>CM071597.1:54992880-64992880 GCA_036435485.1 Saposhnikovia divaricata | reverse complement strand
GGGATCATGAAATATGCATGCTATGCAAATGCAACTAATATGAACTCACATGGTATACGAAACAAAAAAATAGAATGTCCTATATGAAACAAACGTAGATAACACGAACATATATGCATGAATTACTACTACTAATATGCAAAACATGAAATCCTACATGAACACATAATACAACAACAACTACTAATCCCTCAAACCACCCCCAAACTTAAAATATTCAATGTCCGCATTGAATGGAAGTAAATATGAGGGAAAGTAGAAAACATACCTACAAAGCGCTTCACATATCCTTCCCCATCGCAACTCAACATACTTGTTCGGCAAAAATCCCCTTTCTGTAGCAATACCCAACTCACAAGAAGCTCCACTAAAAATCTCCAAGAAATAACACACCAAAAATAGCCCAATTTCCTACAATAATACAAAATCCCAAATTTACAAGATCACAAATTCATAATAAAAATAAGATTAGAGAAGAGATAAACCAATTACGAATCAAAGAGGTGAACTTGTAATTAATTCCTCTTTAGAATTGAATTTTTAGAGATTTAAAGAAGTAGAAGAGGAATTGGATTTGTATGTATAGGTGGGTATATATATAAGATGATGGATAAGATGAATAAAGATTTAAGTGTGTAGGAGAGATTTGGAGAGGTTAGGATTGGATGTAGGATAGATATAGGAATTAGGAATTGAAGAAATTTGGGTTAGGATAGGTTTTGGGGTTTATTTGGTAGGCAAAATCATTGATTTTCGGAAGAAAAACTGGGCAGAGAAGGTGTCACGCAGGCGCAGGCTGCGTTTCTCCTGCGCAGACTTCGCTGAGAACAGTAACGCAGGAACAACCTGCGTTTCTACCATTTTTTTTCACAGCAACTCTTTTTTTTTTCACACTCTTCTCTCTCTTTTTTTTTCACAATCTTTTTTTTTTCACAATACTCACCACACTCATTTTTTTTTCAACACTCAATTTTTTTTCCTACACTAATGCGTGGGTTGCCTCCCACGAAGCGCTTCTTTAACGTCATTAGCTTGACATTACTTCCTCAACTCATGGCGGTTTCAAAAGAATAACTGACCCGCCCTCAACAGAAAGACCATTCATACAAACGTTGACATCTTGGTTGCTTGCTTTCCACAATTCTTTTCCAACAGACTTCAACCTGATTTTACTACCAAACGACCAAATCTTCTTCTTTTTCTTCTTCACACCTCTAAGGTGCTTCTCCGACTCAACCGGCTGAACAAAAATTTCTTCTTCCTTATCATCTAACACCCGTTCTACTCCCACGAAGTGTTCATTTTCGAGCTGCACAATTTCATCCACTATGTCAATGGTAAAACAAGTTGTTCCAAAAGGAGGTATCTTCATTGCTTTATTCAGATCAAATTCCACTTTGTCCTTGCCAACATTCAATGTCAATTTTCCAGCTTTAACATTGATTGTAGTGCCAGCAGTAGCCAAGAATGGTCGTCCCAAGATAATGGGTATCTCGACATCTTCATCCATCTCTAACACCACAAAATCACAAGGTATGACAAATTTATCCACTTTAACAACCACATCTTCAATAACCCCCAATGGATACTTAACAGAACGATCCGCCAACTGAAGTGAAATCCGTGTCTTTTTAAGTTCTCCAAGACCAAGCCTTTTACAGATTGAATATGGCATCAAACTCACACTTGCCCCTAAGTCACACAAGGCTTTCATGTTTTCCATCTTCCCAATAGTGCAAGGCAAAGAGAAGCTTCCCGGATCTTTCAATTTCTGAGGAATAGCCTTCTGGATGACTGCACTGCATTCTGCATTAAGAGTAATAGTTTCTGCATCTTCAAGTTTCCTCTTCTTTGTCAACATCTCCTTAAAAAATTTAGCATAAAGTGGCATTTGATTCAAAGCTTCAGCCAACGGAATATTAACATGCAACTGCCGGAACATAGTCAAGAACTTCTCGTACTGCTTCTCTAACTACCTGTTGTGAAGTCTCTGTGGAAATGGAATAGGAGGAACATAAGGTGGTGGAGGAACATACGGCTTTTCTGATTCTTCTTCCTTCTTCTTCTCATCTTCTTTTTCTGACGTGTCTGCAGCAATCTCTACTGGCTTATCCTCTTTCTCAGCATCAATCTCTTTAGGCTTAAGAACCTCAACCTCGGGCAACTTTTTCCGCTCCTCAAAGTAATTGTTTGCATTGCTCTTTACCAGTATGGTCGGGTTGACTAGGAAGAGACCCTTGCTCACGAACACCCATCTTTGAGGCAATCTGTCCAATATGTGTTTCTAGCATCTTTTGAGATGATGCCATCTGATCTATTCTTGATTCCATATTAGCCAATGCCCCAGAAGTCCCTTGCATAATCTTATTTAGTGCAACCTCCCACTCAGCTGGTTCTTTCTTTGGTGGAGGTTGATACTGCTGCTGTGCTTGATATGGCGGTCGTGATTGAAAACCAGGAGGTTGATTCTGCCTTGGAAATGCATAGGAAGGGTTAGCTGCATGATTATTGCTGTAAGAAAGATTGTTGTTTGGCCTTTGATTCGGATTGTAGTAAGAATTATTCTGCACAGGCCAAGGCTGTCTTCCTTGAATAAAAGGTGTTTCTTCTGGAAATTGTTGCACATAAGAGTTCTGACTAGTACCATAATCATGATACCCTTCCATAGGTGAAGAAATAGCATTCACATTTACCTTTTGTCCTCGCACCTCCTGAGTTAGAGTATCCAACTTTTGAGCCAGCATGTTGATCATCTCAGATTCTTGTGCTGCTTTTGCTGAGCTCGTCCCACTAGGTGCCCATGAATAATTATTAGATGCTAATTCCTCAAGGAGTGCTTTAGCCTGTGTAGTTGGTGCCTTCTTGAAATTTCCACCAGCAGCCACATCCAAACTCAAACGAATATCTGCATTCATGGCCCCATAAAAAGTACTAATGATCTGCCAATCTTCTAAGCCATGGTGTGGACACTTCCTCAATAGTGCCTTGAATCTCTCCCATGCCTGATATAGACCTTCACCCGGTTGTGCTTTAAAACTCATAATCATAGTCCTCAACTGTTGCGTTTTGTCAGAAGGATAGTATTTGGACAAGAATGCAGTAGAAAGACTCTCCTATGTAGCAACCGCGGTGTCTGGAAGTTGCTGAAACCATTCCAAAGCTCTTCCCTTAATAGAGTAGGGAAACATATGGAGACGAATCTGATCACTCGTAACACCAGTGATTCTGAATGAGCCACACATCTGCACAAAACGCTCTAGATGTCTGTGTGGGTCTTCTAATTCAATGTCTCCTTCAAAAGCTTGATTGCTGATCATCTGAATTAAGCTCGGATTAATATGGAACTGAGCTGCACCAATCTCTGGAGTTTTGTACATGCAATTGGCTGGATTCGGTGTCTCATGGTCCCAAATAGAAGACTGATCAACATTAAAAGCTTGATTCTCCGCATCTCCCATCTTAGCTTTCTCTTTTCTGATCTTTCTCAAAGTACGTTCGATTTCAGGGTCAAATCCAATTTTCTAGCGCACGAAGAACGTCGCATACACCTGAAAATCACCAACAGAACAACTTGTGGAACCAATTAAAATCTAAACAATAAGAAACAATTAACCTAAAGTCAACTATACTGCCTTCCCCGGCAGCGGTGCCAATTAACAAGATTAGGATCTATATATATATATATATATATATATATATATATATATATATATATATATATATATATATATATATAAAATTATCGGTGTTTTGTTTAGTTTATGTGCTTGTCATCAGTGGTCATTAGAGTTCACTGACTCAGATTTTTTCTTAACTATTTTGTTTAGTTCGTTGTGTTTCTGGTACTTGAGTGTTTGAAGATGGTAGGCGAGGAGTTGCCATGGTGGGCATATTCGAGGACATCCATGCCTTATCAATGTGAGCGGTGTTTTGGCGTTCATGATCCCTCACAATATTGTTACTACGAAGGAGTTGATCCATATGTCAGTTATGAGGAACAACCATATTTTCAATACCATCCTCAACAGTACCAGCAAGATGTTCCAGACATGTCATATTTCTTTGGAAGTGAAGAGTTTCAACATCAGCAATCTACTCCTACTTTTCAATCAGATGATGTTGATGATTTGAAGGAGATTAGGATGCTTGCAGAGAGTCATGAGAAGTCTCTCAAATCTATGGAGACACTAGTTGCTCAAGTTTTGAGTGTCTTGGAACAAGAGAAATAGCAATCCATACGAGAGGCAATTCCAGAAAATAACGATGACTTGGAGCAAGGTACTGCATGCATAATTGAAGAAGACAAATTCCAAGAGGAGGTGAGTGTTCATAAGCCATGTGAGGAATTTGATCAAGCTAGTGAGGTGGATGATTTGGAAAGGGCACAATTTGAGACAGACACTGATGAGCTGCACAAATTTCAAGAATTGGTATGTGCGTACCAAGAGGACACTGATGAGCTACGCAAATTTCAAGAATTGGTATGTGCGTTCCAAGAGGCTGATGATCATGGGACAGATGCAGGTCTTCTACTTGTCTCAAAGTGTGAAGATGGAGGTAGCGCATTAAAGCCAATGGAGGAAGTTCTCTTTGAGAAACCAAAGGCTTCAGCAACTTACATTTACTCTCCTCCATTATATTCAAGTGAAGCCCGCGAGTGTGTTTTGTTCTACAAATTGACAGAATTTGGGTCAACAGATGAAGGCATTGGAATTGGACATATTTGTTATACGAATAGCCCAAGCGAGGAGAAGGGGCAGAAAGTGTGCCGCCGTGATGACGATGAAGTCTCGCGAAGAGAGGACCAGGCAAACTATTATCATCCTTAATGGAGGCTTGGAAGTAACGTCAAGCTATTGACGTTAAAGAAGCGCTTCGTGGGAGGCAACCCACGCATTAGTGTAGGAAGAAGAAAAAAAAAAAATTGAGAGTTGTATTCAAAAAAAAAAAAAGTTGTTGTGTTGTGCAAAAAAAAAATTGTCTGAAAAAAAAAATGTTAGAAATGCAGGCTGCGCCTGCGTTACTGTATTAGACGCAGGCTGCGCCCTGTAACGCAGGTTGCGCCTGCGTTACTGTTCTCAGCGCAGTCTGTACAGGAGAAACGCAGCCTGCGGCTGCGTGACACACTTCCCTGCCCAGATTTTTTCCCGAAAATTCTTATTTTTGCCTCCAAAATTCCCCAAAATTTTATCCTAACTCAAATTTCTTCAATCCCTAATTCCTAAATCTATTCTAGATCAAATCCTAACCTCTCTAAATCTCTCCTACACACTTAAATCTTTATTCATCTTATCCATCATCTTATATATATACCCACCTCTACATACAAATCTAATTCCTCTTCTATTTATTTAAATCTCTAAAAAATTCAATTTTAAAGAAGAATTAATTGCAAGTTCACCTTTTTGATTCGTAATTGGTTTATCTCTTCTCTAATCTTATTTTTATTACGAATGTGTGATCTTGTAAATTTGGGATTTTGTATTATTCTAGGAATTTGGGCTATTTTTGGTGTGATATTGCTTGGAGATTTTTAGTGGAGCTTCTTGTGAATTGGGTATTGCTACAGAAATGGGAATTTTGCCGAACATGTATGTTGAGTTGCGATGGGGAAGGATATGTGAAGCGCTTTGTAGGTATGTTTTCTGCTATCCCTCGTATTTACTTCCATTCAATGCGGACATTGAATATTTTAAGTTTGGGGGTGGTTTGAGGGATTAGTAGTTGTTGTTGTATTATGTGTTCATGTAGGATTTCATGCTTTGCATATTAGTAGTAAATCATGCATGTATATTCGTAATATTTATGTTTGTTTCATATAGGACATTATGTTATTTTGTTTTTTTTATATACCATGTGAGTTCATATTAGTTGCATTTCATGGCATGCATATTTCATGATCCCTTTAGAACGAGCTAATTCTGATTGGTAGGTAGGTGTCTAATTGAGTGTGGTAATGATGAATAGAGGGTTGACTTATAGTTTCTATGAAATTGACTTATGTGTTTCAGAAACAAAACTAATTACACAGTCTCATTGGGTGCTTTTGGGCTAGGTTGAGGTCATGCTTGTTTGGATGTTTTGAGATTTAATCACTTGATTATAGTTAGAATTTTCTTTATTCCCTTGATGGCCTAGAACACTTAAGTCTAAGTTTGGGGGAAAACAGAGATTTCATGCTTAAATTGTAAATAATTGTCAATAATGGCTAGGCGTCAAATGGCTAGTAGCCGGCTCATATTTATATGAGTAGTCTAAGGTTGAAATTGAGAATTCTCATTCCAAATGGCATATATGAAAAAAAAACAGAAAAAAAGAAAAAAAAAGAAAAAAAAAGTTTCAATTGTTTATATGCAAAATTAACCAGGGTGAGCTCTTTAATACTGAAGCTATTAAGTTCGCGGGGACTTTGTGCCTAGTGACCTAAGGCTTTTATAGTCTGAGATCCACTAACCTAACGCTCGCTACATGGGTATTATTGTATAAGCCTTTTGGGGTCTCATCCATTGCACGGTTAAATAAGCATGATTGTATATATATGTCGTAGTAGTTAGTAATAAAGCATGAATTCTTGTCTACCTTGGATAAGGATGGAGGTGTTCTTAGGTTATGAAGTGTTTACAGTCTATTCTATTTATAAACCTGTGATTGTCTTGACGAAGAGCATGTATGATCTTTGACCTAGTTTTGGGAGTATTTCTGATGAGCATTGCACACACGCACGTTTCTGTTCATGTATTGTTAGTATACGAGAACTTGGTTGAGCTCTATTTGGATTTAGTTGCATTCTCTAAGATATTTGCTTGCTTGTTGGTTTTGGTTAGTTTGAAGGGGATCGTTACATTTTTCATAGTAGTTGCATTCATGCATTGCATTGCATTAGGTTAAATGGATTTTGTGGGTACATTCGCTATAGGCCCTCACGAGACCTTACTCGTCCACTAGGGCTGCCTAGGGGTTTAAAGGGCTTGTTGCATATGCCAAATGCAACCGTGATCACCTACGGAAGTGGTACTAGTTAGTTAGTTAGTTAGTTGTAATTGTTTATGCTTGAGGACAAGCATCGGTTTAAGTTTGAGGGTGTGATAAATGGATTTATATCCACTTGGATTGCTTAAATTCAGCTTAAATTGATTGACTTGGCCTCAAGTTTATTGTAGTTTTGATGTGTTTTGCTTAGTTGTGCAGATTTGCAAGAATATCGATTATGGTTGATGCTTCTATCGTGTTTGGAGGATTAATTGATTAAAATTCGGATTTTCCGGGAAGGTTGCGCAGTCTACACTGTTTTGGCCATATCTGGAGTTCTATAAGTCCGTTTGAGGCCCGTAAGCTGTCCACGCGAAGCCTGGAAGATTTTCTACAACTTAGGATAGGACTCATGCGCGCAAGTTGCGTGTGGTGGGAGCAGATTGCACGACAAGCAGACTGATGGGAGCAGAGAATTTACTGTTTTACCCTTTTCAAGTTCTAATTGTATTTTGGGCAGTTTTTGGTACCTAAATCGAATTCTAATTGTAATAGAAGGCAATTTTTTGCTGGGCAAGACTTGGAGTGCCTATATAAACACATCCAACCCTTTGTAAATTAGACAATTAGAATTAGAAAATTAGACAATTAGATATCTTGTACATAATATAGCTTAGATCTACAAGGGAGAAAAGGGGAGAAAGATTCAACGCTCGTGACAAGCAACGGATCTAGATCTACTTCATCTTTTGTATCATAGATTTGTTTTCTCAACTCTTTGTTTTATTAATATTATTTTTATTATTCATATCTTGTTTGTTATCATGGTTTCACTTGATCCCATGATGACGAGAGGTTCGATTATGAACTAATCGTTGTCATGGGATTCTAACGGATTTATTTATGGAACTTAGTATCTTGATTACTTAAAGATCTGTGTGTGATGTATATTTGATATCCTCGTATGGTTATGCTTAATTGATAGATGCGTCATGAACATCTAATTTGTTAATCTCTTGTGAAGTGAAAGTGGATCTTGAGATTTAGAACTTGCCATGCTAGCATAGGTTCATGATTGTTTATCAACATGATTCGTAGTATGAGATGAGAATACTTATATTGCCCTGTGTGATCTTTATGGATAACTTGTTCTTCAACCGTTATGTTTTCAAATTCTATAGACATATAGGGTCTAAGCATAATTAGTGTCTATTCATCTTCTATCTCTTTTGTGGATGTATGGGTAGTTTGGTATTCGTATACTGAGAAGTAGCGTATACTTGTTTCGTGTTATCCGATCAGATATCATAACCATTGCATATAGATATTAAAGGCGTCAGATCTAAGCGAAGTATTTAATGAAGTTAGGATTCCATGTTTTCTCGCATATAAGTAATTAAATTCTAATTCTCATTAGTTAGTAATTTTTAGTTTGTTAATTTGTATCTTAGTTAATTATAGTTAGTAAAAACTTAATCTTGTTATTTGTCTTAGCAGTGAATAATAGTCATACATTGTTGCATAGGTGCATGAACTGAATTGAAACCTAACCAGATCTCTGTGGGAACGAACTTGACTTCTATCTGTATTACTTGTGACCACGTACGCTTGCGTGTTTTTGTGTTAACATTGACTAACATACACCTCCTCCTCCAGAATACCATTCAGAAATGCACTCTTGACATCCATTTGATAGACTTTGAAATTGGCACGCGCTGCATAGGCCAGGAAGATCCTTATTGCTTCTAACCTTGCCACTGGAGCAAAGGTTTCTTCAAAATCAATTCCTTCCTCTTGACAGTAGCCTTTAGCAACTAATCTAGCTTTATTCCTTGTGACTATGCCATTCTCATCCATCTTGTTCTTGAATACCCACTTAGTGCCAATCACTGATTTGTCTTTAGGTTTGGGTACAAGTTTCCATACTTCATTTCTTTCAAACTGGTTTAGCTCTTCTTGCATTGCTAAAACCCAGTCTGGATCCAGAAGAGCATGTTCAACTCTCTTTGGTTCCTCTTTGGATAGAAAACTGCTATATCAGCATTCTTCTTGAGTTGCTCTTCTAGTTTGGACCTTCGCATTAGGATCTCCAATGATAAGCTCAAATGGATGATCCCTGGTCCATTTTCTTTGTGGTGGTAAGTTTGACCTTGATGAAGTGGCTTCATTTTCTCTGTGTTGATCATTGTGAGAAACTCCCCCTGAGTGTATGTCCCTTGAGATTGGTGGAGTACTTGCAGATTCATCAACAGATGCTTCTCTTTGATTTCCAACTGATGGTGTAAGTTGTTCTTCAACAGGTGGTTCATTCTGCACTTCAACTAATGATCCTTGTCTGTTTCTCACACCATTTGATCTCCATTCTTCATCATCATCTTCACTTTCTTCACCACTTCTCTCATTCTGAAATGAGAGAGACTCATGAAAACCTTCATCTACTAGACCAGATATTTTCTTGTCATCAAAGACAACATGTATGGACTCCATTACAATGTTTAGTCTTAGGTTGTAGACTCTGTAGGATTTTCCAACTGAGTATCCAACAAAGATAGCTTCATCTGCCTTTGAATCAAATTTTCCAAGATGCTCACCATGATTTTTCAGTACAAAACATTTGCATCCAAAGACATGCTGAAAGTTGATTGTTGGTTTCTTGCCTTTGAAAAGTTGATAAGGTGTCATGCCTTTTGCTTGATTGACCAAAGAAATACTCTGAGTGTAGCATGCAGTGTTTATAGCTTCTGCCCAGAAGTATGTTGGTAGCTTAGACTCTTCAAACATTGTTCTTGCAGCTTCAATTAGAGTTCTGTTCTTTCTTTCCACTACACCATTTTGTTGAGGAGTTCTTGGTGCAGAGAATTCTTGGATAATTCCTTCTTCTTCATAAAACTCTATTATTACAGAATTCTTGAACTCGGTTCCATTGTCACTTCTAATTCTACTTACTTTAAGTAGAGGATTGTTGTTGACTATCTTGATGTGATTTATAATGACTTCACCCGCCTTATCCTTAGAGTACAAAAAGAATGTCCAAGAGAATTTTGAGAAATCATCAATAATCACAAGACAATATTTCTTCATTGAGATTGACAATACATTGACTGGTCCAAAGAGATCCATGTGAAGTAGTTGCAAGGGTTGATCAATTGATGACATTGACTTTGATTTGAAAGAGGCCTTCTTCTGCTTCCTTTTCTGGCATGCATCACACAATCCATCCTTGGAGTAATCCAATTTTGGAATACCTCTAACCAAATCCTTCTTTACCAACTCATTCATTGCTTTAAAACTCAAGTGTGACAATCTTTTGTGCCAAATCCAACCTTCATCTATACTTGCCTTGCTGAGAAGACATGTAGTCATGTTTGCATTTGTTGAATTAAAGTCAGCAATGTACACATTTCCTCTTCAATCTCATGTCAACACTACCTTGTTGTCACTTTTCTTAAAAATGACACAAGCTTCAGATGTGAACCAGACATTCTGGCCTTTATCACACAGTTGACTGACACTTAGCAAGTTATGCTTAAGTCCATCAACCAGTGCTACTTCTTCAATGACAACATTCCTGTTACCCAGTAAAGAACAATTATAGAAGGGGGGTTGAATACAATTGTATAAGATTTTCGACTTACAGCAGAAATAATAACACAAGTATGAATAAATAACAGCTTTATTAATTCTGATATAAAATTGTTACAAACTCTCTCAAGAAATTCTGATGTTCTTGAGAGCTGCTAGGTTACAAGATAACTCGTGTAAGCGATTACTATTAAGTAAAACCTAAACTGTGTTTATATACAGTACACAGCTGCACTATCAATTACAAGATATATCAAATCAATTACATACGTCTCTTAGTACATATCTTGAATGATAGATGCGTTCCTATAAATCAGGAACCGACATGTCAATCTCCCTTGATTCCTGGACTGATGTATATCCTCGAGTAATCCTGATCAGCCACCAATCCTGATGATAGCCTAATACTGACAATGCATCACTGATGACGTCAGCATCAATATTTGATCAGTAATCCAGATCCTGACCATCACTTGAATCAATATCTAACAATCTCCCCCAATTTGTACTTTATGAAATAAAGCACAAATTCCTTGATTCAGTGATGTCAAAAACTCAAAACAAAATGTTACAAGAAATCCTCAGGCTTAGTTTCAGAAATTCTCACAAAGAAATTACTCATCTGCAAGAAACTTGATAATAACTCTTCTTCTTTATCACCAAGAATTTGAATTAGCCTTTTCTTCAGATTTCTAAGTTCTTCATCTCCCTTACCAATCTGATAGATTCCGGCTCTGAGATTTTGAATTGAGCTTCTTGGTAAATCTAACTCTCCCAACAGTAAGTATGCAAGTTCTTTTCCACCAGGATTCAGAGATAGTTGTTCTTGATACAATATCACTTCTTTAACAGCTGAACCCTTTTGCATTTCAACTTCTTGTCCTTCTGTATTCAAGTACATGGGAGTGTAATTACCATCATACCTTGATCCTCCTTCTAAATATCTGGACTTGATTGTTCTGAAGATCATGGTACACCAGTTATTGTAAACACTAGCTTCTTTATCAGGGATTTGTCTATTTTCAAGCAAATAGAGAACATATTTTAGCTCTTTTGTTGATTTGCACAACACCTCATGAATAGACAGCTTCTTGACACTTTTGTCTTTCATGAAATACATCAATTTCTATATCTTCTTTAAGTTCACATTGCAAGAAACAATAGCAACAGATTCTAGTTCCCAAAGATCATCAACAGTTAGTTCATCACCAAACCTTTTAACAAGAAAATGTTGATCTGTTTGAGCTGAAGACATAAACTCTGCATCCCTAGAACCAATACCTCCTCGAGTGTAAGGTTCCAGTCCTAATAGATCAGATTGCATCCTAATCCACATTGGTGGTGATTTGTCAGACTTGGAAACTTTAGCTTTCTGAAGTCCAGGAGTAACCGAAGGTGGTAAGATTATTCCACCAGACCTAAAAGTAGATGGTCCAGTGTACTTCATTTTATCAACATCTTTCCACTTGCCTCCTTTCTTTTTGAGCTGTGATTCATCAGGAATTTCCTCCTTAGGTAGTTTGTTGATGTCATACCACAATTGTTTATCAGACTCAAAAATTCTTCTCACGTACTCATCTGTTGCATCCTTAATAGATTCAGAGTCAGAAGCAACAATTTGAGTCATTCCAACAACATTATCCTTAGCTTTTTCAACAGCTTTATTCCTTCTAACCAAAGGAGTTTCTTCTTCAACTATAACAGATTCAGTAAATACATTTGATGATGGAGTGTTCTCAAGAGATAGTGGAGCTTTCTTCTTTGTCTTCTCAGTAACTTCTTCTATTTTGATTCCACTAGATCTTGTCTGTCTTGTACTTGTCTGAACTGGTTTCCTTCCTCTTCCTCTGTTTCTACCTCCTCTGCCTCTTCCTCTTCTTGCAGCAGGAGCTTCTTTTTGTCTAACAATTTCCTCAAGAATCCTGTTTTGTTCTTCTAAGATCTCATCAGTAGTCATGTTTGGATTTTCTTCAGAAGTTAAAGCAAGTGCCTTCTCAGCATGATACTGATGAACCTTAGCACTATTGTGATATACAATTTCACTATCAGCTATCCCAGTAGTAATCTTCTCGAATAGATGTGGAGCATCTTCTACATCAGTAATTAGCAAATCTTCATCACCTTCAAGAATTGTGGGAAGTGTTTGCCTTTGACTTTGACCAGGTGACAAAAATTGTTCTTCTGTCAGGATTTGAGATTGCACCATTATTCTTAATGTTCTCTTCCCAGATTCAGAAACATGAGTTGATTGCTTGGTTTGAGTTTGTGAATGACTTCTCCTTGTTACCAATGCAGCATCAGAGGTTCCTGGTACATATGACTGAGCACCACCATCATTTCCAGAAGTATCATCATCATTTCTTACAACTGGATTAGGTGTGCATTTTGTTTTGACCACCTTCTCCCCCTTTTTGACATCAGTAGCATCATCAGTAGGATCAGTCAATAAAGATAAGATAAGTTGGAGATAATCTTCAATATTAGTCATCCTTGAGGACAAAGTGACAACCTTATCTTCCAAGGTATCCATCCTTGTGGTGAAGGCAGTGCTTAAACGTTGAAGCTGTTTAGCAGTGGCAATCTCAGAATAATCCTTAACAAACCGAGCATGAAAATTTTCATTATCACTCTTGACAGAATTAATTTCATCTTTCAACCCTTTTGCCAGAATAGTTGTGGTCTTCAGATGAGCTTTGAGATTAGGATCAGAAATCTTAGTAGCTATATGACTGGAGTGAAAAAGTGCATTATTAAAATTTATATCAGCAGAAGGCTGATTCCACTCAGTATACCATTCAGATCTTCTTGCAGCTTGAATATGTTCAGGAAGAAGATTACTGTAATCTCCTATGATCTCAACTTGAGCAGCTGTAGATTTACCCATAGACTCCATAAACTTACTGGATGATCCATAAGTAGATCCTAGACTTGCTTTCATGACAGCATTAAGCTGACCTGCTTCCGGATCATTATCAGCATCATCATCATCATCATCATCATCTGAGCTATCATTAGCCTCAGGAATTCTATCATCCACATTGTCTCCAGGATTCATAACTCCTTTCAATTTTAAATCAATAGCAGATGGTACTGTTGTATCCTGAAATCCTGCATTCAGATTAGAAACAATTCCTATATCTCTCTGTTTTTCTAAAGTGATCTCATCACTTCTCACAACATCACCTAAGTTACTTTCAATAGTAACTGCTACCTCACTAGAAGTTTGAAACTTCTCAATCTGTTCTACCTCTCCTTTTGCCAGTTCAGGAGACTGCCTCTCTTCACTCTTCTTTTTCTCTAATTGTTCACTCTCTTTCTCACAAGAAAAGTTCTAGCTCAACAAATTCAAATAAATAAGAGGTGGCTGAGAGGAGTGGACTGAAGTCATACAAATAGAGGTATCCCTTGTCTCAGATCTATCTGTGATCATACTATCAGTAGTAAAAGAAGTAGAGATAGAAGTGTTACCTGATGAAGTTGAGATAGATTCCATTGGTCTTGAAGAAAGTGGTTCAATGAGCAGTGGAATATTTGGATTAGAAATACTTTCATCAGGATTGACATCTGTAACTGGAGAATGACTTGAATCAGTATGTGCTACTAATGGTTCTTGTGTAGTCTGAGGTTGTGAAGCCGCTTTAACACTTTGAGTCAAAGGTTCTTGTGTGCTTCCCTCAAATGCAGTGTCTTTAAGTATCTCATCACATTCAGCAATGTGCATATCATGACTAGCTTTATCTGTCAGACTTTGAGCTAAGTTAAATTCAATTTCTGGAATCCCTTGAGCAGTGTTAGGAAACTCCTGTGCTGATGTGAGCTTGCCTGCATCTTCACTTTGAGAAGATGGTTCTTGTGGGGCAGGAATGTTCTTGTCTTCACCTTCCCTTTGAGAAAGTGGTTCTTGTGGGACCATTCCTTAAAAAATGTCTGCACCCACACTTTGAGTGAGTGGTTCTTGTGGAACTGGATCTTCAATAGCTGCTGAACTCCTTTGAAGTTCAGGTTCTTGTGGGCTTGATCCTTTCAGAGGTGAAGTAATCCTTTGTTTCTTCTGTCTATGAAAAACCTTTGCTTCAACTTTTCTTTTTATCTGAAGAGGTGTTTGTTTATGACCAAGCTGAGCAGCAATAGCATTTACTTCATCCATAGACATCTCAATTATTCTTCTCTTTGGAGATGCAGGTGCTGGAGAATCAGAAATCTCAACAGTCTTTACAGGTGATGTATCAGGAGTAGAGATATCAGGAATGACAGATGTGTCAGGAACTGATGATTCATCAAGATCAATATCATCATTAAGATTCTGCATATCTTCAGGAATATAATACTGACTCTTGATGACTATCCTTCTTCTTTTCTTTGGCTTTACTGGCTTAACCAATTCAGCAGTAACAGGAGCAGTAACTTCCTTTTTCTTCATGATTATTGAGATGGTCTTGTCATCATCACTATCAGAATCAGAAACCTGTTGCAAAAACTTTCTCTTTTCACCTCTTTCTTTAGATACTCCAACCTTAATCAAAGAATCATCAATCAGAACCCCTTGTTCACCTCCTTGTGACTTCTTTTGAGTGAGGGTTGTAGTGGATAAGTGCTTTGATCCTGATTGTCTGCCAGACACATCAGATCTAGCTGACTTCTTTTCTTTTACAACTGATGTCGTTTGGGAGACACCAGAGGTGGTTGACTGTTTAGGTAACTGTTTGTGGTATGTGCTTGTGTCAGGAACATAATGTGTTTGGTCATGTGTAACACCCCCAGATCTGGGGTCCGGGATCCGGTCGTTACGGTCTCCAATTCTGTCCACAATACTTGAACTTACTTTTACTCAAAATTAATTACATCTTTATGACCTAACACAACAATATAAAACACACCCGTTATAGTCCCAGAGATGAAATCAGAATAACAACCAAATTTTATTAAACACATTATGAGTTCTTACAA
This sequence comes from Saposhnikovia divaricata, assembly GCA_036435485.1. NCBI lineage: Eukaryota > Viridiplantae > Streptophyta > Magnoliopsida > Apiales > Apiaceae > Saposhnikovia > Saposhnikovia divaricata. The sequence goes on along the minus strand of CM071597.1, from coordinate 64,977,382 downwards.
TCCAAAAGAGTTACAATATGAATACATACTCTTTGCCATCCATTTACATAAGTCATACTAGTCCATATATTTGGTACTGAATGAATGAATCTATCCTACCAAAAAGAGTTACAATATGAATCCAAAAGATAATGTATATAACAGTTCAAAAGTATCTTTCAAACCATATGCCATGCATTTACGGAAATGATGCCAGTATAATATAAAGGATGAAGTTATAGGGTAACTTAAAGTATTTATTTTGTGGAAATATCTGCTAAGTCAAAATAAGCAAGATATTATCATTTATCATATAAAGAGGAACTTGCAAGGAAGATATTGCAATTCCAGTTATTAACATTTTTGGAAGTCCTACAACCTGAAAGAAGTCTCTTCGATACGTGTTGCGGAAGACACCGTCAACCTGAAAGAAGTCTCTTCGATATGGGTTGCAGGGAATTCCCAATTTGGGAGATGAACCAATACTGGAGTTATCACGCGCCAGCTGTCCCATTCGCTGATGATCAGTCGGGGATGGTACAGCCCAATATAGTTTACTACCGGTAGAAGGAAGAACTGACGGCTCCACTTGTCAATGGCCTTTAATAGTAACTCCCTGGCCAATGGTTAGGCCTTGTGATGGACCGCGCGACTCGGCCTCTTACACACAACTCCTAGTTCGAATAAATCCACAGCATTGAAATGTAGAGTTTGTCCTCCCTTCCCCAAGTGAAATACTTGTTGATAATACTCCACAAAGTAGTCGTATCTAGTTGGAAAGGAAAATTCAACATCATGTCTCCCAAACTGCTGCTTGTTAAAGGATACCATCTTGTTCCAATAATCTTACCCCTCGAATGATGAGAAGGTTACTCAATGATTCAATTGATAAACAGCAACCAAGTTGCGAGTGGAAAGAATAGTTATACAAGATTTGTGACCGGGAAGTCAACAAGATAAATAACATTGCTCAAGTAGGTTCCCCTATAATATGGAAGTTTGAGCGAGCATTTAAATCCTTTTAATATAGATTTAAATGAAAAATAAAGAGTTGGGGAACCTTTCCTTGAAAAAATAGTCGTAAAAAGACTCCGAAATATTTTATATAATATTTGGAGGTGAAAGATAATCTCCAAATAATATAAATCATTTTAAAAAGAATTTAAAAGAATTAAATAAATATTCCAAGAATATTTATTAACTCAATAATAATTACGGAATATTATTAACTCATAATATTGCTCGTAAGTAATCCTCGAATGAATATATGGAATTATTTACTAAATAAATCCCTCCTTAAATAAATATTCGAAATTAGATTTATTAAATAAATAAACTCCAATAAATATTTATAATAATATTCAATAAATAAGTCAAACCTTAAATGAATATTTGAAAATAATATTCATTTAATAAATAATCTTCTAAATGAATATCCGAATAATATTCATTTAGTAATCAAAACTTTAAAGGAATAATCGAAATAATATTCCTTAAGTAAATAGAACTTCCAATGAATATTTTAAAATAATATTCATCAAGTACATAAAACCTTAAATGAATATTCGAAAGTAATATTCATTTAATAAATAACATTCTAATGAATATCAAAATAATATTCATTTAATAAATAACATTCTAATGAATATCAAAATAATATTCATTAAATAATCAACTCTAAATGAATATTCGAAACTAACAGTCATTTAATATCTCTCGACTGAGATAATACTCGAATAACATTCCTCGAAATATTTCCAAGTAATTGATACTTTATGGAAATATAAATAACGTTTAATAATAAAATTCCTTAAATAAATAATAATCTGCCGTCGGAATCCCTCCGGGTTTCCACGACTATCTATATCTCAAAATACCGACTCCCGGTCTATATTTAAGAATGAATAACATATGCCCTTCGCTAAGGATCTTATCAAAACAATCCGTCTTATAACTGATAATTCGTATCTAGTCTATAAGCGAATATCAATTCAGGGAACAGGTATCATAATATAATTTGACAATAGGCATGCATGCTATGGCATATGTAAAATGGCAATCACATATATATATTATCACAACAATAGGTTCAAAGTTTTGAACACTTGCCTGGTAATCGGGTGTGGGTGGAGATAGCGTGTCCTGGGTCTGCTCGATGATCTATAAACAATCAGAACATTCGAGATTAACCACTTAACACGTTTTAAAAGTCTAAGTATAACTTCACTCAAGTTGAAACACGTTTTCGAATTATCTCGTTATACACCTTTTAGCGTAACTCTTTTTATTACTGATACGATCCGACATTTGTTCGTTATCACGACATGTCATCATACACATACTTGGTATATACTTAAGTCGTATAAGTTCTAAAGTCGATCGATTAAGAACCGAGATTATACCTCGAGTTTTATCGTTCGTTTTCTAAGTGTTTTACCAAAGTTATAACCAAGCGGGTTTTTAGGGGTTCGTTCGCGTTTAACCTTGATTCGAATAATTTTATAAAATCGGAAAACGATCCGTTTGATATGTGGTTTTCTCTCATACCTTCCTTATGACCCCTAGTATTTATTTACCAAGATTCTCCACTAAATAACATGTTTTACGATGGTTCAATTGAAGTTACGAACTTTTATTTACAGTTTCGAACCGATTTTAGTAATTTGACCATAACTCCTAAACCGTAAGTCGGAATGTTTCGATTCTCACGCCAAAACGATCTATGGCTCGAGATCTACAAGGACATGTCATAATACTACCAAGGTCAGGAATTTATTTTTACTGTCATGCTTGGTTTCTAAGTGTTAACAAAAATTCGGCATTACGACGGCCATAAATCGGACGTTCCAAAAATCATAACACAACCAAGCCACACCGGGCATCAATACAACTTATCAACATGATTCTCATCTCAACAACCCCTAGAACCACTTATCTTAACCTCAAAATCATTAAGGACTTGAATCATGACTTAATAACTACTAAGAATAACTACATGATCATGTAAACATGCTTATAATATCATCATCACCAAAACTCATCTAAAACTCCATTAAAACTCAAAACAAAAACTTGGGTTCTTGAAGTTTATACCTTATAACGCCTTAGAAATTTCGATCTTTAAATTACTTATTTATTATAAATTATAAATTATATTATGTGAAAATTTGTGTAAAGGTGAAAAATATGTGAAGTTGTGTTTATGTGTTTATATGATGATTTGTGTGAGCTGTGAAGGTCGATGTATTTTTATTTGTATTTATGAGGATTTAAAAATATTTAAATCATGCATTTTGATCCTCTGTAAATTTTATAAAATTATCGGAGGAATTAAAAATCATGAAATATTTTGTAATATTATCTTTATAATATTATTTAGTTTTTAAAATGGTTGGGTGAACTAATTTGGATGTCTCGGTATTTTAAAATGATTTTAAGAGTTTTATTGTATTTAAAGGATCAAAACTTGTAAAATTCATATTTAATTCATTTTGATCCTAAAAATATTTTAAAAATATGTGGGTGCTTTTAATTTCATGCTTTTGATTTTAAAATTTTAAAATTTATTTTTTTTTTAAAAAATATTTCCCATTTAATTTTTATTTTAGTAGTGATTTATCTGAATTTTTTTTGTTTAATCAGCATTGTTAAATTACCAAGTTTCCTTTATCTCTTTATTACATTATCTATCTCTTTATTACATTATCTAAACCACAGCCTTGTTTTGGGCCTTAATCTCTCGACCTCTCCAGACATCTCTCGAGGTATCTCTCTCTCTCTAATCTCTCTCAAATCTCTTCCTCTATCCACTTATCTCTCTCGCCAAATCTCTCTATCTCGGGTCTGTGGCTGTCTCTCTCTCTACCTCCCCTCTATTAGTCACCAGTTACTGTGTTGATTGGGTGTGTGGTAGCGCGTATTTGTGCTGCTGCGCGTGTGTATTTACTCGGGTGGGTGATTTTGTTGAAACCAGCTGCGATTCCGTGGTTCTTGAGTGTATCAGCGTGGTGTTGAGCTGTTTGAGTGTGGTATATGTGTTGTGTGTGGGTTAGTAGTCAAGTGGTAATTGAGGGTTCTTGTGCTGTTGATTAGTTGAGTTGCTGGGACTGAATTTCTGCGTGTGTGTGGTCAAGCTGGTGTACGAATTTGGGGGACTTTCATTATTGGATGATGGAGGGTTATGTTGTCTATCAGCTGGGTTGTGCTGATGGGTTTGTTGAGGCTGCTGTTCCGACAAATGGTATGCTAATGGTTGTGGGTGATGCTTATTTTCCCTCCCCTGTATTTGGTCTAAACTGTTGAGGTTGTGTGAATTGCTGCGTGTGATTGTGTTTACAGCGTACGTGGTGATGTGCGTGCGTGAAGAACAAAGTGCGCGCGTATGTTTGTGTATGCCGAGAGTTTGATGCGAGCTGTGTGGGTTGTACCAGTGTATCGTCTTTGAAATGTGTTCAGTGAGGTCCGAGTGTAACGATTCTGTGTGGGCGTTTTGTTTTAAAAAGAATGGCATCCCAGCTATAATGTTGGGTTTGGATATTGATATGATTTATTTAGTTGGTTTGATGAGTGAGTAATAAATGGATGTTAAGGTAACGGTTAGTAATTTGGAGACTAAATTGGGTATGGTGTTATGAGTTGTAAGGTGGTGTTGTTCGAAGCAGGCTGTGCGTTGTATCCGTGAATGGTTGCGTGAAAAAGAGATTGTGTGAATGTTGTACCAGTGTTTGGCGGCCGTATAGGTGGGCGTGGCACCCTTGTGATGAGCCCTGTTCTTGTGTGGGTATACATAGTATATGTATGTGTGCATGGTGCTACTGTATGTTGGTTTAAGATTTAAAGGGGTAGTGATCATATATTAGTGTATGAGTAACCCTAAGTTACCGAATAAATCATCTAAAGTAGTTGGCGATAGTAAATCATATTATATGTTAATTCCAAAACTGTCTAGTAATTGTGGGTGTGTACTTTGAGGATTTGTTTTCAGGGTTGCCGGATATTTTGATGCTAGTAGCCGGGTTTGCTTGGTATTGACCATTAAATTATTGTAGTTAATAATTGTTGTGAATTGAGACTGTTAATTGGTGATGGGAAGTGTGGTAGTAGAGACTGTGATTTATCTATAAGTTTTTATTTTCGTTGGATTAATGTTTAAAGTATTTGCTAAAATTTCTAAGTACTTATATGATTATGTGATTATACTTCACTATTTTGAGAATATGATCTATATGTGCTAAATGTGATAAGTTGCAAAGAGTTATAGGATTGGTTTAGGTAAACGAGTTAGACGGTTAAGGTCTCAAGTGTACTAAAATAGTACTTTACATTTTTATAGGTACAAGTAGGAGGCTCGGCTAGGTGCCAGTGTGCATAAGCACGGAATTTTGAGGAATGAGATATTCATCGAAGCGACGAGTATAAGGACCGAGTGACTGATAATTATGGAGGAAGGACAGATGTACAGTCAAATAAAGGCCAACGTAGAAAGAAGTAGAGACTGGTGCAAAGTGAGTGATGGATCGAGATGTTGGAAGTGGAAACTTCGTGTGATGAGGCAAGTGTCTTGCTCTTCACTTATCATTCAAGTGATGCAATTCAATTCCTTTGTTATATGATAGGATGTGGTCAAGTATATTTAGAAAATGATGTATTTCCTCAATTAACGTGAAAGCGTTTATTTTCCCCACCTCGATTCAAATACCAATTTTTCAAAGAACCTTACCAATAGCCTTTTTCCGCATATCACGCATATCCTTTTATATTTGGAATGTTATTGGGCTCCTCAGTGGAATGCCCTATCTTTTATTTTCCTCGAAAAATGTTTAAGGGATTTTCTAAGTAGAGAGAATCCGAGTTTTAAATCCCCATAAATACCTGTTAATGAAATTCCTGATTTTTAACCTAATTTCTCCAGTGAACCCCTTCTTGAAAATGTTTTCTTCAAACTAATTTGCAATTGATCATCCTGTAATTATTTTTACAAATAGACGTTTAATCTGTTTTACTCGCTTATGTCGATTCAAACCTTACAGTGTTTTATAAAATTTTATTAAATGCGTAATGCTTGACCATGTCCCTGCTCTAACGTAGAATTTCAATTGTTGATAATCTTGTTGCAATTTATATCTTTTATTGTTGCTCAAATTGATTTTTCCTTTTATCAAGTTAATGATGTTATGCCCCCAATTACTAATATCAATCATGTCGATATTTATTCGAATTATCATTCTTTATACTCTCCACCTCATTTATCATCGAACTTGTCGGTGTTCATTGAGGATCTTGATTAATCGGTTATCACCCTAAACAGTTGTATCGAACTTGTCGATACCGTTTGAGATTCTAGATATATATATTTATCACCCTTTTATCGTGTCGAACTTGTCGACACTTGTTGATCTTGAATTTTACATTGACTCTTGGATTATGAGTCGTTATTTTGGAACGTGAGTTTTCCAGTTATTGGTTGGCAAAGGTTGTCGATTGTTCCGACACCTAGTGTAGATGATTTAGAATTGGAAATGTTTTTAAAATGTGGACCGTGAGGGTCAGAATGATTTTAAAATGTGGACCGTGAGGGTCGGACCAGATTCGTGGTCAGAAATAATTAAGGCTAATGTGTGCCATGGATCCAATTAAGGACATTGCTGTGTGCGTTTGTCCGGGGTTAGTGCTGACTGATCAGCAGCCTAACCTTGATATTTTTCTTTAAAAAAAAAAAATTCCAATTCTAATCTATACTCTGAGATTGAGATGTTCTGTTCTTGACTCCTTGAAATTCTGTTTTAATAATATTTTGATATCGGAACTCTTATCAGTTCTAATTTCTGATGCACCTCTTTAATGGTGAATTGTTGGCCCTCGTGGCAATCTAAAAGTCGATATATCTGATTCCTTCAAAGAATGAAATGAAACCCTTTGTTTATCAGATTTGTCATCATTGTTGGAATTGTTATCATTGTTGCACTTGCTGAGCATTGTTGGCTCACTCTTGCTTGTTTGTTTTCTTCAGTTAATAGAGAGGATTAGTGGACCTAGTAATGGTCAGTGGTGTTGCTTTCCAGCAGCGAGAGGAAACGATCGGGTTATGGAATTTCGTCGGATAGCGATTGGGAATTGTCAAGGCTGGACATTTAGATAGTCAGAATTCCATGTAGCTATATAAAAAAATTTGTATAACAGTTTTATTCTGAGTATGGTTGTAAATTTATAATTCGATAGTTTGTTTCATACCATAATCTGTATGCGATCTTGGTTAAGGGGTTTGTACTATTAAATGTTGATTATATTCAGAGATGTATAATATTGTCTTTGGTTAGTGGTCCCATATCTGTACCCTGGATTTTGGGATGTTACAAGTTGGTATCAGAGCCACAGGTTATGGTCACTGAAACAGATTAGGAAGGTTAGGATACGAGTATAAGATAGGAGTCGGGTAGAACGGTTTAGGATACTTCGGCAAGCGTCGCGACGTTAATCGGTCTTTCGGCATATCGCGCGAGTAAAAGTTCTAATCTTTTAAGGATCGAGCTATTAGCAAAACAGTGAACCTGAAGCAGCTTAAGCTAAGTGGGCAGCTGGAGTTATCAGTCTGGGGAACGTTATCTCGAGATTTTCGCGTAGAATTTAGGACATCCTACGAGATTAGTTTCGATGTGAACGTTTCGGAGATGGTACGAGAAGGTTAAGAATGCGAAGTGAGAAGCGAGTATGAGCAAGGATTGAAGGCTAAGTGTAGTTGTGCACCCCTAATTAATGTTTCGTTCAAAGTTATTACCTGAAGAAATTTCCTATTCTTTCTCTGAATTATTGTTAACTAATTCCCGGTTGGTATCGTTGCTGAAGCATTCGTTGCGCAGCGATGGTTCAAAATCGAGAATGAATTGAGATCTTCTTAATTATCCAACTCATTATTGTCAGGCCGGTTGGGCAGCTGAGTACATTAGTGCTTAGTCGACGTGGGTGAGACTATGAATAATTAAGAATTTCTTGAATGTTTGCCTAGTCAGTAGTTGAAGTATCTGTCGAGAAGTCTTTTACAGTATCCATCAATCGAGGATGAGTTTCGTATATCAGATTTATTTGAATTCGGTTCTATTCTTGACAGATATTTTTTCAGATGGTATTTGATCCAGTTTTACAAGAAATATTTTGAAACTCTTGAATTTCTTTTTCATTATCATGAATACTTGATTTTTCTCTATTCCAGCTGAGATGAACAACCTATGTAGATAGGGGATTCAGGGACATCTTATCTTTGTGATAGGAGTCCAGTGGGACGCCACTGATTGTGTTTGTCACGAAAGTACTAAGGACTGGCCATCCTTATGTACTATGGTGGTTAACTAATTGACGAATGCAACCTTAAAATAGTTCAAAGATCATATTGATCTCTCGGTTGAATTCCTTCTAAAAGTCTTGTCAAACAAACTCAGTTTATATTCATATTGATACCTCATTCATTTCGTTGACCTCCTTTGTCATAACGGGATACGAAATTAGACGCGACGACGTCATAAGTGATCGAAACTACAATTATGCTGACAAAGAATTGGTTGTGCAAGTTTAAGAGTTTGGTGATGAAGACAAATATGTCATGGCAAATTGGAATAATTATAGATACGAGAAATCATGGACAAGATCTGAAGCAAAGAATTGTATAAAGGAAAAGGACAGTAAATAAGAGCATATGATTGCAGATATGGTTAAAGTGCGAAAAGAGAATAGTGACGGTGATGATTGATATCAGATTTTTAATGAAGGAAGATTGTTTTGGACGCCTACTTAAGGGCAGAGATAGTAAATGAAATATCACAAAGTTTTGAATGTTTCAAATCCATTGTCGGATATAAGATTTTACAATCAAAGAAGCTTGACTTGAGTAAAGGAGAGTGAAGCAGAGCGAAAAGGTTTGTAAGAATTAGCAAGAAGAGCCAAGACTGAATGAGGGATAAGGTGAATATGTGGAGTGAATAACTTATGCAATCCAGTGTAGAAAGTCATGATCATCAAGGATGGAGGAAAGTTGACCAAGATGGAATAAAATGACAGTGAGGAGGAAGACAGAGAAATCAGAAGGTTCCAAAAAGTGAATAAACAGAAATACAAATTAACTGAGGGAAGAATGTGGATTCCCGAAGAATTGGAGTTAGAAGAGTAAGGGCACCGTAGTAGCCTATAGGATGAGAATTGGGAGGGATTAACAAGACCCCATGATCAGAAAATAAGATTTCGGGAGAGAATCCCTAGAGATTTTATTAAGATAAGCGTGGAAAGTTGTGGTTGTAACCAAAAAGGGTAGTGTGGTAACAAGAAGCAGAGTCGAAAGTTAAAGCTACGCACTATGAATTTGAAAACACAAGGATTGTGCCCGAGATTGTGCCATGTCAATCTTAGTGCGACCTACGATAAGAACGACAAGACGGTTGTTTATAATTATTAAGGATCTATAAATTCAACACAATTGTGAATAAAGTTAACAAGGAGTGGATTGGTATTGTGATGACCCTAAAAAGGGTTGAGTCCGATTCAGGATTGGATTTATTTCCTAACAACGAAATGCGAGCAAATTATGAGGGCAAGACAAGGAGATTTTGACTTTTGAGAAGGATAAAAGCAGTGATTTAAGGTCGAAAGCAGATATAAAAGTCTTAGCAATCAAGCAGATCAAGAGATGGTTATATCAAAGGAATGAAGTCATTGTATATAAGAAGGTAGTAGAAAGGAGATAATTAAGTCAAAGCATATTTCAATGAATAAGATTTCAAACAGCAATTGGACGCAGAATTAAATATGATCATAGATCACAAATTAAGATGTTCAAAGATTGGTGAAGCGTATGCAACTCAATCGATAATGACCTTAAAGGGTTCCAAGAAAAGAAAGAAAATGTGGCACAAGGATTTAGATGTCATGATCTTTGTAGTTAATGTGAGTAATGTTAAATGTTGAAATCGCAAGATGTAAAGTCAAACTTGAGGACTCGTCAATTATATAAAATTGTGATCCGAAAATGATTTCGCAGGATACGGGTCAGTGAAGTCACAAAACAAGATTGGAGGAAGTTAGGTCGAAGCCAAGGTCATGGTTTGCTTATTGATTTTTTTAAAATTTTCAAAAATATTTTGGTTTAAAAAAAGCTTTTTGATTAAAACCCTATTATTTTAAATGTTTTCTCTTAAAATGATTTTCTAAAATATCTTTCAAAAGGATTTTCAGTTGGTTCAGATGGTTTCTAAATTGTTTTAAATCAATAAAATATTTGAGACTTTCTTTCAAATGTTTTAGCAAACCGATGTTGCAAGAAGGTAGAAATTGAGGGTTAAACCGAATGGTGGTGGGCGCGAATGCCATGCTATAAGGGTTGATCGTGATGTTCGTGTTCAAGTTGCGATTGGGAATAGATGATATAAGGTTAAATCGGTTACTCAGTAAAACAAGGAGATTAAGGATAGATAGAAATTTTCTAATTATTCCTTCTCGAGTAACATTGCACGTGAAAGAGAAGTAAGAATGATTAAAGATTTCTTAATACTATTTATCTCAGAATTTTATCTGAGGAAGGTTCATTTCAGGAGATGTAAATAAGTGGCGATGCAGGTTAAGTGGAAGATTCATGTTGATTAAAACGGGAGTTGTTGAAAATCATTGAAGAAGTGTTTCGTGATTAGTATCGAATGAAGTTGTGATGGCAGAAGAATTGGTAATAAATGAGATATTTCAAACTTGTGGTTGTACTAAGCGAAGTCACAATCAAGGTGACAAGTGTGTTAGTTATCCAAAGTCGAAAATAATCGAGGCTATGTTCTCCAAAGATTCGGCAAACCAGACTATTTTATAAGAAAGAGAATCCAGTTGTTAGTTAAAGTATGCTTGAGGTACGTCTAAGAATGTATGCGATAATTTTAATATTCGATTGCAAGGATGCGACTGAGAATGAACGAAATGATGTTAAGTTTTCGAATTGGATATTCGGTAAGAATATGGGATCAAAAACAAGAAGAAAATTTTTAATTATTTCCTTCTCGATTGACATAGTACTTGAAAGCGGAGTGGAAGCGATCAGATAATTGCTAGAGATTCTTTCTTGAAGTTCTATTTAAAATCGTGCGGTTATAAGTAAAGCGTGGGAATGATACCAAGCGTAAATCGTGGTAAATTTAGGAAAGATTTGCGTGGCAGTATGGTTTTGACGCAGAGTATAGTTCTTCATGCAAGAAAGTATATTGATTGTCGGGCAAAGATATTTGTTCCCGTGAGTTAAGTGTTTAGAGTTAAAAAGACTCGGAAACCAAAGTTTAAAGTAATTTCGGAATTGTAGGGCTCGCTGAATGAGCTTGTTAATGAATGAGTTAGTATGATGGTATCCTAGAGGTTGAAAGACACAACCTGGGAAGTGAAGGTAAGATGCTGAGAAGATCAGGACTGTAATTTGTGTCCTTAGGATTGATTCTGAGGACAGAATCCTATTAAGGGGGGAAAGATATAACGCCTTAGAAATTTCGATCTTTAAATTACTTATTTATTATAAATTATAAATTATATTATGTGAAAATTTGTGTAAAGGTGAAAAATATGTGAAGTTGTGTTTATGTGTTTATATGATGATTTGTGTGAGCTGTGAAGGTCGATGTATTTTTATTTGTATTTATGAGGATTTAAAAATATTTAAATCATGCATTTTGATCCTCTGTAAATTTTATAAAATTATCGGAGGAATTAAAAATCATGAAATATTTTGTAATATTATCTTTATAATATTATTTAGTTTTTAAAATGGTTGGGTGAACTAATTTGGATGTCTCGGTATTTTAAAATGATTTTAAGAGTTTTATTGTATTTAAAGGATCAAAACTTGTAAAATTCATATTTAATTCATTTTGATCCTAAAAATATTTTAAAAATATGTGGGTGCTTTTAATTTCATGCTTTTGATTTTAAAATTTTAAAATTTATTTTTTTTTTAAAAATATTTCCCATTTAATTTTTATTTTAGTAGTGATTTATCTGAATTTTTTTTGTTTAATCAGCATTGTTAAATTACCAAGTTTCCTTTATCTCTTTATTACATTATCTATCTCTTTATTACATTATCTAAACCACAGCCTTGTTTTGGGCCTTAATCTCTCGACCTCTCCAGACATCTCTCGAGGTATCTCTCTCTCTCTAATCTCTCTCAAATCTCTTCCTCTATCCACTTATCTCTCTCGCCAAATCTCTCTATCTCGGGTCTGTGGCTGTCTCTCTCTCTACCTCCCCTCTGTTAGTCACCAGTTACTGTGTTGATTGGGTGTGTGGTAGCGCGTATTTGTGCTGCTGCGCGTGTGTATTTACTCGGGTGGGTGATTTTGTTGAAACCAGCTGCGATTCCGTGGTTCTTGAGTGTATCAGCGTGGAGTTGAGCTGTTTGAGTGTGGTATATGTGTTGTGTGTGGGTTAGTAGTCAAGTGGTAATTGAGGGTTCTTGTGCTGTTGATTAGTTGAGTTGCTGGGACTGAATTTCTGCGTGTGTGTGGTCAAGCTGGTGTACGAATTTGGGGGACTTTCATTATTGGATGATGGAGGGTTATGTTGTCTATCAGCTGGGTTGTGCTGATGGGTTTGTTGAGGCTGCTGTTCCGACAAATGGTATGCTAATGGTTGTGGGTGATGCTTATTTTCCCTCCCCTGTATTTGGTCTAAACTGTTGAGGTTGTGTGAATTGCTGCGTGTGATTGTGTTTACAGCGTACGTGGTGATGTGCGTGCGTGAAGAACAAAGTGCGCGCGTATGTTTGTGTATGCCGAGAGTTTGATGCAAGCTGTGTGGGTTGTACCAGTGTATCGTCTTTGAAATGTGTTCAGTGAGGTCCGAGTGTAACGATTCTGTGTGGGCGTTTTGTTTTAAAAAGAATGGCATCCCAGCTATAATGTTGGGTTTGGATATTGATATGATTTATTTAGTTGGTTTGATGAGTGAGTAATAAATGGATGTTAAGGTAACGGTTAGTAATTTGGAGACTAAATTGGGTATGGTGTTATGAGTTGTAAGGTGGTGTTGTTCGAAGCAGGCTGTGCGTTGTATCCGTGAATGGTTGCGTGAAAAAGAGATTGTGTGAATGTTGTACCAGTGTTTGGCGGCCGTATAGGTGGGCGTGGCACCCTTGTGATGAGCCCTGTTCTTGTGTGGGTATACATAGTATATGTATGTGTGCATGGTGCTACTGTATGTTGGTTTAAGATTTAAAGGGGTAGTGATCATATATTAGTGTATGAGTAACCCTAAGTTACCGAATAAATCATCTAAAGTAGTTGGCGATAGTAAATCATATTATATGTTAATTCCAAAACTGTCTAGTAATTGTGGGTGTGTACTTTGAGGATTTGTTTTCAGGGTTGCCGGATATTTTGATGCTAGTAGCCGGGTTTGCTTGGTATTGACCATTAAATTATTGTAGTTAATAATTGTTGTGAATTGAGACTGTTAATTGGTGATGGGAAGTGTGGTAGTAGAGACTGTGATTTATCTATAAGTTTTTATTTTCGTTGGATTCATGTTTAAAGTATTTGCTAAAATTTCTAAGTACTTATATGATTATGTGATTATACTTCACTATTTTGAGAATATGATCTATATGTGCTAAATGTGATAAGTTGCAAAGAGTTATAGGATTGGTTTAGGTAAACGAGTTAGACGGTTAAGGTCTCAAGTGTACTAAAATAGTACTTTACATTTTTATAGGTACAAGTAGGAGGCTCGGCTAGGTGCCAGTGTGCATAAGCACGGAATTTTGAGGAATGAGATATTCATCGAAGCGACGAGTATAAGGACCGAGTGACTGATAATTATGGAGGAAGGACAGATGTACAGTCAAATAAAGGCCAACGTAGAAAGAAGTAGAGACTGGTGCAAAGTGAGTGATGGATCGAGATGTTGGAAGTGGAAACTTCGTGTGATGAGGCAAGTGTCTTGCTCTTCACTTATCATTCAAGTGATGCAATTCAATTCCTTTGTTATATGATAGGATGTGGTCAAGTATATTTAGAAAATGATGTATTTCCTCAATTAACGTGAAAGCGTTTATTTTCCCCACCTCGATTCAAATACCAATTTTTCAAAGAACCTTACCAATAGCCTTTTTCCGCATATCACGCATATCCTTTTATATTTGGAATGTTATTGGGCTCCTCAGTGGAATGCCCTATCTTTTATTTTCCTCGAAAAATGTTTAAGGGATTTTCTAAGTAGAGAGAATCCGAGTTTTAAATCCCCATAAATACCTGTTAATGAAATTCCTGATTTTTAACCTAATTTCTCCGGTGAACCCCTTCTTGAAAATGTTTTCTTCAAACTAATTTGCAATTGATCATCCTGTAATTATTTTTACAAATAGACGTTTAATCTGTTTTACTCGCTTATGTCGATTCAAACCTTACAGTGTTTTATAAAATTTTATTAAATGCGTAATGCTTGACCATGTCCCTGCTCTAACGTAGAATTTCAATTGTTGATAATCTTGTTGCAATTTATATCTTTTATTGTTGCCCAAATTGATTTTTCCTTTTATCAAGTTAATGATGTTATGCCCCCAATTACTAATATCAATCATGTCGATATTTATTCGAATTATCATTCTTTATACTCTCCACCTCATTTATCATCGAACTTGTCGGTGTTCATTGAGGATCTTGATTAATCGGTTATCACCCTAAACAGTTGTATCGAACTTGTCGATACCGTTTGAGATTCTAGATATATATATTTATCACCCTTTTATCGTGTCGAACTTGTCGACACTTGTTGATCTTGAATTTTACATTGACTCTTGGATTATGAGTCGTTATTTTGGAATGTGAGTTTTCCAGTTATTGGTTGGCAAAGGTTGTCGATTGTTCCGACACCTAGTGTAGATGATTTAGAATTGGAAATGTTTTTAAAATGTGGACCGTGAGGGTCAGAATGATTTTAAAATGTGGACCGTGAGGGTCGGACCAGATTCGTGGTCAGAAATAATTAAGGCTAATGTGTGCCATGGATCCAATTAAGGACATTGCTGTGTGCGTTTGTCCGGGGTTAGTGCTGACTGATCAGCAGCCTAACCTTGATATTTTTCTTTAAAAAAAAAAAAATTCCAATTCTAATCTATACTCTGAGATTGAGATGTTCTGTTCTTGACTCCTTGAAATTCTGTTTTAATAATATTTTGATATCGGAACTCTTATCAGTTCTAATTTCTGATGCACCTCTTTAATGGTGAATTGTTGGCCCTCGTGGCAATCTAAAAGTCGATATATCTGATTCCTTCAAAGAATGAAATGAAACCCTTTGTTTATCAGATTTGTCATCATTGTTGGAATTGTTATCATTGTTGCACTTGCTGAGCATTGTTGGCTCACTCTTGCTTGTTTGTTTTCTTCAGTTAATAGAGAGGATTAGTGGACCTAGTAATGGTCAGTGGTGTTGCTTTCCAGCAGCGAGAGGAAACGATCGGGTTATGGAATTTCGTCGGATAGCGATTGGGAATTGTCAAGGCTGGACATTTAGATAGTCAGAATTCCATGTAGCTATAAAAAAAAAATTGTATAACAGTTTTATTCTGAGTATGGTTGTAAATTTATAATTCGATAGTTTGTTTCATACCATAATCTGTATGCGATCTTGGTTAAGGGGTTTGTACTATTAAATGTTGATTATATTCAGAGATGTATAATATTGTCTTTGGTTAGTGGTCCCATATCTGTACCCTGGATTTTGGGATGTTACATACCTTCCTTGGAGTGTGTATGCACTTAGTAAGCCTTAGTCCTTAGATTACCTTAACAAAGCTTGGATCATCCAAACAAAACAAGAAATCAAAGTTAGTCTCTTGAAATCACTATTCACCCTAGGCTTGGATGATTTATTTGAAAATGGAAAACATGGAGTTTGAAGCCAAGATTTCTAGGGTATCACTTTTATGAATTATAGGACTTACCATAAAAATTTGGAGATCAAAAAATGGTTGTAAGGTTGATTTTGATTCTTGAATTATGCAAAAATTCGAAGGGCTTTCTTCAAGGGTAAAAACAGAGTGACTTTCTCGAATTTTTTTACCCCTCCAAACGATCTTCAAAAATTATGAAATTAAATCCACTACTTCATCTTGATGTGTAGAATCTCCGTGATTATTTTCATGATTTGATGATGATTAGAACTGGGTTAAAAAAAATTACAAAACACCCTGCCCTGGAAAAAAAAACCAAACTGATAGAAATGGGGGAGAAAGAAAGAAAAGGTGGTTGGCTTGATTCTCTTGCTTTACACTCATCTAATTATCATCTAAAGTGTATTATTGATGAGTGTAGATAATATCTAAACCAAAAAGCTACTTTAATAAAGGTCATAGGTCATGCATGAGGTATTTTAAGAGACATGTGTTAGGTTTTTGTGGTTGGATGATGTATTGATCTAACCAAGTGGTTTCATTTGCTAAGTAAGCTAGTTGATCATGTAAATGCTTGGTTACTAGATATTTTCCACTAGCACATGCATGCACCTTGATTGCCCTGCTTGTTTCTTTGTCCGGTATTGCTCAATTCATTGATCGTTCGGAGGAATAACTCATTCGTTTCTAGTTAGGGTTTTACCGGAAACCGTCTTAATATTTATACTATCATCCTCCATCCTCTTTAATAATTCTTGAACCTATTTTCATTAAATCCCTTCAATAATTCCTTAAGTCTTTCAGTGTCCAGGGAAATCCGGGGAAAATAAAAGTGCTAGTTTTCAGAATCCGACAGCTTTTACATACACTCTTTTTCCCCCTGGATCACTAATACGAACTCAGAATTTCGTTCCGGGTACTTCTATATAGTGTCATCTCATAATATTCTCATTTCCACCAAAAACAATATTCATACTTTATTCTTCCTTCATTCCCTATATTTATGACAATGTCCTTGTTCTTTCCCGGGCGTTCCTTAACCCTTTCACGGAACCACTGGACAAATCGTTATCGATCTGGATGACATGAGAATATTCTCCTGCTTGGAATTGCCATATCTTATTCCCCTAGGAGTTAGATTATTCTTACCTAAGTTGTCAACCATTAGCATTCTTCATGACATATAAGTATTTGAATCCAAATCTATTCCTTTCATTCATTACCTCAATCGTTACATCGTAGTCGTAATCACTATTCACCATTACCTCAGTACATAATAATAAGTTTTAATTATATCCAAAATTTGGGGTTCTTACATCCTGTTCCATAGCACTTGTGGCTAGGCCATAAAGTGCAGGCAATCTCTTTTTCAAGAGAACCCATACCCCATCAGGAATGTAAGGATTTCCTTCAAAACCATTTGCCTTATCCGATTTAACCAAAGATTTGATATTGTTTTCAGAAATCTTAAAGATAGGCAAAACTGTATCATTTTCAAATTCAACATTGGGACATAAATGAGTGAAAATTAATTGAAAAAATCTAATAAAACAGACATAACCACATTTATCTATTTTTCTAGCATTTAATGCTCTCAGAATAAAGACCCATAATCAAACACAGTATCATGAATTAGAGAGTACCCAATGTGAACTGAAGAGGTTGGTAGTGCATCAAAGTTTGAGACTTTGTTCAAGAAGCACCTACTGATGGTATCAAAGAAGAAATTCCATTCCTTCTTAAGCTTGGTTCTGTATAACTCTCCAAACTTTCTTGGTTGTTTATATAACCCAGACTCATAGCAAACTCCAACAAAGAAGCATCAGTAATTGTTGCTGGAGTCTTACCATTGAGAGGAGGTAATTGTAGAGCTTCAACAACCACTTCTGGAGTGACATGATGTGTAACTCCATTGTATGTAAAGGACAAGTTAGGCTTTCCTGAAGGTTCACATACACCAAAGACAGTAGTCTTCCAAACCTGCATTACACACTTGAAAGAAACTTTGGCGGGTGTCGTTAAAGCATACTTAATCGGACTTGACGCCAAGAAATCCTGAATAATGTGAAATTCATTCGATAGTTCCTGATGGTCAAGAACAGCAACATAGTTGTTAGGAGCAAAAGTGACACCATTGATAACAACCTTATTGTTTACAAACGATGAATTCTCCATTTTTATTGTGACAGAGAGAAATTGAAATTTTGAGCAATTAGGGTTTATGTTCGCACAGTGATACAGAGAAAAGACAATACTGATAGTTTTGAGAATAATGAATCAATTTATAAAAAAATTAAATTGATTTTAGACAAACTAATGATTTCTCAAAGACAGGTGTCAGTAATCGATTTGTGCACAATAAGTAATGGACCAAATTACGTGAGAGAGTGGTGATAACCGCACGTGACACGACTTACGATGTGTATCTATATGTATCAATGAATAAAACACACGCACTCGTATTTTCAAGAAATGCATTTGTGATAATGATTAAAAATATGACAATAAAATATTTAATTTAAAAAATTAAATATCACTATCTCAAAATACCTGGTACTGTTAAAACCAGAATACGAAGCATTTCTTGACTTCGTTACTCTCCCATCTCTATTTAACATCTAGAGACTTGTCCACTATCCATTTAACTCTTCATTCTCTCCTGAAAATAAAAAAAAAACCTTCACACAACACACCTTTAAACAATATCAAAACTTACCATCAAGGAAAAGAATAACCATCTCGTAGTGAAGAGAGATATCTTCAGTTATACTCGTGAAGAGTTTGATGCCTTTGACTGGGAAAGGCAACTTGAAGCTTTGTGGCTGCAGATGGATGCTGGTCTTGAAGAAATCGAGAGAGAAAGACCTGCAAGAGTGATTGACATCGATGCTGCTCTTCAAACAACATTTGCATGGCTTTCCTCTAAGGCATCCTCATCCAACACCACCAACCATTGTTAATAAATATGTCAGCAAAAGTAACCTTATCCCGTTCAACTTCCACCCAAACAAAGTGGGAAAGATGGGATCTGAGATAACTACTTAGCAATGGAGTGGTTTGGACTTCACTTTTTATTTTCCTGTTGAATAGATTAGTAGATAGAGAGAACAAAGAGATGTAATTTTTGCATGTAATCTCTTTCTTATTATCAATGAAAAACTCTGTTTCTCTAATCTTATTCAATGTTTTCTGCATTTTTCTTTTATGTTTATGAACTGTTCTTCAAAGAATTAAATCAGAGAAGTAGACATGAAAACTAATTAAAGCAATCACATAAGTAACAAATTCATTAACAAGAACCACAATTAAATCAGGGAACAGAACAATTAGGGAATACTTGAATTATACAAATGATACTGATAGTTGAACCGTTGCATCAGGATTTGATGTTTGACTGACGTCAGGATTGACTTTTCATCAGTATTCGACATGCATCAGGATCTGACAATCATCAGTATTTAGTCTCCCCTTGTTCTCAGAAACTCTCATAGTTTACCATTCCCAATTCATTTACCAATTTTGTAAAAGAAGCTTCAGAAAGTGGCTTGGTGAATATATCAGCTAATTGTCGATCAGTAGGAACAAAGTGTAGCTTGATTCTTCCTTCCAGTTGAGAGTACCCCTTTGCTACTAGCCTTGCTTTATTCCTCACAATAGTGCCATCTGAATCTGTCTTATTTCTGAACACCCACTTTGTACCAACAATTGATCTACCCTTTGGCCTTGGTACAAATTTCCAGACTTCATTTCTTTCAAATTCATTCAGTTCTTCTTGCATTGCTGTAACCCAATCGACATCCTTTAGTGCATCTTCAACTTTCTTAGGCTCCTCCTTTGACAGAAAGTTATTATAGAAGCATTCATTTTGTGTTGCACTTCTGGTTTTAACACCTGCATCGGGATTCCCAATAATTAAATCAGGAGTATGGCTTTTGGTCCATTTCCTTACTGATGGTAACTCATTTCTTGAATTGGATGCTCCCCCTGAGATAGTGCTATATCCTCCTGAAGTGCTGTCAGGATTATCACTTGAATCTATTTATGATGAATCTCCTCCTGATGTTTGAGTTGTATCAGTACTGATGGTATTTTGCAGTTGTTCCCCCTCAATATTTGCATTATTTGAATCATCATCAGTAACTGGTGTTTCATCAGGTATTGGTTGATCGTCAGGATCTGATGGAGTATCAGTATCTGACATTACTTCATCTGAATTCTTGGTAGCTTCATTTGCAAAGATCAAACTGTCATGTGAGTCTTCAGCAATTCCTGTTATCTTTTTATCATCAAAAGAAACATTGATAGACTCCATGACTGTCCTTGTTCTTAGGTTATAGACTTTAAAGGCTCTTGAAGTTGGATAACCAATAAAAATGCCCTCATCAGCTTTAGTTTCAAATTTCCCTAGCTGTTCAGGATGAGGTCTAAGAACAAAGCACTTGCAACCAAACACATGTAGATGTCTCAGACTTGGCTTCTTCTCTTTAATCATTTGATAAGGAGCGACACCATGTCTATTGATTAAAGTAATGTTCTGAGTATAGCACGTTGTGTTGACTGCTTTTGCCCAGAAATATGTAGGTAGTTTAGCTTCCTCCAACATTGTTCTGCCAGCTTCAATAAGAGTTCTGTTCTTCCTTTCAACTACTCCATTTTGCTGGGGTATGCCAGGAGCAGAGAATTGTTGAACTATTCTTTTGTACTTGCAAAACTCTTCCATTACTGAATTCTTGAATTCAGTTCCATTATCACTTCTTAGAATCTTGACTCTGTATTTTGTGCCAGTCTCATATGGTCCAAAAGTATCTCAGCAGTTTCATCTTTTCTGTGTAGAAAATACACCCAGGTAAATCTAGTATATTCATCGACAATAACTAGAGTATACCTTTTCTTACTGATGGACATAATGTTGAATGGTCCAAACAAGTCAAGATATAGCATGTGATATGGTTCAACAATTGAGGATTCAGATTTACTCTTGAATGATGTCCTTCTCTGTTTGGCCTTCTGACAAGCATCACAGAGTCCATCTGGAGTATACAACGCCTTTGGTAATCCTCTCACCAAATCTATCTTAACCAACTCATTGATGTTGTTGAAGTTGAGATGAGATAGCTTCTTATGCCAATTCCAACTTTCTTCTATTATTGCTTTACTGATGAGCCATATTGAGGGACCATCAGTATTTGTGTAGACGTTGGCTTCATAAATGTTACCACGTCTTTGACCAATTAAGACAATCCTTCCAGATGTTCTACTGATCACTTTAAAGTGAGTATCATTGAAGTTGACATGATAACCTCTGTCTGTGATTTGACTAACACTAAGCAGATTGTGTTTGAGTCCTTTCACCAGAGCTACTTTTTCAATGATGACATTTCCAATTATTATATTGCCATATCCCAAAGTTTGTCCAATGTTGCCATCTCCATAAGACACTGTTGGGCCAGCCTTCTCCTCAAATTCTGATAGCCAGGTTTTGTCTCCAGTCATGTGTACAGAACATCCACTATCCATGACCAACACATTTTTCTTTTTACCCTGTAATCAAAAACACAAAGAGCTCAGTTAGAATTTTTAAGAACCCACACTTGTTGGGTTCTTTTTGCATGCAATTTAATATTTTTAGCAGCAGAAGTCTTTTTAACAAAAGCAGTTTTGTCAGATTTAAATCCATCAGAATTTGCTTTCTCATTATCAGAATTATCAAATGCATACTTAGTATTCAGGCTCCTTGTTTTACCAGAATTTGCACTTTTATTAAACTTTGGCAACGGATCATAATGATTGTAGTACAAACTATGGTATTCTTCACATGTATAAATAGAATGCCATTTACTGCCACAGTGAAAACAAGGATTCTGTGGTTTATAAAATACTGATCTATTCCCAATGTCAAACTTAGGAACTACAGTAGCCTTCTTTTTACTCCTCCTGCAATCAATAGCAAGATGATTAGAGTTACCACAGTTAAAGCATGTTTTCCTTGGTGCATTTGGAATATACTTATAATTATTCTCGTTGTTTATTCCAATTTTACCACTCCTGTTCCTCTTAGCAGTAGTGGTTTTCTCTCTATCTGTCACTTCATAGATTCTGTCTCTGAGTTGTTTCTTAGACAAAAGACCTATATTTTTGACAGATTTAGACTCAGAATTTTGTGTAGAAGTAGATCCCTTTTCTAAAGTAGATTTGGGATTTTTTGGATACACATACTTAACAGGTTTTAATTTGGTCTTTGTTTTGTCTATAACATGTCTATAGGTCTTTGGATTTGTTGACTCATTCACAACAACTCTTCCTGGTTTTGTTGTTTCAGCAGCAACAACTTTACCTTTATTCTTCTTTTTGTCCTCTGGTTTATAACCTAGACCCTCTTTCCAGTTCTTATCTGTGATAAGATCGTGTGTTTTCTTTCCAGAGTGTTTCCAGGTTCTGAGTTTCTCATTAGCATCATAAAGTTCCTTTTAAAGTGCAGTACATTTAAACTCCATTTCTAGCTTCATGTGCTTAGCCTTATCACATTCATTTTGTACTTCTTGCATAAAGAGTAACTCAGCTTCTAGATAATCATTTCTCTTAATCAATTCTGACATCTCATATATTATTCTAGCATTTTCAAGAGATTGACTTTTAAAGCTAATTTGCAGAGACTTTAAGAAAGATCTTAACTCAGAAACATTATCAGTATCAAAATCAAAAACAACTTCAGGTACCTTATTTTCAGGAGCAGCAATCTCATCCACATTTGCCATTAATGCATAGTTCACCTTTTCCTCTTCAGAGTCTGAGGAAGAGTCCATCCAATCCTTGCTTTATGAGATAAGAGCTTTGGTCTTAGCCTTTTTGCATTCAGTTGCAAAGTGACCCATTCCATCACAGTTCTAGCATTTGACTTTTGACTTGTCAAACTTGATGCTTTTGCTTTCATTCTTCTTGTACCTGTTCTTGTCAGAATTGAAAGGTTTCTTCTGAGAGTTGCCTTGTCTTCTAGCCTTTCTGTACTTCATCTTCTTGAAGCCTTTGACTATCATAGCAACCATTTCCATCATTTCAGAATCAGTAGAGTCATCATCAGTATCAGTATCAGGATTGGCATCAGGATCTGATGATGAGTCATGTAACACCCCCAGATCCGGGGTCAGGGATCTGGTCGTTACCGTCTCAATTCCCATCCACAATTCAACATAAATATTAAATTACAACCTTGTGACCCAAAACAATAACATAAAACACACCTGTTATAGTCCCAAAGATGAAATCAGAGTAACTATCAAATTTTATTAATCACATTATGAGTTCTTACAATCCAAAAGAATTTCAATATAAATACATACTCTTTGCATTCCATTTACATGAGTCATACTAGACCATATACTTGGTACTGAAAGAATAAATCTATCCTACCAATAGCTGTCTCTTCGGCTCTGGTAGTCTCATCGTTCTCGCCAGCGTCGAGTGCGCCTTGTGCGAGTCATCTGGTCTAGCTGTTGTTGTGATATAATAATAAAGCAAGGGTGAGCAATAGCCCACCAATAATAATATATAACTGAATGATAATATATAACAGTTCAAAAGTATCTTTCAAACCATATGCCATGCATTTACGGAAATGATGCCAGAATAACATGAACGATGAAGTTACGAGGTAACTCAAAATGCATATATAGGTGGGAATATCTGCTATGTCAAAGATAAGCCAGATATCATCATTTATCATATTAAGAGGAACTTGCAAGGAAAATATTGCAATTCCAGTTATTAACATTTTTCGAAGTCTTACAACCTGAAAAAAGTCTCTTCGATACGTGTTGCGGAAGACACCGTCAACCTGAAAGAAGTCTCTTCGATACGTGTTGCAGGGAATTCCTAATTTGGGAGATGAACCAATACTGGAGTCATTACGCGCCAGCTATCCCATTCCCTGATGATCAGTCGGGGATGGTACAGCCCAATATAGTTTACTACCGGTAGAAGGAAGAACTGACGGCTCCACTTGTAGATTGCCTTAATAGTAACTCTCTGGCCAATGGTTAGGCCTTGTGATGGACCGCGCGACTCGGCCTCTTACACACGACTCCTAGTTCGAATAAATCCACAGCATTGAAACGTAGAGTTTGTCCTCCCTTCCCCAAGTGAAATACTTGTTGATAAGACTCCACAAAGTAGTCGTATCTAGTTGGAAAGGAAAATTCACCATCATTTCCCAAGCTTTTGCTTGTTAATGGATATCAACTTGTTCCAACAATCTTACCCCTCGAATGATGAGAAGGTACACACAGACTTAATGAGTCCATAGCAACCAAGTTGCGAGTGAAAAGGATAAATTATGACCGAGAAGTCAACAAAATAAATAACATTGCTCAAGTAGGTTCCCCTATAATATGGAAGTTTGAGCGAGCATTTAAATCCTTTTAAGATAGATTTAAATGAAAAATAAAGAGTTGGGAACCTTTCCTTGATAAAATAGTCATAAAAAGACTCCGAAATATTTTACATAATATCTGGAGGTGAAAGGTAATCTTCGAATAATATAAATCATTTTAAAAAGAATTTTAAAAGAATTAAATAAATATTCCAAGAATATTTATTTACTCAATAATAATTACGGAATATTATTAACTCATAATATTGCTCGTAAGTAATCCTCGAATGAATATATGGAATTATTTACTAAATAAATCCCTCCTTAAATGAATATTCGAAATAATATTCATTAAATAATTAAACTCCAATAAATATTTAAAATAATATTCAATAAATAAGTCAAACCTTACATGAATATTTGAAAATGATGTTCATCTAATATTTATTCTTCTAAAAGAATATCCCAATAACATTCATTTAATAAATAATCTTCTAGATGAATATCCAAATAATATTCATTTAGTAAATAATCTTCTAAATGAATATCCAAATAATATTCATTTAGTAATCAAAACTTTAAAGGAATAATCGGAATAATATTCCTTAAGTAAATAGAACTTCCAATGAATATTTTAAAATAATATTCATTAAGTACATAAAACCTTAAATGAATATTCGAAAGTAATATTCATTTAATAAATAACAATCTAATGAATATCAAAATAATATTCATTAAATAATCAACTCTAAATGAATATTCGAAACTAACATTCATTTATTATCTCTCGACTGAGATAATACTCGAATAATATTCCTCGAAATATTTCCAAGTAAATGATACTTTATGGAATATAATAACGTTTAACAATAACATTCCTCAGATAAATAATAATCTGTCGTTGGAATCCCTCCGGGTTTCCACGACTATCTATAACTCAAAATACCGACTCCCGGTCTATATTTAGAATGAATATCATATGCCCTTCGCTAAGGGTCTTACCAAAACAATCTGGCTTATTACTGATTAATCGTATCTAGTCTATAAGCCAATATCAATTTAGGGAGCAAGTATCACAAAAACCAGAGTCACAATATAATTGGAAACAGGCATGCATGCGATGACATATGTAAAACAGAAATCATATACATATATTATCACAACAACAGGTTCAAAGTTTGAACACTTGCCTGGTAATCAGGTGTGGGTGGAGATAGCGTGTCCTGGGTCTGCTCGATGATCTATAAACAATTAGAACATTCGAGATTAACCACTTTATACGTTTTAAAAGTCTAAGTATAACTTCACTTAAATCGAAACACGTTTTCGAATTATCTCGTTATACACCTTTTAGTGTAACTCTTTTTATTACCGATACGATCCGACATTTGTTCGTTATTACGACATGTCATCATACCCACACTCGGTATATACTTAAGTCGTATAAGTTCTAAAGTCGATCGATTACGAACCGAGATTATACCTCGAGTTTTATCGTTCGTTTTCTAAGTCATGACCAAAGTTATACTTTTAAGGGGTTCGTTCGCGTTTAACCTTGATTCGAACATTTTTATAAAATTGGAAAACGATCCGTTTCACATGAGGTTTTCTCTCACACCTTCCTTTTTAACTCTAGTATTTAATTACCAAGATTTTCCACTGACTTATGTATTTTACGAGGGTTCAATTTCAGTTACGAATTCTCGTTTACGGTTTCGAACTACTTTTAGTATATCGGCCATAACTCCTAAACCGTAAGTCGGAATGTTTCGATTCTTACGCCAAAACGATCTATCGCTCGAGATCTACAAGGGAATGTCATTTATTCATCAAGGCAAGAAACTCATCCTAACTGTTATGCACAATTTTCTAGAGGTTCACGAAAATCGGGCATTATGAACTACTTTTAGTATATCGACCATAACTCCTAAACCGTAAGTCGGAATGTTTCGATTCTTGTGCCAAAATGATCTATGGCTCGAGATCTACAAGGGAATGTCATTTATTCATCAAGGCAAGAAACTCATCCTAACTGTTATGCACAATTTTCTAGAGGTTAACGAAAATCGGGCATTACGACGGCTATAACTCGGATATTTCCAAAATCAAAAACCTCCAAATAATCATTCAATCCACCACCAACACTCATGGGCACTATTTATCATCTCCCTCACTGTCTCAACAGGTCTTGGAGCCACAAAACATATACTAACCTTTTTATAACACCCACACAACATACATGTTCTAAATCATGAATACAAGCCATAAACATTATCAAATCTCATCTAAAACTCCATTAAAACTCAAATCAAAGA
Source organism: Saposhnikovia divaricata (assembly GCA_036435485.1). Classification (NCBI taxonomy): domain Eukaryota; kingdom Viridiplantae; phylum Streptophyta; class Magnoliopsida; order Apiales; family Apiaceae; genus Saposhnikovia; species Saposhnikovia divaricata. The sequence goes on along the minus strand of CM071597.1, from coordinate 64,950,825 downwards.
CTAGGGTTCTTGAAGTTTATACCTTCCTTGGAGTATGTAAGACCTTAATAAACCTTGATCAATCCTTAGAAAACCTTAACAAATCTTGGATCATTAAAATGAATCAAGAAAATCAAAGTTAGTTCTTGAAATCACTATTCACCCTCAACCTTCTTGATTTTATATCTCAAGATTGGCATGGAATTTGAAGATGAAATTCATAGGATATCTTAGTTATGAAATATAAGACTCACCTTAAATTTCTTGAGATTTAACCATGGATGGAAGTTGGATTTTGATTCTCCATTTTATGAAAAAGCCGAATGGAGCTTTCAAGAGAGGAAGGAGTTGGTTTGCTTGCTTTTTTGCTCTCATCCTTGTCTAATGTGTATTATTGATATGCTTGAATAATATCTTGGTCATAAAGTAGCTTTATTAAAGTTAGTAGGTCATGGATGATGCAAGAACCAAGTGGCCAAGTGGTGTGTTAAGTGATATAATCTTATATCACTTGGTTTGTTTACAATCTTGCTAATTAGCATTGTACTAGCTTGGTTACTTGATCCTATCCACTTGCACATGCATGTATCTTGCTTCCTCTGCTTGTTTCTTTGTCCGTTTATCACTCAATTCATTGATCGTTCTTAGGAATAACTCATTCATTTCTAGTTAGGGTTTTACCGAAAACCGTCTTAATATTTATACTACCATTCTCCATCATTCTTAATAATTCTCGAATCCATTTTCCTTAAATCCCTTCAATAATTCCTTAAGTCTTTCAGTGTCCAGGGAAATCTTGGGGAAAATAAAAGTGCTATTTTTCAGAATCCGACAGCTTTTACATACACTCTTTTTCCCCCTGGATCACTAATACGAACTCAGAATTTCGTTCCGGGTACTTCTATATAGCGTCGTCTAATAATATTCCTAAATCCACCAAAATCACTATCCATCCATTTTTCTTTACTTATTCTCTTAGGGTTGTACAATTGTCCCTGATCTCTTTCGATCGTTCCTTAACCTTTTTACGGACCCACTAGACCAATAACAGATATCGATTTGGATGACATAAGAATAATCTTCTCCTTTAGAATTGTCAAATCTCAATTCCCTAGGAGATAGATAATTCTTATCTAAAGTGTCAACCAATAGTATTCTTCATGTCATATAAACATTTAAATCAAAATCTATTCCTTTCATTCATTATCTCAATCGTTACCTCGTAGTCGTCATCACTATTCACCATTACCTCAGTACATAATAAAAAGTTTTAATTATATCCAAAATTTGGGGTTCTTACAGTCTCCCCTCCTTAATAGGATTCCGTCCCGGAATCAGGTAGAAAACAAAAGTCGTTTATCTATCGTTTCACCTTTCAGCTTCCGGGTCAACTCTTAGTCGTTCTGCCCTTTCTTAGCGCATCTACTGGTGCTACAATCCATGCTTTATCCTTTTTCCATCAACTTTGTCATTTTTCGTACAACACACTATCCGGGTTATGCTCTTACTCAGTCTTATCCTTATTGATACCTGCAGTAACAATGGTGTCACTATCCCACAAGCGAATTTGGAGGTAACCTCGCTCGCACTGTGCATTTCCTGATCTCTTTAATCTTCGCAATCTCGATCAATATAGAGAAGTGGAAAGATTTATTGAGAGATCATTATGATCAATTGAACATTTATTATATTGCATAGCTAGTACAGAAGGGGGGACCAGCCTTTAGTACTTGACAAGCAATTAAACAAGTTATGGTATTCCATGTAACACCCCCAGATCCGGGGTCCGGGATCGGGTCGTTACTGTCTCATAACTTATACACAATACTTGACTTGAGTCCAAAATCAATAAGTAGCATGCTATGACCCCACAATAATATCCACTCACACACACACAGTTATAGTCCCAGAGATGAAATTGAAATAAGTCTTACATAAGTTTAAAAGTTTTGCCGTTGATTACATTAATTATACATATAGTTAAACAGGAAACAAAAGCTGTCTAACTATGCTACCTCAGCAATGGCGACTAGCATCTCAGCGGGGAGTCCGGTGGGTCGGGTAACCCGCTTGCGCCGAGTGCGCCTGACGCGAGCCATCTGCCCTAGCCGTTGTTGTGACATAATATGAACAAAGCAAGGGTGAGTGAAAGCCCACCAACAATAATATAACTGAACAGTGATACATATATACAGTAGTTCAAAATATCCTTTGAAATCATATGTCATGCCTTAATGAAGTTGTTGCCAGAATAATATAAAGGATGAAGTTACCAGGTAACTCAAAGTATTTGTTTGTAGATATATCTGATACATCAAAAGTAAGTGAGATATTCTCATTGCCATTAAAAGAAGAACTTGCATGAAAAGATTGCAATTCCAGTTATGAACACTTTTCCAGCTCTGCCAACAGTAATCATGTTGCAGGAAATAAATAAGTTTGGATGATGAACCAATGATGGAGTATTCACCGCTCCCGCTGTTCCAATCTTGATGATCAGTCGAGATCGTACAGCTCAAATTAGATTTACTACCGGTAGAAGGAAGAACTGACGGCTTTACTTGTCTACCGCCTTACTAGCTCTCCCCGGCCAACGGTTGGGCCAAAGGGGATGGACCGGCGCTACTCGGCCTCTTACACGACTCCTAGTTCAAATAGAATTCATGATTCTGAATGTAACGTTCGTCCCCCTTTCCCCAAGTATAATACTTGTTGATAAGACTCCACAAAGTAGTCGTATCTAGTTGGAAAGGAAAATTCACCAATAACTTCCAAGCTATTGCTTGGTAACGAATATCAACTTGTTCCAACCATCTTACCCCTCGAAAGATGAGAAGGTAAACAACGACTTAATAAGTCAATATCACCCGAGTTGCGAGTGAATAGAATACTTTATGACCGGGAAGTCGACAAGATAAATATCATTTTCCAAGTAAGGTTCCCTTATTATTAGGGAGATAGACTCAAAGAAGAATGATGTCTGAGAACCTTTCTTGATATAAGATTAATAATAATATGACTCCGAAATATTTTCCGTAATAATCGAAGAAGATAAACCTTATTGAGGTTATTCTAAGTAGGGAATAAATATTCAGAGGATATTTATTGAATTAAAAATATTTAAAGAATATTTAGGAATATGAAAGAATATTTTTAATCAGAGTATTTCTCAAAATAATCCTTGAAGAAATATCAGGAGAATATTTATTGAATAAATAAATATTTAAATGAATATTCAAAATAATATTCATTAATTAATAAGACCTGAAAGGAATATTTAAGATAATATTCATAATTAATTAGGAATTTAAATGAATATTCAAAAAGTAATATTCATTTAAAGAATAATATTCTAAATGAATATCAAGTAATATTCATTTAGTAATCCAAGCTTTAAAGGAATATTCGAGATAATATTCGATAAATAAATCAAGCTTCAGATGAATATTAGAGTAATATTCATCAAGTAATTAATATCTTAAATGATTATTCAAAAGTAATATTCATTTAATAAAATAATATTCTAAATGGATATTCAAATAATATTCATTTAGTAATCCAATCTTTAGAAGAATATTCGGAATAATAATCGCTAATCTATTCGACTCTGAATGAATATTGAAAAATATTATTCGTCGAATGGTTACGTTCAAATAATTATTTGAAGTAAGGATCGTTAAATAAATAATCTCGAACGAATATTCAAATAATATTCGTCGCCCAAATAATGGAAAATATTTACTTAAATATTTTCCTCCGAGGTAATCTCGATATATCAAGAAATATTGACTCCCGGTCTATATTTGATGAATAAGATGTATACGCCCTTCTATGAGGGTCTTACAATAACCGGCTTATAATTGATACGTTAGCTATCTAATTTATAAGCCAATAAACAATCAGGGAACAAGCATAACGATATAACTGGAAAGTAGGCATGCATGCTATGGCATATGTATAACAGAAAACATATATATATATATATACATATACATATACATATATATATATATATATATATATATATATATATATATATATATATATATATATATATATATTCAATCACAACAACAGCCTAAAAGAAGGGAATTGAAACTTGCATGGTAGTCGAGTACGGTAAGGGGTAGTGGTAGCGGGTCCCGGGTCAGCTTGGGGATCTATAAATAGCCAAGGCATTCGGGATTAATCAATTAACATCTTAAAAGTTAAGTTATACTTAAATCGAAACACGTTCTCGAGTTATCTCGTTATACCCCTTTTAGTGGATTCCTTTTTATCATCGATCCGACCCGACATTCGTTCGTTAATACGACATGTCACTGTACTTACACTTGGGACATACTTAAGTCATACAAGTTCTAAATTCGATCGTTACGAATCAATATTATACTCCGAGTTTTATCGCCCGTTTTCTAAGTGTTTTACCGAAGTTATAATCAAGCGGGTTTTTAGGGGTTCGTTCGCGTTTAACTTGGATTCCAACATTTTTATAAAATCGGAAAACGATCCGTTTGACATGTGGTTTTCTCTCATACCTTCCTTATGACCTCTAGTATTTATTTACCAAGATTAGCAACCGAATTACTCATGTTAAGGGGGTTCAATTGCAGTTACGAATTCGTACTTACGGTTTCTAACTACTTTTAGTAAATCGGCCGTAAATCCTAAACCGTAAGTCCATTTGATCCGATTCTTTTTCCAAAATGATCTACGACTCGAGATCTACAAGGGTATGTTATATAATTAACCAGATCAGTGAATTATAGCTACTGCTATGCACGAGTTTCAAGGTTTAATGAAATTCCGGCATTATAACGGCTATAAATCGAGCGTTCCAAAAATTATAACATCAAAACCAAGCCACACCGGGCATAATACACATCTTATATACATGATTCTCATCCAAATCTGTCCAAGATCATATCACTTCATCCTTATAATCATCATATGTTTCAACCACTACATGATCATGCTAATCAAGCTTATAGCCATGCTAATATCATAACTATACTAAAACTCATCAAGATCATGCATATACTTAAAGTAAAACCTAGGGTTTCAAGAGAGTTATACCTTCCTTGGTGTGTCTAGGAGTCTAAAAAGCCTTGATCTAGTCCTTGGATCACCTTAATATAGCTTAGAGCAACAAAGAAAACCAAGAAAACAAAGTTAGTTTCTAAGGGTTACTATTCATCATCACTTTTGTAAAAATCATAGAAAATAGAAAAATAAGAGTTTGTCTCTCAAATTTTTACCACATCTTGGCCTCTTCATAAGCTTTGTTTTGAGTCCTATATCATCAGATTTGAAGCTTCCTAGCTAGGGTTTTGAGCCCCCTTTCTCCTCTGGACAGAAACTGTCAAGCACAGATCAGTTTGGTTTCTTCAACTTTGGGGAGGGATTTAACTTGGCTATACTACTTGGATTGCCATGAAATTTTGAATGAACCTTGCCCATGGAGTGGAGAATCTATGGTTAAAATTTGGTGATTTTATCATGGATAGAAATGGAGATATGAATTTTCTTCTTGAGAGTGTTTCTGCTGGGCAGTTTAGAGAAAATGGAGAGAGATGGAGTTTGGCTTGCTTCTCTTGCACTAATCTAGCATAAAGTGATTTCTTTGGATAATATCTATGGTAAAGTAGCTTTATTAAAGCTATTATGTCATGCATGATGTATTTTGAGGGGGCATGTGTCTTAATCTTGTGGTTGGATGATGAAAGGAGCTAAGTACTTAGTTTAAGTCTCTAATTGTTCTAGTTACTCATGTAACTACTTGGTTACTTGATCATATCCACTTGTACATGCATCAACTTGATCATCTGCTTGTTCTTTTGTCCGGTTATTACTCGATTCACTGATCGTTCGAAGGAATATCTTGAAGATTTCTAGTTAGGGTTTTCCCGGAAACCGTCTCGATATTTATACTATCATTATTAATATTCTTTAATAATTCTCGAATCCAAATTCCATAAATCTTTCCAATAACTCTTTAAGTCCTTCAGTGTCCAGGGAAATCTCGGGGAAAATAAAAGTGATGTTTTTCAGAATCCGACAGCTTTTACATACACTCTTTTTCCCCCTGGATCACTAATACGAAATCAGAATTTTGTTTCGGGTACCTCTATATAGCGTCGTCTAATAATATTCCTAAATCCACCAAAATCACTATTCATCCATTTTTCTTTACTCATCCTCTTAGGGTTGTACAATTGTCCCTGATCTCTTTCGATCGTTCCTTAACCTTTTTACGGACCCACTGGACCAATATCAGATATCGATTTGGATGACAAAAGAATAATCTTCTCCTTTAGAATTATCAAATCTCAATTCCCTAGGAGATAGATAATTCTTATCTAAAGTGTCAACCAATAGTATTCTTCAAGACATATAAATATTTAAATCGAATTCCATTCCTTCCATTCATTATCTCAATCGTTACATCGTAGTCGTAATCACTATTCACCATTACCTCAGTACATAATAAAAAGTTTTATTTATATCCAAAATTTGGGGTTCTTACATTCCACTTAGACTTCTATCACATAGACAGATAGTCACGTAGCAGTACCTCCCCTCCTTAAAGGGTTGTTCTTCTCAATTCATAAAGAAGATGAATAAGAGAGAAGAAAATAAAAGAATTCTAAAGGATTATAGAAAGTTTTCACGATTTTAAAATATCGTACTTAGAATTTACCTCTGAACTATAGAGGTTCATTAAGGAAGAAATTAATCATAATTATATCCAATACTATTTGATCGTAACCTCACGTATCAACATATCTTGCTGCTTTGTCCACTATTCTCTGGACCTGTACTCTGGTTCAACCTTAGCAACACTTACTTTTGGAAAATATTTGAACCTCTCAGGTTAAATCTTAGTTTCTCTCTTGACACCATTGTTACTGACATTCCATGTCACGCTACTAGCTTTTTCATATCTATAATATTAACACTATCAGGTTGTCATCCCGAGAATTCATCAGAAAACCCTTTTATTAATCCATTCATAACATTCCTTGCCTCATATTCCATAGTTGCTTTCCCAGTCTTTTCTTTATCAATCACATCCTTCTTGTTATGTGATTCTTATTTACTTCCGTTATTTACTTTCACCTTCATCTCTTTATTGAGATATCTTTTGCACTTGGTACCTCCTTGTTGGTATCCCGTTACATTTACTCTATAATCATCACATTATTCCAATTCAAATTCTCCGAAATGAATCTGGCCGATACCTTTAACTTAGATTCAATATAATCTACTTCTGTCAACTTGTTTCTCATCACTTATTCTTTTCTACCCACGGTTTTCCACAGGTTGTCTTTCGTAAGACAGACCAGGTCGTATACCTACCTGCTCGCACTCTTATCATCTGTTGAGCATCTACATTTTACTGGTGTAGCTTTGCCACATGAAACACGTTACTACCATGCTATAAGCTTTGGGGGTAAAACTGTCTCGAATGCCACCTTCCGAACACTTTTAAACTCTCAGGTGGCCTAATAAGTCTCGGGCTCAACTTCCCTTCCCTCCAAGTCTCATTAATTCTTTCCACGGGAATACATTTAGCATCATGAATCATCAACCTCATATTCTCTATCTTGTTTGCGCAGAAGTACACTAACACAAACTTGCTTGTCATTCATCAACATGCCATTTAGCTTATCAATAGCAGCACTTTCTTTATCTTTACGTTGTCATCTACTTTCTTAGAAGAATCACCATCGCTTGTTGCTTACGTAGTGCCTTAATAGCTAACGGTACGGGTTTCAATCCTTTAGGGAGACAAAGTAATCACTATTCCTTATCCATAAGGAACACTTCCTGAACTTGATGTAGATATTACATGAAGTAGATAAAATTGCAGAAGAGCTTCAAGCATCGCGGCTATGTCCGGTTGATGAAACTATTACTCATGCATCTTCCATAGAAGACTGGAAATTTAATGGTTTACTTCGTCAATTTTGTATCATGGTCCTGGTTTGCCTCAAAACGTGACCTTCTACGGTATGTAATATGCTTAAGACTCCATCAGGAATCGAATCTTTACTTAAAATACTATTACCCTCGATTCTTGCACAATCATCAAAAGGAATATAAATTCCTCCACTCCGATATGACCTTCAAGGTCTTTCTAAATACCATTTTGTTTCTTCGGTATGAACATTTGTAATTATTCCTCTATACTTAGACTGTCGGCCACCTCATTGGCCTTTCCTGATAATAATAATTTCTGGTAATCCTTGTTCTCTGGATACATTTCAATTCAAATTTTTCTACCCCATTCTCATCACTGTTGGGTGAAAGCATTCTCCCTTAATGCTCTGCTGAAGGAGAAAGATATAACTATCAGTCTTTTTCCATAAGTCATTGCTTCCACCTACCCGTGGGAACTTTATCACGTTTATTCCCAATCCTACTTAGGATACTTCTTTACTTAGTTCTTTCCTTATCTTAGGATAATCTCAACCTTTATAGGTTCAATCCATACTTCCTCAGGGTTTCATACATGCCTCATCTGGCATTATTGTTACTATGTCATACATTCCTTACCAAACTTCCATTTTGAAGTTCGGAATATTACCTTTTTCCTTGTAAGGTTTCTTAGGTCATCCTCATCATTCCTCCTGTATTTTCTGGGTACAGGATATATCAAAACGTCATTGATCAATACTCTAATAATTCTATCTATGTTCTTTCCAGAACTCTTTTTTTTATAATCCTTATCGGTCATTGTTGCCTTAGCAAGTCCAACTCATATCATCTGAATTCATAATGTCGTTATTAGGGTTAATGCCATCCCTTGTGCATTCCCCAAGGTTTGTCTTAATTTATGGATATTCTATCCTTAGTTCAACTGCCAAGGAATTCTTGCATCCTATAATTGGCAATCAGATCATGTATCCTTAATAAGGGTCTCTTTTCAACTGTTCTCATTTGATAATCGATTGGTAACTTAATGCCACCCTCTTCTTTCAGATAGTTGTCAACCTATTTGGCCTTCCAAAAGGCAACGTATGCCTATCTGCTCTCTTACAGAACTTGGTAATGGTAGCAAGGATGTTCTGGAAGATATTGGTCGAGTTCAACGTGAATCTCTTAGTACTTATCGTTCTTCTCAAAGGCTCTTTCCTTAGACAAAATTTCTACAGCATACTGATCCATCTCTGACCATTCCTATACTCTCTTCATAAACCTTCATTGTTTACTTCCCTTAGTCATAATATATTCATGGTATTTATAATACCCTAACATCATACATCTCAAGTCATTATACTTCCATTTTTACTCGTAATCTTGGGCAATCATATACACATGAATCACTTTAGTACGGGTGACCCCATTCCAAAAGTCTAGTAAATTCCCAATCCAAACATGGGTTGCAAATGGTTCAGTAGAAGATTCCTACAATCTCATTAATATTTCCGTTATATCAGAAGCCCTTGCAGTCGGTGCTTACTTAGAAGCAACCCTGCTTTGTCCTTTCATTGTTGGTCTAGTCACTTGATAGTCCTTTGTGACTTGGCCTCAACTGGCCATACTAAAATAAAATATATGATTTTAGGGGTTGGCTAATAACATTACTTTTCTAGCAATCGCTGGCATAGTGCCTTCTTCTTTGATACCTTTCTACCTTTCCAAAACTTTACTTCATATAAGTCTTAATCGGCTACTCAGCGCCGTCTCCGGTCACCTTTCCTCTATTTTTATCTTTTCAACTATTCTTATCACTCCCACGTGCCACGTAAGCTTACCATTCCTGGCATAACAGCCTATTCACTTAAGTCAATCCCAGAGTTTCTTAGTCCGGCTGGTTTCTTACATACATTTCCTATTTTCGTCCATTCTCACTTCATCATTGTATTTCTACAATCAATCGCGATAACCGGGGTCGGTCCACCAACCCATATAGCGGCTACCTTACCCAATTCACGGGGTTTGCCCCAGTTTCTACTTTCTTCCATGACGTTCTCTGATAATCAGAAAGATAAGGTTTGCCAAAATTCGTTGAAGTTCTTTCCAGAATCAGGGAAATTTTGATCAATCTATCCACCTACTGGTAACATTAAGGAGACCAGTTTCGAAACCTGGAGAATAGTTCTATGGACCTCCAAGCAGGTAGAACCATAAGCAATCATAATTAACGAAATAATCATCATCAAATTGGAAGTTTAACCACTGAAGAAGAACCAATTATAAACATCCCTTAGAAAGGAATAAACAATTTCAAACTGAAACCTGTCACAACATCTTGATACCTATACGTCCAGATATTCTATATTTCCCAATGTCAGTCTACCTAACCACTAGTCTCAGAAGGAACATTACCGTCGGAGTTGGTTGTTCCACAAAAATTGGCACTACTAAGACCATCCGAACCTGGTGAACCGTGCTGTCCGAATGCATCCGCAAGTACTTTGTCGTGCTACGCAAGCACACATCCTAATCTTTTATGCGAAGCGTCGTTGGAAGCACAAAGTCTCCTTTTTCCATTAAACAATGCCAACTCTTGGTCATTACCAATTTCATCTTTTAGCTCCAGGAAGATTTTTTCACATTTTTCTTTTTAACTGCTGATCGTATTACTTGATCCGTTATAATTCCGCGTCGGAGTAAACTTAAGGTAACTACTATAATCCATTCAAAGAAAAGAAAGAATTTAATATTCCTCTGAATCACAAGCATCTAACGTTTCTGGTTTATCATTTCACTGAGTTAAATTAACCCTATACTTAGTCTCTGACAATAGTCTCATTACGAGTTCATCTTGACTCACTGGTCTTATCTTCCGGTAGGTTCTGAGATCATTGTCTTGCTTACTACTTCCTTATATAACTTTATCCAATCATGCTGTCACTTCCCAATGTTTTCACTTTCTAACCGATTCATTCATAAAATGGACATTTTCTTGAATAAAACAACTTCATCAACCTCAATTTGGTTCCATAAATTACAACCTATGACATCTGCCTTCTCATGGCGAATTATTACTGACAATATTCATACTTATTCATTTATCAAACGATATGGCACTTACTGCCTCTTCTCAACTATTCCTAGGGACTCTGTTCCTCATCTTATATCGATGCATTTGATAATCATACATCCCTCTAGCACTCTATTCGTTAATATGAAAGTCTCTAATGATTCTTATTTATTCCCGTATAAGATCTCAAGTAATTCTTCCAATTCGTCTTACTTGCTGGTACTACCTCCAGTAGTCCGGCCACGAATTCAACATGAATCTTCAGTTCTCTTGCTAATAGCTTAGTTCTTTATGCTCACTTTTCTGAGCACTATACCTTAATCATCTTAGTCTTTCTGGCTACATCCCTCATTCCTCGAGGGTAAGCTCCTTATCCTAACAGGATTTTCCTTATCTGCTGGAACCTCTTCTGGGTCTCCGGTAGGGTACTCTATTGAATTTACCCGCTGATCTTCAGCATATAATAAAGCATCATCGCGCTGCTGCTCGTATGCCTCAAGGTCTATCGCCTTACTCGTCGATACGATATCGAGCTAAGTTACTATCATGATACTTAAGAGTTCCCATAAGGGTTTTATGTCATCACTACATTAAGTAGTCCGACTATGAACTTGGCAAGAGTTCTTATTATCTTAGTGAATTTATTTTTTTAACGTCGCCTCATCTCTGGGGTTTATAACGTACGCTCTGATACCATTTCTGTAACACCCCCAGATCCGGGGTCAGGGATCTGGTCGTTACCGTCTCAATTCCCATCCACAATTCAACATAAATATTAAATTACAACCTTGTGACCTAAAACAATAACATAAAAGACACCCGTTATAGTCCCAGAGATGAAATCAGAGTAACTATCAAATTTTATTAATCACATTATGAGTTCTTACAATCCAAAAGAATTTCAATATAAATACATACTCTTTGCCATCCATTTACATGAGTCATACTAGACCATATACTTGGTACAGAAAGAATAAATCTATCCTACCAATAGCTGTCTCTTCGGCTCTGGTAGTCTCATCGTTCTCGCCAGCGTCGAGTGCGCCTTGTGCGTGTCATCTGGTCTAGCTGTTGTTGTGATATAATAATAAAGCAAGGGTGAGCAATAGCTCACCAACAATAATATATAACTGAATGATAATATATAACAGTTCAAAAGTATCTTTCAAACCATATGCCATGCATTTACGGAAATGATGCCAGAATAACATGAACGATGAAGTTACGAGGTAACTCAAAATGCATATATAGGTGCGAATATCTGCTATGTCATAGATAAGCCAGATATCATCATTTATCATATTAAGAGGAACTTGGAAGGAAAATATTGCAATTCCAGTTATTAACATTTTTCAAAGTCTTACAACCTGAAAGAAGTCTCTTCGATACGTGTTGCGGAAGACACCGTCAACCTGAAAGAAGTCTCTTCGATACGTGTGGCAGGGAATTCCCAATTTGGGAGATGAACCAATACTGGAGTCATTACGCGCCAGCTGTCCCATTCCCTGATGATCAGTCGGGGATGTTACAGCCCAATATAGTTTACTACCGGTAGAAGGGAGAACTGACGGCTCCACTTGTAGATTGCCTTAATAGTAACTCCATGGCCAATGGTTAGGCCTTGTGATGGACCGCGCGACTCGGCCTCTTACACACGACTCCTAGTTTGAATAAATCCACAGCATTGAAACGTAGAGTTTGTCCTCCCTTCCCCAAGTGAAATACTTGTTGATAAGACTCCACAAAGTAGTCGTATCTAGTTGGAAAGGAAAATTCACCATCATTTCCCAAGCTTTTGCTTGTTAATGGATATCAACTTGTTCCAACAATCTTACCCCTCGAATGATGAGAAGGTACACACAGACTTAATGAGTCCATAGCAACCAAGTTGCGAGTGAAAAGGATAAATTATGACCGGGAAGTCAACAAGATAAATAACATTCCTCAAGTAGGTTCCCCTATAATATGGAAGTTTGAGCGAGCATTTAAATCCTTTTAAGATAGATTTAAATGAAAAATAAAGAGTTGGGAACCTTTCTTTGATAAAATAGTCGTTAAAAGACTCCGAAATATTTTACATAATATCTGGAGGTGAAAGGTAATCTCCGAATAACATAAATCATTTTAAAAAGAATTTTAAAAGAATTAAATAAATATTCCAAGAATATTTATTTACTCAATAATAATTACGGAATATTATTAACTCATAATATTGCTCGTAAGTAATCCTCGAATGAATATATGGAATTATTTACTAAATAAATCCCTCCTTAAATAAATATTCGAAATAATATTCATTAAATAATTAAACTCCAATAAATATTTAAAATAATATTCAATAAATAAGTCAACCTTAAATGAGTATTTGAAAATGATGTTCATCTAATATTTAATCTTCTAAATGAATATCCCGAAAACATTCATTTAATAAATAATCTTCTAGATGAATATCCAAATTATATTCATTTAATAAATAATCTTCTAAATGAATATCCAAATAATATTCATTTAGTAATCAAAACTTTAAAGGAATAATCGGAATAATATTCCTTAAGTAAATAGAACTTCCAATGAATATTTTAAAATAATATTCATTAAGTACATAAAACCTTAAATGAATATTCGAAAGTAATATTCATTTAATAAATAACATTCTAATGAATATCAAAATAATATTCATTAAATAATCAACTCTAAATGAAAATTCGAAACTAACATTCATTTATTATCTTTCGACTGAGATAATACTCGAATAACATTCCTCGAAATATTTCCAAGTAAATGATACTTTATGGAATATAATAACGTTTAACAATAACATTTCTCAAATAAATAATAATCTGTCATTGGAATCCCTCCGGGTTTCCACGACTATCTATAACTCAAAATACTGACTCCCGGTCTATATTTAGAATGAATATCATATGCCCTTCGCTAAGGGTCTTACCAAAACAATCTGGCTTATTACTGATAAATCATATCTAGTCTATAATCCAATATCAATTCAGGGAGCAAGTATCACAAAAACCAGAGTCACAATATAATTGGAAACAGGCATGCATGCGATGGCATATGTAAAATAGAAATCATATACATATATTATCACAACAACAGGTTCAAAGGTTTGAACACTTGTCTGGTAATCAGGTGTGGGTGGAGATAGCGCGTCCTGGGTCTGCTCGATGATCTATAAACAATTAGAACATTCGAGATTAACCACTTTATACGTTTTGAAAGTCTAAGTATAACTTCACTTAAATCGAAACACGTTTTCAAATTATCTCGTTATACACCTTTTACTGTAACTCTTTTTATTACCGATACGATCTGACATTTGTTCGTTATTACGACATGGCATCATACCCACACTCGGTATATACTTAAGTCGTATAAGTTCTAAAGTCGATCGATTACTAACCGAGATTATACCTCGAGTTTTATCGTTCGTTTTCTAAGTCATAACAAAAGTTATACTTTTAAGGGGTTCGTTCGCGTTTAACCTTGATTCGAACATTTTTATAAAATCGGAAAACGATCTGTTTCACATGAGGTTTTCTCTCACACCTTCCTTTTTAACTCTAGTATTTAATTACCAAGATTCGCCACTGACTTATGTATTTTACGAGGGTTCAATTTCAGTTACGAATTCTCGTTTACGGTTTCGAACTACTTTTAGTATATCAGCCATAACTCCTAAACCGTAAGTCGGAATGTTTCGATTCTTGCGCCAAAACAATCTATGGCTCGAGATCTACAAGGGTATGTCATTTATTCATCAAGGCCAGAAGCTCATCCTAACTCTTATGCACGGTTTTCTAGAGGTTAACGAAAATCGGGTATTACGACGGCTATAACTCGGATATTTCCAAAATCAAAAACCTCCAAATAATCATTCAATCCACCACCAACACTCATGGGCACTATTTATCATCTCCCTCACTGTCTCAACAGGTCTTGGAGCCACAAAACATATATTAACGTTTTTATAACACCCACACAACATACATGTTCTAAATCATGAATACAAGCCATAAACATTATCAAATCTCATCTAAAACTCCATTAAAACTCAAATCAAAGACTAGGGTTCTTGAAGTTTATACCTTCCTTGGAGCATGTAAGACCTTAATAAACCTTGATCAATCCTTAGAACACCTTAACAAAGCTTGGATCATTCAAAAGAATCAAGAAAATCAAAGTTAGTTCTTGAAATCACTATTCACCCTAAACCTTCTTGATTTTATATCTCAAGATTGGCATGGAATTTGAAGATGAAATTCATAGGATATCTTAGTTATGAAATATAGGACTCACCTTAATTTTCTTGAGATTTAACCATGGATGGAAGTTGGATTTTGATTCTCCATTTTATGAAAAAGCCGAATGGAGATTTCAAGAGAGGAAGGAGTTGGTTTTCTTGCTTTTTTGCTCTCATCCTTGTCTAATGTGTATTATTGATATGCTTGAATAATATCTTGGTCATAAAGTAGCTTTATTAAAGTTAGTAGGTCATGGATGATGCAAGAACCAAGTGGCCAAGTGATGTGTTAAGTGATATAATCTTGTATCACTTGGTTTGTTTACAATCTTGCTAGTTAGCATTGTACTAGCTTGGTTACTTGATCCTATCCACTTGCACATGCATGTATCTTGCTTCCTCTGCTTGTTTCTTTATCCGTTTATCACTCAATTCATTGATCGTTCTTAGGAATAACTCATTCGTTTCTAGTTAGGGTTTTACCGAAAACCGTCTTAATATTTATACTACCATTCTCCATCATTCTTAATAATTCTCGAATCCATATTCCTTAAATCCCTTCAATAATTCCTTAAGTCTTTCAGTGTCCAGGGAAATCTCGGGGAAAATAAAATGCTATTTTTCAGAATCCGACAGCTTTAACATACACTCTTTTTCCCCTGGATCACTAATACAAACTCAGAATTTCGTTCCGGGTACTTCTATATAGCGTCATCTAATAATATTCCTAAATCCACCAAAATCACTATTCATCCATTTTTCTTTACTTATTCTCTTAGGGTTGTACAATTGTCCCTGATCTCTTTCGATCGTTCCTTAACCTTTTTACGGACCCATTGGACCAATAACAGATATCGATTTGGATGACATAAGAATAATCTTCTCCTTTAGAATTATCAAATCTCAATTCCCTAGGAGATAGATAATTCTTATCTAAAGTGTCAACCAATAGTATTCTTCATGGCATATAAACATTTGAATCCAAATGTATTCCTTTCATTCATTATCTCAATCGTTACCTCGTAGTCGTAATCATTATTCACCATTACCTCAGTACATAATAAAAAGTTTTAATTATATCCAAAATTTGGGGTTCTTACAAGTCATCAGTATTGGACTCAGCTACTCTACTTCTCCTTCCTTTTGATTTTGATTCAGCATTCAAAGTAACAGCCTTTGCTTTGCTGGTTTTCTTATTCTTCCTTTGTTGAACCTCAAGATCATGGGTTCTTAGCATCCCATAGACTTCATCAAGAGACACATCATTAAGATCATACTGATGCCTAATGATAGAGGTTTGAGTATCCCATTCCTCAGGAAAAGCTCTAAGAAACTTGGTGTTCGAGTCCTCTGGTTCATACTCTTTACCCACCGGAGATAGATTATTCAATAATGTCAGAAATCTATCATACATATCAGTGAGGCTCTCATCAAATTTTGCGTCAAACTGTTCATACTCTTGAATCAACAGAGCCCTTATGTTCCTTTTGATAGATTCAGTACCCTGGCATTGAGTTTCCAAAGTTTCCCAGATTTCCTTTGCAGTTTTACATGCTATCACTCTGTTTGACATGACAGCATCAAGACTATTATGAAGAATGTTCTTCACCTTTGCATCTCTGAGTACTTCAGCCTTTTCCTCAGGAGACCATTCAGCCTTTGTCTTCTGAAAATAGTGCTCAGGTATAGTATCTGTTCTAGCAACCGGTCTCTTAGGGATATATGGACCATCATATATTCGATCGAGATAGTTAGGATCAGTTGCCTCCAGATACATCAACATCTTTACCCTCCATGTGGGGTATTCAGCCTTTTTGAGAACAGGGATTTTAATACTTTCATACTTACTTGTCGACATCTTAAAATCGTTTCTGATTGTGATTAATCAGTTGGCTCTGATACCAATTATTACCCAGTAAAGAACAATTGTAGAAGGGGGGTTGAATTCAATTGTATAAGATTTTTGACTTACAGCAGAAATAATAACACAAGTATGAATAAATAACAGCTTTATTAATTCTGATATAAAACTGTTACAAACTCTCTCAAGAAATTCTGATGTTCTTGAGAGCTGCTAGGTTACAAGATAACTCGTGTAAGCGATTACTATTAAATAAAACCTAAACTGTGTTTATATACAGTACACGGCTGCACTATCAATTACAAGATATATCAAATCAATTACATACGTCTCTTAGTACATATCTTGAATGATAGTTGCGTTCCTATAAATCAGGAACCGACATGTCAATCTCCCTTGATTCCTGGACTGATGTATATCCTCGAGTAATCATGATCAGCCACCAATCCTGATGATAGCCTATGTAAAGTATAATGTAATGTAATATGTAATAGAGGACATATATAACTCAACTAGGATAAAAGATAAATAATATTAACTCTATACAGGGATCGTGAAACTTGAAGAACAGGCACCGACAAGAATCAAGTCGCTGAAAGAAGTTCATTAACATGATCAAGCCTCAGTGATAGAATAAAGATGTACAGATGATTCAGTTGAAGGGCCAAAAGATTCCATGTAGTTATTATTTGAAGATATTGCTGCAGGCTAATCAATTGGAATGTAACGAAGGTGTGAAGATCAAGATCAGTGCTAGTCACTTGTGAACCAGACCAGTGCACTAAGTGTCAGCACATACGAGAAGGATCAACACATCAATTCACAGAAAAAATTTCCAAAGCCTATTGACGATCAAGGACAGATATAATATCTCAAGCAGAATAAACAGAAGAGAGAAGCAAAAAAAAATGGTAATACTATTCATGGTTACTATTCACGAAGTTACTATTCATGGCTACTATGCAAATAGTGGTTACTATGCAAATAGTGATTACTGTGCAAATAGTGGTTACTGTGCAAATAGTGGTACTGTTCAAATAGTGGCTGGTGGGGCCCACGGGAGAAAATTATTTCAGCAGACACGTTTTGAGGTTGGTGGAATAGTGAGGTGGGGCCCACTGCATAGTGCAGCATAGTACCACATAGTAACTTTCTAAAATCTATAAATAGGCTTGTTGTATTTCATTTCAAAACACGCCTCAACGCACAACTCTCTCTTCTCTCTCTTATATCTTCTCTGTGTAAGCTGCTAGACAATCCATCTAGTAGGAAAGTCGGCTTAGCCCACTTTCAGGAAGTGTCGGGTAGAAGGTCCTCGTGCCTAAACTATCCTTAGGAGTGTTTGATTTTGTAGCTGATCCATAAGATTAGATTGTGTAGCAAACCTCCGGGTTTTATCTATTCACATATATTTCCCAAACGATTGTGTTATTTCGATTCAGTATTTTTGATTTCATATTCACATCAAAAATCGAAATATTGCTAAATAACGTATTCAACCCCCCTTCTACGTTATTCCAGACCTAACAATTGGCATCAGAGCCACTCTGTTATTATACAACAGTTAAGATCCAAAAAGCTATACAATCATGACAGAGAAAACACAAACTCCAACAACAAGCAGATATGAATCAATCAGAGTTCCAATACTCAGGGCATCAGAATATTCCATATGGAAGGTGAAGATGGAAATGTTTCCGGAGGCTACAGATCCAGAGTACTTAGACAGAATCCATGATGGTCCACATAAGCCTACCAAACTTTCTGTTGTAGTTGTTGGGGAGGAACAGAAAACGATTCCAAAGGAGAAGAAAGACTACACTCCTGAAGATATCTCCTCTATTAGCAAAGATGCCAAGGTAAGGCATTTATTACATAACGCCCTTGACAATGTTATGTCTAACAGGGTCATTGGATGCAAAACTGCTAAGGAGATTTGGGATGCTTTGGAAGTTAGATGTCAAGGAACCAAAGCCATCAAAAAGAACAGGAGAACAATACTCACACAGGAGTACGAGCACTTTGACTCAAATACTGATGAGTCATTAACAGATATATATGACAGATTCCTGAAATTGCTGAATGATCTGTCACTAGTAGATAAGGAGTATGATCTTGAAGACTCCAATCTGAAATTCTTGTTGGCTCTTCCTGAGAAGTAGGATTTAAAGGCCACTACCATCAGAGACAATTATGATCTGGAAGACATGTCTCTTGATGAAATCTATGGAATGCTCAAAACTCATGAGCTTGAGATGGAACAAAGAAGCAAGAGGCATGGAGGCAAGTCCAAATCAATTGCTCTTAAAGATGAGGAGAAAGCTTCTAAAGAAGTTGCTGTGAAAAAGAGTCAATCTAATGGAAAGGCTCTTATTACAAAGTCTGATACTGAGTCATCAAACTTTGATGATGACTCAAACTCTGACAATCTCACGGACCCTGATGATGATGGCAGTGATGCGGAGATGATACAACTTGTAGCCGTGGTGGTAAAAAGCTTCAAGAAGATGGCTTAAAAGAACTTCAGAAAGGGAAGGAAGTTCACACGAAGAGATTCAAACTTCGAAAAGAAGAATTTCACAAAAGCTGAGGAAAAGGAAGGCAGGTCTGGGAAAGTGGACAAGTCCGAAATCAGATGCTATAATTATGGTAAGAAAGGACATTTTGAACCTGAGTGCAAGAAAGCCAAAGCTGATAAAGGTCAAGATTACATCACAAAGAAGAAGGATTGGGCTGACACTTCAGACTCTGAAGATGAGGTGAACTATGCCTTGATGGCAAATGCTGATAGTATCTCTAAAGCTACTGAGACCAAGGTACCTCACTCTACTCTAGCTTTTGATACTACTGATATATCTGAATTAAGACTCTTTCTTAAGAACTTGCATGTTAGCTACAGAGATCAAACTTTAGAAAATGAAAGAATAAAATCTGAAAGTCTAGACCTTAGAAAGATAAATGACTATCTAGAATTAGAATTAGTCCAGATGTTAAAAATTCAGAAAGAAAGAGATGATGCTATTATTGTTAAAAGTGAATTATTGAAAAAGCATGCTTATCTTGAATCTGAACTTGCTAAAGAAAGAAAAATTATTAAAACTTGGACTAACTTTGGTAAAACTACTCAGGTTATCATAGAGAATGATTGTTGGAAAGAAGGTCTAGGTTACACTGATAAAAAGAAAACTGCCAACCTAGAAGCTGAGACCTCTAAACCTATATTTACTGAAAAGGCTGCAAAACCCAAACTTAATCACATGAGATTTGTACCAAAATCTGACAAACCAAAATAGGATGAAGTCAAATCAGTAAATATTAGTTTAATGTCTCAGAAACAGCTTAAACACAAGCTGAAGGAGTTAAAAGGAGAGAACAATGTAAAAGAACCTAGGAAAAACAGAAATGGAAAGGTAGGCATCAATAAAAGCAATAACTATATGCCTATTCCCAATGCTCCTAGGAAGAAATGTCACAACTGTGGAAATCCTAACCATCTTGCTACTTTTTGCAGGAAGAATAAAAATATAAACTCTACACCTCCTAAGTCAGGAGTTAAGAGTGGTTCAGTTATGTTTAAGCCACAGAATCCTTGTTTTCACTGTGGCAGTATTTGGCATTCTATTTATACATTCAAAGAGTATCATAATTTGTATCATGATTATTATGAACCTAAACCCTCTTTGAATAAATTCAAGATTGATTCTACATGTATAAATTCTGTTAAAAAGAATGTTAGCACAAACTCTGATAAGACTTCTGCTGCAAAAGTTAACAAACTTAATAAGGCCAAAGGATCCAAGCAAGTCTGGGTCCTTAAAACTAATCATTAGTGGTTTTTGTGATTGCAGGGTAACAGGAAAAATATCCTTGTTCTGGACAGTGGATGCTTAGGACACATTACTGGAAATAAAGCCCTGCTATCAGAATTTGTGGAGAAAGCTGGCCCAAGTGTTTTTTATAGAGATGGTAACATAGGAAGGGCTCTGGGATATGGCAATATCAATCTTGGAAATGTCATCATTGAAACTGTAGCTCTAGTCTCAGGACTCAAACATAATCTACTAAGTGTGAGTCAAATCTGTGACAGAGGTTATCATGTGGATTTCTTTGAAGAACGCGGTGAAGTTGTAAGCAAATCTACAGGAAAAATTGTTCAGAAGGGATACAGGCATGGTAACATTTATGAAGCCAAGCTTTCAACAAACTCTGATGGCTCTGCAATCTGTCTACTGAGTAGAGCATCAATTGAAGAAAGCTGGGATTGGCACAAGAGACTTTCTCATCTGAATTTCAACAGCATTAATGAGCTAGTGAAGAAAGATCTTGTGAGAGGATTGCCCAAATCAGTTTTTACTCCAAATGGCCTACGTGACTCATGTCAAAAGGCAAAACAAAGGAAAATTTCATTCAAAAGTAAGACTGAATCCTCAATTCTTGAGCCATATCACTTATTGCATGTTGATTTATTTGGTCCAGTAAATATAATGTCTATTGGAAAGAAAAGATATGCTTTGGTTATTGTTGATGAATACACCAGATATACATGGGTATATTTCATGCACAAGAAAGAAGAAAATGCATCAATCTTAACAGAGCATGTTAGACAACTGGACAAAGGATCTAAGCATACAGTGAAAATCATAAGGAGTGATAATGGCACTGAGTTCAAGAATGCAGTCATGGAAGAGTTTTGTAAAGAAAATGGAATAAAGCAAGAATTCTCTGCACCTGGAACTCCACAACAAAATGGAGTAGTGGAGAAAAAAAATAGGACTCTCATAGAAGCTGCAAGGACCATGCTTGATGAAGCAAAGCTGCCAACTTACTTCTGGGCTGATGCTGTGCAAGCTGCTTGTTTCACACAGAATGCTACACTCATAAACAAGCATAGTAAAACACCATATGAGATGGTGAAAAATAAGAAGCCGAACCTGAAATACTTTCATGTGTTTGGATATAAGTGTTTTGTTCTTAAGACTCATCCAGAACAGCTTTCCAAATTTGATTTAAAAGCTGATGAAGGAATCTTTGTTGGATATCCACTATCAACAAAAGCATTCAGAGTCTACAATCTGAGAACAAAAGTGGTCATGGAATCTATCCATGTGTCTTTTGATGATAAAAAGATAACAGGACTTGAAGATTTTGATGAACATGACCAGCTGAGATTTGAGAATGAAGAAATAAATGCTAATCTACAAAATTATGATACTCTTTCAAACTCTATTGTTCAATCTATACCAGTAGATCAGACAGCAGCACATGTTGAGGGGGAGCAAGTGAACGATGAACCCCAATCAAGTGAAGAAACATCTGCTACTAATGATTCATCAAACTCTGAAAGCAACAGCTCAGGGGGAGCAAACAATGATTTTGGATCTACTAGTCACCACACTCAACACAATCATGAACTTGAAGAATCATCAAGATCAGATCTGCCAAGACAAAGGATATGGAGTAGAGCGCATCCCTTTGAACAGATCATTGGTGAACCGGACACGGGTGTACAAACTAGAAGAGTAACACAGAATGAATGCAATTTCGTAGGATTTTTATCTCAAATTGAACCTAAAAAGATTGATGAAGCTCTTGATGATCCAGATTGGGTAACTGCAATGCAGGAAGAACTCAATCAGTTCGAAAGGCAGAAAGTATGGAAGCTGGTGCCAACACCAAAAGATAAATCTGTAATTGGCACTAGATGGGTGTTTAGGAATAAACTGGATGAAAATGGTATTGTTACGAGGAACAAGGCTCGATTGGTAGCAAAGGGTTACTCTCAAGAAGAGGGAATTGATTATGATGAAACCTATGCTCCAGTTGCAAGGCTTGAAGCAATCAGGATGTTCTTAGCATTTGCTGCACACTCCAACTTTAAGGTTTTTCAAATGGATGTGAAGAGTGCATTTTGGAACGGAGATCTAGAAGATGAAGTCTATGTTGAACAACCCCCTGGGTTCGAAGACAAGGAATTTGAAGGTTTTGTATACTTTCTCTTCAAAGCTCTCTATGGTCTCAAGCAAGCTCCTCGAACATGGTATGATAATCTCTCCAAGTTCTTAATTGAAAATGGTTTTACAAGAGGTATCATCGACAAAACTCTCTTTCATAAAAAGCATAAAAATGATATAATTCTGGTGCAAGTATATGTGGTTGATATAATATTTGGTTCTACTAATGATTTGCTATGCAAGAGATTTGCTAAGTTAATGCAGAGTAAGTACGAGATGAGCATGATGGGTGAGTTGTCCTTCTTCCTTGGACTTCAAGTTGTTCAGAAGCCTGATGGTATTTTCATCTGCCAATCAAAATACATAAAGGATCTTCTGAAGAAGTATGGGATGGAAGAAGCAGCTACTGCCAAGACCCCGATGCCAACTGCTGTCAAGCTTGATCAAGACAAATCTGGTAAGTCAGTTGACATCACGAAGTATCGAGGTATGATCGGCTCTCTCTTATACTTAACTGCTAGTCGACCAGATATTATGTTCGCAACTTGTTTATGTGCTAGATTCCAGGCTGACCCTAAAGAGTCACATCTTATAGCTGTTAAACGTATTTTCAGATACCTTAAGGGAACCCCCAATCTTGGGATTTAGTACCCTAAAGGAATAGGTTTTGACCTAGTTGGCTATACAGATTCTGACTTCGCAGGCTGTAAGATTGATCGGAAAAGTACTTCTGGAAGTTGTCAGTTTCTAGGAAGAAGGTTGGTATCTTGGTACAGCAAGGAGCAACATTCAGTATCTACCTCGACAGCCGAAGCAGAATACATTGCGGCAGGTAGTTGTTGTGCTCAGATCCTGTGGATGAGGAATCAACTTCAGGATTATGGACTCATGTTGGACAAAATTCCAATTCTATGCGATAACACGAGTGCCATTGCCATTTCCAATAATCAAGTTCAACATACCAGGACTAAGCACATTGATATCAGGTATCATTTCTTATGAGAGCATGTCATGAATGAAACTGTGGTATTATATTTTGTTCCCACAAATCAACAAACTGCAGACATCTTTACTAAACCACTGGATGAATCCACATTCTCCAGGTTAGTTGGTGAACTTGGGATGTTAAATCTGTCTAATTAATTTTGGATAATCAATAACTGCAATTTGTTATAAATTCACAGGTATTTTAAATGTCCATATTTTTAGGACTTGTGAATTTACTTTGCATCCAGTCCTCATCTTACAGTTATCTCTATATTAATTGCCATGCTTATAAATGCTATTTTTTTTGGTAATTAGTTAGTGAATAATTGTGTTAATTGTAGCATAATTAAATAAATATTTTATTGACATATATCAATTAATGATATTTTGTTAATTTATGTCTATTTAATTGTGAGTTTATCTGATTATTGTGGATTAATTCTTGATTTACTGCGTGATTATTTTTAAATCCATAATAATTAGAAGTATTGTGTGTGTGTGTGTGTGTATATAGGCTAATAGATTTCGGTGATAAGATGTTTTTCGGCTGACAGGTTTCGGTGATAAGATGTTTTTCGGCTAATTGATTGATTAGGTGAGAAATTATTGGTTGATTAGGTGAGAAATTATTAAGCGGTGTTATTCAACATATCCTGTCAATATCTTACCTAACCCACTAATCCTTGAAACCTTATAAATGATGAGTTTTTGTTTATGTTTAACATCATCATTTTTCAGATATACAGAGCATATACACACAATTGCTGAATATTTCGAGCTTTGATCGGAAAGATCTCTCAATCTAGCTGGTGGTTTTTGGATCGGATTTTATATTCTTGCTTTATACATCATCCTTTATAAAAACTAACCCTTGTTTTTGAATTTCCTCGAAGTTTTGAAAATGGCATTGCAGGGAAGCTTTTTAATTGGTAAAGCTAATCCTACTTCCATTCAGCAAATCGAAACCATCTATGATGAGCAATTTCGGGCTTGGGCACAATTTCTGAACGAACATTCATTAATTAGCTATGCTTTAGTTACACCAGTGCAGCTTAACTATGATGCATTACGTGAACTATATTGCAGTGCGGTTAACACTTCTGGACAGGACGGGTGTGCATTAACATATCAACTGTTTGGTAGGTCGATTAGGGTCACTGAACGAGATGTTAATAGAATTCTTCATTTTCCTATGGAAAATCTCGTTTCTGATCCTACACCTGAACAGATTGAAATGTTCTTTCGTTTTATAAGGTACCAAAATGGCAATTTCAATACTGGTAATCTTTATAGAACGTTTCTAACCCAGTACTGGAATTTCTTCTTTCACACTCTTAACCATGTTTTTTCCTCAGATAGAACAAATCAAGATCGAATACCTGAATATATTCAGAAAATAGGGTATGCGGTCGCCAATAATTTGAGGATTAATTTTGGAAAAATAGTGCTTGGTCAAATCATTTTAAAGATGAAACACTTAGGAACAAGAGATGTTCGGACTCAAAATGTCAAATGTCTATATCCAAGGTTTCTACAGCTAATGTTAAATGATTTTTTGAATGATGAAGACAGGGTACGCTTGGAAAATGGTCAAAAGGTGGAATGTTCTTCCATAAAGACGAATGTAATTAATTACATAAGCAAAAAGAAATATACGGATGTGCCTACAGTCCTAACTGAATATCTAAAGACTGTCCCACTTCCATTGTTACCAAGACCAGTGAGAGCAGGTATACGACAAGGTAATATTTCAATCCCTGCTATTCCAACCTCTGTATTCCCTGTTGTGTCACAGGAAATACAGTTTCTACAACCTCCAGTGGCCATCTTACCCGACCAAGAGCAGGAAATCCCACCGACTCTAACACAGGTCGAAGAGCCCATTTTACAAATGCAAACACAAACACAACAAACTCCTACACCTCAATTATCACTTAAACGACCAACCATCAACACTTTTGAGGGAGATAGTGCCTCAGCAGCACCACATAAGGAGTTAGTTACATCAGTAGCTCTACCTAATTCTAAAAGAAGTAAACCAAATGAACCTGAGGTAACTGTAACTGTTAGTGAAACAATTCATCCTTTTCAAATGAGTGAAAATGTAAATGAGGATGAATTGACGGGAGCAACTATCTTGAGTTCCATTTCACGGAACATAAGAGTGGTTGATGATCTTTCTAAAGATCAAATGCCTTTACAGGTATCCAAGGTGGAATTACCTACCTCAAAAACTGTTGGTGAATCTTCCATTTTACGGAAAGATACATCGGTAGGAGGTTCTTTTATGAACCAAGTGTCTTCATAGACATACGAGGGAAACTTGGGTTTTGTGCCATTTAATCGATTCAAGTTTAACCTCCCAGAGGAAAAATCTCTGGATCTCTTTCGAGATTTACCACTATTTACCAGTGGTCGGCAACTCGCTTCACGCGAGGATGGAAGCTCACGAACTTTCATTGCACCATCCGTGACCTCTGAAAAAGGGGCTAGGATGATTTCATTTGCAGGTACACATATCGGTGGAAGCTCTGGAGGAAAGTTGAGGGAAACACGAACAGAACATGTAAGTGTCACCCAAACCACTAAACCGAGTGAATATAGAGTGTTGAGTGAAACACCTGCAGAACGTATGAGTGAGCAACCTACTCAACCACATGCACCTGTAACCAGAAAGGAATACAACAGACTCCTTACACGGGTCCAAACAATGGAGAAAGAGTTATCAAATATCTGTAAGTCCATTGCAGAAATCAAAAATTTGCAACTTATTCAACATGATACATTCCAGGTTCAATTAAGTTCCATGACAGCCCAGTTTAGTCATGCAATCAACTCCTTGGTAAAGCCATCTTCGTCTAATTTACCAACTCCACATCCTACTACTCTGGAGGATAACCCAACTGAGGGGGAGAAGGTGGATGATCAAGAAAAATCTACTAGGCGTAAAGGCAAGGAAAAGGTTGTTGACACGGAATTAACTTTATTTTAGGAAAAGAAAAGCTAATGGGAGTATTAGTGCTATGTGGAAAGAAAGCAAGGCAAACTTGAAGATATGTTCAGTCTAGAGGAACAATTAACTTGCACTTGTTCAAATTTTAGAAAACTGGAAAATGTATATATGATCCAGAATGCGCTTTAATATTATTTATCTTTGTATTTTATTTGTATCAGTTGAGTTATCCTCTAGGAATTTGCTTGTCAAACCCTAACAATCAAATAGGGGGAGATTGTAAAGTATAATGTAATGTAATATGTAATAGAGGACATATATAACTCAACTAGGATAAAAGATAAATAATATTAACTCTATACAGGGATCGTGAAACTTGAAGAACAGGCACCAACAAGAATCAAGTCGCTGAAAGAAGTTCATTAACATGATCAAGCCTCAATGACAGAATAAAGATGTACAGATGATTCAGTTGAAGGGCCAAAAGATTCCATGTAGTTATTATTTGAAGATATTGCTGCAGGCTAATCAATTGGAATGTAACGAAGGTGTGAAGATCAAGATCAGTGCTAGTCACTTGTGAACCAGACCAGTGCACTAAGTGTCAGCACATACAAGAAGGATCAACACATCAATTCACAGAAAGAATTGCCAAAGCCTATTGACGATCAAGGACAGATATAATATCTCAAGCAGAATAAACAGAAGAGAGAAGCAAAAAAAATGGTAACACTATTCACGGTTACTATTCACAACTACTATGTAAATAGTGGTTACTATGCAAATAGTGATTACTGTGCAAATAGTGATTACTGTGCAAATAGTGGTTACTGTGCAAATAGTGGTTACTATGCAAATAGTGGTACTGTTCAAATAGTGGCTGGTGGGGCCCACGGGAGAAAATTCTTTCAGCAGGCACGTTTTGAGGTTAGTGGAATAGTGAGGTGGGGCCCACTGCATAGTGCAGCATAGTACCGCATAGTAACTTTCTAAAATCTATAAATAGGCCTGTTGTATTTCATTTCAAAACACACCTCAACACACAACTCTCTCTTCTCTCTCTCTTAAATCTTCTCTGTGTAAGCTGCTAGACAGTCCATCTAGTAGGAAAGTCGGCTTAGCCCACTTTCAGGAAGTGTCGGGTAGAAGGTCCTCGTGCCTAAACTATCCTTAGGAGTGTTTGATTTTGTAGCTGATCCATAAGATTAGATTGTGTAGCAAACCTCCAGGTTTTATCTATTCAAAGATATTTCCCAAACAATTGCGTAATTTCGATTCAGTATTTTTGATTTCATATTCACATCAAAAATCGAAATATTGGTAAATAACGTATTCAACCCCCCTTCTACGTCATTCCGGACCTAACGGCCTAATACTGACAATGCATTACTGATGACGTCAGCATCAGTATTTTATCAGTAATCCAGATCCTGATCATCACTTGAATCAATATCTAACAATTCCCTTGTGAAATCAAGGCATATCCTCTAGTATATCCTTTGTTGTTGTCTCCAAAGGTAATGCTAGGGCCAGCTCTCTCCTCAAACTTAGTGAGCAGGGTAGAATCTCCAGTCATATGCCTAGAACAACCACTGTCCAGATACCAAAGATTCTTTCTGTTTCACTGCACACATCAAAACAAAATCAAGTTGATTTTGGTACCCAAGTTTTCTTGGGTCCTGCCTTGTTAGCCAATTTCTTATCCTTTAAATCCCTTTTAACCGAAAGTTTAGATTGAGTTATATCAATTTTGACTTTAGGTTTGGGCCTTTGAGAGACAGAATTTGATACTTGCTCATATTTGTTATAGTTAATAGCATTGTTATGCATAGTCTGTGCAAACATGTTATTCATCATCCATGGAATCTGTGGCATATTGAAAGTATTGTAGTATGGATTATGCATGAATGGCATGTTAGCATATTGACTAGATGCATGAGCAGAGGGAGCATACATATTTGGCATAACATTCATAGCAGGCACAAACATAGGCATGTTATGCATCAAAGGATTTTTCATAGCTTTGCAGTTGGTAGATAAATGATTAATACTTCCACACTTTACACATTCTTTCCTAGGAGCATATTTATCAGGTGTGTAATTGTTGTGTTTTTTAATCCCAACCTTACTATTTCTGTTCTTTTTCTTGTCCTTAACACCTGACTTAACATTTTCTAGCTTGTCCTTCAATTGCTTGTGGGACAAGTTGCCTATGTTTCTTTTCTCAGCTGATTCAGTATTGCTACATTCTCCATTAACAAAGTTCTTGTTGACAGGCCCGTACTTTTTATTCAATTTAATTAAAGTTGATTTGCTAACAGGCTTAAGTCTTAAAGAACATTCTTTTTCGACTAAATCACTGTCTGAAGTAACTTCCCTATCAACATTTAGCTTAGCTTCTGCTAATTTGCAGAAAGAATCAATTCCTTGAACATTACAAATTTCCTCAGTTACAATTATTGATCCTTTCCACTTAGCAATCAGATTCTGTTCCTCTACTAACTGTTTCTTTAAAACCTCCTCTCTATTTATAGCCTCAATCAATTCATTTTTAGCATCCAAGCAATCTCTTCTCAGAGTTTCAAACTCAATCAACTGTGTTTCTATTAAAGCATTCCTATCACTTAACTTTTAATTAAGGTCTTTAATCCTCTTATTCTCTCTGTTAAGTGATTTTAAGGTAACATGCATGTTATACAATTCAATAGACATTTCATCAATTGTGCTAGCATATTCAGCTTTAGAAAGATCAGTTAAGACTGTAGAGAATACCTGGTTGCTTGCTGAGCTAGCTTCTTCATCAGTTTTGTTTACCATGAGTGCAAGATTGACAAACTCCTCTTCTGCATCTGAGTCACCTCCAGCAGCCCGGTCACTATCTTTTGACACGAATGCTCTCCCTTGTTGCTTGAGAAGATGAAAATATTTCTTCTTGTAATCAACAGTCTCGAACTATTTCTTCTCATTCTCAGCTTTAGGCTTTTGGCATTCATTGGAAAAATGGCCAGCAATTCCATAGTTAAAACATTTAAACTTAGACCTTTCAACCATGTCTCTGGATGGCTGAAAACCTTTTCCGAATTGTTTGCCTCCTGCTGGATTCCTCTTGAATTTGATCTTCGAGAATCTCCTTGACAAGAATGCTAGATAATCATCCAAGTCATCAGATTCATCTCCACTCAATGCATTAAGTTCTTCAACCAGCTTGCTTTTCCCTCTGCTAATTTCAGCTCCACCTTCACAAGTCTTTGAACTTGGTGTGGCTTGAGTGCTCTCCATCTTCTCACTCACTTGGCTTACTAGAATATTGGCCACCAAGGCAAAAGATCCACCTTTCTTTTGGATATTCTCCACTTCTCATCTTGCTGCATTTCAAGCTCATAGGTCTTCAGGATGCCATACAGTCTCTCAAGTGTAAAATCTTTGTAGTCTTGAGAGTTCCTCAACGAGACTGTCACTGGCTTCCATTCCTTAGGAAGAGATCTCAGAAACTTTAGGTTGGAGTCCTTGGTTTCATATTTTCTCCCATAGAACTTTAGACCATTCAGTAACTTTTGAAACCTACTGAATATGTCTGTTAAATTTTCACCAGAGGAGTAGTGAAAATGCTCATATTGTTGTATTAGGAACTCCATTTTATTTTCTCTGACTTGCTCAGTTCCTTCACAGATTGTTTGAATAGTGTCCCATACTTGCTTGGCAGTGGTGCAGTTTATAACACAATCAAACATATCTTGGTCGATGCCATTGAATAGGATGTTCATAGCCTTCTTATCTTTGTGAATCTCCTCCAAGTCTTCATCTGTGTACTCAGCTTGATTCTTTGAAATAGGCCTTCCAGCAGCTACAGTGCTAGCATCTTGACCAATCCCAGAGTTGGCCTTCACTGAAACATGAGGTCCTTTCTCTATGCAATCTACATAGCCTTCATCGATGGCTGAGAGATGAAGGTGCATTTTTACTTTCCAGTGAAAGTAATTATCTTTGTCAAGCATTGGAATCTTTACACCTGTATCCTTCCTTCCCATGGTTTTGATCTTTAGACTTCTTGTATATTAGAATCTTGCTCTGATACCAATTTTTAGGTCCCGAAGTATCATAGAAGGGGGGTTGAATACGATACTACCAAAATATTTCAATTTTCAAGATTAACGTCATCAGTTACGTATATTAGCTACATAGTGATTTTCTATAACCTATAAATAGGCCTGGTGTATTTCATTTCAAAACACACCTCAACACCCAACTCTCTCTTCTCTCTCTTATATCTTCTCTGTATAAGCTGCTAGACAGTCCATCTAGTAGGAAAGCCGGCTTAGCCCGCTTTCAGGAAGTGTCGGGTAGAAGGTCCTCGTGCCTAAACTATCCTTAGGAGTGTTCTGGTTTTGAAGCTAATCCATTGGATTAGAAGTTGTAACACCCCTTCGGTTTTATTATCAATAAAGATATATTCCTGAAATTGTGTTTCGTTATTTTGATTTCAAGATCCAAAAAATTGTTATCCGCAAAAATCTTGAAAATCAAAATATTTTGGTAGTATTGTATTCAACCCCCCTTCTACGATACATCGGGACCTAACAGACATTTCTTGAAAATGACCAAGTGACTGGAAGCTTTTGCTTCTATTTCCTGCATACATCAAGTCAAGTTAGTGCATCAACATTTTAAATTAGTTATAAGAGCAAGGAACTAAAGAACATTTAATGATCTTGGGAGGGGCAAGGGCAGAGCTCAGGCTTGGCTCATCATTGCTCTCTAAACAAGCAAACTGTTAGTAATGTTCTTAAAAGATAATTGCAAGAATAAGTCAAGATAAAGTACACAGATGTAGTCAATTTAAGACAGAGAGAACAAACAGTGCACATATGCAGTGGAGAGCCATGACCAGGCATGCTCAAATCCAAGGCACATTTCACTTAGCACAACTGCAAGATACCACTGAGGCACAAAGAAACTAAGGTCAAGTGCAGAGATGATCTTATCCAAGATAAGTGACTTGTAGTGGTCATATAAGCTAAATACTTTTACTTAAGAAGTTTTAGCAAATATGTGGCTATCAGCTGAGTGATATGTTAAATCATAGCTAAATCATGACAATAGTGACTGGATTTTTAGCATCATTTAGCCACCCACTTTTCAAGAGGGTACCTGCAAATAGATAACCAAAAGAAAACAATTAGTATGGATCATAATGAGATTATAGTGGCTATCAGTCTAATAAAATTAATCAGAGCTAAGTCATAGTAAGGGTCATTTTTGACATCACTTAGCCACCCCTAGGAAGGGGAGTACCTGTAAAACAAACAAAGAAAAACCATGTTAGTTTGGGTTCTTTTGCAAGTATGGAAAGCCATCAGCAGTCTCTCTTAACTCATATAGTTGAGTTTCAGAGACTGGCATCATTTTGCCAAAGTCTCACCCAACCTTAAGATATCATAATTTAAGCTCAAGAGATAGTAAATATCTCAACAGTCTGCAAGGTTAGTAGAGTGAATAAGAATGCAAAAATATGATATCTAAGAAGTGACTGGTTCATCCTGGGTTCAGATCAAGAATTCTCTAAGGGAATTCAGGCAGTCCATGGAATCAGCAGTATGTGAGGCCAATGTGTCCTAGTTGTGCAATGTTTAAACTACAATGCAGGTTGTAATTACTAAAACTAAGTACTTTAAAGATTTCTACAACAGAAAGTACTACATTAAAAGGAAAGCATTACAGCAACCAACTAGAAACTATTACAGCAGCCATTATCAACTTAGAACCAACTATACAAGCCAGTTTGGTACTGGTACCCAAAAGGAAACAACAACAAACTAGAGCATTCATCACTTAACTAATGCATAAAAATAGATAGTGCATCCAACAAAAACATATAACCTAATTAACCAAAATATAATCTAATCAACTTGATTAAAGGAATCAGAGTTGATAACAGCATCCATTATATCAGCACTTATATCATTAGCAACATTCCCAAAACCATCACCATTCCCAACAACCTCAGGTTTCACAGTAACATCAACTACCTCAGTATCAAGATCCTCAATGACAATAGATTGAGTAACTGGTTTGGGAGGGGGAGTGTTAGCATCAATTTGAATTTGAACAAGTTGAGATAAATTACTCTCAAGGACACTCAACCTTCCCATAGAAGATCCCAATACAGTCATCACTATATCCGTCCTTTCAAGTAACCAAGTATATCTCTCATTTAAAGCAAGAAACTGGTTTTTCAAATCCTTATACTCATTTTCCAACTCTTCACTTTTAAAGGATAGTTTCACAAGTATAGAGAAATAAGCAGATAACTGAGCATGAGAAATGTTGGAAACAGGGATAGCAGAGGGAACCACAGAGGGTCCAGTAACAGACTCAGTAGAAACAGGTAATACATTTGCAGTAGAGACAGCAGGCATCACAGTAGGCATAACAGCATCATGTTCAACATGAGCAGGTATAGCAGAAATAGCAGGCATAGCAACAGTCACATCAGGCATGGCAAGAGACACAGGAGGTAAAGTACCAAATTGAACATTCAAAGCAGCAGGCATAGCATTTAGTTCAGGTAGGGGCAAGGCAGTTCTATGCATTCTATCATAAATGGTGTGTGACACAGAGAAGTAAGGAGGAAGGTTTATGTCAAAGGAGAAGTGCTCAAACACTTGAGTGAGTAAGAGACCATAAGGCATGTACCCCAATCTAGCAGCAGAAATCATTTTGGTGATTATCATATAGGGCAAGTTAAAATCAATTTTCTTGCAGGCCAACTTGTACATGATTTTCATTTCCACAAAACTCATAAGTTTGCCAGCAGTTTGAGAAGGAAAGATATACACCCTAATGATTTCAGCTAGGGTTTGGTAGAAAGGAGTGAAATGCTCATAGTCAATACCCCTATCAGTGTTAAAAACATTAGAAGGGACTTCAACTCCACAGAAAACAGAGATGAACAACCTTAGTTCATCAGGGTTAAAAGTGTAAGTCTTAGTCACATCAACTGGACTCAAAGACAAAACCTTATGATCTAGCTTAAGTATCTTTCCCAACAACACATGATCAAGGAGAATGGGCTTCCCATTAATCACAGAAGTCAGGTAGGACACCCCACCAACTCCACTCCCTACACCCATGTTGCAGAAAAACTCTGCCACCAAATTTGGTAGAACTCTCCTAGTGGGACTGACTAACACAGGGTTCTACTTGGCATGAACAAACAGACCATAAAGTTCAGACTATCTAGCAATTTGAATAATTTTACCAGGTTGCAGTTTATTTCTAACAAATATATTTTGGGCTTTACTAGAGATAAACATAGGGGAATTGTGTTTGGCTTTCTTGTGTTTCTTGTTTTTGGAAGAAGTAGAGTTTTCAGGATGAGAAGTGGGTGAAAACAGGTTAAGAATGGTATCAACTGGTGTGTTAGACATGGTGTGCAAGTGTGTATATTTATAGCAAGTAGACAATTAAATGAAGACAACAAGAATGATTTAAACACTGCAGTGAGCACATTCTTAAATACACAAGCCAACACAGATTTCTAACAATGAACAGTAGTGAACAGTACAGCACAGAGTCAGAATAGTACAGAATTATCAGAGAAAGGACTGCACAATACACATAAAGTACATAGGATTTCAGGAAAGGACAAGTATCAAATCAATTCGATCATATTATAAAGCTGCAGATCACAACTAACAATAAGGACAAATACCAGATACCAGCACAGATAAGGTGGTAAAAATAGAAACCATTTCCTAAAACAATAATCACATTTAATGCAAAGTTGAACCATGCAGCAAAGAGAAAATATTTGTTCAAAACATAAAATTAACACAAATTAACACAAATAAAGTTGTACATTATAAAATTAACACAAATCTCAAGCATGCTGTTGCACAGATTGTACAAGCAGTGTATACATATATCACATAAAGATCTGAGCAATGAACTGAACTTCTGGAAGCTCAATTCAAATCCAACTAAGATTCAAAAATATCTAAGTGACCATATCATAGAGCTAAATATCAACCGGATAAGCATGAGATGGACAAGGCACAATGTACACAGATACACTTAAGTAATCAAAATTCAAGTTCTAGAAGCTCATCTCAGAGATACACAAATAATATCTAAGAACATATATGATATCCATATACACAAGAATTAACCATCTTTACAGCTGCATATTCATACATGATAGTCATTAATCAAGATCATTGTAACTCACTCAAAATATCAAATAGATGGGCAGGTTTCAAATACATAAGAGAGTTAAAGTGAACAAAACATACAGAACATATTCAAGTGACACACATATGAACTCTAAGGATATACATTAGAGAGCTTAACCAAGAATAACTCACAATTCTAGCAGATGAACATCTCTTAAACTCACAAAGGAGTTAGAGTAAGCACAAGACAAGTAATGCAATGCAGACTCAACCAAGTACATATAGTCTTACAACTAATCTTATAAGCAATGACAAAGATCATTGGATACCAGACAGAGCATACAAAGCTCTTACACAAGAACTCTACATCATACATAGGTCTTACAGAGATAATACCCAGACTCAAAAATTCATCAAAATAGAGATATTCAAGTAAGCAATTAAGACATAATATCATTTCAACTGTCAACTAATGTTCACAAGACAGAGTAAGTTATCAACACAGCTTGACTTTATATGGATCAACTCATCATAACAGGCTCAAATCACATTATCTTGCTCACACAATCAATAATCACACATTCTCACATCATAGACTAAAACAACAAACGTTAAAGTATTAGAACTTGTGCGCCTTGGCTATGGTGGTCATACACATAGCGATTATCCCATTCACACATAATTAATAAACCCCGAAAATAAAGAGGAGAGTTACCGAGATGAGAACCGTTCAAACCGGTCACCGGACTCACTGAGTCACCTCCGAGTCAGTGTCCAAACTTCATATAACCATCATAAAATATCACAAAGATCCCGAAACACTTAACAAATACGTCAACATATCCATGTAAATGAGTCAATTAGAAAATAATCAAAAGCTAGGGTTTCAAGAAAATTCGAAACCAATCAAGGGGCTTTCAAGATATGATGTTTAGAACATTATAAACAACACAAATTGACCATGAATCAATCGAAAAGCTATCGAATTGGTGCAGAAATTCAAAAGGCGATTTTAAGGTTTGGTGTTTATGAAATCAGAGATCATAAAATGAAAATTGAGACCGTAGAGTAGTGTAATTAGAAGAGAGGATCACGTGTATGTGATTCATTTTAACAAATGATGTCGGACTCGATCGAAATCGGCAAATCGCCGGTAGGGTTTTGAGAGAGACATGCGGCGAGAGAGAGAGAGGGAGAGAGAGAAATGTGAAAGAGGTCGTACAACATTGTGAATAAACAATGGTAACTGTAGATTAAATATGACATAATATGAACGACTGAGATTAAACAACACGTGAGATCAACGGATAGATTTAATCTGAGGATAAAACTGATTTTCTGAAAAATCAATTTAATCTCCTAAAACTCATTTTAGTGATTTTAATTTACAACTTTAATTACATAAAAATGTAAATAATGATATATAAATATAAAAATCACATAAAAAAATAATTTCTAGAGAGATAGAAATTTGATCCAAATTTTAAAAATGAATTCTAAAATTTAAGATCATATATTTTGTAAGAACCCTAATTTTTGTAATATTTTCTTTTATATAATATCATGTGACATTGTCAATTTGGAACCTTTCTAGTCATCCCTGTTGTTTAATGGAATTGATTGTCTGAGAAACTATGTTGTTACATTCACCATGTAAGATAAGGGAAGGTTGTTGAAGGCAAGAGTCTTATTGTTAGTAAGATTTATAAAACTTGGAATTTGAGAGTTATTGGAGTACTAAAAGATTTATTAGGAATTAAGACGAGGAGTTATGTGTTAGGAATATGTTGTACTTGATGATAACTTCACAATTAATCAAATTGTATAAGGTTTTGTAGCTGTCAACGGATGAGGATTTATAACTCTATCCGTTGACAGGTAGCTCATCAACGGATGAGGTTTTGTAGCATACTGCAAGTATCTCTATGTTATCAGTTGATAGGGTTTTTATCCACAGTCATGTTGACTATCAACGGATAGGCAGAATAGGGTAGCCAATTGTAAATAAGCTATGCTATGTAATTCTGTCTAAGTGAAAGTGTATCAACAGATGAAGACAAAACTCTATCAACGGATACAACTCAAATCCACTCTATCAACGGATACAGCTCAAGTCTCAAGATCAACGGATACCGCTCAATACATCATCAACGGATGTCAGTGTACAACATCAACGGATAATCATTGACACTGTCTTCTATGATTAGCTGGGGATTAGCAGTTGATAAGGACATGTTTGACTGACAGATCACATGGGTTGATGGTAGATACAAAAAGCAGTATGGCAGCCATACTTTGGAAACACAGAAGAAAGAAGCATTCCATTTACACTATGAATACAAGAAAGGTGCAGGAGACATGTCTGAACACAAGGACAACCTTTCGGCTACATGTGTATTTGGAGTGTAGTAGCAAGTCAACTAGAATTAGATTAGTATTATCTTATTCCAGTAGTACTTGTAAAACTTGGGATATATAACCAAGTGTAGCAACTCTTTGTAGGTTAAGAAAACAGACATATTTGCTTAGGGTTTCTTGAATATCCTTAGAAGCAAAGAGTTGTAAAACGGCAGCTGTGTACATTTTGTATCACAGAGTTTTCTTCAAATAAAAGCTTCAGGTGGTGCATATTAACCACCTGATTTTATATGTGTTTGTGTTTAAATCTTACATTGCAATTATCTCTGCATAAATTTCTGGAGTTCTTATCAGAAATTTATAAATATTAAGAATTGTATTCAACCCCCCCTTCTACAATTATACAAGTGTGTAATCTGGGAATAACATTATGGATATTCGAGGAATTTACACAATTAAGTACTTAAAGAATTACAAAGGAAAATCTCTACGCGATAAATATTATTACGAGGAAATAATTAAGATACGATACGAATTAAAGATTAAGTGACAAGCATTGGTGGAAGAATAATGATACAAGGAATGATATTGCATGCAAGTCCCATGTAACTAAGTAGTTAGGAAAGCAAACTAGTAATACAAAGTTGACAAGAGGAATAGTAACTAGTTGGTACCTTTTTCCAAGGAGACAAGAGGGTATGGTGGCCTATACACTAGGCTTGTACCATGTGAGACATATACACACACATAATACATATCCACCACACCTTACACTTTATTTCAACCAACCCAAAAAGCAAAACAAGAAACTCTCTCCCCCCCCCCAAGCATTGTAGCTCTCGGCCAAACAAGAAAAAGGTGGAAGAAGAAATTCTTTCTTCCACTTTTCTTCACTCTTAATTCAAGGCAAAAATCCTAGGCACTCTACAACATATAAGGAAGGTATACTATGAATTCCAAGCCTTTTCATCCATTAGTTTTCAAGTTATAAATTGTTAAAGTTTTGATGAATAGTAACAATGTTGAGTTTTCTTTTAGATCATGGATTATAAGGATTGTAGGAGCTCATCCAAGGTGTTGTTGAGACTTGTAAGGCATACCCAAGGCTCCTAGATACTCAAGAAGGTATAAAAACCCTAACCCCTCTTGGCCATGTAGTGTTTGTGATGTTTAATGTTAGATCCATGATTATTAGTGTGAATCTTGGACATATAAGTGATGGATGATGTAGATATTGAGTTTAAGTGTTGTGGTTGTGATTTTTAAGCTTGTGATTAGTATATGTAACTCCATGTATGTTATAAAGTACGATCTTGGTGGTTTAGATGATGGTTGTGATGTGTATGTAAGATTCTTGGTTGGTTAAGTGACATAAGCATGCTGAGATTTTTCCAGGAACTTGTACTGTCTTTTAGGAGGGTTTTGAACCCCTAAATCTTGTCCCCTGAAGTCCTAATATATATTTTTGGAAAGGTATTTGAATTTAGTTTCCATAAATATAAGGTTTGTGACTAGGTGATGTATAGATTTTGAGTTATGGCCTGAGAAGTGAAATGTGTTTCTGGATTCCGGACTGCACTAAATGGTCCCCTTGTGAACCTTGTTTAAACCCCTAAAAATTTATGTAGGATCATGGAAAAATTATAAAAGCTAGTAAATGCAGTGGTGAAGGCTACCCAAAAAGAATTGGATTAAAATATGTATATTTCGATTTTATAAAAATGCTAGAGTAAAATTCGCGCAAGGGAAAAAGTCGTTAAGGGAGTGTGATTCAAGGGGTAATGGATATGATTCGGATGTGGTAACCAAATTAAGTCAAATAAGTGACGAGCGTAATCGAGTGATGACATGAACCCATAGTGGGGCTAGAGAGTCATAAGACGAAGTCATTAAGTTAATTTTGTACCCCCTAAAACCCCGCAATGAAAAGAGATATTGTTAAGGTACTAACGATCGGCTATTGATTATGTATAGATCGTTCCACTCCGCAAGCTCGACCACCCCAACCTCACCAAGGCAAGTTTACTTTTCAAAACTTATATATACAAGGACTTTCACTGTTGTGCTTGTAGTTTTCAATCATATCAAATGTTTATGTTTATCGAAGTATCGATGAAATTGAGATGTATAAGTGCATATATGATTGCACCCCTTGAACTTAGAATGAAATGTTTTCTTCGGACAACGACTCTAGCAATAGAGGTCGTAGCGGTCCGTATATACTATTGATCGGGGAGCGGTATATTATTATATCGTAATTAAATTGCGAAAACCCGAAGGGTCTTTCGGGGAGTATCGTATACTCAAGTAATTATTTTTATATCTTCGTAAATACTCAAAATACCTATCTTGGATTAAAAGCTTATTTAATTAAATAATTATTTTATTAATTATTAATATTAAATCTTAAAATATCATTTATTAATTATTGTTCATTATTTTAAAGACAAAGCTAATCCAAGATACTTTTAGCACTTTCAAACTCGAACTCTTTCGAACTCAAAACATTTTCGAAAACCCCCGGTCAGGTTTGCTTCTTGTGTGATTTCAAGAATCATCGGTCGACTGATGTCGGACCTCAATTACTCAGTTTTCAATCAAAATCATGTTTTTAAAAGAAAAAGAAAAAGGGACTCTGGCAGGTGTGGGAACCGTTGACGAACGATTCTCGGGATGTGTAAGCGGCCGTGAGGCAGGCGGTCCATCAATTATTATTCCAGCCCAGGTGTTGCCGAAGGATGATTACGGATGTAGTTTTCATCGAGGGTGATTACGGATGTAGTTTTCACCCGGGGATAGTTACGGATGTAGTTTCTATCCTTCTACCGGTAGAGAAGACCCGCGGATGATTGGACTTGGATGTGGCGACTGATCATCGTCAATCCCTGTCAGGTTTTTATGTTTTCTTCCAGTCCCATCCTCCACTTTGGAAAAATACTCAAACACTGCTTCTTGGGCCTAAGTGCCAAGTTGCCGATAGTGTGGTTTTGATGAGAAAATATTGACATCGTGCAGTATCTAGAACTGCAAGATTTTCTATAAAGATTGGCACGTGTTAGTGCACTCTTGCAATTGTTTCAAAGAATGAAATGTTTTTGTATGAGAAACCTTCTAAGCTAATGGAAGGAAAGAGGTTTGCAATGATGTATTCCCTGTACAGTATGTTAATCGTAGAGTGTTTTGTCGAAAATGATATACTCATATGTATATATTTTCAAACTTGAGATATGTTGAAATGGGAACCTTATAAAGGGTTCATATGTTATTCTTAAAGCTCCTTAGTAAGTATAGATGTTTTATTCAAACTCGGACATATAAAGTGTCCAATTATGTTTTGAAATCTGAGATATATACCTATATAGTTGGGAATGTTTTCGAAATAAACCCCATTATTATTTTACAAAATGGTGAACTTGCTGAGCATTATGTAGCTCATTCTTGCTTTATAAAAACTTTTTAGAAAGAGAAGAATTTGGTCGGTTAACTCCGCAACAGTAGAAGAGGAGTAGAAGATTTACCCCGGAGATGACTTAGTCCCTGATAAATACTACAGAGTAAGTCTGATAGGTTTTCAACTGTAATAGAAAGACTTGTCTTCAAGTGTAGTTGTATAAGTGAAATTGCGTAAGACTCTGATTTGTGCAAATGAATTGTAATATTTAGTGGCACTTTTGATTATCGTTTCTGAGGCTCTAACTTGTCTGTGCTTAAGATTGAGGTCTGGATGGATGTATTGTTGAGTTGTACAGTTAATACATGTATGATATGGTTGGATGGTGATGTGACGACCTGAATCTCTGACCTCAGATTTGGGGGCGTTACAGAAATGGTATCAGAGCGATAAGTTACAGTACTCAGAAACGAGAGTGTTGAGAGTTAAGTCTAAATAGGAGAATGACATAAGATATCGTAGTAAACTTATTAGTGGACTTCCGGAAGAGGTACCGGTGAGTAGAATGGACTGGAGTGTTTACTGGAGGTATTATACTGGGGTCGATAGAATCCTTAGAGACCTTCAGAATGATGAATAGAGGTTTGAGAGTCGTACATGACCTATCATAGGTAATGATATAGGAAGCAGAGCGAAATCTCAAGAGCAGCTGAGGTAGAGGCGATATTGCCAATATGATCGGATGACTAGGCTGGCATAAATTTTATGGCCCATAGTCCTCCACAGTTTAGGAGGCGGCATTTTAAAAATCAAGATGTTTAGACTTCCCTACATAATTAAGGGTACTTAGTACTTGGAATAATGAAAGTCTTTTACTTTGGCTATAAGATCCGATTTTCGATAAGTAACGGGTTTACCTGAAGGTTGGTCACTATGTCGTTGTAGGTTTCATTACCCTTGATGGCGAATTTTACATGTGTTATACGAGAATGTTATCATAAGACGAGCGTGCTAGATAATTCCATGCATGATTCGGACACTAGAGCATGGTAGTTTAACTTAGAGAACAAACAAGTATAATTAACAAAGGGACTCAAGAGAAGTTGAATATGGTTGCAACGGGCGATACAGTGATCTCAAAGTCTATCAAAAGAAAAGACTAGTGGGTAGAGTGGGATCCTTTGATAGAGACGTTATCATGGACTACGTATAAAGGTATGGTAGACCTCAATATTTTTTGTATATGTTCACATACACACACCCACCACTGAACCTATGGACTGCACTGAGATCCCTGAGAGATCTCTTTGATCTGTTCCCAGGGGGAACTGGCCACTTGTGATTCATGTCGGAAGGCATGAAGTAGGACCCTATGGACTTAGCAGGTGTCCCCGGAATGCTGCGAAGCTTGGTCTTCAAGATAAAGAACGTAAATGACAGATATATTTGTGAAGCCCCAACTCGATAAATGACTTTAAGATGATGATTGAGAGACGCACTAGTTGGTGTCTTGTATTACGAAGACGAAGAGATGGAGTTACCCTCATAATGGTGATAACGAGATGCACGAATGATTATTAACTTATTTTGGTAACTACCGGCAAGTGCACTACTTCATTTTAAACTGTTCACTAACCCTGTTACCTCGATTAGTTTATATCAGGTAACCCTCCTAGCTTTCTACTTCAAACTTGTGGAATAACAACCAGTGATATACTTTCTCTAAACCGGGACTCATCCAAAGTATCTTAATTGATCCCCGAGCATTCTATTTGAAGTTTATAATTATTTCTGCTCAGGACTATTTACACTCTCTTTCAATTATCCAAGGAATGTTCAACAAATATTTCCTTAATTAATCGACGAATACTACTTAACGAATATCGATATTTGATTGCTTCTTTCATACTTGCACTCTTCAGTTGAGCACATAAATATTCAACAAATTACTGAGGACATGGATGATCTAATGTCCAGACATCCCTCATGAATTTTTTTCTTCTATTCAAGATGAGATTGTACATCGTACATTGAAATCATAGTAAGGATATCATTTTGATATTGGTATTCCGAATTTAATTCTATTGTCGGATCTGATAAAGCATGTGTACGGAGGCACCCTTGGGTGGGCCGTTTTACTGATAAGTAATATTTGATGAGAGGTTATCGATTGTTCCGATACCTAGAACATTCTCTTCAGATTTTATAGTTTTCTTTTTCAAACTTAATAACTTCTTATTTTCATTCGTTATCCGAGAAGCATAAAGTTTCTTCAGTGGCTACGATGTTGAAATTCCGTTCTATCCAATTGAAACTGGCTAGTCGTTATGTCAATATGAATGACTAGTTGATTGTTCTAAGTACTCAAAATTGTAATGTTGTGAAGAACACCTAGCTAATTGTCCTAGCTAGTGGTGATGTCTCAAACAGGTGAACTAGCAAATTTTGCCTAGCTAGTTGCTAGTGTTTCTTGAAAAGAACTAGTTATTGTTCCACTGGTC
The DNA here is from genome assembly GCA_036435485.1 of Saposhnikovia divaricata. Taxonomy (NCBI): domain Eukaryota; kingdom Viridiplantae; phylum Streptophyta; class Magnoliopsida; order Apiales; family Apiaceae; genus Saposhnikovia; species Saposhnikovia divaricata. The sequence goes on along the minus strand of CM071597.1, from coordinate 64,907,422 downwards.
CAACTCCCAATTTAATTATCCAGCAATTCTGCCATGCGTTTTGCCTACGGTAAAGCATGATGATAAAAGTTCGATGAAGAACTTGATTGAGACCTAGTGAGGTCGCCCACTCGACTTGAACTCTTACCCATCTTCGTATCAGACTTTATATCACTTGAATATTTTATTCTTTCATTTCATACAATGAGAATTCATTTGAAACCATTGATTACTTGAGTGACAAACTACTTCATTCTTTAATTGTCATGGAGTAGAATTGCTTTCTATTGGCTGACCTTCATCAATGCGACTTTAGATTTCCTCTTATTATTCAGGAGGAAAAGTATCCACCCGATGTAAGAATTGTATAAAGACCGTCTTTATGACTTTTGTATCCAACAATCATTGCCCTTGTGCAACATTCTCTATGGTGTCATATTACAGAATTATCAGGACGGGAAGGAATAAACCTTGTTGTATTCTTTCTGTCCATCCTTACATCTCCAAAAATCGGGACCCCTAGTATTTGGAACCATCAACATTCTTGGAACATCCAATGTGGAATTCTTATTGAAATTATCTATTGGACCTTGTTAATTTGAAACCATTCCTTTCAAAGTGATTACTCTAAGGTGAACGGGAGGTACAATTATGAACCGTTACACCAATATGAGATCAAAAACCAAATGTTGTAATTGTGCAGCCAGTGCGTTATGCCGAGTAATTATTAAAGTAGAAGTAACATGTCGGGGCATACCACAAGACCTTTAATATTAGTGTGGGGAAAGTTATAAGGAATGATGAGGTGGTTGGGAGTACGCTTCTACCAACCGTTGTCAGGATGTTATATTAATGAATTCAAGAGTTACCAAGCCTTTTCCTGATCCAGGAAATGCAAATCGATTGCGATGTAAAACATATCCTTGGAGGAAACTAACATGGAAGTGAGATGGACGAGAAAGGAAGAAATATCGTGGCAAGAATGTGAAGCTTTACTTAGCTTAAAGGGATTGATGCACATAGAGAGACATATAGTTTAACAGGCCCCTAATAGCAAATGGATGCATGGATATATGCCAATGATCCTTCGAGATTACCACCTAATCAAGTTTATTGGGAATCGCAGCCGCATGTGGGCCTCAGGCTGATTGGCGCCAGTTGTGAAGGAGGACGAGCGTATGACATCTTACATATACCATCGAGAACTGATACCCTTATCGGAAATGGAGGAATTGTTGACTAGTTAAATGAGTAGTTGTTTTTCAAAGATAAGATTGAAGAGAAGGTTTCACCAACTCAAGATCGACCTCTGTACTGTGCCAAAGTTGGCATTTCACACTAATATAAACGTTATAAAATTGTGGTAGTATCGTTTGAATGGACTAATGAGTCAGAAGCCTTTATGGATTAATGAACAAAGTTTTGGGATGAAATGAGATATTAGAAACAACCTCGTTGTTAGCTATACTTGATGATAAAAAGAGGACTTTGAGAGTCACGATGATGCGTCTTTCAAGAGTTTAAGAGGTGTGCTGATGCAGTAGAAAGGGGATGATAGCCTATACTTCTAAACAACATAAAGGTTACGGGATAGGATATACTAACCGTGAGTCGGGGATTTGTCATGATAGCGTTCACGCATAAAACTGAGACGTTAACTTTATGAGAGAAGTGTGAAAGTTTCCACAAGTGCCATAAGTATATCTTCATATTAGAACTAAACATAAGAAAGAGAATGTGACGAAAGGGAGAAGGGAGTGTAATGGAGAAATTGGTGATTTCCCAGGAAAGGCCTGTGTGGTGGCCGGTACCTATAGAAGGGATTATTCGAAATTGGAATTCAGTCAGTATTGGCCAAGAAAATAGAGTATATACAATAAAGAATAATGTTAGAGGAAAATGACTAAATTATGGGGAAGGAAAAAGATGTATAGAGAATTAAGGGAATTTTTGGTGAACTGAAATGAAGAATGGTATTGGCAAACTATTAAGTACAAACGCGACATGCCAAAAGCAGAATGATAGAGATCTAGTGGATTAATTCCGCCTGTAGAAAATCTTGAACGTGGATAGAATTATAATGAATTTCATAAGTAGGTCGCCAAAGACCGAGCCAAGAGATGGCCCTAGTTGAGTTATAATTGTTGCACCAAGTGATTTACCTACAAGAGACTTTCCATTGAGAAGATTATCGAATATTATACGGAAGAGATGGTGGTGCAATATAAAACTTCTGCAGCGAGTACGTCAGATAAAGACTTAAGGTTAAACTTCGAATATTGAAGGTGCTTTCAGGTATATTTAACAAAGAGATTGAGCGTATGTACTAACTTGACCTGTGGCTGACGGACATGGAAGAAGAATTATCCAGACGATCGAATTTGTATTTAGTGTCGTGCCTTAGATTTCATGGGGAAATCGAGAATAAAAACTTATCCATGAAATGAATGTTGTTATCACGATCGTCACCATGCGAACGTAAGGACATCTCTTTTAAAGCGTACCGCGAAAGAAGAAGCTTCGCTTTTCTTGCATTACGAAGAAGTCAATGAACGAGGGATATAGTAGCTGAACTGGTTCGACGTATGCCGAAGACTATACAGTATCCACAGCAAGTGGTAACGGCTGACGGGAGGCAACGCATGCCTGCTAATCAAGCGAAGGAATATGAGGAATACCGTGCGTATTGACGTTGTCTCAGATTATATAACATGACCATAAAGTATTCACGGGCCAACGATACAAGGACTCAACACGGATACTATGAACAAGGTAGAAGAGAAACGTATAAGTAGTGGGATAGAAATTTTTCATCCATAGAACAACCGATAAGGAATACAGGTCGAGGAGAGCATGTATTGAGAAATAACATTAAGGCGTTGGTGAGACCAAGGGAGAGAATAATAGGGTTGAAGTGTCAACCAGAGAGTTGGAAAGGGTAAGGTTGGAATTGTATCCACAACTATTATCCTTAGGTTCTTAAGATAGAATCCTTTTAAGGAGAGGAGACTGCATTAACCCTAATTTTCAGGAATATTCGAAACCTGGACGAATAGTAATTTTATGGGTGGATGAGAAATTTTTGCAATCACGATATGTACGAATTATTAAATGAAGATTTCGAATTGATATTACGTCTTTACGGTACAGACGAGTGTATGTAAAAGCCATTAGTTTTTTTTTATGAAACCCATTATTTCGAATGGTCAAATTTTATGAGATATCTAAGGAGATCGTGGTAAGGCATGGGGTTCCTGTGAGCATTGTATCTGATAGAGACCCAAGGTTCAACTCCAGGTTCTGGAGGAGTTTTCAGGATTGTGTGGGGACCAAGTTAAACATGAGTACTGCATACCACCCCCAATCAGACGGACAGAGCGAGAGAACCATCCAGACCATAGAGGACATGTTGAGAGTATGTGGCATCGATTTTAAGGGAAGTTGGGATGACCACTTGCCGTTGATCGAATTTTCCTACAACAACAGTTACCATGCGAGTATAGGGATGCCCCCATATGAAGCTTTATACGGACGAAGATGTCGGTCTCCCTTGTGTTGGGAAGAAGTTGGAGAGCGGAAGATTTTAGGGCCTGAATTGGTCCAACAGACAAGAGAAACGATCGAGCTCATAAGAGGACGGCTGGTAGCGACCCAAGACAGACAGAAGAAGTATGCGGACCAGACGCGCAAGGACAAAGAATATTAGGTAGGAGAGTTCTCCCTACCAGGTAGGTAATTGTAAACTCTCTTTCATCCTTATCAGGTATTTTCTCACCATTCTCCCTTGTCATTTATCTTGCATTTTGCATACATTGAGGACAATGCATGATTTAGGTATGGGGGAGGGTTTTTAGTGTAAATACATAAAATTGAAAAATCCAAAAAAATTGAAAAATTTTAAAATCCAAAAATAGAGATATTTTAGCTTAGTTGTCCTTCCCACTCTTTAAATTCTAGAACTAGTTGGTGTTGACTATTTTTCAAAAATTATATGTATAATGCCTTTAGATAATTTGAACGTAGTCTGGTAAGGTTTTCCTCATTAAACTTGTGTCGAACAAATTTTTGCTTAAAAGTCCAAGACGACACATTTGCACAAGACTTTTGATGGAAAAATTCTATAGGAATGTTATTCGATACCTGAGAGAGAACCTACATGTTAGAACAATGTCGAATCAAACCTTTGCGAAATTTGGTTCGTATAGTGCCAAAAAAAAAAAAGAAAGAAAAAAAAAAGTCAATAAATGTTTGTAATTGTTGAGTGCTAGTGTAATTTTGTAATAATAAATTCTTAGTAGGGAAGTCGGCTAGGTTGGGCTCATTAATAACCCGAGTAAGTAAGTCCGAGGGGACTTTGTGCCTAGCAACCTAAGGTCCTTTGTGGTCTGGGATTGTTGACCTAAAACTCGCTAAATGGGTATTGATGCAAAAGTCTTTTGGGACCTCAACCATTGCACAGTCGGTCTAACTACTAAGAACGTGAAGTTTGGCTAGATACTTGTTTTAATAGAGATTGGGTCAGTTCAATATTGGTTGAAAAAGAGAAAATGTTCGTATGCACTTTATCCATCAAAGGCCTTAAATTCACTACGCACCTTGGTATTTTTTGTACATTTTTAGTCTAATCAAGTGGATTGTGGGAACCTATAACTTGGCTATTATTATAATAATCTTTAAGGCATGTATTTTCCTACCAAATTGTTTTGTTAACACCAATGAAAGCTAGGTTGAAAGAGGAAAGTTGGATACTTGCTGACTTATCTCAAAGATTTTATGGGTATATCTTCTGTAAACCCTTAGGAGACAACACTCCTCCTGTAGAGATCGTCTATAGGTTTAACGGGTTGGTAAACCTAAAATTACCCGTGATTCCTACGACAGTGAGTATAGGTTTTTTATTCTGCATTTTTCTTTGTGTTTTACTCGAGGATGAGCAAAAGATAGGTATGGGGGCATTTGATAAGTGCATATTTTTGCATATTTTTATTGCCTATTTATTGCTTGAATTCGTATTTTAATAAATAATTTTGCTGCATTTCAGGAAATTCGAGAAAAATTGAAGAAATTGCAAAATAAAGAAATAAAGGTCAAGAAAGAGAAAAAAGAAGAAGAAATTCAGATTTATTGAGCTACAGTATTTATTTCATATCCGATCGAAGAAGCTCGAAATTTGAAGACCAAATTCAGTTCCGAATTTTATTAAATTTGGAATATTCTTGTAATATATATAAAATATTAAAAAATATATATATATATATATAAAAGAAAAAGAGAAAAAAAACATAGTGTGTAGTGTGATGATTTGGTTGGCAAAAAGAATTTTCAAGATGGTGGAAGAATGATGAAGAATGATGGAGGCAATTTTTTATTGCAAATTGTAAGGCTTGGAATGGCTATAAATTGAGACCAAGTGCAGGAGCAAAAGACACCAATTTTTAGTTTTAGTCCATTTTCTCAGTTCTTGTAGCTCTTATAAAAACATTCTAAATTTAGTACGTATTTTTCCTTCAATTATTTCTATTCATTCACAGCATTAGTTTACCTGTTCTTTATCTTTGTCATTTTTGTTCTTAATTATAAACCAAGTTATTGCCTTATTAGTTATACACGAAACAACACCTCTGTTTACAAATCAAATTGCCAAACCCAAATCTCCCATATTCCCCATCTCTCTCGTTTCTACCATATCTCCCCTGTCTTTCCTATCTAAACAATTCCATCTCCCTTCCTCCTTTCTTTTTCACACAATCTCACCCTCACCTCTCTCTCTCTCCATATCTCTCTCCCCTCCCCTTAATCTCTCTCGCCTCTCTTGTTACCATATTGTTTTTATTTTTTCTTCTTTCCGTTTCTCTCCCCGCGAAAGCCACGCCCACCTTTCCTTCTTCATTTTTATTTTTTTGTTTTGATCTTCGAATCTCCGTTGTTCGATTGCTGCGTTCCGTTGCCGAGTAATTTGCGAGTTGCTGTTATGATTTCGTTGTTTGTAATTATGAGTTTGTTTCGTCTGTTTCTAAGCATGTTGTCGTGTTTGTTTTTTTTCGAAATTGTGTAGTTATACAAGCTTACGATCCCTGTTCTAGGTTCTGTGAAGTTCATTGGTGTCGTTTCCGATTGCGTCTGAGTTTTCTTCGTGGAAATGTTGCTGCGTTTCTGAGTTTTTGTCGATTTATTGATATGTTTATAGATGGTTTTGAGGTTGATATGTTTTAATTGTTTACCGAGTCGACTCAGTAGTGTTATTGTTTATTAGAGTTTTTCGTTTCTGTTGTTGTTTCGCATTGTTGGAATTCTGGACTGTTTTGCTGGACTGTTTTGCTGTTTATTCGATTCTTTGTTCTTCGAGTTTTGTTCTTCGAGTTTTAGTTTGGTTTCGTTTCTGATTTCATTAAGTTCACTGCGTAGTTCTTGCTATGGTTTGTTAAGTTGCTGTGCTGTAGTTCTGTTCGTAGTTCTGTTCTGGAGTCTGCGTTTTGTTCTTCTAGTTTACTCCGGTTTTCGAGTTCTCAGTGAGTTGGGATTCAGAAAAGTCCTTCGTTAGTGCTTTGAATGTTTTTCTTTTGAATCTTGTTTTTTTTCACCGAGTTGATATCTTGTGTGGCTGTTAGTGAGTTGCCGTTCGAGTTTCGTTGTTGAGTTGTGTTAAAGTCGAGTCAGTTGATTGTTAGTATAATGTCGAATTCCGAGTTATGGTTTAGTTCGAACCGTTAGTTGTTTAGAGAAGTTTGATTGTCTGATTGTTTGATTATGTCGAGTTGTAACTGAGTTAGTGTTTGCTAGTTTTCTGTTTGTTTCGAGTTAGTATTGTTTGTAAGGTTTGTTGCTGAGTTGTAATTGTTGTTTACGAACTCTGAATTAGTGTTAACTGAGTTGAGATGTTTCTGAGTTTTGAGTCTGTGTCCTGTTCGAATTTTCTATAAATAGTATTAATCCGAATTTAAAACTTTTTAGAATAATTTAGTTTTTGTTAAATTTTCACTTTTAATTATTTTGTTTAAAAAAAATTGAATAAATTTAATTAGTTTTAAATAATTCAAATTTTCATTTAGGAATTTAATAATAAAATCAAAAAAATTCAGAAACCAATTTGTTCTAATTCGATTAAATTAAATTTTAAGGATAGCGAAATTAATTATTCCCTGTGGATCGAATCTTAAATACTAAAACGATGATCGTGCGCTTGCGATAATTTAATTGTACACATTTTTGCCACATCAAGTTTTTGGCGCCTGATATGGGCTAAAAGTAAGCCCTAAAGACACATTTAATATGGCATTAATTAGACCCTGAATGGTCCAAACGTGGGGCCCACCAGATGGGCACAAAACCCCAATTATAATATTAATTTCGTAATTAATATTGGGGGAAATAAACAGCTCGGCAATAAGAGTTGGATAAGGATATTATTTCCACCAGACTTATCCACCAAGGCATCCAATTCAATATGGAAACTGATTCCTACAAGGAATAGATCTAGAACTTTCCTCAAAGACTTTTCTACCAAGTCTCTAACTCCTACCATAATTCTAAAGGCTTCTCAGGCTATATAAAGGGCCTGACCCCTCATCTCAGAACTACGTTTTCTTGGCTTGATTCTCTAATACAGAGATACGTAGGCATTCTGTGAGGACCGTTTAGTCTCGAACGCAGAAGCAGCCATTAAAGCTCGAAGCTCAACCACCCTAGCATTAATTACAAATCGTAAACTAGTTTTTATTCCACAACATTTGGCGCCGTCTGTGGGGCGAAGACATCAACCATGGTTCAAACACGAAGAACAACATCAACTGAGGCCATACCCCTTAGCACTGCTCCACCTGCTGTCTCTGATCCGTTCGTCACCGCTGAGGGAGGACAATTACCCCCACCAACAGGGACGGTCATTCAACCTCTAACCTCTCAACCCTCAGGGACGATTCCCCATGTTGAGGGAACTGTGGCTATTCCTCAAAACCGAGAAACTAACCCTCTTCAGATGGTGGTTTCTCCTCTTGATAGCACTGGTCGTACGCTACCTCCGGGGGTACAGATCCACACCACGGATCTCCCTTTGAACACCAACCCGATGTATGGGCTGCCTAATTATCCCCCTCAACGTAGGGAACCTGGACCGAGCGGTCATGCTTTACAGATCCGAGATCGGGAGTACGATGATTACTCTGGTCCCTATTCTGATGATTCAACTTCTGAGGATGACAATGATGACCGTGATGAAGCCCCGAGGAGGCAACGTGCTAGTAAAGAACCTCGAAGGAGGTCCCAAAGAATCCAGGATGAACCTCCACAAACAGCCGAGGAAAGGATTAAGGCTCATGAGGCAGAGATCCAAAGGCTGAAGGACGATATTGCTAGAGAGCAAGCAAGGCGAAGTCTGATTCAACCTTCTCCAGTTACAGGGAGGATTCCCATTATAAATCTGGAGAGGCCCTCAAGGAGGCAACGAAGGGCCGATGCCCCGATTGAAAAATCAACAAGGGTGGAGACCCCCAAAAGTAACCCTAGGGATCTGATGCCCCTTGGGGATCCTGATGATCCTACACCTCCGTTCACTGAGGAGGTAATGAATGCTTGCATCTCAAGGAAGTTCAAGATGCCGACAATTAAGGCCTATGATGGAACGGGCGATCCCGCAAACCATGTTAGGACATTCTCAAACGCACTGCTATTGCAGCCTGCAAGCGATGCTTTAAAGTGTAGGGCGTTCCCTCAAACCTTCTCTGGCATGGCTCAAAGGTGGTATAGCCGCTTACCTGCAAACTCAATCGGCTCGTTCAAAGAGCTGAGCGCCGCCTTTGTCAGCTAGTTCATTAGTGGGAGAGTTCATGAAAAAAGTTCTGCATCCCTTATGTATGTGGTGCAGGGGAAGAACGAGAATCTGAGAGATTACCTCAAGCGGTTCACCAAGGAGACGCTGAATATCACTGATCTGGAAAATAAGGTGGCCATGGTAGCCCTGGAACACGGAACCACTGATCTCTTCTTTAAAAGGTCTTTGGCAAAACACCCTCCTGAAAATATGGCCGAGCTCCAACGGAGGGCCGATAAATATATCAAGGCCGAGGACAGCATGAAGAAGGATACCACAGGAAGCAATGGCAAGGGTTCTAACGATTCGAAGAAACGAAAGCAAGAGCAAGAGTACGATGCTAGGGACAAGTATCCCCGGACTAGCAAGGATTCTGATTCACCCCCGAAGAAAAATTTGGGATCAAGATTCAACGACTATGCGAGACTGAATGCTCCTAGGAGTCAGATCTTGCTAGATATTGAGAAGGATAAAGATTTCCGATGGCCGAAGCCACTTAGGGGTGATCCCACAAAAAGAAACAAGGATCAATACTGTAGGTACCACCGTGATGTGGGTCATGATACAGATAGTTGTAGACAGTTGAAAGATGAGATTGAGTTCTTGATCCGAAAAGGAAAGCTAAGCAGGTTCACGAAGAATGATGATCGTGGAACCCAAAGAAGGGACAATGACAGAAGAGATAACGATCGTGATCGTGACCGTGATCGTAACCCACAGCCCCGAGGGCCAGTTGTTAATATGATTTGGGGAGGCCCGACAGCGGCCGGCACGACTCGAAACTCTCGAAAAGCGTATGCCAGAGAAGTAATGCACATCGTGGGGGAAGCCCCGAAACGTGCCAAGACTGAAATAGTTATTGGGTTTGATGATTCAGATCTCGAAGGGGTAAAGTTCCCCCATGACGACCCGTTGGTCATAACTCCTGTGATTGGAAACTCGGAGGTAAAACGAGTCTTGATCGACAATGGAGCTTCTGTTGATATCTTGTTTCACGATGCGTTTGTGAAAATGGGGTACACCGATTCTCAGTTGACCCCCACCAACATGCCAATCTACGGATTTAATGGAGTTGAGTCCAAGGTTGAAGGGACTATTCAGTTACCCATGACGATTGGACAGGAACCTAAAGAAGCTACTCAGATGCTGAATTTTCTTGTGATCAAGGCATCCTCGACCTATAACGCGATCCTCGGAAGGACTGGACTTCATGCATTCAAGGCTGTGGCCTCCACATATCACATGAAGATTAAGTTTCCAACCAGGAATGGTGTTGGAGAACAAAAGGGTGATCAGAAGATGGCAAGAAGTTGTTATGTATCCGCGTTATGGGCTGATGGAATCGGGGGGCAGGTACTTCCGATCGAAGACATGGATGTCCGTGGTGATGATGAATATAGAGGAAAGCCAGCGGAGGACTTAATACCTATTCCTCTGGAGCTAGGCGACCCTGAGAAGGTGACTTATATAGGAGCCTCTCTGAAGGAACCCCTGAAGGGCAAATTGATAGCATTCTTGCAAGAAAATAGTGATGTGTTTGCCTGGACAGCAGCTGATATGCCAGGGATTGATCCCCAACTCATAACTCACAGATTGAATGTCGATCCTAATCGAAAGATAATACAGCAGAAGAAGAGGAACTTTGCACCTGAAAGGCAAGAGGCCATAAAGCAAGAAGTGGAAAAGCTCTTAGAAGCTGGGTTTGTTGAAGAGATTCAGTTTCCAGAATGGTTGGCAAACCATGTGATGGTCAAGAAAGCCAACGGTAAGTGGAGGATGTGTATAGACTTCACCGACTTGAATGATGCGTGCCCTAAGGATTGCTTCCCTTTACCTAGGATAGACATGTTAATAGATGCCACAGCTGGACATGAGATGCTGAGCTTCATGGATGGATTCAGCGGCTACAATCAGATTAAGATGCACAAGGATGACGTCCCTAAGGTATCTTTTATAACTGACTTTGGTGTTTTCTGCTATCTTGTTATGGCTTTCGGTCTAAAAAATGCAGGAACTACTTACCAACGACTGGTGAATAAGATATTCGCCCATCTAATTGGAAAAACCATGGAGGTCTATGTTGATGACATGCTAGTCAAGAGCCTGTTTAAGGCAGACCACATTAAGCATCTCAGATAGGCATTCGAAGTGCTGAGGCACCACAAAATGATGTTGAATCCAGCCAAGTGTGCCTTTGGCATTGGATCAGGAAAATTTTTGGGTCTAATGGTTTCAAAGAGAGGCATAGAGGCCAACCCTGACAAGATTAAGGCAATCTTAGACATGGAGCCACCACGCTCTATAAGAGATGTGCAGAAGTTGACAGGTCGTGTAGCGGCTTTAGGAAGATTCATCTCCAAGTCTGGTGATAAATGCTTGCCGTTCTTTCAAGCATTGAAGAAGGTGAAAAATTTTGAGTGGACCCCTGAGAGCCAAGAGGCCTTTGAACAATTGAAGAAGTACATGGTTGAAGCCCCGTTGCTGGCCAAACCTAGTCCTGGGGAGACTCTTTATCTATACTTGGCAGTATCTGAGCAAGCGTTGAGCGCCGTTCTTATTCGAGAAGAAAAGAAAGTCCAGAAACCTATCTATTATGTGAGCAAGGTATTGCACGGGGCTGAGTTGAATTACTCTCCCATTGAGAAGTTCGCCTTGGCTTTGATAACAGCCTCGAGGAAGTTACGCCCGTACTTCCAGGCACATAAGATTGAAGTCCTGACGGACCAACAGTTGAGAAACATATTGCATAGCCCAAAGGCTAGTGGAAGGCTAATCAAGTGGGCGATCGAACTTGGAGAATTTGACATCACGTATAAGCCTCGAACAGCCATTAAGGCTCAGGCATTGGCTGACTTCGTGGTTTAATGCACCATTAGCAACCACGAAGTCGGGGGGCAGGAGACAATAACAACCCCTGAGAAGCAAGATAAAGATGGAGAACTTGAACCTGATCAGAAGGAATATTGGGTGCTCTATTTTGATGGAGCATCAAAAACAAAATCTAGTGGCGCAGGCTTAGTGTTGCAAAGCCCCGATGGGTTCACAGTCGAATATGCTTTGAAGTTGGATTTCCAGACAACTAACAATGAAGCTGAGTATGAGGCCTTGATAGCTGGTTTAGGCTTGGCCAGAATCATGAGAGTCAAGAATCTCAAAGTTTGTGGAGATTCAAGATTAGTAGTCTCTCAAGTGAATGGTGAATTTGAGGCCAAGGATGAAACTATGGCAAAGTATCTGCGAGTTGTGAAAGCTATCATGACTCAGTTTGATGAGTGTTATGTAGAACACATTCCGAGAGAAGAAAACGTTAAGGCCGATGCCCTATCCCAGTTCGCTTCTTCCGAAATAGAAAACTATGCAGGGAGTGTTTACTTCCAGGTCTTGAAGGCCCCGACTATTAACTCAAAATTAGTGGCACCAATTGATGTGGGAAGCTGTTGGATAGATCCTATCAAAGCTCACTTAGAAACTGGTTGGCTCCCCGGCAGTGCCTTGGAGGCACGAAAGCTGTCCGTGAGAGCATTAAGATATGCCTTGATCGAGGGCGTTCTTTACAAAATATCTTTCGTTATCCCGTACTTGAAATGTTTAAGGCCCCAAGAGGCAAGGGAAGCTTTGGAAGAAGTTCATGAAGGAATTTGTGGGCAGCACTTGGGGGGTAGAGCCCTAGCTCACAAAATAACTCGTTTGGGATTCTACTGGCCAGAAATGCTGGCCGATGCACAGAGCTATGTCAAGCGGTGCGATCGATGCCAGAAGCATGCTCCGATAGTAAGGCAGCCGCCCGAGATGTTAACATCGGTTAACTCCCCTATTCCATTCGCGATGTGGGGAATGGATATACTTGGTCCCTTTCCCGTAGCTTCAGCACAAAGGAAGTTTCTGATAGTGGCCATTGATTACTTTACTAAGTGGATTGAGGCTAAACCTCTAGCCAAGATAACCACCAAACAAGTTGCCCAGTTCTTTTGGGAGAATATAATTTGCAGGTATGGAATCCCCCGAATTTTGGTGACAGACAATGGGACGCAGTTCAATAATGAAGAGTTCAAGAAATATTGTGAGGAGAATGCAATTGAGCTTCGTTTTACCTCCGTGGCTCATCCACAAGCCAACGGGCAAGCTGAGGTAGCTAATCGAATTATCCTTGATGGACTGAAGAAGAGGGTTGAACGCTCTAGAAACACTTGGGTAGATGAGTTGCTACCCATACTATGGGCATACCGTACCACTTGTAAAGTGACCACTGGAGCAACCCCGTTCCTGCTGGCTTACGGAGCTGAGGCAGTTGTGCCTTTGGAGATCATGCAAGCGTCACCTCGAGTTGAGGCTTTTGAACCAGAAACTAACGAAGAGGGCATGAGACTCGCCCTAGATCTGATTGACGAAGTCAGGGATGAGGCAAACGCTAGAAATGTGGAACATCAAAAGAAAGCATCCTTTTATTACAACCATAGAGTTAAGGAAAGGTTCTTTCGACAAGGCGACCTGGTCTCAAGGAAGATCGAGGCTTCTGGAGTCGGCCAGAAGGGAAAGCTAGCCCCCAATTGGGAAGGGCCATATCGAGTCAAGAAGACGTTGGGACGAGGATCATATAAGTTGGAGACCTTGGACGGGGTTGAGGTGCCCCGTACTTGGCATGCTTTGAACCTCAAAGTCTATTATGTATAAGCTATCCTTGCATGGATTCAGCTTTCTATCTATTTATTATGAGGAGTAGAAATAAGGTTCGATGAAACCATTTCAGGGCTTTACGCCCCTAGTAGGACAATAATAAGATATGTAAGGGTTAAACCCATTTCAGATTATTAATGCAAAGTTTGTTTCCCTTCAATGATTTTGTGATTTTGTTTATGTACCAAGCACCTGTTGAGTGTGAGTCTAGTAAGGACAAGTACCGAAAACAAGTAAACAAACTAATGAGGAAACAAATGCATAAATAAAGACCCCGAAGGGCCAACAGTTAAGTTACATCAACAAGATAGATAAAAGTTTGGTCCCCAAGGACCGTGAATGAAATCTAGACAAATAAAGCCACATCTGGCTAACAAGGCCATGCAAGGCCACGAACTAACTCCAGCTACTCCTCCCCAGAACCCTCTTCTCCAGACTCCTCACCGCCGCTCTCCTCTTCCTCACTCTCCTCCTCTGAGTCTTCGCTGGAATCACCACCGGACTCTGCTATCACCATTGGCTGAGCTCTAGCAACTTCGGCTCCTTTTCCCTCGGAAGATGAAGAAGAAGTAGAACTGCCCTCGTTCCGGATTAGCCTTTTCCCAGGGATGGGTTGGCGAACTACTCCAACCTTCTTTGCAGGCGGGACTTTCTTCCCACGGGAGCCAGAAGAATGTGAGTCTTGGCTAGCAGCGGGAACAACCCCCTTTGAGTTGGACCCGGAACGGCGATGACTGCCTCTAGAACCGGATCCTGATGCCTGGGGAACAATTTTAGTTCCCGAACCAGAAGCTAGGTTAACCGGGAGGGCACCCCAATTTGGGCAAGGAAAATCTGCTGGGTTGACAACAGATGGATGCCTATGATTCACAGCGTTAATAGCCTTCTCCCAACCAACAGACATGTTGAAGGGACGCACCTCATCATCATGATCATCAATGAGCTTAAGGAAATCTTCAGACCTATGGTAGGCCTGGATCACCTTGTCGGCATCAGAGGCCTTCTTTCTGGCTAGAGAAGCAAGCTGTTTGCGGGTAGATGCGGCGTTGGCCTCAGCTCGAACAACTTGGGAGTGTAGATCGTCAATCTCTTCCCTGAACCTCATTGAGTCATTTCTCAAGCTAACATTTTCGTCCCTAAAGGCCCGGCCTTGGGTCGAAATGGTTTGAAAATAGGCGTTGGCCTGCAACAAGGAAATAAGTGAGCCACAAGGAATATGCAGAATTGAAATCAATGACAATGTCAAACTTAACAGAAGGAATTTCATACCTGATACATGGCCTGGGCGCCCATGAGTTGAGACTCATCCAGCTTGTCACCTGCATGCATTGTCGCTTGGTCAGGCGGAGTGATGGAAAGCTTGGACCAGTCTAGGGCCAGATGAGGACTCCCGAAGACCGAGTCTTGTTCGCATATGCCCCAAGGAGGTATGAAAGGAGTCCGGACATCCCCGTCAGCGTTTCGGGATCGTTTACCACCTTGAGAACAACGCTCCAAGAAATTAGGGATGTGAGGCTTAGTTGGATTCAGCTTCTCTTCAGCCCTTTTCTGCATCCTCTTGGTAACAGTTGGCCGGTTCTCGGGACGATTATCAATCTCCTTAGCAGCTGAAATACAAAGAGAAAAACATCGGTATAAGAACAAACAGAGTTCACAATAAGTTCAAGTAAGGAAGTTACCCTCAATAGAAAGAAAGCTAAGGCCAGCCCCAATGAGATTCTTTTCGTTTAAAATAGTTTTATAGTGTGTGCGACCGTCGTCAGCGAGAAGCTTATCCCGGTCCAACAATTCCGGATCAGAAAGGTCACACACGAAGTGGGAACTATCTTCTACAGACCCGAATTTCTTCACAAAGAAGTTGCCCCAATCACCGCCCTTCCATTCAAGAACTACAAACTCCCTTTCCCAGAAATGTTGTGAATCTGGAAAGGAGAAGGGATTCACCATGTGTGGAAGCTTGGCTCGGTGCTTGAGGCTCACCCATCCTTTTTTGGATTCAGAAGAGTTGCTGGCCCCGAAGATACTTCGAAACATTGTGGTTGTCGGATGAATCCCCAGCTCCCGACACCTTATCAAGAAAATAGAAATGTACCTCCAGGCGTTGGGATACAATTGACAGGGGTGGATTTGATATTCAGCCAGCAGCCTAATAATAAAATTGTCAACCGGGAACCTGAACCCAGCATCTAAGGCACCCCAGTAAACACAGATCCTTTCAGGATGCCAGTTGCAAGTTCTATCTGATGGACTCGGGAGACGAACCTGGATGGCACTTGGAAAGTGATAAGACTCCCTTATCTTCTGAACGTCCCGTTCTGACAATTTACTGGAACTATTAAAAGAATCTAGACTAGAACAGTTGGGAAATGCATCCCTCATGATATTTAGAAGTTCTAGCAAGGATTCGAATCTATGTTCAACATATGTAGGAGGTTGAATTCTTTCTTTACCTTTGGCAGTCCTCATTTTACTCCTCTTTGACATGGCTTCCATCATGGAGACCGGGGGAGCCATTGGTTGATCACCTTCCGACATCTTGATGCAGGAGCTGAAACTTGATCTTGAATCTGAAACTTGATCTTGAAGCTCGAACTGGATCTTGTAACTTGAACCTAAGAGAACTTAAGAATCTAAAAGCTCAGAAATGAAGAAGTGAATGGAAATGAAGGCTACTTCTCCTCTTTTATAGAAAATACATGACCTGATACATCAGGTTGAATCTCAGCTCGGTTCGTGTTAACAGGTCATCTATCGTTTCCAGACGAAAAAGGACAGAAATTATCCACGTTATACAGAAAGAATCGTTATAATTCATATCTGTCGGAAAAGAAACAGCTGAAATATTTACTGCATGGATGTTTGCACTTAAAGAAATAAACAACGAGTTTAATCTTAAACACGAGGTTAGTAGTGCTAATCCTGAATTAAGGTGTAATCCCGATAGAAGTCACGATTGACCAAAATACTAAACCTAGAATTGAGATTCAGCTACTGAATCCCTAGGATCGAGATTCAGCTTCTGAATCCCTAGGATCGAGATTCAGCTTCTTAATCCTTGAAAGTCACGGATGACCAAAAAACCAACCTAGGATCGAGATTCAGCTTCTGAATCCCTAGGATCGAGATTCAGCTTCTGAATCCTTGAAAGTCACGGATGACCAAAAAACCAACCTAGGATCGAGATTCAGCTTCTGAATCCCTAGGATCGAGATTCAGCTTCTGAATCCTTGAAAGTCACGGATGACCAAAAAACCAACCTAGGATCGAGATTCAGCTTCTGAATCCCTAGGATCGAGATTCAGCTTCTGAATCCTTGAAAGTCACGGGTGACCAAAAAAACCAACCTAGGATCGAGATTCAGCTTCTGAATCCCTAGGATCGAGATTCAGCTTCTGAATCCTTCAAAATGGTCGACCACAACACCCGAAGGAGCCATGGCCGACCACCTTGCAGCCGACCAAGGCACATTCAGATGCCCCGGCCGACCACGAGCTAGCCGACCAAGGCACATTCAGGAGCCCCGGCCGACCAGCCTTCAGCCGACCAGGTGCCGGCCGACCACCTGGGGTCAAGGCCCTCCAGCCGACCAGGTGTCAGCCGACCACCTTGGTTGGAGGCCCTTCGGCCGACCAGGAGCTAGCCGACCACAAGCTAGCCCTCGATCCGGCCGATCGCGGGTTAGCTTGTGGTCCTGAATCTTGGTTTTTCAGCAATTCTCGGGCAGCTTCTGAACCTGAATCTTGATTTTTTCGTATGATTTCAAGTACGCCGTTTAGTGCCGTTTAGCGCCGTTTACCGCCGTTTAGCGTCGTTTAACATCGTTTAAACGTCGTTTAAGGCTGTTTATCACCGTTTAGTGTCGTTTAGTGCCGTTTAGCACCGTTTATCGCCGTTTAGCGTCGTTTAACATCGTTTAAACGTCGTTTAAGGCTGTTTATCACCGTTTAGTGTCGTTTAGTGCCGTTTAGCACCGTTTATCGCCGTTTAGCGTCGTTTAACATCGTTTAAACGTCGTTTAAGGCTGTTTATCACCGTTTAGTGTCGTTTAGTGCCGTTTAGCACCGTTTATCACCGTTTAGCGTCGTTTAACATCGTTTAAACGTCGTTTAAGGCTGTTTAGCACCGTTTAGTGTCGTTTAGTGCCGTTTAGCGTCGTTTAACATCGTTTAAACGTCGTTTAAGGCTGTTTAGCACCGTTTAGTGTCGTTTAGTGCCGTTTAGCGCCGTTTATCGCCGTTTAGCGACGTTTAACATCGTTTAAACGTCGTTTAAGGCTGTTTAGCACCGTTTAGTGTCGTTTAGTGCCGTTTAGCACCGTTTATCGCCGTTTAGCGTCGTTTAACATCGTTTAAACGTCGTTTAAGGCTGTTTAGCACCGTTTAGTGTTGTTTAGTGCCGTTTAGCGCCGTTTATCGCCGTTTAGCGTCGTTTAACATCGTTGAAACGTCGTTTAAGGCTGTTTAGCACCGTTTAGTGTCGTTTAGTGCCGTTTAGCACCGTTTATCGCCGTTTAGCGTCGTTTAACATCGTTTAAACGTCATTTAAGGCTGTTTAGCACCGTTTAGTGTCGTTTAGTGCCGTTTAGCGCCGTTTATCGCCGTTTAGCGACGTTTAACATCGTTTAAACGTCGTTTAAGGCTGTTTAGCACCGTTTAGTGTCGTTTAGTGCCGTTTAGCACCGTTTATCGCCGTTTAGCGTCGTTTAACATCGTTTAAACGTCGTTTAAGGCTGTTTAGCACCGTTTAGTGTCGTTTAGTGCCGTTTAGCGCCGTTTATCGCCGTTTAGCGACGTTTAACATCGTTTAAACATCGTTTAAGGCTGTTTAGCACCGTTTAGTGTCGTTTAGTGCCGTTTTATGCCGTTTAACGTCGTTTAAACATTGTTTAAGCATCGTTAAGGCTGATTAGTGCCGATTAGCATCGAATTAACATTGTCGTAAACGCGTCGGTCGCTCCACGCTTTACATAAAGACAATACTCATGAAACACTAGTGTACAAAGATGAACCCTGACCCAAGTCTCGAAAAAGGCCGTTAAAACTTCAAGGAAAACCTGATCAGTTTTCCTAGAAGTTGGGGGGCAAATGATATGGGCTAAAAGTAAGCCATAAAGACACATTTAATATGGCATTAATTAGACCCTGAATGGTCCAAACGTGGGGCCCACCAGATGGGCCCAAAACCCCAATTATAATATTAATTTCGTAATTAATATTGGGGGAAATAAACAGCTCGGCAATAAGAGTTGGATAAGGATATTATTTCCACCAGACTTATCCACCAAGGCATCCAATTCAATATGGAAACTGATTCCTACAAGGAATAGATCTAGAACTTTCCTCAAAGACTTTTCTACCAAGTCTCTAACTCCTACCATAATTCTAAAGGCTTCTCAGCCTATATAAAGGGCCTGACCCCTCATCTCAGAACTACGTTTTCTTGGCTTGATTCTCTAATACAGAGATACGTAGGCATTCTGTGAGGACCGTTTAGTCTCGAACGCAGAAGCAGCCATTAAAGCTCGAAGCTCAACCACCCTAGCATTAATTACAAATCGTAAACTAGTTTTTATTCCACAACAGCGCCGCTGCCGGGGAACTAAATATTTTTCGCGCCTTGAATTTTAATTTTTCGGATTAGTTTTCTTTCGCTTGCCTTATTTCATTTTTTTAGGAAAGTTTGGAATGTCGGGAATCTTCTCACGGAGCTCGGAACAAATTGGAATTCTTGGAAGCGTGCTTCGGTAACCCGTATCTCACTCTTTTCGCATTTTTATTTTTAGAAAATCAAAAAAAAATATCAAAAAAATTGAAAATCACAAAAAAATTGGAAATTGAAAAAAAAAAATTTATTTGTAAATACATAATTGTTGCATCATGCATTTAAATCACTTAGGGCACATTATCTAGATTTTTTTTTCTTGTTTTTAATTTTTCGTACCTTATAAATTGTGGTGATTGCTGGAGGACCCAAAGGTACGTTAAATTCTTCTTTTCTTTAGATTAGAACACGTAGTGTAAGCATCCGTAATTGTTTACCGCTTTCGTGTATATCTCATTGTTTGTTGCATTCATTCTAATAAATTTTAAGGGCAAAACCCATCAAAAGATAAGGGAAGGGATTTCATCACTCTTTCCTTGGCCCAAAAACAATTTAATCCATCATTTTGCATACCAAGCCTTTAATAAAATTAATTAGACGTTGGCCCCTAGAAATTTCGCGCTCAATTAGGAAGGTACCTAAGAAACGAAGTAATCATTAATTATTCCGACTCTTTGGTGTCGCGGCAAGCGAAAGCTTACCTGGCCAATTAGGATTTGGTGTCTAAGTGACGAGTTTGGCCTCTTGGCAATGCCTGCTCTAATCTGGCCAAATCGGTCCGAATAAATTCTGATTTACCGAGTTTTTGGTGGTCCTTACGGTTAGGAGCAAGGTCTAGTTATTTTATTAAGGAACCCTAGATATAGGATTTTTCTTTTGATTTTTCACCCTTTCTCTTTTGTGTGTTTTCCGCACTTGCTTGCTAGGTGGTTACTTCGTTGTTTATGCAACCTACTTGGCTTAGGGAGAATTCAAGACTAGTTAGAACGGTTGCAATTCCTTCTTCTCCCGATCTCGAGATCGAGGTCGAGACCGAGCCCGTAGAACTTGTTGAACTTGAACCGATTTTAACCATGGCAGTCTCGTTAAAAGATCGTTGCTACCCCACCCGTTCCGCTCAACCTTCATGCATCACTCTTCCTCCCGTAAATGGTAATAATTTAGAGATCAAAGCTCACCATATTAGCATGTTACCTAAGTTTACCGGGAGTGAGGGAGAGGATCCGTATATTTTCCTTCATGAATTCGAGGAGGTTTGTGCTCTACAAAAAATCCAACAATTGACCGAAGACTCCATTAGGCTTAGACTTATCAACTTCGCCTTAAAAGAAAATGCCAAAAAATGGTTGTATAGTCTGCCCGTTAATTCTGTTTCAACGTGGGAGGGATTTGTGATAATTTTTCTTAAAAAATATTTTCCAAACCATAAGACTACAAGGATTACAAACGAAATAAATCAATTTCATCAAAAGGAAAATGAGTCTTTTTGGAAATATTTTGATCGTTTTAAAAATCTCTTATCACAATGCCCCCACCACGGAATAGAAAAATGGAGGCTTTGCAAGATTGTTTACGAGGCCTTAGATAGTCCAACAACCGCGTTGTTAGAGTCTATGTGCCAAGGAAGATTTATGGAGAAAAATGAAGACGAAGGGTGGGAGTTTTTCGAGGAATTAGCCGAAAAGACTATGTTGTGGGAGTATACTAGGGAACCTCAAAAGTCCAACGAGTCATCTAGTTCTTCTAGGGGTATACACTCAATTGGAAACAATATTGCAACCGATGCCAAGCTAGCTACCCTTGCTAGGAGACTCGAAGCTCTAGAAACTCATAGTAGTCCCCCACCCATGTCTATGTACCGAAATTTTAATTCTTCCAACTTTGAGTCTCAACCTTGTCCCGATTTTGAGCAAGTGAACGCAATGTTCCAACCGAGACCTCGGAATGACCCGTTCGCACCAACTTACAATCCCGGGTGGAAGAACCACCCTAATTTCTCTTGGAACCAAGGCCAAAATTTCCAATCTCCACCATCTTTTCAAAAGCCGAACTTTCCAAACCAAGTTCCGTTCTCAAACACGACTCAAAATCACATTCCTTATCAAATCAAGCACCCACCAGGCTTTCATGAGTCGGATAAGAGAATTAACTCCTTGGAAAAGACTCTCGATGCGCTTCTAAAATCAACGACTAATTTGGCTCAATCTCAACAGACCTTCTTGCAAACCATGACTCAAGATAGGCAAATTCTAAATGCTAGTACTCAAGCCATATCTAAGTTAGAGGTCCAAGTAAGCCAATTAGCCAACGCCATTTGTGAACGAGAGAAGAACAAACTTCCAAGTCAAACCGAGGTAAACCCTAAATTTCCAATCAATCAAAGACCTCCTCACAATGTGAACGCAGTCATTTCCTTAAGGTCCGGTAAGCAAGTTGAGAATCATGTCGGTGACAAGTCTTCCGAAGAAGACGAATCGAATTCTGAACCAAACGCTAATCTTGAACCCGAGAGTTCTAAGGAACAAGGCTCGACGAGTGGGACAAAACCCGTCCCCGAAGAACCTAATGAACGAGTCTTTAAGCCAAAAGCTCCTTACCCACAACGCCTCGTCTCTAATAAGCAAACTGCTCAATTAGACAATTTCATGTGTCATAGGTAATTCTTTTGTGGACAAGGCGTTACTCGATTTAGGCGCCAGCGTGAACTTGCTTCCATTTTCTGTCTACCAAACCCTAGGGTTAGGAGAACTTCAAAAGACGAACGTTACCCTCCAATTAGCAGATAGATCAATCAAAATTCCTAAGGGGATCATCGAGGACGTGCTAATTAAAGTTGGAGATTTCGTCTTTCCTGTTGACTTTGTGGTACTAGAAACCGAACCGGTTAGGAATCCGACATATCAAATTCCCGTCATTCTAGGACGTCCGTTTCTAGCCACTTCGAACGCTTTGATTAATTGTAGGAACGGATTGATGAAACTAACATTTGGGAACATGACCATTGACCTCAATATCTTTCATGTTGGGAAACAACCCGATGATTTTCATGATCAACCTATGGATGTTAATTTAATTGATGAAATAGTTGATCAAAATTTCATGACCCCTAATGATGCTCTTGATTTTTGTTTAAACCACTTTGGTCAAAACTGGGATGTTTCCGAATATACAAATGAGGTCAACCAAATGTTAGAATCCACCATTCCTACAAATAATCATGATGTTGCACCATCTCCCATGTCTATTTTCGAAACTAGTGAACCCGTTGAGTCGACGCCGCCCGATTTAGAACTCAAACCTCTTCCCGACACTCTTAAGTACGCCTTTTTAGGTCCTAACGAGTCTCTTCCCGTTATTATAGCCTCTGATTTGTCCGAATCACAAGAGGATGAGCTTGTTAGGGTACTTAGAGAACATAAGGAGGCCATAGGTTGGAGTATCTCTGATATTAAAGGAATTAGCCCGGCCATTGTCCAACATCGAATTCACCTAGTTGATGATGCGAAACCCGTTCGAGATCCTCAACGGCGTTTGAACCCCACCATGATGGAAGTTGTTCGAAAAGAAATTCTTAAGTGTCTCGATAATGGGATCATTTATCCCATTTCTGATAGCTCTTGGGTCAGCCCCATTCAAGTAGTTCCGAAGAAGTCTGGCATTACCGTTGTCACCAACGAGAATGACGAGCAAGTGCCCACCCGTGTTCAGAATGGGTGGAGGGTATGCATCGACTATAGGAAACTCAATTCTGCCACTAGAAAAGACCACTTTCCCTTGCCTTTTATCGATCAAATGTTGGAAAGGTTAGCCGGTCATTCGTTCTATTGTTTTCTAGATGGTTATTCTGGCTATTTTCAAATTCCCATTGCTCCCGAAGACCAAGAAAAGACCACTTTCACATGTCCCTTTGGAACCTTTGCCTATCGACGTTTAGCCTTTGGTCTAACCACTGCTCCAGCCACTTTCCAAAGGTGTATGATGAGCATCTTTTCTGACATGGTAGGGGATTTTCTCGAGATCTTTATCGATGACTTTTCCATCTTTGGTTCGTCTTTTCACCAGTGCCTAAACAATCTTGAGTTAGTTTTAAAACGGTGTAAAGAAACCAACCTCGTTCTCAACTGGGAGAAATGTCATTTCATGGTTAAGGAAGGGATCGTTCTTGGTCATAAAATTTCTGAAAAGGGGATAGAAGTCGATAAAGCCAAAGTTGCCCTCATTGCAAATCTTCCCCCACCCAAGTCGGTCAAAGCCATTCGTTCCTTCCTAGGCCATGCGGGTTTTTATAGGCGTTTCATTAAGGATTTTAGCAAGAAGGCTAGACCCTTAACCAATCTTCTCGGGAAGGATGTCAAATTCGATTTTAATAGCGATTGTTTACAATCTTTTGAGCATCTTAAGAAAGAATTGACTTCTGCCCCAATCATTCGATCTCCCGATTGGAATCTCCCCTTCGAGTTGATGTGTGACGCTTCTGATTATGCGGTAGGAGCCGTTTTAGGGCAACGAATCGATAAGATGCCCCATGTCATTTACTACGCTAGCAAGACTTTGAATGATTCCCAACTTAACTATTCTACCACCGAAAAGGAACTTCTAGCCGTAGTCTTTGCTCTCGACAAGTTTCGGTCCTATCTTATCGGTTCGAAAATCATTGTCTACACCGATCATGCCGCTCTTCGTTATCTATTCTCTAAGAAAGACTCTAAAGCCCGATTGATTAGGTGGATTCTCTTGCTCCACGAGTTTGACCTAGAAATTAGGGATAAGAAGGGTTCTGAGAATGTTGTCGCCGATCATCTTTCCCGCTTGATAGTGGAGTCAACCATCGACTCTCCCGTAAACGAATCTTTTCCGGACGAGCAACTTCTGTCCATTTCCACTCCCCCTTGGTTCGCCGATATTGTCAACTATCTTGCAACCGGTGACATTCCCTCTCATTGGTCCTCTCAAGATAGATCAAAATTTTTCTCACAGGTCAAACACTTCTTCTAGGATGACCCGTATCTCTTTAAATACTGTCCCGATCAAATCATTCGGAGGTGCGTCCCAAATCATGAATTCAAAAATATCCTTTCTTTCTGCCATGACCAAGCCTGTGGAGGGCATTTTAGTGCTAAGAAAACAGCCGCTAAAATCCTCCAAAGCGGTTTTTATTGGCCTACTTTGTTCAAGGATGCTGCTGAATACTGTGCCGCGTGTAATAGGTGTCAACACTTAGGAAAGATCACTAGGAGAAACATGATGCCAATGAACCCCATCTTAATCATTGAGATTTTCGATGTATGGGGTATCGATTTTATGGGCCCCTTTCCTAGTTCCTTTGGCAACCTTTACATTCTATTAGCGGTCGATTACGTGTCTAAGTGGGTGGAAGCCATTGCTACTAAGTCCAATGATAACAAGGTCGTTCTTAAATTCCTCAAAGAGAATATCTTTTCTCGTTTCGGTACACCTAGGGCTATCATTAGTGACCAAGGCAAGCACTTCAAGAATCGTCAATTTGAGTCTCTTTTGAAAAAGTACTCAATAACTCATCGGCTAGCCACCCCTTACCATCCTCAAACTAGTGGGCAAGTTGAAGTCTCAAATCGTCAAATTAAGCAAATTTTAGAAAAGACTGTCAACTCGAATAGGAAGGATTGGTCAACTAAGTTGATAGACGCCTTGTGGGCCTATCGGACCGCTTTTAAAACAATTTTAGGCATGTCCCCTTATCGGATTGTCTTTGGCAAGGCCTGTCACTTGCCCGTTGAGCTCGAACATAGGGCCATGTGGGCCATTCGAGAGTTGAATTTTGACTTACCAACCGCCGGTAGTCATAGGAAGTTGCAATTGTCTGAACTCGAGGAGTTGAGAAATGAAGCCTACGAGAACGCTAAAATCTATAAACAAAGGACTAAGCTTTTTCATGATAAATCTATTTTGAGAAAATCTTTTTCTCCCGGTCAAAAAGTTCTTTTGTACAATTCTAGGCTTCATTTGTTTCCCGGGAAATTGAGATCCCGGTGGGAAGGTCCTTATGTTGTTAGGGTCGTTTTTCCTCACGGTGCTGTTGAAATTGAAAATCCTAAAAATGGTGATATATTTAAAGTTAATGGACAAAGACTCAAACCATTTTTAGAGCTTCCAATTGATCTCGAGGAAGAGGTTATCTACCTCATCGATCCATGAAGCAAGTAAGTTTCTTCAGTAGGTAATTGTAAACTGTAAGAACCCCAAATTTTGGATATAATTAAAACTTTTTATTAAGTAATGATAAAATGAAGAACAATGATTCCGACAACAAGGTCACCAGCTCTAATGAATGGTGGTTTCAAAGAACAATGATTGTGATGAATGGATATTGCTTTGGAAAATGATCCTGATGCATTGGTATATTGTCAGAATAGAGTAATTCGATGGTTGAGAACCTAGATAAGAATAATCTACCATCCAGGAAGGAGCTAATGGATCCTTGAAAGGAAATGAGTACGTGCATAGTGTTTCCCATACGTGCATAGTATTTCCCGTACGTGCATAGTGTTTCCTGTACGTGCATAGTAATTTGGTGGATGAATAGTGATTTTGTAAGTTGGAAAACTTTTCACGCCACCCTATGTACGGGACGTGATATGGATGTTTCGAAGTCATATTAGTAATACGCGGAGGAAATAAGTGAATGCAGAGACGATCGGAATTCAGAAATTCCAAATTCTTTTTCGGTATAATATTTGACCGGACAGTGGATTAAATATTATTATAATCCAAGAATTGAGATATTAACTTTGAGGATTTGATATTTTGGGATGTTATTATATTTGATTTAAGAATGAAGGTAGGAAACCACTAAGGAGTGGTTATGGCTACAATGTAATAATTGATATTTGGAAGGAATGAATGGAATTCGACTTTATTATTTCTATGTCTTGAAGAATGCTAAAGGGTAACAACATAGGTAAGAATAATCTATCTTCTAAGGGAATAAGATATGGCAACTTCAAGTAAGAGAATACCCTCATGTCATCCAGATCGATAACGATTAATCCAGTAGTTCCGTAAAAAGGTTAAGGAACGATCGAAAGAGAATACGGACAATTGTACCACCCTAAGAGAACAAGTAAAGAATACAAAATGAATAGTGTTGTGGTGGGAGTATATAATAATATGAGACGACACTATAAAGAAGTATTCGGAACGGATTTCCGAGTTCGTATTAGTGATCCAGGGGGAAAATAAGTGTATGTAAAAGCTGCCGGATTCTGAAAAACCGCACTTTTATTTTCTCCGAGAGTTCCCTGGACACTGATAGCCTTAAGTATTTAACGAATGGATTTAAGGAATATAAATTGGAAAGTTAGAATGAAAGATGGAGAATGAAAGTATTAATATTAAAGAGGATTCCCGGTAAACCCTAATTAGAAATCCGTGAAATATTCTCACGAACGATCAATCGAAACGGGTAATAACCGGACACAGAAACAAGCAGAGGAAGCAAGAGTATTGTGCAAGCTACTAGAATAAATATCTAGCAACCAAGTGGGCTAAGTAACTAGACAATTAGAGATTGAACAAGTACTTAGCAAGTAACTACCTAGTTAAGCTCTAACCACCATAAAACCAACACATGTCTTGCCATTTTACCATCCAACACCTCACCACTTTGATAAAGTGACTTTTGCAAGATATTATGTTGCTAGTGGATGAGAGTGGATGAGATTAAAACACCAAAAAGCAAGCCAACCAAGCAAAACTTTCCTCCCCCTTTTTTTCAAAGCTCCATTCGACTTCTTGCCTAATTCAAGAATCAAAGTCCAAGCTCCCACCATTGTTTGATCTCCAAAAATTTATCATAGATCCTATATTTCATAGAAATGATACCCTAAAAATCTTAGCCTCAAACACCACCTTTTCCATTTTCAAAAAAATCAAGAAAGTGGAGGATGAATAGTAACCTCAAGAACAAAATTCTTGAATCTTGATTTTGGTTGATGATCCAAGCATCATGGAGGCTATACAAGGACTATACAAGGCTTAATAAGTGCATACATACCTCAAGGAAGGTATAAACTTCAAGAATCCTAGTCTTTGATTTGAGTTTTAATGGAGTTTTGGATAAATTTTGGTGATAATGTTGTTATAAGCATGTTTACATGATTATGTTGTTAGTTTGTTTGATTTAAGAGATGTGATGAATATGATGATATAATATGATGTTCCTGGACTTATGAGATTAGTATTATGAATGTAAGATGATTGGTATGCCCGGTGTGGCTTGGGTTGTTGATTACGATTTATGGAACGTTCGATTTACAGCCGTTATAATGCCCGATTTTGCATTACCATGTTTTGTATACCATTTTCCATGTTGAACCCTTACTGTCCAGAGACCTTAACTGCCATGATAGGATAGGTAATGTTCTAAGCTTCGTTTTGATATAAAGATCACGTGAAACGGACTTACGGTTTAGGATTTATGACCAAATTACTAAAAGTAGTTCGAATCCGTAAACGAAAGTTCGTAACTGTAATTGAACCCTCGTAAACTATGTAACGTCATGGCGAACCTTGGTAAATAAATACTAGAGGTAAAAAGGAAGGCGTGAAAGAAAACTGTATGTCAAAAGGATCATTTTTCGATTTATTAAAAATGTTCGAGTCGAGGTTAAACGCGAACGAACCCCTAAAAACCCGCTTGGTTATAACCTTGGTAAAACGCTTAGAAAACGAATGATAAAACTCGGAGTATAGTATTGGTTCGTAACGATCGACTTTAGAACTCATATGACTTAAGTATGTCCCAAGTATAAGTACAATGACATGTCGTATTAACGAACGAATGTCGGGTCGGATCAGTGATAAAAGTAATCCACTAAAAGGGGTATAACGAGATAACTCGAGAACGAGTTTCGAATTAAGTATAACTTAACTTTTAATATGTTAAGTGATTAATCCCGAATGCCTTGGCTATTTATAGATCACCAAGCTGAACCGGGACCCGCTACCACTACCCCTTACCGTACTCGACTACCAGGCAAGTTTCAATTCCCTTCTTTTAGGCTGTTGTTGTGATTGAATAATATATATATATATGATTGCTGATATACATATGCCATTGCATGCATGCCTACTTTCAAGTGAATTGATATACTTGTTCCCTGAATGCTATTGTTGGCTTATAAGCTAGATAGTTATATATCAGTTATAAGCCGGTTATTGTAAGACCCTCATAGAAGGGCGTATATATCTTATTAATCAAAAATAGACCGTGAGTCAATATTCCTTGATATATCGAGATTACCTCGGAAGAAAATATTTAAGTAAATATTTTCTATTGTTTGGGCGACGAATATTATTTGAATATTCGTTCGAGACTAATTATTTTAACGATCCTTACTTCAAATAATTATTTGAACGTAACTATTCAACGAATAATATTTCTCAATATTCATTCAGAGTCGAATTGATTATCGACTATTATTTCGAATATTCTTCTAAAGGTTGGACTACTAAATGAATATTAATTGGATATTCATTTAGAATATTATTCATTAAATGAATATTACTTTTGAGTATTCATTTAAGACAGTAATTACCTATCGAATATTATTTTAATGTTCATCTGAAACTTGATTTATTTATCGAGTCTTATCTCGAATATTCCTTTAAAGCTTGGATTACTAAATGAACATTACTTGATATTCATTTAGAATATTATCCATTAAATGAATATTACTTTATCAATATTCATTTAAATTCCTAATTAATTATGAATATTATTTTGAATATTCATCCAGGGTTCTATTTAATCATCGAATATTATTTTAAATATTTTAAATATTCCTTTCAGGTCTTATTAATTAATGAATATTATTTGGAATATTCATTTGAATATTTAGTTATGCAATAAATATTCTCTCGATATTTCTTCAAGAATTATTTGAGAGATACTCTGATTAAAGATATTCTTTCATATTCCTAAATATTCCGTAAAATATTTTAATTCAATAAATATTCTCTGAATATTTATTCCATACTTAGAATAACCTCGATAAGGTTTATCTTCTTCGATTATTACAGAAAATATTTCGGAGTCATATTATTATTAATCTTATATCAAGAAAGGTTCTCAGACATCATTCTTCTTTGAGTCTATCTCCTTAATAATAAGGGAACCTTACTTGGAAAATTGTATTTATCTTGTCGACTTCCCGGTCATAAAGTATTCCCTTCACTCGCAACTCGGGTGCTGTTGACTTATTAAGTCGTTGCTTACCTTCTCATCTTTCGAGGGGTAAGATTACTGGAACAAGTTGATATCCGTTACCAAGTAATAGCTTGGGAGTTATTGGTAAATTTTCCTTTCCAACTAGATACGACTACTTTGTGGAGTCTTATCAACAAGTATTATACTTGGGGAAAGGGGGACGAACGTTACATTCAGAATCATGAATTCTATTTGAACTAGGAGTCGTGTAAGAGGCCGAGTAGCGCCGGTCCATCCCCTTTGGCCCAACCGTTGGCCGGGGAGAGCTAGCAAGGCGGTATACAAGTAAAGCCGTCAGTTCTTCCTTCTACCGGTAGTAAATCTAAATTGAGCTGTACGATCTCGACTGATCATCAAGATTGGAACAGCGGGCGCGGTGAATACTCCATCATTGGTTCATCATCCAAATTTATTTATTTCCTGCAACATGATTACTGTTGGCAGAGTTGGAAAAGGGTCATAACTGGAATTGCAACCTTTTCTTGCAAACTCCTCTTCTTAATAACAATAAGAATATCTCGCTTACTTTGATGTAGCAGATATTTCTACAAACAAATACTTTAAGTTACCTTGTAACTTCATCGTTCATATTATACTGGCATCATTTCCGTAAATGCATGGCATATGGTTTGAAAGATACTTTTGAACTGTTATACATTATCGTTCAGTTATATGTTATTGTTGGTGGGCTATTGCTCACCCTTGCTTTATTATTATATCACAACAACAGCTAGACCAGATGACTCGCACAAGGCGCACTCGACGCGGGCGAGGACTATAAGACTACCAGAGCTAAAGAAGAAGCTATTGGTAGGGTATATTTATTCTTTCAGTACCAAGAATATAGTCTAGTATGACTTATGTAAATGGATGGCAAAGAGTATGTATTTATATTGAAATTCTTTTGGATTGTAAGAACTCATAATGTGATTAATAAAAATATGATTGTTACTCTGATTTCATCTCTGGGACTATAACGGGTGTGTTTTATATTGTTGTGTTGGGTAATAGAGACGTAATTTATTTTATGTTAAGGGAAGTTCAATTGTTGTGGACAGAATTGGAAACCGTAACCACCGGATCCCGGAACCCGGATCTGGGGGTGTTACATAAACTCTCTTTCATCCTTATCAGGTATTTTCTCACCATTCTCCCTTGTCATTTATCTTACATTTTGCATACATTGAGGACAATGCATGATTTAGGTATGGGGGAGGGTTTTTAGTGTAAATACATAAAATTGAAAAATCCAAAAAAATTGAAAAATTTTAAAATCCAAAAATAGAGATATTTTAGCTTAGTTGTCCTTCCCACTCTTTAAATTCTAGAACTAGTTGGTGTTGACTATTTTTCAAAAATTATATGTATAATGCCTTTAGATAATTTGAACGTAGTCTGGTAAGGTTTTCCTCATTAAACTTGTGTCGAACAAATTTTTGCTTAAAAGTCCAAGACGACACATTTGCACAAGACTTTTGATGGAAAAATTCTATAGGAATGTTATTCGATACCTGAGAGAGAACCCACATGTTAGAACAATGTCGAATCAAACCTTTGCGAAATTTGGTTCGTATAGTGCCAAAAAAAAAAGAAAGAAAAAAAAAGTCAATAAATGTTTGTAATTGTTGAGTGCTAGTGTAATTTTGTAATAATAAATTCTTAGTAGGGAAGTCGGCTAGGTTGGGCTCATTAATAACCCGAGTAAGTAAGTCCGAGGGGACTTTGTGCCTAGCAACCTAAGGTCCTTTGTGGTCTGGGATTGTTGACCTAAAACTCGCTAAATGGGTATTGATGCAAAAGTCTTTTGGGACCTCAACCATTGCACAGTCGGTCTAACTACTAAGAACGTGAAGTTTGGCTAGATACTTGTTTTAATAGAGATTGGGTCAGTTCAATATTGGTTGAAAAAGAGAAAATGTTCGTATGCACTTTATCCATCAAAGGCCTTAAATTCACTACACACCTTGGTATTTTTTGTAAATTTTTAGTCTAATCAAGTGGATTGTGGGAACCTATAACTTGGCTATTATTATAATAATCTTTAAGGCATGTATTTTCCTACCAAATTGTTTTGTTAACACCAATGAAAGCTAGGTTGAAAGAGGAAAGTTGGATACTTGCTGACTTATCTCAAAGATTTTATGGGTATATCTTCTGTAAACCCTTAGGAGACAACACTCCTCCTGTAGAGATCGTCTATAGGTTTAACGGGTTGGTAAACCTAAAATTACCCGTGATTCCTACGACAGTGAGTATAGGTTTTTCATTCTGCATTTTTCTTTGTGTTTTACTCGAGGACGAGCAAAAGATAGGTATGGGGGCATTTGATAAGTGCATATTTTTGCATATTTTTATTGCCTATTTATTGCTTGAATTCGTATTTTAATAAATAATTTTGCTGCATTTCAGGAAATTCGAGAAAAATTGAAGAAATTGCAAAATAAAGAAATAAAGGTCAAGAAAGAGAAAAAAGAAGAAGAAATTCGGATTTATTGAGCTACAGTATTTATTTCATATCCGATCGAAGAAGCTCGAAATTTGAAGACCAAATTCAGTTCCGAATTTTATTAAATTTGGAATATTCTTGTAATATATATAAATATTAAAAAAAAATATATATATATATAAAAAGAAAAAGAGAAAAAAAACATAGTGTGTAGTGTGATGATTTGGTTGGCAAAAAGAATTTTCAAGATGGTGGAAGAATGATGAAGAATGATGGAGGCAATTTTTTATTGCAAATTGTAAGGCTTGGAATGGCTATAAATTGAGACCAAGTGCAGGAGCAAAAGACACCAATTTTTAGTTTTAGTCCATTTTCTCAGTTCTTGTAGCTCTTATAAAAACATTCTAAATTTAGTACGTATTTTTCCTTCAATTATTTCTATTCATTCACAGCATTAGTTTACCTGTTCTTTATCTTTGTCATTTTTGTTCTTAATTATAAACCAAGTTATTGCCTTATTAGTTATACACGAAACAACACCTCTGTTTACAAATCAAATTGCCAAACCCAAATCTCCCATATTCCCCATCTCTCTCGTTTCTACCATATCTCCCCTGTCTTTCCTATCTAAACAATTCCATCTCCCTTCCTCCTTTCTTTTTCACACAATCTCACCCTCACCTCTCTCTCTCCATATCTCTCTCCCCTCCCCTTAATCTCTCTCGCCTCTCTTGTTACCATATTGTTTTTATTTTTTCTTCTTTCCGTTTCTCTCCCCGCGAAAGCCACGCCCACCTTTCCTTCTTCATTTTTATTTTTTTGTTTTGATCTTCGAATCTCCGTTGTTCGATTGCTGCGTTCCGTTGCCGAGTAATTTGCGAGTTGCTGTTATGATTTCGTTGTTTGTAATTATGAGTTTGTTTCGTCTGTTCCTAAGCATGTTGTCGTGTTTGTTTTTTTTCGAAATTGTGTAGTTATACAAGCTTACGATCCCTGTTCTAGGTTCTGTGAAGTTCATTGGTGTCGTTTCCGATTGCGTCTGAGTTTTCTTCGTGGAAATGTTGCTGCGTTTCTGAGTTTTTGTCGATTTGTTGATATGTTTATAGATGGTTTTGAGGTTGATATGTTTTAATTGTTTACCGAGTCGACTCGGTAGTGTTATTGTTTATTAGAGTTTTTCGTTTCTGTTGTTGTTTCGCATTGTTGGAATTCTGGACTGTTTTGCTGGACTGTTTTGCTGTTTATTCGATTCTTTGTTCTTCGAGTTTTGTTCTTCGAGTTTTAGTTTGGTTTCGTTTCTGATTTCATTAAGTTCACTGCATAGTTCTTGCTATGGTTTGTTAAGTTGCTGTGCTGTAGTTCTGTTCGTAGTTCTGTTCTGGAGTCTGCGTTTTGTTCTTCTAGTTTACTCTGGTTTTCGAGTTCTCAGTGAGTTGGGATTCAGAAAAGTCCTTCGTTAGTGCTTTGAATGTTTTTCTTTTGAATCTTGTTTTTTTTCACCGAGTTGATATCTTGTGTGGCTGTTAGTGAGTTGCCGTTCGAGTTTCGTTGTTGAGTTGTGTTAAAGTCGAGTCAGTTGATTGTTAGTATAATGTCGAATTCCGAGTTATGGTTTAGTTCGAACCGTTAGTTGTTTAGAGAAGTTTGATTGTCTTATTGTTTGATTATGTCGAGTTGTAACTGAGTTAGTGTTTGCTAGTTTTCTGTTTGTTTCGAGTTAGTATTGTTTGTAAGGTTTGTTGCCGAGTTGTAATTGTTGTTTACGAACTCTGAATTAGTGTTAACTGAGTTGAGATGTTTCTGAGTTTTGAGTCTATGTCCTGTTCGAATTTTCTATAAATAGTATTAATCCGAATTTAAAACTTTTTAGAATAATTTAGTTTTTGTTAAATTTTCACTTTTAATTATTTGGTTTAAAAAAAATAGAATAAATTTAATTAGTTTTAAATAATTCAAATTTTCATTTAGGAATTTAATAATAAAATCAAAAAAATTCAAAAACCAATTTGTTCTAATTCGATTAAATTAAATTTTAAGGATAGCGAAATTAATTATTCCCTGTGGATCGAATCTTAAATACTAAAACGATGATCGTGCGCTTGCGATAATTTAATTGTACACATTTTTGCCACATCAATCACCGTGGAAGGGATTGATGAGATTTGGTAAGAAGGGGAAGCTAAGCCCGAGATTTATTGGACCTTTTGAGATTTTGAGACGAGTTGGAAAGTTAGCCTATGAATTGGCTTTACCCCAAGCTTGCAGCAAGTACATAATGTGTTCCATGTGTCCATGCTACGACCCTACCATACCGACTTTCGGCACGTGATAGAATATGATCAAGTGGATTCGCAGCCAGACTTAACCTATGTGGAGCAACCCGTAGAAATCATGGATAGAAAAGAACAGGTGCTGAGGAATAAGGTTGTCAAACTAGTGAGAGTTTTGTGGAGGAACCAGAATGTCGAAGAATCAACATGGGAACTATAGAGCACGATGCGTGAAAAGCACCCCCAACTGTTTTCAACCTGATTCCGGGACGGAATCCTTTTAAGGAGGGGAGGCTGTAAGAACCCTAATTTTTGTAATATTTTCTTTTATATAATATCATGTGACATTGTCAATTTGGAACCTTTCTAGTCATCCCTGTTGTTTAATGGAATTGATTGTCTGAGAAACTATGTTGTTACATTCACCATGTAAGATAAGGGAAGGTTGTTGAAGGCAAGAGTCTTATTGTTAGTAAGATTTATAAAACTTGGAATTTGAGAGTTATTGGAGTATTAAAAGATTTATTAGGAATTAAGACGAGGAGTTATGGATATTCGAGGAATTTACACAATTAAGTACTTAAGGAATTACAAAGGAAAATCTCTACGCGACAAAATATTATTACGAGGATTTAATTAAGATACGATACGAATTAAAGATTAAGTGACAAGCATTGGTGGAAGAATAATGATACAAGGAATGATATTGCATGCAAGTCCCATGCAACTAAGTAGTTAGGAAAGCAAACTAGTAATACAAAGTTGACAAGAGGAATAGTAACTAGTTGGTACCTTTTTCCAAGGAGACAAGAGGGTATGGTGGCCTATACACTAGGCTTGTACCATGTGAGACATATACACACACATAATACATATCCACCACACCTTACACTTTATTTCAACCAACCTAAAAAGCAAAACAAGAAACTCTCCCCCCCCCAAGCATTGTAGCTCTCGACCAAACAAGAAAAAGGAGGAAGAAGAAATTCTTTCTTCAACTTTTCTTCACTCTTAATTCAAGGCAAAAATCCTAGGCACTCTACATCATATAAGGAAGGTATACTATGAATTCCAAGCCTTTTCATCCATTAGTTTTCAAGTTATAAATTGTTAAAGTTTTGATGAATAGTAACAATGTTGAGTTTTCTTTTAGATCTTGGATTATAAGGATTGTAGGAGCTCATCCAAGGTGTTCTTGAGACTTGTAAGGCATACCCAAGTCTCCTAGATACTCAAGAAGGTATAAAAACCCTAACCCCTCTTGGCCATGTAGTGTTTGTGATGTTTAATGTTAGATCCATGATTATTAGTGTGAATCTTGGACATATAAGTGATGAATGATGTAGATCTTGAGTTTAAGTGTTGTGGTTGTGATTTTTAAGCTTGTGATTAGTATATGTAACTCCATGTATGTTATAAATTATGATCTTGGTGGTTTAGATGATGGTTGTGATGTGTATGTAAGATTCTTGGTTGGTTAAGTGACATAAGCATGCTGAGATTTTTCCAGGAACTTGTACTGTCTTGTAGGAGGGTTTTGAACCCCTAAATCTTGTCCCCTGAAGTCCTAATATATATTTTTGGAAAGGTATTTGAATTTAGTTTCCAGAAATATAAGGTTCGTGACTAGGTGATGTATAGATTTTGAGTTATGGCCTGAGAAGTGAAATGTGTTTCTGGATTCCGGACTGCACTAAATGGTCCCCTTGTGAACCTTGTTTAAACCCCTAAAAATTTATGTAGGATCATGGAAAAATTATAAAAGCTAGTAAATGCAGTGGTGAAGGCTACCCAAAAAGAATTGGATTAAAATAAGTATTTTTTGATTTTATAAAAATGCTAGAGTAAAATTCGCGCAAGGGAAAAAGTCGTTAAGGGAGTGTGATTCAAGGGGTAATGGATATGATTCGGATGTGGTAACCAAATTAAGTCAAATAAGTGACGAGCGTAATCGAGTGATGACATGAACCTATAGTGGGGCTAGAGAGTCATAAGACGAAGTCATTAAGTTAATTTTGTACCCCCTAAAACCCCGCAATGAAAAGAGATATTGTTAAGGTACTAACGATCGGCTATTGATTATGTATAGATCGTTCCACTCCGCAAGCTCGACCACCCCAACCTCACCAAGGCAAGTTTACTTTTCAAAACTTACATATACAAGGACTTTCACTGTTGTGTTTGTAGTTTTCAATCATATCAAATGTTTATGTTTATCGAAGTATCGATGAAATTGAGATGTATAAGTGCATATATGATTGCACCCCTTGAACTTAGAATGAAATGTTTTCTTCGGACAACGACTCTAGCAATAGAGGTCGTAGCGGTCCGTATATACTATTGATTGGGGAGCGGTATATTATTATATCGTAATTAAATTGCGAAAACCCGAAGGGTCATTCGGGAAGTATCGTATACTCAAGTAATTATTTTTATATCTTCGTAAATACTCAAAATACCTATCTTGGATTAAAAGCTTATTTAATTAAATAATTATTTTATTAATTATTAATATTAAATCTTAAAATATCATTTATTAATTATTGTTCATTATTTTAAAGACAAACCTAATCCAAGATACCTTTAGCACTTTCAAACTCGAACTCTTTCGAACTCAAAACATTTTCGAAAACCCCCGGTCAGGTTTGCTTCTTGTGTGATTTCAAGAATCATCGGTCGACTGATGTCGGACCTCAATTACTCAGTTTTCAATCAAAATCAAGTTTTTAAAAGAAAAAGAAAAAGGGACTCTGGCAGGTGTGGGAACCGTTGACGAACGATTCCCGGGATGTGTAAGCAGCCGTGAGCCTGGCGGTCCATCAATTATTATTCCGGCCCAGGTGTTGCCGAAGGATGATTACGGATGTAGTTTTCATCGAGGGTGATTACGGATGTAGTTTTCACCCGGGGATAGTTACGGATGTAGTTTCTATCCTTCTACCAGTAGAGAAGACCCGCGGATGATTGGACTTGGATGTGGCGACTGATCATCGTCAATCCCTGTCAGGTTTTTATGTTTTCTTCCAGTCCCATCCTCCACTTTGGAAAAATACTCAAACACTGCTTCTTGGGCCTAAGTGCCAAGTTGCCGATAGTGTGGTTTTGATGAGAAAATATTGACATCGTGCAGTATCTAGAACTGCAAGATTTTCTATAAAGATTGGCACGTGTTAGTGCACTCTTGCAATTGTTTCAAAGAATGAAATGTTTTTGTATGAGAAACCTTCTAAGCTAATGGAAGGAAAGAGGTTTGCAATGATGTATTCCCTGTACAGTATGTTAATCGTACAGTGTTTTGCCGAAAATGATATACTCATATGTATATATTTTCAAACTTGAGATATGTTGAAATGGGAACCTTATAAAGGGTTCATATGTTATTCTTAAAGTTCCTTAGTGAGTATAGATGTTTTATTCAAACTCGGACATATACAGTGTCCAATTATGTTTTGAAATCTGAGATATATACCCATATAGTTGGGAATGTTTTCGAAATAAACCCCATTATTATTTTACAAAATGGTGAACTTGCTGAGCATTATGTAGCTCATTCTTGCTTTATAAAAACTTTTCAGAAAGAGAAGAATTTGGTCGGTTAACTCCGCAACAGCAGAAGAGGAGTAGAAGATTTACCCCGGAGATGACTTAGTCCCTGATAAATACTACAGAGTAAGTCTGATAGGTTTTCAACTGTAATAGAAAGACTTGTCTTCAAGTGTAGTTGTATAAGTGAAATTGCGTAAGACTCTGATTTGACCTATCATAGGTAATGATATAGGAAGCAGAGCGAAATCTCAAGAGCAGCTGAGGTAGAGGCGATATTGCCAATATGATCGGATGACTAGGCTGGCATAAATTTTATGGCCCATAGTCCTCCACAGTTTAGGAGGCGGCATTTTAAAAATCAAGAAGTTTAGACTTCCCTACATAATTAAGGGTACTTAGTACTTGGAATAATGAAAGTCTTTTGTTAAATATAATTGATGTGTTTTGATCAGTGTTTAAGTGTTACAGGGAGTTATCAGAGTTTAGCTGGAAGCAGTCAGAGTTTGCGTAAACTCTGACAGTTGGAAGCTCAACAGAGTTTGTTAATCTCTGTCTGAAGGAAGCGCGTCTACTGTTCAACAGTGATTGAAGACTTATTATGGAAGCGATATCTTTGAAGATTGGATAGCTATCAAAGAGATCGAGTTGACATAGGAGACGTGTGACAATCTGTAATTGATATCATTGTATAGCTGATTATTAGGAATATCAATTAGAGATTGTATCGTAGCTGTATGGTATATATATACAGATAGGTTAACCCTAGAAGGGTATCGATAACGAATTATCATTATTGTAACCTAGCAGCTCTTTGTGATATTTTACATCACGAAGAGGGTTCGAAATACAAGAAGTTTTTTTAAGTGCATAAACGCTTTTACTTGTTAATCTCTCATACAAAGTTGAT
The DNA here is from genome assembly GCA_036435485.1 of Saposhnikovia divaricata. Taxonomy (NCBI): domain Eukaryota; kingdom Viridiplantae; phylum Streptophyta; class Magnoliopsida; order Apiales; family Apiaceae; genus Saposhnikovia; species Saposhnikovia divaricata. The sequence goes on along the minus strand of CM071597.1, from coordinate 64,868,947 downwards.
TATTAATTGTGTATTCTGCCTAACAAGTGGTATCAGAGCCAATCTGTTACTTTATTACAGGTTAAGATCCAAACACAACAATAATCATGTCAGAAATTCCTCCACCAACACCTACTGTTTCTAAAAAGGCTCCTACTACTGTGAGTCGTTATGAACCAATCAGGGTTCCTATTCTGAGGCCATTAGAGTATGCTATGTGGAAGGTCAAGATGACTATGTTTCTGGAGGCTACAGATCCAGAATATCTTGACAGGATTTATGAAGGCCCTCACAATCCTACAAAGCTATCTGTTGCAGTTGCTGGTGAAGCAGCAAAAATGGTTCCAAAGGAAAAGAAGGACATGACTCCTGAAGATCTATCATCAATTGCTAAGGATGCAAAAGTTAGGCATTTACTGCATAGTGCTTTAGACAATGTTATGTCAAACAAAGTCATTAACTGCACCACTGCAAAAGAGATATGGGATGCTCTTGAAGTCAGGTGTCAAGGAACTGCAGCTATTAAGAAGAATAGGAGAAACATACTCACACAAGAGTATGAGCATTTTGAGGCTAAACCCGAAGAGACCATGACAGAAACATTTGATAGATTCTGTAAACTGATTAATGATCTGTCATTGGTCAACAAAGAGTATGATCTAGAAGACTCGAATCTCAAGTTTCTTCTTTCTCTACCTGAAAAGTGGGATGTGAAAACAACCACTATTAGAGACAACTATGATCTTGCTGAAACAGAGATTGATGAAATCTATGGACTGCTCAAAACTCATGAATTGGAAATGGAGCAGAGAAACAGGAGATCAAGCAGAAAAGGAAAGTCTGTTGCTCTTAATGTTGAAGAGAAGCCTCAGAAGAAAGAGGCAACAAGAAGGAAAATGAAGGGAAAAGCTTTGGTCATACATTCAGAAAGTGATTCACCAAACTCTGATTATGATTCAAACTCTTCTGAATCATCTGACTCTGAGGATGATGAAGAAGAAATGAGAAAAATGGCTGTGTTGATGGTGAAGACTTTCAAGAAAATGGGCTTCAAGAATTTCAAGAAAGGAAAAAGGTTTTTTAGGGATTCAAATGAAGACAGGAAAAGCTACAGGAAGTCTGATAAGAGAGATTCTAAAGGAAAGAAGGATAAGTCTGAAATTCAATGCTACAAGTGTAAGGAGATGGGCCACTATGCTCCTGAGTGCAAGAAGGGTAAAACTGGAAAGGTACTCTACACTAAAGGCAGAGATTGGGCAGATACTTCAGATTCTGATGAAGAAGTGAACTATGCTCTCATGGCTACTACTGAATCAGAATCCTCTGAAAATCAGGTACCTCTAACTACCTATGCTTATAATATTGATGACATTGCTCAATTAAGAATTTTTCTTAAGTCATTACATATAAGTTATAGGGATCAGACTTTAGAAAATGAGAGGATAAAAGCTGAAAATTCTGAACTTAAAGAGAGAAATAAACTTGTTGAAGAGAAACTTGAAAACATGCAACAAGTTCAGAAAGAGAGAGATGATGTTGTTTCTATAGAACAGGATTTGCTTCAGAAATATAAACAACTAGAATCTGAGTTGGAGGAAGCAAATAATAAAATTAGGACTTGGACTAATTCTGGAAAGGACACTCAACAGATTTTTCAAATAGACACTGTTGGTCTAGGTTATAATGAGGGAGATGAACTTAGATTTCAAAATCAAGTTAAAGTCAGAACTAAATTTGTTCATGGAACCAGTAAATTTTTGTCTGAGAATGAAAAGGAAGCTGTCAAAAGAAAACCAGTAAAAACTAGTGTTAAACAGGTTAATATTGGTTCAATGACAGATAAACAACTCAAACATAAACTGAAGGAGTTAAAATCTGTTGAGAAAAAGAAAGTGTCAAACAAGAACAGAAATGGAAAAGTAGGCATCACTTCAGGAAATAAACCAATGCTTGCTAGTTATGCTCCAAGAAAGGCATGTCATAACTGTGGTAGTACTAAGCATCTTGCAAATTTTTGCAAGAAAAATAAAAATATAAATTCTTTACCTACAAAGTCTGAGGTAAAGAAGGATTTTGCTAGAACTAAGCCACAGACTCTATGCACACACTGTGGAAGCACTTGGCATTCCATCTATACTTGCAGAGAATATCATGCTATCTATCATAATTACTATGAACTGAAACCCAATCTGAAATGGGTTAAAGTTGATACTGCAAGTGTAAACACTGATAATGTTAGCTCAAACTCTGATAATGTTAATTCCGCTGCAAAAGCTAACAAAGTTAAGAATGCCAAAGGATCCAAGCAAGTCTGGATCCTTAAAACTAATCCTCAGTAATTGTTTGTGATTGCAAGGTAACAGGGAGGCAACCCTAGTCGTGGACAGTGGATGTTCAGGACACATGACTGGAAATAAAGCCCTGCTATCAGAATATGAGGAGAAGGCTGGCCCAAAAGTTTCCTATGGTGATGGCAATATAGGAAGAACATTGGGATATGGCAATATCAATCTTGGAAATGTCATCATCAACAATGTAGCTCATGTCCCAGGACTCAAGCATGACTTGCTATCTGTGAGTCAAATCTGTGACAAGGGATATCATGTAGATTTCCAACCTGAATATTGTGAAGTTATCAGCAAATCTACAGGAAAGGTTGTTCTAGTTGGTCACAGGCAAAACAACATTTATGAAATCAAGCTTTTGATAGACTCTGTTGGAAAAGCTGTTTGCCTGTCTACAAGAATGTCTAGTGAAGAGAGTTGGAAGTGGCACAAGAAACTCTCACATTTGAACTTGAACAACATCAATGAATTGATCAGAAAGGATCTTGTAAGAGGACTCCCAAATACCCTGTTAAATGTTGATGGCCTATGTGACTCATGTCAGAAGGCTAAACAAAGGAAGTCATCTTTCAAGAGCAAGACAGAATTTTCTATCACTGATCCCTATCATCTTCTGCATGTTGATCTCTTTGGTCCAGTAAATGTTATGTCTATTGCAAGGAAGAAATATGCTTTAGTCATTGTTGATGAATACACTAGATTCACCTGGGTGTATTTTCTAGCAAAGAAGGATGAAACTGCATCAACTCTGATGGAGCATGTGAAGATTCTGGACAAAGGATCAAGCAACAAAGTCAGAATCATCAGAAGTGATAATGGAACTGAGTTCAGAAATGCAACAATGGAAGAATTCTGCAAGGACAATGGAGTGAAACAAGAATTTTCAGCACCTGGTACACCACAACAAAATGGTGTAGTTGAAAGCAAAAATAGAACCTTAATTGAAGCTGCTAGAACTATGCTTGATGAAGAAAAATTGCCAACTTATTTCTGGGCAGAAGCTGTTCAAACTTCTTGTTTTACTCAAAATGCAACACTGATCAATAAACATGGAAAGACACCATATGAGATGGTGAAGAAAAAGAAGCCTAACCTGAAATACTTTCATATTTTCGGGTGCAAATGTTTTGTTTTGAAGACTCATCCAGAACAGTTGACCAAGTTTGAGCTAAAGGCAGATGAAGGAATTTTTGTTGGCTATCCACTGTCAACAAAGGCATTCAGAGTTTACAATCTGAGAACTAAAGTGATCATGGAATCTATACATGTTTCTTTTGATGATAAGAAGATAACTGGACTTGAAGACAAAGATGAATATGATCAACTGAACTTTGAAAATGAAGTTTTAAACTCTGATGAAACAATTCTGACAGACTCTGTTGAAACAAACTCTGAACCTCTACTGATAAATTCTGAAGAAACTTCTCAGTCACAACAAAGGGGAGAACCAGTTGAGGGGGAGCATGATCAAGATGAAGACTCAAACAATGATACTGAGTTAACTGAAAAATCTGGATCAAACTCTGATGCTTCAAACTCTGAAAATTCAAATTCTGACTCTGGGCAGTCAAGTTCAGGGGGAGTCTCAGAAAATGAAGATAGATCACAACAAACTCAGGAGAGCATGGATCAAGGGGGAGGATCACATGCTGATAGAAGTCATTTGCCTTCTGCTAGGAAATGGACTAAATCACATACACCTGATTTGATAATTGGTGATCCAGATGCAAAAGTAAAGACAAGAAGTGCTACTGCAAGTGAATGTCTGTTTCATGCATTCTTGTCTAAAAATGAACCAAAGAAAGTGGAAGAAGCTCTTCAAGATGCAGACTGGATAACAGCAATGCAGGAAGAGTTAAATGAATTTGAAAGGAATGAAGTTTGGACACTTGTACCAAGACCAAAGAACAGATCTATTGTTGGTACTAAATGGGTTTTCAGAAACAAGACTGACAGTGAAGGTGTTATCACGAGGAACAAGGCTAGACTGGTAGCAAAAGGCTATTCACAGCAGGAAGGAATAGACTATGATGAAACATTTGCTCCAGTAGCAAGATTGGAGGCAATCAGAATTTTTCTAGCATATGCCTCTCACAAGAAATTCAAAGTGTTCCAGATGGATGTGAAAAGTGCTTTTCTGAATGGAAAGCTTGAAGAAGAAGTGTTTGTTGAACAACCACCAGGATTTGTGGACCCCAAATATCCAGATTATGTCTACAGGCTAGATAAGGCACTATATGGACTTAAGCAGGCACCAAGAGCATGGTATGAGACACTTGCTCAGTTTCTTCTAGAAAGTGGATTCAACAGAGGAACAATTGACAAAACTCTGTTTTATTTCAATCAAGGAAGTGACCTCCTTTTAGTTCAAATTTATGTTGATGACATCATCTTTGGGTCTACTAATGATAAACTCTGTAAGAAGTTTGCCAAGCTCATGCAGTCCAGATATCAAATGAGCATGATGGGAGAGCTTAGTTACTTTCTAGGCCTACAGGTGAAACAAACAGAAGATGGAATTTTCATTAATCAAGAAAAATACACCAGAAATCTTCTCAAGAAATTTGGTATGCTTGACTGTTCATCTGCATCAACTCCCATGGCAACAGCAACTAAACTGGACAAAGACACAGGAGTTTCAGTGGATATGACAAACTACAGGGGCATGATAGGATCTCTTCTATACTTGACAGCTAGTAGGCCTGACATCATGTATGCAACCTGTCTTTGTGCAAGGTTTCAGGCAGATCCTAGGAGCCACATCTGACAGCTGTGAAAAGAATCTTCAAGTATCTCAAGGGCACCATATCATTAGGTCTGTGGTACCCCAGAGAATCAGATTTTAAGCTACTTGGGTATTCTGATGCAGACTTTGCAGGCTGCAAGGTAGACAGAAAGAGCACTAGTGGAAGTTGTCAATTTCTTGGTGACAGACTTGTTTCCTGGTACAGCAAGAAACAGAAATCAATCTCCACATCTACAGCTGAAGCAGAGTATATTGCAGCTGGTAGCTGTTATGCACAGATCTTATGGATGAAGAATCAATTGCTGGATTATGGATTGAGGTACAGTAATATCCCTATTTACTGTGATAATCAAAGTGCTATTGCTATGACAGGTAATCCAGTACAGCATTCAATGACCAAGCACATCAGCATAAGGTACCACTTCATCAGAGAACACGTGGAAGAAGGAAATATTGAACTACATTTTGTATCTACAGAACAACAGCTTGCAGATATCTTCACTAAACCATTGAGTGAAGCTACATTTACAAGACTGGTCAATGAACTAGGAATGGTCTCTGGTTCTGACTAGAAATGTTGGTTAGATTTAAACTTTACTTATGTGATGTATTAATCATATTTCCTGATTGGTTAAATGCTAAGTGAACTCTGTTATGCATACTCTGTTAAACTCTGTCAGTATGTCTGTATGTCATACACTGTTAATAAGTTTGATAAACTCTGTGAACTCTGAGTTGATTTTTGTCTGAATGAAAACACCAATGAAGAAATATGTATGAATCATGATTCTCAGCAATTAATCATGAATCTTTCTGAGTTATTGTGATCTAATCTTAGATTGTGCAGAAAGTTAACACAGCATGATACTGGCTCATATTTATAGCATCTCTTAGTTTATTTTGTCCTAAACTCTGAGTCTATAAATACTGTGTGCATTACCTTTCATGAAAAACTACTGATGTTGATGAACTCTAAACTCTGTTAGTTATACTCTGATAAAATAAAATGCTTACTGCAATACCCCAAAGAAAATGTATATAGGTTGTTATACTCTTTTGAGATTATGTTGGATACTAGGATGACCCAGGAACCTATTGGTATATAATATGTGCTAAAATTCTCTGATTTTTGGTGACTAGTTAAATACTAGGATGACCCAGGAACTTATCAAAATGATAAGGGCTAAAATTTTTGAATTTTTGGTGACTGGTTCCAACCTCTGATTACTGGAATGAAAAATAAAAAAAATAAAAAATAAAAAAAATGAAAATAAAAAAATGATGAAAAAAAAAATGTATATAAAGGGGGTATAAAATAAAAATTACTGTATAAAGTTCGATTACTTCAGAGTTTAGCTTTCATCATACAGTCAGTGTTTACTATGACAGTTTGTGCATCCAGTGTTTATTGATTTACTTTATGGATTTTATGAAAAATTAGATGCTCTAAAAATTGACTTAGTAAACTCTGCTTCACACACACAAATATTCACAACTGTGCAATTTATGAAAGGGTTTCGGTGATAAAGTTGGAGAATTGACAAACGCTGTTGATTCGTGATTTGTACTCTAAGGTAAATTTTCACTTGGACAATTTGAAAGTCTTGGAGTAAGTAGGGTTTGTGACAACTATTAATCAGTGGATAGTTGATGAATGTGTTCTTTATATGATTACTTTAATTAGTCTTCATATTCTCTTCTTGATTAATTTTCTTGAAGAACAGTTCATATAACATAAATAACAGTTGCAGAACACAATGAATATGATTAGAGAAACAAAATTTTCATTGATAATACGAAAGAGATTACAAGCAAATATTACATCCTTTTGTTTTCTCTATCTGCTAATCTATTCAACAGGAATGTAAAAGGTCCGTCCACACCACTCCATTGTTAGCAAAAATTCCCAGATCCCATCTTTGCCACTTTATTTGGGTGGAAGTTGAAGGGATAAGGTTATTTTTGCTGACATATTCATTAACAATGGTTGGTGGTGTTGGATGAGGATGCCTTCGAGGAGAGCCATGCCAATGTTGCTTGGAGGGCAGCATCGATGTCGATCACCCTTGCGGGTTTCTCTCTCTCGAGCTCTTCCAGACCAGCATCCATTTGCAGCCACAGCGTCTCAAGCTGCCTTTCCCACTCAAACGCTTCAAATTCTTCACGTGTATAGCTGAAGATGTCCCTATTCTCGACAAGATGAAGGTTCTTTTCTTTGATGGTAAGGTTGGCCATTGTTTTTCAAGAGTATTTGGTTTGGAGGGTTTGTGATTTTACAGGGGAGACTGAAAGGTTAAAGATTTAATGAAATAATCTGAGCAAGTCTCTAGGCTTTAAATAGAGATGGGTAAGAACGAAGTTCTTAATCGCTTCGTATTCTGGTTATTAAAGGCAACAGGTAAACGCTTCAAATTCTAGTTTTACTTGGGTCAAGATATTTTTAAAAGAGTATTATTTGATTTTTGTTTAAATCAAATATTTTAATGTTTTAATTCTTTAATATACTCTTCTTAAAAATAGGCGCACGTGACCCACTCGCCCTTTAATGTGTCCCACTTACCTATTATCGTGTCCCACTACACATTAATCGAGGAACTGATTGAGTGTTTGTTACATAAGAGATTGAGTTTTTAATTACTTTAATCACTTTTGTGTCCAAACGATTTTGCCTTATTCTTACATCTCACAGTTTTCTTATTTTTCTCTTGGGCACTCACGCAAACACCTTTCTACATACATATCTCTTGGAAATTCTTAACTCAATGGCATCTAAAGCATTCACTGCTCTTGGTTTACGGTTTGTTCCTAACAACTATGAAGCTCCACTCTATCATCAACGCGTTCCAGAATCGTTTCATCTCATGCAGAACTTTTTGAGGGATTCAGAGATTGGACAGGCTCTGATTGGACCTGCTACTCTTTCTGCGTCTCAAATTGCTTCATTCTGGCAGAATTCAGTTTATGAGGATGGAGGAGAGAGTGGAACTCCTACCATTATCTTCACTTACGAAGACCAAGATTATGTGATTACTCCACAGACTGTACGAGATACAATGGGGTTTGATACACATACTTCTTATACTCTGGTTAATGAAACTTATCTGAGAGAGATGCTACGAGAGATTGGTTACATGGAATCTCTTGACAAGATTGGCGGTATAAAGAGACCAAATCTCAGAAAGGAATGGAACTTCTTCTTTGATTGCATAACAAGGACGTTCCAGAAGAAAGTCACAAACTGGGATGCCATTCCTATAGACAGTCTCCAAATCGGGTATTCTCTGCTCTATGGTACTAATTTTGATTTTGGTCGACATGTTCTGATGAGCTTAGGTGATAAATTGTCAGAATCTACTACTATTTATTATGCTCGTTTTTGTCAAATGTTGTTCAATGCATGTGTACCTGGTCTTGAAATTGATGATACTGATGAAATTGATCCTTTTAGAGTCAATAAGCGAATATTCTCTGATATGACTAACAAGGATGTTGGTAAAGCAAATCTCCCTGCTTTTGTCATGCCTCTTGCTCTACGAAATTTTCTCAATCAACCACAAGAACCACAACAACCTGAACCACAACAAGAACCACAACAAAATGAACCTGAACAACAACAACAACAATCTGAACCACACCCTGAACCTCAACCAGAACCAAACACTGAATCACCTGCTCAGTCAGCACCTACAAAGCAACCTTCACCCACTTTACACACAAACTCTGATTCGTCACAATCTCCACCAGCATCACAGTCTAGAATACAAAGAGTTAAGAAGGCAATTACTAAACGACGTGTAAGTCTAAAGCAGGCAGACGAGACACAAAGAAAATCAAAACGGAAATCTCCTGAAGCTGTTTACACTAGAAGGGGGAAAAGAATGAAAGCTCGGGTAAACATGCCTAAGTCACCATCTGTTGAAGAGGATTCAGATAATGTACCTCTAGCAAAACGAAGAAAAGTGATATTCTCTGATTCTGTGGATGAAGATATTGAAGCTCCAGAGGTTGTTTCACAGCAAACACCTCCTGTTGAGGTTGAGAAAGATGACATACCTGCAGAGGATGTGATTCCTGCAGAGGACAAACTGCCTGCAGAGGATAAAATGCCTGCAGAAGAGGATGCAAGAGATGGTGTTTCTCCGATAAATGATATTCCTGATTCATTTATGCCATTCTCTGATCCTATCTCTGATATTGGTGTAGCTGATCAACCTACGGCTGTTCTTTCTGAAGCTGTGGCATCTCATACTGAGTTAATATCTGATGCTCACCAAATTGTTGAAGAAGGTGAAGAAATTGATCAGGCAACCAAAGTAACTTCTCAGTCAATGCCTGTTGCTGAGCCTGAGCAACATGGAGAAAATCTTGCCAAGCCTACAGAAGAAATTGCTAAACCTATGGCTGAAGATGAACCAGTTAAAGCTACAAGTGTTGAAGCTGAAGGTGACAGTAGTGCAAACTCTGATGATTCTCTGAGTGCACCAGTACAAACTGACGATAAACATACACCTTTTCCTCAACCTTGTACTTCTCATGCAGTTGAGAGAGAACAATTTGCTAAGAATGCTGCTGAATGGTACAAAGAAGATTGTATTTTTCCAAAAGGAAGAGCAGCTAAGTTTGTTAAGCAAAGTGCTGATACTATCTCTAATCCAGAGATTCTTTCTTGCTTGAAAGCAACTATAGTTCAAGTTAAAACTCTGGATAGACGATTTGATGATACTAGTTTGGCAATCACTGCTTTGCGAAATGAGGTTGTAGCTAGAGAGATGAAGATGGAAAGAGATTCGAAACTAGTGACTACAAAATTCTCTAAAGCTCAAGACAATCTCTTTGCCAGGCTGACTAAAGTTGAATAGAACCAGTCTGACTTGTCGGCTAAAATTGATTCTATTGCTACCTCCCTGGAGTTAATTACTTCTATCCTTATGCCTGATGATGTCAAAAAGGGGGAGAGAGTTGTCAGAAGGGATAGTGCTGGAGATGGAGGGGCAAGTAACAAAGGAAAGAAAAAGGCTGAAGAGGTTCAAACTCTGAGAACTAGCAAGTCATCAAAATCACAGTCTGTTGGGAGAAATACTGATACTCAAGGTACTTCAAGGACCAAGAGTTTGCTGTTATCTTCTAATCCACAAACTGATGAAGAATTGGCTGCTAAGCTGTTCATTGAAGAGAATGAGGAAGGAGTAACGATTGAGGACATTGAAGCTGAGGAAAAGAGTTTACAAGAAGAACATCTTAAAGCTTTAAAGTCTGATAAGGTACAAAGAGGAAAAGCTCCTAGACCTGTTGTTAAAGGTGTTGTGATCAGAGAGAGGACTGATGTTAGTCAAAGTTCTCGGTTCTCAAAGGAAGCAATTGCAGCAGAGGCTAAACTCAAGCTAAAAGGCATTGAAGGTGAAAGTTCACAGAAGAAAGTTACAACTTCTGTTGCATCTCAAGCAATGATCACACCTTTACACTCTTCACAGTTGAAATCTGTTTTTGGAAAAGGAACAATTTCTGATCCAAATGTGTTATCTGGAGTCTCAATGAATGTTTCTGATGGAAAAGCTTTATCTGGCAAGGTTGGTAATAATAAGGGTGGACTAGGTTCACATAGAGACAAAAGGCAATATACTGGTCCTAGAGATCCTTCTTCACTGGCTGTTCCAGGTCGTGGTGTTCCTCAAGAGAGTTTGGATAGACTGGAATCAGTGCAGTTAGTTCATCAGAAGAGTTTAGACAAGGATTTTCTTTTATACTTCATGGCTGATGGGACAGTATTCAAAGTTGGTGAGGATGATATTGGCTTGAAATGTTGGGAAGAACTAGAGTATGTTCTGTATCTTCTCAAGGTGAATAGTCGAAGGACTCAGTCAGTTGCTAATGTGCTCAGACAGAAAATGACTCAGAATCTGGCAATCAGAGGACAGAAATACAATAGCAGATATATTCCTAAGTACAGGGATTACAAAGGCAATCTCATTGAAATGAAGAAAGGTACTGCAAAGTTAAAAACTGATTTGGGAATCACAGTACTTGACTTCAATACACAGGCAGAAAGAGTCAGATTTATCAGACTGGGTAATGAAATGAGAAGGAACAAGATTTATGATCTTAGGGCTGCTATCTACCAGACGGATGAAAGTGATCCTCAGCTCAGAGAAATCAAAGAAGCAATGAAGATTGAACTTGAAAATGCAGAAAGAAGATTGCTGATTGATTATCTCAGAACCATGCCAGATCTTGAAATTATAAGAGATTGAGTTCTGTAAGAATTTTCTTATTCTCTATGGTTTTTTTTAAGTAGAAGCTTAAACTCTGAATTTGTATAAACACTGTATTTGTCTATTCGTTTTGACATCATCAATTATTGTCATTAACTTGTGCATTTTTGCTAATGAACAAGTTGGGGGAGATTGTTAAATATAATTGATGTGTTTTGATCAGTGTTTAAGTGTTACAGGGAGTTATCAGAGTTTAGCTGGAAGCAGTCAGAGTTTGCGTAAACTCTGACAGTTGGAAGCTCAACAGAGTTTGTTAAACTCTATCTGAAGGAAGCGCGTCTACTGATAAACAGTGATTGAAGACTTATTATGGAAGCGATATCTTTGAAGATTGGATAGCTATCAAAGAGATCGAGTTGACATAGGAGACGTGTGACAATCTGTAATTGATATCATTGTATAGCTGATTATTAGGAATATAAATTAGAGATTGTATCGTAGCTGTATGGTATATAAATACAGATAGGTTAACCCTAGAAGGGTATCGATAACGAATTATCATTATTGTAACCTAGCAGCTCTTTGTGATATTTTACATCACGAAGAGGGTTCGAAATACAAGAATTAAGTGCATAAACGCTTTTACTTGTTAATCTCTCATACAAAGTTGATTATTAATTGTGTATTCGGCCTAACATCTTTTACTTTGGCTATAAGATCCGATTTTCGATAAGTAACGGGTTTACCTGAAGGTTGGTCACTATGTCGTTGTAGGTTTCATTACCCTTGATGGCGAATTTTACATGTGTTATACGAGAATTTTATAATAAGACGAGCGTGCTAGATAATTCCATGCATGATTCGGACACTAGAGCATGGTAGTTCAACTTAGAGAACAAACAAGTATAATTAACAAAGGGACTCAAGAGAAGTTGAATATGGTTGCAACGAGCGATACAGTGATCTCAAAGTCTATCAAAAGAAAAGACCAGTGGGTAGAGTGGGATCCTTTGATAGAGACGTTATCATGGACTACGTATATAGGTATGGTAGACCTCAATATTTTTGGTATATGTTCACATACACACACCCGCCACTGAACCTATGGACTGCACTGAGATCCCTGAGAGATCTCTTTGATCTGTTCCCAGGGGGAACTGGCCACTTGTGATTCATGTCGGAAGGCATGAAGTAGGACCCTATGGACTTAGCAGGTGTCCCCGGAATGCTGCGAAGCTTGGTCTTCAAGATAAAGAACGGAAATGACAGATATATTTGTGAAGCCCCAACTCGATAAATGACTTTAAGATGATGATTGAGAGACGCACTAGTTGGTGTCTTGTATTACGAAGACGAAGAGATGGAGTTACCCTCATAATGGTGATAACGAGATGCACGAATGATTATTAACTTATTTTGGTAACTACCGGCAGGTGCACTACTTCATTTTAAACTGTTCACTAACCCTGTTACCTCGATAAGTTTATATCAGGTAACCCTCCTAGCTTTCTACTTCAAACTTGTGGAATAACAACCAGTGATATACTTTCTCTAAACCGGGACTCATCCAAAGTATCTTAATTGATCCCCGAGCATTCTATTTGAAGTTTATAATTATTTCTGCTCAGGACTATTTACACTCTCTTTCAATTATCCAAGGAATGTTCAACAAATATTTCCTTAATTAATCGACGAATACTACTTAACGAATATCGATATTTGATTGCTTCTTTCATACTTGCACTCTTCAGTTGAGCACATAAATATTCAACAAATTACTGAGGACATGGATGATCTAATGTCCAGACATCCCTCATGAATTCTTTTCTTTTATTCAAGATGAGATTGTACATCGTACATTGAAATCATAGTAAGGATATCATTTTGATATTGGTATTCCGAATTTAATTCTATTGTCGGATCTGATAAAGCATGTGTACGGAGGCACCCTTGCGTGGGCCGTTTCACTGATAAGTAATATTTGATGAGAGGTTATCGATTGTTCCGATACCTAGAACATTCTCTTCAGATTTCATAGTTTTCTTTTTCAAACTTAATAACTTCTTATTTTCATTCGTTGTCCGAGAAGCATAAAGTTTCTTCAGTGGCTACGATGTTGAAATTCCGTTCTATCCAATTGAAACTGGCTAGTCGTTATGTCAATATGAATGACTAGTTGATTGTTCTAAGTACTCAAAATTGTAATGTTGTGAAGAACACCTAGCTAATTGTCCTAGCTAGTGGTGATGTCTCAAACAGGTGAACTAGCAAATTTTGCCTAGCTAGTTGCTAGTGTTTCTTGAAAAGAACTAGTTATTGTTCCACTGGTCCAACTCCCAATTTAATTATCCAGCAATTCTGCCATGCGTTTTGCCTACGGTAAAGCATGATGATGAAAGTTCGATGAAGAACTTGATTGAGACCTAGTGAGGTCGCCCACTCGACTTGAACTCTTACCCATCTTCGTATCAGACTTTATATCACTTGAATATTTTATTCTTTCATTTCATACAATGAGAATTCATTTGAAACCATTGATTACTTGAGTGACAAACTACTTCATTCTTTAATTGTCATGGAGTAGAATTGCTTTCTATTGGCTGACCTTCATCAATGCGACTTTAGATTTCCTCTTATTATTCAGGAGGAAAAGTATCCACCCGATGTAAGAATTGTATAAAGACCGTCTTTATGACTTTTGTATCCAACAATCATTGCCCTTGTGCAACATTCTCTATGGTGTCATATTACAGAATTATCAGGACGGGAAGGAATAAACCTTGTTGTATTCTTTCTGTCCATCCTTACATCTCCAAAAATCGAGACCCCTAGTATTTGGAACCATCAACATTCTTGGAACATCCAATGTGGAATTCTTATTGAAATTATCTATTGGACCTTGTTAATTTGAAACCATTCCTTTCAAAGTGATTACTCTAAGGTGAACGGGAGGTACAATTATGAACCGTTACACCAATATGAGATCAAAAACCAAATGTTGTAATTGTGCAGCCAGTGCGTTATGCCGAGTAATTATTAAAGTAGAAGTAACATGTCGGGGCATACCACAAGACCTTTAATATTATTGTGGGGAAAGTTATAAGGAATGATGAGGTGGTTGGGAGTACGCTTCTACCAACCGTTGTCAGGATGTTATATTAATGAATTCAAGAGTTACCAAGCCTTTTCCTGATCCAGGAAATGCAAATCGATTGCGATGTAAAACATATCCTTGGAGGAAACTAACATGGAAGTGAGATGGACGAGAAAGGAAGAAATATCGTGGCAAGAATGTGAAGCTTTACTTAGCTTAAAGGGATTGATGCACATAGAGAGACATATAGTTTAACAGGCCCCTAATAGCAAATGGATGCATGGATATATGCCAATGATCCTTCGAGATTACCACCTAATCAAGTTTATTGGGAATCGCAGCCACATGCGGGCCTCAGGCTGATTGGCGCCAGTTGTGAAGGAGGACGAGCGTATGACATCTTACATATACCATCGAGAACTGATACCCTTATCGGAAATGGAGGAATTGTTGACTAGTTAAACGAGTAGTTGTTTTTCAAAGATAAGATTGAAGAGAAGGTTTCACCAACTCAAGATCGACCTCTGTACTGTGCCAAAGTTGGCATTTCACACTAATATAAACGTTATAAAATTGTGGTAGTATCGTTTGAATGGACTAATGAGTCAGAAGCCTTTATGGATTAATGAACAAAGTTTTGGGATGAAATGAGATATTAGCAACAACCTCGTTGTTAGCTATACTTGATGATAAAAAGAGGACTTTGAGAGTCACGATGATGCGTCTTTCAAGAGTTTAAGAGGTGTGCTGATGCAGTAGAAAGGGGATGATAGCCTATACTTCTAAACAACATAAAGGTTACGGGATAGGATATACTAACCGTGAGTCGGGGATTTGTCATGATAGCGTTCACGCATAAAACTGAGACGTTAACTTTATGAGAGAAGTGTGAAAGTTTCCACAAGTGCCATAAGTATATCTTCATATTAGAACTAAACATAAGAAAGAGAATGTGACGAAAGGGAGAAGGGAGTGTAATGGAGAAATTGGTGATTTCCCAGGAAAGGCCAGTGTGGTGGCTGGTACCTATAGAAGGGATTATTCGAAATTGGAATTCAGTCAGTATTGGCCAAGAAAATAGAGTATATACAATAAAGAATAATGTTAGAGGAAAATGACTAAATTATGGGGAAGGAAAAAGATGTATAAAGAATTAAGGGAATGTTTGGTGAACTGAAATGAAGAATGGTATTGGCAAACTATTAAGTACAAACGCGACATGCCAAAAGCAGAATGATAGAGATCTAGTGGATTAATTCCGCCTGTAGAAAATCTTGAGCGTGGACAGAATTATAATGAATTTCATAAGTAGGTCGCCAAAGACCGAGCCAAGAGATGGCCCTAGTTGAGTTATAATTGTTGGACCAAGTGATTTACCTACGAGAGACTTTCCATTGAGAAGATTATCGAATATTATACGGAAGAGATGGTGGTGCAATATAAAACTTCTACAGCGAGTACGTCAGATAAAGACTTAAGGTTAAACTTCGAATATTGAAGGTTCTTTCAGGTATATTTAACAAAGAGATTGAGCGTATGTACTAACTTGACCTGTGGCTGACGGACATGGAAGAAGAATTATCCAGACGATCGAATTTGTATTTAGTGTCGTGCCTTAGATTTCACGGGGAAATCGAGAATAAAAACTTGTCCATGAAATGAATGTTGTTATCACGATCGTCACCATGCGAACGTAAGGACGTCTCTTGTAAAGCGTACCGCGAAAGAAGAAGCTTCGCTTTTCTTGCATTACGAAGAAGTCAATGAATGAGGGATATAGTAGCTGAACTGGTTCGACGTATGCCGAAGACTATACAGTATCCACAGCAAGTGGTAACGGCTGACGGGAGGCAACGCATGCCTGCTAATCAAGCGAAGGAATATGAGGAATAACGTGCGTATTGACGTTGTCTCAGATTATATAACATGACCATAAAGTATTCACCGGCCAACGATACAAGGACTCAACACGGATACTATGAACAAGGTAGTAGAGAAACGTATAAGTAGTGGGATAGAAATTTTTCATCCATAGAACAACCGATAAGGAATACAGGTCGAGGAGAGCATGTATTGAGAAATAACATTAAGGCGTTGGTGAGACCAAGGGAGAGAATAATAGGGTTGAAGTGTCAACCAGAGAGTTGGAAAGGGTAAGGTTGGAATTGTATCCACAACTATTATCCTTAGGTTCTTAAGATAGAATCCTTTTAAGGAGAGGAGACTGCATTAACCCTAATTTTCAGGAATATTCGAAACCTGGACGAATAGTAATTTTATGGGTGGATGAGAAATTTTTGCAATCACGATATGTACGAATTATTAAATGAAGATTTCGAATTGATATTACGTCTTTACGGTACAGACGAGTGTATATAAAAGCCATTAGTTTTTTTTATGAAACCCATTATTTCGAATGGTCAAATTTTATGAGATATCTAAGGAGATCGTGGTAAGGCATGGGGTTCCTGTGAGCATTGTATCTGATAGAGACCCAAGGTTCAACTCCAGGTTCTGGAGGAGTTTTCAGGATTGTGTGGGGACCAAGTTAAACATGAGTACTGCATACCACCCCCAATCAGACGGACAGAGCGAGAGAACCATCCAGATCATAGAGGACATGTTGAGAGTATGTGCCATCGATTTTAAGGGAAGTTGGGATGACCACTTGCCGTTGATCGAATTTTCCTACAACAACAGTTACCATGCGAGTATAGGGATGCCCCCATATGAAGCTTTATACGGACGAAGATGTCGGTCTCCCTTGTGTTGGGAAGAAGTTGGAGAGCGGAAGATTTTAGGGCCTGAACTAGTCCAACAGACAAGAGAAACGATCGAGCTCATAAGAGGACGGCTGGTAGCGGCCCAAGACAGACAGAAGAAGTATGCGGACCAGACGCGCAAGGACAAAGAATATGAGGTAGGAGAGTTGGTGATGTTAAAGGTATCACCGTGGAAGGGATTGATGAGATTTGGTAAGAAGGGGAAGCTAAGCCCGAGATTTATTGGACCTTTTGAGATTTTGAGACGAGTTGGAAAGTTAGCCTATGAATTGGCTTTACCCCAAGCTTGCAGCAAGTACATAATGTGTTCCATGTGTCCATGCTACGACCCTACCATACCGACTTTCGGCACGTGATAGAATATGATCAAGTGGATTCGCAGCCAGACTTAACCTATGTGGAGCAACTCGTAGAAATCATGAATAGAAAAGAACAGGTGCTGAGGAATAAGGTTATCAAACTAGTGAGAGTTTTGTGGAGGAACCAGAATGTCGAAGAATCAACATGGGAACTAGAGAGCACGATGCGTGAAAAGCACCCCCAACTATTTTCAACCTGATTCCGGGACGGAATCCTTTTAAGGAGGGGAGGCTGTAAGAACCCTAATTTTTGTAATATTTTCTTTTATATAATATCATGTGACATTGTCAATTTGGAACCTTTCTAGTCATCCCTGTTGTTTAATGGAATTGATTGTCTGAGAAACTATGTTGTTACATTCACCATGTAAGATAAGGGAAGGTTGTTGAAGGCAAGAGTCTTATTGTTAGTAAGATTTATAAAACTTGGAATTTGAGAGTTATTGGAGTATTAAAAGATTTATTAGGAATTAAGACGAGGAGTTATGGATATTCGAGGAATTTACACAATTAAGTACTTAAGGAATTACAAAGGAAAATCTCTACGCGACAAAATATTATTACGAGGAATTAATTAAGATACAATACGAATTAAAGATTAAGTGACAAGCATTGGTGGAAGAATAATGATACAAGGAATGATATTGCATGCAAGTCCCATGCAACTAAGTAGTTAGGAAAGCAAACTAGTAATACAAAGTTGACAAGAGGAATAGTAACTAGTTGGTACCTTTTTCCAAGGAGACAAGAGGGTATGGTGGCCTATACACTAGGCTTGTACCATGTGAGACATATACACACACATAATGCATATCCACCACACCTTACACTTTATTTCAACCAACCCAAAAAGCAAAACAAGAAACTCTCCCCCCCCCAAGCATTGTAGCTCTCGGCCAAACAAGAAAAAATTCTTTCTTCCACTTTTCTTCACTCTTAATTCAAGGAAAAAATCCTAGGCACTCTACATCATATAAGGAAGGTATACTATGAATTCCAAGCCTTTTCATCCATTAGTTTTCAAGTTATAAATTGTTAAAGTTTTGATGAATAGTAACAATGTTGAGTTTTCATTTAGATCTTGGATTATAAGGATTGTAGGAGCTCATCCAAGGTGTTCTTGAGACTTGTAAGGCATACCCAAGGATCCTAGATACTCAAGAAGGTATAAAAACCCTAACCCCTCTTGGCCATGTAGTGTTTGTGATGTTTAATGTTAGATCCATGATTATTAGTGTGAATCTTGGACATATAAGTGATGAATGATGTAGATCTTGAGTTTAAGTGTTGTGGTTGTGCTTTTTAAGCTTGTGATTAGTATATGTAACTCCATGTATGTTATAAATTATGATCTTGGTGGTTTAGATGATGGTTGTGATGTGTATGTAAGATTCTTGGTTGGTTAAGTGACATAAGCATGCTGAGATTTTTCCAGGAACTTGTACTGTCTTGTAGGAGGATTTTGAACCCCTAAATCTTGTCCCCTGAAGTCCTAATATATATTTTTGGAAAGGTATTTGAATTTAGTTTCCAGAAATATAAGGTTCGTGACTAGGTGATGTATAGATTTTGAGTTATGGCCTGAGAAGTGAAATGTGTTTCTGGATTCCGGACTGCACTAAATGGTCCCCTTGTGAACCTTGTTTAAACCCCTAAAAATTTATTTAGGATCATGGAAAAATTATAAAAGCTAGTAAATGCAGTGGTGAAGGTTACCCAAAAAGAATTGGATTAAAATATGTATTTTTCGATTTTATAAAAATGCTAGAGTAAAATTCGCGCAAGGGAAAAAGTCGTTAAGGGAGTGTGATTCAAGGGGTAATGGATATGATTCGGATGTGGTAACCAAATTAAGTCAAATAAGTGACGAGCGTAATCGAGTGATGACATGAACCTATAGTGGGGCTAGAGAGTCATAAGACGAAGTCATTAAGTTAATTTTGTACCCCCTAAAACCCCGCAATGAAAAGAGATATTGTTAAGGTACTAACGATCGGCTATTGATTATGTATAGATCGTTCCACTCCGCAAGCTCGACCACCCCAACCTCACCAAGGCAAGTTTACTTTTCAAAACTTACATATACAAGGACTTTCACTGTTGTGTTTGTAGTTTTCAATCATATCAAATGTTTATGTTTATCGAAGTATCGATGAAATTGAGATGTATAAGTGCATATATGATTGCACCCCTTGAACTTAGAATGAAATGTTTTCTTCGGACAACGACTCTAGCAATAGAGGTCGTAGCGGTCCGTATATACTATTGATTGGGGAGCGGTATATTATTATATCGTAATTAAATTGCGAAAACCCGAAGGGTCATTCGGGGAGTATCGTATACTCAAGTAATTATTTTTATATCTTCGTAAATACTCAAAATACCTATCTTGGATTAAAAGCTTATTTAATTAAATAATTATTTCATTAATTATTAATATTAAATCTTAAAATATCATTTATTAATTATTGTTCATTATTTTAAAGACAAACCTAATCCAAGATACCTTTAGCACTTTCAAACTCGAACTCTTTCGAACTCAAAACATTTTCGAAAACCCCCGGTCAGGTTTGCTTCTTGTGTGATTTCAAGAATCATCGGTCGACGATGTCGGACCTCAATTACTCAGTTTTCAATCAAAATCAAGTTTTTAAAAGAAAAACAAAAAGGGACTCTGGCAGGTGTGGGAACCGTTGACGAACGATTCCCGGGATGTGTAAGCGGCCGTGAGCCAGGCGGTCCATCAATTATTATTCCGGCCCAGGTGTTGCCGAAGGATGATTACGGATGTAGTTTTCATCGAGGGTGATTACGGATGTAGTTTTCACCCGGGGATAGTTACGGATGTAGTTTATATCCTTCTACCGGTAGAGAAGACCCGCGGATGATTGGACTTGGATGTGGCGACTGATCATCGTCAATCCCTGTCAGGTTTTTATGTTTTCTTCCAGTCCCATCCTCCACTTTGGAAAAATACTCAAACACTGCTTCTTGGGCCTAAGTGCCAAGTTGCCGATAGTGTGGTTTTGATGAGAAAATATTGACATCGTGCAGTATCTAGAACTGCAAGATTTTCTATAAAGATTGGCACGTGTTAGTGCACTCTTGCAATTGTTTCAAAGAATGAAATGTTTTTGTATGAGAAACCTTCTAAGCTAATGGAAGGAAAGAGGTTTGCAATGATGTATTCCCTGTACAGTATGTTAATCGTAGAGTGTTTTGCCGAAAATGATATACTCATATGTATATATTTTCAAACTTGAGATATGTTGAAATGGGAACCTTATAAAGGGTTCATATGTTATTCTTAAAGTTCCTTAGTGAGTATAGATGTTTTATTCAAACTCGGACATATACAGTGTCCAATTATGTTTTGAAATCTGAGATATATACCCATATAGTTGGGAATGTTTTCGAAATAAACCCCATTATTATTTTACAAAATGGTGAACTTGCTGAGCATTATGTAGCTCATTCTTGCTTTATAAAAACTTTTCAGAAAGAGAAGAATTTGGTCGGTTAACTCCGCAACAGCAGAAGAGGAGTAGAAGATTTACCCCGGAGATGACTTAGTCCCTGATAAATACTACAGAGTAAGTCTGATAGGTTTTCAACTGTAATAGAAAGACTTGTCTTCAAGTGTAGTTGTATAAGTGAAATTGCGTAAGACTCTGATTTGTGCAAATGAATTGTAATATTTAGTGGCACTTTTGATTATCGTTTCTGAGGCTCTAACTTGTCTCTGCTTAAGATTGAGGTCTGGATGGATGTATTGTTGAGTTGTACAGTTAATACAGGTATGATATGGTTGGATGGTGATGTGAAGACCTGAATCTCTGACCTCAGATTTGGGGGCGTTACATATTTAATTAGTTTTTATATTTTTGCTCCGAGTTTTGAAACAACATCATTTCAAGGCCATGCAAAAATTAAAACCAATTAAATTTTATTCGTATTGAAATATTTCAATATGGTTTTTAGCCAAAACATAGACAAAACATATTAATGTCTATTTTTAAACAAATTTGCAGAGAAATCTGAATTTTCGAGTACCGAAGTCTCAAGAAAATCCGCACACACAATAAGCTTGAGTGCGTTGACTAGAAAATCACACGATTTATATTTCAATTTCAATTATGATTAAATATAGAGAAAACTATATTTAATTATTAGGGCACTCCAACATTCCTAAAAGTAATCGCAATTTATCGAATCTTTCGGAATGCAATGGTTTAGTGAATATGTTGGCGACATTATTTTCCGTATCAATATTGTCCATAATAATATCACCTTTATTGACATGATCACGAAGAAAGTGATGTCGTATATCTATGTGCTTAGTACGAGAATGTGATACCGGATTTTTACTTAAATCAATCGCACT
The DNA here is from genome assembly GCA_036435485.1 of Saposhnikovia divaricata. Lineage (NCBI taxonomy): Eukaryota > Viridiplantae > Streptophyta > Magnoliopsida > Apiales > Apiaceae > Saposhnikovia > Saposhnikovia divaricata. The sequence continues at coordinate 64,847,048 of CM071597.1, read as the reverse complement.
CGTATTATCACACAAAATAGATATCGCATCAAACTTAATCATATAGTCGGCTAATGTTTGCTTCATCCATAATATTTGAGCACAACATTTTGCCGCTGCTATATATTCGGCTTCCGCGGTAGATAAAGATACGGAGTTTTGTTTCTTTGAAAACCAAGAAACTAAACATCCACCGAGGAATTGACAAGTGCCACTAGTGCTTTTTCTATCAATCAAGTGACCCGCGTAATCCGAGTCGGAAAAGCACACTAAGTCGAAAGGTAATCCTTTCGGATACCAAAGACCAAGTTCAGTGGTGCCTTTAAGATATCTAAAAATCCGTTTAACCGCTGATAAATGAGATTCTTTAGGCGCCGCTTGAAATCGCGCACATTTACAAATGCTATATTAGATATCCGGTCTACTAGCGGTAATATAAAGTAAACTACCAATCATACCACGGTATTTCTTTATATCAACCGATTTTTCGGAATCATCCGCCACTAATTTCTTCGAGGGAGACATAGGAGTACTAAGCGGTTTAACATTCTCCATCTCAAATTTCTTAAGCATTTCCTTGCAATACTTTGATTGAGATATATGAATGCCTTCATTAGATTGCTTTATTTGCAATCCTAAGAAGAAATTTAATTCTCCCATCATGCTCATTTCGAATTCTTTACTCATCATTTCCGAGAATTCGTTACATAGTGATTCTTTAGTTGAACCAAAGATAATATCATCTACGTAAATTTGAACGAGCAAGATATCATCACCTTCATACTTCGTAAATAGAGTAGTGTCGGCAATTCCCATTTTAAAACCATTATCAACTAGGAATTTGCTTAACCGCTCATACCAAGCTCTAGGAGCTTGCTTTAGTCCGTATAAGGCTTTATAAAGTTTATACACATATTCCAGATGTGTTAAATCTTCAAATCCCGGTGGTTGTATTACATACACTTCTTCTTCTAATACACCATTTAGGAAAGCCAATTTAACATCCATTTGATAGACTTTGAATCCTTTATGACAAGCAAAAGCTAAGAACATTCGAATTGCTTCAAGTCTAGCTACGGGAGCATAAGTTTCATCATAGTCTATACCTTCCAATTGTGTATAACCTTGAGCTACTAGTCGTGCTTTATTTCGTACCACTGTTCCACTTTCGTCTAATTTATTTCGAAAGACCCACTTGGTTCTAATAGTAGAACTATCGGGTGGAGGTGGAACTAGTTCCCAAACTTTGTTCCGAGTAAATTGGTTTAACTCTCCTTGCATAGCAAGAATCCAATCCTCGTCTAATAAAGCTTCTTTTGCAGTTTTGGGTTCTATTTGTGATAGAAAAGCTAAGTGACTAGCAATATTTTGCACTTGAGATCGAGTTTGGACACCTTTAGTTCTATCACCTACGATATTCTCGATAGGATGATTTCTAACCCAAGGTACGTCCGAAGGTAATCCATTATCGACCTCAACTACTTCGAGAGGATTATTCAGAACTGTAGTTCCATGATCAAAAGTTTCGATTTGTCTATTAACATTCTCAACGTTATCTTGACAATCTTCTTTTGGATCATTTTCCTCTTCAACCAAATCTTTATACTTTGATAGTGGTTTTGATTCATCAAACATAACATTCAATGTTTCTTCCACCATTAAAGTTTTAAGATTAAATACCCGATAAGCTTTGCTTGTATTTGAATATTCGAGAAAAACACCCTCACTAGATTTTGGGTCGAATTTCGTTAAATAATCTTTTGTATTCAAAATAAAGCAATTACTTCCAAAAACTTTGAAGTAACTTATCTTAGGAGTTTTACCAAAATAAAGCTCGTAGGGAGTCTTCATTTTTATAGGTCATAGTAAAACCCGATTAAGAACATAGCAAGCAGTTGACATAGCCTCGGCCCAAAAATATTTAGGTCGACGATATTCATTAAGCATAGTGTTTGCCATTTCTTGTAACGTTCTATTCTTCCTTTCAACAACCCCGTTCGATTGAGGTGTATAAGGAGGAGAAAAGTTGTGAGTAATGCTATTGGTTCTACAAAATTCAACAAACTCGGAATTTTGAAATTCCTTACCATGATCCGTCTTTATAAAGGCGATAGACGTTTCTTGTTGAGTTTGAATCCTTTTGCAAAGAGCAATAAATGATATAAAGGAATCACTTTTTGCTTTTAGGAACTCCGTCCATGTATATCGTGAGAAGTCGTCTACTACCACGAGAGTATATAAACTTCCTCCCAAACTTTGTACGGGCACGGGTACGATAAGATCCATATGCAAAAGCTCTAGTGGTCTAGTAGTAGACACCATGAATTTGGATTTATGAGATGCTCGAATTTGTTGGCCAATTTCACAAGCTTCACATATGATCTTTAACGAAACTGAGTTTCGGTAAACCACGTACATGTTCATTCAAACATATATTTTTAATGAGTTTCATATTGACATGACCTAAACGTCGATGCCATTAACCATGGATCCTCATTCATGGATACCAAACACACATTTTCATAATCATTTAGGTCACACGAATAAACATTCTTATTTTGTGGATACTTAAGAATTAGTTTCCACTCTTTGTCATAAATAGCACAATGAGATGGAAAGAAAATAACTTTGCAACCATTATCACATAGTTGACTAATTGCAAGCAAGTTGTACTTTAGTCCCGTGACTAATTGTACATCACATATTTTAAAGTTTTCATTACCAATGTCACCAATGCCAATAATGTCACCTTTGCTACTATCTCCAAAAGTTACAACTCGTGTTGTTACCTTTTTAATGTTGTTCAACAAGGACTTATTACCGGTCATATGTCGAGAACAACCACTATCAAGGTACCATACATCTTTCTTAGCAGCAGGGCACACCTACACAAATGATTAATTAAACCTTTTGGTACCCTTTTTACTTGAGGGTCCGGGTGTTAGTACATCATAAGGCAATCGAGTACTTTCATAGATAAATCGAGGAATAGGATAATCATTCACATAAACAATATCATTTCTAGATGCTTGATTCCTATTAGAGATATGATAAGGATTTCTTCTAGGAGCATATCTCGAATTACCACGAAAAGCATTATTATTACTACGGGGAAATATAGTAATAACGGAATCTCTAGAATGATTATTAGCACGATAATTAACATGATTGTTCCTAACATAAGCATTATTGATTCTAGGATAAGAATGATGACTCACATTAGCATGTTGACTCGATCTAGCATTATAATGACTCGTATTTTTAGGCATAGAATAAGCATTCAAGTTACGAGTACGATCATAACCATTTGGATTTCTAGCGTTATAACCTTGATTAGGAACTTTATAAAATCTAGCATTGTTGGTACTAGTACTTGCTTGATTTTTCATGTTCCTTTGTTGAAAACCAATCGGTTTTTGATGATAATGAAACTTAGGTTGCTTCTTGTCATTTACAACGACATTTTCTTTCTTTTTAGCACCTTTAGTTTTATTACCATTTTTTGAACGTTCACCTTTAGGAATCCATTTATACTTCCCCTTACCTACATCATTTTTAGCTTTGCAATAAAGACGTATATGTCCACTTATATTGCAATACAAACATTTACCCGATGATGATGTAGGAGTAGTATCCTTAAAGATCTTAGGAATTTGAACTTCTCTTTTAGGAGGAGAGTTCACATTAAATCCCAAACCTTCTCGGTTAAATGATACCTTTGAGTTAAATACCATACTATCCAATATAGTATTACTCTTGGTGAATTGTCTAACGGTTTTCTCAAGATTTTCCTTTTCCATTAACAAGATATTAATCTTATTATTAAGAAAGGTTTCTTGATGAGTGATTTGAGCTAAGAGCTTGCTATTTTCATTTTGAAGCCTTTGACTTTCCAAGATAACCGATTTAAGTTCCGAGACAACATACTCTCGTTCCTTTGATTCGGTTTCAAGTAGGTCTTTAATGTTGGCAAGTTCGAAATCCTTAACGGATAAAGTAACTTGACAATCTAATTCTTTTTCTTTTATGGCTTCTCGTAGCTCTTCCTCAATATCTTCCGTTAGAGATTGTTCGAGTTCTTTTATCTTTTCACTTAGTGTCTCATTTTCACGAATCAAAGATTCATTTCGAATCTTTAAATTCAACTTCTCAACATGAAGATCACTAGTGTTAGTAGATAATTGAACTTTTTTCATTTTCCATCTTTTCGGCTTGAAAAACCAAGGATATATTCTCAATCTCAAGATTTCAAATAATTTTACCCTTCTTAGTATTTTCAAGTTTCAAGCACTCATTTTGAGATGAAATGAATTCGTAATATTCCACATCCTTGACATGGATATCGGTCAAACGAGTTACCTCTTTTTGTAACTCAACATTCACATCTCGTATTTTATTCCTTTCGGAACTAACCGTGATGTATTTTTGGCTAATTTCATCATGACTCGTTTACAACATTTTTACAAGATTAATAAGCTCTGAGACACCTAAATTCGCATGATCTAATTTAAATAAATCTATACTCAAATTATCACTACTACAAGATCCCACAATATTAGTAGAGTTTAGGGTTACCTCTTGATTTGTAGTGGAGATTACCGTTGGTGTAGATTCGTCACCGATCGCCATCAAACACAAGTTAACAACCTCTTCATTTTGTTCGGGAGCTTCTTCATCCTCGCTTAAATCCCATCCATTTTCGGCTACAAGACTTCGACCTTTAGCCAACTTTGGACATTCCCGTTTAAAGTGACCGGGTTGCTTGCATTCGAAACACAAATCGTGTGTTTCTTCACTTGGGGATTCCTTAGGCTTAGGTGGAGAATAATTATTCGAAAAATTCGAATTATTGTTATAAGCATTATTCCTTTGTTGAGCACCTTTGCTTTTGTTAAAACTCGTGGCCGGAAAATTGTTGTTGCTCTTATAATTAGGCCTTCCTTTCGAGTTAAATACTCATTGTTGATTACTCGACTTAAGGAATCCTTTTCCGTACCGTTGAGCTTTACTTTGCAAAACCCGACGTAGTTGTCTCGAAAGTAGTGCAATCTCTTGTTCATCGAGATTTTGCAACTCTTCGTTTAACTCATCGTCGTTTTCATCTTTATCGATAAGTATTTCTTTTAAGGCCATATTCTTTCTTTTATTTTCCACTTTCGGAAGGGCCTTTTCCGGAATGTTATCTTCCTCGTAAGCACGAAGATTTCCGAATAAGCTATCGATGGAGTATGAATTTAGGTTATGCATTTCTTTTATTGTGGTAACTTTGACTTTCCAACTTGGAGGCAAGGCTTTCAAAATCCTACGATTTTCTCATTTATAGTATATGCCTTTCCAAGTTGTGCAAGTTCATTGATAATACGAGTAAACCTCGTTTCCATATCGATGATGGTTTCACCTTCGAGGAGTTTAAAATTTTCATATTCTTGTATTAAAGTATCCATCCGGGATTCTTTAATATCTTTCGTACCCTTGTAAGTAATAACCAACTTGTTCCACATTTCTTGTGCGGACTTGTAATTATTAACACGTTTATACTCTTTTTCTGCAAGTGCACTAGTAAGAACCATTTTCGCTTTAGCGGCTATGTTCATTTGAGTTTCTTCATCCGGAGTATATTCACTCACTTTTTTTTCGACAATAACGTCGCCTACCTTTTTAGTAGGAGTGGTGACTCCGTCTTCTATGGCCATCCAAACTTTGACACCTTGGGATCTAGCATAAATCCTAAATCGTGTTTTCCAAGTTGCAAAGTTTGTGCCACCGAACAAAGGTCGTCGGGAGCTAGAAAGACCTTCTTCGCAACCAATAGTATTCAAGTAAGCCATCAAAAAGATGTCCTTTTTACGGTTTTATTTAACGACTTTCTCAACAGTCAATAAACCCGATAAGGATCTACTTTTTATTGTATTTTAGATTATCACAACAATCGTAAAATACTGTTAAAAGCACTGCTCTGATACCAATTGATATGTCCCGTATATGGGTTAGATAAGCTAGAAGGGGGGGTTGAATAGCTTATCACCTTTTTAAAATTTAGAGCTTGCTTTTTGAAAATTCTTTCACCTTTTTAAACTTCGTTACTTGTTGACAAGTAAATAAAGTGTGGAAAATAAAGAGCGAAAGAAAAGAGAGTAGCACACGGTCGATTTTATCCTGGTTCGCGATGCCCGCAACCCCTAATGGATTCGAACAGCCTTACTCCAATCCCTGAGCTCCTCCCCGGACTCGAGATTTTCACTACTACAAAGATACTCCTTTATAGTAGGCGGAGAAGCCTTTACAACTCCTTTCACCACTATCTATTTATCTTGGAGCGATACACACACGTATCCTCCTCAAAATTAAATAGATAAATACAAACTACAAAACTTGTCTTGGAGCGTAACTCCCCGTCACCTCCTCAAAGACTTTGTAGTATCCCTTTGTAGACTATGTACTTCTACACCTTTGCCGGTCTTGGATCTTAGGTCTTAGGTCTTGGGTCTTCCCTTTTCTTCACGGTGCAAACGCTACTAACTCCCCGTTAGTACGCGTAAGACTTGGCTCTTAGAACAAGAGTCACCTCACTTCACTTCACCCCACTGCAAAGGTTAGAATACAAGTCCAACAACAACCAAGCAATTTATAAGATATAAATCCGTGCAAGCTAGTATGTTACGGTACTAGTCACGGGGACGCTATTACATGTTAAGTTAAATATATAATGGCAAGGGATAAGTCACAATAATGGACTTGTCACACAAGAGGTACACACACTTACACACAACACATAAACAATTAAAACACAACTCACACGTGCGTAAAAGTAACTCGCTTATCTATAGGATAAAACGAGGGCCGCTATTATGCGTTAAAATATTACACACACCACACAAGCACGAATATTAAACAAACAAACAAGTAAGCAAGCAAGCAAAAGTCACAAGTGCTAAAAGCACTTCGGCCGAATGGTATAGAAAATGGGATGGCCGGATTTTTCAAAGTCCTGAAACAAGTGCAAGTAGTCTTGTTTGTTAAATCCTTGTTCAAGATATAAAGATAAGACAAGTGAGTAACCAACTTGAACAAGAAAGACTACTAATAGTAGTTATGGCCGAATGGTATAAAGAAAATGGAAAGGCAAACAATAACTACTAACTTGTTTTAAAGTGCTAGCTTGTATAGTCTTGATTCTTTAAGTCCTTGTTTATAAATAAACCATAAAAAGAACAAAGGACTTGGTTATACAAGACTAACAACCAACTTATCTTTTGATTTTTAAATATCAAGTTTAAACCACTTAAGGTAAAAACAAGATGTAAGCTTTCTGTTTGTAAATCAAAAGATAGTTAACTAGCCTTTTTAATCCAAATACTCAACTTGGATTAAAGGACTTAAATGAGGTGAATCTCAACTTTCAACCTCAAGAACACACCTTACAAGATGTCAAGTATACACTACACGAATATACTTCAAGAAAAAGTGTATATTAGTGACAAAATGCAAGAATGTTGAATATTAGTGTTTATAAGTGTAGATCTAAAGCAAACAAGCACTAAACACTAAATATTCAAGCCACCCACCACCACTACTACTATATATACTCGAATTATATATAGGAGAGTGAGAAAATATTAAAACCAACTTGTAACCCTTGAGATCTAGAGAGAAAACAAGAGAAAAAGTTAGTAACGAAGCTTAAACACACAAAAATGAGTCGCCGAAAAAGTCGCCGGAAAATGGCCGAAATATGGCTTTAAGGTCAGAATTTTGGAGGCTCAAAAGGTCACTTATAAACTGTATAAACAAGGTCCAAAGACCACAAAAAGATTGGTGACCAAAGGTGTGTTTAGGAGAGCAAGAATAAGTGAAGAAAATAAGCCAAAATGATGTAAAATCAAGATGTAAAAATGGCTTAACACCAAGAAACGTTTTTGCAACCTTTGGGCAGTAGAGAGAGTGTTTCTAGGAGTGTTTCTTCAGCATGTGTTTGGCTCTCAAAGCTTGGGAAAAGAAGTGGGGGGTAAGGGGCTATTTATAGCCAAAAAATAAGGCTTTTAGCTTTATTTAAAATGGTAAAGCATATGTCATAAAGGCAAGTGGGAGGGATGTCATCCATGACATCATATCAGCTGTATAAAAATTAAAAAATGCCTAGGAAAGAGTGCCCACGCGTTTTTATTAATTAATGAATCAATAAAAACGTAAAATGCACGTACCGACGAGACGAAATGGGTTTAATTGCGATAAATCGAAAAATCATTCAAAAATTATGAAATTTTGGGAATCCCCTGGAAATATTCCCAAAGGAATGTAGTCAAAATTTCACCTTGAAATGAGTTGACCAACTATGACTTTTGAGCGACCGATAAATCAATTACGTATCGATTTAAGGGGTCCCGGAAAAAAGTCATCCAAAATTTATGAAATTTATTCTATAATTTCCTATAGGGAAACTAAGGACACATTCAAAGTTTCAAGTCAAAAAGATGTGTGGAAGTATTTTTACGAATTTTTTGAATGTTAAAACAACCTTCCGGAGCGACCGAAAAATTCATTTGTCTTTACCGACAACTTAGACAAAAGTTTTGACTTGATATATATTCAACCATAATATTACATATGAAATAATGACTATGAGGTCCAAGAAATATATAAGCTTGAATTAAAAATGATTTTATCTGCCCGCAAGGGTTGTCTCAGTTGGTTAAAGAGAGGTCATCTCACCTCTTGGTCACAGGTTCGACTCCCATGGGAGGCGGATTTGTGATTATGCCATCCTGAGGTAGAGCATGTCGCACTTGTGCGGTTTGCCTTGGATCACGTGGTTTGCAGGCTATTGCGTGAGCCCATGGGTTTACCCAGAGCGCACCCGAAGGGTAGCGGCTGCGGGTTCCCATGTTAAAAAAAATGATTTTATCTGGATAAATAAGGATGGTTTTTCGGAATAAAATCTGTTTTGGGTCTTTTGGAATGGCTTTTGGCAAGGAAAATTGATTATAAATATCAAATGAATATATCATGAATATTTGAGAGTAAAACATTTAAGAACAACACTCTTTTAAATAAATCGAATCAATTTGACTCGTAAAAGCGGTGTTTAAAAATTCTCGATATTTGTGCCTTTAGCCGAATGCCTAAATCTTTTGACATAAATAACCTAGAATATAAAATACCAATATCATGATATTCTCATCATAAGTAAATGTCGAAAACATGTCGGAAAACATTTTTGGCTCGGTTTGACCAGTTTGACTTGAATCCCGAATTATGTCATCCCCTGGGGAGGATTCTAAGTGTAATCCTAAATCTAATTTAATTTCACTTTTATTTTGACAAATTCCAAAACCTAAAGAGCGAAAGCAATGACTCTGTCAGTGTCATCACACAAATGCCTATGAGAACAGACATCCTTCCTAGGAAGCTAGCATAGTATGTACTGATCTTTACGAATTAGCTAACTTCCAATCAGTTATCCTATGATCAGGAACAGTTTTAAGTCTAGTGTTATCATCTTCTAGATCTCACTATTATAATCTCATTATAATTCTAGAAGCTTTACTCTAAACTTTGGAACATCTGATTTAAAACACTTTAAATTGATAAAGCCCGTACAAAGACAAATATGCCTTTCACTAATAATCATAAAACCTACTAAGATTAGAAGAAAGTTTATCCTAACTCATCATCCATGATTGGATTTAGGACAGTTCTCTTTCAGCAATGTCGACCATGCGAGTACCCTAGCCTCCATCCCACTTTGGTAGACGTTTGATATATGGATGTTATGATTACCACACATGACACAACCTTTTGCCAGTTCACACAAAGAAAAGTCATTGTGGTAAAAGTTCAATTTAGTGAAACATTTTATCGAACAAGTGGTGGCACTCCTAACCAGGCCCTTTCTCTCTTTAACTGGATACACACACAAACATCTGTTTAAGTACATGAGCACGTGTCGATGAAATCGGTTACAGCCTTTGCTCTCTCTTTTCCAAATGAATTGGAGGTCTGAGGGGGTACTGGCACGTGAAATGTTATAAGCAGGGGAAGAGGCGCAACGTATATAGATGTTGATGGCTGATGTGGCTGTGAAGTGGCAGTTGAACTATGCTGGAATAAAATCACTCACCAAGCAGTATGTTGCAGTATTATATGCAATAGATTATATGATAATGTCTTAATTTAATATACATTATATATCTTTTATAGATATTAAATATACCATCCGATTTTTCGTGATATGTAATGGATTACTTTTATTTTTTCTATCTTGTTAATTGTATATTAAATTCTTTAATTTTTGATTATATTTTGATAGTTATAGAGGCATGCATGTATTAATGACTAGCAACAAGCATATTGTATAGCAATGGTTTACATTGCTTACACGACCACTTAATTGGGGAATCCTTTGTTTGTTTTCTATTATGCATTTGTACTTAGAAATAGGCATCAATATATCTGTGTAATGTGCATATTTGTCATACAATAATACTTGAAAGAAGATCCATGGATAATGCCGCAAGATTGAGGACAGAAGGCTGTAATAAACACAGTTGAAGATTGAAGAATAAAAATTTGCACAAATTCGAGTATTAATTTTCTCTATTAGAGAAGTCAAGAATTCGACATCTCAGGAATTCGATATGTCAAAGGCACTATTCGATATCTCAAGAAGTCAACAAGTTAAAGTATCGTTCGATATCTCAAAAATTTTAACAGCAAAAAGACATATTCGATATTTCAAGGATTCCACAAGTAGAAGTAGTTATTCGATATCTCACGGATTCCACAAGTAAAAGTAGCTATTCGATATCTCAAGGACACCATAAGTAAAAGTAGCTATTAGATATCTCAAGTATTCCAGAAATAAAGAACAATTCGAGAAGTTTATTGGATATCTCAAAAGAACTTGTTAGAGATGTCTAACTATTCAAAGGCAATTCTCGAATCAAGTACTTATCCAATTCTCAAATGTTTCAAAAGATAAATTATTGAAGATTCTCAAAACATAAAATCAACACAAACCAAGGTACCTGTAGTGGTCCAAAAGTTACAGTGTACACCTGACACGCCTACAAAGAAGTTTGGAGTTAAATTCACAGTAAAACAGCTAAAGAAGTGGATCTGGTAAGTATGCAAAACAAGGTTATATCACATGTTCCAGATTTCACCAAAATAGTATAAACAGATTTAGCTTACTAGTTTGTCTGTTAATAGTTTTGTAAAAGTGGACTATACACATGTTCTATAAGTGCACAGGCGCACTTCTTTAGTTGTTAAATTTTTCATTGTAATACCTAGACTATCTCTCTAAAAAAAATGAAGCTGAGAATACAACTTGGTATTCACAGTTTGTAACAAACTTTGAATCTAATATAAGATCAGATTTAAAGTGAGTTTGTGTGTTGTTTAGATTCCGCATTATTCATTGTTCAAACATACATACTCAAGTTACAAAGATTAAACAGATTCAAACAATTTACAAACAACAAGAAAAACAAAGAAAAGTTTGATAATACATTCACCGCCCTCTGTATTATCTCAGTGTGTCATTCATACTCAACAAGTGGTATTAGAGCAGACTGTTAATCAAAACAGTAAAAGATCAATATGAATATACCAAAGACAATAAGAATAGTTAAGGTCCCAAAGTTCAACAAAGAAAACTACAATCTATGAAAGATAAAGATGTTGCTATTCATCAAAGCTGCTAACCCTATATATCTAGATATTCTCAAAAATGGTCTCTTTGTTCCATAAGAAGAAAACCCTGAAAAGACTGTTGGAACTTCTATAACTCCAAAATATTATGTTGCTAAAGATCCATCAAAATGGACTGACATTGAGAAAGAAAAGGTAACTCTTGATAGCCATCTCATGCTTATCATCATTGACTCCATGAAACTCTCAATATTTATAAATATTATTGCCTGTACTTTAGCAAAAGAGATGTGGTATCATATTGAAATATTGTGTGAAGGAATTGAAGAAGTAAGAGAAAACAAAAAACAGATACTGGTCACTCAGTATGAAACCGTCACTCAATATGAAGCCTTCATGTCTCAATCCAAAGAAGGCATTACTGACATGTTTGAAAGATTTCACAGACTTGTGAATAAGTTGCAGATGAATGGCAAGATCTATAGCACAAATGAGCTAAACATGAAGTTTCTGGTATCTGCACCAAACCACTTTGAGCAAAGGGTTATCTCTTTAAGAGATAGAGATCTAAACAAAATCTTATATGATGTGATATCATCTCGCTAGAGATCTAAACAAAATCTTATATGATGTGCTATCATCTCGCTAGATGTTTTATTTAGTTGTAACCAACTAATGTACAATTTTTATGATTAACCATCGTTTCTCAACAATAGGTTCAAATGCATTGTATCTAAATTAATTTATTTATGTAGTATATAAATTTTTTTTTATAATTACACTTTTAATACACAAAATAAAAATGTATTTTTTCTTTAGTTTTCAAAAAATTATAGTTAAATAATAATTGTTAAACCATCATTAAATAAAAGATTATTTCGTGAGTATTGTGCAGGTTATAAAATAATTTAAATCCGATTTTTAGATTACAGGATAGAGTGAAAACAGTAAATTAGGCATTTAAAGTCTAACAAATATTTAGTTTTTATTTATTTAATTCTAATTGGTTGGTTTTTTTCTTTAACTCTTTAAAATTAGAAATTCTTTATTTATTTTAACAAAATTTCAAAATTTACCTAATTAAAATTTAATTCAATATAAAAAATAATTAATATGAGAGTAAAATTATATAAATTCGTATATAAAGTTAAATTAATTTAAATTAAAATAATATAAAAAGAAAAATAGATGGGAATCATTAGATTTAATATAAAGGACTATATTATATTTTAATGGATGATTTTTTTTAAAAAAAATCTAAAGTACGCATACTATCAATAACATATTAAATATTTATATTGTTATAATAGAAATGTTAATAATTTTTAAAAATAAAAACTTAAAAATATTAAGGAAAATTTATGAATTTTTATGATTACAAATTTAAAACAAAAATGACTGATTATAAGCTTGTACTGTGTGTATGTAGCTGGTTATAGTAATACCGAACTCCAGAGACGCGGGTTCTTAGTCCAAGTCCAAACCTCATCGGGCCCAATTTAGCAGTAAGTAGTAACGGCTCCAAATGCAAAGCTAGCCCTGTCAAGTAAAATAAGCAATGTTCGACGAGACCAAAGAGTATGAGCCTGTTTCGTTAAGTTTAAAAAGTTAGGAGTATTATTTATGATTAAAGTGTTAAGCGAAAGCCGAAAAGTGACAGTTGTTTGTTTGAATAAATTTATATTACGATTAATTTATGAGCTATTTAAAAATATAAAATAAAATTCTAATTAAATATATATTACATTTGAATCACAAATAAAATTGGTAAAATAAAATAATTATTAAAGGGATATTTTCAAATTGACTTTTATCATTTATATCATCACTTTTTTGACTTTTATCAGTGGTACTCTTGAACTTCAAATTTTATATCCGTAGTACCATTCCGTTAACAAAACGTTTGACAAACATTAAATATACAAGGATAGCAGAAATAAGAGTCAAAAAATGAGGGGTACCAAGTACAAGGGTACCATAGAGAATACTAAAAAATAAATATCTAAATAAGATATATATTTCATTTTCCATAAGTTTGCAAAATATAATGAACACTTTTAATTTACTTGACTAACATAAATAATTTTTAAGTAAAGTGTGAAAAAATTCACCACCAATTCAAAGTTTCTAAATATTTAATCAACAAAGAAAGTAGCTCACTTGCTAGTAGGGCTGAGCAAAACCGAACCGAAACCGAAAAACCGAACCGAACCATGCAAATTCGATTCGGTTCGGTTCTAATTTTTTGAAAATTCGGTTTATTCGGTCCGGACCGAATAGACCGAAATAAAAATCGGTTCGGTTCGGTTCTTTGAAAAATATTTCGGTTCGGACCGAATAGACCGAATAGTCCGAATAATATATACTTTAATTTTTATATTTATGTTATATACATTTTATATATATCTTATAAAATACAATTATATTATCTAATTTGTAAATTCTAATTATATCTATGTTGGTGAAATAGTGGTGATAATTGATTATTATTTTTGTGATAAATCATGAATTTTTAGCTTTATTTATAATATAGGTTTTTTTCAAAAAAAAAAATTCGGTTTTTTCGATCCGGACCGAACCGAACCGAACTATTCCGGTTCGGTCCGGTTCGGTCCATGATTAAACTTCGGTCCGGTTCGGTCCAGAAAAAAAGTGACATTTTGGTTTTCGATTTATTCGGTTCGGTTCGGTTCTGGATCGAACCGACCGAATGCTCAGCCCTACTTGCTAACGAGTAAGTAACTAATGGTACACTATGTGGAAGGGGCGAAATGCCCCTGGATATCTTTCGTGTACTTTTGAATGATTTAAAAGTTTAATACACTCTCTTTTTCTGGCAAAAAAAAAAAACATAATGATTCGGAGAGTTTGGAAGGTCAATCAACCATTTAATTACATTTTAAAATGTTATTAAAATATATTACGATTTTTACAAATTTCTTACATGTTCGATATTATAAAAATCAAGAAAAACCAAAATAACTCGTAACAATAATAGATTTCTATCATTATGCATAGTCAAAAGTAACTATTTTAAATATTGTGTGAAGTTATATAATTGAAATGGGAAAAATTGACAGAAAGTTTAAATTAAATATGATTTAATGGCAATTTTGATACTTTTAACGTTTTATTAATGGAAAAATATCATAAATCGAAAATCAAAAGTACAAAGATACCATAAGTAGGAATCAAAAAAATGATGATACTAATGATAAAAATTAATAGTACGATGCTACCAAATAAAATATCTCATACTAATTATTAACTTTGAAATATTTTATACCTTATTACACAAACATATTTTTGAACTTAAAGTCGAAATTGATTTTAACCCCTTGATTTGAAGAGATTGTCAAACAGGTTCTATATGACCCAGTTTTTTTTTCCCATTTTCATTAATTTTTTATATCAATATTTATAAACTTTTATAATCAATTAAACTAATTTAATTACTTTTAAAGAAAAATTTTCAAAAATTTGTATTTTTGACCTCCTATTACATATTAAAGAAATTACCCTAAAGTTTACTTTGTTCAATTAGTTGTGTCGTTTTTTTTTGTTATATTGTAGAGTTGTCATAAAATTAAAAAGTTTGGTTATCTAGTTTTTTTTCCTTTTCTTTTTTGGTTAAAAGATTTTGTTTCAAGTTGAAACCCAACTTTAAGTAGTCTATGGTGGGTATATTAATGGGATTGGTTTATTCAGCCACCTTTCTCCTTTTATATACCCCGTATGTGATTATTCCAATTATTTTGGACATAAGTGATTATTCCAAATTCACTTTGATAATATGCACATGTACAAATTCCACTTTAATAAGCACAAAAATTCCTTTATGCACATGATATATACTAGCATTATATATAGAAAAATGGACCTTTTTTGATGCCCGTTCCCAGTAGGGCCAGTAGCATAAAATCTAATGTCATTTTCTTAAAGATCACTCACAAATGTATTCATAATTGATTAAATTTGTACTTAAATCAAAGAATATAAGAAATTCTAATTTTGACTCGATTAAATTATGCTACAGTAGTATATTGATGCTTTACGGATTATTCGATTTCATTCGAACAAAAATGATTAGAGAGAGACGGGGAGTCATACGAAAGACTAGTAGAATACTACACTGAATACAAAGAGTACCTTGCCTTGTAATGCTAGTATACAAACGACAATTTGAACCAATTAAATATATAGGCAAATACTCATTAGATAAATTGAAATTTTATCATTACACAGTTTTGGACGAGAAATTAATTCAATTTCCGTATCTTATACGGACTTTTACGCTAGTTTATAATAAAAAAATTAACTATGCACACTACTTTTTTCACCATACTCACTCTATATATTAAATACTAAATGGTCTTATTACTTTACTCAATTTTATATTCTTTTCTACTCTTTTATACATTTTCTTAAATTTTCGTGTTCAACCGAAAATGTAAACAAATAGGCATGACAGAAGAATTACTAATTAAATTAAAAGAGATTAATACTTTAATCACAATAATCTCTAACATCACAATAATATTTTAGTCACAATAATCTCTTACATCCCAAAATCAACATCACCTAAATTTAGTACGAAATCTCTTAGGTAGTTACGTGCAAGACTAAGAAAAATGTAGCCACAATTACCACACAAATTGGTTTGCAACCTTTCCCATCCAATAGGGGTGGGATGGTTTGGTAGAAATCTAGTTCATGTATGCGTGGGTGGAGCGATGAAGATTTACCTATATTCTGTATCTATACACAGAAATGGGGAAGTGCATGAACAAGTACTTATCAACCAAAGATGTACATATATAATCATAGTGGAGATCGACGAACATTTTGTGGAAAAGGGTAAAGTATACAGTGTCAGATTCAAGTCAAACGAGTTTGAAAGTGAGCTAGAATATAACGAGTTTGAGAAATCTTATTTCTCAAAAGTAAGTTACTTATTCTGGAAAAAAGTACGTGTATATGTATTTTTTTCTGAAATAAGTAACTTACTAGCTTATAATGTAACGCCTTCAAATTCGGAATCAGCATTTGGTGCCACAAAACAATTAAAATGAAATATACTTTTAAAGAACTTATTGCACTTTGTAAACCTTAAATATTTGTCAAAGTCATATAGGTACCTTTATTTTTTTTGGTGGCACTTCACCTCCGATACTTCCTTTTCTCTTTAAGTTTGCAACCCCTGAACATGATTTCATCAAAATGTCATTATTTGTAAGGGGTATTTTAGTCTTTGTATTAATAAATATATTTATTTTACATGAAATATATAATTTATTTTACATAAAAATACTATAATTTAATTTTATATTAATAAATATAATCCTTTTTATTTAAAAACATTTATGCATTATTTGATTTAATTGAATATATAATTCGATGATACAATTGTAAACTATTTTTTTCTTAGAAATAATATAATGCAGTTTAAGATTATTTTATTTAAAAAATTTACGGATTTATCTTCATCACAATTTCTCTTGGACGATTAAAATTATAAAAATTTTAAATAAAATAATCTTAAACTACATAATATTATTTCTAAGAAGAAAATAGTTTACAATTGCATCATTGCATTATTCAATTAAATTAAATAGTGCATAAATATTTTTAAATAAAAAGGATTATATGTATTAATATAAAATTAAATTATAATATTTGTATGTAAAATAAATTATATATTTCATGTAAAATAAATATATTTATTAATAAAAGACTAAAATACCCCTTACAAATAATGACATTTTGATGAAATCATGTTCAGGGATTGCAAACTGAAAGAGAAAAGGAAGTACCGGAGTTGAAGTGCCACCAAAAAAAATTTAAAGGTACGTATGTGATTTTGACAAATACTAAGGGTTACAAAGTGCAATAAGCTCTAAAATCTTATTTACACAAACGATCCCTCATGCAGGATCAATCTCAGGTTATGGTGTGAAACAAGAATCTAAAATCTACAAATTATTACAATCGTTATCTCTGATCTAAATACTAACTAGTATACCGTCAAATCCTTAGCTCCATTCAATACAGCCTTTGTCCGTGCTGGTTCTGAAATCTATCCTTAATAGAACGCCTTGTCGCTCTCATTCAATTTGTAATACATAGGTAGATCATCCTTACATCTAACTGCAAAGGGTTAGGTAAAACAGAGGAAGAATGAGCCAAAGAACGCTCAGCAAGTATATAATATAGTGAAGCAATAATATCTCAACACTTCATTGATGAACAATATCAATGAATAATTATCACAAAAGAGCATTCAATTTCCATCATAGAGTAAGAGTTTTCCATTTTCTTCAACCATACTACCTCAGTTAAAACTTTGAGAAAAAAAATATCAAGAAATTCCCCAATCATTCTTACTCCCCTTTCAACGTACAATGTTACTCGAGAAGGGAATAACTGGGAAACCCCTATCCATCCTTAATCCCATTGTTTTACTAAGTTCCCAATTTTGATCAAGATAGAAAACAACTAACTCTGATATCCAAAATTTCGAAACTAATGACCATTTACTTAGAAACATATATATATATATATATATATATATATATATATATATATATATATATATATATATATCTTATAAAAACATTTATTTCTTTCATCACTTTTCACTAAAACATTCTTTTTGTTAGGAATAATTCATAAGTTGTGATGTTGAGAATAGAATTTTGCTTATACTTCTTATAAATCCTGATCTTATAAAGGATTTAACACTTTTTATAGGATGTATGTGTTAAACAGTAATCTGTAGAGTTTAGTCAGGAACAACAATGCATCAAGAACTACATGTCAGGAACTGAGATCAAATCCTGATACGCCAAGTCAAATACTAATGGATGTCGAATCCTGATGCAAGGTGGAATCCTGATATCAGTCGTGTTACTGATGATGTCATTATGGATGCTACAGAAACTGGCAAGTGCTATAAAACAGGATCTTTGTTTGGAGAACAAGCAAGAAGATATTGTGAAGGAAAGAATTATCTATTGATGGAAACTATCAACTGGACGGCAGAACATTGTCATAGATAAATTATAATTCTGTTATTAGTTGATACGTAGCATTATAAATACTCTCTCTATATCATTGTAAAAAGAGCGAATGCAAGTAAGAAAAATTAGGAGCTCTGTATTATGTTTGTATTCGAGAGTTCGAAACAAACAGAGAGAGATTTGTATTGTCAACAGCTGCTAAAGGTATTGTACACCTTTGGTAGAGTTTGTATTTGATTTATTTAATACAAACAAAGTTTGATTCATTCATTTGTTCTTGTTCATCTAATCAATCAAAAATCAGACACGATTATATAACTTGTATTCAACCCCCCCCCTTCTACAAGTTATTCGAGTTAACAATTGGTATCAGAGTAGGTTGATTTCGAATAATCATAAGATCTGCAATCATGTCTGGTTACAAGGATGGTAATACTAAGATCCCTATGTTCAAGAGAAACGAATATACTCTATGGGAAGTGAAGATGTTGCATCACCTGGAAGCAACAGATCCTGATTATCTTGACATAATCAGAGATGGGCCTTTTGTTCCAACAAGGCTTGTTCCTCAAGCAACTGTTGAAGGAAAAGTTGTTCCAGAACATACAGCAGAGAAGCCTAAATCTGAATGGACAGATTAGAAAAAGGAGAACGTTCTTAAGATGCTAAAGTGAGAAACATACTATTCAATAGTCTATATTCTTTTCTCACTAACTATGTTCTCTCTTGTAAAACTGCTAAGGAGATATTGGACAATCTAAAGGTTCACTGTGAAGGAACAAAACCTGTCAGGAAGAATATGAGGACACTTCTCATACAACAGTATGAGTACTTTGAATCCAAGTCTGGTGAGTCACTTACTGATACCTTTGATAGGTTTACTAAACTTATCAATGAGATGGCCATGCATGGTAAATATTATGACTTGGAGGATATGAATACTAAGTTCATGAAAGCTGTTCCCGATTTCTATAATGAGAAGATATCTACAATTGAGGAAGCTAATGATCTGGATGAAATATCATTAGAAGCAGTTTATGGAAAATTGAGAGCTTATGAACTTGACAGGCAGCAGAAAAAGAGCAGGAGTGAAGGAAAGTTGAAAACTGTTGCACTCACTGCTCAGTCTGAATCAAAGAAGCTTCCAGAAGAAAAGTCTGAATCTACTGAAAGAGACTTGAGGAAGAAGAAGAGCAAAGAAAGTTCTGAGTCAGAGACTGCAGATATAGACTCTGAAGATAATGATTCTGAATCAGAGATGCAAGAACTCTTTGCTATGTTTGCTAAAGCTTTCAAGAAAGGAAGATTCAACAGGAGAAGATTTAGCAAATGATCTTTTCAGAAGAAAGAGGAGAAGAAGAGTGACAAAGGCAAGAGTACAATTATCAAGCTTGATAAGGCCAAGATCAAGTGCTTTAACTGCAGTGAGCTTGGACACTTTGCTAGTGAGTGCAAGAAGCCTAGGAATTCAGGGAAGGGTAATGCACTCATGGTCACATAAAAGGATTGGACAGACTCCAGTGATTCTGAAGATGAATTGGATTATGATAACATTGCATTGATGGCAAGTGCTTCAGACAAGTCTGGATCTCCAAAGAAAACTTCTTCATCTTCTGTTAAGGTATCACTTCACTCTCTTGATTCATTTGATAGCTTAGATTCTGATGATATTAGATCTATTCATGTTGAGTTTAAGAATCTTATGACTAACTTCAAAATTCTTGCTAGTGAAAAAGATGAACTTAAGGCTAAGAATGATGAATTAGTTAGTAGAAATAATTTTCTTGAATCTGAGTTAATTCAAATGGAAGAATATAGGTTAAGTTCCGATAAAGCTAAGCATGATTATGGTGTTATCCTTGAGGCTTATGACTATGTCAGAAAAGAACTAGAGGAAGAGAGAGATATGATGAAAACCATTAACACTTCTGGTAAAAAGACTCAAGAAATCATTGACAATCAAATTCTTGGTAAAGTCTATGGCTTAGGTTTTGGAAATAATAAAAGTGAAAATTCTGTAGCTATTGTCTTGGATGATAGGAAAGAAGAAGCTATCATATCCAAATCTGAAGGTAAGAAGATAGTTTCTGAACCTAAACATATTAAATTTGTTGATTCTAAAGGTACCCCAGTTGTGCACAAAAAAATTAACAATAGCAATTCAGATGAGAGAGTGTTAGAAAAACCTAAGAATGTCAACATAGGCTTTTTGTCTAAGTCTCAGTTGAAATAGAGACTAGAAGGTATTTCAGAGTCTAGCAAGATCAGAAGAAATAGGAATGGAAAAGAAGGTATTAACAAAGAGAATAATTACAAGAATGTACCTGATGCACCTAGGAAGAAATGCTATAAATGTGGAAATCATAATCCTTTGGCCCTAGACTGCAATCAAAAACCTTCTTGGAAAACTGAGTCCAGATTTCCCAAGACTCAGAGAATTCAATACCAACCACAATAACCCTGTTATCATTGTGGTAGTTTACTTCATTCCATTTATATGTGTAAAGAATATCATTAATTGTATTATGACTATTATTCTTTGAAATCTGAAACTCCTAGTCACAAACAGTTTGTGAAATCAAAGTCTAAGGTTGACTCTGTAACAGGTAAATCAAAAGCAAAATCTTCAAAGCCTGTTGGTTCAAAAGTTAGTAAGAAAGGATCCAATCAAAGTTGGGTCCTAAAAAATTCTAACTAGCTACTTTTTGTTTGCAGGGCACTGGAAAGAAGCATTCAATTATCTTGGATAGTGGATGCTCTGGACATATGACTGGAAAGAAGTCCCTGCTTACGAAGTTTGAGAGGAAAGCTGGCCCAGTAATATCCTTTGGAGATGGCAACAAAGGAGAAACTCTGGGATATGGCTCAATTATTTTGGGGAGTGTCATCATAGAAAACGTAGCACTGGTTGAAGGCTTGAAACACACACTTTTAAGCATAAGTCAACTGGGTGATAAGGGTTACCAATCAATCTTTGACAGTGAAGGATGCAAAATCTTGAATATGAAGAATGGAGACATAGTTCTGACTGGTTAGAGACATGGTAACATATATGAAGCCAGCTTGAGTGACACATCTAAAAGAACTGTCAGATGTCTTTACAGTAAGGCATCAACTGATGAAAGCTGGAACTGGCACAAAAAGCTCTCACGTCTCAATTTCAAGAAGCTTAATCAACTTGTTAAGCACCATCTGGTGAGAGGCCTACCTCAGGCAAATTATGTGCAAGATGGACTTTGTGATGCTTGTCAGCTTTGAAAACAAAGAAGAACCACTTTCAAGAGGAAGAAAGAAAATTCAATTACTGTACCATTTCACATGCTGCATCTTGATTTATTTGGTCCAGTAAACATTATGTCTATCAGCAAGAAAAGATATGCTCTAGTTATAGTGGATGATTACACAAAGTTCACATGGGTATTCTTTCTACACAAAAAGGATGAAGCTCCTCAGCAAATCATTGAACTTGTCAAGAATATTCAAAATAGCTCTGAGTACAAGGTCAAAGTGCTTAGAAGTGACAATGGTACAGAATTTAAGAATTCTACAATGGAGGAGTATTGTGCAGACAATGGAATTACTCAACAGTTTTCTGCACCTGGAACACCTCAGCAGAATGGTGTAGTAGAAAGAAAGAACAGAACTCTCATAGAGGCAGCAAGAACCATGCTTGCAGATGCAAAGCTTCCAACCTATTTCTGGGCAGAAGCTATTAACACTACATGTTTCACTCAAAATTGTACCTTGGTAAATGGCCATGGAAAGACTCCCTATGAGATGATCAAAGGAAAGAAGCCAAGTGTGAAATACTTTCACATCTTTGGATTCAAATGCTATGTCCTGAAAGTTCATCCAGAACAACTTGGAAAATTTGAAGCCAAATCGGATGAAGCAATCTTTCTAGGATATTCAGCATCAAAGGCCTTCAAAGTATACAATCTCAGAACTCACATTGTTATGGAATCAATTCATGTTGCATTTGATGATAAGAAGTTTGGAATTTTGCAAACTGATGAAAGCCATGACAATCTGGAATTTGAAAATCTTAAGTATTCTGAGATTCTCTCCAGTGATGATGAAGATTCTCCAGAGGAGATCTCTAAAGCTTCTCAAAGGAATGCTACTGTTGAGGGGGAGCAATTCAATCAAGGAGAACACAGTACTGGTCAGGATCAGACTAGTCTTTCAGAGTCTACTTCATCAGGAACTGATCCTTCAGAGTCTAATGAAGGAAGATCAGAAACTAGCAGCAGTATGGATTCTACTGATTCTACTGATCAAGGGGGAGGTTTTGAAAGTAGAGAAAGTTCTTCTATGAGAGATACCACTAACTTAGGGGGAGAGTCTAGCAGGAGTAATCTACCACCTGTTAGAAAATGGACAAGGGATCATACTGAAGATTTGATTATTGGTGATCCAAATAGTGGTGTTCAAACTAGAAGATCAATTCAAAATGAATGCTTGTATAGTTGTTTTCTCTCAAAGAATGAACCTAAGAAGGTTGAAGAAGCCTTACAGGATCCTGATTAGGTAATAGCAATGCAAGAAGAATTGAATGAGTTTGAGAGGAACAAAGTCTGGAAACTGGTACCAAGACCTAAAGATAGATCTATTGTTGGTGCTAAATGGGTTTTCAGAAACAAGCTAGATGAATCTGGTATGATTGTGAGAAACAAAGCAAGATTGGTGGCCAAGGGATACTCTCAGGAGGAAGGAATTGATTATGATGAAACCTTTGCACCTGTAGCAAGATTGGAAGCAATCAGAATGTTTCTTGCATTTGCAGCTCATCCAAAATTCAAGGTATACCAGATGGATGTAAATAGTGCTTTTCTAAATGGTAAGCTTGATGAGGAAGTGTATGTGGAGCAACCACCTGGTTTTTTTGATCCAAAGTTTCCAAATCATGTCTACAAACTTGACAAGGCACTCTATGGACTAAAGCAGGCACCAAGAGCATGGTATGAAACTTTGTCTAAATTTCTTCTTGAAAATGGCTTCACAAGAGGTAAAATTGACAAAACTCTATTCTTTAGAAAGATTAAAGGTGAATTACTTTTAGTTCAAGTTTATGTTGATGATATTATATTTGGTTCTACTAATGAAAAGTTATGTGCTAAGTTTAGCAAGCTTATGCAGTCTAAGTATCAGATGAGCATGATGGGTGAACTAAATTACTTTTTAGGCTTGCAGGTCAAACAGACTGAGACTGGTATTTTCATTAATCAGTCAAAGTATATCAAAGATCTTTTAAAAAGGTTTGACTTTCAAGATTGTGCAATTACGAAGACACCCATGGCAACAGCCACTAAGCTAGACTCTGATTTTAAGGGAAAGAGTGTTGATAACACTAGCTATAGAGGCATGATAGGTTCACTATTATATTTAACTACAAGTAGACCAGATATAATGTTCTCTACCTGTTTATGTACTAGATTCAAAAGTGATCCTAAGGAATCTCATTTAATTGCTGTGAAGAGAATTTTTAGATATCTTAAGGGAACTCCAAATCTTGGTTTGTGGTATCCAAGAGAATCTGATTTCTCCCTAATTGGCTATTCAGACTCTGATTATGTAGGGTGTAAAATAGACAGGAAAAGCACTACAGGTACATGTCAATTCTTGGGAAACAGATTGATTTCTTGGGCTAGCAAGAAGCAACAATCAGTTTCAACCTCAACTGTAGAAGCTGAATACATTGCAGCAGGTAGTTGTTGTGCTCAACTCCTTTGGATAAGAAATCAGTTGATGGATTATGGTATGACACTTAGTAATATTCCTATGTTTTGTGATAATACTAGTGCTATCAAAATTGCAGAAAATCCAGTTCAACACTCAAGGACTAAGCACATTGATGTCAGGTATCATTTTATTAGAGAACATATTGAAAATGGTACCGTGGAACTTCATTTTGTTCCTACTGACAAACATCTTGCAGATATTCTGACTAAACCACTTGATGAGGCTACATTCATTAGACTGGTTAGTGAGTTAGGAATGTTAAATTTTTAGATCTTTAACATCTGCATAAGTAGCAAGGTATGTTGTTCAGCTTATAGACTTGATATCTTTGTTGTAACATCTTATTTGATAAATTTCAGTATGACAGACTTATTAATAAACATCAGGATCAGGATTGCTATCAGGATGCTGACGTCATCAGTATTGACATCAGGATTGTATCATCAGTATCAGGATTGTGAAATTTGTGTGTCTTACTATTTCAAATCCTGAAGATCAATCTTTATAGTGGTTCAATTCTGAGTTTTGTTAAGTCTATGTTAGAAAGTTTTACCACATGCATACTGATAATTTATATCATTATTCAGATCAGTCAATAAACAACAATAGACAAGTAGATAATAAGAAAACTTGTATTTTCATTAATCAAAAGCATTACATACATGGAAATGAAATACAATTCTTCTTTTTGTCTAACTTCTACTGATAATCCTATTCTTGTCTAAAGTTGTTGCTGCTTTAATCTTCAACGATCGACTTCAAGAAAAGGAGCATCTCAAGATTAGATTCCTTGTCTGGGCGACTTGAATGAGAGCAGATGACTCATCTTCATGTTTATTGAAGAAAATGAATAGCATCTCCACCAAGATCAAGCTCAGACTCTTCGCCAAATTCTTCATCCTCAAGGTGTGAAGAGATCAGAGGAGGATCGTATCCGACTAGTAGATGTTTTAGAGGAGATTCGTGGAAATCATCTGGGTTAAGACCAACCTTATCTAACTCGATGAGAAAAGTCAACTCTTGTAAGAGATAGTTTACTTGCTCCTTATCATCAAGAGTAAAGAACTTCTCAGTGGCAATGAACCATAAGCAAGGGTTCATATGAAGATTTGGGTTGAAAGCCATGGTCCAAAGAGAAAAGAATGAAAAGGTTTTGAAGAATGGCATAGACGTCGGTTTCTTTTATAGAAAGACGTGAGAAGCTGAACAGTCATTTGAGGGTTATTATTGCAGTCAGTCATAATTATGTGTGACTGTATTTCTTGTATTTACAAGAAATATTGAACGTATCTAACCAATTGATTTTGTTCAGATTTTATTTATTTCTTTTACAGGTAAAAGAAAATGCCACGTGGAAACTCCATTTAGTCTTTGTAATCAAGATGATATTGATCAGAAATACAAGTGTGTTCACATCAGGATTAGTAATTCTTTCTATTCAGAAATCACATTAAATCTTGTGATTATCTTGGTGAGAAGATCACATCAGGAAAAGGAAGCTGATCAGTATTAACTTTTATCTTGATTTTACCTTGATTTATTTACTTGAAATCAATTTTGGATTTTATTTTTCAAAATAAAATCGTGAGTAACTGCATTTTTCAGGGACTGACACCTGTCAACCTACGTGTCAATGTGGGATAATGGGTCTGAAGGATTTTTGAAATATAATTATTTTGAAACTCTAATCGTGTAATTGCTTTCTCTAATTTCATTTTCTAAAGCGAAAGACACTCTTGAGTTTTCAAAATCACTAATCAATTTCAAAGCTTTCTTAAGTTCTTTTCATATCAAAATGGCAACTCAAAGAAGACTACCTAAATCAGTAGCTTTCAAGTTTGGTGACTTTGATTTTATGATGAACAATCATGTTGCAGCTATCACCAACAAGGAAGGGGTGTCAACTGATTTTCACCCAATTATGGACTTTATGGCGAAAGGATCATTAAGTTATGCCTTGACAGCATCTCCACAAATTAATCAAGTAGCTGTTTCACAAGCTTGGGAGAATGCTGAGGTAATTGATTCTACTCAGAGTCAATCAGGTAAGATTGTTCTATAATTAGGACAAGACTCATTTGTTATTACCGAATCTGTTGTTAATTCAGTACTTCACTTACCTGTTAGTACGAATTTTGAGAATGTACCATCTGATGATAACGTTAGAACTATGTTATCTGCATTAGGTTATAATGGACCTCTAGATAACATGAGTCAGTTAAATAGATCCTTTATTAGGAAAGAATGGTCTTTCTTCTTTGACCAACTTGCTAAATGTTTTACTGGTAAATGTAGTTCTTTTCAACAAATTACTGCTGTTACATCTTACATTGCATATGGCTTGCTTTATAACAGAGTAATGAATTTTGGTAACATTATCTTAAGTCAGATGAGTATTAAACTTGGGTCAAGAGATCATGACAGGAATATGATTTATTATCACATATTCATACAACTATTTGTTAACCATTTCATTCCTGATGTTGAAGCTAGATTTGGAAGAGAATATTGTGTTTCTCTTATGTACAGAAAAAGAGAATTTTCTCTGACATTACAAAGAAGGACAATGAAAAGAATCTAGATGAAATACCTGCATTACACTATCCAAATCATGTACATGTACTTCTAAGAACTCATCTTCCTACTATCTATAATTCTTCTTTCTTTGGTGGTGAAATGACTCATGAATCTCAATAGGAGGAGAACCCCCCTGTGTCTACCCAAGTACCCAAAAAGATTACAGTCACTGAAACAATTCTAGAACCAAATTGTGATCCACAGCCTATTGTTTCAAAGAAGCCAACCTCTGGTGTTTCTCAAAAGACATCAGTTGTAAAGAAGAGGAAATTTGTTGTTTATAGTAGTAGTTCTAGTGAAGATGATGATAATATATCTCTTGCTGAGAGAGCAGAATTGAAGGATGCAATTCAACTTTCTAAGCTAGGACAAAGAGATGGAACACCTAGTCACAGCCAGGCTGTAGTCTCCCAAAAGACTGTAGTTCTTAAAAAGGGAAAACAGTTACTGGATACTATCTCTAAAAAGACTGTGTCTATTGAAAAAGGATCTCATCCCAAGATCACTTCTGTGTCTACACCTCTTGAGTCTTCTCAAGATAAATCTGTTGCTCACTATACTAGGAGAACAAGGAGAAAGATTCATTTGTCACCTACACACACAGTGTCTAGTCCAACTAACATTATGCAGGTCTCTACAAACAAGGCTATATTCACGTCAGTATCTGACAAGAAAGATCTGGATCTTGATTCTTCATGGGAAACTACATTGACATACAGACTGGCTATGGAACTTATTTCTCTAAAAGTGAAGCTTTCCAGGCCTGTTCTAGATTTTCTGATTGAAAGAGTTCCCAAACTTTCATTTCCTGGAGAATATGGACTGTTACATCAAAGACTTGATTTAATGAAGATGTACTTCTATGTAGTCAGAAAGGAATTGTACAAGAAATTTGGACTTCCTAAGCATGTTGCACTTCAATCACTTCATGCATATTTATTTAATAAGGATGTCATTGTTGAAGCTGCTTCAGCTCAAAGTGGACAAGAGGAGGTAGTTGATAGAGGGAAGCAGTCAGCAGAAGATACTATTGCACAAGTGGTGAATAGTAGGATAGATCAGATCACAGTCACTGCAACACAAGAACCATCTAGTCAGAGATTGGATGACTCAGGAACTGTGATTGCTGATGCTGGAAGGTCTTCTGTGATGACTGAAATTGGAAGTGAGAAACCCTATGATATGGGAGGAATGACTTTGATTGATTTTCCTAAAGATCAAACCAATATTGTTCTTTCAGAGTCTATCCACCTTGAGGGTGTGTCTTAGCAACTAACACTTAAAGATGGTGACATACTAGCTATGGTGTCTAATGAAGTATTACTGAAGATATCAGAGTCTAGTGTAGATCCTGAAAGTGGTATACTGGAGCCTGTAGTCTCTAGAAAGAAAGTAGATGTTTGTAAGGGTTCAGAGACTATAGCAGCTCACTTCTTGGAGAAAACCTCAAACCCCATGCCATATGAGGAACCCTCTCTCCATTTGAGTTCAGGTATAAAAACTTCTTCTAACTCCTATTTTTCTGTAGGTCATGAGAGCACTTATCCAAATTTGAGTGATACACTTGAAAAGATGGACATAGATCCACACACAGAGAGGCTGGCTCCTGACCAGGCAAAATGAGAGGTAGAAAGAGTGTTGACTTTAGATAGCCAAAGTGAGAATGAGGGTATGGATGATCAACTCCATAGTGAGGGAGAGAAAGTTAGGAAATCACCATCGTTTGATTTCTGGGATCAGGTTTTTCCTGAATCTTGGTCTGAAAATCTTGGTATGGATGCTAGTACTTATTCTTTTATCAAGATGTATGAGAAGAATGACTTAGCAAAGCACAATGCAAAGCCAGAAGTTAAAGCTCAGAAACAGAAAGAGAGGCTTGCAGGAATCATCAACAGAAGAGATGAAAAGCTAAGACAATCTCTTACTCCACATGTACCAAAAGATATTCCTAATGATCCTAGTATTCCTTTGTATGTACTTCCAATTTCAGCTAGAATTGAGACATCAACAGTATCTGATCAATCTAAGGAGGAGTCAGGATTTGTAGATGTTAGTACACAGAATACTGGTGAAGGACAGGATGATCATGTTTCAGCTTCAGAGCAGAAAAGTGAAGATGTGTGTACTTATACTAAAGTATTATTACTTGAATATCATTCTACTCAGTAGAGCATGCTACACAAACAACTTCTTCTACAAGGATTGAAGATAAGGTCATTTCTGCATCTGAGTGTGAAGATACAACAAGCACTTCCAACATTGAAGTCAATTCTGAAATTCTACAGGACATTTAGAAATCTCAAAGTGATATTCAATCGAGACTTCAAACACTTGAAGATAACCAAGTCACTATTATGGAAAATCAAGCAGTTCTGATGAATCTTATTTCTTCTATTACTGAATTTCTCAAAATTAATGTTGCTGATGTCAAAAAGGGGGAGATAAAAATAAAAACAATTCAGAGGCAACAGACTGGGAGAGATGAACAGATTGGAGATAAAGGAAGAACTAAAAGTGACAGAGGTGAATCTCAACAAGGAAGTGGAAGTATCAAATAGTTGCATTCTTTCTTCTAAGTACTGAATACTATGTATACATCTGAAGAAGAAGGAGGTACTTAACTTCATGATCCTAAATTCATAAATTCTATTCTAGTTGAATTGTCATATGTTTTGACATCTACAACTTAGATTTATGCTTCAGATTCTAAGGCATAAATAGAGGAAGATTGTTAGGAATAATTCATAAGTTGTGATGTTGTGAATAGAATTTTGCTTATACTTCTTGTAAATCCAGATCTTATAAAGGATTTAGCACTTTTTATAGGATGTATGTGTTAAACAGTAATCTGTAGAGTTTAGTCAGGAACAACAGTGCATCAAGAACTACATGTCAGGAACTGAGATCAAATCCTGATACGCCAAGTCAAATACTGATGGATGTCGAATCCTGATGCAAGGTGGAATCCTGATATCAGTCGTGTTACTGATGATGTCATTATGGATGCTGCAGAAACTGGCAAGTGCTATAAAACAGAATCTTTGTTTGGAGAACAAGCAAGAAGATATTGTGAAGGAAAGAATTATCTATTGATGGAAACTATCAACTGGGCGGCAGAACATTGTCATAGATAGATTATAATTCTGTTATTAGTTGATAGGTAGCATTATAAATACTCTCTCTATATCATTGTAAAAAGAGCGAATGCAAGTAAGAAAAATTAGGAGCTCTGTATTAGGTTTGTATTCGCGAGTTCGAAACAAACAGAGAGAGATTTGTATTGTCAGCAGCTGCTAAAGGTATTGTACACCTTTGGTAGAGTTTGTATTTGATTTATTTAATACAAACAAAGTTTGATTCATTCGTTTGTTCTTGTTCATCTAATCAATCAAAAATCAGACACGATTATATAACTTGTATTCAACCCCCCCCCCTTCTACAAGTTATTCGAGTTAACACTTTTTCTTAAAACCATTCCATTTTAAAACATATTTTTCATAAACCTTTTTTTAAAAAAACATTTAAGTTGATTTTATTAATCTCCAGATTATGGACAATACGGGTGATCAACCACGTAAAGTCCCCATACCTTTGAAATTGGGTTCCCAATTATGCAATACATTGGCCTTTAATGCTGGACTAGGGCAACCACCCCTAGCCTCTTACGCTAAATAAAAGTGTTGGACTAGGGGAACCACCCCTAGCCTATTACGCTGTCCAATTTATAACCGTTTATTAATAATTTAAAACATTTCATTTTCCAGTCCTTAAACTCACTGATAACAGATCAGCCCAATATAAGAATTTTAAAACATACTTCAATAAACAAGACATTTTGAATTGTAACTATAACAGACTGAGGGTCAGGAAGCAATTGATATCAAGAATCATAAACAACAAAGCAATAGGGTCGAACTAAACATAATATAGTTCAGCAAGATTGAATCATAAATCAACAAAGCATCATGAATCAATAAAGAGTCATTAACCAATTAAGGAACAGATCAATTATTCAGGTTCTAGAATTGAACAACAATTAATAAGGAAATCAAGAAATAAAGGACTCTGAAGTTTCATAAAAGTTTGAATAAATACATTGGTTATAAACCATTCTTTTTAGCTATTTCCAGACTTGGTAGAATCTCATTATATATTTTGAAACTAATCTGAATGATTTAAATAATCAAAAATAAACATTCAAGAAGTTCTCAATTACTCGTATCCTCATTCTTGTCAGCTAAGCACTCATAGGCTTTAGCTGCCAAACCGGCCTGTCAATAATGAGTTGAATAATTAAGAAGATCTCAATTCATTCTCGGTTTTAACCGTCACTGAGTAACACATGCTTCAACGACAATATAAACCTCGAATTAATTTACATTCAATTATAGCGATAATAATATCAGAATAAATAGTTGTACAGTAATTTAAGGAAAACATTATTTGAAGAGTATTTACTGAGGGAAAATCATAAATCATAATCAGGAATTATAATAAAAGATTTTTATAATTTTTTAAATCTTGGATTTTCTCTGTTTAACAATATCATTTAATTACTTTTGAAGAATATAAAATAGTACACGATTGAGGAATCCGGTAACATACCATGTATTAAAATATTAATAAAAATGAGGAATATTTAAATAAAATAATTTTTAAAAGAATCAATACCTGAATGATAGGTATTGAGGAATCTGATAAAATATCAAGTATTGGAATATTAATAAAGATTATAAATATTTATTAAAAATAATTTAAAAGAGTACACACCTGAACAATAGGTGGAGGGAATGAACAATTGTAAAATAATTTGAGAATAAACACTTGAATACCAGTTGAGGGAAATGCCACTTGAAATAAAAGAAAAGGGTGTAGACCCTAACATAATGATTCGAAGGAAACCTATAATTATTAGGAATAGGTTCACATCATTTAAAATAGAAAGAAAGGGTATAGATGCTTGCAAGAAAGGATTCGTAAGGACATATAAATAAAACAGAAGGGTTCACATCAATTGAACGATAAGTGAGGGATAGTATAACTTGCCTCAATACACGCAGTTTCAAATTCCAATATCTCAGTTCCTTCCTCACTTTACATCAGTCTCCAATTCTTTATACATTGATCATTATGCGATCGCACGTACGTCTTTCTTTTATCACTTGTCAGTCTCTACTCGAGCAAACTCGTCCACTCCGATAATTATTTCATTCCTCGAGATTCCTTCTACACGTTCACTGGCTCATAGCCGACCTCCTATTTGTACCTATACACAGGAAAAGTAGTACTTCAGTATGCTTGTAACCTTAACCGTCTAATCATGTTCTACCCAAACGCGTCCTATAACGCTTTACACTTAACACATATAGAACATATTGGTTATACTCCTAAAATAATTTAGTATAATCAGATAAATCACATAAACACTTAGCACGTATTATGACTCGATATCATATATTAATCACGTAAATATGAGTCATATACCCATAAACTATTAACAATCATAGCATATTTTCAGATCATTTGAAATCGAATAAGTTAAATAGATTTAGATACAGGGGATTTTTAGAAAATTTCGGTATTAAGTATTCGTAAATAGGACTATCCATCTGTTTTTCAATTTAATAATTTAACCCTGCACACAATAAAAGAAAAATAAAGCTACTCCAACTTGAAGCAAACAATTAAGAAAATAACTGCCCTGACTTGCAGCACCCAAACAATTAAGAAAATAACTAACAGTTTATCCTTGCTATATAACATTTTAAAACCATACAATCAAGAAATAAATTCATATTACGTACATTTCACTTAACTACTCCGGATCCAACTAATACTCTCAATAGCACTTTAATCATTACTATAAACACAATGTACAAGTTATTAATCAGATGACATATCCACTAATTATTAACACTTAACAAGATAAACTAGTTAATATTTAACAATTTATAACATTTGGTTCTATGCCGCTTAAATACATAAACCCATAATCAACTTATGATTTTACATAATTACTGGTATCCCTGTACGATTTACAATCCAACTACACACGTAGATGTGCACTATTTATAATCTATTAAATCAAATTTAAATTAACAATTGAAACTTAAATCATAAATCCATGCAAGTATTTAAAATCGAACAATTCGTACAAATTGAATATCATTCAACTAATAATATACATCTTATATTCTAGGAAAGTAAGTTAATATTTTTAGAAACTTTACAAAAACAATTTACAAAAATTTTGACGGCGTCCCCTTTGTACGGGGACATAACAATCAATGAATCATCATATTCGAAATATAATTTACAACCAACCAAGTAATAAATGCTTCAATTTATAACCACTCCAAAACCGAATATATAACTTTCGAAAATTACAAACACGAAACGAAAAATATCGTATAATTTACAATTTCACTGAATAAGTCGACAAAGTTTTGAATGTAATCACTTTGCATCAGAGAAAGAACCATAACTAAGTCTATGTATACATCACAAAATCAAAGGACCCACTTGAACTTGCCACTAGCACATAATCGTTCAGCATAAACTGAATAACAAGAGTTGTTCAACATACACGGTTGTTTAACACACACCCACATATTACACACACACACGCATTATACACACACAACGCACACACTCAAACCAACTTGACACACTCGAAGCACACATACATACACAGTTGACTCGATGTTTCACAGGAGAGGGGAGATGGGTTCGATTCTTGCAATAAGAATCATCAAGGCCTCAAGTCAACCACATACACGGTTCGGAAATTACACACAGACCATACCCACACACTCACGCAGTGATTAAATCACAGCACACTATGAGTTCGACCTACAGCTAAATACACACACTAGCAGCCCAATTTCAGACCATACCCCAGCTGTTCAAGAAGCTCACAATCGGCTTATTCCAAAGAGGAGAACCAGGAGCACAAAGAACCTCACCTAGACACATAGCATACCACTCATATGCTCAATATACAGACACACACACACACACCTATGACTGATGGAGAAGAGAATAGAGGGGTGGGGGTGAGGCTCGCCACAGGGAGAAGTGAGAAAGATATGGAGAGACTTCGAGAGGGAGAGATTTGGGAGAGAGGTCGAGTGATTTAGAGAGGAATCGAGAGAATTCTAAAGAACTCGATAGAATTGTTTTTGAGAGTGCAGCCCGACAGAAATTTGGGGAAACAGGGATAAAAGGACTGAAAAGGAGGGAAGCTTCATAATTTTGCAAAAATTTTCTATTTACAAACAATTAAAAACCCGCTTTGTAAAATAGAAAATAAATGGGTAATATTTGTGAAAAATCATAAAATCATTTTTAAAATGTAGAAAATAAAATTTTACACCTCCCAAAATTTTTAAAATATTTTTAGGATAAAAAATGAATCAAATATGAATTTTAAAAATAAAGATCCTTTAAATGCCAAAGAACTCTTAAAATAATTTCAAAATACTTAAACATCCAAAATAATTCACCCAATAATTTTAAAGACTAAATAATTATACAAAGATTTTATTACAAAATATTTCATGATTTGTAATAACTCCGATGATTTTATAAAATTCCCAGAAGATCATTAATGCACGATTTAAATAGATTTAATTCGTCAAAAATACAAATAAAAATACACGGACTTACACGTCAGACATGCATCATCATATAAACTTGTAAACATGATGTCACATACATTAATCGTAAAAAAAATGACACTATATAATCCACATCCAATATTAAATAATAATATTTATAATTACAATATTTTTCTAGGGCGTTATATATAACCCGTGCAATGCACGGGTTTCTTGTGTTATGTTATAAATTTATTTAATATTATAATTATGTTTTTATATAATCATTATTTTAAATAACTTTTTAATTTTAATTTGATATAAATTAATATATTCATGTTTACGGATTATACTAATGTTTCCTTATCAACGTATATGATTTTTAATATATTTTATTAATAATTGAAAAATATGGTGTGATATTTTCGGTTATATATTAATGATTGTAAGATTTGTTATAAATTAAAAAGGTAACGTGTTTTAATTAGAAAGGAAATATTAATGATTGAAAGATATGATACGATTTGTCTTTTTAGGTGTTTATAAAAGTTAATATCTTCAGTTAAAAGTAAATGTGAAAAAGGCAATCGACTAATTATCCTTAATTATATTATGTTATTATTTATTTTAGGTGTTATATTTTTCTTGAAAATTATGGTGTGATATTTTCGGGTATATATTAGTGATTGTAAGATTAAGGAAATATTAATGATCGAAAGATATGATACGATTGATGTTTTTATGTGTTTATAAAATGTAATATCTTCAACTAAATGTAAATGTGAAAAAGGTAATCGACTAATTACCATTAATTTTATTATATTAATGTGAAAAAGAAAATCGACTAATTACCATTAATTTTATTATGTAAATCGATTAATTACCATTAATTATAACGTGTTTTAATTCGAACGGAAATATTAATGATGGAAAGATATGATACGATTGATGTTTTTAGATGTTTATAAAAGGTAATATCTCGACTAATTACTATTAATTATATTATGTTCTTATATGTTATTACTTATTTTAGGTGTATGTGCGCTGCACAGATTTCTTTTATTATTTTATAAATTTTATTTAATAGTACAATTATGTTTTTATATACTCATTATTTTTAATATTTTTTTTATTTTAATTTAATATAATTTAATATATCCATGTTTACGGATTATACTAATGTTTCCATATTATAAACAACGTATACAGATTTTTAATATATTTTATTAATAATTGAAAAATATGGTATGATATTTTCGGGTATATATTAATGATTGTAAGATTAGTTTTAAATCAAAAAGGTAACCTGTTTTAATTCGAAAGGAAATATTAATGATTGGAAGATTTGATACGATTGATGTTTTAGGTGTTTATTAAAAGTAATATCTTCAACTAAAAGTAAATGTGAAAAAGGCAATCGACTAATTACCATATTATATATGTTATTATTTAGAGTATTTACCAAAAATAATAGGTTTAAAGTTTCTATTTGCAAAAATACCATCTCCTTTATTTAATTGCATATTTACTATCTTATACTTTCTTAATTGCAATTTTACTAAACTAAGTTTCAAAATTGCAAAAATACTAACCCTCACCCCTCCCCCCTTCTTTCCCAGCCGCCTTCAACACTTTTTTTAAGGTGGGGTGCTATTTTGGTGGATTTGAGTTACAACTGAATGCAACCACATTCAATCGAATGCAACCACATGCAACTCTTTTTTTTAAGGTGGGATGATTTTAGTGGATTTGGGTTGCAAGGTCCCGCCAAGGGCCATATTCAACTGAATGCAACTGAAAAATGAAAGTTTCATTCATTTGCATGTGGTTGCAGTCAGAAATTTAGTTACATGTGGTTGCATTCAGTTGCATAAGAAAGTTCCATTTTTCAGTTGTCATTTTCGACCTATTTTTTGAATTATATATATATATATATATATATATATATATATATATATATATATATATATATATATGCCCTTGCGGGATCTTGCAACCCAAATCCACCAAAATAGCACCCCACGTTAAAAAAAAAAAAGAGTCGAACTGGGCAGGCTGGGCAGGGGGGAAGTGGTGCCCTAATTTCGATTATTTTTTTCAATTTAGAAACTTAGTTTAGTAAAATTGCAAATAGCTATTCTTAGCAAAGTTAAATGTGCAAAAATTTACTTTTCCCTATTTATTTATGAAAAAAGCCCTTATTTATTTTAGGTGTTTTAATATATATTTTTCTTTATAATGAAGGGTAAACAAGTAAATTCACGAAGTACCAAAATTGTAAGATTAGTTTTAAATAAAAAAGGTATTGTGTTTTAATTCGAAAGAAAATATTAATGATTGGAAGATATGATCTGATTGATGTTTTTAGGTGTTTATTAAAGGTAATATTTTCAACTAAAAGTAAATGTGAAAATGGCAATCGACTAATTACCATTAATTATATTATGTTATTATTTATTTTAGGTGTTTTAATATATATTTTTCTTTGTAATGAAAGGTAAATAAGTAAATTCACGAAGTACCAAAAAATAGGTACCAAAACGTATACAGATTTTTAATATATTTTATTAATAATTGAAAAATATGGTATGATATTTTGGGGTATATTTTAATGATTGTAAGATTAGTTTTAAATAAAAAAGGTAACGTGTTTTAATTCGAAAGGAAATATTAATGATTGGAAGATATGATACGATTGATGTTTTTAGGTGTTTATTAAAGGTAAAATTTTCAACTAAAAGTAAATGTGAAAAAGGCAATCGACTAATTACCATTAATTATATTATGTTATTATTTATTTTAGGTGTTTTAATATATATTTTTCTTTATAATGAAGGGTAAATAAGTAAATTCATGAAGTACCAAAATTGTAAGATTAGTTTTAAATCAAAATGATAACGTGTTTTAATTCGAAAGAAAATATTAATGATTGGAAGATATGATATGATTGATGTTTTTAGGTATTTATTAAAGGTAATATCTTCAACTAAAAGTAAATGTGAAAAAGATAATCGACTAATTACCATTAATTATATTATGTTATTATTTATTTTAGGTGTTTTAATATATATTTTTCTTTATAATGAAAGGTAAATAAGTAAATTCACGAAGTACCAAAAAACAGGTACAAAAAAAGGGGTACCAAAACTTTTAATGTTTCGGCTTTTATGTAATAGTATAGATTTTTGTAAGATAACGAATATTAAACACCCTATACACATTTTCTCAAAAAAAAATATGTAAATACGATTTTTTTCCGAAATAAGCAACTTATAAATTGGAGTTAAGATTTGACAAACGGGACCCTCGTGTTGTTGAGTTTTTACTAGGAAAGAAAACAGTTAGGAATGTTGAGGCAGAGAGAAAAGAGAAGGAATGAAGGATAATATTTGTATTTAATTTTCTTTCTCATATTTTTGAATTTTCTGGAAGAAGAAAATAAAGTGCAAAAAACAATGGAATCATTATAACACCATACACGATATTGGCTCATTTTACTCTAAATATTTTTATAAAACTAGGACTATGTCAAAATAATTAGTAGAAAAATTAAGTCAAAATTATTTGATATAGAATATGAAATGAATCCCAAAAATTTAAATATGAAATAATTTAACTTTGAAATAAGATTTGTGATTTTGAATAAATAAAATAACTTGTTTTAAAAACAAAATGGATACTAGATATTTTTCTAATCTAATATATATGTTAGACAATTCCGAGATCTCTCACTTCCTCGATCAGGCTATATAAAGAAAACTAACATAGCACTGGTCCCAATATTTGCATGCTTTTATTAGACATACTTTGCAAATTGCAACAATGTCAAAGGGCTAATTGTTATTTCGCCATTAAAGTGGGCACCAACTTGCAATTGGGTCATTGAACTGAAAAAACTTACAGTCAACTAGTTAAATTAATTAAAACTTTCATTTAGATGATTGTAGTTAATTAAACATTTCAGCGCCGTTAAATGTCTTTGACCACTAACGGAAGCCCGTTAAGTCGCGAATAGTCAGCTGCCACATCAGTTTTGTAGACAAACCCGCTCCATTCAAATGATCCAGTAAATTTAAAAATCCGATCCATAATTAAAATCAAATAACAGGTTAATTACTTTTCTTATTACCCAAAACGGCATAATTCTTGAGAGAGGAGACAGAAGGCGACATCGAAGAAACGAGTGAAGATTGAAGAATCGGTTTATCATCATGTAAGTTCCATCTTCGTATTGTGTGTACAACCTGTTTATCTTGAACTTTCTTTTGAATTGAACTCTTTTTAAAATTAGGGTTTTTATTAACATGCTTGCATCTTTATTCATGTGATATATTGTTACTATGAAAGCTATTAGATTTAAGTATCCTGTGAACAAACTTGTTAATTTAAGTATCCTTTGTTTGATTCTTGTATTTTGAAGTCATTTTTTATTTGTGCATTTCGTATTGTTACAGGAGTAGAAAGTATAGTTTGGCTGTGTATTATGGTGGTAATATTGTGAATATACCTCACAAAGCTTACACGTCAAATATAGTAAAAGTGTTTAAAGATGTTGAATTAGAGGACATGACCGTTGATGAAATAAAAGAGAGTTTGGGTCCTATAATGGGAGAATTTGATTCACTGTATTATCCTAAGGATGGGAGAAGTATAAGTGGTGGATAAGATCTTTTGACTGATGCAAGCAAGAATGAGATGTTAGAATTAAGTTTGAAGGTTAATGGAGTGATAATGTTACTTGTGAATCATATACCCGGGTGGGGGGCACAAGAGGCTGAGGATGATGAGGAAAGTAATAGGAGCTATAGTGATGAGGAATTCACTGAAATTAGGAGGGCTACAAGGGCAGATAGGAAACAAATTGAACAAGAAGAGGTGTTACATGAACAATATTTTAGTGAGGGTAGTAGTGGGTCTGAGTACTTTAATCCCATATATAGTGAAGAGGATGAGGATGATGAGGTGTGTTATGCTGAGCCACCACAAAAAAGAAAAGTACGGAACATTGACGAAATATTTAATAGCTGTACACCTGCTAAAGACATAAAGTGGGAGGTAGGGTTAATTTTTATAGATAAAAAGCAATTGAAAACAGCAATAAGGGACAACTCAATGGCAACAAGTAGACCATCCAGGTATCTATCAGATGACAAGCAAAGAATACAAGTTGCATGTGCTAAGGGTTGCCCCTTCAAAATGTGGGCCAGTTACATTAAAGGTAGTGATGGTTGGCAGATAAAAACTGTAGTAAATGAACATAATTGTGTGTGGACTTATAAGAACAAACTTGTGACTGTGAAGTACTTGGTAGATATGTTTGGAGACAGAATTAGGAAGAACCCAAATTGGAAATTAACAGAAATGCAAGAAGAATTTTAGAGAGTCCTGAAAGTAGATGTGTGTGAGGCTAAATGTTGCAGGGTGAGACAACAAGCTCTTTCTGCCGTTGAAGAAAAAATGAAAGAGCACTATGCTAATCTCAGAAGGTTTGCAGGTGAGATCATAAGAAGTAACAACAATAACACTGTGAAGATTTCTACTACAAGGGAACATGAGGGAGATGAGCCAAGATTTAAAAGAATTTACATATGCTATGATGCCTTGAAGAAAGAATGGAAGAATGAGTGTAGGCCAGTGCTGGGTCTATATGGGTGTTTTTTGAAGACAGTGTCTGGGGGACAACTTCTGTCTGCAGTTGTTAGATATGGAAACAACTGTATATTCCCTATAGCCATGGCTGTGGTTGAAAATGAGTGTTATGATTCATGGAAATGGTTCTTAGAGCTGCTCATATCTGATTTGGATTTACAATTATGGTTTGGAAAAACTCTAATTTCTGATCAACAAAAGGTATGTATTTAATTTACTTGTAGTTTCATTTAGTAGTGAATGCATATCTTGACTTGTATGTATGAATATCATATGCAGGGGTTGGACAAAGCTATTATAGAGTTATTTCCAGATGTGGAACATCACTTTTGCACTAGGCATCTTGTCTCAAACTTGACAAGTAAATATTCTTCATCTGCTGTTAAAAATGTATTCTGGGAGGCAGCCACTGCAACACATCCCCAGGCTTTCAAGGTAAGGATGTCTTACAGAGGCAGAGTCATGCATTGTGGGATATGTAGAGAAGCAGGGCACAATAAGTCTAATTGTCCTGATAAACCAGCAGATGGTGTACCCCCACAACCTCAGAAGAAAAGAGGAAGAAAGAAGAAAAATGCTGAAAATGAAGGGCATGAGGAAGAACTTGAAAGGGAGATGGAGCAACAGACCACTGAACTTGAAACTGGTGAGGCATTTTTAATGGAAGAACTGATGAGGGACATGGGGGAAGAAAATTCACAGGCCAACATCAACAAGGGTAAGAAAGGCAAAACTGCAACCTTGGATGAAATTGATGCTTCTATCAAGGCACAAGAGATGTATAATCGACAAGAGAGCACCATGAGATTTGTAAGTCAAGTCCCAATATTATGTGCATTTGTATCATATTTTGGTACTTTTATGAATATTTATACTATTTGTTTAGTTAGATGCCAAATCCAAGACTCAATCACTGCAGCAATGTTGGCACTGGTAGCATACCCCCAGCATCTACACCATCAAATGCTCCTTCAAAAAGAGCCAAAGGTGGGAGTCAACTTGGAAGCTCACAAGGAGCACTCACAAGGACCAAGGCTGTCAAACCATCAAAGCCAGTGAAGCAGTTTGTTGCACCAAGAAAAAAGTAGTTTTATCTTTTCAAGATAGTGTTTTGCTATGTGGTCACAACTATTATGTTACTAAGTGTTAACTTTGAACTTAATTTGTTTAAGTACTATTATGACATTGTATCTGTTGAACTTAATGGTAATGGCTACAATTTCTCTTAGATTGAATTCTTATCATATATTTTCATGTCTTAATAATTTCAAATATTGTCAACTAAAAATTAAATTAATATAGATATCTAAATTAAACCATTAGTACAAACTCATTAGCCATTAGAATGGTTTATAGGCTTCATTACACAATCCAATCAAAGGAAACCAACATTAAAAGTACAAATACAACCAATAATTTCTTACGTAGTTATGTGCTTGTCATGAGTGGTCATTAGAGTTCACTGACTTGGATTTTTTTCTTACGTAGTTGTTTGTTTCTTGGTGTTTCAGGTACTTGAACGTGTTGCAGCAGTTAAGAGATGGGTGATCGAGCAACAGCAGTAGTTAAGGCTTTGAAGGACTATTCTCAGCCGAAAATCAATGACATCCAATCTAGCATTGTATGGCCAGCTATTGCCGCAAATACCTTCGAAATCAAGCCTAGCACGATTCAGATGGTGCAGAATTTAGTTTAGTTTGGGGGTACTCCTACGGAGGATCCTAATAAGCACATCCGGGACTTCATTGAGATCTGCGATACCTTCAAGTTCAATGGTGTGTCGGATGATGCTATCAAATTGAGACTTTTCCCATTCTCTTTGAGAGATAAAGCTAAGGGCTGGTTACACTCTCTACCAGCTGGTTCCATTACTACATGGGAGGATCTTGCTCAAAAGTTTCTTACTAAATTCTTCCCTATGGCGAAAACTACAGCAATCAGGAACGCTCTAACTAAATTTGCACAACAGTCTGAAGAATCTTTATGTGAAGCTTTGGAGCGCTACAAGGAGATGCTTCGAAAGTGTCTTCATCATGGGTTGCCTGACTGGATGGTGATCAATGGGTTCTATAATGGTCTGGGAGCACAATCTAGACCTTTGCTAGATGCAGCATCAGGTGGAGCTCTATGAGCGAAGAGCTACGAGGAGGCGTATGATCTAATCGAGACGATGGCTGCTAATGAATATCAGAATCCAACTCATAGACTGTCTCAAGGCAAGATGGCTTGAATTTTGGAAGTTGATGCAGCTACAGCCATTGCAGCTCAGTTGAAGGCTTTGACTATGAAGGTGGATTCTCTTACCAACTATGGAGTACAGCAGGTTGCAAGTGTTTGTGAGCTTTGTGCGGGTGCACATGATACGAATCAGTGTGCTATCTCTTCTGAATTATCACAATTTGTAAGCAACTTTCAGCGACCTTCGCAACCAGCTCCAGCCACCTATCATCCGAACAACAGGAATCATCCTAATTTCAGCTGGAGCAACAATCAAGGGGCTCAACAACCACAGCCTTTTCAGCAATTTCAGGGATAGCAATATGGAGCGAGGCCATTCAATCAAGGCTATCAGCAGCAGTATGCTCCGAGGCAACCATATCAACCTCCGGGGTTTCAGCAACAGCCTCATGCAAGTACGTGGCAGTCTTTTACTAAAAAATCTGAATTGGATGAATTGAGGTTGATAGTTAAGAGTCAAGCTGTCTCGCTCAAGACCTTGGAAAATCAGAT
The DNA here is from genome assembly GCA_036435485.1 of Saposhnikovia divaricata. Lineage (NCBI taxonomy): Eukaryota > Viridiplantae > Streptophyta > Magnoliopsida > Apiales > Apiaceae > Saposhnikovia > Saposhnikovia divaricata. The sequence continues at coordinate 64,804,102 of CM071597.1, read as the reverse complement.
TGGGCAATTTGCTACTGCTTTGCTAAATAGGCCTCAAAGAACTCTTCCTAGTGATACAGAGGCTAATCCATGCAAGAGGGAAGTTCATGAGCAGGTGAAGGCAGTGACTTTAAGATCCGGAAAGGTTACAACCGAGCAGAAATCAACAGCTAAGGAAGATGAAGACGCTCAGAATCAACAGGTTGAAAAATCTGCAGGGCTAGAAATTGAGAAATCTGACTTGGTGGCTGATCAGTTGAACAGTGAAGTGGAAAGGAGTAAGAAGTCTGCGGAAAAGTCTATTCCAGAGTAGTCTACAACGAGCAATCATGTCAATCCGCCTCCTCCATATCCTCGACGCTTGTAGAAAAGTCAAGAAAAGCAATTTCAGAAATTTTTGGACGTCTTCAAGTAATTGTCCATTAATATTCCTTTTGCAGAAGCTTTAGAAAAGATGCCGAGCTATGCCAAGTTCATGAAGGGTATTCTCTCACGGAAGTTGAAGCTCGAGGAATTGGAGACTGTGGCATTGACCGAAGAGTGCGGTGCTGTTCTGCAGCAGAAGTTGCCGCCTAAACTTAAAGATCCGGGAAGTTTCACTATACCGTACACCATTGGCAACTTATCTTTTGACAAGTGTTTGTGTGACCTGGGAGCTAGTATCAATCTCATGCCATTGTCTATTTTCATGCAACTTGGTCTACCTGATCTGAAGCCTACCAATATCTCGTTACAGCTAGCTGATCGGTCGATCACATATCCTAGAGGTATAGTGGAGGATGTCTTGGTAAAAGTGGATGAGTTTATCTTTCCTGCTGATTTTGTCATTCTAGATTTTGAGGAAGATAAGAAAATTCCCATCATCTTGGGAAGGCCATTCCTAGCTACCGACCGATGTAAGAACCCAAATTTTCAATAGAATTAAAACCTTTATTATGTATCAATGTAGAAATGAATAGTGATTACGACTACGATGTAACAGTGGTTTTAACGAATGACTATTTATTGGATTCGGATTCGAATATCTATATGCCCAGAAGAATGATATTGGTTGACCATTTAGATAAGAATTATCTATCTCCTAGGAAATTAAGATTGGGTAATCCCAAAGGAGAAGGTTATTCTAATGTCATCCAAATCGATGTCTGTTATTAGTCCAATGGTTCCGAAAAAGGGTTAAGGAACGTTCGCAAGAGAACAAAGACATTTTTCTAGTTATAAGGAATAAAGAAAGAATAAGTGATGAATAGTGTTTTTGATGGAAATGGGAATATTATTAGACGACACTATATAGACGTACCCGGAACGGATTTCTGAGTTCGTATTAATGATCCAAGGGGAAAAAGAGTGTATGTAAAAGTTATCGGATTCTGAAAAATAGCACTTTTATTTTCCTCGAGATTTCCCTGGACACTGAAAGACTTAAGGATTTATTGGCAAGATTTATGGAATGCAGGTTCAAGAATTATTAAAGAGAATTGAGAATGATAGTATAATTATTGAGACGGTTCCCGGTAAAACCCTAATTAGAAATTTTCGCGATATTCCTCCGAGCGATCAATGAATTGAGCAATAATCGGACAAAGAAATCAAGTCGGTGGACAAGAGGATGCATCCAATCTTGCATTATACACCATCCAAGTTAGTGGATCATGACATCACACCTTTATTAAAGTAACTAGCATCAAAAGGTAATAAACCAAGGGCTTAAGTGAAAGAACATCAAAGATGAGGACTTGGTGACAATATATAAGGATAAGGAAATCTAAGGAGGACCAATAGAAGCTTGACACCTCACTTAAAGAAGATGCATCCAAAGATATTAGTGATATATCCCTTGTATTAGCATTATTGATCATAAACCAAGCAAAGCAAAAAGGCAAAACTCCATTTCCTTGGCCAAAGAAGACATTCGGCTTCTTCATAAAAGGGGAGATCAAAATCCAAGTTCCAACCATCAACAATTGCTCATATTTTATAGGTATGATCCATATTTCATAACTAAGATATGCTATAAGTTTGAGATTTTAATTCCAAGGGTTGCCTAGGTAGAAAAACTTCTTGATCAATTGTTTTTGCTCACCATCCAAGTCCCCCATATAGCTTAGAATTCTCTTTCTAATTCTAATAAGGAAAATGTATCGAATGCTCTTGTTACAGAATAAGCAGCTGTAAGGGGGGTTAGGATTGGACAAGAAGGGCTTTGCGCCTTAGACGGTCTTGTCTTTATCTTTGTGCGAATCCAGTGCCGGTGATGAATTTTGATTCTCTAGAACTAACTTTGATTTTCTTGTTTCTTTGGTTGATCTAAGCAAACTTAAGCACTCTTAAGGATTATTCAAGGCTTAGTAATGCTAGAACATACTCCAAGGAAGGTATAACCACTTGAAACCCTAGGTCTTACTTTGAGATTTATGTATGTTCTTGATAGTTTTACTTAGTTATGATTATGGTAGTGTTCTAATCATGATTATGTAGTGATTAATTGATTTAAGAGATGTGATGATCATGTTGGTAAAGTAGATGATTTTGGACAGTTAGGGATAATTAACATGTGTATAAGTGGTATGGATGCCCGGTGTGGCTTGGTTTTAATGTTACGATTTTTAGAACGTCAGATTTATAGCCGTCGTAATGCCCGATTTTCATTAACCTTTAGAAATCGTGGTTGACAGTAGCTATACCTCACTATACAGTTCCATATTGTGCCATGACAAGATAGATTATGTTATAAGCTTCGTTTTGATATAAAGATCATGCGAAACGGATTTACGGTTTAGGAATTATGACCGATTTACTAAAAGACGTTCGAAACCGTAAGTACGAGTTCGTTATTAAAATTAACCCTCGGTAAATATGCAAGCTAGTGACGAATCTTGGTAATTAAATACTAGAGACAAAAAGGAAGGTGTGAGAGAAAACCGCATGTCAAACGGATCGTTTTCCGATTTTAGAAAAATATTTGAATCAAGGTTAAACGCGAACGAACCCCTAAAAACATACTTGGTGATAACTTTTGTAAATCACTTAGAAAACGGGCGATAAAACTCGAGATAAAATCTTGGTTCATAAGCGATCGACCCTAGAACTTATATAACTTAAGTATATATCAAGTGTAAGTATAATGACGTGCTGTAATAACGAACGAATGTCGAGTCAAATCGGTGATAAAAAGAGTTACACTAGAAGGAGTACAATGAGACAACTTGAAATCGTGTTTCGAACTAAGTTAAGAATATACTTAGCCTTTAAAGGAGTTAAGTGATTAATATTGGATATTTTAATTGTTTATAGATCACCGGACTGACCCAGGGCACGCTACCCCCACTCGACTACCAGGCAAGTGTTCAAACCTTTGAACCTGTTGTTGTGATAATATATATATGTGATTGCTATTTTACATATGCCATAGCATGCATGCCTGTTTTCAAAGTATGTTGTGATACTTGTTCCCTCATTCTAAATTGGCTTATAAGCTAGATATGATATATTAGTTATAAGCCGGATTGTGTTAAGACCCTTAGCAAAGGGCATATGATCTCATTCATTTAATAAAGACCGGGAGTCTGTATTTTGTAATATAGAGATAGTCATGGAAACCCGGAGGGATTCCATTGACGGATTATTTGAGGGATGTTATTTACGAACATTATTTATATTTCCATAAGGTATTAATTACTTGGAAATCATTCGAGGAATGTTATTTGAGTATTATCTTAGTCGAGAAATACTATTGAATAATATTTTCGAATATTCATTTAAGATTTGATTCACTTAATGAATATTACTTTTGAATATTCATTTAAGGTTGGTTTCATTTAATGAATATTATTTATTGAATATTCATTTAAGTATTTATTCATTTAATGAATATTATTTTGAATATTCGTTTGATCTTTATTTATTTAGTGAATATCTTCTTAAATATCCATTTAAGGTTGATTTATTTATTGGATATTATTCTAAATATTTATTCGAGGAATGACTTAGTTAATAAATAAATTCCCTACATTCATTCGAAGCTTACTTTGAACAATAATCTATTCTAAGAATATTCTTTAAATATTATGAGATGACAAAAATTCCTTTATTATTTACCTAATTCTTGCTAACTAAGCTTTTAAAATATATTACTTCATTCAAATATTATTTTGATCTTCAAATATTTTGAAAAATATTTCTAAGCTATAAAATGATTATTTTTATCAAGGGAGGTTCCCACTACTTTATTTTTCCATTCAAATCCATCCTATAGGAGGATTTAAATGCTCGCTCAAAACTTTCAAATATAAGGGAACCTACTTGAGAGCTGTTATTTATTTTGTTTGACTGCCCGGTCATAAATCTTTTGATAATATTCTTTGCACTCGCAACTCGGTTGCTGTTTATCTATTGAATCGTTGTGTTACCTCCTCATCGTTCGAGGGGAAAGATTGTTGGAACAAGTCGATATCCATTAACGAGCATCAGCTCGGGAAATATTGGTGAATTTTCCTTTCCAATTAGATATGACTACTTTGTGGAGTCCTATCAACAAGTATTATACTTGGGGAAAGGGGGAGGAACTTTACGTTTCAGAGTCATGGATGTTGTTCGAACTAGGAGCCGCGTAAGTGGCCAAGTGGCGCCGGTCCTGCAATGGCCCAACCGTTGGCCGGGGAGTTCCAGAGGGCGGTTGATAAGTAAATCCGTCGGTGCTTCCTTCTACATGTAGAGAACAATGATGGGGAGCATAAATGGTGACTGGTCATCGTAAATGTTATGGCTCCTGGAGCGTCAATGCTACGGGATTGGTTCATCTTTCAAAGTTAGAAATTTTCTGCAACATTCTCTATGTTGGCAGGGTTGAAAAGTGTTCAAAACTGGAATTGCATTATTTCTTGCAAGTTCCTCTTTGTGATATATGATGACATCTTGTTCACATTTTTGCACATCAGATACTTCTATGGAAAGTATATGTTGGGTTACCTTGTAACTTCATCATTTATATTATACTGGCATTATGTTCATTAAATGCATGGCATATGGTTTCAAAACTCATTTGAACTATTATATATATTGTTGTCCAGTTATATTATTTTGGTGGGCTTTGGCTCACCCTTGCTTTATTATTTATATCAAAACAACAGATAGAGCAGATGGTCCGTAACCTGAGGACGATGTGGCTACCATTACGGAGCAGAGAGCCAGGGGTAGACTAATCTTCAACTTCTGAGTATTGTAAATGGATGGAAAAGGGTTTGTAAGTTGAATGTTATTCTTTTGAGTTGTAAGAACTCAATCCAGTGATTAATAAAATACGATAGATTACTCTGATTTCATCTCTGGGACTATAACTATTTTTGTGGTGTGATATTATTGTGGGGTCATAATGTGCAGTTTATTTATTTTGATTCAAGTTCAAGTATTATTGTATTATTGTTGGAGTTGAGACCGTAACGACCAGATCCCCGACCCCGGATCTGGGGGTGTTACAGCCGAACTCTGATTGATGTGCAGAAAGGGGAGCTAACTATGCAGGTACAAGATGATAAGGCCACCTGTAATGTGTTTGCTCCTACGAAGATTTTAGATGATCCAGAAGTGTGTTTTCTGTGGAATCCCTTGCATTGTCTTTCCAAGAAGAAAAAGGTGAGTTAAAATTGGATGCATTGCCTAGTGTTCCAAATTTTTCGGAGAACTCTGATTCAGTTAAGAAGCTCGAGGAAATTGATGCTGTCATATCTTCCACTCAAGATCTCTCGAATGTAAAGCTCGAAAAACTTCCACCGCATTTGAGGTATGTCATTTTGAATGATGAGTTATTGATTTTTGAAGAGGGTCATGATAATGTATTAAGAAGGTGGATAGTTGGTGATGCAGGAGAAGAGTGTGTGGTTCAGTCGGCTGAGAGGGATAAACACCTTAGATGTGTGAGGAAGAAAAAGAAGGCGAAGAAGTCGACGGGTGGAAAACTCAAGGTGAAGAGTGAAAGACAAGTTGTGTTGGGAGTAAGCAATCAAGATGTCAAAGTTCGTATTAATGGTCTTTCTATTGAGGACAGTTCGGTTATTCTCTTGAAATTGCCATGAAGTAAGGAAGCAACGTCCGGCTAAATGATGTCAACGACAGCGCTTCGGGGGAGGCAACCCACGTGTTTCGATGATTAGGTATGTTTTCTGCTATCCCTTGTATTACCTTTCAATTCAAGGGGACATTGAATACTTTTAAGTTTGGGGGTGATTTGGGGATAAGTAGTGTGTAGTAGTTATTTGTGTGTCATTATGTTCATATAGATATCATATGATGCATATTAGTAGTAATTCATGCATGTTTCGTTCTTGTTATGTATGTTTGTTCATATAGGACATTCTGTTATTTTGTTTTCATAAACCATGTGAGTCCATTTAGATGCATTTGCATGGCATGCATATTTCATGATCCTTTAGAATGAGCTAATTCTGATTGGTAGGTCGATGTCTTGTTGAGTGTGGTAATGATGAATAGAGGGTTGATTTATAGTTCCTAGGAATTGACTTGCATGCTTCAGAAACAAAATTTTTACACAGTCTCATCGTTTGCTTTTGGGCTAGGTTGAGGTCATGCTTGTTTGGTTGTTTTGGATTTAATCACTTGTTTATATTTAGAATTTTTGTTATTCCCTTCATGGCGTAGGAACACTAAAGTATAAGTTTGGGGGAAACCAGAGATTTCATGCTAATTGTTAATAAAAGTTAGTTGTGTCAAATGGCTAGTAGCCGGCTCATATCTTTATGAGTAGTCTAGGGTTGGAATTGAGAATTCTCATTCGAGATTGCATATATATATATATATATATATATAAAGAAAAAATATCAAAAAAAAAGGAAAAAAAGTTGTTATGTTTAAATTGTTTAAATGCAAAATTAACCAGGATGAGCTCTTTAATACTAGAGCAATTAAGTTCTAGGGGACTTTGTGCCTAGTGACCTAAGGCTTTTATAGTCTAGGATCCACTAACCTAACGCTCGCTACATGGGTATTATTGTATAAGCCTTTTGGGGTCTCATCCATTGCACGGTTAAATAAATATGTACTGATGTATATAGTATTATGTGTGGTAGTTGTTAGTAATAAAGCATGAATTCCTGTCTAACTCAAATAACGATAGAAGTGTTTCTAGGTTATGAAGTGTTTACAGTTTATTCTATTTATAAACCTGTGATTGTCTTAGCGAATAATATGTATGATTTTTGATCTAGTGTTAGGAGTATATCTGAAGAGAATCGCACACACGCACGTTTCTGTTCATGTATTGTTAGTATACGGGTAATTAGTCGAGCTATATTTGGATTTAGTTGCATTCTTTGAAATATTTTCTTGTTAGTTGGTTTTGGTTAGTTCGAGGGGATCGTTTCATTCTCATATTAGTTGCATTCATGCATTGCATTGTTTTGCATTGTTTTGCATTGTTGAGTTAAATGGATTTTGAAAGTACATTCACTATAGGCCCTCACGAGACCTCACTCGTCCACTAGGGCTACCTAGGGGTTTAAAGGGCTTGTTGCATATGCCAAATGCAACCGTGATCACCTACGTAAGTGGTACTAATTAGTTGTATATAGTTATATTTGTGTATGCTTGAGGACAAGCATTGGTTTAAGTTTGGGGGTGTGATAAGTGGATTTTATATCCACATGGAACGCTTCGAATCGGCTTAAATTGATTAACTTGGCCTCAAGTATGTCGTGTTTTTTATCCGTTTTAGTGAGTTTGTGTAGGGTTACTAACTTGAGGTTGGAAGTTATACATTGCATATTTTATGGTGAATTTGAGTTCAAGAAGTGAAGAATGACAATTTGCAAAAGAAACGAAGGAAAAAGGAGTTAAAACGAAGAAAAACAGCAAAAATCAGCTTCCGGCAGAAAATGTGGTGCGCCACGGCACGTGGAGGGTGCTACGGCGTGGCTGGACAGACCCTGAGGCGCGCTGCGGCGCGGGATGGGCGCTGCAGCGCGGGCATGAAAATCAGCCAGAATTTCTGATTTTTGTTTGGGTCATATCTTGAGTTCTACAAGTCCGTTTTGGACGATCTTACAGTCCACGCGAAGCTAACGAGATTCTCTTTCATTCGAAAGTGGTCCAGATGTACAAATACAACTAAAACGGCCCAGAAATACTGAAGAAAAGTCAGCTATGAATTTTCCTTCAAAACAGAATCAGTTTAGGAAACGTATTGGTAGTTTCTTGCTGGAAAATGTTAGAATAAATCATGTATATAAATACGACATAATATATATACATGTATCTCCCGATCAAAACTATGAGTATAGATTAATAGCGGAAGCGTACCTGAATCAAAAGAGGCCATTAATGATCTTGAGAGAGAGTACAAAGATTGTGAATGCTTGAGGGTTTTGATCTTCACTATTCTCCTCTATACGTAAGGATGGGTTGTGTGTATTTTCTGAATAATATGAGACGCGTAGCTTTTGTTCTCGCATAAGATTCATTATATATAGAGGGAATAATGGGACCAACCCTAATGGGCTAAACCCATAACCGTCCATCAAAGTTATGGGCTTGGGTACTTAAGCCATTATTAACATATATCCAAATATATATATATATATATATATATATATATATATATATATATATGTATATATATATATATAAGTGCTATTTATATATTTAATTATTAATTAGGCTCAAATCTTATTTAGATGATTAATAATAAAAATCCGATGGGCCATAAATAAATGGATTGGATCCCGTCGAATCCAACATTCTCCCACTTGGCCGAGGGTCAGTATATCATCAACATACATATAACAAGACTTCATTATTGAGCTTTACATCCCTTAAGACAGGATAAATCTTACATCATACAAAAACAGAATTAAAGGTAGTATCATACTCATGTACAAATATGAAACCGTCCTCCAGTTACAATCCAAGTATAATTATAAAACTTAATAGAGATACTAGCTTAAGTCATGAACAATATAATATTTCATAATCAATAGCAAATCAATATGTTCATGAGGTCCTTACATAAATGTTTGTTCCATAAACTTCGAATGTGCACAAAAATAGAAGTAACAAACTAAATACTTTGTCCAAAAACCATAACATAAGGTGATCACAATACTAGTGTCTTACAATAAAATCCATGAATTAATAAGAAAGATTATCAACCAAACCCATGCTAGCAACATGTTCTCGAAAGAGATTGGGCGGTAAACCTTTTGTAAATGGATCTGCCAACATAGCAATTGTACTAATTTGCTCAATAGACACTAGTTGTTTTTGAACTCTTTCTCGCACTACAAGATACTTTATATCTATGCGTTTTGTCGCATCACTTATCTTGTAATCTTTAGAGAAAGAAACAGCAGCTTTATTATCGCAATAAATTTTCAGTGGTCTAGAGATATTGTCAACTATTTTGAGATACATGACAAAATTCCTCAACCATAGATCTTGCTTCGGTGCCTTATAGCAAGCCACAAATTCAGCTTCCATTGTAGAAGAGGTATGCGACATTATTTCAAGCTAAATTTGTCACCCTTGACAACAGGAGCAACGCTTGGAGAACAATTTTGCATGTTAAAACGTTTGAGAACTTTATCAATATAAGCTCTTTGTGATAAACCCAAAATTCCATGAGATCTATTTCTATGAATTTCAATGCCCAAGACATAAGATGCTTCCCCCAGATCCTTCATATCAAAATTCATATGAAGGAATCTCTTTGTCTCATGCATTAAATTTATATCACTACTAGCGAGTAGAATATCATCCACATATAGTACTAAAATAATGTACTTGCTCTCACTCACTTTTAGATATATGCATTGGTCAACAAAATTTTCTTTAAACCCAAATTTTCCAATCACATCATCGAAACCATTATACATGAGAGTGACCATTTTCGAGATCAGTATAGTGGCTTAAGCCTTAGTGGAAACGTTGAATTGTTCCTCAATGTTCGCTAGGTACTCCTTTGCATTATCAGATTCGGGAATTCCTCCACGAATTGCACTAGTAATGGAGCCCTTAAGAATCATTAAGGAAACACGGTTGCTATGCTCTCATTCTGCATAATCATCCTTTAGCTCAGCAGAGCTTTCAGCCGTAACGGCAGGAGGTTTTGCAACCCTTATGGCATAATCAAGGGCAGCAACTCCCAACGTAAGATCAATTTGCTCTTTCCACTTTTTAAAATTAGAGCCATTCAATGGTTCAATGTGTGAAAAGTAGTTGGTAAGTGAAACAAGACCAAATGCTGAATTAAGGTTATTCACAATCATGCATACAAGTATAATAAGTACAATAAATATAATCCACATGATGAAAAACAATTAGTTCACCAAGTAACACATAAGTTAAATAAACTGAGGGATAAACAGTTTATCTAAATAGGAAAAATAAAATACACAAAAATTTTCCTACAATTAAATTAAATTTAATATTAATATCTTCCGTTGGGCCGATTATCAATACTAAATTAATTTTATCATTAAACATGAGATTACAAAAAGTGAAATATTAAACTATATCACCGTTGGGCAGAAAATAATTTAAATTCTACAATTTGAACTTTAAAAATTCCGTTTACAAAATTAATATACAAATCTTCCGTTGGGCCGATTCGGACATCAACTTGTACACGTACATTAAGTGATTTATCATTATCTTAAATAATTAAAATAAAAGATTTTCGTTGGTCCATCTAATATTTTAATAATTAAGAAATCAATATATTAGTCCAAAAATAACTTAATAATATTTTATATGTGGGACTAATATATTTCATAAGTATCCCTTGAAACTAATATTATCATAAATCAATATATATTGAATCACAGATAGCATAAACATATCATACCATATTTCTCATGATACAATCATAGAAATCAAATAAAGTATAAATCAGAAAATTCGAAATTAAATCAGAAAACCATAAATCGATGTTTACAGGCAGTAAACGACGTCAAATGGCTTACAGATGCAAACCTGACTCTCTCAATCTTGCTCAGTGGCCCGATTCCAGGCAAAAAACATATATTTTATGCAAAAATCGGACACAGTACACAAATTTCAATAAATCTGTTCAATTTTTCAGAAATCGTATCGTATACAATCTCCAAAATAAGAACAAGCATGTATCATATACATACAGCAATATATACAACAACCAAATTCATTCATACGGTTTGCAACATACCCAGTATTTAATATCAGAATTGAAACGACACATAATATATATGCATAATAACATATATCGATTCAGATTTATACATGTCAAACAAATCCAATTCAATTCTAATTAATTTAACTCAAAGAATCAATCAAGGAGTCGGCTTTGATACCAATTGTTAGAATAAATCATGTATATAAATACGACATAATATATATACATGTATCTCCCGATCAAAACTATGAGTATAGATTAATAGCGGAAGCGTACCTGAATCAAAAGAGGCCATTAATGATCTTGAGAGAGAGTACGGAGATTGTGAATGCTTGAGGGTTTTGATCTTCACTATTCTCCTCTATACATAAGGATGGGTTATGTGTATTTTCTGAATAATATGAGACGCGTAGCTTTTGTTCTCGCATAAGATTCATTATATATAGAGGGAATAATGGGACCAACCCTAATGGGCTAAACCCATAACCGTCCATCAAAGTTATGGGCTTGGGTACTTAAGCCATTATTAACATATATCCAAATATATATATATATATATATATATATATATATATATATATATATATATATATATATATATAGTAGGGATCTAGAGAGAACCCCTTTAAAATGAGAACTTAGAAAACTAAATTAAAATATAGCACATATGGTATGCAAACTGATCGTTGGGAGATAAAGAAAAATGTGGTGAAATTAGATTTTAAAAAAATATCATCGATTGACGGGAAAAATCAAATTAAAAATGAAGGGGATTAGGTGGGATTGTGTGTGTGAGGGTGTATTTGATTAGTGTGTGGGTGCCCCTGGCGGGGCCATTGATTATAATACATCCAATGGTTAGGATTAGTACCTTAGTTTTCTTCAAAAAATGAGTTCTCTTTTGAGCCACACCCTATATATATATATATATATATATATATATTATTGGATGTAATAATTAAATATTTATTAAGTGGTATTTATATATTTAATTATTAATTAGGCTCAAGTCTTATTTAGATGATTAATAATGAAACCCGATGGGGCATAAATAAATGGATTGGATCCCGTCGAATCCAACAAAAAAGACTCCTATGACCTATATAAACACATCCTACCATCATAAAACGAACCAATACCCTTCATAACAGAGAGAGAGCCGAGAGACGGAGATTCAGACTTGGAGAAGGATTCCAACGCTCGTGACAAGCAACGGAGATCTAGATCTACTTTTTGTTTTCTTCTATTAGGCGAACTCCTGGATGTTTTTGGGATTTGTTTTCTTAAACTCATACTCTAGTTTATTCGTAATATTTAATACTTTGTTTATTATCATGGTTTCATCAGATCCCATGATGATGAGCGGTTCGATTCTGAACTAATCGTTGTCATGGGATTCTAACGGATTTATCTATGTAGTTTAGTAGTTTGTTTGCTTTAAAGATTTGTGTGTGATGAATTCTTGATATCCTTGTATGGTTGTGCTTATTCTTCTTGGATGCATAGCTAACATCTAAGTTGTTTTGTTAATCTCTTGTGAAGCGAGAGTGGATCTTGAGATTTAGAACCTGCCATGCCAGCATAGGTTCATGATTGTTTATCAACGTGATTCGTAGTGTAAGATGAGAATACTTATACTACCCTATGTGATCTTAATGGATAACTTGTTCTTCAACCGTTATGTTTTCAAATCCTCTAGAGATATAGGGTCTAAACATAATTGGTGTCTACCCATCTTCTATCTCTTTTGTGGATGTATGAGTAGTTTTGTATTCGTATACTGAGAGGTAGCCTATACTTGTTTCGTGTTGTCTGATCAGTTATTATAACCATCACATACTTTGATTAAAGGCATCAACTCTAAGCGAAGTATTTAATGAAGTTAGGATCCCATGTTTTCTCTTGCATAAGTAATTCGATTTAAATTCTTATTAGTAAACTAGTACTTAGTTTGTTAATTTACTTTCTTAGTTAATTTTAGATAATCAAACCCCAATTTGTTAATTGTCTTAGCAGTGAATAAAAACCATACATTGTTGCATAGGTACAAAACTGACTTTAAACCAAAACCAGATCTTTGTGGTAACGAAATTGACTTATATCTATATTACTTGTGACCACGTACGCTTGCGTGAATTAGTGCAAACATACACAAACATGAAAATACACGATCGAGATTTAATGTCGATTTTGTGTTTAATATTTGGGTTTATGACACGAAGTACCCGAAATAAAAGAATATATTTTTACGTATTACTATTTATATTAGATATTTTAATATTTATGGTAGATATACTAATATTTATTTATATGATTGTACATAATTTTATAATGTTGTATGTAAATATAATGTAAATATAAATAGTAAATATATATTTGTAAAATTTTAACCTAAAATTTAATATTTAAATGTAATTAAATTAAGAGCTTTTTTCATAAATAAATAGGGAAAAGTAAATTTTTGCACATTTACTTTTGTTAAAAATAGTTATTTGCAATTTTACCAAACTATTTGCAATTTTACTATACTAAGTTTCAAAATTGCAAAAATACTAGGCCCTCCTCCTCCCTCCTTTCCTCTCTCCTCCCCGACTTCCTTCGCCTGTGTATTTTTTTTTTTTTTTTTTTAATGTCGGGTCTTGTTGTTTTCTTCACTTTTTTTTTTAACCATAATCAACCACATGTTTTGGTTGATTTTCTCTCCTCCCCGACTTCCTTCGCCTGTGTACTTTTTTTTTTTTTTTTTTAAGGTCGGGTGCTATTTTGGTTGATTTTGGTTTGCAACCATAATCAACCACATGCAACACCTTTTTTTTTTTTTTTTTTTAAGGTGGGGTGCTATTTTGTTTGATTTTGGTTTGCAACCATAATCAACCACATTCAACACTTTTTTTTTTAAAGGTGGGGTGTTATTTTGGTTTGCAACCATAATCAACCACATTCAACACTTTTTTTTTTAATGTGGGGTGCTATTTTGGTTGATTTTGGTTTGCAACCATAATCAACCACATTCAACACTTTTTTTTTTTAAGGTGGGGTGCTATTTTGGTTGATTTTGGGTTACAACCACATTCAACACTTTTTTTTTAAGATGGGGTGCTATTTTGGTTGATTTGAGTTGCATGGCCCCGCAGGGGCAACCACATTCAACTGCATGCAACCACATTCAACCGAATGCAACCACATGCAACTTTTTGTTTTTTAAGGTATGGTGATTTTGGGTTGCATGGCCCCGCAGGGGCAATATTCAACTAAATGCAACCACATGCAACTGAATGTAACCTCATGCAACTAAATTTCTGATTTCAAGTTCCATTTTTCAGTTGTCATTTTCGACCTCATTTCTGGACCCTAATATATATATATATATTCCAAAAAAGAGGTCGAAAATGACATTTGAAAAATGGAACTTGAAATCAGCAACTTAATGCAACCACATGCAACTAAATTTGCAACCACATGCAACTAAATTTCTTATTTCAAGTTCCATTTTTCAATTGTCATTTTCGACCTCATTTTTGAACTCTAATATATATATATATATATATATATATATATATATATATATATATATATATATATATATATATATATATACTAAATTTCTGATTTCAAGTTCCATTTTTCAATTGTCATTTTCGACCTCATTTTTGAACTCTAATATATATATATTAGGGTCCAGAAATGAGGTCGAAAATGACAATTGAAAAATGGAACTTGAAATCAGCAACTGAATGCAACAAGTTGAATGTGGTTGCATTTGGTTGAATATTGCCCCTAGCGGGGCCTTGCAACCCAAATCCACCAAAATCACCCACCTTAAAAGAAAAGTTGAATGTGGTTGCATTTGGTTGAATATTGCCCCTGGCGGGGCCTTGCAACCGAAATCCACCAAAATCACCCCACCTTAAAAAAAAGTTGAATGTGGTTGCATTAAGTTGCAACCAAAATCAACCAAAATAGCACCTCACCTTAAAAAAAAAAAAAAAAAAGTACAGGCGGCGAAGGAATGAGTCGCCATACATAAAGGGGAGAGGGGAGAGGGGAAGGGTTAGGGTTAAAAAAAAAAAAAAAAAAGTTACACAGGCGAAGGAATGAGTCGCCGGGGAGGGGAGGGGAGGGTTGGTATTTTTGCAATTTTGAAACTTATATTGATAAAATTGCAATGAATTAAAGGAGATGGTATTTTTGCAAATAGAAACTTTAAATCTCGTATTTTTGGTAAATTATCTTAAATTAATCTAAATTTTTATTTGAAATAATCCAAAAACATGATACAAAAATATACGAATATGAAAATACAAGAACCTTAAATAAATTAATTTTGAATTTAATTTTCATATTTACAAAATACAAAAATACACCACACACCCCTTTAGGTGGTGTATTTTTGAACACGAAAGAATTGCCAAAATCTACGCTAGTCGCTATACCCTCTACGGTTCTACGGTGTGTGTTTCATGCATACTGTACTGGTTCATTACTTTAACAATCAAAAGTCATATTTTAATGCGGGAAAAAGTACTTTACCCTTTGAATTGCGGCTTTATAACTACTTATGTCATCCTTCAGTGGATATGCATTAATAAAATACATATTTAGATTTATATTGTCATGAGTACTAGACCTAGTTTAACCCATATCACTAACATAATTATTTATCTTAAAATGTTATTAATCTAACTATTCAATCTAACTTTTTTCAATACAAATACAAATTACAAAGAAATTATATAAGACATCACATTGCCTGGTCACCACGAGTCCACTATGGTGCACATTTCTTGGTAAGTTGAGTTTAGAATACAAAATGTAGTGCAATTTTTGCATGAATTACTATCTGGCCATCATGTGTCATTTTTACAAAGTCATTTTTTCTTTATTAATTAAGTTTTACAAATGACTATTGGTGGTCTAATTATTTAAACTATGTGCTCTTTTTATAAAATTTTGGTAACAATATTTTTCTATTTTTTATTATACGGTTATTTTTTGGTATAATAAGTAAAATTATTTTAAAAGTAGAGAAACTAGTATAAAGTTTAGGATTGTTTGCATTAGTGTTAGTTGTCCAGTTACGTTTGTAAGATCCACCAAGACATAAAGATGCGTGTATATAAAATGAGAAGAGAAGATATCAAAGTGGCAGTTCCACATATTCAACTTTCCTACTTAAACATTATTCAGTGTTAGCTCTCTATATATTCTCTTCCTCATCGACAAATAGTCGGTCATCAAATTAAATACAGTCTTCAACTATATATGGGAACCTCTGTGGTTGCTTGTCATGATGCTCAGGTAGATATCAACTCCTTTAGCCCAAGAAAACCCATGAAAAATAGCTGGAAATCTGCCATTTTCATCATCTGTAAGCTCTCTCTCTCTCTCTCTCTCTCTCTCTCTCTCTCTCTCTCTCTCTCTCTCTCTCTCTCTCTCTCTCTCTCTCTCTCTCTCGTTGTAATATACTGTACATGCAAAAAGATAGATGACATGTCTATTTTGCAATATTAATTGATCCCTTGTATATGAATTATATAATTGATGATAAGTTCTAGTTCCTCAAATTTCTGTGTAACTTCATTGTTAAGAAGAAAGAGTTTCTCAAGTTTTTGACTGAGCTGGTTAACTCATACTTTTAGAATTTGCATAAAACTTTTTCTGGATTGAATTTGAATGAACGGTAATGTGATAGCTAGCTAAAATTGGCATATTGAAGCTTTCTACTTTGGTTAATCACATCACTTCACTGATATATTATTGTCTGCCTCTACTTACTATTGATAGGCTGCTGAAATTGTACTGTATTTCTTTCCCTTGGGATTAGACTAGCCACCTCAAATTTTCTGTGTTGTTTGTGTAAGTATTTAAAATTTTTAAAATATGTTTTCGATTAGTTATTTATTTATAATTATTTTCCAGCCTTTGAATGGATCACTAATATCAGATAGAGGACGTGGAACTATATTTGACATATGCTAATTTGTGTAATTCACCTCTTAAATTCACAGTTAAATGATAATATTTCAATGCAAAAAGTGAAACTACGTACTTTAGAAGGACCAGTTATGATTCCATCTGTTTCCAAACAGCTGCCACTTCCTTTAGTATATGCCAAATTACTTAGCTTTCAATTATGAAAAGTAATCATCTGGCAATACACACTCAATTAAGTTTCTGTTTTTCTTTTTAAAAGAAAATGTAACTTTGTATTTCATTATTAAAGAACCTGTCACTATTATTTCACGTCATTTCTTATTAGAACTTAGGGTACGTAGTTAAGATATGTTGCAAGCATAATCTAGTAATAACATGAATCTTGCTGATACTCTTGTGATCATGTCGGTGACAAGAGAGGATGTCGATAACAAGTGGTCGAGAATTTAAGTATTTTAATATCCGTAATCAATCGTTTCTAAGAAAAAAAAATCATTTTTTATGTAGTATAAGAGAAATTGTCAAGAGATAGATGTATATCACTGAAAGATACCTCTAAATTTTATTTTTGTTACACCATGCAGTTGTGGAAATGGCAGAGAGATTCGCGTACTATGGAGTTTCAGGGAATCTCATGAGTTACCTTAACAATGTGCTTGGCATGCCAATATCTACTGCAGCTAAGAATGTGAATGTTTGGCATGGAGTTTCTGCAATATTTCCATTGTTGGGTGCCTTCATTGCTGATTCTTATGTTGGTCGTTTCAATACTATACTTTTCTCCTCCATTATATATCTCATGGTAGGGTTCTCAATCTTAATAACTTTTTCTTTTAAGGGCCACTTGTTGTTTATTATTCTAGTTTGAACTTATCTCTTTCTATCCACTATTAAGGGGTTGAGTTGGCACAGTGCTAAGTGCCCAATTTGTGAACCGAGAGGTCACGGGTTCGACTCCTGTCGGGGGTCAAAAAACCGGAAACAATCTCTCTACCTTTGTGTAGGGGCATGATTGCGTACATCCTACCCCCTCAGACCCTGCTCATGCGGGATATACTGAGTACGTTGTGTTGTTGTTTTTTCTTTCTATCCACTCTTAATAATGATGTACGATCCATTTGTATACATCCAGCCAAGCATTTAAGTCGGTATGATGTACGATTTATATAGTGAATTCGTCGTTTAACATCGTTACATTTTGAGAGTTAATTGCTCCTTTCTTTAGTAGGATTGTCATGGATGGTGGCGAAATCGAAAGTTACTTGAGTTATCTAGTTTCTAATATTCTGTGGGGGAAAATCCTAACTGATTTTTAACTGTAGAAATTGGGGTCTTCCATCTGTTATTATAGTAAGGTTGATCAAATTGTTTTTAATTAACTCTATATAATGTTGTACATAAACTCAGGGACTAGTTCTTCTGACAATATCAGTATCAGCAATATCACTAGCCCATCGCAAACCAATTTTCTTCTTAGCACTTTACATATTAAGTGTGGGAGAAGGTGGGCACAAACCATGTGTGCAAACATTCGCTGCTGATCAGTTCGACGAAAATGTGCCCGAAGAGAAGTTGGCAAAAAGTTCATTCTTCAATTGGTGGTTTTTAGGCATCGTGGTAGGATCGACATCAGCAATTATAGTTGTAATTTATGTACAAGAGCATATCGGATGGGCCATTGGATTTGGAATGCCAATGGTAGCAGTTGCAGGGGCACTTTTTATATTTTTAATGGGGCGAAAAACGTATAGGCAAGCTGTACCTGTGGGTAGCCCGTTCAATAGAATGATGCAAGTTGTGGTTGCTGCTGTTAGAAAACGTCATGTTTCAGAAATGCATGATGGTCAAGGTGTGTGCTATCACGATGAGGATCGGACAGCTCCAGCACTGGCTCGTACTAATCAATTCAAGTAAGTTTTGATGTTCTCTTATACTCTTTTTTTTTTTTAAAGATGAACCAAAAATTAGTTGAAATTCGCATGTCCCCAATACGGATCACATCTCCTTTTTTTTTTTTTTTTTTAAATATCGTGGTAACTAATTACTTCAGAGAAAACAAGTTGGACATATGAAAAACATTGGTATAGTGGATTTGTGGGTGACATCACAATTTATTTGGACGCTATAAATTGCTTTAATGGACAACATTATTTAACTTTTAGAATGATGTGTTGTTTGCTTGCTGTTTGAAGCAACTGGATCTTTGAGTTTACTGTTTTCTGCAATAATTGTTACTGTATGATTTCCAGCTTACCCATATTTGAATCACGTGTTTACTGTACTCATCTTATAATGTACTGTTAGAATGTAAATGGTAAGGGCATCTCCAATAGTTTGGTCCAAATTTGGACCAATTTTTGATCCAAATTAGAATCTTAAGTTAGATGTTGCACACTAGTGTTTCAGTGTTGACTTAAATATTTAGGTAAGGCTCTGCTAGACACTATCCTGGTATTCGTGATATGTCAACTTATATAGTTGAGTTTTGTAATGGCATCAAACCAGCTTTTTATTGGATAGGTTTGCTCTGCCCTTTTCTTTTTCAAACTCAGTTGGTGAATCTACGGAGTAGCATTCCTTGTCCTCCTTTTTATCACTGACTCCCATTTGTGTCAAATCCCACATGTTGCTCCCAATTATAGAGGACTTGTAGGGTCTGTGAAAGGTTTTCCATGTCTACGAAAAGACATTTCTTACAGTTCTAACTATTGCCCTATTGTAAAACAATTAAACATACGACTATCGCGCCAAACGCATATCACATATGACCATCACGCCAAACAGAACTTCATGCCCATTTAAGCGTAGCACTAAAAATTCTAGGTGATAGTGTAGTTAAACCCCACTCTTTTGGTTCAGCCTCTTTGTCACAACATAAATGAATTAGGGGAAGATACGCAGTACTATATCATTCTTCATTTCATCACATTATATTCCTTGCTTCCCACTATGAAAATGTTCACTGTAGCTTTCATTTTCGAATCACATTGCAAGATCTGCATGCTGTCAGTGCAACTAGATGTACTATCTCAAGTTCAACTTTTCCGTATTATAAAAGATTTAGAGAACAAATAAGATCTTTAATGTATAAAAAATTGTAATATTACAAAAGGACTCCCGTATGAACACAGAACAAGTCCTTACTATGAAAGAACTTACAAATGTATTTCGAATACAATAGATAACACCGTATGTACTATGTAGTGAAGGGACTGTGATAGAAGATGATACAGTTTAAGACCGATGATGAATTAAAATGAATTTGTCTAAGAATTCATTATCTGCTTTTCTCGGTTTTCTTAATATCAAACCAGTAATAAAACCATATGTATTGTTGTCGCATTGTTAATGTCTAATTAAATTAATTTCGCAGATTCTTGGACAAGGCCATGATAATTGACGAGACAGATGTATCAAACCAAAAAAGAAACAAATGGAGGCTATGTTCTGTTAATCAAGTTGAAGAAGTGAAGCTTATTTTCCGGCTGTTCCCCATCTGGATAAGTTGTTTCATGTTTGCAGTTGTAATTTCACAACTTGGCACATATTTTACCAAACAAGGCAGCACAATGACTAGAAACTTCCAGATTCCTCCGGCCACATTACAAGTCATCACCGGGTTCACAATCCTCACTATTGTTCCAATCTATGATCGTTTACTTGTTCCCATGGCTCGAAAAATAACCAAACACCCCTCAGGAATCACAATACTGCAAAGAATGGGGTTTGGGATTTTTCTGTCTGTGCTCACAATGGTAGTGGCAGCTCTGGTAGAGGCTAAAAGGGTTGGCATTGCTGAAAAACATGGCTTAATCGATGCACCAAAATCGGTAGTCCCTATGGCTATCTGGTGGTTAGTTCCACAATACGTGCTTTCTGGACTTTCAGACGTGTTCACAGTTATCGGAATGCAAGAACTTTTTTATAATCAGGTGCCAGAGGAGATGAGAAGTATGGGGGCAGCAATGTATATTAGCACAGTGGGGGTTGGGAGCTTTATGAGCAGTGGTGTTATATCAGTTGTGCAGATTATTAGCTCAAGAAATGGTAAAGGGGAAGGTTGGCTAGCGGGGAATAATCTTAACAGAGCTCATCTTGATTATTTCTATTGGGTTTTGGCTGGATTGAGTGCCTTAAGTTTGTGCTTCTACGTCTGGGTTGCTAGGGGATTTGTATACAAGAAGATTGAATGTGATGGTGATATGAGTGCTGAGGCTTAAGTCAAATGCTTTTAAGAATTAATCTCACATCAACAACTAGTCTATAAACTTGTCGGTTTTATTCTACTAGCTAGCATGGCGGTAGATACAGAAAGTATGAACATCTTACATTTATACTAAACCATAATAAGCAAAATAGGGCATAATCTGTAGTTTGGAAGGGTTATAAGTTCCTCCGTTATGGATCTGATAGAAGTTTTACAAGCCTATACAATATAAATTAGAGCAAACTCTTTCTGAGCACCACAAAAACCACACATAATTAACTTCAAAGAAATCTGCAGATAGATAATACAAGTTCATATACATCGAAGAAGCTTCGTTCTTTTAGCAAACAAGTACGACTAAAAAAGCACAATCTGAGGGCAACAAGGGGACCAATTTAAGGAAGTAGGCACACAATCGTATGAAAATGAGAGATTAACAACAACAACAACAACAACAACAACAAATAAGTTTACATGACTGATGAACAAATCTAATGAAGCAATAAATTGCTCTGCTGCTTAAAAATTCCTCTTCCATACGTGGAGCGAACTAGTTCCACAAGCAGAGGCAATTGCAACCACAAAAAAAACGCAACAGGAATGCCAGCTAGTAAAGTAACCGGAGCAGCAATCCACTGTATTTTGTCACGTAGCAAAAGCGCAAGCGCTGCACTGAATGCAACCATTGTAGCTGCTAGTGATATAAATAAAGAGATGAGTCCAATTGTCAGTCTCTTGGGCAAAGCATAAAGAAAATCGTATTCGGCGTAACGTGAATTAAGTATAGACAAGAACATCAATACTGAGGTTGATGAAGAGAATAGTGCTATTGCATCTGATATGGCAAAGAGAATAAAGACTCCATCATCTAAGAACAGTGGTTTGCCATTGTCGTCGGTTCCTCCTGGTGCTGTAAAAATGGCAGCAAATGCCAGAGTAACAATAAGGGCAGCTACAACAGTGGCTGACGATGATGTATCCTTCATCTATTGCTGTGCTTCTTTGAGTAGCTCCTTGTGCGCTTCCGTAAATACCATTCTTGGAGTCTTGTTGCTTTTGTTTAAGGCTTCTTGGTATGAAGGTTTCACAGCCTTTTCAACTTCCTACAACAAGATAAAATGAAATATAAAATGATGTGTTCCTCACATTGAATTCGGTGGTTAAAGTAAGTTCCAGCCTTTAATCAGGCAGACATTCTACTCGAAAGATATACTTTAATTCAGCAGCATGCATGTCAGAAAATTTTATTTATAAACATTTCACGTTAACCAGACACACTATAGGACCTTGTTGCGCATATGCAGATACGATAATTAATCGAGCAGTTTAAGTATCTCAGTAGATCAAATTAGGGATGTCTTTCTTAGAGTTGGATTTGTAGGATAAATTTTAGAGCGTATATATCAAAAAAATGTATGTGGGTAAAAGTAAATGACTAAAAAATTAAATAAAGAACAGGTGACAGACTTTGCAGAAATTTTAAAACAGAAATGCGTAACTATGACCTTGAACCACTGAAGTTCGCGTTGCATTTGTAAAGCTGCACCAGTGACCGTGTTGAGGCGGTGCAGAGGCGATAACTTTCCAGCATAATGCAATGCATTTTCTCCATCGACTTTATCTGCCACTGCAAACGCCCTGTGCCCTGACATTTGATAAACAAGGTTGTATACTTTTTCTTGGCGTTCCTTAATTGCCGCCAGGAACAAGAAGAATCCTTCTATATTGTACCACATGATGCCTGGATACTGATGGATGCACTGTTGTATAAGCTCGTGAGTGCCATGTTTTACTGCTGTCGACATTGCCACTCCCAGTACATCCCAAGCTATTTTTTGGTCACCCTTTTCTATAACCTTTGAGCACATTTCTTTTACAAGTTCTTCTGCCTGTATGTGCTTCTCTTTGCGGTCATGCACCTTCTTAATAGCTGGTGCTGCAGATTACGTTAGAAATTAAAATACACCCATGATGGTTATACTAGCCTATATTTTTTTTATTATTTATCATTTTATATAATGTTTTTCATATTTTTCTCTATTAATATTTGCTATAAATATTTCAAATATAATTGATTTATATAATAATTAAATCTAATAATATAGGGGTGATGGCCCAAAATATTCATATGGGAGCCATGCTGGCCCTTTTTACTGACTGAAAACGCTACACCGTCTACCGTGATATGAGGGGTGTTGCGGAACACCGTGTTCCGTATCATGGGGTGTTGCGGAACACCATGTTCCGTATCATGCACGGATACGGAACACCGTGTTCCGTATCCTGCTAACACGGAAGATGGTGTTCCGTATCATGCATAATACGGAACACGGTGTTCCGTATTATGCTAACACGGAGGACGATTCTCCGTATCCCGTCGGTATTTCGGGTCATTTTTTTCAAAATCAGTATTTTGGGCAAAAACTTGTGAAAAATAGGCATTTTGGTAATTCTATCATAATATAGGCATTAAAATAATTAGGTGTTAAGATTTTGTTAAAATTTGTATTTTAGTAAATGTTTTTATTCCACAACATTGATATGGGCTAAAACTAAGCCCTAAAGACCCATTTAGTGTTGCATTAATTAGACCCGGTATGGTCCGAACGTGGGGCCCACCAACAGGGTCCAAAATCCTATTTTTAATATTAATTTCGTAATTAATATTAGGGGTAATAAACAGCTCAGCAATAAGTGTCAGATAAGGACATTATCTCTACAAGACTTAGCCTCCAAGGCATCCAATTCGATATGGCAACAGACTCCTACAAGGAAGGAGTCTAGAACTTTCCTCAAGGAGGTGACTTATCTATTAAGTCTCCAACTCCTACCTTAATTCTAAGGCTTCTCAGCCTATATAAAGGGTCTGACCCCTCATTCTCAGAACTACGTTGGCTTGATTCTCTAGCAATACAGAGATACGTAGGCATCTTGTGAGGATCGATCAGTCTCGAACGCAATAACAGCCATTAAAGCTCGAAGCTCACCATCCCTTGTATTTAATACATACAAACCCTAGCCGCAATATTCGTAACCCTCGTTTTTATTCCACAACAGTAAAAAATATGCCTATAAAATAAATACTTAGAATCATTTTAGTAAATTTTAATTTATAAATTGCTTAAACTATTAAACTAGATATGTCTTAAAAATGTGTTTAAATTTTATTTTGGATCAAAGTAGCAGCAATTAAGTAATAATGTCCGAATACCAAAAATAAATACATTATCGATAGATCGACTTTCAAATTTTAATGTTTCGATTTTTTAAAACAAGGTATACATATATGCATATATGATACGCTTGATACAATTTGAATTCTGTGATGATTAAGTTTTTGTGAATTAAAGTATTGATTTAAATAATTAAATAATTTTCTTAGTATATTTCAAATATTTCGGTACATGGGCTCAACTGATCAATGTGTAGATATTACTAGATTACTTTAACATTTTTTATTTTACGATTATTTTATTTTTGAATTGGGTCTTTCAGGAAATTGTTGTTGGGGTGTCCTACATCTCCCTAATCGAAACGTAGCGCTTGTGCCTGGTTAAGTATATGAAAATAAAGTTGCGCCTTGTTAACACTCCTGGGGGTTTTAGCGCAATGATAAGCGCTTGATCCTAAGAACTGGTATCAGAGCCAAGGTCGCGTGTTCGAGTCCCACGGAGTGCATATTATGCAAAAGGCATGCTGTGCAGCCATTGTACCCCTAACGGGGACCTGTTAGTGCTGGCAGATGCTAGGGGGATTGTTGGGGTGTCCAGCATCTCCCTAATCGAAACGGGGCTTGTGCCTGGCTAAGCATATGGAAATAAAGTTGCGCCTTATTACAACCAAATATATCATGTTTGCTTGTAATAATGGCCAATATAACATAGATTAGTACGTTAATATTTTTAAAATTTTTTAGTTTATTTAATTTAATTTGTTCTTCACACTTGGAATAGACTCCTTCTTGACATCTATCTTAATGAATCCTTGTGAATGGAACTCGTAGTCGTAGCCGTGTAAGACTCAATGTGTATCTATTATTATACTATTTAATATTTTTTAATTTAAATTGGTTTTTTTAGGAGTGCTAAGATTATTTTGGTAAAGTGTTAACCAACCAAATATACCCATATTTGCTTATAATAGTATAATATAGATTAAAGTATTTATATAAATAATAATTAAATAATTTTTTTTATATATTTCAATTATTTCAGTACATGGACTCAACTGAATGTGTAGATATTATTAGATTACTTTAGCAATTTTTATTTTACGTTTATTTTATTTATGAATTGGTGCTTTTAGGAAGTTGGCAAAATCTTCTTGGGAAGGTGTTAATCAAGTAGTTACATTAACCAAATATATCATGTTTGCTTGCTTGTAATAATGGCCAATATAACATAGTTTACTATATAATTTTTTTTCTTTATACTTGGAATAGACTCCTTCTTGGCATCTTAATTAATCCTTATGAATGGAACTCGTAGTCGTAGACTTAAATTGTTAGACTCAATGTGTATATATTATTATACTACTTAATTTTAAATTAGTTTCTTTAAGAAAGTGCTAAAATTATTTTGGGAAGGTGTTAACCAACTAACTAACCAACCAAATATACCCATGTTTGTTTATTATATCCTAGGAACGTGTTAACCAACCAACCAACTAACCAAATATACATTGTTTTGCTTATAATAGTATAGTATAGACTAGCTTATAGCACGTGCAAAGCACGGGATACTTTTAATTTTTCATAATTTATTTATAGTGTAATATAAAATATTAATTTTAATATGTTATTAGAAGAATTCGAACCTTACATCTTTGTATATAATAATTTTTAGTATTAAATATAAATGAATATTTTGTTAGCGGGAATCAAACATTGCACCTCTGTATATAACAAATTTTAGTATTGTTATATCTAACGGTCATGATCTGTTTGAGTTGATGATCTAATGGTTGTGACTTGTGATTGAAGGATAACCAAAAATGGGGGATAACCAAATAACAAATTATACTCACTTTCGCTTATTATAGTATACTAGCCTAAAACCCGTGCGATGCACGGATTTTTTTAATATTATAAAAAAAATTCATCAATTTAAATTAATTTGATAATAATTATATAAATGTTATCCGTGATATTTCTAGAAAATGAGGGATTTTAGTTTAAAAATATAGAAAAGAAGATAGGTTTTAGTTGAAAAGGGTGGTTGATTAATTATTAGTAATTAGTAATTATAAATTTATTACTTCATTTTATTAAATAGAATGCACGTGAAATGATTAGAAAAAGATAGGATTTAGTTAAAGAAAATAAAAAGGTAATATGTTCTAGGTGAAAAAGGTAATTGATTAGTTTATATTAATTATAATTTAATTATGTTATTTTTCTAAATAAAATTGCTCATAATTTTTAGAAAATGAGAAATTAAAGTTACCCGTTATATTTCTAAAAAAAAGGGAATTTAATTAGAAAAAATAAAAAAGATGATAAATTTTAGTTGAAAAGGTAATCGATTAATTATTAGTATTATAATACAATTATTTATTTTTATTGAATAGAAACACTCGTGATATAATTGGGAAAAAAGAGGTTTATGTAATGTGTTTTGGCTGAAAAAGGTAACCGTACATGATATAATTGGAAAAAGAAAGATTTTAGTTAGAGAAAAGGTAACGTGTTTTGACTGAAAAAGGTAATTGATTAGTTAATAGTATTTATAATATAATTATGTTATTTTATTAAATAAAATTGTTCGTAGTGTTTTTAGAAAGGAGAAATTTTAGTTAGATAAAATGTAAAAGATATTCTAATTTACTTGAAAAAGAAAATTATTTAATTATTAAAAAATAGAAAATGTAATATGTTTAACCAGAAAAAGGAAATTGATTCATAAAGGAGAAATTTTAGTTAGATAAAATATAAAAGATATTGTATTTTACCTGAAAAAAGAAATTATTTAGTTCTTGAAAAAATAGAAAAGATAATATGTTTAAACTGAAAAAGGAAATTGTTTAGTTAGTAGATATGTAATTGAAAAATAGAAAAGGTAATATGTTTAACGTGAAAAAGGAAATTGATTGATAAAGGAGAAATTTTAGTTGGATAAAATATAAAAGATATTGTATTTTACCTGAAAAAGAAAATTATTTAGTTCTTGAAAAAATAGAAAAGATAATATGTTTAACTTGAAAAGGAAATTGATTAGTTAGTATATATGTAATTGAGTAAAGGTAAATAGGTAAAATACTGTACCGACCGACCGACCAACCGACCAACGACCAATCGAACTTTTAATGTTTCGACTTTTATATAATAGTATATATATATATATATATATATATATATATATATATATATATATATATATATATATATATATATACTAGCTTATAGCCCGTGCGATGGACAGAAGATTTTAAATATTTTTATCTTAATATTTGATATTTTCATCTTATTATTCATAATTTTAATATTTTATTTTTAATTAGTAAGAAAATAGAAAAATATAATAAAACGTATTTCATAGTATTCTAAATGATAATTTTTTGCATGCATATTGAAAATAGATAAATAATTTTTTTAATTTAATATGTTGTTGACGGGAATTGAACCTTGAAATTATTGGAGTAGTTTATAATATAAAATAATATAAATTTTTAACTAAAATATGTTGTTGACGGGAATCGAACCTCGAACTTTTAGGAGTAGTTTATAAAACGATATAAATGTTTAATAATAATATGTTGTTGACGGGATTCGAACCTTGAACCTATAAGAGTATTTTATATATTACAAAAAAAATATTCTTTTAGCATTACATCCAACGATTCTTTTTTATTTATCTTACAATCTAACGGCTATTATTAAGTGTACCAAACCAACAACCAATAATAATATGGTGAAAATACATAATATAAACTTTTAACCAAAATATGTTGTTGACGGGAATCGAATCTTGAACTTTTAGGAGTAGTTTATAAAATGATATAAATATTTAATTATAATAATATGTTGTTGATGGGATTTGAACCTTGAACATATAAAAGTATTTTATATATTATAGAAAGAATATTCTTTCAGCATTACATCCAACGGTTTTTTTATTTATCTTACAATCTAACGGCTTTTATTGAGTGTACCAAATAAAGGGACCAAACTACCAATCAACCAAATATACCCTAATTTGCTTATAATAGTATAATATAGATAGATAGATATAGAATTGGCGTAAGGAGGTTCACGTGGACCGTGGTCCTTTGGTCTCACAAGTTATAGGAAAAAAAGTTGTAATAGCACGAAATCTACACACAATTAACAAACAAGGATAAAATAGCAAGAAATCATAATTAAAAATAAGTCACAAATTCATTTTTTTATATATATAATAAACAAGTATACAAAGTATACAATCAGAATTTCATCAAAAAATAATTTTTTAAAAACAAGAATATACATTTAATTACAAAACAATGAAAATTCTTTAAAAAAATATATGGTAAAATAAGATATTTAACAAACATGTCATAATAGGAAATGATACCAAAATTCAACAAAAAATATATTATACAAAACATACGCTAATTAAAAAAATATCTAAATTTAGAAAACTAAAATCAACAATAAATTTTAATATAATACACTTACAAACAAATATAAACAAACACAAAAACATAAACATAAAAGGTAGTACAAACTTTCTTTAAAAAAAAGGTATAAAGGTATATTGGTTCACATGTATGTTAAATTACATAATATGTATAAAGAATAGTTATACCAATAAGTTCCCACATG
This sequence comes from Saposhnikovia divaricata, assembly GCA_036435485.1. Lineage (NCBI taxonomy): Eukaryota > Viridiplantae > Streptophyta > Magnoliopsida > Apiales > Apiaceae > Saposhnikovia > Saposhnikovia divaricata. Next base: position 64,775,023 of record CM071597.1, on the reverse strand, counting down.
TCTAAAGTATAATATGGGTTAAATGGCAGTTAAGTCACTCAACTGACTCAAAACTTTCAGTTTAGTCATCCAACTCAAAAAATTTTCAATCAGGTCACTTAACAAATAAAACCTTTCAATCAAGTCATTAAGCACGTTAAAAACTTTCAATCAGGTCATTAAACACGTTAAAATCATGTCATTAAACACGTCAAAATCAGGTCATTTAACACGTTTTATGACCTGATTGAAAGTTTTTATTTGTTAAGTGACTTGGATGAAAGTTTTTTGAGTTGGATGACCCAACTGAAAGTTTTCAGTCAGTTGAATGACCTAACTGCCATTTAACCCTTATATATATTCTAATAAAAAAGAAGAAAATACCCCAAAAAATATGAAATATTAAAATATATGTTAGGCAAAAATTAAAATATAATTTACAAAAAAATCTTTTACCAAATAAAAGTGCTTTAAGAAAAATATTATTTTAATAAAAATCATTAAAGAGTCTCTTTTTATGTTTGACAACAAATATGTTTTTAAAATTAACAAACAAGTATATAATAGCGAAAAATCATAATTAAAAAATAAGTCACAAATTCATTCTTTATATGTAATAAACAAGAAAACAAAGCACACCATCAGAATTTCGAAAAATAATTTTTTGAAAAACAAGAATTTAAATTTAATTACACAACAAAAAAAGGTCTTTAAAAAAATATATGATAAAATAAGATATTCAACAAGTAATCAAAAAATACGTCATCGAAAATTACATCAAAATTCAACAAAATTTAATCTACCAAACAAATGCTATGTAAAAAAATATCTAAATTTAGAAAACTAAAATTAACAATTAACTTTAATATGATGCACTTAAAACAAATTTAAACGAACACAAAAATATAAAATGATAGTACAAATTTTATTTAAAAAAAGTACAAATGTATATGTGTTCACAATTACATAGTCATATATATATATATATAAGAGAGTAGGGAGCCTGAGATATATCTCAGGTAAGTTCCTGAGATACCTAATTTTTATATATAAAAATGGGATGGGCATTTTATTAAATTCAGAAATTTTTAATTAGCCCTGCGGGCCCAGCAAGATTTAAAGGTATTTTACATGTATCTTAGGAAAAGTTCCATGTGATATATCTCAGGGTCCTTTTTCTTATATATAAAGAATAGTTATCCCAATAAATATCCACATGTCTAAAGTATATTATATATATTCTAATAAAATAGAAGAAAAATCCAAAAAAATATGAAATATTAAAATATAAGTTAGTCTAAACTTTAAAATATAATTTACAAAAAAAATCGTATGCCAAATAAAAGTGTTTTAAGAAAAACATTATTTTAATAAAAATCATTAAAGATTCTATTTTTAGGTTCGACAACAAATATGTTTCTAAAATTTAAATTAAAAAATGTGAGCACAATCAATAAATAAACATATTCTTAATTTGCAAAGAAAAAATTTAAATTAAAAAAAGTGAACACAAATCCAAACCCCACAAATTAAATTTATATTAATATCTAAATATAATACAACATAAAAATCCCTAAGATTACTCTAAACAAAAACACATAGCAAACACCACACATATTTTTTTTTTTGATAATCCGGTGCAAATGGAAAATATATAAAATTAACGTGAAAAAAAATAATCAATTTTCAAACAAATGAAAAAGTTTAATATCACACATATTTCCAAAAAAGTTAAAACATACCTTTAAAAATACTATCACAATAGATCAAAATATTTTAAGATAACCATTAAATTACATAATCAAAAAGATTAAAAAAAATGTTACACGAATATAGTACCTATATGTTTCAAGTATATCATATGTAATCTAATAAAATAAAAAAAAAAACCAAAAATAATTATGAAATATTACAAAATATGTTAGCCTAAACATTGAAATATAAATTATGGAAAAACCATTAATAAGAAAAAGCCATATGTATACAACAAACCATATGTATGCTACAAACCATATAACATATGTATTATTATTATTATTAAAAGTAAAAACAAACTATTCAAAATGCTATAAAACTATTTTTACAAGAAAAAAAATTCTAATCAAGAGTGTACTAAAAAATATTAATAAAGTTACTCGTGCATCGCACGGGCATAAAGTGTGGGGTTTCGAGGCATAAAACATAGAGAAAAAAAAAATCGAAACCCTAACTCAGGATCCATGTATAAGGCCGGGCAAATTATGGAGAAACAGAATCGTACCTTTTAAAAGCTTTCCTAATTGATATAAGATGGAGGTACAAGACGATCACCCTACACAGCCCTTACTTTAAGATCTACATCGCCAAAGTAGTCCACACGAACGTAAGATCGTCCAATGATCACCGGAGTCGGTACTAGCCGAAGAATCACCCTCAATCTCTCTCTCTAGCCTCTTAAAGTATTAGAGCAGCTTGGGTTTTAATAGAAAAATGAATTTTCAAAGATCCAACCCTAAACAATACATCATAATAATTTATAGGGAGGGAGTTGGGCCTTAAAACCCTAAATCGTTTTGGGCTTCTTTAAACCTAATTTGATTTAGGTTTTAGTATTAAATTCGAATTTTATTTAATTTTAATTAAGACCAGCTTAATTAATTAAATAACCAATTTCGAATTTAATGATTTAATTTAAATTCCTAATTTAAATTAAAACTCCTTTTAAACGTTCTAAGTGTGTGACCCTTTAGGTTATTATTACGTTGGCAATAATTTTAATATCCAATAATAAAATTATATATAATGAGCGGTATTTAGTAATATATCATTGCTACCCAAGTAATATTAATAATTGGTGATCCAATTAAACCATTCGTGATTACTGTTTCCGTGTAATATAATCCCTTTAACCAAATATTATAGATTAAACTCGAGGCATGCTATTAGTCATCCTCTTCAACATTTAATCTGGGTTTCCTTGATCAATGAGCAGACTATTAACAAATCAATATTTGAGCATGGCCATGCATTTTATAGTCTCACTTAATCAAGAGGCCAATAATATCTCTCCTAATAATAGGAGGGTTAAATCCTTTATCTATCATTCATAATTCTCATACGACTCATAATATACCTGATGTTCACTTTTATCATCACTCAGTCAAAGGTAACTTAATGTTGTCAATGTATATTAATCCTCGTACAGAAATAGAATGATTTCAAGTCTAAGGATCATTACACCATTATCACTGTGAGTATTTCTTGTGACCTTATTAATATGCAGAATCTCACTGTGGGTCTATCCAGTGCCACGTAGAATATTACATGCACCTATGTTCTTGACTTTAGTATCACTATATCTATGACCAATGAGATATGGTCATCAGTCAACAAACATACTAATCTTTATGTATTATAATTGTCCCATATTGATAATACTCGATTAGGGATATTTAAGAATATAAACACTTTCACATAATCTCATTTTTAAATCACGTACTTAAAGATATATAATACGTGTTATATATTCTAAACATATTTATTACTCTAACATTTATATCATAGTAAATAAAGATATAATAAATTAATGTAGAATAATCCATAGAACATAATCATCAAATAACAAAATAGTCTTTCCTAGAAGCACAATAACATTGTCTATAGGGCACTAACACTATCAATCTCCCACTTGGACTAGAGCCAATCGTCCATGTATCTAATACCCATGGAAATAGTATGACCTAATTCGTGCTTCTGCTGCGACAAAGCCTTAGTCAGTGGGTCCGCAACATTATATATATATATATCTCCTTTTCGTTAATCTCTCGAAGAAGGTGATATCTTCTAAATATATGCTTTGCCTTGGAATAGGACCTTGGTTCCTTAGCCTGCGCAATGGCTCCATTGTTAACGCATTATCGATCAACTGGATCTACGATCGATGGAACCACACCAAGTCCTGTAATAAGTTTCTGAATCCAAACAGCCACTTTGGCTGCTTCACTAGCAGCAATATCATCTTTTTCAAACTAAAATCCACCTTTTTCTAAAAATATCATCTTTTCTAAAACATAAAATCTTTTCTATATTTTCAAACTAAAATCTACCTTTTTCTAAAAATATCATGGACAACATATATATAATTATTATCAGATCATATCATTTAAAATTTTCAAGCCTACAAAATTCTTGTCTTAAAATTTTTAATTCAAACTTATTTTTTTTCATTATAATAAAGAACATCCGTGCATCGCACGTGTTGGATTTAATATAATAGTATTAACTTATAACCAATGCGAGCGAGTTTATTTTGATATTTTATAAACTTTATTTTATGTACCAATTCGATTTTTTATATAATTATTATTTAATATATAACAATTATATGCCTTATGTAATATATTTATATATGATAATTATATAATTATAATTATAATTATGTAATTCTTTTTTTTATTACAATTATATAATCATATAATATACATTATAATAGGATCTAACTGTTCTTATTTATTAATAAAAATGTAACGGTCATTATTCATGTTATTATTGGAATATATTGTTTTTAATATATTTTATTAATGATTAGAAGATATGATGTGATATTTGGGTATGTATTAATGATTGCAAGTTTACGTTTTAAATTAAAAGGTTATTTGTCTTAATTAGACAGAAAATATTAATGATTAGAAGATATAATACGATTGATATTTTTAGGTGTTTATAACAGGTAATATCTTTGAATTAAAAAGTAACGTATTTTAATTAGAAAAGACAATCGGTTACTCACCATTAAGTATTTTATTTTTTATTTAGTACTCCATCTCTCCCACTTATTTTATCAATTTAATTAAATTTTGGTCAAATTGACTTATTTTGTAACGAGAATAACTCATATTATATGATAAATTTAATTTTTTTAAAAAAATTATTAACACAAAGTACACTTATTCTATTATGAGATTTAATTTTCAAATTTATACAAACATGAACAATTAAATTGTTACTTGAGGTCAAAATTTGGTTAGTTTGACAATTAAAAAGTCAAATTAGGACAGAATAAGTGGAACAGAAGGAGTAATTAAGATAACCATATCAAAAATCAAATCGACAAAAGTTTTAATATTTTGATTTTAATATAATAATATAAATAAATGATCCAGACGGGGGCAGAACAGGTAGAAGCTAACTTAGACTTAAACCTCGGCTAAGTCAAAAATTTTATTTTTTCAAATCTCGATTTTTAGTTGAAATTTCCGTGCTAACCTTAACTTAAACCTTGGCTAAGCCGAAAATTATAGCATAGAATTTTATTTTAGATATCTCATTTTGTTTTTATTATAATTATATGTTAGTCACAGAGGCATGCCTGAATACATCTAATAACAAGCCTAAGTATGTGTAATGCTATGCATTACTTACATGACCTCTTAACTGATGGAACCTCTAGTTGTAGAGTTTCTATTTGTTCTGTACTTGTAATAGGCATCAAATTCTAGTTGTGTTACTGTAACTATAAAGTCAAGAATAATGCTTGAAAGAAGTTCCAAGGTTCATGCCTCAAGCAAGGAGATAAAGACTGCCAAATAATCACAGTTGGGATTTGAAGAAAAGAAGAATTTGCCTAAGTACCAATTCGAGAAGTACATTTGTCTATTCGAGGAGTCTAGCATTCGAGAAGTCAGAGATTCGATATCTCAGAAGACACTATTCGATATATCTTAATACACTGTTCGATATCTCATTCGATATCTCAGAGATTCGATATGTCTATTACTCTATTCGAGAACTCATGGAGTCAACAAGTCAAAGCATCATTCGAGTTCTCTAAGAGTCAACAAGTCAATGATCTATTCGATATCTCAAGGACTAAAGAAGCTATTCGACATCTCAGGGATTCGATATGTCAAAATGCTCTATTCGATATCTCAAGGAGTCCCAGAGAAAAGAGCTATTCGAGAAGTGATTCGATATGTCAATATAACACTATTCGAGAACTCAGAGTTATCGATTAAGTCAATTCGAGTTCTCGAATCAATCACTTAGCCACTTCTCGAATACATTCGTGGAGACAAAATACTGAAGAATTGTACAAGTCAGAAACCTGCAACAAGCCAAGACTCTTTATTTGACTATGTACTATAAAGCAGATTGGAAAGCCTACAAAGAAGCTTGGAGAGATAAGACAAAGGGACAAGGAGCTAAAGAAGTGGATCTGAACAGGCTTTGCAAAGTCAAATCTGTAACCGTTTGGACTCTTACTCAAATAAGATAGACAGACTGGAAAGTATTTTGTTTACCTACCTTATTTGTAGAAGTGCGCCTTTAGCGTTCTCTTATTTAGTTTTTAGTGCCTTCTGTTTTCTGGTTTTAGGATGCGGATCGGTTGTCGAGAGCCTCAAAATTAGGTTGTCTCGGTTAGCGATTTTGTAGTAGTTCGACTTGAGCGTTCTCACTTTGCGTTTCTAGTGTCTTCTGTTTGCTGGTTTTGCAGTTACAGGGATCGTGGCTAGGTGCTGTCTCACTGCAGGATTTTCGTGTGACTGGAGCGCTTCAAGTTATGAGTATCTTATAGCCTCGCAGATAGGTAGGCCCCATGTGGAGAACGCCATGGGCTCAGGTATGGCATTGATCATTTCCGTATCAGCTGGTTTCCTTTGTATTTACCACACTCTTTGTATGTCGTGCACTTAGCCGAGGGTCTACACGGAAACAGCCTCCCCGCTCTAAAAGTGGGGGTATGGTCTGCGTACATCCTACCCTCCCCAGACCCTGCTCTGAGCGGGATATACTGGGTATGTTTGGTTTGGTTTGGTTTGGTTTAGGTGTATCCATGTCTATAAGGATACAGCCTCACTTCCTTAGCTATAAACAGAGAGAGGGTGATAGTTTTTCAATATACATATCAAGAAATATCTCTCTAAGAAAAACGAAGCTGAGAATACTACCATTTGTATTAACAGATTGTAGCAAAATCTTTATCTAATAAAATATTAGATTAAAGTGATATTGTGTTGTGTTTGTCTTTGTTATCTGTACTTACATATCTCACACATTCAACACATATCTTGCTGCAAAGATTCAAGAACAAAGAAAAGTTCAAGAATCCATTCACCCCCCCTCTGTATTCTTTTACTGTATTCAATACTCAACATTATATAATTATATAATATACTTTATCATAAGATCTAACGGTTATTATTTATTACTAAAAATCTAACAATCAATATTCATTATATGATTGGAATAAATGGTTTTAATATATTATAGTAATGATTAGAAGATAGGATATGATTTTTTTGAGTATGTTTTAATGATTACAAAATTATGTTTAAAATTAAAAGGTTACTTGCCTTAATTAGAAAGAAAATTTTAATGATTAGAAGATATGGTACAATTTATATTTTTAGGTGTTTATAAGTTAATATCTTTTAATTAAAAAGTAATGTATTTTAATTAAAAAAGATAATCTACTACATACCATTAATTATATTATTTTTTATTAATTAATTAGGATAACCTTTTCGAAAACTAAAGTTACAAAAATTTCAATGTTTTGGCTTTAATATAATAGTATAGATAGATATAGTATAGATAAAGAAGTTAAAACTAAATTATAAATAATTAACTATGGATAATTAAGAAAATGAAAATTTTAGTTAAATAAAATATAAAAATATTGTGTTTCACCTGAAAAGGGAAATTGGTTTATTATTAAAAAAATAAAAAAGTTAACATGTCTTACCTAAAAAAGAGGAGGTTTTTTTAATAAATACCTAAGCTCAGAATTTTTTTTGCAAAAATACTATTTTTAAAAAAATATTACGAAAATACCAATTTTTACAAAATATTTACAAAAATATCTTCTACAACTTTGAAACCACATATGCAATAACCTACTTCGCTGTCACATATGCATATTTAACTTTAAAATTTTCACAATCCAACAAAATCAACTTAAGTCTACCAACCACAACACCAATTTACCAAAATATAAACTTGAAGCAACCAATATCAACTTCGTTAAAAACAGGTTGCATTTGGTTGATTTGGTTGCAGAAAGGTATTTTGCAAATATTTTATAAAAGTTGGTATTTTCGCAAAATATTTTTTTAAAAAGGTATTTTTGAAAATATTTTGAGAAGATGGTAAAATCGTAAAACAACATACAAAATGTGGTATATTTGGTAAATAACCAAAAGAAAATTGATTAGTTGTTGATAAATATAATATTATAATTTAATTTTAAGTAGAGTGATGAACAAAAAATCGAAAACAGAACTTTCATTATATCGGCTTTAATATAATAGTATAGATAGAGAAGTTAAGAAAAAATAATAAAAAATAATTAAGGGTGAAAAAGAAAATTGAATAATTATTCATAATTATAATATTATCTTATAATTTTATTAAACAGTGTGATGGACTAAAAATCGAAATCAAAACTTCTAATATTTCAGTTTACTTTAATTAGTAATTTAAATAGATATTAGTAAGGATAATTAAGTAAAAATTTACTAATATATAATTAATAGTAATTAAGTAAAAATATGAAATATCAAAAAACAGGTACCGTACCGACTGAACTTTTAGTATTTCGGCTATTATATTTTAGTATATAAATTAGTCTGTAGAATTAAATATGATAAAATTATTAATCCATTCAACTCATTTTGTCCATATTTTAATTTTTTTCGCAAGTATGATAAAATTAAGTATTAATTACTATAATTTAGAGAAAAAACGATGTATTTCATTAGTAATTATAAATACTAGCTTATAACCCGTGCGATGCACGAGTTTCTTTTAATATGTTATAGATTTTTATTTTGTTCTATAATTATGTTTTTATATAATCATTAATTTTAAAATTTAATTTAATAAAATTTGAAGTAAATTTAATAAATGATTTGCATGATTTAAAATTTATATAATAAAATTACAAGTTAAATATGTCGTTGACGGGATTCGAACCTTAAATATTTAGTAAAGTAATTTAATCATTATATATAGTTTATAATTACATCTAACAGTTGTTATTAATTATTAAAAATCTAACGGTAATATGGTGTCATATTTTTGGGTATACATTAATGATTGTAAATTTATGTTTTGGGTATATATTAATCATTATAAGATTAGTTTTAAATAAAAAAGGTAACGTATTTTAATTAGAAAGGAAATATTAATAATTTGAAGATATGGTACGATTGATGTTTTTATAAAAGGTAATATCTTCAAATAAAAGTAAATCTGTTTTCTCCCTCTCTCCCTCTCTCTATCCTCCTTCATTTTCTCTATCTCTCCCGAATGCACACGATTGACACACCACCGCTGGCCACCATTATCGCGCGGTGGGGTCTATTCCCCTCCCTCTTAATTAAATTATATACATTCATTCTCACACCCAAAACCAACAAATTAATCTCGATTTGAACCCTAATTGTAGTTTTTATAATATGGGTTTACCCATATCCATTGCATACCCAACATTCTTATAACTACAATAAGGGTTTCAATTAACCATCTCCTAAATATATTCCTTTTTACAATCTTCAATCCTGTGTATTATCCCTCTTATCCTCGATTTATATATTCAAGAATAAAGATTTTTGCTTTCTCTAGAATGGATAAAGATCCAGTTTTGAAAATTTTAGCTTGCTTTTTCTGTGTTTAATGGTGGTGTTTTCTTTTCAAGATTTGTTTTTTGGTGTTTCTGTGTTAGTAAATCAATGATTTTAATTGTTCATTAGTCTCTTATGAAAGATTTAGGTTGATTTTTCTAATATGTGTTTAAGTGTGATATGTGTTTAATTGTAAAAGATAAAGATATTAGCTTTTGTTAAATGAGATAAAGATCAAAATTTTAAATAATTAGTTTGTTTTTTGTGTTTAATGGTGGTGATGTTTTTCTTTTTTGATTTGTTTTTTTTTTTGTATTTTTGTTGATGTTTATTGTTTATTAGTCTGGTATTAAAGATCTTGCTTAATTCTATTTGTTTGTAATTGCAATGATTTTGTTCTTAATTTTAAGGATGAATGCATGATTGATGTTGTGATACTGAGTTCTGTAATTATTTTGAAAATTCCGTTCTTCCAACTTGATTGTTGGAGTTATTATTGTTGAATTCACTCCAAATTCGCAATGACTTTTTAGCTGGATTTTATTGTCCTAATGCGTTATATTTTTTGTTACAGTTTTACACCTTTTTAGTCTCTTTCCTTAATACTTTAATGCTTTTAATGTTTTTGCCTAATTTATGCACATGTTTTAATTCATGCATATATTTTAATTGCTAATTGATTCTTGCCTTTTGAATAGTCTTAATGAGGATTTTGAAATTAATTAATTTTATTAAATGCTAATTGACTCTTACTTTTTTATTGAGGTTTTGAATATTTGTGGATGTTATGGAACAAAAACTAGGTTACGATTATTACGGCTAGGCTTTGTGTATTTAATGCTTAGGGTTCGTGAGCTTCGTGCTTTAATGGCTGCTTCTGCGTTCGAGACTAAACGGTCCTCACAGAATGCCTACGTATCTCTGTATTAGAGAATCAAGCCAAGAAAACGTAGTTCTGAGATGAGGGGTCTGGCCCTTTATATAGGTTGAGAAGCCTTAGAATTATGGTAGGAATAGGAGACTTGGTAGACAAGTCTTTGGGGAAGGTTCTAGATCTATTCCTTGTAGGAATCAGTTTCCATATTGAATTGGATGCCTTGGTGGCTAAGTCTGGTGGAAATAATATCCTTATCCAACTCTTATTGCTGAGCTATTTATTACCCCCAATATTAACCACGAAATTAATATTATAATTGGGGTTTTGGGTCCACCTGTTGGGCCCCACGTTTGGACCATACTAGGTCTAATTAATGCCATATTAATGATGTTTTTAGGGCTTACTTTTAGCCCATATCAGTGGACTAATTGATTGTTAATTTTGATTTGATTTTTACTTTAAAAGTCTTAAATAGTATGATTGTACCATTTTATATGGTTTTTGTACCTCTGAGGGTGTGCCTTATATTGTGGCTTTTTGGACTAATTTTGGATTATTTTGGTGTCGTCTTTTTGACGAGTTTGATCATTAGTGATGATTGTTGTTTTGTCATATTTGTATTCGACAATTATTAATTATAAATATAGAATTTTAAAATACAATTTTATTTTATTTTCATTTTAAATTATATGTCTAACCAAAGGAAATCCTTTGGTTAGGAGTGAACAACCTTTTTCAAAATTTATATAAGTTTTAGTATATTTAATACTAAGTTTTTTTGGTATTATTAATATATGAGTGTTATATAGTTTTTTATATAAAACAATAATACCTTTGGTTAGAAGGTTATCACTTCATTTTATTCGAATTACAAAATGCTATAATATTTATAATCTTATTTTCTTTTGTTGTTTCATCGACTAATTAGTTTTTGGTTTGGTTTGTTCTGGTGGCTTCAGATGTTCAATGAAACAAAGATGGAAGTTGGATGGCTATACGTGTTGTACGAGCAGGTTAGACTTATTTGGATGGGAAGAAGTGTGAAAAGAAGATGGATGAAGGTGGGAAAGATGGATGAAGGCGGGAACAAGAGCAACAAGAAGTTTCTAGTCATTTGCTTATTATGATTTATGCAAATTTATGTTCTCATTTTTTAGTAGGGCACTCTTTTTCCTCCTTGAGGTTTTCTCCCATAGGGTTTTACTCTTGTGAGGTTTTAACGAGGACTTATTTGGTGGATATAAAGGTTTTTATTATCTAAGCTTCCGGGGGAATCTATTTCCTATGGATCCTGTGATCCATGGATTGGCTAAGCATACCTTTCGGTTAGATAATGAGCTTTTATTATCTCTTGTTGTATTATCTGATTTATATCAATGAAATGATTTATCATTATAGCAAAAAAAAACTAAAAGTAAATCTCAAAATGTCAATGGCTAATTACCATTAATTATATTATGTCATTATTTATTTTAATAATTAGGATAACTAAACCGATGAAACTTTCAATCTTTCGGCTTTAATATATTAGTATAGATTTGATTAATTAAAAGGTAAATTTTTAATTATAGACAAAATGATAGAGAGCGTAATTAGTAATTATAAAAGCCCAAAATATCTAATATATTTATTCCTCGATAAAATTATAACAAATAATAATTTAATTAGGTCAAGTAAAAATTCTTTTGAATGGACAATAAACTTATATTTTCTCAAAATGGATAAAATAAATTTTATTAAAAAAATCCTTAATGTTAATTTTCATATATACATATATATTACGAAAGTTCATTTGATTATAAAATTTGAATTTATAATTACTTCTTTATTCCCTTTCTACCAAATTCAAAATTAAATTTTTTTATTATATATATATATATATATATATATATATATATATATATATATATATATATATATATATATATATATATATATATAAGATTAGGGAGCCTGAGATATATCTCAGTTAAGTTCTTTGTGATACTTATCTTTTATATATAAAAATGGAATGACGTTTTAGTAAATTCAAAAAATTTTAATTAGCCCTACAAATCCAGTAAAATTTAAAGTTATTTTGTATGTATCTCAGGAAATGTTTCCTGAGATCTATCCCAGGTTTCTTTATATATATATATATATATATATATATATATATATATATATATATATATATATATATATATACACACACACATATTTATCCTAGTTCCATGTAATAGCAAATGATTGTTTATGATATTAGCTTATAACCATCGCACGGGTTTCTTTTGATATGTTATAAATTTTATTTTATTCTATAATTATGTTTTTATATAAACATTAATTTGAAATTTTAGTTTATTATTAATTTAATAAAATTTGAAGTGAATTTAATAAATGATTTGCATGATTTAAAATTTATATAACGAAATTTTAATTTAAATATGTCGTTGACGGGATTCGAACCTTGAATTTTTAATAAAGTAATTTAATCATTAAATATACACTACTACAAAAAAGTCTAAAGAGACCACCTAAAAACCATCTTAGAGACCACCTCAAGAGGGGGTCTCTAGGTCAGTGGTCTCTTAGGATAAGAGACCTCTTCTTTGAGGGGGTTTCTTAAATAGAAATAAGAGACCAGCTATTTAAGAAAAGTGGTCTCTTAGGTAGAATAAGTGGTCTGTTTGATTTCACTAAAAAAAATCAGTTGTCTCTAAAAGGTGATCTCTTTGCTCTGAATAGGATTAAATTTCTTAAATTAATAATTTTTTTATATTATTAATTGTCATTGAGATTATTATTGTTAATTATTATAATAACATTCTTATATTTACAAAATATTATGAAATAATATTTACAGAATATTATGAAATTATAACATCAATCAAACAATCAATACAGTCGAAATTTGTAACAAAAGAAGATATCTTTCTACTGGACTAATCTTGAGTTTTGATATTTAACAGGTTCAAAGATGTGCTGAGGATAGAACAATACTCATAACAACATACGAAGGTACACACAACCGTCCACTTCCTCCAGCAGCCATGGCAATGGAAGCAGAAGCAAAAAATTCCTGAAATGCCCATAAGAAATAAATTCTTCGGCGTCTGCATTCAAAAACCTCATAATTGCGACAACATTATCTTCATTTGCTGGGAGTCCTGCATTTTATTCAATGATGCTAATATTTCACTTTTTTGTAAAGTGCCAGACTTGCTCAAACAAAGACTGGTATACGCTCGTAGTATGGTTGGTTCCTTCTATTCCATCAAGGACAAAAATTGTTTCCAGCCAAATGATTTTGAAAACAAATGACTCCGGGTTCGACGCATGAGGTCATGAGCATATCTTCGAGGCAATTTTCTCTTTCTCATTGCAATTTCAAGATCTTCCAAATTGACTTTGCCATCGCCATCCCTATCTAATTCATCAAAGAACCTCCTTCCTGTCAGATAAAATTTTAATACAAGATTAAAAATAAGAGTGATTTAAAATTAATATCAAAAGTCCCTTTGCATATAATCATTCACTATAAGAATATTATGTTACTCTGCTATTTCCCCTTCTCTTGCTCTCTCGTATATCCATCCACAACCAAGTCACCTGATTATTAAATTTAGACGGAGAACTTTTGGTTGCGATTTCTTCATTGTCACAATGTTGCACTGTAGCTCTTCCATGCACCATTTCTCTTCTTGCTTTAGATGTCTGCAGAGAATAGCAACATAAGCAACTCTTATACATAAAACATACTGAAATTTATCATTCACCTAAAAGTACAAAAACGTTACTTGTCCAGTACAACCCAACTAGCCTGAATTCTCTTTGCTTCCGCAGCTACTGACCCGCATGGAGATACAGAAAGAAGTTTTATTTCACATTTATCTGCAACATAATAAACAAAAGAATGACACACGGTTAACACAAGATACAATACCAAATGAGACATATCAAGAGGCGCACACACATGCACCTTATTAGGATCATAAACATCATGGAGTTGTAAAATCATCTGAGAGCAGGAATCGGTGATATCAATTTTTTGTTCTGAACTTGTTCCTAAGTTAGATCTTCTGTGGCCACTGGCACAATCCCCCGCAAATCTTGGGAAACCCCATTTTCTTTCTGTATAAAAAGGAAAACTCTCAGTACTTGCCTGCTAGCATAAATCTTCAGGATTAATAATAACTACCAATTAGTAATGTAATTGCTAAATATTGAATATTATAGCATGAACCTGATACCATAGGAGGCCTAGCTGAATCAAAATTGGAAGGCAACTACTGTATATCCGGTGTCTTACAAAAAAACTTGGCATGTAAATGATGGAATTAAAAAAATTGGTACATATATATCAGCCAAATCGAATATTACACTGCCTTTTCCCCTTACATATAATGCTGCATATACTAAGAAATAAAGGGTTTAAACTGTGCAACTATGTTATAACTACAGTAGATTAGTTGAAAAAAAATCTGTAAACTACAATCAGCAAAATTATTATGATTTACTGAACAAGCATAATGTCAAGAAATGCACAAGGTATAAAGAACCTGAAACCCCACAAGTAGGGTACAGGGAAAAAGAACCAAAATTTCTAACATGAGTGCAACTAATAATATGAGTTGTATAATAACAATCTGATGAAAGTAATGCACAGACAACATAAATGCTAATTCTTGAGATTAAGAAGAAAATGCTTTGAATGAATTCTTCAGAAAACTAAATTAAGTCAGTTGGACTAGATAAAATTGTAACAAAACAATAAAATACATCACTCAAACCACAAGTGTAAACAATGTAACTCAAACAAGGCTAAAAACACACCTGAACTTTGTGAAGGGACAACCACAAGCAGTGTGATGCAATCCCCAGGTTGAACAACATGAGTCAGAGCCCAAACAAGGGCTCTGACTATCATTATCACGAATAAAGGCCATCCACCCACCACAAAAAGTATGTAAAGTCTGCACTTTCATAGTTGGAACTGAATTCACAGTCCAACAATCCCCTTTTACATTGCGAAGGACAATCTCTGTTCTGCAGCTGGGAAGGTGTTCCTGGGAAAACTTACACGGAACTTTCTGCAAAATAATGATTTTATAGGCCAAATATATACACAGTACATTTTTATCACTGACATAACAGAAAGTCGAATATATTGCAAGATATTGATGGAAAGCCAACTAAAGATATTGCAAGATATTAGTTGTAATGTACTACTGTAAAGATTGTAGACAATCAATCATAAAATTGAAAGGACAGAAAGAAATATAGAATATGGACTATTAAATGGAATTACAAGCTTCTCTCAAGAACCTTAAGGCTGGGGTAATAAAGAAATTACCCTCGCAAACAAGTGAGTCAACAAGGAATTAGAAACAATAAGAGAGAACAGGAATTCAAAGATAAACTCTAAAGACTTTACCACCCCGCCATTAGGAAATAACATCAGAATGATACAAGACCATACTCTTACAATTTCCGGTTAAGAACAAATTTTTCAAAAACTTACCTCCTCCGATATCTGTTGTCTTCCTTCTCTCATGCGGGCTTCCATCTTGGCCCATCGATTTTCCATAATAAATACCCTAAACCACACAAAATCCAATTACAGTAAAACGTAAGCCCTTGCAAAAATAATAAGATGATTACATAAAACAATGCTACTACATTCACCAAATCCTTATTCTTCTAAGTACATAAAGTATGATTTCCTATCTCCACTTAAATAAATAACCACTACATAAAGGCATAACACCAACTCTAACCTCCACTCCAGTAGTCTATCGATTTCTAATAACGAACGCAATACTAACTCAAAAATACACCACCAGATCTACACTTGATCAACAAACAAAATCGAATTAACTCGAAAACACCAAATTAAAAGCCCTCAAATTCCAATAAATCCTAAAACAAATCCTTGTCTAAATTTACACAAAACACGCAGTAAAAACAAAACAAATGAATTACATAATAATGAAATCTAGGGCTTAGTAATAAGTAAACAGGATCAACAACGCAATTGAGATTATGCATACACATAAATACATATAAGGCGTATGATTATGAACTATATGTAAGATACAAACATGAATCGTAGTTAAATTTACCTGACGATGCTAGATACACAGCTCTCTCTCTCTCTCACTCTCTCGATTGAATAAAATAGATACTAATATCTTTAGATGGGCTTGGGCTTTGTGATTTGGGCTGGACAGATATGTACCAGTGCAAAATATCTGGATTTGAAAAGGTCGTCTAATCAAAGAATGATAAGAAACCACCTTTTTAATTAAAGAGGTCTCTTTTCATATATTATAAGAGATCTCTTTTTTAAAAAATGAGGTTTCTTTTATTAAATAACCACTTATTTAAATAAGAGGTCTCTTTACTTATATTATAAGAGACCGTTTTTTAAAAAAGTGTGGTTTCTTTTCTTAAGTAATCAATTATTTGAATAAGGTGGTTTCTTATTAGCGGTTCCTTTGCCTATATTTGTAGTAGTGATACCTTATAATTACATCTACGGTTCTTATTAATTATTAAAAATCTAACGGTAATACGGTGTCATATTTTTGGGTAAATTTATGTTTTAAATTAAAAGGTAGTGTATTTAATTAGAAAAGAAATATTAATGATTGGAAGATTATGATTGCAAAATTATGTTTTAAATTAAAAGATAACGTGTTTTAATTGGGGAAAAATATTAATGATTGGAAGATACGATATTTTAGGTGTGTATAAAGAGTAATATATTCAATTAAAAGTAAACATCTTTTAAATTGATTGAAAGATAAGATATTTTAGGTATTTATTAAATTTCAGTTAATAGTACAATTATGTTTTTATATAATTATCAATTTAATAATTTTTTAAATTTTATTTTAATATAATTTAATATACTCATTATACCAATATTTTCTTGTTATAAACAACTTATAGGGATTTTATATATATTTTGTTAATAATTGAAAATATGGTGTGATATATTTGGGTATATATTAATGATTGTAAGATTAGTTTTTTTTAAAATAAGGTAACATATTTTAGTTCGAAAGGAAATATTAATTATTTGAAGATATAGTACGGTTGATATTTTAATAAAAGGTAATATATTCAACTAAAAGTAAATATGAAAATGGCAATGTCTAATTACCATTAATTATATTATGTCATTATTTATTTTAATAATTAGGATAAGCAAACCGAAACCTGGAGGGTTTAAACTTTTGGTGGCTAAGATCAACGAAGGTATTAAGTGATAAAGTATACGATAACGAAGAATTATCTGCTAAATTGTTGTTGTGTTGGGTAATATAAGCATAATTTTCTTGGAATATTTTAAACCTTGACAGTTTTTCTGGATCAGAATTGTATGTTTTGTCGTGCGATGCACACCACATTTGGAAGAGATCATAAGTAGCAGTGCGTGTGTGTTCTGTCTGGATTTGTTTTGCAATAGATTTTTGCAGATAAAATGGTGAGTTAGTTAAAACGGGTAGGTGCGGTTTTGTGATTGGAGAGTATACTAATAGGATGAGAAGAGGTCCGAGAGGAATTTGTGATGTGGTGTTTTGTGATGATTTGTTTTATGAGGAATTTGATTGGAATTGGAATATAATTGTGTTAGTAATTATTTTTTTATTAGGATAACCAAACCGAAAACAAAATCAACCAAACTTTCAATCTTTCGACTTTAATATATTAGTATAATCGAAAATCAAACCAACCAAACTTCCAGTCTTTCGGCTTTAATATATTAGTATAGATGATATGATATATTTAACTTGATGACACAATTGTGGTATTTATAATTAGATATGTTTAATTTGATGACGCATAGTCGTTGGTTCTAATTTTCTACTAGAACAAATCTATTGTATGTCCATAGTTAACAGTTAATTAATTAAAATTTGCTTTTATTTCCATCATCACTAATACAAATAAATCGAAATCCACATTAAAAAAGGTTTATCAATTTTGTATTTTGCAACAAACTAGTTTAAAATCCGTACGAAGCATGGATGCTATTTAATATAATGGGAATTATTTTTTTAATTTGAATTAAAAATTTTAAGATATGAATTTTGTAAGTTTAAAATTTAAAATGATATGATAATAATTATATATATGTTGTCCGTGATATTTTTCGAAAAAGATGAATTTTAGTTTGAAAATATTGAAAAAAATAATATGTTTTAGCTGAAAAACATAATCGGCTAGTTATTAGTTATTATAATATTTTTATTTTATTTTACTTAAATAAATCTACCCGAATAGGTTTTATTGGAAAAAAGCATACAAATAGAAAAGGTAATTGGTTAATTATTAGTAATTATAATTGTAGTATTTTATTTTATTAAAAAGATTTGCTCATAATATTTTTAGAAAAGAAAAAATTTTAGTTAGATAAAATATAAAAAATAATATATTTTATGTGGAAAAGAAAATTGATTAATTATTGAAAAATAGATAAGGTAACATATTTTATCTGAAAAAGAAAATTGATTAGTTATTAGTTATTATAAGTAATTAAGTAAAGATAATTAAGTAAAAATAACATATACATTTAAATAAGGATAAATAAATAAAATTAACAGATACTGTACCGATCGACTGATCAACTAAACTTTTAATGTTTCGTTAATTATGTTGTAGTATAGATTATATATACAAATCTTTAAAGTAATGAGTAGTCAATTATTAGTTGTATAATATTTTATCATACTAGCTTATAACCCATGCAATGCACGAGTTTCTTGTATTATGTTATAAATTTTATTTAATATTATAATTATGTGTTTATATAATCATTACTTTAAATAATATTTTAATTTTAATTTGATATAAACTAATATATTCATGTTTACGAATTATACTAATGTTTCCTTATCAATGTATATGATTTTTAATATATTTTATTAATAATGGAAAAATATGGTGTGATATTTTCGGGTATATAATAATGATTGTAAGATTTGTTGTAAATAAAAAAGGTAACATGTTTTAATTAGAAAGGAAATATTAATGATTGAAAGATATGATACGAATGACCTTTTTATGTATTTATAAAAGTTAATATCTTCAATTAAAAGTAAATGTGAAAAGGGCAATCGACTAATTACCATTAATTATATTATGTTATTATTTATTTTAGTTGTTATATTTTTCTAATTATAGTGTGATATTTTCGGATATATATTAATGATTGTAAGATTAAAGAAATATTAATGATCGAAAGATATGATACGATTGATGTTTTTAGGTGTTTATAAAAGATAATATCTTCAACTAAAAGTAAATGTGAAAAAGGTAATCAACTAATTATCATTAATTTTATTATATTAATGTGAAAAAAACAATCGACTAATTACCAATAATTTTATTAGGTAAATCGATTAATTACCATTAATTATAACTTGTTTTAATTCGAAAAGAAATATTAATGATGGAAAGATATGATACGATTGATGTTTTTAAATTATTATAAAATTTAATATCTCGACTAATTACTATTAATTATATTATATTATTATATGTTATTATTTATTTTAGGTGTATTTATTTTTCTTTATAATGAAGGGTAAATAAGTAAATTCACGAAATACAAAAAACATATAAAAAAAAATAGGTACCAAAACTTTTAATATTTCGCCTTGTATATAATAATATAGATCTGTAGACTATAAAGTAATAAATCCTGGATTTAGTGTGTGCAATAATGAAGGCATTACCAATGTCTTTGTTCTATAATTATATAATGATATGATATTGCGAGGATAGGTAGAGCTTTTAATTAGTTTATTTCGTAAAAAGCGCAAATCGGAATTAAGTGATGGGATGATCTAACGCTTAAGCGGATGTTTAAGCGATTTTAAAAGCAGATCATTGATTAGATTATAAATAAATACTGGCTTAAAACATATGCGATGCACGCATTTTTTTAATATTATATTAGTTTTGCATTAATTTGAATTAATATTTTTAAAATATGAATTTTGGGTGCTTAAATTTTTAAATGAAATGATGATCATAATTATATAAATGTTATCCGTGATATTTCTAGAAAATGAGTGATTTTAGTTAGAAAATATAGAAAATGTGATAGGTTTTAGTTGAAAAGGTAATCAGTTAATTATTGGTAATTATAAATTATTATTTATTTTATTAAATAGAATGTTCGTGATATAATTGCTTAGTTAGAGAAAATTAAAAAGGTAACATGCTTTAGGTGAAAAAGGTAATTGATTAGTTTATAGTAATTATAATTTAATTATGTTATTTTACAAAATGAAAATGCTTCCAATGTTTTTAGAAAAAAAGAAATTAATGTTGCCCGTGATATTTCTAGAAAAAAAGGAATTTAATTAGAAAAAATAAAAAAGATGATATGTTTTTAGCTGAAAAGGTAATCTAATAATTCTTAGCATTATAATATTATTATTTTATTTATGTTAAATAGAATCGCCCGTGATATAATTTAAAAAATAGAGGTTTTAGTTAAAGAAAATAAAAAAGGTAACTTGTTTTGGTTGAAAAAGGTAACCTCGTGATATAGTTGGAAAAAGAGATATTTTAGTTAAAGAAAAGAAAAAAGGTAACGTGTTTTGGCTGAAATAATTAATTGATTAGTTAATAGTAATTATAATATTCTTTTTAGTTAGATAAAATATAAAAGATAATATTTTACTTGAAAACGGAAACTGCTTAGTTATTATATTTTACTTGAAAAAGGAAACTGCTTAGTTATTAAAAAATAAAAAAGGTAATATGTTTAACTTGAAAAGAAAATTGATTAGTAAAATAAAATTTTTAGTTAGATAATAAATATAAAAGAAGATTTTTATCTGTAATTAAGTAAGGGTAAATAAGTAAAATCAACAGGTATCGTACCGATCAACCAAACTTTTAATGTTTCAAATATATATATATATATATATATATATATTTCTATAAATAAATACAATATTAGTTTTTTTTTAAAAGATAACATTTACATATAATATATTATGACAAATGTTAAAATCGGTAACCTCCATATTCATAAAGTCATACTTAGTCATAATGAACTTAGAAAATACAACGTAACATTTTGAAATATAAAATTACAAATCCTTTGTAATTTAAAACTTATGCATTCTTTCATCATCCTTGCAAATCTGAATCGTCGAAATCAAATATGAGATTTTCATATTTAAAAACCCGCTTTAGACCCACTTAAGCGGTCTTTGACCCGCTTAAACCGTCTTTGGCTACCTAAACATTGGTTTATTTGTGCACTTAATCGATCGCTTAATGCGCTTTTCATAACACTGAATTATATGTACTAATGTTAGGAGAGTAGGAGAATATGCAACAAGGATGCCCATTTTTATTACAAGATGGGATATTAATATTAATATTTTGTATGGTTGGATTATTTTTCTTCAAATGGAGCTGGATTTGAATGAATAAAATTCTTTGCTAAGATAAAAGGGAGCTGGATTGGAATGAATAAAATTCTTTTCTAAGCTAAAAGGAATATGTCGATGAGGTCCTAGCCTAGTGCTAAGGTTGATGATAGACTATAGGTTCGATTGTCCCCCCCTTGTAATTTGTACGGTCCTTATGACCCATTTGAATAAAAAAAATAAAATAAATATATTTCTATTTCCAAGACTCCAAGCCTCAAGAATCCAAAATATTACTTTAAGAGTAGTGTTAGGTATCTCAAATTTTTTTTCAAAAAGCAAGCGAGTTCTATTTTTTTTTTTAGAAAATTACCAAGTATCCACGTGAGAGGGAAATTTTTTGTAGAAAAAGTTGGGGTTTTTAGCATTTTTCTTGCAATAAAATGGTTTAACTGTAATCGCCGTGACCACTCCTGGCGAAGAAACATAGCCAAAGAGTTTTTGTCTCCTGACAGAGTTTCAGTAAAATTTAATTAATGTTAAAGATTAATAGGCTCAAAGGCTAATCCCCTACCTATGTGTTGAAGTACCCTCCAAAAGAGAACATTTAGGCCATTGCTTGCTGAAAATGAACAAGTAGCAGTGAGTAATGTAATTTGTTAAGAAAAGTTTAGCTTAATTCACATAGAGAAAGACCGTGTTTACCTTTGTTAATTCGGTTTAGGATTGTAATCCTGTTTAGGATTGTTAATTTGTTTAGGATTGGTTTAGGATCCAATGCTTTCTCTCGATCAACAGGAATCCCTACGACAATCAATCATATATAATATATATTTGTTAATTGGCAATCAAATATTTTGTTGTACTTTAGTATTGCTTCAGAATACATGAATATGTTGATGGAAGAAAATGTCTCGCGAGAATAGATGAATCGTTGCCAAAATACAAGCCTACTCCCACTCTGAAAAGCCTTAGGTTTTGCAGCTAGTGTTTGCAAGCCGGTTTTTAAATGATCAGAACAACCATTTTTCTCCATCACCAGGTTCGGGTACTTCCTCACTAAATCCAGAGCCACATCTGTGCAAGATTTAGATGATGGAAACAGTCAAATTTAGATATCCAGCTAGCTAGGCGTTTCCAGTCAAATTAATTTAGATGATATGCAGCTCCAACTTCTCGTATCAATAGACTATATATAGAGCAGTGGATGTATATATTTATCTAAGATAAAATATCCAACAATCTATTGTTAACGAGATTAATTAACAGTGAAAAAGAATATTTTCATTGATTGTAATGCTTGCAAACAAAGATAACTTTATGAAGCTGAAAAACACGCACACAGTACCATAGAAATCAGCTGTGATGACAAGGGCGAGAAGATCAGCACCATGTTTTCCCTGATAAGGACTGATTCCTTCTTCCACATTAATAATCACATCTTTTGTCACCTCCAGCAAATAACACAATGTCTCTTCCCATCCGTGCACGGCTGCCAACTTCAAGGCGGTGTCCCCATCCTTGTTAACAAGCTGAGCCAAATCGGGGTCTTTCTGGACCAAAAGTTTTGCAGCTTGTGTATTTCCTACCATAGCAGCTCCGTGGAGTGGAGTATTTCCATATTTGTCACAAGTCCGCAGCATCTTCGGAGCTTTTTTGATAATCAGCTCCACTAATTCTTCTACAAAGAGCTGTGAACTTTTTGTTCCCACAGCCACATGTAGAGGGGTGTCCCAGTCTTCTGTGATGCTCGCATCCAAGTCTAATTTTTCTTCTTCGAAGAAGCACTTTACATTTTCCCAATCATTTTTTATTGCTGCTTTATAGATCGGAAGCCACTTGATCACATGGTTGAGATTTTCCTCAGAATAACTGTTTGAGGTAGTCTCTGCTGTTATGCCCAGTTATCCATGTATTTTCCTTCATCGGACAACCAACAACTCCTCCTCTAGGTGTAAATGGAAGCCGCTTGATCACAGGGTTGACATTTTCCTCAGAATAACTGTTTGAGGTAGTCTCTGCTGTTATGCCCGCATTTTTCTTCATCGGACAACCAGTTAAGTAGTTTCCCATCGGATAGCTCAAGTTTAAGGAGAATGAATTATGTAAAGCTAGTTGTGAACCTGTCAAATGTCTGAATTTTTTTGTTGCGGTGTACAATTTTTTTTATAGCTACAGAAACAACACACATTAATATTCGACCACCTACTATATCTTGCATCAAATATCTTCTAATTAAACAATCTGGTTTCATCTAAAGACTCACTCACAGGACAGCTATAATTTACGGATCTGAAAGCATTTATTTTTGACATACAGTGCAGTCCTTCCTTCCATTGACAAGAAAATTTCTGACAGAGGTTGTCAAAACCATTAACATATCATTAATTTAATGTATATATATAGATAATTGCTCCAATGAGACTCTCTCTCTTAAAATGAGAACCGAGACTCAATTTCAACCATACCTTTTTAAGAAATACTTTTAATCCCAATCACACACTTTAATATAAAAATTTCTTATTAATTATGTATCCTCCCTCGTTTCTTATAATGGAGGAATTCTAAATATCTTAACTGCTAATGTTAGAATGTATAGCAATGTATATAATTTTAAATACTAGGAGGTAGATAATCAGATTTTTGGATGTTTTCTCAAAAAATTATTACGAGTCTATATAATTAATATTTTAACATGTAACTTAAAATCTGTTAATTTTTCATTAGATTTAGACTTTTAAAAATTCTCTGGCAAGTGACACATATTAACGGTGACATATTAATTACTCCTATGTAGTACAGTTGAACCTCGATGTAATAATAATCGATAAAGTAATAACCTCACTAAAGTAATATTTTTTTCGATCACGACATAATAGAGACAATGTATTATTACTCTCCATAAAGTAATAAACTCGTTAAAGTAATTTTTTTCCATGATCCCGAGACTATTACTTTAAAGAGATTTAATAGTAGTAGGACATTAGTACTGCATTTAGGTAGGTGATGGAATTGCTTCTTGTAAATGAGAAATTAAATATGCACAACTAATATCAAATGGTACAATTATGAAACGAGAAACAAGAGACCGATTGAATGTGATAGTGACATGAGTGCCTATGGCTTAAGCCAAAAATTTACATCACCAACTAACTTGTTGGTTGTTTTCTCCCTGCAGCATGACTTACATTGTAAATGAAATTTTAGTAAATACAGAAATCAATAAACTTTTTTGTTTGTTTGTAACTATCCGCACTAAGGTTTAGGGGCTCATGGCCGCGGTTAATTGTTAACTAGTAGTAGTTTTTTCCCTTTAATTTTGTTTTGTACACCATGTTCTTCTCTTGCTCAACTTTGCGTCAAATTCATAGGGACAAAACTACATATTGCTCTTCACATCTAACTGAGATATCATACTTACAGTGATAATACATCTTTCTAATAAAATGATTTAATATCTTAGTTTTACCTTGATATTTTTCAGACTTTTTAATTCACACTTACAGTTGGTAATTAAATTTTTAGCACAACAGTTTACTTAATTGATCAACACAGCAGATTACATAATTGAACAGGGAAAACAAGTACAAATTAATAAATCTAATGAAGCAACAAATTGCTTTGCTTGTAGAAAAGGCCACTTCCATATGTGGAGCGAACTAGTTCCACAAGTAGAGGATACTGCAACAATAAAAACAATGTCACGGGAACGGCAGCTAGTAAAATAACAGGAGCAGCGATCCAATGTATTTCATCACGTATCACCAGTGAAAGCGCTGCACTGAATGCAACCATTGTAGCCGCTATTGATATGAACAATGAGATTAGGCCGAGGGTTAATCTCTTCGGTAAAGCATATAAAAAATCATCTTCCGCACAACGTGAACTGAGTATAGATAAAAACATCAGTACAGAGGTTGATATTAAGGATATATAATAAGGGTAGATAAGTAATTGTACAATAATAGATTTTGGGCTTCTACTGTATATAAAGCCTCATCTATCTCTATTCACAACAAGATCCACACAATGTAGACCTCCTCTGCTTGTAACATGTATTATTTACAATCTATGTTCTTCTTTGTTACTTAATATCAATTTAATCATTTCTATTTCTTATTCTATAAAAGTCTTCATGGTATCAGAACCTCCGATTCTCGAGGCCTAACGTAACACACTCTCGTAAAAACCCTAATTGCCATAACAATACTCTCGTAAAAATGTATGATGTGCAGAGCCTAGCAGCCTGGCTGCACCGTTACGGACCGGGGCTGATCGAATAATGGATCTAGAGGCTGTGGAGTACATTTTGGAGAGGAGGTGTGAAATTTTAGAAATTGTTGTGGGGGGGGGGGGAAGTAGTGTTGTTGGGTTATGCTGTTTATGTGTTTGATAAATTGTCTGAGCTAAGAACTTTTGACATTGTGGTCTTTAGAATTTGGGCGATTCAGATTTTGGAGCGTGTGTAGCAAATTGGAGCAGTTGGAAGCAATGCTAGTTAGGACTTCTGGTAAATGGGATTCAATCCTGGTTGAGTATGATAGGCACTTTAGAAATGTTGTTGACAACCTCCAGCTGTTTGATAAAATTCCTGAACGAGGCAATTTTTCTTCTAACCCAAATTTAGCTTGCCATGTTGATAATTCTTTCGGTAACAGCTTTGAGTTACAAAGAACAACATCTATGGTACTCATGTACTTTTGAAAGACTTGCTTACGCAACCTCAAAACCAAAGATAGTGGACTGGGACAAATTGGAAGCTGAAGTTAAAAAGGTTGAAAAAGAAGAAAAGTTAGATGGAGATGCAGCCTTGAACAAATTTTTCAGAGAACAAAATGCAATCTGTGAAACCTATTTTAGAAGCTGATGCTATCAGTATAATTAAGTCAATTACTCCAACTCTTACTAGTAAAGCTCCTGTGAAGGTCCGAGCGGAAAGAGTGGCAAGGGCTGTTGTGGAAAAACGGAAGTGTATTGGAGTTAAGAGGAAGAGGAATCAAGTCGAAGATGGCTGTGAAAATCATGGAACAAGTTCTGGGTGGACTGCAGAGCAAGAAGATACGATAAACGAAAGAGTCACCTTGTGAAGAAAACTACGAGACAGTTGCTGCAAAAGCAGTGTCAGGTTAACAGAGATCAAAATGGAGACATGTTCTCTTTACTTGAGCCTGAAATAAGTTCATCTTCCAATGCTTTACGGCAGGGCGTAAACTGTTCTACCCCAAAACAGGGGGAATCTATACTGCTTAGAAGGCCAGTAGCCATCTTCTTCGGCCCGTAGAATGCAGTGTTCACGATTTAATAGCATGAATGGGACCAGTCTTGAAAGTTCTCCAGTTGCATGAAAAATATATTGACCAGCAACATGCTAGGGAAGCCAAGAGAAAGGCAGTGGCTACAGGGGTTGTATTCAGTTTTACAGTCAGGAGATGGAAGTCATTGCCATCATTTATATGAAAGATTCCACCAAATTCAGAAATTACTGGGGAGAAGATTCCACAAAATTCTGAAGTTACTGGGGAAAGAAGAAGCCAGAGCCATGAGCCGCGAGCCGCGAGCCACGAGCCAGAGCCACGCACCAGAGCCGCGAGCCAGAGCCATTTGCAGTTGAGCTTGCATGGCGTCAAGTTGGCTGATTTAATTAGCGCTTGCATAACCAAGTTGCTATAATTGTGCCTCGATGCTCCGTTTAACTTCCGGCGCCAAATTCTGTTGAGGCGGCCATGACCCGTGAAGGTCATTAGCCTTGAAGTAGCCTTTTGAAAACAGATGTTATTGGATGACAAGGAAGAAGAGATCGATGGAGATTTTTTAAAGGGTGATAAGCTTGTCTTGCTTTGTCAAGTCGTTATCATTCCTAAAATTCTATGATAAGCTTGTCTTGATTTTGTCAAGTCGCTATCATTTGAGATTGTTTTTCTGTTGTTTTCTACAACTTTGTCTTCAGTGAGACCATCAGTGAGACTGTCTTCGGTGAGACCTCTCTATTTTCAGTAATGCTAGCCCTAACTACATTTATGGGCATTCCTGGGTGGAGAATATCTTTTCATTTGGTTGGAATAATCAGTGTCTTCGTTGGTATACTGGTTCTCTTTTTGCCAATGATCCACACTATTCTAATGATGGTAGCAGAAGTACAACTGACATTTCAAATAAAACTTTATGGTCTGAGGTAAAAGACCTTACCCGGGAAGCAAAATCAGTTACGAAGATTCAGTCATTCCAGATTATTGTGGCTCAGGGTGTCACTGGTTCTTTTCCCTGGTCAGCTCTTTCATTTTGAGCAATGTGGTTAGAACTTGCTGGATTCTCTTATAAGGGGTTACTGGTTTTATCATAGCTATGTTTGTGGTTGGCAGTTCACTGGGAGGACTTTTTTGGAGGTAAGATGGGAGACATTCTATCAAAGCTTCTGACCAACTCAGGGAGAGTTATTTTGTCACAAATAAGTTCAGCATCAGCAATACCTCTAGCAGCTATTCTTAATTTGCTGGCTTTGCCTAATTAATCCATCCACAATCTTCCTGCATACCTTAGTCTTTTTCATTACAGGATTTTTCATTTCTTGGAATGGTCCGGCGACAAACAATCCAATTTTTGCAGAAATTGTCCCCGAAAAATCTCGAACTACCATCTACGCTTTGGACCGATCTTTTAAAACGGTTGTATCTTCAAGCTAAGAGCTTCACTTAGTTCCCGCTACTTAGCTTGAGGGGGAGTATTAAGGATATATAATAAGGGTAGATAAGTAATTGTACAATAATAGATTTTGGGCTTCTATATAAAGCCTCATCTATCTCTATTCACAACAAGATCGACACAATGTAGACCTCCTCTGCTTGTAACATGTATTATCTACAATCTATGTTCTTCTTTGTTACTTAATATCAATTTAATCATTTCTATTTCTTATTCTATAAAAGTCCTTTATATAGAAGCCCAAAATCTATTATTGTACAATTACTTATCTACCCTTATTATATATCCTTAATAGTTGATGAAGAGAATAATGCAACAGCATCTGATATTACAAACAGAACAAAGACTGGATCGCGTAAGAAGAGTGGTTTTCCAGCCTCATTGTTTCCTCCGGGTGTTGTAAATATGGCTGCAAATGCCATGGTAACAATAAGAGCAGCTACAACAGTGGCTGATGATGATGTACTCTTCATCCATTCTTGTGCTTCTTTGAGGAGCTCCTTGTGTTCAAGAGTGAATACCATTCTCGGTGTATTGTTTTCATTGTTTAAGGCTTCTTTATGTGAAGGTTTCACAAGCTTTTCAACTTCCTGGACCAAGGTAATTTGATGATATATAAGTACAGTCACGATGATGCTTCTCTCACACGGAATCTGACCAACTTCCATCTTTTAATCAGGTAGAGATAAATTTGACCCAAAGAAGACAATTATTTGAGCACAAGTACTTGGACAAATATTTACATTAAGCAGACACAGTAGACGACCATGTAGCACTTAAGAAGGCACAAGATTATCTATATTACTAGTTTAAGTACCATAAAAGATTGAAGCAGAGATGAACAGAACAGTCTAGCAGTAAATTGTAAAGCAGATTTGTGTTAGTTGAAAGTAAGTTAAAAAAATTCTTGAAATTTGTCAAATAAAATATAAGAGTACTGTATGACCTTGAACCACTGAAGCTCGCGTTGCATTTGCAAAGCTGCACCAGTTACTGTATTGAGGCGATGTGGAGGCGCCAACTTTCCAGCGTAGTGCAGCGAATTCTCTCCATTTTGGCTATCTGCCACCACGTACGCCTTATGCCCTGACATTTGATAAACAAGGTTGTACACTTTCTCCTGGCGGTGTCTGATCGCAAATGAGAACAAGTAGAATCCATCTATATTGTACCAGACGATGCCTGGATACTGATGGATGCACTCTTCTATAAGCTCATGAATACCATATTTTACTGCTGTTGATATTGCGGTTCCCAGTACATCCCATGCAGTGGCATGATCAACCTTTTTTACAACAGTTGAGCACATTTGCTTTACTAGTTCTTTTGCCTGTATGTGCTTTACTTTGATGTCGTGAATCTGCTTGATTTGTGGTGCTGCAGTGATATCATGTTATAATTCAGCAATTATACTCTAAACCTAATGGCTATATACTCTAAACCTAATGGATATATTTGTTTTAAAATATTATAATCCGGCAAATTTTTACTCTGCTCTTAACAGTAACCGTGCTTGATGTTCCAAAACAAATCTTTAATCCAAAGCAAATTCACGAACCCTTCTGCATTACTTCATAGGACAATATTTATTTCATAAACCAAATCTCAAACAATTTCCTAAAGTTGTATATTTTACATCTTTCATTAAATGAACAAATATGAGATAGATTAATTAAAAGATTTAGAAGTTGTGATCGTTGACACATTGAACTTCTAAAAGTTACAGTTTATAATTCAGTGTTAGAGATCAAAAGGTTTCAAGCTTGATTCTTTACCTAAGTACTTGTAACACCCTCTTCCTAAAATGGATGGAGATATTACTAATAGTCCATAAACATGCAAACAGAGCACTAAAATAATTCTCTAAATAACAATTAAACAGTCTAATAATCTCCACAACTTAAATAAACCTCCAAATTATAGTTCAAACCAATAAATACGAAAAACCACAATCTCTAAATAAATAATCAAGTGTAAATAATTCTAGAAGTCCATAAATCCTAAGCAACGAAA
Organism: Saposhnikovia divaricata; assembly: GCA_036435485.1. Lineage (NCBI taxonomy): Eukaryota > Viridiplantae > Streptophyta > Magnoliopsida > Apiales > Apiaceae > Saposhnikovia > Saposhnikovia divaricata. Next base: position 64,744,469 of record CM071597.1, on the reverse strand, counting down.
TAATGGGTAGCACTCCATCACACAGTCCCAGATCCCTCTAAGCACCTGCCAGAAAAAGAATACGGCATGAGCCAAACGCCCAGTACGGATTTGGAATACATATAAAACAGAAAAACAGATAAGAATATTTGACAGTTATAATAAAACATTTATTTTAAAATACGCATGGCTGAAGCAACGAGGGGTTAGGATATTTCATACCGAGATCAGAACAGAACAGATACAGATACACACATCATAGGGTACCTAATGTGTGCAACAAATCGGATAACGTGTACGGCATATACAACGTCACCGCTAAATCAAATCATAAATCAAATCAAAATCTGGGTGCACCCACGTATCCTGAAACAAATATCAAAATGCGCAAAAGCTCGCCACCTGAGCTATCAGAAGGATACGCCGTGACCAATCACACTGCCACGGAAGTGTCATGTCACTGGTGCCGCAATGACATGGTTGTAGTACCCCTACAGCTGGTTAACTCGGTATACCCTATATCACTAAGGGTTCAAATAAAGTATTTCGCAAAATCCTTAAATCACAATAAACAAATATTTGAACATTTCCAACAAATATATAATTTGCAAAATTTCAGAAAGTCGCATAAACAAATATTTAAATATTTTCAAAACAGATATAAAAATCACTTTCCAAAGTCAACGAGTCAAAACATATATATATTTTTTAAAGCAGAACAATCGAAACCAAGTGAAAAACGTGAGGACAAAACAGATTTTATATTACTAATTTTAAGATGAGTAGCGCTGAACAGAAAGGAGAAAGAATCCGTACCTCGAAATTAGCAACTAGAATATTAATGAGACCCGCACACGATTTGCTAAATTCTCGACTTCCAATCTAATTACAAAATATTATTTATAATCAATATACATTCTTTATACATATATGATAAATGAATTTATCGCGGTATCTATCAAAGTAAATAAAATGTTCATGTATTAACAGTTACTACTACCTAGTACCTAGTACCTGATGTTTGCCTTTTATAACTATTTGTTTTTTTTCTTTTAGTACTAGCTAAAGTAATCATTCAATGACTTATAAACGTCAGTGAACTAATCCATAGATATTAACCTTAATATCATCTAACCAGTGCTTGAGTTTAAGGTATAAACACACACACATGGACATGGTAACTTGCTAATCGGTAATTTAATAAAATATTAACATGATTTGTACATTAACTTAAACTCCTATTAACTTTTAATGTCTTGTTTGTATACTTACATCAAATTAAATTAAATAATAGGTGGTCACCAACTAAATATCGCACAATCATCATGGAATAAGATATTTCAAAAATTAAACAATCAATCTCTAATCTCACTCCTAAAATCATACATAAATCAATTTAATGTACTTATTAATGCTTTAACATTAAGGAAAAAAAAATAATAATCCATGCGCTTTAATTTAATCAAACTTTACACCCTAGCAAGTATATAATGAAATCGTAACTAATTAACTCCAATAGTAATCTTGTATGAATACGATGGTAGAGTACAGAGACCTAATCTAGACTTAGTATCATAACTACATGTTTATATGCGGATCCCTAAGTTAAGTTATAATATGATACTCACATACTATTTAATTACTTGCACAAATTGTATATACCTGTCTCTTGCTTAACACCACCTATGAGTCGAATATCAACCCGCTCCTCTGTATTTCTCTATTTTGTTTTGTTCCCCCACTCTGCGCAGCCTCTTTGTTCTAGGGTTATGCCTCCGTATAATTATATTAAACCCAAAATAACGTGTATATATAGTGTTCTAATAATCCTAAATCAATTAGATTTTTTTTAACAAGCATAAATTAATTACTAATTCTTTTCTAATTCTATTACAATCCAAACCAAACCAAACCAAATCATATTATTATTATTATTATTATTATTATTATTATTATTATTATTATTATTATTATTATTATTATTATTGTTATTATTATTATTGTTATTATTATTATTATTATTATTATTATTATTATTATTATTATTATTATTATTAAATATCAAAATTTCCTATATATTACATATATACCCCCTTAAAAAGGATTCCGTCCCCGGAATCAAACGAAACTAAAACTCGTACCTGAATCGAATAAATGCGGAAATCTCTCGCGAATAGATTCCTCTAGTTCCCAAGTAGCCTCTCTCTCAAAATGATTTATCCACAACACTTTCACAAATGGAATGGTATTCTTCCTCAAAACCCGCTCCTCTCGAGCTAAGATAGCTTCGGCTTCCTCCTCACAAGAAAGATCCTCTCGAATCTTATGCAATGGATACTGAACTATGTGAAACGGATGATACTTATAGCCCCTCAAAACCGACACATGAAAGACATTATGTACATGCGATAACTGTGGCGGGAACGCAACTCTGTAAGACACTTCTCCCACTTTCTCTATAACGTCAAACGGGCCAACATATCTCGGACTAAGCTTTCCCTTCATACCAAAGCGCTTAACACCCTTGCAAGGAGACACCTTCAAGAACACATGATCACCTGGTTCAAATCCACCAAACTTTCTATGTTGATCCGCATAACTCTTTTGACGCGATCGAGCTTCCTTCAAGCTTATCTTAGCCTTCTCCACCTTCTCATTAGTGACTCTAACTAGTTCTGGTCCTTCAATGACTTTTTCACCAACTTCATCCCAACAAGATGGTGCCCTACACCTCCTACCATACAAAGCCTCAAATGGTGGCATACCAATACTCGCGTGCCAGCTATTATTGTACGCGAACTCAACAAGATACAAATACTTATCCCAATCACCTGTCCACTCCAAAGCACAAGCCCTCAGCATATCCTCCAATGTCTGAATCGTCCTCTCTGACTGTCCATCGGTCTGCGGATGATAAGAAGTACTAAAATTAAGCTTCGTGCCCCAAGCTTGCTGAAATCCGTTCCAAAAACGTGATGTGAACCTCGTATCCCTGTCAGAAACTATTGACACTGGCACACCATGAAGTCTAACTATATCCCGCTGAAAAATCTCTGCCAACTCATGAACAGGAGTAGCCTCTTTAATAGGCAAGAAATGAGCAGACTTAGAAAGTCTATCAACCACCACCCATATAACATCATTCTTTTTAAAGGTCCTCGGCAAATGAGTTACAAAATCCATAGTAATGTTCTCCCACTTCCAAACTGGAATATCCAACTGCTGCAACAATCCAGTAGGCCTCTGATGATCTATCTTCACCTGTTGACATATAAGACATTTCCCCACAAACTCTGCTATGTCTCCTTTCATTCCACTCCACCAAAAGTGCTTCTTCAAATCTCTATACATCTTGGTAGAACCTGGATGAATAGAGAATGAAGAGCTATGAGCCTCGGTCAAAATCTCTTCACGAATTGTCGTGTCTGCAGGCACACACAATTTGCTACCCAACCATATCACACCCTCATCATCAACACGAAAATTTTTCTACTTACCTTCTGCAACCTCAGATCTAATATCTCCTAAACCTGTATCATTCTTCTGAGCTTCCTTAACCCTTGAAACCAAATTTGGTTCCACTCTCAAACTCGCAATGCTACCATCTGATCCTCTAACATACAGCTCAATACCAAAGCGCTCCATGTCTGAAATAAGATGCGGCTGAGTAATGAGAGATGCAACACTCCCCAAGTTCGTCCTACTAAGAGCGTCTGCCACAACATTCGTCTTCCCTGGATGGTACTGGATATTAGCATCATAATCCTTAAGAAGTTCAAGCCATCTTCGCTGCCTCATGTTAAGCTCCTTCTGAGTAAAAATGTATTTAAGACTCTTATGATCAGTGAAGATATCACAAGTCTCTCCATACAGATAATGCCTCCAAATCTTCAAAGCAAAGACTACTGCTGCTAACTCCAAGTCATGAGTAGGGTAATTTACCTCATAAGGTTTAAGCTGCCTAGAAGCGTACGAAATCACCTTCCCATGCTGCATAAGAACACACCCTAATCCTCTCTTAGAAGCATCACTATAAACTTGAAATCCTCCACTCCCTGATGGCAATACAAGAATAGGAGCTGACACCAACCTCTTCTTCAACTCTTGGAAACTCTGCTCACGATCATCATTCCACTCGAACTTAACACCCTTCCTCATCAGTTGAGTCATTGGTAAAGCTATGGATGAGAAACCTTCCACAAAGCGCCTGTAGTAACCTGCCAAACCCAAGAAACTCCTTACCTCGGTCACATTGCTAGGTCTCGGCCAATTAGTGATAGCCTCGACTTTCGCAGGATCCAACTCAATCCCTCTAGAAGACACAATATGCCCCAAAATGCCACCTGCTCCAACCAGAACTCACATTTTGAAAATTTTGCAAATAACTTCTTCTCCCTCAAGATCTCAAGCACAATACGTAAATGTTCCTCATGCTCCTCCCTGCTCCTCGAGTATATCAAGATATCATCAATGAAGACCACAACAAACTTATCCAAGTAATCATGAAACACCCGATTCATCAAATCCATAAACACCGCTGGTGCATTCGTCAACCCAAAGGACATCACAAGAAACTCATAATGACCATAACGAGTACGAAATGCAGTCTTCGGAATATCTTCTTCCCTCACTCGCAATTGGTGGTAACCCGATCTCAAATCTATCTTCAAAAAGAATATCGCCCCTTGTAACTGATCAAACAGGTCATCAATACGTGGCAAAGGATACCTGTTTCTGATAGTCACCTTATTCAACTCCCTGTAGTCGATGCACAATCTCATAGAACCATCCTTCTTCTTCACAAACAACACCGGAGCACCCCATGGAGATACACTTGGCCTGATAAATCCTCTATCCAACATCTCTTGCAACTGCACTTTCAATTCCTGCAACTCTAGTGGTGCCATTTGGTATGGCGCCTTAGAAATATGCTCAGCACCTGGAACAAGTTCAATAGTAAACTCCACTTCTCTCTCTGGTGGCAAACCTGGTAGCTCATCGGGAAACACATCTGCAAACTCATTAACAACTGGATAATCCTCGATACGAGGCTCATCCTTAGAAGTATCCTTCACGAAAGCAAGATAGCCATCACAACCCTTAGACAAAAGTTTACTCGCCTTTAGAGCTGAAATCATTTTAACCTCTCCTTTCGGTTGAGAACCCTGGTATACAAATTCTGGTTTATCTGCATCTCCAAAGATCACCCTCTTCCCCTGACAGTCAATTGTAGCTCGATGCTCACTCAACCAATCCATACCCAGAATAACGTCAAAGTCATGCATCTCCATCGGAAGCAAGTTAACCTTACAATTTCTTTCCCCAACAGCTATCGGACACTCTCGGTACACATCAGAAATAATAACAGAATTCCCCATCGGGGTAGCAATAGACATACGAGGATATAGTAATGAAGGTACAACACCAAGATGACGAACAAATGATAAAGACACAACAGAATGAGTCGAACCAGTATCAAATAACACATAAGCATCACGTCTACCAACAAGAAGTGTTCTTGAGATGGTACCTGAATTAGCTGCTGCCTGATTAGCAGTCAATGCAAACACTCTGCCTGAAGTATTCTGCTGACTACCACTACCACTACCACCTGCTCCTCCACCAGTATTACGTGACGCTGTACAATCCTTTGCCCTATGTGACATGCTACCACACAAGAAACAAGCCCCGGTTTGTTTATAACAAGCTCTCCCTGGATGATGTCCACCACAAGTAGCACAAGGAGCCACTGGAATCATATTGGGGTTGCCCCCATAAACTGAATAACGACTCTGCCCCTGTTGACGACCCTGCCACTGCCTAGGCTGCTACTGCTGCTGCTGAAATCTCTTATTCTGATTCTGTTTCTGACCACCATACTGATTCTGACCATAAGCGGACTGAGTCTTCATATTCTGATATCTTCCACGCCATTGTCCTTGCTGACTACCCTGACCTCCATTCCACTGCCTACCCTGTACAAAACTCTGATCATCTCTATTCCGCTTGCGATCATTCTGGAACCTGTAAGCTCTATACTCAGTGCGCTCCTTCTCAATATCCTTAGCTGCATCTACCACCTCAGCCACATTAGGAAACCTCAGTGAAATGATACCACCTCTCAGATTAGGCCTCAACCCCCATTTAAATTTCTCAGCCTGCTGTGCAGCAGTCCCTGCAACTGTCCCAGCAAATCCAGCCAACCTGATAAATCTCGCCATATAGTCAGTAATGCTCTCATCAAAATTCTGTGAAATAGAATGAAACTCCCTCAAATAACCCTCTCTGTCTGCATTAGAAAAGTACTGCTCATAGAACACCTCCTTGAATCCCTGCCATACCAATGTCTCTGTAAATTCCTCTCCTCTAGTAGCTTTCACTCCTCTCCACCACCTCTGAGCATCCCCCTCCAACTTGTACACAACTAACTTGACCTTCTGAAGCTCATCACAACCCAAGGCATCAAAAATCTTCACAAGATGAACAATCCAATTTTCAGCATCAATAGGAGTCGACGCTGAATGAAAAGAATCTGGTTTCTGCTTAGAAAACCTCTCCAACCATGCAAATGGCTCCAATTGATTACCCTGGCCATCCTGATTTCCCTGACCATTCTGATTTCCCTGACCATTTTGATTGCCTTGGCCATTCTGATTGCCCTGACCATTCTGATTATTCTGATTTGCCATAGCTTGCTGTATACCATTCGCCACTGCTTGTCCTATCATATTAGCTAGCTGAGCCGGGCTAACATTCAGGGTAGTTTGATTTTGATTTTTCTTGGGAGGCATCTACAATATAAGATTAGCAAACGAATGAAGATCACAAGAATAGATAATCAGAAGCAATTAAAAATAGATGTCGAAAGAGTAAAGCAAGATGATATGAATTTGAAATAGAATACCCATCCTAACGTCTACCCAAACTCACAGGTCAACCTAAATAGGTTTTCTACAAGAAAGAACCTGGCTCTGATACCATCTTTGTAACACCCTCTTCCTAAAATGGAAGGAGATATTACTAATAATCCATAAACCTGCAAACAGAGCACTAAAATAATTCTCTAAATAACAATTAAATAGTCTAATAATCTCCACAACTTAAATAAACCTCCAAATTATAGTTCAAACCAATAAATAAGAAAAACCACAATTCTCTAAATAAATAATTAAGTGTAAATAATTCTAGAAGTCCATAAATCCTAAGCAACGAAATAATGGGTAGCACTCCATCACACAGTCCCAGATCCCCCTAAGCACCTGCCAGAAAAAGAATACGGCATGAGCCAAACGCCCAGTACGGATTTGGAATACATATAAAACAGAAAAACAGATAAGAATATTTGACAGTTATAATAAAACATTTATTTTAAAATACGCATGGCTGAAGCAACGAGGGGTTAGGATATTTCATACCGAGATCAGAACAGAACAGATACAGATACACACATCATAGGGTACCTAATGTGTGCAACAAATCGGATAACGTGTACGGCATATACAACGTCACCGCTAAATCAAATCATAAATCAAATCAAAATCTGGGTGCACCCACGTATCCAGAAACAAATATCAAAATGCGCAAAAGCTCGCCACCTGAGCTATCAGAAGGATACGCCGTGACCAATCACACTGCCACGGAAGTGTCATGTCACTGGTGCCGCAATGACATGGCTGTAGTACCCCTACAGCTGGTTAACTCGGTATACCCTATATCACTAAGGGTTCAAATAAAGTATTTCGCAAAATCCTTAAATCACAATAAACAAATATTTGAACATTTCCAACAAATATATAATTTGCAAAATTTCAGAAAGTCGCATAAACAAATATTTAAATATTTTCAAAACAGATATAAAAATCACTTTCCAAAGTCAACGAGTCAAAACATATATATATTTTTTAAAGCAGAACAATCGAAACCAAGTGAAAAACGTGAGGACAAAACAGATTTTATATTACTAATTTTAAGATGAGTAGCGCTGAACAGAAAGGAGAAAGAATCCGTACCTCGAAATTAGCAACTAGAATACTAATGAGACCCGCACACGATTTGCTAAATTCTCGACTTCCAATCTAATTACAAAATATTATTCATAATCAATATACATTCTTTATACATATATGATAAATGAATTTATCGCGGTATCTATCAAAGTAAATAAAATGTTCATGTATTAACAGTTACTACTACCTAGTACCTAGTACCTGATGTTTGCCTTTTATAACTATATGTTTTTTTTCTTTTAATACTAGCTAAAGTAATCATTCAATGACTTATAAACGTCAGTGAATTAATCCATAGATATTAACCTTAATATCATCTAACCAGTGCTTGAGTTTAAGGTATAAACACACACACATGGACATGGTAACTTGCTAATCGGTAATTTAATAAAATATTAACATGATTTGTACATTAACTTAAACTCCTATTAACTTTTAATGTCTTGTTTGTATACTTACATCAAATTAAATTAAATAATAGGTGGTCACCAACTAAATATCGCACAATCATCATGGAATAAGATATTTCAAAAATTAAACAATCAATCTCTAATCTCACTCCTAAAATCATACATAAATCAATTTAATGTACTTATTAATGCTTTAACATTAAGGAAAAAAAAATAATAATAATCCATGCTCTTTAATTTAATCAAACTTTACACCCTAGCAAGTATATAATGAAATCGTAACTAATTAAATCCAATAGTAATCTTGTATGAATACGATGGTAGAGTACAGAGACCTAATCTAGACTTAGTATCATAACTGCATGTTTATATGCGGATCCCTAAGTTAAGTTATAATATGATACTCACATACTATTTAATTACTTGCACAAATTGTATATACCTGTCTCTTGCTTAACACCACCTATGAGTCGAATATCAACCCGCTCCTCTGTATTTCTCTGTTTTGTTTTGTTCCCCCACTCTGCGCAGCCTCTTTTTATAACTAAATTTTGGATTTAAAATAAATAATCAAAATAAAAACAATTATGAAAAGTAAATAAATAATTTACCTTTTTAAATAAAAGGTAATTTAGTAATTATAAGTAAATAGGTGAAAAGGTTAAAAACATTTCAATTTTTACCTTTTTACCAAAATAGGATTAAAGCAATACTATTCATCACCATCTTCAAGCTTTCATTCCAAGAACATGAAGAACACGAAGAACACAATCATCAATCTCCAATTTCTATATGTTATGGAACTGAAAATCCAACATATGATATATGAAATTGACCAGAAAAACAAGATCTACAACATAGCATCTTCAGATTTCACAACAAACACTATTTGCAAATTGTTTTATTTTTAATCCTAATAATTTCGAAAATAAATCGAATTTAAGAAAAAAAATCGAAATCACCTGCACCACATCTGTTGGCAAAAACACGTAGGGTTCGTTGAGAACTTCAATTCGACTACTGGAGCGTCAAAATCCGAATTCAATATCGTCTTCGAATTGGACTTTGATCTTCAAGAACAATAGTTACCGGAATCTATACTACTACAACGTTTTCGTTTTTGTTAAAATCTCGTACAAGCCGCCTTTTTATTTTTTTGATTATTTTTTATCAACACTAAAAGGAACGTTTATTAACATCCGTATGGTTCGATCATCGCAGAAATCATTCAAAAAAATATTCAGTTAATCCGGATCGTGCCTCGCTACGAGAAGCAGCACCTTTACTACTTTGTTATTAAAATCTCGTACAACCTGACCTTTTTATTTTTAGATTATTTTTTCCCAACACTAATATTATTGTTTATTAACTTTCGTACGGTTCGATCGTCGAAGAAATCATTCAAAAAAAATATTCAGTTAATCTGGATCGTACCTCGTTATAGGAACCAACACTTTTACTACCTTTTTTGTTAAAATCTCGTACGACCCGACCTTTTTATTTTTTGATTATTTTTTACAAGCACTAAAATGATTGTTTATTAACTTTCGTACGGTTCGATCGTCGAAGAAATCATTCAAAAAAATCATTCAGTGAATCTGGCACGCGCCCTTTTACTTGAATCGGTATTATTATAACATTTTTGTTAAGATGCGGCACGACCGAGGCTTTTTAATTTTTGATTATTTTTTTCCAACACTAGAATAAGTATCTATTAACATCCGTGTGGTTCGATCGTTGATGAAATCATTTAAAAAAATCATTCAGTGAATCTGGATCGTGCCCGTTACAGGAAGCATCACTTTTACTACGTTTTTGTTCAAATCTCGTACAACCCTACCTTTTTATTTTTTGATTATTTTTTCCCAATATTGAAATGAGTGTATATTAACATTCGTACGGTTCGATCGTTGAAGAAATCATTTAAAAAAAATCATTCAGTGAATCTGGATCGTGCCCGTTACAGGAAGCATCACTTCTACTACGTTTTTGTTCAAATCTCGTACAACCCGACCTTTTTATTTTTTGATTATTTTTTCCAACATTGAAATGAATGTCTATTAACATCCATATAGTTCGATCGTCGAAAAATAATTCAAAAAAAGTATAGAGTGAATCTGGATCGTGCCTCGTTATAGGATGTAACACTTTTACTACTTTTTTGTTAAAATCTCATACAACCCGACCTTTTTATTTTTTGATTATTTTTTCCCAACACTAAAACAAGTGTTTATTAACATCCGTACGGTTTGATCGTCGAAAAAATCATTCAAAAAAAGTAATCAGTGAACCTGGATCGTGCCTCGTTATAGGAAGTAATACTTTCACTATGTTTTTGTTAAAATCTCATACAACCCGACCTTTTTATTTTTTGATTAATTTTTACCAATACTAAAATTAGTACATAAATAAATGTAAAATATTAAATTTTTAAAATTGAAATCAAATAAATTCTTGATAAAATTGAAATAAAATTAGAATTTTATGAAAATATTTAAAAAATCAAAAAATGAAATGAAATAACACATTGAAAATGTTAATGGCGCACAAATTCCCCCCTTAGCCAAATTTTCTTCATCTTTTTTCCCTCCTTGTTTCTTGAAATTTCAATAAACCTAAATTCCCCCTTAGCCAATTTCACTTCCCCCTCTTTTTTTTCTATACGCCTCTCCTGACTCTTATGTCTCTATCTCTCACACACACCAACACAAACGCCTACCTCACTCCCATTCTCTCAAGTACTCACCTCTCTCACAGACATGAACCCTATTTATTCAAAAATCAAACACACAACTTAGATCAAAATCAACGTTTCTCTCTATCTTCATCTCTATTCATCGATCTAGGGGTTCTCCGATTTGGGTATTCTGATAATTTGGAAGTTCTTGGATTTAGGTATTTTAATCTCTCTCTCACTTTGACCCCCCCTCTCTCTCTCTGTGAATTATATTCTTTTAGATGGGTATTCATAGTAGCTTGAGTAATTGTATCTTTTAGATGGGTTTTTCATTAGGGGTATGTTAGATACTAACAAACTATGATTCATTATATTTATTCAGGGAAAGTAATTGCATTTTTGCCTAGTTGTTTTACTTTTCTGCAAGTTTTCGTAGTTGGAACTATGAATCCAACTCTCCCTGTGATGGCTTGAACGGACTTGGACTAATGTTTATCTAAAATTCAGCGTGTAAAGTACTATCGCCTGAATGAAGACGGGAAATGGGATGACCAAGGAAATGAGATCCAGAGCATTTGACCGAGGTAGCCCTTAGCTTTCAAGAAACTACTGGATGCTCATATATATGGTAACTATTGTAGCTGTATTATTGACCCTTCTTATGTTTGCACACACTTGCATATATACCCACTAGACCACAAATATAAAGCCTCAATTCTCTTTCTTAAATACCCTGTGCTTTTTGCATAATTTGCGGTGTGCAACTATTTGACAGGGCAGCCATCACTTGATGAACAACATCACTACTACACAAGGCCAAATTATTGCTCTAGGACCAAGTCGCAGCGAGAAAATCAACTTCAAAAATCATTTGCCAGCCTAGACTCAGCAGGAGCAGAGGATGACGACTTTGGAGAAGAACCATCTGCTTTTTCTGAACTCTTCCACGGTTTTCTTGCAATCGGAACACTTGGGTCTGACCCAGTTATTGCCGATCCATCAACACCAAAATTTTCTATCTCTGTTGGTAACATAACCGAAAAAGAAACTGAAGTAACAGAGAGTGATCTAAGGCTGATAAATGAAGAGTTGGAAAAGGTTTTGGGAGCTGATGGCAATGATGGTAGTAACTATTTATCTGGTAGGAACAGCCATGCAAGTGCTAGACGAAGCAGCCATGCAAGCACCATTACTCTTAGTGGCAAACCCATGGAAGCCACTGAAAGTAGTGTAAACGGAATAACAATATGTCCACTTCAGGGCTATCTTTTTGGGACAGCAGTTGGAATGGCCGAAACAACAGTGCCTAAGAAGGAAAATAGCTTTAAGAATAAAAAGCTAAATTACATATGCAAAAGAAAAGGTGATACAGACTCAATCATGATTTACAGCGGACTTGATGATGCAGCAAAAGCTAAATCGATTTCAGTGAAGGTCATTCAAGAGGTTGGTTATAGTTCCGTTGTGCTTCTGATTAAAATTCTACATTCCGTACCCTAGATTGTTATATGGTCCCTGATGTCTTACAGGGTAGCATTTAAACTCAATTATTAAGAAATATTGAATACCAGAAAATTTGGTTGTCAAACTGCTTAAGTTGATGTGGCTTGTTTGTTTATTCTATCTTTCAAAAAATATTTGTTTCATTAACTTTTGATGATCTCAATGACCCGATCTGTATAAAGAAAAATAGCATTTCTTTTATATAGACCAAACCAGTTCACATTTCAGGTGATACTTGTATGTTTATTATTATTTATGATGACGACACCATGGCTTCTTTTCATGTACACAATTAGTCGCTGGAATTTGGGGTCTCCTTGCACTTCACCTGGCAGATGATCCTATAATACCTTTCAACTACCTCTCGTATACAACTCAATTAAAGGTATAACACAAAATATCTTCTCAAAGTCAGGTTCTAATTGTTTTTTTAAGCAATTTGTTCATCTTTCTAGTGGGCCTTTAGTGGTATATAAATTTTTCTATCTGTTGCATAGATATTTTTAAGGAACTTTGTAAACAATTTTCTAGGTTATAGAACTCAAATTTCAAGTTAACTAAGCTTCTCTTCACAAATCAATACTTCATTGATCTTGGAGGTCCTCCGTAACTATGTTCTGAAGCAAAAAAGTTAAATAGGGTGTATATGCGTCTGAGCAAAAGTGGAGTTGAAAGTCAGGATTTGCTAGCTGCTTAACATTGATAGGGCTGACTAGAAAGTAGACAGAAAATTTAATGCATTCTTCATGTTTTTGAATTTTATGACAGGATTACACCAGCATCTTAAGCAACTTTCTTGAAATGAGCATTTCTTTGCATCCCATAACTGCCGCCATACAAGAATTTGAAGCTGCAGCAAAGAAAGCTGAAGACGAAGCAAAGGTTACATACATGATTATACAATAAAGAGTTGCTTATTACAGTTACCAATATTAAGCAGATTCCACATTTACAAATGCGCCTGAACATCCATTTGTCTGACTTGCAGAAACTGCGAGAGCAAGAGACTATGGGACATGTTTTGCTGTTAAAGAAACGGGCATTGAATGATCGGCTGATGCTTGCTGAAAGAGGATTCTTGGATAATGAAGGGATTCAAGGAAGTCAGTGGTTCAGACATCTTGTAAGCATTTTTACCTTCATCTCAAGGATTTAGTATAAAAGCCTCACCAAGTATTACATTCAGGCAACCTTCAGTGTAGAAATTAGAATTATTTCAAGCCACGTTGTATTTAGCTTTCATCTTGTTCATGTATTGGCCCAGCCAATCCTTTTCCATATGCCTCGGACAAAAGAGTATGCTTTGTTAGCCCCTCTACCACAGTATGCCCAAATACACAGTGAACCTTTACCTCTAGCCTATAAATGGGTATAATGAACTAAGAGAAACTGGATATGCATACTAGAGAGTAATAAATCTTGAGGGTACAACTGTACCAGGGTGCAAAGTTATTAAGGTTATACTTACTTTTAATGGCGTACAGATGTCTAGGTTGATGTGTTGGGTTTCAACCCAATATGGTATGGGTTTTGGTGATCCAAAACATATATGGATTGGGTAATAATTATATGTTTAGATAATAATTATCGATGGTATATTTAGATACCAAGTATGATAAGGATTGTAATTGGAAACCAAGTATGATTAGGATATCTTGGTGGTTAAGTTTGTGATGGCTATATATACATAGTCATATCGTATTTGCCTGTGGGGAGGTGAAAGCTTAAGAGATGTAGTCTTAAGTATTGTTTGGGGATGCTTGAGCATTGTTGACTCAAGTATCGGGTTGGGACACCTTTAAGGTGTTATTGTTTTGATGTATTATTGATAATTGTTTGGATTAATAATACAAGTTTGGGACGTGGGTGTTTCCACGTCAAGTATTTGTGTATTCTTGTTTTGCGCTTTGGTAGATCTTGTCAACTAATCGATTGGTTATGTGTGTGCTCTGTTTTGGTGATTGTGAATCTCGGATTGTGTAAGTCCCTTAACCTAACAAGTGGTATCAGAGCCAAGGTTTAGGTTTGTCATGGATGAGGTTAAGGGAAAGTTCGAGGTTCAATTGATCTGGCAGAGTACAATGAAGGATTTGCTGACAAGGAGACTACTAAAGCGGGAAGAGACAAAGTTACGTGCGGTATGGATTATTCGGTTGGCCTTGCACCGTGGATCAATCCTGTGCGGACTCAAGATGGAAGAAGATGGAAGAGGTCATCGCAACTATTTCAATGGCTTGATCAACCAGGTGAACTATTTGGATGATACTAGTGATTTTCTTCAGGAGACCGAAGGATTGTGAAAGCAAGGATCGGGTGACTCAACATGTGGAAGAGCACTCGTGGTGGTTGATGCACGTGATTTTGTAGATGGATACATCGTTATGATGAAGAACGATGGTTTGGTTTGGAGGGTCACTATACGGGTTTTAGCGACACTCAATGATTGGAAGAACAAGAGGAGGTTCTTGTTCGAGGGGAGGCGTTGGCAGATGGACGTCGATGGCTTTGATGGTTACCGTTCAATCCGATGTGGGTATTGGGTTGAAGGGGAGGATTGTTGGGTTTCAACCCAATATGGTATGGGTTTTGGTGATCCAAAACATATATGGATTGGGTAATAATTATATGTTTAGATAATAATTATCGATGGTATATTTAGATACCAAGTATGATAAGGATTGTAATTGGAAACCAAGTATGATTAGGATATCTTGGTGGTTAAGTTTGTGATGGCTATATATACATAGTCATATCGTATTTGCCTGTGGGGAGGTGAAAGCTTAAGAGATGTAGTCTTAAGTATTGTTTGGGGATGCTTGAGCATTGTTGACTCAAGTATCGGGTTGGGACACCTTTAAGGTGTTATTGTTTTGATGTATTATTGATAATTGTTTGGATTAATAATACAAGTTTGGGACGTGGGTGTTTCCACGTCAAGTATTTGTGTATTCTTGTTTTGCGCTTTGGTAGATCTTGTCAACTAATCGATTGGTTATGTGTGTGCTCTGTTTTGGTGATTGTGAATCTCGGATTGTGTAAGTCCCTTAACCTAACATGATGTTCATGCAAATACATAGTTGAACTTAGGTATTTAAAATTAGAAGTACTATACGCAGGATAGCAAACTCAGACCATGAGATTGTGAATCAAAAGAAGTTCAATTATTTTTTGTATGTGAACTGGTGAAGAAAGAAATAATCTTAGCTTAAATGTGCCTAACTCGTGGTTACGTTTTGTTTGCAGGATCGAGTTTACCCAGTGGGAAAACTTTGGATTCGAAAAGCAAGTTTGATGATACATGGGATGCCAGAGTAGGGTAATACCAACTTTAAGAGCATGTGATATGTAGTACAACTACAAATGACTACAACCAAGTTGCCAGGATAGGGTAGTTTTTGTTATGAATATTGGTTAGTTGCTAGTACTGTATAAACTCTAATTTTTGTTATAAATAAAAGTGTTGTTTCATTTATCATTAGCCAATGTTATCATCTTTTAAAAACACTTGTGGAAAATATCATCAGACAATTGACATGTTTCAAGAAACCATTGTCTATTCTATGCACATACAACACATAAAAAGAAAAAATCATTGCCTGACGACAAGAAACAAAAATAAAAACTGTTGTTTAAAAAGAACACATACAATACATAAAAAGGAAAATCATTGTATGACTACAATAAACACAAGCGTTTGGAAGGAATAAACCGTTGTGTGTTGGAATTCTAACAAATGGTTTTTGCTAAGAAACCATTGTCTGTAGTGACATACATCAACAGCCCTGATCAAGTAAAAGATTGTATCTTTTGCACTTAAACAATAGGTTTTCTTTTAAAAACCATTGTCTTTACTGCTTAATAACAACAACAAATTCGTTAAAAAGTGTTGCGTTATTGGAGCTTTGACAAGAGGTTTCCAAAGAAGTGTTGTTGTTTCTGGGTATCAGACAACACTTTTCAGATGGCTTTTACTTGTCTTTCAACTTTCACACAACAGCTTGCTGTGTATTGTCTGAGGTGTGTATCAGACGACTTCTCAATAGTCAACAGTTTTTGGTATATTCAGACAACACGTTTTGCATGTTGTCTAAAGCAAAAATCCTTGTAGTGCTCTTGCTTAACACCACCTATGAGTCGAATATCAACCCGCTCCTATGTATTTCTCTGTTTTGTTTTGTTCCCCCACTCTGCGCAGCCTCTTTGTTCTAGGGTTATGCCTCCGTATAATTATATTAAACCCAAAATAACGTGTATATATAGTGTTCTAATAATCCTAAATCAATTAGATTTTTTTTTTAACAAACATAAATTAATTACTAATTCTTTTCTAGTTCTATTACAAACCAAACCAAACCAAATCATATTATTATTATTATTATTATTATTATTATTATTATTATTATTATTATTATTATTATTATTATTATTATTATTAAATATCAAAATTTCCTATATACTACAGTACTGCAGTACGCTCCAAAAGGAAATGTTTAAACCATAGCTAGCTGAAAATAAGTAGAAATGATTAGTACAAAGACAAGTGTACTCAATTTCACATAGATGAGGTATACTTTTACCTTTGGTTGGGGTTTTGGTTGAGATCACCTCTGATATCCCCACTGTAGGAGACTCCAGTGCTTTCTCCTGATTAACATGGATCCCTTTTAATTGATTATCAAACAAGAGATAGGAAACATCAGATCGTATTTCTATAAAATATTAAAAACCCAACAATAATTACCTAGACATGAAATGATAGTATAGTTGAAACCTTTATGTTGTGTTTGGTTGGGGTGAATGGAATGGATAAAATTAGAGGAAATAATACAGCTTGGAGGGAAGATTTAAAAAAAAATGAGATAGTGCAAAATTGTTATGATAAGAATTGTTAAGAAAATGGAAGGGGTAAGGAATAAAACATTCCTTCTCAAAATGGGGTGCTTAAATTATGGTGTAGGTGGCTAGGAATGGAATGGATCAAAGAATGAAAAATTTGAATATTTAAACATTTTACACTTTAAATCTCATTCCATTCCATTCAATTTCAATCACCTCAACCAAACACAACATTAAGGTATAGTATACAAAAATATATTAATAAGATGACCTGAGAAAACGAATCACATGAATAGATGACTCGTTGCCAAAATCCAAACCTACTTCCACTTTGAAAAGCCTTACTTTTTGCTGCTAGTATCTGTAAGCTGGTGAGTGAATTGATAATGTTTTTCTCTGGCACCATGTCTGGGTACTTTCTTACTAAATACAGAGCAACATCTGGCCAAGATCCATCCATTGTATCCGTGTATACATGTGGATAAATAGAATGAAACAGTCAGCTTGCAGTACTAGCTAAATCTCGGAAAGAAGATAATGTGACATCTATTATTTTTTACTGAAAAGAGGATAAAGATTAGAATCCATGCCATTGATTAAAATAGCTGAAACAATTGATAAACTTTATTCACTAGTATTTAATAGTCTAAGACGCAAGTTATTAATGGATACCATAGAAATCGGCTGAGATACTAAAGGAGAGAAGATCAGCACCATGTGCTCCCCGGTAGGGACTAGTTCCATCCTCCCCAACCACATCTTTTGTCATCCCCAGCAAATATAACAGTGTCTCCCTCTCCGCATGCATTGCTGCCAACTTCAAGGCGGTTTCCGCACACTTGTTGTTAATCTGAGTCATTTCTGGGTTTAAATTGACCAAAAGTCTTACAGCTTGTATGTTCCCTACCTTAGCAGCATACTGAAGCGGAATGCTCCCATAATAGTTACCGGTCACCAGCATCTGTGGATCTGTTTCCATAATCCTCTCAACTAATTGTTGTACAAATTGGTGAGAACTGTTTGTTCCCACCGCAGTGTGTAGAGTGGTCTCCCAGTAGTATGTGATGTACGCATTTAAGTCTTTCTTTTCCTCTTCAAATATGCGCTTTGCTGTTTCCCAGTCACCTTCTATCGCTGCTTTATAGAGAGGAATACACTCGATCACGTAATTGTACGCCATTCGATGGCTCAAGCATAATTTTAGCATTTTCATCTGTGTGACAGATTGAATCCATTTGTTCAATGCGGATATTAGTAAAGGAAATGGATACTATATAGAGCATCTGCAGTTCCTTCCTCCGATCTTTGTTCATTTGTTTGTAGTATATTTTAGCTCTATTTGCTACTAGTCTGCCACGGCACTGGTGGTGTATCCATTATTAATGCAGTGGTAGTTCGGATACATTGTTTTCACAGGTCAACTAATGGTGTTGGGTTGATAGACATACCATAAAAATCGGCATAAACAGTAAAGGCTAGAAGGTCAGCACCATGCTATCCCCGGTAGGGACTACTTCCTCCCTCTCCAATCACATCCTTTGTCACCTCCAGCAAATAACACAATGTCTCTTTCCCTCCACACTGGGCTGCCAAAGTCAAGGCAGTGTGTCCAAACCAGTTGGCAATCTGTGCCATTTCTGGGTCTTTATTGATCAAAAGTCTTGCTGCTTGTGTATGTTAATCCCAGGTTTTTAGGATGATGATTTTTGAGTAGTCTTCGAATTAAATCATTGAGATTTGATTATGAGTTTCCATATATTATTGCCATATCTGTTGCAGGACATATATTGTATTTATGGCAGGTCATATATCTTGAGATATTTCTCAAGGATATCATGCGATTTGATTGTAATTCAAATCCTTAGGGAGCCGTTGCTAATAATCACTGATTGATTATTATGTAATCACTAATTTGTGCTTGATTGATTCTTGTCTTCAACAGCTACAATCTCAAGGATTCATCTCTAACGGCTATATGCTCTTGTGCTATATAAAGACGACCTTTCAGCAAGAAGAAGACACTCGAAGTTTCACTACAATATAACTTCTATACACAGACACTCAAGTTTATATACATTCTGTTTAGAAGTTCCATTCATCGAGTTGTAAAAGTTTATTCATTCTACATATACTTGTGCCGGGTTGTGGCAACTAAGATAGGGATTACAAGTCATAAGCCAAGGTAGCCAGTGGGCTAGGTAGTAGGTTTGCTAGGTGACAGGTGTGTCAAGGGAAGGGTTCTTCCAAGAGGCTTTAAACTTGTAATCGGGGAAACTGTAAGCTTTATATTATTGTTATAATAATATAATCTCTGTGCTAGTTGGCATAAGGACTAGGATGTAGGCCATAGATTGGGTAGGGGCTGAACCAAGTGAAAATTTCTGGTGTTCTTGCTTTACATTCTATCATTTACTTATTGCCGATTATTTACTCTGTTAGTTAATTGGGACACTCTCACACACAAAAGAGATAGTCTCATTATCGTTTGAGACAGTCTCATTCATTTCACAGTTATATATATTGTGCTACTCGAATTACATTTGGTATCAGAGCAGGTGCATTTAACCCTTGTTTAAATGTTTATTTTGTTAGATCCATGGCACAATCAGGTTGGCAAGAACGTCGTTCAATCAATGTTCCACCACTCTTGCTTGGAACGGAAAACTATCATGACTGGAAGTTCCTAATGAAAATATTTCTCCAGAAGCATACATACGAATGAGATGCTGTTGAAAATGGCATCATTGTTCCCATGAAGGATGGCAAACCCAAACCAGTAAAGGATCTCTGAAAGGCATATGATGTAGCCTATTTGTATTTCGAGGATACAACTCAACTTAAACAAGATTGTATTAGTAAATAGTATATAGACTGTCACAAGGAATCTCAGATTGTATTATCTGTCAGAAGAAAAAGATCAAGGTCAATCTACAGACTTGAAGAATTACAACATTGAAAGAAGTTCAGACATCTGATCAAGCCTCAGTGAAGTATTCGTTAAAGAAGTGGATTCATTTAAAGTGACAGAGATTTCGACAGTGACAGAGACAGTACAGAAGAATTAAATTGAGAGAGAAGAGAAAAGAAAAGGAACCAGATTTTAAAGTCAATATATGAAGAACAGTCATTGCGGTTAGTCACTCATGAACCAGACAGTACATCGAGTGTCAACATTAAACAGTGGTTGTTTATCATTAACTTCAGTGGTTCAAGCTATCATGACTGGTATGGGAAGAAATCATTGTGCAAGCAACAGAGGTACTAAATTAATTAACCACAATGGTTTTGCAATCAAGACTGGCTAAGGAATAATCTTTGTGGAGGATTAGATTTATCAAAACATGGAAGATCACAAGGGTTATGCTATCAAGGAGGTATATTGATTTTATCTTAATTAATTAAGTCATTTGAATTATTTATTTGATAAATTAATTCTATCCGAATTAATTTATTCAGTAAATTATTTAAAAGATTAATTAAGTTAGAATTAATATAATTATGCTGTCAAGGAGGTATATTAATTTTCTCTTAATTAATTAAGTCATTTGATAAATTAATTCTATTGGAATTAATTTATTCAATAAATTAATTAAAAGATTAATTAAGTTGGAATTAATATAATTATAAAAAGACTTCATATTAATTGTCTTTTAATTAAATTAAATTAGTTGGCTAATTTATTTTATAAATTAATTCAATCAGAATTAATTTATTCTTTAAATTAATCAATTAATTAATTAAATCAGAATTAATATGAAAAAGAAATAGTTATTTAAATGATTTTTATAAATCATTTGATTAATTATAAGCTGAAAAATATGATAATATAACTATCAACTGATAGTTATACCGATAGTCATATTCAGTTCAAAGTGTGACAGTCATATTTAGTTCAAAGTGTGACAGTCATATTTAGTTCAAAGTGTGACAGTCATATTTAGTTCAAAGTGTGACAGTCATATTCAGTTCAAAAGCAGACAGTCATATTCAGTTCAAAAGCTGACAGTCATATTCAGTTCAAAAGCAGACAGTCATATTCAGTTCAAAAGCAGACAATCATATTCAGTTCAAAAGCAGACAGTCATATTCAGTTCAAAAGCTGACAGTCATATTCAGTTCAAACTGGATAGTCATATTTCATTCAAGAGGACAGGCTGGATAGTCATACCGAAAGTTATATTTAAAGAGACAGTCATATTACATTCATTCGATAGTCATACCGAATGTCATATTAGTGTTAACTGATTGTTATATCAGTTAAAACAAAGCAATATGACTATGGCTGTGTTATATAAGGCAGCAGAATGCAGAAGGAAATAAGGCAGTCGAGCTAAACACAAGAAATATACACAGCAGCCATTCTCTCTCTCTCTCAAGCTCAAGAACACCTACAAATTTAATTCTGTAAATTCAAGTTCATCTCAGTTGTAATATCCTATCCATTGGAACTTGTTTACTTGTGATTCTTGTACTACTAGCGAATTAAGTTTCCTAGTTCACTAATTGATATCTTGATTTTATTAACTAAATTAGCAAAGTTCATGTTGAATTTTCTAATTAGTTATTAATTACTTGATAATCATTTGGACTGATTTTGTAACACCCATCAAGTTAATATATTGTTATATTCAACTTGAAATTTGTGTTATATTATTCCGCACAAAATATTCGTTTAAGTGAAAATTGTTTAACGAATAAATTTTGAGAAAATGGTATAGATTGTATTCAACCCCCCCTTCTACAATCTAATCGGACCTAACAATTGGTATCAAAGCCTATTGATTGATACACAAATCAAGATCCTATTTTTATTCAGTCAAAAATCCATTTCGAATTTTTAACTCACTTAAAAATTCATCATGTCTTCAAAAATTGGAACTGTTAAGGTACCCATATTTGACAAGGAGAATTATGAACTATGGAAAAAGAAAATGATCCTTTTTCTACAAGTGGTCAATCCTAAATATTTAGGAATATTGAAAACCGGGCCAATAGTTCCTATGATTACTGAAGAGGAAATAATCGTGGAAGGAGTTGTTGTAGTTCCCGCAAGGACATATCCAAAGGACATTAGTGTTTATACAAATGATGACAAAGTGGATATTGCCCTTGATCTTAATGTACAATTAATTTTGGTGGAATCCCTAGATGCGATCATGTGCAACCATGTTGTTAACTGTAAAGATGCCAAGCATATCTGGGACACCATTATAACAATAAACGAGGGAACTAAGAAAGTCAGGGAAAATAGATTGGAAGCTAAGATTGTTCAACCTTACAGCTCTGAAGAGGAAGTGATTATAGCAGAGTATGGGAAGACATCTACAAGTCAGGGTTGTAGAGAATTTTATTCATCAGAGGAGCTGGAGCAGTTGGAGGATCAATTAATGGCACTGGTTGTAAGACAGTTTAATCATTTCAGATTTAGAAGAAATCCTAACTTCAGACTCAGGTCTACTGAGAACAGATTCCAACAAGGAGGTTCATCCTCAAGTAGCACAAGGGTTGGCTACGAGACTGGAATGGTAGACAGAAGCAAGATCAGGTGCTTCAACTGTAATGAAATGGGACATTTTGCAACTGAGTGTCATCGACCTGAACAAGATGCAAGGAGAGAGTATGCATCTAGTAAGAAGAACACAGACACGGCCTATGTGGTACAAGGCAAAGGCTGGGATGACACAGACAGTGAAGATGAAGAAGTTGGAAACTTTGCGCTGGTGGCAAATGCTGAATCATCAACTTATTATACCACACCGGTAATTCTTACTGATGCTGAGTTAATTGATAGTTTACGTAGTTGCTTGAATAATGCACAAAGAGGGTACGAGAGAATAAGTCTTGTTAACACTAACCTTGAAAATGAAATGTTAGATTTAAAAAAGGTGCAGGTTAATCAAGATAAGAATATAGAAGAAATAGCTCGACTTAACTACAGAGAAAAGGGTCTAGGAGAATACATGGTAAAACAAGTTGATAGGATTGCTGAACAAGAAACCAGGATTAAAGAACTTGAAACACAGATTAGAGCTTGTTATAAGTCTGTCAAAGTTTCTAAAGAGTTCTTCAACAAACAAGCAGTAGAACGAACTGTAGGAATAGGATTTGATTACAGTCAAGCTGTTGGTTCTTTGAGTAATCATTCTCCTAATTCTATCTCAGCTAAAGAAAGAGGTATACCACATATTCTCAAGAATGTTGAAAAACCAATGTTTACAAAATCTGATGCTGGCCCACCAGATATTCTTTCTATGGTTATTCAGGAAGAAATGAGAAATGAGGATAGTGCAAATGGCACAGTCTTTGTTAAGGATAAATGTGTTAAGGATAAATCTGTTAAGAACGCTAATCCAAAGAATGTTTCATCCAAGAAAGATGTCACAATCTTTGTTAAGGCTAAATCTGTTGAGGACACTAATCCAGAAATTGTTTCATCCAAGAAAGATGTATCTAAAGTGCCAGTCAAGGTTGTTGAAACAACTAGTTCTTCTAAGACTGGATTAGGTGGTAATAAGTTGAAGCAGAACAATAACATGTCTAACATGAGTAACATGCCTATCATTGATTTTAATCATAAAGCATGTGGTGTTGTCAACTGTATGTCTTGTGCTTTTAATGTGATGTCTGCTTATTTTAATGGTAATCATGCATGTGCTGATAAGACTACTCCTAAACAACATATGAATAGAAATAAAAATGTTAGATCAAAGACTGCTAGTCCTCCTCATGTTAGGAGAGAGACATTTGTACCAAAGCCTAAACAAAGTTTTATGAAGGCTGTTTACAAAGTCAAATGTCCAGTCAATGATATTGTTACTAAACAAACATGGATACCTAAACTGAAACAAAAGATTGTCAAATCTGTTTATAGGTTAAAATGTTTGCTGACCAATGGTGTTAAGATTAAGAATGTTGTTTTGCCTGACAAAGGTCAATACTTCAAGTATTCCGGACCCAATCAAATTTGGGTCCCAAAAAGGGTTTAACTGTTTTGGTATTGCAGGGTGTGTAATAGGTACATCGTGTTATGTGGATTCTGGACAGTGGATGTTCAAGGCATATGACCGAAGATAGAGCCCTGCTATCAAAAGTGGTGGCGGTATCTGGCCAAGTGGTTTATCACTTGGAGACAACAGCAAGGGTATGACCTAGGGTCAAGGCTATTCAATAGCTAAGGAATGTTGTTAGTAATAAAGCATCTTTTACAAGATGAAGAGCTTACTGTTCGAGGATTAAGGAAAGAGAACTTATCTGTAGCTGATATGAAATCTCAGTCAAAGGTGAAGTCAATGAGGTCAAATCTAAAGCTTCATCAGACAGGAGTTCAGCGATGACATAAGGAGCTCTCTCACCTGAATGTCATATCAAGAGATTCTTTCCTGGAAATCGAATCAGTAAAGAAGACTGCCTCATCTGGAATTAAAGTAAAATAAAATTATGAGGCATGTCATAAAGGGAAGTCAAAACGAATCACACAGAAGTTCTACATCAAAGAAAAATATACTTAAGTGGTGATGACTGATGACTTCTCTCCACAAACAAGTTGTTGTTCAAACAATCTGAAGACAAGACACCACTGATGGTTATTGATCATATCTAAAAGTGTGTCAGGAAGCAAAATTGACTATGACAACTTGGAGACCAGATTACAGGACCTATCAATTAGTGTTCTGGATGATTTCTACACCTTCAAGAGTATTAATGCTGAAGCAGTCAATAGTTTGCTACTGACATGATTAAACCCTGATCAGTAAGAAATATAGGAAGACCCCACAAGTATGAAGGAAATTGTTTTGCAATATTAAATTGAAAGTGAGCATCCTAGCAATCAGCTAATGCTCAAGAGGTTAATTTCCTTGGTTACTTGGTGGAGTCAACAGCCTACAGGGTGATTGTTATTAATCAACAGAAGGTGATTGAAAGTCTTAGTGATGTTCATCGACTTCTAGCTCCCAGCTGTCAATGGTAATGATGATACAGATCCAAACAATGTCAATATTGAGAATCTTCATATAAACCCAGCAACAGCTTAGGGGGAGCAAAAGAAGGATCATCTAGTCAACTCAACACCACACTGAAAGTCAAAGGACACTATGAGAACATGTCTGCCAAGACAAAGAGTGTTGACTCAATTAACTCTTTGTTCTAGTTCTTAGTGTTTCTAATGGTGGAAGTAAAAGACTAACAGAGCTTCAAGTACTAATGATTATTTCTTTAGTCTTCTTTTAGAAGAAACTAAGATAGCTACAAAAGCTCTGAAAGATCCAAGTTGAGTGATTGCAATGCAAGATGATCTCAATCATTACAAAAGGCAGATTGAAGGGAAGCTGGTATGTAGACCAAACAACAAGGCTGTATTTGGTACAAGGATAACCAGAAGTCTACCTGGATGATGTCAAGGCATTGTTATGAGGGACAAAGCCAAACTGGATGCTAGGTTACAATTTGATCAAACAGTATATTTGACAAGAAGCACCAGTGACAAGACTTGAGGATATCAGGCACCTGCTGCACATTCAAGATTATAATGGACATCTAGACCTAATGAATCTGGATGCTAGAGGAATGTGAACAAGTGTACTCCTGGTTGGTGAGATAATTGAAGATCTCTACAGGTTAGTATAAACTGGTATCATCACTCAAGCAAGCATGGAAGACATGGTATGACACTATAACTATAATTTAATATTTGGTATCAATCTTTAACAGTTGGTATCTTTTAATAATTGGAGTCATATTTATAGAACTCTTTACATCATTAGGCACAAACATTATTAACATATATGTGCAATGATATCTTGATTATATTATATGTTGGTCTACTAGCTATAAATTGATATTAAGATATTTGCTGTTTTGATGTTGGTAAAGTTGCAGTTCTTTTGATTTACTTCAGTAAGCCAAAAGAATGATGACAATAAAAATAAGTCAAGGATCTTTTGATTCTATTCAGAAGATTCTAGACCTGTCAAGACTACATACCAACAAATCACTATAGCTGGCTTTTGACCTATTAGCTTGGACCTAACAAGTTGGCAATCAAAAATCTTTAGATGGACCCGGATCTTAGGAAATGGTACTCTAGAGATATTTGACCCAACAAGTTCAGGATCTACTAATTAGGACCTAATCAGGCTATAGAGGAATCATCAGCTCATTATCTTATTCAATTGCTAATAGATCACTTACACACATATTTTATTCTCAATTATGCAAATGTGCATGGTCCCAAGTGGATTCTTGAGAATCTATTCTTGTAGTTATTACACTTGATTTTCAGATGTCTTAAGTTGGACCCAAATCTACGGAGATGGTACCCTAGAGACATCAGTTCTGACATGTTTTGCTACATAGAGACAGATCAAATGAGTTGTACGAAAGCAGGAGAACACAAGGTATCAATTTCATCTCCAACAACTCTGTGGAACACTCAAGGACTAAGCAACTTGCATAAGGTATCAATTATTTCGAGAGCATGTCTTTAATTAAGAACAACTTGCAGACACGTTTGCTGAATCACTTGATGAAATTAATTTTTCAAGATTGGTTTGTGAACTTGGGATTTTATTAATGCTATATGATTGTAAATCCCATCTGTTAAGTAATTCTTAAGTAAGCTCACAAGTTTTCAATTGTCTGTATTGAAAGGACTTGTGAACTTATTTACATCCAGACCTCACACTGAAAATTATCTGTTGAATGATTGCCATGTGTATAATTGCAATATATTTTAGTGGTGATTATTTAAGGATAATTTAAATACTTAAATGCTAAAATCTAACTCATAGAGATTTAGTATTTAATTATTTATTTTGATTTATATGGGTTACGGACTTGAAGCAATTCAATTTAGTATTTGCTCTGTACCTTATATTTATTAAAATAAATAAACAACATAACTAATTTGGACCTAATCTGTATTGGTTTTCAATTAGTTGTGAGATGTTAATTCTATTGAATTTTATCAATGCTCCACTTTCAGAAATTCACTATAATTAACATCATGGTTCTAACAATTGGTTGTATTGAAATTTTGACTTATATCAGTTAATGATATTTAGTTAGATTTCTATTTACTAACTAATTGTGAGATATATTGGTATGTGTGAAATTACTTAGAACTCCTCTAAGTAATCATTGTTATATCTTTTACAATTCACTCATATTATTATACATGGTATAAAAATTCTCTGAGTAGAACTATGGATATTGAAATATCTAAAGTTACCATAGTTCAATTACTTTGAATAATTTTTATGCTTATTTGCAAAATTCTAATCACGTTGATAATAAATGTTATATACTATGGATCAAGGTGTATTGGACTTAGAAAATTATTTCTAAGATTGCAGAGAAGTCAGTCTTGGTAATCAAGTTTTATTTTTAGAACCAAGATTGTCTACAAACAAACAGTTGTTAGGAGTTAACAATTGTTGTTATCGAGGAGTTGCATTAAAGTCATAAGTTTAAAATGTTAATGATGATAATTATCCAAGTGATAGTGGTGGAAACAATTTTAATATTGGAGATACCCATGTCATTGGAAAAGAATCATCAAATTAAGCTGGCAATAACTCGAAGGAAGGCAACAAAGGATCAACTAGTCAAACACAACATCACAATGAAGAACAAGGCGATTCATCAAGATCTAACCTTCTCGGACAGTCTATTTGGAATAGAGCTGATCATTGGTGATCCAGATGTTGGAGTAAGAACTAGAAGGGCTTCTCAGAATCAAGGTATAGAATCTAAGGAATCTGAGACAGTACTTGCTGATCCTGAACAACAAGAAGCATGGAAGCTGGTGCCCAGATCTAAGCACCAAGTAAATGGTATGACATTCTTTCTAAATTCTTACTTGTTATCTTTTTAAAAGAAGTGTCATAGTCATTTTATTGTTATACTCCATGGTTTTGTATTTTATAATGATAAATTTTCTCTAAAAATATTTTTCTCTAATTCTCAAGTTAGAATTTTTAGGAAACTATTTTTGTTGAAAATGTCATTATTTTAAAAGTCACTTTTCAATATTTGTATTATCTTAATAAGTCATATTTTCTCTTTAAATAATTTTCTAGTAGAAAGTTATTTATTAGGAAATATAATGATTTATTAATTTACTATAAATATATCTTGTAAATATATATAATATTCTGTTAAATGTTTTGTAGTGTTTGTCCTTTTGTTATTAATGTTTGATTTCGTAAAAAGGATAACCTATGGTAGTTTTAGTATTTTCTATTTTTATATTTTTAAGTAGTTATATTGTTGTAAATATTTTTGTAAATTATTTTCTTTTATTTCTAATAAAAAAAATCGAATTTTTCTTTTCTTTTTAGTTTTTATGTTATATAATTATTATGTATATTATTTCTTATTTTTGGTATATTCTTTTTCATGTGTATATAAATAGTTTGTATAGTTTTTACAGTTTAGTCACTATACTTTCAAAACTTACAAACAGGTCCCTGTACTTGGTTCTTTTGTTGTTCTTCTTCTTAACACACACAAAATATGCAGTTTAAGTATAAATCTTTGTTTTGTGATTGCTGTTAACAGATCTTTGTGTTAAGGACTTAACAATTGACCAATGTTGGTATCAAATTGGTATGTGTCTATACAATTGGTTAGGAACTAATGTTTGATTTTCAGGATCTAACAATTGGAAGACAAGACCTATCAAGTGCTAACAATTTCTAATAGTTGATATCTATCATGCAGGACCTAAAACATGATAAAATAGTTTTGTTTGTATTGGTTTAAACATTAAACATACATTGATTCGATTAATATTTATTAATTGGATTTTTGCCTATGTTCTTGTTTTGTAAAACCGGCTCAAGATCTATATCTTCCTAAATTCAAAATCTCTTTCTACAGCTGTGATTGCTTACATTGTAAACCTTTTGAAATCACAACTGTACATCATTTCACTTAAGATAAATGCAATATTTTTTCAGAAAACTTTTCAATGTTAAAAATGCATTCTATCTCTATATTGCTCATATTCTGTGATACTGGTTCATCTACATGAAATTCTGTATTCTCACATGTTTAGTCATAAGGTTGTAAACCCAAAAACTTTTATCCCAGACTACAGTCAAACTCAAACACATTCTATCTTACACCCTAAATGGAAGTAACCTATCAGACTAGAGGTCACCAAGGAGTAACTGCACTTGATGCAGCAAACAAGGATGTGTGGGATATTCAGTTGGAGAGTCACTACCTTATACACTATCCAAAATATTTCATATGCACAAAGTGAGATTGCACACACCAAGGATGAATTGACGGAAACCTGTAATCCAACCATTTACGGTTAGGATTATAAGTTAAAGGTTCTTTAATGAATCAAGAGTCTTCACAGACCTCGAGAGAAGGTATTGATCTCAAATGCAAAATTCAACAAGATCATTATCTAACTCCCCAGATGGAACATATCTGGATCCTGCGGGTAACAAGTCCGACATAGTTGCGGATCGGCAACTTGTGAACTATGATTCAGATTTTACCTGATGAGTTTAACAAGGTGATGTCTTCACAGACATTAGAAGGGAACCTTGATCTCAATGCTAAATTTATAGATCATTGTTTACCTTCTCAGAATTCAAATCTGAAAACCCTAAAAAGGGAAATTAGCAACTTGTAGATTATGACTCAGATTCGTCTGACGAGTCCAACGAGGATTTGGGATTTGCGAACTCCCATTGCACCACCACTGACCTCTCTTGAAGGGGCTATGGTGATTTTTCCTTGCAGGTACACTAAAGGATGTTGGAGCAATGAGTGAAACACTAGTGAGCAATGAGTGAAACACTAGTGAGCGAGAGTGTAAACACAGAGAGAAGTGAGACACTCAACACAAATGAGTGAAGAGAAAAGTGAAACACTTGTGAGGTACTCTAAACACTATCACACACTCACAGTGAGGAAGAAAATGAAACTTCCTTTCTAATAAAGCTTTATCAATTGATTTCAATGTAATCTAATGATTGGTATAAATTGGTAACAATTTGGTATCAACTACTTTGTCAATTAGTTGAACGGAGGATTACTCAACTAAGGGGGAGAGATATATTGAAAAAGATATATTCAAGCTTAAAGCTTACCTTAGTAGGATATACTCAACTAAGGGGGAGAAGTATTGGGGTACAAGTAAAAGAAGAGTGAGTTAGAAAGGGGGAGCAGTAAAGACTGTGCTTAGAATGAGAAGCAAGTCTAGTTTCTAAGGGGGAGCCTTAGATGATGAAGCAAAAGAACTTTCAATTTTTTTATGAAAGTGGAGATATAAGGAGAATTACATCACAATACTATTCTATTAGTCTTTCAATGTACTATGTATAAAGGCTAAGTGGAAGAGTAGTAAATTCACCAGAAGTTATAGAAATGGTATTGATTCACCATTGTCTACATAGTAGGAACAGTTGTTTTTCTTTAGTGAGAAAAGCTGTGTCAGAAATGGGAAGTGATTGTAAATCAAGAACTGCTGATAATCACCAATGTAAGATGTGAAGGATTATCAGGCAGAGATATAAAGAATCAGAAATGAAGATGAGTTATCTATTGAAGATCAGTTCAGTGCTAGAGGAACAATCATCTATCATTTCATCAACTGAAGATTCTGGAATTATTAAATCTAAACCAGAGAAATTTTTTTTGTATTATTTACTTAATTCCTAAAAGTTTTATCTTTTTCTTGTTTAAGTGAGGTAGTTGAGTTATCCTCTAGGTATTTGCTTGTTATTGTCTAACAAACAAATAGGGGGAGATTGAAAGGCATATGATGTAGCCTATTTGTATTTCGAGGATACAACTCAACTTAAACAAGATTGTAATAGTAAATAGTATATAGACTGTCACAAGGAATCTCAGATTGTATTATCTCTCAGAAGAAAAAGATCAAGGTCAATCTACAGACTTGAAGAATTACAACATTGAAAGAAGTTCAGACATCTGATCAAGCCTCAGTGAAGTATTCCTTAAAGAAGTGGATTCATTTAAAGTGACAGAGATTTCGACAGTGACAGAGATAGTACAGAAGAATTAAATTGAGAGAGAAGAGAAAAGAAAAGGAACCAGATTTTAAAGTCAATATATGAAGAACAGTCATTGCGGTTAGTCACTCATGAACCAGACAGTACATCGAGTGTCAACATTAAACAGTGGTTGTTTATCATTAACTTCAGTGGTTCAAGCTATCATGACTGGTATGGGAAGAAATCATTGTGCAAGCAACAGAGGTACAAAATTAATTAACCACAATGGTTTTTATAACGCCCAAGAAAAATTCGTATTTGTAAATATTATTATTTAATATTAAATGTGGATTATAGGGTGTGATTTTTTTTTTTAGGTAAATATATGTGACTTCGTGTTTACATATGTATATGGTGATTTCTGTGTGCCGAATAAGTCAGTGTATTTTATTTGTATTTTGGTGATTAAAATATATTTTATTTACGCATTATTGATCTTCGAAAATTTTTATAAAATCATCGGAGTATGTAAAAAATTCTGAAATCTTTTATGTTATACTCTTTATAATATTATTTAGTTTTTAAAATTATTGGGTGAATTATTTTGGGTGTTTCAGTAATTTAAAATGATTTTAAGAGCTTTATTGTATTTAAAGGGTCAAATCTTGCAAAATTCATATTTAATTCATTTTTGATCCTAAAATTATTTTAAAAAAATATGGGGAGGCTTGTTATTTCATAAAATGTATTTTTGAATTTTTTTCTACTATTTTCTATTTAATTTCGAATTAATGAAATGATTTAAAAAAAAAGGATTTTTGTAAATTGTTCTCAACATTGTGGATTTACGAGATTGCCCCTAGTTTTGTTTGTAAGAGGTAGCAGCCTCTCCCCATTTCTTCTTCGGCTTTGTTCTTACAATCTCTGGAATCTTCTCCATTTTTTTTTTCTTATTTCTCATCTCTCTCGTCTCTCTCTCTTGATATGTTCTCTCTACTCAAATTTTTCCTTGCACATACAAGACTTGGTTGTGATGTTAATTGGAGCCTGTTATTTCTCAATCGTTCTCTAGTTGTATCTATCTATATGTACAACTATTAATCAATTTTGTTTTGAGCTGCGGGTCTCTGTGTGTGCCTGAATCTGTTTTGGGGTTTTGTGGTTGGTGTAGTTCGAATTTGGAGGTTTAGTCATGGGGGTTTTTATAAGTTGTGGTGTGTGCAGGATGGTGCAGGAGTATATGTGTGTGTTTTGTGCGGGTTGGGCAAAGAAAGAGGTGAGAAGAGTGGTTGTTCATATAAGTATGTATCCGCAGGTGTGGGGGTTTTGGTTGTGAGCTTTAGAAGCAGAAAGGCTGATGGAGAGAACGGAGTGGATGGAGGGAGGCAAAGAGTACAGCAACAGGGGAGAGTGGATGGGGATGGTTTCATGTGGGTATTTGTGAGGGTAAAGCAAGAAGAACCGAGAAGAGGAAGTGGGTGTTATGAATCGTTTGTATTAAGAAGATGGGTAGAAAGATGGTGATGTCTTGTAATGTGCAGTAGGTGCGTGTATAATTGTTGTGGATGTTAAGGTAGCCTGGAAGGAGGGAGACAAGAAGGTCAGAGACAGGGGAGGTATAAGAGGGAGTTGTAAGTGTAGGGTGTGTGGCCATGGTGATGTTTAAAATCAATGGAAGCCAGTAGCAGGGAAGAAGTCGAGACAGTCGGGTAGTGTTTGCAAAGTAAGGTTCGTTCGGGGTGAGGGTTGAATGGGTGTGTCGAGTTTAGAAGAAAGTTTTAGGTGGGTGTTTGTTGATGAAGTGGAAGCATTCGGCAAGAACAAGGGAGTGTAAATTGTGTTGACAAGTGGTGGTAGAGGCAGAATAAGGTGATCAATGGAGAAATTGTAGGAAGAGTGGGAGAGAAAAAGGAGATGCCATGTATCATATATGTAATTATATGTATTTGGGAACTATTTTAAAATTCATTCAGATAGTTTACTTGGCTTATACAAAGTGATGATAACATATATCATCAAAGAATTATATTCTAGTAGGACAAGGAGACTCAAATTGTAGCACATGCTTTACACATTGCGACTAGTGGATTTAAAGATGGGTACATAAGGTCTCATCTGTTACTTTGTTACCAAGTGGTGGTTGTATTAGTGTGGTTGCCGCGGGTTGGGTTTGTAGGCTGTGAAGCCAAGAGTATGTATGGATGGGAAGATCGAAAGAGAACCGAGAGATTTTAAAAAAAAAATGTGAAAAGAGAGGATGTAGATGGTGAAGGGGTAAGGGGATGATGACAGTATGATTCATTGTGGATGTGAGTTACGAGTTGTGATGGTATGAAAATAGCTTGAAGTGAATCTATGTGGTCTTGTGCACAAGTGAATGCATGATTTTATGTGTAGCTGTTGTATATGTCTGTTATTATATTAATGTGAGTATATCAATGTGCGTACTTGAGATGGTGGTGTCACCTGATCAAGTTGAAGTGTGACTGTATACAAACTGATTTCAGGGTCCTAAGTCGACATTAGTATAAAACTTTGATAGTCAAGTATATGATTAAGTATATGATTATGTTAATTTGTATGTGTTAAGTGCATGGAATATTAGAAGTGCTAATATAGATTATAATGACCGTGAGTAGTACTTTACCTTTGTCTAGGTGCCAATAAGAGGCCGGTTTAGAGCCAGTACGGGGGTAGATGGAATCTCAAGAAGAAAGACAATTATCGGAGTTGACAAGTGCGCTCGGGTAGAGGCTGACAAGTAATAAAAGAAAGACGAACGTGTGATCGAATAAAGGTCAATGTATAAAGAAATAGAGATGGATGTAAAGTGAGTAAAGAATTAAGATGTTGGAATTGGAAACTTCATGTATTGAGGCAAGTATACTATTCCCTACTTATTGTTCAAGTAGGATAAGTCTGTTTCTGTTATTTATTCAATATTTCTGTCAAATTAGTTGCAAGTTTACTATTCCTCACTTATTGTTCAAGTGATGTGAAACCTTTTGTATTATTTATTGTTCTTTCGAAATCCCTTCCTGTAAGTGATTATATTCTTCATTTTTACTCTAAATAACGTGAAACTGTCCTGTTAATTATACGATTATCCTTTTAAATCATTTTGCTAGTGCCTATACTTTTCATTTTTATTCCCAGTGACATTTTCTTCTATTAAATTACAAACATTTATTCTCAAATTTTTCCGTCATTGTTTATTTTCCCCACATATTGTTTAGGTGTTGATTTATTTTAAAAATTAAATTATTTCAATATTCCTCGTCTATGCTGATATGCTTCAAAGTATATTTTCTTTCAAATTTATGTAAACTAATTCGAGGTTTATATTGTTGCTGAGGCATGTGTTGCTTAGTGACGGTTAAAGCCAAGAATGAATTGAGATCTTCTTAATTGTTTAAACTCATTATTGTCATGCCGGTTCTGGCAGTTGAAGCCTATGAGTGCTTAGCTGGCAAGAGTGAGACCTTAAATAATTGAGAATTTCTTAAATCTTCGTTTTAAGATATTTGAATCTCTCATGATAGTTCAAACTTGGTAATGGATTTTCACCAATGGACCCCTTTAGGAGAGGCTTTCTTCAAACTGTCCTACAATTTAATTGTCCTGGAGTTATTTTACAGATGATTATTTTTAAAGCTACTTAATTCGCTTATGTTGATTCAACTTGACAATGTGTTGGTAAATTTATTAAATGCTTAGCACTTGACTATACCCTTGCTTTATCTTATAATTACAATTGTTGTTATTCATGTTGCAAGTAAACCACTTCACTTATATTTTCAGTGAATTATGATTATCATAACTTGATTCTTATGTTCGTTTGATTTATCCTTGATATAACTGTTCTGTTAATTTCCATTAATTTCGAATATTCAATTGTTATACCCCCAAATCGATTATATTGTGTTCGTTGATCCTTTTAGTGGCTTGACTTAAATTAATATCCCTTTTTCTATATCGAACTTGTCGATATCTAATTCAGAAATTACCCGACCTTATTTTACTTTGTGAGCTTTGAGTTGTTAACCTGGAACGTGAGTTTCCAGGGTGCTTGGCTAGTCGAGGTGGTCGATTGTTCCGACACCTGACGTTTAGATTATAGGATTGGACTGTTGTTTTTT
This sequence comes from Saposhnikovia divaricata, assembly GCA_036435485.1. Lineage (NCBI taxonomy): Eukaryota > Viridiplantae > Streptophyta > Magnoliopsida > Apiales > Apiaceae > Saposhnikovia > Saposhnikovia divaricata. The sequence continues at coordinate 64,708,940 of CM071597.1, read as the reverse complement.
TTTTAAAATGTGGACCGTAAAGGGTTGGACCAGATTCGTGGTCAGAAGTTATTAAGGCCAATGTGTGCCGTGGATCCATTAAAGGACATTGCTGTGTGCGTTTGTCCGAGGTTAGTGCGTGACTGATCAGCAGCCTAACCTTATTGTTTTTATTAATAAAATGCAAAATAGTCCAATTCTATTCCATTTCCTGAATTAAATAAAATGTTATACCTTTAAAGGTCTTGAGCTTCTGTAATTGTGAATTATTCCTTTGAGATAAGTTGGTCAGTGATATGTTCACCAATGAATCATTGTGGTATTATTGTATCATTATACTGTTCGCTTGCTGAGCATTCTTTGGCTCACTCTTGCTTCATTTTCTCTAATCTTTCAGTTAGGGATAAGGGTGGATGTCTACATCTTACAAATCATATGAGAGCAATGAGGCAGCCTATACAGGATAGATCTCGAAGTCAGAGCGGGTAAGCACGGATTGGAATTAAGCTTTAGATTAGATGGAATATTGATTGTATTCAGGGTAGTGAAAGAAATTGTAATAATTTGTATAGTTTAGTTTCTTGTTTCATACCATAACCTGGAAGCGATCCTCGGTGAGGAGTCGTTGGTGTATTAAGTTTTAATTGCATTTGTTAAATTGGAATTTGGTTGGGATGAACTACAGGTGGATAGTCCGATTTACAAATACTTCATGCCGAAATCTTCTAAAATTTCGCTGTATCAAAGTCTATTTTATTATTAAAATTATATTTTTAGTATTGGAAAGTTGGGGCGCTACAGGTTGGTATCTGAGTGACAGGTTATGGTCACTGAAACAAGTTAGGATGATTAGGTTTATGTATTTAAGTAGGACGTTAGATAGAACGATTTAGGATAAGATTTGCCTTAGGTTATTAGGACAACGGTTGCGATGTTAGTTAGTATTTCGACATATCATGCGAGCCAGAATTCGATTCATTCGAAGGTACGACTTTGGACGAGGTAGTTGATTCGGCGCCGCCTACGTTAAATAGACGATCGGAGTTACCAGCTTGGAGGATGTCACGTGTAGACCTTCGTGTATGTTCTAGAATTTCTTTTGCGACTTTAGTTACCCCGCGAGTGATATAGAAAGTGCGAAAGGATTGAAAACAAGATGTGAAATGCGATTACTGGCATGGGTTAGAGGAATGGCGTGATTATTCATTACTAGCAGTTGATTTTATTTAGTTTATTGATTAAGAAGATTCGATTCAACCTTTCTTTCTGTTTCTTCTTATCTTGATAATACCCCATCACCTTTGATAATCAACTATATTTCAATTGATGACGACTTTTTCAGATTCATTTAAACACATTTCTATTTTTCAAAGATACCTCTATTTTCCAGGGGATAACTTGATTCAATATTATGCATATAAATCATTGAGACCCTTGAATTCTTTCTAATTTCCCCGAATAATTGCTATTCCTTATTCAACATTGTATATCTATAAACTTTTTGAAACTTTTGAATTCTTTTTGTTTCTCTTTGAATACTTAACCTTATTTATTCTGACTGGGAAGAACAACCCTATGTATATAGGGGATTCAGGGACATCTATCTATGTGATAGAAGTCTGGTGGGACGCCACTGATTGTGTTTGTCATGAAAGTACTGAAGGATGGCCACCTTTTTGTACTATGGCGGTTGACCTAAGTGACAAATGCAACCTGAAAATAGTTCAATGATCATATTGATCTTTCGGTTAAATTCTTTTACAAAAATTCCTATCAAACAAAACTTATCTTACATTCATACATGTTAACACCCGTCGTTTCATTACTTCCTTTTTGTTATAACCCTTATGATTCCTAAAGTTACTAGTGGTGGAAAGTAGTAAAAATAGAAACGATGACATTCTAAGTGGTCCGAGATACAATTATGTCAAGGAAGAATTGGTTTGTCTAGTTTGAGAATTGATGCTAAATCAGGGATTGAATATCCAGTTAGATTACTCCTTGGCTTGACAACACACGTACAAGATTCGATAAAATGGAGGACTGTGTATGGATAAGGAGCAGATAAAAAGAAGATCAGATTATTACCTCTATTTAAATTGGAAGTGGAGTGATGATGGGTTTAGTTGGTTGTGAGAGTTATGCTGAGGAAATATTGTTGAGGAATAGTAGTTTATTGTATATTTTACTTTGGATATAGTAGAAGGGATATTATGAGATTTTAAATGATTTAAGACCAATTGTCGGGTATGCATTTTAGAATTGAAGCGGAAAAACTTGAGCGAAGAAAAGTAGAGCTAGACAATTTGTATTAAGAATTTCAACAGGAAATTTGCAGAAATTGTGTTAGCAGAGGATGTGAGACTTGCCTAGAAAGGAAGGTAAGATTTCAAGAGGAAACCTACTTTAATTGTACTAAGATTAAGATGAAAAGATGTAATTGTAAGTAGAAAGAACAGTATGGTGAGAAGTGACAGAATTACAAACTAGAAGTTCATTATGATTATGAATGACGATATGAAGAATATGAAGGTGATGGCAGTTAAAAGAGCTGAGTGTGAGTTGAGATTGGATTGTATAATTAACTATAAAGTACAGGCATGGTGTGAGGATAAAAAGGTGAAATTATGATTTCCGAGAGATATATAAGTTGTGTTTCGAGGTCGGAAGTGGACAAAGGAAGTTTTAATGGTCATGCAGACCAAGAGATTATTATGACAAAATTTTAAGGTTATCTTATATATGTGAAAGATACCAGTAAGGAGATGATTAGAGTGAAGCAAATTACAGTGTTTAAACTTTCTCGGACGTATGTATTGATGAATTGCTAGGATTTTTCCAGACAGAGATATAAAGTCGGTTAATTATTTATTTCCAGGTATGTCACGAGTTTCAAGAATTCAAGATCGGAAGACATCTCAAGAAATTCAAGGATATAAGAGGAGTATACATAAGATTTTTAAGTACAGGCTTTGGAATTGGAAGAAGTAAAATTTCCAGGAGATGACGAAAGGATCGAAATGAAATTCGGGAAGACGAAGCAGTAATGAATCGGGAAAGGCCTAAGACGCCCGCAGAGATCGAAAATTTTAAAGGACCAGCTAGGAATTACCGAAGGTCGTCAAAGGTTGTACCAAGATCGCTACAGCAGTAGACACGCTTACCAAGAAGGAAATGGAATAGTTCAAGGAAATGAGTGTTGGACTCGTATTTTATTTCGTTTATTCAGTTATCGATAAATGTTGGAGTTATTACGTGCAGAGTCTAAATTTGAGGATTTTTTTTTTTAGAGTAATGTTTCGGAAGTTGATTTTTCGCGGACTTGAGATAGTGAAGTTTAAATGGGTTTTGAAGGTTATAAGTTAATTATTGGTGAAGTATACTTGGGTTTACGTATGTTAAGTCGGGTTTCGATATTGGTGGAGTTTTTAGAGCTCAATTGGATTGAAAGTTTGATTTTGAATGGTATTGAGGGGCGATGACCCCATGATAGTTTACATTGCAAATAAGGTATATATGTTTCAAGGTAAATGGTCAGTAGTTTGAAATTGTTACTACTAAAACAATGGGATTAAGGATAGATGGAAGTTTTCCAATTATTCCCTTCGCGAGTAACATTGTACGTTGAAAGTGGAGTAAGAGTGATTGGGGGATTTCTTGATATTTTTATTTTTCTCTCAAAATTTTATCTAAGGCAGTATGGTTATGAGTAGGAGCGTGGGAGTGGTATCAATTATTCTAGTCTCGTGGATGTTTTTTTTAAAGATTTAATTATTTACCTATTTATGGCAAGTCAAGACGGATTTCTTCGCTTATATGTTGCTGCAAATCAAGACAGGTTTTGTTTTAGTACTGTATATGAATGAATTTTTTTTTATGGATGATTGGGTTGGTACGTGAGGCGTTGTGTACAGGACATAGTCCATTATACAAATAGGTCATGTCCGATTTTCGGTAGAAAAGGATCGTCACGTGTGAGTGATCAGTATCTAGAATTAACGAGACATACAAACCAAAGGATTAAGTTTATGTTTGAAATTCGAAGGCCTACATGGACGAGCCTATCGATATGTGAAATGATATAAAGGAATTCTAGAATTAAAGAAATGACTTGGAAATTGAAAGAGAAATGTTTGAGAATACCGTCATATGTTTTTTACGGTCGATTCTGAGGACAGAATCCTATTAAGGGGGGAAGGATATAACGCCCAAGAAAAATTCGTATTTGTAAATATTATTATTTAATATTAAATGTGGATTATAGGGTGTGATTTTTTTTTAGGTAAATATATGTGACTTCGTGTTTACATATGTATATGGTGATTTCTGTGTGCCGAATAAGTCAGTGTATTTTATTTGTATTTTGGTGATTAAAATATATTTTATTTACGCATTATTGATCTTCGAAAAATTTTATAAAATCATCGGAGTATGTAAAAAATTCTGAAATCTTTTATGTTATACTCTTTATAATATTATTTAGTTTTTAAAATTATTGGGTGAATTATTTTGGGTGTTTCAGTAATTTAAAATGATTTTAAGAGCTTTATTGTATTTAAAGGGTCAAATCTTGCAAAATTCATATTTAATTCATTTTTGATCCTAAAATTATTTTAAAAAAATATGGGGAGGCTTGTAATTTCATAAAATGTATTTTTGAATTTTTTTCTACTATTTTCTATTTAATTTCGAATTAATGAAATGATTTAAAAAAAAGGATTTTTGTAAATTGTTCTCAACATTGTGGATTTACGAGATTGCCCCTAGTTTTGTTTGTAAGAGGTAGCAGCCTCTCCCCATTTCTTCTTCGGCTTTGTTCTTACAATCTCTGGAATCTTCTCCATTTTTTTTTCTTATTTCTCATCTCTCTCGTCTCTCTCTCTTGATATGTTCTCTCTACTCAAATTTTTCCTTGCACATACAAGACTTGGTTGTGATGTTAATTGGAGCCTGTTATTTCTCAATCGTTCTCTAGTTGTATCTATCTATATGTACAACTATTAATCAATTTTGTTTTGAGCTGCGGGTCTCTGTGTGTGCCTGAATCTGTTTTGGGGTTTTGTGGTTGGTGTAGTTCGAATTTGGAGGTTTAGTCATGGGGGTTTTTATAAGTTGTGGTGTGTGCAGGATGGTGCAGGAGTATATGTGTGTGTTTTGTGCGGGTTGGGCAAAGAAAGAGGTGAGAAGAGTGGTTGTTCATATAAGTATGTATCCGCAGGTGTGGGGGTTTTGGTTGTGAGCTTTAGAAGCAGAAAGGCTGATGGAGAGAACGGAGTGGATGGAGGGAGGCAAAGAGTACAGCAACAGGGGAGAGTGGATGGGGATGGTTTCATGTGGGTATTTGTGAGGGTAAAGCAAGAAGAACCGAGAAGAGGAAGTGGGTGTTATGAATCGTTTGTATTAAGAAGATGGGTAGAAAGATGGTGATGTCTTGTAGTGTGCAGTAGGTGCGTGTATAATTGTTGTGGATGTTAAGGTAGCCTGGAAGGAGGGAGACAAGAAGGTCAGAGACAGGGGAGGTATAAGAGGGAGTTGTAAGTGTAGGGTGTGTGGCCATGGTGATGTTTAAAATCAATGGAAGCCAGTAGCAGGGAAGAAGTCGAGACAGTCGGGTAGTGTTTGCAAAGTAAGGTTCGTTCGGGGTGAGGGTTGAATGGGTGTGTCGAGTTTAGAAGAAAGTTTTAGGTGGGTGTTTGTTGATGAAGTGGAAGCATTCGGCAAGAACAAGGGAGTGTAAATTGTGTCGACAAGTGGTGGTAGAGGCAGAATAAGGTGATCAATGGAGAAATTGTAGGAAGAGTGGGAGAGAAAAAGGAGATGCCATGTATCATATATGTAATTATATGTATTTGGGAACTATTTTAAAATTCATTCAGCTAGTTTACTTGGCTTATACAAAGTGATGATAACATATATCATCAAAGAATTATATTCTAGTAGGACAAGGAGACTCAAATTGTAGCACATGCTTTACACATTGCGACTAGTGGATTTAAAGATGGGTACATAAGGTCTCATCTGTTACTTTGTTACCAAGTGGTGGTTGTATTAGTGTGGTTGCCGCGGGTTGGGTTTTTAGGCTGTGAAGCCAAGAGTATGTATGGATGGGAAGATCGAAAGAGAACCGAGAGATTTTAAAAAAAAAAAATGTGAAAAGAGAGGATGTAGATGGTGAAGGGGTAAGGGGATGATGACAGTATGATTCATTGTGGATGTGAGTTACGAGTTGTGATGGTATGAAAATAGCTTGAAGTGAATCTATGTGGTCTTGTGCACAAGTGAATGCATGATTTTATGTGTAGCTGTTGTATATGTCTGTTATTATATTAATGTGAGTATATCAATGTGCGTACTTGAGATGGTGGTGTCACCTGATCAAGTTGAAGTGTGACTGTATACAAACTGATTTCAGGGTCCTAAGTCGACATTAGTATAAAACTTTGATAGTCAAGTATATGATTAAGTATATGATTATGTTAATTTGTATGTGTTAAGTGCATGGAATATTAGAAGTGCTAATATAGATTATAATGACCGTGAGTAGTACTTTACCTTTGTCTAGGTGCCAATAAGAGGCCGGTTTAGAGCCAGTACGGGAGTAGATGGAATCTCAAGAAGAAAGACAATTATCGGAGTTGACAAGTGCGCTCGGGTAGAGGCTGACAAGTAATAAAAGAAAGACGAACGTGTGATCGAATAAAGGTCAATGTATAAAGAAATAGAGATGGATGTAAAGTGAGTAAAGAATTAAGATGTTGGAATTGGAAACTTCATGTATTGAGGCAAGTATACTATTCCCTACTTATTGTTCAAGTAGGATAAGTCTGTTTCTGTTATTTATTCAATATTTCTGTCAAATTAGTTGCAATTTTACTATTCCTCACTTATTGTTCAAGTGATGTGAAACCTTTTGTATTATTTATTGTTCTTTCGAAATCCCTTCCTGTAAGTGATTATATTCTTCATTTTTACTCTAAATAACGTGAAACTGTCCTGTTAATTATACGATTATCCTTTTAAATCATTTTGCTAGTGCCTATACTTTTCATTTTTATTCCCAGTGACATTTTCTTCTATTAAATTACAAACATTTATTCTCAAATTTTTCCGTCATTGTTTATTTTCCCCACATATTGTTTAGGTGTTGATTTATTTTAAAAATTAAATTATTTCAATATTCCTCGTCTATGCTGATATGCTTCAAAGTATATTTTCTTTCAAATTTATGTAAACTAATTCGAGGTTTATATTGTTGCTGAGGCATGTGTTGCTTAGTGATGGTTAAAGCCAAGAATGAATTGAGATCTTCTTAATTGTTTAAACTCATTATTGTCATGCCGGTTCTGGCAGTTGAAGCCTATGAGTGCTTAGCTGGCAAGAGTGAGACCTTAAATAATTGAGAATTTCTTAAATCTTCGTTTTAAGATATTTGAATCTCTCATGATAGTTCAAACTTGGTAATGGATTTTCACCAATGGACCCCTTTAGGAGAGGCTTTCTTCAAACTCTCCTACAATTTAATTGTCCTGGAGTTATTTTACAGATGATTATTTTTAAAGCTACTTAATTCGCTTATGTTGATTCAACTTGACAATGTGTTGGTAAATTTATTAAATGCTTAGCACTTGACTATACCCTTGCTTTATCTTATAATTACAATTGTTGTTATTCATGTTGCAAGTAAACCACTTCACTTATATTTCCAGTGAATTATGATTATCATAACTTGATTCTTATGTTCGTTTGATTTATCCTTGATATAACTGTTCTGTTAATTTCCATTAATTTCGAATATTCAATTGTTATACCCCCAAATTGATTATATTGTGTTCGTTGATCCTTTTAGCGGCTTGACTTAAATTAATATCCCTTTTTCTATATCGAACTTGTCGATATCTAATTCAGAAATTACCCGACCTTATTTTACTTTGTGAGATTTGAGTTGTTAACCTGGAACGTGAGTTTCCAGGGTGCTTGGCTAGTCGAGGTGGTCGATTGTTCCGACACCTGACGTTTAGATTATAGGATTGGACTGTTGTTTTTTTTTTTAAAATGTGGACCGTAAAGGGTTGGACCAGATTCGTGGTCAGAAGTTATTAAGGCCAATGTGTGCCGTGGATCCATTAAAGGACATTGCTGTGTGCGTTTGTCCGAGGTTAGTGCGTGACTGATCAGCAGCCTAACCTTATTGTTTTTATTAATAAAATGCAAAATAGTCCAATTCTATTCCATTTCCTGAATTAAATAAAATGTTATACCTTTAAAGGTCTTGAGCTTCTGTAATTGTGAATTATTCCTTTGAGATAAGTTGGTCAGTGATATGTTCACCAATGAATCATTGTGGTATTATTGTTTCATTATACTGTTCGCTTGCTGAGCATTCTTTGGCTCACTCTTGCTTCATTTTCTCTAATCTTTCAATTAGGGATAAGGGTGGATGTCTACATCTTACAAATCATATGAGAGCAATGAGGCAGCCTATACAGGATAGATCTCGAAGTCAGAGCGGGTAAGCACGGATTGGAATTAAGCTTTAGATTAGATGGAATATTGATTGTATTCAGGGTAGTGAAAGAAATTGTAATAATTTGTATAGTTTAGTTTCTTGTTTCATACCATAACCTGGAAGCGATCCTCGGTGAGGAGTTGTTGGTGTATTAAGTTTTAATTGCATTTGTTAAATTGGAATTTGGTTGGGATGAACTACAGGTGGATAGTCCGATTTACAAATACTTCATGCCGAAATCTTCTAAAATTTCGCTGTATCAAAGTCTATTTTATTATTAAAATTATATTTTTGGTATTGGAAAGTTGGGGCGCTACAGTTTTGCAATCAAGACTGGATAAGGAATAATCTTTGTGGAGGATTAGATTTATCAAAACATGGAAGATCACAAGGGTTATGCTATCAAGGAGGTATATTAATTTTATGTTAATTAATTAAGTCATTTGAATTATTTATTTGATAAATTAATTCTATCCGAATTAATTTATTCAGTAAATTATTTAAAAGATTAATTAAGTTAGAATTATTATAATTATGCTGTCAAGGAGGTATATTAATTTTCTTTTAATTAATTAAGTCATTTGAATTATTTATTTGATAAATTAATTCTATCCGAATTAATTTATTCAGTAAATTATTTAAAAGATTAATTAAGTTAGAATTAATATAATTATGTTGTCAAGGTGGTATATTAATTTTCTCTTAATTAATTAAGTCATTTGATTTATTTATTTAATAAATTAATTCTATTGGAATTAATTTATTCAATAAATTAATTAAAAGATTAATTAAGTTGGAATTAATATAATTATAAAAAGACTTCATATTAATTGTCTTTTAATTAAATTAAATTAGTTGGCTAATTTATTTTATAAATTAATTCAATCAGAATTAATTTATTCTTTAAATTAATCAATTAATTAATTAAATCAGAATTAATATGAAAAAGAAATAGTTATTTAAATGATTTTTATAAATCATTTGATTAATTATAAGCTAAAAAATATGATAATATAACTATCAACTGATAGTTATACCGATAGTCATATTTAGTTCAAAGTGTGACAGTCATATTTAGTTCAAAGTGTGACAGTCATATTTAGTTCAAAGTGTGACAGTCATATTCAGTTCAAAAGCAGACAGTCATATTCAGTTCAAAAGCTGACAGTCATATTCAGTTCAAAAGCAGACAGTCATATTCAGTTCAAAAGCAGACAGTCATATTCAGTTCAAAAGCTGACAGTCATATTCAGTTCAAAAGCGGACAGTCATATTCAGTTCAAATTGGATAGTCATATTTCATTCAAGAGGACAGGCTGGATAGTCATACCGAAAGTTATATTTAAAGAGACAGTCATATTACATTCATTCGATAGTCATACCGAATGTCATATTAGTGTTAACTGATTGTTATATCAGTTAAAACAAAGCAATATGACTATGGCTGTGTTATATAAGGCAGCAGAATGCAGAAGGAAATAAGGCAGTCGAGCTAAACACAAGAAATATACACAGCAGCCATTCTCTCTCTCTCTCTCAAGCTCAAGAACACCTACAAATTTAATTCTGTAAATTCAAGTATATCTTAGTTGTAATATCCTATCCATTGGAACTTGTTTACTTGTGATTCTTGTACTACTAGCGAATTAAGTTTCCTAGTTCACTAATTGATATCTTGATTTTATTAACTAAATTAGCAAAGTTCATGTTGAATTTTCTAATTAGTTATTAATTACTTGATAATCATTTGGACTGATTTTGTAACACCCATCAAGTTAATATATTGTTTTATTCAACTTGAAATTTGTGTTATATTATTCCGCACAAAATATTCGTTTAAGTGAAAATTGTTTAACGAATAAATTTTGAGAAAATGGTATAGATTGTATTAAACCCCCCCTTCTACAATCTTATCGGACCTAACAATCTCACTGTTGAGGAAGTCAATTCTCTGAATTATAATGCTCGAGCTATGAATTCTTTACTCAATGGACTGTGTGCTACTGAACTTCGAAAAGTTTTAGCTTGTACTTCGGCCAAACAAGTTTGGGATACTATTGTAGTAAGTCACGAAGGCACTTCAAAGGTTCGTGAAGTCAAGCTTGATCTTCTTCTGAGTGACTATGAAAGCTTCAGATTGGAAAAGGATGAAAGCATAAAAGAAGCTCAGGGACGATTTATCACACTGATGAATTCTATCGCTCTCCTGGAAAGGCACATTCCTCAGGTAGAAATTAACAGAAAAATTCTTCGATCACTGCCCAAAAAGTTTGCTCCTAAAGTAACAACTCTGCAGGATTCTTCCTTGATCTCAAAAATGGATACACTCACTCTTTTCAGTGAATTAGAAGAGTTTGAGAATCAATTGAGAAAATATGATGAGGAAGAAGAAGTACCAAGGAAAAAGATACTAGCCCTTAAAACTATTGCAGACTCCAGTGAAGACTCAGATAAAGAAATTGCTCTTCTAACAAAAAAGTTTCACAAGTTTCTATCCAAAAAGAAAGATGCTAGCAGACCTACTCAAAAACCTCATGGATTCAAAAAGGAATTCAGAAACAACACGAACGATGAAGTCTATTTCGAATGCGGCAAGAAAGGTCATATCAAAAAGAATTGTTTTCAACTGAAGGCGAAATTGAAATCTTCTGGATCAAAGGATCAAGACACGGAGAAGAAAAAGAGTAAAGAATTTCTCACATGGAGCGATGATGAATCTGATATAGAAATTGACTCTGATGATGAAGTTGCTCAACTATGTTTTGCTGGATTTGATGAAAACTTCAGTGAAAATGAAGAGGTATTTTCTACTCCTCTAAAATCATTTGTTTCTGAAGATTTACTAACCTTGCAGGCACAAAATAAAAATTTGTGAAATAAAAATGCATACTTAAAGCAAGCACTAAGTGAAGTGCTAAGTGAAATGGATGATTCTATGAAAGAGGAATCATTTGCTGAAGAAAACAAGTTGCTAAATGAAAAGATGACCAAGCTTGTCGAAGAAAATACGCATCTGAAAAATGAGATTGAAAGAAAGGATGCTTGCTTAGCCACACTAAGGCAGGAAACAGATTATTTCAAGGAAAGTGAATGCAAAAAGATGGACACAGAACAGAAATTCTCTGAACTCCAAGAAAAGATCAATCGCCTAAAGAAAGATCTGGCCAAGTTCGTGCATGGTGAAGGCACATTAGACGTGATGTTGGCAAGCCAAAAATCTTCTTTGGGAAAAGAAGGACTGGGATATAACTCGAACAAAAAGAGTGCATTTCAAAAGACAAAGAAGAGGACTACTATGAAGTACAGTATGCCGTATGAGAAATGCAAGGATTGCGGAAAAAGGGGACATATCTCAACAGAATCCAAATTCTGTCATATTAAGGGCCAAACTGCTAAACCTTATCATTCATATATGCCTGATTTTTCTAATACTGCTCAAATTTGGATTAAGAAAACAGAAAGACATTTATATAATATCATAGATACTAACAATGCAGGACCCAAATCAAGGTGGGTACCTAAGACATGAATATATATATATATATATATATATATATATATATATATATATATATATATATATATATATATATGTCTTGCAGGTGTGCTTAAAGGTTCACGTTCCAAAGAATAAGTGGATCATAGACAGTGGTTGTTCCCATCATATGACAGGAGACAAGTCGAAATTCCTATATCTAATTGCTTCAGATGGAGGGTTAGTTACCTTGGGCGATTCCAATACGATAAGGATTGTTGGAAAAGGAACCATAGATTTTGATGAGCAACAGGAAGAAGTATGTCTAGCGTCCATTCAAGAACAGCAGCATCTTTGGCACAGAAGACTTGGCCATGTTCATATGGATCTATTAAAGAAAATTTCATCTCATGGTCTAGTCAAAGGCATGCCTAAGCTCAAATATAAAAAGACAGAGCCTTGTTCTGCTTGTCAATTGGGAAAGCAAGTCAAGACATCTTTCAAAGCCAAAAATCAGGTGTCTACTACTGATTCATTGCAGTTGTTGTATCTTGACCTTTTTGGACCTGAAAGGTATGTAAGTCTTGGAGGTAAGAAATATGATTTTGTTATAGTTGATGATTTTTCTCGATTCACTTGGGTACTGTTTCTTCGTACTAAGGATGAAGCTTTTAGTGAATTTCAAGATTTAATTGCTAACCTTGAAACTAAGTATTCCAAGAAGCTGAGAACTATAAGGAGTGATCATGGTGGAGAATTCGAGAAAGACTTTGTCAATTATTGCAAGGCCAGAGGCATATCACATGAATTTTCTGCTCCACGCACTCCTCAACAGAACGGAGTAGTTGAACGCAAAAATAGAACACTACAAGTCTTTATCCATCAGAGTAAGTATATTAAGGATTTACTCAAAAGGTTTGATTTAGAGCATGTTACTCCTAAATCAACTCCAATGAGTGTCACCACCAAACTTACTAAGGATGAAAATGGTAGGTCTGTTGATATTACCAAATATAGAGGTATGATTGGTTCTTTGTTATATCTTACTGCTTCTCGTCCAGATATCATGTTTAGTGTTTGCTTATGTGCTCGTTTTTAAGCAGTGCCTAAGGAATCCCATCTTAATGCTGTAAAACGAAAATTTAAATATTTAAAGGGAACTGACGACTTGGGACTATTCTATCCCAGTTCCCCGTCTTTTGATCTAATTGGTTTTTCAGATGCTGATTACGCAGGATCTCAAGTTGATCGTAAAAGCACTAGCGGAGCATGTGAATTTTTAGGTGATTGTCTAGTAGCTTGGCACAGTAAGAAACAAACATCGGTTGCAATGTCAACTGCAGAAGGAGAATATATTGTTGCAGGTAGCTTCTGTGCACAAATCCTTTGGATGCAGCAAACCTTGAAAGATTTTGGTATAAAATCGTCAAATATTCCAATTTATTGTGATAATACTTCTGCTATTAATATTTCCAAAAATCCTGTCATGCATTCTCGTACCAAACATATTGATGTTCATCATCATTTTATTCGAGATCATGTTGCTAAAGGTAATATTGAGCTTATATTTATTCCTACTGAAAATCAAAAAGTTGATATTTTTACAAAGCCTTTATCTGAAGACAGGTTCTGCATGCTTCGAAGGGAGCTTGGTATGTGCACCATTTAATTGATCAATTGGTAAATAGTATTTCTGTATTTTGATTTAATTACCTTAATTCTTGCTTATGTGAATATGTTAACTTGATTGTGATTTAAATTGATTGATTTGTGAATACGTGGTAGTTTATTTGTTAGAAATATGAGTCAGTTTATGCATGGTTTACACCTGTATGCTTTAATTGCTTCTTTCTCGGGCACGTCTTCCTATAAGTGTCTCTACTACTCTCTCTTCTCTTACTCTCCTCTTTTCTCTCTGTATTTTTCCTTTTTTTTTCTTCTAATGGCGAAACGAAAAACTCGATCGATTGCTACTCGTTCTGGCAAGCCTCCAACAAAGTCAGAATCTTCTAAACGCCTTAAGGCAGGCGTCTCTGAAGATCATTCCAACTCTGAATCTTCCATTCCAGAGCCAAGTTTGAAAGCAGAGTTCTTGACTACTGAGGGGTCCTCTAAAAACAAGGCAAAACCTATTCTCAAAGAAAGAATGGCGGATAGTGACCTACTTCAACGCATTGGTATAGTGCAGATCTTTGAGACTCTCAACTGTGCATCTCTTTTATCGCCTCCGATGAAGTTTTTCCCTTCTCTGGTTCGAGATTTTTACTCTAATTTGACTAAAGGGCTAACGAAATGGTGTATTCGAATGTTAAGGGTGTTCCCATTGTGCTCACTGCTGACTGGATTGGATCTATTCTTGGAGTTGCTGCCAGTGGACCTTGCCCCTTCACCTCTCATCAACCATACTCAGAGATTGAAGACCTTCCATATGAAGAGCAGCTTCGAACCATTCTTGGTGATTCTTCGATCTCGGCTGACTCCAAACCCTTGGTATCATCCCTCACTCCTACTTGTCTTTTGCTATTCAAGTTCTTTCATACAAACCTTTTACCGCGCAAAAGTGGTCGAGATAGGGTCACCTATCAAGATTCAATTTTGCTGTCTTTATTTGTTAAGCAAATTCCTTTTAATGTTGCATCTTTCTTAATTCGTAACATGATTCATTGTGCTTCTCATGATTCCATGCATTTGCCATACCCCTGTCTTTTGACTAAAGTTTTTGAATATTTCAAAGTGATTGATGCCACTGATGAAGTGGATAATTTGACTGAAACATTTGATTTGAATACCTTAGCTCGAACCATCTTTCGGTTACTGAGTCAAATGAGCTTGTTTTTGAGAATGTTGATTCTCTGTCAGACACTTCTTTGCCTCACTTTCCCATTGCTCCATTCTCTTTTGGCAATGATAAGTTGAATGCATTTCTTGATGGCTTTTCTGCTCAAGTTGGAACAAATGCTAAAGCCATCGAATCTCTTCAAACTAAGTTGCTTTCTGTTGAATCCTCTCTTGCATCGATGTCCAAGTCTATGGAGTTACTACATTCCAAATTGGATGTATTGAAAGCCAATGATCGAAGGATCTCTAGGAAAATGGATTTTGAATTTAGCTCACTTCAGGAAGGAATGACTTATACTACCAAGGCTTGGGAAAAAGAATTTGTTAAGCTTTTCTTTAAGTTGGGTTCTGAGACACAGTTCTTGTCCAAGCAGCTCACTTCTCTTCATGGCAAACATGTCACACCATGGCATAAAAAGACTGATTGGATTGGAGATTGTTCTCTCGAAGAAATTACTGCACCTCTTCCTCTCCCAGCAATTCCTCCTCCTGCTGCATTTGGACTTACAAAGGATGAATATATGGAGAAGCTCTTTCAGTGGATGGATGCTAGAGATGGCAAAGCTCCTTCATCAGATTTCTTTGCACAGAATTTTTCTACCTATGCGGACTCTCCTAAGTACAAGAAAAAGGGCAAGGGCAAAGATCCAGTTGATATTCCTGATGATAATTAAGTCTGTTTTTATGTTGATGAAAGGGGGAGAACTTAGTTTTTTTTGAATGTGAACTGTTTAAGTTGGCTGCTCTGTGTTTGAACTTAGTTGTGTTTGATTATGTGTTTGGGCATATTTGTGGTGACTTTAAATATTTGTGTCCGTTTTGGATATTGGTGGCTATTTGTGGTTATTTGTGTTTGGGATTTATTTGCTGTCTGATTTCTACTTGTTCATAATATGCCCTGATTTAATCTCAGACTACTTGATTACATTGTCTGTATTTGATTGCATTGTCTATATAAGTGCTTTTAACAGGGGGAGACAGGAATAGCTTGATCGACATTCAAAAATGTTCATCATCATAAAAAAGGGGGAGATTGTTAATCCCAGGTTTTTAGGATGATGATTTTTTAGTAGTCTTCGAATTAAATCATTGAGATTTGATTCTGAGTTTCCATATATTATTGCCATATCTATTTCAGGACATATATTGTATTTATGGCAGGTCATATGTCTTGAGATATTTCTCAAGGATATCATGCGATTTGATTGTAATTCAAATCCTTAAGGAGCCGTTGCTAATAATCACTGATTGATTATTATGTAATCAATAATTTGTGCTTGATTGATTCTTGTCTTCAACAGCTATAATCTCAAGGATTCATCTCTAACGGCTATATGCTCTTGTGCTATATAAAGACGACCTTTCAGCAAGAAGAAGACACTCAAAGTTTCACTACAATATAACTTCTATACACAGACACTCAAGTTTATATACATTACGTTTAGAAGTTCCATTCATCGAGTTGTAAAAGTTTAGTCATTCTACATATACTTGTGCCGGGTTGTGGCAACTAAGATAGGGATTACAAGTCATAAGCCAAGGTAGCCAGTGGGCTAGGTAGCAGGTTTGCTAGGTGACAGGTGTGTCAAGGGAAGGGTTCTTCCAAGAGGCTTTAAACTTGTAATCGGGGAAACTGTAAGCTTTATATTATTGTTATAATAATATAATCTCTATGCTAGTTGGCATAGGGACTTGGATGTAGGCCATAGATTGGGTAGGGGCCGAACCAAGTGAAAATTTCTGGTGTTCTTTCTTTACATTCTGTCATTTACTTATTGCTGATTATTTACTCTGTTTGTTAATTGGGACACTCTCACACACAAAAGAGACAGTCTCATTATCGTTTGAGACAGTCTCATTCATTTGACAGTTATATATATTGTGCTACTCGAATTACAGTGTATTCCATACCATAGCGGCATAGTGGAGCAAAATATTTCCGTACTCGTACTAATCCTCAGCATCTGCAGATCCCCTACATGCATAATCTAGTCTAGTAATTCTTTTACAAAGTGGTGAGAACATTGTGTTCCCGCGGCTCTGTGTAGAGGGGTATCTGAGTAGTCTGGGAAGTAAGCGTTAAAGTCATTATAATCTTCTCCAAATATGCGCTTTGCAGTTTCCCAGTCGTCTGCTATTGCAGCTTTATAGACCTGAATAATATATGAAGCCAATTTCATTTGCCATTGGATAGCTCAAGCTTACATAATGAATTATGTGTAGAACCTGTGGAAATGTGCATTTCTTTTATACACATTTGCGTCATATATAGATAGATCACTGGAGACCGTGTCTTTGTAAGCCATTCAAATAAACAAGCAACAAATCACTATATTTTACCTTTTTTCTTATGAGAAAGTTAAGTGCATCATTACTTTCGATTAAATTACAGAGACGAACAATAAGCTTATTTCTTATCATAAGGGCTCTTAAGGTCAACACAAGGAATCTATTTTTTTTTTTCGGGAATGCACACAAATGATGAAATGATCAAATTATTACTAATTGAATCACTTTTGTAACACGCATTGGAAAGTGTATATACAAATATAACTGTAACTGCACATGTATAATATGCTGATGAATTTTTAAACAAAACAGAGAATTTTTTGTCATTGTCAAATTTGTATTTGAAACAAATATTCCAATTAATTTTACAACCCAGAGCACTACTGTCGAAGATTTCAAATGCAAAAACTGTCTGGGAATCAGCAATGATTATTATGAACATTGATGAGATTTTTCATAGTTTCTGCTTAAAAGAGAATGTTTCATCATACTCTGCGTTATTATGCAGAAGATCCCTTTATAGTCAATACATATGAAAAATATGTTAACTGTATTGTATAAACTAAGAAAACAAGAAAGCTTTGGCTGCCAAACGCATTGCCTGTTTATTCGATTACTCAGGATATATATAACTAATTGGTACAAATCAATATGCTGAAAATATGGAAGTGAAATATTCATCATAAACAGACTCAACAAACTCAATCTAATCTGATCCCTACAATCAAGCCACGATCACTCTTATTGATCCTACTACTCCAACAAACCTAACTTCTACTTTATTCAAATGCATAAGGAAACAAATACTAACTCAAGATTAACCAACATTATCCCCCCTTAATCTTAGAGTTGTCCGGACAGATTCTCAACTCCAACTAGCCTTCTCATCTTTTCAAATTCAACTCACTGCTCACATGTTTCATGACAATTTCCCCTCGTTCTAAACATTCTTTAATGAAATGATAACGGACATGAATATGCTTACTCCTTCCGTGAAAGACTGGATTTTTAGCTAAGTCAATCGCGGATTTGTTGTCCACACACAGAACTACTGGCCCAATCTATTCTTCTGTTATCTGATTTAGCACGTTTCGAATCCAAATAGCCTGACAAGCAGCTGCAGTTGCAGCCATGAACTCTGCTTTGCAGGATGAAAGGGCCACACAACGTTGCTTTTGTGACACTCATGTAATGAGGCTATCATTTAAATAAAAACACATTCCCCCAGTGGTCTTTCTGTCGTCCAGACTGCCAGCTAAGTCACTATCTGCAAATCCTGTCAACACATTATTCCCAATGTCTTTTGTATACACCAAGCCAAGCTGCAATGTACCTTGGACATACCGAATGATTCTTTTAACAGCATTTCTACGCATCACAGTTGGACATTCCATGAATCTACTTGCTATACCAACTGAGTACGCTATATCTGGTCTGGTATGCACCAAATACCTTAACCCCCCAATCATGCTCTTATATTCTGTAGCATTCACTTTCTTCCCACCTTCATCTTTAACAAGTTGTTCTTTAAGATCCATAGGGTACTTTGTTGGATTGCAGTCCTTCATTCCAACTTTCTCGATGATTTTCTTAGCATAACCCATTTGCTTCAACTTAATGTAACCCTTCTCTTGGTGCACCTCGATTCCAAGATAATAATTCAATTTGCCCATATCTGTCATGTCAAATTTCTGATTCATTTCATTCTTGAATTTCTTGATCAAACCCACACTGCACCATGTTATCAATAAATCATCGACGTAAATAGCAACAATCAATCGATCTTCTCCCTCCTTCCTGGTATAGACAGCATGTTCTGATGGGCACTTCTTAAAGCCTAGACTCTCCAGATAGGAGTTCAGTTTCGCGTACCAAGCTCTTGGAGCCTGACGAAGTCCATACAGGGCCTTTATCAATTTATAAACCAGTTTTTTTTTGCCTTCTTTCACGAAGCCTTCAGGTTGCACCACATAGACATCTTCACTAATTTCACCATTTGAAAAGGCCGTTTTCACATCAAGATGATGGACTTCCCATTCGCATTTTGCTGCCAAAGCCCACAATAAACGTACGGTTTCAATTCTTGTTACTGGGGCAAATATCTCATCGAAATCGACTTCTTGTTCTTGAACATATCCCTTAGTAACTAACCTCGCCTTGTACTTTATCACATTTCCCTCTGCATCCTTTTTTACCTTGAAAATCCACTTCAATCCTATCGTTTTCTTTCCATGAGGTAGCTCAGTCAGTTTCCAAGTGTTGTTTTCTTCGATCGATTGCATTTCCTTTTCCATTGCAAGTTTCCAGTTTCGATCTTTTATGGCCTGCATATAATTCATTGGTTCTTCTACACCCATAAGGAACAACTCTTCATCCAAGTATACATCCTCACTCTCATTATATATGTCAATCAATTTCCTGACTTTTCTGGGTTCAGTACTATCGTCATAGTCTTCAGAATTTAAACCTTGATCCTGTATGCTTCGAGATGGTGTCTGCATTGTTGTTGACGTACCAGTTCCTGTTCTTACAGTGGAGGAGTGAGCACTTCTTCTGAAACTATCTTCACTCTGGGCAGTGTAAGAGTTGGTCCTTTGAGGAGTAGTGAAGCTCATGTTGCTTGTACTATCATCTTCATCACCAACTTGATGATCCCTTGTCTCTTTGGTAATCAGTCCTTCCACTATGAACATACCATTATGTTCTTCTTCTTAACTGCATTCCCATGGCCACGACTTGTTTTCCTCAAAAGTGACATCTCTGCTCACGTGTACACGTTTAGTGAGAGGATCATACAAGCGATACGCTTTAGTTCCTGGTTCTTTGCCCAAGTTAATCACTTGTTTGCTTCGATCATCTAACTTTTGAGCATGTTGACTTGGCACTTTCATGTGCCCTAAACACCCAAATACTTTGATGTGCCCTATGTGTGGATTTTCTCCATTCTAAGCTTCATACGGAGTCACCCCTGTAAGTGCACGAGTAGGCAGTCGATTGAGCAAGTAAACTGAGTGTCTCACAGCTTCTACCCACATAACATTTGGCAACTTCATTTCTTTTAAGCAACTTCTAGCCATTTCAACCACCGTGTGATTCCTACGTTCCACAACTCCGTTCTGCTGTGGTGTATAAGGTTCCGTATAGTGCCTGTCTATCCCCTTCTCTTTACAGTAATTCTCAAATTCATTTGAGACAAATTCCCCTCCTCTGTCAGTTCAAAGTGTTCTCACCTTTCTTTCTGGCCCCCTCTCCACTAAAGCACATAAGTTTTTAAAAGCACTCAAAGCATCATTCTTTGCCTTCAAGAAATACACCCACATGAATCTACTAAAATCATCAACTAGCAAGAAAAAATATCTTCTTCCAGATGCAGTTTCTGGTTGTATTAGACCACAAAGATCACCATGTATCAATTCCAAAGCCTTTGTCGCAGAGTAACTTGATTTTTTTGGGAATGGCTTCCTCGTTTATTTAGACATGAGACAGCCCTTGCACACCTCGTTTGGCATCTCAATTCTTGACATCCCATTCACCATCCTATCTTTATGCATGAGTGATAGAGCATGATAATTTACATGCCCCATACGCTTGTGCCACATCTTTGACATCTCATCATGCTTAGACAACATACAGCTCTATTTTACAGAATTAATGACAATTTTATAAAGTCTGTTCGGAGAGCGTTTTACCTTCATAAGAAGTTTATCTCCTTCGTCATATACCCACAGCATCTCTCCCTTTATTGTAATTCTTTTCCCTTGTTCCGTCATTTGTCCTAGACTGATGATATTGTTCTTGAGTGTTGTAATATAGTACACATCCTCCAGGGTTCGAGTCTCTCCGTTTTTACATTTAAATATCACAGTTCCTTTGCCTTCAATACGGACAGTTGACCCATCTCCAAAACTAACCAAGCCACGTATCTGTTCATCCAGCTTCATGAACTTTGATTTGAAACCAGTCATATGACTGCTACCTGCATTGTCCAAATACCATATATTAGATTCATCCTGCACCTTTGACAACTTTGCTGGATTCACCTGGTTTTCATTTAGATGAGTGTTTCCTGCATCCTCTTTTCCAACTTTTGCAAGTAACAAGGCATGTTCATTGTCTTCAAATTTTACCATATACATTTCTTCTTTAGATTCTCTGTTGCGCCTGGGCTTTTTACAATCTACGGCAAAATGACCGAAAGCAGAACAATTGTAACATCTCAGGTTGCTTTTATCTCTCCCTCCTCTAGGTTTATAGCCAGAGGCCTGTCCATCAGAAATTCTTTTACTCGAGCGTTTCTGCCATTCTTCCCGTGTGAGCAGCAGTTTGCAGTCATTACCTTCACGTTTTTGCCACTCCTCTTCTATCAGCATCAATTGTCCTTCATTTGAATCCCTTTTACTACTTCCATTCAATCTCTCTTCGTGAGTTTTTAATGAGCCCATGACCTCTTCAACCGTTATTTTTTCCAAATCATCGAATTGTTCCAAGGTTGAAGCGATCTGCAGAAATTTATTTGGAACTGCACGAAGTAATTTCTTGACCACATAGGATTCTGTCATAGTTTCACCTAAGGCTCGTATGTTAGTAACAAGCCCGTTTAGTTTTAGATAGAAATCATCTAACTGCTCATTGTCCTTCATCATCATAGCCTCAAACTCAGATCTCAACGTTTGAGCTTTAGCTACTTTCGCACGATCTGCCCCCTGACACATCGTCTTCAGTGCTGTCCAGGTCTCCTTGGCTGTTCCTTTCTCTGCAATAGAAAGGATCATGTCCTCAGGTAATCCTTCATACAGCATATCCAAGGCCACCTTATCCACCTTTTCTTCAACAACCGCATTCGGATCTGCTTGCACTATTGCCGTCCAAACCCCTTGTGCTTGCATATACACCTTCATCTTCAAACCCCAAGTAGTGTAGTTATTCCTCGATAACATAGGATAGCTCAAGCCTATCGATCCCCCTGGTTTGGCTTTGTTGATATCCATTTGAATGCTCTGTGCCCTTCACTGATTCCTTGCTCTGATACCAAATATAGTCAATACAT
This sequence comes from Saposhnikovia divaricata, assembly GCA_036435485.1. Classification (NCBI taxonomy): domain Eukaryota; kingdom Viridiplantae; phylum Streptophyta; class Magnoliopsida; order Apiales; family Apiaceae; genus Saposhnikovia; species Saposhnikovia divaricata. The sequence goes on along the minus strand of CM071597.1, from coordinate 64,686,806 downwards.
ATGAAAAATATGTTAACTATATTGTATAAACTAAGAAAACAAGAAAGCTTTGGCTGCCAAACGCATTGCCTGTTTATTCGATTACTCAGGATATATATAACTAATTGGTACAAATCGATATGCTGAAAATATGGAAGTGAAATATTCATCCTAAACAAACTCAATCTAATCTGATCCCTACAATCAAGCCACGATCACTCTTATTGATCCTACTACTCCAACAAACCTAACGTCTACTTTATTCAAATGCATAAGGAAACAAATACTAACTCAAGATTAATCAAGATTAACCAACACCCTTTTGTGTAATCTTTTTTGTCTGCTCTTGTTGAAGTCTTCTTCGAAATCATTTGAAGCGAGAATAGTAAAAAAATTCTGTTACTACATATATAAAATAGTAAGACACATCCATCGAAACCCCATCCCCCAGATCCAACCTAACCCAACCCAGGCACACCACAGAATAAAGGTCCACCAGTGCTTCCAAAAAGCTCCAAGGAATGCTAAGGGAAATACCGGAATATCAAAATTTGAAGTAAGTCTAGTTGTTAGAGGTCACACATTCTAAAGAAGTACCAAGGAGTATAAAAAGGAGGCCAGAAATCAATGGAAAAAGCTCTATGAGATGTTCTGAAAGAGATAGCAACCTGATCAGCTAGGGCTGGCTGTTGAAAATAAAAAATATGCTAATCAAAGTGACTAGTTCCCGAGATAAGGAGGTGACAGGGGCGCAAAAGAGCTTAAAAAAATACTTACCAAACAGTCCAAGCCCCTGTAATTGCAATAAAAGCAATGCACTCTCCAAGCTTGAACTGATATGCATTAATTTGTCCCTTAATACCTCGTCAATGCACCAATGCACCTTTACAAAGGGTGTATCTGTTCCTATCCAACTTTTCGGACTTAGTAAAACACTAATCAGAATACACCAACTAAGATAGAAAATCTTAAAGCAAACTTTTTCAAATCAAATTTTTAAACCAAAAGTCGGAATCATATATACAATAAGGTTGAAATAAGTAGAGGCGCAGCTCTTAAATTTATTTACAGAAAACAGAAATGCAATTTAGATTTCTTTTAGGGCATTATACTAGAATCTGACCAACTCTTACGAACCTCAGTGCCCTGAAAAATTTAAAACAAAACTCACGAACTAGTTGGGTAAGCACTATTAAACCTGATAAACCAAGAGCATTTTTTTCATCCTATGTACAAGTAAATAATACTGAATCTAATGAAGCAACAGATGATTCTGCTTGTAGAAGATGCCTTTTCCATATGTGGAGCGAACCATTTCCACGAGCAGAGGATACTGCAATAACAGAAACAATGTCACTGGAACGGCAGCTAGTAAAGTAACCGGAGCAGCTATCCACTCTATTTTATCACGTAGCACAAGCGCAAGTGTTGCACTGAATGCAACCATTGTAGATGCTAGTGATATGAAAAGTGAGATCAGTCCAATTGTCAGTCTCTTTGGTAAAGCATACAAAAAATCATCTTCAGCGAAACGTGAATTAAGTACAGATAAGAACACCAATACAGAGGTTGAGGAAAAAAACAATGCTATTGCATCTGATATGGCGAAGAGTATAAAGACTGATTGGTCTAGGAACAATGCTTTTCCTTCATCATTATTTCCTCCTGGTGCAGTAAAGATGGCCGCAAATGCCATGGTAACTAGAAGAGCAGCTACAACAGTGGCTGATGATGATGTGTCCTTCATCCATTGTTGCGCTTCTTTGAGTAGATCCTTGTGTTCAATAGTGAATACCATTCTTGGTGTATTGTTTTCTTTGTTCAAGGCTTCTTTGTAGGAAGGTTCCACAAACTTTTCAACTTCCTGCACCAAGATATGATGATATATAATTACGTTCAAGATTATGTGTCTCTCACATGGAACTACCAGTTAGTGGCAGAGGTTTGATTCGAAGCAACACCTAAACTAAGCAGCTAAGAGCATTAAAAAAAAAAACCGAGTAGAACTTAAACAGACACCTTCTACAATTAATAAGGAAACAACCTTCACGGCGGTTAAGCACAAACACACACCGAAGGACCTTGTAGAACTTAAACAGACACGAAACTAGTCACAACTTATTCATTTTATTGTATTAGCAGTTTGAGTGCCTCAATAGATTAAACAAGAGATATCTTCTTAGAGTTTTAGAGTGGAATAATTGGACATGATAGTAATTGTTAGTACCAATGTGTGTGGTTAGAAGAAAGCCAAGCATTCTAGAAACATGACAAAGAGAATGTACGAGTACGACCTTGAACCACTGAAGTTCACGCTGCATCTGCAAAGCTGCACCAGTGACCGTATTGAGGCGATGCCGAGGCGCTAACTTGCCAGCAAAATGCAAAGCATTTTCTCCATTGATGTCCTCAGTTGCCGCGTACACCTTATGCCCTGTCATTTGATATACAAGGTTGTACACTTTCTCCTGACGTTGCTTGATCGCTGCTAAGAATAGGTAAAACCCTCCTACATTGTACCAGACGAGGCCTGGATAGTGATAGATACACTGCTCAATAAGCTCATGAATGCCATGTGTGACTGCTGTCGATAGTGCCTCTCCCATTACATCCCAAGCTATGGCATGGTCAACCTTTTTTATAATAATTAAGCACATCTGTTTAACAAGCTCTTCTGCTTGTATATGCTTTATTTTGTTGTCATGCATCTGCTGGATATGAGGTACTGCAGTGATATCGTATTAGAAATGAAAGAAACCTCTAAACCTGGTATGAACCTTACTTGGTATGAACTAAATTGTGATAAGATTCAGGGGATGTTGTCTAAGCTTAAAAATTGCTTAAAAAGTAATATTTTGGTCCGTTTAAAAAATGACTACTTCTAAGGTATATAAAAGTTACTTAGTTTGAATTTGAAATTTGTCTCGAATTTATTAATCCTCGGAATAAACATAACCAATAAGTTTTGGTATTTTTAACAATTAACTTCTGAGAATACATGGTATAGAGTGGACATCGATGTTAATAGGTTTAAAAGCTTCGTTTCCTACCTAAATATCGAAGTACGCTCCAAACGGGAACATTCAGATAATAGTTTGCTGGAAATGAATAAGTAGCAAAAATTAGCATAAACACAATTGTAGCTCAAATTCACTTAGATAAACCAAACATACCAACATATTTACATATACAACCAAGGGTCCAGGTTCCTGACAATTGATTGTCAGAATAATTTATGTAACAATCAGTTTCATGGTCATTGGATCAGCGATCTAATAACCACGATTTAAAAAAAAAAAAACTAAGGGTCCAGGTCCCTGACAATTGATTGTCAGGAATGATTTATTTAACAATCAGTTTCCTGATCGTTGGATCAGCGATCCAATAACCACGATTTAAAATAAAAATTCATTCATTCCGTACAAATTTACCGCAAAATATAATTCATCTACGTAAATTTTCCGAACTGCAGAAATTTCCGCGAAATGCTGTTCTCAATCTTACTGTTCCTACGTCAATTAAAAATACTCAATTGTTATTAATGCTTACTTTTGTGAAACCAACAACCCAATGCATTTATGGAGTAGAGATATATATATATATATATAGTACTACATGTATAGCACGTAAATCCAAAAAAGCAAACTTTTGCAAGCATAAAATAAGTAAAAAGTAAGTACCCATGTGACCCAAGATTTCAAATGGGCAATGGCAGGTAGTTGGGAAAAGGAATTACTACTTTTATATTGACTAGACTGGTGAGTAGTGATGTTAGCACCTGAGAAGTAGATGAGTAGTGATGATAGTGCTGCTGCTGTTCTGAATCCCTGCCTGCATCTCCATAGCGTTCCGTGGAATTCCGCGGATCGATAATAATGTTCCGCGAAAAATTACACGAATAAATAGTATTTCGTGGAAAATTTGTACGGAATAGACAAATTTTTTTTAAATCCTGGTCATTGGATCAACGATCTAACGACATGAAACTGATTATTGGATAAATCGTCCTTGACAATCAATTGTGAGAGACCTGGACCCTTAGTTGTAATCACAGCGATAAGTATATATTTACCTTTATTTTGGTTTTGGGTTGTGATCACCTGTGATGGTCCCGGAATAGGGGACTCCAATGCTTTCTCCTGCCTTACGGGAATCCCTTAAACAAATATGACAAATCAAATATTTTATCGGGCTGAAATATAATTGAAAACCCGCATTTGATACAATTTTTTTTTTTTTTGAAACTGCATTTGATACAATTTAACACCCTAGCAGCAAATTGTAGAATATAATTCTATGAACTAGTTGACTAGAAAACGACTCACACGAATAAATGATTCGTTGCCAAAATCCAAGCCTGCATCCACTTCGGAAGGCAGTAGGTTTTGCTGCTAGTGTTTGTAAGCCAGTCTTTGAACTTATAGAGTTTTTCTCCATCACCAGGTCTGGATACTGTTTCACCAAATACAGAGCCACATCTATCCAAAATCCATTATAGACATTAATACATAAATATATGTGGAGAAATAGAAAGAATAAACTTGCATTACTAGCCACGCCATGATGAAAATACTTGCAAACAAAGATAACCTTATGGTTCCGTTTAGATTGGAGGTTTAGAAGGGTAGGATTGGGTCTGGTTGGGGTAGTTTACGAAAGAATGAAAATAGTATTACATATTAAATCTAAAATCCAACACTTTACTTTTTAAAATTTTTTCGAAAATCAACTTGACCCAACCCAACCTTTCTCGACCCCCAATCCAAACCAACCTAGTGGTTTGTGGGGAATAATAGAAAACTCGGAGGTACCATAAAAACCGGCTGTGATAGTAAGCGTGAGAAGATCAGCACCGTGTTGTCCCTGGTAGGGACTCGTTCCACTCTCTCCGACCACATCTTTCGTCACCTCAAGCAAATAACACAGTGTCTCTCTTCGTCCATACCAGGGTGCCAACTTCAAGGCAGTGTGCCCGCCTGGATTACAAATTTGAGCCATTTCCGGATCTTTCTCCACCAAAAGTCTTGCAGCTTTTGTGTTCCCGGCCTTAGCAGCATAGTGAAGTGCATTATTTCCATACCAGTTATTAGTACGGAGCATCTCCGGACTGCCTGCTTCCATAATCCGCTGGACTAATTGTTGTACAAAGTGGTGAGAACTGTTTGTTCCCACCGCAATGTGTAGAGTGGTCTCCCAGTAGTATGTGATGTACGCATTTAAGTCTTTCTTTTCCTCTTCAAATATGCGCTTTGCTGTTTCCCAGTCACCTTCTATCGCTGCTTTATAGAGAGGAATACACTCGATCACGTAATTGTACGCCATTCGATAGCTCAAGCTTCACCAGTGATTGTATCAAAAGTTGTAGAAGTATTAAGTTCTAGTCATGAACACTTAGGATCATACATAGATCTAGTATGAAAGCTCGTGAGACTGAATAAGCCAAACAAACCAATAAACTACTCTACCAATTTTGCTTAAATTATTGCCACTACCACTATTGTTTTACAAAAGCCACCTCCTTTAATTTAATCTTTTTGTCAATTTTTTGTTGGGCTTCTTCTTTCACAAAGGAAGTCAACACTAATAATCTGAATTTTAGTCGTTACATACTTAATTTGCAAACTACACATGCTCCATCTCCCTCGTGATATACTAGGACATACAATTTAACAACCCAACAAATACACTTAATTATAAAATTCACTAAATATTTAATAAAACGATACAATTTCTCAAAATCCAATATCTTACAATTCATAAATTAAAAATACACCTAAATTCTCCAAATATCGCAACTCGCACTCTTCCCAATATGTAGCCCACCTAAATAAGATCACCTGCCGGGAGAAATAAGAGAAACAAAGACCGGCAGTGAGCGAAAGGCTCATATACGAACATAAAACGAAACACAAGCTGAACAAAATTAAATATGATGAAAATATAACTGAACAAAAATTAAGATCATGATGTTAAGAACAAAACTGAATAAAGAACAATGGGACAAAGCGAATGAGACAATATAAAATGAAGACTCAACACAATATAAAAACAAATGCTCTCAATCAAAATAAACTTACTCTAACAAATAATCATATCACTTACGCATAATTATCACATTAACATAAATAAAGACATAACCGATAAATTATAATCTTACTCTTACACATACACATACAATTACAAGTAATATTCAAAACAATTAATCTTACCACTTACACATAATAATCAGCAAAAGTATTATCAAAAACGAACTTTACTTACTGACATGGGAGATAATCTTACAGAATGTCCTACATTTTCGATCATCCAGAATATGTAGTCATCAAAACTTATAGGGGCATGCATAACACAAAGCAAATGCTACCCAAAATCTTACAGGGGCTTGCACGGCAAAAAGCACAATGCTACCCAAATGGTCAAACATACACAATAGTCATGACTATACGTGTTCCATAACATCGGCGACACGCCCATACTATTTAAATACACCGCATAGGAGGTGCCAAGCACGAGATTCTCTCCACTCATGACGGAGTCTTACAATATCTCCCAAATCATAATAAAATCATAAATAACTTACTCGAAAAAAAATGATCTCACAATATCTCCGAAATCATACGTACATCACAAACAACAGATAACACATACTCAATATCACACACCAAAATATTGTACAAAGTAGACGATTGAATATAAATTTTCAGAACCTGACCTGTCTCAAAGAATAGCAATTTACTCTATAAAGATGAACTCAAATGAAAAAGTATCAAACACGAAAGTCGTAGAGGATTCCGAGACCTTTCCAAAATGGTAAGGCTCGTTAAAAACGGAGAAGTAACAAATTCAGAAACAATGAAAATGCGGACTGGCAGAACAGAATCATGCACTGAACACAGTAGTAATTCGACATTTAACACATCAAAATCACAGAATTTGTTAATGGAACATAAACGCAAAATGCAGATATCGAAACGAGCTTTCCAGAATGGTATCGTTCATAGTTTTTGAACAAATTTCCGATTTACTATGAATTTTCGAAGTTCGGACATCATAACTGAAATTAACCCACTAGATGACATAAACGGTAGATTTTGACATACTTACAAGTAGAATCTCAGAAAACGTAAAGAACGAAAAACAAAGATAATCAAATTATCTATCCAACGAGTATAAAATAATAACGATCCAACAAGCGATGAATTAGATACGAATTTTGAAAGAATTCAGAATTGATGTAACTCAAACGAATAGCAATACGAAGATAAAGAAAGAAACGAAGAAATTCGTACCTCAAACTTGATGATTATTACAAATTCTCAATAAATTCAGCCCCTCCAAGCCAAGAACCCTAAATTATAACAAAAGAATGGATACTATAAACCCTAATCTCATACACATGTATATACATAACTAATATTCGAATCTCTTACCTCAAACTCAAAATTCCCAAGCCTTCAATTAGGCTTGCAATCTTCTCTTCTCTTTCTTCTTCTCTCTCTTTTCCTTCTTCCTTCTGGCCCAAAAGTAACGTAAGTTTCTTTTTCTCCAAACCCTCACTCTTTTTTTTTTCTATTCATCTGTTTTATTATCTCTATTCTTTCTTTTATTACTAATAATATCCTAATTACTAAGAAAACATATATTTACTCATAAATTAATAAAATAATATCTAACTAATATTTTTTAATTCTCAATATAAAAGAATATACGTAAAAATATTTATAAAAAAATACGGGAAGTTACATTCTTCCCTCCTAATAGAAATTTCGTCTTCGAAATTAATCTTGCGCACCTCTACTCGAAATGATGGCGATAACATACACGAACAATTGTTGCTGGTCTCCCAAGTAACCTCTTACATTTCTAACATTCCAAAAACCTTGCTTTCTACTTTCGCACTTAGAATAAAACTATGTCAAAACCTATAGCGTTCTTGTTATCCTCCATGGTTCAAATATTCATGAACGATTTATTTGCGGTAGAGCATCTATTACTCAACTCTATTTAGTAGCTCCGTCATATTGAACACGACTAAAGATCACACGGAAAGAAAATTCTAAACCATCACAAAAAGTTAACAGAAGAACACAATCAAGAATAGTCTTAACTAACCATCCATCATACGGTCTACCCATACTCACTGGTCAAGCCTACAGGCAAGTCTAATGCTGAAACTCTATCTTACAACTACCCAAATCTGACAATCCGAGCCTAAAGGCAAGTCTACAAAATCTATAAACTCTAGTTTTGATACCAACTTTAACAACCCAACAAATACACTTAATTATAAAATCCACTAAAAATCTAATAAAACGATACAACTTCTCAAAATCCAATATCTTACAATTCATAAATTAAAAATACACCTAAATTCTCCAAATATCGCAACTCACACTCTTCCCAATATGTATCCCACCTAAATAAGATCACCTGCCGGGAGAAATAAGAGAAACAAAGATCGGCAGTGAGCGAAAGGCTCATATACGGACATAAAACGAATCACAAGCTGAACAAAATTAAATATGATGAAAATATAACTGAACAAAGATTAAGATCATGATGTTAAGAACAAAACTAAATATCTGAATAAAGAACAATGGGACAAAGCGAATAAGACAATATAAAATGAAGACTCAACACAATATAAAAACAAATGCTCTCAAATCAAAATAAACTTACTCTAACAAATAATCATATCACTTACGCATAATTATCACATTAACATAAATAAAGACATAACTGATAAATTATAATCTGACTCTTACACATACACATACACTTATAAGTAATATTCAAAACAATTAATCTTACCACTTACACATAATAATCAGCAAAATTATTATCAAAAACAAACTTTACTTACTGACATGGGAGATAATCTTACAGATGTCCTATATTTTCGGTCATCCAGAATATGTAGTCATCAAAACTTACAGGGGCTTGCATAGCACAAAGTAAATGCTATCCAAAATCTTACAGGGGCTTGCACGGCAAAAAAACAATGCTACCCAAATGGCCAAACATACACAATAGTCATGACTATACGTGTCCCATAACATCGGCGACACGCCCATACTATTTAAATACACCGCACAGGAGGTGCCAAGCACGAGATTTTCTCAACTCATGACGGATTCTTACAATATCTCCCAAATCATAATAAAATCATAAATAACTTACTCGAAAAAAAATGATCTCACAATATCTCCGAAATCATATGTAAGAACCCTAATTTTTGTAATATTTTCTTTTTTATAATATCATATGACATTGTCAATTTGGAATCTTTTTAGTCATCCCTGTTGTTTAATGGAATTGATTGTCTGAGAAACTATGTTGTTACATTCACTATATAAGATAAAGGGAAGATTGTTGAAGGCAAGAATCTTATTGTTAGTAAGATTTATAAAACTTGGGACTTGAGAGTTATTGGAGTATTAAAAGATTTATTAGGAATTATGACGAGAAGTTATGGATATTCGAGGAATTTACACAATTAGGTACTTAAGGAATTACAAGGGAAATCTCTACGCGACAAAATATTATTATGAGGAATTAATTAAGATACGATACGAATTAAAGATTAAGTGACAAGCATTGGTGGAAGAATAATGATACAAGGAATGATATTGCATGCAAGTCCCATGCAACTAAGTAGTTAGGAAAGCAAACTAGCAATGCAAAGATAGCAAGAGGAATAGTAACTAGTTTGGTACGTTGTCCAAGGAGACAAGGAGGTATGGTGGTCTAGACACTAGACTTGCAACATGTGATACATATACATACACCTAATACATATCAACCACACAATTCACTTTATTCAACTAACACCAAAAACAAAACAAAAACTCTCTCCCCCCCCCCCCCAAGCCATTGTTGCTCTTGGCCAAACACAAAAACAAGGGGAAGAAGAATTCTTTCTTCCACTTCTCTTCACTCTTAATTCAAGGCAAAATCCTAGGTACTCTACATCATATAAGGAAGGTATACTATGAATTCCAACCCTTTTCATCCATTAGTTTTCAAGTTATAAATTGTTAAAGTTTTGTTGAATAGTAACAATGTTCAGTTTTCATTTAGATCTTGAGTTGTAAGGATTGTAGGAGCTCATCCAAGGTGTTCTTGAGACTTGTAAGGCATACCCAAGGCTCCTAGATACTCAAGAAGGTATAAAAACCCTAACCCCTCTTGGCCATGTAGTATTTGTGATGTTTAATGTTAGATCCATGGATATTAGTGTAAATCTTGGACATATAAGTTATGGATGATGTAGATCTTGAGTTTAAATGTTGTGGTTGTGATTTTTAAGCTTGTGGTTAGTGTATGTAACTCCATGTGTGCTAGGGAGTATGATCTTGGTGGTTTAGATGATGGTTGTGATGTTTATATAAGATTCTTGAATGGTTAAGTGGTAAAAGCATGCTGAGTATTTTTCCAGGAACTTGTACTGTCTTGTAGGAGGGTTTTGAACCCCTAAATCTTGTCCCCTGAAGTCCTAATATATATTGTTGGAAAGGTATTTGAATGTAGTTTCCATAAATATAAGGTCCATGACTAGGTGATGTATAGATTTTGAGTTATGGCCTGAGAAGTGAAATGTGTTTCTGGAATCCGGACTGCACTAAATGGTCCCCTTGTGAACCTTGTTTAAACCCCTAAAATTCATGTAGGATCATGGAAACATTAGAGGAGCTAGTAAATACAGTGGTGAAGGCTACCCAAAAAGAATTGGATTAAAATATGTATTTTTCAATTTTATAAAAATGTTAGAGTAAAATTCGCGCAAGGGAAAAAGTCGTAAGTGGAGTGCGATTTAAGGGGTAATGAATATGATTCGGATATGGTAACCAAATTAAGTCGAATAAGTGACGAGCGTAATCGAGTGATGACATGAACCTATAGTAGGGCTAGAGAGTCATAAGACGAAGTCATTAAGTTAATTTTGTACCCCCTAAAACCTCACAATTAAAAGAGATATTGTTAAGGTACTAAAGATCGGCTATTGATTATGTATAGATCGTTCCACTCCGCAAGCTCGACCACCCCAACCTCACCAAGGCAAGTTTACTTTTCAAAACTTACATATATAAGGGCTTTCACTGTTGTGTTTGTAGTTTTCAATCGTATCAAATGTTTATGCTTATCGAAGTATTGATGAAATTGAGATGTGTAAGCACATATATGTTTGCACCCCTTGAACTTAGAATGAAATGTTTTCTTCGGACAACGACTCTAGCAATAGAGGTCGTAGCGGTCCATATATACTATTGACCGGGGAGCGGTATATTATTATATCGTAATTAAATTGCGAAAACCCGAAGGGTCATTCGGGAAGTATCGTATACTCAAGTAATTATTTTTATATCTTCATAAATACTCAAAATACCTATCTTGGATTAAAAGCTTGTTTAATTAAATAATTATTTTATTAATTATTAATATTAAATCTTAAAATATCATTTATTAATTATTGTTCATTATCTTAAAGACAAAGCTAATCCAAGATACCTTTAGCACTTTCGAACTCGAACTCTTTCGAACTCAAAACATTTTCGAAAACCCCCGGTCAGGTTTGCTTCTTGTATGATTTCAAGAATCATCGGTCGACTGATGTCGGACCTCAATTACTCAGTTTTCAATCAAAATCAAGTTTTTAAAAGAAAAAGAAAAAGGAACTCTGGCAGGTGTGGGAATCGTTGACGAACGATTCCCGGGATGTGTAAGCGGCCGTGAGTCAGGCGGTCCATCAATTATTATTCCGGCCCAGGTGTTGCCGAAGGATGATTACGGATGTAGTTTTCATCGAGGGTGATTACGGATGTAGTTTTCACCCGAGGATAGTTACGGATGTAGTTTCTATCCTTCTACCGATATAGAAGACCCGCGGATTATTGGACTTGGATGTGGCGACTGATCATCGTCAATCTCTGTCAGGTTTTATGTTTTCTTTAAGTCCCATTCCTCCACTTTGGAAAATGCTCTGACACTGCTTCTTAGGCTTATGTGCCAAGTTGCTGATAGTGTTCTATTTTGATGAGGAAGATGTTGAATCTATGCAGTATCTAGAACTGCAAGTTTATTTTGAAAACAAGGGCACGTATTGGTGCACCTTTGAAATTTATCAACGATGATAAGTGATTTTATAACTGATTGATATAAACGAGTTTAATAACTGCTAAACACATGTAATGTTATATTGCTTACCTTATACATATATTTCTTGCTGAGCTATAGTTGCTCACTCTTGCTTGTTTTCAAATTTACAAACACAATAGCTAAGAGAAATGGCAAGACCCAGACAGACTGCCCGAAAGCAGGTGACTAGACCCGAGGCAGCAGTTGAGATTCCACCGGTAAGCCCCATTAGCCGGATTGGTTGGCAACTTTTGTTAGTACATTTTATTTATAAGTATGACCTGTGCAAAGCAGTGTACCGTAACAAACATTCAAGCCGCCAACTCCGCTTCATATCGAAGTGTTGCTGGTAGCATAAATGCTATTTAATTCGGTCTGTAATAACTCTGAAACTTTTACTTTTGTTCAATCAAGTGTATGACGTTTCTGAGACTCTAACCTGTGTGTGTGTGTGCGGTGTGAGTTTTATTGTGGGGTCGATGGCTGTTTTATATATTATGTGCAAGAACAGGTATATTATTAATGGAAAATGGACCGTGAGCGCCTAGGTCTCCAACCCCGGATCTAGGGCCGTCACATCATACGTACATCACAAACAACAGATAACACATGCTCGAATATCACACACCAAAATATTGTACAAAGTAGACGATTGAATATAAATTTTCAGAACCTGACCAGTCTCAAAGAATAGCAATTTAATCTATAAAGATGAACTCAAATGAAAAAGTATAAAACACGAAAGTCGTAGAGGATTCCGAAACCTTTCCAGAATGGTAAGGCTCGTTAAAAACGGAGAAGTAACAAATTTAGAAACAATGAAAATGCGGACTGGCAAAACAGAATCATGCACTGAACACAGTAGTAATTCGACATTTAACACATCAAAATCACAGAATTTGTTAATGGAACGTAAACGCAAAATGCAGATATTGAAACGAGCTTTCCAGAATGGTATCGCTCATAATTTTTGAACAAATTTCCGATTTACTATGAATTTTCGAATTTCGGACATCAGAACTGAAATTAACCCACCAGATTACATAAACGGTAGATTTTGACATACTTACAAGCAGAATCTCAGAAAACGTAAAGAACGAAAAACAAAGATAATCAAAGAAAATCGTAACGATCCAATAAGCGATGAATTAGATACGAATTTTGAAAGAATTCAGAATTGATGTAACTCAAACGAATAGCAATACGAAGATAAAGAAAGAAACGAAGAAATCCGTACCTCAAACTGGATGATTATTAAAAATTCTCAATAAATTCAGCCCCTCCAAGCCAAGAATCCTAAATTATAACAAAAGAATGGATACTATAAACCCTAATCTCATACACATGTATATACATAACCAAGATTCGAATCTCTGACCTCAAACTCAAAATTCCCAAGCCTTCAATTAGGCTTGCAATCCTCTCTTCTCTTTCTTCTTCTCTCTCTTTTCCTTCTTCCTTCTGACCCAAAAGTAACGTAAGTTTCTTTTTCTCCAAACCCTCACTCTTTTTTTTTCTATTCATCTATTTTATTCTCTCTATTCTTTCTTTTATTACTAATAATATCCTAATTACTAAGAAAACATATATTTACTCATAAATTAATAAAATATTATCTAACTAATATTTTCTAATCCTCAATATAAAAGAATATACCCAAAAATATTTATAAAAAAATACGGGATGTTACATACAATGTACACAAATTTTACTTGATCTTGATTTACGACCCAGAGCAGCAGTGCTTAGGCTTTTAAATCCACATATTTGCAATTTTTTAGGTCAAACCAAACATCATATCCAATTTGCATTCAACGATCGAAGAATTTCGAAACAGCCAAAACTAAAACAACTATTACTATTACTCTTAAGAACAGAAAAGTTTTGGTGAAAATTCCAACCATAAGTAAATTAATTCTTAATTCTTCAAATAAACATATTTATAGGAAATCTCCTACAGATCATCTTAAATCGGCTATGTAGAAGAAGAAAACATGACAGCAATTACAACCTTCAACCAATTTTTTATGGTTACTTTCAACTTTCAAGAACGTGTTCCGTCATGCACTGCTATCATTTCGGAAAGTTTGTCAACTATTGTACTACGAGTTAGAATCTTCTTAGAAATCATTGAAATTTAGTTACTGCTACTGATGTATTGATTAGAGATATAATTACGTACAGCTCACATTTTCTATCTAAAAAAGTTAAAAATATTAAAATCTTTTTGAGAATTTACCAAAACTACCGGGTTTTTCTACTTTATTTGCATAAATACTACCTTCTTTAATGTATTGCAAAATACAAGAATCTATCTTTTTCTTGCAGAACTACGGTTGTTCACCCCTTTCTTCCCTCCCTCTCTCTCTTCCCTCTCTCTCTCTTCTTCGGCGCCAAAACAAGATAAACTAACATCTCCGGCGCAGACCTCCACCTCCGATCTCCGATGCCGTAGACGTCTCCAAACTCAATCTCCGACACCAAGCTTGACCTCCATCTTCTCCATCAACAGCGATATCAACGTTACCAAAACTGACCGTGGTGTTAGTAACTTCAACATCCCCCTTAAACTTCGAAACACCAGACCTCCTCCGATTCCACCATCTCCTTCGATTTGTTTTGATTAATCGGGCCCCAACAATATTACCAAAGCTCGATCTCGAGAAACTGATTTGGTTTTCGAATTGTGGTTTGAGTTCGATTTTCGATCGGTAGTTGGAGCTGTGGAGTAGATGTTAGGGGAGTTTAAAAATTGATATTTTTAATAAAAATAGCTGAGTTAGCTGAGTTAGAACTATTCAAATTTAATAGAGGGGGAAAAGTTGTTACATGTATTAGCTATTACTATATAATGTGTTGTAAACAGTGTGGAAGGCTATGATTCAGTTTAATAAAATTATGTTATTCTCATCTATCTCTCTTATCCCTCTTTGCTTTCTCATCTCTTTCTCTATGTTATATCTCCATTCTGTACCTATCATTATATTGTTACAAATTGAGTTTATAGGTTTATAATACATATTTTAAGACCTATATCATTGGTATCAAAGCAATTCTTTCCTGTGGCTTGAATTTTGTGCGTGATTACATCGATAGATACAGTATAGATACAAGTTCTTGAGTGTTTCGCTGGCGAAAACAAGAAGAATTATAGATATGGAAGAACAATCTCGATCTCGCGCAACAGTAGAGGACCAGGTTCGTTCTTTAGAACAGAGGCAAGAAGTTCAGACGCAAAAGCTTACTCAGATCGATGGTACATTGGTTCAATTAATGGTTGTAGTTGCATGAATTGGAGGTCAACTGAACAAAGAAACGGACACAACTGCAAGAAATTGTTCAAGAAGGTAGAATCTTGATGCAGGTAACTCTAATTCTCTCAAATTTGTGCCCAAATTAGAATTTCCCAAATTTGATGGTACAAACCCTAGATGTTGGATGAAGAAGTGTGCTAGGTATTTTGATCTGTGTAAAATACCAGTAGATCAGAAAGTGGATTTAGCATCTTTGTATATGGTTGATAAGGCTGAAAGCTGGGTGAGTAGTTATTTGTCTGGTAGTTAGAATGTTGATTGGGATGATTTCGTTGTAGACTTAACTGCTAGATTCAGAGATGATACTGCTAATATTGTGGATAATTTTAATAAGTTGACTCAACAAGATAATATTGAAACATATATTGATGAGTTTGAGAATTTGAGGTCAATAATGAAATAGAACAACCATGTGTTACCTGATGGATATGTTCTTGATAGCTTTGTTGAGGGATTGAAACCATCTTTTAAACCTTTTGTTAAGGCCTTTAAGCCAACTACCATTGCAGATGCAATTGATTATGCTAGGTTGGATGAAGAATCATTGGCCTTAAGTAATGCTAAAACCTTTAGATATTCTGCACCTATTCAGACTTTGTTTAAACAAGTTGTTCCTCAACCTATGCTGGCTAATAACAAACCTCCACTTCTTCCCACACCAACAACCAATGTGCAAAACAAGACTAATCAATTGGCATTGACAAAATTTACTCCTAAAATGCATGGCCCTAATCAAACTAGGTATATACCTGCTGATGTTAGAGCTGAGAAAATAGCTAAAGGACTATGTTATTTTTGTGATCAAGCTTATGAAAAGGGTCATAAGTGTAAATTTAAAGAACCCCAACTGTTTACTGTTGAAGTACCTAGGGAAGATTTAGATGAAGTTGTGTCTGGGGAGGATGACAGTGATATGATGCTTAGTGATCCCTGCATTTCAGTAAATGCATTAGCTGGCAATCATACTTTTCAGACTATGAGGGTTAAAGGGTTAGTGAAAGGAAAGTCAATGCACATTTTGATTGATTCAGGGAGTACACATAATTTTTTGGATTTACAATTTGCTAAGAAATTGGGGTGTTCCTTAGAGAAGATTCCTCACCAAGCTGTTATAGTGGCTGATGGAAACCATATATCTTGTACTCATGTGTGTAAAAATTTTACTTGGCGAATGAATAACAAGGAATTTAATACTGAGGTGATGCTGATTTCTTTGGGTTGTTGTGACATGGTTCTAGGTATTCAGTGGCTAAGTACTTTAGGGCCAATTTATTGGGACTTTAAAAAACTTTAGATGGAATTCATATTAGATGATGTCCCAGAATCACTAAAAGGAATACCTCCACAGAAATTAAGGGTTGAGGAAAACCTTCAGCAAAATTATTGGAGCAGAATCACTAAAAGGAATACCTCCACAGAAATTAAGGGTTGAGGAAAACCTTCAGCAAAATTATTGGAGAATGCTTCTCAGTTGTGTATGCTGCAACTTGTAAGGACAGATGTGTCAACTACTGAAGTAAATTTTGTTCAATATTTGGAAACAGTAGTGAAGAATGATAAACCTTCATATCAAGAATTGGATACTTTAAAAGAAAAGTATAGTACAGTGTTTGAGGAACCACGAGAATTGCCACCACAAAGAGGGGTACATGACCATCAAATACCATTGATACCTGGTTCTAGTCCTGTTAATATCAGGCCCTATAGATACCCCTTAAAACATAAAGACATTATTGAGCAGCTAGTGCAGGAAATGTTGGACAGAGGCCTTATCCAAGATAGTGCTAGTCCATTTTCTTCTCCAGTTGTGTTGGTGGGGAAAAAGGATGGTACCTGGAGGCTGTGTATTGACTATAGGGAGTTAAATAAAAGGACAGTTAAAGATAAGTTTCCTATACCAATTGTGGAGGAACTTATAGATGAATTGGCAGGATCCAAGATATTCAGTAAGCTTGATCTGAGGTCAGGATATCACCAAATGAGGCTTGATTCTAAGGATATTTTTAAAACAGCATTTAAGACTCATAGAGGACATTATGAGTTTTTAGTCATGCCTTTTGGCTTGACAAATGCACCTGCTTCTTTCCAAAGATGGATGAATTCAGTTTTTAAACCATTATTAAGAAAAAGTGTTCTTGTGTTTTTTGATGATGTTCTTGTGTATAGCAAAAACTTAACTGGACATTAGAATCACTTGGAAGAGGTATTGCAGTTGATGAAGGAAAATCAGATGTATGCTAAGGAGTCTAAATGCACTACACCATAAAAGGCCTACGGCAACGTCCAAAAAGTGTTGTTGTAGGCCCAAAAAACCCTAAAGGCAACATTTTGCTGATGTTGCTATTTTGGCCGTTGCCTTTGGTGTCAATGGCAACATTCTTATTCTCTATGGCAACACCAATTTTAATGTTGGCATAGACTTGTTATAGCAACATTATTATTAGTCTTTAGTAACATAATATTATGTTGCCTTTGTGTTAAACATTTTTTTTAAAAAATAATGGGTCCCACCAGTGGGGCCCACTTTTAGGACCTACGGTGGGGCCCACTTTACTGCTTACGACAAAAATACACAATTTGAATAAATTCATTCCCAAATTAACCAAATCAACATAACCTATTTTTTCATTACCACCAAACATAACATAGTATAACATAATAATCTTTACAAGTATGAAAATAATTAAAACTTCCAAGCATCGTAATCTATTCAACCATCTACATTACAATAATCCAAACTCTAAATATAAGCCTTAAACGGTTAAGTGATGATGCTAAACTAGAGCTGCACAATACGCGCAAGAAAGGCCTGGTACTCGGCATTAAAATCCTCTTGTCCCACTGAACTGCCTGTCACCATGCTCAGCCCTTGGTGCCTCTCATTTCAGCTACTATCTGCCAGTTTAACCAAACATTAATATTCAATAATACACATACATAGCACAACAAACCCACACACAGACATGTTTAAAGCTCTCTATACCTTCAATCAAAGCAGAAAAGCCTAGGACATTGCCAACAGCCATCCATGAGCAAAATATAGCATTTGCAGAATTTCTTTGATCAGGACCTATTTCAAAGTAATAAGATACTTTACTATTCTGTACAGCACCAATATGTAATTATTAACAGAATAAGTTTTAAAATACATTAAATTGAAGTGGAGTATATTTTACCTGCTAAATCATCCAGAAGAGCTCGAGCTGGGCCTTACATAGAATCAGAATTCTAAGTTCTGCAAATAATAAGGTAATTCAAATTATGTATTGTGCCAAAGCGTATAGCAAGTTTTTGAAGTTGTAAACCTGCACGGTGTTATTGGCAAGATCCAGCATCCGGAACCCTACAAAAGCGGAAACAGGATTCAGGAACCAAGATCCAGCATTAAAATAAATCCATGTCTTTTTCCAATATATGGTGCAAAATGTATAGTTTTTTACTTCCAGAAATAGTGAAATGCAAAAGTTACAAAATCCACTAAATAGTATAAACAGCAAATGATGTAGTTTTCTATCCAAATATAGTTGCCAATTAACATTCTTACATTAACCTTACCCAGATAAGAGCTCTTGGTAGGCGTTCAAGTAAAATGCAGCATTAGTGTAGTAGTATAGATGCACAATAAAATTACAAGAACATAGCTACTGGCTACTGCATACTGCACAGAAGACTATATCAAAGTGTGGCATCTCTTTGTGATTTCACTTGAACAAACCAGGCTTTGTCCGTAAATAGATCAGCTTTTTTTACTTGTACACACCCCTACCCTCACAACAATATACTCCTGATAGAATATACAGGCACCAGGATTAAATGAATAGATTCAGTCCAAACAATTGTTGTACTTTAGAAAATGTGCCTCAATACTTAACAGCTCAATTACACATATACATGTAAGCCTTGACATCAATGTATATCACAGAACAGCATTATGACGCAAATAAAATGCATCAAATACTTTAAAGTGATCACACAAAATGCTTTTAACACATGCATCTATAAGGGTAAACTTGTGATTAGGTAGTTTATTATTATTCACAGCTGATTTAAAAATTATAATATTTTATGCTGATATTTCACTGGTAGCTGATTAGATGCATAAATCAGGATTTCAACACCATCGATTCCAAAGCGAGGTCATTTCTCATTATACTATCCAGTACAGACTTCTGGCCTTTCTCGTAGCTGTATAAAAAACATAACAATTATTACCAACAAGCAGTAGGAATTCACTGTAATCTGAATGTGGAGCAGAATTATTAACAAGAGGAGTTGAGGAAACAAGAAAAGTCACCTTTCACAATCTCTGGAAAAGAAATAGAGTGCGATGCGATCCTCATTGAATCCAGTTTCCTCAAATTGTACTGGACACGCACTCAAACGAGGCACTTCATTTAGATGCCACACTTGGTTCATAAGAGATTTGTAATAACAAATCCTAAGCAATCCAAGGGGAGAGAGAAATAGAGAGAGGTGTTGCTTGCATCTTCTTCTTCTCATCCTTCTCTCTCCTTGGTTTTTATTCTGTTAATGTTATTAATCTATGAAAAATTGATACCTCCAACAAACCAAATCGGTCCTGGCCATCATAGACATGGCCGTGGACTAGTCAGAACTACCTCCTGAATTACTATATACCATAGCCACCAACCTCAACCATCTCCAAGATCGTATTACTCTGAGAAATTCAGTAAATCAACAAACATAAAAATATTTAGATAACTGCATAAAAAGCAAACACGAAAATATAATAAAAAAATTGAAACAGCAATTTAGATAAAAATACAACAAACATATATAAATCGATAAAAAAAATAGTACCTGAAAACCAATATTAGAGGAAGTGATAGGTGCAGAACCCGAATCTACATCAGACCCTAACCCGACTCCGTTATTTGACATCATCTTCACCTCCCAACTCGATTGAAGATCCGAACTCGGCTCCGCATCTACAATTCAGCAAGAAAAAAACAATAATTGGGTTTCAAAAACCAGCGACAAACAAATCTAATTGGTGTTGATTAATGTAAGTAGGAGAAGAAATTGTCGATGGAAAGTACGTGTATAAATTTCCCCTAAATTTTGCGACCCAATTGAAGCCCAAATTTAATATCAATCCTGAGACATCAAAAATACAAATCGAAATTAGTCCTAAATTAATTGAAAATCGAAGAGTGTGTGCTTGTAGAGTCGAGAAAAAAGAGAGAAAGACGAGGAGAGAGAGAGTGAAAAATGAAAAAATGAAGCCGAGCGAAAAAGGAAAGGAGAGGCGGTCTAAAAATTTTGGATCAGGCGGTATTTTTGCCGCTTCCCACTTCTCCCAAATTTTCATCTTTTTTGTCTCTTTATAAGAAAAAAACTAATTTACGTTTTTATTTTTTATTTTTTTGAAAAATAATTTATATTTCATTAAATATTTAATTCTTTTTATATAATCTGAAATAATAGATTCAAATATTTTTAATGATATACGAATATAATTTTATTTTCATGATATATTAAAATATATTTAGAAAAAAAAATCATTTTAAAAATTTTGTTTGATAATATTTAATGAACATAAAAAAAAATTATTCATCTTGAATTTTTTTAACATTTTTAATGAAATATTCACTTATAATGGAATATTCTTAATTTTTATAAAAACTTCTTGATTATTTTTATCCAAAATAAAATAATTTTCATGTGAAAAAAGATTTAAACTTTTATTTTTAGTAGAAAATGTAAAATTTTGTTCATTGCAAAATTATGGCAATACAATTTGATACCTACATCAACATGCAAACACTTTTATTCAATAGCAACATAATTTTGCTACCTGAGGCAACATAAAAATGATAATGTTGTCTTAGCCAAAAACATGCATGGCAAAGGCAACATATCCTATGGCAACATAGGCTCCAAATGTGGTCGTAGGCCTTTTATGGTGTAGTGATGTGATTTTGCAATGCAGAAAGTGGAGTACTTGGGACACTTTATTTCTGGTCAGGGATTAGAAACTGATCCAAAAAAGATTTCAGCTATAGTACAATGGCCAATTCCTAAATCAGTGAAAGATTTAAGAAGCTTTTTGGGCTTAAGTGGTTACTATAAAAGTTTATTAGAAATTATGTTGTCATTAGTAAACCATTAACTGATTTGCTGAAAAAAGGCTCTTTTCTTTGGACTGAAGTTTGTCAAAATACTTTTCTTAAACTAAAAGAAGCTTTGAGTACTTCACCAGTGCTTGTTGTTCCTGATTTTTCTGCTACATTTGTGGTAGAAACAGATGCTTCTCAGTTTGGAATTGGGGTTGTACTGATGCAAAAATATCATCCTTTAGCATTTATCAGTAAGAGTTGTTAGGATTTATGGGTGATAGCGTAGAGGCAACTTAACTAGTACTTAGTTTATTTGTATAGGCGAAGTAGAACATACTGTCACAGCCAGAGTGTGTTCTTGTAATCAAATAATTGCTGAAATGTAATAAGTATGTATCTTGGAAGAAGTTCATTGATATGTTCAAGCCTCAAGAGAATACATCAGTTCGACAACAATAATAAAGTTACTGCCAATACATTGATGGTAACGTTACAAGAAGACTGCATGTTGCAAGGTCATGACAACAAGTTTCATTTGACAGCAACATTGGCTAAAGCAGGGGACAACAACATTCTCCACACTTGACAGCAAGTTTGGAGTTCCGACAGCAACATTGGCGGGAGCTCAGACTATCAACTACTGAATATTCCTATGACAGCAAACTTGGCGGCAAGGGTTACTGTCTCACTGAATTATTTGATTTGGGGATTTTATCTCAGTCAAACCCCCGTGATAGTTTAGATGTTCGAGAAACAGATTTGTTGCAATTCGTCAAAAATTGTAGCAGACCTGCAAGAATACGACAGAAGCTTGAGAGATCACAAGACGAGGCTCGACAATTCAAAGAGTATGACAAGTCTGCATCTACTAGAATTGTTATAGCTAATTTTGGAAAGAACCCAGAATGCCTTATGCTTAATATAACTTTGTTTGTATAGCATTTTAGAAAAGGTCACATGTGTGGGCAAATTGTGAGGAGCTGTCACTTGAAAACGACAACAGCTCCGCGACCCATGTGACTGAGATGAAAAAGAAAGATTAGTCTATATAGAGACACATCTCTCATTCTTTCTGTAAGTGATTCACACAAGTCGAAGCTTGAGAAAACCATTTTTCTCGTGGTTGTAGCAACACATTACAAAATAAATAAAACTTTTATTTTGTGAGAACATCTTGAATTACTACGTGTGTTTGCAATTCTTGTGTAGATAGTTTACAATCTTTATCATTGTTGTTGTGCTAAAGATTTGAAATTATCTATATTGCATTCAACCCCCCTTCTGCAATATACTCCGGGAACAACAACTGGTATCAGAGCAACAGATTGATATACAAATCTGAAGATCATGACGAGTGTTCAGAAGTCAAGTGGTATCAAGATTCCAGTCTTTGATAAAGAGAACTACAATTCCTGGAAAAGAAAGATCTTGTTATTTATCAAAGCTGCCCATCCACTATACTTGGGAATTCTTGAGAACGGCCCCTTCATTCCTCGAAAGGAAGTAGCTGCTGCTACTGTAAATGACGAAGTCATTCCAGCCCATTGGGTTGCCAAGAGGCCTTCAGAATACACAGAGACCAAAAAGGAGAAAGTAGCCTTGGATGACTACTTACAACTTATCTTACTCGACTCTCTCACTTTAGACAAAGCCATGTGTGGTAATGTCATGGGATGTTCATCTATAAAAGAGATGTGGAGTAAGATAGAGCTGCTGTGTGAAGGAAGTGAAGAGGTCCGAGAGAATCAAAGGCAAATCCTTGTATCACAATATGAAGCCTTCATGGCCAAGCCAAGCGAAGAACTCACATACATGTTTGAAAGGTTCAGTAAGCTAATAGCTGAGTTACAAATCCATGGGAAGTTCTATGATAGAAAGGAGATCAATATCAAATTTTTTGCTCACTCTCCCTGAGCATCTTGAGCACAAAGTCACGGCCATAAGAGAAGGAAGAAACTTGAGGGATGTCTCTCTAGAAACTCTTTATAGTGTGCTCAAATCATATGAACTCGAACTCTTTCAAAAGAGAGCTATTCAAACTGGAACCAAAGGAAAGTTGGCAAACATGTCAGGAGCCCTTGTAGCTCATGAACCACAAGTATTTTGTCCAAGTGAATCCTCACAAAGTTCACAACCAACACAAGTACCACCATTGAAGATTGAAGAGGTGTTGGATGACGAGGAGAAGGTAGTTCTGCAGCTCAAAGATGTTGAAGATGAAGACTTCTACACAATAGAAGAGATTGAAAGCATGGATAATCCAACCATGGCTTATATGGCTAAGAGATTCAAGAACATCAAGTTCAGAAGGGACAAGTCATACAAGCCACAGGGTCAAACATCTAAGTTCAACAAGGGGAGTTTTTCAAAAGCTGCTGGTGGTGCCACGAGTGGTGGATACAAGACCGGGATGGTGGATAGGTGGAAGTTCAGGTGCTACAACTGCAATGAGCTAGGTCATTTTGTTACTGAATGCAGAAGACCAAAATAGAATCAAGGAAAAGGATCTGGAAATCGGTTTAAGAGGAATCAAGGTAAAGCCTATGTGGCTGAAGGGAAATGCTGGGATGATTCTGAAGATGAGGAAGAAGAAAAGTTTGTAAACTTGGCCCTCATGGCTAAATCTGATGATGAAGCTTCTAGTTCCTCAACTCAGGTACCATCTCTAGTCTTACTTGATATGTCTAAAACTGAATACAAGCATACCATTGAAGATTTAAGTGCTGAGATGTTTAACATTCATGTTAGTTTATCTGCTGCTCACGAAGAAATTGATAAGTTAACTAAACAAAATGAAACTCTCAAATCTGAAAATGAAATGTTATTGCTTAGAACCAGTCCTCTAGATTCGTTAGCTCAAGAGAATACTAGATTGAAAAATGATATTGTCTGTGCTAAGGAAATAGAAGAATTTCTCAGGAATCAAATTGCAGAAAATGAGTTTAAACTCAAAGCATTTAGAAACTCTTCTAAGTTAGTCCAGGAATATCATGATAATCACACTGAGAATCAAAAGGTAGGTATAGGCTTCGAGTATGGTAGGAGGCATGGAAAGGCAATTGCTCTTGATGATAGTGATGCTGTCAAACCTCATATTCTCAAAAGAGTTTACAAACCAATTTTCAAAAATCTTCAAGATGATTTTGATGAAACCCCCCTGTTCATCAAACAAGAGCTTCTTGATGAGGATGAGTGCGTTGACAACACACTAGATGAAGGGAAAGATACTATCAAGTCTCCCGCGATAGAAACTTTGCCAAGTAATCAGACAGAATGTTCTAAAGTAGCTGTCAACAAGGATATGACAGAAACTTCAAAAGATACTGTCAAGAGAGAACCCAAGACAACAACTTTCAAACCTGCTGTCAAGATAGAGGGAAAGAAAGGTACTGTCAAAGGTAGCTCGACAGCAACTTCAGAACATACTGTCAAGGCAAATGCCTACAAGCCTAAGAATAGGAATGGCAAGTTAGGAATTGACAAAAAGAATGGCTATGCTCATGTTAAAGACGCTCCTAGGAAGCTTTGCAATAATTGTGGCTCATCTCAACATTTAACATGTGCTTGTAAGAAACCCAACAAGAACAAGGTTAATGCGACCAGTGTTAGTGGTAACTTACATAGAACCCCCATCATGCAAAGAGAAGTGGACGTCTGTAATAATATTGACTGTATGCCATGCAAGATTGTTGTTATGAGTACTTGTTTCAATTTGCCTATTCTGTCTACTGAAAGATGTTCCTATATGCAAACTACTGAGACTTCTAAGCCTACCTATGTTGGTAAAAAGGTAACATCCACCAAGAGAAATACCAAGTCTAACTCTAAGCCTAAGTGGACTGTGAAAGAAGTCAAACAGGAGGACTCTAGTGTTGATTCAAATGTGAAACAGAATGATATGAATGATAATGCTGTAACTGCAGGACCCAACAGAGTTTGGGTACCAGATGTAAATTAAAATCATCTATTTTGCAGGGCAAAAAGCAAAAGCAAGTCATGTGGGTCATCGATAGTGGATGTTCTAGACACATGACAGGTGATATAGCCCTGCTATCACATTTTGTGGAGAAAGCCGGCCCAATCATAACTTTTGGAGACAACAGCAAAGGTTACACTGTGGGATATGGCTGTTTGGAAATTGGAAATGTTGTCATTGAAGACATTGCTCTTGTAGATGGATTGAAGCATAACC
The DNA here is from genome assembly GCA_036435485.1 of Saposhnikovia divaricata. Classification (NCBI taxonomy): domain Eukaryota; kingdom Viridiplantae; phylum Streptophyta; class Magnoliopsida; order Apiales; family Apiaceae; genus Saposhnikovia; species Saposhnikovia divaricata. Next base: position 64,661,106 of record CM071597.1, on the reverse strand, counting down.
TACTCAGTGTCAGCCAGTTCAGTGACAAGGGATTCAAAGTTGACTTTGATTTGATGGTTTGCAATATCTATCACAAGAAGGATGGAAGCCTCTCCTTGAAAGGAGTCAGGAAAGGAAGCTTGTTTGTTGTAGACTTAAATTCTGTGAAGAAAGACAAGGCTTACTGTTTTTACAGTAAAGCATCAGTTGGTGAAAGCATGCTTTGGCACAAGAAGCTCTCTCATCTCAATTTCAAGAATATGAATATTTTGATGAAGAAGGATTTGGTGAGAGGACTACCTCAACAGGAATTCTGTCAAGAAGGATTGTGCCAGGATTGTCAAATGGGTAAATTGAAAAGATCAGTGCACAAGTCAAAGCAAGTGAATACCAACACTGAGCCACTCAAATTAATTCATATGGATTTGTTTAGTTCAGTAAATGTTCAATCTCTTAGAAGAAAGAGATATGCCCTGGTAATGGTGGATGATTACTCAAGGTACACTTGGGTAAAGTTCTTAGAGACAAAGGACGAAACTTTGGGAACTGGACTGCAAGCTAAAGAATCATACAAGGAACTTGCAAGTGATGAAACCCTGAAGAAGTTTTTCTTGAAAATTGGGTATTCTGGTCCTGTTCTCGAAGAGGGTACAACAAATTGGTACTCAACTGGTGAAATGGACAGAAAGTTTTTGAGAAAAGAATGGAGCATGATTTTTGATGTCAAGGAGAAGGTTTTCTCAACCAAAACCACTGGCTAGAATGGAATTCTCTCCTACATCAAGAAGCTCACTCACTCTCTAGTCCATGGTTACAAAGTGGATGTTGGAAAACTACTTATGAGTCAACTCAAGTCAGCTCTGAGCAGGAAGGTACATGTTTATCCTCGCTTTCTTGCAATGTGTTTAAATTCATTATGTGGTATTGATGATAATGCATCTCTAATCATGGAATGCAATGTTTTGAAAAGAAATACACAGACATCACTTAATTCACAAAATTTGAATGCACATATTCCACTCTGTTTCACCACACATGGCTAATCAAGAGCCTAATCTTGATTTTGAACTACCTTCTAGGTATGTTAATTTCTCCCTTGAGAATGAAGCTGAATTAGACCCAAATTCAGTTAACCCATATTCTACATCATTCGTTCCAATCAGACCTTCCAGACAAATAAAAGCCACAAAAATAGCCTTGCAAGAATCCAAGAAAAGACCCTTGGAAACTGGAGTTTGTGGTAGTTCTGAGAATGTTGAGGGAGAAACTGCACATGGTGCAGCAAATAAGGATGTTAATAAAAGTGAACCCACAGTGGTTCCTCTTGAATCTAAGAAAAAGAGAGCTAAGAGGGACAAAACCACTCTCAGCCACCCCTCAGTCTCACAAAAGGCTGTGGAGGATAAAAGGGAATCAAACACATTCCTAGGTGCTTCTTCTCAACAAGAAGTATCTATTGAAGGCCTGTCTCCCAAGGCATCCTGTAAAGAGTCTGCACAACCTTATGTACTCACTCATGAGGAGCCTACACTTGCAGAAATGCACATGGAGTTAGGGCACAGTGAGGGTCATGAAACTTCTACTCTTGATGTTTCACAAGTTACCTCTGTGGAACAGCCAGAAATCTCTTCTAATCACCTTCTTTATTCTCTAATCCATCAATTGTTTCTTCTCAACAACCTAGAGAAGGGGACAGTCCCAACCCTTCAGGTTTTAATCATCCATCTCAAGTCATGGATGAGCCCCCATCAAGTGGTCCACAAGAACCCATTTCTCAAAGTGAAATGGATACCACTCCCTTAAACATTGAGCTAGATCAAGATGGAAATCTGCCAGAAATGAAATAGCCAACATCTTGGTCGACCTCCAAAAAGCAACTGACCTTCAGGAAGTTGCTGTCTCAGCCTCAGCTGCTGTCAAAGACACCATAAAAGTTGCTGACAACCCACCTGTGGACAGTAACATTTTGGGCAAAGATGCTGTCACCTCTGCACAGCTTGATCAAGATTCAGTAATTGTTGAAGATGCTTTTAATAATGATAATTTGTCAATCTCTACTTTAAAAAAGATAAAATCTAAACCTTCTCTTTCAATGCATGTAAGTACTGCTCATACCCATGCATCTAGGATGAATGAGGGAGTGCAAAAGAAAAGAGAGATAAAAGAAAAGAGAGGTGAGCATAAAAATGAGAGGCAACCAAATGAGCTGGCAAAAGGAGAGGGACTTGAGCATGTCCAGAGTGAATTTGAGGGAACCCCACACAAAAAGGCACTAGGCCTTGAGAGTCATTATGTGAGGAGTGATGAGATCACTCAGAAAAACAATGAGAATGTGAGACACCCCATAGCCTCCTTGCCTCAGTCTATTCCTTTCTCATCAAAAAGGTTAAGGTCTGATGGTCCTTATAAACAAGCTGAATCAAGGTTGAAATCCCTTGAGGGCAGATGTGCATCCATGGAAGCTAAACTTGATGCACTGTCCATCATGGTGCCTACTGGCTTTGCTGAGATTCAACAAAATCTGATATCATTTTCTGCTATCCATGGTGCTATCAACTTAACTAAAGGGGAGAAAGTGGTAGATCAGAATAAAGTGCAAAATCAGAATACTGTAAGTCCAGTAGAGAAGGAGACACAAGGTGGAGCAACAAGCAAGGGGGCGTCTAGAAGAGAGGGGGAGCAAATGGAAGAAGATGGAGATGGAAGTAAGGGGGAGAAAAATGCAAATAACGATAGATTCTTTGGTGAAGAGTTGAGAGCTAGTGGAATTAGTGAATCTGTTGAAGTAGATGGTGAGCCAATGTTGGTGACTAAAGAAATATTGGAGCAATTACAAAGGGCTCAAACATCAACATTGCCTCCTCTGAAAATCAATGAACCAGCTCCTGAAGTCATGGAAACTCCTCTGCAGAAACATTGGAGAGAAATGGAAGAATCCAATAGACTTGGCAAAGGCAAAGACAAAATGCCTGAAAAGGTAAATCCTACAACAGGATACATTTGGTCTGATAGAAGTGAATATAGTCCAGAAGAGGCAAAAACGATGATGGTTAGCTACATGGAGAGTACTTTGCAGAACAAAGATGAAGAATTCAGTGCATTGGTGAATAGTGCCATAAAAGAGGCAAAAGAAGTATATACAAAACTGTCACCAATACTGAAGGACAAAATAACAAGTATCTCTGTGAAGGTGAATCTGGAGAAAAGATGGGCAGTTGATGTTTATCTGAAAACTGGCATCTCTATATTCATTACAATGCAGCTACTGCAAAGTCTGCAAGCTAGAGTGCTGAATGCCATGGGAACGAAAGTGAAAGCCAATTCTACAATCTTCAATAACGATCTGCTAGCACAAATTAAAAGTCTTGTTGAAAAAAAGCTACCAGAAGTGATTGAAGAACCCTATGGTATTTGCTATAGAACAACCACAAGCACAGGAGCTAAAAGGATTGGATTTCTAATCCTAAGTGAAGAACCCAGATTGCACTCTAACACAATCATAGGAGTGCTGAAACAGATCCTCAAATCTAAGATAAACAAAGACAAAGTCAAGGCTGTCAAAGCTATTCACAAACTGCTGGCAAAGAGAGATGAAAGTCTTAGCTCTCAAGTGAAGAAATTGATTTCTGAAGCTAATGGCAGAAGAAGGGAAAGTGGTGGAAGCTGCACATATGATGACACCCTTGATGATGATGATCTTGACCTTGTCATACAAGTCTCCTTCCCAACCTCTCCTTAGCACTTCTTTCTTTTCTTTGTCTTCTATCGTTGAACTGGAGGATCTGGTATAACTGGAAGTGGTAAAGAAACTGCTGAGATTACTGGAAGTCAGACTCAGGAGGAAGCAAAGGAAGAAGCTCCCAAGGATAATAAGAAAGATGTTGAAGCTAAAGATGAGCGAGAGACAGACATTCTTGACACACTGGAAGGAAGTATCTTAAGATTTGTTATTGACTGTTTTGATGCTGAAAAAGATACTGTCAACAAGGAAGCTGTCAAGAATGGTGAAGTTACTGTCGAAGAAGTTGCTGTCGAAGAAGACACTGTCATGAAAGACACTGTCAAGAGCGTGAATGAAGAAGCTGTCACAGGCAAAACTATCAAGACATCCAAGTCTAGGAAGACAAAACAAAGAGCAAAAGCCTGGCGTTCACTTCCAAGAAAGGGCAAGACAAAGGTTGTAGCAAGGAAAAAGAAGCATGGAGTGATGTTTCTTAAGAAGCCTATTCGAAAAAGAGAAACAAATAGCTTCGAAATCCAGAAGGAAGCTGCGACACGAGATATCACTTCAGTCGAATTGGAGCTGGATAATTCTAAGGAATATGCATCTAGATACATTCTTTGGAAAGATAAAGCAAAAGTCATGTTTGTTGAGAAGGACTTCATTATGGTGAATATGTCAACAATAATAGACAGATACACTCTCAAACAAACATCACAAGAAGTAAGGCATAGAGTCAATTACTTCGTGCTTGAAAGAATGGTGGAGCTTATGGGGACGTATGAAAATGTTCCTAAGAAAGCCATGGAACACATCCAAAAGTACCATGCTGAAAGATATGCTGAATTTCATGAGAGATATGGTCTGGAGAAACGTCGATGATGCGAATGAGGATGTAAGTATAGATGAGGAAGAACTTGTGTCTAAGTATGATTGGACAAAAAGGATGCCCTCCTATACACCTGAAGCAATGGCTGCCTATGAAGCCGAATTAGCTGCTGAAGCTGCTAGGAGAAAAGCTAATATTGGTAAACAGACTGCTGAGGTAGTGGAAGTTGAGCTGAAAGAAAAATGCAAGAAAGTCAACAAGATGAACAGTGAAGCTCCAAACTATTAGCCATGTGCACTGGAAAATCCTCTCAGGATCATAGATGGCAAAGAAGAAATCTATGCAGATAGTTTTCATAAACTGAGGACTAGTGTACTGAAAAGTCTATACTGGAAAGTTGTTGGATCATCTCACAAACTGGAAATGCTATGTGCATGGGAATTGGAAGTTATTTTTGATAGTAGGAGAGATGAAGATCCAAAACTTGACAGAAACAGAAGAGTGACCTTGAATTCTTTTCCTAGCAGAAGATTCAAGATTGAAAACAACATATTGAAATTCAGAACCTACACCTATGGTTTTTAATCATGGTTTGATCTGAAATATGTTCAGTATGTCTCTTCTAGATAAATCCAACAGTACATTGATGAGATTGAAGATGATGCTGTATCTGTTGATGAAAAGAAGCTAGTGCAAGATCTCAGAAAGTACTTGGAAGAAGCTCTCCACAGAAAGAGAGAGAACAGACAGAACAGGAAAGCTTAATAACAAGATAAGTAAATCTCATATTTACTCAACCTCGAGGAGTACTTGTTTTGCTTTAGATCATTGTCCTATGTAATGCTAAATGCTTGGAAATGTTCTAGAATCCTATTCTGATCTATGTTAGTTAAGTTGTCAGCATGCTTCTATTGAGATTTTTTTGTTATTGTCCTTAAAAACAAATTGGGGGAGATTGTTAGGATTTATGGGTGATAGCGTAGAGACAACTTAACTAGTACTTAGTTTATTTGTATAGACTAAGTAAAACATACTGTCACAGCTAGAGTGTGTTCTTGTAATTAAATAATTGCTGAAATGTAATAAGTATGTATCTTGGAAGAAGTTCGATATGTTCAAGCCTCAAGAGAATACATCAGTTCGACAACAATAATAAAGTTACTGTCAATACATTGATAGTAACGTTACAAGAAGACTGCGTGTTTGTTAAGTATTGAATACAGTAAAAGAATACATAGGGGGGTGAATGGATTCTTTAACTTTTCTTCGTTCTTGAATCTTTGCAGCAAGATATGTGTTGAGTGTGTGAGATATGTAAGTGCGGATAACAAAGACAAACACAACACAATATTACTTTAATCTAATATTTTATTAGATAAAGATTTTGCTACAATCTGTGAATACAAATAATAGTATTCTCAGCTTCATTTTTCTCAGAGAGATATTTCTTGTAATGTATCTTGAAAAACTTAAAACTTATCTGCTAAGGAAGTGAGGCTGTATCCTTATAGACATGGATACACCTACTTACTACAAAAAAGGTAGGTAAACAAAATACTTTCCAGTCTGTCTATCTCATTTGAGTAAGAGTCCAAACGGCTACAGATTTGACTTTGCAAAGCCTGTTCAGATCCACTTCTTTAGCTCCTTGTCCCCTGACTTATCTCTCCAAGCTTCTTTGTAGGCTTTCCAACGTGCTTTATAGTACATAGTCAAATAAAGCGTCTTGGCTTGTTGCAGGTTTCTGACTTGTACAATTCTTCAGTATTTTGTCTTCAAGAATATATTCGAGAAGTGGCTAAGTGAGTGATTCGAGAACTAGAATTGACTTAATCGATAACTCTGAGTTCTCGAATAGTGTTATATTAACATATCGAATCACTTCTCGAATAGCTCTTTTCTCTGGGAGTCCTTGAGATATCGAATAGAGCATTTTGACATATCGAATCCCTAAGATGTCGAATAGCATCTTGAGTCTTTGAGATATCAAATAGAGCATTGACTTGTTGACCCTTTTGAGAACTCGAATATCACCTTTGACCTGTTGACTCCTTGAGTTCTCGAACAGAGTAATAGACATATCGAATCTCTGAGATATCGAATGAGATATGGAACAGTGTATTCAGAGATATCGAATAGTGTCTTCTGAGATATCGAACCCCTGACTTCTCGAATGCTAGACTTCTCGAATAGACAAATGTACTTCTCGAATTGGTACTTAGGAAAATTCTTCATTTCTTCAAATCCCAACTGTGATTATTTGGCAGTCTTTATCTCCTTGCTTGAGGCATGAACCTTGGAACTTCTTTCAAGCATTATTCTTGACTTAATAGGTACAGTTACACAGCTAGAATTTGATGCCTATTACAAGTACAAAACCAGTAGAAACTCTACAACTAGAGGTTCCCTCAGTTAAGAGGTCATGTAAGTAATGCATATCATTACAAATAAATTAGGCTTGTTATTAGATGTATTCAGGCATGCCTCTGTGACTAACAATCTCCACCAAATTGTGAGTAAGACCCTTAGTCACAATTTCATGTCTGATAACAAGCCTAACATACATAAAGATAAAACTTGACAGTACATGTATGAATTTTGATTAGCAATGTGGATAGAACTACAGGGTGAGTAATCTTACAGCCTATGATGAAGTACTAGCCATTGTCATTTGTTTCCCTTTCCATAGCTTTGGCTTGCAAATCATCATATGCTTTCTGTCTTCTTTCTTTCTCCTTCCTTGTATTCTCATCCATAGCTTTTATTATTTCTGCCATAGCATCCAATTCTTCAAGCAAAATTGAGTCTTTGAAATCTTCAAGTACTGGTTTCAGAATGTTTGCAGGATAGTGGTTGAGTAGGTTCATTCTGATGTGGACTTGATCCCCATTTCTCCTCCTATACTTCACCACATAGGGATTAAACTGAACTCTACACAATCCTTTTGCCCTTAGCTTTTCTGCTTCAATCTCCAGTCTCTCAATTTCTTTCCCCTTGCTAGCCATTTCTCAAGACACTCTTTTATGATTCTCTCCTCATGATCTCTCTTCATCTTCACAAAATCAATTAGCTCCAGCTTCCATACTCTTTCCACTTTATCTTCTGAGCTCAACAATGCAATGATTCTTTCTATGTCATGTAGCTTGCCCCAGTGTTGACATCCTCCTTGTTTGAATTTCTCCTCCCTTCCATCAGTATATTTGATCTCAAGGTAGTTATCAACAATGGCAACATGGTAGATTCTTTGAGCTTGTAAGAATTGCAGTTGGTCTTCATCAAAATCTTCATCTAGTGGTTGGAGTTTTAAGCCTGGATAGATTGTTAGGGTCTTTGATTTGGATAGCTTTGATTTCCTTGCAGCTTGCCTGAATTTGATTCTTTTTACATGATTACTTGGCAGCAGTATATGACCTTTGTTTGTAGACCATTGTAATATTCCATTAGCAGTTTGCTTTTTGAAATATACAAATGGTTTCTTGCATTGAATCTTCTTCTCTTCTTGAGGTGGCAAGATAGTTGCAGAAGCCATAGATGTAGATTTTGGTAGGTCACTACTAACAGTATTCACCCTAGACTTAGAGTCTTGTGTTGTGGTGAGGTTACTGTTAGCAATGCCTAAGGCTTGCTGTCTTCCACTTTTCCTCTCAAAGACTTTACCTTGGTCATCATCATTCTTCTCCTCCTTATCATCCTTCTTCTTCTTTTTATCTTCATCACCCTTATCACTCCTGTGATGTCTTCTCCTTCCATCACTTCTATCTCCATCCTTGTCTTGATCACCATCCTTGCTTGGATTGAACTTAGCAGATTCAGGTACAATGCTAGTTGCAATGTATGACCTGAGATAGGATATAGCTTCCAATTCTTCTATTATTCTTAAACCCTTCTTCTTGTTCAGCTTCTCAATGATGGCAATAATGAGAGGTTTGTTCTGAGGAGTTAGATGCTCAGGAATGACCAGCTGCTTGATATCATCAATTCTTGTTGCAGCATGATAGATGATGGTTCTAGGATTTGTGAATACTTCAGGTAGCCTTGCTGGTTGACTATCCCTTAACTCATCAAAGAGATTCTTGCTGTTTTCATCCTTCTTTTCAATCAGTCCAAGGAACACATCCACTTCTGAGTGCTTTAGACCTTGTAAAGTGTTGATGGTTAAGTGCCATATCTTATTCTTTCCTACCATCATTATCTCTTTGAGCCATAGGCCATCAACTCTCCTTGGTACTACAGTGAGATAGTCAATCTGACTCTTCAAACTCCTATGATATGATAAAGCATCACCAACCTGTTCTCTTGAGACTTTCAGAAACTCTAAGAATGCATCATCATGATAGACATTTGAGTTTGCAATTTCTTGTAACTTGGCCTCAGTGACCACCTTCACTTCTACTGGCTTGGCACTCTTAGATATGGAGAATGGAAGTTTGTCAGATGGCATAGTCCCTGCAACCACTGTGGTTGTGATAGACTGCTTTTGACCACTAGGAGTAGTGATGTGCACAGTTGGTAGAGTGACAACTGGCAGAGAAGTAGGCTCACCAACTTTGGCTTTTCCTTTGCCAGTCACATGAGTTAAAGATTTGGAAGCCCTTTGATGACCACCTTCATTGAATTTGATGCCCTTTACTGGTGGTTTCTCCCCCTTTGTATTTGAGTCCCTTGAAATCCTCTTCTTCCCCTTAGGCTTGTTGTCAGGCACAGAGGCTGTAGAATTGACCTTTGGAGTTGAAGATTCATCAGGCAGAGGGAGACCCATGTGCTTCATCATATCAGCTAGCATGGACTGTTGATGTAGAAGAACATTAGCTGTGGTGGTGGCTTGAGTGTTCAACTGCTCAGTCAGAGTAGTGATAGTGTTGGTAAGATGAGCATTAGACTGGATGAGAGAGGCTACTTCCCTTTCAAGAGCATTGACCTTGGTGAACAGTTCAGTAGATTTGAAGCCAGACAAGGATTGTTCTTTCAGTCTCTGCACTTCAAACTTAGACATAGAATGCACTGGGACTTCAGTAGGCAGCTTGTCTCCATACTGATTTGCAAACATAGTTCTTAGCATGGCATTGGCTTTTGTTGTCTGATCAGAAAGATTTTGAAATTTGTGCCCCAGACCTTTGACAGTATCTGATAGAATGGCTAAACCATTGTCCATCTTTGTACAAGTAGCCTTGCAGGTTTTAATGTCCTTAAGAACAGTCTCCATTTGAGGGAATTTAGCATCAAAAGTCCTTTTTATCTCATGCACCTCTTGAGTTGTTGCTGTGCAAACTGCTTGAACTTCTATTTTTAGGCCCTTGCCAAGGTAGTGTGCAGCCTTGAGAATGCCTTTGTAAGTGTCATTGACTGCCTCATACACATCATTAGGGGTGAGAGATTTGGCATTGGACCCTAGTGAAGTGATGTACTCCTCTCTGAGGTACTGGAGACCTTCTGAGAGAGGGATGCCATTTTTCCCTTGTAGCCAAGCATCTACATTTCCATCTCTCTCAGTTTCATCTATGATCTTTGCCTTTTGCATTTCTACATCATCTCTGTGGCATAAGAGGATAGCTTCATAGTCTGGATTGGGTATGTTTGCAGTGAGAAGGTGCGGAGCAATCTTTGTGAACTCAGGGATCTGATCCACAATTAAGCTTTGGAGTGCTTCAACCGTCAATTGTGGTCGGACAGACCCTGATCCTGAAGCACTGTCATGTTGCACAGGCTTCAGCCATTGAGACATATAGTGAGAGCTAGAGCTAGGCAAGCTAGACTCCTCAGTTACAGATGCAACTTCTGTAACCGGATGGATAGACTCTACTACTGTTGTCTCCACAGGAGTGGGATGAGTTACAACAGTAGGTGACACAGGCACAGAGTCTCTAGTGAAAACTAGTGAATCCTCTGTGTTTGTGATGGTGTCATTAGGATATGCCCCAGCATGCATTCCCTGACCATCTAAATGTGCTACCCGGGTGGTGAGCAAAGTGTCAGGCACTAAGTCACTTGAATCCATTGGCTCACCAAGAGAATGAAATTCTTGGTGATCAATGACTTGCTCCTCAATTTCTTGAGTTGCAGGCTCCAAAGAAATTTCAATGTTAGATTCTGGAAGAGAAGAGTGTTGTAGAATGGATTTTGGCAACTCCCCCTGAGAAATAGAGGGAGTTTCAAGTGTGATGTGCTCTCCACTCAGTGTTGTGCCAGCCTTATCACTCCCTTGTGCTGACTCTTTACAAGTAGGTGCATTGGGGAGGATGCTTGATTCTATAGATGCACCCTGTTGAGAGAATACATCTAGTGAGCTGTGTGCCCCTGATTTTACAACTTCAGCCATTTGGGTGACTGAAGAGGTGGTTTTAGACTTTGAAAGGCAGAGTGTGTAAACTTGTAACACTATAACTAATGTAACTCATCTAAAGGAAAAGATACTTAACCAGAAGACAATCAATAACAAGAAGTCACAAAGAAATCAACACTAAATGAAGATAAGGTAATTGATACAATTCAACATGTTAACTATGATCAAGCCAAGAAGAAATCATTGAAAGAAGTTCAAGTCAAAGTTGTTCATGCCTCAGTGATTTGAAAAGCCAAGAATCAAGATCATAACTATCAGTATCAATAAGACTAATTGATTTCAAGTGAACAAGAAGGAAAGCAAATATTGGAAAGCCACATTACTAATTGGATATGGTAATTTATTCAAGAAGCAAAAACACTATCAAGACTAGTCACTTATGAACCAGACCAGTGCATCAAGTGTCAGGACATTGATAGCAAGTTTATGTCAGTAATAAAGATCCATGTTTAAGAGCTTGGTGAAGAATAAAGAAGACATGAAGATATCACAAGTTCAAGATGTGCATTGAAGTTTCAAGTTGAAGACCAGAATATTTTCTAAGTACTAAATATTCTAGATGACCAAGTAGAATATTTCTAAGTAGAAGTTCTACTTAGAAATTTGAGATGGCTAAGTAGAAATTCTCAAGCAGAAGTTCTACTTAGAGTGCAGCTTCAACATGACACATGGCATCTTCTGATTGGCAGATTTCCAAGCTTTCAAGATAAAGCAAGATTTATGTGGACATCATTGGGCCACGTATATCTTAGTCTTTGAAGACTACAGGACATAGATTACATGTAGTATAAATAGAAGTACTTGTGTAATGTTTTAGTTAGTGAGCAATTCTTGAGAGAAACACATGTAAAAGAGAGAGAGTGCATTCACAGAGCTTAGTATCATTCACTTCTCTCTGAACTTCTGTTATACTTTGTAATGAATGTTGTACCAACCACTTCAAGTTATATATAAGACATATATTCCTTGAATCTGTGTGTTCGTTTATTGCATCGTATTTATTGCTTCTCATATTTGAAAAGTTGTATTCACCCCCCCTCTACAACACATTTGGACCTAACAATTGGTATCAGAGCTATATGTTTAACATACAAAACATAGATCCTTGTGTTTAGTAGAAGAATCGTGAGTTTTCATTTTCTAGATCTACTTTTCATTTTCTCGAAAAGTGAGCTTTAATTCGTTTGTAGTGAAAAATCATCCGAAAATTTATTTAAATACTCCAGGTGTGATTATTTAGCTTGGGTGTATTTTAATTAATTTTTGTGAATTAATCTGGGTACTTTGATATTTGGTGTTCTTGAGTGTTCATCATTTGTTCTTATCAAAGAGGACGACCCAACAACTTTTTGATCTCCTTTTCAAACAGATAAATAGTAAAAGAATGAAAAGGTGTTTTTGGATTTTTGATTTGCATTATTCACGGCCGAAAGTACATCAAAACATACTCAGTACCTAGCACGTGGGTTAGGTGAGTAAAGCATCAAAAGTCAAAAAGGTGCTAAAGAGATAATATTGTTTATTCAATATTAAAGTGATCTGCAGCAAAATTATTCTAAGGACAAAAGTTCTACATAGAATTTCTACTTGAGATTTTCTACATAGAATTTCGACTTGGATAACTTCTACATAGTGAAGTTCGACTTGAGCAAAATTTCTACTTAGAGAAATTTCGACTTAGGCAAAAGTTCTACATATATATTCTACATAGCCTAGTCTTGGGTACTTAGAAACTTTTAGTGACCAGAATTGAAATGGCTCCTAAAAATGCATTCAAGATCCCAATGTTCAACCGAGATCACTATGAAGAATGGGTTTTCAGAATGAGACTCTATTTAGAGACTGTTAACCCTGAATATCTGGAAGTCCTTGACAAGGGTAAATTTGTTCCAATGGTGGTTATTCCTGCGCATACGGAAGGAAGGGTGGTTATAGCACCTCGGTTTGAGCCCAAAAAGGCAGTGGACTTTTCGGATGCTGACAAGGAGCAAATAGCTTGTGATACTGCCGTACGACAAACCTTGATGGAATCTCTTGATCATGAAATGTTCAACATAGTCAAAGGTCTGACTACATCAAAGAAGATTTGGGACAAGATAGAAGTTGTCATGGAAGGATCTGCAGAGGTTCGAAGTAACAAGACACTCATACTCAAGATGGAGTATGACACCTTCAGAATACGAAAAGGAGAAGGCATAACAGACGTCTATCTACGATTCAGTCAGTTGGTATTGGATTTGAATCTGAGAGGTGTAACTCTCCCCATGGTTGAGACTAATACGAGATATCTGAGGAACCAGCCAAAGAGCATTCAACATAGGGTCTACGCAATAAGAGAGACCAGAGATTTTCATACAACTTCTCTGGAAGAGTATTATGGAATATTAAAGACCTATGAGCTGGAAACACTTCAAGATCAAGCATGGGACAATGATTCAAAAGGAAAAGAAACTGCATCAGGATTAGTTGCTGATGAGGAAGAGTCTAAGAAGGCAATGGTTGCAGCAAAGCCTAAATCATCACTTGCACCACATCAAGTTGATAATGATGACGAGTGCACATCTAACAGTGATGATGACTACTACACCCAAGAAGAGCTGGACAACATGGACGATAGTGTCGTGGCATACATGGCAAGGAAGTTCAGCAACATGAGATTCAGAAAGAGCAACCGACCACAGAGAAATTCTTCATCTTTCTATCGGGCTGCTAGGGGTGGTGGTAGTTCGTCAGGCTACCAAGGTAAAGGCAAGAATACCAGCTACAAATCTCCTTTGGATTTCAAAATGAAGTTCAAATGCTATAATTGTGGTGAAGCTGGACATTTTGCCTCGGACTGCAAAAAGCCTAAACAGACTTATCCAAAAGAGACATATGAAGCCCTCAAAAGCAAGTATGAATCGCTGGTGAAGGAAAGACATGGAAAACGAGCTTTATTGGTGACAGAAGGAAGAGCTTGGGATGATTCAGATGAGGAAGATGTTACTCATGTAGCAAACTTTGCCCTCATGGCTGAGACATCAGAGGAACCAGAGGTACCAGTTCTAACCATTAAAGTAGAAATGTCCATTGATGATTATAAAGAACAGAACGGGGCTCTTAGTGAAGAGATCTATATGTTGTCCAAAAGCCTAGACTCTTCTCAAAAGGAACAGAAAACACTTGTTGCCAAAAGCAGAATGCTTGAGGCAAAAGTGGAAGAGCTAGAGGCTGCTTGCACTGTAGATACTTCCCTAAGAGACTTTATTAAATCTCTGGAGCACATGCTCATCCTTAAGGAAGAAGTAGAAGCATGTCTTAGGAACAAACTAGCTGAGTTAGAAACTAAATGCGAAGCTTACAAACTAGCTGCTAGTAAAGTGTATGTAGATAATGACACATTTAAGAAGATAACTGGAGTAGGTATAGGACTTGATTATTCGGACCTTCCTAAGAAAGAAGGAAAGAAACCTATTGACCCTAGTTCCAGTGACCTTAAAAAGGAAACACCTAGCATTCTTAAATCAGCTGTCAAACCTATCTACAAACACCTTGTTCCTAGAATAGAAGAAGAAGAGACTGAATTAATAGCTAGATATGAGATTGAGATGGAAGATCGCCAAAAAGCACAACCTATAACTCCTATCAAACAAGTTAAAATCAATTTCCCTAGAGATGAATCTAGACTAGGATTAGGAGCTAAGGCTGTTAAACAACAAGGAAAGAAAGAAAAAGGCATAAAAGAGGTTAAGGCTGAACGAATAAAGAAAGCATGTTATCACTGTAAATCTACTGAACATCTTTCTTATGCATGTAAAGCTAACATAAATGTTCCTGCTGCACATGCCATGCCTACCACACATACAATGAATAATCTGCATCAGAATCATGCACAGTGTGGTCAACCTAATTGTATGCCATGCACTTTTAACGTCATGCAAACTTTTGTGAATTTAATGAATGCATCTAGCCAGTCATGCTCAAATACTGCTGCTAGTTCAAACATAAAAAAAAGCATGTGAGAGCCAAGACTGTCAGTCCTCCTAAAGTTAGGAGTGACAAACCTTCTCCTAAGATTGACAAATCTGTCAAGTCTGAGAAAGGAAAGGAGATAGTCGAAAGCTCTAGTAATGTTAAGAAAAGTGCATCTCCTGTTGTTAAATCTGTTGATTCTCGATCTTATCGAAAAGCCGGGCCCAATCAAAGTTGGGTTCCGAAGAATGTCTAACCAATCTGTCATTGCAGGGCATTAAGCAGAATAGAAATAAAGTTATATGGGTGCTAGACAGTGGAGCATCGAGGCATATGACTGGAAACAAGTCCCTGCTTACAGAGTTGGTTATGAAGGCTGGCCCTTATGTTACCTTTGGAGATGACAGCATAGGTGTGACAAATGGATATGGCAAACTGAAGACTGGTAATGTCATCATTGAAGATATTTCCTATGTTGAGGGACTGAAGCACAATCTGTTGAGTATCAGTCAATTCTGTGACAAAGGTTACGAAATTGTCTTCAACAAGAAAGGTGTATCAATCACTCACATCAAGGAAGGGTCATTAGCTTTGAGAGGAGTTCGAAAGGCAGATCTTTTTGTTGCAGACATGGATTCACCAAATCAGAATGAGGTCACTTGTTTCTACAGCAAAGCCTCGGATGATGAAAGCTGGTTATGGCACAAAAAGCTATCTCACTTAAACTTCAAAACGATGAATGCTCTCGCGAGGCGAGAATTGGTGAGAGATCTACCTCAAATGGAGTTCGCTCCGAAAGGACTCTGTGAAGCTTGTGAAATGAGAAAGTCGAAGCAAGCATCGCATAAAAGCAAAGAAATTTCTAGTATTACTGAGCCTCTGCAACTTCTTCATATGGATTTGTTTGGCCCAGTGAATGTCATATCTTTATCTAGGAAAAGATATGCATTGGTAATCGTGGATGACTTCTCCAAGTATACATGGGTATTGTTCGCAATGACGAAAGACGAAGTACCTTTCTTAATCATTGATCACATCACTCAAATTGAGAATGTTTCAACACTTACTGTGAAGACGATTAGATCAGACAATGGCACTGAATTCAAAAACGCAGTGCTGAATGACTTCTGTGTATCTAAAGGAATACGTCGTCAGTATTCAGCCCCGAGAACTCCACAGCAAAATGGAGTAGTTGAAAGGAAGAATAGAACTTTGGTTGAAGCAGCAAGAACTTTGTTGTATGATTCGAAACTTCCTTTGTACTTCTGGGACGAAGCAGTGAGTACCGCTTGTTACACTCAGAATAGAACCTTGATCATAAAAGATAAAGAAAAGACACCATATGAATTAATGAACAACAGAAGACCAACAATCAAATACTTTCATGTCTTTGGAGCAAAATGCTATGTACTTATAGATGATGAAAATCTAGGCAAGTTTGCAGCAAAAGCTCGTGAAGGAATCTTTGTTGGTTACTCTACAGATGTGGTGGCAGCTTATTGAGTGTTCTTAGTGAATGATCGAAAGGTGACTGAAAGCTACAACGTCAGATTCGACGATACCAAACTCCCATCAATTTCTAGAGATTCTAGTGAACTTGAGTCCCTAAAATTTCAGAATCTGGACTTAGATGAACTTGAAGATGAACCTGAGTTAGTTGTCCCATTAAATGTTCCAAGTGTACGTGAAGAACTTGAGTCTAGTGAACAATCTAATTCTACAAGATCAGAAGAGAATTCTTCAGTACGAACCGGCAATAACTCAGGGGGAGTAAATAGCAGCTCAAGGACAACTGTTCAAGGCTCGAGACGAGTTGACAGTAGTTCTGTAGGAGCTGGCACTAACTCAGGGGGAGTTAGTGAGAATAATCAAAGTAGTCAGCACCATAACTCAGAAAGTCAAGCTGAATCATCAAGACAATTTCCAGGAGAACGGGTATGGAATAGAGATCATCCGTTTGAATTAATTATTGGTGATCCAGATGTTGGTGTGACTACTAGAAGAACTGCAAGAGCTGACCTGGCTAATATTTCCTTATATTCTGGGTTCTTATCCAAGCTTGAACCTAAAGAAATAGAAGAAGCTCTTGGTGATGCTGATTGGGTGATTGCAATGCAAGAGGAACTCAATCAGTTTGAAAGGCAGAAAGTTTGGAAACTGGTACCCCGACCAAAGAACATATCAGTAATTGGAGCTAGGTGGGTATTCAGAAATAAACTGGATGAAAACGGACTTGTAACACGAAACAAGGCTCGTTTGGTTGCAAAAGGTTATTCTCAGCGAGAAGGAATTGATTATGATGAAACCTATGCACCAGTTGCAAGACTTGAGGCAGTCAGGATGTTCTTGGCATTTGCAGCACACAAGAACTTCAAGGTTTTCCAGATGGATGTGAAAAGTGCCTTCCTGAACGGAGAGTTAGAAGAAGAAGTGTATCTGGAACAGCCGTCTGGCTTCGTTGATCCAGAACATGTAGATTTTGTGTATCTTCTCTTCAAATCTGTCTATGGCCTCAAGCAATCCCCAAGGCGATGGTATGAAACCCTATCCTTATTCTTAATTGAAAATGGTTTTACTAGGGGAGTAATTGATAAAACATTGTTCTATAAAAATGTAAGAAATGACTTAATACTTGTTCAAGTCTATGTGGACGATATTATTTTTGGGTCATCAAATGAGCGCTTGTGCGAGAAATTTGCCAAGCTAATGCAGGAAAAATATGAGATGAGCATGATGGGAGAGCTGTCCTTCTTCCTTGGATTACAGATCAGTCTGAGAAAAGATGGTATCTTTATCTGTCAATCCAAGTACGTCAGAGATTTACTCAAGAAGTACAATCTAGAAGATGCATCAGCAGCTAAGACTCCCATGGCAACAGCCACGAAGCTTGATGAAGACAAATCAGGTAAACCAGTTGACATCACAAGCTATCGAGGTATAATTGGCTCACTCCTCTATTTAACTGCAAGTAGACCCGATATAATGTTCGCAACTTGTTTATGTGCAAGGTTCCAAGCGGATCCTAGAGAATCACATCTCGTAGCCGTCAAGAGAATTTTTAGGTATCTCAAGGGCACACCAAATCTATGGATTTGGTACCCAAGAGATACAGGTTTTAATCTAATTGGCTATTCGGATTCAGACTATGCAGGTTGCAGGATTGATAGGAAAAGCACATATGGTGCTTGTCAATTTCTTGGCAGAAGATTGGTGTCCTAGCAAAGTAAAAAGCAACATACAGTATCTACTTCTACTGCTGAAGCTGAGTACATTGCTGCTGGAAGCTGTGTAGCTCAAATACTGTGGATGAGGAACCAATTGAAGGATTATGGCATGGAGCACAAGAAAATTCCAATTATGTGTGACAACACAAGTGCCATTGCCATAACCAAAAATCCTGTAGATCACTCAAGAACCAAGCACATCGACATCAGGTATCACTTCATAAGAGAACATGTCGAGGAGGGGACTGTGGAGCTACATTTTGTGCCCACAATGCAACAAATTGCAGATATATTCACCAAACCTCTTGATGAAGTAACATTCAATAGATTGGTTGGTGAATTGGGAATGCTTAACACAAGTTATTAAAGCCTTCTATCTGTAAAATCCAGGTTTATGTTTGTATGTGCAAGCTACTTAATCATTATGTGCTTAGACTTTAAAATGCCTAATTAATGATTGTTATAGTTTGCATATAATTTGCATAAATTCATTATGTTTTAAATGTCTTTTATAGCACAAATCTGTGAATTTATGCTTGTTAGATTGCATGATCATAAGGGGGGTTAAATTCATAATATTCTAAATTTTACATGATTTTTAGATGAATTTACCTATGATTTTCATGTAATTAGAGGCCTTAGAATTGAATATCTTCAAAATTTCGAGTTAGTGTCTATCTCGAAACTCATCTAGAAATTCGACTTGAATTTCGACTTAAGCTGTCAGAGTGAAGTTTTGAAAATTCTAAGTCTGGGAAGAATTTCGAGTTATCTATCTCGAAATTCGACTTTGAGTTCCAGTTCGAGTTACCAGTGTGCCTAGTTCTCTTCAAAATATTCGAGATAAAGTCTATCTCGAATTTTATCTCGAAGGTTGAGATGAAGTTTCCATTAAGGGAATATTTTGAAAACTGAGAATAACTTCGAGTTAGTCTATCTCGAAACTCAACTCGAATTTCGACTTGATGTTCGAGATAGAGATCTCAGTTGCTTAGAAGGGAATTTTTGAGTTACTCTTAACTCGAATCTTATCTCGAAGGTTGAGATTAGGTTTCCATTCAAGATATTTTGGAAAGAATTGAGATTAACTTCGAGTTAGTCTCTATCTCGAAACTCAACTCGAATTTCGACTTGATGTTCGAGATAGAGTTAAACTTCTAACTCGAAACGTATCTCGAATTTCCCTGTATTTCTTTTACTGGAGGGGAATTTTCCAAGTTTACAAACCAATAAAGTTCGAGATAGGATTTCCCTATAGTTTTTGCTGTAAAATTGGTTAAAATGCTTATTTGTGCTTATTTGTTCGAGTTAACCTCTATCTCGAACTTCATCTCGAAGTTCGACTTGATGTTCGAGATAGAGTTCGACTTAGGTGTTCCCTGTATGGACTTAGTATTTTTCACTCTTTTTAACATGGACACTTTTGTCATTTCACAATCATCTATATATACATCTCTAACTCGATGCATCATTCCCTTTACCTAATTTCATTTTTACAGCAGCCACTTCACAAAAACAAGGCGATTTCACAAATTACATACCATTAATCCGTGTTTTTGTGATTAAACTCATACTAATCACGAATTACTGCCAATTTCTTGACTACTATTGTCTGTGTTATCATTAATCTTTGTGTTGGTGTGTTTTGTAACCACTCATATACACGCGCATATACATACACACAAACATCAAGTGTTTGTGTAACTGTTCAAAACACAATTTCCATATTCTTCATCCATATACACACACGATTTCACTGGTATACACACGAATATTCATCTTCTTTGAATATTCAGATTTAGAAATTGGCAACTGTTCATATCCCGTAGTTTAACTTTTCAGATTGTTTTTTTGGTATTCTCGAAAAATTAAAAGGGATAAAACTGTTAATTCGTAAATTACTTGTTTTTCAAATTAAAAAAATTTCACATCTCTTAAAGAAAAACATTTAATTAAAATGGCTCACCAATTTTCACTTGCTAAAAACAATTTTTATAATATTTCTACGGAAATTGGTGATCAACTCCCACGGTTTAAGTTTTGGGTACGATTTCTTAATTTGTACTCCAAGGCTAGCCATGATTTTACTGCTAAACCTACACTAGTACATGATGCTTTACAGCAATTATGGACTAGTGCGGTTACTTTTGGGAGCAAAACAACCCCCTACGGTTTCAGGTTTACCTTAGCGGGTCAGGAATATGAGGTGACTGAAGAAATTGTCAACAGGGTTCTGGGATTCCCAATCAAAGATGCTTATGATGCAGAACCTACAGCGGAACAACGCCTCACATTCTTTGAAGAAATAGGATGTTATCCTCCGACTAGCCGGATCACTGGAAACATCCAAAAACAATTCTTCCATGTGGAATGGAATTATTTTTTCGAGGCCATCACAAGATGTTTTCGGGCACGCGAAAAAGATTTTCATCAAATTCCAATTCCAATGCAAACCTTTGCAGTTGCCCTAGCAAGAGAACTGGATATAAATTATGGACGCATAGTTCTCTCTGAGATAGTGGCCACAATGGGATCTCCTGCAAGCAGAGACCTCACTACAACTGATGTTGTCTGTTGGTTTCCTCGGTTCCTACAAATGCTGATTAATGATTTAATACCGAAGGATGCTCTTGCTGTTAGACAGGGATTTGCCAGAAGCCCAACATCTGCACCGCTAGGGATGGGCACTAAGTCACTTTCAACTATTGCTAATCAGGATAAACTTCAAGGTAAACATATGTCAATTCCTGAAAATATTCAAATGTGGCTTACATATGATGCAGGAGTTACCAATTTAGAGGAATCATCGCAAGTTTCATCATATGCTCAGAATCCATCTGCTCATGCTGAGGCATTTGATGAGATTCCTGATGAGCAAAGCGATGAGGCACAAGGTAATGAATCAGGTAATCTCTCCCTGCATACTATTCATTCCTCCTCCTATGTATCTGATTCCGAGACCCAAGAGACTGCTAACCCGCAGAATCTATCCCAGGGTGAGAGCTATATTTCTGAGTCTGACACGCATTCTTATTCTCTTTCACCCCTGTTAACGGAAGTCAGAAAGCCAGCACATGTATATGTAGGAGATGATGAGGAGAGTGACCCCGAAGTGCAGCATCTTATTCGAAAGAAAGCCAAAATTTTTCATGCTGCTACTTCAAAAGTCCAGTCAAACCCTAGTGTGTCACACGTAACCACTCCACCTCACGAGAGTGGTTCTCCCCTTAAACAATCTGCACATAGGGACTTTGGTGAGGATTATGTACCTTTTGAAGATCCTGTTGCTTCAAAAGGACATGAAGTTTTAACAACTTCAGCCGTACCTTCACCGGTACGTACTGATGCTGCAATGAGGATCGGTTCTGATGTCGTACAAGAACACTTTGCAGCCCCTCAGCCTGAGATTCCAACTCAGGACATAACAGAAATAGATCCCATAACTGCCAATTATATTGCTTATCCAATTTCTGCAGGTACTGCTTCATACTTTGGATCAATCATTGAAGACATACATGAGCGTGAGACAAGGAGTGTGTGTGAGAGGTTAGGGAGAGAGGGACCTTCATTTTTAAGGCCCGAAACCGAGCGCCAAATACTAACAGAACGAGTATTAGAGCGAGGTCACCTAAACCAAACACCGTCCTTTAATATTGAAAATCTTGATACACGTATGACTTCTATGGAAAATCAGATGAGGCAGTTCGGGCAGACGATGGGGCAGTTCGGGATTAACATTGGAAACAATCAAAGAGCTCTTGATGACTACGCAGCACGAATGGCAAGTCAAGCTACGGCTTTTGATGCTTTGACAAACATGGTCAATGACTTGGGCCATGCTGGTGGTGTCTTGGGAAGCACTCTTAATGAAAGGATGGGGGCAATGGAGTCTACAATGCATACAATGGCCGTGGAGATCAGTAGAATGATGTTCGCAGTCAGGAGTTTTGTGCCCCCGGAGTGTTTCGAGTCGCAACAACCTCCCCCCGATGCTGGTGCAGGTGGTGCTAGTGGAGCGGGAGCCTCCGGTTCTGGTTTTGGAGGTTCTTATGCTGCTGGTGGATTTCCGGAGCAAGGTGGTGTTCAGGATAACTCA
This sequence comes from Saposhnikovia divaricata, assembly GCA_036435485.1. Classification (NCBI taxonomy): domain Eukaryota; kingdom Viridiplantae; phylum Streptophyta; class Magnoliopsida; order Apiales; family Apiaceae; genus Saposhnikovia; species Saposhnikovia divaricata. The sequence continues at coordinate 64,638,966 of CM071597.1, read as the reverse complement.
CCTAAGGGGGAGAGTGGAAAGGAGACGAGACAGCAGGCAGTTCATATCGAAGAAATTGAAGAACATGCTGATCTTGTCAAGGAAATAGAAATTGAGCCGTCTGTTGATAAAGAGGCTCTGAGGAGGAGAAAGGGTAAGGCAATGATGGTTGATGAACCATTTGTTGACCTGAGTCATCAGGAAACAGTACAGGAGGTACTTGACTCAGATTCTGATATGGAAAACGTACCTTTGGCACATGCTATAAAGAGATCTTTGAAGGAACAAGGTGGAGGTGCTGGGATGTCTTCCGGAATGCCTGAAGAAATTCCTGTTGATGAGGAAACCCTTAAAGCTCAACAGTTAGCCTTGGAACAAGCTCAGTTCCATAAAATGAAGATGATGCAAGAACATGCTGCGTTCCTAGAAAAGAAAGTGGAGCTCCAAGGGAAGCAGTATGATCATGAGCTTGCAAGGCTAGCTGATCCTCAAGTTGATCTCGACAAGAGAAGGATAGGACAGAAGTGGGATGAAGCAAGGAAGATATTGATGGGATCCTGTGCGAAAGGAGTTCATAACAAGGAGGCAGATGATCTGTTCTACAACTTGAATTTGCATAATCCAATGACTGTGGACTATATAAGTGCTTTGAAGAGATTAATTTCTAAAGTCAGGGTTGGATACAATGCAACACTTAAGGAGTGGCAGGTTATTTTGTCTTTGGTAGAAGGAGTCCCAACATCTTTCCTATATGTGGATGACCAATTCATAACGAGAAGATCTGCGTCAGAGTTGTTCTTGCTAGCGACAAAAATTCAATACTCTCAATCTGAGGAGCTAAGCATTCTGTATAGGGATCAGTTAATGCAGCTAGCAGAGGACAAGGGTCCAGAATTCTCAGCATATCCTAATTTTGTCCGGATGGTAGTTGACGGGAAGATGAAGAGGGTTAGCATGGAGGAAAATGATCTAATGGAGATTTCAGTGGAATCTCTCAAAGCTGTCTGTAGACAAATGATGAGTAAGGGATTCGCTTCTGAGCTTAAAGAAAAATTCGTGAAGATCATTGAAAAAGTCATATTCAAGAAGAGCAATGAGGTGTGGAAGTGTGATATCATTGCTCCAAACCCTCTAGATAATGTGAAGATTGAGCCAGAGCTGATGGAGAAGAAATGGAATATTCTTCAAGCAATGAAGAATGTAGATGAAGCTCTGACTCTTCCTTCTGGAGCACTAGAACAAGGAGAGATAAGGGAGGCAATTGGTGTTCCAGGAAGTGATAGTGTATACTGGATACACGCTTATGTTGAAGATACAGCTGATGCTTTAGTATTCATAGATGCAGACCAGAATCAAACGCTCTTGCATATGAGTAGAAAATGGCTGCTAAAGACTCAAGATGCTGCATTTCTGGAGAGAGTATTATATGTATTTAAATGGGGCGAAGTGGAAGATGAGTATGTGGAAGAAAAGCAGAGACTCATGAGTTACCTGTCTGAGGTAGTGGTGGAAAAGAAGCGGATGGAGCGAGATGCGGCTAGTGTCCACAATACTGACCGTGTCAAGGGCTACCCCAAGATGATCTATTGTCAGTTTAAAGCTGATAAATCACATTGGAAACCTCATCTCATAATGAAGAATTTTGAGGACATTCCAAAGATCAGGACTACTCAGGAGGTGGACAAACTCAGAAGGCTTTTCAAACATCCTTATCCAGAGCCCAAGAATCCTCTAGAAATGGAAGCTGTAAGTCTGTTGAATGCTAGGTGGAAGCAGCTTCACGATCCAGTGTACAAGAAAGAACAGCAGCAGAAGGAGAAGCGCAGAAGGCAGAAAGAAGAGAAAGACCAAGCTGCTGAAGCTAGAAAGAGGAAACGGAATTAGGGTTAAAGGTCAGAGTGGTGTGAACTTGAAGTTGGAAAAACTTCATGTCTTTCGGTTGATTTAACTCACTTGAGGAAAATTCACCTTAGAGTGAATCCAATAAGGTGATATAAGTTTGACTAAAAGGTATGAAATAATCCAGGTGATAGGAATCACTCAAATGATCTTTAATTCGAAGTTCGAATTCTGTTTCTAGTTTAAGTTCTTTGTATTGTTTTCAAGTAAATTTCAATTGTAAATTATTCAAGACTGTAATGTTAATTATCTTTTCTCGTCTCATTGTTTAGTTGAGTTATCCTTCATTAATTTGAATGTCATTGTTAGACAGTCAAATAGGGGGAGATTGAAAGGCAGAGTGTGTAAACTTGTAACACTATAACTAATGTAACTCATCTAAAGGAAAAGATACTTAACCAGAAGACAATCAAGAACAAGAAGTCACAAAGAAATCAACACTAAATGAAGACAAGGTAATTGATACAATTCAACATGTTAACTATGATCAAGCCAAGAAGAAATCATTGAAAGAAGTTCAAGTCAAAGTTGTTCATGCCTCATTGATTTGAAAAGCCAAGAATCAAGATCATAACTATCAGTATCAATAAGACTAATTGATTTCAAGTGAACAAGAAGGAAAGCAAATATTGGAAAGCCACATTACTAATTGGATATGGTAATTTATTCAAGAAGCAAAAACACTATCAAGACTAGTCACTTATGAACCAGACCAGTGCATCAAGTGTCAGGACATTGATAGCAAGTTTATGTCAGTAATAAAGATCCATGTTCAAGAGCTTGGTGAAGAATAAAGAAGACATGAAGATATCACAAGTTCAAGATGTGCATTGAAGTTTCAAGTTGAAGACCAGAATATTTTCTAAGTACTAAATATTCTAGATGACCAAGTAGAATATTTCTAAGTAGAAGTTCTACTTAGAAATTCGAGATGGCTAAGTAGAAATTCTCAAGCAGAAGTTCTACTTAGAGTGCAGCTTCAACATGACACATGGCATCTTCTGATTGGCAGATTTCCAAGCTTTCAAGATAAGGCAAGATTTATGTGGACATCATTGGGCCACGTATATCTTAGTCTTTGAAGACTACAGGACATAGATTACATGTAGTATAAATAGAAGTACTTGTGTAATGTTTTAGTTAGTGAGCAATTCTTGAGAGAAACACATGTAAAAGAGAGAGAGTGCATTCACAGAGCTTAGTATCATTCACTTCTCTCTGAACTTCTGTTATACTTTGTAATGAATGTTGTAGCAACCACTTCAAGTTATATATAAGACATATATTCCTTGAATCTGTGTGTTCGTTTATTGCATCGTATTTATTGCTTCTCATATTTGAAAAGTTGTATTCACCCCCCCTCTACAACACATTTGGACCTAACAGACTTCTTCTTCTTCTTTAGGCTAATGATAGGTGACTCAGGTTCCTCACATTCTAAACCTAGTTCTACAGCCAAGGCTGCTTCAGTTAAGATGTTTAAAGGTTCAGAAGCAACCTGTTTTCTCTTCTTTTTACTAATATCACCCTTTTGAGAGGATGATGCAGTTGGCTCTGTGTTTGGTAGAGTGTTTGTCTGATAGGGTTGGTTAGCAATCCTTGGGTTAGCATTTTGTTCTTCTTGCTTAGGCTGTGCTAACTGAGACTTAGATTCAAATATTGGCATGTTGTGGGGGTAAGACCTAAACAAACCCTCCATGTGGGGAGTTATCTTAAGCCTTACATCCACATCATTCCTAGTCTCCAAGTTACCAAAAATGAGTTTGGTCATGGACCTAGGATAGCCTATTTTACTTTTATCTACTCCAGGCAATTCAATCAAAGAAGCATTTTTAAAATTAAGTACTGATTGAATAAAACGAGGAAAGAAAATTTCAGTACCTCTCTTGGCTGTGTTCTTACCAAGTCTCCCATATAGCTCCTGTAAGATGAGATGTCCAACATCTATCTTTCTCCCATGAGCCAAGGCATAGGCAAGCTGCTGCACAGGTGTACTAATCTGGTCAAAGCTCGATTTCCTTGCAGTGAATACATGAAGGAGTGTAGCAAAAACATAGCTCCATTCTTTTCGCAAGTACTTCCTATTCAGCTTCCCAAGTTTAATAAATTCAAAGAATTCTTCCAACTCAGCATCGGTGGCCAGGGAGTCATATGCCTCTTGCTGCAAATCCAAGGCTTGATTCATGTCTATGGTAGTGATAGTAATATCCTCGCCTTGAATCTTGCAGTAGAAAACATATGAGGTGATAGCATTCTCAAGGGCGATGACCTCCACAGTAGCTGTACTCCAGAATTGTTCTAATAAGTCTATGTACAGGGTTGGGTTGGCTGAGAGTGCACCCTTGATGTAAGATTCAGACAACCATCGAACAAAGCACTTGAAATTAGCATTTGGTGCTTCCACATCACTGGTAATTGCGATGAAATTGGTTTGAGATGGTATGGTGAGTTGAGTGTTTGCCATTTGGGTAGAGAAGAAAAGAGAATTAAGGTTGAAGAAGAAATTCGCAGTTAGGGTTTTCAGAGGTTTTAGGAGTTTAGATGCTTGAGAAATCAAACGAAATGAGTTGAATAAAATTGTATATGTATGAATAACCTGAGTTGTCGATTAGATATATGATCTGTATCAACAAGTCATTCGAGAAGTATAAAACAACTATTCGATAAGTCAAGAATGGCTTATTCGATATCTCAGGCAGTTTGTAACTCACAGCTGGCAGTTATTTAACTCAGAAAATAATTCTTAGCTAAATAAAATATGTTTTTATGAGCGAAATGAAATTTTGAATATAAATCCAAAAAGCGATTAAGTGTCAGCGAAAAATCAGCCTTTTCAAATGATTCGATAACTCAAATACAGTATTCGAGAACTCCATCACTAGAGAACTAAAATACTCTATTCGAGAACTCAGAGTGTGCTATTCGATTTCTCCAAAAGACACTATTCGAGAACTCAAGAGGGTTCTAGATAGGCCTATTCGAGAACTCGAGCCATGACATAACAATGAACCATTCGAGAAGTCTGACTTATCGAACTATAGTTTTCACTCATAAAATTCAATTTTCACTATCTTTTAAAATTTACTAGAAATATTCACTGAAGAATATTCTACCAAATTAAATAGTGATTCTCTCAAATTTCACAGAAATTTCAAGCTAAAGATGTATGATTTTCAACATATGCAGCATTATGGAATATTTATAAATCATACTTCAGCCAATACTTACTTCAAAAAATATTGAACATTTGATAAAGTAAGCATTTACTGTTGCAACAATCTAGTTGATATATTCACTTAGCCAGAATTTGAAGAATTCAGCATTCCAATCTCACTAACCAACCTTGTGAAGGTGGCTTCATCTAATGGCTTAGTGAATATGTCAGCTAGTTGTTTTTCTGTGGGAACATAATGTAACTCAATGGTTCCATTAGTTGCATGCTCCCTTATGAAGTGATATCTGATGTCAATGTGCTTTGTCCTAGAATGATTGACAGGATTGGAAACTATAGAGATTGCACTTGTGTTGTCACACATGATTGGAATTCTTTCCAACACAAGTCCATAATCTCTAAGTTGGTTTCTGATCCAAAGCACTTGAGCACAGCAACTTCCAGCAGCTATGTACTCAGCTTCAGCTGTGGAAGTTGACACAGATTGTTGTTTCTTGCTGTCCCAAGAGACTAACCTTTGTCCAAGAAACTGGCAGCTACCTGAGGTGCTTTTCCTATCCACTCTGCATCCAGCATAATCAGCATCAGAATAACCAACCAGATTGAACCCTGTGTCCTTAGGATACCATAACCCCAAGTTTGGTGTGCCCTTTAGATATTTAAAAATCCTCTTTATTGCTATCATATGTGATTCCTTTGGATTTGATTGGAACCTTGCACACAATCATGTTGCAAACATGATGTCTGGCCTACTAGCAGTGAGGTAGAGTAGAGAACCAACCATGCCTCTGTAGATTGAAATATTTACCTTCTTGCCCTTAACATCTTCATCTAACTTGGTGGCAGTGGCCATGGGTGTCTTTGCAGGTGAGCATTCTTCCAAGTCAAATTTCTTTAATAGATCCTTCATGTATTTGGTTTGACTTATAAAAATGCCATCCTTCCTTTGACTAACTTGAAGCCCAAGAAAGAATGTTAATTCTCCCATCATACTCATCTCATATCTGCTCTGCATGAGCTTAGAGAATTTCTTACACAGCTTCTCATTTGTAGAGCCAAATGTGATATCATCCACATAGATTTGAACTAAGATAATATCATCACCATGTTTCTTGTAAAATAGTGTCTTGTCCAGTGTGCCTCTAGTGAATTGATTCTCCAGTAGAAATTGTGATAGTGTGTCATACCATGCCCTAGGAGCTTGCTTAAGTCCATACAATGCTTTAAGCAATCTGTAGACAAAGTAAGGGAATTGTGGATCCTCAAAGCCAGGTGGCTGTTGCACATATACTTCTTCTTCCAACTCCCCATTCAGAAATGCACTCTTGACACCCATTTGATAAACCTTGAAATTAGAATGTGCAGCAAATGCCAAGAAAATTCTGATGGCCTCTAGTCTAGCAACAGGGGCAAAAGTCTCATCATAGTCAATGCCTTCCTATTGAGAGTATCCTTTTGCAACCAACCTTGCTTTGTTTCTTATGACTACACCATTTTCATCCATCTTATTCCTTAGAGCCCATTTTGTTCCAACAATGGTTCTATCCTTTGGTGCAGGCACAAGTTCCTATACTTTGCTTCTTTCAAATTGATTTAGCTCCTCTTGCATATCAATTATCCAATCAGGATCCAACAATGCATCATCAAGTTTCTCAGGCTCAACTTGGGATAGAAAGCAACCATAGAGACATTCATTTATAGTTGCTCTCCTTGTCCTCACTCCTGCATTTGGATCTCCAATTATCTGATCTGCAGTATGTGATCTATCCCATTTCCTTGTATGTTCAGATTGATTTCTCAGCCTTGATGTTGCTTCATCATCCAGATCATGATCATTTACATTTCCTCCCCCTGTGAGGTTGCCACTAATCACAGGTGTGTCTTGGATGCTTGTTTCTTCATTGTTGATTGACACAGGTTCTTCATTCACTTGAGTTTGTTGGATTGTGGGCTCAAATTCAGTTGCAATCTCCTCATCAGAATCATCTAGATTGTCAAACTTCAAAGGATCTTTATCTTCATCATTGGCTTCTTCCAATCCAGGTAGTTTGCTATCATCAAATGTCACATCTGTGCTTTCCATAACTTTCTTTTGACTGATGACATAAACTTTGTATGCAATTCTTTCCATAGAGTAGCCAAGAAAAATTCCTTCAAATGCTTTTGCATCAAACTTTCCAACATATTCTGAATTGTCTTTTAACACAAAGCATTTGCTTCCAAAAGTATGAACATACTTTAGAGTAGGCTTCTTTCCAGTCATCAAGTTGTAAGGTGTCTTTCCAGTGTTTTTGTTGATGAGGGTTCTGTTTTGGATATAGCATGCAGTGCTCACAGCCTCAGCCCAAAAACATGTAGGCATCTTTGCATCAAGTAACATTGTTCTAGCAGCCTCAATCAGAGTTCTATTCTTTCTCAACAACTCCATTTTGTTGTGGAGTCCTTGGAGCTGAGAATTGTTGAGAAATACAATTTTCTTTGCAGAATGCTTCAAGCATGGCATTTCTGAACTCTGTTCCATTATCACTTCTTAATGCAATCACACTTGCATTGTTGGACTTTGCTTCCTTGTCAATTTTCTTTATATGCTCAATGATTACTTATGGAGCCTCATCCTTTGATGCCAGAAATTCTACCCATGTATACCTTGTGAAATCATCAACCATCACTAGAGCATACTTCTTCCTTCCTAGTGACACAATATTGACAGGCCCAAACAAGTCCATATGAATTAGTTGTAGGGGCTTGGTTATTGATGTCACTGTCTTTGACTTGTGGCTTGATCTTTTCATTTTTCCTTTTTGACAAGCCTCACACGCTCCTTCTTGACAGAATTCAAGTGTGGGCATGCCTCTCACTAACTCCCTTTTGACTAGAGAATTAATGCCTTTGAAGTTCAAGTGTAATAGATTCTTGTGCCACAGCCAACTATCTTCATTTGATGCTTTTGAGTAAAAGCAACAAATTTTGTCCTTGTTTGCAGAGTTCATATTGGCTACAAACAGGCTTCCTTTCCTTACTCCAGATAGAGCAAAGTCACCAGTCTTCTTGTGGGTGATCAAACATTCATCTTTGTCAAAATTCACTTTGAAGCCTCTGTTAGTAAATTGACCAACACTTAGTAGATTGTGCTTGAGCTCCTTGACCAGTGCTACATTTTCAATGATGACATTTCCAATTTCCAACTTGCCATATCCCAATGTGTTGCAAATGCTGTCATCTCCAAAAGCAACCATTGGGCCAGCCTTCTCCTCATACTGTGATAGCAGGGCCATATCACCAGTCATATGGTTTGAGCATCCACTGTTCATAATCCACATGACCTTCTTTTCACTTTCTTTGCCCTGCAAACACAAAGGTATTACTTCTCCTTTGGTACCCAAACAAGTTTGGGTCCATGTGGCTTAGCAACAGTTTTATCATAAACAGCATGCTTATCAATTTTCTTGATGTTGGTCTTCTTGTCACTGTTAGAAGTCTTGGAATCAGGGTTCTTAGACTTAGGTGACAGAGGTACCTTCCTAACTTTAGGAGGACTTGAAGACTTTGTTCTTGTGTAGTGTGTGTGAACATTGTGACTGATGCAACCTTCCATGAATTGTCTTCTCAAATTAAAACAACTAGGCATTACATTCATGTTACATGGCATACAATCAAATTTATCACAGAAAGGAGAGTCTCTATGTCTTAAAGGTACAGAGCAATCATAGAATGGTTTAGCAACACTACCAGATGATTTCTTGCATGCATGAGTTAAATGATTAGTGCTAAAACAGTTTTGACAAACTTTCCTAGGGGCATTTGGCACATAAGTATAGTTGTTGTCCTTGTTAATCCCCAATTTGCCATTCCTATTTTGTTTCTTTTTAGCCACTTTCTTCTCAAACTCATTATTCCCAGCTGAAACAAACTTCACAAATTTCTCAGGTCTAGGTCTACCTCCTACTGGCTCCTTGGCTTTGGTTTTGACAGTCTCACTTCAAGAGGATGCTTGTTGTTCATTTGATTGTGCCTTATCTTAATCATCCAACATTTGCTTAATGAGTAAGGCATCCTTATCAATCTCAAGTGTTGGTGTTTTAAATATTGGGTTCTCAGTCTTTTTCAAAACCTGAGGCACTTCCTCTTGAACAACAATGTCATCTTCAATGACTGCATAGCCTTTCCTCTGTTTAAGAGTGTCATAATCAAGTCCAATGGCAGCCTTAGGTCTAGCTAGATTTTTCTCATGGTAGGACTGCAATAGACTAGAGGAATTCTTAAATGTTTTCAATTTAAATTAATTTTCAGCTAGTTCATCCCTAAGAGCTTTCTCAACTTGACTAGCACATAGAACCTTATTCTTTAGAAATTTAATTTCTTGTTTAAGGTTTTCTACTTGCATAGCAGTTAGTTCTAGTTCCTCATTTCTTTTGTTCAACAGTTCATTCTTAGTAGACAGTTTAGCAATTTCTTCATTAGCAGCAGTCATACTAGTATGAATATTAAACATCTCAACAGATAGTTGTTCAACCATAGATTTGTATTCAGAAACAGACATGTCTATGGTAGTGAGGGATGGTACCTGAGAGTCTGATGCAGATGGTTCTTCCTTGGAGTTGGCCATCAAGGCATAGTTGCAGAATTCTTGTTCTTCTCCATCACTATCAGAATCATCCCAACACTTCCCTTCAGCTATGTAGGCCTTACCTGGTGTATGCTTCTTTAGCAGAGCCTCATACTTAGCTTCAAGCTCAAGAAACTCCTTATCCTTCTTTTTAGGCTTCTTGCATTCACTGGAAAAATGCCCTAGGTCATTGCATCTATAACATCTCACAGATGACCTATCCACATAGCTGGTTTTGAATCTGTTTTTGTTTACTTTCACAGGTGCCTTGCTCTTGTTGAATGAATGATTTTGAGATCTAGGCTTGAAGGGCTGATTCCTCTTAAATCTGATGTTTGGGAATTTTCTAGCCATAAAAGCATATGAAGTGTTTTCCATGGCATCCAACTCTTCAAGAGTGTAGAACTCATCTTCTTTCTTTTCATCAATAGGTTCAGTCACTTCTTCTTTAGTTTCTTCATCATCTACTATCTCTTCTATTCTCAGCTGACTTGTAGATGCTTCCAGGTCTTGAACAGATTTGTTGACAATCAAGGCACAGGATGTGTTTATCATTCTACCTTGGTTGGCTTGGATAGCCCTCTTCTGAAGCAGCTCAAGCTCATGAGTCTTTAAAACCCCATAGAGCACATCATATGTGACTTTGTTCAAATCACTTTCTCTTAGAGATATGACCCTTTGCTCTAGATGGTTTGGTGTAGATAGTAGAAACTTCATGTTTAATTCCTTAGTGCTGTAAACCTTCCCATTCATTTGAAGCTCAGTCACCAGCTTGTGAAATCTTTCAAACATATCAGTAATACTTTCTTTGGACTGTGCCATGAAAGCCTCATACTGTGTGACCAGTATCTGTTTCCGATTCTCTCTTACCTCCTATGTCCCTTCACATAACACCTCGATGTGGTTCCACATGTCCTTGGCTGATGTGCATGATGCTATGTTGGCAAACATCGACATATCCATGGAGTCTATGATCAGCAACATGAGATGACTATCTAGGGCAACCTTTTCCTTCTCTGAGTCCGTCCATTTGGATGGCTCTTTTGGAACATATGATCTAGGAATGACTATTGCCCACTGTAGATTCAGCAATTTCTTGTTGTGGTACAAATGGACCATTCTTGAGGATGTCAGGGTAGAGAGGATTGGCAGCTTTGATGAACAACAGCATTTTTATTTTCCAGAGGTTGTAATTCTCTTTGTCGAACTTAGGGACCTTTACCGTACCTGTAGTCTTTGGTGTATTCGAACTCATGATCGTTTTCTGTTTAGATTAAACAGCCTGCTCTGATACCACTTGTTGAGTATTGAATACAGTAAAAGAATACAGAGGGGGGTGAATGGATTCTTGAACTTTTCTTCGTTCTTGAATCTTTGCAGCAAGATATGTGTTGAGTGTGTGAGATATGTAAGTGCGGATAACAAAGACAAACACAACACAATATTTCTTTAATCTAATATTTTATTATATAAAGATTTTGCTACAATCTGTGAATACAAATGATAGTATTCTCAGCTTCGTTTTTCTCAGAGAGATATTTCTTGTGATGTATCTTGAAAAACTTAAAACTTATCTGCTAAGGAAGTGAGGCTGTATCCTTATAGACATGGATACACCTACTTACGACAAATAAGGTAGGTAAACAAAATACTTTCCAGTCTGTCTATCTCATTTGAGTAAGAGTCCAAACGGCTACAGATTTGACTTTGCAAAGCCTGTTCAGATCCACTTCTTTAGCTCCTTGTCCCCTGACTTATCTCTCCAAGCTTCTTTGTAGGCTTTCCAACGTGCTTTATAGTACATAGTCAAATAAAGCGTCTTGGCTTGTTGCAGGTTTTTGACTTGTACAATTCTTCAGTATTTTGTCTTCAAGAATGTATTCGAGAAGTGGCTAAGTGAGTGATTCGAGAACTAGAATTGACTTAATCGATAACTCTGAGTTCTCGAATAGTGTTATATTGACATATCGAATCACTTCTCGAATAGCTCTTTTCTCTGGGAGTCCTTGAGATATCGAATAGAGCATTTTGACATATCGAATCCCTGAGATGTCGAATAGCATCTTGAGTCTTTGAGATATCGAATAGAGCATTGCTTGTTGACCCTTTTGAGAACTCGAATATCACCTTTGACCTGTTGACTCCTTGAGTTCTCAAACAGAGTAATAGACATATCGAATCTCTGACATATCGAATGAGATATCGAACAATGTATTCAGAGATATCGAATAGTGTCTTCTGAGATATCGAACCCCTGACTTCTCGAATGCTAGACTTCTCGAATAGACAAATGTACTTCTCGAATTGGTACTTAGCAAATTCTTCATTTCTTCAAATCCCAACTGTGATTATTTGGCAGTCTTTATCTCCTTGCTTGAGGCATGAACCTTGGAGCTTCTTTCAAGCATTATTCTTGACTTAATAGGTACAGTTACACAGCTAGAATTTGATGCCTATTACAAGTACAAAACCAGTAGAAACTCTACAACTAGAGGTTCCCTCAGTTAAGAGATCATGTAAGTAATGCATAGCATTACAAATAACTTAGGGTTGTTATTAGATGTATTCAGGCATGACTCTGTGACTAACAATCTCCCCCAAATTGTGAGTAAGACCCTTAGTCGAAGTGATTCACACAAGAAGTCGAAGTTTGAGAAAACCATTTTTTTCGAGGTTGTAGCAACACATTACAAAATAAATAAAACATTTATTTTGTGAGAACATCTTGAATTACTACTTGTGTTTGCGATTCTTGTGTAGATAGTTTACAATCTTTATCATTGTTGTTGTGCTAAAGATTTAAAATTATCTATATTGCATTCAACCCCCCTTCTGCAATATACTCCGGGACCAATAAGAGTTTGGGTCCTAAGTGGCAGAATTTATCTGTTTATGAGAAAGAGCTTTTGGCTATTGTAACAGCTGTACAGAAGTGGGATCAATACCTGTTGGGTGCCCACTTTTTGATTAGAACAGACCAGAAAAGTCTTAAATGGCTTCTGCAGCAGAAATTTTTTACACCTTTTCAACATTTCTGGCTGTCTAAGCTTTTAGGGTTTGATTATGAAATTCAGTATAAGTATGGGAAAGAAAATGTTGCAGCAGATGCTTTCTCTAGGGTACAGGGTACTGAGGTGTTATATTTATCTATTTCTAGTGGATCATCAGACTTAGAGAATTTGATTAAGAATAGTTATAAGGCTGATGATCATCTTTTACAGATTTTGCATCAGTTACAAAGTCAACATGATGTGCAACATTATACATTGGAGGGTGGATTACTATATAAGAAGAATAAAATTCTTATTGGACCTGATGCAGATTTGAGATTGAAAATTTTGCATTGGCATCATGTTATACCTGAGGGAGGTCATTCAGGAAGAGATTTAACTGTGAAAAGGGTTAAGCAGCTGTTTGTTTGGAAGGGTTTAACTAAACAAGTCAGACAATATGTAAAGAACTGCCATACTTGTCAAGCTGCAAAATATGATGTAGCAGCTTACCCTGGTCTTCTCCAACCACTGCCAGTTCCTGAGGAGGTTTGGATAGATATATCCATGAATTTTATTACCGGGTTGCCTAAATCTCAGGTCAAAGAAGTTATTTTTGTGGTGCTGGATCGATTGAGTAAATATGCCCATTTCATCAGTTTATCTCATCCTTTACTGCTGTGCAGGTGGCTCACGTTTACTTGGATAATGTCTTTAGATTACATGGTTGGCCAAGGAGTATAGTTAGTGACAAAGATGCTGTGTTTTTAAGTAATTTTTGGCAAGCTCTATTTTCTCTCCATGGTACTGAGTTTTTACTTTCTTCTGCCTATCATCCAGCTACTGATGGTCAGACAGAAGTGGTGAATAGGTGTTTAGAAACTTATCTTAGGTGTATGTGTGGTGCATAGGAGAAAGTAGGCCTGTCAATGGACCGGAGCTCCGATCCGATCCGAGGCCTTATAACTGGATATGGATTTATATAAAATAAATTCGATCCGATAAAAGTCCGATCCGATAAGAGTCCGATCCATATAATACGGATATGGATTTTATATGATTCGATCTCTTAAGAATCCGATCCGAATAATTATAATTATATAATTATATATTTCATTATATATTAATATTCATATAATTATAAAAATAATGTATAATATTCAAATCATATGAGATCCAACATCCTTTTGTAGTATTTTATACTATAACTTGAAAAAACATTATGTTTATGATGAATACGTTATCATTGTGTTGCATCTAAAATTTGAATTCATATTTTAATTTGAATTATTTTTATGCTTAGAATTCATTTCTTGATCCTTCTAATTTTGTCTGATACATTTCAAGATTAACAAATATTTATTTTTGATTTTCAGTGTTTTATTCTTCTTGTATTTGGATGTTAATGTGTACTTTAACATCTTAAAATTGTTTATTTTATTATTTTAATAGATTTTAATATTAATATAATTTTTTTTATTTTTTTTAATTGGATTGGATATCAATCCGATTACCCGTAATCCTAATGGAGCGGATATGGATTGATCTTAAAAAAAATCTGACATTTAATCCGATCCGATCCGATCCAATCGAAGAATTAAATGGATTTGGATATGGATTCAAGCTGATCCGATCCAAACCCGATCCATTGACAGGCCTAGGAGAAAGATTGGAACCACTGGTTGCCTTCGGCTGAGTGGTGGTATAACACTCATTACCATACTTCTAACCAGAAAACTCCCTATGAAATAGTTTATAATCAAGTACCGCCACTGCATTCACCTTATTTGGCTGGTGAGTCTTGTAATAGAGAGGTTGATAGGAGTATGCAAAGAAGGGAGACTATGATTGCTGATTTTAAATTTCAATTGACCAGAGCACAAGACAGAGTGAAGTATTACAGTGATCAAAACAGATCAAAAGGGGTTTTCAATGTTGGGGATTGGGTATGGTTGAAATTACAACCATATAGGCAGAATTCTGTTCAACAAAGGCAGAATAACAAATTGTCACTTAAATATTTTGGACCCTTTCAGGTTATTGCTCAGATTGGGAAAGTAGCTTATAAGCTTCAGCTACCAAGTTTGGCTAAAATTCATGATGTGTTCCATGTTTCTCAGCTGAAAGCTTTTCATGGACAATTGCCAGTTGCTGCTCATATTCCTCAATGGATACAACAGACACCTGTAGCAGTACTAAGAGTTCCTGAGGCAATTTTGGATAGGAAAGCAGTTAAGTTCCAGAATAAAGTTCAAGTTTAGTATCTTGTCAAGTGGAAGGGCTTAGCTGATTCTGAAGTTACATGGGAGATTGCAGAGGCATTTGAGAAGTAGTACCCTCAATTCATTGCTTGATTCCAAGAGCTTTAAGGGAGTTTAGAAATTGATATTTCTAAGTAATAAAAATAGACTTGAGGTCAAGTATTTTCTTATGGGGGAAGGAATGTTAGGGTAGTTTAAAATTGATATTTTTAATAAAAATAGTTGAGTTAGAACTATTCAAATTGAATAGAACGGGAAAAGTTGTTACATGTATTAGCTATTACTATATAATGTGTTGTAAACAATGTAGAAGGCTTTGATTCAGTTTAATAAAATTCTATTATTCTCATCTATCTCTCTCATCTCTCTCTACTTTCTCATCTCTTTCTCTCTGTTATATCTCCATTCTGTACCTATCATTCTATAGTTACAGATTGAGTTTATAGGTTTATAATACATATTTTTAGACCTATATCATTAGGTGGTGGTGGTGCTGGGATGACGGAGTCGAAGTCGAACCATCGGAGAAGAAGGGGGTGAAGGATTGTCAAAGAAGAATGTAACGCCCTCAAATCCGGGGTCAAGGATTTGGTCGTCACGCGGAAATCCTCAACATCATATTACCTGTTTAACAACATTAAATCTCTTGTAGTCCTTTAATAACTGAATTACATCATTGAGACCCCAACCACCAAGCATCTTTTAGGTTATAGGGCTAGAAACAAGAACTAAAGTCCTTACATTACTCATTTCATCTTATCCATTCAATTACATCACACTTGTTCCTGCATACCTTATACTACAAGTATAGCTTCGATGAGAAGTACACCAGTACTAGTACTACTCTGCACAAGGTACTACATATATTACACATCAATATATATACATAACTTACTTCAGTCATAGATTATCTGGATCCCATCATCTTCATAAGGGCATATTGTCTGCTTCTTCCGAACTATGCATTTAAGCCTTGTCCATCTACCTTTATCTGAAAGGTTAATATTTGAAAACAAATAAGTTTGAGCGAAAGAATTGCTCAGCAAGTTATTACTAAAGCTTAAAATATCTCCCATCATGGTGATAAGTGGATTTATATCCACTTGGATCGCTTCAATTCGGCTTAAATTGATTGTTTTGGACTCAAGTTTATTGTAGTTTTGATGTGTTTTGCTTAGTTGTGCAGACTTACAAGAATATCGATTATGGTTGATGCTTCTATCGTGTTTGGAGAATTAATTGATTAAAATTCGGATTTTCCGGGAAGGTTGCGCAGTCTACACTGTTTTGGCCATATCTGGAGTTCTATAAGTCCGTTTGAGGCCCGTAAGGTGTCCACGCGAAGCGTGGAAGATTTTCTACAACTTAGGACAGGAGCCGCGCGCGCAAGCTGCGTGTGGTGGGCGCAATCAGCGCGACAAGCAGACTGATGGGAGCAGAGAATTTACTGTTTTGCCCTTTTCAAGTTCTAATTGTATTTTGGGCAGTTTTTGGTACCTAAATCGAATTCTAATTGTAATAGAAGGCAATTTCTTGCTGGGCAAGACTTGGAGTGCCTATATAAACACATCCAACCCTTTGTAAATTAGACAATTAGAATTAGAGAATTAGGAATTAGACAATTATATATCTTGTACATAATATAGCTTAGATCTACAAGGGAGAAAATGAGAGAAGGATTCAACACTCGTGACAAGCAACGGATCTAGATCTACTTCATCTTTTGTATAATAGATTTGTTTTCTTAACTCTTGTTTTATTAATATTATTACTTTCTTCCATATCTTGTTTGTTATCATGGTTTCACTTGATCCCATGATGACGAGAGGTTCAATTATGAACTAATCGTTGTCATGGGATTCTAATGGATTTATTTATGGAACTTAGTATCTTGATTGTTTTTAGATCTGTGTGTGATGTATATTTGATATCCTCGTATGGTTATGCTTAATTGATAGATGCGTAGCTAACATCTAATCTGTTAATCTCTTGTGAAGTGAAAGTGGATCTTGAGATTTAGAACTTGCCATGCTAGCATAGGTTCATGATTGTTTATCAACATGATTCGTAGTATGAGATGAGAATACTTATATTACCCTGTGTGATCTTTATGGATAACTTGCTCTTCAACCGTTATGTTTTCAAATTCTATAGACATATAGGGTCGAAGCATAATTGGTGTCTATTCATCTTCTATCTCTTTTGTGGATGTATGTTTAGTTTGGTATACGTATACTGAGAGGTAGCGTGTACTTGTTTCGTGTTGTCCGATCAGATATCATAACCATTGCACATAGTGATTAAAGGCGTCAGATCTAAGCGAAGTATTTAATGAAGTTAGGATTCCATGTTTTTCTCGCATATAAGTAGTTAGTAATTTTTAGTTTGTTAATTTGTATCTTAGTTAATTCTAGTTAGTAAAAAACTTAATATTGTTAATTGTCTTAGCAGTGCATAATAACCATACATTGTTGCATAGATACAAAACTGAATTGAAACCTAAGATCTCTGTGGGAACGAACTTGTTCTATCTGTATTACTTGTGGCCACGTACGCTTGCGTGATTTTGTGTTACCAAGTTTTTGGCGCCGCTGCCGGGGATCAACGGTGTTTTATTTTTGGTTTATGTGCTTGTCAATAGTGGTCGTTAGAGTTCACTCACTCAGATTTTTTCTTAACTATCTTGTTTAGTTCGTTGCGTTCAGGTACTTGAGTTTTTGAAGATGGCATGCGAGGAGTTGCCATGGTGGGCATATTCGAGGACATCTATGCCTTATCAATGTGAGCGGTGTTTTGGCGTTCATGATCCCTCACAATATTGTTACTACGAAGGAGTTGATCCGTATGTCAGTTATGAGGAACAACCATATTTTCCATACCATCCTCAACAGTACCAGCAAGATGTTCCAGACATGTCATATTTCTTTGGAAGTGAAGAGTTTCAACATCAGCAACCTACTCCTACTTTTCAGTCAGATGAGGTTGATGATTTGAAGGAGCTTAGGAAGGAGATTAGGATGCTTGCAGAGAGTCATGAGAAGAATCTCAAATCTATGGAGACACTAGTTGCTCAAGTTTTGAGTGTCTTGGAACAAGAGAAACAGCAATCCATACGAGAGGCAATTCCAGAAAATAAAGATGACTTGGAGCAAGGTACTGCATGCATAATTGAAGAAGACAAATTCCAAGAGGAGGTGAGTGTTCACAAGCCATGTGAGGAATTTGATCAAGCTAGTGAGGTGGATGATTTGGAAAGGGCACAATTTGAGACAGACACTGATGAGCTGCAGAAATTTCAAGAATTGGTATGTGCGTACCAAGAGGACACGGATGAGCTACGCAAATTTCAAGAATTGGTATGTGCGTTCCAAGAGGCTGATGATCATGGGAAAGATTCAGGTCTTATACTTGTCTCAGATTATAAAGATGGAGGTAGCGCATTAGAGCCAATGGAGGAAGTTCTTTTTGAGGAACCAAAGGCTGCAGCAACTTACATTTACCCTCCTCCATTATATTCAACCGAAGCCCGCGAGTGTATGTTGTTCTACAAATTGACAGATTTTGGTCAACAGAAGAAGGCATTGGAACAGGACATATTTGTTATACGAATAGCCCAAGCGAGGAGAAGGGGCAGAAAGTGTGCCGTCGTGATGACGATGAAGTCTCGCGAAGAGAGGACCAGGCAAACTATTATCATCCTTAATGGAGGCTTGGAAGTAACGTCAAGCTATTGACGTTAAAGAAGCGCTTCGGAGGCAACCCACGCATTAGTGTAGGAAGAAAAAAAAATATTTGAGTGTTGTATTCAAAAAAAAAAAATTTTGAGTGTGTCTAAACAAAAAAAAAATATTGTGCAAAAAAAAAAATATTGTGCAAAAAAAAGTGTTGTGAAAAAAAAAAGAAAAACCTGCGACACGGCGCCGACTCCAGGATGCAGCGCGCACAATTTTCTGTTCCTGGCCATTGTTGTGGAGTATGTACGTGAGTTTCACATAAAAAAAAAGTGACTACAGGCCGCCATTCACGCGTGACCAAATCTGTCCAGGTACTACTACTTCTAGTCTTGTCCAAGGTTTGTGTCTTTAACACATTAAAAAAAAATGTGTGTAGTGAAAAAAAAAAATTGAGTGTAGGAAAAAGAGTGTAGTGAAAAAAAAAAAGTAGTGGTGTTGTGCAAAAAAAAAAATCACGCGACACTGCGCCATGTGCGCGACCCAGCTTCACAAAATTTCTGTCCAGGCCTTGTTTAGTTGTTGTGGCCGTGTATGTGTGTGGTTATATAAAAAAATTGTGTAAACAACTTTACATAATCCACGCGCCAAACTCTTTGTCCAGGTTCAAGGCCACAGTACTTGAGGCTGTGTGCGGGCTACGGGCTGTTTAAAAAAAAAATGGTGAAACAGCAAATTCCACTCGCTACAGCGCCGAACGCGGGACCCCGCCTCCAAAGATTTCTGTTCAGGCTTCAAGATTCAAGTTTGGGGGATTTTTAATTGCAAGTTTCACCTCTCTGGTTCGTATTTGGGGTATATTTCTTCTTTTTATTTTGATATTACGAATTGTGTTCTTGCATTATTAGGGTCGTGTGTTCTTGATTATTTGGGGGTATTTGTGAATTCGATTTTTTTGTGGATTTTGGTGAATTTTGTGAGTTGGGTATTGATTCTTATGGCTCCTAAGCATGGGAGAGGTGGTACTATTGTTGAAAAATTTTTGTCTTAGACGATGGAGGTTGAATTTAATTGGTTGTTGTTGAGGCCAATTGCTAAAGAAAGGGGATTTTTGCTGAACAAGTATGTTGAGTTGTGATGGGGGAGGATATGTGAAGCGCCTTGTAGGTATGTTTTCTGCTTTCCCTCGTATTTACTTCCATTCAATGCGGACATTGAATATTTTAAGTTTGGGGGTGGTTTGAGGGATTAGTAGTTGTTGTATTATGTGTTCATATAGGATATCATGCTTTGCATATTAGTAGTAATTCATGTATGTATGTTCGTATTAATTATGTTTCTTTCATATAGGACATTCTGTTTTTTATTTTTCGTATACCATGTGAGTTCATATTAGTTGCATTTGCATAGCATGCATATTTCATGATCCCTTAAGACGAGCTAATTCTGATTAGTAGGTAGGTGTCTAATTGAGTGTGGTAATGATGAATAGAGGGTTGACTTATAGTTTCTATGAAATTGACTTATGTGTTTCGGAAACAAAACTAATTACACAGTCTCATTGGGTGCTTTTGGGCTAGGTTGAGGTTATGCTTGTTTTGATGTTTTGAGATTTAATCACTTGATTATATTTAGAATTTTCGTTATTGCCTTGATAGCGTAGTAGCACTAAAGTCTAAGTTTTGGGGAAAACAGGGATTTCATGCTAGTTGTTGGCTAGGTGTCAAATGGCTAGTAGCCGGCTCATATTTATATGAGTAGTCTAGGGTTGGAATTGAGAATTCTCATTCCAGATTGCATAGAAAAAAAAAACAGAGAAAAAAAAAAGTCAAAAGTTTCAATTGTTTATATGCAAAATTAACTAGGGTGAGCTCTTTAATACTCGAGCAATTAAGTTCGCGGGGACTTTGTGCCTAGTGACCTAAGGTTTTTATAGTCTGGGATCCACTAACCCAACGCTCGCTACATGGGTATTATTGTATAAGCCTTTCGGGGTCTCATCCATTGCACGGTTAAATAAGCATGATTGTATATATGTGTCGTAGTAGTTAGTAATAAAGCATGAATTTCTGTCTACTTTGGATAAGGATGGTGGTGTTCCTAGGTTATGAAGTGTCTACAGTCTATTCTATTTATAAACCTGTGATTGTCTTGACGAAGAGCATGTATGATCTTTGACCTAGTTTTGGGAGTATTTCTGATGAACATTGCACACACGCACGTTTCTATTCATGTATTGTTAGTATACGGGAACTTGGTCGAGCTCTATTTGGATTTAGTTGCATTCTTTGAGATATTTGCTTGTTAGTTGGTTTTGGTTAGTTTGAAGGGGATCGTTGCATTTTTCATATTAGTTGCATTCATGCATTGCATTGCATTAGGTTAAATGGATTTTGTGTGTACATTCGCTATAGGCCCTCACGAGACCTTACTCATCCACTGGGGCTGCCTAGGGGTTTAAAGGGCTTGTTGCATATGCCAAATGCAACCGTGATCACCTACGGAAGTGGTACTAGTTAGTTAGTTAGTTGTAATTGTTTATGCTTGAGGACAAGCATCGGTTTAAGTTTGGGGGTGTGATAAGTGGATTTATATCCACTTCGATCGCTTCACTTCGGCTTAAATTGATTGTCTTGGACTCAAGTTTATTGTAGTTTTGATGTGTTTTGCTTAGTTGTGCAGACTTACAAGAATATCGATTATGGTTGATGCTTCTATCGTGTTTGGAGAATTAATTGATTAAAATTCGGATTTTCCGAGAAGGTTGCGCAGTCTACACTGTTTTGGCCATATCTGGAGTTCTATAAGTCCGTTTGAGGCCCGTAAGCTGTCCACGCGAAGCTTGGAAGATTTTCTACAACTTAGGACAGGAGCCGCGTGCGCAAGCTGCGTGTGGTGGGCGCAATCTGCGCGACAAGCAGACTGATGGGAGCAGAGAATTTACTGTTTTGCCCTTTTCAAGTTCTAATTGTATTTTGGACAGTTTTTGGTACCTAAATCGAATTCTAATTGTAATAGAAGGCAATTTCTTGCTGGGCAAGACTTGGAGTGCCTATATAAACACATCCAACCCTTTGTAAATTAGACAATTAGAATTAGAGAATTAGGAATTAGACAATTATATATCTTGTACATAATATAGCTTAGATCTGCAAGGGAGAAAAGGAGAGAAGGATTCAACGCTCGTGACAAGCAACGGATCTAGATCTACTTCATCTTTTGTATCATAGATTTGTTTTCTTAACTCTTGTTTTATTAATATTATTACTTTCTTCCATATCTTGTTTGTTATTATGGTTTCACTTGATCCCATGATGACGAGAGGTTCAATTATGAACTAATCGTTGTCATGGGATTCTAATGGATTTATTTATGGAACTTAGTATCTTGATTGTTTAAAGATCTGTGTGTGATGTATATTTGATATGCTCGTATGGTTATGCTTAATTGATAGATGCGTAGCTAACATCTAATCTGTTAATCTCTTGTGAAGTGAAAGTGGATCTTGAGATTTAGAACTTGCCATGCTAGCATAGGTTCATGATTGTTTATCAACATGATTCGTAGTATGAGATGAGAATACTTATATTGCCCTGTGTGATCTTTATGGATAACTTGCTCTTCAACCGTTATGTTTTCAAATTCAATAGACATATAGGGTCTAAGCATAATTAGTGTCTATTCATCTTCTATCTCTTTTGTGGATGTATGTTTAGTTTGGTATACGTATACTGAGAGGTAGCGTGTACTTGTTTCGTGTTGTCCGATTAGATATCATAACCATTGCACATAGTGATTAAAGGCGTCAGATCTAAGCGAAGTATTTAATGAAGTTAGGATTCCATGTTTTTCTCGCATATAAGTAGTTAGTAATTTTTAGTTTGTTAATTTGTATCTTAGTTAATTATAGTTAGTAAAAAACTTAATATTGTTAATTGTCTTAGCAGTGCATAATAACCATACATTGTTGCATAGGTACAAAACTGAATTGCAACCTAAGATCTCTGTGGGAACGAACTTGACTTCTATCTGTATTACTTGTGACCACGTACGCTTGCGTGATTTTGTGTTACCACATGGGGTTTTCAACATTCCACTGATACTTAAAATCATTCTTGAAACATTTATAAACGTGAAACTTCCAATAGGGAAAAGTATAACTTTTGAAATAACATCAAATGAACTACTTAAGTTCATAATAGCAATAACCATCTTCATACCTTAGTAAAATAGTATACACTATAGTTTTCCTAATCTTTTAAGAAGCTTTTCAAAATACGTAGTTCAATGTGCTTTTATGACAATTGCTTTTCATCATACATAAACCGAACCATTATAAGTTCCCTTTCAGTATTCCTCTAGTCTTAAAATATATACATATACATACATCGCGTTCGTCAAAACACCCTACAGTTCAATATTCTGTACAGGGAATATAAGTTCGTTAACCACTAGATAACTTTAAAACTCAGAAATAACTGGTGGTAAGAGAGTCAAGGTTTGTGAAGTAACACATTTGAGACCTAGCAACAATTGCTAACATGACAATCGAAATCTTTAAAAGGAGACTTTCGATTCAATACCATACAGTTCAAGATACTGTATAGGGAGCATATAATTAGAATACTTATTCCTTTCGAATGCAAGACCGACGATTTATAGATCGATAGTTTGCAGAGTTTGAGTTTGATATCACTTCTCAGTATAACTACTGGAATTTGAGAACTTGGTTCGTTCTTCAAAACATTCCATACCTTTCAAGGAATAGAAAACATCATGAAAGACTTGATTCTTGAATCGAATTATCATTAAACCTTTTTCATTCTTTATCCAGAAATATAACAAAAGATTTCTGAGGTACTTTGAAAAGTTCATCACCCTGTCAACACTATCAGTAATTAAGCACCTAGGCTTGCATTACAGTGTTGCAGTATAATTCCAATTGGAAGAATGGGACTATGCCGGAGCCTCTTCCACGATACCTGGTGATCAGCCAATGTATCATGCATCTGCTTCTCTACTAGTAGAAGGACGACGTTCCCTTATCGGGTTGCACCCTGACCGCATACGGGCCTTATAAATGGACTACGCTTAAAAGACGTAGCCCCCCTCTTCCTCCAGTCCCTAGAAGAATACTATCCATTTTCGGAACAGAATTTAATTCCAGTTCCCCAAGCATAAAGCTTGCTGATAGTTCTGAAAACATTTACATAAACTCTACTTCCATGAATATTTGAGGAAGTAACCTTGACATGTGGGTCGACCTTAGTCAACAGATTTCATTTACTCATGAAGCTCATTTCAAAACATGACTTGGGGTTAGTCGAAAGATCTCATTAATTTGACAAGTTGAAAGCTCTAACTAAGATTGGACAGTGATCCTAAAACATAACCTTTTTAATAAACGGGGAGGTAAAATCATTTATTCACTTTCTGAACTGAGTTCCCAATTTTTGAGGAATCAAAGAATGTTTGCTCTCGACTAAAAGAATTGATTTCAATCCAAAATAATATTTGGGAACTCCTAGTATTTTTTTTAAATAAATTTTCTGAGGATCGGAAGATATTTTATATGACTATGAAAGTCATTAAATAAATTTTAGAAAGTATTTCATAACCTTTACATCATTTTAGAGAATTTAATAAATATTCAAATATTATTTATTAAACAATAAATATTTAATTATCCCTTTTTAAAAACAATATTCAAATAACAATCCTCGAATGAGTTGACACTCAATAATGTTGCTTGTATGAGAAAATATTCAAATAATAATCCTCGAATCATTTCCAAGAAATTAATACTTTCTGGAATATAAATAATGCTTATCAAAATCATTCCTCAAAATAAATAGTACTCTGTCGCCGGAATCCCTCCGGGTTTCCACGACTATCTCTATGTCTCAAAATACTGACTCCCGGTCAATAAGAAATACACAATTAATAAATCCTTTTTAAATGAATATTATAATTAATATTCATTGTATTAAATGAACATTCAAATAACATACCTCAATATCCTTCAAGATATTTTTAACCGAAAATATCCAATTTGTATCTATTAAAATATCTTTAATCTGTAGTCGAAATAAACTATCTCCGGCAATATTCCGGGTTTCCAATAGTGTTCATAAAACAATTATAAAACCTTCAATACTCCTTTTTTTTTTAAATGAATATTAAAATAGTATTCATTTAATCAAATAAATATTCATATGATATTTATTAACATCACTTAAACCTCAACATATCCATAGTATAATATTTGGGAGTATTTTTAATCAACAATCAAATACTTCATCTCCGGTACTCTTCTAGGTTTTCATCAATATTCAATATAAAAATAATCCCGGCTCGCGGGCTAAGTTCGAAAACATAATACTTTCTCTACCTCCAGAGCCCTTATCATAACTGGTTCATATCAACATTCTCATAACATATAGTCCGTACCCACAGTGCGAAAGATTTATATATATAAATAATAAAACATCGAGAGGTAGAATAATAAAACATCGACGCCCATTGACAATATTATAAGTCATGGGGTTTTGACAATTTGCCTAAGCAGAATTTACTTTCCTCGGCAAGCCAAGAATATATTGGTTTTAAAAGAAAAAGCATGAGATTGGAAAGCTTGCAGTCATGGATTTTAATTTAATCCGTATACTTCATATATTTCAAAACATGTATACTCTGAATGATAGAGTATGCATAATTACACTTGCCTTTGGTCCTTAGCAGAAAATAGAAACCGCGAACAAATCCTTCGCACCTCGTCCAAGCAATTCCATGGACCTTACCTGACGTCTCGATCTTCCTTTTTGGATGCACGTCGCTCCAATTTGATTACGCCCTCATAGTACTGAAATGGTTACGAGTACGTGTTAGTCCTATCTCGTATCTCGAGTAGACACAACTCGGGATTATCATTAAATTACATAAAGTCAAACTCTAGGAGTCCTCCCTATAGTTGACTACTCTAATACCACTAATAAGTGGTATTAGAGTACAATAACACATTTAGTACAATAAAATGAAAAGGACAGGGCCCCCTTTATATATAAAGTGGACACTTCTTGGTGCTTAAACACCTCAGAACCATTTAATAGACTCAAACCAACTTCTTATATAAATAATCCTCAAAGCACCATTGATCCTCAATACACATTTAATACTTGACTTAGCACATAAATCCTCGAGACAACAATTAATCCTCAAATCAACCACTTAACACATATACATATAAAAAGTTAACATCCAATTCATGCCTCTAGACCATTGAAATTAAATAAGTTAAATAAATTTAATCGCAGGGTCCCTGATAGTTATACCTTTTAACCCCCAAAGTATCTAAAGTATACCTTTTAACCCCCAAAGTATCTAAAGTATACCTTTTAACCCTCGGTATCGGTTTGTGAAATGTCTCTTTTGCCCATCCGAGTTATACCGTTTTTTTTATTTTTTATTTTTTATACCGGTTTAAGGGTTATTAGGACCTTTATGGATACTTCGAGGGTTAAAAGGAACGTTTTGAAATATTGAGGGCTGATGGGTATATCAGTGGAAACTTTGAGGGTTAAAAGGTCATTAAGCCTTATACTTTCAACATATACTATGACTCGATTTATAACATCTAGCACATAGACATTTACGAATTGGCCAACTCTTATAACTATACATTGTATGACCATAACAATTAGCACTTAGCACTTTAGCAATTAACAATTACAATTGAATACTAACAATTAGCAATTAGCACTTCCCTTTTTAACAACCACTAACCCGCACATTTAATCGGGCCCACAATTAACCTCCACAATTATAATTACCAACATACTTTCCGAATTAAATTTCGGAAATACAAACAATATTCATAATTTACAATACTATGCTAATTACGAAAATTATCACATTAGACTTACCAATTAAATCTAATTTAATTACCACCATAATCTCGCAATTTAAACTAATTATATTATGACCATTAAACAATATATCAAAATTCACAACTTATTTAATACGTCAATTAAATAATTAAATAAAATTTTATACCCTTTCGGTTTGCTCGGATCCACCCGAAAATCAATCCCCCGGAAATTAACTCCCCCATCTCTCTCTCTCTCTCTCTCTCTCTCTCTCTCTCTCTCTCTCTCTTCTTCTTTCCTCCTTCCCAGCCACCACCGTGGCTTCATCCTCCCCCCTTGCTGCTGCGTCGCCCCACTCCGGAGCTAGCCACCGCGCCACCACCAGTCCTGCCGCCGGCCAGACCCACCGTGCACGTGACCTCCTTCCCCCGCTGCCCTCTCCTGCACTACACCCACATACACACAACCACAATTGTATATACACACACATACACGCGATATCAATATATATATATGTATGTATGTGTATGTATGTATTGGCCCCAAATTGAAACCCCCAATTGAAATCATAAACCCTAATTCTACTTTCCCCCAATTCTCCTTTTCTCTCTCCCCGACTATCTCTTGGTGCGTGTGTGTGTTTTGTTTTATTGGGCTTGGCCCAATCCCTTTATATCACTACTAATTTATAACCCCCTTCTAATTTAAACCCACAAAATATACTCGGATAAAATAATAATTTGGGTTATAAATATAAATCTGTAAAAATAATAATAATTCTAGCATAGTTAAATACTAGAATATTATTAAAGATTTACGGAGAAAGAATTAGAATTAAATCTAATTTTTCTGAATTGATATGCATTTTTCAAATATTAATAATTTATAAAAACAATTCATAAAAATAATAATTGTGATTCATAAATCACAATTTACAGGGCTTCATAAAATATCTAAAACATTCTTGTTTTAGTAAAACCTCGAATTCATGATTATTATATATTAATCGAGTAATTTCTGTAAATCCTTAAATAATTTAAAATAATTATTTTCTAAGGATTTTAAAATCTCCAAATTATTCAGTACTTTAAAACAAAATCTTTACTGAATAATTCCATCATTCAAAAATTAAACCCTTGCCCAAATAAACTAGCGACTCGATTCCACTTAATCGAAAAATAATTAAATAATCCATTTTTGAAATTCCTTGAACTGGAATAATGAATAATAAAATAATAAAAAAAATTCCTCCTCATTTAGGAAAATCATTATTATTATTGAAATAATAAGAAAATCATTCCTTAAAAATTCGGGTTATTACAAAGACCCGGGGGGTTCGCGGAAGGAACAAGCAGAGGAGAAAAGACCCTCTTTATCACAATTTAAAGGTAAAATGCCCTAAATATCACAAACTAAAAAAATGGCCCTTATTATCACAAAGGAACGTAACTTAAACTGGCGTTACTGGCAACGCATAGGCGTGTGGCG
Organism: Saposhnikovia divaricata; assembly: GCA_036435485.1. NCBI lineage: Eukaryota > Viridiplantae > Streptophyta > Magnoliopsida > Apiales > Apiaceae > Saposhnikovia > Saposhnikovia divaricata. Next base: position 64,611,035 of record CM071597.1, on the reverse strand, counting down.
TATTCTCTCAAGATTTGAAATATCACTTTCTTGTTTTTTCTTTTTTAAAACAAAGGTTGGCAAACGCAAGAAAATGTTGCGTTATTTGAAAAGGTTTACGATCATGCTTTTTTGTTTACTTAGTCTGAGCCAACGTTGGATGATGTCACGTTGATGGGTCTCCTATTTAATTAAAAAATTGATTATTTTAATGAATTTGACGACCTAATTTTTTAAAATTTGGGATTTAGAAATATTCAATTTTTTTATTAAGATTTTTAAATTTATTTGTATTCCCTTACGGGTTCAACGGTAAACTTTTGGGTTCAATTTTTCCATTTTGGGTAACCCTAGACCCTAAACCCTAACTTATCGTGAAAAATCTGGCCATCGGATTCAATTTTTTATTTAAAATTTTATATTTAAAAAATATAATTTTAATTAAATTTACGGGTTCAACAATTAACTTTTGGGATTCAACGTTTCCATTTTAGCAAAGAAAAAAGAAAATAAAAACAAACACAAACGCAATACATCGTGCCCTGCTTTAAGGCAAAATAATTTTAATTAAGGAAATGAAAAATAAACATACGTTTATAGTTTGATAACGAACCATAATATTGCGTTTATGTTGAAAACTTCTAATTATGGAAAAGAAAAATAAACATACATTTCTGTCTCCAACGTATGATAATCCAGCGTTTCCTGAACATGCGTAACAAGATATTGCGTTATGGATGGGAACGCAATCTTATATTGCGTTTATCTCTTTCCAAAAAAAAAAAAAAAAAAAGATCGGTAAGATGCCATTGCGTTTCTGGTAAACGTGACCTAATGTTGCGTTTTTTAGTGATATTAAGGATCATCTTTCCAGTTTGTGATATTTAAGGCATTTTAATTTTAAATTGTGATAAAGAGGGTCAACACCCCAAGCAGAGCAACGTAAAAATAAAAAAATAGTTTAAAGATATGGTAGATTTGATATAATTGCAATTAAAATAGTAAATTTGCAAATAATTATTTTTAACAAAAGTAAAATTGCAAAAAATTACTTTTTCCTATATATTTATCAAAAAGCTCAATCTTTTCTTTTTTGCTAGGCAAAAATCTTTAATATCAAAATCTTTAATTTCTTACGAAATTAACCTCCTTAAGGGTAAGTTGGACTTTCCCATCAAGGGCAGCCAACTATAATGTAGGTCGTGTATTATAGCCTGCTTCTGAGGTCATGTTTCATTCTTCAAATAGAGATTAGGGGTTTTCTTTAGATATTACTTTACAGCAACTTGTAAAAACGCCACTATAATATACTTGCCAGATAAGGATGATCAGTATTAAACAATTAAGAGCATGAATACCATAACTACAAGTACGTTCTCTCGAAAAAGAAGTACGTAGCATATAATAAAAATATGGGTAATGTTAAATCTAGTGAACAATCAAGCAATTCATTCTTCAGAAATAATGGACTACATATAAACAAGAATGGAACCCATATACTCCAACGAATTATCATAAGCTAACAACATAATTCAGTTCTCTCTTTCAATCTGATAGTACCCAAACTGATCTGTGTATGAGGAACTACGAGAGTGATATCGAAAATTCTATTTTCCGCAAATCGCACTGCTATTCCAAAATATTGGTAACATCAAAGACTAAACTAGTACCAACACGTAACACATTCAGTTCAGGTCTTTCTGATGTATATTGAAATAAGCATAACTGTTGGGGCATATACATTGTATGAAAGAATTAAGAGCATGAAATTTAGTCTTGGAAACTTGCAAAGGGATCAGCATCCTGATCACAGTTATTTGTCCTCCAACACCTAAACACAAGTTTTGTGGGGGGTGCGAAACAGACATTTCAAAACATCATATAAATATTACACAATTTCATTTGTATTTCAAACCCAGAAAGACTTGGCAGCAAATTAGAAACTAGACACACTAAGTTACTATTGTGTCATAGTCGTCTGCTTCACTTGATTCTTTTTGCTTCCGTCCATACAAAGTGCTCCGTCATGGTACCAAATACATTACAGTAACAATAAAAACAAGACCTTGGCCACGTACCAAAAGAAATGGGATTCTTTTAGCCTCTATGAATTGACAGGATTTCGCCGAAATACGGCAAGTATCCTCCAAGGGCAAATCATACACTGTCCAACCTGAAACTAGTCATTTAACAAGAAATATAAATCCCAGATTGATTCGTCAAAAAAAAACATAGATTTTAGATATATATGTGCAAGTATAAACATAATTCACATTGTACGTAACAAGATACTAATAAATAAATTAGCATTTTCATCAGACTATTGTTTTATGCAGATTCTAGCATGGGGCTTACAAACTATAATGAGCATCAAACCCCTTTCCCCTACATTCTTTGTGTCTGTTTTCTTCTTTTGTTTAGTTATTTGACTGTATGTCTATCTGATGTTGCACTGATGGTGTTATTGATGCTCTGCCAGTGGTGGTTTATCTGACAATTTCTTATTCTCTTCATGGTAGGTTTGACTCTCCACTTCTTGGAGAAGGGGTAAGGTTACCCTCACCAGACACTGTTTCCAAGTGAGACATACTGGGTAGTTCTTCTGGTATCAGCTTGGTAGGTTTGAGGATAAAGATAAGTGGTGCACCAGCTAGGGCTCAAAAAGACAGGAAGGTGCAGTTACCTGATCAAGATTTGTTTGGGATATAGTTCAAGGCTGAGGATAGTTTGCTGCAGCTTTCCTATCACTATGGTTATATACCATTGGTCGACTGCCGGTTAAAGTGCCAACGAAAATTGCAAGATCTTGATACTCCCTCCGTCTCAAAATAAGAGTCACTTTGACGATCTGCACGTACTTTAAGGTGTAAAAAAGTTCCTTCCGCATTATTTTTTCAATTTTCTTTGCGAACTAAAAAAATATTTAAACTATTATTCACAAAAAGAAAACTGAAAACATAATGCTGAAGTAACCATTTTTTACACTTTAAAGTACATGTAAAAATTCAAAGCGACGCTTATTTGTGCACGGAGGGGGTAACATTATTGTTGGCACAAAAATGTAAAAAAGGAAGAGGAGCTATAATCATGTAAGATCCCAGTCCCCGAGTTGTTACGTTTCGACCGGTATACTTCGACTTAATTTGAAAGCGGGACTTGACTCGGGTTGTCACATAAAAAATGTTAATAATATTGACCGACTATGCTAAACAACACTCTTTCTAAGTTCGATATTCAAAATTCACATAACTCTTTAGTTTGATAATCATGTCTAAAAACTGTGCAATGGAAAAGCATACATGATCCAAAATTTATAAACAAATTACTTACATAAAATAAAAATGCATTTCAAGAAGCATTTTATGAAGCATAAATAAAACTGACTTACGAATATATAACAAGTAGATAGCTAAGCTCCATTTCAAGATGCAGGTCTCCGCTGAATTACCAAATCATCAGCAGAGTAATAATCAGCAATAAGTCTGTAAATGTATGACGGATTATGCCCTCCCCTGCAACAAGGTCAAGATTAGTATTACTAATGCCTACATACTTCATAGAGTTATTAATCAAATCATAATCAATTGCAAAAACAGGACAGGACACATCTTCTAATTCTTCTTATAGAATCAAGAAATGTTCCTCTTATATGATCCGAAAGATTAAGTTTACACTGAGAAAAACATATATATATTGTAACAGAAAATTTAGAAACAATGGCCATCCTACTTGAAATGTATAATAATTTGAAGTAAACAATATAGAAAGTAGTAACAATCTTCCACATTTTGGATGATAGGTGCTCCCCTCAAAATCACTAACCAGAAGATATCTCTGGAGAACGTTCTTAATTATTTTTATTGAAATAAACCTTAAATTTGAATACATCATATATAAAAGTAATCCACTAATCCAGAGAAGAGCATACAAGGAACTACAAGCATATTACTTCAAGATTTAATTTTAAATCTTCAACATTTAGCCAAAAAATTTAATAATTGTAAGAAAAATATTGGTCTAGATTAGCTTGGTAAATTTCTAATTCCCTGTACTTCAAAATCATTGCCGTTGTGGGCAGGCATCACCAGTGATAATGTAAAAAAAACACTGTAAACAGGAACAACTTTAATATATAATCCATGTAGTTAGTTGTTGCAATACTCTGTAAACTTACGTGTCGGTAATAAATAAACTGACGAGTTTTGGAGGGACGTAATCAAATGCAGGATTCACAACATGAAGAAGGGGAGAACCAGCGCCAGTCCCAAAATCCATGCAATCTGAGAATTCTCCAAAGTCTAGTAGCTCAGATGGGGACTTTAGTTCATTCAGTAAGACCTCTGGATTGTGGGGATACAACGGGCACAACTGTCATGTGCACAACATCGATTAACAATTAGATAATTGAGGTAAGTCGTCTTGATTGTGCATTTGAGAAACAAATAAGCAGATATGAATAGTTCTTAAGATCCTGCTTATGTGATATAAATTTTTTATCTATTTTATATGTTGCTGACACAGGTAGCCTTTGACATTTTAATTATAAAGCTAACTAATACTCTTTTAACTCGTAAGTGAATTTATACATCATTTATGTAATATTAGCTTATGGCGTCAAAAAGAACTGAAAGATAGTTCAAATTTGAATTTACAACATCAAATACATATTTATAATATTTTAAATATGCCGTATTCCCCTCACTCAAATTCCCGAATTTTAAAATTTTGCGCTCGTATCCTTACTTCTTAGGACAGTAGTGACATTATCAGAATATAATATAAAGATCCAATTGGACCTTCCTCTAACGCCTTAAGGTTTTAGATGGACTGGTTACTTAACATGGTATCAGAACTCGGCTGGCAGGAGACTCAATTTCGACTCCCTGCCGCCCCCAATATTCTCAATATTTAATATAGACACAATGACAAGTTATGCTCCAAAAACGAGCGTCCGTGATCCACTCTTCAACCCAAAATTGGGCTTTCGATTGAGGGGGAGTATTATGTATAATATAAAGATCTAGTTGAGCCTTCCTCTAGGTTTTAGATGGACTAGTTACTTAGCAACAAAACGTCCGGAACTATAAAATAAAGTAACTAGTAACAACTATATTCATATTTGATTATAACTTCTATATAATATAAATTTTTAGCAGTGAGGATTTACTTAGATGCTTTTAATTGAAAAATGATATATATAGTGGTCAACTGGTCATACTTATGTATTAATTATATTGTTAAAAAAAAAAAAAAATCTGCTGCCATGAACAATATATGCATAACTTGATTGCGGCAAGTAATAAATATATACACATATACAGGGCCACGCTATATGGATAACACATTTTGGCATATTTCTACATATTCTATGTTCTATTGTTCTGGACTTTTTTAGGGATGCAGAACAATTATTCTAACTGTTCTCAGCTGAAATCACTGTCTACATACACACACACACACACACACACACACACACACACACACACACACACACACATATATATATATATATATATATTAAGACATCATTGCATTACATCAATCAAATTACATTAGTTGCAAAATAAAAATAATACAGATAACACCAAATATTAATTAAAAGGACTCATAAAGAATCCAAAAGATCTCCCTGTCAACCCACCAAGAATTCTCAGTAAGTTCCAACGGGCAGCTAGGACAAATATTATACAAGCGAATTCTCCACAAAAGCTAAATCATAAGTAGTAATGTCAAAAATCAAATTACCTTGTGAATACCCGCAAGAACAACAAATGGCACAGCATGTCTTTGAGCAGCAAGTGCAACCATATTCAACCCAACAGGTGCTATAACACTACCATTTGCCATGACAGCATGAGCTCCAACAATAACCTTAAAAGTTAAAAATATTGGTGTGCAAAACTGGTTAAAATAAAGTTTACAAATAAAAAACCAAAGGCTTGAAGCATTGTACAGACCATGTTCACTCGGGAAATCATGGCAAACACTGCAGAATCAGTAATAACCGTGGTCTGTAATCCTCTAGCAACCAACTCCTTGGCAAGAACATGCCCCTGATATCTAACAATATGCAGAAAAGTAGACATGAAATAGTCTAATGAGTTGAAAAGTACAGGGATAAGAAAGTTTCTACTCAGTGCAATAAGGTGTGATCAGTTCAACAGACCTTGGAGCACCCTCTGCAACAAATACCCGAAATGATCTTTTTTTCTCTTTTGCGGCACAAAGAAATTCAATCACTGTTGTTGAACTGCCTAACGTCAATATTACCTCACTGTAGAATGTAAACATTTTATTTCAAATAGTTTATATCATATATATTGTATAAGATAATAAGGAAAAAATTGTTGTACTTTTGCGGGTACAGTGATAGCAGACAAAACAGGATAATTAGTTTTTTTTCTTAACTATTGAAACAATTGGAAGAGTATATAAACAACTAAGATCAAGTGAAAAAGAAAAAGAAAAACTAGAGACAGATGGCAACAACTTAATTTTCAATTGGTCTAGCCTAGGTTCTACTCAATAATTGAATAAAGGATACCTAATATGATTTTCACTGTGAGTATATCTAAACAATAGCTTAGCCGAAACAATACTTAAAGTATGTCATGGTACAATGCAATTTATTTATTGTCTTCTATTTTTCCTATTTCATTGTTTTATTATAGGTTTGCATACTTGGGTGGTCGGATAGGTCTCTAAATCTCTCAATAGAATAAAGAGAAGACAAATCACATTCGCTAAGTAAACCCATAAAATTACTATGAAGGTTTAACCATTCTATTCAAAATTCATTTATATTCCCTGTCAGGCTACCTAAAGGGATTAAACTAGTGCAGATAACTCAGTAAATAAACTTTTAAGTAGAACCAATGTACTTCCCATTTCAGAAGTTTCTACATAAAAAGATTCCAGATATCGTCAGATGATACAGCCTTATCTTGAATTTTGTCAGATTTATGAGAAATGCTAACAAAAATCTTAAGCAGTTCATACCGGTAAGTTGTCAATATAGAAGGTGTGGTTCAGATTAAATAACAAAGATCCAAGATATAATTTATAAACAAAAGGCAGCAACAGGAAGGGGTATCCATGCCAGATAGTGGGAATGTAGACAATAACAGATTCAGGAATAAGAACACTTAAAGGCTGGAAAGAGAAGGAGATTACAAAATATACAATTACATGCAAGATTGTGTCTCTGATTAAAAACATTGTAAAGATGAGATAATTTTTATCAGTTTAAGGGGAAGGTACTTCTGGTGAATATGCTCCACAGCTTGCTCGGCAATCTGCTCATGGCAGGTATTAATGTCTTGAATGAGCTCATTCACAGTCTCAATGACATTGTGCTTTAGCTTCCGAGTCCTTGAATTTTTATCAGTAGCTGCATAAATATAATATCAACTATTAGCCCATAGACCTAAGAGAAAAGGAAGTTTATACATACATATATATCAAAAACAACACAGTTACATATACTCCCATACCAATGCCAACTACATGTTTCACGTTGTTAAATGTTAATCGAAACACTATTCACCGTATGACTGAACTACTTCCGAACATTGAAGAAAACCTTGAAACAACTAGTATCGTATCACATAAATCAAGTGAGTTTCCAAATCAAACCAAAGGGCTTACACTTGCTTTTCCCTTCAGAATCACCACCGGAGGAATAAGTGTGGGGAACAGCCGCAGAATGAGGAACACCCTCAAGAAGTGTCTGCAAGGAAGGTGGCCTTAGTGTGCTTCTAGAAGCAGCAGCAACAGCAGCAGCAGACAAACCTGGGTGATCGTCTCGCTCAAGTTCATCTTCTTCATCACTTACAGCTGATACACTCAACCCGCCAACAGTAGCAGTCATGAGAGAAAGATCCTCCTCTCTAATTATATGCAAAACACGCCTCACAATATTCCCGACTGCAAGTTCTGTTTTACAAGTGGAGGGACATAAGTAGACCACCAAAATAACACAATAGCGGTTTATACACAAAAATATTTTGAGATCGTATACGATGCCTCTTCATTCGAGTTTTGTCAAAGACCTAGTTAATTGTGTTATAGGCGTACTATCTGCGTAAAACCAATATGAAACTAAAGTCTAAAGTACATCGCACAGATACATTGTGTCAAGCATTGGATAACAAGAAAATGACTGTCAGAATCTAAAAACAATAAAGCTAAACTCCATGGAAGCTTTTAACTGCATTGGCAAGTGGGAAATGACTTATATAGTTGTAATTTTTTATTTTACATAATTGATATATTTAAGTATAGTGGAATTTGAGAATCTAAATATATACCTCTTCTATCATTAGAAGCTGCTCCTTCATCACTCGAACAGCCCTTAAATCCCCATCACTGTCATATTTAAGGATCTTAGTTGAAAATAATTATATCTCTGGACTTATTTTTCTGAATCCATGTAGGTTCAAACTCAAGTATCACGAACCATGACATCAATCAAACCCTAAACCCTAAAATTCTTAATTCATATCATCAAAACCACAAAAATCATTCAGTTACAAGCCCCAACCACCTTTCACTGTCTCCACTTAAACTTACAAACTTAACAAAACCAGTCAGCCATAACTACTTGATATCGCATTTAATTTAAAATACCCTAAATTATACCACAATTCAAGTCCAACACTAAACTAGATAAAAATCAACCACTATACCTCTTCTATCACTAGAAGCTGCTCCTTCATCACTCGAACAGCCCTTAAATCCCCATCACTGTCATATTTAAGGATCTTAGTTCAAAATAATTATATCTCTGGACTTATTTTTCTGAATCCATGTAGGTTCAAACTCAAGTATCACGAACCATGACAATCAATCAAACCCTAAACCCTAAAATTCTTAATTCATATCATCAAAACCACAAAAATCATTCAGTTACAAGGCCCAACTACATTTCACTGTCTCCACTTAAACTTACAAAATTAACAAAACCAGTCAACCATAACTACTTGATATCGCATTTAATTTAAAAAACCCTAAATTATACCACAATTCAAGTCCAACAACACTAATAATTAAACAAGATAAAAATCAACCACTACAACTAATCACCAGACTTATCACTTGAAATACATATATCAAATTATCGTACCGACAGGATTAGCACGAATGAGCTGTTCACCGACAAGTCGAATAGCCTGAATAAGAGCCGCAGCCTGATTCGTATGCGGCATTCGCTGCTGCGAAATCACCGACCGCAACAACTCAGCAGTTAACTTGGCCGTCGTCTTGGAGCCCTCAATTTTACTGCCACCGCATAAAATGAAAAACATATATGACTAATACCAATACATTCACACAATTCACCATGAAATACAAAACAATCAAGATAGATAGATACAAATATGTATATGAATTGAGAAATTACCGTTTTTGGAGCTTGACGACGAAATCGTTAACTTGAGCTTGCACGTCCGGCATGTTTCCTGAATATATAGGACTAACAGGATATATTAAAGATATACGTACTGTAATTTAGGATATAGTACAAATTTAGGGTTTAATGCAAATGGAGATGAGGCGAGAGCAGCGACGATTCTGTTAACGATCAAGTTCGGTTTACACTTTGGTCACTAGTTATATCTATTCCTTTCACTTTCAACCCTAATATATTCCAATTTGAAAAAACTGGGCCAGAGGACAATTTCTCTTATAATACAAAAAAACTACTCCCTCCATCCCACAAAGAATGCCCTAAATATCCAAAAAATCGGTACCCATTTACCAAAATACCCGGATTTCAAAACAACGCCCAAAATACTCGTGGGATACGCCGTTTCCACGGGCGTATCCGAAGCATTGTAGATCGCCAAAAAACAGAAGCTTGCTGTCGGAAAATCGAGAGCTCCTAACGGCGACTTTTGGGCATTCCATTCGAACTCACACTCCAGGCACTTTATACACGCCTAAAGAACATCAAAATGACCAGAAGCTCATGTACATCATCTTCCCGAACTCCGTTTATCACCTCCGGCCCTAAAGGGGCGAAACGAAACTCGTCGGAGTGTTTGAATTGGTTGAATCGCCGTTTTGGGCGTTTTAATTACGGCAACGGAACTGGTATAAAATTAGTATAGGTATGTAGAGAATCGAAGCCCGATTCTAATGGTATATGGTAGGTGATGGGGAAGTCAGGGATTTGGACAAACGTAGAGCTCGAAAATAGACACCGGAATCGCCATTGTTGTCGCCCGGTTGGAGCTCCAGGATGACGTGTGATACGCATCTTCAAGATGCGTATCCTCAATTGCGTGCCTGCAGGCGCATCCAACAACGGATACTCCTTCATTGTAGGCGTATCCAAAATCTTACTCTCCCGTGGGTATTTTAGGCGGTACTTCCCGAATCTGGGCATTTTGGTGAGAGAAAGCTAAATTTTGGGTATATTGGGCACTCACCCTCCATCCCATCCATTTTGCTTGACACACATTTTAAGGTTCCTAAAAAATATAGTTTCATAACTTATTTTTAAAATTTTCATTTTTGTATAAAAATTTATCATGATGCGCGACAAGAAAGTACCTTTAAAGTTGAAAGGGAAATTCTATAGAGCGGCAATCCGTCCTGCGATGTTGTATTGTTCTGAGTGTTGGGCGGCGAAGAAGGCTCTTGAGAGCAAGTTGGAAGCGGCCGAAATGAGGATGTTGCGGTGGTCTTGTGGGCGCACGATGTTGGACAGAATCCCGAATGTGGTTTTTAGGAGCGAGCTAGAAGTGGCACCTTTGTCTGCGAAAGTTAGGGAAGGGAGGTTGAGATGGTTCGGCCACGTCAGTAGGAGGCGGGCTGAAGCGCCAGTGAGGAGGGTCGAGAGTCTTTCGGTTGTAGGGGTGAGGAGGAGAGGTAGACCGAGGAGATCGTGGGAAGAGCAGCTTAGGTTGGATATGAAGGCCTTAAACTTAAATGAGACCTTGACCTCGGATAGGTGTTCTTGGAGGCGTCAGATCAGAGTGGTGGACTCTCTGTTAGGGAGCGGCTCTGTTGTTGAGAGCCTCAGAGTTGGTTTGTCCCGGTTAGCTATATTATAGAAGTTTGGCTTTATCGTTCTCACTTTTCGTTTTACTATCTTCTGTTGTCTAGTTTTGCAGGTAAAAGGAGCTTAGCTTGGTGGCATCTTAAATCTGAGTGTCAATCCCCTGGTAGGTAAGCCCCATGTGTTCAAAGCCATGGGCACAGGTATGGCTGCGATCTTTGCCAAAATGTTTGAAGCCTGTGTAAATATCACACACTATTTTTCTGTTGTGCACTACGCTGGGGGTTTTCACGGAAACAGCCTCCCTACCGTAAAGGGTAGGGGCATGGTCTGCGTACATCTCACCCTCCCCCAGACCATGCTCTGTGCGGGATATACTGGGTATGTTTGGTTTGGTTTGGTTTTTGTTATACAAAAAAGAAATTAAGAAATTTTGAAAAATAAGTTATGAAACTATCCTTAAAATCCACTCATGCATATCATGCTTCGTCCCCAATAATAACAATTAGTTGGGACTGAGGGAGTATAAAGTAAGTGGCCCGCAGAAACATTTTTGTAAATATCGAGTAATTTTTAATACATTTCCAAATTTTGACTTTTTCGTCATATGTTTCAAAAATTGTGGTAATAGATTTCCGTTGTAGATTTTTATAAAAGATTGTAACTTTCATATAATAAAATTTTAAAATAATAGGTTTTATGACTTATGATAAGTGCATAATTTTGCATATTTTTATTACCTATTTATTGTTTGAATTCGTATTTTAATAAATTATTTTGTTACATTTCAGGAAATTCGAGAAAAAATGAAGAAATGGCAAAATAAAGAAATAAAGGTCAAGAAAGAGAAGAAAGAAGAAGAAGAAGAAGGACCAAAATAGAAGAAAAGGAAAGATAAGGGAGTTTGGTGCAAAAGCTGAATTTTTATTTTAAAAAAAATAAAAAGAAAAAAAAGAATAAATAAAAAAATAAATAAAAATGGAGGGCTAGGATTTAATCCCACCAAACAAATGAATGGTGAGGATTAATCCACACCCACCAAAAACCCCACTAGTTTCCTATAAATAGCCTCATTTTCTCTCTTGTAAACACACCATTTTTTAGTTAGATTTAGGATTAGTACATTCCTAAATTGCAGTTGTAAATTTCTTTGTAGTATAAACAATTTTTTTTTATATGTAAATTTTCAGTTCGTATTTGCAGTTTGATTTAATTTTAATTCGAAGCTTATTAGTTTTATTAGAAGTGAACTTGAACTCCTCTGTTTTAATACCCTGTTTTCGTTACAATACAGATACAATCCGGTTTTTTGTCCTCTTATTTTTGTTTAGTTTTTCCCGAATTCACCCACAAATCTCTCTCTCTCTCTCTCTCTCTCTCTCTCTCGTTCTCCCTATCTCTCTCTCGTTATCTCTCATCTTTCTATCACTCTCCCCTCCCCCATACTTCCTTCTTCGAACAAAATCCCAACCCCTTCTTCTTTATTTTTTTTTTCTTTAATTCCGAATCTATAAATCCCCCTTCCCAGTTTCGGTATTAGTTTGCTAAGTCAGAGACTTAAGATTCGCTAAGTTTAAGGATTTTGTTGCCGAGTTCGTAATGTTGAGCCGAGTTGCGTTTCTGATGATTCCGAGTTTGTAACGGGCTGTCGAGTTTACGAGTTGATTCATCCTTGGATTCGTTTTTGATTCTCACGAGTTATTTGTTCGATTATGTTGCCATTCTGAGTTTTGTATGAAGTTTTCGGATTTGTTGTGAGAGTTTATGTTGTCGAGTTGGTTCGGTTCATTGGTTTCGTTTTAGTTGAAATTGTCGATGAGATTGTTGTTGGGTTAAGCTTAGCTGTTATTTGAGTTTATCTGTTTTAGCTGCCAAGTTTGCTACGAGTTTGACTTCTCTTCCTTCTCCTCTCTTCGTTTTCCTCTGCAAAACCCAAACTAATTCCTGTAGATTCGAATTACATTTGATTCATGCTTTGCGATTTCCATTTTTTGCCGTGCGATGTCTGTTTTGAGTCCGAGTTGTCTCTGAGTTAATTTGCAAAGTTCGAATATGCTACTGATGTGCTGCGTTTTGTTTGAGTTCGTGATGTGTATGTTCACAGCAGTTGAGTCGTTGTTGTCCAAGTCTTGTTTTCGAGGGCAGTAAATTCTGTTTTGTAGTTTAGTTTGTTTCAGCGAGTTCGTGTTTTATTCTTCCTGCGAGAATTTTGTGACGTGTTAGAATTTTGCTAAGTCTGTGAAGTTGTTGTTGGGTTTGTTCGATTGCATATTTAATTCCTGTATTACATGAGTTCTCGGTTTCTATTAAAATTCATCTTTGAGTTTTGCTGCTTACTAAGTTGAGTCGAGATTTTATGTACTTTGTTTCTAATTCATTTCGTTGCTGTTAGTTGCTTTCGAGTCCCTGTTTTCCCTGTTTTATCGAGTTGTGGCCAGTATTCCGAGTTTAATCGCGAGTTTTACACTGAATTGAGTTTTACTGTGCAGTATTTAATTTCGAGTTGTAATTCATTTTTGGCTAGTTTTATCTACAAATAAATCCTGCCGAATTTTTATTAAGATTTAATTTTGATTCAAAATTTAGTTTTTTTTAATTCTTAATTTGAAACTAGAATAAAGTTAATTTTCTTTAAAAAAACAAAAAGAAAAAGAAAAATAGATTAAATTTTTCATTATTAATTAAATAGTATAAAATCAAAACTTTTCAAAACCCAATTTTAATTCGATTTTAGAATTTTGTAGAGTGATTTACTTTTCTTCATTTTTTTAATTAAATTAATAAAATAGATTAATTTTCTTTTAAATAAAAATCAATTTAAATTTAAATAGTAAAAATGCAAAAATTCAGTTTTTAGTTTAGAAATAGAATAATTATTAAATTTTCTTTTGAAAATAGTTTAAATTTTCTTTTAGGAAATTAATAGTAAAAATCCAAAAAACCCAAATTATTCTAGTTCGATTAAATTAGAATTAAGGATTTGCGAAAATATTATTCCCTGTGGATCGAATCTAAAATACTAAAACGAGATCGTGCGCTTGCGATTTAAAATGTATTATTTTTAGCACATCAAGTTTTTGGCGCCGCTGCCGGGGAACTAATTATTTTTCACGCCTTAATAAATTTTTCGGATTAGTTTTTGCTTTAATTTTTTATTTCGTTTTTTTTTCAGGAAAGTGTGAAATTTCGGGACTCTTCTCTCAGAGCGTGGAAAAATTGGAATTTCTGGAAGCGTGCTTCGGTAACCCGTATCTCTCTCTTTTCGCCTTTTATTTTTTAAAAAATCACAAAAAAATAAAAAAAAATCAAAAATCAAAAAAAAAAATTAGTTGTAAATACATATTTGTTGCACCATGCATTCATCACTTAGGGCACATCATCTAGATTTTTATTTTCTTGTTTTTAATTTTTTGTACCTAGTAAATTGTGGTGATCGCTGGCGGACCGAAGTACGTTAAATTCTTCTTTTCTTTAGTTTAGGACACGTAGTGTAAGCATCCATAATTGTTTATCGTTTTTGTATATATCTCGTTGTTTGTTGCATCAAATAAACGTAATTAAGACTTATTCACGACCTTCAGTGTCTAAGGTACGCCTGGCTGTTAAGATTTGGTGTCTAAGTGACGAGTTTGGCCTCTTGGCAATGCCTGCTCTAATCTGGCCGAATCAGTCTCAATAATTCTTAATTTATGGATTTTTTTTTTAGTGTGTCTTAACGTTATGTGAGCAATGTCTAGTTATTTTATTTAGGGAACCTAGGTTAGATTTTTCTTTTGATTTTTCACCATTTATTTTGTGTGCTTCATTTTCGCACTTACTTGCTACGAGGTTTTACCCTTGATCAATCTTTACCATGTCCGTAGCATTTAGGGAGCGTTATTACCAAGGTTGGGATTTTGACGAGGAGTTAGCAGATAATACGATGTGGTGTGAGTCAACTAGGGAACCTAGTGTATATAACGAGTCGTATAGTACTTTTGGTGATTTGCATCATAGTGAACACGATATTGCAATCGACTCCGAATTAGATGCTCTTACTAGATGACTCGAAGCCTTAGAAACCCTTAGAGGCCCTTCACGCACGTCTTGGCACCCAAATTTCAACTCTCCGAGTCTCGATTTTCAACATGTCAACGCCATGTTTCACCCAACCTCTCGAAATGACCATTTTACATCGTCTTCTAATTCCGGTTGGAGAGATTATCCCGATCTCTCATGGAACCAAGGTCATAGCTATCAAACTCCGCCTCCACATTTTCAAGAACCGAACTCTTATCCAATTCCGAGTCAAGTTCCTTATTCGAGTTCAATTCAAACAACCGCCCACCCACCCGGATTTCATGATTCGAGTAGGAAACTTGACACCTTAGAAAAGAGTATCGAGGCTTTATTGATTTCTCAAGCAAACTTCATGCAAACCATAATTTCTGATAGGCAAATTTTGAACTCTAATGCTCAAACCTTATCTAAGTTAGAATTTCAAGTGAATCAATTAGCCACCATGTGCGAGCGTGAGACGATAACCACCCCGAATCCACCCGAGGTCAACCCTGAATTTCTTATCACTCAAAGACCTATCGATACTTTCGATGATATCATTTCTCCTAGGTCTAATGTTCAAGTTGACACTCCTTTCGGTGGTGATTCACATGAAGAAGATTCTAATGCTGACATCATTCTTTCTCTAGGACAAACGAAGAATCCCGATGATTCTGAGTTTGTGGCTTCACCTAGACAACCATCATCTTCTTTAGTGAACTTTTCCTTTCATCTTCCAAACCTCTTCCCGAAAAACCCAAAGAACTTCATACTCAACCAATAAGAGCTGATCTAGTTAAGGAGGTTGTTTCAAGGTCAAATTTGGACGATCATGAGATTGAGTCTCTTCTTAAACAAGATTTTCAATTGCATTACGAGACCAATCGAGAGCTTCACGAATCTTTTAAGGATTTGACCTCGGAAGAGATGTTTGAAGAGATGATGAATATTTGTTCCAAATTGGAAACCCAACATAAGGATAGTTCTTGTGATCCTAATTCTGTTGGTAAAATATTTTTTGAAGAGCCACCCTCACCCGTTTCTATTTCTTCATTTTCCACTCGTGCTCCATCTTTCATCGAAACTCATGATATTCATGACCAACATCTTATCGTACTTAATTTGCTTAAACAACAAAAAGAAGCATCTTCGTGGTCTATGGATGAAGTTAGGAATATGAGTTTTATTCTTGCGCCTAATCGGATCGTTCGAGTGGTCTATGCTATTTTTGTGGGTAAGTTTCTGAAATATGTTGGTTGTGTAACAAAAATAGTTTTTTCGAGAGCAGGTATTGGTTAGTAAATATTTGTTTTGTACCTCCCATAGTAGAATGTAGGTATGGGGGAGTTACATTGTGTGCATGTGTGAGTTGTTTTCTTTCATAGTTTTTTCAGCAGTTTGTCATTCTCCGTCATCCCTTATCAGGTATTTCCTCATCTTTATTTTATTCTCGTACATTATGCATACATTGAGGACAATGCATGATTTAGGTATGGGGGAGGGTTTTAGTGTAAATACATAAAATTGAAAAATCCAAAAAAATTTAAAAATTTTAAAAATCCAAAAATAGAGTTATTTCAGCTTAGTTGTCCTTCCCACTCTTTAAATTCTAGAACTAGTTGGTGTTGACTATTTTTTCGAAAATTATATGTATAATGCCTTTAGATAATTTGAACGTAGTCAGGTAAGGTTTTCCTCATGAAACTTGTGTCGAACAAATTTTTGCTTAAAAGACCAAGACGGCACATTTGCACAAGACTCGTGATGGAAAAATTGTATAGGAATGTTATTCGATACCTGAGAGAGAACCCACATGTTAGAACAATGTCGAATCAAACCTTTGCGAAATTTGGTTCCTATAGTGTTACAAAAAAAAAAAAAAAAGAGTCAATAAATGTTTGTAGGGTGCTAGTGTAATTTTGTTATAAATTCTTAGTAGGGAAATCGGCTAGGTTGGGCTCATTGATAACCCGAGTAAGTAAGTCTGAGGGGACTTTGTGCTTAGAAACCTAAGGTCCTTTGTGGTCTGGGATTGTTGACCTAAAACTCGCTAAATGGGTATTGATGCAAAAGTATTTTGGGACCTCAACCATTGCACGGTCGGTCTAACTACTAAGAACGTGAAGTTTGGCTAGATACTTGTTTTAATAGAGATTGGGTCAGTTCAATATTGGTTGAAAAAGAGAAAATGTTCGTATGCACTTTATCCATCATAGGCCTTAAATTCACTACACACCTTGGGATTTTTTGTAAATTTTTAGAGTCTAATCATGTGGATTGTGGGAACCTATAACTTGGCTATTATTAGAATAATCTTTAAGGCATATATTTTCCTACAAAATTGTTTTGTTGACACCAATGAAAGCTAGAGTAAAAGAGGAAAGTTGGATACTTGCTGACTTATCTCAAAGATTTTATGGGTATATCTTCTGTAAACCCTTAGGAGACAACACTCCTCCTGTAGAGATCGTCTATTGGTTTAACGGGTTGGTAAACCTAAAATTACCCGTGATTCCTACGATAGTGAGTATAGGTTTTTCATTCTGCATTTTTCTTTGTGTTTTACTCGAGGACGAGCAAAAGATAGGTATGGGGACATTTGATAAGTGCATAATTTTGCATATTTTTATTACCTATTTATTGTTTGAATTCGTATTTTAATAAATTATTTTGTTACATTTCAGGAAATTCGAGAAAAAAATGAAGAAATGGCAAAATAAAGAAATAAAGGTCAAGAAATAGAAGAAAGAAGAAGAAGAAGAAGAAGAAGAAGAAGGACCAAAATAGAAGAAAAGGATAGATAAGGGAGTTTGGTGCAAAAGCTGAATTTTTATTTAAAAAAAACTAAAAAGAAAAAAAAAAGAATAAATAAAAAAATAAATAAAAATGGAGGGCTAGGATTTAATCCCACCAAACAAATGAATGGTGAGGATTAATCCACACCCACCAAAAACCCCACTAGTTTCCTATAAATAGCCTCATTTTCTCTCTTGTAAACACACCATTTTTTAGTTAGATTTAGGATTAGTACATTTCTAAATTGCAGTTGTAAATTTCTTTGTAGTATAAACAATTTTTTTTTATATGTAAATTTTCAGTTCGTATTTGCAGTTTGATTTAATTTTAATTCGAAGCTTATTAGTTTTATTAGAAGTGAACTTGAACTCCTCTGTTTTAATACCCTGTTTTCGTTACAATACAGATACAATCCAGTTTTTTTGTCCTCTTATTTTTGTTTAGTTTTTCCCGAATTCACCCACAAATCTCTCTCTCTCTCTCTCTCTCTCTCTCTCTCTCTCTCTCTCTCTCTCTCTCTCTCTCTCTCTTTCGTTCTCCCTATCTCTCTCTCGTTATCTCTCATCTTTCTATCACTCTCCCCTCCCCCATACTTCCTTCTTCGAACAAAATCCCAACCCCTTCTTCTTTATTTTTTTTCTTTAATTCCGAATCTATAAATCCCCCTTCCCAGTTTCGTTTTTAGTTTGCTAAGTCAGAGACTTAAGATTCGCTAAGTTTAAGGATTTTGTTGCCGAGTTCGTAATGTTGAGCCGAGTTGTATTTCTGATGATTCCGAGTTTGTAACGGGCTGTCGAGTTTACGAGTTGATTCATCCTTGGATTCGTTTTTGATTCTCACGAGTTATTTGTTCGATTATGTTGCCATTCTGAGTTTTGTATGAAGTTTTCGGATTTGTTGTGAGAGTTTATGTTGTCGAGTTGGTTCGGTTCATTGGTTTCGTTTTAGTTGAAATTGTCGATGAGATTGTTGTTGGGTTAAGCTTAGCTGTTATTTGAGTTTATCTGTTTTAGCTGCCAAGTTTGCTACGAGTTTGACTTCTCTTCCTTCTCCTCTCTTCGTTTTCCTCTGCAAAACCCAAACTAATTCCTGTAGATTCGAATTACATTTGATTCATGCTTTCCGATTTCCATTTTTTGTCGTACGATGTCTGTTTTGAGTCCGAGTTGTCTCTGAGTTAATTTGCAAAGTTCGAATATGCTACTGATGTGCTGCGTTTTGTTTGAGTTCGTGATGTGCATGTTCACAACAGTTGAGTCGTTGCTGTCCAAGTCTTGTTTTCGAGGACAGTAAATTCTGTTTTGTAGTTTAGTTTGTTTCAGCGAGTTCGTGTTCTATTCTTCCTGCGAGAATTTTGTGACGTGTTAGAATTTTGCTAAGTCTGTGAAGTTGTTGTTGGGTTTGTTCGATTGCTGATTTAATTCCTGTATTACATGAGTTACTCGGTTTCTATTAAAATTCATCTTTGAGTTTTGTTGCTTTACTAAGTTGAGTCGAGATTTTATGTACTTTGTTTCTAATTCATTTCGTTGCTGTTAGTTGCTTTCGAGTCCCTGTTTTCCCTATTTTATCGAGTTGTGGCCAGTATTCCGAGTTTAATCGCGAGTTTTACACTGAATTGAGTTTTACTGTGCAGTATTTAATTTCGAGTTGCAATTCATTTGTGGCTAATTTTATCTACAATTAAATCCTGCCGAATTTTTATTAAGATTTAATTTTGATTCAAAATTTAGTTTTTTTTTAATTCTTAATTTGAAACTTGAATAAAGTTAATTTTCTTTAAAAAAAACAAAAAGAAAAAGAAAAATAGATTAAATTTACCATTATTAATTAAATAGTATAAAATCAAAACTTTTCAAAACCCAATTTTAATTTGATTTTAGAATTTTGTAGAGTGATTTACTTTTCTTCATTTTTTTAATTAAATTATAAAATAGATTAATTTTCTTTTAAATAAAAATCAATTTAAATTTAAATAGTAAAAATGCAAAAATTCAGTTTTTAGTTTAGAAATAGAATAATTATTAAATTTTCTTTTGAAAATAGTTTAAATTTTCTTTTAGGAAATTAATAGTAAAAATCCATAAAACCCAAATTATTCTAGTTCGATTAAATTAGAATTAAGGATTTGCGAAAATTTTATTCCCTGTGGATCGAATCTAAAATACTAAAACGAGATCGTGCGCTTGCGATTTAAAATGTATTATTTTTAGCACATCAACTTAATTTAGATTTTATTGTGTAAATAATACGAACAAATTCATCGTTTATAGAATTGCCATTTAAATGGTTATAGTAAGATTTATTTTTCAGTTAATATTGATTTTGTAAATGCAAAAAGTCTTGCGTGCTAACTTGATCAAGAAAAATGTGTTAGTTGATTTGAAGTATTAATACTACTTTTGTAAAATATCATTCCGTTATTTAAACAAATATTAAATAATATAAAAAATTGATTTAATTTACTGTAATATAATTTATTAATCCTTGTGCTC
The DNA here is from genome assembly GCA_036435485.1 of Saposhnikovia divaricata. Taxonomy (NCBI): domain Eukaryota; kingdom Viridiplantae; phylum Streptophyta; class Magnoliopsida; order Apiales; family Apiaceae; genus Saposhnikovia; species Saposhnikovia divaricata. The sequence goes on along the minus strand of CM071597.1, from coordinate 64,590,725 downwards.
AATAGAATGAAAAAATCTAAGTAACCATATAAAAGAATTAGTTGATAAAGCCGCGCTTCGCGACGGCGTTAAAATTTTTATTTTTAAAAAAATTCAATACATTTACGTTATATTATAATATTAATATTAAATTTTAATAATCAAATAATCTTCTCTAATGAATCAATTTATTGTTAAATACGATTCTTTCGATTGAGCCGCTCTCTCGTTAAAACCGAAATCTCAACTTTTTAACATATATTATAAAGACTTTATAATATTTTTTATCCATAAAATCGAACCGTAAAAATAAAAAAAAATATGGCTACAGTATCAAATTCTAATAGCTAATACAATCTTTTCTAGCGAGCCGTCTTCCCGTTAAATACATTTCGTTTGAAACCCAAATTCTAACTTCACTATATAAAGAGAGTGAATTCCAATTTTTATATTCTTTAAACTTTCTAATATTTATGGAGTTTTAAAAGAGGAAAATACATCTTATATTTTCTATATATTATAGATAAACTTGTATAAAAAGTTAAAATAAAGGATTTTTAAGAAAAAAGATGTATAGTTTTAAAAAAATCGTATATGACGTCCCCACCGTCCTCGTATTCTACTTCCAATAAAACATATTATTTTATGTATTATATATTTAAACACTTTTTATACGGTCTTATTTAAAGAACCGCTTTCTTGTTAAACACGGTTATTACTATTGATCCGCTCTCTCGTTAAGACCAAAAACCTAACTTTTACATATATTACTTGTATGATAATGTTTATCCATAAAAATCAAATCCTAAAAATAAAATAAAATTTATAACATCAATATGGTATTTTAAAAGCTAGTACAATCTTTTATAGTGAGCCGTCTTCCCGTTAAACATGTTTCGAGCCGCTCTCGTTTGGGATCGAAATTCCAACTTCATTACATATTATTGATGATACTTATCTTACATAACAATTTTTTTCTTAAAATCAAAACATAAAAAATAGAGTGAATTCCAATTTATACATTCTCTAGACTTTCTAAAATTTTTGGAGTTTTTGAAAATGAAAACACATTTTATTTTTTCTTTATATTATAGATACTCCTGTATTTATTTAGGATTCTTGCATGAGATTGTTTTTTAATTATGTTAACACATCAACTCTTTTCTTTTTAAATACAGTGACTTTTTTATGACAATAGTATTGGATTTATGAATAAATTTTCCTAATATAAGTATAATTAACTGATATAAAAAATATATAATTTAAGAAGATCGTAATTTCTATAAAATATTTAATTATATATCTGCTCTATACAATCAAACACCTATTCTACTTCTAGTAGAACGTTTATTTATATATTTTTTCTATAAATTCGAACTCTTATTCTCTATAAATTCGAACTCTTATTCTACTTCCAATAGAACTTTTAATCGTATGCCTTATAGATACTTATTATACTTCCAATAAAACTTCTAATCATATGTCTTCCATATAAATTCGAACTCTTCTCCTTTATAAATTCGAACAGCTATTCTACTTCTAATATGTCAATTGCTATTTTTATATTTATTAGTATTTAAAATTCTAAAATTCTAGAAAATTAGAAAAATAGATTGAGACGATCTTGGAGTGCCACCTAAACTCCCTCTATCCTCCTTTATATATATTGAATATATATATATTGATTGATGATATTGATATTGATGATTGATGATATTGATTGATTGATGATTGATTACAAAAACAAAGAGAAGATACAAAAGCCAAAATTTTTAAAATAATTTTTAATAAAATTAATTTGTTCGTTAAAAATATACTCTTTAAATAAATTTCATGCAAATATTAAATATATGGAATAAAAAAAATAAGTTCTAGTTTCTGATTTCAGTCATTGGCTTTTCCTACAATCCAATTCTTCCTCAACCTTTTTGCTGGGCACATAATCTAGCATATCTTAATACATACATATCTTATTCAAGAATTCTCCTACACATTTTTTTCCTTTCCTTCTGGCTTGGTGGCTCCTGGTAAATGATCAGATAATAAGTTACTGCTGAACCCCATGCATCATCAATGGTTCAAACATATGTAAGTGCCTAATTTATAAATGTATACATGTAAAATGTATATGTGTGTCTTTGTTATTTTTACTAATACCATTTTTAATGCAGATAATTAATGATTCAAATGCAGGGATATCACAAACATCATAGGGCTGAATCTTGATTTTTGGAATTGAGATGTCGTGTAGGAAAAACGAAAATAAGAATAATCCGGTGCGTTCAGGTACTTGCATGCCTTAAATTTTGACTTGTAGCATATTTCATTATTTCCTACTCTAGTTCCATGTAATTGTGTCTTCTTCAAATTGGTTTCTGAATCATGTATACAATCAATTCCTTAATTCTCCACCCTTCTGGTGCCGCAACCTTGTCCACCGAGTACGACGCCTATATTCGAATGTCTTGTTGTATGTGAATTATATAATGTCACTTACGGTTTTTTCTATGAATATTGAAGATTACAATTGTCATGCATGACACATGGTAAAAAAAAAATAGATTAGTTTTAGAACCTCTGATGTGGAATCATGTTGTGTTATTTTACTTGTTATGTAATGATTAAGCACTAAATCCGCAGTGATCATTGAGTTAATAAGGCTAGTTTACCTGGCTTGTTTTTGTTGGTTGTTTTTTGTTTTTGTTTGAATTCCGAAGTTACTTGTCAGTTTTGTTGATCAGAACCTCAGTTTTTGAGAGACGGAGATTAGTCAATTTCCTTCAAGAATATGCATCTTAATATATATGAACAGATAAACTTTAAACTTACTGAAATCATTGTATGGTTTTCAAATGTGTTATAAATGTAAACACATAGTGTCAATGTGTCATGATCTCGTGGATATACCTGTACTATATCTGTTTAAAGATTACTTCTATGCGTCTTCAAGCTATTTATCAATTGTCAGGTGCTCAAGAAAGGCTGAAAAAATTGTTATCTGAAGCTAGCAACCAAGTTTGTGCAGATTGTGGGGCACCAGATCCAAAATGGGTGTAAGTTTGTTGCCTTTCACTTTTTCTCTCTTCTTTTACATGCATTTAAGGGAGGGAAGAGATAAATTGAATATTCTACTAACTAGTATGAACTAGTTATTGTAACCATAGATCACTGTCATCACCTTTACAGCCTAAGAAAAGGAAATGGGTGAAGTATTCTATTAATATCTGTTGCCTGATTGTCATGTTCCAGTAAAAAAATCCTAATGCTGGCATGCTGCATTTCATTGTACATACATTCTTACATTATTTCACTAGGTTTTTTTATGCATTCGTAGTACATTCATGGGGGAGTTTGTTCATGTTTATGGCCTTGTCATGACAATCAAATTTTCTGATAACCAGATCTTCAAATATAGGAGCATTTATATGTATCAAGTGCTCTGGAGTACACAGAAGTCTTGGAGTGCATATATCAAAGGTTTAGTTTCCTCTGGAACGCTCACATGTTGCTTGATGTTTAGTTTCTTACAGTTATTGCTCATCATGCATAGTGTAAATAATTCTGAATCAGTAATCCCTTAAAATTAAATGTATTATAGCAACTAGCATTCAATATTAGGTGGTACTATCTCGATACCAGTGTTCCAAAAAACCTTACAAGTAATGGCTGAGGGATATTGATTACCTATAATATTGTCTTTCTTATACAAAGTATATAACAGTTCTTTCTGTATTATGATTGGATTAAATCAGTATATAATAGTATCTACTCATACTACACAGAATAAAAATATGAGAAACTATAGATATGAATTTATACCTTGAACCAGGGTGCATTACTGTTAACCATGTACTTAGTCATCCTTGACAAATTGTAAATGTTTTTGGGTGAATTTTGGCTTACACGCTTCTCCTTTGTAAAATAGTATGGTATAATGACGTAACTTTACCTGACTATGTTTATGTGGCAGGTTGTATCGATACAACTGGATGAATGGACGAATGAGGAAGTTGATGCTTTGGAGGCATTGGGGGGAAATACAACTGTGAACTTTAAGTATGAAGGTTCCATCCCGGACAATTTTGAAAAACCAAAGCCAGATTCTTCTATAGAGGAAAGAGCTGATTTTATTAGGTAATAGAAGTAGAAATTTTGCTGTAAACATGTTCAAATGTCATACAGCATGAATAAACTATGTTTATGCAGGAGGAAGTACGAGCTGCAGCAATTTCTGAAAGCCGATGAATTGATTTCCTTACCGTATCCATCAGCATCAACTTCCACTATAAGCAGTAGTTCTGATTTAGACAAGAAGAAAAAAACTGAGAAGAATAGCAGCCATAAAACTCAAAGCCACAGCAATTCCTTTCTCAGTAGTTGGAGAAAGTCTGAGAGCAAGTCAACTAAGAATTGCAATTCCATGGTAACTATATTTCCTTTCCATTCATGACTAGGCTCTCTTCTCACATGCTACCCAAAAAGAATAATGATCAGTCAGAATGTTAAAAAGGATTTATGTATGTCTTAGTAATGTTTTCAGTTCACAACTACAACTTGATAACAAGCTACATGTGATCCACATACTGATGAAACACCCATCTGTAATCCATTTCACCTGATTTAAAAAACGCTTTACGCTCATATAGATAAGTTGTGTCTTAATGGGAGCGATAAACATGACCATTGATGCAGTTATGACCCCCTTTTTGTAAAAGTCAATTGCATAAATTTATATATTCACACACCCATGACTTCACGATAGCTCAAACCCTCAACCTCTTGTTACCAAGAGAGGAGGTATACTACTCGCCATCTTAAATTTTAACTTAATGTATATTGTATGCTCTGTAGGTAGGTATGGTTGAATTCGTAGGACTCATAAAGATCAAGACGGTAAAAGGCAGCAACCTAGCAGTCCGGGATATGAGGACTAGTGATCCCTACGTCGTCCTTTCACTTGGAAGCCAAGTAAGCTTTCTTGTCATTTTCAAATGATTTCTTAATTCAAAAGTCTGAATAAAAATAGATTTGACTGTGAGTGACAAAATTTAGCCTGAGTATCTTGCAGTCAGTGAAGACAAATCCCATTAGGAACAGTCTGAATCCTGTGTGGAAGGAAATGCTTATGTTGTCAATCCCGGATGACGTTCCTCCTCTAAAAGTGGTAAGCCTGTTTCCCAGAAAAAATGCATTGGTATAAGTCTTGTGGATATAAAATTTCATGACAACTTTGTGAATCACTATATACACTTTGTACTACTTGCATTTCATGTTAGTTATTTAGATATGTCTGGTAATTACTACTCCTTTCTTATAGAATGGTCACTGCCATCATTTTTACTACTATATAACACTGAATATATTTGTAATTAATTAATACAAACTAATACACTATTATGTGAGTATTGTTCCAAATCTAGCTCTTCATTCCATAAAGAAGGGATAGACTTATATAGTTATATACCTTAAAAATTTTCATCAGCTTTCATCCTAAATTCAGCAAAAATATCAGAAGTAGTTATGTAAAAAGTATCTCATCCAAATATGAACTTCCTTCTCTATTCAGCAGCGAGTAACTGCTTATAGACTTTTCATCAGAAAGATATCTAGCTGAATATTGTTCAAAATCTCTCAATAAATTAAGATATTATCATTGTGATATTCTCAAGATTTCTCTAATGACTTCGTATCAAATTATTTTGCAGCACGTGTACGACAAGGACATGTTCACAACTGATGATTATATGGGAGAAGCTGAGATTGACATTCAACCATTAGTCACTGCCGCCAAAGCAGCCAGCTCTTGTAAATCTGGAGAGTCGATGCAGCTAGGAAAGTTGGTTGCAAGCAAAGAAAATACACTAGTATCCGATGGTATTATCAGTCTAGTAGATGGGAAAGTGAAACAGGAGCTTATTCTCAGACTTGAAAACGTTGAAAAAGGAGTGCTAGAGGTTGAACTGGAATGTGTTCCTCTAATGCAATAGCAGACTGAGAGGAGATTGTGATAAAATTTTCTACAAGTGACCTGTAAATATCTGCTTAAGGGAAGATTAATTACAGAGAGAAATTTGTGGGCACGGTGAATTTGCTTTGCATTGAAAAAAATATAGTTTGCTGGTCAATATTATTCTTGTGACGTATATTATTTCGTGCTTAAAGCACAAGTTATTGATTGAGTCTTAAGGTTCTTAGTTTTCTTTCTGACTTGTTAATCAACTGGTTTCCTCTTTTGTCCCCAGTTGTCATTTAACAACAAGTTGTGTAGTTGCATTGTGTATCAACCTCCAGAATTTCTGCTTAGAAAAATGAAATTAAGGGCTAGCTGTTGGCTCGTGGAGTGCTGGTTGCATTCTTGTGTTTTTTAGGCTGGAAAACTGATCATGCCGGAAAGCGCAGATGTTCTTCCTTTGCGCCATATTGTTTTTATTGCACGTTTTTCCAAGAACGGTGTCTTCACACAGATTAACTCTCTATTATTCGGAGCAAGGGCAAGGTCTGCATATGTCACACCCTCCCTGAACCCTAATTCCAGTGGATCATGCTGTGCATCTCTAGTTTGGTTTCTTTTTTCGAACGATACATGTTGTAGTGTTTAGATAACGGTCAAGGAAATAGGTACAAAGACCCATCAGTGAAAATTGACGATTGGAAATCTTTACATGCTGATGCTAATGTCATAAGCAATCTCATTTTGATGGTGTTCAATGCTACTTGGAGGGTGATAGAGATGCTGCAGGCAGAGTTTATGAACTTTGGCAAAGTTTTGGCATTCAGTTTCATTACCTTGTGTTGGGATAGACAACGGATCGTTTTATAAATATAAATTTAGCTCTTGAGAAGGAATCCTGCAGGCGTGTGTGAGCAATCTTAGGCTAGTGCACAATGTTTGCGAGTTCTTGAACCCAATGGCACAAAGACTGAGTCAATCTTGATTGAGCTGCTAAAAGTTGCGGTAAGGTTTTAACTTTTAAGTTTGTTTTCTGAAGATGGTGAAGCTAAGAAGAGCAAAGTACATGAAAAATTATTAAGCATAGGAATTCAAAATGGCCCTTGTAAATAAGTTGGAGATTCTAGTGGAAATTGTGGTCATTAAATTTTATCCAAATTTAATCTCTTTTAGTAAAATTCTTTGCTGAGCATATATTTGAGTATTTGACAGGCTTATGATAAATATCTAATACTATTGGCAAGTGGATACCCCATATAAATTGAGAGTTCGAATCTCGTATAGATATGTGATTATTTCAATATCTGCAACTGAACAAAAGTGAGGTATTCAGTAGGAACCAACTTCATTTGAAAGAAAATAATAGCTGTAATTTGGTTTTTGTTCGGGCAAGAGAAAACTCTTGTGAACTGATTACTTAACTTGTGTACTCCTATAAGCAGCCTTGAGCATGACTATGAACAACAGCTTAAAACTTAGTTCAAGCTCATGACCAACTATTATTAGAGAAATGTGATAATCATGTCGGGAAAGTAGTAAACATGAGTAACCACAAGTATTGACTCATATTATACTCCCATAAGAACAGAAACGGAAAAAAGTACGGCACACGTCTAAAGTTCATTTATTGATATCACCAATTCACGCATGCTCTCGAAACTTGATCTTTAGCTAAGAAGGAACAAAGATTTGGCAGACAGCATACATCTAGATGGGAATGCTTAAAACACTTGAAAGTGGAACAGGTCGTCAGACAGCACTTCAATCAACTGATGCGGCATAGGGACACTTAAAAGAAGCAATCTTCAACTGATGACGATTTTCATTCAGAGTATCCAGTCAGCTGATTGTGCAAGAAAATATCAGCATCACTACTAGGCTTGTTGTAATTATAGTCGAAGTTTGATGCAAGAGAAATAAACAAAGTATCTACCCTTTGGAGTTAATGAGAGGCTTCAACCTCCGTCACCTCCTCTTGTACTGCTTCACAGTTTGATGCATACTCTGACGTGTTCATGCAGGAGCTGTTCTTAGAAATTTCAACCCCAGCACATATGCCTAGCTTAGTAGATGAAGGTGACTCAGCTATCTCTAGATTTCCTGAGGACTCAATGGGCCTATGAAAGAGCAAATGGGCAACAGTACGGTCAATCTGATTGGTATCAGTCTCTGCTTCCGGCATGATTGCAGACCTGCAAGACCATAGATTTATACTAAAATTCATGAGAAGTAGGTCAACAAAATTGTTTATCTGCGATTAGTGGTAAAATATTGATTAATGGTAGAATGCTAGTAGTGCACAAACCTATAATATCTGATATACATGTACGTGTCAATATTCTAATGAACAATATTCGTTTCATTTCATTATTATAACAGAATTGATAAATGATGCAAGTAAGCAAATTATTCATGTTTGCCTAATCTTGAATGATCTATACATATGTACCAGCATGGTTGGAATTTCTAGATATTTAGATGATACAAAAGTCACATCCGAGGTCAACCATATATAAGGCATTAGATTTATTTTTCCAAAACTAAAATGAGAAACAAAATAAGAGCTTCACATCAATCAGATTTTTTTATGAAAAAATTCTCGAGAATTGCACTTTGCATCTAACCTGCTATCAGTATTTGTTTCTTCTTCCGGAAGAAATTCAGGATAATGTTCACTTCTTTTCATAGTACTGCTTGTATCTTTAGCATATTGTCTTTGCGTTGCACTTTGAGCCAATCTACATAAGCTATCTCGAATACAGAGTCTAAGTTGAACGTCTAACTGCGAAAAATACAGCTCAAGCAGTGAACTACAACAGTCAAAATATGAAAGAGGTACAATTTTGCTAGTGCCCAAAAGGGCAAAACTAACCTTTTCAACAATATCCTGAAGCCGATAAAGTATTTCATTCTCCGCTGAACAGTCATCAGTTGTGAAAGACATCGTACCGGAATAATCCTGTTCCAAAGGTGAGTTTGTATCAAGAGTCAAAGTTGTACTTGTACCATTGTCAACTTCTATGTTCCCTCCTTTAGGCTGCATCTGATCCGCAATGGTATGCTTCTTACAGATAGAATGTTCAGATTCAGAAGTTTGGTGACCAAACTGTTTCTGTTGATTTTGAATCGCAAGCATAGCTCGCAGTTGTTGTCGCTGCCTCAACTTTTTTATTTTTTCCTGAGGAGTCATTGTCAAAGGGTTTGCTGGAGAACCTGGAAACTCATTCAAATTAGTTAATTTACTAAGAAGAACTTCAATACCAGACCAAAACTGCGACGAGATGGGTGTGACAAGATTTAGAACTTGCATACCTGTATGCCCAGAAGGAGAAAAAAGTGGAGTATTGACATTATTGTATGGCCGGGGCGCAATTTCATGAAGTTTCTTTTGCTGATTGATTTCCGGAAATGCACGAGACTGGCCAGTCTTTGCATACTGGCCTCCAAGTTGCATAATTTGGTTTTCTGATGAGAACAAGGTCTTGGAGAGACCCTGATATGGTCTACCTTCACTTTCTTCTCCAGATCTTTTGCGTCTTCTCAACATATTCTTTTGTCTAGTCATCTGTACACAAGAAAGCAACTCGAGCAACACTTTGATGTTCAAAACATAAAGGAAAATCAACGACAAAAAACTGATGAATATGGATAGGAAGATCTTCGCAGATTCTTAAAGCACAAGCAAGAGAAGATTCAGTATCTTACATCCTTTAGTTTACCTAACAGCATATATACACAATAAAAGCATCTATTTCATGAACTGCGGCAAGTTTTATGCAGTTGAGACGTGATGTATATAAAAGTTCTTAATTCTATACGATTATCTTTTTCTTTGAGGTGTTTTGCCCGAAACAAGTGGACTAGGACCTGCCCATTAAATGTTGAACCTCTAGCGTACTACATTTGTTAATGGAACTGTGTTCCTAAACCAACATTCTTTGTATCAGTAATACTCTTGCACTGCCAAACATCCACCAGATGGAGACTGTAAATAAATTTATTACCAAGCTTTACAACTTCAACAAAAATATATGGAATCCAATTTTCGGAAGCAGAGCAATCATTTTGGGAAAATCTGTAGAGTAAATAAAAATATGATTCGGGAATTCTTACAGAATCAGGTAATGATATATTACCTCGTCTGAAAAATCTGCTGGGACTGCGATATTTGGAGTATCGAGATTTGAATCAACTTGTAGAATCTTTCCATTGCCAATCATATCACTAGCTATCTGTGAAAATTGATAATCAATAACTTTCTGTTTTTCTCCGGGACATATGACATTTAGAAAAATTGTAACTACACAAGTGTTAGATCAACCCTAATATGAATCAAGAAGTTAATATATGAATTTATTTTTCCACTGTGTATACCTGATCTTCCTCGAATAGATTATTCTTCAATTCTGTATGTCGCAGGCGATTCATGTTTGCACGCCCATTCTGCGGAACAGGACATGTGAGATCACTCACGTTATCGTGACTTGTGGCATATGGCTGAACCTGGTCTAGCATGTCCTCTGTTTTACAACATTGCTCCGATATGCTTGATGCTCCAGACCCTAGAGTTGAGAACTCCATGGACAAGTAATCACGCTTCTCTGGGCTACTAAAAAAATCTTTCGAAGAGGACCACAGCGCATCAGCATTTCCAAGACTTGAACAGCAAAATTTGAGTTCATCACTGCTGCAAAATATCACTTGTGCAGATATATGGTTAGATGGCCTCAATCAGGGAAGAGGGTAAGATAAAGTATGCGCAAAGTGACTGGCTGAGTTAAAATTGAAAACATCACAATAATAATCATTTAAGATACAATAGTCCAATATAAATTAACGCAACTGCCAAACCACCAATGGCCCATAAAAAAATAGAGTGCAAACCACCAAAGAATAACATTTACCAATATTAAGATATATATAGGTCCTTGATTTGGGCATTGATTCTTCAGTGCAAGACTTAAACATTTTAGAGAAAAGGATGGCGCATAATTGAAATCTAACATGTATAGAAATTCAAAAGTTTCCTAAAGTCTAAGCTAACACTTTAATGGCAGAACATGTAAGTTGTACTCTAATTAAAGACTCTAAGACACTTACCAAATAGAGTGTGATTAACCATATAAGAGTATCAGCTTTATCACGGTAAAATTTGGTTCAAGACAGAATTTGGTACATTACCTGAAAATTCTATCAAGATCTTCAAAGCTTCCAATGTTATCCCAACCATAGCCAATCAAGTCACTGTCCTTGTCATCATTAGGATTTTGAAAAATCTGAGTGCTGTTATACAATTTAGCTGGCTCATCTGTTGAAGAACGATGCAAACTTCTGATTGTGGAAATCATTCAATAATACAAAATTCGTATGAAAAATAAATTTATATCGTGCTAATTGCTAAGAGAGACAGTACCCATTGAGTCCTGATATGACTCCGACATAGTGGACAAGGACGAAGCATTTCCCGAGTCCACACTGTGTCCAGCAGCTGAAAGACCTTCATTTTTATCACATGCAGATTTCTTCTCTTCTTTAACCCTATTTAACTCATTTAATGGAACAGACTCCTTTTTATATGGTTTCTCATTATCAATGTCTTCATTCCAGCTCTTCTTGATTAGATCACCAGATACATCTAAACGTCCTTCGCTTCCACTAGGATATGGTACGATATGATCATCACTTTCATTAGCTTCACCCCATAATATTTTTGCAAGCTAACATCAAACAGATTACACTGTGTCAGCATGACATATTAAGGAGAAATATATAGTATGAGTAATTTACACCTATCATCAGACACAGAGGTACTTAGATGGGAGGAGACACAGAGAGCCAGATGCAGCAGATAAAATGTTAGAATATATGAGCTATGCGGAATGTATAGGATCAGTAGAGAGGAGAGGGCACATAAACTGAAATGTGTTTATATTAGAATGTCTAGTGCTAGTATTACAATGAAACTAAGCCTCTATTTATAGACTACAAATAAGCAACCATGATGTCATGGATGATGTCATTGGGCTCATATTTAACATGCCCCTCACTCGAAATCCTATAATGGGATTGAAGAGTGGAACACTAGGAGCCCTTAAGCGTAACCTTAGCGTCCAACCAAACCCATCTTAGGAATGAAGACCCGTCTTAGGATTGATCCATCTTGGGATTGACTCATCTTGGAGTTTATCGTCCATCTTGAGATTGACCCATCTTGGAATTGACCTATCTTGGGATAATTATCTGAGAATTTTTAGCAGTGAACTGTGTATATGTATTTGTATACATACTACTACTTCTGCTGCTTTGTCGTCATGGCAGTGAACTGTGTGTACATTTGTATTATGTATATACACTACTTCTGCTGCTCCATCGGAATAACGCCCCCTTAACTATTTAATTTGCAGCATAGATACCGTAATATCAACAACCACTTGAATACTACACAATTAAATCTATAACCTGGGGTAAACTCCTAAAATCAAAGTGATATATCTTCAAAAGATCCCGATTTTTTTTTAATATTAACACTATTTTCCCTTAAGAAAATAAATGTAAAATAATAATAATTTTTTTTATCGGATCTATAATCATAAAATCATCTTTTTTTTTATTCTTTTTCTTTTCTTTTCTTTTTTTATGTTTCTTTGTTTTTTAACTGCTACCAGCCTGTCGACAGTTTTTTTTTTCTTTAGCATCTTCCTAATTTTTTTAGATGCTTTTGCCTTTTTTTTTGGTCTGACCCCCTTTTTTTTTGTCTGCTCTTTTTTTCCCTTTAGCAACCTTTTTAGGATGCTTTTGCTTTTTCTTTGGCTTTTGCACAGCCCACTCCTGTCATTACTCAAAAACAAACCACCATCATCAACAAACCCATTCACAGCATCTTTAAAGCCCCTGCACTCTTCTTTTCTTCATCCTTTTTTTTCTCTTTCTTCTCTTTCTCTTCATCTGCTCCCTGTCTTCCTTTTCCTTTTTTTTTTTGCAGGACCAACTTCTATACTAAGCAGGCCCAATAAATTTAAAAGAACAAATAACAGGCCTGCAAGCTTCTTCCCTTACCGCCTTTATTCGTTCTCCTCATTTTCCTTCCAATGAGTGAACTGTATAGATATATATATATATATATATGCATATATTATCTATTACTTCTGCTGCAATGTTGGAATCGAAAATCAGAGGGGAACAGCTTTGTCTTCTGCAACTCTGCCGGAATCTGACCGGAACTGGTCCCACGCGCCGGCGCGTGGGCGCGTTTGCCGATTTTTTGACTCTTCTGGCAGCGCGTGACGGCGCGTCTGGCGGCGGTTGGCTGCCGGACTTCTGGCCTTTTCTCGTATGGAGCTTATCTTCACTGGTATGTTGGTTTGGTATTGTTTCGATGGACAGAAAAATAGCAGAACTGGGCAGCTTGGGCAGTAGCGACTAGCAGCTTCTTGTTTACTTTGGTAGCTTGTGTTTTTCTTGAAAAACAACAAAGCTTCAGTGGAAATTACTCTCCCCTCTACTCCCGCTCTGATACCATGTTAAAATATATGAGCTATGCGGATTGTATAGGATCAGTAGAGAGGAGAGGGCACATAAACTGAAATGTGTTTATATTAGGATGTCTAGTGCTAGTATTACAATGAAACTAAGCCTCTATTTATAGACTACAAATAAGCAACCATGATGTCATGGATGATGTCATTAAGCAACCATGATGTCATGGATGATGTCATTGGGCTCATATTTAACATAAAACAGAAAAAAATTATTTCTTATATATATATATATATGCCATTGCTCCTGTTATGCCATATTTTGGCATGTCTAATAACCTCCCAAATTTCTAATATTACTAATTATTAATTCAGATTAATAATTATTACTTAACCGCTAAGTTTTATCCTCTCCCTGAAACGAGGAATGAATCAATCTCAATCAATCAATAACGGAAAATATCTCCAAACGATATTCTTCAAATCAGGAAGATATCACAACGATAAGATTAAATCAGATAAAATCAATAATTACCCAGATTAACGAAGTTTATCCCTAAAGTCTCTAAGGGATAGACACAAATCAATTTCACAGAACTGCGTGGGCTTGATCCTATATAAACATAGGTACGCAGGCATCTTGGCAGAAGATATGACCGATACATGAGACAAATCGAGACACCTGCCAAGTCCAGCCCCCTCTTTTTTCATAAACCCTAATCCCTTAAAAACAGCCACATATTCATACATTGTCGCTCTACAATTTCAGCACACCTCCGATTTCGTGTTGTTACGAAATTCCTCCAACAACATTTGGCGCTAGAAGGAGGGGCAATTTTCGTTTGCGGAGGACAAACGAATATCACTATCACGATGGATTATGGGTTTTATCAATAGACACCGGATTTTGGATTTTGATTGTTACAAGGAACCAACGGTGGCAAAAAAAATAGAAGATACACATGGCGGTTCGGAGCAGTACAAAGCGGCATCAATTTAGTGGCTATAAAGGACTTCGGCCATGTAAACAAGGCAGCGGCTATTAAAAAAAATGAAGAAGAAGCAAAAAAAAAAAAAAAGATGGGCACAGAATGAAGCTTCATATTAAAAACAAAGCAAGCACATGGATGAATACAAAACGTTGGAGCCCACCGCAAGGATAAGCAACACACGCAGTAACAAGAAATAATGAAATTCAAGGAACCGAAAGATATGTTTTATTTACTCACCTCGATTTAATTTTCTGTAAATAATTCTATCTTGCCATGAATAAAATCGTGTTTTTAAATATTTTTCAAAAAAATATTTATTATTCAGAAAATTCGTGCGAGTAATATATTTTTATGCTTGTAAAATTATTGCGATTTAGAAAATATCGTACGAGATATTTATGCTGATGACTTGCCGATTTTATGCTGATTGATTGTGGATATTTTACAATCTCGTACGAGCTGCATTATTTTCAAGAAAAAAATTACATATACGAGATGCATAATTTTGTAAAAGATTTTCTACAAAAAACGGAGCATTATTTTCGAAGAAAATAAATATCGCGACACTTTTAAAAGAGCATATTTATTATTGCATATGGATTTGCAAAAGATTTTTCATATATCGTCGCGATAGTACATATATGTCAAAAATATTTTCAAACTTGCGAACTAAATTGTCAAGTATGGTAGCCTGGACAAGCTATAAATCTCGCAATGCAACATGCTTAGTAAAGTGCAGTGCAACACCATCTGGATTATTGAAGACCCATGGCCAGATCTCTCAAGATCGCATGGGTGGAGGCATCCCTATGCAAACTATCTTTATTGAAGGCCCATGGCCAGATCTCACAAGATCGCATGGGTGGAGGCATCCCTATGCAAACTATCTACATCTCTTCGCCAAGATCTCATCTACATCTCTTCACTGAGACATCTCTCAGTGAAGACTCCGCTAGACACATCCTTTTGTGGTTGCATCAGACACTTGAAAAGCGTATATGCCTATTCGGGATATATACAAGCGCCAAGGTCCTAACTAGACAACAAGGATCGCAAAGGATTTCAAAAATATTATTTATGCTCGCACATTTGAAACCTTGGCAAATATATACCTTATAGTGGTCATCGCATGTTATCACACTTGCATCCGCATACGCCTAACGAGCACAGTGGTGCTCTAAGTGTTTTTCTAATAATCTATTTTCAGTTTTTTCAGCGACTCAAGAAATTTGGAAGCTTGAAGGATGTTTAGTTCTCCACTGCAGCAAGCTACACTGAAGAACTGGGGGCTAGTTGTTATGCCATATTTTGGCATGTCTAATAACCTCCCAAATTTCTAATATTACTAATTATTAATTCAGATTAATAATTATTACTTAACCGCTAAGTTTTATCCTCTCCCTGAAACGAGGAATGAATCAATCTCAATCAATCAATAACGGAAAATATCTCCAAACGATATTCTTCAAATCAGGAAGATATCACAACGATAAGATTAAATCAGATAAAATCAATAATTACCCAGATTAACGAAGTTTATCCCTAAAGTCTCTAAGGGATAGACACAAATCAATTTCACAGAACTGCGTGGGCTTGATCCTATATAAACATAGGTACGCAGGCATCTTGGCAGAAGATATGACCGATACATGAGACAAATCGAGACACCTGCCAAGTCCAGCCCCCTCTTTTTTCATAAACCCTAATCCCTTAAAAACAGCCACATATTCATACATTGTCGCTCTACAATTTCAGCACACCTCCGATTTCGTGTTGTTACGAAATTCCTCCAACAACAGCTCCATACAGAACACCCTTATATAACAAACAATAAAGAACACCTTAGATCTAATAGAGATCCAATGGTGATCTAATAGATCCAATGGCCCCGCCAGGGGCGCCCAATAAAAAAAGTTATTTTTTTATCCTCTATCCATCCAGCAAAAAACAATAAAAAAATTACTGTTCACGATGACGTCATTCAGTAACGTCATCATGAACAGTAAATTTTTAAAAATTTTATTATTTTTTTTTTGCTAGATGGATAGAGGGTAAAAAAATAACAACTTTTTGTATTGGGTGCCATGACGGAACTCTTATATCAGATTAGATATGAGGTGTTATTTATTGTTTGTTATATAAGTTGTTTGTTATGGAGTGCAACTCATAATATATATATATATATATATATATATATATATATATGTGTGTGTGTAAAATTGTTAATTGTAGATTGCAAATGATCAGTGTAGAAAAGATTAACCAGTTAACTGTAATTTTACACCTTAAACTTGAATGTAAATATATAGAAGTTCTGAACCATGTATGTTGATGCACTACAAACTTATAATATTGCTAAACAACGTTTTGAATGCACTGAACCGAACATTTAAACATATAACATAAGGTAATAAGTTGTTATCATAACAATGTACCAGACAAAGTTATCAAGTTGGAATTAATTTAATAGGAAAACAGCAAACTTCGTAGTTCAACTATGGGCTCAGGCAGTGAATACCAACTAGGAAACTGGGTTTTAAGTATAACTCGTTATATTGAAAACTTAGCTGACAGAAATCTCTTCAGGGATCTATTTGAAAGTAGTGATGAGGGTCTAAAGTTGATTGCAAGAAAATGTGGCTAATTTTCTTGATTCCACCTACAATATGCCTAGGTAGAGTTATTAAAAAAATGCTCATATTATTACTTCTTGGGATATGTAAAACTAAAACTGGCTACTGAAAATCATAAATAGACTCCTCAATATGGATGTTCACAATTCAAACTGTTGAGGGCTTACCGAAGGATTCTTTAAATACATACCAAAATTACTGAAAGAATAGCTTGTAATGAATGAATAATCGACACACGAAAACCAAAGAATACAGATGAAATTCACTAAGACCATCTCCAACGCAAATCAAATGTACTTTCACACTGTTTTGGTGTAAGAATGCATAGTAAAGTGCACTTTGTGTACCTGAACTTTGGCCAAGACACCACTTGAAATACCATGTTTTAAAATCGAGCATATGTAATATTGAACAAACAATTTACTTACACGTTATGTACTGCCGTTAGCCTAGCACTAACTCCGTTAATTTCACCGGGGTAAAATTGTATTTTCATTGACTCTTTATTGCTACCACTTAGTATTAATTATTATCATCATTATATACATAGCTTATAAATATTTCTCCATTCTCGCCTCTTTCTTCTTCTTCAACAGCCACACCTCCGTTCTTCCTCCAACCCACTTTCGTTCTCCACCATTTCACCTCCGTTCCCCATCTCCTTCTCCTCCACCTGCAATTCATACCCCTCCCACCTCCATTTCGCCACCAACCAACTCCGATCTTACACCACCGAACTCCAACCCACCACCACCGCCCCATCTCCTTCCCCTCCACAGCCCCGCCCGCCGCCACCACAACACCCACACCACTACCAGCCATCTTCTCCGTTGACTCACCTGCTCATGCCACCTGCAACCATCTCATCCCCCCCCTTCTCCTCTGTTCTTCTTCACCGCGTCCACCAGCTCCGACGCCCACCCCATCTCCATTCACCTTCACCAACAGACATCCAACCATCCTTGAGAAATTGGCACAGAAAACGGCCCATGATCTTCAAGAATGCATGAAAGGATGTTTATGGCTGAAGATCTCATAGCTTCAGTTGAAGTTTTATCGAAAACACATGGAAACAGAATAGCGGAACACTTTTGACAGTTTCTCTCATCTGATGCAGACCTTTCTCCATTACAACTTTCTGCGCCTCAGGGATTCTCTTGATAAAAATAATAAATGCAGACAAAGCCATTTGAGTTAGAGGAATGTCCTCAGCTTTACTTGCTTGTGATACTGTTGATAGAAGACTAAAACACCAATCAGAAACAGATTCATTCAAAGGAAGATTTTGGTCCTCTAGTAGCAATCGAGCTACTAAACTTCCATGCCATTTCTCACAAGGTTTACAACCCACACAGCCTTCTCTGTAACTAATCATCAAGCAATCAAATTCAAACATCTAAAAATTCGACCCAACTAAAATTTAACAGCCAAAATTCAACTCCACCTAATCCTTCAACCTGCAGCTTGTATAGGTGTTTAAAAATGCACACAAACCACAATTAACATAAACAAACTGAGTTCATGGTCGGTTCCGGCGAGAAGGGCGGTACAATGGCTGGGAAAAAGGGGAATAAAAGAAACAGTGGAAGCGAAGAGGGAAAGAGAAAAACCTGGCTACTTGGGCTTCTAAAACCGTTGCTTCAGTGGTAATTGCGCAATGGCGGATAGAGATACAGACGGGGAGAGGGAGAAGAAAGAGTCGAGAGAGAGACAGTTGAGAGAGACGAGAGTGATTGTTTGGAGAGGGAGAAAAGAAATGGGGAAACAGGGGGTTTGGTTAGGAAATTAGAAAATTAGAAACAAAGGGGTTTGCTAGCTGGAAAAGACTGTTTTACCCCTACCAATTTAACGGAGTTAGTGCAAAATAGACGGTAGTACACGAAATGTAAGCAAATAGTTTGTTCAGTATTGCCCGTGGTAGATTTTAAAACATGGTATTTCAAGTGGTGTCTTGGCCAAAGTTCAGGTACAGAAAGTACACTTTACTCGTAAGAATGCATTTCAACCCCAACTCCAAAATTTACACCATTTTTGGTGTGATAACAAACATTACGCCAAATTTGGTGCACTATCAAATTTTGGGGTAACTTTTAGACTTTTTATGAAAATGCAACAAATTTGAGGTAACTTTTTGAGTTTTTATGAAACTCAACAAGACCCTTGTACTCCTTAAACAATTTCATTCCTTTTGTGTCCCACTAATTTTATTACTTTTGTAATTCAAACGTCAATTTAATCTTTGCCGTACAAGAAAAAAAGATTTGGTCTAAAATTTAGAGTAGGAGCTGATTTTGGACAGAGTAGTGTATGTTTTACACCATTTGGAGTAAAAGTCGCCCCAAATTAGAGTAATTGGTTGGAGATGCTGTAAAAATACAATTAACCATGTTCATAATTTATACGCTAAAGAATTACTACTACTTTTGTAAAATTGTAGTGGAAGGCATGCATTGCACCAGAAAATTATTTAAAACAAATATATCAACATATAGCACATACAACCAACAATGAAGCACAGAATTAAATCAAAAGACAATGTTCTTCTTATATCAGAAAAAATATATAAGCTAAAAATCAAACCACCACTAAAAGATAATATGAACTATAGCATTCATTTTGTCGAGTATGCAAAAAGCAAATTTCTTGCAAATTCCAAATTCACTTCATTTTTTTTTTCTTTTTAATCTTCTCGTCAAATAAACAGAAGCCCAGATAATAAAAATCAAGAAGAACATAACAGATACGGGTGTTATACGGGATGTCAAGGGTTCGAACATTGTCAAAGACAGAGAACGGTGGGAGAGCCTTTAACTAAAGAAAAACAAAGGATTACTTACCTCTTGGTCATTCCAATCAAACATTTCTCAAGAAGTGTCAATAAATAACCAAAACATATCCAATCTTCACATACAACAAAACCCAAATCACAAACTCAAAGCTCAGTTGTGTTGTGTTTAGTTCTTGTTCAACTCTGCTGAGGATTCAAGAAGTAGAGAGAGAAAATGATGAGAGAGAAATAGAGGACACGTGGATGGTTGAAATTAAGTGGAAGTGGAAATGCTAACATGTCATGTCATGTGTATCTAGGACTTGTATATAATTTGTGGCTGTAAATAATTTGTAATCTTTTGGTGGGACCTCATTCGCTAGCTGTTTACATTTTGATCTTGCCTTTAAGATTTTATTTGTGGTTGGGCTTGTTTCTTGGGTTTAGTGGGAAGTAGTAATACTAGTATTATTCTGGGCATGAATTTTCATAATTTGACTTTGGGGCCAACCGGAGTTTCTAGTTTTATGACTTTATGTCTTTTTGAAATTTGTAGTACAATAGTTGTTAATCAACTAATGGCCAGGTACGAACAAAACTGATTGCACAAATCCGAAAAATTAATTAATAATAATTAATCACATCGATATAATTTTTAGGACGGACACGAGTTTCAAGATCAAACATTCAATATGAAATAAATAGAGGCAAATTTATGAGAAAATTATCAAATTACCTATATTTTTCTAACCCTTCACCCTATGGGTGAGTGTCCTAAATATTTACTTTTTATTATTTCATGTCAAAAATTTCCAAATTTCGTGCTGCGCGTCCAAAATATTCACGGGATACGTCCATAACAAAGGAGAATCCTTGGATATGCCTCTGGGGTAGGATTATTTTCTAAATTACACCTATGGGGTCGGAGTGATGCAATGATACGCCAACAGAATAGGCGTTGGGATGCGCATCTGGGGAAGGCGCATCTGAGGATACGTTTCTTGCACATGTGCATCCGGCGTCTTCTTGGTTTGCAGAGCTCTGGCGATTTTGCTCTCACCGGTCCATCTCTTCGTTCACCCCTCTCCCTTGGTTGTCTGGTCACTACACATACACCAAATGAATCGCATTTGTCTCCTCTACAATCCTTTACAAGTTTCATACCATTTCATTTTCCAGAATTTGAGATCTCGCGATTTACATTCAAAATCGCGATTCTGGTGATTGATTTTTCTCTACCTACGTTCACCCCTCCCATGTTTTTTCAGGCACGTTATACACACCAATCGATTCGTCTCTTCACCCTCTACACATGCATACCAGTTTCGTAGCGCTTGTTTTGCCGGATTGAAAACGCCTAAATCTGATTACGTTGTCGACGGGAGGTGGTAGGCGGCAGTTCTAACTGCTACAGTAGACGTGGGTTACGCCTCACCCATGGGCGTGATCCGTAGGTATTTTTGGCGGTATTTTGGGCAGTGGATATTTTGGGCATTATTTCTGATCCTATATACTAATTGGCAGTTTTTTGGCCTAAATTACCCATCCAACACGCTATATAGTGTAGCGTATCACTGAAATACTTCTACTAAACTCTAGTGACCTTGAAAAGCGTGATTATCTTTCTATTGAAACCCACCACCCCTAGTTCATCTCCCTCTCTCTCTATTATCATCTATCTATTTTATCTGTTTGTATTCTAATATATTTGTATCATCTATATTGTAGTAGGGATTATCGATACATATCTATACATACATATAATTTAATTTTTAATTTGAAGCTTTCAAATCATTACTAAGAGGTTTCTATAAATGAAAACTAGAGCGTGTGTTTGACATGTATTCGTAGCTAGAAAAAAAACTTGAATTCATATGCTGTCACAAGTAATGTATATGGGTGATACGCCGGAGCGTTTGCCGTATATCTTGAATACGTCGTATCCGTTCCCGTGGTTGTTTTGTTTTACACGATTCTCCGTTGCTAGCGTATTTATCAATACACGCTGTCATCAATAACGTTTTTGCGGATACATTATTATATGTGCCGTGTCATGTATGAAATTTGGGCTATACATTCTGCAAACCGGTATTCTGGTTCTCTTTCCGGATAAAAGAGGACATATCGGGCTAACACCCCAAATTTATAAGGATCTTTGTTGTATGTATTCAGGGCACATATTAATTATTAATTTTTATGATACTTTTATGAGGTATATTAGTGAAATTTTTTGTACATACAAGGAGGATACATTATTATTAATAAATAGAAGATAATCAAAATTTGATAACTCATATTTTATTGTATATCCTTATATACGTATTAAAAAATCCAACTTATAAAATCGTTATGAACAAGTGGACGATCTTGTTTATTTTGTTATTAAAGAGGGGAATCGGGATGCGCACTTTCTCAAGTAATCACTTAGTTAAGCAAAAATGATTTAAATTTATAAAAATAAATGAAATTTTATTATACTTTGATACGTTATAGTTAACTTTACAAATTGTAAAATAATTAATAAAATTTTAGATATCAACAACTCATATTTTAATATATATAAATCTATTTTTTTCTAATTTTTATTTTGATCAGTCATAAACTATCATTTATCTCTTAAATTAGTTCTTTTAAGCATTTTTTAAGAAACATTAATAACACACTAACTCTCAAATTTATAATTTCAAGTGAGAAAATATTATTAAAAGATAATACTCTTTCATTAACTTTATTTTTATTTGTTTCCTAATATTATAATTTCTTAATAATTTACTTTGGATAAAATGATTATTTAGAAAAAAAATGTTTTCATGTACAAATATACGGAATTGTAATTGAAAATTCACGATAAGTGCATCATTACAAATATTTTTACACCTAAATTTTTATAAATTCAAATAATACAAAAAAAACTCATTTAATTTATTTGTTATGATTCATTACCTAATTTAATATGTTGATTTCTCAATTATTTGTTTTTAATACATTCATCATTTTTTAAATAAATAAATTATGTATTTAATGAATACTAAAATCGAATTGAATTTAAATATTCAATTTTATAAAAAATTGTATTCCAGATAAAAATTAAAAAAATAAAATTTATGTAAAAATTTATATCATCTCTCAAAATTAGATGTACTTAATCATCACCCGTACCCGATTCTGTAACTCAATTAATTATTGGGTTTTTTTTATACCCCAACATATAAATATTTTTATAAAAATATTCTTATTTTAAAAGTTTTTTGCAAAAATATTTTGAAAAAAAATTACAAAAATACGGGATACAACTACATTCAACTAGATGCAATTGTTTTGACAATTTAGTAAAAATACTATCTTATTTTTAATGACTGCGCAGCAGGTTGTATTCAGTTTCATATGCAACTAAATGCAATTAAAAATTGTAATTTGAATTTCATTTTTTTTACTAACTTCCAGCTCTATATATAAGGGCGCAACAGTAAAAATGGAAATTTAACTTTTAGTTTTTAGTTGTAAAAATTGTAATTTGAATTTTAATTTTTTTTACCAACTTTCAGCTCTATATATAAGGGCGCAACAGAAAAAATGGAAATTTAACTTTTAGTTTTAGTTGCATTCAGTTGCATATGCAACTGAATGCAACTAAAAATTGTAATTTGAATTTTCAGTTTTTTACCAACTTCCAGCTCTGTATAAGGACTGCGCAGAAGCAAAAATGGAAATTTAACTTTTAGTTTTTAGTTGCATATCTGGTTGCGTTCAGTTGCATATAGAAAATCCCCAAATCCGAACTCAAAGCTCTATTGGTGGTGGAGAAAAGATCGTAGGTGGTGGCCTACGGTCCCAATGGGTGGTAACCAATTTCTTTCATTAACTCTCATAAAATTCTAGAGCATAATGGTTACACAATGACTATGTCCTACTATGACGTTTTTGCTGAATATTGAACACACAAAAGAATACAGAGGGGGGTGAATGGATTCTTGAACTTTTCTTGTTCTTGAATCTGTTTTGGAGTATGTAACAAGATATGTGTTATGTGTGTGCAGAAATACGAATGTAGACAATAAACAACACAAGACATGATATCACTTTAATCTAATATTTTATTAGATAAAGATTTGCTACAACCTGTGAATACAAATGATAGTATTCTCAGCTTCGTTTTTCTCAGAGAGATGTACTCTTGAAAAGTATGTGAAAAAACTTAACTTCTAAAGAAGTGAGGTTGTGCCCTTATAGAACATGAGCACAACCTGCTTACTACAAAATAAGGTTACAGGATAAATTACTTTCTCGTATGTCTATCCTTTTTGAGCAAGCATCCAAACGACTACAGGTTTGACTTCTTGAGGTTCTGCTCAGATCCACTTCTTTAGCTCTTTGTCTCTTGTACATCTCTCTAAGCTTCTTTGTAGGCTTTCCAAAGTACTTTACAACTTGTGGTCCATAAAGCACCTTGGCTTGTTGCAGGTTTCTGACTTGTACAATTCCTTCAGTATTTTGTCCCCAAGATTGTATTCGAAAAGTGGCTAAGTGTTTGATTCGAAAACTAGAATTGACTTGATCGATAACTCTGAGTTCTCGAATACTGTAAAGTTGACATATCGAATCACTTCTCGAATATCTCTTTTCTTCAGGAATCCTTGAGTTGTCGAATGGAGCATTTAGCTTATCGAATCCCTGAGATATCGAATGAGCTTTGACTTGTTGACTCCTGGAGAACTCGAATGATGCTTTGACTTGTTGACTTCCTGAGTTCTCGAATAGAGTAAAAGACAAATCGAATCTCTGATATATCGAATGAGATATCGAATAGTGTCTTTTGAGATATCGAATCCCTGACTTCTCGAATGCTAGACATCTCGAATATAACAAACATACTTATCGAAATGATACTTAGGCAAATTTTCATTCTCCAAACTCTAACTGTGTTTATTTTGACAGCCTTGTTCTTCAAGATTGAGGCATGTACCTTGGAACTTCTTTTAAGCATTATTCTCTGACTTTTAAGTACAATTACACAGATAAAAATTGATGCCTATTACAAGTACTAAACAAGTAGAAACTCTACAACCAGAGGTTCCCTCAGTTAAGAGGTCATGTAAGTAATGTAAAACATTACAAACAATTAGGCTTGTTATTAGATGTATTCAGGCATGCCTCTGTGACTATCAATCTCCCCCAAATTGTGAGTAAGACCTTTAGTCATAATTTCATATCTGATAACAAGCCTAACATACATAAAGATAGAACTCTGAAAGTACATGTATGAAATTTGATTAAGAACGGGAATAGAACTACAAGGTGAGCAATCTTACACAATATGGTGAAATACTAGCCATTCTCATTTGATTCCTTCTCCACAGCTCTGGATTGTAGATCATCATATGCCTTCTGTTTTCTTTCTTTTTCCTTCCTTGCATTCTCATCCATAGTTCTTATGATTTCTGCCATAGCATACAATTCTTAAAGCAGAATAGAGTTCTTGAAATCTTCAAGTACTCGTTTCAGAATGTTAGCAGGATAGTGATTGAGTAGGTTCATTTTTATATTGACATGATCTCCATTTTTCCTCCTATACTTCACCATATAGGGATTGAGTTGAACTCTACACAATCCCTTAGCCCTTAGCTTTTCTGCTTCAACTTCCAGTCTATCAATTTCCTTCTCCCTTTCTAGCCATTTCTCAAGGCACCCTTTTCTGATTTTCTCTGCATGAACTCTCTTCATCTTTACAAACTCAACTAACTCCAGCTTTCATACCCTCTCCACTTTTTCATTAGCATCCAACAGTGCAATAATTCTTTCTATGTCATACAACTTGCCCCAATTTTGACACTACCCTTGTTTGAATTTCTTCTCCCTTCCTTCAGTATATTTGATCTCAAGACAGTCATTCACAATGGCAGCATAGTAGATTCTTTGAGCTCTTAGATATTGCAGTTGGTCTTCATCAAAGTCTTCATCTAGTGGTTGGAGTTTCAGTCCTGGATAGATAGTTAGGGTCCTTGATTTAAATAGCTTTGCTCTTCTTGCAGCTTGTCTGAATTTGATCTTCTTTACATGGTTGCCTGGCAGAAACTTGTGACCTTTGCTTATAGACCATTGTAATATACCATTAGCAGTTTGCTTTTGGAAACATACAGATGGTTTCTTGATTTGTATCTTCTTCTCTTCTTGAGGTGGCAAAACAGTTGCAGAAGCCATGGATATAGATTTTGATATGTCATTACTAACTGTATTCACCCTAGACTTAGAGTTTTGTGTTATGGTGAGGTTACAGTTAGCAATGCCTAAGGCTTTCTGTTTTCCACTTTTCCTCTCATAGACTTTGCCTTGGTCATCATCTCCTTTCTTATCCTTACTATCTTTCTTCTTCTTGTCCTCATCACCCTTATCACTCCTGTGATGTCTTCTCCTCCCATCACTTTTGTCATCATCTTTATCATCATTATTTCTCCTGGGCTTGGCTATTTCTAAAATTGCGCCAGTTGTAATGAATGTTCTGAGAATATGCAGTGCCTATATTTCTTCAGCAGTTCTTATCCCATCCTTCTTTTGCAGTTGATCAATAATAGTAATGACAAGTCTGTGATTCTGAAGAGTGAGATCACTAGGAATGACCAGCTGCTTGACATCTTGAATTTTAGTACCAGACTGATAAAGGATGGTTCCTGGATTAGTGCACACTTCAGGTAGTCTGGCCTGTTGCTCATTCCTTAAGTCATTGTATAGACTCTTGTTATTCTCATTGACATCTCTCTTCTCAATTAGCTTGACTAGAGCATCCACCTCTGTGAACTTTAAATCTTGTAGTGTTTTTTTGGTTAGATGCCATATCTTGGACTTTGAAATCATCAGTATCTCCTTGAACCATGAGCTGTTGACTTTCTTGGGTATTACAGTGAAGTATTCAATCTTATCCTTCAAACTCCTCAGATAGAGTAGAGTGTCACCAGCGTGTTCCTCTAGGGCTTTCAGAAACTCCAAGAATGCTTCATCATGATAGACATTTGAGTTAGCAACTTCTTGTAGCTTGGCCTCAGTAATCAACTTCACTTCTACAGGCTTGGCACTTTCAGTCTTGGAGATTTGAAGCTTGTCAGATGGCATACTCCCTGCAACCACTGTGGTGGTGATAGATTGCTTTTGGCCACCTGGAGTAGTGACATACACAGTTGGTAGAGTAACCACTGGTAGAGAGGATGGAGGTTCATCAACATTGGCTTTCCCTTTGCCTGGAACATGAAGTTCAGATTTGGAGGTTCTTCTTGATTGACCACCCTCATTTATGGTTATGCCCTTCTCCTTAGGCTTCTCTCCCTTAGTCTGCTGCTCCCCCTTAGGCTTTGGTGTCCTTAAGTTCCTCTTCTCCCCCTTAGGCTTGTTGTCAGGCACAGAGGCTTTGGTAGAGACCCTTGGGTTGGAAGAGGTGGGATTAACAGATTCATCAGATAGAGGGAGCCCCATATGCTTCATCATAGCAGACAACATCAGTTGTTGATGTAGAAGAACATCAGCTGTTGTGGTGGCCTGAGTGTTCAACTGTTCGGTAAGTGTTGCAACTGTGTCTGTAAGATGAGCATTGGATTGCTTGAGTGAGGTCAATTCTTTTTCCAGAGCATCTACCTTGTTGAATAACTCAATAGATTTAAAGCCATATAGGGATTGTTCCTTGAGCCTTAGTACCTCAAATTTGGTCATTTCATGAACAGGGACTTCAGTCACCAGCTTATCTCCATATTGATTTGCAAAAAGAGTCCTTAGCATGGCATTGGCATCAACTGTCTGACCAGATAGTTTCTCCATTTGAAGTGCCATATTCTTCACAGCCCCTTGAACCAATTCCAAGCCATTGTCCATCTTGGTGTAGGTAGATTTGCATTCTTGAATATCTCTGAGAATAGGGCCTAGAGTAGGAAACTTTGCAGCAAAATCCCTCTTGATGTCATTAACTTGATGGATTGTGGCTGAACGCACTTCATTGATTTCTGTCTTTAGGCCCTTGCCAAGATAGTGTGCAGCTTTCAAGATTCCCTTGTAGGTTTCATTCATTACTTCATACACATCACTAGGGGTTAGGATTTGGCATCTGACCCTAGTGAGGTGATGTACTCTTCTCTAAGAAATTAAAGACCTTCTGAGAGAGCAATTTCATAAGAACCTTGCAGCCAAGCATCCACATTACCATCTCTTTCAGCCTCATCTGCTATTTTCTGCTTTTGACTCTCCACATCTTCTTTATGACAGAACAAGATGGATTCATACTGTGGATTTGGAAAGTTGGAAGTGACAAGGTGTTGAGCAATTTTTACAAACTCAGGAATCTGATCCACAACTAAGCTTTGAAGTGCTTCAACCGTCAATTGTGGTGGGGCAGATCCTGATCTTGAAGCACTGTCATGTTGCACAGGCTTCAGCCATTGATTTATGAAGTCAGAGCTAGAGCTAGGCAAGCTATACTCCTCAGTTATAGATGCAACTTCTGCAACCGGATGGATTGACTCTACTACTGTTGTCTCCACAGGTGTGGGATGAGTTACAACAGTAGTTGACACAAGCACAGAGTCTCTAGTGAAAACTAGTGAATCCTCTATGTTTGTGATGGTGTCATTAGGATATGCCCCATCTTGCATTCCCACACCATCTAAGTGTGGTTCCTGGGTGGTGAACAAAGTGTCATGCACTAAGTTACTTGAGTCCATTGGCTCACCAAGAGAAGAGAATTCTTGGTGATCAATGCCTTGCTCCTCAATTACTTGAGTTGCAGGCTCCAAAGAAATATCAATGTAAGATTCTGAAAGAAGAGTGTCTTGTAGATTGGATTTTGGCAACTCCCCCTGAGAAATAGATGGAGTTTCAAGTGTGATGTGCCCTTCACTCAGTGTTGTGCCAGCCTTATCACTCCTAGGTGCTGACTCATTACAAGATAGTGCATTGGGGAGGATGCTTGATTCTATAGATGCATCCTGTTGAGAGGGTACATCTAGTGAGCTGTTTGCCCCTGATTTTACAACTTCAGCCATTTGTGTGACTGAAGAGGTGGTTTTAGATTTCTTCTTCTTCTTCTTTGGCCTTAGTAAGGGTGACTCAGGTTCCTCACATTCTAAACCTAATTCTACAGCCAATGCTGCTTCAGTTAAGATATTCAATGGTTCAGAAACAATCTGTTTTCTCTTCTTCTTCTCCTTTTTACTAACACCACCCTGTTGAGAGGATGATGCAGGTGGCTCTGTGTTTGGTAGAGTGTTTGGTTGAGGGGGTTGGTTAACTCAGATTTAGAGGCAAATGATGGCATGTTGTGGGGGTAAGACTCAAATAACCTCTGCATATGAAGGGTTATTACAAGCCTAACATCCACATCATTCCTAGTATCCAAATTACCAAAAATAAGTTTGGTCATGGACCTAGGGTAGCCTATTCTAGTTTTATCTAAACCAGGTAAATCAGCCAAATTCTTATCTAAATAATTAAGTACAGACTGAATGAATCTGGGAAAGAAGATATCATTACCTCTCTTGGTTGTGTTCTTACCAAGTTTTCCATAGAGCTCCTGCATTATGAGCTTTCCAACATCTATCCTTCTGTCAAAGGCCAAGGAGTACCCTATCTGTTGAATAGGTGCACTCAGTTGGTCATAGCTAGATTTCCTTCCACTGAATACGTGCAGGAGTGTGGCAAACACATAGCTCCACTCTTTCCTCAGATGCGCCCTTTTCAGGGTTCCAACTTTGATGGTGTCTGAGTACTTTATTAGGTCAAAGAATTCCACCACTTGGTCATCTGTTACTAGTTTGTTGTATTCATTCTGGTGAAGACCCAAGGCTTTACTCATGTCCTCAGAGGTGATGTTAAACTCTTTACCCAGAACTTTGCAGTTTATGACATAGCCCAGACTGCCATCTTCAAGAGCAACGGTTTTAGTAATTGCAGTGTTCCAAAACTGTTCTAGAATGTCTAGATACAGAGTTGGGTTGGCCGTAAGTGCTCCTTTGATATATGATTCAGACATCCATTTTATAAAGCACTTGTAGTTAGCATTTGGAGCTTCGACATCACTTGAGATAGCGATGAAGTTCGAAGAAGAAATATAGCTTTTGAAGTTAGGGTTTTCAGAGGTTTTGGAACTTTAGATGCTTGAGAAATCGAATGAAATGAAACGAATAGATGTAGAATTGTATAAGTATGAAGTACTTGAATTGTCGATTAGATGTATGTTTTGTATCGACAAGTCAAACATTCGAGAAGTAGAAATCAACTATTCGATAAGTCAAGAAAGGCTTATTCGATAACTCAAGCAGGGTGTAACTCACAGCTGGCAGTTATCTAACTTAGAAATAATTCTAAATTAAATAAAATATATTTTTATGAGTGAATTAAAGTGTTTAGACAAAAATCCAAAATTGGCTGAAATTCAGCGAGAATTCAGCCTTTTCAAATGATTCGAGAACTCAAATATAGTATTCGAGAACTCAGTCATTAGAGAACTCAATTACAATGTTCGAGAAGTCAAGAATACCTCCATTCGATATCTCTAAAAGACTCTATTCGAGAACTCGAGAGTGCTCCAAGGAGACTTGTTGGAGATGTCGAGCAGTGAATCATTAGAGAAGTCTGACTTATCGAAATATTCTTTTCACTCATAAAAATTCAATTTTCACTATCTTTTAAAATTCACCAGACATATTCTATGAAGAATATTCTAACAAATTAAATAGTGATTTTCTCAAAATTTCATAGAAATTTCAAGTTGACATAATATGATTTTTCAACATATGCAACAGATTTGAAATATTTATAAATCATATTTCAGCCAACACTTACTTCAAAAATATTGAGAATTTAGATAAAGTAAGTGTTTACTGCTACAACAATCTAGTTGATATTTTCACTTAGCCAGATTCTGAAGAATTCAGCATTCCAATCTCACTAACCAACCTTGTGAAGGTGGCTTCATCCAATGGCTTAGTGAATATATCATCTAACTGTTTATCTGTAGAGACATAATGCAACTCAATGGTTCCATTAGTTGCATGCTCCCTAATGAAATGATATCTGATGACAATGTGCTTTGTCCTAGAATGATTGACAAGATTGGTAACTATAGAGATTGCACTTGTGTTGTCACACATGATTGGAATTCTTTCCAACATAAGTCCATAATCTCTAAGTTGATTTCTAATCCAAAGCACTTGAGCACGGCAACTTCCAGCAACTATGTATTCAGCATCAACTGTGGAAGTTGACACATATTGTTGTTTCTTGCTGTACCAAGAGACTGCAGCTACCTGAGGTGATTTTCCTATCCACTCTGCATCCAGCATAATCAGCATCAGAATAACCAACCAGACTGAACCCTGTGTCATTAGGATACCATAAACCCAAGTTTGGAGTGCCCTTCAGATATCTAAAGATCCTCTTTATAGCAATAAAATGTGACTCTTTTGGATTTGATTGAAACCTTGTACACAAGCATGTAGCAAACATGATGTCTGGCCTACTTGTAGTGAGATAGAGTAGAGAGCCAACCATGCCTCTGTAGACTGAGATATCTACTTTCTTGCCTTTAGCATCTTCATCCAATTTGGTGGCAGTGGCCATGGGAGTCTTTGCAGGTGAGCAGTCTTCTAATTCAAACTTCTTCAATAGATCCTTGATGTACTTGGTTTGACTGATAAAGATACCATCCTTCCTCTGACTAACTTGCAACCCAAGAAAGAATGTCAACTCTCCCATCACGCTCATCTCATATTTGCTCTGCATGAGCTTAGAGAATTTCTCACACAACTTCTCATTTGTAGAGCCAAATATGATATCATCCACATAGATCTGAACTAGGATAATATCATCACCATGCTTCTTATAAAACAGTGTCTTGTCCAATGTGCCTCTAGTGAATTGATTTTTAAGAAGAAATTGGGATAAAGTGTCATACCATGCCCTTGGAGCCTGCTTAAGTCCATACAATGCCTTAAGCAATCTGTAGACAAATTCTGGGAAATGTGGATCCTCAAACCCAGGTGGTTGTTGCACATAAACTTCTTCTTCCAACTCTCCATTCAGAAATGCACTCTTGACATCCATTTGATAAACTTTAAAGTTTGAATGAGCAGCAAATGCCAAAAAGATTCTGATGGCTTCCAATCTAGCAACAGGAGCAAATGTCTCATCATAAACAATGCCTTCCTGTTGAGAGTATCCTTTTGCAACCAACCTTGCTTTGTTTCTTACTATTACACCATCTTCATCCATCTTATTCTTCAGAACCCATTTTGTTCCAACAATGGTTCTGTTCTTTGGTGCAGGCACAAGTTCTCATACTTTGTTTCTTTCAAATTAATCAGCTCCTCTTGCATAGCAATAATCCAATCTGTATCCAACAGTGCATCATCAAGTTCCTTAGGCTCATTCTGAGATAGAAAGCAACCATAGAGACACTTATTTTGAGTTGCTCTTCTAGTTCTCACTCCTGCATTTGGATCTCCAATAATTTGCTCTGCAGTGTGTGATCTATCCCATTTCCTTGAGTGCTCAGTTTGATTTCTCAACCTTGATGTTGCTTCATCATCCAAGTCATGATCATTTTCATTTCCTCCCCCTGTGAAGTTGTTACTATTCACATGTGTGTCTTGGATGCTAGTCTCTTCACAGTTGATTTGCACAGATTCTTCTCTTGCTTCATCATTCACTGGAGTTTATTGAATTGTAGTCTCAACTTCAGTTTCAATCTCTTCATCAAAATCATCTAGATTTTCAAACTTTAATGGATCTCTATTTTCATCATTGGCTTCTTCTAATCCAGGTAGTTTGCTGTCATCAAATGTCACATCTGTGCTTTTCATAACTTTCTTTTGACTGATGACATAAACTTTGTATGCAATTCTCTCCATAGAATAGCCAAGAAAAATTCCTTCAAATGCCTTTGCATCAAACTTCCCAACATATTCTGAATTGTCTTTCAACATAAAGCATCTGCTTCCAAAAGTATGAACATACTTTAGAGTAGGCTTCTTTCCAGTCATCAAATTGTAAGGTGTCTTTCCAGTATTTTTGTTGATGAGGGTTCTATTCTGGATATAGCATGCAGCGCTCACAGCCTCAACCCAAAAACATGTAGGCATCTTTGCAGCAAGCAACATTGTAACGACCGGGAAAATTTCGTGTATTTTATTATGTTAAAATATGTTTTTAGTTGATTTTATTGTGTTTTTGTTTATTTTTAATGCATTTAAACACATTATGATTTTTATTAAATAGGAAAATTATCCCATACGTGTTAGGTGACTTCTGTATAGCATAGATTATTTTATTATATTTTTCTGTAATTTTTATATTTTTAGAATACAATTATTTCGCATTTTAATTTCCGGATTTAGCCCCTACACTGAATCTGAGGCCTTGTTTTTGATAAATTATTTTTATAAAATGGTAGGATATATAAAAATGAATTTTGTTGTAATTTTTGTAATATTCTTAGTTTTTGAGAAATTTTGACATATATATATTATATTTATTTAAAAATAAAAATTTTACATTTTTATCCCATAAAAATTATTTTTAAGGCTTATTAATTTTAATTAGGGGCTAAAAATATTTTTGGGGTATTAATTTTCAGATTAGTATAAATAGCAGAATTTTATTATTAATTATCAAAATTAATAAAAAATCAGATTTTTGATTTTTATTTTCTGAAAATTGTTCTTGAAGTTCATCAGAATCAAACCACTTTTTCATAGTGATTCCGGGATCCAAATAGATCATGTGAGTAACCAAACTGAAGCTCTTGATCTCTACTACACATTTATATATGTGTTGATATGTGTGTTAGCTTGAATCGTAAATTGTTATTTTGTTTTAAATTTCGAAAATTTATGAATTTATTGTGAATCATACAGTGATTTGTTGTTGATATGGTTAGTATCTATAGATTGCATATAATCCCAGGAGCATCATGATAATTTTTGTTTGATTTTTCATAGCCTAAAACTCGAAATCGAATTTTGTGGGGGTGAATATAATTTTCGATTTTCCGGATTGTTTGATGATTGATTGATGATTTTGATGATTGATATGAGTTATTGAACTCATGAGCTTCGATTTGATATGTTGAACGCATGATTTGGTGGTCGATTTCGAGCTCACCGGTTTTGATTTGAAGGTCGCCGGATTTTGATTCGGTTTTGGCCGGATTTTCGTTTTGGTTAGTTCTGGGATTGAGCGAATGGTATGGTTGTATTCAGTGATTGATTTGGAGTGAATTTGGTGTTTAAAACGTAACGAATGGTATGTTTTTGAGGTGGTCGGAGTTCGCCGGAAATTTTCACCGGTCGCCGGTTTCTGGGTAAACTGCCATTGACGGCGGTGGCTGTTCTTCGAGCATTCATACGAAGAACAGCGTAGGTGGTGATGAATAGTAAGGCAGAATCATTTGATTCTTTTTGCTAATGATTTTACCCAAAATACCTTTTTTGGGCGAAACAAAAATTTTAATTTTCAAATGATATCAGAAGGATTTGGTTTTGATCTTCAAAATCTGATAACAATTTCTGAAAAATTATTTTGGAAAAATTATTTTCAAAATTATTTATAAATTCGAATTTTACTTTCAGTTTAAATTCGAAAAATCATTTTTAAATTTTGAAAAATTATTTTTAATTTTAAAAAATAGTTTTAAAATTTTAATAAATTATTTTTAATTCGAAATTTATTTTATTTGATTATTTTAAATCTATTTAGCTAATATCTTAATTAATTTAAATTGATTGGTTAATTAATAATAATCAATTAATTTAATTAATTAAATATTATTTAAATATGATGAAAAATAATCAAATTTAATTACTTTGGAAAATAAAATAATTTATTTATTTTATAAATATTATTTTACCTTTAATATTTATTCTTTATTTGTTTAAAATGATATAAAATTGTTTTAAAATTCTAAAAATAATCCAGAAGTGATAAAAATAGTTTAAAATTTATAAAAATTTATTTGTAAGCCGGATTAAATCATTATTAAATATTTTGGGGATCTAATAATTACCCAGAGGGTTTATTAATGATCCTTTTTGATTCAAAAGGGGGTATTTAAATCCTTTAAAAATTCTTTTAATTATTTTAAAAATACTTTTAAATATTATAATAATAATTTGAGTGTTCATTGGTTTGTAAGTCATATCTGCTATGTGATTACGTGTCTAAATGCTCCGTACATGTTATTAATTGTTTTTAATATTTATTCGGTAGTGAGACAACGATCGAGTAGACCCTGAAACCGAGGTTTGATTGGTATTTGACTTTGTACCTAGCCATATGTTTAAAATAGCATGTTTTGATGTAGAAGTGGGAGGAACCCTAGCTAATGGGCAGAGTTGCTTGCAGTATTCATACAAGTGAGAAAACCCTAGCAAGAAAGCATAAATTACCAGCAGTATATTCAGGCAAGTATTTTCTCCCTTGATCATCTTAAACACTGTTTATTAATGTTTCATTGATTCATATCATGACGTATAGCTATTGTTCAGAGCTATTTGTGATTATTAAATATTTTGTGCGAACACGGTTGTTTGATATTGGTACCCTTGATGTGGGGAATTGTTTAAGATAAACTCTTCATATCCTTATTATCGTAGTAAATAATAGGGATGTGAACTGTATGTGAAACTAAGCATTTCCTGTTGAATTCGGAAATTGCTCTATTGGATTGGCAAATGGTAAAGCGTAGGAGGCCATGATGATTTCATGGTCTAGCAATATTTAAGGAGGATATGGTAACCATTC
Organism: Saposhnikovia divaricata; assembly: GCA_036435485.1. Classification (NCBI taxonomy): domain Eukaryota; kingdom Viridiplantae; phylum Streptophyta; class Magnoliopsida; order Apiales; family Apiaceae; genus Saposhnikovia; species Saposhnikovia divaricata. The sequence goes on along the minus strand of CM071597.1, from coordinate 64,555,158 downwards.
CATCTTCCTATAAGCTAACATTACTTGCCTATTTTGGTACCTTCATGAAATCCGGATTATACACACGGGTATAGCTGTACCAGTGGAGTATAAAGGGTCCCATTGTTTTTGAACCTGATCAGGGGGCAATGGTGTTTCAATTATGTATATCCAATCCATATCGCCCGAATGGCTATTATATATTGTGAGTTGACAAATGATTCAATTTTATGTCATGTCAAATGATTTCAATTATGATTGAATTACATTTCAGTTGTTGATTCAGTTTGCTTTATAAATTGTTTTACTTTTCAGTCGAGATTATGCAGCATTTGTTCTGGTTTTATTATAAAACTGTTTATATATATATACTTGCTTGGCCATTCTTTGGCTCACTCTTGCTTTCACTAAACCTTTCCAGACGGGAAGTATGGTTCCGATCAGCAGTCCAGACCATGTTAGAGAGAGTTAGAGGGGTCGAGTGTCAGCACCCCAGGCCGTGCAGGTACTTGTGCGTTTCAGTTGGCGCTAGATAGAATTTTAAATAAAATGGGATGTAATAATAAAACGGAACTAGACTGGATTTTAGTTGACTTTATTTATGGGTTGTAATAAGTGAATAGTTTATTTTTGGGTTATGTCTGCTTGGCTTCGTACAATAACCTGTTGTGATCTTTGGTTTGCGGGGTCAGTTGCGCATTCTGATTTATTTTAGTTGTGATTAGTTGGTGACCCCCGGATCTGGACCCCGGATTTGGAGGGGTGTCACAATTGGCATCAGAGCTGACAGGTTATAGTCACTGAAATAAGCAGATATATACCTTAGGAAAGATAAGGCAGATCACATGAGATAGGATGACGTTCTTGTGTTACGTTGCGTTTGATTTTAGTCTAAGCCTAAGTTGTGAGATGATTGTGATATTATGTTACTGGGTTGCGCAGGTTTCTGTTGTGGTGACTGCACCGGTGGTTGCACCTCAGCCTATGCCGGCCCTGGAGTCAGTTACACCACCGTTGTTCCCACCTATTGATTTACCACCTATTCCAGCTATTATGGATCCTGACTACCCAGTGATGGGGGTAGACTATTGGCTGGGTTGGGAGTTTCTGAGGGAGCCGATGAGTCCTGTACCGCCAGTTCATCATGTTGCTCCAGGTGAATGGATGGGCTTACCAGCGCTTGGGGAGCCGAGTTTTGTGGCGCATTTGGGTATGGCACATGAGGAGGAGATCATGGTGATTGACCCTCCAGCACTAGTCCCCGTACGGATGTTTGTTCCTGATCAGCAGCAGGGAGTAGTGATGCCACCCGCTTTACCTAAGCTTCATCTACCCAATGTAGAGGCAGCTATAGGAGGATTTCTTATTCCAGCAGAGTTCATGGATCAGTCAGACCCCACTGTGCAGGGTCCCTATGTACCCCTGTCACCAGTTCTACCTTGGCATTAGATGCCACCAGGAGAGGAGAGAGTGTGTGCTTTGATAGAGGAGGTTACAGGCGGGGCAGAGGCTGAGTCGAGGGGCCATATAGGTGCACCACGCACTGTTACTTTTGGTGAGTACCGTGAGCTTTGGGAGGCATATGAATTTTTGAGAGGGCAGAATGTGGAGCTGTGTAGGATGAGAGGTCGTTCTGTTTCAGACTTCGAGATTCATCATAACCTCCGGGAGTTGATTGCAGCCGGTACTTATGAAGTGGAGGCATTGAGGTTGGGTGATTCGGGTACTATTGATTATCGTCAAGCCTACCGTATCCTCCAGAGGATGTTAGCGGATCTTCAGCAGATGGTAGATCCCAGTTGGGATTAGAGACTGTGGGACAGAGTCATAGAAGGAAGAATGCTACCTGTGTTTTTTTGGTTTTGGTTGTTTGTAAAATAGTGTATGTGTGTATTAGCAGTAGTTTGGTAGAATAAGTCGGGAATTTTGTTGTATATAGCCGACATTAAAGTTGTTAAGGTAGGTTATGAGCGTTATGATGGTAGGTGAACCGATCGATAGTCATGTATGACTGTAAGTGGTTACTTATATATCAATAGTACTTTTGTAGCGTTACGTGTATCGATTCCATCCGGCATGCATTTATTTATTTTTCAATATTCAAGTGAATTAGTGATTGGGTGACATGAGTTGATAAATATTCTTGATTCATGTTTCTTTTCAATGAATGTCTATCAAAAACATGTGTAGCCAATTACTAAGGAACTTGTGTATTTCCTCTACCAGATTATGGATAATCAGCAACCAAATGGAAATCACGCGGGAAATGCGAATAATAATTAGAACGCTGGGGAGCAGGGCTATATTAATATGATGCAGCAAATGCTAGAGATGTTCCGACAGCAGACCGAAAACCTCACTCGTCAGCAGCAGCAGCCGCCAGTACCCTAGGTGGCGACCTTTAAAACTTTTCAATCTGTTAAACCCCCAGAATTCCAAGGCTCAGCGAATCCAGTTGAGGCCCGAGCTTGGTTAAAAGAGATGGAGAAAGCTCTTGCATTGGTGAATGTAGAAGAGAATAGGGCTGTAAATGAACCGATACACTCGCGAACGATTCGGCGTTCGGTTCGAAAAAAGCTCGGTTCGGGTTCGGTTCGATTCACAAATGAGTCGATCTTGAACATGATTTTAAGGATCGATTTATAAACGAGCTGAACTTGATCACAGTAAAGTTCGACTCGATAGCTTGCGAACAAGACCGATTAACGTGCTCGTGAACATAGTTCGTGAACAGGCTCGTGAACATAGCTCATGAACATGTTCGTGAATAAGTTCGATAATTGAGCTCGTTAACATGCTCGGTATATGAGTTCATTAGCGGTTCATAAACAAATTCGATAAATAATCTCGTACATATAATATATGTTTGATTATTAGAATATACTCTAGAAACTCTTATTAATTGTACACCATTAATTAGAATATCTTATATGTTATGGTAGATATTATAATTGTTTATTTTATAATTTTGATTAATTTAATAATAATAATATTATTATTAATAATAATAATAACAATAATAACAACTCAGTCTTGCAATTAGTATAACTTGTTTATATTTGTCAAAAATATGTTCATATACAACTTGCTATATGTTCATATAGCAAGTTCATGAGACATGTTCATGAGTAGTTCGTGAGCCGTTCGCGGACAACATTTTCACTTAACGAACCGAGCTCAAACACATTTTTTGGCTCGATTTAAGTTCGAGCTCGAGTTCGATAATTTCTTAACAAATGATACATGAACATTCTAAAGTTCGGCTCGGCTCATTTACACCCCTAGAAGAGAATAAAAAGACCGAGTTCATGAGTTACTTTTTGAAAGAAGAAGCGAACTACTGGTGGGAAGCCAGGAAGGCTTTGGAAGGAGAAGGGGTAACTACGTGGGAAAGATTCAAGGAGTTGTTTTTGAAAAAATATTTTCCCTGCTATATGCAGAATCAGATGGAGATTAAAATTTTGGAATGAAAACAAGAAGGCAGTGCCACTGACTATGAAGCAAAGTTTACAGAATTAGCCAGGTTTGTTCCAGACTTGGTTGATACTGAAGAGAAGCGAGCAAGGAGATTTCAGCAGGGTTTGAAGCCATGGCTCCGAAGCCGGGTAGCCGCTTTTGAGTTGACCACCTATTCAGCTGTGGTCCAGAAGGCACTGATCATAGAAGGAGAGTGTGATAGCTCACAGAAAGAAAGGGAAGGTAAGAAGAGGAAATTCCATAGCCAATCAGGGAATTCGTTCCAAGGTAGAGTGCAAAACAATTTTAGCTATGGACCAGCATTGCAGCCTAGAGGCAACGGAGGACCAGGGAATGGAACCCAGAATTTTGGGAATCAAGGGAATCGATTTCGGAATAACAATCAACAGCAAGGAAGTCGGTTTTCGAGCAATAATCAACAACAAGGAGGTCGAATTCCAAACAATAATCAGCAACAAGGGATGCGACCTCCACTGCCAGCATGTGGAGTTTGTGGACGGAATCATGGAGGTGTATGTAATCTGGCTAATATAATATGTTTTCGGTGTGGCAAGAAAGGGCATTATGCCAACGGGTGCGATATGCCAGTAGCTAGTGGGATTGGTTGTCACAAATGTGGGAACAAAGGGCATCTTGCTAAAGATTGCAAAGTTAATTTAAATTCGGGAAACCAGAATAAAGCTACAGGGACAAATAATGCGGGACAGCCAAGGGCCCAAATTTTCAATATGACCATGTCAGATGCAGAGCGGAATTCTGATGTTATTACAGGTACACTTTCCGTAAACTCTACTAATGCCAAAGTACTTATTGATTCAGGAGCTTCTAAATCTTTTATTTCGGAAGAGTTTGCGGGTAAGCTAGAATGTGAATGTCAGTTATTAAATGAAGCATTAGTAGTAGAGATAGCTAATCAGGAGCGTATACCCGTTAGACAAATTTACCCAGCATGTGATATCGAAATATCCGGTCAACATTTTCATGCCAACTTGATTCCTTTTAAGTTGGGAGAGTTCGAGGTTATACTGGGGATGGATTGGTTGACAAAGTATAATGCCCAGATTGATTGTAAAAGAAGGAGTTGAAGCTGAAGCTGGATGGGGATAAAGAAGTGGTGTTTCATGGGAAGAAACAAGCGAAGAAACTCTTGACCATGATGCGAGCCAAACGATTGTTGCGACAGGGATGTAAAGCATGCTTAGCTTATGTAATGGATACCAATAAAGAAGTGCCACAGATAGAACACATTCCAGTAGTGAATGAATTTCTGGATGTATTCCCTGATGAATTGCCAGGCTTACCTCCAGATAGAGAAATTGAGTTTGCTATTGATTTGGCACCAGGTACTGAACCTATATCGAAAACTCCGTACAGAATGGCGCCAGTGGAAATGAAAGAATTGGCCAAGCAGCTGCAGGAGCTACTAGACAAAGGGGTGATCAGACCCAGTATATCACCATGGGGCGCACCAGTATTGTTTGTGAAAAAGATGGATGGAAGCATGAGACTTTGTATTGACTACCGGGAGTTAAAAAAAATTGACGATTAAAAACAAGTACCCATTACCGAGGATCGATGACTTGTTTGATCAATTAAAAGGCGCAGCATGGTTTTCCAAAATCGATTTACGATCGGGATATCACCAGTTGAAGATCAAGTCAGATGATATTCCTAAGACAGCATTTCGTACGAGATATGGGCATTACGAATTTTTAGTTATGCCATTCGGATTAACTAATGCACCAGCCGCTTTTATGGACTTGATGAATAGAGTTTTCAAGAAATATCTGGATAAATTCGTGATCGTTTTCATAGATGATATCTTGATATACTCTAAGACAGAGGAAGATCATGCGGAGCACTTGAGAACAGCTTTAGAAATTTTGCGGAAGGAGAAGCTATACGCCAAATTTTTGAAATGCGAGTTTTGGTTAAGGGAGGTACAATTTTTGGGACACGTTGTCACTAACGAAGGAATTAAAGTGGATCCAGCCAAGATCGAAGCTATTAAGAGTTGGGAGCGACCAAGAACACCAACCGAAGTTCGAAGTTTTCTGGGATTAGCTGGATATTATAGAAGATTTTTTAAGGATTTTGCTAAAATAGCAGCATCTTTGACAAAACTCACCCGGAAGAACGAAAAATTTGAATGGAACGATAAGTGTGAGCAGAGTTTACAAGAATTAAAGAAGCGATTGATGACTGCACCAGTGTTAGTCCTACCCAACGAAAATGGAAACTTTGTAATCTATAGTGATGCATCTCAGAAGGGGCTAGGTTGTGTGCTGATGCAGGATGGCAAGGTAATTGCTTACGCGTCTAGGCAACTCAAGAATCATGAACGAAAGTATCCAACGCATGATCTGGAATTGGCAGCAATTGTTTTTGCTCTAAAGCTTTGGAGGCACTATCTATATGGAGAAAAGTGTGAAATATTCACGGATCACAAAAGCTTGAAATATATTTTCACTCAAAAGGAGCTCAACATGAGGCAAAGACGGTGGTTGGAGTTAATCAAGGATTACGACTGTACTATTAGCTATCATCCAGGCAAGGCCAACGTAGTGGCAGATGCACTAAGCAGGAAGGAAAGGTTAAATCTCTTAACCTCATCCGAGGAGTTGCTGAAGGAATTCGAGAAATTGGAAATAGAGGTCCATACATCAGAAGAGACCAGTGAAGTATTGTATGCCATGACCTTTCAGCCAATGTTATTGGAAAAGATCCGGAGGTGTCAAGAGCAGGTAATGGACCAAGACAAAGCAAGTTTAACCGGACAAGAAATCGGGAGTCAAAAGGATGATAAAGGAATTCTCAGGTTTTCTTCACGTATATGGGTACCTAATGTCGCGGAACTGAAAGATGAAATCTTGCGTGACGCGCACAACTCCAGGTATTCTATTCACCCTTGCAGTACCAAGATGTATAGAGACTTAAAGTAACAATTTTGGTGGCCCGATATGAAGAAAGAAATTGCAGAATACGTTAGCAAATGCTATACATGCTAGAGAGTTAAAGCTGAACATCAAAGGCCAAGTGGATTGCTACAACCTTTAGAAATTCCAGAATGGAAGTGGGAACATCTTGCAATGGACTTTGTAGTAGGACTTCCGAAGACCCAATCAAACCATGATGCAATTTGGGTGATCATTGATAGATTGACCAAATCAGCACATTTCCTCCTAATCAACGAAAGATTTTCGCTAGAGAAACTGGTTCAACTATATTTGAAAGAGATCGTAGTACGACAAGGGGTTCCTGTATCCATAGTATCTGATCGAGATCCTCGTTTCAATTCAAGATTCTGGAGGCAATTTCAAGAAGGGTTAGGAACTAAACTAAACATGAGCACGGCATATCATCCTCAAACGGACGGGCAAAGCGAGAGAACAATCCAGACCATTGAAGATATGCTAATGGTATATGCTAAGGATATGCTAAGGAATTCTCGTACAATAATAGTTACCATTCCAGCATTGGAATGCCACCATATGAAGCTCTTTACGGCAGAAGATATAGATCTCCGGTGTATTGGGAAGAAGTGGGAGAACGCGCAATCTTAGGTCCAGAACTACTTCAACAGACGAAGGAAAAGATTGGGTTGATACAAAAAAGATTGATTGCCGCTCAAGATCGACAGAAGAAATATGCAGATCAAACCAGAAAGGACCAGAGTTTTGAAGTTGGAGAATTGGTATTGCTGAAAGTATCACCATGGAAAGCAGTGACCAGATTTGGGAAAAGAGGTAAACTCAATCCAAGATATGTGGGACCGTTTGAGATATTGAAGAAGGTAGGGAAGCTTGCTTACGAACTAGCATTACCGCCTCATATGCAGAACATCCATAACGTATTCCATATATCGATGCTGAAGAAGTACAATCCTGATCCAAAGCACGCGATAGAATACGAACATGTAGATATTCAACCTGATTTATCTTTTGTCGAACAGCCAGTTAAGATATTAGATTATAAGGATAAGGTATTAAGAAATAAGACAATACCTCTAGTTAGAGTTTTATGGAGGAATCCCTTGGTTGAGGAATCAACATGGGAAGTAGAGAGTGAAATGCGAGCTCAGTATCCGCACTTATTTTCTTAAATGGGATTCTGGGGATAGAATCCTTATAAGGGGGAAGGATGTAACGACCGGGAAAATTTCGTGTATTTTATTACGTTAAAATATGTTTTTAGTTGATTTTATTGTGTTTTGGTTTATTTTTAATGCATTTAAACACATTATGATTTTTATTAAATAGGAAAATTATCCCATACGTGCTATGTGACTTCTGTGTAGCATAGATTATTTTATTATATTTTTCTGTAATTTTATATTTTTAGAATACAATTATTTCGCATTTTAATTTCCGGATCTAGCCCCTATACTGAATCTGAGGCCCTGTTTTTGATAAAATTATTTTTATAAAATGGTAGGATATATAAAAATGAATTTTGTTGTAATTTTTGTAATATTCATAATTTTTAGGAAATTTTGACATATATATTATATTTGTTTAAAAATAAAAATTTTACTTTTTCATCGCATAAAAATTATTTTTAAGGCTTAATAATTTTAATTAGAGGCTAAAAATATTTTTGGGGTTTAATTTTCATATTAATTATCAAAATTAATCAAAAATCAGATTTTTGATTTTTATTTTCTGGAAAATTGTTCTTGAAGTTCATCAGAATCAAACCACTTTTTCATAGTGATTCCGAGATCCAAATCGATCATGTGAGTAACCAAACTGAAGCCCTTGATCTCTACTACACGTTATATATGTGTTGATATGTGTGTTAGCTTGAATCGTAAATTGTTATTTTGTTTTAAATTTCGAAACTTTATGAATTTATTGTGAATCATACAGTGATTTGTTGTTGATATGGTTAGTATCTATATATTGTATATAATCCCAGGAGCATCATGATAATTTTTGTTTGATTTTTCATAGCCTAAAACTCGAAATCGAATTTTGTGGGGGTGAATATTTATAAATTCGAATTTTACTTTCAGTTTGAATTCGAAAAATCATTTTTAAATTTTGAAAAATTATTTTTAATTTTGAAAAATAGTTTTAAAATTTTAATAAATTATTTTTAATTCGAAATTTATTTTAATTGATTATTTTAAATCTATTTAGCTAATATCTTAATTAATTTAAATTGATTGGTTAATTAATAATAATCAATTAATTTAATTAATTAAATATTATTTAAATATGATGAAAAATAATCAAATTTAATTATTTTGGAAAATAAAATAATTTATTTATTTTATAAATATTATTTTACCTTTAATATTTATTCTTTATTTGTTTAAAATGAAATAAAATTGTTTTAAAATTCTAAAAATAATCCGGAAGTGATAAAAATAGTTTAAAATTTCTAAAAATTTATTTGTAAGCCGGATTAAATCATTATTAAATATTTTGGGGATCTAATAATTACCCAGAGGGTTTATTAATGATCCTCTTTGATTCAAAAGAGGGTATTTAAATCCTTTAAAAATGTTATTAATTGTTTTTAATATTTATTCGGTAGTGAGACAACGATCGGGTAGACCCTAAAACCGAGGTTTGATTGGTATTTGACCTTGTACCTAGCCAGATGTTTAAAATAGCATGTTTTAATGTAAAAGTGGGAGGAACCCTAGCTAGTGGGCAGAGTTACCTGCAGTATTCATAGAAGTGAGAAAACCCTAGCAAGAAAGCATAAATTACCAGCAGTATATTCAGGCAAGTATTTTCTCCCTTGATCATCTTAAACACTGTTTATTTATGTTTCATTGATTCATATCATGACGAATAGCTATTGTTCAGAGCTATTTGTAATTCTTAAATATTTTGTGCGAACACGGTTGTTTGATATTGGTACCCTTGATGTGGGGAATTGTTTAAGATAAACTCTTCTTATCCTTATTATCGTAGTAAATAATAGGGATGTGAACTGTATGTGAAACTAAGCATTTCCCGTTGAATTCGGAAATTGCTCTATTGGATTGGCAAATGGTAAAGCGTAGGAGGCCATGATGATTTCATGATCCAGCAATATTTAAGGAGGATATGGTAACCATTTCATCTTCCTATAGGCTAACATTACTTGCCTATTTTGGTACCCTCATGAAATCTGGATTATACACACGGGTATAGCTGTACCAGTGGAGTATAAGGGGTCCCATTGCTTTTGAACCTGATCAGGGGGCAATGGTGTTTATGTTATGTATATCCAATCCATATCGCCCGAATGGCTATTATATATTGTGAGTTGACAAATGATTCAATTTTATGTCATGTCAAATGATTTCAATTATGATTGAATTACATTTCAGTTGTTGATTCAGTTTGCTTTATAAACTGTTTTACTTTTCAGTCGAGATTATGCAGCATTTGTTCTGGTTTTATTATAAAACTGTTTATATATATATACTTGCTGGGCTTTTCTTTGGCTCACTCTTGCTTTCACTAAACCTTTCCAGACGGGAAGTATGGTTCCGATCAGTAGTCCAGACCGTGTTAGAGAGAGTCAGAGGGGCCGAGTGTCAGCACACCAGGCCGTGCAGGTACTTGTGCGTTTCAGTTGGCGCTAGATAGAATTTTAAATAAAATGGAATGTAATAATAAAACGGAACTAGACTGGATTTAAGTTGACTTTATTTATGGGTTGTAATAATTGAATAGTTTATTTTTGGGTTATGTCTGCTTGGCTTCATACAATAACCTGTTCGATCTTTGGTTTGTGGGGTCAGTTGCGCATTCTGATTTATTTTAGTTGTGATCAGCTGGTGACCCCTGGATCTGGACCCCGGATTTGGAGGGGTGTCACAAACATTGTTCTAGCAGCCTCAATTAGAGTTCTATTCTTTCTCTCAACTACTCCATTTTGTTGTGGATTCCTTGGAGCTGAGAATTGTTTAGAAATGCCATTCTCTTTGCAAAATGCTTCAAGTAAGACATTTCTGAACTCTGTTCCATTATCACTTCTCAATGCAATCACACTTGTATTGTTAGCTTTTGCTTCCTTATCAACTTTCTTTATGTGCTCAATGATGACTTGTGGAGCCTCACCCTTTGATGCTAGAAATTCCACCCATGTATACCTTTTGTTGTCATCAACCATTACTAGGGCATACTTCTTTTTTGAGAGTGACATAATATTGACCCGCCCAAACAAATCCATATAAATTAATTGCAGGGGGTTGGTGATTGATGTCACTGTCTTTGACTTGTGGCTTGACCTTTTCATATTTCCTTTTTGGCAAGCCTCACACACTCTTTCTTGATAGAATTCAAGTGTGGGCATTCCTCTCACTAACTCTCTTTTGACTAGAGAATTAATGGCCTTGAAGTTCAGGTATGATAACTTCTTTTTCCATAGCCAACAATCTTCATTTGATGCTTTTGAGTAGAAGCAACAAATTTTGTCCTTGTTTGCAAAGTCCATATTGGCTACAAACAGGCTTCCTTTTCTTACTCCAGATAGATCAAAATCACCAATCTTCCCGTGGGTGATCAAACATTCATCTTTTTCAAAATTTATTGTGATAGTAGGGCCATATCACCAGTCATCTCCAAAAGCAACCATTGGGCCAGCCTTTTCCTCATATTGTGATAGTAGGGCCATATCACCAGTCATGTGATTTGAGCATCCACTGTCCAAAATCCACATGACCTTCTTCTCAATTTCTTTGCCCTGCAAACACAAAGGTATTACTTCTTCTTTGGTACCCAAACATGTTTGGGTCCACTTGGCTTAGAAACAGATTTATCAAAAACAACATGCTTATCAACTTTCTTAGGGCTAGTCTTCTTGTCACTGTTAGAAGTCTTAGAATCTGAATTCTTAGACTTAGGTGACAGAGGTACCTTCCTAACTCTAGGAGGACTTGAAGACTCTGGCCTTGTGTAGTGTTTGTGAATGTTGTAACTGATGCAACCATCCATGAATTGTCTTCTCAAATTAAAACATATAGTCATAACATTCATGTTGCATGGCATACAGTCAAGTTTATCACAGAAAGGTGAATCTCTATGTATTAAAGGCACAGAGCAATCATAGAAAGGCTTAGCTACACTACCAGTTGGTTTCTTGCATGCATGAGTTAAGTGATTAGTGCTAAAATAGTTACCTAGGGGCATTTGGCACATAAGCATAATTGTTATTTTTGTTTATCCCTAGCTTGTCATTCCTGTTTTGTTTCTTATTAGCCACTTTCTTCTCAGATTCATTTTTCCCAGCTGAAACAAACTTCACAAGCTTCTCAGGTCTAGGTCTACCTCCTACAGGCTTCTTGGCTTTTGCCTTGACACTCTCACTCTTAGAGGATGCTGGTTGTTCACTAGACTGTGCCTCATCCTCATCATTCAACATTTGCTTAATGAGTAAGGCATCCTCATCAATTTCAAATGTTGGTTCTTTAAAAATTGGAGACTCAGTCTTTTTCAAAATATGAGGCACTTCCTATTGAACGACTATGTCATCTTCAATGACAGTATAGCCTTTCCTCTGTTTAAGAGTGCAATAGTCAAGTCCAATGGCAACCTTGGGTTTAGCTTGGTTTTTCTCATGGTAGGACTGCAATAGACTAGATTAGTTCTTAAAGGTTTTCAGTTTGAATTCATTTTCAGCTAGTTCATCCCTAAGAGCCTTCTCAACCTGACTAGCACATAGAACCTTATTCTGTAGATATTCAACTTCTTTCTTAAGGTTATCTACTTGCATAGCAGTTAGCTCAAGTTCCTCATTCTTCTTGTTTAACAATTCATTCTTAGAAGACAGTTTGGCAATCTCTTCATTAGCAGCAGTCATACTAGTATGAATATTAAACATTTCAATAGATAGTTGTTCAACCATGCACTTATACTCAGAAACAGACATATCTATGGTAGTGAGAGATGGTACCTGAGAGTCAGATAGAGATTGTTCCCTCAGTACTAAACAAGTAGAAACTCTACAACCAGAGGTTCCCTCAGTTAAAAGGTCATGTAAGTAATGCAAAGCATTATAAACAATCAGGCTTGTTATTAGATGTATTCAAGCATGCCTCTCTGACTAACAGTTTATTAACAATAGAATGGATCGAAGAAAGTCTCACTTAATGACAAGTGACAACCAACTCTGTGTTATTAGTAAATAAGGAATTTATGAGTTAAGAGGGTGTTAAAATTGAAAGCATAAAAAACTGACCATTAAAGTTGCAGAAAGTATCAGTTTAAACTCCATGAACTCTGTAACCAGATGGAATAACAAATTTAAAATAATATAATGTTGGTTCAAGTCAATGTCTCAAGTTAATTGAGTGGAGAAGAAACACGGCCAAAATTAATTAATTTGAGATGCATCTCTAAACTTTAACTACAATTATCCAAGGATACTTTAAGATTTCAGAAGACACCAACTAGATGGCAATTTCTAGAATTACTCACAGAGTATTTAATACCAATAAAAAAGTTAAATTTTCTGCTCCATAACCTCGCATCTTGAAACACGACATCATCTACAGAGTATTGATTTGGTCGAACACGTGATGAGATTTGATTGGGATGGTGACGGTGGAGATGAGGTGGTGGTGGTGGTGGGTGTGGGTCAACGGTCGCGGACGGGGGGAAGGGTGGATCGGCGGGGGGCGAGGTGGATCGGCGAGGTAGTAAATCACGTGAAGAAGAAGGAGAGTAAATAACAGAAGGAAAAGAATGGAGGTAGGAGAAGAATGGGGGTTAAAAAAGATGGGGTATATTTACAATTAAGATAGTATATTTGCAATTAGTTTGAAAAGATAGTATTTTTGCAATAATTAATTAAAAATCTAGTATAATTTGTTAAATTCCCTTAATTATTTTGCACTTTAATTTGGAGTGATGCAAAACTTAAATTTAAATTTCATAGCTTCAGCCGCCGTGTATAAATAGAACACCTTTAAGACCATCTCCAACGCGAGCCCAAGTGCTGAGTTGGAAGATGTGCTCCGGATCCGTCTCTTCAAAATAGCGTTTGAGCAAAATTGAAAAGTTGACCGGACCCCGAGTTGGTAGGCTTGGACAACTACAGTAGCTTTTTCAACTTTTTATTTGTTTAATACTTTTACTAATCATCTCTCTCCTATCGAACCTATCCCCTTTCATATATAATACATAAAAGAAATGGATGGGACCTGCGACTTAACTGAGGCGGGCTTCTTGCATTGGGAGAACGTGGACAGTTTTTTTTACAAAACCCAAGTTTTACTGGTGTGGCATTAGAATGGGGCCAGAAAAGTTGGACTTGGGCTGGTGCACTGCGGATGGTCTAAAACCACATATTCATAGGCCATGTTTGCTTCATGGGATTAAGTAAGGGATATGACTATAATCCTTTAAAAAATTTAATCCCATGCTTGTTTTGTAAAATCATATTTGGGATTAGTTCAAGGATTATAGTCCTTTAAAATATCAATCTCATGTTTGTTTTGTTGGATTGGAGGATAGGATTATAATCCCCTCTAATACTTAGTTGAAGGAGGTATTATTTAATCCCCTCTTCTAACAAGTCATTTTTTAAAGGATTATAATCCCTTCACCATAATCCTATGACAAACAAACATGGGATCTATCCCTCAAAACAAACATAGGATTAAAATTTAAAGGATTATAATCCAATCCTTGATTTAATCCTTCTAAACAAACATAGTTTTGGATAATTTAAAGGACTATAATCCTTAGGATAATATTGAAATGACTATAATGCCTAGACTATAATCCTTGAATTATAATCACACGAAACAAACATGGCCCAGTGAAACATGATTTTAAATCTACTGTGTAGTACGATTTTTGTAGGAGTATGACCTTATAAAGACTCGACCGTCATGCAAATAATAATGCGTGTATGATATAAACCTAATGCGTGTATGATATAAACCTGCTCCTCCTGTTAAAAACTAGTGTGGACCAAGATACAAAACCCGACCCACTCTCCTTATCAGTACTCTTGCGTGACTAAATTCCTTTTGCACTTCTTCCAAACTAGATTCCTAGCTTTTGTGAAATCAAGCGACTGCAACCCGTATACATGCATGTATAATCCAAAGGCTCGGATTCATCTATATTAAGAATCTGGATATCAATTTGTATTTAACATAAATTTCAAACTTATACGCAAACAGGACATGCAGCATGCTAATATTAACTCAATATATATACTGGGTAACTAATATATTAATTACGATAGAGAACAAATTCTTATAAAAACAATATTTGATAAATCAGAAGTCTAATAATTATTCTGGAAGTGGAATATTATACTAAATCCTAATTAAGATAGTACTGAAATAGCACTTGTTGTCTAAGCGCGCTGCATGCAGGTTCATTCGAATGCCCAAGCGTTCTCCTTGCGAACCTCCTCCTCCTCCTCCGGAGTGAAATCATTCTCAATGTTGAAAATCTTCCTGATCTGCTCCGGCGTCTTCTCCTTGATCGAATCCGCTACTTTCGCACATGTCAAATCTAAAAGACTCTTAATGTTGAGATAATTTGCTGCCAAAATAAGATTGAAAAGGACGGCCATATCAGTGTTAACGAAATCATCATCATACTTTTTGAGATCATCCGCCTTGTTGTCCTCAGTAGACTCAGCATGCTTCTTGCAATACTCAATGACCTTGGCCAAGACCGCACCGGTGACGTTGGCAAGAGGAATAGTCGTGTTGGCGCAGTCATCTTCGATCATGTGTTTGATTGTTAGAGACTCGTTAGCAACAATCTCCTCCACCTCGAAAGTCTCGTTATCGGAACTTCTCAACGTAATCATCTTAGTTTCAGAAGACATGGTTGGTGCTGCGTGCGTTAGAGATCGATATACTTTAGTACCAAGAAAATATTATATAGGAAGAACTCAAAACCCTAGAGCTGCGTACGTGAAAGACTCGTGTGGGGAACATGGGCTTTATATATTTAGTGAATGGGTCGCCAATACCCTTAATTAGTTCGAATTGGAACTGGAGACGAAAGTTGAAAGACATAATTACCGACTCAAAATCGTTTTAATAGAAGCAAGTTTCAATGGAATTAGGAATCTCACCGCTGATTTGTAGGGATTTTAATTATTGCATGCAATTATTATTATTATTACTAGCCTATAACCAGTGCAAATCACGGGCTATCATATATTATGAATTAATATATTAATTTTTTGATTTAATATAAATTTTAATTTATTTAAATAGATTTTTATTATTAATTTTAAATTTACATATGTTCATCATTAATTTAACATTATTTTTAAGTTTATTGTTAAACATCTTAAGAATTCAATAGATATTTTTAAAAAATTATTTAGTGTAACCTAAAAGCGTAGAAGAAATAATCGTAGGAAGAAGTGTGTGCGGACGATGATTCTAATAGGGATATAATTGAGGGTGAGTGCCCTTTTTACCCACTATTTTAGTTTCTCTCACCAAAATACCTAGATTCGGGAAGTACCGCCCAAAATGCCCACGGGATACGCCTCTGGGATAGGAGTATCCTTGGATACGCCAATGGGGTAGGAGTATCAAAAGGATACGCCGCTGAAGCTCGTGAAATTTCTTCCACATACGCCACTGTAACCAGCGCATCTGATGATACGCATGATGAGAAAGCGTATCTTACGTCATAGATGACGTAAGATACGCTGTTTCAACATGCGTATGAGTAGATGCGCATGTTGAAACAACGTGTCTTACGTCATCTTCGTCGTTCCCAGAGTTGCCGACGAAGACGATTCCGGTTTATTTTTTTTGTCGTCTCCGTTCGTCCAAATCCCGAAGTTTCCAACCACATACCATATATCGTTGGAACCGCAATTCGATGCTCTACAAGACTATACCAGTTTCATAACTTTTGTTTGCCAGATTTGTAACGCCCAAAATGGCGATTTCTCATACAAGCCCCTACGGGGTCAGAGAAGATAAACGGAGCCTTGGAGGAGTAAGTACACGAGCTTGTGGTCAGTTTCATGTCATATGGGGGGTGGAGGAGCCTCGTATCGACGAGACGACGGAAATCGATCAAGTCGCCGGTGACTTGAGCTCTCCACACGAGCTGAGCTTCTGCACGTTTCTGGCGATGAACAGTAGTTGGGGATACGCCACACCGAACGGCATATCCCGTGGGTATGTCGGTCGGTGTTTTGAAATCTGGGCATTTTGGTTAGTGGGTAGTGAAAATTTAGGCATTTTGATCATTCTTTCTATAATTGAAAACGTTTATAATTCTATAAAGTATGTGTTTTTTTTATTTTTTGTAAGTTATATATAATGTAACTGAATTTGAAATTTTAAACACATTTTTCAATTTTATAAAAATATGATTTTGTGCCTTATTGGTGAATTTTGTTATTTATAATAAATAGATTAATATTTTTAATATAAATTTTTAACTTGAAAATTGTATTTTGTTAGTTTTAGGAAAGTATTAACAATTTTTTTGGAAGGCGTTAACCAACCAACAAACTAACCAAATATACCTTGTTTTGCTTATAATAGTGTGCTATGCATAGTTTTTTTAAATTTAAATAATATTTTATTTATATTTAATAATTATATATCTCATATATATTACTTAATATAATATTGGCATAACATCTAAATTATTAAATAATAATCGTTTAATTATATGATATATTGTTATATTTTATTATAATAATATAAATATAAATGAAAGTATCATATATACTTACATTCAAATTTTTGTTGATATTATCATATTCAAATTATGAATCCATAATAATCCCTAATGTAATATTGTCTAAAATAGAATTTAATATAAATTTGTAATTGTGTGAAATTTTATTGTTTATTATATAGTTTTAGTTTGTTTTCACTCTATTGATTTATAATTTGTTGTAAATTTGTTAATAAATATGAGATATTAAAATTATTTATATTGATCTTGAAAATATTTGATTTCAAAGTAATTGAAAGAGTCTAAAAAAATTGGGTGTAGGTGAAGAATTTTAATTCAAATATAACTAAAAGAGTATGTAATTGAATATTAATTGGAGTGTAATAAAAAGAATTTGTCATTAAGTTAAATAAAATTTTATATGCATTTTAATTTATTTTTTCATTTTTTGAAGGTGTTAACAAACTTTTTGGGAAGGTGTTAACCGACCAACCAACCAATTATACCATGTTTCGCTTATAATAGTATAGTGTAGATAGATTTATAATTTGTTCTTAATTTGTTAATAAATATATGATATTAAAATTATTCAAGTTGATTTTGAAAATATTTGATTTCCAGGTAATTGAAAGAGTCTAAAATAGTTAGTTGTAGGTGATGAATTTTAATTCAAATATAACTAAAAGAGATAATTGAATATTAATTAGAGTGTAATTAAAAGAATTTGTTATTAAGTTAGATAAAATTTTATATGCATTTTAATTTATTTTTTCATTTTTGGAAGGTGTTGACAAACTTTAGTGTAGATAGATTTATAATTTGTTCTAAATTTGTTAATAAATATATGATATTAAAATTATTCAAATTGATTTTGAAAATATTTGATTTCCAAGTAATTGAAAGAGTCTAAAAAATGGTTGTAGGTGATGAATTTTAATTCAAATATAACTAAAAGATGTAATTGAGTATTAATTGGAGTGTAATTAAAAGAATTTGTTATTAAGTTAGATAAAATTTTATATGCATTTTAATTTATTTTTTCATTTTTGGAAGGTGTTCACAATTTTTTTGGGAAGGTGTTAACCAACCGACCAACGAACCAATTATATCCTGTTTCGCTTATAATAGTATAGTTGTTGTGGAATAAAAACTAGGTTACGATTTGTAATTAATGCTAGGGTGGTTGAGCTTCGAGCTTTAATGGTTGTTTCCGTGTTACGAGACTGATCGGTCCTCACAGAGTGCCTACGTATCTCGTTATTGAGAATCAAGCCAAGACGTAGTTCTAGGTGATGGTGCCCTCGAGGCTATAGAGGCGAGAGCTCACCTAGGACGCAGTGGCTTGCATGTCCTTATTCGAGGATTATGCCAAAAGGTAAGTGACGTATGGAGCTGTGCCCAAAAACGTAAGTGACGTATTGAGCTCTGCCCAAAAACGTAGTTCTGAGATAAGGGGTTAGACCCTTTATATAGGCTGAGAAGCCCTAGAGTTATGGTAAGAGTCAGAGACTTGGTGGACAAGTCTTCCTTGAGGAAGGTTCTAGATCTCTTCCTTATAGGAATCAGTTTCCATGTTGAAATATGTATCTTGGAGGCTAAGTCAGGCAAAAGTAATATCCTTGTTTGACTCTTATTTGCTGAGCTGTTTATTACCCTTAATATTAATTACGAAATTAATATTATAAATAAGGTTTGGGCCCATCTGGTGGGCCCCACGTTTGGACCATTCCGGGTCTAATTAATGCCACATTAAATGTGTCTTTAGGGCTTACTTTTAGCCCATATCATTTGCCCCCCAACTTCTAGGAAAACTGATCAGGTTTTCCTTGAAGTTTTAACGGCCTTTTTCGAGACTTTGGTCAGGGTTCATCTTTGTACACTAGTGTTTCACGAATATTGTCTTTATGTAAAGCGTGGAGCGACCGACGCGTTCACAACAATGTTAATTCGATGCTAATCGGCACTAATCAGCCTTAACGATGCTTAAACAATGTTTAAACGACGTTAAACGGCATAAAACGGCACTAAACGGCGCTAAACGGCACTAGACGGCGCTAAACAGCATTAAACAATTTTTAAACAGTGTTAAACAATGTTAAAAGGATAAAATGGCACTCATGGTGCTAAATGACACTACTCGGTGCTAATCGGCACTAAACGGTGCTTAAACGACACTAATCGGTGCTAATCAGCACTAAACGGTGCTTAAACGACACTAATCGGTGCTAATCGGCACTAAACGATGCTAACGACATTATCGGTGCTATCGGCACTAACGGTGCTATCGGCACTAATGGTGCTATCGGCATTAACGGTGCTTACAGCACTAACGGTGCTATCGGCACTAACGGTGCTTACAGCACTAACGGTGCTATTGCCACCAACGGTGTTATCGGCACTAATGGCGCTAAATGGTGATTGGCTGACGTTTTCTAAAAACGTTGAATCATCATTGTCATGTTTGAATCATCACTAACGTGTTTCAATGTTCTGAACCACTTTAGTGAGGTATGAAGCGAGTCAGGGGTGTTCTGAATATCAAAGTGATTTTTCAAGGTTGACGGACCATCAGCATCCACTTCCAGTTGGCTAAGGCCCTCAAAAAATGAGGTGGTCGGCAAAGGATGGTCCAAGACTATAGAAAATTCAATTAGTTTCGCGTGGACTGTAAGATCATCCAAATCTGACATCCGGAGCTCAAGATATGGCCCAAACAGCGTTGAAGGATCGCATTGAGTACCCGGTCGGCCTAAGGGCTTCAAAATGCCTCGGTCGGCCAGTACCCAATCGGACAAGAGTCTCCAAGACTGTAGAAAATTCAGAGAGCTTCGCGTGGACAGTAAGATCGTCCAAATCTGACATCCGGAGCTCAAGATATGGCCCAAACAGCGTCAACAGTTCATGTAGGAGTGAAAATCAGTCTTGGTCGGCTGACACCCTCCTTGGAGCTTGGTCGACCAAGAGATGGTCGGCTAGTGGTCTCCAAGACTATAGAAAACTCAGAGATCTTCGCGTGGACTGTAAGATCATCCAAATCTGATACCCGGAGCTCAAGATATGGCCCAAACAGCATCAACAGTCCGTGTAGGACTGAAAATCAGTCTTGGTCGGCTGACGCCCTCCTTGGAGCTTGGTCGGCCAATGGTGGTCGGCTAGTAAACCCGGACCTGAAAATCATCCATGGTCTTGAGGATCGAGAAACTTGATCTTGATCTCAAGTCATCCGTGATCTTAAGGATCAAGAAACTTGATCTTGATTTCAAGTCATCCGTGATCCTAAGGATCAAGAAACTTGATCTTAAGGATCAAGAAACTTGATCTTGATCTCAAGGATCAAGAAACTTGATCTTGATCTCAAATCACTATTTTGGTCATTCGTGACTTTGTTATCTTAAGGATCAAGAATCTTGGTCTTGATCTCAAATCATCCGTGATCTCAAGGAGAATCATCCAAGATTCGCTGAAAAATTCAAGTTCTAGGACCACGAAATAACCCGTGATCGGCCGGATCATGGGCTAGCTCATGGTCGGCTGGCTCATGATCGGCCAGAGGGTCCAAATCCATGGTGATCGGCCGTGTGCTGATCGGCCAAGGGGTGGTCGGCTGGAGCTCCTCCCGAGGTGGTGGTCGGCTGCTGCTCCCTCGGGGTGGTGGTCGGCTGCTTCGTGGTCGGCCACCTCATGGTCGGCTACGGCCCTCCGGGTGTCGTGGTCGGCCACTTCATGGTTGGCTAAAATGCCCGGACCTGAAACTCATTCATGGTCTTGAGGATCAAGAATCTTGATCTTGATCTCAAGTCACTATTTTGGTCATTCATGACTTCGTTGTCTTAAGGATCAAGAACCTTGATCTTGATCTTAAGTCGTCAGGGATCTAGGATTTAAAATCATCCGTGATCCTAAGGATCAAGAACCTTGATCTTGATCACAAGTCGTCAGTTTGGTCATTCGTGACTTCTAACGATATTACTCCTTAATTTATGATTAGCACTGCTAATCTTGTAATTACGACTAATCTCCTTAGTTAACTCCTTAAGCGTAATTAGATTTTCAGAAGTCACTTGTTTTGCAGCTCCAGCAATTATATCTGCTATTTCTTCTCTGGCTTGTATGAATTATAACTATTATTTCTGCAAAATGCGGGTAATTTCTGCCCTTTTTTCATCTATAAACGATAGATGACCTTGGCTCAGAATTGAAAATCAGTCTTGGTATGTTGATGGAGGTGTTTGCTATGCCTTGAAGGGTTTCGTGAACCTTGAACTCAAACGAATTGTTTCTTAATCTTCGTGACCTTCCGGGCTTTAACTTGTTTGCTGAATCCTTGGTCTTAAGGTTATCATCAAACCTTGACTCTCATCCTTGTGATGAAGTTCTTTAGTTCTTACATCATCCTTGTTTCTCATGGAGGAGGTCTTCCTTCTCGGTTGATCATTAAAATAGTTCACTTGCTTCTTAGCGCTTGACCTTAGGCCTGGTATGCCTTTATTGGTTTTCAACCCTTTAGCTTGATTCTAGGTTTCCAACCTTCTTCTTAAGCTCATATAACCTTTCTTAGGTCTCAACTTGACTGACGACTCTTGATTTGAGTCCTTGAACTCAAACGACAAGCTCGATTGGAGGCAGTCAGCCTTGTTGGCCATCAAGGCTTAAATTTTGTGTCGGGATTTGAGATTCAAGATTTTAAGTATTGAATGACAAAGGACCTCTTATCTCAACATTCTCATTAATAGTTTCTGTGCTTTCAAGGCATTATCAAGGGGACAACCAGTCTTAAGATGAGCTTTGAGAGGGTCTATCCTTCAGCTTACATCAATTGGTGCTACCAATTTCGAATCGATGGTGGGGTCTTTGGGACCTGGAAGTAAAAACTCTCCGCATAATTTTCTATCTCAGAAGAGGCGAACTTAAATGGAGCAACAGCCTTAATGTTCTCATTTCTTGGAATGTGTTCCTCATAGCGCTCATCATATTGAGTCATAACAGCCTTCACAACTCTCAAATACTTTGTCATAGTTTCATCCTTAGCTTCAAATTCACCATTCATTTGCGAGACTACCAGTCTTGAATCTCTAAAAACTTTGAGGTTCTTGACCCTCGATATTCTGGCCAAGCCCAATCTGGCTATCAAGGCTTCATATTCAGCTTCAGTGTTGGTAGTAGGAAAATCTAACTTCAAAGCATACTCAATTGTGAACCCATCGGGGCTTTGTAACACTAAGCCCGCGCCACTAGATTTTGTTTTTGATGCTCCATCAAAATAGAGCACCCAATATTCCTTTTGATCAGATACAAGTTCTTCATCTTCATCTCCACTTTCAGGGGTGGTTACCGTCTCCTGCCCCCCGACTTCTTGGTTGGTAATGGTACATTCAACCACGAAGTCATCCAATGCCTGAGCCTTGATGGCCGTTCGAGGTTTATATGTGATGTCAAACTCTTTAAGTTCGATTGCCCATTTATCAATCTTAGGCTTGCTTTCGGGCTGTGTAATATGTTCCTCAATTGCTGGTCCATTAGGACTTCGATTTTATGTGACTGAAAGTACAGTCGTAGTTTCCTTGAAGCTGTTATCAATGCCAAAGAAATTTCTCGATGGATGAGTAATTTAACTCGGCTCCGTGGAGCACCTTGCTTACATAGTAGATGGGCCTCTGAACTTTGTTCTCTTCTTTAATGAGGACGATACTCAATGCTTGTTTAGACACTGCTAGATACAGATAAAGAGTCTCTCTGGGACTTGGCTTGGCCAACAACGGGGCTTCGGCCATGTACTTCTTCAACTGTTCAAAGACCTCTTGGCTTTTATTAGTCCATTCAAAATTTTTCACCTTCTTCAATGCTTGAAAGAAAGGCAATCACTTATCACCAGACTTGGAGATGAATCTCCCTAGAGCGGCCACTCTGCTGGTTAACTTCTGTACGTCCCTCACAGAACGAGGTGGTTCCATGTCTAAGATTGCTTTGATCTTGTCGGGATTGGCCTCTATGCCTCTTTTCGAAACCATCAAACCCAAGAACTTTCCAGACCCAATGCCAAAAGCACACTTGGCTGGATTCAACATCATCTTGTGGTGCCTCAGCACTTCGAATGCCTCTCTGAGGTGCTTAATGTGATCTGCCTTGAGTAGGCTCTTGACTAACATGTCATCAACATTGACCTCCATGGTTTTTCCAATCAGATGGGCGAATATCTTATTCACCAATCGTTGGTAAGTAGCTCCTGCATTCTTTAGACCAAAAGCCATAACAATATAGCAGAAAACACCAAAGTCAGTTATGAAAGATACCTTAGGGATGTCATCCGCGTGCATCTTAATCTGATTGTAGCCGTTGAACCCATCCATGAAGCTCAACATCTCATGTCCAGCTGTGGCGTCTATCAACATGTCTATCATTGGCAGGGGAAAACAATCCTTTGGACATGCATCATTCAAATCAGTGAAGTCTATACACATCCTCCACTTTCCATTCGCTTTCTTGACCATCACCGGGTTAGCTAACCATTCGGGAAACTAAAGCTCTTCAACAAACCCAGCCTCTAAGAGCTTGTCAACTTCTTGTTTAATGGCCTCCTGCCTTTCAGGAGCAAAATTTCTCTTTTCTGTTTTATTATCTTCCGCCCCGGATCAACATTCAACTTGTTAGTTATGAGTTGGGGATCAATCCCTGGCATATCAGCTACAGTCCAAGCAAACACATCGCTATTTTCTTGCAAGAATGCTATCAACTTGACCTTCAGGGGTTCTTTCAAAGATGCTCCCATATAAGTAACTTCTCAGCTCGCTTGGCCGTCATGGCTTCAATGTTTGTCTTGGTCGCCAAAGTTTGAAATCAAGGGTTTTCAATCTTAATCACCGAAATATCTATCAGAGCTGCTGGTCCAAGGCCAGGGGGTTTCTGGTTAGCCCCACGAGATCTTGAACCTTCTCTAGGAGGTTTTCAAAGTTACATATTGGTTTTCAAGTCAACATGAAGTTTTAACCTTTGGATCTTAATTGGAGGTTCATGACCCCCGCTCAAGTTTGGCCTTCATAACTAACCTTGGCCTTCATGGCTAACAGCTTCTGTTCTTCAACCTAGGATTCGGGGTTGATTCCTCGATATAGATTTCGATAAATGCAATCCCGTTGGCTTCTTGCCTTTTAAACTTCTGAGACGAGAGCTTGCTTGAACTTCTTAATCCTTGCTTAAGGTTATCTATTGGCCTTCATCCTTGGATCCTTAATAAGTATTGAAGAGTAGCTAGTCCTTAACATCCTCGGCCTTTCATGGCTTTGACCCTTCAGGATCTTCACCTATGCATTTGTTTGTTTTCCATTCGTTATTCTTTTATTTTCGGTACTCGTTCATCCTTGACTTGCACTCATCGGGTGATAGAGTACTATTGTCCTACTCGGAGAAACATGCTCTGCAATGGTTTCAATGAACCTTATTTCTGCTTCTACTAGATGAAGCTAAGTCCTACTAGGATAACTTGAGCCCATCGGGGCATTGCAAGACTAGGCCTGTATCACTTGATTTTGTTTTTGATGCTCCATCAAAATAGAGCGTCCACCATTCCTTCTGGTATCATCATTCTTATTCTGAAGTTCACTTCCTGCTTGGGGTACTACCTCCTGCCCCCCGACTTCTTGGTTGCCAATGGTACGTTCAACCACGAAGTCAGTTAACGCCTTAGCCTCAATGGCTGTCCAAGGCTTTTGTGTGATGTCCTCTGCTGGCTTTTTTGGTGTTCCTTTCTTCTGCGGACATCCATGTCTTCAATTGGAAGGACTTGTCCCCCGACTCTATTAGGCCTTAACGAGGGTACATAACAGCTTTGTGCCATCTTTTGATCACCTTTATGTTCTCTAACGCCATTCCTGGTTGGGAACTTGATCTTTATATGATACGTTGAGGCAACAGCCTTGAATGCATGAAGTTCAGTCCTTCCGAGAATAGCGTTGTACGTTGAAACCGCCTTGATTACCAAGAAGTTCAACATCTGAATGGCGTCCTTGGGCTCCTGTCCAATAGTTATAGGCAACTGAATAGTCCCTTCAACTTTGGATTCTACTCCATTAAATCCATATATAGGCATGTTATTGGGGGTCAATTGAAAATCATTGTACCCCATCTTCACAAACGTATCATGAAACAAGATATCGACAGAAGCTCCATTATCTATCAAGACTCGTTTCACCTCCGAGTTTCCAATCACAGGGGTTATGACCAACGGGTCGTCATGGGGAAACTTCACCCCTTCGAGGTCTGAGTCATCGAAACCAATTGCTATCTCAGTCCTGGCACGCTTCGGGGCTTCTCCCACGATGTGCATCACTTCTCTGGCATACGCCTTTCGAGAGTTTCGGGTTGTACCGGCCGCTGTCGGGCCTCCCCAAATCATGTTAATAACTGGCCCTCGGGGTTGTGGGTTACGATCCCGACCTCGATCATCATCCCTTCTATCATTGTCTCTTCTATCATAATCCCTCCTTTGAGTTCCACGATCATCACCCTTAGTGAATTTGTTCAGCTTTCCTTTTCGGATCAAGAATTCAATCTCATCCTTCAACTGCCTACAATCATTTGTATCATGCCCCACATCGCGGTGGAATCTACAGTACTGATCCTTTTTTCTCTTTGCGAGATCACCCCTAAGTGGCTTCGGCCATCGAAAATCTTTGTCTTTCTCAATATCCAACAAGATCTGACTCCTAGGAGCATTCAGTCTTGCATAGTCGTTGAATCTTGGTCCCAAACTCTTCTTCGGTGGTGATTCAGAATCCTTGCTAGTCCGGGGATACTTGTCCCTAGCATCATACTCTTGTTCTTTCTTCCGTTTCTTAAAGTCATTGGAGCCCTTGCCATTGCCTCCAGCAGCTTCTTTTTTCATGCTATCCTCTGACTTGATATACTTGTCGACCCTTCGTTGGAGCTCGGCCATGTTCTCAGGAGGATGCTTTGCCAAAGACCTCTTGAAGAAAGGATTAGTGGTTCCGTGTTCTAAGGCTACCATGGCCACTTCATTCTCCAGATATGTAATATTCAATGTCTCCTTGGTGAATCGCTTGAGATAATCCCTTAGATTCTCGTTCTTCCCCTTCACCACATACATGAGGGATGCAGAACTTTTTTCATGAACTCTTCCACTAATGAATTGGCTAACAATGGCATTCTTCAACTCCTTGAAAGAGCAAATCGAATTTGCAGGTAGCTTGCTATACCACCTTTGAGCCATACCCGACAGGGTTTGAGGGAACGCCCTACACTTTGAGGCGTCATTAGCAGGTTGCAGCAGTAGTGCAGCTGTGAACGTCCTGACATGAGTTTCAGGATCGCCTGTTCCATCATAGGCCTTGATCGTCGGCATCTTGAATTTCTTTGAGATGCGGGCATTCATCACCTCTTCAGTAAACGGAGGTGTTGGATCATCAAGATCTAGCGGCATCAGATCCTTGGGGTTGTTTCTGGGGGTTTCCGCCCTCGTTGCTCCTTCAGTTGAGGTATCGCCCTTCTTCGTCTCCTAGACGACCTCTCCAGATCTATGACGGGAACCCTTCCTGAGATTGGAGGAGGTCGATGCAGGCTTTGATTCTGCCTTGCTTGCTCTCTGGCGGCGTCATCTTTCAGCCTCTGGATCTCAGCCTCATGAGCCTTGATCCTTTCCTCAGTCATTTGTGGAGGTCCATCATGGATTCTTCGGGCCCTCCTTCTGGGCTCTCTACTAGCACGTCGCCTCCTTGGGGCTTCGTCACGGTCATCATCGTCATCCTCAGATGTCGAATTAGTAGTATAGGGGCCGGAGTAGTCCAGATACTCGCGATCTCGCATCTGCAAAGCATGACCACTCGGTCCAGGTTCTCGAACAGGGGGGTAGTTGGGCAGCCCATACATTGGGTTGGTATTCACGGGGGAGATCCGTAGTATGGATCTATACCCCAGATGGAGGGTGATTAGGATCAACCAGGGGAGAGATCACCATCTGAAGAGAGTTGGTTCCCTGATCTGTATGGACAACCATAGGCAGCGTACTCCCAGCAGGGGGATTCGTCCCTGGAGGCTAAGAAACTTGAGTTTGGGGGACCGTCCCTTGTTCAAACGTGGTTGTCCCAGAGGTAAGAGGCGGAGCGAAGCTGATTGGTAAAGCTTCGGTAGAGATTGGTGCAGTTCTTCGTGTGCTAACCATGGTTGATGTTTTCGTCCCACAGACAGCGCCAAATGTTGTGGAATAAAAACTAGGTTACAATTTGTAATTAATGCTAGGGTGGTTGAGCTTCGAGCTTTAATGGTTGTTTCCATGTTACGAGACTGATCGGTCCTCACAGAGTGCCTACGTATCTCGTTATTGAGAATCAAGCCAAGACGTAGTTCTAGGTGATGGTGCCCTCGAGGCTATAGAGGCGAGAGCTCACCTAGGACGTAGTGGCTTGCATGTCCTTATTCGAGGATTAAGCCAAAACGTAAGTGACGTATGGAGCTGTGCCCAAAAACGTAGTTCTGAGATGAGGGGTTAGATCCTTTATATAGGCTGAGAAGCCCTAGAATTATGGTAAGAGTCAGAGACTTGGTGGACAAGTCTTCCTTGAGGAAGGTTCTAGATCTCTTCCTTATAGGAATCAGTTTCCATGTTGAAATATGTATCTTGGAGGCTAAGTCAGGCAAGAGTAATATCCTTGTTTGACTCTTATTTGCTGAGCTGTTTATTATCCTTAATATTAATTACGAAATTAATATTATAAATAGGGTTTGGGCCCATCTGGTGGGCCCCACATTTGGACCATTCCGGATCTAATTAATGCCACAATAAATGTGTCTTTAGAGCTTACTTTTAGCCATATCAATAGTATAGATAGATTCGAATTAACTTGGTTTCCGAATAAATATTTAAACTAAATTTATAAATTGTTTCCTGACAAAACAAAATTTTAACATTGTTTCCATCTCGATCGTAATAATAAAAGCAAGTTTCAATGTAATTCGGAATGTTAGGGCTGATTTGTAGGGAGATTTACATTTGTTATTATTATTCACCTTGATTTGGTTTCCGAATAAATATTCAAAATTAAATTTAAAAGCTGTTTTTTTTACGAACAAGAAGATTTTATTAATACTAAAACATTAGAATCCAGCCGGGACAAACCCCTAAACTGTCAACTACAACCTGATTGTGAAACAAAAACGAGCTAAACAAATAGCCATTTTGTTTTCAGATTGCTTAACACATAGAATATAAATATTCTTGACAATAAAAATGATTACAATGGTTTTCCGAGCTATCCAGTCGACACCAACATTCCTGAAAATAGTAGCATCACAATTGACCTGCGCACATAAAAAATCGGTGATAGTCCGATGTTCATACCCATCAATTACAGCAACTGATGTTGGGGGTACAGATGTCCCCAAATATCGAACAATCTTTCGTTGCGCAAGGTGAGCTCTCGCGACAATCACCACCGTTCAAGATTCGAAGTGGGCTTTCCAGATCTCCCAATACACCATAAAAATCATTCTTAAAACAACACGACAATAAACCAAAACGCAACAAAAATACTCCAAAAGGGGCGGAATTGTGTGCGTGGTGGCGCAATCAGCAATGCATAAATATCCCATTTTTTATGTTGTGCACATATATAAGTAAACAACAATTTTATTAAAGCAAACCAGGTGCATAAAATAAGAACATAAAACAAGTACATGAAATCAAAGCAGATATATAAGGAACATGAATTCAAAGAGATGCATATGAAAACTTAGTCATCTAAGTCGTAGTAAAGATTAGCACCATTATTTAGTTCATTTGGAGTCTTGTTGATTGGTTCATCATCAAAGCTAGCCAAATTTGTTTCCACCCTTTGTCCATTCTGTTGTTTAGATGACTCGTAAGATCTACAAGATGTCTAGGTGTGTGACAAGTACGAGTCCAATGCCCATGAGCCCCACATCTAAAACATATATCTCTAGTATCTCATTCCTATGGTGCATTCCTTTTATTTGGCACTTCATTTTGCCACTTCTGGTGACTAGAGTTGTTGTAGCCATCACGCTGCCACTTCAGGTGGCCAGAGTTATACTGATTTCGAAATCGCCCACGAAAATTTCCACGTCCACGATTTCGTCCATAACCTCGTCCTCCTCTATGCCCTTTCCCATGCTCATTCTTCCGGAAGGATGTGTTATGTACTTCAGGTAACTGGGCAGAGCCTGTGGGACGTATCTGATGGTTTTTCAGCAACAACTCATTATTTTTCTCAGCTAAAAGAAGGAGAGATATCAACTCACTATATTTCTGGAAATTGCGTTCCCTGTATTGTTGTGCCAAAATCATAGTGTTGGGATGAAAGGTCGAAAGGGTCTTTTCAATCATTTCAGCATGAGTAACTTTCTCACCACACAGGATTAGCTTTGAGCTTATTTTGAACAAGGCAGAATTATATTCAGCAACAGATTTAAAATCTTGTAACCTTAAATTGATCCAGTCATAACGAGCATGTGGCAGATGGACAAGTTTTTGGTGGTCAAACCTATCTTTGAGATTGGTCCAAAGAGTGAGTGGATTTTTGACTGTGAGGTATTCAGATTTTAAGTTTTCATGAATGTGGTGCCTAAGAAAAATAATTGCTTTGGCATTTTGTTCAACAGTTGGGGTTTTTCCTGTTTCTATGGTATCCTTTAGCCCGTTGGCACTAAGGTGTAATTCCGCATCGAGTACCCAAGACAGATAATTATCCCAGACACATCTAAAGCAACAAAATCTAATTTTGCAAGATTCGTCATTCTGAACGCAAAATAAATATTTAAAACATGGTATAATAATATGGCATGTTAAACATAAACAATTAAACACATACATACAATTATAATTATAATATATAATGACATACTTTATTTAAAAGTTACGACGGCATAGCCAACCAGTTTATTTAAAAGTTACGACGGCATAGCCAGCCAGAAACTTTATAATAATATTCATAGTACAACAATTTTAATATATTAAAGAGTAATATAAACAAGGAAATTATAACCATATTTATTAGTAAAAATAGAACGTACCTCCTTCATTAATAAAACTTATTTGAGCAGTACCTTCTTACTTAATAAACTTTACTCGGGCAGTATCTCCTTACTTCAACAAAACTTACTCGGGCAGAGACTCGTGCTGATAACGTGTTATAAATCTTATTTTTAAAACTATTAATAACATGTACACATGCAATTTGCAAAGAGATTGAGAGAATAATCTGTTTATGTCTTTTTTTGTACATCTTCAAAGCTATATTACAACTTCAATTTATAGGCATATAATATCGCGTGTAAGATGCATCAATATGTGTGTTATGGTGTAAACAGGTACAATTAAATCAAGCTTGACTAAATACTCCGTGTATTGGTAAATGAACCGTTCTAATAGCCTGCCTTGTAGACTCCTTTTACTTTATTGACAATCACATATTTTTTTAAATGCTTTCACAACACTTTTTTTTAATTCCCAAAAGTAAAATAAATGAAACAGTCAGTATTCGATTATTATCGGGTGATGGACAAGATTACCGCATTTTTTAATTCTCGTGACTGAAATACCCGGACGCGGAAGAGCTAGCCAATAATACCTTTTTGTTACACATTTTGAAAATGCTTAACACCTGTTACGCATTTTCTAAATGCGTAACACCAATTTTTATTTTTATTTTTTTAATAACAATAACTTATTACGCATTGGCAGGGAGCGTAACAAATTGTATTAAGCATTCTCTGGATGCATAATTCAAATATTAAGCATGCAGGGAATGCGTAATACACATTTTTTTTAAATCAAATTATATTTTTAATACGATTTATTCGACTTTCTGAATATTTTTAAAACCCGAAATGGAAAATTTGAACCCCAAAGGTTAACCGTTGAACCCCTAATGAAATACATATAAATTTTAAAATTATAAAATTGAATCAGACGGCCTGATTTTTAAACGCTAATGCGTTTAAAAATCAGGAGAAGTTAGGGTTTAGGGTTTAGGGTTTAGGGCCCTAAGTCCGTATACGATTTATTCATCATTCCAAATATTTCTAAAACCCGAAATGGAAAAGTTGAACCCCAAAGGTTAACCGTTGAACCGCTAATGGAATACATATAAATTTTAAAATTATAAAATTGAATCCGGCGTCCTATTTTTAAACGCGTTACCTAAACCCTAAACCCTAAGTCCGTATACGGTTTATTCGTCATTCCGAATATTTCTAAACCCTGAAATGGAAAAATTGAACCCCAAAAGTTAATTGTTGAATCCCAAAATTTTAATAAAAAAATTTAATATTTATAAACCCCAAATATTGGAACCCGTTGAACCCCGAATGGAAACTATTTAACCCCAAATATTAAGTTATTATGCATTTCATGTCTGAGTATTAACGTGTTACGCATTTGACATAGGGATAAATTTTTTTCTTTTCTTTTTTAGTTAAGCATTCATGGAATGCGTAATATGTATTTTTTTTTTTAAATTATGTCTACACTAGATGCGTAACAGGATGGCATCATTGGCGCGCAGTGATAATTTAGTAAAAAGTAAAGAATTATATGATAGAAATGTCATTCTTTCATTATTATCCAGCATAGCAATATACCAGAAAACCAAAATTCTTGAACCAGTGGCCAATGGCTTGTTCAGTTCCCAATTCTCCATGGCTTTGCCCTCTCAAACCCACAAAAACATATCAATCTTCTCTCTATTCAAACCCCAGAAGCTCAACATTCAAGCCCATCAACTCATCATCATCATCTGACAATTCTTTAGACCCCAAAAACCCAGTTGTTGACCCTGTTAAACTTGCATTTGAGAAAGCAAAGTCATACAAGAAATTAAAGACTAACACAAACCCAGTTATTATTCAGCAGCCAGATGGTGTTTCTGATGTTAAAGTGGATACAAATGGTGGGTATGTATGTATTTACACTGACAAATGAGTCTGTTTCTTGGCTCAAGATTGGATTTTTTTGTTTCTTTTTGGTATATTCTTACAGTAGTGATCTAAAGGTGCATTCTTTTTGTTAAATTGTGTGCGTGTGTGTGTTTATTTTGGATTAATGACTTTACTGTAATGAAGATTATTTTGATGCTTCCATCTTGTTGAAATTTTATGTTTGAGTGTGTTATTAATGGATTAATGACTTTAGTTTAGCGAAGATTGTTTTTTTTATTATTTGAAAAAAAAATGAAGATTGTATTGAATGATGCATTCATTTGGGTTAATTTTGTGTTCTTGTTTGTGTCTGGATTGTTGACCGTTGTTGATGAAAATTTTATTGATTCTTTCGTTTGTTGAAAACTGTGCAGACTCTTCATCATCATCATCTGATAAATCTGTGGAACCCCCTGTTCGTGATCCAGTAAAACTTGCATTTGAGAAATCAAAGGCATACAAGGAATCAAAAACAAATACGAAGGCAGTAAGTGTCCAACAGCCGGCTGATGATACAGTGAATAAAATTGGAGGGTCAGAGTTGGGAGGTGCCAGTGTCAAGAGTAAAGAGGGTTCTGATGTTTTCAGAGTTGCGATGGAGAAAGCAAAAGATTACGAAAAGAATAAGGGGGGCTTGATGGTGGGTAAAGGAGTGGGAAGTACTGACGGAATCACAGGTATGGTATGTATATTTTGTCGAATTTCTGGTTTTTGTATGTGGACTGATTACTCCATTTTAATGATGATGCAGATGTTTATTACTATATTAGTGGCCTAGCTACGTGAATAATTGAAGTAGTAAATGTTTTTCTGTGTTTAGGATCCAAAGGAAAAAAAAGTGAAATTCCAAGGGTCGAGGAGAAAGCTGATAAGAAGAACAAAATGACTGTTTCGAGCATTGATTTTGTGGGTCTAAACTTTTCGGATAAGAGGAGTAGCAGGGGCCTGCCGCCAGGTTTGATTCCAACTGTAGACCCTTTTTCTGATACAGATGAGGTGGAGATAATAGTAGGAGATGCTAGCAAGTTTGAAGGATCAACAATATCAAGTCCGACGACTGTGGATGAGAATCAGGATGTTTATAAGCCAAAGGTTTCTACATGGGGAGTTTTCCCTAGGCCTAGCAACATTTCAAAAACAGTAATGTTCTACCCTGCATAGTATTGTGTATTCCTTAAACAATGTTTTACAGAAATTTGTTCAGGTTGCAGTTGCTACTCGTATATAGATTCACAGTGCATTTAATTTATTATCTGTTTGTTATACTTCATGAGTGGAGTAGAATATAATTGGTACATCAGTTGTGTGATTGAGTCTTGCTAAAAGATAAACAGTTACCAAGTTCATTGCTGTGGTCCAGCATGTAGTGGTGCTTTATGCATCTACATGTTTTAACCGGAAGGAACAGGATATCTTAATCAACATCGCAACGGTATTTTATCTTGTGACCATATCTGGCCCCTGATGAGACAATTCTACCGCTTTTATCTGAGAAATTTTTGTATTAAATGCTTTCTATGCAGACTTTTGGCCTTTATTAAAGTATTTTGGTAATCAGCTGGTTGGTTTTTTTTTATAGATGATCTTTTCAGTTATTTTTTTGCTGCAATTTTTAGAAAACAAATGCACTAGGTATTATTGTATCAATGGTGACCAAATCCTGATAGCAATAATTTTATATCTACGAATTAAAAGGAAAGGTAAATGAAGGTCATTTACTAAATAATAAAATATAAAGTCATCGCCTAGATACATAGCCCAGCAGATGCTTGCTGTAGCCAACCTTGTAGTGACTGTCTTATACGATTTCGTTTCCTGTTATGTGAAAAGCGAGGTCCGATATGTCTGCAGGATTTTACTTTTAGCCAACAGGTTTACAATTGGTTATTCTTATTTCAGAGTGTTGGAAACTGGGTAGGGTTGGGTTAAGCGCTTGTGGAGCGGCTGACCCAATTCGTTTTTCTAAGTGTTGGGTTCTTGAAGTTTGGCTTAATAGTGTGGCAATACTCACAATGTTGACTTGAAAAACTTTACTGTTCTCCCCCTCCCCTTTAGTCAAAATGTTATTTAACAGGCTTCAACTCCAAGTTTATTTTGAGCATGCATTTCTTGTTTGTCTTCAGTATGGTGGTGGAAAAGTAATACGTCCTGGGGAGGCTCTTGAGACGGCAGAAGATAAGGCTACCAAAGAAGCTCGTACAAAACAACTACTTGCTGCCTATAAGAAGAAAGTTGGCTTAAACATTGACCCAAAACTAAAATCTGAATGTCAGAAGGTACACTTTATCGTTAGTGATTAGTGATTACCAGTGTCAAAATTAAAAGACAATTTACGGATCTTATTTTGCAGTTGAGCTATATTGCAGAGCTTTCTTCCTAATTGATAGTGCTCTTATACATAGGTATTGAATGACGGAGACTTACTGATGGATCGAGGGATGCTCGAGGAAGCTTTGCCATTTTATGAAAGTGTTATGGATAAGTTACCATTTCAGGTAACCTGAATATGAAGATTATAATTATATTTCGTAAGCAGTCTGTGATGCTATTTCAAATATTACAATATTTGGTACCACAAAATTGAAGAGCATTACCATGTTTATCAAACTAATGCTATAATTAGATGTGAAAAAGATGTTTCTAGAAACAGATAACAACTAGCAACTGATGGTCCATCAGTGGTTAGTATGTGTATTTTTAGTAACAATAAAAGAAACTGAACATAAAGATTATTCTAATTCCTTGAGCATGTACATTTTGCTAATACCAATATTATGATCATTGATACCACACTTCTAAACTAAGCAGTACTGCAAAAATAATCCAGCTGATTCCATTTTGAATACGGACAAGATGTTGCTTGAAGAAGGAAGCAAAAATTCTAATTGAAAATTAGGATTTAGGGTTGACAAATGTTAACGTTAAGTGTATCTTTCAGGGTTTTTGTTTTATTTTTTTGCTAGCCAAGTTGCAGGAAACCATCTTATGTGGATACAATTTTGAGAAAGAGCAACAGGTGATTGGCCTTGACACTGTACTATAATCAGTCAGGAAATTACATAGGCCAACAGCTGCTGGTATATGCTGAAACATCTGAAGCCTAACCAAAACAATTGGCCTTATTTAACGATCCAAAAGACTTATGTAAAGCTCACAACTTTTGAACATGGGGTATTCTATGCTAGTTGCAGTACTGTTATTAATAAAATTAGTTTTCCTTAAAATGGTAATTTTTTAGGGATCTTGATATTAAGAAATATAAAAACTATGATTCTAGGATTCAGAATTCATTAAAGAGAAGATGTAGCAAATAAACAAACCCTGCTAAACATTGAAGAGTGAACATTAAGAAACAAAATACCAAATTGTTTTGTATTGGAATGCCCTCTGTCCTGTTATATTTTCTCTTGCAGCAAGAAGGGTCCAGTCTATTTGAATGCTGTTTAAGAAGCTAAAAAATAGTTATAGCCATAGTACTTGCTTGTCTGCCATCAATCATTCTAGGTTTTTTTGTTGTCCTTATTAAGTAGCCTTAGTAACCGATGTACTCTACTAAGCAGCTACAAGTAGTTGGTTTTGTGTCAATTGTATATAATTGGTAAGATCCACTTTCACGATTCTCTCCTTCCTAAACTTTCCTATGGATTTTCTGTTGCAGACTGAACTTCATGGGTTAGCTGCTCTTCAGTGGTCTATATGTCAAGACTCACTTACTAGGTACCTATTTTAACGAAAAGTTTCTTCTGATATTATTTGTATTTGATATCCCATGCATATGCACACATGTTATTCTCTCTCAAATTGTATCTAGAAACCATTTAGAAATGTAAATTGATCGAGAGCAGAACATTAGCTCAAGGCAATACCGAGATTAAGACAAAAAAAATATGAGTAAATGAGTAATCCAAATTGTGTTACAAGGTGTAACCATATATTAATAGATCTCCCTTGCTACAATTTACCAACTTTATGATTCTGAATGGTCAGCGTTCCGTGAATGGGGCATCTTAAATGGAAGGAAATGAGATTTTTATCATATATGATATATCTACTAAACAAATTAACATATATCAGCCCCAGTATCTAAATACAGCAGTAATAATTCATACTTTTATCTAGTCACCCTATGTAGTCCTACTAATAATAATCAACTTTCAAAAAAAAAAAAAAAAAAAACTAAATGGCAAAAAATATTACTCCACTTGGTCCCCAAAACAATGCTATACGACTTTCAGTGTAGTGCTATATGCGGTCATAATTTTGTAGTAAATTGGGATTTAGGCTATGTTACCCGGACTCGGCTGGAAGTGTCCAACATGGATACGTATCCAAGTGTCGGACTCGGCAATATTTTAAAAAAAATACATGTTTTTGGCTTAAAATTCATGTCTGAGTGTCCATACCCAAGTCCGAGTGTCGAGGGTCCGACACGGGTATTTGAGGCAAAATGAAGAGTCGGGGTAACATAGGATTTAGGTAGCTTTGCTTTTTGTTTAGAGATTATTATGTACTATTTTAGATTACCTACAAAATTTATATATATATATATATATATATTACAATCTTAATTTTAGTATCACATTATTGTGCTCCAAAAGAACCTAAATGAGATCTCCTCTATGAAACCAGTAAAATTCAAATGTTGTAACATTTTCTATACGTTTACCAAGTGAAACAGAGGGTATCAGATCTTGAACATGGGATTCGTGCATTGTTTGCTTAATTTAGATCATCAGCATTATGATATAATTATTCACTTATAAATGTAAATAAAAAATTGGTATTGTGTTTACCTGAATAATACATAAGCATCCCATGAATCAAAAGTTCCTGGTCATGTATAAGTGTGGAAGTATGTATGTAGCTAATTATATCTTCTAATTCTCCTTGAACACTTGGTTGCTAAAAAATGCTTCAATACTTCTTGGTATTCTATTTTGTTAATATGGACCAAGTTGGTTGTAATATTACTTATAACACATGCACTTCTTTCTAAACACATGTCAAATAGATTTTATGTAGTGAATTTTCATAATACTAGTATGTTATTGTAGTGTATAGGAGACGGTCCATAAGCGGTTGTTTATTTCCTTCTTTCATTGCGTAGTATATTTTCTCATCCCTCCAGTATAGATAATAATAAGCTACACCATGACAGGATGAACGATGCTCGTGTGATGTATGAAAAGCTTCAATCTCATCCCAATGTTAGAGTGAGCAAGCAAGCTAGGGATTTCATGTTTGGCTTCCAGGTACCTCATAGGGGCCCCTGATTATAATGGCAATATTGGTCTTAATTGAGCATTAAAGTAACTTTGGGTGGTTTTGGGCAGATGGGTGCAAATAATCTATACATCTTCATCTCGAAGCAAATGGATTGGAAATATGAAAATGAGTTTGAAGCACATCCAAGTAGTAGTTTTGCTAGTTAAGAACTTAACAGAATTCTATATCTAGTAACATATTGAGGGTATGATTTTACTTTATAATAGGACAGGATTACTAAGGTATGATGAAGTTTGAGATCAAATAATTGCATCTGAATATCAGATCTTTTTATATCAGAGATAGTAAAAATCTTAAATAACAAATATAGGATGATGTCTGTGGTTTTGAGTTACAGCTAAATAATCAGTTATCTATTCTTGTTGGTAATTCTTCAAATCAAATTGACTTGGTGGGTACAGGCCATGGAAATGTTAAAGGTTAGAGGATCGACGCCTTCTCCGACAAGCACAGGTTACCAAAATTATTTTGATGCTTTTGTCAAAGATAAAACTACGTACTCCCTAGAAGAGAGGGAAGACAATGAAGGTGCACTTAGAGAAGTCCTTCCCTATATGGTTTTTTTATGTTGTCCTATGTTACTAGTTCTACTAATTGCTGTACAGAAGGGGATATAAATTGAATTTTATTAATTGCAACTAGGATGTAATTAGCATTTTCCTCTTGTATATTTTGGAGCTTACTGGATACATGAAATATAGAGAGTAAATATTGATTGAGATTGTAAAGGCTGTTGATGTCCTTCATTTTGTGATATCATGAAATCTATGCTGCCCCAGACTATATTGTTCAACCTCATAGCAGCGGCATATTTCACACAAATCTTACACAAAGAAAAGCTGCACCATTTCTATGCATATTTTCTTCCCGATATATACAGAACCAGCACGTGATGCACATTTCTGGAATGTGCTTAAAGAGTGTCTATGAAAGATGCGAGTGCTTGTGAATAATTGTATGCAAGCGAGTTGTTTTTTTTATATGTATTTATTCGACTTGTTTTATTTTTTGGGAAGGGTAACAGTATTTTTGGACACTCATCTTGTTACAAGGGACAAGCCAAAAACAGTGACAGCTCAACATATGGTTTGCGAGTTAACATCGGAATCAAAACATGTGTGTTGTTTGAACATAGACACGGGTAAACATTTTGGCTACTACTCCAGATAGGATGTTCACTGTCAAAACGACAGACTATGTCGAGTATCGGCTGTCAGGTACCGATCAATTGTATCTATTTGCTAGCAAGGTTCAATATTTTTGTATAGTTAATTATTACCAGGGACGAAATTTGT
Organism: Saposhnikovia divaricata; assembly: GCA_036435485.1. Classification (NCBI taxonomy): domain Eukaryota; kingdom Viridiplantae; phylum Streptophyta; class Magnoliopsida; order Apiales; family Apiaceae; genus Saposhnikovia; species Saposhnikovia divaricata. Next base: position 64,516,544 of record CM071597.1, on the reverse strand, counting down.
CAGGCTAATTCATTCTCCACTTTTGGTCGACCTTGGGAAGATGGTTAAAAATTACTAATAGTTTAGTCCTAGCGGAATAATCCTGATTCTTTACTTGGACGTGTGAAAGAGACGGAGCGTGCGGGTGGTATACTTCTCACCTGACGTCCTCCAACTAGGCTCCACCACCGGCTATCTCTTGCCGACCATATCCTACTTTATTTTTTTACAAAGCTCCACCGACAATAACCGCCCCTTTCTTCTCCACTAGTTGCTTGCAAACTATAATCACATCTTATGCAAAAAAAAAAAGGGGGGCTTCAAAGCATGACACTCCAAGGAATCTCCCTTAACATTCAAGAACACACATGCAGATCGCGAGACTCGATAGGACTAGTTTTTCCGAATATTAATCTCTACATTGCTTTGAACTTGAAAAAAATTTGTACTCAGCATGTATGAGATTATCGTGTTGTCCATTTTTAATTGTGATATTTTGGACAAATATTTGCAGTACATTAATCTTTAAGACATTGGAAACAGTAAATACTTAGTGCCATATGTTTCAGTTTCTTTGTCACACCACAATAATCTAGCAATTGAGAAGTTGCCAAACAAAGGGTCCCAAAACTTTCAATAAGTGCAGGTCAGCATCAAACACTTATCTTAGCCTTATTCTAGAATTTTATGCCATATCAAAACCAAGGAAGCCACCCACTGTAGACAAAAAGCAACACCATCATAGAATCTCCCATTTTAAGTTGTATCAACTATCAGGGTTTCTTTTTCTTTCCACTTAGTTTTCCTTTACCATAACATAACCAAACAAGAAGTCTCATTATAGAAAGCAATAAGTTAAACTTCTCATCTGATATGCTTGTTTTGTTGGTTTACCTATGAGAATGGTTCAAAGGAAGCTAGTTGACAAGTTTGGTATCCAAGCTGATCATGCGGAATCAAAGAAGGGGGGGTCTTCTCCTTCTCAGAACCAAGATAAGAAGAACAAAGGTGCTGCTGAATCGAAGAAAACGATGGAAAAGTCAAGAACGATGCAGCATTTGGATTTTGAGAGCCTGAGATCAACACCACCTTTAACAAGTAAAGATAATCATATTTTGAAATCTGGCAAGCCACCAACTTCTGATCATGTCAAAACCAGGGCAGGCACCGCACAAAGACAGTCTCCAGATGGATCACCAAATTATATGAAGTCCACAAGCAGTTTTGATTCACGGAGAGAGCATTCTCAGGTTAGTTCTCAAACTCAGAATGTTATGATAAGAGAAAGTATGAGCCCGGTGAAATCGAACAATGATAGACATAGCTCAGGTTCTGTTTATAAACCAGTAGGTATAGTAGCTAGAACATCTAGTTTGAAAGTAGTGAGGACCTTAACAAAGACTCCTAGTTTCAAACCAGAAAGAGCTTCAACAAAGAAATTTTCTCCCGTTTCTCTCTGTGAAGATTTTGATGTTTTGAAACCAACATGTTCATCAACTTTAAAAGATTCAAAGATGCCATCGTTCCTCGAGCTTAGCTCTGGGGCAACGGAATCTGAAGGTACTTCAGCTATAAAGGTTTGTCCATACACATACTGTTCTCTTAATGGCCATCACCATGCTCCTCTACCTCCATTAAAGAGCTTTTTGTCAGCAAAGAGGCGTATGTTGAAGGCTCAGAAGGTTATCAAGATTGGATGTCTATTGCCACATAGAGGAAAGCCATCACGAGAAAGTATGGTAAAGATTGATGCCAAGCAAATGATCTTGTCTGAGATACCACCGACTCAAGGAATGGACTTTGACAGCAGGTCAGTAACTTCATTGATGCACGAAAAGAAAACAGATTCATTTATTGAGATCTACACAAACAATAGAGATGCTGATACTGCCAAGGGGAAAATTCCAGAGAGCCCTTCAAGTTCAGCACCAGGTCTTGTCACTGATTTCAAGGGTAATCTTGAAGCAGAAAAAGATCATAATGTTGAAGCAGTTGTTAAAATCCATCCATTCCCCAAAACTCAAGAAGATGAAATACTTAATCGCTTGACCACACAGTGCAACAGAGATGAAGAGAGTCCATATGGCCAATCAGATTCTAGAGCTTCTGAGATGGAGTTGAAAGAGGGGCATCACTATGAACCAATTCTTAACGATGTTTCAAATCTCAAGCTGAAAGCAACTGATATCTGCAATGGACCAAACATCGAATCAGTATCAAATCCAGATGATAATACTAACAATAGCTATGAAGAAATTGTAACGAGTGAAGTGCGGGTAGGATTTTATGATGAAAAAGTTGTGAGCTCCGGTGTATGGTCTGATGATGATGGTGACTTCGATTTGGATGGTTCATATCAAAACGTGGACTTGGAAAAACTGTATTTTGCTTGCAATAAACAAATCCAAGGCAAGATTTATTCCACCTGTGATGGAAATCGTGAATCAGTTGAGACTAAGGTAAGTGAAAACTCAAACTCATGTTCCATAGAGGAGTTCCAGGCAACTGGTGTAGAGAAAAGTAAAGTTCCAGAAGCTTGCACGGGTGAAAACAATGGAAACTGTGAATTAGTTGAGACTCGGGTAAAAGAAAACTCAATATCACATCCCATGGAGGGGTTTCAGGCAGCAAGTGTAGAGAAAGATAAAGTTCCAGAAGCCAATGGTGAAATCCCTAAAATGAATTTTCAACGTGGATGTGATGAAATAAGATGTACAAGCCATGTAGAAGAATTTGCGTTTGGTCTTCAGGGGGATGAAGCTGCTGAACAAGAGCATGTTGGTTGTTTGCTGGATCAGGATTTCATAGAACAAAATCAGGATGAAACACATAAGAATTACAATGCATCTTTCAACAGCATGGATAATCTTGAGCCTGATACTACCAGTGAAAGCAGATCTAGTGATGATGTATTGAACGAGAGCTTTCTCAAGAAGACTGAATATGAAGATGCAGACCAGGAAGACCATGAGGAAAAGATCTTTACTACTGATGCCAGAGATGAAATGGAAGAAAGAGAACCTCTAGCGGCTGAGTCCTATGATGGAATTCGAACTTTTGATTTATTAAGTGAAACTGATCAAGAAAAGCCTACAACTGATGCCAAAGAAGCTATGGAGAGGAAGGAGAAACTTTTTGCAGTCCAGAACTCTGTTGGAAGCCAACCTTTCGAATTTTTGCATGAATTTCCTGAATGCATCGCTGTGGACAAAGATCAAAGCAAGCAGACTGATGTCACCGTCGTAAGTGAAACAAATGAATATTATGCTGATGAAACTGTTGCATATGAAAGCAATGGTGTTGAAAACCTTAAGTATCCAAAAATTGATCAAGATCAATTGCAGACTTACGAGTTAAAAAGTTCCAAAAGTCCTGAAAATCAAGAGCATTCAGGGCCAGCAGTTTCCGAAGCAACTCCAATTCAAAATCAGGAGGCTGACACAGGTGAAGGCGAAAACAAAACTGAACCAGATGCAGCAGAAACAAGCATCATAGCGAAAGCCTCGATTTTTACACAAATAAGAGATCACGTGTCCAGTGCAAATAGAACCTCCAAAGAGGAAATGACTCAGATAGCCAAACATTTAAGCTGGACAACTGGTAGCAGAAACGCTGTTGTAGAGTTGGAGGATGTCAGGGATTTCAACCCAAGAGAACCAAATTATTTGCAAGCCGAACCTGGTTTAGAGCCAGAAAAGGTCGATCTCAGACATCAGTTGATAGATGAAAGGAAAAATTCGGAGGAATGGATGGTAGATTATGCACTACGCCAAGCAGTCACCAACCTCGCCCCAAAGCGTAGGAGAAAAGTTTCATTGCTTGTTGAAGCTTTTGAGAAGGTCTTGCCAACACCCAAGTACGAATCTCTTTCAAGTCATACTTCATCAGCTTTTGTACATGCAAGAACCATACAAACTTGCAGATAATATCTTGACCACTAAGGTAAACAGTCATAAACTGCCTGGGATTAAAGCCTCATGGGCCTTGTTTTATTAAACTGATACCATGGTGTATAATCACTAGGGAAATTTCAATAACCAAGTGATATGTGAATGCATATTGAACATTGAAGTTGTAATGTAATCTAATATGTATTTAACAAGAAATGCACTCTACTTATATGTAGGAATAAGTGGCAGCTTACATTTTATACAGGTGAGGCATATCCTTCAATAAGCTTGTATTACCTACATTCTTAACGAGGATAATTTACAATAAGTGAACTTTCATTTTTGCCTTCTTGTTCAAACCATAATTTCTTTTGCTCTTGGGGATGTCAAATTGGATGTAGCTTTATGAGCCAGGCTATGATCGTTTGCGAGGATTTTAATAGAGTGGCTATGTACTATTTATCCTGTTTAACATACTGCCCTGCTCTTGCAATGAACTAAAAAAAGGGTGATGAAAATTAAAATAGTCATGAGATTATTTTAAAGCAGGAATGGTAAATCCTGAATAAGTAGCAAATAACTGTGGACTAATGTAATCCTTGTAAACAAGCATAGCCTAATAGTGTTACGCGCCCAATAATATCACTTATACGAAATGAGTGTCTATAAGTATAAGATAATATACTAGGGTTACTGCTGAGGTGATTTTTTGGTCCTAACTTGAAATACAATGGCTAGTTGTACACTAATCTACTATATAATTTGGTGTGAACGATGAAACCAAACCAAATATACTTAATATGTCACACTCCTAAGTAGGGTCCGAAAAGGATCAAAATGTACTCGGAACTTACCCCTGCTTAGGATTGCTATTGTTATTTCTACAAAGACCCAGTCTGGCAGACTGGCAGTCTACATACCATTTTGTATGCATGAATTAAATTAAAATATTATGTCCTAGTTTCTATAACGTGCTTGCAAAGATGCATTTAATTGGTGGTAAGATCATATAGTCGTCATTGCAGCGGCTCTGGCTAAATACCATCTTCTTTAAATTAATTAAGCTTATAAATATGGCATATGTTACATTTCTTTCTGTTATTCCACATAGACCGTAAGTTTATTGTCGGCACCAGAGTATATCCCCCGAGAACTGAACAACGTGATCTGCCTGGGATGGTGGTGCCATACTTGCCAAAGTGGTGTTCCCCCAGAACCAGCACAGGACCAACAGAGGACCTTCAATCGATCATAGGAAATGCTTCATATATTTACGGTAAATGCGGATGGTTTAACTGTGGGATATCATGTTTCTTGTAGAAGAAGGAATTAGAATATGCAGATTCAGACAACCCAGAGACTCAGCTAAGTATTGCATTGATCTCCAACAGTGTAGTCGATCCTTGTTCTAATAATCAGAGTACGAATTAAGCTAATGACAGTAGTTGGAAGGGAAAATGAATTTTTTTTATTACTCAACTTTTTATATTTTTAGAAACTAACCACCTACCGGATGTTAAGTTGCTTCGTCACGTGTAAAAAGTGAGACAAGTGGCTGCTGATATAGTGACTGATTATTAAAATATAAAAATTAAAAAAAAATAAGTGCGAGAAATGATAGTCTTCAAAACAAAAGAAATGTTAAATACGATTCTTCCAATACATAACACAATTTAGGGTTCCACACGAAATTCGACAATCGATTTTGCAAAATTAAAGGTTCATATTACAATTTCATAGTGCAACATTGCACAAATAAGTTACGCTTTTATGGGTTAAAGTTCAAATTAAAATCTTATTTTAAATTAGAATTTAGAACCAATATCTATCGTTGATTTTATTTAATCTAACGACTGATATTTATCGATTCTGTTAAAGTACAAATTAAGTTTATTTTTGTTGCAATAAGACATATGTTAACCCACAACATTTTTTTTTTCTAAATTATGTAAATTTTTTTAAAGAATAAATTATTGTGGACATAACAGAACTTGTATTTTATTTTTATAATATGTTTTAGAATATGATTATCAAAAATAATTATAAAAAATAAAATAATATTAAAATTGTTATATTCTACAACATAATATATATAATAGTTCTAAGGTCCAAATAATATAAATGTTCCATTTGAAATTTGACCCATATTTTTATTTCTTTTTCTCAAATATAGATTAATACTTACATGTGTGATGATGATATTAGGGTGGAGATTTATCATGGATGTGAGTTTCAATCTAAACAATACATATATTACTAAAAGTAATGTATATATCCAAAAAACATTATATCAATTCATTCGATTTAATTTGAGAATCGATTGAAAATGATGAATTGCTGAAATCCATTAATTGTAAATACTCAATTTATTGGAGATTGGTGTTGAACGGTTGAACCCTAATTTGTACCTAATCTCAATCTCAATATTATATCCGTTATTTTTATATTGTAATCGCAATTTATATAAAGATGTAGAAATATACTACCTTAGCTTTGCACGTTAGTAAATATTATTCAGTGGACAATTACTTAACATAATGGTTATAATGAAATGTTAAGATAATGTTAATAATAAAAAAGAATATATGTATAATTGAGTGGTTTATGTCTTAAAGTATACAAGAAAGTTGATTTATTTTCCTTAGTTCCAACTACTACTCAACAAGATTACATTGACTGTTGTCATATACCGTAACATCACAAGCAGTACGCATTTAGTAATGCCACGGGGTAGAGGAGGTTATTGGTGCGGGTTCAAATCGTTCGTTCGATATTGATTCGTATTTTAGTTCGAGTTATTTAGTTTGAATCAGGTCGGATAAAAAATTGTCCAAATTATAAAATTAATAATGTCGTTTACGATTTAACAAAAAAAAAAATTCAGGACCGAAACCAGCCCAGCTCGCCAGCTCGGACCGACCCGCCAACTCGTTATTGTAGACTTAGTTTTTGGTGGTGGCTGGTGGCCGTTGGGTTACTTGGTGTGTTACTGCTAACTGCTAATTTTTTCCGTATTAATAAACCCACTTCCCCTTTCTCCCCTTCACAAACCACATCACATTTCTCTCTCATTTTCTCTCAATCTATCCATCTACCAACAATAATTATAAACCAAATGATGGATAACTATTTTTTGTTTTGCACTTTAAAAATTTATTTGATTTGCATATTTTATATGCTAATACGGTTTGTCCATTTTTTCAGAGAATAATCTTCTCAAATAATTGATAAAATATTTTTTATTTATAAAATTTATACAAGGTACCGTTCTCCTTTAACAAAAAAAAAAGAAATAAATTCAATCCACACAACCTATCCCAACCCACCCGGCTCACCTAACCCGTTCCCAACCCGAAGTGCAGGTCCTGGTCTCCATTTTTCCGGTTCAGGCTCGACTCGCTCAACCATATTTCAATTTCGTGTTCGTGTCCAGCATGCCTGACCCGTGATCAATCGGACACGGTCCGCTAAGATGGCCACCTCTATAACCACGGGATGGATAGTCCAAAGATAAAACATTACAAGTTTACATTTTTAACCATTAATTTTTTAAAAGTATATAAAAATATTTTTACAAAATGTAAAATTTTAAGAGAGTTTTTCCAAATTTTATTCCGCGCATCCTAAAGAATATTTTTTAGATCTGGCCTGGTCACAAGCTCAGTGCACATGGATAACCATGAAACAGAAACATATGCAGAACGTGTATTCAATAAACAGTCTCTTCCCATGTTGCGGTACATGTGAAGATACCATTAGCATCACGGATCCATTCTAGCTGGCTACTTGAAGCAATCTGTAAAAAATAAAATTTTGATGAAACATGAGTAAAAAAAAAAAGTACTAAAACTATACACCTTGTTTGAGTTGAACTGTTAACAGTAGCCAAACAAAATAGACCAAAGGGCTGACAAAAACTTTTGTAACACGGTATTCAATGTAGTTTAGCAACTTTACACAATACGGAACTATCATTTCTCCCAATTTGGCCACTAGTGAGAAAGGGGTAGCACGTCTGACACCACCTTTTGATGTGCGTGTGTAATTGGGGAATTTGACTTTTGATGTTTTTCGATTTATGAGTGGCGTGTTAAAGCATCTCCAAGAGTCTCTTAATTCACTCTTAAATATAATATAAAATATGGGTTCTTAGTAATTTAATGTACATTCATCTTAAACAATACTCTTTATACTCACTCCTTATTTAATTTTATATTATTAAAAGTAAGTGAAATTCATAAAAAGACAAAAGAAAAGTTGGGAAGAGAGAGAATGTATCTTATGAATTTAGTATAAAATATTACTTAGGAATGGATATGAGCTCTTACAATTGAGGAGAGAGATTACATTTTTAGTGAATTTAGGAGTGAATAAGAGTCTCTTGGAGCACATTTTTTTCTTCTCTCTCCTCAAATCTCACTTAAGAACCAAAATGAAGAGGCTCTTGGAGATGCTCTTAGTTCTTTAAGATTTGTAGATAAGCAAATAGAAAAATATAATAGACAAAGACATGAGCATGAAAATATAAAATTTTGATATATGTTTGATATAGGTTTAATATATATTATTATCCAAGAATTAAGTCCTAAGCTTATAAAATAATAACTGAAAAATATAATTAAATAATAATATAATTGAAATTTATTTTTTAAGCGATTCTTGTCAGCAAATTAGCTTCTAATAAATATTGAAATATAACTCCAACATGACGGAATAAGACGGGTTCTGTAATATGGGAATAATTATTATCACTTGACTTGGTTCTTTTAGTCCGGAGTTACAATGATGTTAGGAGAGGGAGTTGTTTTTTTGAGGATGACAATTAAGAAGTGTGTGCGAATTCGTTTGATAGAAATTATTGATTTGTTACGAAAAAGATATGATTGTACACGAATTTATAGAAGATGATATCCTTTATTGAAAATATGATTAAATATGTATGATCTATCTTACTTTACTACTACTAAAAAAAACTGTGATAGTAGAATACATCCGGCTCATTTGTATCATGGCTTCAGTGACCGCACACGTGTATATAGTGGCAGACATTTGTCATATATAGCATCTTTAGTTAACAGAAATTGTTAAATTGTGTAAATAGTTTTTGAAACAAATAAAGAAAAGATTATAAAACGTTTCTCTACTTGAAAATGGAGGTGGGACTTTAAACATATCACATGCACAGATCTGTAGCAGTTGAATCCAGCTATTATCACACCCAAACAATGTGGTGCAACTTACCACATCAACCCCTATACGTCTTTTAAAAAAAATAAATTTAATCGAACATACCGAAATTATTTGAATAATATTTTTAAAAATTACCAAAGAAGGGTTCGTTGTCAAAGATGTATTTAAACTTGTATTGTAGAAAATCATATGACCATAGATGCAATAAATAAATTAACTTGGTTTTGTATGAAAGATTAAATAAATTAAATAAATTAAATAAACAGTGTGCAAAGTCAATATAGGAAACACAATAAGAGAGAGAGAGTAGTATCTAACATCTAAAATTTCTAAACTCTTTTTCAGGAAAGAAAAATTGAAAGTCAGAAAGTGTTATGACGGAATGATAGCGTCCACAATTCAGTCATTATTTCATTATTATCTATTTTATTAAAGGGAGAGCTAATTTGTGCCCTTGGGACACGTGATAAACTGCAATTATCATGCACAATTATTATTCATGTTGCATAGTTATAAACATCTAGTTGAGCAACTCAAAACCTCATTAATATTTCTATTTTTTTATATCTTCTGGGCTTCTTATTTAAATATAAATATTTTAATTCATAATATTTTAAAATTCCGATTTCTATAATATCCTGTGTTAATATTATTTTATATTAAAATTTTGGATGTCTATGTTTATTTGGAAATATAGGTATTATTATATCCTTATAAATAATAAGTGTAAGATGGATCTTATCCATAATTTTGGTTTGGTCGCTGTACCATAATTTTATATTATAATCTAAAAAGGATATAATTAAAGAAGTTTGTATTAGAATTGAATTTTAAAAATAAAATTATAATATGAAAAGAATATAATTAAACGGATACAATTGAATTTTATTTATTTATTAATATTAAAAAAATTCATATTTACTATTTGAACTCTATCTTGAGATCTATAAATCAGATTTGGATGATTTTACGACCCAGGCGAAGCTCACAAAATTATCTTTAATTTAGTGATGATTTAACAATTATTATAGAAATGAAAACACTCATACTGTCAAGAGACAATATAATTAGGAATTTCACATTAATCCTATTAAGTGTAGTAAACCTACATTGATAATCCTATTCAATGTAGAAAATCAAATTATGAATTTTTATATTAATCATGTTCAGCGTAGAAGACCTACATTGATAATCCTATTCAATGTAGAAAACCAAATTATATGATTTAAATTATTGACATACACTTTTTCATATTTCAATATAAATACACTTTTTAGTTTACATGTTAAAAAATAAAATATTTTAATGCTAGATCTATCATTTTTCATCTATTTATTTTATGATCTAACGGTTCTTATTTAATATTTCGTACTGGAAAACAAAACTACCCGCTACCAAATTTTTGGACAAAATCACTCTTACACTCATTATTCAAACCATATTTGATTGTTAGCAGAACTATCTTCAACTAATAAAATGGTATTTTGATAATCAAAACGAAATATAAGTAGATTTCATGAATCGAACAGATTTTTTAATTTAAAAAATCATCAATTTCTTCTCTTTTTTGTTTCTGCGTAGTTTTAATTGAAAAATAATTGTCAAACAATCACTAAATTAAAGATTATTTTGTTAATTTCATGTGGGCTGTAAAATCGTCCAAATCAGAATTTTAAGAATTTAAGATAGAGCAAAAATATTAAATTGAACGTGCATGTAAAATCTTATATATATAAATATTAAAAAAAGTTAATATAATTATAAATATTATAAAAGGAACCGTGCGTTGCACGGGTTATAAGCTATATTCATTGTATCTACAAGTTTTAAAATTTTTCGATTGTGTATTTTTTACTCAAATTATGAATACCTTTTACTTAATTATTTTCAAATAATAATCAGAACATACTAAATTAAACAAAAAGTTTGGTGTAAAATATGCAATTTTGATAATTGAAAAGAACATAGATTTACACAATATTGAATATAATTTAAATATAATTAATATTAATATTTTTGAATTCTAGTTACTACCAATGTGAAATAATTGAACCTAATCCTTCCATTCTCAGGCTTGATCCAGATTATAGACAATGATAAAACTAGTATACAATTTTGATGGAATTTCAAATTTTGATCATTTATATAAATGACCTTAATTGGTTTAAGATTAAAGAAACTTTGTAGAATAATTATTTTCGTCTCCACTAACTTTTAAACATTAGGAATACATAATTTTAGCTATATTTGTCTTGTTTGGGATTCTAAATATTAAACTCCAAAATTATTACATTATAGAGTGACATATGCAATGGGGTCTTCTTATTCTGACTAGAATTTTGACTAGAATCCTAGTATAAATTTAGAACGTACGCTATAGATATAAGCATGATTTTTTTTTCAAACTGCCTAGGAAATCTAAAGATTTAAAACTTATTTCAAAATCTCACTTAAATGTTTTTCCTACCAACTTACTTGTACGCACTGTGAATGGACTTGAACACAATTGTACTCTAGCATTATCATTTCTCACAATTCAAACTTATTTATTACCTCATCTGTACTATTAAGTTCAGACTCATAAGTAGGGGTGTACATTCGGTTCGGTTAACCGAAAACCGAACCGAATAACCGAAATTTTTTCGGTTCGGTTAATTATAATTTAATTTTCGGTTCGGTTTTCGGTAGGGAAATTTCAGAAATTTTGGTTTTCGGTTATTCGGTTTTTAACCGCGGTTAACCGAAAAACCGAATTTTGTATAATAATTAAAAAATATATATTATTACTTATTAGTTATTATTCATTAACATAAAATTATATCAGTAGTTCAGTAGTACAGAGAGCGTTGGAGCGAGTCTTTCACTTCTCGCCTTTTAAGTTTTGCTTTGGAATCTTTGGTGTTAAGCGGAGCATTTGTTGTACTCCCTCCGTCCCAGACATCCTAGTTGGGCACGGAAGACAAGACAAGCATATAATAGTGAGAATAAAGTGGGTGTAATATTGTTAAAATAAATGAAGTAGTGGATGTAATAGTGATTTTATTGTTAAAATAAGTGAAGTAGTAGGTGTAATAGTGATTTTATTGTTAAAATAAGTGAACTAGTGAGTGTAATAGTGTAAAGTATTGTTAAAATAAGTGAAGTAGTTGGTGTAATAATGTTAAAACTTACTATTTTGGGAATGTAAAGAAATGGATGGGACGATCCAAAATAATAACCGTAAAGAATCCGCTGGGACGGAGGGAGTATATGTTTATAATAAAGCATGATCTTATGACTTGTTTTGTTCAATTCCAGGACCACTGACCAGTGACAGTGATCACATATTCATTCACATGACTTGCCTGAGCAGCCTCCGCCCTCCAGATTTCAGCACCAGCATACCAGTCTAGGCATCGTCTAGCCTTGTAGCAGTGAAGTAGAAGATTCAAAGAGTTTTATTTTGCATCGACATTGACACATAGTCCTAGACTCGGACACTTTTATTTATTCTTATTCGAATGTAAACTTATGAACTTAATTTCTATTTCTGAATGTTTTATGTGGTGACTATAAATTAGCTTTTCAAGATTTGTGGCAAACTCAAATTGTCTGGATAATTTATGTAATTGCAGCAACTTTTCTGAATTTTCGGTTTTTAATTTCGGTTTTCGGTTTTAACCAAAATACAAAATTCGGTTCGGTTTTCGGTAGACATTTTTCAAGATTTTCGATTTCGATTAACCGAAAAAAAATTCGGTTCGATTCAATTTTTACCGAATGCACAGCCCTACTCATAAGCTCATTTGCCATGAGACAGAAGGAAAAACAATAATTTGGAGATTTCTTAACCAAATCAATCTTTGAAAAATATAATCTGGCTTGTATTTTATAAAATAGAGAAAATTTTAAAAATATTCATGTTTTTAATTTTTTTTCAAAAAAAAACAATAAAATTGTATGTGATTGCGCAGCATTGATATTGCAATAATTAAGTTGGGGTTGTTGCAACATATATTTGAAAAAAAATTCTATAACTTGAATATTTTTGAAAAAAATTCCTATAAAATAATAATATCTGGTGCATACATATCGGTTACAAAAAGTAGCAACTATAAGTTACAATGTAATTTATGCAAAAAGTGAGAGGAGTTCCAATACCCACTGGCAAAGTGCATTGTTATGATTTATCAAAAAAAAAAAAGTGCATTGTTATGTGTACGTTACTACGATTATCAAAAATGAAATAAAAAAATAACCATTTTATACTAAAATATGTAGTTTCTGAATTTAACGGAGAAAAAGACAGTTATTCGTAGTATATATAAAAAATATTATATTTTTTAGTATTTTTCAAGTATAAAAACAATCATCACCTCTCCTTTCTGTCACAACCTATCATTACTAGCCAGATAGCAAATCAAACACAACTCTTCTTCCAAAAGTCTCTTCCCCATGAACAACTTTATGTGGTTGAGCAAACAAAGATCTTCTTCTTCATATAATAATGTCTCTATATTTCTTGCTATTTTTGTAACTGTTGCATGTTTTTCCCTGGCAAGCGCTGCAGGTAAACATGTTTACAAAAGTAAACAACAGGGAAGCAGCAGCTGTAGCTGCAACATGTATGATGGTAGCTGGGTTTACGACGAATCGTATCCTTTGTACGATTCGTCGTCATGCCCATATATTCGTGGTGAATTTAATTGCAAGAAATATGGTCGTCCGAATCTGCAGTACCTGAAATATAGATGGCAGCCTAGCCATTGTGATTTGCCAAGGTACACTACCATTTCCTCCGTTTTTGGTAATGTTTGAGGAATGTTTTGTTATTTATGTGTAACAAAAGAACATTTAATAGAATACAATAGAATATATCATATTCATCTTTATAGATGTACATACAATAAAGATACTATTGTCGAAATGCATTTCTTGTATACACAACAATCTGGGAATTGAATCAGAATTCGTAAAGATACGGAGCTGAAATATCAGACCGAAGGGAGATGAATTTTTTTCGATTTTTGATGATCAGTCCAGCAAAAATCCCACTCTTTTTTTTTTTTTGCATTATTTTATTTATTTATGTGGTCACCACCAAGTAACGGCTCTTAAAGATAGTAAAAGTATGAATCCAACTAGACCCTACTGTAATTAGTTCTATCTTTTTACAAGTGTGTAGTTGTTAGTTCCTTTACTGGTTGTCAACTGAGCTGTTTGTCCTACTTACTTTCTACTTGTATAATGTGTGTTTATGTAAACATTTATGGGGTTGCCAAATACCGTTTAGCCAGCATTCTGTTTCAGAGCTGTTGACGGTTCTAATTTAAAAAAAAATATGTACCGTATCGCAGAAACTTTATATGGTACGGGAAAATTATCAAAATGTCCCCACTGTTCACGTACCGCATAAACTTTCTGCGGTACGGTGAATAGTAAATTTTTTATGTGAAAATAGGGGGCATTTTTGTAATTTTTCTGTACCGCAGAATTTTTTTGCGGTACGGTGCAATTTTTTTTAAATCAGAACCATTGGATCAACGATCCAACGGTTCTAAAACAGTATGTTGGTTAAATACTATTTGACAACGGGTTGTCAAAGACCGGGAGCCAACATTTATATCATAATGCATGAGTTTAGCGATGTCCTAAACTATAACACTGTCGATCAAAGTACAAAAGCACCATGCTTTTATTTATTAAAATATATTGTCTGGGGCTCGGTGGTTTATGTAGCAAGATAAAAGTATGTGATATAAAAGAATATAAGGACAACGTTTTTCTATGAAACAATTGAAAACGGTCGATCACATATTCGCATGAATTTAAATATTTTCGGAAGAGTCGTAGACCAAAATAAATTTTCTTCCCTGTTTTTTATGAAGTTTCGCATAGGGTGTACTAATGTGTTTAAGCTTGCAGATTTGATGGTAAGAAGTTCTTAGAGCAGATGAAGGGTAAGAAAATTATGTTTGTTGGGGATTCGTTAAGCGCAGATCACGGCGAGTCACTACTGTGCCTTCTTCATGCCTCGGTGCCAAATTCAGATGCAATACAATCCGTAGATGACCCAGTTACTACTGTGTTATTTAAGGTGACTTCTTCATTTATTTTGACAATAGAAACTGCTACATTTTTATTAATGAAATATTATTTTCCCGAGAATTCATCAGTTAAATAATTACCTAGTGGATATCTCTCTGTTTTTGTAAAGGTCGAGGTTTTCGAATGTTAGTGAATACAAGTGTGTGCTTGGGACAGTTTAGTGTCAGTGACTGTATCATAACAGAATGTTGATGTGAATTTTATGCAGGACTATAGTGTTTCGGTGTCAGTATTTCATTCTTTATTCTTGGTTGACATTAAAAATGAAACATCTGGCCGCGTTTTGAATCTTGATTCTCTAAAAAATGGAGAGAATTGGAAGAACAACGACGTTTTGATCTTTAATACTTGGCACTGGTGGTACCGCAGAGGAGCAAGTCAGCCGTGAGTGTTACAAATAAAAATTAATTTTTTCAGTTAATCTAGGTTTCATTTTGTATGTTAACTATGATCTTCTGAAGGAGGGTTAAGAATAATATGTTGATTTGCAGCTGGGATTATATTGAAGATGACATGGAAATTATGAAAGACATGGATCGTATGGTTGCTTTTCGTAAAGCTTTAACAACTTGGGCTAACTGGATTGATTCAGATGTCAACACACAGACAACCAAAGTTTTCTTTCAAGGAATTTCCCCCTCCCATTACAAGTAAGCCTTCTCTCTGTTTATAGATACACTATAGATTATCGAAGTATTCCAATGTATCGTACCTTCCTCAGACCCCACTTCTGAGGAGAATATACTGTGTGTCTGAGTTTATTTGGTCTGGTTTGATGGCAGACACTTTTTTTTTTTTTCCAAAATTGCTCTCCTGATCTCGGTTTACTTGCATGTACAAGTATTTTCTATACACCATAAAGGTTTAAACTATGCAAGTTAGATAAGAATCAGAATGTCGAGTGTGTGAGACAGAGGGGTCAAGGATGTTGTTTAAAGATACTTCACCTACTTATATATGATGTTATGCTAAGGATTTGTTCTTACAATGTACTAGTGGCACGGATTGGAACGAGCCAGGAGTAACAAACTGTTCAAAAGAAACAGAACCAATCAGCGGATCATCATACCCAGGTGGTTTACCAGAGGCAGCCATTGTTGTGAAACAAGTGTTGAGTAAAATGACAAAGCCAGTGCATTTACTTGATATAACAACTCTTTCCCAGCTGAGAAAAGATGGACATCCCAGCAGTTACA
This sequence comes from Saposhnikovia divaricata, assembly GCA_036435485.1. Taxonomy (NCBI): domain Eukaryota; kingdom Viridiplantae; phylum Streptophyta; class Magnoliopsida; order Apiales; family Apiaceae; genus Saposhnikovia; species Saposhnikovia divaricata. The sequence goes on along the minus strand of CM071597.1, from coordinate 64,500,202 downwards.
ATAAGTATAATGGCATGGATTGTACTCATTGGTGTATTGCAGGAGTTACAGATACTTGGAATCAACTCCTTCATGCATCCCTAATTTTGGATTAGAAATATATAGAATTCATGAAATACACACCATACTTTACAAAATAGCTAACAACACATGTCCACACATTCTATATGTCAAATCCTCTTGATGCTACTGATTATGTGTAATCAAATCTAGTAGGCTGCCACTTATGTGTTAAATATCGGGCTAATGTTTGTTCTCACTTAATTAGATGAGTGGTTTGATTAAAATAAAGAGTTTTTGTAACATGTACATTTTTAAACTCATCAAATGGGGCAGAAAGTTTTGATAACAAGTATAACCACTATAAACTATAATGAAAACAAAAAGCTCTATGTTGACGGAGGAATTTGGGAACAACAAAATTCGAGGTACGTCGCCGGAAACAAGATCTGATGCGGTGGTTCCTTACCAGAGAAAACGGTGGTGTGTGGTTGTTGAGCGTGATTGGTGGCTGAGATTGAGAGGGTTAGTGGCGGCTATTCAGAGCTCTCGACTTCCAACCCCCCAATCGGCCTACGTACCCCGGTATTTATAGGGGATCAAGCCATACGTAGTTCTTGGAGAGCAAGAAACCCAAATGGGCTTGGATAATGGACCAGCTTCCGGAATGTTCTACTATGAGGCCTAACCACAAAAGGCCCAAGGCTCATCCAAGATCTCAAGACTTCACGGATAAGGAAACTTCCCCCGTCGAGGACTAGTCCTATCCGCTACCAGCTATTTCTTGATTTCAAGGATGCAGGTATAGCCGTGGTTTACCCCAAGTGCAGAACGCATCCCTGTCCCCCGAATGAGAAGCACCCACCAGATAGCAGGACAGGTGATCCAGAGCTTTTGGGTGCAAAGTGCAGGATTACTCCAAAGTTCCCCAATGAGAGCGCGCCCATTGGCTACAGGAACAGAGCTCCCAAAGCACACACCAGAAAGTCCCCATCTTTCCACCTTAGGGCGCACGGATGCTTCCCTTAGCGTCTAAGAAGGGTCCTTATATCCAGGCAAACCCCTGGAGGCCTTCTGCGACGGACATCCCCCTCCTGAGATACGACAGGAGGGAATTCTTCAACTTCTAGTATTCCAGCTTGAGTAGAATCCCACCTAAATAGAATCCTAACTTGAATAGTATCATAAGAGAGATTTCTTCAATGTCTTCTTAGAAAACCACCTTAAACACATTTATCCCCATATTTCACATTTAGGGCGCGCCCTAATTATAAGGAAAGCCAGGGCGCGGCCTAATTCCTCCAACTTGAGTCAAAATCCTAATTTATTCTAGAATTCCCCCAAATTGAACCCACATTTGGCCCGAATCCATCTTGAAAATACCCGAACCGAATTTTGGCTATAACAACTACCCCCCAATTCCATACGAAATCAGAGATGATGTATGGAATTTCTTCTAGAAAACCCAAAATTTTTCACAAATCTTCACCAGGGCGCGCCTTGGCAGAGGGCGCGTCTTTAGAATCCCAAACGACTGCCGACAGCTGTTTTCCACTACTTTTTTAAACCCCTATAAATACCCCCTTCTCACTTACTTTACTCTTTTTCTTTCACTCTCTACACACAAACCCTACTCCGACGATTTCGAATTCTCCGAGCAAAAATCCGGCTAACACAACGTTTTTTCGTCGATTCTTTTCCACAAATCCTGTTCCAGAACCTCCAAGGTATGTTTTCATGTCCTTATTTTTCATTTTGACCGTGTAAATTGTCCATTCCGACGTTGCAACTGTTCACATACCCTATGTTCTTCGTTTTCCGTTGTATGTATATATGTATATATATATGTTTTGATCTTGTTTTGCTGCTATAACCTCTTCAAAATATGTTTCTGATAAATAGATATGATTAATTAAACTTCAGGGCGCGTCCTTGACACAGGGCGCGCCTTGGATTCCTCTGATACCATAATATAGCTTTAGAAACCTAATTCTTCATAACCCTTCTAGCAAACTTTTTTAAAAAATCCTCTTTTGGGCGTACCTTCATATTGCTTAACACCATACACTAGGATACGCCTTAGATTTTTAGAATATTCATCGCATGTCTAATATCCATTTATTAAACTCCTGGGCGCGCCCTAAGTCCCTTTTTATTAATTTTTGCAGCTGGAGGACAAGGGCGCGTCCTCTCCCTTCCATCCTTTTAAGGAATTCAACAAACGTCTTGGAATCTATTCACCCTTGCCATCACCGCTTCCACCTAATCGCTACAGACTTCCTTTCTCATTCATCTCTCCAGAAGATAGGACGCGCCTTATTCAAGAATTTGAAGACGGCACCATGAGTTTTTCTAGTGAAAACTCCTCCGACGCCACCACATTTGATCAACCTTCCAAAAAATTTGATGTTCAACCGTCCAAAGAATCTCAAACACCCCCTGAGGCGAACCATTCTTACAACTCTATGGAGGATAGTGATTTTGCTCCAATCTCGGAAACATCAGGGGACACACATTCTTCAGACACATATTCAGCTGAGGGCACGCCCTCAGCCTCTTCCATTTCTCCTCCAATAAACTCTGAGCCAACATCTCCACCACCTTCCCCAACTCCCTTTGAACATTGGGAAGTTCGTGACGAAGAAATTGACCTCGAATGGGGTAGGTATGGAGATATAACTGAAAAAGAGAAGAATTCACTCCGAAAGAAACAAGGCAAACTGGCTTGTGTAAACATGTCTTCTACTGCAACAAATGACGAGGTAGAATGGGCCATGAAATACTACGGTCAAGAAGGACTTTGGGCCATTCCTCATTCTCATCACCGTCCCCACATTTTCAACTATGGTGGAAACTTTAGAATTCCAAGAATGGTTTTGACCCCTCGACTCGTAGCCCTTGGTGTGGGCGCGCCCTTACACCCATACCTTAGAGAAATCCTTGAATGGTACAATCTGGCCCCAATCCAACTTTCTCCCAACAGCCACAAACTTGTTCTAGGTTTGCTAATTCTCTACCATGACTTGGGGTTTGAAGCACCCTCGATGCCAGAAATTAGCTACTTCTTCAGCATCCGCCAATCAAACATTGGCTATTACTATCTAGTAATTAACAAGCTTCACAACAACAAAGGCTTTTCTGACGGAAGGATTAGCCATATTAAACGGTGGAAAGAACCCTACTTCTTTGTCTGGGATGTTCCTAGAGTCCGTCTTCAATTCAACACAAACCCATGTAAGTGAGGGCGCGCCCTACACTCCTCTTTTCTTCCATCTTTATTAACTTTTTATTAATCTTTTAAAAACTAAAACAGATAGAAGAATCCAAAAAACTCTTCAGGGCGCGGCCTCAACTCGAGCTACTGCCGTCCTTAAAATTGCAGCTGAAAGATTCAATCTTCAAACCTTAATCACTGAAGAAAACTTAAAAAGGGTTGGAATCCTTTCTGATAGGGTTGGTTCAATTTGTAGATTTAGAAAATTTAGAAATGGTATCGCCGTCCCTCTATCTACTACTAGTGACAACGAAAATCTTGACTCTGATCAGGATGAAGGTATGAAATCTCAAATTAGGGCGCGCCCTAACCTTCCGATTTTACAGCCTATCCTTATTATATATCTTGTAACCTGTTATATGAGTTATTTATTCCTTGACTTAACATTTTTATTATTTTTTCTCGTGCAGATATGGCCCCCCAAATTCCACGCGGCTTTGGATCCAAAAAGAAAAATGACAAGGAAAAAGCAATTGACAAAGTGGGTTCTTCTGACACTAGGGCGCGCCCTAGTCAAATTCAGCAAGAATCCAACCCAACAATTCCTACTTCCAGATCCTTGAAGAGGAGTACTGAAGCCCAAGACCCCCCTGTTGACAAGGGCAAGAAGCCAAGAACTGAGGGCGCGCCTTCTTACGTTGAGACCCTCATTGGGCCAGCTGCTGCATCTCTTGTCGATGACAAGGAGGTTGATCATTGGCAAAACATGAATGCTGATGATGAAACAAACTCTATGATCAAAGCCTCTGCTCAACTTCTAATTCAATCCTAGGGCGCGCCCAAAGGATTCACAAAGAGAAGCTTTACATCAACAAACTCGAAGGGGAAAACAGAAAATATGCAAAGTTGATTGTGGAGTCTGACAACAAATGGAAGAGTAAGTGCGATTCCAAGTATGCTACTATCCAGGACCTCAAAAATGACTTGCAAGATGCTGCCAATCATCGCCAACTCTTGGCCGACAAGAATGACAGGTTGGAGAAAGAAAACGAAGATTTAAAGGTGCAGCGGGACACCCTTGAGATCGAGAAGGCAGATTGCTGGAAAGATGAGAAGCAAGCCATGGAAGATAAAAATTTCCAAGCTGGGTTTGATTTCTACCTTCTTGGTTTTCTTGCAAATGACCCAGATTACAACTGGGAAGAAAGGTTTGGTCCAGAAAGTGCTGAGGACATCAAACAATTTAAAATACTGCACGCGGATGCCATCTTGGCAAAGAGGATCGAGCTGGGATTGGATAAGGATCCACAGGGCGCGCCCTCAACTGAAGAGGCTCCCCTGCAATCTGAACGAATCGAAGATCCAGAGATCCAAACCATCGATCCTTCCAACCAAAACTCTGTTCCTGAAATGATCTCTCCTCTCACTGTTGTTCCCCCTGGTGATGCTAAGGACGCGCCTCCTTCTCCCCCCAAGGACGCGTCCTAGAACTTATCTTCAAGTTTATCCGAATTTATTCTAACTTTCAAGGCGCGGGTCCTTTGTAAAACCCTGCAAGTTGTAACTTAACTTTTGAACTTTATTTGCACCGTTAATAACCTCAATGTTAATTGCCAAATTACTTTTGCCGTAAAACAATTATAGGGCGCGCCCTAACATATAGGGGGCGGCCTTTGTAAAATTTTCTTTATCACTGTTAACACATCTTCAAAAATTTTCAGGAAATTCTTCCGTGCAAACATCATATAATGTGAAAAGTTCATTAACTAAAATGCTTGTAAATTCTTCAGTGTAGATACAGGGCGCGCCCTTTTTTTGAGCGCGGCCTCTTGTGTTTTATCAGCCAATATTCTTCCAACTCTTGAAAACGTTGAAACACTTAGAATAAAAAATCTTCATTCATATTGAGGGCGCGCCCTAAGGCATTACCCTTTTTTCAATATTCCTTTTACTTGTCAATTATTGCTTGGATTTAAACAGAATTTCACAGGGCGCGCCCTAAGGCATAGAGCACGACCTCTTGTAATAAAAAGAATCTTCAAAAACTTGAAAGAATGTCTTGATAAACTTTATTAATTCTTCAAATAAACTCAAATCTCAACAGAACAGGGGAAGGTATACATGAACTACCCCCCGAGCTAAGGAGAATAAACTTCGAAAAAGCGTAGAATAAAAACAGCAAGTCTCGACTAGAACTAAAGAAGGCGTACGTGTACTACCCCCCTAGACTAGGAGAAGATTTATTTATGCTAGTCTATAACTTAAATATAAGCCTTCATACAATAGGGGGTCAAAGCCGCACCCTACTGATAATATTTCCTCAGATGCTCTGCATTCCATGCCCTTGGGATTGTGTTGCCATCCAAGTCTTCTAGATGATAAGTCCCTTCCCAGATGATAGACTTGATCTTGTAAGGTCCTTCCCAGTTAGGACCAAAGACTCCATGCGCTGCTACCCTTGTATTTGGCATAACTTTCCGCAGAACTAGATCACCCACCTTAAAAGGTTGAGCCTTCACCTTCTTGTTATAATACCGTGCAGCCCTCTGCTGATAAGTTGCCAATCTCAACTGCGAATTAGCCCTCATTTCTTCTAGGAGATCAAGATTTAACCTTTGATTAACCATATTTGATTCTTCATCATAAAAATCTCTTCGGAATGACCCTGCTCCAATCTCCACTGGCACCATTGCTTCACATCCATAAGACAATATGAAAGGAGATTCTCCAGTTGTGGTTCTTGGAGTCGTGTTATACGACCATAAGACCATGGGAAGTTCTTCAGGCCAATTCCCTTTGCTTTCTTCCAACTTCGTCTTCAAGGTGTGCTTGATTATTTTGTTGACAGCCTCTGTCTGCCCATTGCTTTGAGGGTGATACACAGCTGCAAATTCCTTCTTTATCCCCAAATCACACACAATTTTCTCAATTCCTTGCTATCAAACTGCTTTCCATTATCCGACACAAGTTTATACGGAATTCCAAACCTGCACACAATAGAGTTGAAAACAAAATCTCGAATCTTTCTTGCTATAATTGTGGCCAGGGGCATTGCCTCCGCCCACTTGGTAAAGTAATCCACAGCAACAACAGCATATTTCACTCCTCCTTTGGCTCTAGGGAGTTCTCCGATAAGATCTATTCCCCACATAGCAAATGGCCACGGACTCATCAAAGAAGTCAAAGTGGTAGCAGGGCTGGTAGAGTAATTGGCGAACCTTTGACACTTGTCACATGCCTTAACAAATTCGTAAGCATCCTTCTTCAAGGTAGGCCAATAATATCCTTGCCTTAACACCTTCATTGCCAACGAACCACCCCCCGAGTGATTGCCGCATATACCTTCATGAATTTCCCGAAGAATGTAATTGCATTCATCTCCATCTATGCACTTGAGAAGTGGTTGATTGAAACCCCTCTTATATAAAATCCCATCATACTCCACGAATCTAGCTGCTTGATACTGAAGCCGCCTGGCCTCCAACTTCTCACCTGGAAGTATCCCTTCTCGAATATATTTTTGAATGGGAGTCATCCAAGTAACACTGGGAATAGATTCCACTTCCATGACTTCAACCTCTGGAATGCTAGGAACTTCCTGTACTTGCAAAGGTACTGTCCCCAATAGCATAGCGTCTTTCTGTGACCCCAACTTGGCTAACACATCTGCACTACAGTTCTCATCTCGTGGAATACACTCTACCCGTACTTCTCGGAACTTTTTGATCAATCGTTGAGCACACCTCATGTAAAGCTCTGTCCTTGGACCTCTACACTGAAATCCACCTTTTACTTGTCCAACCACTAGTTCTGAATCACTTAACACAATGAGATTCACTACTTTCATCTCCAAAGCCATCTTTAGCCCATTAATCAAGGCTTCATACTCGGCATCATTATTGGTCGCCTGAAATTTGAAGTGAATAGCACTCATAAGTTGATTCCCTTCGGGGGTAAACAAGATTATTCCTGCTCCAGCCCCTCCATTGTTGACAGCTCCATCTACTTGTAACTTCCACCAAGGTTGAGGAACTTCTTCAAATGGAGTTGCCCTCTTAAGCAGAACTTCAGGCTCAATTAATACAATCGATTTTTCTTCATTTTCCGACTCGAATTCAAGAATGAAATCAGCTAAAGCTTGACCCTTTATAGCAGTCCTTGGAGTATATTCCAAATCAAATTGTCCCAGCTCAACTGCCCATTTTAACATTCGACCAGAGGTTTCCGGCTTGTGGAGAATTCCTCTCAATGGATATGCCGTACGAACTTCAATCTTATGAGCCTGAAAATAAGGACGAAGCTTCCTTGACGCCAAAACTAAGGCATAAACCAACTTTTCCATGCTAGTATATCTGGTTTCCGCATCAAGCAAACGCTTACTCACATAGTAAACCGGAGACTGATGATCAACTTCTTCTCTTACTAATACCGCACTAATAGAATGTTCTGAAACCGCCAAGTATAGAATTAACGTCTCTCCTTCCACGGGCTTAGCTAAGAGAGGGGGATTTCCCAAATGCTCCTTTATTCTCTGAAAAGCTTCCTCACACTCAGATGTCCATGCAAAATCTTTGGCTGCCCCCTTTATCGCCTTGAAGAATTCTCTGCACTTATCCGACGATTTTGAAACAAAACGATTAAGGGCTGCTATCCTTCCCGTGAGACTTTGAACTTGCTTTACACTAGTAGGAGATTTCATGTCAAGAAGAGCTTTTATTTTTGCTGGATTTGCCTCGATTCCACGATGATTAACAATAAATCCTAGAAACTTCCCGAATTCTACCCCAAAGACGCATTTTTGAGGATTCAACTTCATCCTAAACTTCCTCCAAATCTCGAACATCTGTTCCAAATGCTTTACATGGTCTTCTGCTTTTAAGGATTTAACAAGCATATCATCCACGTATACCTCCATGGTTTTCCCTATCAAATCCTTAAACATCATGTTCACCAATCTTTGATAGGTTGCGCCAGCATTGATTAACCCGAAAGGCATTCCAATGTAACAATACAATCCTCGATCTGTAATAAAGGAAGTGTGCTCCTGATCCGGCTCATACATAGGAATCTGGTTGTAACCAGAGTAGGCATCCATGAAACTTAAAAGAGCATGTCTTGCCGTGGCATCTACCAACTGATCAATCCTCGGGAGTGGAAAGCTATCCTTCGGGCATGCCTTGTTCAGATCAGTGAAATCCACACAAGTTCGCCATTTCCCATTTGGTTTTTTCACAAGAACCGGATTAGCCAACCAATCTGGATAATATGACTCCTTGATTAGCCCAACATCTAGAAGTCTATCCACCTCTTCTTTCAAGGCTACGGCTCTCTCTCCACTTACTGGCCGGCGTTTCTGGCGAATTCCCTTCTTGGTGGGATCTATATTCAGACGGTGACACATAACCTTCGGATCGATCCCAACCATATCAGCATGACTCCAAGCAAAAACATCCAGATTGTTTAAAAGGAAATTAGTGAGCATGCCTCTTAACTTGGAGTTCAACTGCGACCCAATCTTCAGAACCTTAGTTGGATCCCTCTCATCCACCAAAATAGAAATTGTATCCTCTGCAGGACCAGTCTTTTCCACTGGTTGCGGTGTCCTTGGGTCAAGGTCGAAATCAAAACTCCGAGGATCTTCAACCGGTGCTACGTCTTTGGAGGGCACGTCCTCTTTAAGAGGGAAGTCTTCCTCGATAAGGGTATACACCAAACCTTTAAGCAACATTCGTCTCCCTTCAACCTGCTCACCCTTGAGATCAAACGAGATTACTTCCTCTGCATCTTCCTCTATTTCCTCCAAAATTCCTTCTTGAAGCTCATCAAGAACTGAGGTATCATCCTCAGGGCGCGCCCTGTATAGCGGTTCTTCCTCTTCAGGTTCCTGGACAAGATAATGGGCTTTCACCTCTTCTGGGACAACACTCATGACTCCGGAACCACTCTCACGCAGGGCGCGCCCTCCATCCTGCTGCCTTCTAAACCCTTTAATCGCCTTATGGTAGCAATCTCTGGAGTCGTGCTGAGAGCCCCGTACAGTTCCCACACCATTTGGCGTAGGAAATTTCATCGCGAGATGATAGATGGAGGTCACAACTTTCATTTCCTTCAACAGGGGTCGTCCTACTAGAGCATTATGTGAGGAATCCACATTCAAAATCATGAAATCCATCATTTGCGTCACAGAAAGGTTTCCTTCCCCAAGAGTTACCGGTAATTTGATAGCTCCCATAACTTTTACCGATTCTCCTGAGAAACCATAGATCCATCCGTTGTCTTGAATCATGTCTTTGTCCAAGAGTCCCAGCTTCTTATAAGTACTGTAGTAGAGTATGTTCACCGAGCTTCCATTGTCCACGAAAACCCGATGGACATTCTTCGAACCAATCTGAATTGCTACACCAGAGCGTCATTATGAGGATGATGTACCCATCTAGCTTCTTCTTCGGTGAAAGTTATGTCAGCACATTCCCCCTTGAACAACTTAAGTGGCCTCAATTCCAAGCTATTCACATTTGTGAGAGGTCGATACCTCGCTTCCCTGGAATATCTCTCCATAGCGTGATTGCTATCTCCTCCTAAATGGTGTCCTCCAAAGATGGTGTGAATACTCCCTTCTTTGACGAATTTCTTCTCTTCCGGCTTACCATCTCCGTTGAGGGCGCGCCCTCCATCTCTCCTGTCGGGATTCTCCCTATGCTTCTTCACCTCCCTAACAATCCATTCCGTCAGGTATCCTTCCTTAATCAAATCCTCAATCTCTTCCCTGAGTTGACGACATTCATGAGTGTTATGCCCTGAGGATTCATGGAATTCACAATACTTTTTCTTATCCTTACTCTGCCAGGAGGTCAATGGTTCCGGCTTTCTGAAGAATCCTTTGTTCTTATTCACCTCAAAGATATGTTCAATAGAAGCTGCTAAAGGAGTATAGTTACCCGGCCTTTGATCGTAAGTATATGTATCAGGTGGACCCCAACTCCTTCCAGTTTCAGTTAGATTTATCCGGTTCGCACCAGTTGCTATACGACGGGTAGGACTGGGAGACCTATCCTTCCTTTTACCAATCTTTGCCTTAGAACCGTTCTGACTGTCAGTTTTTCGGTTGTCTGCCAAGGATTGTTCCACAATTTTGAAAGACTCAGCTTGTGCAAACACATCAGCCAACGTAGGTGGATCACGTCCTTGAAGATGTTTCCAGAAATCAGTTCCCACCGACAATCCAGCAATTAAGAAACTCTTGAGTGTTTCATCTGTCGCTCCTCTCACCATAGTGGATTCCGAGTTGAATCTCTTGAAATAGGATTGCAAACTCTCTCCTTCCCTTTGTTTGATGTTGGCCAAGGTCGTGACCGGAGGAGCATATTTTACCGCAGCCTGGAACTTAGTCAAGAACAAGTTCCTCATCACCTGCCATGACGTAATTACCCCCGGACCAAGCTTCTGAAACCATTGCTGGGCACTCTCCCTGAAAGTTGCTGCCAACAATCGACACCTAGCCAGTTCCGTAACTTGATAGACATCCATCTCAATATCGAAACGTCCAAGGAATTCCACAGGGTCTGCATTTCCATGAAATCGCAAATCATTAGTCATTGATCTATACCCAGCAGGGAGCTGCGCCTCTCTAACCTCAGTTGAGAAGGGAGAAGATGTTGGCGCAGTTGCAGATATTCTTCCTCCATCTAGGTGAGCAAGGAGTTTCTTTAAGTCATCCACATTAAATGTTCCCACTCCAGGAATATTCTGGATATTTGGTTGTTCCACAGTCTGAGTACCCCCCGGGGGTGGAGGCAGCGGTGGAGCCGCCGTCTGAATACCTCCTTGAACTTCAACTTGTGGTTGAGTCACAACCTCTTGAGTTTGAATTTGATGACCCTCGGGATTTCCATGAGGTTGTGGATTCCCTTGAGAACCTCTCTGATACTGTTCTCCCGAGCGAGAATGCGTCCTCGGCCTGGACTCATTGGAAGTGCTTGAGGGGATTTGATGGATGTGAGGGGATCTCCCACCTGAGGGCGCGCCCTGATTATGGGGGCGCCTATTTCCCTGGTGCCAATCCATTCTTCTGTCACCGTTATCACGGTTTCTTCTTTCGGTATTATCACGATGAGGTGTTTGGTGGAATCCAAGGGGCCGCGACCTGTTTTGAACAGGGGGCACGCGCTGTGGATTATCGTTTCGAGTAAGAGTTCTCTCATGTCCAAGGGGCCGCGACCTGTTGTCAGGGGGCACGCGCTGTGGATCATGACTCCGGGGAAGGGCTCGCTCATGTCCAAGGGGCCGCGACCTGTTATCAGGGGGCACGCGCTGTGAATCATGGGGCCTCGATTCCACATATTTGTCTTTCTTCTGAAGCTCGAGGAGCACCATCCTCAAATCATCATCATCAAGCCTTATTCCAAGGCGTTCTTTCAAGCTGGCAAAATCTCTCCTTTCTTTAGCGATTTGCTCTTCGTCCCTTTGAATCTCATGAGGAGTGCGCCCTGAACGGTGAGGATGAGGGCGCGCCCTCTCTTGAGGATTCACCAACCTGCGCTCAGAATTATTTTCACTAGGATATTCAATAATAGGATCAGAATAATCTAACCTTCGAGGAGTAACCAGCTGAAATCTCTTTTCATGACTTTCCTCCCCCCTTCGAGAATCTTCCACGATCTGAGGGGATTTCCCTGATCGGTGATGATTTCGTGGGATACTCCGAGATTTTCTCCTCGATTCTTGCTCTTCCTCCACCGAACCCAATCTCGCCCCGAAACTATTTATGGCATCTTGCATAATATACAACTGTTCCATTAATGCCGAATTACTGATGAGGACGGGCGGCTGTCCGCCGATGGCGGCCGGAGTTCCTTGATGTCGCGGAGGAGCAGCTATATTTTCCGGGACGTAAGCTTCATGACGCGCTCGGTTATCTCCCAAGCTATCTTCAGAATCGTAACCATCTTCTTCTTGAGAACCTCTGCCATGATTGTGAGACATCTTTTCCTCCTAAGATGTAGATCTTGATTGGCTCCCCTCCTTCTAGCGCCAATTTGTTGACAGAGGAATTTGGGAACAACAAAATTCGAGGTACGTCGCTGGAAACAAGATCTGATGCGGTGGTTCCTTACCGGAGAAAACGGTGGTGTGTGGTTGTTGAGCGTGATTGGTGGCTGAGATTGAGAGGGTTAGTGGCGGCTATTCAGAGCTCTCGACTTCCAACCCCCCAATCGGCCTACGTACCCCGGTATTTATAGGGGATCAAGCCATACGTAGTTCTTGGAGAGCAAGAAACCCAAATGGGCTTGGATAATGGACCAGCTTCCGGAATGTTCTACTATGAGGCCTAACCACAAAAGGCCCAAGGCTCATCCAAGATCTCAAGACTTCACGGATAAGGAAACTTCCCCCGTCGAGGACTAGTCCTATCCGCTACCAGCTATTTCTTGATTTCAAGGATGCAGGTATAGCCGTGGTTTACCCCAAGTGCAGAACGCATCCCTGTCCCCCGAATGAGAAGCACCCACCAGATAGCAGGACAGGTGATCCAGAGCTTTTGGGTGCAAAGTGCAGGATTACTCCAAAGTTCCCCAATGAGAGCGCGCCCATTGGCTACAGGAACAGAGCTCCCAAAGCACACACCAGAAAGTCCCCATCTTTCCACCTTAGGGCGCACGGATGCTTCCCTTAGCGTCTAAGAAGGGTCCTTATATCCAGGCAAACCCCTGGAGGCCTTCTGCGACGGACATCCCCCTCCTGAGATACGACAGGAGGGAATTCTTCAACTTCTAGTATTCCAGCTTGAGTAGAATCCCACCTAAATAGAATCCTAACTTGAATAGTATCATAAGAGAGATTTCTTCAATGTCTTCTTAGAAAACCACCTTAAACACATTTATCCCCATATTTCACATTTAGGGCGCGCCCTAATTATAAGGAAAGCCAGGGCGCGGCCTAATTCCTCCAACTTGAGTCAAAATCCTAATTTATTCTAGAATTCCCCCAAATTGAACCCACATTTGGCCCGAATCCATCTTGAAAATACCCGAACCGAATTTTGGCTATAACACTCTATATAAGCTAGATAAGGGCATAGCTTCAAGCTTACTCAAATATTTTGAAATATATTTTCAAATCTAGTCACCACCTATGTTTTGCCGACTTCGTGTTTCTCTTTTCGTGCCTGCTAACTTTCAGTGTGGACATCACTACTCATAATTTTAAGTTATCTTCAACTTTAAACGGTACACTTTAGATTTTTAAGGACAAGGGTACATGGTTACGGCCATCAAAAGTTCTAATGGTACTTGTGCTTAGAACATCACTACTTATGATTTGATGCTATGATCAAGTCTGGTTCTTGAATGTCTGCAGGAGCCTTGTGCATTAAGTATGACCATAAACTAATCTTTGGTTAATCACATCACTCCTTATGCATGCTTTGACGTTATGTTCAAGTCCAGTTCTCATATTACATTATGGCAATGTAGTGTAGACTGTAGAGGCAACTTTCACCGCGTTTTCTAAACAGCACTTGGTATTTGATCTAAATTTCAAAACAAATTTAACTAAAAAGAAGCCTGAACAATTTTGAGCTCTGCTGTTTGAGGTTTACTTTCATAATCTACAAGTGACTATACTAATCCCCTGTAAGCAATGTCTTCAAAATTATTTTCATTTCTACAAAGACGACAACAAGGTGCTACTTGTTTCCAATCCTTATCTCCCTCATCATCACTTAGTATTCTTCATTTCCATTATCACGCTCCTCATAACAACAACAATAACAATAATTCGAGGCTTAATTCCATGCCTCACATAGAATTACAACAATTTCTTGTTAGCAAACCCAAATCCGGTTTCGATAATCTCGACGATACTCTTGTCGTATTCGATAAAATGTTCAAAACGGGGCCCCTTCCTTACGATTTTTACTTTAATCAGCTGCTCACCACGCTCGTTAAAACAAAACATTACAATGTAATTGTCTCGCTCTTTACGGATATGTGAAGCGTTCCGATTGATATCATTACGTTTAATATTACGCTCAACTGTTTTTGTCACTCAAATGAGTGGTATTTTTATACCATTTTGAGCTTTATTTTCTGGCTTAATCTCGAGTTTGAACTCAAGTTTTATTAACTTTTAATTTGTTTTATTCATATTTTTAGGTTGAGAGTCGAATTTCCCAAATGCCGTGTTTCATGGAAAATGGAGCAAAAAGTGAGCCAAAACCGTGAAGATTGAGTAAGGTGCAAAGTTGGAGTGAAAAGCATGAAGAATGGAGCTTGAAAACAGAATTTTTGGAGACAAGTACAAATTTTTTTGGGCTAACAATTTTGGTCCCTGCCTGACATGATGCTCCGCAGTACCGGGAAGACGCCACACATTTCTCCGCGACACCGCGGAGCGAGCTGGAACAACCTGCATATTTTCGTATCAAATTTATATTTCGGAGTTGATTTTGTGTGGGGGTTATATAAACAACCCCTTGTCTTGAAGAAGAATATACTTTTCTAAGGATACATTATTGGAGAACATTTTTAAGTAACTTTTCATTAGTACTTTAGGGTTGAACGAAAACCCTATTTTCATTCAAGTTGTAAGCTTTGCTTCTCGTGGGAGGAGCTTACTATCATATTTTCGTTTTGTACTCCATTTTGGAGTTTGGTTTGCGTCAATATGTAATATCATCCTACTCTATTCTCTCTTGTTTAGTTTAATCATGTTTTATGCCATGTTTGGTATATATTTGATGTTTACTTTTGTAATGAATAGCTAATTTACTTGTGGGGTTTAAGATGGCACCCATCGTGTAGACTTAATGATTGTCGTTATATGAAACTTGTCAAAGCATAGGTGATGCATGCCTAGGGTAACTTGGATTAATGGATATAGGATTGGTCACATTATAACTTGTTAAATCAATGACAATAAAACAAAAGTGGAGTCAAAGTTAGAACCAGTTAACTAACATGTGGCCTTCGTGTGATTTTTATAACTCGTGGGTAAGAACGAGAGAGAATACTCACCATGTGTAATCTAATCAGGACTTGTGCGACTAAATCCTGGTTAATGACTTAATTCACCAAGGGATTGGAGGTTAAAGGCTTAACTGGGTGATCATGACACACCATATCTCATATGATGAGTGAAACACGGATGTCTAAATCATAAGTGGTTTTAGTTCAGTTTAGTATTTTGGATTAGCATGTAAAACTTATGTAGAGACAAGTGGATAATTTCGATGCGAGTTTAGTTGAAGCGACGGATGGATACAAAAGATCCCATATTTCATAATTATTGTTTTAAGAGTTAGTATTCCTTAGTATAATAATATACACAAACATTCAATTGCACGAACACTGACATGATCTCCATTGCTGCGTTCCCGTGGGATGAATATCCTCTGCTTATATTACTACTTTGATCATATACTTTCTTGTATACGGATTTCGCATGTCACACTCGATTCGAGTTGATTATGCATTTTCGTTGCTTGCAGAAATATTGAAGTGTGGTTTTGTGCCGGATGTATTTACGTACACTACTTTAGCTTCTTTGCCAACACAACGGTTTTGTACACGAACAAAATGGAAATCTTTGGTCCTTATGGTAAGCACATCAATTGTTATAATTATGGTCAAATCCAGATGATTCTTGAACTACATTTGGAAAATGTATAGTGAGGATGGTAGAGGCAATTTCATACTACTTCATCAAAACATCACTCATTAATCTGTTTTTAAATGTTCAAAACAATAAAAGGAAGAAGCTCAAAGAATTTAAAGCTCTGTTGTTATGCTTTGATTTAAAAAATTTACTAGCAACTATATATTTTGCTCTGGAAACGTTGCTTCACTATAAATCAAGAGCACATGTGCAATTATGTCGGATTGCAATTCAATGTTCCTCCACTGCATTTCTTCCTATTTACACTTCAAAAGCGTGCATATGATTCTTTTACTATAATAATGCCAACAAGCTTAAGTGCAATGATTTCTACAAGTAAATAGAAATCAGTCCCTCTTATTTTGCCACCTATAAATAGACAAACTACGAGTTTTACATTCATCAGTTAACTTAGCAAAAATGACCTTCTACTTCTTCTCTACCATCTTCTCCATCTATCTCATCCTGATTTCAACCTTCTTCATCACCATTAGTGGAAAGTTCTCGGAGCAATTTGCTAAAATGGAAGGAATGCGTAGTGTTAACAAGATGACTCACCTTCATTTCTATTTTCATGATATAATTGGTGGCAAAAACCCCTCTGTTTATTATGTTTTTCGAGGGAAAAATAATGTTGGAACGACTGCCATGATCGATGATCCATTGACAGAAGGAACTGAACGTGGATCGAAGATTGTGGGAAGAGCTCAGGGAATGTATTCATTACCTACAAAAGATGAACCCGCTCTTCTTATGGTTATAAATTTTTATTTTCTTGAGGGAAAATATAATGGAAGTACAATTAGCATTCTTGGTCGGAATCCGGTTCTTCAGAAGGTTAGAGAAATGCCGGTTGTTGGAGGTAGTGGAATGTTTAGGTTTTCTCACGGATATGCTCTGGCAAAGACAGTTAAATTTAACCCAAAAAATGGAGATGCTGTTGTTGAGTATGATGTTTATGTAATGCATTTCTAAAGATCTTTGTTTCAGAAGTATAATTTCTATCAACTATTAGGAAGGGTCATGCTTTTTAGTTGATCAATGATCAGAAAGCATTATCTCCTGAGTTATAATTTAAAAAGAAGTGATTATTGTGTGTTATTAATCTCTTTTCAAGCTCCAAAGCAGTAGGTCATTATGGCCCAGATCCTCTACATTACAGTTAAAAATAACCCCTCACACATTTCTGGTATATGGCTGAGATTGTTAAGAAATTTCACTGTCAAAGATTATATAACAAATATCAGGCGCAGTTTAGATTCTTCACCTAAAGGTAAACATGACAGCAGATATTAAGACATAGTCTGATATATAAAGTCAATTTTTTGCTCCTAGTTAGTCATGATCTAGGTCGAGTATTATGAGAAAGAAGGGTGTTTGCTATTGTTAAAAGCAAATTTACCGCAATAGTTATGATACAGAAAGCAACTTCTGGCGCACAAAGCAAATTTTTATTATGTTGGATATGTCTGCAGTTTTTGGTACTAACAATAAGTGAATCACCTTTGAGTAAGGGCCTCACTGAGAGCCCTATAGACTAAGACTAAAAGAATTAGCATTCGTTGTTTCACCATGAGATACCGTACCATAAAACTGAAGTATTGTACCAAAAAATGAGTATTGATCCCCCAGCTGATTCTTTGTACAACGCAAATCATAATTTCTCTGCTTTGCTCCTCTGTCTTTGTGGGTTTCAGAAGGGTTTAGAGCCTGTTTATGTGCCCATCAATGGTTATTGAGAAACATTGTTCTTCATTAGCGAAGTTAAATTATGTAATTATAATTTTGTTTATATAATTGAATTACATACGACATTGACAATGACTGTTAATTTTTCTGCAGTCTCACTTTACATTTTTGTAACTTCCTGGTGGTTCAAGTAAGGATCAATGCTGTTTGTAATTTTGTGTATTATATTCTTCGTAATTACATGATCATCTAATATTTGCACAGGCATGCATACAACAATTTTACATCATTTTCCGTAATATATATCTCTGTTTCTGTACACTTTGTCTTCTTTAGCTCCGAGTGATATGGAATTGGTCGCCTACTTCTGTTGTATTGGCATTGACAAACTGCACAAATGTTAGAATCATACAGCACATTAGGTACACATATACGATTCATAACCAAAATTAGCACTTGTGATAAATATATCTATATATTAGTATAAACTTACCTCAAAGTTCAAGTCGGTCTTTGTTGCATGAACTCTTACGTAGCCAAAGTCTGAAATTCGCTTTAAGCTCCAGTCACTCGCCTGTACACAGAACAAACGACAATAGAGATTAAATATATAAATAGAAATTTAAGCTACAAAGATGCAGAAAACTGAATGTCCTCATTGCATATACAGCCAGGTTCTAAACATTTAGAATGATGCAAATATATGCAATGTACTTACTGTTGATGGAAATGAATCCAATGAGAATCCAGCCATTCCAATGACAGCATGAACCGGTGCTTGGTAGTTACTACTATCATAAGTATCTATCCCATTTCCATCTTTCTTAGGCATTGCTTTGCATTCACCTTGATATATCGCACATGTTCTCTCATAGTTATGTACGTGCCCAAAGAGAACCAGATCAACCTACAATATTCGTATGAATTTATATTCACTCAGAAACATACAAGTTAACGTCAACATCAGTGCCAATATAAGTTATTTTGCCTAGTTAAAACTCACCTTGTTAGACAGCAGCAGTGGCTCTACTGCTTGGACAAATTTATTATCAACACTCGGAATTATTGATAATCCATCCGAGGAAGAGTACATGGGCCTGTGCCTGTAAACAATTTAAAGAACTTCACTTAGTTAACTTAACTGTATCGAACACACAACATCCCAAATCTTTCCCATAGAGTCATAATTAGCTCTATTAATCAATTAATCAACTTACCCCATGAAAATTAACCAAGGTGTCCTTGTTCGATCAACTGATGCCAGGTCGGTCTTCATCCAAGCATACTATTATAAAATATTAATCAAATTTTAATACTTGTTAAAATTTTGATAGTGTGCATGCTATGACATCATGAGAAGGAAATCACCTCAAAAAGTTGCTAACCCTGCAGAAAGCGCGCACACAGAAACATATATCTAGCTACTGAAATTACTAGCGAAAAACTAATTATTTACCTGCTCTGAGCTTTCGGACCAGTCATGTTCAGTTGAAATGACAGTGAAGTGGACACTTCCTTGTTCAATGGAATACCATGGCTTGTCCTTTTCGGATGTTGGCATTGGGAAGTAAGTCTCGTATGGAACTCCACATTCTCCACCTGAGTCTGCCGTGATGTAAACTGATCCAGTGTCGATGTAATCCCTGATTCATTCACATGTACAGAGATGTAACTAGCTAGTTCAAGTCATTAAAACTTTTTCCAAACATCAAATTAGTGTAATGCAAGATAGTATACAAAATTAAAATCAAATCTATAATATATGTAATGTACTGCAACACTGCATTGGAACGAGAAGTTCTCTAGAGAAATTAAGACGAAATTAAAGGGACAATTGACATAAATAAGAAAAATTAAATTCATAGGCTTGGATAGGTGAATAATGAATATTGATGAAGTAAATATTCAAAATTATGTTAAATTTTAGTACCTCTCATGGTTTCCAATTGCTGTCATGTAAGAAAGTTGAGAAGCGACGGGATTGATAAGGTGCAGAAAGAAGTCCCATTCCACAAGAAATCCAGTTGCATAGCTTATGTCTCCAATGTGAAATATGGAATCTATATTTCCAGATGATACTTCACTTGCTATGGCATTCACTACCGATATTGAACCTGGCTATAAATGCATATACCTTAATATTATCATTAGGCACAATCTATACATATGTATGTCTGTTTAATTGTACAGTTGTGGTTAGTTTACCTGAATATAGTGTTCTACAGAAGGATCACGAGGAGCCTTGCCCATGTCGCCATATGCAAGAAATTTGACCTCATCTGCGCCTCCAGCGGGAGGAGTCCTGAACTTTATACTATCACTCCAACCAGCTGAATTGCTGCATTTATAATAATTATATAATGATCAAACAATGCATTTTCAGTTATATTAATAGTTAAGCTTATAAACAGAGCATATCTAGCTAGTTATGCAAAGAAACACTAGATCTGAAATAATACTACTAATTAAGAAAAAATATATGTGACCTTCCATATCTGTAGGAGAAAGTAGTCGAAGGCTGAAGCCCAGTCATGACTGCTGAGTGAATGTATCCTGGATCATGCCACCCGAAATCTTTTGCAGGGCTTGCTGGGACAGAGCCTTTTAATAATTTACGAAGAAAACAATTTATATATATTGTTTAGTTCCGATTAATATCTGTCCAAATTACAGTCACTACAAGAAAAACAGTCATTTACGAAGGAATTTTTACACTGAAATCGTCGCAATTGGTCCAATTACGACGAAAAAATTTCATCACTTTTATTCTAGTCTTAAGTTCGGATTTTCGTCACAAGTACAAATTTCGTCATATATGTGGGAAAATGTGGAATAGATATATTAATGTACTTACTGCACATATCATCTTGGGAAAATGTGGTGACCACCGATGTTTGTGATTTTCCATTTCCATACTGAACTTGCTGCGGTGAATTATCCCCACTAACCCATGTCACTCTCATCTGTATTTTACGGATTAGAATAAGCACATACAAGCAAATTAGATCGAAGCCGATGAAACATGGAATATATATACTTGTTCTGAATGTCTCAATTTATCTTACAGAGTTTCCGGTGGAATCGATGCTCGAAAGATGTCCGTACAATGGCTTCTTCGGATTAGCGAAACTCCAAGGCTTGGTTCTTTTGAGAATGCAAGGTGTTATAAAGCCTCCGGCAAAGAAGACAAACTCAATATCAGTTCTGATGTTAATGACATGAAATTGAAGTGTGGCGCTACATGTTTTTACAGCACATTTGCCTCTTGAATCTCGTTCCTTGCATTCCTGGTGCTTGCATGCAAGGTAACCTGGATCACTACTTGCATACTGTGCCTGCATGCACTCATATTATAAGTATCTTTTTGTTTTTTCAATTATATTAAAATAAAAATTGAGAATTCATGCATATATATACCCGCCCATTATAAAAACTAGTTGATAAAGCCGCGCTTCGCGGCGGCATTACAATTTTTTTAAAAAAATTCAATATATATTTTCGTTACATTTAACATATTTTCTAAAGACTTATATAATAATTTTTATCCATAAAAATCGAATCCTAGAAATAAAAATAAAAATTATGACATAAGTATCCAATTCTAATAGCTAATACAATCTTTTCTAGTGAGCCGTCTTCTCGTTAAAACATGTTTCAAGCCATTCTTATTTGGAACCGAAATTCTAACTTCATTAGCACTTATCTTATGAAATAACATCAATATATATATATATATAAAGGAGGATAGCGGGAGTTTAGGTGGCGCTATAATATCGTGTCAATCGATTTTTCTAATTTTCTAGAATTTTAAACACTAATAAATATAAAAATATCAATTAGCATATTAGAAGTAGAATAGGTGTTTGAATTTATAAAGGAGAAGAGTTCAAATTTATAGGAAAGACATATGATTAGAAGTTTTATTGGAAGTATAATAAGTATTTATAAGACATACAATTAAAAGTTCTATTGGAAGTAGAATAGGAGTTCGAATTTATAGACAGTAAGAGTTCGAATTTGTAGAAAAAATATATAAATAAAAGTTCTACTAGAACTAGAATAGGTGTTTGAATATATAGAGCAGACATATAATTAAATATTTTATAAAAAGTACGATCTTCTTAAAGTATATATTTTTTATATAATTTAATTATACTTATATTAAGAAAATTTATTCTTAAATCCAATACTATTGTAATGAAAAAAGTCACCGTATTTAAAAAGAAAAGAATTGATGTGTTAACATAATAAAAGAACAATCTCATGCAGGAATCCTAAATAAATACAGGAGTATCTATAATATAAAGAGAAAATAAGATGTGTTTTAATTTTCTAAAACTCCAAAATTTTTAGAAAATTTAGAGAAAGTATAAATTGGAATTCATTCTATTTTTTAGGTTTTGATTTTAAGGAAAAAAATTGTTGTGAAAGATAAGTAACATCAATAATATGTAATGAAGTTAGAAATTCGATTTCAAACGAGAGCAGCTCGAAACGTGTTTAACGGGAAGACGACTCACTATAAAAGATCGTGCTAGCTATTAAAATATCATACAAGTAAATTTTAACGATCGTGCTAGATATTATAAATTTTATTTTATTTTTAGGATTTGATTTTTATGGATAAACATTATCATACAAATAATATATGTAAAAGTTAGGTTTTTGGTCTTAACGAGAGAGCAAATCAATAGTAATAAATGTGTTTAACAAGAAAGCGATTCATTAGATAAGACTGTACAAAAGATGTTTAAATATATAATTAATACATAAAATAAAATGTTTTATTAGAAGTAGAATACAAGGACGGTGGATACATCTTATACGATTTTTTAAAACTATACATCTTTTTTCCTAGAAATCTTTATTTTAACTTTTTTATACAATTTAATTATACTTGCATTATAAAAATATATCCATAAATGTATTATTATTCCCGTAACGAAAAGTCTTCGTATTTTAATTTTTTTTTGATATGTTAACATAACAGAAAGCATTCCCATGCGGAAATTATAAATAAATACAAGAATATCTATAATATACAGAAAATATAAGATGTATTTTCATCTTTTAAAACTCCATAAATATTAGAAAGTTTAAAGAATATAAAAATTGGAATTTAATCTATTTATATAATGAAGTTAGAATTTCGGTTTCAAATAAGAGCGGCTCGAAACGTATTTAACGGGAAGACGACTCGATAAAAAAGATTGTATTAGCTATTAGAATTTGATACTAAAGTCATAAATTTCTTTTTATTTTTACAGTTCGATTTTATAGATAAAAAATATTATATAAGTTGTTAAAAAGTTAGGATTTCGATTTTAACGAGAGAGCGGCTCAATCGAAAGAATCGTATTTAACAAGAAATTGATTCATTAGAGAAGATTATTTAATTATAAAATTTAATATTAATATTATAATATAACGTAAATGCATTGAATTTTTTTAAAATATTGTAACGTCGCCGCGAAGCGCGGCTTTATCAACTAGTTTTTTTCTTAAAAATTAAAACCTTAAAAGAGAGAAAATTCTAATTTTAACATTCTTTAAACTTTCGAATATTTATGGAGTTTTAAAGATGAAAATACATCTTATATTTTCTGTATATTATAGATATTCCTGTATTAATTTATAGCTTTCGCATGGAATTATTTTTCTATTATGTTAACACATCAATTTTTTTAAATGCGAAGACTTTCATTACAGGAATAATATTGAATTTATGAACATATTTTTCTAATGCAAGTATAATTAACTTGTATAAAAAACTAAAATAAAAGAATTTTAGGAAAAAAGATATAAAGTTTAAAAAATCGTATTAGACGTACATTTCCATCGTCCTCGTATTCTAGTTCCAAAAAAACATTTTATTATATATATTTTTTATATATAAAACATATTTTCTACCTCAAATTAAAATTTTTAATTATATGTATTTTTGATAAATTCAAACTCTTCTATTTATAAATTAGAACTCATGTTTTACTTACAATAAAACTCTTAATTATATGTATTACAAACACTTATTCTACTCCAATAAAACTTTTAATTATATGTCTTCTATATAAATTCAAACTCTTATTTTCAATAAATTTGAACACCTATTATGTTTCTAATATGTTAAACGATAGTTTTTTAGTTATTAATATTTAAAATCCTAAAATTCTAAAAAATTTATATATTTTTGTTTCGATTATATCATCAATATTAAATTTTTATATTCAACACGATTTTCTTTAATGAACCGCTTTCTCGTCAAACATGGTTATTCCTTTTGAATTGTTCTCTCGTTAAGAACAAAACCCTAACTTTTACATATATTACTTGTATAATAATGTTTATCCATAAAAATCGAATACTAAAAATGAGATAAAATTTTTATCATCAATTTTAAATTCTAATAGCTGATACAATCTTTTCTAGTGAGCCGTCTTCCCGTTAAATACGTTGAGTCGCTCTCGTTTGAGATAGAAATTTTAACTTCATTACATATTATTATAAAACTTTTTTCCTTAAAATCAAAACCTAAAAATATTGTGAATTCCAATTTTTATTTTCTCCAATCTTTCTAAAATTTATTCTAAAATTTATGGAGTTTTAAAAATAGAAAAACATCTTATTTTCTCTTTATATTATAGATACTTCTGTATTTATTTAGGGTTCCCGCATGAGAATGTTCTTTTATTTTGTTAACACATCAATTATTTTTTATAAATTATATGTTTTTTTCTATAAATTCGAACTCTTATTCTCTATAAATTCGAACTCCGATTCTATTTTCAATAGAACTTTTAATTATATGCTTTATAAATATATATTCTACTTCCAGTAGAACTTCTAATTATATGTCTTCCCTATAAATTTGAACTCTTTTTTTTCTATAAATTCGAACACCTATTCTACTTCTAATATATTAAAAAAAAATTAATATTTATTAGTGTTTATTCGAACTCCTATTCTACTTCTAATAGAACTTTTAATCATATGCCTTATAATTAAATATCTATTCTACTTCCAATAGAGCTTTTAATTTTATGTCTTCCCTATTAATTCGAACTCTTCTTATTTATAAATTCGAACACCTATTCTAGTTTTAACATGTTAAAAGATATTTTTATAATTATTAGTGTTAAATTTATGGAATTCTAAAAAATAGAAAAAAAACATCTTTTCCTTTATATTATAGATACTCATGTATTTATTTAGGCTCCCCGCATGAGAATGTTCTTTTATTATGTTAACACATCAGTTCTTTTCTTTTTAAATACAAAGACCTTTTTTTATGAGATTAGTATTGGATTTATGAAAATTTTTCCTAATAGAAGTATAAATAACTTGTATAAAAAATATATATCATTTTAGAATATTGTAAAAAATGTCACCACCGTCTTGTATTATACTTCCAATAAAATTGTTAATTATATGTCTTCTTTATATATTCAAACACATATTCTACTTCTAATAGAACTTATAATTATATGTTTTTCTATAAATTCGAACTCTTATTCTTTATAAATTAGAACTCCTATTCTACTTCGAATAGAACTTGTAATCATATGCCTTATAAATACTTATTATACTTCCAATAGAACTTCTAGTTACATGTCTTACCTATAATTTCGAACTCTTTTCATCTACAAATTCAAACATCTATTTTACTTCTAATATGATAAAATATATTTTATATTTATTAGTATTTATCTGAACTCCTATTCTACTTTTAATAGAACTTTTAATCTTATGCCTATAATTAAATATCTATTTTACTTCCAAGAGAACTTCTAATTATATGTCTTCCCTATAAATTCGAACTCTTATCATCTATAAATTCGAACACCTACTCAACTTCTAATATGTTAAAAAATATTTTTATATTTATTAGTGTTTAAAATCAAAAAATTATAAAAATTAGAAAAATAGATTGAGACGATTTTAGAACGCCACCTAAGCGCCCGCGTATCCTCCTTTATTTATATATAACTAGTCGATAAAGCCGCGCTTCGCGGCGGCGTTACAACATTTTTAAAAAAATTCAATATATTTATGTTATATTATAATATTAATAATAAAGTTTAATAATTAAATAATCTTTTCTAATGAATCAAGAAAAAATTCTTGTTAAACACGATTTTTTCGATTGAGCCGCTCTCTCATTAAAATCGAAATTCCAACTTTAACATATAATTTATATTATAAAGACTTATATAATAATTTTTATCCAAAAAATCGAACCGTAAAAATAAAAAAAAATTATGACATAAGTATCAAATTCTAATAGCTAATACAATCTTTTCTAATGAGCCGTCTTCTCATTAAATACTTTTCGAGCCGCTCTTATTTGGAACCGAAATTCTAACTTCATTATATAAAGGGAGTAAATTCCAATTTTATATTCTTTAAACTTTCTAATATTTATGGAGTTTTAAAAGATGAAAATACATCTTATTTTTTCTGCATATTATAGATATTCATGTATTTATTTACAGCTTCCGCATGGGAATGTCTTTCTGTTATGTTAATATATCAAAAAAAAAATCAAAATACGAAGATTTTTCATTACGGGAATAAAATTAAATTTATGGATATATTTTTCTAATGCAAGTATAATTAACTTGTATAAAAAAGTTAAAATAAAGGATTTCTAGGAAAAAAGATATATAGTTTTAAAAAATCGTATCTTATTCTCTATAAATTCGAACTCCTATTCTACTTCCAATAGAACTTTTAATCGTATGCCTTATAAATACTTATTATACTTCTAATAGAACTTCTAATCATATGTCTTCCCTATAAATTCAAACTCTTCTCCTTTATAAATTCGAACTCCAATTCGACTTCTAATATGCTAATTGATATTTTTATATTTATTAGTGTTTAAAATTCTAGAAAATTAGAAAAATCGATTGAGACGATATTAGAGCGCCACCTAAACTCTCGAACTCTTATTCTCTATAAATTCGAACTCCTATTCTACTTCCAATAGAACTTTTAATCGTATGCCTTATAAATACTTATTATACTTCTAATAGAACTTCTAATCATATGTCTTCCCTATAAATTCAAACTCGTCTCCTTTATAAATTCGAACTCCAATTCGACTTCTAATATGCTAATTGATATTTTTATATTTATTAGTGTTTAAAATTCTAAAAAATTAGAAAAATCGATTGAGACGATATTAGAGCGCCACCTAAACTCCCACTTGAACTCTTCTCCTTTATAAATTCGAACACCTATTTTACTTCTAATATGTTAATTGATATTTTTGTATTTATTAGTGTTTAAAATTCTAAAATTCTAGAAAATTAGAAAAATAGATTGAGACGATCTTAGAGCGCCACCTAAACTCCCGCTATCCTCCTTTATATATATATATTGAACTCTTCTCCTTTATAAATTCGAACACCTATTTTACTTCTAATATGTTAATTGATATTTTTGTATTTATTAGTGTTTAAAATTCTAAAATTCTAGAAAATTAGAAAAATAGATTGAGACGATCTTAGAGCGCCACCTAAACTCCCGCTATCCTCCTTTATATATATATATATATTGATTTTACTTCTAATATGTTAATTGATATTTTTGTATTTATTAGTGTTTAAAATTCTAAAATTCTAGAAAATTAGAAAAATAGATTGAGACGATCTTAGAGCGCCACCTAAACTCCCGCTATCCTCCTTTATATATATATATTGATATATTGATTCACACATGTTCCAACTCTTAGCTTTAATTATTTTAATATACTGTATTTTTTTAGTTATGGCCGTAGTTGCAAAGCGTACGTCACGGATTGCCCAATGCAAAAGATGCTCCACCTTAAAAAATATCGCAATTTACAAATTTTAGATTAATTTTTTTGTTTTCAGAATAAAATGATAAATATTTAAAAATATACACAAAAAATTAAAATAAAAACGTATATATATGTTGGAGTAAAAAAAAACGCATATATATGTTCGAATTTATGATTTATCGTATACATAATTAAATCCTTCAAAAAGGTCTTGCATGCATGCATCATGACACATAGTGCCTGTTCGGCATAACTTTTATTACGGACTTATGGACTTATTTTCGAATAAAAATTTTATATTTTGATAATTTTTTTTTATACAAGTATTTAATGTATGTTTGAGATTCAATAAGTTACAAAAATAAATTGGAAAATAAGTTGGAAAGTTAGAAATCTCTAACTTTGTCTTAAAATAAGTTGACTTATTCTAGAAAAAAGTTCCCCCAAACATCCCGTAACAACCCCATAATAAATCAGAAGAAAAAGAGAAAAGATCACGAGTCCAACATAAAATACATGTCGGTAGCGAAGAACGTGGCGGGAGTGATTAGTTGATCAAGTGATTTTGTGTGTGGCTGTTTAAGTGTGTGACTTACTTTTCATTCCTATCCCTTTCAAATTTGATGAATATAAATCGATGCTATAACCGTCCAAATATTATTCCCTCCGTCCTTTTCATTTCTTTACAGTTTGTATTTTGGGACGTTCCTCTCATTTCTTTACATACCATAAATATTAATTTTTAACAATAAAATACATTATTACATCCACTACTTCACTCCACTTTTTCAACACTTTATACTATTACACCCACTACTTCACTTATTTTAACAATAAAATCACTATTACACCCACTACTTCACTTATTTTAACAATAAAATTACTATTATACCCAATACTTCATTTATCTTAATAATATTCCTTGATCTCCGTATAAAAAGGCAACGTAAAGAACCTAGAGGAACAGAGGGAGTATCTATTAATTTTAAGAAAAACAAACATTCACTCACTTGCACGCTTTGCTTTCAAGTTGCGCAAGTAACTATGCCTAACATTTTGGCTTTCATTAATTTATCCCATACTCCAGCCATAAGCATTATTAGTGTATCATCCTCTTGACTTTGTAGCTAATCTAATGACATCACTACCTATATTATAAATATTACTCCCTCCGTACCAACCAATTCTTTATGTTTATGAAATAATGTTCGGCATGCATTTTAAGATGCATATAAAGTATAGTTTTATAATTTATTTTTAAAATTTTCTTCTTTTGAATAAAAATATAAACATTCTACTTTTATTCAAATTCATAAAATTGTAAAAATAAGTTACGGAACTATATTTTGTATGTACCTTAAAATATGTGTCAAACATTATTTCGAAAATGTAAACAAATGAATGGGACAAAGGAAGTAATTATATTTATACTATATTATTATATTATAATAATTGAAACATTGAAAATTCGGTGGATTAGTTGATATGATATTTTATGTTTTTATTTAATTACCTTAACTTAGCTATTTTTTACTTATTTCTTTTGGTACGTATTTACTTTGTTATACGGGCAAATTTATTTTATAAACCTATCACCTTTTTCAGCTAAAACATATTTCCTTTTCTATTCCAAAAATATATATCTATAAATATATATTATTATTTTAAAACCGAAATATTGAAAATTTTGGTTTCATCATTTTTATCTTTTATTCTAATTAATAAATTAGAAAATAATATAATTAATGATAATTAGTTGATTACTTATTGTAATTAAAACACGTTACTTTTAGTTAAAGACATTTCTTTTTATAAACACCTAAAAGTACTACCATATTTTCCAATCATTTTATATGTCTTTTCTAAAAAAACAAATTACCCTTGAATTTAAAATATATTTTTACAATCATTAATATACACCAAAAAATATCACATCATATTTTCCGGTTATTAATATATACAATAAATAGTACAACATATCTTTCACTCATTAATAAAAAATATAAAAAAAACCTATATATTCATAATAGACAAACATAAGTATAATTATTTTTATTTTGATTTGACGGGTTCAATCACAATGATCACTAGATTTTTAGTAAATAAATATGAACCTTATTTCTAATGCAAAGGAGTACTGTATATTTACATTGCTCTACTAATGACTAAAATTGGAATCCCATTAATAACACATTGAATTAAAATTTTATAATATAAATTTTAAATCATGCATGTCATTAATTAAACTTATATTAAATAAATTAAATTAAAATTAAAATAATCATTAAAATGTAATTATATAAAACATAATTATAACATAGAATAAAATTTATAACATATTAAGAAAATTCATGGCACTAGTTTTAAGCTAATATCTATTTAATTATCATTATTGCATTTATTATTTCATAATAGAGGACACGTCTAAATTTATGCACGTTGTAATTATTCATCAGCTTCCAGATATTTGGATCCGCTCATAATTATTTTACATTTAACTTATATCTAGCTACTTTTTTTAATGGCGAAAAATAATTTGCTTTGCTCCTCTGAATCATAACCTAATGGTATTTGCATGCTTATCATTTATCGTTTCAGATTATTCTAATAATTTATATCAATATTAACACTTTCCAAAGAAAAATTAATTAGATTATAATCCCCAAGCTCGTGGGACGATTTGTATGGCATAGAAAAATTAATTAGATTATAATCCCCAAGCTCGTGGGACGATTTGTATGGCATCTGACATGTCAATTCAGAAAGATCATAATTGTTTATGTTTTCATCAAAATGTTTAATTAAATACATATATTAGAATTATATTAGTTTTTACAATAAAATTAAAAAATATTTAAGTAATTACCTCTTTTGGGAAAGTTTTTTTAAGAAATTTCTATTCATATATATATATATATATATATATATATATATATATATTAAGTTTTTTTGCCAAGACCAAAAAGGAGGTTTGGAAATAGTTTTCGACCAACAATTTACGCGCCTTTGTAACATATATTAATATTAATAATATATTATTAATTATATATTAATATATATACATTTCGGTTCTTTCGGGTTGGAATCGAACCGAACCGTAATTCACGGTTCGGGTCCGGTTCGGTTCCATCACAATTTCGGGTCCGGTTCAATTCTGAAAAATTGTTCTTTTCGGTTCTCGGTTCTTTCGGGTCCGGTTCGGTTCGGATCGGGTTGGACCCGTTGCTCACTCCTACCACTGTTAGTACCTCACTAGCTGCAGTCATTGCCCCAAGATATTCATATATATATATATATATATATATATATATATATATATATATATATATATATATATATATATATATTACATTTTTAACTATAAAAAATCTTATTACATCAATAATTGTCATTTATAATATCTTATTAAAGATTGACATATTTTAATAGACTTTCAAAATTTATAACATATCTTAAATAAAAAATAATTTTTTCATTAAAAGCTATAATATTTTTGTTATTTTTTAAAATTCTAGTTAAGCATCTTTCAACTTTAAAATATTAAATAATACAGTAGAATTTTTAATAACTTTATTATGTTACTTACTGTTCACGTACGCACCTTGACAGGATAATGGCAGAGAAGTGGTAGAATACTAAAATCACCGGTTTGCTGGTACTGAATTCCATTTAACGGACAGCTTGACACGCTGCATGTTTACAACCACCAAAAATGTCGCAAACGAGAATATTGATAAAATTAATTAATAATCTTTCCTTGTTTTTTGGAAGCTATGTTTGGACATGATCACAATAAAACATGCTAACTACCACACACATGACATACATAAATATAAATCGAACCAGTTCTACTTACTCGGAATTTGCAGGAGATATCATAGCCACCCAATCACTTGCTGCTGGTACTAAAACTCCGCTTATAGTCACCGTAACAAATTGATCATCCGAAAGCTGGGAATTTGTAGAACTCACATTGATGTTGAGATATGGGTTCGGATCAGGACAATCATTTAATATTTTTCTGTTTATTGTCCGAAAATCCGATATTGCAGTGTGGTTGGCAAACTCAGCTAACGACGTTCTTGGATCAACGAGAGGCAACGACCGAGATATTGCAGTGCGGTTGGCAAACTCGGCATTCGTCCTGTAATCCAGGAGAGGCAGAGATCGAGAACAAGAACAAGGCGAAAAATGGAAAAGAATAACGAAAAATATCGTAAAAGTACAGAAAAGTTTGCGAAACTCGAACGAAATGTTCGGGTTCATGATGAACAAAGATTATTGAGGGCTATGTGTTATGAAATTATTGATCCAGTAATCCAAAATATTCAGACACACAGATATATACGTATGTATAATTGAATTATTTGTACGCATATATCTGTGTATGAACTGTGAAGAAATGTAGCTTGTGAAATAAAGATGAAAGGAAAGATATCAGTTAATGTATGTGGTTGGAGGGGAGAATCCTTGTTGATTATATATATGCAAATTTACGATGATTATAAACCTGGATTATTATGGTTTGGTCGTTGTAGTGTGAATAATATGTTAGTGAAATATTATAAATTACGTGGGAGAGTTTGATTCCATTCTTTGGAGTTTGGACGTAACATGATGGGAAAGTTGATGTTTACTTGGGATTTTGTGTGATTATTATCGAGAACCTTTGTGTATTGTTCCTAGGAATATACTTGTTGATCACATGCCCAATTGCCCGTATAATTTTTTGCTTCAAGACTTATAAGGTTTGTCTTTTTTAACTGGTAATTAACTTATTTTTAAGATCCTAGGCGATAAAATAGCTCAAATGTTAAAATATCGAATTTATCTTTCATCGTTCCAGGTGTTAAGTTTGATTTTCGTTTATTCCGAAATTTATGAAAATACAGCATATAAATCTATTTATTCAAAAAAAAAAAACTTATTATTAAGAAGTTAATTATTGAGAAGTTACCAAAAGTACTATATTTTAAAAAATATTCAATTTTATTATCTTCGGAAAGTATTTACAAAAAAACGATTTGAAACCAACAACTTGTTTTTACGGTTTTTTTGAGGATAATTGAAGTTACCTTTTATTGTATTTGAGATTGCATTTAAGGTTGCATTTGATTTAACGGGTGTAACTTCTTAACCAATGTTAGTCACAAATCCATGTCTGTATAAATCTAATAACAAGCCTAATTGTTTGTAATGCTTTGCATTACTTACATGACCCCTTAACTGGGGGAACCTCTAGTTGTAAAGGTTCTACTTGTATTTAGTACTTGTAACAGGCATCAAAATTCTATCTGTGTAACTATAAATTAAGTCATGAAATAATGCTTGAAAGAAGATCCAGAGATCATGCCTCGAGCTTGAAGAACAAGGCTGTCAAAATAAACACAGTTGGATTTTGAAGATTGAAGATTTGCCTAAGTACCAATTCAAGAATTACTTTTGTCTATTCGAGAAGTCAGGGATTCGATATCTCAAAAGACACTGTTCGATATCTCAGGAAGTCAACAAGTCAAAGCCTCATTCGATAACTCAAAGATTCGACATGTCTAATAATCTATTCGAGAACTCAAAAAGTCAACAAGTCAAAGCATCATTCGAGTTCTCAAAGAGTCAACAAGTCAAAGCAACATTCGATATCTCAAGGACTCAGGAAGCTATTCGACATCTCAAGGATTCCATAAGTTAAAAGCTCTGTTCGATAAGTCAAGGATTCCTGAAGAAAAGACTACTTCGAGAAGTGATTCGATATGTCAATAATGCAGTATTCGAGAACCCAGAGTTATCTAATAAGTCAATTCTAGTTCTCGAATCAATCACTTGGTCACTTCTCGAATGGATTCTTGAAGACAAAATACTGGAAATTGTACAAGTCAGAAACCTGCAGCAAGCCAAGACATTTTCAGGACCACTATACTGTAAAGTGATCATGGACAGTCTACAAAGAAGCTTAGAGAGTTGTTACAGGAGACAAGCTGCTAAAGAAGTGGATCTGGGCAGGTTAAAAAAAAGTCAAATTACAAGTTGCTTGGATGTTTACTCGAATAGGGATAGACAAATTAGAAAGTAATTTCGTGTGTCTTTACATTTGTAGTAAGTAGGTTGCACACATGTTCTATAAGTATACAACCTCACTTCTCTAGCAGTAAGAAGTTTTAGAAGTTTTCTCATCACAACTTAGAACATCTCTCTGAGAAAAACGCAGCTGAGAATACTAACATTTGTATTCACAGTTTGTAGCAAATCTTTATCTAATACAATATTAGATTAAAGTGAGTGATCGTGTTCTTGTGTTTAGATTCCGCACTTAAATATTTTGTTAAACACAAACACACACTTTGTTACACAAAAAGATTCAGACCTTCAAACAATCATTCTTAATATTCATATAAGAAGAGTTTGAAAATACATTCACCCCTCTGTATTTTATTATCTGTGTATTCCATACTCAACAAGTGGTATCAGAGCAGGCTGTTGATCAAAACAGAAAAAGATCATGAATACACCAAAGACAACAGGAACGGTAAAGGTTCCTAAGTTTGACAAAGATAACTTCAACCTCTGGAAGATAACGATGATGTTGTTCATCAAAGCTTCAAACCCTCTGTATCCTGAGATTCTCAAGAATGGTCTTTTTGTTCCACAACAAGAGATTCATGAGAAGATTGTTGGAACCACGACCATCCCAAGAACCTATGTGGCCAAGGAACCATCCAAATGGACATATACAGAAAAGAAAAAGGTTGCCCTTGACAGTCATCTCATGATGTTGATTATAGATTCTATGGATATGTCAATGTTTGCAAACATAGCATCATGTACTACTGCTAAAGAGATGTGGGATCACATTGAGGTTCTTTGTGAAGGGACAGAGGAGATCAAAGAAAACAGGAAACAAATACTAGCCACACAGTATGAAGCTTTCATGGTACAGCCCAAGGAAAACATTACTGATATGTTTGAGAGATTATGCTTTGTTCATATATGGTATAATCTAACTCGTATTCAGAAAAGAATAATTGTCTAAATGTCAATATACTAATATTCATTTTTTAACATAAGCATGCTAACAAAACTCTCCTAAGATATAATTGTCTATTTTATTAAGTGATAAAAGCGTTCTATATTGTAAAAGGGAAGAGAGAATCATACAAAGTATCCATGCTTACCTTCTCATATATATGTTCAAATTGTTAATAAAGTATTTCCAAGATTTCCACTACTAAACTTGACTATAGTTTACGACAATTGCATGTAATCTTCTAAAATTTTTAGCTCATACGTAAGATTATATGTTCTCGTTTACAAAAGGGGAAGAGAGAATATTATATACTATTCGAAAATTTTAAATTTTGCTATATTATATCTCTTTACACCATCTGACAATTGTTTTATTTTGCAGGATTCAATTAATGTCTTTAAAGAGGAATCAATAAGTAGTATTCTCCTTATTTACTATATGCGAAAATATTTTTCAAATATCATGCATACACTAAGGGGAAGCACACACTGTTAAAATTTAAATTTTCTGTTTGTTTGGCAAATACCAAAAAGGGGAAGATTGAAAGGATATCTTCGATATAATATTTATTTTGGTATTTGTACGATTTAACATAAAATTTAAATACACGTAGAATCCTCTCCACTAGGTCATTTATTTAATTGATTAGGTCAAAAGTCAAATGGTCAATTCTCGCAAAATTTTACATCCTATTTTAAATATAAGAGATATTCCAATTCGCTGAAAAATCAAAACTATATTTTATGGAATTTATCTCTACCCTAAGGCAATAAGATCGAAAAAGAAATATCGAGATTTGATATTTTTTAGATCTACACTGCGATATTAATAAGGCAACAAGCTCGAAGAAAGAATATTCGAGATTTAACGTTCTTTAGAGAACTCGTGCTAAATTAAAAAACCATCAGTTTTTATTCGAAAAATATTCTCTCTTTGCACTCAAAATATTTTTCTCATCCTAGAAAAGACTTTTCACTCTCAGGAATATTTTCCTCTCATGCCAGAAATATTTAAAGTAATTTTTCTTTCTCCCGATTCTTAATTATCTTATATTTCGGAGATAATTATTTCATTCGCTCAAAAATATTTCCTTCACTCTCAAAATATTTTATATATTAGAAAATATATTCTAAGTATTTATTCTAGTCAAAACATTGATCAAAAGATTTATCTTTTTCGAGAAAAGACCAATCGTATTTTATTCGGAACCGAAAGTTGATTTAATCGTTTTAAATCCAAATAAAATACTTCTACTTGCTAGAATGACTTGAAACTTGAGATTGATCACTTAAATACTATTTTATATGCATGGTTAAAGTTTCGTAAGTTTTCGAGAATTTTCGTTTGGGCACGAAAATCGAGACGGTTAGTCAACTGTTGACTACGTTTGACCAAGTCAACCTTGACCAAAATTGACCAAACTTTCGAGAATATTATTTTATAATATTCCTAAGTGCTCCATAATTTTAGATTTATTTATTGGGTATTATTAGAGAATTCGGGTATTTAATTAACGATACGTGATTCGTATTTAATCGTTAATAACGAATGGCTTATTATATAATATAAGAGTGCTGGATATTTTGGCGCATCCACTTGCAAATAAACACAAACTTTCCCTGTTGGCAATCCAAGTGAAAGCCATGTCACCAATCTATACCATTTTAATCTCAACCACTCCCTTAAATCTACATCTCAACCATTCATTCCACCGAACTCTCTCTATAAATAAACCCCCTCATCCACCCATTTCAAACACAAGCTAAGAGCCAAATACATGCTGGGATTTTAGAAGTAGAACACACTTTCAAGTTCATATTCTCTCTCTTCATCTACTTCATCTCAAAAACCTTCTCTCTCTCTTATGTATACTTACATATATTCAAGGTTTTTGTTCAACAAACTTAGTTCCACCCAACCAAGATTTGTTCACCGAAGCTAGCTCATCCACCACCACTTTCCGGCCTCCCAAAGGGCTGCCCAAAGTTCGACCACCGTGCCAAAATCCGACCGAATCTCCGGTGAATTTTTCCGGCGAACTTTTTTCGACGACTTTTAAAAGTGGTAATTTTTAGCTTCGTCTTTGTGTTTATATTTGATATTTGTGCTTAACTTTTATATTTCATCTTAATCTCTATTCTCTGATCTATTTTAAAGATCCCAAATGTCTTTTTATAAAAGAGAACGATTATCCGATAAACGTCGAGGTTGTACCGATTAAGTATTCTTACGGGTTCCCAACTAGCATCTACAGTGCTCCGTGGGAATTTCTTTTAAAGGAATACTTCGTTCAACATAAGCTTTTTTAAGCACAAGTTTAGCCACTTGTTTTACTTACGTTTTATTTTACGTGGCCATAAACTTTTTAGTGCAAGAAGTTACAAAGAAGATTATACTTTGACATTGATTTTAATCAATAGCAAGTATACATCTTAAAAGTCTTAAGCCTAGTAGCTTAAAAAGACTTGCATATTTGACACATGTCAAAGTGCTACGATTAAGTATTCTTACGGATTCCCAACTAGCATCTACAGTGCTCCGTGGGACATTCTTTATAGGAATACTACGTATCACATAAACTTCGTGAAGAAGTTAAAATAACAAGACATAACTTAATATTCTTAATTGAATATTAACGTTCCAATACCGCTTGTGCGTAAAGTCCACTCGTGTGACTTAACCCTTGCCGTTATTTACTATTGTCCGTACTACACATATAGCTAACGTGTAATAGCGTTCTTTCACGGTCCTCGCACTTGCGAGTTGAATTTTTCTTTCTCATCCTCAGACTTGTGAGTCGAATAATAGTTTAACGCATATTAAGCGTCCTTTGTGGCTAGCACAGTAACCTGCTAGTTTTGCACGATCTTATTATATATCTTGCTTAACCACATATTGTTTCGTAGATATTGTTTGTCTAACAATATTGAATAATATTGTTTTGTAGTGAGGTGAAGATTAAGTGAGGTGATTCTCACAGGGGCATTTTGTGGGTGCTCGGTGTAGTCGAGGAGAGGGCAGTTGGAGTCCGAGAGAGGCTGAAGCCATTAGTCTTAAGGAGGCAATGTCATGGGTTAAGGAATTGGAGTTGAAGTGCTGTATCTTTGAGTCTGATTCGAAGGAGCTGGTGTTAGCGTGTAATGGTCGAGGGGGAGAGTCATACTTTCATACAATTACTTCTGATTGTATTCAGTTATTGAAGCACTTTGATCACGTGCTAATAGAGTTTGTGTATCGGTCTGCGAATTGTGTGGCTCATGTGTTAGCAAAAGCTGTGCATTCTATGTCAGGCCTTGGAGAGTGGCATGTCACTCCTCCGGATTTTATTAATCATGTACTCGAGAGAGATAAATTTTAAGTAATGCAAGTACGTTTTCTTCAAAAAAAAAAGTGAGGTGATTCTCGTTCTAAGACCCAAGTCCTAGACGTACTAACGGGGAGTTAGTAGTCTTCGTACCGTGAGGAAGAGGAAAGACCCGAGACCTTTCATCTAAGACCCAAGACCGACAAAAGCCAAGAAGCAATAGTCTACACCAAGGGTTCTACATCAACTTTGAAGAAATAGCGGGGAGTTATTGTCTAAGATAAGTTGTGTAGGTGTTTACATTTATTTTGAGGTGGTAATTGGTAGTTATGCACCAAGACAAATATTTGTGGGATTGTAAAGGCTTCTCTGCCTACTAAAGGAGCGAGTTTATTTTAAGGGAAATCTCGAGTCCGGAGAGGAGCTCGGGGACTGGACGTAGGGGTGAGCGAATCCATTAGGGGTTGCGCCATCGCGAATCAGGATAAAATCTCCTGTGTGGTATTTACTTTCCTTGTCTTTTATTTCCGCACATAAACTGCTAAGGACTCGGTAAAATATTTTAAAACGGGAAAAATATTTTAAAACGCCATATTAATTTTTAAATTGGATATTAAGCTATTCAACCCCCCTTCTAGCTTAAAATAGCCCTCTCACGGGACCTAAAATTCTTCAACACTTTGAGCTGAAGGTTCTTGTGTGCTTCCCTCAAAAATAGTTTCTATGTGTACAGCATCCAGTTCAGGAATCTCTAAAGCAATGTCAGAAAGCCCCTGTGTTGTTGAATCTATGCCTGCATCTTCACTTTGAGAAGATGGTTCTTGTGGGGCAGGAATGTTCTTGTCTGCACCTTCCCTTTAAAAAGGTGGTTCTTGTGGGACCATTCCTTCAACAATGTCTACACCCATACTTTGAGTAAGTGGTTCTTGTGGGACTGGATCTGCAATAGCTGCTGAACTCCTTTGAAGTTCAGGTTCTTGTGGGCTTGATCTTTTCAGAGGTGAAGTGATCCTCTGTTTCTTCTGTCTATGAAAAACCTTTGCTTCAGCTTGTCTCTTTATCTGAAGAGGTGTTGGTTTATGACCAAGTTGAGTAGCAATAGCATTTACTTCATCCACAGACATCTCAATTATTCTTTTCTTTGAATATGTAGGTGTTGGAGAATCAGAAATCTCAACAGTCTTCACAGGTGATGTATCAGGAGTAGAGATATCAGGAATGACAGATGTGTCAGGAACTGATGATTCATCAAGATTAATATCATCATTAAGATTCTGAATTTCTTCAGGAATGTAATACTGGCTCTTGTTGACTATCTTTCTTCTTTTCTTTGGCTTTACTGCTTAGCCAATTCATCAGTAGCAGGAGCAGCAACTTCCTTTTTCTTCATAATTATTGAGATGGTCTTATCATCATCACTATCAGAATCAGAATCTTGTTGCAAAAACTTTCTTTTCTCACCTATTTCTTTATTTTCTCCAGACTTAATCAAAGACTCATCAATCTGTTTCTCCAAAATCAGAACCCCTTGTGCACCTCCTTGTGACTTCTTTTGAGTGAGGGTTGTAGTGGAGAAGTGCTTTGATCCTGATTGTCTGCCAGACACATCAGATCTAACTGACTTCTTTTCTTTTACAACTGATGTCTTTTGGGAGACACCAGAGGTGGTTGACTGTTTAGATAAGTGTATGTGTGATGTGCTTGTGTCAAGAACAGAATGTGTTTGGTCCTGTCCCATAGCACTTGTGGCTGGGCCATAAAGTACAGGCAATCTCTTTTTCAAGAGAAGCTAGACCCCATCAGGAATCTAAGGATTTCCCTCAAAACCATTTGCCTTATCCGATTTAACCAAGGATTTGATATTATTTTCAGAAATCTTAAAGATAGGCAAAACTGTATCATTTTCAAATTCAACATTGGGACATAAATGAGAGAAAATTAATTAAAAAAATCTAATAAAATAGACATAACCACATTTATCTGCTTTCCTAGAACTTAATGCTCTCAGAATAAAAGACCCATAATCAAACACAGTATCATGGATTAGAGAGTACCCAATGTGAACTGAAGAAGTTGGTAGTGCATCAAAGTTAGAGACTTTGTTCAAGAAGCACCTACTGATGGTATCAAAGAAGAAATTCCATTCCTTCTTAAGCTTGGTTCTGAATAACTCTCCAAACTTTCTTGGTTGTCCATTATAGCCCAGACTCGTAGCAAATGCCAACAAAGAAGCATCAGTAATTGTTGCTGGAGTCGTACCATTGAGAGAAGGTAATTGTAGAGCTTCAACAACCACTTCTGGAGTAACATTATGTGTAACTCCATTGTATGTAAAGGACAAGTTAGGCCTTCCTGAGGGTTCACATACACCAAAGACAGCGGTATTCCAAACCTACATTACACACTTGAAAGAAACTTTGGCGGGTGCCGTTAAAGCATACTTAATCGGACTAGACGCCAAGAAATCCTGAATGATGTGAAATTCATTCGACAGTTCCTTATGGTCAAGAACAGCAACATAGTTGTTAGGAGCAAAAGTGATTCCATTGATAACAGCCTTATTGTTTGCAAACGATGAATTCTCCATTTTTGTTGTGACAGAGAGAGATTGAAATTTTGAACAATTAGGGTTTATGTTCACACAGTAATACAGAGAAAAGGCAATACTGATAGTTTTGAGAATAATGAATCAATTTAGAAAACTACATTGATTTTAGACAAACTAATGATTTCTCAAAGGCAGGTGTCAATAATCGATTTGTGCAAAATAAGTAATGGACCAAATTACGTGAGAGAGTGGTGATAACCGCATGCGACACGACTTACGATGTGTATCTATATGTATCAATGAATAAAACACACGCGCTCGTATTATTCAAGAAATACACTTGTGATAATGATTAAGAATATGGAAATAAAATATTTAATTTAAAAAATCAAATATCACTATATCAAAATACCTGGTACCATTAAAACCAGAATATGAAGCGTTTCCTGACTTCGTTACTCTCCCATCTCTATTTAATACCTAGAGACTTGTCCACTATCCCTTTAACCCTTCATTCTCTCCTGAAAATCAAAAACCCTTCACACAGCACACCTTAAAACAATGTCAAAACTTACCATCAAGGAAAAGAATCTCTATCTCGTAGAGAAGAGATATCTTCAGTTATACTCGTGAAGAGTTTGATGCCTTTTATTGGGAAAGGCAACTTGAAACTTTGTGGCTGCAGATGGATGCTTGTCTTGAAGAAATCGAGAGAGAAAGACCTGCAAGAGTGATCAACATCGATGTTGCTCTTCAAGCAACATTAGCATGGCTTTCCTCTAAGGCATCCTCATCCAACTCCACCAACCATTGTTAATGAATATATCAGCAAAAATAACCTTATCCCTTTCAACTTCCACCCAAACAAAGTGGCAAAGATGGGATCTGGAATGGTTGCTAGCAATGGAGTGGTTTGGACTTCACTTTTTATTTTCCTAGTTGAATAGATTAGTAGATAGAGAGAACAAAAAGATGTAATATTTGCATGTAATCTCTTTCTTATTATCAATGAAAAACCCTGTTTCTCTAATCTTATTCAATGTGTTCTGCATTTTTTTTATGTTTATGAACTGTTCTTCAAAGAATTAAATCAGAGAAGTAAACATGAAAA
The DNA here is from genome assembly GCA_036435485.1 of Saposhnikovia divaricata. Lineage (NCBI taxonomy): Eukaryota > Viridiplantae > Streptophyta > Magnoliopsida > Apiales > Apiaceae > Saposhnikovia > Saposhnikovia divaricata. The sequence continues at coordinate 64,458,859 of CM071597.1, read as the reverse complement.
CTAATTAAAGTAATCACATAAGTAACAAATTCATTAACAATAACCACAACTAAATCAGGGAATATAGGGAATACTTGAATTATACAAATTGTACTGATAATCGAACTGTTGCATCAGGATTTGATGTTTGACTAAAGTCAGGATTGACTTTTCATCAGTATTCGACATGCATCAGGATCTGACGATCATCAGTATTTGGTCTCCCCTTGTTCTCAGAAACTCTTATAGTTTACCATTCCCAATTCATTCACCAATTTTGTAAAAGTAGCTTCAGGAAGTGGCTTGGTGAATATATCAGCTAGCTATCGATCAGTAGGAACAAAGTGGAGTTCGATTGTTCCTTCCAGTACTTGTTCTCTTAGAAATGATATATGATACTGATATGCTTAGTAAGAGAATGCTGGACTGGATTTCTTGTCATAGCAATAGCACTTTGGTTATCACAATAAATAGGTATTTTTGAAAATGACAAACCATAGTCCATTAGCTGATTTCTCATCCACATGATCTAAGCACAACAGCTTCCAACAGCTATGTACTCAGCTTCTGCAGTCGATGTGGAGATAGAATTTTGCTTTTTACTGAACCAAGAAACTAGTCTTTCTCCTAGAAACTGACAACTGCCTGAAGTACTTTTCCTGTCTATTTTGCAGCCTGCAAAATCAGCATCTGAGTATCCACAAAAACTAAAATCAGACTCTCTAGCATACCAAAGGCCAAGTGATGGAGTGCCTTTCAAGTATCTGAAAATCCTTTTAACAGCAATGAGATGTGGTTCTCTGGGGTTTGCCTGAAACCTTGCACATAGACAGGTAGCATATATGATATATGGTCTGCTAGCTGTTAGATACAAAAGTGAGCCAATCATACCTTTGTAGTTAGTTACATATACCTCAATACCTTGATCAGGATCAAGCTTAGTAGCTGTAGCTATGGGAGTTGTAGCAGTAGCACTGTCTTGCATGTTAAACTTTTTCAACAAATTCTTTGTATACTTTGACTGATTGATAAAAATCCCATCATCAGCCTGTTTAACTTGCAGACCTAAGAAGTAGCTCATTTCTCCCATCATGCTCATTTGATATCTAGACTGCATTAGCTTTAAAAACTTCTCACATAATTTGGAGTTAGTTGACCCAAAAATGATATCATCAACATAAATATGAACTAATAGCAAGTCCTTACCATGATTCAAGTAAAACAAGGTTTTGTCAATTGTACCTCTTTTGAAACCACTTTCCAGTAAGAATTGAGCCAGAGTTTCATACCAGGCTCTTGGAGCTTGCTTTAGTCCATAAAGTGCTTTATCCAATCTATAGACATGATCGATATCTAGGATCAATGAAGCCAGGAGGTTGTTCAACATATACCTCCTCTTCCAATTATCCATTCAGAAAAGCACTTTTAACATCCATCTGGAACACTTTGAATTTCTTATGGGCTGCATATGCCAGAAAAATTCTTATGGCTTCTAGCCTTGCAACAGGAGCAAAAGTCTCATCTAGTCTATTCCTTCCTGTTGAGAGTACCCCTTTGCAACTAGCCTTGCTTTATTCCTCACAATAGTGCCATCTGAATCTGTCTTGTTTATGAACACCCACTTTGTACCAACAATTGATCTACCCTTTGGCCTTGGTACAAGTTTCCAAACTTCATTTCTTTCGAATTCATTTAGTTCTACTTGCATAGCTATAACCCAATCAGCATCCTTGAGTGCATCTTCAACTTTCTTAGGCTCCTCCTTTGACAGAAAGTTATTATAGAGGCATTCATTTTGTGTTGCACTTCTGGTTTTAACACCTGCATCAGGATTCCCAATAATTAAATCAGGAGTATGGCTTTTGGTCCATTTCCTTGCTGATGGTATATCATTTCTTGAGTTGGATGCTCCCCCTGGATTGGTGTTATCTTAAAAAGAACTGGAATCACTAGAAGCTCCCCCTGAGATAGTGCTATCTCCTCCTGAAGTGCTGTCATGATTATCACTTGAATATGTTTCTGATGAATCTCCTCCTGATGTTTGAGTTGTATCAGTACTGATGGTATTTTACTGTTGCTCCCCCTCAACATTTGCATTATTTGAATCATCAATCAGTAACTGGTGTTTCATCAGGCATTGGTCGATTGTCAGGATCTGATGGAGTATCAGTATCTGACATTACTTCATCAGAATTCTTGGTAGCTTCATTTGCAAAGATCAAACTGTCATGTGAGTCTTCAGCAATTCCTGTTATCTTCTATCATCAAAAGAAACATTGATAGACTCCATGACTGTCCTTGTTCTTAGGTTATAGACTTCAAAGGCTCTTGTTGATGGATAGCCAATAAAGATTCCCTCATCAGCTTTAGTCTCAAACTTTCATAGCTGTTCAGGATGAGATCTTAGAACAAAGCACTTGCAGCCAAACACATGTAAATGTTTCAGACTTGGCTTCTTCTCTTTAATCATTTGATAAGGGGTGACACCATGTCTGTTGATTAAAGTAATGTTCTGAGTATATAGCATGCTGTGTTGACTGCTTCTGCCTAGAAATATGTAGGTAGTTTAGCTTCCTCCAACATTGTTCTGCCAGCTTCAATAAGAGTTCTGTTCTTCCTTTCAACTACTCCATTTTGTTGGGGTGTGCCAGGAGCAGAGAATTGTTGAAATATTCCTTTGTACTTGCAGAACACTTCCATTACTAAATTCTTGAATTCAGTTCCATTATCACTTCTTAGAATCTTGACTTTGTACTTTGTGCCAGTCTCAATGAGTCTCACATGGTCTAAAAGTATCTCAGTAGTTTCATCTTTTCTGTGCAGAAAATACACCCAGGTAAATCTAGTATATTCATCAACAATGACTAGAGTATACCTTTTCTTACTGATGGACATAATGTTGACTAGTCCAAACAAGTCAAGGTGTAGCATGATATGGTTCATCAATTGAGGATTTAGATTTACTCTTGAATGATGTCCTTCTCTGTTTGGTCTTCTGACAAGCATCACAGAGTCCATCTGGAGTATACAACGCCTTTGGTAATCCTTTCACCAAATCTTTCTTAACCAACTCATTGATGTTGTTGAAGTTGAGATGAGAAAGCTTCTTGTGCCAATTCCAACTTTCATCTACTGTTGCTTTACTGATGAGACATGTTGAGGGACCATCAGTATTGGTGTAGACGTTGGCTTTATAAATGTTACCACGTCTTTGACCAGTTAAGACAATCCTTCCAGATGTTTTACTGATCACTTCAAAGTGAGTATCATTGAAGTTGACATGATAACCTCTGTCTGTGATTTGACTAACACTAAGCAGATTGTGTTTGAGTCTTCTCACCAGAGCTACTTTTTCAATGATGACATTTCCAATGATTATATTGCCATATCCCAAAGTTTGTCCAATGTTGCCATCTCCATAAGACAATGTTGGGCCAGCTTTCTCCTCAAATTCTGATAGCAAGGTTTTGTTTCCAGTCATGTGCACAGAGCATCCACTATCCATGACTAACACATTTTTCTTTTTACCCTGCAATCAGAAACACAGAGAGCTCAGTTAGAATTTTTAAGAACCCACACTTGTTGGGTTCTTTTTGCATGCAATTTAACATTTTTAGCAGCAGAAGTCTTTTTAACAAAAGCAGTTCTATAAGATTTAAATCCATGAGAATTTGCTTTGTTATTATCAGAATTAACAGATGCATGCTTAGTATTCAGACTTTTTGTTTTACCAGAATTTGCACTTTTATTAAACTTTGGCAACAGATCATAATGATTGTAGTACAAACTATGGTATTCTTCACATGTATAAATAGAATGCCATTTACTGCCACAGTGAAAACAAGGATTCTGTGGTTTATAAAATACTGATCTATTCCTAATGTCAGACTTATGAACTACAGTGGACTTCTTTTTACTCCTCCTGCAATCAATAGCAAGATGATTAGAGTTACCACAGTTGAAACACACTTTCCGTGGTGCATTTGGAATATACTTATAATTATTCTCTTTGTTTATTCCAATTTTACCATTCCTGTTCCTCTTAGCAGTAGTAGCTTTCTCTCTATCTGTCACTTCACAGATTCTGTCTCTCAGTTGTTTCTTAGACAAAAGACCTATATTTTTGTTTTTGACAGTTTTAGACTCAGAATTTTGTGTAGAAGTAGATCGTTTTTCTAAAGTAGATTTGGGATTTTCTGGATACACATAATTAACAGGTTTTAATTTAGTCTTTGTTCTGTCTGTAACATGTGTATCGGTTTTTGGATTTGTTGACTCATTCACAACAACTCTTCCTGGTTCTGTTGTTTCAGCAGTAACAACTTTACCTTTATTCTTCTTTTTGTCCTCTGGTTTATAACCTAGACACTCTTTCCAGTTCTTATCTGTGATAATATCGTGTGTTTTCTTTCCAGAGTGTGTCCAGGTTCTGAGTTTCTCATTAGCATCACTAATTTCCTTTTCAAGTGCAGTACATTTAAACTCCATTTCTAGCTTCATGTGCTTAGCCTTATCACATTCATTTTGTACTTCTTGCATAAAGAGTAACTCAGCTTCTAGATGATCATTTCTTTTAGACAATTCTGACATCTCAGATATTATTCTAGCATTTTCAAGAGATTGACTTTTAAAGCTAATATGCAGAGACTTTAAGAAAGATCTTAACTCAGAAACATTATCAGTATCAAAATCAAAAACAATTTCAGGTACCTTATTTTCAGGAGCAGCAATCTCATCCACATTTGCCATTAATGCATAGTTCACCTTTTCCTCTTTAGATTATGAGGAAGAGTCCATCTAATCCTTTCTTGATGAGATAAGATCTTTGCTCTTAGCCTTTTTGCATTCAGTTGTAAAGTGACCCATTCCATCACAGTTGTAACATTTGACTTTTGACTTGTCAAACTTGCTGCCTTTGCTTTCATTCTTCTTGTACCTATTCTTGTCAGTATTGAACGATTTCTTCTGAAAGTTGCTTTGTATTCTAGCCTTTCTGAACTTCATCTTCTTGAAGCCTTTGACTATCATAGCAACCATTTCCATCATGTCAGAATCAGTAGAGTCATCATCAGTATCAGTATCAGGATTGGCGTCAGGATCTGATGATGAGTCATCAGTATTGGACTCAGCTACTCTACTTCTCCTCCTTCAAACCTCCATAGCTTTTCCTTTTGATTTTGATTCAACATTTAAAGCAACAGCCTTTGCTTTGTTGGTTTTCTTATTCTTCCTTTGTTGAACCTCAAGATCATGGGTTCTTTGCATCCCATAGACTTCATCAAGAGACACAACATTTAGATCATACTGATGCCTAATGATAAAGGTTTGAGTATCCCACTCCTCAGGCAAAGCTCTAAGAAACTTGGTGTTCGAGTCCTCTGGTTCATACTCTTTACCCACCAGAGATAGATTATTCAATAATGTCAGAAATCTATCATACAGATCAGTGAGGCTCTCATCAGATTTTGCATCAAACTGTTCATACTCTTGAATCAAGAGAACTCTTCTGTTCCTTTTGATAGATTCAGTACCATGGCATTGAGTTTCCAAAGTTTCCGAGATCTCCTTAGCAGTTTTACATGTTATCACTCTGTTTGACATGACAGCATCAAGGCTATTATGAAGAATATTCTTCACCTTTGCATCTCTGAGTACTTCAGCTGTTAACACAAAATCACGCAAGCGTACGTGGTCACAAGTAATATATGAATAAGTCGAGTTCGTTCCCACAGGGATCTGGTTTAGGTTTTAATTCAGTCAATGTACCTATGCAACAATGTATGGTTATTACTCACAGCTAAGAGAATTAACAAGATTGGGATTGATTAACTAAAATTAACTAAAAAGGAAATTAACAAACTAAGAATTACTTAACTAATGAGAATTGGAATCGAATTACTTCTACAAGAGTAAACATGGGATCCTAACTTCATTAAATACTTCGCTTAGATCTGACGCCTTTAATCACTATATGCAATGGTTATGATATCTGATCGGATAACACGAAACAAGTACACGCTACCTGTCAGCATACGTAAACCAAACTAATCATACATCCACAAAAGAGATAGAAGATGAATAGACACCAATTATGCTTAGACCCTATATGTCTATAGAATTTGAAAACATAACGGTTGAAGAACAAGTTATCCATAAAGATCACACAGGGCAATATAAGTATTTTCATCTCATACTACGAATCATGTTGATAAACAATCATGAACCTATGCTAGCATGGCAAGTTCTAAATCTCAAGATCCACTTTCACTTCACAAGAGATTAACAAATTAGATGTTCGCGACGCATATATCAATTTAGCATAACCATATGAGGATATCAATTATACACCACACACAGATCTTTAAAGCAATCAAGATACTAAAGCTCCATAAATAAATCCGTTAGAATCCCATGACAACGATTAGTTCATAATCGAACCTCTCGTCATCATGGGATCTGATGAAACCATGATAAAGACAAAGTATGAAAAGATACAAATAAACCTAAGTAATTGATATGTAATGGTGATACAAATTACAATGGTAGGATGTGTTTAAATAGGCTCTAGAAGTCTTGCCCAACAAGGAAACTACCAAATCAGAATTAAAATAGAATACGTTTCCTAAACTGATTCTGTTTTTAAGGAAAATTCGTAGCTGACTTTTCCTCAATATTTCTGGGCCGTTCCAGTCGTAATTTGACCTCTGAACCACTTTAGAATGATAGAGAATCTCGTTATCTTCGCGTGGACAGTAAGATCGTCCAAAACGGACTTGTAGAACTCAAGATATGGCCAAAATAGTGAATAAGGGCAAAACTGTAATTTTTCAGCAACGCGCGCGCGCTCAGCCTGCTCGAATTCCACTGCATTCCGAGCAGCCTGCGTCTGGTTTGGGGCAGCTTGTGCCTGGCTCTCCATCGCGTCATTTTTGAGCTCTAATTCCTTCGTTCTTGCTCCGTTTTCGCCCGTTCTTTTTGCGTTAGATCACATTTTTTATTTCCCTCGACTTAGGAACCTTCATGAGAGTTTAATGACAACTCCATTCTTCATTCCATTGCACAAATTTAACTCCAAAAACGATGGAAGCATCAACCATAATCGACATTCTTACAAACCTGCACAACTACACAAAACACATCAAAACTACAACAAACTTGAGCCCAAGACAATCAATTTAAGCCGAATTGAAGCGATCCAAGTGGATATTAAATCCACTTATCGCACCCCCAAACTTAAACCGATGCTTGTCCTCAAGCATTAACAAATATATTATATACAACTAACTAGTACCACTTCCGTAGGTGATTACGGTTGCATTTGGCATATGCAACAAGCCCTTTAAACCCCTAAGTAGCCCTAGTGGACGAGTGAGGTCTCGTGAGGGCCTATAGCGAATGTACCCACAAAATCCAATGTAATGCAATGTATGAATGCAACTAATATGAAAATGCAAAGATCCCCTTCAAACTAACTAAAACCAACTAGCAGGCAAATATCTCAAATAATGCAACTAATTCCAAATAGAGCTCGACTAAGTCCCCGTATACTAACAATACATGAACAGAACGTGCGTGTGTGCGATGCTCATCAGATATACTTCTAAAACTAGATCAAAATCATACATATTCTTTGCCAAGAAAATCACGAGTTTATAACTAGAATAGACGGTAAACACTTCATAACCTAGGAACACCTCCATCCTTATCTGAGTTAGCCAGAAATTCATGCTTTATTACTACACTACGACACATAATAATATACAAGCATGCTTATTTAACCGTGTAATGGATGAGACCCCAAAAGGCTTATACAATAATACCCATGTAGCGAGCGTTAGATTAGTGGATCTCAAACTGTAAAAGCCTTAGGTCACTAGGTACAAAGTCCCCTAGAACTTAATTGCTCAAGTATTAAAGAGCTCACCCTGGTTAATTTTGCATTTAACAATTTAACTATTGACTCTTTTTTTTTTCTTTTTCATTTTTTTTCTTTTATATGCAATCTGGAATGAGAATTCTCATTTCCAACCCTAGACTACTCATATAAATATGAGCCGGCTACTAGCCATTTGACGCCTAGCCATTATTTGACAAATATTAACAACTAGCATGATATCCCTGGTTTCCCCCAAACTTAGACTTTAGTGCTCCTACGTCATCACGGGAATAACGAAAATTCTAAATATAATCAAGTGATTAAATCTCAAAACAACCAAACAAGCATGACCCTAACCTAGCTCAAAAGCACCCAATGAGACTGTGTAAAAGTTTCGTTCCCGTAACATGCAAGTCACTTTCATAGGAACTTAAATCAGCCCTCTTTTCATCATTACCACACTCAATTAGACACCTACCTACCAATCAGAATTAGCTCATTCTAAGGGATCATGAAAAATGCATGCCATGAAATGCAACTAACATGAACTCACATGGTATACGAAACAAAAACAGAATGCCCTACATGAAACAAACATAATTAATACGAACATATATGCATGAATTACTACTATTATGCAAACATGATATTTATATGAACACAATGACACACAATAACTACTACACACTACTTATCCCCAAACCACCCCCAAACTTAGAATATTCAATGTCCTCATTGAATGAAAGTAAATACAAGGGATAGTAGGAAACATACCTAAAACTACCGAAACACGTGGGTTGCCTCCCACAAAGAGCTTGTTTAGAGTCTTTAGCTAGACATGGCCATGGCTTTTTCTCTTGAAAATTTCTACACCGTATCTCTATATGGCCATTTAATTATCTTTTCCGGGCTTACATCCTCGATGACAAGTTTTCGCCTTTTTTGCTCTTCAAAGGTGTCAGCAACAATGTTCTCTTCACTACCTGACAAGTTAGAAACAATAATAATAGGCAAAGTAGATGATTGACCCAAATATACATACCTCAAGTGATCTGGTGGTTTAAGCTCGAGTTTGGAAACTTCTTCAACATGATGAGTTTCATTATTAACTACCAAAGATTGATCAAGAGTGGTAATGGATGGATTAGGAACGGAAGTGGGTGGTTCACCAACAGAAGTCTTATCAATAGACTTAGGATCAAAAGAACTCTCCTCAAGTTGAATTTCATGCTTAGAACAAATAGCATTCAATTCCTCTAACATCTCATTAGAAGTAAAATTCTTATACAACTCTTGAAGTTCTTTATTGCTCTCATACTCTTAACAAAACATCTTCCTCAAGAAAAGACTCAATTGCACTCCTCAAGATTTGACCATGAAACAACCTCATCAATCAGCACCTTAGAATCCCAGAGATTATCCAAGCCTAGTTCCTCATCTTCCGTATCGGACTCTCCTTGTAAAGCAACTTCTAATGGATTGGACTTGCCAAAACACTCTTCCTCCTCTGCCGGAAATTCCAAGAATTTCTTTGGATATGGATGCGGTGGGTAGATCTGATTGTTGTTTGTAGAATGCTCCGGAGAAACTTTTTCAACAGGATTCGTACTCCTTTCCACTTCACCGTCCAACTGCTCAGCTACCAAATCAGATTTCTCAATTTCTAGCCCTGTAGATTTCTCAACCTCCTGATTATGAACTTCTTCGTTTTCCGTAGCTGCTGATTTCTGATCGTTTGTAGCCTTTCTAGATCTCAAGGTAACTGCTTTCACCTGCTCTTCGACTTCCCTCTTGCCTGGATTAACCTCCGTGTCGCTAGGAAGAGTCCCTTGTGGCCTACTCAACAAGGCATTAGTAATCTGCCCAATCTGATTTTCCAAGGTCTTAAACGATACAGCGTTGCTTTTAAACATCAACCTCAATTCTTCTAATTCAGATTTGTCATAAGTGGAATGCCCAGAACCAGCATATGACTGTTGTTGCTGAAAACCCGAAGGTTGAAATTGCCACGGGGCATACTGTTGTTGAAAATTTTGCCCTTGCTGCTGCTGAAAATTCTGGTGATTGTAAGGTTGTGCTCAATATTGTTGACCTTGAAACTGCTGATGAGGCTGTTGTGGTTGCAACATGCCACCTTGATTGTTGCTCCAGCTCACTGATGCACTATAGATGGCACACTGATTCATCTAATGTGCGCCCGCACATAGCTCACAAACACTAGCCACCTGCTGAACTCCATAGTAAGTTAGAAAATCCATCTTCAAATTCAATGCCTTCAACTGAGCTGCTATAGCTGTAGCTGACACGTACCTGAAACACCAACGAACTACACAAGATAGGTTAGAAAAACAATCCGAGTCAGTGAACTCTAACGACCACTGATGACAAGCACATAAACTAAAAATAAAACACCGATGATCCCCGGCAGCGGCGCCAAAAACTTGTTAACACAAAATCACGCAAGCGTACGTGGTCACAAGTAATATATGAATAAGTCGAGTTCGTTCCCACAGGGATCTGGTTTAGGTTTTAATTCAGTCAATGTACCTATGCAACAATGTATGGTTTTTACTCACTGCTACGATAATTAACAAGATTGGGATTGATTAACTAAAATTAACTACAAAAGAAATTAACAAACTAAGAATTACTTAACTAATGAGAATTGGAATCGAATTACTTCTACAAGAGTAAACATGGGATCCTAACTTCATTAAATACTTCGCTTTGATCTTATGCCTTTAATCACTCTATGCAATGGTTATGATATCTGATCGGATAGCACGAAACAAGTACACGCTACCTGTCAGCATACATATACCAAACTAATCATACATCCACAAAAGAGATAGAAGATGAATAGACACCAATTATGCTTAGACCCTATATGTCTATAGAATTTGAAAACATAACGGTTGAAGAACAAGTTATCCATAAAGATCACACAGGGCAATATAAGTATTTTCATCTCATACTACGAATCATGTTGATAAACAATCATGAACCTATGCTAGCATGACAAGTTCTAAATCTCAAGATCCACTTTCACTTCACAAGATATTAACAAATTAGATGTTCACGAGGCATCTATCAATTAAGCATAACCATAGGAGGATATCAATTATACACCACACACAGATCTTTAAAGCAATCAAGATACTAAAGCTCCATAAATAAATCTGTTAGAATCCCATGACAACGATTAGTTCATAATCGAACCTCTCGTCATCATGGGATCTGATGAAACCATGATAAAAACAAAGTATGAAAAGATACAAATAAACCTAAGTAATTGATATGTAATGGTGATACAAATTACAATGGTAGGATGTGTTTAAATAGGCTCTAGAAGTCTTGCCCAGCAAGGAAACTACCAAATCAGAATTAAAATAGAATACGTTTCCTAAACTGATTCTGTTTTTAAGGAAAATTCGTAGCTGACTTTTCTTCAATATTTATGGGCCGTTCCAGTCGTAATTTGTAATATCCCGTTATTTTAGAATAATAATAATAATAAAAGAATAATAGAAAAAAAATGAATAAAAAAATTACTAAAAAGTTAGGTATTAAAATTGAATTTGAAGATATTAGCCTAAAATATAGATGAGATTCTAAAACTATGATAATTAGTAAAATTGGAATTAGAGTTTTAAAAATATACATACTAGATTAATTCTTATTTAGAGCATTAATTTCTTTTTGTACAAGTTAGTTAATCAAAGATAAGATTTGTTATTATGGGAAAGAAGCGTGAGAAAATTTTAGAAGATTGATATCATAAATACGATATTTTATTTTAAGAATTACTTGGGGAGGTTGTAAAATTATTAGGATCAATTTTTAGAATTTCCTTATTTAATTAGGGTTTGTAAGACATTATAAATACATCATATTCTCTTTCTCCATCTTTTATAACAAAATTCGTAGGTCTCTTTCACACATAATTCAGCAGTTTTGTAAAATTCGTAGAAAATTCATCGTACGTCGAAATTCATTGATTCTGGACTTTTCGGAAAGATATTTCATGCTCTACAACTTTCGTGTTTTGAGTTTTCCAAGAAAACATCATTTAGAGGGTCAAAAGGCTAAATACAGATCTGATCAGAATTGTAATCATGGAGTCTTTCAAGATTTTAGATGTTTTGCTTCTGAGGGGTTGCTACATGTGTTCTTATGTGATTATGTGAATTCTTGATTTGCGTAAGTGATGTAAGTAACTATTCGTTGCTCCGTATATATTAATTTGAAACCTGTTTTATATTATTTGATTACATGTTCTTTAATATTTGTGTAAGTAATTATCTGTTCCTCCGTATAGTTGTAAGTAACTGTTTGTTGCTCTGTATAATTCTGAACAGTGATTTATGTTGTTTGATTACATGTTGTTAGATATTTGGTTTAGTTATCGAATATGATATTGATATGTGATTGATAAGATAAGAACTTTGTTTTGATTCCCCAGTTTTAGTTGCGTATCGAATTATTAGGATCCGGTCACTGGATAGTGTGACATATAGAATCATAAAACTAGTTTACGCACGTTCCGGAACACATAGATACCTTGTTGAGTAAGACTTAACGAGGGACGTAAACTGGCCCCCATCGAACCATCAAATTTTAGAAGCCGTGTCACTGGCATAGTGTGACCGTAATTTAGAACTGTGGGAATTAAAATAAGAATTTGATGTTAAGAATTATTTGTTCGATTCAGAATTTAGATTATGTGAGTTATTGAAAATATTGTGTACATTGATTTGATATTTGTTATAGAATATATTGTGGGATTTTTTGTCGTAATTGTTATTTAGTATGTTGCGTGAAACTATGTGATAGATGTTATGTGCAACATGTGGAAATCGTGTTTTTGAAAATTATAAAAATATTATTTTGAGCCGTCGGATGGTAGTTGCTTGCTGGGCTTCGTAGCTCATTCTTACAATTTTCAGGTTCCGTATAAGATCGAGTGGATAGCATCGGAGTTCGAGGACCTTAGAATTGGGCTAGATTGACTTTTCGATAGATGTTAGCTGCGTTTTTGTAATAAGTACCGTTGTAATGGACTTTTTGATTAATAAATTGTAATTTGTTTTAGTTTTTGATTTAGAATTAATAGTCCGAAAAGTCGGGCTGTTACATAATTGGACCTCTGAACCACTTTAGAATGATAGAGAATCTCGTTATCTTCACGTGGACAGTAAGATCGTCCAAAACAGACTTGTAGAACTAAAGATATGGCCAAAACAGTGAATAAGGGCAAAACTGTAATTTTTCAGCAACGCGCGCGCGCAGCCTGTACGAATTCCACTGCATTCCGAGCAGCATGCGCCTGGTTTGGGGCAGCTTGCGTCTGGCTCTCCATCGCGTCGTTTTTCAGCTCTAATTCCTTCGTTCTTGCTCCGTTTTCACCCGTTCTTTTTGCGTTAGATCACATTTTTTATTTCCCTCGACTTCGGAACCTTCATGAGAGTTTAATGACAACTCCATTCTTCATTCCATTGCACAAATTTAACTCCAAAAATGATGGAAGCATCAACCATAATCGACATTCTTACAAACCTGCACAACTACACAAAACACATCAAAACTACAACAAACCTGAGTCAAAGACAATCAATTTAAGCCGAATTGAAGCGATCCAAGTGGATATAAAATCCACTTATCATCAGCCTTTTCCTCAGGAGTCCATTCAGCCTTTGTCTTCTGAACATAGAGCTCAAGTACAGTATCTGTTTTAGCAACCAGTCTCTTAGGGATATATGGACCATCATATATTCGATCGAGATAGTTAGGATCAGTTGCCTCCAGATACATCAACATCTTTACCCTCTATGTGGGGTATTCAGCCTTTTTATGAACAGGGATTTTAATTATTTCATACTTGCTTGTCGACATCTTAAGATCGTTTCTGATTGTAATTAATCAGTTTGCTCTGATACCAATTGTTACCCAATAAAGAACAATTGTAGAAGGGGGGTTGAATACAATTGTATAAGATTTTCGACTTAAAAAAGAAATGATAACACAAGTATGAATAAATAACAGCTTTATTAATTCTGATATAAAACTGTTACAAACTCCCTCAAGAAATTCTTATGTTCTTGAGAGCTACTAGGTTACGAGATAACTCGTGTAAGCGATTACGTAAATGTAAAACCTAAACTGTGTTTATATACTATACACAGCTGCCCTATCAATTACAAGATATATCAAATCAATTACATACGTCTCTTAGTACATATCTTGAATGATAGTTGCGTTCCTATAAATCAGGAATCGACATATCAATCTCACTTGATTCCTGAATTGATGTATATCCTCGTATAATCCTGATCAGCCTCCAGTCCTGATGATAGCCTAATACTGACGGTGCATTACTGATGACGTCAGCATATGTATCTGATCAGTAGTCCAGATCCTGATCATCACTTGAATCAATATCTAACAGAAGAAAAGTTTGAAAATATATTCACCCCACCTCTGTATTTTTTTGTCTGTGTATTCCATACTCAACAACCAACCTATGCGACCAAAATTATTTCAATTACTAAATTTTTAAAATTGCATTTGCAAGGTTGCAAACCATTTTTGCAAATTTTCTTCTAAAACTTGTTATTTTTTAAAAATATTCTAAAAAAGATAGTAGTAGTATTTTTGTAAAAAAATTTATAATCTTAAATATTTCTATTTAAAACCCCATTAATTGTTTCATTATATGTTAATAAGCATTTTTTGATGTAATAAAAATAAGGTTTAATCATTGTTTTTTTTAAACCAAATATCCATTTCTCATAATTGAAGATAAAATAAGGTTTAACTTTCATTCTGAGAACTGTATATCAAGTAATTTTTTAGAAATTATATGTATTTTTTAATTTAACAGCATGAACAAAATAAATCTCACTCTTTTTTAAAGACAATTTCTAATATTGTATCACTATTTTATTATATGCAAGAGAAAAATGGATGTACATAGTGTATTTTATAATTGAAAAAAAATCAAATTTATGTATTTAATTTGAATTTTAAAGAATTTTGTAAGATTTTGAAAATTCATGTGATTCTACTTAAATTTTAAACATTTCATTAAAATCGTGTGTATTAAATTAGGATTTTTGTAAGTCTATTCAAATTTGGTTGTATATATTCAAATTACGGGTGAACGTCCTTTTTATCTCTTTTTCAACTGGTTTTGCCCATAATAACAGTGTCCAAAATATCAACTTGCATATGCGTATGGCACATGCGTGAAGAGGAATACACATCCAACAAATGCGTTGGTAGTTGAAAGAATATATTTTATATATATGTTTTATAGGATTTTATTCCCACATTTACGGTGTTTTTGCGAATAATCGTATCGATTTAATGAGTTTTATTGGAGTTTATTGCAGGAAATAAATAATTTCCAAGTTGAAAGAAATCGAGCATTATTCAGTGATTTATGTGATTTTGAGTTCGAGAAATTGATTTGGTGAATTTACGAGAAGAAATGAATAAATTATGGGTTGCAAGAATGTTGAATAAGGTTGCAATTCCTGTCAATTCTGGAGATGAATTCGAGCTTAAGAATGAACAATGGAGTCTTGTTGTGAGCCACCATGAAGGTTCCAAGGCAAGGAATTGAAGTATGGAAGCTTTGAGAAAAAGAACGAAAGGAAACGGAGGCAAAACGAAGAAAAAACGAAGGAAATAGCATGCTGAAAAATTTCCAACAGATTTGGAACCAGGCCGCAGCCTAGCTACCTAGGCCGCAGCCTAGCATGGCCGCTGTCCATGACGAAAATTTCACTAGAAACCCTCCATAACTTTCCTGTTTTGACTCTATTTGGTATTTTTGGTATTTCCTTGTTGTATAAAACTTCTAGGGCCTATAAAAACACATTATATCATTGTAAAATCGTATCATCACATAGATATACATATCATATCATTGTAACACGCAGCTTTTAGGGGTTTTTCTGGAGAACTATTATTTTCTTTGAAGATTGAAGATTAAAGGTTTTTTCTATATTCTTATAATTATGAGTTCTTCTATTAATTCGTGTGTTTTGTTTTCTTCCTTAATTATGTGTAACTAAATCTCTAATCTGAGGATTGGGTAGTATTCCTTGGTATTCATTTATGTTTAATTATCTGTGATTTTCTTTCTTTGCTGATCTGTTATTGAGGGCTTACTACAATTAGGGGACTCATGAACCTTTGATTGGATTTTAGGAATTGTGATAACTTGGAAGAGGAGTTGCAATTTTAGTACACGATTTAACAGACATAACTCGAATATTTGATTGGAAGATTAATAGGAGAGTTGTGATACTTATAATTCTTGGTGCGTAATAGTTTATGATTGTACTTTGATTGTATCACGGAAGTGACAATTAAGGTGTAGTTGTAGACATTATAGTGTATCTTGGAAGGGAACATTATAACCTTAGAAGAATTGTTTTCAGCAGAGTAAGAACGTAGATGTTATAAAGATATTGAATGTGCATTGAAACCAAGTGAAGAACCCCAGTTCTTGGATTATTTTCCTCATATATTTTATTCTCAATTGATAATTAGTTTAATTAGTTTATAAACAAACCAAACATTCTTCTACACTTCTAAATTGTGAGAGATAAAATACTTGAACTTGATTCTACATATTAGTCCTTCCCTGAGAACGAACTACAAAAATACTAATAACAAATTGGCGCCGCTGCCGGGGAAGGCAGTATAGTTGAGTTTAGGTTAATTGTTTCTTATTGTTTAGATTTTAATTGGTTCCACAAGTTATTTTGTTGGTGATTTTCAGGTGTATGCGACGTTCTTCGTGCGCTAGAAAATTGGAATTTGACCCTGAAATCGAACGTACTTTGAGAAAAATAAGGAAAGAGAAAGCTAAGATGGAAAGCCGGAACCTCAAGTTGTTGTTAATGTTGATGAGACTTCTATTTGAAACCATGAGACACCGAATCCTGCTAATTGCATGTACAAAACTCCAGAGATTGGTGCAGCCCAGTTCAACATTAATCCAAGCTTAATTAAGATGATCAGCAATCAAGCTTTTGAAAGAGACATTGAACTAGAGGACCCACACAGACATCTAGAGCGTTTCGTGCAGATGTGTGGCTCATTCAGAATCAATGGTGTTACGAGTGATAAGATTCGTCTCCATATGTTTCCCTACTCTATTAAGGGAAGAGCTTTGGAATGGTTTCAACAACTTCCAGACACCGCGGTTGCTACATGGGAGAGTCTTTCTACTGCATTCTTGTCCAAATATTATCCTTTTGACAAGACGCAACAATTGAGGACTATGATTATGAGTTTTAAAGCACAACCGGGTGAAGGTCTATATCAGGCATGGGAGAGATTCAAGGCACTATTGAGGAAGTGTCCACATCATGGCTTAGAAGATTGGCAGATCATTAGTACTTTTTATGGGGTCATGAATGCAGATATTCGTTTGAGTTTGGATGTGGCTGCTGGTGGAAATTTCAAGAAGGCACCAACTACACAGGCTAAATCACTCCTTGAGGAATTAGCATCTAATAATTATTCATGGGCACCTAGTGGGACGAGCTCAGCAAAAGCAGCACAAGAATCTGAGATGATCAACATGCTGGCTCAAAAGTTGGATACTCTAACTCAGGAGGTGCGAGGACAAAAGGTAAATGTGAATGCTATTTCTTCACCTATGGAAGGGTATCATGATTATGGTGCTAGTCAGAACTCTTATGTGAAACAATTTCCAGAAGAAGCATCTTTTATTCAAGGAAGACAGCCTTGGCCTGTGCAGAATAATTCTTACTACAATCCGAATCAAAGGCCAAACAACAATCTTTCTTACAGCAATAATCATGCAGCTAATCCTTCCTATGCATTTCCAAGGCAGAATCAACCTCCTGGTTTTCAGTCACGACCGCCATATCAAGCACAGTAGCAGTATCAACCTCCACCAAAGAAAGAACCAGTTGAGTGGGAGGTTGCACTAAATAAGATTATGCAAGGGACTTCTGGGGCATTGGCTAATATGGAATCAAGAATAGATCAGATGGCATCATCTCAAAAGATGCTAGAAACACAGATTGGACAGATTGCCTCAAAGATGGGTGTTCGTGAGCAAGGGTCTCTTTCTAGTCAACCCGACCAGACTGGTGAAGAGCAATGCAAAGCAATTACTTTGAGGAGCGGAAAAGAGTTGCCCAAGGTTGAGGTTCTTAAGCCTAAAGAGAGTGATGCTGAGAAAGAGGATAAGCCAGTAGAGATTGCTGTAGACACGTCAGAAAAAGTAGATGAGAAGAAGAAGGAAGAAGAATCAGAAAAGCCGTATGTTCCTCCACCACCTTATGTTCCTCCTATTCCATTTCCACAGAGACTTCACAACAGGCAGTTAGAGAAGCAGTACGAGAAGTTCTTGACTATATTCCTGCAGTTGCATGTTAATATTCCTTTGGCTGAAGCTTTGAATCAAATGCCACTTTATGCTAAATTTCTTAAGGAGATGTTGACAAAGAAGAGGAAACTTGAAGATGCAGAAACTATTACTCTTAATGCAGAATGCAGTGCAGTCATCCAGAAGGCTATTCCTCAGAAATTGAAAGATCCGGGAAGCTTCTCTTTGCCTTGCACTATTGGGAAGATGGAAAACATGAAAGCCTTGTGTGACTTAGGGGCAAGTGTTAGTTTGATGCCATATTTAATCTGCAAAAGGCTTGGTCTTGGAGAACTTAAAAAGACACGGATTTCACTTCAGTTGGCGGATCGTTCTGTTAAGTATCCATTGGGGGTTATTGAAGACGTGGTTGTTAAAGTGGATAAATTTGTCATACCTTGTGATTTGTGGTGTTAGAGATGGATGAAGATGTCGAGATACCCATTATCTTGGGATGGCCATTCTTGGCTACTACTAGCACTACAATCGATGTTAAAGCTGGAAAATTGACATTGAATGTTGGCAAGGACAAAGTGGAATTTGATCTGAATAAAGCAATGAAGATGCCTCCTTTTGGAGCAACTTGTTTTACTGTTGACATAGTGGATGATATTGTGCAGCTCGAAAATGAACACTTCGTGGGAGCAGAACGGGTGTTAGATAATGTAGTAGAAGAAGAAGCACTTGTTGTACGAGACACAGAAGTTGAGATGGCTTTTACACTTTCAGAGGCACCACAGGTTGAACTTAAACCTCTACCTGCTAATTTGAGGTATGCTTTTTTGGGTCCTAATGATACATATCCTGTGGTAGTTTCTGCTTTGCTTAGTGATGATGAGCTAGAAAAATTATTACATGTTCTTCGGCAATATAAATCAGCTATTGGTTGGACAATTCAAGATACCAAGGGAATTAACCCTGCTCTTTGCATGCATAGAATTGCCTTAGAAGATAATCATAAGCCTGTGATTGAGGGACAAAGAAGATTGAATCCGAATTTGCAAGAGGTGGTGAAGAAAGAAATCACTAAGTTGCTTGATGCTGGTATCATATATTCGGTTCCACACAGTCAATGGGTTAGCCCTATTCATGTTGTGCCTAAGAAAGGTGGGATGACTGTTGTATACAATGAGAAGAATGAATTAATTCCCACGAGAACAGTAACAGGTTGGAGAGTTTGCATTGATTATAGGAAGTTGAATAACGCTACTCGCAAAGATCACTTTCCCCTCCCATTCATTGATCAAATGCTCGAAAGTATTACAACTTTCTGGATGGATTCTCGGGTTACTTTCAGATTCCCATTGCACCCGAAGATCAAGAGAAGACCACCTTTACTTGTCCTTATGGCACTTTTGCTTATCGGAGGCTTCCTTTTGGTTTGTGTAATGGTCCTTCGACGTTTCAACGGCTAATGAACCACATATTCTCAGATTTTATAGGGAGAGACATGGTGGTCTTCATGGATGACTTCACGGTATATGGTTCTTCCTTTGAATTATGTTTAGCTAGTTTGTCGAAGGTGTTGCAGAGATGTATGGAAACTAATCTTGTTCTTAATTGGGAGAAATGTCACTTTATGGTGAAGGAGGGCATTGTGCTTGGGCATAAAATCTCTAATAAAGGCATTGAGGTCGATAGAGCAAAAATTGAAGTTATTGAAAAATTGCCACCACCTTCATCTGTGAAAGGAATTCGAAGCTTTCTTGGTCATGCTGGTTTTTATCGACGGTTCATCAAGGATTTCTCCAAGTTAGCTCGGCCTCTCTGCAATCTTCTCGAAAAGGATCGTGTCTTTAACTTTGATGAAAGTTGTCTTGTTGCTTTTAATAGGCTGAAGAAGGAACTTACTTCTGCACCCATAGTTACATCACCCGATTGGAGCTTGCCATTTGAGCTTATGTGTGATGCAAGTGACTATGCTGTGGGTGTTGTTCTTGGGCAAAAGAAGGATAAGCGTATGCACGTGATAGCTTATGCAAGCAAGACTCTTGATGATACACAAATCAACTATTCCACTACGGAGAAAGAGCTACTCGCAGTGGTATTTGCACTTGATAAATTCAGATCTTATCTTGTTGGGTCTAAGGTGATTGTCTATTCGGATCATGCTGCGATTCGTTTCTTGATGACAAAGAAGGATGCCAAGCCTCGTCTAGTTCGATGGATTCTCTTACTCCAGGAATTTGATCTTGAGATTCGAGATAAGAAGGGGTCCGAGAACTTGGTAGCTGATCATTTATCTAGGTTGGACCAAGGAGATGGAGAGGTAGGAGGTGAAAAACCTAACAATGATAAATTTCTGGAAGAGCAGCTTCTAGGTGTGTCCATGTCTACACCATGGTATGCAGATTTTGCGAACTACATTGTGGGAGGAGTTGTGCCGGATAATCTCTCTTATAACCAAAAGAAGAAATTCTTCTATGATGTGAAGCACTACTATTGGGAGGAACCGCTTCTTTACAAGGAGTGTGCTGATGGAATGTTTCGTAGATGTGTACCTCATGATGAAGTTCCTCATATTTTTAGGCATTGCCATTCTCTTGAGTGTGGAGGTCATAATAGTAGCATGAAGACAGTTGCTAAGATTTTGCAATCGGGATTCTATTGGCCAACCATGCATCAAGATGCTAGAGACTTTGTGGTTAAATGTGATAGATGTCAACGAGTTGGGAATATTTCGAGGAGGAACGAGATGCCTTTACAGTCTGTTCTTGAGGTGGAAATTTTCGATGTGTGGGGGATGGACTTTATGGGTCCATTTCCATCTTCTTATGGGAACCAGTATATTTTGGTGGGAGTTGATTATGTCTCGAAATGGGTGGAAGCTATTGCGTCTCCTACTAACGATGCTAGAGTGGTGAAGAAGTTCCCAAAGAAGCATGTGTTCACTAGATTTGGAGTGCCAAGGGCTATTATCAATGATGGAGGTGCACACTTTTGCAATAAACAGGTGGCTGATCTCTTGAAAAAGTATGGTGTGACACAAAAGGTGGCAACTCCTTATCATCCGCAAACAAGTGGACAAGTTGAGATTTCGAATCGTGAGCTGAAGTCAATTTTGGAGAAGACAGTGGCAGCGTCAAGAAAGGATTGGTCAACAAAGCTTGATGGTGCACTTTGGGCATATAGGACGGCATTTAAAACACCTATTGGAATGTCTCCATATAGGTTGATCTTTGGGAAGCCATGTCATTTGCCGGTGGAATTTCAGCATAAGGCATTTTGGGCGACAAGAGATTTGAATTTTAATCTAAAATCTGCGGGAGAAAAGCGTTTACTTCAACTTGGAGAGCTTGAGGAGATTAGGCTCCAGTCTTATGAAAATGCTAGTATCTACAAGGAGAAGACCAAATTGTGGCATGACAAGCACATTCAGAAGAAGGAATTTGAGGTTGGGCAACATGTTCTATTGTTTAATTCAAGACTCCGTTTATTCCCCGGAAAGCTCAGATCGCGATGGTCCGGACCTTTTGAGATTGTGAAGGTCTATCCTAATGGGGTTTGTGAGATTACTAGAGAAGGGTCAGATGTATTCAAGGTGAACGGGCAGAGATTTAAGCCATACCTGCTAGGAGAAACAGTGGAGCGAGGGATGAGCATTCTTCACCTTCAAGCCCCTATCATCGGTTGAGAATCGGCGTCAAGCTAATGACGTTAAACAAGCGCTTCGTGGGAGGCAACCCATGTATTGTGAGTATTTCCTTCTTTCTTATATATTGTATAATTCATTGTTTAGTGTGTCAATGAGGACATTGCCCCATTTAAGTGTGGGGAGGTGTTTTCATTAGTTGTAATTGTAAGTATTAAAAAAAAAAGTAATACGCAATATATGTAACATTGTGTTCATGTAGAATTTCATGCCTTGCATATTAGTAGTAATTCATGCATATATGTTCGTGTTAATTATGTGTGTTTCATTTAGGACATTCTGTTTTTATTTTTCGTATACCATGTCAGTTGCATTTCATGGCATGCATTGTTCATGATCCCTTAGAACGAGCTGATTCTGATTGGTAGGTAGGTGTCTAATTGAGTGTGGTAATGATGAATAGAGGGTTGACTTATAGTTTCTATGAAATTGACTTATGTGTGTCAGAAACAAAACTAATTACACAGTCTCATTGGGTGCTTTTGGGCTAGGTTAGGGTCATGCTTGTTTGGATGTTTTGAGATTTAATCACTTGTTTATATTTAGAATTTTCGTTATTCCCTTTATAGCGTAGGAGCACTTAAGTCTAAGTTTGGGGGAAAACAGGGATTTCATGCTAATTGTAAATAATTGTCAATAATTGCTAGATGTCAAATGGCTAGTAGCCGGCTCATATTTATATGAGTAGTCTAGGGTTGGAATTGAGAATTCTCATTCCAGATGGCATATATGAAAAGAAAAAAAAAACAGAAAAAAATAGAAAAAAAAAGTTAAAAGTGTCAATTGTTTATTTGCAAAATTAACCAGGGTGAGCTCTTTAATACTCGAGCTATTAAGTCTGAGGGGACTTAGTCCTAGTAACCTAAAGCCCTTGTGGTTTGGGATTGCTGACCTAACACTCGCTACATGGGTATTATTGTATAAGCCTTTAGAGGTCTCATTCATTGCACGGTTAAATAAGCATGCTTGTATATATTATTATGTGTCGTAGTTAGTAATAAAGCATGAATTTCTGTCTACCTTGGATAAGGATGGAGGTGTTTCTAGGTTATGAAGTGTCTACAGTCTATTCTATTTATAAACTTGTGATTGTCTTGACGAAGGATATGTATGATTTTTGACTTAGTTTTGGGAGTATTTCTGATGAGCATTGCACACACGCACGTTTCTGTTCATGTATTTGTAGTATACGGGAACTTAGTCAAGCTCTATTTGGATTTAGTTGCATTCTCTAAGATATTTGCTTGCTAGTTGGTTTTGGTTAGTTTAAAGGGGATTATTGCATTTTCATATTAGTTGCATTCATGCATTGCATTGTTTTTGCATTAGGTTAGATGGATTTTGTGGGTACATTCGCTATAGGCCCTCACGAGACCTTACTCGTCCACTAGGGCTACCTAGGGGTTTAAAGGACTTGTTGCATATGTCAAATGCAACCGTGATCACCTACGGAAGTGGTACTAGTTAGTTAGTAGTGTAATTATTATTTTAGTTTGCACGAGGACGCGCAAAGTGCCAAGTGTGGGGATATTTGATAGAATATATTTTATATATTCTAATGTCGATTTAATGAGTTTTATTGGAGTTTATTGCAGGAAATAAATAATTTCCAAGTTGAAAGAAATCGAGCATTATTCAGTGATTTATGTGATTTTGAGTTCGAGAAATTGATTTGGTGAATTTACGAGAAGAAATGAATAAATTATGGGTTGCAAGAATGTTGAATAAGGTTGCAATTCCTGTCAATTCTGGAGATGAATTCGAGCTTAAGAATGAACAATGGAGTCTTGTTGTGAGCCACCATGAAGGTTCCAAGGCAAGGAATTGAAGTATGGAAGCTTTGAGAAAAAGAACGAAAGGAAACGGAGGCAAAACGAAGAAAAAACGAAGGAAATAGCATGCTGAAAAATTTCCAACAGATTTGGAACCAGGCCGCAGCCTAGCATGGCCGCTGTCCATGACGAAAATTTCACTAGAAACCCTCCATAACTTTCCTGTTTTGACTCTATTTGGTATTTTTGGTATTTCCTTGTTGTATAAAACTTCTATGGCCTATAAAAACACATTATATCATTGTAAAATCGTATCATCACATAGATATACATATCATATCATTGTAACACGCAGCTTTTAGGGATTTTTCTGGAGAACTATTATTTCTTTGATGATTGAAGATTAAAGGTTTTTTCTATATTCTTATAATTATGAGTTCTTCTATTAATTCGTGTGTTTTGTTTTCTTCCTTAATTATGTGTAACTAAATCTCTAATCTGAGGATTGGGTAGTATTCCTTGGTATTCATGTATGTTTAATTATCTGTGATTTTCTTTCTTTGCTGATCTGTTATTGGGGGCTTACTACAATTAGGGGACTCATGAACCTTTGATTGGATTTTAGGAATTGTGATAACTTGGAAGAGGAGTTGCAATTTTAGTACACGATTTAACAGACATAACTCGAATATTTGATTGGAAGATTAATAGGAGAGTTGTGATACTTATAATTCTTGGTGCGTAATAGTTTATGATTGTACTTTGATTGTATCACGGAAGTGACAATTAAGGTGTAGTTGTAGACATTATAGTGTATCTTGGAAGGGAACATTATAACCTTAGAAGAATTGTTTTCAGCAGAGTAAGAACGTAGATGTTATAGAGATATTGAATGTGCATTGAAACCAAGTGAAGAACCCCAGTTCTTGGATTATTTTCCTCATACATTTTATTCTCAATTGATAATTAGTTTAATTAGTTTATAAACAAACCAAACATTCTTCTACACTTCTAAATTGTGAGAGATAAAATACTTGAACTTGATTCTACATATTAGTCCTTCCCTGAGAATGAACTACAAAAAAACTACTAACAGTAGTTAGGAATCAAACACACGCATACAAACAATGCGTATAGGTGGGTGAATTTATTTTATTTTCGCAACATACGCATGGTGAAAATGCGCAGTGTTGACAACGCATAAATAACATGCGTATGTCCTGATTGATATTGTATCATAAATAAAATCAAGTTGAAAACCCATTTTCAGTTGAAATAGCCATTTAAATCAATAATCTTTAGCTTCACATTCATATACTTGTGAGGCTTATTTTAAACATTAAATAGAACATCACGTCAATACTAAAATGATGAACATAGTTACATTAATCAACGATGAGCTTATAGATCTTCTCACGAGGCATGACTTTGGCTAGTTTTCCTGCACAGTCACATAGAGTATGTGGCGAAGTATGAAGTAAGTATGTATGTAATGTGTTTTTCTTTGATAAATTGTATGCAGTGTGTTGTACACAGACCCATATGATATCTCTAGATCCTGAACAGGTGCTTCCCCGCCGTTCCCACGCCTGAGAAGAGGTAATGCTGGTGGTTGGGCCTCTGAAAAACAACATCGAAGGGGGGTTTGAACCATAAATGCTCCTGTCTTTTTTCTTTTTTTCTGAAAATCTTTTTATTGTACATTATTCTTGCTCCTATTAGCGCTTGCCACGTGGGAACCTGTACCGTTTCTTCTTTCTTATCTATAATTAAGAATGCCCCAGTTTCATTTGAACTTTACCAAATCTCAAAACTCTCTCCATCACTTTTTTCTTTCCTTCAAAGCGCCACCGCCGAAATTCTTCTTATCAGGACATCGTCGATCGGTTTGGGTCTCCATTTTGCCTTCCTTTGGAAAGGTTGACCTTGTAAGTCTTTCCCCTCTCTTCTCTTCTTTGATTTTTGCTTTTTTCTTCTTGTATCCCTTTATGTTTTCGCAAATGTACTCTGCAACAGCTCATCTTCTTCATTTGACTTTCGTCTTTTGACTACGATTTGGTCACTTTTTATGTGGATTATTGTTTGTTTTGTTAAGTAGGTTCGTTTTTTGGGTTGCATGTTTGGGAAATTAGAAGTTTAGGCCGTGTTTGATTCTGGGTTGTGGGTTTTTGGGATGTTCTTGAATTTCTGGGTTTGTATATATTGGTATGCATATGTTTTGATCTTGTTTTGGTATTTTGATTCCTGTGGTTTATGTTTATGGGTTTTTGTTTCTATCTGGTCTGGGGTAAGCTCCTTACCCTTATCCGGGTTTGGTACTAGTCCGGACTAGTGACTAATAAATCGTGTTTAGGCTTAGACAAGATCACGTTAAGCCAGAATATTTAGGGATAGTGCTTTGCCCGGCTTAGGTTAAACAGGGTCTTAGTCCGGACCCTGTATGTGAGGAGGAAGTGTTTTCCTTAATTGTGTGAAGGAGAGAAGGTGGGTCGGACTTCGGAGAAACAAAGAAAATAAAGAGAGAGATCCGTGTTGAATAGAATAAAGAAGTGAGATTTGATTGATTCAATAATTGCATTGAATTTTTAAAGATGGTATATGCAAACAAGATATGCGAATATAAAGGGAGAAAAAGGGCAACAAACCCGACAAGTGATAATATGGACAATGTACACTTATTTTTGTGATATTTAAGTCATTTTCCCTCAAATTACATTTTTAGAAATCTATTAAAACTTGGTAATATTTAATTTGAATTTTTTGGTAATATTCAATTTGGATTTTTAAAGATCCATTAAAATTTGTTTGTGAATTTTGTTGAATTTCATAAACTTATGAATTTTGATGGATATGTTGATGTATTTTATATATTTTTCTATATAAGAGTAAAATTAATGTGATTTGAATTTTTTAAGAAAGAACGTACTTGCATTAATATTTCTCTAAACAATATTATATCCAATAAACTCTGGAGTGGTATACGGCCATTTCAAAGTCAGACTTATAAACAAACACAATTAGCACATTTCAAAGTGCTTAAGCAACTTCAAACAATCCATAACAATTGTATCAAAGTAAGACCTTCCCCTATGTCCGTTCAAAGCGTCAACCCGAACCTTAGCATCAGATTCAAAAATACAATTACCACTTCTCCATTCCTTCACCCAAAATAATGCTTCATTCAAATTCAATGCTTCCGCCATCCTTGGCTTCATGTTACTATGTACTGTATTACATCTTGTTCGAAGAAACTCCCCACACCCATCCCTGATTACACATCCCAAACCCATATAATTTTGTTCACACGCTAGCTGCATCAATGTTGATCTTGACGCACCTCTCCAGAGGTTTAGTCCATGTTCGATCCCCATACTTATGTTGCAGCTTATACTTATATTCATCCTCTCTTGTTCATTTCCAATCTGCTAGGAGATTAAGCGACGTCATTTTAACTCCAAAAATAGAGGTACTCACACGTTCCCACATCCACACCCACTTATTCTTCATATTCTAAATACTCCAACAAAAGAAGCCTACTAGTACACACTGTTCTTTAGTCCCCCAATGAACATTTGCTGCAATGTCATGTGTACCATCTCATTTAAGCCTACCTTGACAAGCTCCTATAATCCGATATCTTTCCATACTTCATGTGCAAATTTACATTTAAATAACGCGTGCACTGCATCTTTTTCAAACAACAGGCACAATGGACAGGTCACGTCAATTTCCACTTTTCTCCCTACTAATGGAACACACGTCGGTAAGAAGGCTTTACACGTATGCTATTAAAAGTTAACCACCTTATCTGGTAGTTGTAGTGACCATAACTTTTTCCAAAATCTCGATTCCAGGCACTCATTTCCCCCAAGACTCTCTTGTAGCAACTTCTCATCGTAAACTCTGCTTTTTCATCTAACGACCAAAACCATGTATCTTCTCAAATTCTTCTTTGAATGCGGATTTGCTTTATTAAAGCTTGATCCCATTCATTACAAATATCCCGTAGAACATCGTCATCCCATATACGTTGACCATCCATTATTAAATTTTGAACTATCACCTGTTCCATCTCTACAAGCATATTAGTCATAAGATATACATTTAACGAACATGGTAACCATGACACCTTCCAAACCTTTGTGCTGCTTCCATCTCCAATACTGGGTCTACATCCCTGCCTAACTATGTCATGTGCTTCCATTATACTCTTCCATACATAGCTTTTGGATTATTTCCCAGCTCCACATTTAAAAATCTTACTTAGAAAAATATCGAGTTTTCATTAAATTTGTCACAAGAGGATTAATATTATTAATAAGTCTCCACCCCTGTTTTGCTAGCATCGAAACATTGAAGTTTCTTGACATTGAAAAAGAAATAACAGTCATCTGCAAACAAAAAGCGTGATTTGGTTGGGGCACCCCCTGCAATCGTACACCCTTGTAATAGCCCAGCCTCTTCATTTTTACGAATAATAGCGCTTAAACCTTCAGTAGGTAGGATACAAATATATGGAGAAATTGGATCATCTTGACGTGAACCCCGTTATGGTATAACCTCCCCAAATTCAGCTCCGTTATGAAGAAAGTAAACTATAGATGATAGACAGAATATATCCTATTACCCTTCTAATCCATACATCATTAAAACCAAATCTCCTCATCATGTTCTCAATAAATCTCATTCCGATCTATCATATACTTTCGATATATTAATCTTAAACCCTGCTATTCCACTCTTTCCTTGGGTATGCCTCTTCATATAGTGATTTTTCTCAAAAGCGATTAGTGTGTTATTCGTTAATAATCTGCCTTCAATAAACGCACTTTGTTTATCCGAAGTTAGTGTTCCAAGCACGGTTTCAATCTGTTTGCCATAACCTTGCCAATATCCTAACTAACATATTACACAATGAACTTGGACGCAATTTTGTCATTCGTTTTGGTGATTGGCAAAGTTTACCATTTTAATGGGTGTGAAATTATGGTTTTATCCTTATTTTTTAAAATATTACAAAAATGTCATCCTTCAATAATTATGTAAAAAATAGTGAAATTATGCTTCTATTTGGATTTGAACCACTAACCTTTAAGTCCCAAACTCATGTCTTTGCCAATTGTGCTACAGTTGATTTTGGATTTTGTTTAAAAATCTTATAAGATAAACCACTTCTCTTCTCTTTTTGTCTCCTCTTTTTTTTGAGCAAATGAAATATTTCTTCATATTATTTCTAAAAATATTGAATAGATAAAATTATAGAAAATATTTTAATCGACTTAGCATACTTAATATTATAACCAAGTCCAAAAAAAAAAGATTTATTTACATACATTTTCATGAATATATTAAATTATTTAAATACAAAATAAGATTTGATTTTAAGAAATATGTAAATTTTAGTTATCAAATCATACATAAATAATAATTGAATCACATAACTTTTACATGTATAAAATTTTAAATATGTGAGTCATATTAGGGTCTTGGTCAACTAACTATTTAGACTTTCAAAGATATAAAAATTTAATTGGTCTAAAAGCATAAATATTTAAATATATACAAAATATAATTGAAATTGTATTAAAAATATGAAAACTATAAAAATATGATTTATGTTAGGGATATTTACAAAAATACTTAAGTTTTTGAAAATATTTTCAAAAATACTACCTGAAGTTGCAAATGAGGTTGCAACACTGGCACCACAGGTGAAAATCGGTTGCAAATGAGGTTGCAAATAATATAATATATAACTGTTAAGTTTTAATATATATTTAGATCAATATACGATAAAATAAAAAAAATTGAATTTAGAATTCATATACATGCATGGGTCATTAAGGTTGTCATATTTTATATCGTTTGAAATATTTAGAAAATTTTAAATTTGAGTTAAAAAGTAATACAAAATTATAATGTAATTTACCCAATTTTTAAGTTTAAAAGTGTATAAATATACATATTTAGAAAAATTGATTGACACAAGCATAAGATTCCTTTTATGCAATATTAAGAGATTTGGTAATATATCTCAATAAAGTCCAAGACAGAGTATTGCAACGAGCAATTTAGTGGAAATAGAACGTCTCAAACAATCAAATGTTGTCTTGGGAAAATGTGCAGACGCTGTTAGTAAAATTTATTAGAAGACTGCACAAGCAATACCCTCTATATACCTAGTTCTCATCATTTCCAACTCCTTCACTTCTTTTCACTCTCTCTTATCAAAAATCATAATCATGGTAGACGTGCAAACAAGATGGGAGCTTCCAAGGCGTGGCTTCGTAAAAATTAATGTGCATAGTCATTTCAGTGATCAAAGGCTTCCTAATGGAAACATTAGTGGTATTGGTGTTGTGGCCAGAGATCACAAAGACAACATTCTGAGTATGCTAGCAGGTTCATTGGGAAAAGAGAGAAGAAGAAGTAACGAGTTCTTCGCTTTTATGGAAGGATTGAAACTGGCTTTCGCAAGAAACTACCAGAAAGTAACCCTGGAATCAGATCATGTCAATGCTTACTGCCAATGAAAGGATTCTCTACAAGCTGGGGGACATCCAGATGATGAGTTCATTCTCAGGCAACTCAACACGAGAAGGAGGGATAAGAACTTCGCATTGGAGATTCGTTTAGCTGATCCGGTAGACAATGAATTGGATATTTATCTGGCTCAACACGGAGCTTCTCAATGGAAGCAAATGGTGATTATAAAGCATCCTTTTGATCGAGTCATGGAAATCTGGAACAAGGACATGGGATTGAGTTTGTTCGGTCCTCAGTATGAATTTGTGTTGGAGGAGGAGGTTAATGTTGAAGCTATGGATGATGAAGTAGTTAAACCAGAACTTGAGATTATGGTAGTTCAAGAAGAAGAGCCACTGCATGCTGGTAATGTCTTCGTCGGTATGGATGCATGGTAACTCAAACGTCTTCTGTCTTGTTCTCTAATTGGGCTATTCTTTGTTATTGGTATATGGTTGGGCTATCTTTGGTTTTTTTGCGCATAGTTTTATCATTAGTCTGTCTATTATATTATGGGCCCGCAATATCGAGTTTGTTTGTTTCGGTTGCAGTGCATTATCTTGCTAGTATGGATATTCTGGATTTTCGGCCTTGGGCCTTAATATTTTGAACGAATTGTTTGCTTTTAAAAAAAATAGTCTTACATATGCGATCAATTTTTTACAACAAAAACAATGAGTTTACATATGTCTCTATTATAAACGGACAATTTTGTTAAGATAATTATATATATTATACTCAAATGTTCAATTTGATAAATTTCATTTCACAGAATTGAAAATTAAAGTAATAATTTAGCAATCATAAGTATTTATGTGATTATTATCATAGGATTATTTATCCAAAATTTATGAAATTTAATCAAATTATAAAATATTTGCTTTAGAAAATTGATATACAATATTACAAAATAACGACAAAAAATATATAGATCGAAATTCTATCGTTTATCATATTTTTAGTTACAAAATTATTTTAATATATACAATTTTGGATGAAAAATTAGTTCACTATCCGTGCTTTGGACGGGCATTTATGCTAGTTTGGTATTAAGTACAGTAAAGTACTCCCTCCATCCCATTTTATATGACCCTTATTCATTTTTGGGACGTTCTAAAAAGAATGAACCTATTATACTTACTGTTTTTAAACATTACTTTTCACTATTACACCCACTAATTCTTCATTTTATACTCTTTTTTATATTAAATAAACACTATTACACCCACTACTTTCCTCCACAATCTCAAATCTATTATAAATAGACAAAATGACATTTTGTAACCCCTATGTATATGTGTTTTGTCAAATTGGTCCATATTTACGTTTTTTAGCACTTTGCAATCCCTATCTTCAAATCTCGCTTCATATTACAACCCCCCATCTAATTGACCTATTTTAGAAGCAAAAATGAGTCAAAAACCACTATACTTTTGGGGTACAAATTGTTATTTTTGAAGATAGGGGTTGCAATATGAAGCGAGATTTGAAGATAGGGGTTGCAAAGTGCTAAAAATGTAAATTTAGACCAATCTGACAAAACCCATATACATAGGAGTTACAAACTGTCATTTTATCTTACAAATATTGATAGGTACCACCACTTTACCCATTTTTCAACTAACTTTACTCTTTTTCTACTATTTTTTCTTAATATCCGTGAAAATCAAACTGACTCATATAAAATGGGACGGAGGTAGTATAATTTAACTCCATTGGCCATTCTCCTGTACGGATAAATTGTTGACCAAGTTTTACTGCATCACACCCAACCACATTCCAAAAAATATGGAAAACACAACCGCTTTAACTTCCTCAGGAGTTACCTCTGCAATTAAGTTCATTATCCTCATCTCTAATCTGGTTCACCCACCCTCCTTGAGATAATCCCCCGTTTGCATTGGATGCCTTGAATAATTATGAGAAATACTCTGTAATGATACCCTGAACAAAAATTGAGCATAAACGAGACTCAGCAAGACTCTACAAAATTTTACAAATATCTAAGTAAACTAAAATTTACAACAATCTTTCAAAATCCATGACTTATTATTAATTCATTAAGAATCTCTAAATTGAATCCCTTTTAGACTTATATTAAATATGGATTTTAATTTTTTGAATCTTAAAATTTCTATAAATTTGATTGGAGTTTTAAGTAAGTTCAAATATGGTGGTAAAATCTGAATGTATTTAATTTGAATTTTATAAAATCTATGCAGCTATCGAATTTGGAATTTAAAAAATTTACTAAAATTTGATGGTATTCAAAATTTCATGATTTTTTTCGGATGAAAAAAATGATGGTTATTGATGAATTTGCTAGAATGTTATATATATTTTTCAAATCAGGCAAAAATCAATAAATTTTGAAATATTTGATAAAAGCTCTATCTCTAGAAATCAGCAACAAATATTTAAAATTTTTAAAATTATTAATAAACTCTTTAAAATCTATTTAAATATATTTTTAGATAAGAAAGTATAAAAGCAAAATTTTATAGTACATTTAGTGATCATATAGGGTATGTAACAAAAAAGTTGGGAATGGACTCACTTTGTTATTTTGGTTATAAACAGGAAAGGTAAGATAACTAGATAAGAAATTGTGAAATGTAAGATGAGATATAGTTTCATTATAGAAGAGTTATTAAATGCAAAATGTAAAATATGATATAGAGTTGCATTATAATTTACAAGTTACAAATGATATTGCAAAAATATAGGTTTATAAGCTACTTCCTTCGTTCTAAAATACATATTCTTTTTGACTTTTGATTGGTCAAATTGATTAAAATTTGATTGAAATTTATGTATATTATACAATTAAAAAATTATTTCATTAAAAGGTACACATAATCTATGTTATACTGCAACTTTCAGTTTTCAAAAATAACAATTAAATAATTTTTAATATTTATTAAAAAATTGGTTAATTTGATCTTTAAAAAGTCAAGAAGGACATGTAAAATGGAATGGAAAAAGTTATATAATTCGAAAATGAAAATGATTTATTTAATTAAAAAGATCAATTCCCCCCACTTTTCTTGCAATTTACAAAGTAAACAGCGTAAATGTAAATGCGTACATGATAAGTCTACAACGCGAACTAATCTACACAATTCTACAAGGTCCTATTTGTCATCCAATCGCCGAAATTCACTGTACTTCGCACTTGGCCAACAATCTCAATGGTGATGTAACAGTTACCGAAAATCCTAGATCATCAATATCTGAAATTTGTATCGTTGCCGTTTTAGAAGTAAACTCTTCTAGGCTACTTTTTTTTCTTTGACAATTTCTAGACTACTTATTCGATCCCGTCATTTATTGGACCAAAGTGTGCACTTTAGGTGCATCCATTTAAGCCTTTGCATAATGGAGAATGAATTTGATGAGCTCATTAGGGTTTTCAGAACATTTCAGCGATAAATTAAATTGAATTAAAATTATTGATTCAAGATTCAAGTCAAATTGTATATAATCGATCTGGTTCTCGACTCCCAAAATTAAAAAATTTTGGTTGTCGGTCCAGTCTGATCAAAATCTTGAAAAAAATTGGATCGGACCGGATTTTATGTAAATAGTTATATTTGTATTATTTTACTTTTTAAAATATCTAATACATCATTATTTCACCATCTAAATTAGTAGATAATAAAGGCAATTGTTAAATAAGTTCCAAATATTATTACTTTAAGCTTCATTTTCATATGAAATTACAGTAAAATCTCTATACAATAATATCCTTGGGACCGACAAAAAATATTATTATACGGAGGTTATTCTTTAATAGAGGTTTACATATGAAAATAATTTTAAAATTTAATTAATAAATATTTATTATATATCATAACTACATGAATTTAGAAGATACAGTATATGATAAGTTTGTAAAACAAAGAAAAACAATATCAAATGCATGAATTCAAAACATATACAATATTAAGATCCATGTATTTATTTAACCCGTATATACATTATGCATGCATGTACAATGACTTCTGGTTTTTTACTAAACATATATAAGTATATATATATATATATATATATATATATATATATATATATATATATATATATTTTAAGTCATCATAAATGGTCATGTAACAAGATTATATATTATTGGATATATATATAATTTAAGCATATTTATTCTTATATAGAGGAAATTTTATAAAGAATGGACTTGAAAAATGTATGGAATATCACAACGTAGAGTTTATTCTTAAATATAACTGGCCCGAATTGGGATCGTAATTTTTTATTAAAATAGAGAGGTTATTTCTATATGGAGTATTATTATATAGAGGTTCTACTGTACATAAATATCCATAGTATGATGGAACTTGAATAGTAAATAATGGACATTTTAAGTAATACAAATATCGAAATGGAGCTTAAATAGTAAAGTTTGAATATTATTTCACAATTTCCATAATAAATTGATTAAATAGAAGAGATCAATTACAATATAAATAACTAAATATAAAATTTCATACGATAAATAATTAACACTCACATGTTTAAAAATTACAATTACTTCACAAAAAATAAGATATGGATTTCATTTTTAAACTTATATTAACCTGCAAAATAATTTATTTAATTTTAAGTACTTAAACTTTTAAAAAAACAACTCTTAAATTATAAAAATTAAATTTTTTGTATAGAAATGAGAAATTCTCATTGGTGCGCTTTTACAATTGTCTTTTCCAAATGGTATCATTTCTTGTTTTGATCTTACGAGTGGCACCCTTAAAATAAGAGATTACATTTGTCATATCCTTCCGTTAATGAAACGTTAAATTACTATTTTTTGAATAATTTTCATTGGTGTCCTTCTATAATTTACTTTTTCAAATGGTGTCTGTTGTGGAATAAAAAGTAGGGTGTAATTAATTCATGTATTGATTACTAGGGATTGAGAGCTTCGAGCTTTAATGGTGGCTGCTCTTGTTGTCGGGGACTAACTCGTCCTAACAAGATGCCTACGTACCTTGATGAATATCAAGAATCAAGCCAAAACGTAGTTCTGTAGTTGCCTACGTGGCTTGATGCGCCCTCGCGGCGTAGTGACGTAGTGGCTTGCATGTCCTTATTCGAGGATTAAGCCTAAAACGTGGTGGGTGACGTATGGAGCTATGCCCAAAAACCTTTTTTTCTGAGAATGAGGGGTCAGACCCTTTATATAGGCTTGAGAAGCCTTGGAATTAGGGTTTAGTAACTTGGTGGGAAAGTTATACAATTTGGGCCCAGTTCTAGATCCTTCCATAAGGGAGGTGGATAACTATAGGGGTTGTATGCCTTGGAGGCTACTCCATAGATGATTTGGTTTCCTTTTGGACTCTATAACAGAGTCTTTTTTTTGGTTGATTCGTTAATTACGTTTTTAATATTTAATTAGGGTTTTTGGCCTCATTAATGGGCTTCGTATCTGGACCAAGCTAGGTCTAATTAATACAACATTAATTTGTCTTTAGGGCTTACTTTCAGCCCATATCATTTGCCCCCCAACTTCTAGGAAAACTGATCAGGTTTTCGTAGAAGTTATATTTGCCTTAATCAAGACTTGGGGTCATTTTTATCCCATACGTGGGACTTCTTAATTTTCCTACCCTTATATGAGAAGTTGGTTTGCACTAGTGTTTCACATATATCGCATTATTGTAAAGTGTGGAGCGACCTACACATTTACGACGATTTGCCTTATTCGAGGCTAACTAACAGCGTTTGTGTCTTACCGAAAATTATTTATAATTTTCTTGCATGTTTCGGGATTTTTCCTAGTGCTCACAGGCATTTTCCTTAATCATTCTTAATATTTTAGGAATTTTCTTGTAACCATGAGTATTTTTCTTAATTATTCCAAATATTTTAGGAATTTTTATGTACCCACAGGTATTTTTCGTAATTATTCCTAATAATTTAGGAATTTTTATGTACCCACCGGTATTTTTCTTAATTATTCCTAATATTTTAGGAATTTTCTTGTACCCACAGGTATTTTTCTTAATTATTCCTAATAATTTAGGAATTTTTATGTACCCACGCGTATTTTTTTGTAATTATTTCTAATATTTTATGAATTTTCTTGTACCCACAGGTATTTTTCTTAATTATTCGTAATAATTTAGGAATTTTTATGTACCCACGGGTATTTTTTGTAATTATTCCTAATATTTTAGGAATTTTCTTGTACCCACAGGTATTTTTCTTAATTATTCCTAATAATTATGAATTTTTATGTACCAACGGGTATTTTTCTGTAATTATTCCTATTATTTTAGGAATTTTTATGTACCCACGGGTATTTTTCGTAACTATTCCTAATATTTTAGGAATTTTTATGTACCCATAGGTATTTTTCGTAATTATTTCTAATTTTCTAGGAATTTTCTTGTACCCACGGGTATTTTTCATAATTATTCCTAATTTTTTAAGAATTTTCTAATACCCAGGGGTATTTTTCGTAATTATTCCTAATTTTTTAAGAATTTTCTAGTATCTACGGGTATTTTTCGTAATTATTCCTAATAATTTAGGAATTTTTATATATCCACGGGTATTTTTTGGATTATTCTTGACAATTTAAATATGTCACTTTATAAACAAGAAGGATCAATTTATGAATTCTGCAAAGTTTAGGGTGCTAAACAACACTTTTCCATCCAACCACATTTCAGTTCGTGATTTTGCCTCAAACTTTTGAGGGGCAGGTCGCATCCTTTTTCGCGGACGATTACGACCTCGTTTGAGGTCGTCCAAGGCTCCGTTTTGACAGTGATCGTGTGCTTTCCCGAGGTCATTTCCGACCTCATTTGAGGTCGTGAAGATTTTTTTTTAAATAATATTTTTGAATAATATTTTTTATTTTCTTCAAATTTTGAATAACTTTTATACCCGAATCAGGGCTGTCCTACTCGGATAAAATTTTTCTTGAATAAACTCCGATCGTTTTTTATTAATAAATAATAATAATTTTTTACAAATTATTATTATATAGTAATATTTTCTTGTAATTTGTATGGGGTCCTAATCCTGATAGACCTGAATTGAGGTCTAACTAAACCCTCAATTGTCCAGCTTTGGGGTCTTCGGGACCTCAGCTCTAAGGCCTGGTCGTGAGTCTTACGACCTCAATCCACGACCTGGATTGAGGTCGTGTAAGGCCTTCAATTTAGGCTGATCGTGACACTTATGACCTCAATCCACGACCTGGATTGAGGTCGTGTAAGGCCTTCAACTTAGGCTGATCGTGAGACTTATGACCTCAATCCACGATCTGGATTGAGGTCGTGTAAGGCCTTCAATTTAGGCTGATCGTGAGACTTTTTACCTCAATCCACGACCTGGATTGAGGTCGTGTAAGGACTTCAATTTAGGCTGGTCGCGAGGCTTATGACCTCAATCCACGACCTGGATTTAGGTCGTGTAAGGCCTTCAATTTAGGCTGGTCGCGAGGCTTATGATCTCAATCCACGACCAGGATTGAGGTCGTGTATAGACCCAAAATATCAGTGGTCGCAAGGTCAACGATCTCAAACCACGACCTGTATTGAGCTCGTGTAAGGACCCATAATATCAATGGTCGTAAGGTCTACGATCTCAAAGCACAACCTGGATTGAGGTTTTGGAAAGACTAAATTTTACCGAGGTCTGGAGGTTCTACGACCTTAATTACTACTTGAATTGAGTTTGTCACAAGGCTACATTTTTTGCTGGTCGCGGGGTCTATAACCTCACTCTATGACCTCGATTGAAGTCTTTTTAAAGCCTCATTTGTCCTTGGTCATGGGTCATCATAACCTTATCTCTGAGACCTAGAGGAGGTCAATCGTGACTTGAAATTTCAGCCCCTTGAAGACATGGATTGAGGTCACATTTTTGTCATTTAACTCGATTATTAGGCCCGCTTATTCCATGAGTATTGAAAAATTCATATCCTTTTGCTCGTTGCTCCGATTTGAGCTTACAATATATCGAATCGAAGCTTGTTTCGAGCTCTAACTCCTTGCAATATTTTCTTTTAACTTAATTCTCGCATTTGTTTAGCCTTCAAATGGATGGTAAGTGACCTTTTCGAGCCTTTGGTTGGACGAAAAATGGTCTCTACGAGATTTCATTTGGACGGAGTGGGGCCTTCACGAGCCTTCAGGCGGGTAGAACGTGGCCTCTTCGAGCCTTCAGTTACTTACAGCTAGCTTCCCTGTCTCCGTGGCATCGTTTGGCAACCAGCCATTCTCAAGGTGTGCTTTGATAGGATCTATCCAGCATCCTCCTATCCCGATAGGAGCAATAAGCTTAGAATTAATTGTAGGGGTTCTCAAATGGGTCTCAACCTCTGAAGAATTATACTAAGGTAAGGCATCGACCTTTGTATTTTCCTCCCTTGGTATATACTCAACGTAGCACTTGTCGAAATGGGCTATCACAGCTTTCACAATCCTCATGTTTTTTGCCATATTCTTTTCTCTAGCCTCAAACTCTCCATCGACTTGTGAGACTACCAGCTTTGAGTCTCCACAGACTTTCAGGTTCTTCACCCTTAGGGCTCTTGTCAATCCAAGACCGACTATCAAAGCTTAATACTCTGTCTCGTTGTAG
Organism: Saposhnikovia divaricata; assembly: GCA_036435485.1. Classification (NCBI taxonomy): domain Eukaryota; kingdom Viridiplantae; phylum Streptophyta; class Magnoliopsida; order Apiales; family Apiaceae; genus Saposhnikovia; species Saposhnikovia divaricata. The sequence goes on along the minus strand of CM071597.1, from coordinate 64,420,034 downwards.
GTTGTTTTGAAGTCCAACTTCAAGGCATACTCAACTGCGAACCTATCGGGGCTTTGCAGAACTAAACTTGTACCACTGGTTTTTGTTTTTGATGCCCCCCATGAAAATAGAGCATCTAATACTCCTTCTTCTCTTCCAAGGGCTTCTCACCTAGCTGACCTTCCTGGTGTATTACCTCCTGCCCCCCGACTTCTTGGTTGTCCATGGTATATTCAACAACGAAGTCAGCTAGAGCCTGGGCTTTGATGGCCGTCATAGGCTTGGTACTTAACATCGAATTCTCGTAGTTCGATTTCGCACTTGATGAGCCTTCAATTACATTGAACACGGCCTATTTGAGCCTTCAACTGCATGGAACATGGCCTATTCGAGCCTTCAATTGCATGGAACATGGCCTATTCGAGCCTTTAATTGCATGAAACATGGCCTATTCGAGCCTTCAATTACATTAAATACGACCTATTCGAGCCTTCAATTCCTTAGAGCTGGAAGCTTATGGTTTCATCAAACCTTATTTCTACTTAGTCTGATCAGGTGGAGTGTCTTAACCGGATGCTCAGATACGATAAACCTTGAGGTTTGGGGTGTGCCAAGTCTAGGCACCTCATTTCTTTCAAACAATTCAAGCTTGTAAGAGCCTCGTTTTTGAATTGGCATCCATTTCTGGCTACAAGGATTGGTGGAAGTCCATATCTACGTATCACACTTTCCCACAGGAATATCATTTACTTGGTTGTTATCTAGGCTTGGATTTTGGCCTTAGTCTACTTCATGAAGGTATCAATTGGAACTATCAGGAACTTCCTCTTGACATTTGCCAGTGGGAATGGTTGAACTGATGGTTTTCAACATTTCATGGGATTGATCAACAGTTGCATGTTTTTGGATATTGATCGCACAAACTCTCGACATCAGCCATTATTTCTGACCAGTGGAATCCCAGTTAGGCCATTTTAAGGGCAAGGGTCATGCCCCCCGAGTGTTGCCTAAAGATTTTCATATGAGCTTCTTTCAAGGTTGAATTCGCGTTTTGAGGCTTTAGTGTTTTAACTGATAACTTCCGTGCCTCCAAGGCATTGTCGGGTTTCTAACTGGTTTCTTGGAGAGCCTCTGTAGGATCTATCCAATAGCTTTCCACACCTACAGATGTAGTTAGTTTTTCAATCATTGCTTCGGGCCTTCAAGACTTGGAAGTGAAAACTTCTATAAAATTCTCCAACTCCGAGGAGGCAAACTTGGGTAGGACATCAGCCTTTACATATTCCTTCCTCTGGATGTACTTCATGTAACACTCATTGAATTGAGTCAAGCTTCAAGTATTTGTCGTGGTTCCAGCCCTTGCCTCAAACTCACCTTTCACTTGTGGTATTATCGATCTTAAGTCTCCGCAGACTTTGAGGTTTTTGACCCTCAGGCCTCAAGCCAAGTCCGGCTATCAGGGCTTTGCATTCAGCCTCATTGTTTGTCATTGGGAAATCCAACTCTGGGGCATACTCAAGCATGAGTCCATCGGGGTATGTTCTGACTTAATTTTGTTTTTGATTCTTCATAAAAACTGAGCATCCATCACTCTTGAGTACCGCTCTTCAACCTTCCTTCTCTAATTCTTTGCCCTCCTATGGTACTACTTCTTGCCCCCCGACTTCTTGGTTGTCAGTGGTGTATTCAACCATGAAGTCAGTGAGTGCTCAGGGATTTATTGTGGTTACTTTGTCCAATGCAAGACCTCTTTCACGTAAAAGACGGGTCTCTGAACTTTGTTTTCCTCTTTTCTTCCATCATCTCCATTTCTTGTGGGAAATTTTATCTTCAGGTCTTAGCTAGCTTGAGGCAACCGCCTTAAGCCTGTCCTCCTAAGGATAACATTGTAAGCGGAAGTTGCTTTAACCAGCAAAAGGTTTGACATATGAGTGGCCTCCCTAGGCTCTCGTCCTATTATCATGGATAGCCGAATAGTTTCTTTAACTCTTGACTCAACTCTATAGAACCCATACACGGGCATGTTGGAGGGGTGTCAATTGAGAATCATTGTTCTCTATCTTCGAGATATCCACTGAAGTCCCATTGTCTACCAAGACTCCTTTCACTTGCGAGTTGCCTGTCACAGGTGTTATGACCAACGGGCCATCATGGAGGCACTTCACCCCTTCCAAGTCAAAATCATCAAAGGCAAATGCCATTTCAGTTTTTGCTCGTTATAGAGCTTTTCCTACAATGTGCATAGCTTCTCGAGCACAAGCTTTATGAGAGCTCTTTGTATTCCCGACCGTCGCCGGGTCTTCAGAAATCATGTTTATCATCGGCCCTCTAGGGTTATGGATTGTGATCTTGACTACCATCCATCCTTTTATGATCTCTACTTTATAATCCTGCCTTAGGTTACCATATTAGTCGTCCTTGTTGAACTTATTCAATCTTGCTCTTTGGATCAGAAACTTGACTTTGTGTTTCAACTGTTTACAATCGTGAGTGTTATCCCCAAATGGCTTATGGAACTGATCATATTGGTTCTTGTTTCTCTTCCAGGGATCAATCCTTAGTGGTTTCAACCATCATAGATCCTTGTGTTTCTTAATGTCCATAAGGATTTGGCTCTTTGGAGTATACAAATGTGCATAGCTGGTGAACCTCGATCCTTGATTGTTCCTCTTCCAGGGAGAGTTATAGTCTTTACTTGTTCGTGGATTCATATCCTTAACATTCTACTCGTGACCACCTTCGCTTCTTGTTATTACCTGCATTGCCTCCATCAGGGGTTGAGGCTTCCCTTACTCTTTCATCTACCTTGATAGTTACTCTATCATCCAAGTTCGGGACCTTCATGGCTTCCTTGGTGATTCGGTTCTTGTAACCCCCCAAGGATTCATTCATTTTCCACATTCATGGGGATGTAAAACCTTTTTCATGAACTTTCTATCAATAAATGGGGCGGCGAATGCCCTTATTAGTCCCTTAAAGGAGATGATTGAGTTCGGGGTCATCCGACTTTACCATCGTTGTGTCATTCCCCCAGGGTTTGAGGGAACGACCTATACTTGATTACGACAATCACTAGTTAAAATTTGTAATGCATTGGAGGATGTCTTCATATGATTAGTTGGGTCTCCTACCCTAACACACACCTCGATGGTGGGCGCCTTGAATTTTCTTGAGATATGAAAATTCATTATCTTGTTGGCGAATGATAGGATAGGATCATCATGATCTTTTAGAGGCATAGAATCATCGGGATCATCCCTTTGTGTATCAACCCTTCTCCTTATAGGGGCATCACTCAAATTAATTACATTGGGGATCCTAGTCCTTTGGGGCTGCCTAGATCTTTCTTTAATTTTTGGATATGTGCTTCATGAGCGATTATATATCCTCCCTCCTGAAGTCTTGGGAGCCAATCCTTTGGATCCTTGGGGTTGAGAAGGCCCTAACCCTCATTCGAGCTCCTTACCTGGTTCTCCTTATGAGATAGTTATCTTTTTCAGTGGATGAAAAATCGTAAACAATATAGGGTCCGGGAAAATCATGACTCCTTCATTGGTGTTCTAGACCTTGAATGCATTGAGGTATGCATGCCTCGTATTGCTGGCCACTTCTACCATTGACGAACGACATCCCATTGGTGGGAACCTAAGTTCATTGTATAATGACAGAGATGGGGATTCGCTCCTGAATTCATTGAACCAACAGTCGGCTGCTGCGGATTACTAATTTGAGCCCCCATGTCCCTTTGTATATGGCCTGAATAGCCGTTCCTTGAGTCCCCAGGGGTTGAGAATGTCCTGCTCCTTCGGCGGGCTCCTTGCCTTGACGTCTCTTGCTAGAATGGACGTCCTTTTCCTTGTCTTCTTCAGACGAGAAGTCATCTTTGGTGTATGATCCGGAGAAATTTTGGTGTCCTCCAACAAGGGTACCAAGCCTTCAATGCATTGAGGCACATAATTTTCATGAGTAGATTGATGGTTTCATCAACAGTTGGGAACAGTGACAACCCATAAACGGGGTTTTGAGTTATTGGGATCAACATGACGGTGGTGGCGATCCGTGCTCTTGGTGCTCCATTAGTCAGAGGTAAAACCACCATCTGAAATTAGGGATTCATTCCTTGAGTTAGTAGATTTTAAATCACCCCTTGGAGATGCATCTCTAGGGGAGTCGTTTCTTATTGGAAGTAAAGGTTAGTGGATTACTGATCCGATTGCTCTTTCATCATCATTATTGCATGATCGAGACTTCTTCCCTCTGCTACTTGTGGTGGTTTCAAACCTCAAATACTGGGCGAATCATCCTCTCATTGAGGTGGAAGTCCATAACTTGGATCTAATCTGCCAATGGTGGAAGCATCACGGTAGAGACTTATAGTCATGCTTACCTATTATAGGCATAATCATGCCTAGGATTGGGGATCCGCCCTTGGAGAGTTTAAAATTCATTCTTTGGACTTCAGCTCCTTGGAGACTCGTTTAAATTCCTGTTCCAAGAGGGTTCAATTCTTGAGAAATGATAGGTGTGGGCATTCTTCAATTTCTCAATAAAAGGAGGGGTAGGATCATTTTGATCTCCTGGTTGAATTAAATCATGGGACTTAGCCATTGGGATATCTGTCCTTGGGACCTCAGTCCTTTTATGCCTCCTTGAAGGCCTCTCCAAATTAACAAAAGGAAATTTTCCTATTCTTTAAGTAGGAAGGCAATTTTACCTCTGTTGTTCCTTCTCCAAGTCTTGTTTCAACTTTTGAATCTCGGCTTTATGAGCCTTAACCCATTCTCATGTCATTCTTGGCACTTTGCTCAAAGTTTCTCGGACACGCCCAATAATGGGTTCCTTGTTTGCACGCCTCTTCCTCGGGGCTCGATCTCGATCATCCCTAGATGAAGAATCCTCAGTATAGGGTCCAGAATGATCTTCGTACCCTCCTTCATAGGCAAGGCCTAGGCCTGTGATGTATGGGGGTTTATATGGCTTGTGCACTTGATATGCATGACCACTTCCTCTAATGCCTCCTGTGTTTGAGGGATAGATGGGTAACCCGTAGGCTATATTCGTGCTTGAGATGAATCACGGTGGTGGAGATCTGTGCTCCATGGGGGTAGGCCGTATCCTAGAAGGAAAAGACCTATTTGAAGGGGATTCATCTCCTGGCCTTGGGGATTCATCCCTATGGGTTGTGATCCCTCGACATAAGTTTCAATAATTTTGGAGATTCATTCTTGGGATTAAGAACCTGAAATCTGGGTATTTGTTTAAGGGGGTACAAATCCTTGTTCCGTAGTCACGGGTACAGAATTGCTAGTGGTGGTGTTTGTAGTCACCGGTGTTCTCCGTGTGTTCATCATGGTTGATGTTGTCGTCCCACAGACGGCGCCAAATGTTGTGGAATAAAAAGTAGGGTGTAATTAATTCATGTATTGATTACTAGGGATTGAGAGCTTCGAGCTTTAATGGTGGCTACTCTTGTTGTCGGGGACTAACTCGGTCCTAACAAGATGCCTACGTACCTTGATGAATATCAAGAATCAGGCCAAAACGTAGTTCTGTAGTTGCCTACGTGGCTTGATGCGCCCTCGCGGCGTAGTGACGTAGTGGCTTGTATGTCCTTATTCGAGGATTAAGCCTAAAATGTGGTGGGTGACGTATGGAGCTATGCCCAAAAACCTTTTTTTTTCTGAGAATGAGGGGTCAGACCCTTTATATAGGCTTGAGAAGCCTTGGAATTAGGATTTAGTAACTTGGTGGGCAAGTTATACAATTTGGGCCCAGTTCTAGATCCTTCCATAAGGGAGGTGGATAACTATAGGGGTTGTATGCCTTGGAGGCTACTCCATAGATGATTTGGTTTTCTTTTGGACTCTATAACAGAGTCTTTTTTTTGGTTGATTCGTTAATTACGTTTTTAATATTTAATTAGGATTTTTGGTCTCATTAATGGGCTTCGTATCTGGACCAAGCTAGGTCTAATTAATACAACATTAATTGTGTCTTTAGGGCTTACTTTCAGCCCATATCAGTGTCATTTCAATGTTAATGAAATAAAATAACTATTTTTATTTAAAACAAAAGACTAAACATAATAAAAGAAGCGTTTGATATATGCACACCCTAACAAAATTGTAGACTAAAATATCGTTATTAACATTTCAACTACACCTTTTTTGTTGACATTTATTTTTTAGAATCAAAATCGAAGTGTCGTGGCAAAAAAACAATATACACTACAATGTATAAGCGTCAAAAGTTTTATAATCTTAAATCACCAATGTATTTTGAATTAATCATTTTTTGAAAAGTTTCCACATAAGATAAAAATATACGATTAGATATTAGAGTACCATAATTATTGAGTTTAATCAACAAAAATAATATAATAGCCTCCATAATTTAAAAGTAAATTTTATCTACTTGAAAAGAAAATGATATAATTAATATGTATTAAGATAAAAAAATAACATATTAAGAAAATTAATTAGATATCAATAAAATTAGAGATTAACTTACTATATTGTTCTACGCAAAGTATTTACATTTTTTTATTGTGACGTATCTTAATAATTCAAGTACTGTAACAATGTTATTATCCGTTCGTTTAGACTTTAGAGCATGCTTTATTGTGGAATTTTAGAAAATTATTAAAATAATAGAATAAATAATTGATAAAGGATTAGAGTATGTAAAACATAAATAAATGAAGGACATTTTGGACAAAATATATTAATAGGGTGTGAAACCATCAATTGAGGGTGTGCATATATCACCACCCTAAAAAAAAAAAATTAAGTTGGGTGGAGACCATCATATAAGTGAAATACATACTAACGAAACACATACTAATATTTAAGGAAATGAAATAACTATTTTTAATTAAAATAAAAGGCAAAGCAAAATAAAAGAAAAGTTTAAGTCGGGTGAAGACCATCATATGAGTGAAACACATACTAACGAAAAACATTCATATGAATGAATCGAACACATACCTGCAAGTTCAGATAGTATGATTTGTGATGATAGTGAAATTTTTTTCCTATTAATCTCTTTCAAATCGAATCCTAGCTCTCACTCTCCCTAATTGAACTTGAGTGATATGGTCTCCACCCTACTTAAGTTTTTCTTTTATTTTGTTTAGTCTTTTATTTTAATTAAAAACATTCATTTTATTTATTAACAGTAAAATGGTACCATTTGAAAAAGCCAATTGTATAAAGACACTAATGAGAATATTAAAAAAAATTTAACGTTTCATTAACGGAAGAGTATGACAAGTGTAATTCCTTACTTTATTAGGGGTGTCACTCGTAAGACCAAAACATAAAATAACACCATTTGGAAAAATCAATTGTAGAAGGGCATCATTGAGAATTTTCCTATAGAAATTAAATAATCGATCCGGGTTTTTTCGATCTGGTCCGACACCATGACCAATAATAACAGGTCCGGTCCTTAATCCAAAGAATCAAAAAAATCCGATTCTTGATTCGATCATATTTTGGACTTTTGTGGAGTCAGCTGCAAAGAATTTGTACTTTTTATCCAAGATTTTCCAAATGGAAGATGATGTGCTTTGCCATATTGGCATTCTTCACAAACAATTTCATGATGAAAGCTTCCCAAATTACGCAGCCCGTTAACAATATCATTTGCTGAAATATTTTTAGCTTCTCATAGTTCACATGAGCCAAACTAGCATGCCATAATGATAACAATATTATTTGCTGAAATATTTTTAGCTTCTCATAGCTCACATGAGCCAAACTAGCATGTCATAATGATGCTTTATTTTATTTGTTTATTTTTTCTACAAAAGCTTCATTTTCCGACAAAACATAAAGAGATTTAACTCCATTCACATAGCTTTGTTTGTGAACAATGCTATCGTTTATTTGAACTCTGTACTTTATTGAATTATATATGGAACCTGATCAGGGGCATACGTATATCAACAAATATATATCAGCATGTCGGGAAACACGTACTACAAACATTATTTGTTGTACTTATACGATCGAACTCTTGATGTAAAAATTGGGATTCCCATTTCTTTATTTACCACAAATAATATTTACAATACATATTTTTCCAACATATATCGACATATGTTTACTTGTGAGTTGTGACCGTATAGGCGTATACCATTATACATATTCAAATAATTATAAATTCAATTGGTAGAGAACTTTTATCGAAAAAAAGACTAAAATAAAATTAGAAACTGTCACACCGGTAACAAAGAAATTGAGAAACCGCCCCATCTTATAAGCTATAATTTCGTTCGATTACAAAGTTTTATTCAGTGACATACATCGACGCTCTCCCATACACGAGCTAGTACTTCATGGAACTGTGTAGCCTAAACACAACACACAAGATATATTAATTAATAAAAAGTCATAAAGTTTTTTACAGAATGAAACGACATCATATGAACAAATTAGTTAAATAGATCATAAAATTTGGGGGAATCTTCAACTTACTTCCACATTTGGTTCCGTGGGCTAATGCTTTCCCACATGAATTAGCGACGGAGATACATTTTTCCATGCTAATGATCTTCTCAACCTGGTCAGTGATGTGTTGACACACGCATGCCAGGTTTACGTTCTTGAGAACATCGCAACATTCCTTTGATGGTGCAGTTGCAGGACTGGACTTTTGAACGTATCGTGCACATTGTTGCATGAGACCCTGGATGTCGCCTTGGCACTGGCCCGAAACCTGAATGGTGTCGCCAAAGAGTAGAGTTGTGCAGCACAGCATGACAAGAAAAAACTTGAACTCGTAGCTAATTCCCATTTTTCAAACCTATATATTTTTGCTGTGTGTGTATGTGAATGTGTGGTGTGTTTAATCGAGGAAATGTTTGACATTATATATAGGGGGAAGGTGTAAGAATGACTGTTTGCATGAATGCCTCATAGCGTGAAGAGATTTAGCGTTAAAGTTGTATATATTGAGATTCCATGTGATATTACTTTCTTGCATCTTTCACTCAACTGCTTCACCACATCCTTGCCTGCAAGCTCATTGTTTATGCTTAGAAAATATTGTTCATTCGCATTTAGTAAGCAATGAGCTAAAAAGTCCAATTCCAGGTCTAAACAATCATCTGGATCACTTAATTCACCTATCATTTACTTGGGTCCAGACCTTGGAATCAGATTAAAATAGGTTTACATGGTACATTACAAATAATTAAGCTGATCATTTGCGTACCTTGCACAAATTTTATATTAATGGGTCACAACCAAATTAGTGGCCTGAAATTGGCATGAGTTTTTAGGACCCTTAAACTGTTAAATCATTACTATATCTTTTTGTGTTTCCAAAACAGACAAATCTGCAATCTCTTATATAAAAAACTATGAAAAGAGATCCGAATTAACTTTTACATAGTAGATTTCAAATGTAGAAAGCAAGTCCAATGCAATGTTATCATTGGTTCTATTGCTATATTATAACATCAAATACTAAAAAATTCAACTCCAAAGTGATGTTATAATTGGATACAAATATGCATAAATGCATCCTTGTTCTAAATTTGAAACCAATGATGCATTTATGCATCCATGACACATCATCATTTAACCATATATGAATTTTATGTTGATGTACTTTAAATGAAAGATAGGAGAGAGAAACAAAAAAATAGCTAAATTTGGAATTAATTGAATGTAAAATGCAACTAGCATCGGAGTTGAGGTTCTATTTTAACACCAAAAAACACTTTTTGATGCTAAATTATAGCAATAGCTATAGCTATTTAACATCTAGCATTAGACTTGCTCTTACTACACCCAAAACAAGGGTGATGGTCTTCATATCTGATATCTCAAATGTGGAATTTTTGCAACGCACAACAAGGATGATAGACTATAAATATCAGCAACTTGTTCTGCCAGTTTGTGCTCTGTTTTCAAGTACCTAGTCTTCTGGATGCGAATTGCATATCGGATTCTAAATACTCTTCTTAATATTTTGATCCTAACTTCCATTATGGGACTTTGGTACTTTTCAATATCTTGCAAGTGCTTGTCTTGCATAAACTAATTCTACTGTTTAGTTTTCTTTATTTAATACTTAACTCTTTGATCCTAATTTGGCTATTTCAGAAAACTGCTAAAACTAACTTCAATGATGCATATTCTGATAGAAGACTGCAAAAAGAAACAAAACAATGAACCAAAAGAGTAACCATGTGTAAGAGCATCTCCAAGGGCCCATAACCCTTACCTATATATGAGATAGCTGGACACTTTTAGGGTTTTTCCCCAAAAAAAACAAGCTCTAATGGTTGGGTCCCTTCCCAATACTTTTAGGGGAGAAAAAGTAGGACCCTGCATATGAGGACCGTGATTGCACACCCCTATATTGACCACGTCATCTTCCGCTACAATTTCTTGTTCATGGAGGCCCAATGTGCTATTTTTCTAATTGATATTTTTAAATTTCAAACTTTAAAATTTCAAAAAACTAAACTAAAAATATTCTGAAAATATAGGGTGTGGATATAAGAGTTATCATTGGAGTACAACTTCATTTTAATTCCCTATACTTTTTAAAATCCTTATTTTAGGGGTTGTGGAAAGGAGGTCTCTTAGAGCATCTCCAAAGGGCTTCCCTATTTTGGATCCCTAAAATATAGTAAAATAATGGTTACTTAAAATATAGGGAACGAAAAAGCTATTTTACTCCAATGGTAATCCCTATATTGGTTCCCTAAATTTTTAAAAGTATGTTTAATTAATTCTTTGAAATTTGAAAAACCAACTATTATTACAACGACCATATTCTAACCATCATATTACCCAATTTAATTTTATAAAATACTAGTTTTTTAAAATTCATTTCTATATTTTTTTATTTAAATATTCTAAATATAACTTTATAAAATATTAGAATTTTACAATAATTTATGTGATTTTTTCCAATTACTTATACATCCTTCATTTACCCAATATTAAATTTTAAATCATTAACATGTTATAATAAAATCATAAGTAACAAAATAAAAAGGGGAAGAAAAAAAATGGAATTTAGCAGAAAGAAAAAAACAAAATTCCAAACATATGCTAATATAACATACACACAGCGTGTGAACACTTGAACCGGCCGGAGAGATGAAAAGTTGTAGGAGAGAGCAGCGGGAGATGACATGGCAGCATATAGGGGATCAATTTTCATCCGTCAAATAAGGGGTTCTACATTCTCTCACCTAAAAATTTTAGGGAAGGAGGAGGACCGTTGGAGATGAATTTTTGGAGAAAAACCCCTAAGAATTTTTAGGTTTTAGGAAGAAGAAATTTTAGAACTATAAATTTTAGATTAATTTCTTCTTCCTCCTCAGATCTCATCATGTCCATTCCATATTTCCAATCATAAAAACTCAAAAGTGGATAAATACGATGAACTTCAAGTTTGTGTTTTATTCGCAATCCATTTCATTAAAATCAACTAAATTTTCCCGCAAACAAAATTATCAACCAAATACAAAATCAGACTTCCAGAAGAAGTTGAGTTGAAATTAACAGGAAGAAATTTAAGAGTATTGTTGAAGGATTTATAATTATTGGCGCCACTGCACAATCTGTCCTCCTATTGTAAATCCAGGGCTGGTTCTGTTTTTATCTGATATACTATACATTATTGATCTAGAGTTAGCCCACTTTTTCTCAATAATGTACTTTCTCTATCTTGACTTATAAGGATGTGGAAGAAGAGAATTCAAGCACCACATTGTTTTCGCAGTTAGGTATGGGGAGAGTGTCAGGTGGGTAGCATACCTTTTGTGAACTACAACTAGTATGCTTTAATCTTTGGAAAAAACAAATAAAAAATGATGATTTCTGGAACAGTTTACTAATACAGGTCTTAATTTATCCGATACTCTTCTGTTTTAATAACTCAACGTTGAGTGTTCAATTATCAGTAAAGACTTCAAATTTCAAGGCGGTTGACGAACCTTGATAGATGGCACTCAAACTACTGAGAATCGACTACTAAGTTAGTCCTTCACATCAATGAACAATATCACATAAATAATGGCTAATGCGCACAAGTCTATTTAACCTACCGGATTAGATTTCTAAACCTGAGTGTTAAGGCATGTGGATCAGCATAGTTCTACTGTGCAATGCCACATGTTCAAACCACATGTTGTCGAAGAACATTTGAACATATGGAGGCCCTATATTCTCACAATTCAATAGTATCATTTTTCCCTCCACAATTTTTTTTACATATGGAAATTTTAATTGAAGATTTTATACAGTAGCGCCCGAGTCTTGAACTTATCACCCTCTTGTTATTACTAAAAGAGTGGTTAGACTAAAGCCAGGTAATAAGCACATCTTTACTTTCTCCCCTCTGTATATATCTCAAGGCCCGCATGATGAAGTTACAATATTGAACATGCAAATAATGAGGAACCTAACAATTGAACAAAACACAAAGAAAAGGAAAAACAATCCTGTGTATAAGGAAAAGGAGGAAGGCCACGGCCCACTAGTGTTTAAGGTAAATAAGCAAGTTCCATATCTGCTATTAGTTTGAATTCTTTGTGATCAATGTATTTTTATTTTCTCTATTCACGTTTAATGATCTTGAACAATGCAGAACACAAGGTTTGTGAAATCAGGGCTCTTCTCTCTGATATCCATGAAAACATCAATCTCTAGCAAGTTTTCAATAATTACCATCCTTTTGGACCTCTCTAGCTAGCAAGTTTCAATATTTACCATCCTTTTGGTTCAAAAGAACTCATATATTTAGAGATGTGGTGCGAAGTTCTTGCCAATGTGTATCATAGCTAGCATTTGAATTGACCACTTAGATAATTTTTAATAAATTTAAAGTTCTCATCACTTAATATACAGAATTCATCTTGACTTTCTTTTTCAAGTCTTCATTATTGTTTCATGACAAGTGATGGTTCCATGGCAAGAAAGAGCTGGTTCAGCCTGGTAAAGAAGTTCTTCATTTCAGATACTGTAATAAGTGAACACAAGGTATATATTACAAATTTCATTATTTACCTGTTTCTCGCTGACTCTTACAGATAATATCTACATTGGCAGAAACAAAGGAGAAGAAGATGGTTTTCTGGAAGATTCAAGATCAAACGGTTACCTACTTTTCCAGCATCATCGCCAACAAGAGATACGGAAGAGCAGAGCGATCAAAGTTTTAATGTGGACATTTTAATGGCTGCTGCAGCTGATGAAATTGTTGCAGATAATTTTGATCAGCCCTCTAGTACTTCTCAGTATACTTGTCAAAGAGAAGACGAATGCCGAGAATTCTCAAGCATATATTGTAAATACAGTGCTCCTACATCAGCACCTCACTGGAGAAGGGAGATCCAAGAATTAGCTGCCACCAAAATCCAAAAAACCTTCAGGGGTTATCTAGTAAGTTTCTTATTTGCAGAGTCTCTATAGTAATATATGAAAATGAGGACTCTCAACACACGATGGAAGGAGTGTACTAATGGTTTACTTCCCCCATATGGCTGATACAGGCAAGAAAACTTTTTTGGGCACTAAAGGGAATAGTTAGGCTTCAAGCAACTATCAGAGGCATACTTGCTCGACGACAAGCTATTGCGACACTTAATAAATTGCAGTCGGTAGTAAATATACAGGCACAGGTACGTGCAAAAAGAAGCCAAATGTTAGATGGCCCTTCTTGCTCGCAGGGAAACAAAGAAGTGATGATGGATTTTAAAGGCAAGGACATTAAGGTACATCTGAACAAATTGGACACCTTTAATGTGTTAGGTTAAGGGACTTACACAATCCGAGATTCACAATCACAAATACAGAGCACATACACCCAATTGATTAGTTGACAAGATCTACTAAAGCGAAAAACAAGAACACACAAATACTTGACGTGAAAACACCCACGCCCCAAATTTGTATTATTAATCTAATCAATAATCAATAATACATCAAAACAATAACACCTTACGGTGTCCCAACCCGATACTTGAGCATGCTCAAGCATCATCCAAACAATACTTAATACTACATCTCTTAAGTTTTCACCACCCCAACTAAATACAATATGACTATGTATATATAGCCATCACAAACTTAGCCACCAAGATATCCTAATCATACTTGGTTTCCAATTACAATCCTTATCATACTTGGTATCTAAATATACCATCTATAATAATTATCTAAACATATAATTATTACCCAATCCATATATGTTTTGAATCACCAAAACCCATCCTATTCGTATTGGGTTTAAACCCAACAATCCTCCCCTTCAACCCAATACCCACATCGGATTGAACGGTAACCATCAAAGTCATCGACGTCCATCTGCCAACGCCTCCCCTCGAACAAGAATCTCCTCATCTTGCTCCTCCAATCTTGAGTGTCGCTAAAACCCGTATAATGACCCTCCAAACCATCGTTCTTCACCATAACGATGTATCCATCTACAAAATCACGTGCATCAACCACCACGAGTGCTCTTCCACATGTTGAGTCACCCGATCCTTGCTTTCACAATCCTTCGGTCTCCTGAAGAAAATCATTAGTATCATCCAAATAGTTCACCTGGTTGATCAAGCCATTGAAATAGTTGCGATGACCTCTTCCATCTTCTTCCATCTCGAGTCCGCACAGGATTGATCCATGGTGCAAGGCCAACCGAATAATCCATACCGCACGTAACTTTGTCTTTACCCGCTTTAGTAGCAATCTTCTTATCAGCAAATCATTCATCATGCTCTGCCATACCAATTGAACCTCGAACTTTCCCTCAACCTCATCCATCACGAACCCGAACCTGACTCTGATACCAATTGTTAGGTTAAGGGACTTACACAATCCGAGATTCACAATCACAAATACAGAGCACATACACCCAATCGATTAGTTGACAAGATCTACTAAAGCGAAAAACAAGAACACACAAATACTTGACGTGAAAACACCCACGCCCCAAATTTGTATTATTAATCTAATCAATAATCAATAATACATCAAAACAATAACACCTTACGGTGTCCCAACCCGATACTTGAGCCAACAATGCTCAAGCATCATCCAAACAATACTTAAGACTACATCTCTTAAGTTTTCACCACCCAAAATAAATACAAGATGACTATGTATATATAGCCATCACAAACTTAGCCACCAAGATATCCTAATCATACTTGGTTTCCAATTACAATCCTTATCATACTTGGTATCTAAATATACCATCTCTAATAATTATCTAAACATATAATTATTACCCAATCCATATATGTTTTGAATCACCAAAACCCATACTATTCGTATTGGGTTTAAACCCAACATAATGTAACACTTTATGGTGGAGATAGAACTTGTCAGTATAATTTCTGAGCATAATAATTGTAGAAAAACTGCTTTAAATGAATTTGTAGATTGATATGAACAGTCACAGAAGGGGGATGACAGTCTTCTAACAAAAGAAGAGGAAAATGATCTTTGCTCAAGCAAGAGAACGGCTGCTATCAAAAGAGAGAGGATAAAAGAGTCCTCTCTTAGTAATAGAGTATGTTATTGCCTTCTATGCTTCGAAGTTTCATTTAAAATGTTAATTATCTTTGCTATATTCATACTCTTGAAACTGATATAAATTTCCAATGTCATAAATCTAGAAGGCGGAGCTTTTCAATTCCAAGTCATCCCTACTTCAGATAGATATGTGATAATAATACATTTATAGTTTGTGTCTTGCTACATTATAAATTGTATCATGTAAGAAACTTCCTCTTATTTTTTTTACAACTAGAAGTGCTTAAAATTGGATAATAACATTTTTAGGAAGCTTTTCAACCACTTCATACTTTGATAAGTTTTCTGCTGTTTTTTTGGTCCTTCATAGATACTAGTACGTGATACTTGTGTATATGGAAAGAGGTCTTTTTTTTTGAGTTATTTCGTATTTCCATAATCTCTTCAACGAGGCTAGGAGGAGAGGTGCCGGTGTGGAGCAAGAGGTCCCGCTTTCGCCTGTGTTTTCCCTCGACCCCTGTGAGCGCATCAGCAACGATGAAGTCAAGGGTGCCTTGCAGAAGATGGCTAGAGGGAAGGCGGTTGGTCCGGATCTTATCCCAATCGAGGTATGGCTTTGTCTTGGTGAGGTTGGCGTCAAATGGCTGGCAGATCTGTTCAATGTTCTTCTCTTGGGTGATAAGATGCCAGCTGAATGGAGGCGTAGTGTTGTGGTCCCTTTTTTCAAGAATAAAGGCGATGCTCAAAGTTGTAGTAACTACCGGGGTATTAAATTACTCAGTCATACTATGAAACTTTGGGAGAGAGTGGTCGATAGTCGGCTTAGAAGAGTAGTCGAAATCTCAGAGAACCAATTTGGTTTTATGCCTGGGAGATCGACGATCGAGGCCATTCATCTCGTTAGGCGCCTTATGGAGAAGTTCAGGGAACGTCGCAAAGACCTCCATATGGTGTTCATCGATCTTGAGAAGGCCTATGATAGCATCCCCCGTGTAGCTATCTGGAAGAGCCTTGAGGAGAGGGGAGTTTCGTCGGCGCTCGTTAGGGTGATTCAAGACATGTACTCCCAAGCTAGTTCTTGCGTTCGGACCCCGGTGGGGGACTCCCGTTTCTTCCCGGTTGAGATGGGGCTTCATCAGGGATCGGCCCTGAGTCCGTTTCTTTTCGCCCTTATCCTTGACGTCTTGTCGCGGGGGATCCAAGACGCTGTCCCTTGGTGCTTGCTCTTCGCGGATGATATCGTGCTAGTGGCGGAATCGAGGAGGGAGGTAAACGACAAACTGGAGCTTTGGAGATCTACTTTGGAGTCCCAAGGGTTTCGTTTGAGTCGTTCTAAAACCGAGTATCTCTGGTGTAACTTCAGCGGTGAGGCCAACGAAGAGGGGGTGGAGGTTAGGATTGAAGACCAGATCGTCCCGCAGACGGATAAATTCAGGTATTTGGGTTCGATCATCCAGAAGGAAGGTGAGATTGAAGCCGATGTCACGCATCGCATCAAGGCTGGGTGGCAAAGGTGGAGGGCGGCGTCAGGGGTTTTGTGCGATAAGAAAGTCCCTTTAAAGTTGAAAGGGAAATTCTATAGAGCGGCAATTCGTCCGGCGATGTTGTATGGTTCTGAGTGTTGGGCGGAGAAGAAGGCTCTCGTTAGCAAGTTGGAAGGGGCTGAAATGAGGATGTTGCGGTGGTCTTGTGGGCGCACGATGTTGGACAGAATCCCGAACTCGGTGTTTAGGAGCGAGCTTGAAGTGGCGCCTTTCGCTGCGAAAGTTAGGGAAGGAAGGTTGAGATGGTTCGGCCACGTCCGTAGGAGGCTGGCTGAAGCCCCAGTTAGGAGGGTCGAGAGTCTGACGGTTGTTGGGGCGAGGAGGAGAGGCAGGCCAAGGAGGACGTGGGAAGAGCAGCTCCGGATGGACCTGAAGGCATTAGACTTAAACGAGACCATGCTCGCGGATAGGTGTTCTTGGAGGCGGCGTATTAGAGTGGTGGATTCCCTTCTAGGTTGTGGCTCTGTGGTCGAGAGCCTCAGAGTTGCCTTGTCTCGATTAGCGCTTTTTTAGTAGTTCGGCTTCAGCGTGCTCACTTTTCGTTCTGAGTATCGTTAGTTTTCCTGTGTTTTTCTTTTCTTTTGGTTTTTGGTTTTGCAGTTGCAGGGAGCTTGGCTCGGTGTTGTCATCTGGCTAGGAGTTCCATAATCCCTCGCAGGTAGGTATGCCCCATGTGGAGAACGCCATGGGCCTCAGGTATGTCATTGTTCATTTCCGTATCATGTTCGTTGTATTCTACTACACTCTATGTTTTTTGTGCACTCAGCCGAGGGTCTTCACGGAAACAGCCTCCCCGCTCTAAAAGTGGGGGTATGGTCTGCGTACATCCTACCCTCCCCAGACCCTGCTCTGAGCGGGATATACTGGGTATGTTTGGTTTGGTTTGGTTTATTCGATTGTCTAACTCGAAATTACAAAATTTCAGAGGTCAGCAGAACTGGAACAGAACAAAATAGATGGAAGATGGAGATACTACAATGCGTGGATACTAGGATATCTAAAAGGGAAGATCTACAAAACTTAGTATCAATTTTCTCAACTAGGGAAAGAATTAAAAACTACAACACTGGAGTAGAACTAGTGAAATCCCGAAATCTACATAAGCAGTGCCACATCAAAGAATCAGAATCGCCAGTAACAAGTTCATTTCATCATCTAAAGCAACATTCAATTGGAAATAGATATTCTGCTGGAGGAGGATCTCCTGTTGTTCCTACTTACATGGCTGCTACAGAATCTGCCAAGGCGAAAGTTAGATCGATCAGTTCACCAAGACTAAGGCCTATGAGCTTGGATTCGAATTCTGAAATATTTTCTCCTTACAAGCACAAGTTATCCCCTATATCATCAATTAAAAGTGAGGTGACAACAATGAGCATGGTCACTACACCTAGCAATGGCTACTCATACAGATCTCCGTACCTTAAAGGGCCTAGAATATCTAACAGATATTCCAAGTTTCTTAGCATCAATTGAGAATGTTGTACTTTGTTCTTTCCTTTCTGGTTCATAATCATATTCATGATTTAATTGACAATTTTCAGGTGTCTTTCTTTTTATTTCTGTTGATGTAATAATATGAATGCTTAAATTTGAGGTTCGCTTTTCAAGGATAGTACATGCAGTGATGCAGGTAATGAATTTAAGAACAATAAAGATGTTAACTTGATCTGAATAACCTATCAAGTGTACTTGTACTCGGTCTTCAAAGGATATGTTTGAGCACTCGTTCTTCTTCTTACCTTGGAACTCAGTCACACACTAGCATCGTTTACTAGAAGGTAATTTCTTACCTTGTACGGAGTTGTACTAGTAAACTGATACACCATGACCAAAAAAAAGGGTGAGTAGTTTCCTAGAATGTATAAGAAATGATAAGTAGCAATATTAATCTATCCTTTATGCCAATAATGCTGGGTTCATATAGTAAACATAACCTCTCTTAAATGATTTATGGAGTTTGTGTGCTGCCAAAGAATCATCATTAACACGACAAATACACCAATAATGTTGCTACTGCACACTACTTGTGTACAGAAGAAGGTTGTTCCAGTTAGCCATTTTGGACGAAAATCAGTTCCTTTGCAGTTAGAGCATCATGTTGAACCATGAAGCAGAGATGAAAAAAACAGATATTAATCAGGGGCGGAGCTACCTTAAAGCCAGCAGCGACCGCTCACCCTCAAGTTTGACAAGTTTCTGTGATATAGCAACTAGCCAACAACTGAAAAATATTAGGGTAAAGAGAATCTACCTGACACGGTAAAAAAATTCTCTATATATGCGGCTTAAAATCATGTATTAATCACGTATTCTCCATCTACTGTTTACACAACAAACGGTTCGTAGACCGTTGGATCAATCATCCAACGGCTTTAGACCGGACCCCTTAACTTTATTGTGCATGAACAATAATTCAGCTAGAAAACAAACGTCGTATATTGCACCAATTAAATTTGATTACTGTTCTTATCTTAAACTTTTGAACAGAACCAAAACAAAGATTTTGAGGCAACTGAACAGGAGGTGATGAACCTAATAATCGAAGATTATGGCCAGCGCCGCTCTGGCCCCCAAACCCGACGCGAACTAGCTAAAAGCCTCATAATTAAGTCATTAAGTGACTTTAAAATCTTATTTTATGCCCCAGTACTAGCACTTCTTAATGTTTTATGATCCATGGATCAATGTACTATCTCTATTTACTTCTTTCACAAACAGTGGGAGCATAATAAAAAGTTTTGGGGCCATAATCTAGATGTTCTTTCACAGGCAACTTCTTCTTATCACCTTTGATAAATGTACTTTGAGAAGTAAATTTAAACTAACACAATTCGCATTTTGATCAAAGAACCTTTACGCTTAATACAGCAGCATCTCTAAGAAGTTAATTACGAATGCGTTTCTAACTACTGTATGATACTCATCTCATTGCAGAACTTGTTAAGTTGTCATTAATAGAGTGTTCTCCTAAAAAGGAATAAAAAGCTTCAGTAAACATTAAATCCAACCCAGAAGTAAACATTTTTTCCACAGGATACAGCATGGATAGCTTTAATGGTTAAATACCTTACTCGTATGTGTAATTCGTACATTAAAAAATGGAGTACATTGTGACCAGGCTTAGTGAAGATGTGCAAAACAATATAATAACACTGAGTTTTTGGAGAAAAGGATCAGAGTGCGTAGCTCAGACTTTTCAACATTCTTCAGACCAAAATAATACTTGAGCTCCGCAGAAACAATCTCGAGAATAAAGATTTAAGTTTAACTAACAAATTGCTCACGAAGTTTGTGGCAACTTGCTAGCACAAACATATAATGGACCTGTTTAACTAACAAATTGCTCATGAAGTTTGTGGCAACTTGCTAGCACAAAAACATAATGGACCTGTTCTTGTCTACCCAGTTATTAAGTCTAATTATTAGCTACATGAACTGTTATAACGGAAGCAAGAAAGATTATATGCAGAAGAGAAATAAGTTTATAGATCTGAGAGGATAAACAGATTACAAGATTTTTCAGATGATATTTACAATCCTTACAAGCATATCTATTTATAGACAAAATTTAAGGGGTAGGTGTGGTAGGTGGGTCAAATCCGGCGGCTACAGTGGCGCCGCCGGCGGCCGCCGGCGGCGGCTAGTCAAATCCGGCGGCTTCTAGATTCAAGGCATCTAACAAATCTCCACCTTGACTTGAATCTTCTCACAAAAAACAGATAACAGATGTACCAGATGCATCATAATAATGCCAGATGTACCAGATAACAGATCTCCACCTTAACTTGAATCCTCTCACAAAAACAGATAACAGATGTACCGGATGCATCGTAATAATGTCAGATGTACCAGATATATTATAACAGATGTACCAGACGCATTATAATAATGCCAGATGTACCAGATAAAAAAAAACTCTTCTGCCTCAGATTTTGCCCTAAAAGGGCAATCAGTAACTCCGAACATTTAGCAAATCCAAACAATGTTGAAACTTGCTATGTGGAACCGGCTTGGTGAGCATATCAGCTGGGTTATCAGCAGTACCCACTTTGCTCACCTTAATTCTCGTCTCACTTCTTAGAAAATGATATCTCACATCTATGTGCTTAGTCCGCTCATGATGGACTTGATCCTTGGCTAAACAGATTGCACTGAGACTGTCACAAAATACTATAGCCTGATCATGATGTAGACCCAGATCACTGACCAATCCTTTCAACCAGATTCCTTCTTTTGCGGCTTCTGTCAATGCCATGTACTCTGCTTCTGTAGTAGACAAAGTCACTGTAGGTTGCAGAGTAGCTTTCCAACTGACAATCGAACCACCCAGAGTGAAAGTATAACCAGTCATCGACCTTCTACTGTCAACATCTCCAGCATAATCAGAGTCTGAAAACCCTGTCACCAAACACTCAGTATCACCTCCATAAATGAGGCCAACATCAGACGTACCTTTTAAGTACCGAAATACCCTCTTCACAGCTTGCCAGTGCTCCTTGCCTGGATCACCCATGAACCTACTAACAACACTGACAGACTGTGCAAGATCGGGTCTAGTGCAGACCATTGCATACATCAAGCTCCCTACTGCACTAGCATAGGGAACTCGAGACATGTACTCTTTTTCCTCAGCAGACTTAGGTGCAAAAGCAACAGACAGATGTGCATTTGCAGCACTAGGAGTATCTATGGGCTTTGCTGTAGACATGCCAAACCTTGACAAAATCTTCTGAATGTATCCCTTCTGTGACAAAAAGAGCTTTCTCTCGTTTCTATCCCTATAAATCTCCATTCCCAGAATTTTCCGAGCCGCACCCAAATCTTTCATTTCAAACTCAGCACTGAGGAGACCTTTCAACTTCTGAATATCAGACTTGTTCTCTGCAGCTATCAACATATCATCTACATACAGGACCAGATAAATGAAAGAATCATTTGCTGTCTTACTGTGATAAACACAACAATCATACGGACTCCTGGTGTAGCCAATACCTATCATATAGCTATCAAATTTCTTGTACCATTGCCTCGGAGACTGCTTTAGCCCATACAAGGACTTCAATAACTTGCACACATAGTCTTCTTTGCCAGGAACCTGAAAACCATCTGGCTGAGTCATGTATATCTCCTCCTCCAGCTCTCCATGCAGAAAAGCTGTCTTCACATCGAGTTGTTCAAGCTCCAGATTCTGATGTGCAACTATTGCTAGTAGCACCCTGATGGAAGTGTGTCTGACCACTGGTGAAAAAATCTCATTGTAATCTACTCCCTCTTTCTGAGTGAACCCTCGAGCTACTAACCGAGCTTTATACTTGATACCCTCAACCGATGTTTCTCCTTCCTTCTTCTTGTAGACCCATTTACAAGTAACAATCTTTCTGTCTCGAGGCTGCTTGACTAATTCCCAAGTCTTATTCTTCTGAAGTGACTCCATTTCATCTCCCATAGCAGCAAACCATTTTGTAGATTCAGTACATGTCACTGCTTCTTTGTAAGTGGATGGCTCTTCAGAGCTAGGGTCCACTTCTTCAGCTACCTGTAGTGCATATGCCACCATATCTTCAAAACCATATTTCTTTGGAGGCACTCCATACTTAGCTCTCCTCGATCGATCAAGAGCTAAACTGTGCTGATTTACTACTGGTACTGATGATTCTGATTCTGACTGTGGTTGTTGAACTTCTTGTTGTGGTTCACTCTCAGCTTGAGTGACTTCCTGCTCCACCTGTTTCTCAACACCACCACTTTCTGAACCAATCGTAGACTTCACAGTAGGGTTAAACATAGAATTTTCATCAAAAACTACATTTCTACTCAGTATAACCCTATTTTCAGACGGAGACCAGATTCTATAACCTTTAACCCCATCCCCATAGCCAACAAATACTCCCTTTTTAGCTCGTGGCTCCAATTTACCCTCATTTACATGATAATAAACAGTACAACCAAAAACTCTTAAATTGGAGTAATCAGCAGGCTTACCAGACCATTTCTCAACAGGAGTTTTGAGATGGATACCTGTGTGAGGTCCACGATTAATCAAGTAACACGCTGTACTAACCGCCTCTGCCCAGAATCTTCTAGTTAGTCCAGCGTTAGAAAGCATACACCTAGCTCTCTCCAGAAGTGTCTGATTCATACGCTCTGCTACACCATTCTGCTGTGGTGTATCCCTGACTGTATGATGCCTAGCAATCCCCTCATTCTTGCAGAAATCTGCAAACTCGGACGAGCAAAATTCCAGGCCATTATCTGTTCGCAGCCTCTTAATCTTCTTCCCTGTTTGATTCTCCACTAGCACCTTCCACTGCTTGAAAACCTTGAAGGCTTCACTTTTGTGCTTTATGATGAACAGCCAAGTCATTCTTGAGAAATCATCGATCATTGACACAAAATATCTGTGACCCCCTAAAGACTCCACCCGGGAAGGTCCCCAACAATCAGAATGGATGTAATCAAGTGTGCCTTTTGTTCTGTGTGTTGCTTTAGGAAACTTGCTGCGATGTAACTTTCCAAAAACACAATGTTCACAGAACTCAAGACCTGTGACCTTATGACCACAAAGAAGATCAGCTTTTGACAGAATTTGCATCCCCCTTTCACTCATATGACCGAGCCTCATGTGCCACAACCTGGTCATGTTTTCTTTTTCAATTTCCGAAGACGCAACAGCAACAGAACCTGTTAACGTAGAACCTTGAAGAAGATACAAGGTACCACGTTTAACACCTTTCAGAATCACATCAGAACCTTTGCAGACATGTAAAACTCCACCTTCACCTTGAAAACTGAAACCCTTGCTGTCTAACATACTCAAAGATATCAGATTCTTTGTCATAAGTGGAACATGCCTAACATCATTCAATGTGCAGAATTTACCATCATGTGTCCGAATTTTAATCGAGCCTATTCCAACCGTCTCACAAGTAAAACTGTTAGCCATAGAAATCTTGCCACCGTCTACTCGCTCGTAGGTTGTAAACCACTCCCTGCGCGGACATATATGATAAGACGCTCCAGAATCAAGAATCCACACATCAGAGTGATGCGTGTCCTTGACAGCAACTAGAGCAATATCTTCTTCAGAAGTAGCATCAGCTACAGCAGCAGTATCTGCAGCAGCATCATGTTGCTTCTTTTTCTTGGGACAGTCGGATTTCCAGTGTCCCTTCTCTTTACAGTAATTGCAGACATCATTAGCTCTCGAACCTTAAAAGCTGGTTTCTTGGATTTATACTTCCCCGACTTTCCATGTCCGGTACTCCCGCTAGCTACCAACCCAGCAGCATGATTATCTGCACCTGTACCAGCCGCCTTATGGCGCAGTTCTCTAGAATGAAGAGAAGATCTAACCTCCTCTAGAGAAATAGTATCTTTACCAACAATAAACGATTGCACAAAGTTCTCGTACGATAATGGTAAAGAAACTAACAGAATCAAAGCAGCATCCTCATCTTCAACTTTAACATCAATATTACGCAATTCTAATAAAATTGTGTTTAATTGATCTAAGTGATCTCGAAGAGGCATACCTTCCTGCATTCGCAGACTAAACAGACGTTGCTTCAGCAACAACTTGTTTGTTAAAGACTTCGTCATGTAGAGACTTTCAAGCTTCAACCACAGACCAGACGCGGTATCCTCCTCCGCGATTTCAGTAATAATATCATCTTCAAGGCACAACAAAATTGTTGAGTGTGCCTTTTCTTCTAGACTGGCCATCTCAGCGCTTCCAGAAGCAGCCGTTTTTGTGTTCAACGGCGCCCAGAGCCCCTGTTGCTTTAACAAGGCACGCATCTTGATTTGCTACAGACTGAAACTATTTCTCCCAGTAAATTTGTCGACCTTAACGTTAATACCACCAGACATCTTCTCCCAGAACCGTATATGCGAACAGTGCCCGTGAATAGTGCCTGTGAACAGTGCCCGTGAACAGTACCTGTGAACAGTACCATATGAACAGTACCGTATGAATAGTACCGTATGAACAGTCCGTATGAACAGTACCGTATGAATAGTGTCGTCTTCTCCGGTGATGAACAGTGTCGTCTTCTCCGGCGATGAACAATAACTCCGCCTGAACAGTGTCGTCTTCTCCGGCGATGAACAGTAACTCCGGCGAGCTTAAAAAATCCGGCGAAAAATTTTGCAGCAGTTTCGACCAAAGCTCTGATACCAATTTGTTATAACGGAAGCAAGAAAGATTACATGCAGAAGAGAAATAAGTTTATAGATCTGAGAGGATAAACAGATTACAAGGTTTTTCAGATGATATTTACAATCCTTACAAGCATATCTATTTATAGACAAAATTTAAGGGGTAGGTGTGGTAGGTGGTGTTAGGTAGCCTACTATTTTAGGTAGCCTACAATTTTGTAAGTTTATTTCCAAAATTCACACTAACCTACCAAACCTACCATACCACATATCATCTATAAATACCCCATCTCCCTTCATTACTAAAACACACCAAATTCTCTCTTCTCTCTCTATATAGCTGCTAGATAGTCCGTCTAGTAGGAAAGCCGGTTTAGCCCGCTTTCAGGAAGTGTCGGGATAGAAGGTCCTCGTACCTAAACTATTCCTTAGGGTACTTGGGTCTGACTGCAGCCATCGGAGGTGGTCCCGCTGCAGAGGTCTTTCTATCAGGTTGTGTGGCACTGTCCGGGTTGGGAGAGGGAGAGAAGGAAAGGTTGTCGGGAAACAGTGATAGGGGAGATTTTGAGATAAACACTTCAATGAGTTGGGGATATACATAATAGGTATCGTAGGGCTGAATTTGTGTATAAAATTCAGGGGCCGGATACCCGGATATTGTAATCTCTTTTATCTAGTGTGAAGTTGTTACTCTTGTGGATGTAGGCTGGGCCGAACCACGTTAAATCTCTTGTCTCTTTTACTGTATTGTTGGTTTGTTGCTTTATTACTATCACGTATATTTGTGGGATCTAAGCACACATAGTTACCAAATCGCTTCCGCATTCGCAGGGAATCCGGCAGATTCCTAACAGTTGGCATCAGAGCTAGTTGTGTCTAAATTATTGGTGCCGAAGGAAAGTCGTTAAGAAAAGTGGTTGTCTAATAAGGCGCCGTTTTGACGGAAGTGCTCCCATTGTTTCTTACACTTACCTGGCCAATTGATTTAGTTGTTTGGATTGGTTTGTGTGTACAAACGGAGATCATGACAAGTATTAGAGGATTCAATGTGACTCCATATGATGGTAAAGGAAGTTTTACTCTTTGGCAGAGAAGGGTAAAGGATATCCTAACCCAACAGAAGCTAGCAAGGGCTTTGAAGGGGAAGGAGGGAAAACCAACAACAATGAGCGCTGAAGATTGGGAGGATGCTGAGTCGCAATGCATGAGTACCATCAGACTATGCATTGCAGATAATATTATCAATAATATTGTTGACGAAAGCACGCCAAAGGAATTATGGTCAAAGTTAGAGACATTGTATCTCGGGAAGAACTTGACTACAAAGTTAAATTTGAAGCGCGAGTTATACAAGCTGAAGATGGCAGCTCAAGGCAATGTTATTGAGCACATGAATGTGTTTAATGGTATTGTTAATCAACTTGAAAAGGATGATGTAAAATTGGAGGAAGAAGATAAGGCCCTTATTCTTCTTACTTCGCTTCCGGAGTCATTCGATCATTTGGTCACAACCATTTTGTACGGAAAGGACACGTTAAAAATGGAGGAGGTTCAGTCAGCACTTTTGTCAAATGCTGGAAGGAAGAACCAGGATGGTGACAGGGACGGAATGACAGTTTTGGCTTTGCGTAGTCAAAATAATAGAGGAAGGGGTGCTGTGAGAGGATCTACCAATAGCAGGGGTAAATCCAGATACAGTGAAAAGGGCATGTAGTGCTTTGGTTGCAAGGAGTGGGGTCATATTAGGTCGAATTGTCTGCTTAATAAGAAGGATCCAGATGCATCATTGGCTGTGGTTACTCTCGATTGTGAAGATGTTTGCACCGTCTTCAATCGAGGCACTAGTTCTCCAGGAGAATGGATATTAGACTCAGGGTCATCTTACCATGTATGTTCCGAGAGAGGGCATTTTGACAAATTCCAAGATACAAAGAATGAAACAGTTTCTTTGGCTGATGGATCTACTTGTGAGATCAAGGGGATTGGAATTGTGAAAATCAAAATGTTCAATGGAATAGTTCGCAGCTTGAATGGGGTAAGATATGTGCCTAAGCTGAGGAAGAATCTAATATCTATCGGTCGGTTAGCTTCAGAAGGCTACAGATGCTCTGTAGTAGGGGGAGCTATGAATATCAAAAGAGGCCGTGTGGTTCGGATGAAGGGAGAGCTACGTGGGGGAATATATCGTCTGATTAGTATGTGGCCAGAATGTACTGAAATTTCGAAAATCTGGTTATCTCGTGCACGAGGGAAGAGTGACTTGAAGGATACTGCTGCGGTTGTATTGCCTTCCAGTCTAGACGATGGTGCAAAGACTGCTGGGATGGATGCTTGGTCGAAGGGCTTCCACGACATCAACGAGTAGTTGGTGTGTTGTAGCTGCATATGGGCATCGATCAACACGAATCAAGTGAGCAGTGAACCATGCACCAGATTGATTTGTTTGATATGCAGTTGGGGAGTAAATGAAAGATCGATGGTCACACTTGCGTGTGTGATGGACTACATATGGGATTGGCCGACGTGAATCAAGTGAGTATGTGTGTACACAACAAATTGCTTCACATGTATGTAGTTGGACAAATAGAGGTCAATGGTACACTTGTGCGTATAGCAAGTGGGCATTCGAGAATGAATGTGCAAACTAGGGTATAGTTTGGAGTCTTGGACTCGGGGGGAGTTTTGTCGTAGGGAATGATTTAGATCGAGAAAAGTTGGAGCTGTGCAAACAGGACGCAGGTATGGAGTGCAAGTGATTAGTTGTGAGTTTGGAAATAGGGGGAGATTGTTAGGTAGCCTACTATTTTAGGTAGCCTACAATTTTGTAAGTTTATTTCCAAAATTCAAACTAACCTACCAAACCTACCATACCACATATCATCTATAAATACCCCATCTCCCTTCATTACTAAAACACACCAAAATCTCTCTTCTCTCTCTATATAGCTGCTAGATAGTCCGTCTAGTAGGAAAGCCGGTTTAGCCCGCTTTCAGGAAGTGTCGGGATAGAAGGTCCTCGTACCTAAACTATTCCTTAGGGTACTTGGGTCTGACTGCAGCCATCGGAGGTGGTCCCGCTGCAGAGGTCTTTCTATCAGGTTGTGTGGCACTGTCCGGGTTGGGAGAGGGAGAGAAGGAAAGGTTGTCGGGAAACAGTGATAGGGGAGATTTTGAGATAAACACTTCAGTGAGTTGGGGATATACATAATAGGTATCGTAGGGCTGAATTTGTGTATAAAATTCAGGGGCTGGATACCCGGATATTGTAATCTCTTTTATCTAGTGTGAAGTTGTTACTCTTGTGGATGTAGGCTGGGCCGAACCACGTTAAATCTCTTGTCTCTTTTACTGTATTGTTGGTTTGTTGCTTTATTACTATCACGTATATTTGTGGGATCTAAGCACACATAGTTACCAAATCGCTTCCGCATTCCCAGGGAATCGGGCAGATTCCTAACAGGTGGGTCAAATCCGGCGGCTACAGTGGCGCCGCCGGCGGCCGCCGGCGGCGGCTAGTCAAATCCGGCGGCTTCTAGATTCAAGGCATCTAACATGAACAAAATTATATAGATATTTTGATGCACAGTTTTTACACAGAACGACATGTCAGCGCAAAAAAATGTTTGTGTTTGGAGTGAGGCAGATATGACCATTTGATAAGAAATCTACATCAGAAATACCACTCTGGAGTCTGGAGAATCTGAATTTCTAGCAACAAGATCATTTCAACATTTGATAGGAACGGATACTCTACAGGAGAAGGATTTTCCGTTACACCTACTTACATGTCTGCTACAGGATCTGCCAAGGCGAAAGTTAGATCATTGCGTTCACTACACAGTAAACATTGATTCAAGTTCTGAAACAAAAGTTTTCTCCTATATCTTCTATTAATAGTGATGTGCCAACTGAATACTATAAGCATGCTCACTAGACCTAGCAATGGCTATTCCCAGATATCGCTGTGCCTTAAAGGCCTATAAAATCTAAAAGAAATTCCAGGTATCTTAATGCCGATTGAGAATGTTGTACATTGTTCTTTTCTTGCCGGTTCCTAATCATACTTTTTTATTTTATTGACAATTTTCAGGTGTTTTTCTATTTATATTTGTTGATGTACTCATTTAAATGCTTAGATTTGTGGTTCGATTTTGAAGGATATCACATGCAGTGATACAGATAACCAATTTTACAACGATCAAGTTGTTAACTTGATCGGAATGAACTATCAACTGTACTAAAACATAGCACGTACACCCTCAGTCTTCATATGACAAGTTTAAGCACTCGCTCTTCTTCTTTTATACTGACACGCTAGCACTGCTTCAATAATTTCTTATACTTTGGTTGCCGAAATACAATAAAGGGCTCGAATCCCACTCTTAAATGTTTTTTTATGGAAGTACTAGATTAGACAGAATATTTAATCCATTCATTTTCACTTCTAACATTATTTCTGCTTCCTGGAGAAAATATATCCCTTTCATCACTACTAAATACTAATTGGGGAAGAACTTTATGAGCAATTTTTTGCCGATAAATATATACGATTAAATCCATTTGAAATAATTTTTAAAATTTTGAAGTTGAAACTTGCTAAAAGAAAATTATTTTTGAGTCTCGGTCTAGCAAATATCCATCGTCCTTACTTACCATGGCCGTCTGTAAATTTGCTGTAAAGGACGTTTTCCAAATACTTGCTAAAATAAGGGGGAGACAGAGCAACTTGTATATATAGAAGGCCTTTGGATAGATCAGCTTAGCTAAAAGATCGAAGCAACTTGGTAAAACACACACACACACTACACACACACACACTAATCTCAACCAGATTGTGCACGTTCTTGTCCAATAAACATTACTATTATGCATGTTCATTATACATTATTCTGTGCCAGATAAACTTTCTAAGAGATAATAAATCAATGCAGCAATCACATTGTTATTATACTAGTCACAAGTGTTCTATAAAACCAATACTAAGCATTCTCGGTCTTGCATGATTTTCAGGTTGAACAAGATATTAAGCACTTATCTGTGAAACCAGTGTCAACTACATAATGGCATTCGTCAAGCTTGCTAGTTTACTATTAAGTCTTCTTTTGATTTGCCATGCTTTGAGGGACACTTCTGCACATGTTGATCTAGGTAAAAAAACTTTAAAGCTTTCTTCTTCCGTGTATGTATAAAATACACACACCAAGTCACTTAGTACTATTTACGAAGAATATATGTCAATATCAATATTTGGATATTGCTTGTTTCAGATAAGTATGTTTCAAAAGCGCCAGTTGCAGGACACCACCATCAGGTAAGGTTTAACTTGGTTTTACTTTATTGTGCGTGAACAACAATTCAGCTAGAATACGAGTGTTGTATGTTGCGCCAATAAAGTTTAATAACTATTATTATCTTGAATTCTTGAGCAGGACCAAAACGAAAATTCAGAGGCAACTGAACAGGAGGTGATGAACCTAATAACCGAACATTATGATCCCTCTGACCCCCCAAAGACCGCAACTAGCCAAAAGCCTAAAAATTAACTCATTAAGTTATTGTGATATCGTATCCGTTCCCAGTACTTGCACTTCTTAATGTTTTATGATCCATGGATCAGTGTACTATCTCTATTCACTTCTTTCACAAACAGTGGGAGCATAAATAAAAAGTTTTGGGGCGACTTCTTCTAGTCACCTTTGATGAATGGACTTGACTAGTAAATTTAAACTAACTTAATTCACATATTGATGAAAGAACCTTTAAGGTTAATACATAAGCATCTCTAAGAAACTATTAATGATATGTTTTTACGTATTACACAACACTCATCTCATTAAATCCAACCCAGAAGTAGCGTTATCAGTATGGAAGCAAGACAATCCCCCATGAATGCATCCTGATGTTACGTTTTTGCCAAAGGATACAGCAGGGATTGCTTAAATGGTTAAATCACTTGCTCCTATGGGTAATCAGTACATTAACAACTGCTAGGGCTGTTCACGAACCGAGTCGAGTCGAGTTTTGACCGAAACGAGCCGAGCTTTGATCTTAACGAACCGAGCCGAGCTTTGATCTTAACGAACCGAGCTGATTCCTTAACGAACCGAGCCGAGTTTTGACCGAACCGAGCCGAACTCGAGTTGTTCACGAACAGCCTCGAGCCGGGCCGAGTTCGATCCGAGCTCGAGCTGTTCGCGAACAATTAATTTGCTTGGAGATCTTAATAAACATTTAAATTACACGGGCACAATTTCATCGTTTTAATTTTGAGATATCGATCTAGAGAGACTATATATTTTTCGCGTTTCCTTAATTTCTAATTTAGGCGAATTAGACCAAAGATTTCGAGGTGAGATTTTATTTTAACTAATTAACAATTATTTAAAATAAAATTAAAACAATTATTTTTAATAAAATTAAAATAATATTACCGGACATAAAGAACTACTGTGATTTATGAAGAAACAGATCTATCAAGACAAAAAAAAAAAATGTGCAGTGATCAACTAATTAACATGGCAATGAATATAATAATTATGGTTGGTAATGATTACAATAATTAAAGAAACTAAGTTAACCGTGAAGAAAATAATAATATATATATAAAAAAGAAAAAAAGAAGTTAATGATTACTAATGATTCATAATAATTACATAAAAACTAGGACTAATGATTACTATTTTTATTATATATATTTTATATATTGATAGAAAAAATACATAGAAGATTTCAGCAAACAAATTAATTTGGAAATATCGAATTAATTTTTTATTTTTTGAAAATTTAGAAATATCATTTAATTAGATATATCTTGACATCCGTACGGTTGGATTGCCGAGATTTTTTTTTTAAAATATAGAAACAATAATCTGGGACGAAGCACTAGTTACGAGTACTAGACAATATAGTATTGTTCTATTAAGATCTCCAACCAAATTAATTTTTATTTTTTGAAAATTTGGGAATATAATTTAATTAGATATATCTAATTTAGTGATATTCCCAAATTTTTAAAAAACAAAAAATTAATTTGGTTGGAGATCTTAGTAGATCACTACTATTCTTACTAGTACTAGTAACTATTGCTTTGTCCCGGATTATTGTTTCTATTTTTTATAAAATATTTCTCGACGATCCAACCGTACGGATGTCAAGATATATCTAATTTAGTGATATTCCCAAATTTTCAAAAAATAAAAATTTAATTTGGTAGGAGATCTTAGTAGATCACTACTATTCTAACTAGTACTAGTAACTAGTGCTTTGTCACGGATTGTTGTTCCTATTTTTTTAAAATATTTCTCGATGATCCAACTGTACAGATGCCAAGATATATCTAATTTAGTGATATTCCCAAATTTTCAAAAAATAAAAAATTAATTTGGTTGGAGATCTTAGTAGATCACTATTATTCTAACTAGTGCTTTGTCACGGATTGTTGTTTCTATTTTTTAAAAAATATTTTTCGATGACCCAACCATACAGATGTGCATGTGAAACGATCTAATAAATAGTAGTATACAATATATATATATATATATATATATATATATATATATATATATATATATATATTGGCATTTGCTCCATACAGAACACTCTTATATAACAAACAATAAAGAACACCATAGATCTATTAGATCATTGGCCCCGCCAGGAGCACCCAATACAAAAAGTTGTTATTTTTTTACCCTCTATCAAGCCAGCAAAAAAAATTGAAAAATCACTGTTCACTGATGACGTCACTGATGACGTCATCATGATGTCATCAGTGAACAATAAATTTTCAAAATTTTTTTTTGCTGTCTTGATAGAGGGTAAAAAAATAACAACTTTTTGTATTGGGTGTTATGACGGAACTCTTAGATTATATTAGATATGAGGTGTTCTTTATTGTTTGTTACTATATATATATATATATATATAACAAACAATAAAGAACACCTCATATCTAATCTAATATAAGAGTTCCGTCACGGCACCCAATACAAATTTTTTTTATTTTTTTACCCTCTATCCATCCAGCAAGAAAAAAATAAAAAAAAATAAAAAATTTACTGTTCATGATGACGTTACTGTTCATGATGACGTCAGAATGACCTTCCATCAAATTTGACTTTCCATCAAATTAGTACATACGCTCAATCTCTTTATTAATTATACTTGAAAGCACCTTCAATATTCGAAGTTTAACCTTAAGTCTCTATCTGACGTAATCACTGCAGAAGTTTTATATTGCACCACCATCTCTTCCGTATATAAATCGATAATCTTCTAAATGGAAAGTCTCTCGTAGGTAAATCACTTGGTCCAACAATTATAAATCAACTAGGGCCATCTCTTGGCTCAGTCTTCGGCGACCTACTCATGAAATTCATTATAACTCTGTCCACGTTCAAGATTTTCTACAGGCGGAATTAATCCACTAGATCTCTATCATTCTGCTTTTGACATGACGCGTTTGTACTTAATATTTTGCCAATACCATTCTTCATATCCGCTTGCCAAACATTCTTTTAATTCTCTATACATCTTTGTTCTTCCCCATAATTTAGTCATTTTCCTCTAACATTATTCTTTATTGTATATACTCTATTTTCTTGGTCAATACTGACTGAATTCCAATTTCGAATAATATCTTCTATAGGTATCGGCCACCATACTGGCCTTTCCTGGGTAATAACAAATTTCTCCATTATACTCCCTGCTCCCTTTCGTCACCTTCACTTTCTCATGTTTAGTTCTAATGTGAAGATATACTTATGGCACTTGTGGAAAAATTTCACACTTTTCTCATAAGGTTAACGTCTCAGTTTTATGCGTGAACGCTATCATGACAAATCCCCGACTCACGGTTAGTATATCCTATCCCGTAACCTTTATGTTGTCTAGAAGTATAGGCTATCATTCCCTTTCTACTGCATCAGCACACCACTTAAACTCTTGAAAGATGCATCATCGTGACTCTCAAAGTCCTCTTTTTATCATTAAGTATAGCTAACAACGAGGTTGTTGCTAATATCTCATTTCATTCCAAAACTTTGTTCATTAATCCATAAGGGCTTTTGACTCATAAGTCCACTCAAACGATAATACCATAATTTTATAACGTTTATATTAGTGTGAAATGCTAACTTTGGCACAGTACAGAGGTCGATCTTGAGTTGGTGAAACCCGCTTTTCAACCTTATCTTTGAAAAACAACTACGCGTTTTAACTGGTCAACAATTCCTACATCTCTAGTTAGGGGTATCGATTCTCGATGGTATATGTAAGATGTCATACGCTCGTCCTCTTTCACAACTGGCGCCAATCAGTCTGAGGCCTGCATGCTGCTGCGATTCCAAATAAACTTGATTAGGTGGTAATCTCGAAGGATCATTGGGATATATCCATGCATCCATTTGCTATTAGGGGCCTTTTAAACTTTATGTCTCTCTATGTGCATCAATCCCTTTAAGCTAAGTAAAGCTTCACATTCTTGCCACGATATTTCTTCCTTTCTTGTCCATCTCACTTCCATGTTAGTTTCCTCTAAGGATATGTCTTACATCAAAATCGATTTGAATTTCTTGAATCAGGAAAAAGGCTTGGTAACTCCAGAATTTATTAATATAACATCCTGACAACGTTTGGTAGGAGCGTACTCCCAACCACCTCATCATTTCTTATAACCTTCCTCACAAT
The DNA here is from genome assembly GCA_036435485.1 of Saposhnikovia divaricata. Classification (NCBI taxonomy): domain Eukaryota; kingdom Viridiplantae; phylum Streptophyta; class Magnoliopsida; order Apiales; family Apiaceae; genus Saposhnikovia; species Saposhnikovia divaricata. Next base: position 64,385,155 of record CM071597.1, on the reverse strand, counting down.
AATATTAAAGGTCCTTGTGGTATGCTCCGACATGTTATTCCTACTTTAAATAATTACTCGGCATAACGCTCTGGCAGCACAATTACAACATTTGGTTTTTTTTTTGATCTCATATTGGTGCAACGGTTCACAATTGTACCTCCCGTTCACCTTAGAGTAATCACTTTGAAAGGAATGGTTTCAAAATAACAAGGTCCAATAGATAATTTCAATAAGAATTCCACATTGGATGTTCCAAGAATGCTGATGGTTCCAAATACTAGGAGTCTCGATTTTCGGAGATGTAAGGATGGACAGAAAGAGTACAACAAGGTTTATTCCTTCATGTCCTGATAATTCTGTAATATGATATCATAGAGAATGTTGCACGAGGACAATGATTGTTGGATACAAAAGTTAGAAAGACGGTCTTTATACAATTCTTACATCGGGTGGATACTTTTCCTCCTAATTAATAAGAGGAAATCTAAAGTCGCATTGATGAAGGTCAGCCATTAGAAAGCAATTCTACTCCATGACAATTAAAGAATGAAGTAGTTTGTCATTCAAGTAATCAATGGTTTCAAATGAATTCTCATTGTATGAATGAAAGAATAAAATATTCAAGTGATATAAGGTCTGATACGAAGACGGGTAGAATTCAAGTTGAGTGGGCGACCTCACTAGGTCTCAATCAAGTTATTCGTCAAAACTTTCATCATCATACTTTACCACATGCAAAATGCATTGTGGAATGAATTAAATTGGGAGTTGGACCAGTGAAACAATAACTAGTCCTTTTCAAGAAACACTAGCAACTAGCTAGACAAAATTTGCTAGTTCACCTGTTTGAGGCATCACCACTAGCTAGGACAATTAGCTAGGTGTTCTTCAAAACATTACAATTTTGACTAGTTAGAATAATCAACTAGTCATTCATATTGACATATCGACTAGCCAGTTTCAATTGGATAGAACGGAATTTCAACATCGTAGCCACTGAAGAAACTTTAGGCTACTCGGACAACGAATGAAAATAAGAAGTTATTAAGTTTGAAAAAGAAAACTATAAAATCTGAAGAGAATGTTCTAGGTATAGGAACAATCGATAACCTTTCATCAAATATTACTTATCAGTGAAACGGTCCACCCAAGGGTGCCTCCGTACACATGCTTTATCAGATCCTACAATAGAATTAAATTCGGAATACCAATATCAAAATGATATCCTTACTATGATTTCAATGTACGATGTATAATCTCATCTTGAATAGAAGAAAATAATTCATGAGGGATGTCTGGACATTAGATCATCCATGTCCTCAGTAATTTGTTAAATATTTATGAGCTCAACTGAAGGGTGCAGGTATGAAAGAAGCAATCAAATATCAATATTCGTTAAGTAATATTCGTCGAATAATTAAGGAAATATTCGTTGAACATTCCTTGGATAATTGAAAGAAAGTGTAAATAGGCCTGAGCCGAACAAGATCATCATAAATTTTTGAATAGAATGTTCATGGATCAAATAAAATTACTTCGGATAAGTCCTGCTTTAGGGAAAGTATCTCACTGGTTGTTATTCCACAAGTTTGAAGTAGAAAGCTAGAAGGGTTACCTGATATAAACTAATCGAGGTAACATGGTTAGTGAAAAGTTTAAAATGAAGTAGTGCACCAGCCGGTAGTTATCAATATAAGTTAATAATCATTCGTGCATCTCATTATCACCATTATGAGGTTAACTCCATCTCTTCGTCTTCGTAATACAAGACACCAACTAGTGTGTCTCTCAATCATCATCTTAACGTCATTTATCGAGTTGGGGTTTCACAAATATATATGTCATTTCCGTGCTTTATCTTGAAGGCCAAGCTTCACACCATTCCGGGGACACCTGCTAAGTCCATAGGGTCCTACTTCGTGCCTCCCGACATGAATCACAAGTGGCCAGTTCCCCCTGGGAACAGATCAAAGAGATCTCTCAGGGATCTCAGTGCAGTCCATAGGTTCAGTGGCGGGTGTGTGTATGGGAACATATACCAAAAATATTGAGGTCTACCATACCTATATACGTAGTCCATGATAACGTCTCTATCAAAGGATCCCACTCTACCCACTGGTCTTTTCTTTTGGTAGACTCTGAGATCACTGTATCGCTCGTTGCAACCATATTCAACTTCTCTTGAGTCCCTTTGTTAATTATACTTGTTTGTTCTCTAAGTTGAACTACCATGATCTAGCGTCCGAATCATGCGTGGAATTTTCTAGCACGCTCGTCTTATGATAACATTCTCGTATAACACATGTAAAATTCGCCATCAAGGGTAATGAAATCCACAACAACATAGTGACCAACTTTCAGGTAAACCCGTTACTTATCGAAAGTCGGATCTTACCGCCAGAGTAAAAAACTTTCATTATCCCAAGTACTAAGTACTCTTAATTATGTAGGGAAGTCTAAACTTCTTAATTCTTAAAATACCGCCTCCTAAACTGTGGAGGACTATGGGCCACAAAATTTATGCCGGCCTAGTCATCCGATCATATTGGCAATATCGCCTCTACCTCAGCTGCTCTTGAGATTTCGCTCTGCTTCCTATATCATTATCAATGATAGGTCATGTACGACTCTCAAATCTCTATTCATCATTCTGAAGGTCTCTAAGATTCTATCGACCCTAGTATAATACCTCCAGTCAACACTCCAGTCCATTCTACTCACCGGTACCTCTTCCGGTAGTCCAATAATAAGTTTACTACGATCTCTTATGTCATTCTCCTACTTAGACTTAACTCTCAACACTCTCGTTTCTGAGCACTGTAACTTATCGCTCTGATACCATTTCTGTGGTGCCCCCAAATCCGAGGTCAAAGATTCAGGTCGTCACATCACCATCCAACCATATCATACCTGTATTAACTTTACAACTCAACAATACATCCATCCAGACCTCAATCTTACGCACAAACAAGTTAGAGCCTCAGAAACGATAATCAAAAGTAACACTAAATATTACAATTCATCCGTACAATCCAGAATCTTACGCACTTGTACTTATACAACTACACTTGAAGACAAGTCTTACTATTACAGTTGAAAACCTATCAGACTTACTCTGTAGTATTTATCAGGAACTAAATCATCTCCGGGGTAAATCTTCTACTCCTCTTCTGCTAGTGCGGAGTTAATCGGCCAAATTCTTCTCTTTCTGAAAAGTTTTTATAAAGCAAGAATGAGCTACATAATGCTCAGCAAGTTCACCATTTTGAAAAATAATAATGTGATTTATTTCGAAAACATTCCCAACTATATGGGTATATATCTCAGATTTCAAAACATAATTGGACAATATATATGTCCGAGTTTGAATAAAACATCTATACTCACTAAGGAGCTTTAAGAATAACATATGAACCCTTTATAAGGTTCCCATTTCAATATATCTCAAACTTGAAAATATATACATATGAGTATATCATTTTCGGCAAAACACTCTACGGTTAACATACTGTACAGGGAATACATCATTGCAAACCTCTTTCCTTCCATTAGTTTAGAAGGTTTCTCATTCAAAAACATTTCATTCTTTGAAATAATTGCAAGAGTGCACTAACACGTGCCAATCTTTATAGAAAATCTTGCAGTTCTAGATACTGCACGATGTCAATATATTTTTCTTATCAAAAACCACACTATCGGCAACATGGCACTTAGGCCCAAGAAGCAGTGTTTGAGTATTTTTCCAAAGTGGAGGATGGGACTTGAAGAAAACATAAAACCTGACAGGGATTGACGATGATCAGTCGCCACATCCAAGTCCAATAATCCGCGGGTCTTCTCTACCGGTAGAAGGATAGAAACTACATCCGTAACCATCCCCGAGTGAAAACTACATCCGTAATCACCCTCGATGAAAACTACATCCGTAATCATCCTTCGGCAACACCTGGGCCGGAATAATAATTGATGGACCGCCTGGCTCACGGCCGCTTACACATCCCGGGAATCGTTCGTCAACGGTTCCCACACCTGCCAGAGTCCCTTTTTCTTTTTCTTTTGAAAACTTGATTTTGATTGAAAACAGAGTAATTGAGGTCCGACATCAGTCGACCGATGATTCTTGAAATCACACAAGAAACAAACCTGACCGGGGGTTTTCGAAAATGTTTTGAGTTCGAAAGAGTTCGAGTTGAAAGTGCTAAAGGTATCTTGGATTAGCTTTGTCTTTAAAATAATGAACAATAATTAATAAATGATATTTTAAGATTTAATATTAATAATTAATAAAATAATTATTTAATATTAAATAAGCTTTTAATCCAAGATAGGTATTTTGAGTATTTACGAAGATATAAAAATAATTACTTGAGTATACGATACTCCCCGAATGACCCTTCGGGTTTTCGCAATTTAATTACGATATAATAATATACCGCTCCTCGGTCAATAGTATATACGGACCGCTACGACCTCTATTGCTAGAGTCGTTGTCCGAAGAAAACATTTCATTCTAAGTTCAAGGGGTGCAAACATATATGTACTTATACATCTCAATTTCATCAATACTTCGATAAGCATAAACATTTGATATGATTGAAAACTACAAACACAACAGTGAAAGTCCTTGTATATGTAAGTTTTGAAAAGTAAACTTGCATAGGTAGAATCAGGAACCTAATATCTTGAAAATAAATGCTTAGGGTTGGAAAACTTGCCTTGGGAAGGTTGGGGTGGTTGGGCTCGTGGAGTGGAGCGACAATCTATAAATATCCAATATTCGCTCGTTAGTATCTTAGCAACACCACTTAATCATAACGTTTTAAAGAATACAAGGCCATCTTAGCGACTCCACCATTTGACCCACTAACCCTCCTACATGACCATGTCATCACATTATCACATTCTTTACCCATTCGACTCAAACCTATTCCTCAAACTCGAAACTCAAGTGAATACTCTTAAAACTACTTTAAACTAATCTCCTAAGTGGTTTTCACTTGCGCGGATTTTACTCCAACATTTTTATAAAATTTAAAAATACATATTTTAATCAAATTATTTTTGGGTGGCCTTTCCCACTGGATTTACTAGCTTCTCTAATTTTTCCATGATCCTACACCAATTTTTAGGGATTTAAACAAGGTTCACAAGGGGGCCATTTAGTGCAGTCCGGAATCCAGAAACACATTTCACTTATCAGGCCATAACTCAAAATCTATACATCACCTAGTCATGAACCTTATATTTCTGGAAACTACATTCAAATACCTTTCCAAAAATATATATTAGGACCTCAGGGGACAAGATTTGGGGGTTCAAAACCCTCTTACAAGACAGTTCAAGTTCCTGGAAAAATCTTAGCATGCTTATATCACTTATCCATTCAAGAATCTTAGATACACATCACATCCATCATCTAAACCACCAAGATCATACTTTAAAACATACATGGAGTTACATACACTAACCACAAGCTTAAAAATCACAACCACAACACTTAAACTCAAGATCTACATCATCCATAACTTATATGTCCAAGATTCACACTAACATCCATGGATCTAACATTAAACACCATAAATAATTCATGGTCAAGAGGGGTTAGAGTTTTATACCTTCTTGATGTTCTTACCATCTCAAACAAGCTTGGTTAACCTTGGGGAAGCCTTACTCTATGCTCACCATCTTCAATCTCACCAAAGAAATTAAGAACATGGAAGTGGGTTTCCTGACTGGAAAAACACGCCCCAAAGATCAACCAAAACGAAGCCCTTGCACTCGTTTCCTGGTCGAGGCTCCTAAATGAAAGTTGTAGAGCGTCTTAATAGCTTTCTAACCATATAAAGAACAAAAATTTTCATTGAGTAATGAAGGCTCTAGGCCCGTTTTACTGAGAGGTTGTTCTGCTGGGTAGAACGGTTTTGTTCTTGGTTTTATGTTATAATAATGCCATACACTTGATATATATCTATTTTTGGTTGGATGCATCTCATCCTTGCTAGGTGGCAACCTCTCATTGGCTCCTCTAGATTTCTTATCCACTTAAATTGCAACCAAGTCCTTTCCTAATTGCAACCAAGTCCTTGTCTCTTGTTTCTTGCACTTAAGTCCTTTTGTTTTGTTTTCTTTTCCACCGCTTTGATTTCCTTGTCGTTTCTTGAATAAAATAAATACGTTACAACTTATACGTTGCATATTATTGCTCTAATATAGCACAATACCTCGAACGAATATTAATTCCAACATCCCTTGTTTATTTCTCTTTATCTCAGAAAACGTTCTCCCGATTTCTCAAGCATTCTCTTTTCTCAATTCTAGGAGTTTATTCTCAATCCTTTTTCCCTCTCATAATATATCCTTCCTTGGACTATTAATATACCATATCCTTAATCCATGATTCGTTCGCTCAATCGCTTAATCTCATTGTAAAGTTTCAGCGGTTTCTAGAACGTTTGTTTCACTTCCTCAGTGGTTTTCGTTCCAAATTCTCAAATCACTTATAATAAAATTCCAAAATATTAACTCATCAATTCCTCAAATTAAATATCTCATTTCTTGATATTACTGATATATAATTCACTGATCGGTCAAATATTACACGAAAATAGAATTTGGAATTTTTGAACTCCGATCGCATTTACATACACTTATTTACTCCGTAGATTACTAGTATAACTTCGGAATATCCACACTACGTCTCGTACATAGGTGGCATGAAAAACTTTCTTAATCCTCAAAATCACTATTCATCCACCAAATCACTATTCATTGATGCACTTCATCATAATAGGAAAAGTTTTAATTCTACCGAAATTTTGGGTTCTTACATGTGTTGTTTGACTGTCAAGGGCTTGGTCAAGAGATCTGCTATCTGTGAGTGAGTAGGCACATGTTGAGTTTATATTGCCCCTGAGTTTATCTGATCCCTCACATAGTGACAGTCTATTTCAATATGCTTAGTCCGTTCATGTAGGACTGGATTAGCAGCAATTTAAATGGCCGCTTGGTTATCACATTTCAACACAGTAGGAGGTAGATCGTAATGCCCAGATCTTTGACAACCAAGTGACTTCACAAGATGCTAGGGCCATAGCTCTATACTCTGCTTCTGCAGATCAGTGTGCCACAATTGTTTGCTTTTTCATTTTCCATGATATTGGTGACTCCCCCAATAGTATACTGAAGTAGATTTCCTAGAGAATGGACAGCTTGCCCGATCACTTAACAATAGGTAGTAAGCTGGGCACTAGTAGTTGTAGCCTTTAAGATACCTCAATACTCTCTCTGCAGCCTGCATATGAGCACTGGTTGGTGTGTGCATGAATTAAGTTAAAACGTGCATATGAAAGGTGAGATCAGGTCTTGTCACGGTCCAATAAATCAGCTTTCCCAAAAGTCTTTGATAGGAGTGTGGGTTTGGAAGGGGTTCACATTTATCAATGGACAGTTTAATATGAACATCCTTGGACAACCTCAGTGGTGTTGAGACACAAAAAGTCCTGCTTCATTTCTAGTGATTTGCAAGCCCAAGAAATAGCTAGCTAGACCCATATCTTTCATGTGGAATTTCTGCAATAAGAGCAATTTTAGGGCAGTAATAGACTTCTCAGCACTTCCTGCGATCAGTATATCATCAACATAAACCAAGATAATGGTTAGTGAGTCTGTAGTGTTGCAACTAAATAAGTTGTAGTCATTTTTGGACTGCACATATCCAAATTCTCTTATGGTGACAGATAATTTGGAGAACCATAGTCTGGGGGCTTGCTTAAGCCCATAAAGGGCTTTCATTAATTTGCAGAACAATTTGAGAGTATTCTGTAACAGAAACCTGTGTAGCCTTTAGGTATCTTCATGTACGCAGTGTCTTCCAACTCACCATGTAGGAAGGCATTTATAACGTCCATCTGATAGAGTGTACTCAGACACATTGACAATGTTGGCTGCAGGACTAGCAGAGTTAACCACAAACTCATCAAGCCAGGCAGGTTTCTTGCTCACTCTAATGGACTTTTGAAGTGAAGGTTGCCCCTCAGTTTGATTGTCAATCTCAGATGAGTTTATTGGAATCACATCCTCTGGGTTTCCTTTTCTCAATCTGTAAGGTCTTTATCCATTATGGGATCATCTTTGAACATTTTTGGTGCATTGTTTGGCATTTCTATAGGCAGTGGTTGGAGGTATTTACCATGAGTGTTGTTCATAGGAAAGACAATCTCCTTGAAAATTACATCTCTTGAGATGATTGAGGACTTTTCTATACGACTCAAGAGTCTAAAACCTTTCTGGTTTGATGGATATCCCAAAATATGCACGGGATGCCCCTTGGTGAAAATTTATCTTTAGATGGACTATGGTTGCATGTAAAGGCTAGGCAGCCAAAGGCCTTCGGCTCAGCATAGTCAGGTTCTTCCCTAAATAGATCCTCATAGGGAGTTTTAAACTTCAACATAGAACTTGGCAGCCAATGATGTGAACAGCCGTCAGCACACACTCTCCCCAGTAGTGAAGCTCTAGTCCAGATTGAAATCTCAGTGTCCTTGCAACCTCCAAAACATGCATGTGCTTTCTTTCCACCCTTACATTTTGCTGGGATGTGTAAGCACATCCTGCAAGCTTTGTCGTCAAACTCTAGTGCATTGTCAGACCTCACAATTTTCACCACAGAGTTCAATTTGGTGGACACATAGTCAAAGAAGCTGGTCAAGGTGTTGAGGTAGTCTAACTTTCTTTCTAGTAAATAGACCCAAGTCATTCTTGAATGGTCATGTACTAGTGTAAGAAAATATCCATATTTGCCTCTTGTAACAACCTTATATGGCCCCCAAATATCAGTGTGAAGAAGGTCAAAAGATGATTTAGCATGTGAAACACCGAGTTGAAAAGGTTTTCTTTTGAATTAAGCCATAGGGTAGGTTATACATATTTAGTCATTGGCTTTGTGGATAATGTGTAGAAAAGGTATGTGTTTAAGTATTAACTTAGGGCATGCCCCAATCTCAAGTGCCAGGTATTATAATCGACCGTGACAGGTTTGACTTCTGTTAATGTGCTACTAGCACATGTGATAGGTTTATTTTTCACTTGACCTTTATCAATTGTGTGACTCAAATAGTAAAGGCCTTGACTGACTTTACCTACAGATTTAACATACAACACATGTAGTGGTGTAAAACATAACATCGCAATGATTATCTTTAGCTAGTTTATGAATAGACAAGAGATTATGAGTGAAATGGGGAACATACTGTACATTCAACATCATTAGACCATTTTGCAGCTCAATATCTCCAATGTGGGTTATATTTGTGGTGACCCCTGTTGGAAGCTTGATGGTGTAGTTTGAAGGAGATGGCTTGATGTTGATTAGATGATGTATGGAAGAAGTCATATGGTCTGAGGCTCTAGAGTCCATGACCAATTTTTATTGCTGCAGATTTTTAGTTCCAACACTTTGCACCATGCCAGAGAAAGCACAATCCAATTCTTTTTCAGTATCTAACCCTCTTTGTTTTGAGATATTAGCTGCAAGCATTTTGAGAAGCTGTTCTAGCTATTGAGTGGTGATGGACTGATGGTTGTGTTTTGCTCATAGCCTCCTTGCACCACATTAGCCCTCTTTGTAGTATTAAACCACTTGTCGGTCCATTTTCCTTGATTGTTTAAGAAACTAGGAGGTGGTTTTTTTGCATTTGAAATCTCGATTGTATTTGTGATGCCACTTTGGGTACCCTATGACATCCAACATTTGTCATTTGAGAGGCCTCTTCCATCATAGGTTGAACAGTGATACATTTCGTCTCCTCCTCTGTCAGCATTGCCTCTAGTAAACATGGCAGCCACTTCAATCTCCCCAGCTAGAGATGAGCTCAAGATCTCCTTTAGTGATTCTTCTTGTTAAATTACTGAACAAGCTATCTCTATTAAGGGCAAGGGTACCACATCATGAGTATTTGACTTCTTTGCGGACCATAAGTGTCATCCAGCCCATTAAGAAATTGAAACAACTTTGATTCCTCTTTCATGGTGTTAATAGACGTTAAGAGTGCTTAAACCTCAGTTATCACAGTGGTGATTGTGGGAAGTACAGTCATTGCATCAATTTCTTCCCACAAATAGCGCATAGAGGTGAAATAATCATTAACACTAAGACCATTTTGTTTTATGCCAAACAGATCTCTGTTCAGCTTGTATTTTCTTGATCCATTGGTGAGGGAGAAACGTTGTTCGAGTTGTTTCCAGATCTCAGCTGCATAATTGATGAACAAAACAGATTTTTTGACAGGCCCGACTTTTGATAGGAGCAAGTGGAGCAATAGAACAGGGTCCGTAATTTTAAGGGGGGCCAAATTTTTTTTAGCCTTGTTATTTTGCATATATATCTTTATTTGTGGACCCAAAATAGCTGGAAAGGCCCATTTAGTATATTACCGTTGTTGAATATAAAGAGTCCGTGTGTTTGACAGCTTGAACCAATGAGAGCTTCATTAATCATTATTTTTCTATATATACGGAGGGTTCGATACGCATTTTGAGGTTTCTATAAAGTATAGTTCCATTAATTATTTTAAATTACTCCATCCGTCCCATTCTTTTTGGCCACATTTCCTATTGTGTTTGTCCCAAAAGTGTTGTCCATTTTCGGTTAATATGGTGAATTAAGTGTTAATTATGTTAATTTTTTTAAAAAGCAATATAAACTTTTGGTAACTATTAAACTTTTTAATATGATTGAATAAAATGTAGAAATTTGATTGGTGACAAAATGAGTGGGATAGAGGGAGTAATTTTTTTTTGAATAAATATTTAATGTTTGAACTTTTATTTAGAAAAAAAATTAAAAAAAAAAGTTATAAAAAAATATTTTTTATATACATCTTAAAATGTGTACGAAGTCTTTTTATCTTAAATGTTAAAAATTAAATGATGATAAGAATTGAATGGAACGAAAATGTGTCATGTATTCGTGTTTCAAGAGCAAGCTGAAACAACCGAACCATATGTAAAAATTGGGATGCAAGGTAGCTGAATGGATTAGTGCATCAATTTAGAGGAAACCACGTTGACTAAAATCTACTTATACAACTATACAAGGTGGGTCTTTTGTTCTTAATTTTATAATAATGTTTTGTAAAAATTTGTTTCATAAGAATTTTTTTAGTATTGTTTTTGCACTAATATTGGTCAAAGTTTAATGTATTATTACATTGGATTTAAAACTGGAAAACATAAAAGTTTAATTTATGTATTAATAATTATTTTTCTATCTCATGTTCTATAAATATATTAAGATTTAATATTTAATAAATGAATAATTTTATTCCAAATATTGGTTCTTTGATTGTCCATATTGTTAAAATTATTTCAATTATTAGATGTAATATTTTTAATAGTAATTCATTATGAATATATCACTTAAATAATAAATACTAGCCTATAACCCGTGCGATGCACGGTTGCTTGTAAACTTTTTAATTATATTTTTATTATTAAAGTTTTAAGTTGAATATATATTTTTATTATTAAAATAATTTTTTAACTTTATAAATCTCTAGTATACAAATATTATCGTAATTATTTATTTTGAATTGTAACTTTAAAATACATACGTACATATATAAATATTACATAAAAATTATTTTTTTTAATTTTTATAAAATAGAAAAAGTGAAATTTATCTAATCATGTAGACCTTTTTTTCGATTTTTATACAAAAATTTTTATATTGTAAGAGTTTTCCATATTTTGGGTAATTTTTTTAATATATAGCTTATTACTCATGTGATGCATGGATGTTTTTTTTCAATATTTATTGTCTTGTTACCCATATAATTTAAATTTATCTAATCTTGAAGACCTTTTTTCTATTTTTATACAAAATTTTCAGTATTATAAGTGTTTACCAGATTTTGTGTAATTTTTTTACTATATAGCTTATTACTCGTGTGATGCATGGATGTTTTTTTAATATTTTTTGTTTTATTACCCATATTTCATATTTATTTTTTAATTAGTAGGAAAATAAATTATAGAAGAAAATAAAATATTATAATATATATTTGATAGTATTTTTAACGATAGTGTTTTAATTAATAATATGTTGTTGACGGCAATTGGATCTTAAATCGTGAGAGAAATTTTATAAAATAATATATATGTTTAATAGAAATACGTTGTTGGTGGGATTCGAACTTGAAACTTATAAAAGTATTTTAAATATTAGGAAAGGAATATTCTTTTAACATTGGATCCAACGGTTCTCATTTATTTATCTTAAAAGTGTACCAAAAAAGTATATCAAACCTACAACCAAATATACCCTAATGTGCTTATAATATTATAGTATAGATGTACCATCATAATTTAAAAAATATTTTAAAAAATTAAAATAATTTATGAAATTATACTCCATTTAAATCGGTAAAAGAATATTATAAAAAAATAGTAAGTATTAAATAATAATAATAATATGGTAACAATAAACCGAAAGGGAGCATCTCCAATGGGGGAGACCCCTTAGGTAAATTTTAAATTTAATTACCATAAATAAGAATTATAAAGAATGTGTAAAACAATTTACATTCCAATGGGACAAAACTGTTATCTATAATTATAGATAATCTCTTGATGTTGGCTATATTTGTCGAACCTCTAGAGACCTGTAGTGAATTGCCACATCACTTATTTCTATATTAAAATTATATATTCCATTAATAACAACTTGAAATATTAATAACATACCATTTTTAAAATATAGCCAATCATTATAGCCAATACCCTCGGAACACAATATCTTACAGGTTCGACAAAATTTACATAATCAATATTTTATGTAATATAGCCAATCATTTTTAGCTAACGCCGTTGGAGATGCTCTAACAACGAAAATTACAAATTTTTGTAACTTTTTTTTTTTTCGAAAGCACAAATTTTTGTAACTTCTTTATTTTACCCTCTGGATCCAAGAATACGAAACATAAATTGGGACTTTGTATAGAAAGAGAAGGGAGACTTTGCACAGAGAGAGAGAGATATGTCGCTGGTTGATTACGCTTCTTCCTCAGATGAAGAAAACGAAGAACAACAACAAGAAGAGCGAGTCACTCCGCCCCCAACTCACCCCAATTCAACTCGTCCTCCTTCAACTCAGTATCTTTCTCTTCTTCTCCCTTTTCCCTCTTTTAATTATTCCAATTTATTATTTTTGCTTCGTTCTGTTCTGTTCTTTTTTTTTTTTATTATTATTTTTGTTGTGCTTTTATACTCCCTAGTTTTTGTCTCTAATAATGGTATGTATATTTTTTTTTACCATTTTTTAAATAAAGAATGGTAGTCACTTAATTCTGTTTAGTTCTAAGAATTTGAAAAAAAATTAAATTTTTATGTGTGAAGTTGTTTGTTAAATGAACATGAGCTTGTTCGAGTTTGGTGTCTTAAGAGTTACAAGGGTTTACAAGTTGGAATTGTAAAATGTTAAGCTTCTGATTACCAAACTCAGATTGGGCTTTTAATAGCCGAACTGACACTTAATATTTACTCATAAAATGTATTTGTTGGCTTTAGTTTGAGCTTGTTAATAATTGAGGTTAACCTGAGTCTGGCTAAACAAGCTCGAGCTTGTTTGCGTTCATCTGTAGTTTTGATTCTGTACTTCAGTCACTTTGTTAGTTTATTTTTTCAAAATGAACTATGAAAACTGATAATAATGAATGTCTTCTTTATAATATAATTTTCGTTTAGCTACTTGCTTTATGTATTTTCTGTTTCTTGGCATTTTCTCATCTTCTATTTATGTGTACTGTTGCTCTTGGCCAACACCATGTTGTAGACCACTCTTATGCCTTAATCCTCGGTTCATTTCTGCAGAAGAACTGGTCTCTCAGTAAATCAGCAAGCTGAAACTTCTTCTAGTGAAGCAGCGAGTTCCTTACCCAAACTACCTGCTGCTTCATTCGTCTTAAAGTCCCCTCTTACATCACCCGGTATAATGAATAGTGACCACTCTTCTAGAGTAGAAGCAGCCAGGGCTGAAAATACAGCACGCAAGCGAGAGTCGAATTTAGCTTCCACAGACCGCCTTAGTAAAGTTCCAAAAGGAAATTTGATCCATTCAAGGAATCGTCCAGATACTGCTAGTGGTCTTCTACGTCCACCTCAACTTGGTGGAAGGTATGTTGATTAGATTTATGTTATAAATTGTTAATGTTCCTTGTTCAAAAATTGTATCACATTACTTAACAAAAAAAAAAAAAAAAATTTGTATCACATTTTTATGTTTATGTAGTAACTATGTAATAGGCCAAACAGCTAATGTTGCTGGTGTAGATGATTATAAATTAGAATTATGCCAATGGTCATCAGATTATTTATAGTTCTTAGCAGTGTTGTCAAAGGTCAAATTAATTGAGAAGAGAGGCGAGACTAGGCTTTGTCACCTCGATTTAACTGGGAGAGGCGAATGCCTTGCCTTTGATTAGGCCAGACAATAAATTAATCCTGACTTTGTGAAAGAAATTTGTTTTTTCCGGTTCTTGTAAAAATGATAAAAACGAAGTCTTAGACGTAGAATAAAAGAGTAAAGCTAATCTTCTTCTTCTTTCTCCTTGTCGCTTCTCTCTCTCTCTCTCTCTCTCTCTCTCTCTCTCTCTCTCTCTCTCTCTCTCTCTGCTTTCACTCGTTTCTTTTCTTTTCTGGTCATTTTTATCTTCTGTATTTTACTCATATATTCTTCTTTAATTTTGCTCGAACTTTGTTTTGTTTTTTGGACAATTAAAATTTTCCCTTTTTTTTAATTCTTTTCTATTTATTAGTACTTTTCTATTTTTTTTCTCATTCTACTTTTTTGATATTTTGGTTTTATTTAAACATAAAAAGTCTCCACATTAATTTTTCTATTACTCCTATCATATTGTTGCCATATTGTTGTCATTTGTGGTAGAGATGTTGTTACATATGTTCATAGATGGCGTGTGTGTCTGTGTGTGTCAGTGTAAAAGATAACACTAGTTCTTACTCTTTCATTTCAGCATGTAAATGTAAAAGATAAAGATTGTAAGTTCTGTAGTAAACGGTTAATCATGGAGGAAAGTCAAGTATTGCTGAATGAAACATTGGAAGTATAGAGCAAAGTACTCCCTTGTGATTGCTTCCAGTGGAATATGGTGGCTTTTTGCGTAGTCAAAACTGCACTAGCAATTAATTTCATCTAGAACTGCCGTTTTTTCTTTTAACATTTCAGGCTTCAGCTAGTTTAGCAAAAGTTGGTTTTACTGATAATTTTGAATTTTGGTTTTCTGGCAGGAGCAATGTTGTGACGGAAGATATAAACAAGTTATTTGTAAAACGACCTTCAGATCCCAAGTCTAACTAGATCCTTGTAGTGATAGTTTGCTGGCACTTGCAGTATGGCAGTCGACCTGATGGTGGAACTTTAAGGTGCACCAGAAGGATCCATGAAATGAGCACATTTCTTTGTATAACTAGAGCCTCACTTTTCCCCTTTTCCATTTAGTTTTCGAGGACAATGTATCTAGCCGCTGTTTTTTTATTTTATAAAAGCATCCAGAAATCATGTTCCAACTTTGTTTCTTCTTCGTTCCTTTGTTATTAATGTGTTTGCACATCTGAACTATGTCAGTGATGTTTCTTGCAAAGTGGCAATGTTCACTGTTACACAAAAGCTTCTGATAAATTCACCTGTATTCGATTGGGGATCAAATTGTAGGAAAATTACTAAATAGACCTAGGAAATGCCGCCTTAGCAAATTTGTAAAATTTGCAATTCATTGTATAGAATTGTGAATTTGTTTCTTATATATCTACCCCTGAGGATTTAGTGTTGTTAGATTCATCTGACGGTCACAAGTAGAAATTTGTGCAAAAATAGGAATCACAGCTACTGTTTCTGTTAGTTGTGATATAATCATTATTAGAGGGGAAAAAATGAGAAATATCACAATCCGTAAAGTATGAACCTAAATACAATAATTAAAATCTTTTTCCAGATTATAACCAAGAATCATGTACTCGTGCAGTCCTACTCTGCAATAGGGATTTAACTTGATAATTGTTCTCGACACATCATGGTCTAACAAATGTTTAAGAACATGTACCAACTGGGCAAGAACAAATAATTCTAACCTAGCCCTTGCATGATACTTGAAATTAGCTACTTAAATGATGAATCATTGACAGTTGAACTGAAGGGTAATACTATATACATGTATAGTGTTAATACGCTGAAAAATTATTGTAAAATAGTCAAAATTTTCAGCATATTTATCATTCTTGTAAATGAAATGGCTGCAAAATTGTTCGAAGATATTAGTAATTTCTGTATTTCATGCAAGATCAGGACCGCTTGGGAGTTGTTCATAGCCATCATGTTGCTGGTTATGCTTGTCAGATGAAACAGGAATTAACTTGAGAAGAGCTCCGATAGGTAAGCTTACTGCTCCCATCATAATACTAGCTATCCATAACTCTTTACTCAGTGGCACAGTTTCTGCAAATGTACCTAAAAATTCTACAATGATGATTTGAAATGTCACCGTGGACACCATTACAATCATGAACACCCAACTGTCAAACATTCCTCGAAATATATTTATCTTCTCCATATCCCTGCTGTTAATTTCATTGAAAACCTAATATAATTGCATGAAATATCGAGTGTGAGATTGTTAGGTCTGGAACTTAAATTATGTAGCCATATTTTGTTTTTACAACTTTTGAAAATTGAAAATATGTACTCCTTAATGTGTAATTAGGTAGGTTGATGAGCTACACGAGTAGTACCTGGCAAAACACGAAAGTGTTGAATATCAGTGTGTTGAGAACAGAAACAGAATCAGCACCATCGAGGTGAAAGAGGTGCTTCCCACTAAAGTTAAGAATGCCAAGAACAATAAGCTGGTAAATGCTTTGGCCAATGATGTTCCTCCACATAACCTTAGTTATAAAGTTAACATTCCTGCTAACCGGAGGCCTCTGCATTAGCTCATCAGTTGGAGGTTCTGTGGCTAGTGCTAAGGCTCCAAGAGTGTCCATAATCATATTAACCCAAAGTAACTGCACAGCCGTAAGAGGAGCTGATCCTGAACATTGATCATATTGAAAGAATATGATTAATTGGACGTCTGTTTGACTACCAGAAGACTTTAGGGTATAATAAAAATGGAGGTTAGAGAACAGAACCTGATACACAGGCTGAAACAAAATTAGTCATGAGTGCGACAACATTAACAGTTAACTGAAACTGTACGAATTTCTGAATGTTGATGTAAACTGATCTACCCCATTTGGCCACTGTCACTATAGTCTTAAAATTATCATCCATGACCACTATATCAGAATTTTCTTTTGCAACCTGTACAGAAGCAGTAAAGCATAGAACAGATGCTGATTCAGATAAAACACTGTATAAATTTTGTATGATTTGTTTGCCATACAAACAATCAACTTTTTTAGGAGGACTTTAAGTTGTAAAGTTCGATGCTTTAACATTCTGATTGGACTTGGTATTACAATTTTCGAATGAAGTTTTGAAGTTGCTTAATTTTTTGAAAAGGACAAACCTCTGTTCCTGCAATGCCCATAGCTAGTCCAATATCTGCCTCGTGTAAAGCAGGAGCATCATTTGTTCCATCACCAGTCACTGCCACAACTTCCTGGAATTCACTTCTCAACAACTTCACTAACTTGTGCTTGTCCAAAGGCAATGATCGAGCCATTACCTACATTCACAAGAAACTTTTGTTATTGATTAGGTAAAAAAGATTTAATCATTGAATTCGAACAAATATTTGTTCACTTTTGTTTTTTTTTGTACCTGTAGTCTAGGTAGAATATCTTGCAACTCCTGGGCACTTTTATCTCGAAAATTTGGTCCTTCTATAGCCACACCATCATCTGTCAATATGCCACATTCTCTAGCAATGGCCTTGGCAGTATGAATATTGTCACCGGTTACCATCCGAACCTTAATTCCAGCATTTAAACAAGTTCTTACAGCTTCCCTTACCCCTGGGCGAACCGGATCTTTAATTCCAACAACTGCAATGAGTGTATAGTTACTTTCAGGAATATCGTCCTCATTGGACGGTGAAGCTTCCGTGTCCTGGAAAGCTAAACAAAGAGTTCTAAGAGCTTCAGAAGCAAAACCATTGATCACATTTGTTATTTTCTTCCGCCGTTCTTCGGATAAGGGCACGGATTCACCATTTTTGCTAACAATCTTATCACACATTCCTAAAATTATTTCTGATGCCCCTTTACAAAATGCTCGATGCCCACCACCTGGAAGAGCAACAACCACTGACATCTTTTTCTTGACGGAATTAAAAGGCTCAACTTTCACAATTTTAAACTGTTTGCATTGTGCCATATAATCACCTTGGAAAAGCAATGCAAACTCTAACAAAGCTGATTCTGTAGGAGACCCCATAATGTTAAGCTTACCATGTCTATCTTTCACGACCTCAGAATTAGTATTGTGAAATATAGAATGCAAAAGGGTACTCAATAATTTCTCAGATATCGACCTCTTCAATGCATTTCCAGTATTGTCTCCACTTCCTATTTCCTTGGCTTCATCGCATATCCAAATTTTGGTAACGACCATATGATTTGTAGTCAAGGTTCCGGTTTTATCAGTACAAATGCAGCTAGCAGAACCCATTGTCTCACACGCAGAAAGATGCCTAACAAGCGCCTTGTCATTCATTAACTTCTGCATTGCAAAGGCCAAACTTAGCGTCACTGCTAGTGGTAAACCTTCTGGAACTGCTACTACAAGTATCGTCACTGCGATTGCAAAAAAATTCAAAAGACTCAAAGCATCAGACATAGACCATTTGGATATCTCATTATTAAGCGCCTTCACAACAATAAATCGTGTGGTCATAACCAAAAATGTCAGAACAGCAAAAAGCAGCCCAATTTTTCCAATAATTGTTGCAACGCCATTTAGTTTCACTTGCAATGGAGTCTCATCGTCTCCGCCATCACTTAAAGTCACCATCAATCTTCCCCACTCAGTCTTCATACCAACAGATGTCACCAGCATCTTCCCAGAACCATCTTGTACTTTGGTCCCTGATAAAAGAAAAGGCTTTTTCTCATCCACATTAACAGGCTCACTCTCCCCAGATAAACTTGATTCATCAATTGTAAGACTATAACCAGATATAAAAAGCCCATCTGCAGGCACTTGATCTCCAATAGACAAATGAACAATGTCTCCAACTACTAAATCATAGATTGACACTTTTTGTCTGCTTCCATCCCTTGTTACCTGAATCATAATATTCTTTTTTACCCTATCTAAGTCCATGAATTGTAAGGACTGTTTGTAATCACTAACTGCAGTAACCATTACAACCAAGAGTATACATAGTATAATTCCAACACCATCATACATACCTTTCGGCAACCCTTCAGTAGCAATACCAACACCAACAGAAATCACAGCACATACCATAAGAATTATAAGAGTCATATCTTGAAGTGCTTCCCATACAAACATCCAAAATGGTTTCACGGGCTTCTCAGTGACGCGATTATAGCCATAAATTTCTTGTCTTTTTGGTAAATTTCTTGACATTACTCCATCGTTGAAAGACACTTTCAATTTTGATGCAAAACCTTGTACGCCTCCATGCGGATCCAAATTCTTGATATCATGAGACTGATTTATTTGTTCGAGCTCATCTGGTTCAATCTCGAAACCAGCATTTTTGACTTTATCAGAGAGCCTGTAATCTGATTTGATGCTAACAGCTGCAGTTAACAAAAAAAATGTAAATAAAGACAATATAGATAGTCCATTCATTTAAATGAACAAGAATATGTGCAGGAAACAATATATACCATACCATCAATGAAATGTAATGCTGCTTTTTGTACATACAGGGCTATTCTGACTTTTTCCTGAAATAAGAAAATACATGTACAATATTATCAATAAAAAAGACATGAACAAAAAAACTTTTACTTTTTTTCTGAATAACAATAAATGTTTGCAGCAAGAATATATACACAAGATATCAATGAACAACATGGAGTGTGTGTGTGTTGTGTGTAAACAAATACTAACTAGTACATTGTGACTGAGAACATCCATGAAAGTTACATGCAGAGGAGTTGCAAGAAATTTAAGATGAGCTTTTCAATGTTGATTAAGGGTTAATGTTATTTATTAAAACTATGAATTTGTAAGTAAGAAGTAGGAGGCTTTCAATAAAGAAGATTAATGATAATTGACAGTTCATTGCATGTCTCCAGTTTTTTTTCTCTTTCTTTCTTCTTCTGCATTTGCAATTACCTCATATTTTACCAACTTAATTAGTCAATATATTGAAAATTCAAAATTCCACAGCTTAATCTGCATGGACCTTAACTGCTTGCAAAGAGTTTCTTTTTCTTTTTTTTATTTTTTATTTTTTTTTATTTTTAAGTTAGCTTAAAAAGCTACACTAATAAGTAGTATCCATTACTTAATAAATTTAGGGGGAGTAAAATTAATTGTATTAGTTCCTCCGTTCCATTTTAATTATTTGATTTTTTTTATCAATTTGACCCAATTTTGACTGAGCATTAAGTATACTATAATTGAAGCAAATTACAAATAATTTTTAGTCAAAGTTTGATCAAATTTCTCACAAAAAAATAATTAAAATAGGACGGAGGAATAACAATTAGCATTAATGTTTGTTAACAATAGAGAAAATTAAATGTAATTTATGGTCTTATTTATTGAGCTTTACATATATACCGATTTGTTGCAATAATAGAAAAGTAAATGGCCAGTTTCAGAAACACGCATGTTGACTTGTAACTTCTTTTTCCCACCGTCGGTTTCAGCCCAAATGGAAAGGTAAATAACAATAAAGACAGTATTAAATATATATTTTTTTAAATAGAAATTTATAATTTTTATATGTATATAATATATATATATATATATATATATATAATTTGACTTCAATATAATTTAATAAATACTGGTAGTAAATAAAATTTTATTGAATACATACAATTTAGTCTTTCAATATCCTTTTTTTTATTCACCAATATCAAATTATGATATAAAATATGAATTTGTATCTATTTAATATAGGAGTACGTTAAACTCTATTAAAATTTTATTGAATAACTATAAATAATTCTCATTATACTTCTGGATTCAACAAAACCAAATTAGAGTATAAAAATGTAAATTATTATTAAATTTCTATATTTTTCTTAATCACACCAAAGTAAAATTATTTAATATATTTGGCTTCAACAAGAATATAATTGGTGTTTAACATAGGATGTTGAATTGCAATTATATATTTGTTAAATATTTGTTATAAAACAAATTCATTTTTGGTTAAAATTATTGTAGATACATATTTTATAGATTATAAATGTTATTCCGATATTTTCATTATAAATTATATGCATTAAATAAAATTTAATCTGTTATTTATTTAATAATGTTAAACATAAATTATAGATGTATTGAATACAAAAAATTTGTAGGTTTGTATTTAAAAATAAATTAATGAACTCATAAGCATTTAATCATTACAAAAATCAAAAAGTGGGAGATATCATTTTATTATTTATTTTGAAAAGGGCAAGAATTGAATTCAGAAATGAAACAAATAATTTTTTTTTGCTTAACTATAAATTTTTACCACACTTGATTATGTAGAAAATAATTAAGCAACGGCGTGACACAGATCCTAGAAAGTCCAACTGCTAGACGTTTATATCCGGAATTGGGATATTTTAAAATGAGTAATTTTAAAAGCATAAATATGATATAAATGATAAGTGCAAGAATATTTATAAGTTATATATATTGATTAATTTTTTTAAAATTAAATCGAAATAATATTATATAACACAATATATAATATCAAAACAGGTTTTTTTTCTTGCTAATCCAAAACAGGTATTTTATATTAAAAATACATTTAAAAACATAAATATAAAAGTATAAATTATTAAATCAAGCAAATAAGAAATAAGTTGGTTACTAACACTTATCAACATAAATCATAAATGGGAAAAGTGTATCCAAGGCACACAATAGAGAAGTTGTGCGGCTTAAAATATTATAAATTAATTATTATTTGAACAATCCAATTGTACGAATTTTAAATTCATATAAAAATACGTGAATGTACAAATCTTTGTGTAATTTAATTATTTAGAACTATAAATTTATAGCAATAAAATTATGATAAATCTATGTCGTTGAATATATATAGAAAATAGTATTATTATAATAGTGATGCTCCACTATTTCAAATATAATAAAAATTTGTATACATTGTTATTTCGACATAAACTTTTCATCGGTACTGTTGGATTATCAAAAATAATAATAAAATACAAGATTTAATGTGCACTAATAAGAACTTCGCTTTAGAAACTCCATTCTCATCATAAATTGAACTAATAAATTGAGCATACAAACATTTCCCCATGTCTGTACGGAGTATTTGGCAGCCGCACATTGTTTGTTGGAAGCCCTACCTAGATATTTAAGGTTTCTATTCATGCAGCACCTGTGGTCTGTGGATATACTCTACAACAAACGTACGTGTATCTTGACACCACAATTCTTATCATATAAGCCCAGCAGATAGATCGAAGAGGTATGACCTTTCTTTCATTTTACTTTTTTCTAATTTTGACGCCTGACTTGGAATATCGACATAATCTAAACACCAATTTCAAATTTCAGCTTGAATAAACGTGTGCTGTGTACATAATTCATAAACATGAACACACCTGTATATTTTGACGCTTGCGGCCAGCCTCGGCACGCTTAGCAAGATCAGCAACCATGCGAAATCTCCGACGAGGATTCTTCACCAACCAAACAGCTTTTCTCCATCTTAGTAAAGCCTCTTCCGATGGATTCTTTGATTCTACCTCAAAGTGTTTCTTCAAATACTCCTCCATATATGCTTCCATTTTTTTTTGTTTTTTATTATTTATTTCATTAAAAAAAACTAAGGTTTAAAGATTTTGTTGGTTCATGATGGAGACGATCACGAGCTTGTAAAAACTACTCAACTGAAAGTGAGATTTTGGTGCAAGTGAGATATAGGAATGCTTCAAACTAACTATCCGGTATGGGCGGGAAGCTAGGTACTAGGGGTGGGACAATATCGAGTTTGCCACTTATGTACACTACTACGGCTGCAACCGTGCAGTAATTTAGAGCGCTTTAATAAACAAATTTACTTAGTATACGGTTATTTGAAATTACCAAATAACCAAATTTATATTATTTAGTAATTTAAATTTAAATTACTAAATAATATAAATTTTGTTATTTATATTATCTTGTTATTTATATAAATTTTGTTATTTATAATATAGATTTTGGTGGTCTAAATTTAGTAATTTAGAGCGCTTTAATTACCAAATTTACTTAGGATACAGTTATTTGAAATGAAAAGTGAAATTTTAAATTTTAATATTAGTATACGATTGCTCATGTTTCATTTATTTTTATTAAAGTTTATATTTTCATTTTTGTCACCAAATTTATATTATTTTTAAAACGAATTTCGTACATATATTTTTATTTCCAACCGAATTTGAATGGGATTGGTAATATTTCGGAACTGTTTTCAGCCTTGCTTCGGGTATGTTTGGGATTGCTGTTGCACCCTTATTTCTGAAAAGCGGCTGAAAAGGTGTTTGATAAAATTTAAAAATTAGCTGCTTTTCAGAAAAGTGTTTTTGTCTAAAAGCTGCTTTTAGAGAAAGCAGGTCCCTCATGCTTTTGAAAAAAACTATTTTTCAGCTTTTGCGGAAAGCATTAGCTGATTTCAATATCAAACCTCATCAAAAACATTATTTTTAATATATTTTTACATCAAACATGCACATATCAAAAATATTACCAAACAGTCTTCAGCTTTTTACAACATCACCTTTTTTACCAGCACTTTTTCTAACAGCACATCAATTTTTAACAGCAATCCCAAACAGAGCCTTCATCACACATGCCGATTTGGGGTCTTTTTCCAAAATTGATGTTGATTATGTTTCGATAAAAATGAGTATTTTCGTCGTATCATTTATTTTATCATTTTAACCAAATTTTGATTAAATTAATCAATTTCATAATGAAAATTACTTACGCTAAATGATAATTATATTTTTACGTTATAATTTTGAAGTCAAAGTTGGATGAGTTTGATCAACAAAATCAAATTAGGACAAACTAAGTGGTATTGAGGGAATATTAAGTTGAGTAAAAGGCAATTTGGCTGGCTATGTTTTTTGTTTTTGGCACTTGGATGGCTGACAATAATTTTTGACATTTTGTCTGGCTGTAATAAAATTTTTAAACACTTGAGGGGCTTCCGTTAAGCGCCGTTAGAATTTAACCCCAAAACTTGAAATTGGCAGGGGTATTTTCGGTAATTTATGTTCGCATATATTTTGAACTCATGTTGACTGATTAATGGCAACCCACCACCTCCACTGTCTTCTTCTCCCACATCACCCACATCCCTCCTCCCTTATAACAAAAGGCTAGTGGCTCGAGATGTAATCCAACAAACCATTCACGATATTCAAAACCTTGAAAAATTTATCGACTCAAAAGCTTTCAGAAAACCACGGAGCAGTCACCAGAGCTTAAAGATTGTGTGGCGGGTCTGGTAGGACACATAACGGAAGCTCGCCAAACGCTTTCCAAGATCCAACGTTTGAATGATTATACCATGCCTCATGTTCTATCAAATTCAGAACTGTTACAAAATGTGATGAATGAGGCTGTAAACATTTCAGATTTAGAACTCAGTACAAACAGAGTCTTTAACCTTTGATTATTTTCTTAAATAACTTGTCTAACTCTAACGAATTAGCAAGCCTTATTAGCAAAGGTTAAAGCCTCAAAGAGCAAAAAGAGGCATGTCAGTTTGATTATTATAAAGATAATAATCAGTTCTTCCTTCCCATCCTAACCATTCTCCATCCATTCCTTCAATAGCATACGGAATAGTTGTTTTGTAACCCCGCAAATGGAATATCTTCTCCAGCAACTGAAAGAGGGAGTAAATTAGAAGTTGATGGGGATGTGGATGAATAGCAACGCACAGGGGTATAGTTGTTTAGTAAAACAGTGGTGTCTAAACCATCAAAGTCTTGTAGGTTAAGATTCAAGCCCAAGGTTGATTAGGATTTTTGGGGAAAGTTAGGGATTAGCATATATAGATTGAGAGGATAATTATATAACGTAAACTCCATGCTGAAAAGTCACATTTTCCCCTGATGTTTAGACGGCGTTACCAGCATTTTGACCGAAGCCCCTCAAGTGCTTAAAAATTTTATTACAGCCACATAAAATGTCAAAAATTATTGTCAGCCATCCAAGTGCCAAAAACAAAAAAGATAGCCAGCTAAATTGCCTTTTACTCTATTAAGTTTATAATCCTTCTACTTCAGTTTTTACTAGCTTAAATCTGTGTGATTCACGGATTTTCTATAATATTATATAATTTTTTTTAATTTAAATTAAATTTTTTAAGACATGAATTTTATAGGTTTAAATTTTTAAATGATAAGATTTAATAATAAGGATATATATGTTTCCCTTGATATATCTAGAAAATAGGGATTTTAGCTAGAAAATGTAGAAAAGATGATACATTTTAGCTGAAAAGATAATCAAATAATTATTGGTAATTGTAATATTATTATTTTATTCTAATAAACAGAATCATCATTGATGTAATTGGAAAAATAGATGTTAAAATGATAATAGGTTAACTAATAGTAATAGTAATTATAATATATTTATAAAATATATTATAATCAATCGGTTAAATTGCGCGTAATTTGTTTAGAAAGGAGAAATCTTTGTTAGATAAAATAAAAGATATTATTTTTTACCTGAAAAGAAAACTAATTAATT
The DNA here is from genome assembly GCA_036435485.1 of Saposhnikovia divaricata. Lineage (NCBI taxonomy): Eukaryota > Viridiplantae > Streptophyta > Magnoliopsida > Apiales > Apiaceae > Saposhnikovia > Saposhnikovia divaricata. The sequence goes on along the minus strand of CM071597.1, from coordinate 64,359,237 downwards.
ATTTAAATAATAGAAAAGATAATATGTTTTACCAGAAAAAAAATTGATTAGTTATTTGGAGGGATTTTATCTATAATTAGTAAGGATAAGTGAGTAAAAAAATCAAGTATCGTATCGACCGATCGATCAAACTTTTCATATTTCATCTTTAATATTAAAGATTTTGCTCAAATGAGAATCCCCACTATTATGATATATGAGATCTAATACTAGTCACTCATTTTCATACCATGTATTCATCTCTCGGTCCATTATGTTTGTAAAAGGGGGTTGAATACAAACAGTACTGAATTATCAAAAATTTGTCCATATAGATTTTAACTTAATCCATAACAAATTTGATACGGAAATTAAAAAGAAACAAAATTCAAGTTAAATATAAACTATATTAAACTTGAGAGGTTGTTACAATTTCAGTACAGAATTAATATCAAGTTAATAAAAACAAATTAGAAAAATTCAACATGAACTTTTTCTATATTTGTTAGTAAAAATCAAGATATGAACTAAGAGTAAAAACTCGTTAGTAGTACAAGAGTAACAAGTAATCAAGTTCTGTCGAATAAAATATTACAAAGGTGATGAACTGAATTTACTACAAAAATTAAAGGCTCTTGCAGAAGGTATTAAAGATGAGAGAGATACAAGTTTGGTTCTTCTGTCTTTAATTTATGTTTGTGTGTTTCTGTGTATTCAAGTCTCTGACAACCTGGTATTTATATCACTTTTAGAGTTGAAAAGTCTTTGCAGACTATCACTATTACTTTGGCAGCTTGCAGACTATCAATTAACATTGTATGACAATCGGTATGATTATCACTCTAATAGTCATACAAGAGATAAACTCTTGACAGACTTTCTGTATGACAATCGAGGCTGTGCAGAACTGTATGACATTCGGTATGACTATCACTCTGATAGTCATACAAGAGATAAACACTTGACAGACTAACCAATAGATTTTCTCTTGCAGACTATCAATATCAAAGTCTATAATTAATCCTTTAAATCTGTAACCAATTATAATAATTCTAAATTAATTAATTTAATAAATTAATGAATTCTGAAGTATCAATTTATTAATTAAGTTAACTACATAACTTTAATTAATTAACAGAGAATTACTATAATTTCTTGATAGTCACATCCTTCACTTTTAAACCACTGAAATTATCAAAGAATTTCAACTGAATAGTTGTTGATGATCGATGCACGGTATGGTTCATGAACGACTAACTCCAATCTCTCTTCTTCATTTTGACTCTAGGCTGTGGCTTATATCTTTTTTTAACTCTGTTCAATTCTTCTGTACTAACACCGTCTCTTCAGAAATCTCTGTCACTGTAAAATGAATCCACTTGCTTTAATGCTACACTGAGGCTTGAACAGATAACTGAACCTACTTCCAGTATAAAACATCAAAACTATAGATTGACTTTATCTTCTTTCTTCTGACAGATAATACTATCTGAGATTTCTGTGACAGTTAATACATTATTTAATTATTACATTCTAATCTAAGTTGAGTAGGATCCTCGAACCACAAATAGGCTAAGTAAAAGACAATACTTTAAATTCAAAGTAAATAATGAAAAAGTTCTTGTTTATATCAACATTTTCCAGATTCAAACATAAAGATGAATACAAGATAGCTGATCCTATAGACTGATCAGATGATTACAATTAACCTATCTTGTTCTAAGCTCTAAAAATATAACAAGTAGAGCTAGTCTTCACTTTGATTTATCTTCCTCCCTTATCTCTCCAGCTTCAAGTTCTTCTTCCATCTTCTTGAACATTTCTGAGTCGTAGACACGATCTTGTTCTGAAGTTAAGTCTTCTGGTCTTACCAGTTGAAGTCCAAGATTCTTATGCAGCTTGTAAGAACCGTGGATGTTAAATCTATTTAATTACTATTTTTGGTAAATAGGAATAAAAATATTTTAAATTATTTTATTCCAGTTTGACGAGTCAATGTTTTAATTGCTGATTGGTATAGGCGGATAGGTGTTAAAATGATCGAAAGGATCCCCATATATATTTATTATGTGTTAGGTGTTAAAGGATAAGCTGAGAAGCCTTTTTCGTAATTCGTGCAATTAGTTCGTTCTTATCTGATAAACCCCGTTTTCAATATCCCTGGGGCTTCGATTTAAAATCATTTTCATTTCAAAATTTATCAAACAAATTTCAAATTATTCGAAACTCGTATTCTATTCTTTTCTCAGTCTTTATAGATTATTCATATCGTTTTCGTTATTTTCGTAAAAATATCTTTATTCATTTCATACCAGTAATTGAGTTAATTGGCATTTTTAGGCCGATTATACTTTATTCGGGGTTCCGTTCGTTTTGAAAAATAATCTTTCCGTTTACAGATAAAATTTCAGCCATTCACTTTCAACCAATCAAAATAATCATAACATTATCCAAAAATCAAAACAAAAATCATATTTTCTCTCTCATGTTCTTGAGGATCAAACCAGCTTTTGATGGTGATTCTGATATCAGATGTTGGTGTGCTTATACTCAAATTGAAGCTCTTGATACCCTCTTTCAGAATCCATCAACAGATTACAGGTGTGGCAATTTTCTGATTTTATATTAATTTTCTTTTAAATCTTCGAAATTAGGGTTCTTAGCTAAATTGGGGCTTTTTAATTGAAGAATTTTTCGTGTGTGTTGATGCTTCCATTAGCTTTAAATGATGATTTGTAGTCGATTGGAGCAGTTAATTGAAGTGTTTGTGTTCGTGAATGTGGAGTTCGAGTTCGAAGGTTTTAAAATACATTTAATCCATTCGTTTATTAAATCTGTTAATTGTTCATGTGATTGAGGTTAGGGGTTAGATTATACATGTTGCAAGCTTCATTTTGAGATCAGAATCATGCAAATTGGTATAGTAATTTGGAAAAATCGATTCTTGGTCGGATTTTACCGAGCTCGCCGGAATCTACTATTTTTTTGGTTCGTTTTAACCGGTTTCTGATCGGGTTTTGTTGTATTATTGTCGTGTATATGTTAGCAGCTGAGTAGATGCAAAAATCGTGAGTTTTGAAGCTTGCCGGAGTGTAGGGGAGTTGCCGGAAATCCTCCCGGTCGGCGTGAACAGTACCGGGGGGAGAGGGTAGAAGATGGTGAAAATAAATCTTATTTACTTTTACATTAATTAAGTTAAATCATTTTACTTTACGTTAAAAATTGTTTTTAATATAAAATCTTAAATAAAAATCTGAATTTTAATATTAAAATTCAGAAATCAATTCTAGAAATTATATTTCTGAAAATTCAGTTTATTTATGAATTATTTATTTAATTATTTGTTTTTAATTCAAAAATAACTAAGAATTAAATACTTTAATTATGTTAATTAATTTAAAATAATAATTTAATTAATTTAGTTATTTGATAAATGTAATCATTTATTGAATAATTTTATTAATTAGTTATTAGTTGATTTTAATTGATTTAATTAGAGTTATTTAATTCTTAATTAATTCCTTATGCTTCAACAATAGGATCTATCATGTACGCAATGTGATGTACTAGGCCTGATGTTGCTTGTTCAATTAGTGTGACAAGCAGATATCAGTCCGATCCAGGTGAAAACCACTGGAAAGCAGCGAAAAACATCCTTAAGTGCTTGCGAAGGACTAAAGATATTTTTCTTGTTTTTGGTGGATCTGAGTTGAAAATAGAGGGTTATACTGACTATAGTTTTCAATCAGAAAGTGATGATAGCAAATCCATGTCAGGGTACGTGTTTACTCTAAATGGTGGAGCGATTAGTTGGAAGAGTTCCAAATAGTCTACAACGGCTGGCTCCACAGCGGAAGCAGAGTATATAGCTGCAAGTGAGGCTGCAAAAGAAGCCGTTTGGATGCGGAAATTTGTTTCTAAGTTGGGAGTTGTTCCTAGCATTGAGGAGCCTATTGTGTTGTATTGTGATAACAACGCGGCAATAGCGCAGGTTAAGGAACCTAGATATAAGAGCTCTAAACATGTATTGCAGCGCTTTCATCTGATCAGGGAGATCATTGAAAGAGGAGATGTCATTATCGAGAGAGTTGACACACATAACAACATAGCAGACCCGCTGACAAAGCCTTTGTCTCAGAATCACTTTGATCGACATAAAGATAAGATGGGTATTAGATACCAGAGTGATTGTCTTTAGTACAAGTGGGAGATTGAAAGGTTTTGTCCTAAATCCAATCATGTATGATGAGTTAGGAAGAACTTTCATGTAATCTTATTTGATTTTGTTTATATTAATAAAAGACTTGTTCGTTTTATTACGGGCTTTATCTATTTAAAGTGTATTAAATTAGATGTTCCATAGTTTAGAGTAAAGCTTCTAGAATTATGATGAGATTATAATAGTAAGATCTAGAAGATTATAAAACTAAACTTAAACTGTTCCTGATCATAGGATAACTAATTGGAAGTTAGTCAATCCGTAAAGATCGGTACATACTATACTTGCTTCTTATGAAGGATGTCTGTTCTCATAGGCATTTATGTAGAGACACTATAGTTAGTATGTAGGTGCTCATTAGGAAATGAGTTCACTGAACATGACTCGATCACTTGAACAATTAATAGAGTTTACTCACGTGTCAGTAATTGTTTATATAGTGATGGTTGTACAAGTATCCTTAGACTTGAGATCGTTAGAGTCATCTTATATATAATGAACAATGCTTTGGTTTAGTCCTTAGTCTCAAGGGCAATTAATAAGTTCTATTCTGGGCATTGGAATTTATATATGAAATAGTTAACGATCAATAAAGGATCTACCCCTTCCGATAAAAGAAGTGAATATCCTATGCTATTCTTAATATGGTAGTTCAGGAATCTCTGGCCAGAGTGAATGAAATTAGAAAGTAGTTTCTAATTTGCATTAACATGAACTGTAAGAACCCTAATTTTTGGTAATATTTCCTTTTATTTAATATCTTGTGACATTATCATTATGGAACCTTTCTAGTCATCCCTGTTGATTAATAGAATTGATTGTCTAAGAAACTGCATTGTTGCATTTATTATGTAAGATAAAAATGAAGATTGTGAAGGCAGGAGTCTTATTGTTAGTAAGATCTATAAAACTTGGGATTTGAGAATGGTTAGAGTATTAAAGGATTTAGTAAGAATTATGATAGGGAATTATGGACATTCGAGGAATTTACACAATTAGTACTTAAGGAATTATAGGGGAAATCTCTACGCGACAAAATATTATTACGAGAGATTAATTAAGATACGATACGAATTAAAGATTAAATGACAAGCATTGGTAGAAGAATAATGATACAAGGAGTAGTATTGCATGCAAATCCCATGCAACCAAGTGGTTAGAAATCAAGCAAACTAGTTAGCCATTAGAAGATGAATAGTACCTAGTTACTTGCTTTTTCAAAAAGAGAGACAAGAAGTACAAGGAGCCATGCTTGCTAGTACTTGTCTATACATACATTATATGTAACACCCAACATAACTTTACATCAATTATTCACCAACAACCAAACACAAGACACAAAACACAAACTCTTCCCCCCTTTGTATTGCTCTCGGCCAAAAGAAGAAAAGGAAGAAAAAAAATTCTTCTTCCCCCTCTTCCATCACTCATAAATCACCACATAATTCCTAGGTCATCTTCATCATCAGGACAAGGTATGTTAGCAATTTCAAGCCATTTCATCCACCCAATTTCAAGTTACAAATTGTTAAAGCTTGGGTGAATAGTAACCATATTTGTTTTTCTTTTAGATCTTGGATTGTAAGTGTTGTAGGAGACCATTTAAGGTGTTGTTGAGTTGTGAAAAGCTTATCCAAGGCCCCTAGGTGTTCAAGAAGGTATAAAAATCTCAAACCCTCTTGGTTATGTATTATTTATAAAGTGTGGTAGTAGATCCATGTGTTTGTGAGCTAATCTTGGTTGTATATGTATTGGATGACATGGATCTTGAGTTTTGATGTTGAGATTGTGACTTTTATGGTTATGGATAATATATATATCTCCATGAGTGTTATGAACCATGAACTAAGTGTATTAAGTGTTGGTTGTGTTGTGGAATCATGAAAAATGGTTGATCTAAGTAGTATGTGCTTGCTGAGTTTTGTCCAGGAACATTGACCTGTATTGTAGCACAATTTTGAACACCCAAATGTTGTCCCCTGATGTCCTACCATATATTTTTGGAAAGATAATTGAATGTAGTTTCTGGAAATGTAAGGTTCATGGATAGGTGATGTATAGATTTTAAGTTATGGCCGGAGAAGTGAATTGTGTTTCTGGATTCCGGACTGCACTAAGTGACCCCCTTGTGAACCTTGTTTAAACCCCTAAAAATATATGTGGGATCATGGAAAAATTTGAGAATGTAGGGAATGCAGTGGTGAAGACCACCCAAAAGAAATTGGATTAAAATATGAATTTTTGGATTTTATAAAAATGCTAGAGTAAAATTCGCGCAATGGAAAAAGTCGATTAGTGGAGCAAAATTCTAGGGTTAATGATTATGATTCGAATGTGGTAATTTAATTAAGTCGATTAAGTGACGAGCGTGATCGAGTGATGACATGAACCTATAGTGGGGCTAGAGAGTCATAAGACGAAGTCGTTAAGTTAATTTCGTACCCCCTAAAACCCCGTAATTAAAGAGATATTGTTAAGGTACTAACGAACGATTATTGCTTATGTATAGATCGTTCGAATCCGCACGCTCGACCACCCCAACCAAACCAAGGCAAGTTTACTTTTCAAAACTTATCCATATACAAGGACTTTTACTGTTGTGTTTGTATTTTTCAAATTATATCAAATGCTATGCTTATTGAAGTATTGATGCAATTGAGATTTTATAAGTACATATATGCTTGTACCCCTTGAACTTAGATTGAAATGTTTTCTTCGGACAACGACTCTAGCAATAGAGGTCGTAGCGGTCCGTATATACTATTGATCGGGGAGCGGTATATTATTATATCGTATCTAGTTCGCGAAAACCCGAAGGGTCATTCGGGTAGTAGCGTATACTCAAGTAACTATTGTTATATCTTCGTAAATACTCGAAACCCTATCTTGGATTAAAAGTTTGTTTTATCGAATAATTATTTTATTAATTATTAATATTAAATCTTAAAATATTATTTATTAATCATTGTTCATTATTTAAAGACAAAGTTAATCCAAGATAATTTTCAATACTTTCAAACTCGAACTCTTTCGAACTCAAAACATTTTCGAAAACCCCCGGTCAGATTCTGCTTCTTGTATGATTTCAAGAATCATCGGTCGACTGATGTCGGACCTCAATTACTCTGTTTTCAATCAAAATCAAGTTTTAAAAGAAAAAGAAAAAGGGACTCTGGCAGGTGTGGGAACCGTTGACGAACGATTCCCGGGATGTGTAAGTGGCCGTGAACCAGGCGGTCCATCAATTATTATTCCGGCCCAGGTGTTGCCGAAGGATGATTACGGATGTAGTTTTCATCTAGGGTGATTACGGATGTAGTTTTCACCCGAGGGGTAGTTACGGATGTAGTTTCTATCCTTCTACCGTTAGAGAAGACCCGCGGATTATTAGACTTGGATGTGGCGACTGATCATCGTCAATCCTTGTCAGGTTTTCATGTTTTCTTCAAGTCCCATTCCTCCATTTTGGAAAAATGCTTTGACACTGCTTCTTTGGCTTTTGTGCCAAGTTGCTGATAGTGTTCTATTTTGATGAGAAAGATGTTGACTCAATGCAGTATCTAGAACTGCAAGTTTATTTTGAAAACGAGGGCACATATTGTTGCACCTTCGAGATTTATCAACTATGACAAGTGATTTTATATCTGATTGATACAAAAAAATTTAATAACTGCCAATCATATGAAATGCTATATTGCTTATCTTATACGTATATTTCTTGCTGAGCTATAGTTGCTCACTCTTGCTTGTTTTCAAATTTTACAAACACAACAGCTAAGCGAAATGGCAAGACCCAGACAGACTGCTCGAAAGCAGGTGACTAGACCCGAGCCAGCGCTCGAGATTCCACCGGTAGGCCCCATTAGCCGGATTGGTTGGCAGCTTTTGTTAGTTCGTTTTATTTATCAGTATGACCCGTGCAAGGCAGTGTATCGTAACAAACTTTCAAGCCGCCAACTTCGCTTCATATCGAAGTGTTGCTGGTAGCGTAAATACTATTTAATTCGGTCTGTAATAACTCTGATAATTTTATTTCCGCTTAATCAATGTGTGACGTTTCTGAGGCTCTAACCTGTGTTTGTGTGCGGTGTGAGTTATTGTGGGGTCGATGGCTATGTTATATATATTATGTGCAAGAACAGGTATGTTATTAATGGAAAATGGACCGTGAGCGCCTAGATCTCCGACCCCGGATCTGGGGGTGTCACAGAAATGGTATCAGAGCGAGGTTATAGTTCTCAGAAACGATAGTAATTTAAGAAAGCAACCCTAATAATAATAACAATAACGATAACCTTAATAAAAACATTAATAATACTTAGAACTCTCATCGAGTTTGTAGTCGGGTTATCGGAAATAGCCCTGACTTTAAGGCCCGTGAGGGAACTACTCCTAAACCCTTCTTTTATGGTTAGTGACCCACCTTATTTCCCTTATGTAGATGGAGGAGATACCAGACCCTGAGGCTTTAGAGAGAGAGCATGATGAGGCACTGATGCGAGATACCGAGGATCCTGAGGAGGATATGGGTGCTGACTCCGAGCTTGGCCCCTGGATTACACTGATAGAGGATACTGATGATGAGGATCCCGTTGAGGAGCCCTTTGAGCCTGAGCCAGAGCCTGTTACCCCATCTCCTGTAGCTACTGATGAGGAGAGTGTGAGATCCGGTGAGGGTCGGGTTGTGTCACCCCCACCTTCTCCACAGACATCTAGCCCTGTTTCATCGGACGGTGACTCCGAGGATGACACTTCTGGCGAGGAGGAGCTTGACCCTACCCCTGCTACTGCTCCTGCTGCTGCTGCTGCACCTACTCCTGTTCCTGTCATACCACCTCCACCGATGGACCTACCCCCAGTGTCGGGTACTGAGCATGCTTACGTGGTACAGTTCCTGACCCGAGACTTACTATCTGCAGAGGCCCGACTTAACGAGGCGAGGCGGGCACTAGTGGAGGAGCGCGAGGCGCGCTTGAGGATCCAGGCTGAGATGAGGACCGCTGTTGCTAGGAGGACTAGGGCTCGACTCCATAGGATTGAGAGGAGGAGCCGCGATAGGATTCTTGGTTTAGGGATCCGCGGGGGCGGAGTGATCCAGGCTAGGGATGCTAGGCGTGTTGTTCGTCGTGCATTTGCCCGAGTGAAGACCTTGCTCCGTCGCGGTGCGGCCCCGTGATGTGTTACTGATAGCTCAGTCCCCTAGGTTCAGATGACACTAGTGTGTCGATTTTGCGGGATAGTTGACTTGTGCAGTGGTATCCTTTCTGACCAGTGGATGAGTAGACTGACCTACAGATATGTAGATGTGACTTCGGGTAGTATGTACGGATGTAGCCCTACTTTTGTGTAGCCTGACTATTCGATGATGTACTTGTATTTGTTCCACGTTTGCTAGACTTTGACATCGGAACTATGTATTTGGCTCTAACATCCAAAATTTGTGATAAGCCGTGTACCGTACTTATTTAGTTTCAGTTTCCTTAATATTGCCTCAACTGCTTTACTTTCCGATGCCATGCTTTACTGTCTTGATATACAACTGTGATTATACAATTGCTACAAGCCACAAATACAACCATGCTGTTTCAAATTTACGATATGCAATTTCAAATTGTTTTCTACAATTTCCAAAAATGTTCCCACAATCTTTAAAAATAAATTTTTTCAAAAAAAAAAAAATTTGTTTTGGAATTTTGAAAAATATTTTTGAGGTTTCAAAATTTTGAAAACTCTTGTAAATGTTTTCGCATCCCAAAGGGATTTTTCCCCAAAAATGTTTGACATTTTATCTCCAACATCGGATTATTAAAACTTTTGCAACTTCCACCCTTATGAGGAGGAACGATACGCTCCTGACCCGTGCAAACGCTGTCAGGTAACTGGAAAACCCTAACCCATTCCTTGTTTTATTATCAGAATCATGCCACCCAGAAGAACGAACACTCGAGCTCACCCGATCAGTTCTGAGGGCCAGGGTAGCCACCATGGAACCGGAGGCCACCAGAACCATGAAGGGGAGAATGCCAACCTGAGTGAGAATGAGGGCAACGATCATAACTTGTTTGATGACTCTGAGTATGAAGAAGAAGAAGCTGGTGATGACACCCGAGAGGTAAAACATCCTAGGGGAGGCCCTATGGAACAATTCATGGAGTTACTTAGGAAGAAGTTGGACCGTCCCCCAGTTCATCAACCACCCCAGAATGCTAATGCTAATGCTTTCCGGAAGTTCAAATCCCTGAAACCCCCAGAATTTAAAAGAACTGCCGACACGGTCGAGGCAAGGGCCTGGCTGAAGGAAATGGAAAAATCTTTCGAGATACTAGGTGTCGCTGAGGAGCAGAAGACTGTTTTCGCCACTTACCTTGTGAAGGGTGAGGCGAACTATTGGTGGGAAGCTAAGAAGAATTTGGAAGGAAGAGGCGTAGTGACCTGGGAGAGATTTAGCGAGCTGTTCTTGGAGAAGTACTTTCCTAGGTTCATGGAGACACAAATGGAGCTGAAGTTTTTGGAACTGAAGCAAGGTAACATGACGGTGGCCGAGTATGAGGCCAAATTTACTGAGCTGTCGAGGTTTGTGCCGGAGTATGTGAACTCTGAGGCAAAGAGGGCCCGAAGGTTTCAATTAGGGCTAAAACAATGGATTCAGAATCGTGTGGCGGTTCTTGAGCTGACAGACTATGCCACCCTGGTACAGAAAGCATCAATTGTTGAGGCTGGGAGTGAATAGATGCAGAAGGAGAGGGAAGGAAAGAAGAGGAAGTTTGATAGTCGAAAGGGAAACTCTGCGGGAGGGAGCTTTCCGAGCAAATTTAAGCGAGGAACGATGTCCCAACCCAGCGGAAACTTTGGAACCAAGAGAGCTGAAAGTTGGAGTGTGGGCCAGAGCGGCCGACCACAGGGATCGTCTTACTCTACCCCATCCCGAACCCTACCCCCAGAATGCAATAAATGTGGAAGGAAACATGCGGGCGTGTGTAACCTACAGGATGTGAAGTGCTTCAAGTGTGGGCTGACAGGACATTATGCTAACGCCTGTCGAGGAACTAGTAACAACCCCAGTGCCGGAGGCAATTGCTTCAAGTGTGGGAAACCAGGGCACCGAATGAGGGAATGTATGTCCTCTGGGCCGGCTGCATCAAGAGTGAGTGGAACTGCTTCTAACAAGGCCCCTACTGCAAGAACTTTTAACATGACGGTGCAGGATGCCGTGAGGAACACGGATGTGATTGCAGGTACTCTTCTACTCAACTCGGTTAAGGCAAATGTTTTATTTGATTCGGGAGCTACCAAGTCTTTCATATCTCTAGATTTTGTATGTCAGTTAGGCCTTAAGACTGAACCATTGAAAGACAGATTGCAAATAGAGATAGCTAATCATGAAATTATTCCCGTTAGCCAAGTATGTCCAGGTTGTGACCTAGAAATAGAAGGGCGACACTTTCGGGTAGACTTAATACCTTTTAAACTAGGGGAGTTTGACGTAATAGTAGGTATGGATTGGTTAACAACCCACGGAGCCCAGATTGATTGTGTGAAGAAGAAAGTAAGTTTGAAACTGCCAGGGGACGAGGAAGTAGTGTTTAGTGGGAAACGGCAAAACCAAAAGTTCCTGACTATGATTCAAGCTAAGAAGCTGTTACGTAAAGGATGCGAAGCCTATTTAGCCTATGTGAAGGATACCAAGAAGGAGGCACCAAACCTACAGGAAATCCCTGTCGTTAATGAGTTCGCGGACGTATTTTCGGATGATCTACCAGGACTACCACCTGATAGAGACATCGAGTTCGCTATAGACCTAGTTCCGGGTATGGCCCCAATTTCGAAAGCCTCATATCGGCTAGCCCCAGTGGAGATGAAAGAGCTGGCCACTCAGTTACAAGAGTTGTTGGATAAAGGGATGATAAGACCTAGTGTGTCACCGTGGGGAGCCCCGGTGTTATTCGTGAAAAATAAGGACGGCAGTATGAGGTTATGTATAGACTACAGGGAGTTGAACAAGGTGACTATCAAGAATAAGTATCCCTTGCCCAGGATAGACGTCCTGTTTGACCAATTGAAAGATGCAGTTTATTTCTCTAAAATTGATTTGCGGACCGGGTATCACCAGTTAAAGATTAAACCGGAAGATATACCAAAGACGGCCTTTCGCACCCGGTACGGACACTATGAGTTCCTAGTGATGTCATTTGGGTTAACGAATGCCCCTGCAGCTTTCATGGACTTAATGAATCGAGTCTTCAAGAAATACTTGGACAAGTGTGTTATAGTCTTCATCGATGACATCTTGATTTATTCCAAGACGAAGGAGGAACATGCAGAGCACTTGAGGATTGTATTGGGAGCATTGAGAGAAGAAAAGTTGTACGCTAAGTTCTCGAAGTGCGAATTGGTTGAAGGAAGTTCAGTTTTTAGGGCATGTGATTAGCGAACAAGGCATTCTAGTGGACCCAGCCAAAATAGAGGCTGTATCAAATTGGGAGAGACCAACCACTCCGACAGAGGTGAGAAGTTTCATAGGACTGGCTGGCTAATATAGGAGATTTGTCCAAGACTTTGCCAAGATAGCAGCCCCTTTGACCCGACTAACTCGCAAGACCGAGAAGTTTGTGTGGACTGAAAAATGCGAAGAGAGCTTCCAAGAGTTGAAGAAGAGGTTGGTGACAGCACCAGTACTAGCCCTACCTGATGATAAGGGAGATTTTGTGATTTATAGCGACGCATCCCATAAAGGTTTAGGGTGTGTGCTTATGCAGCACGGTAAGGTGATTGCGTATGCGTCCAGACAACTTAAGGAATATGAGATAAGATACCCCACCCATGATTTGGAATTAGCAGCGATAGTTTTTGCTTTGAAGATCTGGAGATACTATCTTTACGGAGAAAAGTGTGAAATCTACACGGATCACAAGATCTTAAAGTACATATTCACTCAGAAAGAGTTAAACATGAGGCAGAGGAGATGGTTAGAGCTAATCAAAGATTATGATTATGAGATTCATTATCACCCAGGGACGGCCAACGTAGTGGCCGATGCACTTAGCCGAAAGGAGAAGATTAAGATGATAACGTTAGTGAACGAATTGATCAAGGACCTTGAGAAACTAGAGATTGAAGTGAGGTTACCAGGAATTGGACAAGACAGTCTAATGGAAATAAAAGTCCAACCACCGTTATTGGAAAAGATTAAGTTATGCCAGGAAAAGAAGATAGAAGAAGAAAAGAATTCGATGGAGAAAATTTTGACTGGCGAGGAAATTAAGTGTGAGAAGGACGGGAATGGAATTATGAGGTACGCATCTAGGATATGGATCCCGAACGTTCAGGAATTAAAAGACGAGATTTTGCAAGAGGCTCATAGTTCAAGGTACTCAATTCACCCTGGAGGCACTAAGATGTATAGAGATTTAAGAGAATACTATTGGTGGCCAAATATGAAGAAGGACGTAGCAGAGTGGGTAAGTAAATGCTTGACATGTCAAAGAGTGAAGGCCGAACACCAGAGGCCCAGTGGATTGTTGCAACCCTTAGAGATACCCGAGTGGAAGTGGGAGCAAATTGCGATGGACTTTGTGGTCGGATTACCAAGGACCAAGACTAATCATGATGCCATTTGGGTAATTATCGATAGGTTGACCAAGTCAGCACATTTTCTTCCAATCAACGAGAGATATACTGTCGACAAGCTGGCAGATATTTACTTAAAGGAGATTGTGGTTAGGCACGGGGTTCCTGTGAGCATTGTATCAGATAGAGACCCAAGATTCAACTCCAGGTTCTGGAGAAGTTTTCAGGATTGTGTGGGGACCAAGTTAAACATGAGTACTGCATACCATCCCCAAACAGACGGACAGAGTGAGAGAACCATCCAGATCATCGAGGACATGTTGAGGGTATGTGTCATTGATTTTAAGGGAAGTTGGGATGACCACTTGCCGTTGATCGAATTTTCCTTCAACAACAGTTACCATGCGAGTATAGGCATGCCCCCATATGAAGCTTTATACGGACGAAGATGTCGGTTTCCCTTGTGTTGGGAAAAGGTAGGAGAGCGGAAGATTTTAGGGCCTGAACTGGTCCAACAGACAAGAGAAACTATCGAGCTCATAAGAGGACGGCTGGTAGCGGCCCAAGACAGATAGAAGAAGTATGCGGACCAGACCCGCAAGGACAAAGAATACGAGGTAGGAGAGTTTGTGATGTTGAAGGTATCACCGTGGAAAGGATTGATGAGATTTGGTAAGAAGGGAAAACTAAGTCCGAAATTTATTGGACCTTTTGAGATCTTGAAACGAGTTGGGAAGTTAGCCTATGAATTGGCTTTACCCCCGAGCTTACAGCAAGTACATAATGTGTTCCATGTGTCCATGCTACGACCGTACCATACCGACTTCCGACATGTTATAGAACATGATCAAGTGGATCTGCAACCAGACTTATCATATGTAGAGCAACCTGTAGAAATCATGGATAGAAAGGAACAGGTGCTGAGGAACAAGGTTGTCAAATTAGTGAGAGTTTTGTGGAGGAATCAGAATGTCGAAGAATCAACATGGGAACTAGAGAGCGCGATGCGTGAAAAGCACCCCCAACTGTTTTCAACCTGATTCCGGGACGGAATCCTTTTAAGGAGGGGAGGCTGTAAGAACCCTAATTTTTGGTAATATTTCCTTTTATTTAATATCTTGTGACATTATCATTATGGAACCTTTCTAGTCATCCCTGTTGATTAATAGAATTGATTGTCTGAGAAACTGCATTGTTGCATTTATTATGTAAGATAAAAAGGAAGATTGTGAAGGCAGGAGTCTTATTGTTAGTAAATCTATAAAACTTGGGATTTGAGAATGGTTAGAGTATTAAAGGATTTAGTAAGAATTATGACGGGGAATTATGGACATTCGAGGAATTTACACAATTAGTACTTAGGGAATTATAGGGGAAATCTGTACGCGACAAAATATTATTACGAGAGATTAATTAAGATACGATACGAATTAAAGATTAAATGACAAGCATTGGTAGAAGAATAATGATACAAGGAGTAGTATTGCATGCAAGTCCCATGCAACCAAGTGGTTAGAAATCAAGCAAACTAGTTAGCCATTGGAAGATGAATAGTACCTAGTTACTTGCTTTTTCAAAAAGAGAGACAAGAAGTACAAGGAGCCATGCTTGCTAGTACTTGTGTATACATACATTATATGTAACACCCAACATAACTTTACATCAATTATTCACCAACAACCAAACACAAAACACAAAACACAAAACACAAACTCTTCCCCCCCTTTGTATTGCTCTTGGCCAAAAGAAGGAAAGGAAGAAGAAAAATTCTTCTTCCCCCTCTTCCATCACTCATAAATCACCACATAATTCCTAGGTCATCTTCATCATCTAGACAAGGTATGTTAGCAATTTCAAGCCATTTCATCCACCCAATTTCAAGTTACAAATTGTTAAAGCTTGGGTGAATAGTAACCATGTTTGTTTTTCTTTTAGATCTTGGATTGTAAGTGTTGTAGGAGACCATTTAAGGTGTTGTTGAGTTGTGAAAAGCTTATCCAAGGCCCCTAGGTGCTCTAGAAGGTATAAAAATCTCAAACCCTCTTGGTTATGTATTATTTATAAAGTGTGGTAGTAGATCCATGTGTTTGTGAGCTAATCTTGGTTGTATATGTATTGGATGACATGGATCTTGAGTTTTGATGTTGAGATTGTGACTTTTATGGTTATGGATAATATATATATCTCCATGAGTGTTATGAACCATGAACTAAGTGTATTAAGTGTTGGTTGTGTTGTGGAATCATGAAAAATGGTTGATCTAAGTAGTATGTGCTTGCTGAGTTTTGTCCAGGAACATTGACCTGTATTGTAGCACGATTTTGAACTCCCAAATGTTGTCCCCTGATGTCCTACCATATATTGTTGGAAAGATAATTGAATGTAGTTTCTGTAAATGTAAGGTTCATGGATAGGTGATGTATAGATTTTAAGTTATGGCCGGAGAAGTGAATTGTGTTTCTGGATTCCGGACTGCACTAAGTGACCCCCTTGTGAACCTTGTTTAAACCTCTAAAAATATATGTGGGATCATGGAAAAATTTGAGAATGTAGGGAATGCAGTGGTGAAGACCACCCAAAAGGAATTTGATTAAAATATGAATTTTTGGATTTTATAAAAATGCTAGAGTAAAATTCGCGCAATGGAAAAAGTCGATTAGTGGAGCAAAATTCTAGGGTTAATGATTATGATTCGAATGTGGTAACTAAATTAAGTCGATTAAGTGACGAGCGTGATCGAGTGATGACATGAACCTATAGTGGGGCTAGAGAGTCATAAGACGAAGTCGTTAAGTTAATTTCGTACCCCCTAAAACCCTGTAATTAAAGAGATATTGTTAAGGTACTAACGAACGATTATTGCTTATGTATAGATCGTTCGAATCCGCACGCTCGACCACCCCAACCAAACCAAGGAAAGTTTACTTTTCAAAACTTATCCATATACAAGGACTTTTACTGTTGTGTTTGTAGTTTTCAAATTATATCAAATGCTATGCTCATCGAAGTATTGATGCAATTGAGATTTTATAAGTACATATATGCTTGTACCCCTTGAACTTAGATTGAAATGTTTTCTTCGGACAACGACTCTAGCAATAGAGGTCGTAGCGGTCCATATATACTATTGACCGGGGATCGGTATATTATTATATCGTATCTAGTTCGCGAAAACCCGAAGGGTCATTCGGGTAGTAGCGTATACTCAAGTAACTATTGTTATATCTTCGTAAATACTCGAAACCCTATCTTGGATTAAAAGCTTATTTTATCGAATAATTATTTTATTAATTATTAATATTAAATCTTAAAATATTATTTATTAATCATTGTTCATTATTTAAAGACAAAGTTAATCCAAGATACTTTTCAATACTTTCAAACTCGAACTCTTTCGAACTCAAAACATTTTCGAAAACCCCCGGTCAGATTCTGCTTCTTGTATGATTTCAAGAATCATCGGTCGACTGATGTCGGACCTCAATTACTCTGTTTTCAATCAAAATCAAGTTTTAAAAGAAAAAGAAAAAGGGACTCTGGCAGGTGTGGGAACCGTTGACGAACGATTCCCGGGATGTGTAAGCGGTCGTGAGCCAGGCGGTCCATCAATTATTATTCCGGCCCAGGTGTTGCCGAAGGATGATTACAGATGTAGTTTTCATCGAGGATGATTACGGATGTAGTTTTCACCCGAGGGGTAGTTACGGATATAGTTTCTATCCTTCTACCGGTAGAGAAGACCCGCGGATTATTGGACTTGAATGTGGCGACTGATCATCGTCAATCCTTGTCAGGTTTTTATGTTTTCTTCAAGTCCCATTCCTCCATTTTGGAAAAATGCTTTGACACTGCTTCTTTGGCTTTTGTGCCAAGTTGCTGATAGTGCCAAGTTGCAGTATCTAGAACTGCAAGTTTATTTTGAAAACGAGGGCACATATTGTTGCACATTCGAGATTTATCAACTATGACAAGTGATTTTATATCTGATTGATACAAACAAATTTAATAACTGCCAATCATATGAAATGCTATATTGCTTATCTTATACGTATATTTCTTGCTGAGCTATTGTTGCTCACTCTTGCTTGTTTTCAAATTTTACAAACACAACAGCTAAGCGAAATGGCAAGACCCAGACAGACTGCTCGAAAGCAGGTGACTAGACCCGAGCCAGCGCTCGAGATTCCACCGGTAGGCCCTATTAGCCGGATTGGTTGGCAGCTTTTGTTAGTTCGTTTTATTTATCAGTATGACCTGTGCAAGGCAGTGTATCGTAACAAACTTTCAAGCCGCCAACTTCGCTTCATATCGAAGTGTTGCTGGTAGCGTAAATACTATTTAATTCGGTCTGTAATAACTCTGATAATTTTATTTCCCCTTAATCAATGTGTGACGTTTCTGAGGCTCTAGCCTGTGTGTGTGTGTGCGGTGTGAGTTATTGTGGGGTCGATGGCTGTGTTATATATATTATGTGCAAGAACAGGTATGTTATTAATGGAAAATGGACCGTGAGCGCCTAGATCTCCGACCCCAGATCTGGGGGTGTCACATGAACTATGCATAAGGAATAAGAAATCATATGATTAAATTAGATAGGCTTGACACGAGATCTATGCCTTGTATTTAATCGGGATATTGTTAGGGTAGAAGGAATTAATTGTACGGTAACCAGTCACTGAATAGGTTCTATATTCCTAGCGATGAATTCATATTATCCGGATAGTCATGATATACCTTCAAAAGTATCACTCGCGATGTAGAATGAATTTAATTATAACGATAATTATTTTTAACGAATTAATTGTAATTCGTATAAATCATAATAAATAGTTTATTATTATTTATTTTTACTACCGGCATAATTATGAACCTAAAGGGTCACACCATAAAAGAAATATTGTATGAAGATGAAGAATATTATTAATGGATAATAATTGTTTATTTGAGAAATAAATAATTAATTTTATAATTAATTAAATATGATTTAATTATTTATAAATAATAAAAATATTAAGAAAAGTTCTTAATATTATAATTATATATTTAATCTGAGATATTAAATATATATATATATATATATATATATATATATATAGAGAGAGAGAGAGAGAGAGAGAGAGAATTGTTTTAAAGAGTTTAAATGGAATAAATGATAAACATGTTTTAATCATTAAAAGAGTTTCAATGATTAATGGATTAATTAATAAAGATTAATTAAACCAAACAATCCTTATAGTCAAGAATGCTCAGCTGAGTTTTCTCTATAAGTAGCATGCAATATCAAGAGTTCAAGACACACCAAAAACATTTACAAGATTTAGAATTTTGTAAAAACAAAGATTAGCCAAATTCTCTCCATTTCTCTTCTTCATTCAATTCTCTTGGTGGATACCATTAGAGCACTCCACACACTGATGAGTGATTGCAAGGTGAAGAACAAGAACTGGTCTTGCTAATTTTTGAAGCTCTCAAGGTAATTTTCTTATTTTATGGAACTATATGCATGCTTAATTAGGATTTCTATGCAAATAAATGTTATATATACGTTCCGCATGTGTAGAAATTCCTTCAGATAAGACACACCCACACCTCGCCCTCACACACACACCGAAACTCTGTTAACACACAAACCACACACAGCTCACGAATGTACACAGCTCACGAACGCACACACACGCTGTAATACAGTCACAACAACACCAGAAGCATAGCACAGGAAACCCCTTTCGTATTTCACCACGCCTGAAGTAAAAAAGCACACACACAGTACAACTACCTGCCCAAACAACCACAGCAGTAATAACGAGCTTAAATACACCACCATAGTAATCATAAATTCACAATCGACTTACCCAAAGAGCAGTACCGGCTCTTTGTGGAGTTTCCCCAGCTCCCTGTCTAGGGCCACATAAATTTAGAGGGCCACATTTTTCAGTCATGTATCATGTATTATTATATATATTTATCAATTTTTTTTGTCAATAAATATTTATTTAGCCAATTTAACATATTTCGATATCATGTTTGGGTTCATTGTTACTTATTAATTCTCTTTAATTTAGAGGCCAATCAATTAATGTTTAAAATTCTAATTTTTTAATAATAAAAATGCATTTTCTGTAATTTAGGACCCATCCATCATTGTTTAAAAAAGCTCATTTTTTATATAACAATGCGTGTGTACAAAGTATAACGTATACATATAGTATCTTATATTTATCGAACAAAAAACCTAATATAGTATAAAATTTTGTGTTCTTTTTGTCTGATATCTCACATATAACCAATAGCATATTGAGTTTCTCTAAATTTAAACCTCAAAAAATTTATCTTGAATCAACCACGTCACAACTCACAAGAGAGACTCAACTATTGGCTATGTTGTCTATTGAGAAACAATATTATTTTATATGTTATTGAAAAACTTGTTAGTTTCAACTTACTATTATTTTATATGTTATTTGTTACTATTAAAATCATATTTTATTACAATTTTTTGTGTGATTTTAGTTTGTGATATTTTGATGCCTTTAAATTTTTCGGCATATGAAAACTAGTGCCTCCAAAATGCTATAGACGGCCCTGCCAAAGAGGAAAGCCAGGAGCACAGAGAACTTCACACATACATACCCGGTTTGTACACACACACCAGCACCTATACACACACGCTGCTTATACAATTCGCAGGAGAGGAGAGGGAATAGAAAGAGCTCGAGAGAGATCAAAGACGGAGAGAGATTGTGTGTGTGAGAGAGAGAGAGAGAGAGAGAGAGAGAGAGAGAGAGAGACAATTCCAGAGAATTAGAGAGAGTTCTAGAACACATCTCAAAAAAATGAAATTGGGGAAGAAACAAACTGCTAATTTAGGGATTTAGGTGGAGGGTGTTTTGGGAATTTCACCTACTGAAAAACAAATTCAAAATAAATAAACAACCTTTATAGATCGAATTTATATGGAAAATTTGTGGAAAAAAATTAAACTTTGCATTTTTAAAATAAAGAGTATAAAATTATGAACATCCACATATTTTTAAAATATTTTTAGGATCAAAAATGAATTAAATATGAATTTTACAAATAAATATCCTTTAAATGCCATAAAACTCTCAAAATCATTTTAAAATACTGAAACGCCCACAATAATTCTCCCAATAATTTTAAAACTAAATAATATCAGAAAGATAATAACACAAAAGATTTCGTGATTTTTAATAACTCCGATGATTTTATAAAATTCTCAGAAGATCAATAATGCATGATTAAAATAGATTTTAATCATCAAAAATACAAATAAAAATACACGGACTTACACGGCACACATAATTCATCATATAAACATATAAACATGACATCACATATATTTAATCCTAAAGAAAAATTTACCTCATACAATCCACATTTAATATTGAATAATTAAATAATAATAATAATAATAATAATAATAATAATAATAATAATAATAATAATAATAATAATAATAATAATAATAAGTGCGATATTTTCTAGGGCGTTATAAATAGAAATGTTAGAGCTAACAAATTAAGTAAAAGATTTTCGCAAGAAGAGGAGTAGTGAAACTCAGTGTGTCTCAGAAGGCATAAGTATTGTTCATGAGAAGGAAGAAAAGTAGTTTGGAGATATACATTGATCTTTAAAGATGGAATAAGTGGATAAGTAGTAATGAGGATCTTTACCAAGGTTTGGTGTCGTATGTTTTGCCTAAAGTTGGCCTACGAATAGACTAACAGCATTGAAAGATAAAATCTTAAGAAATTATTGAAGGAACATTTTGAATCGATATGGAGACGATGAGTTATTAGTAATAGTGTATGGTTGGAAATTTTGAAGGATGAACCAGAAACTGTTGAAGGTTATCGAAAGATTTTATCCAGATAACGACAGCATTAAGTAAGCTTACCAGTGGAAACAGAAAGTGTGAATGAATAAATAGACATGAAAAGAGCTTCTAAGGGTTAAGAAGGGGTAATAACTGCTCCAGTAGTAGTGGAACCAGATGAACAAGGAAACTTTGTGATGTATTGTGATAATTAGTTATTCCTTTCTCGAGTAACATTGTACGTGAAAGGGGAGTAAGAATGATTGGGGGATTTCTTGATATTCTTTTTCTCAAAATATTTATCTGAGGTAGGTTTCGCTTTAATATTATATATATACGTGAATTATTGCGGGTGATTGAGTTAGTACTTGAGATGTCGTGTTTCGGGCATAGTCCATTTTACGAATGGGTCATGTGCGATCTTCGAGAAAAGACGTTAAAAGTGGAAGCTTGAATACCTAGCTTTATATCGGAGAATTATGGTAATAAACCAAGATGTGAGTGGAATGAAGGGAAAAGAAGTCAATAGTCAGCAGGATAATTGGTGGACACGTATTTATTGTGTACATTTTGAGGACAAGTTATGTACAATGCCGCCGTTCTCTAGTGAAATCGATTGCTACTAGATGTTAGAATTGTAATGCTCAGAATTTAAACCTGAGACCTTGTTGCGTATTTAGAGTAATGTTTCAGGAGTTGAGTTCAAGAACTCGAATTAGTGGAGTTGAGAGGATCTCTGAAGGCTGTGAGTTATTTATTGGAGGTGTACAATTTATTTGACGGGTGTTAAGCCAAATTTTCATGTTAATAAAAGTTAGAGTTTGTTGGAATTGTGCGAGTGAAAGTTGTTTTGTGATTGGTATCGAAGGGGGTTGTGACCCCGGAATAATTGATATTACAAACCAGTTATTTTAAGATTTTGTTCTTGTAGTGGGTTATGTCAAAGTCAAGGTCATGAAGTTTGTTAGTTTTCAAAACTGTAAATATCGGGAAAAAAGGGGCGTTTTCGAAGGTATATGGTTTTAAAATTTTTATTCTTCTAAAGTTTATTATTGTAAATATTTTTAAATGGATATAAAAGTATTTTCGAAAAGATTTTCAGTGGATAAAAATAATTTTTTTAATTTGTTTTAAACCAATAAAATATTCGGGGCTGTATTCAAAAGCTTTAACAAACCAAAATGTTTTTATAAGAGTGAGAATTGAGTTGTTAATTGAATCATGTTTGACGTGTATCTAATGACATATGTGTTTAATTGTAGTATTCGATTCCAAGGACGCGATCAAGAATAGATGATATGAGGTTTGGTTGACGGATTGGAATCAAGGTATCGCAGATTTATTTATTTACTTGTTTACTGCAGGTCAAGGAAGATTACATATTAGCATTGTATGTGATTAAATTAAGATTGTGAATGAATAGAGTATGAAGATGAATTGTATGTGGATGATTGGGTTGATATTTGAAGTGGTTACACAGGGTATAGTCCGTTATACGAAAAGGTCATGCCCAATTTTTCTATGGGCAGGACATTCCTTTATGACTAGTAAGTGTTTTGAATAATCGAGACTTGTAAACGAAAGGTTGGAGTTATAATAGAGTATTATGGCTCATATGAGACACGAGGTTCAACTCGAGATTTCAGAAAAGTTTTAAAGAAAGGTTTAGACATTGAGTCAGAGGTAAGTAAGACTTGTCGTTCTCGAACAGATGGTCAAAACGAGGGAACAATTCAATCCATCAAAAATATGTTTAGAGTATATACGCTTGATCTCGAAGGAGGTTCAGACGATCATTTGCCATTGATGAAATTTTCATATAACGACAGTTTTCATGCTAGCTTTGGAATTCTACCTTGCAAAGCGCTATTCAGGCGAGAGTGTCGATCTCTGGTATATTGGGAGAAGGTTGGTAAATGAATAGTGCTAGGACCAGAATTGGTGCCACCGACGAAGGAAGGAATCAAATTTGTTCAGGAAAGGTTGACGATAGCTCAAAGTCGACAAAAGAAATACGCTAACTTGCCACGAGAAATGTACGTTGTGAAGTAGAAGAACTAAATTTTCATTGGGACTATCTCAGTAGAAGGGATTAGTGTGACTCGATGACCAAGAGGGTCGAATGCAAAATTCGTTAGACCTTTTGAGACGTTGAAGAGAGTTTGGAGGGTTGCCTATGAGTTAGCTTTACGCCTCATATGCAGCATATCTACAATGTGATTCAGGTAGCGACGCTTAAGAATTATCGTTCTAATTTTGTCATGTCATAGAATATGAACTAGTAAAGATTCAGAGAGGGAGTGTTGAGAATTAAGTCAGTACAGTGTGGTTGGTAAGAATTTTTGTGGAAGGGTCCCAGGATGTGAGAGTTTTGAAAGCTTGAGAGTGTGATGTCAGTGGAGTCTCCCCACTTGTTTGCTTGGCTTGATTCTGAGGACAAATCCTATTTATGGGGGAAGATTGTAAGAACCGTGGATGTTAAATCTATTTAATTAATATTTTTGGTAAATAGGAATAAAAATATTTTAAATTATTTTATTCCAGTTTGACGAGTCAATGTGTTAATTGCTGATTGGTATCGGTGGATAGGTGTTAAAATGATCGAAAGGATCCCCGTATGTATTTATTATGTGTTAGGTGTTAAAGGATAAACTCAGAAGCCTTTTTCGTAATCCGTGCAATTAGTTCGTTCTTATCTGATAAACCCCGTTTTCAATATCCCTGGGGCTTCGATTTAAAATCATTTTCATTTCAAAATTTATCAAACAAATTTCAAATTATTCGAAACTCATATTCTATTTGTTTCGCAATCTTTATAGATTACTCATATCGTGTTCGTTATTTTCGTAAAAATATCTTTATTCATTTCATACCAGTAATTCAGTTAATTGGCATTTTTGAGGCCGATTATACTTTATTCGGGGTTCCGTTCATTTTGAAAAATAATCTTTCCGTTTACAGATAAAATTTCAGCCATTCACTTTCAACCAATCAAAATAATCATAACATTATCCAAAAATCAAAACAAAAATCATATTTTCTCTCTCATGTTCTTGAGGATCAAACCAGCTTTTGAAGGTGATTCTGATATCAGATGTTGGTGTTCTTATACTCAAATCGAAGCTCTTGATACCCTCTTTCAGAATCCATCAACAGATTACAGGTGTGGCAATTTTCTGATTTTATATAAATTTTCTTTTAAATCTTCGAAATTAGGGTTCTTAGCTAAATTGGGGCTTTTTAATTGAAGAATTTTTCGTGTGTGTTGATGCTTCCATTAGCTTTGAATGATGATTTGTAGTCGATTGGAGCAGTTAATTGAAGTGTTTGTGTTCGTGAATGTGGAGTTCGAGTTCGAAGGTTTTAAAATACTTTTAATCCATTCGTTTATAAAATCTGTTAATTGTTCGTGTGATTGAGGTTAGGTGTTAGATTATACATGTTGCAAGCTTCATTTTGAGATCAGAATCATGCGAATTGGTATAGAATTTTGGAAAAATCGATTCTTGGCCGGATTTTACCGAGCTCACCGGAATCTACTATTTTTTTGGCTCGTTTTAACCGGTTTCTGACCGGGTTTTGTTGTATTGTTGTCGTGTATATGTTAGCAGCTGAGTAGATGCAAAAATCGTGAGTTTTGAAGCTTGCCGGAGTGTAGGGGAGTTGCCGGAAATCCTCCCGGCCGGCGTGAACAGTACCGGGGGGAGGGGGTAAAAGATGGTGAAAGTAAATCTTATTTACATTTACTTTTACATTAATTAAGTTAAATCATTTTACTTTACTTTAGAAATTGTTTTTAATATAAAATCTTAAATAAAAATCTGAATTTTAATATTAAAATTCAGAAATCAATTCTAGAAATTATATTTCTGAAAATTCAGGTTATTTATGAATTATTTATTTAATTATTTGTTTGAAAAACCTTTTATTATTTGTTTTTAATTCAAAAATAACTAAGAATTAAATACTTTAATTATGTTAATTAATTTCAAATAATAATTTAATTAATTTAATTATTTGATAAATTTAATCATTTATTGAATAATTTTATTAATTAGTTATTAGTTGATTTTAATTGATTTAATTAGAGTTATTTAATTCTTAATTAATCTGTTTTCAAATGGTAGATAATTGTTTAAAAATCCAGAAAATGTTTTAAAAATACTTTCTAATGTTCTGAATTGAGTTTTATTCAAAAACAAAGATGAAGATTGATTTAAAAATATTTCCTGAGTTCATTTGGTCGTTATTTGATGTATGTGAGTTATTTAGTGAGTTATATGAGTCATTTAAATGTGATTTAAATGATTACGTGCTATGTGAATTACATGATTACGTGTTAGCGAGCTGTAAAAGCGAGCTGTAAAAGTGATTAATTATTTAACTCAATGTTTAAATACAATGTTTAAATCCAGTATGTTGCGAGAGGTGTTTAAAGTAGAAAAAAAAGGTCAGTAAGAGGTACAATCGAGTGGACGGGACGTATGGAAGTAATGGTTGAGCGTGACGACCAGATAGTTAGACGACTTAAGCTTGTGTTTACCAGGCAAGTATTTTCCTTCACTTCTTGTTCAAGTGAAATTATATTAATGATCCTGATTATGATGTCACCCATTTATTGTCGATCTCGTCGGCATTTATTATTATTCTTGTTTATTCAATTATCACCCCATTTATTGTATCGAACTCGTCGATATCCCTTTTGTGTTTATTATTCCTTAATTATTACCAATGATCGTGTCGAACTCGTCGACACCTGTTGATCTTGAATACCTCATTGATTCTTGGATTATGAATTGTTAATCTGGAACGTGAGTTTTCCAGTTATTTGGTTGGCAAAGGTTGTCGATTGTTCCGACACCTAGTGCGTTTGATATATAGAATTGGAATGTTTTTAAAATGAGGACCGTAAGGGGTCGGACCAGATTCGTGGTCGGAAGTTAATAAGGCCAATGTGTGTCGTGGATCCATTATAGGACATTGTTGTGTGCATTTTCCGGGGTTAGTGCGTGACTGATCAGCAGCCTCACCTTGTTGTTTTTAAAATATATGAAAAAAATCCAATTCTTATCTATACACATTAAATTTGAATTGCTTCAAATCCTGATTTTTGGAGCCTGTGATGTTTATCTTTGGTTATCAGAACTTTTATCAATTCTCGTTATTGATACAAGTTATTCTAGCGGAGCACTATTGGCTCATCTTTGCGTAACGATATTTAACTTTTTCAGCTGCTTTCTTTTGCAGCATATGATAATTAATCATGTTGATCAGAGTTTAAATCTGTTCTTGATATTGGCATACATTTATATACTTGCTGAGCAATTTTGGCTCACCCTTGCTTTGTTGTGATTTTATTTTCCAGTTTTAAGAGCAGAGGAGGCGTTCGAGAGGTTGTCTTTGGTCGGGTATTGGACTGTTTCATACAGTAACCTGTATGCGATCTTGGATCAGGGGTATTTTATTATTATATTTGACTTACGTCTAGGTATGTATTGTGATAATTGAGGTCCGTGGTCCCAAAATCTGTACCCCGGATTATGGGATGTCACACAGTTGATTCTTGAAGTAATCAAACTTACGAATTTGATCTTGAGCATAGCATTGAATATGATCAGCAGCTTCTCTTTTTGCAACCGTAGCAAATCCAGATGTTATAAGAATGTGCTCTAACCATACTATATGCTTAGCATAATATACTCTATATGAATGTGTGTTAAGGTGGCATGTCTGAAATATGTTGCCCTTGAGAAACTTTACTTGACTAGGCTCTTCTATTACTTCTGGACCAGCCCTTTCACCATATTCTCTAAGTTTCTCATTGAGCAATACACCCAGTTCAGAAGTTGTGCTTACCTTCGACCTAAGAACCCAAGTTTCATCAGTGTCCTATTCTGAAATAATTGAAGAGATACTCTGTATGACCCAGTTGTAATAACCGCGAATTTTTGAATTAATTTTCCTACTCGATATTTAAATTTTATTTAAGAGCGATGCACTAGTATATTTTTAATTAGCGCATTTTTTAAATTTTTAAAATTTTATATATTCGTATTATATTTATTTATTTATTTATTTATTTATATTTGTTTATTATTTACTAAAATTAGAAAAATTTAGGAAAATAGGATTTTAATTTTATTTTTAGTCGAATTTATTTTAGAAAACGAAATTATAGTATCGTTTAATTAGCCAGCAGGGGGGGAGACGAGCTCTTTTCACCAAACATTTCATTAAATATAAACATGATCATTATTTTTATTTTATTTTTTCAGCATTTATTTTTGTCTCCCATGTTTTAATTTTTTTTAATTTAATAATTATCCACTTAAAACATATAATTATGCTTTTATGGAGCACTAAATTTGTCCCCCCATGTTTTATATCTTTTTATTAGTACACCCAAGGCACTAGTGATCTCATCATTGTTAGGAGCTGTATATTTTTATAAAACGTATTATCTCCTCTAGTTTCTTTCATAGCATTAAGCCCAGCTACTACTCTTTCATTTTAACCAAATACCCGACCATACATACACACAAAAAACAGAGTAAATCGATAGGTAGTCATTTTTTTTCTTTCCGTTAATTGTTTTATCAATCTCGTTTTTGTTTGTTGATCCGGTAGGATCGAATTGTTCTTGGTTGTGGTTGTAATCGATGGAGTCTTGTATGGTGTTGTTGTGTTATGCGAAGAGAGAGAGACGGGGCTGAGAGAGAGATGAGAGGTCGGGATTAAGAGAGAGATTGGGTCGCAGAGAGAGATTGCCGAGAGAGATTGTTGTTGTGTTGTTCGGAGGCGACGGGGAGGAGAGGTGGCGACGGGGAGAGGTGAGGGAGAAAAGAGAGTGAGATTGAGAGATAGAGATAGTGAGAGAGGAGAGAAAGAGGGTGCAGAGAGAGGTCGAGAGAGATGGGAAGTTGAGAGAGATGAGGAAGAGAGAGTGAACGGAGAGAGAGAGAGAGAGAGAGAGAGAGAGAGAGAGAGAGAGAGAGAGATGGGGCGGAGGTAGAGAGAAACGGAGAGAAAGAGAGAGGCGAAGGGAGAGAGATCGATCGAGAGAGATGAGAGTTTCGAGAGAGAGACAGAAGTGAGAGAGATTGAGGAGAGAACAGAGGGAGACAGAAAGATTCGGAGAGATTACAGAGAGAGTGTAGAGAGAGAGAGAGAGAGAGAGAGAGAGAGAGAGAGAGAGAGATATTAGAGGGAGAGAGACTGTCGAGAAAGAGAGGCGCGGGGAGGGGGTGGGACCCACAGTGGGGTGAGGTGGGGCCCACTTAAATTTTATGTTAAATAAGATAATAATAAAATAATACAGTTACATTTAATTGATGTTCAGATTTTATAATCGGGATTTTGTTATAAACGAATAAAAGATGATTCAATCAGTCTCGTTAAAATGTGGAATATTATTTAATTTGGTTTGTAATAAATAATTTATTAAATAAAATGGTAAAATTGAGTTATTAATAAAATAAAAATATTCTGTGATTATTTACCATAATTTAGAGATTTATTAAAAGAGGAAATAATTATGAATAAATAAAATAAAATATGGTTTTATTTTGGAAAGCTGATATTTAATATTTCTGGATTATTTTAATTAACCGGATCGGGTTATATTATTTTAGAGATTAAAATAATATTTAATTATTTACGAGATTAAAAATAGAGTATTGCCGTTAATTGCCGTAACTCTATTTTCGTTTTAAGTCGGAATTACGGATATTAAAAATAGGATATATTTTCTAGATTTAATTCCTGAGTTCGAAGTGAGATTTATTTATCCGGGAATTATTTTCCGTTAATTATCGTAGAGATTTTCGAGAGATATTTTATTTAAATATTATATAATCGGTTGAGAAATATTATTTTTTTTTTACGAAGCGCTCACGTATTTTTGGTTTCCATTTTTAGAGAATAAATTCCGAGCTGTAGACCGAAGCTGAGTTCACGGGTAGAGTACAAATTTTATCTACACTTATTTACACTTTGAGATCGAGGCAAGTTCCTTCCTACCCTAACTCTTAGAGACTTGTATTTCTGTTCGTATTATTTCATTCCTTATTCATTTTCGAGCTGTCAATTATAAGATTTATTTGTTGCTCCATATGATGCAATAATTCTTTTGAGCATTATTTTCTCGTTGCGATATTTTGTTATTATTAAAATTAGTTTACTTGCGAATTATATCCCTTATAAGCGTGGAATCAGTTTCATTGCTATCGGGTCGATCTCATTAATTCGAGATGACTATTATTGTAATTCAGTGAAACTAATCTCATTTGTTCGAGATAGTTAAATTTATTCTTTTTCAGTCGAATTTATTGTACAAATTCGACAATAATTATTGATTATCTTTTATTTGGTTCATCTCCCGAATCAACAAATAAGAGTTACAAAATTAGAATCGTTAGAGTTGTCACTCGTTGATCAAGTGAAAAATATTCTATTTAATGTTCATCAATTATGAGTATTGTAAATATTCGAGTAGTACTATTTGTTCGGTACAACTCAAAACATTCCATTTTAAGACTATTCTCATTGGTTCGAGATAGTTGCCGTTATTGTCAAGGTTTGGCATTTTGATCGTGTCAACCAATAAAATATTATTATTGAGAATTTACCTCAGTCCATTGTTCTGATTGGTGGAACAATTGAGTCACACTGGCAGTCTGCCAGATTTGTAAATATTTTCCTGGAAGAATTATCTCAAGTTATCTGTTCATCAAATATTCGGGAATTCTGTATTCTACTGGTCAATTTTGGGAAAGAGGCCCATTATAGAGAAAGAGAGACCCGTGTACCGTTATACGGACACGAGGATTTAGGCACTATGCTGCCAGGGTTGAATTAATAACCCACTATGATGCTAGCATTCATACATTTATATTATATTGTTGATAATGTATTGTAGCCGTGATCGGGCGAAGTGCGATATCATTGGAGGACGGTATTCCCGGTCGGATAGTTGATCGCCCCACCGAGATACCGATAGGTGGAAGACCAGTTTATTCTTAAATCATGAGTCATCAGAGTTATACCAATTAAGTCTTTCAAGTATTTTGATTTTGAGATGAGCATTGAGTCAGAGTCAGATTGTGATATCCGATTTATTTTAAACTTCGAGTATTTCTTTCGATTAATCTTATTATATTTATACACCGAGCAAGAATAGAACTTGCTGAGCACTATAGTTGCTCATTCTTGCTTTACAACATTTTATTCAGCTGTCAAGATGGAAATATGCGAGACGTCCAGCCAGGCATCCAGAGGAAAGGGAAAAGCTTCAGGCTATGCTGACAAGAACTAGAATATCAAGCTGGAACCTTTATCTTTCTACTTTTGTGAACTTTTGTAAGATATTATCTCGAGATGTAATAAGTTGGATTGTACTATTTTCTGAGACGATCTTGGACCTGCGGAGTGGGACATTTATGCTCCGTTGTAATAAATATTTTGTTTTATTATTGCGTTATCGTGTGCTGCAGGATATTGAGACAATGTGACGACCCGGGTCCCCGGTCAGGGTGAATTTAGGGGCGTTACAATTTTGGTATCAGAGCCTTAGTTATATTTTTAGGAATCGTACGAGCCTTGGATTATAACCCGACGTGAGAATTTAGAGATATAATACGAGCCTAGAATTATAACACGACGTGGGAATTTAAGAGGTATAATACGACGTTGTGATTTTGGCACTTAGTGCCTTACACCTTTAGCTATATCTATATACGTATCTAGTCAATTAGAACCTGTTTCTGAGTGAAACTATTTACTTTTGTAGATGTCTTCATCAGGATCTACCGGTTTCTTACCTATGTGAGACAGATCTCCTACACCATACCCACTAGGACCTTTAGATCCTAGCTCAGGGACGGATAGTGACCCATCTGAGGAGTATATGCTGATCGTCAGTGACTCGGAGGACTCTTCTGTTCGGATTCTTACACCTTCTCCTCCACACGTGATAGACTTAGAAGATTCTCCTGACCAGGTCATTGAGGTAGCTGGTTCTCCTATGCCTGCGATCGACCTAGAGGCTCCTACTCCTGAGACTACACTTATTTACACTCCTGAGATGTTCAGAGCTGAGACCCCAGTGTCCGAGATTACTGGTCCAGTTGATGAGAGCCATCTTTCACCTGTCCACACTGAGGTGGTGCCTAGCTCAGCTGTTCCAGTTTCCAGAGTTGCTACACCTACTAGGGCTACAGCTTTCTCAGATTTTGTTACTGCTCCTATCCCAATTTTTACTTCGGTTCCGACAGTCCCTACTATACCGGATTACATGTTCCCACGTATCGGTGACACTCCTGTTTGTGATACTGCTCCATCTGCACCCACTATACCTGTTCCTGCTCCGACTCAGCCCACTGTGGCTACTGTTGCTACTGCTGCTATGCCACATGTTCCTCCTGAGTATGTTGGGGTGGCGGGAGAGATGGTCCCTTGGCACATTCACCATACCCTGTTCCAGCATTACCGATGGTTATGGTCTCGCTATGAGGAGATCTTTGCTACTATTGATGGTATCCTTAGACTGTTGGCTGTTCCAGATCCTTTTTCTGTGTATCATGGAAGGAGTCTACTGGTTAGAGACGTCCCGATGGAGATCATGCATCAGATTGCTCTCACTGTTTTGACTGGACTACAGACTGACTTTGGTGCCTTGCCATCATCCAGTACCGGGCAGATTGATCGGGATAGAGTTGCCAATATGATTTCAGATATCGTCGCAGAGTTCCATAGGAGGGTCGGTGAGATGTTTCCCCGCTGATGACATATATGCATGCTTGAGCATCCCCATCGTTTGGCTAGTGGTGACCCACTTTCTGGATGGCATCACGTTAGATTTTCTGTATCAGGGTGCACATATTCTATGTACTTGATGTAGTTGATTTTATGACCAGCATGTAGGGTAGTAATCCTTATTATCCCCCACGATGTATTATATTCAGATTATCGGTTTGTATTATTATGAACGTATTCAGTATTATGACCTGTACTGTACCAGTGTGGTACCTCTTTATTATTACATGTTCTGATCTGTTAGTAGAACTGCTGTCTTACTTTATTTATTAGAAAATTGTGTACTGTAGAGTATCATATGATATTGTTTCCCCATGTTACCCCGATATAGATGACAACTTCTTTTCAGAAACTACGACTTAAAATGAGTTTAACCAAAATTCGAGAACCAAAGATTAATAACGATTGAATTTTAGAACTTATAAGGTTTTCCTGAGAACTGAGATAGATCTTTATAGGTATCTGAAACCTTTTTATAACTAGGAATAAGAGTAATCGTTTATAAAGAGATTAGAGAAAATCACGATTTTGAGTATATTTATTTTGAGAAACCAGGAATTTGATCGAGTTATTATTTATGAATGCCTATCATAACTATGCCAGCAATGGTGTCTTTTGACTGCATATCGGTGATATAACGTACCTTATTGTTCTCGCTTATATAGAAAAAGATGCCACCTAGGAGAGGAAGACCCCCAAAGAATCTTCGTCCTCAACCTGAAGCGAATCAAGATTATGAGGTTCCACCTCGGAACCCAGGCCAGAATCCAAACCCGGAACCGGAGGCCGCTCAGAATCCCAACCCGATGAACCTACTTATGAACTTTCTTCTTTAACATGCTCAGAACCCTCAGCCTCAACAGAACCAACATCCAGTAGGAGGAATTCCACCTCCAACTCAACTGACTCAAGCTACAGTGAGTTTCAAATCATTCAAATCTTTGAACCCACCTGAGTTTAAAGGTACCACTAACCCAGTGGAGGCTAGAATCTGGTTACGAGAGATAGAAAAGACTTTTGAAATTGTAGGAGTGGAAGAAGACAGAAAGACAGTGATTGCAGCATATATGTTAAAAGGTAAGGCTAATTACCGGTGGGAAGCGAAGAGAGCTATGGAAAGTAATGCGGTTATACCGTGGGTCAGATTTACAACATTGTTCCTAGAAAGGTATTTCCCCAAGTATCTGGAGAACAAGATGGAAATTAAGTTTTTAAAACTAAAGCAAGGGAGGATGACTGTTGCAGACTACGAGGTGTTAGGTCCAAATGTCCAATATGTTTGTAGAAGGGGGGGTTGAATACAAACGGTACTGTTTAATCGAAATTTGTCTGAATAAATTTAATTTATATTTTGACAAATTTGAGCGGAATTAAATGAAACAAAATTCAAGTTGAATATAAAATTATATTAACTTGAGGGGTTTGTTACAAATACAGTACAGAAATTATATCTAGTTAATAAAAACAAATTAGAAAATTCAACATGAATTTTTCTAGATTTGTTAATAAAAATCGAGATATAGATTAGGAGTAAAAACTTGCCAATAGTACAAGAGACTCAAGTAAACAAGTTCTATCGGATCAGATATTAAAAATAAGATGAACTTGATTTTCTATGAATTTTTCCAACTCCTGCAGTTTGTGTTCTTGATGTGAGAGAATAGCTTTTTGTTTCTAGAAGATAATATGTTCTGTGTGTTGTTTTGTTCTTGCCGCCTGTCTTGATTTAATATAGTCTTCTGCCCCTTTTCATTTTCATTTGTACTGCCAAGACAATCGGCAAGACAATCTGTTCTTCCAAGACAATCAGTTTCGTACTGCCAAGACAATCGGTAAGACAATCCAAAACTACCAAGATAATCAACTTGTACTGCCAAGACAATAGGCAAGACAATCCAAGCTTACCAAAACAATCGGTAAGACAATCAGAAATTGTCTTGTTTAATTAAAAACTCGGTTAAAATGATTGAATTTGTAAACAAAACATTTCTGCTGCAAACGAATACCAGTCTCAGGAAAGGAGGGTGTGACACAAGTGCGCGCTGATTCTCATTTTTCTTTCAGGCGCGTGTAGTGCACGCGCGCAGGAGGCGCGTAAGATCGTCCGACATAAAGATTTCAACAGACTGTTTTCTTCTCATTCCTTTTTACTTTTTCATGCATGCATGATTTACTTTTCTTTGCTGTCTTGCTTTTGTCGACCACAAACACTTCCTCCTCCTTTTTTTTTGTTTTGTTTCTTTTTCTTTGATTTTGATTTAATTAAATAACTTAATCAATTAATCATTTAAACAAATAATGATTAATTAATTAATTAAATCAATTCAGATTAATACATTAATTCATAATTAATTAACATGATAATTAATTAAATAAATAAATTAATTCGGAATGAATTAATTTATTAAATTAAATCAATTACATAATTATATTAATTAAAAGTGAATTAATATAAATCTTTTGACAGCTCAAATCTTTTTCTTGAACCACTGAAAGTAATAAAGAATTACCACCGAATTTTCGTTGACGCTCGATGCACGGTCTGGTTCATGAGCAACTAACTCCAACGGCTTTTCTTTATTTTTGACTCTATGATTTGGTTCCTTTCTTCTCTTAACATACCAGTCTTGACAGCTTGAACCACTGAAGTTAATGATAAACAACCACTGTTTAATGTTGACACTCGATGTACTGTCTAGTTCATGAGTGACTAACCGCAATGACTGTTCTTCATATATTGACTTTAAAATCTGGTTCCTTTTCTTTTCTCCTCTCTCTATTAATTCTTCTGTACTGTCTCTATCACTGTCGAAATCTCTGTCACTTTAAATGAATCCACTTCTTTAACGAATACTTCACTGAGGTTTGATCAGATGTTCGAACTTCTTTCAATGTAGTAATTCCTCAAGTCTGTAGATTGACCTTGATCTTTTTCTTCTGACAGATAATACAATCTGAGATTCCTTTTGACAGTCTATATACTATTTACTACTACAATCTTGTTTAAGTTGAGTTGTATCCTCGAAATACAAATAGGCTATATCATATACCTTTCAATCTCCCCATATTTGTTTGTTAGACAATAACAAGCAAATACCTAGAGGATAACTCAACTAACTCACTTAAACAAGAAAAAGATAAAACTTTTAAGAACTAAGTAAATAATACAAAAAAAATTTCTCTGGTTTAGATTTAACAATTCCAGAATCTTCAGTTGATGAAATGATAGATGATTGTTCCTCTAGCACTGAACTGATCTTCAATAGATAACTCATCTTCATTTCTGATTCTTCATATCTCTGCCTGATAATCCTTCACATCTTACTTTGGTGATTATCAGCAGTTCTTGATTTACAATCACTTCCCATTTCTGACACAGCTTTTCTCACTAAAGAAAAATAGTTGTTCCTACTATATAGACAATGGTGAATCAATACCATTTCTATAACTTCTGGTGAATTTACTACTCTTCCACTAAGCCTTTATACATAGTACATTGAAAGACTAATAGAATAGTATTGTGATGTAATTCTCCTTATATCTCCACTTTCATAACAAATGAAAGTTCTTTTGCTTCTTCATCTAAGGCTCCCCCTTAGAAAATAGACTTGAACAAATGAAAGTTCTTTTGCTTCTTCATCTAAGGCTCCCCCTTAGAAAATAGACTTGCCTCTCATCCTAAGCACAGTCTTTATTGCTCCCCCTTTCTAACTCACTCTTCTTTTACTTGTACCCCAATACTTCTCCCCCTTAGTTGAGTATATCCTACTAAGGTAACTTATCTTTTTCAATATATCTCTCCCCCTTAGTTGAGGAATCCTCCATTCAACTAATTGACAAAGTAGTTGATACCAAATTGTTACCAATTTATATCAATCGTTAGAGTACATTGAAATCAATTGATAAATATTTGTTAGAAAGGAAGTTTCATTTTCTTCCTCACTGTGAGTGTGTGATAGTGTTTAGTGTACCTCACAATTGTTTCACTCTTCTCTCCACTCATTTGTGTTGAGTGTCTTACTTCTCTCTGTGTTTACACTCTTGCTCACTAGTGTTTCACTCATATCACTCATAGCTCCAACATCCGTTAGTGTACATGCAAGGAAAAATCACCATAGCCCCTTCGAGAGAGGTCACCGGTAGTGCAATGGGAGTTCGCAAATCCCAAATCCTCGTTGGACTCGTCAGATGAATCTGAGTCATAATCTACAAGTTGCTAGTTTTCCTTTTTAGGGTTTTCAGATTTGAATTCTGAAAAGGTAAACAATGATCTATAAATTTAGCATTGAGATCAAGGTTCCCTTCTAATGTCTTTGAAGACATCACCTTGTTAAACTCATCAGGTAAAATCTGAATCATAGTTCACAAGTTGCCGATCCGCACTTATGTCAGATCCGTTACCCGCAGGATCCAGAGATGTTCCCTCTGGGGAGTTAGATAATGATCTTGTTGAATTTTGCATTTGAGATCAATACCTTCTCTCGAGGTCTGTGAAGACTCTTAGTTCATTAAAGAACCTTTAACTTATAATCCTAACCGTAAAATGGTTGGATTACAGGTTTCCGTCAATTCATCCTTGGTGTGTGCAATCTCACTTGTACATATGAAATATTTTGGTTAGTGTATAAGGTAGTGACTCTCCAACTGAATATCCCACACATCCTTGTTTGCTGCATCAAGTGCAGTTACTCCCTGGTGACCTCTAGTCTGATAGGTTACTTCCATTTAGGGGGTAAGATAGAATGTGTTTGAGTTTGATTGTAGTCTGGGACAAAATTTGTTGGGTTTACAATCTTATGACTAAACATGTGAGAATACAAAATTTCATGTAGATGAACCTGCATCACAGAATATGAGCAATATAGAGATAGAATGCATTTTTAACATTGAAAAGTTTTCTAAGAAAATATTGCATTTTATCTTAAGAGAAATGATATACAGTTGTGATTTCAAAAGATTTACAATGTAAGCAATCACAGCTGTAGAAAGAGATTTTGAATTTAGGGAAGATATAGATCTTGAGCTGGTTTTACTAAACAAAAACAAGGACAAAAATTCAATTAATAAAAATTAATCGAATTAATGTAAGTTAATGTTTAAACCAATACAAACAAAACTATTTTATCATGCTTTAGGTCCTGTAAAATAGATACCAACTATTAGAAATTGTTAGCACTTGATAGGTCTTGTCTTCCAATTGTTAGATCCTGAAAATCAAACATTAGTTCCTAACCAATTGTATAGACACATACCAATTTGATACCAACATTGGTCAATTGTTAAGTCCTTAACACGAAGATCTGTTAACAGCAATCACAAAACAAAGATTTATACTTAAACTGCAGGTTTTGTGTGTGTTAAGAAGAAGAACAACAAAAGAACCAAGTACAGTGACCTACTTGTAAGTTTTGAAAGTATAGTGACTAAACTGTAAAAACTATACAAACTATTTATATACACATGAAAAAGAATATACAAAATTAAGAAATAATATACATAATAATTATACAAAATAAAAACTATAAGAAAAGATAAATTTGAATAAAATAAAATAAAAAATAAATAAAACTATACATAAGTAATAATTTACATAGCTTAAACTATAAACGGATATACGACTAAAAAAACACTACAAAACATGTTAAATTAGATTAACATTTAAAAAATTACAATACATGTACAAAAACATTAAGTATATACAAGAGTATTTATAATAGGTTAGCAAATCCATATATTTTCTGACAAAACAATTTTCTACTAGAAAATTATTTAGAGAGAAAATATGATTTAATAAACTATCATAAATATGGCAGCTATTTTAAAATAATGAAATTTTCAATAAAAATAGCTTCCTCAAAAATTCTAACTAGAGAATTAGAGAAAAATAATTTTAGAGAAAATTATTATTCTAAAATAAAGAAACATGGATTAAAACATTAGAATGATTATGACAATTCTTTTAGAAAGATGACAAGATAGAATTCGAAAATAATGTCATACCAGTTACTTGGTGCTCAAACCTTTGCACCAACTTCCACGTTTCTTGTTGTTCCAGAGTCACAATTGCTTTCTCAGATTCCTTAGATTCTATACCTTGATTCTGAGAGGCCCTTTTTGTTCTTACTCCAACATCTGGATCACCAATGATCAGCTCTATTCCAAACAGAATGTTTGAGAAGGTTGGATCTTGATGAATCACCTTGTTCTTCATTGTGATGTTGTGTTTGACTAGTGAATCCTTTGTTTACTTCCCTCGAGTTATTGCGAGAATGACTTGATGATTATTTTCCAGTGACATTGGTATTGCCAATAACAAAATTGTTTCTACCACTATCACTTGGATAATTATCATCATTAACATTTTAAACTTATGACTTCAAGACAACTCCTCGATAACAGCAATTGTTAACTCCTAACAACTGTTTGTTGGTAGACAATCTTGGTTCTAAAAATAAAACTTGATTACCAAGACTGTCTTGTCTGCAATCTTAGAAATAATTTTCTAATTCCAATACACCTTGATCCATAGTATAAAACATTTATTATCAAAGTGATTTGAAGCTTGCAAATAAGCATAAAAATTATTCAAAGTAATTGAACTATGGTAACTTTAGATATTTCAATATCCATAATTCTACTTAGAGAATTTTTATACCATGTATAATAATATGAGTGAATTGTAAAAGATATAACAATGATTACTTAGAGGAGTTCTAAGTAATTTCACACATACAAATATATCTCACAATTAGTTAGTAAATAAAATTCTAACTAAATATCATTAACTGATATAAGTCAAAACTTCAATACAACCAATTGTTAGAGCCATGATATTAATTATAGTGAATTTCTGAAAATGGGATATTAAAGTTCACTAGAATTAACATCTCATAACTAATTGAAGACCAATACAGATTAGGTCCAAATTAGTTATGTTGTTTATTTATTTTAATAAATATAAGGTACAGAGCAAATACTAAATTGAATTGCTTCAAGTCCGTAACTCATATAAATCAAAATAAATAATTAAATAATTAAATACTAAATCTCTATGAGTTAGATTTTAGCATTTAAGTATTTAAATTATCCTTAAATAATCACCACTAAAATATATTGCAATTATACACATGGCAATCATTCAACAGATAATTTTCAGTGTAAGGTCTGGATGTAAATAAGTTCACAAGTCCTTTCAATACAGACAATTGAAAACTTGTGAGCTTACTTAAGAATTACTTAACAGATGGGATTTACAATCATATAGCATTAATAAAATCCCAAGTTCACAAACCAATCTTGAAAAATTAATTTCATCAAGTGATTCAGAAAACGTGTCTGCAAGTTGTTCTTAATTAAAGACATGTTCTCTCAAAAGAATTGATACCTTATGCAAGTTTCTTAGTCCTTGAGTGTTTCACAGAGTTGTTGGAGATGAAATTGATTCCTTGTGTTCTCTTGCTTTCGTACAACTCATTTGATCTGTCTCTATGCAGCAAAACATGTCAGAACTGATGTCTCTAGGATACCATCTCCGTAGATTCGGGTCCAACTTAAGACATCTGAAAATCAAGTGTAATAACTACAAGAATATATTCTCAAGAATCCACTTGGGACCATGCACAATTGCATAATTGAGAATAAAATATGTGTGTAAGTGATCTATTAGCAATTGAATAAGATAATGAGCTGATGATTCCTCTATAGCCTGATTAGGTCCTAATTAGTAGATCCTGAACTTGTTGGGTCAAATATCTCTAGAATACCATTTTCTCATATTGGGGCCCATCTTAAGATTTTTGATAACCAACTTGTTAGATCCAAACTAACAGGTCAAAAGTCAGCTATAGTGAGGTGTTGGCATGTAGTCTTGACAGGTCTAGAATCTTCTGAATAGAAACAAAAGATCCTTGACTTATTTTTATTGTCATCATTCTTTTGGCTTACTAAAGTAAATCAAAAGAATTTCAACTTTACCAACATCAAAACAGCAAATATCTTGATACCAATTTATAGCTAGTAGACCAACATATAATATAGTCAAGATATCATTGCACATATATATCATTTATGTTTATGCCTAAAGATGTCGAGAGTTCTATAAATGTGACACCAATTGCTAAAAGATACCAACTGTTAAAGATTGATACCAAATATTAAATTATAGGTAGGGTGTCATACCATGTCTTCCATGCTTGCTTGAGTGATGATACCAGTTCATACTAACCTGTAGAGATTTTCAATTATCTCACCAACTAGGAGTGCACTTGTTCACATTCCTCTAGCATCCAGATTCAGTAGGTCCAGATGTCCATTATGATCATGAATGTACAACAGGTGCCTGATATCCTCAAGTCTTGTCACTGGTGCTTCTTGTCAGATATACTGTCTTATCAGCTTGTAACCTTGCACCCAGTTTGGCCTTGTCCCTCATAACAATGCCTTGACATCCAGTTAAACTTCTGGTTATCCATATACCAAATACAGCCTTGTTGTTTGGTCTGGATACCAGCTTCCCTTCAATCTGCCTTTTGTAGTGATTGAGATCATCTTGCATTACAATCACTCAATCTAAATCTTTCAGAGCTTTTGTAGCTTTCTTAGTTTCTTCTAAAAGAAAACTAAAGAAATAATCATTAGTACTTGAAGCTCTGCTAGTCTTTTACTTCCACCATTAGAAACACTAAGAATTAGGACAAAAATTAATTGAGTCAACATTCTTTGTCTTGGCAGACATGTTCTCATAGTATCCTTTGACTTTCAGTGTGGTGTTGAGTTGACTAGTTGATCCTTCTGTTGCTCCCCCTAAGCTGCTGTTGGGTTTACATGAAGATTCTCAATGTTGACATTGCTTGGATCTGAATCATCATTACCATTGACATCTGGGAGCTAGAAGTCGTTGAACATCACTAAGACTTTCAATCACCTTCTATTGATTAATAACAATCACCCTGTAGGCTGTTGACTCCGCTGAGTAACCAAGGAAATTAACCTCTTGAGCATTAGCTGATTGCTAGGATGCTCACTTTCATTTAACATTGTAAAACAATTTCCTTCATACTTGTGGGGTCTTCTTATATTCCTTACTGATCAGGGTTTAATCATGCCAGTAGCAAACTATTGACTACTTCAGCATTAATACTCTTGAAGGTGCAGAAATCATCCAGAACACTAATTGATAGGTCCTGTAATCTGGTCTCCAAGTTGTCATAGTCAGTTTTGCTTCCTGAAACTCTTCTAGATGTGATCAATCGCCATCAGTGGTGTCTTGTCTTCTGATTGTCGGAACAACAACTTGTTTCTTGAGAGAAATCATCAGTCATCATCACTAAGGTATATTTTTCATTGATGTAGAACTTCTGTGTGATGCTTCTTTGACTTCTCTTTATGACATGCCTCATAATTTTATTTTACTTTAATTCCAGATGAGGTAGTCTCCTTTACTGATTCGATTTCCAGGAAAGAATCTCTTGATATGACATTCAGGTGAGAGAGCTCCTTATGTCATAGCTGAACTCTTGTCTGATGAAGCTTTAGATTTGACCTTGTTGACTTCACCTTTGACTGAGATTCCATGTCAGCTACAGATAAGTTCTCTTTCCTTAATCCTCAAACAGTAGGCTCTTCATCTTGTAAAAGATGCTTTATTACTGACAACATTCCTTGGCTATTGAATACCCATGACCCTGGGTCATACCCTTGCTATTGTCTCCAAGGGATGAACCACTTGGCCAGATACCGTCACCACTCTTGATAGCAGGGCTCTATCTTCGGTCATATGCTTTGAACATCCACTGTCCAGAATCTACATAACAAGATGTACCTGTTACACACCCTGCAATGCCAAAACAGTTAAACCTTTTTTGGGGCCCAAATTTGATTGGGTCCGGAATACTTGAAGTATTGGCCTTTGTTAGGCAAAACAACATTCTTAATCTTAACACCATTAGTCAGCAAACATTTTACCCTATAAACAGATTTAACAATCTTTGATTTCATCTTGGGTATCCATGTTTCTTTAGCAGCAATAACACTTGTTTCATTGACTGGACATTTGACCTTGTAAATAGCCTTAGTAAAACTTTGTTTAGGATTTGGTACAAATGTCTCTCTCCTAACATAAGGAGGATTAGCAGTCTTTGATCTAACATTATTCCTGTTCATATATTGTCGAGGAGCAGTCTTATTATCACA
Organism: Saposhnikovia divaricata; assembly: GCA_036435485.1. Lineage (NCBI taxonomy): Eukaryota > Viridiplantae > Streptophyta > Magnoliopsida > Apiales > Apiaceae > Saposhnikovia > Saposhnikovia divaricata. The sequence continues at coordinate 64,316,632 of CM071597.1, read as the reverse complement.
TGCATGATTACCATTAAAGTAAGCAGACATCACATTAAAAGCACAAGACATACAGTTGACAACACCACATGCTTTATGATTAGAATCAATGATAGGCATGTTACTCATGTTAGACATGTTATTGTTCTGCTTCAACTTATTACCACCTAATCCAGTCTTAGAAGAACTAGTTGTTTCAACAACCTTGACTGGCACTTTAGGTACATCTTTCTTGGATGAAACAATTTTTGGATTAGTGTCCTCAACAGATTTAGCCTTAACAAAGACTGTGACATCTTTCTTGGATGAAACATACTTTGGATTAGCGTCCTTAATAGATTTAGCCTTAACACAGACTGTGCCATTTGCACTGTCCTCATTTCTCATTTCTTCCTGGATAACCATAGAAAGAATATCTGGTGGTCCAGCATCAGATTGTTTAAATAGAGGTTCTTTAACATTCTTGAGCACATGTGGTATTCCCCTTTCTTTAGCACTAACAAGGTTAGGGGAATTTATGCCCAATGATCCAACAGCTTCATTGTAGCCATACCCTATACCTGTTGTTCGTTCTATAACTTGATTGTTAAAAAACTCTTTGGAAACTTTAACAGAATTATAACAAGCCCTAACCTGTGTTTCAAGTTCAGTAATTCTAGCCATTTGTTTGCCTACAACTTCTAGAGTAGCTTTCTCCTTTTTATGAAGCATTGTTATTTCATCTCTTTATTGATCTTGATTAATATGCACCTTTTTCAATTCTGACACTTCATTGCCAAGTTTAGTGCTTAGCAGATCTAGTCTTTTATATCCAATTTGTGCATTATCTATGGAATTATAAAGACTACGAATCAACTCAGGGTCAGCAGGAATTACCGGAGTACTATAAGGAGTTGATGTATCAGCATTTACCACCAGCGCAAAATCCTCAACCTCCTCTTTATCACTATCAGTGTCATCCCAGCTTTTGCATTGTACCACATAGGCCGTGTCTATGTTCGTCTCACTAGATGCATACTCTCTCATTGCATCTTGTTGAGGTTGATGACACTCAGTTGCAAAGTGTCCAAGTTCATTACATTTAAAGCACCTAATCCTGCTTCTGTCTACCATTCCAGTTTGGTAGCCACCCCTTGTGCTACTTGAGGAAGAACCTCCTCGCTGGAATCTATTGTAGTTAGATTTGAACTTGAACTTGGGATTCCTCCTAAATCTGAAGTTAATGAATTGCCTCACCATCATAGCCATTGACTCATCTTCCAACTGATCCAGCTCTTCCAATGAGTAGAAATCTCCACCATCCTGACTGACAGGTGTATGACCAATCTCAACTTCCTGTTCCTTGTCAGCGCTGCAAGGTTGAACAACCTTAGCTTCCACTTCCTTTGGAGTCTCAACCACTAGAGTTGTAGAAGAGCTTGGAACCCTACCTTCACCATGAATTTCTTTCTGTTGAACTTGTTCCAACTCATAGGTTTTCAAAATGCCGAAGAGCCTTTCAAGAGTAATTTGATTCATGTCTCTGGCTTCTCTAATGGCAGTTATCCTATGTTCTAGGTGAGTAGGCATGGTCAGTAGAAACTTCATGTTAATCTCCTTTTATGTATATTGCATGCCATGGATTTGCAAGTTGTACGAGATTCCATCGATGACAGCGATGTGATAGCAGGTACGCTTCGAGTAAACTCTGAGGATGCGTGTGTTCTCGTTGATTCTGGAGCTACCAAATCTTTTATTTCTGAAAACTTCATGAATAAGTTGAATCTTGAATCTGTGCCCTTAGAGGGAATTCTGAACATAGAAGTAGCTAATCAAGAAGTCATACCAGTAAACCGTTTATGTCTGAATTGTTCTATAGACATACATGGGCAACGTTTCGACGCAGACCTAATTCCTTTTAAGTTAGGGGAATTTGATGTAATCCTAGGAATGGATTGGTTATCACGTTATGACGCTCAAATAAATTGTCGTCGTAAGAGGGTCAGCTTAGGTGGACCTAATGGTATAAGAATTCCATTTCACGGACGGAAACCGACTAAGGATTTTCTGTCAATAATTCAAGCTAAAAGATTACTTCGGCAAGGATGTCAAGCCTATCTGGCACATGTGATAGATACCGAGAAACAGACCCCTGCGATCGAAGAAATTCCCATAGTTAATCAATTTAAAGATGTTTTTCCTGACGAGTTGCCTGGAATGCCACCGGATTGAGAGATAGAATTCACAATCGACCTAGCACTAGGAACTGCACCAATCTCAAAGGCACCGTACAGGATGGCACCAGTGGAAATGAAGGAATTGGAAACACAATTGCAAGAATTACTAGAAAAAGGTGTGATCAGACCAAGTGTATCCCCATGAGGAGCTCCAGTATTATTCGTGAAGAAGAAGGACGGATCTATGCGACTATGTATTAATTATCGTGAACTGAACAAGATGACCATCAAGAACAAGTACCCTCTGCCTCGAATCGACGATCTGTTTGACCAATTAAAGGGATCTACGTATTTTTCAAAGATCGACTTGAGGTCCGGATATCATCAACTGAAGATCAAGCCTGAGGATATTCCTAAGACTGCCTTTAGGACTCGGTATGGCCATTACGAGTTCCTAGTCATGTCTTTTGGAGTGACGAATGCGCCAGCTGCTTTCATGGATTTAATGAATCGTGTATTCAAGTGATACTTGGATAAGTTCGTGATTGTATTTACTGATGACATCTTGATATACTCGAAGTCTCCTGAGGAACATGCTGAACACCTCCGTTTGGTTCTGGAAACGCTGAGAAAGGAGAAGTTATATGCAAAATTTTCGAAGTATGAATTCTGGCTGAAAGAAGTTCAATTCTTAGGACACATTGTGAGCGGTGAAGGGATTTCTGTAGACCCCGCTAAGATAGAAGCCGTAGCAGATTGGGAGAGACCCAAGACTCCAACCGAGGTTAGAAGCTTCCTTGGATTGGCCGGATACTATCGTAGATTCGTGAAGGATTTCTCAAAGATAGCTACGCCACTGACTCGACTTACCAGAAAAAGTGAAAAGTTTGAATGGACCCCCAAATGTGAAGACAGCTTTCAAGAATTGAAGAAGAGACTGACTATTGCCCCAGTGTTGACCTTACCCGGTGAGAAAGGCGATTTCGTGATTATTAGCGATGCTTTTCACAAGGGTTTAGGATGTGTTCTGATGCAACATGGGAAAGTAATAGCTTACGCCTCTCGACAACTGAAGGAATACGAGTCCCGCTACCCTACTCACGATTTAGAACTTGCTGCTATTGTTTTTGCCCTCAAGATTTGGAGACATTACCTTTATGGAGAGAAATGCGAGATTTACACAGATCACAAGAGCTTAAAGTATATATTCACGCAGAAGGAATTAAACATGAGACAGAGAAGATGGTTGGAATTGATCAAAGACTATGATTGCTCGATAAACTACCACCCAGGGAAGGCTAACGTTGTAGCTGATGCTTTAAGTAGAAAGGAAAGACTCAACCTATTGACAACCTCAGAAGAATTGGTCCGAGAATTTGAGAGAATGGAATTAGAGATTAGGGTCCCAGTCCAAAACAATGAAAGAGTTTACAACATTCAGTTTCAACCAGAGTTACTCGAGAAGATTCGCCGTTGTCAGGAGCAAGTAATGGAAGAGAGAAGATCAAAGTTGACCGGAGAAGAATTTCTGAGTTCAAAGAATGATAAGGGAATTAAGCGATTTGCATCGAGAATATGGATTCCTAATGTTATAGAGTTGAAGGATGAAATTATGAGCAAAGTGAATAACTCGAGATATTCCATTCACCCAGGGAGCACAAAAATGTATCAGGAGATCAAGCAAAGCTATTGGTGGCCTAACATGAAGAGAGAGATTGCAGAATGGGTAAGCAAGTGTTTGACATTTCAGAAAGTGAAGGCATAACATCAACGACCTAGTGGACTTTTACAACCCTTAGAGATACCCGAGTGGAAATGGGAACATATTACCATGGATTGTGTCGTAGGATTGCCCCGAACTAGAGCTAGCCATGATGCAATTTGGGTTATTGTCGACCGACTCACTAAATCTGCAAATTTCCTACCAATTAGTGATAAGTACTCCGTTGAGAGATTGGTGAACATATACCTAAAGGAAATTGTGGTTCGTCATGGAGTGCCCGTTTCAATTGTATCTGATAGATATGCCCGTTTTACTTCTCAATTTTGGAAAAGTTTTCAGGAATGTCTTGGCACGAAGTTAAATCTGAGCACTACATACCATCCACAAATCGACGGACAAAGTGAAAGGACAATTCAAACAGTTGAAGATATGTTAAGAGCCTGTGCACTTGATTTCAAAGGAAGTTGGGATGAGCATTTGCCATTAGTTGAGTTTGCTTACAACAATAGTTACCACTCCAGCATATGCATGGCACCATATGAAGCATTGTACGGAAGGAAGTGTAGATCACCTCTATACTGGGATGAAGTAGGAGAAAGAAAAATACTAGGACCAGAACTACTACAACAAACTAAGCAAGCGACCGAAGTTATTCGAAAAAGGTTAGTTATAACCCAGGTTCGGCAGAAGAAGTATGCGAATCAAAAGAAAAAAGACAAAGCATTTGAAGTGGGAGATAAAGTGATGTTGAAAGTTTCACCTTGGAAGGGAGTTATGAGATTCGGAAAGAAATGCAAGTTGAGCCCCAGATATATAGGACCTTTTGAGATTCTCAAGAAGATAGGACCACTAGCTTATCAGTTGGCCCTACCTCCAGACCTTCAGCATATCCACGATGTGTTTCATGTTTCTGCATTAAGGGAATACCATTCTGATTTCAGACATGTTATAACGTATGAACCAGTGGAAATACGTCCTGATTTGACCTACGAAGAACAGCCAGTAGAGATCCTAGATCACAAAGTGCAAGAGTTAAGAACTAAGAAAGTAAATTAAGTGAAGGTACTTTGGAGAAACCACCAGGTTGAGGAAGCCACGTGGGAATTAGAAAGCGAAATGCGAAATAATTATCCTGAATTGTTTAGTGCGTAAATTTTGATTCCGAGGACGGAATCCTATAAGGGGGAAGACTGTAATAACCGCGAATTTTCGAATTAATTTTCCTACTCGATATTTAAATTTTATTTAAGAGCGATGCACTAGTATATTTTTAATTAGCGCTTTTTGTAAATTTTTAAAATTTTATATATTCGTATTATATTTAATTATTTATAATTTTTTTAGTATTTACTAAAATTAGAAAATTTTAGGAAAATAGGATTTTAATTTTATTTTGAGTCGAATTTATTTTAGAAAACGAAATTAGAGTATCGTTTAATTAGCCAGTAGGGGGAGATGAGCTCTTTTCACCAAACATTTCACTAAATATAAACATGATCATTATTTTTATTTTATTTTTTCAACATTTATTTTTGTCTCCCATGTTTTAATTTTTTTTTAATTTAATAATTATCCACTTACAACATATAATTATGTTTTTATGGAGCACTAAATTTGTCCCCCCATGTTTTATATCTTTTTATTAGTAAACCCAAGGCACAAGTGATCTCATCATTGTTAGGAGCTGTATATTTTTATAAAACGTATTATCTCCTCTAGTTTCTTTCATAGCATCAAGCCCAGCAACTACTCTTTCAAATTAATCAAATACCCGACCATACATACACACAAAAAACAGAGTAAATCGATAGGTAGTCATTTTTTTTCTTTCCGTTAATTGTTTTGTCAATCTCATTTTTGTTTGTTGATCCAGTAGGATCGAATTGTTCTTGGTTGTGGTTGTAATCGATGGAGTCTTGTATGGTGTTGTTGTGTTGTGCGAAGAGAGAGAGAGAGAGAGAGAGAGAGAGAGAGAGAGAGAGAGAGAGAGAGAGAGAGAGAGAGAGAGAGAGAGAGAGAGAGAGAGACGGGGCTGAGAGAGAGATGAGAGGTCGGGATTGAGAGAGAGATTGGTTCGCAGAGAGAGATTGCCGAGAGAGATTGTTGTTGTGTTGTTCGGAGGCGACGGGGAGGAGAGGTGAGGGAGAAAAGAGAGTGAGATTGAGAGATAGGAGGAGGGAGAGATAGAGATAGTGAGAGAGGAGAGAAAGAGGGTGCAGAGAGAGGTCGAGAGAGATGGGAGGTTGAGAGAGATGAGGAAGAGGGAGAGAGAGAGAGAGAGAGAGATAGAGAGAGAGAGAGAGAGAGAGAGAGAGAGATGAGGTGGAGGTAGAGAGAAACGGAGAGAAAGAGAGAGGCGGGGGGAAAGAGATCGATCGAGAGAGAGAGACAGAAGTGAGAGAGATTGAGGAGAGAACAGAGGGAGACAGAGAGATTCGGAGAGAGTGCAAAGAGAGAGAGAGAGAGAGAGATATTAGAGGGAGAGAGACTATCGAGAGAGAGAGGCGTAGGGGAGGGGGTGGGACCTACAGTGGGGTGAGGTGGGGCCCACTTAAATTTTCTGTTAGATAAGATAATAATAAAATAATACAGTTACATTTAATTGATGTTCAGATTTTATAATCGGGATTTTGTTATAAACCAATAAAAGAGGATTCAATCAGTCTCGTTAAAATCTGGAATATTATTTAAATTGGTTTGTAATAAATAATTTATTAAATAAAATGGTAAAATTTAGTTATTAATTAAATAAAAATATTCTGTGATTATTTACCATAATTTAGAGATTTATTAAAAGAGGAAATAATTATGAATAAATAGAATAAAATATGGTTTTATTTTGGAAAGCTGATATTTAATATTTCCGGATTATTTTAATTAACCGGATCGGGTTAGATTATTTTAGATATTAAAATAATATTTAATTATTTACAAGATTAAAAATAGAGTATTGCCGTTAATTGCCGTAACCCTATTTTCGTTTTAAGTCGGAATTACGGATATTAAAAATAGGATATATTTTCTAGATTTAATTCCTGAGTTCGAAGTAAGATTTATTTATCCGGGAATTATTTTCCGTTAATTATCGTAAAGATTTTCGAGAGATATTTTATTTAAATATTATATTATCGGTTGAGAAATATTCTATTTTTTTACGAAGCGCTCACGTATTTTTGGTTTCCATTTTTAGAGAATAAATTCCGAGCCTTAGACCGAAGCTGAGTTCACGGGTAGAGTACAAATTTTATCTACACTTATTTACACTTCGAGATTGTTGAGTATTGAATATAGTAAAAGAATACAGAGGGGGGTGGAATGGATTCTTGAACTTTTCTTCGTTCTTGAATCTTTGCAACAAGATATGTGTTGAATGTGTAAAATATGTAAGAACAGATAACAAAGACAAACGCAACACAATATCACTTTAATCTAATATTTTATTAGATAAAGATTTTGCTACAATCTGTGAATACAAATGGTAGTATTCTCAGCTTCGTTTTTCTTAGAGAGATATTTCTTGTGATGTATCTTGAAAAACTTATCACCTTTTTTTAGCTAAGGAAGTGAGGCTGTATCCTTATAGACATGGATACACCTACTTACTACAAATAAGGTAGGTAAACAAAATACTTTCCAGTCTGTCTATCTTATTTGAGTAAGAGTCCAAACGGCTACAGATTTGACTTTGCAAAGCCTGTTCAGATCCACTTCTTTAGCTCCTTGTCCCTTTGTCTTATCTCTCCAAGCTTCTTTGTAGGCTTTCCAATCTGCTTTATAGTACATAGTCAAATAAAGTGTCTTGGCTTGTTGCAGGTTTCTGACTTGTACAATTCTTCAGTATTTTGTCTCCAAGAATGTATTCGAGAAGTGGCTAAGTGATTAATTCGAGAACTCGAATTGACTTAATCGATAACTCTGAGTTCTCGAATAGTGTTATATTGACATATCGAATCACTTCTCGAATAGCTCTTTTCTCTGGGATTCCTTGAGATATCGAATAGAGCATTTTGTCATATCGAATCCCTGAGATGTCGAATAGCTTCTTTTAGTCCTTGAGATATCGAATAGATCATTGACTTGTTGACTCTTAGAGACCTCGAATGATGCTTTGACTTGTTGACTCCATGAGTTCTCGAATAGAGTAATAGACATATCGAATCTCTGAGATATCGAATGAGATATCGAACAGTGTATTCAGAGATATCGAATAGTGTCTTCTGAGATATCGAATCTCTGACTTCTCGAATGCTAGACTTCTCGAATAGACAAATGTACTTCTCGAATTGGTACTTAGGCAAATTCTTCATTTCTTCAAATCCCAACTGTGATTATTTGGCAGTCTTTATCTCCTTGCTTGAGGCATGAACCTTGGAACTTCTTTCAAGCATTATTCTTGTCTTTATAATTACAGTAACACAACTAGAATTTGATGCCTATTACAAGTACAGAACAAATAGAAACTCTACAACTAGAGGTTCCCTCAGTTAAGAGGTCATGTAGGTAATGCATAGCATTACACACACTTAGGCTTGTTATTAGATGTATTCAGGCATGCCTCTGTGACTAACAGAGATCGAGGCAAGTTCCTTCCTGCCCTAACTCTTAGAGACTTGTATTTCTGTTCGTATTATTTCATTCCTTATTTATTTTCGAGCTGTCAATTATAAGATTTATTTGTTGCTCCATATGATGCAATAATTCTTTTGAGTATTATTTTCTCGTTGCGATATTTTGTGACTATTAAAATTAGTTTACTTACGAATTATATCCCTTATAAGCGTGGAATCAGTTTCATTGCTATCGGGTCGATCTCATTATTTCGAGTTGACTATTATTGTAATTCAGTGAAACTAATCTCATTTGTTCGAGATAGTTAAATTTATTCTTTTCAGTCGAATTTATTGTACAAATTCAACAATAATTATTGATTATCTTTTATTTGGTTCATCTCCCGAATCAACAAATAAGAGTTACAAAATTAGAATCGTTAGAGTTGTCACTCGTTGAGCAAGTGAAAAATATTCTATTTAACGTTCATCAATTATGAATATTGTAAATATTCGAGTAGTACTATTTGTTCGGTACAACTCAAAACATTCCATTTTAAGACTATTCTCATTGGTTCGAGATAGTTGCCGTTATTGTCAAGGTTTGGCATTTTGATCGTGTCAACCAATAAAATATTTTTATTGAGAATTTACCTCAGTCCATTGTTCAGATTGGTGGAACAATTGAGTGAGACTGGCAGTCCGCCAGATTTGTAAATATTTTCCTAGAAGAATTATCTCAAGTTATCTGTTCATCAAATATTCGGGAATTCTGTATTCTACTGGTCAATTTTGGGAAAGAGGTCCATTATAGAGAAAGAGAGACCCGTGTACCGTTATACGGACACGAGGATTTAGGCACTATGCTGCCAGGGTTGAATTAATAACCCACTATGATGCTAGCATTCATACATTTATATTATATTGTTGATAACGTATTATAGCCGTGATCAGGCGAAGTGCGATATCATTGGAGGACGGTATTCCCGGTCGGATACTTGATCGCCCCACCGAGATACCGGTAGGTGGAAGACCAGTTTATTCTTAAATCATGAGTCATCAGAATTATACCAATTAAGTCTTTCGAGTATTCTGATTTTGAGATGAGCATTGAGTCAGAGTCAGATTGTGATATCCAATTTATTATAAACTTCGAGTATTTCTTTCGGTTAATCTTATTATATTTATACACCGAGCAAGAATAGAACTTGTTGAGCACTATAGTTGCTCATTCTTGCTTTACAATATTTTATTCAGCTGTCAAGATGGAAAGATGCGAGACGTCCAGCCAGGCATCCAGAGGAAAGGGAAAAGCTTCAGGCTATGCTGACAAGAACTAGAATATCAAGCTGGAACCTTTATCTTTCTACTTTTGTGAACTTTTGTAAGATATTATCTCGAGATGTAATAAGTTGGATTGTACTATTTTGTGAGACGATCTTGGAACTGCGGAGTGGGACATTTATGCTCCGTTGTAATAAATATTTTTTTATTATTGCGCTATCGTGTGCTGCAGGATATTGAGACAATGTGACGACCCGGGTCCCCGGTCAAGGTGGATTTGGGGGCGTTACACCAGCTGTCTAACTGTTAGGAATAATTCATAAGTTGTGATGTTGAGAATAGAATTTTGCTTATGCTTCTTGTAAATCCTGATCTTATAAAGGATTTAGCACTTTTTATAGGATGTATGCATTAGACAGTAATCTGTAGAGTTTAGTCAGGAACAACAGTGCATCAAGGACTACATGTCAGGAACTGAGATCAAATCCTGATATGCCAAGTCAAATACTGATGGATGTCAAATCCTGATGCAAGATGGAATCCTGATATCAGTCGTGTTACTGATGATGTCATTATGGATGCTACAGAAACTGGCAAGTGCTATAAAACAGGATCGTTGTTTTGAAGAACAAGCAAGAAGATATCATGAAGAAAAGAATTTTCTATTGATGGAAACTATCAACTGGACGGCAGAACATTGTCATGTATAGATCCTTACTTTCTGTTCTTAGTTGATAGGTAGCATTATAAATACTCTCTCTATATCATTGTAAGAGAGTGGGTTTTTAAGTGCATATCGTGTGAAGCTCTGTATAAGGTTTGTATTCGAGAGTTTGAAACAAACAGAGAGAAAGATTTGTATTGTCAGCAGCTGCTAAAGGTATTGTACATCTTTGGTAGAGTTTGTATTTGATTTATTTAATACAAACAAAGTTTGATTCATTCGTTTGTTCTTGTTCATCTAATCAAGCAAAAATCAGACACGATTATATAACTTGTATTCAAGCCCCCCCTTCTACAAGTTATTCGAGTTAACACTAACAATCAACAAATATCATCAACTCTCTACTTACCCTGTCATACTTAGCAGATATCCTTACTATCTCAAGGTTCAATGCATCAATATATAACTGATTTGTCGGATTGACCTTCTTGAATTGATCAGGGATGCTAAGGAGATGACGATTATCATATTCAGCAGTGTGAGGTGTGTCTATGACTTCTTTAGCAAAATCCCATTTCGGACCAAGCTTATAGTGAATATCCTTTTTCTTTCCTGTAGCTTGATGGCATGAAGTCGTTGTTTTTCTGCATCTTCTGCTTTCTTGAGCTCTAGTTGCTGTGAGATTAACTGAGATGTTTTGTGCAACCTGGTTCCTCTCATTTTTAAAGCAGCTTGTTCCTTTTTCAGTGCTTCTTTAAACTCAGGGTCTTCTAGTTCTTTCTCTTCCCAATTGCTGAGATCTTCTTCTGCTTCCACTTGAAACTCACCAGGGAACTTCATATCATTGATATTAGCAAAAGCATCAAAATCATCATGTTCACCTGTGTAGTAGTAGTTTGGATCTTCTTTAGTGGATGCACCTTAAGCAGCTTTTCCCTTCCCCTTATCACTCCTATCTTCAACTTGATCATCTTTAGATTTAGATTTATCTCGCTTCTTATCTCCTCCCCCTCTTGATTTCTCCCCTTAGTTGAAGGATCCTCTACAGACTTATCAGATTTACCATCTCCAAGGTCTCGCTCATCACCATCTCCACCTTTACCATCAAAGAATTCTTTCTCTTCTGCTATAAATGTGTGAGTTATGCTTATGATGTTATATAGATACTTCAAACCATTTCCTTGATGATTATTCTGTTGTTCCAGCTTAGCAAGTCGACGATTAGTGGATAGTTGATTTTCACTTACTTCATTCTGAAGGTCTTCAACCCAATTTGAGATGTCAGTGATAATTTGATCTTGAGCAACGGTGACATCTCTAGTGTCAGAAACTACGTGTTGTTGAGAGAGTTGGAGTGTATTGATCTTTGTGTTGAATATCGTCTTCATGTTCTCAATGTCATCTCTAAGTTCTCGTGTTTCAGCCTGGCTTTTTACAAGTTGTCACTCAAGAAATGCTATTTTGTCTAGTAACGAAAGAATGTATGTGTCAGTATGTGCTCTCACCTGAATGTCACTCGAGGGTGTTTCACTCTCCTCTCGTGCATGTGTATCATTCAGTTTTGAGGTGGTCCTTACATCACTCCACACAACCTCCTTGTCCTTAGCTGTACCTATAGATAAAATCATCTTAGCCCCTTATGGAGGGGTCAGTGGTGGTGCAATAGGAGTTCGTAATTCCCGATCCTCAGTCAATTCTATCATATCATTTGGATTTTATGTCTGAATTGCTTCAGTGATAGAAAGACTAAGTTGCCTTCCACTTTCTCCAGTCAAAACTGCAAGTGGAAACTCCCTTAAGGGATCTAGGAATGTTTCTCCTAAGAGGGGAGATAATGGTTCTATTATTGGTGGCAAAGAACCAAGATTCCCTCAGAAGCCTGTAAGGGCTCTTCTGCCGTAACTATGGCTGGCACTGTAACCATCCCTTAGTGATCTCCTCTCGCAGTGTCCCTAGATTCATCCATATCTACATGTTCTCCCATTGTTAGTAATAACAGTAGGGTTGTGCTTGACACATTACAGGATGCCATGGCCTAGTGACGAACTTCAATAGTTTCATCCTGTTGAGAGGAAGAAACCAGTAATTCTTTATCGGCCATATCAATGTCCATATCCTATTGAGAGGATATGGATGGGCTAGTAGGTGCATCAGGTTGATTAACTCTTCTCTTCTTTGGTGGATGCAGAGCTGTGGGTTCACTCATTTGATCACTACTTCTTTGAGATTTTCTAATTGGTAACTTTTTCCTAGATTGGTAGGTTAAGGTAGTTTTTGACCTTGTGTTTCGCTCTTGACCTGGGTTAGAGATTGTGGTGCTACAATCCCTTGGTCAGCCCTAACTACCACTTGGGTTCCAGAATTAGATTGAGATTGAGATAAAAAAAAGTAGTTTGAGGGTTAGAAGACAATACCTGATCAATAGCAGCTGCAGAAGTCTCAGTCGGAGTGGGTTCAACCACTAGAAGTTGAGGTTCAGGGATAGGTGCAGGTTCAGGTTGCTGAGGTTCAGGTTGTTGAGGATCAGGCTCTGGTATGACTGGCAAGTTTATGAAGGTAGACATATTCCTAGTAATTACTACAGGGAAATTTGGAAACTTGCGTGCAGTGCTCAGCCTAGTAAATTTTTTCTTGTGGGTGGTTCCAGACACTTCATCACGGGAGTTACTGAAAAGACGTTGGTGATCTTCAAAAACTAGATGATTAAATATTAAGGTTAAAAACCGAGGATAGTAACAGGAAACTGGACTACCCAAATCATGATCGCTCTTAGCAGTTATGAGACGATTAATCAATTCACCCCAAAGTAGTTTGCCAATATTGATTCTTTGATTGTAAATAATCGAAAAACCAATACACCAAATTAAAGAAGAAATATTATTAAAGTTATTTTTAGTAGTGTTGGCAAACACTTTAACTAGGGTGTCAAAGAAATAATCTCATTCTGACACCAAATTCTTTTTAGATAATCTCGTAATATTCACTACCCCTTGATAATGTATATCATTAAAGAAATACGTCAATGCAGATTCAGAGGGTAGTTCAACAAAATCATTTGTTGGAAGATTTAGAACTATGTTAATGGTTGACTCGTCCACAGTATAAGGTGTACCTCTCACTCTGAAGGTAAAAGATTTGTTATTAGGGGAGATGACGAATGTGGAACAAATCACCCAAAGTGGATCACCTTTTAAAGGAGCATTAAGAGAAATTGCATCACGAACGAGAGAATGCTCATTTAAAAACCGAATCCAAGGTCTAATTCTTATAAACGAACAATTTTTCGGGTAAAAATAACCAACAATATTGTGTCTAACGATTTCCAAATCATCAACCATTTTAAAATAACACACAAAAATAAAATTTCAATAAAATCAGATTAATTCAAATTTTAGAGATTTTAACAATTAATAAATTAATTAAGAAAATTCAAAAAATCAAAACTTCTCCAAAAATTATGAAATTTCATTATGTTGTAGATCTTAACACCAGGAACACTCCCCTAATTTTAGATTTTACAAAATCACACTCAAACTTCGAAAACAGTCAAGAAACCGTTTGGTTTTCAAAAAATTTCGAGTTTTAGTTTCTAACCAAACAACGATTTTAAACTATCAACAGAACGGGCTCACAAAGATCGTTACAAGGATGCTAACAGTGTTCAATTTGGTTGAGTAATGAATCTGTAATCGTGAAAAGAAATAGTAGTGTATGTATATATCGAACAGGAGAAAAGGATTTAGAATATGGAAGACTCGTAAGAATCAAACTATCGAAAATAGTCTATAAAACAACTGATTTACTTATATATATATATATATATAAGATAGTCTGAAAGATAGAAGACATTGTATGACTATCAATAGATAGTCATACAAGCTTAACTCTGACAGACTAAAGAAAATAGTCTAACGATAATCTGTAAACAAAATAAAATAGAATAATTAAAATACTTAGTATGACTATCTGTATAATAGTACTACCGATAGTCCTACAATACTAAATAATAAACAGACTATAGAATTCTTAGAAAAATAAGACTATTTATCCATAGTAATACTGATAGTCCTACAAGTAGAAACTAAAAGAATAAAAGAAGATAGTCTGTTGGCAAACATAATGAAAGAATTGATATGACTATTAGAGAATAGTCATAGGGATAGTCCTACAAGACTAATAAAGTGTACATTTCTACTAAATAATATACCGAAAAACCATTAAAGATGCAAAAGAATTAATAATTTACAAATTCATTCTAATAGAAATAAAATTAAAAAAATTAATTAATAATTACACTTGCAATAATTTACCAAATATTCGAATTATCGTACATACATAAACATTTACAAAATGATAAAAGAAAATATTGGTTGTCCTCTAGCAGAAATAAAATATTAGTAATAAAAGGACAAACACTCATTACAAAAATTAATATATAATTACAACAATATTTGTAAAAAGTCAATAAATTCAAGAATTTCACAATAAATAACTTTCTACAAGAAAATTGTTTAGAAAGAAAATATGATTTATCAAAATCTTATAAATATTCAAAAGTATTTTTAAAATACTAAAATTATCAACAAAAATAGATTTCACAATAATTCTAACTTGTAGAATTAAAGAAAAATAATTTTAGAGAAAATCAAGTATTCTAAAATATAGAGATATGGAGTGTAAAGTAATTAAGATAGAGGCAAAGCTTATAGATCATAACAAGCAAGAAAATTAGTTGATAAAATAATTTTCCAAGTGATTCACATAAACCACTTGAAAATTTATTAAAGAGAAAACTTCAGATATTAACTAGATTAATTACTAGAACTATTTAACATACCCAATTCCCCAACTAATCTGGTGAATGTGAACTCGTCAAGAGACTTAGTAAAAATATCTGCTATTTGTTCTTCCGTGGGTACAAAATGTAACTCCACAGTACCATTCATGACATGCTCTCGGATAAAATGATACCTGATGTCGATGTGCCTGGTCCTCGTATGCTGCACAGGATTGTTGGAGATAGGTATGGCACTTGTATTATCACACAAGATAGGAATCTTATCTAATACAAATCCATAGTCACGTAGCTAATTCCTAATCCACAAGATCTGAGCACAGCAGCTTCCAGCAGCAATGTATTCAGCTTCAGCTGTTGAGTTGGAAACTGTTTGTTGTTTCTTACTGTACCAGGAAACCAGTCTTGAACCAAGGAATTGACAACTCCCGGAGGTGGTTTTCCTATCTACCACATATCCAGCATAATCAGAATCTGTATATCCAACTAGGTTAAAGCCAGATTCTTTAGGGTACCAAATACCTAAGTTAGGGGTACCCTTAAGATATCTCAAGATTCGTTTAACAGCAACAAGATGCATATCTCTAGGATCCGCTTGGAGCCTTGCACACAAGCATGTAGCATACATCACATGCCCCAAACTTTATAGTTGTAGATATGGTGTCCTTGCTGAAGATGAGTCCTCCATTTGATATTTTTGGAGGAGCTCTTTGACATACTTGGATTGACAAATAAAAATTCCATCTGTCCTTTGATTTACTTGTAATCCAAGAAAAAACGTCAGCTCACCCATCAGGCTCATCTCAAATTTACCCTGCATTAGCTTAGCAAATTTCTTGCACAGATTGTCATTAGTAGACCCAAATATTATATCATCCACATAGACTGGGACTAGTATAGTATCATTCTTATGTTTCTTTGTAAAGAGAGTTTGGTCTATGACACCTCTAACAAAACCATTTTAAAGTAAGAATTTAGAAAGAGTGCCATACCATTTTCTTGGCGCTTGCTTAAGACCATAGATAGCCTTGAAGAGAAAATAGACATAGTCCAAAAGATCTAGATCTTCAAAGTCAGGGGGCTGTTCTACTTCATCCAGCTTACCGTTCAGGAAAGCACTCTTGACATCCAATTAGTAAACTTTAAATTTAGAGAATGCTGCAAATGCCAAGAATATCCTGATGGCCTCAAGTCTAGCCACTAGTCATAGGTCTCATTATAATCAATTCCTTCAGCTTGAGAGTAACCTTTTGCAACCAGTCTTGTTTTTTTTCTAGTCACAGTTCCATCTTCATCCAACTTGTTTCTGAGTACTCACTGTAATAACCCAAATTTTTATACTTGAGAAAAATTTTCATTTATGGATAAATATTGAATTTATGGATGAATAGTGCATTTATGGATAAATAGTGATTTTTGAGAACCAAGAAATTTTTCAAGTTACCATATGTACGAGATACGAAATGGATATTTCGAAGTTATATTATTGATCTATGATGTAAATAAGTGTATGTAAACGCGATCGGAATTCAGAAATTCCAAACTTTATTTTTATGGAATATTTGACTGGGCAGTGAGGAGAATTTCTATACGATCAAGACAAGTGAGTTATTTAAATCAAGGATTTTATATTTTATTATTTTATTAAGGGTGATTTAAGGATTTAGAACGAAAACCCCTGAGCTAGTATAACGAGCATTCTAGGAATTGCTAGAACTTTATAACGAGATTAAGCGATAAAGCGAACAAATTATGGAATTTGGATTGAGTTCATAATGAGATTAAATATCATACATGATCATCAAGAGAGTTATATCAAGTGGATTAAAAGATTTAGTTCAAGGATTAAATCAAAACAATTTAGGATTTAAGTGATTTAAATCACTTAAATCAATTCCAAAAACAAAACAAATCAAACAAGCTTAACCAACACACTTTGCACACGTATCAAGGGGATCAGCACAGCAAATACACATCTGAAATATCAAGATATTATGATCAAAAAGTAGTTGACAAGTCAAGATGGTGGAGAAAAGAAAAAGCAAGAGCACCCAAGAAAAACAAAAACTGCCCAGCATGAGCAACTATGAAAGAAAAATTCATAACTCCACTTCTACCCATTCATAAATCACCAAATTTGAAACATAGCTTCCTCATTGTATGGAGAACACAAGCTCAAAATTTCAAGGCCAACAAAGGAGTGTAGACTAGTCAAATCCATCCTCCAAGTTGGAGAACCAAAACTGTCCAGTCCTTGACAGTTTCGACCTCTCACCTTAGAAATCCAATAAGTAGAGCTTCAAGCATCCCCTGGTGATGAGCTAGGACTCAAAAGAAAGTCCTTGAAGAGTAGAAGGTGTTGTAAAAATTTGAGAACCAATATCTAAATTTTCGATTTTATACAGATTTTACAAAGTGATGATGAATAGTAAGGAATAGTGTTTTAAGTTGTTTTTATGATTTGTTCATGGCTTTTTAGGGTTTGTTAAGGCTACCCAAGGCTATTATTCTAAGGTGTATCAAGCTTCATTAGTGTTGTTAGAGCTTCAATGAAGGTAAAATCCTAAACCATTCTTTGAGTTTTTGTGAGTTTTGATGGGGTTTTGATGTTAGTGTAAAGATAGGATTATGTTAAGTGATTTAGCGATTATTTGGCTTTGTAAAATAATAAAAATGATGGGTGTTGGTTTTGAAACCTCACCACTGGTCCTAGAGATGTATAATGGATGTTTGTTAATGTTGAGGATGATTAGTTTGCCAGGTATGGCTTGGTCGTAGTGTTTGTAAAATGGAAATGTCGGAGTTATAGCCGTCGTAATGGCGAAATTTCATTAGCCCTTAAAAACAATGAAACCCCGAAACCATAAAATTGTTTCTCGACTTACCATTACATATGATTATGTAGGTATGGATGTCTAGTTTATTTTGCCGCAAGAATCACATTAAAAGAGTTTACGGTTTAAGAGTTATGCTAGTTTTAGTGAAAGTTGTTCGGGGAATGGAACTGCAAAAATGTACCTACATTGAGGCTATGATTGAGACCCTTAAAAGTCGATTTATAATATGAAATTTTAAGGATAAATACTAAGGTCAGTTATTTAAGTATGTGCGAAGGTTTTGAGTTAAAAAGATTATTTTCCAATTTTATTAAAATGCGTAAGCCGAGGTTGTTCAAGTGAAAACCCCTAAGAACACGACTTAGAAACCAAACTTATAAATGTTTAATTATAACTTGAATTCGAGGATTGGTTTCGAACCAAACTTATGACTTAAGTGTTTATCGATTAACATGGACTTAGTACGATTCTAGAGGGACCCATTAATGCCTTGGTTGTGTTAGATATAATTGATGTAATGTTTCAGTGTTTAAGTGTAACAGTGAAATATCAGAGTTTAACTGGAAGGAAGTCAGGGTTTAGTAAAGTCTGACTGACAGAAGCTGGACAGAGTTTAGTAAAGTCTGTCTAGAAGCAGCGCGTATGAAGTCAACAGAAGATATTAGAGATTAATTGAAGATTGATATGGAAGCGAGATCTTTGGAGAATGGTTAGCTATCAAAGAGATCGAGTTGACTTAGGAGACGTGTGACAATCTGTAATTGATATCATTGTATAGCTGATTATTAGGAATATCAATTAGAGATTGTATCGAAGCTGTATTCTTATATATACAGATAGGTTAATCCTAGAAGGATTAAGAACAATAGAATTATTCATTCTTTTTGTAACCTAGCAGCTCTTTGTGATAGTTTACATCAAGAAGAGGGTTTTTAATACCAGAAGATTTAAAGTGCATAATCATCTTAATTGTTATTCTCTCATCTAATATTGATTATTAGTGTGTATTCGGCCTAACAATTGGTATCAAAGCCATATCTGTTAAACATTACAGTTTAAGATCCACACACACACAGAAATCATCATGTCTGAAGTTCCACCTCCATCAGAGTATGAAAATGCTAAACCCACTGTTAGTCGATATGAAGCTATTAGGGTTCCTATTCTCAGGCCATCAGAGTATCCCATCTGGAGGGTAAAGATGACCATGTTTCTGGAAGCTATAGATGTAGAATATCTTGACAAGATTAATGAAGGGCCACACCTGCCTACAAAGTTGGCTCCTGCTGTTACTGGTCAAGAGGCCAAAATGATTCCTAAGGAGAAGAAGGATATGACTCGTGAAGATCTTTCATCCATTGCTAAGGATGCAAAGGTGAGGCATTTACTTCACAGTGCTTTGGATAATGTTATGTCTAACAAGGTTATTGGCTTGACTACTGCAAAAGAAATTTGGGATGCTCTTGAGGTTAGATGTCAGGGAACTCCTGCTATCAAGAAGAATAGGAGAAACATACTCACTCAGGAGTATGAACATTTTGAGGCTAAACCTGAAGAGACCATGACACAAACATTTGACAGATTCTGTAAACTGTTGAATGATTTGTCATTGGTTGACAAAGAATATAATTTGGAAGATTCAAATCTAAAGTTTCTTCTGTCCCTACCTGAAAAGTGGGATGTGAAAACTACCACTATTAGAGACAATTATGAACTTGATGAGACCCAAATTGATGAAATTTATGGGTTGCTCAAAACTCATGAATTGGAAATGGAACAGAGAAACAGGAGATTCAACAAAAAGGCTAAGTCTGTTGCTCTTAAGGTTGAAGAGAAGCCTATGAAGAAAGAATCATCCAGGAGAAAAGCTAAAGGAAAGGCACTAGCTGTACAGTCTGATAGTGAGTCACCAATGTCTGACAATGATTCAAACTCAGATGAATCATCTGATTCTGAGGATGATTAAGAAGAGATAATGCAGATGGCTGCCTTGATGGTTAAGACGTTCAAGAAAATGGGCTTCAAGAATTTCAAGAAGGGAAAGAATTTCTCCAGGAATGTTTCCAATTCTGATAAGAAAATCTTTAGGAAGTCTGATAAGAGAGATTCAAGAGGGAAAAAAGACAAGTTTGAAATCCAATGCTTCAAGTGTAAGGAGATGGGCCACTTTGCTCCTGAGTGCAAGAAAGGTAAAACTGAAAAAGCACTCTACACTAAAGGCAGAAATTGGGCAGACACTTCAGATTCTCATGAAGAAATGAACTATGCTCTCATGCTACTACTGAATCAGAAACTTCTGAAAATCGGGTACCTCTAACTACCTATGCTTATAATATTGATGACATTTCCCAATTAAGAATTTATCTTAAGTCATTGCATATAAGTTATAGGGATCAGACTTTAGAGAATGAGAGGATTAAATCTGAGAATTCTGAACTCAAAGAGAGAAATAAAATTGTTGAAGAAAAGCTAAAAAATATGCAACAAGTTCAGAAAGAGAGAGATGATGTTGTTTCTATAGAACAGGATTTGCTTCAGAAATATAAACAACTAGAATCTGAGTTGGAGGAAGCAAATAAGAAAATTAGGACTTGGACTAATTCTGGAAAGGACACTCAACAGGTTTTTCAAACAGACACTGTTGGTCTAGGTTATAATGAGGGAGATGAACTAAGATTTCAAAGTCAAGTTAAAATCAGACCTCATTTTGTATATGGAGCCAGTAAATTTTTGTCTGATAATGAAAAAGAAAATGTTAAGGTCAAATCAGTAAAAACTTGTGCTAAACAGGTTAATATTGGTTTGATGACAGATAAACAACTCAAACATAAACTGAAGGAGTTAAAATATGTTAAGAAACAGGGAGTGTCAAATAAGAACAGAAATGGAAAAGTAGGCATCACTTCAGGAAATAAACCAATGCTTGCTAGTTATGCTCCAAGAAA
Organism: Saposhnikovia divaricata; assembly: GCA_036435485.1. Lineage (NCBI taxonomy): Eukaryota > Viridiplantae > Streptophyta > Magnoliopsida > Apiales > Apiaceae > Saposhnikovia > Saposhnikovia divaricata. Next base: position 64,295,702 of record CM071597.1, on the reverse strand, counting down.
GACATGTCATAACTGTAGTAGTACTAAGCATGTTGCAAATTTCTGCAAGAAAAACAAAAATATAAATTCTTTACCTTCCAAGTCTGAGGTAAAGAAGGATTTTGCTAGAACTAAGCCACAGACTTTATGCACACACTGTGGAAGCACTTGGCATTCCATTTATACTTGCAGAGAGTATCATGCTATCTATCATAATTACTATGAACTGAAACCCAGTCTGAAATGGGTTAAAGTTAATACTGCAAGTGTAAACTCTGATACTGTTAGCTCAAACTCTGATAATGTTAATTCCGCTGCTAAAGCTAACAAAGTTAAGAATGTCAAAGCATCCAAGGAAGTCTGGATCCTTAAATCTAACTCTCAGTAATTGCTTGTGATTGCAGGGCAACAGGGAGGCAATCCTAGTCGTGGACAGTGGATGCTCAGGACACATGACTGGAAATAAAGCCCTGCTATCAGACTATGAGGAGAAGGCTGGCCCAAAAGTTTCCTATGGTGATGGCAATGTAGGAAGAACATTGGGATATGGCAATATTAATCTTGGAAATGTCATCATCACCGATGTAGCTCATGTCCCGGGACTCAAGCATGACTTGCTATCTGTGAGTCAAATCTGTGACAAGGGATATCATGTAGATTTTCAACCTGAATATTGTGAAGTTATCATCAAATCTACAGGAAAGGTTGTTCTAGTTGGTCATAGGCAAAACAACATTTATGAAATCAAGCTCTTAACAGACTCTGTTGGAAAAGCTATTTGCCTGTCTACAAGAATGTCTAGTGAAGAGAGTTGGAAGTGGCACAAGAAACTCTCACATTTGAACTTGAACAACATCAATGAATTGATCAGAAAGGATCTTGTAAGAGGACTCCCAAAAGCTCTGTTAAATGTTGATGGCCTATGTGATTCATGTCAAAAGGCCAAGCAAAGGAAGTCATCTTTCAAGAGCAAGACCGAATTTTCAATCACTGATCCTTATCATCTTCTACATGTTGATCTCTTTGGTCCAGTAAATGTTTTGTCTATAGAAAGGAAGAAATATGGTTTAGTCATTGTTGATGAATACACTAGATTCACTTGGGTGTATTTTCTAGCAAAGAAGGATGAAACTGCATTAACTCTGATGGAGCATGTGAAGCTTTTGGACAAAGGATCAAGTAACAAAGTCAGAATCATCAGAAGTGATAATGGAACTGAGTTCAGGAATGCAACAATGGAAGAATTCTGTAAGAACAATGGAGTGAAGCAAGAATTTTCAGCACCTGGTACACCACAACAAAATGGTGTAGTTGAAAGGAAAAATAGAACCTTGATAGAAGCTGCCAGAACTATGCTTGATGAAGCAAAATTGCCAACTTATTTCTGGGCAGAAGCTGTTCAAACTGCTTATTTTACTCAAAATGCTACACTGATCAATAAGCATGGAAAGGCACCATATGAGATGGTGAATAAAAAGAAGCCTAACCTGAAATACTTTCATATTTTCGGGTGCAAATGCTTTGTTTTGAAGACTCATCCTGAACAGCTGACTAAATTCGAGTTAAAAGCAGATGAAGGGATTTTTGTTGGCTATCCACTGTCAACAAAGGCATATAGAGTTTATAATCTGAGAACAAGAGTGGTTATGGAGTCCATTCATGTGTCATTTGATGACAAGAAAATAACTGGACTTGAAGATGTGGATGAACATGATCAACTTCGTTTTGAAAATGAAGATTTATTCTCTGATGAGATAAACTCTGATGAAGCTGAATCAACAAACTCTGTCGAAGTATACTCTGACCCTCTACTGGTGAATACTGAAGAAATTACTCAGCCCCAGCAAAGGAGAGAACCAATTGAGGGGGAGCATGATCAAAATGATGACTCAAACACTGAAAATGAGTCACATGGTGAATCTGGATCAGACACTGTTGAGTCAAACGATGATGGCTCAAACACTGTTGACGCAAACTCTGAAAGCTCAAACACTGACAGTTCAAACTCTGAGCAGTCGAATTCAGGGGGAGCTTCAGAAAATGAACAGAGTCAACAAAACAATCAGGAGAACATTGATCGAGGGGGATGATCAACAACTGAAAGAAGTCATTTACCTTCAGCTAGGAAATGGACAAAATCTCATACACCTGATTTAATTATTGGAGATCCAGATGCCACAGTAAATACAAGGAGTGCAACAACTAATGAATGTCTGTTTCATGCATTGTTTTCTCAAACAGAACCAAAGAAAGTTGAGGAAGCTCTTCAAGATGCTGACTGGATAACAGCAATGCAGGAGGAGTTAAATGAATTTAAAAGAAATCAAGTCTGCACACTTGTACCTAGACCAAAGAACAGATCTGTTGTTGGTACAAGATGGGTTTTCAGAAACAAAACTAACAGTGAGGGTGTAATCACAAGAAATAAGGCTAGATTAGTGGAAAAAGGCTATTCTCAGCAGGAAGGAATAGACTATGATGAGACTTTTGCTCCAGTTGCAAGATTGGAAGCGATAAGAATTTTTGCTAGCATATGCCTCTCACAAGAAATTCAAAGTATGTCAGATGGATGTGAAAAGTGCTTTTCTCAATGGAAAACTAGAAGAGGAGGTGTTTGTGGAGCAACCTCCAGGTTTTGTGGACCCCAAATATCCAGATTATGTCTACAGGCTAGATAAGGCATTATATGGACTTAAGCAGGCACCAAGAGCATGGTATGAGACACTTGCTCAATTTCTTCTAGAAAGTGGATTCAACAGAGGTACAATTGATAAAACTCTGTTTTATTTCAATCAAGGGAGTGACCTCCTTCTAGTTCAAATTTATGTTGATGACATAATTTTTGGGTCTACAACTAATAAACTCTGTGAAAAGTTTGCCAAGCTCATGCAGTCAAGGTATCAAATGAGCATGATGGGAGAGCTTAGCTATTTTCTAGGCTTACAGGTAAAGCAAACAGATGATGGAATTCTTATTAATCAAGCAAAATATACCAGAAATCTCCTCAAGAAATTTGGTATGCTTGAATGCTCATCTGCAACTACTCCCATGGCAACAGCAACAAAATTAGACAAAGACATGGGAGCACAAGTGGATATGACAAATTAAAAAGGCATGATAGGGTCTCTTCTTTATCTGACTGCAAGCAGACCTGACATCATGTATGCCACCTGTCTTTGTGCAAGGTTTCAGGCAGATCCTAGAGAACCACATCTAACAGCTGTGAAGAGAATTTTCAAGTATCTAAAGGGCACTATTACTCTGGGCTTATGGTATCCAAGGGAAACAGACTTCAAGCTAGTTGGTTACTCAGATGCAGACTTTGCAGGTTGCAAGGTAGACAGAAAAAGCACAAGTGGGAGCTGTCAATTTCTGGGTGACAGACTGGTCTCATGGTACAGCAAGAAGCAGAAATCAATTTCTACTTCAACAGCTGAGGCAGAGTATATTGCAGCTGGTAGCTGTTGTGCACAGATTTTGTGGATGAAGAATCAGTTGCTGGATTATGGATTGAGGTACAGTAAAATTCCTATTTACTGTGATAACCAAAGTGCTATTGCTATGACAGGTAATCCAGTACAGCACTCTATGACCAAGCACATCAGCATAAGGTACCATTTTATCAGAGAGCATATGGAAGAAGGAGACATTGAACTGCATTTTGTGTCTACAGACCAACAGCAAGCAGACATCTTCACCAAGCCATTGAGTGAGGCAATGTTCACAAAGCTGGTAAATGAGTTAGGAATGATCTCTGGTTTCGACTAGAGAAAGTGGTTAGACTCAAAACTTCATTTTTCCTCAAACTCTGTTCCGCATACTCTGTTTGTTAAACACTGTCTGTCATACTCTGTCTGTCAAACACTGTTTCCGTATACTGTTGGTTAAACTCCGATACTGTCATTGTCTGAACATTACACCTATGAAGAAATTGTATGCAGCATATTCTCAGTAATTAATCATGCATTCTTCTGAATTATTTGTGATTAAATCTTAGACTGTGCAGACAAATTTACACTGCATAATACTGTCCTGCTATTTTTAGCATCTCTTAGTTTATTTATCCTAAACTCTGAATCTGTAAATACTGTCTGCATTGCCTCTCATAAAACAAACTCTGTTTTACATGACACTGTGTAAATAATTAGAAGGACATGAATATATGTATACTGATTTTGATTTATATGCTTTAGATACAAGCAGCTGTGTTATATAGATTTTTTAATTGGGATTAATCTAAGTACAAACCCAGTGAGCTTTTGAGCCATATTGCATATCTTTTGCAATTTATTCATTTGCTTGAGTGTTCACAGCTTAGTTGCATTGCTAGCAGTTGCTTGAAATCTTTCCTGAAATGCATAACATTATATTCTGATAAAATGATAAAGGCAGTAGGTTACACCACATAATTCCCATCTTTACCAAACACTGTTTACATGATCCATTAGTTAACCCATTGAGCCTAATCATATTTTTCGGTGACACACCATATTACTGCCTATAAATTTTTTTTTGTATTGGCCAATCTGTAAATTTGAACCCAAATTGTCAAAGGCTAGTACTGTACAAAAGGAGTAATAGGGTGAAGGTTTATTAATCTTTAAGAAAGGGCATTCATTTATGATTTGAGATTGTGTACCTAATAGTTGACTAGTGCAATAAATTACAAAGGATCAGTATATCTTGCGTTACTATATGTTTTTTAGCTCTCTATACATAAAAAAAAAATTAGAGAGCATATTATTGTCTGATCCTTGTTTTAGAGTCAACTAGTTGAGGTCAATAAATTGGATGGTATAAGGATGTCACTTGCTAGCTTTTGATATTAACCTGTTTTAGCCTTCTTTGACATACCTTGTCCCAAGCCTGCATTACAACCCAATAAAGACCTTTTGATTATCATTTGTAATGTAAATTGTGTTCAAAGTTAGATTAATATCAAATGTCAAGCATGTTTCTGATGTTGTTGATTCTGAGTGATATACTTACTTGTTCTTGAGTGATATTTTCATTGAGTGAAAGGTGAGTCCTTATCAATTTCCTAAATCCCAAGAAATTTCTCAAAAATGCATACTTGTACATTTAGCATGTTTATCAACTTATTTCTGCATTTGACATGGACTTGTGTGATTTTATACACTGTCATTAAATACTAGCAGTTGACTATAAGAGTTTGTGCAGACAGGGTTTACTCGTTTATTTTATGGATTTTATAAAATATTAGATGCTTTAAATACTGTTTCGGTAAACTCTGCTACACACACATATATTTGCACACCTGCACAGTTTTTAAGGAAGTCATGATAATAAGGTTGGATAATTGATAAACACTGTTGGATTTTGTGAATTATTCGGAGGTACAAATTTTTGTTCATGATAATTGATTTATTTGGAGTATTTCGGAAATTGTTTCATATTATTGCCAACTGTTATTTGGTAATGGGAAGTTAATCTTGGCATTGGAAATAGGAGAGAGAGAGTTGTGAGGAGTTAAAGATATGAGAGTGAATGGTAATCATTAACTGTTTTTACGGCGCATGCGGTTTAACTGCACCAATGCATGTGTGCCACGTGTCCCACTCACACATTTTACAAGAGAACTGTTGTGTGCCTTAATGATTAAAACTCTTGAGTTTTTTTTTATTACTTCTCTAATCTTTTGACACACAACGGTTCACTTATTCACTTAATCGATTTTCACTTTGCACACATCTACACTCTGTTCTCTAGCATTCTAACTCCCACATTTCATCAAACACCTTACCTGCTTACTCTTTTCTTACTCAAAATGGCAACTAAACTGTTTCATGATAATGGATTGGCATATCCTACTAATAACTATGCTGCATCCTTGAGTACAGATATTTCTCCTGTTGATTTCCATGTGATTCAAAACTTTCTGAGAGATTCCGAGATCGGCACGGCTCTCACTGCTCCACAACATCTGTATGGCACTCAGATTGCCTATTTTTGGCATCATTCCAGTTATGATGATGGAGAAAATGGCACTCCGTCTATCACTTTCACTCCTCCAGAGAACAATTTTGTTATTACTCCAAGGACAGTGAATGAGGATCTTGGTTTCGAGACATACACTTCTCATGATATTGTGACTGATGTGAACTTGAGGACAATGCTCACAGAGATTGTGTATGCTGATTCAATGGACAAGCTTGGGTCCATTACACGCCCAAACTTGCGCAAAGAGTGGAATTTTTTCTTTGACTCTATCACACGGGCGTTTGGTAACAAAATAACCAATTGGGATGCTATTCCAATTGACAGTCTTCAGATGGGGTACTCTCTTCTCTACGGTACTAATTTCGATTTTGGTACTCATGTCTTAAAGAATTTAGGAGAGAGATTAGCAAATTTTCCTACTACTGTTTACTATGCTCGTTTTTGTCAATTACTATACAATTCTTGTCTGCCTGGTCAACAAGTTGTTGAAGCAGATGAAATCAAACCTTTCAAGTTGACAAAACGAATATTTGCTGATTTGGTCAACAAGGATAAAGCTAAGGCTGATTTACCTGCAATGATATATCCTATAGCCGTTGCAAACTTTCTTGTACAACCCCAAGAACCACAACAACAAGAACCACAACAACAACAACCACAACAACAAGCACCACAACAACCATCAACAGCTACAAACCCAAACACTGAGCCTATACACCAATCACTCTCAAACACTGCCACATCATCACAACATCAACCTCAACCTCACCCACAAACTTCTCATCCTAAATCACCTGTAACCCAAACTCAACCATCAAACACTGTCAACCCCCAAACCCAACCTGCACCCTCCATAGACATTAATGAGCAAATTTCTAAGTTCTCTCGTGTTGAGAGAAAGAAGGGAGGAGGATCAAAGAAAACAATTGGCAAGAGACAAAGGGCAGGAGTGTTTCTCTCCAAGGTGCCTTCCACTGACAATGTTGAATCTGAGCGTGAGATACCCATGAAAAAGAAAAGGAGAACACTGACTGATGAATCAGATGATGACATTCCTTTTGAAGCTCCTAAAGTGATTTCTAAGGAGATGCCTACTGTTGACACAGTAGAGGTTCAGCAGGGACACAAGGATGGCATGACTGCCATTGAAATCTTAGAGCCATTGTTTCAATTTTCTGAGCACATTGCTACTCCAACTGCTGCTCTCTCTGAAGCTACATTGCTAGCTGAGCAAGCAACTGCTGTCATTGAAGAATCATTGGCTACACATACAGACTTAATGTCTGATGCCAATCGAGCAATAGATGTTGGAATTTAAATTGACCAACCATCAAAGGCTGCAATCTCTGATGCTCAAATTGTTCTTGAGAAACCTGCAGTTGATGCTGATCTTGCAGAACACACAGCTGAGAATTTTGTTGAAATTGAGCATGTACATGAAGCTGCTCCTGTTGAGAAAGCTTGTGTTATAAATGAAGCTGGTAATGTTGAGACACAGCCTATGCTAAACACTGTCGATCCTGCAGTTGCAGAGACTCTTCCTGAACATAATTTCTTAAACACTGTCAATGCTGAGACAAGTGTTACAAATGAAGAAGAGGACAGTGCCAAATCTGTTTCCACTCAGGGACCAGTACAAATTAATGCCAAGGTGCAAGCCTATCCTGTGTCTGGTCCTGAGGTTCCTACATGTCATGATCTTGAAAGAGAACACTTTGAAAGATCAGCTGCCAGATGGTATAAATCAGATTGCATTTTTCCAATTGGCAGGGCAGCAGACTTTTTGAAAAAGGCTGCATATGAAATTAAAAATCCTGACATTGTAGCCTGTTTGAAGGCAACTGTTGTTCAGGTCAAAGTCCTTAATAAACGATTTGATGCTGCTGCAGAAAATATTAATGGCCTTCGAAGAGATATTACTGAAATTGATTTCAAGAGGGAGAAGGAAGCTACTCTTAGACATCAAACTTATTCAGCTAGATTGGCCAAGGTGGAAGAAAATCAAACTCTGATGGCTACCAAAATAGATTCCATTGCAAACTCTTTGGAGTTGCTAACCTCCATCCTGATTCCTGATGATGTCAAAAAGGGGGAGAAAGTTGCAAACACTGCTTGCAAACAACTTCAATCCTTGGAGAGGAAGGATGATGCTGCAGATGGAGGTGGATCTGATAGAACCAAAAGAGCAATTACAAGGTCTAGAGTAAACTCTGATAAAGCAAACACTGCTGAAGGTCCACAGAATGATACAGAGTTAGCTGCAAACATGTTTCTTGAAGAACATGGAAATGATGTCACTCTAGAAGATGTAAAGGCTCAAGAGCTAAGACTTAAAGCTGAACATGAGAAAAAGCTTAAGTCTGGGAAATTTAAGAAGAAAGTTGAAAAGGCATCAAGGCCTGTTCTTAAAGGCATTAAGATCAATGAAAATGTCAATGCTGATCAGAGATTGTCTCATTCAAGAAAACCAACAGCATATGAGGCTAGATTAAAGCTTAAAGGAAAAGTTGTTGAAGATGATAAGAGTTTAAAGAAGTCAAAGCAAGTTACAACCTCTATTTCTACACATGTTGTACAAACTACTCTTCCAATTCATGGTTTTGTGAGACCTACTATTCCTGATAATACTGAGCAAGTTCAAGGAGGTGATATTTTTCAAAGCAGAGCAATGATTGCTAAGCAACCTCATGATTTGGTTGGTTTAGGGTCAAACAGAGAAAGAACTTTGAATATTACTCCTAGAGATCATTCATCACTGGCTGCTCCAGGCAAGGGTGTCCCTCAAGTTAATTTGGACAAGCTGGAATCAGTACAGTTGATCCATCAAAGAAGTCTAAAAAAGGACTTTCTGCTGTATTTCATGGAGGATGGGACTGTCTACAAAATTGGAGAGCATGATATTCATTTAAAGATGTATGAAGAACTGCAGTATGTCTTACATATTTTCAAGGTAAATAACAGTCCTACTTATCAAGCTGCAGAAGTGCTCAGATACCAGATGAAAAGATCAAAGATGATTTGTGGAATTAAAGACAAGTCTGAATATGTACCAAAGTACTTAGATTACAATGGAAGAATGGTTGAAATGAAGAGAAACAGTGCTAAGCTGAGAACTGATTTGGGTGTCACTGTGCTTGAATTTAATTCAGAATCAGCAAAGTCATACTTTATCAGACTTGGAAATGAAATGAAGAAGAACAACATCTATGATCTGAGATCAGCCATTTGCCAGACGGATGGTACAGATTCTAAACTTCGAGAGATCAAGCTAGAGATGGAAAGAGCACTTGAAGTTGCAGAAGAGAGATTGCTAACAGAGTACTTGAAGACAGCATGGGATGTTGAAAGGATTAAGTAATTTATGCTCTGTAAGTTTTTCATATTTTCTGTAATTTTGTTAAGTAACAGTTTAAACTCTGTTTAGTTGTTAAACACTGTATTTGATTATTTGTTTTTGACATCATCAATTATCTATTAACTTGTGCATTTTTGCTAATAAACAAGTTGGGGGAGATTGTTAGATATAATTGATGTAATGTTTCAGTGTTTAAGTGTAACAGTGAAATATCAGAGTTTAATTGGAAGGAAGTCAGAGTTTAGTAAAGTCTGACTGACAGAAGCTGGACAGAGTTTAGTAAAGTCTGTCTAGAAGCAGCGCGTACGAAGTCAACAGAAGATATTAGAGATTAATTGAAGATTGATATGGAAGCGAGATCTTTGGAAATTGGATAGCTATCAAAGAGATCGAGTTGACTTAGGAGATGTGTGACAATCTGTAATTGATATCATTGTATAGCTGATTATTAGGAATATCAATTAGAGATTGTATCGAAGCTGTATTCTTATATATACAGATAGGTTAATCCTAGAAGGATTAAGAACAATAGAATTATTCATTCTTATTGTAACCTTGCAGCTCTTTGTGATAGTTTACATCACGAAGAGGGTTTTTAATACCAGAAGATTTAAAAGTGCATAATCATCTTAATTGTTATTCTCTCATCTAATATTGATTATTAGTGTGTATTCGGCCTAACAGTTGTGATTTGCTTAAGTGTTTAAGCGTTAAGTTATAAGTGGATCGTATAGGGGATTGATTGAGTATTTTCTTTGACTTGTTTAGATTGTCGGACTCCGTCACGAGCCGTACTGCATCCAGTGTACCAGGAAAGTTTACTTATGCATACTCTATCATTCAGAGTATATATATATATATATATATATATATATATATATATATATATATTGAAATGCAGGAAATATATTGATTAAGTTTTCGATCCTTAATTTCAAGTATACTAACTCTTACTATATCGTTCAGAATAGAGATATTTTGTAATGAAAGTTGTTCGTAATAGTAGTTAAATGCTAGTAAACATAATGAGGAGATAATGGAAGTATGGTTAGAAGTAACCTACGTTCCAAGTAGATGATGTAACATAAAGAGTAGGCGATGAGCACGAAAGGCTGAGGAGAATTGAATTTTCGAAAACTCGGACAAAGCTTTTTAAAAGAATTTCGCAATAATTAACCTAAAGTCAACATCGCAAATAAACCTTATTCGTCTAATTAAATTTATTTAATTAGATGAATATCATTTTCAAAACGTTTTCTTAAAACCGCTTTGTTCCCGAGAAATAACGAAGATGATTTAATGAAATTATTCTATCTAGTTGATTACTTATCGAAGATGTTTTCTTCTTGCAATTTAATGCATATACCTTGCTGTTGATTGTTGTCATCCGGATAATATAGATGATAGTAGTATATCTTAGGGTGAGGAGGCGTACTCATCCTTTGCCAATATATCTTAGGGAGAGGAGGTGTACTCATCCTCTACCATTATATCTTAGAGTGAGGAGGCATACTCATTCTCTACCAGTATATCTTAGGGTGAGGAGGCTTACTCATCCTCTACCAGTATATCTTAGGGTGAGGAGGCGTACTCATCCTCTAACAGTATATCTTAGGGTGAGGAGGCGTACTCATCCTCTACCAGTAGCACTTAGGGTGAGGAGGCGTACTCATCCTCTACTGGTAGCAAACGGCAGCTGTAATAGGACTGATCATCCTTCACGGATAGATGACGAGGGAAATCTCCTGAATAGGGTCCATTAGTAGTAATGGAAGTATATAATCGCCCAATGTATATGGGTAATATTCAGTATGGCGGAGAACCCAAGGGTTCATTTCTTAAGAAGTATTGATGTATATATATAAGTAGTATTCAAAATGGGTGGAGAATATGGGAGTTCATTATACTACCTACGTATGCAAATAGCGAGATTCTTTTTCTAAATAGCGTCCTTTGGAGATTATGTTGTTGGTAATCTAATTATACCTTATATATATATATATATATATATATATATATATATATATATATATATATATATTCGAGTGATATAAAACTTGCTAGGCATTTTTGGCTCATTCTTGCTATTTTAAATATTCTAAAACAGCAGTGTCCAGAGCTGGCACTAGTGTGGCAAACCGAGATAAAGGGAAGGAGAAAAGCAACTAATTTAGTGTGTTAGCCTTATAGTATTTGAGGAGGGTGCAAGCTGGAAAGAAGTTGTTTAATGCTTTATTATCTAGTACTTTGAAGTTGTAATAAGATTCTGGAGGATACTCTGATGTGTAAACACTTTTGAATTAGTAAGTACTTGTTCTAAGACTATAACCCGTGGAGTAGATTATGGAGTTTATTATGGATATTGTTATAGATTATTTTGTGAGCAGGTGATTGAATATTTCGCAAGAGATTTGACGACCTCGATTCCTGTAGGGGATTTGGGGGCGTTACAGAGGTGGTATCAGAGCATTAGGTTATTAACCTTAGAACGAGAGTTAGAGGAGTTATGACGAGATAAGAAAGTGACGAAAGAGCTTAGGTAGGGTTTGTGGTTGAACTACTGGGGGTAGTACCAAAGATGAGTTAAGTAAGACCCTTAGTGATTGAGGAAGGTAGTTATGGAACTCTTTAGAGATGATATGAATCGATAATGATAGAGACTGTTTATGTGATACCCTCAAGACAAGAGAAGGAGAGTTAGAAACAAGGAAACTGATATGGAAGTTATATAGTAGAACCTCAAGGGGTAGTTAGGGTGGAGGCATGATGGCCAATACCAGTAGTAGAATCAATTAGGACGAGAAAAATGTGTATCCATGATTTATTTATTGGGTTTTAAATTTTTTTTATAAATGAGTATATAGAGATAAGTATACATAAATATACATATATGTATATAACTGCAGGTATATATATGTATATATATGTATATGTACAGATATGTGCTGTTTTGTTTTCATAAATAAATATTTCATGGGTATGCAGTTTTATTGTACTAAACCATATTGGGATAAGTTGAATCGAGTGAGGCTGTGACTTTTGGAGAAATATGGGAGAGATAAATAGAGTGGATTTTATAGATGGAAACAAAACAAGAAGGGTATGATGGTATTATGTATGGATTTGGAGGAGGAAGGAGCTTGAAGATTTCAACGGGGATTGAAACAATAGATTGAATATAATAATGCAGTGTTCTAGATAAGGGACTATGTGACATGGGTATAAGAAGCAGCCATGGTAAAGGCTGAGAGTGAATTGATTCAGGAGGATAAAAGATTAGAAGAAAGATGTATATTTGATGATTAGTAAGAGAATAGGATATGAGGAGTTTTAAGGCATAATTGAGATTTACTATTGAGGATGAGGTGTATTTTGAGGATAGGGGCATGATAAGGATAAACGCGGGAAGTGGGTATAATTGATGAAGGATTTCGAGGTGTAATAATTACTAGTCGGGGAAGGCCAATGTGGTGGCTAATACCTTAAGTAGTAAAGAGAGAGTAAAGATGTTAGTTATTCAAAGGTTTAATCTAAAAGGTGTGAATATGTAAAACTTGAGGTAAAGATTTTGATAGTGTAGAGGTACTGGTAGAAATGATTGATGGAAAAGAGTAGATGTTGAGAAATGAAACCATGACATTCGAAAGAGTATTGTGGAGAAAAGCAAAAGGTTGATGAGTCAACCTGAGAATTAGAATGTGGAGTACTCAGTCGTATCTTACGTTGATTCTGAGGACGGAATCCTTTTAAGGAGGGAAGACTGTAATAACCCAAATTTCTGTACTTGAGAAAAATTCTTATTTATGGATAAATAGTGAATTTATGGATGAATAGTGCATTTATGGATGAATAGTGATTTTTGAGAACCAAGAAATTTTTCATGTTACCATATGTACGGGATAGGAAATGGATATTTCGAAGTTATATTATTGATCTACGATGTAAATAAATGTATGTAAACGCGATCGGAATTCAGAAATTCCAAACTTTATTTTTATGGAATATTTGACTGGGCAGTGAGGAGAATTTCTATACGACCAAGACAAGTGAGTTATTTAAATCAAGGATTTGATATTTTATTATTTTATTAAGGGTGATTTAAGGATTTATAACGAAAACCCGTGAGCTAGTATAACGAGCATTCTAGGAATTGCTAGAACTTTATAATGAGATTAAGCGATAAAGTGAATAAATTATGGAATTTGGATTGAGTTCATAATGAGATTAAATATCCTACATGATCATCAAGAGAGTTATATCAAGTGGATTAAAATATTTAGTTCAAGGATTAAATCAAAACAATTTAGGATTTAAGTGATTTAAATCACTTAAATCAATTCCAAAAACAAAACAAATCAAACAAGCTTATCCAACACACTTTGCACAAGTATCAAGGGGATCAACACAGCCAATACACATCTGAAATATCAAGATATTATGATCAAAAAGTAGTTGACAAGTCAAGATGGTGGAGAAAAGAAAAGGCAAGAGCAACCAAGAAAAACACAAACTGCCCAGCATGAGCAACTATGAAAGAAAAATTCATAACTCCACTTCTACCCATTCTTAAATCACCAAATTTGAACCATAGCTTCCTCATTGTATGGAGAACACACGTTTAAACTTTCATGGCCAACAAAGGAGTGTAGCCTAGTCAAATCCATCCTCCAAGTTGGAGAACCAAAATTGTCCAGTCCTTGGCAGTTTCGACCTCTCACCTTAGAAAGCCAATAAATCGAGCTTCAAGCATCCCCTGGTGATGAGATAGGACTCAAAAGAAATCCCTTGAAGAGTAGAAGGTGTAGTAAAAATTTGAGAACCAATCTCTAAATTTTCGATTTTATACAGATTTTACAAAGTGATGATGAATAGTAAGGAATAGTGTTTTAAGTTGTTTTTATGATTTGTTCATGGCTTTTTAGGCTTTGTTAAGGCTACCCAAGGCTATTCCAAGGTGTATCCAGCTTTGTTAGTGTTTTTAGAGCTTCAAGGAAGGTAAAACCCTAAACAATTCTTTGAGTTTTTGTGAGTTTTGATGTTAGTGTAAAGATAAGATTATGTTAAGTGATTTAGTGATTATTTCGCTTTGTAAAATAAGAAAAATGATGGGTGCTGGTTTTGGAACCTCACCACTGGTCCTAGAGATGTATAATGGATGTTTGTTGATGTTGAGGATGATTGGTTTGCCTGGTATGGCTTGGTTGTAGTGTTTGTAAAATGGAAATGTCCGAGTTATAGCCGTCGTAATGGTGAAATTTTGTTAACCCTTAAAAACAATGAAACCTGAAACCATAAAATTGTTTCTGGACTTACCATTACATATGGTTGTGTAGGTATGGATGTCTAGTTTATTTTTCCGTAAGAATCGCATTAAAAGAGTTTACGGTTTAAGAGTTATGCTAGTTTTAGTGAAAGTTGTTCGGGGAATGGAACTGCAAAAATTTACCTACTTTGAGGCTATGATTGAGACCCTTAAAAGTCGATTTATAATATTAAATTTTGAGGATAAATACTAAGGTCAGTTAGTTAAGTATGTGCGAAGGTTTTGAGTTTAAAAGATTATTTTCCGATTTTATAAAAATGCGTAAGCCGAGGTTGTTCAAGTGAAAACCCCTAAGAACACGACTTAGAAACCAAAGTTATAAATGTTTAAGTATAACTTGAATTCGAGAATTGGTTTCGAACCAAACTTATGACTTAAGTGTTTATCGATTAACATGGACTTGGTACGAGTCTAGAGGGACCCATTAATGCCTTGGTTGTGATTTGCTTAAGTGTTTAAACGTTAAGTTATAAGTGGATCGTATAGGGGATTGATTGAGTATTTTCTTTGACTTGTTTAGATTGTCGGACACCGTCACGAGCCGTACTACATCCAGTGTACCTGGCAAGTTTACTTATGCATACTCTATCATTCAGAGTATATATATATATATTTTGAAATGCAGGAAATATATTGATTAAGTTTTCGATCCTTAATTTCAAGTATACTAACTCTTACTCTATCGTTCGGAGTAGAGATATTTTGTAATGAAAGTTGTTCGTATTAGTAGTTAAATGCTAGTAAACATAATGAGGATATAATGGAAGTATGGTTAGAAGTAACCTACGTTCCAAGTAGATGATGTAACATAAGGAGTAGGCGATGAGCACGAAGTGCTAAGGAGAATTGAATTTTCGAAAACTCGGACAAAGCTTTTTAAAAGAATTTTGCAATAATTAACCTAAAGGCAACATCGTTGTTGATTGTTGTCATCCGGATAATATAGATGATAGTGGTATATCTTAGGGTGAGGAGGCGTACTCATCCTCTGCCAGTATATCTTAGGGTGAGGAGGTGTACTCATCCTCTACCAGTATATCTTAGGGTGAGGAGGCGTACTCATCCTCTACCAGTATATCTTAGGGTGAGGAGGCGTACTCATCCTCTACCAGTAGCACTTAGGGTGAGGAAGCGTACTCATCCTCTACTGGTAGCAAATAGTAACTGTAATAGGACTGATCATCCTTCACGGATAGATGACGAGGGAAATCTCCTGAATAGGGTCCATTAGTAGTAATGGAAGTATATAATCGTCCAATGTATATGGGTAATATTCAGTATGGGTAATATTTCTTAAGAAGTATTCACTACGCCATAGATGGCTTTATACAACACTTAGGGGTGGTGTTACCTTCACGAGTGTTACCATAGCTATGAAATTTTGGACCAACCACAACACTCTAGTTTTCGTGTTACCATATCCTTAAAGGTATGTTACCATAGCTGTGGAAGGTGTTAAACTTTGTAACACATGGGCTGTGTTACCTTAGAGTATAATTAACATATTTTTTAATTTTATTTATAATTAACGATTTAAGAATTTTAAAATTTTAAAATTCAATAATTTTAATATGACTTGAATTTATTTTTATAAAAATAATATTCTATCAAATAACTGAATTGTTTATATTTTTACAATAATAATATATTTTTAATAATTTATTTAAAATATCTTAAAATAAAGTAATATTTAAAAATTATTAAAATTTGTTTAAGTTCATTAATAAAATTGTTGGAGAAAATAACAGGGTAAAATAAGTTTAAACTATTATTCAGTAATTGAAATAATAAACTTTATAGTCATACTATTTTTTATAAGAAAATTAATAAATTTTTTAATATTAGAAAATGAAAAAAATAGTAACGTAATGGAAAATTAAAAAAATGGGGATTGATTGGGTGACAAAAGAAAATGAAAGCGGGAAAATCAAATATATATGAAATAGTTGAATTATTTATATTTTAAAAATAATTTTAATAAAATTATATTAAATAAGTTTTGAAATAATTAAAAAAAATATTCAAAAATTATTAAATTTTGATTAAAATCATTACAAATTTTATTAGAGAAAGTGAAAGGCATATGACTCAGCCTATTTGTAGTTTGAGGATCCTAATCCAATTAAACTAGATTGTAATAAGTAAATAATATCAACTGTCACAGGAATCTCAAAAGATGATAGCTGTCAGAAGAAAAATCAACAAGTCAATCTATAGTTTTGATGTTTTACATTGGAAGAAGATTCAGTTATCTGATCAAGCCTCAAGGTAGCATTGAAACACATGGATTCATTTAAGGGACAGAGATTTCTATAAGTGATAAGAAACAATTTCAGTACCGAATGATTGATGAGAGTGAAGAATAGAAAAAGACCACAGTTTTAAAGTCAAGATGAAGAACAGAGTTTGGAGTTAGTCGTTCATGAACCAGACAGTACATCGAGCGTCAACATCGATCCAGTGTATGTTCCTTATTATAATTACGTGGTTCACAGTGAAGTATTGACTATTAAAGGATTTATATTAATTCTACTTTAATTGATTAAATCAAATAATTAATTTAAATAAATTAATTAATTCTATCAGAATTAATATATTTGTTAAAGAATTAATATGAAAAAGAAATAGTTATTTAAATGATTTTTATAAATCATTTGATTAATTATAAGCTGAAAAATATGATAATATAACCATCAAATGATAGTTATACCGATAGTCATATTCAGTTCAAGGTGTGATAGTCATATTCAGTTCAAGTGTGACAGTCATATTCAGTTCAAACTGGATAGTCATATTTCATTCAAGGAGACAATCATAACGAATGTTATATTGAATTGGACAGTCATACCGAATGTTATATTGAATTGGACAGTCATATCTCATTCAAGGATATAGTCATACCGAAAGTTATATTTAAAGAGACAGTCATATTACTTTCATTTGATAGTCATACCGAATGTCATATTATTGTTAACTGATTGTTATATCAGTTGAAACAAAGCAATATGACTATGGTTGTGTTATAAAAGGCAGCAGAATGCAGAAGAAGAGAATCAGTCGAACACAACAAGAAGAAAATACACAGCAGCCTATATCTCTCTCTCTCTCAAGCTCAAGAACACTTACAAATTAAATTCTGTAAATTCTAGTTCATCTCAGTTGTAATATTCTATCCATTGGAACTTGTTTACATGTGATTCTTGTACTACTAGCGAATTAAGTTTCCTAGTTCACAAATTGATATCTTGATTTTTATTAACTAAATTAGCAAAGTTCATGTTGAATTTTCTAATTAGTTATTAATTACTTGATAATCATTTGGACTGATTTTGTAACACTCATCAAGTTAATATATTGTTATATCAACTTGAAATTTGTGTTATATTATTCCGCACAAATTTGTTTAAAATATATTTTATTTAAAGAACAAATTTCGAGAAAATGATATAGATTGTATTCAACCCCCCCTTCTACAATCTTATCGGACCTAACAATTCGTATCAAAGCCAATTGATTGATACACAAATCAAGATCCTAATTTTATTCCGTCAAAAATCTATCTCGAATTTTTAACTCATTTAAAAATTCATCATGTCGTCAAAAAGCATTGTTAAGATTCCCATGTTTAACAAGGACAATTATGCAATGTGGAAAAATAAATTGGAGTTGTTTCTTGATGTCGCAAATTCTAAATATTTGGGTGTTCTACAGAACGGACCTATAATTCCAAAAGAATATGTATCTGAATCTATTGTTGGAGGAATTGTTGTAACACCTGCATCATCTTTTCCAAAGCCTGCTGCTTCTTTTACTCCTGATGAAAAAGAGGACGCAGGACTAGATAAGAATTTGAGACTTATTCTAATAGATTCCCTGGATGCTGTGATGTACAGTCATGTGATGAATTGTAAAACTGCAAAACACATGTGGGAAACTATTGAGACTATCAATGAAGGAACTGATGAAGTCAGGGAAAACAGACTTCAGATTTTAACCTCTGAGTATGAACACTTTAGAGCTGGCCCTAATGAAGGCATTCAGGAAGTGTTTGAAAGGTATAACAAAATAATCAACAACTTGCAAGTTCATGGCAAGCAATATACATAAAAGGAGATTAATATGAAGTTTTTGTTGACGATGCCCACTCATCTTGAACATAGGATGACGGCCATCGGAGAATCAAGAGATTTGAATAAGATTGCTCTTGAAAGGTTGTTTGGTGTTCTGAAAACCTATGAACTGGAACAAGTACAGTAGAGGGAGGTCTCTGGTAAAGGAAGAGTGCCAAGTTCATCTACAGCTCTTGTAGTTGAGGCACCTAAGGAAGTGGAAGCTAAGGTTGTTCTACCTTACAGCTCAGACAAGGAAAAGACTGAAGTAGAACTTGGTCAGACACCACCTACTCATGATGGTGGAGACTTTTACTCATTGGAAGAGCTAGATCAACTGGAAGATGAATCCCTGGCATTGATGGTAAGGCAATTTGGCAACTTTAGATTCAGAAGAAATCCAAAGTACAGGTTCAAGTCAAATAACAGATTCCAGAGAGGAGGCTCTTCTTCCTCTAGTAACAGGGGAGGATAGAAAACTGGATCTGTTGACAGAAGCAAGATTCGTTGCTTCAACTGTAATGAATTGGGGCACTTTGTGACTGAATGTCAGAAACCCAAGCAAACTCAAAGAAGAGATTTTGCTGCTGAGAAGAAGAAACCTGGAAAAGCCTATGTTGCGGCTGGTAAGAGTTGGGATGACACGGACAGCGAAGATGAAGAATATGGAAATCTTGTGTTGGTGGCAAATGATGAAGCATCTGATCATCATAACAAACTGGTAATTGTTACTGACACTAAATTGATTCGTAGTCTATATAATTCCTTAGATAATGCACAAACTGGATATAATAGACTAGATTTGCTAAGCACTAAACTTGGCAATGAAGTGTCAGAATTGAAAAAGGTCATATTAATCAAGATCAACAAAGAGATGAAATAACAATGCTTCATAAAAAGGAGAAAGCTATTCTAGAAGTTGTAGGCAAACAAATGGCTAGAATTACTGAACTTGAAACACAGGTCAGGGCTTGTTATAATTCTGTTAAAGTTTCCAAAGAGTTTTTTAACAATCAGGTTGTAGAACGAACAACAGGTATAGGGTATGGTTACAATGAAGCTGTTGGATCATTGGGCATAAATTCCCCTAACCCTGTTAGTGCTAAAGAAAGGGGAATACCACATGTGCTCAAAAATGTTAAAGAACCTTTATTTAAACAATCTAATGCTGGACCACCAGATATTCTTTTTATGGTTATCCAGGAAGAAATGAGAAATGAGGATAGTACAAAAGACACAGTCTTTGTTAAGGATAAATCTGTTAAGAACGCTAACCCAAAGAATGTTTCATCCAAGAAAGATGTCACAGTCTTTGTTAAGGCTAAATCTGTTGAGGACACTAATCCAAAGAATGTTTCATCCAAGAAAGATGTACCTAAAGTGCCAGTCAAGGTTGTTGAAACAGCTAGTTCTTCTAAGACTGGATTAGGTGGTAATAAGTTGAAGCAGAAAAATAACATGTCTAACATGAGTACCATGCCTATCATTGATTCTAATCATAAAGCATGTGGTGTTATCAATTGTATGTCTTGTGCTTTTAACAGTATGCGTGCTTATTTTAATGGCAGTCATGCATGTGATAAACAGACTGCTCCTCGACAGCATATGAACAGGAACAATAATGTTCGATCAAAGACTGCTTTTCCTCCTCAAGTTAGGAGAGAGATATTTGTACCTAAGACTAAACAAAGGGTTACCAAGAATGTTTACCAGGTCAAATGTCCAGTCAATGACACAAGTGTTATTGGTGCTAAAGAAACATGGATACCCAAGATAAAACAAAATATTTTCAAATCTGTTTATAAGGTTAAATGTTTATTGACTAAAGAGGTTAAAATTAAAAATGTTGTTTTGCCTGATAAAGGTCAATACTTTAAATCCGCAGGACCCAATCAAATTTGGGTCTCGAAGAAGGTTTAATCCATTTGTCATTGCAGGGTATTGAACAGGTTGAACGAGTAACCTGGATCTTGGACAGTGGATGTTCAAGGCATATGACTAGAGACAGAACCCTGCTGACAAATGTGGTGGAGAAGGCCGGCCCAGTAGTTACCTTTGGAGATAACAGCAAAGGTAGAACTGATGGATATGGCAGACTTGAAGTTGGAAATGTTATCATTGAAGAAGTGTCCTTTGTAAAAGGACTTGAGCATAATTTGCTCAGCATCAGTCAATTCTGTGACAAGGGATTTGAAGTCTACTTTAACAAAAAGAATTGTCTGATTTCACACAAAAGAAGTGAACAACCATCTCTGACGGGAGTCAGAAAAGGAAACTTGTATATAGCCAACATGAACACTAGAAGCACTGAAGAAATCAATTGCTTCTATTCTAAAGCATCCACAAATGAAAGTTGGCTATGGCACAAGAAACTTTCTCACCTAAATTTTAAGACAATGAACTCTCTGGTCAAGAGGGAGTTGGTGAGAGGTTTACCTTCTATGGAATTCACACAGGAAGGACTATGTGATGCTTGTCAAAAAGGCAAACTAAAAAGGGCAACTCACAGAAGCACTGATATGTCTTCAATAACTGATCCTTTACAGTTACTTCACATGGATCTATTTGGTCCAGTGAATGTGATGTCTATGTCAAAGAAAAGATATGCTCTTGTGATTGTTGATGATTTTTCAAAGTACACATGGGTCTTGTTCCTGAATTCTAAAGATGAGACTCCACAACTGGTGATTGATCATATCAAGTTAATTGAGCTGGATTCCAAGTATCCAGTGAGGGCTATAAGGTCAGACAATGGAACTGAATTCAAGAATGCAGTTCTGAATGACTTTTGTACTGAAAAGGGTATAACCAGACAATACTCACCTCCAAGAACTCCTCAGCAAAATGGAGTAGTTGAAAGAAAGAATAGAACCTTGATTGAAGCTGCACGTACTATGTTAAGTGAATCAAGGCTTCCATTGTATTTTTGGGCTGAAGCTGTCAACACTGCTTGCTATACTCAGAATCGAACTCTTATCAACAAAGACTTGATGAAAACACCCTATGAAGCCATGTATGAAAAGAAACCAACACTCAAATACTTTCATGTATTTGGAGCAAAATGCTTTGTACTTAAAGAAGGAGACGATCAAGGTGGAAAATTTGAAGCCAAAGCACATGAAGCAATTTTTGTTGGTTATGAAAGAAGAGCTTATAAGGTGTATTTAATTGAACATCAAAAGATGATGGAAAGTTTCAATGTTACATTTGATGACACTAAACTACCTAGTATCCAAACTGAAGATTCATCTGAAAAGCTATCTTTTGAAGATATGACAGATCTAGATTCAGATGGTGATAGTCCACCTGATATTTTTGCTGATGCTAATGACAACAATGACAATGATGAGTCTAATCATAATAATGGTGATGAAAATAATGATAATATTGAAAACATCACTAATACTTCTGAACACTCATCTAATCATCCTGGCAACAACTCAGGGGGAGTTAATGAAGGATCGATTAGTCATACTCAACATCACAATGAAGAACAAGGTGAATCATCAAGACTAAATCTTCCCAGACAGACTGTTTGGAATAGATCTCATCCTTTTGAGCTAATCGTTGGTGATCCAGATGTTGGTGTAAAAACTAGAAAAGCTTTGCAAAATCAATGTAATTATTCAGGGTTTCTATCTGAAATGGAACCTAAGAAAACTAAAGAAGCTTTTTCAGATCCTGATTGGGTGATTGCTATGCAAGATGAACTCAATCAATTTAAACAACAAGAAGTATGGAAGCTGGTACACAGACCTACAAATAGAACAGTGGTTGGTACTAGGTGGGTATTCAGAAACAAGCTTGATGAAGATGGCACAGTAACAAGAAATAAAGCAAGGTTGGTAGCAAAAGGTTATTCACAATCTGAAGGCATTGACTATGATGAGACCTATGCTCCAGTGGCTAGACTTGAGGCCATTAGAATATTCTTGGCATTCGCAGCCTTTTCTAACTTTCATGTTTATCAAATGGATGTCAAGAGTGCCTTTCTGAATGGTAAGCTGGATGAAGAGGTATATGTAGAACAGCCACACGGTTTTGAAGATCCAGATCTATTGGGTTATGTCTACTTTCTCTTCAAGGCTATTTATGGTCTTAAGCAAGCACCAAGGAAATGGTATGACACTCTCTCTGAATTTTTACTTGAAAATGAATTTACTAGAGGTGTCATAGACAAAACTCTCTTCACAAAGAAACATAAAAATGATACAATATTAGTCCAAATTTATGTGGACGATATAATATTCGGGTCTACTAATGATCTTCTTTGCAAGAAATTTGCTAAGTTAATGCAGGGTAAGTTTGAAATGAGCATGATGGGTGAGCTGAAGTTCTTTCTTGGATTGCAAGTAAGTCAAAGGACAGATGGAATATTTATCTATCAATCCAAGTATGTCAAAGACCTTCTCAAGAAATATCAAATGGAGGACTCATCTTCAGCAAGAATACCATCATCCACAGCGGTCAAATTTGGAGCATGTGAAAATTCTACGAAGGTAGATATCACAAGCTACAGAGGTATGATAGGCTCATTACTTTACCTTACTGCAAGTAGACCTGATATTATGCATGCTACGTGCTTGTCTGCAAGGTTCCAATCGGATCCTAGAGATGTTCATCTCATTGCTGTTAAACGAATCCTGAGATATCTTAATGGTACGCCTAACTTAGGCATCTGGTACCCTAAAGATTCTAGTTTTAACCTTGTTGGGTATACAGATTCAGATTATGCAGGAAGTGTTGTAGACAGAAAAAGCACATCAGGGAGTTGTCAATTCCTAGGTGGAAGACTTGTTTCCTGGTACAGTAAGAAACAACAAACAGTTTCCAACTCAACAGCTGAAGCTGAATACATCGCTGCTGGAAGCTGCTGTGCTCAGATCTTATGGATTAGGAATCAACTTAGAGACTATGGCTTTGTATTAAACAATATTCCTATTTTGTGTGATAATACAAGTGCCATAGCAATCTCCAACAATCCTGTGCAGCATACGAGAACAAAGCACATTGACATCAGGTATCATTTTATTCGAGAGCATGTCATGAATGGTACCGTGGAGTTACTTTTTGTACCTACGGAAGAACAAACAGCAGATATTTTTACTAAGTCTCTTGAAGAATCCATATTTACCAGACTTGTTGGTGAATTGTGTATGTTAAATAGTCCTAGTAATTAAACTAGTTAATATCTGAGGTTTGATCTTTAATAATTTACAAGTGATTGATGTGTTAATATTTGTTATTGAAATCACTTGTATAATTATTTTATCAACTTACATTTGCTTGTTTCTTCTTAAATCATTGTCTTTATCTTCTTTATATATTTCTAATTACTTCTTGTAATTTTAGAGTAATTCATTTTCCTTAAAAATATTTTTCTCGAATTTTACAAGCTGTAATTTATGAGAAATCTATTTTTCTTGAAAATGTTATTATTTTAAAATTAGTTTAATTAATTTTGATGTTTAATAAATTATAATTTCTTTTTGAATAATTTTCTACATGGAAATTATTTTATTAGAAAATTTATAGATTTATTAATTCACCATAAATAATTATGTAAATATTTAGTATTTTATTTTATTTTATTTTATTTTATTTGTAGTGTTTGTCCTTTTCTTATTAATGTTTGATTTCGTAAAAAGGACTACCTGTGATCGTTTTAATAATTTTTATTATGTCTGCTAATGTTAATGTAAATTGGTGTGTTATTTATAGTTTATTATTTAATAAATAAGTTGCTTTATTATTAGAATTTGTTAGAATTGTAAATATTCTGTTAATATCCTGTTAATATTCTAATGTTAGAATAGTTATATTAATTGTTTTGTTAGATATAACAATCTGTATAACAATCCATCTGATTGTTATATTCGAGTTCTTTTTGTTTTATTAATTAGTTTTATTGTTAATATAACTCTAGATATAACTAATTATTTAGATAGTCATGTTACTACTTTCTCTAAATATAACTTTAGTTATTGTATAGTTATATTAGTGTTTTTACTCGGAATATAACTATCGATATAACAGTTCTAATTATTGTTATATTCTGTGTTCTTTTTCGATAGTTATATTATTGTTTAGTTGTTAGTTTATGATAGATATATTACGTTTACACGTAATATAACTATCGGTATGACTATCAAACGATAGTCATATTACAGCTGATTTATACTTAAGCAAATAGTCATATTTATGAGTTATATCAGTCTGTTTTTTAAAAAAAATTGGCGTGTTAAGTCACCCAATGTTCTTGTCGATACATACATAATATACACGTATAACTACCGAACCGCTGCTCGATTTTCGTCTCTAATCCCACTATAATCACGATTCTAAGAACAACAATCGTTTACCCAGTCGATTATCTTCAAAACCACGGTTTAAATGTAAGATTTGGTTGAGTTTTTGAGTTTGAAAATTTCGAATTTTCGATCTAAAATTCAAGAAGATTGGTTGTGATTTTTCAAAAACTAAAAATATACTTGTGTTTGTACTGGTATCAAGATCATTGCCTCAAATTTTCAGAATTTTTGGTGAAGAATTCAGTTTTTCGAATTTTTAATTAATTATTAATTCGAATTTTATGAATTAATTGGGTTAATTGTTGAATTTTGCAGATTCCTTAATTTTAATACCTGGTTTGGAATGGCTGGTGCTTATAATAATTTTGAGGTTGTTAATCACAATTTAATTGGATATTTTAATCCCGAGGATTGCTCGGTGGATCGGTTCAAGCCCTGGATAAATTTTCTGAACGAACAAAATATCTGTAGCCATGCTATAACTGCAAATATTCCCATGAAATTTGGTCCACTTAAACTAATGTGTACTACAGCTGTCTCAGATGGAAGATCGTTTTCTTTCAACTTTAATGATAAGACATATACAGTGGATGAATCTGTCTTCAATGCTGCTCTGAAACTTTCTACTGAACAATTTGCTGAAGCGCCATCAACTGATGAGTTGACTCAAATTCTTTACACATTTGAACTATCAAGGTCAACTGGATCTTAAACGTCCACTCAAAAGCAACCTTGTTCAAGAATGGAACATTTTCTTCGAGATCATAGCAAAGGTTTTTGCCAATTCCACCAAGAGTGACAATACCGTCATCACAGGTATGTTACAGTCAATTGGTTTCTCAATTGCTCATAATAGAAGGATCAACTTTGGCAGCTTATGGCCTATATTGTTAAATCGTGTGAAGAAGGCTAGAAAGAAATTTGGGAAAGGTAAAATGGTTAAGTGTCATTACCCTCGATTTTTGACATTAATATTTAATCATCTTATGCCTAAGGATCAGCCTGCTCCTTTTCCAAATGATCGAGTTCAATGGTCTGGTAAACCAAACAAGAAGTTCTACACTAGGTTGGATACTTCTAAGGCTCTGTTGCATGTTCCAGTGGTCATAATATGTCTACATTCATAAATTTGCCAAATGTTATGCCTCAACCAGTTGCTGGAATACTTGCAATTGAACAAGCTCCAGAACATGAAGCAGAACAAGCTCCTGAACATCAACCAGAACCAGAACCTCAACCTGATCCTGAACCCTTAACTGCTCCTGAACATCAACTTCTAGTGGATCAACCCACTCAGAGTGAAGATCCTGCAAATGTTAATGATCAGGTATTTGACTCAACTACTTTGCAATTTCAATATCTTTCTGATAGTCAATTAATTGTGAGAAGTGACAAAGGGGCTGTAGAACCACAACCCTCAACCCAGGTAAATGCACCAAACACCAATCCTAAATTCTCCAAACACTATCGCAGAAAGAAATTGTCAGTCAAAAGATCTAACCCTAGTAGTGTTGTCTTGAGTGAAACAACAGATTTGCCTTTACAAAAGAAAAGTAAACTATATCTGAGGCAACTGTAAATCCCTTCATTTCTTCAAGCTCACCCCTGTTACTCACAATGGGGGAAGACATTTTCTTAAATGAAGCTGAAAACATTGTCATGCAAGGAGAGCAAGTTACAATGCCTGCCATTGTTACGGCAGAAGAACCCTCACAGGTTGATCGGGATTTGCGAACTCCCATTGCACCACCACTGACCTTCCAAGAGGAGGCTAGGGTGATTTCTGGTGCAGGTACAATGGATGCAGCTCAGGAATATGAGAGGAGTGATGTGAGGATTACCTCAAATCTGAGTGAAACACTAGCACGTGAGGTGAGTGATACTCATAGAGCTACTGAGATGAGAGCACACAATGACACAAACACTCTATCTCTCATGGCACAACTTGATCAAATGAAAGAAAGTCTTGCTCAAGCTGAAGAAGATAATAAAAACTTAAGGTTTGACATGGATAACATGAGAACTATCTTCAACAACAAGATCAATGCACTCAAACTCGCTCAACAACAAGCAATTGTAGACTCTGGAGATGTCACAGTGGCTCAAGATCTCATTATAACTTTTATATCGAATCAGATTGAAGATCTTCAGAATAACATAAATGAGAATCACTTATCCACTGAACATCGTCTCAGTCAAATTGAAATGCAAAATGATCATCAAGCAAAGGGGTTGAGACACTTATATAATATCATTAGCAGAACTCACTCACTTACAGCAGAAGAGAAGAAATTCTTTGGAAGTAGTGATGAAAGTGGCCTTGGAGCTGGTATAAGCCATAAAGCTGTAGAGGATTCCTCAACTAAGGGGGAGAAATCTAGAGGGGGAGGAAGTGTGAGTAAAGAAAAAGATGAAGATAGGAGTGAGGGGAAGAAGATAACTCAAGCAGCAGCAGAACAGGAGGATGATGATGTTGTAGAGGGTTATTACTATACAGGTGAACCTGATAACCTTGATCTTTTTGCTGACTTGTAGTTTCCTGATGTTGGTGAAGAATTTGATGAACCGGATCTCAGTTTTTGGGATGATGAAGAGCCAGTAATTCCTGATTCTGTTGAAACACAAAGAATGAATTTTGAATCCAATCAAAAACTTGAACAGAATGATGCTAATCTGTCTATGAGAGAAGAAAGACTCAAGAAGACACTAGAACAGATAGCTTATAATGAAAGGCTTCAAAAGGCTGAACAGGAAGCACTTCAAAAGCAACATGCTCAAAAGCTGGAAGCAAGGAAGATGTACATCAAGTACAAAAGTGGTGATAAATGGGAACGTGCTCAAAAGGTAATGGACTCACCACAAACTTCTGACTATGGTGATCGTCGGGTGATTGCTATTTTTGAAAGCTTTAAAAAGAAGAACCCTGTACATGGCATGTACTTAAAAGCTTTGAAGACAGAAATTGTGAGAATAACTACTGCATCTGATCCGAAGAATGGTGAGCTACTAATCTTTGTTGAATGTCATAAGCTTGGATCTCATAAAGTATCTCTTCAGTTTTTCTATGATAGATCTCTGTCAGAGCTTTGGGTGCTGAGACCAAAAGTCAGAACATCTTCTGAGCTAGGTATACTACTTCATGAAAAATTTCAAGAATTTGCTGAAAGATCTGGTCCTGAAGTAATAGATAACCCTCCACAAGTTAAAATTTTTAAGGGAGAAGTTATTCACACTGTTAATCTTCAGACAAAGGAATTATATACACATCTTGCTAGACATTTGGTGTATGTTGAATATGCTCTTCGAAATCATGGTTTTGCATTTCAAGAAAAAATTGAAGCTGCAGATCATATTCGATCCTATGCTCAGACCAACATGAAGAAGTATAAGCAGTATCAAGGTGAGTTGAGAAAGAAACTTGGAATACCACTAGTTTATCCTACAGATGTGTCATCCAGAAGAGAGTTACTTGTTGACTCTGAATTGATCAAGAATCTACCCTATATAGATGAACAAGAAGAAGGAGAAATCAACGAGGAAGAAGGTGGTAAATGAAGATTAGCTCTACAAGTTATATCATTAGAGCTTTGATAGAACAAGATAGGATAATTGTCTTATACGATCAGTCTAGAGGATCATCTATCTTGTATTTATCTTTTCTATTTGAATCTGGATAATGTTATATATGAACCAGAACTTTTACATTATTTACTTAGCATTTAAAGTTTTTTCCTTTACTTGTTTAATTGGGATTAGTTGAAGAATCCACTAGGTATTTGCTTGTTATTGTATAACAAACAAATAGGGGAGATTGAAAGGCATATGACTCAACCTATTTGTAATTCGAGGATCCTAATCCAATTAAACTAGATTGTAATAAGTAAATAATATCAACTGTCACAGGAATCTCAAAAGATGATAGCTGTCAGAAGAAAAATCAACAAGTCAATCTATAGTTTTGATGTTTTACACTGGAAGAAGATTCAGTTATCTGATCAAGCATCAAGGTAGCATTGAAACACATGGATTCATTTAAGGGACAGAGATTTCTATAAGTGATAAGAAACAATTTCAGTACCGAATGATTGATTAGAGTGAAGAATAGAAAAAGACCACAGTTTTAAAGTCAAGATGAAGAACAGAGATTTGAGTTAGTCGTTCATGAACCAGACAGTACATCGAGCGTCAACATCGATCCAGTGTATGTTCCTTATTATAATTACGTGGTTCACAGTGAAGTATTGACTATTAAAGGATTTATATTAATTCTACTTTAATTGATTAAATCAAATAATTAATTTAATTAAATTAATTCTATCAGAATTAATATATTTGTTAAAGTAATTATTAGATTAATTAAATCAGAATTAATATGAAAAAAAAATAGTTATTTAAATGATTTTTATAAATCATTTGATTAATTATAAGCTGAAAAATATGATAATATAACTATCAAATGATAGTTATACCGATAGTCATATTCAGTTCAAGGTGTGATAGTCATATTCAGTTCAAGTGTGACAGTCATATTCAGTTCAAACTGGATAGTCAAATTTCATTCAAGGAGACAGTCATACCGAATGTTATATTGAATTGGACAGTCATACCGAATGTTATATTGAATTGGACAGTCATATCTCATTCAAGGAGATAGTCATACCGAAAGTTATATTTAAAGAGACAGTCATATTACTTTCATTTGAAAGTCATACCGAATGTCATATTATTGTTAACTGATTGTTATATCAGTTGAAACAAAGAAATATGACTATGGCTGTGTTATAAAAGGCAGCAGAATGCAGAAGAAGAGAATCAGTCGAACACAACAAGAAGAAAATACACAGCAGCCTATATCTCTCTCTCTCTCAAGCTCAAGAACACTTACAAATTAAATTCTATAAATTCAAGTTCATCTCAGTTGTAATATTCTTTCCATTGGAACTTGTTTACTTGTGATTCTTGTACTACTAGCGAATTAAATTTCCTAGTTCACGAATTGATATCTTGATTTTTATTAACTAAATTAGCAAAGTTCATGTTGAATTTTCTAATTAGTTATTAATTACTTGATAATCATTTGGATTGATTTTGTAACACCCATCAAGTTAATATATTGTTATATTCAACTTGAAATTTGTGTTATATTATTCCGCACAAATTTGTTTAAAATAAATTTTATTTAAAGAACAAATTTCGAGAAAATGATATAGATTGTATTCAACCCCCCTTTATGCAATCTTATCGGACCTAACAGAAAGTAACAACTTGTAAAAACTAATATTAATAATAAATTTTGGAATAGATTGTAAGAACAAAATAACTTAAATAATTGATTCAATAATTATAATTTAATATTCAACATATTAAAATAAACATTTAATATATTTGTTAGAAAAAATAAAAAAAAAAGAAAGCATACACTGAAATTATGGTGAATATATTGAGATGATGGAGATGAGGACTGAGGAGCGGCAAACAAATACGCTGAGCGGCAAAACGAAAATTCACAAATACAAAGCGGGGGAAATTGGGGAAATACTCAATAACCAAACTCAGTCTCCCACTTCTCCCACTTCTCACTCAGTCGCTCTCTCTCCCTCTCTCTCAAGGATTAATCGAAGTTTGGTTCAATTAGGGTTCGATCTGGGTTTAATCGAAGCAGCCTTTGTATTATATGCTTCAATTTGTGTATGTATTTTTGTTTCGATTTGTATATATATTCAAGAAGATTTGTGTATAATTCTTCTATCAACAAGAAACAATACGTTTTCGCCTTTCGGATCTCATGTTTCTTAATCTTCTAAAGGTTAGCTTATTTCATACTATACTCTAATTTTTTTATTTTTTTTTCGAAATGAAAACATTTTTAAACTTTAAAAGGCAACGATTGTTGCAGCAAGAGCCGACTCGCCACTTAACAAAGGGGATTTTGTTAATTTATCGGAGCTTCTCTTCACCAAAAACAGAGAATATCTCATTAGATACAACGACCCCCAATTGGTATTATCCTATTATGTGTGTTTCTGCAATATTTCTCTTTCATAACCTTACTTGATTTCTCTGTGATATTTTTCATTATGCCGATTATATATTTTATCACAAAAGTATGCTTCGATTTTTCTGTCTCGATATTTATGTATTAGAATTTGAATTTTTATGAAGTTTGTATATTTGTGCTTGGTTTTATGCTTAACTACTCTTTTGTTATATTTATAATTTGTGTGTATGTATGTGTATATTTATGTGTGTCAATTTGATTGGATGACTGAAGTATGTTCTTTGTGCATATTATGTTGACCGGTTGGATAAGGATTATCAAGGCCTCTGGACAAACTCATCTTCAAGGTAAAACATTAGATGGTCGATCTTTAGTACAATACTATTTGATTACAGCAATCTTATTAAAAGAAAGTGAATAATTGTTTTGCTCCCTTCATAATTTGTTTCTTTGGAGCAGCTCTGTAATTATTAAAAGCTCTGTAACTTGAGACAGACTTAACATGTATTCTAAGCTCTTGCAATATATGAAAATTCTATTTACAGTTGGTCAAAATCCCTACTGCAGCTACAACTCACACTGCATTTCATGGCTAGCACGAGGCTATACAGACTCTAATATAAACATACATTGGTCTCCTTTCCTTTGAAAGTTTATAGCCTCATAATTGAGACACCAGGAACTCCAAAAGTCAGTCATTGCTTAATTTTTTTATATATAAATTACACTGTACCGTATTGCAGGGTAGAATATTACGTAGTTACAATACCACCTGTTACTCTAAATACCACCTGATACTCTAATCCACTTGAACACTCAAAAGCTTAGGACACCAACACATTATATATATTTGAATATAATTAACTTGGAAAATGCTGTTTTATTTGATGTGGGAAATACCTTAGTTTGTGATGAACTGAATGAAGCTAAGCGCCTGAGTTGGAGTGGTGAAAGACATAAAGGTGGATTATTATGTTGTTCTATTTTACCTGCAACCACAATATTTTTCTTTTTATACACATGATTAGATTTTGGAAAACTGATTCGGATTGTTTTGTAGTTGTGATTGTTGATGGTATATTACTGACGAAGGCTGGTACCATGACTGGTGGTACAAGTGGCGGCATGGAAGCAAGGTTACATAAATGGGATGATAAAAAAATTGAAGGTATTGTGGTTGTAGTCTTTTATTGTTCTTTTGTGAACAACTAGCAATAATGAAAATCTTTTAAGAACTGGGGGTACATTCTCTTTGAACTTCTAGTGGCGTGATATTTATTATTTATTTTACAATTGTTTTATGGCTTAAAAAGAAGAAGGAAGCTTTTGAGTCTAATCGTATTTATGATTTATCTGACTCTGATCCTCGATCTGACCATTTAATTAAAAAATTAGTGGTTAAAAGTGCATTCATTCACAGTATGGTGAGAGCATGCATAATATATGACACCAACACCTTAGGACATATTTGAATATCTTCTACTGAAAAATTGTTTGTCAATGTTTATTTACAGCCTAAATTAATAATGACAATCTGTTTGCAGAGTTTCCAACGTATTTTAGATAAGGATCGGACATTCATTCCAGACTCAGGTTTTGGAGGTAGTAAGATATTAGCAGCTATTTTTATTTGTAATTTGTAGAGACGTTTAAATTTTGTTTTTTGCTATATGCATTGTCATTAGCTAATCTTATTGTTTTACACACCAGAGATCAGGTTGCCTTGGTAGTGCATTAGCTTTGTAAGTTCTTCATATTCTAATATGATTGTTGAGCTTTTGTTAATCTGACCTTGTGCAATAACCTTGCAATTTATGTTTTCTCCAGGAAAATAAGATCTCACGGCATGAATTGATACGAGTTGGACACATAGCAGGAGACAAATTGTTGGTAACCATCATAAGATCTTACAATAACAAGGTATGGATATGTTTATAGTGCTCGTAAGTTATAATGGTATTTTGTAATTAAATTTGTATCAAACATATAGAATAATGCAAGCTACAAGGATTAGATGAAGGAATTACCAGGGGAGGACCTCCATCAGCTTGGTTAGTTTTATATAAAGTCTATTGGTCTACTGGAGGCTGCAGCTCGCCTGATCTACTTGCTGCATTTGATGATGCTATATTTGATGATGTAGGCTAAAACCAAAAAAAGCCAAGGGGATCTAGATCTTATTAACCTGGTGAAATTGTTATTTGTTGGGGATAGATTAGTTTTTGTTTAGATGTTTAAGTAAATGTAATCGGTTGTACGATTTGTAAATTTTTATTCAAATTAATGATATTTACAGTTTGTAGTTTTATTATAAGATTTGACATTTGTCTGTTTTTTATTTTTTATTTTTTGTTGTATCTATGCATTTTTTATGAATATTAGAGGAAGGAAATGGTAGAAAAATAATTAAATTGGAATTATTAATTTTAAAACAGATAATGTCTATGGGCCCCACATAATTTATTAATAATTTTGCAAAATTATAACATCTAAGGTAACATAGATTTGGTGTTGCTATAGAATGCTTAGTGTGTTACTGTATAGGTCTATGGTAACGAATTTGGCTATGTTAGCTTAGGTATGTCGAAGTGTTGCCTTAGAATCCAAAGGTTACATAGAACAAAACTATCCCAGCTAAGGTGTTACCTTAGCCTTTTTTGGGCCTTTGGTAACAGAATTTAGGGTCTAAGGTAACACAGTCGTGGTGTTACTGTATGTCATTTATGGCGTAGTGATTGATATCTATATATATATATAAGTAGTATTCAAAAAGGGTGGAGAACATAGGAGTTCATTATGCTACCTGCGTATGAAAATGGCGGGATTCTTTTTCTAAATAGCGTCCTTTGGAGATTATGTTGTTGGTAATCTAAATATACCTTTTATATATATATATATATATATATATATATATATATATATATATATATATATTCTAGTGATATAAAACTTGCTGGGCATTTTTGGCTCATTCTTGCTATTTTAAATATTCTAAAACAACAGCGTCCGGAGCTGGCACTAGTGTGGCAAACCGAGATAAAGGGAAGGGGAAAAGCAACTAATTCAGTGTGTTAGCCTTATAGTATCTGAGGAGGGTGCAAGTTGGAAAGAAGTTGTTTAATGCTTTATTATCTAGTACTTTGAAGTTGTAATAAGATTCTGGAGGATACTCTGATGTGTAAACACTTTTGGATTAGTAAGTACTTGTTCTAAGACTATAACTCGTGGAGTAGATTATGGAGTTTATTATGGATATTGTTATAGATTATATTGTGAGCAGGTGATGTGACAACCTCGATTCCTGTAGGGGATTTAGGGGCGTTACACCCACCTAGTTTCAACCACTTTCTTGTCCTTAGGTCTGGGTACCAGCTTTCACACTTCTTGTGGTTTGAATTGATTGAGTTCATCTTGCATACCAATCATTAAGGGAGAGCACTGTTCCGTTCGGCTCGGTTTTTGGATAAAACCGAAACCTAAACTCTTCGGTTTTATAAAATGAAAACCGCAACCGAACCATCGGTTTCGGTTTCAAAAACCTCGATTTGGTTGTAATCGGATCGGTTTCAGTTTTAAAACCAATAATGAAAAATATTACAACTTGGATAAATAAAGCTAACTTATTTAAAAAAGTCGACGATATTGAATAGAGCAGTACTGCATTAGACACTAGACAGTATTAGACTATTAGTTCATACAACAGATGCCACTAAAAAAGGAAACTAAAAACTTGTTTAATATCAGCTCCTTGCATCCATCATAGAGCTGCAAGTCATGACCACTATTGGAAACCAAACTGGAGCACCTGAAGTAGACTGTTTCCAACCTGTAATAACAGAATTTATATATCAGCTAATTAATCAAGCTTCTGACATTAATCAGCAAACAATAAACATTCTTCTGACTTTATGCACCAGTACCAATGTAGTGTCTGTAGACATCCATCTCTTTGTAGAGAAGTAGGAAAAGACAATATGTAACAACAATTCCAAAACCCAGTCTGCAATACATGACCCATTATGTGTGTTACAGAGCACCGAGCAAAAAACTGTCACCGAAATATCTTGTACACATCGGTGACGGTAATACAAAGATAGCTATTTTAACAATTAAGACACATACAAAGATCGAAACGCTGTACTTAAATATCTAGCTTTGAAATATAAGTTTTGTATAGTTAAAACTATAGCAAAGTTTTCACCAACATATAATCAGTCTCTTTTTATTATGACAGGCCAGCATAAAAAACTATCTTAATGCAGCTGAAGAATTGACATAACTAAAAGAACAGCAGTCATGACAATAAAAAGCATTCTAGCCAGACTTTTAAAATGCACTGAAAATTATATTTCCAGATTATTGGATGCTGAAGCTGTGATCCAGGGATTTAAGAATTCCTCTCATTAGAGCAGTTTTAGTTGTGCTTAATTCCCCTATGGATCAGACTTGACCAGACTTGCATAATCCATGGATTAATGAATTAATGGATTAATGCAGCTACTTAATCTGCTATTATATATTTAATTTGCTAGGAACCTCTTCTAATCTTATTATCTTTTCTTTTTGGATACTTAATCTTTTTCTTTCCGTTCAGAAAACAACAAAGGGAGTAACACACAGGAATCTATATCCGCATAGCTATTAATATTGCAGATAGATTTATGCAGTTTACATATGCAGTTACTCTATTGTTATGGATTACAAACATAAAAGAAGTGCAGAAAGTCAGAAACTTTACTCTTAGTCATCGATGTCCAACTTTTCCATCAGATTTCCAATGACTTTGAGCTCCGCTGTAAATCAGTTAATATTTCTTAGTTATTTTCTATATAGACAAAGATTCAAATCAGAGATATTAAAGAGAAAGCAAAAAAGAAAATAAAGAGCAGAAAAGGAAAGAAAGAGCATACTAACAAAGTAGTATAAACTAAAAACAATAGAATTCACTTGCAACTCCAGAGGATATAAACTAAAAACCATAAATTCACTTGCAGCTAATACTTAATTACTAAGCTATTCAAATCAATTAATCAAACTTAACTTTGAATAACCAAAAAATCAATACATAATATCAAATAAGATAAAGAAGAACAATAACATTGGATTAGAATATCATACCACTTGAGGTGATTGTTTTTGTTGATCGGGAGTTTGTTC
The DNA here is from genome assembly GCA_036435485.1 of Saposhnikovia divaricata. Classification (NCBI taxonomy): domain Eukaryota; kingdom Viridiplantae; phylum Streptophyta; class Magnoliopsida; order Apiales; family Apiaceae; genus Saposhnikovia; species Saposhnikovia divaricata. The sequence continues at coordinate 64,259,509 of CM071597.1, read as the reverse complement.
GAACATGATTATAGTCTTCAATCTTCGATTTTGTGCAGTGACGCGGCGCATCTTCACTCTTCAGTCTTCTACTCTTTTGAGTGATTTAGTTTTTAGGTATTACTGTATTAGCTTTAGCCTATTAGGAAGTAAAAATCCGTGACTTCTGTGTCTTACAAGTTCTGAAGTGTGGGCAGTGGACTGGAATATGAATTGGGCTGAAATCGAAGATTTTGGACAGGCCCATCATCCATGTAATTAAATTTTAACCATTCTGTAATTCTTAAAACATATATGTATAATTTTATAATAAAATTTTAGATATAATATATATATATAATTATGTAAATATATAATAATAATCGGCTCGGTTTCGGTTTTTTCGGTTCGGTTTCACTCCAAAACCGAAATCGAACCATTAGTATCAGTTCAATTTTTCAGTTTTTCGGTTTTAATTCGGTTCGATTTTTATCGGTTTTTATCGATTTCGGTTCGGTTTCATTTCGATTTTTATGCTCGGCCCTAGCAATCACCCAATCAGGACCAGAAAGAGCTTCCTCAGTTTTCTTAGGTTCCATTTTAGACAGAAATCCTGAATAATTACATTGATTATGAGAGCTCCTTCTAGTTCTTACACCAACATCTAGATCACCAATGATCAGCTTAAAAGGATGAGCCCTCTTTCAAACTGTATGTTCTTTATTGTGATGTTGTGCATGACTAGTTGATCCTTCATTGTCTCCCCCTGAGTTGTTGCCAGGTTTACTTGATGATTGTTCAGGAGTGCTAGTGGTATCTCCAATATTATTATTGTTTCCACCACCATCACCCTGATCATTATCATCATTTTTATTTTTATCATCATCAACAACATCAGGTTGTTTGTCACCATTTGAATCTGAGTCTGACATGTCATCGAACGTTAACTTTTAAGATGGATCTTCTGTTTGGATACTGGGAGTTTAGTGTCATCAAAAGTTACATTGACACTTTCAAGAAATTTGTGTTGATCAATTATGTACACCCTATATGCTCTTCTTGAATAACCAACAAAGATTGCTTCATGTGCCTTGGGCTCGAATTTTCCACCACGATCATCTCCATCTTTAAGCACAAAGAATTTTGCTCCAAATACATGAAAGTACTTGAGTGTTGGTTTCTTTTCATTCATTATTTCATAGGGGGTCTTCATTAAGTCTTTGTTGATAAGAATTCGATTCTAAGTATAACATGTAGTGTTGACAGCTTCAGCCCAAAAATATAACGAAAGCCTTGATTCACTTAACATCGTATGTGCAGCTTCAATCAAGGTTCAGTTCTTTCTTTCTACAACCCCATTTTGCTGAGGAGTTCTGGGAGCTGAGTACTATCTTGTTATGCCCTTGTCAGCGCAAAAATCATTCAGAACTGCATTCTTGAATTCAGTACCATTGTTTGACCTTATAGCTCTTACTGGATACTTTGAATCCAGCTCAGTCAAGTTGATGTGATCAATCACCATTTATGGAGTTTCATCTTTGGAATTCAGGAAGAGGACCCAAGTGTATTTTGAGAAGTCTTCAACAATCATGAGAGCATACCTTTTCTTTGACATGGACATCCCATTAACTGGACCAAAAAGATCCATGTGTAGTAATTGTAGAGGTTCAGTAATTGATGATGTGTCAGTGCTCCTGTGAGTTGCTGTTTTCAATTTCCCTTTTTGACAGGCATCACAAAGTCCTTCCTGTATAAATTCCATTGAGGGCAAACCTCTCACCAATTCTCTTTTAACCAGAGAGTTCATTGTCTTGAAGTTAAGGTGAGAAAGTTTCTTGTGCCACAGCCAACTCTCATCTGTAGATGTTTTTGAATAGAAGTAATTGATTTCTTTAGTGTTACCAGAGTTCATGTTGGCTACATATAGATTGCCTTTTCTAACTCCCATCAGAGAGGACTATTCATATCTCTTGTGTGAGATCAGACAATTTTTTTTGTTGAAGTAGACCTCAAATCCCTTGTCAAAGAATTGACTAACACTTAGCAGATTATGCTTAAGTCCTTTCACAAAAGATACTTCATCAATGATAACATTTCCAGCTTCCAATCTACCATATCCATCAATTTTACCCTTGTTGTTATCTCCAAAGGTAACCACTGGGCCGGCTTTCTCCACCACATTTGTCAGCAGGGCTCTATCTCCGGTCACATGCCTCGAACATCCACTATCCAAAATTCACATGACACGATCAACCTGTTCAACACCCTGCAATGACAAATCTAATTAGGTCCCGAGTACTTGAAAAACTGGCCTTTGTCAGGAAAAACCACATTCGTTATCTTCAAACCAACATCTTGCTTAATGATTGGATATTTAACCCTATAAACAGATTTAACAAACATTTGTTTTATCTTGGGCTTCCATGTCTCTTTTGCAACAATAACATCATTCTGACCAACAGGACACTTCACCTTATAAACAGCCTTGGTCAGCTTTTGACTAGGCATAGGTGTCCTTGTCTCCTTCTTAATATTAGAAGGACCAGCAGTTGTAGATCTAGCATGCTTATTATGATTAACAAATTGTTTAGGAGCACTCATAACAGAAGTTGCATGCATGCAATTAAAGTATGCTGACATAACATTAAATTCACAAGATATACAATTCAAGATATCGCAAGGTTTATGAGATGCATCAATTATAGGCATGGCATGCATATCAGACATGTTATTGTTTCTTTTCATATTACTACCACCTAATCCAGTCTTAGGGGAACTGATTGTTTCAACAACCTTGACTGGTACTTTAGATGACACTTGATTAGAGCGGACATTCTTGGTTTTAATGTCCTTAACCAATTTTACATTTTTCTGGAGATTTGCAATGTCCTTAGTTCTTAACTTTTCCTGAATGATTATAGAATTGGTATCTAAGGGTTCTGCAATAAACTTCTTAAAGAGAGGATTCTTGACATCCTTAAGCACATGTGGTATTCCCCTTTCTTCAGCACTAACAGGATTAGGGGAATTTATGCCTGACATTCCAACAGCTTCTTTGTAACCAAACCCTATTCCTACGGTTTACTCAACAGCTTGTCTGTTGAAAATCTCTTTAGCCACTTTGCAAGAATTATAGTAAGCCCTAACCTTAGTTTCAAGTTCACTACTTTTAGCAAGTTGTTTAGACACTACTTCTACTAAGGACTTTTCCCTTTTATTAAGTATTGCTATTTCCTCTTTTTTGCTTAATTATCTTGACTATTGTGCACTTTTTTTAATTCTAGCACTTGATTTTCAAGATTAGTGTTTGATAGAATTATTCTAGCATTTTCTCGACTGACACATTCTAAGCTACTACCAAGATGACGTATTAACTCAGAGTCAGTAAATTTTACCTGAGAGCTAGGACCAATGGTGATGTCAGAATTGGCCATCAATGCAAGGTTGCCAACTTCTTCATCTTCACTATATGTGTCATCCCAACTCTTACCTGCAACTACATAGGTCTTTCATGACTTCTTCTTTTCAAGAGCATAATCTATCCTTTGTACTTGTTTAGGTTTTTGACACTCAGTTACAAAAAAGTGTCCCAGTTCATTGCAATTGAAGCAACGTATCTTGCTTCTGCCCACAACTCGAGTCTTGCAGCCACCTCTATTACAAGAGGATGAAGTACCTCCTATCTGGAATCTGTTATTGTTGGACTTGAATCTGAACCTAAGGTTTCTTCTAAATCTCAAGTTGCTGAAATGCCTCACAACCATTACCATAGATTCATCTTCCAATTGCTCCAGCTCTTCTAATGAATAGAACTCTCCACCATCCTGATTGACAGGTGTCTTACCACGTTTCACCTCAATTTGTTCCCTGTCTGAGCTGTAATGTCGAACAACCTTAGCTTCCACTTCCTTAGGAGTCTCAACCACTAGAGTTGTAGATGTACTTACAACTCTGCCTTTGCCATAGATCTCTTTTTGTTGAGCTTGCTCCAATTCATAGGTTTTTAGAATACCGAAGAGTTTATCAAGATAAACTTCATTCATGTCTCTGGATTCCCTAATGGCAGTGATCTTGTGTTCTAGATGAGAATGCATTGTCAGAAGGAACTTTCTGTTAATCTCTTTGAGTGTATAGTACTTGCCATGCAAATGCAAGTTATTGATCAGCTTGTTATATGATTTAAACACTTCTTAAATACCTTCACCAGAGGCTGATCTAAAGTGTTCATACTCAGAGGTTAGGATCTCTAATCGGTTCTCCCTAACTTCCTCTGTTCCTTCATTAATAGTTTCAATGGTCTCCCAGATGTGTTTGGCATCTTTACAGTTCGCAACATGACTGTACATTACTAGATCCATGGATTCCACTAAAATGAGTCTTAGATTTATATCAAGTCCAACATCCTCTTTTTCATCAGGAGTAAAGGAACTAGGGTTGTTATTCCCAGATTACACACTTGTATAATTGTAGAAGGGGGGGTTGAATACAATTCTTGATATTTATAAATTTCTGATAAGAACTCCAGAAATCTATACTTAGATAATTGCTTGTAAAAAGATTAATGCACAAACACATAAAAATCAGGTGGTTAAATGCACCACCTGAAGCTTTTATTCGAAGAAAACTCTGTGATACAAAAGTACACAGCTTCTGTTTTACAACTCTTTGCTTTCTAAGAATATTCAATAGAAACCCTAAGCAAAATGTATCTGTTTTGTTAGTCTACAAAGAGTGGCTACACTTGGTTATAAATCCCAAGTTTTACAAGTACTACTGGAATAAGATAATATTAATCTAATTCTAGTTGACTTGCTACTACACTCCAAATACACATGTAGCCGAAAGGTTGTCCTTGTGATTAGACATGTCTCCTGCACCTTTCTTGTATTCATAGTGTAAACGGAATGCTTCTTTCTTCTGTGTTTCCAAAGTATGGCTGCCATACTGCTTTTTGTATCTACTATCAACCCATGTGATCTGTCAGTCAAACATGTCCTTATCAACTGCTAATCCCCAGCTAATCATAGAAGACAGTGTCAATGATTATCCGTTGATATTGTACACTGACATCCGTTGATGATGTATTGAGCTGTATCCGTTGATATTGAGACTTGAGCTGTATCCGTTGATAGAGTGGATTTGAGTTGTATCCGTTGATAGAGTGGATTTGAGTTGTATTTGTTGATAGAGTTTTGTCTTCATCTGTTGATACACTTTCACTTAGACAGAATTACATAGCATAGCTTATTTACAATTGGCTACCCTATTCTGCCTATCCGTTGATGGTCAACATGACTGTGGATAAGAACACTATCAACTGATAACATAGAGATACTGCAGTATGCTACAAAACCTCATCCGTTGATGAGCTACCTGTCAACGGATAGAATTATAAATCCTCATCCGTTGACAGCTACAAAACCTTATAAAATTTGATTGATTGTGAAGTTATTATCAAGTACAACATATTCCTAACAATCTCCCCCAATTTATACTTGATGGCAATAAAGCATAAATTCAGGACCTTGATGATAACAAAACATTCCTAAAGATATATATAGAACAATGCAAAAATTGTATTAAGCTACAAAAATTAAAAACTGAAAGTTTGAGAAATTTACAGAGAAGTGCTCCTCTAGACTGAGCAGATTAAGACTGTTTCTTTTCTCTTGTTGGCATCACCCTTGATTTTCCTTCTTTGGCAGAGTTGGACTCAATCTGAATTTGGAGTTGCCTATAGAAGGCATCTTCTTCATCAACCTTTGGATTTAGCTTTTGTTGTAACCATCTCAGGTATTGAGAACTAGCCTTTGATAGTTGGTCTTCTAACCTGAAAAATCTCCTGTTACCATCTTCATCCCTGAACTCCATCATCCAAAAGGGTTGAAGGTGGATTTTCTGTCCATTGTATGGGATCTTCATCTTCCTTGGTAGACTTGATGGTGAGTTCCATTCCCTCCTTATTTGTTCTATTCTGTCCAATATATCCCCTTTTGCTATCTTGGAGAACCCTGTGTATCTCTTAATTGCAGAGAACACTTTGGTTAAGGTTAGATAATTTTCTCCAAGAACCCTTTGTAGTGGCCTTGTCCTTTCCTTTCCTCCCTTGTATACAAAGACCAACCTCTCAAGCAGATGTTTATATTTGTCAATTCCTCTTACTTCTGACAATTCATCCAGATAAAGATTCATGCCAGAGTATTCTTCAATATCTGCCTGATAGATAAAATCATCCTTGTTTTCCAAGATTGGTTGCCTGACAATAGCAGGTACCCTAGCAACTTGAATTGGTTCCTTTGAAGGTTGCTTCCTTGGTATCCTTTTCTTCTGTATAGGCTTCTGTTGAGGCTTCAGCAAGAATGAAGGAACCTCAATAGAGTTAAGATTCATTGGTTCCTCTTTAGGTACTATAGGATCACCATGGAAATTCACAGCTGGGTTGAATACTTTTGCAGAAATAGGTTGTGATGAGCCAACTGTCTCCTTGTTTTCAATTTCCGGAGAGACAGGCCTCCTTGCCTTTGATTTCATTCTCTTAGATTTGGATTTGGGGACTGATTTCCCTTTCCTTTTGGATTTGGGGACTTCCTCAGGTTCCCTCATTTCATCCTCTACCTCATCCATTAACTCTTGAGCCAGCCTGGCTTGCTTCTCATCTGAGTTTTCATTTTGCAATTCAGTGCTTGGTTGAGATTCTCTTAGCAGCCTTGAAGTCTCTTCTCTCTTGGCTTCAACAAATCTAGGATGGCTGTTGGATATGTGTAGAACTTTTCCATTCCTTATGATTACAGCCATCCATTCTCTTACACAACTGTTAGTCTTCTCCTTGAATTCCTTAATTTGCTTACCCATCAGCTTCTCTTCATCATCCTTGGGAAATGGAAAGTCCAGTTGTAACTTGTTCTTCCCATTTGCTTTTGGTGGTGAGTAGGGTCTTGCTTTGATGTAGAGTTCAAATCTTTAACATGAGAAGGCTCGGCATCATAGAATGTAGGAGCCACAATTGCTGGAGTGAGCACCTTCAGAATTGTGGTAGATATTGTTGGAGCTGAGGTTTGGCTAGAGAACAGATTTGATACAATAGATGCATTGATCAATCTTTCTGTCCTCATTATTCTTTCATTGTTCTCCTCTTTCATCCTTTGCAGGTCTTCAATCTTGGCTAGCTTTTCCTCTTCTGTCAAGTTTGAGAAATCAAACTCTTTAGATAGAGCTACTTGTAGAGGTTTGGATTTGCTGGGGGAAGCTTCGACAATGAAGTCCTGTGGATTGACCACTATGGTAGGCTGCTGCTCCCCCTCACTTGTTGCTTCCCTTCTTTCAGAAATTAAGATTTGACTTGTAGTTGCCACAGCCTCTTCCACTTTCTCCCCCTTTTTGTTAGCATCAAGGGTTTGACTAGAAGTTGGGGCTGCAACTAACTTTTCTAGCAGTTGGGTTTGCAGTTTTTGATGGTGAAGAAATTGCTCCATCTGGGATTCCATCTTTTCCACTCTGGAGTTGAGTAGTTGCACAGACTTAGCCAGGTTGTCTTCTTTGATGAACCTTTGTTGCAACACCCTCTGAGTGGCTGTAAGAGCTAGTTGCTCTAACTTGGAATCCACAGAGATCTTCACATCCTTGATTTCTTGTTTGACCTCCTCTAAGTTGGATCTCTGAATCACCATTTGCATCTTTTGTAACTTAAGGGAGTCAATTGCCTGTTGAAGAACAACCTTTCTCTGTGGATCTGCTTCTTGGTGCTCAGCCAGGGCAGATTTATATTGCCTTATGATTTCCACATCAAGTTAATGATAGGTGTAGTTGTTAGCAAATTTCCAATCATGAATACTGCTATCACCTTCAAATTCTTCAAATTTGAAGAATCTTCAAATTCTTCACTCTCAGCAGTGGTTGGCAGAGCTTCTAAAGATTCCTTAGCTCTAAGTAGAGACTGTGAGGTGTGCACTAGGTGCATTGCCTCCTTTGCTTCCACATTGCCCTGTTGTGCCAGAATTTGATAGGCAGGAACAGGGTGAGTAAAGGTTTTAGCATCCAAAGAAATGGAGTCAATCATGGACAGATATTCTCTTTGAAATTCCATTTCCTTGGCTGCATCCTCAACCTCCATTGACTCACTAGCAATGGCTGCTTCTTCCATCCTTATTTCTCCTGTAGCCCCTTCTCTCCTCTCATCTCTCTTTTCTTGCATCAAGGGCTCCCCTTGGCTCACACCTCTCACACCCTCACCTTCACCTACTAAGGTGGAACTCTCAGTCTCTCCTTTTGCCTGACCGGAAGAAATGGCCAGCCTCTCATTATTTAGCTCTCCTTTTGCCTGCTCACAAGGCAGCCTCTCACTCCCTTCCCTCAATCCTAAAAGTGTTTCAAATACTGAGAACTCCTCCACACTTGACACAGGAATGTCAGATATAGCAGTGGTAGAGTGAGTTATCAACGGATAAGGAATATCCGTTGATGGAGTAGTTATAGCTGTCAACGGATGGCTAGACAGAGGCGCATCCGTTGATGGAGAAACACTTGTCAACGGATGAAGGATATCCGTTGAGGAAGGAATAATTTTATCCGTTGAAGAGAAAACCAACACTGAATCTGTGGAGATTAATTTTAGGTTCGAGGCCACAGTCTGTGTTAAGAATTCTGGAAGGGAAGATTGATGGTCCAACAAATCATCTAAAAGATGATGACCACCAATTGCAGAGTGGGGCTTCTCCAAGAATCTTAAAGATGGAGAATCATGAATTGATGTAGATATCATATCCACATCCAGAGATGGAGTTGGTGATGGTGGATTGTAATGTGTATCGATTTGAAGATTAAGATCAGGGGCTGTGACTCCACATTTATTGAAGTCACATCAAACTGAATTTGAGAAGGTACAGTTTCCTGTACTGTGTGTGCACCCTGTGATTCCCCTGTGGTTTTAGATTTCACTCTTCTTCCATAGGTTTTTGAGAGTGGGCTATCTGTGTCTCTAACCCTCTTGTGCAGTGTTCCTTGTGGGGAACTTGATTCAGTAGTCACACTCTGTTGAGAGAGTGTAACTAGAATTTGGCTTGTAGTTACATTAGCAGTCTTTTGAGAGACTGAAATGGTGGTTGCACTCATTTCTCCTTCCTTATCCTTAGGGCTTCTTTGATGTTCACCATGTCCCTCACCACTCACTACCACCTTCACACTCCCCTCAAGAGTTTTGGTAGATTTTACAACAGGTGTCTTTTGAGAGACACTTGAGGTTTGTTTACTAGAATGTGATTTTGGAACTCTGGATTTGGTCACTTTGGTAGGAGCCTATTTGGTCACAACTACAGACTCCATTGTGACACTAGAAGGCAAAGAAATTTGGGGGTTGGAGATAGGGGTTTCAGAGTTAGAAATAGTTACCTGAACAATTGGTAGATATACCAATTGTACTCCTACATTGAGGTTCATTCGAATTAGGTCACTTAAGACTCTCTTCTCCTGAACAAAACATTGGAACTTGATATCCGGGTTAGCAATGGATAGCTCATTCTCAGATACATGCAGTGCTAAGAGCATTAAAAATCTAGCAAAGTAGATATTCTTGCTCCTAGTTTCCTTTTTACCTAACTTTGCAGCTATCTCATACATAACTAGTGTGCCAAAATTATAGAATTTATCATTTAAGAGCATACACATCATAGTTAGCATGGACTGGGTAAAAGCATCAAAATTACTAATTTTGCCTGAAAAAGTTTTAATGAAGGCATCACAGAAATAGCTCCATTCTTTAACCATTCCTTTCCTAAAAATTTTCCCTAAGTTTTCAGTACTAAGGGCATAATTAATAGAATTAAGCATGGCAACAATTTCAGCATCAGTGGGTACTTTCAGACAGTTATTCTCAGGCAATTTTAAACAAGCAGTTATTACATCAGAATTAACTACATAGTTTTTACCCTTTAAAGAAAAAGCAATTGTACCGTCTGTGCCATTGTACTCAGCAGATGTCCACATTTCTTCAATTACCTCGTGGATTAAGGCGGTGGTGGCAGTCATAGCATATGACAGTTTGCATTTCTTCACGAAACTCATCAAAGTGTGGTAAGCTTCTAGAGCATTCACTGTAACATCCCCAAATCCGGGGTCAGGGATCTGGTCGTTACGGTCTCAATTCCCATCTACAAAACCAATATAATTGAAATTACAACCTTGTGATCCCAAACAACAACACAACACACCCGTTATAGTCCCAGAGATGAAATCAGAGTAACTACCAAATTTTATTAATCACAAGATTGATTTCTTACAACCCAAAGAATTACAATATAACTATTACATGCTCTTTGCCATCCATATGTATGTGTCATATAATAAATACCTTTGCTATACAAATCTAACCACTAGCCTACCAATAGCTTCTTCCCAACAATGGCAGCTAGGACCTCCAGTAATATCTTCTGGTGACGGTCACCCACACGTACCAAGTGCACCTTGTGCGGCCATCTGACTTAACTGTTGTTGTGATATAATAAATAAAGCAAGGGTGAGCAATAGCCCACCAAAGATAATATATAACTGAAATATAATATATAACAGTTCAAAAGTATCTTTGAAACCATATGCCATGCATTAACAAACGTAGTACCAATATAAGGTATGAGATGAAGTTACAAGGTAACTCAAAATATATTTGTTCCGAAGAAATATCTGCTATGTCAAAGATAAGCAAGATATTATCAAATTTTCGTAATAGAGGAACTTGCAGGAAGAATATTGCAATTCCAGCTTAAACACTTTTCAAACCTGCCAACAATGATATTGTTGCAGAAAATTTCCAACATTGAGAGATGAACTAATACTGGAGTTTGACGCGCCAGGAGACATAGCATTTACACGATGATCACTCGCATGTTATGCTCCCCACCTCTTGTTCTCTACATGTAGAAGGAAGCACCGACGGATTTACTTGTCTACCGCCCTCTGGAACCCCCTCGGCCAACGGTTGGGCCATTTGCTGGACCGGCGCCACTGGGTCACTTACGCATCTCCTAGTTCATTTAACATCCATAACTCTGAAACGTAAAGTTCCTCCCCCTTTCCCCAAGTATAATACTTGTTGATAGGACTCCACAAAGTAGTCGTATCTAGTTTGAAAGGAAAATTCACCAATATTTCCCAAGCTGATGCTTGTTAATGGATATAAACTTGTTCCATCAATTCTTACCCCTCGAGCGTTGAGGAGGTAACCAAACAGATTCATATCGATGTTTGAAAGAATCAAGATGTGAGTTACAAGATAGTTTAGCAAGTATAGGATCGGGCAGTCAAAGAAATAACAGCTCTCAAGTGAGGTCCCCTTATATATTTTTGGAAGTTGAGCGAGTATTTAAACCTTCTTATAAGATAGGTTTAAATGAAAATAAAGTTTTGGGAACCTCCCCTTGATAAAATAGTCATAAAAAGACTCTGAAATATTGTACATAATATCTGAAGGTGAAAGATAATCTTTGAATAATATAAATCATTGTAAAAAGAATTTAATTAAATATTCCAAGAGTATTTATTAAATCAATAATAATTAAGGAATATTAATAAATCATAATATTGCTCGTAAGTAATCCTCGAATGAATATATAGAATTTTTTTACCAAATAAATCTCTTCTTAAATGGATATTCAAAATAATATATATTCTTTAAATAAATTAATCCTCAAATGAATATCCAAAATGATAAACAGCTCAAATAATTATTTGAAATAATATTCCATAAATAATTCAAATCTTAAATGAATATCTGAAAATAATATTCATTTAATAATTAATATTCTAAATGAATATCCAAATAATATTCATTTAGTAATCAAAACCTTAAAGGAAAATTCGAAATAATATTCCTTAGGTAAATAGAACTTCCAATGAATATTTTAAAAATAATATTCGTCAAGTACATAAAACCTTAAATGAATATTCGAAAGTAATATTCATTTAATAAATAAAATTCCAAGGAATATCAAAGTACTTATTCATTAAATAAACAAACTCTAAATGAATATTCGAAACTAATATTCATTTAAATAATTTAAGCTCAAATGAATATAAAAAATTTAATACTCTGTAAATAAATAAACTCGAATGAATATTCAAAATAATATTCATATAGTACTTCCCGATTGAGATAATGTTTAAATAACATTCCTCGAATAATTTCCAAGTAATTAATACTTTACGGAAATATAAATAATGTTCATAAATAACAGTCCTCAAAATGAATATTAATCTGCCACTGGAATCCCTCCGGGTTTCCACGACTATCTCTATATCTCAAATACCGACTCCCGGTCTATATTTAAAGAATGAATATCATATGCCCTTCACTAAGGGTCTTAATGCAACAATCCGGCTTATAACTGATAATTCATATCTAGTCTATAGGCCAATATCAACTCAGGGAACAAGTATTCCAATATACTTTGAAAACAAGCATGCATGCTATGGCATATGTAAACAGAATCATATATATATATATATTATCACAACAACAGCTTCAAAGTTTTGAAGACTTGCCTGGCAATCCTGTAGGGGTAGTGTGCCTCGTGTCACTCCGGTGATCTATAAATAGTCACAGTAACCGAGGTCAATCACTTAACACTTTTTAAAAGGCTAAGTATACACTTAACTTAAGTCGAAACACGTGGTCACGTTATCTCGTTATACACCTCTTAGTGTAACTCCCTTTTATCATCACTTATGACCCGACATTCGTCCGCTACTAATGCATGTCACTATACTTACACTTGGTATATACTTAAGTCATGTAAGTTCTAAGGTCGGTCATTTACGAACCAAGATTATACCTTAAGATTTATCGGCCGTTTTCTAAGTCATTTACCAAAGTCATAACCAAGTATGCTTCTAGGGGTTCGTTCGCGTTTAATCCTTGATTCAAACATTTTTATCAAATCGGAAGACGATCCATTCGACATGTGGTTTTCTCTCACACCCTCCTCTTTACCTCTAATATTTAATTATCAAGACTCTCCACTGATTTAGTAGTATTAAAGGAATCCAATTTCAGTTACGAACTTCCGTTTACGGTTTCGAACCATTTTTACGAATTTAATCATAACTCCTAAACCGTAAGTCCATTTCATACGAATTTTATATCAAAACGAAGCTTGTAACATGATCTATCTTATCATGGTAGTTTACGAAACTAGGCATTGAGTTTTGTCAACTGTGATGCTTGGTTTCTTAAGGTTAATGAAATTCGGGCATTACGACGGCTATAAATCGGACGTTTCCAAATTTTTAAATCACGACCAAACATCAACCAAGCCACACCGGGCATTCATACATCATAACCAGTCCATAATACCACTGATCTCACCACCATATACATCCTATCTCTTAAATCAATTAAATCTACTACAAATCATGCTTATATCATCATTATAATCAAATCGCATCTAAGATCACTAAGAACAATCACAAAACTCAAAGTATAATCTAGGGTTTATGAGGGTTATACCTTCCATGGAGGATGTAGAGACCTTACTAAGCCTTGATTAATCCTTGTATAACCTTAACCAAGCTTAATCTAACAACAAACATCAAGAACATTCTTAGAATTTTCGGATCTGCTATAACTCAGTTGGAAGAACATGAAAAACGAGGCCCTTACCGACCTTTTCTGAACGAGGCTTCTAAAGGATAGTTGTAGAGCATCTTCACAGCTTTCCAACCATATAAAGAACACGAAATTCCATTGAGAAACGAACGAGATATGGTCATTTGAAAATCATCACAGAAACTGTCATGAATCTGGACAGTTTGTTTCTTCAACTTGGGGAGGTTATTTCACTAGGCTATACTCATTAGATGGCCATGAAATTTTGAGCGAATGTTCTCCATGATATGAGGGAGCTGTGGTTAAAGTTTGGTAATTTTTAAAGCTCTAGATATTGAGATATGAATTTTGCTTTCAAGGTGGTTCTTGCTGGGCAGTTGAGAGAAAATGGAGAGAATGGTGTTTGGCTTGGCTTCTCTTGCACTCATCTAGCATAAAGTGATTTCTCTTGGATAATATCTCATAAAGTGGCTGTGCTCCCTCCTTGGTTCTTGTGCAAGGTGTGTTCAAGAAGCTTGGTTGATATTTGTTATGTCTTTGAATTGATTTAATTGATTTACCCACTTAAATCCTAAATTGTTTTGATTTAATCTTTGATTAAATCATTCCATCCAACTCATATAATTCTCTTCATGATCGTGTAGGATATTTAATCTTTTTATAAACTCAATCCAAAATCCATAATTCGTTCGCTTAATCGCTTAATCTCGTTGTAAATTTTCAGCGGCTTCTAGAATGTTCATTTCACTATCTTAGTGGTTTTCGTTCTAAATCCTCAAATCAAATATAATAAAATTCTAAAATATTAAATCCTCAAATCCTCAAATTTAATATCTCCTTTCTTGAATATAATAATATATAATTCACTATCGGGTCAAATATTACACCAAAATAGAATTTGGAATTTCTGAATTCCGATATCGTTTACATACACTTATCTCGCCCCTGGATCATGAATACGAACCAGAAATCCGTTCTGAATACTTCTATATAGCGTCGTCAAATCAAGTTGATTTTGGTATCCAAGCTTCCTTGGGTCCTTTCTTGTTAGCCTTTGACTTTGCACTCTTAGCATTCTTCAACTTAGGTGTAGATGCTTGAGTGATGGGGTTTGACAAATGCTCATTTACATGAATATTTGATGCATGCATGTGTGGAAAATTGGCATACATATTATTCATGTTAGGTATGTTCCATGACATTTGTGGCACATTCATAGATTGAAAGTAAGGATTAGACACATATGGCATGTTCACATATGGATTTGAAAAACTAGCATTTTGATACAAACCAGGCATAACAGGCATTGCAGGCATACATGGCATTGGTTGAGGTACATGAACAGGAGTCTTGTTGACAATCTTGCAATTAGAAGATAGATGATTGACACTATTACAATTACTACAAGTTTTCCTAGGAGCAAACTTGTCAGGAGAGTAATTGTTTTTCTTGTTGATGCCTATCTTACCATTTCTGTTCTTTTTCTTTTTATCCTCAATTTCTACCTTTTCATTATCTGATTTACCAACAGCCTTTTTGTTGTGTAAATCACCTGCCTTAGCCTTCTCACTGGATTTGGTTTTGCTGCACTCACCACTAACAAAATTCTTGTTGACTGGACCATACTTGATATCCAGTTTCCTGAGTTCCTTCTTACTAACAAACTTTTTGTTAGTCGACGGATACCTCTCATCCGTTGACGTTTCATCTGTCAACGGATGATCACTATCCGTTGATTCACAAATAGTCTCTAGATCCTTAAGGTCAGGTTCTAGCTCCTTTTTCTTTTGAGTCCAGGTATCCTTCACAAACGATTCTATTCCCTGAACTTCTATTATGTTTTGAGAAATATTCCTACAACTTTGAAATTTAGCAATTATCCCTTGTTCTTTTTCAAGCTGGTCTTTTAAAATCAGTTCTCTTTTTAACACAGCTTCAAGTTCACTTTTAGCATTATTGCAATCAACTCTCATTTTCTCAAATTCTAGAAATTGAGTTTCTAGAGCAGCATTTCTATCACTTAAAAACAGATTAGACTCTTTAATCCTATTGTTCTCTTTAGTAAGTGATTTAAGAGTAACACTTAAGTGATATAGTTCAGTAGACATTTCATCTAAAACACTATTGCATTCCTCTTTGGTGAGCTCAGAGAGATTAGTAGAAAATACCTGATTGCTAGCTGAACTTGCTTCCTGCTCTCCAGAATCAGCCATTAAAGCAAGGTTGACTAACTCAACATCATCATCAGAATGATTGTCATCAACAGCCCAGTCATACTCTTGGGTCAAGAATGCCTTTCCTTTCTGCCTGAGAAGATCAAAATATTTCTTCTTATAGTCAACAGCCTCAGTTGACTTTCCCTTGTTCTCAGATCTAGGTTTCCTGCATTCACTTATCATGTGACCAGCAATTCCACAATTGTAGCATTTAATTTTGGATTTATCCACATAGTTGCTTGTGGAAAAATCCTTGTTAAATGGCTTGGCCACCCCAGAGTTTCTCTTGAATTTCAGCTTAAAGAATCTCCTAGATAGAAAAGCTAAGTGCTCATCTATCTCATCCAATTCATCCTGCTGAAGAACATTCAATTCCTCAGACACCTTTTCCTTGCTCCTGCTTGATTCTGCTCTACCTTTACAAACCTCCCTGTTTGGTGTAGAACTAGCAGTTTCTGTCCTTTCCTCCTTTTGCTCCAAGTTGGCAACAAGTGCAACTGACCCACTTTTCTTTTGAGACTTCTCAATCTCTTCATCCTGCTCCATTTCCAGCTCATAAGTCTTTAAAGTTCCATAGAGCCTTTCAAGAGTAAATGTCTTGTACTCTTGAGTGTTTCTTAGAGAAACAGTCATTGGCTTCCATTCCTTGGGCAGTGATCTCAGAAATTTGAGATTAGAATCTTTAACTTGATAGATTCTTCCATACAGTTTTAAACCATTTAGTAGCTTTTGAAATCTACTAAATGTATCATTCAATGTTTCTCCACTCTTAAAGTGAAAATGTTCATACTGTTCGATTAGTAGTTGCATCTTGTTTTCCCTTACCTGTTCTGTTCCTTCACAAAGGGTTTGAACAGTGTCCCATACTTCCTTGGCGGTAGTACAGTTAATAACATTGTCAACCATGTCTGTTTCTAGACCATTGAACAGAATATTCATGGTCTTTTTGTCTTTGTGGAATTCTGTAATATCTTCAAGACTCCACTCAGAAACAGGTTTGGGAATGAGAGTGTCAGGCACACCTTCAGCCAGGCCAACTCTTGTTGCAGTCTTCATTGGAACGTGAGGACCCTTGTCAATGCAATCCACAAAGCCCTCATCAATAGACGAGAGATGTAGGCGCATTTTTACTTTCCAGTGAAAGTAATTTTCTCTATCAAGAACTGGAATCTTTACTCCATAATCCTTCTTAGACATGTTGGAAGTGTGTTGATCTTTAAACTTCAAATATGTTAGAAGCTTGCTCTGATACCAATTGTTATTCCCAGATTACACACTTGTATAATTGTAGAAGGGGGGGTTGAATACAATTCTTGATATTTATAAATTTCTGATAAGAACTCTAGAAATCTATACTTAGATAATTGCTTGTAAAAAGATTAATGCACAAACACATAAAAATCAGGTGGTTAAATGCACCACCTGAAGCTTTTATTCGAAGAAAACTCTGTGATACAAAAGTACACAGCTTCTGTTTTACAACTCTTTGCTTTCTAAGAATATTCAATAGAAACCCTAAGCAAAATGTATCTGTTTTCTTAGTCTACAAAGAGTGGCTACACTTGGTTATAAATCCCAAGTTTTACAAGTACTACTGGAATAAGATAATATTAATCTAATTCTAGTTGACTTGCTACTACACTCCAAATACACATGTAGCCGAAAGGTTGTCCTTGTGATTAGACATGTCTCCTGCACCTTTCTTGTATTCATAGTGTAAACGGAATGCTTCTTTCTTCCGTGTTTCCAAAGTATGGCTGCCATACTACTTTTTGTATTTACTATCAACCCATGTGATCTGTCAGTCAAACATGTCCTTATCAACTGCTAATCCCCAGCTAATCATAGAAGACAGTGTCAATGATTATCCGTTGATATTGTACACTGACATCCGTTGATGATGTATTGAGCTGTATCCGTTGATATTGAGACTTGAGCTGTATCCGTTGATAGAGTGGATTTGAGTTGTATCCGTTGATAGAGTTTTGTCTTCATCTGTTGATACACTTTCACTTAGACAGAATTACATAGCATAGCTTATTTACAATTGGCTACCCTATTCTGCCTATCCGTTGATGGTCAACATGACTGTGGATAAAAACACTATCAACTGATAACATAGAGATACTGCAGTATGCTACAAAACCTCATCCGTTGATGAGCTACCTGTCAACGGATAGAGTTATAAATCCTCATCCGTTGACAGCTACAAAACCTTATACAATTTGATTGATTGTGAAGTTATCATCAAGTACAACATATTCCTAACAAGGGTCCTTTTGATAAGCCCTTCCAGGGGTAACAATAACTCCTTCAACAATTACTTCTTGTTCAAAGACCATAGGAATTTTTGGTCCATTTTTCAACACTCCCAACTATTTGGGATTGGCAACTTGAAGAAACAACATCATCTTGTTCTTCCACAAATCATAGTTATTTTTATCAAACATAGATATCTTAACAGTATCAACTTTTGACATGATGAATTTTTAAATGAGTTAAAAATTCGGGCTTGATTTTTAAATGAGTAAAAATAGGATCTTGATGTGTACTTCAATCAAACGGCTCTGATACCAATTGTTAGGTCCAATATGTTTGTAGAAGGGGGGTTGAATACAAACAGTACTGAATTATCGAAAATTTGTTCGGATAGATTTTAACTTAGTCCAATAATAAATTTGATACGGAAATTAAAAACAAACAAAATACAAGTTAAATATAAACTATATTAAACTTGAGAGGTTGTTACAATTTCAGTACAGAATTAATATCAAGTTAATAAAAACAAATTAGAAAAATTCAACATGAACTTTTTCTAAATTTGTTAGTAAAAATCAAGATATGAACTAAGAGTAAAAACTCGTTAGTAGTACAAGAGTAACAAGTAATCAAGTTCTGTCTGATAAAATTTTACAAAGGTGATGAAGTGAATTTACTACGAAAATTAAAGGCTCTTGCAGAAGGTATTAAAGATGAGAGAGATACAAGTCTGGTTCCTCTGTCTTTAATTTATGTCCGTGTGTTTCTGTGTATTCAAGTCTCTGGCCACCTGCTATTCATATCACTTTTGGAGTTGAACAGTCTTTGCAGACTACACTATTACTTTGGCATCTTGCAAACTATCATTTAACCTTGTATGACAATCGGTATGACTATCACTCTAATAGTCATACAAGAGATAAACACTTGACATACTTTATGTATGACAATCGAGGCTGTGCAGAACTGTATGACATTCGGTATGACTATCACTCTGATAGTCATACAAGAGATAAACACTTGACAAACTAACCAATAGATTTTCTCTTGCAGACTATCAATAGATAGTCATACAAGTAATAAATCAAAGTCTATAATTAATCCTTTAAATCTTTAACCAATTATAATAATTCTAAATTAATTAATTTAATAATTAACTTAATAAATAAATCAATTCTGAAGAATCAATTTATTAATTAAGTTAACTACATAACTTTAATTAATTAATAGAGAATTACTATAATTTCTTGATAGTCACATCCTCCACTTTTAAACCACTGAAATTATGAAAGAACTTCCACTGAATAGTTGTTGACGCTCGATGCACGGTCTGGTCCATGAACGACTAACTCCAATCTCTGTTCTTCATTTTGACTCTAGGTTGTGGTCTATATTTTTTCTTCAACTCTGTTCAATTTTTCTGTACTAACACGGTCTCTGCAGAAATCTCTGTCACTGTAAAATGAATCCACTTGCTTTAATGCTATACTGAGGCTTGAACAGACAACTGAATCTTCTTCCAGTGTAAAACATCTAAACTATAGATTGACTTTATCTTCTTTCTTCTGAAAGATAATACTATCTGAGATTTATGTGATAATTAATACATTATTTACTTATTACATTCTAATCTAAGTTGAGTAGGATCCTCGAACCACAAATAGGCTGTGTCTTATGCCTTTCACCCGCCATCCATTAGTTTTATTAAAATTTAAATATTTCATCATCTACATCCACTTTATTAGGGCTAGGCATTCGGTTCGACTAACCGAATACCGAACCGAAATAATCGAAATAGTTTGGTTCGGTTAACCAAACCAAAATAATTCGGTTTTAATTCGGTTATGGTTTTCTGTGTATTTCGGTTTTTCTATTTTTTTTTTATTTTTTTACCAAATTAATCGAAAAACCCGAATTAACCGAAATATATTAAAAAAATATTAAATTTGGTTTATATATATATAATATATATAAGTTATTATATATATAATATATATAAATTATTATATATATAATACAAATTATATATATATATATATAAATTATAATATATATATAGAGAGAGAGTTGCACTCCATAACAAACAATAAAGAACACCTCATATCTAATCTAATATAAGAGTTCCGTCATGGCACCCAATACAAAAAGTTGTTATTTTTTTACCCTCTATCCATCCAGTAAAAAATAATAATAAAAAAAATTTAAAAAATTTATTGTTCATGATGACGTCAGCATGACGTCATCATGAACAGTAAATTTTTTTAAAAAAAAAAATTTTACTGATTTTTGCTGGAAGGAAAGAGGGTAAAAAAAATAACAACTTTTTGTATTGGGTGCCCCTGGCGGGCCCATTGGATCTATTAGATCTAAGGTGTTCTTTATTGTTTGTTATATAAGGGTGTTGTGTATGGAGCAATGACCTATATATATTATATATATATATATATATATATATATATATATTACTTTATATATATATATATATCATTTATTTATATATTAAATATATATTTAAATCAATTCAGTTTTTTAATTCGGTATTCAATTTTAACCGAAATATTAAATTCGGTTCGGTAAAATAACCGAAATTATTTCGGTTATTATTTTTGAGCTATTTGGTATTTCGGCTATTTCGGTATTCGATATTGTGGTTCAGTTATAACCGAATAATCTGCCCTACACCCACCACCTTCGACCACCAGAGATCACCATTTTCGGCAACCATCACCACCTCCGACGACTAGCAGTAATCACCAATGTCATAACTAAAATTACAAACATTTGGGAAAAATCACCACCATCAAACAGAAATCACCAACATCTCCTTCAAATTTCAATTATTTACCACCTTCATTTCCGGGCACCACTAACTCCGACCACATTTCTGGCTACTACTTACAAATCGTCACTCCACAAATATCTCTAAACATCCAAATTCAACACAAAATCACCACGTTTTTATCACAAAAACCACTAACTATCACCGTCATTACCAGTAATCACCACCGTCAGCACCATTAGTCACCACCATCGTAATCAATACTCGCCACACGATCAACAGTACAAAAATATTAGAATGCAAAAAATACTAGAATATGAGCGAAAATCCAAGGAAAATCAAATCGGAGTATTTGTTTTAGATCTAAAAGGAGAGGGGAGAAAGAGAGATAGGGAGAGAGAAAGATGAGGGAGATGGCGGGTAGAGTGGAGGAGGTTGGTGGTGGTGGAGATGATGGTTGAGAGAGAGAGAGAGAAAGAGAGAGAGAGGGGGTGGCACCGTGGCGGCAGGTGGGGATGGTGGTGGTGACGGTGACGGGTGGTGGAAGCGGTGATGGATGGTGGTGGCGTGGGAGCAGGGGGTGGAGGTTGGTGGTGGGAAATGAGATAATGGGATAGATGGGAGAGATGGAAGATAAAAAAAAAAAATTTGAGATATAAATTGTGTGGCTAGAATTTAGTGTAGATATAAAAATGTGCGGTTGATATTAGATCTCATTTCTCACAAATAATATGGGTTCACATTTGAGCAAGACCCTTAATATTAATAATATAGTATAGAACAAATGTGTGTTCCTGAATTTCATGTGCAAAATATAGAAATTTTGTTTAAATGAATTAGAATTTTTTTTTAAGCCGAGTGAATATGAAATTCACAAAACCTAGTTTCAAGAAAATATTTTGAACTGAAGAATAATGAAAATGTAAAGTATTGTAGTATCTAAACCTCATGATCTGAGTAGGTTGGGACTTGTAATTGTAAATAAGTCGATACGCTCACGAACAGTTCGGTGTTTGGTTTGAAAAAAGTTTGATTTGAGTTCGGTTCGATTTGTAAATAAGTCGAACATGAACACGATTTTGTGGTTCGCCTCGTTGATAAACTGAACTTGAGCATGACACAGTTCGGCTAGAAAAATCGCAAACAAGTTCGAATATATAGTTCGTGAACAAGTTCGTGAAATAGGTTCATTAACAAGTTCATGAAATATGATTCGTGAAATATGATTCGTGAATGAATTCGTGCATGAACTCGATATGTATACTCGTGTACATATTTAATTAAAATTTCACATGAGTTCTTTAATTCACAATAACTAGTAAATAATTATATTTATAAATGTTTACGAAATAATATATTAGTTTATCTTGTCTATTCCTTTATTTTCTTTTTTGTTCTTAAATCTATACATTATTTTTATTATGAATAATTAAATTTTAACATATGTTACATTGCACATTACAATATTATTTGGTTATGTATTAACTAATCTAATCAAAATTTGACTCGTTGATAATTGTAAATTATGAACATGTTTGCAATTTTTGAGATGTTATTCCCTAATTTTTTTATTTTAATGCAATAAAAAAATTTAGAAAAACAAGTTAAGATGTTCGTGAATACGAGATCATTAGTAGTATTCATGAGATATTTATAAGCTAGAGACATTCATGAGTAATAGTTATAGTTCGTGAGACATGTTCGCGAACATGTAAGTGAATAACATTTTTTCTTAATGAGTAGATACACAAACAAAAATATTGACTCGATAAAAGTTCGAGCTCGAATTCGACGTATTTATAACAAACTGATACACGAATAGTTAAGAGTTCGACCCAGTTCGACTCATTAAAGCCCTAATTGGGCCCGACCTTGACAGTAGTTAGAGACTTGGGCCCGGAGCCCACCTGAAAGGGCCCAGATATCCTTTAGGAGAATTGTTAGTATTGTTGTAGAGGTATAGTGTTTCATTTGAACGTAGGCCAGTCACAATCTTGGGCCTGGACATATAAACGGGCCTAGCCATCGTTTAAATATTGTTAAAACTGTCGAAGCTTGTGAAGGACAACAATGTTTATACAAATTGAAAGCAACTTCAATTCAAGCTCAAACCTCCCTGGGCACATGTAATGGGGCCTGGCTGGTAATTTCCAAACGATTATTTCTTTGGAAAGAATTTTTCCGAACGATTTAGTTACGTGTCAACTTAAAAATTTTATTACAGTTTTATGATTCGAAACAAATTTTATATTCTGGAATCGAATAATTATTTGCATGAGACAAAAATACTACAGTAAAATCTCGGGATCGAAAAATTTTATTAATTTAAAGAGGTATTAATTAATCGATAAATTAATAATTATTAATTTATAGAAAAATTTTGATATCAAAGAAAATTAATTTCCAATTATATACATTTAAATAGAATGAATTGTACAATTTATATTTTACACTGAATTCAATATACATTGTTTTACAAATTAACGAGTATTAGCGAGATTCAAAGTAAAGATATATGTATATTTAGATAATATCAAATATAAAACAACATTTTTGAAATTTTTTGCACGTAAAGAAGCATTCAAGACATCAAAAACATTGGTTAATAACTTTTTAATGCATTACGAAAACACTATATTTGAACTTTTGAATACAACAAATAGGTTAAAGATGAGTTTCATATAGATTCAAATTTTAAGAATCCTATTACCATATTTTAAAAAAGGGGTAATACATATATTTTTATGATTAAAAAGGACTTATTAATTTATAATATTATTGGGACCACATATTTATATAGAATTTTTCACAAAAATTATTATCTTATCTAAATTAATCAATTTTTGAACCGGCTCAAATTGGAATCGGAAGAAATTATTAATTTAGAAAGATTATTAATTTATTAAATATTAATTTAACGAGGTTTTATTGCATGTAGTTTTCAATGATTCTCCAATTCTATGCTTGCATACATTAATTTATAGGACTTCAAAATCTACACATATCGAAATGTTGAATTTGAAAATTGTTAAAACCAACAAAGACCCTCGATTTCCTCACTAGCCTTTTTGAGGGCCACACATAAATTATACAACTAGAACGAATTAGAAGCGCGAGGACACACCACAACCTCACAACAAGTTAACAACCAAAAAGTGGTCTGCCAAGTAGCTAGGATATTTAGAGCAAGTTCAACAGATTACTCATTTGGATTTTTAAATTAATATTTAAATAATTTGATTTAATTTTGCATTTCAAAAATGTCATAAGTAATTCTTAAAAATTAGTATATATTTTTCATTCCTTATTTTTAAGTATTCCTAGTCATTCTTTATTTTGTTTTTATCAAATAAGTTATTTATCTTCCTCCTTTTTTTACATTTTTTTCTCTTTCTTTCTTACTTTTGTCTCTCTCTTTAATATTATAATAATAATAATAATTAGGAACACATATAAGAAATGTTGTTGAAATAAACACTCTTTAACTTGTTCTAAATTATTAAGAGGTCAATTATTTATATTTCTTTAAAAAAAATCACTAAGAATCTGCTAGAATTGCGCTTAATTCATCAATTTTTAAGATCAGATCCTAGAACTAATTCATTGATACTAATTTGTTTGTTTGGGTTTTAGCCGAGTTAAAACCGAGATAAAAAAAACTAGAAAAAAGGAAATATAAAAGGGAATCATGTTTCCATTACGGAGTTTTTCAGTAAAAAACAACCGAAGAGAAGATAAAATATTTACAAGTTTCACATGAAAACTTTTTTCATAAAAAAAAAAAGAGGATTGTCGGGAAGACAATCTCATGTTTATTTCAATAACCTCCATCATATTCGTTTCTCCAAAATTTCTCTTGTTTTGTACAATAAATTCTGAGGAAATAGAGCGCGATTGGATAATCAAAGAGTAAAGGGTGTATCCTCTATTGTTTCAGGTCATGAGTTCGATTCTCCCTCATTCCGAGAATAATTTTAGAATAGATACTAAATTGTACTCCCTTCGTCCCACCCATTTGTTATTATTTCAAAATGGAATGTTTGACACGCATTTTAAGATGGATTTTAAGAATAGTTGCATAATTTATTTTTGAAATTTTCTTTTTTGTATAAAAATAGAATAATTCTATTTATATAAAAAAAACTAAAAATAATTTATGGAACTATACTTAAAATTCACTTTAAAATGCGTGCCAGAAAGTGACAAAAAAAGTGTTGAGAATTGGATGAGACGGAGGGAATAAGGCATATAAACCAACATAGTTAAAAAAATTCTTAAAGAATATTTAAAAGTATAAGTATTGAAATATTTTATTTTATTATATAGGAAATATTTAAAAATGTATTATGAGTTAACATGAAAATGCGAATTATTTCAAACTGATTTAACGAACAGCTGTGAAATTGGACAGCAAAACAAACCTCATATTCATAGTATATATGTACGAAATGTAAAAATGAGAAAATAATTGGAGAGAGATAACAGGATGAAATCATAACTCACATGGGGAGTAGATGCCCTAGTGCCCACATGAGGGCAGAGTAAAGTTAGAAGACATGTGAAGGTGTGTCCTTTCTGACTCACCCTTCCCCCCACCTTCATAAACAACAACACAACTAGTAGTACCACACATAGGAGACCACACTTTCCCATTTCCCCCAACTCCCTTTTGTACTTCACATTTTGCACTATACTCCCGGTTTACGTGATTCGGATAGGATTAATTTTAAATTAAAAATCGAATCAAATTGTATATAATAATTTTATAAAAAATTTAATTATATTTGCATTTATTATTGTAATTAATCACATCAACGTAATAGTGCAGTTTTATGCCGTTCGATTTGCGGTTCAACCACCTATTACAAATAAGTAGTGTTAGAGACCCCGAATTGGATCTCAAAAAGAGTTTCCAAAAGATGTGGCATTGGTGATTTGGCAATATGAGCTATTTTAATTGGTATGATTGATGTGAATTCAGGGAGGCCCATCTTATTTAATTATAATATGACCAACCATAAGATGACACGTGCTATTTGGGAAACTTTTTGGGATCCAATTTGCAGTCTCTATCATTTTCCATTACAAATATCAAAATAAATTAATAATAATAAATTTAAATTAAGGAAATTCTATATAGTACCAATATGGTTTTGGTTTTTCTATATGATACCATCACGTTATTGACTTTTATCCAAGGTATCCTCGTACATTTGATTTTTCATATATAATATCCTTCTCCTAAGTAAAGAGTAATATAATTGATTTTTTATTATAAAATAAATTGTATATTTGAAATCTTTCTCATGAAATAGATTGTTGAAACATGTAAAATGGAATAAAAATAAGTGAGATATATTAAATTCCATAACCAAATTTTGACAATTAATATCTCACATATTATGACTCCGTTTTACATGATGTAAGGATCTAGTTTATGTAACTTTTCGTAAAGATTTCAAATATATAATTTATTTTGCGGTTTAAAATCAATTCTATTAGTTTTTACTTAACAGAAGGGTATTATATATGAAAACCAAATGTACAAGGTCACCATGGATAGAAGTCAATAATGTGATGGCACTATATAGAAAAGCCAAAAACACATTGTTACCATATATAAAAGTCAAAACTACATTGGTACTATATAGAATTTCACTTTAAGTTATTATTCATATTAGATCCAATTTATCAATTTTGAGATACAAATAAAGATTCATAGGCTAAGAACAAGTGATACTTAAATACAAACATAACAAGTTGTATGATCAAAATTTTGTTTACCTCCACTAGTCCACGAATAGTGGAGAAGTTTAAACATGAAAATGGGGTACAAGAAGTATAATTAAATTAATATAAATTATCCACTAGCATTTTAGTAAGACGCAACAAATGGGGCGTGATCAATTTTATAATATTATACAATATATATATATATATAAGGTAATTTCTAAGATTTTTGTATAAAATAATAGAATATCATTAAAATTTTAAATGAACCCTGATTTTACAAAAAAACTCATCTCACGTTTGCATATAAAATTGTTTTTATCTCACGTAATTTACGTAAGATTATCTTAGGTTTCCATATATATATATATATATAGGCTTTTACTCAAATACAAACCAATCCTTAAATACAAACTACAAACTAACACTAGAATAATTATATTTCATTTATTCTAAGGTTTCCGCCAAGGGTACCTTCACAAAAAATGCTTAAAATAATTGGCTCTATCCACCAAAAAAAAAAAAAAAAAAACTTGCCGTGGAAATGCGAAGCATTTAAGACAGTAAACGGATGAGTTAGGTAGTCATGAGGGCCGCAGGCCCTCGACACACCTGTCAATCGTCTATTGCCTTTACCATTGATTGTCATTCCTTACAACTTTAGAATGATAAAGGCGCGAAGCGCCGTACAAGAAGGTGCGAAGCACCGTTAACCAGTGAAATCCACTGCCACGTCATCACGTGAACAGTGATTTTTTTTTTTTTTTTGCTGAATGGAGCCAATTATTGTAAACACTTTTTGTATTGGGGTACCCCTAGTTTGATCATTAGATTAGCATGAAATATTGAATTAGTGTTTAGTTTGTAGTTAATTTCAATTTGTAGTAGAGTAGGACCCTATATATATATGTGTGTCAAAGTTACTAACTTTTATCTTTTATTATGTATTATGTAAACATATCTATACTATTATATTAAAACCGAAGATTAAAAGTTTGTCGGTTTGGTTATCCTAATTATTAAAATAAATAATGACATAATATAATTAAAGATAATTAGCCATTGTCATTTTCACATTTACCTTTAGTTGAAGATTTTAACTTTTATAAACCAATCGTACCATATTTTCAAATTCAAATTATTAATATTTCTTTTCTAATAAAATACTTTACGATTTTATTTAAAACTAATCTTACAATTATTAATATATATCCAAAAATATCATACCATACTTTCAATTATTAATAAAATATATTAAAAATCCCCATACGTTGTTTATAATAAGAAAACATTAGTATAATCCGTAAATATGAGTATATTAAATTATATTAAAATTAAAAAAAGTATTAATTAATAATTATATAAAAACATAATTGTAATATTAGATAAAATTTAATAAATAAATAAAATATCATATCTGTCAATCAATTTAAAAGCCGTTTACTTTTAATTAAACATATTACCCTTTATACACACCTAAAATATCGTATCTTCCAATCATTAATATTTTCTTTTCTAATTAAACAGTTACCTTTTAATTTAATACATAATCTTGCAATATTAATCTTCCAATCATCAATATTTTTTTTTCTTATTAAAACATGTTATCTTTTAATTTAAAACATAATCTTGCAATTACTAATATATACCCGAAAACATCACACCATATCTTTAAATCACTAATAAAATATATAATAGAAATCCGTATACAATGAATAATTACCGTAAATTTTTAGCAAAAAAATTAATACCGTTAGATCTGATGATTAAATATTTTATATGATTAAGTTACTTTACAAAACATTCAAGATTCGAATTTCGTCAACGACGTATTTAATTTTAAATTTCATAATATAAGTTTTAAACCACGCATATCATTAATTAAATTTATATATATTATTTAAATTTAAATTAAAATAATTGTTAAAAATAATAATTATATAAAAATATAATTGAAACATAAAATAAATTTATTTCTTATAAAAAACCCGTGCATGGCGCGGGTTATAAGCTAGTAAATTATTATATGTATATTGCAATTTGCAATTGCAGGTTCGGATTTTACGATTTTTTGAATATAAAAAAACTGCAACCAAACCGCAAGTAAGCGATTATTAAAATTTATATCCGCAAATAATCCACATTTCATGATTATCCGCAAAATATGATTCAATTACAAGTGGTACGGACGATTAATGCGATTGAACGGATCATTACGTACACCCCTAATACTCCATATTATTTGTGAGTTTTTTGTTTTGAACAAAACTTGCACCTCTTCTCCAACTACCAATACACACTTTTATGTGATTACAGATTATAATTGTGATTCACATTCTCAAAATTGAAATTAAATAAAAATTTCATGCATCGAAAAGCCGTCTACCGATAGAAGAAGGGGAAAAAAATACCTCATACATCTAAACTTACCTGCGTATTTAGAATTTCGCGAGTATCAAATAATCTCGCAATATGATTAATCACAAATTACAGATTTATTTTGAATTGCTTGAATAATTTTCATCTGACAAATTATTAGTGCATTTTTTTCAATTATCCTCTACTCTTTCAAACAACACAAATTACTACGAAAGTATTTAGTATGGATGAATTACATAACAAAACAAACACAGAATCACCCAAAGGAAATGGCTAATGCCCATATCTTTTTAAACTTGGCTTCTGATTTCATTACTTTTTAACATTAAATTTTCCAGGGTATAACAATTACAATAAACAGGCCATTACATTGCTTCCACAGTTCCACATATGGTAGAAAATGCCCATTTCTTCTGGTAAAACTAAACAAAACTACCGCACTGCACTTACTACTTTACATGGTAACTTTTTCACCTTTCTTCCCCTGAAAATTTAAACCAAATATCTTAACTTTCCCCTTTTGAGTCCCAAATCAGCATTGTAGTTAGTAGTTACACATGCACAACCATTCATTGATCTGCACTTTCCTGAATCCTGCTGCTGCTGCTGTACATTAATTGTAGAGTATTTTCTACTTTTCTAGCCATACAAAGTTACAAACTCCACATACAAGATCTATCTATGGGAGAAATGGGGAAACTGTTTTGGAGGAAAGGTAAAAGTAGAAAATTACAGTCTCAGAAAGTTACCTTTTTTAACCCTAGTACATACAACTGCCTGATTTTCCTGACTTCATCATATATTCTTGTTTATGTAATAACCCTATAGTCCAGCTCTTTTAACTTCTACAGAAATAAAGGAGAAAATATTTTGACTAAAACTACTCTTCCCAACACTAGAGTACAATATAATGTGGACTGGCCCACTTCCTTTAATTCTTCTGCCTTTTATGTATAGATTTTGTATGGTAGTAACAAGTAAGTAGTGTATATGATTAATTGATGGTGTTGTTGGCTTGTGATTGCCATAGCTGTGAATATTTCTCTATAGATCTTGATCTGAGGTGTTTAGTTTTCTTTATACTTATCAGTCTTCCTCCTGCAGCATTTGGCAAAATAGAGCAAAAAAGATTAATTAATCACAATATCAAAACAATACCACTGTAATGTAAGTTAGGGTGACTAGATCACTCACCTAAGCTGAGGAAGATTATAGCAGATGAAGGCGCCTACATTTCGATGGCTCCATGATTCGAAGCAAACCTGTTCATGGTGAAAGTTGATTATAATCCTTAGGAGGGAAGCATAGCATACAGTACTTTTTGTATAAAGATAATTTTGATTCTGCATTTTTCTGAAGAAACTTATATGGAGAAACAAGTACCTGGGGACTTGAAAATAGCAAGATTTGAGTGAAGCCATGTCAAGGGTTGACGATGAAGCCATTAAGTTGTTGGTGGGAGCTGGGGCGGAAACAACAGCCTCATTCCCATTTTCTTCAACAGTAGCTGTATCTGCAGAGAAGCCCGACATGTATTTGCACGCCGCTTTGGGAGATGAGAACAGATTGTCCGGGAGATTGTGCTCGAAGCTGAAAATATATAATACATTAATTAATTTCGAAAAGAAGAATATTAGAAAAAGAAAATGTAAACGAAGTCGTATGTAACATGCAAAGCTTCCATTATAATTAGGCAATAGCTAAATATAGACATGAAAAGTCGCTTGCGTTTCTAGTAAATCGCTTTCTTTGTCGTTAATTTGTGATTATGGATCAACGGGTTATATATAGTGTAAAAAGCTTTCATTATAATCAGGCAATAGCTAAATATAGACATGGGAGTCCTTCCTTACCTTTCTAGTAAATCATTTTCTTTGTCATCACGGGGGCTTCGGTCATTGCTATTCTGGTCACTTAGACTTGATAAACAGTTCTCTGTCTCGTTCAAATTTGTTGTCTGCTGGAGGTTAACTGTGATAGGTGCATTATTTGCCGAGCCAAGAGCTGATCCATTTTCTTCCAGATTTTTATTTGTTTGATAGTAAGCAGTAAAACATACAATCCATTAGTATCTTCATATTTATTTTCTAAGTATTCTAAGGAGTCTGAAATGTGGAATGATAATGACTTGTATAGGACAATACCTTCAAGAAATTCAGGACTCCTTCGGTCTGAAGAAGTAAGCATGACACCCCGATTATGGAAATTAGGAGAGTGCATCGGAGATGAAATAACTGCTCCAGTAGAGAAGGCACGGTGATGGTTACTCCTCTTCACATCAAGAAGTTGGAGATTCAGCAACCTCTGGTTTTGCAGTTCAATGGCTTGATGCAAGTCAGCTTGCTCCTCCATCTTCCTCCTCCAAAGTATATCCTGACTATTCTGTAGCATCCTTGCCTCTGATTTAGTGACAAACACCAATTTTTAGTTAGTTTGTTGGATAATGACAAACAATTACACAATGTAAGCAAATCATAATACTCACCAACATGAAGATCATAAGGATCTCTCATATCTAAACCAGTAGGACTCCCACATGCAGAAAATTCTAACCTGTCCATGTGTTGCTGCTTCCTGAAATTTATATGGAACAATATTAGCATGTGAATGTCACAAATAGTGGTA
Source organism: Saposhnikovia divaricata (assembly GCA_036435485.1). NCBI lineage: Eukaryota > Viridiplantae > Streptophyta > Magnoliopsida > Apiales > Apiaceae > Saposhnikovia > Saposhnikovia divaricata. The sequence continues at coordinate 64,227,972 of CM071597.1, read as the reverse complement.
TAACTCATATTTTAATATGAGTATAGATATATATGGTGAGAGAAAGAACCTGAATTTTTCCGGGACTTTGCCCTTCTCCTTGTAAGGTTTAACAAGAACCCGAGCATCACATACAAAATGAGGATTCCCTTTAGCTAGAATGAGCTTCACAGTATCAGGGTAAACAAAAGTAACAAAGCCAAACATGCGCTTTTGCTGGTATGGAATCCTCACGTCTTGCACAGGCCCAAAAATACTAATAGATTCAACAATTTTTAATCTTTAGAAACAGTTCTAATTATAAAATGGTACTATTTTAAATGAAAAACATAACTAATTTAAGATCTAAGAAACTCTACCTGAAGTAATTGGACACATCTTCTTCTCTAAAAGTACTATCTGCCGGAAAAGTCAGGTAAATTTGCCTTGACACGGGATTCACCATTCCATTCATAGCAAACTCACTTCTTTCCATCCGAGGTGATCTTGCAAACTTCATTTCCTCACCCATCATCAAAGCTGCTGTTGCCGCTGCCGCCCTATAAGACCAAACCAGCAATTAAATAACTAAACATTCAAAACTGAAGCCACATTTTACAAGAAATGACATAAAATATTTAACCTTGGGCTATCATTCTGCTGCTGGAGAAGTAAACTCATGCCTTTAGGTGAGTAAGGGAAGTTAGAACCCCCTAAGAGCTGGGAAGCTAAAGCCAGCCTTTGTTGTTGTGCTGATTTAGATCTTAGAAGCTCATGACACTGCTCCATCATCTCAAGCTTGCTTGGAGAACCTACCAGAGCATCAGAATCCGGTGTCCCCTCGTGGAGGAACCTGCAGCTTGTCCCATTTTTACAGTAGCCTCTTGCATAGTACAAACATGGTTTCCATCCAAATCCTCCAGCCGGGTCATCAGGGCCTGCAAAGACATCACTAACTGAACAACTCCTCCTGTGTGAGAGGCCATTAACCGTGTCACCACCGTTCCAGCTCCTGGCTGCACCACTACCACCATACGAATTAAACAGTGCTCCACCATCACTACCACTTCCATTTGGACTAGAAGCAGAATCAGGGTAATAGACATCATTAAGGAAAGAAAGCTGATCTTGGAGTTCAAATTCATCGATCAAATCAGAATCTCTTTTCCCATTTCCGTAAAATGGAGGAGCTGATGAATTCATAGTCGAAGAAGACGAAGACCTGATTCCGAAATTACTAACCCCACTTACATTATAATGACTCAGGCATGTATTCGGACTAACCAAATCTTCAGAAAAGTTCGAAGCAGCTGCCCAAGACGAGTTCGAAGAAGATGGATTAGGTATACTCAGAGGAGATGGAAGACTCATACCACTCAAAAGCCTAGCAGCCGAAGAGTTAGAGGAGTTATGCCTTGAAAAAGGCATAGGAGAGGAAGGTGTTGAAGGTGTAGTAGGAGTATTTGATGAAGATAAACCAAGATCTTTCCTTGCTTTAACAACAATGGAGTGAACTAAAGATTCAGGGCCAAAAGCTAATCTTATCATTTCTTTCTCACCATGATCTTGAATCAAGAGAAGACCCATAATTTTGGAAGCATTATCAGGATCCAAGTTTTGAATTCTTGAATACACAACCCTTGTTGCCTCATAAGAATCCATACTAATTAACTTGTGATTAGTAATATAATTAGTAAAACTTAAACCCTGGTTCTTGAAAACTCACCTACCCAATTACCCTTTTTGCCTAACCCTTGTTAAAGTGAGGACTAATTAAACTTCGTACAAAATCACACCCACCAAACAGCTTTTCTTGCCATGTCTTATCTATTTATCTTTCTTCTCCTCCTGCAAAAAAAAAAAAAAGGAAGAAAATTTTAGCAAGCCTAAAAAGCTAGTATTCCCGTGAAGGAGGTAAGAAAACTCAAAAAAAGGAGTGATGTTTAAAGGTTCCACTTTGCATTAAATTTTTTTCTTCAACTAAACAAAGATAAAAAAGAAAAAGTGGATGTCACAAAGCAAGCAAGAAAGCTAAAAACATATCCATCTCTCTCTCTCTCTCTCTCTCCATGGTGATTATGGTAAGAATTATTTAGGAAAGAAAACATACCATGTTAAAAAATCTCAAGTATTTGAGTGAGTGTAGCTGATGATGAAGAAATGATCCAGGGAGATGAACATAGTCAAGCTGCAAGGCATGAAGTAGTAGCAGCATACATATATACACAAATATACAAAGTCTTCTAGTCTACCCTATTTTTCTTCTTCTTTTTTCTTTGTTTTTGGTGCTTCAACATAACCCTACTAGCTAAACTTGAACAAAGTAGTAGCAACAACAGTAGGCTATGCCATGTTAAAGCAGTAAACAGCCTAGTGTTCTCTGTCTATACTTACACAGAGTTATATCTATCTGTATATCTATCTATCTAGCTATGTATCTAGAAAAAACTAAACTTTCTATCTCTCTCTCTAGAAAAAATGGACGGGTTGAAATGGAAAGGGGGGTAGAGAGAGAGAGAGGTGTATGTGTATGTAATGTATGTAAGTGTTTGAGTGGATCTAGATCTGTGTCTCAAATAGTGCACGTTCGAGCTTTTTTACTAATAAAACACCTCATCACAACACTCTAATTTGTTCCCTTGTGTTGTCTCTCCCCCCACTCGTTTAAACAGCGCGTGGTCTTCAGTTTTGAAACATCCGTTACTTTTTGGATAAGACTCGCCAGGCAAAATTGCCTCATGTAAAGTGTCTACGGTCTACTGATAAACCATAAAAGATTAAAAAAAAAAAATACTACTCCCTTTGTGTCTTAATATGTTTCTCATTTTGATTTTTGTTACCATTTATTATACGTAATTGACTACTAATTTACGTATAATTTATAAGACTCTTGTTAAATTCGTATTTATGAATACTTTAATATAGTGAGATGGTGATCAGTGTAAATTTTGTTTTGTTGTAATTCGAAACCGTGGATCGCCGAATACAGACTAATGTTCATGCTGTCACCTTCACGGCTACCAACTACCGTCAATGTGCTCCTGCTTCTTTCCCATGCATCCTTATCTTTTTTTTTCTCTCCTTTTTTTTTTCTAATTGTATCTCTTCCATTGAAATTTACAAAGTGTGACCACAATGATTTTTGAGGTGTTTTGCTTTTTTGTTTTCCTCAAATAAATATTAATTTCAAGATCATAAAAAAAACAAAAAGGAACCTATAATCAGAGTTTTCATTAGATTAAATTAATAATAAAGTCCCATCGGATTGAAAATAAAGAGGGTGTTTGGGAAACTTATTTTTCAGAATTAATCAACTTATTTTAAGACAAAATTGGAGATTCCTAACTTTTTTCTGAAAAAGTTAATTTCTTTTTACAAATTATAAAATCTCAAACATACATTAAATACTTGTATAAAAAAAATTATCAATATATAAAATTTTAATTCGAAAATAAATCCATAAAAATTTATTTTAAGGAGTTGCCAAACCACGTTTCATTTCCGGTTACACTTGTAAACTGCTGCTATTATTTTGATGACAGATTATATAAAACAAAAACTTAAAACATACAATTATTTGGGATTAGTAGGCGGTTATGGTCCCACCAACGTACGTGAAATACATGATTAATTCTGTTCATGTACAACATTAATTCGATTTTACATAAAATAATAATACAAGTACAACCAAAGTTCATTTTACAACAGAGATTCAAAAATTTGTTGTAACATACATATTTGAGCAGAATAAAAATTCTAAAATTATTTTTAAGAATTCGAGTTAGTAAGTTACTCAGCCGTTTTATTCACATTTTTATCGACCCTTAATATTTTTTAAATTCACATCTTTTATCCTTTCCTAATATTTTTTAACATGTATGAATATGTATGTTTCGGAATCCATATCTTTGAAAAACTTGCACAAATATAAGTAGACAAAAATTATGTTAAACTCAATCAGGACTTCTTCCAAATTTGAGATCCAAACATGTTGATTAGTCTGGTTAAAACTTCGACTAAATTATATATATTTTTAAAATAATTTAACCTATTATTGTATAAAATCTGGTATAAATAAAAATTGAACCCAAAATTTGGTACGCCAATTTCTTAGCATTGAGTTATCTCCTCGAATTTTTAAGTAAAATATACGATGGAAAAAGGATCCTGAGAATTTTTTATTTTTTATTTTTTATGTTTGAACTCAAAAAGGACCTAAGATTGATTTGAGAGAACTTTTATTGAGATACTCGCAAAATATACTTTCAATTTGATTGGGCCTGCAGAACTAATTAAAAAAATTCTATTTTTACTAAAATACACACAACATATTTATATATAAATTCCAAATATCTCAGTAAATTTACCTAAAATACATCGCTCCCAATCTCAATATATGAATTTAGCAAATTCATGCAATAATTTTGTGGCTCCTACTAAAAGCATAATTTAAAGTGAGAACCGAAAGCACAGATATACAGGAGTATGGAAGTAAGATGCTTTTTGGCACAATATATAATAGTAAATTAAATTAGTGACAGCAAAAAGGTTGTCCAATAGCATGTTGTGCATCAAAATCTTTGTATAATGGGAACTGGGAAGGTCATCAATCCTTTGAGTGGATTATATTTTAATTAAGTTTGAGAGTAAAGTTTAATATAATAAACATACAATGATAGCTATGTTCAATCATGATGGAGGCCTTTTTAGTTAAATACTTCTCAATAATGATGCCATTTCATAATTCCATAGAAGGGGATTAATTGATATTACATAAAACTAGCATAAAAGTTCGTGTGAACTGTTATTTAAATTGTATTTTTTACTATATTATTTATTATGATTATAAATTTAAAATTTCTTATTACATATTTATTTTTAGTGAATTTTAAAAAGTAAACTTATTTTTATAATTTATTTCAAAAAAATCAATTTTTTACCAATATATTAATTAAAATTAGATTCTGATTACGATAATTTAAAAAGCTTAACTCAAATTTAAAAATACAAATAATTTAATTTAAAAACATTGGTAAACAATAAAAAATTGATGTAACTACCCCGATGATCTTAAAATTTAATTTAAATTTTTCTCAATGAATGATAATTTTAATTTATTTAAACACGTGTGCATAATATATACATTTACTCAAATTAAGTTTATTTTTAAATAATAACTAAAATTTAATTTACGAAACTTAGTTTTTTAAAATTTAATAATTTTATTTCAAGCATATATCGACTACTTGATTATAATACTTTATAAAATTTAGTATCCAATAAATCTTATACGTTAATAGAAATGTATACTTTAATTCGATTATTTGTGCATAATTTAAAACGTTATATTTAAAACTAAATCACTTATTTAAATTATTTTACGAACTAATTCCATAGACTTAAAAGATCTTTAACATTTTGTATACCTATTTATTTTTACGCGATCTTTTCTTCTAGTATGGTTGGATTTGTAAAAAAACGTTAAAAACATGATTTCAAGTCACTTGTGTAGATAAATTTTCTATCTTGGTATCATATTTTTAAATCTTATACGTTAATAGAAATCTGTACTTTAATTCAATAATTTATGTGTAATTTAAAATTTTATATTTAAAACCAAAATATTTATTTAAATTATTTTACGAACCAATTTGTTATACTAAAATTATTTTTAACATTTCGTGTACCTACTTCTTTTTACGCATTTTTACGCGATATCTTCTTATAGCATAATTGGATTTGATAAAAAATTGTTGAAAACATGATTTCAAGGCACTTGTATAGATAAATTTTCTATATGGGTATACTATTTTTAAATCTTATTCGTTAATAGAAATATTTACTTTAAGTTAACTATTTGTGTATAATTTAAAATTTTATAATTAAATAAAATCGCTTATTTAAATTATTTTATGAAACAATTCGTGAGACTAAAAAGATCTTTAACATTTTGTGAACCTCTTAATTTTCACGAGATCTTTTCTTCTAGTATGGTTGGATTTGGAAAAATTTGTTAAAAATATGATTTCAAGTTACTTGTGTAGATAAAGTTTCTATCTTGGTATCCTATTTTTAAATCTTATACGTTAATAAAAATCTATGCTTTAAGTCGTTTATTTGTGTATAATTTCAAATTTTATGTTTAAAACCAAATTAGTTATTTAAATTTTTTTTACAAACCAATTCGTTAGACTAAAAAGATTTTTAACATTTTGTATACCTACTTGTCTTTATGTGATCTTTTCTTCGTTGGATTTGTAAAAAAATTGTTAAAAACATGATTTCAAGGTAGTAGAGAAATTTTCTATCATGGTATCCTTTTTTAAAATTTTATACATTAATAGAAATCTTTATTTTAAGTCAATTATTTTTGTATAATTTAAAATTTTATATTTAAAACTAAATCACTTATTTAAATTATTTTACAAACCAAATCGTTAGGCTAAAAAGATCTTAATATTTTGTATACCTACTTATTTTTAAGCAATCTTTTATTCTAGTATGGTTGGATTTGTAAAAAAAAATGTTAAAAAACATGGTTTCAAGACATTTGTGTACATAAATTTTTTATCTTGTCAAATAGAATAAAAGACAAAATAAAAAACGGTTAATATAATATAATATATGGGGTGCTTGCACATATAGATAAAGAATTTTATATTTTTATCAAAATGACCATCTAGCATAGTGGTTAAGATTGTCATCTTTAATTCTAAAGTCATGGGTTCAATTCTCATCCCCGCTATAATTGTTTTAATATAATTATAACGGCATTTTTGTAATTATGTTATATATAAGGATATACTGGACATTTTACAGGCATTTTTTTTTGACATTTTTTACCTTTATGTTCTCCTTTAATATATAGTAATAGATTATCATTCACTTACTTTACGTTCTCTTTAAACTTTTGGAACAATAAAAAAAACTCCAAAGGGGGAGATGGAGAGAAAGCACGCAAACAGAGGTGGGGTTTTTCAAATTTCAAATGGAAGAAGGCTTGGTGATAATGATCGGAGTGGTTATAGTTTAAATAAGAACGGTGGAAGGAATACTTTGAAGAGAAATGGTGAAATCTTACTAAGGGATTTCATTGAAGGTAATGAAGATATTGTGGATGGAGAAATAATGGGTAGGTTTCGTTCAGGGGACAAACAAGCAATAACGGAAGCTTTGAATCAGATCCATTGGAGGAGCTTAAGGTTGAATAAAGCAGAAAATGTGTCGGGAGAGATTGTAAATGATAAGGGAGAAATGGTTCTTAAAACAAATAAATCTTTTTATGAAGTTGTGAAATCTAAGATAGATTGTAAGGCAATGAAGAATACGGAGGAATGGATTAAGGTTCAAAGGAAAAAGAATAAGGAGAAGGTGCAGATTAAATCTGATGATTGTACTATATTCATGGTAAATATCCCTTTTGAGGCAACTTCAAAAGGGTTATGGGAGTTTTTCAAATCTTGTGGTAAAATTAAAGACATAATTTTACCAAGAAGAAGGGATAATAATGGAAAGCATTTTGGATTCATTAAGGTTGCCCATGAGGATGAAGCTGGTTTGATTATTAACAATGCCAAAGAGAAAGGGGGTTTAGCAAATAAAATAGCAATGAGTATAAATAAAAGTACAAGGAAAGTAGATGAAGGGATCATTCGGGTGCCAAGTAAAGGAGAAGTCACTAATTCTGGGGGCAAAGATCAAGTGGAAGACTGTAGCAAGAAGATGTTTGAATATACGGAAGCTGCAATTGATGAGGAGGTGGAGGCTGGTCTTTTCAAAACTTTAGTGGGAATTACTTGGTTGACTGAATCTTCTGAGAGTTTACAAGAAAAGGTTGAGGAATTAGGATTTAAAAATATTAAGGTAGTTGGTCTAACTGAGAGGAAATTTCTGCTTAGAAATGAAAAAGAAGGTGATAGGAAGAATCTGGACTTTAAAATCTTCTCGAAATGGTTCTCGGTAATTAGGAAGTTCAAAGAAGAAGACTTAATAGTTCCTAGAACGGCTTGGATTGAATGCACTGGACTACCAATGATAGCTTGGTTGGAAGAAAATTTAAAAGCTTACTCGGCAAGATTTGGAGAGTGGGTGACTTGGTCATACCAGAGGGATAATAGTAATACTTTCTTCAACCCTTTAATTTGCATTCAGACTGCTCATATGGAAAAAATAAATGAAGTTTTGAAAATTCTTGTAAAAGGAAAGAATTTGATGATAAGATTTAAGGAGATAGATAGTATTGAAGATTTTTTGGATAAGTTAGAACCTATAAGAGTTGATGAAGTTTCTACTGAGGAGGGAAAATGTGATAACTCTGACACTTCACGTAGATCTTCTTGTCATCGTAGTAACTCTAAGAAGAGTGGTGAACGTAATATAGAGGTAATGAAGAATAATGCTGAAGTGGTAATTGAGGAAAAGGATACTAAGCAGGTAGATTCTTTGACATCTAGAGTTCAGGAGTCTGAAGCAATTGTTAACAATAATGCTCTGGTAATTTCAAGTAAGCCAACTTGTTTGGATAATATTGTTAATAAGAAATACTTGAAGGCTCAAGGGAGTTGTATTGAATATTCTTTGGTGTCGGGTACTCTGGAAGATGATGAAGGTCCAAGTTTGCAGAGAAGTTCTCAAGTTTCACTATGCAACAATGTTGGAAAAATGAATATGGGTGGCAGGAGAGGTAGGCCAAGGAAAAGAACAAGGTTGATTAGAAATCCTTTTGGTTTGGGTCTAAACAAAAAGAAGATAGAATGTGGCATTGTTAAAACGAAGTTCTCTGAAAGCAAGAATAAAGGGAATGCAAAACATGGTAACAAGATAGTTAAAAGCTTAGAAGGAGATTTGATTCAGGTTAATAAAAAGCAACAGGAGGTGAACTCAATTTTGGAATGTGCTGAGAACTTGGGATTATCAGTTGTCAATGATATAACTGGTAGCAAAAAGGTGATTGGGGATATGTTGATCAAGGGTGACCTTTAGACCTTTGCATATAGGATATATTATTAATATAGTAGATATAGTATTGTTTAAAACTTGATTTATGGATAGTACAATATTATCCTGGAATATAAGAGGTTTGGGTAGTAAAGGGGCTTGTAGATTTATTAGGGAGACTGTTAGAGACAATAAGGTTAATATAATTTGTTTGCAAGAGACATTGTGTGATTCATGGAATTATTGGCTTAAGAATGCGATTTGGGAAATAGAGTCTCATGGATGGTATATTCAAGACTCTAAAGGACATTCAGGTGGCTTGTTAATATCATGGGATAAAGAAGTTTTTCACGGATTGGGGTTAGCACAAGAGGATGGTTGGTTGTGGGTTCAATTGGAGTGTATCATTTCAAAGAGCAGATTTAATGTGGTTAATGTGTATTCACCTCAAAGTTCTCAGGGGAAAATTTTACTATGGGATAGGCTGAGTTTGTTAATTTCATTGGTGAACAATGAGCCTCTGTGTTTGGTTGGTGATTTTAACTGTATTAGATGGGAGGATGAGGTGGCAAATTGTTTATATAGGAAGAAGGACTCTGCTTGCTTCAACAGGTTCATTTCCAATCAAAATTTGCAGGATGTGTTGGTGTCAAATGCAAAGTTTACATGGATTGGTTCTAAAGGAAAAAAGAGCAGACTGGATAGGGTACTAGTTAACTCAGAATGGTTTGGTAGAGGGGAATGGAGTCTGGTGGCATTACATAGAAAGAAGTCAGATCACAAAAGGTTGGTTTTTAAAAGAGTCGTTGTTAATTGGGGGCCTAAACCAATGAAAATATTCAATTGTTGGTTAAAAGAAGACTCTTTGCTGGGGTTGTTGGACACCTTTTGGGCACACAATTCTACTGATAAATCGAATATTCAATTAATATTGAAGGAGGTAAAAAGGATTATTAAAGGGTGGGCAGTTAATTTAAAGGACAATACTCAAAGAAGAATTGAAGAATTGGAGATGTCATTGGATAATGACAGTCAAATAGGTGACAACACTGAGACAGTGAATGTTTGTAGGAAGGAGCTAGAGCACCTCTATGGTTTTAGAGATGACATGCTTAGACAGAAAGCAAGACTTAATTGGCAAATCTAAGGTGATCGTAACACAAAATTTTTTCACCAAGCTATTCAGAAAAGGAGAAGGAGAAATACGATTTATAAGATTCTGTAAGGTACAAGGATAACTAATGAACCTAGTCAAATCAAAGATGCTTTCTTCCAGCATTTTAAAGATTGGTTTGATGAAAAGAAACAGATTAGAGTTTTTGAGATTGGTGTGCTGGTGACTTCAAAAGTTACAGAATGTGAGGCAAAATGGTTAGAAAGAGATTTTTCACTTGAAGAAATTGAAAGTGCGCTTAATAGTTCTGTAAATGACAAGGCGCCAGGCCCTGATGGGTTTAATATGGGATGCATAAAAGCTATGTGGAAGCATCTAAAGGGAGGAATTGTTAAATGCTTTGATTATTTTGCTGATCATCTCTCTTTTCCTCCAGGATTCAATTCATCCTTTATCGCGCTCATTCCTAAAAAGAAAAGCCCTGAGCTGGTTTCTGATTTTAGACCTATAAGTTTGATAAATAGCACAGCAAAATTATTCACGAAGGTGTTGGCTCAAAGATTAGGGGAGGTGATTGGTAAAATTGTGGGAATGAATCAATTTGCGTTTATCAAAGGTAGACAAGCTTCTGAGAGTATCTTGATTGCTATCGAAGCTATTCACTTTTTAAGAAATTCGAAAAGAAAAGATTTGATTCTTAAGTTGGATTTCGAAAAAGCGTTCGATTCAGTAAATTGGATTTTTCTTCTGAAACTATTAAAGGTGATGGGTTTTGGTGACAAATGGATTTCGTGGATTAGGGCTTATCTAGATTCGATGAGAATTTTGGTACTTGTGAATGGATCACCGTCTAAAGAATTTTCACCTAAAAGAGGCTTAAGAGAAGGTGATCCACTTTCACCTTTATTCTACGACATTGTGGCAGAGGTACTGAACTTAATGATCAAGAAAGCAAGCTCAAAAGGTATGTTTAAAGGTATTGCTCTAGATGGAACCTCAGAGCAGTTGACACATTTACAATTTGCGGATGATACTTTGTTATTCTTAGAGGGTTCTATTGAGTCTGTATTAGCTGTTAAGCGTGTCTTGCAATGTTTTCAATTGCTCACTGGATTGAAAATCAATTTCAACAAAAGCAGTTTGTTCTCTTGTGATAAGAACTCCAGCCTAGTTAAGGAAGGTGCTAAGCTGTTGGGTTGTTCAGTTGGCTCCTGGCCTTTAATTTATCTAGGAGCTCCTTTAGGTGTTTCTGCTCGAAGAAAGGTGTTTTGGAATCCTTTGATTAAGAAGTTTGATAGTAAACTTGCAAATTGGAAGTGTTCTTCTTTAAACAAAGCTGGTAGACTTGTCCTTCTTAAATCTACTTTGGATAGCCTTCCGGTGTATTGGTTTAACTTGTTTAAGGTTCCTAAGGGAGTTTGTGCTGAGATTGAGAAAATAAGGCGTAATTTCTTTTGGGGTCATCAGGGTGTTAACAGGAAGATGCATTATCTGAGATGGAAGAAGATTACTCAACCGAAAAGAAATGGAGGACTTGGTCTTTCAGATATTTTCCAGAAGAACATTTCTCTCCTTGGAAAATGGCATTGGAAATGGTACAAAGAGAGAGATAAACTGTGGAACAGATGGGTTAGATCAAAGTACAAATGCTCAGAGGGTGATGCAATAGAGAGGATTGCTAATTCAGGTAAAGTGTCTGATTGTATGTCAGGAATAGTAGACATTGCAACTAGTACAAATTTAAAGGGTTTCTTAGGTCGAAACAATTTTTGGTGGGAAATCAAGGATGGTGACAAGGTATTATTTTGGGAAGATTTGTGGCTTAATGAAGGGATCTTAATGTCCAATTTCCCAAGGTTGTATAAGATCTCTAATCTAAAACACATTAAGATTAGAGATTTTAAAGTCTTGACTGAATGTTATCATATTCATAGTGAGGTTTTTTGGAGCAGACAGCTCAGAAGTTGGGAATTATATCAAGTAAACAGGACAATGGAAATTTGTTCAAAGAAAATCCTCAAAGCTGGAAGTGATAGTTTAAGTTGGGTACCAATGAATAAAGAATACACGGCAGCTAATAGTTATGCTCTAATAGGTAAAGATAGTTTCGACAAGGAGGTTAGTTGGCAATTCTTATGGAAGATTAAGGTTCCACCCAAGGTTCAAATCTTTCTATGGCATTACTTTAGTAACTTTCTCCCTACGAGTAGTTTTTTAGCAAACAGGATCAATTCTTTTGGTTCTATCTCAAAAATCTGTTTTTGGTGTAAGGCTGAGGAAGAAACACAATTTCATCTTTTCTGGAAATGTGAGATAGCTTTATGGGCCTGGGATTTTGTGTCCAAATGGTGCAGCATCAGAGTACAGGACTGTCAAAATGCTCAATCCAAGACTATTTCTAGAAGTCCAAGTGTAAGAGCTGCCTGGGAAATTACATGGTCTGCAACCATGTGGACTATCTGGTTATGTAGAAATCAAGCAGTTTTCCAGAATAAAAAAATAAGAAGATCAGAGCTAATTTTCCTTATTCTTAACAGGTCTCAGTCATGGTGCCAAGCAACAAATCTTATTGCAGACTCTTCTGTTTGGAAATCAAATCCTATAGGGCTTATTCTGCAATCTAACAATTTGAGGAAGAGAAGTTTGTTAAACAAAAATGCAGATCTCATTGGATTTGTTGATGGGGCTTGGAAGTTGAAAAGCAACTCTGAGATACATGCTGGAATTGGAGGTTATGTTATTGATTCATATGGAAATCTAGTTTTTATTTTTTCAGGACCTGTGTCAGCCTCATCGCCTCTACAATGTGAGTTGGAAGCTATGTTTTTTGTGGTCAATAAAATTGCCTCAAGTGAATGGAGCAACAGACAGAGCATTCTTTATACAGATTCGACTGAGTTAATTAAGGAGATTCGGAACTACAAATTCTCCTTCCATAATCACTTGGATAAGGTGACAAAAGATGCATTTTTAAAAACAAACATATTTTTCAAGAAAGTGGATAGAATGCTTAATTGTGAAGCAGATAACTTAGCTAAACAAGGAATGAGGAGAAATAAAATCATTTTTGCATGGTGTTGATAATATTGGATTGGATTAGGAGATATGTACTGGGTTATATGTCTTTGGGCTCAGATATTTTGACAAGTTGACTTATATAATTTGGGGCGATATTTGTACTTTGGGGAACATTTAATTTACGAATGTTTCAAAAGAATACCAACAGGCAAGGGTTTTATTGTGGTTGTATGGAGAATTGTGCAGGCAAGGCAACGAATAGTCTCCTTATGTCTATAAAACAATTAGTTTGGCTATCAGAACCAGCAAATAACACAAGGAGGTTTAGGGTTGTAGAGAGATCTAAGATGAATGTGGATGCAGGAGTCCAATGGACGATGCCTCCACTAGGTGTGGTAAAGATAAACGCTCATGGGTCCTTCTCAGATCAACCTCTAGCTAATGGTAACAGAACAGGGATCGGTTTTGTTTTCAGAGACAATACAGGTCGTATACTTAGAATGGTGGGAGGGTCAATAGGCATACAAGAAGAAAGAATCAATGAACTATATGCAATGCTGATGGCGTTAAGAAGAGCTTTCTGGGAAAGTCGAAATGATATAATTCTTGAAACAGATAATGCTGCAGCGTATTGGGAATGGACTTTTGTTAATATGGAAGGAATGATTCCAGAACACAGGTACGTGGTAAATCAGTTGGAACAGAGGAAGGCCGATAGGAATCTCAGGTTGGAAGTGCGTGCCATTCCTCAGGAATCAAATCTGCTATCAAGATATCTGGCTCAATATGGAGCTAATAACTGGGATCATTTAGTGATAGTTGAAGCTCCTTTTGGTAGAATTCGAGAACTTTGGATGAATGATATGGGTTTAGGACCTCAGGAAATTTGGGAAGAAGACTTGAATGTGGAGGATGAAGAAGAGATTGTGGAGCAGATGGATGACAATTAAGACTTCAGAATCGGTTGCTGGTCTGCTGCTTTGTGTTGTTGCCGAGTAGTTAAGTTTCCATGTTTGGTCTTTGTTTTAGCATCTCTAATAGTCAGTCATAAGTTGAAGTCTTATAGAAGCACTAACTGTATGAGTTGTAGGTCATGTCTCTGGGTATTCTGGTGGTTTATGGATTGATTGTATTGTGGTGGTGGTTTATTATCTAATATATCCCCCTTTGCTTTTCAAAAAAAAAAAATTAATATATAGTAATAGTAATAGATTGGGTATAAAAAATGATTTTATTGTGGTGCAAACAAAAGTACGATAATTTATTTGCAAAGTTATGGGTATATAAAAAATGATTTTATTGTGGTGCAAACAAAAGTACGATAATTTATTTGCAAAGTTATGCCATGTCTTTGCCCAGCTCCCGGTCTCATCTTGCCAACAGGGAAGATATATAACAATAATTTATTTTATCAAAAAAAACAATAATTTATAATTTAATCTTTTAAAATGGAACTTCACTTGCAAAAAGTCTCCTTTAATTAATTATCATTTAACAATGAATGTATAACGTGTATTTATATAATTACTAGCTTATAACCTGTGCAAAGTACGGGTTACTTTTAAATACTTTTAAAATTATATGATTAAATAAAATAGAGTATAATAATTTATTATGGATATAATTGAACTTTGTAATTAATTAATAAAATTATTAGTAATAATAATAGTTATTTAATAAATGATATGTATTGATTGGAACCAATAATATAAAATCTTAATGTAAATTTGTTGTTGACGGGATTCGAACCTTGGATCTTTAGAAGAGGGATTTAAATATAGAATATTCCTTATTATTAGATCTAACGGCTATTATCTCAAAAGAGCATTCAATTTCCATCATAGAGTAAAAAATTTCCATTTTCTTCAACCATACTGCCTCAGATAAAACTTTGAGAAAAAGAATATCAAGAAATCCCCCAATCATTCTTACTCCACTTTCAACGTACAATGTTACTCGCGAAGGGAATAACTGGGAAACTTCTATCCATCCTTAATCCTATTGTTTAATGAGTTCCCAATTTTGATCAAGATAGAAAACAACTAACTCTGATATCCATAATTTCGAACTAATGACCATTTACCTTGAAACATATATATCTTATCAAAACATTCCTTTCTTTCATCACTTTTCACCAAAACATTCTTTTTCTTAAAACCATTCCATTTTTAAAACATACTTTTCATAAAACCTTTTTAAAAACATTTCAGTTGATTGAAGTTTTTTTCACGACAACGGACAATACGGGTGATCAGCCACGTAAAGTCTCAATACCGGACACGAAGTCCCTCTGGACCTTGAAATTGGGTTCTCAATTAGGCAACACATTGGCCTTTAATGCTGGACTAGGACCACCCTAGCCTCTTACGTTAAATAAAAAAAATGCTGGACTAGGACCACCCTAGCCTCTTACGCCTCCAATCTGAAGGAATCCGTGGAAAAACATTTAAACGGAATTCCCCCACATCAAAACCATTAAAACATTTCACTTTTAAGTCCTTTACACTCACTGATAACAGATCAGTCTATTATATGGAATTTTAAAAGCATCTTTAATTAATTAAGCCATTTTAATGAAAAACATTAAAGTATAAGGGTTGGGGAAGCATTCGATATAAAGGATCATAAACGACAAGGCAATAAGATTAAACTAAGCATGATATAGTTCTGTAAGACAGATTTATAAATCAACAGATCAACAAGGTTTCATCAATAAATTAAAGAACAAGCAATTGCTAAAGTTCTAGAATTTGAACAACAATTTATAAAGCAATCATGGAATAAAGGGAATCTGAGTTTAAAGGAACATAATCAATTATAGAACGAAGCAATTATTAAGATTCTAGAAATTGAATAGCAATTTTAAGGAAATCATGGAATAAAGAATATTGAAGTTCAAAAGAAGATTTAAGAAATTCTCAATTACTCAAGGTCTCACTCCTGTCGGCTAAGCACTCATAGGCTTTAGCTGTCAGAACCGGCATGACAATAATGAGTTTGAATAATTAAAAGAAGATCTCAATTCATTCTCGGTTTTAACCGTCACTGAGCAACACATGCCTCAACAACAGTATGAACCTCGAATTAGTTTACATCAATTTGAAGGAAAACGTACTTTGAAGAATATTAGTATAGACGAGAAATATAGAGATAAAATAATCTTAAAAGAAATCACCACCTGAACGATAGGTGAGGAGCATAAACAATAATATAATAATCTGAAATGTATGTTTATGAATTAATAGAAGAAGAAATGTCACTGGAAATAAAAATAAAGTTATATACACTAGCAAAATGATTTAGAAGAAAACCTTATAATAAATAAAAACAGGCTCACATCATTCAACATAAATATGAAGGGAATAACGCTTGCAAGAAAGGATTCGAAAGAACATATAACTAATACAAGATAATTTCTCTTCACTTGAACAATAAGTGAGGGATAGTATACTTGCCTCAATATGCGAAGTTTCCGATTTTAATACGTCAATTCGTTACTCAGCTTTACATCAGTCTATACTTCTTTATACATTCGCCTCTACTTGGTTATCCATCCATCTTTCTTCCATAACTTGTCAGTCTCTGTACTCTATACCAGTACGCTCGTCCATTCTGGTAATTATCTCACTTCCCAAAATTCCATTGTCATGTGCACTGGCTCTATATCGGCCTCCTACTTGTACCTATATAAATGTAAAATACTATTTTAATATACTAGTATTCTTAACCGTCTAAACTTATTCTACCCAACGCATCCTAATACACGTATACATATATAACACATAATACAGATTATCACATAACAAATATCATTTACATTGCACACATATATAATACAGGAAATTTTCTTATTGAAATAACTTTTAGAATCACTTATAGTTCTAAAGTAAATTCGACAGCATTTTCTTTGTATTATTATACTATCCGTCGGAATTCAACCAACCCAACAAGCAATTTAATTACTCCTATACATATACTCGACTACAACTTTAACAGTTAACTTAATAACTAATCACAATATCGAACAACACTTTACAAATTCACGAGTTACAATTTTTTTTAAATATATAATTCTAGTTTTTGCCATCATTGGCTATCAACCAAATGATACCACTTATCCACACATAATATGCCACTGACCATACAAGATACATACTTGCATATATTTACTTAACCTTGACTATAAAAATCTCAAATTTCAACACATATACCTCAACCAAACAATTACAACAATATATACTAACAACTAGAATTCTAATAAGTCTACCAAGTTAATATCACATGATCACACACATACACGGATATGCTCACACATAATACGAGAACACCCATCAATCTCTTCTCACCATCTCTCACGTACACTCCATTGCAATTCAAACTAATACAACTCCCTATTTCTTTTTCCTCCTCCTGCTTCCCTGTCAACCTCTCGGCTTTTTTTTTATCTCTCTTGACATCTTCGCCCCTTCCTGCCCCCCTCTTCTCCATTTTAATACTATGACGTACACTCACACACACATTTACAACACAGGGGATGCCTTCACTACTACTCCCTTTCTATCTCCCTTATATATCACTTGTTCTGCACCATCAATACACATACACCTTTGAACACTCACCCAACTCGCACACAGTCACACAACGAGCACACACATACACCACTCTGGTCACACACACAGACACCTGCTGTGAACTCACACACCCTCACACGGAATTGCCTCATGCACAACCGTAACTCTCAGCATTTCACCACCCAGATACAAACACACGCTCAACTGCTCAAGCATACCCACACAACATTGTAACACACGGCATACACATACACAAAACCTTACCAACTCTGCAAGCGAAGACACAACAGTCACATACCAACTCGATTACTACACACACGAGAACATCATGCACACATAAAAAAAACTCACCCAAACACACCGATTGATACCCCAAGACTCACAGCAATTCCCCTGAATTAAACCCCGACTTTTCGAACTAAGTTAACAACAAAGAACCCCAGGAACAATTCGGATACACCGCGGCCAAATATGAATTTCAAGGAGGGAGACTGAGATAGAAAGAGATTAGGAAGAGAGAGATGGGGGAGAAATGAGAGAGATTGATTTCCAGAGAGTGAGAGAGAATTGATCGAGAGATAGAGAGGGAGATAGAAGAGAGTTCGAGAGAGAACTCTCGAGAACAATGGAGAGAAACAGAGCCTCTAAACCAATTTTGGGGAAAAACTGGTAATTTTTAGGGATTAAAGGAGAGGGGCCTTTTGTTAATTTTGAAATGCTAAAAACTAAATAAAAATCAATTATAAAAGCTTCTAAAATAGAAATAAAATGGGAAAGAGATAAAAATTTAAATTTTAAAATTTTAAAATCAAGAGCATGAAATTAAAAAAATTAAATATTTTTAAAATATTTTTAGGATTAAAAATGAATTAATTATGAATTTTTCAAGTTTTGATCCTTTAAATACAACATAATTCTTAAAATCATTTTAAAATACTTAAACATCCAAAATAATTCTTCCAATAATTTTAAAAACTAAATAATATCATAAAGATGATAACACAAAAGATTTCGTGATTTTTAATAACTCCCATGATTTTATAAAATTCCAAGAAGATCAATAATACATGTTTTAAATAGATTTACATCGTCAAAAATACAAATAAAAATACACGGACTTACACGGCGCACATAAATCATCATATAAACATGATATCACATGTATTTTACCTCTTTAACAATATTCACATAATATAATCCATATTTAATCTTAAATAAATATTTAAAAATACGAAATTTCCTAGGGCGTTATAATAAGTTAACTGGTCTCTTGAGGAGGTAAACGTATAAGTGCTTGTGTTTGCATGTATGTATGAATGTATTTAAACCTGATTAACTTATTTGTTACAATCTGTCCTCCACTTCGAACGATAGGAGAACATGGGAGCTATCACTAGAAGTGGTGATCGTGTGCCCTAATGGGCTATGGACGAGATCCTACAGGTATGGGCCTTCGTCCACCTTGGGCTTGTATCGTCCGAATGGGATGCCAAACAGGCCTGTGAAACTTGGATGGCCTATAATAGATGCAGGCCGATTGACCTCCAACATGTCCCTGGGCTTTATTCGGTATTAGAGTGAATGGAGGCCTTTACCTTGGTCCCTCTTCGGTCAAGCCTAGGACCGTTCGTTGCGTAATGACCGACCTACCCAATGGTTGCAATACGGGCTTTAGACACGCTTCCTCGCGGATGGGAAACAGTGGTCCCCTAGTGGGGCCCTTGCACATATCTCTAGACTAATCTCAACCATGAATTTCAAAGGACTCTCTTCCTACCCCTTAATTCAACAAAAACCACCATTCCTTTTGATTCTTTATCACATTAAACATCACTTTTCCCTTTACTTTTCTCATTTCTCTTACTCAATACACGCACCTTCTACAGAGCAAAACCAACAAGGAGGCAAGGGCTTCATGGCAGGTTAATTAAACTACACCATCTTCAACATAAAAAATCCATTGAAGAGTGAGTTCTCTTTCTCTTGTTTTCGTAACATTATCTGTCTATATGTGCACCGTCTTTTCTTGCTTTTCTTTTTTGTTATCTACCACTACTTATATATACGCATATGTATATGTACGTATGCCTGTAACTTAGTTATTTCATTCACAATTGGGTGCACATTTTGGGTTTCTGTATTTGTTTTGTGGTGATTTGTTTGGGTTTAAGGAGAAACAGGGGTAGGTGTTATAGGTTTTATTTGATTCTTGTCAATTTCTGGGTCTGGGAGCCAAGGTTGGAGTTTTGGGAGGATGTACATTCTTCGGGATGTTCAATCTTCTAGAATAATCCTCGATCTTCCGGGGCCCCCAAAGTTAGTCTCCCCGTCCGACCGATCCTAACCCTCTATACTCGGCCTAGAGTTGTCCGAACGAACTTCCTTTTATCCCTCTCTTTGCATCTCGAGTACAGCCGAATACAGGATATGGATCGATCAGAAAATGCTGTGGGGGCTTCGTACTAGGCGATGGCCCACTTCAATAGTGATAGGTTTCCCGTGGCCAATTTTTTATCTCTGATGTCAGTTGAGAGCATGGTCGAAATCCTAGCCAAGTATAACATCCCCTCTTCCGTTTATCAGGTGTACAAAGCGGAAGAGGTGGATTTGATTTATCACACCCTCGAGTGTCCGAAGAATTCGATTCGGTCGCCTTAGGAATATCAGAGAGAGCGTTCTACTGTGGATTTAGAGTTCCAGTCCCCCCTTCTCAAGAGACTCCTCACGTTCATAGGGGTGGCTTTAGGACTGCTAGGCCCGAACAGTTTTATCCACGTGAACATTTTACAGGATAGATTTTTGAAGGTGGGGGTCAAGCCTAGGCTATCTTTATTTCTCTACCATTACAACTTTAAAAAAAACGTTAAGAGCCCTGCCTTCTACACCGTAGCCAGAAGGAGCGGTCGGGTCAAATGGGCCACGACTAACTCCAGTAATAAGGAGACGCACGACCACTGGTTTTACATTAGTGGTCATAAACTTCATAAGTACTCTATATAGAAGGAGATAGATCCCAATACCCTGGTAGCCCCCGAACTGTTGGACGAAGATAAGGCGGATTACTTAAAGCTTCGTCGTCCACAAGTTCTGAGCCACATTCCTTTCTACATGAGTCGGGATCGAACCTGGATTCTATCTCTTTGGGCTAACGGTAACATCCATTGTCTTCCCCTCATTCGGTCTTTTTTCTTCATATTTTCCTGACTTGTTTCCTTCTGTTGTACAATGTCTACACGAGCTGATATGCTAAGGCGTCAAGCCAAGAAAGCGGCCCGGAGGAGGGGCGAGACTAGGAAGGTGGATGCCGACATTCGTACCGAACGACCCTCCCCCCCAAAGAGATAATTGACACCCCTGTTGATCGGGATGAAGAGGCGCTGAAAGTTTCAACATCTGATGAGAGTGCCCACAAGCGAATCTGGCACGAGATCGAGTCTTCCTCCGCCACTCGCACCTACAATCATGAATGGTCTATTCTGGTGAATGATAAGTTCGTTGCTCGAGCCCCGATTGAGGCCAAGGAAGTTGGGGGTGATCTCTGCAAGGCTTCTATACTGCCTACCGACTGGCCTATTTACGACAACGTTGGGGCATTGTCCGTTTGCACCGAACTCCTCGGGCACCTAGCAATGGTAATTTTCTTCATTTGTTTCCTTTAGTATTGTTATTTCCCCCCGTCTAATGTTTCTTTTTTGGATTTCAGGTTGTTCCTTGTGCGACGGCTATTAAGGAGAAGGTTCAGGATCTGGACGCCCGTCTAAAGAATGTCCAAGTACTACAGGATAGGGCGACCACTATGGAGGGCAAGGCAGAGGTCTTGTCGGCGCAGATATCATTGAGGAGGACAACCCAGTTGAGGGGGGCTTGGAGGGTAGAGAAGAAGGCCCAAAAGCTTTTGATGCTAATCGAAGACCGGTGTATTTGCATCGGCTTCGATGAGGTCGTTAAAAGGGCTCACGAGGAAAGGCTGGACCACAAGCTCATTCTGCGTGACAATGTCGAAGACCCTGTTACGTTGCCCGAGGAGCCTGATGTCCATCTGGTCATCAATTTGGATCCCGAGACTGATTTTTCAGACTAGGCTTTCTCTTTTTTTAACGGGATTAACTTTAATATTTTTTACCTCGAGAACTTGTTTCTAGTGTAAGCCTTTGGGCATAACTTTTTGTTGCCTTCGGGCTTTAATTTTATTCTCTTATGTATATCAGGCTTTTGTTAACTATTTAGCTTATCATATTTTAGTTGTATTTGTGAACCTTCGGCTTGGCAATTTTGCCTTGCATAACTTTTGCAATTATGCGTCTTTGGCCTTTTGTTCGGCCTTAGCTTGGCTAAAATGCTTTCTTTTATGCTTCTTTGTCCAGTTTATTGGCCTTGGCATAATTAAGATGCCTCTTATGTTTTATGCATCTCTGGCTTTCTTGGCCTTAGCATATTTGTCTTCGATCTTACGCCTCTTTGGTGTTTGGTTATCTTAGCGAAATTATTCCCAGGATTTAAGGGTTCTGATTGGTAGATTAAGTCCCTTTGTTTGGTCAGAAATTCCCCCCCGAATTTAGATAGACATCTGGTAAATTAAATACTCAGATGGTTATAAGGACTCGTATTTAATCGGTCGGCCCCCAAATATGGGCCCGTTAAGCATATATTATGTGCTCTTAACAATAAATTTTGCACTTAAACGAATCATGGGAATTATGTAATGAAGATGCAAAACAATCTTTCATCAAACAAAACAGGTAGCGCATACAACGTATCCAAGTACATATTGATGCTTTAGGGAAATGACAATCATCGTAGTACGAAAAGTAAATAAATAATTAAATTAAATAAAATGAAATCTTCCATTGAGCTTACTGGTAGAATCGGCGAAGGCGGGTCGCATGCCAAGTGTTTTTTATCGGTGTGTCATCTGATCCAGCCAGCTTGTATATCCCTGGCCGAACAATCTCAGTCACAGTATAGGGACCCACCTAGTTAGCCATCAGTTTGCCTTGCTTGGTTGGCATAGAGGTGGCCAATTCCCGATGTACCAAATCTCCAAACTGGGCTGCCTGAAGCTGATATCGGATGTTTCTCTAGTATGCGGCCTCCCTCTCTTTTTCTAGTACTTCCATGTTTGCTCATAATCCAAACTCATTAGCCTCCACATTGAATACTTGGGTTTGGTAGGGTTCTAATCCCACTTCTGTTGGCATTAGTGCGTCTGTGCCAAAGGGAAGCCTGAATGGCGTTTCTCTAGTTGATGATCTCAGGGTCGTTCGGTATGCCCACAAGACATAAGGCAACTCCTCAGTCCAAGGACCCTTAGCTTCTCCGAGACGCTTCTTGATGCCATCAAAGATTATCTTGTTGGCCGCTTCGATCGCCCATTGCCCTATGGGTGGCCCACCGAACTGAACTTCTGCTGGATTTCGAACTTGGCCAAAAACTTTCTGAACTTGCTTCCAATGAACTGAGTCCCATTATCTGAAACACATACCAACGGGATTTCGAATGCAGAATGATTTGTTCTAACATAAACTTTTTGGCCACTTCCTCAGCTATGGCAGACAACGGTCTAGCTTCCACCCACTTAGTCATGTAATCGATGACGACTATGCAGTACTTGGCCTGTCTTGCGCTGGTCGGCAAGAGTCCCACTATATCGACTATCACATGGCAAAAGGGATGAGGCTGAGTACTGAAGTCATTTCTTCCAGAGGTTGCTTCGGCAGCGTGCTGAACAATTGGCATTGCTTACATTCCTTGGCATAGTCCATGGCATCCTCCTTTATGGTCGACCAAAAGAATCCTTGCCTCAGGATTTTAAAAGCAGCTGATCGTCCAGCCAGGTGCTCTTCGCAGATACCTTAATGGACAGTTTCCAATGCAAGCTTTTGCTCTTCGGGGTTAAGGCACCGAAGCAATGGCTGAGTGGCTGATCTCCTAAACATTCTGCCCCCAACAAGGGTGTAGCTTGTCGACTGGTATTTTACCTTCCAGGTCTCTTTTTTGTCGAGTGGTAAGGTGACTCTTTCTAAGAAAGCTCTGTTCGGGGTCATCCAGTTGATTCCTTGATATATTTCCATGTACTACTGCTTTTCAATACAAAAGTAGTCTGATTATCAAAAAAGATGATGTCTAGTACTAGGTTCGTTTATGAAAAAAAATATTTTGTTGTCTATGTGGACACTGCAAGTTCGCCGTCTGATTATCACAAAATGATGAAGTTTATCAAGAACTGCAAGCTATCCTATTCCATGCTTGAGACTCCAACCCTGTATCATGAAGTGATTGAGGAACTGTGGATCACTATTGTGTATGAATCCACAAACGGTACAATTTCTTCTTCTTTCAAATGTAATGAACATGTGATAAACTCATATGTGATAACTGCATACTTTAAATTACCTGACAATAACTCTGACCGAGCATTCAACGATGCTGAAATAGTTACCATGCTAAACTCTATAGGATATGCTAAAGAAACTGATAATTTAGGTAAAATAGTTAGAAAGGGTATGAGGAAAGAATGAAGTTATTTTTGTGATGCTTCATAAAAGTATTCTCTGGTAAGATAAGTAACTTTGTTGCAGTAACTTCTTCTATGCTCACTATGATTCACATGCTATTAAATGATAGATTCTTTGACTTTGGATCTTTAGTGTTGAATGAAATCGCTGCTAAATTATGAAACATAGACACTAGTTCCAATAATATTTACTATGCTAGATTTCTTATGCTATTGGCTAACCATGTGTATAAAAGTGCAATTCCAATTGAAAACCAAGAAAGTAAGTTCTCATGCTGGATTCAAGAGAAGAGAGTCCTAAGTGATCTCATAAGGATGAACCACAATGCTGATGTGCCACTAGTTTACTTGCCAATTATTGAGGTAACTTCTTCTACCTTAATCTCTTCTTCTCAACCTCCCACTTCTTTGGTATCTAGTGCTATAATGGAGGCTGATGTTAGTGTCCCACTAAAATCTACAAAATATAAATCCAAGAAAGCCACACCTCAAGTGTCTCTCAAAAGACACTTGTTGTAAAAACTACTACACAACCTGAGGGGAGTGCACATGTGAATGTGAGTGGTGAGGGAAGGGGTGAACATCAAGAAAACCCTAAGGATAAGGTTGGACAGGTGAGTGAAAACCAGCCTAGCCACACTATAGTCTCCCAAAAGGATGTTAGTGTTGAAAAGGAATTACACACATCCCTCGTAGCATCCTTTCAACAAGATGTTGCTATTGAAGAGAGTTCCCAGCCAGGAACACTGAACTAAAGGGTTAGGGACACCACTGACCAAGATTCACCAACCAAAACTTTTATTAGAAGAAAGAAACCCAAGACAACTAAGGGTTCACATGGTACACACACTGCTCAATCTAGAATCTTGGATTCTGTGTTTGAGCCTTCTCAAAGTCATATTCATGTGGCTCCAACAAATATGGAGTCACAGCCCCAAAACTTCTCAATTGAAACACCTCAAAATCCTAACTTACCAACTACTTCTCTGGATGTAGATATGATTCCCACATCAAAAAAAAATTCTTCATCTTTAACTCTCATGGAGGAGTCCCACTCAGATCCTATTGGTCATCATATTTTAGACGAATTGTTGGACCAACAGTCTATTCTTTCTAAAACCTTGGTTGAACCTGTGTCATCTCAATTAAAATGAATCTACACAGATTCTACCTTGGTTTCTACTTCAATGGCTATTTCTTCACCTTCATCAATGGATATCACTCATCGATTGATAAGTGTTTGTCCATCAACGGATATGCCTAGCTAACAGTAGCCATCCGTTGATACTCTCAACTATTGCATCAACGGATATCACTCATCCGTTGATCAACATTCACTCCACTTCTGGTTTTTCTCTAAGTCAGTTTGCTCACTTATTTGAGCCTTCTACAACTACAGTGGATGAATCAATAGTTATACAAATACTCTTAGGACTGAGGGAAGGGAGTGTCATATCTGAGAGTGAGAGGCTGCTTTGTGAGTAGGCAAAATGAGAGGTTGTGAGTGAGGGGCAGGCTATTTCTTCTAACCTGGCAAAAGGAGAGAAAAAGAGTACCACCTTAGTAGGTGAAGGTGAAGGTGTGAGCGGTATGAGCCAGGGGGAGCCGTTGATGCAAAGAGAGAGAGAGAGAGAGAGAGGGAGAGAGAGAGAGAGAGAGAGAGAGAGAGAGAGAGAAATTGAGAGAAAAACAGGTACTGGGGTCATAAGGGAGGAAACAGCCATTTCTAGTGAGTCATTGGATGTTAGTGACGCCATAAGAGAAATAGAGTTTTAAAGGGAATATAGACAAATAATTGAAGACATTTCTCTTGGGGATGAGACATTTAATCATCTTGTGTCAGCATATCAAGGGTTTGCTGAACAGGGCAATGTGGAGGCAAAACAAATGCTTAACTTAGTTCATACAACAAAATCAATGCAGAGGGCCAAGGATGCCATAACTAAGTTGCCTCCAGGAACTGGTGATGATTTTGAATATTAAGATTCAGCATCTGAGAGTGAGGGAGGAGAAGCAGGCCCCTCACAGAATGGAGACTCGCCATAAAGGCTATTGTCAAATTCATATATCTCCAGAGATGCACATAGAAAGCTAGTGGTGCAGTATCAAAAAGTTGTTACCACCCAATCTAATGAAGATCCAGCTATGAAGATGGTGCAAGATAATTTTCTAACCACTTTGAAGTTGCATAAATGCCTTCTTAATCAAAGAGCCATAAATAAAGATGAACTCAGAGATGCCATTCAAAAAGCTACAATTATCACAAGAAACAAATGGATCTCTTATTTCCATATTTTAATGTGAGGCAACTTCAACAGAGGCTAAGGTAGGATGCTATTCTTGAGAAGTCCGTTGACTTACTCACTGCCAGAGTTAGAAAATTGGAGACACAGATGGCCACTATTCCTGAAAATCATACCAAATTGAGGGTCAGAATCTGCAAATCAAACTCCTACAACAGTTGCTTGGCCTACCTTCTTCAAACCTTGATGATAACAAAAAGGGGGAGAAGGATGGTAGTATCACTGAAGCAACTATAGTAACTACCTCAAGCCTTCAATCACTCCTGCTCTTTCTCCAGTAAAGAAGCATGGTAAAAACACCATGAGAACCTACTACCCAATTCCCAAGCCAGATAATTCAAGTTGCTGGGAAAAGAATTGATCAAGCTAAAGAGCTTAACTAATGTGGTGTTGAGAAAAGCAAGCTAGCTTTTATCTACAGGGGAGGAGTAAAAATATGCATCTACAAGGCATCCTAATTTTGGAGAAGTCAAGGCTGAGGAAACTGCCAGGTTACTACAAGTAGGGCAACTTGTAGAACCCTTTTCTAAAATATTAACTGAAGATTCCTTTACAGAAAGAGAGGCTAGGCTAGCCAGGAAATTGGAGGAAGAATTGGATGAAGAAATGGAGAAGGAGGCTGTAGAAGAAGAGGCCCAAGCGTAGAAGAAAAAATGAGAACAAAAACAGTGGCCAAGAAAAAGAGGACATAGGGTAAGCAATGGGCAAATAGGCATGTGAGCCCTGAACAATTACAAAATGGAGCTAAACAACCTCAACCACAACCCGCCATATCTCAACCTCAACCATCACAACAATCTTAGGTTGTTATTGTTGGGATTCAACAGTTGACTCCTTGAGATCTCGAATAGAGTCTTTGACATATCGAATCGTTGAAACGTCAAATTGAGCTTTAACTTATTGATTTCTTGAGATATTGAATAGTGTATTTTGACATATCAAATTCTTGAGATGTCGAATTCTCAACTTCTTTATTATTGCAAATTACTTCTCGAATTTGTACTTAGGCAAATCTTCATTTTTCGAACTTCAACTGTGATTATTAAAGCCTTCTTTCTTCAACCTTGAAGCATGATCCATCGATCTTCTTTTAATTATTATTAGGTGACTAATTTGTACAATACACAGGTGAAATTGATGCCTATAACTAAGTACAATTACAAGACAAAAACCTAGCTAATAGGTTCCCCGGCTAAGGGGTCATGTAAGTAATACACAGTATTACTATGATCAAGTAGGCTTGTTATAAGATGTGTACAGACATGGCTCTATGACTAACAACTTTTAGGTAAAATTACAAATGAATTCACCAATTGAACAATAGAAGCAACTGGTACAAATTATATAATATTTGCTATTTCTTTCAGTCTTAGTGGGGGCCAGAAACCCCTTTGGACCTCTAGATCCATCACTAGCAACAACGTCAAAGAAGCATGCAATGATGGAGAATCGATAAAATCCTTACAACATAGATAGATTCGAAGAAATTGGGGAGAGTGAGAGAGAGAGAGAGAGAAAAAGAGAGATAAAAATGAGGGAAGTGAGAGTGAGGGCAAAAATTCATTTTTCACGAGTTCTTCGAAAAATATGAAGGAAAAATAAATGTATATATCGTTTAATTATCTCTATAAGATTTAAAGTAAGCGATCCAAATTAAGAGTACTTTAAAAATTGTGGGATTAAAATTAGATTTCATATCCTGTAATTGTTTGAGTTCTAATATGCCTTGAAACTCTTGATTCTAGAAATGTACCCTTTAAAAATTTTCTAATAAATATCTATCTAAAAAATAGACCAACAATGCACAATTTCGTTAGAAAATGATTAACTATAAGTAACTTAATTGATAAACGTAAAATTGTATAATTTTTATAATTGAACCGCATTTTTTGTTTTTCTAAACCTAAATTTAGGTATTAATATAATTCTTATTAATGAGGAATATGAACTTTTATGTTTAATTTTTTGTATTTCTAATATTATTTTTATTGTAATTATAATTATGGATTGCACGGGTAAAACACTATTTATTTTAATATATGATGTGATCACCAATTGATTTATTTTAATCTTTATTTATTATTATATATTTACATCATAACATACAATTAGAATGAAGATCGGGTGGACAGAATAGAAACAGTCAACTCAGTGGCCCATCTGCCAAGCAGACAGTTTTTAAATCTTGGGGAACGGAAAGCGTTGCCACCACCTTCTAGCACTGAGGGCTCCTTCTGTAAAACTTAAGCAGTTACCCGCACTGCGGTCCAAACCCGGTGCCGCATTAGGTTAGGGAGCTGGGCGATAATAGCTGCTCCGCATCCCAAATCGCGCTGCCTTCCTAGGCGCGCAACACTAAGTAATCCAAGGCAACCCACATTACTGAGTAACGGTGGATAATAATATTTTTTAGACATACTAAATACAACTCCATGAATGAGCAAAATGAAGGTTGTATTTATGATAAAGATCTTAGGGGAAACCGCTAAAAAAATATTGAACCTGTGAGAGGATCTGAATGAATTCTACTTTCATTTCCCCGTCAGGAGCACAGAGTTACTTACGTTACGGTCTTCCGCAGGCAGGCTGCACTCTAGGCGGCTAGGAAGGCTCGCTAGACCAGCAGAAGGATATGGAAAGAATGAAAAACCTATGGGAGGGTTCTACTTTCTTTTCTTGTCCCGATCGCGCAATATACAAAAAAATTGCCACGTCCCCAGGAGCGATTTTCTGTACCATTTAAGCCATGCCTTGAGACTTCCATTTTTCGGGCACAGCCCTATAATCGTTATAAAAAATGGACTATAAAGTGGAAGCTCTTTAATTCCCAAACCACCCATTCCAGTTTGAGGCTCATCAGAACCACAAAGAAGAAGGACGACCGTGCTATTCATTTGATGGAACATTTGGCCTGCTCTAACGGCTAGAAGAATAGCTAGAGGCACAGCCAAACCCATCTTTCTGATGAAATCGGCAATCAGGTCTTCCATGATAAGGTTTAATATTCTGGTGTTCTAAAAGAAGACCGCCAATTCGTATCCCGAAGATACAAGTGCCTAACATAACATAAGGACATATGGAGTGAGAAAAAGCCGAAACTGAACTTATCGGAGATTTTTGACTCCGTGCTGCATCATGAAATCGTAGAACTTCTTTCTATACACAATTTCGGAAGAGTATAGAATCTATCACTTTTTCACGGAAGACTATCTATATATCGCTCCTTCCAGGTGAGCCTCTCTCATAGGAATTCCCACAAGTGGTAAGACCCTTGCAGAGTTCCCCAATAGCATAGAACTTGGGAAGCTCGGAGCTCAGAATATCCCATCCGGAGGTCTTAGTCGAGGCTTGGATTTATGCCCCTTGGTATTTCTTTTCTCGTTTTAATAAAATGCCTCCGGCTGCAGCAAGGTTATCTTGAATTCCAATTTACAATAAAATAAATGCATTCCTCTGTATTCTGTTGTACTCAGCGAACGGATAAAGCCCAGGATGGGAAGTCGCATCTTTTTCATAGTTGAGTCGGGAATCCTAATTTAAATAAAAGAATCTAATTATGGGATCTTAGGTGGCAAAGGTCTTCCTTACCTTACCGCTTTCCAATCATCTATGCAGCTCTTATAGGAAAAGGGTCTCCGACCAGCTTTCTATCTTACTTTAGTATAGTACATAATGCCGATCTATAGAAAATGGAAAATAAAGATTCTTCCTTTTGGGGAAAACAGAGATGGAACGATTGATAGATGGTGTCCGTAGGGGCTATTCACTATGGGCCTTTCAAGTATGCTTCTTTTCCTTTGAGGTCAGAAGAACAACAGTTAGGTAACAAAACATGGCACTAAATGGAAGCGAGCATCCTGGAAAGGTTTGATTCAAAGAGATAGGTATCCGTTTCGAAGAGCTTATTCCCCTTCCCCCTCTTTCTTATAATTCAACATTTCTGATATGTTCTGCATTTTGTTCGCCCACTCTTCATTCAGGGCGGTTAGAACCAGGAGAAGATCTTCCTTTAATTAAGGTCATAGCACCAGCACCTGAATGCTTACTCTTACTGCTCTTCTCAGGTTCACCTTTTTTGTTAGGATTGGCCACCTTGAGGTTCTTGTTTGGAGTAATTTGTTTATCAAAGAACAAGTCCCCCATATAGCTTAGAATTTCCGAGCAATTGGAAGCTGATTTCGATGACGAGGCTGAAGAATTTATATTACGCGATCGTTACTGTCCATCTTTATCAGCCAACTCCCCAGTTTCCAACAGTGACTGTCTCTGATCCTACACTTACAAATACTAAAAAATGAATTAATGGACTAAGCCTATGGTGCTAAACCTGAAAGAATAAAAACTCTCCATATTCAGCTGAGCCTCTTGATCAGGATTACTTCATTGTGGAAGGGAAGGAGCACTAACATCTGGCTTAGACCAATATCCTATTTTCAAGGAGATTGCAAGTGAGTATACGAACGATAGAAGATGATAACACCTGTGGAGTCCCTTTTGCGCGATAGAATGCTTAATTTTAGCCATAGAATGCATTTCTAAGATCTTAAAAGAAGGATCTTGATGAACTCTGCTACTAACCTAACTTAATGAGTTAGGCTATTTTGTTTGAAAGCACAAAAGCCCTAATAGAGCAGGCCATTCTTACCTGTATCATTGGCTTCATCGATTCCCTTCCTTTTTCCTTCTCTTTCCTTTGAGCTAAGTCTCTTGTAATGGCTCGTGTATTTTTGTTTTATTCCTTTCTTTCAGGAATGAGTAGCCTTCTCTCCTTCCTTTAGTTCTAGAGTGAATTCAGGAGTTACAGAGCCCTTGATTAAGGATTAAGGCCTTTATAAGTAGCATTCAGGATCTCTTTATAAGTCGTTGAATAGAGTTTCCGGAGTAAAGAGTCATCTCTTCTTTGCTTTGAGCAAAGCCAAATGCCTCCTACTTTTTTCTTCGAATTAGAGTAGAAGGAGTGTGCTTAAAGTGTAAACTCAAGCAACGAAAGATTGCTGCAGTTTTAGAATCGGAAAATTAATTCATCTATACGCGGACGGAAAAGGGATCAACACCTTCCCCTTAACTGAATCAGCAACCTACTATATATAAAAGTATAAGCACTCATTTCTATTATAAAGAATGGGGGCAAGAATAACCTAACGCCTTGCTTTTTTAAACTTAAACTTTAAGCCTCCACTTGCTGTCTACGCTCGCTAGTTTCCTACCTCCGTCTTGGTCTACCAGTCTCGCTAGCCTTCCTCTTGGCTAATATACTTCAAGCGCGATTGCTATAATATATACTTCCTCGACCAATTTAAGACAGATCAATCTTAAGAAGATCATTGCTTACTCCCCAATAGCTCATATGAATCTGGTGACTACTCGTTTGTTTAATCAGGTGGCGGCCGTTAAGTCACCTATTTTGAGTTATGGACACACAAGTCCAAAACATGTGTGCCAGATGTGTGACCCATCAACCTACTAGCAATGCGGGAGAAAACATAGCATGTCATAACAAAAGCTTGATTCAAGGTGTCAGCAAAACACTGCCGTCTGTTCCAAAAACAAAAGCTCCTTAGCGCCCCGGGACGAGAATGGGGGACGCTATACACCCCAAAATATATGTACTAGTAAATAAGGATTGGTGCGGAAAAGAGGGCGGCCCCTTCGCTTAGATAGCAAACCCACCTTCAGCCCCTCTTCTTCTCATCATATGAAAGGGGCGCGGCTCTGTATCAGACTCAAATTTAATTTCTTACATTTTTTATTTTAAAGAAGCTCGCCCCCTATTTTTCCAACAATTCATGCACTTCCCTTTACTCCATAGGGCCTTCTCTAATACGGAAAAAGCCCTTTATTTCCGTCAAATGACCCGACCTCCCCTGTTGCTCCCACCATCCGGGCCCCCTTTCTTCCATATGCTCCCCGGGTGCATGCTATTGCCAGTAGTGCCATCCTCCCCGCTGGCTGTATAGGAGAGTTGTCCCTCGCTGCTGCGTTCTGTTAGGCTATGGATTACAAGAACAAATGTAATTGAATGGAACAGCAGGCGGGTTACACGTTCCACTGTGCCGAGATGTGAGGTGCAAGTGGTGATGATCACCACGGGGTATGTGCTAGTGCCCTTGACAGGCACTCCAGAACCCGCCAATGCTCGTGAAAACCCGGGCCGGCAGACCCTCCATTCGTCCGACCAGAGGTGTGGATAACGGGGCTACCTTCACAACCTTCTCCTTTCTGTCCCTATGTTGTAGTAAGGTAGGGTGGTTCGCTTGAGTTTGCTCATGACGCGCTACGGAACCTCCACCGTGTCGGGGGACCAAGCAGGGCATAGCTAGCGGCATAGGAGCCGACTCGGCATCAGCGGCTTCGTGCCGCACTGGAGTGATCCAATATGTGGTTCCGCACATTCCACCACTTCTCCGTTCATTTCCAATACTAATCTTGAAACAACATGAGCAGCATGATGTTGAGGTCCGAAATTCGAAGTGAAATTTTTGATTTGCTCGTTCCTAGTCGTCATGGGAAAGAAAAGCAGAAATAATAAAGAGATTATTCCCTTATAGATTGTCCAATACCACCAGTACCAGAAATGCTGTTAGGAATATGTTGTACTTGATGATAACTTCACAATCAATCAAATTGTATAAGGTTTTGTAGCAGTCAACGGATGAGGATTTATAACTCTATCCGTTGACAGGTAGCTCATCAACGGATGAGGTTTTGTAGCATACTGCAGTATCTCTATGTTATCAGTTGATAGTGTTTTTATCCACAGTCATGTTGACCATCAACGGATAGGCAGAATAGGGTAGCCAATTGTAAATAAGCTATGCTATGTAATTCTGTCTAAGTGAAAGTGTATCAACAAATGAAGACAAAACTCTATCAACGGATACAACTCAAATCCACTCTATCAACGGATACAACTCAAATCCACTCTATCAACGGATACAGCTCAAGTCTCAATATCAACGGATACAGCTTAATACATCATCAACGGATGTCAGTGTACAATATCAACGGATAATCATTGACACTGTCTTCTATGATTAGCTGGGGATTAGCAGTTGATAAACATGTTTGACTGACAGATCACATGGGTTGATAGTAGATACAAAAAACAGTATGGCAGCCATACTTTGGAAACACAGAAGAAAGAAGCATTCCGTTTACACTATGAATACAAGAAAGGTGCAGGAGACATGTCTAATCACAAGGACAACCTTTCGGCTACATGTGTATTTGGAGTGTAGTAGCAAGTCAACTAGAATTAGATTAATATTATCTTATTCCAGTAGTACTTGTAAAACTTGGGATTTATAACCAAGTGTAGCCACTCTTTGTAGACTAAGAAAACAGATTCATTTTGCTTAGGGTTTCTATTGAATATTCTTAGAAAGCAAAGAGTTGTAAAACAGAAGCTGTGTACTTTTGTATCATAGAGTTTTCTTCAAATAAAAGCTTCAGGTGGTGCATTTAACCACCTGATTTTTATGTGTTTGTGCATTGATCTTTTTACAAGCAATTATCTAAGTATAGATTTCTGGAGTTCTTATCAGAAATTTATAAATATCAAGAATTGTATTCAACCCCCCCTTCTACAATTATACAAGTGTGTAATCTGGGAATAACAATTGGTATCAGAGCGAGCTTCTAACATATTTGAAGTTTAAAGATCAACACACTTCCAACATGTCTAAGAAGGATTATGGAGTAAAGATTCCAGTTCTTGATAGAGAAAATTACTTTCACTGGAAAGTAAAAATGCGTCTACATCTCTCGTCTATTGATGAGGGCTTTGTGGATTGCATTGACAAGGGTCCTCACGTTCCAATGAAGACTGCAACAAGAGTTGGCCTGGCTGAAGGTGTGCCTGACACTCTCATTCCCAAACCTATTTCTGAGTGGAGTCTTGAAGATATTACAGAAGTCCACAAAGACAAAAAGACCATTAATATTCTGTTCAATGGTCTAGAAACAGACATGGTTGACAATGTTATTAACTGTACTACCGCCAAGGAAGTATGGGACACTGTTCAAACCCTTTGTGAAGGAACAGAACAGGTAAGGGAAAACAAGATGCAACTACTAATCCAACAGTATGAACATTTTCACTTTAAGAGTGGAGAAACATTGAATGATACATTTAGTAGATTTCAAAAGCTACTAAATGGTTTGAAACTGTATGGAAGAATCTATCAAGTTAAAGATTCTAATCTCAAATTTCTGAGATCACTGCCCAAGGAATGGAAGCCAATGACTGTTTCTCTAAGAAACACTCAAGAGTACAAGACATTTACTCTTGAAAGGCTCTATGGAACTTTAAAGACTTATGAGCTGGAAATGGAGCAGGATGAAGAGATTGAGAAGTCTCAAAAGAAAAGTGGGTCAGTTGCACTTGTTGCCAACTTGGAGCAAAAGGAGGAAAGGACAGAAACTGCTAGTTCTACACCAAACAGGGAGGTTTGTAAAGGTAGAGCAGAATCAAGCAGGAGCAAAGAAAAGGTGTCTGAGGAATTGAATGTCCTTCAGCAGGATGAATTGGATGAGATAGATGAGCACTTAGCTTTTCTATCTAGGAGATTCTCTAAGCTGAAATTCAAGAGAAACTCTGGGGTGGCCAAGCCATTTAACAAGGATTTCTCCACAAGCAACTATGTGGATAAATCCAAAATTAAATGCTACAATTGTGGAATTGCTGGTCACATGATAAGTGAATGCATGAAACCTAGATCTGAGAACAAGGGAAAGTCAACTGAGGTTGTTGACTATAAGAAGAAATATTTTGATCTTCTCAGGCAGAAAGGAAAGGCATTCTTGACCCAAGAGTATGACTGGGCTGTTGATGACAATCATTCTGATGATGATTTTGAGTTAGTCAACCTTGCTTTAATGGCTGATTCTGGAGAGCAGGAAGCAAGTTCAGCTAGCAATCAGGTATTTTCTACTAATCTCTCTGAGCTCACCAAAGAGGAATGCAATAGTGTTATAGATGAAATGTCTACTGAACTATATCACTTAAGTGTTACTCTTAAATCACTTACTAAAGAGAACAATAGGATTAAAGAGTCTAATCTGTTTTTAAGTGATAGAAATGCTGCTCTAGAAACTCAATTTCTAGAATTTGAGAAAATGAGAGTTGATTTCAATAATGCTAAAAGTGAACTTGAAGCTGTGTTAAAAAGAGAACTAATTTTAAAAGACCAGCTTGAAAAAGAACAAGAGATAATTGCTAAATTTCAAAGTTGTAGGAATATTTCTCAAAACATAATAGAAGTTCAGGGAATAGAATCGTTTGTGAAGGATACCTGGACTCAAAAGAAAAAGGAGCTAGAACCTGGCCTTGAG
This sequence comes from Saposhnikovia divaricata, assembly GCA_036435485.1. Classification (NCBI taxonomy): domain Eukaryota; kingdom Viridiplantae; phylum Streptophyta; class Magnoliopsida; order Apiales; family Apiaceae; genus Saposhnikovia; species Saposhnikovia divaricata. The sequence goes on along the minus strand of CM071597.1, from coordinate 64,192,224 downwards.
GATCTAGAGACTATTTGTGAATCAACGGATAGTGATCATCCGTTGATAGATGAACCGTCAACGGATGAGAGGTATCCGTCGACTAACAAAAAGTTTGTTAGTAAGAAGGAACTCAGGAAACTGGATATCAAGTATGGTCCAGTCAACAAGAATTTTGTTAGTGGTGAGTGTAGCAAAACCAAATCCATTGGGAAGGCTAAGGCAGGTGATTTACACAACAAAAAGGCTGTTGGTAAATCAGATAATGAAAAGGTAGAAATTGAGGATAAAAAGAAAAAGAACAGAAATGGTAAGATAGGCATCAACAAGAAAAACAATTACTCTCCTGACAAGTTTGCTACTAGGAAAACTTGTAGTAATTGTAATAGTGTCAATCATCTATCTTCTAATTGCAAGATTGTCAACAAGGCTCCTGTTCATGTACCTCAACCAATGCCATGTATGCCTGCAATGCCTGTTATGCCTAGTTTGTATCAAAATGCTAGTTTTTCAAATCCATATGTGAACATGCCATATGTGTCTAATCCTTACTTTCAATCTATGAATGTGCCACAAATGTCATGGAACATACCTAACATGAATAATATGTATGCCAATTTTCCACACATGCATGCATCAAATATTCATGCAAATGAGCATTTGTCAAACCCCATCACTCAAGCATCTACACCTAAGTTGAAGAATGCCAAGAGTGCAAAGTCAAAGGCTAACAAGAAAGGACCCAAGGAAGCTTGGGTACCAAAATCAACTTGATTTGTTTTTGAAATGTGTGCAGAGAAACAGAAGGAATCTATGGTACCTAGATAGTGGATGCTCTAGGCACATGACAGGAGATTCAACCCTGCTCACAGAGTTCAAGGAAGGAGCTGGCCCTAGAATTACCTTTGGAGATGACAGCAAAGGATATACTAAGGGATATGGCTTGTGTAACACCCTCACTTGCCAACAATAATATTATAAACTCTTATATTCAATTAAACATTAATATAGGGGAAATCTTAGAAATTTCGGCATGATGTAATCATAAATCGGACTAATCACCTGTTTAAGCAACTAAGTAGAACTAAAAACAGTCCACAAGCACCAGTCATACTAATCCATAAGAAAATAAAACCATTACAACCCAGACCGCACACAGGTCACTGTATGAAACAACTATCAATAGCTATTACAACCCAGAACTGAATTAAATAATATACAACCCAATAAATATAATAATCCGACTACAAATACAGATGTAATATAAACCAAGGTATGTGTGTCACTACCCAACCAACCGCCTCGACCCTCTGACTGCCTCGGTGACTACCCCAACCCGACGGGCCACTTCTTCTAGACATCTCCTGGCTTAGCTGAGGAAACAGAATTAGCAAGCAAGTGAGCCAAATGCTCAGCAAGTATATAAATATATAAAATTAAAACATCACAACTGATATGTCTACAAGATTGTCTAGAATCAGCAATCAACAATACATAAGAGCTCAACTGAAAATTTATCATTTGTCTGAATCATAAATTAGAAGAGGATTGGACTATCATGCATTTTTATAATGAAAAACAATTATAAGGTTAGGCTGCTGATCAGTCACGCACTAACCCCGGACAAACGCACACAGCAATGTCCTTTAATGGATCCACGGCACACATTGGCCTTAATTATTTCTGACCACGAATCTGGTCCGACCCTTATGGTCCACATTTTAAAAAACTAACAGTCCAATCCTAATTAAACATTAGGTGTCGGAACAATCGACTACCTCAACTGCCAAACACCCTGGACACTTCCGTTCCAGGTTAACATCTCAATTTCACCAAATAAAACAAAGTCGGGTAGTCTCTGAATTAAATATCAACAAGTTCGATATGGCAAAAAGGGGTATTGATTTAAGTCAGGCTACTAAAAGGATCAACGAAGTGATATAATCAACTTGGGGTATAAAAATGGAATATTCAAAATTTATGGAAATTATCAGAGCAGTTATATCAAGAATAAATCGGATGCATAAGAATCAAGTTATGATAATCATAATTCGCTGGAAATATAAGTGAAGTGGTCTACTTGAAAAAAAAAGGGGTGGGATAATACACTTGCAAGGAATATGGATGTAAATCAGTTCATTAATAGCATCAACAACTCAGTGGAATCAATTTTGGGACATAACAATTAGGTATTCGCAATTTCGGAAAATTAACAGAACAATTATAGCAAGAATAATTTAAATAAGCATATGAATCAGACTTTTATAATCATAATTCATTTGAAAGGTAATTGAAGCAATTTACTTGCCTTAAATAGAAAATCACAGAATCCGAAGCGTCTTTACGTCCTCAGCTTTAGCCTTTCCTTTATCCACGGAATCTACACACAATATAACACTATTTCAGAATCCCGTTTAATACTCGCTAATCAAAATAAACATTCCACTTAGGCTACCCCAGCGAATAGTTCCCTAATTTATGTTTATTTAATCGTATACTATCAATACATAAGCTACAGACAAAAGTATTTAATCAAATAGCCACATAAGCACATACCATATAGATTTTTAAAATATGAAGCCCGACTCACAACTCGTATAAATTATAAAATCATATAATTATACATACTCGTTTTCAAGAAATGATTTTAATATTTTAGAAAAATTTTGACGGCATCCCCTTTATACGGGGGACTGCCAGTCGGGATACAGCCGACACAACCAACACAAATCTCAATTACTAATCAAATCCACAATTAGTATTCAATCCCAATGAAATTCACAACTAACCGTTAATTAACAATTCGAGCTAATATTACTAAAATCCGAATAATCCTTAAATTAATTAAATTATATAAACCGAACATATGATTTGGAAATCAAAACAAAAACTGAAAATATTACATAATAATTTAGTATATGAATAATCTAAAAAAAAATTAGTTAAATCCTGGCACAACCAAACCAACAGAAAATCCCAGTTACAGCACTTGAACCACACGACAAAATAGTATACTCAGCTGAAACACAAGACAAGTAAAACCCACATAATCGAATTACAACAGAAACAATAAATTGAAATAGCAGCAAGTGATCTCCTAACCAACACAACTAATTTAACCATCACTTCCATCACACAACCCCATTAGCCAACTCATGCACACACACACGCTCTCATTCAACACACACGCACACGAATTTAACACTCAACCAAAAAAAAACACATACATGGTACTCACACCACTAACACACACACCCTTCCTTTTAACACACACACGCCACTGCATATTTACTCTCACAACTTGACCCAGCTGCACGTGCACACAACAGAGACATGGTGACTGCAAGGAAGAAAGGAGGGGAAAAGGGAGAAGGGAGGTTTACCAGCAAAATTAAAAAACAATGCCGAGAAAGAGAAATTGAGAGAGAGTTGTAGAGAAGTCTAGAGAAGTCTAAAAACCCAGCTGAGAATTCAATCGGGGAAAAATGGGTATTTAGGGATTTGGATTATATTGATTTGGGGGAAAAGAATATCTAAAAAAAAACATTTTTCATGAATTTCTTTTTTTTTTTTTTTTTTTTTTTTTAAAATCAAATTTATAAAATCACAATTTAAATACAAAATGGAGGGAATATTACATTTTAAAATTTAAAAATGAAAAAGGTAAAAATTACGATCACCCACATATTTTTAAAATATTTTTAGGATTAAAAACGAATTAAATATGGGTTTTACAAGATTAAATCCTTAAATTGGAAAATAATTCGTAAAATCATTTTAAAATCCTTGAAACCCAAAAATAATTCACCAAATATTTTAAAAATCATATAAACTAATAAAATCAATAATGAAAAAGATTTCAGGATTTCTGCTAATCCCGAGAATTTTATAAAATTCACAGAAGGTAAATATAACGCAATTAAATAGGAAATAAATCCCAAAAACATAATTAAAATAGTCGGGCTTACATAACACATATAAAACATCAATCTGACTTCCAAATATTATTCCACAATATAATACTTCCTCAACCAATTCACACACCACATAATTTATATTTAATAATAAAATAAATACTTTTAGTGATTAAATAATCTGAAATTTCTAAGGCGTTATAACCTTCCCCCCTTAAAAGGATTCTGTCCCCAGAATCTCACCTAAGAGAATAATTGAGGATACTTTTCCAGCATATCGCTTTCCAACTCCCAAGTTGATTCTTCCACCTTGGGGTTTCTCCACAAAACTCTCACTATAGGAATTGTTTTATTCCTCAAAACCTTTTCTTTTCGATCTAGTATTTTGATAGGCTGCTCCACATAAGATAAATCTGGCTGAATCTCTATCGGCTCATATTCAATGACATGTTTAGAATCCAGATGGTACTTCTTAAGCATAGATACATGGAACACGTTATGGATATGTTGCATATGAGGCGGTAAAGCTAACTCGTAGGCGACTTTCCCGACTTTCTTCAATACCTCGAAAGGCCCAACAAATCTTGGACTTAATTTTCCTTTCTTGCCAAATCTTACTAACCCTTTCCACGGAGATACTTTCAACAGTACTTGCTCTCCTTCTTCGAATTCCATATTCTTCCTGGCCATATCAGCGTACTTCTTCTGTCGGTTCTGAGCTGCCACTAACCGTTTCTGAATAAGTTGGACTACTTCCTTGGTTTGCTGCACTAACTCAGGTCCGAATATCTTTCGCTCGCCAACTTCTTCCCAGTATACTGGAGATCGACACTTTCGTCCATATAATGCTTCATACGGTGGCATACCGATACTTGCATGAAAGCTATTATTGTATGAAAATTCCACTAACGGCAAGTGTTCATCCCAACTTCCTGCAAAATCCAATGCACAAACTCGGAGCATATCTTCAATTGTTTGAATCGTTCTTTCACTCTGACCGTCAGTTTGAGGATGGTAAGCAGTACTCATTTTTAATTCGGTGCCCAAACATTCTTGAAAACTTCTCCAGAATCTCGAATTAAATCTTGGATCTCGATCTGAGACTATTGATACTGGAACTCCATGTCGCACCACAATTTCTTTTATGTATAGATGAACCAATTTGTCTAATGAGAACCTCTCGTTTATCGGAAGGAAGTGTGCAGACTTCGTTAAGCGATCAACAATTACCCAGATAGCATCATGATTAGCTCTCGTCCTTGGCAATCCAACCACAAAGTCCATTGCAATATGTTCCCATTTCCACTCGGGAATCTCTAATGGTTGTAGCATCCCACTTGGCCTTTGATGTTCTGCTTTTACTTTCTGACAGGTCAAACACTTACTTACCCATTCAGCAATATCTCTCTTCATATCCGGCCACCAGAAGTTTCTTTTCAAATCTCGATACATTTTCGTACTTCCTGGATGAATCGAATATTTCGAACTGTGGGCTTCCTGTAGAATCTCATTCTTCAACTCTGTCACATTTGGTATCCAAATACGTGAAGAAAATCTTAATATCCCCTTGTCATCTACCTGTGTACATATTTCCTCACCCGTTAGCTTGTTCACATCTCCGCTCATGACTTCCTCCTGGCATCTGCGAATCTTTTCTAATAATTCTGGCTGAAACGTCATAGTGTACACCGTATCTGTATTACTTGCAGGCATACACACCTCTATCTCCAATCTTTCAAACTCTTTGTATAATTCCTCAGGCATCGTCAACATACTAATTTTCTCCTTCCTACTTAAAGCGTCCGCCACCACGTTCGCCTTTCCGGGATGATAGTTGATGGTACAATCATAATCCTTGAGTAATTCCAACCATCTTCTCTGTCTCATATTTAACTCTTTCTGGGTGAAAATATATTTTAAACTCTTGTGGTCCGTATAAATTTCACACTTTTCCCCATACAGATAATGTCTCCAAATCTTCAAGGCGAAAACAATCGCGGCTAATTCTAAGTCATGAGTAGGATATTTCTGTTCGTGAGGTTTCAATTGTCTCGAAGCGTAAGCAATTACCTTTCCGTGCTGCATTAGTACACATCCCAAACCTTTGTGAGATGCATTACTGTAGATCACAAAATTTCCCTTTTCATCTGGTAGTGTCAATACAGGTGCAGTCACCAATCTCTTCTTCAATTCCTGGAAACTTTCTTCACACTTCTCATTCCACACAAACTTTTCATTCTTCCTTGTCAACTTTGTTAGTGGGGTGGCTATTTTCGCAAAGTCTTGAACAAATCTTCGATAGTATCCCGCCAATCCTAAGAAACTTCGAACCTCTGTGGGTGTTTTAGGTCGGTCCCAATTCATCACGGCTTCAATTTTAGCAGGATCCACCTTAATCCCTTCACTGCTGATGACATGCCCTAAAAACTGCACTTCTTTCAACCAAAACTCACATTTGGAAAACTTCGCATACAATTTCTCTTTCCTCAACGTTTCTAAGGCTATTCTCAAATGCCCTGCATGCTCTTCTTCGGTCTTCGAGTATATCAGAATATCATCTATAAACACAATCACAAACTTATCCAAATACTTCTTGAAGACTCTATTCATTAAGTCCATGAACGCTGCTGGTGCATTGGTTAACCCAAAGGCCATCACCAAGAATTCGTAGTGCCCATATCTAGTCCGAAACGCCGTTTTTGGAACGTCTTCCGGTCTAATCTTTAATTGAAAATATCCTGACCGCAAATCAATCTTCGAGAAACAAGTTGCTCCTTTCAGTTGATCAAATAAATCGTCAATTCTCGGCAAAGGGTATTTATTCTTAATGGTCAACTTATTTAGTTCCCGATAATCGATACACAGTCTCATACTTCCATCCTTCTTCTTTACAAACAATACCGGAGCTCCCCACGGTGATACACTGGGTCTAATAATACCTTTCTCCAGAAGATCTTGCAATTGGACTGCCAATTCCTTCATCTCTACAGGTGCCATTCGATAAGGAGCCTTTGACACTGGTTCAGTTCCGGGGGCTAAATCGATGGTAAATTCTATTTCTCTATCCGGAGGTAATCCGGGAAGTTCATCTGGAAAAACATCGAGAAACTCATTCACCACTGGTATTTCCTCTATTTTAGGCACCTCTTGACTAGTATCCATGACATAAGCCATATAGCCCTCGCATCCTTGCCTCAACAACCTCTTTGTTTGAATGATCGACAAGAATCTCCTAGTCTGCCTCTGACCCCTAAAGGTAACTTCTACATTATCAGAGGTTTTAAGGATCACCTTCTTATTCTTACAATCAATTTGGGCATTATTCTCTGTTAACCAATCCATTCCTAAGATAACATCAAATTCACCTAACTGAAATGGTATCAAATTAGCGTAGAAACAATGCCCTGAAATATCAATCTTGCAACGGGGACATACTTGAGTAACCGGAATTCGCTCTGAATTAGCTATTTCTATAACTATAGCTTCACGTAACATGCATACTTCACAATTTAACTTTTGAACAAATTCTTTGGATATAAAGGATTTCGTAGCCCCGGAATCAATTAACACTTTAGCTTTGACAGAATTTACAGGGAGCGTACCTGCTACCACATCCGAATTCTTAATAGCTTCGTTCAGAGTCATGTTGAAAGTCCTTGCCACTGGTCTGATACTTGATGTTGGGGGTGCTGCTTCAATTGCTTGCAGTATTGGATTAGCCAGAACTGGAGGCTTTACTACAGGTACTTTACAGTCTTTCATTATATGTCCTGGCTTTCCACAACGGTGACACACAATTCCTGCCTTGCATTCCCGAGCATAATGACCTTTTTGATTACATTTGAAACACGTCACCTCCAGCTTTGTACACACTCCAGGATGCCTTTTCCCACAAGTTTTGCATTCTGCCAAGGGTGGCCTAACCAACTTCTGTTGACTCGCATCTTGAATTCTATTTCCTTGGCCCCCATTCCCTGATCCCGGCTTCTTAGGGTTCCCATACTTTCCTGGCTGGAATCCTGGCTTTTTATTTGGCACATTATGAGAACTGCCTTGCTCTTGTCGTTCCCCCATTGACCCAGCCTTCCTTTTCTTTCCTTCTTTTTCCTTGAAGTATAATTCGCTTTCCCCTTCAGCTATCATGGCTTTTTGCACCACTGCTGCATAAGTCTCCAACTCCAAAACTGCTAGTTTAGTACGAATCCACGGTTTCAATCCTTGTTGAAACCTCTTAGCCTTCTTCCTCTCCGTATCCACATAGGTCGGAGCAAACCTAGCTAGTTCCGTAAACTTGGTTTCATATTCTGTCACCGACATTTTCCCTTGTTTCAGCTCCAAAAACTTCATCTCCATCTGGTCTTTCATATAGTCGGGGAAATACTTTTCCAAAAATAGCTCTGTGAACCTCTCCCAAGGAATCACCTCAGTAGCTTCCAACATCTTCACTGACTCCCACCAGTAAGTAGCTTCATTCTTCAAGAAATAACTTACATATTCAGTTTGTTTGTCTGCTGGGACCCCCACCAGTGCAATGGCTTTTTCCATCTCTTTTAACCAAGACCTCGCCTCCACCGGGTCCGCTGTTCCTTTAAACTCAGGAGGTTTTACTGCCTGGAAAGACTTAAAAGTAACCACCGGAGGAACAGGTGGCTGCTGCTGCTGCTGCTGTTGTTGCTGTTGTTGCTGTTGTTGCTGTTGTTGCTGTTGTTGCTGTTGTTGCTGTTGAGCCAACAACTGCTGCTGTAATTGCTGCTGTTGCTGTGCCAGAGTAGCAGTCTGTTGAACAAGAGTTTGTAATATTTGTGCTAAGGCAGGGTCCATCTGACCAACAGGGGGTGGATTAGCTTGCTCCCCCTGATCGGTGGTTCGGGTATTTTGTTTCTTCTTTTTGGGTGGCATATTTCTGAAATCAATGAACAATTATATTAGATTCAGGTTCAGAAAATAATATCTCAACATGCTCCAACTTAAACAAACAATGCATATATTACTGAAAGGTAATTCGAGGTCTCCAACCAATATTCCGGTCAACAATTGATTCACAGGGTGCAATAGGATATTAATCCAAGGTTGCACAAGGTATTCACAAACGTTCAATAGGTGCAATAAAGAAACAATAGTCATAATGCTAAGGTCAAACATAGTATCGAAAGTAAAAACAATGCTAGAAGGAAATGGTGCTGAAAGTAAATATGAAACGAGCAGTAAATAAGATGCTTAAATAAATGACAGTATAAAGGAATTTAACACAGTTCTGCGAAAGTGATAATGACATATATAGATAGATCTGATACAAGCGTAAGAACAACGCTTCGATAAGGATACAACATAATACTAAAAGAGAAGACTGCTAACATCTAGTCACAGTACAACAGATATATACAACAAAACTGGTCGCACTGCGAATCCTGACGTACTACTACTGCCATAACATGCCGCTAAATACCACATCATCATACTATCCTAATCATCACTGGTCATCATCGTCATCCGACTCTCCCCGCCAGGCTGATCCCAAAATGCTCTCCAGCTCTGCCGTCACCAGACCTAAGGTCACCTGCTGTGTCACAAATGCCGGCTCATCTCGGGATCTCATCCGTCCCCGCCTAATGACAACACGTCTAAGAGCTCGTACTCGCCTCCGGACATCCTCCAGCTCAGCCGCCACTCTATCTCTATCTCTAGCCCGCTCCTCCTCCCCAGCTCTCATAGCCCTCCACTCTGCCATCTGCCCCAAGAGATAGTCCCTCTCGCGGGCCACTCGCTCGTACACATGGTATGGTACAGGCTGAGGAGTATACTGGTATGCTGGCCCATTCACTGAGCCCTGCGATCCCACGAACGGCTGCATAACCCCGGGGGAAATCTGCTGCGGAACAGAAGCCCCTCCTTCCGGATCCTCGTCCGGGTCTGAATCGGAACCAGAAGCAGGTGCCTGAAGTATACATATATATATATATAATTAGACTTCCTATCTCTCACGAAACAATCCTAACCTTTCTTATAACTCTACCCCGACTCCCCACCTAATTGTTTCAGTGACTGTGACCTGTGGCTCTGATACCAACTTGTAACACCCTCACTTGCCAACAATAATATTATAAACTCTTATATTCAATTAAACATTAATATAGGGGAAATCTTAGAAATTTCGGCATGATGTAATCATAAATCGGACTAATCACCTGTTTAAGCAACTAAGTAGAACTAAAAACAGTCCACAAGCACCAGTCATACTAATCCATAAGAAAATAAAACCATTACAACCCAGACCGCACACAGGTCACTGTATGAAACAACTATCAATAGCTATTACAACCCAGAACTGAATTAAATAATATACAACCCAATAAATATAATAATCCGACTACAAATACAGATGTAATATAAACCAAGGTATGTGTGTCACTACCCAACCAACCGCCTCGACCCTCTGACTGCCTCGGTGACTACCCCAACCCGACGGGCCACTTCTTCTAGACATCTCCTGGCTTAGCTGAGGAAACAGAATTAGCAAGCAAGTGAGCCAAATGCTCAGCAAGTATATAAATATATAAAATTAAAACATCACAACTGATATGTCTACAAGATTGTCTAGAATCAGCAATCAACAATACATAAGAGCTCAACTGAAAATTTATCATTTGTCTGAATCATAAATTAGAAGAGGATTGGACTATCATGCATTTTTATAATGAAAAACAATTATAAGGTTAGGCTGCTGATCAGTCACGCACTAACCCCGGACAAACGCACACAGCAATGTCCTTTAATGGATCCACGGCACACATTGGCCTTAATTATTTCTGACCACGAATCTGGTCCGACCCTTATGGTCCACATTTTAAAAAACTAACAGTCCAATCCTAATTAAACATTAGGTGTCGGAACAATCGACTACCTCAACTGCCAAACACCCTGGACACTTCCGTTCCAGGTTAACATCTCAATTTCACCAAATAAAACAAAGTCGGGTAGTCTCTGAATTAAATATCAACAAGTTCGATATGGCAAAAAGGGGTATTGATTTAAGTCAGGCTACTAAAAGGATCAACGAAGTGATATAATCAACTTGGGGTATAAAAATGGAATATTCAAAATTTATGGAAATTATCAGAGCAGTTATATCAAGAATAAATCGGATGCATAAGAATCAAGTTATGATAATCATAATTCGCTGGAAATATAAGTGAAGTGGTCTACTTGAAAAAAAAAGGGGTGGGATAATACACTTGCAAGGAATATGGATGTAAATCAGTTCATTAATAGCATCAACAACTCAGTGGAATCAATTTTGGGACATAACAATTAGGTATTCGCAATTTCGGAAAATTAACAGAACAATTATAGCAAGAATAATTTAAATAAGCATATGAATCAGACTTTTATAATCATAATTCATTTGAAAGGTAATTGAAGCAATTTACTTGCCTTAAATAGAAAATCACAGAATCCGAAGCGTCTTTACGTCCTCAGCTTTAGCCTTTCCTTTATCCACGGAATCTACACACAATATAACACTATTTCAGAATCCCGTTTAATACTCGCTAATCAAAATAAACATTCCACTTAGGCTACCCCAGCGAATAGTTCCCTAATTTATGTTTATTTAATCGTATACTATCAATACATAAGCTACAGACAAAAGTATTTAATCAAATAGCCACATAAGCACATACCATATAGATTTTTAAAATATGAAGCCCGACTCACAACTCGTATAAATTATAAAATCATATAATTATACATACTCGTTTTCAAGAAATGATTTTAATATTTTAGAAAAATTTTGACGGCATCCCCTTTATACGGGGGACTGCCAGTCGGGATACAGCCGACACAACCAACACAAATCTCAATTACTAATCAAATCCACAATTAGTATTCAATCCCAATGAAATTCACAACTAACCGTTAATTAACAATTCGAGCTAATATTACTAAAATCCGAATAATCCTTAAATTAATTAAATTATATAAACCGAACATATGATTTGGAAATCAAAACAAAAACTGAAAATATTACATAATAATTTAGTATATGAATAATCTAAAAAAAAATTAGTTAAATCCTGGCACAACCAAACCAACAGAAAATCCCAGTTACAGCACTTGAACCACACGACAAAATAGTATACTCAGCTGAAACACAAGACAAGTAAAACCCACATAATCGAATTACAACAGAAACAATAAATTGAAATAGCAGCAAGTGATCTCCTAACCAACACAACTAATTTAACCATCACTTCCATCACACAACCCCATTAGCCAACTCATGCACACACACACGCTCTCATTCAACACACACGCACACGAATTTAACACTCAACCAAAAAAAAACACATACATGGTACTCACACCACTAACACACACACCCTTCCTTTTAACACACACACGCCACTGCATATTTACTCTCACAACTTGACCCAGCTGCACGTGCACACAACAGAGACATGGTGACTGCAAGGAAGAAAGGAGGGGAAAAGGGAGAAGGGAGGTTTACCAGCAAAATTAAAAAACAATGCCGAGAAAGAGAAATTGAGAGAGAGTTGTAGAGAAGTCTAGAGAAGTCTAAAAACCCAGCTGAGAATTCAATCGGGGAAAAATGGGTATTTAGGGATTTGGATTATATTGATTTGGGGGAAAAGAATATCTAAAAAAAACATTTTTCATGAATTTCTTTTTTTTTTTTTTTTTTTTTTTTTAAAATCAAATTTATAAAATCACAATTTAAATACAAAATGGAGGGAATATTACATTTTAAAATTTAAAAATGAAAAAGGTAAAAATTACGATCACCCACATATTTTTAAAATATTTTTAGGATTAAAAACGAATTAAATATGGGTTTTACAAGATTAAATCCTTAAATTGGAAAATAATTCGTAAAATCATTTTAAAATCCTTGAAACCCAAAAATAATTCACCAAATATTTTAAAAATCATATAAACTAATAAAATCAATAATGAAAAAGATTTCAGGATTTCTGCTAATCCCGAGAATTTTATAAAATTCACAGAAGGTAAATATAACGCAATTAAATAGGAAATAAATCCCAAAAACATAATTAAAATAGTCGGGCTTACATAACACATATAAAACATCAATCTGACTTCCAAATATTATTCCACAATATAATACTTCCTCAACCAATTCACACACCACATAATTTATATTTAATAATAAAATAAATACTTTTAGTGATTAAATAATCTGAAATTTCTAAGGCGTTATAGCTTGATTTCAAAAGACAATGTCATCATTGAAGAAAAGGCTTTAGTTGAAGGTTTGAAGCACAATTTACAGAGTGTCAGTCAGATTTGTGACAAAGACTATGAAGTAAAGTTCACAAAAGAAGCCTGTGTTGTTTCTGCCAAGAAAGACAACAATGTGGTATTGACAGGCTTTAGAAAAGGAAATGTTTACATAGCTGACTTCAATTCAGCATGCTCAGAATCCATTACTTGCCTCTTCAGCAAAGCAAGTAAGGATGAGAGTTGGCTATGGCATAAGAAGCTGTCACATTTGAATTTTAAAGTTATGAATGATTTGGTAAGAAAGGATCTTGTTAGAGGAATCCCTCAATTGGAGTTTGTCAGAGATGGACTGTGTGATGCCTGCCAATTAGGGAAACAAAAGAAATCATCCTTCAAAAGCAAGACAGAGTCATCCATTGTTAAGCCTCTTCAATTGCTGCATATGGACTTATTTGGTCCAGTAAATGTCACGTCTATTTCAAAGAAAAAATACTGTCTGGTGATTGTAGATGATTTTTCTAAGTTCACATGGACCTTCTTCCTGCACTCCAAGGATTGTGCAAGTGAAATCATCATTAATCACCTCAGAATACTAAACAATGGTTCTGAAGACAGAGTACAAAGAATCAGGAGTGACAATGGTACTGAATTCAAGAATTCTACAATGAAGATTTTCTGTGAAGAGAATGGAATTGTCCATGAGTTTTCTGCTGCCTAAACACCTCAGCAAAATGGGGTTGTTGAAAGGAAAAACAGAACTCTCATTGAAGCAGCTAGAACAATGTTAAGTGAATCAAGGTTACCAACATATTTCTGGGCTGAAGCTGTCAACACTGCATGCTTTACTCAGAATATTTCCTTGGTCAATCAAGCTAGAGGAATGACTCCTTATCAGTTATTAACCAACAAGAAACCAACTTTAGCTTTCCTACATGTCTTTAGATGTAAGTGTTTTGTGCTAAGGAATCATGGAGATAACTTGGGCAAATTTGAAGCAAAGGCAGATGAAGCTATTTTCGTTGGATATGCAGCAGGGAAAGCCTACAAGGTCTACAATCTAAGAACCAACATTGTTAGGGAATCTGTACATGTTGTGTTTGATGATCAAAAGATTCTAGGCCTAAATGATGAAGGTTCCCATGAAAAGTTAGAATTTGAGAATGAAGGTGAAGGAAGAATGTACTATGATGATGATGAGGAAAATGAAGATCATGACTACAGAGATCCACCTAGAGCTGTTATACCAACTAGAAGTGATGCTTACACTGAAAATGAAGCATCCGTTGACAGTCATTCTGCAACATCCGTTGACAGTCATTCTGCAACATCCGTTGACACTATTAGAGATGCATCCGTTGACAGATATTCTCAAGCATCCGTCGACAGGCAAAATGTGCATCCGTTGACAGTCAACTTCATAATTCAGCAAGGACAACAAACTCAGGGGGAGTTTCTCAAGGTCAAAATTCAATGCTAAATCAACATGATCATGCTCATGGAAATGAAGCAACCTCATCAAGATCAAACCTTCCACCTGCAAGAAAATGGACTAGAGATCATCCATTTGAGTTAATCATTGGTGAATCAAATTCAAGAGTCCAAACTAGATGGGCCACTCAAGCAGAATGTCTATACAGTAGCTTCCTGTCTCAAGAGGAACCTAAGAAAGTGGAAGATGCCCTTCTAGATCCAGAATGGGTGTTAGCAATGCAAGAAGAGCTAAACCAATTTGAAAGAAATAAATTATGGAAACTTGTGCCCAAACCTGATGATAGAAGTGTCATAGGTACTAAATGGGTTCTCAAGAATAAGACAGATGAAAATGGCATAATTGTGAGGAATAAAGCTAGATTAGTGGCAAAGGGCTACTCTCAAGAAGAAGGAATAGATTTTGATGAAACTTTTGCTCCAGTGGCAAGACTTGAGGCAATAAGAATCTTTCTAGCCTATGCAGCTCATGCCAATTTCAAAGTCTATCAGATGGATGTCAAAAGTGCCTTTCTAAATGGGGAACTGGAAGAAGAGGTCTATGTCCATCAACCTCCTGGCTTTGAGGATCCAGAATTTCCAGGATATGTATATCTTCTCATGAAAGCACTTTATGGTTTGAAGCAAGCACCAAGAGCCTGGTATGACACTTTATCTCAATTTCCTTTGGAGAACCACTTCACTAGAGGTACAGTAGATAAAACCTTATTTCATAGGAATATTAATGGCTCTTCAATACTTGTTCAAATCTATGTAGATGATATTATTTTTGGGTATACAGATGAGAAGCTTTGCAAAAAGTTTGCCAAACTTATGCAAAGTAGGTATGAAATGAGCATGATGGGTGAATTAACTTACTTTCTTGGCCTACAAGTAAAGCAAGTTAATGAGAGCATTTTCATAAGTCAAACAAAATATATTTATGATCTCTTAAAGAAATTTGACTTAATGGATTGTACATCTGCTAAAACACCTATGGCCACTGCAACTAAGCTTGAGTTGAATACTAAGGAAAAGTCTGTGGACATCTCAAGCTATAGAGGCATGGTAGGTTCACTTCTATACCTAACAGCTAGTAGACCTGATATAATGTTTTCTACTTGTCTTTGTTCTAGATTTCAAGCTGACCCTAGAGAGTCTCACTTAATAGCTATTAAAAGAATTTTCAGGTATCTCAAGGGAACACCAAACCTTGGCATTTGGTACCCAAGAGAATCTGGTTTTGATCTAACTGGCTATTCAGATGCAGATTATGCAGGTTGCAGAGTTGATAGGAAAAGTACTACAGGTTCCTGTCAATTTCTAGGAAACAGGCTTGTTTCATGGTTCAGTAAGAAACAAAACTCAGTCTCCACTTCTACAGCTGAAGCTAAGTACATTGCTGCTGGAAGCTGTTGTGCACAGATTCTATGGATGAGAAACCAACTCATTGACTATGGTCTAAAAGTTGAGAAGATTCCAATTTTCGGTGACAACATAAGTGCTATTGCCATCACAGGGAATCCAGTGCAACATTCGAGAACCAAGCACATTGACATCAAATGCCACTTCATTAGAGAACATGTGATGAATGGTACAGTAGAAATGCACTTTGTGCCAAGTGAAATGCAGCTTGCAGATATCTTCACCAAGCCTCTTGATGAATCCACATTCACAAGATTGGTAGGTGAGCTAGGTATGCTTAACTTGTCATAATTCCTAGTGATATTTGATTTCACTGCATTGAAGCTAGAAATGTGTTTTGATTTACTTGAAAGTTAAAACTTTCAGAAAAATTTTCTGCAGAATCAACGGATATCCTTTTATCCGTTGATAGTATAAACACATTACTAGATTTTCGCATGTCAACGGATAACAGGCTATCCACGTCATCAACGGATAAACTGTATCTCAACCGTTCATTCTATATCCGTTGATATACATTTTTTTTTATATATAGCCATTGGTAACCGTGTATATCTAATCATGGCTGTACTTATTTTCTTTTCATTTATTATCTGACAGTTACTTTTGACCAATGGAGTAATTACTTTTAATTATTTCATTTTTAACTCTTGAAAAATATAAAAGACTGACTTGTACTATCACATCTCACTTTTACTCATTTTCAAGCATATCAAAAGTTAACTGCATCTTCTTCTCTAAAACTCTCTGTAACCAAAGTTCAAACACTTCAATGGCGCCCATTGTTAAGATGATGTCCTCCACTGGGTTTACCTATGAGAAGAACAATTTCGCGGCCTTTGTTGACACAGTGAATGCTCCAGAAGCTTACCACACTTTGATGTGTTTCGTGAAGAAATGAAAACCGTCATATGCTATGACTGCCACCACCCCCTTAATCCACGAGGTAATTGAAGAAATGTGGACATCTGCTGAGTACAATGGCACAGACGGTATAATTGCTATCTCTTTAAAGGGTAAAAACTATGTAGTTAATTCTGATGTAATAACTGCTTGTTTAAAATTGCCTGAGAATAACTGTCTGAAAGTACCCACTGATGCTGAAATTGTTGCCATGCTTAATTCTATTAATTATTCCCTTAGTACTGAAAACTTAGGGAAAATTGTTAGGAAAGGAATGGTTAAAGAATGGAGCTATTTCTGTGATGCCTTCATTAAAACTTTTTCAGGTAAAATTAGTAATTTTGATGCTGTTACCCAGTCCATGCTAACTATGATGTGTATGCTCTTAAATGATAAATTCTATAATTTTGGCACACTAGTTATGTATGAGATAGCTGCAAAGTTAGGTAAAAAGGAAACTAGGAGCAAGAATATCTACTTTTCTAGATTTTTAATGCTCTTAGCACTGCATGTATCTGAGAATGAGCTATCCATTGCTAACCCGGATAGCAAGTTCCAATGTTTTGTTCAGGAGAAGAGAGTCTTAAGTGACCTAATTCGAATGAACCTCAATGCAGGAGTACAATTGGTATATCTACCAATTGTTCAGGTAACTATTTCTAACTCTGAAACCCCTATCTCCAACCCCCAAATTTCTTTGCCTTCTAGTGTCACAATGGAGTCTGTAGTTGTGACCAAACAGGCTCCTACCAAAGTGACCAAATCCAGAGTTCCAAAATCACATTCTAGTAAGCAAACCTCAAGTGTCTCTCAAAAGACACCTGTTGTAAAATCTACCAAAACTCTTGAGGGGAGTGTGAAGGTGGTCGTGAGTGGTGAGGGACAGGGTGAACATCAAAGAAGCCCTAAGGATAAGGAAGGAGAGATGAGTGCAACCACCATTTCAGTCTCTCAAAAGACTGCTAATGTAACTACAAGCCAAATTCTAGTTACACTCTCTCAACAGAGTGTGACTACTGAATCAAGTTCCCCACAAGGAACACTGCACAAGAGGATTAGAGACACAGATAGCCCACTCTCAAAAACCTATGGAAGAAGAGTGAAATCTAAAACCACAGGGAATCACAGGGTGCACACACAGTACATGAAACTGTACCTTCTCAAATTCAGTTTGATGTGACATCAATAAATGTGGAGTCACAGCCCCTTGATCTTAATCTTCAAATCGATACACATTACAATCCACCATCACCAACTCCATCTCTGGATGTGGATATGATATCTACATCAATTCCTGATTCTCCATCTTTAAGATTCTTGGAGAAGCCCCACTCTGCAATTGGTGGTCATCATCTTTTAGATGATTTGTTGGACCATCAATCTTCCCTTCCAGAATTCTCAACACAGACTGTGGCCTCGAACTTAAAATCAATCTCCACAGATTCAGTGTTGGTTTTCTCTTCAACGGATAAAATTATTCCTTCCTCAACGGATATCCTTCATCCGTTGACAAGTGTTTCTCCATCAACGGATGCGCCTCTTTCTAGCCATCCGTTGACAGCTATAACTACTCCATCAACGGATATTCCTTATCCGTTGATAACTCACTCTACCACTGCTATATCTGACATTCCTGTGTCAAGTGTGGAGGAGTTCTCAGTAGTTGAAACACTTTTAGGATTGAGGGAAGGGAGTGAGAGGCTGCCTTGTGAGCAGGCAAAAGGAGAGCTAAATAATGAGAGGCTGGCCATTTCTTCCGGTCAGGCAAAAGGAGAGACTGAGAGTTCCACCTTAGTAGGTGAAGGTGAGGGTGTGAGAGGTGTGAGCCAAGGGGAGCCCTTGATGCAAGAAAAGAGAGATAAGAGGAGAGAAGGGGCTACAGGTGAAATAAGGATGGAAGAAGCAGCCATTGCTAGTGAGTCAATGGAGGTTGAGGATGCAGCCAAGGAAATGGAATTTCAAAGAGAATATCAGTCCATGATTGACTCCATTTCTTTGGATGCTAAAACCTTTACTCACCCTGTTCCTGCCTATCAAATTCTGGCACAACAGGTCAATGTGGAAGCAGAGGAGGCAATGCACCTAGTGCACTCCTCACAGTCTCTACTTAGAGCTAAGGAATCTTTAGAAGCTCTGCCAACCACTGCTGAGAGTGAAGAATTTGAAGATTCTGAAGATGAAGATAGCCAGAGCCCTGAAGATGAAGGTGATAGCAGTATTCATGATTGGAAATTTGGTAAAAACTACACCTAACATCAACTTGATGTGGAAATCATAAGGCAATATAAATCTGCCCTGGCTGAGCACCAAGAAGCAGATCCACAGAGAAAGGTTGTTCTTCAACAGGCAATTGACTCCCTTAAGTTACAAAAGATGCAAATGGTGATTCAGAAATCCAACTTAGAGGAGGTCAAACAAGAAATCAAGGATGTGAAGATCTCTGTGGATTCCAAGTTAGAGCAACTAGCTCCTACAGCCACTCAGAGGGTGTTGCAACAAAGGTTCATCAAAGAAGACAACCTAGCTAAGTCTGTGCAACTACTCAACTCAAGAGTGGAAAAGATGGAATCCCAGATGGAGCAATTTCTTCACCATCAAAAACTGCAAACCCAACTGCTAGAAAAGTTAGTTGCAACCCCAACTTCTAGTCAAACCCTTGATGCTAACAAAAAGGGGGAGAAAGTGGAAGAGGCTGTGGCAACTACAAGTCATATCTCAATTTCTGAAAGAAGGGAAGCAGCAAGTGAGGGGGAGCAGCAGCCTACCATAGTGGTCAATCCACAGGACTTCATTGTCGAAGCTTCCCCCAGCAAATCCAAACCTCTACAAGTAGCTCTATCTAAAGAGTTTGATTTCTCAAACTTGACAGAAGAGGAAAAGCTAGCCAAGATTGAAGACCTGCAAAGGATGAAAGAGGAGAACAATGAAAGAATAATGAGGACAGAAAGATTGATCAATGCATCTATTGTATTAAATCTGTTCTCTAGCCAAACCTCAGCTCCAACAATATCTACCACAATTCTGAAGGTGCTCACTCCAGCAATTGTGGCTCCTACATTCTATGATGCTGAGCCTTCTCATGTTAAAGATTTGAACCCTACATCAAAGCAAGACCCTACTCACCACCAAAAGCAAATGGGAAGAACAAGTTACAACTGGACTTTCCATTTCCCAAGGATGATGAAGAGAAGCTGATGGGTAAGCAAATTAAGGAATTCAAGGAGAAGACTAACAGTTGTGTAAGAGAATGGATGGCTGTAATCATAAGGAATGGAAAAGTTCTACACATATCCAACATCCATCCTAGATTTGTTGAAGCCAAGAGAGAAGAGACTTCAAGGCTGCTAAGAGAATCTCAACCAAGCACTGAATTGCAAAATGAAAACTCAGATGAGAAGCAAGTCAGGCTGGCTCAAGAGTTAATGGATGAGGTAGAGGATGAAATGAGGGAACCTGAGGAAGTCCCCAAATCCAAAAGGAAAGGGAAATCAGTCCCCAAATCCAAATCTAAGAGAATGAAATCAAAGGCAAGGAGGCCTGTCTCTCCGGAAATTGAAAACAAGGAGACAGTTGGCTCATCACAACCTATTTCTGTAAAAGTATTCAACCCAACTGTGAATTTCCATGGTGATCATATAGTACCTAAAGAGGAACCAATGAATCTTGACTCCATTGAGGTTCCTTCATTCTTGCTGAAGCCTCAACAGAAGCCTATACAGAAGAAAAGGATACCAAGGAAGCAACCTTCAAAGGAACCAATTCAAGTTGCTAGGGTACCTGCTATTGTCAGGCAGCCAATCTTGGAAAACAAGGATGATTTTATCTATCAGGCATATATTGAAGAATACTCTGGCATGAATCTTTATCTGGATGAATTGTCAGAAGTAAGAGGAATTGACAAATATAAACATCTGCCTGAGAGGTTGGTCTTTGTATACAAGGGAGGAAAGGAAAGGACATGGCCACTACAAAGGGTTCTTAGAGAAAATTATCTGACCTTAACCAAAGTGTTTTCTGCAATCAAGAGATACACAGGGTTCTCCAAGATAGCAAAAGGGGAGATACTGGACAGAATAGAACAGATAAGGAGGGAATGGAACTCACCATCAAGTCTACCAAGGAAGATGAAGATCCCATACAATGGACAGAAAATCCACCTTCAACCCTTCTGGATGATGGAGTTCAGGGATGAAGATGGTAACAGGAGATTCTTCAGGTTAGAAGACCAACTATCAAAGGCTAGTTCTCAATACCTGAGATGGTTACAACAAAAGCTAAATCCAAAGGTTGATGAAGAAGATGCCTTCTATAGGCAACTCCAAATTCATATTGAGTCCAACTCTGCCAAAGAAGGAAAATCAAGGGTGATGCCAACAAGAGAAAAGAAACATTCGTAATCTGCTCAGTCTAGAGGAGCATTTCTCTGTAAATTTCTCAAACTTTCAGTTTTTAATTTTTGTAGCTTAATACAATTTTTGCATTGTTCTATATATATCTTTATGAATGTTTTGTTATCATCAAGGTCCTGAATTTATGCTTTATTGCCATCAAGTATAAATTGGGGGAGATTGTTAGGAATATGTTGTACTTGATGATAACTTCACAATCAATCAAATTGTATAAGGTTTTGTAGCTGTCAACGGATGAGGATTTATAACTCTATCCGTTGACAGGTAGCTCATAAACGGATGAGGTTTTGTAGCATACTGCAGTATCTCTATGTTATCAGTTGATAGTGTTTTTATCCACAGTCATGTTGACCATCAACGGATAGGCAGAATAGGGTAGCCAATTGTAAATAAGCCATGCTATGTAATTCTGTCTAAGTGAAAGTGTATCAACAGATGAAGACAAAACTCTATCAACGGATACAACTCAAATCCACTCTATCAACGGATACAACTCAAATCCACTCTATCAACGGATACAGCTCAAGTCTCAATATCAATGGATACAGCTCAATACATCATCAACGGATGTCAGTGTACAATATCAACGGATAATCATTGACACTGTCTTCTATGATTAGCTGGGGATTAGCAGTTGATAAGGACATGTTTGACTGATAGATCACATGGGTTGATAGTAGATACAAAAAGCAGTATGGCAGCCATACTTTGGAAACAAAGAAGAAAGAAGCATTCCGTTTACACTATGAATACAAGAAAGGTGCAGGAGACATGTCTAATCACAAGGACAACCTTTCGGCTACATGTGTATTTGGAGTGTAGTAGCAAGTCAACTAGAATTAGATTAATATTATCTTATTCCAGTAGTACTTGTAAAACTTGGGATTTATAACCAAGTGTAGCCACTCTTTGTAGACTAAGAAAACAGATTCATTTTGCTTAGGGTTTCTATTGAATATTCTTAGAAAGCAAAGAGTTGTAAAACAGAAGCTGTGTACTTTTGTATCACAGAGTTTTCTTCAAATAAAAGCTTCAGGTGGTGCATTTAACCACCTGATTTTTATGTGTTTGTGCATTGATCTTTTTACAAGCAATTATCTAAGTATAGATTTCTGGAGTTCTTATCAGAAATTTATAAATATCAAGAATTGTATTCAACCCCCCCTTCTACAATTATACAAGTGTGTAATCTGGGAATAACAATTGCATCTCCTTCGCCCGCGTAAGATACTTCTATGCCAACCGGGAAAAATGGCTCTGTTATGAAACAAAGCGGTAGATAGGCTCATTTACCGGTATTCCCTAATTAGTGGCCTTAGGAGATTAGGGTCCCCCCCTTAGATTCTCCGCTCATCTACGGGGAGTTTCCGTATCCATCTCCGCAGGGATCTCCAGATCGTAAGATATTATCGCCTTTGTTGCACTCGAGTATATTTCTGTCACTTTCGGAAAGTGCACGGGCAGCCGTCCTTTCCGTTTTTCACAATGTTTGCAAAGTTACTCACGAATCAAAGTTTGAATGTCCCTTCGAAGTGCCGCACGCCCTTTTTTTTGATCGATAGCAGGGTGGGCTACTTCCGTCGATGCTGGCCCCCCGTTCTGGAGCCAGCGGGTTCTGAATGACCTCCCTCTAACGGTTTAAAAAGTGGTTAACCCGTCTCGAAAAAATCCATATCGTCCCTCTGAAAAAGGTGTATCAATTACAGCCAACTCCCCTGTCTCTTTCCCTATCGAAAAACAAACCCTACTCCTTTTTTTTCTAGAAATGCTAACCAAGTGACACACTGGGCTATGGGTCATGAAATAGATTGACCTCCATCCTTCTTAACTATGTACGGCCAATGAACTCCTCGCTTTAGTCCGTTCATTCTTTCTTTGGGCTCGGGTCGATAGTAGTCGTGGTAGTAATGTCCTGGAGCCCAGCTACCGACCTGAGGTGCCGCGTCATAAAGGGGTGTTAAACGTAATTCTAGAAGGGCATTACCAAAAAACACTGAGTCTTGGCAGTTCAAGTGAAAGTTTCTTAGACTAGTCCCACTAAGTTGGCGGGGAAACTTACTTCCGAGAGAGCTACTTTTGCCTCGGGAATTACATAACGAGAGAGCCGATGCTTATACTGCTTTACTCCACTAATTAAACCTTCCTTCCCCTACTCCTTCCTTTCCCCATGTGGAATCAGTCCCTACATTGGTTTGGCTCTTTCTGTAACAACCTACCGGGCAAGATAAGGAGGAACGAACGACAGAAGTCCCACAACATATTCAAGTCCATCTGCAGCCTATGTCCATCAATCCTCCAATCGCTTGTTAAATTGGCATAGATTGATAGAACTACACAGGGTCTGATTCTTTTGAGTAAGATTATATGTAAGTAGTTCGGTTTATAGCCGGATGCGACCCTCCCCCTTTAGAGCTTAAGAGATAGGGCAATCGGGGATGCAGCTCGGGCGTAGTGTGTAATAACCCAAATTTTTGTATTCGAGAATTTTTTTATTTTATGAATGAATTGTACTTTGCATGGATGAAAAGTGAATTTCATGGATGAATAGTGATTTTGGAAATGAAGAAATTTTTCACGTTACCGTATGTACAGGACAAGAAATGGATGTTGTAAAGTTATACGAGTAATCTACGAAGCGAATAAGTGTATGTAAACGCGATCGGAATTCAAAAAATCCGAACTTTATTTTTGTGGAAAATTTGACCGAGCAGGAAAGAGCATATCAATACCTCAAGAGAAGTGAAATATTATATTAAGGATTCAAGGATTATATTTTTATGAAATATGATTTGAGGATTTAGAACGAAAACCTTCGAGTTAGAATAATGAGCGTTCTAGAAATCGCTAGAACTTTATAATGAGATTAAGTGTTACCCAATAATGAACAATTGTAGAAGGGGGTTGAATACAATTGTATAATATTTTTGACTTTAACAGAAATGATAACACAAGTATGAATAAAACAGCTTTATTAACTCTGATATAAAACTGTTACAAACTATCTCAAGAAATTCTGATGTTCTTGAGAACTGCTAGGTTACAAGATATCTCGTGTAAGCGATTACTCATGATGTAAAACCTAAACTGTGTTTATATACATCACACAGCTGCCCTATCAATTACAAGATATGCCAAATCAATTAACAACTGTTTATAATACATATCCTAACTAATAGCTACGATCCTATAAAATAGGAGTCGATAAATCAATCTTCCTTGATCTCTGTACTAATGTAAATCTTCATGTAATCCATATCAGCTTCCAATCCTGATAGTAACCTAATACTGACATTGCAATACTGATGACGTCAGCATTAGTATCTGATCAGTAGTCCAGATCCTGATATCACTTGAATCAATATCTAACAATCTCCCCCAATTTGTACTTTGTGAAATAAAGCACAAATTCCTTGATTCAATTGTAACAGTCCCAGATCCGGGGTCGGGGATCTGGTCGTTACGGTCTTAATTCCAACAATAATACTTGACTTGAGTCCAAATAAATAAACACATGCTGTGACCCAACAATAATACCACATCACACACAAAAAAAAGTTATAGTCCCAGAGATGAAATTGAAATAAGTCTTCTACTTATAGGATCCACAAATAAAAGTTATTACAATCCAAAAGGATAACAACATAAGTTTAACATTTTTGCCGTTGATTATATTAATTATACATATAATTAAGGCTGAGACAAAAGCTACCAATCTACCTCAGCAATGGCAGCGATAAACTCAGCGGGTAATCCTTTGGCTGGGGTCACCTGCTTGCGCCGAGTGCGCCTTACGTGGGCCATCAGACCTAGCTGTTGTTGTGATATACTCCCTCCGTCCCAAAAAGAATGACCCTTTGACATTTTCACGCATTTGAATATGCTCGGTTGACGTATTTGTAAATATTATTTTTTCAATTTTTTTGTTTTGTATTAAAATATAGATTCTATATTTTTATACAAAACAAAAAAAGTAAAAAAAATATTACTTATAATTAACTCAACCGAGCACATTGAAATGCGTGAAAAAGTCAGAGGGTCATTCTTTTTGGGACGGAGGTAGTAAATAATAAAGCAAGGGTGAGTAATAGCCCACCAACAAATATGTATACTGAACAATAATATATATAACAGTTCAAATATCTGTGAAACCATATGTCATGCATTAACGAATATAGTACCAGTATAAGGTAAACGATGAAGTTACAAGGTAACTCAAAAAATATTTTCTGTAGAAATATCTGTTGCGCAAGGTAAAAGCAAGACATCATCATATTTCACAAAGGAAGGGAATTGCAGGAAAATATTGCAATCCCAGTTTTGAACATTTTTTAAACTCCTGTCAACCTGAAAGAAGTCTCTTCGATACTTGTTGCGGGGAATGCCCGTCAACCTGAAAGAAGACTTCGATACGTGTTGCAGGAAATTCCCAATTTGGGAGATGAACTAATACTGGAGTTATCACGTGCCAGCTATCCCACTCCCCAATGATCAGTCGGTGATGGTACAACCCAATATAGTTTACTACTGGTAGAAGGAAGAACTGAAGGATTTACTTGTCTACCGCCCTTAATAGTAACTCCCTGGCCAACGGTTGGGCCTTGTGATGGACCGCGCGACTCGGTCTCTTACACACGACTCCTAGTTCGAATAAATCCATGACTCTGAAACGTAAAGTTCGTCCTCCTTTCCCCAAGTGTAATACTCATTGATAAGACTCCACAAAGTAGTCGTATCTAATTGGAAAGGAAAATTCACCAATATTTCCCAAGCTCATGCTTGTTAATGGATATAGACTTGTTCCATCAATCTTACCCCTCGAGTGTTGAGGAGGTAACCAAAAAGGCTCATATCGATGTTTGAAAAGAATCAAGATGTGAGTGAGAAGGTAGTTTAACAAGTATATGACCAGGCAGTCAAAGAAATAACATCTCTCAAATAAGTTTCCCTTATATTTTAGAAGAAAGATTCGAATGAAGAATAGAGTTTTGAGAACCTTCCTTGATAAAAATAATAATAATACGACTCGGAGATAATTTACATAGTATTTGAAGGTCAAGGATAATTTTTGAATAAAACATCTCATTTTAGAACTAGTTGCAAGAATTGAATAAATATTCAAAGAATATTTATTAAACCAGAAATAGTTCAAGAATATTCTTAATATAAATATTGCTCATGATTAACCCTCAAATAAGTGTATATAAAATATTCATTAAATAAATAATTACACGAATAAATATTCAAAATATTATCCAAGAAAATAATTAAAACATTAAATGAATATCCAAATAATATTCATTAAGTAAATAAGCTCAAATGAATATTCGAAAATAATATAAAATAAACAATTAAACTCAAATGAATATTCGAAATAATGTTCATTAAATAAATAAACTCGAATGACTATTCCAAAATAATATTCCTCGAATAATTTCCAAGTACTTAATACTTATGGAAATATAAATAATGTTCATAAATAACATCCCTCAAATAATCTTTCACTGGAATCCCTCCGGGTTTCCATGACTATCTCTATATTACAAAATACCGACTCCCGGTCTTTTATTAAAAGAATGAGATTATATGCCCTTCACTAAGGGTCTTAGCAATATCCGGCTTATAATTAGTATATCTTGTATCTAACTTATAAGCCAACATCAATCAAGGAACAAGTATTTCAATAGACTTGAAAGTAGGCATGCATGCTATGACATATGTATCAGAAAACAACAGATATATATATATTATCACAACAACAGTTCCAAAGTATTGGAAACTTGCTTGGTAGTCTAGTAGGGGTAGCGTGTCCTGGGTCTGCTCAGTGATCTATAAACAATCAAAGTATTCGAGATTAATCACTTAACACTTTTTAAAAGGTTAAGTATATACTTATATTAAGTCGAAACACGTTTTCAAGTTATCCCGTTATACACTCTCTAGTGTAACTTTTATTAACACCGTTATGACCAGACATTGGTTCGCTATTAAGGCATGTCATTACACTTATACTTGGTAGGTACTTAAGCCGCATAAGTTTTAAGGTCGAAGGATTATACCTCGAGATTATCGATCGTTATCTAAGTGACTTTTCCAAAGTTATAACCAAGTATCCTTTTTAGGGGTTCGTTCGCACTTAGCCTTGATTTGAACATTTTTATAAAATCGAAAAACGATCTTTTTAACATGAGGTCTTCTCTCACACCTTCCTTTTGATCCATAATGTTTAATTACCAAGATTCGTCACTGAATTACTCGAGTAAGGGGGTTCAATTTCAGTTACGAACTGTCGTTTATGGTTTTGAACTACTTTTAGTAAATCGGCCATAATTCCTAAACCGTAAGTCCGTTTGCTTCGATTCTTGCGCCAAAACGATCTATGACTCGAGATCTACAAGGGTATGTTATACACTTAACCATTTTAGACAATTAGAACTACTTTGATGCACGGTTTTCAAGGTTTAAAGAAAATTTGGCATTACGACAGCTATAACTCGGATATTTCCAAAATTAAAACACTTCAACAATCATGATTTCCACTCAAAACCACATATACATGATAATTACCATAGAACTGAGGCCAAGCACTACCTTTCCGTTCTTTACTAATTAGTTTAACATATAACAAAGCTTAATCACATCTCTAAGAGTTATACATGCGTATATCATCCAAAACTCCATAAAAACTCAAGATTCAAGCTAGGGTTTCAAGTGTTATACCTTCCTTGGAGGGTGTACTAGCCTTACTGTTAGGATTTATGGGTGATAGCGTAGAGACAACTTAACTAGTACTTAGTTTATTTGTATAGGCTAAGTAGAACATACTGTCACAGCCAGAGTGTGTTCTTGTAATCAAATAATTGCTGAAATGTAATAAGTATGTATCTTGGAAGAATTTCATTGATATGTTCAAGCCTCAAGAGAATACATCAGTTCGACAACAATAATAAAGTTACTGTCAATACATTGATGGTAACGTTACAAGAAGACTGCATGTTGCAAGGTCACGACAACAAGTCTCATTTGATAGCAACATTGGCTGAAGCATGGGACAACAACATTCTCACACTTGACAGCAAGTCTAGAGTTCCAACAGCAACATTAGCGGGAGCTCATACTGTCAACTATTGAATATTCCTATGACAGCAAACTTGGCGGCAAAGGTTACTGTCTCACTGAATTATTTGATTTGGAGATTTTATCTCAATCAAACCCCCGTGACAGTTTAGATTTTCGAGAAACAGATTTGCTGTAATTCGTCAAAGATTGTAGCAGACCTGCAAGACTACGACAGAAGCTTGAGAGATCACAAGATGAGGCTCGACAATTCAAGAGTATGACAAGTCTGCATCTACTAGAATTGTTATAGCTAATTTTAGAAAGAACCCAGAATGCATTATGCTTAATGATAACTCTGTTTGTATAGCATTTTAGGAAAGGTCACATGGGTGGGCAACTTGTGAGGGGCTGCCACTTGAAAATGACAACAGCTCCGTGACCCATGTGATTGAGATGTTAGAGAAAGATTAGTCTATATAGAGACACATCTCTCATTCTTTCTGTACTGATTCTTTTCAAGAAGTCGAAGCTTGAGAAAACCATTTTTCTCGAGGTTGTAGCAACACATTACAAAATAAATAAAATATTTATTTTGTGAGAATATCTTGAATTACTACTTGTGTTTGCAATTCTTGTATAGATAGTTTACAATCTTTATCGTTGTTATTGAGCTAAAGATTTGAACTTATCTATATTGCATTCAACCCACCCTTCTGCAATATACTCCGGGACCAACAACTGGTATCAGAGCAACAGATTGATATACAAATCTGAAGATCATTACGAGTGTTCAGAAGTCAAGTGGTATCAAGATTCCAGTCTTTGATAAAGAGAACTACAATTTCTAGAAAAGAAAGATCTTGTTATTTATCAAAGCTGCCCATCCTGGGAATCCTTGAGAACGGCCCCTTCATTCCTCAAAAGGAAGTAGCTGCTGCTACTGTAAATGACGAAGTCATTCCAGCCCATTGGGTTACCAAGAGGCCTTTAGAATACATAGAGACCAAAAATGAGAAAGTAGCCTTGGATGACTACTTACAACTTATCTTGCTCGACTATCTCACTTTAGACAAAGCCATGTGTGGTAATGTCATGGGATGTTCATCTGCAAAAGAGATGTGGAGTAAGTTAGAGCTGCTGAGTGAAGGAAGTGAAGAGGTCCGAGAAAATCAAAGGCAAATCCTTGTATCACAATATGAAGCCTTCATGGCCAAGCCATCCGAAGAACTCACACACATGTTTGAAAGGTTCAGTAAGCTAATAGCTAAGTTACAAATTCATGCGAAGTTCTATGATAGAAAGGAGATCAACATCAAATTTCTACTCACTCTCCCTGAGCATCTTGAGCACAAAGTCACAGCCATAAGAGAAGGAAGAAACTTGAACGATGTCTCTCTAGAAACTCTTTATGGTGTGCTCAAATCATACGAACTCGAACTCTTTCAAAAGAGAGCTATTCAAACTGGAACCAAAGGAAAGTTGGCAAACATGTCAGGAGCCCTTGTAGCTCATGAACCACAAGTAGCTTGTCCAAGTGAATCCTCACAAAGTTCACAACCAACACAAGTACCACCATTGAAGATTGAAGAGGTGTTGAATGACGAGGAGAAGGTGGTTCTGCAGCTCAAAGATGTTGAAGATGAAGACTTCTACACAGTAGAAGAGATTGAAAGCGTGGATAATCCAACCATGGCTTATATGGCTAAGAGATTCAAGAATATCAAGTTCAGAAGGGACAAGTCATACAAGCCACAGGGTCAAACATCTAAGTTCAACAAGGGGAGTTTTTCAAAAGCTGCCGGTGGTGCCACGAGAGGTGGATACAAGACCGGGATGGTGGATAGGTCGAAGTTCAGGTGTTACAACTGCAATGAGCTAGGTTATTTTTCTACTGAATGCAGAAGACCAAAACAGAATCAAGGAAAAGGATCTGGAAATCAGTTTAAGGGGAATCAAGGTAAAGCCTACGTGGCTGAAGGAAAATACTGGGATGATTCTGAAGATGAGGAAGAAGAAGAGTTTTAAACTTGGCCCTCATGGCTAAATCTGATGATGAAGCTTCTAGTTCCTCAACTCAGGTACCATCTCTAGTCTTACTTGATATGTCTAAAACTGAAAACAAGCATACCATTGAAGATTTAAGTGTTGAGATGTTTAACATTCATGTTAGTTTATCTGCTGCTCACGAAGAAATTTCTAAGTTAACTAAATAAAATGAAACTCTCAAATCTGAAAATGAAATGTTATTGCTTAGAACCAGTCCTCTAGATTCGTTAGCTCAAGAGAATACAAGATTGAAAAATGATATTGTCTGTGCTAAGGAAATAGGAGAATTTCTCGGGAATCAAATTGCAGAAAATGAGTTTAAACTCAAAGCATTTAAAAACTCTTCTAAGTTAGTCCAGGAATATCATGATAATCACACCGAGAATCAAAAGATAGGTATAGGCTTCGAGTATGGTAGGAGGCATGGAAAGGTAATTGCTCTTGATGATAGTGATGCTGTCAAACCTCATATTCTCAAAAGAGTTTACAAACCGATTTTCAAAAATCTTCAAGCTGATTTTGATGAAACCTCCCTATTCATCAAACAAGAGCTTCTTGATGAGGATGAGTGCGTTGACAGCATACTAGATGAAGGGAAAGATACTGTCAAGTCTCCCATGATAGAAACTTTGCCAAACAATCAGACAGAATGTTCTAAAGTAGCTGTCAACAAAGATATGACAGAAAATTCAAAAGATACTGTCAAGAGAGAACCCAAGATAGCAACTTTCAAGCCTGCTGTCAAGACAGAGGGAAAGAAAGGTATTGTCAAAAGTAGCTTGACAGCAACTTCAGAACATACTATCAAGGCAGATGCCTACAAGCCTAAGAATAGGAATGGCAAGTTAGGAATTGACAAGAAGAATGGCTATGCTCATGTTAAAGACGCTCCTAGAAAGCTTTGCAATAATTGTGGCTAATCTCAACATTTAACATTTGTCAATAAGGACAAGGTTAATGGGACCAATGTTAGTGGTAACTTACATAGAACCCCCATCATGCAAAGAGAAGTGGACGTCTGTAATAATATTGACTGTATGCCATGCAAGATTGTTGTTATGAGTACTTGTTTCGATTTGCCTATTCTGTCTACTGAAAGATGTTCCTATATGCAAACTGCTGAGACTTCTATGCCTGCCTATGTTGGTAAAAAGGCAACATCCACCAAGAGAAAGACCAAGTACAACTCTAATCCTAAGTGGACTGTGAAAGAAGTCAAACATGAGGATTCTAGTGTTGATTCAAATGTGAAACGGAATGATATGAATAATGATGCTGTGACTGCAGGACCCAACAGAGTTTGGGAACCAGATGTAAATTAAAATCATCTGTTTTGCAGGGCAAAAAGCAGAAGCAAGTTATGTGGATCATCGATAGTGGATGTTCCAGACACATGACAGGTGATATAGCCCTACTATCACATTTTGTGGAGAAAGCCGGCCCAATCATAACTTTTGGAGACAACAACAACGGTTACACCGCGGGATATGGCTGTTTGGAAATTGGAAATGTTGTCATTAAAGACATTGCTCTTGTAGATGGATTGAAGCATAACCTACTCAGTGTCAGCCAGTTCAGTGATAGGGGATTCAAGGTTGACTTTGATATGATGGTTTACAATATCTATCACAAGAAGGATGGAAGCCTCTCCTTGAAAGGAGTCAGGAAAGGAAGCTTGTTTGTTGCGGACTTAAATTCTGTGAAGAAAGACAAGGCTTACTATTTTTACAGTAAAGCATCAGTTGGTGAAAGCATGCGTTGGCACAAGAAGCTCTCCCATCTCAATTTCAAGAATATGAATATTCTGATGAAGAAGGATTTGGTGAGAGGACTACCTCAACAGGAATTCTGTCAAGAAGGATTGTGCGAGGATTGTCAAATGGGTAAATTGAAAAGATCAGTGCACAAGTCAAAGCAAGTGAATACCAACACTGAGCCACTCAAATTATTTCATATGGATTTTTTTGGTCTAGTAAATGTTCAATCTCTTGCAAGAAAGAGATATGCCCTGGTAATGGTGGATGATTACTCGAGGTACACTTGGGTAAAGTTCTTAGAGACAAAGGACGAAGCTGCTCAAGAAATCATTGATCACATAAGAGTTCTTGATAGAACCCCGAATGCAAAAATTCAATATCTGAGAAGTGACAATGGTACTGAGTTCAGAAATGCCACATTGGGAAACTTCTGCAAGGAAGAAGGCATTGTCCAACAATTCTCCACTGCCAGGACACCACAACAAAATGAAGTTGTAGAAAGGAAGAATAGAACTCTCATTGAAGTTGCGAGAACTATGTTGAATGATTCTAAATTACCAATATATTTCTGGGCAGAAGCTATTAATACAGCTTGCTACACACAGAACAAAACCTTGATCAACAAGACTCATGGAAACACTCCTTACTATCTGTTAACAGGAAAGAAACCAACTGTCAAATATTTTCATGTATTTGGGAGTAAGTGTTTCATGATGATTGACAACCATGAAGGGAAAGGAAAGTTTGATGCTAAAGCTTATGAAGGCATTTTCATGGGATATGGATTGGAAAGGACTGCGTACAGAGTCTATGTCATTGATCACAAAGTCATTGAAGAAAGTGTAAATGTCACATTTGATGAAACCAAGTTCCCTGGATTACAAGAGGATGGTCAAATGGAGCCTCTTAGATTTGAAAATCAAGGTTACTTGGAGGAAGAAGAAGTTGTTGCTGATGAACCTACTTGCACTCAGACCATTGAGTTTGAAAGAGATGCTGTCAACACCAATGATGTTACTCAAACTCCAGCTCAGTCTCAAACAATAACTCCCAATCATCAGAATGATAATGAGTCTGGAGATGTTGAAGAACATGAAGGAGAAACCATCAATGATGGAGAATCAACTCCTTAAAGAGGAACTGATCAAGCAGATCAAGAAAGAAGCTTGCCTAGAACCACTAAGTGGAACAGAGATCACACCAGCAATCTAATCATTGGTGATCCCACTACTGGTATAAGGATAGGGAAAAATGTTTCTGCTGACAGCATGTTCTCTTGCTTTCTATCTCAAACTGAGCCAAAGTCAATTGATGAAGCATTGTTGGATTCAGATTGGGTGATAGCCATGCAAGAAGAGCTCAACCAATTTGAGAGAAACAATGTATGGAAGCTAGTCCCTAGACCTAAAGGGAAATCAGTTGTTGACACAAAGTGGGTCTTCAGAGACAAACTAGATGAAGGTGGAAACATGACAAGGAACAAAGCAATACTAGTGGCCAAAGGATACTGTCAATAGGAAGGAATAGACTATGATGAAACATTTGCACATGTTGCCAGACTTGAAGCCATAAGAATTTTCCTAGCCTATGCTGCACACTGTAACTTCAAAGTGTTCCAAATGGATGTCAAAAGTGCTTTTCTTAATGGAGAGCTAGAGGAGGAAGTGTATGTTGAACAGCCACCTGGATTTGAAGATGCTGAATTGTATGACTTTGTCTACAAACTGTTCAAGGCACTTTATGGATTGAAGCAAGCCCCTAGAGCTTGGTATGATACTCTCTCTACCTTTCTGCTGGAGAATTAATTTGTAAGAGGTGTTGTGGATAAGACACTGTTCTACAAGCATCATGGCAAAGACATCATTCTGGTGTAGATCTATGTTGATGACATAATCTTTGGTTCTACAAATGAGAAGCTGTGTGAAAAGTTTTCATCTCTTATAAGGAACAAATATGAGATGAGTATGATGGGAGAACAGTCATTTTTCCTAGGTTTACAGATTCATCAAAATGATGATGGAATCTTAATTTGCCAAGAAAAATATGTCAAGGAACTTCTCAAAAAGTTCAACTTGGAAGATGCATCACCTGCCAAGACACCTATCTCTACTGCAACCAAACTGGATTTGGATCCTAAAGGAAAGAAAGTGGATTCTAGTACCTACAGGGGCATGGTGGGATCATTGTTGTATCTAACTGCTAGCAGACCAGATATTATGTTTGCTACATGTCTCTGTGCAAGGTTTCAAGCTGATCCAAAAGAGTCACACTTGGTAGCAATCAAGAGGATCTTTAGATATCTCAAAGGTACTCCAAATTTAGGCCTTTGGTATCCTAAAGATTCTGGATTTGATCTGATAGGATATTCGGATACAGACTATGCTGGATGCAAGATTGACAGAAAAAGTACAACAGGAAGCTGTCAATTTCTTGGTGGAAGATTAGTGTCATGGTTTAGCAAGAAGCAGCATTCTGTGTGTACTTAACTGCGGAAGCTGAATACATTGCAGCTGGAAGTTGCTGTGCTCAAATTCTTTGGATGAAAAATCAGCTAATGGATTATGGTTTAGAGTTGTCCAATATTCCTATTTATTGTGATAACACCAGTGCCATAGCCATCTCAGATAATCCAGTTCAACACTCCAGGACGAAGCACATTGATATTAGACATCATTTCATCAGAGAGCATGTTGAAAAGGGAACTGTGAAGCTAGTTTATGTTCCAACAGAAAAGCAACTTGTAGATATCTTCACAAAGCCACTAGATGAAGCAACCTTCAACAGGTTGGTAAGTGAATTGGGAATGCTAAATCTGGTATGTTAACTTACTAGTTTGTACATTTTCAAGGTGGTTAAATCGCAGCTTGTGACCGTAGCTTTCAATGTTACTGTCATGAGAAGTTACTGTCGCATGTGCTACTTGTTTAATTGACAGCATGTTTGCTATGACTATGCTAAATTCAAATTACATGCCTGTTTTAAGTTATGTAATGACTAGTCACGTGACATTAACTTAAACCATACGCGTTCCAGTGACAACTAGTCGTGTCATTTCAAATGAGCTCAGGCATTAGTAAGTCTTTTTATTTTAAAGTTTAATACTTTATTAAAAAGAAGCGTGTGGGAAGCTGTAGCGTCACTTAATGTATTAAAAATAAGACTGAGGCCAAACCCTTATTCTTCATTACACACTTAAGAAACTCTAGAGACTATGAGCAAGAGGAAGGCGTCAGATATGTCAACTTCGGAGGGCTCAAACTCCAAAGCTGAACAAGTGCCAAAGAAGCAGGAAGAGATCACTACTGAGCACCCCCTTGATCCATTCTTCAATAAGTTTCAAGCTTATCTAGACATGCTGGGGGTCTCCGATGAGAAGGAGATCGAGAAGGTTGTGGAAGGGCTGTTGTTGGAAGCTTTTCCAAGCTTAAAATAATGTTTAGCTCTTAAGAACTTTTATGTATTGTTTTAAGTTTTTTTATGAAAAGATTATCGCTTCGTCTTCCCAGTGTTCTTGCATATCTTATTTACCTTTATCTTCTCATCTTAGTTAACAGTTGGTGTATGCATGTGTATACTAGGGTGTGTGGATGTATGTGGATGTGTGCTTGCTTAACAAATATGTGCTTAAATCGATTAAAATGCTAATTGGTAATTTTACTCTTAAGCAATGGGCGAAGTCAATTAAAATTCATGACACAAATTATTTCCGCACAAGTTGCTGTCAATAAGTGAAGATGCTGTCACGATGTGCCTTGACAGCAAGTTCCTTATCAGCAACGGAAAAAGTTTCTGTCATGAAATTTAAAGGAAATTTGATAAATTGTTTAATGGTGACAGCATGTTCTTGCGTCGATGTTACTGTCAAGCAAAACTTGCTATCATCCTCCCAAATTACTAATGAA
This sequence comes from Saposhnikovia divaricata, assembly GCA_036435485.1. Lineage (NCBI taxonomy): Eukaryota > Viridiplantae > Streptophyta > Magnoliopsida > Apiales > Apiaceae > Saposhnikovia > Saposhnikovia divaricata. The sequence goes on along the minus strand of CM071597.1, from coordinate 64,156,105 downwards.
TTTGTTACAGCGCACATGTTACTATCAAGATTAGTGGACCGATTTAATTGGGATTTTACCTCCACGATTTACAGCCACTAAAAAGTAACTATCCACAACACCACGTGACTGATTAATGGGCTAAGACATTTCTCTTTCCCTTCTGCAGTAAAACATTTTCTATTTTCATGTAAGCAACTGTCAAACACACAAACACACAACAGTCAACATAACCTCTCTCTATCAAAAGCAAAAATCTCTCTCCCAAAACATAAAGCAAAAATGGCACCCAAACAATCCTCTTCTCAAACAAACTTTGCTGGTGAAGGTTTCAAAGGACTCGTATCCTTCTTAAACAAGTCCTATCTAGGTCATGATATAACCTCTACTCCATCTTTGGACCTAGAAAGACTTGAAGAATTCTGGAAATCTGCCTTTGTTCCAGGAGGTGCAGGTAAAGACACCATAAACTGCAAAATCAAAGGGGTTACCTGCATCCTCACAATAAAGGTATCAACGAAGCTTTGGGAACCGGACTGCAAGCTAAAGAATCATACAAGGAACTGGAAGGTACATGTCTATCCTCTCTTTCTTACAATGTGTTTAAATTCATTATGTGGTATTGATGATAATGCATCTCTAACTATGGAGTGCAATGTTTTGAAAAGAAATACACACACATCACTCAGTTCATAAAATTTGAATGTACATATTCCACTCTGTTTCACCAAGCACATTGCTGATCAAGAGCCTATTCTTGATTTTGAACTACCTTTTAGGTATGTTAATTTCTCCCTTGAGAATGAAGCTGAATTAGACCAAAATTCAGTTAACCCACATTCTACACCATTCGTTCCAATCAGACCTAACAGACAAACAAAAGCCACAAAAATAGCCTTGCAAGAATCCAAGAAAAGACTCTTGGAAACTGGAGTTTGTGGTAGTTCTGAGAATGTTGAGGGAGAAACTGCACCTGATGCAGCAAATATGGATGTTAGTAAAAGTGAACCCACAGTGGTTCCTCTTGAGTCTAAGAAAAAGAGAGCTAAGAAGGACAAAACCACTGTCAGCCACCCCTCAGTCTCACAAAAGGCTGTGGAGGATAAAAGGGAATCAAACACATCCCTAGGTGCTTCTTCTCAACAAGAAGTATCTATTGAAACTGGCATGTCTCCCAAGGCATCCTGTAAAGAGTCTTCACAACCTCATGTACTCACTCATGAGGAGCCGACACTTGCAGAAATGCACACGGAGTTAGGGCACAGTGAGGGTCATGAAACTTCTACTCTTGATGTTCCACAAGTTAACTCTGTGGAACAGCCAGAAATCTCTTCTATACCATCACCTTCCTTATTCTCTAATCCGTCAATTGTTTCTTCTCAATAACCTAGAGAGGGGGACAGTCCCAACCCTTCAGGTTTTGATCATCCATCTTAAGTCATGGATGAGCCCCCATCAAGTGGTCCACAAGAACCCATTTCTCAAAGTGAAATGGATACCACTCCCTCAAACACTGAGCTAGATCAAGATGGCAATATGCCAAAAAATGAAACAGCCAACATCTTGGTCGACCTCCAAAAAGCAACTGACCTTCAAGAAGTTGCTGTCACAGCCTCAGCTGCTGTCAAAGACACCGCAAAAGTTGTTGTCAACCCACCTGTGGACAGTAACATTTTGGGCAAAGATGTTGTCACCTCTTCACAGTTTAATCAAGATTCAGTAATTATTGAAGATGCTTCTGATGATGATCATGTGCCAATCTCTACTTTCAGAAAGGTAAAATCTAAACCTTCTCTTTCAATGCATGTAAGTACTGCTCATACCCATGCATCTCGGATGAGTGAGGGAGTGCAAAAGAAAAGAGAGATAAAAGAAAAGAGAGGTGAGCATAAAAATGAGAGGCAGCCAAATGAGCTGGCAAAAGGAGAGGGACTTGAGCACGTCCAGAGTGAATTTGAGGGAACCCCACACAATAAGGCACTAGGCCTTGAGAGTCATTCTGTGAGGATTGATGAGATCACTCAGAAAAACAATGAGAGTGTGAGACACCCCATAGCCTCCTTGCCTTAGTCTTTTCCTTTCTCATAAAAAATGTTAAGGTCTGATGGTCCTTCTAAACAAGCTGAATCAAGGTTAAAATCCCTTGAGGGCAGATGTGCATCCATGGAAGCTAAACTTGCTGCTCTGTCCACCATGGTAGCTACTGGTTTTGCTGAAATTCAACAAAATCTGTTATCGTTTTCTGCTGCCCTTAGTGCTGTCAACTTAACTAAGGGGGAGACAGTGGTAGATCAGAATAAAGTGCAAAATCAGAATACTGTAAGTCCAATAGAGAAGGTGACACAAGGTGGAGCAACAAGCAAGGGGGAGTCTAGTAGAGAGGGGGAGCAAATGGAAGAAGATGTAGATGGAAGTAAGGGGGGAGCAAAATGCAAATGAAGATAGAATCTTTGGTGAAGAGTTGAGAGCTAGTGGAATTGGTGAATCTGTTGAAGTAGATGGTTAGCTAATGTTAGTGACTAAAAAAATATTGGAGCAATTACAAAGGGCTCAAACATCAACATTGCCTCCTCTGAAAATCAATGAACCAGTTCCTGAAGTCATGGAAACTCCACTGCAGAAACATTGGAGAGGAATGGAAGAGTCCAACAAACTCGACAAAGTCAAAGACAAAATGCCTGAAAAGGTAAATCCTACAACAGGATACATTTGGTCTGATGGAAGTGGATATAGTCCAGAAGAGGTAGAAACGATGATGGTTAGCTACATGGAGAGTACTTTGCAGAACAAAGATGAAGAATTCAGTGCATTGGTGAATAGTGCCATAAAAGAGGCAGGAGGAGTATATACAAAACTGTCACCAATACTGAAGGACAAAATAACAAGTATCTCCGTGAAGGTGAATCTGGAGAAAAGATGGGCAGTTGATGTTTATCTGAAAACTGGCATTTCTATATTCATTACAATGCAGCTACTGCAAAGTCTGCAAGCTAGAGTGCTGAATGCCATAGGAACGAAAGTGAAAGCCAATTCTACAATCTTCAATAATGATCTGCTAGCACAAATTAAAGGTCTTGTTGAAGCAAAGCTACCAGAAGTGATTGAAGAACCCTATGGTATTTGCTACAGAACAACCACAAGCACAGGAGCTAAAATGATTGGATTTCTGATCCTAAGTGAAGAACCCAGATTGCACTCTAACACAATTATGGGAGTGCTGAAACAAATCCTCAAATCTAAGATAAACAGAGACAAAGTCAAGGCTGTCAAAGATATTCACAAACTGCTGGAAAAGAGAGATGAAAGTCTTAGCTCTTAAGTGAAGAAATTGATTTCTGAAGCTAATGCCAGAAGAAGTGAAAGTGGTGGAAGCTGCACATATGATGACACCCTTGATGATGATGATCTTGATGGAACTGAAGGATCTGGTACAACTGGAAGTGGTCAAGAAACTGCTGAGATTACTGGAAGTCAGACTCAGGAGGAAACAAAGGAAGAAGTTCCCAAGGATGATAAGAAAGATGCTGAAGCTAAAGATGAGGGAGAGACAGACATTCTTGACACACTGGAAGGAAGTATCTTAAGATTTATTATTGACTGTTTTGATGCTGAAAAAGATACTGTCAATAAGGAAGCCGACAAGAATAGTGAAGTTAATGTCGAAGAAACTGCTGTCAAAGAAGACATTGTCATGAAAGACACTATCAAGAGCTTGAATGAAGAAGCTGTCACAAGCAAAACTGTCAAGACATCCAAGTCTAAAAAGACAAAACAAAGAGCAAAAGCCTGGCATACAGTTCCAAGAAAGGGCAAGACAAAGGCTGCAGCAAGGAAAAAGAAGCATGGAGTGGTGATTCGTAAGAAGCCTATTCGAAGAAGAGAAACAAATAGCTTCGAAATCCAGAAGGAAGCCGTGACAAGAGATATCACTTCAGTCGAATTTGAGCTGAATAACTCTAAGGAATATGCATCCAGATACATTCTTTGGAAAGATAAAGCAAAAGTCATGTTTGTTGAGAAGGATTTCACTATGGTGAAGACGTAAACAATAATAGACAGATACACTCTCAAAAAAACATCACAAGAAGTAAGGCGTAGAGTTGATTACTTCATGCTGGAAAGAATGGTGGAGCTTATGGGGATATATAAAAATGTTCCTAAGAAAGCCATGGAACACATCCAAAAGTACTATGCTGAAAGATATGTTGAAATTTATGAGAAATATGGTGACTGGAGAGATATCAATGATGCGAATGAGGATGTGAGTATAGATGAGGAAGAACTTGTGTCTAAGTATGATTGGACAGAGAGGATGCCCTCCTATACACCTGAAGCAATGGCTGCCTATGAAGCCGAATTAGCTGTTGAAGTTGCTAGAAGAAAAGTTAATATTGGTAAACGGACTGCTGAGGTAGTGGAAGCTGAGCTGAAAGGAAAATGCAAGAAAGTTAACAAGATGAACAGTGAAGCTCCAAACTACTAGCCATGTGCACTGGAAAATCCTCTCAGGATCATAGATGGAAAAGAAGAAAACTATGCAGATGGTTTTCACAAGCTGAGGACCAGTGTACTGAAAGGTCTATAGTGGAAAGTTGTTGGATCATCTCACAAACTGGAAATGCTGTGTGCATGGGAATTGGAAGTTATTTTTGATAGTAGGAGAGATGAAGATCCAAAACTTGACAGAAACATAAGAGTGACCTTGAATTCTTTTCCTGGAAGAAGATTCAAGATTGAGAACAACATCTTGAAATTCAGAACTTACACCTATGATTTTGAATTATGGTTTGATCTGAAAGATGTTCAGAATGTCTCTTCTAAACAAATCCAACAGTACATTGATGAGATTGAAGATGATGCTATATCTACTAATGAAAAGAAGCTAGTGCAAGGTCTCCAAAAGTACTTGGAAGAAGCTCTCCACATAGAGAGATAGTACAGATAGAACAGAAAGTTTATTAATAAGATAAGTAAATCTCATATCTACTCAACCTCGAGGAGTACTTGTTTTGCTTTAGATCATTGTCCTATGTAAAGCTAAATGCTTCGAAATGTTCTAGAATCCTATTCTGATCTATATTAGTTAAGTTGTCAGCATGCTTGTATTGAGAATTTGTTGTTATTGTCAATAAAAACAAATTTGGGGAGATTGTTAGGATTTATGGGTGATAGCGTAGAGACAACTTAACTAGTACTTAGTTTATTTGTATAGGCTAAGTAGAACATACTGTCACAGCCAGAGTGTGTTCTTGTAATCAAATAATTGCTGAAATGTAATAAGTATGTATCTTGGAAGATGTTCATTGATATGTTCAAGACTCAAGAGAATACATCAGTTCGACAGCAGTAATAAAGTTACTGTCAATACATTGAAGGTAACGTTATAAGAAGACTGCATGTTGCAAGGTCACGACAGCAAGTCTCATTTGACAGCAACATTGGCTAAAGCATGGGACAGCAACATTCTCACACTTAACAGCAAGTCTGGAGTTCCGACAGCAACATTGGCGGGAGCTCATACTGTCAACTACTGAATATTCCTTTGACAGCAAACTTGGCGGCAAAGGTTACTGTCTCACTGAATTATTTGATTTATAGATTTTATCTCAGTCAAACCCCCGTGACAGTTTAGATGTTCGAGAAACAGATTTGCTGCAATTCGCCAAAGATTGTAGCAGACCTGCTAGACTACGACAGAAGCTTGAGAGATCACAAGACGAGGCTCGACAATTCAAGAGTATGACAAGTCTGCATCTACTAGAATTGTTATAGCTAATTTTAGAAAGAACCCAGAATGCCTTATGCTTAATGATAACTCTGTTTGTATAGCATTTTAGGAAAGATCACATGGGTGGGCAACTTGTGAGGAGCTGCCACTTTAAAACGACAACAGCTCCGCGACCCATGTGACTGAGATGTTAGAGAAAGATTAGTCTATATAGAGACACATCTCTCATTCTTTCTGTAGTGATTCTTTTCAAGAAGTCGAAGCTTGAGAAAACCATTTTTCTCGAGGTTGTAGGAACACATTACAAAATAAATAAAATTTTTATTTTGTGAGAATATCTTGAATTATTACTTGTGTTTGCAATTCTTGTATAGATAGTTTACAATCTTTATCGTTGTTGTTGAGCTAAAGATTTGAAATTATTTATATTGCATTCAACCCCCCTTCTGCAATATACTCCGAGACCAACACTTACTAGGCTTTGTGTGGTCCTTGTATAGCCTTATGTTAGCTTAGATCAACCAAGAAATCAAGAAAAACAAAGTTAGTTCATGAAGATCAGTATTCATCACCTACTTTGATGATTTTTTTGAAAATGGAAAAAGATGAATTTGAAGCTAAGATTTCTAGGAGATCACTTTTATGAATTATAAGACTCACCATAAAAATTTGGAGATCAAATGATGGTGGGAGCTTGGACTTTGGTTCTTGAATTTGTGCTAGGGCCGAATGGAAAGAAAGAGGGAGAGTGGTGGAGTTGCTTGCTTGGTTGCTTGGTTGAATGAATATTGTGATGTTATTTAGATAATATCATGGCCAAAAGCTACTTTAATAAAGGTATGAGGTCATGGATGATTTTTTTGGATGGACAAGTGTTGTTGATTTGGTGGTGTTCATGCTAACTTGTAGTTTGGTTGCTAAGTACTTGGTTGATCTCTAAGTGTTCTAGTTCCTTGTTGTAACTAGCTTGGTTACTAGATATTTTCTACTTGCACATGCATGCATCTTAATCACCTGCTTGTTTCTTTGTCCAGTTATTGCTCAATTCATTGATCGTTCGGAGGAATACCTCGAAGATTTCTAATTAGGGTTTTACCGGAAATCTTCTTGATATTTTGCTCACATCTTTAATCCTCCTTCATAATTCTTGAATTTAAATCCCTTAAATCTTTTTAATAAGTCCTTAGGTCTTTCAGTGTCCAGGGAAATCTCACGGAAAATAAAAGTGCTATTTTTCAGAATCCGATAACTTTTATATACACTCTTTTTCCCCTTGGATCATTAATACGAATTCAGAAATCCGTTCTGGGTGCTTCTATACAATGTCGTCTAATAATATTCCTATTTCCACCAAAAACATTATTCATCACTTATTCTCCCTTTATTCCTTATAATTAGAAAAATATCCTTGCGCTTTCCCGAGCGTTCCTTAACCCTTTTTACAGAACCAGTAGATTAATAACAGATATCGATTTGGATGACATGAGAATAATCTTCCTCTTTGGAATTTACTATATCTTACTTATCCAGGAGATAGATTATTTTTATCTAAGTTGTCAACCAATAGCATTCTTCAAGACATATGAACATTTGAATCCAAATCAATTCTTTTTTCATTCATTAGAACAATTGTTACATTGTAGTCGTAACCACTATTCATATTTACATTAATACATAATCAAAGTTTTAATTCTATCAAAAATATGGGTTCTAACAGTCTCCCCTCCTTAAAAGGATTCCGTCCCGGAATCAGTCTGAAAACAAATGGGGGTACTTTTCCATCATTGCGCTTTCTAGCTCCCATGTTGACTCTTCTACGTTGTGGTTCTGCCACAAAACTCTGACAAGCTTGATGACCTTGTTTCGGAGCACTTGTTCTTTTCGGTCTATGATTTCCACAGGCTGTTCCACATAGGTTAGGTCTGGCTGCATGTCTACGTGCTCGTATTCCACAATATGCTTGGCATCCGGATTATATTTCCTTAACATCGAAACATGGAACACATTATGTACTTGTTGCAGATTTGGGGGCAATGCTAGTTCGTAAACTAGTTCCCCGATACGTCTTAAGATCTCAAAGGGTCCAATGTATCTAGGACTCAGTTTTCCCTTCTTCCCAAACCTCATTAAACCTTTCCAGGAAACACTAGGTCTCCAACTTCATATTCCTTGCCTTTCCGAGCTAAGTCGGCATATCTCTTTTGTCGATCTTGGGCTGCTACCAGTCGTCCTCTGATTAGATCTACTGCATCTTTAGTCCGTTGGATCATTTCTGGTCCGAGCATCTTTCGCTCTCCAACTTCATCCCAATACAAGGGAGATCGGCATTTCCTTCCATAAAGGGCCTCGTAAGGCGGCATTCCTATGCTTGAATGAAAACTATTGTTGTAGGAGAACTCAATCAATGGCAAGTGATCATCCCAATTTCCTTTAAAATCTATAGCACAGACTCTCAACATATCCTCTAGCGTTTGGATGGTCCTTTCACTTTGCCCGTCTATCTGGGGGTGATATGATGTACTCATGTTTAGTCTGGTTCCTACACATTCTTGAAAGCTCCTCCAAAATCTGGAGTTAAATCTGGGATCTCGATCGGATACTATGGCGAATGGGACTCCATGTCACGCCACTATCTCTTTTAGGTAGATATCCACTAGTCTGTCGACCGTGTACCTTTCATTGATCGGGAGAAAGTGAGCTGACTTCGTTAGTCGGTCTATAATTACCCATATGGCATCATGATTAGCTTTGGTCCTTGGTAAACCTACTACGAAATCCATGGCTATGTGTTCCCATTTCCATTCGAGAATCTCTAAGGGGTGCAAAAGTCCACTTGGTCTCTGGTGCTCTGCTTTCACTCTTTGGCAGGTCAAGCATCTGCTTACCCACTCTGCTACGTCCTTTTTCATGTTAGGCCACCAGTAGTACTCTTTCAAATCTCTATACATTTTGGTACTACCGGGGTGCACTGAGTACCTTGAGTTGTGTCCTTCATATAAAATCTCGTCCTTGAGCTCCTGCACATTTGGAATCCATATTCTGTATGTATACCTCATGATTCCTTCTTTGTCTCTTTCACACTTAATTTCTTCTCCGGTCATTATCTCTTCCGTGGAGTTCTCTTCTACCTCCACTATCCGTTCTTGACATAGTCTGATCTTTTCTAACAATGGGGGTTGGATTCGAATTTCAATTAACCTTTCTTGGCTATCTCCGGGTATCTTGACCTCGATTTCCAACTTTTCGAAATCCCTCACCAATTCTTCTTCTGAGGTTATCATTTTGAGTTTCTCTTTCCTACTGAGGGCATCAGCCACCAGATTGGCTTTACCCGGGTGATAACGAATCTCACAATCATAATGCTTAATTAATTCCAGCAATCTTCTCTGGCGCATATTAAGCTCTTTCTGAGTGAAAATGTACTTGAGGCTCTTATGGCCAGTGTAAATCTCGCACTTCTCTCCATATAAGTAGTGCCACAAATCTTTAAAGCGAAAAATATTGCTGCTAATTCTAGATCATGAGTGGGATATCGAATCTCATATTCCTTTAGCTGCCTTGACAGATATGCGATTACCTTACCGTGCTGCATAAGTACGCATCCTAATCCTTTATGGGAAGCATCACTGTAAATTACAAAATCTCATTTTCCATCAGGCAACGCCAACACTGGGGCCGTCACCAACCTCTTCTTCAGCTCTTGGAAACTCTTCTCGCATTTCTCAGTCCATTCAAATTTCTCAGTTGTACGGGTAAGTCGAGTTAACGGGGCTGCGATTTTCGCAAAATCTTGAACAAATCTTCTATAATATCCTGCCAATCCGATGAAACTCTTTACCTCTGTTGGAGTGGTTGGCCATTCCCAGTTTGAAATTGCCTCTATCTTGGAGGGGTCAACCAACACTCCTTCCATATTGATCACGTGCCTTAAGAATTGCACCTCATTTTTCCAGAACTCACACTTCAAAAATTTGGCATACAGTTGTTCTTTCCTGAGTATTTCTAAGGCTATCCTCAAATGTTCGGCGTGTTCTGCCTCTGTCTTTGAGTAGATAAGAATATCATCGATGAAAACTATCACAAATTGTTCCAAATACTCCTTGAACACTCTATTCATTAAATCCAAGAAAGCTGTTGGGGCATTGGTTAGTCCAAATGACATCACCAAGAACTCATAATGTCCATATCTGGTACGGAATGCAGTCTTTGGGATATCTTCGGGTTTAATCTTCAGTTGGTGATATCATGTTCTAAAGTCAATCTTAGAGAAGTATTCAGCACCCTTTAGCTGGTCAAACAAATCGTCTATTCTGGGTAACGAGTACTTATTCTTTATGGTTAGCTTATTCAACTCTCGATAGTTGATGCATAACCTCATACTCCCGTCCTTCTTCTTAACGAACAACAGCGGTGCCCCCATGGCGACACACTGGGTTGTATCATACCTTTATCCAACAATTCTTGCAATTGCTTAGCTAGCTCTTTCATTTCAACTGGGGCTAATTGGTACGGGGCCTTCGAAATCGGCGCCATCCCCGGGGCTAACTCGATAGCAAACTCAATTACCCTATCAGGTGGTAATCCGGGAAGATCTTGTGGAAACACATCTTCAAACTCATTAACTACCGGAATGTCTTGTATCTTGGGCATTTCCTTATGGGTATCTATAACATAAGCTAAATAAGCTTCGCTCCCTTTTCGCAACAACCTCTTGGTCTGCGCCATGGTTAGAATATTCTGGGTCTGTCGTATCCCTCGAAACACTACTTCCTTCTTTCCTGGGGTTTTCAACTTAACCTTTTTCCCTTTACAATCTATCTGAGCGTTATTATGAGACAACTAGTCCATTCCAAAAATGACATCAAATTCCCCTAGTTTAAAAGGAATCAAATCAACATAAAAAGATTGTCCTCCTATTTCTATTTTACAATCGGGGTGAATCTGATTAACGGAATTACTTCTTGGTTGGCTATTTCTACTTGTAAGGAATCCCTTAGCTGCTGGGTCTTAAGTTTCAATTTACGTGCAAAATCCCTCGATATAAAGACTTAGTTGCTCCAGAATCAAATAGGACATTTGTACTAACTGAGTTGAGAGAAAATGTACCTGCTATCACATCCGTGTTTCTCACGGCATCCTGTACCGTCATGTTAAAAGTTCTAGCAGTTGGTGGCCTATTAGAGGCAGCTTTGCTTGCCCCTGATGCTGCTGGTTTGTTCATTGGGCAGTCCTTCCTCATGTGACCTTGACGTCCGCACTGGAAACAAGTGGTGTTTTTGTTGACGCTAGGGATAGCTGTGGTGCACACGTTTGAATAGTGGCCCACTCGTCCACATTTATAACAGGTTGGCTGCTTCTGGTTACATGCTCCGGGGTGTCTTTTTCCACAAGTCGCACATACTGGTATTGAAACTCGAGAATGATGGGGATGAGAACTCTTGGTGCCTTGCCGCCCTGGCTTACACTCGCGCTAACAGACTGTTTGAATCCCATACTCCTTCCAAGTAGAGAAACCGCTCCTCGGTTAAATTATTCGGGGCTTTCCTCCTACGGAACCTCCGCCCATGCTGGCATGCTTTCTCTTTATTCCCCCTTTCTCTCTTTCCCTTTGCATTTGATCACTTCTTGCTTCCACAATTGTTGCTTTCTGCACCAAGGTGGCATAATCGGTAATCTCTAAGACTGCTACCCGATTCTGAATCCATTGCTTCAACCCTTACTAAAACCTATTTGTTTTCTTCTCCTCAGTATCCACAAATTCTGGAACAAACCTCAATAACTCGGTAAACTTGGCCTCATAATCAGCCACTGACAAATTGTTCTATTTTAGTTCTAAGAACTTGAGCTCCATTTGAGTTTTCATGAACCTCGGGAAGTACTTTTCCAGAAACAATAGTTTGAACCTATCCCAAGTTACTATAGCATCCGTCTCCATGTTCTTCTTAGCCTCCCACCAATAATTGGCCACTCCTTTCAGAAGGTAAGTGGTGAAAACAGTCTTTTGCGCCTCCTCAATGCATAGAATCTCAAATGACTTTCCTATTTCCTTTATCCAAGCTCTTGCCTCAACTGGGTCAGCTGATCCGTGGAATTCTGAGGGCTTAAGGGACTTAAAGGCCCTGAAAGAGTTTGCCATAGTACTGTTGTTTCCCTGGGGTGGTTGGGGGTAACGGTTCAAATTTTGCCTAAGCAGATCCATAAACTGACCCATGGGGTCCCTATCTTGGTTCTCCCCTTCCTGTTCAACCTCAATTTCTTCTTCTTCTACTTCTTCTTCGAATTATCCGGTGAAAAAGGTTTCATCTACTGTCCCATACTGGGAATCCTCTTGCTCAATATAATCCTCATCTTGCGCTTCATCATATTCGGGATCTTCCCTATGTTAATTGTGACTTTCTTGATCGGTGGACTCACGGGGGTTAGCCCTAGTTCCCATTCTTCGTGGAGGCATCTTATTGAAAATTTGGACAACTACACATTAGGCTAATTTACTTGTTTTAAAGGATTCTTCCATGCAAAAATCGTTACATATTTGGATTTAGGATCCCACAGTTCTATATCTCATGGCAACTTATCGAAAGCAGTATGTGCAGTAAATATGCTAATAAAATGGTGATCGCGTCACAACAGAACTGAAATGACTGAAAGGAAACAAATATATACATAGTGCTGAAATATACATCATCTGAGTCACATCGACAGTTTAGGAGTACAACCATCCTAACAACATCTAGTCAAAAGTGAAATACATGGTCTATCCATCTAGTCAGTAAAAGGGAAACTGAATACAATGAAACTATACCACAAAAGTCGGCACTACTATGTCCGTACATGACTAGAAGAGTAGACTACTACATCACTGTTTCTGAAATCAGTCACCAGTGGAACCCAAAGCCCTGACCCTCATTATAGCATGCGAAAGATCTCCTCAGCATCAATCCTGGATACCATGCCATGTCCATCGGTAGGTAAATTCCGGACCCTCATCCGGGCCCTCAGCTCAATGCGGGACACTGCCCTATGCATCTCTCGAGCTCTAGCACGCCTCCCACCGCCCTGGCGTCCTAACCTAGCAACTCTCTCAGCTGCGAGCTCTGCCCTGGACTCTACTAACCTGGCCTCAGCCACTGCTAAATCTGTAGAAAGTCTCCTCACAACCCAGTTATACACATACACTGGTATCCCCTCTATCGGAATATGGCATGGGGTAGATGGCTCTGCTGGAGGTGCGGCCTCGGTCTGCTGCAGCTCGGGGGTCAGCTCCTCAAACTCCTCAGAAACAGGGCTCACAGGCAAGGGTGGTGGGGTATGCATCCTCTCAGTAGGGGGTGGCACACGAAGTCCTGAACTCCCAATAGCATCATCAACTGGCTCATCAACATCTCCCTCAGTACCCTCATCCACTGCCTGCTCTAAAACCGTATCCATAACCTGCTCAGTAGTCATGTCGGTGTCCTCCTCCATAACCCTAACATCAGATACAAGCTAGATCTCCTCAGGATCCTCCTCCTCCTCAAACTCAACAATCTCAGTATCTGCATCTGGCTGGACCTCCTCTAGGTCCTCCTCCTCAGACTCCATAACCTCTGTGTCTCCATCATCATCACCCAGACGCTCATAATAAGGATCTCTGGTCCTAAACAACTCATCAGAATCAACTACCACTCTATCCTCGGCGGCCTGAATCGCCTCATCGTTCTATCTCTCAAAAGCCTCTGGATCGGAGATGTCGCTCGCCTACACAAGACGAACTATGTTACTATCATGATACTTAAAAATTTCCCGTAAGGGTTTTAGGTGAACTTTGCAATAGTTCTTATTATCTTAGTGAATTTATTATTATATAACGTCACATCATCTTTTGGGATATATAACTCTCGCTCTGATACCATTTCTGTAACAGCCCCAGATCCGAGGTCGGGGGATCTGGTCGTTACGGTCTTAATTCCAACAATAATACTTGACTTGTCCAAATAAATAAACACATGCTATGACCCCGCAATAATACCACATCACACACACACACACACAAAAACAGTTATAGTCCCAGAGATGAAATTGAAATAAGTCTTCTACTTATAGGATCCACAAATAAAAGTTATTACAATCCAAAAGGATAACAACATAAGTTTAACATTTTTGTCGTTGATTACATTAATTATACATATAATTAAGGCTGAGACAAAAGCTGCCAATCTACCTCAGCAATGGCAGCGATAAACTCAGCGGGTAGTCCTCTGGCTGGGGTCACCTGTTTGCGCCGAGTGCGCCTTACACGGGCCATCAGACCTAGCTGTTGTTGTGATATAAATAATAAAACAAGGGTGAACAATAGCCCACCAATAAAAATGTATACTGAACAATAATATATATAACAGTTCAAATATCTGTGAAACCATATGCCATGCATTAACGAACATAGTACCAGTTATAAGGTAAACGATGAAGTTACAAGGTAACTCAAAACATATTTTATGTAGAAATATTTGCTGTGCAAGGTAAAAGCAAGACATCATCATATGTAATAAAGGAAGGGAATTGTAGGAAAATATTGCAATCCCAGTTTTGAACATTTTTCAAACTCCTGTCAACCTGAAAGAAGTCTCTTCGATACGTGTTGCGGGGAATGCCCATCAAGCTAAAAGAAGTCTCTTCGATACGTGTTGCAGGAAATTCCCGATTTGGGAGATGAACTAATACTGGAGTTATCACGCGCCAGCTATCCCACTCCCCGATGATCAGTCGGAGATGGTACAACCCAATATAGTTTACTACCGGTAGAAGGAAGAACTGACGGATTTACATGTCTACCGCCCTTAATAGTAACTCCCTGGCCAACGGTTGGGCTTGTGATGGTCCGCGTGACTCGGCCTCTTACACACGACTCCTAGTTCGAATAAATCCTTGACTCTGAAATGTAAAGTTCGTCCTCCTTTCCCCAAGTGTAATACTCGTTGATAAGACTCCACAAAGTAATCGTATCTAATTGGAAAGGAAAATTCACCAATATTTCCCAAGCTGATGCTTATTAATGGATATAGACTTGTTCCATCAATCTTAGCCCTCGAGTGTTGAGGAGGTAACCAAAAAGACTCATATCGATGTTTGAAAAGAATCAAGATGTGAGCGAAAAGGTCGTTTAACAAGTATATGACCGGGCACTCAAAGAAATAACATCTCCCAAGCAAGGTTCCCTTATATTTTAGAAGATAGATTCGAATGAAGAATAGAGTTTTGAGAACCTTCCTTTATAAAAATAATAATAATACGACTCGGAGATAATTTACATAGTATTTGAAGGTCAAGGATAATTTTTGAATAAAACATCTCATTTTAGAACTAGTTGCAAGAATTGAATAAATATTCAAAGAATATTTATTAAACCAGAAATAGTTGAAGAATATTCTTAATATAAATATTGCTCATGATTAACCCTCGAATAAGTGTATATAAAATATTCATTAAATAAATAATTCCTCGAATAAATATTCAAAATACTATCCAAGAAAATAATTAAAACCTTAAATGAATATCCAAGATAATATTCATTAAGTAAATAAGCTCAAATGAATATTCGAAAATAATATAAAATAAACAATTAAACTCAAATGAATATTCGAAATAATATTCATTAAATAAATAAACTCGAATGACTATTCCAAAATAATATTCCTCGAATAATTTCCAAGTACTTAATACTTATGGAAATATAAATAATGTTCGTAAATAACATCCCTCAAATAATCTGTCACTGGAATCCCTCCTGGTTTCCATGACTATCTCTATATTACAAAATACTGACTCCCTGTCTTTTATTAAAAGAATGAGATCATATACCCTTCACTAAGGGTCTTAGCAATATCCGTGTTATAATTAGTATATCTTGTATCTAACTTATAAGCCAACATCAATTAGGGAACAAGTATTGCAAAAGACTTGAAAGTAGGCATGCATGCTCTGACATATGTATCAAAAAACAACAAATATATATATATTATCACAACAACAGTTCCAAAGTATTGGAAACTTGCCTGGTAGTCGAGTAGGGGTAGCGTGTCCTGGGTCTGCTCGGTGATCTATAAACAATCAAAGTATTCGAGATTAATAAATTAACACTTTTTAAAAGGTTAAGTATATACTTAACTTATGTCGAAACACGTTTTCAAGTTATCCCGTTATACACTCTCTAGTGTAACTTTTATTAACACTGTTATGACCCGACATTGGTTCGCTATTAAGGCATGTCATTACACTTATACTTGGTAGGTACTTAAGCCACATAAGTTCTAAGGTCGAAGGATTATACCTAGAGATTTATCGATCGTTATCAAAGTGATTTTTCCAAAGTTATAACCAAGTATCATTTTTAGGGGTTCGTTCACACTTAGCTTTGATTCGAACATTTTTATAAAATCGAATAACGATCTTTTTAACATGAGGTCTTCTCTCACACCTTCCTTATGATCCCTAATGTTTAATTACCAAGATTCGTCACTGATATACTCTAGTAAGGGGGTTCAATTTCAGTTACGAACTCTCGTTTTTGGTTTGGAACTACTTTTAGTAAATCGGTCATAATTTCTAAACCGTAAGTCCGTTTGCTTCGATTCTTGCGCCAAAACGATTTATGACTCGAGATCTACAAGGGTATGTTATACACTTAACCATTTTAGACAATTAGAGCTACTGTTATGCACGGTTTTCAAGGTTTAACAAAAATTTGGCATTACGACGGCTATAACTCGGATATTTCCAAAATTTAAACACTCCAACAATCATGGTTTCCACTCTAAACCACATATACATGATAATTACCATATAACTGAGGCCAAGCACTGCCTTTCCATTCTTACTAACTAGTTTAACATATAACAAAGCTTAATCACATCTCTAAGAGTTATACATGCATATATCATCCAAAACTCCATAAAAACTCAAGATTCAAGCTAGGGTTTCAAGTGTTATACCTTCCTTGGAGAGTGTAATAGCCTTACTAACCTTTGTATGGTCCTTGTATAGCCTTAAGTTAGCTTAGATCAACCAATAAATCAAGAAAAACAAAGTTAGTTCATGAAGATCACTATTCATCACCTACTTTGATGATTTTTTTGAAAATGGAAAATGATGAATTTGAAGCTAAGATTTCTAGGAGATCACTTTTATGAATTATAATACTCACCATAAAAATTTGGAGATCAAATGATGGTGGGAGCTTGGACTTTGGTTCTTGAATTTGTGCTAGGGCCGAATGGAATGAAAGAGGGAGAGTGGTGGAGTTGCTTACTTGGTTGCTTGGTTGAACGAATTATTGTGATGTTATTTAGATAATATCTTAGCAAAAAGCTACTTTAATAAAGGTATGAGGTCATGGATGATGTTTTTGGATGGACAAGTGTTGTTGATTTGGTGGTGTTCATACTAACTAGTAGTTTGGTTGCTAAGTACTTGGTTGATCTCTAAGTGTTCTAGTTCCTTGTTGTAACTAGCTTGGTTACTAGATATTTTCTACTTGCGCATGCATGCATCTTGATCCCCTGCTTGTTTCTTTGTCCGGTTATTGCTCAATTCATTGATCGTTCGGAGGAATACCTCGAAGATTTCTAATTAGGGTTTTACCGGAAATCTTCTTGATATTTTGCTCACATCTTTAATCCTCCTTTATAATTCTTGAATTTAAATCCCTTAAATATTTTTAATAAGTCCTTAGGTCTTTCAGTGTCCAGGGAAATCTCGGAGAAAATAAAAGTGCTATTTTTCAGAATCCGATAACTTTTACATACACTCTTTTTCCATTTGGATCATTAATACGAATTCAGAAATCCGTTCCGGGTGCTTCTATATAGTGTCGTCTAATAATATTCCTATTTCCACCAAAAACATTATTCATCACTTATTCTCCCTTTATTCCTCATAATTAGAAAAATGTCTTTGCGCTTTCCCGAGCGTTCCTTAACCCTTTTTACGGAACCACTGGACTAATAACAGATATCGATTTGGATGACATGAGAATAATCTTCCTCTTTGGAATTTACTATATCTTACTTATCCAGGAGATATATTATTCTTATCTAAGTTGTCAACCAATAGCATTCTTCAAGACATATGAACATTTGAATCCAAATCCATTCCTTTTTCATTCATTAGAACAATTGTTACATCGTAGTCGTAACCACTATTCATATTTACATTAATCCATAATCAAAGTTTTAATTCTATCAAAAATCTGGGTTCTTACAGTCTCCCCTCCTTAAAATGATTCCGTCCCGGAATCAGTCTGAAAACAAATGGGGGCACTTTTCCATCATTGCGCTTTCTAGCTCCCATGTTGACTCTTCTACGTTGTGCTTCTGCCACAAAACTCTGACAAGCTTGATGACCTTATTTCGGAGCACTTGTTCTTTTCGGTCTATGATTTCCACAGGCTGTTCCATATAGGTTAGGTCTGGGTGCATGTTTATGTGCTCGTATTCCACAATATGCTTGGAATCCGGATTATATTTCCTTAACATCGAAACATGGAACACATTATGTATTTGTTGCAGATTTGGGGGTAATGCTAGTTCGTAAGCTAGTTTCCCGATACGTCTTAAGATCTCAAAGGGTCCAATGTATCTAGGACTCAGTTTTCCCTTCTTCCCAAACCTCATTAAACCTTTCCAGGGAGATACCTTTAAAAACACTAGGTCTCCAACTTCATATTCCTTGCCTTTCCGAGCTAAGTCGGAAATAAAGGACATATTTCAGTTCCTTTGTAGATTTGCATAACAGCTCATGGATAGCTAGCTTTTTGATACTTTTATCTTTCATGAAGTACAACAATCTTTCCACTTTCTTGGCACCACCATGACAATCAGAAATAATTACAACAGCTTCTAGCATCCATAGATCATCAACAGTTAACTCATCACCAATCTTGTCAACTAGAGGATGTTGACCAGTTTGTGTTGTAAAAACAACCTCTGCTCCACGAAACCCAATACCTCCTCTCGTTTTAGGTTCTATACCCTTCAAAGCATATTGCATTCTTGTCCACAGTGGTTTCGATTTATCAGACTCAGAAGATTCAACTTTAGTACCTAGTGAATGGTTAAGAGATTTTTCTTCAGTCACTGATCTTCTTCCATTTCATGCCTTTCTTCTTGATAAAAGATTTATCCTTTTGCTTCTCCTGAACTTGTCTTGTACGATCATACCATATCCTTTTGCTAGACCTGTTTATACTCTCTTCATATTCCATTGTTGCTTGGATTTCAATATCCCTTGCTCTATCTTTGATCTCTTTTTCATTCTGAGCCCTTCTGAACTTTTCTTGATCAATCTTTATCATTTCTTCATCAACTTCCAAATTATGAAATTCAACCACAACAGAAAGAATGATGATTTCAAGTTCTGTCAAGATTTCAGAATCTGAAATAACAACTTGATCAGCTTCAGGAACTATGCTTGTACCAGTAATGGATACTTTGTCAGGAGCAGCAACTTAAAATGTTTCAACAGTAACATTCTGTGCTTTCACAACAACTTTACTCTTTCTGGCTGTCAATTGATTTTCCTCTTCAATTTCTTCAGGTACATTAAATCTGTTATCTGGAATCATTTCAAGAGATAATGGAGTAGCTTTCTGAGGATCTTCAGTTAACTCCTCTATTTTAATTCCACTAGACCTTGTCTATTTTAAACTTGTCTGAACAGGCTTTCTTCCTTTTCCTCTGCCTCTTCCTCTACCTGCAGTAGGAGTACCTTTCTTTTTGGAAATTTCCTCAAAAATCCTCTTCTGTTCTTCTATGATCTCTTCAGTGCTCATGTTAGGATTTTATTCAGAGGTCAAAGCAAGTGCCTTCCTAGCATGATATTGTTGAACTTTGATATCAATGTGATACACGATCATACTATCACCTTTCTTAGAAGTAATCTTCATGAAGAGATGTGGAGCATCTTGAACATCTTCAATTAAAAGATCTTCATCTCCCTCAGGAATTGTTGGAAGTGTTTGATTTTGACTAGGTGCTAGGAATTGTTCTTCTGTCAAGACTTGAGACTGTACCATTGTTCTTACTGTCCTCTTTCCAGAACTAGAAACATGAGTTGACTGCTTGGTTTGAGTTTGAGATTGACTTCTCCTTGTTACCAATGCAGCATTAGAGGTTCCATGTGTCTGAGCACCACCATCATTTCCACAAGTATCATCATCTTTTCTTGCAACTGGATTAGGTGTGCATTTTGTTTTGACTACCTTCTCCCCCTTTTTGACATCAGTAGGATCAGTTAAAAAAGATAGAATAAGTTGGAGAGAATCTTCAATATTATTGACTTTGGAAGACAAAGTATCAACTTTAAGTTCCAAAGTATCCATCCTTTTATCCATCTTCTTCTCAAGTGCTTGAACATCCTTGCTAAGAATGCGAGCTTGAGAAGCAGTAGCTGTCACAGATAAAGCAGAATGAATATCAGCTTTTACTGTAGCATTGTTATCTTTGACAGAAGCAATCTCATCCTTCAATCTCTTCACCAGAATAGTAGTAGTCTTCAGATGATCTTTGAGATCAGGACTAGACGCTTAGAAGCTATGTGCTGGGAATGAAAGAGAGCATTATTGAAAATGATGACAGCGGTAGGCTTATTCCATTCAGTATTCCATTCATATCTTCTCAGAGCTTGATGTGTTCAGGAATAGTGTGACTGTATTCTCCTCTAGTCTCAGATTTACCAGTTTTAGATTTGCTCATAGATTCCATAAACTTGCTTGAGGACCCATGAGTAGACCCTAGACTTGCTTTTATGGCTGCCTTAAGTTGAGGTATTTCAGAATTATCATCAGCATCATCATCATCATCATCATCATCATCATCATCTGAGCTGTCACCAGAATTATCAGCAGGAGTCTTATCATCAACATTATCATCAGGATGCATAACACCTTTTAATTTCAGATCAACAGAAGATGTAGCTGGTGTATCCTGATGACCTGCAGTTAGAACAGAACAAGATCCTAAATCTCTCTTTTCTTTTAAAATGATCTCATCATTTCTCACTGCATCACCTAAGTTACTTTCAATAGTAACTGCTACCTCACTAGAATTATGTAAATTCTCACTCATTTCTACCTCTCCTTTTGCCAATACAGGAGACTACCTCTCATCACTCTTCTTTTTCTCTAATTGTTTACTCTTTTTCTCACTTGAAAGGTTCTAGCTCAACAAATTCAAAGAAATAAGAGATGGCTGAGAAGAGTTGACTGTAGTCATACAAATAGAGGTATCCCTTATATCAGGTCTATGTATAATCATGCTATCAGTAATGAAAGAAGTAGAGATAAAAGTGTTACCTGATGAAGTAGAAATAGATTCCATTGGCCTTGATGAAATTGGTTCAATGAGCAGTGGAATACTTGGATCTGAAATACTTTCATCAGGAGTG
Source organism: Saposhnikovia divaricata (assembly GCA_036435485.1). Lineage (NCBI taxonomy): Eukaryota > Viridiplantae > Streptophyta > Magnoliopsida > Apiales > Apiaceae > Saposhnikovia > Saposhnikovia divaricata. Next base: position 64,134,981 of record CM071597.1, on the reverse strand, counting down.
ACATCTGCAGCAGTAGGTTGACTTGCATCAGTATTTGTTACCAATGGTTCTTGTGTAGTCTGAGGTTGTGAAGTTGCTTCAACACTTTGAGTCAAAGGTTCTTGTGTGCTTCCCTCAAATGCAATGTCCTTAAGTAGATCATCACGTTCAGCAATATGCAAATCATGAGCTGCTTTATCTGCCAGACTTTGAGCTAAGTCAATTTTAGGAATCCATTGAGCAATGTCAGGAAACTCCTGTGCTGATGTGATCTTGACTGCATCTTCACTTTGAGAAGATGGTTCTTGTGGGGCAGGAATATTCTTGTTTGCACCTTCCCTTTGAGAAAGTGGTTCTTATGGGACTGGATCTTCAGTAGCTGCTGAACTAGTGTGAAGTTCAGGTTCTTGTAGGCTAGATCCTTTCAGAGGTGAAGTAATCCTCTACTTCTTTTGTCTTTGAAAGACCCTTGCTTCAGCTTGTCTCTTCACTTAAAGTGGTGTTGGTTGGAGACCAAGCTGAGCAGAAATAGCATTTACTTTCTCCACGGACATTTCAACAATTCTTCCTTTTGGAGAAGGAGGTGCAGGAGAATCAGAAATTTCAACAGTCTTCACAGGTGAATTATCAAGAGTAGAGATATCAAGAATGACAGATGTTTCAGGAACTGATACTTTATCAGGAATGATAGAGACATCAAGAGTAGTCTCTGTATCATCAGTAAGATTCTGTATCTCCATAAGAATATAAAACTTGCTCTTGTTGATTATCTTTCTTCTTTTCTTTGGCTTTTCAGATATAACCACAGAACCATGAGCAAGATCAGTAACTTCCGTTTTCTTCATAATTGATGAGATAGCTAGAGTATCATCACCATCAGAATTAGAATCCATCTGTTGCAAAATTTTTCTCTTTTCTCCTGTCTCTTTATACAATCCAGCTTCAATCAGAGACTCAGCAATCTTAGGCACACCTTTTTCCACAACCAGGACCCCTTGTTCACCCCCTTTTAACTTCTTTTTAGTGAGGGTTTGACTGGAGAAATCCTTTGATCCTGATTGCCTTCCAGACACATCAGATCTAGCTGATTTCTTTGATTTTACAGCTGATGCCTATTGAGAGACATCAGAGGTGGTTGAGTGTTTGGAAAGCTGTTTGAGTTGTGTGCTTGTGTCAGGAATAGAATGTGTAGTGTCATGTTCCATAGCACTTGTTGCTGGACCATAATGAGTAGGCATCCTCTTTGTCAAAAGAAGCCTGACCTTATCAGGAATGAAGGCATTGCCTTCAAAACCATTTGCCTTATCAGAATTGATCAAGGAATTTATGTTGTTTTTTGAAATTCTACATATAGGCAGTATTATATCATTTTTAAATTCAACATTTGGACATAAGTGAGAGAATAGTAATTGAAGGAATCTAATAAAACAGACATAACCACATTTTACTATTTTTCTAGCACTTAATGCTTTCAAGATAAAAGATCCATAATCAAATACAGTTTCATGGATTAGAGAGTACCCAATGTGAACTGAAGCAGAAGGTAGTGCATCAAAGTTGGAAACTTTGTTCAGGAAGCATCTACTGATTGCCAAAGAAGAAATTCCATTCTTTCTTAAGCTTGGTTCTGTACACGTCTCCAAACTTCTTTGAATTTCCATTGCATCGCAGACTTTTGGAAAACTCAAGAAGAGTAGAATCAGAAATTTTTGCTGGAGATTTAGCATTGAAAGATGGTAATTGAAGTTTGACAACTACTTCTGGAGTCACTTCATGTGTAACACCATTGTATTCAAAAGTCATAGAAGGCCTTCCTGATGATACACCTTCAAAAAAGATCGCTGTGTTCTAAACCTGCATAACACACTTGAAAGAGACTTTGGCAGGTTGAGTTAGAGCATAGTTTATTGGGCTTGTGGCCAAAAAGTCCTGAATGATATGAAAATCATTAGGTAAAACATGATGTTCAAGAACAGCAACAAAGTTGTTAGGGGCAAAAGTAATGCCATTGATAACAACTATACTGTTTATGAATGGTGAAGAATCCATTATAATTGAGAATGAGAGATTTTCAAATTAGGGTTCGAAGGCGCACAGAGATAGAGAGAAAATGAATTACTGATGTAATGAGAATAATGATTAATTGTGAGAAACGATTGTGTTTTGTTTTAGAAAAACAAAATTACTCTCAATTACAGGTGTCAGTAATTGATTAGCGCATCTAATTAGTGGACAACGGGCGTAAGTGGTGATAACTGCACACCATTCTATGTGTATCTATATGCATATATCAATATGTGAGACACATGCGCGCAAAATGATGTTTGTCAAATATTTAACATATGTGATATTGACTAAGGAGAAAAACAATAAAATATTTAATTTTAAAAATTAAATAAATCAATTATCACAATGCTAAAATATCTGTTCCCTTAAACAAAGAATACGAACCGTTTCATGTTCTCTTGAATCTCTCACCTCTATTTAACACGATTAAGACACAACCATTTTCATCTTACTTGAAAAAATCACTTGTATCTTCTTGACAAAGCTCCAAAACCCTACATCAAACACTTAAACAAGTATTTCAAACATTAGCATCAAAGAGAAAAATCTCCATCTCGTAGAGAAACGAGATATTCTCAGCTATTCAAGAGAAGAGTTTGAGGCTTTTGATTGGGAAAGACAACTTGAGACTTTATGGCTGCAGATGGATGCATGACTCGAGGAGATCGAGAAAGAAAAACCTGCAAAAATGATCGACATCGATGCTGCTCTCCAGGCAATATGCGAATGGCTTTCCTCTAAGGCATCCTCATCCAAAACCTCCAACCATTGTTAAAGAATATGTCAGCAAAAATAACCTTATCCCTATTAACTTCCACCCAAACAAAGTAGCAAAGATGGGATCTGGGATAGCTGCTAGCAATGGAGTGGTTTGGACTTCCCCTTTTCTTTTCCTGTTTGATAGATTAGTAGATAGAGAAAACAGAAAGATTTGATGTATGCATGTAATCTTTTTATTATCATCAATGAAAAACCCTGTTTCTCTAATTTTGTTCATTGTTTTCTGCACTTATTATGTTACAAACTGTTCTGTGAAGTATAATATCTGAGAAGCAAATATGAAAAACTAATTAAAGCAATCACATTCTTCAGAAGTTCAGTAACAATAAAAAAAATTAGGAAAATAGAACAAAAAGAACACTTAGATCCTGAACATTATACTGATAAACGAACCGTCGCATCAGGATTCAACATTTGACCATTTGTCAGGATTGACTTTTCATCAGGATTCGATAATCATCAGGATCTGATGATCATCAGTATTTGATCTCTCCTTGCTCTCAGAAACTTTCATAGTTCACCATTCCTAGTTCATTTACCAATTTTATAAAAGTAGCTTCAGGAAGTGGCTTGGGGAATATATCAGCTAGCTGTTGATCAGTAGGAACAAAATGTTGCTCAATTGTCCCTTTCAATACTTATTCCCTTATGAAATGATATTTGATACTAACATGCTTAGTAAGGGAGTGTTGAACTAGATTCCCTGTCATAGCAATAGCACTTTGGTTATCACAATAAATAGGTATTTTTTAAAATGACAAACCATAGTCCATTAAGCTGATTTCTCATCCACATGATCTGAGCACAACAGCTTCTAGCAGCAATGTACTCAGCTTCCGCAGTTGATGTAGAGATAGACTTTTGATTTTTACTGAACCATGAGACTAATCTACCTCCCAGAAACTGACAACTGCCTGAAGTACTTTTCCTATCTATTTTGCACCCTGCAAAATCAGCATCCGAGTGACCACATAAGCCAAAATCAGATTCTCTAGCATACCACAGGCCTAGAGATGGAGTGCCTTTCAAGTATCTGAAAATCCTTTTCACTGCAATGAGATGTGGTTCTCTGGGATTTGCCTGAAATCTTGCACATAGACAGGTTACATACATGATATCTGGTCTACTTGCAGTTAGATATAAGAGTGAGCCAATCATACCTCTGTAGTTAGTTACATCTACTTCAGTACCTTGATCAGGATCAAGTTTTGTAGCTATAACTATAGGAGTTGAAGCAGTAGCACTGTCTTGCATGTTAAACTTCTTTAATTCTTTGTGTACTTTGACTGATTGACAAAAATCCCATTATCAGTCTGTTTAACTTGCAGACCTAAGAAATAGCTCATTTCTCCCATCATGCTCATTTGATATCTAGACTGCATTAGCTTTGAAAACTTCTCACAAAGCATTGAATTAGTTGACCCAAATATGATATCATCAACATAAATTTGAACTAACAGCAAGTCCTTACCATGATTCAAATAAAACAAGGTTTTATCAATTGTACCTCTTTTAATTCCACTTTCCAGTAAAAATTGAGCCAGAGTTTCATACCAGGCTCTTGGAGCTTGCTTTAGTCCATAAAGTGCTTTTCCAGTCTATAGACATGATATAGATATTTAGGATCAATGAAACTAGGAGGTTGCTCAACATATACTTCCTCTTCCAATTCTCCATTGAGAAAAGCACTTTTTACATCCATCTGGAAAGCCTTGAACTTCTTGTGGGCTGCATATGCAAGAAAAATCCTGATGGCTTCTAGCCTTGCAACAGGAGAAAAAGTCTCATCATAGTCTATTCCTTCATGTTAAGAATACCCCTTTTCAACTAGCCTGCTTTATTCCTTATAATGGTACCATCTGAATCTGTCTTGTTTCTAAACACCCACTTTGTACCCACAATTGACTTCATTTCTTTCAAATTCATTTAGTTCTTCTTGCATTGCTGTAACCCAATCAGCACCCTTGAGTGCATCTTCAACTTTCTTAGGCTCCTCCTTTGATAGAAAGTTATGATAAAGGCATTCATTTTGAGTTGCATTTCTAATTTTAACACCTGCATCAGGATTCCCAATATAAATCAGGAGTATGACATTTAGTCCATTTCCTAGCTGATGGTAAATTATTTCTTGAATTTGATGCTCCCCCTAGATTGGTGTTATCTTCAAAATAACTAGAATCATTAGAAGCTCCCCCTAAGATAGTGATATCTCCTCCCGAAGTACTGTCAGGATTATCACTTGAATCTGTTTCTAATGAACCTCCTCCTGATGATTGAGTTGAATCAGTATTGATGGTGTCTTGATGTTGCTCCCCCTCAACATTTGCATTATTGGCCTCACTATCAGTAATTGGTGCATCATTAGGAATGGATGGATTGTCAGGATCTGATGGGATATCAGTATCTGACACAGATTCATCAGTATTCTTGGTAGCTTCATTTGCAAAAATCAAGCTGTCATGTGAGTCTTCAGCAATTCCTGTTGTCTTCTTATCATTAAAAGATACATTGATAGACACCATGACAATCTTTGTTCTTAGATTGTAAACTTTAAAGGCTCTTGTAGTTGATAACCAATAAAGATGCCCTCATCAGCTTTAGTTTCAAATTTTCCTAGCTATTCAGGATGAGGTCTCAGAACAAAACATTTGCAGCCAAACACATGCAGATGCTTCAGACTTGGCTTCTTTTCTTTAATCACACCATGTCTGTTAATTAAAGTAATGTTCTGAGTATAGCATGCTGTGTTGACTGCTTCTGCCCAGAAATATGTAGGTAATTTATCTTCCTCCAACATAGTTCTGCCAGCTTCAATGAGAGTTAGTTCTTTTTTTCAACTACTCCATTTTGCTGGGGTGTGCCAGGAGCAGAGAATTGTTGAACTATTCCTTTGTATTTGCAGAACTCTTCCATTACTGCATTTTTGAATTCAGTTCCATTATCACTTCTTAGAATCTTGACTTTATGCTTTGTGCCAGTTTCAATGAGTCTCACATGGTCCAAAAGTATCTCAGCAGTTTCATCTTTTCTGTGCAAAAAATATACCCAGGTAAATCTAGTATATTCATCAACAATGACTAGAGTATACCATTTCTTACCGACGGACATTATGTTGATTGGTCCAAACAAGTCAAGGTGAAGCATGTGATATGGTTCATCAATTAAGGATTCAGTTTTACTATTAAATGATGTCCTTCTCTGTTTAGCCTTCTGACAAGCATCACAGAGTCCATCAGGAGTATACAATGCTTTTTGTAATCCTCTAACCAAATCTTTCTTGACCAACTCATTGATGTTGTTGAAGTTGGGATGAGAAAGCTTCTTGTGCCAATTCCAACTTTCATCTACTGAGGCTTTACTGATGAGACATATGGAGGGACCATCAGTATTGGTGTAGATGTTGGCTTCATAAATGTTACCATGTCTTTGACCAGTCAAAGCAACTTTTCCTGATGCCTTGCTGAGTACTTCAAATTGAGAATCATAGAAGTTGACATGATAACCTCTGTCTGTGATTTAACTAACACTAAGCAGATTGTGTTTGAGTCCTTTCACTAGAGCTACGTTTTCAGTGATAACATGTCCAATGATTGTATTGCCATATCCCAAAGTTTGTCCAATGTTGCCATCTCCATAAGACATAGTTGGGCCAGCTTTCTCCTCAAATTCTGATAACAGGGATTTGTTTCCAGTCATGTGTACAGAGCATCCACTATCCATGACTAACACATTTTTCTTTTTACCCTGCAATCAGAAACACAAAAAACTCAGTTAGAATTTTTAAGAACCCACACTTGTTGGGTTCTGTTTGCATGCACTTTAACATTTTTATCAGCAGAAGTCTTTTTGACAAAAGCAGTCCTATCAGGAATGATTCCATTAGAGTTTGCCTTGTCAGTATCAGAGTTTGTAATTGCATGCTTTTTATTTATATTCTTAGCTTTACCAGAAATTGTACTTTTATTAAATTTAGGCAAGGGCTCATAATAATTGTAGTACAAATTATGGTATTCTTCACATGTATAAATAGAATGCCATTTACTACCACAATGAAAACAGGGATTCTGTGGTTTATAAAATACTGATTTATTCCTAATGTCAGACTTAGGAACAACAGCTGCCTTCTTTTTATTCTTCTTGCAATCAATAGCAAGATGATTAGAATTACCACAGTTAAAGCATACTTTTCTAGGTGCATTTGGAATATACTTATAATTATTCTCTTTGTTTATTCCTACTTTACCATTCCTGTTTCTCTTAACAGTAGCTGTTTTCTTTCTATATGTGACTTCACAGATTCTGTCTCTCAGTTGTTTCTTAGACAAAAGACCTACATTTTTAGGATTTGTCATCTTAAAAGTTTTAGACCCACTCTTTGTATTTTGTTTAATAGATGTTGATCCCTTTTCAGTAACTGAATTGGAATCTTTACTATATACAAAATTGACAGGTTCAATGTTGGATTTGGTGTTGTCTATTAGATGTCTGTAGACCTTTGGATTTGCCTTATCATTCATTACAACTTTCTGTTTCGGTTTCTGATCATTTTCTGGCTTATAACCTAGACATTCTTTCCAGTTTTTATCAGTAATTATTACATGTGTTTTCTTTCCAGAGTGTGTCCAGGTTCTGAGTTTCTCATTAGCATCTTCAAGTTCTTTTTCAAGTACAGCATATCTAAACTCCATTTCTAGTTTCATTTACCTAGCCTTATCACATTCATTTTGTACTTCTTGCATAAAGAGTGTAATGCCCCGACTTCCCACATTACAGAAAATATACTTTTTGTAATTAAATACTCAATTATTGGAATTAATTTAGATAAAATAGACTTTCTTACAGGGGAATTTTTGAAAATTTCGACATGATGTATTCGTAATTCGGACTATCCACCTGTAATTTGAATCAAACCAAATTTCATTCAAATACCAAACAACAATTCCAACTTTTAAGAAAATTAAACACAAGTTCACCCAGATAACAAAATAATAAGACATAATATAGCAAACCCACTACTAACCCGGATCTCTAATAGGTAGTGGTATGAAACAAGCAACTACTAAGTTATTACATTACAATACTAAATCCTTAATCAAAAGCTACATACACTCCACAAATATAAATACAACCAACTGGCACTATTACTACAAGTCTTGATTGCTAATCCAAAAGTCCAACCTTCTACCTGAGCAAAGCTAGTCTGACTACAGTCCACCATAAACTCTTCTCCTGATATAGCTCCTAAGTAGTATCCTCTTCTTTAACTGAAAAAGGGTTAGAAACAATAGCAAGAAGTGAGCCAAATGCTCAGCAAGTGACAATATAGATATAAGAATCCACAACTGAAATCTGGGTACAACAACATAAGGTTCACTCTTTGAACTTATCCAAATATGACAGTTTGTATTCCATTTCATAAGTAAAGAGGGAGAGCAGTCATTTTTCTTTTTAAAACAATTCCATTTATAAAACATTTAAATTTGATTGGAGGTTTTTCACGACGACGGACAATACGGGTGATCAGCCACATAAAGTCCCCATACCTGACACGAAGTCCCTCTGGACCTTGAAATTGGGTTCCCAATTAGGCAACACATTAGCATTTCAAATGCTGGACTGGGCACTCCTCCAGCCTCTTACGCTAAAAAAATGTTGGACCGGCGTGATCCGGCCTCTTACGCTCTCCAATCTGAAGGAATCCGTAGAAAACATTTTTGACGGAATCCCTCACAACAAAACCTTTAAAACTTTTAAAAACATTTCACTTTTCGGTCCTTGAACTCACTGATTACAGATCAGCCCAGTTTAAGGAGTTTTATAACATTTTTAATTAAATAAGCTATTTTGATTTGCAGTTATAAAAGATTTATGGTCAGGGAAACATTCAGGTGTATGTGCATAAAGTACACAAGGTAAGGATTCAAGTGTGATTCAAAGGTATGTAAGAATAAGTGTTTGCCAAGCACATGATATTATGAGGAGGTGAGGTAAGAAAATATTAATTTAATTTTTGTAGGTTTTGGGTAAACAGGATCACATCAATGAAAAGGGTCATTAGCTAATGAGGAATAAAGTAATTGTTAGGGTTTTAAAAATGGGGTTCCAGGGGTTATGAGTAATGTTTTATTTGTATGGTTTAGGGAAACAAGTATAAGGGAAAGTTTAAGTTAGAGCAAGGCATAATTTATAAATTAAGTTTTATAAATTAATAAGAATTAGTGCAATAGTTGGGTACAAAGGTTTACAAAATTATTCACGGGCATAAATGATAAGGTACTAGGGTTTAAACAACAATTCATAAGGATAACTAACAGAATACAAGAGTTGAGGAACAATTTATAAGGAATAAACAACAAGGTACAAATATTCAACAATAATTTAAAAGGGGTTACAGTAAGTTATAAAAGTTCACACAGATATTCATAAACAGTTGAGGGAATCTGATCTTCAATTCAAGGTTCGAATCACTTGCCTTAACAAAGTACTTTCACGCTAGTCACTTAGTTCAACGGTCCTCAGCCTTTGCCTTTCCTGTACCCCTTGAGTCTACGTCCTTCGAATCTACACAATTAAACACTACTTCAGAATTCTATACAATATTCGACGTTCCTCTACAACGTCTAATCTTTATCTACCCTTGCGATAGTCCTTAAATTGATTTACTTTAATCATATAATATCAACCCCTGATCACTGACATAAATATATAATTAGAACTGATAAGAAAATAACAGGTACTCACATAAATAAAATGTAATTCAAATACCACTCCAAATTAGAAGTACATATATATCTATATTCAAAATATAGAATTAAGATTTTTAGAAAATTTTGACGACATCCCCTTTATACGGGTAACTGCCAGTCGGAACATAACCAACACAATCAATATTAATATTCATATTCCAAAATATAACTCACAACTAACGTAATAACAATTAGAACTAAAATTATTTCAATCCGTATAGTCCAGAATACTTTTAATAAATTATACGAATCAAATACATAATTAAAATAAATCACGGATTAGTTTAACATAGTACCGAGTACTCGAACCACAACAATTAAACCAACTTAAATCATAGCAGAAACATAATAGGGTATTTAATTCGAGACATAACGGAATTTACAAGAATTGTAACCCATCTGAAACCAACAATGTTACACAATCCAACACTTGGCCAAAACTCACACACTCTCGAATTACACAACACACACACACCAAGTACACATGCCAACGAATTACTCACCCACACAGTTTCTCACACACACACACGGTCACTGTTTCACACATACACACACACACACACACACACCATCTTGACACCCACACTCAAGCAGCAACGCAGCCACTACCACACGCCCACGTACGAAACCGATTAAGCTCTTACAACATAAAAATTGAAACCAGCTAGCAAGCTCCTAATTTCACACCGTAACCAGCCACACACACACTGTCAAGGCACTACACACCCACACATCGTGTATACTCACACAACCACTATCCACAAACCCGCACACACACCTCATACTTTCATCACAGCATAAACTATACACACACCTCAATCACATTACACACATCAACTCTCTCAAGACTCATACACAGCAGCACAGAAACAGAGGAAGGGGTTTTTCAGCTTTGCAATTCAATTATTATCCACCAGCTCGAACACACAGCAACACATACAATTAAAGTCGAACAGGGAAGGGGAATATAAGATGAACAGAGGAGGAAAAACGAGGAGAGCTTTACCCGCAGAAAACCAGCAAATATCTATAAATATATATATATATATATATATATGAGATTTATAGGAGAGAATGAGAGAGACCGAGAGAGTTGTAAGAGAAATGGAGGATCGAGAGGTTTCTGGAAATAACCAGCTGAACAATTGAGTTTGGGGATGAATTATCCTCTAATTTATGGATTATAGGGGGTTTAAAAATGGGGAAAAGTAAAATTGAAATTTAATACTTAAATTCTAATTTAAAAATAAGAAAAAAATCATTTTATAAAATGAAAATAAAATAGACAATAATTAACAAAAATCTTAACCTAAATTTTAAAATATAGAAGATACAATTATCTATCTCCTGATATTTTTAAAATATTTTTAGGATCGAAAACGAATTAAATATGAATTTTACAAGATTAATTCAATAAAACACAAATCAATTCATAAAATCATTTTAAAATCCTTAAAAATCAAATAAAATCATCTAATATTTTTAAAACTCAAATTAACTAATAAAATAGATAATGCAAAAGATTTCATAATTTTTACTAATCCCGATGATTTTATAAAATTCTCTGAAGATAAATAACACTTGAATTAAATCGGATTTAATCCTTAAACATAAAAATAAAAAATAAAAATACGTATACTTATCCAACACCTATAAATCATCAAATAAACCCATAAAATAATATCACACATATTTTACCTCCTCAACAATATTCACGTCATATAATTCGCAGTTAATATTAAATAAATAATTATAATTACCAAAAATTTCTAAGGCATTAAAAAGAGTAACTTGGCTTCTAAATGATCATTTCTCTCAGACGATTCTGACATCTCAGATATGATTCTAGAATTTTCAAGAGATTGACTTCTAAAGCTAATATGCAGAGACTTTAGAAATGATCTTAACTCAGAAACATTATCAGTATCAAAATCAAAAACAATTTCAGGTACCTTATTATCTGGAGCAGCAATCTCATCAACATTTTCCATCAATGCATAGTTCTCCTTTTCCTCTTCAGATTCCGAGGAAGAGTCCATCCAATCCTTGCTTGATGAGATAAGAGCTTTGGTCTTGGCCTTTTTGCATTCAGTTGCAAAGTGACCCATTCCATCACAGTTGTAGCATTTGACCTTTGACTTGTCAAACTTGCTGCCTTTGCCTTCATTCTTCTTGTACCTATTCTTGTCAGCATTGAAAGGTTTCTTCTGAAAGTTGCCTTGTCTTCTAGCCTTTCTGAACTTCATCTTCTTGAAGCCTTTGACTATCATATCAACCATTTCCATCATGTCACAATCAGTAGAATCATCATCAGTATCATTATCAATATTGGCATCAGGATCTGATGATGAGTCATCAGTATTTGACTCAACAATTCTACTTCTTCTGTTTAAGACCTCCACAGCTTTTCCATTTGATTTTGACTCAGCATTTAAAGCAACAGCCTTTGCTTTATTGCTCTTCTTGTTCTTCCTCTGTTAAACCTCAAGATCATGAGTTCTAAGCATTCCATACACCTCATCAAGAGACACAGCATTGAGATCATACTGGTGTCTAATGATAGATGTTTGAGTATCCCATTCCTCAGGCAAAGCTCTCAGAAACTTGGTGTTCGAATCCTCTGGATCATACTCTTTGCCTACTAGGGATAGATTATTCAGTAGTGTCAGAAATCTATCATAAAAATCAGTAAGGCTCTCATCAGATTTAGCATCAAACTATTCATATTCTTGAATCAACAGAGCCCTTCTGTTCCTTTTGATAGATTCAGTGCCCTGGCATTGAGTTTCCAGAGTTTCCCAAATCTCCTTAGCAGTTTTACATGCTATCGCTCTGTTTGACATGACAGCATCAGGGCTATTATGAAGGATATTCTTCACCTTTGCATCTCTGAGTACTTTATCCTTTTCCTCAGGAGTCCATTCAGCCTTAGTCTTCTGAACATAGTGTTCAGGCACAGTCTATGTTCTAGCAACCAGTCTCTTAGGAATATATGGACCATCATATATCCTATCCATATAGTTAGGATCAGTGACTTCCAGATACATCAACATCTTTACCCTCCATGTAGGGTATTCAGCCTTTTTGAGGACAGGGATTTTAATACTTTCATACTTGCTCGTCGACATCTTAAGATCGTTTCTGATTGTTATTAATCAGTTTGCTCAAATACCAATTGTTACCCAGTAATGAATAATTGTAGAAGGGGGGTTGAATACAATTGTATAAGATTTCAACTTTAACAGAAATGATAACACAAGTATGAATAAACAACAGCTTTATTAACTCTGATATAAAACTGTTACAAAATCTCTCAAGAAATTCTGATGTTCTTGAGAGCTGCTAGGTTACAAAATATCTCGTGTAAGCGATTACTCATGATGTAAAACCTAAACTGTATTTATATACATCACACAGCTGCCCTATCAATTACAAGATATGTCAAATCAATTAACAACTGTTTATAATAAATATCCTAACTGATAGCTACGATCCTATAAAATAGGAGTCGATAAATCAATCTTCCTTGATCTCTGGACTAATGTAAATCTTCATGTAATCCTGATCAGCTTCCAATCCTGATAGCAACCTAATACTGACGTTGCAATACTGATGATGTCAGCATCAGTATCTGATCAGTAGTCCAGATCCTGATATCACTTGAATCAATATCTAACATTAAACGATAAAGTGAACGCAAAACAAATTATGGATTAAATACGTAACGAGATTAGAAACCATGCATGATCATCTAGGGTTTATTATTAAGTGAATTTGGTGTGAAAAAGAAATCAAGAAATTAAAACAAAAAGGAATAATGAGGTGTTTGATCAAGAAGGTGCCAACAAGGCTACATGTCATTACTTCTCTAAAACACCACAAATGATGGACACATGGATTAAGAGAGTTTAAGGGCTGATTATACATCACAAAAATATCATACAACTCATTTACCAACTAGTCAAACAAGAGAAAAGGAGAGAAAAAAGAAAGGAAGCAACACCCCCACCATTTTTGTTCCATTCGGCCTCCCCCATAATTCCATTTTCAAAACCCTAGCTCCCAAGCTTTGTTCCTTATGATCTATGGCTTAAAAGAAAGCTACTAAGGAGACTAAGGTATGGTTAAATTTAGAGCTTCAACCTTGCATCCTAGCTATGTCAAATATCCCTCCAAATATGAGAATGGATAGTGATAAATAGTAACTCACCATGTTTTCTTGTTTTGATCTTAAGGTTTAAGCTTTATAATTACCATCTAAAGCTTGTTAAGTGATTATAAACACTTGATAGTGTTTCTAGAGCTTCCAATAAGGTAAAACCCTAAACCAACTTTAAGTTTTATAAGAGTTTTGGTGTAGTTTTGATGCTTGTATAAAGATAAGTTCAGGTTAAGTGGTATTATGATTGTTTGGTTTTGTAAAATGTGTAAAAATGATGGGTGTTGGATTTGAGCCTCACCACTGGACTTAGAGGATTATAATGGATGTTGGTTGATGTTGAAGATGTATGGTATGCCTTGGTTATTGATTTGGAGTGTACGTAAAATGGAAATGTTCGATTTATAGCCGTCGTAATAACGAAAATTTTTTTAGCTCATAAAACAGTTAACCCCGAAACCATGGAATTGTTTCTGGATTTACCACTGCATATGGTTGTGTAGGTATGGATGTATAGTTTATTTTACCGCAGGAATCGTGTTAAAATAGTTTACGGTTTAAGAGTTATACTAGTTTTAGTGAAAGTGGTTCAAGAGATTTCATCGCAGAAATGTAACCACTTTGATACTATGTTCGAGACCCTTAAACGAAGTTAAGAAATATGAAACTTGGTGATAAAATGTTAAGGACAGTTAGTAAGATTTGTGCGAAGGTTTCACATTAAAATTGTTATTTTTCGATTTTATAAAAATGCGTAAGCCGAGGTTGCGCAAGTGAAAAAGCCCTAAGAACACGACTTAGAAACCAAACTTATAAGTGGTTAAGTATAACTTGAATTCGAGGAGCGGTTTCGAACCAAACTTATGACTTAAGTATTTGATGATTAATATAGACTTAGTACGAGTCTAGAATGAGCCAATAGTGCTTTGGTTGTGAATTGCTTAAGTATACGAGTATTTAATTATAAGTGGATCGTCTAGGGATTAATCGTATGTTCTTGAATTTTTTTAGATTGTCGGACATCGTCGCGATCCCCTACTACGACCAGAGCATCAGGCAAGTTTTCTAAACCTATACTCTTGAAATATTGTTGTATAATACTGCTTTTGCCACACATATTGTTATACAGTTTTTACGATAATTGTTATATCGTGTTGAAATTGAGATTTACTTTTGGTTTGTATACTATCTTCGAGATAAGTAGTTATAAACCGGTTTACCTTGTAGCTTTAGAGATAAGAGCATAATCGTTGTTGTTTACTCTAGACCGGGAGTCAGTATTTTCGAAACTGTCAGGAAACCCCGAGGGATTCTAGGGACAGAATCATTATTATTCTGAATAATGTTTTCCTTCTTTTTCCTAAACATTGTTCGTATATTCATTAAGTATTAATTAGTTGGAAATGATTCGAGGAATATTATTTGAATATTTTTTTTTATTTTTCAGAGGATTTATTTTGATTCATTATTTTATTTTGAGAATTATTTAATGAATATTATTCGAATATTCATTAAATCTCTTTGAATTATTTGAGAATCATTTTATTTATTTAAAAGTCATTTGAGGTCTTTAAAAATTATTTTAAATATTTTCTGACCTTCAAAAATATTTTCCAAAATTATAGAGATTCCCAAATATTTATTTCTGATTATTATCAGCTCACTTGAGCCATCTAAACGCTTTCAAATCTATCGAGAGCTGGGAATCCAGAGTTTCGAAAGTCATTATTACTTTCCTTCGTTGA
Organism: Saposhnikovia divaricata; assembly: GCA_036435485.1. Lineage (NCBI taxonomy): Eukaryota > Viridiplantae > Streptophyta > Magnoliopsida > Apiales > Apiaceae > Saposhnikovia > Saposhnikovia divaricata. The sequence continues at coordinate 64,119,505 of CM071597.1, read as the reverse complement.
CACCTGAGGGTGTATTCTGATATTTTAACCCTATTATAAGGGATTCTAATTTCATTCAAAGAGTATGAGAAAATCTTGATTCCTTGAGGACTATTCGTCGTTCAAATTGAGATTCCGGCCAGAGGCCAACGAAAAATTTCGGTTAACTTCCATTTGATTCCAGAAGTAACCAAAGTATACGAGTAAGATCTGCAAGCGGGTAGAGACCCGGGGGACTTGAATTTATTCAGTCTCAGGGCCACCAGATTCATTCAGAGACAAGAACTGGGAAAATGGAGTCAGAGGCGAAGGTAGCGCGTCGCCCATCCATGGCCCTGATGAGGTCGGGGCAGATTGGGAAACTAGGATTGTCCTCTACATGTAGAAATTCTGATCACGAGAGGCCCATGCATATCGACTAATCATCGAGCAGGGGTGCGCCTGAGAAATTCCCGTCACAAGTTCAAGTCAATTCTTCTACCTACGAAACATTATTCATTCTATCCGGCAGTATCTAAAACTGCTGACTTTGTTTTCCCCGAGGGGAGTCTTTGCATCCAGCTTCTATCCAATCCCGTTAAGGGTGAATATTCGAGTTTTCAATAAAGGATGCATGTTTTATAAATTGCTTCGGTAGATACGAGTTTCATATATCTTTCATAAAAAGATAGTATTTGATAATTGAAGTACTGAGGTAGTACTATTTTTCAAATATTTTTCCAATAAGAGATAAATTCCATTTGTTGAATTATTGAGATATTTTGACAATTTCTGTCTTATACCCATTTATACTGAGACTTTCATTCATAGGCATATTATGCCATACTTTATTTATCTTGCTGAGCTTTCGCTCACTCTTGCTATTGTTTTATATATTATATAGCAGCTAAGCGAGATACCAAGGATACAGCACAGCCCGCAAGTGAGTGGGAAACGTATGGCGTTTCCGTAAGCAATTTATGGCAGCGAATTCCGAGGTAGTAAAGACCAATTGAATCAGTCTGCAGCTTTTGTTAATCTGCTTTATCTGTAGTCATGACCTATGTAAGGCTGTATTCGGTAAAACATTTGGTTTTGTAATAACCTTATATTTGAGGATTTATATTGTAAATGTGTCATTTCTGAGCTCTAACCTGTGTGAATGTGTATATATTGTGGGGTCATGAGCAGGTGGATTGCGTATATCGTGAGTAATACAGGTATAGTGAGGAATAAATGGATCGTGACTACCCTAGATCCCTGACCCCGGGTCTGGGGGTGTCACATAATGGGTGTGGATGCCTAGCATGAAACAGCCTTCTCTGGACGAAGAATGGCATGGATCGGTAGGTAATACCATTCCGGCATAATATGAGGTGGGGTGGGCATCGAATTAGTAGGTATATAATTGTTAGGATGCCCCAAAACATTAGGAGCATAAAAAATGAAAATGGAAGAAAAGATAGCAAAAACTACCCAACTCACTAGATCCTTTACATAATAATAAGGGTAAGAAGCAATTTTATCTGTATATGAATTTATACCTAATGGATTATTTGATCCATATTGATGCAATGCGCCCAGATGAAGAATACTGGCGCCTACTAAAAGAAAGGGGAGTAAATAACGAAGACTAAAAAAATGATTTAAGGTGGCATTGCCCACGGAGAAGGGCTTATACTGCTCGCCTTTGTTGATATGTGTCCATTCAGTACCAATACAAACTAAAACTACATCAAAGTAGAAGGGCCACTATAGAAGCTAAAAGTAGCCTCTTTGATTGGTAGTCGGCCTAACCAAAGTGTCACGATAACATAAAATTAGCCTTATGAATGGAATCTTAAGTAGGGGGCTTAGCCCGCCTACCAATCAAAGAGGCTGAGAGTAAGCGCAAGCTCTCCCGTAAGCTCTTCGAGCTTCCCTTCATTCACTTCGCGGGAGCCGCATAGCACATAGTTGGAAGTCAGAGGGCCCATACTACCTGCCTAGCCCTTCGCTCCGAGCCGTTTGCGATCAGAACAACCTGGGTAAAGTTGTCTTCTTACATAACCTACCTCCCAGACTGAATGAGATTAATAATCCTAGATCACAGAGTTTCATTGATGCCAAAAAGGGCTTTCCTGGAAAGAAGGAATTGTTGGCTTAAGATTCTACTAATAGCCGCCCATTTGTTTCGTGCAACTTTCTATCACAGGAACTGAAAGCATTCGTGATTGGCCTCTCTTCTTAGTCTACGATTATCCCTGCTCTTCCTCAGCTGTGGATATCTTTATTTTGTCGAAAGTCTAAATGTGTGATTGGCTTCGTTCCAAGGCAAAAACAAGCCATAGTATGTTGCTTTTGTGGTACTAATAGAGCAAGCGCTGTGAGGTCCGCGCTCTATTCGGCCGAAACTTGAAAGGCATGTCACAGACTATTTGTTGTTCGAGGACTCAACTCAACTTAAGCTTAGATTGTAATAAGTAAATAACTTTAACTGTCACAGGAATCTCAGGAGGTACTATCTGTCAGAAGAAAAACCCTAATGTCAATCTATAGTTTTGATGTTTTACACTGGAAGAAGCTCAGATTGCTGATCAAGCCTCAGTATAGCAACAAAGAAGTGGATTTATTTATAAGACAGAGATTTCTAGAGTGACAGGTTCAGACAGAATACAGTGAAGTACAAGAAGGAGAAAGAAATGAGAAGAAAAATGAATCACATTTTTAATGTGAAAATTTAAGGACAGTCGTTGAAGTTAGTCGTTCATGAACCAGACCGTGCATGGAACGTCAACAAAATATTCTGTGGTATTCCTTTATTACTTTCAGTGATTCAGAAAGGAATTAAGACAGTCTAAGGATATATATAATTATTCTTCTTTAATTAATTTAAATCAAGTATTCAATTTAATTAATTAATTAATTCATCCTGAATTAATTCTTTAATTAAATTAATTATTAGATTAATTAAATCTGATTAATTATTTAAGTAAAGTTAAATTAAAATGATTATTTGTTAATCAATTTAATTTAATCTGAAAAATGAACTAGCAAGACAATCCCTGATTGTCTTGCCGATTGTCTTGGAGAAGAGATTTAGAGAAACGAGACAATCACTGATTGTCTTGAAGAAGAAAATCAGTAAAGCAAGACAATCTCTGATTGTCTTGCCGATTGTCTTGGTAATAATAAATTCTGAACAGCTTTAAAAAAGTAGAATAAAAATCTGATTTGATTGTCTTGACGATTGTCTTGACAGTTCAAATCAGATTGTCTTGATAATGATCAAAAAGAAAAAGCTTCAGACAGAATGATAATTTTTGATAAAGCAAGACAAAGATCTCAGAATTTGATTGTCTTGCCGATTGTCTTGGAAGAACCTGATTGTCTTGACGATTGTATTGCCTATTGTCTTGGCAGTACAAAATTGGTTGTCTTGGAAGAATAGATTGTATTGCCGATTGTCTTGACAGTTATATTTGAAGATAAAGAGGCAAAGAATATTATATGTCAAGACAGAATTGACACAAGATAACTAAGACAGAAATATTACATTCAACAAAGGCAGTTTGCTCTCTTCTCTCTCATCAAGAACACAATACAAGGAGCAGAAAAATTCATAGAAAATCAAGTTCATCTTATTTTTAATATCTGATCCGATAGAACTTGTTTACTTGATACTCTTGTACTATTAGCGAGTTTTTACTCATAATCTATATCTTAATTTTTATTAACAAATCTAGAAAAATTCATGTCGAATTTTCTAATTTGTTTTTATTAACTAGATATAAATTCTGTACTGTATTTGTAACAAACTTCTCAAGTTAATATAATTTTATATTCAACTTGAATTTTGTTTCATTTAATTCTGCTCAAATTTGTCAAAATATAAATTAAATTATCCGGACAAATTTTGATTAAACAGTACTGTTTGTATTCAACCCCCCCTTCTACAATCATATTGGACCTAACAATTGGTATCAGAGCCTATTGATTGATATACAAATCAAGATCATAATTTTATTCCGCCAAAAATCTGTCTCGAATTTTTAACTCACTTAAAAATTCATCATGTCGTCAAAAAGCATTGTTAAAATTCCCATGTTTAACAAGGACAATTATACAATGTGGAAAAATAAAATGGAGTTGTTTCTTGTTGTCGCAAATTCTAAATATTTGGGTGTTCTACAGAATGGACCTATAATTCCAAAAGAACATATATCTGAATCTATTGTTGGAGGAATTGTAGTATCACCTGCAACATCTGTTCCAAAGCATGCTGATTCTTTTACTCCTGCTGAAAAAGAGGACGCATGACTAGATAAGAATTTGAGACTTATTTTAATAGATTCCCTGGATCCTGTGATGTACAGTCATGTGATAAATTGTAAAACTGCAAAACACATGTGGGAAACTATTGAGACTATCAATGAAGGAACTGATGAAGTCAGGGAAAACAGACTTCAGATTTTAACCTCTGAGTATGAACACTTTAGAGCTTGCCCTAATGAAGGCATTCAGGAAGTGTTTGAAAGGTATAACAAAATTATCAACAACTTGCAAGTCAATGGCAAGCAATATACACAGAAGGAGATTAATATGAAGTTTTTGTTGACAATGCCCACTCATCTTGAACATAGGATAACAGCCATCAGAGACTCAAGAGATTTGAATAAGATTGCTCTTGAAAGATTGTTTGGTGTTCTGAAAACCTATGAACTGGAACAAGTACAGCAGAGGGAGGTCTCTGGTAAAGGAAGAGTGCCAAGTTCATCTACAGCTCTTGTAGTTGAGGCACCTAAGGAAGTGGAAGCTAAGGTTGTTCTACCTTACAGCTCAGACAAGGAAAAGATTGAAGTAGAACTTGGTCAAACACCACCTACTCAGGATGGTGGAGACTTCTATTCATTGGAAGAGTTAGATCAACTGGAAGATGAATCCATGGCATTGATTGTAATACAATTTGGCAACTTCAGATTCAGAAGAAATCCAAAGTACAGGTTTAAGTCAAATAATAGATTCCAAAGAGGAGGCTCTTCTTCCTCTAGTAACAGGGGAGGATACAAAACTGGATCTGTTGACAGAAGCAAGATTCGTTGCTTCAACTGTAATGAATTAGGGCACTTTGCCACTGAATGTCAGAAAAAACTCAAAGAAGAGATTTTGCTGCTGAAAAGAAGAAACCTGGAAAAGCCTATGTTGCGGCTGGTAAGAGTTTGGATGACACGGACAGCGAAGATGAAGAATATGGAAATTTTGCGCTGGTGGCAAATGATGAAGCATCTGATCATCATAACAAACTGGCAATTGTTACTTATCTTGAGTTGATTCGTAGTCTTTATAATTCCTTAAATAATGCAAAAACTGATTATAGAAGACTAGATCTGTTAAGTGTTAGGAATATGTTGTACTTGATGATAACTTCACAATCAATCAAATTGTTTAAGGTTTTGTAGCTGTCAACGGATGAGGATTTATAACTCTATCCGTTGACAGGTAGCTCATCAACGGATGAGATTTTGTAGCACACTGCAGTATCTCTATGTTATCAGTTGATAGTGTTTTTATCCACAGTCATGTTGACTATCAACGGATAGGTAGAATAGGGTAGCCAATTGTAAATAAGCTATGCTATGTAATTCTGTCTAAGTGAAAGTGTATCAACGGATGAAGACTAAACTCTATCAACGGATACAACTCAAATCCACTCTATCAACGGATACAGCTCAAGTCCCAATATCAACGGATACTGCTCTTTACATCATCAACGGATGTCGCTATACATCATCAACGGATGTCAGTATACATCATCAACGGATGTCAGTATATATCATCAACGGATAATCATTGACACTGTTTTCTATGATTAGCTGGAGATTAGCAGTTGATAAGGACATGTTTGACTGACAGATCACATGAGTTTATAGTAGATACAAAAAGCAGTATGGCAGCCATACTTTGGAAACACAGAAGAAAGAAGCATTCCATTTACACTATGAATACAAGAAAGGTGCAGGAGACATGTCTGAACACAAGGACAACCTTTCGGCTACATGTGTATTTGGAGTGTAGTAGCAAGTCAACTAGAATTAGATTAGTATTATCTTATTCCAGTAGTACTTGTAAAACTTGGGATATATAACCAAGTGTAGCAACTCTTTGTAGGTTAAGAAAACAGACATATTTGCTTAGGGTTTCTTGAATATCCTTAGAAGCAATGAGTTGTAAAACGGCAGCTGTGTACATTTTGTATCACAGAGTTTTCTTCAAATAAAAGCTTCAGGTGGTGCATATTAACCACCTGATTTTATATGTGTTTGTGTTTAAATCTTACATTGCAATTATCTCTTCATAAGTTTCTGAAGTTCTTATCAGAAATTTATAAATATCAAGAATTGTATTCAACCCCCCCCTTCTACAATTATACAAGTGTGTAATCTGGGAATAACAATTTGTATCAGAGCAAGCTTCTAACATATTTGAAGTTTAAAGATCAACACACTTCCAACATGTCTAAGAAGGATTATGGAGTGAAGATTCCAGTTCTTGATAGAGAAAATTACTTTCACTGGAAAGTAAAAATGCGTCTACATCTCTCGTCTATTGATGAGGGTTTTGCGGATTGCATTGACAAGGGTCCTCACGTTCCAATGAAGACAGCAACAAGAGTTGGCCTGGCTGATGATGTGCCTGACACTTTCATTCCCAAACCTGTTTCTGAGTGGAGTCTTGAAGATATTGCAGAAGTCCACAAAGACAAAAAGGCCATGAATATTCTGTTCAATGGTCTAGAAACAGACATGGTTGACAATGTTATTAACTGCACTACCGCTAAGGAAGTATGGGACATTGTTCAAACCCTGTGTGAAGGAACAGAACAGGTAAGGGAAAACAAGATGCAACTACTAATCCAACAGTATGAACATTTTCACTTTAAGAGTGGAGAAACATTGAATGATACATTTAGTAGATTTCAAAAGCTACTAAATGGTTTGAAACTGTATGGAAGAGTCTATCAAGTTAAAGACTCTAATCTCAAATTTCTGAGATCTCTGCCCAAGGAATGGAAGCCAATGACTGTTTCTCTAAGAAACACTCAAGAGTACAAGACATTTACTCTTGAAAGGCTCTATGGAACTTTAAAGACCTATGAGCTGGAAATGGAGCAGGATGAAGAGATTGAGAAGTCTTAAAAGAAAAGTGGGTCAGTTGCACTCGTTGCCAACTTGGAGCAAAAGGAGGAAAGGACAGAAACTGCTAGTTCTACACCAAACAGGGAGGTTTGTAAAGGTAGAGCAGAATCAAGCAGGAGCAAGGAAAAGGTGTCTGAGGAATTGAATGCCCTTCAGCAGGATGAATTGGATGAGATAGATGAGCACTTAGCTTTTCTATCTAGGACATTCTCTAAGCTGAAATTCAAGAGAAACTCTGGGATGGCCAAGCCATTTAACAAGGATTTTTCCACAAACAACTATGTGGATAAATCCAAAATTAAATGCTACAATTATGGAATTGCTGGTCATATGATAAGTGAATGCAGGAAACCTAGATCTGAGAACAAGGGAAAGCCAACTGAGGTTGTTGACTATAAGAAGAAATATTTTGATCTTCTCAGGCAGAAAGGAAAGGCATTCTTGACCCAAGAGTATGACTGGGCTGTTGATGACAATCATTCTGATGATGATGCTGAGTTAGTCAACCTTGCTTTAATGGCTGATTCTGGAGAGCAGGAAGCAAGTTCAGCTAGCAATCAGGTATTTTCAACTAATCTCTCTGAGCTCACTAAAGAGGAATGCAATAGTGTTATAGATGAAATGTCTACTGAACTATATCACTTAAGTGTTACTCTTAAATCACTTACTAAAGAGAACAATAGAATTAAAGAGTCTAATCTGTTTTTAAGTGATAGAAATGCTGCTCTAGAATCTCAATTTCTAGAATTTGAGAAAATGAGAGTTGATTGCAATAATGCTAAAAGTGAACTTGAAGCTGTGTTAAAAAGAGAACTGATTTTAAAAGACCAGCTTGAAAAAGAACAAGGGATAATTGCTAAATTTCAAAGTTGTAGGAATATTTCACAAAACATAATAGAAGTTCAGGGAATAGAATCATTTGTGAAGGATACCTGGACTCAAAGGAAAAAGGAGCTAGAACCTGGCCTTGAGGATCTAGAGACTATTTGTGAATCAACGGATAGTGATCATCCGTTGACAGATGAACCGTCAACGGATGAGAGGTATCCGTCGACTAACAAAAAGTCTGTTAGTAAGAAGGAACTTAGGAAACTGGATATCAAGTATGGTCCAGTAAACAAGAATTTTGTTAATGGTGAGTGCAGCAAAGCCAAATCCAGTGGGAAGGATAAGACAGGTGATTTACACAACAAAAAGGCTGTTGGTAAATCAGACAATGAAAAGGTAGAAATTGAGGGCAAAAAGAAAAAGAACAGAAATGGTAAAATAGGCATCAACAAGAAAAACAATTACTCTCCTGACAAGTTTGCTCCTAGGAAAACTTGTAGTAATTGTAATAGTGTCAATCATTTATCTTCTAATTGCAAGATTGTCAACAAGGCCCCTGTTCATGTACCTCAACCAATGCCATGTATGCCTGGTTTGTATCAAAATGCTAGTTTTTCAAATCCATATGTGAACATGCCATATGTGTCTAATCCATACTTTCAATCTATGAATGTGCCACAAATGTCATGGAACCTACCTAGCATGAATAATATGTATGCCAATTTTCCACACATGCATCCAATATTCATGCAAATGAGCATTTGTCAAACCCCATTACTCAAGCATCTACACCTAAGTTGAAGAATGCCAAGAGTGCAAAGTCAAAGGCTAACAAGAAAGGACCCAAGGAAGCTTGGGTACCAAAATCAACTTGATTTGCTTTTGAAATGTGTGCAGGGAAACAGAAGGAATCTATGGTACCTAGACAGTGGATGCTCTAGGCACATGACAGGAGATTCAACCCTGCTCACAGAATTCAAGGAAGGAGCTGGCCCTAGAATTACCTTTGGAGATGACAGCAAAGGATATACTAAGGGATATGGCCTGATCTCAAAAGACAATGTCATCATTGAAGAAGTGGCTTTAGTTGAAGGTTTAAAGCACAATTTGCTGAGTATCAGTCAGATTTGTGACAAAGACTATGAAGTAAAGTTCACAAAAGAAGCCTGTGTTGTTTCTGCCAAGGAAGACAACAATGTGGTATTGACAGGCTTTAGAAAAGGAAATGTTTACATAGCTGACTTCAATTCAGCATGCTCAGAATCCATTACTTGTCTCTTCAGCAAAGCAAGTAAGGATGAGAGTTGGCTATGGCATAAGAAGCTGTCACATTTGAATTTTAAAGTTATGAATGATTTGGTAAGAAAGGATCGTGCTAGAGGAATCCCTCATTTGGAGTTTGTCAAAGATGGGCTATGTGATGCCTGCCAATTAGGGAAACAAAAGAAATCATCTTTCAAAAGCAAGACAGAGTCATCCATTGTTAATCCTCTTCAATTGCTGCATATGGATTTATTTGGTCCAGTAAATGTCATGTCTATTTCAAAGAAGAAATACTGTCTGGTGATTGTAGATGATTTTTCTAAGTTCACATGGACTTTCTTCCTGCACTCCAAGGATTGTGCAAGTGAAATCATTATCAATCACCTCAGAATGCTAAACAATGGTTCTGAAGACAGAGTACAAAGGATCAGGAGTGACAATGGTACTGAATTCAAGAATTCCACAATGAAGATTTTCTGTGAAGAGAATGGAATTGTCCATGAGTTTTCTGCTGCCAGAACACCTCAACAAAATGGGGTTGTTGAAAGGAAAAACAGAACTCTCATTGAAGCAGCTAGAACAATGTTAAGTGAATCAAGGTTACCAACATATTTCTGGGCTGAAGCTGTCAACACTGCATGCTTTACTCAGAATATTTCCTTGGTCAATCAAGCTAGAGGAATGACTCCTTATCAGTTATTAACCAACAAGAAACTAACTTTAGCTTTTCTACATGTCTTTGGATGTAAGTGTTTTGTGCTAAGGAATCATGGAGATAACTTAGGCAAATTTGAAGCAAAGGCAGATGAAGCTATTTTCGTTGGATATGCAGCAGGGAAAGCCTACAAGGTCTACAATCTAAGAACCAACATTGTTATGGAATCTGTACATGTTGTGTTTGATGATCAAAAGATTCTAGGCCTAAATGATGAAGGTTACCATGAAAAGTTGGAATTTGAGAATGAAGGTGAAGGAAGAATGTACTATGATGATGATGAGGAGAATGAAGATCATGACCACAGAGATCCACCTAGAGCTGTTATACCAACTAGAAGTGATGCTTACACTGAAAATGAAGCATCCGTTGATAGTCATTCTGGAACATCCGTTGACAGTCATTCTGCAACATCCGTTGACACTATTAGAGATGCATCCGTTGACAGAAATTCTCAAGCATCCGTCGACAGGCAAAATGATGCATCCATTGTTAGTCAATTTCATAACTCAGCAAGGACAACAAACTCAGGGGGAGTTTCTCAAGGTCAAAATTCAATGCTAAATCAACATGATCATGGAAATGAAGCAACCTCATCAAGATCAAATCTTCCACCTGCAAGAAAATGGACTAGAAATCATCCATTTGGTGAATCAAATTCAAGAGTCCAAACTAGAAGGGCCACTCAAGCAGAATGTCTATACAGTAGCTTCCTGTCTCAAGAGGAACCTAAGAAAGTGGAAGATGCCCTTCTAGATCCAGATTGGGTGTTAGCAATGCAAGAAGAGCTAAACCAATTTGAAAGAAATAAAGTATGGAAACTTGTGCCCAAACCTGATGATAGAAGTGTCATAGGTACTAAATGGGTTCTCAAGAATAAGACAGATGAAAATGGCATAATTGTGAGGAATAAAGCTAGATTACTTTCTTGGCCTACAAGTAAAGCAAGTTAATGAGGGCATTTTCATAAGTCAAACAAAATATATTTATGATCTCTTAAAGAAATTTGACTTAATGGATTGTACATCTGCTAAAACACCTATGGCCACTGCAACTAAGCTTGAGTTGAATACTAAGGAAAAGTCTGTGGACATCTCAAGTTATAGAGGCATGGTAGGTTCACTTTTATACCTAACAGCTAGTAGACCTGATATAATGTTTTCTACTTGTCTTTGTGCTAGATTTCAAGCTGATCCTAGAGAGTCTCACTTAATAGCTATTAAAAGAATTTTCAGGTATCTCAAGGGAACACCAAACCTTGGCATTTGGTACCCAAGAGAATCTGGTTTTGATCTAACTGGCTATTCAGATGCAGATTATGCAGGTTGCAGAGTTGATAGGAAAAGTACTACAGGTTCCTGTCAATTTCTTGGAAACAGGATTGTGTCATGGTTCAGTAAGAAACAAAACTCAGTCTCCACTTCTACAGCTGAAGCTGAGTACATTGCGGCTGGAAGCTGTTGTGCACAGATTCTATGGATGAGAAACCAACTCATTGACTATGGTCTAAAAGTTGAGAAGATTCCAATTTTCTGTGACAACACAAGTGCTATTGCCATCACAGGGAATCCAGTGCAACATTCGAGAACCAAGCACATTGACATCAAATACCACTTCATTAGAGAACATGTGATGAATGGTACAGTAGAAATGCACTTTGTGCCAAGTGAAATGCAGCTTGCAGATATCTTCACCAAGCCTCATGATGAATCCACATTCACAAGATTGGTAGGTGAGCTAGGTATGCTTAACTTGTCATAATTTCCAGTGATATTTGATTTCGATGAATTGAAGCTGGAAATGTGTTTTGATTTACTTGAAAGTTAAAACTTTCAGAAAAATTTTCTGCAGAAATTTTGCCTAAGGCAAAATTAGCTTATCAACGGATATCCTTTTATCCGTTGATAGTATAAACACATTACTAGATTTTTGCATGTCAACGGGTAACAGGCTATCCACGTCATCAACGGATAAACTGTATCTCAACCGTTCATTCTATATCCGTTGATATACATTTTTTTAACCGTTGGTAACCGTGTATATCTAATCATGGCTGTACTTATTCTCTTTTTATTTATTATCTGACAGTTACTTTTGACCAATGGAGTAATTACTTTTAATTATTTCATTTTTAATTCTTGAAAAATATAAAAGGCGGACTTGTTCTCTCACATCTCAATTTTATTCATTTTCAAGCATATCAAAAGTTAACTGCATCTTCTTCCGTAAAACTCTCTGTAACCAAAGTTCAATCACTTCAATGGCGCCTATTGTTAAGATGATGTCCTCCACTGGGTTTACCTATGAGAAGAACAATTTCGCGGCCTTTGTTGACACAGTGAATGCTCCAGAAGCTTACCACACTTTGATGAGTTTCGTGAAGAAATGCAAACTGTCATATGCTATGACGGCCACCACTCCCTTAATCCACGAGGTAATTGAAGAGATGTGGACATCTGCTGAGTACAATGGCACAGACGGTACAATTGCTTTTTCTTTAAAGGGTAAAAACTATGTGGTTAATTCTGATGTAATAACTGCTTGTTTAAAATTGCCTGAGAATAACTGTCTGAAAGTACCTACTGATGCTGAAATTGTTGCCATGCTTAATTCTATTAATTATGCCCTTAGTACTGAAAACTTAGGGAAAATTGCTAGAAAAGGAATGGTTAAAGAATGGAGCTACTTCTGTGATGCCTTCATTAAAACTTTTTCAGGAAAAATTAGTAATTTTGATGCTGTTACCCAGTCCATGCTAACAATGATGTGTATGCTTTTAAATGATAAATTCTATAATTTTAGCACATTAGTTATGTATGAGATAGCTGCAAAGTTGGGTAAAAAGGAAACTAGGAGCAAGAATATCTACTTTGCTAGATTTTTAATGCTCTTAGCACTGCATGTGTCTGAGAATAAGCTATCCATTGCTAACCCGGATAGCAAGTTCCAATGTTTTGTTCAGGAGAAGAGAGTCTTAAGTGACCTGATTCGAACCTCAATGCAGGAGTACAGTTGGTATATCTACCAATTGTTCAGGTAACTATCTCTAACTCTGAAACCCCTATCTCCAACCCCCAAATTTCTTTGCCTTCTAGTGTCACAATGGAGTCTGTAGTTGTGACCAAACAGGCTCCTACCAAAGTGACCAAATCCAGAGTTCCAAAACCACATTCTAAAAAGCAAACCTCAAGTGTCTCTCAAAAGACACCTATTGTAAAATCTACCAAACCTCTTGAGGGGAGTGTGAAGGTGGTAGTGAGTGGTGAGGGACAGGGTGAACATCAAAGAAGCCCTAAGGATAAGGAAGGAGAGATGAGTGCAACCACCATTTCAGTCTCTCAAAAGACTGCTAATGTAACTACAGGCCAAATTCTAGTTACACTCTCCCAAAAGAGTGTGACTACTGAATCAAGTTCTCCACAAGGAACACTGCACAAGAGGGTTAGGGACACATATAGCCCAATCTCAAAAACCTATGGAAGAAGAGTGAAATCTAAAACCACAGGGGAATCACAGGGTGCACACACTGTACAGGAAACTGTACCTTCTCAAACTCAGTTTGATGTGGCTTCAATAAATGTGGAGTCACAGCCCCTTGATCTTAATCTTCAAATCGACACACATTACAATCCACCATCACCAACTCCATCTCTGGATGTGGATATGATATCTACATCAATTCCTGATTCTCCATCTTTAAGATTCTTGGAGAAGCCCCACTCTGTAATTGGTGGTCATCATCTTTTAGATGATTTGTTGGACCATCAATCTTCCCTTCCAGAATTCTCAACACAGACTGTGGCCTCGAACTTAAAATCAATCTCCACAGATTCAGTGTTGGTTTTCTCTTCAACGGATATAATTATTCCTTCCTCAACGGATATCCTTCATCCGTTGACAAGTGTTTCTCCATCAACGGATGTGCCTCTATCTAGCCATCCGTTGACAGCTATAACTACTCCATCAACGGATATTCCTTATCCGTTGATAACTCACTCTACCACTGCTATATCTGACATTCCAGTGTCAAGTGTAGAGGAGTTCTCAGTAGTTGAAACACTTTTAGGTTTGAGGGAAGGGAGTGAGAGGCTGCCTTGTGAGCAGGCAAAAGGAGAGATAAATAATGATAGGCTGGCCATTTCTTCCTGTCAGGCAAAAGGAGAGTTTGAGAGTTCCACCTTAGTAGGTGAAGGTGAGGGTGTGAGAGGTGTGAGCCAAGGGGAGCCCTTGATGCAAGAAAAGAGAGATGAGGGGAGAGAAGGGACTACAGGAGAGATAAGGATGGAAGAAGCAGCAATTACTAGTGAGTCAATGAGGGTTGAGGATGCATCCAAGGAAATGGAATTTCAAAGAGAATATCAGTCCATGATTGACTCCATTTCTTTGGATGCTGAAACCTTTACTCACCCTGTTCCTGCCTATCAAATTCTGGCACAACAGGGCAATGTGGAAGCAGAGGAGGCAATGCACCTAGTGCACACCTCACAGTCTCTACTTAGAGCTAAGGAATCTATAGCAGCTCTGCCAACCACTGCTGAGAGTGATGAATTTGACAATTCTGAAGATGAAGACAGCCAGAGCTCTGAAGATGAAGGTGGTAGCAGTATTCATGATTTTGCATTTGCTCAAAACTACACCTATCATCAACTTGATATGGAAATCATAAGGCAATATAAATCTGCCCTGGCTGAGCACCCAGAAGCAGATCCACAGAGAAAGGTTGTTCTTCAACAGGCAATTGACTCCCTAAAGTTACAAAAGATGCAAATGGTGATTCAGAGATGCAATTTAGAGGAGGTCAAACAAGAAATCAAGGATGTGAAGATCTCTGTGGATTCCAAGCTAGAGCAACTAGCTCCTACAGCCACTCAGAGGGTGTTGCAACAAAGGTTTCTCAAAGAAGACAACCTGGCTAAATCTGTGCAACTTCTCAATTCAAGAGTGGAAAAGATGGAATCCCAGATGGAGCAATTTCTTCAACATCAGAAACTGCAAACCCAACTGCTAGAAAAGTTAGTTGCAGCCCCTACTTCTAGTCAAACCCTTGATGCTAACAAAAAGGGGGAGAAAGTGGAAGAGGCTGTGGCAACTACAAGTCAAATCTTAATTTCTGAAAGAAGGGAAGCAGCAAGTGAGGGGGAGCAGCAGCCTACCATAGTGGTCAATCCACAAGAATTCATTGTCACAGCTTCCCCCAGCAAATCCAAACCTCTATCTGAAGAGTTTGATCTTTCAAACTTGACAGAAGAAGAAAAGCTAGCCAAAATTGAAGCTCTCCAAAAGATGAAAGAGGAAAACTATGAAAGGATAATGAGGACAGAAAGATTGATCAATCAATCTATTGCATCAACTCTGTTCTCTAGCCAAACCTCAGCTCCAACAATATCTACAACAATTCTGAAGGTGCTCACTCCAGCAAATTGTGGCTCCTACATTCTATGATGCTGAGCCTTCTCATGTTAAGGAATTTGAACCCTACATCAAATCAAGACACTTCTCACCACCAAAAGCAAATGGGAAGAACAAGTTACAACTGGACTTTCCATTTCCCAAGGATGATGAAGAGAAGTTGATGGGTAAGGCAATCAAGGAATTCAAGGAGAAGACTAACAGTTGTGTAAGAGAATGGATGGCTGTAATCATAAGGAATGGAAAAGTTCTAAACATAGCCAACAGCCATCCTAGATTTGTTGAAGCCAAGAGAGAAGAGACTTCAAGGCTGCTAAGAGAATCTCAACCAAGCACTGAATATCAATATGAAAACTCAGATGAGAAGCAAGCAAGGCTGGCTCAAGAGTTATTGGATGAGGTAGAGGATGAATTGAGGGAACCTGAGGAAGTCCCCAAATTCAAAAAGAAAGGGAAATCAGTCCCCAAATCCAAGAGATTAAAATCAAATGCAAGGAGGCCTGTCTCTCCAGAAACTAAAAACAAAGAGAAAGTTGGTTCATCACAACCTATTAATTTAAAAGTATTCAACCCAGATGTAAATTTCCATGGTGAGCCTATAGTACCTAAAGAGGAACCAATGAATCTTGACTCCATTGAGGTTCCTTCATTCTTGCTGAAGCCTCAACAGAAGCCTACACAGAAGAAAAGGAAACCAAGGAAGCAACCTTCAAAGGAACCAATTCAAGTTGCTAGGGTACCTGCAATTGTCAGGCAGCCAATCTTGGAAAACAAGGATGATTTTATCTATCAGGCAGATATTGAAGAATACTCTGACATGAATCTTTATTTGGATGAATTGTCAGAAGTAAGAGGAATTGACAAATATAGACATTTGCCTGAAAGATTGGTCTTTGTATACAAGGGAGGAATGGAAAGGACATGGCCACTACAAAGGGTTCTTGGAGAAAATTATCATACCTTAACCAAAGTGTTCTCTGCAATCAAGAGATACACAGGGTTCTCCAAGATAGCAAAAGGGGAGATACTGGACAGGATAGAACAAATAAGGAGGGATTGGAACTCACCATCAAGTCTACCAAGGAAAATGAAGATCCCATACAATGGACAGAAAATCCACCTCCAACCTTTCTGGATGATGGAGTTCAGGGATGAAGATGGTAACAGGAGATTCTTCAGGTTAGAAGACCAACTACCAAAGGCTAGTTCTCAATACCTGAGATGGCTACAACAGAAGCTAAATCCAAAGGTAGATGAAGAAGATGCCTTCTATAGGCAACTCCAAATACAGATTGAGTCCAACTCTGCCAAGGAAGGAAAATCAAGGGTGATGCCAACAAAAGGAAAGAAACAGTCCTAATCTGCTCAATCTAGAGGAGCACTTCTCTGTAAATTTCTCAAACTTTCAGTTTTTAATTATTGTAGCTTAATACAATTTATGTATTGTTCTTTATATATCTTTAGGAATGTTTTGTTATCATCAAGGTCCTGAATTTATGCTTTATTGCCATCAAGTATAAATTGGGGGAGATTGTTAGGAATATGTTGTACTTGATGATAACTTCACAATCAATCAAATTGTTTAAGGTTTTGTAGCTGTCAACGGATGAGGATTTATAACTCTATCCGTTGACAGGTAGCTCATCAATGGATGAGATTTTGTAGCACACTGCAGTATCTCTATGTTATCAGTTGATAGTGTTTTTATCCACAGTCATGTTGACTATCAACGGATAGGCAGAATAGGGTAGCCAATTGTAAATAAGCTATGCTATGTAATTCTGTCTAAGTGAAAGTGTATCAACGGATGAAGACTAAACTCTATCAACGGATACAACTCAAATCCACTCTATCAACGGATACAGCTCAAGTCCCAATATCAACGGATACTGCTCTTTACATCATCAACGGATGTCGCTATACATCATCAACGGATGTCAGTATACATCATCAACGGATGTCAGTATACATCATCAACGGATAATCATTGACACTGTTTTCTATGATTAGCTGGAGATTAGCAGTTGATAAGGACATGTTTGACTGACAGATCACATGAGTTTATAGTAGATACAAAAAGCAGTATGGCAGCCATACTTTGGAAACACATAAGAAAGAAGCATTCCATTTACACTATGAATACAAGAAAGGTGCAGGAGACATGTCTGAACACAAGGACAACCTTTCGGCTACATGTGTATTTGGAGTGTAGTAGCAAGTCAACTAGAATTAGATTAGTATTATCTTATTCCAGTAGTACTTGTAAAACTTGGGATATATAACCAAGTGTAGCAACTCTTTGTAGGTTAAGAAAACAGACATATTTGCTTAGGGTTTCTTGAATATCCTTAGAAGCAAAGAGTTGTAAAACGGCAGCTGTGTACATTTTGTATCACAGAGTTTTCTTCAAATAAAAGCTTCAGGTGGTGCATATTAACCACCTGATTTTATATGTGTTTGTGTTTAAATCTTACATTGCAATTATCTCTTCATAAGTTTCTGAAGTTCTTATCAGAAATTTATAAATATCAAGAATTGTATTCAACCCCCCCCCCCCTTCTACAATTATACAAGTGTGTAATCTGGGAATAACATTAAGCACTAATCTTGGCAATGAAGTGTCAGAATTGAAAAAGGTGCATATTAATCAAGATCAACAAAGAGATGAAATAACAATGCTTTATAAAAAGGAGAAAGCTATTCTAGAAGTTGTAGGCAAACAAATGGCTAGAATTACTGAACTTGAAACACAGGTCAGGGCTTGTTATAATTCGGTTAAAGTTTCCAAAGAGTTCTTTAACAATCAAGTTGTAGAACGAACAACGGGTATAGGGTATGGTTACAATGAAGCTGTTGGATCGTTGGGCATAAATTCCCCTAACCCTGTTAGTGCTAAAGAAAGGGGAATACCACATGTGCTCAAAAATGTTAAAGAAGAAATGAGAAATGAGGATAGTGCTAATGGCACAGTTTTTGTTAAGGATAAATGTGTTAAGGATAAAATTGTTAAGAACACTAATCCAAAGAATGTTTCATCCAAGAAAGATGTACCTAAAGTGCCAGTCAAAGTTGTTGAATTAGCTAGTTCTTCCAAGACTGGATTAGGTGGTAATAAGTTGAAAGAGAAAAATACCATGCCTATCATTGATTCTAATCATAAAGCATGTGGTGTTATCAATTGTATGTCTTGTGCTTTTAACAGTATGCGTGCTTATTTTAATGGTAGTTATGCATGTGTTAAACAGAATGCTTCTCGACAGCACATGAACAGGAACAATAATGTTCGATCAAAGACTGCTTTTCCTCCTCAAGTTAGGAGCAAGACATTTGTACCTAAGCCTAAACAAAAGGTTACCAAGAATGTTTACCAGGTCAAATGTCCAGTCAATGACACAAGTGTTATTGGTGCTAGAGAAACATGGATACCCAAGATAAAACAAAAGATTTTCAAATCTGTTTATAAGGTTAAATGTTTATTGACTAAAGATGTTAAAATTAAAGATGTTGTTTTGCCTGATAAAGGTCAATACTTTAAATCCGCAGGACCCAATCAAATTTGGGTCCCGAAGAAGGTTTAATTCTTTTGTCATTGCAGGGTATTGAACAGGTTGAACGAGTAACCTGGATCTTGGACAGTGGATGTTCAAGGCATATGACTGGAGACAGAACCCTGCTGACAAATGTGGTGGAGAAGGCCGGCCCAGTAGTTACCTTTGGAGATAACAGCAAAGGTAGAACTGATGGATATGGCAGACTGGAAGCTGGAAATGTTATCTTTGAAGAAGTGTCCTTTGTAAAAGGATTTGAGCATAATTTGCTCAGCATCAGTCAATTCTATGACAAGGGATTTGAAGTCCACTTTAACAAAATGAATTGTCTGATTTCACAGAAAAGAAATGAACAACCATCTCTAACGGGAGTCAGAAAAGGAAACTTGTATGTAGCCAACATGAACACTAGAAGCACTCAAGAAATCAATTGCTTCTATTCTAAAGCATCCACAGATGAAAGCTGGCTATGGCACAAGAAACTCTCTCACCTGAATTTCAAAACAATGAATTATTTGGTTAAGAGGGAAATGGTGAGAGGTTTACCCCCTATGGAATTCACACAGGAAGGACTTTGTGATGCCTGTCAAAAAGGCAAACTAAAAAGGGCAACTCACAAAAGCACTGATATATCTTCAATAACTGATTCTTTACAGTTACTTCACATGGATCTATTTGGTCCAGTGAATGTGATGTCTATGTCAAAGAAAAGATATGCTCTTGTGATTGTTGATGATTTTTCAAAGTACACATGGGTTTTGTTCCTGAATTCTAAAGATGAGACTCCACAACTGGTGATTGATCACATCAAGTTAATTGAGTTGGATTCCAAGTATCCAGTGAGGGCTATAAGGTCAGACAATGGAACTGAATTCAAGAATGCAGTTCTGAATGACTTTTGTACTGAAAAAGGAATAACCAGACAATTCTTAGCTCCAAGAACTCCTCAGCAAAATGGGGTAGTTGAAAGAAAGAATAGAACCTTGATTGAAGCTGCACGTACTATGTTAAGCGAATCAAGGCTTCCATTATATTTTTGGGCTGAAGCTGTCAACACTGCTTGCTATACTCAGAATCGAACTCTTATCAACAAAGACTTGATGAAGACACCCTATGAAGCCTTGAATGAAAAGAAACCAACACTCAAATACTTTCATGTATTTGGAGCAAAATGCTTTGTACTTAAAGAAGGAGACGATCAAGGTGGAAAATTTGAAGCCAAAGCACATGAAGCAATTTTTGTTGGTTATGAAAGAAGAGCTTATAAGGTGTATTTGATTGAACATCAGAAGATGATGGAAAGTGTCAATGTAACATATGATGACACTAAACTCCCTAGTATCCAAACTGAAGATTCATCTGAAAAGCTATCTTTTGAAGATATGAAAGATCTAGATTCAGATGATGATAGTCCACCTGATATTTTTGCTGATGCTAATGACAATAATGTCAATGATGAGTTTAATCAGAATAATGGTGGTGATAATAATGATAATATTGAAAACACCACTCATGCTTCTGAACACTCATCTAATCATCCTGGCAACAACTCAGGGGGAGTTAGTGAAGGATCAACAAGTCATACTCAATAACACAATTCAATTCAAGGGGAATCATCAAGAGTTAATCTACCCAGACAAACTGTTTGGAATAGAACTCATCCTTTTGAGTTAATTATTGGTGATCCAGATGTTGGAGTAAAGACTAGAAGAGCTTATCAGAATCAATGCAATTATTCAGGGTTTCTATCTGAAATGGAACCTAAGAAAACTGAAGAAGCTCTTTCTGATCCTGATTGGGTGTTTGCTATGCAGGATGAACTCAATCAATTCAAACAACAAGAAGTATGGAAGCTGGTACCCAGACCTTCAAATAGAACAGTGGTTGGCACTAGATGGGTATTCAGAAACAAACTTGATGAAGATGGCACAGTCACAAGAAATAAAGCAAGACTGGTAGCAAAGGGTTATTCACAAGCTGAAGGCATTGACTATGATGAAACCTATGCTCCAGTGGCAAGACTTGAGGCCATTAGAATATTCTTGGCATTCGCAGCATTCTCAAACTTTAATGTTTATCAAATGGATGTAAAGAGTGCTTTTCTAAATGGTAAGTTGGATGAAGAGGTCTATGTAGAACAGCACCCTGGCTTTGAAGATCCAGATCTGTTAGACTATGTCTACTTCCTTTTCAAGGCTATCTATGGCCTCAAGCAAGCACCAAGAAAATGGTATGACACCCTTTCTGAATTTTTACTTGAAAATGGCTTTGTTAGAGGTGTCATAGACAAAACTCTCTTTACTAAGAAACATAAAAATGATACAATACTAGTCCAAGTCTATGTGGACGATATAATATTTGGGTTTACTAATGATCTTTTGTGCAAGAAATTTGCTAAGTTAATGCAGGGTAAATTTGAAATGAGCATGATGGGAGAACTGAAATTCTTTCTTGGATTGCAAATAAGTCAAAGGACAGATGGAATATTTATCTGTCACTCCAAGTATATCAAAGAGCTCCTCAAGAAATATCAAATGGAGGACTCATCTTCAGCTAAGACACCATCATCTACAGCTGTCAAGTTTGGAACTTGTGAAAATTCTGCCAAGGTAGATGTCACAAGTTACAGAGGTATGATAGGCTCATTACTTTACCTTACTGCAAGTAGACCAGATATTATGTATGCTACATGCTTGTGTGCAAGGTTCCAAGCGGATCCTAGAGATGTTCATCTCATTGCTGTAAAACGAATCTTAAGATATCTTAAGGGTACACCTAATCTAGGTATCTGGTACCCTAAAGAATATGGTTTTAATCTTGTTGGATACACAGATTCAGATTATGCAGGAAGTGTTGTAGATAGAAAAAGCACCTCTGGGAGTTGTCAATTCCTAGGTGGCAGGCTAGTTTCCTGGTACAGCAAGAAACAACAAACAGTTTCCAACTCAACAGCTGAAGCTGAATACATAGCTGCTGGAAGCTGTTGTGCACAAATCTTATGGATTAGGAATCAGCTGAAAGACTATGGTTTTGTATTAACAAATATTCCAATTTTGTGTGATAATACAAGTGCCATAGCAATCTCCAACAATCCTGTGCAGCATTCGAGGACTAAGCACATAGACATCAGGTATCATTTTATAAGAGAGCATGTCATGGATGGTACCGTGGAATTGTTATTTGTACCCACAGAAGAACAAACAGCAGATATTTTTACTAAGTCTCTTGACGAATCCACATTCACCAAAATTGTTAGTGAATTGGGTATGTTAAACAGTCCTAGTAATTAAGCTGGTTAATATCTGAGGTTTATTCTTTAATAATTTGCAAGTGATTTTGTTATTATTGTTAAATTTTAATCACTTGCATAATTATTTTATCAACTTTTTATTGCTTTTAATTGCTAAAAATCTTTGTCAACATGTTTATAATAACTTCTTTATTACTTTTTGTGTTTTGAAATATTTGTGATATTTTAATGAATTATATTCTCTCCTTAAATAATTTTCTATTAGAAAGTTATTTATTAGAAAATATTTAGATTCATTAATTTGTTATAAATGTTTTTGTAAATACATTTAATATTTTATTAAATGTTTTGTAGTGTTTGTCCTTTTGTTATTTATATTTGTTTTCGTAAAAAGATTAATCCATGTGTTTACTAAATATTTATTTATAGTAATTTTAATAATAAATAATATTGTATTTTAATTGGATTAATTTTGCTCATTAATTTGTATTTTATTAGTATAAAATTAACAGATTAATCAATTGTCTTGTTTGTCATTATAATATCAAGACAATCGCCAAGACAATCCACAGATTGTCTTGGCAGGTTATTTTGTTAATAATAAAATATTTTTCAGATTTTTTTTGTTGTTGTTTTGTTTTGTTTTTATTTTGTTTTACTCAAGACAAACGATTGTCTTGATAGTTTTGAACTACCAAGACAATCGGCAAGACAATCACTTGGTTGTCTTGGAGAGTTATTTCAGTTTTTTTTTAAAAAAAATATTTTATTTTCGTTTTCTTTTATTTATTTGTATAGTAAACGATTGTCTTGATAGTTTTTGAACTACCAAGACAATCAGCAAGACAATCAACCGATTGTCTTGTAATGTTAAATTCATACTTAAACAAAAAAAAATAGAACCACAAAAGCCCATCCAAGACAATCTCTCGTGTATTGACACAGAGTCGATTTTTACATATACATACAATACACACGAATTTTGAATCGAACCTCTGCTCGATTTTCTTCAACAAAACTGAAAACGAATAACATCATTGAATAGATCGTTCGATTTCCTGTCTTTTGAATCAAATATCATCGAGTTTCATCCAGTTTTTGAAAACTCAATTTTTCAAAAAATTGAATCGGGTTTTCACTGTTTTAGTTGTTTTAGATTTTTTCTTTGAAATCTAAAAATAGCTTGAGACTCCCAGTGATCAGGAGAACATCATACTAATTTTTGGGATTTTTCTGACAACTTTGAATTAATTCGAATTTTTAATTAATTTTAATTAATTAATAATTCTGAAAATTTTCGAATTGTTTTAATTTTCCTAAAATTGAAGTGTGTTTTTGTGTTAAAAAAAATGGCTGATAATTTTGAGATAATGAAGCATAATTTGGTTGGCTATTTTAATCCGAACGATTGTCCCTATGATCGATTTAAGCCTTGGATACGGTTTTTAAATGACGATTCAATTATCCGAACTGCTATTTCGATCGAAGCCCAAATTAAAATAGGACCACTGAGATTGATTTGCACAGAAGCTGTGGTGTCTGAAGATTTGACCTCATTCTCTTTTGATTTTGATGGTACACACCACGTCGTGACAGAATCAACCTTACTACTGTATTGGGCCTCCCGGTGGATAATTTTGATCCATTTCCAACCAGTGAACAACTCTATCAATTCTTCAGTGATATTAATTATCGTGGAGTAATTGATATGAACAACCTGAGCAAAAGGAATCTGGTTCAACAATGGGATGCATTTTTCGACACGATCTCCAAGGTATTTGCTAATACAGCCAGAGGTAACTTTCATTTACTCACCTCTATGTTACAAACTATTGGTTATGCTGTTGCTAACAACCGTAGAATCAATATTGGTAATCTACTTTGGAATACTATTGTTGGTAGAATTGTTAAGGCCAGAAGGGATTTTGATGAGGGTAAGAAAGTTTTATGTTATTATCCTAGATTCTTAACTTTGATATTTAATCATCTTGTTCCTGTTGGTCAACAAACAATCTTTAGGAATGACAACCCTATGGTATCAGGCAGGCAAACCAAGAAAATATTCACTAGCCTTGATACACATAGAAAATTGATAAATGTGCCAGTGTATATTACACCATATTTGTCTACCTTCATAAATCTACCTGTCATTCCTCGACTTGTAAATGCACTTGAACCTGAACCTCAAAATGTACATGTCCCTGAACTTCAACATCAAATGGAACAATCCATTCCTTCAGGTACAGCTACTGCATCAATGGAGCAGGTATTGCCTTCTATCTCTCAAACTTTTTCTGGAGCCCAAGTGGCTGATAGGTCAGACCAAGAGGTTGTAGAACCACAGCCTCTATCCCAGGTCTTAGAGCCAAACATTGTGTCTAATCAAATCTTTAAACCTAAAGCCAGAAGCAAGTTGTTGACAAAAAGAGCTGATAGAAGAAGTGATAATGTGAGTGATCGCACAGCTCTGCCTCCACCAAAGAAGAGAAGAAATCTACTACTTGAGGCATCTATTAGCCCATCCATTTCCTCCCAACAGGACTTGGACATTGAAATGGCCGATGAACTGTTACTAATTTCATCATCTCAACAGGATGAAATTATTGAAATTCTCCAAAGGGCCGTGGCACCTTGTACAGAGTCAAGCACACCTCTATTACTCACAATGGGGGAAAACATTACCATAGAATCTGATGTTGTTAAGGACACTGAGCAAGGAGTGCACGATAGGATTGTTACAGTGCCTACCATTGTTACGGTAGAAGAGCCTTCACAGGCTTCAGATGGAAATCTTGACTCTCTGCCAGTTATAATAGAGTCATCATCTCCCCTCCCAGGAGGAACATTTCTGGCTCCCTCAAGGGATTCTTCACTCGCAGATTTATCTGGAGAAAGTGAAGGGCAACTTGGTCATCCTATCACTGAAGAAATTCAGTTATCAAATCCAAATGAATTGATAGAGATGACTGAGGATTGGGAATTGCGAACTCCCATTGCACCACCACTGACCTCTCCAGAAGAGGCTAGGGTGATTTCTTTTGCAGGTACAGCTCAAGGAAAGGAGCTAGTGTTGAGTGATGTGAGAACCACCTCAAATATGAGTGAAACACATGCACGAAAGGAGAGTGACATATCCTTGAGTGAACATCAGGTGAGCGCACACACTAACACAAACACTTTGTCTCTTATGGCTCAAATCAAAGATCTGCAAAAGAAATTGATGGAAACTGAGGCTGAAAAACAATTTTTCAAAGCACAAGTGGATGAACGGTCTTCTTCTTCCACCTCTGTCAACAATCAGCTCATGATTATTCGTGACGATGTCCAGAACATAAAGACTACACTCACTCCAGCAATCAATACATTGATACAATCCAACTCTCAGGCATCTACAGAAAGAACGGATATTCTAAATGCTATTGACAGACTCTCTAATAGAGTGGATGAACTTCAGGTGGAAATGCATGTAACTGCTCAATCATATTCAGCAACCTTTGCGAAGCTTGAAGAAAAGTATGATTACATGTTTGAAGGACTTGATCATCTATACAACATTGTTAAACCTACTCATCATATCACACCAGAACAAAGAGCATATTTTGAAGACTATGATGATGATAATGAGGGGGATAGTGATGAAGATAGAGGGCTTGACAGTCGAAGAAAGTCTGTAGAGGATTCCTCAACTAAGGGGGAGAAGTCTGGAGATGGAGGAGTAAGTAAGTCAGGAGGAGGAAGTAAGTCAGGAGGAGGAAGTAAGTCAGGAGATCAAGGGAGGCATAAGGAGAAGTCTGAGAAGTCTACCAAGGGAAAAGAAAAAGCTGCTCATGATCAGGATGTATCCGATTTTGATTTCGATCTCAAGAATAGTAAGTTTGAGGTACAACAATTAAATGATATTGAAGAAGATCTTTCAAACTGGCAAGATGATCCTGAATTTGAGAAGGAACTTCAAGAAGACCAGATAGGTAGTGGATAAAAGACTGAAGCTGAAGATGCAGAGAAACAAAAGCTACATGCAATCAATGTTCAAGAAAGAAAAAGAGATATTCAGTTGAAGATTGGTCCAAAGTGGGAGAGAGCAAGAGAAATTTTTGATTCTATTCAAAACACTGCTAATGATGATGAACGTTTTCTCCAACTACTTCAATAGTTTCAAGAGACCAATCCAAATTACTTGCAATATATGGATGCATTGATGCTGGAAATCTCGAGGATAGTAGCTGGGTTTGACAGATGTGCAGATCAACTGATAATTCAGATTGACTCTCGTACAATGGGTTCTCTCTATGTGTCACTTCAAATCTTTCAACAGAGAAGCTTGATTGAACTGTGGATTATGTCCCTAAAGGTAAAAAGGTTTTCTGAACTGAATATTTTACTTCATGAAAGACTTTTGGAGTTTGCTCAAAGGAATAGTCCACAAGTTATTCAAACTCCACATCATGTTAAGTTTCTCAAGGGTAATACACTACATTCTTGCTTCCTTGATTCTAAGTCGATGAAATTATATACTGCATCTCATCTGGTCTGGTTAGAACATATGCTGAGGACTACAGGATTCGAAGATAAAGAAAGTATCTTTGTTGCTGACATTATTCGATCATATGCTTTAACTGGCTTTGAAACAAAATATTACATGCTTCGGAATCGGCTATGGGGCAACCTTGGAATTTTGCCTAAGAAACCTAAAGGCCTTGTGTCAGATTATGAACGTGTACTTGACAAGGATTTGATCAAAACCTTTGATGATGAAGAACGTTTTGACATAGAGAATATCAGAAGATTTCTAGAACAAGAAGATGAAGTTGAACCTGGAGAGATAAGGGATGAAGAAACTTCAAAGTGAAGATCAGCTCTACATGTGATATCTTTAGAGCTTAGATAGGTCAAGATAGAAAATTGTATTATATGATCAGTCTAGAGGATCATCTATCTTGTATTTATCTTTTATGTTTGAATCTGGACAATGTTAAATATAAACCAGAACCTTTCTTTTATTTACTTTGTATTTAAAGTTTTATTTTTTACTAAGTTAAGTTGAGTTAGTTGAGTAATCCTCTAGGTATTTGCTTGTTATCTTCTAACAAACAAATAGGGGGAGATTGAAAGGCATATGTCACAGACTATTTGTAGTTCGAGGACTCAACTCAACTTAAACTTAGATTGTAATAAGTAAATAACTTTAACTATCACAGGAATCTCAGGAGGTACTATCTGTCAGAAGAAAAACCCTAAAGTCAATCTACAGTTTTGATGTTTTACACTGGAAGAAGCTCAGATTGCTGATCAAGCCTCAGTATAGCATCAAAGAAGTGGATTTATTTATAAGACAGAGATTTCTAGAGTGACAGGTTCAGACAGAATACAGTGAAGTACAAGAAGGAGAAAGAAATTAGAAGAAAAATGAATCACATTTTTAATATGAAAATTAAAGGACAGTCGTTGAAGTTAGTCGTTCATGAACCAGACCGTGCATGGAACGTCAACAAAATATTCAGTGGTATTCCTTTATTACTTTCAGTGATTCAGAAAAGAATTAAGACAATCTAAGGATATATATAATTATTCTTCTTTAATTAATTTAAATCAAGTAGACAATTTAATTAATTAATTAATTCATCCTGAATTAATTCTTTAATTAAATTAATTATTAGATTAATTAAATCTGATTAATTATTTAAGTAAGGTTAAATTAAAATGATTATTTGTTAATCAATTTAATTTAATCTGAAAAATGAACTAGCAAGACAATCCCTGATTGTCTTGCCGATTGTCTTGGAGAAGAGATTTAAAGAAACAAGACAATCACTGATTGTCTTGAAGAAGAAAATCAGTAAAGCAAGACAATCTCTGATTGTCTTGCCGATTGTCTTGGTAATGATAAATTCTGAACAGCTTTAAAAAAGTAGAATAAAAATCTGATTTGATTGTCTTGACGATTGTCTTGACAGTTCAAATCAGATTGTCTTGATAATGATCAAAAAGAAAAAGCTTTAGACAGAATGATAATTTTTGATAAAGCAAGATAAAGATCTCAGAATTTGATTGTCTTGCCGATTGTCTTGGAAGAACCTGATTGTCTTGACGATTGTATTGCCTATTGTCTTGGCAGTACAAAATTGGTTGTCTTGGAAGAATAGATTGTATTGCCGATTGTCTTGACAGTTATATTTGAAGATAAAGAGGCAGTGAATATTATATATCAAGACAGAATCGACACAAGACAACTCAGACAGAAATATTACATTCAACAAAGGCAGTTTGCTCTCTTCTCTCTCATCAAGAACACAATACAAGGAGCAGAAAAATTCATAGAAAATCAAGTTCATCTTATTTTTAATATCTGATCCGATAGAACTTGTTTACTTGATACTCTTGTACTATTAACGAGTTTTTACTCCTAATCTATATCTTGATTTTTATTAACAAATCTAGAAAAATTCATGTCGAATTTTCTAATTTGTTTTTATTAACTAGATATAAATTCTGTACTGTATTTGTAACAAACTTCTCAAGTTAATATAATTTTATATTCAACTTGAATTTTGTTTCATTTAATTCCGCTCAAATTTGTCAAAATATAAATTAAATTATCCGGACAAATTTCGATTAAACAGTACTGTTTGTATTCAACCCCCCCTTTAACAAACATATTGGACCTAACAAAACCCGGTTCGAGAACCTTCTCTCATAGATTCCCTTCACCAAGTCATCGCCAACAATCAGCTCTTCTCCCTCTGTGGATAAGGGCGAGTTCCTTTCTTGCCTTGCCCAAAAACTTTATTTATTCTCATTGGAGAAAGACTCTCTCGCGGCAAGGTTTTACATATAGGGCCAGCTGCTTTCTTTATCTCGCTTGAAGGTAAAGGTCCTACAATTAAACTAAAGCGCTAAAGAGCGGGTGAAGTATACGTAACGAGGCATTAGAGCAATGGCTTTCAGCTCAATTCATTGCTTGTTGCCTCTTATGGAGAACTGCTCAAGTTTCGTGCAAGTTCTTAATCCGTTGCTTGTTACTTTCGAGCCTACGCTTGCTGGGTAGTGTGAAGTGGTCCGTGAAGGTTAAATAAGCACTTGCTTATTGAGCTCCTGTCCCTTGCTATTGCGGTCACATAAAGGTTAAGAGTGAGGGGATCATTCACTTTAAAAAGCGAAAGGATGAAGACTGATCCTCGTTCATTTATATATATATATATATATAGGATAAAGCCATAAGCTACATGCTTATCTAACTCTTGTATGTATAAAGAAGGCTAGCCACCGACCTACAGTTATCCTTAAACTTCCGTTCTTGGTGGAGAAGAAGCGAACAAAGGTACGCTCGCTTGCTGTCTTGTTCTCTGTCGCGAGCTGGGATCGCTTTCCAGCTAGGTCAGATTGGAGCAACATTTTATGAGAACATATTACCCATATTCGGGGTGCGTAATGACTGGTCAAAACCTTCTTGGGTGTCGGAGGGCTTAAAGGTGCTTGCCCGGGCTTAGAAGAAGGCGTGTAACGACTGGACCTAGTAGTTTACGAGTAAACGGCTCAAGGTAGCAAAAGGAAGCTTGGCCAATAAGACAACTACCTTTCACTTTTGGCAAGCTTTCAGAGACTGATCATACGAAGCCTTATGGTATCTCGTACACATTCCGACGATTGGCTGAGCGAATAAGTCAACTTCAAAGTGGATTTGTTGTGCGAAGAGTTCATTATGACCCGTGGCCGCTGCCTGGTGGGGGCGGCTCCTCCGTTGTGGGTAAATGGGAATTGCTCCATGGATCTCATCGGAAATGTTTGATGCTTCTTGGGGCTTCTTTGGCAATCGTGAAGTCCCCGGATGAATTGCCGAATAGATAGATCAGATCCAGACGCGGCTGTTGCTCCGCGGCGATATGGACTCGATCCGCTCCTACCCACCACGGGGCACCATAGCATGTCGGGAATAAGGGGGACATACTAGAGGCGGGGGGCCAGCATCGACGGAAGTAGCCCACCCCGTTACCGATCAAAAAAAAAGAGCGTGCGACACTTCGAAGGGACATACTTTGATTCGTGAACAACTTCAGATCTTCCAACCTTTTCACAATTACAGTTCACTGCGCCCTTAGTACTCTAAGGCACAAAGAGGCTTGAAAGGTGACCTTATTATTAGAGAAAGGTTTGGAACCCTGGTTTTAGAGTTTTCGCCCCAACCTAGGTTGGGGGGTCGTTAGACCGTAGCTTGCTGCTGAAAAACGTAATAGGCTAGCGCGGTTCGCTTCGCTCCCCAAGCTCCGCCCCCTTACTCAACCTCTCTCACTATAAAAAAAAAAACCCTTTCTCCTTTTTTTATAATAAGGTCCACTTTGAAGCCGTAAGCTTGATGGTTTTTCCATCATCCAATCCAAAAAAAATAGAATGAAACCTGGAAAAAAAAGAAATGAACACTAAAATTTTGTATTTTAATTTATTTAAATATCTATCAAATATTCTCGTGAAAATAGAGTATGAGACCATTTAAAATATATATTTCACTAATAGTAGAGTATATTAAAATAATATGTCACTAATAGTACGAAGTAGTTATTTTGAACTAATTTTCTGGGAAATTAGTATTTCTTCCGTCCCTCTCATTTTTTACAATTTTTTTACTGATTGACACACATTTTAAAATATATAAAAAATATAATTTCATAACTCATTTCTAAATTATTATTTTTTTTGAATAAAAATTTAAATATTAAATTTTCTGAAAATTAATAGTTACCAAAGCCAAACGTGGAGGAAGTATTTTGATCATTTTGTTCACAAGTACTTTGATCATTTTGTTCATAGATAAATTTAAAGTATTTTTAATATCAGTATGTGAAAATTATATCAGGATTTGATAAAGGGCGGGAGAATGTAAATTCCTATTACCAGAGCCTATTAAAAGAATATTCTTTTCGACCGAAAGATCTCGAATTGAAAAATCAAATTCACTCTTCCTTGGAAGAAAGAGGAAATACCAAGTAAATAACAAGGGTATGTTTGTTGAGAAAAGGATATGTAGTTTAATATAATTATCAAAAGGAAAGTGAGATGAGTGGGGGTCATATTCAAAATGATAACTACACTTTGTCTCTGGCGCAGGCAAGGTTACTTTCAACCTCTCAACATGAACATCTTTCAATACACAATGAGGATGTATGTTTATTATGCAACACTATACACAGCACAAACAAGTTGCGCATTTGTATAACATATTTTCCGTGTATATATTGTTTGTAAAACACACACACATGACACAGTCACACACACATTAGGTCCCTCCTCCTATCAGTATCATTATGATTTATGACGAGACACAAAAGTTGCCACAAATCGTAAAAAATCTTGTTAATTTTTTGCTGCCCCACACTGAGCATCATTTCATCAATTGTTGCAATCATGCAGAGCAACTCTATTATTTCTCTGACCTGGGACTGGGGGAGCCTCAAGTCCCTTTATTTCACCTGATCATTATACAACTATTGAACTATACACGTCTATAATTTATTTATGTGTTTACTAAACTTGTTTATCGTATTATCACTGTTTTATGTTTACTAGCGCCACCGAAAGTGATAAATGATTTATTTCTATTCCTAGATCTCCCGTTCATCGCAGAATTTATTATTTCCTCCCTCCAATTTAATGTGATCATATTTCCTATTCTATATATCCCAAAATTATTATTAATATTCAATTATTATGATAAATTAAGTGTTAATTATGTTGAGCGCGATTGGATAGTCCAAGTGGTAAAGGTGTATTCTCTGTCGTCCCAGTTTATAGGTTCGACTATCGCTTATCCCGACAATTATCTTAGAACAGATACAAAATTGTAAGACATATAAGTGTGTATAGTCAAAAAAGTGTTAATTATGTTAACTTATTAAAAAATATCTCTTCTCTCTCTTATTAGTTAGTCGCACCTTCGACGATGGCTTCTCCAGCGATCGGAGGCCATTTTTCTTGCTTTGATCTTGTTTTTCTTTCAATAATATTTATCATTGGGTGAGTTGCCTTTTCTTGTGAGACTTTAGTATATTTTGGTATGTTTTGAGTTATTTTGTGTCGGTTATTTCGTTGAGAATGATTAATATGATGTATTGGGAAATCTGGAATCCTCGAAATGGTGCGGAATGGAATGGTGGTGGAAATTGCAAGAGATTACCTTTCATAACAGAAGATTGTTCATACTATGGAGGCATCTGTACCTCCGATCTCAGTTACTGCAACTGAAATATCTGAACACCGGACTAAATTTAAATTTAATCGTATAAAGATCAATTGTGATGTTACTGTTTTCTGGAAGATATTGAAAGTTGGTATAGGTAGGATTGTTCGGGAGACCATCGAATTCATTTTTAGCATCAAGAATATTTGTATTCAATATGTTAAGTGATCTGAAAACAAAGTGACTAATTGTTTAACTCGTTTATTTGTTTTTCAACCTGTTTGCATAACCGATTGGAGAATTGTCCCGATTAGGTTCCTTTCAAGTTAATGAAATTTGCTTTAAATTTATAAAAAGGATATAATTAAATAAAAGGTGAAAATTTGATTGGTGATGAAATGAGTGGAACCAAAGGAGTAAAATGTACTCCCTCCGTTTCAATTTGTGTGTCCTGTTTCTTCTGGACACGTTTGCCAACGCACACTTTTAATCGTTAATATCTTCAATTTCGTATTAGTATTAAATATAAAAACTTCACTGTATTAAAGTACTCATAAATACGAATCCAACAAGATCACTCATGACTATATTTGATCTTATAGATTAGACATAAATTAGTAGTCAATCATTTATAATAAACAGTGTCCAAAGTCAAAACAAGACACACAAATTGAAATGGAGGGAGTAAGTTTGATAACCTACAGTTAAAAAAAGGTGAATAATCAAGCCAGTGTTAGAATAGATTGCGATGTTGATATACTCATCAGTTCTGTAAAAGGTTCTTGCCACCCTTGTAGATATAATGCTGTAGATTTCCTAGGTCTTATGTTGGGTAAACATGTGCATCTGTATGTGATCAATATGTATGAAAAGACCGTGCTAAATAATCAGAAGTTGACACTGATCATGATGCCATCCATTTTAAGGAGTAATCAATACAAGTCCTTTCAGCAACAAATTAACCATTAGTGCATATCTATATCAATAAAAGTTACAGTAGGTTTTACCGACGGGGTCAGTGGCTGATAAGAAGGGCAAGGCCTAAGTTAGCAGCTTCCCAAAAAATAAAATTTAGTTTATAATCTCTCTTCCATTATAGTATTAAGAATTTAGTTGTCATTTTTTGATTAATTTATTTATATTAATAATAATGAGATGCACAAAAATTTTAACAATTGAAATTAGCCCATTTATTAAAAAATAGTTATTAAAATGTACAATTGGGCATACACTAGAAAGAACCAATGATCTATATGCTTTATAGGCCAGCTCGGAATTTGTCAATTTAATCAAATGCTAAGTTTGAAAATATCGGAGGCCAGCATCAACAATGGCTAATCACACTATATATATAAGATAAATACTAATTTGACAAATATTTGCTTACAGACGACTCACCTTTCCAGAGAATTTGGGTAATGATGATACAATGTAGGACTCCCCTAAAATTCTTACCCTAAACATGCGGCAAAGGGGTGGTACAAAAACAGGGCTTCCTTTTGATCAAAAGATCAGATGATAGAATGTAAGAGAGCAAAATGAGGGAGACCTAAATGGCACACAATAGTAATCTTCACTGGAACATGGCATAAAAAATGGAAGCACCAGCTAGGACGCAGTACTTGCTTTTACTCAAATTGTCATGTAGCGACCTGTGATTGGTGTTGCATTTCAAGCTCTTATCAATCAAAGTCTTGCACCAAGTAGTAGCCAACATCTCTATAATTAACATGATTACAATTTCTTTAAAATTTATAGATCAATGTCAGACCTGACAAACACCTGCATGTCTCAAACCGTTGCAACCATATCAACATCTGCATCCATCTCTCCATCTACAATCTCAGGTTCTACCTCACCATCAGCTTCTACCTGTCCTGCCTCTTGACCATCTGTGTCAGAGCTTTGTTTCTGATGATCCTCTGGAGTTGGAGTTCCACTTTGAGACATATTTCCAGTTGCAGTCTCAGTTTCAATTTGAGATGCCGAGGCTTCAAGATCCACTCTGCTTCCTTCGCCATCAACCTCACTTGCAGGGGTTGCATTCTTGTCGATAAAAGATACATAAGAACAATATACAATGAAGGAGATTTAAAAAAAAATGTAAATGAAGCAAGTTGAGGTAGCTCAGTTGGTTGAGCTTACCTCTAGTCGACCCAGAGATTCTGGGTTCGATACTCGCTTACCACGAGATTTGTCAATGAACAGATACTCATTGTAAAAGGCTATAAGCCAAAATATTCAAATATATATATATATATAAATGACATGAAAGTAAATGTCAGAACATCAAAGAAATTGCAGAATACCAACCACTACAAGGACAAGTAGTAATTGCATTCATGCCTGCAGTGTGATCTCCACTTTGTGGAAAAATCATAAACCTACTGTCTCTTAGAGGGCATACTTCTAGCGGGGGTATTTGGCTAATCTAAATTTCTAATTATCAGTAGAAATAAGTACCTCAGGTACTAATTTCCACATATAAGTGGAAACTTTTATGAGCCAAACACCTTCACAGCACAAGCTTTTTAATGGTTTTGACTTGTGACATCAAGCAGTCAAGTCTTATGGAACGGCCAGCTTCAATTATGCTTGAAGCTGAAATCATGATCTAATTGTTACAAACACCTTTTCGAAAGTAAGTTCACACATCAACTTGTGAAAGTATGAATAAAAGATTTGTAGTCAAATTGTGAAATCTAAGCACAAATTTCCTAAAATTTATATTATGAATACGCTGACTGCAAATACAGCTTTACAAAAAATATTCCTGTTTGTGGCTTTGTGCTACGATCAATAAAGATAACTTTATTTAGGAAATTTGCATGTAACTTTTAGGTTTAAAAGTAATAATGTGTTAGATGATTGCCGACTTGCCGAAATATTCAAGTAAAGTTGAGAACATTGAATCCCCTTATATTCAAGTAAAGTTGAGAACATTGAATCCCCTTGTTCTATATCGCTTACTATAAAACACAATCATTATATTTAACACCAATGAACCTTCCTAATCTTTTTATCTTTGTAGCCACATGCCCAACTCAAAGTATTTATTGGTCAGTTTTACAATTACGGAAATAACATTAATAAAAGAAGATGTGGAAATACCGGGTCTTGCATGTTGACGGTTTGCAAGAACAAGTCCAACTCTATTTACTTTCGTTTTCCACCAGTGACAACTCTATCTACAACCACTCCCTCTGTCCCTCATAACGTGTACCTAGCACCGTGCTCCACAGATTTAAGTTGAAGAAGAGAAGGGGAAACAAAAGAAGCAAAAAGATACTAAGGAGATTTTCTCTTGCGTGCTCCCCAGTTTTGTTGAAGAGAAAATTTTGGGAATAAAAAAAGAACACTGATTTTATTTTGTTTATTAAAGGTAGGTGAGAGCTTCCCTCTTAATCACCCCATCTTTTGAAAGAATTTTTTGGGGAGAAATTTTTAAAAATTCTCTCTCAATCATTTCTCCTCTCCTTAAAATACTCAGGAGCACAACTTGAAGAGAACATTTCAAAACTCTCTTCCTTTTTCTCCCTTCTCTCCACTTTCTAACTAAGGAGCAGAGTGTTACTTCAAAACCTTCTATCCACTACCTTTGTCCCCAATCGTAAAGATTGTGGTACCACACCCTAGCCATCTATAACTTCTACATCAGCTAATCCACCAACTTGGCTGACACCCTCTATGACATTTAATATTTACTGCTTTACCTAAAGGATACCCCTCTTCTCTTGGTAACAAGAGGTCGAGGTTTGAAGCTTCCGAGGCATGTAAATGTGTAAGTATTCAAATATCTGTAATTGACCATCACCAAAAAAACCAAGACAAACTCACCCTAAATCTAGTGTTGGCATACCCTAATCAAAACCACCTTACAACTTCGACACCAAACTGACATCATAATTTAGACTGCTTGGCAGCATGCAAGAATTGCAATTCCATAAAATCATAAATGAAGAAAATTAAGCAAGCAATAATACTGAAGCAAAAGACCTCATGGATCCACTACAGGAAAGTACGATGTCCTTTTTAACTATATAACATCATGCATGCAAGTTTAGCTCTACGACATCCTTACAGATAAGAGATTTATATTATGTTTCTCTTCGTATTAACCTTTAACACTGCTTAGTTCGCCTTATGCAGCATGTACACAATGTACGAATCAACAAGTACCACTTAAACCATCTTCAACAAGTTGAAGTCATATTATCAGGACACGTAACTGTCAAAGGCTTCATGGAAAATGACACTAAATTGGAAGCTTTTATTTGCTACTAGACAATTAACGGTTATGGTTTTCATACTACAAGTAACTGCATCTCACCTTTATATAACAAACTTGTATAATCAATTTCAATCCAAGTGTGAATTTTTAATGTAAATTTATGGTCCAACCAGGAGCAATAATAGTGCAAGTTCTTTAGAGGCACCTGATTCTCTTCAGCTTGATTTGCTGAACTTTTTGTTTCTTCCTTTTTGGCCCGCTTAGACCTATCACTTGGTTTAGCTTGATATTTTGAGCGTACTTCAGATGGCAGAAGATCTAGAGGCACAACACCTTCTACACCATATTCTGTGAACTGAAAAAGTATCGGAAAATTTGATTAAAAATACTGAAATAACAGTAAATCCAGTAATAATTTGGTGAAAAGTATAAGATAAGCCATACTTTAGAAAAACCTTCCAAGTCCTGTCGTGCTGAAAATCGAAGACCTTTCCAACAATATACCTGCAACACGAGTCGAACAGTGTGCTTATTATACATAATTCAGTCCTGATCAGGGACGGACCCAGTGGGGTCCAGGGAGGTCCTCGGCCCACCCTGGGATCCGTAATAGAGGGTACATATTTATGTTTCAAGTTCTTGTGTACTGTAATTTTGCTAGCACAGTTGGTTCAACCTGTCTCATTTTTTAGCAAAGAATCAAGTTCAAAACATTGGCAGCGTCTTTTTGCATGATTTTAGTGATTTTTTCTTCAATAACTCAAATTCTCATGTCTTCAAATGTGTAAACACCCCCTGATACACAGCAATAAAGACTTGTTCTTTCTCTTTTCCTCTTTAACAAACTTATAATTGCTTACAAATATACATTAATCTTTTGTAATAATTTTTTAATCATTAATTTAGTTAAATATAAATATCAAATTATTTTTATAAAGAGAACAAAAAAAAATTTGGACCCCCCACCCATTTGGCTCTGGGTCCGTCACTGGTCATGATGATCGATCATCTCATCTGCATCTAGTTTTTTTTAGTGAAGATAAAGCAAGTTAAGAAAAGTATGCCAAAATTGATGCATTAAAGAACCACCATGGCCAGGAAAGTTAAAATGCTACAAGCATTTTGTTTCTACTTTCTCAGAATAGACAAATCCCATTCTAAAGGTTAGAAAACCTTGACAATGACCATTAAGTACAACTGCAATGAACATTGCACGTCTGTGAAGCAAGCTTGATATAATTTTTTTTTTTTTTTTTTTTTTGCAAGTTATTTTCCATTTACATCAGTAATAATGCCATTACTTCAAATTACAAGTACGACAGAAGAATAACTGAACAAATAAGAAGCAATCCAGACTAACCCGGTTATTTTTGTGGTGGTACTCTGCTTCTATTCCAGCTGCTTCGTCCATCTGTAATTTTCAGAAAGTAAATTAAAAAGCCTTAGAATTATTACTTCTGCCACAATTGGTGCCTATCGGTTCGGTTTTAATTTTTCAAGATAGTAAAATTACAGACACATTTGTACAACACACCCTTCTTCATTTCATTATGATACTTAAGACTTTCCAGAAGCCAATTCAAGGAGTTTCTAAATTTAACATTGATATAGTTTGATTTGGGTTTTAGAAACACAAGAATAGTATACTAGGTACTACTCTGTGATAGTTCGAAACATGACGAGAATATGATTGGAAGTGCAGTTTGAAGGTAGTAGATACTCACATCTTCAGCCAAGGGTTTCCAATATTCTGTGATATCAGGAGTGCGCACGCGCTGTGGGTCAGTCAATGCATCCTGAACATGAGGACATAGACAGTACATCAAGGTACTAGAACACAAAAAATCTGAAGTGCCACGCATCAAGATGACTCTACAGAAATCTGTAATGTTCACATCATGGCAGCAAACGTGACCAGCATCGTATACATTCGCGGAGATACTACATCTAATGAATTTTACATACATTTCTTATAGGTAATTA
The DNA here is from genome assembly GCA_036435485.1 of Saposhnikovia divaricata. Lineage (NCBI taxonomy): Eukaryota > Viridiplantae > Streptophyta > Magnoliopsida > Apiales > Apiaceae > Saposhnikovia > Saposhnikovia divaricata. The sequence continues at coordinate 64,080,977 of CM071597.1, read as the reverse complement.
ATTAGCAGAAGGGATCCAAAATTCATAGAGGTGATGTACTACTAATCTGGTGTTAACATTAGCTGGTGAAAAGCTAACTCATTGAGGATATAATGCTGTTTTTGTATTACTGTTACTTTTTGTGTTGAGATATATTTACCAAAATGTCAATAAGAGAACAAAGATAATGGCAACTTCTAGAAGCCCAACATACTATTGAAATTCAGATAGCCGACATACGAAACACATACAAAGCCAAATATATATAACAGAGGAACACAAACGAGTTCAATCCTTGAAATCAAGGAGACTACTGCGTGATACACACCCGATTATCTTCAGCCCACTTCCACAATTGAGAAAGTTGCTTGTTCCCAAGTCTCCACCTTGGCTTTCTGCAGGGAGAAAAATTTATTTTAAAAAAACAGAATATTTAAATGAAGATGGAACATCTCCAATATACAAAAATAAGATGAACACCAACTGAAAAGAAAAGGTTAGATGAGGGCATAGTGTTTATTACTACTTTACTAGTCATAAATAAAATTCCATATCACATGCACCTTATATTCTACAAACTCAATATTGGAATTACCAAAAGGGAGATCCTATATTTCTCTTGCAACCAACTAACATGCGTACCGTTTTTTGGCTCCATCTTGAACTGATCTTTTATCTATTGGTTGCTTTTCAAATGGAGGGCAACCATCACGTTTCCACCAAACCTATATATTATTGTAAGTTGTAACTATAAAAAAGGTCACTAAAAAGCACCAACATAAATAGGGATTGGGATGGGAGATACAACATATGTATACAAGAGAAGGAGAGAGATACCCACCCAATTCCTTTCACGTTCAAGTATATGCTCAATACAATGAAGAAATTCATTCCCCTTGGGTGGAGTCATCGTAAGAAGCTTCTTCACCCGCTCCTCACAAGATTTTATTTCATCCTTCTGGAATCATTAACAGGAAAAAAACTGTTACTTGCTAGAAAAATCAATAACGTGTTTTCTAATTGTCAAATCAAAACTCCCTTTTCATTTCTCTACATTCTCTTCGCTCCACTTACATCTTCATAGGAAACAAAAATAAAACCTAAAACGGTAGTGAAAGAGGCTAACTTACCACTGTTTCAGTAAACAAATCTTTCTCGCTCTTCCCTGGAGCCTGCGAGAACAAAAAGACATTACTATCAATGCGGGATATGTGCAAAAAATTTCACACTACCCATTAGCCTTTAAAAGTCTATTACTTCTACAAGGACAATTGACTGCCAAAAAGACTTGATCTAAAGTTCAGATGCAATGTCAAGGACAGTATCGTTTACGTCATATCCCAATATAAGTAGTTATCTAATCAGAAATGATTTTATGCGTGACAAGAATCCACAGGTACCACCACTCAGATTTTAGCATAATTAATCTGATATTGTATTGCAACTGATAGGTATTATAGAGTTTCCTCTGCAAATAGCAAGCTGATCTTCTACGAAACTTAATGAAAATCAAAGAAGCTCTTTCTCTGTTTAGAAGTTGTAATTTTGTCGATCCACCAATGACCTAGGCCAAGGATTTTCAACAGCAAAATGGATTACAGGCTTTCATGAGAGTTGAATATCAAGTTCTACTTACCAAGAAACGTCACCATTTGGCATGCCTTTTAGACATCTATGAAGATGCAGGACTTGTACAAGTTATTACCATATAGATACACAGACAAGCAATATGAAACAAAACACAGAGCTAATGCAATGTGGGGTACAAAAAGTATTACCTTTAGATAATCAAACAATATAAGGCACTGAACTAGAACGTGACGCCGAAAGCTTGAATCTTTTAACTATGACGGAAGAAGGAAATAAGTAGAAAATCAGAAATGCACAGATCAAAGCAATTTAAGATTTAATCATATCATTACAAAAGCAAACGAAAAATTAATAACACTCCTCACCTCTAGACCCATCAGTTTACTACTGGTCAGATATTTTATATTAAAGGTAGCCGCCTCATCCTCAAGGTTATTAGCATTACCCTCTTCATCACTCAATGGCTGAGCCTCAAAGGTATTCAGAACAACCTGATGAAAAGAGAAACACATGTTTTAAAACCGATATATGAGCGGCGATTTCTGCAGTAAACTACAACTGCAATAAATATACTGCACTTAATAACTCACGAGCAGAGAAGGGGCTTACCATCAAAGAAGAATTGAATTTATGCCACTTGCTAGGAGCATGAATCAAGGAGGCAGGGTTCGAAAAATGTTCCTGCCAGCAATAACAAGAGAACAATTAGAAACATTTCAACTTATGAAAGATCAAGCTCACGAAATTCCCACTGCAACACTGGTTTTCTGGTGGTAGAAAGAAGGAACAGTGTGCAAAATCCAAAATATATTATACGTGTATTAAGGAATTAGCACGATAAATTCCACTCTGGCAACAATTTTATTCATGTACCTGTAAGCCCCAAAATGTTTTGTAAAAATTGAAATCGATAGAAATTCCTGCAAAACAAAGAGAAATAAGTACCACGTATCAAAATCAGTAAATAAATATTCCGAACAAAATCAGAATGTCGACCAAGGCTAATGACGTTGCAGCTAAATATTACCATCAGGAGTATCTTTCTCATACTTCGTCTCATTTGAAGTGTTGAAAACTCCCTTTATGTTCACAGCTGAAAAAGCAATTGGCCACAGTGAATCAGTTTTCTTTGTGTGTGGGAGAGGGGGGAGGGGCTAGGGAACTATTCTCACCTGAACGCTCCGACAATGGGAAGAAATGGGCAAGAAACATTATAATTCGTCCACAAAACACCACATCATTTGCCTGTACATTAGACGTCGACAAATTAATACTGAAAATGGTTGATTGCCATAGGCCTCTAAAAAATGCCATTAATGAGAAAGGGAATGGGGGAGGGGAGGGGTTAGAAATGAAAAGTTGGGTAGTAGAATTTCAAGCAAAAGCAATTGGACTTTAAAATATAACTATTTCATGTAATATGCATCTCAATCAGTGTCACATGCGACTATATTCATAGGAACCCGTCAACCATAATGACAATTAAAACTTTTCGAAAAATGCTTTTCACTCAAAATTTTCATTTCTTTTATTTATTTTTATTTTATTATTGTTTTGCTCATAAAATTATTTTTTCCCTTGCAACTTCAAATTAATTTTATTATTTTTAAACGGTTAAGTTTATTTTCTTTTTCCTTTTGTTTTTTCAATTGTTTTTTTAAATCCAAGTTATCAATTTTATTAAAATTTACAAACTTATACACAAATTAAATGCAAATCAGAGAATTTAAATTACATTTTAACTAGATAATTTTATTGTTTGTTACTTTGTTTGGTTGATTTCACTCTTTTATATGTTTTTATTTGCTTAGAGATTTTATATTTACACTAAATATATGCATGGCAACTACTTGTCGACTTTTTACGACTAGTCGGGCGACTTGTCGGCTTTTCAATTTGAAGGTACTCGAGTGACGAGGCTCGACTTGTCGACTTAACAACCTTGATTAAAAGCATAGTACATGGCCAAATTTCCAGTTAATGCATTGTGAATTGTGATCATATCAAGAGCTTTCATCTGCCCCGCCCTGAAGTACACATCGTAAGTGTCGAGCATTGAGCTTGCAGATAGATAGTACAACCATCCTAATTGAAGTGATGTCTTTTATAGTTAACGAAGGCACATATTTAATGGCTTCCTAATTCCTAAAGTATCAAACTGCGTTCTATTTTACATCACTCTCCACTTTCTGTTAAAAAAAGTGAAATACACACACACAAGCGTGCACATAATGTTCTTTGGATGAAAGTAAAAAATTAGTAAAAAGGTATCAGATGACTTGGTTGACATAACTGAATACTTGCCAATTTACTGGACAAAGCGAGCACCTTAGAAGAAAATAAAGTAACAAGGCATCAAAACATAGAGAAAGATAACTTCTCATATTGCATTGGGTTTAAGAAATCCTTGCACAAGAAAGCACTACATGTATTCTACTTCAGTTAAATATGTTAGAGCTTTAACAGAGCTTCTGATTTGACACCCACAGTACGTTCAATCAATCTCTTAAAATTTGAAATCATTCATTAAACACATCAAAAGAAAAAACTTTACAAACTAACGTTAAACCCTTAATTTGCTCAACACAGTTCAATTAGGTGAAGAAGCCTTCAAGTAACTAACTGTCATCTTCTCGTGGATTTATTGAGATAATATAAGAGTTCATGAATGCAATTATACCTTTGACAGTCGACGAAGAAGTTGATTGCATGTTCTCAACATAACAAGTTTACCCCGCGCAAAAAGTTCTGGCTATATCAGTAGCCACCATATAAACAAGACAATATTAAATACACTTTAAGATTTTTATAATTACATAAGCAATGATCGTAAAGTTGGTATATTTTGAGAAGGAGATTTGATACATACCTTCCCCAGTATGTCTTGTTTACTCTCTATATAGCCAAATACATCTTTGCAATTTCTCATTGTAGACATCTCTGTCAAATCTTCCAGTAGCTGGAATATCATGCCACCCTCAATGTGCTCTTTCTCACAAAGATATAGCACAATGTCTGTCAAAAGCGCAAGACAAAATGAGTGAGACTGGTTGTGTGCATATGAAGGAGTGTGTAATAGAATGGAGGGATTGAGAGAACGAGTGACAAATATGTTTATCTTAATACTGGGTATGACTGATTTGAAAATTTCCACGCGCCCCTGTGTAAAATTATATCTTTAAGAATAATTAGGGCCAAACTGACTTCAGGAAGTTGAGTGCAAGGAAAAAAAGGCTTTAAATTCAATATATTAATCATGGAAGTTAAACGACTAACAGTATTACTGCAATGAAGGAAGAGGTGGTAAACTGATGCTCCGACTGTACAAGATACAAATTTCGACAATTAATGAAGTTTGCAAGTCCAAAACATTACTTTGATGTTTGTAAGGAAATAGGCTCATAGATTTGTAGTGCTAGTGTCTTGTAAGCCAAACATAAGGTAAAATTCGCGTATGAACGACACATAATTATGTGCTTGTGCTGATGACAACTCACCTTTATTTAGTGGCTATGCCTACTTGCATTTTATTTACAGGCTGAGATTTATATCATGTAAAGTATCTTTAAGTAATTAACCAGTCTGATATATAGTGCGTGTTTGGCTACCTCTAAAATGCACTTAAATGGGTTTAAAGCCCGTTTGTATTTTATTTGAACTGTTTGGCAAACAATTGGAACGAGCTTCTCTTGTGCATATATGTTAATAAGCTGGATGTTGGTTAGGCTCTACTTTCTACTTACTACGTTCTGCAGTCAACTTATCATTTCCTATATTACAATATAAAATCTTAACAAATAAATGACAGTTTTTGACCATCTTTCAAAATGTATCTTTCCTTCGTACTGTTTTTTCTTTCGTTCATGTATTTAATTAACTATTTTTTAACATTTTCTTTTTCATCTCTCGTTTGTACGCTTCAATTTACTTTTCATTCATTTTGCTTTTAATAATTTTTATTTCAATGTATCTATTTTAAATTATTTTTTTAAAATTTTCCATTCATGTACTAAATTTTTGTATTACATATTAATTTCTTTTACAAAAATTTAACTTATAAATTATTATTTACCAAACACATCTACAACTTATAAGTAAAATTATCCAAACACCTAAATAACTTATAACTAATAATTTACTTTTCACTTATATGACACTTATTCATTTTAAGGTGAAAGTTACTTATTTTAAGATATCCCAAACGGGCCCATAATATTAGAAAGCTTTCTCGCCTTAAATGCTATCCCCAACAGTTGCAAATTAAGGAGACCTAATACAGATGAATCTTTAAAACTATCCCAAGTTCCCAACAGTCGCAAATTAAGGAGACATAATACATATGTTTTCAAAATGAAGTTTTAAAAACTATTCATGGGCACTACTTTGATATTGAAGACTACTTGAGACAAGTACACACCAAGAATTCGTGGAATTTGGCCCTCCGAGGATGCCTCATCAGAAATTGATTGACCATACTGCATAATATTTTCTCCCGACTGAACTGCAGATGACTGTAGCAAGACATAGATCATCATAATGTACACATAAATGACAAAAGGCTGGACAAAATCACTAAAACTCATGCAAACTAGTTGAAAAGATTGTTAAATTTTCAGTAAGATTCATAAATTAAACTTGAAGATAAATTCTTCACATCAATATATATATATATATATATATATATATATATATATATATATATATATATATATATATATATAATTTAAACTCAAAAATACAGCTGCACTAGTTTCTTAATTTGTAATTGAGAAGACATTGTATTGCTTTACATTAAATTAAATCCATCAACCCTAAAAAAAGAGGCTTACCACTAGTTCCTGAAGCAATGTGCGTAAAATATTCTCCAATAACTGATTTTCATCTTGGACTAACTTTGTTTGCCTCTGCCAAGAATAAAACAAATGAAATTCAAACAGCAAGAAAGATAACACGAAAGAATATAATAATAGACGCAATACATATTTGCTACAAAGAAACAAAAGCACAAAAAGAGGCATTTATCGATCTTCATCGTCATTGTAACATATTATAGTATACATTAATTTGAAATTGTATGAATTAAACACATCGAGTGCGTAGACTGGAGCACAAACTAGTAATGTGATAGAAATAATCGCAATTCGAAAACAATTGGGAAATAATGAAAGCAAGATACATATTACTTTAAAAAAATAAGAGAAAAATGAGAAAGCAGGGGGACCTGAGGTTTAATAGCATCCTGAACTAATTGAAGTGCGAAATCTTGGGGTGAACCTGCTTCTAGTATTGCCTTCCTGAATAAATCCTGATTATATACATACACGCATACATATAACACATTAATACACACACACAAAAAGTAAGGAAAAAAAACAGAAATTCAGTAGACAAATCGGAAGTGATAGTAATATTACAAATTTTGTGCGATATAGACAATATTGGAAGCTTTAGAATGTGTGTGTGTGTGTGTGGTGAAGGAAGAGCTTACCATTGAAGAGAGGTTCTTCAGAGAGTTGTGAAACAAGAAACAAATAACTAGTGTTTGATTTGGTTCGGGTCGAGTGTGGAAGTGTTTGTTTGTGGTTGGGCCAAGTTTTTACGATACGGCCCGTGCGCTAGCGGTGAGAAAAAAATCGAAATGAAACCGAAATCGAACCGAAATCGATTAAAATCGAATTGGAAAAACCGAAACCGAAGCCGAACCGGCGGTTGCGGTTTTTTATTTTTAAAAACCGAAATTTTCGGTTTCGGTTCCGGTTTTAGGTTAAAATCGAACCGACTAAAACCGAACCGAACCGATTATTAAAATAAATATATAATTTATATAAATTTATAAAACTTTCTGGTGACTGCTTCGGCTGGTAACTTCTCATTTTCGTAAACTATATATATAGGTTTCTACTATCATGTAAATTGTATTAAAACTAAGATTATATTGCAATCAATTTACATATTACATGAGAAAGTTCTAATTTGCTTTTGTATTAGCAACTGAGAGTACATTTTGTCATTTACTCATATACTGGTTTTTGCAAGGCATTAAATTTGTGCAAGTTAAGACTTAATTAGGTATGATTTATTCATTGCACATTATCACACATGCATGTATAAATTTTTTTAAAATATATTGTGAGCCCTGTATAACTTATTAGCTTACTAATGTCATATGATACTGTCATATAACATTACCATTAACATATACATAGAGTGTACTCATTCAAAAACTCAGTTATTTTGTTTAAAAATCGAGAACGTTGTAATTTATAAATTTAAAGTCTTGTAATATATTTATGATTTTTTCGTTCGGTTTTATAACCGAAACCGAACCGTTAAAAACCGAACCGAGCTTTTTAAAACCGAAACCGAAACCGACGGTTCGGTTGCGGTTGCGGTTTTCAATTTTAAAAACCGAAGACATGCGGTTTCGGGTTCGGTTTCGGGGTAAAACCGAACCGAACCTAACCGTGCTCTCCCCTACCGTGCGCCTTTATAATTTATAATTTTCGAAATAAATAACTTATAAGTTATGATTAATGAGGGCCAAACAGTGCCTATATAAGCAAGAGATTTTTTTCATAAAATATTTAAATTCAGAATTTTTTTTGTACAAATATTAATTCTTATAAAATATTTGTAAAAAAAAGTTCGACAACTAAATCAATCAAATGTAATTGTTTACAATTACATATATAATTGTATGCAATTTGTTGCGTAACCACATATGCAAATTCAACCCCACATGCAATTGTTTGCATTTGGCTGCAAAATGTATTTTTGCAAAAAATTTATAAAAATTGGTATTTTTACAATTTTTTTTTAAAAAAGGTATTTTTGCGAATAATTTGAAAAGATGGTAAAATCGCAAAAAAAAACTTAGAAAAAATGGTATTTTTGGTAAATATCCTTTAAACAATTTTATTTTTGTTTTAACAAATGTTGCTGGTTGATTTATTGATACTAGCTCTTCAGCCCGTTTAATGTACGAACATGTTCTAAATTCGAATAAATCATTAGTTTTCATAAAATAAATGACATATTTTTATGTGTTAAAGGTATGATAATTAAATTATATGATTGTTAGATTTGAAAAAAATATTTGTTGTGAAACTAACTATATTCTCATTTATTTATTAAAGTATTATAATTATATACATAAAAACTTGATGTTTATTACATCCGCATAAATTTAATATTTTTTTATTATAAATGTAATAATTATATAAGACAAATGACATATCAAATGAGATAATTGTAGCAACATGGTATAAGCATTATTTGTTGTATAGTTTTTTTCTAAAAGACATAAATTAATGGTCATATTATAAGTTAAATGATCTTATAAAATTATTATATAAGTTAGACTTGTATGTATATTATGATAAAACCATTCTAAATTATTGGTGATGTTCTTTATGCTATTTTCAAAATTGATTTGACGTTTAAAATTTTCAATATTATATTATATATATCGAAAACTCGGATCAATTTTGTGTTTATGTTTAATTTTAGTTATGCACCATAAATATCAACTTCTTTAGATACAAAAATAATAATGGTTTACATTTTCCAGACTCAAGTCCTTATATACTACTAATTTATTTTTCTAAAAGGAGTCAACATATTAATGTGTTGAAAACATGACATTTAAAATCGCAAGCGCATGATCTCGTTTTATTATTTTAAGATTCAATCCATAGGGACTAATATTTATTTCGCGATCCTTAACTATTAATTTAGGCGAATTAGAACAATTTGGGATTTTTGTAAATTTGGATTTATGCTATTTAATTCCTAAATGAAAATTTGAATTATTTACAACTAATTATTCTAACTAATTAAATGTGAAGAGAATAAAAATTAAATTATTCTAAATATTCCGAATTTGAATTAAAGATAGATTTTATTCTAAGAAATTAATTACATGAATTTTAGAAAATTTTGATTTTACTAATTAATTAATTACAAAAAGAAAATTTACAATTATTTTAAAAGAAAATCTATTATAATTTTAAGCTAATAAAAACTGTATTTCTGATTTTTATTAATAGAAAATTTTAAAAAATTTTGCATGACTTATTCGCAAATTTCAACTAGCCAAGATTAATAATGCCACAAATTGCTGAACCAAATTAACCAAATTAATTTTAAAAACCATTTTAATCAACTTCAGAACAAGCAATAAATTCATATAACTGCAATTCCAATAAATTCCATCAAACTAAAAAAAAAATCACCAGACTCGAAAAAACAAGATTCGGAAAAGGACTCGACTACTAAACTACAAAATTAAAACTAAAGCTCAACTATGACTCAGCGTGCAAAAACATAAACAAGAAAACCACCATCAATAGATGACCACTACAATGAACTACACAACAACCCAATCAACTCGGTTTAAAAACAAACTTAATTGCAATAAACTTTACTAACTCGCGAACTTGGCACAAACAACGAATCAAGACTCAAGAAATACGCAGCAAGAACTCTGAACATTGACTCGGAACTGAAAACAAATAGCAACGAAAACAAGGGAATTCGAACTCAACACCATTTGGACCATCCTAAATCGACAGCAAAGTTACAAAAACCTCAAAAACAAGCAGTACACACGACTCATAATAACAACAAGCAGCAAAGAAACAACTCGGTAACAACTCTCGACAAAACTCGCGGACTCACAGAATTCAGAAAACTACACTAACGAACTCAGAACAATGAACAACTCAGTGAACTCAAGAACAAGAAGCAACGGACTCAGAATTTTAGATGCGACACTCGAGTGAAGAACTCGCAGCAATTACTCAGTATCTTTAGACTCGACTAAGACCCAACAAACCAACTCAAAACATTACTAAGTAACAAACTCGTCCACTGCAAAGCACAAGAGTCGCCTGCAAAACTCAAACAACGAACAAACGCAGAAAACGAAACTCAAAACTCAAAAAAAAAAAAAAAGAAAAACGAAAACTCACAACAACGATCACGGGCTCAGACTTCGCAAAACATGACTCGACTAACAGCGATTAGTACAAAAATGACCCAGAAGAGCAAAACGAAAAAAACCAGGAAATGTGTTGTCTCGGCTACGAAACGAAAGAAAAAAACTTAACAAGAATCTAACTTCAAAACTCATTGTAAACTCAATTCTTAGCACAAACACCTTTGACCCATTTTAAATTAATACAAAATTCGGACTTTGACAGCAGCGAATCGCGGAGAACAAGAACTCAGTAACCCGAACTAACAACTCGGGAATCTCTTGTGAAGAAAACATGGGAGGGGAATGAGTTTTGTGGGTGTGTTGCAGCGAGAAGAAAAGTGGAAAAAGAGGGGAATTCGCAGTAGGGGCTGGGTTTCGATCGAAGAAAGAGGTCAGGCGATTTGTACGCAGGTTGTAGTGAAAAAGAAACTAAAGGGGGAGGAAATTTGCGTATATGGGAGAGAGAAGGATGAGGTATAAAGATGTGGTGGCTTTGGGGAATAGGAAGAAAGAAATGTGGGCTGGGTTTTGTATCTGTGAATTAACGAAAACAGATAATAAAACTACTGGGCATTTGAATAAAAATAGGGGAGATAAACTTCTTTGAATTAATATTTAAACGAACAGAAAATACACGTATATAAAGAAAAAATGTTTACAAGAGCCACAAAGGAAAAATTACAACTATTAATTTTGGAGTGTACTAATACTAAGGCTTGTTCTAATCCTAATGGGTTCTATCCTCATTCTAAGTGTTCTTTACAAGAGAAAATATTAGGCTATTTATAGGAAAAATAATTTGGATTTTGGTTGGTGTGGATTAATCCCCACCATTCATTTTTGTTTGGTGTGGTTTAATCCTAGCCTTCCAATTTTCAGTTTTGCACCAAACCCCCTTCTCTTTCCTTTTCTTCTATTTTGGTCCTTCTTCTTCTTCTTTTTTCTCTTTCTTGACATTTATTTCTTTATTTTGCAATTTCTTCAATTTTTCTTGAATTTCCTGAAATACAATAAAATAATTTATTAAAATACGAATTCAAACAATAAATAGGTAATAAAATTATGCAAAATTATGCACTTATCAAATGCCCCAAAACCTATCTTTTGCTCGTCCTCGAGTAAAACAAAAAGAAAAATGCAGAATTAAAAACCTATACTCACTGTCGTAGGAATCACGGGTAATTTTAGGTTTACCAACCCGTTAAACCTATAGACGATCTCTACAGGAGGAGTGTTGTCTCCTAAGGGTTTACAGACGATATACCCATAAAATCTTTTAGATAAATCAGCCAGTATCCAACTTTCCTCTTTCAATCTAGCTTTCATTGGTGTTAACAAAACAATTTTGTAGGAAAATACATGCCTTAAATATTATTCTAATAATAGCCAAGTTATAGGTTCCCACAATCCACTTGATTAGACTCTAAAAATTTACAAAAAATCCCAAGGTGTGTAGTGAATTTAAGGCCTATGATGGATAAAGTGCATACGAGCATTTTCTCTTTTTCAACCAATATTGAACTGACCCAATCTCTATTAAAACAAGTATCTAGCCAAACTTCACGTTCTTAGTAGTTAGACCGACCGTGCAATGGTTGAGGTCCCAAAAGACTTTTGCATCAATACCCATTTAGCGAGTTTTAGGTCAACAATCCCAGATCACAAGGGACCTTAGGTTGCTAGGCACAAAGTCCTGAAAGGCATATGACTCAGCCTATTTGTAGTTCGAGGATCCTAATCCAATTAAACTAGATTGTAATAAGTAAATAATATCAACTGTCACAGGAATCTCAAAAGATGATAACCGTCAGAAGAAAAATCAACAAGTCAATCTATAGTTTTGATGTTTTACACTGGAAGAAGATTCAGATATCTGATCAGGCCTCAAGGTAGCATTGAAACAAATGGATTCATTTAAGAGACAGAGATTTCTATAAGTGATAAGAAACAATTTCAATACCGAATGACTGATGAGAGTGAAGAGTATAAAAAGACCACAGTGTTAAAGTCACGATGAAGAACAGAGATTGGAGTTAGTCGTTCATGAACCAGACAGTACATCGAGCGTCAACATCGTTCCAGTGTATGTTTCTTATCATAATTATGTGGTTCGCAGTGAAGTATTGACTATTAAAGAATTTATATTAATTCTACTTTAATTAATTAAATCAAGTAATTAAGTTAATAAATAAATTAATTCTATCAGAATTAATATATTTGTTAAAATAATTATTAGATTAATTAAATAAGAATTAATATGAAAAAGAAATAATTAGTTAAATGATTTTTATAAATCATTTAATTAATTATAAACTGAAAAATATGATGATATAACTATCAATTGATAGTTATACCGATAGTCATATACAGTTCAAAGAGGAGATAGTCATATGCAGTTCAATTGGATAGTCATATTTCATTCAAAGGATAGTAATACCGAATGTTATATTGAACTGGATAGTAATACCGAATGTTATATTGGGCTGGATAGTTATACCGAAAGTTATATTTAAACTGGACAGTCATATTACATTCAATTGATAGTCATACCGATTGTCATATTAGTGTTAACTGATTGTTATATCAGTTAAAACAAAGTAATATGACTATGGCTGTGTTATATAAAGAAGCAGAATGCAGAAGAAATGAATCAGTCGAGCATAACACAGAAATTACACACAGCAGCTCATATATCTCTCTCCCAAGCTCAAGAACACTTGCAAATTAAATTCTGTAAATTCAAGTTCATCTCAGTTGTAATATTCTATCCATTGGAACTTGTTTACTTGTGATTCTTGTACTACTAGCGAATTAAGTTTCCTAGTTCACAAATTGATATCTTGATTTTTATTAACTAAATTAGCAAAGTTCATGTTGAATTTTCTAATTAGTTATTAATTACTTGATAATTGTTTGGACTGATTTTGTAACACCCATCAAGTTAAGATATTGTTATATTCAACTTGAAATTTGTGTTATATTATTCCGCACAAAATATTCGTTTAAGTGAAAATTGTTTAACGAATAAATTTCGAGAAAATGGTATAGATTGTATTCAACCCCCCCTTCTACAATCTTATCGGACCTAACAATTGGTATCAGAGCCTATTGATTGATACACAAATCAAGATCCTAATTTTACTCAATCAAAAATCAAGTTCGAATTTTTAACTCTCTTAAAAATTCATCATGTCAGCCAAAGGCAATGTTAAAATTCCTATCTTTAATAAAGATAACTATGACATGTGGAAAAACAAAATGGAGTTATTTGTTGATGTAGCAAATCCAAGATTTTTGTGGGTTTTGAAAAATGGACCAGTAATTCCTATCCAACATGATACTGAAACAGTTACAAATGGAGTTGTAACAATACATGCAAAATCCTATCCAAAGGACCCTAAGAACTTTACCTCTGAAGAAAAAGAGGAAGCTGGATTGGATAAAAATTTGAGACTCATTCTATTAGATTCCCTAGATGCTGTAATGTATAGCCATGTAAGGAATTGTAAAACTGCTAAGCACATCTGGGAAACTATTGAGATCATTAATGAAGGGACTGATGAAGTCAAGGAAAATAGACTTCAAATTTTGACCACTGAATATGAACACTTTAGAGCTGGCCCTAATGAAGGCATTCAGGAAGTGTTCGAAAGGTATAACAAAATAATTAACAACTTCCAAGTTCATGGCAAACAATATACTCAGAAGGAGATCAACATGAAGTTTTTACTGACTATGCCTACTCACTTAGAGCATAGAATCACCGCCATCAGAGAATCTAGAGATTTAACTCAGATTGCTCTTGAAAGGCTGTTTGGTGTTATGAAAACATATGAATTAGAACAAGTACAGCAAAAGGAATTCTATGGCAAAGGCAGAATGACAAATTCTTCTACAGCTCTAGTGGTTGAGGTTCCTAAGGAAGTGGAAGCTAAAGTTGTTCAACCTAACAGCTTCAACAAGGAACAAACTGAAGTGGAACATGGCCAAACACCAGCTACTCAGGATGGTGGAGAATTTTACTCACTTGAAGAGCTGGATCAATTGGAAGATGAATCTATGGCGATGATGGTGAGACAATTCAGTAACTTCAGATTCAGAAGAAATCCAAAGTTCAGGTTTAAGTCAAATAACAGATTTCAGAGAGGAGGTTCTTCATCCTCTAGTAACAGGGGAGGTTATAAAACTGGAACTGTTGACAGAAGCAAGATTCGTTGCTTCAACTGTAACGAGTTGGGACACTTTGCTACTGAGTGTCAGAAACCCAAGCAAGCACAGAAGAAAGATTATGCTTCTGAAAAGAAGAAGACTGGAAGAGCTAATGTAGCTGCTGGTAAAAGCTGGGATGACACAGATAGTGAAGATGAAGAATTATGGAAACTTTGCACTAGTGGCAAATGCTGAATCATCAACTTATTACACCACACCGGTAACTCTTACTGATGCTGAGTTAATTCATAGTTTACGTAATTGCTTGAATAATGCACAAAAAGGGTACGAGAGAATAAGTCTTGTTAACACTAACCTTGAAAATGAAGTGTTAGATTTAAAAAAGGTGCAGATTAATCAAGATAAGAATATAGAAGAAATAGCTCGACTTAATTACAGAGATAAGTCATTAGGAGAATACATGGTAAAACAAGTTGATAGGATTGCTGATTAAGACATCAGGATTAAAGAACTTGAACCACAGATTAGAGCTTGTTATAATACTGTTAAAGTTTCTAAAGAGTTCTTCAACAAACAAGCAATAGAACGAACTGTAGGAATAGGATTTGATTACAATCAAGCTGTTGGTTCTTTGAGTAATCATTCTCCTAATCCTATTTCAGCTAAAGAAAGAGGTATACCACATATTCTCAAGAATGTTGAAAAACCAATGTTTAAAAAATCTGTTGCTGAACCACCCAATATGCTTTCTATTGTCATTCAGGAAGAAATGAAAAATGAGGACAGTGCTAATAGCATAGTCCTTGATAATGACAAATCTGCTAAGGAACAAGTTAAGGTTGTTGAGTTAACTAGTTCTTCTCAAATTGGGTTAAGTGACAACAAGTTGAAAAAGAACAATAACAATCTGACATGCATGCTATGCCTATTATTGTTTCTTCTCATAAAGTATGTGGTGTTGTCAATTGTATGTCTTGTGCTTTTAATATCATGTCTGCTTACTTTTCTGGTAATCATGCATGTGTTGATAAGAATGCCCCTAGACAACATATGAACAGAAACAAAAATGTCAGATCAATGACTGCTAGTCCTCCTTATGTAAGGAGAGATACATTTGTACCTAAACCTAAGCAAAGTTCTACTAAGGCTATTTACAAGGTCAAATGTCCAGTCAATGAAACAAGTGTTATTACTGCTAAAGAAACATGGATACCTAGAATAAAACAGAAGTTTGTCAAATCTGTTTATAAAGTGAAATGTTTGTTGAATAATGGTAAAGCTGCTGTTAAAGTAAAGAATGTTGTTTTGCCTGACAAAGGCCAATTCTTTAAGTATTCTGGACCCAATCAAATTTGGGTTCCAAAGAAGGTTTAATCCATTTGTCATTGAAGGGTGTTGAGCAGGTTGAACGAGTGACTTGGATCTTGGACGGGGGATGTTCGAGGCATATGACTGGTGATAGAACCCTGCTGACAAATGTGGTGGAGAAGGCCGGCCCAGTAGTTACCTTTGGAGATAACAGCAAAGGTAGAACTGATGGATATGGCAGACTTGAAGCTGGAAATGTTATCATTGATGAAGTCTCTTTTGTGAAAGGACTTGAGCACAATTTGCTCAGTGTCAGTCAATTCTGTGACAAAGGTTATGAAGTTCATTTCAATAAGAAGAATTGTATAATTTCACACAAGAGACATGAAAAGCCACAACTGACAGGAGTTAGAAAAGGCAATCTGTACGTAGCCAATATGAACTCAGGAAGCACTGAAGAAATCACTTGCTTCTACACTAAAGCATCTAATGATGAGAGTTGGCTATGGCACAAGAAACTTTCTCATCTTAATTTTAAGACAATGAATTCTCTGGTTAAAAGAGAGTTGGTGAGAGGTTTGCCTTCAATGGAATTCACTCAAGAAGGACTTTGTGATGCATGTCAAAAAGGCAAGCTAAAAAGGGCAAGTCACAGGAGCACTAACACATCTTCAATAACTGAACCTTTACAATTACTTCATATGGATTTGTTTGGTCCAGTTAATGTAATGTCTATGTCAAGGAAGAGATGTGCTCTAGTGATTGTTGATGATTTTTCAAAATACACATGGGTCCTGTTTTTGAATTCTAAAGATGAGACTCCACAACTGGTGATTGATCACATTAAATTAATTGAGCGAGATTCCACGTATCCAGTGAGAGCTATAAGATCAGACAATGGAACTGAATTCAAGAATGCAGTTTTAAATGACTTCTGCACTGAGAAGGGTATAACCATACAATACTCAGCTCCAAGAACTCCTCAGCAAAATGGGGTAGTGGAAAGAAAGAATAGAACCTTGATTGAAGCTGCACGTACTATGTTAAGTGAATCAAGGCTTCCATTGTACTTTTGGGCTGAAGCTATCAATACTGCGTGCTATACCCAGAATCGAACTCTAATCAATAAAGATCAAATGAAGACACCCTTTGAAATTAAGGCTGATAAGAAACCATCACTTAAATACTTTCATGTATTTGGGGCAAAGTGCTTTGTGCTTAAAGAAGGTGATGATCAAGGTGGTAAATTCGATACCAAAGCATTTGAAGCAATTTTTATTGGTTATTCAATGAGAGCATACAGGGTGTATGTGATTGATGAACAGAAGATGATGGAAAGTGTCAATGTAACATTCGATGACACTAAACTCCCTAGTATCCAAACTGAGAATCCATCTGAGAAGCTATCTTTCGATGACATGACAGATACAGATTCAGATGATGACAATGCACCTGAGATTTTTGCTGATGCTAATGACAACAATGATGATCAGGGTAATAGTGATGAAAACAATGATAGTAGTCAAAATTCCCCTGACTCTTCTAAACAATCATCATCTAGTCAACCTGGCAACAACTCAGGGGGAGAAAATGAAGGGTCAACTAGTCACACACAACATCTCAATGAAGATCAAGGCGAATCATCAAGATCTAATCTTCCCAGACAGACTGTTTGGAATAGAGCTCATCCTTTTGAGTTAATCATTGGTGATCCAGTTGTTGGTGTAAAGACTAGAAGAGCTTTTCAGAATCAATGCAATTATTTAGGGTTTCTATCTGAAATGGAACATAAGAAAACTGAAGAAGCTCTTTCTGATCCTGATTGGGTGATTGCTATGCAAGATGAACTCAATCAATTTAAACAACAAGAAGTTTGGAAGCTGGTACCCAGACCTACAGACAGACCAGTAGTTGGCACAAGGTGGGTATTCAGAAACAAACTTGATGAAGATGGCACAGTGACGAGAAATAAAGCAAGATTGGTAGCAAAGGGTTACTCCCAATCTGAAGGCATTGACTATGATGAGACCTATGCTCCAGTGGCTAGACTTGAGGCCATAAGAATATTCTTGGCATTCGCAACATATTCAAACTTTAAAGTTTATCAAATGGATGTCAAGAGTGCTTTCTTGAATGGCAAGCTAGATGAAGAGGTTTATGTAGAACAGCCCCCTGGTTTTGAAGATCCATATTTAATTGACTATGTCTACTTCCTTTTCAAGGTTGTCTATGGTCTTAAGCAAGCACCAAGGAAATGGTATGACACTCTCTCTGAATTTTTACTTGAAAATGATTTTGTTAGAGGTGTCATAGACAAAACTCTCTTCACAAAGAAACATAAGAATGATACAATTATAGTCCAAGTCTATGTGGACGATATAATATTCGGGTCTACTAATGATCTTTTGTGCAAGAAATTTACGAAGTTAATGCATGGTAAATTTGAAATGAGCATGATGGGTGAGTTGAAGTTCTTTCTTGGATTGCAAATAAATCAAAGGACAGATGGAATATTTATCTGTCAATCCAAGTATGTCAAAGAGCTTCTCAAGAAGTATCAAATGGAGGACTCATCTTCAGCAAGAACACCATCATCTACTGCTGTCAAATTTGGAGCATGTGAAAATTCTGCCAAGGTAGATATCACAAGCTACAGAGGTATAATAGGCTCATTACTTTACCTTACTGCGAGTAGACCTGATATTATGCATGCTACGTGTTTGTGTGCAAGGTTCCAATCGGATCCTAGAGATGTTCATCTCATTGCTGTTAAACGAATTCTGAGATATCTTAATGGTACGCCTAACTTAGGCATCTGGTACCCTAAAGATTCTGGTTTTAATCTTGTTGGATATACAGATTCAGACTATGCAGGAAGTGTTGTGGATAGAAAAAGCACATCTGGGAGTTGTCAATTCCTAGGTGGTAGACTGGTTTCCTGGTACAGCAAGAAACAACAAACAGTTTCCAACTCAACAGCTGAAGCTGAATATATAGCTGCTGGAAGCTGTTGCGCACAGATTTTGTGGATCAAGAATCAGCTGAGAGACTATGGCTTTGTACTTGATAAAATTCCAATTTTATGTGACAATACAAGTGCCATAGCAATCTCTAACAATCCTGTGCAGCACACAAGGACAAAGCATATTGACATCACGTATCATTTTATTCGAGAGCATGTCATGAATGGTACCGTGGAGTTATTTTTTGTACCTACGGAAGAACAAACAGCAGATATTTTTACTAAGTCTCTTGACGAATCCACATTTACCAGAATTGTTGGTGAATTGGGTATGTCAAATAGTCCTAGTAATTAAACTGGTTAATATCTGAGGTTTGATCTTTAATAATTTACAAGTGATTGATTTGTTAATATTTGTTATTAAAATCACTTGTATAATTATTTTATCAACTTATACTTTTGCTTGTTTCTTCTTAAATCATTGTTATTATCTTCTCTATATATTTTTAATTACTTCTTGTGTTTTTAGATTAATTCATTTTCTTTAAAAATATTTTTCTCGAATTTTACAAGCTGTAATTTATGAGAAATCTATTTTTCTTGAAAATGTTATTATTTTAAATTCAGTTTAATTAATTTTGTTGTTTAAATAAATTATAGTTTCTTTTTGAATAATTTTCTATATGGAAATTATTTTATTAGAAAATTTATAGATTTATTAATTCATCAGAAATAATTATGTAAATATTTAGTATGTTATTTTAATTTATTTTATTTTATTTGATTTGTAGTGTTTGTCCTTTTGTTATTAATGTTTGATTTCGTAAAAAGGACTACCTATGATCGTTTTAATAATTTTTATTATGTCTGTTAATGCTAGTGTAAATTAATGTGTTATTTATAATATATTAGTTAATAATTAAGTTGTTTTATTATTAGAATTTATTACTTGTTAAAATTCTGTTAATATTTGATTTTTAGAATAGTTATATTAGCTATTTTGTTTAAATATAACTATCGGTATAACAATCCATCTGATTGTTATATTCGAATTTGTCATAGTTATATTAGTTAAAATTAGTGTAATATAACTTAGTAATAAGATAGTTATAATTTTGTTTTCTGTAAATATAACTGTTATTAATTAATAGTTATATTGTGTGTTTTACTCGAAATATGACTATCGGTATAACTATTGATTCGATTGTCATATCCTTTGTTTTTCAATAGTTATATTTAGGCTTATTTATTATATAACTGTCTAAATTAGGATAGTTATATTACGTTTGAACGTAATATAACTATCGGTATGACTATCACCCGATAGTCATATCTAGCTGTTTTATATATAAACAGATTGTTATATTCAGTAGTTATATCATTGTTTTAAGTCATATTAGCGGGTTAAGTCACCTAATCTACTCGTGCGATACATACATACATACATATACACACATCTAAGTCGAATTGCTGCTCAAATTCGGTCTCAAATCACATTGTAATCTCGATTCTAAGAATAAAACTGAATTACCCAGTCGATTTTCATTAAAACAACGGTTTAAATGTAAGATTTAGGTGAGTTTTGATGATTTTGGTTAAAAAATTTCGAATTTTCGATCTGAATTTCAGAGAGATTGGTGGTGATTTTTCAAAATCTAAAAATATGTGTGTGTTTGTACTGTAATCAAGATCTTTGCCTCAAATTTTCAGAATTTTTGGTGAAGATTTTGATTTTTCGAATTTTTATTTATTTATTAATTCGAATTTTGTGATTTAATTGGGTTAATTGTTGAATTTTGCAGATTTCTTAATTTTAATCCTTGATTTGGAATGGCTGGTGCTTATAATAATTTTGAGCTTGTTAATCACAATTATATTGGATATTTTAATCCCGAGGATTGCTCGGTGGATCGGTTCAAGCCCTGCATAAAATTCCTAAACGAACAAGATATCTGTAGCCATCCTATAACTGCAAATGTTCCCATGAAATTTGGTCCACTTAAATTAATGTGTACTACAGCTGTCTTAGATGAAAGATCATTTTCCTTCAACTTTAATGATAAGACATATACAGTGGATGAATCTGTCTTTAATGCTGCTCTGAGACTTCCTACTGAACAATTTGCTGAAGCGCCATCAAATGATGAGTTGGCTCAATTCTTTACAAATCTGAACTATCAAGGTCAACTGGATCTTAAACGTCCACTCAAAAGCAATCTTGTTCAAGAATGGAATATCTTCTTCGAGATCATAGCAAAGGTGTTTGCTAATTCTACCAAGAGTAACAATACTATCATCACAGGTATGTTACAGCCAATTGGTTTCTCAATTGCTCACAATAGAAGGATGAACTTTGGCAGCTTGATATGGCCTATTTTGTTAAATCGGTTGAAGAAGGCTAGAAAGAACTTTGGAAAAGGTAAAATGGTTAAGTGTCATTATCCTCAATTTTTTACATTAATTTTTAATCATCTTATGCCTAAGGATCAACCTGCTCCTTTTCAAAATGATCGAATTCAATGGTCTGGTAAACCAAACAAGAAGTTCTACACTAGGTTGGATACTTCTAAGGTCTTGTTGCATGTTCCAGTGGTCATAACACCATATATGTCCACATTCATAAATTTGCCAAATATTATGCCACAGCCGGCTGCTGAGATACCTTTAATTGAACAAGCTCCACAACCTGAAGCAGAACAAGTTCCAGAACCTCAACCTGATCCTGAACCCTTAATTGCTCTTGAACATCAACTTCCAGTAGATCAACCCACTCAGAATGAAGATGATGTACTTGTCAATGATCAGGTATTTGACTAAACTACTTTGCAATCTCAATATCTTTCTGATAGTGAAATAATTGTGAGAAGTGACCAAGGTGCTGTAGAACCACAACCCTTATCCCAGGTCAATGCACCAAACACTGATCCTAAATTCTCCAAACACTATCGCAGAAAGAAATTGTCATTTAAAAGAGCTAACCCTAGTAGTGATGTCTTGAGTGAAACAGATTTGCCTTTACAAAAGAAAGGTAAAAACATGTCAAAGGCAATCATAAACCCATTCATTCCTTCAAGCTCACCCCTGTTACTCACAATGGGGGAAGATATTTTCTTACATGAAGCTGAAAACATTGTTATGCAAGAAGAGCAAGTTACAGTGCCTGCCATTGTTACGGCAGAAGAACCCTCACAGGTTGATCGGGATTTGCGAACTCCCATTGCACCACCACTGACCTTCCAAGAGGAGGCTAGGGTGATTTCTAGTGCAGGTACAATGGATGCAGCTCAGGAATATGAGAGGAGTGATGTGAGAATTACCTCAAATCTGAGTGAAACACTAGCACGTGAGGTGAGTGATACTCAGAGAGCGATTGAGGTGAGAGCACACAATGACACATACACTTTATCTCTCATGGCACAACTCGATTAAATGAAAGAAAGTCTTGCTCAAGCTGAAGAAGACAATAAAAACTTAAGTTTTGATATGGATAACATGAGAACTATCTTCAACAACAAGATCAATGCACTTAAACTCTCTCAACAACAAGCAATCGAAGACTCTGGAGATGTCACAGTGGCTCAAGATCTCATTATATCTTCTATGTCTAATCAGATTGAAGATCTTCAGAATAAAATAAATGAGAATCACTTATCCACTGAACATCGTCCCAGTCAAATTGAAAGGCAAAATGATCATCAAGCAAAGGGGTTGAGACACTTATATAATATCATTAGCAGAACTCACTCACTTACAGCAGAAGAGAAGAAATTCTTTGGAAGTAGTGATGAAAGTGACCCTGGAGCTGGTACAAGCCACAAAGCTGTAGAGGATTCCTCAACTAAGGGGGAGAAATCTAGAGGGGGAGGAAGTGTGAGTAAAGAGAAAGATGAAGATAGGAGTGAAGGGAAGAAGAAGACAACTCATCAAGCAACAGAACAGGATGATAATGATGCTGTAGAAGGTTATTACTATACAGGTGAACCTGATATTGATCTGTTTGCTGACTTACAGTTTCCTGATGTTGGTGAAGAATTCGATGAACCGGATCTCAGTTTTTGGGATGATGAAGAGCCGATAATTCCTGATTCTGTTGAAACACAAAGAATGAATTTTGAAGCAAATAAAGAACTTGAACAGAATGAAGCTAATCTGTCTATGAGAGAAGAAAGACTCAAGAAGACACTCGAACAGTTAGCCCATAATGAAAGACTTCAAAAGGCTGAACAGGAAGCACTTCAAAAGCAACATGCTCAAAAGCTGGAAGCTAGGAAGATGTACATCAAGTACAAAAATGGTGATAAGTGGGAACGTGCTCAAAAGGTAATAGACTCACCACAAACTTCTGACTATGATGATCGTCGGATGATTGCTATTTTTGAAAGCTTTAAAAAGAAGAACCCTGTACATGACATGTACTTAAAAGCTTTGAAGACAGAAATTGTGAGAATAACCACTGCATCTGATCCTAAGAATGGTGAGCTACTAATCTTTGTTGAATGTCATAAGCTTGGATCTCACAAAGTATCTCTTCAGTTCTTCTATGATAGATCTCTGTCAGAGCTTTGGGTGTTGAGACCAAAAGTAAGAACATCTTCTGAGCTAGGCATACTGCTTCATGAAAAATTTCAAGAGTTTGCTGAAAGAGCTGGTCCTGAAGTTATAGATAACCCTCCACAAGTTAAAATTCTTAAGGGAGAAGTTATTCACACTGTTAATCTTCAGACAGAAGAATTATATACACATCTTGCCAGACATTTGGTATATGTTGAATATGCTCTTCGAAATCATGGTTTTGCATCACAAGAAAAAATTGAAGCTGCAGATCATATTCGATCCTATGCTCAGACCAACATGAAGA
This sequence comes from Saposhnikovia divaricata, assembly GCA_036435485.1. Classification (NCBI taxonomy): domain Eukaryota; kingdom Viridiplantae; phylum Streptophyta; class Magnoliopsida; order Apiales; family Apiaceae; genus Saposhnikovia; species Saposhnikovia divaricata. Next base: position 64,057,130 of record CM071597.1, on the reverse strand, counting down.
AGTACAAGCAGTATCAAGGTGAGTTGAGAAAGAAACTTGGAATACCACTGGTTTATCCTACAGATGTGTCATCCAGAAAGGGAATTACTTGTTGACTCCGAATTGATCAAGAATCTACCTAATATGGATGAACAAGAAGAAGGAGAAATCAACGAGGAAGAAGGTGGTAAATGAAGATTAGCTCTACAAGTTATATCATTAGAGCTTTGATAGAACAAGATAGGATAATTGTCTTATATGATCAGTCTAGAGGATCATCTATCTTGTATTTATCTTTTCTGTTTGAATCTGGATAATGTTAATATGAACCAGAACTTTTCCATTATTTACTTAGCATTTAAAGTGTTTTCTTTTACTTGTTTAATTGGGATTAGTTGAAGAATCCTCTAGGTATTTGCTTGTTATTGTATAACAAACAAATAGGGGGAGATTGAAAGGCATATGACTCAGCCTATTTGTAGTTCAAGGATCCTAATCCAATTAAACTAGATTGTAATAAGTAAATAATATCAACTGTCACAGGAATCTCAAAAGATGATAACCGTCAGAAGAAAAATCAACAAGTCAATCTATAGTTTTGAAGTTTTACACTGGAAGAAGATTCAGATATCTGATCAGGCCTCAAGGTAGCATTGAAACAAATGGATTCATTTAAGAGACAGAGATTTCTATAAGTGATAAGAAACAATTTCAATACCGAATGATTGATGAGAGTGAAGAGTATAAAAAGACCACAGTGTTAAAGTCACGATGAAGAACAGAGATTGGAGTTAGTCGTTCATGAACCAGACAGTACATCGAGCGTCAACATCGTTCCAGTGTATGTTTCTTATCATAATTACGTGGTTCGCAGTGAAGTATTGACTATTAAAGAATTTATATTAATTCTACTTTAATTAATTAAATCAAGTAATTAAGTTAATAAATAAATTAATTCTATCAGAATTAATATATTTGTTAAAATAATTATTAGATTAATTAAATAAGAATTAATATGAAAAAGGAATAATTAGTTAAATGATTTTTATAAATCATTTAATTAATTATAAACTGAAAAATATGATGATATAACTATCAATTGATAGTTATACCGATAGTCATATACAGTTCAAAGAGGAGATAGTCATATGCAGTTCAATTGGATAGTCATATTTCATTCAAAGGATAGTAATAACGAATGTTATATTGAACTGGATAGTAATACCGAATGTTATATTGGGCTGGATAGTTATACCGAAAGTTATATTTAAACTGGACAGTCATATTACATTCAATTGATAGTCATACCGATTGTCATATTAGTGTTAACCGATTGTTATATCAGTTAAAACAAAGTAATATGACTATGGCTGTGTTATATAAAGAAGCAGAATGCAGAAGAAATGAATCAGTCGAGCATAACACAGAAATTACACACAACAGCTCATATATCTCTCTCTCAAGCTCAAGAACACTTACAAATTAAATTCTGTAAATTCAAGTTCATCTCAGTTGTAATATTCTATCCATTGGAACTTGTTTACTTGTGATTCTTGTACTACTAGCGAATTAAGTTTCCTAGTTCACAAATTGATATCTTGATTTTTATTAACTAAATTAGCAAAGTTCATGTTGAATTTTCTAATTAGTTATTAATTACTTGATAATCGTTTGGACTGATTTTGTAACACCCATCAAGTTAAGATATTGTTATATTCAACTTGAAATTTGTGTTATATTATTCCGCACAAAATATTCGTTTAAGTGAAAATTGTTTAACGAATAAATTTCGAGAAAACGGTATAGATTGTATTCAACCCCCCCCTTCTACAATCTTATCGGACCTAACAAGTCCCCTCGGACTTACTTACTCGGGTTATTAATGAGCCCAACCTAGCCGATTTCCCTACTAAGAATTTATTATTACAAAATTACACTAGCACTTTTACAACTACAAATATTTATTGACTCTTTTCTCTTTTTTTTTGACACTATAGGGACAATTCTCGCAAAGGTTTGATTCGACATTGTTCTAACATGTGGGTTCTCTCTCAGGTATCGAATAACATTCCTATACAATTTTTCCATCAAAAGTCTTGTGCAAATGTGTCGTCTTGGACTTTTAAGCAAAAATTTGTTCGACACAAGTTTCATGAGGAAAACCTTACTTGACTACGTTCAAATCATCTAAAGGCATTATACATATAATTTTTGAAAAACAGTCCACACCAACTAGTTCTAGAGTTTAAGAGTGGGAAAGACAACTAACTGAATTATCTCTATTTTTGGATTTTTAAAATTTTTTCAATTTTTTTTTTTGGTTTTTTTTTTAATTTTTTATGTTTACACTAAAACCCTCCCCCATACCTAAATCATGCATTGTCCTCAATGTATGTAAATGCAAGAAAAATGAGTAAAAGAGAATGAGGAGATAATACCTGAGAAGGGATGGAAGAGATTGAAAACTTTTAAAAAAACTACGAAAAAAAAACAACTCACACACGCACACAATGTAACTCCCCCATACCTACATTCTACTATGGGAGGTACAAAACAAATATTTACTAACCAATACCTGCTCTCGGAAAAACTATTTTTGTTATACAACCAACATATTTCAGAAACTCACCCACAAAAATAGCATAGACCACTAGAACAATCCGATTAGGCGCAAGAATAAAACTCATATTCCTAACTTCATCCATAGACCACGAAGATGCTTCTTTTTGTTGTTTAAGACGATTAATTACGATAAGATGTTGGTCATGAATATCATGAGTTTCGATGAAAGATGGAGCATGAGTGGAAAATGAAGAAATAGAAACGGGTGGGGGTTGCTCTTCGAAAAATGTTTTACCAACATAATTAGGATCACAAGAACTATCCTTATGTTGGGTTTCCCATTTGGAACAAATATTCTTCATCTCCCCAAACATCTCTTCCGAGGTCAAATCTTTAAAAGATTCGTGAAGCTCTCGATTGGTCTCGTAATGCAATTGAAAATCTTGTTTAAGAAGAGACTCAATCTCATGATCGTCCAAATTTGACCTTGAAACAACCTCCTTAACTAGATTAGCTCCTATTGGTTGAGTATGAAGTTCTTTGGGTTTTTCGGGAAGAGGTTTGGAAGATGAAAGGAAAAGTTCACTAGAAGAAGATGATGGTTGTCTAGGTGAAGCCACAAACTCAGAATCATCGGGATTCTTCGTTTGACCTAGAGAAAGAATGATGTCAGCATTAGAATCTTCTTCGTGTGAATCACCACCGAAAGGAGTGTCAACTTGAACATTAGACCTAGGAGAAATGATATCATCGAAAGTATCGATAGGTCTTTGAGTGATAAGAAATTCAGGGTTGACCTCGGGTGGATTCGTAGTGGTTAGCGTCTCATGCTCGCACATGGTGGCTAATTGATTCACTTGAAATTCTAACTTAGATAAGGCTTGAGCATTAGAGTTCAAAATTTGCCTATCAGAAGTTAAGGTTCGCATGAAGTTTGCTTGAGAAACCAATAAAGCCTCGATACTCTTTTCTAAGGTGTCAAGTTTCCTACTCGAATCATGAAATCCGGGTGGGTGGGCGGTTGTTTGAATTGAACTCGAATAAGGAACTTGACTCGGAATTGGATAAGAGTTCGGTTCTTGAAAATGTGGAGGCGGAGTTTGATAGCTATGACCTTGGTTCCATGAGAGATCGGGATAATCTCTCCAACCGGAATTAGAAGACGATGTAAAATGGTCATTTCGAGAGATTGGTTGAAACATGGCGTTGACATATTGAAAATCGAGACTCGGAGAGTTGAAATTTGGGTGCCAAGACGTGTGTGAAGGGCCTTTAAGGGTTTCTAAGGCTTCGAGTCGTCTAGTAAGAGCATCTAATTCGGAGTCGATTGCAATATCGTGTTCACTATAATGCAAATCACTAAAAGTACTATACGACTCGTTATATACACTAGGTTCCCTAGTTGACTCACACCACGTCGTATTATCCGCTAATTCCTCGTCAAAATCCCAACCTTGGTAATAACGCTCCATAAATGCTACGGACATGGTATAGATTGATCAAGGATTAAACCACGTAGCAAGTAAGTGCGAAAATGAAACACACAAAATAAATGGTGAAAAATCAAAAGAAAAATCTAACCTAGGTTCCCTAAATAAAATAACTAGACATTGCTCATAACGTTAAGACACACTAAAAATTCCGTAAATTAAGAATTATTCAGAGCGATTCGGCCAGATTAGAGCAGGCATTGCCAAGAGGCCAAACTCGTCACTTAGACACCGAATCTTAACAGCCAGGCGAACCTTAGACACTGAAGGTCGTGAATAAGTCTTAATTACGTTTATTTAATGCAACAAACAACGAGATATATACAAAAACGATAAACAATTATGGATGCTTACACTACATGTTTTAACTAAAAGAAAGAAGAAATTTAACGTACCTTTGGGTCCTCCAGCAATCACCACAATTTATAAGGTACGAAAAATTAAAAACAAGAAAATAAAAATCTAGATGATGTGCCCTAAGTGATTAAATGCATGATGCAACAATTATGTATTAACTAGCTAAATTTATTTTTTTTTTGGTTTTTTTTTTCAATTTTCAATTTTTTTGTGATTTTTGAATTTTTTTTTGTGATTGTCTAAAAATAAAAAGATGAAAAGAGTGAGATACGGGTTACCAAAGCACGCTACCAGAAATTCAATTTTTCCACGCTCCGAGAGAAGAGTCTCGAAATTTCACACTTTCCTAAAAAAAATGAAATAAAAATTAAGGCAAAAACTAATCCGAAAAATTAAATATTAAGGCGTGAAAAATAATTAGTCCCCGGCAGCGGCGCCAAAAACTTGATGTGCTGAAAACATGACATTTAAAATCGCAAGCACACGATCTCGTTTTAGTATTTTAAGATTCGATCCACAGGGACTAATATTTATTTCGCGATCCTTAACTATTAATTTAGGCGAATTAGAACAATTTGGGATTTTTGTAAATTTGGATTTATGCTATTTAATTCCTAAATGAAAATTTGAATTATTTACAACTAATTATTCTAACTAATTAAATGTGAAAAGAATAAAAATTAAATTATTCTAAAAATTCCGAATTTGAATTAAAGATAGATTTTATTCTAAGAAATTAATTACATGAATTTTAGAAAATTTTGATTTTACTAATTAATTAATTACAAAAAGAAAATTTAAAATTATTTTAAAAGAAAATCTATTATAATTTTAAGCTAATAAAACCTGTATTATTGATTTTTATTAATAGAAAATTTAAAAAAAATTTGCATGACTTATTCGCAAATTTCAACTAGCCAAGATTAATAATGCCACAAATTGCTGAACCAATTAACCAAATTAATTTTAAAAACCATTTTAATCAACTTCAGAACAAGCAATAAATTCAAATAACTGCAATTCCAATAAATTCCATCAAACTAAAAAAAAAATCACCAGACTCGAAAAAACAAGATTCGGAAAAGGACTCGACTACTAAACTACAAAATTAAAACTAAAGCTCAACTATGAATCAGCCTGCAAAAACATAAACAAGAAAACCACCATTAATAGATGACTACTACAATGAACTACACAACAACCCAATCAACTCGGTTTAAAAACAAATTTAACTGCAATAAACTTTACTAACTCGCGAACTTGGCACAAACAACGAATCAAGACTCAAGAAATACGCAGCAAGAACTCTGAACAATGACTCGGAACTGAAAACAAATAGCAACGAAAACAAGGGAATTCGAACTCAACACCATTTGGACCATCCTAAATCGACAACAAAGTTACAAAAACCTCAAAAACAAGCAGTACACACGACTCATAATAACAACAAGCAGCAAAGAAACAACTCGGTAACAACTCTCGACAAAACTCGCGGACTCACAGAATTCAGAAAACTACACTAATGAACTCAGAACAATGAACAACTCAGTGAACTCAAGAACAAGAAGCAACGGACTCAGAATTTTAGACGCGACACTCGAGTGAAGAACTCGCAGCAATTACTCATTATCTTTAGACTCGACTAAGACCCAACAAACCAACTCAAAACATTACTAAGTAACAAACTCGTCCACTGCAAAGCACAAGAGTCGCCTGCAAAACTCAAACAACGAACAAACGCAGAAAACGAAACTCAAAACTCAAAAAAAAAGAAAAACGAAAACCCACAACAACGATCACGGGCTCAGACTTCGCAAAACATGACTCGACTAACAGCGATTAGTACAAAAACGACCCAGAAGAGCAAAACGAAAAAAAACCAGGAAATGTGTTGTCTCGGCTACGAAACGAAAGAAAAAAAAAAACTTAACAAGAATCTAACTTCAAAACTCATTGTAAACTCAATTCTTAGCACAAACACCTTTGACCCATTTTAAATTAATACAAAACTCGGACTTTGACAGCAGCGAATCGCGGAGAACAAGAACTCAGTAACCCGAACTAACAACTCGGGAATCTCTTGTGAAGAAAACAGGGGAGGGGAATGAGTTTTGTGGGTGTGTTACAGCGAGAATAAAAGTGGAAAAAGAGGGGAATTCGCAGTAGGGGGGCTGGGTTTCGATCGAAGAAAGAGGTCAGGCGATTTGTACGCAGGTTGAAGTGAAAAATGAACTAAAGGGGGAGGAAATTTGCGTATATGGGAGAGAGAAGGAGGAGGTATAAAGATGTGGTGGGTTTGGGGAATAAGAAGAAAGAAATGTGGGCTGGGTTTTGTATCTGTGAATTAACGAAAACAGATAATAAAACTACTGGACATTTGAATAAAAATAGGGGAGATAAACTTCTTTGAATTAATAATTAAACGAACAGAAAATACACGTATATAAAGAAAAAATGTTTACAAGAGCCACAAAGGAAAAATTACAACTATTAATTTTGGAGTGTACTAATACTAAGGCTTGTTCTAATCCTAATGGGTTCTATCCTCATTCTAAGTGTTCTTTACAAGAGAAAATATTAGGCTATTTATAGGAAAAATAATTTGGATTTTGGTTGGTGTGGATTAATCCCCACCATTCATTTTTGTTTGGTGTGGTTTAATCATAGCCTTCCAATTTTCAGTTTTGCACCAAACCCCCTTCTCTTTCCTTTTCTTCTATTTTGGTCCTTCTTCTTCTTATTTTTTCTCTTTTTTGACATTTATTTCTTTATTTTGCAATTTCTTCAATTTTTCTTGAATTTCCTGAAATACAATAAAATAATTCATTAAAATACGAATTCAAACAATAAATAGGTAATAAAAATATGCAAAATTATGCACTTATCACATATTATATCTATTTATTGAAAAAAAAGATTTATAACCTATGTAATGAAAATCAAATTAAAATTCAATTATTATATGAACTTTTTTTTGTTGCTAAATTGAATATCTTTAAAAGAAAGAGAAAAAAAGAACAGGAATATACCCTTGCTCTAGGACATGCCCTAGATGAGGAAATCTCTAGTCAAACTATAATAGTTTGAAGATAGAAAACAAGAATGCTAGAAAAGCCTTAAACAAAATTATGTTACAAGCCAAAAGTTAAGATCAATAGAGCTATTAGAGTAATGTTTTTGAAACCATATAGAAGATGCAAGTCTAGCTTTAATGTCAACTATGATGCATTCGAACATCTTTACTGGGATTAGGTGACCTTTGTTGTGAGTTCTAAAGTTTCTCTCACGCCAAATGTGGTACGAAAAAATTTTCAGAGCAAGGAGAGCCAGCTGTCTTAAAATTGGGTCCGAAATCTGCAACCAACACCCGATCAAACTTTCCCAATTACTAGCATGCCAAGTAATTCCAAGAGTAGAGGCCAGTTGGTTTAACACAAACCTGCTAAAGGTGCAGTTGAGGAAAAGGTGGTCAATTGTTTCGCTTCCGCCAGGACACAGGATGTAAAATTCCAATACCTCCAAGCCCAAAGATCTTAGTCGATGCAGTGTATTAATTCTCCCATGACAAACTAGCCATTGGTGATGAGCATACCTAGTGATTTGAAACTTGTGCCAAACCGCATTGCACCATGGCACCTCCGGAAGTCTGAATCTCACTGCATCCATAATGTGCCAGATTTTTATCTTGTTCAGGGGCCTATTATTCCAGAGTATTACATCACTTTTTGTGAGATCAAAATCAATGCCGGAAAAGCTAACCAGCCATTGCAGAAGAATGGTGGAGGTGTGATGTCGCCTGTGATTAATGTTGTTGTTGTGGAACAAAAAGTAAGGTTATCGAATTGCGGCTAGGGTTCGTGAGCTTCGTGCTTTAATGGCTGCGCTTGTGTTACCGTGACCTAATTCGGGTCTTCACAAGATGCCTACGTATCTCAAAGTTGAGAATCAAGCCAAAAAACGTAGTTCTGAGATGAGGGGTCTGGCCCTTTATATAGGTTGTAGGAGCCTTAGAATCGTAGTAGGGTTTGGAGACTTGGTGGACAAGTCACCGTTGTTGAGGAAGGTTCTGACTCCTTCCTTATAGGAATTAGTTTCCATGTTGAATTAGGTGCCTTGGAGGCTACACAATATCCCTAGGATATTCTAGAATGTTCCTGGTTTCTAGAACGTTCCCGGTTTGTGGACCAGGCCCATGTTATAAACAAGCTTATACCGGGCGTCCCCGGTTTGGGCTGTTCTTTTGGGCTTAATCACTAACCACGAATTTAATGCCCAACTAGGGATTCGGGCCTTATTTATGAGCCAATAAATACTATATTAATTATGTCTTTATGGATTATTTTTCACCCATCTCATTTGCCCCCCAACTTCTAGGAAAACTTGATTTCGTAGAAGTTTAAGGTCAGTTCGGCCCTACCAGGGCATCGTCTTACAATAAAGTGTGGAGCGACCTACACATTCACAACGACTAAGATTCTCTCCTAAGTTAATACTTAAGAAAGTTAAAGGTTCCTTGACCTCTCGAACCTTTTTCTTAAGATTTCTGGGCCCTTCGGGAATAGGATTAGTGTCGTTTCGAGCTCGTAGACACTAATCCAAGTGCAATTCATGCATAAGATCCTTTATCATAAATTCATTAGTGCTTTAATTCCCTCAACTTATCTAAGTTAGGGTTAATATCAGACGGTCATTGTTTATAAGCCTTAATAAGGGCTAATTTTTCAGCAAAAGACACCAATTCAGCCCTAATCGAGGCTAAACAACCCAAAACGGGGCTATAAAGACCTTAACCGAGGCTAGCTAACTCATATTTAATGTAATTACTACTAGGATATCCACCCTTAACCTTGAGATAGGTTAATTTTAGAGTTAGAGTCCTTAAACGTCGATAATCGAGGTTAATCACACCCTAATTGCGATTAGCGAAACCCTAATCCCAAATTTTGGAGTCAAGACAATCTAATAGAGATTCTTATAACCTCATGGTTGTAGAAAGAATCACGTAAAAATTCTCATTTTTGAGTTGTCTAGGCAAGAAATACGGCCTTCTGGGCAAGGTGTTTCAAACACCTTCCTGATTTCAAACACCTTCCTGGTTTCAAACACCCCTGACATTTCTAAACTCAAATTTTGAAGTTGAGCCTATATGAAAGGGATTCTTATAATCTCCTGGTATGAGCAAGAATCACATGAAAATATGCATTTTTGAACGTTTTAAAGGCGAAATACCTCATTCTGAGCTGGTTTTCAAACCAGACCTTGTTTCAAACACCTTCTTTTTTTCAAATTCTTGAAACCACTGAGAGAGCTACCTAGGCTTGTAGAGAACCTTTCAAGGTTTCCAAATCTCAAATTTGGGCTCAAACGGAGCATTTTTTAGCGTTCTGGAGGGTCACGAAACCATCTAGGGGGTCTAGGTGTTCAAAACACCTGACCAAGGTAGCCTGGTCGGCCCTACCCTAGTCAGCCATTCGGCCAAGGGGACCTGGTCGGCCACCCCTGGTCGTCTGGGCCCCATGGATTTTTTTTTGAATTTTGGTCAAATTTTGACTAGTTGACTTCGACCTTTGACTTTTGACCTTGACTTTGACCAAAGCCAAAACTTGTTTTAAACTCCCATCCTTGTTTCTAGAGTGAGTTTACAACACCATGGTTGATTTTGTGATCCTTAATCACAAACAACCTTCTTCTTAGTTTTCAGGACCTCCTGGGTTTTAACTTGTTCTTGAACTCTTAGTTTCTAATAACCTTGGGCTATACTATGGCCCTTGACTTCCTGACACCCTTCCATACTTACAATAGGGCGTTTTAAACAACCTTGGCCTTGACCCCCTTTGCCATGGAGGTCTTTGTTTCTTTATTTGTTTGTATAGGGCTTTCTCTTGTTTTCAACACCTGACTTCAAGTCTAGGGTGCTATGGTTAGTTTTTATCCTTGATTTCATACTCAAGGACTTTAAAACTCCTACCTTGTTTGTAAGGCCGTGCCTTGGCTTGATTCTATTCAAAGGTTCCTGAATTTTAGGCCTTGAATTCAATCAACCGGCTTAATTCAGGACATACAACCCCGTTGGCCATCTTCGCTTATATTTTAGGCAGGTTTTCAAAACTCCCACCATTTTTCTTTGAATCTATCTTCCATATTTCTATAAAGTATTAGCTTTTTAGCTAATCTTTCTATTTAGTGCCTTAATCATGGATTTTTGGCTTAATCCTCTGTTTAGGCTCATTAAGCATAAGTTAGTTCAACCTCTTAGGTTGTTAACTATGTTGCTGCTCCAGCCTGCATTTCCATTCGTTTCTTTCGTTTATTTTCACGAATTAGATCGTTTACTTGACCCAATTTCGGGTTCATAACGCCTTTTTCCTGCTGTTTTCGGGTATTTAACCCGTAAATGCGGGTCGTCGGAAAGATGACCTGCTATGAGGGGTCGCCCATTTCCTTATAAAAGAGTAGGAGTGGAAGTCATTCTTCACATTTCCCTCTTCTCTCAAAGAATATTTCTCTCTGAAGAGCTCTCAAGATTCAAGCACCTATTTCAATTTCAGACAAACCTGATGGCAAGTGAAGGTGGTCAGAGCACCGTAGTTCCTTCTAAGAGCCTTCTCCAAGCAATCAACAGGAGGACCAAAGACAAGAATAGGAAAGGTAAGGTGTTTCCTCCTCGTTATCAATTAACTTTACCCCAACTCTTAGATGAGCCCGGGGACGTGTTTCCAAACAATGCGAAATTTGATTCTTTCATATTCCCTAGCACTTTAGGCGTAGGAGATATTAACGACCTACTCAAATATGAATTTCCTTCTGGTTTGAGACTCAGAATCCCTTCACCGGGAGATAGGACTTGTAATTGGCACCCTGAAAATTTATATGTGTACAAAGGGGCTATCACAGCTGGCCTTAGGTTTCCGGTTCACCCTTGGCTTGTTAGGTTACTAGCTGAAGTTAAAATCAACCTGTGCCAACTATATCCTAACTCCTGGAAATTTATATTCAGTTTTATGGTTGAATGCATCAAGGGAGGCGTCCGCCTTAGCATTCCTTTATTTAGACATTTGTTTGCTTTCAAAAATAGCCCTGTTACTAGGAAAGGATGGGTAAGCATCCAACATCCTACAAAGTCCCGAATGATTATCAACGCTGCCTCCGTGCCTGATTCATGCCATAATTGGAGGCACGAATTTTTTATCCTTAGATGGAAAGGAGGAGACTGGGGTGAATTTTTCAGGTCTAAATTCAATCACGTGAACGATGAGGGTGTTACTGAGCTGCAGCTCTCAAGTGAAGAAGTAGCCAATTGGGATTGGCTTATTTCAACCTTTCAAAATGCTCACTACCGCGAAGTTGTGACTGAGCATAACTTGATAGAGACCGGGCTTAGTAGTATCCCTCCCGAGGGTAATTCTTACTTTAACTCCTTTATTCTCATCATACTTGTTCTTATTCCAACATTGTTTTCTTTGTCTTTTCTTGCAGTTGCTGAGGAGATTGACAGCCTGCTGGGTCATGCTCCTCAGATTACTAAGAGGATGATTAAAAAGGTTGAGAAAGAAGCCAACCTTGACGACGTTCCAGTTCCTGAATTCCTTCAGCATTGCTCAAAAGCTGGGAAAAGGATCAGGAGTTCGGACGGGAGTATGAAGACTGCATTTATGCCTGAGTGGGGGATATGCGAGCAGGACGCTATCCGAGATATCCATCTTCTTGCTCAGGAATGGTCTCGAAATGCCATAGCCCCGGTTGACAAGGTTCATTTTGCAACAGCAACGGACCTTGGGGAAAATGAAAGCTTGGGGGCATTTCACGCCTATAACGTAAGCTTATCTCCCCTTATTTTTTTTGTTACTCTTACTAAATATTGACCATCATGGTTTAACATAACTTTTTTATGGTGTTTTATTCTTGTAGCTGAATGCTCATTTCCAGAAAGCTATCCAGCTTGGGAAATCATATAAGGATAAGGAAAGAACTGCCCTCAAGGCTGCGGAGAAGCATCAGAAAGAATCTCAAGAATGGGAGGCTAAGTACTTCACCTCCGAAGACCAACTCTCATCCCTTAAGGGAAAATATGCAGCCTTGGAGAATAGGACCCAGAACAACGAGGATTCCATCATCCAGATTACTTGGGCTCAGATACATTCCTTGCTTTCATTGATGAACATGACAGGGAGGTCCAACCGGACAGCATGACTATAGGTTGGGAAAAAGCTGTGAATAAGATTAGCCATGACCACAAAGGGGTCGTTTTTCCTTCCTTTTATCCAAGTCCTTGGAAGGTGACTGATGCTGATGACCTTGTTGAGGGTGCTGGAACTTACTCTCATGCAAACAGGCGTGCTTCAGGCTCTAGGGCTAAGGCCACTCCCCAACATTCAGGATCTAGTTCTGGGAGGCACCCTTCAAAATCCCGTGGGAAGGATCAAAGTGGCAGTTCAGAACGCCCTCTAGCCGGCCGAATTCGCGAGCCCAGATCGGTGAGTGTTACCAGTTCCTCGACTTCGACTTCCAAGTGCAGGGAAGAAGTTGAGATGGGGTCATCCAGTGATGAAGAAGTCCCTATTCAGGTTGCTCCTCCCAAAGCCAAGAAACGATTGGTGAAGACTGCTTCTGTCAAGAAGTGATTATCTTTTGAGCCTTGCATGGCTTATGTTTGCCTCGTGTGGCTCTTATTCAGTTCTCGTTTTATCCTGACTTTGCTCATGGTCCTTCATGGACTTATATTTTATTCGGTGTTGTTTGTAACTTATAACTCTGTCCCCTAGGGGTATATTATCTACATGCTTGTTTCCTTTAATTCATACGTTCCTTTTTTTACGGTACTTGGTCATCCTAGACTTACACACATCAGGTGTTTGGTACATCATTAAAATCACAGAAACGTAGAATGGAAAACAAACTTGTATTAATAACGTGAAATGGGCTCTGCCCTTACATAAAATGATAAGTTCTACTATGAGCAACATGCTCTGCAATGGTTTTATATAAACCTTATTTCTATTTCTATTAGATAGGCAAAAAGCTAAGTCCTTACTAGGAGAGCTTAAACATAATAAATCTTGAGATTCGAGGCGTGCCAAGTACGAGGCACCTCGCTTCCATCCAAGGTTTCTAACTTGTAAGAACCTCTTCCCAACATTTTGCTGACTCTATACGGCCCTTCCCAATTAGGGGCTAACTTGCCTGTCTGTCCAACTCCAGATGCTTCTATCTTCCTTAAAACCAAGTCACCTTGTTTAAAGAACCTTTCTTTAACCCTATGGTTGTAATAAAAAGATGCCCTCTTCTGGTGTTCTACATTGCGGGCATTCGCTTCGTCCCTGACTTCATCAATTAAATCAAGGGCAAACCTCATGCCTTCCTCATTGGTTTCTTGTTCATATGCTTCCACCCTTGGAGACACATGAGAGATCTCCATGGGCACTACTGCCTCTGCTCCATAGGCTAGCAAAAACGGGGTAGCTCCTGTTGTCACTTTACAGGTGGTACGATATGCCCATAGAATAGGCAGCAGCTCATCCACCCACGTGTTTCTTGAACGTTCGACCCTTTTCTTAAGTCCATCAAGGATAATCCGATTCGCTACCTCAGCTTGCCCATTAGCCTGAGGGTGAGCTACTGAAGTGAAGCGAAGTTCGATGGCGTTCTCCTCACAATACTTCTTAAACTCCTCATTGTTGAATTGGCGCCCATTATCCGTCACAAGGATTCATGGGATACCGTATCTGCAAATTACGTTCTCCCAGAAGAATTGGGCAACTTGTTGGGTGGTTATCTTAGCTAATGGCTTAGCTTCAATCCACTTGGTAAAATAGTCGATGGCCACTATCAAGAACTTCCTTTGTGCTGAAGCTACAGGGAAAGGACCTAGAATGTCCATCCCCCACATGGCAAATGGAATAGGAGAGTTAATCGACGTTAACATCTCTGGCGGCTGCCTAGCAATCGGAGCGTGTTTCTGACACCTGTCACACTTCTTGACCTAACTTTGCGCATCTACCAACATCTGTGGCCAATAAAACCTCAGACGGGTTATTTTATGGGCTAGGGCTCTACCCCCCAAGTGTTGCCCACAGATCCCTTCATGAACTTCCTTTAATGCTTCTTCTGCCTCTTGGGGCCTCAAACACTTCAAGTACGGGATAACAAAAGACCTCTTGTAAAGGATGCCTTCAATCAAGACATATCTCAATGCTCTCACTGATAGTTTCCGCGCCTCCGAGGCATCTTCGGGAAGCCATCCCGTTTCCAAATGTGCCTTGATAGGATCTATCCAACAACTTCCTATATCGATGGGTGCCACCAATTTCGAATTGATGAAAGGGGCCTTCAAGACCTGGAAGTAAACACTCCCTGCATAATTCTCTATCTCAGAAGAGGCGAACTTTGATAGGGCATCGGCCTTGACGTTCTCCTCCCTCGGAATATGCTCCATATAGCATTCATCAAACTGAGTCATAGCGGCTTTCACAACCCTTAGGTATTTTGCCATAGTTTCATCCTTGGCTTCGAACTCACCATTCACCTGCGATACTACGAGCCTCGAATCTCCACAAACTTTAAGGTTCTTTACTCTCAATATTCAGGCCAAGCCTAATCCGGCTATCAAGGCTTCATATTCAGCTTCGTTGTTGGTTGTTGGAAAGTCCAACTTCAAAGCATATTCTACTAAAAACCCATCGGGACTTTGCAAGACCAGGCCTGCACCACTAGATTTTGTTTTTGATGCCCCATCAAAATAGAGCACCCAATATTCCTTCTGACCAGGTACAAGCTCTTCAACTTTACCTTCACTTTCTTGGCTTGACACTATCTCCTGCCCCCCGACTTCTTGGTTGTCGATGGTACATTCAACCACGAAGTCAGCTAATGCCTGAGCCTTGATGGCTGTCCGAGGCTTATATGTGATATCAAACTCCCCGAGTTCGATCGCCCATTTAATCAGCCTTCCACTGGCCTTGGGGCAATGCAATATACTTCTCAACTGCTGATCCGTCAGGACTTCAATCTTGTATGCCTGGAAGTAAGGTCGTAGCTTCCTTGAAGCTGTTACTAGCGCCAAAGCAAACTTCTCAATGGGTGAGTAATTCAACTCAGCTCCGTGCAATACCTTGCTCACGTAGTAGATAGGCTTCTGAATCTTGTTTTCCTCTCGAATGAGAGCGACACTCAATGCTTGTTCGGATATCGCTAGGTATAAATATAGGGTCTCTCCAAGACTAGGTTTGGCCAACAACGGGGCCTCAGCCATGTACTTTTTTAGCTGTTCAAAAGCCTCTTGGCTTTCTGAAGTCCATTCAAAATTCTTCACTTTCTTCAAAGCCTGAAAGAAGGGCAAACATTTGTCGCCAGACCTTGAGGTGAATCTTCCCAATGCAGCTATTCTACCAGTCAACTTCTGCACGTCCCTCACAGAACGGGGTGGTTCCATATCGAGAATCACCTTAATTTTATCCGGGTTGGCTTCAATGCCACGTTTTGAAACCATCAAGCCCAAAAACTTCCCTGATCCAACGCCAAAAGCACACTTGGCCGGATTTAACATCATCTTATGGTGCCTCAGCACTTCAAAAGCCTCTCTGAGGTGTTTAACATGGTCTGCTGTAAACAAACTTTTGACCAACTTATCATCAATGTAGACCTCCATGGTTTTCCCAATCAGATGGGCAAATATCTTATTTACCAGTCGTTGATAAGTAGCTCCTGCATTCTTTAGTCCAAAAGCCATGACAAGGTAACAAAAAACACCAAAGTCAGTTATGAAAGATACCTTCGGGATGTCATCTTTGTGCATCCTAATCTGGTTGTAGCCGCTGAAACCATCCATGAAACTCAGCATTTCGTGCCCTGCCGTGGCATCTATTAGTGTGTCAATCCTTGGTAAAAGGAAGTAATCCTTAGGGCATGCGTCATTCAAATCGGTGAAGTCTATACACATCCTCCACTTTCCGTTGGCTTTCTTGACCATCACAGGGTTAGCCAACCATTCAGGGAACTGAATCTCCTCAATAAAACCAGCTTCTAAGAGTTTGTCCACTTCTTGCTTAATGGCCTCTTGCCTTTCTGGAGCAAAGTTCCTCTTCTTCTGTTTTATTGCCTTCCGCTTGGGGTCGACATTCAACCTGTGTGTTATGAGTTGGGGGTCTATCCCTGGCATATCAGCTGCCGTCCAAGCGAACACATCTCTGTTTTCTTGTAGGAATTCTACCAACTTGCCCTTCAAGAGTTCTTTTAAAGACGCTCCAACATACGTAACTTTTTCAGGGTCTCGGGAATCCAGAGGTATAGGAACCAAATCTTCTGCCGGCTTCCCGCGGTGTTCATCATCCCCTCGGACATCCATGTCTTCTATCGGGAGGACCTGCCCCCCTACTCCATCAGCTCTTAATGCGGCCACATAACAACTTCTGGCCATCTTCTGATCACCCTTCTGTTCTCCAACACCATTCCTAGTTGGAAACTTGACTTTCATGTGGTAGCTTGAGGCAACAGCCTTAAACGCGTGAAGTCCAGTCCTTCCGAGGATCGCGTTATACGTGGAAGCTGCTTTGATTACCAGGAAATTTAACATCTGAGTGGCTTCCTTGGGCTCCTATCCAATAGTAACTGGTAGCTGGATGGTTCCTTCAACATTGGATTCGACTCCATTGAACCGATATATAGGCATATTGTTAGGAGTCAACTGCGAGTCGTTATATCCCATCTTCACAAATGCATCATGAAACAAAATATCGACAGAAGCACCATTGTCTATCAAGACTCGCTTCACCTCTGAATTTCCAATTACTGGAGTTATGACCAACGGGTCGTCATGGGGGAACTTCACCCCTTCCAAGTCTGAATCGTCAAAACCAATCACTACTTCAATCTTTGCACGTTTTGGGGCCTCTCCCACGATGTGCATCACTTCCCTGGCATATGCTTTCGAGAGTTCCTTGTTGTGCCAACCGTAGTCGGGCCTCCCCAAATCATGTTAATAACTGGCCCTCGTGGCTGGGGGTTACGGTCAAGATCGTTATCCCTTCTATCATTATCCCTTCTATCATAGTCTCTCCTTTGATTTCCACGATCTTCGCCTTTCGTGAACCTGCTCAACTTTCCTTTTCGGATCAAGAATTCTATCTCGTCCTTGAGTTGCCTGCAATCATCGGTGTCGTGTCCTATATCCTTGTGGAACCTACAGTATTGATCCTTGTTTTTCTTGGCGGGATCACCCCTGAGTGGCTTCGGCCATCGGAAATCCTTGTCTTTCTCAATATCCATCAGGATTTGACTCCTAGGGGCATTCAACCTCGCGTATTCAGAGAACCTTGGCCCCAAATTTTTCTTAGGGGCAGAGTCGGAGTCCTTGCTAGTCCGGGGATATTTGTCCCTAGCATCGTACTCCTGCTCTTGCTTCCGCTTCCGGGTATTTCCGTTTCCTCCATTCGTTGTAGGGGATTCTGCCTTCCTCATGCTCTCTTCTGCTTTTATGTATTTACTCGCCCTTCTTTGGAGCTCAGTCATGCTCTCAGGGGGATGTTTTGCCAACGACATCTGAAAGTAGGTGTTCGTTGTTCCATTCTCCAGGGCTATCATATCTACCTTGTTCTCCAGGTCTGGGATGTTCAATGTCTCCTTGGTGAAACGCTTGAGATAATCCCTCAGGTTTTCATTCTTCCCTTGGTTCACTTGCATGAGAGATGCAGAGCTTTTTTCATGGACTTTTCCACTAACAAACTGATTGATGAAAGCAGTGCTCAACTCCTTGAAGGAGCCAATTGAGTTTGCGGGCAACCGACTATACCATCTTTGAGCCATGCCTGCCAGGGTTTGAGGGAACGCCCTACACTTAAGAGCGTCGCTGGCGGGTTGTAACAACAGAGCGTCTCGTTGAAGATCTTTCCAAATCAATGAAGGGAATCTCTCTCGAAGTTAGAGGGGGCCTATTCTGATTCTACCTTGCTTGCTCCCTGGCTATATCGTCCTTCAGCCTTTGGATCTCAGCCTCATGGGCCTTGATTCTCTCGGCGGCTGTTTGAGGAGGTCCATCATGGATTCTTCGAGTCCTTCCCATAGGCTCCTTGCTTGCACGTCGCCTCCTCGGGGCTTCATCACGATCGTCGTCCTCAGACGAGGAATCATCAGTGTAAGGTCCGGAGTAATCATAATACCCTTGCTCAGGAGGGGCTAAACCCCTAACATAGGGAGGCTGATATGACTCAGGTATCTGTAGAGCGTGACCACTTGGTCCAGGATCCCTACGATTTGGAGGGTAGTTAGGCAATCCGTATAACGGATCGGTGCTCACGGGGAGTGTAGTGGTGGAGATCTGAACTCCTGAGAGTGGGGGACGACTATTTAATGGTGAGACCACCATCTGAAGCTGATTGGTCTCCCGTCCCGGATGGACGTCCACTGGTAAGGTTTTCTCAACATGGAGATTCGTCCCTATGGGTTGAGAAACTTGAGGCTGAGTGGTTGTCTCTGTTAATGGGGGTACATACCCTTGCTCCGTAACAACGGGTGGAGCGGTGGAGATGGCTGGTGGATCAGAAGTAACAGGAACGTTCTCGGTTGTCGTTCTTCGTGTGTTAACCATGGTTGATGTTGTATTCCCACAGACGAAGCCAAATGTTGTGGAACAAAAAGTAAGGTTATCGAATTGCGGCTAGGGTTCGTGAGCTTCGTGCTTTAATGGCTGCGCTTGTGTTACCGTGACCTAATTCGGGTCTTCACAAAATGCCTACGTATCTCAAAGTTGAGAATCAAGCCAAAAAACGTAGTTCTGAGATGAGGGGTCTGACCCTTTATATAGGCTGTAGGAGCCTCAGAATCGTAGTAGGGTTTGGAGACTTGGTGGACAAGTCACCGTTATTGAGGAAGGTTCTGACTCCTTCCTTATAGGAATTAGTTTCCATGTTGAATTAGGTGCCTTGGAGGCTACACAATATCCCTAGGATATTCTAGAACGTTCCTGGTTTCTAGAACGTTCCCGGTTTGTGGATCAGGCCCATGTTATAAACAAGCTTATACCGGGCGTCCCCGGTTTGGGCTGTTCTTTTGGGCTTAATCACTAACCACGAATTTAATGCCCAACTAGGGTTTCGAGCCTTATTTATGAGCCAATAAATACTATATTAATTATGTCTTTAGGGATTATTTTTCACCCATATCAGTTGCTATATACAACATCTTTTAATAATAAAATATCACATTTTTTTTATGTAACAATATATTTTTTCTTTGTATAAGTATAATTTCATCACTTAATTACTTAAGATTATGCGAGTTGAATTTTTTTTTTTGAATATTGCTTTAACTTTGAATTATGCTAATTGTTAAAATCATAATAAACTAAGTATAATTAAAACATATCTATTTTTTTGCAAAAAAAATTGGTAATATTATATTATTAATACATTGTATGAGTTAAATGGAATTGATGCATGCATATTAAATTAAAAATTATTCGTAACAATTAATATATATAAATTAAATTAAAAAGTTATGATTGATATAATTATGAGGGGTAATAGAGTAATTTAACTTGAGAAGTAATTAAGAGGGCAAAATTGTCAATGGAACAGAAGGGCAAAAGTGTCCATGAATTAAATTGCTCAGCAAACCTCTTATTATTGTATTACATATACTAGCTTATAACCCGTGCAAAGCACGGGTTACTTTTAAATATTTTTAAAATTTTATGAGTAAACAAAATAGAGTATAATAATTTATTATGGATATAATTTAACTTTATAATATTAATTAATAAAATTATTAGTAATAACAATAGTTATTAAATGACATGTATTTAACTGATAATATAAAGTCTTAATGTAAATTTGTTGTTAACGGGATTTGAACCTTGTATCTTTAGAAAAGGGATTTATATGTAGAATATTCCTTATTATTAGCTCTAACGGTTATCATCTATTTCTAAATATCAAATGATATTTAACCAAACTACTAACAATTATATTGTTAGGAATTATGTTGTCCTTGATGATAAGCACACAAAAACACCTTGAAAAACATATTTGTATAAGTTAAGTTTGTAACTTATCAACGGATATCCAGTCTATAAATATCCGTTGATGAGGCAGCTTATCGATTGATAAGTCTGTAACATACTGCTTTAAGTCTCGTCAGATAAGTTGTTTGTTACTGTCACAGTTTCTAGAATTCCTAAGTCATGTTGACTATCAATGGATATGCAGAATAGGGTAGGTAATTGTATATAAGTTTTGCTATGTAATTCTGTATAAGTGAAGTGATGTTTCAACCGATGAAGCTTCTACGTCAACGGATATGACACTCCAGCAAACAACATTCAACCTATCGATCGATATCTGCTTCAACGGATAAAATGCTACAACCAATAATGTCTTGATATTAGCGGTTGATAGCGACTTGACATGCCTGACAGATCACATGGGTTGATAGACTTAAAAAGGGTATGTAAGCCAGTATTGGAAATGAAGAAGAAAAGGAAACATTCCTTATTCTCACAAGCAATTTAGCTGGTAAATCTAGTGAAGATCTGTCCAAGACAATCCAGACAAAATTGTATCACGTGGAGATAAGGAGTGGCAGCAAACCTGCAAATACTTTGACTTTGTAATATCCGCATTATTTGTAGGGTCTGTAAACTTGGAGTATATATATCTTCAAGTGTAGCAAGACTAAGTAAGAAGAAAACACTGAGCTAAAACGCATAGTGCATTAGGTTTTCTTGTAAACACTAAGTCTTGTACTTGCAGCTGTGTAAATTTTACACAGGT
Source organism: Saposhnikovia divaricata (assembly GCA_036435485.1). NCBI lineage: Eukaryota > Viridiplantae > Streptophyta > Magnoliopsida > Apiales > Apiaceae > Saposhnikovia > Saposhnikovia divaricata. Next base: position 64,035,982 of record CM071597.1, on the reverse strand, counting down.
TATTTTCTTCAATACAACCCTCAGGTGGACTCGAGAAATTCACCTGAAATTTTTAAAGAGTGTGTTGTATGTTTGTTTATGTTCTTATTTCTGTTCTATAGTTTTATCTGTTCATATCAAATCCATCTGTTGTCCTGTTAATTCGAAAGAATTTTCATCAAGATTGTATTCAACTCCCCTTCTACAATCTTGTGGCGTCTAACTAGGAAATAACATATACCTATGTTTGCTTGCTTATTATAGTTTACTAGCATTTATCCCGTGCGTTGCACGGTGCTAGGTAGTCTTTTTTGTTGTTTTTTTGTTAATAATTTGTTTATTTTTTTTCGAATTGTAGGTGTTTTTTGTTTATGTATATTCTTCTTTGATTTTAATAATTGATTTTCGGAAGTTTTTTAGCATTTTTTAAATTAATTGTTAATGTTCAAGTTATAATTTATATATGAAGTTCTTTAAAATTTATTCGAAATTGTATATAACTCGAATCGTTCATATTATTGAAAACAAATTAATTTTTCTGTATTGATTTATATATTGGAAAACATGTTCATATTTTTTTAAAAAAACACAATGGCTTAAATAAGTAAGTATTGTACTTTAATTAAGAGTATGAGCAATTTTTTTATTGTAGATAGCATTTTTTTCTTCTTAAAATTTAAAACGATAACTCTAAATTGTAAACAATTACATTGTTTTTTGAGAATTCATACATCAAAGGAGTTTGTAATATTTTTTTTTATCTTGATAACAAAAATGAAGTTTAAGAAATAAGATATATTAATTCAAGATAAACTTAAGTCTTAAGTTGTTATATTATAATATTTTTCTTGCCTTGTTCATATTAATTAAAATAATTAGGCACTTTTTTATTGTCAATTCATTTTTTTTAATTTCTTTAGTGTAGATAAGTATGCACTGAATTTTAAGAGAATAAATCATTTTTTAATTGTAGAAACCATTTTTTTAAAAATTTGATTATAACAGTAAATTCAAAACTTTATCTAAAATTATGTTCCGACAATTATTTGCAACTAAATTTAGTTATTTTTTTAATATGTTAAAATAGATGTATATGTTTAAGGATATGATTTTTATTATTTTACATTTCTCATTTAAAATTTAATCATTTAAAGTGTATTAAATTTTGAATTATTATTTATGTTATTTTAAATTTTGAAAAAAGTGTTTCATATTACCTCTTGCCATTTTTTTAGTTTATTTTAAGGTTGGAAAACAAAAATAACATTTAAAATTTTAATATGAGTGACAATTGTTATGAATAAATTTTATTGTAGATTTTACATTTGTTATAGTTTTGTGGTGGTGCCTCATATTTATCAAAATAATTAAACATATTTTTTGTTAATTCCTATTGTTTTATTTACATGTTCATAATTTTTTAGATTCAATTGAAACAAAGAATTCATTGTCATTGCAGACTCCCTAATATATAATCAAATGAAGAACTTGTTACTTAAAATTTGAAATAAAGGGGAAAAAAGAGATCATATAAACACAGATATACAGATAAAAAACCTACTAATATCCTACCATAAGAACTTGGGATATTTACAAAAATATATATATATTTAACTTTCTTTTACATTTTTACTATCCTTAGAATGGGGTTTCAAATGTATACTTTCAGTTTTCTAAATATACTACCGTCTTTGTTTTTAATTTCTATTTTCTTAAAAAAAATAGCACCTTCTATAAAAATACCTTTCTTTCAAATTCTTTGTTGAAAAATATGGGTTGCAACCTTTGCAACCTCATTTGTAACTTCAGGGCGGCGCCAGCCGTGTGACTTTTCAGTTTTCATTTTCGACCATTTTTTTGGAATATATATATACATATACATATATATATATATATATATATATATATATATATATATATTTCAAAAAACTGGTTGAAAATGAAAACTGAAAACTCAGTTTTCAGTTTTCGGTTGCATATTAGGTTGCATATGAGGTTGCATTTCGATGCTATATAGGGAGCAGACAAATTTCCAGTTTTCAGTTGCAACCTCTGCAACCTCATTTGCAACTTCCAGTTTTCAGTTGCAACCTCATTTGCAACTTTCAGTTTTCAGTTGCAACCTCATTTGCAACTTCCAGTTTTCAGTTGCAACTTTTGCAACCTCATTTGCAACTCACACGGCTGGCGCCGCCCTGAAGTTGCAAATGAGGTTGCAAAGGTTGCAAAAAGTATTTTTGAAAAAAGAATTTTAAAGAAAGGTATTTTTATAAATAGTTTTAAAAGTGGTAGTATTTTTAAAAAATTAATTTGAAGGACAGGTAGTTTTGAGATTATCCCTAAGATCTTTGCCATCTCGTAATCATTCCTTAAGCATTCATAGGTGTTCCTTATTTTATTTTATTGTTGTAAAATGTTGTTTTTAGAATAGTGTGATGATCAAGCCATATTGCCAAATGCTAATTATTCTATTTTCTATAGGCTTTCATAGATTCAATATGTATCAGTGTTGTGTAAAACCGGAACCAAAACGAGTGGAAGACATAAATACATTATTGAAATAGACTTGGATTGGCTACATATCAATAGTTTAGTATCTATGGAAAGTCATAAGTAGTAATATTACAGAGTGCAAGCAACATATCAAAGCTGAGAAATTTGTATAAGCACAATATGCAGTTTCTAACAAATTCCAGTTGGGATGTTAAAATTATAAAGACACGGATTTACGGTGCACTATTGTCTTAAAAAATAGGTGTTAAAAGTTTTTTTTATTGTAAATCTGGTCGTCTAATACTGCATAACGAAGAGTAAGATATAAGCTCATGCAATTTCTGACCAACTGGTATCACAGTTGAATATTATTATATCTCTGTTGCCTGGTAAATACTATATATACAATACGATCACTGTCTTTAATTTGAAATGTTATATACAAAAGTTTAGATGACATGCATAACTTAAGCATAATTTCGAGGCGTAGCTAAGAAGACATTGGCTAGTAAAAAATTATTACATGTAGACTGAACCTTGGATGCACTGAACAAATAGAATTATTAGCATGGAAAAAATTATATACAATTAAAAGTATGAATTAACGAAAAATAGATGAAATATAGGAAAGTAAAGATGGTGTGTGAAATTATTAAAAAAGCACTATTTGTTTATAAATCTCACTAACTATATAAGTATTGTCTTTTTTTTGTAATAAAGAAATGCCGAGAAATCTTACATTTATGAAAAACTAATCTTCTATTGAGCATTTAGAATAGATCTAGGTAATAGTCAATAGTATGAATACGATAAGCTGAAAGGCATCCCATGAGGAGAGCAACTTTGCAGTAAGGACGTGTGTAATCATCCATTTGATCTGGTGTTACGGGAGTGATTGTCTTCATTTGGAAGATGAGCATTACAAATAGGTGGGCCACTTAATGCTTCAAATATTGTATCTGGATAAATTTGTCCACCGATCTTTTTTGAAGCCAGTATCATACCATGAATTCTGAGTTTTGTCTCTGGTGAATTGTTCATTTGTATGATAGCAGTGACAGCATCATGTCTTTTTTTTGGGAAGAAATATATATCAACCATATTCTTGAACAGCAAGGAGAGCATGTGACCCTTTTTGGATAAATCTTCGATAATTGTATACGAATATTCTAAGATGTCACAGTAAACATGATTTCTCATAACTATACTCTTACAAACCCCGTAGAATTCAGCATCCATGTTGCCAAGTTGTTGTGCCATAAACATTAAGTATGTGAACATGCTTTCGTTTGGCCTGTGCACGTCGTGTCCCCAGTGATATAATTCTTGTATCGGAATATGGTCTAGTAAAGCTCTGATTTTTTTTGTTTGATCTCTTATCCAAAAAATTAGGAAATTAAAGAAATCATTGAACCTATTATTCACTCTCTTCATCAATACAAGTGCGATGCAACTTAATGGCATGTCGTGAATAAAATCATTTGTCGAATGTCGGATACTATTCCAATTCTTGCAAGAAGCACGTAAGTAAACCCTCTATTGATAGTTGAGCTTATTCATGATTAATTTGATTGAATCTGCCGGAAGATGGCACCACTTTGAAAAGGTTGAGCTGTTTGTTTGTAGTCTCTACCTCTTTTTCTTGTTCTTCTCACTTGCCATGAGTGCTTCATTTTGCTTTGTGTTTTTCAGCAATTTTCTACAAATCATACGTGAATATGCCACAAATGTCATGGAACATTCCTAGCATGAATAATATGTATGCCAATTTTCCACAAATGCATGCATCAAATATTCATGCAAATAAGCATTTGTCAAACCCCATCAATCAGGCATCTACATCTAAGGTGAAGAATGCCAAGATTGTAAAGTCAAAGGCTAACAAGAAAGTACCCAAGGAAGCTTGGGTACCAAAATCAACTTGATTTGTTTTTGGATGTGTGCAGGGAAACAGGAGGAATCTATTGTACCTAGACAGTGGATGCTCTAGGCACTTGACAGGAGATTCAACCCTGCTCACAGAGTTCAAGGAAGGAGCTGGCCCTAGAATTACCTTTGGAGATGACAGCAAAGGATATACTAAGGGATATGGCTTGATTTCAAAAGACAATGTCATCATTGAAGAAGTGGCCTTAGTTGAAGGTTTGAAGCACAATTTGCTGAGTATCAGTCAGATTTGTGACAAAGACTATGAAGTAAGGTTCACAAAAGAAGCCTGTGTTGTTTCTGCCAAGGAAGACAACAATGTGGTATTGACAGCTTTTAGAAAAGGAAATGTTTACATAGCTAACTTCAATTCAGCATGCTCAGAATCCATTACTTGTCTCTTCAGCAAAGCAAGTAAGGATGAGAGTTGGCTATGGCAATAGAAACTATCACATTTGAATTTTAAAGTTATGAATGACTTGGTGAAAAGGATCTTGCTAGAGGAATCCCTCAATTGGAATTTATCAAAGATGGACTGTGTGATGCCTGCCAATTAGGGAAACAAAAGAAATCATCCTTCAAGAGCAAGACAGAGTCATCCATTGTTAAGCCACTTCAATTGCTGCATATGGACTTATTTGGTCCAGTAAATGTCATGTCTATTTCAAAGAAGAAATACTTTCTGGTGATTGTAGATGATTTTTCTAAGTTTACATGGACCTTCTTCCTGCACTCCAAGGATTGTGCAAGTGAAATCATCATCAATCACCTCAGAATACTAAACAATGGTTCTGAAGACAAAGTAAAAAGAATCAAGAGTGACAATGGCACTGAATTCAAAAATTCCACAATGAAGATCTTCTGTGAAGAGAATGGAATTGTCCATGAGTTTTCTGCTGCCAGAACACCTCAACAAAATGGGGTTGTTGAAAGGAAAAACAGAACTCTCATTGAAGCAGATAGAACAATGTTAAGTGAATCAAGATTACCAACATATTTATGGGCTGAAGCTATCAATACTGCATGCCTCACTCAGAATATTTCCTTGGTTAATCAAGCTAGAGGAATGACTCCTTATCAGTTGTTAACCAACAAGAAGCCAACTTTAGCTTTTCTTCATGTCTTTGGATGTAAGTGTTTTGTGCTAAGGAATCATGGAGATAACTTAGGCAAATTTGAAGCAAAGGTAGATGAAGCTATATTTGTTGGATATGCAGCAGGGAAAGCCTATAGAGTCTATAATCTAAGAACGAACATTGTTATGGAATCTGTACATGTTATGTTTGATGATCAAAAGATTCTAGGTCTAAATGATGAAGGCTTCCATGAAAAGTTGGAATTTGAGAATGAGGTAGAAGGAAGAATGTACAATGATGATGATGATGATGAGGGAAATGAAGATCATGACCATGAAAATTCACCAAGAGTTGTTGGCCCAACTAGAAGTGATGCTCACACTGGAAATGAGGCATCCGTTGACAGTCATATTGAAGCACCTGTTGACAGTCATTCTGGAGCATCCGTTGACAATATTAGAGATGCATCCGTTGACAGAAATTCTCAAGCATCCGTCGACAGGCAAAATGATGCATCCGTTGACAGTCAACTTCATAATTCTGCAAGGACAACAAACTCAGGGGGAGTTTCTCAGGGTCAAAATTCAATGCTAAATCAACATGATCATGCTCATGAAAATGAAAATGAAGCAACCTCATCAAGATCAAACCTTCCACCTGCAAGAAAATGGACTAGAGATCATCCATTTGAGTTAGTCATTGGTGAATCAAATTCAAGAGTCCAAACTAGGAGGGCCACTCAAGCAGAATGCCTATACAGTAGTTTTCTGTCTCAAGAGGAACATAAGAAAGTGGAAGATGCCCTTCTAGATCCAGATTGGGTTTTAGCAATGCAAGAAGAGCTAAACCAATTTGAAAGAAATAAAGTCTGGAAGCTTGTGCCCAAACCTGATGATAGAAGTGTCATAGGTACTAAATGGGTTCTCAAGAATAAGACAGATGAAAATGGCATAATTGTGAGGAATAAAGCTAGATTAGTGGCAAAGGGCTATTCTCAAGAAGAAGGGATAGATTTTGATGAAACTTTTGCTCCAGTGGCAAGACTTGAGGCAATCAGAATCTTCCTAGCCTATGCAGCACATGCCAATTTCAAGGTCTATCAGATGGATGTCAAAAGTGCCTTTCTAAATGGGGAACTGGAAGAAGAGGTCTATGTCCATCAACCTCCTGGCTTTGAAGATCTAGAATTTCCAGAATATGTATATCTTCTCATGAAAGCACTTTATGGTTTGAAGCAAGCACCAAGAGCCTGGTATGACACTTTATCTCAATTTCTTTTGGAGAATCACTTCACTAGAGGTAAAGTAGATAAAACCTTATTTCATAGGAATATCAATGGCTCTTCAATACTTGTTCAAATCTATGTAGATGATATTATTTTTGGGTCTACAGATGAGAAGCTTTGCAAAAGGTTTGCCAAACTTATGCAAAGTAGGTATGAAATGAGCATGATGGGTGAATTAACTTACTTTCTTGGCCTACAAGTAAAACAAGTTAATGATGGCATTTTCATAAGTCAAACAAAATATATTTATGATCTTTTAAAGAAATTTGACTTAATGGATTGTACCTCTGCAAAAACACCTATGGCCACTGCAACTAAGCATGAGTTGAATACTAAGGAAAAGTCTGTGGACATCTCAAGCTATAGAGGCATGGTAGGTTCACTTCTATACCTAACAGCTAGTAGACCTGATATAATTTTTTCTACTTGTCTTTGTGCTAGATTTCAAGCTGACCCTAGAGAGTCTCACTTGATAGCTATTAAGAGAATTTTCAGGTATCTCAAGGGAACACCAAACCTTGGCATTTGGTACCCAAGAGAATCTGGTTTTGATCTAACTGGCTACTCAGATGCAGATTATGCAGGTTGCAGAATTGATAGGAAAAGTACTACAGGCTCCTGTCAATTTCTAGGAAACAGGCTTGTTTCATGGTTCAGTAAGAAACAGAACTCAGTCTCCACTTCTACAGCTGAAGCTGAGTACATTGCTGCTGGAAGTTGTTGTGCACAGATTCTATGGATGAAAAATCAACTTATTGACTATGGTCTAAAAGTTGAGAAGATTCCAATTTTCTGTGACAACACAAGTGCTATTGCCATCACAGGGAATCCAGTGCAACATTCGAGAACCAAGCATATTGACATCAAATACCACTTCATTAGAGAACATGTGATGAATGGTACAGTAGAAATGCACTTTGTGCCAAGTGAAATGCAGCTTGCAGATATCTTCACCAAGCCTCTTGATGAATCCACATTCACAAGATTGGTAGGTGAACTAGGTATGCTTAATTTGTCATAATTCCTATTGATATTTGATCTTACTGCATTGCAGCTAGAAATGTGTTTTGATTTACTCGAGAATTAAAAACTCTCAGGAAAATTTTCTGCAAAAAATTTGTCTAAGGCAAAATTATCTTATCAGCGGATATCCTTTTACCTGTTGGTAGTATAAACACATTCCTAGATTTTCGTATATCAACGGATAACAGGTTATCCACATCATTGACGGATAAACTGTTTCTCAACCGTTCATTTTATATCCGGTGATATACAATTTTTTTTTAAATATAGCCGTTGGTAAACGTGCATATATATAGGCATGGTTGTACTTATTTTCTTTTATTAACTGACAGTTACTTTTGACCAATGGGTAATTACTTTTAATTATTTCATTTTCAACTCTTGAAAAATATAAAAGGCTGTCTTGTGCTCTCATATCTCACTTTTATCCACTTTCAAGATTATCATAATTAAACTGCATCTTCTTCACTAGAACTCTCTGCAACAAAAGTTCAAACACTTCAATGGCGCCTATTATTAAGATGATGTCTTCCACTGGGTTCACCTATGAGAAGAACAACTTCGCGGCCTATGTTGATACTGTGAATGCTCCAGAAGTTTATCACACAATGATGAATTTCGTGAAGAACTGTAGGCTGTCGTATGCTATGACTACCACCACACCCCTCATCCATGAAGTAATTGAGGAGATGTGGACATCGGCTGAATTCAATGGTACTGATGAAACTCTATCCTTTTCTCTTAAGGGTAACAACTATGTGGTTAATTCTGATGTCCTAACTGCATGTTTGAAATTACCTGAGAATAATTGTTCATCTGCACCAACTGATGCTGAAATTGTCACCATGCTCAATTCAATTAATTATGCTTTTAGTACTGATAATTTAGGAAAAATTGTTAGGAAGGGCATGGTTAAAGAATGGAGTTATCTTTGTGATGCCTTCATTAAAACTTTTTCTGGTAAAATTACCAATTTTGATGCTGTTACTAAATCCATGCTTGTGATGCTATGTATGCTCTTAACTGATAGATATTATAATTTTAGCACACTAGTGATGTATGAAATGGCAACTAAACTAGGTAAAAAAGAGCTAGGGGCAAGAATATCTACTTTGCTAGATTTTTAATGCTCTTAGCCCTGCATATTTCTGAGAATGAGCTATCCATTTCTAACCCGGATAGCAAGTTCAATTGTTTTGTACAGGAGAAGAGAGTCCTTAGTGACTTGATTCGAATGAAACCGAATGCAGGGGTACAATTGGTTTATCTTCCAATTGTTCAGGTAGCTTCTAACCTTAATACTCCTATCTCTACCCCCCAAATTTCTTTGCCTTCCATTGTCACAATGGAGTCTGTAGTAGTGACCAAACAGGCTCCTACCCAAGTGACTAAAACAAAAGTTTCCAAACCACAATCTAAAAAACAAACCTCAGGTGCTTCTCAAAAGGCACCTGTTGCAAAAACTACCAAAACTCTTGAGGGGAGTGTGAAGGTGGTAGTGAGTGGTGAGGGACAGGGTGCAAGCCCTAAGAATAAGGTAGGTGAGGAGAGTGCACCAAATAGCCAAGCCTTAGTTACATCCTCTCAACAAGGTGTGACTACTGACTTAAGTTCCATAGGAACTCTGCACAAAAGGGTAAGGGACACTAGCCCTCTCTCAAAAACCTATGGTGAAAGAGTAAAATCTAAAACCACTGGGGTTACATAGGGTGCACACACTGTACAGGCAACTGTACCTTCTAAAAGTCAGTTTGATGTGGCTCCAGCAAATGTGGAGTCACAGCCCCCTGTTCATAACCTTCAAATCGATACACATTACAATCCACCATCACCAACTCCATCTCTGGATGTGGATATGATATCTACATCAATTCCTGATTCTCCATCTTTAAGATTCTTGGAGAAGCCCCACTCTGCAATTTGTGGTCATCATCTTTTAGATGATTTGTTGGGCCATCAATCTTCCATTCCTGAATTCACAACAAAATTTGTGGCCTCATCTTTAAAATCAATCTCCACAGATTCAGTGTTGGTTTTCACTTCAACGGATACTATCTTTCCTTCATCAACGGGTATCCTTCATCCGTTGACAAGTGTTTCTCCATCAACGGATGCGCCTATGTCTAGCCATCTGTTGATAGCTATAACTACTCCATCAACGGATATCCCTTATCCGTTGATAACTCACTCTACCACTGCTATATCTGACATTCCTGTGTCAAGTGTGGAGGAGTTCTCAGTAGTTGAAACACTTTTAGGATTGAGGGAAGGGAGTGAGAGGCTGCCTTGTGAGCAGGCAAAAGGAGAGGTAAATAATGAGAGGCTGACCATTTCTTCAGGTCAGGCAAAAGAAGAGCAAGAGAGTTCCACCTTAGTAGGTGAAGGTGAGGGTGTGAGAGGTGTGAGCCAGGGGGAGCCCCTGATGAAAGAAAAGAGAGATGAGAGGAGAGAAGGGACTACAGGAGAAATAAGGCAGGAAGATCCAGCCATTGCAAGTGAGTTAATGGAGGTTAATGAAGCTTCTAAAGAGATGGAATTTCAACAAGAATATCAGTCAATCATTGACTCCATCTCTTTGGATCCTGAAACCTTTACTCATCCTGTTTCTACCTATCAAGTCATGGCACAGCAGGGCAATGTGGAGGCAGAGGAGGCAATGCACCTAGTGCACACCTCACAATCTCTACAAAGAGCAAAGGAAGCTTTAACAGCTCTGCCTTCAGAAACTGAAAGTGAAGAGTTTGGCAATGATGACAGTGCTAGCACGGAAAATGATGAAGAAGTCAATATGGAGGATACTCCAGAATGGCTATTTTCTACTGCCACTGTGGTTGGTGACTTCAATGTGGAAATTATGAAGCAATATCAAACTGCTATGGCTGAGCACCAGAATGCAGATCCACAGAGGAAGGCTGTCCTTCAGCAAATAATGGCCTCCCTGAAACTTCACAAGATGCAAATGGTTGTTCAAAGAACACAACAAGAGGAGGTTCAAACTGCAATCAGAGAAATGAAAGTACAACTAGATGCCAGGATTGAGGCACTAGCCCCTACTACCACTCAGAAGGTGCTGACTAGCAAACTGTTAAAAGAAGATAGCCTGGCCAGGTCTGTTCAGCATCTTTCCTCCAGAGTGGATAGTATGGAATCTCAAATGAAGCAAATCATTGCCAACCAAGCAAAACAGACTGAGCTACTAGAAAGGCTACTTGCAGCCTCACCTCCAGCCCTTGATGCTAACAAAAAGGGGGAGAAAAAGGAAACAAGAATAGAAGAGGTTGCAGCTACTACTAGTCAATTTCAAGCTGCCAGTAGCAAGATAGCACAAATTGAGGGGGAGCAACAGCCAACTATTGTGGTCAATCCAACAGATTTTTCTATAGAGGCTTCCCCTGTGAAGAAACAAATGGTTTTGCCTGAGATTCAGAATCTATCAGAAATCTCAGATGGTGAAAGGCAAGCCAGAATAGAAGCCTTAGAAAAGATTAATAAGGAGGCAAATGAAAGAATTATGAGGACAGAGAGAATGATCAATGAATCAATTGTATCAACTCTGTTCTCTACTCAGTCTTCTGCTCCAACAATATCAACTACAATTCTGACGGTGCTCACTCCAGAAATTGTGGCTCCTACATTCTATGATGCTGAACCATCTTATGTCAAAGAATTTGAACCATACATAAGAACCAGAGCCTACTCTCCACCAAAATCAAATGGGAAGAACAAGTTATAATTGAACTTTCCATTTCCCAAGGATGATGATGAGAAGCTAATGGGAGATTCAATCAAAAAGTTCAAGGAAAAGACAAATAAAAGTGTAAGAGATTGGATGGCTGTAATTATAAGGAATGGAAAAGTGTTAAATATATCCAACAGCCATCCTAGATTTGTTGAAGCAAAAAGAGAGGAGACCTCCAGACTTCTAATGGAAGATCATCCAAGTGAAGAAAATCAATATGAAAACTCAGATGAGAAGCAAGCCAGGCTGGCTCAGGAGTTATTGGATTAGGTAGAGGATGAAATGAGGGAACCTGAGGAAGTCCCCAAATTCAAACCCAAAAGGAGAGTGAAAACAAAGGCAAAGAGGCCTGTCTCTCCAGAAAATGTAAGTAAGGAAACTACTGGCTCATCAATATCTATTTCTGCACAAGTAATCAACCCAGCTGTGAATTTCCATGGTGACCCTATAATACCTAAAGAGGAACCAATGAATCTTAACTCCATTGAGGTTCCTTCATTCTTACTGAAGCCTCAACAGAAGCCTAAACAGAAGAAAAGGATACCAAGGAAGCAACCTTCAAAGAAACCAATTCAAGTTGCTATGGTGCCAGCTATTGTCAAGCAGCCAATCTTGGAAAACAAGGATGATTTTATCTATCAGGCAGATATTGAAGAATACTCTGGCATGAATCTGTATCTGGATGAATTGTCAGAAGTAAGAGGAATTGACAAATACAAGCATTTGCCTGAGAGATTGGTCTTTGTATACAAGGGAGGAAAGGAAAGGACATGGCCACTACAGGGGGTTCTTGGAGAAAATTATCTGACTTTAACCAAGGTGTTCTCTGCAATTAAGAGATACACAAGGTTCTCCAAGATAGCAAAAGGGGAGATACTGGACAGATTAGAACAGATAAGGAGAGAATGGAACTCACCATCAAGACTACAAAGAAGATGAAGATCCCATACAATGGACAGAAAATCCACATTCAACCCTTCTGGATGTTGGAGTTCAGGGATGAAGATGGAAACAGGAGATGCTTCAGGTTAGAAGACCAACTATCAAAGGCTAGTTCTTAATACCTGAGATGGTTACAACAAAAGCTAAATCCAAAAGTTGTTGAAGAAGATGCCTTCTATAGGCAACTCCAAATGCAGATTGAGTCCAACTCTGCCAAAGAAGGAAAATCAAGGGTGATGCCAACCAGAGAGAAGAAACAGTTTTAATCTGCTCAGTCTAGAGGAGCACTTCTCTGTAAATTTCTCAAACTTTCTGTTTTTAATTTTTGTAGCTTAATACAATTTTTGCATTGTTCTATATATATCTTTAGGAATGTTCTGTTATCATCAAGGTCCTGAATTTATGCTTTATTGCCATCAAGTATAAATTGGGGGAGATTGTTAGGAATATGTTGTACTTGATGATAACTTCACAATCAATCAAATTGTATAAGTATTGTAGCTGTCAACGGATGAGGATTTATAACTCTATCCGTTGACAGGTAGCTCATCAACGGATGAGGTTTTGTAGCATACTACAGTATCTCTATGTTATCAATTGATAATGTTTTTATCCACAGTCATGTTGACCATCAATGGATAGGCAGAATAGGGTATCCAATTGTAAATAAGCTATGCTATGTAATTCTGTTTAAGTGAAAGTGTATCAACGGATGAAGATAGAACTCTATCAACGGATACAGCTCAAATCTACAATATCAATGGATACAACTCAATCTATTATCAACGGATGACAGTGTACAATGTCAACGGATAATCATTAACACTTTCTTCTATGCTAAGCTGGGGATTAGCAGTTGATAAAGACAGGTTTGACTGACAGATCACATGGGTTCATAGTAGATACAAAAAGCAGTATGGCAGCCATACTTTGGAAACACAAAAGAAAGAAGCATTCCATTTACACTATGAATACAAGAAAGGTGCAGGGGACATGTCTGTTCACAAGGACAACCTTTCGGCTACATGTATATTTGGAGTGAAGTAGCAAGTCAACTTGAATTAGATTAGTATTATCTTATTCCTGTAGTACTTGTAAACTTGGGATTTATATAACCAAGTGTAGCAACTCTTTAGAAGCTAAGAAAACAGATACATTTGCTTAAGGTTTTCTTGAATATCCTTAGAAAGCAAAGAGTTGTAAAACAGTAGTTGTGTACATTTGTATCACAGAGTTTTCTTCAAATAAAAGCTTCAGGTGGTGCATTTAACCACCCCTTCTACAATTATACAAGTGTGTAATCTGGGAATAACAGGGCCTATAGCGAATGTACCCACAAAATCCAATGCAATGCAATGCATGAATGCAACTAATATGAAAATGCATATGATTTACTACTAATACATCACCACACCTTCAAATCCTCTCATGTCATTTCAACTTAAGAATCAAAGTAATAATGCGATGTCTTGGTGTCGAAAGTGCAAGTATTCATATAGTCTACTCAATGAACATGCATAAGTTCTCAAAAGTCCATGTCAAGTGCAAGAATAAGTTAGTAACAATGCTAAGCCTACAAGAGTACATCTTTGAGACAAAACTCGGGATCTCATACGCAAAAACAAGTACACACTCACAATCCAATCACAAAAGAATATTCACTCAAGAACAAGGGTAAGTGTATCACTCAATTCCAACAAAATCATAAGCATGCTTGACATTTGATCAATCTAACTCTTAACACAACATACATCAATGACGATAATCAAAAGGACTTTAATTAGGTTGTAACGGGGCTAGGGACAAGGTATGTCAAATAAGCCAAATCAGGTGAAGTGTCAAAAGCTAGTAGGAACTATAATGAATCATACACAACACCCTATTTCCCCCCACATAATTTATTATTTTTCTTCCAACAAAAACACTCGACTAGTCGACTAAAGTAGGAGCACAACAAACACAAATATGCTCTCATAATATATTTTTTCCCTTTTTTTTTCTTTTTTTTTTCTTTTTCCGAGAGCTAAATAAAGCAATAATATAAACAATAACAATGATCCCATGATTTTATTACACATGCCGACTATCAAGTAAACAACCAAACCCAATGTTCAATATTTCCCCCAAAATTATGACCAACAATAAACCCTTCCTTGCACACCTTATTACACCCTTAAGCACTCTACTAGCCTTTGACAATGTGGGTTCAAATTAATGTAAGACCAATACAAGAAAAAGGTCTAGGCAAGTAATGTGGTATGTCACCGAAAAAATAGGATTAAGCTCAACGGGCTAACTAATTGATCATGTAAATATGGTGTGGTAATATGGGAAAATATGCAGTTATTCCTAAATGCCTTTATCATTGTAATCGTCAAATAATGTCATGCATTTCAAGAAAGACCTCAAACAATTGCTAGCAATGCAAACAATCCGTGGACACTCAAGCAAACGAATAAATTGCAAAAAATATGCAATAAGGCTCAAAATCTCACTCGGTGCAGGGAAAAACATACTCAATCCCAAGCAAAAATCTCTCTAATGCACCTACTTGTATTCAAAGCATGCAAACTAAATCAACTTGCACATATTCATGTCCTTCTAATTACTCACAACATTCAATAAGTCTACTTGCTTCAACTTACTAGTGTATGTGTGTGCACAAGAACAAAGCATATCACTTCTCAATCAAAAGTGTCAACAACACAAAATTCCTATCCAGCATGGGTACAAATGCAAACTACTATGGACTCACATGATAATAACACGAACAAAACATGCATGAATTACAACTAAAATGCAAAACATGATATCCTACATGACACATAACTACTATAAACAACTACATAACTACTACTCATCCCTCGAACCACCCCCAAACTTGAAATATTCAATGTCCGTATTGAATGAAAGTAAATAGGAGGGATAGTAGGAAACATACCTAATCATCGAAACACATGGGTTGCCTCCCACGAAGCGCTTTTGTTTAATGTCTTTAGCTAGACATGGCAATGGTTTTTCTATTGAAAATTTCTACACCGTATCTCTATATGGTCATTTAACTATCTTTTCCGGGGCTATATTCTTGACGACAAGTTTCCGCCTTCTTTGCTCCTCAAAAGTGTTCGTAACATTGTTCTCTTCACTACCTGACAATTTAGCAACAATAATAATAGGCAAAGTAGATGATTGACCCAAATATACATACCTTAGCTGATCTGATGGTTTAAACTTTAAACTCGAGTCTGGAAGTTTCTTCAACATGATGATTTTCATTATTAACCACCAAAGATTGAGCAAGAGTGGAAATAGACGGATTAGGAATGAAAGTGGGTAGTTCACCAACAAAAGTCTTCACAACTGACGTAGGATCAAAAGAACTCTCCTCAAGTTGGATTTCATGCTTAGAACAAATGACCTTCAATTCCTCTAACATCTCATCAGAAGTAAAATTCCTATACAACTCATGAAGATCCTCATTACCCTCAATCAAAACATCTTCCTCAAGAAAAGACTCAATTGCACTATCCTCAAGATTTGACCATGAAACCACCTCATCAACCAGCACCTTAGAATCCCAAAGATCAGCCAAGCCTAGTGACTCACACTCTTCCTCCTCATCACTATCCACCACAGATTCTGAAAAAACAGAATTTTCTTCTTTTTCTGTAGGATCCTGATCATGAATTCCTTCTTCATCCTCAATTGCTGAATTCTGATCGTTCGTGACTTTTCCAGATCTGAGTGTTATGGCATTAACCTGCTCCATGCCATCTTGTTTTCCTGGATTTACCTCTGTGGCACTAGGAAGAACTCCCTGCGGTCCGTTGAGAAAGGCACTTGCAATTTGCCCAATCTGATTCTCCAATGTCTTGAGAGATACTGCCTGACTTTTAATCATCAACCTCAATTCATACAATTCAGATTTTTCATTCGAAGATTGACCATCATCCCCATGAAACTGTTGCTGCTGAAAATCTTGATTGTTGCTCCAGCCGAAATTGGAATGATAGGTGGCTGGAGCTGGTTGCGAAGGTTGCTGGAAGTTGCTCACAAACTGTGCCGATTCAGAAGATATGGCACATTAACTCGTCTCATGTGCGCCCTCACATAGCTCACCACCACTAGCAACTTGAGGCACCCCATGCTTGACTGTGCACCCAAGCCATTATAAAAGTAGTTAATCACCATCCAATCAGGCATCCCATGATGTGGACACTTCCTTAGCATCTCCTTATATCGCTCCCAAGCCTCGCACAAAGATTCTTCAGACTGCTGTGAAAATTGAGTAATAGCGTTCCTGATTGCTGCGGTCTTTGCCATTGGAAAAAATTTAGTTATAAATCTCTGAGCAAGATCCTCCCATGTCAAAATAGAACCTACTGGTAGAGAGTGCAACCAACCCTTAGCTTTATCCCTCAAAGAGAATGGGAAAAGTCTCAATTTGATAGCATTGTTTACATAAAATCACGCAAGTGCACGTGGTCACAAGCAATATTCGATAAGTTAAGTTCGTTCCCACAGATACTGGCTATTTCTATGTAAATATGCTCAAGCAACAATGTATGATCAATTTCAATTGCTTAGACAAGTAACAGATTTGGGTTTGTAATTATCTAAATTAACTAAGAAACAAATTAACAAACTAAGAATTAATTAACTAACGAGAAATAAAATCGAAGTACTAATGCTAGGGAAAACATGGAATCCTAACTTCATTAAATATTTTTCTTATATCTGACGCCTTTAATCACTTTATGCAACGGTTATGATATCTGATTGGACAACACGAAACAAGTATAAGCTACCTCTCGGTATACTAACACCAAACTACTCATAAATCCACAAAAGAGATAGAAGATGAATAGACACCAATTATGTTTAGACCATATATCTCTATAAGATTTGAAAACATAACGGTTTAAGCACAAGTTATCCATATTGATCACATAGGGCATCATAATATCTCTATTTACGCTACAAATCATGATGTTAAAACATCAACCTATCCTATGCTAGCATGGCAAGTTCTAAATCTCAAGATCCACTCTCGTTTCGCAAGAGATTAACAATTCAATTTAGATGTTAGCTACGCATCTAAAAGCATTAAGAATAACCATACAAGGATATCAAATATACATCACACACAGATCTTTAAAGCATCAAAATACTAAAGCTCCATAAATAAATCCGTTAGAATCCCATGACAACGATTAGTTCATAATTGAACCTCTCGTCATCATGGGATCTGATGAAACCATGATAAAAACAAAGTATGAAAAGATACAAATAAACCTAAGTAATTGATATGTAATGATGTGTTTTTTTGTCCCCCAAGATGTGTATTTATAGCCCCAATTTGCCTCTCCATCAAGCAATTGCCGTTTTAGAGTTGGAATAGAAGTATGACAATTTCCGTTCTTGAATGAGAATAGAATTGCAAATTCCATGTGTAGATCTGATTCTGGAATGTTTTAGCCGCCCAGAGCAATTACCATACTTATTAGAAGTAGGAATTATAGCAATTTCCTTGTCAAAGTTGAATTTCTGCAGTTCGGCACATAATACGTTTCCTAAACTGATTCGGTTTTGAAGGAAAATTCGTAACTGACTTTTCTTCAGTATTTCTGGGCCGTTCCAGTTGTATTTGGACATCTGAACCACTTTAGAATGAAAGAGAATTCCGTTATCTTCGCGTGGACTGTAAGATCGTCCAAAATGGACTTGTAGAACTTAAGATATGACCCAAACAGTGAATAAGGATTTTCTGGATAAAAATTCATAATTTCCAGAAGGGTTCCCACGCCGCAGCGCCCTTCCCAGGCCGCAGCGCGCCATGCTTTCTATCCAAGATTGTAGAAAATCTCCCAGGCTTCGCGTGAGCTGTAAGATCGCTGAAAACGGACTTCTAGAACTCCAGATATGGCCAAAACAGTGAAGACTGCGCAACCTACCCAGAAAATCCTAATTTTACACAAATTGCTCCTTTCTCCTCCGTTTCCTTTGCATTAGCTAACATCTTCAATACCATGACACATGTAACCCCTTGGTAGCATAACACAAGTGTCCAATCTTCATTCCAATGCTTAATTTCACTCTAATATCGATTAGAAACACCAACACTAACCGATAGCTACAACCCTGCACAACTACACAAAACACATCAAAAATACAACAAACTTGAGACCAAGTCAATCAATTTAAGCCGATATGGAACGCTCCAAGTGGATATAAAATCCACTTATCAAGCATCTTCCGACACCCCGTTGATCTCGAAAGTGTCGCAGATCTCAATGAAATTCCGGATGTGCATGTTAGGATCTTCAATCGGAGCACCCCTAAAATTAACCGAATTCTGCACCATCTGAATTATGCTAGGCTTGATTTCGAAAGTATTTGCTGCACTAGCTGGCCTGACAATGCTAAATTGGACGTCACTGATCTTTGGTTGAGAATAATACATCAATGCTTTCGCTGCCTGCTGGTTCTCCCATTGCTACCTGAAACACATAGAACTAAACAACTATGTAAGAAATAATCCGAGTCAATGAACTCTAACGACCACTGATGACAAGCACATAAACTAAAAATAAAACACCGATGATCCCCGGCAGCGGTGCCAAAAACTTGTTTGCACTAAATCACGCAAGCGTACGTGGTCACAAGTAATATATGAATAAGTCAAGTTCGTTCCCACAGAGATCTGGTTAGGTTTCAATTCAGTTCATGCACCTATGCAACAATGTATGGTTTTTATTCACTGCTAAGACAATTAACAAGATTGGGTTTAGATTAACTATAATTAACTAAGAAACAAATTAACAAAACTAAGAATTAACTAACTAACGAGAATTGGAATTGAATTACTTATGCAAGAGAAAACATGGGATCCTAACTTCATTAAATACTTTGCTTAGATCTGACGCCTTTAATCACTATATGCAATGGTTATGATATCTGATCGGACAACGCGAAACAAGTATAAGCTACCTCTCGGTATACTAACACCAAACTACTCATACATCCACAAAAGAGATAGAAGATGAATAGACACCAATTATGTTTAGACCCTATATCTCTATAAGATTTGAAAACATAACGGTTTAAGCACAAGTTATTCATATTGATCACATAGGGCAGCATAATATCTCTATTTACGCTACAAATCATGATGTTAAAACATCAACCTATCCTATGCTAGCATGGCAAATTCTAAATCTCAAGATCCACTCTCGTTTCGCAAGAGATTAACAATTCAATTTAGATGTTAGCTACGCATCTAAAAGCATTAAGAATAGCCATACAAGGATATTAAATATACATCACACACAGATCTTTAAAGCATCAAAATACTAAGGCTCCATAAATAAATCCGTTAGAATCCCATGACAACTATTAGTTCGTAATTGAACCTCTCGTCATCGTGGGATCAAGTGAAACCATGATAATGAAACAAGATATGAATTCTATGTTATAATATGCTAACT
Source organism: Saposhnikovia divaricata (assembly GCA_036435485.1). NCBI lineage: Eukaryota > Viridiplantae > Streptophyta > Magnoliopsida > Apiales > Apiaceae > Saposhnikovia > Saposhnikovia divaricata. The sequence goes on along the minus strand of CM071597.1, from coordinate 64,016,032 downwards.
AATGATACAAATTACAATGGTAGGATGTGTTTATATAGGCTCTAGAAGTCTTGCATGCCCAGCAAGAAATTCTCCAAAATAGAGTTAAAATAGAATTTCTGCAGTTTAGCACAAAATACGTTTCCTAAACTGATTCTGTTTTGAAGGAAAATTCGTAGCTGAATTTTCTTCAGTATTTCTGGGCTGTTCCAGTTGTACTTGGACCTCTGAACCACTTTAGAATGAAAGAGAATTCCGTTATCTTCGCGTGGACAGTAAGATCGTCCAAAACGGACTTGTAGAACTCAAGATATGGCCAAAAACAGTGAATAAGGGCAAAACTGTAATTTTTCAGCAACGCGCGTGCGCAGTCTGCGCCCCAGGCGCGCAGCCTGCACGAGTTTCAGCTGCCAGACGCGCAGCCTGCCCCTGGCCCTCCGTCTGCGGTCATTTTTCAGCTCTATTTCCTTCGTTCTTGCTCCGTTTTCGCCCGTTTTTTTTGCGTTAGATCACATTCTTTATTTCCATTGACTTAGGAACCTTCATGAGAGTTTAATGACAACTCCATTCTTCATTCCATTGCACAAATTTAACTCCAAAAATGACGGAAGCATCAACCAAAATCGACATTCTTACAAACCTGCACAACTACACAAAATACATCAAAACTACAACAAACTTAAGTCCAAGACAATCAATTTAAGCCGAATTGAAGCGATCCAAGTGGATATAAAATCCACTTATCACACCCCCAAACTTAAACCGATGCTTGTCCTCAAGCATAAACAACTAAACGCTACCTAATTAGTACCACTTCCGTAGGTGATCACGGTTGCATTTGGCATATGCAACAAGCCCTTTAAACCCCTAGGCAGCCCTAGTGGACGAGTAAGGTCTCGTGAGGGCCTATAGCGAATGTACCCACAAAATCCAATGCAATGCATGAATGCAACTAATATGAAAATGCATATGATTTACTACTAATACATCACCACACCTTCAAATCCTCACATGTCATTTCAACTTATGAATCAAAGTAATAATGCGATGTCTTGGTGTCGAAAGTGCAAGTATTCACATAGTCTACTCAATGAACATGCATAAGTTCTCAAAAGTCCATGTCAAGTGCAAGAATAAGTTAGTAACCATGCTAAGCCTACAAGAGTACATCTTTGAGACAAAACTCGGGATCTCATACGCAAAAACAAGTACACACTCACAATCCACTCACAAAAGAATATTCACTCAAGAACAAGGGTAAGTGTATTACTCAATTCCAACAAAATCATAAGCATGCTTGACATTTGGTATCAATCTAACTTTTAACACAACATACATCAATGACGATAATCAAAAGGTCTTTAATTAGGTTGTAACGGGGCTAGGGAAAAGGTATGTCAAATAAGCCAAATCAGGTGAAGTGTCAAAAGCTAGTAGTAACTATAATGAATCATACAGAACACCCTATTTCCCCCCACATAATTTATTATTTTTCTTCCAACAAAAACACTCGACTAGTCGACTAAAGTAGGATCACAACAAACACAAATATGCTCTCATAATATATTTTTTTCCCTTTTTTTCCTTTTTTTTTCTTTTTTTTTCTTTTTCCGAGAGCTAAATAAAGCAATAATATAAACAATAACAATGATCCCACGATTTTATTACACATGCCGACTATCAAGTAAACAACCATACCCAATGTTCAATATTTCCCCCAAAATTATGACCAACAATAAACCCCTCCTTGCACACCTTATTACTCCCTTAAGCACTCTACTAGCCTTTGACAATGTGGGTTCAAATTAATGTAAGACCAATACAAGAAAAAGGTCTAGGCAAGTAATGTGGTATATCACCGAAAAAATGGGATTAAGCTCAACGGGTTAACTAATTGATCATGTAAATATGGTGTGGTAATATGGGAAAATATGCGGTTATTCCTAAATGCCTTTATCATTTTAATCATCAAATAATGTCATGCATTTCAAGAAAGACCTCAAACAACTGCTAGCAATGCAAACAATCCGTGGACACTCAAGCAAACGAATAAATTGCAACAAATATGCAATAAGGCTCAAAAGCTCACTCGGTGCAGGGAAAAACATACTCAATCCCAAGCAAAAATCTCTCTAATGCACCTACTTGTATTCAAAGCATGCAAACTAAATCAACTTGCACATATTCATGTCCTTCCAATTACTCACAACATTCAATAAGTCTACTAGCTTCAACTTACTAGTGTATGTGTGTGCACAAGAACAAAGCATATCACTTCTCAATCAAAAGCATCAACAACACAAAATTCCTATCCAGCATGGGTGCAAATGCAAACTACCATGGACTCACATGATAATAACACGAACAAAACACATGAATTACAACTAAAATGCAAAGCATGATATCCTACATGACACATATAAGTATATAAACTTCTCACCAGAAGGGGTTTGTGTCCTTTTGAAATTCTATTTGTAGTCTTAATTGAGTGTTATTATAGTTTTATTTGTTATTATTTTTCCCTACTTTATAAAGACACGCTGCTTCCTTTGTTTTTTAAAGTTTAAAACGTACTCCATTTTTCATATAGATTAACACACATGTAAGGATATATATATATATATATATATATATATATATATATATATATGTGTGTGTGTGTGTGTGTGTGTGTGTGTGTGTGTGTGTGTGTGTATTTACGTGCTTAGTTTTTCAATGTTTATGGTTTGTTTTGGGGGTTTAGTTTTTTTTTTTTTTTTGTGTTTTTTTGGTATGTTTTTGGTGTTTTGTTATTTTTTTTTCTTTTAATTGTAGATTCATATAGTTTGATAATCTATGATATTTTTTTTGCTCTTGTTACTTGATGATATTTTTTTATAGAGCATGGGCTGTGAATTTCGAAAAATTTTTGAACAACATAATTTACCACCTAAACCACTTGTGAGTACCTTTTTTTAAAAAATATTTAGAATATAATGTTGTTGTGCTGGCTCTAATACATTATTATATGTTTATTTTTAAGGACATTCCAAGAGATTTTGGTTTGGACTTTTTTGGGAATGTACCATGTTTAATTGTTGTTGTTGCTCCCAATGGGTTTGATAATGTGATGAAAGTTGAAAAGCATGGGAAAACCCTTTTCATAGCTGAAGGTGGGCTTATTTTTTTTTTCCTCTTTCAATGTTATGGTATATCGTCGCCTTTTTTTTGCCTGCATTGGTGAAAGGAGGTTTTTGGTTAGAATATTAACGGTTTCTACGTTAATTTGCAAAACCAAGACTTATCATGTTCATGATAAAGTAGTCAATCAAGGTACTTTGGTTTTTTCCTTTCCTTTGATTTTCAGTTTTTTGCATAATTTTTGTAAGAACCCAGATTTTTGGTAGAATTAAAACTTTTATTATGTAAGGGAGTATGAATGAATAGTGGTTACGACTACAATGTATCAGTGGTTTAATGAATGAATATTTAACGGATTTGGATTCAAATGTTTATATGCCATGAACAATGCAATTGGTTGACAACTTAGATTAGAATAATCTATCTCCTAGAAAGTAAGATAGGGTATTTCAAAGAGGAATGAAATATTCTCATGTCATCCAAATCGATATCTGGTAGCTCATGTCATCCAAATCGATATCTGGTATAAGTCCAGCGATTCCGTAAAAGAGATAGGGAATGCTCAAGAAAGCGCAAGAACATCTTTTTAAGTACAAGGAATAAAAGAGAGAAAAAGCAATGAATAGTGTTTTTGGCGGAAATTGGAATATTATTAGACGACACTATATAGAAGTATTCAGAATGGATTTCTGAGTTCGTATTAATGATCTATAGGCAAAATAAGTGTATGTATACGATATCAGATTCAGAAAAATAGCACTTTTATTTTCTCCGAGATTTCCCTGGACACTGAAGTATTTAAGGATTTATTAAAGAGATTTGAGGAATTTAAATTCAAGGATTATAAAGGAAGATTGAGAATGGTAGTATAAATATTAAGAAGGTTTCCGGTAAAACCCTAACAAGAAATACTTAAGATATTTCTCCGAACGATCAATGAAACTGAGTAATAACCGGTCAAAGAAACAAGTAGAGAGCCAAGATGAATGCATGTGCAAGTGGATAGAATCGAGTAACCAAGCTAGTTACAATGCTAACTAGCAATATTAGAAACAAACCAAGTAGTTAGCTTAATCTCATCATCAAACCACTAAACACCAACACTTGTCCACTTGAATGGCATCATGCATGACCAAATCACTTTATTAAAGCTACTTTATGCCCAGATATTATCTAAACATCACAATAATACACATTAGACTAGATGAGAACAAGAGAAAAGCAAGCAAACTCCACCATTCTCTCTATTTCCTTCCATTCGGCTTTTACCAAAAATCAAGAACAAAAATCCAAGCTCCAACCATTGTTAAATCTCAAAATTAATTAGGTGAGTCCTATATTTCATAACTAAGATCTCCTATAAATCTTAGCTTCAAATTCCATTCCATTCTTGAGTTATAAAATCATGAAGGTTGAGGATGAATAGTAACTTTCAAGAACTAACTTTAGTTTTCTTGTTTCTTTGGATGATCTAAGCTTGGTTAAGGTATTCTAAGGACTAAACAAGGCTTAGTAAGGTCTTTACACACTCCAAGGAAGGTATATCTCTCAAGAACCCTAGATCTTACTTTGAGTTTTATGAATGTTCTTGGTGGTTTTAGATTGATTATGATGTTATTATAAGCATGTAAGCATGATTATGTAGTTGGTTTAATTGATCTAAGTAATATGATGAAAATAATGTTGAAGTGAGATGTTCTTGGACTTGTTAAGATGTATGGTATGCCCGGTGTGGCTTGGTTATGTGTGACAAATTTGGAAATGTTCGATTTATAGCCGTCGTAATGCCGAAATTTCGTTAGACCTTAAAGAACCGTGCATAACATTAGCCATAGGTCACCGATCTTGATAAGTATATGACCTCCCCTTATAGATCTCGAGTCATGGATCGTTTTGACGCAAAAATCGAAACAAAAGGACTTACGGTTTAGGAGATATGGCCGATTTAGTAAAAGTGGTTCTAAACAGTAAGTGCGAGTTCGTAACTGAAATTGAACCCCCTTAACATGAGTAATTCAGTGGCGAATCATAATAATTAAATATTAGAAGTCATAAGGAAGGTGTGAGAGAAGACCTCATGTAAAAAGGATCGTTTTCCGATTTTATAAAAATGTTCGAATCGAGGTTAAGTACGAATGAAACTCTCTGAGGAACACTTGGTTATAATTTTGGAAAAGCACTTAGAAAATGGACAATAAATCTCGAGGTATAATCTTTGCTAGTAAACGACCGACCTTAGAACTTATACGACTTAAGTACCTACCAAGTGTAAGTGTAATGACATGCCTTAATAACGAACAAGTGTCGGATCATAACGATGTTAATAAGAGTACATTAAAGGGTGTATAACGAGATGACTTGAAAACGTGTTTTAACCTAAGTAAAGTATATACTTAGCCTTTCAAAAGCGTTAAGTGATTAATCTCGAATATTTTGATTGTTTATAGATCACCGGACTGACCTGGGACACACTACCCCCACCAGATTACCAGGCAAGTTTCCAAACATTTTAGAACTATTGTTGTGATAATATATATGATTTTATTATTGTTATACATATGCCATAGCATGCATGCCTGTTTTCAAATTATATTTGATACTGGTTTTATGAATTGATACTGACTTATAAGCTAGATATGTGATATATTAGTTATAAGCCGGATATTGCTAAGACCCTTAGTGAAGGGCATATGATCTTCATTCTTCAAATATAGACCGGGAGTCGGTATTTCTGCATATATATTGTGATTATTTTCTGAGAAAAATATTTAAATAAATATTTTTCCATTATTTATTTAATGAACATTATTTGAATATTCATTTGAGTTTTATTTAATGAATATTATTTTGAATATTCATTTGAGCTTTAATTATTTAACGAATATTATTTTGAATATTCATTTAAGGTTGACTTATTTAATGGACATTATTTTGAATATTTATTCGAGGATTTATTTATTTAGTGAATATTTTTATATATTCATTCGAGGGTTATTTATGAGTAATATTTTATATTAAGAATATTCTTTAAATATTTATGATTTAATAAATATTCTTTGAATATTTATTTAATTCTTTTAACTAGTTTTAAAAATGATTTATTTTATTCAAATATTATCTTCGACCTTCAAATATTATGTAAAATATTTCTGAGTCATATTATGATTATTTTTATCAAGGAAAGGTTCCAAAAACTCCATTTTTCATTTAAATCTATCTTCCAAATTATAAGGGAACCTTACCTGAGAACTGTTATTTATTTTGTTTGACTTCCCGGTCATAAATCTTTAAAACTATTCTTTCCATTCGCAACTTGGTTGTTATTCATCAAATTGAATCTTTTGTTACTTCCTCATTGTTCGAGGGGTACGAATGATGGAACAAGTCTATATCCATTAACAAGCAACAACTTGGGAAATATTGGTGAATTTCCCTTTCCAATTAGATACGACTACTTTGTGGAGTCCTATCAACAAGTATTATACTTGGGGAAAGGGGGACGAACTTTACGTTTCAGAGTCATGGATATTACTAGAACTAGGAGCCGTGTAAGTGGCCGAGTGGCGCCGGTCCATCAATGGCCCAACCATTGGCCAGGGAGTTCCAAGGGGCGGTGGACAAGTAAATCCGTCTGTTCTTCCTTCTATATGTAGAGAATAATCATGAGATGCATAACATACGACTGATCATCGTAAACGTTATGGCTTCTGCGCGTCAATGCTCCAGTATTAGTTCATCTTTCAAAGTTGGAAATTTTCTGCAACATTATCAGTGTTGGCAGGGTTGAAAAGTGTTCAAACTGGGTGCATTATTTTCCTGCAATTTCTTCGTTATGATATATGTTGATATATTGCCCATATCTTTGCATAGCAGATATGTCTACGGAGTATATATTTTGAGTTACCTTGTAACTTCATCTTTACATTATACTAGTGTCTTTTTTCATTTCATGCATGGCATATGGTTTCATTGATATTTTAGAACTGTTATATATTATTGTTGTTCAGATATATTATTTTTGGTGGGCTATTGCTCACCCTTGCTTTATTTATTATATCACAACAACAGCTAGGTCTGATGGCCCGCGTAAGGCGCACTCGGCGCAAGAAGGTGACCCTAGTCGTAGGACTGCCCGCTGATATCGTTGCTACCATTGCTGAGGTAGGAGCAACTAGTAGACTAGACTGGCAGCTTTTGTTTACTATCCTTCATTATATGTATGACTAATGTTAATCAACGGCAGAAACTATTAAAATTATGATGTAATCATTTTGGGTTGTAATAACTTATGAATTGTGGATTCTATGGTTAGAGACTTATTTCAATTTCATCTCTGGGACTATAACTGATTGTGTGGTGTGATATTATTGCGGGGTCATAGCATGCTGTTTATTTATTTTGATTCAAGTGCAAGTAGTATTGATGGAAAATGAGACCGTAACGACCAGGTCCCCGACCCCGGATCTGGGGCTGTTTGTTGGGCCGCGCAACAGCAATTAACTCCACATTAGTATGATATTGTCCGCTTTGGGCCGATCCCGCACGGATTTATTTTTGGACACACTCCCAAAAGGCCTCATACTAATGGGGTTAACTGGCTGCTTATAAACTAGCTATCTGCCCCTCCCACAACCGATGTGGGACAACTCCTAACAATCTCCCCTTTCACACATCGGGCTTGACACCTATCGAATCTGCCACCATTCTGTGTGATCTGCTCCTCTTGACCCATACTGGAAGTTCCTGGCTATCTGGCTCCCTAGGCCCATACTGGAAAGCCCACCTGCTCCCCCTTAAGCCCAACCTGGGATAGCCCATCTGCCTCTTCCTGGATCCATCTGGGAGCCCATCGGAGATTGTTATGGACCGTTAAAACCATAGCTCTGATACCACTTGTTGGGCCGCGCAATAGTCATTAACTCTACATTAGTATAATATTGTCCACTTTGGGCCGATCCCGCACGGATTTATTTTTGGACACACTCCCAAAAGGCCTCATACTAATGGAGTTAACTGGCTGCTTATAAACTAGCTATCTGCCCCTCCCACAACCGATGTGGGACAACTCCTAACACTGTTATGATTTTTTGCTTTTCAAATGTGGTTTGTTCGTTGTTTGTTTATTATAAAGATTTTATGTTTTGTTAATTTTACATTATACTTTTTTATGTTTTTTTTATGGATAATATAAAGTTTTACATTTCATTGTATTGGTCTTGCAACAACAAAGTTCAAAGTGGTCTCGTTTGTCGTTGCTAATCTTCCATGTTTCTTTGAATTTGGTAAAATTGTGAGTGTTATAAATAGATTGTCTTAAGTAATTTTAGTTACGTATATTTCATGTTACATCTATCCTCGATTCCATCCAAATTTTAATATAAGAAATTATTTTTATTCTACATTTTTTCGTCTAAATACATAAAAAATTTATATGGCGTGGATTCATGATTTCCAAATATCAGAATGCATTGGTCCAATATGAATATCAACAAAATAAACCAAACTGTAGCTTACTTTCTTAGTACTTATCACGCCTCCGTTTATTACGCATACCCTTCACTTTCTGAAGATCGAGGATATTTTCCACAATGACGTTCTGTGAATTTCAAAATTTCGGAGACTAAAGGTTATCATTTAGAATGATAGGTATTTGCTACAATATAAATTCAAGTTATAGATGGTAATACCTGTTTTGCATAATTTCCTCGACGAATTTTATTACGATCATCTTCATACTCAGCACTCTTAGTAACTCTCTTAGATAAGACACTCACAATTAAATAAGTAAGCATATAAGAATAGAGCATTGTAAAAGCAGTCTATATTCCTAACTTTTTACATTTTAATTTAATTTGTGAATGAGACTTAAATACCTTGTCCATGTATTTATTTCACCGTTTTGCATTACGCTCTTCCCGTTGTTCAACAATTTCAGAGTTTTTTCTTTTAGGTATCTTTCTCTTGCCTTTGTCTTATCGGCCTCTAATTTCAAACAAATATCTATATTCCAAAAATGTAAAGGCTTAAAGATATAACTCTATTGTTAAATAAATGAAGGCAACTTTTAATTTTTACTGTCTACATAACAACTATGTCTACAATTATGTATAGGAAGAGTTATTATCATGCAAGCATCATAAGTAGACAATTCAACAACTTATATATATAGAGATAGGGAGCCAAGCAATAAGGCTTTTGAGTATTATGTTCACTATAAGGACCAGAAGCGAATTTCAATAATTATTTCACCAGATTAGTGACTTTTAAGTTCCATATAAGTTGTCTACTTCTAGCCCTACGAAGTCATGGACGGAACTGTCATAATTCACACATTTGACTTATAGGATTAATAATCATCTAAATTTCATCTCTATAAAAAATGTTTGCATCCACCTTATTTTACCAAGATGAAGAATTGAGTGAATTTGCATTCTGCAAAATTAGTTTTAAAAAGATGTAATATCACAAATGAAGGCTTTATTTCAATTCGTATTCAAGTGTGTGATATGTACCTTTTATATACGTAGCCAACCCAAATAGAGAGTTCATATACAAAATCACAAATGTAATTTACCTTCAAGTTCCAAACAAATTGTGCCCATTTTATTAAAATTACAAATGCTTTGATATTCATAAGAATGCTTGATATAGAAGCACAATTACATTGTCTCTAGGGCACTAACACTATCAGAATAAGAAGAACATCTATTATTTAGATGACGAAGCAACGATGATGAAGATCGAGAAAAATGTAAGATTCTCGGAATCAGTTGAGGTATTAGGGAATTCGAGCCGAGGGAGGATATGTTGGGGTTCGTCCTAAATTCCTAATTAAGTTAAGAATCCTATTATGAGCAGAATTCTAATTTGTAATAATTGAGGTAATTCTTATTTTGGTAGAAATATTAATTGTGGAAGGATTTCTATCCAATATAAGAAAAGATGGTAATTGTCGCAAATAGTATTTGAAATAGAATAGAATTAGAATATTTTTGATGCCTATAAATGTAGATATTTGTAGGGGTTTTGGTGCATTGCAAAATTTAGAGAGTTGTGTGAGATACAAAAGAGAGAACTTTTGTGATCAAGGTGAGGTGATTGTATTCAAGAGAGTTGAGTGAGGGAGCGATTTCAATCTTGTAATACATTCATATTTAGTGGATTTGTGGTTCTACCCTCCCTTGAGGGGTTTCCACATTAATTTGATGTGTTCTTTACTTTCGTGTTTGTGATTGTGTTTGATTAACGCTGATCTATAGTGGATGCGATCCTAACACAATTCATCACAAGAACGTATATTATGGATTCGTAAATATGTGGCCCACATGATGCGAGTCCGCAAAAAATATTTGATATATGTACTGACAACATTACCTCTGTTGGGGCAAAAAAATTTTGATTTTTTTGGGGAAGGTTAATCACAAACAAGTTTATTCAAAAAAGAATTTATTCGTTTAGAAGAAGAAAAAAATATTTAATTACTATTAATAGAAAAAGTAAAAACTTTTAGGTTCTCGATTCAAGTTTCAAATAACCTCCTAGTTCGAATCGTATTGCGAAGGAAGGGTGTGAATACTCCAATTTTGTGTTCCATGTGTGATAGAGATGTGGAACATCTACTGCACTTATTTTTTAACTATCAGTTTGCTAAGCATTGTTGGCAAATTAAGGGGCTCTCATATGATATGAGTTGAGTTGAGTCAGCATCTGATTGGTTATCAGTTAGAGTGACAAGTGAAAGGTCTAAGACTGTCATAGAGATAGCTTTAGTGCTGTGGGGGATCTGGTTTGCTAGAAATAAGATAGTGTGGGAAGGAAAAAGGTTGTCACCAATGGTCGCTATGGAGTGGAGTTCGAAGCAAATTAGTGATTGAAGAGGGGCTCAACGGCAGTACAGACTGTGGATACTCCTCTAGAGATGAATGCTAGATATTCTCCATGTGATGGTCTTCCCTTAGCGGATCCTAATTTATATCGCATGATTGTTGGTAGTCTTGTTTATTTCACCGTTACTCAACCGGATATTGCACATGATGTTCATGTAGTTAGTCAGTTTGTCACTTTTCCTACTATCGTACATTGGCCTGCAGTTCTTCGTATTCTCAGGTATCTTTGTAGGACTCAATTTCAGAGTCTTTTGTTTCCTTCTTCCTCATCTTTAGAGTTGCGTGCTTATAGTGATGCTAATTGGGCTAGCAATCCTGAGGATTGTAAATCCACTATTGGTTTTTGTATTTTTCTTGGTGATTCTCTTATTTCATGGAAGAGTAAGAAGCATGATGTTGTTTCTCGATCATCATCGAAAGCTGAGTATCGTGCTATGGCTTCTACTACTTGCGAGGTTGTTTGGTCACATCGGTTACTAGCAGATTTTGGTGTTAAGCTTACTCGTCCTACTCCATTATATTGTGATAATAAGAGTACAGTCTTTATTGCTCGTAATTTCATATTTCATGAGCGCACTAAACATATAAAGATTGACTGTCATGTGACTAGTCATCATTTGCAGCAGGGTACCATCACCTTAACTTATGTCTCTTTTGCACTTTAAATTGTTGATATATTCATAAAGTCTTACTCTATTTCGCGCTTCCATTTCTTGTTTGACAAACTCACAATGCTCATTACTGCAGCATCGTTTGTGACGGATGTTAGAATATATACGTATTTATTATATTCTTGTATTAAAGATATTTTCGATACTTTATCTTATATAAATTTACTATATAAATATTGAAACATGTATTACAAACTTTGAATTGGTTATAATATTATTTTATTTTTCTCTCAACTTTAACACCAAGTACTTAACTGGTAAAAATGTTATGATTCGATTATATATACTGCAAATGTACCAATTTTTTCCAGTCGCCATCTCAATTATTTTATTCCGATCATATTCTTTTAATAATATCAAAATTCGAGATAAAACAAAATTTTATAGGTGTGGCCGTGTAGAGGGATGACAACACTATGCAGGTGAACTAACTCAACCAGCAGCACGCAACCCAGCTAGCTCAAGAATTTGGCAAGCACCGCCAAGTGAATGGTGAAGATAAATGCTAACGCATCACTGGTGGATGAAGGATGGGTTAGTCTGGGAATTGTAGCTAGAAATCATGTAGGTGAGGTACTGTTTGCAGCGACCAGTAGAGTTCGCGCATGGTGGTCAGCGGAGATAACTGAAGCAAAAGCTCTTGCAGTGGCAATCAAGCTGGGAAAATGATATGGGTATGACAACATCATCATGGAGTCTGATTGTCAATCACTAATTACCCGCTTGTCAAAGGGGGGCGTTTATTTCTCAGATTTGGAGTATATTCTAGATGACATTATATTTCTTAGTAGTTCTTTCAATTCAGTAATTTGGTCTCATGTGAAAAGGGATGGCAATGTTGTAGCACATCACCTTGCTAAGCTAGTTCCGTTTGGTGTGGAAGAAGTATGGGAGCATGGTAGTCCCCCAGAAATTTCCCCATTTGTACTGCTAGATTCTTTATCAATGATATAAAACACTAGCTTGGTCCTCAAAACAAAAAAAGGTGAACTAAACTCCAATTTACAGAAAATGTCAAAACAAAGATAAAAACATGATGCAAATAAACCTTTTACATTCATCTGAGCCAAAAACAATGAAACGGAAGTACTGGGTGCATGACTAGCCAGGGTGAACCACATGCAAACTTAACCAACAAAACAAAAAATATCCATTTTGTTCAATAAAAAAAAACAAAGAATATCCATGACAAGATACGGTTGTGTTAGAATGACTGTTCTGTTTGAAACTAAATCAAAATGGACAAGTAATGAATAAACAAAAAGCATGGAATTGCAATGACCTAACAAACCTCGGACTGTGTACATGAGGACACATTACGAAGCATTTAAGAAATAACGATCAAGTGCATTCAGCAGTAGTCAGTAAATATACTAAACCCAAAATCTCATCCAAAATATGACAATGAGATGCTGATATGATATCGACGATTACAATTACATGTCCAAACATAAACCAAACCAAAAATTACAATTACATGTCCAAACATAAACCAAACCAAAAATTAGCAGTGTCGCGGTGTGTCCCATGATGTTACATGATGTTAAAAGATATATACAACAATGCAAGACAGTCTAAATCATTTTGTTAAGCTGCACATGACAGAATCATATCATCCCAACCTTTTAGAATTGAAAAATTAAATTTAACACTCATCATGTAGGGAAGTACCAACAGTATGTACAACCAAAGTGTTTGCTTCCAATGTAAACAATAACTATAATAATACGGAGGGTGATTGGAGCTACATACTATAAGAATAGACCGATACTAAAAAAAAACAGCTTAGTTGGCCACTGGATCAAACATTGTTTACGGGTCCATTCATATTATTGACAATCCCACAAGTCAAGTGGAAGAGTATAACAAAGCCAACCCAAACAAAACGTACCTATTATGTCTCTCACTCAAACGTAGGTTATGTGGAGGGTTAGAACTTAGATGTGCACAGATCTTACTCTTACTAAAGGATTATATCCTCAACTTATACGCAAAACTAGGCAAATTTCAGAAAAATAGTAAATAATCCTGAAAATTTTGATTTCCTTTAATAAAAGATATAGTGAAAAGTCTTGAGACGCTGCAAAAAGGACGTCAAGTCGTCAAGTTGTCCATAGAAAAACTAGTAAACTTTTTAATCACAGCAAGATATTACGGAGTAATAACTAGCATGAACCTGTGCATAACACAAATCATGTCAACATATAAAAAGTAAAAAGAATACAAAAAGATACAGACAAGAAGATACACATGTCAGAGTAGGTTAAGTAGGTCATTATTTATACTTATTTTTGGCAAGTTATGATTGTCATCTTCTGGTCACTTGAGACAGAAGCTACTGGGAGGCTAAATATATAGAGTACATATTTATATATCTTATTTGAAGATCCCACAGAGCCGATTGGAGTTAAAAGTTATTCTCTGTAATGTTTTTTCATAATAAGTTCAGGGAGAAAGTAGATCTCATACTGAATACAATGGTAATTGGTATATAAGAATCTTGAAAGAGAAACAAATCATCTTGTCAAAAGTATATTACTTCTAGGATTTACTCATATCAAGAACAATATGCACTCTGTTAAAAGAAATTACTGTTATATAGCAATTTAAAGTTGTAACTTGTAAGCTACTGTAAATCAATTTGAAAATGAAAAATTTAGCATAGTTGTACAACTCAAAAGCAATATTATCAATGTAATAGCAGAACACTTTACCAAACACTGTTTTCTTATTACTCATTTTCTTTGCACAATGATAAAAAGAGAAGGATTACAATACTAGAAGAATACATCATCAGTGTACTTCCAATATACAAATGAATAACATCCACAGTTCAATTAAAATATTGCAATTACACTGAAGAGAATAAAATGAATAATCATACTATAGACAATCACTGTGATTTAAGGCAAGATAAGCTTACAGGTCGAGCTTCGTTTGGTTGCAGGGATAGACTTAAACTTGTTCGACGAAGTAGAATTCAGTAAGCTGACCAGATTCACTAGCCTTGGAACCGACTTGAACCAGCAATTCTGTCATGTACACGATAATGCATATCCGTAGCAGTCCCCCTAAATGACTGGATTTTCATCAAGTCAAAGACACTTTCTTTCTCATCTTCATTAGCATGCGATTTGTTGCTCTTTTTCCCAACAACTCTTCCACTTTCACTTCTAAAACTTGAAGCTTTAGTCTTTGGTTTCCCCTTGGGCTCAAATCCATCATCCTCTCGCTGAGAACCAGACACCTGATCGGTGCCAGCCATTAGATCCATCAAATTATTCCTAAATCCCATATCAGAGTACACTCTACGTGGATATCTCAATGACCTACCAAACACTGCATCCAAACCATCTAATCTTTCTTCTTCACCATTCTTTAGCCTTGTATTCGACGGGCTACTCCGAACAGGCAATCCTACATTCTCAACCATCAAGCAAGGATTACCAAAACCATTCCATGAATGAAGAGGAACCAATTTACTTAACCTACTAAGACACTCAACAACCTCACTCATCGTCGGCCTCCTATCTCTACTACTCCTCACACACTTAGCTGCAATCACCGTCAATTGCCTCCGTACAAGAGGATCTCTCGGAGGCTCAATTCTCGGATCAAAAACACCCAAAAGCTTCTCCTTCCTAATCAACGGAACAGCCCAATCCACAATCGAAGGCGGAGAATACCCAACATCAATAGCCTTCCTACCACTAATAATCTCCAACAACAAAATCCCAAAACTAAACACATCACTCTTCGTACTCAAATTATCAGGTGTCACATAACCAGGATCAAGATAACCCATAGTACCAGCCGGAGGCGTAGACCTCAACCTATAAATATCATCAACATGACACCTAAGTGCCAATCCAAAATCACCCAATCTAGCATTGGCATTATTATCAATCAACACATTAGCTGACTTAACATCCCTATGAATAACAGGTGGATTAGAACAATGAAGGGTCTCTAACGCTTTTGCAGTTTGTAAAGCCAATCTAATTCTTTTCCCCCAATTAGGTGGTCTAATATTGGAATGCAAATAATCATAAAGTGTGCCATTACTCATAAACTCAACCACCAAAAGCCTATCTTTAGAATCATTAGTAAAGCCCAACAAATTAACAAGTCTAGGACTACGAATCTGAGACAAAATCTCAATCTCATTCTCAACTTCATTAACTACGTGGTTTGAGTGTGTGAAAGAAGAAGAAAGTTTTGATCTTGATTGAGTAGTAGTAGTACCTCCTCTACTAGGCCTTTTGACAGCAACTTGAACACCATTCTTGAGAATGGCTCTGTAAACTAAGCCATGACTTCCTCTACCAAGAAGCTTTTGTGGTGAAAAATTGTTGGTAGCTAATTCAAGATCAGTGTAGCTAAATTCTTGAATTTGAATGGGGTTTTCTTGGGTTTTGTTTTTTGGGAATTTGGGTTGTGGATTGGATATGGATATGGAAGATTCACTTTTACAAGAAAGATAACCCATTTGTTTGGGGAGGTTTATTGATGAAAGAAATGTTGTGTTTATTTGTGTGTGTATATGTTAGGATGGAGAAGCTTTAATGTGTTTTGTGTGTGTGTAAATTATTGGTGGTTGACTGGTTGCGTTGCGTATAACAAGTGGAATCCCCAGGGATTTTGCCAGCAAATCAGACTTCACAATAAACAGTTGACGAGTAGTCAACAGTTTTCATTCTTGGATGATTTATTCTTTGCGGTGGTTCCGGTAAACTGAAACAGGAAGTTAGTATAAATGTAAATACTGTAAATTATACTCTCTTTGTTCCATTCTTTTTACCCACATTTCCTATTCTGTTCGTCCAAATATGTTATCAACTTTCAATTAATACGGTAAATTAAATATTAATTATGTTAAGTTTTTTCGAAAGTAATATAATTTTTTGGTAATTATTAGGTTTTTTAATATGATTGAATAAAATATAGAAATTTGATTAGCTACAAAATGAGGGGAAAATCTTATGTACGATGTGCTAATTCATTGTTGCTTATTATTTTTTTTAGGCAATATTGTTGCTTATTTTCTCACAAATAAAATAGATCATGCTTGCATTAATATGTGTTCTATTAATTAAAACATGCCATTTAAAATTTTAAAATATTTTTGGGATTTATTTTAATATTTCTAACATTACTCATTATAAAAATGTAAATTTATAGCATAATATATTGTGATTTAAAATATAGGCACAAAATACTCGTAGTAAAATCCGTTTATATTGTCTTGCTACAAGAGACATATACTTTTATAGTACTCATTTTGATTATATAGTGTTCAAAATATGACATAGATTTTCTTTTAAGATACATTATTACATACGCAATAGTTTTGGCAAGATCTGTAACATTTCTAGTGCTATATTTTTACCAAAACAAGCATATGTGGTTTGTAACAATTTCTAAGTCTATCTGGTTGATTTTTCATCTACTGTACATAAAATTATATATTTTTTTTTTGTAACCACATAAAATTATAGAATCAATCTCCAGATAATCCGGCAGAGAAATTTTTTATTATACTACATAACGTATTATCAATATACTCTACTCTCAAGCAAGTAGCTTAATTGGTTGAGTTTACCTCTAGTCGATTTAGAGGTTCTAAATATACTAGCTTATAACCCATGCAATGCACGGGTTTCTTGTATTATACTATAAATTTTATTTAATGTTATAATTATGTTTTTGTATAATCATTATTTTTAATATATTTTTTATTTAATATATAGTAATATACCCATTATATATATTATATTAATGTTTCCTTATTATAAACAATGTATACAATTTTTAATATATTATACTAATAATTGAGAAATATGATGTGATATTTTCGGGTATATATCAATGATTGTAAGATTTGTTGTAAATTAAATGGGTAACGTGTTTTAATTATAAAGGAAATATTAATGATCGAAATATATGATACGTTTGATGTTTTTAGGTGTTTATAAAAGGTAATTAACTAAAAGTAAATGTGAAAAAGGTAATCGATTAATTACCATTAATTTAGATTTGTTTTAAATTAAAAAGGTAATGTGTTTTAATTGAAAGAAAATATTAATGATCGAAAGATATGATATGATTGATGTTTTTAGGTTTTTATAAAAGATAATATGTTTAACTAAAAGTAAATGTGAAAAGGCAATCGACTAATTACCATTAATTTTATTATATTAATGTGAAAAAGGCAATCGACTAATTATCGTTAATTTTATTATCTTAATCGACTAATTATCATTAATTATAACGTGTTTTAATTGGAAAGAAAATATTAATGATGGAAAGATATGATATGATTGATGTTTTTAGGTGTTTATAAAAGGTATTATCTCGACTTATTACCATTAATTATATTATGTTATTATTTATTTTAGGTATATTTATGTTTCTTTACAATCAAGGGTAAATAAGTAAATTCACTAAGTACCAAAAAACAGGTACCAAAACTTTCAATGTTTCGGAATTTATATAATAATATAGTTATAAATTTTTTTAATGTTATAATTATGTTTTTGTATAATCATTATTTTGTATTTAATATATATTAATATACCCATTATACATATTATATTAATGTTTCCTTATTATAAACAATGTATACAATTTTTAATATACTTTATTAATACTTGAGAAATATGATGTGATATTTTCGGGTATATATCAATGATTGTAAGATTTGTTGTAAATTAAATGGGTAACGTGTTTTAATTATAAAGGAAATAATAATGATCGAAATATATGATACGTTTGATGTTTTTAGGTGTTTATAAAAGGTAATATGTTTAACTAAAAGTAAATGTGAAAAAGGTAATCGATTAATTAACATTAATTTAGATTTGTTTATATATCAATGATTGTAAGATTTGTTGTAAATTAAATGGGTAACGTGTTTTAATTATAAAGAAAATATTAATGATCGAAATATATGACATGTTTGATGTTTTTAGGTGTTTATAAAAGGTAATATGTTTAACTAAAAGTAAAAGTGAAAAAGGGAATTGATTAATTACCATTAATTTAGATTTGTTTTAAATTAAAAAGGTAATGTGTTTTAATTGAAAAAAAAATATTAATGATCGAAAGATATGATATGATTGATGTTTTTAGGTTTTTATAAAAGGTAATATGTTTAACTAAAAGTAAATGTGAAAAGGCAATCGACTAATTACCATTAATTTTATTATATTAATGTGAAAAAGGCAATCGACTAATTATCATTAATTTTATTATCTTAATCGGCTAATTATCATTAATTATAACGTGTTTTATTTGGAAAGAAAATATTAATAATGTAAAGATAAGATATGATTGATGTTTTTAGGTGTTTATAAAAGGTATTATCTTGACTTATTATCATTAATTATATTATGTTATTATTTATTTTAGGTGTATTTATGTTTCTTTACAATGAAGGGTAAATAAGTAAATTCACTAAGTACCAAAAAACTGGTACCAAAACTTTCAATGTTTCGGAATTTATATAATAGTATATATATATATATATATATATATATATATATATATATAGGCCTTTGCTCCATACAGAACACTCTTATATACTCCCTCCGTCCCTAATTAGTTGTTCAGTTTGACTTTTCAGTGGTCAAATTGATTAGCTTTTGATCGAAGATTAAAATTAATCCGTTTATTATTTTAAAAAACTGAAAATCACATATTAAAATAGATTAGAAGTAGTTTACAATGGTATAATTTTTTTAAATATTTTTCATTATAGAATATATATAAATTTCAGTCAAATTAGAGTCAATTTGACCAACAAAAATAGAAACTGGACAACTAAATAGGGACGAAGGGAGTAACAAACAATAAAGAACACCTTAGATCTATCACATCCTTTGGCCCCACCAGGGGCACCCAATACAAAAAGAAGTTATTTTTTTACCTTCTATCAAGGCTGCAAAAAAAAATATTAAAATTACTGTTCATTGATGACGTCATCATGACGTCATCAATGAACAGTAAATTTTCAATTTTTTTTTTGCAGGTTTGCTAGAGGGTAAAAAAATAACAACTCTTTGTATTGGGTGCTATAACGGAACTCTTAAATTATATTAGATATGAGGTGTTCTTTATTGTTTGTTATATAAGGTGTTTGCTATGTAGTGCAACTCTATATATATATATGTATATATATATATATATATATATATATATATATATATATATATATATATATATATATATATATGGCCTACTCCAATACAAACCTACAAACCAAGCATAATATAATATTTCAAGCTAATCTAATGACCAAACTAGGGGTACCCCAATACAAAAAAGTTTAAAATACTTGGCTCTATCCAAAAAAAAATAATAATAACTGTTCACGTGATGACGTGGCAGTGGATTTCACTGGTTAACGGTGCTTCGCACCTTCTTGTACGGCGCTTCGCTCCTTTATCATTCTAAAGTTGTAAGGAATGACAATCAATGGTAAAGGCAATAGACGATTGACGGGTGTGTCGAGAGCCTTCGGCCCTCATGATTACCTAACTCATCCGTTTACTGTCTTAAATGCTTCGCATTTCCACGTAAAGATTTTTTTTTTTTTTGGGTTGGATAGAGCCAATTATTTTAAGCATTTTTTGTGAAGGTACCCTTGGCGGGAACCTTTAGAATAGATGAAATATAATTAATTTAATGTTGGTTTGTAGGTTTTTATTTAAAAAGTGGTTTGTATTTGAGCATTTGCATATATATATATATATATATAGGCTAGCGTTCAAATAGAAACCAACCTTAGAATAAAAACTAGAAACCCACACTAAATAAATTATATTTCATTTATTTTAATGGCCCCGCTAGGGGCACCTTCACAAAAAACGTTTAAAATTCTTGGCTCTATTCAAAAAAAATTTAAATTTTTTTTTTAAAAAAGTTACTGTTCACGTGCCACGCCATCACGTGAACAGTAACTTTTTTTTAAATTTTTAATTTTTTTATATTTTTGTTGAATAGAGACAATAATTTTAAACGTTTTTTGTATTGGAGTACCCCTAATTTGGTCATTAGATTAGCTTGAAATATTTAATTTAGGTTTAGTTTCTAGTTTCTATTCGAAGTCAGTTTCTATTAGAATAAGAACCTATATATATATATATATATATATATATATATATATATATATATATATATATATATATATATATATATACTCTACTCTCGGTGGAAGAAAAGCAAGGTCTTAGAGCAACTCCAACAGCCTCTTATGTTTTCCTTATAAATATGCTTTTACTGATTTAGAATATTATAAGATATGACAACTTTAACAAACTTCCTTATAATTGATCTTTATAATTATTAAATAATAAATAAAAGGAAGGAAACAATAACAAAAAAAGAGGGAAATAATTGGAAAGATGAGGGAAACTAATATTTTATTGATAAAAGTGAAATAATGGAGCCCTTAAAGATAAGGGATGACATGTTGCTCTTAATTTTTTAAATGTTGGAGCACAATTTTAAACATAATATTTTATAATTTAAGTTAGGAAGTCTATAAGGGATATTTCTTGGAGTTGTTCTTACATTTCAATTTTTTTTGTGGTTTCTTTTTAACTTGGTCAATGTGAAATCAATTTAAAAAATGCGACAAAAGAAAAAGGGAAAGCACCTTTTACATCAGGGTAGAATAATAGGGTCCCGTGATCATAGGCTAATATATTACTGGACGCTCGACAATTTTCTCTTTGGAGAATCTCCCGTGGTACCAACTACCAAATCCTTAATTAAATCAGTCTTCGTGACATTTATGTATCATTATTTGGAAAATATGTGAAAAATATAATGCTCTGTTAGAAATAAATGCACAAGCATTGAAATAATTTTTCGTTTAAAAATGTATATATATTAAGATAATTTATTAAGTAAAAATACGATAAATGATAAGATTTCGATTTTATCTCATATTCTTATAGTTATTTACTTATTTTTTAATATTGTATACAAAATTCATGTACCAAATATTTTATAATTTGATTAGTTTCATAAAATTTGGATAAATATTAATACGATGATAATCACATATTTACTTTTAATTTCTAAAATGTTAATTTAAAGTTTAAAATGGCTTGAAATCAACTTTATCAAAGTAAATATTTGAGTATAATATAAATAGTTATATTAGTAAAATTGTACATAAATAACATGAAAGTATGTAATTCACGTGATTTTAACGTAAACAGAAATATATTACAAAATCTTTTAACATTATGTAAAAGTCATCTTTGTGGTTCATATATATACATACATATTTATAAACATTTAAATTTGAATATTTTATTTTTTATTCTAATGCATATTACACAATATCAAAATTCTGTTTTAAAAATTAGGTAGTTTGAAAAAAAAATTATATTATAATTTTGAATTATTTTTTTAATTGAACTTTGATTTTTTTTTTCAAATATTTAAATTGTAGTAAAATATAATTAAACAACCTTAATAACTTCTACATTTTATGATATCTGAGATCGACTTTTTGGTTATATAAGTATATGTTGCAACTCTACTATTATATATTATATTGATCAATTTATTATATTATATAAAAATTCAT
The DNA here is from genome assembly GCA_036435485.1 of Saposhnikovia divaricata. Lineage (NCBI taxonomy): Eukaryota > Viridiplantae > Streptophyta > Magnoliopsida > Apiales > Apiaceae > Saposhnikovia > Saposhnikovia divaricata. Next base: position 63,993,773 of record CM071597.1, on the reverse strand, counting down.
ATAACCATGCCGTGAGGCCGTTTGACTAAGCTTAAAATTATTACTTATGACTTAAAGTTGCTTAAAGTGATAAGTGAAAAGTAAAAATTTTAATTCAATATTTTTTTGGGTAATTTTGTATTATGAGTGACTTATGAATTATTAAAATTGCAAACATAAAAATAAATTTAATAAATTATATATTTGAATGATGTTATTAACTTTTATCAAATAAAATCCTCAAAACAAAAATTCCAAAAAGTACCTCCTACCAACTTTTGACTTTAAGCTGTTTTGTTAACTTTAATTCAATTTCTGACTTATTTCACAAACAAACATTTTTTTAACTTAAAGTAGAAAATGACTTTAAGCCCATGAATTTTCCAAACGGGCTCTTTATAGTTATAGTCGAGTTATCATTGTTTATAATTATAGTAGTTTTGCAATATTTATGACTCAAAAATCCTATCTTTCATTCAATATTGAAAATGAGTTAGGTTATTTTGTATATATATATAACATAGATTTATTTTTAGAGTTCTCATCTTTTTAATATAAATTCAATAATTTATCGTTTTTTAAATATTTATGTTTTAACACCAATTATACATTTAAATTGCTGAAAGTCTAAATAGTGTCAACAAAAATCTCTAATATGACTAACCTATAAAATTTAATATACCTAAAAATTATGTGATGCTAATATTTATTATGTTTGATTTGATAAATAAGATTTACATATTTCTTAGAACCATATTTAATTTTTAATTTTAATAATTTAATATCTACTTGGAGATTAATGTAAATAAATACATTTTTTCCTGAACTCAGTTATATTTTTGTTTAATCTAAAATTTTATCTTAAAATATTATTTTTAATTCAATCATTTGATATAGCAAAAAAGAAACATAGAGTATACTGAATAGATTAAAATATTTTTCATAATTATATTCTTAACAATTTTCTAAAAATAATAAAACCAATATGATATTTAGTCAAAATAAAAAGAGAAAAAATTGGATAAAAGGAGAAGATGTAGTTTATCTAATAAGATTTTTAAAACGTAATCAAAACTAAGTATAACATATTGGTTATGACATGAGTTTTAGAGTGGAAGGTTTCGATTCTCGAGAGTAACATAATTATATCTAATTTTTACATAAAATTTTAAAATGGTGGCATTTTTGTTATTTTCAACAAATAAGGATAAAATAGTAATTTCACAATCATTAAAATGACACTTTTGCCTTTTGAAGTTTAATATATAGTAATAGATGATAAAAGGATAGTATTTTTGCAATTTCTTAATTTAGGATAGCATGTTTGCAATTTCTTAATTTATAGGCATAAAATAAAATTTTTACAATTATTTTATTGACACTTTTCACCTTATGTTGTCTAACTGTAGAAAAATCTAAAAATAGAGTTATATAAATAATATAATCTAATATTTTTATTTAACTCAAAAATTAAAACAAAAAGAGAAAAGTAAATAGAATAATAGGAGAAGGTGTGATTTATCTATTAATACTTTTGAAATAAACACTAGTGATGGAGTAGAACTGTGGTTATGACATAAACTTCATTTAAAGAAGGTTTTGGGTTCGCTTCCTGTATCACACAAATTTGTATGTTTTTTGTATAAATAATAAAACAGTGACATTTTTGAAATTTTTTAATATAAAAGGGTAAATTTTAACTTCACAACCATTAAAATGGCAAATTTTGCCTTTTTGCTCTCCTTTAATATATAGTAATAGATAATAGATATAAATAACCATGTTTGCAATCGCGGGAAAGCAACGAAGTTCAGTTCATGAGACCGCAACGGAGTGGAATAGATTAGCCGCAATTCAAGCGGTTATATTTTGTTGTCTTGGTTCGACTGTCTGAGATTTTTCGGAACATGTATTCATGTAAACTACAAGCACATAAATGTAATTATTCAATATATATATGGGTTTTTTTTCAAAATTATCCAAGTTGCAACACATATTTTCATTTCAAATGCGTGCAACATTTGCAATCTTTTTTTGCCTGCGTTTTAAACTCATTTGCAACCTTTGTCACCTAGATTCCAGTTTTACAACATTTGCAACCAAAAAACCTTATTTTTGTAAATAGTTTCAAAAAATTAGGTAGTTTTGTAAATATCCCATTATATATATATAATATATAAATTAATACATACATAGATATACACATACACATAAATAAAATAAATAAATATATATATATATATATATATATACTACATATACATAAAAATGTATATAAATGTATAAAGTTTAACAAATACACAGATATACTACATATATTATACTTTATACATAGTGTTACGTACATAATAAAATAATAAGTAATTAATACTATCATTTATTAATTATGCACCCTGCTAAATTATTTTATTTACACAAAAAAATTTACACACCTTACAAGTACATGATATGTCATATGAACACTCATCTTATAAAATATCTTGGATTCACGGCCTATGAGGCTATCGTTGAAATGATTGCATCACATCTACCGTTCTAGGGTAGTTTTGACAACAAAACTAATGTTTCCACTTTCCACTAGAGAATATAATTTATGCAACCAACAAAGAGTGTGTTTAGAAGTTAGAGGTTTGGGAAAAAGCTAAAGGTTTGAACCAAATTAGAGAGTTGACCATTTGAAACCTCTAATTGAAACCTCTAATATTAGTGTTTGGTAGTTAGCGGATTGAAATAGTTTTTTGGATTCAAAAAGCTAATTTTCAAAAAGCTACTTGGAGGAGCTTTTTCAATTAGAGATTTGTTATGTGTCTAGTTAAATCTACAAAAAGCTAACTCAAACATTTAATTACCAAACAATTTGATTTAAAACAACTAATTTAATCCGTTACTCAAAATAGCTAACTCAATCCGTCATTAACAGCAGCTAATAGCTAATTGTTATTGCCAAACCAGGCCAAAGTCTTTACCATAGCAAGGGTTTGCACAGCCTATTTCAAATGTAAAATTGACATTCGAGCCATGAGCAATAATCAGATTACTACACTAAAACACGTTTCACATTTTAAATAATTAACAGATGTACAACACACCTATTACTTGGTTAATAATGAGAGTAGCAAGTCTTCAAGGCTGAACCTACAGGCTATTGGCATGACCATGGGTAATCTTAGCTGGGCGCTTTGATAAATTGGACAAACATTATCGAAGCTAGTTTTAGTGGGGGTAAAGGGATGGGTGACATTCTGACATCATGCTAACTAGCTTGAATGTTGCCCTTGTTGCGCCACAACAAGGCTATGAGGCATAACGTTCTTACCCAAGTTTGGGCCACTGGGCAAACTTCCCCACTATCAAATATCGGGGGATGATCACAACAGATCTAGGCTCCGGCAAGCGGGCTTACTAGTCGAACATTAATAACCAAGTCAAATCACGTGTTGCCTCGAAGGACACGAACAAGAATATAACTTATGAACTGCATCAAGACACATCATGTTTCCAAACAATTTCCAAGTGACTGCAATCGATCAAACCTTTCACTCTATCTAGAGCTGTATGTCTGTGTCTCAATAGAGGAAGTGGGTCACTCTCTATATGCTGGTCCTGTCTCTGTAGAATTTCTTTACGAGGCAGCTTTCTTGAGCATATTTTCCATTTTGACTCAAACGCACAGGCTACATGAAAAGTATGAGAGCAATGTTAACTGATTACTTACAATTGAAAATACGATACAATCAACACATTAAAACGCAGATATAAAGATGAAAGCTCAATAAAAAAGTACGAGAAGGAACACTACAACAAATATATGGTTCAAGTATTTTTTTTTTTTTAAGTATGATCTTGATGTGCATGGTCAGATGCCGGCATTCTATGCTGGTGGTAGGAGTACTACGTAATTAAGAATCCACATAGATCTATGATCCCTGCCAAAATAGTCATACCTTTACACTTATCCATAAATCCTTGAATAAGGCATGCACAAACCCAAGGTCTTCCAGCTCGGGATGCTTTCGCACCGCCCTTTAGTTCACCATTATGTTGCTTCAAGCTACAAAACATGTATATTTACAGGGCCAGATTAGAAAACTGAAGGTGGCTAAACTTAAAATACTAATTAGAAAAAAAATCATTTTATAAAGATATTAAAAAATATATTAAAAGCATATTTTATCTTATATTTTTGTTTTACTTTTTCATATCTATCTACCTAACAAATTACTTCCAGCATATCAATTGTTTATTTCATTTATTAAATCACCTCGTGAATTAACTGATCTGAAATAGAATGTTAACAATCTGTATTCATTTATTTTTTGTGCTTAAATTACCTCAAATGACTCCTTAATTGATAATAGGCCATCTTCTTCAACTGAAGTATTTCGTATAGTGTGGAACCATTTTTATATTAACGGACTATATCATTTCTCCCTCCCATTTAAATTACATATTCATTGGAATTTATAACCCCATTGGCAAAGCATTACGGTCCAAATTGATGTACTCAATCATTTTTAACAGAAATTTGTAAAACTTGTATAGTTGAATCCACCAACTCCAAACAGCGGTTTCCTTGGAACCTACAACCAACATGGTCTTGAACCCCTCCATACCCATTGTGCTGCCGAATTATAAAAAGAAAAGAAGAGAAACTTTCAAAATATTTCTCTTGTATGCTCCCAAGTTTTTTCTGGAGAGAACAGAAGCAAAGAAAAAAAAATCAAAAATTTCTCTTTAGAACCGCCCATCCCATTTCTGGAATGATTGAGAATAATCCTCTCACATAACTTATTCCATATTTCCATATATATTCTCTTCTTTCTGGATAAAACTCGGGAGCATTTCTCGTCTCTCATTTAATACTCAAGAGCAGATAAATTCATCATACAACTGAAACCTAATTTCTCTGGCTAAGCTAATAGCAATAAAACTAAGTTGTGTGGCCAAACATATACATGTGAACACACATTAACACGTACATATAATCAAAATATATACTCTAAAAGAATACACAAGTAAAAGCTAATTTTTCCACCTAAGTCCATTCCATAATTCCCGGTTGTGTGCACAAATATATATACACATATAATCGGATCTAAAAAATTACTCATATTACTCGAAAATAACATAATTTCTCCAGCTAAGCTAACTTAACACGCCCCAAGTGAGAAAATACACACACATATAATCAGAACATAGAAGTATGGCATGTGTGGCAAGTACGTCAAATTAGTATCATAATCCATAATCAAGTTCAAACTACAAATCATATACATATAAAAATGAGTAAAAACACATACAGGACACAGAAGCCGACATAAGTTTTTGTTGGGAGTGCTTCTTCTTTGAAAGAACATGTAATTACATTTGGTACCAAAGTGAAGCCCATTCAAATGCATGACAACAGTAATATAGGATTTTCATAAGATATTGCATTCATGTCTTGCAGCTTCTTGTTTGATGTGAACCCATGGCACTTTCGTGTGCACGCCTCCCTTACTACGATTTAAAATCGTAAAGCTCAATATGTTAGGAAAGTGAGGAAATCCCCATATCATCATCATAAGCTTCTGATAGCATATAAGGTCCAACACATCATCTGGAACAGATAGGAGGTAATGTTCTAGTAGCAGTAACTAATGGTAAAGAGGAAGTACATGTTCGAATTCCGCAATGCGGCGATGTTGCAGCTCTCACTATGCCAAAAAAACCATAATACTTGTTAAGACAATTGTTGTTTGCATTTGTCAAGTCAGGTTGACAAAGCTCATTATAAAGGAAATTGAAAAACCCCACCGACCAACTGCTCTTTGCAATAGATCTTAAGCATTGGTGAAACCTATTTGACGCATGTGAAAGTTTGTGTTAGTACCTACTATCTGTCAGGATGAAGTGTAAGATAATGTGTGGGTTCATGGGATGATACTGGATTTCCGCCGTTCTCCTCCATAACGAGGCTTAAGGGTTTGAATTGTTAATAAGGTAGGAGTACACAAAAGCAAAAGAAGCTTGAGTTCACATTGAAAGCAGTTTACGCAGGGCAGAAATTTTATATCTACTACTGAAAATCCTTTATTCTTTTTGTCATGCATTTAAAAATGCTTCACCTTGAAGCCTAAATCACTCATTTTCAACAAACATAGAATCGTAATGCTTGTATCCATCTAAATATCTACTTAGATATCCTTGTGATAGACCATAGTGCAGAGCCAATAAATAATAACACACTTTGAAATCTAAAGCTCCAATTGGTGTGATTTGAATTTCGAGTGTCTCAAACGGAACACGATTCTATAACGAAGACCTCGAGAGCCTCCCCGTACCGATCTTAATCCAGAACCTCATCCCACAACTAAAACTCCACAATCCCCAATTGCATATACACACACATAATCAGAGCATAAAAACATGGAACACGTGACAATTAAATAATTACACAGCTATAAATCATTCATTCAAATTCAAATTAATTTATATACATAAAAAATAATGAGGATAAAAAGGTACCGGCGAGAGAAATTGTTGGTGACGCCGACGTAAGTTTTGATGGGAAGATTGGTAGAGAGAATTAGATACACACACCAGGATGCAGGCGATATTGACGGTCCAGATGACACCACCGCTGGCTCAGATTTCGAGGCGACGGTGTTATGGGGTTTAATTGATCTGAATGTATGAGATACCAACCTAACCATCATCTCCTCCTCTAGCGATAAGTGTGTTTTGAGATACAAAATGTTTACCGTTAAGACGGGTGCCTAAATACGTTAAGATGGGCCTGAGATTTTAAAAGGATTGATGGGCCTGAAGTTACTAATTCTGGGAATAAAATAAAACACATACAAAAGCAAGGTTTTTATTGTAAATACAGAAAATAGTGTTATATTATTACAAAATTTAGAATTATTATTCTTAATTTTAAATAAATTATCAAAATTGAATTTTATACTTAAAAAATTATGACTATAAATTATGACAATAATTTATACTTCAGGTAAACCACCGAAATGCTTAAGAAATTATTACTATAACTTTGGTAATATATGTTTTTTTTTTTTTTACATGCTTCAAGTTATAGATCATTCTATATTCTTTTTCTTTTTCAAGCACTATCATCCACCAGCATGCTCAAAGGCAAACGCTTTGCAGTTCTAGATACAAAAGTCATCCATTATATTTATTATAGCTTAGATCATCTCCAACCCAAGACACCAAAATAGTGTTCTAGGGTGTTATTGAATATAGTAAAAGAATACAGAGGGGTGAATGGATTCTTGAACTTTTCTTTGTTCTTGAATCTTTGCAACAAGATATGTGTTGAGTGTGTAAGATATGTAAGTGCAGATAACAAAGACAAACACATCACAATATCACTTTAATCTAATATTTTATTAGATAAAGATTTTGCTACAATCTGTGAATACAAATGATAGTATTCTCAGCTTCGTTTTTCTTATAGAGATATTTCTTGTGATGTATCTTGAAAAACTTATCTGCTAAAGAAGTGAGGCTATATCCTTATAGACATGGATACACCTACTTACTACAAATAAGGTAGGTAAAGCAAACTACTTTCCAGTATGTCTATCTTATTTGAGTAAGAGTCCAAACGGCTACAGATTTGACTTTGCAAAGCCTGTTCAGATCCACTTCTTTAGCTCCTTGTCCCTTTGTCTTATCTCTCCAAGCTTCTTTGTAGGCTTTCCAATGTGCTTTATAGTACATAGTCAAATAAAACGACTTGGCTTGTTGCAGGTTTCTAACTTGTACAATTCTTCAGTATTTTGTCCCCAAGAATGTATTCGAGAAGTGGCTAAGTGATTGATTCGAGAACTCGAATTGACTTAATCGATAACTCTGAGTTCTCGAATAGTGTTATATTGACATATCAAATCACTTCTCGAATAGCTCTTTTCTCTGGGACTCCTTGAGATATCGAATAGAGCATTTTGACATATCGAATCCCTGAGATGTCGAATAGCTTCTTTAGTCCTTGAGATATCGAATAGAGCATTGACTTGTTGACCCTTAGAGAACTCGAATGATGCTTTGACTTTTGACTCCATGAGTCCTCGAATAGAGTAATAGACATATCGAATCTCTGAGATATCGAATGAGATATCGAATAGTGTATTCAGAGATATCGAATAGTGTCTTCTGAGATATCGAATCTCTGACTTCTCGAATGCTAGACTTCTCGAATAGACAAATGTACTTCTCGAATTGGTACTTAGGCAAATTCTTCATTCCTTCAAATCCCAACTGTGATTATTTGGCAGTCTTTATCTCCTTGCTTGAGGCATGAACCTTGGAACTTTTTTCAAGCATTATTCTTGACTTTATAAGTACAGTAACACAACTAGAATTTGATGCCTATTACAAGTACAGAACAAATAGAAACTCTACAACTAGAGGTTCCCTCAGTTAAGAGGTCATGTAGGTAATGCATAGCATTACACATACTTAGGCTTGTTATTAGATGTATTCAAGCATGCCTCTGTGACTAACAATCTCCCCCAAATTGTGAGTAAGACCCTTAGTCACAATTTCATGTCTGATAACAAGCCTAACATACATAAAGATAAAAACTTGACAGTACATGTATGAAATTCGATTAGCAATGTGGATAGAACTACAGGATGAGTAATCTTACAGCCTATGATGAAGTACTAACCATTGTCATTTGTTTCCCTTTCCATAGCCTTGGCTTGCAAATCATCATATGCTTTCTGTCTTCTTTCTTTCTCCTTCCTTGCATTCTCATCCATAGCTTTTATGATTTCTGCCATAGCATCCAATTCTTCAAGCAAAATTGAGTCTTTGAAATCTTCAAGTACTGAATTCAGAATGCTTGTAGGATAGTGGTTGAGTAGATTCATTCTGATGTGGATCTGATTCCTATTTCTCCTCCTATACTTCACCACATAGGGGTTAAAATGAACTCTACACAATCCCTTTGCCCTTAGCTTTTCTGCTTCAATCTCTAGTCTCTCAATTTCTTTCTCCCTTGCTAGCCATTTCTCAAGACACTCTTTTCTGATTCTCTCCTCGTGGTCTCTCTTCATCTTCACAAAATCAATTAGCTCCAGCTTCCATACTCTTTCCACCTTATCTTCTGAGCTCAACAATGCAATGATTCTTTCTATGTCATGTAGCTTGCCCCAGTTTTGACATCCTCCTTTTTTGAATTTCTCCTCCCTTCCATCAGTATATTTGATCTCAAGGCAGTTATCAACAATGGCAACATGATAGATTCTTTGAGCTTGTAAGAATTGCAGTTGGTCTTCATCAAAATCTTCATCTAGTGGTTGGAGTTTTAAGCCTGGATAGATTGTCAGAGTCCTTGATTTGGATAGCTTTGGTTTCCTTGCACCTTGTTTGAATTTGATCCTTTTGACATGGTTGCCTGGCAGTAGCATGTGACCTTTGTTTATGGACCATTGTAGTATTCCATTAGCAGTATGCTTTTTGAAATATACAGATGGTTTCTTGACTTGAATCTTCTTCTCTTCTTGAGGTGGTAAAACAGTTGCAGGAGCCAAGGGATTAGATTTTGGTAGGTCATTACTAACAGCATTCACCCTAGACTTAGAGTCTTGTGTTGTGGTGAGATTACTGCTAGCAATGCCTAAGGCTTGCTGTTTTCCATTCTTCCTCTCATAGACTTTGCCTTGGTCATCATCCTTCTTATCCTTGATGTCTTTCTTCTTCTTCTTATCCTCATCCCCCTTATCACTCCTGTGATGACTTCTCCTCCCATCACTCTTGTCTTCATCTTCATCATCCTTATTTCTCCTTGGCTTGGCCATTTCTGGAATTACACCAGTTGCAGTGTATGATCTAAGAATGTGCAGTGCCTCTATCTCTTCAGCAGTACTTGTCCCCTTCTTCTTTTGCAGTAGATCAATGATGGCAATAATGAGTCTGTGATTTCGAGAAGTGAGATCATTGGGAATGACCAATTGTTTAATCTCTTCAACTCTGGTGCCAGACTGATAGATGATTGTCCATGGCTTCTTAATCACTTCTGGCAGCCTTGAAGGTTGGCCATTCCTCAAGTCATCATACAGACTCTTATTGTTTTCATTTACATTCCTCTTCTCTATGAGCTCAATCAGCGCATCTATCTCTGAATGTTTCAAGGCTTATAGAGTTTTGTAGGTTAGATGCCAGAATCTGGATTTTGCTACCATCATTACTTCCTTGAGCCATGAGCTATCAACTTTTCTAGGTACCACAGTGAAGTAATCGATCTGATCCTTCAAGCTCCTTAGATACAATTGAGTGTCACCAGCCTGTTCTTTTGAGACTTTCAAAAACTCCAAGAATGCATCATCATGATAGACATTTGAGTTTGCAATTTCTTGTAGCTTGGCCTCAGTGACCACCTTCACTTCTACAGGCTTGGCACTTTTAGATATGGAGAGTGAAGGTTTGTCAGATGGCATACTCCCTGCAACCACTGTGGTTGTGATAGATTGCTTTTGACCACTGGAAGTAGTGATGTGCACAGTTGGTAGAGTGACAACTGGCAGAGAAGTAGGAGGCTCATCAACTTTGTCTTTTCCTTTGCCAGACACATGAATTAGAGATTTGGAAGTTCTTTGATGAGCACCTTCAATGATTTTGATGCCCTTTACTGCTGGTGGTTTCTCCCCCTTTGTATTTGAGTTCCTTGATGTCCTCTTCTCCCCCTTAGGCTTGTTGTCAGGCACAGAGGCTGTGGGATTGCCCTTTGGGGTTGAAGATTCTTCAGGTAGAGGAAGACCCATGTGCTTCATCATTGCAGACAACATTGATTGTTGATGTAGAAGAACATCAGCTGTGGTGGTGGCTTGAGTGTTCAACTGCTCAGTCAGAGTTTGTACCTTGTCTGTAAGATGAGTATTAGACTTAGTGAGAGTAGCTACCTCTTTCTCAAGTGCATCTACCTTACCGAATAATGCAGTAGATTTGAAGCCAGACAGGGATTGTTCTTTAAGTCTCTGCACTTCAAATCTTGACAGCTCATGCACAGGGACCTCAGTGACCAGCTTGTCTCCATATTGATTTGCAAAGAGTGTCCTAAGCATGGCATTGGCGTCTGTAGTCTGGTCAGATAGAATTTGAAGTTTGCTTTCTAGACCTGTGACTATATCTTTAAGTAGAGCTAGACCATTATCCATCTTGGTGCAGGTGGTGTTGCAGTGTCTGAGATCTTTGACCACACTGTCTAGTTGAGGAAATTTGGCATCAAAGGCCCTCTTTATCTCTTCTACTGAAGTGGCTGTCTTGTCACTCACCTTGTTGACTTCAGTTTTGACTCCCTTGCCAAGATAGTGTGGAGCCTTGAGGAAACCCTTGTAGGAATCATTGACAGCTTCATACACTTCACTAGGGGACAGGGATTTTGCATTTGAACCCAGTGAAGTGATGTATTCCTCTCTAAGATATTGAAGTGCTTCACTGAGAGTTACATCATACTTTCCTTGCATCCAGGCATCTACATTGCCATCTCTCTCAGTATCATCAATAATCTTGGCCTTCTGCATCTCCACATCATCCCTATGGCATAGTAGGATGGCTTCATAATCTGGATTTGAGATGTTGGAGGTGACAAGGTTCTGGGCTATTTTTACAAACTCAGGAATCTGATCCACAACATAGCTTTGGAGAGCTTCAATGGACATTTGTGGTGGAACAGACCCTGATCCTGAAGCACTATCATGTTGCACAGGCTTCAGCCATTGGGACAAAAAGTGAGAGCTAGAGCTAGGCAAGCTAGACTCCTCAGTTACAGATGCAACTTCTGTAACCGGATGGAAAGACTCTGCTACTGTTGTCTCCACAGAAGTGGGATGAGTTACAACAGTAGTTGACACAGGCACAGAGTCTCTAGTTAAAACTAGTGAATCCTCTGTGTTTGTGATGGTGTCATTAGGAGATGCCCCAGCATGCATTCCCTGACCATCTAAATGTGGTACCTGGGTGGTGAGCAAGGTGTCATGCACCAAGTCACTTGAATCCATTGGCTCATCAAGAGAAAAGAATTCTTGATGATCAATGCCTTGATCCTCAATTGCTTGAGTTGCAAGCTCCAAAGAAATATGAGTGGTAGATTCTGGAAGAGAAGTGTGTTGTAGATTGGATTTTGGTAACTCCCCCTGAGAGATAGAGGGAGTTTCAATTGTGATGTGCTCTCCACTCAGTGTTGTGCCAGCCTTATCACTCCCATGTGCTGACTCTGTACAAGTAGGTGCATTGGGGAGGATGCTTGATTCTATAGATGCACCCTGTTGAGAGGATAAATCTCGTGAGCTGTTTGCCCCTGATTTTACAACTTCAGCCATTTGGGTGACTGAAGAGGTGGTTTTAGATTTCTTCTTCTTCTTTAGGCTAATGATAGGTGACTCAGTTTCCTCACCTCCTAAACCTAGTTCCACAGCCAAGGCTGCTTCGGTTAAGATAGTTAAAGGTTCAGAAGTAACCTGTTTTCTCTTCTTTTTACTAACATCACCCTTTTGAGAGGATGATGCAGTTGGCTTTCTGTTTGGTAGAGTGTTTGTCTGAGAGGGTTGGTTAGCAAGCCTTGGGTTAACATTGTGTTCTTCTTGCTTAGGTTGTGCTAACTGAGACATAGACTCAAATATTGGCATGTTGTGGGGGTAAGACCTAAACAAACCCTCCATGTGGGGAGTTATTTTAAGCCTTACATCCACATCATTCCTAGTCTCCAAGTTACCAAAAATAAGTTTGGTCATGGACCTAGGATAGCCTATTTTACTTTTATCTAATCCATGCAATTCAATCAATGAAGCATTTTTAAAATTAAGTACTGATTGAATAAAGCGGGGAAAGAAAATTTCAGTACCTCTCTTGGCTGTGTTCTTACCAAGTCTCCCATATAGCTCTTGTATGATGAGATGTCCAACATCTATCTTTCTCCCATGATCCAAGGCATAGGCAAGCTGCTGCACAGGTGTACTAATCTGATCAAAGCTTGATTTCCTGGCAGTGAATACCTGAAGGAGTGTAGCAAAAACATAGCTCCATTCCTTTCTCAAGTACTTCCTATTCAGCTTTCCAAGTTTAATAGCCTCTGAGTAGTTGATAAATTCAAAGAATTCTTCCAACTCAGCATCTGTGACCAGGGAGTCATATGCCTCTTGCTACAAATCCAAGGCTTCATTCATGTCTGCGGTAGTGATAGAAATATCCACGCCTTGAATCTTGCAATAGACAACATATGAGGTGATAGCATTCTCAAGGGCTATAACCTCCACTGTAGCTGTCCTCCAGAATTGTTCTAATATGTCTATGTACAGGGTTGGGTTGGCTGATAGTGCACCCTTGATGTAAGATTCAGACAACCATCGAACAAAGCACTTGAAATTAGCATTTGGTGCTTCCACATCACTGGTAATTGCGATGAAATTGGGTTGGGATGGTATGGTGAGTTGAGTGTTTGCCATTTGGGTAGAGAAGAGAAGAGAATTAAGGTTGAAGAAGAAATTCGCAGTTAGGGTTTTCAGAGGTTTTAAGAGTTTAGATGCTTGAGAAATTGAACGAAATGAGTTGAACAGTTGTGAAATTGTATATATGTGAGTGACTTGAGTTGTCGACTAGATATAAGTTTTGTATCGACAAGACAGTCATTCGAGAAGTATAAAAGAACTATTCGATAAGTCAAGAAAGGCTTATTCGATATCTCAAGCAGTTTGTAACTCACAGCTGGCAGTTATTTAACTCAGAAAATAATTCTAAGCTAAATAAAATATGTTTTTATGAGTGAAATGAAATTTTGAATATAAATCCAAAAAGCGATTAAGTGTCAGCGAGAAATCAGCCTTTTTAAAAGATTCGATAACTCAAATACAGTATTCGAGAACTCCATCATTAGAGAACTAAAATACTCTATTCGAGAACTCAAAGTGTGCTATTCGATTTCTCCAAAAGACACTATTCGAGAACTCAGGAGGGTTCTTGATAGGCCTATTCGAGAACTCGAGCCATGACAAAATAATGAACCATTCGAGAAGTCTGACTTATCGAACTATACTTTTCACTCATAAAATTCAATTTTCACTATCTTTTAAAATTTACCAGAAATATTCACTGAAGAATATTCTACTAAATTAAATAGTGATTCTCTCAAAATTTCACAGAAATTTCAAGCTAACGATGTATGATTTTCAACATATGCAGCATTGTGGAATATTTATAAATCATAATCCAGCCAATACTTACTTTAAAAATATTGAGCATTTGATAAAGTAAGTATTTACTGCTGCAACAATCTAGTTGATATATTCACTTAGCCAGAATTTGAAGAATTCAGCATTCCAATCTCACTAACCAACCTTGTGAAGGTGGCTTCATCTAATGGCTTAGTGAATATGTCAGCTAGTTGTTTCTCTGTGGGAACATAATGTAACTCAATGGTTCCATTAGTTGCATGCTCCCTTATGAAGTGATATCTGATGTCAATGTGCTTTGTCCTAGAATGATTGACAGGATTGGAAACTATAGAGATTTCACTTGTGTTGTCACACATGATTGGAATTCTTTCCAACACAAGTCCATAATCTCTAAGTTGGTTTCTGATCCAAAGCACTTGAGCACAGCAACTTCCAGCAGCTATGTATTCAGCTTCAGCTGTGGAAGTTGTAACGCCCCCAAATCTGAGGTCAGAGATTCAGGTCGTCACGTCACCATCCAACCATATCATACCTGTATTAACTTTACAACTCAACAATACATCCATTCAGACCTCAATCTTACACACAAGCAAGTTAGAGTCTCAGAAACGATAATCAAAAGTGCCGCTAAATATTACAATTCATTTGTACAAATCAGAGCCTTACGCAATTCCACTTATACAACTATACTTGAAGACAAGTCTTACTATTACAGTTGAAAACCTATCAGACTTACTCTGTAGTATTTATCAGAAACTAAATCATCTCCGGGGTAAATCTTCTACTCCTCTTCTGCTGTTGCGGAGTTAACCGACCAAATTCTTCTCTTTCTGAAAAGTTTTTATAAAGCAAGAATGAGCTACATAATGCTCAGCAAGTTCACCATTTTGTAGAATAATAATGGGGTTTATTTCGAAAACATTCCCAACTATATGGGTATATATCTCAGGTTTCAAAACATAATTGGACAATGTATATGTCCGAGTTTGAATAAAACATCTATACTCACTAAGGAGCTTTAAGAATAACATATGAACCCTTTATAAGGTTCCCATTTCAATATATCTCAAGTTTGAAAATATATACATATGAGTATATCATTTTCGGCAAAACACTCTACGATTAACATACTGTACAAGGAATACATCATTGCAAACCTCTTTCCTTCCATTAGCTTAGAAGGTTTCTCATACAAAAACATTTCATTCTTTGAAACAATTGCAAGAGTGCACTAACACGTGCCAATCTTTATAGAAAAATCTTGCAGTTCTAGATACTGCACGATGTCAATATTTTCTCATCAAAACCACACTATCTGCAACTTGGCACTTAGGCCCAAGAAGTAGTGTTTGAGTATTTTTCCAAAGTGGAGGATGGGACTGGAAGAAAACATAAAAACCTGACAGGGATTGACGATGATCAGTCGCCACATCCAAGTCCAATAATCCGCGGGTCTTCTCTACCGGTAGAAGGATAGAAACTACATCCGTAACTATCCCCGGGTGAAAAGTAAATCCGTAATCACCCTCGATGAAAACTACATCCGTAATCATCCTTCGGCAACACCTGGGCCGGAATAATAATTGATGGACCGCCTGGCTCACGGCCGCTTACACATCCCGGGAATCGTTCGTCAACGGTTCCCACACCTGCCAGAGTCCCTTTTTCTTTTTCTTTTGAAAACTTGATTTTGATTGAAAACAGAGTAATGGAGGTCCGACATATGTCGACCGATGATTCTTGAAATCATACAAGAAACAGAACCTGACCGGGGGTTTTCGAAAATGTTTTGAGTTCGAAAGAGCTCGAGTTTAAAAGTATTAAATATATCTTGGATTAACTTTGTCTTTAAATAATGAACAATAATTAATAAATAATATTTTAAGATTTAATATTAATAATTAATAAAATAATTATTCGATAAAATAAACTTTTAATCCAAGATAGGGTTTCGAGTATTTACGAAGATATGAACATAATACTTGAGTATACGATATTCCCCGAATGACCCTTCGGGTTTTCGCAATCCAGATACGATATGATAATATACCGCTTCCCGGTCAATAATATATACGAACCGCTACGACCTCTATTGCTAGTGTCGTTGTCCGAAGAAAACATTTCAATCTAAGTTCAAGGGGTACAAGCATATATGTACTTATACAATCTCAATGGCATCAATACTTCGATAAACATAGCATTTGATATAATTGAAAACTACAAACACAACAGTGAAAGTCCTTGTATATGGATAAGTTTTGAAAAGTAAACTTGCCTTGGTTTGGTTGGGGTGGTCGAGCGTGCGGATTCGAACGATCTATACATAAGCAATAATCGTTCGTTAGTACCTTAACAATATCTCTTTAATTACGGGGTTTAGGGGGTACGAAATTAACTTAACGACTTCATCTTATGACTCCCTAGCCCCACTATAGGTCCATGTCATCACTCGATTACGCTCGTCACTTACTCGACTTAATTTAGTTACCACGTTCGAATCATAACCACTAACCCTAGAATCATGTTCCACTAATCGACTTTTTCCATTGCGCGAATTTTACTCTAGCATTTTTATAAAATCCAAAAATTCATATTTTAATCCAATTCCTTTTGGGTGGTCTTCACCACTGCATTACCTACATTCTCAAATTTTTCCATGATCCCACATATATTTTAAGGTGTTTAAACAAGGTTCACAAGGGGGTCACTTACTGCAGTCCATAGTCCAGAAACAAAATTCACTCCTCCGGCCATAACTAAAAATATACACATCACCTAGCCATGAACCTTACATTTCCAGAAACTACATTCAATTATCTTTCCAACAATATATGGTAGGACATCAGGGGACATCATTTGGGGTTCAAAATCGTGCTACAATACAGGTCAAAGTTCCTGGACAAAACGCAGCAAGCTCAAACTACTTAGATCAATCATTTTTCATACTTCCATAACATAATCAACACTTAATACACTTAGATCATGGTTCATAACACTCATGGAGATATATATATTAACCATAGTCATAAAAGTCACAATCTCAACATCAAAACTCAAGATCCATGCTATCCAATACATATACATCCAAGATTAGTTCTAAAACACATGGATCTACTACCATACTTTATAAACAATACATAACCAAGGGGGTTTGAGATTTTTATACCTTCTTGAGCTCCTAGAGGCCTTGGATAATCTTTACACAACTCAAAAACACCTTAGATGGTCTCCTACAACACTTACAATGCAAGATCAAAAGGAAAAATAAACTTGGTTACTATTCACTCAAGCTTGAACAATTTATAACTTGAAATGGGGTGGATGAAATGGCTTGAAATTGTTAACATACCTTGTCTAGATGATGTAGATGACCTAGGAATTATGGCAAGATTTATGAGTGATGGAAGAGGGGAGGAGAAGAATTTTTCTTCTCTCCTTGGAGCCTTGGCCGAGAGCACACAAAAAGGGGGGGGAAAGAGAAAAGTTTGTGTTTTGTGTTTGTGTTTGTGTTGGTAAATAATTGATGTTAGGTTATTTAGGTTGGGTGATACATATCACATGTAAGCATAGGTAGTGTACTAGCAAGCATGGGCTCATGTACTATGTGTTCCCCCTTTTGAAAAAGTAACCAACTAGATACTATTCATCTTCCAATGGCCAACTAGTTTGTTTGATTTCTAACCACTTGGTTGCATGGGCTTGCATGCAATACTACTCCTTGTATTATTATTCCTCCACCAATGCTTATTATTTAATTTTTAATTCGTATCGTATTGTAATTATTCTCTCGTAATGATATTTTGTCGCGTAGAGATTTCCCCTATAATTCCTTAAGTACTTATTGTGTACTTTCCTCGAATGTCCATAATTCCTCGTCATAATTATTAATGAATCCTTTAATACTCTAACCATTCTCAAATCCCAAGTTTTATAAATATTATTAACAATAAGACTCTTGCCTTCACAATCTCCCTTTATATCTTACATAATAAATGCAACAACGCAGTTTCTCAGACAATCAATTCTATTAATCAACAGGGATGACTAGAAAGGTTCCATAATGACAATGTCACAAGATATTAAATAAAAGGAAATATTACCAAAAATTAGGGTTCTTACAGCCTCCCCTCCTTAAAAGGATTCCGTCCCGGAATCAGGTTGAAAACAGTTGGGGGTGCTTTTCACGCATCGCGCTCTCTAGTTCCCATGTTGATTCTTCGACGTTCTGATTCCTCCACAAAACTCTCACTAGTTTGACAACCTTGTTCCTCAGCACCTGTTCTTTTCTATCCATGATTTCTACGGGTTGCTCGACATATGTTAAGTCCGGTTGCAGATACACTTGATCATGTTCTATCACATGTCGGAAGTCGGTATGGTATGGTCGTAGCATGGACACATGGAACACATTATGTACTTGCTGTAAGCTCGGGGGTAAAGCCAATTTATAGGCTAACTTCCCAGCTCGTTTCAAGATCTTAAAAGGTCCAATAAATCTCGGGTTTAGTTTTCCCTTCTTACCAAATCTCATCAATCCTTTCCACGGCGATACCTTCAACATCACAAACTCTCCTACCTCATATTCTTTGTCCTTGCGGGTCTGGTCCGCATACTTCTTCTGTCTGTCTTGGGCCGCTACCAGCCGTCCTCTTATGAGCTCGATAGTTTCTCTTGTCTGTTGGACCAGTTCTGGCCCTAAAATCTTCCGCTCTCCAACTTCTTCCCAACACAAGGGAGACCGACATCTTCGTCCGTATAAAGCTTCATATGGGGGCATGCCTATACTCGCATGGTAACTGTTGTTGTAGGAAAATTCGATCAACGGCAAGTGGTCATCCCAACTTCCCTTAAAATCAATGGCACATACCCTCAACATGTCCTCGATGGTCTGGATGGTTGTCTCACTCTGTCCGTCTGTTTGGGGATGGTGTGCAGTACTCATGTTTAACTTGGTCCCCACACAATCCTGAAAACTTCTCCAGAACCTGGAGTTGAATCTTGGGTCTTTACCAGATACAATGCTCACAGGAACCCCATGCCTTACCACGATCTCCTTAGGTACCTCATAAAATTTGACCATTCGAAATAATGGGTTTCGTAAAAAAAAAACTAATGACTTTTACATACACTCGTCTGTACCGTAAAGACGCAATATCCATTCGAAATCTTCATTTAATAATTCGTACATATCGTGATTGCAAAAATTTCTCATTCACCCATAAAATTACTATTCGTCCAGGTTTCGAATATCCCCGAAAGTTAGGGTTAATGCAGTCTCCTCTCCTTAAAAGGGTTCTTTCTTAAGAACCTAAGGATAATAGTTGTGGATACAATCCCAAACTTACCTTTTCTAACTCTCAGGTTGACACTTCAACCCTATTGTTCTCTCCCTTGGTCTCACCAACGCCTTAATGTTGTTCCTCAACGCATACTCTCCTCGACCTGTATTCCTTATCGGTTGTTCTACGATTGAAAATTTCTATCCCCCTACTTATACGTTCCTCTGCTACCTTGTTCATAGTATCCGTGTTGAGTCCTTGCATCGTTGGCCGTGGATACTTTGTGGTCGTTTCTATAATCTGAGACAACGTTAATACGCACGGTATTCCTCATTTTCCTTGGCTTGATTAGCATGCATGTGTTGCCTCCCGTTAGTCGTTACCACTTGCTATGGATATTGTATAGTCTTCGGTATACGTCGAACCAGTTCAGCTACTATATCCCTCGTTCATTGACTTCTTCGTAACGCAAGAGAAGCGAAGCTTCTTCTTTCGCAGTGCGCTCTACAGGAGACGTCCTTACGTTCGCATGGTGATGATCGTGATAACAACATTCATTTCATGGATAAGTTTTTATTCTCGACTGCCCCGTGAAGCCGAAGGCACGACACTAAATATAAATTCGATCGTCTGGACAATTCTTCTTCCCTGTCCGTCAGCCACAGATCAAATTAGTACATACGCTCAATCTCTTTGTTAGATATACTTGAAAGCACCTTCAATATTCGAAGTTTGACCTTAAGTCTTTATCCGACGTAATCGCTGCAGAAGTTTTATATTGCACCACCATCTCTTCCGTATATAAATCGATGATCTTCTAAATGGAAAGTCTCTCGTATGTAAATCACTTGGTCCAATAATTATAAATCAACTAGGGCCATCTCTTGGCTCGGTCTTCAGCGACCTACTCATGAAGTTCATTATAGTTCTGTCCACGTTCAAGATTTTCTACAGGCGGAATTAATCCACTAGATCTCTATCATTCTGCTTTTGGCATGTCGCGTTTGCACTTAATAGTTTGCCAATACCATTCTTCATATCCGTTTGCCAAACATTCTCTTAATTCTCTGTACATCTTTGTCCTTCCCCATAATTTAGCCATTTTCCTCTAACGTTATTCTTTATTGCATATACTCTATTTTCTTGGTCAATACTGACTGAATTCCAATTTTGAATAATCCCCTCTATATGTATCGGCCACCACACTGGCCTTTCCTGGGAAATAACAAATTTCTCCATTATACTCCCTGCTCCCTTTCGTCACCTTCTCTTTCTTATGTTTAGTTCTAATATGAAGATATACTTATGGCACTTGTGGAGAAATTTTCACATTTTACTTATAAGGTTAACGTCTCAGTTTTATGCGTGAACGCCATCATGACTAATCCCAGACTCACGGTTAGTGCTATCGCATAACCTTTATGTTGTTTTAGAAGTATAGGCTATCATCCTTTTTCTACTGCATCAACACACCTCTCAAACTCTCGAAAGACGCATCATCGTGACTCTCAAAGTCCTCTTTTTACCATCAAGTATGGCTAACAACGAGGTTGTTGCTAATATCTCATTTCATCCCAAAACTTTGTTCATTAATCCATAAAGGCTTCTGACTCATTAGTCCATTCAAACGATACTACCACAATTTTATAACGTTTATATTAGTGTGAAATGCCAACTTTGGCACCGTACATAGGTCGATCTTGAGTTGGTAAAACCTTCTCTTCAACCTTATCTTTGAAAAACAACTACTCATTTTAACTAGTCAACAATTCCTCCATTTCCGATAAGGGTATCAGTTCTCGATGGTATATGTAGGATGTCATACGCTCGTCCTCCTTCACAACTGGCGCCAATCAGCCTGAGGCCTGCATGCTACTGCGATTCCCAATAAACTTGATTAGGTGGTAATATCGAAGGATCATTGTCATATATCCACGCATCCATTTGCTATTAGGGGTCTGTTAAACTTTATGTCTCTCTATGTACATCAATCCCTTTAAGCTAAATAAAGCTTCACATTCTTGCCACGATATTTCTTCCTTTCTTGTCCATCTCACTCCCTGGTAGTTTCCTCTAAGGATATGTTTTACATCGCAATCGATTTGCATTTCTTGGATCAGGAAAAGGCTTGGTAACTCCAGAATTCATTAATATAACATCCTGACAACGGTTGGTAGGAGCGTGCTCCCAACCACCTCATCATTTCTTGTAACTTTCCCCACACCAATATTAAAGGTCTTGTGGTATGCCCTGACATGTTATCTCTACTTCAATAATTACTCGGCATAATGCTCTGGCTGCACAATTACAACATTTGGTTTTTGATCTCATATTGGTGTAACGGTTCACAATTGTACCTCCCGTTTACCTTAGAGTAATCACTTTGAAAGGAATGGTTTCAAAATAACAAGGTCCAATAGATAATCTCAATAAGAATTCCACATTGGATGTTCCAAGAATGTTGGTGGTTCCAAATACTAGGAGTCTCGATTTTTGGAGATGTAAGGATGGACAGAAAGAATACAACAAGGTTTATTCCTTCCCGTCCTGATAATTCTGTAATATGACACCATAGAGAATGTTGCACAAGGGCAATGATTGTTGGGTACAAAAGTCATAAAGACGGTCTTTATACAATTCTTACATCGGGTGGATACTTTTCCTCCTGAATAATAAAAGAAAATCTAAAGTCGCATTGATGAAGGTCAGCCAATAGAAAGCAATTCTACTCCATGACAATTAAAGAATGAAGTAGTTTGTCACTCAAGTAATCAATGGTTTCAAATGAGTTCTCATTGTATGAAATGAAAGAATAAAATATTCAAGTGATATAAAGTCTGATACGAAGATGGGTAAGAATTCAAGTCGAGTGGGCGACCTCACTAGGTCTCAATCAAGTTATTCGTCCAACTTTCATCATCATGCTTTACCACATGCAAAATGCATTGCGGAATGAATTAAATTGGGAGTTGGACCAGTGAAACAATAACTAGTCCTTTTCAAGAAACACTAGCGACTAGCTAGACAAAATTTGCTAGTTCACCTGTTTGAGACATCACCACCAGCTAGGGCAATTAGCTAGGTGTTCTTCACAACATTACAATTTTGAGTAGTTGGAACGATCAACTAGTCATTCATATTGACATAACGACTAGCCAGTTTCAATTGGATAGAACGGAATTTCAACATCGTAGCCACTGAAGAAACTTTAGGCTTCTCGGACAACGAATGAAAATAAGAAGCTATTAAGTTTGAAAAAAAAGAAAACTATAAAATCTGAAGAGAATGTTCTAGGTATCGGAACAATCGATAACCTCTCATCAAACATTACTTATTAGTGAAACGGTCCACCTATGGGTGCCTCCGTACACATGCTTTATCAGATCCGACAATAGAATTAAATTTGGAATACCAATATCAAAATGATATCCTTACTATGATTTCAATGTACGATGTACAATCTCATCTTGAATAGAAGAAATGAATTCACGAGGGACGTCTGGACATTAGATCATCCATGTCCTCAGTAATTTGTTGAATATTTATGAGCTCAACTGAAGAGTGCAAGCATGAAAGAAGCAATCAAATATCGACATCCGTTAAGTCATATTCGTCGATTAATTAAGGAAATATTTGTTGAACCTTCCTTGGATAATTGAAAGAAAGTGTAAATAGTCCTGAGCAGAAATAATTATAAACTTCAGATAGAATGCTCGGGGATCAGTTAAGATACTTTTGATGAGTCCCGGTTTCGAGAAAGTATATCACTGGTTGTGATTCCACAAGTTTGAAGTAGAAGCTAGGAGGGTTACCTGATATAAGCTAATCGAGGTAACATGGTTAGTGAACATTTTAAAATGAAGTAGTGCACCAGCCGGTAGTTATCAAAATAAGTTAATAATCATTCGTGCATCTCATTATCACCACTATGAGGGTAACTCCATCTCTTCGTCTTCGTAATACAAGACACCAACTAGTGCATCTCTCAATCATCATCTTAAAGTCATTAATCGAGTTAGGGTTTCACGATTATATCTGTCATTTCCATGCTTTATCCTGAAGACCAAGCTTCACATCATTCCGGGGACACCTGCTAAGTCTATAGGGTCCTACTTCATGCCTTCCGACATGAATCACAAGTGGCCAGTTGCCCCTGGGAACAGATCAAAGAGATCTCTCAGGGATCTCAGTGCAGTCCATAGGTTCAGTGGCGGGTGTGTGTATGTGAACATATACCAAAAATATTGAGGTCTACCATACGTATATACGTAGTCCCTGCTAACATCTCTATCAAAGGCTCCCACTCTAGACCCGCTGGTCTTTTCTTTTGGTAGACTCTGAGATTACTGCATCGCTCGTTGCAACCAAATTCAACTTCCCTTGAGTTCCTTTGTTAATTCTACTTGTTTGTCCTCTAAGTTGAACTACCATGTTCTAGCGTTCGAATCATGCGTGGAATTATCTAGCACGCTCGTCTTATGATAACATTCTCGTATAACACATGTAAAATTCGCCATCAAGGGTAATGGAATCCACAACGACATAGTGACCAACCTTCAGGTAAACCCGTTACTTATCGAAAATCGGATCTCATATCCAAAGTAAAAGACTTTCATTAACCCAAGTACTAAGTACCCTTAATTATATAGGGAAGTCCAAACTTCTTGATTCTTAAAATGCCGCCTCCAAAACTGTGGAGGAATATGGGCCACAAAATGTATGCCAGCCTAGTCATCCGATCATATTGGCAATATCGCCTCTACCTCAGCTGCTCTCGAGATTTCGCTCTGCTTCCTATATCATTACCTATGATAGGTCTTGTACGACTCTCAAATCTCTATTCATCATTCTGAAGGTCTCTAGGGATTCTATCGACCCTAGTATAATACTTTCAGTAACACTCCAGTCCATTCTACTCACCGGTACCTCTTTCGGTAGTCCAATAATAAGTTTACTACGATCTCTTATGTCATTCTCCTACTTAGACTTAACTCTCAACACTTTCGTTTCTGAGTACTGTAACTTATCGCTCTGATACCATTTCTGTAACGCCCCCAAATCTGAGGTCAGAGATTCAGGTCGTCACGTCACCATCCAACCATATCATACCTGTATTAACTTTACAACTCAACAATACATCCATTCAGACCTCAATCTTACACACAAGCAAGTTAGAGTCTCAGAAACGATAATCAAAAGTGCCGCTAAATATTACAATTCATTTGTACAAATCAGAGTCTTACGCAATTCCACTTATACAACTATACTTGAAGACAAGTCTTACTATTACAGTTGAAAAGCTATCAGACTTACTCTGTAGTATTTATCAGAAACTAAATCATCTCCGGGGTAAATCTTCTACTCCTCTTCTGCTGTTGCGGAGTTAACCGACCAAATTCTTCTCTTTCTGAAAAGTTTTTATAAAGAATGAGCTACATAATGCTCAGCAAGTTCACCATTTTGTAGAATAATAATGGGGTTTATTTCGAAAATATTCCCAACTATATGGGTATATATCTCAGGTTTCAAAACATAATTGGACAATGTATATGTCCAAGTTTGAATAAAACATCTATACTCACTAAGGAGCTTTAAGAATAACATATGAACCCTTTATAAGGTTCCCATTTCAATATATCTCAAGTTTGAAAATATATACATATGAGTATATCATTTTCGGCAAAACACTCTACGATTAACATACTGTACAAGGAATACATCATTGCAAACCTCTTTCCTTCCATTAGCTTAGAAGGTTTCTCATACAAAAACATTTCATTCTTTGAAACAATTGCAAGAGTGCACTAACACGTGCCAATCTTTATAGAAAAATCTTGCAGTTCTAGATACTGCACGATGTCAATATTTTCTCATCAAAACCACACCATCTGCAACTTGGCACTTAGGCCCAAGAAGTATTGTTTGAGTATTTTTCCAAAGTGGAGGATGGGACTGGAAGAAAACATAAAAACCTGACAGGGATTGACGATGATCAGTCGCCACATCCAAGTCCAATAATCCGCGGGTCTTCTCTACCGGTAGAAGGATAGAAACTACATCCGTAACTATCCCCGGGTGAAAAGTACATCCGTAATCACCCTCGATGAAAACTACATCCGTAATCATCCTTCGGCAACACCTGGGCCGGAATAATAATTGATGGACCGCATGGCTCACGGCCGCTTACACATCCCGGGAATCGTTCGTCAACGGTTCCCACACCTGCCAGAGTCCCTTTTTCTTTATCTTTTGAAAACTTGATTTTGATTGAAAACAGAGTAATGGAGGTCCGACATATGTCGACCGATGATTCTTGAAATCATACAAGAAACAGAACCTGACCGGGGGTTTTCGAAAATGTTTTGAGTTCGAAAGAGCTCGAGTTTGAAAGTATTAAATGTATCTTGGATTAACTTTGTCTTTAAATAATGAACAATAATTAATAAATAATATTTTAAGATTTAATATTAATAATTAATAAAATAATTATTCGATAAAATAAACTTTTAATCCAAGATAGGGTTTCGAGTATTTACGAAGATATGAACATAATACTTGAGTATACGATACTCCCCGAATGACCCTTCGGGTTTTCGCAATCCAGATACGATATGATAATATACCGCTCCCCGGTCAATAATATATACGAACCGCTACGACCTCTATTGCTAGAGTCGTTGTCCGAAGAAAACATTTCAATCTAAGTTCAAGGGGTACAAGCATATATGTACTTATACAATCTCAATGGCATCAATACTTCGATAAACATAGCATTTGATATAATTGAAAACTACAAACACAACAGTGAAAGTCCTTGTATATGGATAAGTTTTGAAAAGTAAACTTGCCTTGGTTTGGTTGGGGTGGTCGAGCGTGCGGATTCGAACGATCTATACATAAGCAATAATCGTTCGTTAGTACCTTAACAATATCTCTTTAATTACGGGGTTTAGGGGGTACGAAATTAACTTAACGACTTCGTCTTATGACTCCCTAGCCCCACTATAGGTCCATGTCATCACTCGATTACGCTCGTCACTTACTCGACTTAATTTAGTTACCACGTTCGAATCATAACCACTAACCCTAGAATCATGTTCCACTAATCGACTTTTTCCATTGCGCGAATTTTACTCTAGCATTTTTATAAAATCCAAAAATTCATATTTTAATCCAATTCCTTTTGGGTGGTCTTCACCACTGCATTACCTACATTCTCAAATTTTTCCATGATCCCACATATATTTTAAGGTGTTTAAACAAGGTTCACAAGGGGGTCACTTACTGCAGTCCATAGTCCAGAAACAAAATTCACTCCTCCGGCCATAACTAAAAATCTACACATCACCTAGCCATGAACATTACATTTCCAGAAACTACATTCAATTATCTTTCCAACAATATATGGTAGGACATCAGAGGACATCATTTGGGGGTTCAAAATCGTGCTACAATACAGGTCAAAGTTCCTGGACAAAACGCAGCAAGCTCAAACAACTTAGATCAATCATTTTTCATACTTCCATAACATAATCAACACTTAATACACTTAGATCATGGTTCATAACACTCATGGAGATATATATATTAACCATAGTCATAAAAGTCACAATATCAACATCAAAACTCAAGATCCATGCTATCCAATACATATACATCCAAGATTAGTTCTAAAACACATGGATCTACTACCATACTTTATAAACAATACATAACCAAGGGGGTTTGAGATTTTTATACCTTCTTGAGCTCCTAGAGGCCTTGGATAATCTTTACACAACTCAGAAACACCTTAGATGGTCTCCTACAACACTTACAATGCAAGATCTAAAGGAAAAATAAACTTGGTTACTATTCACTCAAGCTTGAACAATTTATAACTTGAAATGGGGTGGATGAAATGGCTTGAAATTGTTAACATACCTTGTCTAGATGATGTAGATGACCTAGGAATTATGGAAAGATTTATGAATGATGGAAGAGGGGAGGAGAAGAATTTTTCTTCTCTCCTTGGAGCCTTGGTCGAGAGCACACAAAAAGGGGGGGGGGGAAAGAGAAAAGTTTGTGTTTTGTGTTTGCGTTGGTAAATAATTGATGTTAGGTTATTTAGGTTGGGTGATACATATCACATGTAGGCATAGGTAGTGTACTAGCAAGCATGGGCTCATGTACTATGTGTTCCCCCTTTTGAAAAAGTAACCAACTAGATACTATTCATCTTCCAATGGCCAACTAGTTTGTTTGATTTCTAACCACTTGGTTGCATGGGCTTGCATGCAATACTACTCCTTGTATTATTATTCCTCCACCAATGCTTATTATTTAATTTTTAATTCGTATCGTATCGTAATTATTCTCTCGTAATGATATTTTGTCGCGTAGAGATTTCCCCTATAATTCCTTAAGTACTTATTCTGTACTTTCCTCGAATGTCCATAATTCCTCGTCAAAATTATTAATGAATCCTTTAATACTCTAACCATTCTCAAATCCCAAGTTTTATAAATATTACTAACAATAAGACTCTTGCCTTCACAATCTCCCTTTATATCTTACATAATAAATGCAACAACGTAGTTTCTCAGACAATCAATTCTATTAATCAACAGGGATGACTAGAAGGTTCCATAATGACAATGTCACAAGATATTAAATAAAAGGAAATATTACCAAAAATTAGGGTTCTTACAGAAATTGACACAGATTGTTGTTTCTTGCTGTACCAAGAGACTAACATTTGTCCAAGAAACTGGCAGCTACCTGAGGTGCTTTTCCTATCCACTCTGCATCCAGCATAATCAGCATCAGAATAACCAATCAGATTGAACCCTGTGTCCTTAGGATACCATAATCCCAAGTTTGGTGTGCCCTTCAGATATCTGAAAATCCTCTTTATTGCTATCATATGTGATTCCTTTGGGTTTGATTGAAACCTTGCACACAAGCATGTTGCAAGCATGATGTCTGGCCTACTAGCAGTGAGGTAGAGTAGAGAACCAACCATGCCTCTGTAGATTGAGATATCTACCTTCTTGCCCTTACCATCTTCATCTAACTTGGTGGCAGTGGCCATGGGTGTCTTTGCAGGTGAGCATTCTTCTAAGTCAAATTTCTTCAATAGATCCTTGATGTATTTGGTTTGACTTATAAAAATGCCATCCTTCCTTTGACTCACTTGTAGCCCAAGAAAGAATGTTAATTCTCCCATCATACTCATCTCATATCTGCTCTGCATGAGCTTAGAGAATTTCTCACACAGCTTCTCATTTGTAGAGCCAAATATGATATCATCCACATAGATTTGAACTAAGATAATATCATCACCATGTTTCTTGTAAAACAGTGTCTTGTCCAGTGTGCCTCTAGTGAATTGATTCTCTAGTAGAAATTGTGACAATGTGTCATACCATGCCCTAGGAGCTTGCTTAAGTCCATACAATGCTTTAAGCAATCTGTAGACAAAGTGAGGGAATTGTGGATCCTCAAAGCCAGGTGGCTGTTGCACATATACTTCTTCTTCCAACTCCCCATTCAGAAATGCACTTTTGACATCCATTTGATAGACCTTGAAATTAGAATGTGCCGCAAATGCCAGGAAAATTCTGATGGCCTCTAGTCTGGCAACAGGGGCAAAAGTCTCATCATAGTCAATGCCTTCCTGTTGAGAGTATCCTTTTGCAACCAACCTTGCTTTGTTTCTTATGACTACACCATTTTCATCCATCTTATTCCTTAGAACCCATTTTGTTCCAACAATGGTTCTATCCTTTGGTGCAGGCACAAGTTCCCATACTTTGCTTCTTTCAAACTGGTTTAGCTCCTCTTGCATAGCAATTATCCAATCAGGATCCAACAATGCATCTTCAAGTTTCTTAGGCTCAACTTGGGATAGAAAGCAACCATAGAGACATTCATTTAGAGTTGCTCTCCTTGTCCTCACTCCTGTATTTGGATCTCCAATTATCTGATCTGCAGTATGTGATCTATCCCATTTCCTTGTATGTTCAGATTGATTTCTCAGCCTTGATGTTGCTTCATCATCCAGATCATGATCATTTATATTTCCTCCCCCTGTGAAGTTTCCACTAATAACAGGTGTGTCATGGATGCTTGTTTCTTCATTGTTGGTTGACACAGGTTCTTCATTCACTTGAGTTTGTTGGATTGTGGGCTCAACTTCAGTTTCAATCTCCTCATCAGAATCATCTAGATTGTCAAACTTCAAAGGATCTTTATCTTCATCATTGGCTTCTTCTAATCCAGGTAGTTTGCTGTCATCAAATGTCACATCTGTGATTTCTATAACTTTCTTTTGAGTGATGACATAAACTTTGTATGCAATTCTTTCCATAGAGTAGCCAAGAAAATTCCTTCAAATGCTTTTGCATCAAACTTTCCAACATATTCTGAGTTGTCTTTTAACACAAAGCATTTGCTTCCAAAAGTATGAACATACTTTAGAGTGGGCTTCTTTCCAGTCATCAAATTGTAAGGTGTCTTTCCAGTGTTTTTGTTGATGAGGGTTCTGTTTTGGATATAGCATGCAGTGCTCACAGCCTCAGCCTAAAAACATGTAGGCATCTTTGCATCAAGTAACATTGTTCTAGCAGCCTCAATCAGAGTTCTATTCTTTCTCTCAACAACTCCATTTTGTTGTGGAGTCCTTGGAGATGAGAATTGTTGAGAAATACCATTTTCTTTGCAGAATGCTTCAAGCATGGCATTTCTGAACTCTGTTCCATTATCACTTCTTAATGCAATCACACTTGCATTGTTGGCCTTTGCTTCCTTGTCAATTTTCTTTATATGCTCAATGATTACTTGGGGAGCCTCATCCTTTGATGCCAGAAATTCTACCCATGTATACCTTGTGAAATCATCAACCATCACCAGAGCATACTTTTTCCTTCATAGTGACATAATATTGACAGGCCCAAACAAGTCCATATGAATTAGTTGTAGGGGCTTGGTTATTGATGTCACTGTCTTTGACTTGTGGCTTGATCTTTTCATTTTTCCCTTTTGACAAGCCTCACACACTTCTTCTTGACAGAATTCAAGTGTGGGCATGCCTCTCACTAACTCTCTTTTGACTAGAGAATTAATGCCTTTGAAGTTCAAGTGTGATAGCTTCTTATGCCACAGCCAACTATCTTCATTTGATGCTTTTGAGTAAAAGCAACAAATTTTGTCCTTGTTTGCAGAGTTCATATTGGCTACAAACAGGCTTCCTTTCCTTACTCCAGATAGAGCAAAGTCACCAGTCTTCTTGTGGGTGATCAAACATTCATCTTTGTCAAAATTCACTTTGAAGCCTCTGTCAGTAAATTGACCAACACTCAGTAGATTGTGCTTGAGTCCCTTGACCAGTGCCACATTTTCAATGATGACATTTCCAATTTCCAACTTGCCATATCCCAGTGTGTTGCCAATGCTGTCATCTCCAAAAGCAACCATTGGGCCAGCCTTCTCCTCATACTGTGATAGCAGGGTCATATCACCAGTCATATGGTTTGAGCATCCACTGTCCAAAATCCACATGACTTTTCTTTCACTTTCTTTGCCCTGCAAACACAAAGGTATTACTTCTCCTTTGGTACCCAAACAAGTTTGGGTCCATGTGGCTTAGCAACAGTTTTATCATAAACAACATGCTTATCAATTTTCTTGATGTTAGTCTTCTTGTCACTATTAGAAGTCTTAGAATCAGGGTTCTTAGACTTAGGTGATAGAGGCACCTTCCTAACTTTAGGAGGACTTGAAGACTTTGTTCTTGTGTAGTGTGCGTGAACATTGTGACTGATGCAACCTTCCATGAATTGTCTTCTCAAATTAAAGCAACTAGTCATTACATTCATGTTACATGGCATACAATCAAATTTATCACAGAAAGGAGAGTCTCTATGTCTTAAAGGCACAGAGCAATCATAGAATGGTTTAGTAACACTACCAGATGGTTTCTTGCATGCATGAGTTAAATGATTAGTGCTAAAACAATTTTGACAAACTTTCCTAGGGGCATTTGGCACATAAGCATAATTGTTGTCCTTGTTAATCCCTAATTTGCCATTCCTGTTTTGTTTCTTTTTAGCCACTTTCTTCTCAAACTCATTATTCCCAGCTGAAACAAACTTCACAAATTTCTCAAGTCTAGGTCTACCTCCTACTGACTCCTTGGCTTTGGTTTTGACATTCTCACTCTTAGAGGATGCTTGTTGTTCATTTGATTGTGCTTTATCTTCATCATCCAACATTTGCTTAATGAGTAAGGCATCCTCATCAATCTCAAGTGTTGGTGTTTTAAATATTGGGGTCTCAGCTTTTTTCAAAACCTGAGGCACTTCCTCTTGAACAACAATGTCATCTTCAATGACTGCATAGCCTTTCCTCTGTTTGAGAGTGTCATAATCAAGTCCAATAGCATCCTTAGGTCTAGCTAGATTTTTCTCATGGTAGGACTGCAATAGACTAGAGGAATTCTTGAATGTTTTCAATTTAAATTCATTTTCAGCTAGTTCATCCCTAAGAGCTTTCTCAACTTGACTAGCACATAGAACCTTATTCTTTAGATATTCAATTTCTTGTTTAAGGTTTTCTACTTGCATAGCAGTTGGTTCTAGTTCATCATTTCTCTTGTTCAACAGTTCATTCTTAGTAGACAGTTTAGCAATCTCTTCATTAGCAGCAGTCATACTAGTATGAATATTAAACATCTCAACAGATAGTTGTTCAACCATAGATTTGTATTCAGAAACAGACATGTCTATAGTAGTGAGGGATGGTACCCGAGAGTCTGATTCAGATGGTTCTTCCTTGGAGTTGGCCATCAAGGCATAGTTGCAGAATTCTTGTTCTTCTCCATCACTATCAGAATCATCCCAACACTTCCCTTCAGCTATGTAGGCCTTACCTGGTGTATGCTTCTTTAGCAGAGCCTCATACTTAGCTTCAAGCTCAAGAAACTCCTTATCCTTCTTCTTAGGCTTCTTGCATTCACTGGCAAAATGCCCTAGGTCATTGCATCTATAACATCTCACAGATGACCTATCCACATAGCTGGTTTTGAATTTGTTTTTGTTTGCTTTCACAGGTGCCTTGCTCTTGTTGAATGAATGATTTTGAGATCTAGACTTGAAGGGCTGATTCCTCTTAAATCTGATGTTTGGGAATTTTCTAGCCATAAAAGCATATGAAGTGTTTTCCAGCATCCAACTCTTCAAGAGTATAGAACTCATCTTCTTCCTTTTCATCAACAGGTTCAGTCACTTCTTCTTCAGTCTCTTCATCATCTACTATCTCTTCTATTCTCAGTTGACTTGTAGATGCTTCCAGGTCTTGAACGGATTTGTTGACAATCAAGGCTCAGGATGTGTTTATCATTCAGCCTTGGTTGGCTTGGATAGCCCTCTTCTGAAGCAACTCAAGCTCATGAGTTTTTAAAACCCCATAGAACACATCATATGTGACTTTGTTCAAATCTCTTTCTCTTAGAGATATGACCCTTTGCTCTAGATGGTTTGGTGCAGATAGTAGAAACTTCATGTTTAATTCCTTAGTGCTGTAAACCTTCCCATTCATTTGAAGCTCAGTCACCAGCTTGTGAAATCTCTCAAACATATCAGTAATACTTTCTTTGGACTGTGCCATGAAAGCTTCATACTGTGTGACCAGTATCTGTTTCCTATTTTCTCTTACCTCCTCTGTCCCTTCACATAACACCTCGATGTGGTTCCACCTGTCCTTGGCTGATGTGCATGATGCTATATTGGCAAACATCGATATATCCATGGAGTCTATGATCAGCAACATGAGATGACTGTCTAGGGCAACCTTTTCCTTCTCTGAGTCCGTCCATTTGGATGGCTCTTTTGCAACATATGATCTAGGAACGACTATTGTGCCCACTGTGGATTCAGCAATTTCTTGTTGTGGTACAAATGGACCATACTTGAGGATGTCAGGGTAGAGAGGATTGGCATCTTTGATGAACAACAGCATTTTTATTTTCCAGAGGTTGTAATTCTCTTTGTCGAACTTAGGGACCTTTACCGTACCTGTAGTCTTTGGTGTATTCGAACTCATGATCGTTTTTTGTTTAGATTAAACAGCCCGCTCTGATACCACTTGTTGAGTATTGAATACAGTAAAAGAATACAGAGGGGGTGGGTGAATGGATTCTTGAACTTTTCTTTGTTCTTGAATCTTTGCAACAAGATATGTGTTGAGTGTGTGAGATATGTAAGTGCAGATAACAAAGACAAAGACAACACAATATCACTTTAATCTAATATTTTATTAGATAAAGATTTTGCTACAATCTGTGGATACAAATGATAGTATTCTCAGCTTCGTTTTTCTTAGAGAGATATTTCTTGTGATGTATTTTGAAAAACTTATCTGCTAAAGAAGTGAGGCTGTATCCTTATAGACATGGATACACCTACTTACTACAAATAAGGTAGGTAAAGCAAACTACTTTCCAGTATGTCTATTATTTGAGTAAGAGTCCAAACGGCTACAGATTTGACTTTGCAAAGCCTGTTCAGATCCACTTCTTTAGCTCCTTGTCCCTTTGTCTTATTTCTCCAAGCTTCTTTGTAGGCTTTCCAATGTGCTTTATAGTACATAGTCAAATAAAGCGACTTGGCTTGTTGCAGGTTTCTGACTTGTACAATTCTTCAGTATTTTGTCTCCAAGAATGTATTCGAGAAGTGGCTAAGTGATTGATTCGAGAACTCGAATTGACTTAATCGATAACTCTGAGTTCTCGAATATTGTTATATTGACATATCAAATCACTTCTCGAATAGCTCTTTTCTCTGGGACTCCTTGAGATATCGAATAGAGCATTTTGACATATCGAATCCCTGAGATGTCGAATAGCTTCTTTAGTCCTTGAGATATCGAATAGAGCATTGACTTGTTGACCCTTAGAGAACTCGAATGATGCTTTGACTTGTTGACTCCATGAGTTCTCTAATAGAGTAATAGACATATCGAATCTCTGAGATATCGAATGAGATATCGAACAATGTATTCAGAGATATCGAATAGTGTCTTCGGAGATATCGAATCTCTGACTTCTCGAATGCTAGACTTCTCGAATAGACAAATGTACTTCTCGAATTGGTACTTAGGCAAATTCTTCATTCCTTCAAATCCCAACTGTGATTATTTGGCAGTCTTTATCTCCTTGCTTGAGGCATGAACCTCGGAACTTGTTTCAAGCATAATTCTTGACTTTATAAGTACAGTAACACAACTAGAATTTGATGCCTATTACAAGTACAGAACAAATAGAAACTCTACAACTAGAGGTTCCCTCAGTTAAGAGGTCATGTAGGTAATGCATAGCATTACACATACTTAGGCTTGTTATTAGATGTATTCAGGCATGCCTCTGTGACTAACATAGGGACACTATTTTGGTGACAAAATTACACCATTCACAAAATGCACTCCAACCCATGGTCACTATACTTAACACTAAAAAGAATCTTTCACCAATAAAATAGAATATTCTTAACTCTGTTCAATTTTTACATTATTAATATCTATTATATTTTAAATTGTAATGTTATGTTCGCATAATATTAAATTTATTAATATAAAAAATTATTTATATAAAAAAATCAATATCCAAATTTTGTTAAAATTTAGTCAAAATTTTAAAAAGGAATAAATCACAATTAACAAATGTTCCCAATTACCACAACTAACAAATTAAAGTCGAAAAAGCTTGACTTAATTATTTGAATTGCCGTATTCTTCCCATAGGTGCTCAATCAACGCATTAAGAAGTTTAAAATGAGCTTCCTTATCTTTGATTACTTAAAAAGTTTTGAAATTTGACATCTTCATTTCTTTCCATTTCAACAACCGGAAAATTTAAAGTTAAAAAAAATAATATTTTAGAATTAACAAGAGCTAAGAATAAAAGAAGTTTGACATATATGGAAAAAATTAAAAATAAATTTGGAAAAAAATTTAAAGAAGAAATAAATTGGGAAAAAAATTTGGAAACAAACTACAAGAACAAATAGTAGGACATAGATGGAAAAGAAATTGTTTTGTTAACAAATTTAGGGGCATTGTTGGAATTTTGAAAGTCACCAAATTTGGTGATCAAGGATCACCAAATGTACTTTTGTTACCAAATTTAGTGACCCAAAACTTGTTTGGTGATCTTGAATCACTATTATAGTGTTGGATTGGAGTGAGTATGACACTATACCAATCACTATTATAGTGATTTAGTGATGGGTTGGAGTTGCTCTTAGCTCACTTTTAAATATATTATAAACAATTAAGCTCTTAGCAAGTTATTATATTGATTTGTGTGTCAACTCCAACAATGCTCTCTATTATGGCTCTTTATTTTATATTTTATTCATATTTCAATTCCACTTGGACAAACAATCAATAGATGAGAGAGAAGAACCACTATTTTATTAATAAAATATTAAGTTAAGAGCTACTAGTTGCTCCTAAAATAGAGGAGAGAGAAGAAGCTCTTAACTTTTTAAAGAACCTCTAAGAGTCTCTTGGAGCTTGATTTTTATTCTCTCTCCTCATTTTTTGAGTTAAGAGCTACAATAGAGAGCCTCTTGGAGATGCTCTTAACATGCCTTTTCATGCCATTTAGTAATTTACTAAAACACCCCTATATTATTATAAAAATCTGCTAAAAAGATTTTGTTGTCTTGGATTGAACCCATGACCTTTTGATGCTAATATACATTATGGTCACATTACAACCATTAGGCTAGAAGCTCAATTAATACAACTTTGAAACTCATCTACTACATGCCTACATGCCAAAGAACTCTTATTCTATATTTCATTTAAAATTTATATTAAAAAATTTAAAACAAAATAATTAAAATGGTTATATATTTTAAAAAATGTGAATATATGTGTGTGTGTGATTATAATTAGGAATAAATTACATATAATTTAGACATATGCTTCGTTGTTGGACAAAATCATATAATCCATAGTTGGTTTTGGATATAATATTATAGATCAAATTAATCATATAATAGAAAAAAGAAAAAAAATATCATATAGAATTTGGATTTTATACTGATCATTGATTAAATAAGAGGATAAAATATATAATTGGGTAGGCCTTGGAGTATCTAAAATTCATTATGGAAAAGTTTTCTATTAACACGGAGCTTTAAACTATAATTTGGACATTTTTCCCTATTTTTAAGAATAAATAATAAAATGTATCGTTGACTTCGAATACAATATTGAAAATGAGATTATCCAGGTTGTACCTAAAGTTAAAAATAGTATCATATAATATTTAGACTCCATACTAGTTATCAATTAAATAATTAGATAAGGAGGATTGAACTCATGTCCTTCGGATTATGAATGAATTATGTTCACATCTCTAACCATTGAATCAAAGAAGATACTTACAATGACTTTTTAAAAATCATTTAATACGTGCAGAAATAATTCACATGCTTTATTGTATTTAATATTCATTTTGAGATTTAATCAAGTTGAAATTATCAAAATGAATTGTATTGTCTGTTTATTATGTTTAGTATAGGCCAAAATGATATTTTGACGAGAACTCTTATACTAATTTAAAACATGGTTTTGTGATCAATTAAATAATTTACATGTGAGATATAAACATTGTATTGATTTTTAATTTAATAAAAGAAGCGTTGTTGTGTTAGGACATGATATTATAAATTAGATCATAAATTCAATACAAATAATTATGAGATTAAGATTTATACCTATATTAATGAAAGATGGATATTTAAAAAGAGAATACTAAATTGTATACAATACACAAATTATAATTATCCATTAGTTGAATTTCAGGACTGTAAAAATGATTGAATTTAAAAAGATAAATTTAAAAATTAACTAATTAGATTGTATTTAACAGAAATTCAAAATAATAGGTTAATAAAAGTGATTTTTTAAAATACGACTACATGTAATGTACATATACATAATTATATAATTGTTAGTGGTTACTTATGGAGCTTCAAGGAAGAATTAAATATATAAAATTATACATAATACATAAAAAAAATCATAGATCATGTATTTCATGTTAACAATCAATTTGTAAAAAATACTATATATAAGTCGTGTGTTTCTCGATGGATACATCACTATCAGTACCACCACTAACAACACATCGCTAACACCATTACCACCATCACTGCCATACCATTACCATACCGTCACTATCACACACCACCACTAGAATCACGAGCAAATCACTAAAACTTTTAATGCAATCACATCAACACCACCCTTTGCACCACCAAAAAATCAAAATGAAAGCAGAATTACTATACATTTAACTTGATCATCACCAAAAACTGAACCCAAATAACTAAAATTTTAAATGCAAATTACCAAAATTTCCAAAATCTGAAATCCTGATAGTGTTTGGAGGTTCTGGTGTTGACGGTAGTAGAGTGGGTGTAAACGACATCGATGGGGCTGTATAAACGCGGACCTTATATGAGAGGACGAAAAACAAGATGAATGAGCTAGCGGAGTAGGGTAATTAGAATTCGGTTGTAAACATGTTCGCAAAATATTTTTAGAGTGTTGGCCGATTTGGTGACACGAAGGAAATGTTAAGTGGGAAAGGTGTATAAATTTATACACACAATGTATAAGTGGAGAAGAGGTGGTGATTGTTGGTGTATACTGAAAATATTTATTTGAAGTATATACATTTATTTCTGGCCCAGTTTTATTGAGAATCATTTAAATGTTTACATGCTGTCTAATATTATATATTGTGGACAATCTAGTATCAAATGGGATACAGAATATTAGATTGTTAAATACGGTTTATATAATATAATAAGGTTCACAGCACAGGTGGAGTTAGGCAATCCACTGGAATGGCTGTAGTATTATTTAGATTAGTTTATATTGACTAATAAATAATACTAGTATACTTTGTGTATATTGAACAGGATCAAATTTAGAATTGTTCCCTTATACTGATTAAGAAGGAGAACTAAGATTCTATGTTATTATTAATTCTTAGGTTCTTAATCCAGATATAGTAATTGACACGTGTATATTATTTACATGCTTTGATTTATATATGAAATAATTCTTTTGATTTATTTCATTATATTTTGGGTGATGAGATAATATATATGGTGAATATTATTTATAGAAGGAATCCATGTCCTGATAATATTCAGGTTAATGATGTCCCCTTGAAAGCTCAAAAAGATTTAATTATGTGAAACCCTGCAGGTGGATTTATTCCGGCATAATTAAATAAAGGTTGAGTGGATGATCAAGGATAAAAGATATTAATTAAATGAATTATCAGTAATTTATTTAATTAATGGACATGCGATATTTTAAACATGGGGAATTTAATAAGCAAATAATATTGGAACCGAATTAATTAATTAAATTACGGTATTAGGAAAGGTAGTGCAAATATTAATTCTTTAGTGGATTGAATTAATATTAAATGACATTGGGCTGGGCTCGGATTGTCATTGGGAGGCCTAACCTAATTATCCATGATCCATATTGTAGCCCTATATATATTCTTATTCTCTTCTTGCTAGGGTGGGTTGAAAAAATTTTTTAGCCACCCAGGAGCAAGAAGAGAGGTTAACTTGAGAAGACGAAGGCCACACTTCGCTCAATGGAATTTTGGAATACAATAGAAGAGCGTGGAATCAACCGTTAACAAGGTGGCTTTTCTATTCGTACTCGTTAATTTATTGTATCGAAAATCGCAGTGCTAAGATCTGATTGTCCCAACAATTGGTATCAAGAGCCTGGTTCAATGGTTCTGCGATTTTTGATACGATGTCCATGTCGTAATTATATATGCATGTATATAGTGGTAGGGTTGTATATTCTGTTTTGCAGGTTGTTATCCACTATTATGGTCATGTATATTTTAATTATGTGTTTGGATCCCACGTGGTTTAATCGTGGTTATTTTGTTTGGTTTCCACGTGGTTTATCGTGGTTGTAAACACGAGGGTTGATCGTGTTAGAATAGATTTTAAAAAATTAGTTTAGAATTAGATCTATTTTTTATGTAATTGTTTGATGGGTTTTGTAAAGATCCGGGTATTTTGTAACAATTACGTGCGATCGAAAATCAAAACGGACACCAAAATTATTCCGCTGCGTAAGCTGTTGAGGGCTGTTGTCATTGATTAAGCCGGCTGTGGGTGACCAGACGAACAGTACCAGAAGCAAAGAAGAATACGCAAAGAAGCAGCGGCGCGTGAAAAAAAAAAAAAACTGGTCCAAGGTTGTAACGCAGGTATGTCCTGCGTTACCAGTGTAGGCAAGGCTGTAACGCAGGTATGTCCTGCGTTACCAGTGTAGGCAGGCTGTAACGCAGGCAGGTAGTGCGTTACTGGCGTGGAAGGCAGAATTTTTGTTTTATTTTTTCAGAAGATGCACGCGCAACAATGTGGCTTGTTTGGAGGCTGCAGAAAATTTATTTAGGGGCCATAATAGTGGATTTAATTATTGCTTTAATTTTTAATTCCGCAATTTAATTTTTTTAATTATTGCTTTAAATAATTGTTATGTATGTTGTTAATTATGTGTGTAATTTTTAATTGCATGTTTAACATAATTAGGACGACATGGACATAAATATTTTATTTATTGCTTTAATTAAATGTTTTATGTTTTAAATTATGTTTGTATTTGGAATGCATGTTAGACATAATTGTAACGACATAGGCCCCATTTAATTTTTAAAATTCCTCATTTTTTAAATAAAAATTCTAAGTGGGTGAGGGAATTAATTAGGAATTAAATCCCACGGTCTCCATTATTTTTTTTGTAATATAATCTTTTTAATAATGTAGATGGTATATATGATCACCTAACGTGGCGTACTATTTACGGTATTTTAAAAGGTTGCAGAAATTACTAGAACAAAATTCTTAAATTAAATAACGAATATTGAAAGGTATATAGATCACTCTAACGTGACATACCAAGTTTCATAGAATTCGTTAGGAAAATTGGATACTCTTTTTGATGTTGACTTTGGACAATTCTGTCTAGGAATTGGGTATTAAGCGAGGCCGTTGTGACTCCTCCAAGACCTGGGAATTATCCATTAATATATATCAAACGGATGTATTTGGTTTAAGTAATTTAAGATTTAATAATGGTATACACTTAGCTATGAAAAATAATATATAGTCCACCCTAATGTGGCGTATTATTTAGTAATAGGACCGAAGTAATATTTAAACGAATTTAAGTGGTATATATGTCACCCATCGTGGCGTACCAGATACTTATGGTGTTTAAATATTAGTGCATTAATTTTAATTAATTGTTAGAGGAAACCAATAGGTTTTAAGATTTGTGCAACCCTCTGATTATGTGTTACATGTATGTTTCTCAGGATTAGATCATTATGGGCTTTAATCCACTATTCAACATACTTAAGGATAACAAACTTACTGGACCGAACTATATTGAATGGAAACGTAATTTGGACATAGTGTTGACTGCTGAGGAGTACAAATTTTGTACTTATGAACCCAAGCCAGATCAGCCTGCTGAAGATGCTCCTGAAAGTGAGAAGAAGTATTATAAGCGGTGGGTTAAGGCTGATGAGATGTCGCGATGTTACATTCTGGCAGCAATGTCGGTGTTTTGCAGCATCAGCATCAGGCTATGGCCACTGCTTCAGATATGCTCTTTAATCTCAAGGAACTTTTTGGAGAACAGAATAGGGCTGCTAGGCAAGTAGCAATGAAGGCTTTAATGAACACTCAGATGGCTGAAGGAACACTTGTAAGGGATCATGTTCTCAGGATGATGTCTCATCTGAATGAGATGGAGATCCTTGGTGCTGATATTGATGGGGAAACCCAGATCGATATCATCCTTATGAGTCTGCCCAAAAGTTTTGAGCAGTTCCGCTTGAATTACACCATGAACAAAAGGATGTATAGTCTCGCGGAACTTCTGACAGAATGTTTACACAAAATCACGCAAGCGTACGTGGTCACAAGTAATATATGAATAAGTTGAGTTCGTTCCGACAGAGATCTGGTTAT
This sequence comes from Saposhnikovia divaricata, assembly GCA_036435485.1. NCBI lineage: Eukaryota > Viridiplantae > Streptophyta > Magnoliopsida > Apiales > Apiaceae > Saposhnikovia > Saposhnikovia divaricata. Next base: position 63,952,256 of record CM071597.1, on the reverse strand, counting down.
GGTTTTAATTCAGTTATTGTACCAATGCAACAATGTATGGTTATTACTCACTGCTAAGACAAATAACAAATTTGAGTTTTAATTAACTAAACTAACTAAGATGCAAATTACCAACTAAGAATTAACTAACTAACGATAATTAAAATCAAATTTCTTACGCAATATGAACCATGGAATCCTAACTTCATTAAATACTTCGCTTAGATCTGACGCCTTTAATCACTATATGCAATGGTTATGATATCTGATCGGATAACACGAAACAAGTACACGCTACCTGTCAGCATACGTATACCAAACTAAATATACATCCACAAAAGAGATAGAAGATGAATAGACACCAATTATGCTTAGACCCTATATGTCTATAGAATTTGAAAACATAACGGTTGAAGAACAAGTTATCCATAAAGATCACACAGGGCAATATAAGTATTTTCATCTCATACTACGAATCATGTTGATAAACAATCATGAACCTATGCTAGCATGGCAAGTTCTAAATCTCAAGATCCACTTTCACTTCACAAGAGATTAACAAATTAGATGTTCGCGACACATCTATCAATTAAGCATAACCATACAAGGATATCAGATATACATCACACACAGATCTTTAAAGCATCAAAATACTAAGCTCCATAAATAAATCCGTTAGAATCCCATGACAACGATTAGTTCATAATCGAACCTCTCGTCATCATGGGATCTGATGAAACAATGATAAAAACAAAGTATGAAAAGATACAAATAAAACTAAGTAATTGATATGTAATGGTGTGTTTTTTTCTGTCCCCCAAGATGTGTATTTATAGCCCCAATTTGCCTCTCCATCAAGCAATTGCCGTTTTAGAGTTGGAATAGGAGTATGACAATTTCCGTTCTTGAATGAGAATAGAATTGCAAATTCCATGTGTAGATCTGATTCTGGAATGTTCTAGCAGCCCAGAGCAATTACCATACTTATTAGAAGTAGGAATTATAGCAATTTCCTTGTCAAAGTTGAATTTCTGCAGTTCGGCACATAATACGTTTCCTAAACTGTTTCGGTTTTGAAGGAAAATTCGTAACTGACTTTTCTTCAGTATTTCTGGGCCGTTCCAGTTGTATTTGGACATCTGAACCACTTTAGAATGATAGAGAATCTCGTTAGCTTCGCGTGGACAGTAAGATCGTCCAAAACGGACTTGTAGAACTCAAGATATGGCCAAAACAGTGAATCAGCATCTGGCAGAATGATCTCCGCGCCGTAGCGCCCAATCCACGCCACAGTGCACCCTGGGGTCTGTCCAAGATTGAAGAAAATTGATTTGTCTTCGCTTGAGCTGTAAGATCGCTGAATTCGGACTTGTAGAACTCCAGATATGGCCAAAACAGTGTAGACTGCGCAGCCGACCCGGAAAATCCGAATTTTAATCAAATTAACCTCTAACTCTCTTAGCTCTGCAAAACTCAATGAAAACACATTAAACACACCACATACTTGAGGCCAAGTAATCAATTTAAGCCGATATGGAACGCTCCAAGTGGATATAAAATCCACTTATCACACCCCAAACTTAAACCGATGCTTGTCCTCAAGCATAAACAACTAACACTAACTAGTACCACTTCCGTAGGTGATCACGGTTGCATTTGGCATATGCAACAAGCCCTTTAAACCCCTAGGCAGCCCTAGTGGACGAGTAAGGTCTCGTGAGGGCCTATAGCGAATGTACCCACAAAATCCAATGCAATGCAATGCATGAATGCAACTAATATGAAAATGAAAAGATCCCCTTGAAACTAACCAAAACCAACTAGCAAGCACATATCTCAAGGAATGCAAATAACTCCAAGTAGAGCTCGACTAAGTCCCCGTATACTAACAATACATGAACAGAACGTGCGTGTGTGCGATGCTCATCAGAAATACTTCCAAAACTAGATCAAAATCATACATGTTCTTTGCCAAGACAATCACAGGTTTATAAATAGAATAGACTGTAAACACTTCATAACTTAAGAACACCTCCATCATCATTCAAGTTAGACAAGAATTCATGATTTATTACTACGACACATAATAATATACACAACAACTCATGCTTATTTAACCGTGCAATGGATGAGACCCCGAAAGGCTTATACAATAATACCCATGTAGCGAGCGTTGGGTTAGTGGATCCCAGACTATAAAAGCCTTAGGTCACTAGGCACAAAGTCCCCGCAAACTTAATAGCTCGAGTATTAAAGAGCCCACCCTGGTTAATTTTGCATATAAACATTCTCATAATTTTTTTTTCTTTTTTTTTTCTTTTTCGTTTTTTGTTTTTTTTTTTTTACATATGCAATCTGGAATGAGAATTCTCAATTCCAACCCTAGACTACTCATATAAATATGAGCCGGCTACTAGCCATTTGACACCTAGTCATATTGACAATTATTTACAATTAAACATGAAATCCCAGTTTTCCCCCAAACTTAGACTTTAGTGATCCTACGCCATCAAGGGAATAACGAAAATTTTAAATATAAACAAGTGATTAAATCTCAAACAAGCAATCAAGCATAACCTCAACCTAGCCCAAAAGCAAACGATGAGACTGTGTAAAAGTTTTGTTTCTGAAGCATGCAAGTCAATTTCCTAGGGACTATAAATCAACCCTCTATTCATCATTACCACACTCAATAGGACATCAACCTACCAATCAGAATTAGCTCATCCTAAGGGATCATGAAATATGCATGCTATGCAAATGCAACTATATGAACTCACATGGTATACGAAAAACAAAAATAACAGAATGTCCTAAATGAAACAACATGCAATAATACGAACAAAACATGAATGAATTACTACTAAGCATGCAAAGCATGATATCTAAATGAACACAATGACACAAACAACTACCACATACTACTTATCCCCAAACCACCCCCAAACTTAAAATATTCAATGTCCCCATTGAATTGAAGGTAATATAAGGAAAAGTAGAAAAACATACCTACTTGTCGGAATATGCAAAACAACATGCAAAACAAATGCGTGGGTTGCCTCCCACGAAGCGCTTGTTTAGAGTCAATTAGCTTGACTACGCCATGCTTCCATTAAGGATGATAATAGTTGGCCTGGTCTTCTCTTCGTGAGACTTCATCATCATCACGGCGACACACTTTCTGCCCCTTCTCCTCGCTTGGCCTATTCGTATGACAACTATGTCCTATTCCAATGCCGTCATCGGTTGACCCAAAATCTGTCAATTTGTAGAACAACACACATTCGCGTGCTTTGGGAGCTTCATATGAATATAATGGAGGAGGGTAAGTGTATGTTACTGAAGCCTTTGGTTTCTCAACGAGAAGTTCCTCCATTGGCTCTAATGCGCTACCTCCATCTTCATAATCTGATACAAGTAGAAGACCTGAATCTTTCCCATGGTCATCAGCCTCTTGGTACTCACATACCAATTCTTGAAATTTGTGCAGCTTATCAGTGTCTGTCCCAAATAGTGCCCTTTCCAAATCATCCACCATCCTAACATGATCAAATTCCTCATATGGCTTGCGAATGCTCACCTCACCTTGGAATTTGTCTTCTTCGATTAAGCATGCAGTACCTTGCTCCAAGTCACCGTTATTTTCTGGAATTGCCTCTAATATGCATTGTTGTTTCTCTTGTTTCAAGGCACTCAAAATTTGAGCAAGTAGTGTCCCCATAGATTTGGTAGACTCCTCATAACTCTTTGCAAGCATCCTAATCTCCTCCATAACATCAACCTCATCTGTTTGAAAAGTAGGAGTAGGTTGCTGATGTTGAAACTCTTCATTACCAAAAAAAATTGACATATTTGGAACATCTTGCTGGTACTATTGAGGATGGTATTGAAAATATGGTTGTTCCTCATAGCTCAGAGGTTCAGATTGCCACGGGTCATACTGTTGCAGAAAATTCTGCCCTAGCTGCTGCTGAAAATCCTGGTTCTGCTGCTGTAGAAAATTCTGAGGATAGTAAGGTTGTGCTCCATATTGTTGACCTTGATACTGCTGATAAGGCTGCTGAGGTTGTTGAATACCACCTTGGTTGCTTCAGCACTGATTCGTCTCATGTGCGCCCGCACATAGCCCACAAACACTAACCACCTGCTGAACTCCATAGTAATTTATAAAATCCATCTTCAAAGTCAACGCTCTTTGACAAGTTCCTGAAACACCAACGAACAACACAATAATAGATAAGTAACTAATCTAAGTCAGTGAACTCTAACGACCACTATTGACAAGCACATAAACCAAAAATAAAACACCGATGATCCCCGGCAGCGGTGCCAAAAACTTGTTTACACAAAATCACGCAAGCGTACGTGGTCACAAGTAATATATGAATAAGTTGAGTTCGTTCCGACAGAGATCTGGTTATGGTTTTAATTCAGTTATTGTACCAATGCAACAATGTATGGTTATTACTCACTGCTAAGACAAATAACAAATTTGAGTTTTAATTAACTACACTAACTAAGATGCAAATTACCAACTAAGAATTAATTAACTAACGATAATTAAAATCAAATTTCTTACGCAATATGAACCATGGAATCCTAACTTCATTAAATACTTCGCTTAGATCTGACGCCTTTAATCACTATATGCAATGGTTATGATATCTGATCGGATAACACGAAACAAGTACACGCTACCTGTCAGCATACGTATACCAAACTAAACATACATCCACAAAAGAGATAGAAGATGAATAGACACCAATTATGCTTAGACCCTATATGTCTATAGAATTTGAAAACATAACGGTTGAAGAACAAGTTATCCATAAAGATCACACAGGGCAATATAAGTATTTTCATCTCATACTACGAATCATGTTGATAAACAATCATGAACCTATGCTAGCATGGCAAGTTCTAAATCTCAAGATCCACTTTCACTTCACAAGAGATTAACAAATTAGATGTTCGCGACGCATCTATCAATTAAGCATAACCATACAAGGATATCAGATATACATCACACACAGATCTTTAAAGCATCAAAATACTAAGATCCATAAATAAATCCGTTAGAATCCCATGACAACGATTAGTTCATAATCGAACCTCTCGTCATCATGGGATCTGATGAAACCATGATAAAAACAAAGTATGAAAAGATACAAATAAAACTAAGTAATTGATATGTAATGGTGTGTTTTTTTCTGTTCCCCAAGATGTGTATTTATAGCCCCAATTTGCCTCTCCATCAAGCAATTGCCGTTTTAGAGTTGGAATAGGAGTATGGCAATTTCCGTTCTTGAATGAGAATAGAATTGCAAATTCCATGTGTAGATCTGATTCTGGAATGTTCTAGCAGCCCAGAGCAATTACCATACTTATTAGAAGTAGGAATTATAGCAATTTCCTTGTCAAAGTTGAATTTCTGCAGTTTGGCACATAATACGTTTCCTAAACTGATTCGGTTTTGAAGAAAAATTCGTAACTGACTTTTCTTCAGTATTTCTGGTCCTTTCCAGTTGTATTTGGACATCTGAACAACTTTAGAATGATAGAGAATCTCGTTAGCTTCGCGTGGATAGTAAGATCATCCAAAACGGACTTGTAGAACTCAAGATATGGTCAAAACAGTGAATCAGCATCTGGCAGAATGATCTCCGTGCCGTAGCGCCCAATCCACGCCACAGCGCACCCTAGGGTCTGTCCAAGATTGAAGAAAATTGTTTTGTCTTCGCGTGAGCTGTAAGATCGCTGAATTCGGACTTGTAGAACTCCAGATATGGCCAAAACAGTGTAGACTGCGCAGCCGACCCGGAAAATCCGAATTTTAATAAAATTAACCTCTAACTCTCTTAGCTCTGCAAAACTCAATGAAAACACATTAAACACACCACATACTTGAGGCCAAGTAATCAATTTAAGCCGATATGGAACGCTCCAAGTGGATATAAAATCCACTTATCACAGAACTTCAGGCAGCTGAAGGACTCTTTAAGCAGAATGTTCAAGTGCATGTGGCTGAGAAAGCTTCTTCCTCTAAGCCGAAAGGCAAGAAGAAGAAAAAAGTTCAGACTTAGAAAGCTGGAAAGGTTGCTAATGCAGTGGGAGTTCAAGGTGCTGTGAAAAAGCCTAAGGGCAAGTGCTTCAGGTGCAAGCAGTCAGGTCACTGGAAACAGGATTGTCCTCTTCCTAAGAAGACAAACAATACTGGTATGTCTCTTTCTCTAGTTACAGAAACATATATAGCGGCTATATCTACGAGCACTTGGTGTGTAGATACATGAGCCACTGACCATGTTTGTAACTCTATGCAGGGGTTCCAACAATCCAGAATGCTTAGAGATGGCGAGATATATGTGTTCATGGGAGATGCTACGAAAGTAGCAGTAGTTACAGTTGGAATAATTACATTATCTTTTGGCGATGATAGGATTTTGGTTTTGAACAATTGTCTTTATGTACCTTCGTTTAGAAGGAATTTAATTTCGGTTTCTAAACTTGCCATGGATGGTTATAATGTTTGTTTGGATCGTAATGTTTCTATTATGATGAATAAACGAGTTATATGTTCTGGTACATTGCAAGACAATTTATATATTATTAATCCTATCCAACCAATGCTGCAACATAAGGAAACTAATAACATTCTTTCTAGCTCAAATAATAGAAAGAAACCTTTTGAATTGAACCAAACATATCTTTGGCACTTAAGATTAGGTCATATTAACTTGAGGAGGATGCAAAGACTGGTAGTAGATGGGCCATTAGGCTCATTGGCAGTGGAGCCATTTCCAGTTTGTGAATCCTGCTTGGAAGGTAAGATGACTAATAGGCCTTTTAAAGCAAAGGGGAATAGAGCCAAAGAAGTGTTAGAATTGGTTCATACTGATTTATGTGGACCTATGAGTATCCAAGCAAGAGGAGGTTATGAGTATTTTATCACTTTCATTGACGATTATTATAGATATGGGTACATTTATTTGTTGCGCCGTAAGTCTGAGTGCTTTGAAAAATTCAAAGAGTACAAAGCAAGTGCGGAGAAGCGACATCTTGGAAAATGTATCAAGTCACTACGATCAGATCGTGGTGGCGAATACTTGCTTGGAGAATTTAGGGAATATTTATCAGAAAATGGGATCACATCCCAGTTGTCTGCACCTGGCACACCTCAGCAGAATGGTGTAGTAGAGAGAAGGAATCAGACTCTTTTAGAGAGTGTTAGATCGATGATGAGTTATTCAGATTTACCCAAGTCGTTTTGGGGATATGCTATAGAAACAACGGCTTACCTTCTGAACTTGGTACCTTCTAAGTCGGTTCCCAAGACTCCAATAGAATTGTGGACTGGTAGCAAACCAAGTCTAAGACATATTCGGATTTGGGGTTGTCCAGCACATGTGCTGAACAAGAACGCGACCAAGTTAGAATCTCGTACAGAAGTAAGGTTGTTTGTAGGCTATCCCATGGGAACGAAAGGTTATTCATTTTATAGTCCTAGGGATCGAGATATCATTGTTAGCACCAATGCTAGATTCTTAGAAGAAGACTATATAATGAACCATAAACCCATGAGTAGTATCGTTTTAGAGGAACTAGTGGGAGGGACAGATAATCCCCAAGTGCCAATAGTACAAGTAGAACAACCACAAGAAAATGCACAACTTAACACTAATACTACACCAGTGCCTCGTCGTAGTGGGAGGGTTGTTCAACAACCAGATAGATTCATGGTTTTAGGAGAGTCCTCGGACTTGGTCTCTAGCGAACATGATGAGGATCCCAGGACATACGAAGAGGCAATTTTAGATAAAGATGCAGATCTATGGCAAAAGGCAATGGAATCTGAGATGGAATCTATGTATTCCAATCAATTTTAGGAGCTCGTGGAACCACCCAAAGGTGTAAAACCCATTGGATGTATGTGGATCTACAAGAAGAAAAAAGGATTTGACAAAAAGGTGAAAGCCTGGAAAGCACGACTTGTTGCGAAAGGGTATACTCAGAAAGAAGGGATCGATTATGAGGAAACCTTTTCGCCGGTTGTTATGCTTAAGTCGATCTGGATTCTTTTATCTATAGCAGCTCATCTCGATTATGAGATTTGGCAAATGGATGTCAAGACAGCTTTCCTTAATGGAAGTCTTGAGGAAACCATCTATATGCAACAACCAAAAGGATTCATTAAGGAAGGCCAAGAGCATCTTGTTTGTAAGCTTAAGAGGTCTATTTATGGACTAAAACAAGCTTCTAGGGACTGGAATATTCGTTTTGATCAGGCAGTCCAGTCATATGGATTTGATCAAAGTCCAAGCGAATCATGTGTGTATAAGAGATGTGAGGGTAATGCAGTGGTTTTTCTAGTACTGTATGTAGATGACATTTTACTCATTGGAAACAATGTTAAGATGTTGTCATCAGTAAAGGCATGGTTGTTCAAACAATTTGAAATGAAGGACTTAGGTGAAGCGGCATACATCCTTGGGATCAAAGTAATAAGGGATCGCAAGAAAAGGATGTTGGCTTTATCTCAAGAGCCCTACATTGATGAAGTATAAGCTCGTTTTAACATGCAGAACTCTAAGAAAGGTTTTCTACCTTTTAAGCATGGAGTGGCTCTATCCAAGGAGCAGTGTCCTTCGACACCTAAGGATATAGAGAGCATGAAAGCAGTTCCTTATGCTTCGGCATGTGGAAGCTTAATGTATGCTATGTTATGTACGAGGCCTGACATCTGCTTTGCTGTAGGCATGGTTAGTAGATATCAGTCGAACCCAGGTCAGGAACATTGGAGTGCAGTAAAAACTATACTCAAGTACCTGAGAAGGACTAAGGAGTATATATTAATTTACAAGGCCTCAGATCTATTTCCTTTGGGATATACTGATTCAGATTTCCAATCAGATAGGGATAAGAGGAAATCAACCTCGGGATATGTTTTTACTTTGGGAGGTGGAGCCGTTATATGGAGGAGTGTAAAGCAGAAATGCATTGCAGACTCTACCATGGAAGCAGAGTACGTGGCGGCCTCTGAGGCTGCAAAGGAGGCTGTATGGTTCAGGAACTTCCTTTTGGACTTGGATGTGGTACCTAATTTGCCTAGGAGCTTGACAGTGTATTGTGATAACACTGGTGCTGTGGCAAATTCAAAGGAACCGCGAGATCACAAAGCATCTAAACATATTGAACGTAAGTATCATCTCATACGAGGAATCGTAAAGCGAGGAGATATAGTTGTGACTCACATATCATCAGAAGACAACCGGGCAGATCCTTTCACAAAGAGCTTGCCAGCCAAGGTTTTTGACAGGCATGTGGAAGCGATAGGAGTCAGATGGATGGACACATAGTTTTTTGTGTAATAATGGATTAAATAAACACTGATATACTCATAGAATATTTTGAGTATAAGTGGGAGATTGTTGGTGTATACTGAAAATATTTATTTGAAGTATATACATTTATTTCTGGCCCAGTTTTATTGAGAATCATTTAAATGTTTACATGCTGTCTAATATTATATATTGTGGACAATCTAGTATCAAATGGGATACAAAATATTAGATTGTTAAATACGGTTTATATAATATAATAAGATTCACAGCACAGGTGGAGTTAGACAATCCACTGGAATGGCTGTAGTATTATTTAGATTAGTTTATATTGACTAATAAATAATACTAGTATACTTTGTGTATATTGAACAGGATCAAATTTAGAATTGTTCCCTTATACTGATTAAGAAGGAGAACTAAGTGTTAGGCCGAATACACAATTAATAATCAACTTCGTATGAGAGTTTAACAAGTAAAACGTTTATGCACTTAAAAACTTCTTATACCAAGAACCCTCTTCGTGATGTAAAAATATCACAAAGAGCTGCTAGGTTACAATAAAGATAATTCATTGTACGATACCCTTCTAGGGTTAACCTAACTGTATTTATATAACATACAGCTACGATACAATCTCTAATTGATACTCCTAATAATCAGCTATACAATGATATCAATTACAGATTGTCACACGTCTCCTAAGTCAACTCGATCTCTTTGATAGCTATCCAATCTTCAAAGATATCGTTTCCATAATAAATCTTCAATCACTGTTGACCAGTAGACGCTTCCTCCAGACAGAGTTTAACAAACTCTGTCGAGCTTCCACCTGTCAGAGTTTACACTAAACTCTGACTGCTTCCAGCTAAACTCTGATAATTCACTGTAACACTTAAACACTGATTAAAACACATCAATTATATTTAACAATCTCCCCCAACTTGTTCATTAGCAAAAATGCACAAGTTAATGACAATAATTGATGATGTCAAAACAAATAGACAAATACAGTGTTTATACAAATTCAGAGTTTAAGCTTTTACTTAACAAAAACTATAGAGAATAAGAAAATCCTTACAGACCTTAATCTCTTATCACTTCAAGATCTGGCATAGCTCTGAGATAATCTATCAGCAATCTTCTTTCTGCATTTTCAAGCTCAATCTTCATAGCTTCTTTAATTTCTCTGAGCTGAGGATCACTCTCATCTGTCTGATAGATAGCAGCCCCAAGATCATAGATTTTGTTCCTTCTCATCTCATTTCCCAGTCTGATAAATTTGACTTTTTCTGACTGTGAATTGAAGTCAAGTACTGTGATTCCCAAATCAGTCTTTAACTTTGCAGTACCTTTCTTCATTTCAATGAGATTTCCTTTGTAATCCCTGTACTTAGGAACATATCTACTATTATACTTCTCTCCTCTGATTGCCAAATTCTGAAGCATTCTCTGTCTGAGCACATTAGCAACTGATTGAGTCCTTTGACTATTCACCTTGAGAAGATATAGAACATACTCTAGTTCTTCCCAACATTTCAAGCCAATATCATTCTCACCAACTTTAAATACTGTCCCATCAGCCATGAAGTACAAGAGATCCTTGTTTAAACTCTTCTGATGAACTGACTATACTGATTCCAGTCTGTCCAAACTCTCTTGAGGAACACCACGACCTGGAACAGCCAGTGAAGAAGGATCTCTAGGACCAGTATATTGCCTTTTGTCTCTGTGTGAACCTAGTCCACCCTTATTATTTCCAATTTTGCCAGACAAAGCTCTTCCATCAGAAACATTCATATAAACTCCAGATAATACATTTGGATCATGAATTGTTCCTTTCCCAAAAACCGATTTCAACTGAGAAGAATGTAAAGGTGTGATCATTACTTGTGAAGCAACAGAAGTTGAAACTTTCTTCTGTGAATTTTCTTCTTCAATGCCTTTCAGCTTGAGTTTAGCTTCTGCTGCCATTGCTTCCTTTGAAAACCTAGATCTTTGACTAACATCAGCCCTTTCTTTGATCACAACACCTTTAACAACAGGTCTAGGAGCTTTTCCTCTTTGTACCTTACCAGACTTTAAAGCTTTGAGATGTTCTTCTTGTAAACTCTTTTCTTCAGCTTCAATGTCCTCAATCGTAACTCCTTCCTCATTCTCTTCAATAAACAGCTTAACAGCCAATTCTTCATCAGTTTGTGGATTAAAATGTAACAGCAAACTCTTGGTCTTTGAAGTACCTTGAGTATCAGTATTTCTCCCAACAGACTGTGATTTAGATGACTTGCTAGTTCTCAAAGTTTGAACCTCTTCAGCCTTGTTCTTTCCTTTACTACTTGCCCCTCCATCTCCAGCACTATCCCTTCTGACAACTCTCTCCCCCTTTTTGACATCATCAGGCATAAGAATAGATGTAATTAACTCCAAGGAGGTAGCAATAGAATCAATTTTAGCAGATAAGTCAGACTGATTCTATTCAACCTTACTCAGTCTGGCAAAGAGATTGTCTTGAGCTGTAGAAAATTTTGTAGTCACGAGTTTTGAATCTCTTTCCATTTTCATTTCTCTAGCTACAACCTCATTCCTCAAAGTAGTGATTGCCTGTGTAGTGTCATCAAATCTTCTATCCAGAGTTTTGACTTGAACAACAGTTGCTTTTAAGCAAGAAAGAATCTCTGGATTGGAGATAGTATCAGCAGTTTGCTTAACAAATCAGCTGCTCTTCCTCGTGGAAAACTAAAATCCTCTTTGTACCACTCAGCAGCATTCTTTGCAAATTGTGCTCTCTCAACTTCATGAGACGTACAAGGTTGAGTGAAAGGTGTATGTTTATTGTCTATTTGTACTGGTGCACTCAGAGAAGAATCAGAGTTTGCACTACTTTCACCTTCAGGTTCAACACTTGTAGCTTTAGCAGGTTCATCTTCAGCCATAGTTTTAGCAATTTCTTCTGTAGGCTTGTCAAGATTTTCTCCATGTTGCTCAGGCTCAGCAACAGGCATAGACTGAGAAGTAGGCTTGGTTGCTTGATAAATTTCATCTCCTCTTTCAACAGTTTGGTGAGCATCAGATAATAATTCAGTGTGGGATGCCACAGTTTCAGAAAGAATAACTGTAGGTTGATCAGCTGCACCAGTATCAGAGATAGGATCAGAGAATGGCATAAATGAATCAAGAATATCATTTATTGGAGAAAGACCATCTCTAGTATCCTCTTCTGCAGGCATTTTGTCCTCTGCAGGCATTTCAACCTCTGCAGGTATTGCATCTTTCTCAACCTCAACAGGAGGTGTTTGCTGTGAAACTACCTCTGGAGCATCAATATCTTCTTCCACAGAATCAGAGAACCAGTTTTCTTCGCTTTGCTAGAGGTACATTATATGAATCCTCTTCACTAGATGGTGGAGTTTGTTCTACCACTGAGAGTGATTTAGGTATGTTTGCCGTTTGTCTTATTCTTTTCACTCTTCTAGTATAAACAGCTCCAGGAGATGTCTGTTTTGATTTTCTTTGTGTCTCTTTCGCCTGCTTAACCCTTGCATGTCGTTCAGTAATTGCCTTCTTAACTCTTTGTGCTTTAGACTTTGATTCTGGTGGAGATTTTTTTGTAGGTGCTGAGTGAGTAGGTGATGTAGGTGATTCAGTGTTTGGTTTTGAGTACGATCAATGTTTAGTGGTTCTGGTTGAGGTTCAGGGTGTGGTTCAGGTTGTTGTTGTGGTTGTGGTTCAGGTTGTTGTTGTTGTTGTTGTGGTTCAGGTTGTTGTGGTTCTTGAGGTTGATTGAGAAAATTTTGCAGAGCAAGTGGCATGACAAAAGCAGGGAGATTTGATTTACCAACATCCTTGTTAGTCATATCAGAGAATATTCTCTTATTGACTCTAAAAGGATCAATTTTATCAGTATCAGCAATTTCTAGACAAGGTACACAAGCATTGAACAGCATTTGACAAAAACGAGCATAATAAACAGTAGTAGATTCTGACAGTTTATCACCTAAGTTCATCAGAACATATCTACCAAAGTCAAAATTACTACCATAGAGTAGAGAATACCCGATTTGGAGACTGTCTATTGGAATGGCATCCCAGTTGGTGACTTCCTTCTGGAATGTCCTTGTTATGCAATCAAAGAAAAAGTTCCATTCCTTCCTGAGAATTGGTCTCTTTATACCGCCAAGCTTGTCAAGAGCTTCCATGTAACCTATCTCTTGTAGCATCTCTCTCAAATGAGTTTCATTAACCAGAGTATAAGAAGTATGTGTGTCAAACCCCATTGTATCTCTTACAGTCTGTGGAGTAATCACATAATCTTGTTCTTCATACGTGAAGATGATGTTAGGAGTCCCATTCTCTCCTCCATCCACATAAACTGAATTCTGCCAAAATGTAGTAATTTGAGACGCAGAGAGAGTATCAGGTCCAACCAGAGCTTGTCCAATCTCTGAATCGCTCAAGAAATTCTGCATTAGATGAAACGGTTCTGGAACACGTTCATGATAGAGTGGAGCTTCATAGTTGTTAGGAACAAACCGTAAACCAAGAGCAGTGAATGCTTTAGAATCCATTTGCAAGAATTTCCAAGAGAAATGTATGTAGGAAAGGTGTTTGCGAGAATGCCCAAGTGAAAAATGAGAGAACTGTGAGACGTAAGAATAAAACACAACCGTTTGGACACAAAAGTAATTAGAGTAATTAAAAACCCAATCTCTTATGTAATCAAACACTCAATCAGTTCCTAGATTAATGTGTAGTGGGACACGATAATGGGTGAGTGGGACACATTAAAGGGCAAGTGGGTCACGTGCGCGTATTTTTAAGAAGAGTATTTTGCAAATTAAAATAATAAAATATTTGATTTAAACAAAAATCAAATAATACTCTCTTAAAATATCTGGACCCAATTAAAACCAGAATTTGAAGCGTTTACCTGTTGCCTTTAATAACCAGAATACGAAGCGTTTAAGGACTTCGTTGCTTACCCATCTCTATTTAAGGCCTAGAGACTTGCTCAGATTAGTTCATTAATCCTTTAACCTTTCAGTCTCCCCTGTAAAATCACAAACCCTTTAAACAAAACACTCTGAAAAACAATGGCCAACCTTACCATTAAAGAAAAGAACCTCCATCTTGTCGAGAATAGGGATATCTTCAGCTATACGCGTGAAGAGTTTGAAGCGTTTGACTGGGAAAGGCAGCTTGAGACGCTGTGGCTGCAAAAGGATTCCGGTCTGGAAGAGATCGAGACAGAGAAACCTGCAAGGGTGATCAACATCGATGCTGCTCTCCAAGCAACATTTGCATGGCTCTCCTCGAAGGCATCCTCATCCAACACCACCAACCATTGTTAATGAATATGTCAGCAAAAATAACCTTATCCCTTCAACTTCCACCCAAATAAAGTGGCAAAGATGGGATCTGGGAATTTTTGCTAACAATGGAGTGGTTTGGACTGACCTTTTATTTTCCTGTTGAATAGATTAGCAGATAGAGAGAACAAAAAGATGTAGTATTTGCTTGTAATCTCTTTCTTATTATCAATGAAAAATTATGTTTCTCTAATCTTATTCATTGTGTTTGCAATTTTTATTTATGTTTTATGAACTGTTCTTCAAGGAAATTAATCAAAGAAGAGAATATGAAAACTAATCAAAGTAATCATATAAAGAACACATTCATCAACAATCCACTGATTAACAGTTGTCAAAATCCCTATTTACTCCAAGATTTTCATATTGTCCAAGTGAAAATTTACCTTAGAGTACAGATCACGAATCAACAGCGTTTGTCAATTCTCCAACTTTATCATCGAAACCCTTTCATAAATTGCACAGTTGTGAATATATGTGTGTGTGAAGCAGAGTTTACTAAATCAATTTTTATAGCATCTAATTTTTCATAAAATCCATAAAGTAAATCAATAAAAACTGGATGCACAAATTGTCATAGTAAACACTGACTGTATGATGAAAGCTAAACTCTGAAGTAATCAAACTATATACAGTAACTTTTATTTTATACCCCCTCTATATACATTTTTCTTTTCTCTTTTTTTTTTTCTCTTTTTTTTTTCTCTTTTTATTATTATTATTATTATTATTTTTTATTCATTCCAGTAATCAGAGGTTGG
The DNA here is from genome assembly GCA_036435485.1 of Saposhnikovia divaricata. Classification (NCBI taxonomy): domain Eukaryota; kingdom Viridiplantae; phylum Streptophyta; class Magnoliopsida; order Apiales; family Apiaceae; genus Saposhnikovia; species Saposhnikovia divaricata. The sequence goes on along the minus strand of CM071597.1, from coordinate 63,936,815 downwards.
AACCAGTCACCAAAAATTCAAAAATTTTAGCCCTTATCATTTTGATAAGTTCCTGGGTCATCCTAGTATTTAACTACTCACCAAAAATCAGAGAATTTTAGCACATATTATATACCAATAGGTTCCTGGGTCATCCTAGTATCCAACATAATCTCAAAGGAGTATAACAACCTATATACATTTTCTTTGGGGTATTGCAGTAAGCATTTTATTCTATCAGAGTATAACTAACAGAGTTTAGAGTTCATCAACATCAGTAGTTTTTCATGTAAGGTAATGCACACAGTATTTATAGACTCAGAGTTTAGGACAAAATAAACTAAGAGATGCTATAAATATGAGCCAGTATCATGCTGTGTTAACTTTCTGCACAATCTAAGATTAGATCACAATAACTCAGAAAGATTCATGATTAATTGCTGAGAATCATGCTTCATACATATTTCTTCATTGGTGTTTTCAGTCGGACAAAAATCAACTCAGAGTTCACACAGTTTATCAAACTTATTAACAGTGAATGGCATACAGGCATGCTGACAGAGTTTAACAGACTATGCATAACAGAGTTTAATCAACAGAGTTCACTTAGCATTTAACCAATCAGGAAATATGAGTAATACACTACATAAGTAAAATTTGAATCTAACCAACATTCCTAGTCAGAACCAGAGACCATTCCTAGTTCATTGACCAGTCTTGTAAATGTAGCTTCACTCAGTGGTTTAGTGAAGATATCTGCAAGCTGTTGTTCTGTAGACACAAAATGTAGTTCAATATTCCCTTCTTCCACATGTTCTCTGATGAAGTGGTACCTTATGCTGATGTGCTTGGTCATTGAATGCTGTACTGGATTACCTGTCATTGCAATAGCACTTTGATTATCACAGTAAATAGGGATTTTACTGTACCTCAATCCATAATCCAGCAATTGATTCTTCATCCATAAGATCTGTGCACAACAGCTACCAGATGCAATATACTCTGCTTCTGCTGTAGATGTGGAGATTGATTTCTGTTTCTTGCTGTACCAGGAAACAAGTCTGTCACCAAGAAATTGACAACTTCCACTAGTGGTCTTTCTGTCTATCTTGAAGCCTGCAAAGTCTGCATCAGAATACCCCAGTAGCTTGAAATCTGATTCTCTGGGGTACCACAGACCTAATGATATGGTGCCCTTGAGATACTTGAAGATTCATTTCACAGCTGTTAAATGTGGCTCTCTAGGATCTTCCTGAAACCTTGCACAAAGACAGGTTGCATACATGATGTCAGGCCTACTAGCTGTCAAGTATAGAAGAGATCTTATCATGCCCCTGTAGTTTGTCATATCCACTGAAACTCCTGTGTCTTTGTCCAATTTAGTTGCTGTTGCCATGGGAGTTGATGCAGATGAACAGTCAAGCATACCAAATTTCTTGAGAAGATTTCTGGTATATTTTTCTTGATTAATGAAAATACCATCATCTGTTTGTCTCACCTGTAGGCCTAGAAAGTAACTAAGCTCTCCCATCATGCTCATTTGATATCTGGACTGCATGAGCTTGGCAAACTTCTTACAGAGTTTATCATTAGTAGACCCAAAGATAATGTCATCAACATAAATTTGAACTAAAAGGAGGTCACTTCCTTGATTGAAATAAAACAGAGTTTTGTCAATTGTTCCTCTGTTGAATCCACTTTCTAGAAGAAACTGAGCAAGTGTCTCATACCATGCTCTTGGTGCCTGCTTAAGTCCATATAGTGCCTTATCTAGCCTGTAGACATAATCTGGATATTTGGGGTCCACAAATCCTGGTGGTTGTTCAACAAACACTTCTTCTTCAAGCTTTCCATTCAGAAAAGCACTTTTCACATCCATCTGGAACACTTTGAATTTCTTGTGAGAGGCATATGCTAGAAAAATTCTGATTGCCTCCAATCTTGCAACTGGAGCAAATGTTTCATCATAGTCTATTCCTTCCTGCTGTGAATAGCCTTTTGCTACCAGTCTAGCCTTGTTCCTTGTGATAACACCTTCACTGTCAGTCTTGTTTCTGAAAACCCATTTAGTACCAACAATAGATCTGTTCTTTGGCCTTGGTACAAGGGTCCAAACTTCATTCCTTTCAAATTCATTCAACTTTTCCTGCATTGCTGTTATCCAGTCTGCATCTTGAAGAGCTTCTTCCACTTTCTTTGGTTCATTTTTAGACAAGAATGCATGAAACAGACATTCACTTGCAGTAGCACTTCTTGTCTTCACTTTTGCATCTGGATCACAAATTATCAAATCAGGTGTATGTGATTTAGTCCATTTCCTAGCAGAAGGCAAATGACTTCTATCAGCATGTGATCCTCCCCCTTGATCACATGAACTTGACTGCCTAGAGTCAGGATTTGAATTTTCAGAGTTTGAAGCATCAGAGTTTGATCCAGATTTTTCAGTTGACTCAGTGTCAGTGTTTGAGTCTTCATCTTGATCATGCGCCCCCTCAACTGGTTCTCCCCTTTGTTGTGGCTGGGAAGTTTCTCCAGTGTTAACCAGTAGAGGTTCAGAGTTTGTTAAAACAGAGTATGTCAGAATTGTTTCATCAGAGTTTCCTTCATCAGAGTTTAAATCTTCATTTTCAAAGTTCAGTTGATCATATTCATCTTTGTCTTCAAGTCCAGTTATCTTCTTATCATCAAAAGAAACATGTATAGATTCCATGATCACTTTAGTTCTCAGATTGTAAACTCTGAATGCCTTTGTTGACAGTGGATAGCCAACAAAAATTCCTTCATCTGCCTTTAGCTCAAACTTGGTCAACTGTTCTGGATGAGTCTTCAAAACAAAACATTTGCACCCGAAAATATGAAAGTATTTCAGGTTAGGCTTCTTTTTCTTCACCATCTCATATGGTGTCTTTCCATGCTTATTGATCAGTGTTGCATTTTGAGTAAAACAAGCAGTTTGAACAGCTTCTGCCCAGAAATAAGTTGGCAATTTTGCTTCATCAAGCATAGTTCTAGCAGCTTCAATCAAGGTTATATTTTTCCTTTCAACTACACCATTTTGTTGTGGTGTACCAGGTGCTGAAAATTCTTGCTTCACTCCATTGTCCTTACAGAATTCTTCCATTGTTGCATTTCTGAACTCAGTTCCATTATCACTTCTGATGATTCTGACTTTGTTACTTGATCCTTTGTCCAGTAGCTTCACATGCTCCATCAGAGTTAATGCAGTTTCATCCTTCTTTGCTAGAAAATACACCCAAGTGAATCTAGTGTATTCATCAACAATGACTAAAGCATATTTCTTCCTTGCAATAGACATAACATTTACTGGACCAAAGAGATCAACATGCAGAAGATGATAGGGATCAGTGATAGAAAATTCTGTTTTGCTCTTGAAAGATGACTTCCTTTGTTTAGCCTTCTGACATGAATCACATAGACCATCAACATTTAACAGAGCTTTTGGGAGTCCTCTTACAAGATCCTTTCTGATCAATTCATTGATGTTGTTCAAGTTCAAATGTGAGAGTTTCTTGTGCCACTTCCAACTCTCTTCACTAGACATTCTTGTAGACAGGCAAACAGCTTTTCCAACAGAGTCTATCAAAAGCTTGATTTCATAAATGTTGTTTTGCCTGTGACCAACTAGAACAACCTTTCCTGTAGATTTGCTGATTACTTCACAATATTCATGTTGAAAATCTACATGATATCCCTTGTCACAGATTTGACTCACAGATAGCAAGTCATGCTTGAGTCCTGGGACATGAGCTACATTGTTGATGATGACATTTCCAAGATTAATATTGCCATATCCCAATGTTCTTCCTACATTGCCATCACCATAGGAAACTTTTTGGGCCAGCCTTCTCCTCATAGTCTGATAGCAGGGCTTTATTTCCAGTCATGTGTCCTGAACATCCACTGTCCACGACTAGGGTTGCCTCCCTGTTACCCTGCAATCACAAACAATTACTGAGGATTAGTTTTAAGGATCCAGACTTGCTTGGATCCTTTGGCATTCTTAACTTTGTTAGCTTTTGCAGCGGAATTAACATTATCAGAGTTTGAGCTAATAGTATCAGTGTTTACACTTGTAGTATCAACTTTAACCCATTTCAGATTTGGTTTCAGTTCATAGTAATTATGATAGATAGCATGATATTCTCTACAAGTATAAATGGAATGCCAAGTGCTTCCACAGTGTGTGCATAAAGTCTGTGGCTTAGTTCTAGCAAAATCCTTCTTTACCTCAGACTTTGTAGGTAAAGAATTTATATTTTTATTTTTCTTGCAGAAATTTGCAAGATGCTTAGTACTACAACAGTTATGACATGTCTTTCTTGGAGCATAACTAGCAAGCATTGGTTTATTTCCTGAAGTGATGCCTACTTTTCCATTTCTGTTCTTGTTTGACACTTTCTGTTTCTTAACAGATTTTAACTCCTTCAGTTTATGTTTGAGTTGTTTATCTGTCATTGAACCAATATTAACCTGTTTAACACTAGTTTTTACTGGTTCACTTTTAACAGCTTCTTTTTCATTTTTAGACAAAAATTTACTGGATCCATGTACAAAATGAGTTCTGATTTTAACTTGATTTTGAAATCTAAGTTCATCTCCCTCATTATAACCTAGACCAACAGTGTCTGTTTGAAAAATCTGTTGAGTGTCCTTTCCAGAATTAGTCCAAGTCCTAATTTTATTATTTGCTTCCTCCAACTCTGATTCTAGTTGTTTATATTTCTGAAGCAAATTCTGTTCTTTACAAACAGCATCATCTCTTTCTTTCTGAACTTGTTGCATGTTTTCAAGTTTTTCTTCAACAAGTTTATTTCTTACCTTAAGTTCAGAATTTTCAGCTTTTATCCTCTCATTTTCTAAAGTCTGGTCCCTATAACTTATATGCAATGACTTAAGATAAATTCTTAATTGAGCAATGTCATCGATATTATAAGCATAGGTAGTTAGAGGTACCTGATTTTCAGAAGTTTCTGATTCAGTAGTAGCCATGAGAGCATAGTTCACTTCTTCATCAGAATCTGAAGTATCTGCCCAATCTCTGCCTTTAGTGTAGAGTACCTTTTCAGTTTTACCTTTCTTGCACTCAGGAGCATAGTGACCTATCTCCTTACACTTGTAGCATTGAATTTCAGACTTATCCTTCTTCCCTTTAGAATCTCTCTTATCAGACTTCCTGAAGCTTTTCCTGTCTTCATTTGAATCTCTAGAAAACTTTTTTCCTTTCTTGAAATTCTTGAAGCCCATTTTCTTGAAAGTCTTCACCATCAACACAGCCATTTTCCTCATTTCTTCTTCATCATCCTCAGAGTCAGATGATTCAGAAGAGTTTGAATCACAATCAGAGTTTGGTGATTCACTTTCTGAATGTATGACCAAAGCTTTTCCCTTCATTTTCCTTCTTGATGCCTCTTTCTTCTGAGGCTTCTCTTCCACATTAAGAGCAACAGACTTTCCTTTCCTGCTTGATCTCCTGTTTCTCTGCTCCATTTCCAATTCATGAGTTTTGAGCAGCCCATAGATTTCATCAATCTCTGTTTCAGCAAGATCATAGTTGTCTCTAATAGTGATTGTTTTCACATCCCACTTTTCAGGTAGAGAAAGAAGAAACTTGAGATTTGAGTCTTCTAGATCATACTCTTTGTTGACCAATGACAGATCATTGATCAGTTTACAGAATTTATCAAATGTTTTTATCATGGTCTCTTCGGGTTTAGCCTCAAAATGCTCATACTCTTGTGTGAGTATGTTTCTCCTATTCTTCTTAATAGCCGCAGTTCCTTGACACCTGACTTCAAGAGCATCCCATATCTCTTTTGCAGTGGTGCAGTTAATGACTTTGTTAGACATAACATTGTCTAAAGCACTATGCAGTAAATGCCTAACTTTTGCATCCTTAGCAATTGATGATAGATCTTCAGGAGTCATGTCCTTCTTTTCCTTTGGAACCATTTTTACTTCTTCACCAGCAACTGCAACAGATAGCTTTGTAGGATTGTGAGGGCCTTCATAAATCCTGTCAAGATATTCTGGATCTGTAGCCTCCAGAAACATAGTCATCTTGACCTTCCACATAGCATACTCTAATGGCCTGAGAATAGGAACCCTGATTGGTTCATAACGACTCACAGTAGTAGGAGTCTTTTCAGAAACAGTAGGTGTTGGTGGAGGAATTGCTGCCATGATTATTTTTTTATTTGGATCTTAACCGGTAATAAAGTAACAGATTGGCTCTGATACCACTTGTTAGGCCGAATACACAATTAATAATCAACTTCGTATGAGAGTTTAACAAGTAAAACGTTTATGCACTTAAAAACTTCTTATATTAAGAACCCTCTTCGTGATGTAAAAATATCACAAAGAGCTGCTAGGTTACAATAAAGATAATTCGTTGTACGATACCCTTCTAGGGTTAACCTAACTGTATTTATATAACATACAGCTACGATACAATCTCTAATTGATACTCCTAATAATCAGCTATACAATGATATCAATTACAGATTGTCACACGTCTCCTAAGTCAACTCGATCTCTTTGATAGCTATCCAATCTTCAAAGATATCGCTTCCATAATAAATCTTCAATCACTGTTGACCAGTAGACGCTTCCTCCAGACAGAGTTTAACAAACTCTGTCGAGCTTCCACCAGTCAGAGTTTACACTAAACTCTGACTGCTTCCAGCTAAACTCTGATAATTCACTGTAACACTTAAACACTGATTAAAACACATCAATTATATTTAACACTAAGATTCTATGTTATTATTAATGCTTAGGTTCTTAATCCAGATATAGTAATTGACACGTGTATATTATTTACATGCTTTGATTTATATATGAAATAATTCTTTTGATTTATTTCATTATATTTTGGGTGATGAAATAATATATATGGTGAATATTATTTATAGATGGAGTCCATGTCCTGGTAATATTCAGGTTAATGATGTCCCCTTGAAAGCTCAAAAAGATTTAATTATGTGAAACCCTGCAGGTGGATTTATTCCGGCATAATTAAATAAAGGTTGAGTGGATGATCAAGGATAAAAGATATTAATTAAATGAATTATCAGTAATTTATTTAATTAATGGACATGCGATATTTTAAACATGGGGAATTTAATAAGCAAATAATATTGGAACCAAATTAATTAATTAAATTACGGTATTAGGAAAGGTAGTACAAATATTAATTTTTTAGTGGATTGAATTAATATTAAATAACATTGGGCTGGGCTCGGATTGTCATTGGGAGGCCTAACCTAATTATCCATAATCCCTATTGTAGCCCTATATATATTCTTATTCTCTTCTTGCTAGGGTGGGTCGAAAAAAATTTTGTAGCCACCTAGGAGCAAGAAGAGAGGTTAACTTGAGAAGACGAAGGCCACACTTCGCTCAAGGGAATTTGGGAATACAATAGAAGAGCGTGGAATCAACCGTTAACAAGGTGTCTTTTCTATTCGTACTCGTTAATTTATTGTATCGAAAATCGCAGTGCTAAGATCTGATTGTCCCAACAGTGATGACATTGGTGTATTGTCAAAAATGGTGTTAAAAAATCTTCAAAAATAGTAGAGGTAGAAGGGTAAAGTTGGAGATGTAGGTTACACTTGAATGTGCACCACCACTTACACCACCAAAATCAAAGCAGAATCAAAGAACATTCAACTTGAATAACCAAAATTATACTAAAAGTTTGGAATACAAATTACCAAAAAATTTCAGATATGAAATTTTGATAGTATTCGAATATGTTGATGATGGCATTGATGGTGGTAGAATGGGTGAGAACGACATCGGTGAGGATTTATAAACTCATTTATATTGTGAGAGGATGAAAAATGGAATGAATAAACTATCGAATGTGGGGTCGGGAATGTGGTTGGAACTCAGTAACAAAAGTGTTCGTAAATTATTGCTAGAGTGATGATCGATTTGGTGACACGAATGAATGATTGAGTGAGAATGGTGTATATATTCACACATTATACATTTGAGCGTGATATTATTTCCCAGTCCTCATTATAATATGAGTTATCATTTGAGCACTTTCATATATATGTCTACACGTAAATCTAATAAGTCAAGGATAAATTTTTCAAAATACTTATTGTTTTGTCTTTCTAAACTAAATTTTTAAAATTATTTATAAAAATGCATACGAATTCTTAAGTGTAAATAAAATGTTACGATCATATTTAAAATTCAGGTAAGAAATTCGACTACAATCAGTCTTTATAAAAGATATATTTGATAAAATATATCACACTAATAACGTATAATATTTCAAAAATTACGAAATTACGAGTTATCTACTTCAAAAATCAAAAAATTGAATTACACGAATTTAAATGGTGCCCGTGCTTTGCACGGGCATTCATGCTAGTAAATCATAATAACACAACTGAGATTTTTGCCTCATAGGATGGCCTGAATTGTCGTGATAGAGATTATAAAAAAAATCAATGCAAACTAAGGACATGTAAAGTGGTATGTGTTGTGAATATATTATAATTAATAATATATAATAGATATTTAAAGAGTAATCAAGAAGAGAAATTCTATTACTTTGAAGTATCTATCACAAGTTGGAATAAGGTGCCTATTTATAGGTTCTCAAGATATAAGTTACAAGAACCTCGAAAGTCAAAAGTCTTAAGTTATAAAGATTTGAAAGGCCAAAAAATTTAGTATTGAAAGGCCAAGAGTCTATACATGAAAATTCTAGAGACATCCATATTGTAACACTCCCCCTTGGATGTCTATCTTTCAATAATGGTGCCTCGTTAAAACATTTCTAGAAAAAAAACCCAATGGGAAAAAATCCTAGTAAAGGAAAAAGAGTACATCGATATTGAAAAATTATTTCAAATCCTTGAGCCAGCTCATTCTAATCATATGTACCAATTTCTCAAAAATTGTCGGGGGCAATGACTTCGTAAACAGATTTGCAAGATTGTCACTTGAGTAAATTTGTCGAACTTCAATCTCTCCATTTTCTTGAAGGTCGTGCGTGAAGAAGAATTTTGGAGAAATATGCTTAGTTTTATCGCCTTTAATATAACATCCCTTTAACTGCTCAATACATGTTGTGCTGGAAAAAACCATGGTTAAGGAAAAAGAGTGCAGCTTCGCGTAGTCTCCCCCTCACGATAACATTGCATGACATCTTAGAGTTAATGAGGTTAAAAACTTATCAAATGTAGTTATTTGCAATGCATTGGCCAATAAATCTTTTGAGCTGTGTAGTAGCACATTATCAAGTTTGTAGAGCTTCAATCCAGAATAAATCACATATTGTTGAATATATTATAACTAAGAATATATATTAGATATTTAGAGAGAGGTCAAGAAGAAAAATTCTATTACTTTGAAGTATCTATCACAAGTTGGAACAAGGTGCCTATTTATAGGCTCTCAAGATATAAGTTACAAGAACCTAGAAAGTCAAAAATCTTAAGTTATAAAGACTTGAAAGGCCAAAAGTTTTAGTATTGAAAGGCCAAGAGTCTATACATGAAAATTCTAGACATCCATATTGTAACAGTAAGTTATTACTTTAAAGGCCACCAGAACGGGGATACTTCCATTTTCATTAGTGCAACAAGTGCAAATTCTGTACAGTTCACAAACTGAGAAATACAAATTCAGCGAAGACACTTCTACATAAACTAAACTGAAACCACTTCCATCATATAAAGGGCGCTTTCACGATTATTATATTTTAACCTGGAAATTATTGTTATTCCCATATTACACACTTGTATAATTGTAGAAGGGGGGTTGAATACAATTCTTGATATTTATAAATTTCTGATAAGAACTCCAGAAATTTATGCAGAGATAATTGCAATGTAAGATTTAAACACAAACACATATAAAATCAGGTGGTTAATATGCACCACCTGAAGCTTTTATTTGAAGAAAACTCTGTGATACAAAATGTACACAGCTGCCGTTTTACAACTCTTTGCTTCTAAGGATATTCAAGAAACCCTAAGCAAATATGTCTGTTTTCTTAACCTACAAAGAGTTGCTACACTTGGTTATATATATCCCAAGTTTTACAAGTACTACTGGAATAGGATAATACTAATCTAATTCTAGTTGACTTGCTACTACACTCCAAATACACATGTAGCCGAAAGGTTGTCCTTGTGTTCAGACATGTCTCCTGCACCTTTCTTGTATTCATAGTGTAAATAGAATGCTTCTTTCTTCTGTGTTTCCAAAGTATGGCTGCCATACTGCTTTTTTATCTACTATCGACTCATGTGATCTGTCAGTCAAACATGTCCTTATCAACTGCTAATCCCCAGCTAATCATAGAAGACAGTGTCAATGATTATCCGTTGATGTTGTACACTGACATCCGTTGATGATGTATTGAGCGGTATCCGTTGATATTGGGACTTAAGCTGTATCCGTTGATAGAGTGGATTTGAGTTGTATCCGTTGATAGAGTTTTGTCTTCATCTGTTGATACACTTTCACTTAGACAGAATTACATAGCATAGCTTATTTACAATTGGCTACCCTATTCTACCTATCCGTTGATAGTCAACATGACTGTGGATAAAAACACTATCAACTGATAACATAGAGATACTTGCAGTATGCTACAAAACCTCATCCGTTGTGTCAATGGATAGAGTTATAAATCCTCATCCGTTGCAAGCTACAAAACCTTATACAATTTGATTAATTGTGAGGTTATCATCAAGTACAACATATTCCTAACAATCTCCCCCAATTTATACTTGATGGCAATAAAGCATAAATTCAGGACCTTGATGATAACAAAACATTCCTAAAGATATATAAAGAACAATGCATAAATTGTATTAAGCTACAAAAATTAAAAACTGAAAGTTTGAGAAATTTACAGAGAAGTGCTCCTCTAGAATGAGCAGATTAAGACTGTTTCTTTCCTCTTGTTGGCATCACCCTTGATTTTCCTTCCTTGGCAGAGTTGGACTCAATCTGTATTTGGAGTTGCCTATAGAAGGCATCTTCTTCATCTACCTTTGGATTTAGCTTTTGTTGTAACCATCTCAGGTATTGAGAACTAGCCTTTGGTAGTTGGTCTTCTAACCTGAAGAATCTCCTGTTACCATCTTCATCCCTGAACTCCATCATCCAGAAAGGTTGGAGGTGGATTTTCTGTCCATTGTATGGGATCTTCATTTTCCTTGGTAGACTTGATGGTGAGTTCCATTCCCTCCTTATTTGTTCTATTCTGTCCAGTATCTCCCCTTTTGCTATCTTGGAGAACCCTGTGTATCTCTTGATTGCAGAGAACACTTTGGTTAAGGTATGATAATTTTCTCCAAGAACCCTTTGTAGTGGCCATGTCCTTTCCATTCCTCCCTTGTATACAAAGACCAATCTTTCAGGCAAATGTCTATATTTGTCAATTCCTCTTACTTCTGACAATTCATCCAGATAAAGATTCATGCCAGAGTATTCTTCAATATCTGCCTGATAGATAAAATCATCCTTGTTTTCCAAGATTGGCTGCCTGACAATAGCAGGTACCCTAGCAACTTGAATTGGTTCCTTTGAAGGTTGCTTCCTTGGTTTCCTTTTCTTCTGTATAGGCTTCTGTTGAGGCTTCAGCAAGAATGAAGGAACCTCAATGGAGTCAAGATTCATTGGTTCCTCTTTAGGTACTATAGGCTCACCATGGAAATTCACATCTGGGTTGAATACTTTTACATCAATAGGTTGTGATGAACCAACTGTCTCCTTGTTTTCAATTTCTGGAGAGACAGGCCTCCTTGCCTTTGATTTTAATCTCTTGGATTTGGGGACTGATTTCCCTTTCTTTTTGAATTTGGGGACTTCCTCAGGTTCCCTCAATTCATCCTCTACCTCATCCAATAACTCTTGAGCCAGCCTTGCTTGCTTCTCATCTGAGTTTTCATATTGATATTCAGTGCTTGGTTGAGATTCTCTTAGCAGCCTTGAAGTCTCTTCTCTCTTGGCTTCAACAAATCTAGGATGGCTGTTGGATATGTTTAGAACTTTTCCATTCCTTATGATTACAGCCATCCATTCTCTTACACAACTGTTAGTCTTCTCCTTGAATTCCTTGATTGCCTTACCCATCAGCTTCTCTTCATCATCCTTGGGAAATGGAAAGTCCAATTGTAACTTGTTCTTCCCATTTGCTTTTGGTGGTGAGAAGGGTCTTGTTTTGATGTAGGGTTCAAATTCCTTAACATGAGAAGGCTCAGCATCATAGAATGTAGGAGCCACAATTGCTGGAGTGAGCACCTTCAGAATTGTTATAGATATTGTTGGAGCTGAGGTTTGGCTAGAGAACAGAGTTGATGCAATAGATTGATTGATCAATCTTTCTGTCCTCATTATCCTTTCATAGTTTTCCTCTTTCATCTTTTGTAGAGCTTCAATTTTGGATAGCTTTTCCTCTTCTGTCAAGTTTGAGAAATCAAACTCTTCAGATAGAGCTACTTGTTCAGGTTTTGATTTGCTGGGGGAAGCTGTGACAATGAATTCTTGTGGATTGACCACTATGGTAGGCTGCTGCTCCCCCTGACTTGCTGCTTCCCTGCTTTCAGAAATTAAGATTTGACTTGTAGTTGCCACAGCCTCTTCCACTTTCTCCCCCTTTTTGTTAGCATCAAGGGTTTGACTAGAAGTTGGGGCTGCAACTAACTTCTCTAGCAGTTGGGTTTGCAGTTTCTGATGTTGAAGAAATTGCTCCATCTGGGATTCCATCTTTTCCACTCTTGAATTGAGAAGTTGCACAGACTTAGCCAGGTTGTCTTCTTTGAGGAACCTTTGTTGCAACACCCTCTGAGTGGCTGTAGGAGCTAGTTGCTCTAGTTTGGAATCCACAGAGATCTTCACATCCTTGATTTCTTATTTGACCTCCTCTAAGTTGGATCTCTGAATCACCATTTGCATCTTTTGTAACTTTAGGGAGTCAATTGCCTGTTGAAGAACAACCTTTCTCTGTGGATCTGCTTCTGGGTGCTCAGCCAGGGCAGATTTATATTGCCTTATGATTTCCATATCAAGTTGATGATAGGTGTAGTTGTGAGCAAATGCAAAATCATGAATACTGCTACCACCTTCATCTTCAGAGCTCTGGCTGGGTTCATCTTCAGAATTGTCAAATTCTTCACTCTCAGCAGTGGTTGGCAGAGCTGCTATAGATTCCTTAGCTCTAAGTAGAGACTGTGAGGTGTGCACTAGGTGCATTGCCTCCTCTGCTTCCACATTGCCCTGTTGTGCCAGAATTTGATAGGCAGGAACAGGGTGAGTAAAGGTTTCAGCATCCAAAGAAATGGAGTCAATCATGGACTGATATTCTCTTTGATATTCCATTTCCTTGGATGCATCCTCAACCTCCATTGACTCACTAGCAATGGCTGCTTCTTCCATCCTTATTTCTCTTGTAGTCCCTTCTCTCCCCTCATCTCTCTTTTCTTGCATCAAGGGCTCCCCTTGGCTCACACCTCTCACACCCTCACCTTCACCTACTAAGGTGGAACTCTCAAACTTTCCTTTTGCCTGACCGGAAGAAATGGCCAGCCTCTCATTATTTACCTCTCCTTTTGCCTGCTCACAAGGCAGCCTCTCACTCCCTTCCCTCAATCCTAAAAGTGTTTCAACTACTGAGAATTCCTCCACACTTGACACAGGAATGTCAGATATAGCAGTGGTAGAGTGAGTTATCAACGAATAAGGAATATCCGTTGATGGTGTAGTTATAGCTGTCAACGGATGGCTAGATAGAGGCGCATCCGTTGATGGAGAAACACTTGTCAACGGATGAAGGATATCCGTTGAGGAAGGAATAATTTTATCCGTTGAAGAGAAAACCAACACTGAATCTGTGGAGATTGATTTTAAGTTTGAGGCCACAGTCTGTGTTGAGAATTCTGGAAGGGAAGATTGATGGTCCAACAAATCATCTAAAAGATGATGACCACCAATTACAGAGTGGGGCTTCTCCAAGAATCTTAAAGATGGAGAATCAGGAATTGATGTAGATATCATATCCACATCCAGAGATGGAGTTGGTGATGGTGGATTGTAATGTGTGTCGATTTGAAGATTAAGATCAAGGGGCTGTGACTCCACATTTATTGAAGCCACATCAAACTGAGTTTGAGAAGGTACAGTTTCCTGTACAGTGTGTGCACCCTGTGATTCCCCTGTGGTTTTAGATTTCACTCTTCTTCCATAGGTTTTTGAGATTGGGCTATATGTGTCTCTAACCCTCTTGTGCAGTGTTCCTTGTGGGGAACTTGATTCAGTGGTCACACTCTGTTGAGAGAGTGTAACTGGAATTTGGCTTGAAGTTACATTAGCAGTCTTTTGAGAGACTGAAATGGTGGTTGCACTCATCTCTCCTTCCTTATCCTTAGGGCTTCTTTGATGTTCACCCTGTCCCTCACCACTCACTACCACCTTCACACTCCCCTCAAGAGGTTTGGTAGATTTTAAAACAGGTGTCTTTTGAGAGACACTTGAGGTTTGCTTTTTAGAATGTGGTTTTGGAACTCTGGATTTGGTCACTTTGGTAGGAGCCTGTTTGGTCACAACTACAGACTCCATTGTGACACTAGAAGGCAAAGAAATTTGGGGGTTGGAGATAGGGGTTTCAGAGTTAGAGATAGTTACCTGAACAATTGGTAGATATACCAATTGTACTCCTGCATTGAGGTTCATTCGAATTAGGTCACTTAAGACTCTCTTCTCCTGAACAAAACATTGGAACTTGCTATCCAGATTAGCAATGGATAGCTTATTCTCAGATACATGCAGTGCTAAGAGCATTAAAAATCTAGCAAAGTAGATATTCTTGCTCCTAGTTTCCTTTTTACCCAACTTTGCAGCTATCTCATACATAACTAATGTGCCAAAATTATAGAATTTATCATTTAAGAGCATACACATCATAGTTAGCATGGACTGGGTAACAGCATCAAAATTACTAATTTTTCCTGAAAAAGTTTTAATGAAGGCATCACAGAAATAGCTCCATTCTTTAACCATTCCTTTTCTAACAATTTTCCCTAAGTTTTCAGTACTAAGGGCATTATTAAGAGAATTAAGCATGGCAACAATTTCAGCATCAGTGGGTACTTTCAGACAGTTATTCTCAGGCAATTGTAAACAAGCAGTTATTACATCAGAATTAACCACATAGTTTTTACCCTTTAAAGAAAAAGCAATTGTACCGTCTGTGCCATTGTACTCAGCAGATGTCCACATTTCTTCAATTACCTCGTGGATTAAGGGAGTGGTGGCAGTCATAGCATATGACAGTTTGCATTTCTTCACGAAACTCATCAAAGTGTGGTAAGCTTCTGGAGCATTCACTGTGTCGACAAAGGCCGCGAAATTGTTCTTCTCATAGGTAAACCCAGTGGAGGACATCATCTTAACAATAGGCGCCATTGAAGTGATTGAACTTTGGTTACAGAGAGTTTTAGAGAAGAAGATGCAGTTAACTTTTGATATGCTTGAAAATGAATAAAAATGAGATGTGAGAGTACAAGTCAGCCTTTTATATTTTTCTAGAATTAAAAATGAAATAATTAAAAGTAATTACTCCATTGGTCAAAAGTAATTGTCAGATAATAAATAAAAAGAGAATAAGTACAACCATGATTAGATATACACGGTTACCAACGGTTATATAAAAAAAATGTATATCAACGGATATAGAATGAACGGTTGAGATACAGTTTATCCGTTGATGACGTGGATAGCCTGTTACCCGTTGACATGCAAAAATCTAGTAAGGTGTTTATACTATCAACGGATAAAAGGATATCCGTTGATAAGCTAATTTTGCCTTAGACAAAATTACTTTAGAAAATCTTTATGAAAGTTTTAACTTTCAAGTAAATCAAACCACATTTCTAGCTTCAATTCATTGAAATCAAATATCACTAGGAATTATGACAAGTTAAGCATACCCAGCTCACCTACCAATCTTGTGAATGTGGATTCATCAAGAGGCTTGGTGAAGATATCTGCAAGCTGCATTTCACTTGGCACAAAGTGCATTTCTACTGTACCATTCATCACATGTTCTCTAATGAAGTGGTATTTGATGTCAATGTACTTGGTTCTCGAATGTTGCACTGGATTCCGTGTGATGGCAATAGCACTTGTGTTGTCACAGAAAATTGGAATCTTCTCAACTTTTAGACCATAGTCAATGAGTTGGTTTTTCATCCATAGAATCTGTACACAACAACTTCCAGCAGCAATGTACTCAGCTTCAGCTGTAGAAGTGGAGACTGAGTTTTGTTTCTTACTGAACCATGAAACAAGCCTGTTTCCTAGAAATTGACAGGAACCTGTAGTACTTTTCCTATCAACTCTGCAACCTGCATAATCTGCATCTGAATAGCCAGTTAGATCAAAACCAGATTCTCTTGGGTACCAAATGCCAAGGTTTGGTGTTCCCTTGAGATACCTGAAAATTCTTTTAATAGCTATTAAGTGAGACTCTCTAGGGTCAGCTTGAAATCTAGCACAAAGACAAGTAGAAAACATTATATCAGGTCTACTAGCTGTTAGGTATAAAAGTGAACCTACCATGCCTCTATAGCTTGAGATGTCGACAGACTTTTCCTTAGTATTCAACTCAAGCTTAGTTGCAGTGGCCATAGGTGTTTTAGCAGATGTACAATCCATTAAGTCAAATTTCTTTAAGAGATCATAAATATATTTTGTTTGACTTATGAAAATGCCCTCATTAACTTGCTTTACTTGTAGGCCAAGAAAGTAAGTTAATTCACCCATCATGCTCATTTCATACCTACTTTGCATAAGTTTGGCAAACTTTTTGCAAAGCTTCTCATCTGTAGACCCAAAAATAATATCATCTACATAGATTTGAACAAGTATTGAAGAGCCATTAATATCCCTATGAAATAAGGTTTTATCTACTGTACCTCTAGTGAAGTGGTTCTCCAAAAGAAATTGAGATAAAGTGTCATACCAGGCTCTTGGTGCTTGCTTCAAACTATAAAGTGCTTTCATTAGAAGATATACATATTCTGGAAATTCTGGATCCTCAAAACCAGGAGGTTGATGGACATAGACCTCTACTTCCAGTTCCCCATTAAGAAAGGCACTTTCGACATCCATCTGATAGACTTTGAAATTGGCATGTGCTGCATAGGCTAGAAAGATTCTTATTGCCTCAAGTCTTGCTACTGGAGCAAAAGTTTCATCAAAATCTATTCCTTCTTCTTGAGAGTAGCCCTTTGCCACTAATCTAGCTTTATTCCTCACAATTATGCCATTTTCATCTGTCTTATTCTTGAGAACCCATTTAGTACCTATGACACTTCTATCATCAGGTTTGGGCACAAGTTTCCATACTTTATTTCTTTCAAATTGGTTTAGCTCTTCTTGCATTGCTAACACCCAATCTGGATCTAGAAGGGCATCTTCCACTTTCTTAGGTTCCTCTTGAGACAGGAAGCTACTGTATAGACATTCTGCTTGAGTGGCCCTTCTAGTTTGGACTCTTGAATTTGATTCACCAATGATGAACTCAAATGGATGATTTCTAGTCCATTTTATTGCAGGTGGAAGATTTGATCTTGATGAGGTTGCTTCATTTCCATGATCATGTTGATTTAGCATTGAATTCTGACCTTGAGAAACTCCCCCTGAGTTTGTTGTCCTTGCTGAATTATGAAGTTGACTGTCAATGGATGCATCATTTTGCCTGTCGACGGATGCTTGAAAGTATCTGTCAACGGATGCATCTCTAATAGTTTCAACGGATGTTGCAGAATGACTGTCAACGGATGCTGTATAATGACTGTCAACTGATGCTTCATTTTCAGTGTAAGCATCACTCCTATTTGGTATAACAGTTCTAGGTGGATCTCTGTGGTCATGATCTTCATTTTCCTCATCATCATCATAGTACATTCTTCCTTCACCTTCATTCTCAAATTCCAACTTTTCATGGTAACCTTCATCATTTAGGCCTAGAATCTTTTGATCATCAAACACAACATGTACAGATTCCATAACAATGTTGGTTCTTAGATTGTAGACCTTGTAGGCTTTCCCTGCTGCATATCCAACGAAAATAGCTTCATCTGCCTTTGCTTCAAATTTGCCCAAGTTATCTCCATGATTCCTTAGCACAAAACACTTACACCCAAAGACATGTAGGAAAGCTAAGGTTGGTTTCTTGTTGGTTAATAACTGATAAGGAGTCATTCCTCTAGCTTGATTGACCAAGGAAATATTCTGAGTAAAGCATGCAGTGTTGACAGCTTCAGCCCAGAAATATGTTGGTAACCTTGATTCACTTAACATTGTTCTAGCTGCTTCAATGAGAGTTCTGTTTTTCCTTTCAACAACTCCATTTTGTTGAGGTGTTCTGGCAGCAGAAAACTCATGGACAATTCCATTCTCTTCACAGAAAATCTTCATTGTGGAATTCTTGAATTCAGTACCATTGTCACTCCTGATTCTTTGTACTCTGTCTTCAGAACCATTGTTTAGCATTATGAGATGATTGATGATGATTTCACTTGCACAATCCTTGGAGTGCAGGAAGAAGGTCCATGTGAACTTAGAAAAATCATCTACAATCACCAAACAGTATTTCTTCTTTGAAATAGACATGACATTTACTGGACCAAATAAATCCATATGCAGCAATTGAAGAGGCTTAACAATGGATGACGCTGTCTTGCTTTTGAAGGATGATTTCTTTTGTTTCCCTAATTGGCAGGCATCACACAGCCCATCTTTGACAAACTCCAATTGAGGGATTCCTCTAGCAAGATCCTTTCTTACCAAATCATTCATAACTTTAAAATTCAAATGTGACAGCTTCTTATGCCATAGCCAACTCTCATCCTTACTTGCTTTGCTGAAGAGACAAGTAATGGATTCTGAGCATGCTGAATTGAAGTCAGCTATGTAAACATTCCCTTTTCTAAAGCCTGTCAATACCACATTGTTGTCTTCCTTGGCAGAAACAACACAGGCTTCTTTTGTGAACTTTACTTCATAGTCTTTGTCACAAATCTGACTGATACTCAGTAAATTGTGCTTCAAACCTTCAACTAAAGCCACTTCTTCAATGATGACATTGTCTTTTGAAATCAGGCCATATCCCTTAGTATATCCTTTGCTGTCATCTCCAAAGGTAATTCTAGGGCCAGCTCCTTCCTTGAATTCTGTGAGCAGGGTTGAATCTCATGTCATGTGCCTAGAGCATCCACTGTCTAGGTACCATAGATTCCTTCTGTTTCCCTGCACACATTTCAAAAACAAATCAAGTTGATTTTGGTACTCAAGCTTCCTTGGGTCCTTTCTTGTTAGCCTTTGACTTTGCACTCTTAGCATTCTTCAACTTAGGTGTAGATGCTTGAGTGATGGGGTTTGACAAATGCTCATTTGCATGAATATTGGATGCATGCATGTGTGGAAAATTGGCATACATATTATTCATGTTTGGTATGTTCCATGACATTTGTGGCACATTCATAGATTGAAAGTAAGGATTAGACATATATGGCATGTTCACATATGGATTTGAAAAACTAGCATTTTGATACAAACCAGGCATAACAGGCATTGCAGGCATACATGACATTGGTTGAGGTACATGAACAGGAGCCTTGTTGACAATCTTGCAATTAGAAGATAGATGATTGACACTATTACAATTACTACAAGTTTTCCTAGGAGAAAACTTGTCAGGAGAGTAATTGTTTTTCTTGTTGATGCCTATCTTACCATTTCTGTTCTTTTTCTTTTTGCCCTCAATTTCTACCTTTTCATTGTCTGATTTACCAACAGCCTTTTTGTTGTGTAAATCACCTGTCTTAGCCTTCCCACTGGATTTGGTTTTGCTGCACTCACCACTAACAAAATTCTTGTTTACTGGACCATACTTGATATCCAGTTTCCTAAGTTCCTTCTTACTAACAGACTTTTTGTTAGTCGACGGATACCTCTCATCCGTTGACGGTTCATCTGTCAACGGATGATCACTATCCGTTGATTCAAAAATAGTCTCTAGATCCTCAAGGCCAGGTTCTAGCTCCTCTTTCTTTTGAGTCCAGGTATCCTTCACAAATGATTCTATTCCCTGAAATTCTATTATGTTTTGAGAAACATTCCTACAACTTTGAAATTTAGCAATTATCCCTTGTTCTTTTTCAAGCTGGTCTTTTAAAATCAGTTCTCTTTTTAACACAGCTTCAAGTTCACTTTTAGCATTATTGCAATCAACTCTCATTTTCTCAAATTCTAGAAATTGAGATTCTAGAGCAGCATTTCTATCACTTAAAAACAGATTAGACTCTTTAATTCTATTATTCTCTTTAGTAAGTGATTTAAGAGTAACACTTAAGTGATATAGTTCAGTAGACATTTCATCTATAACACTATTGCATTCCTCTTTAGTGAGCTCAGAGAGATTAGTAGAAAATACCTGATTGCTAGCTGAACTTGCTTCCTGCTCTCCAGAATCAGCCATTAGAGCAAGGTTGACTAACTCAACATCATCATCAGAATGATTGTCATCAACAGCCCAGTCATACTCTTGGGTCAAGAATGCCTTTCCTTTCTGCCTGAGAAGATCAAAATATTTCTTCTTATAGTCAACAGCCTCAGTTGGCTTTCCCTTGTTCTCAGATCTAGGTTTCCTGCATTCACTTATCATATGACCAGCAATTCCACAATTGTAGCATTTAATTTTGGATTTATCCACATAGTTGCTTGTGGAAAAATCCTTGTTAAATGGCTTGGCCATCCCAGAGTTTCTCTTGAATTTCAGCTTAGAGAATCTCCTAGAGAGAAAAGCTAAGTGCTCATCTATCTCATCCAATTCATCCTGCTGAAGAGCATTCAATTCCTCAGACACCTTTTCCTTGCTCCTGCTTGATTCTGCTCTACCTTTACAAACCTCCCTGTTTGGTGTATAACTAGCAGTTTCTGTCCTTTCCTCCTTTTGCTCCAAGTTGGCAACAAGTGCAACTGACCCACTTTTCTTTTGAGACTTCTCAATCTCTTCATCCTGCTCCATTTCCAGCTCATAGGTCTTTAAAGTTCCATAGAGCCTTTCAAGAGTAAATGTCTTGTACTCTTGAGTGTTTCTTAGAGAAACAGTCATTGGCTTCCATTCCTTGGGTAGTGATCTCAGAAATTTGAGATTAGAATCTTTAACTTGATAGATTCTTCCATACAGTTTTAAACCATTTAGTAGCTTTTGAAATCTACTAAATGTATCATTCAATGTTTCTCCACTCTTAAAATGAAAATGTTCATACTGTTGGATTAGTAGTTGCATCTTGTTTTCCCTTACCTGTTCCGTTCCTTCACACAGGATTTGAACAATGTCCCATACTTCCTTGGCGGTAGTACAGTTAATAACATTGTCAACCATGTCTGTTTCTAGACCATTGAACAGAATATTCATGGCCTTTTTGTCTTTGTGGACTTCTGCAATATCTTCAAGACTCCACTCAGAAACAGGTTTGGGAATGAGAGTGTCAGGCACATCATCAGCTAGGCCAACTCTTGTTGCTGTCTTCATTGGAACGTGAGGACCCTTGTCAATGCAATCCACAAAACCCTCATCAATAGACGAAAGATGTAGACGCATTTTTACTTTCCAGTGAAAGTAATTTTCCCTATCAAGAACTGGAATCTTTACTCCATAATCCTTCTTCGACATGTTGGAAGTGTGTTGATCTTTAAACTTCAAATATGTTAGAAGCTTGCTCTGATACCAATTGTTATTCCCAGATTACACACTTGTATAATTGTAGAAGGGGGGTTGAATACAATTCTTGATATTTATAAATTTCTAATAAGAACTCCAGAAATTTATGCAGAGATAATTGCAATGTAAGATTTAAACACAAACACATATAAAATCAGGTGGTTAATATGCACCACCTGAAGCTTTTATTTGAAGAAAACTCTGTGATACAAAATGTACACAGCTGCCGTTTTACAACTCTTTGCTTCTAAGGATATTCAAGAAACCCTAAGCAAATATGTCTGTTTTCTTAACCTACAAAGAGTTGCTACACTTGGTTATATATATCCCAAGTTTTACAAGTACTACTGGAATAAGATAATACTAATCTAATTCTAGTTGACTTGCTACTACACTCCAAATACACATGTAGCCGAAAGGTTGTCCTTGTGTTCAGACATGTCTCCTGCACCTTTCTTGTATTCATAGTGTAAATAGAATGCTTCTTTCTTCTGTGTTTCCAAAGTATGGCTGCCATACTGCTTTTTGTATCTACTATCGACTCATGTGATCTGTCAGTCAAACATGTCCTTATCAACTGCTAATCCCCAGCTAATCATAGAAGACAGTGTCAATGATTATCCGTTGATGTTGTACACTGACATCCGTTGATGATGTATTGAGCGGTATCCGTTGATATTGGGACTTGAGCTTTATCCGTTGATAGAGTGGATTTGAGTTGTATCCGTTGATAGAGTTTTGTCTTCATCTGTTGATACACTTTCACTTAGACAGAATTACATAGCATAGCTTATTTACAATTGGCTACCCTATTCTACCTATCCGTTGATAGTCAACATGACTGTGGATAAAAGCACTATCAACTGATAACATAGAGATACTTGCAGTATGCTACAAAACCTCATCCGTTGATGAGCTACCTGTCAATGGATAGAGTTATAAATCCTCATCCGTTGACAGCTACAAAACCTTATACAATTTGATTAATTGTGAGGTTATCATCAAGAACAACATATTCCTAACAATTATCAAATATGATCTGGAAGGAATATTGTGATCAAACTGCATTTTCATATCCCAGGATCCATTTCCAACTCCAACTAATAAAATTGACAACTGATAGAACAATATAATTGATCTAAAAATTTATTTATTACTCAAAATACTAATAGAACAATAAACACTTGGTAGAATACATATTGTGCAATAAATTTAGTAGTATACCATTAGAAGTGAAGATGGAATTTTAAAACATCGGAATCCATATTTTCTGAACTAATTGGGAGTTTGAATTTTGAGACCCATGTATACGACTATCAGATGTGATGGTTACAATCTGCAGACAAAAAAATTAATAGACAAAATTTTTGGACTATTTTGAAGGAAGAATAAGATATTGGACCAAGGGGTGTTCACTTCCGACCTATCAAGTTTACAAAGAATCTATCATTTAGGAAAAGAGACATGTTTCATAGAAATGACATGTTTCATAAAAATGACATGTTTCATTGATTATAAGAAATGGGAAACTTGACTTTAGATATTGTTTCGATTATATCAAAAACCCATTCTACAAAACATATATTGGAATATACTCATTCAATACACACAATGTGATGACATGAAATTAAAATTTGTAAAGAATATAAATCATGAAATTGTTACTTGATTAAAGAAATCTTCGTAGGTAAAAAAAGTATACAAAATATAAAGATTGGATTATAAGAAGAGTGAATACAAATCAAATTTAATACCTTATTAAAATCCCTTGTGAGAGTTTACACTAATTTTTGAATCCCTTGTGAGAGGGCACAAAACGAATTCAAAATTTTAAAAAATCGATAGAAAACAGGATCAACCACATTTTCCTGTATCTCATGAATGGATGCTTGGAGTCTCTTTTGTGCTACAAAAGTATGAGATGTGAATCCATAATATAAAAAGATCAAACATGCAAACTTGTCTAAAAAACTTACAATTCCGGATCGAAGAAAGTGAAACTGGCCCAAAGGAATGTGTTTACGACCTGTTTGACATTATGATTCATCAAATGAGACATATGATTTAAGGAGTAACACATCTATATTTATATTATTCACAAAAACCAACCTGTTCCCTCCATTATGATGCAAGAAAATAAATTAAATGGAATAATGTTGATACTCTATTTTCAAACTCTGAGAATAAGCTCTAGGTCTGAAGATGCATATGGTGGCCACATTTGACTTGTAAGATCGGAGAAATGGAAAATTCAAATTTACGCCAAAATTTTAGGAGGTGCAAGTTAGTATTATCTCAACTAACTCACAGACAGGTAATATCCATTTAAAATCGGGTTAAATGGAACACCCAAAATTTTAGTCAAAATTCTTTATGTTTGAAATACGGAGTAGACCCGTTTGTACACGGGTAATCCAGAAGGAAGTGAAATGACAAAAACGGAGACATCAATGAATAGATAATAAAAAAGGCTGAAGGGTAAAAATGGTCAATTTTCAAATTCTTTGTGTTTAGGAATTTAGAATATATAGGTATAGATATAGATTTAAGGGCTCGTAAAATATTTAAATTAAGTCTGGTAATAATCAAGTCGAGTTTGAGCTCGATCTATTTAAATATTGCATCGAATCAAAAGCGAGCTCGAGTTATTTGAATACCTTACTAAGCCGAGCTACTCAGCTCGTAAAATTTGTGAGCTTAATCGAGTCTTTATCATTTTCTTTATTTTTATATATTATACATATATTTTTATATAAAAATTTAATATTGATATATAATTTATATATTTAATCAAGTCGAACTAGAGCCGAACCAATCATATTCAAGGTTTTATCAAAATTTTTGATGTAATTGATTCGAGTTTTCGTGTTAATATATAAACATTTTTTTAAAACATTTTTAAAACTTTTTATTTTTCTTAAAGTGTCATCCTATTTTATTTTAATTTTTTAATTTTGAATAATTATTGAGGTTTATAGTACATGTTTATTATTATTTCTATGTTTTTTTCAATTTATATTATGTTTTTATTTTGATATTTCAAATTTTATAAATTCGTTATAAATAATAAATTTGTTAGTTCATTGTGTTTCTAAATTTTAATTTGGTAAATTGTAATAGGACACATTGTTATAATTGAAAATATGTTAGTAGTAGTTTGATTTAGTAGAAATTCATTTTTTTTATCTTAGTTTTTAATTCTGTATTGTAATTGTTAAATAATATATGTTGTAGCATAAGATCCTGTTGGGGCCTTTCTCTAACACCTTAAGATTTTAGATCGACTGGTTACTTAACATGGTATCAAAGCTCGGGTTAGGAGGGTCTCAGATTCGAGTTCCTCCACCCCCATTTATTTAATTCATTATTTGTGTATGTCTCCTTCATGCCTACATTATCTGTTTGTCGTCTGTCAATCGTATTGTAGCGAAACGTATTGTACGATTGAGGGGGAGTGTTAAATAATTTATGTTGTAGCATAAGATCCTATTGGGGCCTTCCTCTAACACCTTAAGGTTTTTGAGCGACTTGTTACTTAACAATAATTTCGTGATATTTTAATGTTAAATATTTACATAAACAGATTATATTTATCAAAATCTTTATTTTTTAAAAAGGCATTGTGTTTAAATATTAAAATTATTTTGAATCTTATTTTGAATCATACTTTCATTATAATTCATTAATACATATGAACCATGTTCTAAAATTTGAAATTTTTTATGTTTCAAATCATTGAAAATTTAATTTAAACCATTTATATTAATTTTAGAGTTCCAAATATAGTGCTTTTTAATGAAAATATTGTTAGCAATTGTAACTTGCAAATACTACTACATTTTGTTGAGTATAAATTACACCATTTACAATATAGAGGGGGTGAATGTACTGTACTCTTTCCGAATTTATCCTTATGAATCTTAACTGATTTTGTAGCTAGAAATTGTGTGTTATATGATAAATAGTGCGTAACGTAAAGAACACACAAATTCACTCTAAATCTAAATAATGTATTAGATTAAAGATTTGATACAACTGTGAATACAAAAATAGTATTCTCAGCATCGATTTCCTAGAGAGATATTATAAATTCTTGCACTAGAACTCTTAACAGGTAGAAAGAGGAGTATGTGCACGTATAGAATATGTGCACAACTCACTTTTACAAATATAGTAATAGACAACTAGAGAGCCATGCTTGTCTATATTATTTTGGTGAAAGCTTGTATCAAGTGATTTTTCCTTGTTTACATACTGACTAGATCCACTTCTTTAGCTGTTTCTTTTTAAATTTCTCTCCATGCTTCCTTGTAGGCCTGCTAGGTGCACACCACAACAATTGGACCACTACACGTGCCTTGATTTATGTTGACTTTCTGTTTTAAGAATCTTCTTGAAATCTATCTTTGAAAAATCCTTATATATAATAAGCGTAAGAGGAACTTATCCATAATTTTGGTCACTGTACTACCAAAATAATCTCAATTGTCGAATCTAATATTTTTTAAAATATACGATTAAGATTATATCATATTAAAAAAGAAATTATAATCTAAAAAGGATATAATTAGAAAAAGTTGCATTAGAAGTGAATTTTAAAAAGAAAATTATAATCTAAAAAGAATATAATTAATAAAGGTTGTATTAGAATTAAATTTTAAAAAGAAAATTATAACCTGAAAAGGATAATATTAAAAAAATGTATTAGAATTGAATTTTTTTAATATTAAAAAATATTCATATTTACTATTTAGGTTCTATCCTGAGATCTAAAAATCAGGTTTGGATGATTTTACAATCCACGCGAAACTCATAAAATTATCTTCAATTTAGTGATGCTTTAATAATTATTATTCTAATGGAAACACTTGGAATCTCAAGAGAAAATATAATTATGAATTTTTGCATTAATCCTATTTAATATTGAAGACCTACATCGATAATGCTATTCAATGTAGAAAACCTAATTATATATGATTTAAATAATTGACATACACTGTAGCACCCCAGTCCCACATCGAGGAGATTTAGGACTTTAGTTCAGTATATAATCAAAAAGTACTACTACTAATTGCACCAACAAATCATGATCTTTTGGGGGTCAGTGATGGGCTTGTGGATTACCCAAGTTGGTTGCATTTGGGCCAGTTTACTTTGGCTCATTTCGGATTCGGAATTGGGACTTGACCCGATTTTTGAAAAAGTCTCGGGATTTTGACCCGGGTTGTCACATACAACTTTTCGTATTTCAATATAAATACACTTTTTAGTTTATAACATATTAAAATATAAAATATATTTTTTTATATTAGATCAAAGGGTTTTCATCTATTTATTTTAAGATCTAACTGTTCTTATTTATTTGTCGTACGGAGGACCAGACTACCGATTATCAAAATTTTGGATAAAATCTCTCATACAATTACTTTAAAATTGTATTAGGTTGTTAGTAAAACTATCCTCAAATAATAATGAGGATATTTTGATTATCAAAACGAATAATAAGTACAATTCATAAATCGAATAGAATTTTCAACGTAAAAAATCGTTAATTTCTTCTCTCTTTTGTCACATAGGTTTAATTGGAAGATAATTTTTAAACCATCACTAAATTAAAGATTATTTTGTTAATTTCACGTGGATTGTAAAGTTGTCCAAATAAAATTTTAAGAATTTAAGATATAGTACAAATATTAAATCGAATGTGTGTGTGTGTGTATATATATATATATATATATATATATATATATATATATATATATATATATATATATATATATAAAAGAATAGGGAATCTGAGATATATCTCAGGTAACATCCATAAGATGTTGAATAAATATACTTGATGTTATGAAAGATTATGCATATAAAAATAATATCTAAAAAGATTGCGTATATAAAAAATGGTATGTATCAAAAAACAAAGGAATTTTATTCATATCTCAGGAAAGTTACATGAGATATATCTCAGGTTCCTTCTCTCTCTCTCTCTCTCTCTCTCTCTCTCTCTCTCTCTCTCTCTCTCTCTCTCTCTCTCTCTCTCTCTCCCCCCCCCCCCCTCTCTCTCTCTCTATATATATATATATATATATATATGTATAAGTTATAATTCGATCTCAACTTTTGTATATCAGAATACTAGGATGTGGGCTTGTGTTCCTGTTGCAATACTTCAAACACATGAGCAGAAACTTCAAGAAGGAAGTATTTATACGCTTTCGAACTTTACAGTTAAGGATTACAAAACTGATGAGAAGTTTAGAGTGGTGAACTTTGACCGACAAATAGTGTTAACAAATTATACACAAGTTGAAAAACAGGCTGAAGATGATACAATGATTTGATTCAAATAGCCGACCAGAATGTTTATCTTAGTGGTACGTTATCTATTGGAAAATGAACGATTACTTAAAATAATTTAAAAACAGTACAATTTGAATATTTAATTTCTAACATTTGAATTACGTTATGAAGATGTTATTGGAGTTATTCTCAAGATAGTCCACTGCTCAAGATTAAGAACAAAACTGAACAAGTTCACAATTGTGGATGGAAGGTGATTTTGAAACATTTTAAAAAATTGTATGATAATATGAATTTGTTAGTCATAGAGGCATGCATGTATACATTTAATAACAAGCCTAATTGTTTGCAATGCCTTGCATTACTTACATGACCCCTTAACTGGGAAACCCTCTAGTTGTAGAGTTTCTGCTTGCATTTAGTAATTGTAATAGGCATCAAAGTTCTAGTTATGTAATTGTATAAATGAAGTCATAAAATAATGCTTGAAAGAAGATCCAGAGATCATGCCTCAAGCTTGAAGAACAAGGTTGTAGAAATAAACACAACTAGAATTTGAAGATTGAAGATTTGCCTAAGTACTAATTCGAGAAGTATTTTAGTCTATTCGAGAAGTCAGAGTTTCGAGAAGACAGGGATTCGATATGTCAAAAGACACTATTCGATATCTCAAGGAGTCAACAAGTCAAAGCCTCATTCGATAACTCAGGGATTCGACATTTCTAATACTTTATTCGAGAACTCAAGAAATCAATAAGTCAAAGCGTCATTCGAGTTCTCAAGGAGTCAACAAGTCAAAGTTACATTCGATATCTCAAGGACTCAAGAAGCTATTCGACATCTCAAGGATTCCGTAAGTTAAAGCTCCATTCGATAAGTCAAGGATTCCTGAAGAAAAAGACTAATTCGAGAAGTGATTTGATATGTTAAAGATACAGTATTCGAGAACTCAGAGTTATCGAAATAGGCAATTCTAGTTCTCGAATCAATCACTTAGTCATTTCTCGAATGGATTCTTGAAGATAAAATCCTGAAGATGTACAAGTCAGAAGTCTGCAATAAACCAAGACACTTACAGGACCACATGAACTGTAAAGTGTGCATGGAAAGTGTACAAAGAAGCTTAGAGAGATATTAAGGGGACAAGCTGCTCAAAGAAGTGGATCTGGGTAGGTTAAAGAAAGTCAAATTGCATGTTGCCTGGACGTATTCCAAAATAAGGATAAACAAATTAGAAAGTAGATTTGTTTGTTCTATTATTTGTAGTAAGTAGGTTGTGCACATGTTCTATAAGTGTGCAACCTCACTTCTTTAGTAGGTTAAGTTTTTCACACTCATCTTAGATAACATCTCTCTGAGAAAAACGAAGCTGAAAATACCAATATTTGTATTCACAAATTGTAGAAAAATCTTTATCTAATACAACGTTAGATTAAATTAAGTGATTGTGTTCTTGTGTTTTATTTTCGCACATATATATTGTTAAACACAAACACATACCTAGCTACACAAACAGATTCAAAACCTTCAAACAAACGTTCTTAAAGCTCAAACAAAGAAAAGTTTGAAAAAACATTCACCCCCCTATGTATTTTCTTGTGTGTATTCCATACTCAACAGAATTCAAAGTCATACCTCTGTTATCACCTTTTCTTGCAGATGTAGCGTTGATATAACATTCTAGGATATGATGGCCAAAGATTTTGTTGTAGCTCTTGAATATGCTCAAGAATTTCCACCAATTATCATTATTGCAAGTGCTAAAATCAATTCTTGGCACACAACTGCCCAAGTAGACATTTCAAATTGCAGCGCCACAAGGTTCAATCTGAATTATGATCACCACACTGTGTCGTAATTGAGGAAAATGTACGGTAAATTCATATTTTTGGTTATAACTGATTATAAACTTTCAACAGACAAGATGGTTATTGTTTGATTGATATAGGATAAGTACACCTCTGTTTTCAAAGTATGACTTCGCCACTCAAATTCGAGACACAATTGAGCTTCTACCAGTTGACAAGATAAAGAAGTTAGGCATAGAATATGCTCAGATAAGCTATTACTTTTGAAAGGTATTGTAGATATCCAATGATAAATATGTTAACCTAATTACAGATATATCATATTCCAGAAAGAAGTAGTTTGTGAAATCAAGATAACCACTATACCACCGAATCAAAAGTGATATTACTATGAATGTCCATCATGCTACAAAGAAATTTCACCAAGAGAAGGGCTTTTGTCATGCTACAGATGTAATAGGGAGGTACAATATCCTTATATAAAGTAAGATCAAAATTCATATAACAAGAAAATCATTTAAGTTCATTTCGCAAATTCAGTATACTTACTTTATGCAAAATAAAATCAAATTCCAAGTCTGTATCAAATGAGAGGATCTGACAGGGGAGATTGACATTTGTTTGTTTGTTTTATCGAGCAATTAAAACCATCATTGGTAAGAATGTACAAGACCTTATTAATGAGGTACAGGCTTATAAACCTTTGTAGTATTTTGAAAATTGATTTTATAATGACAATTACCTTTACAAATATAGGGAGCAATTGATGAAGAGGTACCTGCATTGTTGCAAACAATTGAACACCTAGTTTTATTTGTCAAGGTGGTGATAAGAAGTCAGAATAGTGAAAATACATCAAATTTGTATTATGGTATGGATGTCTGTGTAAGAAATATGGAGACTATTACAGAAACTTGCACAAATGCTGCAAAATGCATGGAAATTTCAGGAACACAGGTAAAAGGGAAAGAGTTGTTTTGCATGATTCTATATTGAGAAATCAAATGTTAACTATCAAATGTTATGTGATTGTAG
Source organism: Saposhnikovia divaricata (assembly GCA_036435485.1). NCBI lineage: Eukaryota > Viridiplantae > Streptophyta > Magnoliopsida > Apiales > Apiaceae > Saposhnikovia > Saposhnikovia divaricata. Next base: position 63,905,897 of record CM071597.1, on the reverse strand, counting down.
ACATCAAGTTCAACATATCCTTTGGATGATTTGTCCTAGTTGACTTTCAAAACAACAGAACTTACGAAGAAGAAAAGAACTCCAAAGATTGCCTGAAGTTTTGAACAAGAAAACAAAAGTTTAACCAATGAATTTAGAGTTTATTTTGTTAAGTACGTGTTCAAATTCAAGTGAATTTGTTAACTGAGAATGATCGTACTGGTAATGTGATGCATTACACCGAATCCATTTCTGTTTTGTTAAATTAGTATTTATTCCAATTGTATTAAATTAGTATTGTTCATGAATTATAGCTTTGAGCATTCTAATTTTTAAAATTCGATTTTTGGGTAAAAAATATTTTCCATTGGTATATTGTAGTATAAATTACACTAATATATTACATATTATTAAAATTTTAAAAGTTACCCAATTTTTGTCCCGGTTTTTCATTCCGATACATCCCTATTAGATACCTAAAGCGATCTCTTCCGATTTGCAAAATCTACAACAATGCACATAACCAATTATTCGACGAATAATTTTTTTTTTCATTTAAAATATGTTCAAATTTTACCATTGTTCAATATGTTGGCCAATTAATCAAAAATAAAAGCAATTAATTTCGTCTAAATTTTTCAGCAATTAAGCCTAGGTACACCATGTAAACCATGTAGTCCCGCCTAAATCCCTCCTAAATATAAATAATCACCGAATGTTCAGTAAAATATTTTTTCAACGATTTTGCAAAAATTTTACATTTTTGCACCGCATAGCATCTAGGTGCCGATTTGATTCTAAATGAATTACAACTTTGATCGAACACAATCATAAGCATAACAATCAAATATCGGTTAATAGAAAAGAAGTTGTATCTAATAAAAAATCAATCTAATAAGAATGTAATCTTTTTAAAAAAATTAGGATAATTAGATGTCGATTCAATTGTCAATGAATTAGAGCTTTGTCAACGAATAAGAGCTTTTATTAAAGATAATAATAGCATCGCAACTAGTTATTTAAAATAATTTTTTCATTGCTTCACAAGTATGGAAAGAGTATATTTAGAATAATCAAATAAATTCCGATTTATTAATAAAACACTATTAGATACATAAATCAATTTGTTCCGATTTTCAAAATCTACAAACATGCTTCAAATGGTATAAGGAGCATACTATAGATAATATTCGAACATTTTAACGACACCAAAATCTATATCTATAAAGTGATGTAACAAAACAAATACCGGGTTAGGAACATAATCTGTTTAAATACTTCAAAAATTGGAAAAGACAGTGCGCTTGAGTATGCCTGCACAACGAAAGTAATAAATGGAGGAAACGTATAGGTAAGCTTGCACGAACACCGAGAACACTTTTCCACTCAATTACGAATATTTGTTTTTTCGTTCTTTTATTCTATTCTACTTAATTCAAACAACAAAACGTTGATTACTAACAATTGTCTATTCTTTTATAGGGTAAAGAAGAGGAAGCACGAGACTATCGGAATAAGCGGTGATGAGTCCAGTGGTGATCAAAGCATTCCTATAAACAAAGAAAACCTGGAGAAATCATTGACAAACTTGCAAATAAATATGAGAGAGCTAAGTGGAAAAATGGAAGAGATGATTGCAGCTGTAACCAAGTTTAGTGAAGAATTTGGAGCAAATTATATGGTTATGCTAGAAGAACTTCACGGTTTCAAGAAGGAAGCAGCAAGGCTTACCACGACAATGAATGAGAAATTCTGATCAAAGACGTTGTCAAATAGTAGATGTCATGTTCTTTTGTCTATTGTCTTTTGTTTTGCTTAATGCCAGATAGTACTATGTTAGGCCGAATACACAATTAATAATCAAATTCGTATGAGAGTTTACCAAGTAATACGTTTATGCACTTAAAAACTTCTGGTATTAAGAACCCTCTTCGTGATGTAAACTATCACAAAGAGCTGCTAGGTTACAATAAAGATAATTCGTTGTACGATACCCTTCTATGGTTAACCTAACTGTATTTATAAAACATACAGCTACGATACAATCTCTAATTGATATTCCTAATAATCAGCTATACAATGATATCAATTATAGATTGTCACACGTCTCCTAAGTCAACTCGATCTCTTTGATAGCTATCCAATCTTCAAAGATATCGCTTCCATAATAAATCTTCAATCACTGTTGACCAGTAGATGCTTCCTCCATACAGAGTTTGACAAACTCTGTCGAGCTTCCATCTGTCAGAGTTTACACTAAACTCTGACCGCTTCCAGCTAAACTCTGATAATTCACTGTAACACTTAAACACTGATTAAAACACATCAATTATATTTAACAATCTCCCCCAACTTGTTCATTAGCAAAAATGCACAAGTTAATGACAATAATTGATGATGTTAAAACAAATAGACAAATACAATGTTTATACAAATTCAGAGTTTAAGCTTCTACTTAACAAAATCTATAGAGAATAAGAAAATCCTTACAGACCTTAATCTCTTATCTCTTCAAGATCTGGCATAGCTCTGAGATAATCTATGAGCAATCTTCTTTCTGCATTTTCAAGCTCAATCTCCATAGCTTCTTTAATCTCTCTGAGCTGAGGATCACTCTCACCTGTCTGGTAGATAGTAGCCCTAAGATCATAGATTTTGTTCCTTCTCATCTCATTTCCCAGTCTGATAAATTTGACTTCTTCTGACTGTGAATTGAAGTCAAGTACTGTGATTCCCAAATCAGTCTTTAATTTTGCAGTACCTTTCTTCATTGCAATAAGATTTCCATTGTAATCCCTGTACTTAGGAACATATCTGCTATTATACTTCTCTCCTCTGATTGCCAAATTCTGAAGCATCCTCTGTCTGAGCACATTAGCAACTGATTGAGTCCTTTGACTATTCACCTTGAAAAGATATAGAACATATTCTAGTTCTTCCCAATATTTCAAGCCAATATCATTCTCACCTATTTTAAATACTGTCCCATCAGCCATGATGTACAAGAGAAAGTCCTTCTTTAAACTCTTCTGATAAACTAACTGTACTGATTCCAGTCTGTCCAAGCTCTCTTGAGTGACACCACGACCTGGAACAGCTAGTGAAGAAGGATCTCTAGGACCAGTATATTGCCTTTTGTCTTTGTGTGAACCTAGTCCACCCTTATTGTTTCCAACTTTACCAGACAATGCTCTTCCATCAGAAATATTCATAGAAACTCCAGATAATATATTTGGATCTTGAATTGTTCCTTTCCCAAAAACTGATTTCAACTGAGAAGATTGTAAAGGTGTGATCATAACTTGTGATGCAACAGAAGTTGTAACTTTCTTCTGTGTACTTTCTCCTTCAATGCCTTTCAGCTTGAGTTGAGCTTCTGCTGCCATTGTTTCCTTTGAAAACTAAGATCTTTGACTATCATCAGCCCTTTCCTTGATCACAACACCTTTAACAACAGGCCTAGGAGCTTTTCCTCTTTTTATCTTACCAGACTTTAAAGCCTTGAGATGTTCTTCTTGTAAACTCTTTTCTTCAGCTTCAATGTTCTCAATTGTAACTCCTTCCTCATTCTCTTCAATAAACAACTTAGCAACCAATTCTTCATCAGTCTGTGGATTAGCAGGTAATAGCAAACTCTTGGTCTTTGAAGTACCTTGAGTATCAGTATTTATCCCAACAGACTGTGATTTAGATGACTTGCTAGTTCTCAAAGTTTGAACTTCTTCAGTTTTGTTCTTTCCTTTACTACTTGCTCCTCCATCTCCAACACTATCCCTTCTGATCAGAGTTTGAGATTGCTTGCACTTGTCTTATCTACTCTCTCCCCCTTTTTGACATCATCAGGCATAAGAATAGATGTAATTAACTCCAAGGAGGTAGCAATAGAATCAAGTTTAACAGACAAGGCAGACTGATTTTCTTCAACTTTACCCAGCCTGGCAAAGAGATTGTCTTGAGCTTTAGAAAATTTTGTATTCATGAGTTTAGACTCTCTTTCCATTTTCATTTCTCGAGTTACGATCTCAGTCCTCAAATCAGTAATTGCCTTTGTAGTGTCATCAAATCTTCTATCCAGAGTTTTGACTTGAACCACAGTTGCTTTAAACAAGAAAGAATCTTTGGATTGGAGATAGTATCAGCAGTTTGCTTAACAAAATCAGCTGCTCTCCCTCGTGGAAAAATGCAATCCTTTTTGTACCAGTTAGCAGCAAATTTTGCAAGTTGTGCTCTCTCAACTTCATGAGACGTACAAGGTTGAGTGAAAGCTGTATGTTTATTGTCTGTTTGTACTGGTGCACTCAGAGAAGAATCAGAGTTTGCACTGCTTTCACCTTCAGGTTCAACACTTGCAGCTTTAGCATGTTCATCTTCAAGTAAAACACTGTGCTGAGCATCGTCAGCCACAGTTTTAGCAATTTCTTCTGCATCCTTGTCAAGATTTTCTCCATGTTGCTCAGGCTCAGCAACAGAGTTTACATCCTTGTCATCAACAGGCATAGACTGAGAAGTAGGCTTGGTTGCTTGATCAATTTCATCTCCTCCTTCAACAGTTTGATGAGCATCTGATAGTAACTCAGTATGGGATGCCACAGTTTCAGAAAGGACAACCGTAGGTTGATCAGCTGCACCAGTATCAGAGATAGGATCAGAGAATGGCATAAATGAATCAAGAATATCATTCATTGGAGAAAAGCCATCTCTAGTATCCTCTTCTGCAGGCATTTTGTCCTCTGCAGGCATTTTAACCTCTGCAGGTAGTTTAACCTCTGCAGGTATTTCATCTTTCTCAACCTCAACAGTAGGTGTTTGCTGTGAAACCACCTCTGGAGCTTCAATATCTTCATCCACAGAATCAGAAATTACCAGTTTTCTTCTCTTCGCTAGAGGCACTTCATCTGAATCCTCTTCACTAGATTGTGCTACCACTGAGAGTGACTTAGGTATGTTTGCCGTTTGTTTTATTCTTTTCATTCTTCTAGTATAAACAGCTCCAGGAGATGTCTGTTTTGCTTTTCTTTGTGTCTCTATTGCCTGCTTAACCCTTGCATGTCGTTTAGTGATTGCCTTCTTAACTCTTTGTGCTTTAGACTGTGATTGTGATGGAGATTGTGATGATTCAGAGTTTGTTTGTGAAGTGTGTGAAGGTTGTTTTGTAGGTGCTGAGGGAATAGGTGATGTAGGTGGTTCAGTGTTTGGTGTTTGAGTACGATCAATGTTTAGTGGTTCTGGTTGAGGTTCTGGTTGTGGTTGGTCCTGAGGTTGATTGAGAAAATTCTGCAAAGCAAGTGGCAGAACAAAGGCAGGGAGATTTACTTTACCAACATCCTTATTAGTCATATCAGAGAATATTCTCTTGTTGACTCTAAAAGGCTGAATTTCATCAGTATCAGCAATCTCTAGACCAGGTACACAAGCATTGAACAGCATTTGACAAAATCGAGCATAATAAACTGTAGTAGACTCTGACAGTTTATCTCCTAAATTCATCAGAACATATCTACCAAAATCAAAATTACTACCATAGAGTAGAGAATACCCGATTTGTAGACTGTCTATTGGAATGGCATCCCAGTTGGTGACTTTCTTCTGGAATGTCCTTGTAATGCAATCAAAGAAAAAGTTCCATTCCTTCCTGAGATTAGGTCTCTTTATACCGCCAAGCTTGTCAAGAGATTCCATGTAACCTATCTCCTGTAGCATCTCTCTCAATAGAGTTTCATTAACAAGAGTATAGGATGTATGTGTATCAAACCCCATTGTATCTCTGACAGTTTGTGGAGTAATCACAAACTCTTGTTCTTCATAAGTGAAGATGATGTTAGGAGTCCTATTCTCTCCTCCATCCACATAGACTGAGTTTTGCCAAAAAGTAGCAATTTGAGATGCAGAGAGAGTATCAGGTCCAACCAGAGCTTGTCCAATCTCTGAGTCTCTCAAGAAATTCTGCATTAGATGAAACGCTTCTGGAACACGTTCTTGATAGAGTGGAGCTTCATAGTTGTTAGGGACAAACCGTAGACCAAGAGCAGTGAATGGTTTAGAAGCCATTGAGTTAAGAAATTGGCAGGAATCCCTAAGAGAAATGTATGAAGGAAAGGTGTTTGCGAGAATGTCCAAGTGAAAAGTGAGAGAACTGTGAGATGTAAAAATAAAACACAACTGTTTGGACACAAAAGTAATTAGAGTAATTAAAAACTCAATCTCTTATGTAATCAAACACTCAATCAGTTCCTAGATTAATGTGTAGTGGGACACGATAATGGGTGAGTGGGACACATTAATGTGTGAGTGGGTCACGTGCGCGTATTTTTAAGAAGTGTATTTTGCAAATTAAGACAATAAAATATTTGATTTTAAAAGAAAATCAAATAACACTCTCTTAAAATACCTGGACCCAATTAAAACCAGAATAGGAAGCGTTTACCTGTAACCATTAATAACCAGAATACGAAGCGATTTAGTACTTCGTTGCTTACCCATCTCTATTTAAGGCCTAGAGACTTGTTCAGATTAGTTCACTATCCCTTTAACCTTTCATTCTCCCCTGAAAAATCAAAAACCCTTCAAACAAAACACTCTGAATAACAATGTCAAACCTTACCATGAAAGAAAAGAATCTCCATCTCGTCGAGAATAGGGATATCATCAGCTATACGCGTGAAGAGTTTGATGCGTTTGACTGGGAAAGGCAGCTTGAGACTCTGTGGCTGCAGATGGTTGCCAGTCTGGAAGAGATCGAGAGAGAAAAACCTGCAAGAGTGATCGACATTGATGCTGCTCTCCAAGCAACATTAGCATGGCTTTCCTCGAAGGCATCCTCATCCAACACCACCAACCATTGTTAATGAATATGTCAGCAAAAATAACCTTATCCCTTCAACTTCCACCCAAATAAAGTGGCAAAGATGGGATCTGGGATTTTTGCTAACAATGGAGTGGTTTGGACTTGACCTTTTATTTTCCTGTTGAATAGATTAGCAGATAGAGAGAACAAAAAGATGTAATACGTTCTTGTAATCTCTTTCTTATTATCAATGAAAAATTATGTTTCTCTAATCTTATTCAGTGTGTTCTGCAATTTTTTTTTAATGTTTATGAACTGTTCTTCAAGGAAGTAAACCAAAGAAGAGAATATGAAAACTAATTAAAGTAATCATATAAGGAACAAATTCATCAATTTAAATCAGGAGCAGAACAGAGTACCAATTCGAGAAGTGTTTTGTTCTATTCGAGAACTCTGAGACTCAGAGTATGAACCACAAATCAACAATACACTTATTAACAGTTGTCAAAAGCCCTATTTACTCCAAAATTTTCAAATTATTCAAATGATAATTTACCTTAGAGTACGAACCACGAATCAACAGCGTTTGTCAATTCTCCAACTTTATCACCGAAACCCTTTCATAAATTGCACATTTGTGAAAATATGTGTGTGTGAAGCAGAGTTTACTAAATCAATTTTTAGAGCATCTAATTTTTCATAAAATCCATAAAGTAAATCAATAAACACTGGATGCACAAACTGTCATAGTAAACACTGACTGTATGATGAAAGCTAAACTCTGTAGTAATCAATCTATATATAGTAACTTTTAATTTATTTTATACCCCTTCTATATATACATTTTTTTTAATTCTATTCATTCCAGTAATTAGAGGTTGGAACCAGTCACCAAAAATTCAAAGATTTTAGCCCTTATCATTTTGATAAGTTCCTGGGTCATCCTAGTATTTAACTAGTCACCAAAAATCAGAGAATTTTAGCACATATTATATACCAATAAGTTCCTGGGTCATCCTAGTATCCAACATAATTTCAAAGGAGTATAACAACCTATATACATTTTCTTTGGGGTATTGCAGTAAGCATTTTATTCTACCAGAGTATAACTAACAGAGTTTAGAGTTCATCAACATCAGTAGTTTTTCATGTAAGGTAATGCACACAGTATTTATAGACTCAGAGTTTTGGACAAAATAAACTAAGAGATGCTATAAATATGAGCCAGTATAATGCTGTGTTAACTTTCTGCACAATCTAAGATTAGATCACAATAACTCAGAAAGATTCATGATTAATTGCTGAGAATCATGCTTCATACATATTTCTTCATTGGTGTTTTCATTCAGACAAAAATCAACTCAGAGTTCGCAGAGTTTATCAAACTGAATAACAGTGTATGACATACAGGCATGCTGACAGAGTTTAACAGAGTATGCATAACAGAGTTTAATCAACAGAGTTCACTTAGCATTTAACCAATCAGGAAATATGAGTAATACAATACATAAGTAAAATTTGAATCTAACCAACATTCATAGTCAGAACCAGAGACCATTCCTAGTTCATTGACCAGTCTTGTAAATGTAGCTTCACTCAACGATTTAGTGAAGATATCTGCAAGCTGTTGTTCTGTAGACACAAAATGTAGTTCAATATTCCCTTCTTCTACATGTTCTCTGATGAAGTGGTAGCTTATGCTGATGTGCTTGGTCATTGAATGCTGTACTGGATTACCTGTCATAGCAATAGCACTTTGGTTATCACAGTAAATAGGAATTTTACTGTACCTCAAACCATAATCCAGCAATTGATTCTTCATCCACAAGATCTGTGCACAACAGCTACCAGCTGCAATATACTCTGCTTCAGCTGTAGATGTGGAAATTGATTTGCTGTACCAGGAGACAAGTCTGTCACCAAGAAATTGACAACTTCCACTAGTGCTCTTTCTGTCTATCTTGCAGCCTGCAAAGTCTGCATCAGAATACCCAAGTAGCTTGAAATCTGATTCTCTGGGGTACCACAGACCTAATGATATGGTGCCCTTGAGATACTTGAAGATTCTTTTCACAGCTGTCAGATGTGGCTCTCTAGGATCTGCCTGAAACCTTGAACAAAGACAGGTTGCATACATGATGTCAGGCCTACTAGCTGTATCATGCCCCTGTAGTTTGTCATATCCACTGAAACTCCTGTGTTTTTGTCCAATTTAGTTGCTGTTGCCATGGGAGTTGATGCAAATGAACAGTCAAGCATACCAAATTTCTTGAGAAGATTTCTGGTATATTTTTCTTGATTAATGAAAATACAGTCATTTGTTTGTCTCACCTGTAGGCCTAGAAAGTAACTAAGCTCTCCCATCATGCTCATTTGATACCTGGACTGCATGAGCTTGGCAAACTTTTTACAGAGTTTATCATTAGTAGACCCAAAGATAATGTCATCAACATATATCTGAACTAAAAGGAGGTCACTTCCTTGATTGAAATAAAACAGAGTTTTGTCAATTGTTCCTCTGTTGAATCCACTTTGTAGAAGAAATTGAGCGAGTGTCTCATACCATGCTCTTGGTGCCTGCTTAAGTCCATATAGTGCCTTATCTAGCCTGTAGACATAATCTGGATATTTGGGGTCCACAAATCCTGGTGGTTGTTCAACAAACACTTCTTCTTCAAGCTTTCCATTCAGAAAAACACTTTTCACATCCATCTGGAACACTTTGAATTTCTTGTGAGAGGCATATGCTAGAAAAATTCTGATTGCCTCCAATCTTACAACTGGAGCAAATGTTTCATCATAGTCTATTCCTTCCTGTTGTGAATAGCCTTTTGCTACCAGTCTAGCCTTGTTCCTTGTGATAACACCTTCACTGTCAGTCTTGTTTCTGAAAACCCATTTAGTACCAACAATAGATCTGTTCTTTGGCCTTGGTACAAGGGTCCAAACTTCATTTCTTTCAAATTCATTCAACTCTTCCTGCATTGTTGTTATCCAGTTAGCATCTTGAAGAGCTTCTTCCACTTTCTTTGGTTCATTTTTAGACAAGAATGCATGAAACAGACATTCACTTGCAGTAGCACTTCTTGTTTTCACTTTTGCATCTGGATCACCAATTATCAAATCAGGTGTATGTGATTTAGTCCATTTCCTAGCAGAAGGCAAATGACTTCTGTCAGCATGTGATCCTCCCCCTTGATCCATGCTCTCCTGATTTTGTTGTGATCTATCTTTGTTTCCTGAGACTCTCCCTGAACTTGACTGCCCAGAGTCAGAATTTGAAATTTCAGAGTTTGAATCATCAGAGATTGATTCAGATTTTTCAGTTGACTCGGTATCAGTGTTTTAGTCTTCATTTTGATCATGCTGCTCCTCAACTGGTTCTTCCCTTTGTTGTGGCTGAGAAGTTTCTCCAGTGTTTACCAGTAGAGGTTCAGAGTTTGTTTCAACAGAGTCTGTCAGAATTGTTTCATCAGAGTTTAAATCTTCATTTTCAAAGTTAAGTTGATCATATTCATCTTTGTCTTCAAGTCCAGTTATCTTCTTATCATCAAAAGACACATGTATAGATTCCATGATCACTTTAGTTCTCAGATTGTAAACTCTGAATGCCTTTGTTGACAGTGGATAGCCAACAAAAATTCCTTCATCTGCCTTTAGCTCAAACTTGGTCAACTGTTCAGGATAAGTCTTCAAAACAAAACATTTGCACCCGAAAATATGAAAGTATTTCAGGTTAGGCTTCTTTTTCTTCACCATCTCATATGGTGTCTTTCCATGCTTATTGATCAGTGTAGCATTTTGAGTAAAACAAGCAGTTTAAACAGCTTCTGCCCAGAAATAAGTTGACAATTTTGCTTCATCAAGCATAGTTCTAGCAGCTTCAATCAAGGTTCTATTTTTCCTTTCAACTACACCATTTTGTTGTGGTGTACCAGGTGCTGAAAATTCTTGCTTCACTCCATTGTCCTTGCAGAATTCTTCCATTGTTGCATTTCTGAACTCAGTTCCATTATCACTTCTGATGATTCTGACTTTGTTACTTGATCCTTTGTCCAGAAGCTTCATATGCTCCATCAGAGTTAATGCAGTTTCATCCTTCTTTGCTAGAAAATACACCCAAGTGAATCTAGTGTATTCATCAACAATGACTAAAGCATATTTCTTCCTTGCTATATACATAACATTTACTAGAACAAAGAGATCAACATGCAGAATATGATAGGGATCAGTGATTGAAAATTCTGTCTTGCTCTTGAAAGATGATTTCCTTTGTTTAGCCTTCTGACATGAATCACATAGGCCATCAACATTTAACAGAGCCTCTTGAAGTCCTCTTACAAGATCCTTTCTGATCAATTCATTGATGTTGTTCAAGTTCAAATGTGAGAGTTTCTTGTGCCACTTCCAACTCTCTTCACTAGACATTCTTGTAGACAGGCAAACAGCTTTTCCAACAGAGTCTATCAAAAGCTTGATTTCATAAATGTTGTTTTGCCTGTGACCAACTAGAACAACCTTTCCTGTATATTTGCTGATAACTTCACAATATTCAGGTTGAAAATCTACATGATATCCCTTGTCACAGATTTGACTCACAGATAACAAGTCATGCTTGAGTCCTGGGACATGAGCTACATTGTTGATGATGACATTTCCAAGATTAATATTGCCATATCCCAATGTTCTTCCTACATTGCCATCACCATAGGAAACTTTTGGGCCAGCTTTCTCCTCATAGTCTGGTAGAAGAGCTTTATTTCCAGTCATGTGTCCTGAACATCCACTGTCCACGACTAGGGTTGCCTCCCTGTTGCCCTGCAATCACAAGCAATTACTGAGGATTAGATTTAAGGATCCAGACTTGCTTGGATCCTTTGGCATTCTTAACTTTGTTAGCTTTTGCAGCGGAATTAACATTATCAGAGTTTGAGCTAACAGTATCAGTGTTTACACTTGCAGTATCAACTTTAACCCATTTCAGATTGGGTTTCAGTTCATAGTAATTATGATAGATAGCATGATATTCTCTGCAAGTATAAATGGAATGCCAAGTGCTTCCACAGTGTGTGCATAAAGTCTGTGGCTTAGTTCTAGCAAAATCCTTCTTTACCTCAGACTTGGTAGGTAAAGAATTTATATTTTTATTTTTCTTGCAGAAATTTGCAAGATGCTTAGTACTACCACAGTTATGACATGTCTTTCTTGGAGCATAACTAGCAAGCATTGGTTTATTTCCTGAAGTGATGCCTACTTTTCCATTTCTGTTCTTATTTGACACTCTCTGTCTCTTAACAGATTTTAACTCCTTCAGTTTATGTTTGAGTTGTTTATCTGTCATTGAACCAATATTAACCTGTTTAACACTAGTTTTTACTGGTTTACTTTTAATAGCTTCTTTTTCATTTTCAGACAAAAATTTACTGGTTCCATGTACAAAATGAGGTCTGATTTTAACTTGATTTTGAAATCTAAGTTCATCTTCCTCATTATAACCTAGACCAACAGTGTCTGTTTGAAAAATCTGTTGAGTGTCCTTTCCAGAATTAGTCCAAGTCCTAATTTTCTTATTTGCTTCCTCCAACTCAGATTCTAGTTGTTTATATTTCTGAAGCAAATTCTGTTCTATACAAACAGCATCATCTCTCTCTTTCTGAACTTGTTGCATGTTTTCAAGTTTTTTTTCAACAAGTTTATTTCTAACCTTAAGTTCAGAATTTTACTAGAATGCTGCCTACATATTTGTTGAACTTCAGTATATGTGTCATGGCCTATTTCAGTGTTAAACGAAGTTTACCTAACTAAAATGTCTCAGAGACCATCTTCAACAATATGCATTACACCAAACATCATTTTAGTACATTATAAAAAAAGATTATGCTTTTATATTATGAGAAAACTAAATATTATAAAAATCTAAATATATGTTTATAAAAATAAATCGATTCTACGTACCTAATTTGGTCACTGTTACTAATACGTCGAAAGTATTTCAATTTTCTATACAATATAAATCTAAAAAAATTCAAGATTTAAAAATATGATGTTATATAATAGAGAAAAAGGATCCTGAGAATAACCTCAGGAAAGTTTCGTAGAGAAAAAGGTATCTTGAGAATGACCTCAGGAAAGTTTCTTAAGATACTCATTAAAATTTATTGGGCCCGCAGGGTAAATTCAAAATGTAGCATTATATATTCGAACCTGCATTCAAAAGTAATATTAACAAAATATAACGTATTTTCGAGTAACAATTAAGCTGTATTTAATTAACAAATTGAAATATTAGAGAGCAATGTTAAATTTTGTTTATAACAAAAACATGGTAGCAAAATGTTAGTGACACGTATATTGTCAAAAGCAAAAAAATATAATTGTAAATACCAAAAAATATAAATTGATTCTACGAACCTAATTAGATTATTGTTAAGTACCAAATTTGGTAATAATTACTGGCATGTTGAAAAATATTTAATTTTCTGTACAATATAAACGGAAAAAAATGAATATTTAGAAATTTAGATTTAACAAATAGATCAAATAATTATATTTCCTAAACAAAAGAAAATTTGCATATACATATTCCCTAAATCAATCCTCATATTGCTTACTTAAATAGTTATATAAATCTAATTTTATACATATTATTGAGACAATAATTCTCTGTTCGCTACGTTACCAAAGAAAACGTACAGTCAAGCAACTCATTTTATACAGTGAATCAGAGAGAATACATGTTCAGGTACATTGCACGGTAAACGAAGTGAATTATTTATTATTTCCTCATGCCCTCAACCAAACTGATCTATATAAAACTGAACATCATACTTAGTTTTATTATCTAACTTATCTACTACTACTCTCATAAAGGCAAAAAGGAAAAAAAAGATGTCTAAAGCCAATCAAGTTGCATAATCTATTTCCTTATTCCTTTTTCTAAACTCTGTGATTCCATGCAACTATATAAATTTGATTACTCATAAACGTTTGCATTTTTACAGGGAAAAGAAGAGGAAGCAACAGTATGTTGGAAACAACAATTCAGATTCTGAACATAACCTTACTATGAAGAAAGAGAATGTGGAGAACTCCTTGACAAATCTGCAGATAGACATGAGAGAAATGGGGTGAAAGGATTGAGTACATGATGACAGCTTTCGAGAAGTTCGTAGATGAGTTCAAGGCAAACCAGATGATGCTGATGGAAGATATGAAAGGTTTCAAGAATGAGGCAGAAGACTGGCAGACAAAATCTATGACAAACACGGATGAACCCATAACCAGTAGCTTACAAACTTATCATTTACTTTGTTCTGTTTTATGTTTTGTTTAATTATGTATTTCAATGGTTGGTCGTATGTTAAGAACTTTTGTTGAAGATTGGCATCGATGCCTTAATCTTATTTTGGAATCATGGTGTTAAGGCATTTGGCCTAAGAACTTCTTATCAATAGGATTATTGATTTTTAATCTACGTTTCTGTGATTTTAGAATGATATATGTTTCTGATTTCATCGTCTTAAGTCTAATACATTTGTTCTTTCTTAAATCTTAGATGTTATAGATGTTGTGACTGTAAGCAAATGAATTATAGACCTCGTGTAGCTTTTAGGTATCTGATGATTAGCATAAGTAAATGTTGTATTGGTGGAGAAAATAGTGCTCCATATCTATTACTGATTGAACCTTTTAGGTTTTTTTTTAAAAAACGTTAAAAACATATCTAATAGGTAGGATGTAGTATTAGTACATATTCTATGCAAAGTAATGCAAAACAATCATTTTAAATTTCTCAAAGTGTCCATTTCACATCGAATTTAAAATTCAGACACTCATCCTTTTTTTTAAAAAATGTGTTTACAAAAAAATTCTTCGACTTGATCGAAATTTTACATCTAAAAAATTAATAGTCGATCTACCATTACACATCCAAATTAATACGTTTATCAAATTTTATAAAATTTGAAAAAACATTCTACATTCGCATCCGACAAATCTATCCCGATCCAAATAAAATCATAATCCATTTTTCAATAAAACTTTTAAAATGTTATAAGATTGTTAGAAACCTATAATTCCGAATTTATTTATCTCATTTATTTTTTCAAGATAACATTTTTTTAAAAAGCGTATTAACTAATTAGTAATTATAAGTTATTAGTTTATTTTATTAAATAGAGAGTTTCTACACAGAAAAGTGATACCTTTTTGAACGGCTTATTTTTTTTGATTCAAGAACAAAAAACATTTCGTCTTTTATCAAAAATTAGCAGAAAACATTAGTCATTCACTTCCTCACTTCCTCACATCACTCTATTCTATATTAGTAGCTTATATAACCCGTGCAACGCATGACTCCTTCTATAATGTCTATAATTATTTAAGATTTTACACGTTCAATTTACTATGTGTTTTATCTTGAATTCTTAAAACTTTATTTGGATGATTTTACAGCCCATAAGAAATTAACAAAATAATCTTTAATTTACTGATGGTTTTAACAATTATTTTCCAATTAAAACTACCAAGAAACGAAAGACCTAAGAAAATGACGATCTTTTCCATTGAAAATTCTATTCAATTTAGAAAATCTACTTATATTTCGTCTTTATTATTAAAATAAGCTTCTTATTATATAAAGATAGGTGTACTAATAATCAAATACAGTTTTAATTGTAATTATATTTTTTCTTGAGATTATGATTGTTTCCATTTGGATAATATTTGTTAAATCATCAGTAAATTATGATTTTTATTTATAAATTTTATTTGTAATTAATAATATCATCATTCTAATTAATTACACAAAACTACCCAAACAGATATTGACTTAAATTTTTTTTCCCACTTATCACTTTAAGCAATTTTAAGTCTTAAGCAGTGTTCAAAAACCTGGCAGTTAATAGGGATTAATCGTTGTTGGGTACCTATCCGAATCATGATTAATCGGGATTAATCGAAATTAATCAGTATTAATCACCGATTAATCGCCGTTTGGTGCCTCTACTAATTAAGTTTGATTCCCGTGTCTTACAACACTAATCGTAAATAATAATTTTAAGCTAACACAAACGGCCTTTATATATTGTTTTAAAAATGATGCAAACCAATCATTTTTTATTTTTAACAATTACCAGAAATATTTTCATAAATAATATTTTCGAATTTATATACTGCATTGCCTAAATAAATTTTCATACGTGGTCAAATAAATTATATTAAAAAAACATGGAATGGGAGTCGGTTCATTCCCTACGCGTTAACAGTACTCATCAAAACCAACAGTGTAAGAACCAAAATTTTGGGTAGAATTAAAACTTTTATTTATTTAATGATGTAAGAATGAATAGTGCCTACGGCTACAATGTAATAGTTGATATTTTAAAAGAATGAATGGAATTCGACTTTATTATTTCTATGTCTTGAAGAATGCTAAAGGATGACAACATAGGTAAGAATAATCTATCTCCTAAGGGAATAAGATATGGCAATTCCAAGCAGAAGAATATTATCATGTCATCCAGATCGATAGCGATTAATCCAGTGGTTCCGTAAAAAGGTTAAGGAACGATCGAAAGAGAATACGGACAATTGTACAACCCTAGATGAATAAGTAAAGAATAAGGATGAATAGTGATTTTGGTGTAATTGAGAATATTATTAGACGACACTATATAGAAGTATTCGGAACGAATTTCCGAGTTCGTATTAGTAATCCAGGGGGAAAATAAGTGTATGTAAACGACATCGGATTCAGAAAAATAGCACTTTTATTTTCTCCGAGATTTCCCTGGACACTGCAAGACTTGAGGATTTATTTAAGGAATTTAAATTCGAGAAGTATTAAGAAAGATGGAGAATGGTATTATAATTGTTAAGAAGGTTTTCGGTAAAACCCTAACTAGAAACCTTTGAGATATTCCTATGAACGATCAAATGAAATTGAGCAATAACCGGACAAAAAGACAAGCAGAGAACCAAGGGGTGTGATGAGCTAGTGGAAGGTGACATAGTCACTTTAAGCAAGATAAGATCAAAGTAACCAAGCTAGTTACAATACCAACTAGCAAGATTAGAAAGCTAACTAGTACTTAGCAACACTTTATCATCTTACCACCAAATCATCAACACTTGTCTCTCCAAACACCTCATCCATTGCATCACCACTTTAATAAAGGCAATTTATACAAAGCATTATCACAATAATTCATTTGGATGAGAGCAAACCAAGGCAACCAAGCAAATACTCTTTCTCCCCCATTTCCATCAGTTTGGTTTTCCAGGACAGGGGGATCTTTACGATTTTTTTCGCCCAGTTCTACTCATTTAAAAATCATGAAAAAATTCACGAAGCTTCTACACATCAAGATGAAGTTGTGGATGTAATTTCATAATTTTTGAAGATCGTTTGAGTGGTCAAATAAATTCGACAAAATCGCACTGTTTTTCCCCTTGAAAAACTTACTTCGAATTTTTGAAGTTTTGAGATTTCAAAACCCAACTTCCAACCATTGTTTGATCTCCAAATTTTTATGGTGAGTATTAAATTTCATAAAAATGATCTCCTAAAAATATTAGCTTCAAACTCCCTTTTTTCCATTTTCAAATAAATCATCCAAGATGAGGGTGAATAGTGTTCTTCATGAACTAATCTTGTTTTCTTTGATTTCTTTGGTTGATCTAGCAAGCTTAAACACTCCTAAGGACTATACCAAGCTTTTTAAGGCTAGTTCATACTCCCAAGAAGGTATAACAACTTGAAACCCTAGATCTTGTTTTGAGTTTAAGCATGTTCTTGATGGATCATGAGTTTTAAGTGAGTTTTAGTGATATTATGCATGTATGTTACCTTAGAGACATGATTGGGCTTTGTTAAATGTTAAAATGTTTAAGATGAACGGAAAGGCATTGTTTGGCCTTAGTTCATGGTTGAATAACATGTATATGTTGTTCGGGGTGGAAACTATGATTATTGAAAAGTTTGGAATTTGGAAATATCCGATTTATAGCCGTCGTAATGCCCGATTTTCGTTAAACCTTGAAAACCATGCATCACAGTAGCTTTAGCTCACGGCCTAGCTTTATATTCTTCCATGTTAAGGTAGATTATGTTATAAGCTTCGATTTGATATAAAGATCATGTGAAATGGACTTACGGTTTAGGAATTATAGCCGATTTACTAAAAGTGGTTCGAAACCGTAATTGCAAGTTCGTAACTGAAATTGGATTCCTTTAATACTACGAAATCAGTGGAGAATCTTGATAATTAAATATTAGAGGTAAAAAGGAAGGTGTGAGAGAAAACCACATATCGAAGGGATCATTTTCCGATTTTATAAAAATGTTCGAATCAAGGTTAAACGCGAGCGAACCCCTAAAAGCATACTTGGTTATAAACTTGGTTAAGTACTTAGAAAACGGGCGATAAATCTCGAGGTATACTCTTGGTTCGTAAATGATCGACCTTAAAACTTACATGACTTCAGTATATACCAAGTGTAAGTACAGTGACATGTCGTATTAACGAACGAATGTCGGGTCGGATCGATGATAAAAGAAATCCACTAAAAGGGGTATAACGAGATAACCCGAGAACGTGTTTCGATTTAAGTATAACTTAACCTTTAAAGTTTTAAGTGATTAATCCCGAATGTCTTGGCTATTTATAGATCACCAAGCTGACCCGGGACCCGCTACCACTACCCCTTATCGTACTCGACTACCAGGCAAATTTCAATTCCCTTCTTTTAGGCTGTTGTTGTGATTGAATATATATATATATATATATATATATGTTTTCTGTTATACATATGCCATAGCATGCATGCCTACTTTTAAGTTATATCGTTATGATTGTTCCCTGATTGTTTATTGGCTTATAAATTAGATAACTAACGTATCAATTATAAGCCGGTTATTGTAAGACCCTCATAGAAGGGCGTATACATCTTATTCGTCAAATATAGACCGGGAGTCAATATTTCTTGATATATCGAGATCACCTCGGAGGAAAATATTTAAGTAAATATTTTCCATTATTTGGGCGACGAATATTATTTGAATATTCGTTCGAGATTATTTATTTAACGATCCTTACTTCAAATAATTATTTGAACGTAACCATTCGACGAATAATATTTTTCAATATTCATTCAAAGTCGAATAGATTATCGATTATTATTCCGAATATTCTTCTAAAGATTGGACTACTAAATGAATATTATTTGAATATCCATTTAGAATATTATTTTATTAAATGAATATTACTTTTGAATATTCATTTAAGATATTAATTACTTGATGAATATTATTCTAATATTCATCTGAAGCATGATTTATTTATCGAATATTATCTCGAATATTCCTTTAAAGCTTGGATTACTAAATGAATATTACTTGATATTCATTTAGAATATTATTCATTAAATGAATATTACTTTTTGACTATTCATTTAAATTCCTTATTAATTAATGAATATTATTTTGAATATTCATTTAAATATTTATTTATTCAATAAATATTCTCTTGATGTTTCTTCAAGGATTATTTGGAGAAATACTCTGATTAATGATATACTTTCATATTCCTAAATATTCTTTAAATATTTTAATTCAATAAATATTCTCTGAATATTTATTCCATACTTAGGATAACCTCAATAAGGTTTATCTTCTTCGATTATTACGGAAAATATCTCAGAGTCATATTATTATTAATCTTATATCAAGAAAGGTTCTCAGACATCATTCTTCTCTGATTCTACCTCCCTAATAATAAGGGAACCTTACTTGGAAAATGTTATTTATCTTGTCGACTTCCCGGTCATAAATTATTCTCTTCACTCGCAATGCGGGTGCTATTGACTTATTAAGTCGTTGTGTACCTTCTCATCTTTCGAGGGGTAAGATTGTTGGAACAAGTTGATATTCGTTACCAAGCAATAGCTTGGAAGTTAGTGGTGAATTTTCCTTTCCAACTAGATACGACTACTTTGTAGAGTCTTATCAACAAGTATTATACTTGGGGAAAGGGGGACGAACGTTACATTCAGAATCATGAATTCTAATTGAACTAGGAGTCGTGTAAGAGGCCGAGTAGCGCCGGTCCATCCCCTTTGGCCCAACCGTTGGCCGGGGAGAGCTAGTAAGGCGGTAGACAAGTAAAGCCGTCAGTTCTTCCTTCTACCGGTAGTAAATCTAATTTGAGCTGTACGATCTCGACTGATCATCAAGATTGGAACAGTGGGCGCGGTGAATACTCCATCATTGGTTCATCATCCAAACTTATTTATTTCCTGCAACATGATTACTGTTGGCAGAGCTGGAAAAGTGTTCATAACTGGAATTGCAATCTTTTCATGCAAGTTCCTCTTTTTAATGACAATGAGAATATCTCGCTTACTTTTGATGTAGCAGATATTTCTACAAACAAATACTTTAAGTTACCTTGTAACTTCATCGTTCATATTATACCGGCATCATTTCCGTAAATGCATGGCATATGGTTTGAAAGATACTTTTGAACTGTTATATATTATCGTTCAGTTATATATTATTGTTGGTGGGCTATTGCTCACCCTTGCTTTATTATTATATCACAACAACAGCTAGACCAGATGACTCGCACAAGGCGCACTCGACGCAGGCGAGGACGATGAGACTACCAGAGCTAAAGAAGAAGCTATTGGTATGATAGATTTATTCTTTCAGTTCCAAGTATATGGTCTAGTATGACTTATGTAAATGGATGGCAAATAGTATGTATTTATATTGAAATTCTTTCGGATTGTAAGAACTCATAATGTGATTAATAAAAATTTGATTGTTACTCTGATTTCATCTCTGGGACTATAACGGGTGTGTTTTATATTGTTGTGTTGGGTCATAGAGATGTAATTTATTTTATGTTAAGGAAAGTTCAATTGTTGTGGACAGAATTGGAAACCGTAACCACCGGATCCCGGACCCCGGATCTGGGGGTGTTACAAATAGTCACGGAACAGTAATTGCATACGTGCACGGTATCCCAGTTTCATTAATTAATTCCATTACCCATGTACCAAAACCAAACTCATCTAAAGTAGCACAATAATATCTTCTTCTTCACTTTTCTTTTCTATTACCGTGAAAAAGAGATAAAAAACTCAGAAGATGTCAAACACCAACCAACCTATGTAATCTATTCACTTCTTCATTTTTCTAAACTATATTTAGTTGCATGCAACTATCGAAACTTGATTGATGATTATTGTTTCAATTTTGACAGGGAAAAAAGAGAAAGCAAGATTCTTTCGAAACAACCAGTTCAGATTCCGAGGACAAGTCGACGATGAACCGTGAAAATCTGGAAAAGTCTTTGAGCAATCTGCAGATCAATATGAGGGAACTAGGTGAAAAGATCGAACACATGACGATCTCTTTCAAAAAATTTGTACTCGATTTAAAAGTTAACCAGATAGTACTCATGGATGATATGAAGGGTTTCAGGAAGGAGGGTAGAAGACTGGCAGATGTGATTCATGACAAAGACTGATAAACCAATAAGTGTTAGCCTCAAAACTTATGATCTTCTCTTTTATGTTTTATTTTATGTTTAATTAAGTACTTTTGTTAAGAAATTTACACGTCATCCACCGATGTGGACGGTTGTTGGTTGGTTTCGATGCTTTCTGGATGATATTGTTAGTCACAGAGGCATGCCTGTATACATCTAATAACAAGCCTAATTATTTGTATTGCTTTGCATTACTTACATGACCCTTTAACTGGGGGAACCTCTAGTTGTAGAGTTTCTACTTGTTTTAGTACCTGTAATAGGCATCAAAATTCTAAAGGTGTAACCGTATAAATTAATCATGAAATAATGCTTGAAAGAAGATCAAGAGATCATGCCTCAAGCTTAGAGAACAAGGCTGCAGAAATAAACACAGTTGGATTTTGAAGATTGAAGATTTGCCTAAGTACTAATTCGAGAAGTATTTTGCTCTATTCGAGAAGTCTAGAATTCGACAAGTCAAGGATTCGATATCTATAAAGACACTGTTCAATATCTCTGGAAGTCAACAAGTCAAAGTCTCATTCGATAACTCAGAGATTTGACATGTCTAATACTCTATTCGAGAACTCAAGAAGTCAACAAGTCAAAGCATCATTCGAGTTCTCTAAAAGTCAACAAGTCAAAGCTATATTCGATATCTCAAGGACTCAGGAAGCTATTCGACATCTCAAGGATTCCATAAGTTAAAAGTTCTATTCAAGAAATCAAGGATTCCTGAAGAAAAGACTAATTCGAGAAGTTATTTAATATGACAATTATACAGTATTCGAGAACTCAGAGTTTTCTATCAAGTCAATTCTAGTTCTCGAATCAGTCACTTAGTTACTTCTCGAATGCAGTCTTGCAGACAAAATACTGAAGATTGTACAAGTTAGAAACCTGCAACAAGCCAAAACACTTTCAGGACCATAGTACTGTAAAGTGTCTTTGGAAAGACTACAAGAAGATTAGAGAGTTGTTATAGGAGACAAGCTGCTAAACAAGTGGATCTGAGCAGAGTTACAGGAAGTCAAAATTCAAGCCGTTTGGATGTTTACTCAAAAAGGGATAGACATGTTAGAAAGTACTTTCAACTGTCACTTTATTTGTAGTAATTAGGTTGTACGCATGTTCTATAAGTGTACAACCCCTCTTCTCTAGCAGTTAAGTTTTTTTGAGGAGATCTCTCATTATAACTTAGAACATCTCTATGAGAAAACGAAGCTGAGAATACTACCATTTGTATTCACAGGTTGTAGCGAATCTTTATTTAATACAATATTAGATTAAAGTGAGTGAGTGTGTTCTTGTGTTCTTTATTCCACACTTACGATTTCTTAAACACAAACACACACACTTAGCTACAAACAAACATCAAACAGACTCAAACGTTCAAACCATTGTTCTTAAGATTCTTATTCAAAGAAAAAGTTTAAAAATACATTCACCCCCCTCTGTATTTTCTTGTCTGGGTATTTCATACTCAACAAGTGGTATCAGAGTAGGCTATTAATCAAAACAGAAAACGATCAATATGAGTACACAAAAGACAACAGGAACGGTGAAGGTCCCTAAGTTTGATAAAGAGAATTACAACCTCTGGAAAATCAAGATGATGTTGTTCATCAAAGCTGCTAACCCTCTATACCCTGAGATTCTCAAGAATGGTCCATTTGTACCTCAACAAGAGATCCCTGAGTCTACCATGGGTACCCTGGTCATTCCAAGATCATATGTTGTAAAAGATCCATCCAAATGGACAGACTCAGAGAAAGAGAAGGTTGCCCTAGACAGCCATCTTATGCTGTTGATCATAGATTCCATGGAGCTGTCGATGTTTTCCAACGTAGCTTCATGCAAAATAGCAAAAGAGATGTGGGATCATATTGAAGTGTTGTATAAAGGGACAGAGGAGGTTAGAGAAAACAAGAAACAGATACTGGTCACTCAGTATGAAGCTTTCATGGCACAATATAAAGAAAGCATCACTGAGATGTTTGAAAGATTTTATAAGCTGGTGACTGAGCTACAGATGAATGGCAAGGTTTACAGTACCAAGGAGCTGAATATGAAGTTTCTACTTTCTGCACCAAACCAACTTGAGCAAAGAGTTATCTCTCTAAGAGAAAGAGATATGAACAAAGTGACATATGATGTGCTCTATGGTGTGTTGAAGACTCATGAGCTTAAGTTGCTTCAGAAGAGGGCTAGTCAAGCCAACCAAGGTAGAATGGTAAATACATTATGTGCCTTGATTGTCAACAAATCCATTCAAGACCTTAAAGCATCTACAATTCAGCTGAGGATAGAAGAGATAGTAGATGTGTAATTTAAAGTAGCACAATATGTTGGACTGTTCGAGTAAATGAGACTGTCTCAATTGAGAATGAGACTGTCTCTTTTGCAAATGAGACTGTCTCTTTTGTTAATGAGACTGTCTCTTTTGTCTAACAGAATATTAACTGCAGAAATTAATTAATCAGAATAAACAATATCAACACCAGGAATTTTCACTTGGTTCGGCCCCTAACCTCGTCTATGGCCTACATCCAAGTCCCTATGCCAACTAGCACAGAGATTATATTATTATCACAATAATATAAAGCTTACAGTTTTCTCGATTACAAATTTAAAGCCCCTTGGAAGAACCCTTCCCTTTGACACGGCTGTCACCTAGCAAACCTGCTACCTTGGAAGAATCCTTCCCCTTGACACACCTGTCACCTAGCAAACCTGCTACCTAGCCCACTGGCTACCTTGGCTTATGATTTGTAATCCAAGCTAACTGCCACAACCCGGCACAGGTGATCTTAGAATAATCAAAGTTTGTAACAAGATGAGTACAACTTCTAAACAAGATGAATATGAATGTATGTGTTTGTGTATAGAAGTTGTATGGCAGAGATGGATGGCTCGGTTCTTGTGCTGCCTTCAATTGGAGCTGAATCGTATATATAGAATTGATAGCTCAAGCTCTCTTGTATATCTCTGGTGTGTTGTAGAGAATGATTAGTTTGGTCCCCTGCCGGTATTCATGCAGATTTGAGTCGATTAAATAGGCGCTCCTGAAGACATAGCCGTTGTATATAGATTCCTCAGATTATAGCTGTTACTCACAATATATGTTGTATATCTCAGTTTGATGGGTTGTCTTGGAATATGTCTGTTACAGCGTGCAGCCACTGATAGAGCAAAAAGATGCAGACTGATTTAATTAGCATTAGTCCTGAGAGAATATTTGTCAGAGTGACTAACATATGCAAAAGGAATAATGATCAGAGAATATGTTTTGATATTTAAAGCAAGGCTGCTCGTTTAGACTAAAGATGATGAAAGAATCTTTAACACAAAACACTATAAGACATGAGTTGTATTTTAGTCAAAAGCACATTGATTCCTTTTAGAAAACAAAACATAGAATGTGGGTGTCAGATATTCATTTCTTTAAACAAACCACCTGCATTATTCCATTAGTGGAAAGTAACATATTGTATGATAGGCATGTGGAGTGAATATGTTAAGCACAAAACATAAAAGTAGATAAAGCATATGTATTCTTTTAGCAAGTGGGTGTCATATTGATTCCTTTAGAAAGTGGGTGACTAACATGCAGATGGAGATAAGTCATATAATATGCAATTGATATTCAAGGCGTGCTGTATGTTTTTGACTAAAGAGAATAAAAGTGATTCTAGCACAAAACATGAGATATACCTTTGGAGTCAATCAAGGAAAGTGGGTGACACTTTTCCTTTTGACTAATTGGAATGAGTGTATTGATAATCTGGAAAGATGCTCTCAACATATAATATTCAAGACACACAAATTCTGATATGGAGCTAGATTAAAAAATAATTCAAACACATCATCCTAAAAATCAATGTACTAACAATCTCCCCCTTTTTTATGATGATGAATACCTTTTGAATTAGATTTGTCTCCCCCTGTCAAAAACACTTGTATAGGCATTAAAGCATATTGCATATACTCTAAATATCAAGCACAAACATATATGATATGAAAATTGACAAATTCCAGCAGATTCATAATATTCAAAAACAACAACATGAACTAATTAAGCAATTTCTCCCCCTTTCATCAACATAAAAACAGAACTACTCAACATCCGGGATGTCAACCGGAGCCTTACCCTTGGTTGTCTCCCCCTGTCAAAAAAAAGCTAGTAGAGACATTAGATATTTAAGACATTAATCATTTAAGCATCTGTCTCCCCCTGTCGCAAATACTTGAAGAGGCATTAAGCATATAATCAAACTCTCTTCGAAGCATTCAAAATCTTTCAAGGTTTGATGCATCCACAAAATGTGTCTCATGTCCAGTTGGAGAATGAGACAGTTCCTTTTCCAAATGAGACTGTCCCTTTTCCGAATGAGACTGTCCTTTTTCCAAATGAGACTGTCTCTTTTGTGAATGAGACTGTCTCTTTTGCAAATGAGACTGTTCCATCATCATCTGCAAAAAAAAACTTCACAACCTCTGGCTAGATCAAGATTAGACTAAATAGATGCATGCAAAACCTGCAAATATATTCATGTCTTAGGTACCCACCTTAAATTGGGTCCTACTTTGTTAGTGTCTATAATCTTATATAAATGTCTTTCATTTTTCTTAATCCAAATTTGAGCAATATTAATAGAGGCATGCATATATGAATTAAATGGTTTAAAAGATGAGTTAGAAACGTGGCCCTTTATACCACATAATCTAGAGCTAGAAGTTGGATGGCCTCTTTTACCACAATCCTTGCACTTTTCATATGGCATATTGTACTTCATAGTAGTCCTCTTCTTTGTCTTTTGAAATACACTCTTTTTGTCCGAGTAAAAACCCAGTCCTTCTTTTCCCAAAGATGATTTTTGACCTGCCAAAATTATGTCTAATGTTCCTTCACCGTGCACGAACTTAGCCAGATCTTTCTTTAGACGATCGATCTTTTCCTGTAATTCTGATAATTTTTGTTCTGTGTCCGCCTTTTTGCATTCATATTCCTTGAAAGAATCTGTTTCTTGTCTTAGTGTGGCTAAGCAGGCATCCTTTCTTTCAATCTCATTTTTCAGAAATGTATTTTCCTCAGCAAGCTTGGCCATCCTTTCATTGAGCAATTTGTTTTCTTCGACAAATGTTTCCACTTTCATTGAATCATCCATTTCACTTAGCACTTCATTTAGAGCTTGCTTTAGATATGCATTTTTGTTTCGCAACTTTTTATTTTGTGCTTGTAGAGTTAGTACATCTTCAGAAACGAATGATTTTAAAAGAGTAGAATATACCTCTTCGTTTTCACTAAAGCTTTCATCAAGTCCGGCAAAGCACATTTGAGCAACTTCATCATCGGAGTCAATTTCTATATCAGATTCATCGTCGCTCCATGTGAGGAATGCTTTACTTCTTTTCTTCTCCTTATCTTTATCATTTGTTCCAGAAGCTTTCAATTTCGCCTTGAGTTGAAAACAATTCCTTTGAAAATGACCTTTCTTGCCGCATTCGAAACAGACTTCATCAGTTGTGTTGTTTCTTAACTCCTTTTTGAATCCGTTGAATTTTTGAGGAGGTCGGCTAGCAGCTTTCTTCTTGGCTAGAAACTTCTGAAACCTCTTCGTTAGATGAGCAATTTCCTCGTCTGAATCTTCACTGGAATCTGCCATAGTTTGAAGAGCTAAAGTCTTTTTCCTAGGTGCTTCTTCTTCCTCATCATACCTTCGAAGCTGATTCTCAAACTCTTCTAATTCACTGAAGAGGGTGAGTGTATCCATTTTTGAGATTAGGGAGGAATCCTGTAAAGTTGTTACCTTAGGAGCAAACCTTTTCGGGAGTGATCGAAGAATTTTTTTGTTAATTTCTGCCTGAGGGATATGTCTTTCCAGAAGAGATATAGAGTTCATGAGTGTAAGAAACAGTCCCTGTGCTTCTTTTATGTCTTCATCTTTTTCCAATCTGAAGCTTTCATAGTC
This sequence comes from Saposhnikovia divaricata, assembly GCA_036435485.1. Lineage (NCBI taxonomy): Eukaryota > Viridiplantae > Streptophyta > Magnoliopsida > Apiales > Apiaceae > Saposhnikovia > Saposhnikovia divaricata. Next base: position 63,878,625 of record CM071597.1, on the reverse strand, counting down.
ACTTAGAAGAAGATCAAGTTTGACCTCACGAACCTTTGAAGTGCCTTCATGACTTACTACAATAGTATCCCAAACATGTTTTGCTGAAGTACATGCTGACACTTTCCGAAGTTCAGTAGCACATAGTCCATTGAGTAGAGAATTCATAGCTCGAGCATTATAGTTCAGAGAGTTGACTTCATCAACAGTGAGATCCTTTACTGGTGTGGGTTTGCCATCCTTCATGGGAATAGTGATGCCATTTTCAACTGCATCCCACTCGTAGGTGTCCCTCTGGAGAAATATCTTCATCAGGAACTTCCAATCATTGTAATTTTCTGTTCCAAGTAAGAGTGGTGGAGCATTGATTGACCGTCTATCGTTCCAACCTGATTGTGCCATGGATCTTGCAACAACAACACTTAAACAAAGGTTAAATGCACCTGCTCTGATACCAAATGTAATTTAAAGTAGCACAATATGTTGGACTGTTCGAGTAAATGAGACTGTCTCAATTGAGAATGAGACTGTCTCTTTTGCAAATGAGACTGTCTCTTTTGTTAATGAGACTGTCTCTTTTGTCTAACAGAATATTAACTGCAGAAATTAATTAATCAGAATAAACAATATCAACACCAGGAATTTTCACTTGGTTCGGCCCCTAACCTCGTCTATGGCCTACATCCAAGTCCCTATGCCAACTAGCACAGAGATTATATTATTATCACAATAATATAAAGCTTACAGTTTTCTCGATTACAAATTTAAAGCCCCTTGGAAGAACCCTTCCCTTTGACACGGCTGTCACCTAGCAAACCTGCTACCTTGGAAGAATCCTTCCCCTTGACACACCTGTCACCTAGCAAACCTGCTACCTAGCCCACTGGCTACCTTGGCTTATGATTTGTAATCCAAGCTAACTGCCACAACCCGGCACAGGTGATCTTAGAATAATCAAAGTTTGTAACAAGATGAGTACAACTTCTAAACAAGATGAATATGAATGTATGTGTTTGTGTATAGAAGTTGTATGGCAGAGATGGATGGCTCGGTTCTTGTGCTGCCTTCAATTGGAGCTGAATCGTATATATAGAATTGATAGCTCAAGCTCTCTTGTATATCTCTGGTGTGTTGTAGAGAATGATTAGTTTGGTCCCCTGCCGGTATTCATGCAGATTTGAGTCGATTAAATAGGCGCTCCTGAAGACATAGCCGTTGTATATAGATTCCTCAGATTATAGCTGTTACTCACAATATATGTTGTATATCTCAGTTTGATGGGTTGTCTTGGAATATGTCTGTTACAGCGTGCAGCCACTGATAGAGCAAAAAGATGCAGACTGATTTAATTAGCATTAGTCCTGAGAGAATATTTGTCAGAGTGACTAACATATGCAAAAGGAATAATGATCAGAGAATATGTTTTGATATTTAAAGCAAGGCTGCTCGTTTAGACTAAAGATGATGAAAGAATCTTTAACACAAAACACTATAAGACATGAGTTGTATTTTAGTCAAAAGCACATTGATTCCTTTTAGAAAACAAAACATAGAATGTGGGTGTCAGATATTCATTTCTTTAAACAAACCACCTGCATTATTCCATTAGTGGAAAGTAACATATTGTATGATAGGCATGTGGAGTGAATATGTTAAGCACAAAACATAAAAGTAGATAAAGCATATGTATTCTTTTAGCAAGTGGGTGTCATATTGATTCCTTTAGAAAGTGGGTGACTAACATGCAGATGGAGATAAGTCATATAATATGCAATTGATATTCAAGGCGTGCTGTATGTTTTTGACTAAAGAGAATAAAAGTGATTCTAGCACAAAACATGAGATATACCTTTGGAGTCAATCAAGGAAAGTGGGTGACACTTTTCCTTTTGACTAATTGGAATGAGTGTATTGATAATCTGGAAAGATGCTCTCAACATATAATATTCAAGACACACAAATTCTGATATGGAGCTAGATTAAAAAATAATTCAAACACATCATCCTAAAAATCAATGTACTAACATAGATTCCATCTATGCTGTTGATCATAGATTCCATGGAGCTGTCGATGTTTTCCAACGTAGCTTCATGCAAAATAGCAAAAGAGATGTGGGATCATATTGAATTGTTGTATAAAGGGACAGAGGAGGTTAGAGAAAACAAGAAACAGATACTGGTCACTCAGTATGAAGCTTTCATGGCACAATATAAAGAAAGCATCACTGAGATGTTTGAAAGATTTTATAAGCTGGTGACTGAGCTACAGATGAATGGCAAGGTTTACAGTACCAAGGAGCTGAATATGAAGTTTCTACTTTCTGCACCAAACCAACTTGAGCAAAGAGTTATCTCTCTAAGAGAAAGAGATATGAACAAAGTGACATATGATGTGCTCTATGGTGTGTTGAAGACTCATGAGCTTAAGTTGCTTCAGAAGAGGGCTAGTCAAGCCAACCAAGGTAGAATGGTAAATACATTATGTGCCTTGATTGTCAACAAATCCATTCAAGACCTTAAAGCATCTACAATTCAGCTGAGGATAGAAGAGATAGTAGATGATGATGAACCTGAAAGTGAAGTATCTGAAACTATTGAGGAAAAGGTAGAAGATGAGTTTTATACTCTTGAGGAGCTAGATGCCATGGAAAACACTTCATATACTTTCATGGCTAGAAAATGTCCAAATATCAGATTCAAGAGAAATCAACCCTTCAAACCTAGATCTCAAAACCATTCATTCAACAAGAGCAAAGCACCTGTGAAGCCAAACAAGAATAAATTCAAAACTGGCTTTGTGGATATGTCATATGTGAGATGTTATAGATGCAATGACCTAGAGCATTTTGCTAGTGAGTGCAAGAAACCTAAGAGGAAGGACAAGGAGTTTCTAGAGCTTAAGCCAAGTATGAGGCCCTTCTTAGGAAACAAACACCAGGCAAGGCCTATATAGCTAAAAGGAAGTGTTGGGATGACACTGAAAATGATGAGGAAGAAAAGGAGTTCTGTAATCCTTGATGGCTGTTATAGGGATAATGTCGTATAACAATATTTTGGAGGTTGATGGATTTACGGAGCAAAATAAGGATATTCTGCTAAGAACACGAAGAATACGGAGGAGATTTATAACTGTTTGTGGCTGATCTTGTTTGTTGATTTTCAGGGGTGAACTGTTTCTCAATCTTAACATGGTGCCTACGTACCCTATTTATAGGGATCAAGCCATACGTAGTTCTCTTGGAGAAGAAGTTACCTAGACGGGCTAGGGTTTCTATGGGCTCGACTTGGCCCAAATCCACTAGACATCTTCTTGGGCTGATATAATTTATCCCTTGATCCTGTTCATGACCCACAGCCCAATTAAAGTTACCTGTGGCTAGCATGATGCTTGGATCATATGGCCTCACTGGCGAGGCCAATGGAGAAACTAAACGGCCTCGCATGCGACCTCGCTAGGCTTAGACATGGGAGATGGTCCCACGCTATATGGAGATAATCCTGCTCACGCGACCTCGCTGGGCCTGATTATAAGCCTTCACAATAGATATACTCTAGGCCTCGCTGGGCCTTGTAGACTGCGACCCCTCACTCTGGGCTCGCTGGCGAACTCAACCTGTAGCTTAATAATACATTGAATTGACTCTTGATGGTGGACTTCAGTGACCCATTCTTCATTTCCAGGCCCATTATGAGTGGTATACCACTATTTTAGCCCATTAGGCATGTTTAGGACTTATGCCAAATTAGGGCATAACAACTACCCCCCGAGTCCATATTGCCATTGGAAATGCGATGTGGACTCAAAAGGCTCTTTTGCGAGAAATTCTGATGCAAGGCCAAAGCCCATTGTCAGTCACTTTTGGGCTCTCTTCGCAGGCCCAATGAATTTGAATAGTTTCTAATAGCTGTCACGTCTCGAGATCCGTTCTTGGTTACTAGGATGATGACACGTGTAACATCTATTTCTCTCTCCTATCTACTATATAAACTCAAATTTTCTAATCATTTGTCACTTTCCATATAAACAACATAACGAATTGCTTCCAATTTGCTCCCGGATCAAACAAAGAACCAGTTCGCTTTCTTACAAAGACAACCTCGAACTTTTTCAAGATCTTCATCAAAAAGTAAGCTTCTTTCTTTTGTTCTTCATTTAAATGTATGTGTAGCTTATAATTCCTTCCTTTAATACTTGTAAATGTATGCGATGCGAGCTTAATATATGCGACCCCTTATCCATAATTTCACACTGCGAGCCCAGCCTCGCTAGGTTAGAAATCACGATCCCTTATTTATATATAGGACTATATTCCCTTCTTTTTAGAATAGAAACCCAATCCTTCTTTCTTTTCGAGTGCGAAGTGAGGACACTTAGAGCCTTCTATTCATTTTTTCCTCTTAAACTCCCTTGATATTCTGTAAGTGCACACACTAATATTCCAAAATTTCTTTCAAATGTCTCATGACGATAGCTCAAGGACTCCTTCACCCCTCCCTCATGTTTCTATAAGCGAGCAGGCGGTTGTAAACATTGCTAGGGCTGCAAGCACGAGCGACAGCTCGTTCAAACTGTACATGGATCCCTTGTGGTCGTAGGAGGAATACACTCGGGAAACCCCTTTAAGCTCCTGGAAAACCAAACATCCATCCACCTCGCAGAATACCTCTACTGATATTCCCCCCGGCTCGTGGAGTCAACCGTCCCAAAATATTCCTTCTTCTATCCAAGACGAAGTGGATAAGCTAATAAAGAAGGGAGAGAAATTCTTTTCCAGCATCCCCAAACTCCTTTCTCCTCTTAACAAAAACCCATTGAATGCGAGCCCCATAATGATTACGCACTTCCTCCACAAACTCGCTCGATGAAGCATACTATGACCTCGAGAGTGAAGGTGATAACGAGGCTAACTCCGATGATTCTAACTATGAAAAACCCTCTTCCGACGACGGTGGCCTTGATGAGGTGACAAGGATCATCAAATTTAAAGATTATGATTACGTACCCGAATCTTCGCCTCAACCTTATATGCCAACTCCTCAACCTGAATTGGAAGGAGTAATATATGTTAGAGGACGTCGTCCCGAGGAGATCGAAGAGGGCTCCAAGGTAAAACCAGGCCAACCTCGCGTCTTAGCTTGCAGGGACCTATGCACAACCCTTGTTACAGATTCCCTAGCAAAGGCTGTTGATAAGTTCAGGCCTGAAGGCAAGATCATTCTTCCCAAAGCTGTGATGCGATGTTATCGCTTCAATCATAAGGAAAATGGTGGCAGATTGCCCAGAATGGTTTTGACGTCTGCCATGATGAGGGTAGGTGTCTCTTCTCCCCTCCACCCTTTTATCAGAGACGTCTGTGAAACATACCACTTAGCTCCAATACAGATAAATCCCAATGGCTACAGAGCAATGATCGCCCTGTACGTCCTCTACCACAAGCTAGGATACCCCGAACTAGATGCAAGGACCATGGGGTACTTCTTGAAATTGAAACGATGTGGGGCCTCTGACTTTGGATACGTCTACTTCTCAGTTTGGCCAGAATTTAACAAGAAGGAACTCTATCACAGTGGCCCAAGTAATGCAGGCCCATGGAAGGGACCTTATTTTTACGTTCACGAGGTCCCAAGGGTGAAGACCTTGTTTAACTATCTCCCAGGTTAAAGACTGCCCTTTTTCATTCCATTTTCTCCACTTTACGTAAACCATAAATTGACTCAACTATTATGAGATCGCAGTTGGTCAAGTCCGCACAGTCTTGAAAGGCGAAGAGAAAATGCGGGCCGACGATGTGTTGAAGACTCCTCGCGAGGCTCGAAACATCCAAACCCTCCTCTCCCTTGAGAACTTGATCGAATGTGGCTTCTTTAAGGAAGGAGTCGGATTGTCTCCGGAAGCGGGACCTTCAAATGCGAAGAAGGCCTCGCATAAGAGGAAGACACGAGAGGAAGCCTCATCCTCTCAAGTTATAGCTACAGAGAGTGAGGGTACTTTTAGTTGCAAAGCGACAACTGCTTCAACCTTGCTAACATTTTAGTTCCTTTTTATGCTTTAATTTCCATCTTTATTGTCTTCATATTTACAACCCTTGTTCCCTTCTATATCACAATTTCTAACTGCATTTTACCTCCATTTTGCAGGTATGTCGAACAGGAGTGGTCACAGACCTCCATTTCTCCAGAAAAGCGGGGTCGTCCCTGTAGTGAAGCCTGCTGTTGTCCCTCAAAAACCAAAAACTACTGAACTCTTGCCTCCTCCTCCGTTGATAACAAGCATTGAAACTCCTCAACAGCAAATCCAGGGCAACCCCGAGGAGCATATTTCAAAGAAATCCAAAAAAGACGGACCCGTGCTTCCTGTCCCTAAGCCTCCAGCCACTGCTACTCCTGTCCACCACTTATATGTAAAGCATGGGTATGCCCATGCAACTGAAGAGGAGTGCACGAACTGGGTTAGGACCGAACTAGTGGAGAACGCTGAGTTTGTTTCTAAATGTTTGGCTGAGGCGTTTATCCGTCAGGCTTCACATCTTAAGGAGTTGAAGAGTGTGCTATTTGCCAATACGAGGCTGGAAAGAGATGTTAAAGTTCTTAAATTCAAGCTGGAAGAAGACAAGAAATCTATGATGGAGGCGCACAAGCGGGCTTTGGACACTGAGACAGCCAGCCTTCGTTTCGAGCTTAAAAATGCTAATAATGAGAAAGCTGCCCTTAACAAATCCCTGAAGAAAGCGGAGCACCACGAGGAAGAGCTCAAGAAAAAACATGAAGAGGAGTTGAATAAGCTGAAGAAGGAGCTCGCTTCCGCCAAAGTCGACCATGATGCTGTGGTGGAGGCTGCCCGGGTCGAATTTATGAAAGGATTTATCAGAAAGATCCCTGAGTTTGACTGGGAGAGGCTAGGCCCAGGAAATGCCGACTTCGCTGAGACCATCCGCAAGGAGATTGAAGAGGAAGATGCAGCAGAGGCAGCCAGGCTCGCAAGTGAGGCCAATAAGACAAACCCTAATGAGAATGCCGCATGATGAACTTCTATTTTTCTCTTTAACTCTGATTATCGAATTAGGGATGCGGGCACCCTTTGAATGCCTCGTAATTTGTAAAATTCTTTTGTCTTGATAACTGTTTTGCTAAATTGCCAAATGATTTGGGCTCGCACGGCAACCCGGTAACTGTTGGAATTTTGATAATTGCTATAACATCTTGAAAATTACTTGTCTTCATTTCTTCATAAAATATCTTGTGTCCGCTTTAACTGTCTGTAGTCATTATTGCTTCCATCCTTTGTGTATTTGAAATATTGCTAAGTAGATTAGCCTCGCAGCTGTGAAGCTTCCTTTATAATTGAATTTGTAACTTTCCTTTTTCTTTTAACTTTTAGATTTGCTTATAAACTTCAAGGTGTGCCTCATCCCCTTTGGAATCATGACATGCGATGCCTTCCTTGTGAGGTCGCAAAAAGAATCCCGAGATTGAGGTCGCCCCTTGACTTCTTTTACTTTGAACTTCTTTGAGTAGATATGCTTTTCGTTAACTAAACTTTGAAGACATTCCCTCAGGTCGCAGTGAGTGCACGCTCGCGTCATCATTGACCTGAGAGGGGTTCGGCCTCGCATTCGCTGTGCTGGCCTAGTCCTAAAAATTTTAAAATGCTAACAAAACAGTAACAATTACACAATACTTTGGAGAACAAACTTCATATATAAATACTAGGGACGAGGCCCAAAAAAATTGTTTTTCTTTTCATTACATCATAAAGAGGAGGTGTCTATATTATCACTACCCCCAGTACTTTGTATGAATTTATTCATGCTAAATAGTAATAGATAGAGACTACCAAGAGCGAGGCCTCTACTGATAGTACTTCCTCAAGTGTTCGGCATTCCAGGCTCGCGGAATAACCTTGTCCTTCATATTTGTGAGATAGTAGGTTCTTTCATTGATGACAGCATATATTTTGTAGGGCCCTTCCCAATTCGCTCCAAAAAACCCATGAGCAGGGATCTTAGTGTTAGGCATCACCCTTCTAAACACCAAGTCCCCCACACGAAGATGTGGTACACAGACCTTCCCATTGTAGCACCTCGCAACTCTTCTTTGATAGGCCGCGAGCCTTAACTGAGCCTCGCTTCTAGACTCTTCAATCATATCTAGATAAAGTCTGTGGTTGACCTCATTTGCCTCGGGGTCAAAATGCTCCCTTCTAAACAAACCCGAGCCCACCTCAACTAGAACCATGGCCTCACATCCATAGGTTAGTGAAAATGGAGTCTCTCTTGTGGTAGATCTTGGGGTCGTGTTGTATGACCACAAGACTTTAGGTAACTCCTCGGGCCAACTTCCCTTAATTTATTCCAACCTAGCCTTCAATGTATGCTTAATTATCTTGTTTATGGCCTCAATTTGGCCATTTGTTTGAGGATGACTCACAGTAGAGAAACTCTTCTTGATTCCCAAATTCTCACAAAATTATTTCATCTTCTTGCTATCGAACTGCTTCCCATTATATGAGATGAGTTGATATGGGATCCCATAGCGACACACAATTGCCCTGTAAACGAAGTCCTTCAATTTTTTGGCCGTGATAGTGGCTAAAGCCTCGGCCTCCGCCCACTTGGTGAAATAGTCCACGGCCACAACTACATACTTAACCCCTCCCTTGGCTTTGGGGGGCTCGCCAATAAGATCTGTGACGCCCCCAGATCCGGGGTCGGAGATCTAGGCGCTCACGGTCCATTTTCCATTAATAACATACCTGTTCTTGCACATAATATAAATAACACAGCCATCGACCCCACAATAAACTCACACCACACTCACACACACAGGTTAGATCCTCAGAAACGTCACACATTGATTAAACAGTAATAAAGTTATCAGAGTTATTACAGACCGAATTAAATAGTATTTATGCTACCAGCAACACTTCGATATGAAGCGAAGTTGGCGGCTTGAAAGTTTGTTACGATACACTACCTTGCACAGGTCATACTGATAAATAAAACGAACTAACAAAAGCTGCCAACCAATCCGGCTAATGGGGCCAACCGGTGGAATCTCGAGTGGTGGCTCGGGTCTAGTCACCTGCTTTCGAGCAGTCTGTCTGGGTCTTGCCATTTCGCTTAGCTGTTGTGTTTGTAAAATTTGAAAACGAGCAAGAGTGAGCAACTATAGCTCAGCAAGAGATATATGTATAAGGTAAGCAATATAACATTTCATATGATTGGCAGTTGATATACTTGTTTGTATCAATCAGTTATAAAATCACTTGTCATAGTTGATAAATCTAGAAGGTGCAACAATATGTGCCCTTGTTTTCAAAATAAACTTGCAGTTCTAGATACTGCATTGAATCAACATCTTTCTCATCAAAATAGAACACTATCAGCAACTTTGCACAAAAGCCTAAGAAGCAGTGTCAAAGCATTTTTCCAAAATGGAGGATTGGGACTTAAAGAAAACACAAAACCTGACAAAGGATTGACGATGATCAGTCGCCACATCCAAGTCCAATCATCCGCGGGTCTTCTCTACCGGTAGAAGGATAGAAACTACATCCGTAACTATCCCTCGGGTGAAAACTACATCCGTAATCACCCTCGATGAAAACTACATCCGTAATCATCCTTCGGCAACACCTGGGCCGGAATAATAAGTGATGGACCGCCTGGCTCACGGCCACTTACACATCCCGGGAATCGTTCGTCAACGGTTCCCACACCTGCCAGAGTCCCTTTTTCTTTTCTTTTAAAACTTGATTTTGATTGAAAACAGAGTAATTGAGGTCCGACATCAGTCGACCGATGATTCTTGAAATCATACAAGAAGCAGAATCTGACCGGGGGTTTTCGAAAATATTTTGAGTTCGAAAGAGTTCGAGTTTTGAAAGAACTAAAAAGTATCTTGGATTAACTTGTTTTTAAATAATGAACAATGATTAATAAATAATATTTTAAGATTTAATATTAATAATTAAATAAATAATTATTCGATAAAATAAACTTTTAATCCAAGATAGGGTTTCGAGTATTTACGAAGATATAACAATAGTTATTTGAGTATACGATACCATCCGAATGACCCTTCGGGTTTTCGCAAACTAGATATGATATAATAATATACCGCTCCCCGTTCAATAGTATATACGGACCGCTACGACCTCTATTGCTAGAGTCGTTGTCCGAAGAAAACATTTCAATCTAAGTTCAAGGGGTAAAAGCATACATGTACTTGTTCAATCTCAATTGCATCAATACTTCGATAAGCATAGCATTTGATATAATTTGAAAACTACAAACACAACAGTGAAAATCCTTGTATAGGGATAAGTTTTGAAAAGTGAACTTGCCTTGGTTTGGTTGGGGTGGTCGAGCGTGCGAATTCGAACGATCTATACATAAGCAATAATCGTTCGTTAGTACCTTAACAATATCTCTTTAATTACGGGGTTTTAAGGGGGTACAAAATTAACTTAACGACTTCGTCTTATGACTCCCTAGCCCCACTATAGGTCCATGTCATCACTCGATTACGCTCGTCACTTAATCGACTTAATTTAGTTACCACGCTCGAATCATAACCACTAACCCTAGAATCATGTTCCACTAATCGACTTTTTCCATTGCGCGAATTTTACTCTAGCATTTTTATAAAATCCAAAAATTCATATTTTAATCCAATTCCTTTTGGGTGGTCTTCACCACTGCATTCCCTACATTCTCACATTTTTCCATGATCTCACATATATTTTAAGGTGTTTAAACAAGGTTCACAAGGGGGTTACTTAATGCAGTCCATAGTCCACAAACAAAATTCACTCCTCCGGCCATAACTAAAAATCTACACATCACCTAGCTATGAACCTTACATTTCCAGAAACTAAATTCAATTATATTTCCAAAAATATAAGGTAGGACATCAGGGGACATCATTTGGGGGTTAAAAATCGTGCTACAATACAGATCAAAGTTCCTGGACAAAACTCAGCAAGCTCAAACTACCTAGATCAATCATTTTTCATACTTCCATAACATAATCAACACTTAATACACTTAGATCATGGTTCATAACACTCATGGAGATATATATATATTAACCATAGTCATAAAAGTCACAATCTCAACATAAAAACTCAAGATCCATGCTATCTAATACATATACATCCAAGATTAGTTCTAAAACTCATGGATCTACTACCATATCTTATAAACAATACATAACCAAAAGAGTTTATGATTTGTATACCTTCTTGAGTAGCTAAAGACCTTGGGTGAGCTTTACAACAACTAAGAACACTTGGATGAGCCCTCACAAACCTTAATCCTTCAAGATCTAAAAGATAACAACTTTGGTTAACACTCCTCTAAACCTTCAACAATTTTTATCTCAAGATTCAATGGATGAAATGCTATGAAATTGATACCATACCTCTATTATAATGCAAGGAAGCCCTAGGATTTTTGCTTGAGGTTGTAGGTGAGGAAAAGATGGAGAGAAAATCTCTCTCTTCCTCCTCTTGTTGTTCGGCCGAGAGCTTCAAAAATGGGGGGGAGAGTGTTTGTTTGTGTTTTGTTTTTGAAAGGTAAGAAAATGATATGTATGATGTATTATTGTGGGGATTAGATGTGGTTCACATGTTGCCAAGCTAGGGTCTAGGTTGTCTCCCCATGCCCTATTGTCCCCTATGTTACAACACCCATCATACATGTCATTATTCACTTCTACTTTATGCTTTCTAGTTTCTTTTCCTAACTAGCTAGTTACATGGCACTTGCATGTAATTTCTTTCCTTGTATTATTATTCTCCCACCAATGCTTGTTATTTAATCTTTACTTCGTGTCGTATCTTAATTATTCTCTCGTAATAATATTTTGTCGCGTAGAGATTTCCCTTATAATTCCTTAAGTACTTATTGTGTAAATTCCTCGAATGTCCATAGTTCCTCGTCATAATTCTTAATAAATCCTTTAATACTCTAATCATTCTCAAATCCCAAGTTTTATAACTATTACTAACAATAAGACTCTTGCCTTCACAATCTTTCTTTTTATATTACATAATAGATGCAACAACGCAGTTTCTCAGACAATCAATTCTATTAATCAATAGGGATGACTAGAAAGGTTCCATAACGACAATGTCACAAGATATTAAATAAAAGGAAATATTACCAAAAATTAGGGTTCTTACAGCCTCCCCTCCTTAAAAGGATTCCGTCCCGGAATCAGGTTGAAAACATTTGGGGGTGCTTTTCACGCATCGCGCTCTCTAGTTCCCATGTTGATTCTTCGACATTATGATTCCTCCACAAAACTCTCTCTAACTTGACAACCTTGTTCCTCAGCACCTGTTCTTTTCTATCCATGATTTCTACGGGTTGCTCGACATATGTTAAGTCTGGTTGCAAATCCACTTGATCATGTTCTATCACATGTCGGAAGTCGGTATGGTATGGTCGTAGCATGGACACATGGAACACATTATGCACTTGCTGTAAGCTCGGGGGTAAGGCCAACTCGTAGGCTAACTTCCCAACTCGTTTCAAGATCTGAAAAGGTCCAATAAATCTCGGGCTTAGTTTTCCCTTCTTGCCAAATCTCATCAATCCTTTCCACGGCGATACCTTCAACATCACAAACTCTCCTACCTCATATTCTTTGTCCTTGCGGGTCTGGTCCGCATACTTCTTCTGTCTGTCTTGGGCCGCTACCAGCCGTCCTCTTATGAGCTCGATAGTTTCTCTTGTCTGTTGGACCAGTTCAGGCCCTAAAATCTTCCGCTCTCCAACTTCTTCCCAACACAAGGGAGACCGACATCTTCGTCCATATAAAGCTTCATATGGAGGCATGCCTATACTCGCATGGTAACTATTGTTGTAGGAAAATTCGATCAACGGCAAGTGGTCATCCCAACTTCCCTTAAAATCAATGGCACATACCCTCAACATGTCTTCGATGGTCTGGATGGTTCTCTCACTCTGTCCGTCTGTTTGGGGATGGTATGCAGTATTCATGTTTAACTTGGTCCCCACACAATCCTGAAAACTTCTCCAGAACCTGGAGTTGAATCTTGGGTCTCTATCCGATACAATGCTCACAGGAACCCCATGTCTAACCACAATCTCCTTTAAGTAAATATCCGCCAGCTTGTCGACAGTATATCTCTCGTTGATTGGAAGAAAATGTGCTGACTTGGTCAACCTATCGATAATTACCCAAATGGCATCATGATTAGTCTTGGTCCTTGGTAATCCGACCACAAAGTCCATTGCAATTTGCTCCCACTTCCACTCGGGTATCTCTAAGGGTTGCAACAATCCACTAGGCCCCTGGTGTTCGGCCTTCACTCTTTGACATGTCAAGCATTTACTTACCCACTCTGCCACGTCCTTCTTCATATTAGGCCACCAATAGTATTCTCTTAAATCTCTATACATCTTAGTGCCTTCAGGGTGAATTGAGTACCTTGAACTATGAGCCTCTTGCAAAATCTCATCTTTTAACTCCTGAACGTTCGGGATCCATATCCTAGTGCGTACCTCATAATTCCATTCCCGTCCTTCTCACACTTAATTTCCTCGCCAGTCAAAACTTTCTCCATCGAATTCTTTTCTTCTTCTATCTTCTTTTCCTGGCATAACTTAATCTTTTCCAATAGCGATGGTTGGACTCTTATTTCCATTAGACTCTCTTGTCCAATTCCTGGTAACCTCACCTCAATCTCCAGTTTCTCGAGGTCCTTGATCAATTCGTCCACTGACGTTATCATCTTAAGCTTCTCCTTTCGGCTAAGTGCATCGGCCACCACGTTGGCCATCCCTGGGTGATAATGAATCTCACAATCATAATCTTTGATTAGCTCTAACTATCTCCTCTGCCTCATGTTTAGCTCTTTCTGAGTGAATATGTACTTTAAGCTCTTGTGATCCGTGTAGATTTCACACTTTTCTCCGTAAAGATAATGTCTCCAGATCTTCAAAGAAAAAACTATCGCTGCTAATTCCAAATCATTGGTGGGGTATCTTATCTCATACTCCTTAAGTTGTCTGGACGCATAAGCAATCACCTTACCGTGCTGCATAAGCACACACCCCAAACCTTTATGGGATGCGTCGCTATAAATCACAAAATCTCCCTTATCATCAGGTAGGGCTAGTACTGGTGCTGTCACCAACCTCTTTTTCAACTCTTGGAAGCTCTCTTCGCATTTTTCAGTCCACACAAACTTCTCGGTCTTGCGAGTTAGTCGGGTCAAAGGGGCTGCTATCTTTGCAAAGTCTTGAACAAATCTCCTATAGTAGCCAGCCAGTCCTATGAAACTTCTCACCTCTGTCGGAGTGGTTGGTCTCTCCCAATTTGATACAGCCTCTATCTTGGCTGGGTCCACTAGAATGCCTTGTTCGCTAATCACATGCCCTAAAAACTGAACTTCTTTCAACCAAAATTCGCACTTCGAGAACTTAGCGTACAGCTTTTCTTCTCTCAATGCTCTCAATACAATCCTCAAGTGCTCTGCATGTTCCTCCTTCGTCTTGGAATAAATCAAGATATCATCGATGAAGACTATAACACACTTGTCCAAGTATTTCTAGAAGACTCGATTCATTAAGTCCATAAAAGCTGCAGGGGCATTCGTTAACCCAAATGACATCACTAGGAACTCATAATGTCCGTACCGGGTGCGAAAGGCCGTCTTTGGTATATCTTCTGGTTTAATCTTTAACTGGTGGTACCCGGTCCGCAAATCAATCTTATAGAAATAAACTGCATCTTTCAATTGGTCAAACAGGTCATCTATCCTGGGCAAGGGATACTTATTCATTATAGTCACCTTGTTCAACTCCCTGTAGTCTATACATAATCTCATGCTGCCGTCCTTCTTTTTCACGAATAACACCGGGGCTCCCCACGGTGACACACTAGGTCTTATCACATCCCTTTATCCAACAACTCTTGTAACTGAGTGGCGAGCTCTTTCTTCTCCACTGGGGCTAGCCGATATGGGGCTTTCGAAATTGGGGCCGTACCCGGAACTAAGTCTATAGCAAACTCGATGTCCCTATCGGGTGGTAGTCCGGGAAGATCATCCGGAAATACGTCCGCGAACTCATTAACGACAGGGATTTCCTGTAGGTTTGGTGCCTCCTTCTTGGCATCCTTCACATAGGTTAAATAGGCTTCGCATCCTTTACGTAACAGCTTCTTAGCTTGAATCATAGTCAGGAACTTTTGGTTTTGCCGTTTCCCACTAAACACTACTTCTTCGTCCCCTGGCAGTCTCAAACTTACTTTCTTCTTGACACAATCAATCTGGGCTCCGTGGGTTGTTAACCAATCCATACCTACTATTACGTCAAACTCTCCTAGTTTAAAAGGTATTAAGTCTACCCGAAAGTGTCGCCCTTCTATTTCTAGGTCACAACCTGGACATACTCGGCTAACGGGAATAATTTCATGATTAACTATCTCTATTTGCAATCTGTCTTTCAATGGTTCAGTCTTAAGGCCTAACTAACATACAAAATCTAGAGATATGAAAGACTTGGTAGCTCCCGAATCAAATAAAACATTTTCCTTAACTGAGTTGAGTAGTAGAGTACCTGCAATCACATCCGTGTTCCTCACGGCATCCTGCACCGTCATGTTAAAGGTTCTTGCAGTAGGGGCCTTGTTAGAAGCAGTTCCACTCACTCTCGATGCAGCTGGCCCAGATGACATACATTCCCTCATTCGGTGCCCTGGTTTCCCACACTTGAAGCAATTACCTCCGACACTCGGGTTGTTACTAGTTCCGCGACAGGCGTTAGCATAATGCCCTGTCAGCCCACACTTGAAGCATTTCACATCTTGCAGGTTACACACGCCCGCATGTTTCCTTCCACATTTATTGCATTCTGGGGGTTGGGCTCGGGATGGGGTAGAGTAAGACGATCCCTGTGGTCGGCCGCCCTGGCCCACACTCCAACTTTCAGCTCTCTTGGTTCCAAAGTTCCCGCTGGGTTGGGACATCGTTCCTCGCTTAAATTTTCTCGGAAAGCTCCCACCAGCAGAGTTTCCCTTTCGGCTATCCAACTTCCTCTTCTTTCCTTCTCTCTCCTTCTGCATCTGTTCACTTCCAGCCTCAACAATTGACGCTTTCTGTACCAGGGTGGCATAGTCTGTCAGCTCAAGAACCGCCACACGATTCTGAATCCATTGTTTTAGCCCTAATTGAAACCTTCGGGCCCTCTTTGCCTCAGAGTTCACATATTCCGGCACAAACCTTGACAACTCAGTAAATTTGGCCTCATACTCGGCCACTGTCATGTTTCCTTGCTTCAGTTCCAAAAACTTCAGCTCCATTTGTGTATCCATGAACCTAGAAAAGTACTTCTCCAAGAACAGCTCGCTAAATCTCTCCCAGGTTACCACACCTCTTCCTTCAAAATTCTTCTTAGCTTCCCACCAATAGTTCGCCTCACCCTTCAGAAGGTAAGTGGCGAAAACAGTCTTCAGCTCCTCAGCGACACCTAGTATCTCGAAAGATTTTTCCATTTCCTTCAGCCAGGCCCTTGCCTCGATAGGGTCGGCAGTTCCTTTAAATTCTGGGGGTTTCAGGGATTTGAAGTTCCGGAAAGCATTAGCATTAGCATTCTGGGGTGGTTGCTGTACTGGGGGACGGTCCAAGTTCTGCCTAAGTAACTCCATGAACTGTTCCATAGGGCCTCCCCTAGGATGTTCTACCTCTCGGGTGTCATCACCAGCTTCTTCTTCTTCATACTCAGAGTCATCAAACAAGTTATGATCGTTGCCCTCATTCTCACTCAGGTGGGCATCCTCCCCTTCATGGTTCTGGTGGCCTCCGGCTCCATGGTGGCTACCATGGCCCTCAGAACTGATCGGGTGAGCTCGAGTGTTCATTCTTCTGGGTGGCATGATTCTGATAATAAAACAAGAAAGGGGTTAGGGTTTTCCAATTACCTGACAGCGTTTGCACGGGTCAAGAGCGTATCGTTCCTCCTCATAAGGGTGGAAGTGCAAAAGTTTTAATAATCCAATGTTGAGGCTAAAATGTCAAACATTTTTGGGGAAAAATCCTTTTGGGATGCGAAAACATTTACAAGAGTTTTCAAAATTTCGAAACCTCAAAGATATTTTTCAAAATTTCAAAACAAATTTTTTTTTTTGAAATTTTTTTTTTTAAAGATTGTAGGAACGTTTTTGGAAATTGTAGAAACCAATTTGAAATCGCATATCGTAATTTGAAATAGTATGGTTGTATTTGTGGCTTGTAGCAGTTGTATAATCACAGTTGTATATCAAAACAGTAAAGCATGGCATCGGAAAGTAAAGCAGTTGAGGCAATATTAAGGAAACTGAAACTAAATAAGTACGGTACAAGGGTTATCACAAAGTTTGGATGTTAGAGCCAAATACATAGTTCCGATGTCAAAGTCTAGCAAAAGTGGAACAAATACGAATAAATCATCCGAATAGTCAGGCTACACAAAAGTAGGGCCACATCCATACATACTACCCGAAGTCACATCTACATATCTGTAGGTCAGTCTACTCATCCACTGGTCAGAAAGGATACCACTGCACAAGTCAACTATCCCGCAAAATCGACACACTAATGTCATCTGAACCTAGGGGACTGAGCTATCAGTAACACATCACGGGGCCGCGCCGCGACGGAGCAAGGTCCTCACTCGGGCAAATGCACGACGCACAACACGCCTAGCATCCCTAGCCTGGATCACTCCGCCCCCGCGGATCCCTAATCCAAGAATCCTATCGCGACTCCTCATCTCAATCCTGTGGAGTCGGGCCCTAGTCCTCCTAGCAACTGTTGGTGTATACTGAAAATATTTATTTGAAGTATTTACATTTATTTCTGGCCGGTTTAATTGAGAATCATTTAAATGTTTACATGTTGTCTAAATATTATATATTGTGAATAATCTAGTATCAAATGGGATACAGAATATTATATTATTAAATACGGTTTATATAATATAATAAGGTTCACAGCACAGGTGGAGTTAGACAATCCACTGGAATGGCTGTAGTATTATTTAGATTAGTTTATATTGACTAATAAATAATACTAGTATACTTTGTGTATATTGAACAGGATCAAATTTAGAATTGTTCCCTTATACTGATTAAGAAGGTGAACTAAGATTCTATGTTATTATTAATGCTTAGGTTCTTAATCCGGAAATAATAATTGACACGTATATATTATTTACATGCTTTGATTTATATATGAAATAACTCTTTTGATTTATTTCATTATATTTTGGGTGATGAAATAATATATATGGTGGGATATTATTTATTGAAGGAATCCATGTCCTGATAATATTCGGGTTAATGATGTCCCCTTGAAAGATCAAAAAGATTTAATTATGTGAAACCCTGCAGGTGGATTTATTCCGGCATAATTAAATAAAGGTTGAGTGGATGATCAAGGATAAAAGATATTAATTAAATGAATTATCAGTAATTTATTTAATTAATGGACATGCGATATTTTAAACATGGGGAATTTAATAAGCAAATAATATTGGAACCGAATTAATTAATTAAATTACGGTATTAGGAAAGGTAGTGCAAATATTAATTCTTTAGTGGATTGAATTAATATTTAATTACATTGGGCTAGGCTCAAGATGTAATTAGAAGGCCCAACCTAATTATCCATGATCCTTATTGTAGCCTATATATATTCCTATTCTCTTCTTGCTGGGGGGTCGAAAAAATTTTGTAGCCACCCAGGAGCAAGAAGAGAGGATAACTTGAGAAGACGAAGGCCACACTTCGCTCAAGGGAATTTGGGAATACAATAGAAGAGCGTGGAATCAACCGTTAACAAGGTGATTTTTCTATTCGTACTCGTTAATTTAGTGTATCAAAATTCGCAGTGCCAAGATCTGATTGTCCCAACAATTGGTATCAAGAGCCTGGTTCATTGGTTCTGCGAATTTTGATACGATGTCCATGTCGTAATTATATATGCATGTGTATAGTGGTGTGCTTGGATAATAATCTTTTGCAGGTTGTTTAGTATCCACTATTATGGCCATGTAATTTTAATTATGTGTTTGGATCCCACGTGGTTTAATCGTGGTTATTTTGTTTGGTTTCCACGTGGTTTATCGTGGTTGTAAAACACGAGGGTTGATCGTGTTAGAATAGATTTACAAAATTAGTTTTGTATTAGATCTGTTTTGTATGTAATTGTTTGATGGATTATGTAAAAATCCGGGTATTTTGTAACAATTACGTGCGATCGGAAATCAAATCGGAGAAACAACTTATTCCGCTGCGTAGCTGGTTAATGGCTGTATTTGTTTTTTAACGAAGTCGACAGAAGCTGCTTTCGAAAACAAATCTGGAGAAACAGTGAAGCCGCGACGCGTGAAAAATTTCTGGGCAAAGTGTGTAACGCAGGATGGGACTGCGTTACCAGTTTAAAACTATGTGGCGCATTCTCAGGATGCGCAACAGGTCTAGCAGGATAGGTAACGCAGTTTCCGAATGCGTTACAGGGTAAAACAGGCAGTAACTCCAGTGCAACCTGCGCAACAGAAGATTTTTGGCAGAAAAAAGATTTTTTTCAGCAGAACAAGGCTGGAAATTTATTTTTTTTCAAGGGGCCATAATAGTGGATTTAAATTATTTTTTTTTAATTTTAATTCCGCTATTTAATTTTTTAATTATTGCTTTAAATAATTATTATGTGTGTTATTAATTATGTGTGTAATTTTAATTGCATGTTTAACATAATTAGGACGACATGGACATTAATTTTATTTATTGCTTTAATTTTACGATGCATGCTGCTATGTTATGTGTTCTTTGTATTGTTATTTTTATAACATGTAGACCTCGAAATAATAACATAGGGCGATGCATCTAGATAAAATTCCTCAATTTTAAATAAAAATTCTAAGTGGGTGAGGGAATTAATTAGGAATTAAATCCCATGGTCTCCATTATTGTTTATATGTAATTTAACACCGAGACGAATATAAATTATATACATGCCACCCATCGTGGCGTATGATTTATGGTGTCAGGTAGTGTTATGGATATTACTAGAACAAACTTCCTAAATTAATTACGAATATTGAAAGGTATATATGCCACCCATCGTGGCGTACCAAGTTTCATAGAATTCAATTAATTAGAAGGGTACCACTGATTGAATATAGATTTTGATATTGAGAGAAAGGATGATTCTGTCTAGAAAGGGGTCTTAAGTGATGCCTCTTGACAATGCTCCCCCCGATCTGGGAATTATCCTATTATCGATTATTGATTTGAAATATTTAATGGTGGTATCCAGTCTTTTTATTAATTTAAGATTTAATAATGGTATACACTTAGCTATGAAAAATAATATATAGTCCACCCTAACGTGGCGTATT
Source organism: Saposhnikovia divaricata (assembly GCA_036435485.1). Classification (NCBI taxonomy): domain Eukaryota; kingdom Viridiplantae; phylum Streptophyta; class Magnoliopsida; order Apiales; family Apiaceae; genus Saposhnikovia; species Saposhnikovia divaricata. The sequence goes on along the minus strand of CM071597.1, from coordinate 63,858,232 downwards.
ATTTAGTAATAGGACCGAAGTAATATTTAAACGAATTTAAGTGGTATATATGTCATCCATCGTGGCGTACCAGATACTTATGGTGTTTAAATATTAGTGCATTAATTTTAATTAATTGTTAGAGGAAACCAATAGGATTTAAGATTTATGCAACTATCTGATTATGTGTTACATGTATGATTCTCAGGATTAGATCACTATGGGCTTTAATCCACTATTCACCATATTTAAGGATAACAAACTTACTGGACCGAACTATATTGAATGGAAACGTAATTTGGACATAGTGTTGACTGCTGAGGAGTACAAATTTTGTACTTATGAACCCAAGCCAGACCAGCCAGCTGAAGATGCTCCTGAAAGTGAGAAGGAGTATTATAAGCGGTGGATTAAGGCTGATGAGATGTCGCGATGTTACATTCTGGCAGCAATGTCGGGTGTTTTGCAGCATCAGCATCAGGCTATGCCCACTGCTTCAGATATGCTCTTTAATCTCAAGGAACTTTTTGGAGAACAGAATAGGGCTGCTAGGCAAGTAGCAATGAAGGCTTTAATGAACACTCAGATGGTTGAAGGAACACCTGTAAGGGATCATGTTCTCAGAATGATGTCTCATCTGAATGAGATGGAGATCCTTGGTGCTGATATTGATGGGGAAACCCAGATCAATATCATCCTTATGAGCTTGCCCAAAAGTTTTGAGCAGTTCCGCTTGAATTACACCATGAACAAAAGGATGTATAGTCTCGCGGAACTTCTGACAGAACTTCAGGCAGCTGAAGGACTCTTTAAGCAGAATGTTCAAGTGAATATGGCCGAGAAAGCTTCTTCATCTAAGCCGAAAGGTAAGAAGAAGAAAAAGACTCAGACACAGAAAGCTGGAAAGATTGCTAATGCAGTGGGAGTTCAAGGTGGTGTGAAAAAGCCTAAGGGCAAGTGCTTCAGGTGCAAGCAGTCAGGTCACTGGAAACAGGATTGTCCTCTTCCTAAGAAGACAAACAGTACTGGTATGTCTCTTTCTCTAGTTACAGAAACATATATAGCGGCTATATCTACGAGCACTTGGTGTGTAGATACAGGAGCCACTGACCATGTTTGTAACTCTATGCAGGGGTTCCAGCAATCCAGAATGCTTAGAGATGGCGAGATATATGTGTTCATGGGAGATGCTACGAAAGTAGCAGTAGTTGCAATTGGAATAATTACATTGTCTTTTGGCGATGATAGGATTTTGGTTTTGAACAATTGTCTTTATGTACCTTCGTTTAGAAGGAATTTAATTACGGTTTCTAAACTTGCCATGGATGGTTATAATGTTTGTTTGGATCGTAATGTTTCTGTTATGATGAATAAACGAGTTATATGTTCTGGTACATTGCAAGACAATTTATATATTATTAATCCTATCCAACCAATGCTGCAACATAAGGAAACTAATAACATTCTTTCTAGCTCAAATAAAAGAAAGAAACCTTCTGAATTGAACCAAACATATCTTTGGCACTTGAGATTAGGTCATATTAACTTGAGGAGGATTCAAAGACTGGTAGTAGATGGGCCATTAGGCTCGTTGGCAGTGGAGCCATTTCCAGTTTGCGAATCCTGCTTGGAAGGTAAGATGACTAATAGGCCTTTTAAAGCAAAGGGGAATAGAGCTAAAGAAGTGTTAGAATTGGTTCATACTGATTTATGTGGACCTATGAGTATCCAAGCAAGAGGAGGTTATGAGTATTTTGTCACTTTCGTTGACGATTATTCTAGATATGGGTACATTTATTTGTTGCGCCGTAAGTCTGAGTGCTTTAAAAAATTCAAAGAGTACAAAGCAAGTGCGGAGAAGCGACATCTTGGAAAATGTATCAAGTCACTACGATCAGATCGTGGTGGCGAATACTTGCTTGGAGAATTTAGGGAATATTTATCAGAAAATGGGATTGCATCCCAGTTGTCTGCACCTGGCACACCTCAGCAGAATGGTGTAGCAGAGAGAAGGAATCAGACTCTTTTAGAGAGTGTTAGATCGATGATGAGTTATTCAGATTTACCTAAGTCGTTCTGGGGATATGCTATAGAAACAGCGGCTTACCTTCTAAACTTGGTACCTTCTAAGTCGGTTCCCAAGACTCCAATAGAATTGTGGACTGGTAGCAAACCAAGTCTAAGACATATTCGGATTTGGGGTTGTCCAGCACATGTGCTGAACAAGAACGCGACTAAGTTAGAATCTCGTACAGAAGTAAGGCTGTTTGTAGGCTATCCCATGGGAACGAAAGGTTATTCATTTTATAGTCCTAGGGATCGAGATATCATTGTTAGCACCAATGCTAGATTCTTAGAAGAAGACTATATAATGAAACACAAACCCATGAGTAGTATCGTTTTAGGGGAACTAGTGGGAGGGACAGATAATCCTCAAGTGCCAATAGTACAAGTAGATCAACCACAAGAAAATGCACAACCAGTCAATAATACCATACCGGTGCTTCGTCGTAGTGGGAGGGTTGTTCAACAACCTGATAGATTCATGTTTTTGGGAGAGTCCTCGGACTTGGTCTCTGATGAACATGATGAGGATCCCAGGACATACGAAGAAGCAATTCTAGATAAAGATGCAGATCTTTGGCAAAAGGCAATGGAATCTGAGATGGAATCTATGTATTCTAATCAAGTTTGGGAGCTCGTGGAACCACCCAAAGGTGTAAAACCCATTGGATGTATGTGGATCTACAAGAAGAAAAGAGGATCTGACAAAAAGGTGAAAGCCTGGAAAGCACGACTTGTTGCGAAAGGGTATACTCAGAAAGAAGGGATCGATTATGAGGAAACCTTTTCGCCGGTTGTTATGCTTAAGTCGATCCGGATTCTTTTATCTATAGCAGCTCATCTCGATTATGAGATTTGGCAAATGGATGTCAAGACAGCTTTCCTTAATGGAAGTCTTGAGGAAACCATCTATATGCAACAACCAAAAGGGTTCATTAAGGAAGGCCAAGAGCATCTTGTTTGTAAGCTTAAGAGGTCTATTTATGGACTAAAACAAGCTTCTAGGGACTGGAATATTCGTTTTGATCAGGCAGTCCAGTCATATGGATTTGATCAAAGTCCAAGCGAATCATGTGTGTATAAGAGAAGTGAGGGTAATGCAGTGGTTTTTCTAGTACTGTATGTGGATGACATTTTACTCATTGGAAACAATGTTAAGATGTTGTCATCAATAAAGGCATGGTTGTTCAAACAATTTGAAATGAAGGACTTAGGTGAAGCGGCATACATCCTTGGGATCAAAGTAATAAGGGATCTCAAGAAAAGGATGTTGGCTTTATCTCAAGAGCCCTACATTGATGAAGTATTAGCTCGTTTTAACATGCAGAACTCTAAGAAAGGTTTTTTACCTTTTAAGCATGGAGTGGCTCTATCCAAGGAGCAGTGTCCTTCGACACCTAAGGATATAGAGAGCATGAAAGCAGTTCCTTATGCTTCGGCATGTGGAAGCTTAATGTATGCTATGTTATGTACGAGGCCTGACATCTGCTTTGCTGTAGGCATGGTTAGTAGATATCAGTCGAACCCAGGTCAGGAACATTGGAGTGCAGTAAAAACTATACTCAAGTACCTGAGAAGGACTAAGGAGTATATGTTAATTTACAAGGCCTCATATCTATTTCCTTTGGGATATACTGATTCAGATTTCCAATCAGATAGGGATAAGAGGAAATCTACCTCGGGATATGTTTTTACTTTGGGAGGTGGAGCCGTTATATGGAGGAGTGTAAAGCAGAAATGCATTGCAGACTCTACCATGGAAGCCGAGTACGTGGCGGCCTCTGAGGCTGCAAAGGAGGCTGTATGGTTCAGAAACTTCCTTTTGGACTTGGATGTGGTACCTAATTTGCCTAGGAGCTTGACAGTGTATTGTGATAACACTGGTGCTATGGCAAATTCGAAGGAACCGCGAGATCACAAAGCAGCTAAACATATTGAACGTAAGTATCATCTCATACGAGGAATCGTAAAGCGAGGAGATATAGTTGTGGCTCACATATCATCAGAAGACAACCGGGCAGATCCTTTCACAAAGAGTTTGCCAGCCAAAGTTTTTGACAGGCATGTGGAAGCGATAGGAGTCAGATGGATGGACACATAGTTTTTTTGTAATAGTGGATTAAATAAACACTGATATACTCATAGAATATTTTGAGTATAAGTGGGAGATTGTTGGTGTATACTGAAAATATTTATTTGAAGTATTTACATTTATTTCTGGCCGGTTTAATTGAGAATCATTTAAATGTTTACATGTTGTCTAAATATTATATATTGTGAATAATCTAGTATCAAATGGGATACAGAATATTAGATTATTAAATACGGTTTATATAATATAATAAGGTTCACAGCACAGGTGGAGTTAGACAATCCATTGGAATGGCTGTAGTATTATTTAGATTAGTTTATATTGACTAATAAATAATACTAGTATACTTTGTGTATATTGAACAGGATCAAATTTAGAATTGTTCCCTTATACTGATTAAGAAGGTGAACTAAGATTCTATGTTATTATTAATGCTTAGGTTCTTAATCCGGAAATAATAATTGACACGTATATATTATTTACATGCTTTGATTTATATATGAAATAACTCTTTTGATTTATTTCATTATATTTTGGGTGATGAAATAATATATATGGTGGGATATTATTTATTGAAGGAATCCATGTCCTGATAATATTCGGGTTAATGATGTCCCCTTGAAAGCTCAAAAAGATTTAATTATGTGAAACCCTGCAGGTGGATTTATTCCGGCATAATTAAATAAAGGTTGAGTGGATGATCAAGGATAAAAGATATTAATTAAATGAATTATCAGTAATTTATTTAATTAATGGACATGCGATATTTTAAACATGGGGAATTTAATAAGCAAATAATATTGGAACCGAATTAATTAATTAAATTACGGTATTAGGAAAGGTAGTGCAAATATTAATTCTTTAGTGGATTGAATTAATATTTAATTACATTGGGCTAGGCTCAAGATGTAATTAGAAGGCCCAACATAATTATCCATGATCCCTATTGTAGCCTATATATATTCCTATTCTCTTCTTCCTGGGGGGTCGAAAAAATTTTGTAGCCACCCAGGAGCAAGAAGAGAGGATAACTTGAGAAGACGAAGGCCACACTTCGCTCAAGGGAATTTGGGAATACAATAGAAGAGCGTGGAATCAACCGTTAACAAGGTGATTTTTCTATTCGTACTCGTTAATTTAGTGTATCAAAATTCGCAGTGCCAAGATCTGATTGTCCCAACAGCAACAGCAGTCCTCATCTCAGCCTGGATCCTCAAGCGCGCCTCGCACTCCTCCACTAGTGCCCGCCTCGCCTCGTTAAGTCGGGCCTCTGCAGATAGTAAGTCTCGGGTCAGGAACTGTACCACGTAAGCATGCTCAGTACCCGACACTGGGGGTAGGTCCATCGGTGGAGGTGATATGACAGGAACAGGAGTAGGTGCAGCAGCAGCAGCAGGAGCAGGAGCAGTAGCAGGGGTAGGGTCAAGCTCCTCCTCGCCAGAAGTTTCATCCTCAGAGTCACCGTCCGATGAAACAGGGCTAGATGTCTGTGGAGAAGGTGGGGGTGACACCACACGACCCTCGCCGGATCTCACACTCTCCTCATCAGTAGCTACAGGAGATGGGGTAACAGGCTCTGGCTCAGGCTCAGGCTCAAAGGGCTCCTCAACGGGATCCTCATCATCAGTACTCTCTATCAGTGTAATCCAGGGGCCAAGCTTGGAGTCAGCACCCATATCCTCCTCAGGATCCTCGGTCTCTCGCATCAGGGCCTCATCATGCTTTCTCTCGAAAGCCTCAGGGTCTGGTATCTCCTCCATCTACACAAGGGAAATAAGGTGGGTCACTAACCATAAAAGAAGGGTTTAGGAGTAGTTCCCTCACGGGACTTAAAGTCCGGGCTATATCCGATAACCCGACTACAAACTCGATGAGAGTTCTAAGTATTATTAAGGTTGTTATTAAGGTTATCGTTATTGTTATTATTATTATGGTTGCTTTCTTAAATCACTATCATTTCTGAGAACTGTAACCTCGCTCTGATACCATTTCTGTGACGCCCCCAGATCCGGGGTCGGAGATCTAGGCGCTCACGGTCCATTTTCCATTAATAACATACCTGTTCTTGCACATAATATAAATAACACAGCCATCGACCCCACAATAAACTCACACCACACTCACACACACAGGTTATAGCCTCAGAAACGTCACACATTGATTAAACAGTAATAAAGTTATAAGAGTTATTACAGACCGAATTAAATAGTATTTATGCTACCAGCAACACTTCGATATGAAGCGAAGTTGGCGGCTTGAAAGTTTGTTACGATACACTGCCTTGCACAGGTCATACTGATAAATAAAACGAACTAACAAAAGCTGCCAACCAATCCGGCTAATGGGGCGTTCCGGTGGAATCTCGAGTGGTGGCTCGGGTCTAGTCACCTGCTTTCGAGAAGTCTGTCTGGGTCTTGCCATTTCGCTTAGCTGTTGTGTTTGTAAAATTTGAAAACGAGCAAGAGTGAGCAACTATAGCTCAGCAAGAGATATATGTATAAGGTAAGCAATATAACATTTAATATGATTGGCAGTTGATATACTTGTTTGTATCAATCAGTTATAAAATCACTTGTCATAGTTGATAAATCTCGAAGGTGCAACAATATGTGCCCTTGTTTTCAAAATAAACTTGCAGTTCTAGATACTGCATTGAATCAACATCTTTCTCATCAAAATAGAACACTATCAGCAACTTGGCACAAAAGCCTAAGAAGCAGTGTCAAAGCATTTTTCCAAAATGGAGGATTGGGACTTAAAGAAAACACAAAACCTGACAAGGATTGACGATGATCAGTTGCCACATCCAAGTCCAATCATCCGCGGGTCTTCTCTACCGGTAGAAGGATAGAAACTACATCCGTAACTGTCCCTCGGGTGAAAACTACATCCGTAATCACCCTCGATGAAAACTACATCCGTAATCATCCTTCGGCAACACCTGGGCCGGAATAATAAGTGATGGACCGCCTGGCTCACGGCCGCTTACACATCCCGGGAATCGTTCGTCAACGGTTCCCACACCTGTCAGAGTCCCTTTTTCTTTTCTTTTAAAACTTGATTTTGATTGAAAACAGAGTAATTGAGGTCCGACATCAGTCGACCGATGATTCTTGAAATCATACAAGAAGCAGAATCTGACCGGGGGTTTTCGAAAATATTTTGAGTTCGAAAGAGTTCGAGTTTTGAAAGAATTAAAAAGTATCTTGGATTAACTTGTTTTTAAATAATGAACAATGATTAATAAATAATATTTTAAGATTTAATATTAATAATTAAATAAATAATTATTCGATAAAATAAACTTTTAATCCAAGATAGGGTTTCGAGTATTTACGAAGATATAACAATAGTTATTTGAGTATACGATACCACCCGAATGACCCTTCGGGTTTTCGCAAACTAGATACGATATAATAATATACCGCTCCCCGGTCAATAGTATATACGGACCGCTACGACCTCTATTGCTAGAGTCGTTGTCCGAAGAAAACATTTCAATCTAAGTTCAAGGGGTAAAAGCATACATGTACTTGTTCAATCTCAATTGCATCAATACTTCGATAAACATAGCATTTGATATAATTTGAAAACTACAAACACAACAGTGAAAATCCTTGTATAGGGATAAGTTTTGAAAAGTAAACTTGCCTTGGTTTGGTTGGGGTGGTCGAGCGTGCGAATTCGAACGATCTATACATAAGCAATAATCGTTCGTTAGTACCTTAACAATATCTCTTTAATTACGGGGTTTTAAGGGGGTACGAAATTAACTTAACGACTTCGACTTATGACTCCCTAGCCCCACTATAGGTCCATGTCATCACTCGATTACGCTCGTCACTTACTCGACTTAATTTAGTTACCACGCTCGAATCATAACCACTAACCCTAGAATCATGTTCCACTAATCGACTTTTTCCATTGCGCGAATTTTACTATAGCATTTTTATAAAATCCAAAAATTCATATTTTAATCCAATTCCTTGTGGGTGGTCTTCACCACTGCATTCCCTACATTCTCAAATTTTTCCATGATCTCACATATATTTTAAGGTGTTTAAACAAGGTTCACAAGGGGGTTACTTAATGCAGTCCATAGTCCAGAAACAAAATTCACTCCTCCGGCCATAACTAAAAATCTACACATCACCTAGCTATGAACCTTACATTTCCAGAAACTACATTCAATTATCTTTCCAAAAATATAAGGTAGGACATCAGGGGACATCATTTGGGGGTCCAAAATCGTGCTACAACACAGATCAAAGTTCCTGGACAAAACTCAGCAAGCTCAAACTACCTAGATCAATCATTTTTCATACTTCCATAACATAATCAACACTTAATACACTTAGATCATGGTTCATAACACTCATGGAGATATATATATTAACCATAGTCATAAAATTCACAATCTCAACATCAAAACTGAAGATCCATGCTATCCAATACATATACATCCAAGATTAGTTCTAAAACTCATGGATCTACTACCATATCTTATAAACAATACATAACCAAAAGAGTTTATGATTTGTATACCTTCTTGAGTAGCTAAAGACCTTGGGTGAGCTTTACAACAACTAAGAACACTTGGATGAGCCCTCACAAACCTTAATCCTTCAAGATCTAAAAGATAACAACTTTGGTTAACACTCCTCTAAACCTTCAACAATTTTTATCTCAAGATTCAATGGATGAAATGCTATGAAATTGATACCATACCTCTATTATAATGCAAGGAAGCCCTAGGATTTTTGCTTGAGGTTGTAGGTGAGGAAAAGATGGAGAGAAAATCTCTCTCTTCCTCCTCTTGTTGTTCGGCCGAGAGCTTCAAAAAGGGGGGGGGGAGAGTGTTTGTTTGTGTTTTGTTTTTGAAAGGTAAGAAAATGATATGTATGATGTATTATTGTGGGGATTAGATGTGGTTCACATGTTGCCAAGCTAGGGTCTAGGTTGTCTCCCCATGCCCTATTGTCCCCTAGGTTACAACACCCATCACACATGTCACTATTCACTTCTACTTTATGCTTTCTAGTTTCTTTTCCTAACTAGCTAGTTACATGGCACTTGCATGTAATTTCTTTCCTTGTATTATTATTCTCCCACCAATGCTTGTTATTTAATCTTTACTTCGTATCGTATCTTAATTATTCTCTCGTAATAATATTTTGTCACGTAGAGATTTCCCTTATAATTCCTTAAGTACTTATTGTGTAAATTCCTCGAATGTCCATAGTTCCTCGTCATAATTCTTAATAAATCCTTTAATACTCTAATCATTCTCAAATCCCAAGTTTTATAACTATTACTAACAATAAGACTCTTGCCTTCACAATCTTTCTTTTTATATTACATAATAGATGCAACAACGCAGTTTCTCAGACAATCAATTCTATTAAGCAACAGGGATGACTAGAAAGGTTCCATAACGACAATGTCACAAGATATTAAATAAAAGGAAATATTACCAAAAATTAGGGTTCTTACAAGATCAATCCCCCATATGGCGAAGGGCCACGGGCTCATGAGCGAAGTAAGATGTGCAACTGGAGCATTACTGAAATTGGCATTTCTTTGACATTTGTCACACCTCCTAGCGAACTCGAAGGCATCCTTTTTCAGTGTAGGCCAAAAATACCCTTGCCGTAGAATTTTTTATGCTAGGGAACTATCCCCTGAGTGATTGCCATATATGCCCTCGTGGACCTCCATTAGGATATAGTTGCACTCTTCACCATCCATATACCTCAAAAGTGGTGTGTTGAACCCTCTTCGATACAGGACCTCGTCATAAACAACATAGCGAGCAGCCGGGTATTTGATCTTCCTCGCTTCCTTCTTATCCTGTGGTAGGACTCCATTTTTCACATACTCCCATATTGGGGTCATCCAAGTCGACCCTGGGCTTGCCACTTCCATAATAAACTCCCCCGGTACACTAGGCTTTGTCTAGATCTCTAAGGGAATAACCCCAAGTAAGGTGAACTCGCGAATCGATCCCAGCTTCGCGAGGGCATCTGCTCCCTGATTCTTCTCTCTTCTGATATGAACCACCTTGACCTCATTAAACTTCTTAATTAGCCTTTGTGAACATCGCAGATATAACTCAATCTGCTCACCTCTAGCTTGGCAGCCATAGTAAAGTTGGTATGTCACCAGCATAGAATTGCTATAGGCTGTGAGATTCTTTACCTTCATTTCCAATGAAAGATTGAGGCCAATGATGAGGGCCTCGTATTCAGCTGCATTGTTGAAGGCCTCAAATGTGAAGTGAACAGCACTTCTTATCTTGTGACCCTCAGGGGTAACGAGTTCGATCCCTGCGCTGGATCCTTCTTTGTTAGATTCCCCATCAACGAATAGCTCCCACCATGAGGCTGAATTTTATTTTTTGACCTCGGGGCCAACTACCTCTGGGATCGCAACTAGAGCCCAGGCATCTCCCTCAGATTGGGGAGGGAATTCCAATATAAAATCTGCTAAGGCTTGTCCCCTAATAGCTCCTTGAGGATTATATTCAATATCAAATTGACTCAGTTCTATGGTCCATTTTAAGAGTCTTCCTGAGGCCTCGGGCTTGTGTATCACCTGCCTCAAAGGGTAGGCAGTGCGAACCTGAATGCTGTGAGCTTGAAAACAGGGCCTCAATTTCCGCGAAGCAAATATCAAAGCATAGGCTAGCTTCTCCATGTTGGTGTAATGGGGCTCCGCATCTAACAACCTCTTACTGATATAATAAACAGGGTAATGAACCCTCTCCTCCTCGCGAACGAGGACAACCCTAACAACATGCTCTGAAACAACCAGGTAAACAATAAGGACCTCTCCTTCCTTGGGTTTAGAAAGCAGAGGTGGCGAGCCCAAATGCTCCTTTATCCTTTGGAAAGCCTCCTCGCATTCAGGGGTCCATTCAAAATTTTTGCCCACCTTCTTGATTGCTTTGAAGAACTCATGACACTTGTCTGATGACTTAGAAATAAACCGATTGAGGGCTGCTATCCTTCCAGTTAAACTTTGAACCTCCTTGACACTTCTAGGAGACCTCATCTCCATTAGGGCCTTTATCTTGGCTGATTGGCCTCAATTCCTCTGTGGTTAACAATAAAGCCAAAACATTTCCCAGATTCGACCCCAAAAATGCACTTCTGGGGGTTAAGCTTCATTCTGTACTTCCTTAATATGTCAAACATTTCTGTGAGGTGGGCTATATGATCCCCAACTTCCTTGGACTTTACAAGCATATCATCCACTTAGACCTCCATTGTCTTCCCAATTTGCTTTTCAAACATCATGTTAACGAGCCTTTGATAAGTAGCCCCAGCATTAAGGAGACCAAAGGGCATTCTAATATAATAATAGAGGCCTCTGTCTGTAATGAATGAGGTGTGTTCCTGATCGGGGCCATACATGGGTATTTGATTGTACCCAGAATAAGCATCCATGAAGCTTAGCAGCGCATGCCCCGCTGTTGCATCCACCAACTGATCAATCCTTGGAAGCGGGAAACTATCTTTGGACAGTGCTTGTTAAGATCAGTAAAGTCTACAAATGTCCTCCACTTGTCGTTTGGCTTCTTTACTAGGACAGGGTTTGCGAGCTAATTAGGGTAGAATGATTCCCTTACGAGCCCGACCTCGAGAAGCCTGTCTACCTCTTCTTTGAGAGCCTCGGCTCGCTCTCCGCTTATAGGCCTTCTTTTTTACCTCACTCCTTTTTTATTGGGATCAAGATTTAGCCTGTGGCACATTATATTAGGATCAATCCCAATCATGTCTTCATGAGACCACGTAAATACACCCAAATTAGCTTTAAGGAATTCCATGAGCCTCCCCCTAAGATCAGGGTTCAACTGCGACCCGACTTTCAACACCTTAGTGGGATCCTTTGCATCAACAAGGACTGAGATCCTGTCTTCTGTAGCTCCGGCTCGCTCCATATGCTCAGGGATGCGAGGATCTAGATCAATTTCAACATCACGAGCCCTGCTAGACTCCGCTTCATCCTGCCTCGAGGCCACAACCACAGAGGTCAGTGTGCCCCGACATGGCCATATTCAGTTACAGCTGTTGTCTCTCGAGTGATTCCATTTGATAAATCTACCAATGTTGATGTCTCCTTATGAACCCACTTCCCCTGCGGGCCCGTACAATGGCCTGCTCTGGGCTTTCCTCGTCATCGCTAGCCTCTTTAACTATTCCTTCCTGAAGAACAAATACTAGTTGTGAGGCCTCCATCATAATGGCCCCTAGTACTGGCTCTACTTGTATACCCAAGTTATCAAAGTAATCATCTGGTAATTCCTCAAGAGATATTATATTGCAACAAGTTGAGGGTAGCGAGGCCATTTTGAGAGCCCCTTCTTCTTCCTCACACTCCATCTTATCTGACATAGATCTACTTCCCCTTTCTGCTGACTTAAGGGCCTTGTTGTAGCACTCCCAAGATTCATGTTGAATTCCCCTAACACAACCCACGCATTGCAGGGTGGGGAACTTCATTGAGAGATGATAGATGGAGGTTACCAACCTCATTTCCTTCATAATTGGCCTCCCCACTATAGCATTATAGGCCGACAGTTGATCTACGACCATGAAGTCAGCTACTTGGGTGGTGATGCAAGGCTCGTCCCCTAAAGTGATGGGGATCTTGATGAGTCCTTTCACACTTACCGAAGCCCCGGTGAACCCGTATAAATGCCCTGCTATAGGGATAAGGTCCTTGTCCACATATCCCATCTCTTATAAACACCATACATCAAAACATTCACGGCACTCCCATTGTAAACTAGAACTCTGTAGATATTCTGAGATCCAATGTGAACCCGAACCACTAGAGCATCGGAATGAGGATGATGTACCCACTTCGCATCTTCTTCTGTAAACATGATATTTGTGTCCTCCCCTTTAAAGAGCTTTGGGGGTCTCTCCTGTAGATGATGTATATTAGTGAGGGGTCGCTCTCTGGCCTCGCGAGCATACCTCTCTCTAGCTTTGTTGCTATTTCCTCTAATATGGGGGCCTCCAATGATTACATGAATATTGTTGGCTCGTTCCTCCCTCTCCTTACGAGGCTCCGCATTCTGTCCGACAGGAGGAACACCGTTATATCCCAATCCTGATTTGCCAGAGTTTCCTTGATGTTTCTTTACTTCCCGAACCACCCACTCACTTAACTTTCCTTCCCGAATTAAACGATCAATCTGCTCTTTAAGGTGCCAACAGTCTGCGGTATCATGCCCCATTTGTTCATGAAAATCACAATATTTCTTAGTATTCCAAGTTCCTTGTGTACCCATGGCAGGAGGTTTTGTGAACATCCCCTTGTTAGCATTGACAGCATAGATATGATCAACAGAGGCCGTAAGGGGGTGAATTTGGCTTCATCTCTAGCTGACGAACCCGAGGTGGGGATCGTCTTGGGGGATCACGGTCCCTTCTTTTCGGGCTCGGGCTACGATCCTGTCTTCGCCTGGGGCTTCGAGAGTCCTTCCTCTTCACTCCCTTACTTTTGCTTGTACTACCACCATCCTTATTACTCTTCCTCAACTCTGCAAGGGTATTAGGTGTAGAGGCTTGCAACTTCTTCCAGAGCTTCGTTCCTTCTCTCAGTCCAGCGATGAGAAAATTTTTAACGGCCTCGTCATTTGCTCCTCGCACTCTTAGGATCTTAGCATTAAACCTCTTAAAATAGCCTTGCAGGCTCTCTCCTTCCTTTTGCTTTATGTTTGCCAGAGTGGACACAGGGGGTGCATAAAGCATTGAAGATTGGAATTTCTTAATGAAGATGTCCATAAACTGCTCCTAAGAATCTATAGTGATAAGTGCCCCGAGCTTTGAGAACCATTGCTAGGCACTTCCCCTCAACGAGGCCGCGAACAACCTGCATCTAGCCAACTGCGAGACCTGGTACACATCCATCTCATTATTGAACCGAATGACAAACTCTGCTGGGTCAGTGTCTCCGTTATAGGTCATATCTGAGTGGTGGTCTCGATACACAACGGGGAGAGGAGCGATCCGAATTTCACGAGTGAAGGGCGAGGATGAGCCCATAGTGCTGAAGATTCCTTTCTCAGTATTCATTGCATCCAAGGCCTTTTTTAATTCCTCCAGCTTATAGTCCCCTACCTTAACTTCCTTCTCATCCTTTTTCGGTCCTCCACCAATACTACCATGATGAGATTGAGTCTTCTTCGGAGCACTAGATTCTTCCTGCTCATTCTTATGATCCCTATTCTTGCGATCTTTTGATTCCGACTTGCGTTGATGATGGGACCTCTCGCGATCTCGATGAGACGGGGGTCTGTCATCGGGATGATAGGACCGCTCATAATCTCGGTGTTGAGATAGGGGTCTATCGTCGTGACGATGGGACCGCTCACGATCTCGAGGAGATAGGGGTCGATGAGAGCCATAGGATCGTTCCTCTTTCTTTCTTTTACCCTTATCAGCAGTAATTTTCTCCAACTTGAGACGGAGATCATGCTCAGTTAGCTTCTTTCCAAGGTGGTCAAAGACACTAACTGTACTTCCTTCAGACGAGATGGTCTTATTTTGCGACTCCTCTTTCTTCCCTATGGTATCCTCCTCCTCTGTTAAATATAATTGATGTGTTTTAATCAGTGTTTAAGTGTTACAGTGAATTATCAGAGTTTAGCTGGAAGCAGTCAGAGTTTAGTGTAAACTCTGACAGTTGGAAGCTCGACAGAGTTTGTCAAACTCTGTCTGGAGGAAGCATCTACTGGTCAACAGTGATTGAAGATTTATTATGGAAGCGATATCTTTGAAGATTGGATAGCTATCAAAGAGATCGAGTTGACATAGGAGACGTGTGACAATCTGTAATTGATATCATTGTATAGCTGATTATTAGGAATATCAATTAGAGATTGTATCGTAGCTGTATGTTATATAAATACAGTTAGGTTAACCCTAGAAGGGAATCGAACAACGAATTATCTTTATTGTAACCTAGCAGCTCTTTGTGATATTTTACATCACGAAGAGGGTTCGAAATACAAGAAGTTTTTAAGTGCATAAACGCTTTTACTTGTTAAACTCTCATACAAAGTTGATTATTAATTGTGTATTCGGCCTAACAAGTGGTATCTGAGCCAATCTGTTACTTTATTACAGGTTAAGATCCAAACACAAAAATATCATGGCAGCAATCCCTCCACCAACACCTACTGTTTCTGAAAAGGCTCCTACTACTGTGAGTCGTTATGAACCAATCAGGGTTCCTATTCTCAGGCCATTAGAGTATGCTATGTGGAAGGTCAAGATGACTATGTTTCTGGAGGCTACAGATCCAGAATATCTTGACAGGATTTATGAAGGCCCTCACAATCCTACAAAGCTATCTGTTGCAGTTGCTGGTGAAGAAGCAAAAACGGTTCCAAAGGAAAAGAAGGACATGACTCCTGAAGATCTATCATCAGTTGCTAAGGATGCAAAAGTTAGGCATTTACTGCATAGTGCTTTAGACAATGTTATGTCTAACAAAGTCATTAACTACACCACTGCAAAAGAGATATGGGATGCTCTTGAAGTCAGGTGTCAAGGAACTGCGGCTATTAAGAAGAATAGGAGAAACATACTCACACAAGAGTATGAGCATTTTGAGGCTAAACCTGAAGAGACCATGACAGAAACATTTGATAGATTTTGTAAACTAATTAATGATCTGTCATTGGTCAACAAAGAGTATGATCTAGAAGACTCGAATCTCAAGTTTCTTCTTTCTCTACCTGAAAAGTGGGATGTGAAAACAACCACTATTAGAGACAACTATGATCTTGCTGAAACAGAGATTGATGAAATCTATGGACTGCTCAAAACTCATGAATTGGAAATGGAGCAGAGAAACAGGAGATCAAGCAGGAAAGGAAAGTCTGTTGCTCTTAATGTTGAAGAGAAGCCTCAGAAGAAAGAGGCAACAAGAAGGAAAATGAAGGGAAAAGCTTTGGTCATACATTCAGAAAGTGAATCACCAAACTCTGATTATGATTCAAACTCTTCTGAATCATCTGACTCTGAGGATGATGATGAAGAAATGAGGAAAATGGCTGTGTTGATGGTGAAGACTTTCAAGAAAATGGGCTTCAAGAATTTCAAGAAAGGAAAAAGGTTTTCTAGGGATTCAAATGAAGACAGGAAAAGCTACAGGAAGTCTGACAAGAGAGATTCTAAAGGGAAGAAGGATAAGTCTGAAATTCAATGCTACAAGTGTAAGGAGATGGGTCACTATGCTCCTGAGTGCAAGAAGGGTAAAACTGGAAAGGTACTCTACACTAAAGGCAGAGATTGGGCAGATACTTCAGATTCTGATGAAGAAGTGAACTATGCTCTCATGGCTACTACTGAATCAGAATCCTCTGAAAATCAGGTACCTCTAACTACCTATGCTTATAATATTGATGACATTGCTCAATTAAGAATTTATCTTAAGTCATTGCATATAAGTTATAGGGATCAGACTTTAGAAAATGAGAGGATAAAAGCTGAAAATTCTGAACTTAAGGTAAGAAATAAACTTGTTGAAGAGAAACTTGAAAACATGCAACAAGTTCAGAAAGAGAGAGATGATGCTGTTTGCAAAGAACAGAATTTGCTTCAGAAGTATAAACAACTAGAGTCAGAGTTGGAGGAAGCAAATAATAAAATTAGGACTTGGACTAATTCTGGAAAGGACACTCAACAGATTTTTCAAACAGACACTGTTGGTCTAGGTTATAATGAGGAAGATGAACTTAGATTTCAAAATCAAGTTAAAGTCAGAACTCATTTTGTTCATGGAACCAGTAAATTTTTGTCTGAAAATGAAAAGGAAGCTGTCAAAAGTAAACCAGTAAAAACTAGTGTTAAACAGGTTAATATTGGTTCAATGACAGATAAACAACTCAAACATAAACTGAAGGAGTTAAAATCTTTTGAGAAACAGAAAGTGTCAAACAAGAACAGAAATGGAAAGGTAGGCATCACTTCAGGAAATAAACCAATGCTTGCTAGTTATGCTCCAAGAAAGACATGTCATAACTGTGGTAGTACTAAGCATCTTGCAAATTTCTGCAAGAAAAATAAAAATATAAATTCTTTACCTACAAAGTCTGAGGTAAAGAAGGATTTTGCTAGAACTAAGCCATAGACTTTATGCACACACTGTGGAAGCACCTGGCATTCCATTTATACTTGCAGAGAATATCATGCTATCTATCATAATTACTATGAACTGAAACCCAATCTGAAATGGGTTAAAGTTGATACTGCAAGTGTAAACACTGATACTGTTAGCTCAAACTCTGATAATGTTAATTCCGCTGCAAAAGCTAACAAAGTTAAGAATGCCAAAGGATCCAAGCAAGTCTAGATCCTTAAAACTAATCCTCAGTAATTGTTTGTGATTGCAGGGTAACAGGGAGGCAACCCTAGTCGTGGACAGTGGATGTTCAGGACACATGACTGGAAAGAAAGCCCTGCTATCAGAATATGAGGAGAAGGCTGGCCCAGAAGTTTCCTATGGTGATGGCAATGTAGGAAGAACATTGGGATATGGCAATATTAATCTTGGAAATGTCATCATCAACAATGTAGCTCATGTCCCAGGACTCAAGCATGACTTGTTATCTGTGAGTCAAATCTGTGACAAGGGATATCATGTAGATTTTCAACCTGAATATTGTGAAGTTATCAGCAGATCTACAGGAAAGGTTGTTCTAGTTGGTCACAGGCAAAACAACATTTATGAAATCAAGCTTTTGATAGACTCTGTTGGAAAAGCTGTTTGCCTGTCAACAAGAATGTCTAATGAAGAGAGTTGGAAGTGGCACAAGAAACTCTCACATTTGAACTTGAACAACATCAATGAATTGATCAAAAAGGATCTTGTTAGAGGACTCCCAAAGGCTCTGTTAAATGTTGATGGCTTGTGTGACTCATGTCAGAAGGCTAAACAAAGGAAGTCATCTTTCAAGAGCAAGACAGAATTTTCTATCACTGATCCCTATCATCTTCTGCATGTTGATCTCTTTGGTCCAGTAAATGTTATGTCTATTGCAAGGAAGAAATATGCTTTAGTCATTGTTGATGAATACACTAGATTCACTTGGGTGTATTTTCTAGCAAAGAAGGATGAAACTGTATTAACTCTGATGGAGCATGTGAAGCTTCTGGACAAAGGATCAAGCAACAAAGTCAGAATCATCAGAAGTGATAATGGAACTGAGTTCAGAAATGCAACAATGGAAGAATTCTGCAAGGATAATGGAGTGAAACAAGAATTTTCAGCACCTGGTACACCACAACAAAATGGTGTAGGTTAAAGGAAAAATAGAACCTTAATTGAAGCTGCCAGAACTATGCTTGATGAAGCAAAATTGCCAACTTATTTCTGGGCAGAAGCTGTTCAAACTGCTTGTTTTACTCAAAATGCAACACTGATCAATAAGCATGGAAAGACACCATATGAGATGGTGAAGAAAAAGAAGCCTCACCTGAAATACTTTCATATTTTCGGGTGCAAATGTTTTGTTTTGAAGACTCATCCAGAACAGTTGACCAAGTTTGAGCTAAAGGCAGATGAAGGAATTTTTGTTGGTTATCCACTGTCAACAAAGGCATTCAGAGTTTACAATCTGAGAACTAAAGTGATCATGGAATCTATACATGTTTCTTTTGATGATAAGAAGATAACTGGACTTGAAGACAAAGATGAATATGATCAACTGAACTTTGAAAATGAAGATTTAAACTCTGATGGAGGAAACTCTGATGAAACAATTCTAACAGACTCTGTTGAAACAAATTCTGAACCTCTACTGGTAAACACTGGAGAAACTACTCAGTCACAACAAAGGGGAGAACCAGGTTAGGGGGAGCATGATCAAGATGAAGACTCAAACACTGATACTGAGTCAACTGAAAAATCTGGATCAAACTCTGATGCTTCAAACTCTGAAAATTCAAATTCTGACTCTGGGCAGTCAAGTTCAGGGGGAGTCTCAGAAAACGAAGACAGATCACAACAAAATCAGGAGAGCATGGATCAAGGGGGAGGATCACATGTTGATAGAAGTCATTTGCCTTCTGCTAGGAAATGGACTAAATCACATACACCTGATTTGATAATTGGTGATCCAGATGCAAAAGTAAAGACAAGAAGTGCTACTGCAAGTGAATGTCTGTTTCATGCATTCTTGTCTAAAAATGAACCAAAGAAAGTGGAAGAAGCTCTTCAAGATGCAGACTGGATAACAGCAATGCAGGAAGAGTTGAATGAATTTGAAAGGAATGAAGTTTGGACCCTTGTACCAAGGCCAAAGAACAGATCTAGCGTTGGTACTAAATGGGTTTTCAGAAACAAGACTGACAGTGAAGGTGTTATCACAAGGAACAAGGCTAGACTAGTAGCAAAAGGCTATTCACAACAGGAAGGAATAGACTATGATGAAACATTTGCTCCAGTTGCAAGATTGGAGGCAATCAGAATTTTTCTAGCATATGCCTCTCACAAGAAATTCAAAGTGTTCCATATGGATGTGAAAAGTGCTTTTCTGAATGGAAAGCTTGAAGAAGAAGTGTTTGTTGAACAACCACCAGGATTTGTGGACCCCAAATATCCAGATTATGTCTATAGGCTAGATGAGGCACTATATGGACTTAAGCAGGCACCAAGAGCATGGTATGAGACACTTCCTCAGTTTCTTCTAGAAAGTGGATTCAACAGAGGAACAATTGACAAAACTCTATTTTATTTCAATCAAGGAAGTGACCTCCTTTTAGTTCAAATTTATGTTGATGACATCATCTTTGGGTCTACTAATGATAAACTCTGTAAGAAGTTTGCCAAGCTCATGCAGTCCAGATATCAAATGAGCATGATGGGAG
The DNA here is from genome assembly GCA_036435485.1 of Saposhnikovia divaricata. Lineage (NCBI taxonomy): Eukaryota > Viridiplantae > Streptophyta > Magnoliopsida > Apiales > Apiaceae > Saposhnikovia > Saposhnikovia divaricata. The sequence goes on along the minus strand of CM071597.1, from coordinate 63,838,207 downwards.
AGCTTAGTTACTTTCTAGGCCTACAGGTGAAACAAACAGATGATGGAATTTTCATTAATCAAGAAAAATATACCAGAAATCTTCTCAAGAAATTTGGTATGCTTGACTGTTCATCTGCATCAACTCCCATGGCAACAGCAACTAAATTGGACAAAGACACAGGAGTTTCAGTGGATATGACAAACTACAGGGGCATGATAGGATCTCTTCTATACTTGACAGCTAGTAGGCCTGACATCATGTATGCAACCTGTCTTTGTGCAAGGTTTCAGGTAGATCCTAGAGAGCCACATCTGACAGCTGTGAAAAGAATTTTCAAGTATCTCAAGGGCACCATATCATTAGGTCTGTGGTACCCCAGAGAATCAGATTTCAAGCTACTTGGGTATTCTGATGCAGACTTTGCAGGCTGCAAGGTAGACAGAAAGAGCACTAGTGGAAGTTGTCAATTTCTTGGTGACAGACTTGTTTCATGGTACAGCAAGAAACAGAAATCAATCTCCACATCTACAGCAGAAGCAGAGTATATTGCAGCTGGTAGCTGTTGTGCACAGATCTTATGGATGAAGAATCAATTGCTGGATTATGGATTGAGGTACAGTAATATCCCTATTTACTGTGATAATCAAAGTGCTATTGCTATGACAGGTAATCCAGTACAGCATTCAATGACCAAGCACATCAGCATAAGGTACCACTTCATCAGAGAACATGTGGAAGAAGGAAATATTGAACTACATTTTGTATCTACAGAACAACAGCTTGCAGATATCTTCACTAAACCATTGAGTGAAGCTACATTTACAAGACTGGTCAATGAACTAGGAATGGTCTCTGGTTCTGACTAGGAATGTTGGTTAGATTCAAATTTTACTTATGTGGTGTATTACTCATATTTCCTATTTGGTTAAATGCTAAGTGAACTCTGTTGACTAAACTCTGTTATGCATACTCTGTTAAACTCTGTCAGCATGCCTATATGTAATTCACTGTTAATAAGCTTGATAAACTCTGTGAACTCTGAGTTGATTTTTGTCTGAATGAAAACACCAATGAAGAAATATGTATGAAGCATGATTCTCAGCAATTAATCATGAATCTTTCTGAGTTATTGTGATCTAATCTTAGATTGTGCAGAAAGTTAACACAGCATGATACTGGCTCATATTTATAGCATCTCTTAGTTTATTTTGTCCTAAACTCTGAGTCTATAAATACTGTGTGCATTACCTTACAAGAAAAACTACTGATGTTGATGAACTCTAAACTCTGTTAGTTATACTCTGGTAGAATAAAAAGCTTACTGCAATACCCCAAAGAAAATGTATATAGGTTGTTATACTCCTTTGAGATTATGTTGGATACTAGGATGACCCAGGAACCTATTGGTATATAATATGTGCTAAAATTCTCTGATTTTTGGTGACTAGTTAAATACTAGGATGACCCAGGAACTTATCAAAATGATAAGGGCTAAAATTTTTGAATTTTTGGTGACTGGTTCCAACCTCTGATTACTGGAATGAAAAAAAAAATAAGTGAAATGAAAAAAAAATGATGAAAATACAAATAAAAAAAATAAATAATAATAAAAAAAATGTATATAAAGGGGGTATAAAATAAAAGTTACTGTATATAATTTGATTACTTCAGAGTTTAGCTTTCATCATACAGTCAGTGTTTAATATGACAGTTTGTGCATCCAGTGTTTATTGATTTACTTTATGGATTTTATGAAAAATTAGATGCTCTAAAAATTGACTTAGTAAACTCTGCTTCACACACACATATATTCACAACTGTGCAATTTATGAAAGGGTTTCGGTGATAAAGTTGGAGAATTGACAAACGCTGTTGATTCGTGATTTGTACTCTAAGGTAAATTTTCACTTGGACAATTTGAAAATCTTGGAGTAAATAGGGTTTTTGACAACTGTTAATTAGTGGATTGTTGATGAATGTGTTCTTTATATGATAACTTTAATTAGTTTTCATATTCTCTTCTTGATTTATTTTCTTGAAGAACAGTTCATAAAACATAAACAAAAGTTGCAGAACACAATGAATAAGATTAGAGAAACATAATTTTTCACTGATAATAAGAAAGAGATTACAAGCAAATATTACATCTTTTTGTTCTCTCTATCTGCTAATCTATTCAACAGGAAAATAAAAGGTCAGTCCAAACCACTCCATTGTTAGCAAAAATTCCCAGATCCCATCTTTGCCACTTTATTTGGGTGGAAGTTAAAGGGATAAGGTTATTTTTGCTGACATATTCATTAACAATGGTTGGTGGTGTTGGATGAGGATGCCTTCGAGGAGAGCCATGCCAATGTTGCTTGGAGGGCAGCATCGATGTCGATCACCCTTGCAGGTTTCTCTCTCTCGATCTCTTCCAGACCGGCATCCATTTGTAGCCACAGCGTCTCAAGCTGCCTTTCCCACTCAAACGCTTCAAATTCTTCACGCGTATAGCTGAAGATGTCCCTATTCTCGACAAGATGAAGGTTCTTTTCCTTGATGGTAAGGTTGGCCATTGTTCTTTAGAGTGTTTTGTTTGAAGGGTTTGTGATTTTACAGGGGAGACTGAAAGGTTAAAGGTTTAATGAACTAATCTGAGCAAGTCTCTAGGCCTTAAATAGAGATGGGTAAGAACGAAGTTCTTAAACGCTTCGTATTCTGGTTATTAAAGGCAACAGGTAAACGCTTCAAATTCTGGTTTTACTTGGGTCCAGATATTTTAAGAGAGTATTATTTGATTTTTGTTTAAATCAAATATTTTAATGTTTTAATTTTTAATATACTCTTCTTAAAAATAAGCGCACGTGACCCACTCGCCCATTAATGTGTCCCACTTACTCATTATCGTGTCCCACTACACATTAATCAAGGAACTGATTGAGTGTTTGTTACATAAGAGATTGGGTTTTTAATTACTTTAATCACTTTTGTGTCCAAACGATTGTGTTTTATTCTTACATCTCACAGTTCTCTTATTTTTCACTTGGGCATTCACGCAAACACCTTTTCTACATACATTTCTCTTGGAAATTCTTGCAAATTTCTTAACTCAATGGCTTCTAAAGCATTCACTGCTCTTGGTTTACGGTTTGTTCCTAACAACTATGAAGCTCCACTTTATCATCAACGCGTTCCAGAACCGTTTCATCTAATGCAGAACTTCTTGAGGGATTCAGAGATTGGACAAGCTCTGGTTGGACCTGCTACTCTCTCTGCGTCTCAAATTGCTACATTTTGGCAGAATTCAGTTTATGTGGATGGAGGAGAGAATGGAACTCCTAACATTATCTTCACTTATGAAGACCAAGATTATGTGATTACTCCACAGGCTATACGAGATACAATGGGGTTTGACACACATACTTCTTATACTCTGGTTAATGAAACTTATTTGAGAGAGATGCTACAAGAGATAGGTTACATGGAATCTCTTGACAAGCTTGGCGGTATAAAGAGACCAAATCTCAGAAAGGAATGGAACTTTTTCTTTGATTGCATCACAAGGACGTTCTAGAAGAAAGTCACCAACTGGGATGCCATTCCAATAGACAGTCTCCAAATCGGGTATTCTCTACTCTATGGTACTAATTTTGATTTTGGTCGACATGTTCTGATGAGCTTAGGTGATAAACTGTCAGAATCTACTACTGTTTATTATTCTCGTTTTTGTCAAATGCTGTTCAATGCTTGTGTACCTGGTCTCGAAATTGATGATACTGATGAAATTGATCCTTTTAGAGTCAATAAGAGAATATTCTCTGATATGACTAACAAGGATGTTGGTAAAGCAAATCTCCCTACTTTTGTTATGCCACTTGCTCTGCAAAATTTTCTCAATCAACCACAAGAACCACAACAACCTGAACCTGAACAACAACAACAACAACCTGAACCACAACAAGATCAACAAGAACCACAACAACAACCACAACAACAACCTGAACCACACCCTGAACCTGAGCCTGAACCGTTAAACATTGATCGTACTCAACAAACAAACACTGAATCACCTGCTCACTCAGCACCTACAAAACAACCTTCACCCACTACACAAACAAACTCTGAATCGTCACAATCTCCACCAAAATCACAGTCAGCACAAAGAGTTAAGAAGGCCGTAACTGAACAACATGCAAGTGTTAAGCAGGCGAAAGAGACACAAAGAAAATCAAAACGGACATCTCCTGAAGCTGTTTATACTAGAAGAGTGAAAAGAATAAAAGTTCGGGCAAAAATGCCTAAGTCACCATCTAGTGAAGAGGATTCAGATAATGTACCTCTAGCAAAACGAAGAAAACTGATATTCTCTGATTCTGTGGATGAAAATGTTGAAGCTCCAGAGGTTGTTTCACAGCAAACACCTCCTATTGAGGTTGAGAAAGATGCAATACCTGCAGAGGCTGAAATACCTGCAGAGGATAAAATGCCTGCAGAGGACAAAATGCCTGCAGAAGAGGATGCTAGAGATGGTCTTTCTCCGATAAATGATATTCTTGATTCATTTATGCCATTCTCTGATCCTATCTCTGATATTGGTGTAGCTGATCAACCTACAGTTGTTCTTTCTGAAGCTGTGGCATCCCATACTGAGTTAATATCTGATGCTCACCAAACTGTTGAAGGAGGAGAAGAAATTGATCAGGCAACCAAGGTCACTTCTCAGCCTATGCCTGTTGCTGAGCCTGAGCAACATGGAGAAAATCTTGACAAGCCTACAGAAGAAATTGCTAAAATTATGGCTGAAGATGAACCTGCTAAAGCTACAAGTGTTGAAACTAAAGGTGAAAGTAGTGCAAACTCTGATGCTTCTCTGAGTGCACCAGTACAAACAGACAATAAACATACACCTTTCTCTCAACCTTGTACTTCTCATGAAGTTGAAATAGCACAATTTGCAAAGAATGCTGCTGAATGGTACAAAGAGGATTGTATTTTTCCCCGAGGAAGAGCAGCAGATTTTGTTAAGAAAAATGCTGATACTATCTCCAATCCAGAGATTCTTTCTTGCTTGAAAGCAACTGTAGTTCAAGTCAAAACTCAGGATAGAAGATTTGATGATACTACAATGGCAATCACTGCTTTGCGAAATGAGGTTGTGGCTAGAGAAATGAAAATGGAAAGAGATTCAAAACTAGTGACTACAAAATTCTCTAAAGCTCAAGACAATCTCTTTGCCAGGCTGAGTAAAGTTGAAGAGAATCAGTCTGACTTATCTGCTAAAATTGATTCTATTGCTACTTCCCTGGAGTTAAGTACATCTATTCTTATGCTTGATGATGTCAAAAAAGGGGGAGAGAGTTGTCAGAAGGGATAGTGCTTGAGATGGAGGGGCAAGTAGTAAAGGAAAGAACAAGGCTGAAGAGGTTCAAACTCTGAGAACTAGCAAGTCATCTAAATCACAGTCTGTTGGGAGAAATACTGATACTCAAGGTACTTCAAAGACCAAGAGTTTGCTGTTACCTTCTAATCCACAAACTGATGAAGAATTGGCTGCTAAGCTGTTTATTGAAGAGAATGAGGAAGGAGTTACGATTGAGGACATTGAAGCTGAAGAAAAGAGTTTACAAGAAGAACATCTTAAAGCTTTAAAGTCTGGTAAGGTACAAAGAGGAAAAGCTCCTAGACCTGTTGTTAAAGGTGTTGTGATCAGAGAAAGGACTGATGTTAGTCAAAGTTCTCGGTTTTCAAAGGAAGCAATTGCAGCAGAGGCTAAACTCAAGCTAAAAGGCATTGAAGGAGAAAGTTCACAGAAGAAAATTACAACTTCTGTTGCATCACAAGCAATAATCACACCTTTACACTCTTCTCAGTTGAAATCGGTTTTTGGAAAAGGAACAATTCATGATCCAAATGTATTATCTGGAGTTTCTATGAATGTTTCTGATGGAAAAGCTTTATCTGGCAAAGTTGGTAATAATAAGGGTGGACTAGGTTCACACAGAGACAAAAGGCAATATACTGGTCCTAGAGATCCTTCTTCACTGGCTGTTCTAGGTCGTGGTGTTCCTCAAGAGAGTTTGGACAGACTGGAATCAGTACAGTTAGTTCATCAGAAGAGTTTAAACAAGGATTTTCTTTTGTACTTCATGGCTGATGGGACAGTATTAAAAGTTGGTGAGGATGATATTGGCTTGAAATGTTGGGAAGAACTAGAGTATGTTCTATATCTTCTCAAGGTGAATAGTCAAAGGACTCAATCAGTTGCTAATGTGCTCAGAAAGAGAATGACTCAGAATCTGGCAATCAGGGGAGAGAAATATAATAGCAGATATGTTCCTAAGTACAGGGATTACAAAGGAAATCTCATTGAAATGAAGAAAGGTACTGCAAAGTTAAAGACTGATTTGGGAATCACAGTACTTGATTTCAATTCACAGTCAGAAAAAGTCAGATTTATCAGACTGGGAAATGAGATGAGAAGGAACAAGATCTATGATCTTAGGGCTGCTATCTTCCAGACAGATGAAAGTGATCCTCAGCTCAGAGAAATTAAAGAAGCTATGAAGATTGAGCTTGAAAATGCAGAAAGAAGATTGCTGATTGATTATCTCAGAGCCATGCCAGATCTTGAAATGATAAGAGATTAAGATCTGTAAGGATTTTCTTATTCTCTGTAGTTTTTATTAAGTAGAAGCTTAAACTCTGAATTTGTATAAACACTGTATTTGTCTATTTGTTTTGACATCATCAATTATTGTTATTAACTTGTGCATTTTTGCTAATGAACAAGTTGGGGGAGATTGTTAAATATAATTGATGTGTTTTAATCAGTGTTTAAGTGTTACAGTGAATTATCAGAGTTTAGCTGGAAGCAGTCAGAGTTTAGTGTAAACTCTGACAGTTGGAAGCTCGACAGAGTTTGTCAAACTCTGTCTGGAGGAAGCGTCTACTGGTCAACAGTGATTGAAGATTTATTATGGAAGCGATATCTTTGAAGATTGGATAGCTATCAAAGAGATTGAGTTGACATAGGAGACGTGTGACAATCTGTAATTGATATCATTGTATAGCTGATTATTAGGAATATCAATTAGAGATTGTATCGTAGCTGTATGTTATATAAATACAGTTAGGTTAACCCTAGAAGGGAATCGAACAACGAATTATCTTTATTGTAACCTAGCAGCTCTTTGTGATATTTTACATCACGAAGAGGGTTCGAAATACAAGAAGTTTTTAAGTGCATAAACGCTTTTACTTGTTAAACTCTCATACAAAGTTGATTATTAATTGTGTATTCGGCCTAACATCCTCGCTCCGATCAGGGTTCGTCTGATCAGTGACTACATCGTCAAAATCACCAATGAGCTTCTTGGTGGGGCCTTTACTCTCTTCCTCCTTATAGGCTCGGGGGCCTGTTCTTGCATTCCTCTTCGCGCCTCTGGAGCTATATCGCTTCTCCACCTTAGCCATCCTTTCCTGTACGGATGCCACCGTATTACCGATCCCCTTCAGAAAAGACATTACTTCACTACCTAGTACCACCTAATTATTGACAGGCGTCTCTGTATTTTCAAAATCAACCTCAGGCTCGCGCCTATGTGGGTCATCCTTTGGGGAATCGTCCCTTAGGGGGTCGTCCTTCAGTACTTTATTCGATTTAGTCATTTTTCCCCCAAGTTAATGACTAGGCCCCTCCTTCTAACGCTAGATGTTATCAGGAGAATATTATATAACAATATTTTGGAGGTTGTTGGATTTAAGGAGCAAAATATGAATATTCTACTAAGAACACGAAGAATACAGAGGAGATTTGTAACTGTTTGTGGCTGATATTGTTTGTTGATTTTTAGGGGTGAACTGTTTCTCAATCTTAACAAGGTGCCTACGTACCCTATTTATAGGGATCAAGCCATACGTAGTTCTCTTGGAGAAGAAGTTACCCAGATGGGCTAGGGTTTCTATGGGCTCGACTTGGCCAAAATCCACTAGACGTCTTCTTGGGCTTATATAATTTGTCCCTTAATCCTGTTCATGAACCATGGCCCAATTAAGGTTACCTATGGCTAGCACGATGCTTGGATCATATGGCCTCACTCGCGAGGCTAATAGAGAAACTACGCGGCCTCGCATGTAACCTCGCTGGGCTTAGACATGCGAGGTGGTCCCACGCTATATGGAGATAATCCTGCTCATGCGACCTCGCTGGGCCTGATTGTAAGCCTTCACAATAGATATACTCTAGGCCTCGCTGGGCCTTATAGACTGCGACCCCTCACTCTGGGTTCGCTGGCGAACTCAACCTGTAGCTTAATAATACATTGAATTGACTCTTGATGGTGGACTTCAGTGACCCATTCTTCATTTCCAGGCCCATTATGAGTGGTATACCACTATTTTAGCCCATTAGGCCTGTTTAGGACTTATGCCAAATTAGGGAATAACAACTACCCCCGAGTCCATATTGCCATTGGAAATGCGATGTGGACTCAAAAGGCTCTTTTGCGATAAATTCTGATGCGAGGCCAAAACCCATTGTCAATCACTTTTGGGCTCTCTTCGCAGGCCCAATGAATTTGAATAGTTTCTAACAGCTGTTACGTCTCGAGATCCGTTCTTGGTTGCTAGGATGATGACACGTGTAACATATCTTTCTCTCTCATATCTACTATATAAACTCAAATTTTCTAATCATTTGTCACTTTCCATATAAACAACATAACGAATTGCTGCCAATTTGCTCCCGGATCAAACAAAGAACTAGCTCGCTTTCTTACAAAGACGACCTCGAACTTTTTCAAGATCTTCATCAAAAAGTAAGATTCTTTCTTTTGTTCTTCATTTAAATGTTTGTGTAGCTTATAATTCCTTCCTTTAATACTTGTGAATGTAAGTGATGCGAGCCTGAATATATTCGACCCCTTATCCATAATTTCACACTGCGAGCCCAGCCTCGCTAGGTTGGAAATCACGATCCCTTATTTATATATAGGACTATATTCCCGTCTTTTTAGAATAGAAACCCAATCCTTCTTTCTTTTCGAGTGCGAAGTGAGGACACTTAGAGCCTTCTATTCATTTTTTCCTCTTAAACTCCCTTGATATTCTGTAAGTGCACACACTAATATTCCACAATTTCTTTCAGATGTTTCATGACGATAGCTCAAGGACTCCTTCACCCCTCCCTCATGTTTCTATAAGCGAGCAGGCGGCTGTAAACATTGCTAGGGCTGCCAGCACGAGCGACAGCTCGTTCAAACTGTACATGGATCCCTTGTGGTCGCAGGAGGAATACACTCGGGAAACCCCTATAACAATGGCTAATACCAAGGAAGAATCACCATCAGACTCTCAGGTACCATCTCTCACTACCATAGATATGTCTGTTTCTGAGTATAAAAATATGATTGAACAATTATCTGTTGAGATGTTTAATATTCATACTAGTATGACTGCTGCTAATGAAGGGATTGTCAAGCTGTCTGCTAGAAATGAACTGTTAAACAAAAGGAATGAGGAACTTGAGCTAACTGCTATGCAAATAGAAAACCTTAAGAAAGAAGTTGAATATTTACAAAATAAAGTTCTGTATGCTAGTCAAGTTGAAAAGGCTCTAAGGGATGAGATAGCTGAGAAAGAATTCAAACTTAAAACTTTTAAGAACTCCTCTAGTCTATTGTAGTCCTACCATGAGAAACATCAAGAGAATGCAAAAGCTGTTATTGGTTTTGACTATGACACACTCAACAAGAGGAAAGGCTGTGCTGTCATTGAAGATGACAAGGTTGTTCAGGAGAATGTGCCTCATATTTTGAAAAATGCCAAGGCACCTATCTTTAAAGAATCAATACTTGAAATTGATGAGGAGGCCTTTTTCATCAAACAAATGTTGATTGATGAGGATGAGGCACAATCAAGTAAACAACCAGCACCCTCTAAGAGTGAGAGTGTAAAATTGAAAACCAAGAAGCCTGTTGGAGCTGAACCCAAAACTAAAAAATCTGTTAAGTTTGAATCATCCAGTAAGAATGAATCAGTGAAGAATGTGGCTAAGAGGAAACAGAACAGAAATGGCAAACTAGGGATTAACAAAGATAATAATTATGCTTATGTGCCTAATGCCCCTAGGAAAACTTCCCAAAACTGTTTCAGTACCAATCATTTAACTCATGTTTGCAAGAAACCTGTAGGTAGTGTGCCTAACCCTTTCTATGATTGCTCTGTGCCCTTAAGACATAGAGATTCTCCATTTTGTGACATAGTGTGCCTAACCCATGCAAAATGAATGTTATGACTAGCTGTTTCAATTTGAGAAGGCAATTCATTGATGGTTATATAAGTCACAATTCTCACATACACTACACAAGGCCAAAGTCTTCAAGTCCTCCTAGATCTAGGAAGGTACCTCTATCACCTAAGTCTGAGAACTCAAGTTCTAAGACTTCAAGCTGTGACAAGAAGACTGGTTCTAAGAATGTTGATAAGCATGTTGTTTATGATAAAAATTTTTCTAAGCTAAGTTGACCCAAACTTGTTTGGGTACCAAAGAAGAAGTAATACACTTGTGTTTGCAGGGCAAAAAAAAAGGAAAAGAAAGTCATGTGGGTGTTGTACAATGGATGCTCAAACCATATGACTGGTGATATGGCCCTGCTATCACAGTATGAAGAGAAGGCTGGCCCTATGGTTGCTTTTGGAGATGACAGCATTGGAAACACATTGGGATATGGCAAACTGAAAGTTGGTAATGTCATCATTGAAGATGTGGCACTGGTCAGAGGGCTCAAACATAACCTATTGATTGTTGGTCAGTTTACTAATAGGGGTTTAAAAGTGGATTTTGACATAGATGAATGTTTGATCACTCACAAGAAGACTGGTGAACTTGCTCTATCTGGAGTAAGAAAAGGAAGCCTGTTTGTAGCCAATATGGATTCTGCAAGCAAGGACAAAATTTGTTGCTTTTACTCAAAAGCATCAAATGAAAATTGTTGGCTGTGGCATAAGAAGTTATCACACCTGAACTTCAAAGCCATTAATTCTCTAGTCAAAAGAGAGTTAGTGGGAGGCATGCCCACACTTGAATTCTATCAAGAAGGAGTGTGTGACACTTGTCAAAAAGGAAAAATGAAAAGGTCAAGCCATAAGTCAAAGACTGTGACATCAATAACCAAGCCCCTGCAACTAATTCATATGGATTTATTTCGGCCTGTCAATATTATGTCACTAGAAAGAAAGAAGTATGCCTTGGTGATGGTTTATGACTACACAAGGTATACATGGGTGGAATTTTTAGCATCAAAAGATGAAGCTCCACAAGTAATCATTGAGCACATAAAGAAAGTTGATAAAGAAGCAAAGGCCAACAATGCAAGTGTGATTGCATTAAGAAGTGATAATGGAACAGAGTTCAGAAATGTCATGCTTGAAGCATTTTGCAAAGAGAATGGTATTTCACAACAATTCTCAGCTCCAAGGACTCCACAACAAAATGGAGTTGAATATAACTCTAATTGAGGCTGCTAGAACAATGTTACTTGATGCAAAAATGTATACATGTTTTTGGGCTGAGGCTGTGAGCACTGCATGCTATATTCAGAACAGGACACTCATCAACAAAAACCCTGGAAAGACACCTTATAATTTGATGACTGGAAAGAAGCCTACTCTCAAGTATGTTCATACTTTTGGAAGCAAGTGCTTTGTGTTGAAGGATAATTCAGAATATGTTGGAAAATTTGATGCAAAAGCATTCGAAGGAATATTTCTTGGCTATTCATTGGAGAGAACAACTTACAAAGTTTATGTCATCAGTCAAAAGAAAGCTATGGAAAACACAGATGTGACATTTGATGATAGCAAACTACCTGGACTAGTTGCCAACGATGAAGATAGAGATCCATTAAGGTTTGAAAATCTAAATGATTCTGATGAAGAGATTTAAACTGAAGTTGAGACTACAGTTCAACAAACTCCATTGAATGATGAAACAAGAGAAGAGTTTGTGCTACCCAACAGTGAAGATAGAAGCATCCAAGACACACCTGTGAATAGTGGCAACTTCACAGGAGGGAAATGAAGATGATCATGACTTGGATGATGAAGCAACATCAAATCAGAGAAATCAATCTGAGCACACAAGAAAGTGGGATAGATCACATACTGCAAACCAAATCATTAAACCAAACCAAACCAAACATACCTAGTATATCCCGCTCGGAGCAGGGTCTGGGGGAGGTGAAATGTACGCAGACCATGCCCCTGCTTTTAACGGTAGGGAGGTTGTTTCCGTGAAGACCCCCGGTTAAGTGCACATTAAGCTAATAGTGTGTGATATTCACAAGGGTTGTCTAAGATTTGAAAAAGGGTCATCGTCATACCTGAACCCATGGCTTTGAACACATGGGGCTTACCTACCAGGGGATTGACTACTCCGCTCTGCAAAACAGTCAGATCTAAGATGACACCTAGCCAAGCTCCCTAAAACTACAAAATTAGAAAACAGAAGACAATAAACGAAAAAAGAGAACGAAACAGCCGAACTTCTAACATAAAGCTAACCGAGACAACCCAACTCTAAGGCTCTCAACAACATAGCCGCTCTCTAAAAGAGAATCCACCACTCTAATTTGGCACCTCCAAGAACACCTATCAGCGGTCATGGTCTCATTTAAGTTTAAGGCCTTTAAATCCAACCTAAGCTGATCTTCCCACGACCTCCTCGGTCTACCTCTCCTCCTCACCCCAACAACCGAAAGACTCTTGACCCTCCTCACTGGGGCTTCAGCCAGCTTCCTACGGACGTGGCCGAACCATCTCAACCTCCCTTCCCTAACTTTCTCAGAAAAAGGCACCACCTCAAGCTCGCTCCTAAAGACCACATTCGGGATTCTATCCAACATCGTGCGCCCACAAGACCACTGCAACATCCTCATTTCGACCACTTCCAACTTGCTCTCGTAGGCCTTCTTCGCCGCCCAACACTCCGAACCATATAACATCGCAGGACGGATTGCCGCTCTATAGAATTTCCCTTTCAACTTTAACGGGACTTTCTTGTTGCACATCACCCCTGACGCTGCCCTCCACCTTAGCCACCCAACCTTGATACGATACGTGACATCGTCTTCAATCTACTGCAAACCAAATCATTGGAGATCCAAATGCAGGAGTGAGAACAAGGAGAGCAACTCAAAATAAATGTCTCTATGGGTGTTTTCTGTCCAAAATTGAGCCTAAGAAACTTGATGATGCACTGTTGGATCCAGACTGGATTATTACTATGCAAGAGGAGCTGAACCAATTTGAGAGAAACAAAGTATGGGAGGTTGTGCCTGTACCAAAGGATAGAACCATTGTTGGAACAAAATGGGTTCTGGAAAATAAGATGGATGAAGATGGTGTAATATTAAGAAACAAAGCAAGGTTGGTTGCAAAAGGTTACTCTCAACAGGAAGGCATTGATTATGATGAGACTTTTGCCCCTGTTGCTAGGTTGGAAGCCATCAGAATCTTCTTGGCATTTGCTGCACACTCAAATTTCAAAGTTTATCATATAGATGTCAAGAGTGCATTTCTGAATGGAGAGTTGGAATAAGAAGTATATGTGCAACAGCCACCTGGTTTTGAATATCCACATTTCCTAACTTTGTCTATAGATCGCTTAAGGCATTGTATGGACTTAAGCAGGCTCCAAGAGCATGGTATGACACTCTTTCACAATTTCTTCTTGAAAATCAGTTCAATAGAGGCATATTGGATAAGACATTGTTTTAAAAGAAGCATGGTAATGATATTATCCTAGTTCAAATCTATGTGGATGATATCCGTGAAAAGTTTTCTAAGCTCATACAAAGCAGATATGAGATGAGCATGATGGGAGAGTTGACATTCTTTCTTGGATTACAAGTTAGTCAAAGGAAGGATGGTCTCTTTATCAGTCAAACCAAGTACATCAAAGACCTATTGAAGAAGTTTGATTTGGAAGATAGCTCACCTGCAAAAACACCCATGGCCACTGCCACTAAATTGGATGAAGTTGTTAAGGGCAAGAAAGTAGATATCTCAGTCTACAGAGGCATGGTTGGTTCTCTACTCTATCTCACTGCAAGTAGGCCAGACATCATGTTTGCTACATGTCTGTGTACAAGGTTTCAATCAAATCCAAAGGAATCACATATGGTTGCTATAAAAATGATCTTTAGTTATATGAAGGGCACTCCAAACTTGGGTTTATGGTATCCTAAAGACACAGGGTTCAATCTGGTTTGTTATTCTGATACTGATTATACTGGATGTAGAGTGGATAGGGAAAGCACCTCAGGTAGCTGCCAGTTTCTTGGACAAAGGTTAGTCTCTTGGTATAGCAAGAAATAACAATATGTGTGAAGTTCCACAGCTGAGGCTAAATACATAGCTGCTGGAAGTTGCTGTGCTCAAGTGCTTTGGATTAGAAATCCACTTAGAGGTTATGGACTTGTGTTGGAAAAGATTCCTGTCATGTGTGACAACACAAGTGCAATCTCTATAGTTGCAAATCCTGTCAATCATTCTAGAACAAAGCACATTGACATCAGATATCATTTTATTAGGGAACATGCAACTAATGGAACCATTGAGTTACATTATGTTCCCACAGATAAACAATTAGCTGATATATTCACTAAGCCATTGGATGAAGCCACCTTCACAAGGTTGGTTAGTGAGATTGGAATGCTGAATTCTTCAGAATCTGGCTAAGTGAAAGTATCAACTAAATTGTTGCAGCAGTATAAACTTATTTTATTTAAATGCTCAATATTTTTGAAGTAAGTGTTGGCTGAAATATGATTTATAAATATTTCAATTCTGTTGCATATGCTGAAAAATCATATTCTATTAACTTGAAATTTCTATGAAATTTTAAGAAAATCACTATTTAATTTGTTAGAATATTCTTCACTGAATATTTCTGGTAAATTTTTAAAAGATAGTGAAAGTTGAATTTTATGAGTGAAAAGAATAGTTCGGTAAGTCAGATTTCTCTAATGATTCATTTTGTGTCAATGGTCGACTTCTCTAACAAGCCTCTTTAGGGTACTCTCGAGTTCTCGAATAGAGTCTTTTTGTAATAACCCGAATTTTGGGTAGAATTAAAACTTTTCTTATTGTGGTTAAAGAGCACTAATGAATGGTGGTTTCAAAGAACAATGATTGTAATGAATGGATATTGCTTTGGACAATGATCCTGATGCATTGGTATATTGTCAGAATAGAGTAATTCGATGGTTGAGGACCTAGATAAGAATAATCTACCATCCAGGAAGGAGCTAATGGATCCTTGAAGGGAAATGAGTACGTGCATAGTGTTTCCCATACATGCATAGTGTTTCCCCGTACGTGCATAGTGTTTCCCATACGTGCATAGTATTTCCCGTACGTGCGTAGTGTTTCCCGTACGTGCATAGTGTTTCCTATACGTGCATAGTAATTTGGTGGATGAATAGTGATTTTGTAAGTTGGAAAACTTTTCACGCCACCCTATGTACGGGACGTGATATGGATGTTTCGAAGTCATATTAGTAATACGCGGAGGAAATAAGTGAATGCAGAGACGATCGGAATTCAGAAATTCCAATTTCTTTTTCGGTATAATATTTGACCGGACAGTGGATTAAATATTATTATAATCCAAGAATTGAGATATTAACTTTGAGTATTTGATATTTTGGGATGTTATTATATTTGATTTAAGAATGAAGGTAGGAAACCACTGAGGCAGTGAAACAAGCGTTCTAGAAACCGCTAAAACGTTATAACGAGATTAATCAATAAAGCGAACGAATCCTAGATTACGGATTAAGTTCGTATCGAGATTAAATATCCTACATGATCATCACGAGGATTATATTAAGGATTGGGGGAGGTATTATGAATATCAAGAAATTTTCCGGTAAACCCTAGAGGTGAAACTACTTGGTTATTCTTCGAACGATCAGCGAAATTGAGCGATAACCGAACAAAGAAATGAACGAACAAGATAGGATGCATCCACCAAAGATAGTGGAAGATGACATCACACCTTTATAGAAATATCTAAGCACCTAGTTGCAGTTTACCCAGGGACTTAAGTGCTAAAAGGAAAGAGATGAGTACGTAAGTGTAATTGTGAGGTTAAGATATTTTAAAAAGGACCAATCAAAGCATTACAACACATCTTGAAGAGATGCATCCAAAGACATTAGATATATATTACAAGATGTTAGCATTATTGGCCATAAAGCAAGCAAGAACAAGAGAAAACAAAGCAAAAACACCAAACACTCCAAAACTGCTCAGCAGGAACAAAGATCAAAGAAAAATTCATATCTCCATTTCTATCCATGATAAAATCACCAAATTTTAACCATAGCTTCTCCACTCCATGGGCAAGATTCGTTCCAAATTTCATGGAAATCCAAATAGTATAGCCTAGTCGAATCCATGCTTAAAGTTGGAGGACCAAAACTGACCAGGTTCTGATCAGTAGAAAGATGGGGCTCAAAACCCTAGCTCCCATGGTTGGATTCTTGTGTTCTATAGCTCAAAAGAAATCCTTTGAAGATTAGAAGGTGTGGTAAAAATTTTAGAACCAAACTCTTAGTTTTTGATTTTATATGATTTTTACAAGATTGATGATGAATAGTGGATCTTAGAAACTAACTTTGTTTTCTTGAATCTTTGGTTGATCTAGAGCTTGGTTAAGGCATTACAAGGATCAATCAAGGCTTGTTAAGTGTTTTCATACTTCAAAGGAAGGTATAAAGTTCATAAACCCTAGAGCTACTTTGAGTATTATATGTTTTTATGGATGATTTTAGTGTTAGTAGGTTATGTATGTTAAGATCTATGATTTTAGTTGATGGTTGTTGATTAGTTGGATGATGATCCATGAGATGGTGATTATGTGATGTTATTAGACTTTTAATGATTTGTTCATATGATAGAATGGATGGGGTGTAGTGCTTGATTGAATCGCGGTGATGCGAAAACTTTGAAAAACGTGTAAACATAGCCGTTATAATGCCCGATTTTACAATGCCATGATTTGTATGCCATTTTCGTGCTAAGTGACCAACTGACCAGTAGCATCTCCTGCCATGAATAGTTGACTCATGTTACGAGGATCGTTTTGACATGAGAATCGTAGCATTCGGACTTACGGTTTAGGAGAAATCGTAAAATTCGTAAAAGCAGTTCATAAACGTACGTATGAATTCGTAACTGCAATTGAACCCCTTTAAAGTGATAAATTCGGTTGCGAATCTTGGTAATTAAATACTATAGGTCATAATAAAGATATGAGAGAAGACCTTGTGTGAAAAAGATTATTTTTGGATTTTATAAAAATATTTGAATCAAGGTTAAGTGCGAAGAAACCCCTTAAAGGAGCACTCGATTATAACTTTGTAAACCGCTTAGTGAAACGGGCGAATGAGATCCGAATTCTAAAACAAATCTTTGACTTAAGTATTTGTCGATTGACATGGACATAGTACGAGCCTAAAGCGAGCTAGTAACGCCTTCGTTGTGTATTGCTTACGTGTTTAAGCATTGAATTATAAGTGAATCATCTAGGGGATTAATCGTACGTTTTCTTTTGACTTTGTCTAGATTGTTTGACATTGTCACGAGCCCCTACCACATCTCGAGCATCAGGCAAGTTTCAATTCCCTTCTTTTAGGCTGTTGTTGTGATTGAATATATATATATATATATATATATATATATATATATATATATATATATATATATATATATATATATATATATATATATATATATATATATATATATATGTTTCTGTTATACATATGCCATAGCATGCATGACTACTTTCAAGTTATATCATTATGCTTGTTCCCTGATTGTTTATTGGCTTATAAATTAGATAGCTAACGTATCAATTATAAGCCGGTTATTGTAAGACCCTCAGAGAAGGGTGTATATATCTTATTCATCAAATATAGACCGGGAGTAAATATTTCTTGATATATCGAGGTTACCTCGGAGGAAAATATTTAGGTAAATATTTTTCCTTATTCGGGCGACGAATATTATTTGAATATTCATTCGAGATTATTTATTTAATTATCCTTACTTCAAATAATTATTTGAACGTAATCATTCGACGAATAATATTTGTCAATATTCATTCAGAGTCGAATTGATTATCGATTATTATTTCGAATATTCTTCTAAAGATGAGACTACTAAATGAATATTATTTGGATATTCTTTTAGAATATTATTTTATTAAATAAATATTACTTTTGAATATTCATTTAAGATATTAATTACTTGATGAATATTATTTTAATATTCATCTGAAGCTTGATTTAATTATCGAATATTATCTCGAATATTCCTTTAAGGCTTGGATTACTAAATGAATATTACTTGATATTCATTTAGAATATTATTCATTAAATGAATATTACTTTTGAATATTCATTTAAATTCCTAATTAATTATGAATATAACCTTAAATATTCCTTTCAGATCTTATTAATTAATGAATATTGTTTTGAATATTCATTTAAATATTTATTTATTCAATAAATATTCTCCTGATATTTCTTCAAGGGTTATTTTGAAAAATACTCTGATTAAAGATATTCTTTCATATTCCTAAATATTCTTTAAATATTCTTAATTCACTAAATATTCTCTGAATATTTATTCTATACTTAGAATAACCTCAATAAGTTTTATCTTCTTCGATTACTATGAAAAATATTTCGGAGACATATTATTATTAATCTTATATCAAGAAAGGTTCTTAGACATCATTCTTCTTGAGTCTATCTCCCTAAAAATAAGGGAACCTTACTTGGAAAATGTTATTTATCTTGTCGACTTCCCGGTCATAAAGTATTGTCTTCACTCGCAACTCGGGTGCTATTGACTTATTAAGTCGTTGTTTACCTTCTCATCTTTCGAGAGGTAAGATTGTTGGAACAAGTTGATATTCGTTACCAAGCAATAGCTTGGAAGTTATTGGTGAATTTTCCTTTCCAACTAGATACGACTACTTTGTAGAGTCTTATCAACAAGTATTTATACTTGGGGAAAGGGGGATGAACGTTACATTCAGAATCATGAATTCTATTTGAACGAGGAGTCGTGTAAGAGGCCGAGTAGCGTCGGTCCATCCCCTTTGGCCCAACCGTTGGCCGGGGAGAGCTAGTAAGGCGTTAGACAAGTAAAGCCGTCAGTTCTTCCTTCTACCGGTAGTAAATCTAATTTGAGCTGTACGATCTCGACTGATCATCAAGATTGGAACAGCGGGCGCGGTGAATACTCCATCATTGGTTCATCATCCAAACTTATTTATTTCCTGCAACATGATTACTGTTGGGAGAGCTGGAAAAGTGTTCATAACTGGAATTGCAATCTTTTCATGCAGGTTCCTCTTTTTAATGACAATGAGAATATCTCGCTTACTTTTGATGTAGCAGATATTTCTACAAACAAATACTTTAAGTTACCTTGTAACTTCATCGTTCATATTATACTGGCATCATTTCCTTAAATGCATGGCATATGGTTTGAAAGATACTTTTGAACTGTTATATATTATCGTTCAGTTATATATTATTGTTGGTGGGCTATTGTTCACCCTTGCTTTATTATTATATCACAACAACAGCTAGACCAGATGACTCGCACAAGGCGCACTTGACGCGGGCGAGGACGATGAGACTACCAGAGCTGAAGAAGAAGCTATTGGTAGGATAGATTTATTCTTTCAGTACCAAGTATATGGTCTAGTATGACTTGTGTAAATAGATGGCAAAGAGTATGTATTTATATTGAATTTCTTTTGGATTGTAAGAACTCATAATGTGATTAATAAAAATTTTATTGTTACTCTGATTTCATCTCTAGGACTATAACGGGTGTGTTTTACATTGTTGTGTTGGGTCATAGAGATGTAATTTATTTTATGTTAAGGAAAGTTTAAGTGTTGTGGACAGAATTGGAAACCGTAACGACCGGATCCCGGACCCCGGATCTGGGGGTGTTACAGAAGTGGTATCAGAGCGAGAGTTATATATACCAAGAGATGATACGACGTTATGTAATAATAAATTCACTAATATAATAAGGACCCTTGCTAGGTTCACCTAAAACCCTTACGGGAACTTTTTAAGTATCATGACAGTAACTTAGCTCGTTCTCGTATCGACTAGTAAGGCGACAGACCTTGAGGCGTACGAGTAGCAGCATGATGATGTTTTATTATATGCTGACGATCGGATTGTGAATTCGATAGAGTACCCTATTGAGGACTCGAAAGAGGTTCCAACAGAGGAGAATTCTATTGAGGATGAGGAGTTTACTCCAAGGAAATGAGGGCTGTTGTAAGAACCCCAAATTTTGGATATAATTAAAACTTTTATTAAGTAATGATAAAATGAGGAACAATGATTCCAACAACAAGGTCACCAGCTCTAATGAATGGTGGTTTCAAAGAACAATGATTGTAATGAATGGATATTGCTTTGGACAATGATCCTGATGCATTGGTATATTGTCAGAATAGAGTAATTCGATGGTTGAGGACCTAGATAAGAATAATCTACCATCCAGGAAGGAGCTAATGGATCCTTGAAGAGAAATGAATACGTGCATAGTATTTCCCATACGTGCATAGTATTTCCCATACGTGCATAGTATTTCCCGTACGTGCATAGTATTTCCCGTACGTGCATAGTGTTTCCTGTACGTGCATAGTAATTTGGTGGATGAATAGTGACTTTGTAAGTTGGAAAACTTTTCACGCCACCCTATGTACGGGACGTGTTATGGATGTTTCGAAGTCATATTAGTAATACGCGGAGGAAATAAGTGAATGCAGAGACGATCGGAATTCAGAAATTCCAAATTCTTTTTCGGTACAATATTTGACCGAACCGTAAAGAGCCTATCAATACGATCAAGACAAGAGTATTATAATGTTAAGGATTCAAGGATTTTATTTATTAAGTATGATTTGAGGATTTAGAATGAAAACCTTTGAGTTAGAATAACAAGTGTTCTAGAAATCGCTAGAACTTTATAACAAGATTAAGCGATCAAGCAAACGCGAAAGAAATTACGGATTAAATACGTAACGAGATAAAAAAAAAACCCTACTTGATCAGCTGGGGTTATATATAAGAATATTTGGTGGAAATGAAATGAAGAAAAGAAATGAGAAAGGAAGTAATGAGGTGGATGGACAAGAAGAAAACAACAAGGCTTCACATCATCAATTTTTCTAACACACCATAAACCTTTGACACTTGTATTAAGAGGAGTATTAGCAGCTATACCCACTTATACATATCACAAATATCATTTGACAACTAGCCAAGCAAACACCACCTCTCCCCCATTTTTCCAGCAGTTGCATTTTCCAGGGCAGGGGTCTTTGCCATTTTTTTCACCTAGATCTACTCATCTAAAAATCATTAAACAATTCATGGAGCTTCTACACATCAAGGTGAAGTTGGGGATTTAATTTCATAATTTTTGAAGATCGTTTGGATGGGTAAATAAATTCGAGAAGTTCACTGTTTTTCCCCCAAAACCAAGGCACTTCGAATTTTGGAGTTTTAAGATTTCAAAATCCACCTTCCAACCATTGTTTGATCTCCAAATTTTTATGGTGAGTCCTATATTTCATAAAAATGATCTCCTAGAAATCTTAGCTTCAAACTCCATGTTTTCCATTTTCAAATAAATCCTCAAAGATGAGGGTGAATAGTGTTTTCAAGAAACTAACTTTGATTTCTTGGTTTCTTTGGATGATTTAAGCTTTGTTAAAGCCATACAAGGACTATATAAGGGTTATTATAGCTTGTACACTCTCCAAGGAAGGTATAATTCTTAAGAACCCAAGATCTTACTTTGAGTTTTATATATGTTCTTGATGGTTTTAGATTAGTTAAGATTATGGTGTTGTTATATGCATAAAAGCATGATTATGTAGTTAGTAGTGATGATTTAAGAGTTTTGATGATTATGATGGTTAATTGAAACCTTCTTGGACTGGTTAAGATGAAAACCATGTATAGTATGCCCGGTGTGGCTTGGATTGATTGTTATGAATTTTAGAACGTTCGATTTATAGCCGTCGTAATGCCGAATTTTCGTTAGACTATTAAACACCGAGCATCACAGTAGCTATAACTCACTGTACAGCTTCATTTTCTGCCATGATAGGATAGATTATGTTTCAAGCTTCGTTTTGATATAAAGATCGCATGAAACGGACTTACGGTTTAGGATTTATGACCAAATTACTAAAAGTAGTTCGAATCCGTAAACGAAAGTTCGTAACTGTAATTGAACCCTCGTAAACTATGTAACGTCATGGCGAATCTTGGTAAATAAATACTAGAGGTAAAAAGGAAGGCGTGAAAGAAAACCGTATGTCAAAAAGATCATTTTTCGATTTATTAAAAATGTTCGAGTCGAGGTTAAACGCGAACGAACCCCTAAAAGACGACTCTTTTATAACTTCGGTAAAACACTTAGAAAACGGGCGATAAAACTCGGAGTATAATATTGGTTCGTAACGATCAACCTTAGAACTCATGTGACTTAAGTATGTCCCAAGTATAAATGCAATGACATGTCGTATTAATGAACGAATGTCGGGTCGGATCAGTGATAAAAGTAATCCACAAAAAGGGGTATAACGAGATAACTCGAGAACGTGTTTCGAATTAAGTATAACTTAACTTTTAATATGTTAAGTGATTAATCCCGAATGCCTTGGCTATTTATAGATCACCAAGCTGAACCGGGACCCGCTACCACTACCCCTTACCGTACTCGACTACCAGGCAAGTTCCAATTCCCTTCTTTTAGGCTGTTGTTGTGATTGAATAAATATATATATATATGCTGATATACATATGCCATTGCATGCATGCCTACTTTCAAGTTGAAGTGATATACTTGTTCCCTGAATGTTATTGTTGGCTTATAAGCTAGATAGTTATATATCAGTTATAAGCCGATTATTGTAAGACCCTCATAGAAGGGCGTATACATCTTATTAATCAAAAATAGACCGGGAGTCAATATTCCTTGATATATCGAGATTACCTCGGAGGAAAATATTTAAGTAAATATTTTCTATTATTTGGGCGACGAATATTATTTGAATATTCGTTCGAGACTAATTATTTTAACGATCCCTACTTCAAGTAATTATTTGAACGTAATCATTCGACGAATAATATTCGTCAATATTCATTCGGAGTCGAATTGATTATCGATTATTATTTCGAATACTCTTCTAAAGATGAGACTACTAAATGAATATTATGTGGACATTCATTTAGAATATTATTTCATTAAATAAATATTACTTTTGAAAATTCATTTAAGGTATTAAGTACTTGATGAATATTATCTTCAATATTCATCTGAAGCTTGATTTACTTATCGAATATTATATCGAATATTCCTTTAAAGCTTGGATTACTAAATGAATATTACTTGATATTCATTTAGGATATTATTTATTAAATGAATATTACTTTATTGATATTCATTTAAATTCCTAATTAATTATGAATATTATTTTGAATATTCATCCAGGGTTCTATTTAATCATCGAATATTATTTTAAATATTTTAAATATTCCTTTCAGGTCTTATTGATTAATGAATATTATTTGGAATATTCATTTGAATATTTAATTATGCAATAAATATTCTCTCGATATTTCTTCAAGAATTATTTGAAAAATACTCTGATTAAAGATATTCTTTCATATTCCTGAATATTCTTTAAATATTTTTAATTCAATAAATATTCTCTGAATATTTATTCCATACTTAGAATAACCTCAATAAGGTTTATCTTCTTCGATTATTACGAAAAATATTTCGGAGTCATATTATTATTAATCCTATATCAAGGAAGGTTCTCAGACATCATTCTTCTTTGAGTCTACCTCCTTAATAATAAGGGAACCTTACTTGGAAAATGTTATTTATCTTGTCGACTTCCCGGTCATAAAGTATTCCCTTCACTCGCAACTCGGGTGCTGTTGACTTATTAAGTCGTTGCTTACCTTCTCATCTTTCGAGGGGTAAGATCACTGGAACAAGTTGATATCCGTTACCAAGTAATAGCTTGGGAGTTATTGGTAAATTTTCCTTTCCAACTAGATACGACTACTTTGTGGAGTCTTATCAACAAGTATTATACTTGGGGAAAGGGGGACGAACGTTACATTCAGAATCATGAATTCTATTTGAACTAGGAGTCGTGTAAAAGGCCGAGTAGCGCCGGTCCATCCCCTTTGGCCCAACCGATGGCCGGGGAGAGCTAGTAAGGCGGTACACAAGTAAAGCCGTCAGTTCTTCCTTCTACCGGTAGTAAATCTAAATTGAGCTGTACGATCTCGACTGATCATCAAGATTGGAACAGCGGGCGCGGTGAATACTCCATCATTGGTTCATCATCCAAATTTATTTATTTCCTGCAACATGATTACTGTTGGCAGAGTTGGAAAAGGGTCATAACTGGAATTGCAACCTTTTCTTGCAAGTTCCTCTTCTTAATAACAATAAGAATATCTCGCTTACTTTGATGTAGCAGATATTTCTACAAACAAATACTTTAAGTTACCTTGTAACTTCATCGTTCATATTATACTGGCATCATTTCCGTAAAGGCATGGCATATGGTTTGAAAGATACTTTTGAACTGTTATACATTATCGTTCAGTCATATATTATTGTTGGTGGGCTATTGCTCACCCTTGCTTTATTATTATATCACAACAACAGCTAGACCAGATGACTCGCACAAGGCGCACTCGACGCGGGCGAGGACGATGAGACTACCAGAGCTGAAGAAGAAGCTATTGGTAGGGTATATTTATTCTTTCAGTACCAAGAATATGGTCTAGTATGCCTTATGTAAATGGATGGCAAAGAGTATGTATTTATATTGAAATTCTTTTGGATTGTAAGAACTCATAATGTGATTAATAAAAATTTGAGTGTTACTCTGATTTCATCTCTGGGACTATAACGGGTGTGTTTTATATTATTGTGTTGGGTTATAGAGACGTAATTTATTTTATGTTAAGGAAAGTTCAAGTGTTGTGGACAGAATTGGAAACCGTAACCACCGGATCCCGGACCCCG
Organism: Saposhnikovia divaricata; assembly: GCA_036435485.1. NCBI lineage: Eukaryota > Viridiplantae > Streptophyta > Magnoliopsida > Apiales > Apiaceae > Saposhnikovia > Saposhnikovia divaricata. Next base: position 63,813,061 of record CM071597.1, on the reverse strand, counting down.
GATCTGGGGGTGTTACAGAAGTGGTATCAGAGCGTACGTTATAAACCCCAGAGATGAGGTGACGTTAAAACAATAAATTCAATAAGATAATAAGAACTCTTGCCAAGTTCATAGTCGGACTACTTAATGTAGTGATGACATATAAAACCCTTATGGGAACTCGTAAGTATAATGATAGTAACTTAGCTCGATATCGTATCGACGAGTAAGGTGACTGACCTTGAGGCATACGAGCAACAGCGCGATGATGCTTTATATGCTGAAGATCAGCGGGTAATTCGATGGAGTACCCTACTGGAGACCCGGAAGAGGTTCCAGCAGATAAGGAAAATCCTGTTAGGATGAGGAGCTTACCCATGGGTAATGAGGGTCGCAGCCAGAATGACTGTGATGATTAAGATATGGTGCTCAGAAAAGTGAGTATAAAGAACTGATATATTATTAAGAGATCTGAAGATGCATGTTGAATTCATAGCCGGACTACCAGACGTAGTACCAGCAAGAAAGAAGGATTGGAAGAATTACTTGAGATCTTATACGGAAATAGATGAGAATCCTTAGAGATTTTCATCTTAACAAAGAAAGAGCTAGAGGGATGTATGATTATCAAAGACAGTGATATAGGGCGAGGAGCAGAGTCCCTAGGAATAGTTGAGAAGGAGGCAGTAAGTGCCATATCATTTGATAAATGAATTAGTATGAATATGGTCAGTAATAATTCGCCATGAGAAGGCAGGTGTCGTAGGTTGTAAATTATGGAACCAAATTGAGGTTAATAAGGTGGTTTTATTAAGGAAAATGTTCATTTTATGAATGAATCATTTAGAAAGTAAAGACATTGGGAAGTAATAGAATGATTGGGTAAAAGTTATATAAGGAAGTAGTAAGCAAGACAATGATCTCAGAACCTACCGGAAGATAAGACCAGTGAGTCAAGATGAACTCGTAATGAGACTACTGCCAGAGACTGAGTATAGAGTTAATTCAACTCAGTTAAATGATGAACCAGAAACGTTAGATGCATGTGATTCAGAGGAATATTAAATTCCTTCTTCTCTTTGAATGGATTATAGTAGTTACCTTAAGTTTACTCCGACACGGAATTATAATAGATCAAGTAATACGATCAGCAGTTAAAGAGAAAAATGTGAGAAAATCTTCCTGGAGCTAAAAGGTGAAATTGGTAATGACCAAGAGCTGGCATTGCTTAATGGAAAAAGGAGACTTTGTGCTTCCAATGACGCTTCGCATAAAGGGTTAGGTAGACCGACATTTGGTAGTATTGAATATCAGGACGTTGTGACAGGTTTCAGTTTGAAATTATTGATTCCCTTCTAAGGGATGGATATAATTGATTCCTCTCCAGTGGGTAAACTTCCAATCCGATGATGATTATTTCGTTAACTATGACTGCTTATGATTCCACCTGCTTGGAGGTTCATAGAACTATTCTTCAGGTTTCGAAACTGGTCTCCTTGATGTTACCAGTAGGTGGGTAGATTGATCAAAATTTCCCTGAGTCTGGAAAGGAATTCGGTGAATTTTGGCAAACCTTGTCTTTCTGATAATCAGAGAATGTCATGGAAGAGAGTAGAAACTGGAGCAAACCCTGTGATTTGGGTAAGGTTGCTATAAAATGGGTTAGTAAACGGACCCTGAGCATTACAATCGACGGTAGTGATAATATGATGAAGTGAGATTGGACGAAAACAGGAAATGTAAGTAAGAAACTAGCCGGACGGAGAAACTCCGGGATTGACTTAAGTGAAAAGGCTGTTATGCCAGGAATGGTAAGCTTGCGTGGCACGCGGGATTGATAAGAATAGTTGAAAAGATAAAAGTGGAGGAAAGGTGACCGGAGACGGTGCCGAGTAGTCGATTAAGACTTATATGGAGTAAAGTTTTGGAAAGGTAGAAAGGTATCAAAGAAGAAGGCACTATGCCGGCAATTGCTAGAAAAGTAATGCTATTAGCCAACCCCTAAAATCATATATTTTTATTTTAGTGTGGCCAGTTGAGGCCAAGTCACAACGGACTATAAAGTGACTAGACCAGCAATGAAAAGACAAAGCAGGGTTGCTTCTAAGTAAGCACCGACTGCAAGGGCTTCTGATATAAAGGAAATATTAATGAGATTGTAGGAGTCTTCTACTAAACCCTTTGCAACCCATGTTTTGATGGGGAATTTACTAGACCTTTTTGGGATGGGGTAACCCGTACTAAAGTGACTCATGTGTATATGGTTGTCCAAGATTTTGAGTAAAATGGGAGTATAGTGACTTGAGATGCATGATGTTAGGGTATCATGAATACCATGAACATATTACGACTAAGGGAAGTAAACAACGAAGGTTTATGAAGAGAGTATAGAAATGGTCAGAGATGGATCAGTATGCTGTAGAAATTTTGTCTAAGGCAAGTACATTTGAGAAGAACGATAAGTACTAATAGATTCACGTTGAACTCGACCAATATTTTCCAAAACATCCTTGCTGCCATTACCAAGTTCTGTAAGAGAGGAGATAGGCATACGTTGCCTTTTTGGAAGGCCAAATAGGCTGACAACTATCTGAAAGAAGAGGGTGGCATTAAGCCACCGATCGATTATCAAATGAGAATGATTGAAAAGAGACCTTTATTAAGGATACATGATCTGATTGCCAATTTTAAGATGCAAGAATTCATTGATAGTTGAATTAAGGATAGGATATCAATGAATTAAGACAAACCCTGGGGAATGCACAAGGGGTGGCATTAACCCTAATAACGACATTATGACTTCAGATGATATGAGCTGGACTTGCTAAGGCAACAATGACCGGTAAGGATTATTAGAAAAAAAAAAGAGTTCTGGAAAGAACATAGATAGAATTATTAGAGTATTGATCAATGACATTTTGATATACCCTGTACCCAGAAAATACAGGAGGAAGGATGAGGATGACCTATGAAACCTTACAAGGAAAAAGGTAATATTCCGAACTTCAAAATGGAAGTTTGGTAAGGAATGTATGACATAGTAACAGTAATGCCAGATGAGGCATGTATGAGACCATGAGGAAGTATGGATTGAACCTATAAAGGTTGAGATTATCCTAAGATAAGGAAAGAACTAAGAAGAGAAGTATCCTAAGTAGGATGGGGAATAAACGTGATAAAGTTCCCACGAGTAGGTGGAAGCAATGACTTATGGAGAAAGACTGTTAAATATATTTTTCTTCATCAGCAGAGCTTAAGGGAGAATGCTTTCACCCAAAAATGATGGGAATGAGGTAGAAATGTTTGAATTGGAATATATCCAAGGAACAAGGATTACCAGAAATTATTATTATCAGGAAAGGCCAATGAGGTGGCCGACAGTTTAAGTATAAAGGAATAATTATAAATGTTCATACGGAAGAAACAAAATGATATTTGGAAAGACCTTGAAGGTCATATTGGAGTGGAGGAAGTTACATTCCTTTTGATGATTGTGCAAGAATCGAAGGTAATAATAGTTTAAGTAAAGATTCGATTCCTGATGGAGTCTTAAGTATATTACGTACCTTAGAAGGTCCCGTTTTGAGGCAAACCAGGACCATGGTACAAAATTGATGAAGTAAACCGTTAAGTTTCCAGTCTTTTATGGAAGATGCATAAGTGATAGTTTCATCAACCGGACCTAGCTGCGATACTTGAAACTCTTCTGCAATTCTATCTACTTCATGTTATATCTACATCAAGTTCAGGAAGTGTTTCGTATGGATAAGGAATAGTGATCACTTTGTCTCCCTAAGGGATTTGAAACCCGTAGGGTTAGCTATTAATGCACTACGTAAACAACAAGCGATGGTGATTCTTCTAAGAAAGTAGATGACAATGTAAAGATAAAGACAGTGCTGCCATTGATTAACTAAATGGCATGTTGATGAATGACAAACAAGTTTATGTTAGTGTACTTCTGCGCAAACAAGATAGAGAATATGAGGTTGATGATTCATGATGTTAAAGATATTCCCATGGAAAGAATTAATGAGATTTGGAGGGAAGGGCGGTTGAGCCCGAGACTTATTGGGCCACCTGAGAGTTTAAAATGTTCGGACGGTGGTATTCGAGCCAGCCTTACCCCCAAAATTATAGCACGGTCATAACGGGTTTTCATGTGGCCAGGCTACGCCAGTAAAATGCAAATGTTCAACAGATGATAGGAGTACAAGAATGTAGATATACGACCTGGTCCGACTTACGAAAGACAACCTGTGGAAAACCATGGATAGAAAAGAACAAGTAATGAGAAACAAGGTTGGCAGAAGTAGATTATATGAATCTAAGTTAAAGGAATCGGGCCAGATTCATTTCGGAAAGTTTAAATTGAAATAACGTGATGATTATAGAGTAAATGAGACGGAATACCGATAAGGAGGTACCAAGTGCAAAAAGGTGTCTCAATAAAGAGGTGAAGGTGAAAGTAAATAACAGAAGTAAATAAGAATCAGATAATAAGAAGGATGTGATTGATAAAGAAAAGGCTGGGGAAGCAACTATGGAATGAGAAGCAAGGAGTGTTATGAATGGGTTTTCTAATGAATTCTCAGGATGACAACCTGATAGTGTCAATACTATAGTTATGAAAAAGGTAGTAACATGATATGGGATGTCAGTAATAATGATGCCAAGTGAGAAACCTAAGATTTAACCTGAAAGGTTGAAGGATTTCCCGAATGTGAGTATCGCTAAGATTGAACAAGAGTATTTGTCCATAGAATAATGGACAAAGCAGCAAGATATGTTGACACGTGAGATTGCGATCAAATAGTATTGGATATAATTATGATTAATTTCTTCTTTGATAAACCTCTATAGTTCAGAGGTAAATTCTGAGTATGATATTCTACAATCATGGAAGCTTTCTATAATCCTTTAGAACTCTTTTCTCTTCTTCTCTCTTATTCATCTTCTTTATGAATTGAGAAGAACAACCCTTTTTGGAGGGGAGGTACTGCTACGTGACTATCTGTCTATGTGATAGAAGTCTAAGTGGAATGCTATGACTTGTTTAATTGCTTGTCAAGTACTAAAGGCTGGCCCCCTTCTGTACTAACTATGCAATATAACAAATGTTCAATTGATCATAGTGATCTCTCAACAAATCTTTCCACTTCTCTATATTGATCTAGATTGCGAAGATTAAAGCGATCAGGAAATGCACAGTACGAGCGAGGTTACCTCCGAATCGTAGGGTGATAGTGATACCAATGTTACTGCAGGTATCAATAAGGATAAGACTGAGTAAAAGTATAACCCGGATAGTGAGTTGTACGAAAAGTAGCAACGTTGATGGAAAAAGGATAAAGTATGAATTGTAGCACTAGAAGATGTGCTGAGGAAGGGTAGAACGAATAAGAATTGACCGGGAAGCTAAAGAGTGAACGACAGGCAAACGACTCTTTGCTTCCTACCTGATTCCGGGACGGAATCCTTTTAAGGAGGGGAGACTGTAAGAACCCCAAATTTTGGATATAATTAAAACTTTTATTAAGTAATGATAAAATGAGGAACAATGATTCCAACAACAAGGTCACCAGCTCTAATGAATGGTGGTTTCAAAGAACAATGATTGTAATGAATGGATATTGCTTTGGACAATGATCCTGATGCATTGGTATATTGTCAGAATAGAGTAATTCGATGGTTGAGGACCTAGATAAGAATAATCTACCATCCAGGAAGGAGCTAATGGATCCTTGAAGAGAAATGAATACGTGCATAGTATTTCCCATACGTGCATAGTATTTCCCATACGTGCATAGTATTTCCCGTACGTGCATAGTATTTCCCGTACGTGCATAGTGTTTCCTGTACGTGCATAGTAATTTGGTGGATGAATAGTGACTTTGTAAGTTGGAAAACTTTTCACGCCACCCTATGTACGGGACGTGTTATGGATGTTTCGAAGTCATATTAGTAATACGCGGAGGAAATAAGTGAATGCAGAGACGATCGGAATTCAGAAATTCCAAATTCTTTTTCGGTACAATATTTGACCGAACCGTAAAGAGCCTATCAATACGATCAAGACAAGAGTATTATAATGTTAAGGATTCAAGGATTTTATTTATTAAGTATGATTTGAGGATTTAGAATGAAAACCTTTGAGTTAGAATAACAAGTGTTCTAGAAATCGCTAGAACTTTATAACAAGATTAAGCGATCAAGCAAACGCGAAAGAAATTACGGATTAAATACGTAACGAGATAAAAAAAATCCTACTTGATCAGCTGGGGTTATATATAAGAATATTTGGTGGAAATGAAATGAAGAAAAGAAATGAGAAAGGAAGTAATGAGGTGGATGGACAAGAAGAAAACAACAAGGCTTCACATCATCAATTTTTCTAACACACCATAAACCTTTGACACTTGTATTAAGAGGAGTATTAGCAGCTATACCCACTTATACATATCACAAATATCATTTGACAACTAGCCAAGCAAACACCACCTCTCCCCCATTTTTCCAGCAGTTGCATTTTCCAGGGCAGGGGTCTTTGCCATTTTTTTTCACCTAGATCTACTCATCTAAAAATCATGAAAAAATTCATGGAGCTTCTACACATCAAGGTGAAGTTGGGGATTTAATTTCATAATTTTTGAAGATCGTTTGGATGGGTAAATAAATTCGAGAAGTTCACTGTTTTTCCCCCAAAACCAAGGCACTTCGAATTTTGGAGTTTTAAGATTTCAAAATCCACCTTCCAACCATTGTTTGATCTCCAAATTTTTATGGTGAGTCCTATATTTCATAAAAATGATCTCCTAGAAATCTTAGCTTCAAACTCCATGTTTTCCATTTTCAAATAAATCCTCAAAGATGAGGGTGAATAGTGTTTTCAAGAAACTAACTTTGATTTCTTGGTTTCTTTGGATGATTTAAGCTTTGTTAAAGCCATACAAGGACTATATAAGGGTTATTATAGCTTGTACACTCTTCAAGGAAGGTATAATTCTTAAGAACCCAAGATCTTACTTTGAGTTTTATATATGTTCTTGATGGTTTTAGATTAGTTAAGATTATGGTGTTGTTATATGCATAAAAGCATGATTATGTAGTTAGTAGTGATGATTTAAGAGTTTTGATGATTATGATGGTTAATTGAAACCTTCTTGGACTGGTTAAGATGAAAACCATGTATAGTATGCCCGGTGTGGCTTGGATTGATTGTTATGAATTTTAGAACGTTCGATTTATAGCCGTCGTAATGCCGAATTTTCGTTAGACTATTAAACACCGAGCATCACAGTAGCTATAACTCACTGTACAGCTTCATTTTCTGCCATGATAGGATAGATTATGTTTCAAGCTTCGTTTTGATATAAAGATCGCATGAAACGGACTTACGGTTTAGGATTTATGACCAAATTACTAAAAGTAGTTCGAATCCGTAAACGAAAGTTCGTAACTGTAATTGAACCCTCGTAAACTATGTAACGTCATGGCGAATCTTGGTAAATAAATACTAGAGGTAAAAAGGAAGGCGTGAAAGAAAACCGTATGTCAAAAAGATCATTTTTCGATTTATTAAAAATGTTCGAGTCGAGGTTAAACGCGAACGAACCCCTAAAAGACGACTCTTTTATAACTTCGGTAAAACACTTAGAAAACGGGCGATAAAACTCGGAGTATAATATTGGTTCGTAACGATCAACCTTAGAACTCATATGACTTAAGTATGTCCCAAGTATAAATGCAATGACATGTCGTATTAATGAACGAATGTCGGGTCGGATCAGTGATAAAAGTAATCCACAAAAAGGGGTATAACGAGATAACTCGAGAACGTGTTTCGAATTAAGTATAACTTAACTTTTAATATGTTAAGTGATTAATCCCGAATGCCTTGGCTATTTATAGATCACCAAGCTGAACCGGGACCCGCTACCACTACCCCTTACCGTACTCGACTACCAGGCAAGTTCCAATTCCCTTCTTTTAGGCTGTTGTTGTGATTGAATAAATATATATATATATGCTGATATACATATGCCATTGCATGCATGCCTACTTTCAAGTTGAAGTGATATACTTGTTCCCTGAATGTTATTGTTGGCTTATAAGCTAGATAGTTATATATCAGTTATAAGCCGATTATTGTAAGACCCTCATAGAAGGGCGTATACATCTTATTAATCAAAAATAGACCGGGAGTCAATATTCCTTGATATATCGAGATTACCTCGGAGGAAAATATTTAAGTAAATATTTTCTATTATTTGGGCGACGAATATTATTTGAATATTCGTTCGAGACTAATTATTTTAACGATCCCTACTTCAAATAATTATTTGAACGTAATCATTCGACGAATAATATTCGTCAATATTCATTCGGAGTCGAATTGATTATCGATTATTATTTCGAATACTCTTCTAAAGATGAGACTACTAAATGAATATTATGTGGACATTCATTTAGAATATTATTTCATTAAATAAATATTACTTTTGAAAATTCATTTAAGGTATTAAGTACTTGATGAATATTATCTTCAATATTCATCTGAAGCTTGATTTACTTATCGAATATTATATCGAATATTCCTTTAAAGCTTGGATTACTAAATGAATATTACTTGATATTCATTTAGGATATTATTTATTAAATGAATATTACTTTATTGATATTCATTTAAATTCCTAATTAATTATGAATATTATTTTGAATATTCATCCAGGGTTCTATTTAATCATCGAATATTATTTTAAATATTTTAAATATTCCTTTCAGGTCTTATTGATTAATGAATATTATTTGGAATATTCATTTGAATATTTAATTATGCAATAAATATTCTCTCGATATTTCTTCAAGAATTATTTGAAAAATACTCTGATTAAAGATATTCTTTCATATTCCTGAATATTCTTTAAATATTTTTAATTCAATAAATATTCTCTGAATATTTATTCCATACTTAGAATAACCTCAATAAGGTTTATCTTCTTCGATTATTACGAAAAATATTTCGGAGTCATATTATTATTAATCCTATATCAAGGAAGGTTCTCAGACATCATTCTTCTTTGAGTCTACCTCCTTAATAATAAGGGAACCTTACTTGGAAAATGTTATTTATCTTGTCGACTTCCCGGTCATAAAGTATTCCCTTCACTCGCAACTCGGGTGCTGTTGACTTATTAAGTCGTTGCTTACCTTCTCATCTTTCGAGGGGTAAGATCACTGGAACAAGTTGATATCCGTTACCAAGTAATAGCTTGGGAGTTATTGGTAAATTTTCCTTTCCAACTAGATACGACTACTTTGTGGAGTCTTATCAACAAGTATTATACTTGGGGAAAGGGGGACGAACGTTACATTCAGAATCATGAATTCTATTTGAACTAGGAGTCGTGTAAGAGGCCGAGTAGCGCCGGTCCATCCCCTTTGGCCCAACCGTTGGCCGGGGAGAGCTAGTAAGGCGGTACACAAGTAAAGCCGTCAGTTCTTCCTTCTACCGGTAGTAAATCTAAATTGAGCTGTACGATCTCGACTGATCATCAAGATTGGAACAGCGGGCGCGGTGAATACTCCATCATTGGTTCATCATCCAAATTTATTTATTTCCTGCAACATGATTACTGTTGGCAGAGTTGGAAAAGGGTCATAACTGGAATTGCAACCTTTTCTTGCAAGTTCCTCTTCTTAATAACAATAAGAATATCTCGCTTACTTTGATGTAGCAGATATTTCTACAAACAAATACTTTAAGTTACCTTGTAACTTCATCGTTCATATTATACTGGCATCATTTCCGTAAAGGCATGGCATATGGTTTGAAAGATACTTTTGAACTGTTATACATTATCGTTCAGTCATATATTATTGTTGGTGGGCTATTGCTCACCCTTGCTTTATTATTATATCACAACAACAGCTAGACCAGATGACTCGCACAAGGCGCACTCGACGCGGGCGAGGACGATGAGACTACCAGAGCTGAAGAAGAAGCTATTGGTAGGGTATATTTATTCTTTCAGTACCAAGAATATGGTCTAGTATGCCTTATGTAAATGGATGGCAAAGAGTATGTATTTATATTGAAATTCTTTTGGATTGTAAGAACTCATAATGTGATTAATAAAAATTTGAGTGTTACTCTGATTTCATCTCTGGGACTATAACGGGTGTGTTTTATATTATTGTGTTGGGTTATAGAGACGTAATTTATTTTATGTTAAGGAAAGTTCAAGTGTTGTGGACAGAATTGGAAACCGTAACCACCGGATCCCGGACCCCGGATCTGGGGGTGTTACAGCTGTAGCCAGAGGGATAGCGAGAGTTAAGATTATAGTGCTCAGAGAAGTGAGCATAAAGAACTGAGATATTATTATGAGAATTGAAATTTTATGTTGGATTTATTACCGGACTACGAGAGGTAGTACCAGCAATTAAGACAGATTGGAAGGATTACTTGAGGTCTTATATGGGGATAGATAAAGATCCTTAGAGACTTTCAGATTAATGAGAAAGGAGTTAGAATGATGCATGATTATCAAAGACGTCGATGTAGGACGGGGAGCACCCAGGAGCAGTTGAGATAGAGGCAACAAGTGCCATATTATCGGATAAATGGATTAGTGTGAATATTGTCAATGGTAATTCGCCATGAGAAGGCGGATTTCATGGGTTATATTTTATGAAACCAAATTGAGATTGTTGAGGTGGTTTTATTCAGCGAAATGTCCATATTATGAATGAACCAGCTTCAAAAGTAAAGATAGTGGAAAGTGATGGCCTGATTGGATAAAGTTATATAAAGTAGTAAGCGAGACGATGATCTCAGAAACTACCAGAGGAAAAGACCAGTGGGTCTATGATAAACTCGTAATATGACTACTATCAGGTACTAAGTATAAGTTTATTTTAACTCAGTAAAATGGTGAATCAGGAACGTCAGATGCATGTGATTCAGAAGAATATTAAATTCTTTCTTTTCCCCGAATAGATTATAGTAGTTACCTTAAGTTTATTCTGACACTGAATTGCAAATGGATCAAGTAATGCGATTAGTGGTTAAGAGGTAATAGAGAATGTTTTAAGATGAAATTGGTAATGACCCGGCGTTGGTGTGAAGACTTTATGATACACTATGATGCATCTCATACAGGTTTAGGTGGTGTGCTTATGCAGCACGGCAGAGTAATTGCGGATGCATTCGGACAACACGGTACACCAGACTAGGATGGCCCTAGTAGTGCCAATTTTTATGAAACGACTAACTCCGACGGTAGTGTTCCTTCTGAAACCTGTGGTTAGGAAGACTGACATTTGATATTATCGACAATTAAGATGTATATGTATCAGGAAGAGGTGGCATGTTTCAGTTTGAAACTTTTGATTTCCCTTCTATGGGATATATATATATATATATATTTGGTTCCTTTCTAGTGGTTAAACTTCCAACTTTATGTCAATAATTTCGTTATTATAACTGCTTATGATTCTACCTGCTTGGACGTTCATAGAACTATTCTCTAGGTTTCGAAATTGATCTTCATAGTGTTACCGGTGGTTGGATAGATTGACCAAAATTTCCTTGATTCTGGAAAGAAATTCAACGAATTTTGGCAAACCTTGTCTTTCTGATTATCAGAGAACATCATGGAAGAGAGTAGAAACTGGGGCGAACCCCGTGAATTGGGTAAAGTAGCCGCTATATGGGTTGGTGGATAGACCCCGGTTATCGCGATTGATTGTAGAAATACAATGATGAAGTGAGATTGGACGAAAACAGGAAATGTAAGTAAGAAACCAGTCGGACTGAGAAACTCCGGGATTGACTTAAGTGAAAAGGCTGTTATACCATGAATGGTAAGCTTGCGTGGCACGTGGGATTGATAAGAATAGTTGAAAAGATAAAAGTGGAGGAAAGGTGACCGGAGACGGTGCCGAGAAGTCGATTAAGACCTATATGGAGTAAAGTTTTGGAAAGGTAGAAAGGTATCGAAGTAGAAGGCACTATGCCAGCAATTGCTAGAAAAGTAATGCTAATTAGCCAACCCCTAAAACCATATATTTTTATTTTAGTGTGGTCAGTTGAGGCCAAGTCACAAAGGATTTTCAAGTGACTAGAATGAAAGGACAAAGCAGGATTGCTTTTAAGTAAGCGTCGACTGCAAGGGCTTTTGATATAAAGGAAATATTAATGAGATCGTAGGAATCTTCTACTGAACCATTTGCAACCCATGTTTGGATTGGGAATTTACTAGACTTTTTGGAATGGGGTCACCTGTACTAAAGTGATTCATGTGTATATGATTGCCCAAGATTACGAGTAAAAATGGAAGTATAATGACTTGAGATGTATGATGTTAGGGTATTATAAATACCATGAATATATTATATGACCAAGGGAAGTAAACAATGAAGGTTTATGAAGAGAGTATAGAAATGGTCATAGATGGATCAGTATGCTGTAGAAATTTTGTCTAAGGCAAGTACCTTTGAGAAAATTGATAAGTACTAAGAGATTCACGTTGAACTCGATCAATATCTTCCAGAACATCCTTGCTACCATTACCAAGTTCTGTAAGAGAGCAGATAGACATACATTGTCTTTTGGAAGGTCAAATAGGCTGACAACTATCTGAAAGAAGAGGTTAGCATTAAGCCACCGATCGATTATCAAATGAGAATGATTGAAAAGAGACCCTTATTAAGGATACATGATTTGATTGCCAAGTATAGGATGCAAGAATTCCTTGGCAGTTGAATTAAGGATAGGATATCCATAAATTAAGACAAACCCTGGGGAATGCACAAGGGATGGCATTAACCCTAATAACGACATTATGAATTCAGATGATATGAGTTGGACTTGCTAAGGCAACAATGACCGGTAAGGATTATTAAAAAGAGTTCTGGAAAGAACATAGATAGAATTATTAGAGTATTGATCAATGACATTTTGATATACCCTGTACCCAGAAAATACAGGAGGAATGATGAGGATGACCTATGAAACCTTATAAGGAAAAAAGTAATATTCCGAACTTCAAAATGGAAGTTTGGTAAGGAATGTATGGCATAGTAACAATAATGCCAGATGAGGCATGTATGAAACCTTGAGGAAGTATGGATTGAACCTATAAAGGTTGAGATTATCCTAAGATAAGGAAAGAACTAAGAAAAGAAGTATCCTAAGTAGGATTGGGAATAAACGTGATAAAGTTCCCACGGGTAGGTGGAAGCAATGACTTATGGAAAAAGACTGATAAATATATTTTTCTCCATCAGCAGAGCTTAAGGGAGAATGCTTTCACCCAACAGTGATGGGAATGAGGTAGAAAAGTTTGAATTGGAATATATCCAGAGAACAAGGATTACCAGAAATTATTATTATCAGGAAAGGCCAATGAGGTGGCCGACAGTCTAAGTATAAAGGAATAATTACAAATGTTCATACCAAAGAAACAAAATGATATTTGGAAAGACCTTGAAGGTCATATCGGAGTGGAGGAAGTTACATTCCTTTTGATGATTGTGCAAGAATCGAAGGTAATAATAGTTTAAGTAAAGATTCGATTCGTGATGGAGTCTTAAGCATATTACGTACCTTAGAAGGTCCCGTTTTGAGGCAAACCAGGACCATGATACAAAATTGACGAAGTAAACCGTTAAGTTTCCAGTCTTTTATGGAAGCTGCATGAATGATAGTTTCATCAACCTGACATAGCTGCGATGCTTGAAACTCTTCTCCAATTTTATCTACTTTATGTAATATCTACATCAAGTTCAGGAAGTGTTCCTTATGGATAAGGAATAGTGATTTCCAGATAACCTACCCAGAGTACCACTCGATCGAGAGATTTGATTCCTTTCGAATTAGGGAGAAATTGATATTATAATAATGATGAATTAGTTGATACCCAATGGAGCCAAATTGATTATGAGGGAAATAATTTAAGGATAAAGACGGAGTCAGAGATTTTGGAATCTAGTTCAGACTAAGAGATTATGACGCCAGAGATATGAGGCTTGATTAGCTCATATGGTTGACCCCGAGGAAAGAGACACCAAGTATAATTATAATGATTTTGGGAGGTTGTACAAGGTTTTAATAAGCTACCAGATATCGATTTGGATGACATAATAATGAATATCGAGTGTTCAGAGCCCAGTGCTGCATCTCCCGTTAGCCCAGTAGGAATAAAAGAATTATCAACTCAGATGCGAGGATTGTTGAATAAGAGTGCGATGAGACTCAGTGTGCCACCGTGAGGAACCGGTGTGTTGTAAGAAAGAAATATGTTAGCACAAGATTGTGCATCGAACCTCGAGAGTTGAATGAGTCAACATTGAGTATAGGTACTGTTGTAGAAGATTGTCTGAGCAGCACGCTGTGTATTTTCCAAACTTATTAGGAAATGGGACATCACCGGTTGGAAGTTAGAAATCGAGGATATACCCAAGATTGTGAATCGCACTAGGTATAGACACTATGAAATTGTAAGTGATGTCATTTTGGGTTGACTATTGCACCCACAACTTTTTGGAATTTAATGAATTGGCTGTGAGTTATCTGAGATAGTTTTCGCCCTAAGTATATCGAAACATCGTATATATGAAGGAAAGGTGCGAAATCAAAAAGGATCAAACATGATCGACTTTCAGACCTATCAGATCTGAAAATATGTGTGCTTGTGTGTATATGAAGATTATGATTTTTGATAAAAGGATTGAGAGTCCTCGAACCAGACAACATTCCCCGCAAACAAATCCCCCCAAGAGATTCGCCTTTCTTTCAGAAAGGAGAAGAGATGAGATAATAGAGAATGACTAAATGAACACAGGAGGTAGATTGGCATTATGTGAGATGATTAAAGAAGAGGTTGGAACACCGGGGGTGATAGTAGTTAACAATGAGATAGCGAGGCCAAAACAGTGATGGCCGACGAGCTCGTTGCTAGACATCAAGAGTTACTCGAATCGGTTGTTAGAATACTCGAACTAGTTTCAATACAGAGTACCCCGTCGACAATAGAGTTGACATTTATACAATGGAATTGGGAAATATCTAGAATTAATAGAGGATTCTGACAAGCAAGTTTTTGTTGATGTATTTCTGTGCAAACAAGATAGAGAATATGAGCTTCGAGATTTGTAATAAGAAAAGGTATCCTCGTGGAAGGAATTAACAAGATTAGAATGAAAGGAAGAGTTTAAACGCGTCAGGAAGGTGGCCTATGAGCCAGCCTCACCCAAACCGGTAAAATGGTCATAACATGGTTCATGCGTATGTGCCTCATCAGTATACTATAGATGCCCGGCATATGACAGAGTACGAGCAGATAGATATACATAACCGAATCTGAACTACGAAGGACAACCTGTGGAAATTATGAATAGAAAAGAGCAAGCGCTAAGAGATAAGGTTGTCAAGCTAGTGAGAGATTTGAAGAAAATCAAGAAGTGGAAGAATCCACCTGAGAAATAGAAAGTGCAATGGTATAAAAGTAACCCCAGTTATTCCTAAACTGATTCCGAGGACAGAATCCTTTTAAGGAGGGGAGACTGTAATAACCCGAATTTTGGGTAGAATTAAAACTTTTCTTATTGTGGTTAAAGAGCACTAATGAATGGTGGTTTCAAAGAACAATGATTGTAATGAATGGATATTGCTTTGTACAATGATCCTGATGCATTGGTATATTGTCAGAATAGAGTAATTCGATGGTTGAGGACCTAGATAAGAATAATCTACCATCCAGGAAGGAGCTAATGGATCTTTGAAGGGAAATGAGTACGTGCATAGTGTTTTCCATACGTGCATAGTGTTTCCCCGTACGTGCATAGTGTTTCCCATACGTGCATAGTATTTCCCGTACGTGCGTAGTGTTTCCCGTACGTGCATAGTGTTTCCTGTACGTGCATAGTAATTTGGTGGATGAATAGTGATTTTGTAAGTTGGAAAACTTTTCACGCCACCCTATGTACGGGACGTGATATGGATGTTTCGGAGTCATATTAGTAATACGCGGAGGAAATAAGTGAATGCAGAGACGATCGGAATTCAGAAATTCCAAATTCTTTTTCGGTATAATATTTGACCGGACAGTGGATTAAATATTATTATAATCCAAGAATTGAGATATTAACTTTGAGGATTTGATGTTTTGGGATGTTATTATATTTGATTTAAGAATGATGGTAGGAAACCACTGAGGCAGTGAAACAAGCGTTCTAGAAACCGCTAAAACGTTATAACGAGATTAATCAATAAAGCGAACGAATCCTAGATTACGGATTAAGTTCGTATCGAGATTAAATATCCTACATGATCATCACGAGGATTATATTAAGGATTGGGGGAGGTATTATGAATATCGAGAAATTTCCCGGTAAACCCTAGAGGTGAAACTACTTGGTTATTCTTCGAACGATCAACGAAATTGAGCGATAACCGAACAAAGAAACAAACGAACAAGATAGGATGCATCAACCAAAGATAGTGGAAGATGACATCACACCTTTATAGAAATATCTAAGCACCTAGTTGCAGTTTACAAGAGATGAGTACGTAAGTGTAATTGTGAGGTTAAAATATTTTAAAAAGGACCAATCAAAGCATGACAACACATCTTGAAGAGATGCATCCAAAGACATTAGATATATATTACAAGATGTTAGCATTATTGGCCATAAAGCAAGCAAGAACAAGAGAAAACAAAGCAAAAACACCAAACACTCCAAAACTGCCCAGCAGGAACAAAGATCAAAGAAAAATTCATATCTCCATTTCTATCCATGATAAAATCACCAAATTTTAACCATAGCTTCTCCACTCTATGGGCAAGATTTGTTCCAAATTTCATGGAAATCCAAGTAGTAAACCCTAGTCGAATCCATGCTTAAAGTTGGAGGACCAAAACTGACCCGGTTCTGATCAGTAGAAAGATGGGGCTCAAAACCCTAGCTCCCATGGTTGGATTCTTGTGTTCTATAGCTCAAAAGAAATCCCTTGAAGAGTAGAAGGTGTGGTAAAAAATTTAGAACCAAACTCTTAGTTTTTTATTTTATATGATTTTTACAAGATTGATGATGAATAGTGGATCTTAGAAACTAACTTTGTTTTCTTGAATCTTTGGTTGATCTAGAGCTTGGTTAAGGTATTACAAGGATCAAGCAAGGCTTGTTAAGTGTTTTCATACTTCAAAGGAAGGTATAAAGTTCATAAACCCTAGAGCTACTTTGAGTATTATATGTTTTTATGGATGATTTTAGTGTTAGTAGGTTATGTATGTTAAGATCTATGATTTTAGTTGATGGTTGTTGATTAGTTGGATGATGATCCATGAGATGGTGATTATGTGATGTTATTAGACTTGTAATGATGTGTTCATGTTAAATATAATTGATGTGTTTTAATCAGTGTTTAAGTGTTACAGTGAATTATCAGAGTTTAGCTGGAAGCGGTCAGAGTTTAGTGTAAGCTCTGACAGATGGAAGCTCGACAGAGGTTGTCAAACTCTGTCTGGAGGCAGCGTCTACTGGTCAACAGTGATTGAAGATTTATTATGGAAGCGATATCTTTGAAGATTGGATAGCTATCAAAGAGATTGAGTTGACTTAGGAGACGTGTGACAATCTGTAATTGATATCATTGTATAGCTGATTATTAGGAATATCAATTAGAGATTGTATCGTAGCTGTATGTTTTATAAATACAGTTAGGTTAACCCTAGAAGGGTATCGTACAACGAATTATATTTATTGTAACCTAGCACCTCTTTGTGATAGTTTACATCACGAAGAGGGTTCTTAATACCAGAAGTTTTTAAGTGCATAAACGTCTTACTTGTTAAACTCTCATACGAATTTAATTATTAATTGTGTATTCGGCCTAACAAGTGGTATCAGAGCAAATCTGTTACTTTATTACAGGTTAAGATCCAAACACAACAATAATCATGTCAGCAATTCCTCCACCAACACCTACTGTTTCTGAAAAGGCTCCTACTACTGTGAGTCGTTATGAACCAATCAGGGTTCCTATTCTCAGGCCATTAGAGTATGCTATGTGGAAGGTCAAGATGACTATGTTTCTGGAGGCTACAGATCCAGAATATGTTGACAGGATTTATGAAGGCCCTCACAATCCTACAAAGCTATCTGTTGCAGCTGCTGGTGAAGAAGCTAAAATAGTTCCAAAGGAAAAGAAGGACATGACTCCTGAAGATCTATCATCAATTGCTAAGGATGCAAAGGTTAGGCATTTACTGCATAGTGCTTTAGACAATGTTATGTCTAACAAAGTCATTAACTGCACCACTGCAAAAGAGATATGGGATGCTCTTGAAGTCAGGTGTCAAGGAACTGCGGCTATTAAGAAGAATAGGAGAAACATACTCACACAAGAGTATGAGCATTTTGAGGCTAAACCTGAAAAGACCATGACAGAAACATTTGATAGATTCTGTAAATTGCTCAATGATCTGTCATTGGTCAACAAAGAGTATGATCTAGAAGGCTCAAATCTCAAGTTTCTTCATTCTCTACCTGAAAAGTGGGATGTGAAAACAACCACTATTAGAGACAACTATGATCTTGCTGAAACAGAGGTTGATTAAATCTATGGGCTGCTCAAAACTCATGAATTGGAAATGGAGCAGAGAAACAGGAGATCAAGCAGGAAGGCAAAGTCTGTTGCTCTTAATGTTGAAGAGAAGTCTCAGAAGAAAGAGGCATCAAGAAGGAAAATGAAGGGAAAAGCTATGGTCATACACTCGGAAAGTGAATCATCAAACTCTGATTGTGATTCAAACTCTTCTGAATCATCTGACTCTGAGGATGATGAAGAAGAAATGAGGAAAATGGCTGTGTTGATGGTGAAGACCTTCAAGAAAATGGGCTTCAAGAATTTCAAGAAAGGGAAAAGGTTTTCTAGAGATTCAAATGAAGACAGGAAAAGCTTCAGGAAGTTTGATAAGAGAGATTCTAAAGGGAAGAAGGATAAGTCTGAAATTCAATGCTACAAGTGTAAGGAGATGGGTCACTATGCTCCTGAGTGCAAGAAGGGTAAAACTGGAAAGGTACTCTACACTAAAGGCAGAGATTGGGCAGATACTTCAGATTCGGATGAAGAAATGAACTATGCTCTCATGGCTACTACTGAATCAGAAACTTCTGAAAATCAGGTACCTCTAACTACCTATGCTTATAATATTGATGACATTTCTCAATTAAGAATTTATCTTAAGTCATTGCATATAAGTTATAGGGATCAGACTTTAGAAAATGAGAGGATAAAATCTGAAAATTCTGAACTTAAGGTTAGAAATAAACTTGTTGAAGAAAAACTTGAAAACATGCAACAAGTTCAGAAAGAGAGAGATGATGTTGTTTGTATAGAACAGAATTTTCTTCAGAAATATAAACAACTAGAATCTGAGTTGGAGGAAGCAAATAAGAAAATTAGGACTTGGACTAATTCTGGAAAGGACACTCAACAGATTTTTCAAACAGACACTGTTGGTCTAGGTTATAATGAGGGAGATGAACTTAGATTTCAAAATCAAGTTAAAATCAGACCTCATTTTGTACATGGAACAAGTAAATTTTTGTCTGAAAATGAAAAAGAAGCTGTTAAAAGTAAACCAGTAAAAACTAGTGTTAAACAGGTTAATATTGGTTCAATGACAGATAAACAACTCAAACATAAACTGAAGGAGTTAAAATCTGTTAAGAAATAGAGAGTGTCAAATAAGAACAGAAATGGAAAAGTAGGCATCACTTCAGGAAATAAACCAATGCTTGCTAGTTATGCTCCAAAAAAAGACATGTCATAACTGTGGTAGTACTAAGCATCTTGCAAATTTCTGCAAGAAAAATAAAAATATAAATTCTTTACGTACCAAGTCTGAGGTAAAGAAGGATTTTGCTAGAACTAAGCCACAGACTTTATGCACACACTGTGGAAGCACTTGGCATTCCATTTATACTTGCAGAGAATATCATGCTATCTATCATAATTACTATGAACTGAAACCCAATCTGAAATGGGTTAAAGTTGATACTGCAAGTGTAAACACTGATACTGTTAGCTCAAACTGTGATAATGTTAATTCCGCTGCAAAAGCTAACAAAGTTAAGAATGCCAAAGGATCCAAGCAAGTCTGGATCCTTAAATCTAATCCTCAGTAATTGCTTATGATTGCAGGGCAACAGGGAGGCAACCCTAGTCGTGGACAGTGGATGTTCAGGACACATGACTGGAAATAAAGCCCTGCTATCAGACTATGAGGAGAAGGCTGGCCCAAAAGTTTCCTTTGGTGATGGCAATGTAGGAAGAACATTGGGATATGGCAATATTAATCTTGGAAATCTCATCATCAACAATGTAACTCATGTCCCAGGACTCAAGCATGACTTGTTATCTGTGAGTCAAATCTGTGACAAGGGATATCATGTAGATTTTCAACCTGAATATTGTGAAGTTATAAGCAAATCTAAAAGAAAGGTTGTTCTAGTTGGTCACAGGCAAAACAACATTTATGAAATCAAGCTTATGATAGATTCTGTTGGAAAAGCTGTTTGCCTGTCTACAAGAATGTCTAGTGAAGAGAGTTGGAAGTGGCACAAGAAACTCTCACATTTGAACTTGAACAACATCAATGAATTGATCAGAAAGGATCTTGTAAGAGGACTCCCAAAGGCTCTGTTAAATGTTGATGGCCTATGTGATTCATGTCAGAAGGCTAAACAAAGGAAGTCATCTTTCAAGAGCAAGACAGAATTTTCAATCACTGATCCCTATCATCTTCTGCATGTTTTTCTCTTTGGTCCAGTAAATGTTATGTCTATAGCAAGGAAGAAATATGCTTTAGTTATTGTTGATGAATACACTAGATTCACTTGGGTGTATTTTCTAGCAAAGAAGGATGAAACTGCATTAACTCTGATGGAGCATGTGAAGCTTCTGGACAAAGGATCAAGTAACAATGTCAGAATCATCAGAAGTGATAATGGAACTGAGTTCAGAAATGCAACAATGGAAGAATTCTGCAAGGAAAATGGAGTGAAGCAAGAATTTTCAGCACCTGGTACACCACAACAAAATGGTGTAGTTGAAAGGAAAAACAGAACCTTGATTGAAGCTGCCAGAACTATGCTTGATGAAGCAAAATTGCCAACTTATTTCTGGGCAGAAGCTGTTCAAACTGCTTGTTTTACTCAAAATGCTACCCTGATCAATAAGCATGGAAAGACACCATATGAGATGGTGAAGAAAAAGAAGCCTAACCTGAAATACTTTCATATTTTCGGGTGCAAATGTTTTGTTTTGAAGACTCATCCTGAACAG
The DNA here is from genome assembly GCA_036435485.1 of Saposhnikovia divaricata. Taxonomy (NCBI): domain Eukaryota; kingdom Viridiplantae; phylum Streptophyta; class Magnoliopsida; order Apiales; family Apiaceae; genus Saposhnikovia; species Saposhnikovia divaricata. The sequence continues at coordinate 63,791,724 of CM071597.1, read as the reverse complement.
TTGACCAAGTTTGAGCTAAAGGCAGATGAAGGAATTTTTGTTGGTTATCCACTGTCAACAAAGGCATTCAGAGTTTACAATCTGAGAACTAAAGTGATCATGGAATCTATACATGTGTCTTTTGATGATAAGAAGATAACTGGACTTGAAGACAAAGATGAATATGATCGACTGGACTTTGAAAATGAAGATTTAAACTCTGATGAAACAATTCTGACAGACTCTGTTGAAACAAACTCTGAACCTCTACTGGTAAACACTGGAGAAACTTCTCAGCCACAACAAAGGGAAGAACCAGTTGAGGGGGAGCATGATCAAGATGAAGACTCAAACACTGATACTGAGTCAACTGAAAAATCTGGATCAAACTCTAATGATTCAAACTCTGAAAATTCAAATTCTGACTCTGGGCAGTCAAGTTCAGGGAGAGTCTCAGAAAACGAAGATAGATCACAACAAAATCAGGAGAGCATGGATCAAGGGGGAGGATCACATGCTGACAGAAGTCATTTTCCTTCTGCTAGGAAATGGACTAAATCACATACACCTGATTTGATAATTGGTGATCCAGATGCAAAAGTGAAAACAAGAAGTGCTACTGCAAGTGAATGTCTGTTTCATGCATTCTTGTCTAAAAATGAACCAAAGAAAGTGGAAGAAGCTCTTCAAGATGCTGACTGGATAATAGCAATGCAGGAAGAGTTGAATGAATTTGAAAGAAATGAAGTTTGGACCCTTGTACCAAGGCCAAAGAACAGATCTATTGTTGGTACTAAATGGGTTTTCAGAAACAAGACTGATAGTGAAGGTGTTATCACAAGGAACAAGGCTAGACTGGTAGCAAAAGGCTATTCACAACAGGAAGGAATAGACTATGATGAAACATTTGCTCCAGTTGCAAGCTTGGAGGCAATCAGAATTTTTCTAGCATATGCCTCTCACAAGAAATTCAAAGTGTTCCAGATGGATGTGAAAAGTGATTTTCTGAATGGAAAGCTTGAAGAAGAAGTGTTTGTTGAACAACCACCAGGATTTGTGGACCCCAAATATCCAGATTATGTCTACAGGCTGGATAAGGCACTATATGGACTTAAGCAGGCACCAAGAGCATGGTATGAGACACTTGCTCAATTTCTTCTAGAAAGTGGATTCAACAGAGGAACAATTGACAAAACTCTGATTTATTTCAATCAAGGAAGTGACCTTCTTTTAGTTCAGATATATGTTGATGACATTATCTTTGGGTCTACTAATGATAAACTCTGTAAAAAGTTTGCCAAGCTCATGCAGTCCAGGTATCAAATGAGCATGATGGGAGAGCTTACTTACTTTCTAGGCCTACAGGTGAGACAAACAAATGACGGTATTTTCATTAATCAGGAAAAATATACCAGAAATCTTCTCAAGAAATTTGGTATGCTTGACTGTTCATCTGCATCAACTCCCATGGCAACAGCAACTAAATTGGACAAAAACACAGGAGTTTCAGTGAATATGACAAACTACAGGGGCATGATAGGATCACTTCTATACTTGACAGCTAGTAGGCCTGACATCATGTATGCAACCTGTCTTTGTGCATGGTTTCAGGCAGATCCTAGAGAGCCACATCTGACAGCTGTGAAAAGAATCTTCAAGTATCTCAAGGGCACCATATCATTAGGTCTGTGGTACCCCAGAGAATCAGATTTCAAGCTACTTGGGTATTCTGATGCAGACTTTGCAGGCTGCAAGATAGACAGAAAGAGCACTAGTGGAAGTTGTCAATTTCTTGGTGACATACTTGTCTCCTGGTACAGCAAGAAACAGAAATCAATTTCCACATCTACAGCTGAAGCAGAGTATATTGCAGCTGGTAGCTGTTGTGCACAGATCTTGTGGATGAAGAATCAATTGCTGGATTATGGATTGAGGTACAGTAAAATTCCTATTTACTGTGATAATCAAAGTGCTATTGCTATGACAGGTAATCCAGTACAACATTCAGTGACCAAGCACATCAGCATAAGGTACAACTTCATCAGAGAACATGTGGAAGAAGGGAATATTGAACTACATTTTGTGTCTACAGAACAACAGCTTGCAGATATCTTCACTAAACCATTGAGTGAAGCTACATTTACAAGACTGGTCAATGAACTAGGAATGGTCTCTGGTTCTGACTAGGAATGTTGGTTAGATTCAAATTTTACTTATGAATTGTATTACTCATATTTCCTGATTGGTTAAATGCTAAGTGAACTCTGTTGATTAAACTCTGTTATGCATACTCTGTTAAACTCTGTCAGCATGTCTGTATGTCATACACTGTTAATAAGTTTGATAAACTCTGTGAACTTTGAGTTAATTTTTGTCTGAATGAAAACACCAATGAAGAAATATGTATGAAACATGATTCTCATCAATTAATCATGAATCTTTCTGAGTTATTGTGATCTAATCTTAGATTGTGCATAACACAGCATGATACTGGTTCATATTTATAGCATCTCTTAGTTTATTTTGTTCTAAACTCCGAGTCTATAAATACTGTGTGTATTACCTTACATGAATAACTACTGATGTTGATGAACTCTAAACTCTGTTAGTTATACTCTGGTAGAATAAAATGCTTACTGCAATACCCCAAAGAAAATGTATATAGGTTGTTATACTCCTTTGAGATTATGTTGGATACTAGGATGACCCAGGAACTTATTGGTATATAATATGTACTAAAATTCTCTAATTTTTGGTGACTAGTTAAATACTAGGATGACCCAGGAACTTATCAAAATGATAAGGGCTAAAATTTTTGAATTTTTGGTGACTGGTTCCAACCTCTAATTACTGGAATGAATATAATTAAAAAAAAAGTATATATAGAGGGGGTATAAAATAAATTAAAAGTTACTGTATATAGATTGATTACTACAGAGTTTAGCTTTCATCATACAGTCAGTGTTTACTATGACAGTTTGTGCATCCAGTGTTTATTGATTTACTTTATGGATTTTATGAAAAATTAGATGCTCTAAAAATTGATTTAGTAAACTCTGCTTCACACACACATATTTTCACAACTGTGCAATTTATGAAAGGGTTTCGGTAATAAAGTTGGAGAATTGACAAACGCTGTTGATTCGTGGTTCGTACTCTAAGGTAAATTTTCATTTGGATAATTTGAAGATTTTGGAGTAAATAGGGCTTTTGACAACTGTTAATAAGTGTATTGTTGATTTGTGGTTCATACTCTGAGTCTCAGAGTTCTCGAATAGAACAAAACACTTCTCGAATTGGTACTCTGTTCTGTTCCTGATTTAATTGTGATTATTGTTGATGAATTTGTTCCTTATATGATTACTTTAATTAGTTTTCATAGTCTCTTCTTTGATTTACTTCCTTGAAGAACAGTTCATAAACATAAAAAATTGCAGAACACACTGAATAAGATTAGAGAAACAGAATTTTTCATTGATAATAAGAAAGAGATTACAAGCAAGTATTACATCTTTTTGTTCTCTCTATCTGCTAATCTATTCAACAGGAAAATAAAAGGTCAAGTCCAAACCACTCCATTGTTAGCAAACATCTCAGATCCCATCTTTGCCACTTTATTTGGGTGGAAGTTGAAGGGATAAGGTTATTTTTGCTGACATATTCATTAACAATGGTTGGTGGTGTTGGATGAGGATGCCTTCGAGGAAAGCCATGCTAATGTTGCTTGGAGAGCAGCATCGATGTCGATCACTCTTGCAGGTAAAAAACTTGTTAGCACAAAATTACGCAAGCGCACGTAGTCACAAGTAATATAATTAAAGTTCGTTCCGCAGAGATCTGGTTAAGTTTCAATCGGTAAATATGCCTATGCAACAATGTTTGGTTTTAATCCACTGCTAATTAAGACAAATAACAAGATTGAGGTTTTAATTATCTAACTTAACTAGGATGCAAATTATTAAACTAAGAATAATTAACTAATGAGAATTTAATATGAATTACTTATATGAGATAAAACATGGAATCCTAATTTCATTATCTACTTCCCTTAGAGTCGCAGCCTTTAATCAATACATGTGATGGTTTTGATATCTGATCGGATAACACGAAACAAGTAAAAGCTATCTCTCGATATACTAATACCAAACTACGCATGCATCCACAAAAGAGATAGAAGATGGGTAGACACCAAATATGTTTAGACCCTATATCTCTATAGAATTTGAAAACATAAAGGTTTAAGCACAAGTTATCCACATAGATCACATAGAGTAGCATAATATCTCTATTTACGCCACAAATCATGATGTTAAAACATCAACCTATCCTATGCTAGCATGGCAAGTTCTAAATCTCAAGATCCACTCTCGTTTAGCAAGAGATTAACAAATTAGATGTTCGCGACGCATCTACATACATGAAACACAACCATACGAGGATATCAAGAATTCACCACACGTAAATCTTTAAAGCATATAAACTACTAAGCTACATAGATAAATCCATTAGGATCCCATGACAACGATTAGTTCATAATTGAACCGTTCGTCACCATGGGATTAGATGAAAACATGATATTAAACAAAATATAAAATAAAGAATCAATAATATTAATAAAAACAAGAGTTGAGAAAACAAATCTATTATCCAAAGTATACAGAAGATGAAGTAGATCTAGATCTTGCTTGTCACCGAGCTTGAATCCTTCTCCACTCTTCTCTCTTACAGTTCTACGTTACAATAATAAAAATCTGATACAAATTACAAGGTATGATGTGTTTATATAGGCACTCCAAGTCTTGCCCAGCAAGAAAATACAAAAACAGAATTATAATAGAATTTCTGCAAGATACGTTTCCTAAATTGATTCTGTTTTGTAAGGAAAATTCGTGGCTGACTTTTCTTCAGATTTTCTGGATCGTTCCAAACTTAATTGGACCTCTGGACCACCTTATAATGATAGAGAATCTCGTTATCTTCGCGTGGACTGCTTACGGGCCTCAAACGGACTTCTAGAACTCAAGATATGGCCAAAACAGTGTAAACTGTGCAACCCTTCTCGAAAATCCGAATTTAATCAATTAATTCCCAAAAAATTATAGAAGCATCCACCTTAGTCAACATTCTCGTAACTCTGCACCACTAATCAAAACACATCAAAACTACAACAACTTGAGTCCAAGACAATCGATTTAAGCTGAAATTAAGCGATCCAAGTGGATATAAAATCCACTTATCACACCCCCAAACTTAAACCGATGCTTGTCCTCAAGCATAAACAATTACAACTAACTAGTACCACTTCCGTAGGTGATCACGGTTGCATTTGGCATATGCAACAAGCCCTTTAAACCCCTAGGCAGCCCCAGTGGACGAGTAAGGTCTCGTGAGGGCCTATAGCGAATGTACCCACAAAATCCATTTAACCTAATGCAATGCAAGCATGAATGCAACTAGAATGCAAATGCAAGGATCCCCTTCAAACTAACCAAAACCAACTAGCAAGCAAATATCTTAGAGAATGCAACTAAATCCAACTAGAGCTCGACCAAGTTCCCGTATACTAACAATACATGAACAGAAACGTGCATGTGTGCAATGCTCATCAGAAATACTCCCAAAACTAGGTCAAAAATCATACATGCTCTTCGTCAAGACAATCACAGGTTTATAAATAGAATAGACCGTAGACACTTCATAACCTAGGAACACCTCCATCCTTATCCAAGGTAGACAGAAATTCATGCTTTTATTACTAAACAACTACGACACATAATATACAAGCATGCTTATTTAACCGTGCAATGGATGAGACCCCGAAAGGCTTATACAATAATACCCATGTAGCGAACGTTGGGTTAGTGGATCCCAGACTATAAAAGCCTTAGGTCACTAGGCACAAAGTCCCTGCGAACTTAATTGCTCGAGTATTAAAGAGCTCACCCTGGTTAATTTTGCATATAAACAATTAACACTTTTTTTTTCTTTTCTTTTTTCTTTTTTTTTTTCTTTTTTCTGCTTTTTTTTTTTCTCTTTTTTTTTTCCTATGCAATCTGGAATGAGAATTCTCAATTCCAACCCTAGACTACTCATATAAATATGAGCCGGCTACTAGCCATTTGACGCCTAGCCATTATTGACAATTATTTACAATTTAAGCATGAAATCCCTGTTTTCCCCCAAACTTAGACTTAAGTGTTCTAGGCCATCAAGGGAATAATGAAAATTCTAAATATAATCAAGTGATTAAATCTCGAAACATCCAAACAAGAATGACCCTAACGTAGCCCAAAAGCACCCAATGAGACTGTGTAAAAGTTTTGTTTCTGAAACACATAAGTCAATTTCATAGAAACTATAAGTCAACCCTCTATTCATCATTACCACACTCAATTAGACACCTACCTACCAATCAGAATTAGTTCGTTCTAAGGGATCATGAAATATGCATGCTATGCAAATGCAACTAATATGAACTCACATGGTATACGAAACAAAAACAGAATGCCCTACATGAAACAAACATAATTAATACGAACATATATGCATGAATTACTACTAAGCATGCAAAACATGATATCCTACATGAACACATATATACAACAACAACTACTAATCCCTCAAACCACCCCCAAACTTAAAATATTCAATGTCCGCAATGAATGGAAGTAAATACAAGGGAAAGTAGAAAACATACCTACTCATCCTCGCTGTCATTACCCTCGTCATCCTCATCATCCTCATCAGAAGAATCCGGTGGAGGGTACGGAGTCCGAGCTCCAAATATAGGCCACTGAACAGGAGTACTAGGTGACTGAAACTTTGCCTCCAAAGCTATGCCCATGTCCTCAGAATACTGGCGACTGCTCGTATGCATAGCATCCAACTGCCTAGTCATTCGACGAAAATAAGATTCAAAAACGGACATATCCACAGTACTCTGCGAAGAACCTGCCCTAGCCACTTCTGGTGCCCTTTGAACATGTGGCGGAGCGCCTACTCTCTGACCACTAGCACCATCAACAACAAAGCCTAATCCCCTAGGATGAGGAGTGCCGCTCGGCCACTCCTTCAACCTCAACCGATCAATAGTAGCATCCTTAATAGAAGCCATAGGTTTATGCACCGACTCACCTTTATACCATTTGACTTTCGATGCATCACACAAGTACGAGATGATATAAGCATAAGGAATACTAGACGATGAATTGCTTCCCAAAAATCGAAGAATATGTTGATCTCTCGATCTCTTCCAGACCGGCATCCATCTGCAGCCACAGAGTCTCAAGCTGCCTTTCCCAGTCAAACGCATCAAACTCTTCACGCGAATAGCTGAAGATATCTCTATTCTCTACGAGATGGAGATTCTTTTCTTTGATGGTAAGGCTTGTCATTGTTATTCAGAGTGTGTTGTTTGAAGGGTTTTTGATTTTTCAGGGGAGAATGAAAGGTTAAAGGGATAGTGAACTAATCTGAACAAGTCTCTAGGCATTAAATAGAGATGGGTAAGCAACGAAGTCCTAAAACGCTTCGTATTCTGGTTATTAATGGTTACAGGTAAACGCTTCATATTCTGGTTTTAATTGGGTCCAGGTATTTTAAGAGAGTGTTATATGATTTTTTTTAAATCAAATATTTTATTGTTTTAATTTGCAAAATTCACTTCTTAAAAATACGAGCACGTGACCCACTCACCCATTAATGTGTCCCACTCACCCATTATCGTGTCCCACTACACATTAATCTAGGAACTGATTGAGTGTTTGATTACATAAGAGATTGAGTTTTTAATTACTCTAATTACTTTTGTGTCCAAACGGTTGTGTTTTATTTTTACATCTCATAGTTCTCTCACTTTTCACTTGGGCATTCTCGCAAACACCTTTCCTACATAAACTTCTCTTAGGGATTCTTGCAAATTTCTTGACTCAATGGCTTCTAAACCATTCACTGCTCTTGGTCTACGGTTTGTCCCTAACAACTATGAAGCTCCACTCTATCATGAACGTGTTTCAGAAGCGTTTCATTTAATGCAGAATTTCTTGAGAGACTCAGAGATTGGACAAGCTCTGGTTGGACCTGGTACTCTCTCTGCATCTCAAATTGCCACTTTTTGGCAAAACTCAGTCTATGTGGATGGAGGAGAGAATGGGACTCCTAACATCATCTTCACTTATGATGAAAAAGAGTTTGTGATTACTCCACAAACTGTCAGAGATACAATGGGGTTTGATACACATACATCTTATACTTATGTGGTTGAACATCACTTGAGACAGATGCTACAGGAGATAGGTTACATGGAATCTCTTGACAAGCTTGGTGGTATAAAGAGACCTAATCTCAGGAAGGAATGGAACTTTTTCTTCGATTGCATTACAAAGACATTCCAGAAGAAAGTCACCAATTGGGATGCCATTCCAATAGACAGTCTACAAATCGGGTATTCTCTACTCTATGGTAGTAATTTTGATTTTGGTAGATATGTTCTGATGAATTTAGGTGATAAACTGTCAGAGTCTACTACAGTTTATTATGCTCGATTTTGTCAAATGCTGTTCAATGCTTGTGTCCCTGGTCTAGAGATTGCTGATACTGATGAAATTCAGCCTTTTAGAGTCAACAAGAGAATATTCTCTGATATGACTAATAAGGATGTTGGTAAAGAAAATCTCCCAGCCTTTGTTCTGCCACTTGCTTTGCAGAATTTTCTCAATCAACCTCAGGACCAACCACAACCAGAACCACAACAAGAAGCACAACCTGAACCACTAAACATTGATCGTACTCAAACACCAAACACTGAACCACCTACATCACCCACTCACTCAGCACCTACAAAACAACCTTCACACACTTCACAAACAAACTCTGAATCATCACAATCTCCACCACAATCACAGTCTAAAGCAAAAAGAGTTAAGAAGGCAATCACTGAATGACATGCAAGAGTTAAGAAGGCAATAGAGACACAAATGAAAGCAAAACAGACATCTCCTGGAGCTGTTTATACTAGAAGAATGAAAAGAATAAAACAAACGGCAAACATACCTAAGTCACTCTCAGTGGTAGCACAATCTAGTGAAGAGGATTCAGATGAAGTGCCTCTAGCGAAAAGAAGAAAACTGGTAATCTCTGATTCTGTTGATGACAATGTTGAAGCTCCAGAGGTAGTTACACAGCAAACACCTACTGTTGAGGTTGAAAAAGATAAAATGCCTGCAGAGGTTGAAATACCTGCAAAGGTTCAAATGCCTGCAGAGGACAAAATGCCTGCAGAAGAGGATACTAGAGATGGTTTTTCTCCAATGAATGATATACTTGATTCATTCATGCCATTCTCTGATCCTATCTCTGATACTGGTGCAGCTGATCAACCTACAGTTGTTCTTTCTGAAACTGTAGCATCACATACAGAGTTACTCTCTGATGCTCACCAAACTGTTGAAGGAGGAGATGAGATTGATCAAGCAACTAAGGCTACTTCTCAGTCTATGCCTGTTGGTGACAAAAATGTAAACTCTATTGCTGAGTCTGAGCAACATGAAGCAAATCTTGACAAGGCTGCAGAAGAAATTGAACATGCTAAAGCTGCAAGTGTTGAACCTGAAGGTGAAAGTAGTGCAAATTCTGATTCTTCTCTGAGTGCACAATTACAAACAGACAATAAACATACATCTTTCACTCAACCTTGTAAGTCTCATGAAATTGAGAGAGCAAAACTTGCACAATTTGCTGCTGACTGGTACAAAGAGGATTGCATTTTTCCACGAGGGAGAGCAGCTGATTTTGTTAGGCAAACTGCTGACACTATCTCCAATCCAGAGATTCTTTCTTGCTTAAAAGCAACTGTAGTTCAAGTCAAAACTCTGGATAGAAGATTTGATGACACTACAAAGGCAATTACTGACTTGAGGACTGAGATCGTAACTCGAGAAATGAAAATGGAAAGAGAGTCTAAACTCATGAATACAAAATTTTCTAAAGCTCAAGACAATCTCTTTGCCAGGCTGGGTAAAGTTGAAGAGAATCAGTCTGCCTTGTCTGTTAAAATTAATTCTATTGCTACCTCTTTGGAGTTGATCACCTCTATACTCATGCCTGATGATGTCAAAAAGGGGGAGAGAGTTGCTAAAGACAAGTGCAAGCAATCTCAAACTCTGATCAGAAGGGATAGTGCTGGAGATGGAGGAGCAAGTAGTAAAGGAAAGAACAAAACTGAAGAATTTCAAACTTTGAAAACTAGCAAGTCATCTAAATCACAGTTTGTTGGGATAAATACTGATACTCAAGGTACTTCAAAGACCAAGAGTTTGCTATTACCTTCTAATCCACAGACTGATGAAGAATTGGTTGCTAAGTTGTTTATTGAAGAGAATGAGGAAGGAGTTACAATTGAGGATATTGAAGCTGAAGAAAAGAGTTTACAAGAAGAACATCTCAAGGCTTTAAAGTCTGGTACGTTAAAAACAGGAAAAGCTCCTAGGCCTGTTGTTAAAGGTGTTGTGATCAAGGAAAGGGCTGATGTTAGTCAAAGATCTCAGTTTTCAAAGGAAACAATGGCAGCAGAAGCTCAACTCAAGCTGAAAGGCATTGAAGGAGAAAGGTCACATAAGAAAGTTACAACTTCTGTTGCATCAAAAGTTATGATCACACCTTTACAATCTTCTCAGTTGAAATCGGTTTTTGGGAAAGGAACAATTCAAGATCCAAATATATTATCTGGAGTTTCTATGAATATTTCTGATGGAAGAGCCTTGTCTGGTAAAGTTGGAAACAATAAGGGTGGACTAGGTTCACACAAAGACAAAAGGCAATATACTGGTCCTAGAGATCCTTCTTCACTGGCTGTTCCAGGTCGTGGTGTCACTCAAGAGAGTTTGGACAGACTGGAATCAGTACAGTTAGTTCATCAGAAGAGATTAGAGATTAAAGTCTGTAAGGATTTTCTTATTCTCTGTAGATTTTGTTAAGTAGAAGCTTAAACTCTGAATTTGTATAAACACTGTATTTGTCTATTTGTTTTGACATCATCAATTATTATTATTAACTTGTGCATTTTTGATAATGAACAAGTTGGGGGAGATTGTTAAATATAATTGATGTGTTTTAATCAGTGTTTAAGTGTTATAGTGAATTATCAGAGTTTAGCTGGAAGCGGTCAGAGTTTAGTGTAAGCTCTGACAGATGGAAGCTCGACAGAGTTTGTCAAACTCTGTCTGGAGGCAGCGTCTACTGGTCAACAGTGATTGAAGATTTATTATGGAAGCGATATCTTTGAAGATTGGATAGCTATCAAAGAGATTGAGTTGACTTAGGAGACGTGTGACAATCTGTAATTGATATCATTGTATAGCTGATTATTAGGAATATCAATTAGAGATTGTATCGTAGCTGTATGTTTTATAAATACAGTTAGGTTAATCCTAGAAGGGTATCGTACAACGAATTATCTTTATTGTAACCTAGCAGTTCTTTGTGATAGTTTACATCACGAAGAGGGTTCTTAATACCAGAAGTTTTTAAGTGCAAAACGTCTTACTTGTTAAACTCTCATACGAATTTGATTATTAATTGTGTATTCGGCCTAACAGTTCATATGATAGAATGGATGGGGTGTAGTGCTTGATTGAATCGCGGTGATGCGAAAACTTTGGAAAACGTGTAAACATAGCCGTTATAATGCCCGATTTTACAATGCCATGAATTATATGCCATTTTCGTGCTAAGTGACCAACTGACCAGTAGCATCTCCTGCCATGAATAGTTGACTCATGTTACGAGGATCGTTTTGACATGAGAATCGTAGCATTCGGACTTACGGTTTAGGAGAAATCGTAAAATTCGTAAAAGCAGTTCGTAAACGTACGTATGAATTCGTAACTGCAATTGAACCCCTTTAAAGTGATAAATTCGGTTGCGAATCTTGGTAATTAAATACTATAGGTCATAATAAAGATATGAGAGAAGACCTTGTGTGAAAAAGATTATATTTGGATTTTATAAAAATATTTGAATCAAGGTTAAGTGCGAAGAAACCCCTTAAAGGAGCACTCGATTATAACTTTGTAAACCGCTTAGTGAAACGGGCGAATGAGATCCGAATTCTAAAACAAATCTTCGACTTAAGTATTTGTCGATTGACATGGACATAGTACGAGCCTAAAGCGAGCTAGTAACGCCTTCGTTGTGTATTGCTTACGTGTTTAAGCATTGAATTATAAGTGAATCATCTAGGGGATTATTCGTACGTTTTCTTTTGACTTTGTCTAGATTGTTTGACATTGTCACGAGCCCCTACCACTTCTCGAGCATCAGGCAAGTTTCAATTCCCTTCTTTTAGGCTGTTGTTGTGATTGAATATATATATATATATATATATATATATATATATATATATATATATATATATATGTTTCTGTTTTACATATGCCATAGCATGCATGACTACTTTCAAGTTATATCATTATGCTTGTTCCCTGATTGTTTATTGGCTTATAAATTAGATAGCTAACGTATCAATTATAAGCCGGTTATTGTAAGACCCTCAGAGAAGGGTGTATATATCTTATTCATCAAATATAGACCGGGAGTAAATATTTCTTGATATATCGAGGTTACCTCGGAGGAAAATATTTAGGTAAATATTTTTCCTTATTCGGGCGACGAATATTATTTGAATATTCATTCGAGATTATTTATTTAATTATCCTTACTTCAAATAATTATTTGAACGTAATCATTCGACGAATAATATTTGTCAATATTCATTCAGAGTCGAATTGATTATCGATTATTATTTCGAATATTCTTCTAAAGATGAGACTACTAAATGAATATTATTTGGATATTCTTTTAGAATATTATTTTATTAAATAAATATTACTTTTGAATATTCATTTAAGATATTAATTACTTGATGAATATTATTTTAATATTCATCTGAAGCTTGATTTAATTATCGAATATTATCTCGAATATTCCTTTAAGGCTTGGATTACTAAATGAATATTACTTGATATTCATTTAGAATATTATTCATTAAATGAATATTACTTTTGAATATTCATTTAAATTCCTAATTAATTATGAATATAACCTTAAATATTCCTTTCAGGTCTTTTTAATTAATGAATATTGTTTTGAATATTCATTTAAATATTTATTTATTCAATAAATATTCTCCTGATATTTCTTCAGGGATTATTTTGATAAATACTCTGATTAAAGATATTCTTTCATATTCCTAAATATTCTTTAAATATTCTTAATTCACTAAATATTCTCTGAATATTTATTCTATACTTAGAATAACCTCAATAAGTTTTATCTTCTTCGATTACTATGAAAAATATTTCGGAGACATATTATTATTAATCTTATATCAAGAAAGGTTCTCAGACATCATTCTTCTTGAGTCTATCTCCCTAAAAATAAGGGAATCTTACTTGGAAAATGTTATTTATCTTGTCGACTTCCCGGTCATAAAGTATTGTCTTCACTCGCAACTCGGGTGCTATTGACTTATTAAGTCGTTGTTTACCTTCTCATCTTTCGAGAGGTAAGATTGTTGGAACAAGTTGATATTCGTTACCAAGCAATAGCTTGGAAGTTATTGGTGAATTTTCCTTTCCAACTAGATACGACTACTTTGTAGAGTCTTATCAACAAGTATTTATACTTGGGGAAAGGGGGATGAACGTTACATTCAGAATCATGAATTCTATTTGAACTAGGAGTCGTGTAAGAGGCCGAGTAGCGCCGGTCCATCCCCTTTGGCCCAACCGTTGGCCGGGGAGAGCTAGTAAGGCGTTAGACAAGTAAAGCCGTCAGTTCTTCCTTCTACCGGTAGTAAATCTAATTTGAGCTGTACGATCTCGACTGATCATCAAGATTGGAACAGCGGGCGCGGTGTATACTCCATCATTGGTTCATCATCCAAACTTATTTATTTCCTGCAACATGATTACTGTTGGCAGAGCTGGAAAAGTGTTCATAACTGGAATTGCAATCTTTTCATGCAGGTTCCTCTTTTTAATGACAATGAGAATATCTCGCTTACTTTTGATGTAGCAGATATTTCTACAAACAAATACTTTAAGTTACCTTGTAACTTCATCGTTCATATTATACTGGCATCATTTCCGTAAATGCATGGCATATGGTTTGAAAGATACTTTTGAACTGTTATATATTATCGTTCAGTTATATATTATTGTTGGTGGGCTATTGTTCACCCTTGCTTTATTATTATATCACAACAACAGCTAGACCAGATGACTCGCACAAGGCGCACTCGACGCGGGCGAGGACGATGAGACTACCAGAGCTGAAGAAGAAGCTATTGGTAGGATAGATTTATTCTTTCAGTACCAAGTATATGGTCTAGTATGACTTGTGTAAATAGATGGCAAAGAGTATGTATTTATATTGAATTTCTTTTGGATTGTAAGAACTCATAATGTGATTAATAAAAATTTTATTGTTACTCTGATTTCATCTCTAGGACTATAACGGGTGTGTTTTACATTGTTGTGTTGGGTCATAGAGATGTAATTTATTTTATGTTAAGGAAAGTTTAAGTGTTGTGGACAGAATTGGAAACCGTAACGACCGGATCCCGGACCCCGGATCTGGGGGTGTTACAGAAGTGGTATCAGAGCGAGAGTTATATATACCAAGAGATGATACGACGTTATATAATAATAAATTCACTAATATAATAAGGACCCTTGCCAGGTTCACCTAAAACCCTTACGGGAACTTTTTAAGTATCATGATAGTAACTTAGCTCGTTCTCGTATCGACTAGTAAGGCGATAGACCTTGAGGCGTACGAGTAGCAGCATGATGATGTTTTATTATATGCTGACGATCGGATTGTGAATTCGATAGAGTACCCTATTGAGGACTCGAAAGAGGTTCCAACAGAGGAGAATTCTATTGAGGATGAGGAGTTTACTCCAAGGAAATGAGGGCTGTAGCCAGAAGGATAGCGAGAGTTAAGATTATAGTGCTCAGAGAAGTGAGCACAAAGAACTGAGATATTATTATGAGAATTGAAATTTTATGTTGGATTTATTACCGGACTACGAGAGGTAGTACCAGCAATTAAGACAGATTGGAAGGATTACTTGAGGTCTTATATGGGGATAGATAAAGATCCTTAGAGACTTTCAGATTAATGAGAAAGGAGTTAGAATGATGCATGATTATCAAAGACGTCGATGTAGGACGGGGAGCACCCAGGAGCAGTTGAGATAGAGGCAACAAGTGCCATATTATCGGATAAATGGATTAGTGTGAATATTGTCAATGGTAATTCGCCATGAGAAGGCGGATTTCATGGGTTATATTTTATGAAACCAAATTGAGATTGTTGAGGTGGTTTTATTCAGCGAAATGTCCATATTATGAATGAACCAGCTTCAAAAGTAAAGATAGTGGAAAGTGATGGCCTGATTGGATAAAGTTATATAAAGTAGTAAGCGAGACGATGATCTCAGAAACTACCAGAGGAAAAGACCAGTGGGTCTATGATAAACTCGTAATATGACTACTATCAGGTACTAAGTATAAGTTTATTTTAACTCAGTAAAATGGTGAATCAGGAACGTCAGATGCATGTGATTCAGAAGAATATTAAATTCTTTCTTTTCCCCGAATAGATTATAGTAGTTACCTTAAGTTTATTCTGACACTGAATTGCAAATGGATCAAGTAATGCGATTAGTGGTTAAGAGGTAATAGAGAATGTTTTAAGATGAAATTGGTAATGACCCGGCGTTGGTGTGAAGACTTTATGATACACTATGATGCATCTCATACAGGTTTAGGTGGTGTGCTTATGCAGCACGGTAGAGTAATTGCGGATGCATTCGGACAACACGGTACACCAGACTAGGATGGCCCTAGTAGTGCCAATTTTTATGAAACGACTAACTCCGACGGTAGTGTTCCTTCTGAAACCTGTGGTTAGGAAGACTGACATTTGATATTATCGACAATTAAGATGTATATGTATCAGGAAGAGGTGGCATGTTTCAGTTTGAAACTTATGATTTCCCTTCTATGGGATATATATATATATATATTTGGTTCCTTTCTAGTGGTTAAACTTCCAACTTTATGTCAATAATTTCGTTATTATAACTGCTTATGATTCTACTTGCTTGGACGTTCATAGAACTATTCTCTAGGTTTCGAAATTGATCTTCATAGTGTTACCGGTGGTTGGATAGATTGACCAAAATTTCCTTGATTCTGGAAAGAAATTCAACGAATTTTGGCAAACCTTGTCTTTCTGATTATCAGAGAACATCATGGAAGAGAGTAGAAACTGGGGCGAACCCCGTGAATTGGGTAAAGTAGCCGCTATATGGGTTGGTGGATAGACCCCGGTTATCGCGATTGATTGTAGAAATACAATGATGAAGTGAGATTGGACGAAAACAGGAAATGTAAGTAAGAAACCAGTCGGACTGAGAAACTCCGGGATTGACTTAAGTGAAAAGGCTGTTATACCATGAATGGTAAGCTTGCGTGGCACGTGGGATTGATAAGAATAGTTGAAAAGATAAAAGTGGAGGAAAGGTGACCGGAGACGGTGCCGAGAAGTCGATTAAGACCTATATGGAGTAAAGTTTTGGAAAGGTAGAAAGGTATCAAAGTAGAAGGCACTATGCCAGCAATTGCTAGAAAAGTAATGCTAATTAGCCAACCCCTAAAACCATATATTTTTATTTTAGTGTGGTCAGTTGAGGCCAAGTCACAAAGGATTTTCAAGTGACTAGAATGAAAGGACAAAGCAGGGTTGCTTTTAAGTAAGCGTCGACTGCAAGGGCTTTTGATATAAAGGAAATATTAATGAGATCGTAGGAATCTTCTACTGAACCATTTGCAACCCATGTTTGGATTGGGAATTTACTAGACTTTTTGGAATGGGGTCACCTGTACTAAAGTGATTCATGTGTATATGATTGCCCAAGATTACGAGTAAAAATGGAAGTATAATGACTTGAGATGTATGATGTTAGGGTATTATAAATACCATGAATATATTATATGACCAAGGGAAGTAAACAATGAAGGTTTATGAAGAGAGTATAGAAATGGTCATAGATGGATCAGTATGCTGTAGAAATTTTGTCTAAGGCAAGTACCTTTGAGAAAAATGATAAGTACTAAGAGATTCACGTTGAACTCGATCAATATCTTCCAGAACATCCTTGCTACCATTACCAAGTTCTGTAAGAGAGCAGATAGACATACATTGTCTTTTGGAAGGTCAAATAGGCTAACAACTATCTGAAAGAAGAGGTTAGCATTAAGCCACCGATCGATTATCAAATGAGAATGATTGAAAAGAGACCCTTATTAAGGATACATGATTTGATTGCCAAGTATAGGATGCAAGAATTCCTTGGCAGTTGAATTAAGGATAGGATATCCATAAATTAAGACAAACCCTGGGGAATGCACAAGGGATGGCATTAACCCTAATAACGACATTATGAATTCAGATGATATGAGTTGGACTTGCTAAGGCAACAATGACCGGTAAGGATTATTAAAAAGAGTTCTGGAAAGAACATAGATAGAATTATTAGAGTATTGATCAATGACATTTTGATATACCCTGTACCCAGAAAATACAGGAGGAATGATGAGGATGACCTATGAAACCTTACAAGGAAAAAAGTAATATTCCAAACTTCAAAATGGAAGTTTGGTAAGGAATGTATGACATAGTAACAATAATGCCAGATGAGGCATGTATGAAACCTTGAGGAAGTATGGATTGAACCTATAAAGGCTGAGATTATCCTAAGATAAGGAAAGAACTAATAAAAGAAGTATCCTAAGTAGGATTGGGAATAAACGTGATAAAGTTCCCACGGGTAGGTGGAAGCAATGACTTATGGAAAAAGACTGATAAATATATTTTTCTCCATCAGCAGAGCTTAAGGGAGAATGCTTTCACCCAACAGTGATGGGAATGAGGTAGAAAAGTTTGAATTGGAATATATCCAGAGAACAAGGATTACCAGAAATTATTATTATCAGGAAAGGCCAATGAGGTGGCCGACAGTCTAAGTATAAAGGAATAATTACAAATGTTCATACCAAAGAAACAAAATGATATTTGGAAAGACCTTGAAGGTCATATCGGAGTGGAGGAAGTTACATTCCTTTTGATGATTGTGCAAGAATCGAAGGTAATAATAGTTTAAGTAAAGATTCGATTCGTGATGGAGTCTTAAGCATATTACGTACCTTAGAAGGTCCCGTTTTGAGGCAAACCAGGACCATGATACAAAATTGACGAAGTAAACCGTTAAGTTTCCAGTCTTTTATGGAAGCTGCATGAATGATAGTTTCATCAACCTGACATAGCTGCGATGCTTGAAACTCTTCTCCAATTTTATCTACTTTATGTAATATCTACATCAAGTTCAGGAAGTGTTCCTTATGGATAAGGAATAGTGATTTCCAGATAACCTACCCAGAGTACCACTCGATCGAGAGATTTGATTCCTTTCGAATTAGGGAGAAATTGATATTATAATAATGATGGATTAGTTGATACCCAATGGAGCCAAATTGATTATGAGGGAAATAATTCAAGGATAAAGACGGAGTCAGAGATTTTGGAATCTAGTTCAGACTAAGAGATTATGACGCCAGAGATATGAGGCTTGATTAGCTCATATGGTTGACCCCGAGGAAAGAGACACCAAGTATAATTATAATGATTTTGGGAGGTTGTACAAGGTTTTAATAAGCTACCAGATATCGATTTGGATGACATAATAATGAATATCGAGTGTTCAGAGCCCAGTGCTGCATCTCCCGTTAGCCCAGTAGGAATAAAAGAATTATCAACTCAGATGCGAGGATTGTTGAATAAGAGTGCGATGAGACTCAGTGTGCCACCGTGAGGAACCGGTGTGTTGTAAGAAAGAAATATGTTAGCACAAGATTGTGCATCGAACCTCGAGAGTTGAATGAGTCAACATTGAGTATAGGTACTGTTGTAGAAGATTGTCTGAGCAGCACGCTGTGTATTTTCCAAACTTATTAGGAAATGGGACATCACCGGTTGGAAGTTAGAAATCGAGGATATACCCAAGATTGTGAATCGCACTAGGTATAGACACTATGAAATTGTAAGTGATGTCATTTTGGGTTGACTATTGCACCCACAACTTTTTGGAATTTAATGAATTGGCTGTGAGTTATCTGAGATAGTTTTCGCCCTAAGTATATCGAAACATCGTATATATGAAGGAAAGGTGCGAAATCAAAAAGGATCAAACATGATCGACTTTCAGACCTATCAGATCTGAAAATATGTGTGCTTGTGTGTATATGAAGATTATGATTTTTGATAAAAGGATTGAGAGTCCTCGAACCAGACAACATTCCCCGCAAACAAATCCCCCCAAGAGATTCGCCTTTCTTTCAGAAAGGAGAAGAGATGAGATAATAGAGAATGACTAAATGAACACAGGAGGTAGATTGGCATTATGTGAGATGATTAAAGAAGAGGTTGGAACACCGGGGGTGATAGTAGTTAACAATGAGATAGCGAGGCCAAAACAGTGATGGCCGACGAGCTCGTTGCTAGACATCAAGAGTTACTCGAATCGGTTGTTAGAATACTCGAACTAGTTTCAATACAGAGTACCCCGTCGACAATAGAGTTGACATTTATACAATGGAATTGGGAAATATCTAGAATTAATAGAGGATTCTGACAAGCAAGTTTTTGTTGATGTATTTCTGTGCAAACAAGATAGAGAATATGAGCTTCGAGATTTGTAATAAGAAAAGGTATCCTCGTGGAAGGAATTAACAAGATTAGAATGAAAGGAAGAGTTTAAACGCGTCAGGAAGGTCGTCTATGAGCCAGCCTCACCCAAACCGGTAAAATGGTCATAACATGGTTCATGCGTATGTGCCTCATCAGTATACTATAGATGCCCGGCATATGACAGAGTACGAGCAGATAGATATACATAACCGAATCTGAACTACGAAGGACAACCTGTGGAAATTATGAATAGAAAAGAGCAAGCGCTAAGAGATAAGGTTGTCAAGCTAGTGAGAGATTTGAAGAAAATCAAGAAGTGGAAGAATCCACCTGAGAAATAGAAAGTGCAATGGGATAAAAGTAACCCCAGTTATTCCTAAACTGATTCCGAGGACAGAATCCTTTTAAGGAGGGGAGACTGTAATAAACCGAATTTTGGGTAGAATTAAAACTTTTCTTATTGTGGTTAAAGAGCACTAATGAATGGTGGTTTCAAAGAACAATGATTGTAATGAATGGATATTGCTTTGTACAATGATCCTGATGCATTGGTATATTGTCAGAATAGAGTAATTCGATGGTTGAGGACCTAGATAAGAATAATCTACCATCCAGGAAGGAGCTAATGGATCTTTGAAGGGAAATGAGTACGTGCATAGTGTTTTCCATACGTGCATAGTGTTTCCCCGTACGTGCATAGTGTTTCCCATACGTGCATAGTATTTCCCGTACGTGCGTAGTGTTTCCCGTACGTGCATAGTGTTTCCTGTACGCGCATAGTAATTTGGTGGATGAATAGTGATTTTGTAAGTTGGAAAACTTTTCACGCCACCCTATGTACGGGACGTGATATGGATGTTTCGGAGTCATATTAGTAATACGCGGAGGAAATAAGTGAATGCAGAGACGATCGGAATTCAGAAATTCCAAATTCTTTTTCGGTATAATATTTGACCGGACAGTGGATTAAATACTATTATAATCCAAGAATTGAGATATTAACTTTGAGGATTTGATGTTTTGGGATGTTATTATATTTGATTTAAGAATGATGGTAGGAAACCACTGAGGCAGTGAAACAAGCGTTCTAGAAACCGCTAAAACGTTATAACGAGATTAATCAATAAAGCGAACGAATCCTAGATTACGGATTAAGTTCGTATC
This sequence comes from Saposhnikovia divaricata, assembly GCA_036435485.1. Classification (NCBI taxonomy): domain Eukaryota; kingdom Viridiplantae; phylum Streptophyta; class Magnoliopsida; order Apiales; family Apiaceae; genus Saposhnikovia; species Saposhnikovia divaricata. The sequence continues at coordinate 63,770,766 of CM071597.1, read as the reverse complement.
GAGATTAAATATCCTACATGATCATCACGAGGATTATATTAAGGATTGGGGGAGGTATTATGAATATCGAGAAATTTCCCGGTAAACCCTAGAGGTGAAACTACTTGGTTATTCTTCGAACGATCAACGAAATTGAGCGATAACCGAACAAAGAAACGAACGAACAAGATAGGATGCATCCACCAAAGATAGTGGAAGATGACATCACACCTTTATAGAAATATCTAAGCACCTAGTTGCAGTTTACAAGAGATGAGTACGTAAGTGTAATTGTGAGGTTAAAATATTTTAAAAAGGACCAATCAAAGCATGACAACACATCTTGAAGAGATGCATCCAAAGACATTAGATATATATTACAAGATGTTAGCATTATTGGCCATAAAGCAAGCAAGAACAAGAGAAAACAAAGCAAAAACACCAAACACTCCAAAACTGCCCAGCAGGAACAAAGATCAAAGAAAAATTCATATCTCCATTTCTATCCATGATAAAATCACCAAATTTTAACCATAGCTTCTCCACTCCATGGGCAAGATTCGTTCCAAATTTCATGGAAATCCAAGTAGTAAACCCTAGTCGAATCCATGCTTAAAGTTGGAGGACCAAAACTGACCCGGTTCTGATCAGTAGAAAGATGGGGCTCAAAACCCTAGCTCCCATGGTTGGATTCTTGTGTTCTATAGCTCAAAAGAAATCCCTTGAAGAGTAGAAGGTGTGGTAAAAAAATTTAGAACCAAACTCTTAGTTTTTGATTTTATATGATTTTTACAAGATTGATGATGAATGGTGGATCTTAGAAACTAACTTTGTTTTCTTGAATCTTTGGTTGATCTAGAGCTTGGTTAAGGTATTACAAGGATCAAGCAAGGCTTGTTAAGTGTTTTCATACTTCAAAGGAAGGTATAAAGTTCATAAACCCTAGAGCTACTTTGAGTATTATATGTTTTTATGGATGATTTTAGTGTTAGTAGGTTATGTATGTTAAGATCTATGATTTTAGTTGATGGTTGTTGATTAGTTGGATGATGATCCATGAGATGGTGATTATGTGATGTTATTAGACTTGTAATGATGTGTTCATGTTAAATATAATTGATGTGTTTTAATCAGTGTTTAAGTGTTACAGTGAATTATCAGAGTTTAGCTGGAAGCGGTCAGAGTTTAGTGTAAGCTCTGACAGATGGAAGCTCGACAGAGGTTGTCAAACTCTGTCTGGAGGCAGCGTCTGCTGGTCAACAGTGATTGAAGATTTATTATGGAAGCGATATCTTTGAAGATTGGATAGCTATCAAAGAGATTGAGTTGACTTAGGAGACGTGTGACAATCTGTAATTGATATCATTGTATAGCTGATTATTAGGAATATCAATTAGAGATTGTATCGTAGCTGTATGTTTTATAAATACAGTTAGGTTAACCCTAGAAGGGTATCGTACAACGAATTATCTTTATTGTAACCTAGCAGCTCTTTGTGATAGTTTACATCACGAAGAGGGTTCTTAATACCAGAATTTTTTAAGTGCATAAACGTCTTACTTGTTAAACTCTCATACGAATTTGATTATTAATTGTGTATTCGGCCTAACAAGTGGTATCAGAGCAAATCTGTTACTTTATTACAGGTTAAGATCCAAACACAACAATAATCATGTCAGCAATTCCTCCACCAACACCTACTGTTTCTGAAAAGGCTCCTACTACTGTGAGTCGTTATGAACCAATCAGGGTTCCTATTCTCAGGCCATTAGAGTATGCTATGTGGAAGGTCAAGATGACTATGTTTCTGGAGGCTACAGATCCAGAATATGTTGACAGGATTTATGAAGGCCCTCACAATCCTACAAAGCTATCTGTTGCAGCTGCTGGTGAAGAAGCTAAAATAGTTCCAAAGGAAAAGAAGGACATGACTCCTGAAGATCTATCATCAATTGCTAAGGATGCAAAGGTTAGGCATTTACTGCATAGTGCTTTAGACAATGTTATGTCTAACAAAGTCATTAACTGCACCACTGCAAAAGAGATATGGGATGCTCTTGAAGTCAGGTGTCAAGGAACTGCGGCTATTAAGAAGAATAGGAGAAACATACTCACACAAGAGTATGAGCATTTTGAGGCTAAACCTGAAGAGACCATGACAGAAACATTTGATAGATTCTGTAAATTGCTCAATGATCTGTCATTGGTCAACAAAGAGTATGATCTAGAAGGCTCAAATCTCAAGTTTCTTCATTCTCTACCTGAAAAGTGGGATGTGAAAACAACCACTATTAGAGACAACTATGATCTTGCTGAAACAGAGGTTGATGAAATCTATGGGCTGCTCAAAACTCATGAATTGGAAATGGAGCAGAGAAACAGGAGATCAAGCAAGAAGGCAAAGTCTGTTGCTCTTAATGTTGAAGAGAAGTCTCAGAAGAAAGAGGCATCAAGAAGGAAAATGAAGGGAAAAGCTATGGTCATACACTCGGAAAGTGAATCATCAAACTCTGATTGTGATTCAAACTCTTCTGAATCATCTGACTCTGAGGATGATGAAGAAGAAATGAGGAAAATGGCTGTGTTGATGGTGAAGACCTTCAAGAAAATGGGCTTCAAGAATTTCAAGAAAGGGAAAAAGTTTTCTAGAGATTCAAATGAAGACAGGAAAAGCTTCAGGAAGTTTGATAAGAGAGATTCTAAAGGGAAGAAGGATAAGTCTGAAATTCAATGCTACAAGTGTAAGGAGATGGGTCACTATGCTCCTGAGTGCAATAAGGGTAAAACTGGAAAGGTACTCTACACTAAAGGCAGAGATTGGGCAGATACTTCAGATTCGGATGAAGAAATGAACTATGCTCTCATGGCTACTACTGAATCAGAAACTTCTGAAAATCAGGTACCTCTAACTACCTATGCTTATAATATTGATGACATTTCTCAATTAAGAATTTATCTTAAGTCATTGCATATAAGTTATAGGGATCAGACTTTAGAAAATGAGAGGATAAAATCTGAAAATTCTGAACTTAAGGTTAGAAATAAACTTGTTGAAGAAAAACTTGAAAACATGCAACAAGTTCAGAAAGAGAGAGATGATGCTGTTTGTATAGAACAGAATTTGCTTCAGAAATATAAACAACTAGAATCTGAGTTGAGGAAGCAAATAAGAAAATTAGGACTTGGACTAATTCTGGAAAGGACACTCAACAGATTTTTCAAACAGACACTGTTGGTCTAGGTTATAATGAGGGAGATGAACTTAGATTTCAAAATCAAGTTAAAATCAGACCTCATTTTGTACATGGAACCAGTAAATTTTTGTCTGAAAATGAAAAAGAAGCTGTTAAAAGTAAACCAGTAAAACTAGTGTTAAACAGGTTAATATTGGTTCAATGACAGATAAACAACTCAAACATAAACTGAAGGAGTTAAAATCTGTTAAGAAATAGAGGGTGTCAAATAAGAACAGAAATGGAAAAGTAGGCATCACTTCAGGAAATAAACCAATGCTTGCTAGTTATGCTCCAAAAAAAGACATGTCATAACTGTGGTAGTACTAAGCATCTTGCAAATTTCTGCAAGAAAAGTAAAAATATAAATTCTTTACGTACCAAGTCTGAGGTAAAGAAGGATTTTGCTAGAACTAAGCCACAGACTTTATGCACACACTGTGGAAGCACTTGGCATTCCATTTATACTTGCAGAGAATATCATGCTATCTATCATAATTACTATGAACTGAAACCCAATCTGAAATGGGTTAAAGTTGATACTGCAAGTGTAAACACTGATACTGTTAGCTCAAACTGTGATAATGTTAATTCCGCTGCAAAAGCTAACAAAGTTAAGAATGTCAAAGGATCCAAGCAAGTCTGGATCCTTAAATCTAATCCTCAGTAATTGCTTATGATTGCAGGGCAACAGGGAGGCAACCCTAGTCGTGGACAGTGGATGTTCAGGACACATGACTGGAAATAAAGCCCTGCTATCAGACTATGAGAAGAAGGCTGGCCCAAAAGTTTCCTTTGGTGATGGCAATGTAGGAAGAACATTGGGATATGGCAATATTAATCTTAGAAATGTCATCATCAACAATGTAACTCATGTCCCAGGACTCAAGCATGACTTGTTATCTGTGAGTCAAATCTGTGACAAGGGATATCATGTAGATTTTCAACCTGAATATTGTGAAGTTATAAGCAAATCTAAAAGAAAGGTTGTTCTAGTTGGTCACAGGCAAAACAACATTTATGAAATCAAGCTTATTTTAGATTCTATTGGAAAAGCTGTTTGCCTGTCTACAAGAATGTCTAGTGAAGAGAGTTGGAAGTGGCACAAGAAACTCTCACATTTGAACTTGAACAACATCAATGAATTGATCAGAAAGGATCTTGTAAGAGGACTCCCAAAGGCTCTGTTAAATGTTGATGGCCTATGTGATTCATGTCAGAAGGCTAAACAAAGGAAGTCATCTTTCAAGAGCAAGACAGAATTTTCAATCACTGATCCCTATCATCTTCTGCATGTTTTTCTCTTTGGTCCAGTAAATGTTATGTCTATAGCAAGGAAGAAATATGCTTTAGTTATTGTTGATGAATACACTAGATTCACTTGGGTGTATTTTCTAGCAAAGAAGGATGAAACTGCATTAACTCTGATGGAGCATGTGAAGCTTCTGGACAAAGGATCAAGTAACAATGTCAGAATCATCAGAACTGATAATGGAACTGAGTTCAGAAATGCAACAATGGAAGAATTCTGCAAGGACAATGGAGTGAAGCAAGAATTTTCAGCACCTGGTACACCACAACAAAATGGTGTAGTTGAAAGGAAAAACAGAACCTTGATTGAAGCTGCCAGAACTATGCTTGATGAAGCAAAATTGCCAACTTATTTCTGGGCAGAAGCTGTTCAAACTGCTTGTTTTACTCAAAATGCTACCCTGATCAATAAGCATGGAAAGACACCATATGAGATGGTGAAGAAAAAGAAGCCTAACCTGAAATACTTTCATATTTTCGGGTGCAAATGTTTTGTTTTGAAGACTCATCCTGAACAGTTGACCAAGTTTGAGCTAAAGGCAGATGAAGGAATTTTTGTTGGTTATCCACTGTCAACAAAGGCATTCAGAGTTTACAATCTGAGAACTAAAGTGATCATGGAATCTATACATGTGTCTTTTGATGATAAGAAGATAACTGGACTTGAAGACAAAGATGAATATGATCGACTGGACTTTGAAAATGAAGATTTAAACTCTGATGAAACAATTCTGACAGACTCTGTTGAAACAAACTCTGAACCTCTACTGGTAAACACTGGAGAAACTTCTCAGCCACAACAAAGGGAAGAACCAGTTGAGGGGGAGCATGATCAAGATGAAGACTCAAACACTGATACTGAGTCAACTGAAAAATCTGGATCAAACTCTAATGATTCAAACTCTGAAAATTCAAATTCTGACTCTGGGCAGTCAAGTTCAGGGAGAGTCTCAGAAAACGAAGATAGATCACAACAAAATCAGGAGAGCATGGATCAAGGGGGAGGATCACATGCTGACAGAAGTCATTTTCCTTCTGCTAGGAAATGGACTAAATCACATACACCTGATTTGATAATTGGTGATCCAGATGCAAAAGTGAAAACAAGAAGTGCTACTGCAAGTGAATGTCTGTTTCATGCATTCTTGTCTAAAAATGAACCAAAGAAAGTGGAAGAAGCTCTTCAAGATGCTGACTGGATAATAGCAATGCAGGAAGAGTTGAATGAATTTGAAAGAAATGAAGTTTGGACCCTTGTACCAAGGCCAAAGAACAGATCTATTGTTGGTACTAAATGGGTTTTCAGAAACAAGACTGATAGTGAAGGTGTTATCACAAGGAACAAGGCTAGACTGGTAGCAAAAGGCTATTCACAACAGGAAGGAATAGACTATGATGAAACATTTGCTCCAGTTGCAAGCTTGGAGGCAATCAGAATTTTTCTAGCATATGCCTCTCACAAGAAATTCAAAGTGTTCCAGATGGATGTGAAAAGTGATTTTCTGAATGGAAAGCTTGAAGAAGAAGTGTTTGTTGAACAACCACCAGGATTTGTGGACCCCAAATATCCAGATTATGTCTACAGGCTAGATAAGGCACTATATGGACTTAAGCAGGCACCAAGAGCATGGTATGAGACACTTGCTCAATTTCTTCTAGAAAGTGGATTAAACAGAGGAACAATTGACAAAACTCTGATTTATTTCAATCAAGGAAGTGACCTTCTTTTAGTTCAGATATATGTTGATGACATTATCTTTGGGTCTACTAATGATAAACTCTGTAAAAAGTTTGCCAAGCTCATGCAGTCCAGGTATCAAATGAGCATGATGGGAGAGCTTAGTTACTTTCTAGGCCTACAGGTGAGACAAACAAATGACGGTATTTTCATTAATCAGGAAAAATATACCAGAAATCTTCTCAAGAAATTTGGTATGCTTGACTGTTCATCTGCATCAACTCCCATGGCAACAGCAACTAAATTGGACAAAAACACATGAGTTTCAGTGAATATGACAAACTACAGGGGCATGATAGGATCACTTCTATACTTGACAGCTAGTAGGCCTGACATCATGTATGCAACCTGTCTTTGTGCATGGTTTCAGGCAGATCCTAGAGAGCCACATCTGACAGCTGTGAAAAGAATCTTCAAGTATCTCAAGGGCACCATATCATTAGGTCTGTGGTACCCCAGAGAATCAGATTTCAAGCTACTTGGGTATTCTGATGCAGACTTTGCAGGCTGCAAGATAGACAGAAAGAGCACTAGTGGAAGTTGTCAATTTCTTGGTGACATACTTGTCTCCTGGTACAGCAAGAAACAGAAATCAATTTCCACATCTACAGCTGAAGCAGAGTATATTACAGCTGGTAGCTGTTGTGCACAGATCTTGTGGATGAAGAATCAATTGCTGGATTATGGATTGAGGTACAGTAAAATTCCTATTTACTGTGATAATCAAAGTGCTATTGCTATGACAGGTAATCCAGTACAACATTCAGTGACCAAGCACATCAGCATAAGGTACCACTTCATCAGAGAACATGTGGAAGAAGGGAATATTGAACTACATTTTGTGTCTACAGAACAACAGCTTGCAGATATCTTCACTAAACCATTGAGTGAAGCTACATTTACAAGACTGGTCAATGAACTAGGAATGGTCTCTGGTTCTGACTAGGAATGTTGGTTAGATTCAAATTTTACTTATGAATTGTATTACTCATATTTCCTGATTGGTTAAATGCTAAGTGAACTCTGTTGATTAAACTCTGTTATGCATACTCTGTTAAACTCTGTCAGCATGTCTGTATGTCATACACTGTTAATAAGTTTGATAAACTCTGTGAACTTTGAGTTAATTTTTGTCTGAATGAAAACACCAATGAAGAAATATGTATGAAGCATGATTCTCATCAATTAATCATGAATCTTTCTAAGTTATTGTGATCTAATCTTAGATTGTGCATAACACAGCATGATACTGGTTCATATTTATAGCATCTCTTAGTTTATTTTGTTCTAAACTCTGAGTCTATAAATACTGTGTGTATTACCTTACATGAATAACTACTGATGTTGATGAACTCTAAACTCTGTTAGTTATACTCTGGTAGAATAAAATGCTTACTGCAATACCCCAAAGAAAATGTATATAGGTTGTTATACTCCTTTGAGATTATGTTGGATACTAGGATGACCCAGGAACTTATTGGTATATAATATGTACTAAAATTCTCTAATTTTTGGTGACTAGTTAAATACTAGGATGACCCAGGAACTTATCAAAATGATAAGGGCTAAAATTTTTGAATTTTTGGTGACTGGTTCCAACCTCTAATTACTGGAATGAATATAATTAAAAAAAAGTATATATAGAGGGGGTATAAAATAAATTAAAAGTTACTGTATATAGATTGATTACTACAGAGTTTAGCTTTCATCATACAGTCAGTGTTTACTATGACAGTTTGTGCATCCAGTGTTTATTGATTTACTTTATGGATTTTATGAAAAATTAGATGCTCTAAAAATTGATTTAGTAAACTCTGCTTCACACACACATATTTTCACAACTGTGCAATTTATGAAAGGGTTTCGGTAATAAAGTTGGAGAATTGACAAACGCTGTTGATTCGTGGTTCGTACTCTAAGGTAAATTTTCATTTGGATAATTTGAAGATTTTGGAGTAAATAGGGCTTTTGACAACTGTTAATAAGTGTATTGTTGATTTGTGGTTCATACTCTGAGTCTCAGAGTTCTCGAATAGAACAAAACACTTCTCGAATTGGTACTCTGTTCTGTTCCTGATTTAATTGTGATTATTGTTGATGAATTTGTTCCTTATATGATTACTTTAATTAGTTTTCATAGTCTCTTCTTTGATTTACTTCCTTGAAGAACAGTTCATAAACATAAAAAATTGCAGAACACACTGAATAAGATTAGAGAAACAGAATTTTTCATTGATAATAAGAAAGAGATTACAAGCAAGTATTACATCTTTTTGTTCTCTCTATCTGCTAATCTATTCAACAGGAAAATAAAAGGTCAAGTCCAAACCACTCCATTGTTAGCAAACATCCCAGATCCCATCTTTGCCACTTTATTTGGGTGGAAGTTGAAGGGATAAGGTTATTTTTGCTGACATATTCATTAACAATGGTTGGTGGTGTTGGATGAGGATGCCTTCGAGGAAAGCCATGCTAATGTTGCTTGGAGAGCAGCATCGATGTCGATCACTCTTGCAGGTAAAAAACTTGTTAGCACAAAATTACGCAAGCGCACGTAGTCACAAGTAATATAATTAAAGTTCGTTCCGCAGAGATCTGGTTAAGTTTCAATCGGTAAATATGCCTATGCAACAATGTTTGGTTTTAATCCACTGCTAATTAAGACAAATAACAAGATTGAGGTTTTAATTATCTAACTTAACTAGGATGCAAATTATTAAACTAAGAATAATTAACTAATGAGAATTTAATATGAATTACTTATATGAGATAAAACATGGAATCCTAATTTCATTATCTACTTCCCTTAGAGTCGCAGCCTTTAATCAATACATGTGATGGTTTTGATATCTGATCGGATAACACGAAACAAGTAAAAGCTATCTCTCGATATACTAATACCAAACTACGCATGCATCCACAAAAGAGATAGAAGATGGGTAGACACCAAATATGTTTAGACCCTATATCTCTATAGAATTTGAAAACATAAAGGTTTAAGCACAAGTTATCCACATAGATCACATAGAGTAGCATAATATCTCTATTTACGCCACAAATCATGATGTTAAAACATCAACCTATCCTATGCTAGCATGGCAAGTTCTAAATCTCAAGATCCACTCTCGTTTAGCAAGAGATTAACAAATTAGATGTTCGCGACGCATCTACATACATGAAACACAACCATACGAGGATATCAAGAATTCACCACACGTAAATCTTTAAAGCATATAAACTACTAAGCTACATAGATAAATCCATTAGGATCCCATGACAACGATTAGTTCATAATTGAACCGTTCGTCACCATGGGATTAGATGAAAACATGATATTAAACAAAATATAAAATAAAGAATCAATAATATTAATAAAAACAAGAGTTGAGAAAACAAATCTATTATCCAAAGTATACAGAAGATGAAGTAGATCTAGATCTTGCTTGTCACCGAGCTTGAATCCTTCTCCACTCTTCTCTCTTACAGTTCTACGTTACAATAATAAAAATCTGATACAAATTACAAGGTATGATGTGTTTATATAGGCACTCCAAGTCTTGCCCAGCAAGAAAATACAAAAACAGAATTATAATAGAATTTCTGCAAGATACGTTTCCTAAATTGATTCTGTTTTGTAAGGAAAATTCGTGGCTGACTTTTCTTCAGATTTTCTGGATCGTTCCATACTTAATTGGACCTCTGGACCACCTTATAATGATAGAGAATCTCGTTATCTTCGCGTGGACTGCTTACGGGCCTCAAACGGACTTCTAGAACTCAAGATATGGCCAAAACAGTGTAAACTGTGCAACCCTTCTCGAAAATCCGAATTTTAATCAATTAATTCCCAAAAAATTATAGAAGCATCCACCTTAGTCAACATTCTCGTAACTCTGCACCACTAATCAAAACACATCAAAACTACAACAACTTGAGTCCAAGACAATCGATTTAAGCTGAAATTAAGCGATCCAAGTGGATATAAAATCCACTTATCACACCCCCAAACTTAAACCGATGCTTGTCCTCAAGCATAAACAATTACAACTAACTAACTAGTACCACTTCCGTAGGTGATCACGGTTGCATTTGGCATATGCAACAAGCCCTTTAAACCCCTAGGCAGCCCCAGTGGACGAGTAAGGTCTCGTGAGGGCCTATAGCGAATGTACCCACAAAATCCATTTAACCTAATGCAATGCAAGCATGAATGCAACTAGAATACAAATGCAAGGATCCCCTTCAAACTAACCAAAACCAACTACCAAGCAAATATCTTAGAGAATGCAACTAAATCCAACTAGAGCTCGACCAAGTTCCCATATACTAACAATACATGAACAGAAACGTGCGTGTGTGCAATGCTCATCAGAAATACTCCCAAAACTAGGTCAAAAATCATACATGCTCTTCGTCAAGACAATCACAGGTTTATAAATAGAATAGACCGTAGACACTTCATAACCTAGGAACACCTCCATCCTTATCCAAGGTAGACAGAAATTCATGCTTTTATTACTAAACAACTACGACACATAATATACAAGCATGCTTATTTAACCGTGCAATGGATGAGACCCCGAAAGGCTTATACAATAATACCCATGTAGCGAACGTTGGGTTAGTGGATCCCAGACTATAAAAGCCTTAGGTCACTAGGCACAAAGTCCCTGCGAACTTAATTGCTCGAGTATTAAAGAGCTCACCCTGGTTAATTTTGCATATAAACAATTAACACTTTTTTTTTTCTTTTTTCTTTTTTTTTTCTTTTTTCTGCTTTTTTTTTTCTCTTTTTTTTTTCCTATGCAATCTGGAATGAGAATTCTCAATTCCAACCCTAGACTACTCATATAAATATGAGCCGGCTACTAGCCATTTGACACCTAGCCATTATTGACAATTATTTACAATTTAAGCATGAAATCCCTGTTTTCCCCCAAACTTAGACTTAAGTGTTCTAGGCCATCAAGGGAATAATGAAAATTCTAAATATAATCAAGTGATTAAATCTCAAAACATCCAAACAAGAATGACCCTAACGTAGCCCAAAAGCACCCAATGAGACTGTGTAAAAGTTTTGTTTCTGAAACACATAAGTCAATTTCATAGAAACTATAAGTCAACCCTCTATTCATCATTACCACACTCAATTAGACACCTACCTACCAATCAGAATTAGTTCATTCTAAGGGATCATGAAATATGCATGCTATGCAAATGCAACTAATATGAACTCACATGGTATACGAAACAAAAACAGAATGCCCTACATGAAACAAACATAATTAATACGAACATATATGCATGAATTACTACTAAGCATGCAAAACATGATATCCTACATGAACACATATATACAACAACAACTACTAATCCCTCAAACCACCCCCAAACTTAAAATATTCAATGTCCGCAATGAATGGAAGTAAATACAAGGGAAAGTAGAAAACATACCTACTCATCCTCGCTATCATTACCCTCGTCATCCTCATCATCCTCATCAGAAGAATCCGGTGGAGGGTACGGAGTCCGAGCTCCAAATATAGGCCACTGAACAGGAGTACTAGGTGACTGAAACTTTGCCTCCAAAGCTATGCCCATGTCCTCAGAATACTGGCGACTGCTCGTATGCATAGCATCCAACTGCCTAGTCATTCGACGAAAATAAGATTCAAAAACGGACATATCCACAGTACTCTGCGAAGAACCTGCCCTAGCCACTTCTGGTGCCCTTTGAACATGTGGCGGAGCGCCTACTCTCTGACCACTAGCACCATCAACAACAAAGCCTAATCCCCTAGGATGAGGAGTGCCGCTCGGCCACTCCTTCAACCTCAACCGATCAATAGTAGCATCCTTAATAGAAGCCATAGGTTTATGCACCGACTCACCTTTATACCATTTGACTTTCGATGCATCACACAAGTACGAGATGATATAAGCATAAGGAATACTAGACGACGAATTGCTTCCCAAAAACCGAAGAATATGTTGATCTCTCGATCTCTTCCAGACCGGCATCCATCTGCAGCCACAGAGTCTCAAGCTGCCTTTCCCAGTCAAACGCATCAAACTCTTCACGCGAATAGCTGAAGATATCTCTATTCTCTACGAGATGGAGATTCTTTTCTTTGATGGTAAGGCTTGTCATTGTTATTCAGAGTGTGTTGTTTGAAGGGTTTTTGATTTTTCAGGGGAGAATGAAAGGTTAAAGGGATAGTGAACTAATCTGAACAAGTCTCTAGGCCTTAAATAGAGATGGGTAAGCAACGAAGTCCTAAAACGCTTCGTATTCTGGTTATTAATGGTTACAGGTAAACGCTTCATATTCTGGTTTTAATTGGGTCCAGGTATTTTAAGAGAGTGTTATTTGATTTTTTTTAAATCAAATATTTTATTGTTTTAATTTGCAAAATTCACTTCTTAAAAATACGAGCACGTGACCCACTCACCCATTAATGTGTCCCACTCACCCATTATCGTGTCCCACTACACATTAATCTAGGAACTGATTGAGTGTTTGATTACATAAGAGATTGAGTTTTTAATTACTCTAATTACTTTTGTGTCCAAACGGTTGTGTTTTATTTTTACATCTCATAGTTCTCTCACTTTTCACTTGGGCATTCTCGCAAACACCTTTCCTACATAAACTTCTCTTAGGGATTCTTGCAAATTTCTTGACTCAATGGCTTCTAAACCATTCACTGCTCTTGGTCTACGGTTTGTCCCTAACAACTATGAAGCTCCACTCTATCATGAACGTGTTCCAGAAGCGTTTCATTTAATGCAGAATTTCTTGAGAGACTCAGAGATTGGACAAGCTCTGGTTGGACCTGGTACTCTCTCTGCATCTCAAATTGCCACTTTTTGGCAAAACTCAGTCTATGTGGATGGAGGAGAGAATGGGACTCCTAACATCATCTTCACTTATGATGAAAAAGAGTTTGTGATTACTCCACAAACTGTCAGAGATACAATGGGGTTTGATACACATACATCTTATACTTATGTGGTTGAACATCACTTGAGACAGATGCTACAGGAGATAGGTTACATGGAATCTCTTGACAAGCTTGGTGGTATAAAGAGACCTAATCTCAGGAAGGAATGGAACTTTTTCTTCGATTGCATTACAAAGACATTCCAGAAGAAAGTCACCAATTGGGATGCCATTCCAATAGACAGTCTACAAATCGGGTATTCTCTACTCTATGGTAGTAATTTTGATTTTGGTAGATATGTTCTGATGAATTTAGGTGATAAACTGTCAGAGTCTACTACAGTTTATTATGCTCGATTTTGTCAAATGCTGTTCAATGCTTGTGTCCCTGGTCTAGAGATTGCTGATACTGATGAAATTCAGCCTTTTAGAGTCAACAAGAGAATATTCTCTGATATGACTAATAAGGATGTTGGTAAAGAAAATCTCCCAGCCTTTGTTCTACCACTTGCTTTGCAGAATTTTCTCAATCAACCTCAGGACCAACCACAACCAGAACCACAACAAGAAGCACAACCTGAACCACTAAACATTGATCGTACTCAAACACCAAACACTGAACCACCTACATCACCTACTCACTCAGCACCTACAAAACAACCTTCACACACTTCACAAACAAACTCTGAATCATCACAATCTCCACCACAATCACAGTCTAAAGCAAAAAGAGTTAAGAAGGCAATCACTGAATGACATGCAAGAGTTAAGAAGGCAATAGAGACACAAATGAAAGCAAAACAGACATCTCCTGGAGCTGTTTATACTAGAAGAATGAAAAGAATAAAACAAACGGCAAACATACCTAAGTCACTCTCAGTGGTAGCACAATCTAGTGAAGAGGATTCAGATGAAGTGCCTCTAGCGAAAAGAAGAAAACTGGTAATCTCTGATTCTGTTGATGACAATGTTGAAGCTCCAGAGGTAGTTACACAGCAAACACCTACTGTTGAGGTTGAAAAAGATAAAATGCCTGCAGAGGTTGAAATACCTGCAAAGGTTCAAATGCCTGCAGAGGACAAAATGCCTGCAGAAGAGGATACTAGAGATGGTTTTTCTCCAATGAATGATATACTTGATTCATCCATGCCATTCTCTGATCCTATCTCTGATACTGGTGCAGCTGATCAACCTACAGTTGTTCTTTCTGAAACTGTAGCATCACATACAGAGTTACTCTCTGATGCTCACCAAACTGTTGAAGGAGGAGATGAGATTGATCAAGCAACTAAGGCTACTTCTCAGTCTATGCCTGTTGGTGACAAAAATGTAAACTCTATTGCTGAGTCTGAGCAACATGAAGCAAATCTTGACAAGGCTGCAGAAGAAATTGCTAAAACTGTGGCTGACAATGCTCAGCACAGTGTTTTACTTGAAGATGAACATGCTAAAGCTGCAAGTGTTGAACCTGAAGGTGAAAGTAGTGCAAATTCTGATTCTTCTCTGAGTGCACAAGTACAAATAGACAATAAACATACATCTTTCACTCAACCTTGTAAGTCTCATGAAATTGAGAGAGCAAAACTTGCACAATTTGCTGCTAACTGGTACAAAGAGGATTGCATTTTTCCACGAGGGAGAGCAGCTGATTTTGTTAGGCAAACTGCTGACACTATCTCCAATCCAGAGATTCTTTCTTGCTTAAAAGCAACTGTAGTTCAAGTCAAAACTCTGGATAGAAGATTTGATGACACTACAAAGGCAATTACTGACTTGAGGACTGAGATCGTAACTCGAGAAATGAAAATGGAAAGAGAGTCTAAACTCATGAATACAAAATTTTCTAAAGCTCAAGACAATCTCTTTGCCAGGCTGGGTAAAGTTGAAGAGAATCAGTCTGCCTTGTCTGTTAAAATTAATTCTATTGCTACCTCTTTGGAGTTGATCACCTCTATACTCATGCCTGATGATGTCAAAAAGGGGGAGAGAGTTGCTAAAGACAAGTGCAAGCAATCTCAAACTCTGATCAGAAGGGATAGTGCTGGAGATGGAGGAGCAAGTAGTAAAGGAAAGAACAAAACTGAAGAATTTCAAACTTTGAAAACTAGCAAGTCATCTAAATCACAGTTTGTTGGGATAAATACTGATACTCAAGGTACTTCAAAGACCAAGAGTTTGCTATTACCTTCTAATCCACAGACTGATGAAGAATTGGTTGCTAAGTTGTTTATTGAAGAGAATGAGGAAGGAGTTACAATTGAGGATATTGAAGCTGAAGAAAAGAGTTTACAAGAAGAACATCTCAAGGCTTTAAAGTCTGGTACGTTAAAAACAGGAAAAGCTCCTAGGCCTGTTGTTAAAGGTGTTGTGATCAAGGAAAGGGCTGATGTTAGTCAAAGATCTCAGTTTTCAAAGGAAACAATGGCAGCAGAAGCTCAACTCAAGCTGAAAGGCATTGAAGGAGAAAGGTCACATAAGAAAGTTACAACTTCTGTTGCATCAAAAGTTATGATCACACCTTTACAATCTTCTCAGTTGAAATCGGTTTTTGGGAAAGGAACAATTCAAGATCCAAATATATTATCTGGAGTTTCTATGAATATTTCTGATGGAAGAGCCTTGTCTGGTAAAGTTGGAAACAATAAGGGTGGACTAGGTTCACACAAAGACAAAAGGCAATATACTGGTCCTAGAGATCCTTCTTCACTGGCTGTTCCAGGTCGTGGTGTCACTCAAGAGAGTTTGGACAGACTGGAATCAGTACAGTTAGTTCATCAGAAGAGATTAGAGATTAAAGTCTGTAAGGATTTTCTTATTCTCTGTAGATTTTGTTAAGTAGAAGCTTAAACTCTGAATTTGTATAAACACTGTATTTGTCTATTTGTTTTGACATCATCAATTATTATTATTAACTTGTGCATTTTTGATAATGAACAAGTTGGGGGAGATTGTTAAATATAATTGATGTGTTTTAATCAGTGTTTAAGTGTTACAGTGAATTATCAGAGTTTAGCTGGAAGCGGTCAGAGTTTAGTGTAAGCTCTGACAGATGGAAGCTCGACAGAGTTTGTCAAACTCTGTCTGGAGGCAGCGTCTACTGGTCAACAGTGATTGAAGATTTATTATGGAAGCGATATCTTTGAAGATTGGATAGCTATCAAAGAGATTGAGTTGACTTAGGAGACGTGTGACAATCTGTAATTGATATCATTGTATAGCTGATTATTAGGAATATCAATTAGAGATTGTATCGTAGCTGTATGTTTTATAAATACAGTTAGGTTAACCCTAGAAGGGTATCGTACAATGAATTATCTTTATTGTAACCTAGCAGTTCTTTGTGATAGTTTACATCACGAAGAGGGTTCTTAATACCAGAAGTTTTTAAGTGCAAAACGTCTTACTTGTTAAACTCTCATACGAATTTGATTATTAATTGTGTATTCGGCCTAACAGTTCATATGATAGAATGGATGGGGTGTAGTGCTTGATTGAATCGCGGTGATGCGAAAACTTTGGAAAACGTGTAAACATAGCCGTTATAATGCCCGATTTTACAATGCCATGATTTGTATGCCATTTTCGTGCTAAGTGACCAACTGACCAGTAGCATCTCCTGCCATGAATAGTTGACTCATGTTACGAGGATCGTTTTGACATGAGAATCGTAGCATTCGGACTTACGGTTTAGGAGAAATCGTAAAATTCGTAAAAGCAGTTCGTAAACGTACGTATGAATTCGTAACTGCAATTGAACCCCTTTAAAGTGATAAATTCGGTTGCGAATCTTGGTAATTAAATACTATAGGTCATAATAAAGATATGAGAGAAGACCTTGTGTGAAAAAGATTATATTTGGATTTTATAAAAATATTTGAATCAAGGTTAAGTGCGAAGAAACCCCTTAAAGGAGCACTCGATTATAACTTTGTAAACCGCTTAGTGAAACGGGCGAATGAGATCCGAATTCTAAAACAAATCTTCGACTTAAGTATTTGTCGATTGACATGGACATAGTACGAGCCTAAAGCGAGCTAGTAACGCCTTCGTTGTGTATTGCTTACGTGTTTAAGCATTGAATTATAAGTGAATCATCTAGGGGATTAATCGTACGTTTTCTTTTGACTTTGTCTAGATTGTTTGACATTGTCACGAGCCCCTACCACTTCTCGAGCATCAGGCAAGTTTCAATTCCCTTCTTTTAGGCTGTTGTTGTGATTGAATATATATATATATATATATATATATATATATATATATATATATATATATATATATATATATATATATATATATATATGTTTCTGTTATACATATGCCATAGCATGCATGACTACTTTCAAGTTATATCATTATGCTTGTTCCCTGATTGTTTATTGGCTTATAAATTAGATAGCTAACGTATCAATTATAAGCCGGTTATTGTAAGACCCTCAGAGAAGGGTGTATATATCTTATTCATCAAATATAGACCGGGAGTGAATATTTCTTGATATATCGAGGTTACATCGGAGGAAAATATTTAGGTAAATATTTTTCCTTATTCGGGCGACGAATATTATTTGAATATTCGTTCGAGATTATTTATTTAATGATCCTTACTTCAAATAATTATTTGAACGTAATCATTCGACGAATAATATTTGTCAATATTCATTCAGAGTCGAATTGATTATCGATTATTATTTCGAATATTCTTCTAAAGATGAGACTACTAAATGAATATTATTTGGATATTCTTTTAGAATATTATTTTATTAAATAAATATTACTTTTGAATATTCATTTAAGATATTAATTACTTGATGAATATTATTTTAATATTCATCTGAAGCTTGATTTAATTATCGAATATTATCTCGAATATTCCTTTAAGGCTTGGATTACTAAATGAATATTACTTGATATTCATTTAGAATATTATTCATTAAATGAATATTACTTTTGAATATTCATTTAAATTCCTAATTAATTATGAATATAACCTTAAATATTCCTTTCAGGTCTTATTAATTAATGAATATTGTTTTGAATATTCATTTAAATATTTATTTATTCAATAAATATTCTCCTAATATTTCTTCAGGGATTATTTTGAAAAATACTCTGATTAAAGATATTCTTTCATATTCCTAAATATTCTTTAAATATTCTTAATTCAATAAATATTCTCTGAATATTTATTCCATACTTAGAATAACATCAATAAGTTTTATCTTCTTCGATTATTATGAAAAATATTTCGGAGACATATTATTATTAATCTTATATCAAGAAAGGTTCTCAGACATCATTCTTCTTGAGTCTATCTCCCTAAAAATAAGGGAACCTTACTTGGAAAATGTTATTTATCTTGTCGACTTCCCGGTCATAAAGTATTGTCTTCACTCGCAACTCAGGTGCTATTGACTTATTAAGTCGTTGTTTACCTTCTCATCTTTCGAGGGGTAAGATTGTTGGAACAAGTTGATATTCGTTACCAAGCAATAGCTTGGAAGTTATTGGTGAATTTTCCTTTCCAACTAGATACGACTACTTTGTAGAGTCTTATCAACAAGTATTTATACTTGGGGAAAGGGGGATGAACGTTACATTCAGAATCATGAATTCTATTTGAACTAGGAGTCGTGTAAGAGGCCGAGTAGCGCCGGTCCATCCCCTTTGGCCCAACCGTTGGCCGGGGAGAGCTAGTAAGGCGTTAGACAAGTAAAGCCGTCAGTTATTCCTTCTACCGGTACTAAATCTAATTTGAGCTGTACGATCTCGACTGATCATCAAGATTGGAACAGCGGGCGCGGTGAATACTCCATCATTGGTTCATCATCCAAACTTATTTATTTCCTGCAACATGATTACTGTTGGCAGAGCTGGAAAAGTGTTCATAACTGGAATTGCAATCTTTTCATGCAAGTTCCTCTTTTTAATGACAATGAGAATATCTCGCTTACTTTTGATGTAGCAGATATTTCTACAAACAAATACTTTAAGTTACCTTGTAACTTCATCGTTCATATTATACTGGCATCATTTCCGTAAATGCATGGCATATGGTTTGAAAGATACTTTTGAACTGTTATATATTATCGTTCAGTTATATATTATTGTTGGTGGGCTATTGCTCACCCTTGCTTTATTATTATATCACAACAACAGCTAGACCAGATGACTCGCACAAGGTGCACTCGACGCGGGCGAGGACGATGAGACTACCAGAGCTGAAGAAGAAGCTATTGGTAGGATAGATTTATTCTTTCAGTACCAAGTATATGGTCTAGTATGACTTGTGTAAATAGATGGCAAAGAGTATGTATTTATATTGAAATTCTTTTGTATTGTAAGAACTCATAATGTGATTAATAAAAATTTTATTGTTACTCTGATTTCATCTCTGGGACTATAACGGGTGTGTTTTACATTGTTGTGTTGGGTCATAGAGATGTAATTTATTTTATGTTAAGGAAAGTTCAAGTGTTGTGGACAGAATTGGAAACCGTAACGACCGGATCCCGGACCCCGGATCTGGGGGTGTTACACTTTTAGAGATATCGAACAGAGAAATGCTTGAGTTCTCGAATATAGTATTTGAGTTCTCCAATGCTTGATTTCTCGAATAAGGTATTTGAGTTCTCGAATCATTTGAAAAGGCTGAATTTTCGCTGAATCTTAACCATTTTTGGATTTTTGTCTAAAATTTTAATTCACTCATAAAAAAATATTTTACCAAGTTTAAAGTTATTTTTAAATTGGATAAACTGCCAGCTGTGAGTTGTTACCTGCTTGAGTTATCGAATAAGCCTTTCTTGACATATCAAATAGTTGTTTTACACTTCTCGAATGCTTTACTTGTCAATACATATTGCGTATCTAATCGACAATTCAAGTACTTCATACTTATACCATTCCACATCTATTCTGTTCATTTCATTCGATTTCTCAAGCATCCAAATTTTCTAAACCTCTGAAAACCCTAATTGCAAAAGCTAAACTTCTTCTTAAACTTTCATTCTCTTCTCTCTCTCTGTAACAATGGCAAACACCCAACTCACCATCCCCAAACACACCAATTTCATTGCAATAACCAATGATGTGGAAGCACCAAATGTAAATTTCAAGTGTTTTGTTTGATGGATGTCTGAGTCATACATCAAGAATGCACTCTCAGCTAACCCAACCTTGTACCTGGATATTCTTGAACAATTCTGGAGGACGGCTACTGTGGAGGTTATTGCTCTTGAGAATGCTATAACCTCTTACATAGTATACTGCAAGATTAAAGACAAAGATGTTACTATCACTACAGCAGATATGAATCAAGTACTGGGCTTACAACAAGAGGTGTATGACCTACTAGCCACAAATTAGAAATTGGAGGACTTCTTTGATTTCATCAACTACTCAGATGAAATCAAACTTGGGCATTTGAATAGAAAGTTCTTAAGGAAAGAATGGAGCTATGTATTTGCTACTCTCCTTCAAGTCTTCACTGCAAGGAAGTATAGCTTTGAACAAATCAGTGTATCTGTACAGCAGATAGGCTATGACTTAGCCTATGGGAGAAAGATAGACGTTGGACACATAATTCTGCAGGAGTTGTATGGTAGACTTGGTCAGAACCCAGCCAAGAGAGGTACTAAAATTTTCTTTCCTCGTTTTATTCTGTCTGCACTTAATTTTTTAGAAGATAAACTGATTGAATTGCTTGGGATAGATAAGAGTAGAATAGGCTATCCTAAATCCATGACCAAACTCATTTTTGGTAATTTGGAGCCTAGGAATGATGTGGATGTAAGACTTGAAATAACTCCACATATGGAGAGTATATTTAGGTCTACCCCCACAACATGCCAATATTTGAATCAAGATCACAGTTAGCAAAGCCCATGCAAATAGAACAAAAATGCTGACCCAGGGCCTGCTAACTTACCTCATCAACCAAACACATTACCAAACAGTGAGCCCACTGCATCATCCTCTCAACAGGGTGATGTTAGTAAAAAGGAGAAGAAGAAGAAGAGAAAACAGGTTGCTTCTGTACCTTTAACCATATTATCTAAAGCAGCCTTGGTTGTAGAATTAGGCTTAGAAAGTGAGGAACCAGTGTCACCCTTAAAGATGCCAAAGAAGAAGAAAGCAAAGCAAACCATCTCTTTAGTCACATAAATGGCTGAAGTTGTAAAATCAGGGGCAAACAGCTCACTAGATGTGCCCTCTCAACAGGGTGCATCAATAGAATCAAGCATCCTCCCCAATGCACCTTCTTGTAATGAGTTAGCACATGGGAGTGATAAGGCTGGCACTACACTGAGTGGAGAGCACATCACACTTGAAACTCCCTCTATTTCTCAGGGGGAGTTGCCAAAATCTAATCTAAAAGACACTTCTCTTCCAGAATCTTTCACTCAAATTTCTTTGGAGCCTGCAACTCAAGTGATTGAGGAGCAAGGCATTGACCACCAAGAATTCTATTCTCTTGGTGAGCCAATGGACTCAAGTGACTTGGTGCATGACACCCTGCTCACCACCCAGGAACCATATTTAGATGGTGAGGGAATGCATGCTGGGGCATCTCCTAATGACACCATCACAAACACAGAGGATTCACTAGTTTTTACTAGAGACTCTGTGCCTGTGTCAACTGCTGTTGTAACTCATCCCACTTCTGTGGAGACAACAGTAGTAGAGTCAATCCATCCGGGTACAGAAGTTGCATCTATAATTGAGGAGTCTAGCTTGCCTAGCTCTAGCTCTGACTTTCTATCACAATGGCTGAAGCTTGTGCAACATGACAGTGCTTCAGGATCATGGTCTACTCCACCACAATTGACGGTTGAAGCACTTCAAAGCTTAATTGTGGATCAGATTCCTGAGTTCACTAAGATTGCTCAACATTTTCTTACTTCTAACATGCCAAATGCTGACTATGAGGCCATCTTACTCTGTTACAAGCAAGATGTTGAGCAACAGCAAGAGAAAATAGCAGATGAAGCTGAAATAGATGGTAATGTTGATGCATGGATGCAAGGGTATGGCAATATCTCTCTCAGTGAAGCTCTTCAATATATAAGGGAGGAATATATCACTTCACTAGGATCAAATGCTAAATCTCTAACTCCTGGTGAAGTATATGAGGTTGTCAATGATGTTTATAAAGGAAGCTTGAAGTCTACTCACTACCTAGGCAAGGGAGTCAAATCTAAAATTGAAGAAGTATGCAAAGCCACAACAAAGGTAGTGGGAGAGCTTTAAAGTCAATTCAATAAAAAATTTCCCTATCTGGATTCTGTCTTCAGAAATGTCAAAGACTGCAAAGCAACCTGTAAATCTCTGGATGATTTCCTATGATACAAGACTCCATCATAAAGCTCACATATCAGATGGATAGACTCACAAAACAGACTACTACTGCCAATGCTGCTATCAAGATTCTGTTTGCTAATCAATATGGGGATAAGGCAGAAACAAATGTTCCTCTTCATGACATGACAAAGTATGAGGTACAAAGACTCAAAGAGCAATCACTCACTGGTTTCAAGGCTGCACAATTGATGTCTAAAGTGGACAGTTTGGTATCAGAAGTGGTCGCTCTAAAATAATTCAATGTTGAGCTCAAAGATTCTGTTGCCCTGATGAATGAAAAGTTGGACACTCAAGGCACTTCTACTGCTGAGGTTCTCCTCAATCAACAACAGATGATTTCTTCCATGATGCTGCATATGGGAGTCCCTCAACCTACCTCACAACATCTAGTCTCCTCTACAAACCCAAAGGTCTCAACAAAGAAAATTGTGTCTACTACCAAGCCTAAGTGTAAGAACCCAGATTTTTGGTAGAATTAAAACTTTGATTATGTATTAATGTAAATAGGAATAGTGGTTACAACTACAATGTAACAATTGTTCTGATGAATGAAAAAGGAATGGATTTGGATTCAATTGTTCATATGTCTTGAAGAATGCTATTGGTTGACAACTTAGATACGAATAATCTATCTCCTGGATAAGTAAGATATGTTAATTCCAAATAGGAGAGTTATTCTCACGTCATCCAAATCGATATCTGTTATTAGTTCAGTGGTTCCGTAAAAAGGTTAATGAACGCTCGGGAAAGCGAGAGATCACTTTTCTAATTAAAAGGAATAAAGTAAAGAATAAGTGATGAATAATGATTTTGGTGGAATTAGGAATATTATTAGACGGCGCTATATAGAAGTACCCGGAATGAATTTCTGAGTTCATATTAATGATCCATGGGGGAAAAAGAGTGTATGTAAAAGCTATCGGATTCTGAAAAGTAGCACTTTTATTTTCTCCGAGATTTCCTTGGATACTGAAAGACCTAAGGGATTATTAAAAGGATTTAAGGAATATGGATTTGAGAATTACTAAAGAGAATGGAGAATAGTAATATAAATATCAAGGAGGTTTCCGGTAAAACCCTAACTAGAAATCCTTAAGATATTCCTCCGAACGATTAGTGAATTGAGCAATAACTGGACAAAAGAGCAAGCAGAGAGTAAGGTGCATGCATGTGCAAGTAAGAAATATCTAGTAACCAATTGGTTACATAAGTAACTAGCATGTTTAGAGGCCAAATTAAGTAATTAGCAATCCAACCACATGGTTAGCCTTAACACCATCAAATTATCAATACTTGTCCATCCAATTTCATCATCCATTGCATCACACCTTTATTAAAGCCACTTTATGGAGATATTATCACAATAATACACTAAAGTGGATGAGAACAAACCAATGAAAGCAAGCAAACTCTCTCCCCCCCTCCATTATACTTCATTCGGCTTCTTCACTAATTCAAAGAGCAAAATCCTACTTCCAACCATCATTTGATCTTGAAACTTTTATGGTTAGTCTTATAATTCATATAAATGATCTCCTAAAAATTTCAAATCCAAACTCCTTTATTTCCATTTTCAAAAAAATCATCAAAGAGGAGGATGAATAGTGTTCTTATGAACTAACTTTGTTTTTTCTTGATTTCATGGTTGATCTAAGGTGTGTTAATGCTAGACAAGGACCATAACAAGCTTAGTAAGGCTATTACATACTCTCAAGAAGGTATAATCACTTGAAACCCTAGACCTTACTTTGAGATATATGCATGTTCTTGATGGATTTTAGATTAGTTATGTTATTAGTGTTATTATAAGCATGATAACATGATCTTATAGATGATTTTATAACATGATGATTATTATGATGAAGTGATATGTTCTTGGACATTTTGAGATGAGAAATCATGTGTATAAGTTGTATAATGCCCGGTGTGGCTTGGTTTGGTTATGATTTGTGAAACGTTCGATTTATAGCCGTCGTAATGCCCGATTTTCATTAACCTTAAGAAATCATATTTGACAGTAGCTATAACTTACTTTCCAGTTTCATATTATGACATTGTAAGATAGATTATGTTATAATCTTCGTTTTGATATAAAGATCATGTGAAACGAACTTACGGTTTAGGAATTATGGCTGATTTACTAAAAGTCGTTCGAAACCGTAAGTACGAGTTCGTTATTAAAATTGAACCTCGGTAAAATATGCAAGTTAGTGACGAATCTTGGTAATTAAATATTAGAGATCATAAAGAAGGTGTAGGAGAAAACCTCATGTCAAACGGATCATTTTCTGATTTTATAAAAATGTTTGAATAAAGGATAAACGCGAACGAACCCCTAAAAACACACTTGGTTATAACTTTGGTAAAACACTTAGAAAACGGGCGATAAAACTCGAAGTATAATCTTGGGTTGTAAATGACCGACCTTATAACTTTCACGACTTAAGTATATACCAAGTGTAAGTATGATGACATGTCGTAATAAGCGAACAAATGTCGGATCGTATCGGTGATACAAAGAGTTACACTAAAAGGTGCATAACGAGATAACTTGGAAATGCGTTTCGACTTTAGTAAAGTTTATACCTAGCCTTTTAAAAAGTGTTAAGTAATTAATCTCAAATATTATGATTGTTTATAGATCACCGAGCAGACCCAGGGCACACTACCTCTACCCACACCCGACTACCAGGCAAGTTTCAAACCCTTTTAAAGGATGTTGTTGTGAATATATATATGCTTTCTGTTATACCTATGCCATAGCATGCATGCCTACTTTCAAGTTATATTGATATGCTTGTTCCCTGAATTATTGTTGGCTTATAAGCTAGATAGAAAATATATCAGTTATAAGCCGGATATTGCTAAGACCCTTAGAGAAGGGCATATGAATCTCATTCTTGGAACATAGACCGGGAGTCAGTATTTCTTGATATATCGTTATTATTTCGGAGAAAAATATTTAAGAAAATATCTTCCATTATTTAATTAATGAATATTATTTTAAATATTCACTTGAACCTTATTTATTCAATGAATATTATCTTCAATATTCATTTAAAGTCGACTCAATTATCGAATATTATTTCGAATATTCATTTGGAATATCATTTCAAATATTCATTTGTTCATTATTTATTCGATGAATATTATTCGAATATTCATTTGATAATTATTTCTTCAAAAAGTATTATTAAGTTGAATATTCAGTATTTATTCAATAAATACTATCAATAGCCAATTGATAATTATTTCTTCAATAAGTATTATTAGTTCGAATATTCACTATTTATTCAGTGAATATTACTTCGGATATTCATTCGAGCTTTATTTATTACGTACTATTTATTTAAATATTCATTAAATATTTAATGAATATCATTTGTGAATATTTATTCGAGGATTATTTCGAGTAATATTTTATATTAGGATTATTCCTTCAATATTTTTGACTTAATAAATATTCTTTGGAATACTTATTTAATTCTTCTGACTCGATTAAAAATGATTTAATTCATTCGAATATTATCTTCGACCTTCGAATCTTATGTAAGTTATTCCAGAGCCTAATTATTAATATTATTTTATCAAGGAAGATCCTCAGAAACTCTACTCTTTATTCAATTCTATCTCTCAGATTATAAGGGAATCTTACTTGAGAAATGTTAATTATCTTGTTGACTACCCGGTCATAAATTCTTGAAACCATTCTTTTCACTCACAACTTGATTGCTTTTATTCATTGAATCATGCGTACCCACTCATCATTCGAGGGGTAAGAGTGTTGGAACAAGTTGGTATCCATTAACAAGCAGCAGCTTGGGAAATATTGGTGAATTTTCCTTTCCAACTAGATACGACTACTTTGTGGAGTCTTATCAACAAGTATTATACTTGGGGAAAGAGGGACAAACTTTATGTTTCAGAGTTATGGATGTTATACGAACTAGGAGCCGCGTAAGTGGCCGAGTGGCGCCGGTCCAGCAATGGCCCAACCGTTGGCCGGGGGGTTCCAGAGGGCGGTAGACAAGTAAATCCGTCGATGCTTCCTTCTACATGTAAAGAACAAAAGTGGGGAGCATAACCTGCGAATGATCATCATGAATGTTATGTCTCCTGGCGCGTCAATACTCCAGAATTAGTTCATTTGTTAAAATGGAATTTTCTGCAACACTATCGGTGTTGGCAGGTGAAAAAGTGATTGAATCGGGAATTGCAATATTTTCTGCAAGTTCCTCTTTTATTATAAATGATGATATCTTGTTTATCTTTGACTTACCAGATATTTCCACAAAGATATATTTTTGAGTTACCTTGTAACTTCATCCTTTACATTATACTAGCACTATCTTCGTTAATGCATGGCATATGGTTTCAAAGATATTTGAACTGTTACATATATTATCACTGTTCAGTCATATTATTATCGGTGGGCTATTGCTCACCCTTGCTTATTTATTATGTCAGAACAACAGCTAGGCAGAATGGCCTGCGTAAGGCGCACTCGGCGTAAGCAGGTTACCCCAGCCAGAGGACTACCCGCTGATATCATCGCTGCCATTGCTGAGGTAGCATAGATATGCAGCTTTTGCTTACCGGTATAAATATATGTATAATTAATGTTAATCAACGGCAAGAACTTTAAACTTATGTTGTTACTCCTGTTGGGATTGTAATAACTTTTATTCGAAAACCCTTTTATGTGAGACTTATTTCAATTTCATCTCTAGGACTATAATTGTTGTGTGTGTGAGTGGATATTATTGCGGGGTCACAGCATGCTACTTATTTATTTTGGACTCAAGTCAAGTGTTATGGATGGAATATGAGACCGTAACGACCCGATCCCCGACCCCGGATCTGGGGGTGTTAAAGAAATGGTATCAGAGCGAGAGTTATATATCCCAAGAGATGATGCGACGTTATATAGTAATAATTTCAATAATATAATAAGAACTCTTGCCAAGTTCAACTAAAACCCTTACGGGAAACTTTTTAAGTATCATGATAGTAACATAGTTCGTCTTGTGTAGGCGAGCGATGTCTCCGATCCGGATGCTTTTGAGAGACAGCACGATAAGGCTATTCAGGCTGCCTAGGACAGGGCAGTAGTTGATGCTGATGACTTGTTCAGGACCAGAGATCCCTACTACGAGCATCTAGGTGATGATGATGGGGATAAAGAGGTTTTGGAGTCTGAGGAGGAGGACCCTGAGGAGGTCCAGGCAGATGCAGATACTGATGTGATTGAGTCTGAGGAGGAGGAGGACCCGGAGGAGGTCCAGGTAGGAAAGGATACTGAGATAGTTGCTGAGGATGTTGATGAGGAGGATCTTGATGAGACCCAGCTTATATCCGATATTATGGTCATGGAGGAGGACACTGACATGACCACTGAGCAGGTTATGGTTGTTGTTGTTGGACAGACTGTAGACGAGGGTACGGAGGGAGATGTTGATGAGCCAGTGGATGATGTTATAGGGAGTTCCGGACTTCGTGTGCCACCCTTCTCTGTTGAGAGAGCCCCTTCACCACCACCACTACCTGTGAGCCCATTTTCACTGGAATTGTCTTCACTAGTCTTAGTGTATTTAGTTTCCCTGATGCAGACTAGACAGATAGACAACATATTTCACTTTTGACTAGTTGTTATTCGGATGGTTGTACTCTTAAAACTATCAGATGATGTACCTTTCAGTATCTTGTATATATTTATTTCCCTTTCAGTAATTTCAGTATCGTTATGACGTGATCACTGGATTGTTATATTATATCTGCACGTACTACTTTCAATTAAAGTTGCCATGAGATATAGAACTGTGGGATCCTAAATCCAATTATGCATCGATATTGTGAGGAGAAATCCTTTGAAATAAGTGAATAAACCTAATGTATAATTGTCCAATTTTCAGTAAAATGCCACCGAGAAGAATGGGTACAAGGGCTAACCCCCGTGAATCTACTGACCAAGAGAGTCACAACCAACATGAGGAAAACCCTGAGTATAATAAAGAACATGATCAGGATTATAATTAGCAAGAGGATTCCCAGTATGGGGCAGAAGACGAAACGTTTCACACTGCAGACTTCGAAGAGGAAGTCGAAGAAAGGGAAACTGAGGTTGAGCAGCAGGGGGAGAACCAGGGCGGGAACCCCATAGGTCAGTTTATGGATTTGCTTAGGCATAATTTGAATCAATATCCCCAACCACCTCAAGGAAACAACACTACTGTGGCCAATTCTTTCAGAGCCTTTAAGTCCTTTAAACCCCCAGAGTTCTAAGGATCGGCTGATCCAGTTGAGGCTGGAGCATGGATTAAAGAAATGGAAAAGTCCTCCGAGATTCTGAGTATCGACGAGGCATAAAAGACTGTCTTTGCCACCTACCTTCTAAAGGGAGAGGCAAATTATTGGTGGGAGGCCAAGAAGAATATGGAAACTGATGCTATAGTAACCTGGGAGAGGTTCAAGCAATTGTTCTTAGAGAAGTATTTCCCAAGATTCATGAAAACTCAGATGGAACTTAAGTTTTTATAGCTGAAGCAGAACAATATGTTAGTGGCTGACTATGAGGCCAAGTTTACTGAGTTATCAAGGTTTGTACCAGAGTTTATGGACACTGAGGAGAAGAAAGCAAACCGATTCCAACAAGGGCTGAAATAGTGGATCCAAAATCGGGTAGCAGTTTTAGATATCACATATTATGCCACTTTGGTACAAAGGGCAACAATTGTAGAAGCAGGAAGTGATCAGATGTTGAGGAAAAGAGAAAAAGGGGGATTAAAAAGAAAGCATGCCAGTATGGGCAGAGGTTTCGCGGGAGGAAAACCCCCCTAACAAGTTTAACAGAGGAACGGTTTCCCTACCTGGAAGGAATTAGGATTTAAGCCATCTGGGAGTGCAAGTATGAACCAGAGCGGCCAGCAAGCAGGAGTGTCCCATTCCCACCTTTATAGATCTCCATTACCTGATTGTACAACTTGCGGGAAGAAGCATTCTAGAGTGTGCAACCCGAGAATGGTAACTTTCTTCAAATGTGGACGAGTGGGTCACCATTCCACCAATTGTACCACGATTACTCCCAATGCCAGCAAAGGCACAGCTTGTTTCCAGTGTGGACGACAAGGTCACATGAGAAAGGATTGCCCGATGAACAAACCAGCAGCCTCATGGGTAAGCAAAGCTGCCTCCAACAGGCCACCAACTGCTAGAACTTTTAATATGACAGTGCAGGATGCCGTGAGGGACACGGATGTGATAGCAGGTACATTTTCCCTCAATTCAGTTAGCTCAAATGTTTTGTTTGATTCTGGGGCAACTAAGTCTTTTATATCTAGAGATTTTCACATAATTTGAAACTTAAGACCCAACCGCTAAGGGATTCTTTGCAAGTAGAGATAGCTAATCAGGAAGTCGTTCCAGTTAATCAGATTCACCCCGATTGCAAATTAGAAATAGGAGGACGATCTTTCTATGTCAATTTGATTCCTTTTAAGCTAGGGGAATTTGATGTTATCTTGGGAATGGATTGGTTGTCTCGCAATAACGCTCAAATAGATTGTAAGGGAAAGAAAGTTAAGTTGAAAACCCCAGGAAAGAAGGAAGTAGTGTTAAAAGGGATGCGACAGACCCAGACAATTCTAACCATGGCACAGACCAAGAGATTGCTACGAAAAGGGAACGAGGCTTATTTAGCGTACGTTATAGATACCTAAAAGGAATCGCCCAAGATACAAGATATTCCAGTAGTTAATGAGTTCGAAGACGTATTTCCACAAGATCTTCCCGGATTCCCGGATTACCACCGGATAGGCTTATGAGTTCTTGGTGATGTCATTTGGATTGACCAACGCCCCAGCAGCTTTCATGGATTTGATGAACAGAGTGTTCAAGGAATATTTGGATAAGTTCGTGATAGGTTTCATTGACGATATTCTTATCTACTCAAAGATGAAGGAAGAACACGCCGAACATTTGAGGATAACCTTAGAGATACTCAGGCAATAGCAACTATATGCCAAATTCTCAAAGTGTGAGTTCTGGAAAAATGAGGTGCAATTCTTAGGGCACGTAATCAGTAGAGAAGGAGTGTTGGTTGACCCCTCCAAGATAGAGGCGGTCTCAAATTGGGAACGACCAACCACCCCAACAGAGGTAAGGAGTTTCGTCGGACTGGTAGGATATTATAGACGATTTGTTCAAGATTTTGCGAAAATCGCAGCCCCGTTAACTCGACTTACCCGTAAAACTGAGAAATTTGAATGGACTGAAAAGTGCGAGAAGAGTTTCCAAGAGCTGAAGAAGAGGTTGGTGACAGCCCCAGTGTTGGCGTTGCCTGATGGAAAAAGAGATTTTGTAATTTACAGTGATGCTTCGCATAAAGGATTAGGATGCGTGCTTATGCAGCACGGTAAGGTAATCGCGTATGCATCAAGGCAGCTCAAGGAATATGAGATTCGATATCCCACTCATGATCTAGAATTAGCAGCAATAGTCTTCACTTTAAAGATTTGGAGGCACTACTTGTATGGAGAAAAGTGCGAGATATACATTGACCATAAAAGCCTCAAGTACATTTTTACTCAGAAAGAACTGAACATGCGCCAGAGAAGGTGGTTAGAGCTAATTAAAGACTATGACTATGAGATTCGTTATCACACGGGCAAAGCCAATATGGTGGCTCATGTCCTTAGTAGGAAAGAGAAGCTCAAGATGATAACTTCAGAGGAAGAGTTAGCAAAAGATTTTGAGAAGTTGGAAATTGAGATTAAGCTACCCGAAGAAGGTTAAGAGAAGTTGATGGAAATTCGAATCCAACCTCCATTGTTAGAAAAGATTAGACTATGTCAAGAACGGATAAAGGAGGAAGAAGAGAACTCCACGGAAGAGATAATGAGCGGAAAAGAAATAAAGTGTGAAAGAGACAAGGAAGGAATCATGAGGTACACATACAGGATATGGATTCCAAATGTTCAGGAACTCAAGGACGAGATTTTATATGAGGCACACAACTCAAGGTACTCAGTGCACCCCGGTAGTACCAAGATGTATAAGGATTTAAAAGAGTACTACTGGTGGCCTAACATGAAGAAGGACGTCGCAGAGTGGGTAAGCAGATGCTTGACCTGCCAACGAGTGAAAGCAGAGCACTAGAGGCCTAGTGGACTTCTACACCCCTTAGAGATTCCTGAATGGAAATGTAGGGATGCACATGGGTTTCAAAAACCGACCAAACCGACCCAAACCGACCATCTTTTTAACCGATCAAATCGAACCGTCCAAAACCGTGGGTTAAACGGGTTAATTTTTAAAAAACCCGAATTAATTGGGTTGTGTAAGAACCCTAATTTTTGGTAATATTTCCTTTTATTTAATATCTTGTGACATTATTATTATGGAACCTTTCTAGTCATCCCTGTTGATTTATAGATTTGATTGTCTGAGAAACTGCGTTGTTGCATTTATGATGTAAGATATACAGAGAGATTGTGAAAGCAAGAGTCCTGTTGTTAGTAATATTTATAAAACTTGGAATTTGAGAATGGTTAGAATATTAAAGGATTTATTAAGAATTATGACGAGGAATTTTGGACATTCGAAGAATTTACACAATAAGTACTTAAGGAATTATAGGGGAAATCTCTACGCGACGAAATATTATTACGAGAGAATAATTAAGTTACGATACGAAGTAAGGATTAAATAACAAGCATTGGTGGGAGAATAATATTACAAGGAAAGAAATTACATGCAAGTGCCATGTAACTAGATAGTTAGAAAAAGGAACTAGGAGACATAAAAGCAAATGTGAATAGTGACTAGCATGGTGGATGATGTACTAGGGGACACTAGGGCATGGAGGAAACCTAGGCTATGGCTTGGCACATGTGACTACTCCTTGTCAACCACAATAATACAAGCATGCTAGCCTTCTTTTTATCATTTCAAACAAAACAAAACAAGAAAAACACTCCCCCCCCCTTAACATAGCTCTCGGCTGAACTGCTCTAGGAGAGAGGGAGAGGTTTTCTCTCCACCATTTCTTCATCCACAACCTTGAACAAGATTCCTAGGGCTTCCTTGCATCTTAGTAGAGGTATGGTATCAATTTCAAAGCCTTCTATCCATTGGTTTTTGAGTTATAGTTGTTGGAAGTTTAGAGAAATACTAACTTAAGTTTTTATCTTTTAGATCTTGCATTGTGAGTGTTGTAGGAGGCCATCTAAGGTGTTTCTAAGTTGTGTAAAGTTTATACCAGGTCTCTAGGAGCTCAAGAAGGTATAAAATCTCAAACCACTCTTGGTTATGTGTTGTTCATGTAGTATGGTAGTAGATCCATGCATTTTAGGGGTTATCTTGAATGTATATGTATTGGATAGCATGGATCTTGGGTTTTGATGTTGAGATTGTGAATTTTATGACTATGGTTAATATATATATCTCCATGAGTGTTATGAGTCATGATCTAAGTGTTTTAAGTGGTGTTTATGTTATGGAAGCATGAAAAATGGTTGATCTAAGTGAATTGAGCTTGCTGAGTTTGTCCAGGAACTTTGATCTGTGTTGTAGCACGATTTTGAACACCCAAATGATGTCCCCTGATGTCCTACCTTATATTGTTGGAAAGATAATTGAATGTAGTTTCTGGATATGTAAGATTCATAGCTAGGTGATGTGTGGATTTTTAGTTATGGCCGGAGAAGTGAATTTTGTTTCTGGACTATGAACTGCATTAAGTAACCCCCTTGTGAAACTTGTTTAAACACCTTAAAATATGTTTGGGATCATGGAAAAATTTGAGAATGTAAGTAATGCAGTGGTGAAGACCACTCAAAATGAATTGGATTAAAATATGAATTTTTGGATTTTATAAAAATGCTAGAGTAAAATTCGCGCAATGGAAAAAAAGTCGATTAGTGGAACATTATTCTAGGGTTAGTGGTTATGGTTCGAACGTGGTAACTAAATTAAGTCGAGTAAGCGACGAGCATAAACGAGTGATGTCATGGACTTATAGTGGGACTAGGGAGTCATAAGACGAAGTCGTTAAGTTAATTTCGTACCCCCTTAAAACCCCGTAATTAAGGAGAAATTGTTAAGGTACTAACGAACGATTATTGTTTATGTATAGATCGTTCGAATACGCACGCTCGACCACCCCAACCAAACCAAGGCAAGTTTACTTTTCAAAACTTATCCATATACAAGGATTTTCACTGTTGTGTTTGTAGTTTTCAAATGATATCAAATGCTATGTTATCGAAGTATTGATGCAATTGAGATTGAACAAGTACATGTATGCTTTTACCCCTTGAACTTAGATTGAAATGTTTTCTTCGGACAACGACTCTAGCAATAGAGGTCGTAGCGGTCCGTATATACTATTGACCGGGGAGTGGTATATTATTATATATCGTATCTAGATTGCGAAAACCCGAAGGGTCATTCGGGTGGTATCGTATATTCAAATAACTGTTATTATATCTTCGTAAATACTCGAAACCCTATCTTGGATTAAGAGTTTATTTTATCGAATAATTACTTTATTAATTATTAATATTAAACCTTAAAATATTATTTATTAATTACTGTTCATTATTTAAAGACAAGTTAATCCAAGATACTTTTTAAAACTTCAAACTCGAACTCATTTGAACTCAAAACACTTTCGAAAACCCCCGGTCAGATTCTGCTTCTTGTATGATTTCAAGAATCATCGGTCGACTGATGTCGAACCTCAATTACTCTGTTTTCAATCAAAATCAAGTTTTAAAAGAAAAGAAAAAGGGACTCTGGCAGGTGTGGGAACCGTTGACGAACGATTCCCGGGATGTGTAAGCGGCCGTGAGCCAGGCGGTCCATCACTTATTATTCCGGCCCAGGTGTTGCCGAAGGATGATTACGGATGTAGTTTTCATCGAGGGTGATTACGGATGTAGTTTTCACCCGAGGGATAGTTACGGATGTAGTTTCTATCCTTCTACCGGTAGAGAAGACCCGCGGATTATTGGACTTGGATGTGGCGACTGATCATCGTCAATCCTTGTCAGGTTTTTATGTTTTCTTTAAGTCCCATTCCTCCATTTTGGAAAAATGCTTTGACACTGCTTCTTAGGCTTTTGTGCCAAGTTGCTGATAGTGTTCTATTTTGATGAGAAAGATGTTGATTCAATGCAGTATCTAGAACTGCAAGTTTATTTTGAAAACTAGGGCACAAATTGTTGCACCTTCGAGATTTATCAACTGTGACAAGTGATTTTATAACTGATTGATACAAACAAATATATCAACTGCCAATCATATGAGATGTATATTGCTTATCTTATATACATATTTCTTGCTGAGCTATAGTTGCTCACTCTTGCTTGTTTTCGAACTTTACAAACACAACAGCTAAGCGAAATGGCAAGACCCAGGCAGACTGCTCGAAAGCAGGTGACTAGGCCCGAGCCTCCACTTGAGATTCCACCGGTAGGCCCCATTAGCCGGATTGGTTGGCAGCTTTTGTTAGTACGTTTTATTTATCAGCATGACCTGTGCAAGGCAGTGTATCGTAACAAACTTTCAAGCCGCCAGCTTCGCTTCATATCGGAGTGTTGCTGGTAGCATAAATACTACTTAATTCGGTCTGTAATAACTCTGATAACTTATTTACTGTTTAATCAATGTGTGACGTTTCTGAGGCTCTAACCTGTGTGTGTGAGTGTGGTGTGAGTTTATTGTGGGGTCGATGGCTGTGTTATATATATTGTGTGCAAGAACAGGTATGTTATTAATGGAAAATGGACCGTGAGCGCCTAGATCTCCGACCCCGGATCTGGGGGCGTCACAGGTTGGGTAAGGGTTTAACAAATTTTAACCCTTACCAACCCAACCCAACCCGTTTACATAAAATGCAGAATTTTTTTGCATATTTTCTAAATATTTTGTATATTTTCTGCATATATTTTTACAAATTTCTGCACTCTAAATTTTCTGTACTATATAAATTTTCTACAACATTCTGCAACACTTTATGGCTTCTGCAACACTTTCTGCAACATTCTGCAACACTTTTTTTAACATTCTGCAACACTTTCTGCAACATTCTGCAACGCTTTCGAGCTTCAGCAACATTTTCTGGAACATGTTCTACGAAGTGCAGAATTTTTTGTAAAGTTCTTCTGATTAGTAAATTTAACCCAACCCAACCCGAACCAAACGGAACTAATTTGGTTGGGTCGGGGTTGGGTTACAAATTTTTTTTCAGTTAATGGGTTGATTTCTTATAAACCGAATTAATTGGGTTGGGTCGGGGTTTGATGAAAACCCGACCCAACCCAGCCCTATGGAAATGGGAACATATAGTCATGGATTTCGTAGTAGGTTTATCAAGGACCAAAGATAATCATGATGCCATATGGGTAATTATAGACCGACTAACGAAGTCAGCTTACTGTCTCCCGATCAATGAAAGGTATACGGTCGACCGACTAGTAGAGATCTGTGATGCCCCCAGATCCGGGGTCGGAGATCTGGGCGCTCACGGTCCATTTTCCATTAATAACATACCTGTTCTTGCACATAATATATAACACAGCCATCGACCCCACAATAAACTCACACCGCACACACACACACAGGTTAGAGCCTCAGAAACGTCACAACATTGATTAAACAGTAATAAAAGTATCAGAGTTATTACAGACCGAATTAAATAGTATTTATGCTACCAACAACACTTCGATATGAAGCGAAGTTGGCGGCTTGAAAGTTTGTTACGATACAATGCCTTGCACAGGTCATACTGATAAATAAAACGAACTAACAAAAGCTGCCAACCAATCCGGCTAATGGGGCCTACCGGTGGAATCTCAACTGCTGGCTCGGGTCTAGTCACCTGCTTTCGAGCAGTCTGTCTGGGTCTTGCCATTTCGCTTAGCTGTTGTGTTTGTAAAATTTGAAAACAAGCAAGAGTGAGCAACTATAGCTCAGCAAGAAATATACGTATAAGGTAAGCAATATAACATTTCATATGATTAGCAGTTATTAAACTTGTTTGTATCAATCAGATATAAAATCACTTGTCATCGTTGATAAATCTCGAAGGTGCATCAATATGTGCCCTTGTTTTCAAAATAAACTTGCAGTTCTAGATACTGCATTGAGTCAACATCTTTCTCATCAAAATAGAACACTATCAGCAACTTGGCACAAAAGCCTAAGAAGCAGTGTCAAAGCATTTTTCCAAAATGGAGGAATGGGACTTAAAGAAAACATAAAACCTGACAAGGATTGACGATGATTAGTCGCCACATCCAAGTCCAATAATCCGCGGGTCTTCTCTACCGGTAGAAGGATAGAAACTACATCCGTAACTATCCCCGGGTGAAAACTACATCCGTAATCACCCTCGATGAAAACTACATCCGTAATCACCCTTCGGCAACACCTGGGCCGGAATAATAATTGATGGACCGCCTGGCTCACGGCCGCTTACACATCCCGGGAATCGTTCGTCAACGGTTCCCACACCTGCCAGAGTCCCTTTTTCTTTTTCTTTTTCTTTTAAAAAACTTGATTTTGATTGAAAACAGAGTACTTGAGGTCCGACATCAGTCGACCGATGAATCTTGAAATCATACAAGAAGCAGAACCTGACCGGGGGTTTTCGAAAATGTTTTGAGTTCGAAAGAGTTCGAGTTTGAAAGTATTAAATGTATCTTGGATTGACTTCGTCTTTAAAATAATGAACGATAATTAATAAATAATATTTTAAGATTTAATATTAATAATTAATAAAATAATTATTCGATAAAATAAACTTTTAATCCAAGATAGGGTTTCGAGTATTTACGAAGATATGAACATAATTACTTGAGTATACGATACTCCCCGAATGACCCTTCGGGTTTTCGCAATCTAGATACGATATAATAATATACCGCTCCCCGGTCAATAGTATATATGGACCGCTATGACCTCTATTCTAGAGTCGTTGTCCGAGGAAAACATTTCAATCTAAGTTCAAGGGGTATAAGCATATATGTACTTATACAATCTCAATTGCATCAATACTTCGATAAACATAGCATTTGATATGGTTGAAAACTACAAACACAACAGTGAAAGTCCTTGTATATGTATAAGTTTTGAAAAGTAAACTTGCCTTGGTTTGGTTGGGGTTGTCGAGCGTGCGGAGTGGAACGATCTATACATAAGCAATAACCGCTAGTTAGTACCTTAATCAATATCTCTTTAATTACGGGGTTTTAGGGGTACGAAATTAACTTAATGACTCCGTCTTATGACACTCTAGCCCCACTATAGGTTCATGTCATCACTCGATTACGCTCGTCACTTATTCGACTTAATTTAGTTACCACATTCGAATCGTAACTATTACCCCTAGAATTATGCTCCACTAACGACTTTTTCCCTTGCGCGAAATTTACTCTAGCATTTTTATAAAATTCAAAAATTCATATTTTAATCAAATTCTTTTTGGGTGGTCTTCACCACTGCATTTCCTAGTTCCTCAAATTTTTCCATGATCCCACATATATTTTTAGGGGTTTAAACAAGGTTCACAAGGGGGTCACTTAGTGCAGTCCGGAATCCAGAAACACAATTTACTTCTCCGGCCATAACTTAAAATCTATACATCACCTAGTCATGAAACTTACATTTCCAGAAACTGCATTCAATTATCTTTCCAACAATATATGGTAGGACCTCAGGGATCAATATTTGGGGGTTCAAAACCATGTTACAAGACAGGTCAATGTTCCTGGAAAAACTCAGCAAGCATGTATCACTTAGATCAACCAATTTTCTCAATTCCACAACACAACCAACACCTAATTCACTTAGTTCATGCTTTATAACACTCATGGAGATACATATACTATCCACAATCATAAAAATCACAATCACAACATCAAAACTCAAGATCCATGTCATCCATTACTTATACAACCAAGATTAACACATATATACATGGATCTACTACCAAACATCATAAACACTACATGGCCAAAAGGGTTTATGATTTTTATACCTTCTTGAGCACCTAGGAGCCTTGGATAAGCCTTACAAAATCCAATAACACATTGAATGGTCTCCTACAACCCTTACAATCCAAGATCTAAAAGAAAACCAAACATGGTTACTATTCACAATATCTATTATAATTAATATCTTGAAATTGGATGGATGAAATGGCTTGAAACTCTTAACATACCTTTCTTAGATGATGGTGAGGGCCTAGGAATTATGTCTTGATTTATGAGTGATGGGAAATGGAGGAGGAAGAAATTTCTTTCTTCTCCTTTAGTCTTGGCCGAGAGCTTCTTGGAGGGGAGGGGGGTTTGTGTTTTTGATTTTTTTGTGTTGTTTGGTGAATAATTGTGTTAAAAGGTGTTGGGTGATACATAATGTTGTATGTATAAGCAAGGTACTAGCATGGTATGGCCTCTTGTACTTCTTGTCTCCTCTTTTTGAAAAGCAATGTAACTAGTTACTATTCCCCTTCCATTTGGTTAACTAGTTTGCTCATTCCTAACCACTTGGTTGCATGGGACTTGCATGCGATACTACTCCTTGTATAATTATTCTTCCACCAATGCTTGTCATTTAATCTTTAATTCGTATCGTATCTTAATTAATCTCTCGTAATAATATTTTGTCACGTAGAGATTTCCCCTATAATTCCTTAAGTACTTAATTGTGTAAATCCCTCGAATGTCCATAATTCCTCGTCATAATTCTTAATAAATCTTTTAATACTCTAATCATTCTCAAATCCTAAGTTTTATAAATCTTACTAACAATAAGACTCTTGTCTTCACAATCTTCCTTTTATCTTACATAGTGAATGCAACAACACAGTTTCTCAGACAATCAATTCTATTAATCAACAGGGATGACTAGAAAGGTTCCATATTGACAATGTCACAAGATATTAAATAAAAGGAAATATTACCAAAAATTAGGTTTCTTATAGCCTCCCCTCCTTAAAAGGATTCCGTCCCGGAATCAGGTTGAAAACAGTTGGGGGTGCTTTTCACGCATCGCGCTCTCTAGTTCCCATGTTGATTCTTCGACATTCTGGTTCCTCCACAACACTCTCACTAATTTGACAACCTTGTTCCTCAGCACCTGTTCTTTTCTATCCATGATTTCTACGGGTTGCTCCACATACGTTAAGTCCGGTTGCAGATCCACCTGATCATGTTCTATCACGTGTCGGAAGTCGGTATGGTAGGGTCGTAGCATGGACACATGGAACACATTATGTACTTGCTGCAAGCTCGGGGGTAAACCCAATTCATATGCTAACTTTCCAACTCGTTTCAAGATCTCAAAAGGTCCTATAAATCTTGGGCTTAGTTTCCCTTTCTTACCAAATCTCATCAATCCCTTCCACGGTGATACTTTTAACATCACAAACTCTCCTACCTCATATTCTTTGTCCTTGCGGGTCTGGTCCGCATACTTCTTCTGTCTGTCTTGGGCCGCTACCAGCCGTCCTCTTATGAGTTCGATAGTTTCTCTTGTTTGTTGGACCAGTTCAGGTCCCAAAATCTTCCGCTCTCCAACCTCTTCCCAACACAAGGGAGACCGACATCTTCGTCCGTACAAAGCTTCATATGGGGGCATGCCTATACTCGCATGGTAACTGTTGTTGTAGGAAAATTCGGTCAACGGCAAGTGGTCATCCTAACTTCCCTTGAAATCTATCACGCATACCCTCAACATGTCCTCGATGGTCAGGATGGTTCTCTCACTCTATCCGTCTGTTTGGGGATGGTATACAGTACTCATGTTTAACTTGGTCCCCACACAATCCTGAAAACTTCTCCAGAACCTGGAGTTGAATCTTGGGTCTCTATCTGATACAATGCTCACAGGAACCCCATGCCTAACCACAATCTCCTTTAAGTAAATATCTGCCAGTTTGTCGACAGTGTATCTCTCGTTGATTGGAAGAAAATGTGCTGACTTGGTCAATCTATCGATAATTACCTAAATGGCATCATGATTAGTCTTGGTCCTTGGTAATCCGACCACAAAGTCCATCGCAATATGTTCCCACTTCCACTCAGGTATCTCTAAGGGTTGCAACAATCCACTGGGCCTCTAGTGTTCGGCCTTTACTCTTTGACATGTCAAGCATTTACTTACCCATTCTGCCACGTCCTTCTTCATATTTGGCCACCAATAGTATTCTCTCAGATCTCTATACATCTTAGTGCCTCCAGGGTGAATTGAGTACCTCGAACTATGAGCCTCTTGCAAAATCTCATCTTTTAATTCTTGAACGTTCGGGATCCATATCCTAGATGCGTACCTCACAATTCCATTCCCGTCCTTCTCACACTTAATTTCCTCGCCAGTCAAAATTTTCTCCATCGAATTCTTTTCTTCTTCTATCTTCTTTTCCTGGCATAACTTAATCTTTTCCAATAGCGGTGGTTGGACTCTTATTTCCATTAGACTCTCTTGTCCAATTCCTGGTAACCTCACCTCAATCTCCAGTTTCTCGAGGTCCTTGATCAACTCGTCCACTGACGTTATCATCTTGAGTTTCTCCTTTCGGCTAAGTGCATCGGCCACCACGTTGGCCTTCCCTGGGTGATAATGAATCTCACAATCATAATCCTTGATTAGTTCTAGCCATCTCCTCTGCCTCATGTTTAACTCTTTCTGAGTGAATATGTACTTTAAGCTCTTGTGATCCGTGTAGATTTCACACTTTTCTCCGTAAAGATAATGTCTCCAGATCTTCAATGCGAAAACTATCGTCGCTAATTCCAAATCATGGGTGGGGTATCTTATCTCGTACTCCTTAAGTTGTCTGGACGCATAAGCAATCACTTTACCGTGCTGCATAAGCACACACCCTAAACCTTTATGGGATGCGTCGCTATAAATCACAAAATCTCCATTATCATCAGGTAGGGCTAGTACTGGTGCTGTCACCAACCTCTTCTTCAACTCTTGGAAGCTCTCTTCGCATTTTTCAGTCCACACAAACTTCTCGGTCTTGCGAGTTAGTCGGGTCAAAGGGGCTGTTATCTTAGCAAAGTCTTGGACAAATCTCCTATAGTAGCCAGCCAATCCTATAAAACTTCTCACCTTTGTCGGAGTGGTTGGTCTCTCCCAATTTGATACAGCCTCTATTTTGGTTGGGTCCACTAGAATGCCTTGTTCGCTAATCACATGCCCTAAGAACTGAACTTCCTTCAACCAACATTCACACTTCGAGAACTTAGCGTACAACTTTTCTTCTCTCAATGCTCCCAATACAATCCTCAAGTGCTCTGCATGTTCCTCCTTCGTCTTGGAATAAATCAAGATGTCATCGATGAAGACTATAACACACTTGTCCAAGTATTTCTTGAAGACTCGATTCATTAAGTCCATGAAAGCTGCAGGGGCATTCGTCAACCCAAATGACATCACTAGGAACTCATAGTGTCCATACCGGGTGCGAAAGGCCGTCTTTGGTATATCTTCTGGTTTAATCTTTAACTGGTGATACCCGGTCCTCAAATCAATTTTGGAAAAATAAACTGCATCTTTCAATTGATCAAACAGGTCATCTATCCTGGGCAAGGGATACTTTTTCTTTATAGTCACCTTGTTCAACTCCCTGTAGTTTATACATAATCTCATACTACCATCCTTCTTCTTCACGAATAACACCGGGGCTCCCCACGGTGACACACTAGGTCTTATCATCCCTTTATCCAACAACTCTTGTAACTGAGTGGCCAGCTCTTTCATCTCCATTGGGGCTAGCCGATATGGGGCTTTCGAAATTGGGGCCGTACCCGGAACTAAGTCTATAGCGAACTCGATATCTCTATCAGGTGGTAGTCCGGGAAGATCATCCGGGAACACGTCCGCGAACTCATTAACGACAGGGATTTCTTGTAGGTTTGGTGCCTCCTTCTTGGTATCCTTCACATAGGATAAATAGGCTTCGCATCCTTTACATAACAGCTTCTTAGCTTGAATCATAGTCAGGAACTTTTGGTTTTGCCGTTTCCCACTAAACACTACTTCCTCGTCCCCTGGCAGTCTCAGACTTACTTTCTTCTTTACACAATCAATCTGGGCTCCGTGGGTTGTTAACCAATCCATACCTACTATTACGTCAAACCCTCCTAGTTTAAAAGGTATTAAGTCTATCCGAAAATGTCGCCCTTCTATTTCTAGGTCACAACCTGGACATACTTGGCTAACGGGAATAATTTCATGATTAGCTATCTCTATTTGTAGTCTGTCTTTCAATGGTTCAGTCTTAAGGCCTAACTGACATACAAAGTCTAGAGATATGAAAGACTTGGTAGCTCCCG
Organism: Saposhnikovia divaricata; assembly: GCA_036435485.1. Lineage (NCBI taxonomy): Eukaryota > Viridiplantae > Streptophyta > Magnoliopsida > Apiales > Apiaceae > Saposhnikovia > Saposhnikovia divaricata. The sequence goes on along the minus strand of CM071597.1, from coordinate 63,727,860 downwards.
AATCAAATAAAACATTTGCCTTAACTGAGTTGAGTAGTAGAGTACCTGCAATCACATCCGTGTTCCTCACGGCATCCTGCACCGTCATGTTAAAAGTTCTTGCAGTAGGGGCCTTGTTAGAAGCAGTTCCACTCACTCTTGATGCAGCTGGCCCAGAGGACATACATTCCCTCATTCGGTGCCCTGGTTTCCCACACTTGAAGCAATTACCTCCGGCACTGGTGTTGTTACTAGTTCCTCGACAGGCGTTAGCATAATGTCCTGTCAGCCCGCACTTGAAGCACTTCACATCCTGTAGGTTACACACGCCCGCATGTTTCCTTCCACATTTATTGCATTCTGGGGGTAGGGCTCGGGATGGGGTAGAGTAAGACGATCCCTGTGGTCGGCCGCTCTGGCCCACACTCCAACTTTCAGCTCTCTTGGTTCCAAAGTTTCCGCTGGGTTGGGACATCGTTCCTCGCTTAAATTTGCTCGGAAAGTTCCCTCCCGTAGAGTTTCCCTTTCGACTATCAAACTTCCTCTTCTTTCCTTCCCTCTCCTTCTGCATCTGTTCACTCCCAGCCTCAACAATTGATGCTTTCTGTACCAGGATGGCATAGTCTGTCAGCTCAAGCACCGCCACACGATTCTGAATCCATTGCTTTAGCCCTAATTGAAACCTTCGGGCCCTCTTTTCCTCAGAGTTCACATATTCCGGCACAAATCTCGACAACTCAGTAAATTTGGCCTCATACTCGGCCACCGTCATGTTACCTTGCTTCAGTTCCAAAAACTTCAGCTCCATTTATGTCTCCATGAACCTAGGAAAGTACTTCTCCAAGAACAGCTCGCTAAACCTCTCCCAGGTCACCACACCTCTTCCTTCCAAATTCTTCTTAGCTTCCCACCAATAGTTCGCCTCACCTTTCAGAAGGTAAGTGGCGAAAACAGTCTTCTGCTCCTCAGCGACACCTAGTATCTCGAAAGATTTTTCCATTTCCTTCAGCCAGGCCCTTGCCTCGACAGGGTCGGCAGTTCCTTTAAATTCTGGGGGTTTCAGGGATTTGAAGTTCCGGAAAGCATTAGCATTAGCATTTTGGGGTGGTTGCTGAACTGGGGGACGGTCCAAGTTCTGCCTAAGTAACTCCATGAACTGTTCCATAGGGCCTCCCCTAGGATGTTCTGCCTCTCGGGTGTCATCACCAGCTTCTTCTTCTTCATACTCAGAGTCATCAAACAAGTTATGATCGTTGCCCTCACTCTCACTCAGGTTGACAATTCTCCCCTTCACGGTTCCGGTGGCCTCCGGTCCCATGGTGGCTACCCTGGCCCTCAGAACTGATCGGGTGAGCTCGAGTGTTCATTCTTCTGGGTGGCATGATTCTGATAATAAAACAAGAAATGGGTTAGCATTTTCCAATTACCTGACAGCGTTTGCACGGGTCAGGAACGTATCGTTCCTCCTCATAAGGGTGGAAGTTGCAAAAGTTTTAATAATCCGATGTTGGAGATAAAATGTCAAACATTTTTGGGAAAAGTCTCTATGGGATGCGAAAACATTTGCAAGAATTTTCAAAATTTCGAGACCTCAAATTTTTTTTTTTTTGAAAAAATTATTTAAAAAATTGTATGAACATTTTTGGAAATTGTAGTGAACAATTTGAAATCGCATATCGTAAATTTGAAACAACATGGTTGTATTTGTGGCTTGTAGCAATTGTATAATCACAGTTGTATATCAAAACAGTAAAGCATGGCATCGGAAAGTAACGCAGTTGAGACAATATCCAGGAAACTGAAACTAAATAAGTACGGTACAAGGGTTATCACAAAGTTTGGATGTTAGAGCCTAATACATAGTTCCGATGTCAAAGTCTAGCAAAAGTGGAACAATAACAAGTACATCATCTGAATAGTCCGGGCTACACAAAAGTAGGGCTACATCCGTACATACTATCCGAAGTCACATCTACATATCTGTAGGTCAGTCTACTCATCCATTGGTCAGAAAGGATACCACTGCACAAGTCAACTATCCTGAAAATTGACACACTAATGTCATTTGAACCTAGAGGACTGAGCTATTAGTAACACGTCATGGGGCCGCACCGCGACGGAGCAAGGCCCTCACTCGGGAAAATGCACGACGCACAACACGCCTATCATCCCTAGCCTGGAACACTCCGCCCCCGCGGATCCCTAAACCAAGAATCCTCTCGCGACTCCTCCTCTCAATCCTATGGAGTGGAGCCCTAGTCCTCCTAGCAACAGCAGTCCTCATCTCATCCTGAATCCTCAATCGCACCTTGCACTCCTCCACTAGTGCCCGCCTCGCCTAATTAAGTCTGGCCTCTGCAGAAAGAAAGTCTCGGTTCAGGAACTGCACCACGTAGGCGTGCTCAGTACCCGACACTGGGGGTAGGTCCAACGGCGGGGGTGGTATGACAGGAACAGGAGCAGGTGCAGTAGCAGGAGCAGTAGCAGTAGCAGGAGCAGGGGTAGGGTCAAGCTCCTCCTCGCCAGAAGTATCATCCTCGGAGTCACCGTCCGATGAAACAGGGCTCGATGACTGCGGAGAAGGTGGGGGTGACACAACACGGCCCTCACGGGATCTCACACTCTCCTCATCAGTAGCTACAGGAGAGGGGGTAACAGGCTCAGGCTCAGGCTCAAAGGGCTCCTCAACGGGATCCACATCATCAGTATCTCCTATCAGCGTAATCCAGGGGCCAAGCTCAGAGTCAGCACCCATATCCTCCTCAGGATCCTCGGTATCTCGCATCAGTGCCTCATCATGCTCTCTCTCAAAGGCCTCAGGGTCTGGTATCTCCTCCATCTACACAAGGGAAATAAGGTGGGTCACTAACCATAAAGAAAGGTTTAAGGAGTAGTTCCCTCACGGGCCTTAAAGTCAGGGCTATATCCGATAACACGACTGCAAACTCGATGAGAGTTCTAAGTATGATTAGGGTTGTTATTAGGGTTATTATTATTGTTATTATTATTAGGGTTGCTTTCTTAAATTACTATCGTTTCTGAGAACTGTAACCTTGCTCTGATACCATTTCTGTGACGCCCCCAGATCCGGGGTCGGAGATCTAGGCCCTCACGGTCCATTTTCCATTAATAACATACCTGTTCTTGCACATAATATATAACACAGCCATCGACCCCACAATAAACTCACACCGCACACACACACACAGGTTAGAGCCTCAGAAACGTCACAACATTGATTAAACAGTAATAAAAGTATCAGAGTTATTACAGACCGAATTAAATAGTATTTATGCTACCAACAACACTTCGATATGAAGCGAAGTTGGCGGCTTGAAAGTTTGTTACGATACACTGCCTTGCATAGGTCATACTGATAAATAAAACGAACTAACAAAAGCTGCCAACCAATCCAGCTAATGGGGCCTACCGGTGGAATCTCAACTGCTGGCTCGGGTCTAGTCACCTGCTTTCGAGCAGTCTGTCTGGGTCTTGCCATTTCGCTTAGCGGTTGTGTTTGTAAAATTTGAAAACAAGCAAGAGTGAGCACCTATAGCTCAGCAAGAAATATACCTATAAGGTAAGCAATATAACATTTCATATGATTAGCAGTTGTTAAACTTGTTTGTATCAATCAGATATAAAATCACTTGTCATCGTTGATAAATCTCGAAGGTGCATTAATATGTGCCCTTGTTTTCAAAATAAACTTGCAGTTCTAGATACTGCATTGAGTCAACATCTTTCTCATCAAAATAGAACACTATCAGCAACTTGGCACAAAAGCCTAAGAAGCAGTGTCAAAGCATTTTTCCAAAATGGAGGAATGGGACTTAAAGAAAACATAAAACCTGACAAGGATTGACGATGATCAGTCGCCACATCCAAGTCCAATAATCCGCGGGTCTTCTCTACCGGTAGAAGGATAGAAACTACATCCGTAACTATCCCCGGGTGAAAACTACATCCGTAATCACCCTCGATGAAAACTACATCCGTAATCACCCTTCGGCAACACCTGGGCCGGAATAATAATTGATGGACCGCGTGGCTCACAGCCGCTTACACATCCCGGGAATCGTTCGTCAACGGTTCCCACACCTGCCAGAGTCCCTTTTTCTTTTTCTTTTAAAAAACTTGATTTTGATTGAAAATAGAGTACTTGAGGTCCGACATCAGTCGACCGATGAATCTTGAAATCATACAAGAAGCAGAACCTGACCGGGCGTTTTCGAAAATGTTTTGAGTTCGAAAGAGTTCGAGTTTGAAAGTATTAAATGTATCTTGGATTGACTTCGTCTTTAAAATAATGAACGATAATTAATAAATAATATTTTAAGATTTAATATTAATAATTAATAAAATAATTATTCGATAAAATAAACTTTTAATCCAAGATAGGGTTTCGAGTATTTACGAAGATATGAACATAATTACTTGAGTATACGATACTCCCCGAATGACCCTTCGGGTTTTCGCAATCTAGATACGATATAATAATATACCGCTCCCCGGTCAATAGTATATACGGACCGCTATGACCTCTATTGCTAGAGTCGTTGTCCGAGGAAAACATTTCAATCTAAGTTCAAGGGGTACAAGCATATATGTACTTATACAATCTCAATTGCATCCATACTTCGATAAACATAGCATTTGATATGGTTGAAAACTACAAACACAACAGTGAAAGTCCTTGTATATGTATAAGTTTTGAAAAGTAAACTTGCCTTGGTTTGGTTGGGGTTGTCGAGCGTGCGGAGTGGAACGATCTATACATAAGCAATAACCGCTCGTTAGTACCTTAATCAATATCTCTTTAATTACGGGGTTTTAGGGGGTACGAAATTAACTTAATGACTCCGTCTTATGACACTCTAGACCCACTATAGGTTCATGTCATCACTCGATTACGCTCGTCACTTATTCGACTTAATTTAGTTACCACATTCGAATCATAACCATTACCCCTAGAATTATGCTCCACTAACGACTTTTTCCCTTGCGCGAAATTTACTCTAGCATTTTTATAAAATTCAAAAATTCATATTTTAATCCAATTCTTTTTGGGTGGTCTTCACCACTTCATTTCCTAGTTCCTCAAATTTTTCCATGATCCCACATATATTTTTAGGGGTTTAAACAAGGTTCACAAGGGGGTCACTTAGTGCAGTCCGGAATCCAGAAACACAATTTACTTCTCCGGCCATAACTTAAAATCTATACATCACCTAGTCATGAACCTTACATTTCCAGAAACTAAATTCAATTATCTTTCCAACAATATATGGTAGGACCTCAGGGGACAATATTTGGGGGTTCAAAACCATGTTACAAGACAGGTCAATGTTCCTGGAAAAACTCAGCAAGCATGTATCACTTAGATCAACCAATTTTCTCAATTCCACAACACAACCAACACCTAATTCACTTAGTTCATGCTTTATAACACTCATAGAGATACATATACTATCCACAATCATAAAAATCACAATCACAACATCAAAACTCAAGATCCATGTCATCCATTACTTATACAACCAAGATTAACACATATATACATGGATCTACTACCAAACATCATAAACACTACATGGCCAAAAGGGTTTATGATTTTTATACCTTCTTGAGCACCTAGGAGCCTTGGATAAGCCTTACAAAACTCAATAACACCTTGAATGGTCTCCTACAACCCTTACAATCCAAGATCTAAAAGAAAACCAAACATGGTTACTATTCACAATATCTATTATAATTAATATCTTGAAATTGGATGAATGAAATGGCTTGAAACTCTTAACATACCTTGCTTAGATGATGGTGAGGGCCTAGGAATTATGTCTTGATTTATGAGTGATGGGAAATGGAGGAGGAAGAAATTTCTTTCTTCTCCTTTAGTCTTGGCCGAGAGCTTCTTGGAGGGGGTGGTTTGTGTTTTTGATTTTTTTGTGTTGTTTGGTGAATAATTGTGTTAAAAGGTGTTGGGTGATACATAATGTTGTATGTATAAGCAAGGTACTAGCATGGTATGGCCTCTTGTACTTCTTGTCTCCTCTTTTTGAAAAGCAATGTAAGTAGTTACTATTCCCCTTCCATTTGGTTAACTAGTTTGCTCATTCCTAACCACTTGGTTGCATGGGACTTGCATGCAATACTACTCCTTGTATCATTATTCTTCCACCAATGCTTGTCATTTAATCTTTAATTCGTATCGTATCTTAATTAATCTCTCGTAATAATATTTTGTCGCGTAGAGATTTCCCCTATAATTCCTTAAGTACTTAATTGTGTAAATCCCTCGAATGTCCATAATTCCTCGTCATAATTCTTAATAAATCTTTTAATACTCTAATCATTCTCAAATCCCAAGTTTTATAAATCTTACTAACAATAAGACTCTTGCCTTCACAATCTTCCTTTTATCTTACATAGTGAATGCAACAACACAGTTTCTCAGACAATCAATTCTATTAATCAACAGGGATGACTAGAAAGGTTCCATATTGACAATGTCACAAGATATTAAATAAAAGGAAATATTACCAAAAATTAGGGTTCTTACAAGATCTACTTGAAAGAGATAGTGGCACGACATGGAGTCCCAGTCGCCATAGTATCCGATTGAGATCCTAGATTTAACTCCAGGTTTTGGAGAAGCTTTCAGGAATGTGTAGGAACCCGTCTGAACATGAGCACAGCCTACCACCCCCAGACAGACGGGCAAAGTGAAAGGACCATCCAAACGCTAGAGGATATGTTGAGAGTCTGTGCTATAGACTTTAAAGGAAGTTGGGATGATCACTTGCCATTGATTGAGTTTTCCTACAACAATAGTTTCCATGCAAGCATAAGAATGCCGCCTTACGAGGCCCTTTATGGAAGGAAATGCCGATCTCTCTTGTATTGGGATGAAGTTGGAGCGAAAGATGCTCGGACCCGAAGTGGTCCAACGAACTAAAGATGATGTAGATCTAATCAAAGGACGACTGGTAGCATCCCAAGATCGACAAAAGAGATATGCCGACTTAGCTCGGAAAGGCAAGGAATATGAAGTTGGAGACCTAGTGTTTTTGAAGGTATCTCCTTGGAAAGGTTTAATGAGGTTTGGAAAGAAAGGAAAGCTGAGTCCCAGATATATTGGACCGTTTGAGATCTTAAGACGTATCGGGAAACTAGCTAACGAACTAGCATTACCCCCAAATCTGCAACTAAGTGCACAATCTGTTCCATGTTTAGATGTTGAGGAAATATAATCCGGATGCCAAGCATATTGTAAAATATGAGCACATAGACATGCAACCAGACTTGACCTATGTAGAGCAGCCTGTGGAAATCATAGACTAGAAAGAATAAGGGCTCCGAAATAAGGTCATCAAGCTTGTCCGAGTTTTGTGGTAGAACCACAATGTGGAAGAGTCAACCTGGGAGCTAGAAAGCGCGATGCAAGAAAAGTACCCCCATTTATTTTCAAACTGATTCTGGGACGGAATCCTTTTAAGGAGGGGAGATTGTAAGAACACAGATTTTTGGTAGAATTAAAACTTTGATTATGTATTAATGTAAATATGAATAGTGGTTACAACTACGATGTAACAATTGTTCTGATGAATGAAAAAGGAATGGATTTGGATTCAATTGTTCATATGTCTTGAAGAATGCTATGGGTTGACAACTTAGATACGAATAATCTATCTCCTGGATAAGTAAGATATGTCAATTCCAAATAGGAGAGTTATTCTCATGTCATCCAAATCGATATTGTTATTAGTTCAGTGGTTCCGTAAAAAGGTTAAGGAACGCTCGGGAAAGCGAGAGATCATTTTTCTAATTATAAGGAATAAAGTAAAGAATAAGTGATGAATAGTGATTTTGGTGGAATTAGGAATATTATTAGACGGCGCTATAGCGCTATATAGAAGTACCTGGAACGAATTTTTGAGTTCATATTAATGATCCAAGGGAAAAAAAAGTGTATGTAAAAGCTATCGGATTCTGAAAAATAGCACTTTTATTTTCCCCGAGATTTCCCTGGACACTGAAAGACCTAAGGGATTATTAAAAGGAATTTAGGAATATGGATTCGAGAATTACTAAAGAGAATGGAGAATAGTAATATAAATATCAAGGAGGTTTCCGGTAAAACCCTAACTAGAAATCCTTGAGATATTCTTCCGAACGATTAGTGAATTGAGCAATAACAGGACAAAAGAGCAAGCATAGAGTAAGGTGCATACATGTGCAAGTAAGAAATATCTAGTAACCAAATGGTTACATAAGTAACTAGCATGTTTAGAGGCCAAACTAAGTAATTAGCAATCCAACCACTTGGTTAGCCTTAACACCATCAAATTATCAATACTTGTCCATCCAATTTCATCATCCATTGCATCACACCTTTATTAAAGCCACTTTATGGAGATATTATCACAATAATACACTAAAGTGGATGAGAACAAACCAAGAAAAGCAAGCAAACTCTCTCCCCCCTCCATTATACTCCATTCGGCTTCTTCACTAATTCAAGGAGCAAAATCCTACTTCCAACCATCATTTGATCTTGAAACTTTTATGGAGCATTTGATCTTGAAAATTTTATGGTGAGTGTTATAATTCATATAAATGATCTCCTAAAAATTTCAAATCCAAACTCCTTTGTTTCCATTTTCAAACAAATCATCAAAGAGGAGGATGAATAGTGTTCTTATGAACTAACTTTGTTTTTTCTTGATTTCATGGTTGATCTAAGGTGTGTTAATGCTAGACAAGGACCATACCAAGCTTAGTAAGGCTATTACATACTCTCAAGAAGGTATAATCACTTGAAACCCTAGACCTTACTTTGAGATATATGCATGTTCTTGATGGATTTTAGATTAGTTATGTTATTAGTGTTATTATAAGCATGATAACATGATCTTATAGATGATTTTATAACATGATGATTATTATGATGAAGTGATATGTTCTTGGACATTTTGAGATGAGAAATCATGTGTATAAGTTGTATAATGCCCGGTGTGGCTTGGTTTGGTTGTTATGATTTGTGAAACGTTCGATTTATAGCCGTCGTAACCCGATTTTCGTTAACCTTAAGAAATAATGTTTGACAGTATCTATAACTTACTATCCAGTTTAATATTCTGACATTTTAAGATAGATTATGTTATAAGCTTCGTTTTAATATAAAGATCTTGTGAAATGGACTTACGGTTTAGGAATTATGGCCGATTTACTAAAAGTCGTTCGAAACCGTAAGTACAAGTTCGTTATTAAAATTGAACCTCGGTAAAATATGCAAGTTAGTGACGAATCTTGGTAATTAAATATTAGATATCATAAAAAAGGTGTAGGTGAAAACCTCATGTCAAACGGATCGTTTTCCGATTTTATAAAACACAATTGGTTATAACTTTGGTAAAACACTTAGAAAACGGGCGATAAAACTCGAAGTATAATCTTGAGTTGTAAATGACCGACCTTAGAACTTTCACGACTTAAGTATATACCAAGTGTAAGTATGATGACATGTCGTAATAAGCGAACAAATGTCGGATCGTATCGGTGATAAAAAAAGTTACACTAAAAGGTGCATAACGAGATAACTTGGAAATGCGTTTCGACTTCAGTAAAGTTTATACCTAGCCTTTTAGAAAGTGTTAAGTAATTAATCTCAAATATTATGATTGTTTATAGATCACCGAGCAGACCCAGGGCACACTACCTCTACCCAAACCCGACTACCAGGCAAGTTTCAAACCCTTTTAAAGGCTGTTGTTGTGAATATATATATGTTTTCTGTTATACCTATGCCATAGCATGCATGCCTACTTTCAAGTTATATTGATATGCTTGTTCCCTGAATTATTGTTGGCTTATAAGCTAGATAGAAACTATATCAGTTATAAGCTGGATATTGCTAAGACCTTTAGAGAAGGGCATATGAATCTCATTCTTGAAACATAGACCGGGAGTCAGTATTTCTTAATATATCGTGATTATTTCGGAGAAAAATATTTAAGCAAATATCTTCCATTATTTAATTAATGAATATTATTTTAAATATTCACTTGAACCTTATTTATTCAATGAATATTATCTTCAATATTCATTTAAAGTCGACTCAATTATCGAATATTATTTCGAATATTCATTTGGAATATCATTTCAAATATTCATTTGTTCATTATTTATTCGATGAATATTATTCGAATATTCATTTGATAATTATTTCTTCAATAGGTTTTATTAAGTTGAATATTCAGTATTTATTCAATAAATACTATCAATATCCAATTGATAATTATTTCTTCAATAAGTATTATTAGTTCGAATATTCACTATTTATTTAGTGAATATTATTTCGAATATTCATTCGAGCTTTATTTATTAAGTACTATTTATTTAAATATTCATTAAATATTTAATGAATATTATTTGTGATCATTTATTCGAGGATTATTTCGAGTAATATTTTATATTAGGATTATTCCTTCAATATTTTTGACTTAATAAATATTCTTTGGAGTACTTATTTAATTCTTCTAACTCGATTAAAAATGATTTATTTCATTAGAATATTATCTTCGACCTTCGAATCGTATGTAAGTTATTCCAGAGCATAATTATTAATATTATTTTATCAAGGAAGGTCCTCAGAAACTCTACTCTTTATTCAATTCTATCTCTCAGATTATAAGGGAACCTTACTTGAGAAATGTTAATTATCTTGTTGACTACCCGGTCATAAATTCTTGAAACCATTCTTTTCACTCACAACTTGATTGCTATTATTCATTGAATCATGCGTACCCACTCATCATTCGAGGGGTAAGAGTGTTGGAACAAGTTGGTATCCATTAACAAGCAGCAGCTTGGGAATATTGGTGGATTTTCCTTTCCAATTAGATACGACTACTTTGTGGAGTCTTATCAACAAGTATTATACTTGGGGAAAGGGGGACAAACTTTATGTTTCAGAGTTATGGATGTTATACGAACTAGGAGCCGCGTAAGTGGCCGAGTGGCGCCGGTCCAGCAATGGCCCAACCGTTGGCCGGGGGGTTCTAGAGGGCGGTAGACAAGTAAATCCGTCGATGCTTCCTTCTACATGTAGAGAACAAAAGTGAGGAGCATAACCTGCAACTGATCATCGTGAATGTTATGTCTTCTGGCGCGTCAATACTCCAGAATTAGTTCATTTGTCAAAATGGAATTTTCTGCAACACTATCGGTGTTGGCAGGTGAAAAAGTGATTGAATCGGGAATTGCAATATTTTCTGCAAGTTCCTCTTTTATGATAAATGACGATATCTTGTTTATCTTTGACTTAGCAGATATTTCCACAGAGATATATTTTTGAGTTACCTTGTAACTTCATCCTTTACATTATACTAGCAATATCTTCGTTAATGCAAGGCATATGGTTTCAAAGATATTTGAACTGTTACATATATTATCACTGTTCAGTCATATTATTATTGGTGGGCTATTGCTCACCCTTGCTTATTTATTATGTCACAACAACAGCTAGGCAAAATGGCCCGCGTAAGGCGCACTCGGCGCAAGCAGGTTACCCCAGCCAGAGGACTACCCGCTGATATCATCGCTGCCATTACTGAGGTAGCACAGATATGCAGCTTTTGCTTACCAGTTTAAATATATGTGTAATTAATGTTAATCAACGGCAAGAACTTTAAACTTATGTTGTTACTCCTGTTGGGATTGTAATAACTTTTATTCGTAAACCCTTTTATGTGAGACTTATTTCAATTTCATCTCTAGGACTATAACTGTTGTGTGTGTGAGTGGATATTATTGCGGGGTCACAACATGCTACTTATTTATTTTGGACTCAAGTCAAGTGTTATGGATGGAATATGAGACCGTAACGACCCGATCCCCGACCCCGGATCTGGGGGTGTTACAGAAATGGTATCAGAGCGAGAGTTATATATCCCAAGAGATGATGCGACGTTATATAGTAATAAATTCACTAATATAATAAGAACTCTTGCCAAGTTCAACTAAAACCCTTACGGGAAACTTTTTAAGTATCATGATAGTAACATAGTTCGTCTTGTGTAGGCGAGCGACGTCTCCGATCTGGATGCTTTTGAGAGACAGAACGATGAGGCTATCCAGGCTGCCTAGGACCGGGCAGTAGTTGATGCTGATGATTTGTTCAGGACCAGAGATCCCTACTACGAGCATCTGGGTGATGATGATGGGGATACAGAGGTTTTGGAGTCTGACGAGGAGGACCCTGAGGAGGTCCAGGCAGATGCAGATACTGATGTGATTGAGTCTGAGGAGGAGGAGGACCCAGAAGAGGTCCAGGCATGAAAGGATACTGAGATAGTTGCTGAGGATGTTGATGAGGAGGACCTTGAGGAGACCCAGCTTATATCCGATATTATGGTCATGGAGGAGGACACTGACATGACCATTGAGCAGGTTATGGCTGCTGTTGTTGGACAGACTGTAGACGAGGGTACGGAGGGAGATGTTGATGAGCCAATGGATGATGTTGTAGGGAGTCCCGGACTTCGTGTGCCACCCCTCTCTATTGAGAGAGCCCCTTCACCACCACCACTACCTGTGACCCCATTTTCCGATGAGTTTGAGGAGCTGACACCAGAGATGCAACAAGCAGAGGCCGCACCTCCAGCAGAGCCATCTACTCCACCTCACGTCCTAGTAGAGGGGATCCCATTATGTGTGCACAACTATGTTGTGGCCAGACTTTCTACAGAGGTAGCTGTGGCTGAGGCCAGGTTGGCAGAGTCCCGAAGAGAGCTAGCAACAGAGAGAGATGCTCGGTTGAGGCACCAGGGGGGAGACGAGCCAGGGCTAGAGAGATGTATAGGGAGGTTACCCACATAGAGCTGAGGGCTCGAGTGAGGGTGCGACAGTTACCCAGTGATGGTCATGGCATGGTATCCAGGGTAGACGCCGAGGAGGTTTTTCGCATTGCTATGAGGAGGGTTCGGATGATGTTTCACCATCGTGGATGACTGCAGGGATAGTGATGTATTGGTCTAGTTGTCTAGTCTTATATGGACATAGTAGTGCCGATTTTTTGGTGGGATAGTCTTAGTGTATTTAATTTCCCTGATGCAGACTAGACAGATAGACAGCATATTTCACTTTTGACTAGTTGTTATTCGGATGGTTGTACTCTTAAAACTATCAGATGATGTACCTTTCAGTATCTTGTATATATTTATTTCCCTTTCAGTTATTTCAGTTTCGTTATGACGTGATCACTGGATTGTTATATTATATCTGCACGTACTACTTTCAATTAAAGTTGCCATGAGATATAGAACAGTGGGATCCTAAATCCAATTATGCATCGATATTGTGAGGAAAAATCCTTTGAAATAAGTTAATAAACCTAATGTATAATTGTCCAATTTTCAGTAAAATGCCACCGAGAAGAATGGGTACAAGGGCTAACCCCCGTGAATCTACTGACTAAGAGAGTCACAACCAACATGAGGAAAACCCCGAGTATAATGAAGAACAAGATCAGGATTATAATGAGCAAGAGGATTCCCAGTATGGGGCAGAAGACAAAACCTTTCACACTGCAGACTTCGAAGAGGAAGTCGAAGAAGGGGAAACTGAGGTTGAGCAGCAGGGGGAGAACCAGGGCGGGAACCCCATAGGTCAGTTTATGGATTTGCTTAGGCATAATTTGAATCAATATCCCCAACCACCTCAAGGAAACAACACTATTGTGGCCAATTCTTTCAGAGCCTTTAAGTCCCTTAAACCCCCAGAGTTCCAAGGATCGGCTGATCCAGTTGAGGCTAGAGCATGGATTAAAGAAATGGAAAAGTCCTTCGAGATTCTGAGTATCGACGAGGCACAAAAGACTGTCTTTGCCACCTACCTTCTAAAGGAGAGGCCAATTATTGGTGGGAGGCCAAGAAGAATATGGAAACTGATGCTATAGTAACCTGGGAGAGGTTCAAGCAATTGTTCATAGAGAAGTATTTCCTAAGATTCATGAAAACTCAGATGGAACTTAATTTTTTCGAGCTGAAGCAGAACAATATGTCAGTGGCTGACTATGAGGCCAAGTTTACTGAGTTATCAAGGTTTGTACCAGAGTTTGTGGACACTGAGGAGAAGAAAGCAAACCGATTCCAACAAGGTCTGAAACAGTGGATCCAAAATCGGGTAGCAGTTTTAGAGATCACAGATTATGCCACTTTGGTACAAAAGGCAACAATTGTAGAAGCAGGAAGTGATCAGATGTTGAGGAAAAGAGAGAAAGGGGGATTAAAAAGAAAGCATGCCAGCATGGGCGGAGGTTCCGCAGGAGGAAAACCCCCCTAACAAGTTTAACAGAGGAACGGTTTCCTTACCTGGAAGGAATGTAGGATTTAAGCCATCTGGGAGTGCAAGTATGAACCAGAGCAGCCAGCAAGCAGGAGTGTCCCATTCCCACTTTTCTAGACCTCCATTACCTGTATGTACAACTTGCGGGGAGAAGTATTCTGGAGTGTGCAACCCGAGAATGGTAACTTGCTTCAAATGTGGACGAGTGGGTCACTATTCCACCAATTGTACCACGGTTACTCTCAATGCCAGCAAAGGCACAGCTTGTTTCCAGTGTGGACGACAAGGTCACATGAGAAAGGATTGCCTGATGAACAAACCAACAGCCTCAGGGGCAAGCAAAGGTGCCTCCAACAGGCCACCAACTGCTAGAACTTTTAATATGACAGTGCAGGATGCCGTGAGGGACACGGATGTGATAGCAGGTACTTTTCCCTCAATTCAGTTAGCGCAAATATTTTGTTTGATTGTGGGGCAACTAAGTCTTTTATATCTAGAGATTTTGCGCGTAATTTGAAACTTAAGACCCAACCGCTAAGGGATTCTTTGAAAGTAGAGATAGCTAATCAGGAAGTCGTTCCAGTTAATCAGATTCACCCCGATTGCAAATTAGAAATAAGAGGACGATCTTTCTATGTCGATTTGATTCCTTTTAAGCTAGGGGAATTTGATGTTATCTTGGGAATGGATTGGTTGTCTCGCAATAACGCTCAAATAGATTGTAAGGGAAAGAAAGTTCAGTTGAAAACCCCAGGAAAGAAGGAAGTAGTGTTTAAAGGGATGCGACAGACCCAGACAATTCTAACCATGGCACAGACCAAGAGATTGCTACGAAAAGGGAACGAGGCTTATTTAGCGTACGTTATAGATAGCCAAAAGGAATCGCCCAAGATACAAGATATTCCAGTAGTTAATGAGTTCGAAGACGTATTTCCACAAGATCTTCCCGGATTACCACCGGATAGGGTAATTGAGTTAGCCCCGGGGACGGCGCCAATTTCAAAGGCCCCGTACCGATTAGCCCCGGTAGAAATGAAAGAGCTAGCGAAGCAGTTACAAGAATTGTTGGATAAAGGTATGATAAGACCCAGTGTGTCACCCTGGGGCGCACCGGTGTTATTTGTTAAGAAAAAGGACGGGAGTATGAGGTTATGCATCGACTATCGAGAGTTGAACAAGATAACCATAAAGAACAAGTACCAGTTACCCAAAATTGATGACTTGTTTGATCAGCTAAGAGGAGCTGTGTATTTCTCTAAGATTGACTTGAGAACTGGGTATCACCAGTTGAAGATTAAGCCTTAAGATATCCCGAAGACTACATTCCGTACCAGATATGGACATTATGAGTTCTTGGTGATGTCATTTGGATTGACC
The DNA here is from genome assembly GCA_036435485.1 of Saposhnikovia divaricata. Classification (NCBI taxonomy): domain Eukaryota; kingdom Viridiplantae; phylum Streptophyta; class Magnoliopsida; order Apiales; family Apiaceae; genus Saposhnikovia; species Saposhnikovia divaricata. The sequence continues at coordinate 63,712,155 of CM071597.1, read as the reverse complement.
AATGCCCCAGCAGCTTTCATGGATTTGATGAATAGAGTGTTCAAGGAATATTTGGATAAGTTCGTGATAGGTTTCATTGACAATATTCTTATCTACTCAACGACGAAGGAAGAACACGCCGAATATTTGAGGATAACCTTAGAGATACTCAGGCAATAGCAACTATATGCCAAATTCTCAAAGTGAGAGTTCTGGAAAAATGAGGTGCAATTCTTAGGGAACGTAATCAATAGAGAATGAGTGTTGGTTGACCCCTCCAAGATAGAGGCAGTCTCAAATTGGGAACGACCAACCACCCCAACCGAGGTAAGGAGTTTCATCGGACTGGCAGGATATTATAGACGATTTGTTCAAGATTTTGCGAAAATCGCAGCCCCGTTAATTCGACTTACCCGTAAAACTGAGAAATTTGAATGGACTGAAAAGTGCGAGAAGAGTTTCCTAGTGCTGAAGAAGAGGTTGGTGACAGCCCCAGTGTTGGCGTTGCCTGATGGAAAAGGAGATTTTGTAATTTACAGTGATGTTTCGCATAAAGGATTAGGATGCGTGCTTATGCAGCACGGTAAGGTAATCGCGTATGCATCAAGGCAGCTCAAGGAATATGAGATTCGATATCCCACTCATGATCTAGAATTAGCAGCAATAGTCTTCGCTTTAAAGATTTGGAGGCACTACTTGTATGGAGAAAAGTGCGAGATATACATTGAGCATAAAAGCCTCAAGTACATTTTTACTCAGAAAGAACTGAACATGCGCCAGAGAAGGTGGTTAGAGCTAATTAAAGACTATGACTATGAGATTCGTTATCACCCGGGCAAAGCCAATGTGGTGGCTGACGCCCTTAGTAGGAAAGAGAAGCTCAAGATGATAACTTCAGAGGAAGAGTTAGCAAAAGATTTTGAGAAGTTGGAAATTGAGATTAAGCTACCCGAAGAAGGTTAAGAGAAGTTGATGGAAATTCGAATCCAACCTCCATTGTTAGAAAAGATTAGACTATGCCAAGAACGGATAATGGAGGAAGAAGAGAACTCCACGGAAGAGATAATGACCGGAAAAGAAATAAAGTGTGAAAGAGACAAGGAAGGAATCATGAGGTACACATACAGGATATGGATTCAAAATGTTCAGGAACTCAAGGACGAGATTTTTTATGAGGCACACAACTCAAGGTACTCAGTGCACCCCGGTAGTACCAAGATGTATAAGGATTTAAAAGAGTACTACTGGTGGCCTAACATGAAGAAGGACGTCGCAGAGTGGGTAAGCAGATGCTTGACCTGCCAACGAGTGAAAGCAGAACATCAGAGGCCTAGTGGACTTCTACACCCCTTAGAGATTCCTGAATGGAAATGGGAACATATAGTCATGGATTTCGTAGTAGGTTTACCAAGGACCAAAGCTAATCATGATGCCATATGGGTAATTATAGACCGACTAACGAAGTCAGCTCACTGTCTCCCGATCAATGAAAGGTATATGGTCGACCGACTAGTAGAGATCTACTTGAAAGAGATAGTGGCGCGACATGGAGTCCCAGTCGCCATAGTATCCAATCGAGATCCTAGATTTAACTCCAGGTTTTGGAGAAGCTTTCAGGAATGTGTAGGAACCCGTCTGAACATGAGCACAGCCTACCACCCCCAGACAGACGGGCAAAGTGAAAGGACCATCCAAACGCTAGAGGATATGTTGAGAGTCTGTGCTATAGACTTTAAAGGAAATTGGGATGATCACTTGCCATTGATTGAGTTTTCCTACAACAATAGTTTCCATGCAAGCATAGGAATGCCGCCTTACGAGGCCCTTTATGGAAGGAAATGCCGATCTCTCTTGTATTGGGATGAAGTTGGAGAGCGAAAGATGCTCGGACCCGAAGTGGTCCAACGGACTAAAGATGCTTTAGATCTAATCAAAGGACGACTGGTAGCAGTCCAAGATTGACAAAAGAGATATGCCGACTTAGCTCGGAAAGGCAAGGAATATGAAGTTGGAGACCTAGTGTTTTTGAAGGTATCTCCTTGGAAAGGTTTAATGAGGTTTGGAAAGAAAGGAAAGTTGAGTCCCAGATATATTGGACCGTTTGAGATCTTAAGACGTATCGGGAAACTAACTTACGAACTAGCATTACCCCCAAATCTGCAACAAGTGCACAATGTGTTCCATGTTTAGATGTTGAGGAAATATAATCCGGATGCCAAGCATATTGTGGAATATGAGCACGTAGACATGCAACCAGACTTGACCTATGTAGAGCAGCCTGTGGAAATCATAGACCAGAAAGAACAAGTGCTCCAAAATAAGGTCATCAAGCTTGTCCGAGTTTTGTGGCAGAACCACAATGTGGAAGAGTCAACCTGGGAGCTAGAAATCGCGATGCAAGAAAAGTACCCCCATTTATTTTCAAACTGATTCCGGGACAGAATCCTTTTAAGGAGGGGAGACTGTAAGAACCAAGATTTTTGGTAGAATTAAAACTTTGATTATGTATTAATGTAAATAGGAATAGTGGTTACAACTACGATGTAACAATTGTTCTGATGAATGAAAAAGGAATGGATTTGGATTCAAATGTTCATATGTCTTGAAGAATGCTATTGGTTGACAACTTAGATACGAATAATCTATCTCCTGGATAAGTAAGATATGTTAATTCCAAATAGGAGAGTGAAGGTAGTGTTTTTCGTAAGTTCGTTCACAGGGAAGGACTATCAATATCGATTTCGAGTAGATTATCTCTTACAATCTAGAAGTATGAACAAGGGGGGTTTTGATTTGGTTGTGGCGTTTTATCAAACACCTTGAACACAAGAAATAAATTGATATAAAAATACAACTATGATAATGACAAACATCCAAATTTACCAACACAACAACACAATGAGTAAATTAACAAGATAAGAGATATACTTGACCCAAGGATATAGCAAATTAAGCACTTCAACCCAACAAGCAAAATATATCCAAACTACCTAACCAAGATAATTGGTGAAGCACACAATCACTTATTTCTCTTCTAAAAACACTAATTTAGTGAAGCACATAAATTAGCTCTCTTGATAATAGCTACAAATAATGAAGCACTACTAGTATAACCAAATCAAGGAATTAAACAAAGAGAGGCTAGGACAAACCCAAGGATGAGAAGCTCAACCTAGGTATTTGTACTTGAATCTTGAAGTTTAGGCACGCCAAACCTTGTGCTACTACAATGAATGTACTAACAATTACGGATTAGCACAAACAATTAGCAATTGAAATTATAAGAAGAGCAAGATAAAGCAACTTACAAATCTCCAAGCAAAATCATAAACAATACAACACAAGTATTCAAGATAGAGTGAAATAGATCTTACTTAAATTGAATGGGTTTAGTACAAGAGATGCTTCCTTAAGCCAAATATATGGAGTTAGTTACTCATAATCAATGCTAGATTATGAGTAATAAGTGTTTTTATCTCTACTTGACTAACCCTAATTTTATCCTTGAAGAGGCTAGGTTGAAGATGAAGAAGTTAGATGTTAGGTTAAGATCTATGTTAAGAGATGTTTATATCTCTTTTAATACACAGCAGGTCCTGTACGGCCTGTTGAACGGCCGTACAGCTGCCCGTACAGAAAATCTGCTCCTTTGAACGGCCTGTCGAACGGCCGTACATCAGCCCGTACGGGATAAAATCTTCAATATAATGCATTAAACACCTCCCGGCATTGCGAGCTTTCATCTTCTAACTTCCCTCTTGAATAATCTTTGCTTTCATGCCCGAAATAAGCCTTCTTTTCAACAATTAAGCATGAGGCACTGAAAGATGAAAAACATAATTAATATCAATAAAACTACATTCGAAACGAAAAAAAATGCAAGAGAATAAAAGACAAAACGTGTATAAAATACACATTATCAAATCTTCCCCCACTTAAACTTTGCTAGTCCCGAGCAAACTAAAATTAACATAACCATATACTCCTAACTAGTACCACTTCCGTAAGTTATCACGGTTGCATTTGGCATATGCAACAAGCCCTTGGAACCCCTAGGTAGCCCTAGTGGACGAGTGAGGTCTCGTGAGGGTTTATAGATGATGTACCCACAAAATCACAAAAACCACTAATAAACAAGAAACTAACAATACCTACTAATTAAACTAACTACTACACTCACATATCCGAGTCGTCTACTTGTAACTAAAATCAAACATATAGAGCTATTCACCTTGTCATCCACTATAACGAGCTAACAAACAATTCAAGAATCAAGATAACACACCTTGTGCAAGATGTAACCAAGACATTAAAGATAGAATGAATGCACTTCAATCGTGAACACTAGACAAGATGATCACAAAGCATACATGGCTTCGCATTAAGAAGATGAAATTGTATGGTGAAAAATCTCACATCTCTCAATTATGTATCACACAAGTATGGGCTAGAGATTTCACTCAACTCCAAGTCTAAATGCATGCGCTCTACTTGACCTTGCATGTCCACCTAAATTTCGGATTGCACCAAAAACAAGGAATTCATAAAATGGGTTGTAATCAGGCTAGGGTGAAGGTGTGAAAATTTAAGTTCAAGGAAGGTGTAAAAGTCTTGCTAGTTGCGTCAAATGACGCTTGCTCGCTTCATCCACCAAATTCTCAAACTAAAGAATGTCTTCACTCATTTACAATTACAAAACACAACCACATTTACCAAGAAAATTGAAACAAAATAAAGTACAAAGATTTATTGCTTTTTTTTTCTATTTCTCTTCTTTTTTTTTCTTTTTTTTACATCCCCTTTATTATTATTTTTTTAGCAAAGGGAATGCATAACATAAATAAATACTACAAAGAACTTTGAACCACATCTAGATATACACATCAAACTAGTTCCCACTTGCAATAAATAGAATTCTTCCTCTTCACAATTTCTCTAAATTCTCATGCTCAACAATCAATTCTTTCCAAGACTCAACTAGCTCAACTAGGTCGAGAGTGAAGTATTTGGCTATGACTCATGTATAAAAGGGAAAAGTGACGAAGAAAAATATGGATATAAGCTTCAAAGGGGGTAACGAGGGATTATTTTCATGGTTCACAAGCTAAAAAGGCCAAAATGGTTATCCTAAATAGAATTTCCTTATTATGGTGCATCCATGAATGAAGGTTTAATGCAAGCCCTAGAGCAACAAACACACATAAAGAGGGAGCAACACACAAGCAAAAGAATCATCGTTCAAGGCCTCACAAGGTTTAAGTTGTAATAACTTCTTCTCGATTTGATTCCATGCATTCTAAGAGATAATCGTCATGTTTACAATTTAATTACAACAATCTAGACTTTTCATGCCAGTTAAAGTGAGTGTGTGCAATAAGGTGCATCAAACTTATAGATTCACATCAAATTGGTAATGCTAGGCACGAAATAGGAGAAAACAAGGCTACAAGCTCACAATGTCATAAATTACACAAACAAGTGAACACACTCATGACTAAACTTATTTCCCAAATGCAAACAAAACGGACATCAAATGAAACAAAAGAAATTACTAACACTAACTACATATTATACTACAAAGATATACATAAACAATCCTTCCCCCACTTAAAACATGGCATGTCCTCATGCATGACAATAAAAACGAAGTAGAGATATGAGTGAAAGAGAACTCCCCTAAAAAAAAATAACAAGGACCGGGAACACCACTCATATTTGCCAAAATCCAACTCCGAAATTGCACGTCAAGAATTGAATAAATGCCACCAATCACAATCATCTCAACGAAAATAATCAACAAGCGAAATCCACACCTACAAAGCCACTTCAACACTTATTAAGGATATATAAATAATAAAAATATTTGTTTTTGTTTTTTTTTAAAAAATAAACTAAAATAAAATAAAATAACTAAGTAATTAATAAAAAAAATCAAATTTTAAAACTACAATAAAATAAATTCAAAATTCAAAATTAAAATAAAATAAATAACTAAGCAATTAATAGTAAAATCAAAATTCAAAAATCAAAATTTAAAAATAAAATAAAATAAAATAAAGTAACTAAGTAATTAATAAAAAATCAAATTTAAAATTGAAATAAAATAAAATAAAATAATCAAATTTAAAACTAAAATAAAATCAAATCAAATCAAATAGCTAAAAATTAATAAAAAAAATTCAAAAATCAAATTCAAAGTGAATTTAAATTGATTTCTGAATTTGTAAAATATGTTAAGTTCAGAAAATTAATATTTGAAAATCAAAATTAAAGAAGTGAAAAAATAAATGAAATAAAATTAAAATAAATAAATAAAACAAAACAAATTAAAATAAGAACTAAACAAAAAAAATTTAAACAAAAAGAAAATTTAAACAAAACGGGGGAGGGGGTGTGCGGCTAAACAGAGGGGGGGATGGGTTAAAAAAAAAGGGGGTCGTGTACTGCAGGGGAGAGAATGGGTGAGATGGTGTGAGTGGAGGAGATGGAATGAGGTTTGGAGGAAGGGAATTGAAAGGTGAACGGAGCAAAGTGCAGGTGGTTGGGTGATGCTAGTGCGTGAGCGTTGGGTGCGAATTGAAACAGGAGAGGAGGGCTGTTATTTCTCTTTTGTGTTTTTTTTTTGAGAGAGAGCTCACGGCTGTGCAACAGGTGGGTAGGAAATTTAGAGCCCCCCTCATTTTGAACGTGAACCCCGGCAGAAGCTGAAAAAACTTGCACAGCTTGTTGCACGGCCTGTTGCACGGTTTGCTAGCCCGTACAACAGCCCGTATAGCCCCAAAATTTATAAAACTGATTTTTTTTTCTTTCAAAAATTCACACAAATCCTTGAATGCTTGAATACTATATTAATTCCTGAAAACATGAACAAACACATCAAGGCAAGTGTGGAATAAACATAAAAATTATAAAAATAGGAATTAACGATAGTAAATATTATTGAACGGGGAATTATTATTAATTTTTTTTTTGAAACTCTATTATAAAATTCATTAATCAAAACAAAAAAATACATAATAATTTTTTTTTTTTTTGGATATTTTCTTAGAATTAAAATAGATGAAAAATGGAATCCCCACTCACTAATATTTAGATCAATCCTCAAACTCACAATATGCATAACACCATATATATTTGCAAGCGAGGAACAAAATCTAACACACGCATAAAAATATATAAATACATGCGTACCTTGGGTTGCCTCCCAAAAAGCGCTTTGTTTATTGTCGTTGGCTCGACTTATTTATACAACTATTCTGACTAATGAGGTGAAAAAGCAAATAAATGCACATACCTACGAATTAATAATAAAAACAAGGTGTGCAAATATACATTTGATCCATAAGATTATAAAAATATTTTTATGATCTTCAGATGTTCAGGAGACTTTGAAAAGGCAAAGTAGTTAGAAAAATCGTCAGAATAATCATTATAACTACGACTCAAAAATTGTTTCCAAATTGGATCCTTATATACCCAAGCAAAAATTTCAACCTCATCAATCTTAAGCTCAAATTCCTTCTCAATTTCAATTGGACATTCATCAATTTTTATCTCATCTACCAATTCATTAAGCACAAAAGTATTTTCTAAATTTGGTAGATCCTCAACTACATCCAATTTATCATTGTCAAGCTTAGGGCAATCGTCAACTAAACAAGCAAATTCATCATGCACAACATTTTCATCAATAACAAAACAAGAATCGTAATTAGTAGGAGAATTGACCTCCTCTAATCGACTCACAGTTTCGGCTAGTTGACTCATTTGCTTTTCTAAGTTGGATATGATTTGAGAAGTGTTCTTTTCCAAGTTGGATATACTTTGATAAGTGGTGTTTTGGAATTGGAGGTTGTTTGCCGCCATTTGTTTAATCATCTCCTCTAATGATGATGAGGAAGATGAAGAAGACCCTTGATGGTCTTGGGAATTATATTGCGGATCATAGCATCGATTTTCAAGAGCAAATTGGAGGTTGTTTGCCGCCATTTGTTTCATCATCTCCTCTAATGATGATAAGGAAGATGAAGAAGACCCTTGATGGTCTTGGGAATTATAATGCGGATCATAACATTGATTTTCAAAAGCATATGAATAATCGATGCTAGGAGGGTAATGAGCATAGCATGAGTTTGTAGAATATAAAGAATTCACCTGATACGCATTAAAATTCTGAAAAGAATTAAAATCTTGATATCGTTCTTGATCATAGGTGAAATCTTGAGCGTTATTCCAACCAAAATAGTTATCCATCGTCTCCTTAAAGAGTTAGTTCATGTCTATATACAATAAACATGAAGACACACTAATAATAAAAACAAAGAAAGAAAGAAAAAATTATATACAAAGATAAAATCTAAACTATAAGAAACAATAAACTCAAAATTAATATTGTTGCCTTCCCAGGCAGCGGTGCCAATTTGAAGGTAGTGTTTTTCGTAAGTTCGTTCACAGGGAAGGACTATCAATATCGATTTCGAGTAGATTATCTCTTACAATCTAGAAGTGTGAACAAGGGGGGGTTTTGATTTGGTTGTGGCGTTTTATCAAACACCTTGAACACAAGAAATAAATTGCTATAAAAATACAACTATGTTAATGACAAACATCCAAATTTACCAACACAATGAGTAAATTAACAAGATAAGAGATATACTTGACCCAAGGATATAGCAAATCAAGCACTTCAACCCAACAAGCAAAATATATCCAACTCTACCTAACCAAGATAATTTGTGAAGCACACAATCACTTATTTCTCTTCTAAAAACACTAATTTAGTGAAGCACATAAATTAGCTCTCTTGATAATAGCTACAAATAATGAAGCACTACTAGTATAACCAAATCAAGGAATTAAACAAAGAGAGGCTAGGACAAACCCAAGGATGAGAAGCTCAACCTAGGTATTTGTACTTGAATCTTGAAGTTTAGGCACGCCAAACCTTGTGCTACTACAATGAATGTACTAACAATTACGGATTAGCACAAACAAATAGCAATTGAAATTACAAGAAGAGCAAGATAAAGCAACTTACAAATCTCCAAGCAAAATCATAAACAATACAACACAAGTATTCAAGATAGAGTGAAATAGATCTTACTTAAATTGAATGGGTTTAGTACAAGAGATGCTTCCTTGAGCTAAATATATGGAGTTAGTTACTCATAATCAATGCTAGATTATGAGTAATAAGTGTTTTTATCTCTACTTGACTAACCCTAATTTTATCCTTGAAGAGGCTAGGTTGAAGATGAAGAAGTTAGATGTTAGGTTAAGATCTATGTTAAGAGATGTTTATATCTCTTTTAATACACAGCAGGTCCTGTACGGCCTGTTGAACGGCCGTACAGCTGCCCGTACAGAAAATCTGCTCCTTTGAACGGCCTGTCGAACGGCCGTACATCAGCCCGTACGGGATAAAATCTTCAATATAATGCATTAAACACCTCCCGGCATTGCGAGCTTTCATCTTCTAACTTCCCTCTTGAATAATCTTTGCTTTCATGCCCGAAATAAGCCATCTTTTCAACAATTAAGCATGAGGCACTGAAAGATGAAAAACATAATTAATATCAATAAAACTACATTCGAAACGAACAAAAATGCAAGAGAATAAAAGACAAAACGTGTATAAAATACACATTATCCGAGAGTTATTCTCATGTCATCCAAATCGATATCTGTTATTAGTTCAGTGGTTCGGTATAAAGGTTAAGGAACGCTCGGGAAAGCGAGAGATCACTTTTCCAATTATAAGGAATAAAGTAAAGAATAAGTGATGAATAGTGATTTTGGTGGAAATAGGAATATTATTAGACGGCGCTATATTAAAACCGATGAATAGTGATGAATAGTGATTTTGGTGGAAATAGGAAAGACCTAAGGGATTATTAAAAGGATTTAAGGAATATGTATTTGAGAATTACTAAAGAGAATGGAGAATAGTAATATAAATATCAAGGAGGTTTCCGGTAAAACCCTAACTAGAAATCCTTGAGATATTCCTCCGAACGATTAGTGAATTGAGCAATAACTGGACAAAAGAGCAATCATAGAGTAAGGTGCATGCATGTGCAAGTAAGAAATATCTAGTAACCAATTGGTTACATAAGTAACTAGCATGTTTAGAGGCCAAACTAAGTAATTAGCAATCCAACCACTTGGTTAGCCTTAACACCATCAAATTATCAACACTTGTCCATCCAATTTCATCATCCATTGCATCACACCTTTATTAAAGCCACTTTATGGAGATATTATCACAATAATACACTAAAGTGGATGAGAACAAACCAAGCAAAGCAAGCAAACTCTCTTCCCCCCTCCATTATACTCCAGTCGGCTTCTTCACTAATTCAAGGAGCAAAATCCTACTTCCAACCATCATTTGATCTTGAAACTTTTATGGTGAGTGTTATAATTCATATAAATGATTTCCAAAAAATTTCAAATCCAAACTCCTTTATTTCCATTTTCAAAAAAATCATCAAAGAGGAGGATGAATAGTGTTCTTATGAACTAACTTTGTTTTTTCTTGATTTCATGGTTGATCTAAGGTGTGTTAATGCTAGACAAGGACCATACCAAGCTTAGTAAGGCTATTACATACTCTTAAGAAGGTATAATCACTTGAAACCCTAGACCTTACTTTGACATATATGCATGTTCTTGATGGATTTTAGATTAGTTATGTTATTAGTGTTATTATAAGCATGATAACCTGATCTTATAGATGATTTTATAACATGATGATTATTATGATGAAGTGATATGTTCTTGGACATTTTGAGATGAGAAATCATGTGTATAAGTTGTATAATGCCCGGTGTGGCTTGGTTTGGTTGTTATGATTTGTGAAACGTTCGATTTATAGCCGTCGTAATGCCCAATTTTCGTTAACCTTAATAAATCATGTTTGACAGTATCTATAACTTACTGTCCAGTTTCATATTCTGACATTGTAAGATAGATTATGTTATAAGCTTGGTTTTGATATAAAGATCTTGTGAAACGGACTTACGGTTTAGGAATTATGGCCGATTTACTAAAAGTTGTTCGAAACCGTAAGAACGAGTTCGTTATTAAAATTGAACCTCGGTAAAATATGAAAGTTAGTGACGAATCTTGATAATTAAATATTAGAGATCATAAAGAAGGTGTAGGAGAAAACCTCATGTCAAACGGATCATTTTCCGATTTTATAAAAATGTTTGAATCAAGGTTAAACACGAACGAACCCCTAAAAACACACTTGGTTATCACTTTGGTAAAACACTTAGAAAACGGGCGATAAAACTCGAAGTATAATCTTGAGTTGTAAATGACCGACCTTAGAACTTTCACGACTTAAGTATATACCAAGTGTAATTATGATGACATGTCGTAATAAGCGAACAAATGTCGGATCGTATCGGTGATAAAAAGAGTTACACTAAAAGGTGCATAACGAGATAACTTGGAAATGCGTTTCGACTTAAGTAAAGTTTATACCTAGCCTTTTAAAAAGTGTTAAGTAATTAATCTCAAATATTATGATTATTTATAGATCACCGAGCAGACCCAGGGCACACTACCTCTACCCACACCCGACTACCAGGCAAGTTTCAAACCCTTTTAAAGGTTGTTGTTGTGAATATATATATGCTTTCTGTTATACCTATGCCATAGCATGCATGCCTACTTTCAAGTTATATTGATATGCTTGTTCCCTGAATTATTGTTGGCTTATAAGCTAGATAGAAAATATATCAGTTATAAGCCGGATATTGCTAAGACCCTTAGAGAAGGGCATATGAATCTCATTCTTGGAACATAGACCGGGAGTCAGTATTTCTTGATATATCGTGATTATTTCGGAGAAAAATATTTAAGCAAATATCTTCCATTATTTAATTAATGAATATTATTTTAAATATTCACTTGAACCTTATTTATTCAATGAATATTATTTTCAATATTCATTTAAAGTCGACTCAATTATCGAATATTATTTCGAATATTCATTTGGAATATCATTTCAAATATTCATTTGTTCATTATTTATTCGATGAATATTATTCGAATATTCATTTGATAATTATTTCTTCAATAGGTATTATTAAGTTGAATATTCAGTATTTATTCAATAAATACTATCAATATCCAATTGATAATTATTTCTTCAATAAGTATTATTAGTTCGAATATTCACTATTTATTCAGTGAATATTATTTCGGATATTCATTCGAGATTTATTTATTAAGTACTATTTATTTAAATATTCATTAAATATTTAATGAATATTATTTGTGAATATTTATTCGAGAATTATTTCGAGTAATATTTTATATTAGGATTATTCCCTCAATATTTTTGACTTAATAAATATTCTTTGGAATACTTATTTAATTCTTCTGACTCGATTAAAAATGATTTATTTCATTCGAATATTTTTGAATCTTATGTGAGTTATTCCAGAGCCTAATTATTAATATTATTTTATCAAGGAAGGTCCTCAGAAACTCTATTCTTTATTCAATTCTATCCCTCAGATTATAAGAGAATCTTACTTGAGAAATGTTAATTATCTTGTTGACTACCCGGTCATAAATTCTTGAAACCATTCTTTTTACTCACAACTTGATTGCTATTATTCATTGAATCATGCGTACCCACTCATCATTCGAGGGGTAAGAGTGTTGGAACAAGTTGGTATCCATTAACAAGCAGCAACTTGGGAAATATTGGTGAATTTTCCTTTCCAACTAGATACGACTACTTTGTGGAGTCTTATCAACAAGTATTATACTAGGGGAAAGGGGGACAAACTTTATGTTTCAGAGTTATGGATGTTATACGAACTAGGAGCCGCGTAAGTGGCCGACTGGCGCCGGTCCAGCAATGGCCCAACCGTTGGCCGGGGGGTTCTAGAGGGCGGTAGAGAAGTAAATCCGTCGGTGCTTCCTTCTACATGTAAAGAACAAAAGTGGGGAGCATAACCTGCGACTGATCATCGTGAATGTTATGTCTCCTGGCGCGTCAATGCTCCAGAATTAGTTCATTTGTCAAAATGGAATTTTCTGCAACACTATCGGTGTTGGCAGGTGAAAAAGTGATTGAATCGGGAATTGAAATATTTTTTGCAAGTTCCTCTTTTATGATAAATGATGATATCTTGTTTATCTTCGACTTAGCAGATATTTCCACAGAGATATATTTTTGAGTTACCTTGTAACTTCATCCTTTACATTATACTACCACTATCTTCGTTAATGCATGGCATATGGTTTCAAAGATATTTGAACTGTTTCATATATTATCATTGTTCAGTCATATTATTATTAATGGGCTATTGCTCACCCTTGCTTATTTATTATGTCACAACAACAGCTAGGCAGAATGGCCCGCGTAAGGCGCACTCGGCGCAAGCAGATTACCCCAGCAGAGGACTACCCGTTGATATCATCGCTGCCATTGCTGAGGTAGCATAGATATGCAGCTTTTGCTTACCAGTTTAAATATATGTATAATTAATGTTAATCAACGGCAATAACTTTAAACTTATGTTGTTACTCCTGTTGGGATTGTAATAACTTTTATTCGTAAACCCTTTTATGTGAGACTTATTTCAATTTCATCTCTGGGACTATAACTGTTGTGTGTGTGAGTGGATATTATTGCGGGGTCACAGCATGCTACTTATTTATTTTGGACTCAAGTCAAATGTTATGGATGGAATATGAGACCGTAACAACCCGATCCCCGACCCTGGATCTGGGGGTGTTACACTAAGGGGAAGAAGTTAGACTCAAAACCAAAGGGGGAGAAAGGAATTGTCAACAGGTTAGATTAACATATTATTATCAACTATTTAGTTCTATTACCATTTGTTTATAAGTTGGCAAAAAAAATGATGTACATATTCTTTTGTTAGTATTAATTGAGATAAAAGTGTTTGCAATAAGCATTTTTCATATCTCGATGTCCAAATTTGACCGTAAATAAATTTATGTTATTTTGTGTACTTAGGAGTGACATAAGATCAATTTAGTTACGAAGAGTTCTATACCCATGGCGATCCCCGAATTCGAATATTATCATTGAACCTGTCTCGGTTCCTGAACGAAGATTATTTTGCTCTCCGAATACTGCCACGAACGGGAATGAGGATCCCCGGAGAAATCGTGATTTTTTTAAAAAATAAATCGAAATATAATTTTTAATTAAAATTTCAAACATAATCGTTGAACCCATTTTAATCAGGATCCACGAACGGGGATTGTTTTACTACACCGAAAGGGGAACAAGGATCCCCACGAGAAAGTGAGAATTCTTATTTTTTTAATTGAAATTTATTAGTCCTTATTATATTTTATAATAAAAATAATTTGATAAATCATGATAAATATTTTTATTATATCATAAATAACGATTCAAATTATTTTTTTATAATAAAAGATGAAAGATATAACTAAAATTATTAAAAGTAAATTTTAATTTTGTTATTTATTTGTGAAATTTTAAATTTTTGAATTATATTTATCTTTAATAATATAGTAAATATAATATTCCCTTAATACTCGATAATCGGCCGGGAACGTGAATTGGGGATCAAGTCGGGATACCTTAATCCCCGATCCCATTCTCATCCCCCGAATTTCTATTTTATAATATTCCCTATTTCTCATTCTGATAGAAAAATTTCCGCAATCCACAACCCGAATGGGAAGGGGATTGGATCGCGGTCGGACGGGTTGGATGAAATGCTCATCTATACGTGTACCAAGTGAATTTGTTTTGTGTTTATCATGAGCATATGAAACATGAATAAATATTATGATTTATGATTTCACAAAAAATATTATTGTACATGTACCGGTAATCAAAATTTGAATTTATGTCATTTCGTGTACAATGTGAATTTGTGTCGTATTTTCGTATCACATACATAATACAAAAAGAATACTTTAATTTTAAAATTTCATGAAAATATAATAATAATAATAATTTTAATTAAATGAGATGGAAATATATTTTTGATAATTTTATCATGCAAAAATTTAGAAAAAAATCAAGAAAAATCTAGGAAGCAGGTTATTTGAAAATGTAATTAATGATTTTTAAGTAGGTATCAGTAATTGTTATAGTGTAGTGGTTGTGTGTATAAATTTAACAAGTTTGTATAATAGGGGGGATTATAAGGTCTATTCTAATAAAAATATTTTTTTTAATATTAATATAAAGAGGGGTATATTGATAAATTACTAAATTGGCTTGAAAGTGCATTTTGACTTATAATAAATGAAAAGAGACATTATTTCATTTCTTTTCTTTGAAATTATTTCTAAAATAAGGGTTAAATAAAATGTAGAATTAAGAGATATTTAAGAATATAGTGGATGAGTTCCAAAATTTGTATGAAGGGGACTTCTAGCATGATGGTCATAAAATTGATTCCTAGCAAGAGGTCATGAGTTCAATCCATGCCAACAACAATAATTTTAATATATTAATGAAACCTGAGGGTATTTTAGTAAATTACTAAATGGCATGGAAAGCCATGTTGGCATATAATATATATATAAAGGATTATATTATGTTATTATTTATTTTAGGTGTTTTAATAGTATAGATATCGTATATATTTTTCTTTATAACGGAGGGTAAATAAGTAAATTCACGAAATACCAATAAACATATACCAAAAAATAGGTATCAAAATTTTTAATGTTTCGACTATTATATAATTAATTAATTTTAAGTTAATATAATTAAATATACTCATGTTTACGGATTATACTAATGTTTCCTTATTATAAACAACGTATACAGATTTTTAATATATATTAATAATTGAAAATTTTGATGTGATATTTTTGGGTATATATTAATGATTGTAAGATTAGTTTTAAATTAAAGAAAATATTAGTGATTGGAAGATATGATACGTTTAATGTTTTTAGGTGTTTATAAAAAGTAATATCTTAACTTAAAAGTAAATGTGAAAAAATGCAATCAACTATATATAGTATTATTATTTTTTTAGGGATTTTAATAGTATAGATATCATATATATTTTTCTTTATAATGAAGGGTAAATATGTAAATTCACGAAGTAGAGTGATAAGTGGATGTTATATCCACTTGGAATGCTTCGTATCAACTTGAATTGATGACTTGAACTCAAGTATGTGGTGTTTTTGATGTGTTTTTAGTGAATTTGTGCAGGAATAAGAGTCGGATGTGGGATGATGTTTTTCATGCTTAAATGGTGGGTTTTGAACTTAAAGAATAATAGTACATCAAATTGCGAGAGAGCCGGAAGAAACGGAATGAAAATCGGAGTTAAAACGAAGAAAATAGAGCAAAATCAGCAAATGAACAGTAAGTCGGGCGCGGCCGCGCCTAATTTGTACTAATTTCGGGCGCGGGCGCGCGGGAATGAACAGTAGCGCGGGCGTGAACAGTAACGCGGTCGCGCGCGGTGCGGGTGAAAAATCAGCCAGAAACTCTGATTTTGTTTTGGCCATATCTTGAGTTCTACAAGTCCGTTTTGGGCGATCTTACAGTCCACGCGAAGCTAACGAGATTTTCTATCATTCTAAGGTGGTCCGGAGTCCAGAATTGTTGAAGAGAATTTTCAATCAAAACAGAAACTTCCAGAAGTTGCAGAATTCTATTCCAACAAGGAAATTGCCACAATTCCTACTTCTATTAAGTATGGTAATTGCTTTGGGCGGCTAGAACATTCCAGAATCAGATCTACACATGGAATTTACAATTCTATTCTCATTCAAGAACGGAAATTGCCAATCTTCTATTCCAACTCTAAAAAGGCAATTGCTTGGTGGACAAGACTTCTAGAGCCTATATAAACACATCCTACCATTGTAATTTAACACACCATTACATATCAATTACCTAGTTTTATTTGTATCTTTTCATACTTTGTTTTTATCATGGTTTCATCAGATCCCATGATGACGAGAGGTTCGATTATGAACTAATCGTTGTCATGGGATTCTAACGGATTTACTTATGGAATTTAGATGTTGATTGCTTAACTTGATATATGTGTGGTGAATTTGCGATATCCTTGCAGGGTTGTATTTAATTCATATAGATGCGTAGCTAACATCTATCTTGTTAATCTTTAGTGAAGCGACAGTGGATCTTTAGATTTAGAACTTGTCATGCTAGCATAAGTCCATGAATGTTATTCATGTTTGTGGTGTATTTCTAACCGTCTCATACTACCTTATGTAATCTTATGGATACTTGATCTTCAACCATTATGTTTTCAAATTCTATAGACATATAGGGTCTAAGCATAATTGGTGCCTGCATGATTTCTATCTTATGTGGATATTGTGTAGAATGGTGTGCGTGTACTGAAAGGTAACGTATACTTACTTCGTGTTGTCCGATTAGTTATCGTAACCACCACATGTATTGATAAAAGGGCATGATCTCTAAAGGAAGTTTGTATTGAAGTTAGGATTCCATGGTTCATATTGCGTAAGTAATTTGATTTTAATTATCGTTAGTTAGTTAATTCTTAGTTGATAATTTGCATCTTAGTTAGTTTAGTTAATTAAAACTCAAATTTGTTATTTGTCTTAGCAGTGAGTAATAACCATACATTGTTGCATAGGTACAATAACTAAATTAAAACCATAACCAGATCTCTGTGGGAACGAACTCGACTTATTCATATATTACTTGTGACCACGTGCGCTTGCGTGATTTAGTGCAAACATAGAGTTTTTTTTTTAATAATTAGGCTTAGCCTTACAATTGAGTATCTGTTCTAAGAAAATTCTCGGGATGAACTAGAGTCGAACCCAGCCATTTGGGCTATCCAATCGTGCTCACGAAGTAGAGTTTTACTTTCTCCGTCCCTCTCATTTCTTTACAGTTACTATTTTGGGTCGTCCCTCTCATTTCTTTACATTACCAAAAATAGTAAATTTCCTCCACTATTACACCCACTACTTTCCCCCACTATCTCATATTTAATTATAAAAAACACTATTACACCCACTACTTTCCTCCACTATCTCAAATCTATTATTAAATATTTATTAAATATTGATAGGTCCACCACTTTATCCACTTTTCTTCTAACTTTACTTATTTTTTAAACACTGTATTGGTCTCCGTGCTAATTGCCAATGTAAACTATCAAGAGAGACAAAGGGAGTAATATTTTTCTTTATAATAAATGAAGAATAAATAAGTAAATTCATGAAGTACCGAAATATAAGTACCAAAAAATAGATATCAAAATTTTTAATATTTCAATTATTATATAATCTATTATATATATAATAGGCCAACACAAGATAAAAATAATGAGATTTTTTAATGTATTGTAATTACTAATTTGACCCTCTATTCTCAAAGTTTTGAAAAAATTGTAATTGGTGGGGATTGAATTTGAGTCTCCAAGTTATTTAACAAATCTTTCTACCACTACACCACTCAATCACATATGTTTTAAATCATACACTTTATAGATATATGTGTGTGTGTTGTGAGACTTTTTATGTAATATGATTACTAATTTATTCCTCTATTCTTAATTTTTTGAAAAAGTTATAGTTGGTGGAAATTGAACTTGGGTCTCCGAGTTAATTAACAAATCTTTTACCACTACACCACTCAATCACATGTGTTTTAAATCATACACATAAAAGAAGTATGTGTATGTTGTTTTAGTGAATTTTTTTGTAATATTTTAATATTGTGACATATTAATAATTTTTGTCATGTTGCGTTTACATTTATTGATTTAAACTATAACATATTAAATTAAAATATCAATTATTGATACATAATATATGGTTTGATAATATTATAAAATTGTAATAACAATAATAATCAACATAATAATAATAATAATAATAATAATAATAATAATAATAATAATAATAATAATAATAATAATAAAATTACTAAATAACTATTCCCTTAAACAACCTAAGTACTAATCTATACATATTTTCAATAATACACATGACAACTCTGTGTATACCACTTAAGCGGGGCAATATTTGGTTTTATATAAAGAAACAATATGAAATGCATAATGTATGTTTTATGGAAAATATTACATATAAGATCAAATCAATAATTAAAGTACTTTATTACTTATTTGAATACACCATTTACTCCCAAGTTTCTATTAATATATAAAAGTATTATTTTTAATGGTAATCGAACGTGGATCATCGAGTTTAATTGTGCATTTTCATACCATCAGACCACATATTCACATATATTTTAAATCATAGACACAATATGTATGTGTGTGATATTGATGGAATATTATTAATTAAATATTACTGGATTTTAAATGAGTTTTGGACTCTTTAATGGTTATCATTTATCGATAAAAGAATTACATAAAATACACAATTGGATTATAAATTGATATTATAATTAATTTGATGGATATTATCTAACAATATATTAGAGTAAAAAATATTGAGGTGTTAACGTAAAATGAAATTTGTATATTACTAAATAAGATACAATAATTTATTAGTCAAACTATTCGGGTCGTAAAAATATTTGGCTTTAAAAAGACGAATTTTACAAATAACACATTACCTTTTATATACAAATTAGTTAATGTTCAATTTAAAATATGGCATTTTGTGGGAAAAAAGGATAATATATTATATATTGTTCATGGAGGTAACTCAATGAAAGTTAGACAAAAACCGGAAGAAAAATAAAGGCAAAGAATTCTTAAAATGAAGAAATTAGAAGAAAGCAAATAAAAAAGTTAGAAATGTAGTTTTAAGAAGTAAAAGTGCAAGACCGGAGAAGCTTTAGAAGATTTACGAAGGTTTTTGATTGGAATCAAGACTGAAACCTACATTCTCAGAATGCAGCATCTTGAAGACTATTAAGTTTCTACCTTGAAAATTATTGGAGATCTAGCTAAATGGATGCATCATTTTTCAAAAAAGTTTAGGAATGTAGGTGCTTTGAAAAATCGTCTTAATTAATAATTAGACAATACCAATAAAATACTCAAATTATATTCTATGACCCACAATAAAATTAAAAAGTAACATGATTGCTATCAATACTACTCATATTAGTTTCCAAAGTACAAATTTGAACATATTTAAATAAGTACACATTAACCACATAGACCAGTAACAAGATGAGCTCTATGAAAATCAATTACATCTTTCAAACGATACTGATCATGAATAATTTAATTAAAAAATACAATTTAAGCTAGCGACCCGTGCCTCGCACGGGTTTTTATGCTAGTAATATATAATTGTATAAACTTTATAGAGGTTTGAATTTATTTTTACATATACTCCAAAAAATTAAAATATTTCGCGAAGGAAAGACTCATTAGCAAAATAGCTGAAATAATTGACACGCGGCAAAATCCTATTAGTCTTCGTACGTAAAAATAATAAAAAAACCCATCACAGGTGCAAAACGGAAGAACAAAGTGTATGTAACAAGCATACATACACAGAAACACAGCCACTCCTGAGAGAAGATATAAAACAAAATAAATCTCAAAACAATGTACTAATTTTCACTTAACTCCAGATCTCAATCTCCAAGTATACATACAAACATTCTGTATCTATAGTTTTCCGTTATGGCTCCAATAAAGGAGGTAAGTAGATCGGCGACGGTGGCGTTTTCGCCGGACAAACCTTACTTCGCTGCCGGAACAATGGCCGGTGCGGTGGACATATCGTTCAGTACATCGGCGAATCTCGATATTTTTAAGCTCGATTTTCAGTCGGACGATCGTCAATTACCGTTAGTTGCGGCGTTACCGAGTACGGAGCCGTTTAATCGGTTGTCTTGGGGGAAAAGTTTGATCGGAACCGATGAATTCTCGTTAGGTTTGATTGCTGGTGGTCTTAATGACGGTAATATCGGAATTTGGAATCCTGCTACTCTTATTAGGTACTGATCTCGTCGTTGTGTCATGTGTGTTTCGGAATGTTGTTTTGATTGCATTGTGAAATTATTTTGAGTTTTCGGAATGTTAATTTGTAATGTTGGTGTTATCGCAATTCCGAATTACTGATTAGGTACTGATCTCGATGATATTTGTGTGTAGAATTTAAAGTTCTGTTTTACTAATTACGTGTTGATCTTCTTAATATGTGTGTGTGTGTAATTTTCTCTTATTTTATATAATCTGATTACATTGTGAATGAAATTAAGTTTTATCTGTATTTGTGTGTGCATTATGTTTTAATAGACTACATCATGAAATGAAATTAAGTTTTCAGAATGTTAATTTGTAATGACGGTATATTGGAATTCGGAACCCTGCTACACTGATCAGGTACGGATCTCCTTTATTTGTAATGTAAATATGCGTGAATTGTTTTATTGTATGTTCTGATCGAGTGCATTGTGTAATGATATTTGAGTTATCGGAATGTTAACTTGTAATATATCGTGACACTGATTAGGTACTGATCTCTTGTATATGTGTGTGTGTGTGCATATATCATGTCTGTATTTATTGTATTGTCCTGTTTTGTATAATTTGATTAACAGGATTCAGAAATGAAATTAAGTTATATATGTGTGTGTGTGTGTGTTTGTGAGGATATATAATTAAGTAATATACTTGTGTGTATGAATATATATTGATCCTCTTATTCAATTTTTTAATTGACTGCATTGTGTTATGAACTTCAGGAATGCATGTTTTTTTGTGTGTCTATGTTAATTCTCTTATTTTAGGTTTTTATTGACTGCATTTTGTTATGAAATTAAGTAATTAAGATGTCTTGTAATTTCTGCTGGATCAGTGTCTTGATTCTTATTCGCAATAGGCAGTATTTCTAATGACGATTACTGTTTGAATTGACATATGATATTGGAATTTCAGGTGGAACTAGGGTTGTATCTGGTTCGATTAGACGGATTGTTTTTAGGTGTAGTTTGAGTATGAAAGTGTTGGGTGCAAAGAAACAATGAGAGTGGTGTCTAATTCAGTTTTTATTTTTAATTCTAATATTATCATTTATGTTGACTTGTAGAGCTAAACTAATTGTGGTAAATATAATAACACCAGTAATGATGATTGTAATAACGTCTGTGTTGGTTGTGGAACTAAAGTAAGTGCAATCATTGATATAATTTTTTGAGTAGTGGTCATTTTCATAAAATCTATGTTGTGTTATAGAGAATGTGAACTTGAAATTCTTAGATTATGAGCTGGTTAAAATGGTCAATAGAGCAGTTTTTGTGTAGTTTATGAACCTGAGATCTGATTTAAATGCTTCAGTTCTGAACCAAATGAAGGTGCTCTTCTTCAACAGCTTTCGAGACATAAAGGACCTGTAAGCTTCTTTTTCATCCATTCTGTATTCTCTATGTTTATAATGGTGTGCTGATGCATAATAATAATATCACATTGTTTTCCCCAAATGTTTGTCGTTAATATACCTTACCAGGTTCGTGGTCTAGAATTTAATTCTATTTCTCCAAACCTTCTTGCTTCTGGGGCGGATGAAGGTGAAATCTGTATTTGGGACATTGCAAAACCTACCGAACCTATTCATTTTCCTCCTCTTAAGGTATGCCACATGCAATTTTTTTTTTTTTTTTTTTTGGACTTCTGATCTGAAATAGCTTTTAAACTTTGTGAACATATCAATAAAAGGAATGTTTCTGGTAATGATTTTTGCTTTTTTACTAACTAGATGTATTGATTCAGTAATTGTGCATGTAGTCGGTAGTTGCGGAAATACAAGGATAACTTTTCTGCTATTTTTTAAGAATGTTTTTCAGATTATTATGTTATATTAGCAGTTCTCCTGCGCATTCATCTGAAATTGCTTCATAGTTTCTGTTAGTTTTTCTCTGTTCACTAACTAGATCCAATGATGATGTACTCTGTAGTCAGTATTTGACCAAATCGTGGGGGTCGTTTTAGCTGTTTCTTACAAAGTAGTTTTTATGTCATTCTAACAGTTATCCCTCTTCTCCATTTGATATCTATACCTACTACTAAAACAAGCCTCCTCTAACTAAAGAACTGGACACATGCTTTCTTTTCCCACTCAAACTTCATTGATGACGAAAATTGCTTCCACACTGGAACTAAGGGGGTGTTTGGGGTAACTTTTTTTCAGGATAAGTCAACTTATTTTAAGACAAAGTTAGAGATTCCTAACTTTCCAACTTATTTTCCAACTTATTTTTGCAACTTATTGAATTTCAAACATAAATTAAATACTTGTATAAAAAAAAATTATCAAAATATAAAATTTTTACCCGAAAATAAGTCCATAAGCCCATGAAATAAGCTTAGCCAAACAGGGTGTAAATTATACTACTTCAAAATACTATTGAAAAAAATTGAATCTATATATACAGCACTACGGCTACAGTGGCAGACTAAATTGAAAAATTGTATTTTTTATTAAAAAAAATTTATGATTGCAACATTTTATTAATTAAACAGGTCATATGCATCATAAATATCTTAATTTATCTTAGTAATTAATCTTAATATAACTACATACAAAATAGATATTTAAGACACATTTGTATTATGTGTTTAAAGTCTTTAGACAACTTAATTCCTAATAATCAAACTGAACTTTCTTAATTTAAACATATGTAATCTGAATGCTTGTATTATATTAACTATTCAGGATAAAATAGTTTAAAATTTTTTAATGTAGAGATTGAATGACAAAGTAAGAATATTTAATTTAAATAGTAGGATATACATATTTATAATATTAGAAATGTATCTTATTATTTGAAATTGGAAAATTTTATAATTATAAAAGAATGTACAAAAATTGTATGATGATACTATATATATATATATATATATATTTAAAATCATCGTTTTTACACTATATCTTATCTAACGGGAATTTGTATTACATGTATATTGATCCTTATTGGAAAATATATTTAATTTATAACACTAATTATGTATTAATTTATAGGGTTTTTTTCAAAAATACCCAAGTTGCAATTTTTTTTTTCAAAAATACGGTTGCAACATTTGCAACCTGGTTTGCAACCCCAAATGCAACACTTGCAACCTCATCTGCAACTTTAGGTTGTATTTTTGAAAAAAGTTTCAAAAAGTTGGGTATTTTTGTGCATATCCCTAATTTATATTATATATACTTTTACAATGTCGTCCAAAATATTTGACTAAAAATATTAGCAATTACTTTTATAGTATCTTTAATTTATATTGATGACTTTTTTACTACCGTGCATGGAACAGTAACTAATCTAGTTGCTTACTAGTTACTACAACAAAAATGGGCTGCTTTTGGTTTCAGTATTCATTAATGGCGTATGCTTATTCAGTAATTAATTTTTTTTAGGGATTTATGGCTGTTTTTGTTATTATTGATGTCACTTCTTCATCTAAATCCATTTATTACCACCTAAATTAATTTTCTAAACTGTGTTTTGTTAGCTACCCTTATTAATCCTTTTAATATTATTAATTGCTAGTAGTTCTTCACAGATTATCACTAAAACTGAGTGGTTACGTCAAGGTTTCAAGCAATCCTGTATTGTCCCTTATTGTACAGTTGACAGCTTGTGCAACAGAGTAATCATATTATTCTTTTAATCACGTGGAGAGCACTGGACTAAATTAGTTATTAGGTAGCACATTGTTGGTTTGACATTAACTATTAATCTGTGGTTTGTGGATACAGATTCCAAAACACACCATATTTTATAATTGTGAAGATAAAGTTCTACAGTGAATCTAAAAGTAGACTAACTATATAGCTCATTCATAGTTAGCTGGTCAGTTTAATTTTTACATCCACTATACTTGAACTTTTTGTTTTTTCTAACTATACTTGAACTTTCAGTATCAGCTGTATACTATTTAGAGTATCATGTGAATATTAGTAATGTGGGATGCTCTAGTTGTGTTTTTTCTGTTTCTCATGTTGATTTAGAAGCTCCATACTTGAATTGGTCACTGAGCACCATCTCTCTACAGGGTAGTGGGTCTGCTACTCAAGGTGAAATCTCATTTTTATCATGGAACAGCAAGGTTCAACATATTTTGGCATCTGCTTCATTTAATGGAACAACTGGTAAGAATGACTTCTCAAACATTTTACACACACACAAATCTATGTATAATGTTGATAATAATATTATTTTCTCTACATTTAGTGGTTTGGGACCTGCGGAAGCAGAAGCCAGTGATAAGGTAAAGTTCTACATGCATGCTGCTGTGTTATATATGTTTAAAAACAACAGTAAGATAAAAATTTGTAATTCTGTAATGTTACTAAAATAAATTGTTTTGCTGACAGCTTTTCAGATTCTGTTAAAAGGAGGTGCTCTGTTCTGCAGTGGAACCCTGATGTTGCCACACAGCTTATTCTTGCTTCAGATGATGACAGTTCACCTTCACTCAGGGTAATTTTTGTATCTCTCTATTCCGCGTATCTCCTTCCTCACTCTCCCACTTATATTTATTTGATAATGTCTCTGCATCAACTTTTGAGTCCACAATTTGCGAACAGGTTTGGGATATGCGGAATACAATGTCACCATTGAAAGAACTAGTGGGGCACACCAAAGGTATGCTTTAAATATATGAAGCTTCGTTTTCTTTTAATTTTCACGTTGCTGTAGTTTTTATACGCTGGTTGTCCTTGTACTTTCTAAACGTGTTTAACATATTTATAGGCTCATGTTGTCATGTTTAGTATTGTTCTCAGTATATCCTTCGGTTCTATTGTTTGTATGTGCACAAAAATATTTTGACAGCCATCTCCCCATGGACATAAGTCTAAAATCATTATTTGCTGCAAGACAGCAAAATTACACACATCAAAATATGCGTAAGATGTGGTTAGATTATTGGAGGGGTCTAGACCTGCCATTTCCCTCTTTTACTAGAATAAGTATATGTCAAGTGAGTGAGAAGATATGGTTCATTATCTTCTGCTGAGAGTACACCTTATTCTTTCCCTTACAAACATCAATGTTTTGTTGAAGTACGTTCTTTGCGTGAAGCATTCTCACTAGTATAAGAGTAAAAGCAGTTTCTACCTAGATTGAGTAGAGAGAAAGAAACGAGTTACTGTAAGTCTATACTTATACAGTTAAGGTTTTGTAATTCACACGACACGTGTCTGATCTAAATTATCTATATATAGGGTTGGAGATTTCTTTTTTTTCAAGTTATGTTTAAATTTGTTTCTGGTGCGAACTTAAGTTAAAGCTATAACTTCAATCTCTGCTATATTCAGTTCATGTTGCACTGTATGAGCTATGTTTTTGTTAATACATTTTTACTATTTTAGATTATCCTCTGCATATCGAGCGCATTGCATTCTTCTCTTTAACCTCTTAGATTCATAGTTCCTTTTGTTATATAATCAGGTGTAGTTGCTATGTCATGGAGTCCCAATGACAGCTCTTATTTGCTTACCTGTGCTAAAGATAATCGTACTATTTGCTGGGACATAGCATCCTCAGAGGTAGCTGAATGTTTTGCAGACAATAGTCAATAAATCTTGATTTGTTCATTGTGCTGTTTCTCATTCCTATATGATGCTCTTTTCAATCTGCTTTACTTTTCCAATTTTACAGATTGTCTCTGAATTGCCTGCTGGAACCAACTGGAATTTTGATGTTCACTGGTATCCAAAAATACCTGGGGTCATATCAGCATCGTCATTTGATGGAAAAATTGGTATCTACAACATTGAGGTCTGTTTTCTGATATATCTGGAGCACTACAAAGGATATCTACTTCCTTGCATTGTCAAAATGAACCATGATGCCAAACAGAAAGAGTTGGCAGTGAACCTTGTTGTCCACTGTCACATGTTGTTCCACCAATATACTTAGTAATTTAAATGAAACAGGTTTTCAAAAATTTAATTACCTCAACTGTTGAGTCATCCTGTACTTTTTGTTAATTTGGGAGTCTGATATGTCATCTGGCTGAGTTTGGTATCTTATACTTATTTTACAGATTGATCATGCAAGTTGTTTTAAATATCGTATCCTTTTATCATGTAGGGTTGTGGCCGACATGGTGTTGAAGATGGTGATAGTCGTGCAGGTCAGCCCTTGTTATTTAGTTTTGATACCTATCTGATCCTTGTCCTATTTATTTTTATTTGGACATTGCTTTTAAGAGAGTTCCCTTTCAATCAATAAAGGAAATTCTATGTAAACTTGTTCAAATGATGCTCGTTATAGATACAACACCTCATATGACAAAAGGATTTTTTATGCTGGAAGTTAAATTGTTTAAGTTGAAGTGTTTGACATTGACTCTTACATCTTGGTAGTTAAAGTACTGAACTAGTACTCAAGTCTATTAGTAAAATATTTCTTGGTTATCCTATAATCTTATGGTGATGTCAATGCAACTGTCGAGGTTTTGTTGCTAGCTAGTATCTTTATAGGAATATACTTTATTGCAAATTCTGTTTATTATAATGAAAACTTAATGTGGAATTGCTGAACTATTTAGATTGCTCCCTCAAGAATATGTATGAACTTGCATTTGTTAAAATACAATTGCAACCTTTGGGTGCAACCCCTTCAAAACTGTAATGCGTATTCTTGTAGATTTGTGTTTTAGTTGCCCTTTAATAGACGGGAAAGTGTATTATATGTACATATACATATTATGCATTTTAGTACTAGAATCTTCTTTATTAACACCTTAGCATGCTTTAGGTATAAAGCAAGATGTATCAAAAAAAGAATGTTTTAAGTCAAGAAATTACAAGCTAAATAAGAAGATAAAGTGAGTTGATTTTCTTAAAGAAGAGAAAAAATATCATCTGTCAAATATGATGCATTAAACATTTCACATAGTTTTAGCATGCTGCTGCCTGAAAAGGGAATGCATTTACTAGAATAATGTGAAACATAAAGCCATGTTTGTGTGTGTATGATGTTTGTAGTATTCCTAACGGGTAAAAGGGTTATATAATCTGATATTGTTGTCTAACTAGAGAATAGTTACTTTTTTTCCTCCCAATTTTAATTTGATTCTTTTTAGTTTCTTCTCTCTAAGTAGGTACATTGTTTCTTATCTTTTCTTTGTTATTGTACATGGATCATGTCATCTCATTATTATGTGAACCCAATGCAGGCCCTTTAAGAGCCCCCAAATGGTATAAACATAAAGCTGGAGTTTCTTTTGGTTTTGGGGGAAAGCTTGTTTCATGTAAATCTAAAGATTCTTCGGGTGAATCTTCAGAGGTAAATTCTACTGTTTTCTGTAGCCTGTTTACCTATGGATTACCTTAACTAGTAATTTCTCCAGGTTTTTGTGCATAATCTATCTACTGAAAACAACTTGGCGGAGAGCTCCTCTGAATTTGAAGCTGCGATGCAAAGTGCCGAGCGATCATCACTTAAACTTTTATGTGAAAAAATGTCTCTAGAGTCTGAGTATGTATATCTACTAAAAAATCTACCCATATTTCCTTACCAGTTCGTTAAAGGTTTGACATATCTCTGTCGGATTATTCTTTTGGGCAGGTTAGAGGATGACAAGGAAACTTGGGGCTTCTTAAAGGTCATGTTTGAGGATGATGGAACAGCAAGGACAAAACTTCTTATGCACCTAGGTTTCAGTTTACCCACTGAGGCAAAAGATGCTTTGCAGGATAATCTGTCCCAGGATGTAAATGCTCTTGGCATCGAAGAAAGAGCGCATAGAGGACAAACTGGAATTAAAGAAACAACCTCGTACCCTTTTGATGGGGAAGATTTTTTTAACAATCTTCCGAGTCCAAAAGCCGATACACCTGTTTCAACTTCTGGCAGCACATTTGATGGCCAAAGCTCCATTCCTAATGGGGAAGAGATACAGCAGCAGTCTGATGAACAAGAGACTGCTGACGCTTTATTTGATGATACTGTTCAACGTGCTTTGGTTGTTGGGGACTACACAGGGGCTGTTGCTCTGTGCTTAAATGCCAATAGGATCGCAGATGCTCTTGTTATAGCGCATGTTGGTGGAGCTTCTTTGTGGGAGAGTACACGTGATCAATACCTGAAAATGAGTCATTCTCCTTACCTTAAGGCATGCTTACCCCTCCCCCCCCAAAAAAAAATGTGTTATGACCACTTTTGGCCCGCTATATATAGGCTTCCGTTATATAGTCTGAATAAAAAAAACAGTAACAAGTTCTTTTATTGATAAACAGTTACACACACGGCTAGGTGATATTCGAGAGCTCAGCCACTCTCCACTCACGCACTGAAACCTAATACATGCCAGCCCAACCTGCCAAAATTCTTCTTAATTATAAATACCATTAATCCCAACAATTCTACATTTGCAACTGAAAGAATACAGATTTTACTCCATCAATTTTTTTCCTGAATATTCCCACTTAAATTCAGCATATCCTTTATTTCAAATTAGTAAACAAGAACACTAGTTATACCTATCGTAAATCAAGTAAAGGGCCTAAAATTATGATTCTTTAGCTTATTTTTGTATATATTTGTTGAATCTAGCTTTGTTCGGTAATGGACCTTTAAATTGTTGTGACCCTTTATAACTATTTTTAATGACTTCAGGTTGTCTCTGCTCTGGTGAACAATGATCTTAGGAGCCTTGTAAATACAAGGCCTCTTAAGGCCTGGAAGGAAACCCTTGCTCTTCTTTGCACAGTAAGTTTCTCTACAAGCAAAAGAAAGGCAGTTTAAGTATCTCAATTCGGGGTTATATTCGCTTCTAGAACTATTATACATAAATCAAATGTGTTATTTTAAACAATCAAGTAGCCTCAGGACTCTGTAGTTTGAATGGAAATAGAAAAAGTGAAACAATTAGTTATTCAAAATGTACACTTTTTTAATGCCTAGCTTTAATGCTAAAGAGTCTAAAAATATTATGAGCAGATATGCTAAAGATGAAAGAATGACTATCAAATCATTTCTATTATTTTAAATGATGAAAAATAATGTATGTAACTATACTCCCTTTGACCTAATCAGTGTTGTTAAACGCGATATGCGCACAGAAGCGCAAAAGCCTCCTGGGGCATAAGCGCAACGCGCAATGCGCGGATTCATCGAAGACAACTAAATATTCATATATATATATATATATATATATATATATTCTATATAATGCAGAATATTATAAATTTATAGATAAGAAGGCATTTAAAAGCCTTTAGCATTTCTTTTTCCTCCAATAAGATGTTCCTTCATCCTAAATACTCCTCCAGTTGTTTCTTTTCCACATAGATTACAACGAAGTCGAACCGAACTACCCTCGTTCACTGCCTGTGCATATTTCCATGCCACATCTTTTCTATCAGCCATCACTTACTGCAATTAAATGAAGAGCAGCTGTAATTACATACTATAGTCAGTTAATAAGTTTAGTAAAGGAAAGAAATTTGGTAAAAAATCATATGTATATATAGAAGAATCGTATGTGTATATACAAGAATCGTATATATACAAGAATCATATATAATTGTGTATGTGTATGTGTGTATATGTGTGTATATATGTGTGTGTATATGTGGTATATATGTGTGTGTATGTGTGTATATATGTGTGTATATCTGTGTGAAGATAAAAAGATGAGAAGATAATTACCACGAAGATTTTTTTGTCTGTTGGTGCTCTGTGGGTTCTCTGCTGCTGCTCTGTGTGTATATGATGGCTGCTCTGTCTATTTAGGGTTTTTTTGACCCGTTTCTTATAATTTTTTTTATAAAAATGACCCGGTCAACGAGCCCGGTCAACATCTTAACAAAGGCGCGCTTTTCTTGCGCATTTCGCACTGCGCATAATCGATAGAAGCGCACAAAAGCGAGCGCATCACTGAAGGCACATCGCATCTCCAAAGCGATGCGCTTCAGGTGCGCATCGCGTCGCTTCTCGCATATGCGCGCATTTAACAACACTGCCTAATTTTATGTGAGTCTTTTAACTTTTTGCATGCATTTAATGGTGATAGAAGGTATACCTATGTCCTATAATAAGGTAATTTTTTTTACAGAATAAAATGTTAAAAAAATTATTTATACCTCTCTTTTGATCCTATTATGCTTCTTATAGTGTGCGCCAAAGTTCAAAGCCGTACATTGATTGGGTTGACAAAGTATTAGATTGCAGATAATTTTAGCATCATTCTTATTACTTTATTAGGCATTCTGGATAAATGTTGTTGTACTTCTATTGTTTTCATATTAGTGCGTCTGTTAAAGCAAAAAAAGTACATTTTCATGTTCTTGAGATGTATTCAATGTGAATGGACTGCAATGACAAAGCAGTGAGATCCTTTTTTCTTGGTTGTGCTACTGTCTTGAGTTGCTGATATAATCCATTATTACACAGTTTGCACAAAGAGAGGAATGGACAGTTTTATGTGATGCACTTGCTTCTAGGCTTGTTGAAGCTGGCAGAACACTAGAAGCAACTCTTTGTTATATATGTGCTGGAAACATAGACAAAACAGTGGAAATTTGGTCAAAGAGTGTTACAACCAAGCAGAACAGGAATTCCTATGTTGGCCTTCTTCAGGTTAGCTTTACCTCAATATGGTACCTTTAGTTACATCTTTTAAAAAAAAATAGTTGACTCTATTTATTTATGTTGATAGGGTATAATGGAGAAGACGATGATTCTTGCTGTGGCGACTGGACAGAAGAGAAGTGCTTCTCTGTGCAAGCTAGTTGAGAAATATGCTGAAATTCTAGCAAGTCAAGGGTTGCTGACAACTGCAATGAAGTACTTAAATTTCATGGGGAATGAGGAATTGACCCCGGAACTTTTTATCTTACGAGATTGTATTGCTCTTTCTACTGAACCTGGTATAAGATTGTCATTTCTCAGATCTTAGTAACCTTTATTCATGTACACAATCATCATGTATGTTTACAGGTTATATTTTATAAATATTGCACATCTCGTAGGTAAGTTTATGGACACTGTTTTTTTTCTTTCTTTTAACCATGACTTGTATTAACATTGTTTTAATCCAATTTGTCCATCATTTCTTAATAGACTGTTGGTAGTATATATTGAAGTCCATTTATGCACATTTTTTTGTTTTTCTTCTAACCATGACTTGTATGAACATTGTTTTACTCCATGTTGTTCATCATTTCTAAATATTTTTGGTAGTATATATTGAAGTCCATCATATTGATTTTATCAGCAGTGTACAGAATTTTTTAGGAGAACATTTTTAAGTTGGAAGTAGCAGATACTACTACTGGCAAGTACTAAAAGTTCATTTTATTATGGATCCTGTAACTTTTAACTATTTATTACTGCACCATAAGATTTCATGGTCTAGTGATGAACTTTTGCCACTGAATTATTAGGTTCATAGTTAAAAATCTTTGTGTGCATATCTTTGGTTTAATCTTAATCACACTTAAAATTTTTGACTCTATTAACACCTATTTCATTTTTGCACAACGGTAGATATGATAAACTATTTTAATTATAATTTGAATTAAAGTAGGACTCCTTCGGTCCTTTGTATATGAGCAGGGAACACTATATCCTTAATGTTTGTGAGTTGGCAAAAAATGGTGTCTTCTTTGTGTTCATAAGACTTACTACGTCAGTATAATGTATATGCTGTGTTGTAGAATGTCTAGTTTGCAAATGTAGACCACTCAGAAATATTATCTCATTTTTATAGAGAGAGAAGCACCAGCGTCGGCAGATTTTGGAAGCTCCCAGTCCCAAAATGATGCTTATGTTGCTGATCGGCCCAACTATGGTGTTGAGACCCCTCAGAATTATTATCAGGTGTTTTATAAATCTCTTTTTGAATATATACGTGGGTACTATTTTAATGACCATCTCCCAGCTTTACTATGATCTGTTCTTATACTTTTAGCCTATTGTATTTCTGCTTAGGAAATGGCACCACCACAGCTACAGCAGACCATTCAGAGTAGTCAAGAGTCGTTAAATCCTTCATATGCGAGAGGATATGTTCCTCCTGCCCCATACCAAAACTCAACCCAATCCGGTATATTTCTTCCAACACCAGGACCAGTTCCGTCGGCTCAGGTATTTGTTGCTCCTTTAATTTTATTTGTAAAATCATTGCTACATATATCCTAAAACTTGCAAGGATAGTGTTTTTAATCATTTTGCTGTTACTAATACAAGCACTGTACATGAATTAGCAAAATTATTATATATAAAAGAAATTAATGCGGTAATAGTACAGTATAGATTCCTAAAAACCTAATTAGCTCAATTTAAATTAGTTTTGAGGTCCGTAGCCCGCCGAATGGCTGGCCGACTACAGAACATCTCCAATATGGCTTTAATTTTAATGACATATAGTATAGATTTCTAAGTTTCGTAATATTTTGTATATATATAATACTTTATATATATATATATATTAAATAATATATTAACCTTTATATAGAGGACTTCTCTATGAGTAATTAGTTGAAATGGGTAACGAAGTAACTAAATATGTATATATATATATATATATATATATATATATAAAGTAGTACAGTATAGATTCCTAAAAAACTAATTAGCTCAATTTAAATTAGTTTTGAGGTCCGTAGCCCGAATGGCTGGCCGACTACAGAACATCTCCAATATGGCTTTAATGACATATAGTATAGATTTCTAAGTTTCGTAATATTTTGTATATATATAATACTTTATATATATATATATTAAATAATATATTAACCTTTATATAGAGGACTTCTCTATGAGTAATTAGTTGAAATGGGTAACTAAGTAACTAAATACTATACCTTGGATTTCCAAAAACAGCTACGGTTCAGATCTTCCCAACATCTTTTATATGCACGTTTCAACACTGAATCTTAAAAACCTTGGTGGTAGTTATGAAGCAATGTACGTTTTAGAAGCATCAGTTATGAAAGAAGATTTGTTTTTTTAACTTTTTCAAAATTTTCAAAATTTAGTTAATTTTTGTGTTTTAGTCTTTTAGAACATAATAATAACAATTTTTTCAAATACAGAACATGTTTGTTTTTTTTCACCGAACACATGATTATACTCCAAAATGAAATTTTACACGTCAAATTAATTTAAAAAACTGTGTTATGTATCTTTAATATATACAGAACACATATGTTCTGTATATTTATTTTGTATTTATATGTTCTATATTTTTATTTTAAATTTATTTGTTCTATATTTTTATTTTGTATTAATATGTCCTGTATTTTTATTTTTTGAATTTATATATTCTGTATTTATGGTAATTTAATTTATATTGCATGCTCTAAAATACTATTTTAATATTTTGTATTACATATGATTGTTTTTGTTTTATTTATTTATTTTAATGTTTTCCATATTCTTTTAAAAGTTGTTGTGTCCAAAACACATAAATTGAGAACTGCAAAATAAAAATAATTAAAAAATTAAAGTGACTAATTTGGTGATTATTAAAAAAATCATTGACAATACATACATGAACTAAGAAGTCTAGGAAACACATATAAATTCTCGAAAAAGATTATAAATGAAAATACAGATGATATACATTTTCTGTTATTCTTTATATCTTGTCTTTTTAATTTTAATTACATGCTTTTGTACATCTTTTGTGTTACGAGGAATTGAAAAATACAAAACAAAAAATATAAATCATAAAAATAAACCAAAAGCAAATGATATAAAAATAATATGAAATATAAAAATAAAAAGAAATACACGTCAGTTTTTATTATTGTGGGCCATGTGTATAGGCGGTTTGAAATAGGTACTGGTAGGGTAGCATTTTGTTTGCATATTTTGCGGCTGAGGTTGAGTTACTCAGTTACTCAAGATCAAAAGTTTCTCATTGAGCCGAGCCCCCTTTATATATGTATATATATATATATATATATATTTTGTATATATATAGGCTAGCGTTCAAATAGAAACCAACCTTAGAATAGAAACTAGAAACCTATACTAAATAAATTATATTTCATTTATTTTAATGGCCCCGCTAGGGGCACCTTCACAAAAAACGTTTAAAATTCTTGGCTCTATTCAACAAAAATATAAAAAAAATAAAAATAAATTAAAAACAAAGTTACTGTTCACGTGCCACGTCATCACGTGAACAGTAACTTTTTAAAATTTTTTTTTTAATTTTTTTATATTTTTGTTGAATAGAGACAATAATTTTAAACGTTTTTTGTATTGGAGTACCCCTAATTTGGTCATTAGATTAGCTTGAAATATTTAATTTAGGTTTAGTTTCTAGTTTCTATTTTAAGTTAGTTTCTATTAGAACAAAACCCTATATATATATATATATATATATATATATATATATATATATATTTATATATTTTTATAATTATATTCAAGTAAAAACCAATGTTAACCAAAAACTAATGGGCGACTACAAAAGATCTTTGGTTTGGCTGTAAAGATATAGTCTGGTTTGTCATGATATCTACCCAGTTGCAATAGGTTGTACTTCGTTTGTTGCTACACATCAGCAAGAGGGGCCTGTTGCCATAACCAGAAAAAATGAGAGGCATCTTTTTGGCAAACACACTTTTAAGTTAAACCAAATTATAAAAGCCCACTCCCATTGCTTACCCACATTCAAAAAGCAGCTATCCCAGCCTTTTCAGCTAAAAGCAACGCTAGGTTCAACACCACGCTAGGTTCAACACCACGAGGGGGAAAGCTGATTTCACAAAAAGCTACGTCTTTTGGCTTTTGCTGAAAGCAACTTTCACAACTTATGGATACAATGGTATTTAATATTAAAATTTTATGATGAATTAAAATTAACCTTCAGCTTAGTTTTATGAAAACCTAATATGAACATTTTTTTTGCCATCGTCTTAGAATTCATATCATTTGTTCACGAAACAGTTGTCAGCTTTTCCTCTCAGCACTTTCCCCACAGCAGGTGGGGAACAACAATGTTAATTGGTTCTTAGTCCAATTTAATACTCGCTTGGAAAGTCAGATATCAGAAGTCTAATTTGACTGTGTTACGTTGTAGTGAAGATTATTTTCCACTTCAGTCTTTATTATTTTAATGTTCTTCCCATTTATGAACTTTTCATAAGATTGATGTTATTGCTAGATGAAGCGCTCTCTTATATTATGTTATTTAATTCTCTCTCAGCCTACTTTTCCCACACCTGCATTTAGCAATCAGCCTGCAGTGAGACCTTTTGTTCCTAACACTCCTCCAGCGCTAAAAAATGTAGAGCAGTATCAGCAGTCTACATTAGGCTCCCAATTATATCCTGTAAGTACACCTTTATGTTATATACTTTTTTATATTTATATATAGATATAATGTCATTATATATTGCTGAAGTTGCTGTGTACGATTGCGTCAGGGCCCCAATGCAAATCCTAGTTATCAGGCTGGAATCCAGAATGCAAATACTAGTTATCAGGCTGGAATCCAGGTGGCTGGTTCTCGTGGACCTGTTCCTTCTCAATTTCCAGGATCTGTGCATATGATGCCTCAGGTTGTTACTCCAACTTCAGGACCTAGAGGATTTACACCAATCAGTAATACAGAAGTACAGAGATCTGGCATGGGTCTAGTGCAACCACCCAGTCATACGCAAACACCACCAGCACCAGCACCAGTAGCTCCTCCAGCTCCCCCGCCTACGGTGCAGACTGTTGATACTTCAAATGTCCCTGGTAATATCATTTCTCTCTCATCTAAAGAAAAGGGGAAACTTTATAATCTGTGCAGAAGAACTTCATTAAAAATTGTCAGACACAAGGTTTATGCTTTTACCAAGTTTATCAGAGTTTAGGCAGAAATCAAATTAGAAATCGAATGAAGTGTTATGTTATAGGATATGTAAAATCCAGTTAATCAACAGTTAGTTTATTTGAAGTTTTTAGGAAAAGAACTTGCTTATTTTGTGCTAAAGTCCGAAGCTAAATATTGGCTATTTTGCCATCTGTGATCGAGTGGTGAAAGTTAATATGACCAAATGTTAAGGAATGTAAAGCATGACATATTAATATTCAAGAATATTAATATTTTAATATGCGTGTATACATATCGTTAAACCCGACCGGGATCCTGATTAATCCTCAATTGACCAATCAATCGCTTGAAGTTGGCGGCACCGCAGAGGACCACCAGACAAGTTTTAGAATATTGTTGATGGCAACTGATAAAGGTGGCAGGAAGGTTCATGCAAGTCGTGTTCAACAGATGGCCAAAGGAGAAGTATGTTTCGTTAAATGATGTTAAACAGATGGGATAGGGGTGGTGTCGCTGTTGTGTGGTGCTGGAATAATTGAAATGATGACCTGTTTTATCAGAAAATCAGTGGAAACTTGTATTTCATTTTTTTGTTTTTTTAACTTACCTGTGATTTTTTTTTTTTCATTTATCAGAATGACAATTCAAAATAATCAATTGTATTATAACAATCATGCTATTGTCTATATGTTTAATAATTAATGTTCTTGTGCTTCTATCTACTTGCTTCCAGCTCAGCAGAGGCCAGTTATTACAACTTTGACTAGACTCTTCAATGAGACATCAGAAGCACTGGGTGGTTCACGAGCAAATCCAGCCAAGAAGCGCGAAATCGAAGACAATTCAAAGAAATTTGGTAGCCTGTTCGAAAAACTCAACAGTGGAGATATATCTAAAAATGCTGGCGAAAAGCTTGTGCAGCTCTGCCAAGCTCTGGACAGGGGTGATTTCAGTACTGCCCTCCAAATCCAGGTATCCTATGTTTTAGAAATTTATTAGTTGCTTACTTCGTTTATACAAGCAACTTTTGGATTCATCGCTCCTGATCCTGTTGTTGTAGGTGATCCTTACTACAAGTGATTGGGATGAATGTAACACATGGTTAGCAGCACTTAAAAGAATGATAAAAACTAGGCAGAATGTGAGATAATGTTGGTCTCAGTATTCTAGCTTAGCAGGTCAGACACCTGTTTTGGTTTTTTTTTAAATATATAGACCGGAAGTCAGTGCTCTTTGTACACAACACTGGCATTTTAGAATGTGGTGGCTGGGTTACAGTTTTTCTCTCATTTTACTCATCTCCAGTGTCATTATTTTTATTGTTATACTGAATATTCTTCTTATTTCTAAAAGTAATTAGAGGAGAGAATGCTAATGTATTATGTACCTACAGTTACTGTTCAGCAATATTTGCAAGTGCTTTCGGAAGTAGATTTTGCCTTTCCTTTGATAGACGACACACTTTTTGTTTGGTGTCATTGAGCTGCTTAGAAAGACTGTAATATCATTACTCAGAAGATCTTAATATGATAAATTTTAGTTTAGTTAAAATTTTTCTTTTATTTTTAGCTTTGATTATATTATAGCTTCTCTTTTTTTCTCTGTTTTTTTGTCCAACTTGGGTAGCATCCATTGGAAAGAGTCATGCGCGTAAACGATGGTCCTTCTAAAATCTTAATTATTCTGAAATTTTAACATATCGGATTTTAAGGGCAAACTGCAATTTCATGTAACGCTTCGACTCGTAGTAGTTTGAAGATAGAAATGCGATTTATCACCGGACCATTTTCCATGTAATTTTGATTATTTAACATTCTAAATTTCTAATCATCAATGACTGTCAAAAAAAAAAAAAAAAAATTTTGTTTGCTGTTGTAGATGCCTAGATGGTGTAAATTTTGAATGGTACTTGGGTGTCCCTACCTAATCAAGCCAATTCCAAAACTCTGTTTCGCCCGTTCTTTTTATTGCATAATTTTTGTTTGTTAGTCTTTTGATCTTTTCTGGACCAATTTATGCCCCTTTTAACTTCTTCCCGAAGTCTAAACACTTGGATGAAAGAACTTTTTGATAACATCTTGAAAGTTTTATAAAATCTAATTATGTTAATATTTTTATTTTTCAATGAAGTCATTAATGTTGCTCAATAAAGTCAATAATGTTGCTGGATCATATGACGTAAAAGATAAAAAAAAAAAAAGGAAAATGCTAAAAATTCCAAAATATTTATCAAAAACTTTTACCAAATGCATATGGACCCGCGTGTATGCGTCCACAAATTAAAACATGTCATTATGTCATGCCACATCATTTGGGAAAAATTTGGGAATATTTTTAGAACACGGGCATTACACAAAAAAAATAATTAAGAAATAATAATTTTATTTTTTTTTACTAATTAGTATTTGTATATAAAAAAAAACCAAAATAGGGATTAACCCTTGCTCTATGACATGCCATAGAGAGGACTATCTACTAACAATCTTTCACCGAGAAGATTGTAAATAGAAAGCTACAAATGTTTCCAACAAGCTCATAATAAGGTCCACCTATATCTATCTTTACAGGAAAATTTTTGAAACCACTTAGAACTAGATAACTTGGACTTTAATTCTAACAAAATGCCCTGCAACAATTTATTTGGGCCAAAATTTCCTTTATCATGCAGACGGGCGTTCCGTTCCCTCCAGATATGATAACAAAAAATCTGTGCAGTGAGAAGAGCAAGTGACCGATCCACATTGTCAGAAATAGCAGCCCAAGAGTGTGTGAGATCCTGCCAAGAGTCGTCCAGTAGAGGGCAATGCAATAGGCTGGCTAGATGTTGAAGGATGAATCGGCTGTAGTTACAAGTGACAAACAAGTGGTTTGACGTTTCTGAGCTTCCAACACACAGGAGACAGTGTTGTGGTAAAATAAGACCAAATGCAGCCAAGCGATCAAAAGTAGGCAATCTGCCATGGCTTAAGATCCATTGATGATGCGCATAGCGTAGAACACGAAGCTTATGCCAAACAAAAGAGTGCCAATGCACCTCCGGTAATCGCCTTCGAACAGAATTCCAGATGTGCCAAACTTTTACCTTCAAAACCGGAGTATCCCCCAGTAAATTATATCTGATTTCTGCAGATCAAATTCTGGGGTATCAAAACCCACGAGCCAAGAATGAAGGCCCTGGTGCAGGTGATGGATTCGAGTATGAGGGACCGGCAAAACCCAGGAACCTGTTGATATTAGTTCATGAACCGTGGAGTCCACACTAGACCTTGCTTGAGAAATAATGTGGTCAGATGGTGAAGTTGCGAGACACCTTGAGTGCCACCATGGGTCGAACCACAAAGAAGTGTTTGTACCATCCCCCAATTTAAATAGTAAAAACTGTTTAGCTATTGGACGAATTTTAAGAACACTCCTACATATCCAGGAGCAATCAGTTGGGATCTCCATACACCAAAACTTATGACGCTTAAGAACCGTCATATTTACCCAAGAAGCCCAGAGAGAAGTGTGCTTACCAACAATTCTGCACAAAAGATGTAAATGTTGTGCAAGGTTCCATTCCTTAGTATTTTTGAAACCAAGCCCCCCCTCCTCAAGAGGAAGACAGACATTATCCCAACAAATCTTAGCTCCCCCTTTAATGTTTACATTCCCCCTCCACAGAAACCTTGAAAAAATTCGTTGCAAACGTTTATGAACAGCTACAGGCAAAACAAAATGCTTGGACCAATACGATTGGATAGAGAAAGAGACAGCCTTCAACAGTTGAGCTCGGCCAGCTAAAGATAGAAGAAGTGTAGTCCAACTTGTGATTCTACTGGTAATTCTCTCAATGAGGGGAATACAGTCATTAAAAGACAACTGAGAAGAGATTAGAGGGAGACCCAGAAATTTAACAGGTAAATCACCATGAGGAATATTGTATTCTCTGTCAAACCAATCTCGGAAATCCATCGAACAATTTCCAAAGAAGACTGAGCTTTTGTTAGCATTCGGAGATAGCCCACTCCAAGAAGCAAAACTGGATATGCACTGCATAATGTGAGATATTGAATCCTTATCACCATGAGAAAACACCAAAACATCATCAGCGTATAGCAGATGGGATAATTTGAGCTCCTTACAACGCCAATGAAATTTAAAAGTGGAAGGCACTCTAGATAACATGCCTGACAAGATATTAAGGGCAATAGAGAAAAGATAGGGAGAGATTGGATCTCCCTGTCTGATTCCTTTCCTGCCGTTGAAGAAACCACAAAGTAGTCCATTAACCTTGACTGAATATGAAGTAGTCGAAATGCAGGCCCAAATCCATCCCATAAACTTACTTGGGAATTTCATGTGATTTAAAGCAGCCATAATGAATTCCCACGATATAGAATCAAACGCCTTGTGCAAATCCAGCTTTATAGCACATTTAGGAGACCCTGAAAGTCTAGAATAACCGCGAAATAATTCTTGTGCCATTAAGACATTGTCAGAAATGCTTCTCCCGGGAATAAAAGCTGATTGTGAAGTATGAATGATACCAGGCATCATTCTCTTGAGTCTCCCAGCTATGATCTTGGCAATACATTTATATGCAATGGAGCAAAGCGAGATAGGTCTAAAATCCCTCATATTCGATGTATTACTTACCTTGGGAATTAAAGCAATAGCAGTTGAATTTATTCCCCTGTGCATGATTGAGGTATGGAAAAAGTGTATAATTGCTTCACAAAAGCAGTCCCCTGTCACTTCCCAAGAAGCCAAGTAGAATTCAACAGAAAAACCGTCTGGGCCAGGAGCTTTATTTTTCTTCATGGCCTTCAAAGTTTGCAAAATAAGATCCCTAGTAATAGGTGCCTCTAGTTTATCTGCTTGCTCCACAGTGATAGTATTGCACTGAACCCCCTCTAAGTTAGGTTCCACCAATGTCTGAGAGGTACCAAGAGTATTTTTGAAGAATTCCACTGCTACCTCAGCCACCTTTGACTGACCATGCACAATAATGTTCTCCGAATTTTCGATTGCAAGAATTTTATTAGTATTCCAATTAGCTCGAACCCGACTGTAAAAGAATTTTGTGTTACCATCTCCCATGGAAAGCCAATTAACCCTAGATTTCTGCATAAGTAAGGACTCTTCCTCCTGAATTGCGTTCTCCAGCTTGGTGTTAGCCATTTTCTCAGCAGCAAGAAATTGTGATTTCGGACCATCAGTAATAATTTTTTCTTGAATTTCCTGCAGAGAAGCCCGAGCTGTATGTACATTAGAATGCACATTTCCATGCAACTTATTAAGAGCCTTCAACTCTCTTCTAACATTCTGAAGCTTTTTGGCCAGGATAGCCAAAGGGTCGCCAAACCACTGCTCATCCCAACCTTTCTTCACTGCTGGGAGAAATCCTTCAAGACTAGACATGTAATTGTAGTATTGAAACGCCTTTGCTGTTTTTTCAAGCTCCATTGGGACAGAAAGCAAGAGAGGACAATGATCCATAAGGCCCTTCAATTTAACGGTAACCAGAGCCTCCGAAAAATTTGAAAACCATTCTTTGTTGCCCAACATGCGATCCAGACGCTTTTGAATAAGAGATAGAGGTCTGTTGTTAGACCAAGTGAATAGAGGACCAATTGTTTTAATGTGACCCAAACCCGCAGTAATAACACAGTCTTTAAACATTTGCAT
This sequence comes from Saposhnikovia divaricata, assembly GCA_036435485.1. Classification (NCBI taxonomy): domain Eukaryota; kingdom Viridiplantae; phylum Streptophyta; class Magnoliopsida; order Apiales; family Apiaceae; genus Saposhnikovia; species Saposhnikovia divaricata. Next base: position 63,669,769 of record CM071597.1, on the reverse strand, counting down.
TTCTGGAGTCCAATGTTCCCTACCTCCAGCCACCTCATCCAGAGAGAGCATACTGTTAAAATCACCACATACACACCAAGGGGATGAAATAGTAGAGCTGAGATTAACCAAATCAGACCAAAGAGGAATACGCTGATCAGGTTTGTTTCGAGCATACACAAAAGAAATGTAGAAGTGGATTTGCTTTTCAATGAAAGTGACAGAGCAAGTAATATGTTGTGAGGATTTAGCTAGAACAGACACTGCCCACTTGCTAGGATCCCACCCAACCCAAATTCTACCATTATAATGGTGTTCATAATTAAAAACCCAGGACCACTTCCTATTGATACGTTTAGAGATAGACATTGAATTGTGAACCTTAACTTTAGTTTCAACACATCCCATAAGAGATAGATTATTAGCAGAGATAAAATTGATCAACTCACGTTGATGAGACTGTTTATTCAAGCCTCTGACATTCCAGATTGCAAAATTCATCAAAGTTTAAGTTTGGCTGACCTGCTGGCCGACCTAGTATTCCTTTTTGTGCTAACCTCGGTAAAACCAGTTATGTCCATCTGTTCGTGAGCAGTCTGAGTCAAAGCTAAAACCACATTTGCTTGCGATTTATTCTTTCTTTTCTTTCCAGGAGTTTTGACTACATCTGGGACATATTCCCCCTCTTCAATTGCGTTCAGAGGACCAAAAGTATTAGACACCGATATAGGCTGCAGAGCTTGTTGGGTAACGTTAACATCATTATCAACTGGAATAACAGCATTTTGGATTGTTCCTTCTTCAGTTGCTTGGAAAGCTTGCTCTAGAATCTCATCAGCATCCATATCTACATCACATCCCAGGAATTTCCCGACCACATATGGCACCATTTCGTTTCCTCTTGCTATAAAATTCTCTACATAATCCTCCATGTGAACATTGGCATTTTCTTTTTCAGTTTGAAGGTCAGCAGGCCCATCTTCCGTGCCCTTGTCTCTATCTTCATTAGTCTTAGATGTTCCAGCTCCAGATCCATCTTTATTTTGGCTTGTTTTACGTGACTGAGGTTTTACAGCCTCAGGGTTGTCGTGACATCTGGAAAGGGAGTGACCAAATGCTTTACAAATACTACAGGAATACGGCATTGGAGGGTAAAGTATTTCAACCTTCATTTTTTCCTCCTCACCGTTACAGTTGATCACTGGAGCCCAAACATACGGAGGTCGAGTTCCTCCATATTCGAGTTCGACTTGGACCCCTGCATATTTCATAGGTTTGAAACGTGCTGTTGCATCATCAAATTTCAGAGTTTTGCCAACCACCCTAGCCAGGCTACTCAAACCATCCTTGGACCAATACGAGAATGGAACATCGACCAAACGAATCCAGCACGGGACTTTAGTTACAACATTCCTTTTAAAAGCATTACCTTCCATCCAAGGTCTCAGATACATGTTTTTCCCTCCGATTGGAACAGAATGTAGACTAAGAATTGCATTTTTTTCTGCAACAGTTTTGAAGCGAAATGTATAATAACCCTTAGAGCTAAAATACACATCCATCAAGCCTTTGTTTTTCCACAGTTTCACTGCTTGAGCCTTAATAAAATTGAAATCAAATCTAGTTCCAATGAAGTGTCCTATCAAACTTGACTCCCATTGCTTCCTAGCATTAAGAAGAAAATCTCTAGTGGGAATGATATTAGCAGATCCATCAGGATTGTAAGTTATTTCAACTGCTGGGACTTCGCTAGTTTGAGTGCAGGGCACAAATTGAGATACCAAATCACTCCAAGATTTAGGAATGGCCTTGTGAACATGACTATCAATATTATCAGTTGCTTTGAGAGGTTGTTTCTGTGAATTGTTATCTTCCACATTAACATCCTTAAAAGTTCCTTTTTTCAAGCGTAGTCCTACTATTGAGGTTCTCTAGATGAGCTTCAGTAGTATTAGCAATATGTGTAGTGGCATTAATTTGTGAAGTTACCTCGTGTGGTGAAGTTTGAGATTCATGACTAGACCCCTGTAGATCTGGACCAGTAGCAGCTTGTACTGTGCCATCATTGAGAATCAAATCAATTTGTTCTCTCATTCGAGCTTGAGCTCCCGGAGATAAAGGTTCTCCCATGACTTCATTTGTGCTCAAAGAGCCACCATCCGGTTCAAAGTGTATCTGTGGTTGAAGGTTGAGAGCATGACCTGCATAATTATGACCTATGTAGTCCGCGAATTCATCCGAATTCATGGAGCCCGAATTTTCGGAATTTCTAGAACCCATCGGAAAAGCAAACTTACAGATCGAAAGAGTGAGTGGAATTAAGAGACAGAGTAGAGTAAGTGAAGGCGAGAAATGAGAAACGTGAGGCAGATGAAGGTAATTAAGATGTTGAAAAGAACGGTCAACGGCTGTGTTTTTGTGTTTTCCGGTGTGAGATAAGTGAGGTCTGAGGACAAAATAATATTTTTATGATTGAAAGATACAATTATTAGTAATCTCTATTAACAACATGAGAAAACTGGGTCTGAGGACAACCTCAGTATCTCTCCTAAGGTTATAACTAGGGCTGCTCATGGGTGTGCCAACCCGAAATAACCAACCCAACCCGACCCTGATTTGGGCCGAACTAACCGGACAGTTCAAAACCGAAACCCGATTGGGTTTATTTTCTGTTGGGCCGAATATAATGGGTTGGGTTAGAGTTTACCTATTTAAGACCCTAAACCAACCCGACCCGGTTAATTAATAATAGGCCCAGTCCATTTAGGATTATATCCTAAATCCCTACTCGTGCAATATATTATTCGTGTAAGTCTAATTCTTTCCCCTACAGCCTCCACTCTAGAGTCCATATATCAATCACTATCACTGTGCTCGATATTTAACTAATTTGTAAGTTCATTCTTTTGTATTTACAATCTTGGATTTAGTATGATACTATATACCATTTCCTCATTTAGTATTTAGTATTTAACTTGTAATCTTGTATCATTTACTCATTTAGTATAGCTCAAGGCCTCAAGCTTTATATCCAAATGGCAAGTTATAATGTTAAGTCTGTTATACAGACATACAATGCACACACTTTTTTTTGGGTGTGAGGTTACTGCTATAACGAAATTGCTACTGATATTAATTTTCTTTTTTCAGAATGATACTTTTAGAATTATAGCATTATTCTTGCTTTGCTTTAGTAATGCAGTCTATATATTATATCTCATCAGAATCTGCACTTAATTATACTGATGTTTATATGCTGTTATGATAACCACTTCATTTGGCTCCAAAACTCACCCTCCCAAAATTCACTAAATGAGTTGGTTAATGCCACAAACTCACAAAGTTATGTTCTTGACCGGTTCTTGTTACTAGTCTTTGTCCACCTTTTTAGGTTATTTATTTGTTTCTAAGTGGTCATCTAGACAATTAATCGTATCTGCAAATTGAAATTGAGACTAAACATAATCAGAAAGATAATAACACGCTTTAAATTAATAGGAATCTTGTTTTTGTTTTTGTGAATTCTAAATTCAGTACAAATGAGAAGACCAAGACAATCGATGTTATTGATGACTGATTGTCCAGTTCCAGTGGCGCCACTATTTGAAGCAAGAAAAGACTAGTATTTTAACTATTTTCTAGCATGTTTCAGACTTGTTCTTAAGACTTAAGACTATGATTGTAATATTTTGGAAGACTGTAATATTTTTATCTAAGACTTGATATCAGATTTCTAAGTTTTATGAATTTCAGACTTTTAGTATTTAACCCGAACCAACCCGAACCAAACCGAATTCATTGGGTTGGGTCAGGGTAGGGTTACATAATTTTTTTTTAATTAATGGGTTGATTTTTTATCAAACCGAACTAATTGGGTTGGGTCACTAAAACGGGTATAACTGGCCCAAACCGACCCATGAGCAGCCCTAGTTATAACAAAATATACCTATAATAAAGTAAGGGGTTCCGTATGGGCATTTTTGTAAATATTAAACTTTTTCAATAATTTACAAAATTACCCTTAAATTTGTATTAAAATTTGTTTTAACCTCAGGTAGAACCCTGAGGTCAACCTCAGGCACATGAAATCCTAAAAACATTAATAAAAGTAATTTAAGATTATAAAATTAAGTCTCGGAAATCTATTAATCACATGTTACTATAGCCCAATTTCCTTTTGTCCTTCCATACACATTTTAATACCCCATTCGTTACTTTAACATGAAGCACCAGTTAGACCCACTTGGTCTTCGATGCGTGTGTAGTGACAACTTCTGAACAATTTGCACAAACCAGGATAAGAACAATTTGTTAGAAAATAGAAATTTTGAGGCATATTTATAATATGTACTTGATATAATTTTCGGAAACTAACAAGTGGAGGTTAATCCTTTTAATGAGGACTTAAACTTTCATGTTTGGATCTAAGACATTTTATTAGTGGAATCCATAAATAAATTGAGTTGAAAGAAGGATGCTGGAAATGGGTTATGTGGGTTGTTTAGTTGAAATAACTTGTATCCCACACTGAATTGGTAATGAAAGGTTGGTGGTTTTATATAGCTCCATGTGCAAGTGTAGTGCACAACTACTAAGGCATGTGGGTGTGCATGGTTATAGTGTGGGCCTCGCACGCAGACACACGCGCGCCGCCGCTCGCCACGACTCGGGTCGGGTCGAAGGGCGATTTGGGCGAATGTCTCGGCGTCTCGCGTACGCGAGGCGACCTGGGCGTGAAATTTTATTAACTGGATTATTGATTTATTTTAACAGAAAATCAGACTTTATTTGTTACTTCTGTTGGATCAGTACTTGGATTATTGGACCTGATCAGACATCAAATCCTGATGGACAGATCCTGAAGATGATCAAATACTGGTGGGCATCAGATCCTGACGGACCAAAATCCTGATGGATCAGATCCTGATGTTGACCAATCCTAATGGACATCTGATCCTGACGAAGGTCAATTCTGATGCTTCTATAACTGAAAAATAAATCCTGATGCTGCAGTTAATGAAATTAAATCAGAATAATTACTTTCCTTTTATGGAGTATCAGTTAAGTTTTATTTTTTGTATTATATACATATAGAATAGAACGTTGTAAAAAAAATATATGTCCTAAGGATAGAAAAACCTCGCTACCTTCTTCTTGCTCTCTCTCAATACATACAGGTTATATACATAATTCTCAGGCGAACTGAAGGGCTAATCGTTGTTGATCATTGCTGTGTCTGTGAACGGATTGGTCTGTGCTGTTTTATCCTAGAAGTGATATTGCTGCAGCCTATCACAACGTAAGTGGGGCAATAATCTTTTCAAGAACAGCCAAGTCTGGTCGAAGGGCTTGGTGACTCAGCTGTTCTTCTCTCTCTGATCAGTACTTGCTAAAGCTTCTGTCAGAGATAAGTCTTTCTTGATTCTCTCGTTAATTACAGTCTCTAATTGTATTTTGTTTATGCCTTCGTGATTTGTTTTTTTAATTGGTTATATGCATGTCCTTGTCTAAATATATATCACTGCCTCATTGTTGCTGTAGTTTAAAATACCCAACAGTCTTGAAGAGATTATTTTGTGTTATATATTGTTAATTAACAAGATGGTTAACGAAACTGAATCTCCTGTTGTTCAGACTGGCTCTGGGTCTGGTGTTACTGCACCTACCATCGACTGGACCACTGACCGTTTCCCATAGCCTATTGATTTATCAGGAATGCCTGATAAATTCAGTGGGGGTGTTGGTTTTTCTCGTTGGCAGAAAAAGATGAAACTGTGGCTAATGGTAAAGGGTCTATGGCCGGTGGTGCAGTATGAAAAACCAATTGTGGTTAAGGAAAAAGCCGAAACTGTTAAGGCTTATGCTATGTGGGAGGAGAAGGATGGGGTGGCTAGGGCTGCAATTCTGGCATCTTTAGCGAACACTCTATTCGATGTTTATTCATCTGAATCCTACACTGCTAAGCTTTTATGGGAGAAGCTTGACCAAACTCATAATACTAACTCACAAGGTCTGGAAAAGTATTTTGTGGCCATGTTAGGCCGAATACACACTAATAATCAATATTAGATGAGAGAATAACAATTAAGATGATTATGCACTTTAAATCTTCTGGTATTAAAAACCCTCTTCGTGATGTAAACTATCACAAAGAGCTGCTAGGTTACAATAAAGATAGTTCGATGCACGATACCCTTCTAGGGTTAACCTAACTGTATTTATATAACATACAGCTTCGATACAATCTCTAATTGATATTCCTAATAATCAGCTATACAATGATATCAATTACAGATTGTCACACGTCTCATAAGTCAACTCGATCTCTTTGATAGCTATCCAGTCTCCAAAGATCTCGCTTCCATATCAATCTTCAATTGATCTCTAATATCTTCTGTTGACTTCGTACGCGCTGCTTCTAGACAGACTTTACTAAACTCTGTCCAGCTTCTGTAGTCAGTGTTTAACTAAACTCTGACTGCTTCCAGCTAAACTCTGATTTGTCGCTGTAGCTCCTAAACACTGTTTTCAACAATCATTTCTAACAATCTCCCCCAACTTGTTCATTAGCAAGAATGTACAAGTTTACAGTAAATGATGATGTCAAAACAAATACAAAATTACAGTGATTAATATACAAACAGAGTTTAAGCTTCTACTTAACAAAAATCTACAGAAATAAGAAAACTCTTACAGACTTTAACCTCTAATCTCTTCAAGATCTGGTGTAGCTCTGAGATAGTCTATAAGCAATCTTCTTTCAGCATTTTCAAGTTCATTCTCCATAGCTTCCTTGATCTCTTTCAACTGAGGATCATTCTCATCAGTCTGATAGATAGCAGCTCTGAGATTGTAGATTTTGTTTCTTCTCATTTCATTTCCCAATCTGATATACTTCACTTCTTCAGACTTCACATTAAAATCAAGAACAGTGATTCCAAGATCAGTCTTTAGCTTTGTAGTTCCCTTTTCCATCTCTATCAGCTTTCCATTCCAGTCTCTGTACTTAGGAACATATTTACTGTTATACTTCATGCCTCTTCTTGCCAGATTCTGAAGCATCTTCTGTCTAAGCACATTGGCAGCAGATTGAGTCCTTTGATTTGTTACCTTGAAAAGATACAGAACATGTTCTAGTTCTTCCCAATATTTCAAACCAATATCATTCTCCCCAATTTTAAAAACTGTTCCATCTGCCATGAAGTATAATAGAAAATCTTTCTTTAGGCTCTTCTGATAGACCAACTGTACTGATTCCAGTCTGTCTAAACTCTCTTGAGTGACAACACCTTGACCTGGAATAGTCAGTGAAGATGGATCTCTAGGACTAACATTCTGCCTTTTATCCCTGTGTGATTCTATACCACCCTTGTTGTTTCCAATTTTCCCAGAAAATGCTCTTCCATCAGGGAAATCCATAGAACCTTTAAGTGCGTGATTTGGATCATGAAGAGTTCCCTTTCTAAAAGTTGATTTCAACTGAGAAGATTGTAAAGGTGTGGTCACAACTTGTGTAGCAACAGAGGTTGTGTTTTCATTCTTCTTTACAACTTGTGTAGAAACAGAGGTTGTATTTTCTCCAGCAATGCCTTTCAGCTTTTGCTTAAAGTCTGCATCTGTTGGTTTTCTGGATACTTGCATCCTTTATTCAGTACCAACTTTTTCTTTGATTTGAATGCCTTTAAGAACAGGCTTTGCAGCTTTCACATTCTTCTTAGAATTGCCAGATTTCACAGCTTTCTTATGTTCTGCTAGAAATATCTTCTCTTGAGCTTGAACATCTGCAATTGTAACTCCCTCTTCATTTTTGTAAGAACCCTAATTTTTGTTATATTTTCTTTTATTTAATATCATGTGACATTGTCAATTTGGAACCTTTCTAGTTATCCCTGTTGTTAAATGGAATTGATTGTCTGAGAAACTATGTTGTTACATTCACTAAGTAAGATAAAAGGAAGATTGTTGAAGGCAAGAATCTTATTGTTGGTAAGATTTATAAAACTTGGGATTTGAGAATTATTGGAGTGTTAAAAGATTTATTAGGAATTATGACGAGGAATTATGGATATTCGAGGAATTTACACAATTAAGTACTTAAGGGATTACAAGGGAAATCTCTACGCGACAAAATATTATTACGAGAGATTAATTAAGATACGATACGAATTAAAGATTAAATGACAAGCATTGGTGGAAGAATAATGATACAAGGAGTAGTATTGCATGCAAGTCCCATGCAACTAAGTAGTTAGGAAAAGCAACTAGTAGTACCAAATGGACAAGAGAAATAGTAACTAGTTACTACTTTTTCCAAGGGGGACAAGAGGGCATGGTGGCCTATACCTAGACTTACAACATGTGATACATATCTATATAATAATACATGTATCACCCAACCACTTTACAATTATTCAACCAACCAAAAATCAAAACACAAAAACACTCTTTCCCCCCCAAGAACAAAAGCTCTCGGCCAAAGCTAAAACAAAGAAGAAATTTTTTTCTTTCTTCCATTTCTCTTCATTCATAATCCAAGGCAAAATTCCTAGGCACTCTACATCATCTAAGAAAGGTATACTAAGAATTCCAAGCCTTTTCATCCATTAGTTTTCAAGATATTAATTGTTAAAGTTTTGGTGAATAGTAACAATGTTCAGTTTTCTTTTAGATCTTGGATTTTAAGGAGTGTAGGAGCTTATTCAAGGTGTTCTTGAGACTTGTAAGGCTTACCCAAGGCTCCTAGATACTCAAGAAGGTATAAAAACCCTAACCCCTCTTGGCCATGTAGTGTTTATGATGTTTGATGATAGATCCATGTGTATTTTTGTTAATCTTGGATATATAAGTGATGGATGATATAGATCTTGAGTTTTAGTGTTGTGGTTGTGATTTTGATGCTTGTGGATAGTATATGTATCTCCATGAATGTTATAAAGTATGAACTTGGTGACTTAGATGTTGGTTGTGTTGTGGATGTAAGAATCTTGGTTGATTTAGTAAAACAAGCATGCTGAGTTTTTCCAGAAATTTGAACTGTCTTGTAAGAGGGTTTTGAACCCCCAAATCTTGTCCCCTGAGGTCCTAATATATATTGTTGGAAAGGTATTTGAATGTAGTTTCCAAAAATATAAGGTTCATGACTAGGTGATGTATAGATTTTGAGTTATGGCCTGAGAAGTGAAATGTGTTTCTGGATTCCGGACTGCACTAAATGGTCCCCTTGTGAACCTGTTTAAACCCCTAAAAATTTATGTGGGATCATGGAAAAATTAGAGAAGCTAGTAAATGCAGTGGTGAAGGCTATACAAAAAGAATCGGATTAAAATATGAATTTTTCAATTTTATAAAAATGCTAGAGTAAAATTCGCGCAAGGGAAAAAGTCGTAAGTGGAGTGTAGTCTTAGGGGCAATGAATATGGTTCGGATATGGTAACCAAATTAAGTCAAATAAGTGACGAGCGTAATCGAGTGATGACATGAACCTATAGTGGGGCTAGAGTGTCATAAGACGAAGTCATTAAGTTAATTTTGTACCCCCTAAAACCCCGCAATTAAAGAGATATTGTTAAGGTACTAACGAGCGGTTATTGCTTATGTATAGATCATTCCACTCTGCACGCTCGACCACCCCAACCACACCAAGGCAAGTTTACTTTCAAAACTTACATATACAAGGACTTTCACTGTCGTGTTTGTAGTTTTCAATCATATTTAATGTTATGTTTATCGAAGTATCGATGAAATTGAGATGTATAAGTACATATATGTTTGCACCCCTTGAACTTAGAATGAAATGTTTTCTTCGGACAACGACTCTAGCAATAGAGGTCGTAGCAGTCCGTATATACTATTGACCGGGGAGCGGTATATTATTATATCGTAATTAAATTGCGAAAACCCGAAGGGTCACTCGGGGAGTATCGTATACTCAAGTAATTATTTTTATATCTTCGTAAATACTCAAAACACCTATCTTGGATTAAAAGCTTATTTAATTAAATAATTATTTTATATTAAATCTTAAAATATCATTTATTAATTATTGTTATTTATTTTAAAGTTAAAGCTAATCCAAGATACCTTTAATACTTTCACACTCGAACTTTTCGAACTCCAAACATTTTCGAAAACCCCCGGTCAGGTTTGCTTCTTGCGTGATTTCAAGAATCATCGGTCTACTGATGTCGGACCTTAATTACTCAGTTTTCAATCAAAATCAAGTTTTTAAAAGAAAAAAAAAAGGGACTCTGGCAGGTGTGGGAATCGTTGACGAACGATTCCCGGGATGTGTAAGCGGCCGTGAGCCAGGCGGTCCATCAATTATTATTCTGGACCAGGTGTTGCCGAAGGATGATTACGGATGTAGTTTTCATCGAGGGTGATTACGGATGTAGTTTTCACCCGGGGATAGTTACGGATGTAGTTTCTATCCTTCTACCGGTAGAGAAGACCCGCGGATTATTAGACATGGATGTGGCGACTGATCATCGTCAATCCTTGTCAGGTTCTTATGTTTTCTTCCAGTCCCATCCTCCACTTTGGAAAAATACTCAAACACTGCTTCTTGGGCCTAAGTGCCAAGTTGCTGATAGTGTGGTCTTTGATAAGAAAAATATTGACATCGTGCAGTATCTAGAACTGCAAGATTTCTATAAAGATTGGCACGTGTTAGTGCACTCTTGCAATTGTTTCAAAGAATGAAATGTTTTTGTATAAGAAACCTTCTAAGCTAATGGAAGGAAAGAGGTTTGCAATGATGTATTCCCTGTACAGAATGTTAATCGTAGAGTGTTTTTCCGAAAGTGATATACTCATATGTATATATTTTCAAACTTGAGATATATTGAAATGGGAACCTTATAAAGGGTTCATATGTTATTCTTAAAGCTCCTTAGTGAGTATAGATGTTTTACTCAAACTCGGACATATACATTGTCCAATTATGTTTTGAAATCTGAGATATATACCTATATAGTTGGGAATGTTTTCGAAATAAACCACATTATTATTTTTTTCAAAATGGTGAACTTGCTGAGCATTATGTAGCTCATTCTTGCTTTATAAAAACTTTTCAGAAAGAGAAGAATTTGGTCGGTTAACTCCGCGACAGCAGAAGAGGAGTAGAAGATTTACCCCGGAGATGATTTAGTTCCTGATAAATACTACAGAGTAAGTCTGATAGGTTTTCAACTGTAATGGTAAGACTTGTCTTCAAGTGTAGTTGTATAGGTGGAATTGCGTAAGACTCTGGATTTTACAGATGAATTGTAATATTTAGTGTTACTTTTTATTATCGTTTCTGAGGCTCTAACTTGATTGTGTGTAAGATTGAGGTATGGATGGATGTATTGTTGAGTTGTAAAGTTAATACAGGTATGATATGGTTGGATGGTGACGTGACGACCTGAATCTTTGACCTCAGATTTGGGGGTGTCACAGAAATGGTATCAGAGCGATAAGTTACAGTACTCAGAAACGAGAGTGTTGAGAGTTAAGTCTAAGTAGGAGAATGACATAAGAGATCGTAGTAAACTTATGACTGGACTACCGGAAGAGGTACCGGTGAGTAGAATGGACTGGAGTGTTACTGAAGGTATTATACTAGGGTCGATAGAATCCTTAGAGACCTTCAGAATGATGAATAGAGGTTTGAAAGTCGTACATGACCTATCATAAGTAATGATATAGGAAGCAGAGCGAAATCTCGAGAGCAGCTGAGGTAGAGGCGATATTGCCAATATGATCGGATGACTAGGCTGGCATAAATTTTGTGGCCCATATTCCTCCACAGTTTAGGAGGCGGCATTTTAAGAATCAAGAAGTTTGGACTTCCCTACATAATTAAGGGTACTTAGTACTTGGATTAATGAAAGTCTTTTATTTTGTCTATAAGATCCGATTTTCGATAAGTAACGGGTTTACCTGAAGGTTGGTCACTATGTCGTTGTGGATTCCATTACCCTTGATGGCGAATTTTACATGTGTTATACGAGAATGTTATCATAAGACGAGCGTGCTAGATAATTCCATGCATGATTCGGACGCTAGAACATGGTAGTTCAACTTAGAGAACAAACAAGTAGGATTAACAAAGGGACTCAAGAGAAGTTGAATATGGTTGCAACAAGCGATACAGTGATCTCAGAGTCTACCAAAAGAAAAGACTAGTGGGTCGAGAGTGGGATCCTTTGATAGAGATGTTATCAGGGATTACGTTTATATGTATTGTAGACCTCAATATTTTTGGTATATGTTCACATACACACACCCGCCAGTGAACCTATGGACTGCACTGAGATCCCTGAGAGATCTCTTTGATCTGTTCCCAGGGGGAACTGGCCACTTGTGATTCATGTCGAAAAGCATAAAGTAGGACCCTATGGACTTAGCAGGTGTCCCCGGAATGATGTGAAGCTTGGTCTTCAAGATAAAGCACGGAAATGACAGATATATTGTGAAACCTTAACTCGATAAATGACTTTAAGATGATGATTGAGAGACGCACTAGTTGGTGTCTTGTATTACGAAGACGAAGAGATGGAGTTACCCTCATAATGGTGATAGTGAGATGCACGAATGATTATTAACTTATTTTGGTAACTACCGGCTGGTGCACTACTTCATTTTAAACTTTTCACTAACCATGTTACCTCGATTAGTTTATATCAGGTAACCCTTCTAGCTTTCTACTTCAAACTTGTGGAATAACAACCAGTGATATACTTTCTCTAAACCGGGACTCATCCAAAGTATCTTAATTGATCCCCGAGCATTCCATTTGAAGTTTATAATTATTTCTGCTCAGGACTATTTACACTCTCTTTCAATTATCCAAGGAATGTTCAACAAATATTTCCTTAATTTATCGACGACTACTACTTAACGAATATCGATATTTGATTGCTTCTTTCATACTTGCACTCTTCAGTTGAGCTCATAAATATTCAACAAATTAATGAGGACATGGATGATCTAATGTCCAGACATCCCTCATGAATTCTTTTCTTCTATTCAAGATGAGATTGTACATCGTACATTGAAATCATAGTAAGGATATCATTTTGATATTGGTATTCCGAATTTAATTCTATTGTTGGATCTGATAAAGCATGTGTACGGAGGCACCCTTGGGTGGACCGTTTCACGGATAAGTAATATTTGATGAGAGGTTATCGATTGTTCCGATACCTAGAACATTCTCTTCAGATTTTATAGTTTTCTTTTTCAAACTTAATAACTTCTTATTTTCATTCGTTGTCCGAGAAGCCTAAAGTTTCTTCAGTGGCTACGATGTTGAAATTCCGTTCCATCCAATTGAAACTGGCTAGTCGTTATGTCAATATGAATGACTAGTTGATTGTTCAAACTACTCAAAATTGTAATGTTGTGAAGAACACCTAGCTTATTGTCCTAGCTGGTGGTGATGTCTCAAACAGGTGAACTAGCAAATTTTGTCTAGCTAGTTGCTAGTGTTTCTTGAAAAGGACTAGTTATTGTTTCACTGGTCCAACTCCTAATTTAATTCATTCTGCAATGCATTTTGCATGTGGTAAAGTATGATGATGAAAGTTTTGATGAATAACTTGATTGAGACCTAATGAGGTCGCCCACTCAACTCGAATTCTACCCATCTTCATACCAGACTTTATATCACTTGAATATTTTATTCTTTCATTCCCACAATGAGAATTCATTTGAAACCACTGATTACTGGAACGATAAACTACTTCATTCTTTAATTGTCATGGAGTAGAATTGCTTTCAATTGGCTGACCTTCATCAATGCGACTTTAGATTTCCACTTATTATTCAGGAGGAAAAGTATCCACCCGATGTAAGAATTGTATAAAGACCGTCTTTATGACTTTTGTATCCAACAATCATTGCCCTTGTGCAACATTCTCTATGGTATCATATTACAGAATTATCAGGACGGGAAGGAATAAACCTTGTTGCATTCTTTCTGTCCATCCTTACATCTCCAAAAAAAAAAATCGAGACTCCTAGTATTTGGAACCATCAACATTCTTGGAACATCCAATGTGGAATTCTTATTGAAATTATCTATTGGGCCTTGTTATCTTGAAACCATTCCTTTCAAAGTGATTACTCTAAGGTGAACGGGAGGTACAATTATGAACCGCTACACCAATATGAGATCAAAAACCAAATGTTGTAATTGTGCAGCCAGAGCGTTATGCCGAGTAATTATTGAAGTAGAGATAACATGTCGGGGCATACCACAAGACCTTTAATATTGGTGTGGGGAAAGTTATAAGAAATGATGAGGTGGTTGGGAGTACGCTTCTACCAACCGTTGTCAGGATGTTATATTAATGAATTATGGAGTTACCAAGCCTTTTCCTGATCCAAGAAATTCAAATCGATTGCGATGTAAGACATATCCTTAGAGGAAACTAACATGGAAGTGAGATGGACAAGAAAGGAAGAAATATCGTGGCAAGAATGTGAAGCTTTACTTAGCTTAAAGGGATTGATGCACATAGCGAGACATAAAGTTTAAAAGGCCCCTAATAGCAAATGGATGCATGGATATATCCCAATGATCCTTCGAGATTACCACCTAATCAAGTTTATTGGGAATCGCAGCAGCATACAGGCCTCAGGCTGATTGGCGCCAGTTGTGAAAGAGGGCGAGCGTATGACATCTTACCTATACCATCGAGAACTGAAACCCTTATCGGAAATGGAGGAATTGTTGACTAGTTAAAGTGCGTAGTTGTTTTTCAAAGATAAGGTTAAAGAGAAGGTTTCACCAACTCAAGATCGACCTCTGTACTGCACCAAAGTCGGCATTTCCCATTAATATAAACATTATACATTCTGGTAGTATCATGTGGGTTGACTAGTGAGTCGGAAGCCCTTGTGGGTTAATAAATAAAGTTTTAAGAATGATATGAGAGATTAGTAACAACCTCGTTGTTAGCTATACTTTATAATGAGAAGAGGACTTTGAGAGTCACGATGATGCGTCTTTCAAGAGTTTAAGAGGTTTGCCGATGCAGTAGAAAGGGGATGATAGCCTATACTTCTAAACAACATAAAGGTTACAAGATAGGATATACTAACCGTGAGTCTGGGATTAGTCATGATGGCGTTCACGCATAAAACTGAGACGTTAACTTTATGAGAAAAGTGTGAAATTTTCCCACAAGTGCCATAAGTATATCTTCATATTAGAACTAAACATAAGAAAGAGAAGGTGATGAAAGGGAGCAGGGAGTATAATGAAGAAATCTGTTATTACCCAGGAAAGGCCAGTGTAGTGGTGGCCAATACCTATAGAATGGATTATTCGAAATTGGAATTCAGTCAGTATTGACCAAGAAAACGGAGTATATACAATAAAGAATAATGTTAGAGGAAAATGACTAAATTATGGGGAAGGACAAAGATGTACAGAGAATTAAGAGAATGTTTGGCAAACGGATATGAAGAATGGTATTGGCAAACTATTAAGTACGAACGCAACATGTCAAAAACAAAATGATAGAGATATAGTGGATTAATTCCGCCTGTAGAAAATCTTGAACGTGGACAGAATTATAATGAACTTCATGAGTAGGTCGCCGAAGACCGAGCCAAGAGATGGCCCTAGTTGATTTATAATTGCTGGACCAAGTGATTTAACTACGAGAGACTTTCCATTTAGAAGATTATCGATTTATATACGGAAGAGATGGTGGTGCAATATAAAACTTCTGCAGCGATTACGTCAGATAAAGATTTCATGGTAAACTTCGAATATTGAAGGTGATTTCAAGTATATTTAACAAAGAGATTGAGCGTATATACTAATTTGATCTGTGGTTGACGGACAGGGAAGAAGAATTGTCCAGACGATCAAATTTATATTTAGTGTCGTGCCTTAGGTTTCACGGGGCAGTCGAGAATAAAAACTTATCCATGAAATGAATGTTGTTATCACGATCATCACCATGCGAACGTAAGGACGTCTCCTGTAGAGCGTATTGCGAAAGAAGAAGTTTCGCTTCTCTTGCGTTACGAAGAAGTCAATGAACGAGGGACATAGTAGCTGAACTGGTTCGACGCATACCGAAGACTATACAGTATCCATAGCAAGTGGTACGGCTGATGGGGGGCAACACATGCCTGCTAATCAAGCGAAGGAATATGAGGAATACCGTGCGTATTGACGTTGTCTCAGATTATAAAACACGACCACAAAGTATTCACGGGCCAACGATACAAGGACTCAACACGGATACTATGAACAAGGTAGAAGAGGAACGTATAAGTAGTGGGATAGAAATTTTCAATCATAGAACAACCGATAAGGAATACAGGTCGAGGAGAGTATGCGTTGAGGAACAACATTAAGGCGTTGGTGAGACCAAGGGAGATGTCAACCTGAGAGTTGGAAAGGGTAAGGTTGGAATTGTATCCACAACTATTATCCTTAGGTTCTTAAGATAGAATCCTTTTAAGGAAAGGAGACGGCGTTAACCCTAATTTTCGGGAATATTCGAAACCTGGACGAATAGTAATTTTATGGGTGGATGAGAAATTTTTGCAATCACGATATGTATGAATTATTAAATGAAGATTTCGAATTGATATTACGTCTTTACGGTACAGATGAGTGTATGTAAAAGTCATTAGTTTTTTTTTTACGAAACCCATTATTTCGAATGGTCAAATTTTATGAGATATCTAAGGAGATCGTGGTAAGGCATGGGGTCCTGTGAGCATTGTATCTGATAGAGACCCAAGGTTCAACTCCAGGTTTTGGAGGAGTTTTCAGGATTGTGTGGGGACCAAGTTAAACATGAGTACTACATACCACCCCCAATCAGATGGACAGAGTGAGAGAACCATCCAGACTATAGAGGACATGTTGAGAGTATGTGCCGTCGATTTTAAGGGAAGTTGGGATGACCACTTGCCGTTCATCGAATTTTCCTACAACAACAGTTACCATGTGAGTATAGGAATGCCCCATATGAAGCTTTATACGGACGAAGATGTCGGTCTCCCTTGTGTTGGGAAGAAGTTGGAGAGCGAAAGATTTTAGGGCCTGAATTGGTCCAACAGACAAGAGAAACTATCGAGCTCATAAGAGGACGGCTGGTAGCGGCCCAAGACAGACAGAAGAAGTATGCGGACCAGACCCGCAAGAACAAAGAATATGAGGTAGGAGAATTTGTGATGTTAAAGGTATCACCGTGGAAGGGATTGATGAGATTTGGTAAGAAGGGGAAGTTAAGCCCAAGATTTATTGGACCTTTTGAGATCTTGAGACGAGTTGGAAAGTTAGACTATGAATTTGCTTTACCCCCAAGCTTGCAGCAAGTACATAATGTGTTCCATGTGTCCATGCTACGACCCTACCATACCGACTTCCGACATGTGATAGAATATGACCAAGTGGATCTGCAACCAGACTTAACATATGTGGATCAACCCGTAGAAATCATGGATAGAAAAGAACAGGTGCTGAGAAACAAGGTTGTCAAACTAGTGAGAGTTTTGTGGAGGAACCAGAATGTCGAAGAATCAACGTGGGAACTAGAGAGCACGATGCGTGAAAAGCACCCCCAACTGTTTTCTACCTGATTCCGGGACGGAATCCTTTTAAGGAGGGGAGGCTGTAAGAACCCTAATTTTTGTTATATTTTCTTTTATTTAATATCATGTGACATTGTCAATTTGGAACCTTTCTAGTTATCCCTGTTGTTAAATGGAATTGATTGTCTGAGAAACTATGTTGTTACATTCACTATGTAAGATAAAAGGAAGATTGTTGAAGGCAAGAATCTTATTGTTGGTAAGATTTATAAAACTTGGGATTTTAGAATTATTGGAGTGTTAAAAGATTTATTAGGAATTATGACGAGGAATTATGGATATTCGAGGAATTTACACAATTAAGTACTTAAGGGATTACAAGGGAAATCTCTACGCGACAAAATATTATTACGAGAGATTAATTAAGATACGATACGAATTAAAGATTAAATGACAAGCATTGGTGGAAGAATAATGATACAATGAGTAGTATTTCATGCAAGTCCCATGCAACTAAGTAGTTAGGAAAAGCAACTAGTAGTACCAAATGGACAAGAGAAATAGTAACTAGTTACTACTTTTTCCAAGGGGGACAAGAGGGCATGGTGGCCTATATCTAGACTTACAACATGTGATACATATCTATATACTAATACATGTATCACCCAACCACTTTACAATTATTCAACCAACCAAAAATCAAAACACAAAAACACTCTTTCCCCCCCAAGAACAAAAGCTCTCGGCCAAAGCTAAAACAAAGAAGAAAATTTTTTCTTTCTTCTATTTCTCTTCATTCACAATCCAAGGCAAAATTCCTAGGCACTCTACATCATCTAAGAAAGGTATACTAAGAATTCCAAGCCTTTTCATCCATTAGTTTTCAAGATATTAATTGTTAAAGTTTTGGTGAATAGTAACAATGTTAAGTTTTCTTTTAGATCTTGGATTTTAAGGAGTGTAGGAGCTTATTCAAGGTGTTCTTGAGACTTTTAAGGATTACCCAAGGCTCCTAGATACTCAAGAAGGTATAAAAACCCTAACCCCTCTTGGCCATGTAGTGTTTATGATGTTTGATGATAGATCCATGTGTATTTGTGTTAATCTTGGATATATAAGTGATGGATGATATAGATCTTGAGTTTTAGTGTTGTGGTTGTGATTTTGATGCTTGTGGATAGTATATGTATCTCCATGAATGTTATAAAGTATGAACTTGGTGACTTAGATGTTGGTTGTGTTGTGGATGTAAGAATCTTGGTTGATTTAGTAAAACAAGCATGCTGAGTTTTTCCAGAAATTTGAACTGTCTTGTAAGAGGGTTTTGAACCCCCAAATCTTGTCCCCTGAGGTCCTAATATATATTTTTGGAAAGGTATTTGAATGTAGTTTCCAAAAATATAAGGTTCATGACTAGGTGATGTATAGATTTTGAGTTATGGCCTGAGAAGTGAAATGTGTTTCTGGATTCCGGACTACACTAAATGGTCCCCTTGTGAACCTGTTTAAACCCCTAAAAATTTTTGTGGGATCATGGAAAAATTAGAGAAGCTAGTAAATGCAGTGGTGAAGGCTATCCAAAAAGAATTGGATTAAAATATGAATTTTTCAATTTTATAAAAATGCTAGAGTAAAATTCGCGCAAGGGAAAAAGTCGTAAGTGGAGTGTCGTCTTAGGGGTAATGAATATGGTTCGGATATGGTAACCAAATTAAGTCAAATAAGTAACGAGCGTAATCGAGTGATGACATAAACCTATAGTGGGGCTAGAGTGTCATAAGACGAAGTCATTAAGTTAATTTTGTACCCCTTAAAACCCCGCAATTAAAGAGATATTGTTAAGGTACTAACGAGCGGTTATTGCTTATGTATAGATCATTCCACTCCGCACGCTCGACCACCCCAACCACACCAAGGCAAGTTTACTTTTCAAAACTTACATATACAAGGACTTTCACTGTTGTGTTTGTAGTTTTCAATCATATCAAATGTTATGTTTATCGAAGTATCGATGAAATTGAGATGTATAAGTACATATATGTTTGCACCCCTTGAACTTAGAATGAAATGTTTTCTTCGGACAACGACTCTAGCAATAGAGGTCGTAGCGGTCCGTATATACTATTGACCGGGGAGCGGTATATTATTATATCATAATTAAATTGTGAAAACCCGAAGGGTCACTCGGGGAGTATCGTATACTCAAGTAATTATTTTTATATCTTCGTAAATACTCAAAACACCTATCTTGGATTAAAAGCTTATTTAATTAAATAATTATTTTATATTAAATCTTAAAATATCATTTATTAATTATTGTTCTTTATTTTAAAGATAAAGCTAATCCAAGATACCTTTAATACTTTCACACTCGAACTTTTCGAACTCCAAACATTTTCGAAAACCCCCGGTCAGGTTTGCCTCTTGTGTGATTTCAAGAATCATCGGTCGACTGATGTCGGACCTCAATTACTCAGTTTTCAATCAAAATCAAGTTTTTAAAAGAAAAAGAAAAAGGGACTCTGGCAGGTGTGGGAACCGTTGACGAACGATTCCCGGGATGTATAAGCGGCCGTGAGCCAGGCGGTCCATCAATTATTATTCCGGCCCAGGTGTTGCCGAAGGATGATTACGGATGTAGTTTTCATCGAGGGTGATTACGGATGTAGTTTTCACCCGGGGATAGTTACGGATGTAGTTTCTATCCTTCTACCGGTAGAGAAGACCCGCGGATTATTGGACTTGGATGTGGCGACTGATCATCGTCAATCCTTGTCAGGTTTTTATGTTTTCTTCCAGTCCCATCCTCCACTTTGGAAAAATACTCAAACACTGCTTCTTGGGCCTAAGTGCCAAGTTGCCGATAGTGTGGTCTTTGATAAGAAAAATATTGACATCGTGCAGTATCTAGAACTGCAAGATTTCTATAAAGATTGGCACGTGTTAGTGCACTCTTGCAATTGTTTCAAAGAATGAAATGTTTTTGTATAAGAAACCTTCTAAGCTAATGGAAGGAAAGAGGTTTGCAATGATGTATTCCCTGTACAGTATGTTAATCGTAGAGTGTTTTGCCGAAAATGATATACTCATATGTATATATTTTCAAACTTGAGATATATTGAAATGGGAACCTTATAAAGGGTTCATATGTTATTCTTAACGCTCCTTAGTGAGTATAGATGTTTTACTCAAACTCGGACATATACATTGTCCAATTATGTTTTGAAATCTGAGATATATACCCATATAGTTGGGAATGTTTTCGAAATAAACCACATTATTATTTTTTTCAAAATGGTGAACTTGCTGAGCATTATGTAGCTCATTCTTGCTTTATAAAAACTTTTCAGAAAGAGAAGAATTTGGTCGGTTAACTCCGCGACAGCAGAAGAGGAGTAGAAGATTTACCCCGGAGATGATTTAGTTCCTGATAAATACTACAGAGTAAGTCTGATAGGTTTTCAACTGTAATAGTAAGACTTGTCTTCAAGTGTAGTTGTATAGGCGGAATTGCGTAAGACTCTGGATTGTACAGATGAATTGTAATATTTAGTGTTACTTTTGATTATCGTTTCTGAGGCTCTAACTTGATTGTGTGTAAGATTGAGGTATGGATGGATGTATTGTTGAGTTGTAAAGTTAATACATGTATGATATGGTTGGATGGTGACGTGACGACCTGAATCTTTGACCTCAGATTTGGGGGTGTCACAATTTTCTTCTAAGAATAACTTAGCAGCCAATTCCTCATCAGTCTGAGGATTAGAGGATAGTACCAAACTCTTAGTCTTTGAAGAACCTCGAGTATCAGTGTTTAACCCAGCAGACAGTGATTTAAGAGACTTGCTGCTAGTTTTCAGAGTTTGAGTTTCTACAGCCTTGCCCTTGCTTTTATTAGTTGCTCCTCCATCTCCAGCATCATCCTTCTGAGTCAGAGTTTGAAATTGCTTGCATTTTGACTTTGCAACTCTCTCCCCCTTTTTGACATCATCAGGAATGAGTATAGATGTGATCAACTCCAAAGAGGTAGCAATAGAATCAATTTTAACAGACAAGGCAGACTAATTCTCTTCAACTTTACCCAGCCTGGCAAAGAGATTGTCCTGAGCTTTAGAAAATTTTGTAGTCATGAGTTTAGACTCTCTTTCCATGTTCATTTCTCTAGTTTGGATCTCAGTCCTCAAGTCAGTGATTGCCTTCTTAGTTTCATCAAATCTACCATCCAGACTCTTGACTTGAACTACAGTTGCTTTTAAGCAAGAAAGAATCTCTGGATTGGAGATAGTGTTGGCAGTTTGCTTAACAAAATTAGCTGCTCTCCCTCTTGGAAAAATGCAATCCTCTTTGTACCAGTCAGCAGCAAATTTTGCAAGTTGTGCTTTTTCAATTTCATGAGACTTACAAGGTTGATCGAAAGAGGTATGTTTATTGTCTGTTTGCACTGGTGCACTCAGAAAAGAATCAGAGTTTGCACTGCTTTCACCTTCAAGTTCAACACTTGCAGCTTTAGCATGTTCTACATCATCTTCAAGTGAAACACTGTGCTGAGCAT
Source organism: Saposhnikovia divaricata (assembly GCA_036435485.1). NCBI lineage: Eukaryota > Viridiplantae > Streptophyta > Magnoliopsida > Apiales > Apiaceae > Saposhnikovia > Saposhnikovia divaricata. Next base: position 63,647,688 of record CM071597.1, on the reverse strand, counting down.
TGTCAGCCATAGTTTCTACAATTTCTTCTGCAGCCTTGTCAAGATTTTCTTCATGTTGCTCAGGCTCAGCAACAGAGTTTGCATTTGTGTCATTAACAGGCATAGGCTGAGAAGTATCCTTGGTTGCTTGATCAACCTCATCACCTCCTTCAACAGTCTGGTGAGCATCTGAGATTAACTCTGTATGTGATGCTACAGTTTCAGAAATGACAACTGTAGGTTGATCAGCTGCACCAGTTGCTTCAGATTGAGCAAAAATAGGTGAGATAGGATCAGAGAATGGCATGAATGAATCAAGAATATCATCCATTGGAGAAAAGCCTTCTCTATTATCCTCTTCTGCAGGAATTTTATCCTCTGCAGGCATTTCAACCTCTACAGGCATATCAACCTCTGCAGGTATATCTTTTTCAGCCTCAATAGTAGGTGTTTGCTGTGAAACCACCTCTGGAGCTTCAACATTTTCACCATCAGAATCAGAGATTACTAGTTTTCTCCTCTTAGCTAGAGGCACTTCATCTGAATCCTCTTTACTAGATTCTGCCACCACAGAGGGTGATTTAGGTCTTTTTTCTCTTTGAATCTTTCTTCTAGCATAAACAGCTCCAGGAGATGTCTGTTATACTTTGGTGTGTTTCTCTACTGTCTTCTTAGCTCTTGAATGTCTTTCAGTAGTTGCTGCTGATTGCTTTACTCTGCCTCTTTTTGCTTTAGGCTGTGGTTGTGGTTGAGATTGTGATGGTTCAGTGTTTAGTGGTTCAGGGTCTGGTTGTGGTGGTTCTGGTTGAGGTTGGTTGAGAAAATTCTGCAAATCAAGTGGCAGAACAGAGACAGGTAGGTTTTCTTTACCAGCATCCTTATTAGTCATATCAGAGAATATTCTCTTGTTGACTCTAAAAGGCTGAATCACATCAGCTTCAACAATCTCTAAACCAGATACACAAGCAGTGAATAGCATTTGACAAAATCGAGCAAAATAAACTGTAGTAGACTCTGACAGTTTATCACCTAGATTCATTAGAACATATCTACCAAAATCAAAATTACTACCATAAAGTAGAGAATACCCGATTTGTAGACTGTCCATTGGAATAGCATCCCAGTTAGTGACCTTCTTCTGGAATGTTCTTGTGATGCAGTCGAAGAAAAAATTCCATTCCTTCCTGAGATTAGGCCTCTTTACACTGCCAAGACTTTCAAGAGAATCCATGTAGCCTATCTCCTGTAGCATTTGTCTCAATTGAGGTTCACCAACATAAGCATAAGAGGTGTGTGTATCAAAATCCATCGTTTCTCTGACAGTTTGTGGAGTAATGACAAACTCTTGTTCATCATGAGTGAAGATGGAGTCCCATTCTCTCCTCCATCCGCATAGACTGAGTTTTGCTAAAAAGTGGCAATTTGAGATGCAGAGAGAGTACTAGGTTCAACCAGAGCTTGTCCAATCTCTGAGTCTCTTAAGAAATTCTGCATCAGATGAAACGCTTCTAGAACACGTTCATTATTGAGTGGGGCTGCATAATTGTTAGGGACAAAACGTAGACCAAAAACAGTGAATGATTTAGAAGCCATTAAATCAAGAAACGGGCAAGAAATCTCAATGAAAAGTGTATGTATGAAAAGTGTTTGCGAAAATGCGCAAGTGAAAACTGAGAGAACTGTGAGATGGAAAAGTGAGTGGGTGAAAGTAAAAATGAAACGTTGTACACAAAAGTAATTAGAGTTGTAATTAAAAATTAAAACTCAATCGTTTGTGTATTCAAACACTCAATAGTTCCTAGATTAATGTGTGAGTGGGACACGTGTCATACATGCAGTGGATCAGTTAATCATGCGCAGTAAAAATAGCAATTATCACCGTTGTATTCTCTTTCCTATTTCCAAGACACTTTAACACAATACACTTAATAACAGTTGTCAAAAGCACTATTTACTCCTAAATTTTCAAATTATCCAAATGAAAATTTACGTTAGAGTACTAACCACAAATCAACAGCGTTTGTCAATTCTCTAACTTTATCACCGAAACCCTTTCAAAAATTGCACAGTTGTGAAAATATGTGTGTGTGTAGCAGAGTTTACCAAATCAATTTTTAGAGCATCTAATTTTTCATAAAATCCATAAAGTAAATCAATAAACACTGGATGCACAAACTCTCATAGTAAACACTGACTGTATGATGAAAGCTAAACTCTGTAGTAATCAATCTATATACAGTAACTTTTAATTTATTTTATACCCCCTCTATTGCTAATATATATATATATATATATATATATATATATATATATATATATTATACTATTCATTCCAGTAATTAGAGGTTGGAGCCAGTCACCAAAAAATCAAAAATTTTAGCCCTTATCATTTTGATAAGTTCCTGGGTCATCCTAGTCTTTGACTAGTCACCAAAAATCAGAGAATTTTAGCCCATATTATATACCAATAGGTTCCTGGGTCATCCTAGTCACCAACATAATCTCAAAGGAGTATTGCAACCTATATACATTTTCTTTGGGGGTATTGCAGTAAGCATTTTAATCTACCAGAGTATAACTAATAGAGTTTAGAGTTCATCAACATCAGTAGTTATTCATGAGAGGCAATGCACACAGTATTTATAGACTCAGAGTTTAGGACAAAATAAACTAAGAGATGCTATAAATATGAACCAGTATCATGCTGTGTTAACTTTCTGCACAATCTAAGATTAGATCACAATAACTTAGAAAGATTCATGATTAATTACTGAGAATCATGCTTCATACATATTTTTTCATTGGTGTTTCCATTCAGACAATAATCAACTCAGAATTCACAGAGTTTATCAAACTTATTAACAGTGTATGACATACAGGCATGCTGACAGAATTTAATAGAGTTTGACAGTGTTTAAAGAAAAACATGTTAACAGAGTATGCATAACAGAGTTTAATCAACAAAGTTCACTTAGCATTTAACAAATCAAGGAAATATGAGCAACACATTACATAAGTAAAATTTGAATCTAACCAACATTCCTAGTCAGAACCAGAGACCATTCCTAGTTCATTGACCAGTCTTGTAAATGTAGCTTCACTCAGTGGTTTGGTGAAGATATCTGCAAGCTGTTGTTCTGTAGACACAAAATGTAGTTCAATATTCCCTTCTTCCACATGTTCTCTGATGAAATGGTACTTTATGCTGATGTTCTTGGTCATTGAATGCTGTACTGGATTACCTGTCATAGCAATAGCACTTTGATTATCACAGTAAATAGAAATCTTACTGTACCTCAATCCATAATCCAGCAATTGATTCTTCATCCACAAGATCTGTGCACAACAGCTACCAGCTGCAATATACTCTGCTTCAGCTGTAGATGTAGAAATTGATTTCTGTTTCTTGCTGTACCAAGAGACAAGTCTGTCACCAAGAAATTGACAACTTCCACTAGTGCTCTTTCTGTCTATCTTGCAGCCTGCAAAGTCTGCATCAGAATACCCAAGTAGCTTGAAATCTGATTCTCTGGGGTACCACAGACCTAATGATATTGTGCCCTTGAGATACTTGAAGATTCTTTTCACAGCTGTCAGATGTGGCTCTCTAGGATCTGCCTGAAATCTTGCACAAAGACAGGTTGCATACATGATGTCAGGCCTACTAGCTGTCAAGTAAAGAAGAGATCCTATCATGCCCCTGTAGTTTGTCATATCCACTGAAACTCCTGTGTCTTTGTCCAATTTAGTTGCTGTTGCCATGGGAGTTGATGCAGATGAACAGTCAAGCATACCAAATTTCTTGAGAAGATTTCTGGTATATTTTGCTTGATTAATGAAGATACCATCATCTGTTTGTCTCACCTGTAGGCCTAGAAAATAACTAAGCTCTCCCATCATGCTCATTTGATATCTGGACTGCATGAGCTTGGCAAACTTCTTACAGAGTTTATCATTAGTAGACCCAAAGATAATGTCATCAACATATATCTGAACTAGAAGCAAGTCACTCCCAGATTTGAAATAAAACAGAGTTTTGTCAATAGTACCTCTGTTGAATCCACTTTCTAAGAGAAATTGAGCCAGAGTTTCATACCATGCCCTTGGTGCTTGCTTAAGTCCATAGAGTGCTTTATCCAGCCTGTAGACATGGTCTAGATATTTTGGGTCCACAAATCCTGGTGGTTGTTCAACAAACACTTCTTCTTCAAGCTTCCCATTCAGAAAAGCACTTTTCACATCCATCTGGAACACTTTGAATTTCTTGTGAGAGGCATATGCTAGAAAAATTCTGATTGCCTCAAATCTTGCAACTGGAGCAAATGTTTCATCATAGTCTATTCCTTCCTGCTATGAATAGCCTTTTGCTACCAGTCTAGCCTTGTTCCTTGTGATAACACCTTCACTGTCAGTCTTGTTTCTGAAAACCCATTTAGTACCAACAATAGATCCGTTCTTTGGCCTTGGTACAAGGGTCCAAACTTCATTCCTTTCAAATTCATTCAACTCTTCCTGCATTGCTGTTATCCAGTCACCATCTTGAAGAGCTTCTTCCACTTTCTTTGGTTCATTATTAGACAAGAATGCATGAAACAAACATTCACTTGCAGTGGCACTTCTTGTTCTTACTTTTGCATCTGGATCACCAATTATCAAATCAGGTGTATGTGATTTAGTCCATTTCCTAGCAGAAGGCAAATAACTTCTGTCAGCATGTGATCCTCCCCCTTGATCCATGCTCTCCTGATTTTGTTGTGGGCTTTCTTCATTTTCTGAGACTCCCCCTGAACTTGACTGCCCAGAGTCAGAATTTGAATTTTCAGAGTTTGAATCATCAGAGTTTGATCCAGATTTTTCAGTTGACTCAGTATCAATGTTTGAGTCTTCATCTTGATCATGCTCCCCCTCAACTGGTTCTTCCCTTGTTGTGGCTGAGAAGTTTCTCCAGTGTTTACCAGTAGAGGTTCAGAGTCTGTTTCAACAGATTCTGTCAGAATAGTTTGATCAGAGTTTACTTCAACAGAGTTTAAATCTTCATTTTCAAAGTTCAGTTGTTCATATTCATCTATGTCTTCAAGTCCAGTTATTTTCTTGTCATCAAAAGACACATGTATAGATTCCATGATCACTCTTGTTCTCAGATTATAAACTCTGTATGCCTTTGTTGACAGTGGATAGCCAACAAAAATCCCTTCATCTACTTTTAACTCGAATTTAGTCAGCTGTTCAGGATGAGTCTTCAAAACAAAGCATTTGCACCCGAAAATATGAAAGTATTTCAGGTTAGGCTTCTTTTTCTTCACCATCTCATATGGTGTCTTTCCATGCTTATTGATCAGTGTAGCATTTTGAGTAAAATAAGCAGTTTGAACAGCTTCTGCCCAGAAATAGGTTGGCAGTTTTGCTTCATCAAGCATAGTTCTGGCAGCTTCTATCAAGGTTCTATTTTTCCTTTCAACTACACCATTTTGTTGTGGTGTACCAGGTGCTGAAAATTCTTGCTTCACTCCATTGTCCTTGCAGAATTCTTCCATTGTTGCATTCCTGAACTCATTTCCATTATCACTTCTGATGATTCTGACTTTGTTACTTGATCCTTTGTCTAGAAGCTTCACATGCTCCATCAGAGTTAATGTAGTTTCATCCTTCTTTGCTAGAAAATACACCCAAGTGAATCTAGTGTATTCATCAACAATGACTAAAGCATATTTCTTCCTTGCTATAGACATAACATTTACTGGACCAAAGAGATCGACATGCAGAAGATGATAAGGATCAGTGATTGAAAATTCTGTCTTGCTCTTGAAAGATGACTTCCTTTGCTTGGCCTTTTGACATGAATCACATAGACCATCAACATTTAACAGAGCCTTTGGGAGTCCTCTTACAAGATCCTTTCTGATCAATTCATTGATGTTGTTCAAGTTCAAATGTGAGAGTTTCTTGTGCCACTTCCAACTCTCTTCACTAGACATTCTTGTAGTCAGGCAAACAGCTTTTTCAACAGAGTCTATTAAGAGCTTGATTTCATAAATGTTGTTTTGCCTATGACCAACTAGAACAACCTTTCCTGTAGATTTGCTGATAACTTCAAAAAATTCAGGTTGAAAATCTACATGATATCCCTTGTCACAGATTTGACTCACAGATAGCAAGTCATGCTTGAGTCCTGGGACATGAGCTACATTGTTGATGATGACATTTCCAAGATTAATATTGCCATATCCCAATGTTCTTCCTACATTGCCATCACCATAGGAAACTGTAAGAACCCAGATTTTTGGGTAGAATTAAAACTTTTATTATGTATTGATGTAAGAATGAACAGTGGTTACAACTACAATGTAATACTGGCTTTAAAGGATGAAGAATGGAAGGATAAAAGATTCCAAGGTTATATGTCCTGAAGGATGCTATTGGGTGATAACTTAGATTAGAATAATCTATCTCCTAGAAAGTTAAGATAAGATTCCCTAGAGAGAAATAGATACCCTCATGTCATCCAAATCAATATCTATTATAAGCCCAGCGGTTCCGTAAAAAGGTTAAAGAACACTCGAGGGTGAACCAGGTTCATTTTCCTAATTATAGGAATTAAATAAAAATAAGTGATGAATAGTGATTTTGGTGGAATTTGGAATATTATTATAATAATGTTATACCCGGTATTCGGAACGGATTTCTGAGTTCGTATTAGTGATCCGGGAAGAAAATAAGTGTATGTAAAAGCTGTCGGATTCAGAAAAAGAGCACTTTTATTTTCTCCGAGATTTCCCTGGACACTGCAAGACATAAGGAATTATAAAAGGGATTTAAGGAATTTAAATTCGAGAAGTATTAAGAAAGATGAGGAATAGTAGTATAAATATTAAGAAGGTTTTCGGTAAAACCCTAACTAGAAACGAATGAGTTAGTCCCTCGAACGAGCAACGAATTGAGCAATAACCGGACAAAGAACAAACAGAGGATCAAGATGCATGCATGTACAAGGAGATAAGACCAAGTAACTAAGTAGTTACATGAGCAACTAGTATACTTAGCAAACATAACCAAGTACTTAGCTTCTTGTCATCATCTTACCATTACAAACCAACACTTGTCCATTTAATTACATCATGCATGACCTAGAACTTTATTAAAGCTACTTTATGGACAAGATATTATCCAAAGACATTCAATAATTCACTTTAGATAAGATGAGAGCAAGATCAAAGCCAAGCAAACACCACCTCTCCCCCATTTTTCCAGCAGTTGCATTTTCCAGGGCAGGGGTCTTTGCCATTTTTTTTCACCTAGATCTACTCATCTAAAAATCATGAAAAAATTCATGGAGCTTCTACACATCAAGGTGAAGTTGGGGATTTAATTTCATAATTTTTGAAGATCGTTTGGATGGGTAAATAAATTCGAGAAGTTCACTGTTTTTCCCCCAAAACCAAGGCACTTCGAATTTTGGAGTTTTAAGATTTCAAAATCCACCTTCCAACCATTGTTTGATCTCCAAATTTTTATGGTGAGTCCTATATTTCATAAAAATGATCTCCTAGAAATCTTAGCTTCAAACTCCATGTTTTCCATTTTCAAATAAATCCTCAAAGATGAGGGTGAATAGTGTTTTCAAGAAACTAACTTTGATTTCTTGGTTTCTTTGGATGATTTAAGCTTTGTTAAAGCCATACAAGGACTATATAAGGGTTATTATAGCTTGTACACTCTTCAAGGAAGGTATAATTCTTAAGAACCCAAGATCTTACTTTGAGTTTTATATATGTTCTTGATGGTTTTAGATTAGTTAAGATTATGGTGTTGTTATATGCATAAAAGCATGATTATGTAGTTAGTAGTGATGATTTAAGAGTTTTGATGATTATGATGGTTAATTGAAACCTTCTTGGACTGGTTAAGATGAAAACCATGTATAGTATGCCCGGTGTGGCTTGGATTGATTGTTATGAATTTTAGAACGTTCGATTTATAGCCGTCGTAATGCCGAATTTTCGTTAGACTATTAAACACCGAGCATCACAGTAGCTATAACTCACTGTACAGCTTCATTTTCTGCCATGATAGGATAGATTATGTTTCAAGCTTCGTTTTGATATAAAGATCGCATGAAACGGACTTACGGTTTAGGATTTATGACCAAATTACTAAAAGTAGTTCGAATCCGTAAACGAAAGTTCGTAACTGTAATTGAACCCTCGTAAACTATGTAACGTCATGGCGAATCTTGGTAAATAAATACTAGAGGTAAAAAGGAAGGCGTGAAAGAAAACCGTATGTCAAAAAGATCATTTTTCGATTTATTAAAAATGTTCGAGTCGAGGTTAAACGCGAACGAACCCCTAAAAGACGACTCTTTTATAACTTCGGTAAAACACTTAGAAAACGGACGATAAAACTCGGAGTATAGTATTGGTTCGTAACGATCGACTTTAGAACTCATATGACTTAAGTATGTCCCAAGTATAAGTACATTGACATGTCGTATTAACGAACGGATGTCGGGTCGGATCAGTGATAAAAGTAATCCACTAAAAGGGGTATAAGGAGATAACTCAAGAACGTGTTTCGAATTAAGTATAACTTAACTTTTAATATGTTAAGTGATTAATCCCGAATGCCTTGGCTATTTATAGATCACCAAGCGGAACCGGGACCCGCTACCACTACCCCTTACCGTACTCGACTACCAGGCAAGTTTCAATTCCCTTCTTTTAGGCTGTTGTTGTGATTGAATAAATATATATATATATATATGCTGATATACATATGCCATTGCATGCATGCCTACTTTCAAGTTGAAGTGATATACTTGTTCCCTGAATGTTATTGTTGGCTTATAAGCTAGATAGTTATATATCAGTTATAAGCCGATTATTGTAAGACCCTCATAGAAGGGCGTATACATCTTATTAATCAAAAATAGACCGGGAGTCAATATTCCTTGATATATCGAGATTACCTCGGAGGAAAATATTTAAGTAAATATTTTCTATTATTTGGGCGACGAATATTATTTGAATATTCGTTCGAGACTAATTATTTTAACGATCCTTACTTCAAATAATTATTTGAACGTAACCATTCGACGAATAATATTTTTCAATATTCATTCAAAGTCGAATAGGTTATCGATTATTATTCCGAATATTCTTCTAAAGATTGGACTACTAAATGAATATTATTTGAATATCCATTTAGAATATTACTTTATTAAATGAATATTACTTTTGAATATTCATTTAAGATATTACTTACTTGATGAATATTATTCTAATATTCATCTGAAGCTTGATTTATTTATCGAGTCTTATCTCGAATATTCCTTTAAAGCTTGGATTACTAAATGAATATTACTTGATATTCATTTAGAATATTATTCATTAAACGAATATTACTTTTTCAATAAACATTTAAATTCCTAATAAATTATGAATATTATTTTGAATATTCATCCAGGGTTCTATTTAATCATCGAATATTATTTTAAATATTTTAAATATTCTTTTCAGGTCTTATTAATTAATGAATATTATTCTGAATATTCATTTGAATATTTAATTATGCAATAAATATTCTCTAGATATTTCTTCAAGGATTATTTGAGAAATACTCTGATTAAAGATATTCTTTCATATTCCTAAATATTCTGTAAAATATTTTAATTCAATAAATATTCTCTGAATATTTATTTCATACTTAGAATAACCTCGATAAGGTTTATCTTCTTCGATTATTACAGAAAATATTTCGGAGTCATATTTTTATTAATCTTATATCAAGAAAGGTTCTCAGACATCATTCTTCTTCGAGTCTACCTCTCTAATAATAAGGGAACCTGACTTGGAAGATGTTATTTATCTTGTCGACTTCCCGGTCATAAAGTATTCCCTTCACTCGCAACTCGGGTGCTGTTGACTTATTAAGTCGTTGCTTACCTTCTCATCTTTCGAGGGGTAAGATTACTGGAACAAGTTAATATCCGTTACCAAGTAATAGCTTGGGAGTTATTGGTAAATTTTCCTTTCCAACTAGATACGACTACTTTGTGGAGTCTTATCAACAAGTATTATACTTGGGGAAAGGGGGACGAACGTTACATTCAGAATCATGAATTCTATTTGAACTAGGAGTCGTGTAAGAGGCCGAGTAGCGCCGGTCCATCCCCTTTGGCCCAACCGTTGGCCGGGGAGAGCTAGCAAGGCGGTATACAAGTAAAGCCGTCAGTTCTTCCTTCTACCGGTAGTAAATCTAAATTGAGCTGTACGATCTCGACTGATCATCAAGATTGGAACAGCGGGCGCGGTGAATACTCCATCATTGGTTCATCATCCAAATTTATTTATTTCCTGCAACATGATTACTGTTGGCAGAGTTGGAAAAAGGGTCATAACTGGAATTGCAACCTTTTCTTGCAAGTTCCTCTTCTTAATAACAATAAGAATATCTCGCTTACTTTGATGTAGCAGATATTTCTACAAACAAATACTTTAAGTTACCTTGTAACTTCATCGTTCATATTATACTGGCATCATTTCCGTAAAGGCATGGCATATGGTTTGAAAGATACTTTTGAACTGTTATACATTATCGTTCAGTCATATATTATTGTTGGTGGGCTATTGCTCACCCTTGCTTTATTATTATATCACAACAACAGCTAGACCAGATGACTCGCACAAGGCGCACTCGACGCGGGCGAGGACGATGAGACTACCAGAGCTGAAGAAGAAGCTATTGGTAGGGTATATTTATTCTTTCAGTACCAAGAATATGGTCTAGTATGCCTTATGTAAATGGATGGCAAAGAGTATGTATTTATATTGAAATTCTTTTGGATTGTAAGAACTCATAATGTGATTAATAAAAATTTGAGTGTTACTCTGATTTCATCTCTGGGACTATAACGGGTGTGTTTTATATTATTGTGTTGGGTTATAGAGACGTAATTTATTTTATGTTAAGGAAAGTTCAAGTGTTGTGGACAGAATTGGAAACCGTAACCACCGGATCCCGGACCCCGGATCTGGGGGTGTTACAGAAGTGGTATCAGAGCGTACGTTATAAACCCCAGAGATGAGGTGACGTTAAAACAATAAATTCAATAAGATAATAAGAACTCTTGCCAAGTTCATAGTCGGACTACTTAATGTAGTGATGACATATAAAACCCTTATGGGAACTCGTAAGTATAATGATAGTAACTTAGCTCGATATCGTATCGACGAGTAAGGTGACTGACCTTGAGGCATACGAGCAACAGCGCGATGATGCTTTATATGCTGAAGATCAGCGGGTAATTCGATGGAGTACCCTACTGGAGACCCGGAAGAGGTTCCAGCAGATAAGGAAAATCCTGTTAGGATGAGGAGCTTACCCATGGGTAATGAGGGTCGCAGCCAGAATGACTGTGATGATTAAGATATGGTGCTCAGAAAAGTGAGTATAAAGAACCGAGATATTATTAAGAGATCTGAAGATGCATGTTGAATTCATAGCCGGGCTACCAGATGTAGTACCAGCAAGAATGAAGGATTGGAAGAATTACTTGAGATCTTATACGGAAATAGATGAGAATCCTTAGAGATTTTCATCTTAACAAAGAAAGAGCTAGAGGGGTGTATGATTATTAAAGACATCAATTTAGGGCGAGGAGCAGAGTCCCTAGGAATAGTTGAGAAGGAGGCAGTAAGTGCCATATCATTTGATAAATGAATTAGTATGAATATGGTCAGTAATAATTCGCCATGAGAAGGCAGGTATCGTAGGTTGTAAATTATGGAACCAAATTGAGGTTAATAAGGTGGTTTTATTAAGGAAAATGTTCATTTTATGAATGAATCATTTAGAAAGTAAAGACATTGGGAAGTGATAGCATGATTGGGTAAAGTATATAAGGAAGTAGTAAGCAAGACAATGATCTCAGAACCTACCGGAAGATAAGACCAGTGAGTCAAGATGAACTCGTAATGAGACTACTGCCAGAGACTGAGTATAGAGTTAATTCAACTCAGTTAAATGATGAACCAGAAACGTTAGATGCATGTGATTCAGAGGAATATTAAATTCCTTCTTCTCTTTGAATGGATTATAGTAGTTACCTTAAGTTTACTCCGACACGGAATTATAATAGATCAAGTAATACGATCAGCAGTTAAAGAGAAAAATGTGAGAAAATCTTCCTGGAGCTAAAAGGTGAAATTGGTAATGACCAAGAGCTGGCATTGCTTAATGGAAAAAGGAGACTTTGTGCTTCCAATGACGCTTCGCATAAAGGGTTAGGTAGACCGACATTTGGTAGTATTGAATATCAGGACGTTGTGGCAGGTTTCAGTTTGAAACTATTGATTCCCTTCTAAGGGATGTATATAATTGATTCCTCTCCAGTGGGTAAACTTCCAATCCGATGATGATTATTTCGTTAACTATGACTGCTTATGATTCCACCTGCTTGGAGGTTCATAGAACTATTCTTCAGGTTTCGAAACTGGTCTCCTTAATTTTACCAGTAGGTGGGTAGATTGATCAAAATTTCCCTGAGTCTGGAAAGGAATTCGGTGAATTTTGGCAAACCTTGTCTTTCTGATTATCAGAGAATGTCATGGAAGAGAAAAAAAAAAAAAAAATTTGGAGCAAACCCTGTGATTTGGGTAAGGATGCTGTAAAATGGGTTAGTAAACGGACCTTGAGCATTACAATCGACGGTAGTGATAAAATGATGAAGTGAGATTGGACGAAAATAGGAAATGTAAGTAAGAAACCAGCCGGATTGAGAAATTCTAGGATTGACTTAAATGAAGAGGCTGTTATGCCAGGAATGGTAAGCTTGTGTGGCACGCAGGATTGATAAGAATAGTTGAAAAGATAAAAGTGGAGGAAAGGTGACCGGAGACGGTGCCGAGTAGTCGATTAAGACTTATATGGAGTAAAGTTTTGGAAAGGTAGAAAGGTATCAAAGAAGAAGGCACTATGCCGGCAATTGCTAGAAAAGTAATGCTATTAGCCAACCCCTAAAATCATATATTTTTATGTGTGGCCAGTTGAGGCCAAGTCCCAACGGACTATAAAGTGACTAGACCAGCAATGAAAAGACAAAGCAGGGTTGCTTCTAAGAAAGCACCGACTGCAAGGGCTTCTGATATAAAGGAAACATTAATGAGATCGTTTGAATCTTCTGCCGAACAACCCATGTTTTGATTGGGAATTCACTAGACCTTTTTGGGATGAGGTCACCCGTACTAAAGTGACTCATGTGTATATGGTTGTTCAAGATTTCGAGTAAAATGGAAGTATAGTGACTTGAGATGTATGATGTTAGGGTATCATGAATACCATGAATATATTATGACGGAGGAAAGTAAACAATGAAGGTATATGAAGAGGGTATAGAAAAGGTCAGAAATTGAACAGCATGCTGTAGGAATTTTGTCTGAGGCAAGTACCTTTGCGAAGAACGATAAGCACTAAGAGATTCACGTTGAACTCGACCAATATCTTCCAGAACATCCTTGCTACCATTAACAAGTTCGGTAAGAGAAGAGATTGGCATACGTTGCCTTTTTGGAAGGCCAAATAGGCTGACAACTATCTGAAAGAAGAGGGTGGCATTAAACCACCGATCGATTATCAAATGAGAATGATTGAAAAGAGACCTTTATTAAGGATACATGATCTGATTTCCAATTATAAGATGCAAGAATTCCTTGGCAGTTGAATTAAGGATAGGATATCCATAAATTAAGACAAACCCTGGGGAATGCACAAGGGGTGGCATTAACCCTAATAACGACATTATGACTTCAGATGTTATGAGCTGGACTTGCTAAGGCAACAATGACCGGTAAGGATTATTAAAAAGAGTTCTGGAAAGAACATAGATAGAATTATTAGAGTATTGATCAATGACATTCTGATATACCCGGTACCCAGAAAATACCGGAGGAATGATAAGGATGGCCTACGAAACCTTACAAGGGAAAAGGGTAATATTCCAAACTTCAAAAATGGAAGTTTGGTAAGGAATGTATGACATCGTAACAATAATGCCAGATGAGGCATGTATGAAACCCTGAGGAAGTATGGGTTGAACCAATAAGGTTGAGATTATCCTAAAACAAGAAGGGATTTAAGTAAGGAAATATCCTAGGTATGATTTGGAGTACCTGTAGTCAAGATCGCACTAGAAAGGTGGAAGCAATGACTTTTGGAAAAGACTGATAGATGCTTTCTCTCAATCAGCAGAATTTAAGGGAGAATGCTTCCACCCTGAGTTGGAATAGATCTAGAAAACATTGATTATTATAATCAGGAAAGGCCAACGAGGTGGCCGACACTTTAAATATAGGGGAGTAAGCATAAATGCTCAGACCAAAGAAATAGAATGATAATGTAAGGACCTTGATGGTCATAATGTGGTAGAGGAAGTTACATTCCGTTTGATGATTGTGCCAGGATCAACTATAAGAATGGTTTAAGTAAAGATTCGATTCCTGATGTTGCCAGTAGCACATTACCGACATTAGGAGGCTCTACGACAGACCAGACCAAATTCCCCAAGAGACTCGCCTTTTCTTTGGAAAGAGAGAGGGGAGGTTAAGTAACAATGAATTGGTAGTAAATGACCAGAAGTAGAGAAGGTACAAATACTGATAAGCCAAATGGCACGATGATGAATGACAAGCAAGTTTATGTTGGTGTATTTCTGTGCAAACAAGATAGAGAATTATGAGGTTGGCAAGCGATTAAGCAAACCGCTAAGCTTTTAGTCCTCTACCGGAGATATATGATTAATAATCTCACCAGCCTGTTCCAGCTGCGATGCTGGAAGCTTTCCTGCAATTTTTTTTTTCTGCTTCAGGTAATATCTACGTCAAGTTCAGGAAGCGTTCCTTATGGATAGGAAATAGTGATTATTTTGTTTTCCTAGAGGATCTTGAATTGACAATTATGATGCTTAGTTATTAAAGCACTGCGTAAACGATAAGCGATGGTGATCCTTATGAGAAATTAGGTGGTAACGACTGTGGAAATGTCGAATTGAATCTAAGTTAGAGAAATCATCCAGGTTTATTTCGGATGGTGTAATTTCTGGAATGACGGGATATTTGAAATAAATGATTAGGCTATGATGGTTCATAGAATGATTATAGTAGAAATGAAGACAAGCAACTGATTGAGATGAATGAAGAGTCGAGGATTAATAAGAAAGTCAGATATGCGGACTCATGAGAAGCTCCAGTAATGAAGCGAGAAGAGTATGGAATTGGCAAGGTAAGGGTATTGGCCAAAACGGAAAGTTGGAATTAGGAGCATGAATGACATACAAATTGGCTCCTTTTTAAGACTGGAAAATCCGAGGAAATATGGAATAGTTTGATTGAGTAATAAAAAAAGACTCATGGAATGAGAAAGTGAAATCTAGATGGTTGAACAAAGGAAAGTTTGACCACAAACGTGCCACGTATATTGAATAAAGGTAACACGCGTTCCCCTAATAAGGTGACGGTGGAGTTCAATAACAGAAGTGAATGAGAACTAGATGATAAGATGGATGTGATTGATAAAGAAAAGAATGGGAAATAATAATTGAATGTGAAGCAAGAAATGTTATGAATGGATTGATGAATGGGTTCTTCTTAATGAGCTCTCGGAATGACAACCTGATAGTGTTAGAATTATGAGTATGAAAGAGCCAGTGTCGGGGCATGAAATGTGAGTAATAATAATGTCAAGCGGGAAATCCAAGATTTAACCTGAGAGGTTGAAGGATTTTCCAAAAAGTAGTTGATACTAATATCGAACAAGAGTATAGGTCCACCGAATGATGGACGGAGCAACAAGGACATGTGATATGTGAGATTACGAAAAAGTGGAATTTGATACGAATATGATTATTTCTCTTCTCTAATAAACCTCTATAGTTCAGAGGTAAATTCTAAATATGATATTTTGACAATCATGAAAACTTTCATATATGATTCTTTGAAATTCGTTCTTTTCTTCTCCCTTATTTATCTTCTTCTAAATTGAGAAGAACAACCCTTTAAGGAGGGGAGGTAATACTACGTGACTCTCTGTCTGTGTGATAGGAGTCTAAGTGGAATGCCATTAATTGTTTAATTGTTTGTCAAGTACTAAAGGCTGGCCCCCTTTTGTACTAACTATGCAATATAACAAATGTTCATTGATCACAGTGATCTCTCGATAAAATTTTCCACCTAAATATATATACATCGAGATTGCGAAGATTAAAACGATTAGGAATTGCAAAATTACGAGTGAGGTTATCTCCGGACTTTGTAGCGCGTTAGTGATACCGAAGTCACTGCACGTACCAATAAGGTTAATAGTATAAGAACGGACAAGAGCGTATACCGGATGATGTGTTGTGCGAAAGTATCAAAGAATTGGTAGAACGGATAAGGGTGTATTGTAACACCAGTATGAGATGCTTTAGAAAGATTGGAGTGTGTAAGGATCGACCAGAGAATTGGAAAGTGAAATAACCAACAAATACCCAATTGTCTTCTACCTGATTCCGGGACGGAATCCTTTTAAGGAGGGGAGACTGTAAGAACCCAGATTTTTGGGTAGAATTAAAACTTTTATTATGTATTGATGTAAGAATGAACAGTGGTTACAACTACAATGTAATACTGGCTTTAAAGGATGAAGAATGGAAGGATAAAAGATTCCAAGGTTATATGTCCTGAAGGATGCTATTGGGTGATAACTTAGATTAGAATAATCTATCTCCTAGAAAGTTAAGATAAGATTCCCTAGAGAGAAATAGATACCCTCATGTCATCCAAATCAATATCTATTATAAGCCCAGCGATTCCGTAAAAAGGTTAAGGAACACTCGAGGGTGAACCAGGTTCATTTTCCTAATTATAGGAATTAAATAAAAATAAGTGATGAATAGTGATTTTGGTGGAATTTGGAATATTATTATAATAATGTTATACCCGGTATTCGGAACGGATTTCTGAGTTCGTATTAGTGATCCGGGAAGAAAATAAGTGTATGTAAAAGCTGTCGGATTCAGAAAAAGAGCACTTTTATTTTCTCCGAGATTTCCCTGGACACTGCAAGACATAAGGAATTATAAAAGGGATTTAAGTAATTTAAATTCGAGAAGTATTAAGAAAGATGAGGAATAGTAGTATAAATATTAAGAAGGTTTTCGGTAAAACCCTAACTAGAAACGAATGAGTTAGTCCCTCGAACGAGCAACGAATTGAGCAATAACCGGACAAAGAACAAACAGAGGATCAAGATGCATGCATGTACAAGGAGATAAGACCAAGTAACTAAGTAGTTACATGAGCAACTAGTATACTTAGCAAACATAACCAAGTACTTAGCTTCTTGTCATCATCTTACCATTACAAACCAACACTTGTCCATTTAATTACATCATGCATGACCTAGAACTTTATTAAAGCTACTTTATGGACAAGATATTATCCAAAGACATTCAATAATTCACTTTAGATAAGATGAGAGCAAGATCAAAGCCAAGCAAACACCACCTCTCCCCCATTTTTCCAGCAGTTGCATTTTCCAGGGCAGGGGTCTTTGCCATTTTTTTTCACCTAGATCTACTCATCTAAAAATCATGAAAAAATTCATGGAGCTTCTACACATCAAGGTGAAGTTGGGGATTTAATTTCATAATTTTTGAAGATCGTTTGGATGGGTAAATAAATTCGAGAAGTTCACTGTTTTTCCCCCAAAACCAAGGCACTTCGAATTTTGGAGTTTTAAGATTTCAAAATCCACCTTCCAACCATTGTTTGATCTCCAAATTTTTATGGTGAGTCCTATATTTCATAAAAATGATCTCCTAGAAATCTTAGCTTCAAACTCCATGTTTTCCATTTTCAAATAAATCCTCAAAGATGAGGGTGAATAGTGTTTTCAAGAAACTAACTTTGATTTCTTGGTTTCTTTGGATGATTTAAGCTTTGTTAAAGCCATACAAGGACTATATAAGGGTTATTATAGCTTGTACACTCTTCAAGGAAGGTATAATTCTTAAGAACCCAAGATCTTACTTTGAGTTTTATATATGTTCTTGATGGTTTTAGATTAGTTAAGATTATGGTGTTGTTATATGCATAAAAGCATGATTATGTAGTTAGTAGTGATGATTTAAGAGTTTTGATGATTATGATGGTTAATTGAAACCTTCTTGGACTGGTTAAGATGAAAACCATGTATAGTATGCCCGGTGTGGCTTGGATTGATTGTTATGAATTTTAGAACGTTCGATTTATAGCCGTCGTAATGCCGAATTTTCGTTAGACTATTAAACACCGAGCATCACAGTAGCTATAACTCACTGTACAGCTTCATTTTCTGCCATGATAGGATAGATTATGTTTCAAGCTTCGTTTTGATATAAAGATCGCATGAAACGGACTTACGGTTTAGGATTTATGACCAAATTACTAAAAGTAGTTCGAATCCGTAAACGAAAGTTCGTAACTGTAATTGAACCCTCGTAAACTATGTAACGTCATGGCGAATCTTGGTAAATAAATACTAGAGGTAAAAAGGAAGGCGTGAAAGAAAACCGTATGTCAAAAAGATCATTTTTCGATTTATTAAAAATGTTCGAGTCGAGGTTAAACGCGAACGAACCCCTAAAAGACGACTCTTTTATAACTTCGGTAAAACACTTAGAAAACGGACGATAAAACTCGGAGTATAGTATTGGTTCGTAACGATCGACTTTAGAACTCATATGACTTAAGTATGTCCCAAGTATAAGTACAATGACATGTCGTATTAACGAACGGATGTCGGGTCGGATCAGTGATAAAAGTAATCCACTAAAAGGGGTATAACGAGATAACTCAAGAACGTGTTTCGAATTAAGTATAACTTAACTTTTAATATGTTAAGTGATTAATCCCGAATGCCTTGGCTATTTATAGATCACCAAGCGGAACCGGGACCCGCTACCACTACCCCTTACCGTACTCGACTACCAGGCAAGTTTCAATTCCCTTCTTTTAGGCTGTTGTTGTGATTGAATAAATATATATATATATATATATGCTGATATACATATGCCATTGCATGCATGCCTACTTTCAAGTTGAAGTGATATACTTGTTCCCTGAATGTTATTGTTGGCTTATAAGCTAGATAGTTATATATCAGTTATAAGCCGATTATTGTAAGACCCTCATAGAAGGGCGTATACATCTTATTAATCAAAAATAGACCGGGAGTCAATATTCCTTGATATATCGAGATTACCTCGGAGGAAAATATTTAAGTAAATATTTTCTATTATTTGGGCGACGAATATTATTTGAATATTCGTTCGAGACTAATTATTTTAACGATCCTTACTTCAAATAATTATTTGAACGTAACCATTCGACGAATAATATTTTTCAATATTCATTCAAAGTCGAATAGGTTATCGATTATTATTCCGAATATTCTTCTAAAGATTGGACTACTAAATGAATATTATTTGAATATCCATTTAGAATATTACTTTATTAAATGAATATTACTTTTGAATATTCATTTAAGATATTACTTACTTGATGAATATTATTCTAATATTCATCTGAAGCTTGATTTATTTATCGAGTCTTATCTCGAATATTCCTTTAAAGCTTGGATTACTAAATGAATATTACTTGATATTCATTTAGAATATTATTCATTAAACGAATATTACTTTTTCAATAAACATTTAAATTCCTAATAAATTATGAATATTATTTTGAATATTCATCCAGGGTTCTATTTAATCATCGAATATTATTATAAATATTTTAAATATTCTTTTCAGGTCTTATTAATTAATGAATATTATTCTGAATATTCATTTGAATATTTAATTATGCAATAAATATTCTCTAGATATTTCTTCAAGGATTATTTGAGAAATACTCTGATTAAAGATATTCTTTCATATTCCTAAATATTCTGTAAAATATTTTAATTCAATAAATATTCTCTGAATATTTATTTCATACTTAGAATAACCTCGATAAGGTTTATCTTCTTCGATTATTACAGAAAATATTTCGGAGTCATATTTTTATTAATCTTATATCAAGAAAGGTTCTCAGACATCATTCTTCTTCGAGTCTACCTCTCTAATAATAAGGGAACCTGACTTGGAAGATGTTATTTATCTTGTCGACTTCCCGGTCATAAAGTATTCCCTTCACTCGCAACTCGGGTGCTGTTGACTTATTAAGTCGTTGCTTACCTTCTCATCTTTCGAGGGGTAAGATTACTGGAACAAGTTAATATCCGTTACCAAGTAATAGCTTGGGAGTTATTGGTAAATTTTCCTTTCCAACTAGATACGACTACTTTGTGGAGTCTTATCAACAAGTATTATACTTGGGGAAAGGGGGACGAACGTTACATTCAGAATCATGAATTCTATTTGAACTAGGAGTCGTGTAAGAGGCCGAGTAGCGCCGGTCCATCCCCTTTGGCCCAACCGTTGGCCGGGGAGAGCTAGCAAGGCGGTATACAAGTAAAGCCGTCAGTTCTTCCTTCTACCGGTAGTAAATCTAAATTGAGCTGTACGATCTCGACTGATCATCAAGATTGGAACAGCGGGCGCGGTGAATACTCCATCATTGGTTCATCATCCAAATTTATTTATTTCCTGCAACATGATTACTGTTGGCAGAGTTGGAAAAAGGGTCATAACTGGAATTGCAACCTTTTCTTGCAAGTTCCTCTTCTTAATAACAATAAGAATATCTCGCTTACTTTGATGTAGCAGATATTTCTACAAACAAATACTTTAAGTTACCTTGTAACTTCATCGTTCATATTATACTGGCATCATTTCCGTAAAGGCATGGCATATGGTTTGAAAGATACTTTTGAACTGTTATACATTATCGTTCAGTCATATATTATTGTTGGTGGGCTATTGCTCACCCTTGCTTTATTATTATATCACAACAACAGCTAGACCAGATGACTCGCACAAGGCGCACTCGACGCGGGCGAGGACGATGAGACTACCAGAGCTGAAGAAGAAGCTATTGGTAGGGTATATTTATTCTTTCAGTACCAAGAATATGGTCTAGTATGCCTTATGTAAATGGATGGCAAAGAGTATGTATTTATATTGAAATTCTTTTGGATTGTAAGAACTCATAATGTGATTAATAAAAATTTGAGTGTTACTCTGATTTCATCTCTGGGACTATAACGGGTGTGTTTTATATTATTGTGTTGGGTTATAGAGACGTAATTTATTTTATGTTAAGGAAAGTTCAAGTGTTGTGGACAGAATTGGAAACCGTAACCACCGGATCCCGGACCCCGGATCTGGGGGTGTTACAGAAACTTTTGGGCCAGCCTTCTCCTCATAGTCTGATAGCAGGGCTTTATTTCCAGTCATGTGTCCTGAACATCCACTGTCCACAACTAGGGTTGCCTCCCTGTTGCCCTACAATCACAAGCAATTACTGAGGATTAGATTTAAGGATCCAGACTTGCTTGGATCCTTTGACATTCTTAACTTTGTTAGCTTTAGCAGCGGAATTAACATTATCAGAGTTTGAGCTAACAGTATCAGAGTTTACACTTGCAGTATTAACTTTAACCCATTTCAGATTGGGTTTCAGTTCATAGTAATTATGATAGATAGAATGATACTCTCTGCAAGTATAAATGGAATGCCAAGTGCTTCCACAGTGTGTGCATAAAGTCTGTGGCTTAGTTCTAGCAAAATCCTTCTTTACCTCAGACTTGGAAGGTAAAGAATTTATATTTTTGTTTTTCTTGCAGAAATTTGCAAGATGCTTAGTACTACCACAGTTATGACATGACTTTCTTGGAGCATAACTAGCAAGCATTGGTTCATTTGCTGAAGTGATGCCTACTTTTCCATTTCTGTTTTTATTTGACACTCTCTTTTTCTTAACAGATTTTAACTCCTTCAGTTTATGTTTGAGTTATTTATCTGTCATCAAACCAACATTAACCTGTTTAGCACAAGTTTTTACTGATTTGACCTTAACAGTTTCTTTTTCATTATCAGACAAAAATTTACTGGCTCCATATACAAAATGAGGTCTGATTTTAACTTGACTTTGAAATCTTAGTTCATCCCCCTCATTATAACCTAGACCAACAGTGTCTGTTTGAAAAATCTGTTGAATGTCCTTTCCAGAATTAGTCCAAGTCCTAATTTTCTTATTTGCTTCCTCCAACTCAGATTCTAGTTGTTTATATTTCTGAAGCAAATCCTGTTCTATAGAAACAGCATCATCTCTCTCTTTCTGAACTTGTTGCATATTTTTTAGCTTTTCTTCAACAATTTTATTTCTCTCTTTGAGTTCAGAATTCTCAGATTTAATCCTCTCATTCTCTAAAGTCTGATCCCTATAACTTATATGCAATGACTTAAGATAAATTCTTAATTGGGAAATGTCATCAATATTATAAGCATAGATAGTTAGAGGTACCTGATTTTCAGAAGTTTCTGATTCAGTAGTAGCCATGAGAGCATAGTTGACTTCCTCATCTGAATCTGAAGTGTCTGCCCAATCTCTGCCTTTTGTGATGAGTACCTTTCCAGTTTTACCCATCTTGCACTCAGGAGCATAGTGACCCATCTCCTTGCACTTGTAGCATTGAATTTCAGACTTATCCTTCTTCCCCCTTGAATCTCTCTTATCAGACTTCTTGAAGCTTTTCTTGTCAGAATTGGAAACATTCCTGGAGAAATTCTTTCCTTTCTTGAAATTCTTGAAGCCCATTTTCTTGAACGTCTTAACCATCAAGGCAGCCATCTGCATTATCTCTTCTTCATCATCCTCAGAATCAGATGATTCATCTGAGTTTGATTCATTGTCAGACATTGGTGACTCACTATCAGACTGTACAGCTAGTGCCTTTCCTTTAGCTTTTCTCCTGGATGATTCTTTCTTCATAGGCTTCTCTTCAACCTTAAGAGCAACAGACTTAGCCTTTTTGTTGAATCTCCTGTTTCTTTGTTCCATTTCCAATTCATGAGTTTTGAGCAACCCATAAATTTCATCAATTTGGGTCTCATCAAGGTCATAATTGTCTCTAATAGTGGTAGTTTTCACATCCCACTTTTCAGGTAGAGACAGAAGAAACTTTAGATTTGAATCTTCCAAATTATATTCTTTGTCAACCAATGACAAATCATTCAACAGTTTACAGAATCTGTCAAATGTTTGTGTCATGGTCTCTTCAGGTTTAGCCTCAAAATGTTCATACTCCTGAGTGAGTATGTTTCTCCTATTCTTCTTGATAGCAGGAGTTCCCTGACATCTAACCTCAAGAGCATCCCAAATTTCTTTTGCAGTAGTCAAGCCAATAACCTTGTTAGACATAACATTATCCAAAGCACTGTGAAGTAAATGCCTAACCTTTGCATCCTTAGCAATGGATGAAAGATCTTCAGGAGTCATATCCTTCTTCTCCTTAGGAATCATTTTGGCCTCTTGACCAGCAACAGCAGGAGCCAACTTTGTAGGCAGGTGTGGCCCTTCATTAATCCTGTCAAAATATTCTACATCTATAGCTTCCAGAAACATGGTCATTTTTACCCTCCAGATGGGATATTCTGATGGCCTGAGAATAGGAACCCTAATAGCCTCATATCGACTAACAGTGGGTTTAGCATTTTCATACTCTGATGGAGGTGGAACTTCAGACATGATGATTTCTGTGTGTGTGTGGATCTTAAACTGTAATGATTAACAGATATGGCTTTGATACCACTTGTTAGGCCGAATACACACTAATAATCAATATTAGATGAGAGAATAACAATTAAGATGATTATGCACTTTAAATCTTCTGGTATTAAAAACCCTCTTCGTGATGTAAACTATCACAAAGAGCTGCAAGGTTACAATAAAGATAGTTCGATGCACGATACCCTTCTAGGGTTAACCTAACTGTATTTATATAACATACAGCTTCGATACAATCTCTAATTGATATTCCTAATAATCAGCTATACAATGATATCAATTACAGATTGTCACACGTCTCCTAAGTCAACTCGATCTCTTCGATAGCTATCCAGTCTCCAAAGATCTCGCTTCCATATCAATCTTCAATTGATCTCTAATATCTTCTGTTGACTTCGTACGCGCTGCTTCTAGACAGACTTTACTAAACTCTGTCCAGCTTCTGTAGTCAGTGTTTAACTAAACTCTGACTGCTTCCAGCTAAACTCTGATTTGTCGCTGTAGCTCCTAAACACTGTTTTCATCAATCATTTCTAACAGGCCAGGTTCCTTGACTTTAAACTGGTGGATACTAAATCCATGACTGAGCAGGTGCATGAGTTTGAGATGTTTGTGCATGCTTTGAAGGAGTCCGGTATGGACCTACCTGAAAAGTTTCAGGTTATGTCTGTGATTGAAAAGCTCCCGAAGTCTTGGGAAGAGTTTGCTCTCTCCCTAAAAAAGACAGAAAGGAGAGATCACTTGGACGAACCTGATGTTGGACATCTCTATGCAGGAACAACACAAGTCCAAACAAGGACATGTGATGCCTGTTGAACATGCTGGGAGTTCGAAGGTGAATGTAGTGACTGTAGGACAGAAAAGAAAGAATGTCACTAAGAAGGAAAACACTAAGTCTAATAAGGACAAGAACAAGGCTAAGAAACCAAAGGCAAACAAACCATGTTGGTCTTGTGGACAGGTTGGTCATTGGAGCAAGGACTGTCCTGTAAAGAAAGCAAAGAAATCTGTAGTGGGAGCACAAGCCAATACTGTGCTTGGAACCACTGGTGGGCCTGTGGTTAACATGGTTTTTAGTGAGGCTATTGCTTCTAAAACTAACAATGGGTATATAACCTACAACCCTGTACTTCTTTCTAATTATTTGTCTCATGAATGGTTGATTGATACTGGAGCTAATGTACATATTTGTACTGATATTACTCTGTTTATATCTTATCAACAGACTCATGGAATGATTGTGACGATGGGGAATGCGAGTGCGGCTTAAGTACTTGGAATAGGAAACGTGGACCTGAAGTTTGCTTCTGGGCATGTTCTATCCCTCACTAGAGTGCATCATGTTCCTTACATTGGTAGAAATATAATAAGTGGAAGTTGTTTAGTTAAAAATGGATTTGAATTTTTTTGAAATGTAATAAAGTAGTTATTACACATACTGGTGTATTCTTTGGCAAAGGTTATTTGTCTGATGGATTGTTTTTAATAAATGTTGAGCCTGTTTTGGGCAGTTTTATTAATGATAATGTTGCTCCTTCTGTTAATAGTGTTGAATCATCTGATTTGTGGCACTTGCATCTTGGTCACTTGAATTTTGGTGCTCTGAAGAACATGAGGAATTTAGAGTTGATTCCAAAACATGCCATTGATAAGAAATCTAAATGTCAAGTATGTGTAACTGCTAAACAAACTAGGAAACCCTTTCATAATGTGGTTAGGGATTCAAATGTTAGATTTAGTGCACACAGATATATGTGAATTTGGTGGTGTTTTGACCAAGGATCATAATAGATACTTCATTACTTTTATAGATGATTGTAGTAGATATTGTCATGTTTATTTGCTTAGACATAAAGATGAAGCACTAGAAAAATTCATTATGTACAAAATTGAAGCTGAAACACAAACAAGTAAAGTATTTAAACGTTTGAGATCAGATAGAGGGGGTGAGTATACGAGTACCTCGTTTAATGAATTTTGCAAGAGCAATGGTATAGTTCATGAGGTAACTCCACCATACACACCTGAGTCTAATGGGGTGGCAGAATGAAAGAACAAAACCTTTAAAGATATGATCAATAGTATGTTGATTAATTCGGGATTGCCTAAGTACATGTGGGGGGAGGCTCTGAATACGGCTTGCCACATTCTGAATAGAGTCCCGCTGAAACATATGGACAAGACACCTTATGAATTATGGACAACGAAAAGGACTAGTTTAAAATATCTTCGTGTGTGGGGGTGCCATACAAAGGTACTTGTCCCTGAACACAAGAGAAAGAAACTAGGGCCAAAAACTATTGATTGCATCTTTCTGGGCTATATTGAAACCACTACGGCTATGAGATTTTTATTGTTAAAATCTGACATAGACGGAATAGTGGCTAACACTATAGTTGAATTTTGTGATCCAACATTCTTTGAGGATGTGTTCCTTATGAAGACTGGTATACCTCAAGTTATTTCTGATGATGATCCCACTCACACATCGAGTTCCATTCCTGACCATGTGGAAAGGATGACAAATGTAGGGGCGAATCCTAGTAGTAGCTCTACTCCTGCTGAAGTAGAAGAACCTGGAAGGAGTAAGTGTGCAAAGCCAGTCAAGGATTTTGGAAGTGATTTTATTACTTATAATAGTGATTTTATTACTTACAATATCGAGGATGAACCTTTAACTTTCCGGCAGGCCATGGATTCTTCAGAATCTAGGTACTGGAAAGTTGCGGTAAAGAGTGAGATTGACTCTATTGTTTCTAACGGAACATGGGAGTTGGTTGATCTACCTCCTAGGTGTTCTACTATAGGATGTAAATGGGTCTTCAAAAAGAAGATGAACCATGCTCAATAGAAAAGTATAAACCTAGGCTAGTAGCTAAGGGTTTTAAGCAAAAAGAGGGCA
This sequence comes from Saposhnikovia divaricata, assembly GCA_036435485.1. Lineage (NCBI taxonomy): Eukaryota > Viridiplantae > Streptophyta > Magnoliopsida > Apiales > Apiaceae > Saposhnikovia > Saposhnikovia divaricata. The sequence continues at coordinate 63,621,063 of CM071597.1, read as the reverse complement.
TTGATTACTTTGATACATACTCTCCGGTTGCTGGGATGACAACAATCCGAATGCTTGTAGCATTGGCTTCCGTACATGGTCTTATCATCCATCAAATGGATGTAAAGACAGCTTTTCTTCATGGTGAACTTGAAGAAGAGATTTATATGGATCGGCCTGAAGGATTTGTTGCTTCTGGTAATGAAAGGAAAGTATGTAAGTTAATCAAGTCTATATATGGCTTAAAACAAGCTCCAAGAGACTGGCATAAAAAGTTTGATGAAACTGTTTTAGAATCAGAGTTTGTAGTTAATGAAAGTGACAAGTGTGTCTACTACTTGGTTAAAGGAAATGAATGTATTATTGTGTGCCTATATGTTGATGATATTTTGTTGTTTGGAACCAATATTGAGATTATTAATGAGACAAAAAGGTTCTTGAAAAGGCATTTTGAAATGAAGGATATGGGAGAGGCTAGTGTGATTCTTGGAATAAAGTTGACTCAGTCAACTGATGGAATAACCTTGTCACAATCTCATTATATAGAGAAATCTATACTTGAGAAGTATGGTTATTCAAATTGTAGAATCGCAAGTACTCCGTATGATCCTAAAATTGCCATTGTCAAGAATAGTTCAGGAGTTCCTGTGTCTCAGTTCAGGTATTCTTAAATTATTTGGAGTTTGCAGTATCTTGCTAATGGTACTAGGCCGGATATTTCATATTCAGTGTCTAAGTTAGCAAGATATACAAGCTGTCCAAACAAGACTCATTGGGATGCTCTAGATAGAGTACTTAGATATCTGAAAGGCACCATCTATCTTGGTTTGCATTACAAGAGGTTTCCTGGAGTGCTAGAGGGATATAGTGATGCAAGTTGGATAGCTAAGAAGTCTGGTTCCAATGGAGTGACTGGATATTTGTTTACCCTTGCGGGTGGAGCAGTGTCTTGGAAGTCTTCTAGACAGACTGTTATAACTCGGTCTACTTTTGAGGATGAGTTATGTGCATTAGATGCCACGGGGACGGAGGCTGAATGGTTACATGGACTTATGTCAGTGTTACATGTAGTAAGTCGACCACTTCCTACTTTTGCTGTTCATTGTGATAGCCAGACAACTATCGACAAGATTAACAGCAAGAAGTATAATGTGAAAACAAAGAGACATATCCAAGTTAGACTGAAGTCTATAAGGGGTCTAATGTCTGAAAGGATTATTGTTGTTGAGTTTGTTGGAAATTAAGATAACCTAGCTGATCCTTTGACTAAGGGACTTGAGCATGTTGTTGTTGTTAGGAATATGTTGTACTTGATGATAACTTGACAATCAATCAAATTGTATAAGGTTTTGTAGCTGTCAACGGATGAGGATTTATAACTCCATCCGTTGACAGGTAGCTCATCAACGGATGAGGTTTTGTAGCATACTACGGTATCTCTATGTTATCAGTTGATAGTGTTTTTATCCACAGTCATGTTGACCATCAACGGATAGGAAGAATAGGGTAGCCAATTTTAAATAAGCTATGCTATGTAATTCTGTCTAAGTGAAAGTGTATCAACAGATGAAGACAAAACTCTATCAACGGATACAACTCAAATCCACTCTATCAACGGATACAACTCAAATCCACTCTATCAACGGATACAACTCAAGTCTCAATATCAACGGATACAGCTCAATACATCATCAACGGATGTCAGTGTACAATATCAATGGATAATCATTGACACTGTCTTCTATGATTAGCTGGGGATTAGCAGTTGATAAGGACATGTTTGACTGACAGATCACATGGGTTGATAGTAGATACCAAAAGCAGTATGGCAGCCATACTTTGGAAACACATAAGAAAGAAGCATTCCGTTTACACTATGAATACAAGAAAGGTGCAGGAGACATGTCTGAACACAAGGACAACCTTTCGGCTACATGTGTATTTGGAGTGTAGTAGCAAGTCAACTAGAATTAGATTAATATTATCTTATTCCAGTAGTACTTGTAAAACTTGGGATTTATAACCAAGTGTAGCAACTTTTTGTAGACTAAGAAAACAGATACATTTTGCTTAGGGTTTCTATTGAATATTCTTAGAAAGCAAAGAGTTGTAAAACAGAAGCTGTGTACTTTTGTATCAAAGAGTTTTCTTCGAATAAAAGCTTGAGGTGGTGCATTTAACCACCTGATTTTTATGTGTTTGTGCATTAATCTTTTTACAAGCAATTATCTAAGTATAGATTTCTGGAGTTCTTATCAGAAATTTATAAATATCAAGAATTATATTCAACCCCCCCTTCTACAATTATACAAATGTGTAATCTGGGAATAACAATTGGTATCAAAGCTTGCTTCTAACATATTTGAAGTTTAAAGATCAACACACTTTCAACATGTCTAAGAAGGATTATGGAGTAAAGATTCCAGTTCTTGATAGAGAAAATTACTTTCACTGGAAAGTAAAAATGCGTCTACATCTCTCGTCTATTGATGAGGGCTTTGTGGATTGCATTGACAAGGGTCCTCACGTTCCAATGAAGACTGCAACAAGAGTTGTCCTGGTTGAAGGTGTGCTTGACACTCTCATTCCCAAACCTGTTTCTGAGTGGATTCTTGAAGATATTACAGAAGTCCACAAAGACAAAAAGACCATGAATATTCTGTTCAATGGTCTAGAAACAGACATGGTTGACAATGTTATTAACTGTACTACCGCCAAGGAAGTATGGGACACTGTTCAAACCCTCTGTGAAGGAACAGAACAGGTAAGGGAAAACAAGATGCAACTACTAATCGAACAGTATGAACATTTTCACTTTAAGAGTGGAGAAACATTGAATGATACATTTAGTAGATTTCAAAAGCTACTAAATGGTTTGAAACTGTATGGAAGAATCTATCAAGTTAAAGATTCTAATCTCAAATTTCTGAGATCACTACCCAAGGAATGGAAGCCAATGACTGTTTCTCTAAGAAACACTCAAGAGTACAAGACATTTACTCTTGAAAGGCTCTATGGAACTTTAAAGACCTATGAGCTGGAAATGGAGCAGGATGAAGAGATTGAGAAGTCTCAAAAGAAAAGTGGGTCAGTTGCAATTGTTGCCAACTTGGAGCAAAAGGAGGAAAGGACGGAAACTGCTAGTTCTACACCAAACAGGGAGGTTTGTAAAGGTAGAGCAGAATCAAGCAGGAGCAAGGAAAAGGTGTCTGAGGAATTGAATGCTCTTCATCAGGATGAATTGGATGAGATAGATGAGCACTTAGCTTTTCTATCTAGGAGATTCTCTAAGCTGAAATTCAAGAGAAACTCTGGGGTGGCCAAGCCATTTAACAAGGATTTTTCCACGAGCAACTATGTGGATAAATCCAAAATTAAATGCTACAATTGTGGAATTGCTGGTCACATGATAAGTGAATGCAGGAAACCTAGATCTGAGAACAAGGGAAAGTCAACTGAGGCTGTTGACTATAAGAAGAAATATTTTGATCTTCTCAGGCAGAAAGGAAAGGCATTCTTGACCCAAGAGTATGACTGGGCTGTTGATGACAATCATTCTGATGATGATGTTGAGTTAGTCAACCTTGCTTTAATGGCTGATTCTGGAGAGCAGGAAGCAAGTTCAGCTAGCAATCAGGGAAACAGAAGGAATCTATGGTACCTAGACAGTGGATGCTCTAGGCACATGACAGGAGATTCAACCCTGCTCACAGAGTTCAAGGAAGGAGCTGGCCCTAGAAGTACCTTTGGAGATGACAGCAAAGGATATACTAAGGGATATGGCCTGATTTCAAAAGACAATGTCATCATTGAAGAAGTGGCTTTAGTTGAAGGTTTGAAGCACAATTTGCTTAGTGTCAGTCAGATTTGTGACAAAGACTATGAAGTAAAGTTCACAAAAGAAGCCTGTGTTGTTTCTGCCAAGGAAGACAACAATGTGGTATTGACAGGCTTTAGAAAAGGAAATGTTTACATAGCTGACTTCAATTCAGCATGCTCAGAATCCATTACTTGTCTCTTCAGCAAAGCAAGTGAGGATGAGAGTTGGCTATGGCATAAGAAGTTGTCACATTTGAATTTTAAAGTTATGAATGATTTGGTAAGAAAGCATCTTGCTAGAGGAATCCCTCAATTGGAGTTTGTCAGAGATGGGCTGTGTGATCCCTGCCAATTAGGGAAACAAAAGAAATCATCCTTCAAAAGCAAGATAGAGTCATCCATTGTTAAGCCTCTTCAATTGCTGCATATGGACTTATTTGGTCCAGTAAATGTCATGTCTATTTCAAAGAAGAAATACTGTCTGGTGATTGTAGATGATTTTTCTAAGTTCACATGGACTTCTTCCTGCACTCCAAGGATTGTGCAAGTGAAATCATCATCAATCACCTCAGAATACTAAACAATGGTTCTGAAGACAGAGTACAAAGAATCAGGAGTGACAATGGTACTGAATTCAAGAATTCCACAATGAAGATTTTCTGTGAAGAGAATGGAATTGTCCATGAGTTTTCTGCTGCCAGAACACCTCAACAAAATGGGGTTGTTGAAAGGAAAAACAGAACTCTCATTGAAGCAGCTAGAACAATGTTAAGTGAATCAAGGTTACCAACATATTTCTGGGCTGAAGCTGTCAACACTGCATGCTTTACTCAGAATATTTCCTTGGTCAATCAAGCTAGAGGAATGACTCCTTATCAGTTATTAACCAACAAGAAACCAACTTTAGCTTTCCTACATGTCTTTGGATGTAAGTGTTTTGTGCTAAGGAATCATGGAGATAACTTGGGCAAATTTGAAGCAAAGGCAGATGAAGCTATTTTCGTTGGATATGCAGCAGGGAAAGCCTACAAGGTCTACAATCTAAGAACCAACATTGTTATGGAATCTGTACATGTTGTGTTTGATGATCAAAAGATTCTAGGCCTAAATGATGAAGGTTACCATGAAAAGTTGGAATTTGAGAATGAAGGTGAAGGAAGAATGTACTATGATGATGATGAGGAAAATGAAGATCATGACCACAGAGATCCACCTAGAGCTGTTATACCAACTAGAAGTGATGCTTACACTGAAAATGAAGCATCCGTTGACAGTCATTCTGCAACATCCGTTAACACTATTAGAGATGCATCCGTTGACAGATATTCTCAAGCATCCGTCGACAGGCAAAATGATGCATCCATTGACAGTCAACTTCATAATTCAGCAAGGACAACAAACTCAGGGGGAGTTTCTCAAGGTCAAAATTCAATGCTAAATCAACATGATCATGCTCATGGAAATGAAGCAACCTCATCAAGATCAAACCTTCCACCTGCAAGAAAATGGACTAGAGATCATCCATTTGAGTTAATCATTGGTGAATCAAATTCAAGAGTCCAAACTAGAAGGGCCACTCAAGCAGAATGTCTATACAGTAGCTTCCTGTCTCAAGATGAACCTAAGAAAGTGGAAGATGCCCTTCTAGATCCAGATTGGGTGTTAGCAATGCAAGAAGAGCTAAACCAATTTGAAAGAAATAAAGTATGGAAACTTGTGCCCAAACCTGTTGATAGAAGTGTCATAGGTACTAAATGGGTTCTCAAGAATAAGACAGATGAAAATGGCATAATTGTGAGGAATAAAGCTAGATTAGTGGCAAAGGGCTACTCTCAAGAAGAAGGAATAGATTTTGATGAAACTTTTGCTCCAGTGGCAAGACTTGAGGCAATAAAAATCTTTCTAGCCTATGCAGCACATGCCAATTTCAAAGTCTATCAGATGGATGTCAAAAGTGCCTTTCTAAATGGGGAACTGGAAGAAGAGGTCTATGTCCATCAACCTCCCGGCTTTGAGGATCCAGAATTTCCAGGATATGTATATTTTCTCATGAAAGCACTTTATGGTTTGAAGCAAGCACCAAGAGCCTGGTATGACACTTTATCTCAATTTCTTTTGGAGAACCACTTCACTAGAGGTACAGTAGATAAAACCTTATTTCATAGGAATATTAATGGCTCTTCAATACTTGTTCAAATCTATGTAGATGATATTATTTTTGGGTCTACAGATGAGAAGCTTTGCAAAAAGTTTGCCAAACTTATGCAAAGTAGGTATGAAATGAGCATGATGGGTGAATTAACTTACTTTCTTGGCCTACAAGTAAAGCAAGTTAATGAGGGCATTTTCATAAGTCAAACAAAATATATTTATGATCTCTTAAAGAAATTTGACTTAATGGATTGTACTTCTGCTAAAACACCTATGGCCACTGTAACTAAGCTTGAGTTGAATACTAAGGAAAAGTCTGTGGACATCTCAAGCTATAGAGGCATGGTAGGTTCACTTCTATACCTAACAGCTAGTAGACCTGATATAATGTTTTCTACTTGTCTTTGTGCTAGATTTCAAGCTAACCCTAGAGAGTCTCACTTAATAGCTATTAAAAGAATTTTCACGTATCTCAAGGGAACACCAAACCTTGGCATTTGGTACCCAAGAGAATCTGGTTTTGATCTAACTGGCTATTCAGATGCAGATTATGCAGGTTGCAGAGTTGATAGGAAAAGTACTACAGGTTCCTGTCAATTTCTAGGAAATAGGCTTGTTTCATGGTTCAGTAAGAAACAAAGCTCAGTCTCCACTTCTACAGCTGAAGTTGAGTACATTGCTGCTGGAAGCTGTTGTGTACAGATTCTATGGATGAGAAACCAACTCATTGACTATGGTCTAAAAGTTGAGAAGATTCCAATTTTCTGTGACAACACAAGTGCTATTGCCATCACAGGGAATCCAGTGCAACATTCGAGAACCAAGCACATTGACATCAAATACCACTTCATTAGAGAACATGTGATGAATGGTACAGTAGAAATGCACTTTGTGCCAAGTGAAATGCAGCTTGCAGATATCTTCACCAAGCCTCTTGATGAATCCACATTCACAAGATTGGTAGGTGAGCTAGGTATGCTTAACTTGTCATAATTCCTATTGATATTTGATTTCACTGCATTGAAGCTAGAAATGTGTTTTGATTTACTTGAAAGTTAAAACTTTCAGAAAAATTTTCTGCAGAAATTTTGTCTAAGGCAAAATTAGCTTATCAACGGATATCCTTTTATCCGTTGATAGTATAAACACATTACTAGATTTTCGCATGTCAACGGGTAACAGGCTATCCACGTCATCAACGGATAAACTGCATCTCAACCGTTCATTCTATATCCATTGATATACATTTTTTTTATATAGCCGTTGGTAACCGTGTATATCTAATCATGGATGTACTTATTTTCTTTTCATTTATTATCTGACAGTTACTTTTGACCAATGGAGTAATTACTTTTAATTATTTCATTTTTAACTCTTGAAAAATATAAAAGGCTGACTTGTACTCTCACATCTCACTTTTATTTATTTTCAAGCATATCAAAAGTTAACTGCATCTTCTTCTCTAAAACTCTCTGTAACCAAAGTTCAAACACTTCAATGGCGCCCATTGTTAAGATGATGTCCTCCACTGGGTTTACCTATGAGAAGAACAATTTCCCGGCCTTTGTTGACACAGTGAATGCTCCAGAAGCTTACCACACTTTAATGAGTTTCGTGAAGAAATGCAAACTGTCATATGCTATGACTGCCACCACTCCCTTAATCCACGAGGTAATTGAAGAAATGTGGACATCTGCTGAGTACAATGGCAGAGACGGTACAATTGCTTTTTCTTTAAAGGGTAAAAACTATGTAGTTAATTCTGATGTAATAACTGCTTGTTTAAAATTGCCTGAGAATAACTGTCTGAAAGTACCCACTGATGCTGAAATTGTTGCCATGCTTAATTCTATTAATTATGCCCTTAGTACTGAAAACTTAGGGAAAATTGTTAGGAAAGGAATGGTTAAAGAATGGAGCTATTTCTGTGATGCCTTCATTAAAACTTTTTCAGGCAAAATTAGTAATTTTGATGCTGTTACCCAGTCCATGCTAACTATGATGTGTATGCTCTTAAATGATAAATTCTATAATTTTGGCACACTAGTTATGTATGAGATAGCTGCAAAGTTAGGTAAAAAGGAAACTAGGAGCAAGAATATCTACTTTGCTAGATTTTTAATGCTCTTAGCACTGCATGTATCTGAGAATGAGCTATCCATTGCTAACCCGGATAGCAAGTTCCAATGTTTTGTTCAGGAGAAAGAGAGTCTTAAGTGACCTAATTCGAATGAACCTCAATGCAGGAGTACAATTGGTATATCTACCAATTGTTCAGGTAACTATTTCTAGCTCTGAAACCCCTATCTCCAACCCCCAAATTTCTTTGCCTTCTAGTGTCACAATGGAGTCTCTAGTTGTGACCAAACAGGCTCCTACCAAAGTGACCAAATTCAGAGTTCCAAAATCACATTCTATTAAGCAAACCTCAAGTGTCTCTCAAAAGACACCTGTTGTAAAATCTACCAAAACTCTTGAGGGGAGTGTGAAGGTGGTAGTGAGTGGTGAGGGACAGGGTGAACATCAAAGAAGCCCTAAGGATAAGGAAGGAGAGATGAGTGCAACCACCATTTCAGTCTCTCAAAAGACTGCTAATGTAACTACAAGCCAAATTCTAGTTACACTCTCTCAACAGAGTGTGACTACTGAATCAAGTTCCCCACAAGGAACACTGCACAAGAGGGTTAGAGACACAGATAGCCCACTCTCAAAAACCTATGGAAGAAGAGTGAAATCTAGAATCACAGGGGAATCACAGGGTGCACACACAGTACAGGAAACTGTACCTTCTCAAATTCAGTTTGATGTGACTTCAATAAATGTGGAGTCACAGCCCCTTGATCTTAATCTTCAAATTGATACACATTACAATCCACCATCACCAACTCCATCTCTGGATGTGGATATGATATCTACATCAATTCCTGATTCTCCATCTTTAAGATTCTTGGAGAAGCCCCACTCTGCAATTGGTGGTCATCATCTTTTAGACGATTTGTTGGACCATCAATCTTCCCTTCCAGAATTCTCAACACAGACTGTGGACTCAAACTTAAAATCAATCTCCACAGATTCAGTGTTGGTTTTCTCTTCAACGGATAAAATTATTCCTTCCTCAACGGATATCCTTCATCCGTTGACAAGTGTTTCTCCATCAACGGATGCGCCTCTTTCTAGCCATCCGTTGACAGCTATAACTACTCCATCAACGGATATTCCTTATCCGTTGATAACTCACTCTACCACTGCTATATCTGACATTCCTGTGTCAAGTGTGGAGGAGTTCTCAGTAGTTGAAACACTTTTAGGATTGAGGGAAGGGAGTGAGAGGCTGCCTTGTGAGCAGGCAAAAGGAGAGCTAAATAATGAGAGGCTGGCCATTTCTTCCGGTCAAGCAAAAGGAGAGACTGAGAGTTCCACCTTAGTAGGTGAAGGTGAGGGTGTGAGAGGTGTGAGCCAAGGGGAGCCCTTGATGCAAGAAAAGAGAGATGAGAGAAGAGAAGGGACTACAAGAGAGATAAGGATGGAAGAAGCAGCCATTGCTAGTGAGTCAATGGAGGTTGAGGATGCAGCCAAGGAAATGGAATTTCAAAGAGAATATCAGTCCATGATTGACTCCATTTCTTTGGATGCCAAAACCTTTACTCACCCTGTTCCTGCCTATCAAATTCTGGCACAACAGGGCAATGTGGAAGCAGAGGAGGCCATGCACCTAGTGCACACCTCACAGTCTCTACTTAGAGCTAAGGAATCTTTAGAAGCTCTGCCAACCACTGCTGAGAGTGAAGAATTTGAAGATTCTGAAGATGAAGACATCCAGAGCACTGAAGATGAAGGTGATAGCAGTATTCATGATTGGAAATTTGCTAACAACTACACCTATCATCAACTTGATGTGGAAATCATAAGGCAATATAAATCTGCCCTGGCTGAGCACTAAGAAGCAGATCCACAGAGAAAGGTTGTTCTTCAACAGGCAATTGACTCCCTTAAGTTACAAAAGATGCAAATGGTGATTCAGAGATCCAACTTAGAGGAGGTCAAACAAGAAATCAAGGATGTGAAGATCTCTGTGGATTCCAAGTTAGAGCAACTAGCTCCTACAGCCACTCAGAGGGTGTTGCAACAAAGGTTCATCAAAGAAGACAACCTGGCTAAGTTTGTGCAACTACTCAACTCAAGAGTGGAAAAGATGGAATCCTAGATGGAGCAATTTCTTCACCATCAAAAACTGCAAACCCAACTGCTAGAAAAGTTAGTTGCAACCCCAACTTCTAGTCAAACCCTTGATGCTAACAAAAAGGGGGAGAAAGTGGAAGAGGCTCTGGCAACTACAAGTCAAATCTTAATTTCTGAAAGAAGGGAAGCAGCAAGTGAGGGGGAGCAGCAGCCTACCATAGTGGTCAATCCACAGGACTTCATTGTCGAAGCTTCCCCCAGCAAATCCAAACCTCTACAAGTAGCTCTATCTAAAGAGTTTGATTTCTCAAACTTGACAGAAGAGGAAAAGCTAGCCAAGATTGAAGACCTGCAAAGGATGAAAGAGGAGAACAATGAAAGAATAATGAGGACAGAAAGATTGATCAATGCATCTATTGTATCAAATCTGTTCTCTAGCCAAACCTCAGCTCCAACAATATCTACCACAATTCTGAAGGTGCTCACTCTAGCAATTGTGGCTCCTACATTCTATGATGCTGAGCCTTCTCATGTTAAAGAATTTGAACCCTACATCAAAGCAAGACCCTACTCACCACCAAAAGCAAATGGGAAGAACAAGTTACAACTGGACTTTCCATTTCCCAAGGATGATGAAGAGAAGCTGATGGGTAAGCAAATTAAGGAATTCAAGGAGAAGACTAACAGTTGTGTAAGAGAATGGATGGCTGTAATCATAAGGAATGGAAAAGTTCTACACATATCCAACAGCCATCCTAGATTTGTTGAAGCCAAGAGAGAAGAGACTTCAAGGCTGCTAAGAGAATCTCAACCAAGCACTGAATTGCAAAATGAAAACTCAGATGAGAAGCAAGCCAGGCTGGCTCAAGAGTTAATGGATGAGGTAGAGGATGAAATGAGGGAACCTGAGGAAGTCCCCAAATCCAAAAGGAAAGGGAAATCAGTCCCCAAATCCAAATCTAAGAGAATGAAATCAAAGGCAAGGAGGCCTGTCTCTCTGGAAATTGAAAACAAGGAGACAGTTGGCTCATCACAACCTATTTCTGTAAAAGTATTCAACCCAGCTGTGAATTTCCATGGTGATCCTATAGTACCTAAAGAGGAACCAATGAATCTTGACTCCATTTTGGTTCCTTTATTCTTGCTGAAGCCTTAACAGAAGCCTATACAGAAGAAAAGGATACCAAGGAAGCAACCTTCAAAGGAACCAATTCAAGTTGCTAGGGTACCTGCTATTGTCAGGCAGCCAATCTTGGAAAACAAGGATGATTTTATCTATCAGGCAGATATTGAAGAATACTCTGGCATGAATCTTTATCTGGATGAATTGTCAGAAGTAAGAGGAATTGACAAATATAAACATTTGCCTGAGAGATTGGTCTTTGTATACAAGGGAGGAAAGGAAAGGACATGGCCACTACAGAGGGTTCTTGGAGAAAATTATCTGACCTTAACCAAAGTGTTCTCTGCAATCAAGAGATACACAGGGTTCTCCAAGATAGCAAAAGGGGAGATACGGGACAGAATAGAACAGATAAGGAGGGAATGGAACTCACCATCAAGTCTACCAAGGAAGATGAAGATCCCATACAATGGACAGAAAATCCACCTTCAACCCTTCTGGATGATGGAGTTCGGGGATGAAGATGGTAACAGGAGATTCTTCAGGTTAGAAGACCAACTATCAAAGGCTAGTTCTCAATACCTGAGATGGTTACAACAAAAGCTAAATCCAAAGGTTGATGAAGAAGATGCCTTCTATAGGCAACTCCAAATACAGATTGAGTCCAACTCTACCAAAGAAGGAAAATCAAGGGTGATGCCAACAAGAGAAAAGAAACAGTCTTAATCTGCTCAGTCTAGAGGAGCACTTCTCTGTAAATTTCTCAAACTTTCAGTTTTTAATTTTTGTAGCTTAATGCAATTTCCGCATTGTTATATATATCTTTAGGAATGTTTTGTTATCATCAAGGTCCTGAATTTATGCTTTATTGCCATCAAGTATAAATTGGGGGAGATTGTTAGGAATATGTTGTACTTGATGATAACTTCACAATCAATCAAATTGTATAAGGTTTTGTAGCTGTCAACGGATGAGGATTGGTAGCTCATCAACGGATGAGGTTTTGTAGCATACTACAGTATCTCTATCTTATCAGTTGATAGTGTTTTTATCCACAGTCATGTTGACCATCAACGGATAGGCAGAATAGGGTAGCCAATTGTAAATAAGCTATGCTATGTAATTCTGTCTAAGTGAAAGTGTATCAACAGATGAAGACAAAACTCTATCAACGGATACAACTCAAATCCACTCTATCAACGGATACAACTCAAATCCACTCTATCAACGGATACAGCTCAAGTCTCAATATCAACGGATACAGCTCAATACATCATCAACGGATGTCAGTGTACAATATCAACGGATAATCATTGACACTGTCTTCTATGATTAGCTGGGGATTAGCAGTTGATAAGGACATGTTTGACTGACAGATCACATGGGTTGATAGTAGATACAAAAAGCAGTATGGCAGCCATACTTTGGAAACACAGAAGAAAGAAGCATTCCGTTTACACTATGAATACAAGAAAGGTGCAGGAGACATGTCTGAACACAAGGACAACCTTTCGGCTACATGTGTATTTGGAGTGTAGTAGCAAGTCAACTAGAATTAGATTAATATTATCTTATTCCAGTAGTACTTGTAAAACTTGGGATTTATAACCAAGTGTAGCAACTTTTTGTAGACTAAGAAAACAGATACATTTTGCTTAGGGTTTCTATTGAATATTCTTAGAAAGCAAAGAGTTGTAAAACAGAAGTTGTGTACTTTTGTATCACAGAGTTTTCTTCGAATAAAAGCTTCAGGTGGTGCATTTAACCACCTGATTTTTATGTGTTTGTGCATTAATCTTTTTACAAGCAATTATCTAAGTATAGATTTGTAGAGTTCTTATCAGAAATTTATAAATATCAAGAATTGTATTCAACCCCCCTTCTACAATTATACAAGTGTGTAATCTGGGAATAACAGTTGTCCTTAAGTCTAGGTTGGGGATGGGACTGATAGCCCATAATGATTCATCTACAGTGGGAACCCAATACACATGAGAGGAGATCCCTCGAAATTGTATTCAATGTGGTAATAACAAGTTGTAAAGGTGAATTGGTTGTACCTTTAACTACATAGATTGATACTCACGTATCTGGAGTCTATCCCCTGTAAACCTAAAAGGTACTGTAACTGCCAGAATAGCAAGAGTTATTTGAACTCTGAATGGGGTAAAGTCATATGATGAGATGCTAGCAGTACATCTCTAGAGATGCCCAGCTAAGCAAATGTAATTGTGTGGTCGCAATTTGAGGAAAGGATTATTCCTTGAAGCATTCGATGAACAGTATCGAGACATGACCATTAACATCTCAAAGCCGTAGATTAGCACCATAGCCTTTGACTTGTCGTCATCTATGGAGTGTGGTTACACCAAACGGATAAAGATCATGGTGAAACATTCCATCTGTATCCGGTAGCTATCGAAGTAGGGGACTTAGGACGGTTCAAACCTGGAAGGGTACCTACTCTGAAAAACAAGTCATGATGAGGATATATATGCATTTTTGTATGGATTTGTGGGGGATTGTTAGAAAATGGAAAGTTTGAGGCATATTTATAATATGTTCTTGATGTAATTTCTGGAAACTAACAAGTGGAGGTTGATCCTTTTAATGAGGACTTAAACTTTCATGTTTGGATCTAAGACATTTTCTTAGTGGAATCCATAAATAAATTGAGTTGAAAGATGGATTCTTGAAATGGGTTATGTGGGTTGTTTAGTTGAAATAACTTGTATCCCACATTGAATTGGTAATGAAAGGTTGGTGGCTTTATGTAGCTCCATGTGCAAGTGTAGTGCAAAACTACAAAGGCATGTGGGTGTGCATGGTTGTAGTGTGGGCCTCGCGCGCACACACACACACGCACGCGCACCACCGCTCGCCACGCCACGCCACGACACAACTAGGGTTGAAGGACGATTTGGGCGAATGTCTCGGCGTCTCGCGTACGCGAGGTGACCTGGGCGAGGAATTTTATTACCTGGATTATTGATTTATTTTAACAGAAAATCAGACTTTATTTGTTACTGCTGTTGGATCAGTACTTGGATTATTGGACCTGATCAGACATCAAATCCTGATGGACAAATCCTGAAGATGACCAATTACTGATGGGCATCAGATCCTAACAGACTAAAATCCTGATGGATCAGATCCTGATATTGACCAATCCTGATGGACATCAGATCCCGAGGAAGGTCAATCCTGATGCTGATGCTGCAGTTAATGAAATTAAATCAGAATAATTACTTTCCTTTTATGGAGTATCAGTTACGTTTTATTTTTTGTATTATATACATACAAAATAGAACGTTGTAAAAAAAATATATGTACTAAGGATAGAAAACCCTCGCTACCTTCTTCTTGCTCTCTCTCAATAAATACAGTTTATATACATAATTCTCAGGCGAACTGAGGGCTAATCGCTGTTGATCATTGCTGTGTCTTTGAACGGATTGGTCTGTGCTATTTTATCCTGGAAGTGATATTGCTGCAACCCATCACAATGTAAGTGGGGCAATAATCTCTTCAAGAACAGCCAAGTCTGGTCGAAGGGCTTGGTGACTCAGCTGTTCTTCTCTCTCTGAATTGACCAACCTTCCATTGCTTAGACAAATGGGCTGTTGGTTTCCCGACATGTATATAAAGATCCAGCAACGAGCCATCTGATCAATATCACACACACAGAACATCTCTTTTTAATATATTGTTGTGATCAACCCATCAAAGTCAAACACTCTGTTTCGAATTTCGATAACAAGCTAGTTGGTTTTGAACTTCTACAACAACCTCACCAACAGAAAATCATTTCGAATGGTGTTCTTGCTTCACAAACTTGCCTTTCATCACCACCACAACCACCATCCATCAGAAGCCTCTTTGGTATCATTACAAGCTTTTTGCTCCCATGTATCGAATTCTTTGGCAAAACTGATGTTGAATTCAGACCCTGGATCAGAATTGTTTTAGGTTAGGGGAATTACACAATCAGAGATTCAGAAACAACCAATACGGAGCACACACAGTAATCGATTAGTTAACAAGATCCACTAAAGCGCGGTCAAACACTATTCAAGTATTACTTCTACTTCTATCAACAATAAGTAAAAGCAAAACAAGAACACCAAATAATATTTGACGTGGAAACACCCACGTCCCAAACTTGTATTATTAATCCAATCAATAATCAATAATACATCAAAATAATAACATCTTAACGGTGTCCCAAACCCAATACTTGAGCCAACAATGCTCAAGAATCACCCAAACAATACCTAAGACTACATCTCTTAAGTATTCACATATCAATCAAATACAATATGACTATGTATATATAGCCATCCAAAACTTAGACACCAAGACTTACCATACTTGTTCTACAAGTCTTACCATACTTGTTATACAAGTCTTCCAATTCTGAGCACCTAATTACCCAACTTAGTGATCAAGACATAACATGTATAATAATTGTCTACACATACAATTATTATCTTTCCCATATATATCTTGGACCACTCAAACCCATTACATTATATTGGGTTAAAACCTAACAATCCTCCCCTTCAACCCAATACCCATATCAGATTGAACGGTAACCATCAAGCCATCGACGTCCATTCGCCAATGCCTCCCCTCGAACAAGAATCTCGTCCTCTTTGCTCTTTCAATCTTTGAGTGTCGCTAAAACCCGTATAGTGACCCTCCAAACCACCATCCTTCACCATAACGATGTATCCATCTACAAAATTACGTGCATCAACCACCACGAGTGCCCTTCCACATGTTGAGTCACCCGATCCTTGTTTCACAATCCTTCGGTCTCCTGAAGAAAATCCGTAGTATCATCCAAATATTTCATCTGGTTGATCAAGCCATTGAAACAATTGCGATGAATTCTTCCATCATCTACCATCTCGAGTCCGAACACATGATTGATCCACGGTGCCAGTCAACCGCCAAATTGCACGTAACTTTGTCTCTACCCGCTTTAGCAGCAATCTCCTTGTCAGCAAATCCTTCATCATGCTCTGCCATACCAATTGAATCTCGAACTTTCCCTAAACCTCATCCATCACGAACCCGAACCTTGGCTCTGATACCACTTGTTAGGTTAGGAGATTTACACAATCTGAGATTCACAAACAACCAATACAGAGCACACACACTAATCGATTACCATCAAATGGCTCCAAATTGTTTTCCATCAAATGGCTCCAAGAATGTTTTGAGGTTTTACCTATTGTTAACTGTTATGCCCTAATCTGGGCACAAGTTCTAAATAGGCCCAATGGACTACACTAGGGGTCCATCTCTCTTATTGTTTACAAGAAGATAGTTGACAACAATGAAGTTCTGAAGGAACTAAAAGCTGTCAATGATGTAGTGGAATGCCATGTTTCAGCTACACCAACTGGTAAAAGTGCTGATTTTGCCCAAGAACTGCAGGGAAGATTTGAGGCGATTGAGAAGGCGCGGTCGATCTGATGTTTTTAGATACGTTGACAGGGAGGAATGAATTGATTCATACCCTCTAGCAGCAAAAGCAATAGTAAATATATATTTGAGTTTAGTAGCTCATATTTTTTTTGTATATATTTTATTAATTTTTATAATAACAATGAATAATATTTTAGTTTAATTTTGTCTTTTTATAACAATTATATTTGCTCCTTTAATATTAGTTTTTACTTTATTTTATTCCAAAATTAATGGAATCCAACGGTGACCACTTCTTACTTAGTAATCGTTCTCTAACTCGATCTACTCAATTTTTCCGAGAGTATAGTGAATTTATTGATTATACTATATCTCACTTTATCTTTTGGAAGAATATCGCGAATGCACCAAAACTTAGGACCAATTATTGTAAGAAAATAGGTTTTCTAGATTCAAGATCAAACCCTGAGAAGCGAACTTTTTTGCAACCTAAAAAAATGTAATTTTCATATGAAAATGAAGATTAAATATTAACCTCAATACTTATTTATCATTTCCCATAATGTATTTTTTCTATCTTTTTAAAGTAAACAGTTTGAAAAATTATTGTTCTTCCTTATTGACAAAAGCTATAGTCTAACCTGAACAAACAATTGCAACATGCTTAAGCCAATTACGAAAATCGAATCAATTACATATAATCATTGATTTCTGAATTTTCATAATCGAATACCTGATCGAAAATTGAATAATCTATTCGGATTTTTGTGCTGACCTCTATACACCGTTTCTTTTTAGGTCACTCGCCAGTTGAGACGTTGAGGTTGTGTGGTAGCATTTCGGAAAAAATATTTAGTGCTTTTTATATAATTATATATGTTTGTATGCGCATTCGTGATTGTGTATATAAGAA
This sequence comes from Saposhnikovia divaricata, assembly GCA_036435485.1. Classification (NCBI taxonomy): domain Eukaryota; kingdom Viridiplantae; phylum Streptophyta; class Magnoliopsida; order Apiales; family Apiaceae; genus Saposhnikovia; species Saposhnikovia divaricata. The sequence goes on along the minus strand of CM071597.1, from coordinate 63,603,463 downwards.
CCCAGATTTTGGGTGGAATTAAAACTTTTATGTATTTAATGATGTAAGCACGAATAGTGGTTATGGCTACAATGTAATAATTGATATTTGGAAAGAATGAATGGAATTCGACTTTATTATGTTTATGTCATGAAGAATGCTAAAGGGTGACAACATAGGTAAGAATAATCTATCTTCTAAGGGAATAAGATATGGCAACCTCAAGCAAGAGAATACTCTCATGTCATCCAGATCGATAACGATTAATCCAGTAGTTCCGTAAAAAGGTTAAGGAACGATCGAAAGAGAATACGGACAATTATACAACCCTAAGAGAACAAGTAAAGAATACAGAATGAATAGTGTTTTGGTGGGAGTATATAATAATATGAGACGACACTATATAGAAGCATTCAGAACGGATTTCCGAGTTCGTATTAGTGATCCAGGGGGAAAATAAGTGTATGTAAAAGCTGTCGGATTATGAAAAACCGCACTTTTATTTTCTCCGAGAATTCCCTGGACATTGATAGCCTTAAGTATTTAACGAATGGATTTAAGGAATATAAATTGGAAAGTTAGAATGAAAGATGGAGAATGAAAGTATTAATATTAAATAGGATTCCCGGTAAACCCTAATTAGAAATCCGTGAAATATTCCTACGAACGATCAATCGAAATGGGCAATAACCGGACAAACAAACAAGCAGAGGAAGCAAGAGTCTTGTGCAAGCTACTAGTATAAAATATCTAGTAACCAAACTAGAATCAAGGAACTAGCACCCTAGAGAATGCAACTAAGTACTTAGCAAGGCAACCATGTAGTTAGGCTAAAACCACCACATTTTCAACACTTGTCATGGTATTTCCTCATCCAACACCTCACTACTTTAATAAAGTAGCTTTATACAAGATATTATGTTGTAAGTGGATGAGGGTGGATGAGATTAAATCATAGAAATCAAAAGAAACCAAGCAACTCTCTCCCCCCCCCCTTGCATATTCCATTCGGCCAACACCATTAATTCCAAATCCAAACTCAACCTTCCCACCATCTCTTGATCTTGTAAAAATTATGGTGAGTCTTACATTTCCTAAAAGTGATCCCCTAAAAGTTTCAAAGCCAAACTCTCTTGTTTCCATTTTCAAATAATTCATCAAAGAGGAGGATGAATAGTGGTTTATGAACTAATCTTGTTTTTTCTTGTTTTTCATGGTGGATTTAGCTAGCTTAGGATCATCCAAGGATAGATCAAGGCTTATGAAGGTTATACTACTCTCTAAGTAAGGTATAAATCATTTCAAACCCTAACCTTTACTTTGAGTTTATGCATGATTCATGGTGATTTTGGATTAAGTGATATTAGTAGTATTTTACCACCATGTTAGCATGATTTTGTGGTTAGATTAGCTTTATGATGATATATTGATGAAGCATGATATTCTTGAGCTTTTAAGAGATGATTATTAACTGTAGTAATTGATTAGATGCCCGGTGTGGCTTGGTTGTTGCGTAATGAATTTTAGAACGCTCGATTCGTAGCCGTCGTAATGCCCGATTTTCATTAACACTAAGAAACCGAACTGGTCAGTAGCCATAACTCTCTGTTCTTGGCAAGTTAATGAACCCTACTGATAGATTTTTGAACATAGATCACTTTGGCGAAAGAATCGAAGCATTTCGATTTACGGTTTAGGAATTATGACCAAATTACTAAAAGTAGTTCGAATCCGTAACCAAAAGTTTGTAACTGTAATTGAACCCTCATACACTATGTAACGTCATGACAAATCTTGGTAAATAAATACTAGAGGTAAAAAGGAAGGTGTGAAAGAAAACCGTATGTCAAAAGGATCATTTTTCGATTTATTAAAAATGTTCGAGTCAAGGTTAAACGCGAACGAACCCCTAAAAGACGACTCTTTTATGACTTCGGTAAAATACTTAGAAAACGGGCGATAAAACTCGGAGTATAATATTGGTTCATAACGATCGACCTTAGAACTCATATGACTTAAGTATGTCCCAAGTATAAGTACGGTGACATGTCGTATTAACGAACGAATGTCGGGTCGGATCAGTGATAAAAAGTAATCCACTAAAAGGGGTATAACGAGATAACTCGAGAACGTGTTTCGATTTAAGTATAACTTAACTTTTAATATGTTAAGTGATTAATCCCGAATGCCTTGACTATTTATAGATCACCAAGCTGAACCGGGACCCGCTACCACTACCCCTTACCGTACTCGACTACCAGGCAAGTTTCAATTCCCTTCTTTTAGGCTGTTGTTGTGATTGAATAAATATATATATATATATGTTTTCTGTTATACATATGCCATAGCATGCATGCCTACTTTCAAGTTATATCATTATGCTTGTTCCCTGATTGTTATTGGCTTATAAATTAGATAGCTATCGTATCAATTATAAGCCGGTTATTGTAAGACCCTCAGAGAAGGGTGTATACATCTTATTCATCAAATATAGACCGGGAGTCAATATTTCTTGACATATCGAGATTACCTCGAAAGAAAATATCTAAGTAAATATTTTCCATTATTCGGGCGACGAATAGTATTTGAATATTCGTTCGAGATTATTATTTTAACGATCCTTACTTCAAATAATTATTTGAACGTAACTATTCGACGAATAATATTTATTTTAATATTCATTCAAAGTCGAATTATTTATCGATTATTATTTCGAATATTCTTCTAAAGATGAGACTACTAAATGAATATTATTTTGATATTCATTTAGAATATTATTTTATTAAATAAATATTACTTTTGAATATTCATTTAGGATATTAATTATTTGATGAATATTATTTTAATATTCATCTGAAGCTTGATTTATTTATCGAATATTATCACGAATATTCCTTTAAAGCTTGGATTACTAAATGAATATTACTTGATATTCATTTAGAATATTATTCATTAAATGAATATTACTTTTTGAATATTCATTTAAATTCCTAATTAATTATGAATATTGTCTTAAATATTCCTTTCAGGTCCTATTAATTAATGAATATTATTTTGAATATTCATTTAAATATTTATTTATTCAATAAATATTCTCCTGATATTTCTTCAGGGATTATTTTGGAAAATACTCTGATTAAAGATATTCTTTCATCTTCCTAAATATTCTTTAAATATTTTTAACTCAATAAATATTCTCTGAATATTTATTCCATACTTAGAATAATCTCAATAAGGTTCATCTTCTTCGATTATTACGAAAAATATTTCGGAGTCATATTATTATTAATCTTATATCAAGAAAGGTTCTCGGACATCATTCTTCTTTGAGTCTATCTCCCTAATAATAAGGGAACCTTACTTGGAAAATGTTATTTATCTTGTCGACTTCCCGGTCATAAAGTATTCTCTTCACTCGCAACTCGGGTGCTGTTGACTTATTAAGTCGTTGTTTACCTTCTCATCTTTTGAGGGGTAAGATTGTTGGAATAAGTTGATATTCGATACCAAGCCACAGCTTGGAAGTTATTGGTGAATTTTCCTTTTCCAACTAGATACGACTACCTTGTAGAGTCTTATCAACAAGTATTACACTTGGGGAAAGGGGGACGAACGTTACATTCAGAATCATGAATTCTATTTGAACTAGGAGTCATGTAAGAGGCCGAGTAACGCCGGTCCATCCCCTTTGGCCCAACCGTTGGCCGGGGACAGCTAGTAAGGCGGTAGACAAGTAAAGCCGTCAGTTCTTCCTTCTACCGGTAGTAAATCTAAATTGAGTTGTACGATCTCGACTGATCATCAAGATTGGAACAGCGGGCGCGGTGAATACTCCATCCTTGGTTCATCATCCAAACTTATTTATTTCCTGCAACACGATTACTGTTGGCAGAGCTGGAAAAGTGTTCATAACTGGAATTGCAACCTTTTCCTGCAAGTTCCTCTTCTTAATAACAATGAGAATATCTCGCTTACTTTTGATGTAGCAGATATTTCTATAAACAAATACTTTAAGTTACCTTGTAACTTCATCGTTCATATTATACTGGCATCATTTCCGTAAATGTATGGCATATGGTTTGAAAGATAATTTTGAACTGTTTTAAATTATCGTTCAGTTATATATATTATTGTTGGTGGGCTTTCACTCACCCTTGCTTTGTTCACATTATGTCACAACAACAGCTAGGACAGATGGCTCGCGTCAGGCGCACTCGGCGCAAGCAGGTTACCCGACCCACCGGACTACCCGCTGAGATGCTAGCCGCCATTGCTGAGGTAGCATAGTTAGACAGCTTTTGTTTCCTGTTTAACTATATCTATAATTAATGTAATCAACGGCAAAACTGTTAAACTTATGATGTTATCCTTTTGGGATTGTAATAACTTTTATTCGTAACCCTTTAATGTAAGACTTATTTCAATTTCATCTCTGGGACTATAATTGTTGTGTGTGTGTGAGTGGTAATTATTGTGGGGTCACAGCATGTGATTTATTTATTGTGGACTCAAGTCAAGTATTATGAATGGATGTAAGACCGTAACCACCAGATCCCTGACCCCGGATCTGGGGGTGTTACAGAGATGGTATCAGAGCGAGAGTTATATATCCCAAGAGATGATACGACGTTATATAATAATAAATTCAATAATATAATAAGAACCCTTGCCAGGTTCACTTAAAACCCTTACGGGAACTTTTTAAGTATCATGATAGTAACATAATTCGTCTTGTGTAGGCGAGCGACATGTCGGCCCAGGAGGCAGCTGCGAGACAGCATGATGAGGACATGTTCCGGACTAGGGACCCATACTATGAGCACTTGCCTGAGGAGGATACTGAGCCTGAGGAGGAGGACGCTGAGGAGGTCCAGGTTGATGCTGATACTGATGTGATCGAGTGTGAGGAGGAGGACCCTGAGGAGGTCCAGGTTGATGCTGACACACATATTGTTGAGACTGAGGGGGAGGAGGACCCGGAGGGGATCCAGACAGGACAGGATGCTGAGTTAGTTGTTGAGGGTGATGATTATTGGGTTGTATCTGAGATTAGGACCATGGAGGAGGATACTGATATGACCACTGACCAGGTCATGGCTGCTGTTGTTGGACAGGCTGTGGATGAGGTTGAGCCAGTGGAGGATGCAGTAGGGAGTTCCAGACTACGAGTGCCACCCCTCCCTGTTGAGAGAGCCCCTACCCCACCACCACTACCTGTGAGCCCATACCCCGATGAGTTTGAGGAGCTTACCCCAGAGCCCCAGCAGACAGAGACTGCCGCTCCAGCTGAGCCATCCACCCCACCTCATGCCCCGATAGGAGGAGTTCCAGTATGTGTTCACAACTTGATTGTGAACGGGCTTTATAAAGAGTTGTCTGTGGCAGATGCCAGGTTGGCAGAGTCTAGGAGGGAGTTAGCAGCAGAGAGAGCCGCCCGAATGAGGTTGCAGGGCAGGAGGACTATCAGTGTCAGGGTTGGGTATAGGGCTGTGACCCGCATCGAGCTGAGGGCTCGGGTGAGGGTGCGACAGTTGCCTACTGATGGGCATGGTAGGGTAGACAGAGCAGAGGCTGAGGAGATTTTCCGCATCGCCAGGGGAGGGTTCAGAGGATGTTTCGTCGTGGCGGCTGATTTCAGATGTAGTGATGCAGTGGTCTAGTTGTCTAGTCATGTACGGACATAGTAGTGCCGGCTTTTGTAGGGATGGTTTTCTTGTACTTGTTTTCCCTTTTTGCAGACTAGACAGATAGACAGCGTATTTCACTTTTGACTTGTTGTTGTTGTTAGGATGGCTGTACTTTAAACTATCGTTGTAACTCGGATGTTGTACCTTTCCGGTACCTGGTATATATTTGTTTCCCTTTCAGTAATTACAATTTTGTTGGGATGTGATCACGAGTTTATTAGCATATGTATTACTTTTCGATTAAGTTGTCATGAGATATAAAACTGTGGGATTTTAAACCCAATCATGTAAAGAATTATGCAAGGAAAAATCCTTTAAAACAGGTAAGTGGACCTAATGTATAATTTTCCAAATTTTCAGTAAAATGCCTCCAAGACGAATGGGCACTAGGGCTAACCCCCGAGAATCTACTGACCAAGAGAGTCACAACCAACACGGGGAAAACCATGAAAGTAGTGAAGAACAAGATCAGGATTATAATGAGCAAGAAGATTCCCAGTATGGAGCAGAGGATGAACCCCTGTACTCTGAAGAATTTGAGGGGGAAATCGAGGGTGGAGAAACTGAAGTAGAACAGGAAGGGGAGAACCAGGGCGGAAACCCCATGGGCCAGTTTATGGATCTACTTAGGCAGAATTTGAACCAATACCCCCAGCCACCACCAGGCAACAACACTTCAGTGGCAAATTCCTTTAGGGCCTTTAAGTCCCTTAAGCCCCTAGAGTTCCACGGATCGGCTGATCCCGTTGAGGCGAGGGCCTGAATCAAGGAAATGGAAAAATCTTTTGAGATTCTGAGTATTAATGAGGCTCAGAAGACTGTTTTTGCTACTTACCTACTAAAGGGAGAGGCCAATTATTGGTGGGAAGCCAAGAAGAACATGGAGACTGATGCTATCATAGCCTGGGAAAGGTTCAAACAATTGTTCCTGGAGAAGTACTTCCCGAAGTTCATGAAAACCAAGATGGGACTTGAGTTTTTGGAACTGAAACAGAACAATATGTCAGTGGCGGACTATGAGGCCAAATTTACTGAGCTATCAAGATTTGTGCCAGAGTTTGTAGACACAGAAGAGAAGAAAGCTAACAGGTTTCAACAAGGGCTGAAGCAGTGGATCCAGAATAGGGTGGCGGTTTTAGAAATTACAGATTATGCCACCTTGGTGCAGAAGGCAACCATTGTGAAGGCTGGTAGTGATCAGATGCAGAGAGAGAGAGAGAAAGGGGGGATAAAGAGAAAGCATGTTAGTATGGGCGGAAGATCCGCTGGAGGAAAACCCCCAACCAAGTTTAATCGAGGAGCGGTTTCCCTACCAGGGAGGAATGTAGGGTTTAAACCATCTGCGAGTGTAAGTGTGAGCCAGGGCAGCCATCAATCAGGAATGTCCCGTTCCAACCCTTCTCGACCTCCATTGCCATTGTGTGCTACTTGTGGGAAGAGGCACTCCGGGGTGTGCAACCTGAAGTAGATAAACTGTTATAAGTGTGGGCAAGCTGGGCATTATGCTACCTCTTGCACCACGGTCATCCCTAATAGCACAACCTGTTTCCAGTGTGGACAGCGAGGGCACATGAGGAAGGATTGCCCAAGGAGCAAACCAGCAGCATCAGGAGCAAGCAAGGTTGCCTCAAATAGGCCACCAACTGCTAGGACTTTTAATATGTCGGTACAAGATGCCATGAGGGACACGGATGTGATAGCAGGTACATTTTATCTCAATTCAGTCAGTGCAAATGTCTTATTTGATTCAGGAGCAACTAAGTCTTTTATATCTAGAGATTTTGCGTATAAGTTGAAACTTAAAACCCAGCAACAAAGAGATTCCTTACTAGTAGAAATAGCTAATCAGGAAATCGTACCGGTTAATCAAATTCACCCCGATTGTAAGCTAGAAATAGGAGGACGATCCTTCTATGTCGATTTAATTCCTTTTAAGCTAGGGGAATTCGATGTCATTTTGGGTATGGATTGGTTGTCTCGCAATGATGCGCGGATAGATTGTGAAGGGAAAAAGGTTAAGTTGAAAACCCCAGGGAAGAAAGAAATAGTGTTTGAGGGGATGCGACAGACCCAGAAAATTCTGACCATGGCGCAAACCAAGAGATTGTTACGAAAAGGGAACGAGGCTTATTTAGCCTACGTTATAGACACTCAGAAGGAAGTGCCAAGATTGCAAGACATTCTGGTAGTTAATGAGTTCGAGGACGTGTTCCCACAAGATCTTCCCGGACTACCACCTGATAGGGTAATTGAGTTTGCCACCGAGTTAGCCCCGGGGACGGCGCCAGTTTCGAAGGCCCCATACCGATTAGCCCCAGTAGAAAATGAAGGAGCTAGCTAAACAATTACAGGAATTGTTGGATAAGGGCATGATAAGGCCCAGTGTGTCACCTTGGGGCGCACCAATGTTGTTTGTTAAGAAAAAGGATGGAAGTATGAGGTTATGCATCGACTACAGAGAATTGAACAAGCTAACCATAAAGAATAAGTATCCATTGCCCAGGATAGACGATTTGTTTGACCAGCTAAGAGGCGCTGAATACTTCTCTAAGATTGGTTTGAGAACGGGATATCACCAACTGAAGATCAAACCTGAAGATATCCCGAAGACTGCATTCCGTACCAGATATGGACATTATGAGTTCTTAGTTATGTCATTTGGATTGACCAACGCCCCAGCAGCCTTCATGGACCTAATGAATAGAGTGTTCAAGGAATATTTGGACAAATTCGTGATAGTTTTCATTGATGATATTCTTATCTACTCAAAGACAGAGGCAGAACACGCTGAACATTTAAGGATAACTTTAGAAATACTTAGAAAGGAGCAGTTATATGCCAAGTTCTCCAAGTGTGAGTTTTGGAAAAATGAGGTACAATTCTTAGGGCACGTGATCAATAGAGAAGGAGTGTTGGTTGACCCCTCCAAGATAGAAGCAGTTTCAAACTGGGAACGGCCAACTACTCCAACCGAGGTGAGGAGTTTCATCGGACTGGCCGGATATTACAGGAGATTTGTCCAAGACTTTGCAAAAATTGCAGCTCCATTAACTCGACTTACCCGTAAAACCGAGAAATTTGAATGGACTGAGAAATGCGAGAAGAGTTTCCAAGAGTTAAAGAAGAGGCTGGTGACAGCCCCAGTGCTGGCATTACCTGATGGAAAAGGAGATTTCGTGATTTATAGTGATGCTTCGCATAAAGGACTGGGATGCGTGCTTATGCAGCACGGCAAGGTAATAGCATATGCGTCTAGGCAATTGAAGGATTATGAGGTCAGATATCCCACACATGATCTAGAACTAGCAGCCATAGTCTTCGCTTTAAAGATTTGGAGACACTACCTGTATGGGGAAAAGTGCGAGATTTACACTGACCATAAGAGCCTCAAGTACATTTTCACTCAGAAAGAGCTTAACATGCGCCAGAGGAGATGGTTAGAGTTAATCAAGGATTACGACTGTGAAATTCGCTATCACCCGGGCAAAGCCAATGTGGTGGCTGACGCCATTAGTAGGAAAGAAAAGCTCAAAATGATAACTTCAGAGGAAGAACTAGTGAAAGATTTTGAGAAGTTGGAAATCGAGGTTAAGTTACCTGGAAAGGGCCAAGAAAAGTTGATGGAAATTAGAATCCAACCTCCATTGCTAGAAAAGATTAGACTGTGCCAGGAACGGATGATGGAGGAGGAAAAGAACTCCACAGAAGAGCTAATGACCGGGGAGGAAATCAAGTGCGAAAGAGACAAGGAAGGGATCATGAGGTACACATACAGGATATGGATCCCAAATGTTCAGGAACTCAAGAATGAGATTTTAAATGAGGCACACAACTCAAGATACTCAGTGCACCCCGGTAGCACCAAAATGTATATGGATTTGAAGGAGTATTACTGGTGGCCCAACATGAAAAAGGACGTAGCAGAATGGGTAAGCAGATGCTTGACCTGCCAACGAGTGAAAGCAGAGCACCAGAAGCCCAGCGGACTTCTACATCCCTTAGAGATTCCAGAATGGAAATGGGAACACATAGCCATGGATTTCGTAGTAGGTTTACCAAGGACCAAGGCTAATCATGACGCCATATGGGTAATTGTAGATCGACTGACGAAATCAGCTCACTTTCTCCCGATCAACGAAAGGTACACGGTCGACAGACTAGTGGATATCTACTTAAAAGAGATAGTGGTGCGACATGGAGTCCCAATCGCAATAGTATCCGATCGAGATCCTAGATTTAACTCCAGGTTTTGGAGAAGTTTTCAAGAATGTGTAGGGACCCGGCTGAACATGAGCACAGCCTGCCACCCCCAAACAGATGGGCAAAGTGAAAGAACCATCCAAACGCTAGAGGATATGTTGAGAGTCTGCGCGATAGACTTCAAGGGAAATTGGGATGATCACTTGCCATTGATTGAGTTATCCTACAATAACAGTTATCATTCAAGCATTGGGATGCCACCTTATGAGGCCCTTTATGGAAGAAAATGTCGCTCTCCCTTGTATTGGGATGAAGTTGGAGAGCGAAAGATGCTCGGGCCCGAAGTGGTCCAACGAACTAAAGATGCAGTAGATCTAATCAGAGGACGGTTGGCAGCAGCCCAGGATCGACAAAAGAAATATGCCGATTTAGCTCGGAAAGGCAAGGAATACGAAGTAGGGGACCTAGTGTTCTTGAAAGTGTCACCTTGGAAAGGTTTAATGAGATTTGGGAAGAAAGGAAAGCTGAGTCCCAGATACATTGGACCATTTGAGATCTTGAGACGGATTAGGGAACTAGCTTATGAGCTCGCATTGCCCCCGAATCTACAGCAGGTGCACAATGTGTTCCATGTTTCGATGCTAAGGAAGTATAATACGGATGCTAAGCATATTGTAGAGTATGAGCAAGTGGACATGCAACCAGACTTGACCTTTGTGGAGCAACCTGTGGAAATCATAGACCGGAAAGAACAAGTGCTCCGAAACAAGGTCATTCAGCTAGTCAGAGTTTTGTGGCAGAACCACAATGTAGAAGAATCCACCTGGGAACTTGTAAGCGCAATGCAAGAGAAGTACCCCCACTTGTTTTCAAACTGATTCCGGGACGGAATCCTTTTAAGGAGGGGAGACTGTAAGAACCCAGATTTTGGGTGGAATTAAAACTTTTATGTATTTAATGATGTAAGAACGAATAGTGGTTATGGCTACAATGTAATAATTGATATTTGGAAAGAATGAATGGAATTCGACTTTATTATGTTTATGTCTTGAAGAATGCTAAAGGGTGACAACATAGGTAAGAATAATCTATCTTCTAAGGGAATAAGATATGGCAACCTCAAGCAAGAGAATACTCTCATGTCATCCAGATCGATAACGATTAATCCAGTAGTTCCGTAAAAAGGTTAAGGAACGATCGAAAGAGAATACGGACAATTATACAACCCTAAGAGAACAAGTAAAGAATACAGAATGAATAGTGTTTTGGTGGGAGTATATAATAATATGAGATGACACTATACAGAAGCATTCGGAACGGATTTCCGAGTTCGTATTAGTGATCCAGGAGGAAAATAAGTGTATGTAAAAGCTGTCGGATTCTGAAAAACCGCACTTTTATTTTCTCCGAGAATTCCCTGGACACTGATAGCCTTAAGTATTTAACGAATGGATTTAAGGAATTTAAATTGGAAAGTTAGAATGAAAGATGGATAATGAAAGTATTAATATTAAAAAGGATTCCCGGTAAACCCTAATTAGAAATCCGTGAAATATTCCTACGAACGATCAATCGAAACGGGCAATAACCGGACACAGAAACAAGCAGAGGAAGCAAGAGTCTTGTGCAAGCTACTAGTATAAAATATCTAGTAACCAAACTAGAATCAAGGAACTAGCACCCTAGAGAATGCAACTAAGTACTTAGCAAGGCAACCATGTAGTTAGGCTAAAACCACCACATTTTCAACACTTGTCATGGTATTTCCTCATCCAACACCTCACTACTTTAATAAAGTAGCTTTATACAAGATATTATGTTGTAAGTGGATGAGATTAAATCATAGAAATCAAAAGAAACCAAGCAACTCTCTCCCCCCCCTTGCATATTCCATTCGGCCAACACCATTAATTCCAAATCCAAACTCAACCTTCCCACCATCTCTTGATCTTGTAAAACTTATGGTGAGTCGTACATTTCCTAAAAGTGATCCCCTAAAAGTTTCAAAGCCAAACTCTCTTGTTTCCATTTTCAAATAATTCATCAAAGAGGAGGATGAATAGTGGTTTTATGAACTAATCTTGTTTTTTCTTGTTTTTCATGGTGGATTTAGCTAGCTTAGGATCATCCAAGGATAGATCAAGGCTTATGAAGGTTATACTACTCTCTAAGGAAGGTATAAATCATTTCAAACCCTAAGCTTTACTTTGAGTTTATGCATGATTCATGGTGATTTTGGATTAAGTGATATTAGTAGTATTTTACCACAATGTTAGCATGATTTTGTGGTTAGATTAGCTTTATGATGATATATTGATGAAGCATGATATTCTTGAGCTTTTAAGAGATGATTATTAACTGTAGTAATTGATTAGATGCTCGGTGTGGCTTGGTTGTTGCGTAATGAATTTTAGAACGCTCGATTCGTAGCCGTCGTAATGAACGATTTTCATTAACACTAAGAAACCGAACTGGTCAGTAGCCATAACTCTCTGTTCTTGGCAAGTTAATGAACCCTACTGATAGATTTTTGAACATAGATCACTTCGGCGAAAGAATCGAAGCATTTCGATTTACGGTTTAGGAATTATGACCAAATTACTAAAAGTAGTTCGAATCCGTAACCGAAATTTTGTAACTGTAATTGAACCCTCGTACACTATGTAACGTCATGGAGAATCTTGGTAAATAAATACTAGAGGTAAAAAGGAAGGTGTGAAAGAAAACCGTATGTCAAAAGGATCATTTTTCGATTTATTAAAAATGTTCGAGTCGAGGTTAAACGCGAACGAACCCCTAAAAGACGACTCTTTTATGACTTCGGTAAAACACTTAGAAAACGGGCGATAAAACTCGGAGTATAATATTGGTTCGTAACGATCGACCTTAGAACTCATATGACTTAAGTATGTCCCAAGTATAAGTACAGTGACATGTCGTATTAACGAACGAATGTCGGGTCGGATCAGTGATAAAAAGTAATCCACTAAAAGGGGTATAACGAGATAACTCGAGAACGTGTTTCGATTTAAATATAACTTAACTTTTAATATGTTAAGTGATTAATCCCGAATGCCTTGACTATTTATAGATCACCAAGCTGAACCGGGACCCGCTACCACTACCCCTTACCGTACTCGACTACCAGGCAAGTTTCAATTCCCTTCTTTTAGGTTGTTGTTGTGATTGAATATATATATATATATATATATATATATATATATATATATATATATATATATATATATATATATGTTTTCTGTTATACATATGCCATAGCATGCATGCCTACTTTCAAGTTATATCATTATGCTTGTTTCCTGATTGTTATTGGCTTATAAATTAGATAGCTATCGTATCAATTATAAGCCGGTTATTGTAAGACCCTCAGAGAAGGGTGTATACATCTTATTCATCAAATATAGACCGGGAGTCAATATTTCTTGACATATCGAGATTACCTCGAAAGAAAATATCTAAGTAAATATTTTCCGTTATTCGGGCGACGAATAGTATTTGAATATTCGTTCGAGATTATTTATTTTAACGATCCTTACTTCAAATAATTATTTGAACGTAACTATTCGACGAATAATATTTATTTTAATATTCATTCAGAGTCGAATTATTTATCGATTATTATTTCGAATATTATTCTAAAGATGAGACTACTAAATGAATATTATTTGGATATTCATTTAGAATATTATTTTATTAAATAAATATTACTTTTGAATATTCATTTAGGATATTAATTACTTGATGAATATTATTTTAATATTCATCTGAAGCTTGATTTATTTATCGAATATTATCACGAATATTCCTTTAAAGCTTGGATTACTAAATGAATATTACTTGATATTCATTTAGAATATTATTCATTAAATGAATATTACTTTTTGAATATTCATTTAAATTCCTAATTAATTATGAATATTGTCTTAAATATTTCTTTCAGGTCCTATTAATTAATGAATATTATTTTGAATATTCATTTAAATATTTATTTATTCAATAAATATTCTCTTGATATTTCTTCAGGGATTATTTTGAAAAATACTCTGATTAAAGATATTCTTTCATCTTCCTAAATATTCTTTAAATATTTTTAACTCAATAAATATTCTCTGAATATTTATTCCATACTTAGAATAATCTCAATAAGGTTCATCTTCTTCGATTATTACGAAAAATATTTCGGAGTCATATTATTATTAATTTTATATCAGGAAAGGTTCTCGGACATCATTCTTCTTTGAGTCTATCTCCCTAATAATAAGGGAACCTTACTTGGAAAATGTTATTTATCTTGTCGACTTCCCGGTCATAAAGTATTCTCTTCACTCGCAACTCGGGTGCTGTTGACTTATTAAGTCGTTGTTTACCTTCTCATCTTTCGAGGGGTAAGATTGTTGGAATAAGTTGATATTCGATACCAAGCCACAGCTTGGAAGTTATTGGTGAATTTTCCTTTTCCAACTAGATACGACTACCTTGTAGAGTCTTATCAACAAGTATTACACTTGGGGAAAGGGGGATGAACGTTACATTCAGAATCATGAATTCTATTTGAACTAGGAGTCGTGTAAGAGGCCGAGTAGCGCCGGTCCATCCCCTTTGGCCCAACCGTTGGCCGGGGAGAGCTAGTAAGGCTGTAGACAAGTAAAGCCGTCAGTTCTTCCTTCTACCGGTAGTAAATCTAAATTGAGCTGTACGATCTCGACTGATCATCAAGATTGGAACAGCGGGCGCGGTGAATACTCCATCCTTGGTTCATCATCCAAACTTATTTATTTCCTGCAACACGATTACTGTTGGCAGAGCTGGAAAAGTGTTCATAACTGGAATTGCAACCTTTTCCTGCAAGTTCCTCTTCTTAATAACAATGAGAATATCTCGCTTACTTTTGATGTAGCAGATATTTCTATAAACAAATACTTTAAGTTACCTTATAACTTCATCATTCATATTATACTGGCATCATTTCCGTAAATGCATGGCATATGGTTTGAAAGATAATTTTGAACTGTTTTATATTATCGTTCAGTTATATATATTATTGTTGGTGGGCTTTCGCTCACCCTTGCTTTGTTCACATTACGTCACAACAACAGCTAGGACAGATGGCTCGCGTCAGGCGCACTCGGCGCAAGCAGGTTACCCGACCCACCGGACTACCCGCTGAGATGCTAGCCGCCATTGCTGAGGTAGCATAGTTAGACAGCTTTTGTTTCCTGTTTAACTATATCTATAATTAATGTAATCAACGGCCAAACTGTTAAACTTATGATGTTATCCTTTTGGGATTGTAATAACTTTTATTCGTAACCCTTTAATGTAAGACTTATTTCAATTTCATCTCTGGGACTATAACAGTTGTGTGTGTGAGTGGTAATTATTGTGGGGTCACAGCATGTGATTTATTTATTGTGGACTCAAGTCAAGTATTATGAATGGATGTAAGACCGTAACCACCAGATCCCTGACCCCGGATCTTGGGGTGTTACAGTGTAACTTACCAAAGAGTTGTTCGCTTATGATAAAATTGGTCCATCTCTGTTAACAGAACAAAACCACAACGCATGTATTATTGATGAACTTGTTCTTTGACCGAAGCTTCACACATGGATGTGAATATAGAACTAATAAACGAACTAAGCATCATCTGCTAAGCAAAAGTGTACTTTCAATCATAAAAAAAATTAAAATAATATAATATCAAAAACAGTTGATATGATTCAATGGACCAAAAACCGAACAAAGAAAAGAAATCACCAAAATATAGTGTTCCTAGGAATATAAATTGTATTAAATGTTTTTTTTTACTATAGAAATTCTTAGCACCCAAAATCTTTTTGAAATTTACCATTTCTATTTTGCCACCATTTGTTTGTTTGTGGGTCTCAATTCTAAATTTGCTAACTTGGTTAGAAACCCCAACGTCCTTTTAATATTGGAAATTGAGGAGAAATTATCTATTTAATGTAACCCCTAACCATTCATCTTTATCAGCATTAAGTAGTAAAATTGATACAGAAGATTCACAGTTATTTCTTATGTATGCAGAGTAAAAAGAATAGCCAATCAATTTTCATTTGGTACAGAAGATTCACCGCAAGCTTATGTACACACACTAAGGTTATGTTTGGTTGGGGAGAATGGAATGGAATGGGATGGAATGAATAGAAATTAAAGGAATACAATGAACATGAGAGGTAAGATTAAAAAAAAATGAGTGGGTGCAAATTTTGTATGATAGGATTTTGGAAGAAAATAGGTTGGAGTGAGAGTGGATCATTCCTTTTCAAATTGGTGTGTTTAAACTTTAGCTTAGGTGGTTAGGAATGGAATGATGTAAGGAATGAAATTTTTAAACATTTAACTATATTCTTATTCAAATTCCATTCCATTCCCTCCAATTTGATTCACCCCAACCAAACACGGAGTAGCCAATCGGTCTTAAACAACCCATCAGTTTGGTTCCAAGAAAGATATGAAAATGGATTGAATGCTGGAAAATTTCTCTTTCACTTCAGGGCATTCAGGAGTGGCTCTTGTACATTTTCCTACATATGCCTAAGAATGTTAGATCCCTCGTGTTCCTCAGGAAAAGACTCAATGTTACTCTTGATCCTCTCTAGCACCATCTCTCTCATTTGTTCAAGGTTCCTCAATCCTTATATCTTCCATTCTTCGACGAAGCGCGCCAGGATTTTTAAGATGTACATAAATTCAGGATTGCTATTAATGGCTTCACGAGTCCACATAATGTTCATCATTACGTTACGACCTACACGAGGGTCATTCAAGAGGTTCTGGGTAGCAGGGATATCTATCATTTCACTCATCACATTATATTCCCCGATATTTGTTGCTCTAGTTGTTCAAAACCTTGAAGACCATACCCAAATAAACTCGAAGTTTCACCTTCAAATCCCTGACTTTGGACAAAACCAGTTCCAGTCAAAATGTCAGATGTGCTGTTTGCACCAGCAACAGCCACGCTTGCACTAGCGCAAGATGTAGCAGGAAAAAATCGACAAGCCAATTAAATTACATGACCATCCTGTACACCTTCTAACTGCAAAATAAAATAAGGCAAAATGAGATCAAAATAAAATAGGGAGAAACTGTTTAACCCCTATTGGCCAGGGGTTACTTAAATTTCTACTTTAATTAGTTGAAATTTCTGTGTATATAAAATAGTTGATATATATATATTTTTTAAACTCTTATGAGAGTTTACATATTTTTAAACTCTTAAATCCATACTAGAATATTATTTGTAAGATAATTGTTGTTGGATTAACGAAACAAATAACCTCACAAAAATTTTTAGTTATGAAAAGATATTGTTAGGCGCTTTTTAAAACAATTATGATTGTCGATGGTTCAAGACATTTTTACAAGTAGAGATTGAGTGCCCAAAAATTACTAAATTTACCCTTTTTCTTACATTTATCTATACTAATATATAATAAGCAAACAGGGGTGTAATTTGGTTGTTTGGTTCAACCATCTAAAAGAATAGTAACCGTTAGAAATTTAGTAAA
This sequence comes from Saposhnikovia divaricata, assembly GCA_036435485.1. NCBI lineage: Eukaryota > Viridiplantae > Streptophyta > Magnoliopsida > Apiales > Apiaceae > Saposhnikovia > Saposhnikovia divaricata. The sequence continues at coordinate 63,586,041 of CM071597.1, read as the reverse complement.
TAGATGATAGCCGTTAGATCTAATAATAAGGAATATTCTATATTTAAATCTCTTTTCTAAAGATTCATTGTTCGAATCCCGTAAACAACAAATTTACATTAAGATTTTATATTATTAGTTCTAATCAATACATATCATTTATTAAATAACTATTATTATTACTAATAATTTTATTAATTAATATAACAAAGTTAAATTATATCCATAATAAATTATTATACTCTATTTTATTTAATCATATAATTTCAAAAGTATTTAAAAGTAACTTGTGCTTTACACGGGCTATAAACTAGTTATATATAAAGATAGAACCACCTCAAATTTGTGATTGTAACATGCGATATACACTTTATTAGGACAAAAAGTCTTCCATCAATTTTAAGTAGAAATGTTACAACAAATAGTGAATATTTTAATCAAAATATAAGGATTTTAGTTGTGAAAAATTTTAACTCAGTCTATTAAGAATCGATCACAAGAACTAATAAGTTTTAACAAGTCAAATCAGTTTCAAATTTTTTTTAAGAATCACTAAAAGTCAATTCAATATATTACAAACTAACGACTAATTAATATAACAACTTGTTTTAGATATATAAAATAACAATAAATAAAAGAAAATCACGTGTCAAGTATTGAAAAATTCGAAAAAGTTACCTGCAAACTATTAGCCACTGGAATTCGTCCTTCTTGGAGCATTTTCTTCATTGTTTACTGCAAATATGTATAAGTTGAATTAAAGAGAACAAGAACATTTTACAATTGTAATATAAAATTTTCAAGATTAAGATAATAAATATTATAGTGATTTGTTGTATGCATTTTGAAGAAAATGATATAAAAAAGATTTATTTGAGAATAATGTTGTCAACTATATGTCTATATCTATCTTTAATCTTAGCATCTTAACCCATTCAGATATTTACAAAAATTATATATCAAAATCAAATATAGACCCATCCCTACCAAAAATTTAATAAAACTCTAAACAAATCTAAAACCAAACTGGTATGACTCGAACTCAAACCAATTCTATTTTGATATGCATTACGTATACTCAAGTTTTAGATCCGTATTTTTTGTTTCTGTATGATTTCATTATATTAACAAATAAATTCAAAGGTTTAGAAGAAAATAAAATTGGAAAGACTGGGTATAAATAAATCCAATCCAATCAAATCAAAGCAAAATGGATTTTCATGTTTTATGTGTATTCAAAAAATTGGTTTAGAAGACGACTAACGAGTTTGTCTCAAGCAAAGTTAGGATGATAAACATGATAGGATTTTCAAGTAAATTAGGATATAGTGCACAAGAATAAAAATCAGGCAAATATTAGATATACGAGGATAAGAATTTTGGAGAAAGAGAAAAGGGGACAAGAAAGAAGTTTTAGATCTGTGTTTTTTATTTCGGTATGATTTCATATATAAATAAAATAAATTCACAGTTCAGGAGAAAATAAAATTGGTAAAATTAGGTATGAATACATCCAATCAAATCAAAGCAAAATTGATAAGATTAGGTATGAATAAATCCAATCAAATCAAAGCGAAACAGATTTTCATGGTTTATGTGTATTCGAAAAATTGGCTTAAGAGACGACTTACCAGTTTGAATCAAGCAAAGTCAGGATGATAAGCATGATAGGATTTTCAGGAAAATCAAGATACAGCGCCGACGAATCAGATAAAAATTTGGTGAATTAGGCAAATATCAGATATACGGGGACAAGAATTTAAGAGAAATAAAATAGGGGAAGAGGAGAGATGATGGAGTGAAGAATGAAAGATAAATTTATATTACAAGTGGGGTGTGCAAGTAGGTGGAAATGTAGACTAGCTTTTTGTGGTGGAAACATATCGTGAAAGCTTTCGGTGTGGTCCAATAAAACTTTTTTTAATTATAAACTTACAAACATTTTTTGTTGAACATATATAAAACTTTTTTTTAATTATAAACTTACAATCATTTATAAAATAACAATTAAAATTCTATTGAATAAAAATAATTTATTACGAAAATGTATTTATAACATTTTACAAATCATTAAAAACATATATTTACAACATTATTTTACGAAAAATTGATTTTGTTTATAACAAGTGTTCAAAAAAAATATAACTTGAGTTCAATGTCATCCGTTGAAACAATAATTCTACTTGTGTTAAATCCAAATATATCAAATAATTTTACTTTGGTATGATTAATAAATTTTTTATAAATTAATAATATATCTATATCCTAACTTGGTATTGGTTAACCGTATAAGGATACTTGATAATGATATAATGTTTATTCAGCCAAATTTTAACTACGGTTCAATACTCCACTATATTAAATAAATAAAATTTCAAATTCTATACTTCAATTAGGTATTGGTGAACCCAAAAGGGATATTGAAGAATTAAATTATATTTTTGTACAATAAAATTTTAATTATTATTTAATAAATGATGTTAAACCCAAGTTACAACAAGTCCAACAGAGGAGAGAATAAGCTCCAGGATGAGTATGTCCTGGTCCTTAGTTTGTTCCTTATATATAATAAAATAAAAATTCCTAATGATTTAAAAACCTTATTAGTATATCAACTCCAACAAGCATACCTATATTTATTCCTTATTATTTTTATAATAATAAATTTAAAAGGAAATAGAAGTGCAAAAAAGGAGGGAAAATGAAATTTTAGTTGTAGAAATGGAGTTAAGGATGTCTAGAAATTCCTCAAAAGTAGGGAATGACCATAGGTTCATAGTATTTTAGGGAACCACTACTCAGCCTAGGGCCCCAAAAATCCAAGGGCTCCAAAATTTAGAGGTATTGTAGGTATATTTGTATGAAAACTTGTATATGTTGAGTCCAAATTTACCAAAAGATACTAGGAAGGCAATACAAGTGTAGAGCTACATAAAAGAGATGAAAGGTAGCTATCTAAATGGTTGGATTGCTTATAGCATTCCTCCATTGATACTCGTTATAGTTGATTATTAGTAAATTTTAAATGTATATTATATTTATGAAAAAACAAAATTTAGGGCCCCATAATTTAGGTTCGCTTAAGGCCCCTCGATTCCCAGGACCGCCCCTGAGTAGGACACATTTGGTGTAGTGACTTATGCCAAATTCTTAAATTCCAACTTAAGAACTTTACTAGGTAAGCTATTGCACTTGCTCTTACCCTTATGGTGTTGAACAAAAAAAGTTAGTAGTGTGTAACTTAGAAAAATTTGGGAAATGGCCCTTTATAGCATAATTGTAGGATGAAATGCTCCGAATGGCACAATTAAAAGAAAGGTCCTTAATATCACACTCAAACGTCAAATCGTCTTGCGTTATTAATTTACACAAATTAAACTCGTGGATATCTGGTATGGTGATGTTTTCCATAACATAGATCACGTGGTGGACCCCACACTATTGGGCTTCCTTTTATTTCCTATCAGACATAAGCAAGACAATCACGTGTATGGGTCCGGTGCATATAGTAAAAATGTGTGTTTAAGCAATGTGTTTCCAAAATGCAAGTCTATAGCATGTTATTTTAATGTGGAATGAAATTCATACTACGTTTCTAATTTTATTTTCTTAATTTATTTTTTTAATAATGAGACAACGTAACGTAGAATTGTGTTTTCAGAAAATGCAACACGACACTACATTTTAGTGTGATTTTTGGAGCAATTTTTTTAATGTTGTGACATATGGGGTCATTATCCTCCAAACTGTGACATATGGGCCAACACCCAAAATTTTGTATTTGATCCTACTTTATAAATATATGTAAAAGTTCTACGAAAAATCATATTTACTTGATCTATATAGGTTTGGCTCAAAAGAGAATAAAACATTAATATAGTACAAAAAAAAATAAAGTTATCTACCACTGGAGAAAACAAAAAGTTGAAATCCTCAGAAATTTGAAAATAGGTTTCATAATAACCTCTGAAACAACTAAAATCCAAAATGGGGTTGAACATAAATGTCAAAATGTCATTGTTTAGAAGAGGAAATTTATCTTTTAATGTCCAAATAAATCATAGAAAAGGAAGGTACTGCCAAGGTTTCTACATATATGTTCTTTGTCGACTCCTCCGATGGCTCGTCATTCGATCTAAGCTTTTTTTCTTCACATTCTAAAGTTATCGATATCGTACATTGTCATCGACTCGTAATAGTCTCTGAAGATTCCATAGTACACATCTACAGCTGCAAAAAGTTATATCCAGTTCATCAAAATCATCCTAAGCGAGCACTCCAATCTTAATTTATTGGTACTATATCCAATAGTCCAACACGGCTTCTACATGACCTCTAATGTTCCTTACTTAACTATACACACTCATATACACTCTCATTTCTAGTTTACTATAACCTCGCTCAGATACCATTCTGTAACGCCCCCAAATTCGGGATCAGAAGATTTGGTCATTATGCGGAAATTCTCAATTAAAAAAACACCTGTTTAATAATATGTTGCCCTGTGATTTACAATTATAGAAGGGGGTTGAATACAATTGTATAAGATTTTTGACTTTAATAAATAATATGAACACAAGTATGAAGAATAACAGCTTTATTGATTACTGATATAAAACTGTTACAAAACTCTCTTAAGAAATACTGAGTTTTTAAGAGCTGCTAGGTTACAAGAATTCTCATGTAAGCGATTACTCTAATGTAAAACCTAAACTGTGTTTATATACATCACACAGCTGCCCTATCAATTACAAGATATGCTAAATCAGTTAACTACTATTTACAATACATATCCTAATTGAGAGTTACGATCCTATAAAATAGGAATCGATAAATCAATCTTCCTTAATCTCTGGACTAATATAAATATACAAGCAATCCTGACCATCTATAAAGTCCTGATAACCAATCCTGACAATAACGATCCTGATACTGATGCTTCTGTAATTCTAATGACGTCAACATCCAATCCAGATAAGCTAGTCAGTAGTCCAGATCCTGATATCCATTGAATCATAATCTAACATAATACAATATCACTTGTAATCATCCAAAACTGAAATATAACATCTGGGATCCCAACTATCTAGGATCTTTCAGGTGATAGTGCTAGAAACAAGAATTTAACTTCTATTAAATAAAATTTTCATCTTTACAATAATCTCTTTAATCAAATCTTATGCCAATGGTATAACTTCAACAAGAAGTATACCAGACCAACTAATCTTATACATAATAATAATTTATTCGTATCCAACTATATAAAATAGAACTTACACTAGATCCAGACATCCAGAGTCAAGTCATCTTCAAAATAGCATCTCGCTTCTTCTCTTTCCGAACTACACGGATAAGTTTAGCCAAACTACCTTTTTCTTGAAAGGTTAAAATTTAAAACAAACAAGTTTGAGCGAAAGAAACGCTCAGTAAGTACGTTACTAAAATAGGATAGGAAAATTTCTAAATATGAGAGAGGGTTAAGGAATCCAAGATTAGTTTTACCTTAAGTCAAAACAATTTTGATATTCGCAAACGAGATAAGAGTGAGTTAAGTTTAGCAAGTGTATGTTATAAGTAAACAGGATGTAAAAACATTTGATAGAATGTAAAGAACAAAAATTCAAATAAGAATCAAATTCATTTGATATAATTAGCACATCAAAGTAGCACTTGGATTTCATACTATAGCAGACATCGCACCTCTTAAAAAAATATAGAAATTGGAAATCACACGATGCAAAGCCATAATTGATGATCAGTCAAACTACAGCCCAGAATCCCCTTCGTAGCAAGTTCAAAAAATTATTGGATCTTAAGGCACTTATTGATATTGGCCTGAATACTGGCACATAGCCTTTTAGCACACAGCTTATTGGCACACAGCCTATTGGTTGGACCGTCATCTCAGTCTCTTACATCACCTTTCCAATTTTATTATTTAAAATGAATCATCACTTACAAAACAAAGCATAAGATCAAATACAAGCCATAGATATAACAAAGGTCTATTACCAGCGATCAACAAAGTTTGCACGTTTTTGAATAAATATAAGGTTTGTTTAAACCATTGTATTAATATCCGATTTAAGTCAAAATGTCTATTAAAAGTCTAGAACAATGTAGGGAAAGATTATCGAAAGTTTCTTTTTCTAAAAAATAGATATATACACATGCTTAAGATATAAAACAAGAAAACAGAGAATACGATAGAGTTGTTTGGAGCACTTGTAACACAATTTGAAGGTAATATATGCATAAACTTTAATGAATCTTATCACTTGAACAATAAGTGCGGATTATAGACACTTGCCTTCGGTCCTTAGCTATTACGTAAATTCGAAGTAACACAATTTTCTTCTTTTGTTGTACAGGATAATAATCCCTCCTTTCGATCATCCTTTGGTGTGACGTTCTTGCGGTTCCCAAGGGTCTAACTCACCGAGATCGAATACGCGCGTCTACTTCTATAGTCAAACCTGAGACGGTACCTCAGTCTTCAGACGACAATTCTTACAGTCTATAAATGCTTATAAACTCAACTTTAACGTATTAGCTATTCTTACTAGTATCTCTGTTGGAAGAAAATATTCGGAAATCTCCCCCATGAACATTGACATCCTTCTGGTGTTAAATTATCTCACAAAGAAACCAACAAGCCACGAAGCAATACCCATCCAACTCCAACCTTTGCTATTCAACTTTTCCAGTCTTTTGGTCCGTCCTGTCCGATAGTCTCTATAAATATAAGACAACATTTCAATCGATAAAGCCACTGAAATTAACTAAATCAATCAAAGGTCTCATCTATATCACACAAATAATTAACATAAAATCCATCCAAAACAATTACTACAAATAAGTTACGACAAATAAGGACAAAACTGTAAGTACAAAAAATAGAATATTGAAAAAGTTAAAAAAAATAACAAATACTTAAGTAAGGGTAATTAAGTAAATAAAACAGGTACAGTACCGACCAACCAAATTTTTAATGTTTCGGCATCAGTAATAGAGTATAGATAGGGGTGAGCAAAAAATCGAATTAAAACAGAAACCGAACCGAATCCGGCCAAAACCGAACCGAAAAAATCGAAACCGAAACCGAACCGGTGGTTGCGGTTTTTAATTTTTAAAAACTGAAACTTTCGGTTTCGATTCCGGTTATAGGTGAAAATCGAACTGGCTAAAACCGAACCGAATCGATTACTAAAATAAATAAATAATTAATTAATTTATATAAATTTAAATAATTTATATGTATTCTTAAAATTAATAATATATTATATTTTGAATTACAATTAAGGTTCAAAACGATGTCGGAGTAGATTACAAACGTATAAGATTTTAGTAGCACTCAAATCCAAAGGGAGTGTTGATTTCATCATAAAAAATAGAGACTGTAGACTTCTCCTTTGCTTCTTAAACAAGAAGTAATATTAATAATGTGTGGTTTTAAGAAAATAGTGTAGATTTGCTATGCAATGTCCTCAAACCTTGTATAACGTTCACAAAAGTTGGCTATCTTATATACCCCTACCAGAAAATTTAGATAACTGCCAGACCTCCTGTATATAAATGCTACAATGCAATGCCATTAATCTGCACATCTAACATTAGCACTAATATATACACAGAGTGTACTCATTCAACAGCTCAATCACTTTGTTTAAAAGTCGAGAACGTTATAATTTATAAATTTAAAGTCGTGTAATATATTTATGATTTTTTCATTCAGTTTTGTAACGGAAACCGAATAGTTAAAAATAGAACTGAGCTTTTAAAACCGAAACCGACGGTTCGGTTACGGTTTTCAATTTTTAAAACCGAAGACTTACGATTTCGGGGCAAAATCGCCCCGAACCGAACCGTGCTCTCCCCTAAGTATAGATACAGGTTTTTAATATATTTTTATTGATTAAAAAAATGGTGTGATATTTTTTTGGAATATATTAATTATTGCATGACTATGTTTTAAATTAAAAGGTAACATGTTTTAATTTGAGAAGAAATATTAATCACCAAAGGATATGGTACAATTGGTGGTCTTAGATGCTTATACAAGGGAATTTTTTAAATCAAAAGATACAGTGTTTTAATTAGAAAAGGCAATCGGCTAGTTATCATTAAATTACATTATTTTCTTATTTATTAACTAAATTAAAAGATTGAAAACTAACAAAAACCAAAATTTTCAATGTTTCGGTTTTAATAATAGTATGGATATATATATAGATAAAGAGGTTAATAATAATAATAATAATAATAATAATAATAATAATAATAATAATAATAATAATAATAATAATAATAATAATAATAATAAAGAAGTTAATAATAATAATAATAATAATAATAATAATAATAATAATAATAATAATAATAATAATAAATGTTTCGGTTTCAATGTTGTGCTAATGGGAGATTTTGTAATGTTAATGCAGAATTTTGTGTGACACTACAATGATCTATGTATCGGCATTGGTGCATAAGTATTACTATCATTGTCATAATGTTCATGCAAGTCATGTTCAACAGATGGCCAAAGTAGAAGTATGTTTGGTTAAATGATGTTAAACAGATGGGACAGGGCATATGGGTGGTGGTGTCACTGTTGAGTAGTGTTGGAATAATTGAAATGATGACCCGTTTTATTAGAAAATCAGTGGAAACTTGTATTTCAATTTTTTTTAACTTACCTGTGATTTTTTTTTCATTTATCAGAATGACAATTCAAAATAATCAGTTGTATTATAACCATCATGCTTTTATCTATATGTTCAATAATTTATGTTCTTGTGCTTCTATCTACTTGCTTCCAGCTTAGCAGAGGCCGGTTTTTACAACTTTTACTAGACTCTTCAATGAGACATCAGAAGTACTAGGGGGTTCACGAGCAAATCCAGCCAAGAAGTGCAAAATCGAAGACATTTCAAAGAAATTTGGTAGCCTGTTCCAAAAACTCAGCAATGGAGATATATCTAAAAATGCTGGCGAAAAGCTTGTGCAGCTCTGCCAAGCTCTGGATAGGGGTGATTTCAGTACTGCCCTCCAAATCCAGGTAATCCTATGTTTTAGACATTTAGTAGTTACTTACTTCATTTATGCAAGCAACTTTTAGATTGATTGCTCCTGATCTTGTTATAGGTGCTCCTTAATACAAGTGATTGGGATGAGATAATGTTAGTCTCAGCATTCTAGCTTAGCAGGTCAGAGACATATTTTGGTTTTTTTTAAATATATAGATCGAAAGCCAGTGCTCTTTGTACACAACACTGGCATTTTTGAATGTGGTGGCTGGGTTACAGTTATTCTCTCATTTTACTCATCTCAAGTGTTATCATTTTTATTGTTATACTGAATATTCTTCCTATTTCTAAAAGCAATTAGAGAAGAGAATGCTAATGTATTATGTACCTAAAGTTGCTGTTCAGCAATATTTGCAAGTGCTTTCGGAAGTAGATTTTGCATTTCCTTTGATAGACGACAAACTTTTTGTTTGGTGTCATTGAGCTGCTTAGAAAGACTGTAATATTTTTATTAGTGATTGAAAGATATGGTGTGATATTTTTGAGTATAAATTACTGTTTGCAATATTATGTTTTAAATTAAAAGGTAACATTTTTTAATTATAAAAAATATATTAATAATTGGAAGATTATGATTGTAAAATTATGTTTTAAATTAAAAGGTAACCTGTTTTAATTAGAAAAGAAATATTGATGATTGAAATATACGATATTTTAGGTGTTTATAAAGGGTAATATCTTCAATTAACAGTAAACATTTTTTAAATTGATTGAAAGTGTTGAGTATAGAACACAAGAAAGAATACAGGGGGGGTGAATGGATTCTTGAACTTTTCGTTGTTCTTGAATCTGTATAGCAAGATATGTGATAAGTGTGTGCTATAATTTAAGTGCGGAAAATAATAAACGAGCAACACAACATAATATCAGTTTAATCTAATATATTATTAGATAAAGATTTTGCTACAATCTGTGAATACAAAAATTAGTATTCTCAGCTTCGTTTTTCTCAGAGAGATGTTTTCTTTTGTGTATGAAAAACTTAACTTCTAAGGAAGTGAGGCTGTATCCTTGTAGAGCATGAATACAACCTACTTACTACAAATAAGGTAGCTAAACAATTTTACTTTCTAGTGTGTCTATCCTTTTTGAGTAAGCGTCCAAACGGTTACAGGTTTGACTTTGCAAAGCTCTGTTCAGATCCACTTCTTTAGCTCTTTGACTCTTGTACATCTCTCCAAGCTTCTTTGTAGGCCTTTCCAAAGTACATTACAGATTATGGTCCATAAAGTGCTTTAGCTTTTTGCAGGTTTCTGACTTGTACAATTTTTCAGTATTTTGTCTCCAAGATTGTATTCGAGAAGTAACTCTGTTGGTGATTCGAGAACTGGAATTGGCTTGATCGATAACTCTGAGTTCTTGAATACTGTTGGTGATTCGAGAACTAGAATTGGCTTAATCGATAACTCTGAGTTCTCAAATACTGTTAAACTGACATATCGAATGACTTCTCAGCTAGTTCATCCCTAAGAGCCTTCTCAACCTGACTAGCACATAGAACCTTATTCTGTAAATATTCAACTTCTTTCGTAAGGTTATCTACATGCATGGCAGTTAGCTCAAGTTCCTCATTCTTTTTGTTTAACAATTCATTCTTAGCAGACAGTTTGGCAATCACTTCATTAGCAGCAGTCATACTATTATGAATATTAAACATTTCAACAGATAGTTGTTCAACCATGCATTTATATTCAGAAACAGACATATCTATGGTAGTGAGAGATGGCACCTGAGAGTCAGATGGAGATTGTTCATCCTTGGAATCAGCCATCAAGGCATAGTTGCAGAATTCTTGCTCCTCTCCATCACTGTCAGAATCATCCCAAAACTTCCATTCAGCTATGTAGGCCTTACCTTGTGTATGCTTTTTCAGAAGGGCCTCATACTTAGCTTCAAGCTCTAGAAAATCCTTATCCTTCTTTTTAGGCTTCTTGCATTCACTGGCAAAATACCCTAGGTCATTGCATCTATAACATCTTACAGATGACCTATCCACATGGCTGGTTTTGAATTTATTCTTGTTTGCTTTCACAGGTGCCTTGATCTTGTTGAATGAATGGTTTTGGGGTCTAGATTTGAAGGATTGGTTCCTCTTGAATCTGATGTTTGGAAATTTTCTGGCCATAAAAGCATTTGAGGTGTTTTCCATGCCCTCTAGCTCTTCAAGAGTATAGAACTCTTCTTCTTCCTTCTCCTCAACAGGTTCAGTCACCTATCCTTCATTTTCTTCATCATCTACTATCTCTTCTATCCTCAGCTGACTTGTAGATGCTTCTAGGTCTTGAATAGATTTGTTGACAATCAAGGCACATGATGTGTTTATCATTCTGCCTTGGTTGGCTTGGATAGCCCTCTTCTGAAGCAACTCAAGCTTATGAGTTTTTAAAACCCCATAGAGCACATCATATGTGACTTTGTTCAAATCTCTTTCTCTTAGAGAAATGACCCTTTGCTCTAGGTAGTTTGGTGAAGACAATAGAAACTTCATGTTCAACTCCTTGGTACTGTAAACCTTACCATTCATCTGTAGCTCAGTCACTAGCTTGTGAATCCTTTCAAACATATCAGTAATACTTTTTTTGGACTGAGCCATGAAAGCTTCATATTGTGTGAACAGTATCTGTTTCTTGTTTTCTCTAACTTCCTCTGTTCCTTCACATAATACCTCAATATGATCCCACATCTCCTTTTCTGTTTTGCAAGAGGCTATGTTAGCAAACATTGACAGTTCCATAGAATCTATGATTAATAACATGAGATGACGATCGAGAGTGACCATCTCCTTTTCTGTATCCGTCCATTTGGATGGTTCTTTAGGCACATAAGATCTTGGAAAGGTTATGGTTCCAACAGTCTTTTCAGGAATCTCTTGTTGTGGAACAAAGGGACCATTCTTGAGTATCTCAGGATATAGAGGATTAGCAGCTTTGATGAACAACTGCATCTTGATCTTCCAGAGGTTGTAGTTCTCTTTGTCAAACTTAGGGACCTTCACCGTTCCTGTAGTCTTTGGTGTATTCATGATCGTTTTCTGTTTTTGAATAAACAGCCTGCTCTGATACCACTTGGTGAGTATAGAACACAAGAAAGAATACAGAGGGGGGGATGAATGGATTCTTGAACTTTTCGTTGTTCTTGAATCTGTATAGCAAGATATGTGTTAAGTGCGTGCTATAAATTAAGTGCGGAAAATAATAAGCGAGAAACACAACACAATATCACTTTAATCTAATATATTATTTGATAAAGATTTTGCTACAATATGTGAATACAAAAATTAGTATTCTCAGCTTCATTTTTCTCAGAGAGATGTTTTCTTTTATGTATGAAAAACTTAACTTCTAAGGAAGTGAGGCTGTATCCTTATAGAGCATGAATACAACCTACTTACTACAAATAAGGTAGCTAAACAATTTTACTTTCTAGTGTGTCTATCCTTTTTGAGTAAGCGTCCAAACGGCTACAGGTTTGACTTTGCAAAGCTCTGTTCAGATCCACTTCTTTAGCTCTTTGTCTCTTGTGCATCTCTCTAAGCTTCTTTGTAGGCTTTTCCAAAGTACATAATAGATTGGGGTCCATAAAGTGCTTTAGCTTGTTGCAGGTTTCTGACTTGTACAATTCTTCAGTATTTTGTCTCCAAGATTGTATTCGAGAAGTAACTCTGTTGGCGATTCGAGAACTAGAATTGGCTTGATCGATAACTCTGAGTTCTCGAATACTGTTGGTGATTCGAGAACTAGAATTGGCTTAATCGATAACTCTGAGTTCTCGAATATTGTTAAACTGACATATCGAATGACTTCTCGAATAAGTCTTTTCTTCAGGAATCCTTGAGATATCGAATAGAGCATTGACTTGTTGACTCTTAGAGAACTCGAATGATGCTTTGACTTGTTGACTCCATGAGTTCTCGAATAGAGTATTAGACATGTCGAATCTCTGAGTTCTCGAATAAGGCTTTGACTAGTCGACCTTCAGAGATATCAAACAGTGTCTTTTGAGATATCGAATCCCTGACTTCTCGAATGCTAGACTTCTTGAAAAGACAAATGTACTTCTCGAATTGGTACTTAGGCAAATTCTTCATTTCTTCAAATCCTAACTGTGATTATTTTACAGTCTTTATCTCCTTGCTTGAGGCATGAACCTTGGAACTTCTTTCAAGCATTATTCTTGACTTTACAAGTACAGTTACACAACTAGGATTTGATGCCTATTACAAGTACAAAACAAATAGAAACTCTACAACTAGAGGTTCCCTCAGTTAAGAGGTCATGTAGGTAATGCATAGCATTACACATACTTAGGCTTGTTATTATATGAGTACATGTATGTCTCTGTGACTAACAGAAAGATACTATATTTTAGGTGTTTATTGAATTTTATTTAATATTACAATTATGTTTTTATATAATCATTATTTTAATAATTTTTTATTTTTAATATAGTAATAAACTCATGTTTACGGATTATACTAATGTTTTCTTATTATAAACAGTATATTGGGATTTTTAAAATATATTTTATTTATAATTAAAAAATATGGTATAATATTTTTGGGTATGTATTAATGATTCTAATATTAGTTTTAAATAAAAAAGGTAACATGTTTTAATTACAAAGGAATACGATTGATATATTGTTGAGTATTGAAGATACCGAAGAGAATACAGAGGGGGGTGAATGAATTCTCAAACTTTTCTTCTGATAAGTGTTTTAGGTGAAGTTTGTTTTAAGGGTTTGAATCTGGTTGTGTAACAAAGTGTGTGTTTGTGTTTAACAGATTATGTAAGTGCGGAATATAAACACAAGAACACGATCACTCACTTTATTCTAATATTGTATTAGATAAAGATTTGCTACAATCTGTGAATACAAATGTTAGTATTCTCAGTGTGACGCCCTCAACCCCGGTTTGATTTCCTCTGGAAAGAAACCGGCCCGAGGGTCCGCCAAAACTACATCACAACCCGTTTAACCTACTAATATTTTTTTTTAAATTTTGGCATGAAGTATTCGTAAATAGGACTATCCACCTGTTTTTCAATTCAAAAATTCAACTCTATAACAAAAGTCTATCTCACCAAAAATGTTGCTACACACAGCGCATCTCAACTACTATCTACCATGTACTGTAATTTGTACAACTACCAGCCAACTCTGTCCTGACTTACCTCGCATCAACAGATGACCAAAGCCCACAGCCAGTGCTTCAATCTTAAGTCAACCTACGACTTCAGTACGTGACGTACGACTACTAAATCAAACACCAGCTCTGCTGATCCATCACTTCTTTCTACTTTCCCACGGATCCTTCTGAACTCTTCGGTATCTCCTGTGATAATTTATAAAATAAAGGAATGAGCTATAAAGCTCAGCAAGTATATTTTGTAGTGATCCACTGAGATTTTATAAAATAATTTAGTTTGGAAAATCATTATCACTACACAGTTTATAATAAAGTATAACTCACACCGAAATCAGAGTTCTGCCAATATGTCAGTACAACATAGTTTATAATAAAATATAAACTCATACCGAAATCACAGTTCTGTCAAAGTATTCATCTTTTAAAACTGAGTAATAATTCCGTAAACAGTTTTATTCCACAATAATCCGAAACTCAACACAATTTCACAATGACTGAATCTTAAAGCATTTTCACAATATTGCATATAAGCAATCATCTTTTCACAATTCACAGTTTATAATAAAATATAAGCATCACAAATTCATTAGGAAAAACTGGGCATTCTACACACGACAAGTTCATCAAGTTCTACTAGTGGGGGTCCCTGGCCTTTACTTCCTATTTCGGGAAGTTCACAAAGTTTCCATTTCTGGAAGTTCTACCATGGTCTCCATTTCTGGAGGTTCTACTATTCCCATTTTGGGAGTGACTCACTAGCAATGGCAGTCTGCTCAGTTTTCCTCAAAATCACATTTCAACATATACTAGTTAAAGCAATTTAACGAGTATTCATAATATTATAAATATCACACTTCAAACACTTCGATTTAAAAGATATATTTCTTTTAAAATCCACAAATCCACATTTCTACTTGAAACTAGATTTCTTCTAAAATCCACAATTTCACATTTATACGCGCATAAAACAAAATACGCATAGGGTTTAAGACAGAATAAATACGTTAACAAAAATATAACGCATTATCTTCAATTTATCACAGCAAGATATACTTACAACCACCGCTATCCAAGCAGTCCAACCGTTCCTCACCCACGTTTCCAATAACCTGGACAAGCATCATCAAACTCTTCAATCACATATTCTCAATTTATTCTACTCACACTTTACAAAGTAACTAATCGTAACGGTTAAATTCTACAACTCAACTTGTTTCCCAAATATCCACTAAAATCAATGATATCTTCTTAGGTCACAATTCACCGAATAAGCTTCTATTTCTTACTAATCAATACTCCAACTATTTCACAGCTTGCTCCTCAAAATCCGTATTTATAAAATCCCATGCTTAAAAATTACGGTTACAAGTCTCATAAATTCTACACCTTTATTAGGCTTGAGCTACAGCCCTTTTTACCGAAAATCGGGCATGACCTTTTTGTAATTAGACGCTACCCGGTGTCACAGCACCTCAACAATCAATTCTAATTAATCACCAATAACCCAATTATCAATCCATACTCCACCAATTTCTACAAATCCACTTTTACAAATCAAGCACAATTTATCACTCAAATCGGCTACTTTAAAAACTAAACTCCAAAAATATTAACTCCACTATTTCAGAAATTCCCAAATTAATTACGTAAATCTAACTTCTAAATATTCGACAAAACCCAAATTAATCTCTATGATTTACAACTACAATATTTAACGAGTCTTCAAAATTAACTCCGAAAATACCAAAAATTTCTCGAAATTGCATCTTCAAAATAATGAATTTAAAACACCCACTTACGGTGCAAAACACGCACACCACTATCGAACTATCATGCTTCTCCGGTGACCACTACGGCTGCCCCGTATACACATTTTCTTTTTCCGCGAACATTTGCCATTTTCACGACTACGCACCACCTTCCTCTTCTCCGATTTTTCTGTCCTACTTCCCTGCATCTCTCCGAAATCTCTCTCTGTAAATCTCTTCTTCTACCTTCCGTGATGCTCCCTCTTAAATATCTCTGCATCTCTCCCAATATCCAGAAATCTCTCCAGCCTTTTCTCTCCCTCTCTCTTTCCCTCTATCTTTCTTTCTTTCTCCATCTTCACCAATCGGTTTCGCCTATCTGCCCAAATCTCTCTGATATCTCTCCATGGAAATCTCTTCTTCTATCTTCCCTAATGCTCCCTTTGAAATATCGCTACATCTCTCCCAATATCAAGCAATCTCTCCCGTATTTTCTATCCTGCGTTTTTTTGTTTTTTTTTTGTTTTCCTTCCATCTCTCCCTCTCTTTCTTTCTCTTCTATCTCTCTCCCTCTCTTCTCTCCTGCACAACACCACTAGCCACCAGGTCTCTCATTCACCCCTGCCACCATAGAACACATATACACACACCCACCAAAACACATACACACACATATATATATATATATACACAAAAATGCACACACATACCACACACCATCTCCCTTCTTCCTCCCTTCTCTTCAACCCGCCACCACCACCGCCACGGTGGTGGCCTTTTCCGGCCGCGCCTCACACCTGCCCCACACATCAAACATACTCTCATGCCGCACATACACAACACATCACACATACACACACGAATTGCGCAACCCAAAAACACATCATCTTCTCTTCCTCAATTTCTTTTCTTCAATTCAAACCCCCAAATTCAATTTACAAACCCTAATTTTCTTTCTTCCCCCAATTCCCTTTTCTCTCTCCCCGTTCTTTTTTTTATTTTTATTTTTCAGCGTGTGTTATGTTTGTCTAAATGGGCTTGGCCCAATACATATATATTAGCTGCTAGTAGCTTCTCTCGGTCCAAATAAAATACTACTTATTCGTTTTTCTCCGCTTTTTATTCCACTTGTAACTGTTTAATTAAAACAATTACCTCCCAAAATTCGAAAATAAATATAATCTTTAACTTAATAAAAATAAGGTCGTCAAATCTCCAAAAGTCTCGTATTTTAAATAATTATGAGTCCACTTGAAATTTCCCGGAAAAATCCTAAAATTCATCCACCGTCAAATAATTAATATTTGACATCATAATTTATTCTTTATCCAATAAAATAAATATTCCTCAAAATCCACAATTTCACATTTGATCTCTAAATTATTTATTATCTCCAAAACGGTTCAAAATCTAACCGTAATAAATCTTATTCCAAATAAAATAATCAAAATTAATATCTTCAGAAATCGGGGTGTTACATCCTTCCCCCCTTAGAAAAATTTCGTCCTCGAAATTGAGCGTATCTAGTCTCATAAAACAAAATGGAATACTTCCCCCTCATACTCTCTTCTGGTCTCCAAGTTTTTCTTTAACATCATAACTTTGTCACATAATATTCATCAAAGGTATTACCTTCATTCTTAACATCTGCTCATGTCAATCATAGTCTCTACGGGGTTTTCTCAAATCTTAAATTCTCTTGAACACCTATCGGTTCACATTCCCATTTCCTGGTTGACTCTCCAACCTGAAAGTTGCTCTGCAGCATTTCTCACCAATACCATCTCTTCACATGAGCTATAGACCTTAATCTTCTTCTAAAATAATTATAAGAATCTTCAAAGAAATATCATTAATAATTCATCACAATCATCACACAAGGATTAAGAAAATGAGTATTCCGACATGATAGGTTCACAAGTTCTGCTAATGGGGTTCCCAACCAGCTAATCAACTGATTAGCTTTACTTCCAACAAGGAAGCATCAACAATTCACGGTATCAATGTAAGAATACTCACTTCTCATCTAAAAACCATCAATCAAAAATCAAGATATCCCTCATGGTCGGAAATCAACAGTAATTCAGTACACACATATACTTACTCATCATCATCATTTATATGTATCTCCCATTTGATCTACACACCCACTTTATCATCATGATCATCATCTTTCTTTTACAACTCAAAATCATTTCAAGTAATAGTAATATGGTCTTTCATCAGTCATCAATACGTAACTTTGCAGTCATCCCATGTCGTGTTCTACATGATTTATCTGTACGATATTAAAAGGTAAAGATCTATAAGCTAGCATACACGTAATCTCCACAAAACTGTAATAAAAGAAATTATCAACAAAATCGCATCAACCTAAATCAACAATCTATATCCTCAAATTCTCGTATCAGTATCTAGTACAGTAAAACCTCGAATAACAATTTATCTCTCCAGTTGCTAATATCATTCTCATTAATATATATCCAAATTTCATATTGTATATATTCCCAAAAATTATTAATCACTGTTATTCTCAGTAGGTATCTTTAGAATCTAATCACAAGATCCTAATTTAATCCACCAATTCTCAATTGTCATCATATTCCAAAATTATCATATAACATTCTATCACTTCCTTCTTCCTTCTCTTTTTCTTCTTTCCAACTATGTCACACTTGTGACGTCTTCGGTCCAAACTTAATAACATTTCTCCCTCATATACGCTGACAATAATTTAACTTAACTTAATAATATATTCTCAACTTTTTCCATCCCAAAATTCTTATATCAACTTCAATCCATGCCACAATATCAGTCTTAAACAAATCTATACATCGTCACCCGAAGCACTTATTTTCAAATCCACCAAATTCTTAACACGTCTGAACGATTTTCCCAAAAATTTCTTGTATCAATGTAATCAATCAAATTCTTATTACTAATAACAATTAAAACCTCATATACGGAGAATCATAAATCCCAACATCGTCTACGATCTCAAAAGAATGCTCTTAAAACCTAATAACCACATAATCCTCAAATATTATAATAAATATTAGTCTACGTCCACAATAACAAAGTTTCCTTGAATACAATTATCCATTCATAGGCATTAAATCACGTCATCAACCAACATTCAAATTCCCAAAATCCTTACATTCAAGGTTACACGTCTTATCCCCGAACAAAAATTAAATCCCAAAAGATATCATCAAAGTCGTGTTAAAAATCCAGAAAATAATTAATGCTTCCCAAAGCAATCACATCAAACTATTATCATCCACTTCACATTAAAACTCTTCTAATTCCCACACATTCGTAAATTCATCATATATCTAGTAGTATTTTATCTAAAATTTTATTCGCATAAAATTCCAATACTCATGGTTTTTCCTCACTTCTAACCCTTGAAACAAATATCTTCTCGAATAACGAGGTAACATGTCAAAAATTACATCTCTTAATAATAATCCAGCTGTCAAATCATATGTTCAACTCTACGAGTTTATCTCATCAAAACAACTAAATCCTCAAACATGAAATAAACACTATCATCGAATTACATATTCTCGACAATTTTGCACATCCCAAAAATCACATATAATGCTAAATGATCTCCATCACTTTTCAAAAGTATTTCAGTAATCTATATCCACAAAATTGAGTCATGCTCTAAAATACTCAATTTCTTAACCAATATCCTCGATAAGAATACTTATTGTCTTACTCCTTGGTACTACACCTATATCTAGTAATCCACTATAAACTCCACACGAGCTCTCATGCTATTCAACATTCACTAACTAAGGATCTTACCCATTAAGGACCCTAAATCTTAACATCGCTTCCATGCGAGAAACCTTTGCTCTGACAATCTCATTCCCCGAAAACTTCAAATTCTACACATCCCTTCTTCAAATCCTTAGTTCCTTGACAAATTTCAGTCATACAACACTTTATCTTTACACATATCTCACTCTTCCACTCCATAGCTCTGATACCACCTGTGACGCCCTCAACCCCGGTTTGATTTCCTCTGGAAAGAAACCGGCCCGAGGGTCCGCCAAAACTACATCACAACCCGTTTAACCTGCTAATATATTTTTTTTTAATTTTGGCATGAAGTATTCGTAAATAGGACTATCCACCTGTTTTTCAATTCAAAAATTCAACTCTATAACAAAAGTCTATCTCACCAAAAATGTTGCTACACACAGCGCATCTCAACTACTATCTACCATGTACTGTAATTTGTACAACTACCAGCCAACTCTGTCCTGACTTACCTCGCATCAACAGATGACCAAAGCCCACAGCCAGTGCTTCAATCTTAAGTCAACCTACGACTTCAGTACGTGACG
This sequence comes from Saposhnikovia divaricata, assembly GCA_036435485.1. Classification (NCBI taxonomy): domain Eukaryota; kingdom Viridiplantae; phylum Streptophyta; class Magnoliopsida; order Apiales; family Apiaceae; genus Saposhnikovia; species Saposhnikovia divaricata. The sequence goes on along the minus strand of CM071597.1, from coordinate 63,565,718 downwards.
TACGACTACTAAATCAAACACCAGCTCTGCTGATCCATCACTTCTTTCTACTTTCCCACGGATCCTTCTGAACTCTTCGGTATCTCCTGTGATAATTTATAAAATAAAGGAATGAGCTATAAAGCTCAGCAAGTATATTTTGTAGTGATCCACTGAGATTTTATAAAATAATTTAGTTTGGAAAATCATTATCACTACACAGTTTATAATAAAGTATAACTCACACCGAAATCAGAGTTCTGCCAATATGTCAGTACAACATAGTTTATAATAAAATATAAACTCATACCGAAATCACAGTTCTGTCAAAGTATTCATCTTTTAAAACTGAGTAATAATTCCGTAAACAGTTTTATTCCACAATAATCAGAAACTCAACACAATTTCACAATGACTGAATCTTAAAGCATTTTCACAATATTGCATATAAGCAATCATCATTTCACAATTCACAGTTTATAATAAAATATAAGCATCACAAATTCATTAGGAAAAACTGGGCATTCTACACACGACAAGTTCATCAAGTTCTACTAGTGGGGGTCCCCGGCCTTTACTTCCTATTTCGGGAAGTTCACAAAGTTTCCATTTCTGGAAGTTCTACCATGGTCTCCATTTCTGGAGGTTCTACTATTCCCATTTTGGGAGTGACTCACTAGCAATGCCAGTCTGCTCAGTTTTCCTCAAAATCACATTTCAACATATACTAGTTAAAGCAATTTAACGAGTATTCATAATATTATAAATATCACACTTCAAACACTTCGATTTAAAAGATATATTTCTTTTAAAATCCACAAATCCACATTTCTACTTGAAACTAGATTTCTTCTAAAATCCACAATTTCACATTTATACGCGCATAAAACAAAATACGCATAGGGTTTAAAACAGAATAAATACGTTAACAAAAATATAACGCATTATCTTCAATTTATCACAGCAAGATATACTTACAACCACCGCTATCCAAGCAGTCCAACCGTTCCTCACCCACGTTTCCAATAACCTGGACAAGCATCATCAAACTCTTCAATCACATATTCTCAATTTATTCTACTCACACTTTACAAAGTAACTAATCGTAACAGTCAAATTCTACAACTCAACTTGTTTCCCAAATATCCACTAAAATCAATGACATCTTCTTAGGTCACAATTCACCGAATAAGCTTCTATTTCTTACTAATCAATACTCCAACTATTTCACAGCTTGCTCCTCAAAATCCGTATTTATAAAATCCCATGCTTAAAAATTACGGTTACAAGTCTCATAAATTCTACACCTTTATTAGGCTTGAGTTACGGCCCTTTTTACCGAAAATCGGGCATGACCTTTTCGTAATTAGACGCTACCCGGTGTCACAGCACCTCAACAATCAATTCTAATTAATCACCAATAACCCAATTATCAATCCATACTCCACCAATTTCTACAAATCCACTTTTACAAATCAAGCACAATTTATCACTCAAATCGGCTACTTTAAAAACTAAACTCCAAAAATATTAACTCCACTATTTCAGAAATTCCCGAATTAATTACGTAAATCTAACTTCTAAATATTCGACAAAACCCAAATTAATCTCTATGATTTACAACTACAATATTTAACGAGTCTTCAAAATTAACTCCGAAAATACCAAAAATTTCTCGAAATTGCATCTTCAAAATAATGAATTTAAAACACCCACTTACGGTGCAAAACACGCACACCACTATCAAAAATTTCTCGAAATTGCATCTCTCCGAAATCTCTCTCTGTAAATCTCTTCTCCTACCTTCCGTGATGCTCCCTCTTAAATATATCTGCATCTCTCCCAATATCCAGAAATCTCTCCAGCCTTTTCTCTCCCTCTTTCTTTCCCTCTATCTTTCTTTCTTTCTCCATCTTCACCAATCTGTTTCGCCTATCTGCCCATATCTCTCTGATATCTCTCCATGTAAATCTGTTCTTCTATCTTCCCTAATGCTCCCTTTGAAATATCGCTACATCTCTCCCAATATCAAGCAATCTCTCCCGTATTTTCTATCCTGCGTTTTTTTGTTTTTTTTTTGTTTTCCTTCCATCTCTCCCTCTCTTTCTTTCTCTTCTATCTCTCTCCCTCTCTTCTCTCCTGCACAACACCACTAGCCACCAGGTCTCTCATTCACCCCTGCCACCATAGAACACATAAACACACACCCACCAAAACACATACATACACATATATATATATACACAAAAATGCACACACATACCACACACCATCTCCCTTCTTCCTCCCTTCTCTTCAACCCGCCACCACCACCGCCACGGTGGTGGCCTTTTCCGGCCGCGCCTCACACCTGCCCCACACATCAAACATACTCCCATGCCGCACATACACAACACATCACACATACACACACGAATTGCGCAACCCAAAAACACATCATCTTCTCTTCCTCAATTTCTTTTCTTCAATTCAAACCCCCAAATTCAATTTACAAACCCTAATTTTCTTTCTTCCCCCAATTCCCTTTTCTCTCTCCCCGTTCTTTTTTTTTTATTATTATTTTTCAGCGTGTGTTATGTTTGTCTAAATGGGCTTGGCCCAATACATATATATTAGCTGCTAGTAGCTTCTCTCGGTCCAAATAAAATACTACTTATTCGTTTTTCTCCGCTTTTTATTCCACTTGTAACTGTTTAATTAAAACAATTACCTCCCAAAATTCCAAAATAAATATAATCTTTAACTTAATAAAAATAAGGTCGTCAAATCTCCAAAAGTCTCGTATTTTAAATAATTATGAGTCCACTTGAAATTTCCCGGAAAAATCCTAAAATTCATCCACCGTCAAATAATTAATATTTGACATCATAATTTATCCTTTATCCAATAAAATAAATATTCCTCAAAATCCACAATTTCACATTTGATCTCTAAATTATTTATTATCTCCAAAACGGTTCAAAATCTAACCGTAATAAATCTTATTCCAAATAAAATAATCAAAATTAATATCTTCAGAAATCGGGGTGTTACACTCAGCTTCTTTCTCAGAGAGATATTACTTGTAAAACTATTGATCACTCTTTTTGGTACGTGCTAAAGAAGTAGGGTTGTTCACTTATATCATGTGAACAACTTGCTTACAACAAATAAGGTAGCAAACAAATTGGCTTTCTAATGTGTCTATCCTATTTTAGTAAACATCCAAACTCCTACAGATTTGACTTCTTAGAACTCTATTCAGATCCACTTCTTTAGCTCTTTGTCTCTTGTACTATCTCTCCAAGCTTCTTTGTTAACTTTCCAACGTGCTTTACAGTATGTGGTCCATAAAGCGTCTTGGCTTGCTGCAGGTTTCTGACTTGTACAATTCCTTCAGTATTTTGTCCCCAAGATTGTAATCGAGAAGTAACTCTGTTGGTGATTCGAGAACTAGAATTGGCTTAATCGATAACTCTGAGTTCTAATACTGTTGAGCTGACATATCGAATCACTTCTCGAATAAGTCTTTTCTCCAGGAATCCTTGAGATATCGAATTGAGCGTTTTACTTATCGAATCCCTGAGATATCGAATAGCTTCTTTAGTCCTTGAGATATCGAATGGAACATTGACTTGTTGACTCCTAGAGAACTCGAATGATACTTTGACTTGTTGAATTTCTGAGTTCTCGAATAGAGTAGTAGACATATCGAATCTCTGAGATATCGAACAATGCATTCAGAGATATCGAATAATGTCTTTATAGATATCGAATCCCTGACTTCTCGAAAGCTAGACTTCTCGAATAGATCAAAACACTTCCCGAATTGGTACTTAGGCAAATCTTCATTCTCCAAATTCCAACTGTGTTTAGTTTGAAAGTCTTGGTCTTCAAGCTTGAGGCATGATCCTTGGAACTTCTTTCAAGCATTACTCTCTCACTTTAATTATAGTTACAAAGGTAGAATTTGATGCCTATTACAAGTACTACAACAAGTAGAAACTCTACAACTAGAGGTTCCCTCAGTTAAGAGGTCATGTAGGTAATGCACAACATTACAGTCAATTAGGCTTGTTATTAGATGTATACATGCATGCTTCTGTGACTAACAATCTCCCCCAAGTTATGAGTAAGACCATTAGTCACAATTTCATGTCTGATAACAAGCCTAACATACATAAAGATAAAACTTGAAAAGTACAGGTATGTAATTTGATTGAAAATACAAAGAGGCATCCTTACAAGTTATGAAGAATTACTAGCCATATCCTTTTGGATTCATCTCTTGAGATTTGGCTTGTAGATTCTCATTTTTCTTCTTTTCTTCAGCTTCTTTAGCTTTCTTCTTTGCATTTTCTTCCATAGCAAGAATAATGTCTTCTATAGCATTGAGTTCCTCAATTAGAGGAGAGCCTGAAATATCTTTAAGAACTTCATTCAGATGTTTCTCAGAGTAGGAACTGATGTAGTCCATTCTAATCTTCACAATTCGTCCATATTTCTTGTATTCAATAATGTAAGGATTATACTTGACTCTACACAGACCCATGGCTCTTAACTTATCAGCCTTAGCTTCCATAGCAACAAACTCCTCCTCTCTTTTCTTTAACAGCTCCTCACTTTTCTTTTTGTGTTCTGCCTGGTGATCTCTCTTCATCTTGACAAAGTCAATCAACTCTAGCTTCCATACTCTTTCCACTCTATCTTTAAAATCAAACATAGCAAAAATCCTTTCTATATCATCTAGCTTCCCCAATGCTAACATGTCCCTTGCCTGAATTTCTTCTGTCTTTCATCAGTATATTTAATTTCAAGGCAGTCATCAACAATGGCAACATGATAGATTCTTTGAGCCTATAGGAAATAAAGTTGGTCTTCATCAAAGTCTTCATCTAGTGGTTAGAGTTTTAATCCTGGAATGATAGTTAGGGCCCTTGATTTAGATGGCTTTACTCTTCTTGCAGCTTGTTTGAATTTGATCTTTTTCATTTGGTTGCTTGGCAGAAACTTGTGACCTTTGCTGGTAGACCATTGTAGTACACCATTAGTAGTTTGCTTTTGGAAACATACAGATGGTTTCTTGAGTTGAATATCCTTCTCTTCTTGAGGTGGCAAAACAGTTGTAGAGGCCATAAATATAGATTTTTATAGGTCACTACTAACTGTATTCACCCTAGACTTAGAGTCTTGTGTTGTGGTGAAGTTACAGTTAGCAATGCCTAAGGCTTGCTATTTTCCACTTTTCCTCTCATAGACTTTGCCTTGGTCATGATCATCCTTCTTGTCCTTGCTGTCCTTCTTCTTCTTCTTCTTCTTCTTGTCTTCATCACCGTTATCACTCCTGTGATGTCTTCTTCTCCCATCACTTTTGTCTTCATCTTTATCATCCTTATTTCTCCTTTCTTTGGCTATTTCTAGAATCTCACCTGTGGTAATGAAGGTTCTGAGAATGTGCAATGCCTCTACTTCTTCACCAGTTCTTATCCCATTCTTCTTTTGTAATTTGTCAATAATGTCAATGATAATTCTGTGATTCTGGAGAGTGAGATCCTTGGGAATGACCAGCTGTTTAATATCCTCAATCTTTGTGCCAGACTGATAGATAATTGTTCTTGGATAAGTGCAAACTTCAGGCAACCTAGCTTGTTGACCATTCCTCAGATCAGCATATAGACTCTTGTTGTTCTCTCCCTTCTTCTCTATCAATCCCAGGATAGCATCAATCTCTGTGAAATTTAGAGCCTTCAAGGTGTCATAAGATAGGTGCCATATTTTACCACTGGTCATCATCATAATCTCCTTGAGATAGATTTGATTTAGCTTCCTTGGAATCACTGTTAGAAATTTGATTTGTTCTCTCAGACTCCTTCTGTACTCCAATGTATCCCATCGAACCTTTGCTCGTGTGACTTGCAAAAACTTCAAGAAGGCAGCATCATGATAAGTTTCTGAATTTGTTATTTCTATCAGCTTGGCCTCAGTAACTACATCCACTTCAACTGGTTGATCTTCTTCATTTTTGTAGGTTTTAGCTTGCTCAGTTGGCATAGATCCTGCGACCACTGTAGAGGTGATGGTTTGTTTTTGGCCACTTGGGGTAGTGATGTGTACAAGAGGTAGAGTGACAGTTGGTAGAGAAGGTAGAGGTGCATTGACTTTGGCTTTGCCCTTGCCTTGAACATGAGAGGTTGTAGGTTTTGAGATTTGTGGTTGACCACCCTCAGTTATGATTATGCCTTTCTCCTTAGGCTTCTCTCCCTTAGTCTGCTGCTCCCCCTTAGGCTTTGATGTCCTTAAGTTCCTCTTCTCCCCCTTAGGCTTGTTGTCAGGCACAGAGGCTTTGGTAGAGACCCTTGGGTTGGAAGAGGTGGGATGAATAGATTCATCAAGTAGAGGGAGTCCCATATGTTTCATCATAGCAGACAGCATCAGTTGTTGATGAAGAAGAACATCAGCTGTGGTGGTAGCTTGAGTGTCCAATTTCTCAGTGAGAGTTGTTACTGTGTTTGTAAGATGAGTATTTGACTGCTTGAGTGAGCTCACTTCTTTCTCCAGAGTATCCACCTTGGTGAATAACTCATTAGCTTTAAAGCCAGACAATGATTGTTCCTTGAGCCTCACTACCTCAAACCTGGTCATATTATGCACATGGACCTCAGTCATCAGTTTATCTCCATATTGATTTGCAAACATGGTCCTCAACATGGCATTGGCATCAGTTGCCTGATCAGAGAGATTCTGAACTTGAGTTGCTAGATTGCTGACAATTCCATGAAGCAAAGCCATGCCATTGTCCATCTTGATGCAGGTAGAATTGCAGCCTTGTATGGTTTTGAGGACAGGATCTAAAGTTGGAAACTTGGCAGCAAATTCTCTCTTGATTTCTCCCACTGTCTTGGATGTTTCATCACACACCTTGTTGACTTCTGTCTTAACACCCTTGCCAAGATAGTGTGCATCCTTGAGGAATCCCTTGTAAGAATCATTCATGGCTTCATACACTTCACCAGGAGTCAGAGATTTAGCATTTGAACCCAGTGAAGTGAGGTATTCCTCCCTTAGATATTGAAGGGCTTCATTGAGAGTAATATCATATTTCCCTTGTAGCCAGGCATCTACATTTGAACCCAGTGAAGTGAGGTATTCCTCCCTTAGATATTGAAGGGCTTCATTGAGAGTAATATCATATTTCCCTTGTAGCCAGGCATCTACATTCCCATCTCTCTCAGCCTCATTTTCTGTTTTCTCTTTTTACATCTCTACATCATCCCTGTGACACAGCAGAATGGCTTCATAGTCTGGGTTTGACATTTTGGATGTGACAAGGTTTTGGGCTATCTTTACAAACTCAGGAATCTAATCCACAACTAAGCTTTGAAGTGCTTCAACCGTCAATTATGGTGGAGCAGACCCTGATTCTGAAGCATTGTCATGTTGCACAGGCTTCAGCCATTATGATAGAAAGTCAGAGCTAGAGCTAGGCAAGCTAGACTCCTCAGTTACAGATGCAACTTCTGTAACCGGATGGAATGACTCTACTACTGGTGTCTCTACAGAAGTGGGATGAGTTACACCAGTAGTTGACACAGGCACAGAGTCTCTAGTCTAGTGAATCCTCTATGTTTGTGATGGTGTCATTAGGATAAGCCCCAGCTAGCATTCCCTCACCATCTAAATGTGGTTCCTGGGTGGTGAGCAAAGTGTCATGCACTAAGTCACTTGAGTCCATTGGCTCACCAAGAGAAGAAAATTCTTGGTGATCAATGCCTTGCTCCTCAATTTCTTGAGTTGCAGGCTCCAAAGAAATATTTATTGTAAGATTCTGAAAGAAGAGTCTCTTGTAGATTGGATTTTGGCAACTCCCCCTGAGAAATACAAGGAGTTTCAAGTGTGACGTGCTCTCCACTCAGTGTTGTGCCAGCCTTATCACTCCCAGGTGCTGACTCATTACAAGATAGTGCATTGGGGAGGATGCTTGATTCTATAGATGCACCCTGTTGAGAGGGTACATATAGTGAGTTGTTTGACCCTGATTTTACAACTTCAGCCATTTGTGTGACTGAAGAGGCGGTTTTCTTAGCTTTCTTCTTCTTTGGCTTTTGCAAGGGTGACACAGGCGCCTCACTTTCTAAGCCTAATTCAGCATTCAATGCTGCTTCTGTTAGCATTTCCAAGGGTTCAAAGGCTATCTCCTTTCTCTTCTTTTTACTGACACCACCCTGTTGAGAGGACGATGCAGGTGGTTCTGTGTTTGGTTCAGTGTTTGGTTGAGGGGGTTGGTTAGCTGGCCCTGGGTTAGCATTTTGTTCAACTTTCTTGGGCTGTGCTAACTCAGACTTAGATGCAAATGTTGGCATGTTGTGGGGGTAAGACTCAAATAACCTCTACATATGAGGGGTTATTACAAGCCTAACATCCACATCATTCCTAGTCTCCAAGTTACCAAAAATGAGTTTGGTCATGAATTTCGGATAGCCTATTCTATTTCTATTCATCCCAGGCAATTCAATCAGTTTATTATCTACAAAATTAAGAGCAGATTGAATAAAACGAGGGAAGAAAATTTCATTTACCTCTCTTGGTTGAGTTCTTACCAAGTCTCCCATATAGCTCCTGCATAATTAGATTACCCACATTGATTTTCCTATCATATGCCAGGGAGTATGCAATTTGCTGTGCAGGTGCACTGATTTGATTAAAACTCGACTTTCTAGCAGTGAACACCTGTAGCAGTGTGGCGAACACAAAACTCCATTCCATTATGAGACACTTCCGGTTTACTTTTCCTATCTTGATTGTATCAGCATATCTGATAAAGTCGAAGAATGTAATCAAATCATCATCAGATACTAGAGGGTGATACAGCTCCTGATAAAGTCCTAGTGCTCGATTCATATCTTCTGTAGTGATAGTAACCTATTTCTCTTGTATTTTGCAATAGATGATATAAGAGGTTACTGCATTCTCGAGAGCAATAACTTCCACAGTGGCTGTCCTCCAAAACTGTTCTAGGAGATCTAGGTACAGAGTTGGGTTGGCTGAGAGTGCATCCTTGATGTATGACTCAGACATCCAGCGAACGAAGCACTTGAAGTTAGCATTGGGTGCTTCCACATCATTAGTAATAGCAATGAAGTTGGTGTGGTTAGGAATTGTGAGTTGGGTATTTGCCATTGTTACACAGAGAGATGAGAGAAGAGAATGAATATTGAAGAAGAAATTTAGCTTTTGAAGTTAGGGTATTCAGAGATTTTGGAACTTTAGATGCTTGAGAAATCGAATGAAATGAAACGAATAGATGTAAAACTGTATCAGTATGAAGTACTTGAATTGTCGATTAGATATATGTTTTGTATCGACAAGCCAGTCATTCGAGAAGTAGAAATCAACTATTCGATAAGTCAAGAAAGGCTTAATCGATATCTCAAGCAGTTTGTAACTCACAGCTGGCTATTATCTAACTTAGAAATAATTCCAAATTAAATAAAATATGTTTTTATGAGTGATTTAAAATTCTGAATAAAAATCGAAAAACGGTTAAGATTCAGTGAAAATTCAGCCTTTTCAAATGATTCGACAACTCAAATGTTCTATTCGAGAACTCAGTCATTAGAGAACTCAAATGTCCTATTGGAGAAGTCAAGCAAGTCTCTGTTCGATTTCTCCAAAATGCACTATTCGAGAACTCAAGAGTGTTCCAAATAGACTTGTTAGAGAAGTCGACCATAGACATGAAAGTCATTAGAGAAGTCTGACTTATCGAGCTACACTTTCCACTCATAAAAGTTAATTTTCACTACCTTTTCAAAATTCACCGGAATTATTCAAATGAAGAATATTCTAACATATTAAATAGTGATAATCTTAAAATTTTATAGAAATTTCAAGCTAATTCGAATATGATTTTCAACATATGCAACAGATTTGAAATATTTATAAATCATATTTCAGCCAACACTTACTTCAAAAATATTGAGAATTAAGTGTTTACTGCTGCAATAATCTAGTTGATATTTTCACTTAGCCAGATTCTGAAGAATTCAGCATTCCAATCTCGCTAACCAACCTTGTGAAGGTGGCTTCATCCAATGGCTTAGTGAATATATTAGCTAACTGTTTATCTGTAGGGACATAATGCAACTCAATGGTTCCATTAGTTGCATGCTCCGTAATGAAATGATATATGATGTCAATGTGCTTTGTCCTAGAATGATTTACAGGATTGGCAACTATAGAGATTGCACTTCTGTTGTCACACATGATTGGAATTCTTTCCAACACAAGTCCATAATCTATAAGCTGATTTCTAATCCAAAGAACTTGAGCACAGCAACTTCCAGCAGCTATGTATTCAGCCTCAGCTGTGGAAGTTGACGCAGATTGTTGTTTCTTGCTGTACCAAGAGACTAACCTTTGTCCAAGAAACTGGCAGCTACCTGAGGTGCTTTTCCTATCCACTCTGCATCCAGCATAGTCAGCATCAGAATAACCAACCAGATTGAACCCTGTGTCCTTAGGATACAATAAACCCAAGTTTGGAGTGCCCTTCAGATATCTAAAGATCCTTTTCATAGCAATCAAATGTGACTCTTTTGGATTTGATTGAAACCTTGCACACAGGCATGTAGCAAACATGTTGTCTGGAACTTGCAGTGAGATAGAGTAGAAAACCAACCATGCCTCTGTAAACTGAGATATCTACTCTCTTGCCTTTGACATCTTCATCCAATTTGGTGGCAGTGGCCATGGGTGTCTTTGCAGGTGAGCAGTCTTCTAAGTCAAACTTCTTTAATAAATCCTTGATGTACTTGGTTTGACTGATGAAGATACCATCCTTCCTCTGACTAACTTGCAATCCAAGAAAGAATGTTAACTCTCCCGTCATACTCATTTCATATCTGCTTTGCATGAGCTTAGAGAATTTCTCACATAGCTTCTCATTTGTAGAGCCAAATATGATATCATCCACATAGATCTGAACTAGAATAATATCATTACCATGCTTCTTGTAAAACAGTGTCTTGTCCAATGTGCCTCTAGTGAATTGATTTTCAAGAAGAAACTATGATAAAGTGTCATACTATGCCCTTGGAGCCTACTTAAGTCCATACAATGCCTTAAGCAATCTGTAGATAAATTCTGGGAAATGTGGATCCTCAAAGCCAGGTGGTTGTTGCACATAAACTTCTTCTTCCAATTCCCCATTCAGAAATGCACTTTTGACATCCATTTGATAGACTTTAAAGTTTGAATGAGTAGCAAATGCCAAAAAGATTCTGATAGCTTCCAGTCTAGCAACAGGAACAAATGTCTCATCACAGTCAATGCCTTCCTGTCGAGAGTATCCTTTCGCAACCAACCTTGATTTGTTTCTTACTATTACACCATCTTCATCCATCTTATTCTTCAGAACCCATTTTGTTCCAACAGTGGTTCTGTTCTTTGGTGCAAGCACAAGTTCCCATACTTTGTTTCTTTTAAATTGATTCAGCTCTTCTTGCATAGAAATAATCCAATCTGGATCCAACAGTGCATCATCAAGTTTCTTAGGCTCAATCTGAGATAGAAAGCAATCATAGAGGCATTCATTTTGAGTTGCTCTCCTAGTTTTCACTCCTGCATTTGGATCTCCAATAATTTGCTCTGCAGTGTGTGACCTATCCCATTTCCTTGAGTGCTCAGTTTGATTTCTCAACCTTGATGTTACTTCATCATCCAAGTCATGATCATTTTCATTTCCTCCCCCTGTGAAGTTGCCACTAGTCACGGGTGTGTCTTGGATGCTAGTCTCTTCACTGTTGATTGGATCAGATTATTCTATTGCTTCATCATTCACTTGAATTTGTTGAAATAGAGTTTCAATCTCTTCATCAGAATCATCTAGATTTTCAAAATTTAATGGATCTTTATCTTCATCACTGGCTTCTTCTAATCCAGGTAGTTTGATGTCATCAAATGTCACATCTGTGATTTCCGTAACTTTCTTTTGACTGATGACATAAACTTTATATGCAATTCTCTCCATAGAATAGCCAAGAAAAATTCCTTCAAATGCCTTTGCATCAAACTTCCCAACATATTCTGAATTGTCTTTCAACACAAAGCATTTGCTTCCAAAAGTATAAACATACTTTAGAGTAGGCTTCTTTCCAGTCATCAAATTGTAAGGTGTCTTTCTAGTGTTTTTATTGATGAGGGTTCTGTTCTGGATATAGCATGCAGTGCTCACAGCCTCAGCCCAAAAACAAGTAGGCATCTTTGCATCAAGCAACATTGTTCTAGCAGCCTCAATTAGAGTTCTATTCTTTCTCTCAACTACTCCATTTTGTTGTGGAGTCCTTGGAGCTGAGAATTGTTGAGAAATGCCATTCTCTTTGAAAAATGCTTCAAGTAAGGCATTTCTGAACTCTGTTCCATTATCACTTCTCAATGCAATCACACTTGCATTGTTGGCTTTTGCTTCCTTATCAACTTTCTTTATGTGCTCAATGATTACTTGTTGAGCCTCATCCTTTAATGCTAGAAATTCCACCCATGTATACCTTGTGTAGTCATCAACCATCACTAAGGCATACTTCTTTCTTGAGAGTGACATAATATTGACAGGCCCAAACAAATCCATATGAATTAATTGTCGGGGCTTGGTGATTGATGTCACTATCTTTGACTTGTGGCTTGACCTTTTCATCTTTCCTTTTTGGCAAGCCTCACACACTCCTTCTTGACAGAATTCAAGTGTGGGCATGACTCTCACTAACTCTCTTTTGACTAGAGAATTAATGACCTTGAAGTTCAGGTGTGATAACTTCTTGTGCCATAGCCAACAAACTTCATTTGATGCTTTTGAGTAGAAGCAACAAACTTTGTCCTTGTTTGCAGAGTCCATATTGGCTACAAACAGGCTTCCTTTTCTTACTCCTGATAGAGCAAAATCACCAATCTTCTTGTGGGTGATCAAACATTCATCTTTGTCAAAATTTACCTTGAATCCTCTATCAGTAAACTGACCAACATTCTATATCTTCAATAATGACATTACCAACTTTTAACTTGCCATATCCCAATGTGTTACCCATGCTGTCATCTCCAAAAGCAACCATTGGGCCAGCCTTCTCCTCATATTGTGATAGCAGGGCCATATCACCAATCATGTGATTTGAGCATCCACTGTCCAAATCCACATGACCTTCTTTTCACTTTCTTTGCCCTGCATGCACAAAGGTATTACTTTTTCTTTGGTACCCAAACAAGTTTGGGTCCACTTGGCTTAGAAACATATTTATCAAAAACAGCATGCTTATCAACTTTCTTAGGACTGGTCTTCTTGTCACTGTTAGAAGTCTTAGAATCTGAATTCTTAGACTTAGGTGACAGAGGTACCTTCCTAACTCTAGGAGGAATTGAAGACTCTGGCCTTGTGTAGTGTGTGTGAATGTTGTGACTGATGCAACCATCCATGAATTGTCTTCTCAAATTAAAACAACTAGTCATAACATTCATGTTGCATGGCATACAGTCAAGTTTATCACAGAAAGGTGAATCTCTATGTCTTAAAGGCACAGAGCAATCATAGAAAGGCTTAGCTACACTACCAGTTGGTTTTTTGCATGCATGAGTTAAGTGATTAGTGCTAAAACAGTTTTGACAAACTTTTCTAGGGGCATTTGGCACATAAGCATAATTATTATTCTTGTTTATCCCTAGCTTGCCATTCCTGTTTTGTTTCTTATTGGCCACTTTCTTCTCAGATTCATTTTTCCCAGCTGAAACAAATTTCACAAACTTCTCAGGTCTAGGTCTACCTCCTATTGGCTTCTTGGCTTTTTCCTTGACACTCCCACTCTTAGAGGATGCTGGTTGTTCACTAGACTGTGCCTCATCCTCATCATTCAACATTTGCTTAATGAGTAAGGCATCCTCATCAATTTCAAATGTTGGTTCTTTAAAAATTGGAGACTTAGTCTTTTTCAAAATGTGAGGCACTTCATCCTAAACAACTATGTCATCTTCAATGATAGCATAGCCTTTCCTCTGTTTAAGAGTGCCATAGTCAAGTCCAATGGCAGCCTTGGGTTTAGCTTGGTTTTTCTCATAGTAGGACTGCAATAGAATAGAGGAGTTCTTAAAGGTTTTTAGTTTGAATTCATTTTCAACTAGTTCATCCCTAAGAGCCTTCTCAACCTGACTATCACATATAGCCTTATTATGCAGATATTCAACTTCTTTCTTAAGGTTATCTACTTGCATAGCAGTTAGCTCAAGTTCCTCATTCTTCTTGTTTAACAGTTCATTTTTAGCAGACAGTTTGGCAATCTCTTCATTAGCAGCAGTCATACTAGTATGAATATTAAACATTTCAATAGATAGTTATTTAACCATGCATTTATACTCAGAAACAGACATATCTATGGTAGTGAGAGATGGTACCTGAGAGTCAGACAGAGATTGTTCATCCTTGGAATCAACCATCAAGGCATAGTTGCAGAATTCTTGATCCTCTCCATCACTATCAGAGTCATCCCAACACTTCCCTTTATGTAGGCCTTGCCTTGTGTTTGCTTTTTCAGAAGGGCCTCATACTTAGCTTCGAGCTCTAGAAACTCCTAATCCTTCTTTTTAGGTTTTTTGCATTCACTGGCAAAATGCCCTAGGTCATTGCATCTATAACACCTTATAGATGACCTATCCACATGGCTGGTTTTGAATTTATTCTTGTTTGCTTTCACAGGTGCCTTGCTCTTGTTGAATGAATGGTTTTGGGGTCTAGGTTTGAAGGGTTGGTTCCTGTTGAATCTGATGTTTGGAAACTTTCTGGCCATGAAAGCATATGAAGTGTTTTCCATGCCATCTAGCTCTTCAAGAGTATAGAACTCTTCTTCTTCCATCTCCTCAACAGGTTCAGTCACTTCACCTTCATTTTCTTCATCATCTACCATCTCTTCTATCCTCAGCTGACTTGTAGATGCTTCTAGGTCTTGAACAGATTTGTTGACAATCAAGGCACATGATGTGTTTATCATTCTGCCTTGGTTGGCTTGGATAGCCCTCTTCTGAAGCAACTCAAGCTTATGAGTCTTTAAAACCCCGTAGAGCATATCATATGTGACTTTGTTCAAATCTCTTTCTCTTAGAGAAATGACCCTTTGCTCTAGATGGTTTGGTGAGGACAATAAAAACTTCATGTGCAACTCCTTGGTGCTGTAAACCTTCCCATTCATCTGTAGCTCAGTCACCAGCTTGTGAAACCTTTCAAACATGTCAGTAATGCTTTCCTTGGTCTGAGCCATGAAAGCTTCATACTGTGTAACCAGTATCTATTTCTTGTTCTCTCGAACCTCCTCTGTTCCTTCACATAACACCTCAATATGATCACACATCTCCATTGCTATTTTGCAAGAGGCTATGTTAGCAAACATTGACATTTCTATAGAATCTATGATTAATAACATGAGATGACTGTCGAGAGCAACCATCTCCTTTTCTGTCTTTGTCCATTTGGTTCTTTAGCCACATAGGATCGTGGAATGGTTACAGTTCCAATAGTCTTTTCAGGAATCTCCTGTTGTGGAACAAAGGGACCGTTCTTGAGTATCTCAAGGACCTTCACTGTTCCTGTAGTCTTTGGTGTATTCATGATCTTTTTTTGTTTTTTAAATAAACAGCCCGCTCTGATACCACTTGTTGAGTATTGAATATACCGAAGAGAATACAGAGGGGGGTGAATGGATTTTCGAACTTTTCTTCTGATAAGTGTTTTAGGTGAAGGTTGTTTTAAGGGTTTGAATCTGGTTGTGTAACAAAGTGTGTGTTTGTGTTTAACAGATTATGTAAGTGCGGAATATAAACACAAGAACACGATCACTCACTTTAATCTAATATTGTATTAGATAAATATTTGCTACAATCTGTGAATACAAATGTTAGTATTCTCAGCTTCTTTCTCAGAGAGATATTACTTGTAAAACTATTGATCACTCTTTTTGGTACTTGCTAAAGAAGTAGGGTTGTTCACTTATATCATGTGAACAACTTGCTAACAACAAATAAGGAAGCAAACAAATTTGCTTTCTAATGTGTCTGTCCTGTTTTAGTAAACATCCAAACTCCTACGGATTTGACTTCTTAGAAATCTATTCAGATCCACTTATTTAGCTCTTTGTCTCTTGTACTATCTTTCCAAGCTTCTTTGTAGGCTTTCCAACGTGCTTTACAGTATGTGGTCCATAAAGTGTCTTGGCTTGCTGCAGGTTTCTGACTTGTACAATTCCTTCAGTATTTTGTCCCCAAGATTGTATTCGAGAAGTAACTCTGTTGGTGATTCGAGAACTAGAATTGGCTTAATCGATAACTCTGAGTTCTCGAATACTGTTGAGCTGACATATTCGATAACTCTGAGTTCTCGAATACTGTTGAGCTGACATATCGAATCACTTCTCGAATAAGTATTTTCTCCAGGAATCCTTGAGATATCGAATTGAGCATTATCGAATCCCTGAGATATCGAATAGTTTCTTTAGTCCTTGAGATATCGAATGGAACATTGACTTTTTGACTCCTAGAGAACTCGAATGATACTTTGACTTGTTGACTTTATGAGTTCTCGAATAGAGTAGTAGACATATCGAATCTCTGAGATATCGAATGAGATATCGAACAGTGCATTCAAAGATATCGAATAATGTCTTTATAGATATCGAATCCCTGACTTCTCGAAAGCTAGACTTCTCGAATAGATCAAAACACTTCTCGAATTGGTACTTAGGCAAATCTTCATTCTCCAAATTCTAACTGTGTTTATTTTGAAAGTCTTGGTCTTCAAGCTTGAGGCATGATCCTTGGAACTTCTTTCAAGCATTATTCTCTGACTTTAATTATAGTTACACAGGTAGAATTTGATGCCTATTACAAGTACTACAAAAGTAGAAACTCTACAACTAGAGGTTCCCTCAGTTAAGAGGTCATGTAGGTAATGCACAGCATTACAGTCAATTAGGCTTGTTATTAGATGTATACAGGCATGCCTATGTGACTAACATATATTTAAATTAAAAAGGCAACGTTTTTTAATTAGAAAGGAAATTTAATGATTTGAAAATATGGTATGATTGATGTTTTTAGGTGTTTATAAGGTAATATCTTCGACTGAAAACAAATGTAAAAATGATTGTAAAAATGACAATGACTAATTATCATTAACAATATTATGTCATTATTTATTTTAATGATTAGGATAATTAAAACGAAAAACAAATCGACAAACTTTCAATCTTTCGATTTTAATATAATAGTATAGATAGATGTTTTTTTTGATAAAAAGATAGATGTTAGTATGTGCATTTGTGATTGTGTAACTTACCAAAGAGTTGTTCGGCTTATGATAAATTTGACCCATCCTTGTTAATAGAACAAAACCACAACGCATGTAATATTGATGAACTTGTTCTTTGAGCGAAGCTTCACACATGGATGTAAAAAAGAACTAATAAATGAACTAAGCATCACATGCTAAGCAAAAGTGTACTTTCAATCATATAAAAATTAAAATAATATAATACCAAAAGCAGTTGAGATGACTCAATGGACCAAAAACCAAACAAAGAAAAGAAATCACCAAAATGTAGCGTTCCTAGGAATATAAATTGTATTAAATGTTTTTTTTACTATAGAGATTCTTAGCACACAAAATCTTTTTGGCATTTACCATTTCTATTTTGCCACCATTTGGTTTTTGTGGGTCTCAATTCTAAATTTGCTAAAGGGAGTAGCCAATCGGTCTTAAACAGCCCATCAGTTTTGAAAATTTCTCTTCAGTGCATTCAGGAGTGGCTCTTGCACATTTTCATACATATGCCTAAGAATGTTAGATCCCTCGCGTTCGTCAGGCAAAGACTCAATGTTACTCTTGATCAGTTCATCCTGTCTAGCACCATCTCTCTCATTTGTTCAAGGTTGCTCAATCCTTATAGCTTCCATTCTTCGACGAAGCGCACCGGGACTTTTAAGATGTACACAAATTCAGGATTGCGATTAATGGCTTCACGAGTCCACATATTGTTCATCATTAAGTTACGACCTACATGAGGGTCATTCAAGAGGTTCTGGGTAGCAGGGATATCTATCATTTCACTCATCATATTTTATTTTCCCCGATATTTGTTGCTCTAGTTGTTCAAAACCTTGAAGACCATACCCAAATAAACTCGAAGCTTCACCTTCAAATCCCTGACTTTGGACAAAACCAGTTCCAGTTAAAATGTCAGCTGTGCTGTTTGCACCAGCAACAGCCACGCTTGCACTAGCGCAAGATGTAGCAGGAACAAATCGACAAGCCAATTAAATTAGATGACTATCCTGTACACCTTCTCACTACAAAATAAAATAAGGCAAAATTAGATCAAAGTATTCCAGTATTCCACCCAGGCCAGGACAACCGAACAAAATAAAATAAAGAGTAACTGTTTAACCTCTATTGGCCAGGGGTTACTTAAATTTCTACTTTAGTTAGTCGAAATTTATGTGTATATAAAAGAATTGATATATATGTAACAGTGTATGAGAATTTGCTTGTGTATACATATTTTTAAACTCCTAAATCCATACTAGAATATTATTTGTAAGATAATTGATGTTGGATATTTGTAAGTAGAAATGTTACAATAAATAGTGAATACTTTAAGCAAAATATAAGGATTTTAGTTGAAAAATTTGAACTCAGTCTATAATTAAGAATCGATCACAAGAACTAATAAGATATATAAAATAACAATAAATAAAAGAAAATCACGTGCAAGTATTGAAAATTAGAAAAAGTTACCTGCAAACTATTAGCCACTGGACTTCGTCCTTCTTGGAGCATTTTCTTCATTGTTTACTGCAAATATGTATAAGTTGAATTAAAGAGAACAAGAACATTTTACAATTGCAATATAAAATATTCAAGATTACGATAATAAATATTATAAAAATTTGATGTATGCATTTTGAAGAAACTGATCTAAAAAAGATTTGTTTGAGAATAATGTTGTTAATTATATGTCTATATAAATCTTGAATCTTAGCATCTTAGCCCATTCAGATATTTACAAAAATTATATATCAAAATCAAATATAGGCCGATCCCTACCAAAAATTTAATAAAACTCTAAACACATCTAAAACCAAATTGGTATGACTCAAACTCAAACCAATTCTATTTTCATATGCAATACGTATACTCAAGTTTTAGGTCGGTATTTTTTGTTTATGTATGATTTCATTATATAAACAAATAAATTCAAAGGTTTAGAAGAAAATAAAACTGGAAAGACTGGGTATAAATAAATCCAATCCAATCAAATCAAATCAAAGCAAAATGGATTTTCATGTTTTATGTGTATTCAAAAAATTGGTTTAGGAGACGACTTACGAGTTTGTCTCAAGCAAAGTCAGGATGATAAGCATGATAGGATTTTTAAACAAATTAGGATATAGCGCCCAAGAATAAAAATCAGGCAAATATCAGATATACGGGAATAAGAATTTTAGAGAAAGAGAAAAGGGGACAAGAAAAAAATTTTAGATCTGTGTTTTTTTATTTCGGTATGATTTCATATATAAACAAATAAATTCACAGTTCAGGAGAAAATAAAATTGGTAAGATTAGGTATGAATAAATCCAATCAAATCAAAGCGAAAAAGATTTCCATGGTTTATGTGTATTCGAAAATTGGCTTAAGAGACGACTTACCAGTTTGAATCAAGCAAAGTCAGGATGATAAGCAATATATGATTTTAAGGAAAATCAAGATACAGCACCGACGAATCAGATAAAAATTTGGTGAATTAGGCAAATATCAGATATACGGGGACAAGAATTTAAGAGAAAGAAATTAGGGGAAGAGGAGAGATGATGTAATGAAGAATGAAAGATAAGTTTATATTAAAAGTGGGCTGTGCAAGTCTGTGGAAATGTAGACTAGCTTTTTGAGGTGGAAACATATCGTGAAAGCTTTCGGTGTGTTCCAATAAAACTTTTTTTAATTACAAACTTACAAATATTTTTTGTTCAACACAAATACAACTTGGGTTCACCATAATTTATAAAATAACAATTAAAATTGTATTGAATACACATAATTTATTACGAAATTGTAATTATAACATTTTATAAATCATTAAAAAAATATATTTACAACATTATTTTACGAAAAATTGATTTTGTTTATAACAAGTGTTCAACAAAAATATTACTTGAGTTCAACGTCATCCATTGAAACAATAATTTTACTTGTGTTGAATTCAAATATATAAAATAATTTTACTTTGGTATGATTAATAAAATTATTATAAATTAATAATATATCTATATCCTAATTTGGTATTGGTTAACCGTATAAGGATACTTGAGAAAGATATAATGTTTATTCAGCCACATTTTAATCACGATTCAATACACCGCTATATTAAATAAATAAAATTTCAAATTCTAAGGCCCAATTTGGTGTTGGTGAAACTGAAAGGGATATTGAAGAATTAAATTATATTTGTACAATAAAATTTTAATTATTATTTAATAAATGATTTTGAACCCAAGTTAGAGCAAGTCCAACAAAGGAGAGCATAAGCTCCACGATGAGTATGTCATAGTCCTTAGTTTGTTCCCTAATTATAATAAAATAAAAATTCCTAATGATTTACAAACCTTAGTAGTATATCAACTCCAACAAGCATAGCTATATTTATTCCTTATTATTTTTATAATAATAAATTTAAAAGGAAATAGAAGTGCAAAAAAGGAGGGAAAATGAATTTTTAGTTGATAAAAATGGAGTTAAGAATGACTAGAAATTTCTCAAAGGTTGGGAATGACTATAGGTTCATAGTGTATTAGGGAACCACTACTCAGCCTAGGGCCCCCAAAAATCAAAGAGCTCTAAAATTTAGAGATATTGTAGGTATATTTGTATGAAGACTTGTATATGTTGAGTCCAAATTTGCCAAAAGATACTAGGAAGGTAATACATATGTAGAGCTGCATAAAAGAGATGAAAGGTAGCTATCTAAATGTTTGGATTGTTATAGTTGCTTATTTGTAATTTTTAAGTGTATATTTTTTTATGAAAAAAAGAAAATTTAGGGCTTCATCATTAAGGTTCGCCTAAGGCCCCTCGATTCCCAGGGCCGCCCCTAAGTAGGACACATTTGGTGTAGTGATTTAAGCCAAATTCCTAAATTTCAACTTAAGAACTTTACTAGGGAAGCTATTGCACTTGTTCTTACCCTTATGGTGTTGAACAAAAAAAGTTAGTAGTGTGTAACTTAGAAATATTTGGGAAATGGCCCCTTATAGCATAATTGTAGGATGAAATGCCCCTAATGGCATAATTAAAAAAAGGTCCTTAATATAACACTCAAACTTCAAATCGTCTTGCGTTATTAATTTACAAAAATTAATCTCCTGGATATCTGGTATGGTGATGTTTTCCATAACATAGATCATGTGCTAGACCCCACTGGAGAAAACAAACCTCAGAAATTTGAAAGTAGGTTTCATAATAACCTCTGAAACAACTGAAATCCAAAATGAGGTTGAACACAACTGTCAAAATGTCATTGTTTTGAAGAGGAAATTTATCTTTTAATGTCCAAATAATTCATAGAAAAGGAAGGTACTGCCAAGGTTTCTACATATATGTTCTTTGTTGGCTCTTCCGATGGCTCGTCATTCGATCTAAGCTTTTGTTCTTCACATTCTAAAGTCATCGATATCGTACATTGTCATCGACTCGTAATAGTCTCTGAAGATTCCATAGTAGACATCTACAGCCGCAAAAAGTTATATCCAGTTCATCACAATCATCCTAAGCGAGCACTCCAATTTTGATTTATTGGTACTATATCCAATAGTCCAACACGAACTTTAAATGGCCTCTAATGTTCCTTAATTAACTATATACACTCTCATTTCTAGTTTACTATAACCTCGCTCAGATACCATTCTGTAACGCCCCGAAGGAAGGTAATGTCATTGTTTCTCATTATGCGGAAATTCTCAATTAAAAAAACACCTGTTTAATAATATGTTGCCCTGTGATTTACAATTGTAGAAGGGGGTTGAATACAATTGTATAAGATTTTCGACTTCAATAAATAATTTGAATACAAGTATGAAGAATAACAGCTTTATTTATTACTGATATAAAACTGTTACAAAACTATCTTAAGAAATACTGAGTTCTTAAGAGCTTCTAGGTTACAAGAATTCTCGTGTAAGCGATTACTCTAATGTAAAACCTAAACTGTGTTTATATACATCACACAGCTGCCCTATCAATTACAAGATATGCTAAATCAATTAACTACTGTTTACAATACATATCCTAATTGAGAGTTACGATCCTATAAAATAGGAATCGATAAATCAATCTTCCTTGATCTCTGGACTAATATAAATATACAAACAATCCTGACCAGCTATAAAGTCCTGATAACCAATCCTGACAATAACGATCCTGATACTGATGCTTCTATAATCCTGATGACGTCAGCATCCAATCCTGATAAGCTAGTCTGTAGTCCAGATCCTCACATCCATTGAATCATAATCTAACATAATACAATATCACTTGTAATCATCCAAAACTGAAATATAACATCTGGGATCCCAACTATCTAGGATCTTTCAGGTGATAGTGCTAGAAACAAGAATTTAACTTCTATTAAATAATATTTTCATCTTTACAATAATCTCTTTAATAAAATCTTATGCCAATGGTATAACTTCGACAAGAAGTATACCAGACCAACCAATCTTATACATAATAATAATTTATTCGTATCCAACAATATAAAATAGAACTTACACTAGATCCAGACATCCAGAGTCAAGTCATCTTCAAAATAGCATCTCGCTTCTTCTCTTTCCGAACTACACGGATAAGTTTCACCAAACTACCTTTTTATTGAAAGGTTAAAATTTAAAACAAACAAGTTTGAGCGAAAGAAACGCTCAGCAAGTACGTTACTAAAATAGGATAGGAAAATTTCTAAATATGAGAGAGGGTTAAGGAATCCAATATTAGTTTTACCTTAAGTCGAGACAATTTTGATATTCATAAACGAGATAAGAGTGAGTTAAGTTTAGCAAGTGCGGGTTATAGACACTTGCCTTCGGTCCATAGCTATTACGTAAAGTCGAAGTAACACAATTTTCTTCTTTTGTTGTACAGCATAATAATCCCTCCTTTCGATCATCCTTTGGTGTGACGTTCGTGCGGTTGCCAAGAGTCTAACTCACCGAGATCGAATACGCGCGTCTACTTCTATAGTCAAACCTGAGACGGTACCTTAGTCTTCAGACGACAATTCTTACAGTCTATAAATGCTTATAAACTCAACTTTACCGTATTAGCTATTCTTACTAGTATCTCTGTTGGAAGAAAATATTCGGAAATGTCCCCCATGAACATTGACATCCTTCCGGTGTTAAATTATCTCACAAAGAAACCAACAAGCCACGAAGCAATACCATCCAACTCCAACCTTTGCTATTCAACTTTTCCAGTCTTTTGGTCCGTCCCGTCCGATAGTCTCTATAAATAGAAGACAACATTTCAATCGATAAAGCCACTGAAATTAACTAAATCAATTAAAGGTCTCATCTATATCACACAAATAATTAACATAAAATCCATCCAAAACAATTACTACAAATAAGTTACGACAAATAAGGACAAAACTGTAAGTACCAAAAATAGAATATTAAAAATGTTAAAAAAAATAACAAATACTTAAGTAAGGGTAATTAAATAAATAAAACAGGTACAGTACCGACCAACCAAACTTTTAATGTTTCGACATCAGTAATAGAGTATAGATAGGGGTGAGCAAAAAATCGAATTGAAACAGAAACCGAACCGAAACCGAACCGAAACCGAACCGAATCCGGCCAAAACCGAAACCGAAACCGAACCGGTGGTTGCGGTTTTTAATTTTTAAAAACTGAAACTTTCGTTTTCGGTTCCGGTTATAGGTGAAAACCGAACCGGATAAAATCGAACTGAACCGAACCGATTATTAAAATAAATAATTAATTAATTAACTTATATAAATTTAAATAATTTATATGTATTCTTAAAATTAATAATATATTATATCTTGAATTATAATTAAGGTTCAAAATGATGTCGGAGTAGATTACAAACGTATAAGATTTTAGTAGCACTCAAATCCAAAGGGAGTGTTGATTTCATCATAAAAAACAGAGACTGTAGACTTCTCCTTTGCTTCTTAAACAAAAATTAATATTAATAATGTGTGGTTTTAAGAAAATAGTGTAGATTTGCTATGCAATTTCCTCAAACCTTGAATAACGTTCACAAAAGTTGGCTATCTTATATACCCCTACAAGAAAATTTAGATAACTGCCAGACCTCCTGTATATAAATGCTACAATGCAATGCCATTAATCTGCACATCTAAAATTAGCACTAACATATACACAGAGTGTACTCATTCAACAGCTCAGTCACTTTGTTTAAAAGTCGAGAACGTTATAATTTATAAATTTAAAGTCGTGTAATATATTTATGATTTTTTCATTCAGTTTTGTAATCGAAACCGAACAGTTAAAAATCGAACCGAGCTTTTAAAACCGAAACCGACGGTTCGGTTATGGTTGCGGTTTTCAATTTTTAAAACCGAAGACTTGTGATTTCGGGGCAAAATCGCCCCGAACCGAACCATGCTCTCCCCTAAGTATAGATACGGGTTTTTAATATATTTTTAATGATTAAAAAAATTGTGTGATATTTTTTGGTATATATTAATTATTGCATGACTATGTTTTAAATTAAAAGGTAACATGTTTTAATTAGAAAAGAAATATTAATCACCAAAGGATATGGTACAATTGGTGGTCTTAGATGCTTATACAAGGGAATTTTTTAAATCAAAAGATACAGTGTTTTAATTAGAAAAGGCAATCGGCTAGTTATCATTAAATTACATTATTTTCTTATTTATTAACTAAATTAAAAGAGTGAAAACTAACAAAAACCAAAATTTTCAATGTTTCGGTTTTAATAATAGTACTAGTTTATAACCCGTGCGAAATACGGGCTTCTTTTGATAGGTTATAAAATTTATTTAACATTATAATTATGTTTTTATATAATCCTTATTTTTAATAATTTTTTAATTTTAATTTAATATAATTTTATGTAATGATATGCATGGTTTAAAATTTATTTTGTAAAATTCTAAATTAAAAATGTCGTTGACGGGTTCGAACTTTGAATTTTTAGTAAATTAATTTAATCATATAATATATCTTATTATTAGATCTAACGATTCTTATTTATTACTAAAAAATAATGATTTGAATATATGGTGAGATATTTTGGGGTGTATATTAGTGATGGCAAGATTAATTTTAAATTAAAAAGTAACGTGTTTTATTTACAAAAATTACTACTAAAAATAATTACGGAAAGATATGGTGTGATATTTTGGATATATATTAATTATAATAATATTAGTTTTAAATTAAATGGTAAAGTGTTTTAATTAGAAGTAAAATCTTTAGAAAAAATGGGTAATTGAGTTGTTGGAACAGAAAAAAGAGTCAAAGTAGAAGTTCAATGTGGATGAAGGAATTTTAATCGGAATATAATTACGTTAACATGAGTAATTAGTTTTTTGAGTTGTTTTTGTAATTTAATTATTTATACTTACACTTTAATGATATATATGGTGTTGCAAAAGAAGAGAAAAGCCGAACAATGTTTCGGCTTTAAATAGGATAACCAAACCGAAAACCAAAACTTTCAATGTTTCGGCTTTAATATAATAGGATTAAAATTGATTTATTTTATATTTAAAATTAATTAAAAATTAAATTAACCAAACCGAAAACCAAAATAAATAGGATAACCAAACCGAAAACCAAAATTTTCAATGTTTCGGCTTTAATATAATAGTATAGATGGATATAGATATAGATAAAGAATTTAATAATAATAATAATAATAATAATAATAATAATAATAATAATAATAATAATAATAATAATAATAATAATAAATGTTTCGGTTTCAATGTTGTGCTAATAGGAGATTTTGTAATGTTAATGCAGAATTTTGTGTGACACTACAATGATCTATGTATCGGCATTGGTGCATAAGTATTACTATCATTGTCATAATGTTCATGCAAGTCGTGTTCAACAGATGGCCAAAGTAGAAGTATGTTTGGTTAAATGATGTTAAACCGATGGGATAGGGCATAGGGGTGGTGGTGTCACTGTTGAGTAGTGCCGGAATAATTGAAATGATGACTGTTTTATAAGAAAATCAGTGGAAACATGTATTTCAATTATTTTTTTAACTTACCTGTGATTATTTTTTTCATTTATCGGAATGACAATTCAAAATAATCAAATCATGCTATTGTCTATATGTTCAATAATTTATGTTCATGTGCTTCTATCTACTTGCTTCCAGCTCAGCAGAGGCCGGTTTTTACAACTTTGACTAGACTCTTCAATGAGACATCAGAAGCACTAGGGGGTTCACGAGCAAATCCAGCCAAGAAGTGCGAAATCGAAGACATTTCAAAGAAATTTGGTAGCGTGTTCGAAAAACTCAGCAGTGGAGATATATCTAAAAATGCTGGTGAAAAGCTTGTGCAGCTCTGCCAAGCTCTGGACAGGGGTGATTTCAGTACTGCCCTCCAAATCCAGGCAATCCTATGTTTTAGACATTTAGTAGTTACTTACTTCGTTTATGCAAGCAACTTTTAGATTGATTGCTCCTGATCCTGTTGTAGGTGCTCCTTACTACAAGTGATTGGGATGAGATAATGTTGGTCTCAGTATTCTAGCTTAGCAGGTCAGAGACCTATTTTGGTTTTTTTTAAATATATAGATCGAAAGTCAGTGCTCTTTGTACACAACACTGGCATTTTTGAATGTGGTGGCTGGGTTACAGTTATTCTCTTATTTTACTCATCTCCAGGGTCATCATTTTTATTGTTATGCCGAATATTCTTCCTATTTCTAAAAGCAATTAGAGAAGAGAATGCTAATGTATTATGTACCTACAGTTACTGTTCAGCAATATTTGCAAGTGCTTTCGGAAGTAGATTTTGTCTTTCCTTTGATAGACGACACACTTTTTGTTTGGTGTCATTGAGCTGCTTAGAAAGACTGTAATATCATTACTCAGAAGATCTTAAGAAGATAAATTGTAAAATTTTTCTTACTTTATTTTTAGCTTTGATTATACTGTAGCATCCATTGAAAAGAGTCATGCGCGTAAACGGTGGCCGCTTCTAAAATCTTTATTACTCTGAAATTTAAACATATTGGATTTTAAGGACAAACTGCAATTTCACATAACGCATCAACTAGTAGTAGTTTGGAGATAGAAATGCGATTCATCATCCGACTATTTTCCATGTAATTTTGATTATTTAGCATCCTAAATTTCTAATCATCAGTGACTGTCTTTTTTTGCTGTTGCAGAAGATACTGTAGATGGTGTTCATTTTGAATGGTACTTGGGTGTCCCTACCTAATCAAGCCAATTTTTGCTACCTGTCCAAAAAAAAAAAAAGATAGGAATAAACTAAGATATAATATTTTTATGATCGGAAAATACAGTTATTAGTAATCTCTACTAACACCATTAATAAAAGTAATTTAGGATTCTAAAATTAGGTCTCGCAAATCTATTAATCACATGTTACTATAGCCCACTTTCCTTTTGTCCTTCCATACACATTTTAATACTCCATTCATTACTTTAACATCAAGCACCAGTTAGACCCACTTGGTCTTCAAATGCGTGTGTTGTGACAACTTCTGAACAATTTGCACAAACCAGGATAAGAACAATTGACCAACCTTCCTTTGCTTAGATAAACGGGCTGTTGGTTTTCCGACTTGTATATAAAGGACCAGCAACGAGCCATCTGATCAATATCACACACACAGAACATCTCTTTTTAATATATTGTTGTGATCAACCCATCAAAGTCAAACACTCTGTTTCGGTAACAAGCTATAGGTTTTGAACTTCTACAACCACCTCACCAACAGAAAATCATTTCAAATGGTGTTCTTGGTTCGCAAACTTGCCTTTCATCACCACCACAACCACCATCCATCAGAAGCCTTTTTGGTATCATTACAAGCTTTTCGCTCCCATGTATCGAATTCTTTGGCAAAACTGATGTTGGATTCAGACCCTGGATCGGAATTGTTTTCCATTAAATGGCTCCAAGAATGTTTTGAGGTTTTACCTATTGTTAACAAAGCTTTCGCAAAGCTAGTTGTTGAGATAGATTACCCCATGACTAAATGGGAGGTTTCTTGCATAGAGGAGTATCTTGGTCACAGCTTGAGCTTGTTAGACTCTTTAAATTCCATCAGCTCTGCTTTGTCTCAACTAAGTCAAGCTCGGGTTTCGTTGTCTCATGCTTTAAGCGTCAATAAGAATTTTCATGACGAATATAAGCCAATAGAAAAGATCACGTACAAGAAATTCAGTAATGATCTGAAAGTGATCAATGGGATTGGAGAGAGCAAAAGAAAGAGTGTTGGTGGAAAAGAGTTGGTTCTCCATGAAGCATTATTGGTTTTAAAGAGTATCGGATCATGGGTATGCAGTGTAGTGATATCAGGGTTGTGTGGTGATATTGAGCCATACATGAAAATGAAGAAATCAGCCGAAAGATACGTTTTGTCTCCACTAATCGCTCTTGACTCGATTGTTTACAAGAAGATAGTTGACAACAATAAAGTTTTGAAGGAACTAAAAGCTGTCAATGATGCAGTGGAATGCCATGTTTCAGCTACATCAACTGGTAAAAGTGCTGATTTTGCCCAAGAACTGCAGGGAAGATTTGAGGCGATTGAGAAGGCGCAAAGAGAGATTGAAGGCGCAGTCCATCTGATGTTTTTAGATACGTTGACAGTGAGGAATGAATTGATTCATACCCTCTGGCAGCAAATGCAATAGTAAATATATATTTAAGTTTACTAGCTCATATTGTTTTGTATATATTTTATTAATGTTTATAATAACAATGAATAATCTTTTAGTTTAATTTTGTCTTTTTATAAAAAGTATATTTGTTCCTTTAATATGAGTAAAATTAAGGGAATCGAACGGTGACCACTTCTTACTAATAATAGTTCTCTAACTCTACTCAATTTTGGTGAGAGTATAATGAAATTATTGTTTTATTATATCTCACATTATCTTTTGGAGCCATATCGCGAATGTACCAAAACTTAGGACGAATCATTGTAAGGAAATAGGTTTTTTAGATTCAAGAGGGCGAACTTTTATGCAACTTGAAAAATGTAATTTTCATATGAAAATGAAGATTAAATATTAACCTTAGAGCTTATTTTTCATTCCCCATTATGTATTTTTTCTATCTTTTTAAAGTAAACAGCTTGAAAAGTTATTGTTCTTCCTTATTGACAAAAGCTAGTCTAACCCGAACAAACAATTGCAACATGCTTAAGCAAATTACAAAAATCGAATCATTTACATATAATCATTGATTAGGAACTCTTGATTTCTGAATTTTCATAATCGAATACCTGATCGAAAATTGAATAATCTATTCGGATTTTTGTGCTGACCTCTATACACCGTTTCTTTTTAGGTCACTCGCCAGTTGAGACGTTGAGGTTGTGTGGTAGCATTTCGGAAAAAAATATTTAGTACTTTTTATATAATTATATATGTTTGTATGCGCAGTGTAACTTACCAAAGAGTTGTTCGCTTATGATAAAATTGGCCCATCTCCGTTAATAGAACAAAACCACAACGCATGTATTATTGATGTATTGTTGATGAACTTGTTCTTTGACCGAAGCTTCACACATGGATGTGAATATAGAACTAATAAACGAACTAAGCATCATCTGCTAAGAAAAAGTGTACTTTCAATCATAAAAAAATTAAAATAATATAATATCAAAAACAGTTGAGATGATTCAATGGACCAAAAACCGAACAAAGAAAAGAAATCACCAAAATGTAGTGTTCCTAGGAATATAAATTGTATTAAATGTTTTTTTTACTATAGAAATTCTTAGCACCCAAATTGTTTTTGAAATTTACCATTTCTATTTTGCCACCATTTGTTTGTTTGTGGGTCTCAATTCTAAATTTGCTAACTTGGTTAGAAACCCCAACGTCCTTTTAATATTGGAATTGAGGAGAAATTATCTATTTAAAGTGACCCCTAACCATTCATCTTTATCAGCATTAAGTAGTAAAATTGATACAGAAGATTCACAGTTATTTCTTATGTATGCAGAGTAAAAAGAATAGCCAATCAATTTTCATTTGGTACAGAAGATTCACCGCGAGCTTATGTACACACACTAAGGTTATGTTTGCTTGAGGAGAATGGAATGGAATGAAATGAAATGAATAGAAATTAAAGGAATACAATGAACATGAGAGGTAAGATTAAAAAAAAAATGAGTGGGTGCAAATTTTGTATGATAGGATTTGGGAAGAAAATAGGTTGGAGGGAGAATGGATCATTCCTTTTCAAATTGGTGTGTTTAAATTTTAGCTTAGGTGGTTAGGAATGGAATGATGTAAGGAATGAAATTTATAAACATTTAACTATATTCTTATTCAAATTCCATTCCATTCCCTCCAATTTGATTCACCCCAACCAAACACAACATAAAGGGAGTAGCCAATCGGTCTTAAACAGCCCATCAGTTTGGTTCCAAGAAAGATATGAAAATGGATTGAATGCTGGAAAATTTCTCTTTCACTTCAGGGCATTCAGGAGTGGCTCTTGTACATTTTCCTACATATGCCTAAGAATGTTAGATCCCTTGTGTTCCTCAAGAAAAGACTTAATGTTACTCTTGATCCTGTCTAGCACCATCTCTCTCATTTGTTCAAGGTTCCTCAATCCTTATATCTTCCATTCTTCGACGAAGCGCGCCAGGATTTTTAAGATATACACAAATTCAGGATTGCTATTAATGGCTTCACGAGTCCACATAATGTTCATCATTACGTTACGACCTACACGAGGGTCATTCAAGAGGTTCTGGGTAGCAGGGATATCTATCATTTTACTCATCATATTATTTTCCCCGATATTTGTTGCTCTAGTTGTTCAAAACCTTGAAGACCATACCCAAATAAACTCGAAGTTTCACCTTCAAATCCCTGACTTTGGACAAAACCAGTTCCAGTCAAAATGTCAGATGTGCTGTTTGCACCAGCAACAGCCACGCTTGCACTAGCGCAAGATGTAGCAGGAAAAAATCGACAAGCCAATTAAATTACATGACCATCCTGTACACCTTCTAACTGCAAAATAAAATAAGGCAAAATGAGATCAAAATAAAATAAGGAGAAACTGTTTAACCCCATTGGCCAGGGGTTACTTAAATTTCTACTTTAAATTTATGTGTATATAAAATAGTTGATATATATATTTTTTTAAACTCTTATGAGAGTTTACATATTTTTAAACTCTTAAATCCATACTAGAATATTATTTGTAAGATAATTGTTGTTGGATTAACGAAACTAATAACCTCACAAAAATTTTTAGTTATGAAAAGATATTGTTAGGCGCTTTGTAAAACAATTATGGTTGTCGATGGTTCAAGACATTTTTACAAGTAGAGATTGAGTGCCCAAAAATTACTAAATTGCCCTTTTACTTACATTTATCTATACTAATATATAATAAGCAAACAGGGGTATAATTTGGTTGTTTGGTTCAACCATCTAAAAGAATAGTAACCATTAGATATTTAGTAAATAGATGATAGCCGTTAGATCTAATAATAAGGAATATTCTATATTTAAATCTCTTCTCTAAAGATCCATTGTTCGAATCCCGTAAACAACAAATTTACATTAAGATTTTATATTATTAGTTCTAATCAATACATATCATTTATTAAATAACTATTATTATTACTAATAATTTTATTAATTAATATAACAAAGTTAAATTATATCCATAATAGATTATTATACTCTTTTTTATTTAATCATATAATTTCAAAAGTATTTAAAAGTAACTTGTGCTTTACACGGGCTATAAACTAGTTATATATAAAGATAGAACCACCTCAAATTTGTGATTGTAATATGCTATATACACCTTATTAGGACGAAAAGTCTTCCATCAATTTTAAGTAGAAATGTTACAACAAATAGTGAATATTTTAAGCAAAATATAAGGATTTTAGTTGTGAAAAATTTGAACTCAGTCTATTAAGAATCGATCACAAGAACTAATAAGTTTTAACAAGTCAAATCAGTTTCAAATTTTTTTTTAAGAATCACTAAAAGTCAATTCAATATATTACAAACTAACGACTAATTAATATAACAACTTGTTTCAGATATATAAAATAACAATAAATAAAAGAAAATCACGTGTCAAGTATTGAAATATTCGAAAAAGTTACCTGCAAACTATTAGCCACTAGAATTCGTCCTTCTTGGAGCATTTTCTTCATTGTTTACTGCAAATATGTATAAGTTGAATTAAAGAGAACAAGAACATTTTACAATTGTAATATAAAATTTTCAAGATTAAGATAATAAATATTATAAAGATTTGTTGTATGCATTTTGAAGAAAATGATATAAAAAAGATTTATTCGAGAATAATGTTGTCAACTATATGTCTATATCTATCTTTAATCTTAGCATCTTAACCCATTCAGATATTTACAAAAATTATATATCAAAATCAAATATAGACCCATCCCTACCAAAAATTTAATAAAACTCTAAACAAATCTAAAACCGAACTGGTATGACTCGAACTCAAACCAATTCTATTTTGATATGCATTACGTATACTCAAGTTTTAGATCCGTATTTTTTGTTTCCGTATGATTTCATTATATTAACAAATAAATTCAAAGGTTTAGAAGAAAATAAAATTGGAAAGACTGGGTATAAATAAATCCAATCCAATCCAATCAAATCAAAGCAAAATGGATTTTCATGTTTTATGTGTATTCAAAAAATTGGTTTAGAAGACGACTAACGAGTTTGTCTCAAGCAAAGTCAGGATGATAAACATGATAGGATTTTCAAGTAAATTAGGATATAGTGCACAAGAATAAAAATCAGGCAAATATTAGATATACGGGGATAAGAATTTTGGAGAAAGAGAAAAGGGGACAAGAAAGAAGTTTTAGATCTGTGTTTTTTATTTCGGTATGATTTCATATATAAATAAAATAAATTCACAGTTCAGGAGAAAATAAAATTGATAAAATTAGGTATGAATACATCCAATCAAATCAAAGCAAAATTGATAAGATTAGGTATGAATAAATCCAATCAAATCAAAGCGAAACAGATTTTCATGGTTTATGTGTATTCGAATAATTGGCTTAAGAGACGACTTACCAGTTTGAATCAAGCAAAGTCAGGATGATAAGCATGATAGGATTTTCAGGAAAATCAAGATACAGCGCCGACGAATCATAAAAAAATTTGGTGAATTAGGCAAATATCAGATATACGGGGACAAGAATTTAAGAGAAATAAAATAGGGGAAGAGGAGAGATTATGGAGTGAAGAATGAAAGATAAGTTTATATTACAAGTGGGGTGTGCAAGTAGGTGGAAATGTAGACTAGCTTTTTGAGGTGGAAACATATCGTGAAAGCTTTCGGTGTGGTCCAATAAAACTTTTTTTAATTATAAACTTACAAACATTTTTTGTTGAACATATATAAAACTTTTTTTTAATTATAAACTTACAATCATTTATAAAATAACAATTAAAATTGTATTGAATAAACATAATTTATTACGAAAATGTATTTATAACATTTTACAAATCATTAAAAACATATATTTACAACATTATTTTACGAAAAATTGATTTTGTTTATAACAAGTGTTCAAAAAAAATATAACTTGAGTTCAACGTCATCCGTTGAAAAAATAATTCTACTTGTGTTAAATCCAAATATATCAAATAATTTTACTTTGGTATGATTAATAAATTTTTTATAAATTAATAATATATCTATATCCTAACTTGGTATTGGTTAACCGTATAAGGATACTTGATAATGATATAATGTTTATTCAGCCAAATTTTAACTACGGTTCAATACTCCACTATATTAAATAAACAAAATTTCAAATTCTATACTTCAATTTGGTATTGGTGAACCCAAAAGGGATATTGAAGAATTAAATTATATTTTTGTACAATAAAATTTTAATTATTATTTAATAAATGATGTTAAACCCAAGTTACAACAAGTCCAACAGAGGAGAGAATAAGCTCTAGGATGAGTATGTCCTGGTCCTTAGTTTGTTCCTTATATATAATAAAATAAAAATTCCTAATGATTTAAAAACCTTATTAGTATACCAACTCCAACAAGCATACCTATATTTATTCCTTATTATTTTTATAATAATAAATTTAAAAGGAAATAGAAGTGCAAAAAGGAGGGAAAATGAAATTTTAGTTGTAGAAATGGAGTTAAGGATGTCTAGAAATTCCTCAAAAGTAGGGAATGACCATAGGTTCATAGTATTTTATGGAACCACTACTCAGCCTAGGGCCAAAAATCCAAGGGCTCCAAAATTTAGAGGTATTGTAGGTATATTTGTATGAAAACTTGTATATGTTGAGTCCAAATTTACCAAAAGATACTAGGAAGGCAATACAAGTGTAGAGCTACATAAAAGAGATGAAAGGTAGCTATCTAAATGGTTGGATTGCTTATAGCATTCCTCCAATGATACACGTTATAGTTGATTATTAGTAAATTTTAAATGTATATTTTGTTTATGAAAAAACAAAATTTAGGGCCCCATAATTTTGGTTCGCTTAAGGCCCCTCGATTCCCAGGACCACCCCTGAGTAGGACACATTTGGTGTAGTGACTTATGCCAAATTCCTAAATTCCAACTTAAGAACTTTACTAGGGAAGCTATTGCACTTGCTCTTACCCTTATGGTGTTGAACAAAAAAAGTTAGTAGTGTGTAACTTAGAAAAATTTGGGAAATGGCCCTTTATAGCATAATTGTAGGATGAAATGCTCCGAATGGCACAATTAAAAAAAGGTCCTTAATATCACACTCAAACGTCAAATCGTCTTGCCTTATTAATTTACACAAATTAAACTCCTGGATATCTGGTATGGTGATGTTTTCCATAACATAGATCACGTGGTGGACCCCACACTATTGGGCTTCCTTTTATTTCCTATCAGACACAAGCAAGACAATCACGTGTATGGGTCCGGTGCATATAGTAAAAATGTGTGTTTAAGCAATGTGTTTCCAAAATGCAAGTCTATAGCATGTTATTTTAATGTGGAATGCAATTCATACTACGTTTCTAATTTTATTTTCTTAATTTATTTTTTTAATAATGAGACAACGTAACTTAGAATTGTGTTTTCAGAAAACGCAACACGACACTACATTTTAGTGTGATTTTTGGAGCAATTTTTTTAATGTTGTGACATATGGGGTCATTATCCTCCAAACTGTGACATATGGGCCAACACCCAAAATTTTGTATTTGATCCTGCTTTATAAATATATGTAAAAGTTCTACGAAAACTCATATTTACTTGATCTATATAGGTTTGGCTCAAAAGAGAATAAAACATTAATATAGTACAAAAAAAAATAAAGTTATCTGCCACTGGAGAAAACAAAAAGTTGAAAGCCTCAGAAATTTGAAAATAGGTTTCATAATAACCTCTGAACAACTAAAATCCAAAATGGGGTTGAACATAAATGTCAAAATGTCATTGTTTAAAAGAGGAAATTTATCTTTTAACGAATGGCTCTTTAGGAGGGGTGTCAAAATAATTCATAGAAAAGGAAGGTACTGCCAAGATTTCTACCTATGTGTTCTTTTTCGGCTCCTCCGATGGCTCGTCATCCGATCTAAGCTTTTATTCTTCACGTTCTAAAGTCATCGATATCGTACATTGTCATCGACTCGTAATAGTGTCTGAAGATTCCATAGTTGAAAGGCATATGACTCAGCCTATTTTTAGTTAGAGGATCCTAATCAACTTAAACCAAATTGTAATAAGTAAATATACATATGAACTGTCACAGGAATCTCAAGAAGTATTATCTGTCAGAAGAAAGAAGAAAAGTCAATCTATAGTTTTGATGTCGTACACTGGAAGGCGATTCAGTTATCTGATCAAGCCCCAGTATAGCATTGAAGCGAAGGGATTCATTTGAACAGTGACAGAGATTTTTCGAGTGATAGTTTGAATGTCAGTTACAGTACAAGAGAATTGAGAGAAGAAATAAACCACAACCTAAAGTCAAAAGTGAAGAAGCATCATTGAAGTTAGTCGTTCATGAACCAGACAGTACATCGAACGTCAACACAAGTCAGTGGTAATTCTTTACTACCTTCAGTGGTTTGTAAGAATTAAATTAATTATTTATTGATTTAATTAAATTCATTTATAATTGATATAAATCATTTAGTTGATTTAATTAAATGAATTAATTCTAGAAGAATTAATTTATTTATTAAATTAATTATTGTATCAATTAAATATGAATTGGTTAATCTTTAATTAATTAAATGGATCAATATGACTTAAAGAAAGAAGGTTGGATTATGTCTTGGTGAAGCTAACTTCGGTATGACCTAAATTATGTCATACCGACAGAATTCAAGATTATGTCATACCGACAGAATTCAAGATTATGTCTTACCGAGCTATGAAGATTATGTCTTACCGAGCTATGAAGATTATGTCTTACCGAAACAAATATCATGATTGAGTCATACCGACCTCCTGTCAGCTGTGTTAAGTCATACCGAACTTTTATTAAGTCATACCGACCAGGTTTATGTCTTAATGGAGGTTTGTGTAAGTCTTAATGAAGAAAAATTAAGTCTTGGAAGCAGTTTAAGTCATGCTGGAGCAGTTAAATATCCTTTAGAAAGCTAGCAAGACTTATTACTGATACAAAAGAACAGAACACAGCAGATTAAGTCATAACTGAAAAACAGAGCAGAAAATATAATATCCAGAAAACAGAATTCTCTCTCAAGAACACCAAGAACACCAAAGCTTAAACAATTCCCAGAAATTCAAGTTCTTCATCTTTGTAATATTCTATCCGCTAGAACTTATCTATTTGTGATTCTTGTACTACTAGCGAATTAAGTTTCCTAGTTCTTATCTTGATTATTATTAACTAAATTAGAAAAGTTCATGTCGAATTTTCTAATTAGTTATTAACATCTTGATAAGTTGTTATACTGATTTTGTAACACCACATCAAGTTAATATACAGTTATATTCAACTTGAAAAATTGTGTTAAATAATTCCGCACAAATTTG
The DNA here is from genome assembly GCA_036435485.1 of Saposhnikovia divaricata. Lineage (NCBI taxonomy): Eukaryota > Viridiplantae > Streptophyta > Magnoliopsida > Apiales > Apiaceae > Saposhnikovia > Saposhnikovia divaricata. The sequence continues at coordinate 63,528,385 of CM071597.1, read as the reverse complement.
TCTTTGCTAAAATATTATCTAACGGACAAATTTCGATAAAAAGGTAAAGATTGTATTCAACCCCCCTTCTACAATCTTATCGGACCTAACAATTGGTATCAGAGCCGATTGATTGATACACAAATCAAAGATCCCATTTTACTCGATTAAAAATCATCCCCGAATTTTTTAACTCTCTTAAAAAATTCATCATGTCTTCTAAAGGGAACTGTGAAAATTCCCATATATGACAAAAACAGTTATGATATGTGGAAGAACAAAATGTTAATGTTCCTCGAGGTTGCAAATCCTAAATACATGAAAGTCTTATCAGAAGGACCAATAATACCTTTTGGATTAATTTCTGAAGTTGTCACTGATGGAAAAGTTGTTGCCCCTGCAAGGTTTGTACACAAAGATTCTTCTGAATTCACTCTTGTTGAAAGAGAGGAAGCTGGACTTGACATTAATTTAAGACTGATCTTAATAGATTCTCTAGACTCTGTAATGTACAGTCATGTGATTAACTGCAAGACTGCAAAGCAAATGTGGGAAACCATTGAAACTGTGAATGAAGGAACAGAGGAAGTTAGGGAGAATCGACTAGAAATTCTGACATCTGAGTATGAACACTTTCGATCAGCATCCAATGAAAGTATTCAAGATGTGTTTGAAAGATATAACAAACTTGTCAACAATTTACAGATGCATGGCAAGTACTACACTCAGAAAGAGATCAACAGAAAATTTCTACTGTCAATGCCTGTTCATCTAGAATATAGGATTACAGCTATCAGAGAGTCGAGGAATCTAAGTGAAATTACTGTAGAAAGACTCTTTGGCGTTTTAAAAACCTATGAACTGGAACAATCTCAACAAAAGGAGATTTATGGAAAAGGAAGAGTTGCTAATACTTCTACAGCTCTTATTGTTGAGAACAAACAGGAAGTGGAAGATAAGGTTATTCAATCTTGTAGTGTTGACAGAGGCAAGCTTGAAGTTGAAGTTGGTCAAACGAATGCTAGTCCAGATGAAGGAGACTTCTATTCGTTAGAAGAGCTAGATCAGTTGGAAGATGAGTCCATGGCTTTGTTGGTAAGGAAATTCAGTAACTTCAGATTCAGGAAGAATCCCAAGTTCAGGTACAAATCTAACTATAACAGGTTCCAGAGAGGAGGTTCTTCATCCTCAAGTAACAGAGGAGGTTACAAAACTGGAACAGTTGAAAGAAGTAAAATTAGATGCTACAACTGTAATGAACTTGGACATTTCGCTACTGAATGTCAGAAGCCAAAACAAAACCAAAGAAAAGACTTTGGATCTGAGAAGAAGAAGACAGGTAAAGCCTATGTGGCTGCTGGAAAGAGTTGGGATGATACAGACTCTGAAGAAGAAGAGTATGGCAATCTTGCCCTGATGGCAAAATCTGATAGCTCCAGTGGTACTTCATCTGAGGTATCATGTACTGAAAGTCAATATACAGATCTTAGAAATCAATTATCAGAATTACACGATGTACAAAATTGCCATGATAAACAAAAATCAGAAATAAGAATTCTAAAAGAACTTGAGAGGTCTCTAGCGTTGATAGTGGTTCAACAACGTGAGACAATAGCTGAACTAGAAATAAAGGTTAGTGCTACTTCTAATTCATGTAAATTGGCTAAAGGGTTGTTTAACCAACAAGCTATTAATCAAACCGTAGGAATTGGGTTTGATTATAATGAAGCTATTGGACGAACAAGCATTATTACCCCTAATCGTGTCAGTGCTATAGAAAGGGGTATACCAATAGTGCTTAAGGGTGTTAGTAACCCACTCTTTAAGACATCCATAGCAGAACCTTTGGATACAACATCTTTAATCATTAAAGAAGAGATGCGCATTGAGAATTTAGCTAATGGCGTAGTCTTAGAAAGTAATCAAGTTGTTAAAAATGATGAAGATAGAAAGTCTGTGTTTAAGAAAACAGAAAGAGTTGGTGAGTCTACTAGTTCCTTTAAAACTAGTAGTAGAAGTAACAACATGAATAAATGCAACAACATATCTACCATGCATGCTATTCCTGTTATTGATACTGCTCATAAGAAATGGAATGCTGTTAATTGCATGTCTTGTGCTTTTAATATAATGTCTGCTTACTTTAACGGTAATCATGCATGTGTTGATAAGAATGTTCCTAGACAGCATATGAGCTGAAATAAACATGTTAGATCCAGGACTGTAACACCACCTAATTCTAAGACTAGGACTCCAAGTCCTTCTCAGGATATGGTGAGGACATGGTTACCCAAGCTGAAACCAAAACAAGTTAAAGCTGTTTACAGGGTTAAATGTCCAGTACCTGAAGAAAATGATGTTAAAATAAAAAGTGTTGCTTTACCTAATAAAGGCCAATTCTTTAAGTACTCCGGACCCAATCAAATTTGGGTTCCGAAGAAAGTCTAACCAATTTGTCATTGCAGGGTTTAAAACAGGTTGAACGAGTCATGTGGATTTTGGACAGTGGATGTTCAAGGCATATGACCGGAGATAGAGCCCTGCTGACAAATGTGGTGGAGAAGGCCGGCCCAGTCGTTACCTTTGGAGATAACAGCAAAGGTAAAACTGATGGATATGGCAGATTAGAAGCTGGAAATGTTATCGTTGAAGATGTCTCTTTTGTGAATGGCCTTGAGCACAATTTGCTCAGCATTAATCAATTTTGTGACAAAGGTTATGAAGTTCATTTCAACAAGAAGAATTGTCTAATATCACACAAGAGAAATGAAAGGCCGCAGTTGACTGGAGTAAGAAAAGGAAACTTGTACATAGCCAATATGAACTCTGGAAGCCCAGAAGAAATTAGATGTTTTTATTCAAAGGCATCCACTGATGAAAGTTGGTTATGGCACAAGAAACTTTCTCACCTAAACTTCAAAACAATGAATTCTTTAGTTAAAAGAGAATTGGTGAGAGGTTTACCTTGGATTGAATTTACTCAGGAAGGTCTATGTGATGCTTGTCAAAAAGGAAAGTTAAAAAGGGCAACTCACAGGAGCATTAACACATCATCAATAACTGAACCATTACAACTTCTCCATATGGATTTGTTTGGTCCAGTTAGTGTGATGTCCATGTCAAGAAAAAGATATGCTCTAGTGATTGTTGATGATTTCTCAAAATTCACATGGGTACTATTTCTGAACTCAAAAGATGAAACTCCACAACTGGTAGTTGATCACATTAAGTTAATTGAGCTGGACTCTAATCGTCCAGTAAGAGCTATAAGGTCAGACAACGGAACTGAATTCAAGAATGCAGTTCTGAATGACTTTTGCACTGAAAAGGGTATAACTAGACAGTACTCGGCTCCCAGAACTCCTCAGCAAAATGGGGTAGTTGAAAGAAAGAATAGAACCTTGATTGAAGCTGCACGTACTATGCTAAGTGAATCAAGGCTTCCATTGAGCTTTTGGGCTGAAGCTGTCAACACTGCATGCTATACCCAGAATCGAACACTTATCAATAAAGACTTAATGAAGACACCATATGAAGCTCTACATGACAAGAAACCAACTCTCAAGTACTTCCATGTATTTGGGACAAAATGCTTTGTGCTGAAAGAAGGAGATGATCAAGGTGGTAAATTTGAAGAAAAAGCACATGAAGCAATATTTATTGGTTATACTAGAAGAGCCTATAAGGTGTATCTTATTGATCAACAGAAAACTATGGAAAGTGTCAATGTTACATTTGATGACACAAAATTCCCAAGTATCAAAAATGAAGATCCATCTGAAAAGCTTAAGTTTGATGACATGTCAGACTCAGATTCAGATGATGACAATCAACTTGACGTTGTTGCTGATAATAATAATCCAAATGTTGGTGGTAATGATCAAGGTGATGCTGGTGAAAACAATGATAATTTTCAAGACACCACTGATACTCTTGAACCATCAATAAGTCAAACTGGCAACAACTCAAGGGGAGATAATGAAGGGTCAACAAGTCATACTCAACATCATACTGAAGATCAAGGCGGATCATCAAGATCAATTCTTCCCAGACAAACTGTTTGAAATAGAGCTCATCCTTTTGAGCTGATTCTTGGTGATCCAGATGTTGGTGTGAAAACAAGAAGAGCTTATCAGAATCAATGTAACTATTCTGGGTTCCTGTCTGTCATGGAACCTAAGAAAGTAGAAAAAGCTCTATCTGATCCTGATTGGGTGATTGCTATGCAAGATGAACTCAATCAATTTAAGCAACTAGAAGTATGGAAGCTGTTACCCAGACCTAAAGATAGAAAAGTGGTGGACACAAGATGGGTATTCAGAAACAAACTAGATGAAGATGGCACTGTAATAAGAAACAAAGCAAGACTGGTAGCTAAAGGTTATTCTCAAGCTGAAGGCATTGATTATGACGAGACCTATGCTCCAGTGGCAAGACTTGAGGCCATCAGAATATTCTTGGCATTTGCATCATATTCAAGATTCAAAGTTTATCAAATGGATATCAAGAGTGCCTTTCTGAATGGTAAGCTAGATGAAGAAGTGTATGTAGAACAGCCCCCTGGTTTTGAAGATCAAGATCATCTGGACTATGTCTACTTTCTTTACAAAGCTATCTATGGTCTTAAGCAAGCCCCAAGAAAATGGTATGACACTCTCTCTGAATTTCTATTAGAAAATGGTTTTATAAGAGGTGTCATAGACAAAACGCTCTTCACTAAAAGACATAAGAATGATATAATACTAGTCCAAGTCTATGTGGACGATATTATATTTGGGTCTACTAATGAGCTTCTATGCAAGAAGTTTTCTAAGTTAATGCAGGGTAGGTTTGAAATGAGCATGATGGGAGAACTGAAATTCTTTATTGGATTACAAATAAGTTAGAGACAAGATGGAATATTTATTTGTCAATCCAAGTACATTAAGGAGCTCCTCAAGAAATATCACATGGAGGAGTGCTCATCAGCAAAGACACCATCAACTATAGCTGTCAAAATTGGTTTATGTGAAAGTTCTGCCAAGGTAGATATCACAGGCTATAGAGGTATGATTGGCTCATTGCTTTACCTAACTGCTAGTTGACCAGATATAATGTTTGCCACATGCTTGTGTGCAGGGTTCCAAGCGAACCCTAAAGAAATCCATCTCACTGCTGTCAAAAGAATCTTAAGATATCTAAAGGGTACGCCTATTTAGTCATCTGGTACCCTAATGAATCTGGTTTTACTTTAATTGGATATACAGATTCTGACTATGCAGGAAGTGTTGTAGACAGGAAAAGTACATCTGGGAGTTGTCAATACCTAGGTGGAAGATTGGTATCCTGGTTCAGTAAGAAACAGCAAACAGTTTCCAACTCTACAGCCGAAGCTGAATATATAGCTGCTGGAAGTTGTTGTGCTCAGATCTTATGGATTAGAAATCAATTAATGGACTATGGCATTGTATTGGAAAATATCCCAATTTTAAGCGATAATACAAGTGCTATAGCAATCGCCAGCAATCTTGTGCAGCACTCAAGGACAAAACACATTGACATAAGGTATCATTTTATAAGAGAGCATGTAATGAATGGTACAGTGCAACTACTATTTGTAGGCTCTGGAGATCAAACTGCAGATATTTTTACAAGTCGCTTAATGAATCCTCATTCACTAAAATTGTTAGTGAATTGGGTATGTTAAACAGTCCTAGTAATTAATACTGTTAATATCTGAAATTTGATCTTTAATAATTTTGCAAGTGATTATTCTGTGAATATTTGTTGTTTGAAATCACTTGTATAATTATTTTACCAACTGATTTTCTTGCTTGTTTAGTTATTTTTCACTCTGTTTATTCATATTATTTAATACTTCATATTTTTGTATTTTTAGAATATTTGTAGATATTTATTTCTATTTTAATAATTAATTTATCATATGTTTTGTAGTGTTTGTCATGTTAATATTGTTTTGTTTTCGTTAATAGGATAGCATGTGGTATTTATAATTATTTTTATTATTTGTTTAATTTTCTATAATATTTTTATTATTTTTATAAGTTAATTGTATATTTTAGTGTGTTTTTAATGTTTATTTAAAGTAAATATGACTTAAAATTAGGTAAAACTATCAATATGACTTACAAGAAAATCGGTATGACTTAAACAGGTTAAGTCTTACCGAGTTTTTGTTAGATTAAGTCATATTCTCGAGTCTGTTAACATTAAGTCATAGCGAGTTTTTAAGTTAAGTCTTATTCGTCTGTAATTAAATAAGTCTTATTTGGTTTCTAATTTAAGTCTTAATCGCAATATGTATATTATTAAGTCTTATTCGGAGTTTTAAGTCTTGTTAGTTATATTTAAGTCTTATTCGACTAGTTTGTATATATATAGTAATTAGAAATGTTAAGTCTTATTTCATTTTATGTCATTCTCACATGTTAAGTCATTGAGAACTAAAACAGATACATACATATACACACGCATATACGACCAATTCATGCCCAATTTTTGACTTAAAACCGAACTGAAATCACGAGCCAAGCACATGTTATCGCGATTTGGTTGAGTTTTTGAACGATTTTGAATTCGTAAGTTTGAATTTTTCGATCTGATTTTCTGAAAAACTGGTTTCGATTCTTGCAAAACTAAAAATATACTTGTGTTTGTGTGTATACAAGGATCATTGTGTGAATTTTTCAGAGTTTTTGGAGAAATTTTAATTATTTCGAATTTTTAATTAATTATTAATTCGAAAAATTAATTTTTAAATCATAATTTTGTACAAGCTGAAATTTTCAAAGAAATTAAATCTTGATTAAAATGGCTGATCGATTTGAAATTATTAAACATAATTTAATCGGTTATTTTGATCCAGAAAAATGTTCAGTTGAACGTTTTCGACCGTGGATTCGATTTTTAAATGAAAATTCACTGGTTCGCACTGCTTTGAGCTTAGATGCTCCATTGAAAATTGAACCCTTGCGAATCATGTGTACTACTGCTGTCATTTCTAATGATAACAGATCATTTGTCTTCTCTGTAGGAGACAATCGGTACACAGTGAATGAAAATACAATAAATACGGTCTTAAATTTTCCAACTGACAATTTCGAAGAGTTACCATCAGATCAAGAATTGATAAATTTTTTGAATGGTATATTCTATCAAGACAGTCCTGATCAAACTGTTTGGAATAAAAAGAACTTCGTTCAGGAATGGGACTATCTGTTTGACACATTAGCTAGAGTCTTTGCCAATTCTACTAAAGGGAACTTTGGGGTATTACCATCCTTCTTGCAGCATATTGGATATGCAGTTGCACACAACCGAAGAATTAATATTGGTAGACTACTGTGTGTTCCGATGGTTAGAAGAATCATTAATGCAAAGAGGAATTTTGATAATGGACAAAACGTATCATGCTATTATCCAAGATTCCTGTCATTGATTTTTAATCATCTAGTGGAACTAGAAAACCAAGCCCAATTCCTGAATGGAGAATCACTGGCGTCAGGTAAACCTACTACCAGATTGTTCACTGAGTACAACAACAAGCCTAAATTCACAAACATACCTGTAGTTGTCACCCAATACATGTCAAACTATATACAACTACCTGTCATTGAACCTGTACCAGAACCTGAACAACCTGAACAAAACCCTGAACCACTAGTGGAAAACCTACTTGTTGATAATGAAGATCAAGGCAATCAACAAGTTGAACCTGCTCAGCAAATTGTTCCTCAGCCACCTGCACTTGCTGTTGAACATCCAGTGGAAGAAACTGCATCTGTCCCTGAACCTGAATTAAATCAACCAATCTTATCAGAGACTATCGCAGAATCAGCTGACCAGGTATTGTCTTTTGTTCCTCAAACTATTTCTACTTCTCAATCTATTTCTGGAACCCAAGTGGTTGATAGGGCTGACCAAGGGATTGTAAGACCGCAATCTCTAACCCCGGTCATAGAGCCAAACACTGAATCTACATCACTTAAAACCTTTCACTCCAGAAAGAAAATTCCCTTTCAAAGAGCAAAGAAAAGAAGAAATATAATGAGTGAACCCACAGCTCTGCCTCTACAAAAGAAAAGTAGAACTGATTCAGAGGCAACTGTAAGCCCATCCGTATCTTCCCAACAAGATATGGACGTTGATATGGCCATGCAACAGTTACTAGGATCATCCTCTCAACAGGATGATACTATTGAAATTCGCCATAGGGCCATGGCATCCTGTAATGTGTCAGGCACAACCCCTTTGTTATTACTAACAATGGGAGAACAAATAGATTATTATGCAAATAGGGACACACTGACAGGAGAGCACATAGAGTCTGAAACAGTGCCTACCATAGTTACGGTAGAAGAGTCTTCACAGACTTCTGAGGGAAATCTTGGTTCCCTGCCAACTTTAATGGAACCATCATCTCCCCTCCTAGGAGAAACATTCATAGATCCCTCAAGGGAGTTTCCACTCGCAGTTTCGACTGAAGAAAGTGGAAGGCAACTTGATCAATCTACTACTGAAGCAATTCAGATTACAAATCCAAATGTACAAGTGGAATTGATTGAGGACAGGGATTTGCGAACTCCCATTGTACCACCACTGACCTTCCCAGAGGAGGCTAGGGTGATTTTAACTGCAGGTACCGCTTCTGGAAAAGCTAAGGAAATTGAGAGGAGTGATGTGAGGATTACCACAAAATTGAGTGATACACATGCACATCAGGTGAGTGAAATTCAGAGTGAAACTCAGGTGAGTGCACACACAGACACATACACTCTCTCATTGTTACAAAAAATACAAGATCTGGAAAGGGAACTGGAAGCAAGTAAAGCTGAAGCTAGATTACTTCGAGCACAAGTGGATAAACAGTCTTCTCCATCCACCTCTGTTGATAATCAGCTTACTTCGATAAAGGGTGACATCAACAACTTGAAGACATTCTTCTCTAATAAAATCAAAACTCTCGAACTTTCTCATGAAAAAGCTCTTGATGATTCTGGTGAGGTCACGGTGGCACAAGATAAAATTATTGCTGAAATCTCCAACAAGGTTGACAATCTACAGGAAGAAGTGCATGAACATCAGCGTTCTACTGATTTGCGACTAGATCAAATTGAGAAGCAAAATGAACATCAAGCTAAAGGATTAAGGCATTTATTTCATCTGATCAGTCAAAATCGCACACCAACTACTGAAGAAAGAGAATTCTTTGCAAGAACAGATGGTGATGATGATGAACAAGACCCTGAAGCTGGTGCAACTGATAAAAGTGTAGAGGATTCCTCAACTAAAGGGGAGAAATCACAACAGGCACAGCAGAAATCACAAGGTGGTGAGAAAGGACAAGGAGAAAAAGGAGGTAAATCTGATAAATCGGATACAGACAGTGAAGACAGGAGGAATAAGGGGAAGAAGAAAGTTGTTGCAGATGATCAAGTCATGGATGAACCAGGTAATCTTGATGTTTTTGATGACTTTGATTTTTCTGATGAAGGTGAGAAATTACCTGAACCAGATTTAAGTCACTGGGAAGAAGAAGAACCAGTGATATCTGAATCTGAAGATCAACAAGCAGAGAAAGAATCTGAAGAATTATTTGCTCAGAGGGAAGCTAATTTGCTGATTAGAGAAGAAAAGCTTCAAAAGTCATTAGAGCAAATTGCACAAAATGAAGAACTTCAGAAAGCTGAACAGCAAGCATTACAACGATTACATGCTATAAATGTTGAGAAGAGAAAGACATATATCAGACTAAAGAGCGGTGATAAATGGGAACGTGCTCAAAAAGCAATTGATTCACCTCAGAGTTCTGATTATGAAGATCGTCGTCTTGGAGAAATTCTCTAGGAATTCAAACCGGAAAATCCAATTCATGATATGTATATAAAGGCCTTAAAGGTAGAAGTCATCAGGATAACTACTGCATTTGAACCCAAATCTGATGAGCTGGTAATATTTGTGGATTGTCATAAAGTTGGAACTTTCAGAGTATCTATTCAGTTCTTTTATGACAGATCGCTGACAGAGATTTGGGTACTTAGGCCTAAGGTGAGAACATCTTCTGAGCTAGGTGTGTTGTTACATGAGAAGTTCAAAGAATTTGCTGAAAGAGCTAGACCAGAAGTGATTAAGGATCCTCCACAAGTAAAATATCTTAAGGGAGAGGTACTTCATTCAATCAATCTTCAGACAGATGAGTTATATGAACATCATGCAAAACACTTGGTATATGCTGAATATGCTCTCAGAAATCATGGATTCTTGACTAAAGAAAAGGTAATAGCTGCAGATCACATTCGATCCTATGCACAAACGAATATAAAATATTACAAGAAATTTCAAGGTGAACTGAGAAAGAAGCTTGGAATTCCTTTAGTCTTACCCCAAGGATTGTCATCAAGAAGAGAGCGTCTTGTTGATTCTGATTTACACATGAAACTTCAAGTCACAGATGAGCCAGAAGAAGGAGAATTCAGAAGGGAAGACAACTGAAGAAAAAGATTTGCTCTACATGTTATATCTTTAGAGCTTAGATAAATCTTGATAGGAATTTGTATCATATGATCAGTCTAGAGGATCATCTATCTTGTATTTATCTTTCATGTTTGAATCTGGCAAATGTTAAATATAAACCAGAACTTTTTTTTATTTACTTATTATTTAAAGTTTTATCTTTCATTTGGTTAAGTTGGATTAGTTGAGGTATCCTCTAGGAATTTGCTTGTTATTGTCTAACAAACAAATAGGGGGAGATTGAAAGGCATATGACTCAGCCTATTTTTAGTTAGAGGATCCTAATCAACTTAAACCAAATTGTAATAAGTAAATATACATATGAACTGTCACAGGAATCTCAAGAAGTATTATCTGTCAGAAGAAAGAAGAAAAGTCAATCTATAGTTTTGATGTCGTACACTGGAAGACGATTCAGTTATCTGATCAAGCCCCAGTATAGCATTGAAGCGAAGGGATTCATTTGAACAGTGATAGAGATTTTTCGAGTGATAGTTTGAATGTCAGTTACAGTACAAGAGAATTGAGAGAAGAAATAAACCACAACCTAAAGTCAAAAGTGAAGAAGCATCATTGAAGTTAGTCGTTCATGTACCAGACAGTACATCGAACGTCGACACAAGTCAGTGGTAATTCTTTACTACCTTCAGTGGTTTGTAAGAATTAAATTAATTATTTATTGATTTAATTAAATTCATTTATAATTGATATAAATCATTTAGTTGATTTAATTAAATGAATTAATTCTAGAAGAATTAATTTATTTATTAAATTAATTATTGTATCAATTAAATATGAATTGGTTAATCTTTAATTAATTAAATGGATCAATATGACTTAAAGAAAGAAGGTTGGATTATGTCTTGGTGAAGCTAAATTCGGTATGACCTAAATTATGTCATACCGACATAATTCAAGATTATGTCATACCGACAGAATTCAAGATTATGTCTTACCGAGCTATGAAGATTATGTCTTACCGAGCTATGAAGAATATGTCTTACCGAGCTATGAAGATTATGTCTTACCGAAACAAATATCATGATTAAGTCATACCGACCTCCTGCCAGCTGTGTTAAGTCATACCGAACTTTTATTAAGTCATACCGACCAGGTTTATGTCTTAATGGAGGTTTGTGTAAGTCTTAATGAAGAAAAATTAAGTCTTGGAAGCAGTTTAAGTCATGCTGGAGCAGTTAAATATCCTACAGAAAGCTAGCAAGACTTATTACTGATACAAAAGAACAGAACACAGCAGATTAAGTCATAACTGAAAAACAGAGCAGAAAATATATTATCCAGAAAACAGAATTCTCTCTCAAGAACACCAAAGCTTAAACAATTCCCAGAAATTCAAGTTCTTCATCTTTGTAATATTCTATCCGCTAGAACTTGTCTATTTGTGATTCTTGTACTACTAGCGAATTAAGTTTCCTAGTTCTTATCTTGATTATTATTAACTAAATTAGAAAAGTTCATGTCGAATTTTCTAATTAGTTATTAACATCTTGATAAGTTGTTATACTGATTTTGTAACACCACATCAAGTTAATATACAGTTATATTCAACTTGAAAAATTGTGTTAAATAATTCCGCATAAATTTGTCTTTGCTAAAATATTATCTAACGGACAAATTTCGATAAAAAGGTAAAGATTGTATTCAACCCCCTCCTTCTACAATCTTATCGGACCTAACAATAGTAGACATCTACAGTTGCAAAATGTTCTATCTAGTTCATCATAATCATCCTAAACGAGCATTCCAATCTTAACTTATTGGTACAATATCCAATAGTCCAACACGAACTCTACATGAGCTCTAACGTTCCTTACTTAACTATACACACTCCTACACACTCTCATTTCTAGTTTACTATAACCTCGCTCAAATACCATTCTGTAACGCCCCCAAATCCGGGATCAGAAGATTTGGCCATTACGCGAAAATTCTCAATTTAGAAAAACACATGTTTAATAATACAATATCACTTGTAATCATCCAAAACTAAAATATAACATCTGCGACCCCAACTATCAAGGATCTTTTAGGTTATAGTGCTAGAAACAAGAATTCAACTTCTATTAAATAAAATTTTCTTCTTTACAATAATCTCTTTGATCAAATCTTATACCACTGGTATAACTTCGACAAGAAGTATACCAAACCAACTAATCTTATACATAATAATAATAATTTATTCGTATCCAACTATATAAAATAGAACTTACACTAGATCCAGACATCTAGAGTCAAGTCAACCAGCTTACAATAGCAACATAACAACATTATGCAGAGGAGATATAGGGAGGGGGAGAGAGATAGAGACAGAGAGGGGGGAGAGAGGGGGAGAGGGAGAGAGACAGAGAGGGGAAGAGAGAGGGGGAGAGGGAGAGAGACAGAGAGGGGGAGAGAGAGAGATAGAGAGGGGGAGAGAGATAAATAGAGAAGGGGAGAGAGAGGGGGGAGGGAGAGAGAGAGAGATAGAGAGAGGGAGAGAGGGGGAGAGAGAGAGATAGACATAAAGAGACAGAGAGAGGGAAAAGCATGAAATCAAATCATATATACAACATTCATACTTTAATACAACAAAAAAATCGAAACCCTAAATCAAATCAGAGAAAATCCCCAATTCAATTTGTATTCAAGCAGAGAATAACATTTCAAAAGCCCTATTTCAATTCGAATTAACATCTAAAATTAACAAATTCGAATAACATTTGATGCATGCAAAACAAATTAACAGCTAAAATTTCAAAAGCGAGCTCAAATTAGGAATAATACCTGATGATGTTAAAAGCCCTAATTCAATTCGATCCCCAAGTATATGTTATAAGTAAACAGGATGTAAAAACATTTGATGGAATGTAAAGAACAACATTTCAAATAAGAATGAAATTCATTTGATATAATTAGCACATCAAAATAGCATTTGGATTTCTTACTATAATAGACATCACACCTCTTAACAAAATACAAAAATTGGAAATCACACAATGCTAAGCCATAATTGATGATCAGTCAAACTACAGCCCTGAACCCCCTTCGTAGCAAGTTCAGAAAATTATTTGATCCTAAGGCACTCATTGATCTTGGCCTAAATACTGGCACACAGCCTATTAGCACACAGCCTATTGGTTGGACCAGCGCCTCAGTCTCTTACATCACCTTTCCAATTTTATTATTTAAAATGAATCATCACTTACAAAACAAAGCATAAGACCAAATACAAGCCATAGATATAACAAAGGTCTATTACCAGTGATCAACAATGTTTGCATGTTTTTGAATAAATATAAGGTTTGTTTAAACCATGGTATTAAGAATTCCGATTTAAGTCAAAATGTCGATTAAAATTCTAGAACAATGTAGGGAAAGATTATCGTAAAGTTTCTTTTTCTAAACAATAGATATATACACATGCTTAAGATATAAAACAAGAAAATAGAGAATACGATAGAGTTGTTTGGAGCACTTGGAACACAATTTGAAGGTAATATTTGCATAAATGTTAATGAATCATATCACTTGAACAATAAGTGCGGGTTATAGACACTTGCCTTCGGTCCTTTTCTATTACGTAAAGCCGAAGTAACACAATTTTCTTCTTTTGTTGTACAAATTAATAATCCCTCCTTTCGATCATCCTTTGGTGTGACGTTCTTGCGATTGCCAAGAGTCTAACTCAGCGAGATCAAATACGTGCGTCTACTTCTATAGTCAAACCTGAGACGGTACCTCAGTCTTCAGGCGACAATTCTTACAGTCTATAACTGCTTATAAACTCAACTTTAACGTATTAGCTATTCTTACTAGTATCTCTGTTGGAAGAAAATATTCGGAAATGTCCCTCATGAACATTGACATCTTTCCAGTGTTAAATTATCTCACAAAGAAACCAGCAAGCCACGAAGAAATACCCATCCAACTCCAACCTTTATTATTCAACTTTTCCAGTATTTTGGTCCGTCCCGTCCGATAGTCTCTATAAATAGAAGACAACATTTCAATCAATAAAGCCACTAAAATTAACTAAATCAATCGAAGGTCTCACCTATATCATAAAAATAATTAACATAAAATCCATCCAAAACAATTACTACAAATAAGGACAAAACTGTAAGTACCAAAAATAGAATATTAAAAAAGTTAAAAATAATAACAAATACTTAAGTAAGGTAATTTAGTAAATAAAACAAGTACAGTACCGACCAATCAAACTTTTGATGTTTCGGCATCTCTAGTAGAGTATAGATATGGGGTGAGCAAAAAATCGAATTGAAACTAAGTCCGAACCGAAATCGGTCAAAACTGAACCGAAAAAACTGAAACCAAAACCGAACCGGTGGTTGCGGTTTTTTATTTTTAAAAACCGAGACTTTCGGTTCCGGTTCCGGTAATAGGTTAAAACCGAACCGGCTGAAACCGAACTGATTATTAAAATAAATAAATAAATATTTAATTTATATAAATTTATATTATTTATATGTATTCTTAAAATTAATAAATATATTATATCTTGAATTATAACTAAGCTTCAAAACGATGTCGGAGTAGATTACAAATGTAAAAGATTTTAGTAGCACCCAAATCCAAAGGGAGTGTTGATTTCATCATAAAAAATAGAGATGTAGACTTCTCCTTTGCTTCGTAAACAAGAAGTAATATTAATAATGTGTGATTTTAAGAATATAGAGAAGATTTGCTATGCAATTCCTTCAAACCTTGAATAACGTTCATAAAAGCTGGCTATCTTATATACCCCTACAAGAAAAATTATATAATTTCCAGACCACCTGTATATAAATGCTACAATGCAATGCCATTAATCTGCACATCTAACATTAGCACTAACATATACACAGAGTGTACTCAGTCAACAGCTCAATCACTTTGTTTAAAAGTAGAGAACGTTATAATTTATAAATTTAAAGTCATGTAATATATTATGATTTTTTTGTTTTGTTTTATAACCAAAATCGGACGGTTAAAAACTGAACCGAGCTTTTCAAAATCGAAATCGACGGTTCGATTACGGTTGCGGTTTTCAATTTTTAAAACCGAAGACTTGCGGTTTCGGGTTCGGTTTCGGGGCAAAACTACCCTGCCCCGAACCTTGCTCTCCCCTAAGTATAGATACGGGTTTTTAATATACTAGCTTATGACCCGTGCAATGCACGACTACTTTTTTAATATATATAATAATATTATTTTTTAAAATATTTATATGTTATTAATTTACATATCAAAATTTGTTAAATATATATAAGATTTTACATGTTCGATTTAATATTTGTACTCTATCTTGAATTCTTAAAATTTGATTTGTACCATTATAGCCCACGTGAAATTAGCAAAATAATCTTTAATTTAGTGATGGTGTAATAATTGTTTTCTAATTAAATCTACGCAGGAACAAAAAATGAAAAAAATGACGATTTTTTACGTTGAAAATTCTATTTGATTTATGAATTCTACTTATAATCCGTTCTGCTTATTAAAATATCATTGTAATTATTTGAAGATAGTTCCTACCAATCAAATACAATTTTAATAATAAGTGTTAGAGGGATTTTTTTCAAAATTTTGATAATCGGTAGTCTAATCCTCCGTACGACAAAGATCTTAAAATAAATAGATAAAACTTTTATAATATGTAGTCTGGTCCTCCGTACGACAAAGATCTTAAATTAAATAGATGAAAATCGTTGGATCTAGCATTAAAAAATATTTTATATTTTAATATGTTATAAGCTAAAAAGTGTATTTATACTGAAATACGAAAATGTATATGTCAATGATTTAAATCATATATATTTAGGTTTTCTACATTGAATAGCATTATCAATGTAGGACTTCTACATTGAATAGGATTAATGTAAAAATTCGTAATTATATTTTTCTTGAGATTTTGAGTATTTCAATTTGAATAACAAATATTAAGTCATCACTAAATTAAAGATAATTTTATGAGGTTCGTGTGGATTATAAAATCATCCAAATCTGATTTCTAGATCTCAAGATAGAGCCCAAATAGTAAATATGAATTTTTTTTAATACAAATAAAAAAGTAAATAAAATTTAGTTCCAATGCAAGTTTTTATAATTATATCCTTTTCAGATTGTAATTTTTTTTCAATTCTAATACAACTTTTTTTTAATTAACACTTTTTTATATTATAATTTTTCTTTTTAAAATTCACTTCTAATGCAACCTTTTCTAATTATATCCTTTTTTTATTATAATTTTCTTTTTAATGTGATCTAATCTTGATCGTCTATTTTTAATGTAACGGGTCATATGATTTTGGTAGTACAGTGACCAGGCCAGACCAAAAGTTTGGATAAGATCGCTCTTATGCTTATGTTATTATATATAAGGATATAATTTTTAATGATTAAAAAAATGGTGTGATATTTTTTGGTATATATTAATTATTGCACGCTATGTTTTAAATTAAAAGGTAACATGTATTAATTTGAAAAGAAATATTAATCATCAAAGGATATGGTACAATTGGTGGTCTTAGATGCTATAAAGGAATTTTTTTAATCAAAAGATACAGTGTTTTAATTAGAAAAGGCAATCGGCTAGTTATCATTAAATTACATTATTTTCTTATTTATTAACTAAATTAAAAGAGTGAATACCAACAAAAACCAAAATTTTCAATGTTTCGGTTTTAATAATAGTATGGATATAGATATAGATAAAGAAGTTCATAATAATAATACAACCCAACTATAAAGTTACTCACATTAATGGAACTTTAAAGTTTTTACAGCTGAACCTTTTTTTACGCTGTCTGTTGTTGAATAGTCCTGTTATCACATTTTCTTTATACCATAAGTTGAATCATGAATGTTTTACACTTGAACTTTACAAGTCATGCACCGGAACTTTGTAGATATGGACATAAACTTTAAAGTTTAGCAACTGAATTTACTTGATTTAAATGTTCTGTTGCTGAATATTGTTATGTCATGTTGTATTTATACCATAACTTGAATATTCTCACAAAACTTGATGGAAGTAGTGCGTTGTGCTAATGGGAGATTTTGTAATGTTAATGCAGAATTTTTGTGTGACACTACAATGATCTATGTATCGGCATTGGTGCATAAGTATTACTATCATTGTCATAATGTTCATGCAAGTCGTGTTCAACAGATGTCCAACGTAGAAGTATGTTTGGTTAAATGATGTTAAACTGATGGGATAGGGCATAGGGGTGGTGGTGTCATTGTTGAGTAGTGATGGATCATAATTGAAATGATGACCTGTTTTATCAGAAAATCAGTGGAAACTTGTATTTCAATTTTTTTTTTTAACTTACGTGTGATTTTTTTTTTCATTTATCAGAATGACAATTCAAAATAATCAGTTGTATTATAACAATCATGCTATTGTCTATATGTTCAATAATTTATGTTCTTGTGCTTCTATCTACTTGCTTTGCTTCCAGCATAGTAGAGGCCGGTTTTTACAACTTTGACTAGACTCTTGAATGAGACATTAGAAGCACTAGGGGGTTCATGAGCAAATCCAGCCAAGAAGTGCGAAATCGAAGACATTTCAAAGAAACTTGGTAGCCTGTTCGAAAAACTCAACAGTGGAGATATATCTAAAAATGCTGGCAAAAAGCTTGTGCAGCTCTGCCAAGCTCTGGACAGGGGTGATTTCTGATGGTTTTTTAAGATTTATAGATAAGCAAGTAGAGAGACATCGTAGGAGAAGAGATGAGCATGAAGATTTAGTATATTGATATATGTTTGAAATATGTTTGATACATCTTATTGCCTAAGGATCAAGTCCTTTGGCTTACAAAATAAAAAACTGAAATATAGAATTAAATAGAAACATAATTGAAATTTATTCTTGACTTGATTCTTGCCACCAAATCAGTCTTCAATAAATATTGAAGCATAACTCCAACACTCCTCCCTGCTTCAATATTTCTTTATTTCCATGTTTAAATCAATATTAGAAATATCATCTTCATACTATAATGCATTGCTTTCGTTTTTGTTTTTTTTCTTGTTTCCTTGTAGATTCTTTTCATGTATACCCACCACAAATTATAGTCATCTCCATCATATACTTCAGGAGCAAACTTGTTCGCTATTTTCTCTACGCAAGTATACGCAGTCAAAAAGCAATATAGGGAAATAAGGATCGTTCCCACGAAGACTCGGTTATTTAAGTAAATATGTCTATTCAACAATGTTGGTTAATTATAGAAGCATGAACGAACTAAAAATGGTGTATTTGCAGATAACAATTAACTAATGACGTAACGGCTAATTTGTTTAAAATAATATGAGAGAGGCATGGGGTCCTAATTTCATGAATGTTTTAGCTCTATTAATTATTAAGAATTAATGTGTTACAATTGTTAAGAATGCTAGCGGGAACACGAAACTAATATGAGCCATCTTTCAATTAACTCACACCATTCCAAATAAACATCCACAAAAGAGATATAAGTTATAAGGGCATTAATTATATCCAATACACTATATGTCTATGTGAATGGGTGATACAATCAATTTAATCACAAGTTCCGCAATTAACTACATAGGGGAATAATGTTCTTTCGAAACTATAATCCAAAATGCGGAGAAGCCGACATACCTATGCTAGCATGGCAAACCCTAAATCTCTAAATCCACTTTCGCAATCATTAGAGATTTGGTACAATAGATGTTAGCTATTCACCTATATTCAATTAAAACAACCATGCAAGGCAATCTTATATAGAAATTGTAAACACAAATTATCTATCAAATTAACATGAGCATTAACAATTCATTACATTAGAACCCCATGAAAGTATTTAGTTCATAATTAAACTAGGTAACTTTATGGAATTAAATAAAATCATGGTAGAAAATTTTACAATTTATTTAAGAATATTACGAAAAATTAAAAATAAAAGAATTAGAACCTAATAATAATAATAATAATAATAATAATAATAATAATAATAATAATAATAATAATAATAACAATAATAATAATAATAATAACTAAATTAAAAAGTAAGAGAAATTAAATAGAACCGAATTATTTTTAATAAATAAAAGAGAAGTACTAAAGTAGTTACATTTACAAAACTAAAAAGAATCGAAAAGCAAAAAAAAAAAAAAAAAAAAAAACAAAAACAATCGGACAAAATAAAATAAAAAAAAAAACTAACGAAACAAACATTACCTGTAATGCGCCTGCAATGCTGTCAAAAGAGAAAAAACAAACAAAAGTAAGAAAGCTCCACTGCACCTTCACAGAACCTGTCGGCTACACTCTCCCTGGCCGCGCGTGGCGTCCACGCGCTCACTCTCCCCAGGCGCGCGTGATGTGCACGCGCCAGTAATAAACAGACAAGTTGCTGCGTGTTCTGCAGTCTGTGGCTTGTGTCTTGTAGGCTGTAGTAATGCAATTTTCTTCCGAATAAAACAAGACCCTACTAATAATTCCCTCAATTCTTTAACCAAAACATAAATTTATACTAATTTTAAAAAAATTTAAAATGTATAAAATCAAATAAAATTACAGAAATTCGAAATATATAAATTAAATAATTTGCAGAAATTTTTAAACATATAAAATAAAATAAAATTATAGAAAACTAAATTGCATGAAAAGATCTGTTTATAAAAAGAAGTTGCTGAATACAGGAGGATTTGTTCAGAGAGAGAATGATTGATTGTTCTTCCCCTGGTTATCTGTTTTTCATTTGATTTCCTACACATCTATTTATAATACACCCAGCACACCACCTAATACAAAGTCAGCTGTTTTAATTATAAAAGTCTACCGGCTGCTGCCTAATTCTAACCACTCCAGAGACAATTTTGCAAAACCAATTTGGAATTCTCTTCCGCAACTGGTGGTAATTGACTTTTAATATCAGCTCCGTAGAAATGTTTTTTTAATCCGCACAGCTTATAATCTTTAATTAATAAATAATTATTTTAATCCAGAAATTATAAAAATAAATATCTAATATTATTAGATATTTATAAATATAATTTTCTAAATTAATAAAATTATTTAATAATATAAATAATTCTTTATTGTCTAAGCTGCGGTCTCTGGTCGTCTGGAACCGGACTCCTTTTGCTTAACAGAAAATATATCAATTCCAACCGGGGTTCCAGTTTTAAGAAAATATCACTTTCCATATTTTTGTGATAATTCTTATTTCTTCCTTGCTCATCCAGATGCAAGTTACGGTCTCTTGAGGCTCTAAAACCGGACTCCTTTTGCTTAGAAAAAAATATAACAATTCCAACCGGGATTCCTGCTTTAAGAATATATCACTCAGAACATCTTTATGATAATTCCTTTTCCTCGTAGCCAGTCCATCTGAGCCAGAAATCCACCGTCTTTTAACCTTTTATCGCCAGGATACCTGAAGCTGTGAGTTCTGCACTACAAAGACTTGAAACAACATAAAACTAATTAAAAGACACAACATACTTAAGGCTAAACCACCAATTTAGGTCCATTTAGCGCATAATAAGTGGATATAAAATCCACTTATCACACCCCCAAACTTAAACTGATGCTTGTCCTCAAGCATAAACAATATAATAATATACAACTAACTAGTACCACTTTCGTAGGTGATCACGATTGCATTTGGCATATGCAATAAGCCCTTTAAACCTCTAGGTAGCCCCAGTGGACGAGTTAGGTCTCGTGAGGGCCTATAACGAATGTACCCACAAAATCCATTTATCAAATGCAACTAACAATGCATGAATGCAACTAATATGAAAAATGCAACGATCCCCTTCAAACTCACCAAAATCAACTAAAAAGCAAATATCTCCAAAGAATGCAACAATTCCAAGCAGAGCTCGACTAAGTCCCCGTATACTAACAAATACATGAACAGAAACGTGCGTGTGTGCAATGCTCATCAGAAATACTCCCAAAACTAGGTCAAAAACCATACATGCTTTCCGTCAAGACAATCACAGGTTTATAACTAGAATAAACTGTAGACACTTCATAACCTAGGAACACCTCCACCCTTAACCAAGGTAGACATAAACTCATGCTTTATTATTATACTACGACACTACATATACAATACGCATGCTTATTTAACCGTGCAATGAATGAGACCCCAAAAGGTTTATACAATAATACCCATGTAGCGAGTGTTAGGTCAGCAATCCCAAACCACAAGGGCTTTAGGTTACTAGGAATAAGTCCCCTCAGACTTAATTACTCGAGTATTAAAGAGCTCACTCTGGTTAATTTTGCATATAATTAATTGGATTTCTGACTCTTTTTTTTTTTTTTTTTTTTTTCTTCTTTTATCTGGAATGAGCCTTTCTCATTTCCAACCCTAGACTACTCATATAAATATGAGCCGGCTACTAGCCATTTCACGCCTAGCCTTTATTGACAATTATTACCATTTAGCATGAAATCCCTGTTTTCCCCCAAACTTAGATTTTAGTGTTCCTACGCTATCAAGGGAATAACGAAGATTCTAAGAATAAACAAGTGATTAAATCTCAAAACATCCAACAGGCATGACCCTAACCTAGCCCAAAAAGCACGCAATGAGACTGTGTAAAAGTTGTGTTTCTGAAATATGCAAGTCAATTTCATAGGAACTATAAATCAGCCCTCTACTCATCATCATCACACCCAAATCAACATCCACCTATCAATCAGAATCAGCTCGTCCTAAGGGATCATGAAGAATGCATGCCATGAAAATGCAACTAATATGACTCACATGCTAAAACAAACAAACAATAACAGAATGTCCTAAATGAAACAACATAGATAATACGAACAAATATGCATGAATTACTACTAAATTGCAAAACATGATATCCTACATGAACACAATGACTCACAAAAACTACTATCACTTTTACATACTACTTATCCCCCAAACCACCCCCAAACTTATAATATTCAATGTCCGCATTGAATGGAAGTAAATACAAGGGATAGTAGAGAACATACCTGAAAACACCGAAACACATGGGTTGCCTCCCACGAAGCGCCTTTCTTTAACGTCTTTAGCTAGACTTGACCACCTTCGCACTTCAATTGGTAGTGCTAAGAACCGCGGTTTCCGCCTCGCGATTCACCTGTTCACCAAAATATGGCTTCAACCTCTGTCCATTTACTTTGAAAGCCGCTTCCGGTGTTTTATCAAAAATTTCCACTGCACCATGTGGAAACACCGTTTTAACCGTGAATGGTCCTGACCACCTTGACTTAAGTTTCCCTGGAAAAAGTCTGAGACGAGAGTTGAAAAGCAACACTAGCTGTCCTGGTACAAAAGACTTTTGCACCAAACGTCTGTCATGCCATCTCTTGACCTTCTCCTTGTATAATTTGTGATTTTCATAAGCCTGTAGCCGAAACTCATCCAGTTCATTAATCTGAAGCATTCTTTTCTCACCCGCTGCTGTTAAGTCAAAGTTCAACTTCTTCAGCGCCCAATAAGCTTTGTGTTCTAGTTCGGCAGGCAGATGACAAGCCTTGCCATATACTAGCTGAAAAGGTGACGTGCCCAAAGGTGTTTTGTAAGCTGTTCTATATGCCCAAACAGCTTCATCAAGTTTTAGTGACCAATCCTTCCTTGAAGGATTCACGACCTTCTCTAGGATCTGTTTTATCTCTCTGTTGGAAACCTCTGCTTGGCCATTTGTTTGAGGGTGATAAGCCGTAGCAATTCGATGATTTATGTTGTACCTTGCCATCAATGCTGTGAACTTTCGGTTGCAGAAGTGTGATCCTTCGTCACTGATAATTACCCTTGGAGTTCCGAAACGTGTGAAAACTTGCTTATGCAGAAAATTCAGCACCACTTTAGCGTCATTGGTCGGTAAAGCCTTTACCTCGACCCATTTAGAAACATAGTCCACCGCTAGCAAGATGTACTGATTATTACATGAAGAAACAAAAGGACCCATGAAATCGATCCCCCACACATCGAAAATCTCCACTTCCAACAGCATATTCAGAGGCATCTCATTCCTCCTAGAGATATTACCAATTCTTTGACATCTATCGCATCTCAACACAAACTGATGCGCATCTTTAAACAGTGTTGGCCAATAAAACCCAGCCTGAAGTACTCGAGTGGCTGTCTTCTCTCCAGCATAATGACCTCCGTAAGTGGTAGAATGGTAGTCATGCAAAATACCTTCAACCTCACTAAACGGAATGCACCTCCGAATCACCTGATCAGCTCCCTGTCTGAATAAGAAGGGTTCATCCCATCGGTACCATTTTACATCATGAAGAAACTTCTTTCTTTGAGCATAAGAAAATTCCGAGGGGATGATATTGCTTACAAGATAGTTCACAATGTCTGCAAACCATGGTTCTTCATTTTGCACCCCAAAAAGTTGCTCGTCAGGAAAAAATTCGTTGATGAGAGTTTTATCCGCTGAGTTACCGTGTTCCTCTAACCGAGACAAGTGATCAGCCACCTGGTTCTCAGTACCCTTTCTATCCTTGATTTCCAAGTCGAATTCTTGAAGCAACAGAATCCAACGAATCAACCGTGGCTTAGCATCTTTCTTCGACATTAAGTATCGAATGGCTGCATGATCTGTAAACACCACTACCTTAGTTCCGAGCAAATACGATCTGAATTTCTCGAAGCTATATACAATAGCTAAGAGTTCCTTTTCTGTAGTAGTGTAATTCAGCTGTGCATCATTGAGAGTTCTGCTGGCATAGTAAATCACGTGAAACACCTTATTCTTCCGTTGACCAAGAACAGCTCCTACTGCATAGTCACTTGCATCACACATTAATTCAAACGGTTCCCTCCAATCAGGTGCAGTGATAATGGGCGCAGTTGTCAATTTTTTCTTTAAGAGCTTGAATGCCTCCAAACAATCTTCACCAAATTTAAAAGGAATATCCTTTTCTAACAGGTTGCACAAAGGTTTAGATATTTTCGAAAAATCTTGGATGAATCGCCGATAAAAACCCGCATGACCAAGAAAACTGCGAATTCCTTTAACTGAAATTGGTGGAGGGAGATTTCCAATTGTCTCCAACTTAGCCTTATCCACTTCTAGCCCCTTACCAGATACCTTGTGCCCAAGAATGATGCCTTCCTTTACCATGAAGTGACATTTTTCCCAGTTGAGTACTAGATTAGTCTCAACACATCGTTTCAGCACCATGCCCAGATTTCTGAGGCATTCATCAAATGATTTCCCAAAGACTGAGAAATCATCCATGAATACTTCCACATTGATACCAATCATATCCGAAAAAATTGCCATCATACACCTCTGAAAAGTAGCAGGTGCACCACAAAGTCCGAAAGGAATGCGTCGGAACGCAAAAGTGCCAAAAGGACATGTGAAAGTGGTCTTCTCCTGATCTTCTGGAGTAATACCAATCTGATTATATCCTGAATAACCATCCAGCAAGCAATAGAATTCATGCCCAGCCAACCTGTCTAGCATTTGATCAATGAATGGAAGGGGAAAGTGATCCTTCCTTGTAGCTTTGTTCAGCTTTCTGTAGTCCATGCAAATTCTCCACCCTGTAACTGTACGAGTCGGAATGAGCTCGTTCTTTTCATTGGCAACTACTGTCATGCCTCATTTCTTAGGCACACATTGTACTGGACTCACCCATGAACTGTCTGAAATGGGATAGATGATACCAGCATCTAGCCACTTGAGAATTTCTTTCTTTACCACTTCTTTCATGATAGGATTTAACCGCCTTTGGTGTTCTACTGTTGGTTTACTCCCTTCTTCCAATGGAATTTTATGTTGACAATATGCGGGACTGATTCCCTTTAGATCCGCAACAGACCAACCAATGGCTGATTTGAATTCTCGAATAACTCTCAAGAGCTTGTCTTCCTCGGAGTCTGAAAGGTTAGCGGCAATAATCACAGGTAAAGTGGATTTTTCACCAAGGGAAGCATACCGTAAGTGATCCGGTAGTGGCTTGAGCTCTAGAGTTGGAGCTTCTTCGATAGACGGCTTTAATTGCTGATGTGGTCCTTTTAATTCTGGCAGTCCCAACGATTCAACTGGTCTTTCAAATTTTCTTTGCCACGGCAAAGCATCCAGATATTGCAATTGTTCATCAATGTCATCTTCATCTAATGAATACTCCCCACTGAGGGCCTTTTCCAAAGTATCATTCATGAGCGTGTGCCCTAACTTTTCTTGCACCGTAGACTCAATCAAGTCTATCTTCAGACACTGCTCTTCTTCTGTTGGAAATTTCATAGCTGTGAAAACATTGAAGGTGACAATTTGATCGTGCACCTTCATCGTCAGTTCCCCCTTTTGGACATCAATCAACGTTTGTCCTGTTGCTAAAAATGGCCTACCAAGAATGATAGGAATCTTCTTGTCCTCTTCGAAATCAAGAATGACAAAATCAGCAGGAAAGATGAGTTTGTCTACTTTCACCAACACATCTTCAACAACTCCCCTAGGATAGGTGATTGATCGATCAGCCAACTGAAGGGACATACTTGTCGGCTTTGGTTCAGGAAGACCAAGCTGCAAGAAAACCGAGTATGGCATAAGATTGATACTTGCTCCCAGATCACATAAACATTTGTCGAAAGACAATCTCCCAATGGTGCATGGTATTGTAAAACTCCCTGGATCTTTCAGCTTAGGCGGCAACTTTTGCTGCAATACCGCACTACATTCTTCCGTCAAAGCAACGGTCTCTAAGTCTTCAAGTTTTAATTTCCTCGAGAGAATGCCTTTCATGAATTTGGCATAGCTTGGCATTTGTTCGAGAGCTTCAGCAAATGGAATGTTGATATGTAACTTTTTAAAGACTTCAAGAAATTTGCCAAACTGCTTGTCTAATTTCTGTTTTTGCACTCGTCGAGGAAATGGTGGAGGTGGGTAGACTTGCTCTTTTTGCTCGATGACAGCTTGTTTAGGAGTTGGCATATTTTCTTTAATCTCCTCCTTTGATTCTGATATATTGCCCATGTCCTTTGTGTCTCCCAAATCTGCTTTTTCTGTTCCGTTGTCTGGCAGAATTTTTTCTGTATCTTTTAGCTCAGCATCCTCCGTGATTCTCCCTGATCTGAGGGTAATTGCTTTGATGTGCTCGTGATTATCCTTTTTCCCAGGATTAAGTTCAGTGTCACTGGGGAGTGTTCCTTGTGGTCGGCTCATCATGAAACTAGCGAGTTGACTCAATTGAGTTTCCAGATTTTTAATGGAAGCCGCTTGGCTTTTTTGGCCCAACCTCAACTCCTCTAATTCAGTCTTTTCATTCGAAGATTGTCCAGAATTTCCATAGAATTGTTGTTGTTGAAATCCTGGGGGCTGAAATTGTCTAGGAGCATATGGTTGTTGAAAATGTTGCCCCTGTTGTTGCTGGAATCCAGATGGATTATACTGCTTAGTTCCAAATGGCTGATGATTAGATTGTTGGTAGGGCTGATGTGATTGTTGTGCTCCTCCTTGATTATTGCTCCAACTGAAATTTGGATGATTTCGGTTGTTCGGATGGTAGGAATTTGGAGCTGGCTGTTGCTGTCTCTGGAAATTGCTTACGAACTGAACCGACTCGTTTGAGATGGCACATTGGTTTGATTCATGTGCGCCCGCACACAACTCACACACACTAGCAACTTGACGAAATCCTTGCGCTGTCAAAGAGTCTACCTTCAAGTTCAAAGCCTCTAGCTGAGCTGCTAAGGAAGTGGCTTTGTCAACATTAAAAATACCTGCTACCTTCTGTTGTGGCATTCTCTGAGTTGGGTTTTGATATTCATTAGCTGCCATCATCTCGATCAGATCGTAGGCCTCCTCGTAACTTTTAGCCCATAATGCTCCCCCTGAAGCTGCATCTACCATTGGCCTTGATTGCATTCCTAGCCCATTATAGAAACAATTTATGATCATCCAATTTGGCATGCCATGATGTGGGCATTGCCGAAGCATCTCCTTGTATCTTTCCCACGCTTCACATAAGGATTCACCAGACTGTTGAGAAAATTGCGTGATAGCATTCCTTATAGCTGCAGTCTTTGCCATGGGGAAGAATTTGCTAAGAAACTTTTGAGCTAGATCAGCCCAAGTGGTGATAGATCCCGGTGGCAGAGAGTGTAACCAACCCTTAGCCTTGTCTCTTAAGGAAAACGGGAAGAGTCTCAACTTCACAGCATCATCTGACACATTGTTGAATCTGAATGTGTCGCATATTTCTATGAAGTTCCTGATGTGTAAGTTAGGATCTTCCGTTGCAGTTCCTCCGTACTGTACTTGATTCTGCACCATCTGAATAGTGCTGGATTTAATTTCGAATGTAGGAGCTGCAATTGCTGGACGAATGATACTTGACTGAATATCATCGATCTTTGGTTGCGAGTAGTCCATTAAAGCCCTTGCTGCTGTAGGTGCAACTACTTCGCCTTCTCCGTTCATCTTGTGAGTCTTTGCTAGTTCAAGTACTTGTTTGGCTTTTAATGCTTTAGAACGTGTTAGCATAAAAATCCAAGTATCTGTATCACAAATAATCACTTCACAAAAATATAAGATAAAATGTTCAAGTCAAACAAATTAACTTCTCTTGTAGTAAAACACATAAACAAAAATAATACCGAGTCCCCGGCAGCGGCGCCAAAAACTTGTTCGCTATTTTCTCTACGCAAGTATACGCAGTCAAAAAGCAATATAGGGAAATAAGGATCGTTCCCACGAAGACTCGGTTATTTAAGTAAATATGTCTATTCAACAATGTTGGTTAATTATAGAAGCATGAACGAACTAAAAATGGTGTATTTGCAGATAACAATTAACTAATGACGTAACGGCTAATTTGTTTAAAATAATATGAGAGAGGCATGGGGTCCTAATTTCATGAATGTTTTAGCTCTATTAATTATTAAGAATTAATGTGTTACAATTGTTAAGAATGCTAGCGGGAACACGAAACTAATATGAGCCATCTTTCAATTAACTCACACCATTCCAAATAAACATCCACAAAAGAGATAGAAGTTATAAGGGCATTAATTATATCCAATACACTATATGTCTATGTGAATGGGTGATACAATCAATTTAATCACAAGTTCCGCAATTAACTACATAGGGGAATAATGTTCTTTCGAAACTATAATCCAAAATGCGGAGAAGCCGACATACCTATGCTAGCATGGCAAACCCTAAATCTCTAAATCCACTTTCGCAATCATTAGAGATTTGGTACAATAGATGTTAGCTATTCACCTATATTCAATTAAAACAACCATGCAAGGCAATCTTATATAGAAATTGTAAACACAAATTATCTATCAAATTAACATGAGCATTAACAATTCATTACATTAGAACCCCATGAAAGTATTTAGTTCATAATTAAACTAGGTAACTTTATGGAATTAAATAAAATCATGGTAGAAAATTTTACAATTTATTTAAGAATATTACGAAAAATTAAAAATAAAAGAATTAGAACCTAATAATAATAATAATAATAATAATAATAATAATAATAATAATAATAATAACAATAATAATAATAATAATAACTAAATTAAAAAGTAAGAGAAATTAAATAGAACCGAATTATTTTTAATAAATAAAAGAGAAGTACTAAAGTAGTTACATTTACAAAACTAAAAAGAATCGAAAAGCAAAAAAAAAAAAAAAAACAAAACAAAAACAATCGGACAAAATAAAATAAAATAAAAAACTAACGAAACAAACATTACCTGTAATGCGCCTGCAATGCTGTCAAAAGAGAAAAAACAAACAAAAGTAAGAAAGCTCCACTGCACCTTCACAGAACCTGTCGGCTACACTCTCCCTGGCCGCGCGTGGCGTCCACGCGCTCACTCTCCCCAGGCGCGCGTGATGTGCACGCGCCAGTAATAAACAGACAAGTTGCTGCGTGTTCTGCAGTCTGTGGCTTGTGTCTTGTAGGCTGTAGTAATGCAATTTTCTTCCGAATAAAACAAGACCCTACTAATAATTCCCTCAATTCTTTAACCAAAACATAAATTTATACTAATTTTAAAAAAATTTAAAATGTATAAAATCAAATAAAATTACAGAAATTCGAAATATATAAATTAAATAATTTGCAGAAATTTTTAAACATATAAAATAAAATAAAATTATAGAAAACTAAATTGCATGAAAAGATCTGTTTATAAAAAGAAGTTGCTGAATACAGGAGGATTTGTTCAGAGAGAGAATGATTGATTGTTCTTCCCCTGGTTATCTGTTTTTCATTTGATTTCCTACACATCTATTTATAATACACCCAGCACACCACCTAATACAAAGTCAGCTGTTTTAATTATAAAAGTCTACCGGCTGCTGCCTAATTCTAACCACTCCAGAGACAATTTTGCAAAACCAATTTGGAATTCTCTTCCGCAACTGGTGGTAATTGACTTTTAATATCAGCTCCGTAGAAATGTTTTTTTAATCCGCACAGCTTATAATCTTTAATTAATAAATAATTATTTTAATCCAGAAATTATAAAAATAAATATCTAATATTATTAGATATTTATAAATATAATTTTCTAAATTAATAAAATTATTTAATAATATAAATAATTCTTTATTGTCTAAGCTGCGGTCTCTGGTCGTCTGGAACCGGACTCCTTTTGCTTAACAGAAAATATATCAATTCCAACCGGGGTTCCAGTTTTAAGAAAATATCACTTTCCATATTTTTGTGATAATTCTTATTTCTTCCTTGCTCATCCAGATGCAAGTTACGGTCTCTTGAGGCTCTAAAACCGGACTCCTTTTGCTTAGAAAAAAATATAACAATTCCAACCGGGATTCCTGCTTTAAGAATATATCACTCAGAACATCTTTATGATAATTCCTTTTCCTCGTAGCCAGTCCATCTGAGCCAGAAATCCACCGTCTTTTAACCTTTTATCGCCAGGATACCTGAAGCTGTGAGTTCTGCACTACAAAGACTTGAAACAACATAAAACTAATTAAAAGACACAACATACTTAAGGCTAAACCACCAATTTAGGTCCATTTAGCGCATAATAAGTGGATATAAAATCCACTTATCAAAACTCTAAATGTTTTTTTGGAATCAGCTTCCATGACTTAGAATATAGACAAGGTTTACGGTTATGGTTATATATATGGTTATGGTTATGGTTGTGGATATGGTTATGGTTATGGTTATGGGCATTGTTTTTTCATATGGTTATGGGTCATGGTGTTTTTATCAAAAGCATAAGCCCCTTAAGAAGAGAGCTCTAATACCATGATGGTTTTTTAAGATTTATAGATAAGCAAGTAGAGAGACATCGTAGGAGAAGAGATGAGCATGAAGATGTAGTATATTGATATATGTTTGAAATATGTTTGATACATCTTATTGCCTAAGGATCAAGTCCATTATATTGGCTTACAAAATAAAAACTTAAATATAGAATTAAATAGAAACATAATTGGAATTTATTCTTGACTTGATTCTTGCCACCAAATCAGTCATCAATAAATATTGAAGCATAACTCCAACAATTTCAGTACTGCCCTCCAAATCCAGGTAATCCTATGTTTTAGACATTTAGTAGTTGCTTACTTCGTTTATACAAGCAACTTCGTTTATCCTATGTTGTAGGTGCTCGTTACTACAAGTGATTGGGATGAGATAATGTTGGTCTCAGTATTCTAGCTTAGCAGGTCAGACACCTGTTTTGGTTTTTTTTTAAATATATAGACCGAAAGTCAGTGCTCTTTGTACACAACACTGGCATTTTAGAATGTGGTGGCTGGGTTACAGTTATTCTCTCATTTTACTCATCTCCAGTGTCATTATTTTTATTGTTATACTGAATATTCTTCCTATTTCTAAAAGCAATTAGAGGAGAGAATGCTAATGTATTATGTACCTACGGTTACTGTTCAGCAATATTTGCAAGTGCTTTCGGAAGTAGATTTTGCCTTTCCTTTGATAGACGACATACTTTTTGTTTGGTGTCATTGAGCGGCTTAGAAAGACCATAATATCATTACTTGGAAGATCTTAATATGATAAATTTCAGCTTTGTTAAAATTTTTCTTTTATTTTTAGCTTTGATTATATTGTCGCTTCTTCTCTCTCTCTCTCTCTTGTCCAAATTGGGTAGCATCAGTGGAAAGAGTCATGCGTGTAAACGACGGTCCTTCTAAAATCTTAATTACTCTGAAATTTTAACATATCGAATTTTAAGGACAAACGGCAGTTTCACGTAATGCTTCGACTCGAGTAGTTTAAAGATAGAAATGCGATTTATCACCGGACCATTTTCCATGTAATTTTGATAATATAACATTCGAAATTTCTAATCATCAATGACTATAAAAAAAAAGAAGTTTTTTGATGTTGTAGATGCCTAGATGGTGTAAATTTTGAATGGTACTTGGGTGTCGCTACCTAATCAAGCCAATTCCAAAACTCTGTTTCGCCCGTTCTTTTTATCGCATAATTTTTGTTTGTTAGTCTTTTGATCTTTTCTGGACCAATTTATGCCCACTTTTAACTTCTTCCCGAAGTCTAAACACTTGGGTGAAAGAACTATTTGATAATATCTTGAAATTTTTATAAAATCTAGTTATGTTAATATTTTTTTATTTTTCAATGAAGTCAATAATGTTGCTCAAAGAAGTCAATAATGTTGATGTTGCTGGATCATATGACGTAAAAGATAAAAAAAAGGAAAATGCTAAAGATCCCAAAATATTTACCAAAACTTTTACCAAAATGCATATGGGACCCCGCGTGCATACATATGCGCCCACGAATTAAAACAGGTCATTATGTCGTGCCACATCATTTGTGAAAAAATTTTGGAATTTTTTTGGAACACCTAGCATTACACAAAAAAAATTAAAATATAATATTTTTATGACCGAAAATTACAATTATTAGTAATCTCTATTAACAACATTAATAAAAGTAATTTAAGATTATAAAATTAAGTCTCAGAAATCTATTAATCACATGTTACTATAGCCCACTTTTCTTTTGTCCTTCCATACACATTTTAATGCTCCATTCATTACTTTAACATAAAGCACCAGTTAGACCCACTTGGTCTTCAATGCGTGTGTAGTGACAACTTCTGAACAATTTTCACAAACCAGAATAAGAACAATTAACCAACCTTCCATTGCTTAGATAAACGGGCTGTTGGTTTCCCGACTTGTATATAAAGAACCAGCAACGAGCCATCTGGTCAATATCACACACAGAGAACACCTCTTTTTAATATATTGTTGTGATCAACCCATCAAAGTCAAACACTCTGTTTCGAGTTTCGATAACAAGCTAGTTCATTTTGAACTTCTACAACAACCTCACCAACAGAAAATCATTTCGAATGGTGTTCTTGCTTCACAAACTTGCCTTTCATCACTACCACAACCACCATCCATCAGAAGCCTCTTTGGTATCATTATAAACTTTTCGCTCCCATGTATCGAATTCTTTGGCAAAACTAATGTTGAATTCAGACCCTGGATCGGAATTGTGTTAGGTTAGGGGACTTACACAATCCGAGATTCACAAACAACCAATACAGAGCACACACACTAATCGATTAGTTAACAAGATCCACCAAAGCACGGTCAAACACTATTCAAGTATTACTTCTACTTTTATCAACAATAAGTAAAAGCAAAACAAGAACACCAAACAATATTTGACGTGGAAACACCCACGTCCCAAACTTGTATTATTAATCCAATCAATAATCAATAATACATCAAAATAATAACACCTTAACGGTGTCCCAAACCCAATACTTGAGCCAACAATGCTCAAGAATCCCAAACAATACCTAAGACTACATCTCTTAAGTATTCACATATCAATCAAATACAATATGACTATGTATATATAGCCATCCAAAACTTAGCCACCAAGACTTACCATACTTGTTCTAGAAGTCTTACCATACTTGTTATTCAAGTCTTCCAATTCTTGGCACCTAATTACCCAACTTAGTGATCAAGACATACCATATATAATAATTGTCTACACATACAATTATTATCTTTCCCATATATATCTTGGACCACCCAAACCCATAACATTATATTAGGTTGAAACCCAACAAATTGTTTTCCATCAAATGGCTCCAAGAATGTTTTGAGGTTTTACCTATTGTTAACAAAGCTTTTGCAAAGCTAGTTGTTGAAATAGATTACCCCATGACTAAATGGGAGGTTTCTTGCATAAAGGAGTATCTTAGTCACAACTTGAGCTTGTTAGACTCTTTAAATTCCATCAGCTCTGCTTTG
Source organism: Saposhnikovia divaricata (assembly GCA_036435485.1). Taxonomy (NCBI): domain Eukaryota; kingdom Viridiplantae; phylum Streptophyta; class Magnoliopsida; order Apiales; family Apiaceae; genus Saposhnikovia; species Saposhnikovia divaricata. Next base: position 63,494,611 of record CM071597.1, on the reverse strand, counting down.
TGTCAACTAAGTCAAGCTCGGGTTTCATTGTCTCATGCTTTAACTGTCAATAGGAGTTTTCCTGACGAATATAAGCCAATAAAAAAGATTATGTACAAGAAATTCAGTAATGATCTGAAAGTGATCAATGGGATTGGAGAGAGCAAAAGAAAGAGTGTTGGCGGAAAAGAGTTGGTTCTCCATGAAGCATTATTGGTTTCAAAGAGTACCGGATCATGGGTATGCAGTGTAGTTATATCAGGGTTATGTAGTGATTTTAAGCCATACATGAAAATGAAGAAATCAGCGAAAAGATACATTTTGTCTCCACTAATCGCTCTTGACTCGATTGTTTACAAGAAGATAATTGAAAACAATGAAGTTTTGATCAGTGATGCAGTGGAATGCCATGTTTTAGCTACATCAACTGGTAAAAGTGCTGATTTTGCCGAAGAACTGCAGGGAAGATTTGAGGCGATTGAGAAGGTGCAAAGAGAGATTGAAGGCGCGGTCGAACAGGGATGAATGAATTGATTCATACCCTCTGTCAGCAAAAGCAATAGTAAATATATATTTGAGTTTACAAGCTCATATTTTTTTGTATATATTTTATTAATGTTTATAATAACAATGAATAATATTTTAGTTTAATTTTATCTTTTTATAAAAATTATATTTGCTCCTTTAATATTAGTTTTTAATTTTTTATATTTCAAAATTATGGGAATCCAACGGTGACCACTTCTTACTTAGTAATCGTTCTTTAACTCGATCTATTCAATTTTGCTGAGAGTATAGTGAATTTATTGATTATACGATATCTCACTTTATCTTTTGGAAGAATATCACAAATGCACCAAAACTTAGGACCAATTATTGTAAGAAAATAGGTTTTTTAGATTCAAGATCAAACCCTGAGAGGCGAACGTTTCTGCAACCTAAAAAATTTAATTTTCATATGAAAGTGAGATTAAATATTAACCTTAGAACTTATTTATCATTTCCCATAATTTTTTCTATCTTTTTAAAGTAAACAGTTTGAAAAGTTATTGTTCATCCTTATTGACAAAAGCTATAGTCTAACCTGAACAAACAATTGCAACATGCTTAAGCCAATTACGAAAATCGAATCAATTACATATAATCAATGATTAGGAACTCTTGATTTCTGAATTTTCGTAATCGGATACCTGATCGAAAATTCAAATAATTCGGTATTCAGATTTTTGTGTTGACCCCTATACACCGCTTCTTTTTGTGTCAATCGCCAGTTGAGACGTTGAGGTTGTTGTAGTATTTCGGAAAAAATATATAGTAATTTTTATATAATTATATATGTTAGTATGCACATTTGTGATTGTGTAACTTACCAAAGAGTTGTTCGCTTATGATAAAATCGACCCATCCTTGTTAATAGAACAAAACCACAACGCGTGTAATATTGATAAATTTGTTCTTTGAGCGAAGCTTCACACATGGATGTGAAGATAGAACTAATAAACGAACTAAGCATCATATGCTAAGCATAAGTGTACTTTCAATCATATAAAAATAAAAATAATATAATACCAAAAACAGTTGAGATGACTCAATGGAACAAAAACCAAACAAAGAAAAGAAATCACCAAAATGTAGTGTTCCTAGGAATATAAATTGTATTAAATGTTTTTTTTACTATAGAGATTCTTAGCACACAAAATCTTTTTGACATTTACCATTTCTATTTTGCCACCATTTGTTTTGCTAAGAAATAATATAAGTAATAATCCTGCAAAACAATATTAGTCCAGTACATATATCCAGCATGTTAATATCTTTGTATATAGCATAACTTATATGTCCTGCAAAATAGAATTAGAAATATACACAAGAAGCTTGCTACAATATACCATTACAAGCGTAGCAGCTTGCTAACTATGTTATCATCAAAACTAAGATTTTGAGATTGAGCTAAAAACTCCCCCTCAATCAAAGCATCCTGCAAAATAAAATTTGATAGCAGGCTAATATATATTTAGTAACAAGCAATCAGCTTGTTGCATTGTGTCATCATCAAAACCAAGCAGTCAGCTTGCTGCATTGTGTCATCATCAAAACCAATAGGGTTTCACAAACCGACAAACTTTCAATCTTTCGACTTTAATATAATAGTATACATAGATATTTTTTTTTTTTGATAAAAAGATAGATGTTAGTATGTGCATTTGTGATTGTGTAACTTACCAAAGAGTTGTTCGGCTTATGATTAAATTGACTCATCCTTGTTAATAGAACAAAACCACAAGACATGTAATATTGATGAACTTGTTCTTTGAGCGAAGCTTCACACATGGATGTGAAGAAGAACTAATAAACGAACTAAGCATCACATGCTAAGCAAAAGTGTACTTTCAATCATATAAAAATTAAAATAATATAATACCAAAAGCAGTTGAGATGATTCAATGGACCAAAAACCAAACAAAGAAAAGAAATCACCAAAATGTAGTGTTCCTAGGAATATAAATTGTATTAAATGTTTTTTTTACTATAGAGATTCTTAGCACCCAAAATCTTTTTGAAATTTACCATTTCTATTTTGCCACCATTTGTTTGTTTGTGGGTCTCAATTCTAAATTTGCTAACTTGGTTAGAAACCCCAACGTCCTTTTAATATTGGAATTAAGGGGAAATTATCTATTTTAAAGTAACCCCTAACCACTACCTATTTCATCTTTATCAGCATTAAGTAGTAAAATTGATACAGAAGATTCACTACTATCATATGCATGTAGAGTAAAATGAATAGCCAAACAATTTTCATTTGGTACAGAAGATTCATCGCCAGCTTATGTACGCACACTAAAGGGAGTAGCCAATCGGTCTTAAAAAGCCCATCAGTTTGGTTCCAAGAAAGATATGAAAATGGATTGAATGCTGGAAAATTTCTCTCTCTCTCTCTCTCTCTCTCTCTCTCTCTCTCTCTCTCTCTCTCTCTCTCTCTCTCTCTCTCTCTCTCTCTCTCTCTCTCTCTCTCTCTCTCTCTCTCTCTCTCCAGTGCATTTAGGAGTGGCTCTTGCACATTTACATACATATGCCTAAGAATGTTAGATCCCTCGCGTTCCTCAGGCAAAGACTCAATTTTACTCTTGATCCAGTCTAGCACCATCTTTCTCATTTGTTCAAGGTTCCTCAATCCTTATAGCTTCCATTCTTCGACGAAGCACGCCGGGATTTTTAAGATGTACTCAAATTCAGGATTGCGATTAATGGCTTCACGAGTCCACATATTGTTCATCATTAAGTTACGACGTACACGAGGGTCATTCAAGAGGTTCTGGGTAGCAGGGATATCTATCATTTCACTCATCATATTTTATTTTCCCAGATATTTGTTGCTCTAGTTGTTCAAAACCTTGAAGACCATACCCAAATAAACTCGAAGCTTCACCTTCAAATCCCTGACTTTGGACAAAACCAGTTCTAGTTAAAATGTCAGCTGTGCTGTTTGCACCAGCAACAGCCACGCTTGCACTAGCGCAAGATGTAGCAGGAACAAATCGGCAAGCCAATTAAATTACATGACTATCCTGTACACCTTCTCACTGCAAAATAAAATAAGGCAAAATTAGATCAAAGTATTCCAGTATACCACCCAGGCCGGGACAACGGAACAAAATAAAATAAGGAGAAACTGTTTAACCCCTATTGGCCAGGGGTTACTTAAATTTCTACTTTAGTTAGTCGAAATTTATGTGCATATTAAAGCATTGATATATATGTAACAGTGTATGAGAATTTGCTCGTGTATACATATTTTGTTTGTAAGATAATTGTTGTTGGATAGACAAAACTAACAACCTCACAAAAATTTTTAATTTTGAAAAGATATTAGTAGGCGTTTTGTAAAATAATTGTGATTGTGGATGGTTCAAGACATTTTTACAAATAATCTTGGTAGAGGTTGAGTGCCAAAAATCACTAAATTTCCTTTTGCTTACATTGTATATAAAGATGGAACCACCTCAAATTTGTGATTGTAACACATTATATAACCTTATTAGGACATAAAGTCTTCCATCAATTTTAAGTAGAAATGTTACAACAAATAGTGAATACTTTAAGCAAAATATAAGGATTTTAGTTGAAAAATTTGAACTCAGTCTATAATTAAGAATCGATCACAAGAACTAATAAGTTTTAACAAGTCAAATCAGTATCGGAAAGAAAATTTAAGAATCACTAAAAGTCAATTCAATATATTATAAACTAACGACTAATTAATATAACAACTTGTTTCAGATATATAAAATAACAATAAATAAAAGAAAATCACGTGCAAGTATTGAAATATTAGAAAAAGTTACCTGAAAACTATTAGCCACTGGACTTTGTCCTTCTTGGAGCATTTTCTTCATTGTTTACTGCAAATATGTATAAGTTGAATTAAAGATAACAAGAACATTTTACAATTGTAATATAAAATATTCAAGATTAAGATAATAAATATTATAAAAATTTGATGTATGCATTTTGAAGAAACTGAGTAAAAAAGATTTGTTTGAGAATAATGTTGTCAATTATATGTCTATATAAATCTTGAATCTTAGCATCTTAGCCCATTCCGATATTTATAAAAATTTTATATCAAAATCAAATATAGGCCCATCCCTACCAAAAATTTAATAAAACTCTAAACATCTAAAACCAAATTGGTATGACTCGAACTCGAACTCAAACCAATTCTATTTTGATATGCAATACGTATACTCAAGTTTTAGATCGGTATTTTTTGTTTATGTATGATTTCATTATATAAACAAATAAATTCAAAGGTTTAGAAGAAAATAAAATTGGAAAGACTGGGTATAAATAAATCCAATCCAATCCAATCAAACGACTAACGAGTTTGTCTCAAGCAAAGTCAGGATGATAAACATGATAGGATTTTCATGTAAATTAGGATATAGCGTACAAGAATAAAAATCAGGCAAATATTAGATATACGGGGATAAGAATTTTGGAGAAAGAGAAAAGGGGACAAGAAAGAAGTTTTAGATCTGTGTTTTTTATAAATTCACAGTTCAGGAGAAAATAAAATTGATAAAATTAGGTATGAATGCATCCAATAAAATCAAAGCAAAATTGATAAGATTAGGTATGAATAAATCCAATCAAATCCAAGCGAAACAGATTTTCATGGTTTATGTGTATTCGAAAAATTGGCTTAAGAGACGACTTACCAGTTTGAATCAAGCAAAGTCAGGATGATAAGCATGATAGGATTTTCAGGAAAATCAAGATACAGCGCCGACGAATCAGATAAAAATTTGGTGAATTAGGCAAATATCAGATATACGGGGACAAGAATTTAAGAGAAAGAAATTAGGGGAAGAGGAGAGATGATGGAATGAAGAATGAAAGATAAGTTTATATTAAAAGAGGGCTGTGCAAGTCTGTGGAAATGTAGACTAGCTTTTTGAGGTGGAAACATATCGTGAAAGCTTTCGGTGTGTTCCAATAAAACTTTTTTTAATTATAAACTTACAAATATTTTTTGTTCAACACAAATACAACTTTGGTTCACCATAATTTATAAAATAACAATTAAAATTGTATTGAATACACATAATTTATTACGAAATTGTAATTATAACATTTTATAAATCATTAAAAACATATATTTACAACATTATTTTACGAAAAATTGATTTTGTTTATAACAAGTGTTCAACAAAAATATAACTTGAGTTCAACGTCATCCATTGAAACAATAATTTTACTTGTGTTGAATTCAAATATATAAAATAATTTTACTTTGGTATGATTAATAAAATTATTATAAATTAATAATATATCTATATCCTAATTTGGTATTGGTTAACCGTATAAGGATACCTGAGAAAGATATATTGTTTATTCAGCCACATTTTAACTACAATTCAATACACCGCTATATTAAATAAATAAAATTTCAAATTCTAAGCCCCAATTTGGTATTGGTGAATGATGTGCTAAAAATAAAGAATTTAATATCGCAAGCGCACGATCTCGTTTTAGTATTTTAAGATTCGATCCACAGGGACTAATATTTTCGCAAAAACTTAATTTTTAATTTAGGCGAATTAGGACAATTTTGGAGAATTTTGATTTTTACTTTTTATTTCCTAAAAAGAAATTTAATCTATTTTAAACTAATTACTAAAAAATGAAAAGAACTAATTGCTAATGTAACAACTAATTAAAAACTACTCAAAGTCTTTTTTTTTATTTTTTATTTTTTTTTTAAATTGAGATTTCGAAACGAATATATTTCGAATTGCATTATTTACAGGATTTTTTTTAAACAATTGGACATGTAGTGCTTGTAAAAGAGAACAGCCAAAATCAAGACAAGAAATTAAAACTCCAGTAAAAGTTCATTGAAATGACAAGGATTCACAAACCTCGGCAGGAAAACAAAACAAGACTACAACTCAGAAAAATTCATAAACTCGGAAAAACAACGACTTGGTTCAAGAACTTGCAACTTAGCAAAATCGGAAAAAAACTGCGCGAGAATTAAACAGGAACTCTCAAAACAAATCTTGCAACTCAGCAGCTAAAAACTAGACACAAACAGAACAGTGACACAACAACTCGCAAAAATCTCAGAACGAAACTCAGGCACTCAGTAAACTACAACTACAACTCGAAACCCAGCAAATGAAATAAAGAAACCGTACTCAAAACTCAAACAGTAACAACGACCGAGACTCAAAGAACCTCAGAACTCGCAATTAAACATGCTAATAAAACGCGAACTAGCACGAGTTCACAGCGGAACAACAGACAAACACCGAACACCCAGCACTGGACTCAGACTCGCAAATGGAATAGAAACAATAAAACTTGGCATCACAGCAACTCAGCGAACAAAAACCAGAACTTTAAATAGGACTCAATATCAACTACACATTCGATGTCTACACATCAAAACTCCATAACAAAACGAAGCAGAAAATCAGAATTTAATTAGAAGAACTCAAAACGCAGCACACTTCTCACTCATCCTATTCAAATAACAAGCAACTCGGTGGTGACTCATAAGAAATTGCAACCCACTCAATGACTCTGCCATCAAAACAGAACAAAAAAAATGCAGAATCGGACAACCAGCTTAGTGAACTAGAATCATCAATAACAACGAGCGGCATACTATGACAACTCGGCAATTAAACTACAGTGAAACAAACGAAATTAAAGATGAAAAATAATGAAAAAGGGGAGAGCGATTGTGTGGATTTGTGAGGGAGAGAAAGATATAGAGATATGGTTTCGTGGTTTTAATCGAAGTAGAAGAAAAGACAAGGAGAGTTGGATTCGAATGGTAAAGAGAAAGAAGAATAGGGGAGCGGACTGTGTTGTTTTCGTGGAGAGAGAGAGAGATGAAAACGAGAGAGAGAGAGAGAGAGAGAGAGAGAGAAATGTGCTTGGTGAAGAGAAAAACAAGAAACAAAGAGCTGGGTTTTGTGGTTCGAAATAAACAAGGGAGCGGGAAATGTTTGTGTGTATATCGTAGTCGAGAAACGCAGAATAAACAGGTGAATTAAAACAAAGCACAGAAACAGGGGAATCAAAATACAAAGCTTCGAATAAACAATTTAAACAAGGAAAAATATGTATTAAAAAAAATGTTTACAAGAAAAATTTGCAATAATAAATTTTGGAGTGTATTAATACTAAGGGTTCCTAACTAAGGGTTTTTGTCACTAATGGTAGTCTTTTTTTACAATAGAAAATGAGGCTATTTATAGGAAATAATTTAGGATTTTGATTGGTGTGGATTAATCCCTACCATTCATTTTGTTTGGTGTGGTTCAATCCTAGCCATCCATTTTTCTAAAATTGGTTTTGCACCACACTCCCTTCTCTTTCCTTTTCTTCTATTTTGGTCCTTCTTTTTCTTCTTTTTCTCTTCCTATGACCTTTATTTCTTTATTTTGCTATTTCTTCATTTTTTCTTGAATTTCCTGAAATGCAACAAAATAATTTATTAAAATACGAGTTCAAGCAATAAATATGTAATAAAAATATGCAAAAATATGCACTTATCAGTGAACCTAAAAGGGATATTAAAGAATTAAATTATATTTGTACAATAAAATTTTAATAATTATTTAATAAATGATGTTGAACCAAAGTTAGAGCAAGTCCCACAGAGGAGAGCATAAGCTCCAGGATGAGTATGTCCCAATCCTTAGTTTGTTCCCTAAATATAATAAAATAAAAATTCCTAATGATTTAAAAACCTTAGTAGTATATCAACTCCAACAAGCATACCTATATTTATTCCTTATTATTTTTATAATAATAAATTTAAAAGGAAATAAAAGTGCAAAAAAGGAGGGAAAATGAAATTTCAGTTGATAAAAATGGAGTTAAGAATGTCTAGAAATTCCTCAAAGGTTGGGAATGACTATAGGTTCATAGTGTTTTAGGGAACCACTACTCAGCCCAGGGCCCCCAAAAATCCAAGAGCTCCAAAATTTAGAGGTATTGTAGGTATATTTGTATGAAGACTTGTATATGTTGAGTCCAAATTTGCCAAAAGATACTAGGAAGGCAATACATGTGTAGAGCTACATAAAAGAGATGAAAGGTAGCTATCTAAATGTTTGGATTGCTTATAGGATTCTTCCTTGCTTATTTGTAATTTTTAAGTGTATATTTTGTTTATGAAAAAAAGAAAATTTAGGGCTTCATCATTAAGGTTCGCTTAAGGCCCCTCGATTCCCAGGGCCGCCCCTGAGTTGGACACATTTGGTGTAGTGATTTAAACCAAATTCCTAAATTTCAACTTAAGAACTTTACTAGGGAAGCTATTGCACTTGTTCTTACCCTTATGGTGTTGAACAAAAAAAGTTAGTAGTGTGTAACTTAGAAAAATTTGGGAAATGGCCCCTTATAGCATAATTGTAGGATGAAATGCCCCTAATGGCATAATTAAAAAAGGTCCTTAATATAACACTCAAACGTCAAATCATCTAGCGTTATTAATTCACAAAAATTAATCTCTTGGATATCTGGTATGGTGATGTTTTCCATAACATAGATCATGTGCTAGACCGCACACTATTGGGCTTCCTTTTATATTATGTCAGACACATGCAAGAAAATCACGTGTATGGGTCCGGTGCATATAGTAAAAATGTGTGTTTAAGCAATGTGTTTCCAAAACGCAAGTCTATATCATGTTATTTTAATGTGGAACGCAATTCATACTGCGTTTCTAATTTTATTTTCTAATTTACTTGTTAATAATGAGACAACGCAACTTAGAATTGTGTTTTCAGAAAACGTAACATGACATTACGTTTTAGTGTGATTTTTGGAGCAATTTTTTTAATGTTGTGACATTTGGGGTCAATATCCTCCAAACTGTGACATATGGGCCAACACCCAAAATTTTGTATTTGCTCCTGCTTTATAAATATATGTAAAAGTTCTACGAAAACTCATATTTACTTGATCTATATAGGTTTGGCTCAAAAGAGAAAAAAACATTAAAAAGGTCCAAAAAAAATAAAGTTATAGACCACTGGAGAAAACAAAAAGTTGAAAGCCTCAGAAATTTGAAAGTAGGTTTCATAATAACCTCTGAAACAATTGAATCCAAAATGGGGTTGAACACAACTGTCAAAATGTCATTGTTTAGAAGAGGAAATTTATCTTTTAATGTCCAAATAATTCATAGAAAAGGAAGGTACTGCCAAGGTTTCTACATATATGTTCTTTGTCGTCTCCTCCGATGGCTCGTCATTCGATCTAAGCTTTTGTTCTTCACATTCTAAAGTCATCGATATCGTACATTGTCATCGGCTCGTAATAGTCTCTGAAGATTCCATAGTAGACATCTACTGCTGCAAAAAGTTATATCCAGTTCATCACAATCATCCTAAGCGAGCACTCCAATCTTAATTTGTTGGTACTATATCCAATAGTCCAACACGAGTTCTACATGACCTCTAATGTTCCTTACTTAACTGTTAGGCCGAATACACAAATTATAATCAACTAAGTATGAGAGAATAACAATAAGTTCTTAAATAACTTTAAAAACTGTTTGAAATTAACTTCTCTCTCAATGATGTAAAATATCACAGAGAGCTGCTTAGGTTACAATGAAAGATATTGTATTACACGATCGATACCCTTCTAGGGTTAACCTAACTGTATTTATAAAGATATACAGCTACGTACAATCGATAATTGATTCACCTATAAATCATCTATACAAATGTTATCAATTATGATTGCTACACATCTCCTAAGTCAACTCAATCTCTTTAATAGCTATCCAATCTGTAACGATATTGCTTCCATAATTATCTTCAATTAATCTTTAATCACTGTTGACTGGAGACGCGCTTCCTCCAGACAGAGTTTAACTAAACTTTGTCGAGCTTCCAATTGTCAGCGTATAGCAAACTCTGTCAAGCTTTCAACTGTCAGAGTTTAACTAAACTCTGACTGCTTCCTGTTTCAAGTTAAACTCTATTTTTCCCTGTAAAACTTAAACACTGATATTAACCATATCAATTATATTTAACAATCTCCCCCAACTTGTTCATTAGTAAAAATGCACAAGTTAACAGTAATTGATGATGTCAAAACAATTTTATACAAACACAGTGTTTATTCAAATAAGCAGAGTTTAAACTTGACTTAACAAAAATCTACAGAAAACAAGAAAATTCTTACAGACTTTAATCTCTAATCTCCTCAAGATCTGGTGTTGTTCTGAGATAATCTATAAGCAATCTTCTCTCTGCATTCTCAAGTTCAATCTTCATAGCTTCCTTGATCTCTCTCAACTGAGGATCACTCTCATCAGTTTGATAAATAGCAGATCTTAGATCATAGATTTTGTTCCTCCTCATCTCATTTCCCAATCTGATAAATTTTACTTCCTCTGACTGTGAATTGAAGTCAAGTACTGTGATTCCCAGATCAGTCTTCAGCTTTGCAGTACCCTTCTTCATTTCAATGAGATTTCCATTCCAGTCTCTGTACTGAGGAACATATCTACTGTTATAGACAAACTTCATTCCTCTAATTGCCAAATTTTGGAGCATTTTCTGTCTGAGCACATTTGCAACTAATTGAGTCCTTCGACTATTCACCTTGAAAAGATACAGAACATGTTCTAGTTCTTCCCAATATTTCAAGCCAATATCATGCTCACCAATTTTAAATACTGTCTCATCAGCCATAAAGTATAAGAGAAAATCTTTCTTTAAACTCTTCTGATGAACTAATTGTACTGATTCCAGTCTGTCCAAACTCTCTTGAGTGACACCACGACCCGGAATAGCCAGTGAAGAAGGATCTCTAGGACCAGTATGTTGTCTTTTATTTTTGTGTGAGCCTAGACCAGCTTTATTATTTCCAATCTTACCAGACAAGGCTCTTCCATCAGTAAAATCCATAGGAGCTCCAGATACTAGATTTGGATCATGAAGTGTTCCTTTACCAAAAACTGATTTCAACTGAGAAGATAGAGGTCTAGACACAACTTGTGTAGCAACAGAGGTTGTGTTTTCTTTCTTCAGTACAACTTGTGTAGAAACAGAGGTTGTATCTTTGTTCTTTGAATCTTCTCTTTCCATAGCAATGCCTTTTAGCTTGAGTTTAGCTTCAGCTTCTGTTGGTTTCTTAGATAAATGTGATCTTTGATCAGCATCAATATTTTCCTTAATCACAATGCCTTTAAGAACAGGCCTAGGAGCTTTTTCTTTCTTTTTAAACTTTCCAGACTTTAAAGCTTTCTGATGTTGTTCTTGTAAATTCTTTTCTTCAGCTTTAATATCTTCAATAGTAGCTCCTTCTTCATTTTCTTCAATAAATAACTTAGCAGCCAGTTCTTCATCTGTCTGTGGATTTTCAGTGAATAATAAACTCCTGGTGTTTGACATAACCCGAGCATCAGTAATTACTCCAACAGACTTTGACTTAGAAGATTTGCTAAATTTCAGACTTTGATCAACTCTTAATATCTTCTTCTCTTTGCCCTTTGCTCCTGCTCCTCCATCTTCAGTATCTTCATCCTATTTAGTCAGAGTTTGAGATTGCTTGCATTTAGACTTAACAACTCTCTCCCCCTTTTTGACATCATCAGGCATGAGAATAGATGTGATTAACTCCAGAGAGGTAGCAATAGAATCAATCTTTAAAGACATGGCATTTTGATTTTCTTCAACTTTGCTCAGCCTGTGAGACAAAGTTTCTTGATTCTGGGAAAGATATTGAAACCTGTTCTTGCTATCGAGTTTAAGCATATCATCTCCTCTAATAACTTCACCTCGAACATCAGAAATTGCCTTTTGACAATGATCAAATCTAGAATTGAGAGTCTTCACTTGGACAACAGTGGCCTTGAGACACGATAGAATCTCTGGATTTGTGATTGTTCTGGATGTTCTCTTGACAAATTCAGCTGCTCTTGCAACAGCAAAGATGCAAGTTTCTTTGTACCAATCAGCTGAAAATCGTTCAAAGTGGTCTTCTTCAACATCTTCTTGATTTGAAGGGCCAGCAAAATCATTAACTTTAGCAGAGGTCTGTACTGGTAAACTCTGAGAAGAGCTTGACTCAGTACTCCCTTCAGTTTCAATTTCAGTTTCAGCTTCAATATGGTCAGTTGATTCAGGAATTGGAAGAGACTCATCAACAGTTTCTGCAACAGTGTCTGCAGTACGTTCAACATTCTCTGCAACAAGCTCTACAACATCCTCTACAGGTTGTACAATAGACTAAGAAATTATCTCCATGGGTGGTTGATCAATTTCCTTACCCTGTTCAACAGATTGATGAGCATCAGAAATTAACTCAGTGTGAGAAGCCACTGTTTGATTTACTGCATCAGTTTCTTCAGAGAAAACAGCAGGTGAAGAGATTGGAATGTCCATGTTCTCAGAGAATAGGAACAATGGCTCAAGAATTTCATCCATTGTAGCATCAGCATTACCATCTCTGTCTATCTTAACAGCAGGTATTTCCTTAGAAATATCCTCTGGAGCTTTAATATTCAATTCTTCATCAGATTCTTCAATAATTAGTCTCCTCCTTTGAACTGGAGGATTCACTTCTGTTCTCTCTTCTTCTGAGATAAAATCATCTAGAGTAGATGGAGATTGAGGTCTGTTAGCCCTTTCCTTCCTAGCTCTCTTTGGCTTAGAAGCTTCAGCAGTCCTGTGCTTTCTTGGTGGCCTTATAGCCCTGCTTTTCTTTGGTTTCCTTGGTTTGGATTGTGGTTGAGGTTGAGGTTGTGATGATGATTGAGGTTGTGAAGTAGTAGCAATGGTGGGTGGAGATGTGGTTTAGAAGTTGGTTCAGTGTTTATGGGTTGAGGAGGTTCAGTGTTTGTGGGTTGAGGAGGTGACTGTGGCGGTTCAAGTATAGGTTCAGGTTCTGGTGCTTGTGGATCATGTGGTTGATTGAGAAAATTTCTGAGGGCAATAGGATAGATGAACTCTGGAACTTGTTCCTTGTTAGCATCTTTATTTGTCAAGTCAGAGAACATTCTCTTATGGACCTGAAAGGGTTGTATAACATCCTCATCAGAGATTACCAAATTAGGCAAACAAGCAGAGAATAAACATTGAAAAAAACGTGAGAAATAAACAGTTGTACTAGACTCTGCTAGTTTTTCACCTAAATTCACAAGAACTAATCTACCAAAATCAAAGTTACTCCCATTAAGAAGAGAATACCCGATTTAAAGACTATCAGTGGGAATTGCATCCCAGTTGGTGACTTTCTTGCCAAATGGTCGAGTGATGCAGTCAAAGAAAAAGCTCTACTCCTTCCTGAGCCCTGGCCTTTTAACATTCCCAAGCTTATCCAAAGGGCCAGAAAACCGCAGTTGTTGTAACATTTCTTTCAATTCATTCTCACCAGCCACAGCGTATGAGGTGTGAGTATTAAAATCCAAAACATCTCGAACAGTTGCAGGAGTGATTACAAACTCTTGATCTTCATGAGTAAACACAATAGATGGAGTCCCATCCTCTCCACCATCATCATAAACAGAGTTTCTCCAGAAAGTAGAGATTTGTGTGGCAGAGAGTTTTTCTGGTTGAACAAGAGCTTGACCAATTTCAGAATCTCTTAAGAAGTTCTGAATCAAATGAAATGATTCTGGGGCTTTATCAGTGTTTAGTATTGCTGCATAGTTGTTAGGAACAAAAGATAATCCCTGAGCCACAAAAATCTTGGTTGCCATTAGAACAGATTGTTAGAAAAGAGAGTGTGTGGATAAGTGTTTGTGAAAATGCTTAAGTGAAAATAACAGAGAAATTGTGTGTAATGTTGTGTGTTCGTGGGTGTAAAAGTGAAAAAGTGAATAATGAGATGAGTTTGATTAGATCTGTAATTGAAAATTAAAACCCAATCGTTTTAGGCATTAAACACGAAACCAATTTCTTGTTAAGTGTGTGAGTGGGACACGTGTCACGTAAACAGTGGAAAAGTTATTTACACGTGCAGTAACAATGCCTATTATTACTGCTGTTCTCTCTCCTATTTCCAATAAGCTTTAACTGTCTGACACCATTAAACAACTGGCACGTATCACATGCAAATTTCAAAAAACTCTTTTTGTACTCCAAATATATGCTTTGTCTGAAATAAAATATTACCTTAGAGTACTCAACAGAATCCAACAGTGTTTATCAATTCTCCAACTTAATTACTGTTATCCTTTCAAATACTGCATAGTTGTGAATATGAGTGTGTGTATAGCAGAGTTTACTAAATCAGTATTTAGAGCATCTAGTATTTCATAAAATCCATAAAGTAAATCAGTAAACACTGGATACACAAACTCTCATGGTAAACACTGAATGTATGAAGAATGCTAAACTCTGTAGTAAACAATTTATATACAGTAATATTTAATTAATTTATAACCCCTAATTTTATTTTATTTTGGTTTTCTCCAGTAATCAGAGGTTGGAACTAGTAACCAAAAATCCTATAATTTTAGCCCTTATCAGTTTGATAAGTTCTTGGATCTTCCTAGTTTTCGACTAGTCACCAAAAATTAGAGAATTTTAGCCCTTACTATATACCAGTAAGTTCCTGGGTCGTCCTAGTTACAAACATGATCTCAAAGGAGCTCTAACAGTCTATATATATAAGCTTTGGGGTTATTCTAATAACAGAATCTAATTTAACAGTGTATAGCTAACATAGTTTAGAGCTCATCAACATCAGAAATTATTTATGAGAGGCAATGCACACAGTATTTACAGACTCAGAGTTTAGGATTAATAAACTAAGAGATGCTATAAATATGGAACAGTATCATGCTGTGTTAACTTTCTGCACAGTTTAAGATTAGATCACAGATAACTTAGAAGGATTCATGACTAATTACTGAGAATAATGTTTCATACATGTATCTTCATCGGTGTTTATGTTCAGAAAGAAACATTATCAGAGTTTCTCAGAGTTTATCCAACAGTCAACAGTGTATGACTTAAAGAGCATGCTAACAGAGTTTAACAGTCATTGAGCAGAGTTTACATACCAGAGTTTAACATACCACAGAAATATGAGCAACACAGTACATAAGTAGAGTTTTGAGTCTAACCAATATCTCTAGTCAAAGCCAGAGACCATCCCTAGTTCATTTACCAGCCTTGTAAATACAGCTTCACTCAATGGCTTGGTGAAGATATCTGCAAGCTGTTGTTCTGTAGACACAAAATGAAGCTCAATATTCCCTTCCTCTACATGTTCTCTGATAAAATGGTACCTTATGCTGATGTGCTTGGTCATTGAATGCTGTACTGGATTACCTGTCATAACAATAGCACTTTGATTATCACAGTAAATAGGTATTTTACTGTACCTCAATCCATAATCCAGTAATTGATTCTTCATCCACAGAATCTGTGCACAACAGCTACCAGCAGCAATATACTTTGCTTCAGCTGTAGATGTAGAGATTGATTTCTGTTTCTTGCTGTACCATGAAACAAGTCTATCACCAAGAAATTGACAACTTCCACTGGTACTTTTTTTGTCTATCTTACATCCTATAAAGTCTGCATCAGAGTAACCAAGTAGCTTGAAGTCTGATTCTCTTGGATACCACAAACCTAAAGTTATGGTGCCCTTAAGATATTTGAAAATTCTCTTTATAGCTGTTAGATGTGGTTCTCTTGGATCTGCCTAAAATCTTGCACAAAGACATGTTGCATACATGATGTCAGGTTTGCTAGCTGTTAGATAAAGAAGAGACCCAATCATCCCTCTATAGCTTGTCATATCCACTGATGAACCTGTGTCTTTGTCCAACTTAGTTGCTGTTGCCATGGGAGTTGCTGCAGATGAGCAGTCAAGCATGCCAAATTTCTTGAGAAGATTTCTGGTATATTTTGCTTGATTGATAAAGATTCCATCATCTGTTTGCTTCACCTGTAGCCCTAGAAAATAACTGAGCTCTCCCATCATGCTCATTTGATACCTGGACTGCATGAGCTTGGCAAACTTCTTACAGAGTTTATCATTAGTAGATCCAAAGATTATGTCATCTACATATATTTGAACTAATAACATATCACTACCAAGATTGAAGTAGAACAAGGTTTTATCAATTGTACCTCTGTTGAACCCACTTTCTAAAAGAAATTGAGCCAGAGTTTCATACCATGCTCTTGGTGCCTACTTAAGTCCATAGAGTGCCTTGTCAAGCCTGTAGACATAATCTGGATACTTGGGATCTACAAATCCTGGTGGTTGTTCAACAAACACTTCTTCTTCAAGTTTTCCATTCAGAAAAGCACTTTTCACATCCATCTGAAAAACCTTGAATTTCTTGTGAGAAGTATATGCTAGAAAGATTCTTATTGCCTCCAACCTTGCAACTGGAGCAAAAGTTTCATCATAGTCTATGCCTTCTTGCTGTGAATAGCCTTTGGCCACAAGTCTGGCCTTGTTTCTTGTAACAACCCCATCACTGTCAGTTTTGTTTCTGAAAACCCATCTAGTACCAACAACAGATCTATTCTTTGGTCTAGTTACAAGGGTCCATACTTCATTTCTCTCAAATTCATTTAACTCCTCCTACATTGCTGTTATCCAGTCAGCATCTTGAAGAGCTTCTTCCACTTTATTTGGTTCAGATTTGGATAGAAATGCATGAAACAGACATTCATTTGTTGTAGCACTTCTTGTCCTAACTTTTGCATCTGGATCTCCAATTACTAAATCAGGTGTATGATATTTTGTCCATTTCCTGGATGAAGGTAAATGACTTCTGTCAATAGTTGATCCTCCCCCTTGATCAATGTTCTCCTGATTATCTTGATGCCTTTCTTCATTCTCTGAGGCTCCCTCTGAATTTGATCGCTCAGAGTTTGAACTGTCAGACTTTGGACTTTCAGAGTTTGAGTCATCAGCGTTTGAGTTTGATCCAGATTTTTCAGTTGACTCACTATCAGAATTTGAGTCATCACTATGATCATGCTCCCCCTCAACTGGTTCTCCTCTTTCTTCTGACTGTACTATGTCTTCTGTGTGTACCAGTAGAGGTTCAGAGTTTGCATCAACAGAGTTTGTTGGATTAGTGTCATTAGAGTTTACTTCTTCAGAGATCAGATCTTCATTTTCGAAATGCAACTGATCATGTTCATCAACATCTTCAAGTCCAGTGATTTTCTTGTCATCAAATGACACATGAATAGATTCCATAATCAGTTTTGTTCTCAGATTATAAACTTTGAATGCCTTGGTTGACACTGGATAACCAACAAAAATTCCTTCATCTGCTTTCAACTCAAATTTGGTCAACTGTTCAGGATGAGATTTCAACACAAAGCATTTGCACCCAAAAATATGAAAATATTTCAGGTTTGGCTTCTTTTCCCTCACCATCTCATATGGTGTTTTTCCATGCTTGTTGATTAGTGTGGCATTTTGAGTAAAACAGGCAGTTTGAACTGCTTCTGCCCAGAAATAGGTTGGCAATTTTGCTTCATCAAGCATAGTTCTGGCAGCTTCTATCATGGTTCTGTTCTTCCTCTCAACTACACCATTTTGCTGTGGTGTACCAGGTGCAGAAAACTCTTGCTTCAAGCCTTTGTTTTTGTAGAATTCTTCCATTGTTGCATTTCTGAATTCAGTTCCATTATCACTTTTGATTATTTTGACTTTGTGTTTTGATCTTTTGTCCAGTAGCTTTACATGCTCCGTCAGAGTTAATGCAGTTTCATCCTTCTTTTCTAGAAAATACACCCAAGTGTATCTGGTATATTCATCAACAATGACTAGAGCATATTTCTTCCTTCCAATTGACAAGACATTTACTGGTCCAAAAAGATCAACATGTAACAGATGATATGGACCAACAATTGAAGATTCAGACTTGCTCTTGAAAGAAGTCTTCCTCTGTTTGGCTTTTTGACATGAATCACACAGACCATCAACATTTAACAAAGACTTTGGAAGTCCTCTAACAAGATCCTTTCTTATCAGCTCATTGATGTTGTTCAGATTCAAATGAGAGAGTTTCTTATGCCACTTCCAACTCTCTTCATTGGACATTCTTGTTGACAGGCACATAGTTTTTCCATCAGAGTTTGTCAGCAAGCTTGCTTCATAGATATTGTTGCGCATTTGTCCAACTAAAACAACTTTCCTTGTGGTTTTGCTGATAACCTCACAGTATTCAGGTTGAAAATCTACATGAAAACCTCTGTCACAGATTTGACTCACAGATAGCAGATCATGCTTGAGTCCTGGAACCAAAGCTACATTTGTGATGATGACACTTCCAAGATTAATATTTCCATATCCCAAAGTATGTCCTATGTTGCCATCTCCATAGGAAACTTTTGGGCCAGCCTTTTCCACATACTCTGATAGCAGGGCTTTATTTCCAGTCATGTGTCCTGAACATCCACTGTCCACGACTAGGATACTTTCCCTGATGCCCTGCAATCACAGACAATTACTGAGGATTAGATTTAAGGATCCAGACTTGCTTGGATCCTTTGGCTTTCTTAATTGTGTTAGTTTTAGCAGCGGAATTTACACTATCAGAGTTTAAGCTAACTTTATCAGAATTTACACTTGCAGAATTAACTCTAACCCATTTCAGATTAGGTTTCAGTTCATAGTAATTATGATAAATAGCATGATAATTTCTGCAAGTATAAATAGAATGCCAAGTGCTTCCACAGTGTTTGCATAAAGTCTGTGGCCTAGTTCTAACATTATCTTTCTTTACTTCAGATTTGGAAGGTAAAGAATTAATGTCTTTGTTCTTCCTGCAAAAACTAGCAAGATGGTTAGTGGTACCACAGTTATGACATGTCTTTCTTGGAGCTAAAGTAGCAAGCATTGGATAATTACCTTGAGTGATGCCTACTTTACCATTTCTGTTCTTTCTAGACACTTTCTGTTTCTTAACAGATTTTAACTCCTTAAGCTTATGCTTGAGTTGTTTATCTGTCATTAAACCAATATTAACCTGTTTAACACTATTTTTACTGGTTCTTTCTTAACAGCTTCTTTTCCACCTTCAAACCTAGGTTCACTTATTCCATTAACAAATGTTCTAAATTTCTTAGGTGGAAGAGATGGTCTAGTCTTGAATGTATTCTGAAACCTAAGTTCATCTTCCTCAGAATAACCTAGACCTACAGTATCAGATTGAAAAACTTCTTGAGTGTCTTTTCCTGAGTGAGTCCAAGTTTTAATAATGTGATTTGCCTTTTCCAATTCAGATTCTAGTTTTTTATACTTACTTGACAACTCTTGTTCAAGATAGACAGCATCATCTCTCTCCTTTTGAACTTGCTGCATGTTAGCAAGTTTCTCTTCTACAACCTTATTTCTCTCTTTGAGTTCAGAATTCTCAGTTTTGATTCTCTGATTCTCTAAAGTCTGATCCCTATAACTGATATGCAAAGCCTTAAGATATATTCTTAATTCAGTTATATCATCAGTATTATAAGCATAGGTAGTTAGAGGTACCTTGTTTTCAGAATCTTCAGCTTCATCAACAGTAGTAGCCATGAGAGCATAGTTCACATCCTCATCTGAGTCAGAGGTGTCTGCCCAATCTCTGCCTTTAGTGAAGAGTGCCTTCTCAGTTTTACACTTCTTGCACTCAGGAGCATAATGACCCATCTCCTTACACTTGTAGCATTGAATCTCAGACTTGTCTCTTTTCCCAGATTTGGTATCCTTTCTCTCAGATTTGCTGAAATTCTTCTTGTTAAACTTTGAATCATTCTTGGAGAATCTCTTCCCTTTCTTGAAGTTCTTGAATTCCATCTTCTTGAAGGTCTTTACCATCAAGGCAGCCATTTGCATCATTTCCTCATCATATTCAGAATCAGATGATCCATCTGTATTTGAGTCAACATCAGAGATTGATGACTCACTTTCAGAATGAATGACCAAAGCTTTTCCTTTTGCCTTCTTCCTTGATGTTTCCTTCTTTGAGGGTCTTTCTTCAACTCTTAGAGCAACAGATTTTGACTTTCTGCCTGATCTTCTGCTTCTCTGTTCCATTTCTAGTTCATGAGTCTTGAGCAACCCATAGATCTCATCAATATCAGCCAGATCATAGTTGTCTCTAATAGTGGTTGTCTTAACATCCCACTTTTCAGGTAGAGAAAGAAGAAACTTGAGATTTGAATCTTCTAGATCATATTCTTTATTAACCAGTGACAGATCATTAAGTAGCTTACAGAATCTATCAAAGGTTTCTGTCATTGATTCTTCAGATTTAGCCTCAAAGTGTTCATACTCCTGTGTGAGTATATTCCTTCTATTCTTCTTGACTGCTGCAGTTCCCTGACATCTAACCTCTAGAGCATCCCAGATCTCTTTTGCAGTTTTACAGTTGATCACTTTGTTAGACATAACATTATCCAATGAACTATGAAGAAGATGTCTAACCTTTGCATCCTTACCAATGGATGAAATGTCCTCAGGAGTCAAATCTTTCTTCTCCTTTGGAATTGATTTAGCTTCCTGTCCAGCAGCAACAACAGATAATTTTGTAGGCTTATGAGGGCCTTCATTAATTCTGTCAAGATATTCTGGATCTGTAGCCTCCAGAAACATAGCAATTTTCACCTTCCAGGTTGACTATTCTGCTGGCTTAAGAATAGGAACCCTGATTGTTTCATATCGACTCACAGTTGCAGGTTGAGCCTTCTCAGCACTAGAGCCTGATGTTGGAGGAGGAATTTCTGCCATTGATTATAGTTGTGTGTGTGTGGATATTAAACTGTATTAAATTAACAGATCAAGCTCTGATACCAATTGTTAGGCCGAATACACAAATTATAATCAACTAAGTATGATAGAATAACAATAAGTTCTTAAATAACTTTAAAAATTGTTTGAAATAAACTTCTCTCTCAGTGATGTAAAATATCACAGAGAGCTGCTTAGGTTACAATGAAAGATATTGTATTACACGATCGATACCCTTCTAGGGTTAACCTAACTGTATTTATAAAGATATACAGCTACGTACAATCGATAATTGATTCGCCTATAAATCAGCTATACAAATGTTATCAATTATGATTGCTACACATCTCCTAAGTCAACTCAATCTCTTTAACAACTATCCAATCTGTAACGATATTGCTTCCATAATTATCTTCAATTAATCTTTAATCACTGTTGACTGGAGAAGCGCTTCCTCCAGACAGAGTTTAACTAAACTCTGTCGAGCTTCCAATTGTCAGCGTATAGAAAACTCTGTCGAGCTTTCAACTGTCAGAGTTTAACTAAACTCTGACTGCTTCCTGTTTCAAGTTAAACTCTGTTTTTCCCTGTAAAACTTAAACACTGATATTAACCATATCAATTATATTTAACATTAACTATACACACTCATATACACTCTCATTTCTAGTTTACTATAACCTAGCTCAGATACCATTCTGTAACGCCCCCAAATCCGGGATCAGAAGATTTGGTCATTATGCGGAAATTCTCAATTAAAAAAAACACCTGTTTAATAATATGTTGCCCTGTGATTTACAATTGTAGAAGGGGGTTGAATACAATTGTATAAGATTTTCGACTTCAATAAATAATATGAAAACAAGTATGAAGAATAACGGCTTTATTGATTACTGATATAAAACTGTTACAAAACTCTCTTAAGAAATACTGAGTTCTTAAGAGCTGCTAGGTTACAAGAATTCTCGTGTAAGCGATTAGTCTAATGTAAAACCTAAACTATGTTTATATACATCATACAGCTGCCCTATCAATTACAAGATATGCTAAATCAATTAACTATTGTTTACAATACATATCCTAATTGAGAGTTACGATCCTATAAAATAGGAATCGATAAATCAATCTTTCTTGATCTCTGGACTAATATAAATATACAAGCAATCCTGACCAGCTATAAAGTCCTGATAACCAATCCTGACAATAACGATCCTGATACTGATGCTTCTGTAATCCTGATGACGTTAGCATCCAATCCGGATAAGCTAGTCAGTAGTCCAGATCCTGACATCCATTGAATCATAATCTTACATAATACAATATCACTTGTAATCATCCAAAACTGAAATATAACATATGGGATCTCAACTATCTAGGATCTTTCAGGTGTTAGTGCTAGAAACAAAAATTTAACTTCTATTAAATAAAATTTTCATCTTTACAATAATCTCTTTAATCAAATCTTATGCCAATGGTATAACTTCGATAAGAAGTATACCAGACCAACTAATCTTATACATAATAATAATTTATTCGTATCCAACTATATAAAATAGAACTTACACTAGATCCAGACATCCAGAGTCAAGTCATCTTCAAAATAGCATCTCGCTTCTTCTCTTTCTGAACTACACGGATAAGTTTCGCCAAACTACATTTTTATTGAAAGGTTAAAATTTAAAACAAACAAGTTTGAGCGAAAGAAACGCTCAGCAAGTATGTTACTAAAATAGGATAGGAAAATTTCTAAATATGAGAGAGGGTTAAGGAATCCAATATTAGTTTTACCTTAAGTCAAAACAATTTTGATATTCGCAAACGAGATAAGAGTGAGTTAAGTTTAGCAAGTGTATGTTATAAGTAAACAGGATGTAAAAACATTTGATAGAATGTATAGAACAAAAATTCAAATAAGAATCAAATTCATTTCATATAATTAGCACATCAAAATAACACTTGGATTTCATACTATAGCAGACATCACACCTCTTAAAAAAATACAGAAATTGGAAATCACACGATGCAAAACCATAATTGATGATCAGTCAAACTACAGCCCAGAACCCCCTTCGTAGCAAGTTCAAAAAATTATTGGATCCTAAGGCACTTATTGATATTGGCCTGAATACTGGCACATAGCCTATTAGCACACAGCTTATTGGCACACAGCCTATTGGTTGGACCGGCGTCTTAGTCTCTTACATCACCTTTCCAATTTTATTATTTAAAATGAATCATCACTTACAAAACAAAGCATAAGATCAAATACAAGCCATAGATATAACAAAGGTCTATTACCAGCGATCAACAAAGTGTGCACGTTTTTGAATAAATATAAGGTTTGTTTAAACCATTGTATTAAGATCCGATTTAAGTCAAAATGTCTATTAAAGTTCTAGAACAATGTAGGGAAAGATTATCATAAAGTTTCTTTTTCTAAAAAATAGATATATACACATGCTTAAGATATAAAACAAGAATACAGAGAATACGATAGAGTAAGGGTAATTAAGTAAATCAAACAGGTAAAGTACTGACCAACCAAACTTTTAATGTTTTGGCATCAGTAATAGAGTATAATGTTTTGGCATCAGTAATAGAGTATAGATAGGGGTGATCAAAAAATCGAATTGAAATAGAAACCGAACCGAAACCAAACCGAATCCGGCCAAAACCGAACCGAAAAAACCAAAACCGAAACCGAACCGGTGGTTGCGGTTTTTAATTTTTAAAAACTGAAACTTTCGGTTTCGATTCCGATTATAGGTGAAAACCGAACCGGCTAAAACCGAACCGAACCGATTATTAAAATAAATAAATAAATAATTTATATGTATTCTTAAAATTAATAATATATTATATCTTGAATTATAATTAAGGTTCAAAACAATGTCGGAGTAGATTACAAACGTATAAGATTTTAGTAGCACTCAAATCCAAAGCGATTGTTGATTTCATCATAAAAAACAGAGACTGTAGACTTCTCCTTTGCTTCTTAAACAAGAAGTAATATTAATAATGTGTGGTTTTAAGAAAGTAGTGTAGATTTGCTATGCAATTTCCTCAAACCTTGAATAACGTTCACAAAAGTTGGCTATCTTATATACCCCTACAAGAAAATTTAGATAACTGCCAGACCTCCTGTATATAAATGCTACAATGCAATGCCATTAATCTGCACATCTAACATTAGCACAATCATATACACAGAGTGTACTCATTCAACAGCTCAGTCACTTTGTTTAAAAGTCGAGAACGTTATAATTTATAAATTTAAAGTCGTGTAATATATTTATGATTTTTTCATTCAGTTTTATAACCGAAACCGAACAGTTAAAACTCGAACCAAGCTTTTAAAACCGAAATCGACGGTTCGGTTACGGTTGCGGTTTTCAATTTTTAAAACCGAAGACTTGCGATTTCGGGGCAAAATTGCCCCGAACCGAACCGTGTTCTCCCCTAAGTATATATACGGGTTTTTAATATATTTTTAATGATTAAAAAAATGGTGTGATATTTTTTGGTATATATTAATTATTGCATGACTATGTTTTAAATTAAAAGGTAACATGTTTTAATTAGAAAAGAAATATTAATCACCAAAGGATATGGTACAATTGGTGGTCTTAGATGCTTATACAAGGGAATTTTTTAAATCAAAAGATACAGTGTTTTAATTAGAAAAGGCAATTGGCTAGTTATCATTAAATTACATTATTTTCTTATTTATTAACTAAATTAAAAGAGTGAAAATTAACAAAAACAAAAATTTTCAATTTTTCGGTTTTAATAATAGTATGGATATAGATATAGATAAAGAAGTTAATAATAATAATAATAATAATAATAATAATAATAATAATAATAATAATAATAATAATAATAATAATAATAATAATAATAAATGTTTCGGTTTCAATGTTGTGCTAATGGGAGATTTTGTAATGTTAATGCAGAATTTTGTGTGACACTACAATGATCTATGTATCGGCATTGGTGCATAAGTATTACTGTCATTGTCATAATGTTCATGCAAGTCGTGTTCAACAGATGGCCAACGTAGAAGTATGTTTGGTTAAATGATGTTAAACTGATGGGATAGGGCATAGGGTTGGTGGTGTCACTGTTGAGTAGTGCTGGAATAATTGAAATGATGACCTGTTTTATAAGAAAATCAGTGGAAACTTGTATTTCAATTTATTTTTTTTAACTTACCTGTGAATTTTTTTTTTCATTTATCAGAATGACAATTCAAAATAATCAGTTGTATTATAACAATCATGCTATTGTCTATATGTTCAATAATTTATGTTCTTGTGCTTCTATCTACTTGCTTCCAGCTCAGCAGATGCCGGTTTTTACAACTTTGACTAGACTCTTCAATGAGACATCAGAAGCACTAGGGGGTTCACGAGCAAATCCAGCCAAGAAGTGCGAAATCGAAGACATTTCAAAGAAATTTGGTAGCCTGTTCGAAAAACTCAGCAGTGGAGATATATCTAAAAATGCTGGTGGAAAGCTTGTGCAGCTTTGCCAAGCTCTGGACAGGGGTGATTTCAGTACTGCCCTCCAAATCCAGGTAATCCTATGTTTTAGACATTTAGTAGTTGCTTACTTCGTTTATACAAGCAACTTCGTTTATCCTATGTTGTAGGTGCTCCTTACTACATGTGATTGGGATGAGATAATGTTGGTCTCAGTACAAGTGCAGGTCAGACACCTGTTTTGGTTTTTTTTTTAAATAAATAGACCGAAAGTCAGTGCTCTTTGTACACACCACTGGCATTTTAGAATGTGGTGGCTGGGTTATAGTTATTCTCTCATTTTACTCATCTTCAGTGTCATTATTTTTATTGTTATACTGAATATTCGTCCTATTTCTAAAAGCAATTATAGGAGAGAATGCTAATGAATTATGTACCTACAGTTACTGTTCAACAATATTTGCAAGTGCTTTCGGAAGTAGATTTTGCCTTTCCTTTGATAGACGACACACTTTTTGTTTGGTGTCATTGAGCTGCTTAGAAAGACTGTAATATCATTACTCAGAAGATCTTAATAAGATAAATTTCAGCTTTGTTAAAATTTTTCTTTTATTTTTAGCTTTGATTATATTGTAGCTTCTGCTTAGAAAGATTGTAATATCATTACTCAAAAGATCTTAATAAGATAAATTTCAGCTTAGTTAAAATTTTTCTTTTTTTTTTAGCTTTGATTATATTGTAGCTTCTTCCTCTCTCTCTCTCTCTCTCTCTCTCTCTCTCTCTCTCTCTCTCTCTCTCTCTCTCTCTCTGTGTGTGTTTTTTTTGTCCAATTTGGGTAGCATCTAGTGGAAAGAGTCATGCGTGTAAACGGTGGCCCTTCTAAAATCTTAATTACTCTGAAATTTTAACATATAAACGGTGGTCCTTCTAAAATCTTAATTACTCTGAAATTTTAACATATCGGATTTTAAGGACAAACTGCAATTTCACGTAATGCTTCGACTCGTAGTAGTTTTAAGATAGAAATGCGATTTATCACCGGACCATTTTCCATGTAATTTTGATTATTTAACATTCTAAATTTCTAATCATCGGTGACTGTCAAAAAAAAAAAAAAAAAAATTTGCCGTTGTAGATGCCTAGATGGTGTAAATTTTGAATTGTACTTGGGTGTCGCAACCTAATCAAGTCAATTCCAAAACTCTGTTTCCCCCGTTCTTTTTATTGCATAATTTTCGTTTGTTAGTCTTTTGGTCTTTCTGGACCAATTTATGCCACTTTTAACTTCTTCCCCAAGTCTAAAAACACTTGGGTGAAAGAACTTTATGATAATATCTTGAAAGTTTTATAAAATCTAATTATGTTAATATTTTTTATTTTTCAATGAAGTCATTAATGTTGCTCAATGAAGTCAATAATGTTGCTGGATCATATGACGTAAAAGATAAAAAAAAAGGAAAAATGCTAAAGATCCCAAAATATTTACCAAAATTTTTACTAAATGCTAAAGATCCCGCATAAATATGCGCCCATGAATTAAAACATGCCATTATGTCATACCACATCATTTAGGAAAAAAATTGGAAATTTTTTTGGAGCACCTAGCACTATACAAAAAAAAATTAAGATATAATATTTTTATGACTGAAAGATACAATTATTAGTAGTCTCTATTAACAACATTAATAAAAGTAATTTAAGCAGAGCTGTAATTCGAGCCGGGCGGCTCGCGAGCTCCCCGGCTCGAACT
Source organism: Saposhnikovia divaricata (assembly GCA_036435485.1). Taxonomy (NCBI): domain Eukaryota; kingdom Viridiplantae; phylum Streptophyta; class Magnoliopsida; order Apiales; family Apiaceae; genus Saposhnikovia; species Saposhnikovia divaricata. The sequence continues at coordinate 63,467,155 of CM071597.1, read as the reverse complement.
CGTTTAATTGGGCTCGACTCGGCTCGTTTAGTTAAACGAGTCGAGTTCGGGTAGAGGTTTCGGCTCGTTTAATTAAACGAGTCGACTCGACTTGACTCGTGAAATTAAACGAGCCGAGTTCGGGTAGAAGTTTAGGCTCGATTAAGTGTAAAATTAAACGAGCCGCTCGCCCGACTCCTTAAAACCGGCTCGTTTAGCTAAACGAGCCGGCTCGACTCGACTCGTAAAATTAAACGAGTCGACTTCGGGCAGAAGTTTAGACTCAATTAGTTAAACGAGCCGGCTCGACTCGACTCGACTCGATTAATCCCAGCTCGATTAATTCCCGGCTCGAAACTCGACTCGTCCGGCCCGAATTACAGCCATAAATTTAAGATTCTAAAATTAAGTCTCGGAAATCTATTAATCACATGTTACTATAGCCCACTTTCCTTTTGTCCTTCCATACACATTTTAATACTCCATTCATTACTTTAACATGAAGCACCAGTTAGACCCACTTGGCCTTCAAATGCGTGTGTAGTGACAACTTCTGAACAGTGCAAAGCACCAGTTAGACCCACTTGGTCTTCAATGCGTGTGTAGTGAGAACTTCTGAACAATTTGCACAAACCAGGATAAGAACAATTGACCAACCTTCCATTGCTTAGATAAAGGGGCTGTTGGTTTCCCGACTTGTATATAAAGAACCAGCAATGAGCCATCTGATCAATATCACACACACAGAACATCTCTTTTTAATATATTGTTGTCATCAACCCATCAAAGTCAAACACTCTGTTTCGATAACAAGCTAGTAGGTTTTGAACTTCTACAACAACCTCACTAACATAAAATCATTTCAAATGGTGTTCTTGGTTCGCAAACTTGCCTTTCATCACCACCACAACCACCATCCATCAGAAGCCTTTTTGGTATCATTACAAGCTTTTCGTTCCTATGTATCGAATTCTTTGGCAAAACTGATGTTGGATTCAGACCCTGGATCGGAATTGTTTTCCATCAAATGGCTCCAAGAATGTTTTGAGGTTTTACCTATTGTTAACAAAGCTTTCGCAAAGCTAGTTGTTGAGATAGATTACCCCATGACTAAATGGGAGGTTTCTTGCATAGAGGAGTATCTTGGTCACAGCTTGAGCTTGTTAGACTCTTTAAATTCCATCAGCTCTGCTTTGTCTCAACTAAGTCAAGCTCGGGTTTCGTTGTCTCATGCTTTAAGCGTCAATAAGAATTTTCATGACGAATATAAGCCAATAGAAAAGATCACGTACAAGAAATTCAGTAATGATCTGAAAGTGATCAATGGGATTGGAGAGAGCAAAAGAAAGAGTGTTGGTGGAAAAGAGTTGGTTCTCCATGAAGCATTATTGGTTTTAAAGAGTATCGGATCATGGGTATGCAGTGTAGTGATATCAGGGTTGTGTGGTGATATTGAGCCATACATGAAAATGAAGAAATCAGCCGAAAGATACGTTTTGTCTCCACTAATCGCTCTTGACTCGATTGTTTATAAGAAGATAGTTGACAACAATAAAGTTTTGAAGGAACTAAAAGCTGTCAATGATGCAGTGGAATGCCATGTTTCAGCTACATCAACTGGTAAAAGTGCTGATTTTGCCCAAGAACTGCAGGGAAGATTTGAGGCGATTGAGAAGGCGCAAAGAGAGATTGAAGGCGCAGTCCATCTGATGTTTTTAGATACGTTGACAGTGAGGAATGAATTGATTCATACCCTCTGGCAGCAAATGCAATAGTAAATATATATTTAAGTTTACTAGCTCATATTGTTTTGTATATATTTTATTAATGTTTATAATAACAATGAATAATCTTTTAGTTTAATTTTGTCTTTTTATAAAAATTATATTTGTTCCTTTAATATGAGTAAAATTAAGGGAATCGAACGGTGACCACTTCTTACTAATAATAGTTCTCTAACTCTACTCAATTTTGCTGAGAGTATAATGAAATTATTGTTTTATTATATCGAACTTTATCTTTTGGAGCCATATCGCTAATGTACCAAAACTTAGGAGAGAAAATTACCAAAATATTCATATTTGAGCATGACTGACCCTATTTACTGACGGGACACGTTAAATCGTGTACCGTGATATGAGGGGTAATACGGTACTTCGTGTTCCGTAAGAGTGCATGATACGGTACACGGTGTAATGTCTTATGTGTAACACGGTGTATTGTGTCTCGTGTTAGGCGGGTGCGCAGCACGAACACGGTACACGCTCGTCCGTATCATGCATAACACGGAAGTTCGTGTTCCGTATCCAGCTAATACGGTAGACCGTGTAACATGTTTAGCTAATACGGAGGCCGAAACTCCGTATCCCGTCGGTATTTCGGGTCATTTTTTTCAGAATCAGTATTTTGGGCCACTTAATCCTAAAAATGATTATTTTGGACCATCACCCAACTTAGGACGAATCATTGTAAGGAAATAGGTTTTTTAGATTCAAGATCATAACCTGAGGGGCGAGGGCGAACTTTTATGCAACTTGAAAAATGTAATTTTCATATGAAAATGAAGATTAAATATTAACCTTAGAGCTTATTTTTCATTCCCCATAATGTATTTTTTTCTATCTTTTTATAATAAACAGCTTGAAAAGTTATTGTTCTTCCATATTGACAAAAGCTAGTCTAACCCGAACAAACAATTGCAACATGCTTAAGCAAATTACGAAAATCGAATCATTTACATATAATCGGCGATTAGGAACTCTTGAAGAGTAAAGAAAAATAAAATGAAAAACCACATAGTTTACTTAAATTGTTGAACCAAACGACTGTTGCAAGAATCAAAATACGTGTAATTTTTTGAACAACTTATATACCTATACTTACTCTAATATTCTCTTCTTCTTTTTTCTGAAATTTAGTCATCAATTTGTATTTTCCAATTGATGTTCAAATAAACTAAAAATGATACCTAAAGAATATGGGTAGCAACAACTATATATTGAAAGCTGCCGGGAAGGGGAACAACTCTAAGTAAACATGTAGCACAACAATGGATGTGCGCCCAATGGTGGATTACCAAACTCTTTTTTTTTTTTTTTTTTTTTTAGAACTTTTAAGGGTTCTATGCAATTACGAAGTATCGTCTAGCATTTTCATACAAAGTCCATATTGTTGTATTTGAGGTGGACAAGATGGCCCTGAACACTACGGGTCAGACTTCTTAGTTTTCATAAGATTCATGAGATTTATGTATGATTTTGGAAAAAATTCCTTTACCGCTTCTTAGGTCACTCGCCACTCGAGACTAGAGCCGTCAATTTGGTACACGACACGAAAACACGACACGAAAACAACACGAAAATTACGGGTTTGGGTTAACCTTTACAGTACACGAACACGAATGTACACGAACACGAAATTACACGGATGAATTTAGTGTCTGTTTTGGGTTTATCATTGGGTACACGACACGAAACGAAAATACAAGAAATAAATAAATATTTAAATAATTTTATTAAAATTATATGAATACATATTTTAAAATATTATTTTATATATAATTTTTACATAAGATAAATACAAAATAGTTTCAAATTTTAGTTTCATAATATTTGAGCACACTTGATTCTTTATAACATATGGACTTAAGACTCGAATGGTAAAAATTTAATATTTAAATATTTTTTTTAATTCAAAAATTACATGAAACACGACACGAAATATACACGAAATGAAGGTACACGAACACGAAACAAAACGAATCCTTAACCGGTCGGTTTAGGATTTGACATTACATACACGAAACACGAAAGTACACGACACGAAAGTACACGAAACGAACGAATTGTCAGGTCTACTCGAGACGTTTGGGCTGCGTGGTAGCATTTTGCAAAAATTATTTAGTACTTTTTATATAATTATATACTAGCTTATAATCGGTGCATTTTTTTTATATGAAATAAATTTTATTTTATATTATAATTATATTTTTATATAGTAACTATTATTTTTAATAATTAATTTAATTTAAATTTATTTAATTTATATAAATTTAATTAATGATATGCATGGTTTAAAACTTATATTATGAAATTTTAAATTAAATTTGTCGTTGACGAAATTCGAATCTTGATTGTTTTTTAAAATAACTTAATCATATAAAATATTTAATCATAGATCTAACGGTTCTGATTCTAATGGTATGTATAAGGATTTCTATTATATATTTTTATTAGTGATTGAAAGATATGGTGTGATATTTTTGAGTATAAATTAATGTTTGCAAGATTATGTTTTAAATTAAAAGGTAACATTTTTTAATTAGAAAAAAATATATTAATAATTGGAAGATTATGATTGTAAAATTATGTTTTAAATTAAAAGGTAACTTGTTTTAATTAGAACAGAAATATCAATGATTGAAAGATACGATATTTTACGTGATTATAATGGGTAATATCTTCAATTAAAAGTAAACGCTTTTTAAATTGATTGAAAGATACTATATTTTAGGTGTTTATTGAATTTTATTTAATATTACAATTATGTTTTTATTAATTTTTTATTTTTAATTTAATATAGTAATAAACTCATGTTTACGGATTATACTAATGTTTTCTTATTATAAACAATATATTGGGATTTTTAATATATTGGGATTTTTAATATATTTTATTTATAATTAAAAAATATGGTGTAATATTTTTGGGTATGTATTAATGATTCTAATATTAGTTTTAAATAAAAAAAGGTAACATGTTTTAATTACAAAGGAATACAATTGATATATTTAAATTAAAAAGGCAACGTGTTTTAATTAGAAAGGAAATATTAATGATTTGAAGATATGGTATGATTGATGTTTTTAGGTGTTTATAATGTATTATCTTCGACTGAAAACAAATGTAAAAATGATTGTAAAAATGACAATGACTAATTATCATTAATTATATTATGTCATTATTTATTTAATAATTAAGATAATCAAAACGAAAACCAAACTGAAAATACACCTAGAGGGGAGGGGTGAATAGGTGTTATGACTAACAATGATCAAATAAAAAATCTGTCTAAAATTATACTCTGGCAGCTAGCTGGATGCAACAAATTATTGAATAAGCAGCTAGCTGAGTTAACTAGATTCGGCAGATTAACAAATAAGCAGCTAGCTTAGTTATGCAATGCAGAAAGATAAATTTGCAGTAAGTAAAGAACACCAAGAATTTTAGCTAGGTTCGACCCCTAATCTTCTATGGTCTACGTCCTAGTCCCTTACCAACTTGGTAAGAGAATATATTATTGATCTCAAAAACCCAACCACACGATACAATAATATATCTCCCTTAAACTCCCAGTTACTGACTGCAGCTAGCCTACTATTCCTCAAACCCTTGTTCCACTAACTTGACAATCCAGTAGCTACCAACTTTACAAGTTGAACAATACAATGGATAAAAAGAATTACAACTCAATGAACTCTAATATTTCGATATAGAATATAGTGCTAGAGCTTGTTTGTAGAATCTGGAAATGAAGTGCAGAGTTGTATCTTGTGTATTCTGAATATAGCTTGTAGGCCCTTAATCTCTGGTGTGTTCCTTTCAATGAAGAACCACGCAACCCTTTATAGTGAAGTGTAGGAGATGAAATCTTGAACAATCTTGCAACGGTCTTGAAGAAATCTTCTCACGTGTGGCTTTGTTCAAATTGAATGCCCTACTAACGTTCACCTGCAGGTTTGATATATATAAAACTGAAGATACAAAATATATTCAGTGGAGAGAGATGAGAACAAAGCCTTTTGTTCTTGAATAAATCCGTTAGTGACAAATAAAGAAAACAATAGATAGATAATGAATGCATGTGTTTTCTTTGAAGACTTTTCTGCAAGACAACTGGTGGTGGAGATGTTGTAGCATGAATTATTTGACTTTAAGAGAGCATGCTTGAAAAGTAAGCACATGGGTTGTCTTGGTGGAACATTAAAGAAATAAAAAGATTCCTTTAATGAGTGAAAGTTGTCTAGCATGATACTTCTAGTTGAGTAGTGCTCTAATATATATAATATCATGTTTAAATATATTAGACAAATCTTACAACTGATTTCCACAATATTTCCTATAAAAAACGTACTCCCCTTTATATTCTGGACAGACTGCCAGCTTGCTGTGTTGTACTGTCAGCTAGCTGTGTTATCTGTCAGCTTGCTGTGTTATAAGAACTCTTGTACTGTCAGCTAGCTGAGATACCCTGTTTTGCTAAGAAATAATATAAGTAATAATCCTGCAAAACAATATTAGTCCAGTACATATATCCAGCATGTTAACATCTTTGTATATAGCATAACTTATATGTCCTGCAAAATAGAATTAGAAATATACACAAGAAGCTTGCTACAATATACCATTACAAGCGTAGCAGCTTGCTAACTATGTTATCATCAAAACTAAGATTTTAAGATTGAGCTAAAAACTCCCCCTCAATCAAAGCATCCTACAAAATAAAATTTGATAGCAGGCTAATATATATTTAGTAACAAGCAATCAGCTTGTTGCATTGTGTCATCATCAAAACCAAGCAGTCAGCTTGCTGCATTGTGTCATCATCAAAACCAATAGGGTTTCAATCTCCCCCTTTTTGATGATTACACACCAATATAGGAGTTAAATACTCCCCCTGAATTTATGCTTCCCCTGCAAAAAGATTAGCAATCTATACAAGCAGTTAGGCATAATAAGCATGGCATCACATAAAAATTTAGCATTAAACCATATGATCCCAACAAAGTACGTGAAGTAAAGAGTTACAAGAATAAATAAATATCAACTCCCCCTAAATCACACATACTTTTAATCCTGAACTTTTCTCCCCCTTATTCATCAAAAAGGATATCCACATGCAATCATTTAATATAGAAATTCAAGTAAGCATGGATTATCAAGTTCACATATAATGAATTAAATTAACCACTTAAAAAAAAATAAATCAACATTTAGCAAATAAAACAAGTAAGTGGACTAGATTTTACACAATAATCAATATTAAATCTGAATGAGAAATAAAGTCATATGAGAGTGTACCAAACTTCCATAGCAGTTAGCTGGCTAGACATGAAAGTTTCCAATCTCCCATGGCAGCTAGCTGGCTAGACATTACACATGCCTAATTTGCGACGCAACACAGTGAAACGCTCCTCGGCTAGTGGCTTTGTGAAGATGTCAGCTAGCTGGTACTCTGTACTTACAAAGATTAGCTCAATTTTTCCTTTTGCAACATTGTCTCTCAAGAAATGATGTCGAACATCAATATGCTTTGTTCTTGAATGATTCACTGGATTCTTTGATATGTTGATAGTGCTTGTATTGTCACAATAAATGGGGACTTTGCCACATTTAACTCCAAAATCTAGAAGTGTTTGTCTCATCCATAGCATTTGAGAGCAACAACTTCCAGCTGCTAAATACTCCCCTTCAGCTGTGGATAATGCAACAGAAGTTTGCTTCTTGCTTTGCCAAGATACTAAACTCTGTCCTAAAAATGCACAAACACCACTTGTACTCTTTCGATCAGTTTGACAACCTGCATAATCTGCATCACTATACCCAACAAGATCAAATGCATTTGTGATGGGATAAAAAAAACAAAGAATAGTAGTTCCACTTAAATATTTAAAAATTCTTTTAATAGCATTCAAGTGAGATTCTTTTGGTTGAGCTTGAAACCTAGCACACACACATACACTATACATAATATCAGGTCTAGAGGTTGTAAGATATAATAAACTACCAATCATACCTCTATACTTTCGAACATCTACATCTTTACCTCGTTCATCTGCAGCCAGCTTGCTGGCAGAACTCATAGGTGTAGATTTTGCCTTGATATTCTCATATCCAAACTTCTTTAGCAAGTTTTTGATGTACTTGGACTGATGTACATAAATCCCATCTTGAGTTTGCTTGATTTGGAGTCCCAAAAAGTAGTTGAGCTCCCCCATCATACTCATGTCAAACTCACTATGCATACACTTAGAAAACCACTTGCACATCTTATCATTAGTTGATCCAAATATAATATCATCTACATTTATTTGCACAACTAGAATATCATTACCAGTAAGTTTAGTAAACAATGTAGGATCGATTTTACCTCGAATGAACCCATTCTTTATCAAAAACTTACTTAGCCTTTCATACCATGATCTAGGAGCTTGTCGTAATCCATATAGTGCCTTCTTTAATTTGAAAGCATAATTAGGAAATTTATCACTCTCAAATCCAGGAGGTTGCTTGACATATACTTCTTCTTTCAAGTATCCATTAAGAAATGCACTTTTCACGTCCATTTGATGTAGCTTGAACTTCTTGAAGCATGCAAATGATAGTAACATTCTTATTGATTCTAGCCTTGCAACCGGGGCATAAGTTTCATCAAAATCGATTCCTTCTTGTTGATTATATCCTTGTGCAACAAGCCTTGCTTTGTTTCTAGTAACCGTTCCTTCTTCATCAACTTTGTTTTTGAAAACCCATTTAGTACCAATGATTGAAGCATCTTTAGGTGGCTCTACAAGTTCCCAAACATCACATCTTTCAAATTGATTAAGTTCTTCTTGCATTGCCATGATCCAATTCTCATCTTTTAGTGCTTCATTGACATTCTTTGGTTCCTCTTGAGCTAGGAAGGCAGAAAATGCACAAAAGTTAGCTTGGCTTCTCCTTGTCTTGATGCCTTCTGATTTATCACCAATAATCAACTCTGGAGGATGGTTCTTTACTGTCCTTGTTGACTTTGGAAAATGATGATGAGCCATAACTTCTTCATTTGCTCTAATTCTCTTGGATGGAGGAGGGGATTCATCCCCATTATAAATTGGCATCTTTTCTTGTGATCTCTGGCCTCTAGAATCTTCCAAGGTGAGTTTTGACACCTTATCACAAGTTTCATCTACTGGAGGAGAGATTTTAGCTTGATTATCATTAGCTGAACTTGATTCAGTTTCTACTGCAGCTCGCTGGGTTGCTGCATTTCCTGAGTCTGCTTTATTGGCAGCTCGCTGAGTTGCTGTATTTTTGGAATCTGCTTCTTTGTCAGCTCACTGAGTTGCTGTATCTAACCTTGGCAGCCCGCTGGCATCATCTGAACCTGCAATATCTTCCTCATCTCTTGACAGATCAACATTAGATTCTTGAAATGAAACATCAATTGACTCTTCAACAGTACGTTTAGATATATTATAAACTCTATATGCACGACTTGTTGTAGAATAACCCAAAAATATAGCTTCATATGATTTGGCATCAAATTTACCATCTCTATCAATGGATTTGAGTACAAAGCACCTGGATCCAAAGACCTTGAAGTAGCCTATGTTTGGCTTCTTGTTCTTTAGTAATTCATAAGGAGTCTTGTTGAGAATAGGCCTGATTAGTACTCTGTTAAGAACGTAGCTAGCTGTGTTGACTGCTTCTGCCCAGAAACTTCTTGGCAGCTTGCTCTCTTGCAACAATGTTCTAGCTGTTTCTTGCAATGACCTGTTCTTTCTCTCCACAACTCCATTTTGTTGTGGGGTTCTTGGAGCAGAGACTTCATGGGAAATGCCTCTATCTTCACAATATGAGATAAAGTCTTTTTGGAATTCACCACCTCGATCACTCCTTATACTCACAAGTCTTAACTTAAACTTGTTCTCAAGTAACTTAATTAGCTTTTCAAATTCACTGAAAGCACAATCTTTAGTACGAAGAAACAATACCCAAGTATATCTAGAATAATCATCTACTATAACAAATGCATATTGTTTACCTCCAATGCTTTTATATGCTTCCGGACCAAATAAATCTAAATGAAGTAGCTCTAAAGGTTTAGAAGTTGATACCATTTTCTTTGATTTATGAGGAGTCCTGATTTGTTTGCCTAATTGGCAAGCCGAACAAGTTTCCATTTTGACATACTTCAATTTTGGCAATCCTCTAACTAGCTTCTTTGAAGACAGCTTGCTGAGTAAGTCCATATGAGCATGTCCAAGCCTTCTATGCCAAATTTCTGGATTTGAATCAACAGCAGCTAGACAACAAGATGAATCCTGCATTTCAAAGTCCAAAATATATATATTTTCTTCCCTTCTAGCAACTAGGGGGACTTTGTTAGTGCCAACAATAATAGTACACTTTTCTTTATCAAAAAGAATAGAATGTCCATCATCATACAACTGACTTACACTAAGCAAATTATATTTAAGACCTTGAACATATTGTACTTTATCAATAGAAATGACACTATTACCAATTTTCCCTTTCCCAAGAATCTGGAGTGTTTTGCTATCACCAATGGTGACATTTCCACCCCTTTTCATACTGAGAGACAGGAATTGAGATTTATCACCACTCATATGTCTTGTGCATCCACTATCCAAAATCCATTGATTTGATCTCACTTTGACAACAAGACATACCTACAAAACAAATAAAGAGCCAACTCAACGTTTTGGTACCCTTATTTGCTTGGGTCCAGAATGGTTAGTTGATAGAACATATAGAACATTTAAATCAGATTTCTTGATCCACATTTGGACCACTTTAGAAGCTTTATTTCTTGTTCCAGCTGTTCTGTCAGCTAGCTGCCTATGACCAGTCTGTCTGTTCCAGCTAGCTGGATTGGCATTCTGAACTTTGCAATGATTTGCCAAATGACCTTTATTTCCACATTTATGGCAGATTCTCCATGGCATGGCATAGTCATAAGGAATTCCATGTTTGCCATCATACTTTAGACGTGAGGTTGAGGCCATTCCAACTCCTTCTCTTTCGATTGGAACCTTTGCATACTTCATCATTGACTTGAGTGTGTCTTCTCCTTGAACAAATTTTCCCATTCCTTTCTGGAGATTCTTGACTTCAGTTTCCAATTCTTTGATTCTTTCAGCTTGTTGAGATATTTCCATTGAGCATGATTCCCTTGGGCTAAATGCTTCTAAACATGCATCTTGAGCCTCTATTTCTGTTCTCAGCTCGCTGAGTTCCTTCATAAGTGTATCATTTCTTTTGACAAGCACTTTGTTTATCCCTTCAAGCTGGGATATCTCAGCCTTAAGATCAGTAAGATTTTGAGCATGATTTTTAGCAGGAGTCTTCTCATCCATTAACTCAATTATGATCTTTTTAAGTTGAAAATTCTTCTTTTTGAGTTTAGCATTCTTATCTTTCAACTCTTCGAGTATATCATTAGATAAATTACTATGATCCTGCATGGTTAATTCATCTAATATTGAAGAATGAGAATATATATCAGAAAAATAATTTACCTCACTATTGTTGTCATCCGAATCCGAGACATCACTATCTACAAGGCCATCTTGAAAAATTCCTTGAGCATCATTCTCATCATCAAGACCAACAAGAGCTAGGTTCACCATTTCATCACCTGATTCATTGTCAGAATTTGAATCTTCATCATCACTCCATGTCAAAAGTGCCTTAGCTTTCTTTTTGTCTTTAGAGGCAGCTAGCTGCTTCTGCTTATTTTTCAGCTTGTAACAATCTCTTTTGTAATGACCCTTCTTGCCACATTCAAAACATGCTTCCTCCTTGACATCTTTCTTTGTTCCAGAAGCTCTACTTTTCTCCATCTTTAGCTTGTTCCTCATGTCAAGCATTTTCTTGATTTTTCTGGATAAAAGAGCCAATTCTTCATCCGAATCTGATTCTGATTCTGAATCCAGCTTCCTGCTACTGGAATGTAAAGCTAAATTCTTCATCTTTTCAACTGGATCCTTGACTGATCCCATCTTGCTATTAATGATTTTGCTTTCAAACTGCTCCAACTCAGCAAACACGGCCAAGTGATCCATAGAATCAATGGAGGGACTAGATTCCAATGCAGTGACTTTAGCTTCGAATACAAATGGAACTGCACTTAGAACTTTCATGTTGATTTTGTCTTGAGGTATGGTCTTTCCAAGTCTCTTTAGAGTGTTGATAGTGACTTGAAACCTTGCTTGGCTTTCTTTGATAGTTTCACCATTCTTGAGCTTGAAATTTCCAAAGTCATTCATTAATTTGCTAAGTTTAACTTTTCTCAAAGTTTTCGAGCCTTCATGATATGATTCCAAAGCATCCCACATTTCTTTTGCTGTTTTTAGAGAAGATACTTTGTCAAATTCAGATTGATCTAGTGCATTCATAATGGAGTTTCTTGCTTCTCCATTATAACCACATTTGATAATCTCATCGAGAGTAAGATCATCAACATCTTTTGGTTCGTTTTTGTCATTTAGAAATTCGTAGTTTCCTTTCTGCATAACTCTTAGAACCAGAGGTTTCTTGGACAAATAAGTCTTCATTCTGCATTTCCACCAATTGTAGTTCTCCGAGCCAGTGAGAAGAGGTGCTTTATAATCCGACCTTGCTTCATAATAATTGTCAGCCATTTGATCGATACTTTTCCTGTTACAGAAATATTAGTATACCAAAGCTCTGATACCAAGTGAAAATACACCTAGAGGGGAGGGGTGAATAGGTGTTATGACTAACAATGATCAAATAAAAAATCTGTCTAAAATTATACTCTGGCAGCTAGCTGGATGCAACAAAATAGTGAATAAGCAGCTAGCTGAGTTAACTAGATTCGGCAGATTAACAAATAAGCAGCTAGCTTAGTTATGCAATGCAGAAAGATAAATTTGCAGTAAGTAAAGAACACCAAGAATTTTAGCTAGGTTCGACCCCTAATCTTCTATGGTCTACGTCCTAGTCCCTTACCAACTTGGTAAGAGAATATATTATTGATCTCAAAAACCCAACCACACGATACAATAATATATCTCCCTTAAACTCCCAGTTACTGACTGCAGCTAGCTGGAACACCTGTTTCCTGAACACAGCTCTCTAAGTTCAATACTACACCAAGTATTAACTTCTCTAGCCTACTGTTCCTCAAACCCTTGTTCCACTAACTTGACAATCCAGTAGCTACCAACTTTACAAGTTGAACAATACAATGGATAAAAAGAATTACAACTCAATGAACTCTAATATTTCGATATAGAATATAGTGCTAGAGCTTGTTTGTAGAATCTGGAAATGAAGTGCAGAGTTGTATCTTGTGTATTCTGAATATAGCTTGTAGGCTCTTAATCTCTGGTGTGTTCCTTTCAATGAAGAACCACGCAGCCCTTTATAGTGAAGTGTAGGAGATGAAATCTTGAACAATCTTGCAACGGTCTTGAAGAAATCTTCTCACGTGTGGCTTTGTTCAAATTGAATGCCCTACTAACGTTCACCTGCATGTTTGATATATATAAAACTGAAGATACAAAATATATTCAGTGGAGAGAGATGAGAACAAAGCCTTTTGTTCTTGAATAAATCCGTTAGTGACAAATAAAGAAAACAATAGATAGATAATGAATGCATGTGTTTTCTTTGAAGACTTTTCTGCAAGACAACTGGTGGTGGAGATGTTGTAGCATGAATTATTTGACTTTAAGAGAGCATGCTTGAAAAGTAAGCACATGGGTTGTCTTGGTGGAATATTAAAGAAATAAAAAGATTACTTTAATGAGTGAAAGTTGTCTAGCATGATACTTCTAGTTGAGTAGTGCTCTAATATATATAATATCATGTTTAAATATATTAGACAAATCTTACAACTGATTTCCACAATATTTCCTATAAAAAACGTACTCCCCTTTATATTCTGGACAGACTGCCAGCTTGTTGTGTTGTACTGTCAGCTAGCTGTGTTATCTGTCAGCTTGCTGTGTTATAAGAACTCTTGTACTGTCAGCTAGCTGAGATACCCTGTTTTGCTAAGAAATAATATAAGTAATAATCCTGCAAAACAATATTAGTCCAGTACATATATCCAGCATGTTAGCATCTTTGTATATAGCATAACTTATATGTCCTGCAAAATAGAATTAGAAATATACACAAGAAGCTTGCTACAATATACCATTACAAGCGTAGCAGCTTGCTAACTATGTTATCATCAAAACTAAGATTTTGAGATTGAGCTAAAAACTCCCCCTCAATCAAAGCATCCTGCAAAATAAAATTTGATAGCAGGCTAATATATATTTAGTAACAAGCAATCAGCTTGTTGCATTGTGTCATCATCAAAACCAAGCAGTCAGCTTGCTGCATTGTGTCATCATCAAAACCAATAGGGTTTCACAAACCGACAAACTTTCAATCTTTCGACTTTAATATAATAGTATACATAGATATTTTTTTTTTTGATAAAAAGATAGATGTTAGTATGTGCATTTGTGATTGTGTAACTTACCAAAGAGTTGTTCGGCTTATGATTAAATTGACTCATCCTTGTTAATAGAACAAAACCACAAGACATGTAATATTGATGAACTTGTTCTTTGAGCGAAGCTTCACACATGGATGTGAAGAAGAACTAATAAACGAACTAAGCATCACATGCTAAGCAAAAGTGTACTTTCAATCATATAAAAATTAAAATAATATAATACCAAAAGCAGTTGAGATGATTCAATGGACCAAAAACCAAACAAAGAAAAGAAATCACCAAAATGTAGTGTTCCTAGGAATATAAATTGTATTAAATGTTTTTTTTACTATAGAGATTCTTAGCACCCAAAATCTTTTTGAAATTTACCATTTCTATTTTGCCACCATTTGTTTGTTTGTGGGTCTCAATTCTAAATTTGCTAAAGGGAGTAGCCAATCGGTCTTAAACAGCCCACCAGTTTGGAAATTTTTTTCTTCAATGCATTCAGGAGTGGCTCTTGCACATTTTCATACATATGCCTAAGAATGTCAGATCCCTCGCGTTCGTCAGGCAAAGACTCAATGTTACTCTTGATCAGTTGATCCTGTCTAGCACCATCTCTCTCATTTGTTCAAGGTTGCTCAATCCTTATAGCTTCCATTCTTCGACGAAGCGCCCCGGGATTTTTAAGATGTACACAAATTCAGGATTGCGGTTAATGGCTTCACGAGTCCACATATTGTTCATCATTACGTGATGACCTACTCGAGGGTCATTCAAGAGGTTCTGGGTAGCAGGGATATCTATCATTTCACTCATCATATTTTATTTTCCCCAATATTTGTTGCTCTAGTTGTTCAAAACCTTGAAGACCATACCCAAATAAACTCAAAGCTTCACCTTCAAATCCCTGACTTTGGACAAAACCAGTTCCAGTCAAAATGTCAGCTGTGCTGTTTGCACCAGCAACAGCCACGCTTGCACTAGCGCAAGATGTAGCAGGAACAAATCGACAAGCCAATTAAATTACATGACCATCCTGTACACCTTCTAACTGCAAACTAAAATAAGGCAAAATGAGATCAAAATAAAATAGGGAGAAACTGTTTAACCCCTATTGGCCAGGGGTTACTTAAATTTCTACTTTAATTAGTTGAAATTTATGTGTATATAAAAGAGTTGATATATATATATATTTTTAAACTCTTATGAGAGTTTACATATTTTTAAACTCTTAAATCCATACTAGAATATTATTTGTAAGATAATTGTTGTTGGATAGACGAAACTAACAACCTCACAAAATTTTTTAGTTATGAAAAGATATTGTTAGGCGCTTTGTAAAACAATTATGATTGTCGATGGTTCAAGACATTTTTACAAGTAGAGATTGAGTGCCCAAAAATTACTAAATTGCCCTTTTGCTTACATTTATCTATACTAATATATAATAAGCAAACACGGGAAAAATTTGGTTGTTTGGTTCAACCATCTAAAAGAATAGTAATCGTTAGATATTTAGTAAATAGATGATAGCCGTTAGATCTAATAATAAGGAATATTCTATATTTAAATCCCTCTTCTAAAGATCCAAGGTTCGAATCCCGTAAACAACAAATTTACATTATGATTTTATATTATTAGTTCTAATCAATACATATCATTTATTAAATAACTAATATTATTACTAATAATTTTATTAATTAATATAACAAAGTTAAATTATATCCATAATAAATTATTATACTCTATTTTATTTAATCATATAATTTTAAAAGTATTTAAAAGTAACTCGTGCTTTGCACGGGCTATAAGCTAGTTATATATAAAGATAGAACCACCTCAAATTTGTGATTGTAACATGCTATATACACCTTATTAGGACAGAAAGTCTTCCATCAATTTTAAGTAGAAATGTTACAACAAATAGTGAATATTTTAAGCAAAATATAAGGATTTTAGTTGTGAAAAATTTGAACTCAGTCTATTAAGAATCGATCAAAAGAACTAATAAGTTTTAACAAGTCAAATCTGTTTCAAAAAAAAATTTAAGAATCACTAAAAGTCAATTCAATATATTACAAAACTAACGACTAATTAATATAACAACTTGTTTCAGATATATAAAATAACAATAAATAAAAGAAAATCACGTGCCAAGTATTGAAAAATTCAAAAAAGTTACCTGCAAACTATTAGCCACTGGAATTCGTCCTTCTTGGAGCATTTTCTTCATTGTTTACTGCAAATATGTATAACTTGAATTAAAGAGAACAAGAACATTTTACAATCGTAATATAAAATTTTCAAGATTAAGATAATAAATATTATAAAGATTTGTTGTATGCATTTTGAAGAAAATGATATAAAAAGGATTTGTTTGAGAATAATGTTGTCAACTATATGTCTATATCTATCTCGAATCTTAGCATCTTAACCCATTCAGATATTTACAAAAATTATATATCAAAATCAAATATAGACCCATCCCTACCAAAAATTTAATAAAACTCTAAACAAATCTAAAATCAAATTGGTATGACTCGAACTCAAACCAATTCTATTTTGATATGCATTACGTATACTCAAGTTTTATATCCGTATTTTTTGTTTCTGTATGATTTCATTATATTAACAAATAAATTCAAAGGTTTAGAAGAAAATAAATTTGGAAAGATGGGGTATAAATAAATCCAATCCAATCCAATCAAATCAAAGCAAAATGGATTTTCATGTTTTATGTGTATTCACAAAATTGGTTTAGAAGACGACTAACGAGTTTGTCTCAAGCAAAGTCAGGATGGTAAGCATGATAGGATTTTCAAGTAAAATAGGATATAGCGCACAAGAATAAAAATCAGGCAAATATTAGATATACGGGGATAAGAATTTTGGAGAAAGAGAAAATTGGACAAGAAAGAAGTTTTAGATCTGTGTTTTTTATTTCGGTATGATTTCATATATAAACAAATAAATTCACAGTTCAGGAGAAAATAAAATCGATAAAATTAGGTATGAATACATCCAATCAAATCAAAGCAAAATTGATAAGATTAGGTATGAATAAATCCAATCAAATCAAAGCGAAACAGATTTTCATGGTTTATGTGTATTCGAAAAATTGGCTTAAGAGAAGACTTACCAGTTTGAATCAAGCAAAGTCAGGATGATAAGCATGATAGGATTTTCAGGAAAATCAAGATACAGCGCCGACGAATCAGATAAAAATTTGGTGAATTAGGCAAATATCAGATATACGGGGACAAGAATTTAAGAGAAAGAAAATAGGGGAAGAGGAGAGATGATGGAGTGAAGAATGAAAGATAAGTTTATATTACAAGAGGGTTGTGCAAGTAGCTGGAAATGTAGATTAGCTTTTTGAGGTGGAAACATATCGTGAAAGCTTTCGGTGTGGTCCAATAAAAATTTTTTTAATTATAAACTTACAAACATTTTTTGTTGAACACATATACAACTTGGGTTCACTATCATTTATAAAATAACAATTAAAATTGTATTGAATAAACATAATTTATTACGAAAATGTATTTATAACATTTTACAAATCATTAAAAACATATATTTACAACATTATTTTACAAAAAATTGATTTTTTTTTATAACAAGTGTTCAAAAAAAAAATATAACTTGAGTTCAACGTCATCCGTTGAAACAATAATTCTACTTGTGTTGAATCCAAATATATAAAATAATTTTACTTTGGTATGATTAATAAAATTATTATAAATTAATAATATATCTATATCCTAACTTGTTGGTTAACCGTATAAGGATACTTGATAATGATATAATATTTATTCAGCCAAATTTAACTACGGTTCAATATACCGTTGTATTAAATAAATAAAATTTCAAATTCTATACTTCAATTTGGTATTGGTGAACCCAAAAGGGATATTGAAGAATTAAATTATATTTGTACAATAAAATTTAATTATTATTTAATAATTACAACAAGTCCAACGGAGGAGAGCATAAGCTCCAGGATGAGTATGTCCTGGTCCTTAGTTTGTTCCCTATATATAATAAAATAAAAATTCCTAATGATTTAAAAACCTTATTAGTATATCAACTCCAACAAGCATACCTTTATTTATTCCTTATTATTTTTATAATAATAAATTTAAAAGGAAATAGAAGTGCAAAAAAGGAGGGAAAATGAACTTTTAGTTGTTAAAAATGGAGTTAAGGATGTCTAGAAATTCCTCAAAAGTAGGGAATGACCATAGGTTCATAGTGTTTTAGGGAACCACTACTCAGCCTAGGGCCCCAAAAATCCAAGGGCTCCAAAATTTAGAGGTATTGTAGGTATATTTGTATGAAAACTTGTATGTTGAGTCCAAATTTACCAAAAGATACTAGGAAGGCAATACAAGTGTAGAGCTACATAAAAGAGATGAAAGGTAGCTATCTAAATTCTTGGATTGCTTATAGCATTCCTCCAATGATACTCGTTATAGTTGCTTATTAGTAAATTTTAATTGTATATTTTGTTTATGAAAAAACAAAATTTTGGGCCCCATAATTTAGGTTCGCTTAAGGCCCCTCGATTCCAAGGCCGCCCCTGAGTAGGACACATTTGGTGTAGTGATTTATGCCAAATTCCTAAATTCCAACTTAAGAACTTTACTAGGGAAACTATTGCACTTGCTCTTACCCTTATCGTGTTGAACAAAAAAAGTTAGTAGTGTGTAACTTAGAAAAATTTGCGAAATGGCCCTTTATAGCATAATTGTAGGATGAAATGCTCCGAATGGCACAATTAAAAAAAGGTCATTAATATCACACTCAAACATCAAATCGTCTTGCGTTATTAATTTACAAAAATTAAACTCCTGGATATCTGGTATGGTGATGTTTTCCATAACATATTTCACGTGGTGGACCCCACACTATTGGGCTTCCTTTTATTTCCTATCAGACACAAGCAAGACAATCACGTGTATGGGTGATAAGTGGATTTTATATCCACTTGGATCGCTTCAATTCGGCTTAAATTGATTCACTTGGACTCAAGTTTATTGTAGTTTTGATGTGTTTTGCTTAGTTGTGCAGACTTACAAGATCTCCACTGTTTTGGCCATATCTAGAGTTCTAGAAGTCCGTTTTCAGCGATCGTACAGCTCACGCGAAGCTTGAGAGATTTTCTACAACCTGGGATAGATAGCAGGTGCAGGGAGCGTGTAGTTAAAATTCGTGCACGTGTTCTTTGTGAAGCAAGGCTGGAAAGTTACTGTTTTGCCATTTTTCTAATTCTAATTAAATTTTGGGCAGGTTTTAGTACCTTACTCGAATTCTAACTGTAATAGAAGGTAATTTCCTGCTGGGCAAGAAATCTAGAGCCTATTTAAACACATCTTAGCATTGTAATTAGGAGATTATTATTATTGTATCATAGCTTAGATCTGCAAGGGAGAAAAGGAAAGAAGGATTCAACGCTCGTGACAAGCAACGGATATAGATCTACTTCATCTTTTGTGTTATTCTGGATTCTAGATTTGTTTTCTAAACTCTTTGTTTATTAATATAATTACTTATTTTATTCATATCTTGTTTTATATCATGTTTTCATCAAACCCATGACGATGAACGGTTCAATTATGAACTAATTGTTGTCATGGGATTCTAACGGATTTATCTATGTAGCTTAGTAGTTTGTATGCTTTAAAGATTTATGTGTGGTCAATTATTGATATCCTCGTATGGTTGTGTTTCATGTATTTAGATGCGTCGCGAACATCTAATTTGTTAATCTCTTGCTAAACGAGAGTGGATCTTGAGATTTAGAACTTGCCATGCTAGCATAGGATAGGTTGATGTTTTAACATCATGATTTGTGGCGTAAATAGAGATATTATGCTACCCTATGTGATCTAAGTGGATAACTTGTGCTTAAACCTTTATGTTTTCAAATTCTATAGAGATATAGGGTCTAAACATATTTGGTGTCTACCCATCTTCTATCTCTTTTGTGGATGCATGCGTAGTTTGGTATTAGTATACCGAGAGGTAGCTTTTACTTATTTATTGTTATCCGATCAGATATCAAAACCATCACATGTATTGATTAAAGGCTGCGACTCTAAGTGTAGTAGATAATGAAGTTAGGATCCCATGTTTTTATTCTTATAAGTAATTCAGATTTAATTCTCATTAGTTAATTAATTTTTACTTTGCATCTTAGTTTAATTTAGATAATTAAAACCCATATTTGTTAATTATCTTAGCAGTGAATTAAGATCATACATTGTTGAATAGGTGCATTTACTGAAAAGAACCATAACTTGATCCCTGTGGGAACGAATTTGGAATTAAACTTATATATTACTTGTGACCACGTACGCTTGCGTGATATTGTGCAAAAAAGTTTTTGGCGCCGCTGCCGGGGATCATCGGTGTTTAATTTAGTTTATGTGCTTGTCATCGGTGGTCGTTAGCGTTCACTCACTCGGATTTCTTATTTAGTTTGTTTGTTTCGTGGTGTTTTTAGGTACTTGAACGTGTATGCGAACACGTTTGCAAACTCGTAAATTGGCAGAAGAAGAACTTGTAGCAGTAAAAGAGATGGCAGACTTACCAGCAGCAGTCAAGGCTTTGAAGGACTATTCGCAGCCAAAGATCAATGACATACAATCTAGTATTGTCAGGCCAGCTATTGCAGCAAACAACTTTGAGATCAAGCCGAGCATAATTCAGATGGTGCAGAATTCGGTTCAGTTTGGGGGTAATTCGACGGAGGATCCTAACATGCATATTCGGGACTTTAACGAGATCTGCGACACTTTCAGATTCAATGGTGTGTCGGATGATGCTATTAAGTTGAGGCTTTTCCCATTCTCTTTAAGGGATAAGGCTAAGGGCTGGTTACACTCTCTACCAGCTGGTTCTATTACTACATGGGAGGATCTTGCTCAGACGTTTCTTACTAAATTCTTCCCTATGGCGAAAACTGCAGCAATACGGAACCAGTTAACCCAATTTCAACAGCAATGTGGCGAGTCTTTGTGTGAGGCTTGGGAACGTTATAAGGAGATGCTACGAAGGTGTCCACATCATGGCATGCCTGATTGGATGGTCAATAACGGTTTTTACAATGGGTTGGGAGCACAATCTAGACCTTTGCTAGATGCAGCATCAGGTGGAGCTCTGTGGGCTAAGAGCTACGAGGGAGCATATGATCTTATTGAGACGATGGCTGCTAATGAATATCAAAATCCAACCCAGAGGCTTTCTCAAGGCAAGGTAACAGGTGTTCTTGATGTTAATGCAGTCTCAGCTCTAGCAGTTCAGCTAGAGGCAATGAATAGGAAAATAGATTCTTTGGCAAATCATGGGATTCAGCAGGTTGCTAGTATTTGTGAGCTATGTGCGGGCGCACATGAGACGAATCAGTGTGCTATCTCTTCTGAATCAGCACAGTTTGTGAGTAACTTTCAACGACCTCCTCAACCAGTTCCAGCTACTTATCATCCAAGCAACAGGAATCATCCCAATTTCAGCTGGAGCAACAATCAAGGTGTTCAGCAACCCTATCAGTAGTTTCAGGGACAGCAACCGAAGCCATTCAATTAAGGCTATCAACAGCCTTATGCTCCAAGGGCACCATATCAACCTCCTGGATTTCAGCAGCAACAGCCCCAGGCTCATGCGGGGCAATCATCTAATGAAAAATCAGAAATGGATGATTTATGGATGATGGTGAAGAACCTGCAAGCTTCTCAAAAGGCCTTGGAAAACCAGATGGGACAGCTTACAAGTGCCTTACTTAGTATGCAACAAGGAATTCTGCCTAGTGATACGGAGGTTAATCCAGGCAGAAGGGAAAGCAAAGAACAGGTCAATGCAGTTTCTTTGAGATCTGGAAAAGTCACGAGGGATCCTAAATCAGCAGCTAAGGAAGATAAAGATGTTCAGAATCAGCAGGTTGAAAAATCTGCAGTGCCAGAAATTGAGAAATCTGATTTAGTGGCTGATCAGCTTGATGGTGAGAAGAGCGAGAAACCTGTTGAAAAGTCTACTCCGGAGCTATCTTCACAGAATAATCAGATCTATCCTCCTCCTCCATATCCTGGACGCTTGCAGAAAAGTCAAGAGAAACAGTTTCAGAAGTTTATGGATGTCTTCAAGAAATTGTCCATTAACATTCCTTTTATTGAAGCATTGGAGCAGATGCCGAGGTATGCAAAATTCATGAAGGATATTTTGTCACGAAAGAGAAGGTTGGAAGAATTTGAAACAGTGGCATTAACGGAGGAGTGTAGTGCAGTTCTGCAGCAGAAGTTGCCACCCAAACTTAAAGATCCGGGAAGTTTCACCATCCCTTGCACTATTGGCAACCTTTCTTTTAGCAAGTGCTTGTGTGACTTGGGAGCTAGCATCAATCTCATGCCTTTATCTGTGTTAAGCAACTTGGTCTGCCGGAGCCAAAGCCAACCAATATCTCTTTGCAGTTGGCTGATCGATCTATCACATATCCAAGGGGCATAGTGGAGGATGTTTTGGTGAAAGTTGATAAGCTAATCTTCCCAGCTGATTTTGTTATCTTGGATTTTGAAAAAGACAAGAAGATTCCCATAATCTTGGGAAGGCCTTTTCTAGCTACAGGCCCTACTTTGATTGATGTGCAAAAAGGAGAGCTTACAATGAGGGCGCAAGATCAGAATGTCACCTTTAATGTTTCCAGGGCCATAAAATTTCCGACAGAGGATGAAGAATGTTGTAGTGTGGAAATAGTTGATACGGGTCAGAGAAAGAAGTTTGATCAGTTGTTGAGCGAAAAGTCGGACACACACGTGCTACAGCATCACATCAGTGATTCCATTGATAGTTCTTCAATTCGAGATCTTTCGAATGTTAAGCTTGGGAAACTTCCACCACATTTGAGGTATGTCCTTTTGAATAATGAGCTAGTGATTTTTGAAGTGGGGCATGATAATGTGTTGCGAAGGTAGAAAGCTGATGATAAGGAAGAAGAAAGTTTACCGTTCGAGTCGGAGAAGCACCTTAGAGGTGTGAAGAAGAATAATAAGAAGATTAGGCCGTTGGATAGTAAAATCAGGTTGAAGTCTGACGGGAGATATTTGTGGAAAGCAAGCAAACAAGAGGTCAACGTTCGTATGAATGGTCTATCTGTGGAGAACGGTTCAGTTATTCTTTTGAAACCGCCATGAGCTGAGGAAGTAACGTCAAGCTATTGACGTTAAAGGAGCGCTTCGTGGGAGGCAACCCACGCATTAGTGTAGGAAAAAGAAAAAAAAATTAGTGTTGTGCAAAAAAAAATGAGTGTTGAAAAAAAAAAAAAATTTGAGTGTTGTACCAAAAAAAAAAAATCGGACACGCAGACTGCGCCTGCGTATCTGCCCGTCGCGCAAGCTGCGCCTGCGTTACTGGGCATTAGGCAGGCTGCGCCTGCTTTAAGTAGGGATGGCAATCGGGTCGGATCGGCTCGGGTATGGCAATATCCAAATCCAAACCCGAAAATTTATGCCATACCCGAACCCGATCCGAACCCGAAAAATACCCGAAAATTAATATCCAAATCCGATCCAACGGATACCCGATCAGATTCGGATATACCCGAAACCCGAATATTTTATTTATAAAAAAACACAGTTTACATCTATCTCTCTTGCAAACACATGCTAATTAACCAAATCATGGAGCAACTTGCAATCCTGGACAAAATTATTAACAAAAAAAACAACCAAATCAACATGAAATTAATATAGGAGGCTAATCCAACTGCTCCATAGCCTTAATACATGAAATTAATTAAATCAAGGGGTATACTCCAAAGCCCTTAAACTCACAGCCCCCATTCGATTCATCAACTCCATGTATAGATACAATACACGCACAAACAGTACTATATAAACCCCGATCTGCATCATCAAAACATCAATAAACATCAATTTTATAATGTGGGCACCGAGTTTTTAACCGGAAAATAAACTCGAGTTTCCGATCTATAAACTCGTCGCCATCAATTTTATATAACCCCAACTCTGTAAATCTCAAAATCGAAGAGGAAAGGACTCGATTTAAGACAAAAAAAAATGAGTACTCTCAATTATCTTCCCTTAATTCGGTGATATAAACACTCGATAATCATTATCGGAGGATTATACATCCTAGATTACCGGAGTTTTACCAATTAAGGACATAAAATCGAGAGAGAACAGGAGAAGTGAAAGAGCCGTGAAAGAGTCGCACAAGAGAAAGAGAGACATACTATGTGTGGTTTAGTGTGCGTGTTTTTTGAGTCCATTTTTGAGTTTGTGTTAGTGTAGGATTATATATATTAAGTGTATTAGGTAAAGTTAGGTAATGGGCCGGGTAGGTTTTTTTTAAATGGGCTACATAGATATATTAGGTAAAGGGTATTTGATTATATGGGATAAAAAATAAGTTATATATTAGATATAATTTATAAACTTCTATATCAATATATAAAATATAAAATATAATAAATAAAATTCGGGTATTTTTCGGGTTTCGGGTTCGGATCGGGTTTTGATCGGATTTCGGGTTTCGGATCGGGTTTCGGCTCGGTATACATGAAATCCATATCCATATCCAAAAAATTCCGGGTATGAAATTTAAATCCATATCCATATCCATATCCAAAAAGTCGGGTTTTGGATATCCAAAAAGTCGGGTTTTGGATCGGGTATTTGTCGGTTCGGATTATTTTGCTATCCCTAGCTTTAAGCAGGCTGCGTGGATTTTCTCAGCAGTTTTTTTTGTTTTTTTTTCTTTTTTTTATACAGCAGCTGTTGTACTATATATAAAAAAAAAATTTCAAACCCCAAAAATTCCTTTTCCAATTTTATTCTCTCACCCCCAAATTTTATCCTAATCCTATATCAATTCCAAAACCCCCCATCTCCTATTCAAATCTCTAAACCTAAATCAATTCAAATTCTTTTTCTCTAAATTATTAAATTCTTTTTCTATCTTGCCTCAAATTCTTACCCACTCAAAATTTCTCCTATACACATTCAATTTTACATTCATCCTATCACTCCATTATATATACACACCCATACATACAAATCAAATTCCTCTTCTATTTATTTAAATTCAATTCTAAAGAGGAATTAATTGTAAGTTCACCTCTTCGATTCGTATTGGGTAAATCTTTTTCTCTAATCTTATTTTTATTACGAATTTGTGTTCTTGTAATTAGGGGTTTTGTAGTATTCTTGTTATTTGGGAAGTGGCCAGTCTATGGAGCTCGTACGCATTATCCGAGGAGGGTGATGACTCAGCTGGTTAGGTATGTTTTCTACTTTCCCTCGTATTTACTTCCATTCAATGCGGACATTGAATATTTTAAGTTTGGGGCTGGTTTGAGGGATTAGTAGTTGTTGTTGTATTATGTGTTCATGTAGGATTTCATATTTTGCATATTATTAGTAATTCATGCATGTATGTTCGTAATAATTATGTTTGTTTCATATAGGACATTCTGTTTTTTGTTTCGTATCCCATGTGAGTTCATATTAGTTGCATTTCATGGCATGCATATTTCATGATCCCTTAGAACGAGCTAATTCTGATTGGTAGGTAGGTGTCTAATTGAGTGTGGTAATGATGAATAGAGGGTTGACTTATTTTCTATGAAATTGACTTATGTGTTTCGGAAACACAACTAATTACACAGTCTCATTGGGTGCTTTTGGGCTAGGTTGAGGTCATGCTTGTTTAGATGTTTTGAGATTTAATCACTTGTTTATATTTATAATTTTCGTTATTCCCTTGATAGTGTAGGAGCACTTAAGTCTAAGTTTGGGGGAAAACAGGGATTTCATGCTAAATTATAAATAATTGTCAATAACTGCTAGATGTCAAATGGCTAGTAGCCGGCTCATATTTATATGAGTAGTCTAGGGTTGGAATTGAGAATTCTCATTCCAGATTGCATAAAAAAAAGAGAAAAAAAAAACAGAAAAAAAAGAAAAGAAAAAAAAAGTTATTTGAATTGTTAAATGCAAAATTAACCAGGGTGGGCTCTTTAATACTCGAGAAATTAAGTTCGCAGGGACTTTGTGCCTAGTGACCTAAGGCTTTTATAGTCTGGGATACACTAACATAACGCTCGCTACATGGGTATTATTGTATAAGCCTTTTGGGGTCTCATCCATTGTACGGTTAAATAAGCATGATTGTGTATATGTGTCGTAGTAGTTAGTAATAAAGCATGAATTTCTGTCTACCTTGGATAAGGATGGAGGTGTTCCTAGGTTATGAAGTGTCTACAGTCTATTCTATTTATAAACCTGTGATTGTCTTGACGAAGAGCATGTATGATTTTTGACCTAGTTTTGGAAGTATTTCTAATGAGCATTGCACACACGCACGTTTCTGTTCATGTATTGTTAGTATACGGGAACTTGGTCGAGCTCTATTTGGATTTAGTTGCATTCTCTAAGATATTTGCTTGTTAGTTGGTTTTGGTTAGTTTGAAGGGGATCGTTGCATTTTCATATTATTTGCATTCATGCATTGCATTGCATTAGGTTAAATGGATTTTGTGGGTACATTCGATATAGGCCCTCACGAGACCTTACTCGTCCACTGGGGCTGCCTAGGGGTTTAAAGGGCTTGTTGCATATGCCAAATGCAACCGTGATCACCTACGGAAGTGGTACTAGTTAGTTAGTTAGTTGTAACTGTTATGCTTGAGGACAAGCATCGGTTTAAGTTTGGGGGTGTGATAAGTGGATTTTATATCCACTTGGATCGCTTCAATTCGGCTTAAATTGATTCACTTGGACTCAAGTTTATTGTAGTTTTGATGTGTTTTGCTTAGTTGTGCTGACTTACAAGAATGTCGAATGGGTGATGCTTCTAGAAGTCCGTTTTCAGCGATCCTACAGCTCTCGCGAAGCTTGAGAGATTTTATACAACCTGGGATAAATAGCAGGTGCAGGGAGTGTGTAGTTAAAATTCGCGCACGTGTTCTTTGTGAAGCAAGGCTGGAAAGTTACTGTTTTGCCCTTTTTCTAATTCTAATTATATTTTGGGCAGGTTTTAGTACCTTACTCGAATTCTAATTGTAATAGAAGGTAATTTCCTGCTGGGCAAGAAATCTAGAGCCTATTTAAACACATCTTAGCATTGTAATTAGGAGATTATTATTTTATCATAGCTTAGATCTGCAAGGGAGAAAAGGAGAGAAGGATTCAACGCTCGTGACAAGCAACGGATCTAGATCTACTTCATCTTTTGTGTTATTCTGGATTCTAGATTTGTTTTCTTAACTCTTTGTTTATTAATATAATTACTTCTTTTATTCATATCTTGTTTTATATCATGTTTTCATCAAATCCCATGACGATGAACGGTTCAATTATGAGCTAAACGTTGTCATGGGATTCTAATGGATTTATCTATGTAGCTTAGTAGTTTGTATGCTTTAAAGATTTATGTGTGGTGAATTATTGATATTCTCGTATGGTTGTGTTTCATGTATTTAGATGCGTCGCGAACATCTAATTTGTTAATCTCTTGCTAAACGAGAGTGGATCTTGAGATTTAGAACTTGCCATGCTAGCATAGGATAGGTTGATGTTTTAACATCATGATTTGTGGCGTAAATAGAGATATTATGCTACCCTATGTGATCTAGGTGGATAACTTGTGCTTAAACCTTTATGTTTTCAAATTCTATAGAGATATAGGGTCTAAACATATTTGGTGTCTACCCATCTTCTATCTCTTTTGTGGATGCATGCGTAGTTTGGTATTAGTATACCGAGAGGTAGCTTTTACTTATTTAGTGTTATCCGATCAGATATCAAAACCATCACATGTATTGATTAAAGGCTTCGACTCTAAGTGAAGTAGATAATGAAGTTAGGATCCCATGTTTTTATTCTTATAAGTAATTCAGATTTAATTCTCATTAGTTAATTAATTTTTACTTTGCATCTTAGTTTAATTTAGATAATTAAAACCCATATTTGTTAATTATCTTAGCAGTGAATTAAGATCATACATTGTTGAATAGGTGCATTTACTGAAAAGAACCATAACTTGATCCCTGTGGGAACGAATTTGGACTTAACCTTATATATTACTTGTGACCACGTACGCTTGCGTGATATTATGCAAACAATGGGTCCGGTGCATATAGTAAAAATGTGTGTTTAAGTAATGTGTTTCCAAAATGCAAGTCTATAGCATGTTATTTTAATGTGGAAAGCAATTCATACTGCGTTTCTAATTTTATTTTCTTAATTTATTTTGTTAATAATGAGACAACGCAACTTAGAATTGTGTTTTCAGAAAACGTAACACGACATTACATTTTAGTGTGATTTTTGGAGCAATTTTTTTTAATGTTGTGACATATGGGGTCATTATCCTCCAAACTGTGACATATGGGCCAACACCCAAAATTTTGTATTTGATCCTGCTTTATAAATATATGTAAAAGTTCTCCGAAAACTCATATTTACTTGATCTATATAGGTTTGGCTCAAAAGGGAACAAAACATTAATATGGTACAAAACAAATAAAGTTATCTACCACTGGAGAAAACAAAAAGTTAAAAGCCTGAGAAATTTGAAAATAGGTTTCATAATAACCTCTGAAACAACTAAAATCCAAAATGGGGTTGAATATAAGTGTCAAAATGTCATTGTCTAAAAGAGGAAATTTATCTTTTAACGAATGGATCTTTAGGAGGGGTGTCAAAATAATTCATAGAAAAGGAAGGTACTGCCAAGGTTTCTACCTATGTGTTCTTTTTCGGCTCCTCCAATGGCTCGTCATTCGATCTAAGCTTTTATTCTTCACGTTCTAAAGTCATCGATATCGTACGTTGTCATCGACTCGTAATAGTGTCTGAATATTCCATAGTAGACATCTACAGTTGCAAAAAGTTCTATCTAGTTCATCATAATCATCCTAAGCGAGCACTCCAATCTTAACTTATTGGTACTATATCCAATAGTCCAACACGAACTCTACATGAGCTCTAACGTTCCTTACATAACTATACACACTCCTACACACTCTCATTTCTAGTTTACTATAACCTCGCTCAGATACCATTCTGTAACGCCCCCAAATCCAGGATCAGAAGATTTGGCCATTATGCGAAAAATCTCAATTTAGAAAAACACATGTTTAATAATACAATATCACTTGTAATCATCAAAAACTAAAATATAACATCTGTGACCCCAACTATCAAGGATCTTTTAGGTTATAGTACTAGAAACAAGAATTCAACTTCTATTAAATAAAATTTTCTTCTTTACAATAATCTCTTTGATCAAATTTTATACCACTGGTATAACTTCGACAAGAAGTATACCAGACCAACTAATCTTATACATAATAATAATAATAATAATTTATTCGTATCCAACTATATAAAATAGAACTTATACTAGATCCAGACATCCAGAGTCAAGTCAGCCAGCTTACAACAGCAACATAACAACATTATGCAGAGGAGATACAGGGAGGGGGAGAGAGATAGAGACAGAGTGGGGGAGAGAGAGAGAGGGGGGGAGAGGGAGAGAGGGAGAGCGATAGAGAGCGGGAGAGAGAAAGAGAGAGGGAGGGGGAGAGAGAGAGAGGAATAGAGAAGGGGAGAGAGAGGGGGGAGGGAGAGAGAGAGAGATAGAGAGAGGGAGAGGGAGAGGGGGAGAGAGAGATAGAAATAAAGAGACAGAGAGAGGGAAAAGCATGAAATCAAATCATATATACAACATACATACTTTAATACAACAAAAAAATCGAAACCCTGAATCAAATCAGAGAAAATCCCCAATTCAATTTGTATTCAAGCAGAGAATAACATTTCAAAAGCCCTAATTCAATTCGAATTAACATCTAAAATTAACAAATTTGAATAACATTTGATGCATGCAAAACAAATTAACAGCTAAAATTTCAAAAGCGAGCTCAAATTAGGAATAATACCTGATGATGTTAAAAGCCCTAATTCAATTCGATCCCCAAGTGTATGTTATAAGTAAATAGGATGTAAAAACATTTGATAGAATGTAAAGAACAACATTTCAAATAGGAATGAAATTCATTTAATATAATTAGCACATCAAAATAGCACTTAGACATCGTACCTCTTAACAAAATACAAAAATTGGAAATCACACAATGCTAAGCCATAATTGATGATCAGTCAAACTACAGCCCTGAACCCCCTTCGTAGCAAGTTCAGAAAATTATTGGATCCTAAGGCACTTATTGATCTTGGCCTGAATACTGGCACACAGCCTATTAGCACACAGCCTATTGGTTGGACCGACATCTCAGTCTCTTACATCACCTTTCCAATTTTATTATTTAAAATGAATCATCACTTATAAAACAAGGCATAAGATCAAATACAAGCCATAGATATAACAAAGGTCTATTACCAGTGATCAACAATGTTTGCACGCTTTTGAATAAATATAAGGTTTGTTTAAACCATGGTATTAAGAATTCCGATTTAAGTCAAAATGTCTATTAAAATTCTAAAACAATGTAGGGAAAGATTATCGTAAAGTTTCTTTTTCTAAACAATAGATATATACACATGCTTAAGATATAAAACAAGAAAACAGAGAATATGATAGAGTTGTTTGGAGCACTTGTAACACAATTTGAAGGTAATATTTGCATAAACGTTAATGAATCATATCACTTGAACAATAAGTGCGGGTTATAGACACTTGCCTTCGGTCCTTAGCTATTACGTAAAGCCGAAGTAACACAATTTTCTTCTTTTGTTGTACAACTTAATAATCCCTCCTTTCGATCATCCTTTGGTGTGACGTTCTTGCGGTTGCCAAGAGTCTAACTCAGCGAGATCAAATACGCGCGTCTACTTCTATAGTCAAACCTGAGACAGTACCTCAATCTTCAGGAGACAATTCTTACAGTCTATAAATGCTTATAAACTCAACTTTAACGTATTAGCTATTCTTACTAGTATCTCTGTTGGAAGAAAATATTTGGACATGT
Source organism: Saposhnikovia divaricata (assembly GCA_036435485.1). Taxonomy (NCBI): domain Eukaryota; kingdom Viridiplantae; phylum Streptophyta; class Magnoliopsida; order Apiales; family Apiaceae; genus Saposhnikovia; species Saposhnikovia divaricata. The sequence continues at coordinate 63,435,921 of CM071597.1, read as the reverse complement.
CCCCCATGAACATTGACATCTTTCCAGTGTTAAATTATCTCACAAAGAAACTAGCAAGCCACGAAGCAATACCCATCCAACTCCAACCTTTGCTATTCAACTTTTCCAGTATTTTGGTCTGTCCCGTCCGATAGTCTCCATAAATAGAAGACAACATTTCAATCAATAAAGCCACTGAAATTAACTAAATCAATCAAAGATCTCATCTATATCATTCAAATAATTAACATAAAATCCATCCAAAACAATTACTACAAATAAGTTACGACAAATAAGGACAAAACTATAAGTACCAAAAATAGAATATTAAAAAAGTTAAAAATAATAACAAATACTTAAGTAAGGTAATTTAATAAATAAAACAGGTACAATACCGACCAACCAAACTTTTAATGTTTCGGCATCTGTAGTAGAGTATAGATATGGGGTGAGCAAAAAATCGAATTAAAACCGAGACCGAACCGAAATCGGCCAAAACTGAACCGAAAAAACCGAAACCAAAACCAAACCGATGGTTGCGGTTTTTAATTTTTAAAAACCGAGACTTTCGGTTACGGTTGCGGTTTTCAATTTTTAAAATCGAAGACTTGCGGTTTCGGGTTCGGTTTCGGGGCAAAACTACCCTGCCCCGATCCTTGCTCTCCCCTAAGTATAGATACGGGTTTTTAATATACTAGCTTATGACCCGTGCAATGCACGACTACATTTTTTAATATATATAATAATAATTTTTAAAATATTTATATGTTATTAATTTACATATCAAAATTTGTTAAAAAATTGATATATATAAGATTTTACATGTTCGATTTAATATACTCTATCTTGAATTCTTAAAATTTGATTTGTACGATTATAGCCCACGTGAAATTAGCAAAATAATCTTTAATTTAGTGATGGTGTAATAATTTTTTTCTAATTAAATCTACGCAGGAACAAAAAATGAAAAAATTGACGATTTTTTACGTTGAAAATTCTATTTGATTTATGAATTTTACTTATAATTCGTTCTGCTTATTAAAATATCCTTGTAATTATTTGAAGATAGTTCCTAACAATCAAATACAATTTTAATAATAAGTGTAAGAGGGATTTTTTTCAAAATTTTGATAATCGGTAGTCTGGTCCTCAGTATGACAAAGATCTTAAAATAAATAGATAAAACTTTTATAATATGTAGTCTGGTCCTCCGTACGACAAAGATCTTAAAATAAATAGATGAAAATCATTGGATCTAGCATTAAAAAAATTTTTATTTTTTAATATGCTATAAGCTAAAAAGTGTATTTATACTGAAATACGAAAATCTATATGTCAATGATTTAAATCATATATATTTAGGTTTTCTACATTGAATAGCATTATCAATGTAGGACTTCTACATTGAATGGGATTAATGTAAAAATTCGTAATTATATTTTTCTTGAGATTTTGAGTATTTCAATTTGAATAACAAATAATAAATCATCAATAAATTAAATATAATTTTATGAGGTTCGCGTGGATTATAAAATCATCAAAATCGGATTTCTAGATCTCCAGATATAGCCCAAATAGTAAATATGATTTTTTTAATACAATTAAAAAAATAAATAAAATTCAATTCCAATGCAAGTTTTTATAATTATATCCTTTTCAGATTATAATTTTTTTTCTAAAACTCAATTCTAATACAACTTTTATTTTTAATTATATCTTTTATAGATTATAATTTTTCTTTTTAAAATTCACTTCTAATGCAACCTTTTCTAATTATATCCTTTTTTTATTATAATTTTCTTTTTAATGTGATCTAATCTTGATCGTCTATTTTTAATCTAACGGTCATATGATTTTGGTAGTACAGTGACCAGGCCAGACCAAAAGTTTGGATAATATCCCTCTTATGCTTATGTTATTATATATAAGGATATAATTTTTAATGATTTAAAAAATGGTGTGATATTTTTAGGTATATATTAATTATTGCACGACTATATTTTAAATTAAAAGATAACATGTTTTAATTTGAAAAGAAATATTAATCATCAAAGGATATGGTACAATTGGTGGTCTTAGATGCTTATAAAGGGAATTTTTTTTACTCAAAAGATACAGTGTTTTAATTAAAAAAGGCAATCGGCTAGTTATCATTAAATTACAATATTTTCTTATTTATTAACTAAATTAAAAGAGTGAATACCAACAAAAACCAAAATTTTCAATTTTTCGGTTTTAATAATAGTATGAAGTTCTATGGAGACCAAGTTTTTTAGTGGAGACCGGAGACCATATATCAATTAAAACATTGTAAAACCTTATTCATTGAAAATCATGTCCATGAAAGTCACTCTTTCATTCATTTCATTGAAAATCTTGAAAATCATACTTGTTTTTCATGTAAAATTCAATAAAAATCTTGAATATAATGTATGTTCTGCGAACAAAACATTGCAGAATGTGTTGTTTTCCAAAACATGTTCTGCTTGCAAATCATATATGATTTTTAAGATTTTGAATGAAATAATAATGTTCATTGAACATTCTTTGCAAATATATATATTTTGCAATGTTTTGAGTGCATAATATATATGGTCTCCACGGTCTCCACTCAAATGTTGGTCTTCATAGAATTTAACTCATAGTATGGATATAGATAAAGAAGTTAATAATAATAATACAACCCAACTTTAAAGTTACTTACATTAATGGAACTTTAAAGTTTTTACAGCTGAACCTTTTTTTACGCTGTCTGTTGTTGAATAGTCCTGTTATCTCATTTTCTTTATACCATAAGTTGAATCATGAATGTTCTACACTTGAACTTTACAAGTCATGCATCGGAACTTTGTAGTTATGGACATAAACTTTAAAGTTTAGCAACTGAATTTACTTGATTTAAATGTTCAGCTACTGAATATTGTTATCTCATGTTGTATTTATACCATAACTTGAATATTCTCACAAAACTTGATGGAAGTAGTGCGTTGTGCTAATGGGAGATTTTGTAATGTTAATGGAGAATTTTTTGTGACACTACAATGATCTATGTATCGGCATTGGTGCATAAGTATTACTATCATTGTCATAATGTTCATGCAAGTCGTGTTCAACAGATGGCCAAAGTAGAAGTATGTTTGGTTAAATGATGTTAAACCGATGGGATAGGGCATAGGGTGGTGGTGGTGTCACTGTTCAGTAGTGATGGATTATAATTGAAATGATGGCCTGTTTTATCAGAAAATCAGTGGAAACTTGTATTTCAATTTTTTTTTTAACTTACGTGTGATTTTTTTTTCATTTATCAGAATGACAACTCAAAATAATCAGTTGCATTATAACAATCATGCTATTGTCTATATGTTCAATAATTTTTGTTCTTTTGCTTCTATCTACTTGCTTCCAACTCAGTAGAGGCCGATTTTTACAACTTTGACTAGACTCTTCAATGAGACATTAGAAGCACTAGGGGGTTCACGAGCAAATCCGGCCAAGAAGTGCAAAATCGAAGACATTTCAGAGAAATTTGGTAGCCTGTTCAAAAAACTCAACAGTGGAAATATATCTAAAAATGCTGGCGAAAAGTTTGTGTAGCTCTGCCACGCTCTAGACAGGGGTCATTTCTAATGGTTTTTTAAGATTTATAGATGAGCAAGTAGAGAGACATCGTAGGAGAAGAGATGAGCATGAAGATGTAGTATATTGATATATGTTTGAAATATGTTTGATACATCTTATTGCCTAGGGATCAAGTCCTTTGGCTTACAAAATAAAAACTGAAATATAGAATTAAATAGAAACATAATTTAAATTTATTCTTGACTTGATTCTTGCCACCAAATCAGTCTTCAATGAATATTGAAGCATAACTCCAACACTCCTACTTGCTTCAATATTTCTTTATTTCCATGTTCAAATCAATATTAGAAATATCATCTTCATACTATAATGCATTGCTTTCGTTTTGTTTTTTTCTTATTTCCTTGTAGATTCTTTTCATGTATACCCACCACAAATTATAGTCATCTCCATCATATACTTCAGAAGCAAACTCTAAATGTTTTTGTGGAATCAGCTTCCATGACTTAGAATATAGACAAGGTTTATGGTTATGGTTATATATATGGTTATGGTTATGGTTGTGGATATGGTTATGGTTATGAGCATTGTTTTTTCATATGGTTATGGGTCATGGTTTTTTTATCAAAAGCATAGGTCCCTTAAGAAGAGAGCGCTAATACCATGATGGTTTTTTAAGATTTATAGATAAGCAAGTAGAGAGACATCGTAGGAGAAGAGATGAGCATGAAGATGTAGTATAATGATATATGTTTGAAATATGTTTGATACATTAAGTCCTTTATATTGGCTTACAAAATAAAAACTGAAATATAGAATTAAATAGAAACATAATTGGAATTTATTCTTGACTTAATTCTTGCCACCAAATCAGTCTTCAATAAATATTGAAGCATAACTCCAACAATTTCGGTACTGCCCTCCAAATCCAGGTAATCATATGTTTTAGACATTTAGTAGTTGCTTACTTCATTTATACATGCAACTTCGTTTATCCTATGTTGTAGGTGCTCGTTACTACAAGTGATTGGGATGAGATAATGTTGGTCTCAGTATTCTAGCTTAGCAGGTCAGACACCTGTTTTGGTTTTTTTTAAATATATAGACCGAAAGTCAGTGCTCTTTGTACACAACACTGGGATTTAAAAATATGGTGGCTGGGTTACAGTTATTCTCTCATTTTATTCATCTCCAGTGTCATTATTTTTGTTGTTATACTGAATATTCTTCCTATTTCTAATAGCAATTAGAGGAGAGAATGCTAATGTATTATGTACCTACGGTTACTGTTCAGCAATATTTGCAAGTGCTTTCGGAAGTAGATTTTGTCTTTCCTTTGATAGACGACACACTTTTTGTTTGGTGTCATTGAGCGGCTTAGAAAGACCATAATATCATTAATCAGAAGATCTTAATATGATAAATTTCAGCTTTATTAAAATTTTTCTTTTATTTATAGCTTTGATTATATTGTCGCTTCTTCTTCTTTCTCTTTCTCTCTTTCTCTCTCTCTCTCTCTCTCTCTCTCTCTCTCTCTGTTTTTTGTCCAATTTGGGTAGCATCCAGTGGAAAGAGTCATGCGTGTAAACGGTGGTCCTTCTAATATCTTAATTACTCTGAAATTTTAACATATCGGATTTTAAGGACAAACTGCAATTTCACGTAATGCTTCGACTCGTAGTAGTTTGAAGATAGAAATGTGATTTATCACTGGACCATTTTCCATGTAATTTTCACTATTTAACATTCTAAATTTCTAATCATCAATGACTGTAAAATGAAAAAGAAGTTTTTTTGCTGTTGTAGATGCGTAGATGGTGTAAATTTTGAATGGTACTTGGGTGTCGCTACCTAATCAAGCCAATTCCAAAACTCTGTTTTGCCCGTTCTTTTTATCGCATAATTTTTGTTTGTTAGTCTTTTGATCTTTTCTGGACCAATTTATGCCCCTTTTAACTTTTTCCCGAAGTCTAAACACTTGGGTGAAAGAACTTTTTGATAATATCTTGAAATTTTTATAAAATCTAATTATGTTAATATTTTTTATTTTTCAATGAGTCATTAAAGTTGCTCAAAGAAGTCAATAATGTTGATGTTGCTGGATCATTTGACGTAAAAGATAAAAAAAGGAAAATGCTAAAGATCCAAAAATATTTACCAAAACTTTTACCAAATGCATATGGTACCCCGCGTGCATACATATGCGCCCACGAATTTAAACAGGTCAGTATGTCATGCCACATCATTTGGGGAAAAATTTTGGAATTTTTTTGGAACACCTAGCATTACACAAAAAAATTAAGATATAATATTTTTATGACCGAAAATTACAATTATTAGTAATCTCTATTAACAACATTAATAACAGTAATTTATAGTAATCTCTATTAACAACATTAATAAAAGTAATTTAAGATTATAAAATTAAGTCTCAGAAATCTAATAATCACATGTTACTATAGCGCACTTTCCTTTTGTCCTTCCATACACATTTTAATACTCCATTCATTACTTTAACATGAAGCACTAATTAGACCCATTTGGTCTTCAATGCGTGTGTAGTGACAACTTCTGAACAATTTGCACAAACCAGAATAAGAACAATTGACCAACCTTCCATTGCTTAGATAAACGGGCTGTTGGTTTCCCGACTTGTATATAAAGAACCAGCAACGAGCCATCTGGTCAATATCACACATACAGAACACCTCTTTTTAATATATTGTTGTGATCAACCCATCAAATTCAAACACTCTGTTTCGAGTTCCGATAACATGCTAGTTCATTTTAAACTTCTACAACAACCTCACCAACAGAAAATCATTTTGAATGGTGTTCTTGCTTCACAAACTTGCCTTTCATCACCACCACAATCACCATCCATCAGAAGCCTCTTTGGTATCATTACAAACTTTTCGCTCCCATGTATCGAATTCTTTGGCAAAATTGATGTTGAATTCAGACCCTGGATCGGAATTGTGTTATGTTAAGGGACTTACACAATCCGAGATTCACAAACAACCAATACAGAACGCATACACTAATCGATTAGTTAACAAGATCCACCAAAGCGTGGTCAAACACTATTCAAGTATTACTTCTACTTTATCAACAATAAGTAAAAGCAAAACAAGAACACCAAACAATATTTGACGTGGAAACACCCACGTCCCAAACTTGTATTATTAATCCAATCATAATCAATAATACATCAAAACAATAACACCTTAACGGTGTCCCAAACCTAATACTTGAGCCAACAATGCTCAAGAATCACCCAAACAATACCTAAGACTACATCTCTTAAGTATTCACATATCAGTCAAATACAATATGACTATGTATATATAGCCATCCAAAACTTAGCCACTAAGACTTGCCAAACTTGTTCTAGAAGTCTTACCATACTTGTTATTCAAGTCTTCCAATTCATGGCACCTAATTACCCAACTTAGTGATCAAGATATACCATATATAATAAGTGTCTACACATACAATTATTATTTTTCCCATATATATCTAGGACTACCCAAACCCATAACATTATATTAGGTTGAAACCCAACAAATTGTTTTCCATCAAATGGCTCCAAGAATGTTTTGAGGTTTTACCTATTGTTAACAAAGCTTTTGCAAAGCTAGTTGTTGAGATAGATTACCCCATGACTAAATGGGAGGTTTCTTGAATAGAGGAGTATCTTAGTCACAACTTGAGCTTGTTAGACTCTTTAAATTCCATCAGCTCTGCTTTGTGTCAACTAAGTCAAGCTCGGGTTTCATTGTCTCATGATTTAACCATCAATATGATTTTTCCAGACGAATATATGCCAATAAAAAAGATTATGTACAAGAAATTCAGTAATGATCTGAAAGTGATCAATGGGATTGGAGAGTGCAAAAGAAAGAGTGTTGGCGGAAAAGAGTTGGTTCTCCATGAAGCATTATTGGTTTTAAAGAGTACCGGATCATGGGTATGCAGTGTAGTTATATCAGGGTTATGTAGTGATTTTAAGCCATGCATGAAAATGAAGAAATCAACGAAAAGATACGTTTTGTCTCCACTAATCACTCTTGACTCGATTGTTTACAAGAAGATAGTTGAAAACAATGAAGTTTTGATCAGTGATGTAGTGGAATGCCATGTTTTAGCTACATCAACTGGTAAAAGTGCTGATTTTGCCGAAGAACTGCAGGGAAGATTTGAGGCGATCGAGAAAGCGCAAAGAGAGATTGAAGGCGCGGTCGATCTTATGTTTTTAGATACGTTGACAGGGAAGAATGAATTGATTCATACCCTCTGGCAGCAAAAGCAATAGTAAATATATATTTGAGTTTACAAGCTCATATTTTTTTGTATATATTTTATTAATGTTTATAATAACAATGAATAATATTTTAGTTTAATTTTATCTTTTTATAAAAATTATATTTGCTCCTTTAATATTAGTTTTTAATTTATTTTATTTCAAAATTAAGGGAATCCAACGGTGACCACTTCTTACTTAGTATCGTTCTTTAACTCGATCTATTCAATTTTGCTGAGAGTATAGTGAATTTATTGATTATAATCTATCTCACTTTATCTTTTGGAAGGATATCGCAAATGCACCAAAACTTAGGACCAATTATTGTAAGAAAATAGGTTTTCTAGATTCAAGATCAAACCCTGAGATTAGGACCAATTATTGTAAGAAAATAGGTTTTCTAGATTCAAGATCAAACCCTGAGAGGCGAACTTTTCTGCAACCTAAAAAATTTAATTTTCATATGAAAGTGAAGATTAAATATTAACCTTAGAACTTATTTATCATTTCCCATAATGAATTTTTTCTATTTTTTTAAAGTAAACAGTTTGAAAAGTTATTGTTCTTCCTTATTGACAAAAGCTATAGTCTAACCTGAACAAACAATTGCAACATGCTTAAGCCAATTACGAAAATCAAATCAATTACGCATAATCAATGATTAGGAACTCTTGATTTCTGAATTTTCGTAATCGGATACCTGATCGAAAATTTGAATAATCCGGTATACGGATTTTTGTGTTGACCCCTATACACCGCTTCTTTTTGTGTCAATCGCCAGTTGAGACGTTGAGGTTGTGGTAGCATTTCTGAAAAAATATATAGCAATTTTTATATAATTATATATGTTAGTATGCGCATTTGTGATTGTGTAACTTACCAAAGAGTTGTTCGCTTATGATAAAATTTACCCATCCTTGTTAATAGAACAAAACCACAACGCATGTAATATTGATGAACTTGTTCTTTGAGCGAAGTTTCACACATGGATGTGAAGATAGAACTAATAAACGATCTAAGCATCATATGCCAAGCATAAGTGTACTTTCAATCATATAAAAATAAAAATAATATAATACCAAAAACAGTTGAGATGACTCAATGGACCAAAAACCAAACAAAGAAAAGAAATCACAAAAATGTTGTGTTCCTAGGAATATAAATTGTACTAAATGTTTTTTTTACTATAGAGATTCTTAGCACCCAAAATCTTTTTGAAATTTACCATTTCTATTTTGCCACCATTTGTTTGTTTGTGGGTCTCAATTCTAAATTTGCTAACTTGGTTAGAAACCCCAACGTCCTTTTAATATTGGAATTGAGGGGAAATTATCTATTTTAAAGTAACCCCTAACCAGTAACCACTACCCATTTCATCTTTATCAGCATTAAGTAGTAAAATGGATACAGAAGATTCACTACTATCATATGTATGTAGAGTAAAAAGAATAGCCAATCAATTTTCATTTGGTACAGAAGATTCACTGCGAGCTTATGTACGCACACTAAAGGGAGTAGCCAATCGGTCTTAAAAAGCCCATCAGTTTGGTTCCAAGAAAGACATGAAAATGGATTGAATGCTGGAAAATTCTCTCTCTCTCTCTCTCTCTCTCTCTCTCTCTCTCTCTCTCTCTCTCTCTCTCTCTCTCTCTCTCTCTCTCTCTCTCTCTCTCTCTCTCTCTCCAGTGCATTCAAGAGTGGCTCTTGCACATTTTCATACATATGCCTAAGAATGTTAGATCCCTCGCGTTCCTCGGGCAAAGACTCAATTTTACTCTTGATCATGTCTAGCACCATCTCTCTCATTTGTTCTAGGTTCCTCAATCCTTATAGCTTCCATTCTTCGACGAAGCGCACCGGGATTTTCAAGATGTACACAAATTCAGGATTGCGATTAATGGCTTCACGAGTCCACATATTGTTCATCATTAAGTTACGACCTACACGAGGGTCATTCAAGAGGTTCTGGGTAGCAGGGATATCTATCATTTCACTCATCATATTTTATTTTCCCCGATATTTGTTGCTCTAGTTGTTCAAAACCTTGAAGACCATACCCAAATAAACTCGAAGCTTCACCTTCAAATCCCTGACTTTGGACAAAACCAGTTCCAGTTAAAATGTCAGTTGTGCTGTTTTCACCAGCAACAGCCACGCTTGCACTAGCGCAAGATGTAGCAGGAACAAATCGACAAGCCAATTAAATTACATGACTATCCCGTACACCTTCTCACTGCAAAACAAAATAAGGCAAAATTAGATCAAAGTATTCCAGTATTCCACCCAGGCCGGGACAACCGAACAAAATAAAATAAGGAGAAACTGTTTAACCCCTATTGGCCAGGGGTTACTTAAATTTCTACTTTAGTTAGTCGAAATTTATGTGTATATAAAAGAATTGATATATATGTAACAGTGTATGAGAATTTGCTCGTGTATACATATTTTTAAACTCTTAAATCCATACTAGAATATTATTTGTAAGATAATTGTTGTTGGATAGACGAAACTAACAACCTCACAAAATTTTTTAGTTTTGAATTGTGATTGTGGATGGTTCAAGTCATTTTTACAAATAATCTTGGTTGCGGTTGAGTGCCCAAAAATCACTAAATTGCCTTTTGCTTACATTATATATAAAGATAGAACCACCTAAAATTTGTGATTGTAACACATTATATAACCTTATTAGGACATAAAGTCTTCCATTAATTTTAAGTAGAAATGTTACAACAAATAGTGAATACTTTAAGCAAAATATAAGAATTTTAGTTGAAAAATTTGAACTCAGTCTATAATTAAGAATCGATCACAAGAACTAATAAGTTTTAACAAGTCAAATCAGTACCGGAAAGAAAATTTAAGAATCACTAAAAGTCAATTCAGTATATTACAAACTAATGACTAATTAATATAACAACTTGTTTCAGATATATAAAATAACAATAAATAAAAGAAAATCATGTGCAAGTATTGAAAAATTAGGAAAAGTTACCTGCAAACTATTAGCCACTGGACTTCGTCCTTCTTGGAGCATTTTCTTCATTGTTTACTGCAAATATGTATAAGTTGAATTAAAGAGAACAAGAACATTTTACAATTGTAATATAAAATATTCAAGATTAAGATAATAAATATTATAAAAATTTGAAGTATGCATTTTGAAGAAACTGATATAAAAAAGATTTGTTTGAGAATTATGTTGTCAATTATATGTCTATATAAATCTTGAATCTTAGCATCTTAGCCCATTCAGATATTTATAAAAATTATATATCAAAATCAAATATAGGCCCATCCCTACCAAAAATTTAACAAAACTCTAAACACATCTAAAACCAAATTGGTATGACTCGAACTCAAACCAATTCTATTTTGATATGCAATACGTATACTCAAGTTTTAGATCGGTATTTTTTGTTTATGTATGATTTCATTATATAAACAAATAAATTCAAAGGTTTAGAAGATAATAAAATTGGAAAGACTGGGCATAAATAAATCCAATCAAATCAGAGCAAAATGGATTTTTCATGTTTTATGTGTATTCAAAAAATTGGTTTAGGAGACGACTTGCGAGTTTGTCTCAAGCAAAGTCAGGATGATAAGCATGATAGGATTTTTAAGCAAATTAGGATATAGCGCCCAAGAATAAAAATCAGGCAAATATCAGATATAAGGGAATAAGAATTTTAGAGAAAGAGAAAAGGGGACAAGAAAAAAGTTTTAGATCTGTGTTTTTTTATTTCGGTATGATTTCATATATAAACAAATAAATTCACAGTTCAGGAGAAAATAAAATTGGTAAGATTAGGTATGAATAAATCCAATCAAATCAAAGCGAAACAGATTTTCATGGTTTATGTGTATTCGAAAAATTGGCTTAAGAGACGACTTACCAGTTTGAATCAAGCAAAGTCAGGATGATAAGCATGATATGATTTTAAGAAAAATCAAGATACATCACCGACGAATCAGATAAAAATTTGGTGAATTAGGCAAATATCAGATATACGGGGACAAGAATTTAAGAGAAAGAAATTAGGGGAAGAGGAGAGATGATGGAATGAAGAATGAAAGATAAGTTTATATTAAAAGTGGGTTGTGCAAGTCTGTGGAAATGTATACTAGCTTTTTGAGGTGGAAACATATCGTGAAAGCTTTCGATGTGTTCCAATAAAACTTTTTTTTAATTACAAACTTACAAATATTTTTTGTTCAACACAAATACAACTTGGGTTTACCATAATTTATAAAATAACAATTAAAATTGTATTGAATACACATAATTTATTACGAAATTGTAATTATAACATTTTATAAATCATTAAAAACATATATTTACAACATTATTTTACGAAAAATTGATTTTGTTTATAACAAGTGTTCAACAAAAATATAACTTGAGTTCAACGTCATCCATTGAAACAATAATTTTACTTGTGTTGAATTCAAATATATAAAATAATTTTACTTTGGTATGATTAATAAAATTATTATAAATTAATAATATATCTATATCCTAATTTGGTATTGGTTAACCGTATAAGGATACTTGAGAAAGATATAATGTTTATTCTGTTAGTGTAGGTGCCCTAGAGGCAATACATTGTTTCTTAAATAAACCTTATGTCATTTGATTATTAAATAAATGTATTTATTATGACTCGAATTACTGCGATATTTGTTAGCATAATAAATGTCCTTAGAATAATGATACACATTATATAGTTTAAGTTTACAACTTGAATTTGAGATTATATAATATCATATTCTTAAAGGTCCCTAGTCGAGTATTATTATACGGGACAATAATAATACATAAATAGACTAGTATGTTTTTGACTGATAACCACATCTCATTGGTTATAAGTATGGAGATACTAAAGTCAATACATAGGTACATGTAGGGTACATGGTACTGGACAGACCCACCGTGAGATTCTTCATGTTAATTAAGTCATAAGAAAGACTCACAGTGATAATGGTGTAATGATCCTTTGACTTGAGATCATTATATTTCTATACGAGGATAATATACTTTGACTACATTAAAAGTTACCTTTGACCGGGTAATGATAAAAGTGGACATCGGGTATATTGTGAATCGTATGAGAAATATGAATGATAGATAAAGGATTTAACCCTCCTATTATTTGGAGAGATATTATTGGCCTCTTGATTGAGTGAGACTATAAAATGCATGGCCGTGCTCAAATAATGATTTGTTATTAATAGTCTACTCATGGATCAAGTAAACCCGGATTAAATTATGAAGAGGATGACATGAAACATGCCTCGAGTTTAATCTATAATATTTGGTTAAAGGGATTATATTACACGGGAACATTAATCACAAAAGGTTTTATCGAATCACGATTTAATTATTATTTAATTGGGTAGCAATGATGTATTACTAGATGCCGCTCATTGTTTATAATTTTATTAGAGAATAAAATTATTGCCAATTAAATGATAGCCTACAGGGTCACACACATAGAACATTTTAAGGAAGAATTAATTTAAATTATGAATTTAAATTAATTAAATGATTAGTTGTATTTTATTATATTAATTAAGTGGGACTTAATTAAGATATAATAAAATACAAATGAGATATGATTTTAATAATTAAGTATGACTTAATTATTATTTATTTAAATAATAGGATTTGATTCTATTATTTAATTAATCAAACTTGGGCTAGGTTTTTAGTTGGGCTTTTACCTTACACTATCATATAAATATATGATGATAGGTAAAGAAGGTAATTAATTTTGTACGACAAAAATAATCCCCAGCCGCTTGAACCAAAACCTAAAAGAATCTCATATTTTCATTGGAGGCTAGTACCTCCCTTCCAATCAAGAATCGTTCTTGGAGTGTTCGTGTGGATACCGTAGAGGAGGCTTCGAAGAGGAGCACTCAACGATCGTGAAAGCTTGGATATCCATTAGACATACAATCGTAAAGCTTCTTTAAGGTAAATCATCAATCTCCGAATTAAATATCATGTTTTTGCATGGATCCTGCGGTAGGGTTTCGATAATTATTGTTTTTTGTTTTAATTTTCCGCTGCGTTTGATGCTCGAAACCCTTCAATGGCATCAGAGCTACTTGCAAAAACGTTTTAATTCGGTTATATGTTACAGTTTTGATATATATACGAGCATGTTTGATGATTGTCATGTATGATGCGTTGATTTTGATATATATATATGTATAAACTGTATGTTAATGATGATTGGGATGATCATATGATGATCATATAATCTGTATGTATATTGATATATACATGATTTTTTGTTTGTTCATGATATGGGGATTGTATACGATACGATTTCTGTATACGCTGCGCAGATCTGGTGAAATCTGTGTCCAGTGTTAGATTTTCGCAAACGATATGTGTTTTCTGACTGGAAACGAGTGTCTGAACAAAACTGATACCAAGGTATCACCGACTCGTCTGTAAGGTGTTTGACGCCGTTTAGTGCATGAAAAACGCGATTTGTTGTTTTCAGAATTTGATTCTGATTTTCTGATTTTTGCGTTATATGATTTCTTTGATTGGATCATCTGAAATATGATATGGTATAACATGATTAGATAATATGACATGTTATTTAATTGTTACTTGAGCATGGTGGATGGTTATGGCCTTGAGACCCATAGGATAGAGGTTTTTGTTTGTGGTTTGGTTTCTAAATACGACTTGCATGTCGTCATTCCTTGTAATGATTAAATCTCGAATGTAACTCGAGTTCTCCTTGTAAGTACATTAGTATAGTTGTTTTGTTTATGTAATGTACATGAATACATGAAGACAAGTAAGCAAGGAGGCGATCCAAGGAGGCATTGTAGCAGCAAAGAAGAAGACATGTAATAGTATAGTATTTTAAACCACCCATAGATTGTCCTTGATCCTTTCATTAGCTTGAAAGGATCATATAGGATAAAGGCCATAACCAATCACGTTTACATAATGCACTTACTTTACATATGATGCATGTGTAGAGTAGCAAATGTATGCATGTTTTAATTAGATTAATGATGTATGCATGTATTAGATACGTCACCCATACCATGCTTACCATGCTAAACAAGATAAAATCTGTAACGATCGAGATTTTAAAATAAACAAACGATCATGAGATTTCTGTGTTTATAAAACACGGAATTAAATACGAATTTTCAATTATTTAGATATGGGGAGATTTTGTCAAAAACGGGTTTTACCTGTAAGGAAGTTGGGTATTAAGTGAGGCCACTTGTGACTCCTCCAACAACCTGGAAATCAAACTATTGATGAATATTGATTTTAAGTATTTAATTCAAGGAAAAATTGGGAATCTTTTTATGATGGGATCATGGTCGTTTTAATACAAAACCCCTTAACAAAATATTAAGTTCTTTTATCGGATGCTTTCCAATGAATGAACACTCATTGAATCCTAGATCGATAAGGGGAATGACTGCCAGTGGCAGGGGACTCCTGTCTATCGTGGTGAGATGTGACGAATATAAGCGGTTATATTCGACCGTTGTATCATTGGGTTTAACTTAACTGAGTCGTCATAATAAGGTGAAAATAAACGGTTATATTCAATTATTATGAACTTAGAAGCATAGAGTTTGGTTCAAAATCTATTAGATAGACAAGAACAATTGTTGTTCACCAAACTATCCAAGAATTATATATGATATAATTGACAACTGTTGTCTACCTAAATAATCATGTTTTAAGGACTACCAGTGGTTGACTTAGGATATGACGAAATATGGATCTTGGCTCACTAGAAAGATTTATGAGATATTCTTTCCGATTTAATAGTAAGGGCTATTAATTTGATAAAAATAGTGGGAGATATATTATGAATATGTCATAATCACTTGAAAATAATTAATGTAACAATCTAACTTATCTTATGCATTTTATCATTGTAGAAAACAAATGGCACAAAATACAAACAACACTTTCTCTGTGCGATCAGTCCTTGAGAAGGACAAGCTGACAGGATCGAACTTCCTTGACTGGTCTAGGAATTTGAGAATTGTTCTCATGCAGGAAAAGAAATCTTATGTGATTGATATTCCTCCACCGGCAGCCCCTGCTAACAATGCCACTGCTGCTCAACGAAATGCTTATCAGAAGCATATTGATGATGCAACTGATGTGGCTTGTCTTATGCTTGCTACTATGGATGCTGAGCTCCAGAAGCAGCATTTTGATATGAATGCTTATACTATGTTTGAACATCTTTCAACGATGTTTCAATCACAGGCTCGTGTTGAAAAGTTCAACACAAGCAAAGCACTCTTCTCGTGTAAGCAGGGCAATGGACCAGTCGGACCACATGTTCTAAAGATGATTGGGTATTGTGATTACCTTGCTCGTTTGGGATTCCCACTTAAGCGAGAGGCTCAAGTCGATATAATCTTGCAATCTTTGAACAGCGACTATGCTCAGTTCATCATGACTTTCAATATGGTTGAGCAAGATAAGACTCCTATGGAATTGTTGGCCATGCTGAGGACCACTGAAGCAAATATGGTCATGGCACCTGAGAAGGCTCCCATAATGATGGTGGGCAAGAAAGGTGCTAAGGGAAAGGGGAAATGGAAGGGCAAGAAAAAGGTTACACCGAAAGATCTTGGTCCTTCTAAGCCCTCTTTCAAAAAGGCTAAAAAGCCGAAGGGAGATGTCGCAAAGGCTGACAAAGGTGATTGTCACTATTGTCACAAGCCTGGTCACTGGAAGAGAAACTGTCATGCTTACTTGGAGGATCTGAAGAAATTGAAGGGTGTTCAGATTTCTGGATCAGGTATTTATGTTATAGAAGTCAATCTGTCTATTTCTACATCTTGGGTATTGGATACTGGATGTGCTTCTCACATTTGTATAAATGTGCAGGAACTGCAGAGAAGTAGGACTTTGGCTAAGGGAGAAGTGGACCTACGAGTAGGCAATGGAGCAAGAGTTGCTGCTTTAGCCGTAGGAACTTATTATTTATCTTTGCCCTCTGGGCTTGTTTTAGAACTAAATGACTGTTATTACGTGCCTGCGATTCGCAGAAACATTATTTCTGTTTCTTGTTTGGACAAGAAAGGTTTTTCGTTTACAATAAAGAACAACAGTTGCTCTTTTGCTTTGAATGATTTAACCTATGGTGTTGCGCGTTTATTTAATGGTTTATATGTTCTTGATTTAGATAATCCTATCTATAACATAGAAAACAAACGACTTAAAGTTAATGATTCAAATCAAACATACCTCTGGCATTGTCGTCTAGGCCATATAAATGAGAAACGCATTTCCAAATTACATAAAGATGGATACTTGGATAAGTTTGATTTTGAATCATACGAAAAATGCGAATCTTGTTTGCTTGGTAAGATGACTAAAGCCCCTTTTACTGGTAAGGGTCAAAGGGCCACTGAACGTTTAGAGCTAATACATAGTGATGTATGTGGCCCAATGCGTGTGATGGCTAGAGGAGGCTACTACTACTTCATAACATTTACTGATGACTTCAGTAGATATGGATATGTATATCTTATGAAGAACAAATCCGATTCTTTTGAAAAATTCAAAGAATACAAGGCTGAAGTAGAGAAGCAAATAGGCGGAGGTGCAAGTATTAAAATCTTATGATCCGATCGTGGGGGTGAATACTTAAGCACCGAATTTAAAGAGTATTTAAAGGAGTGTGGTATTGTATCACAACTCACTCCGCCAAGTACTCCTCAATGGAATGGAGTTTCGGAGAGGAGAAATCGTACCCTGTTAGACATGGTACGATCGATGATGAGTCATGCAGATCTTCCAATAAGTTTCTGGGGTTATGCTCTAGAAACAGCAGCTTTCACACTTAACCGTGTTCCAACTAAGAAGGTTCAAAAGACTCCATATGAGATATGGGAGGAGAAACGGTCAAGCATGAACTTTATGAAAGTTTGGGGATGCAAGGCGTTTGTAAAACGTCAAGTATCTGACAAGCTTGGACCTAAATCCGAAGAGTGCAATTTTGTGGGATACCCTAAAGAAACAAAGGCGTATTATTTTTATAATCCTTTTGAGCAGAAAGTGTCCATTGCTCGAGATGCTGTTTTCATGGAAAGAGATTTTGTTTCCAAAAGAAACAGTGGGAGGACTATAGATCTCGATGAAGATCGAGAACCACAAAATAGCATTGAACCTGAGGTGGAACAAGAGCAGAATAACGATAATGCTCAAGAAACACAGGTTGTTCGTAGATCAAGTAGGATTCGCCATGAGCCAGAGAGATATTATGGATTTCTCCTTACTCAAGGTGGTGATGTGATGCTTGTAGACAATGATGAGCCTCTCACCTACAAGGATGCTATGAATAGTCCAGATTCTGAGAGATGGCTGGAAGCCATGAAATCTGAGATGGATTCCATGTATGAAAACAAAGTATGGACTTTGGTTGCACCACCTGATGGGATTAAACCCATAGAGTGCAAGTGGGTTTTCAAGAAGAAAACTGACATGGATGGAAATTTACAGACCTACAAAGCAAGACTGGTGGCGAAAGGTTTCAAGCAAATTCATGGTATTGACTATGATGAAACTTTCTCACCGGTAGCTATGGTCAAGTCCATCAGGATTTTGCTTGCGATAGCGGCTTATTATGACTATGAAATCTGGCAAATGGATGTCAAGACTGCTTTCTTAAATGGAAGCTTAGAAGAGGATGTGTACATGACACAACCTGAGGGTTTTGTCGATCCAAAGTTTGCTAGAATGGTTTGTAAGTTGTTACGATCTATTTATGGATTGAAGCAGGCCTCAAGGAGGTGGAACATCCGTTTTGATGAAACAGTCAAAGAGTTTGGCTTCAAACAAAATGAGGATGAGCCGTGTGTTTACAAGAAGGTTAGTGGGAGCCATGTGGCATTCCTAGTATTATATGTGGATGACATATTACTAATAGGGAATGACATTCCTTCTCTACAAGCTATGAAGACTTGGTTGGGAAAAAGTTTCTCGATGAAAGACTTAGGCGATGTTACCAATATCTTAGGGATCAGGATCTATAGGGATAGATCTAAAAGATTAATCGGCCTAAGTCAGAGTACATACATTGACAAAGTATTGCATCGTTTTGGAATGCAAGAGGCAAAGAGGGGCTTTGTCCCGGTGTCTCATGGGATAGTGATCTCAAAGGAAAACTGTCCTAAATCATCAGATGATAAGGACCGTATGAGTAAAGTACCATATGCTTCGGCAATTGGTTCTATAATGTATGCAATGATATGTACTCATCCTGATGTCTCGTATGCTTTAAGCATGACGAGCAGATACCAGTCTAATCCAGGTGAGGGTCACTGGACAGCTGTCAAGAATATTCTTAAGTACCTTAAACGGACTAAAGATTCGTTCTTGATATACGGAGGAGATGAGAAGCTGGTCGTAAAAGGTTACACTGATGCTAGTTTCCAGACAGATAGGGACGATTCTGTGTCCCAGTCTGGATTCGTGTTTTGTCTAAATGGAGGTGCTGTAAGCTGGAAAAGTTCGAAGCAAGAGACAGTAGCTGATTCTACAATGGAAGCTGAGTATATTGACGCTAGTGAAGCAGCCAAAGAGGCTGTTTGGATTCGGAAATTTATTACCGGACTTGGTGTGGTTCCGTCGATCACAGATCCAGTTGATCTGTATTGCGATAACAATGGAGCCATTGCGCAGGCTAAGGAACCAAGGTCCCATTCCAAGGCAAAGCATATGCTTAGAAGATATCATCTTCTTCGAGAGATAAACGAGAGAGGAGATATACATATATGTAAAGTGCATACCAATGAAAATGTTGCGGACCCACTGACCAAGGCTTTATCGCAGCAGAAGCACGACGGTCACACTAGTTCCATGGGTATTAGATACATGGGTGATTGGCTCTAGTGCAAGTGGGAGATTGTTAGTGTAGGTGCCCTAGAGGCAATACATTGTTTCTTAAATAAACCTTATGTCATTTGATTATTAAATAAATGTATTTATTATGACTCGAATTACTGCGATATTTGTTAGCATAATAAATGTCCTTAGAATAATGATACACATTATATAGTTTAAGTTTACAACTTGAATTTGAGATTATATAATATCATATTCTTAAAGGTCCCTAGTCGAGTATTATTATACGGGACAATAATAATACATAAATAGACTAGTATGTTTTTGACTGATAACCACATCTCATTGGTTATAAGTATGGAGATACTAAAGTCAATACATAGGTACATGTAGGGTACATGGTACTGGACAGACCCACCGTGAGATTCTTCATGTTAATTAAGTCATAAGAAAGACTCACAGTGATAATGGTGTAATGATCCTTTGACTTGAGATCATTATATTTCTATACGAGGATAATATACTTTGACTACATTAAAAGTTACCTTTGACCGGGTAATGATAAAAGTGGACATCGGGTATATTGTGAATCGTATGGGAAATATGAATGATAGATAAAGGATTTAACCCTCCTATTATTTGGAGAGATATTATTGGCCTCTTGATTGAGTGAGACTATAAAATGCATGGCCGTGCTCAAATAATGATTTGTTATTAATAGTCTACTCATGGATCAAGTAAACCCGGATTAAATTATGAAGAGGATGACATGAAACATGCCTCGAGTTTAATCTATAATATTTGGTTAAAGGGATTATATTACACGGGAACATTAATCACAAAAGGTTTTATCGAATCACGATTTAATTATTATTTAATTGAGTAGCAATGATGTATTACTAGATGCCGCTCATTGTTTATAATTTTATTAGAGAATAAAATTATTGCCAATTAAATGATAGCCTACAGGGTCACACACATAGAACATTTTAAGGAAGAATTAATTTAAATTATGAATTTAAATTAATTAAATGATTAGTTGTATTTTATTATATTAATTAAGTGGGACTTAATTAAGATATAATAAAATACAAATGAGATATGATTTTAATAATTAAGTATGACTTAATTATTATTTATTTAAATAATAGGATTTGATTCTATTATTTAATTAATCAAACTTGGGCTAGGTTTTTAGTTGGGCTTTTACCTTACACTATCATATAAATATATGAGGATAGGTAAAGAAGGTAATTAATTTTGTACGACAAAAATAATCCCCAGCCGCTTGAACCAAAACCTAAAAGAAGATCTCATATTTTCATTGGAGGCTAGTACCTCCCTTCCAATCAAAAATCGTTCTTGGAGTGTTCGTGTGGATACCGTAGAGGAGGCTTCGAAGAGGAGCACTCAACGATCGTGAAAGCTTGGATATCCATTAGACATACAATCGTAAAGCTTCTTTAAGGTAAATCATCAATCTCCGAATTAAATATCATGTTTTTGCATGGATCCTGCGGTAGGGTTTCGATAATTATTGTTTTTTGTTTTAATTTTCCGCTGCGTTTGATGCTCGAAACCCTTCATATTCAGCCACATTTTAACTACGATTCAATACACCGCTATATTAAATAAATAAAATTTCAAATTCTAAGCCCCAATTTGGTATTGGTGAACCTAAAAGGGATATTGAAGAATTAAATTATATTTGTACAATAAAATTTTAATTATTATTTAATAAATGATGTTGAACCCAAGTTAGGGCAAGTCCAACAGAGGAGAGCATAAGCTCCAGGATGAGTATGTCTCAGTCCTTAGTTTGTTCCCTAAATATAATAAAATAAAAATTCCTAATGATTTAAAAACCTTAGTAGTATATCAACTCCAACAAGCATACCTATATTTATTCCTTATTATTTTTATAATAATAAATTTAAAAGGAAATAGAAGTGCAAAAAAGGAGGGAAAATGAAATTTTAGTTGATAAAAATGGAGTTAAGAATGTCTAGAAATTCCTCAAATGTTGGGAATGACTATAGGTTCATAGTGTTTTAGGGAACCACTACTCAGCCTAGGGCCCCCAAAAATCCAAGAGCTCCAAAATTTAGAGGTATTGTAGGTATATTTGTATGAAGACTTGTATATGTTGAGTCCAAATTTGCCAAAAGATACTAGGAAGGCAATACATGTGTAGAGCTACATAAAAGAGATGAAAGGTAGCTATCTAAATGTTTGGATTGCTTATAGGATTCCTCCAATGATACTCGTTATAGTTGCTTATTTGTAATTTTTAAGTGTATATTTTGTTTATGAAAAAAAGAAAATTTAGGGCTTCATCATTAAGGTTCGCCTAAGGCCCCTCGATTCCCAGGGCCGCCCCTGAGTAGGACACATTTGGTGTAGTGATTTAAGCCAAATTCCAAAATTTCAACTTAAGAAATTTACTAGGGAAGCTATTGCACTTGTTCTTACCTTTATGATGTTGAACAAAAAAAGTTAGTAGTGTGTAACTTAGAAAAATTTGGGAAATGGCCCCTTATAGCATAATTGTAGGATGAAATGCCCCTAATGGCATAATTAAAAAAAGGTCCTTAATATAACACTCAAACGTCAAATCGTCTTGCGTTATTAATTTACCTGGATATCTGGTATGGTGATGTTTTCCATAACATAGTTCATGTGCTAGACCCCAGGGCTTCATTTTATATTGTGTCAGACACAAGCAAGACAATCACGTGTATGGGTCCGGTGCATATAGTAAAAATGTGTGTTTAAGCAATATGTTTCCAAAACGCAAGTCTATAGCATGTTATTTTAATTTGGAACGCAATTCATACTGCGTTTCTAATTTTATTTTCTAATTTATTTGTTAATAATGAGACAACGCAACTTAGAATTGTGTTTTCAGAAAACGTAACACGACACTACGTTTTAGTGTGATTTTTGGATCAATTTTTTTAATGTAGTGACATTTGGGGTCAATATCCTCCAAACTGTGACATATGGGCCAACACCCAAAATTTTGTATTTGATCCTGCTTTATAAATATATGTAAAAGTTCTAGGAAAACTCATATTTACTTGATCTATATAGGTTTGGCTCAAAAGAGAACAAAACATTAAAAAGGTCCAAAAAAATAAAGTTATAGACCACTAGAGACAACAAAAAGTTGAAAGCCTCAGAAATTTGAAAGTAGGTTTCATAATAACCTCTGAAACAACTGAAATCCATAATGGGGTTGAACACAACTGTCAAAATGTCAATGTTTAGAAGAGGAAATTTATCTTTTAATGTCCAAATAATTCATAGAAAAGGAAGGTACTGCCAAGGTTTCTACATATATGTTCTTTGTCGGCTCCTCCGATGGCTCGTCATTCGATCTAAGCTTTTGTTCTTCACATTCTAAAGTCATCGATATCGTACATTGTCATCGACTCGTAATAGTCTCTGAAGATTCCATAGTAGACATCTACAGCTGCAAAAAGTTATATCCAGTTCATCACAATCATCCTAAGCGAGCATTCCAATCTTAATTTACTGGTACTATATCCAATAGTCCAACACGAACTCTACATGACCTCTAATGTTCCTTACTTAACTTTACACACTCATATACACTCTCATTTCTAGTTTACTATAACCTCGCTCAGATAACATTCTGTAACGCCCCCAAATCCGGGATCAGAAGATTTGGTCATTATGCGGAAATTCTCAATTAAAAAAAACACCTATTTAATAATATGTTGCCCTGTGATTTACAATTGTGGAAGGGGGTTGAATACAATTGTATAAGATTTTTTACTTCAATAAATAATATGAACACAAGTATGAAGAATAACAGCTTTATTGATTACTGATATAAAACTGTTACAAAA
Organism: Saposhnikovia divaricata; assembly: GCA_036435485.1. Lineage (NCBI taxonomy): Eukaryota > Viridiplantae > Streptophyta > Magnoliopsida > Apiales > Apiaceae > Saposhnikovia > Saposhnikovia divaricata. Next base: position 63,412,313 of record CM071597.1, on the reverse strand, counting down.
CTCTTTTAAGAAATACTGAGTTCTTAAGAGCTGCTAGGTTACAAGAATTCTCGTGTAAGCGATTACTCTAATGTAAAACCTAAACTGTGTTTATATACATCACACAGCTGCCCTATCAATTACAAGATATGCTAAATCAATTAACTACTATTTATAATACATATCCTAATTGAGAGTTACGATCCTATAAAATAGGAATCGATAAATCAATATTCCTTGATCTCTGGACTAATATAAATATACAAGCAATCCTGACCAGCTATAAAGTCCTGATAACCAATCCTGATAATAACGATCCTGATACTGATGCTTCTGTAATTCTGATGACGTCAACATCCAATCCTGATAAGCTAGTCAGTAGTCCAGATCCTGACATCCATTGAATAATAATCTAACATAATACAATATCACTTGTAATCATCCAAAACTAAAATATAACATTTGGGATCCCAACTATCTAGGATCTTTCAGGTGATAGTGCTAGAAACAAGAATTTAACTTCTATTAAATAAAATTTTCATCTTTACAATAATCTCTTCAATCAAATCTTATGCCAATGGTATAACTTCGACAAGAAGTATACCAGACCAACTAATCTTATACATAATAATAATTTTTTCGTATCCAACTATATAAAATAGAACTTACACTAGATCCAGACATCCAGAGTCAAGTCATCTTCAAAATAGCATCTCGCTTCTTCTCTTTCTGAACTACACGGATAAGTTTAGCCAAACTACCTTTTTCTTGAAAGGTTAAAATTTAAAACAAACAAGTTTGAGCGAAAGAAACGCTCAGCAAGTACATTACTAAAATAGGATAGGAAAATTTCTAAATATGAGAGAGGGTTAAGGAATCCAATATTAGTTTTACCTTAAGTCAAAACAATTTTGATATTCGCAAACGAGATAAGAGTGAGTTAAGTTTAGCAAGTGTATGTTATAAGTAAACAGGATGTAAAAACATTTGATAGAAAAGAACAAAAATTAAAATAAGAATCAAATTCATTTGATATAATTAGCACATCAAAATAGCACTTGGATTTCATAATATAGCAGACATCGCACCTCTTAAAAAAATATAGAAATTGGAAATCACACGATGCAAAGCCATAATTGATGATCAATCAAACTACAGCCCAGAACCCCCTTTGTAGCAAGTTCAAACAATTATTGGATCCTAAGGCATTTATTGATATTGGCCTGAATACTGGCACATAGCCTATTAGCACACAGCTTATTGGCACACAGCCTATTGGTTGGACCGGCGTCTCAGTCTCTTACATCACCTTTACAATTTTATTATTTAAAATGAATCATCACTTACAAAAAAAAAGCACAAGATCAAATACAAGCCATAGATATAACAAAGGTCTATTACCAGCGATCAACAAAGTTTGCACGTTTTTGAATAAATATAAGGTTTGTTTAAACCATTGTATTAAGATACGATTTAAGTCAAAATGCCTATTAAAATTCTAGAACAATGTAGGGAAAGATTATCGTAAAGTTTCTTTTTCTAAACAATAGATATATACACATGCTTAAGATATAAAACAAGAAAACAGAGAATACGATAGAGTTGTTTGGAGCACTTGTAACACAATTTGAAGGTAATATATGCATAAACTTTAATGAATCTTATCACTTGAATAATAAGTGCGGGTTATAGACACTTGCCTTCGGTCCTTAGCTATTACGTAAAGTCGAAGTAACACAATTTTCTTCTTTTGTTGTACTGCATAATAATCCCTCCTTTCGATCATCCTTTGGTGTGACGTTCTTGCGGTTGCCAAGAGTCTAACTCACCGAGATCGAATACGCGTGTCTACTTCTATAGTCAAACCTGAGACGGCACCTCAGTCTTCAGACGACAATTCTTACAGTCTATAAATGCATATAAACTCAACTTTAACGTATTAGCTATTCTTACTTGTTAAATATAATTGATGTGTTTTAATCAGTGTTTAAGTGTTACAGTGAATTATCAGAGTTTAGCTGGAAGCAGTCAGAGTTTGTTGTAAACTCTGACAGATGGAAGCTCGACAGAGTTTGTCAAACCTTGTCTGGAGGAAGCGTCTACTGGTCAACAGTGATTGAAGATTTATTATGGAAGCGATATCTTTGAAGATTGGATAGCTATCAAAGAGATCGAGTTGACATAGGAGACGTGTGACAATCTGTAATTGATATCATTGTATAGCTGATTATTAGGAATATCAATTAGAGATTGTATCGTAGCTGTATATTATATAAATACAGTTAGGTTAACCCTAGAAGGGTATCGATAACGAATTATCTTTATTGTAACCTAGCAGCTCTTTGTGATATTTTTACAACACGAAGAGGGTTCGTAATACAAGAAGTTTTTAAGTGCATAAACGCTTTTACTTGTTAAACTCTCATACAAAGTTGATTATTAATTGTGTATTCGGCCTAACAAGTGGTATCAGAGCCAATCTGTTACTTTATTACAGGTTAAGATCCAAACACAACAATAATCATGGCAGCAATTCCTCCACCAACACCTACTGTTTCTGAAAAGGCTCCTACTACTGTGAGTCGTTATGAACCAATCAGGGTTCCTATTCTGAGGCCATTAGAGTATGCTATGTGGAAGGTCAAGATGACTATGTTTCTGGAGGCTACAGATCCAGGATATCTTGACAGGATTTATGAAGGCCCTCACAATCCTACAAAGCTATCTGTTGCAGTTGCTGGTGAAGAAGCATAAATGGTTCCAAAGGAAAAGAAGGACATGACTCCTAAAGATCTATCATCAATTGCTAAGGATGCAAAAGTTAGGCATTTACTGCATAGTGCTTTAGACAATGTTATGTCTAACAAAGTCATTAACTGCACCACTGCAAAAGAGATATGGGATGCTCTTGAAGTCAGGTGTCAAGGAACTGCGGCTATTAAGAAGAATAGGAGAAACATACTCACACAAGAGTATGAGCATTTTGAAGCTAAACCTGAAGAGACCATGATAGAAACATTTGATAGATTCTGTAAACTAATCAATGATCTGTCATTGGTCAACAAATAGTATGATCTAGAAGACTCGAATCTCAAGTTTCTTCTTTCTCTACCTGAAAAGTGGGATGTGAAAACAACCACTATTAGAGACAACTATGATCTTGCTGAAACAGAGATTGATGAAATCTATGGACTGCTCAAAACTCATGAATTGGAAATGGAGCAGAGAAATAGGAGATCAAGCAGGAAAGGAAAGTCTGTTGCTCTTAATGTTGAAGAGAAGCCTCAGAAGAAAGAGGCAACAAGAAGGAAAATGAAGGGAAAAGCTTTGGTCATACATTCAGAAAGTGAATCACCAAACTCTGATTATGATTCAAACTCTTCTGAATCATCTGACTCTGAGGATGATGAAGAAGAAATGAGGAAAATGGCTGTGTTAATGGTGAAGACTTTCAAGAAAATGGGCTTCAAGAATTTCAAGAAAGGAAAAAGGTTTTCTAGGGATTCAAATGAAGACAGGAAAAGCTACAGGAAGTCTGATAAGAGAGATTATAAAGGGAAGAAGGATAAGTCTGAAATTCAATGCTACAAGTGTAAGGAGATGGGTCACTATGCTCCCGAGTGCAAGAAGGGTAAAACTGGAAAGGTACTCTACACTAAAGGCAGAGATTGGGCAGATACTTCAGATTCTGATGAAGAAGTGAACTATGCTCTCATGGCTACTACTTAATCAGAATCCTCTGAAAATCAGGGTAACAGGGAGGCAACCCTAGTCGTGGACAGTGGATGTTCAGGACACATGACTGGAAATAAAGCCCTGCTATCAGAATATGAGGAGAAGGCTGGCCCAAAAGTTTCCTATGGTGATGGCAATGTAGGAAGAACATTGGGATATGGCAATATTAATCTTGGAAATGTCATCATCAACAATGTAGCTCATGTCCCAGGACTCAAGCATGACTTGTTATCTGTGAGTCAAATCTGTGACACGGGATATCATGTAGATTTTCAACCTGAATATTGTGAAGTTATCAGTAAATCTACAGGAAAGGTTGTTCTAGTTGGTCACAGGCAAAACAACATTTATGAAATCAAGCTTTTGATAGACTCTATTGGAAAAGCTGTTTGCCTGTCAACAAGAATGTCTAGTGAAGAGAGTTGGAAGTGGCACAAGAAACTCTCACATTTGAACTTGAACAACATCAATGAATTGATCAGAAAGGATCTTGTAAGAGGACTCCCAAAGGCTCTGTTAAATGTTGATGGCCTGTGTGACTCATGTCAGAAGGCTAAACAAAGGAAGTCATCTTTCAAGAGCAAGACAGAATTTTCTATCACTGATCCCTATCATCTTCTGCATGTTGATCTCTTTGGTCCAGTAAATATTATGTCTATTGCAAGGAAGAAATATGCTTTAGTCATTGTTGATGAATACACTAGATTCACTTGGGTGTATTTTCTAGCAAAGAAGGATGAAACTGCATTAACTCTGATGGAGCATGTGAAGCTTCTGGACAAAGGATCAAGCAACAAAGTCAGAATCATCAGAAGTGATAATGGAACTGAGTTCAGAAATGCAACAATGGAAGAATTCTGCAAGGACAATGGAGTGAAACAAGAATTTTCAGCACCTGGTACACCACAACAAAATGGTGTAGTTGAAAGGAAAAATAGAACCTTGGTTGAAGCTGCCAGAACTATGCTAGATGAAGCAAAATTGCCAACTTATTTCTGGGCAGAAGCTGTTCTAACTGCTTGTTTTACTCAAAATTCAACACTGATCCATAAGCATGGAAAGACACCATATGAGATGGTGAAGAAAAAGAAGCCTAACCTGAAATACTTTCATATTTTCGGGTGCAAATGTTTTGTTTTGAAGACTCATCCAGAACAGTTGACCAAGTTTGAGCTAAAGGCAGATGAAGGAATTTTTGTTGGTTATCCACTGTCAACAAAGGCATTCAGAGTTTACAATCTGAGAACTAAAGTGATCATGGAATCTATACATGTTTCTTTTGATGATAAGAAGATAACTGGACTTGAAGACAAAGATGAATATGATCAACTGAACTTTGAAAATGAATATTTAAACTCTGATGAAGGAAACTCTGATGAAACAATTCTGACAGACTCTGTTGAAACAAACTCTGAACCTCTACTGGTAAACACTGGAGAAACTTCTCAGTCACAACAAAGGGGAGAACCAGTTGAGGGGGAGCATGATCAAGATGAAGACTCAAACACTGATACTGAGTCAACTGAAAAATCTGGATCAAACTCTGATGCTTCAAACTCTGAAAATTCAAATTCTGACTCTGGGCAGTCAAGTTCAGGGGGAGTTTCAGAAAACGAAGATAGATCACAACAAAATCAGGAGAGCATGGATCAAGGGGGAGGATCACATGCTGATAGAAGTCATTTGCCTTCTGCTAGGAAATGGACTAAATCACATACACCTGATTTGATAATTGGTGATCCAGATGCAAAAGTAAAGACAAGAAGTGCTACTGCAAGTGAATGTCTGTTTCATGCATTCTTTTCTAAAAATGAACCAAAGAAAGTGGAAGAAGCTCTTCAAGATGCAGACTGGATAACAGCAATGCAGGAAGAGTTGAATGAATTTGAAAGGAATGAAGTTTGGACCCTTGTACCAAGGCCAAAGAACAGATCTATTGTTGGTACTAAATGGGTTTTCAGAAACAAGACTGACAGTGAAGGTGTTATCACAAGGAACAAGGCTAGACTGGTAGCAAAAGGCTATTCACAACAGGAAGGAATAGACTATGATGAAACATTTGCTCCAGTTGCAAGATTGGAGGCAATCAGAATTTTTCTAGCATATGCCTCTCACAAGAAATTCAAAGTGTTCCAGATGGATGTGAAAAGTGCTTTTCTGAATGGAAAGCTTGAAGAAGAAGTGTTTGTTGAACAACCACCAGGATTTGTGGACCCCAAATATCCAGATTATGTCTACAGGCTAGATAAGGCACTATATGGACTTAAGCAGGCACCAAAAGCATGGTATGAGACACTTGCTCAGTTTCTTCTAGAAAGTGGATTCAACAGAGGAACAATTGACAAAACTCTGTTTTATTTCAATCAAGGAAGTGACCTCCTTTTAGTTCAAATTTATGTTGATGACATCATTTTTGGGTCTACTAATGATAAACTCTGTAAGAAGTTTGCCAAGCTCATGCAGTCCAGATATCAAATGAGCATGATGGGAGAGCTTAGTTACTTTCTAGGCCTACAGGTGAAACAAACAGATGATGGAATTTTCATTAATCAAGAAAAATATACCAGAAATCTTCTCAAGAAATTTGGTATGCTTGACTGTTCATCTGCACCAACTCCCATGGCAACAGCAACTAAATTGGACAAAGACACAGGAGTTTCAGTGGATATGACAAACTACAGGGGCATGATAGGATCTCTTCTATACTTGACAGCTAGTAGGCCTGACATCATGTATGCAACCTGTCTTTGTGCAAGGTTTCAGGCAGATCCTAGAGAGCCACATCTGAGAGCTGTGAAAAGAATCTTCAAGTATCTCAAGGGCACCATATCATTAGGTCTGTGGTACCCCAGAGAATCAGATTTCAAGATACTTGGGTATTCTGATGCAGACTTTGCAGGCTGCAAGGTAGACAGAAAGAGCACGAGTGGAAGTTGTCAATTTCTTGGTGACAGACTTGTTTCCTGGTACAGCAAGAAACAGAAATCAATCTCCACATCTACAGCAGAAGCAGAGTATATTGCAGCTGGTAGCTGTTGTGCACAGATCCTATGGATGAAGAATCAATTGCTGGATTATGGATTGAGGTACAGTAATATCCCTATTTACTGTGATAATCAATGTGCTATTGCTATGACAGGTAATCCAGTACAGCATTCAATGACCAAGCACAGCAGCATAGGGTACCACTTCATCAGAGAACATGTGGAAGAAGGAAATACTGAACTACATTTTGTATCTACAGAACAACAGCTTGCAGATATCTTCACTAAACCATTGAGTGAAGCTATATTTACAAGACTGGTCAATGAACTAGGAATGGTCTCTGGTTCTGACTAGGAATGTTGGTTAGATTCAAATTTTACTTATGTGGTGTATTACTCATATTTCCTGTTTGGTTAAATGCTAAGTGAACTCTGTTGACTAAACTCTGTTATGCATACTCTGTTAAACTCTGTCAGCATGCCTATATGTAATTCACTGTTAATAAGTTTGATAAACTCTGTGAACTTTGAGTTGATTTTTGTCTGAATGAAAACACCAATGAAGAAATATGTATGAAGCATGATTCTCAGCAATTAATCATGAATCTTTCTGAGTTATTGTGATCTAATCTTAGATTGTGCAGAAAGTTAACACAGCATGATACTGGCTCATATTTATAGCATCTCTTAGTTTATTTTGTCCTAAACTCTGAGTCTATAAATACCGTGTGCATTACCTTACATGAAAAACTACTAATGTTGATGAACTTTAAACTCTGTTAGTTATACTCTGATAGAATAAAATGCTTACTGCAATACCCCAAAGAAAATGTATATAGGTTGTTATACTCCTTTGAGATTATGTTGGATACTAGGATGACCCAGGAACCTATTGGTATATAATATGTGCTAAAATTCTCTGATTTTTGGTGACTAGTTAAATACTAGGATGACCCAGGAACTTATCAAAATGATAAGGGCTAAAATTTTTGAATTTTTGGTGACTGGTTCCAACCTCTGATTACTGGAATGAAAAAAAAATGATGAAAATACAAATAAAAAAAAATAAAAAAAAAAGAAATGTATATAAAGGGGGTATAAAATAAAAGTTACTGTATATAGTTTGATTACTTCAGAGTTTAGCTTTCATCATACAGTCAGTGTTTACTATGACAGTTTGTGCATCCAGTGTTTATTGATTTACCTTATGGATTTTATGAAAAATTAGATGCTCTAAAAATTGACTTAGTAAACTCTGCTTCACACACACATATATTCACAACTGTGCAATTTATGAAAGGGTTTCGGTGATAAAGTTCGAGAATTGACAAACGCTGTTGATTCGTGATTTGTACTCTAAGGTAAATTTTCACTTGGACAATTTGAAAATCTTGGAGGAAATAGGTTTTTTTGACAACTGTTAATCAGTGGATTGTTGATGAATGTGTTCTTTATATGATTACTTTAATTAGTTTTCATATTCTCTTCTTGATTTATTTTCTTGAAGAAGAGTTCATAAAACATAATTAAAAAGTGCAGAACACAATGAATAAGATTAGAGAACATAATTTTTCATTGATAATAAGAAAGAGATTACAAGCAAATATTACATCTTTTTGTTCTCTCTATCTGCTAATCTATTCAACAGGAAAATAAAAGGTCAGTCCAAACCACTCCATTGTTAGCAAAAATTCCCAGATCCCATCTTTGCCACTTTATTTGGGTGGAAGTTGAAGGGATAAGGTTATTTTTGCTGACATATTCATTAACAATGGTTGGTGGTGTTGGATGAGGATGCCTTCGAGGAGAGCCATGCCAATGTTGCTTGGAGGGCAGCATCGATGTCGATCACCCTTGCAGGTTTCTCTCTCTTGATCTCTTCCAGACCGGCATCCATTTGCAGCCACAGCGTCTCAAGCTGCCTTTCCCACTCAAACGCTTCAAATTCTTCACGCGTATAGCTGAAGATGTCCCTATTCTCGACAAGATGAAGGTTCTTTTCTTTGATGGTAAGGTTGGCCATTGTTTTTCAGAGTATTTGGTTTGAAGGGTTTGTGATTTTACAGGGGAGATTGAAAGGTTAAAGGTTTAATGAACTAATCTGAGCAAGTCTCTAGGCCTTAAATAGAGCAGGGTAAGAACGAAGTTCTTAAACGCTTCGTATTCTGGTTATTAAAGGCAACAGGTAAACGCTTCAAATTCTGGTTTTACTTGGGTCTAGATATTTTAAGAGAGTATTATTTGATTTTTGTTTAAATCAAATATTTTAATGTTTTAATTTTTAATATACTCTTCTTAAAAATAAGCGCACGTGACCCACTCGCCCATTAATGTGTCCCACTTACTCATTATCGTGTCCCACTACACATTAATCTAGGAACTGTTTGAGTGTTTGTTATATAAGAGATTGGGTTTTTAATTACTTTAATCACTTTTGTGTCCAAACGATTGTGTTTTATTCTTATATCTCACAGTTCTCTTATTTTTCACTTGGGCATTCACGCAAACACCTTTTCTACATACATTTCTCTTGGAAATTCTTGCAAATTTCTTAACTCAATGGCTTCTAAAGCATTTACTGCTCTTGGTTTACGGTTTGTTCCTAACAACTATGAAGCTCCACTCTATCATCAACGCGTTCCAGAACCGTTTCATCTCATGCAGAACTTCTTGAGGGATTCAGAGATTGGACAAGCTCTGGTTGGACCTGCTACTCTCTCTGCGTCTCAAATTGCTACATTTTGGCAGAATTCAGTTTATGTGGATGGAGGAGAAAATGGAACTCCTAACATTATCTTCACTTATGAAGACCAAGATTATGTGATTACTCCACAGACTGTAAGAGATACAATGGGGTTTGACACACATACTTCTTATACTCTGGTTAATGAAACTTATTTGAGAGAGATGCTACAAGAGATAGGGTACATGGAATCTCTTGACAAGCTTGGCGGTATAAAGAGACCAAATCTAAGAAAGGAATGGAACTTTTTCTTTGATTGCATCACAAGGACGTTCTAGAAGAAAGTCACCAACTGGGATGTCATTCCAATAGACAGTCTCCAAATCGGGTATTCTCTACTCTATGGTACTAATTTTGATTTTGGTCGACATGTTCTGATGAGCTTAGGTGATAAACTGTCAGAATCTACTACTGTTTATTATGCTCGTTTTTGTCAAATGTTGTTCAATGCTTGTGTACCTGGTCTCGAAATTGATGATACTGATGAAATTGATCCTTTTAGAGTCAATAAGAGAATATTCTCTGATATGACTAACAAGGATGTTGGTAAAGCAAATCTCCCTGCTTTTGTTATGCCACTTGCTCTGCAAAATTTTCTCAATCAACCACAACAACCTGAACCTGAACAACAACAACAACAGCAACCTGAACCACAACCACAACCACAATCACAACAACAACCTGAACCTGAGTCTGAACCTGAGCCTGAACCGTTAAACATTGATCGTACTCAAAAACCAAACACTGAATCACCTGCTCACTCAGCACCTACAAAACAACCTTCACCCACTACACAAACAAACTCTGAATCGTCACAGTCAGCACAAAGAGTTAAGAAGGCAGTTACTGAACGACATGCAAGTGTTAAGCAGGCGAAAGAGACACAAAGAAAATCAAAACGGACATCTCCTGAAGCTGTTTATACTAGAAGGGTGAAAAGAATAAAAGTACGGGCAAAAATGCCTAAGTCACCATCTAGTGAAGAGGATTCAGATAATGTACCTCTATCAAAACGAAGAAAACTGATATTCTCTGATTCTGTGGATGAAGATATTGAAGCTCCAGAGGTCGTTTCACAGCAAACACCTCCTGTTGAGGTTGAAAAAGATGCAATACCTGCAGAGGCTGAAATACCTGCAGAGGATGAAATGCCTGCAGAGGACAAAATGCCTGCAGAAGAGGATGCTAGAGATGGTCTTTCTCCGATAAATGATATTCTTGATTCATTTATGCCATTCTCTGATCCTATCTCTGATATTGGTGTAGCTGAACAACCTACGGTTGTTCTTTCTGAAGCTGTGGCATCCCATACTGAGTTAATATCTGATGCTCACCAAACTGTTGAAGGAGGAGAAGAAATTGATCAGGCAACCAAGGTCACTTCTCAGCCTATGCCTGTTACTGAGCCTGAGCACATGGAGAAAATCTTGACAAGCCTACAGAAGAAATTGCTCAAACTATGGCTGAAGATGAACCTGCTAAAGCTACAAGTGTTGAAACTGAAGGTGAAAGTAGTGCAAACTCTGATGCTTCTCTGAGTGCACCAGTAGAAACAGATAATAAACATACACCTTTCCCTCAACCTTGTACTTCTCATGAAGTTGAGAGAGCACAATTTGCAAAGAATGCTGCTGAATGGTACAAAGAGGATTGTATTTTTCCACGAGGAAGAGCAGCTGATTTTGTTAAGAAAAATGCTGATACTATCTCCAATCCAGAGATTCTTTCTTGCTTGAAAGCAACTGTAGTTCAAGTCAAAACTCTGGAAAGAAGATTTGATGATACTGCATTGGCAATCACTGCTTTGCGAAATGAGGTTGTAGCTAGAGAGATGAAAATGGAAAGAGATTCAAAACTAGTGACTACAAAATTCTCTAAAGCTCAAGACAATCTCTTTGCCAGGCTGACTAAAGTTGAAGAGAATCAGTCTGACTTATCTGCTAAAATTGATTCTATTGCTACTTCCCTGGAGTTAATAACATCTATTCTTATGCCTGATGATGTCAAAAAGGGGGAGAGAGTTGTCAGAAGGGATAGTGCTGGAGATGGAGGGGCAAGTAGTAAAGGAAAGAACAAGGCTGAAGAGGCTCAAACTCTGAGAACTAGCAAGTCATCTAAATCACAGTCTGTTGGGAGAAATACTGATACTCAAGGTACTTCAAAGACCAAGAGTTTGCTGTTACCTTCTAATCCACAAACTGATGAAGAATTGGCTGCTAAGCTATTTATTGAAGAGAATGAGGAAGGAGTTACGATTGAGGACATTGAAGCTGAAGAAAAGAGTCTACAAGAAGAACATCTTAAAGCTTTAAAGTCTGGTAAGGTACAAAGAGGAAAAGCTCCTAGACCTGTTGTTAAAGGTGTTGTGATCAGAGAAAGGGCTGATGTTAGTCAAAGTTCTCAGTTTTCAAAGGAAGCAATTGCAGCAGAGGCTAAACTCAAGCTAAAAGGCATTGAAGGAGAAAGTTCACAGAAGAAAGTTACAACTTCTGTTGTATCACAAGCAATGATCACACCTTTACACTCTTCTCAGTTGAAATCGGTTTTTGGAAAAGGAACAATTCATGATCCAAATGTATTATCTGGAGTTTCTATGAATGTTTCTGATGGAAAGGCTTTGTCTGGCAAAGTTGGTAATAATAAGGGTGGACTAGGTCACACAGAGACAAAAGGCAATATACTGGTCCTAGAGATCCTTCTTCACTGGCTGTTCCAGGTCGTGATGTTCCTCAAGAGAGTTTGGACAGACTGGAATCAGTACAGTTAGTTCATCAGAAGAGTTTAAACAAGGATTTTCTTTTGTACTTCATGGCTGATGGGACAGTATTTAAAGTTGGTGAGGATGATATTGGCTTGAAATGTTGGGAAGAACTAGAGTATGTTCTATATCTTCTCAAGGTGAATAGTCAAAGGACTCAATCAGTTGCTAATGTGCTCAGAAAGAGAATGACTCAGAATCTGGCAATCAGAGGAGAGAAATATAATAGCAGATATATTCCTAAGTACAGGGATTACAAAGGAAATCTCATTGAAATGAAGAAAGGTACTGCAAAGTTAAAGACTGATTTGGGAATCACAGTACTTGATTTCAATTCACAGTCAGAAAAAGTCAGATTTATCAGACTGGGAAATGAGATGAGAAGGAACAAAATTTATGATCTTAGGGCTGCTATCTATCAGACAGATGAAAGTGATCCTCAGCTCAGAGAAATTAAAGAAGCTATGAAGATTGAGCTTGAAAATGCAGAAAGAAGATTGCTGATTGATTATCTCAGAGCTATGCCAGATCTTGAAATGATAAGAGATTAAGGTCTGTAAGGATTTTCTTATTCTCTGTAGTTTTTATTAAGTAGAAGCTTAAACTCTGAATTTGTATAAACACTGTATTTGTCTATTTGTTTTGACATCATCAATTATTGTCATTAACTTGTGCATTTTTGCTAATGAACAAGTTGGGGGAGATTGTTAAATATAATTGATGTGTTTTAATCAGTGTTTAAGTGTTACAGTGAATTATCAGAGTTTAGCTGGAAGTAGTCAGAGTTTGTTGTAAACTCTGACAGATGGAAGCTCGACAGAGTTTGTCAAACTCTGTCTGGAGGAAGCGTCTACTGGTCAACAGTGATTGAAGATTTATTATGGAAGCGATATCTTTGAAGATTGAATAGCTATCAAAGAGATCGAGTTGACATAGGAGACGTGTGACAATCTGTAATTGATATCATTGTATAGCTGATTATTAGGAATATCAATTAGAGATTGTATCGTAGCTGTATATTATATAAATACAGTTAGGTTAACCCTAGAAGGGTATCGATAACGAATTATCTTTATTGTAACCTAGCAGCTCTTTGTGATATTTTTACATCACGAAGAGGGTTCGTAATACAAGAAGTTTTTAAGTGCGTAAACGCTTTTACTTGTTAAACTCTCATACAAAGTTGATTATTAATTGTGTATTCGGCCTAACATTACTAGTATCTCTGTTGGAAGAAAGTATTCGGAAATGTCCCCCATGAACATTGACATCTTTCCGGTGTTAAATTATCTCACAAAGAAACCAACAAGCCACGAAGTAATACCCATCCAACTCCAACCTTTGCTATTCAAATTTTCCAGTCTTTTGGTCCGTCCCGTCTGATAGTCTCTATAAATAGAAGACAACATTTCAATCGATAAACCCACTGAAATTAACTAAATCAATCAAAGGTCTCATCTATATCACACAAATAATTAACATAAAATCCATCCAAAACAATTACTACAAATAAGTTACGACAAATAAGGACAAAACTGTAAGTACCAAAAATAGAATATTAAAAAAGTTAAAAAAATAACAAATACTTAAGTAAGGGTAATTAAGTAAATAAAAAAGGTACAGTACCGACCAACCAAACTTTTAATGTTTCGGCATCAGTAATAGAGTAAAGATAGGGGTGAGCAAAAAATCGAATTGAAACAGAAACCGAACCGAAACCGAACCGAATCCGGCCAAAACCGAACCGAAAAAACCGAAACCGAAACCGAACCGGTGGTTGCGGTTTTTAATTTTTAAAAACTGAAACTTTCGATTTCGGTTCCGGATATAGGTGAAAACCGAACCAGCCAAAACCGAACCGATTATTAAAATAAATAAATAAATAATTTATATAAATTTAAATAATTTATGTGTATTCTTAAAATTAATAATATATTATGTCTTGAATTATAATTAAGGTTCAAAATGATGTCGGAGTAGATTACAAACGTATAAGATTTTAGTAGCACTCAAATCCAAAGGGAGTGTTGATTTCATCATAAAAAAACAGAGACTGTAGACTTCTCCTTTGCTTCTTAAACAAGAAGTAATATTAATAATGTGTGGTTTTAAGAAAATAGTGTAGATTTGCTATGCAATTTCCTCAAACCTTGAATAACGTTCACAAAAGTTGGCTATGTTATATGCCCCTACAAGAAAATTTAGATAACTGCCAGACCTCCTGTATTTAAATGCTACAATGCAATGCCATTAATCTGCACATCTAACATTAGCACTAACATATACACAGAGTGTACTCATTCAACAGCTCAGTCACTTTGTTTAAAAGTCGAGAACGTTATAATTTATAATTTTAAAGTCGTGTAATATATTTATGATTTTTTCATTCAGTTTTATAACCGAAACCGAACAGTTAAAAATTGAACTGAGCTTTTAAAATCGAAACCGACGGTTCGGTTACGATTGCAGTTTTCAATTTTTAAAACCGAAGACTTGCGATTTCGGGGCAAAATCGCCCCGAACCGAACCGAACCGTGCTCTCCCCTATGTATAGATACGGGTTTCCAATATATTTTTAATGATTAAAAAAAATAATGTGATATTTTTTGGTATATATTAATTATTGCATGACTATGTTTTAAATTAAAAGGTAACATGTTTTAATTAGAAAAGAAATATTAATCACCAAAGGATATGGTACAATTGGTGGTCTTAGATGCTTATACAAGGGAATTTTTTAAATCAAAAGATACAGTGTTTTAATTAGAAAAGGCAATCGGCTAGTTATCATTAAATTACATTATTTTCAGATAAGTAGTGATAATGTTTTGTTGAATGGTAAGATATTTACTGTGATTGATGCACATGATGACAATGCTGGAACTTCTTCTCAATCTAATGCAACAATTGCCGGTTATACCATTTCCAGTTTCTCTGAGGTTTGTCTCAAAGTATTCATACCCAATGAATATGATTATATTTTTTCACTAATTTAAATATTATCATATTCTTGGTTTTTAAATTAGAGTGTATCATGCAAAACATGACTGATCTATCTAATGTTGGGGAGACACCAGAATCTGCCAAGTCTGTTACGAAGAAGATTAAAATGGTTATTCTTACATTTAAACAAAATCGAATCCAGAATTTTTACCTTTGTTTGCTTTATTGTATTAGTTTTTGGTCTTAATTTAAGTCAATTTGTAATTATAATTCTTTTTTGCTAATAATAAGATGACATCATCATGCAGGAAAAGTGATGAGCAGTAAAGTGGAAGATGGATTTTGTTGCTGTTTGGTAAAGAAGTAATCGCTTGAGAAATAAAACATTTGTATTGTTTTGGAACTTTGGTTTTGTTATTTGCTTATTGTTTGTTTACGCAATGGATTTTTGGTTTCGTTGAAGTTTGTTTAATAAATGCACTTTCTTTTGGATGTTATTTCCTTCAATTTAATTGCAATTTTTAAATAATTTCACATTTTGTATTATCATTTATTGCAATTGTTAAATAATTTTTAATTTATTATTATAATGTTTTAAGTTTGACAAAGTTTAGATATATGATTTTAGATCTACCTTGCAATTGTGCATCAAGAGTGATCAAGATAAATGTCATTTTAGTTATTTGCTGTTAATTTGAAATTGGACTTTTGCACCTTAGATTTTTTTAAAAAAAATAAAATTCCGGGAGAAGTATGTTTAAATAAATTTCTAGGATTATCATACCAGACTTTTAAATTGAATATTGGATTTTTGTATCAATATTTTATATTTCATATGTTATAAGTCCATTATGTTCATGGATAAGTATACAATTTGGACAACGAAGTATGTGATGCACTTGATCTTTTAAAGGATTACGATGAATTGCACGCTGCCCTTCGAGAATACTCCCAAATAGTTTTTCCAAAACAGCTTAGATCAATGTTTTGTCTATATAAAATAAAATTCCTGAATATGATTTAAAAGTGAATTTGATGCTTATTACATGTGTGTCATCAGTTATTTGCTGGGATTTTATCCTTAAACCTCATCGGTCTTGGTGTGAGTTGAATGTAGCTGTTATACGAGTAAATTATGTAATCACTGAAAGACGTGATTTACAATATAAATTATGTAATTTTTATGCAGAAGCAAGGTGACGTAAGTTCTCCAGAAAATATCAAGCAGTTAGACAGGAAGGAGTTTACTTTTTATATTCAGATAACTAGTTATAACGTTATCCCACTGCTGTAATGGTCATCTGGAAGTGCCTGTTGATCTCAATATCACAGCTGACCCTCCTGTACATGGTGCAGCTATACAAGAGTCTTAAATTATGTAATCACTAAAAGACGTGATTTACAATATAAATTAACGTTATCCCACTGCTTTGAGTCTGGATTAAAGAACTAATATATGCTGCAATTGTACAATCTATAATTACATTAACATGACTGGATTAGAGAAGTAATATATGCTGCAATTGTACAATTTAGAATTATAGAGAATGTAATTGTAAAACTCAAAGATAATTAATAATATTAAAAAGTATAAAATGAAACTTTAGATAAATTTGGAATATGTTCTTTAAACAAGCACAAACTACTTTGAAATAGAGTTTTTAGTAACCCAAAGATGATCTTAAAGTGTAATATTTTTCATGGAAGTTGAACATCAAAAGCAATTCCATTAGCATCTTCGACAAAAGTGAAGACTAGATTCTGATTTAGTTGCAACTCATTGTCTTCTGCAAAAAAATTCCAACCAGCAGAAATTCTTGGAATTCCATGATTGTATACCATTCCAACTGACCAGGAACCATTATCAGTCCTCAGTAACACTTTTTCACCAGCTCTCCATTCTCTACCATGTGGAACAATACCCCTGGGAATGTGCTGTAGAACAAGGAAATAAGTTAATAATATAACAATCATTCATTGCAAATGTACCCGTATAACAAATTATAGTTAAGTATGTATATATAACATACCACTCCATGTGATGAGTTGTTTACATTTGACCATGTTAGACGGACATTGAAAGTTATATCTGCATTTTTCATCTGCTGCTCATCCAAGTCATGCTCTTCCCCATCCATGTCTTCATCCTCCATTTCTATATTAATTATAGCATAAACATGAATTATATTATATATACCAAAATTAACGTGTTCATAATTTACATGGATTTCTAACTTTAATTTTATAAATGCATAGCTCAATTATAGTAGGAAATAATTGGTATAGGTAATTAGAATACCTTGATCATGCTCTTCACGTTGTAAAACTTTTTCAAGTTTTGACTTATCAAATATAACTAAATCAAAACGGCCAAGACCACGATATGTAAACAACACAACATCTTTCCTTTCTATGTACTGTAATCCAATAATTTCAAGTAGACCATTTATCCTTTTTTCATTTTCAAAGTAATGGCCTTGGAAAACTTCTCCAGTTTTTACTGCCAAAGTAATAGTTGCAGGAATGAGCTTTCCAAATTGTCCATAAAAAGACTCAGGTATCACCTGTATAATATTTTGTAATATCAATTATACAACTGTTATTAGGATAAAATAAAATTAGTTATGTAGTAAAAGGTAACTTATGATATATGCTCTAAGTAGTATTTTCTAACTATAACTTACATTTCTCCAGAATTGTAGGCATCACCATTAACAGTTGCTAAGAATTTTAATCCAATGCCAGTGTTGTTGTCTGGAAAAACATTCTAATTTATGTTAATATGTTTCCGAAGAATTATTATAGTAATCAAAGAAAGAAAATAGAAGCACCTATGTCAAATAGCGTAGTCCTTGCCATACTTCTTGACGAAGGATACAAGATTTCTGAAGCATCATCATCAAGCACATTCACCAAGAAATTACCATCTCCATTGTAATTGAACACAAAAATTGAACCATTATGCAATATGATTTCCTTTAGAAATCGATCCATACGTTCAAAACTTTGATCTTTCTTATTGAAAAGCACATAGATTTTCCGACCATTTGGAAATTGTAAACCAACACTATGAGGTATTTCATCTCCATAATCCAATATGATTTCTGAAGGCAGTGTCTGTTAAAGAGAAATATAAGTTAAATTGTAAAATAAACATAATAGTGCAGTTTAAATAACCTATATTGAATGTAGTTTATAAATTAAGCATGTATTTACCATTTTTCCAGTGTCAATTTGAATAGGCTTATAGCCTATGATGAATGCAGGATACACTTCATTCCCTCCTCTCATCTATCAACATAACCAATAAATGAAATTGATGTTTAACATTCGTATTGTTTAATTATAATCTATTAATTATATTAAAAATACTTTTCCACAATCTGATAAAAGAAATTACCTGATGTGAGCTTTCAGCATTATCCAATCTGAGTTCAATTTGGTTTTGTCTCCCACTGGGTTCCTCACAATCTGTACATAGCAATCACAAAGTTTTTTTAGTAATTTTTTTTCACATTTTTTTTAACTTAACAAATATATATTAAATTCAGCAAACATGATTTTGGATGGAAGTTTACATCCCAAACCCAACTGGACATTGTTGTTGTTAATTTCTCAAGTTCTCTATTTGCGTAATTTATTTCCTTCCCATCCTCTCGATATATCCTCGCACACATCACCTTACTTCTATTCATTAAAAAAATAATAGTATCCTTTGCCCTTAAATAGAAATGATCTATCATTATTTTCAAATTTGTCATGTATCCTCCTATGTAATTGTAGCAGATGTACCAACTTTCGCCGTTAACTTCTAATTTTTTGGTGTTAATCAACTTCTGTTTGTAGAATTCCTTAATTATTCTTGGAACAACCTGATTGTAATCAAGAATTTCATTGTATAAAGTAATACATATATTATAAGTAAAAACCAACTACATTAAACATACTAACGACTAAATTTAGGAAATACCAGAACTCCTGAATTGATGAACTCTTCCGAAACAACCTTGAAAAACCCTTTTTTCGATTCTTTACAAACTGTTGACAAATTTACAAAAATTATAATAGCAATAAGCAGTTATATGTCATACATAGCTTTATTTTTCTGTTATACCTTGATTTTCATCAAATCATTCATCAGTTGCTTCGAAAATGCATGCGTTTACACTATTTGTCTCAGACTCTGGCAATCTATAGAGCTGATAAGTGGATTTTATATCCACTTATTTTCCATTAATTGGACCTAGATTGGTGGTTTTTCCTTAAGTATGTTGTGTCTTTTAATTCATTTTTGTTAATTAAGTTTTTGTTGTGCAGAACTCGCAGCTTTAGGTATTGCGGCGATAAAAGGCTAAAAAACGGTGGATTTCTATCTCAATTTTATCAAGTGGACTGGCTACGAGGAAAAAGAATTGTCATAAAGAAATTCTGATTGATATATTCTTAATGCTGAAATCCGGGTTGGTATTGTTATATTTTTCGTTAAGCGAAAGGAGTCCGATTTCAGATCCTCCAGAGACCGCAGCTTAGGGCTTAAGGATTTATTTATATTAATAAATATTTTATTTAATTAGGAAATTATATTTTTAAATATCTAATAATATTAGAAATTTATTTTTATAATATCTAGATTAAATTAATTATTTATTAATTAAAAATTGTAAGTTGTGTGGGTCAATAGCATTTTATTTTTATTTTTTGATTCGTACAAGTTTCCAGCGAACAGTTCTAAGATTGTGATAAAAAAAAAAGAAAAAAAAAAGAAGAAGAATCAAGTGACTGTCGTCAATTAGAAAATATAAAGAAGGAGGAATCAAGTCTGTCACTATTCTGCAAAGACACGCGCCTGGTGTGGCGTGTAAACCACGCGCCTGCAGGTTGTTTTTTTTTCCTCCGCGCGTGACAAGCACGCTCCAGTCAGGCAGTTGGGCTTTCTTCTGCTGAGTGGACGAGCAGTTTGGATTGTTGTTGGTGTTGTATGCTTTCGGCTGGCTTTTAATTATTTTGTGCTGTGTTATTTCTTTTGCTTTCTTTTTATTTCTTTTTAATTCTTTTCATTTTTATTTTATTATTGTGGTGTGCTAATTTTTGCTATAAATAGCCTAGTTCTCAAGCTTGTAAGAACACACCAATTTGGAGAGAAACAATTCTCTCTTGTAATCTCTCTAGCTTTTTTGTAATTTTAAGTTTTGTTTTTAAACACTTTAATTTTTGCAAATTTAGTATAAGTGTTATTTCGGTTGAAGAAATTATGGGGATTATTCGGAGTGCTCTTTTCTTTCATTGGAAACTATTTCGGTTCTACTTTCTAACTCTCGTAATTTTCATATTTAATTTATCGAAATTTTTAATTCAGTTTTTATTATTATTATTATTATTATTATTATTATTATTATTATTATTATTATTATTATTATTATTATTATTATTATTATTATGTTTTCATTTAATCCCATGATGACGATTCGTTCGATTATGAACTAATCGCCGTCATGGGATTCTAATGGATTTATTTACGTAATTTAGTAATTCGATGCCTTAATAATTTGTATTATGATAAAAATTCAGATTGCCTAATGTGGTTGCACTTAATTTATTAGATGCGTAGCGAACATCTAAATTATTAATTCCTAATGAATGCGAAAATGGATTTAGAAATTTAGAATTTGCCATGTTAGCATAGGTTCGTAATTTTCTTGTACATTTACGATAAGTGGTAGGATTTTGGATCACATCACCCTATGTAGTCATAATAAAGGAATTTATTCGTAAACCAATTATGTTTTCAAATCTTATAGACATATAGGGTCTAAGCATAAAAGGTGTCCACGCGACTTCTATCTTTTTAAGTGGATGTTCGTATGGTTTGATATAAGTTAAGGCTGAAAGGCGCTTATGTTAGTTTCGTGTTCCCGACTAACTTTCGTAAATTATCAAAATTACTTTGAAATTAAGGCATCAATTCTAAATGAAATAAATAATGAAATTAGAATCCCATGTTTTTCTCACATATAAATTTTCATTTAATTAAATTAATTAGTTCGAATTATTTAATATTACTAATTTAATTAATCAATTAGAAAAATACAAAAATACCCCCTTTTGATATGTATTCAAGCAGTTTGTTGTTTAATCATACGTCGTTGCTTAAATATTATTTCTGAACAAACACCAAGTCTTTGTGGGAACGAATTTATTATATTACTTGTGACCGCGTACACTTGCGCAGTTAGTTTTCGAACCAACAAGTTTCTAGCGCCGCTGCCGGGGACTTCGGTGTTATTTTCAGAATTTGTGTTTAACATCAACGGAGGTTAAACTTAACTGACTTGGATGTTTTTTTTTTCTAACGTCGTGTTTTCTTGCTCTGCCAGTATAAAGATCTTGAGTTGTTTATGCTAACGCGTGCCCAAGCTATTAAATCAAGAGCCGTAAGAAAGCTGGAAGAAGCATTAGAAATGGCGGATGATGTGCCCAAGACATTGATGGACTATTCTCAACCGAAAATCAATGACATCCAGTCAAGCATAGTCAGGCCAGCCATTGCATCCAACACATTTGAAATCAAACCTGGCACAATCCAGATGGTACAAAACTCTGTCCAGTTCGGGGGAACGGCAACGGAAGATCCAAATATGCATATCCGAAACTTCATAGAGATTTGTGACACATTCAAATTCAACAACGTGTCAGATGATGCTGTAAGGTTGAGGCTCTTTCCATATTCTCTACGAGACAAAGCTAAGGGATGGTTTCACTCTCTCCCAGCTGGCTCGATAACAACATGGGAGGAACTCGCTCAAAAGTTCCTCACTAAATTCTATCCCATGGAAAAAACAGCTGCCATAAGGAATGCTATTGCTCAGTTCACACAACAGGCGGGGTGATCTTTATGTGAATCTTGGGAACGCTACAAGGAGATGCTAAGAAAATGCCCTCATCATGGCATGCCCAACTGGATGGTCATAAATTGTTTCTATAATGGATTGGGATGGCAATCAAGACCTATTGTGGATGCAGCTTCAAGAGGAGCATTATGGGCTAAAAGTTATGAAGCTGCCTACGAGCTAATTGAAATGATGGCGGCTAATGAGTATCAGAATCCAACACAGAGGATGCCTCAACACAAGGTGGCAGGAATCCTCGAGGTTGACGCAGTCACATCCCTATCAGCTCAGCTTGAAGCGCTAAACATGAAGGTGGATTCTTTGACAAACTATGGGGTACAACAAGTAGCAAGTGTTTGTGAGCTATGTGCCGGTAGACATGAAATGAATCAATGTGCAATTTCCAATGAATCAGTGCACTTTGTGAGCAATTTTCAAAAGCAACAGCATCCGGTCCCAAACACTTACCAACCCAACAACAGAAACCATCCTAACTTCAGATGGAGCAATAATAACAATGGATTGCAACCATATCAAGCCCAACCACCATATCAACCACACCCATATCAACAACAACCATACCATCAAACCCAAAATCAGCAATATGGGGCCAGACCATACAATCCCTCAGGACTATATCAACAGCAGGGGCATCAACTTCAGAATCAGTACCCCCCGAGACAATCTCAACCTGTGGGATTTAATCAGCAATATTATACAGGTTCAGGTCAACAGTCTGCTGAGAAATCAAAATTGGAAGAACTCAGATTGATGTGTAAGAGCCAGGCTGTATCTCTTAAAACTCTAGAAAACCAAATTGGCCAAATAGCAAACGCCTTACTCAACAGGCCACAAGGAGTTCTCCCTAGTGACACAGAAACAAACCCTGGAAAAAGGGATGGCAAAGAACAATTAAAAGCTATCACTTTAAGATCGGGCAAAATCATAAAGGACCAAGAAGTTGAAAGAATAATCAAACAGCCAGAGGCACAGGGCAGCCACACCACTACGAAGGAACAAACGGAGATCTTGAAACCCGAAAATATCATCAGCAAACCGGAGGGTGTCAGCGCACCATCTGAGAAAGCATCTGAGGAGCATAAAACTGCAAACACTCAAATCTACCCCCTCCACCATATCCGTAGAGACTATAGAAGCAGAAATTGGATAAGCAGTTTGCAAAGTTTTTAGAGGTATTCAAGAAGCTACATATTAATATACCTTTTGCAGAAGCATTGGAATGGATGCCGAGTTATGCTAAGTTCATGAAGGGTATCCTATCAAGGAAGCTGAAACTTGAGGAATTGGAAACCGTTGCTTTAACAGAAGAGTGCCCATACCATGTACTATTGGCAATCTGTCCTTCGACAAATGCTTATGTGATTTGGGAGCTAGCATTAATTTAATGCCTCTGTCGGTTTTCATGCAACTTGGTCTACCTGATCCAAAGCCCACAAATATCTCATTACAGCTAGCAGACCGGTCAGTCACGTATCCAAGAGGTATAGTGGAAGATGTCTTGGTAAAGGTGGATAAGCTTATCTTTCCTGCTGATTTTATCATTCTAGACTTTGAGGAAGATAAGAAGATTCCTATCATTTTGGGAAGACCATTTCTAGCTACGGGCCGAACTCTGATTGACGTCCAAAAAGGAGAGCTAACTATGAGAGTGCATGATCATAACATCACTTTCAATGTGTTCTCAGCAATGAAATTGCCAACAGAGGAAGAAGAGTGTTTTAAGGTGGACAGGGTTTACACATCCGTGAATAGAGAAGTTGAGCATCTATTGATTTCAGATCCCTTAAAAAGAGCTTTAAAAGGGGATTCTGATGATGAAGATGATGAAAGAGCAGAGCAAATTCAGATGTTGAATTCAGCCCCGTGGAAGAGGAGGTTTGATTTTTCAGTTGAGTCTCTTGGGTTAGAAGATCTTAAAAAGTCGCAGGCGCACCTTAAACCATCTATTGAAGAGGCTCCTTCTCTTGAGCTCAAACCCTTGCCGGATCACTTGAAGTATGCATATTTGGGTGATTTATCTACATTGCCTGTTATTATTGGTGCTAACCTATCAGGAAGTGAAGAAGATAAACTATTGCGGATTTTGCGAGAATTCAAATCAGCAATTGGATGGACCATCGCAGATATTAAAGGAATCAGTCCTTCTTACTGCATGCATAAGATTCTTCTTGAGGAAGGCATCAAACCATCTGTAGAGCATCAGAGAAGACTCAATCCAATCATGAAAGAAGTGGTGAAGAAGGAGATTCTTAAGTGGCTGGATGCAGGGATCATTTATCCTATTTCAGACAGTTCTTGGGTAAGTCCAGTGCAATGTGTGCCTAAGAAAGGAGGCATGACATTGGTAGCTAATGAGAAAAATGAGTTAATCCCTACTCGGACAGTCACAGGGTGGAGAGTATGCATGGATTATCGGAAACTAAACAAAGCCACTAGGAAAGATCACTTCCGTCTTCCGTTCATTGATCATATGTTGGACAGGCTGGCTGGCCATGAGTATTACTGCCTTCTTGATGGTTATTCAGGTTACAATCAGATCTGCATCGCTCCAGAAGATCAAGAGAAGACCACATTCACATGTCCTTTTGGTACTTTTGCTTTCCGACGAGTTTCTTTCGGGCTCTGTGGTGCTCCTGCCACCTTCCAAAGGTGCATGTTCGCTATATTCTCAGACATGATTGGGATAAATGTGGAGGTTTTCATGGATGATTTCTCAGTGTTCGGAACTTCTTATGATGAGGCTTTGAATAATCTGAGTCTGGTGCTGAAACGATGTGTTGAGACCAATTTGGTGCTAAATTGGGAAAAGTGCCATTTCATGGTGCAAGAGGGAATCATTCTCGGGCATAAAGTATCTAGCGAGGGACTTGAAGTGGACAGGGCTAAGGTAGAGACTATTGAAAGACTTCCTCCTCCAATCTCAGTTAGAGAAATTTGCAGCTTTCTTGGACATGCAGGTTTCTATCGGCGATTCATACAAGACTTCTCCAAAATTTCTAAGCCGTTGTGTAAATTGCTGGAGAAAGACACCCCTTTCAAGTTTGATGATGATTGCTTGGCTGCTTTCGAGCTATTGAAGAAGAAGTTGACATCAGCCCCGATTATTACAGCACCTAATTGGGAAGAGCCATTCGAGCTAATGTGCGATGTTAGTGATTTTGCCGTGGGAGCTGTGCTTGGTCAGCGAAAGAAAAACCTTTTTCATGTGGTTTACTATGGTAGTAAAACACTCAGCGATGCACAGCTAAATTACACCACTACGGAGAAAGAGCTTTTGGTAGTTGTCTATGGTTTTGAGAAATTCAGGTCCTATTTGCTTGGGACGAAGGTGACGGTCTACACTGATCATGCAGCCATTAGATATCTGTTTTCGAAGAAGGATTCAAAGCCGCGATTGATTCGTTGGATTCTTCTGCTGCAAGAGTTTGAGCTTGAAATAAAAGACAGGAAGGGAACAGAAAATCAGGTAGCCGATCATCTATCTCGTTTGGAAGACCACGGTAAGGATTCAAGGGATAAAACTTTAATCAAAGAATCTTTTCCAGATGAGCAGCTTTTTGGGGTGCAAGAGGAAGAACCATGGTTTGCAGATATTGTGAATTATCTGGTGAGCAACGTCATTCCGTCAGAATTCTCTTATGCCCAAAAGAAGAAGTTTTTGCATGATGTGAAGTGGTATCGATGGGATGAACCATTCTTGTTCAGGCAGGGAGCAGATCAGATTATCAGGAGATGCATTCCTTACAATGAAACGAAGGAGATTTTGAGAGATTGCCACTCTACCACATACGGTGGTCATTATGGTGGAGAGAAGACCGCGGCTCGAGTACTTCAGGCAGGATTCTTCTGGCCAACCTTGTTTAAAGATTCTCATCAATTTGTATTGGGATGTGACCGCTGTCAACGGGTTGGAAATATCTCCAAGAGGAATGAGATGCCTCTCAACATGCTTCTTGAAGTTGAGATTTTCGATGTCTGGGGGATAGATTTCATGGGACCATTTGTCTAATCGTGCAACAACCAGTACATCCTGCTAACGGTAGACTATGTGTCCAAATGGGTAGAAGTCAAAGCTCTGCCTACAAACGATGCTAAAGTGGTTATAAACTTTCTGCACAAGAACATATTTACCCATTTCGGAACTCCACGAGCAATAATCAGTGATGAGGGGACACATTTTTGCAATCAGAAATTCACTACATTAATGGCAAGGTACCGTGTGACACATCGGGTTGCAACAGCGTATCATCCTCAAACTAATGGTCAGGCAGAAGTCTCCAACAGGGAAATCAAGCGGATTTTGGAAAAGGTGGTGAATCCTTCAAGGAAAGATTGGTCATTGAAGCTAGACGAAGCTGTTTGGGCATACAGAACCGCGTATAAAACACCCCTGGGTATGTCTCATTTTCAGTTGGTGTATGGTAAGGCTTGTCATTTGCCTGCCGAGCTTGAGCACAAGGCATACTGGGCTTTGAAGAAATTGAACTTCGACATGAAAGTTGCTGGTGAAAAAAGGATGCTTCAACTGAATGAGCTTGATGAGCTTCGTCTACAGGCTTATGAGAATAACAAGCTGTACAAGGAAAAGGTCAAGAGATGGCATGATAGAAGGTTGGTACATAAGACATTTGTACCGGGTCAAATGGTTCTGCTTTTCAACTCCTGGCTAAGACTTTTTCCTGGAAAGCTCAAGTCAAGGTGGTCAGGTCCGTTCACGGTTAAAACAGTGTTTTCGCATGGTGCAGTGGAAATTTTTGATAAGTCACCTGATCAGTCTTTTAAGGTGAATGGGCAGAGGCTTAAGCATTATCTTGGGGGTACGGTGAACCGTGATGAATTCACCGCTTTTCTTGCCCCAGCATGATCGAGTTACAGAAGGAACATCCGGCTAAATGACGTTAACGACAACGCTTCATGGGAGGCAACCCATAGGTTTGGTGTTTTTATGTGTGCTTTGATTTTGTGTGATTTTGTTCAGTTTGCAGGCCTTTGGCGAGTTGCAGGATTAGCCTCAGATTGGAGCTCATTTCCACCTCCTGATTCACTGCCCGAGGAGGGCAGCGATGCCGATAGTTAGGGGAGTTCTCTTTTATCCTTTATCTATACCTTCAATGAGGACATTGAATATTTTAAGTTTGGGGGTGATTTAGGATATTTCATTAATCGAGTCATAGCATTGCATATAGTTTTATGTAGTTCATAATACATCATGCTAGTTTAATTTCATATAATTCATATTTTGCAAAAAAAAAATTGATTAGTTGCATATCATATTTTCCTTGATCCCGTAGCGCTTGGTGGTTCCGTTTAGTAGTCAATGATGAATTTGAGTGTGATAATGATGGATAGAGGGTTGATTTAAATACTTTTGAATTGACGTGCATGTTGCAGAAACACAATCTTACACAACTCATCGGTTGCTTTTGGGCTAGGTTAAGGTCATGCTTGTTTGGTTGTTGAAATTTAATCACCTGATTATATTTGGAATTTTCTTTATTCCCTTGATAGCGTAGAATCACTAAATATAAGTTTGGGGGAAACCAGGGTTCATGCTAGTTTGTGTGTAGTTGTTAATAATTGATAGGTGTCAATTGGCTAGTAGCCATCTCATATTTATATGAGTAGTCTAGGGTTGGAATTGAGAATTCTCATTCCAGATTGCATATAAAAAAAATGAAAAAAAAAAATTGAAAAAAAAAGATTGTTTGTGAGTATGTGTGTGTATGCAAAAATTGATCAGGGTGAGCTCTTTAATACTCGAGCAATTAAGTTCTAGGGGACTCAAGCCTAGTGACCTAAGACTTTTCCAGTCTGGGATCCACTAACGTAACGCTCGCTACATGGGTATTATTGTATAAGCCTTTTGGGGTCTCATCCATTGCACGGTCAAATAAGCATGTGAGTTGTGTATAGTATTATGCGTCATAGTTGTTAGTAATACAGCATGAATTCCTGTCTAACTCAAATGATGATGGAGGTGTTTCTAGGTTATGAAGTGTCTAGCGTTCATTCTATTTATAAACTTGTGATTGTCTTGACGAAAAATAGGTATGGTTTTGACCTAGCACTAGGAGTAATTCTGATAAGCATTGCACACACGCACGTTTCTGTACTTGTACATGTTAATATGCGGGTATTTAGTCGATCTCTATTTGGAATTTTCACATTCTCTGAGTCACTCTGCTAATTTGGTTATTGCTTTGCCTATGGGATCCTTGCATCGTTTGCATTCATGCATTTAGAGGTAGTAGAGTCTGTTTCGCTTGAGGACAAGCATCAGTTTAAGTTTGGGGGTGTGATAAGTGGATTTTATATCCACTTCTTTTCCATTAATTGGACCTAGATTGGTGGTTTTTCCTTAAGTATGTTGTGTCTTTTAATTCATTTTTGTTAATTAAGTTTTTGTTGTGCAGAACTCGCAGCTTTAGGTATTGTGGTGATAAAAGGCTAAAAAACGGTGGATTTCTATCTCAATTTTATCAAGTGGACTGGCTACGAGGAAAAAGAATTGTCATAAAGAAATTCTGATTGATATATTCTTAATGCTGAAATCCCGGTTGGAATTGTTATATTTTTCGTTAAGCGAAAGGAGTCCGGTTTCAGATCCTCCAGAGACCGCAGCTTAGGGCTTAAGGATTTATTTATATTAATAAATATTTTATTTAATTAGGAAATTATATTTTTAAATATCTAATAATATTAGATATTTATTTTTATAATATCTAGATTAAATTAATTATTTATTAATTAAAAATTGTAAGTTGTGTGGGTCAATAGCATTTTATTTTTATTTTTTGATTCGTACAAGTTTCCAGCGAACAGTTCTAAGGTTGTGATCAAAAAAAATAATAAAAAAAATAAAAGAAGAAGAATCAAGTGACTGTCGGCAATTAGAAAATATAAAAAAGGAGGAATCAAGTCTGTCACTATTCTGCAAAGACACGCGCCTGGTGTGGCGTGTAAACCACGCGCCTGCAGGTTGGTTTTTTTCTCCGAGCGTGACAAGCACGCTCCAGTCAGGCGGTTGCGTATTCTTCTGCTGAGTGGACGAGCAGTTTGGATTGTTGTTGGTGTTGTATGCTTTCGGCTGGCTTTTAATTATTTTGTGCTGTGTTATTTCTTTTGCTTTCTTTTTATTTCTTTTTAATTCTTTTCATTTTTATTTTATTATTGTGGTGTGCTAATTTTTGCTATAAATAGCCTAGTTCTCAAGCTTGTAAGAACACACCAATTTGGAGAGAAACAATTCTCTCTTGTAATCTCTCTAGCTTTTTTGTAATTTTAAGTTTTGTTTTTATACACTTTAATTTTTGCAAATTTAGTATAAGTGTTATTTCGGTTGAAGAAATTACGGGGATTATTCGGAGTGCTCTTTTCTTTCATTGGAAGCTATTTCGGTTCTACTTTCTAACTCTCGTAATTTTCATATTTAATTTATCAAAATTTTTAATTCAGTTTTTATTATTATTATTATTATTATTATTATTATTATTATTATGTTTTCATTTAATCCCATGATGAAGATTCGTTCGATTATGAACTAATCGCCGTCATGGGATTCTAATGGATTTATTTACGTAATTTAGTAATTCGATGCCTTAATAATTTGTATTATGATAAAAATTCAGATTGCCTAATGTGGTTGCGCTTAATTTATTAGATGCGTAGCTAACGTCTAAATTATTAATTCCTAATGAATGCGAAAGTGGATTTAGGAATTTAGAATTTGCCATGTTAGCATAGGTTCGTAATTTTCTTGTACATTTACGATAAGTGGTAGGATTTTGGATCACATCACCCTATGTAGTCATAATAAAGGAATTTATTCGTAAACCAATTATGTTTTCAAATCTTATAGACATATAGGGTCTAAGCATAAAAGGTGTCCACGCGACTTCTATCTTTTTAAGTGGATGTTCGTATGGTTTGATATAAGTTAAGGCTGAAAGGCGCTTATGTTAGTTTCGTGTTCCCGACTAGCTTTCGTAAATTATCAAAATTACTTTGAAATTAAGGCATCCATTCTAAATGAAATAAATAATGAAATTAGAATCCCATGTTTTTCTCACATATAAATTTTCATTTAATTAAATTAATTAGTTCGAATTATTTAATATTACTAATTTAATTAATCAATTAGAAAAATACAAAAATACCCCCTTTTGATATTTATTCAAGCAGTTTGTTGTTTAATCATACATCGTTGCTTAAATATTATTTCTGAACAAACACCAAGTCTCTGTGGGAACGAATTTATTATATCACTTTTGACCGCGTACACTTGCGCAGTTAGTTTTCGAACCAACAAGTTTTTGACCAAGGTATTGCCCTCTTTCAAATTTATTATCTGTGAAAAGTAATACCATCCTTTGCCAAGCGTACATTTTCCATTTTTCATGCGAACATCAATTACCCAAAAGTTGGAACCAAAATGTATAAACAGCTTCTCACCATCTACCCAATCTTTGTACAGCTCTTCCAGGTCTGGACTAAGATTCTGCATTAGTAGTATAGATAGTTAAGAAACTATGTAGTTAATTTTTAACGAAAACATTTTCATATTGGACAAAGTAGCAAAACATTACTGAACAATTGCTCACCAAATGGTTTTTTTTCTGGCCAATATCATCTTTGCTAATGTTGATATTGTAATAAACAACACAATTCTTACAAGCATTGAATGACCATAGTTCTTCAGATTTGTCGTATTCCATTGAAAACAAGTCTACAACATACTGATCCTTACTCCAACTGGACATGTTTTCGTTTTTAAAATATTCTTCGGCATTAGTGGTTGGATACTTTGCCTCAATTGCTGTATCCCTGAAAATTCTAACTACAAACAAGTTTTCACCGTAGTAATCAAACTGGATAACATTGTATAGCTTGATTTCGTAGAATCGCATAAAACTCTTTAATCCATAGATTCTTTTTTTTCCTGAATCAAATATTGCTTTCCATGCAATATTTTTTCACCTTATAATCACATTTGTCGATAGTTGACATCCAAATGCTTCGCAAAATGAATTTGGAATCCTCTGTATCAAGATTTCATAATAAAATTGATATACCTAATTAATAAATCTTAAACATTATTACTGTAAAAGTATAACAGAACTAAAAATGTAATACTTACTAGGGATCCAAAACATTCATTGTCTATGTTTGCAGATAGAAAACTTCCCAAAATTTGTCTATCTCCTATTCAGTCATAACATATTTAACAATATATAAATTATGATGTTGCTGCTTAACAAAACTAAAGGATGAACAGTTGACAGAGGTTATCATTATGTCGAATTAAAACAAGTTTAGATATACCAGTGTAGTAAGCTTGATCCCTGGTCCTAAATATCAGAGTTCCACTCTGTTATACAAAAATAAGTAATTAATATAATATTATCAAATCCAGAAACGAGTAGTAGTACTCATGTAAATTGTTAAGAATCATCAAAATTGAGAAAACCCCGGTTATGAAACAATTTACAGTGTTTTAACCCAGTGATTCAAAGTACAACAAGAACAAAATTAACTTAGGCAAATATGTAATTGAAAGACAATGACTACATATCAAGCATAACACGAATATGCTCTGAATTTAACCATACGATTAAACAATGATGGTTAAAACTACATTAAGATATGTTTCTATACCTCCATAGTTTGTAGATCAATCAAAGTACTTCTTTTATTGAATTTGATTGGATTCTGAATATCAGGAAGCAAAACCCCAATTTTCAATGCTCTGCATGCAAGTAAGGTTTTGATTTCAGAAGGGAGTTTTTTTTGTAAGTTTGGTATGTAGTGTCTATGTTCGTGTCTTTCTATGTAACTGTATTATACCTTTTTATTTAATATACCTGTGTATAGCATTTATCTCAAATTTAGTTTTTGCTCATATTTCTAAAAAGATGTTTGTTAAAAGTCAACCCTATTATTCTTTTTAATTACAAATTTATATTTTTTCTGTTTTCGTTATGAAATTAGAATATGTATGTTATTAATTTATAAACTTTTTTCGTTTTAATTACAAATTTATCATTTTTCTGTTTTCGTTATGAATTTAGAATATGTATGTTATTAATTTTTTTATTAAATATTTTTTAATATAATATAGGATTTATAAAATTATTTTTAAAATTGTAATTATAATTACTATGTATGTAGATTTTTTGTATGTTTTTAACATTTTTTGCATAAAATTTAGAAAATAAATATATTATTGCGTGTGTGAAGCACGGACATATTTCTAGTTTATAATAATAATGGCAGTGTAATAGGCTATGCTTATGTCACTTAAATCTAACTGGGATTAACTTTTATATATGTATTTATTACTATAATAATTAGCATGTAGGTAGTAGTACAGTCACCCAAATCTAATCTGAGATTTACTTATATGTATATAGATATATATATCTTACTGTAATATTTGGCATGTACCTCACGACTCACGAGGTGCAGTCACAGATAATGACCATGTACGTATAGTAATAGTTACTAAGAATGGCCTATGACTCACGAGGTGCAGTCAAAGATAATGACCATGTTCGTACAATAATAACTATTAAGAATGGTATATATATATATATATATATATATATATATATATATATATATATATATGTTTACACAATATCACGCAAGCGTACGTGGTCACAAGTAATATAGATAGAAGTCAAGTTCGTTCCCACAGAGATCTTAGGTTTCAATTCAGTTTTGTACCTATGCAACAATGTATGGTTATTATGCACTGCTAAGATAATTAACAATATTAAGTTTTTACTAACTATAATTAACTAGGATACAAATTAACAAACTAAATATTACTAACTAATGAGAATTAAAATTGAATTACTTATATACGAGAAAACATGGAATCCTAACTTCATTAAATACTTCGCTTAGATCTGACGCCTTTAATCACTATGTGCAATGGTTATGATATCTGATCGGACAACACGAAACAAGTACACGCTACCTCTCAGTATACGTATACCAAACTAAACATACATCCACAAAAGAGATAGAAGATGAATAGACACCAATTATGCTTAGACCCTATATGTCTATAGAATTTGAAAACATAACGGTTGAAGAACAAGTTATCCATAAAGATCACACAGGGCAATATAAGTATTCTCATCTCATACTACGAATCATATTGATAAACAACTATGAACCTATGCTAGCATGACAAGTTCTAAATCTCAAGATCCACTTTCACTTCACAAGAGATTAACAAATTAGATGTTCATGACGCATCTATCAATTAAGCATAACCATACGAGGATATCAAATATACATCACACACAGATCTTTAAGCAATCAAGATACTAAGTTCCATAAGTAAATCCGTTAGAATCCCATGACAACGATTAGTTCATAATTGAACCGCTCGTCATCATGGGATCTATTGAAACCATGATAGAAGACAAGATATGAAAGAAAGTAATAATATTAATAAAACAAGAGTTGAGAAAACAAATCTATGATACAAAAGATGAAGTAGATCTAGATCTGTTGCTTGTCACGAGCGTTGAATCCTTCTCTCCTTTTCTCCCTTGCAGATCTAAGCTATATTATGTACAAGATATATAATTCTCTAATTCTCTAATTGTCTAATTTACAAAGGGTTGGATGTGTTATAGGCACTCCAAGTCTTGCCCAGCAAGAAATTGCCTTCTATTACAATTAGAATTCGATTAAGGTACTAAAAACTGCCCAAAACACAATTAGAACTTGAAAAGGGCAAAATAGTAAATTCTCTGCTCCCATCAGTCTGCTTGTCGCGCAGATTACGCCCACCACACGCAGCTTGAGCGCGCTGCTCCTGTCCTAAGTTGTAGAAAATCTTCCAAGCTTCGCGTGGACAGCTTACGGGCCTCAAACGGACTTATAGAACTCCAGATATGGCCAAAACAGTGTAGACTGCGCAACCTTCCCGGAAAATCCGAATTTTAATCAATTAATTCTCCAAACACGATAGAAGCATCAACCATAATCGATATTCTTGCAAATCTGCACAACTAAGCAAAACACATCAAAACTACAATAAACTTGAGTCCAAAACAATCAATTTAAGCCGAATCGAAGCGATCCAAGTGGATATAAATCCACATCAATATAGCATCTTTTGGGTTATAGGGCTAGAAACAAGAACTAAAATCCTTACATTACTCGATTCATTACAGCCATTCAATTACATCACATCGTGTATTACAAATCCTATACTACTAGTATAGCTTCGATGAGAAGTACACCAGCAACTAGTGCTATCCTGTACAAAGTAATATAATTATTACACATCAATATGATTACATATAACTTACTCCAGCTATAGATTTTCTGGATCACATCGTCTTCATAAGGGCATACTACCTGCTTCTTCCGAGCTATGCATATAAGCATCATCCGCCTACCTTTCTCTGAAAGGTTAATATTTAAAACAAACAAGTATGAGCGGAGGAATTGACCAGCAAGTATTAATAGAGTTTAACAATATATAATCCAATATACACAGGGGTTTTAAAATCCAACAATACTTAACATCATTTCCGAAACATTTATAACTATGAAACTTCAATAAGGAAAAATATGACGTTTAACGCAACATCCAATGAACAGATAAGTTTATAATAACCATAGTAATCCTCATATCTTAGCGAAATAGTATACACTACAGTATTTCTAATCTTGTAGAAAGCTTTTCAAAATACGCAGTTCAATATGCTGCTAAGACAGTTGTTTATCATCGTATACAAGCCAAACCATTAGAAGGTTTCATTTTTAGTATTCCTCAAGTCTGAAAGTATATACGTATAAGTATGTCATTTCCATCAAACACCCCACAGATCAACATCATGTACCGGGTATAAGTTCTTTAACCACTTGATAAATCTAACTCAGAAATAACTGTTAGGAAGCGAGTCCCCTGGCAGATCAACATCATGTCCTTTTTCTCTTTCTCCCTTTTGTTAATGAATATTATAATTAATATTCATCAATTTAAATAATCAATCAAATAACATATATCGATATCAATCTAGCTGTTTTAAGCTGAAAATAACCAGTTTATAACCATTGGAATATCTTTAATCCGTATTGAAAATAAACTATCTCCGATAAATAATATACTAGATAGAATCACTCCATTAAATTATTTTATTATTTCTTCAGGACAAAGTGATTTTAAAAAAGCGTTTTGAAAACGATATTCATTTAATTAAATAAATTTAATTAGGCGAATGAGGTTTATTTAATTAGTAAATGCTTTCAGAAGCATCTATTAATTAAATAAACACTGGTCTACTGGTGATGTTGCCTTTAGGTTAATTATTGCGAAATTCTTTTTAAAAGCTTTGCCCGGGTTTTCGAAAACATACAATACAAAATAGCCCCGGGTTTTCAAAAACATACAATACAAAATAGCCCCGACACGCGGCTAATTCTAAAACTCAATACATGCTCTACCCTCTGAGCCTCTCTTATTCCGATACATAAATACATACCTCATAACATATAGTCCACTACCATAGTACGAAAAGTTTATAGATATATATATACCGTATAAATCAAGGTATAGAGCCATAAAAATATCACTGCCCGTCAACAGTATTATAAGCCATGGGGTTTTGGTTATTACACGAGCAGAATTTAATATTGTTGGCAAAGCGAGGAATACAATGATTTGGAAGAAGAAGTACAAGGTTGGAAAACTCGCGATTACGGATTGAAAACTTATTTAACACATTTCATATATTTAAAATAAATATACTCTGAACAATAGAGTATGCATAGTAAACTTGCCTCTGGTCCTTAGCAGAAAATAGAAACCGCGGACAAATCCTTCGCACCTCGTCCAAGCGATTCCATGGACCTTACCTGACGTCTCGATCTTCCTTTTTGGATGCACGTCGCTCCAATTTGATTACGCCCTAATAGTACTGAAATGGTTACGAGTACGTGTCAGTCCTCCCTCGTATCTCGAGTAGTCCCGACTCAGAGTTACTACTAAGTCACTTAAAGAAAAACTATAGGCGTCTTCCCCATAGTTAACTATTCTAAAACCACTTAATGCACATAACACATTTATATCCATTTAATAGACTTAAACCAATTTAATATATAATTAATCCTCAAAGCATCATTGATCCTCAATACCATTTTTAATACTTAACTTAGCACATAAATCCTCGAGACAACAATTAATCCTCAAATCAACCACTTAACACATATACACATAATCAGTTAACATCCACTTCATGCCTCTAGACCACGGAAATTTAATAAATTAAATATAATTAATCGTAGGGGATTTTCAGAAAATTTCGGCATGAAGTATTCGTTTATCGGACTATGGGCACAGCCCCTCAAATATAATACAACCCTGTTTTAGCAAAAATAAAGCTGCCTCAACTTGCAGCAACATAAAATAAACACATAAGAAAGTATCCGCCCTGACATGCGGCACATAGCACATAATGATTTATATTACACTACTACTTACGCTACAGCAATGATCGTATTTCTCACGTATGTTAATGATACACGTGACAATCAATCATTGATGTTCGTAAGCCCTCGGGAACAACCCCTAGCACTAACTTTTACTTACGCTATATCGATGATCACACCACTCAAGTATATTAATTATACCCGTGATAGCTAATCATGGATATTCGTAAGCCCTAGGGATTAGTCGAAAAAAATTACACAAGTCCTCTAAATATTGACATTTAAAAACTTGTGATCTTCTCATAACCCCTAGCACAGTTCTAATTATTATAAAATTCCAACATTTAACATATAACATTCATAATTAGTAAGGCCATCAAATACCACGACTCGACTTATAGCACTTAGCACGTACACATTTATTGATGACCATATGTTACAAGTAAGTCACATAAACCTTAATTATCGACTCGATTAAATCTAATTCTCGCATATAAGACATTTATCTAATACTATGGTCAAACTCGATTGTTGACTAACTCGATTATCATTTAATCAATTAAGTATAGCAATTTCATATAACCACTTAATCATTTTATTCATTTAACACGAATCATAATAATCTTTAAATCTAACATTCACTCCGACTATTAAACTCGAATATTAACAAGACCACAAATTATCTCACAATTCCAATTAGCAACTAACAATTTAACAATTAACAATTATTAACTCGAACATTTAATCGGACTCATAATTAAACTCAACGATTATAATTATCTAAACTCTCCGAATTAAATTTGGAAATTCAACAATATTCATAATTTACAACATTAATCTAATACGACAATTAACACCTTAACTCATAATTTAAACTAACTAAATTACAACAATAATCTCGCAATAACGCAATTCATTTCTAAATTAATTACAATAATTAAACTATATCGAATTTACAACTAATTTAATAATAAATAAAAAAATAATTAAATAATTAATATTCGAAATTATACCATTTTCGTTTCCGGTGACCACCACGAAAATCTCCACCATATCTCTCTCTCTCTCTCTCTCTCTCTCTCTCTCTCTCTCTCTCTCTCTCTCTCTCTCTCTCTCTCTCTATCGACTAACAGCATCACCGCTGCCTCAAAGCTTGCGGTCATCACTTCCCCGCGCCTCCCCCTCCGCGCACAGCAGCCCGACGCCGCCCCGATGCCGTTCTCCTTCCCGCCGCGGCTCCTTAGCACCACCACTGCCCAACCTCTCCTCCCTTTAACACACACACACACACGAGTTATATATACACGCACACACGAGCTATATATGTATGTATAGGTTTTAATTGGTTCAAAATCAAAAACCCCCAAAATCTCTCAACCCTAATTTTTCTCCTAATCTCACTTTCTCTCTCCCCGACTATCTCCCTCGGCTGCTGTGTTGTATGTATGTATGTGTGCTGTGTTTTACCCTAATGGGCTTAGGCCCAATAACATTTAAAAACAATACAAATAATTACTACATACCTCAAATAATATTTTAACTAATAATTCTAAATTGTAAAAATAAAATTTCCAGTATAATTAAATACTAGAATATTTTTAAAGACTTTTGGAGAAAGAATTAGAATTAAATCTAATTTTTCTAAATTGATTTGCATTTTACAAATTATTGATAATTTATAAAAACAATTCATAATAATAATAATTCTGATTCATAAATTACAATTTACAGGGCTTTATAAAATACCACAAATATTATTGTTTTAGTAAAACCTCGAATTCTCGATTTTATATATTAATCGAGCAATTTCTACAAATCCTCAAATAATTACAATAATCATTTTCTAAGGATTTTAAAATATCCAACTTATTCAATAATTTAAGATAAAATCTCTACTGAATAATTCCACACTCCAAAATTAAATCTTTATCCAAATAATTTATTGACTCGAGATATCTACTCGGTCTATAAAATTTTAAAAAGGTCCCGGTTCCACTTAACCGAAAATAATTAAATAATAATAAAAAAAATTCCTCCTTATATTAGGAAAAACATTATTATTATTATTATTGAAATAATAATAAATAATTTCTTGAAAAAAAATCCGGGTTATTACAGTCTACCCTCCTTAAAAGGATTCCGTCCACGGAATCAGCTAAGGCCACTACTGGGATTCCTTAACTCTTTCATCATCAACATTTATTCTGCCAAATCGGAAAGTGTCCATTCGTAAACAACTTCTCCGAAACCTCAATCCAACCATAGGATCTCTATTTGACACAGTTATCACTTGAGTCTTACCACGTGATTCCTTTCACACATATATCTCGACCAACTTTCCATTATCGTACTATCCTTGAGAGAGAAAGTCCACTGATTCTATTCACAAAACATCCTTGAGAGAGAGAATACACTAATTCCATTAACATAATATCATTGAGAGAGAAAGAATTTACTAATTCCATTGATACGTCACTGATATTCTATTCACCATGGAATTCGCTCTTGTCATAGCCATTCGAATCTAATTTCTATCATCGAATTTATGACTTGGCCGACCTGGTTGGCATCCCCTTGAAATTTATTAGAGACAACTAGAATTATGGAGCTTTGAAAAGGTAGCTGTCATATTAAGGCTATTGCCACACACTGGTGATCATAAGGTTAAGAGTGTTAAAGCAAACCTTATTTGAGATAAGAAAATTTACCGAGAGATCAATATGATCGTAAGAACTCACGTTGCGTGTCTCAGTTAAGACATTACTAAAGGTAATTAGCCTTCTTGTATTTCACAACTCACAAGTGACGACATCCCGTCAGACTTCTATCACACAGACAGAAAGTCCTTGTGGCCCCTATATATATAGGGTTGTTCGTCTCAGTGGAGTTGAGAAGTATGAAAGTAATTCAAAGTCAAGTTAATAATTATCGTATCTTGACAATTAATTCTCAGAGGGACACCTTGGAGTTGAATTGAACGGATTCCAAAGGTGTGATTTCCAAAGAAAAGGATAACCAGAAAGACACTGGTATTCATCAAGCAAGTGGTGCTAGCTATACACCATAGAATCATCCACTATTGGAGGAAAGTGGAAGTTTGAAATATCGTCATTCATCAGGACTTCAGAAACCTGAAAGTAGGAATAATGACAGCTTCTGGCACAATCGAAATTAAATATGGCTTAACACAAGTATTAAAGAATAACTTCGAGGAGGGAATGTATTCTTTATTAAAAATTCTCTCTTGGAGAGATGTCAAGATAGGTCATAGATTAGGGGGTAATCAAAATAATTTATGCACGGGGAGGTGTCAAATAATTCATAGATTGGGGAGGTAATAAACATAATTTGCAAATGGGGAGATATCAAATAATTCAGATTGGGGAGGTTGTTAAATATAACTGATGTGTTTTAATCAGTGTTTAAGTGTTACAATGAATAATCAGAGTTTAGCTGGAAGCAGTCAGAGTTTAGTGTAAACTCTGACAGTTGGAAGTTCGACAGAGTTTGTCAAACTCTGTCTGGAGGAAGCGCGTCTGCTGGTCAATAGTGATTGAAGATTTATTATGGAAGCGATATCTTTGAAGATTGGATAGCTATCAAAGAGATCGAGTTGACATAGGAGACGTGTGACAATATGTAATTGATATCATTGTATAGCTGATTATTAGGAATATCAATTAGAGATTGTATCGTAGCTGTATGTTATATAAATACAGTTAGGTTAACCCTAGAAGGGTATCGATAACGAATTATCTTTATTGTAACCTAGCAGCTCTTTGTGATATTTTTACATCACGAAGAGGGTTCGAAATACAAGAAGTTTTTAAGTGCATAAACGCTTTTACTTGTTAAACTCTCATACAAAGTTGATTATTAATTGTGTATTCTGCCTAACAAGTGGTATCAGAGCCAATCTGTTACTTTATTACAGGTTAAGATCCAAACACAATAATAATCATGTCAGCAATTCCTCCACCAACACCTACTATTTCTGAAAAGGCTCCTACTACTGTGAGTCGTTATGAACCAATCAGGGTTCCTATTCTGAGGCCATTAGAGTATGCTATGTGGAAGGTCAAGATGACTATGTTTCTGGAGGCTACAGATCCAGAATATCTTGACAGGATTTATGAAGGCCCTCACAATCCTACAAAGCTATCTGTTGCAGTTGCTGGTGAACAAGCTAAAATGGTTCCAAAGGAAAAGAAGGACAAGACACCTGAAGATCTATCATCAATTGCTAAGGATGCAAAAGTTAGGCATTTACTGCATAGTGCTTTAGACAACGTTATGTCTAACAAAGTCATTAATTGCACCACTGCAAAAGAAATATGGGATGCTCTTGAAGTCAGGTGTCAAGGAACTGCGGCTATTAAGAAGAATAGGAGAAACATACTCACACAAGAGTATGAGCATTTTGAAGCTAAACCTGAAGAGACCATGACAGAAACATTTGATAGATTCTGTAAACTAATCAATGATCTGTCATTGGTCAACAAAGAGTATGATCTAGAAGACTCGAATCTCAAGTTTCTTCTTTCTCTACCTGAAAAGTGGGATGTGAAAACAACCACTATTAGAGACAACTATGATCTTGCTGAAACAGAGATTGATGAAATCTATGGACTGCTCAAAACTCATGAATTGGAAATGGAGCAGAGAAACAGGAGATCAAGCAGGAAAGGAAAGTCTGTTGCTCTTAATGTTGAAGAGAAGCCTCAGAAGAAAGAGGCAACAAGAAGGAAAATGAAGGGAAAAGCTTTGGTCATACATTCAGAAAGTGAATCACCAAACTCTGATTATGATTCAAACTCTTCTGAATTATCTGACTCTGAGGATGACGAAGAAGAAATGAGGAAAATGGCTGTGTTGATGGTGAAGACTTTCAAGAAAATGGGCTTCAAGAATTTCAAGAAAGGAAAAAGGTTTTCTAGGGATTCAAATGAAGACAGGAAAAGCTACAGGAAGTCTGATAAGAGAGATTCTAAAGGGAAGAAGGATAAGTCAGAAATTCAATGCTACAAGTGTAAGGAGATGGGCCACTATGCTCCTGAGTGCAAGAAGGGTAAAACTGGAAAGGTACTCTACACTAAAGGCAGAGATTGGGCAGATACTTCAGATTCTGATGAAGAAGTGAACTATGCTCTCATGGCTACTACTGAATCAGAATCCTCTGAAAATCAGGTACCTCTAACTACCTATGCTTATAATATTGATGACATTGCTCAATTAAGAATTTATCTTAAGTCATTGCATATAAGTTATAGGGATCAGACTTTAGAAAATGAGAGGATAAAAGCTGAAAATTCTGAACTTAAGGTAAGAAATAAACTTGTTGAAGAAAAACTTGAAAACATGCAACAAGTTCAGAAAGAGAGAGATGATGCTGTTTGCAAAGAACAGATTTTGCTTCAGAAGTATAAATAACTAGATTCAAAGTTGGAGGAAGCAAATAATAAAATTAGGACTTGGACTAATTCTGGAAAGGACACTCAACAGATTTTTCAAACAGACACTGTTGGTCTAGGTTATAATGAGGGAGATGAACTTAGATTTCAAAATCAAGTTAAAGTCAGAACTAAATTTGTTCATGGAACCAGTAAATTTTTGTCTAAAAATGAAAAGGAAGCTGTCAAAAGTAAACCAGTAAAAACTAGTGTTAAACAGGTTAATATTGGTTCAATGACAGATAAACAACTCAAACATAAACTAAAGGAGTTAAAATCTGTTGAGAAACAGAAAGTGTCAAACAAGAACAGAAATGGAAAAGTAGGCATCACTTCAGGAAATAAACCAATGCTTGCTAGTTATGCTCCAAGAAAGACATGTCATAACTGTGGTAGTACTAAGCATCTTGCAAATTTCTGTAAGAAAAATAAAAATAAAAATTCTTTACCTACAAAGTCTGAGGTAAAGAAGGATTTTGCTAGAACTAAGCCACAGACTTTATGCACACACTGTGGAAGCACCTGACATTCCATTTATACTTGCAGAGAATATCATGCTATCTATCATAATTACTATGAACTGAAACCCAATCTTAAATGGGTTAAAGTTGACACTGCAAGTGTAAACACTGATACAGTTAGCTCAAACTCTGATAATGTTAATTCCGCTGCAAAAGCTAA
The DNA here is from genome assembly GCA_036435485.1 of Saposhnikovia divaricata. Lineage (NCBI taxonomy): Eukaryota > Viridiplantae > Streptophyta > Magnoliopsida > Apiales > Apiaceae > Saposhnikovia > Saposhnikovia divaricata. Next base: position 63,369,675 of record CM071597.1, on the reverse strand, counting down.
CAAAGTTAAGAATGCCAAAGGATCCAAGCAAGTCTAGATCCTTAAAACTAATCCTTAGTAATTGTTTGTGATTGCAGGGTAACAGGGAGGCAACCCTAGTCGTGGACAGTGGATGTTCAGGACACATGACTGGAAATAAAGCCCTGCTATCAGAATATGAGGAGAAGGCTGGCCCAAAAGTTTCCTATGGTGATGGCAATGTAGGAAGAACATTGGGATATGGCAATATTAATCTTGGAAATGTCATCATCAACAATGTAGCTCATGTCCCAGGACTCAAGCATGACTTGTTATCTGTGAGTCAAATCTGTGACAAGGGATATCATGTAGATTTTCAACCTGAATATTGTGAAGTTATCAGCAAATCTACAGGAAAGGTTGTTCTAGTTGGTCACAGGCAAAACAACATTTATGAAATCAAGCTTTTGATAGACTCTGTTGGAAAAGCTGTTTGCCTGTCAACAAGAATGTCTAGTGAAGAGAGTTGGAAGTTGCACAAGAAACTCTCACATTTGAACTTGAACAACATCAATGAATTGATCAGAAAGGATCTTGTAAGAGGACTCCCAAAGGCTCTGTTAAATGTTGATGGCCTGTGTGACTCATGTCAGAAGGCTAAACAAAGGAAGTCATCTTTCAAGAGCAAGACAGAATTTTCTATCACTGATCCCTATCATCTTCTGCATGTTGATCTCTTTGGTCCAGTAAATGTAATGTCTATTGCAAGGAAGATATATGCTTTAGTCATTGTTGATGAATACACTAGATTCACTTGGGTGTATTTTCTAGCAAAGAAGGATGAAACTGCATTAACTCTGATGGAGCATGTGAAGCTTCTGGAAAAAGGATCAAGCAACAAATTCAGAATCATCAGAAGTGATAATGGAACTGAGTTCAGAAATGCAACAATGGAAGAATTCTGCAAAGACAATGGAGTGAAACAAGAATTTTCAGCACCTGGTACACCACAACAAAATGGTGTAGTTGAAAGGAAAAATAGAACCTTAATTGAAGCTGCCAGAACTATGCTTGATGAAGCAAAATTGCCAACTTATTTCTGGGCAGAAGCTGTTCAAACTGCTTGTTTTACTCAAAATGCAACACTGATAAATAAGCATGGAAAGACACCATATGAGATGGTGAAGAAAAAGAAGCCTAACCTGAAATACTTTCATATTTTCGGGTGCAAATGTTTTGTTTTGAAGACTCATCCAGAACAGTTGACCAAGTTTGAGCTAAAGGCAGATGAAGGAATTTTTGTTGGCTATCCACTGTCAACAAAGGCATTCAGAGTTTACAGTCTGAGAACTAAAGTGATCATGGAATCTATACATGTTTCTTTTGATGATAAGAAGATAACTGGACTTGAAGACAAAGATGAATATGATCAACTGAATTTTGAAAATGAAGATTTAAACTCTGATAAAGGAAACTCTGATGAAACAATTCTGACAGACTCTGTTGAAACAAACTCTGAACCTCTACTGGTAAATTCTGGAGAAACTTCTCAGTCACAACAAAGGGGAGAACCAGTTGAGGGGGAGCATGATCAAGATGAAGACTCAAACACTGATACTGAGTCAACTGAAAAATCTGGATCAAACTCTAATGCTTCAAACTCTGAAAATTCAAATTCTGACTCTGGGCAGTCAAGTTCAGGGGGAGTCTCAGAAAACGAAGATAGATCACAACAAAATCAGGAGAGCATGGATCAAGGGGGAGGATCACATGCTGATAGAAGTCATTTGCCTTCTGCTAGGAAATGGACTAAATCACATACACCTGATTTGATAATTGGTGATCCAGATGCAAAAGTAAAGACAAGAAGTGCTACTGCAAGTGAATGTCTGTTTCATGCATTCTTGTCTAAAAATGAACCAAAGAAAGTGGAAGAAGCTCTTCAAGATGCAGACTGGGTAACAGCAATGCAGGAAGAGTTGAATGAATTTGAAAGGAATGAAGTTTGGACCCTTGTACCAAGGCCAAAGAACAGATCTATTGTTGGTACTAAATGGGTTTTCAGAAACAAGACTGACAGTGAAGGTATTATCACAAGGAACAAGGCTAGACTGGTAGCAAAAGGCTATTCACAGCAGGAAGGAATAGACTATGATGAAACATTTGCTCCAGTTGCAAGATTGGAGGCAATCAGAATTTTTCTAGCATATGCCTCTCACAAGAAATTCAAAGTGTTCCAGATGGATGTGAAAAGTGCTTTTCTGAATGGAAATCTTGAAGAAGAAGTGTTTGTTGAACAACTACCAGGATTTGTGGACCCCAAATATCCAGATTATGTCTACAGGCTAGATAAGGCACTATATGGACTTAAGCAGGCACCAAGAGCATGGTATGAGACACTTGCTCAATTTCTTCTAGAAAGTGGATTCAACAGAGGAACAATTGACAAAACTCTGTTTTATTTCAATCAAGGAAGTGACCTCCTTTTAGTTCAAATTTATGTTGATGACATCATTTTTGGGTCTACTAATGATAAACTCTGTAAGAAGTTTGCCAAGCTCATGCAGTCCAGATATCAAATGAGCATGATGGGAGAGCTTAGTTACTTTCTAGGCCTACAGGTGAAACAAACAGATGATGGAATTTTCATTAATCAAGAAAAATATACTAGAAATCTTCTCAAGAAATTTGGTATGCTTGACTGTTCATCTGCATCAACTCCCATGGCAACAGCAACTAAATTGGACAAAGACAAAGGGGTTTCAGTGGATATGACAAACTACAGGGGCATGATAGGATCTCTTCTATACTTGACAGCTAGTAGGCCTGACATCATGTATGCAACCTGTCTTTGTGCAAGGTTTCAGGCAGATCCTAGAGAGCCACATCTGACAGCTGTGAAAAGAATCTTCAAGTATCTCAAGGGCACCATATCATTAGGTCTGTGGTACCCGAAGGAATCAGATTTCAAGCTACTTGGGTATTCTGATGCAGACTTTGTAGGCTGCAAGGTAGACAGAAAGAGCACTAGTGGAAGTTGTCAATTTCTTGGTGACAGACTTGTTTCCTGGTACAGCAAGAAACAGAAATCAATCTCCACATCTACAGCAGAAGCAGAGTATATTGCAGCTGGTAGCTGTTGTGCACAGATCTTATGGATGAAGAATCAATTGCTGGATTATGGATTGAGGTACAGTAATATCCCTATTTACTGTGATAATCAAAGTGCTATTGCTATGACAGGTAATCCAGTACAGCATTCAATGACCAAGCACATCAGCATAAGGTACCACTTCATCAGAGAACATGTGGAAGAAGGAAATATTGAACTACATTTTGTATCTACAGAACAACAGCTTGCAGATATCTTCACTAAACCATTGAGTGAAGCTACATTTACAAGACTGGTCAATGAACTAGGAATGGTCTCTGGTTCTGACTAGGAATGTTGGTTAGATTCAAACTTTACTTATGTGATGTATTAATCATATTTCCTGATTGGTTAAATGCTAAGTGAACTCTATTGATTAAACTCTGTTATGCATATTCTGTTAAACTCTGTCAGACAACTTGCCACAATCAACTGCTAATTACCAGCTAGGATCCAATGTAGAATCCGTTGATTGTAGGTTGCATCAGTTGATGAATAACTGAACTGTATCCGTTGATGTTATACAGTCTTATCCGTTGATAGTTGTGTTATACGGTCTTATCCGTTGATGGTTGTGTTATACAGTCTCTAAACTCTGTCATCATGTCTGTACGTCATACACTGTTAATAAGTTTGATAAACTCTGTGAACTTTGAATTGATTTTTGTCTGAGTGAAAAACACCAATGAAGAAATATGTATGAAGCATGATTCTCAGCAATTAATCATGAATCTTTCTGAGTTATTGTGATCTAATCTTAGATTGTGCAGAAAGTTAACACAGCATGATACTGGCTCATATTTATAGCATCTCCTAGTTTATTTTGTCCTAAACTCTGAGTCTATAAATACTGTGTGCATTACCTTTCATGAAAAACTACTGATGTTGATGAACTCTAAACTCTGTTAGTTATACTCTGAAAGAAAAAAAAACTTACTGCAATACCCCAAAGAAAATGTATATAGGTTGTTATATTCCTTTGAGATTATGTTGGATACTAGGATGACCCAGGAACCTATTGGTATATAATATGTGCTAAAATTCTCTGATTTTTGGTGACTAGTTAAATACTAGGATGACCCAGGAACTTATCAAAATGATAAGGGCTAAAATTTTTGAATTTTTGGTGACTGGTTCCAACCTCTGATTACTGGAATGAAGAAAAAAAATGAAAATAAATAAAAAAATATATATATGTATATAAAGGGGGTATAAAATAAAAGTTACTGTATATAGTTGATTACTTCAGAGTTTAGCTTTCATCATACAGTCAGTGTTTACTATGACAGTTTGTGCATCCAGTGTTTATTGATTTACTTTATGGATTTTATGAAAAATTAGATGCTCTAAAAATTGACTTAGTAAACTCTGCTTCATACACACAAATATTCACAACTGTGCAATTTATGAAAGGGTTTCGGTGATAAAGTTGGAGAATTGACAAACGCTGTTGATTCGTGATTTGTACTCTAAGGTATATTTTCACTTGGACAATTTGAAAATCTTGGAGTAAATAGGGTTTTTGACAACTGTTAATCAGTGGATTGTTGATGAATGTGTTCTTTATATGATTACTTAAATTAGTTTTCATATTCTCTTCTTGATTTATTTTCTTAAAGAACAGTTCATAAAACATAAACAAAAGTTGCAGAACACAATGAATAAGATTAGAGAAACATAATTTTTCATTGATAATAAGAAAGAGATTACAAGCAAATATTACATCTTTTTGTTCTCTCTATCTGCTAATCTATTCAACAGGAAAGTAAAAGGTCAGTCCAAACCACTCCATTGTTAGAAAAAATTCCCAGATCCCATCTTTGCCACTTTATTTGGGTGGAAGTTGAAGGGATAAGGTTATTTTTGCTGACATATTCATTAACAATGGTTGGTGGTGTTGGATGAGGATGCCTTCGAGGAGAGCCATGCCAATGTTGCTTGGAGGGCAGCATCGATGTCGATCACCCTTGCAGGTTTCTCTCTCTCGATCTCTTCCAGACCGGCATCCATTTGCAGCCACAGCGTCTCAAGCTGCCTTTCCCACTCAAACGCTTCAAATTCTTCACGCGTATAGCTGAAGATGTCCCTATTCTCGACAAGATGAAGGTTCTTTTCTTTGATGGTAAGGTTGGCCATTGTTTTTCAGAGTATTTGGTTTGAAGGGTTTGTGATTTTACAAGGGAGACTGAAAGGTTAAAGGTTTAATGAACTAATCTGAGCAAGTCTCTAGGCCTTAAATAGAGATGGGTAAGAACGAAGTTCTTAAACGCTTCGTATTCTGGTTATTAAAGGCAATAGGTAAACGCTTCAAATTCTGGTTTTACTTGTGTCTAGATATTTTAAGAGAGTATTATTTGATTTTTGTTTAAATCAAATATTTAAATGTTTTAATTTGAAAAATACTCTTCTTAAAAATAAGCGCACGTGACCCACTCGCCCTTTAATGTGTCCCACTTACCTATTATCGTGTCCCACTACACATTAATCAAGGAACTGATTGAGTGTTTGTTACATAAGAGATTGGGTTTTTAATTACTTTAATCACTTTTGTGTCCAAACGATTGTGTTTTATTCTTACATCTCACAGTTCTCTTATTTTTCACTTGGGCATTCACGCAAACACCTTTTCTACATACATTACTCTTGGAAATTCTTGCAAATTTCTTAACTCAATGGCTTCTAAAGCATTCACTGCTCTTGGTTTACGGTTTGTTCCTAACAACTATGAAGCTCCACTCTATCATCAACGCGTTCCAGAACCGTTTCATCTCATGCAGAACTTCTTGAGGGATTCAGAGATTGGACAAGCTCTGGTTGGACCTCCTACTCTCTCTGCGTCTCAAATTGCTACATTTTGGCAGAATTCGGTTTATGTGGATGGAGGAGAGAATGGAACTCCTAACATTATCTTCACTTACGAAGACCAAGATTATGTGATTACTCCACAGACTGTACGAGATACAATGGGGTTTGACACACATACTTCTTATACTCTGGTTAATGAAACTTACTTGAGAGAGATGCTACAAGAGATAGGTTACATGGAATCTCTTGACAAGCTTGGCGGTATAAAGAGACCAAATCTCAGAAAGGAATGGAACTTCTTCTTTGATTGCATTACAAGGACGTTCCAGAAGAAAGTCACCAACTGGGATGCCATTCCAATAGACAGTCTCCAAATCGGGTATTCTCTACTCTATGGTACTAATTTTGATTTTGGTCGACATGTTCTGATGAGCTTAGGTGATAAACTGTCAGAATCTACTACTGTTTATTATGCTCGTTTTTGTCAAATGCTGTTCAATGCTTGTGTACCTGGTCTTGAAATTGATGATGCTGATGAAATTGATCCTTTTAGAGTCAATAAGAGAATATTCTCTGATATGACTAACAAGGATGTTGGTAAAGCAAATCTCCCTGCTTTTGTTATGCCACTTGCTCTGCGAAATTTTCTCAATCAACCACAAGAACCACAACAACCTGAACCACAACGAGATCAACAAGAACCACAACAACCTGAACCCCAACAACAACCACAACAACAACCTGAACCACACCCTGAACCTGAGCCTGAACCGTTAAACACTGATCGTACTCAACAACCAAACACTGAATCACCTGCTCACTCAGCACCTACAAAACAACCTTCACCCACTCCACAAACAAACTCTGAATCATCACAATCTCCACCAGATTCACAATCTAAAGCACAAAGAGTTAAGAAGGCAATTATTGAACGACATGCAAGTCTAAAGCAGGCAAAAGAGACACAAACAAAATCAAAACGGAAATCTCCTGAAGCTGTTTATACTAGAAGGGTGAACAGAATAAAAGTACGGGCAAAAATGCCTAAGTCACCATCTAGTGACGAGGATTCAGATAATGTACCTCTAGCAAAACGAAGAAAACTGATATTCTCTGATTCTGTGGATGTAAATCTTGAAGCTCCAGAGGTCGTTTCACAGCAAACACCTCCTGTTGAGGTTGAGAAAGATGCAATACCTGCAGAGGCTGAAATACCTGCAGAGGATGTAATGCCTGCAGAGGACAAAATGCCTGCAGAAGAGGATGCAAGAGATGGTGTTTCTCCAATAAATGATATTCTTGATTCATTTATACCATTCTCTGATCCTATCTCTGATATTGGTGTAGCTGATCAACCTACGGCTGTTCTTTCTGAAGCGGTGGCATCTCATACTGAGTTAATATCTGATGCTCACCAAACTGTTGAAGGAGGAGAAGAAATTGATCAGGCAACCAAGGTCACTTCTCAGTCTATGCCTGTTGCTGAGCCTGAGCAACATGGAGAAAATCTTGACAAGCCTACAGAAGAAATTGCTAAACCTATGGCTGAAGCTGAACCTGTTAAAGCTACAAGTATTGAATCTAAAGGTGAAAGTAGTGCAAACTCTGATGCTTCTCTGAGTGCACTAGTACAAACTGACAATAAACATACACCTTTCCCTCAACCGTGTACTTCTCATGAAGTTGAGAGAGCACAATTTGCAAAGAATGCTGCTGAATGGTACAAAGAGGATTGTATTTTTCCACGAGGAAGAGCAGCTGATTTTGTTAAGAAAACTGCTGATACTATCTCCAATCCAGAGATTCTTTCTTGCTTGAAAGCAACTGTAGTTCAAGTCAAAACTCTGGATAGAAGATTTGATGATACTACATTGGCAATCACTGCTTTGCGAAATGAGGTTGTAGCTAGAGAGATGAAAATGGAAAGAGATTCAAAACTAGTGACTACAAAATTCTCTAAAGCTCAAGACAATCTCTTTGCCAGGCTGACTAAAGTTGAAGAGAATCAGTGTGACTTATCTGCTAAAATTGATTCTATTGCTACCTCCCTGGAATTGATTACATCAATTCTTATGCCTGATGATGTCAAAAAGGGGGAGAGAGTTGTCAGAAGGGATAGTGCTGGAGATGGAGGGGCAAGTAACAAAGGAAAGAACAAGGCTGAAGAGTTTCGAACTCTGAGAACTAGCAAGTCATCTAAATCACAGTCTGTTGGGAGAAATACTGATACTCAAGGTACTTCAAAGACCAAGAGTTTGCTGTTACCTTCTAATCCACAAACTGATGAAGAATTGGCTGCTAAGCTGTTCATTGAAGAGAATGAGGAAGGAGTTACGATTGAGGACATTGAAGTTGAAGAAAAGAGTTTACAAGAAGAACATCTTAAAGCTTTAAAGTCTGGTAAGGTACAAAGAGGAAAAGCTCCTAGACCTGTTGTTAAAGGTGTTGTGATCAGAGAAAGGACTGATGTTAGTCAAAGTTCTCGGTTTTCAAAGGAAGCAATTGCAGCAGAGGCTAAACTCAAGCTAAAAGGCATTGAAGGTGAAAGTTCACAGAAGAAAGTTACAACTTCTGTTGCATCACAAGCAATGATCACACCTTTACACTCTTCTCAGTTGAAATCGGTTTTTGGTAAAGGAACAATTCATGATCCAAATGTATTATCTGGAGTCTCAATGAATGTTTCTGATAGAAAAGCTTTATCTGGCAAAGTTGGTAATAATAAGGGTGGACTAGGTTCACACAGAGACAAAAGGCAATATACTGGTCCTAGAGATCCTTCTTCACTGGCTGTTCCAGGTCGTGGTGTTCCTCAAGAGAGTTTGGACAGACTGGAATCAGTACAGTTGGTTCATCAGAAGAGTTTAAACAAGGATTTTCTTTTGTACTTCATGGCTGATGGGACAGTATTTAAAGTTGGTGAGGATGATATTGGCTTGAAATGTTGGGAAGAACTAGAGTATGTTCTATATCTTCTCAAGGTGAATAGTCGAAGGACTCAATCAGTTGCTAATGTGCTCAGACAGAAAATGACTCAGAATCTAGCAATCAGAGGACAGAAATATAATAGCAGATATGTTCCTAAGTACAGGGATTACAAAGGAAATCTCATTGAAATGAAGAAAGGTACTGCAAAGTTAAAGACTGATTTGGGAATCACAGTACTTGATTTCAATTCACAGTCAGAAAAAGTCAGATTTATCAGACTGGGAAATGAGATGAGAAGGAACAAAATTTATGATCTTAGGGCTGCTATCTACCAGACAGATGAAAGTGATCCTCATCTCAGAGAAATTAAAGAAGCTATGAAGATTGAGCTTGAAAATGCAGAAAGAAGATTGCTGATTGATTATCTCAGAACCATGCCAGATCTTGAAATGATAAGAGATTAAGCTCTGTAAGGATTTTCTTATTCTCTGTAGTTTTTATTAAGTAGAAGCTTAAACTCTGAATTTGTATAAACACTGTATTTGTCTATTTGTTTTGACATCATCAATTATTGTCATTAACTTGTGCATTTTTGCTAATGAACAAGTTGGGGGAGACTGTTAAATATAATTGATGTGTTTTAATCAGTGTTTAAGTGTTACAGTGAATAATCAGAGTTTAGCTGGAAGCAGTCAAAGTTTAGTGTAAACTCTGACAGTTGGAAGCTCGACAGAGTTTGTCAAACTCTGTCTGGAGGAAGCGCGTCTGCTGGTCAACAGTGATTGAAGATTTATTATGGAAGCGATATCTTTGAAGATTGGATAGCTATCAAAGAGATCGAGTTGACATATGAGACGTGTGACAATCTGTAATTGATATCATTGTATAGCTGATTATTAGGAATATCAATTAGAGATTGTATCGTAGCTGTATGTTATATAAATACAGTTAGGTTAACCCTAGAAGGGTATTGATAACGAATTATCTTTATTGTAACCTAGCAGCTCTTTGTGATATTTTTACATCACGAAGAGGGTTCGAAATACAAGAAGTTTTTAAGTGCATAAACGCTTTTACTTGTTAAACTCTCATACAAAGTTGATTATTAATTGTGTATTCGGCCTAACAGAGGTAATCCAAATGATTCACGAATGGGGAGGGTATTGCCAAGGTCGCCACGGATGCCTTTTATATCGGCTCCTCTGACAGATAATCGTTCGATTTTAAAGCTTTTCTTTTCCATGCACACCCTAAGGTGCTTGATAATTGACATCATTGTCGACTCGTAATAGTCGCTAAGGATTCAGTCACCGACATTTATAATCGCAGGGAGTTCTAATCAACTCAGCGCAAGCATCTCAAGCAAGCGTTCTATTCTTTAAGTAGGCTTCGATACCGGTGTCGCTCCTGGAAATGACGAATTGCATGTTTCGACTTGGCGATACTCCGGAACATCTTTAGAAAATACGTACTTAAATCTGACTACTGGTATTACCGTCTTCATACCAAACATTACTTTTTCTAATATCAATCATATGTGCTACATAAGCTAACACCTTTGGCATGCCAGCCTTATTATTTAATTCTTTCTCTGACTTTCTCAGTCCGTCTTGGTTCTTAAAACACATTTCGTCTTTATTGACAACAGCCGGTGTCCGCCCACCAATCCATTTCTAATATTACCTCAAGCTCTCTTAAACTTGAGAAGATTTAAATACCTGCAACTTCGGCTAATACTCTTTCATAGGGATCTTGTTTTGCTTCCCTTTCTTGGAATTTTAACAGTACGAGTACAATCTCAGCGTATCCTTGCCATAATGCCAGATGTCATCTTTCCATCCTTTACCGTCATGTTGAAATTTCCTATAATTCAGGGAATACATAACTACGTCCATGAATCCCCTAAAATCATCTTAATCTTTGGTCTCGGGCGATTTATGCCCCTGCCGACCAATACTCGTCTCTGAGAATTCTTTAGTAGACATCCATCGCTACAAGAAGTGAATTCTATCTCAACACATTCCTCAGTATGGCATTCCAATCTTAACTTAATCATTGGCACTACGTCCAGTAGTCCAACATGAACTCTACATGAGTTCTGAAGTTCTCACATAACTATACACACTCCTACTCACTCTCGTTTCTGGCTTACTATAACCTCAGCTCTGATACCATTTCTGTAACACCCCAAATCTGGGGTCAGGGATTTGGTCGTCACGCGGAAATCCTCAATAACAAATCACCTGTTTATCAATATTAAACCATTTGTAGTCACTTACTAACAGAAATACAACAATTGAGACCCCAACTACCAGGCATCTTTTGGATTATAGGGCTAGAAACAAGAACTAAAATCCTTACATTACTCGATTCATTACAGCCATTCAATTACATCACATCGTGTATTACAAATCCTATACTACTAGTATAGCTTCGATGAGAAGTACACCAGCAACTAGTGCTATCCTGTACAAAGTAATATAATTATTACACATCAATATGATTACATATAACTTACTCCAGCTATAGATTTTCTGGATCACATCGTCTTCATAAGGGCATACTACCTGCTTCTTCCGAGCTATGCATATAAGCATCATCCGCCTACCTTTCTCTGAAAGGTTAATATTTAAAACAAACAAGTATGAGCGGAGGAATTGCCCAGCAAATATTAATAGAGTTTAACAATATATAATCCAATATAAACAGGGATTTTAAAATCCAACAATACTTAACATCATTTCTGAAACATTTATAACTATGAAACTTCAATAAGGAAAAATATGACGTTTAACGCAACATCCAATGAACAGATAAGTTTATAATAACCATAGTAATCCTCATATCTTAGCGAAATAGTATACACTACAGTATTGCTAATCTTTTAGAAAGCTTTTCAAAATACGCAGTTCAATATGCTGCTAAGACAGTTGTTTATCATCGTATACAAGCCAAACAATTAGAAGGTTTCATTTTTAGTATTCCTCAAGTCTGAAAGTATATACGTATAAGTATGTCATTTCCATCAAACACCCCACAGATCAACATCATGTACCGGGTATAAGTTCTTTAACCACTTGATAAATCTAACTCAGAAATAACTGTTAGGAAGCGAGTCAAAGCTCTTGAAGCAAAACATTTGAGACTTGACATCAATAACCGATGAACCATCTTTCATCTTTTGAATAATTGCAAAAGTGCACAAACACGTGCCATTATTGTTCGAATATTCTTGCAGTTCTAGATACTGCATGAATTCATCATCATCTTCTTTCATAATTGAAAACAACACTATCGGCTACTTGGCACTTCGGCCTAAGAAGCAGTTTTTGAGTATTTTTCCAAAGTGGAGGATGGGACTTAAAGAAAACATAAAACCTGACAAGGATTGACGATGATCAGCCGCCACATCCAACTCCAATAATCCGCGGGTCTTCTCTACAGGTAGAAGGATAGAAACTACATCCGTAACTATCCCCGGGTGAAAACTACATCCGTAATCACCCTCGATGAAAACTACATCCGTAATCATCCTTCGGCAACACCTGGGCCGGAATAATAATTGATGGACCGCCTGGCTCACGGCCGCTTACACATCCCGGGAATCGTTCGTCAACGATTCCCACACCTGCCAGAGTCCCCTTTTTCTTTTTCTTTCAAAACTTGTTTTGATTGAAAATCGAGTAGTTGAGGTCCGACATCAGTCTACCGATAATTCTTGAAAAATGTGCAAGGAAGTAAAACCAGACCGGGGGTTTTCGAAAATATTTTGAGTTCGAAAGAGTTCGAGTATAGATATACACTTATACCCATATCAATCCCGACACAGGGTTTTGTGTTCACATATGGAAAATGGTACGCATAAAGCTTGTAACACAACAAGGTAATTCCATATATATATATATATATATATATATATATATATATAAGTTCTGGAAAAGTAACTTACCTAGATAGAATCAAAATATAATATTTTAAATGACTATGAAAGTCCTTAGACATCTTTTGAATAGTGTTTTATAATCTTCAGAACACTCAAAGTATTTAATAAATATTTGACTAATATGTAACAATTAATAAATATTCAATAATCCCTTTTTAAAAGAATACTCAAAATAATATTCATTTATTAAATAATATTCAAATAATATTTACTATTAATACCGAAATATTTAATAACCTCAAAACACCCAAATACAACTCTTGGAATGTTTCTAATAAAAAAATCAAGACACAATCTCTCCGGCAGTCTCCAAACTTTAGCCACTTTATCAAATAACTACTACTGACTCTCGGTCAGTAAGGAATAATTAATAAGCCTGAAAATCCTTTTTCTCTTTCTCCCTTTTTGTTAATGAATATTATAATTAATATTCATCAATTTAAATAATCATTCAAATAACATATATCGATATCAATCTAGCTGTTTTAAGCTGAAAATAACCAATTTATAACCATTGAAATATCTTTAATCCGTATTGAAAATAAACTATCTCCGATAAATAATATACTAGATAGAATCACTCCATTAAATTATTATATTATTTCTCCGGGACAAAGTGATTTTAAGAAAGTGTTTTGAAAACGATATTCATCTAATTAAATAAATTTAATTAGGCGAATGAGGTTTATTTAATTATTGAATGCTTTCAGAAGCATATAATAATTAAATAAACACTGGTTTATTGGTGATGTTGCCTTTAGGTTAATTATTGCGAAATTCTTTTTAAAAGCTTTGCCCGGGTTTTCGAAAACATACAATACAAAATAGCCCCGACACGCGGCTAATTCTAAAACTCAATACATGCTCTACCCTCTGAGCCTCTCTTATTCCGATACATAAATACATACCTCATAACATATAGTCCACTACCATAGTACGAAAAGTTTATAGATATATATATACCGTATAAATCAAGGTATAGAGCCATAAAAATATCACTGCCCCGTCAACAGTATTATAAGCCATGGGGTTTTGGTTATTACACGAGCAGAATTTAATATTGTTGGCAAAGCCAGGAATACAATGATTTGGAAGAAGAAGTACAAGGTTGGAAAACTCGCGATTACGGATTGAAAACTTATTTAACACATTTCATATATTTAGAATAAATATACTCTGAACAATAGAGTATGCATAGTAAACTTGCCTCTGGTCCTTAGCAGAAAATAGAAACCGCGGACAAATCCTTCGCACCTCGTCCAAGCAATTCCATGGACCTTACCTAACGTCTCGATCTTCCTTTTTGGATGCACGTCGCTCCAATTTGATTACGCCCTAATAGTACTGAAATGGTTACGAGTACGTGTCAGTCCTCCCTCGTATCTCGAGTAGTCCCGACTCAGAGTTACTACTAAGTCACTTAAAGAAAAACTATAGGCGTCTTCCCCATAGTTAACTATTCTAATACCACTTAATGCACATAACACATTTATATCCATTTAATAGACTTAAACCAATTTAATATATAATTAATCCTCAAAGCATCATTGATCCTCAATACCATTTTTAATACTTAACTCTTAGCACATAAATCCTCGAGACAACAATTAATCCTCAAATCAACCACTTAACACATATACACATAATCAGTTAACATCCACTTCATGCCTCTAGACCACGGAAATTTAATAAATTAAATATAATTAATCGTAGGGGATTTTCACAAAATTTCGGCATGAAGTATTCGTTTATCGGACTATGGGCACAGCCCCTCAAATATAATACAACCCTGTTTTAGCAAAAATAAAGCTGCCTCAACTTGCAGCAACATAAATTAACACATAAGAAAGTATCCGCCCTGGCATGCGGCACATAGCACATAATGATTTATATTACACTACTACTTACGCTACAGCAATGATCGTATTTCTCACGTATGTTAATGATACACGTGACAATCAATCATTGATGTTCGTAAGCCCTCGGGAACAACCCCTAGCACTAACTTTTACTTACGCTATATCGATGATCACACCACTCAAGTATATTAATTATACCCGTGATAGCTAATCATGGATATTCGTAAGCCCTAGGGATTAGTCGAAAAAAATTACACAAGTCCTCTAAATATTGACATTTAAAAACTTGTGATCTTCTCATAACCCCTAGCACAGTTCTAATTATTATAAAATTCTAACATTTAACATATAACATTCATAATTAGTAAGGCCATCAAATACCACGACTCGACTTATAGCACTTAGCACGTACACATTTATTGATGACCATATGTTACAAGTAAGTCACATAAACCTTAATTATCGACTCGATTAAATCTAATTCTCGCATATAAGACATTTATCTAATACTATGGTCAAACTCGATTGTTGACTAACTCGATTATCATTTAATCAATTAAGTATAGCAATTTCATATAACCACTTAATCATTTTATTCATTTAACACGAATCATAATAATCTTTAAATCTAACATTCACTCCGACTATTAAACTCGAATATTAACAAGACCACAACTTATCTCACAATTCCAATTAGCAACTAACAATTTAACAATTAACAATTATTAACTCGAACATTTAATCGGACTCATAATTAAACTCAACGATTATAATTATCTAAACTCTCCGAATTAAATTTGGAAATTCAACAATATTCATAATTTACAACATTAATCTAATACGACAATTAACACCTTAACTCATAATTTAAACTAACTAAATTACAACAATAATCTCGCAATAACGCAATTCATCTCTAAATTAATTACAACAATTAAACTATATCGAATTTACAACTAATTTAATAATAAATAAAAAAAGAATTAAATAATTAATATACGAAATTATACCATTTTCGTTTCCGGTGACCACCACGAAAATCTCCACCATCTCTCTCCTCCCCCCCCCTCTCTCTCTCTCTCTATCGACCAACAACATCACCGCTGCCTCGAAGCTCGCGGTCATCACTTCCCCGCGCCTCCCCCTCCGCGCACAGCAGCCCGACGCCGCCTCGATTCCGTTCTCCTTCCCGCCGCGGCTCCACAACACCACCACTGCCCAACCTCTCCTCCCCTTAACACACACACACACACACACACACGAGTTATATATACACGCACACACGAGCTATATATGTATGTATAGGTTTTAATTGGTTCAAAATCAAAAACCCCCAAAATCTCTCAACCCTAATTTTTCTCCTAATCTCACTTTCTCTCTCCCCGACCATCTCCCTCGGCTGCTGTGTTGTATGTATGTATGTGTGCTGTGTTTTACCCTAATGGGCTTAGGCCCAATAACATTTAAAAACAATACAAATAATTACTACATACCTCAAATAATATTTTAACTAATAATTCTAATTTGTAAAAATAAAATTTCTAGTATAATTAAATACTAGAATATTTTTAAAGACTTTTGGAGAAAGAATTAGAATTAAATCTAATTTTTCTAAATTGATTTACATTTTACAAATTATTGATAATTTATAAAAAACAATTCATAAAAATAATAATTCTGATTCATAAATTAAAATTTACAGGGCTTTATAAAATACCACAAATATTATTGTTTTAGTAAAACATCGAATTCTCGATTTTATATATTAATCGAGCAATTTCTACAAATCCTCAAATAATTAAAATAATCATTTTCTAAGGATTTTAAAATATCCAACTTATTCAATAATTTAAGATAAAATCTCTACTGAATAATTCCACACTCCAAAATTAAATCTTTATCCAAATAATTTATTGACTCGAGATATCTACTCGGTCCATAAAATTTTAAAAATGTCCCGGTTCCACTTAACCGAAAATAATTAAATAATAATAATAAAAAAAATCCTCCTTATTTTAGGAAAAACATTATTATTATTGAAATAATAATAAATAATTTCTTGAAAAAAAATCCGGGTTATTACACGACTCACGAGGTGCAATCACAAATAATGACCATGTACATACAGTAATAATTACTAAGGGTCATAAATGTAATTACGGGTTGTATTTTTACCGCATGTAGCCAATCCCAAAATAAAATGGGAAAATACGAGACAGTGACAGTATATATAATATAAATCAGGGTAGGGTTAATGGTATGGTGTCCGGTGTTTAATCAAAAAGCCCCCAATTCCACTGAGCGTTCTCTACCTTTGTCTGTCGAGGTAATATTCGTATGTCTACTCCTCTTCGCACAAAAGTATAATTAATTTATGCAGATCTCTGTTCTATAGTTTTCATAGATTGTGTGTGTTTCAAGTGGATGATGCAGATCCTTAGGGTGTGTTCACTTGGAAAGAATGGAATAGGGTAGGAATGGAATGAAAATTGTAAACAAAATTTATGAAGAAAGGGGGATGTTGGGGGAAATAATGAACAAATATGAGGGAGAAAAAGTTTTTTATGATGAAGATAGCAAAGAAAATGAAGAAGATTGGGAATGGAGCATTCCTTCCAAAACATGTGGGTTAGAATTCTAGTTCAAATTATTTAGAGAGGAATGAAGCAAGGAATGAAATTTATAAACACTATCCCCAATCTCCCCCAAATAATAGTATAAATTTCATTCCATTCTCCCCTCATTTCATTCAATCCAAGTGAACATAGCCTTATTGTTTGGATACATTAAGGATGATGGATGAGTTTCAAGTGGATTTAAACTTTAGAAAAGAACAGGAAACAATAGAATCACATTATACAAAATTATAATAGGTCTATTTTTATGAATATGAAAATTATTATTTTATGATATTATTGGGATCATATATCTATACAATAATTTCCTGAAAATTTATTTCGATATTGGTCATGTTACGAACTGGCCCAAGTCACTGTAAGTGAAAGATGAAAACTTTTCTCTTTCTGCTTGCTAATATAACTACAATTAAAACTTTGCTTACTGATTCTCAAGCAAGGACTACTTGTAAGAGAAACAAGCACACTGTTACAGTCTTACAGACCTCAAATGCCAAGTCTTTTCATACATTAATCCCTTTCACCATATTCTGTTCCTCACAATTTTATTTTCCTAGGGTAAAACATTAGCAACTCTAGCTACACAGTTATTATTATATTTGTATTTGATGATTAGTAGGGTAGGTTTCTGAATATTGATCACAACTACTCGTTTAGATTTTCACATGTATCCACATTTTTCGCAAATACCCATCTAATTATTGATCCTAACTAGACCTGGCAATTCGGATAACCGGATCGGTTTCGGTTCGAATCAATCTCGGATCGGATCATAATCGGGTTCCTGGTCATAATCGGGTTTAGTATTCGGATCATTCTCCGTTAAATTTTTGGTTCGGATATTTTTCGGATCGGATAAAATTGGTTTTCGGATAATTATCGGATTTTACAATTCGAATATAAATTCGGATTCGATTCCATAAATTCCAGTTCGTTTTTCCGGTTCCAGACCCATTTTGCCTGGTCTAATCCTGACCACTGAACCAGCGTTCAAAACGTAGCTGAGTACGAGTTTCAGTTCTAACATATTAAGCAGTTCTAGGGAATTCTTAAAGTTGAACTCTTTTGTTTTTTTTTAAACGTCCGTTTTGATTTTGTGTTATTGTTTGTTTGCAGAGGAATAAAACGGGCAAATGGAGTCAATTTGCAACAGTATTCAACAAGGAAATGAAAGACTGATTATGGTACGGTCATTAAACGAGAACAATGATAAGATTAAATGTGGTAATGTTGAAGAAAGCTATAGCCGGGAAGAATTCCACGTGGTGGATCTGAACCTGGACAAAATATACCGTAATTGCTTGCCTTCACTGCCTAGTGCTTGCGGGCATGGTGATATGGTGGCTTTGGGTAAATCCATCTTCATCTTTGGAGGTTTGGATACCATTTCTAAAGAATCACCCCTTTTTAAATTCGTGGAATCCCGTCCTGAATTGCATTTTTACATGGGTGCTTCTCAGTTGCAATTCGATCCCTTAGATCTGAAGGATAATTTAATGGTGCATGGAGCTTGGTGCCCAGCGCCTCCGATGAATACTCCATATCGTTACATCTCCACCTGCCTCAATGGAGATGTCTACTCATTTGGGAATGGCTGCTTTTCTCCTGACGTTCTTTATGTTGATACCACCAATATTGAGGTTTTTGGACCCTGGAAGTCGCTTCATTGTCCTCCAGAACTGGTGAAGTGTATACCATGCATTCCAGTGATTCCGGACCCTACCGAAAACCGCATTCTGGTTCACTTTTGTGGCGGTCAACTTCCCTCACCTTCCCTCTATGCTTTCTATCCCCCAGATTGTCAGAATCAAGATTGTGAGACTGGTAAATGGCAATGTCTAAATTCCAATTTCCTTGGGTGGGACAAAGTAGTGGATGCTGTTCTTCTTGATGGCGTACTCCTTCTTCATGTCCGTAAGTTTCCCGATCTTCTTCGTGCATATGAGGTTGACACCGGAAAGTGGTTGGATGTGCAGTGGTCCACTCGGGTTATTGAAGATGATTTCTCTTTTGATGAATGGTACTTCGAGTTTGATTCATTGTTTTGTCTAGACGACACCAACAAAATCTTGTGCTTAGCCGTGTACTCACCTACAGAGTGCTAGGGCTGTAAATGAACCGATACACTCCCGAACGGCTCGACGTTCGGTTCGAAAAAAACTTGGTTCGGGTTCGGTTCGATTCACAAATGAGTCGATCTTAAACATGATTTTTAGGATCGATTTATAAACGAGCTGAACTTGATCACGGTAAAGTTCGACTCGATAGCTCGCGAACAAGATCGATTAACGTGTTCGTGAACATAGTTCATGAACAGGCTCGTGAACATAGCTCATGAACATGTTCGCGAATAAGTTTGATAATTGAGCTCGTTAACATGCTCGGTATTCGAGTTCATTAGTGGTTCATAAACAAATTCGATAGATAATATCCTATATATAATATATGTTTGATTATTAGAATATACACTCGAAACTCTTATTAATTGTACACCATTAATTAGAATTCTTATATGTTATGCTAGATTTTATAATTGTTTATTTTGATAATAATGATAATAATAATATAATAACTAACTCAATCTTACAATTAGTAATATAGTATAATAGTATTTATTTGTCAAAATATGTATCAAATTAAATATTACATCATTTTAAGTGCTAAATTTTAGTATTAAACATTACTGATGTATAAATATAAAAAGATATAAAAATATGTTTATGATTGTGTAAAATTTGAAACAATAATAACTTGAGATACTTGCAAATATGAAATATAAAGACCAAAGTAAGTTAAATAAACACTACAAATACAATAATATTTTTTTAATACTACAAATTTATAAAATGTAATTAGATAATACTATAAACATATAATCTATGCCAAAATTTACAAATAAGATTGTAAATTATGTAAGGAGACCGATACTTTTGTATGACTGATGTTTTATAGATTTTATGTAAGAAAATTAGTATTTTGTATGACTAATGATATTTTATGTAAGGAGATGTGAGAATTTTATTGGTTGATTATTTTTTTTAATTGTTGAGACATAAATTTAATTATTCAATTTTGGACTTTTCAATTTTTTTAATGTTAGATTTTTGTATACAAAAATAAGAAAATAAGTTTTTGAGTTGTTCGTAAGTGAGCTCGTGAGCATAAGTTCGCGAGCAATATTTAAGATTATTCGTGAGAATAATTTCATGAACAAGCTCGTGAACATGCTTAATGAGTTGTTCGAAAGGAAAAGATCGTAAGTAATCTTATGAGACATGTTCGTGAGCTGTTCGTGAACGGTTCGCGAACAACATTTTATCTTAGTGAACCGAGCTCAAACATATTTTTTGGCTCGATTCAAGTTCGAGCTCGAGTTCGAGTTCGATAATTTCTTAACAAACGATACATGAACATTTTAGAGTACGGCTCGGCTCGAGTCATTTACACCCCTACCTACAGAGTGCTTAGCCGGGTACTCACCTACACCTACAGAAATGCAATCGCCTGTTGAAGATGATGACGATGACGACTCACCTTCCAAGACCAATCTTTTCTTCTTCAAGTTTAGAGTGGAGCGTCAACGTTCCACCATAAGTCTCACTCCCCTTTATACCCGCTCGTATGAAATTGAATCCACTACCGAATTGCTTAATTTCCTCCTCCTTTAGCAAGTACTCTTCTCTTGTCCGTACTCTCAACTCTATCCTGTATGCATAATTTGACTGTTTCTTTCCATATTTGACTGCCTTGTATGATTGCGTAATAGTTCATGCTCAATAATTTAATTTGAGGATCTGTTTGATTTTGTTTTTGGGATACAGACCCCTTAGACATGCTTATATTTATATTGACAGATTTTATTCAACTAGGTATTGACATATTCACACCCATGTTTGTAACAGTACCATTTACGGATGGATAATTTGATGTTTTATCCTACTGTTAGGCAGGCCCAGTTATGTATTATAATAATTTTAATAGAATTTTGGTGAAACTATTAAACAAAAAAATTCGTAAAACTTCAGGAGAGTTCTCACTTTACTTCAATTAGATTAGATACAATCATTGCTGATGTCTTTTGTGCTACATTCTTTTCAAGAGGACTCTATTCCCATATGTTTGATTTTAGAATTTTGGTTTGTTAGTTTTATAGGTTGCATTGTCAGTAAAACAGTATTGTACTTCATAACACATCACTATTCACTAGCATACATTAGGTCATCTCTTGATCTATCTGCCTCAAAAAGTGTGAATCACAAATACTGCATGTATCCAAGACAAACTATGTAACCTAATACCTTATGAAGTGAGAAGATGAAATTTCACGAGTGTGCAATTGTTGCGTAATAAGAAATTGGATGTGACGTGCAATCTAGCGGAGGACTACTGGCTAGAAAGTAAGGAAACGGGTGCGGGGTGCGGGTGCGTAGTACCGGGACACACGGATTCGGCAAATTTAAAAATATGGGGATACGGGTGCGGGGAGACACGTCATGTATAACTAGTTCATGTTACACATAGAAAACAATTGAAAGAAACAAAAATTATATGTAAACTAATTGAAATGCATAATTTGCTCATCGTAAACACCAAATATAAGTATAATCTCTGCATTTTGTGCAAAAATGAACATGATAATCAATACCTTTGTATTTGCTTATAGACATTGATACTTAATTTTGTGAAAGTATTTAGTTAATACAAATTTTGACTATAATTGGTGAAAACAAAATTTGAAAGTAGGATTTTGGAAGAATTCCCGAGTCCAATACGGAGACACTCGTGTCCAAGAATCCGACACGGGGATACGGAGGGTCACCGAAGTGTCCCTGCTTCCTTGACTACTGGTTTATTTCAACTTGAACTAGTTCAAATAAGTACAACCGTTCTGAATTGTCATATTCATCTAAATATGGTTACCTTGTTAGTATTTTCAGCTATAGTTTTTATTAATTTTAAAATTGGATCCTTTTGGTGCGACTTGAAAGTTGTTGCCTCTTGGACCCTACTGTTGCTGTATATATAGTGGGGACTATATTGGCAAGGGAGTGTTAATGGATTAAAATACCTTGGATAATTGAGAAGCTATCTACCTGTAGAAGTCCTCCATACTTGGTTAGTTGTTACTTCTGTTACCTATTGTTGGATACTTGTTGCTTAACCTGAAATTGTGTTAGTTGTCGGTTACTCTTACTTTCTCTGTATGTGGAGTGGAATACTTTTACTTATGTCATCTATAGGACCCTTTTACTTTTGGTGTATGTGGAATGGGGAGACTATTATATTTATAGAGAAGGAAGTTGAAAGGAATAAAATAGTTACATTCGTCAGCATTTATCCTTTTTAGTTAAAATATTTTGCTTTTCTTGTTGGTTATTGTTATTTTTCATTGGCCTTTAGTTGCATTAGGATTGAGATATATAATGGCATTTGAAACTAACTTTATGATTACGAACATGTCACAGGATTGTTCGCGATGATCAGTAGCTCCTGTCACTTGCATTTTGGCCACAGTGATAGTACTGCTGGACAGTGAGAGCATTTGCTATGCTTTTGTGTTGCCGTGAGCTGCTGTGTATGAGCAGGAATTTAATCTTCAAGTGATGCAGTTTTTAATTTCTGTGTTTTTCCTCTCACTTTGGGGGAGAGAGGGGAAGCCGTTATAGTCCGTGCATGAAGTACTTTGATAGCTCTGTGTTGTTTACTTGTTTTAATGGACCATGGGATTTCTGGAGGGACCTATTATTAGTTGAAGACCTATTATTAAGCTTTGCGTTTGTTTTCTGTTTTAATAAAATGGAACTGGTTATTGAAATTTGTTCAACCGCATGCGCGGTTTGGTTTGCGGTTTGAGGAAAAAACCGCACTGCCCGCATCGCGAACACCCCTAATTTTAACTACTTATTGTAATGTTAGTGTAGACCTCGTTTGAAATAAAATATTGTTTTAACTGCTCCTTATTGTAATGTTAGTGTAGACCTCGCTGTAATCCAGCGGTGGCTGGTGTCATTACAAGTTACTTGGAACTGGTGTCATTACAAGTTACTTGGAACATATTCCATGGAGAACCAAGTTATATAGAGTTTATGCGATAACTCTTTCCATTAATCTCAACCATAGGATTAATAACACATCAAACGGTCAATGTTAACTATTAATTGAAAATATATAATTATGAAACAATGCGTATAACTAATTGTATCTATCTTCTCTCTTTGAGGATCTCTTTTTCCGTCGATATCTCTCTCTCTCTGAGCTGTCCTATCTCTTTCTTGGATAATCTTTGCACGTATTCCCTGAATCAAGCTCAGTTTTTGATCATGCTACCGTGTGTTATCAAATTATAGCATCTTCGAATCAAGCGTATGTAACACTTTTGTTGAAACTGAATCTTCCTCAGGTTAATCTCTTTTTCTTAGTGCTTAATGCTGTTAATTGTAATTCAGTTTTATATCTCAATGGACTTGTATTTATCTGCATCAATTTTCATCTTCAGATTACTATAGTTGCAATCTCTGTTTGTTTTACTGTACGTCTCATATCTCTTATGTTTGTGTGTTTAAGATGTGTTTTTTCGAATTCTTTGTGATTGTTCTATTATATTGTATTAACACGTACAAGACACAGGTCCTATAAAATCGGTCATATTATTTTGTTAATTTGTTCAATGTACCCTGATTTATCTATTGTTAGCAAGTTTGTAATCGTTCTAATTTCGAAATATTAGGAAACTACAAATCTTGACTACAGTAGTTACCCTCTAAAATTACATCCTTGGAATCGAAAAAATTATTATTTTAAAAATGTTTATCTATTATGTTGATGAACACTTGGAACCAAGAATTATTTAAAATTTTGTTAATTCCAATTGAAATTTTTAAGAAACAAATTTTATAGGTTTAAAATCAATATATATATAGAGTTGCACTCCATGGCAAACACCTTATATAACAAACAATAAAGAACACCTCATATCTCATAGATCCATTGCCTCTGGCGGGGCCACCCAATACAAAAAGTTCTTATTTTTTTAGGCTCCATCCATCCAGCAAAAAAAAAAAAAAAAATTTGAAAATTTACTGTTCACGTGATGACGTCATCACGTGAACAGTAATTTTTAATTTTTTTTTTTTTTTTTTTGCAGACTTGATAGAGGGTAAAAAAATAATAACTTTTTGTATTGGGTGCCCCTGGCGGGGCCAAGGGATCTAATAGATCTAAGGTGTTCTTTGTTGTTTGTTATATAAGAGTATCATGTATGGAGCAAAGGCCTATATATATATATATATATATATATATGCCTTTGCTCCATATAGAACACTCTTATATAACAAACAATAAAGAACAATATAAAATCATTTATTCCAATAGATCCATTGGCCCCGCCAGAGGCACCCAATACAAAAAGTTCTTATTTTTTATTTTCTGCCCATTCAGCAAAAAAAAAATATTTTGAAAAAAATCATTGTTCATGATGACGTCACTGCTGATGTCCTCATGAACAGTGTTTTTTCCAAAAAAAAATTTTACTTTTTTTTTTTGCTAAATCGATAGAATATAAAAAAATAAGAATTTTTTGTATTGGATGTCATGACGGAACTCTTATATTGAATTAAATATGAGGTGTTCTTTATTGTTCTTTATATAAGGTGTTCTTCATGGAGTGCAACTCTCTCTCTCTCTCTCTCTCTCTCTATATATATATATATATATATATATATATATATATATGTCATTACTCCATACAGAACATCCTTATATATATATATATATATATATATATATATATATATATATATATATATATATATATATATATATAGGTCATTGCTCCATACAGAACATCCTTATATAACAAACAATAAAAAACACCTTAGATCTAATAGATCCAATGGCCCCGCCAGGGGCACCCAATACAAAAAGTTGTTATTTTTTTACTCTCTATCCATCCAGCAAACAACAATAAAAAAAATTAATGTTCATGATGACGTCATGCTGACGTTTTTTTTAAAAAAATTATTATTATTTTTTTTGCTGGATGGATAGAGGGTAAAAAAATATGAACTTTTTATATTGGGTGCCATGACGGAACTATTATATTAGATTAGATATGAGGTGTTCTTTATTGTTTGTTATGGAGTGCAACTCATATCTATACTATTATATAAAAGCCAAAACATTAAAAGTTTGGTTGGTTGGTTGGTACATATTGAATTTACCTAATTACCCTTGCATATTATAGTCTTAATTAGTATAAATATATATATATATATATATATATATATATATATATATATATATATATATATATATATATATATATATATATATATATATATATAATTAGGGTCTTGTTCTAATAGAAACTAACTTAGAATAGAAACTAGAAACTAAACCTAAATTAAATATTTCAAGCTAATCTAATGACCAAATTAGGGGTACTCCAATACAAAAAACGTTTAAAATTATTGTCTCTATTCAACAAAAATAAAAAAAATAAAAAAAATTTTAAAAAAAGTTACTGTTCACGTGATGACGTGGCACGTAAACAGTAACTTTTTTTAAAATTTTTTTTATTTTTTTTATATTTTTGTTGAATAGAGCCAAGAATTTTAAACGTTTTTTGTGAAGGTGCCCCTAGCGGGGCCATTAAAATAAATGAAATATAATTTATTTAGTGTAGGTTTCTAGTTTCTATTCTAAGGTTGGTTTCTATTTGAACGCTAGCCTATATAATTATATGTATATGAGTTATATGTGAGTTAAATTTTAACTATAGGGCATATTTATAAATTATAAATAACATGGGATATAAACATAAAAACATCCCTTAATTTGGGACATATTTGATAAATATCCAAAAGTTGGGTTAAAAAAAAATGGTAAAAATGTCATTATTTCTTTATTTATTTATTGAATACGTAGGTTCATCTAATATGATAGAGGGATAGTGGAAGCAACTAGCATTAAGGTCTCATGGTCTTAAATGAACTAATGATTAACAGTAATACTATTTGTGACATATTGAATTCTTGATTTCATGCGTGATCTTCTCCGGGAATTTTATCAGAAAAGTTTGGGCCAAACATAACCGAATCTAAGAAACAATGGTTTATTTTTAAAGCTACCGCTACTTTTCTAGACGAACTTCTTTGGGTACAAAACAATCAGTTTGTTAAGAGTGTCTGCAAAAATATTCGGATTTCCGAATTAGCTAGCTAATCCGAATCAATTACTCAAATTTTAAATATAAATCCATCTATCTATACTATACTATTATAAGTGAAATAGGGTTATACTATTATTTTAAGTGAAATAGAGTATATTTGGTTGTCGGTTTGGTACACTTTTTTGGTACACTCAATAGCAACCGTTAGATTTTTACACAGATTAATAAGAACCGTTAGATGTAATAAAAAAATATTCTTTTTATAATATATATTAAACACTGTTTAAGGTTCGAATCCCGTCAACAACATATTATTATTAAACATTCATATCCTCTTATAAACTACTTCTAAAAGTTCAAGTTTCGATTTCCCTCAACAACATATTTTAGTTAAAAATTGATATTATCTATTTTTACCATATTATTATAAAACATTTATATTACACTATAAACTACTCAAAGAATTTCAAGGTTCAAATCCCGTCAACAACATATTAAATTTAAAAAGTTTTTTTTATCTATTTCAATATACAAGCAAAAATATATCATTTATAATATTATCAAATACGTATTACTATATTTTATTATCTTTAATAATTTATTTTTCTTACTAATTAAAAAATAAATATTAAAATGATGAATAGTAAGATAAAAATATTAAATATTAAAAAAAAAAATCAAATTTTCTGTGCATCGCACGGGTTATAAGCTATTATATATATATATATATATATATATATATATATATATATAGTAGCACTCTATGGAGAACCACTTTACGTGGAGAACCGTGGAGAACCCTATGATTCTGTAGTAGAACCAATATTTTTTTAAAAAAAATTCTGATTCTGTAACAGAATCAAATTATTTTTCAAAAAAAAAAATTCGAAACTGCCACGTCATCACTGCCACGTCAACAGTGATGACGTGGCACTGCCACGTCACCTTCCACATCAGCACAACTGACGTGGCACTGCCACATCATCTATCACGTCGTCACTGCTGACGTGGCAGTGCCACGTCATCAATGGCGTCATCATTGATGACGTGGCACTGCCACGTCAAAAGTGATGGCGTGGTAGGTGACGTGGCACTGTCACGTCAGCAGACATGCCATGTCAGCTTTACCCAAATTTGGTTCTGTAATAGAATCAGAAATTAGTATAGAATAAGTGGTTCTCCACGTAAGATGGTTCTCCATAGAATAATGATATATATATATATATATATATATATATATATATATATATATATATATATATATATATTATAAATGAGGATACGCGGGAGGTGAGATTGCGCCTTTAAGATGATCTCAATCTATTTTTCTAATTTTTTTAGAGTTTTAGAATTTTAAATACTAATAAATAAGAAAATATCTATTATCATATTACAAGTAGAATATGTGATATTGGAGTTTAAGTTAATGGAGGAGAAGGGTTCGACATTAACTAACATATTCAAAGTAGAATACTACTTTAATGTAGAATATTAATTAACGTATTAGAATTAAAATAGATGTTCGAATTATAATGATTAAAGTTCAAATTTATAAGAAATCCATATAAAAAGTTCTATTAAAAATGTAATAGAAATTCGAACTTATAAAGAATTCACAAAGAAATAGAAAAGCATATGTATCATCATTCTATAAAACTATAAATAGCTAGCTGTTGTAACCTGTAGTTACATGCATATATTTATTGTTACAACCTCTTAGGTAATAAATTCTTGATTTTATATATGAGATGATTAATATTTTTATAAATTAATTTATCATATTTTCAAGTACTTGAATAATGATTTGATCATTAGTAATCAGAATAAAGATCAAGATGTATATGGCCACTCAAAATATGGAGAGAAGCGCATGCGAGCAAACCAACATGGAGCTCCACCTTACTTTTTATCATCCAGGGGTGTTAAATTTCTCACAAGAACAAAAATCTATATAAGTGTTATATTCGAGAGTATTATTTGTGTTGTATTTTTGTGAAAATTATTATATTATAATTTTTGAATAGTAGTAATACTAAAAATAATGTTTCTTTTCTAATTGGGTTAAATATCTTGATGGTCACTGAAGTCAGCCTAATTTATCAAGATGGTCATTAAACTGAAATTCGACTCAAGTTGGTCACTAACTTGTATTAAGTGTACAGTCCGTTAAGTTTTCTCAATTTTGTATTCAGGTTTTATCGAATTTAAATGAGGTTTTAGTTAAAATTAGGTTTAAGTAACGATAGTTATACAAACAGACATTAGCCACTAGCCACGTAAATAGAATGTGTACCAGGTCAGCAAATTCATCTAAAAAATTAAGACATATTAACGGAATGTACAACTGATACAAATTAGTGACTGACTTGAATCGAATTTCAATTCAGTGACCATCTTGATACATTAGGTTGATTTCAGCGACCATCGAGATATTTAACCCTTTCCTAATTATATTGTCCAATTATATTGTCCAGTGAAATCTATCTATGTTTCCTTAAATATTGTGGTAGTGTGAAGGAATAGAGAGATCCATTGTATTAATATATTATTAATTATCATGAACGTCGGTTATAATGCAGTAAGAGTAAGGTATATTTGCTGTGTTATAAAAATTATTAAGATCATCTTAATCGAATTTTCTAATTTTTTAAAATTTTAGAATTTTAAATACGAATAGTTAAAAATTAAAAAGATATCTTTTTAATATATTAGAAGAATAATTCGAATTTATAGAAAGACATAAAATTAAAAGTTTTATTGGAAGTAGAATATCAATGACATGAAGCTTGCGCTCCTGCCTGAGGACAATCCTCAAATTCCTCTGCCAGTCTAGGAAGTTGTTTCCTCCTGTCAGCTTGTCCTTCTCAAGGACTGATCGTACGGATAGTGTGTTTGTGTTGTTTGCCATTACTTAGTATCTACAATGATAAAAGCACAAAATAAACATTAGATTGTCTGAGTTATAATTATTATGTTCAAATGATTATGATATATTCATAATATATCTCCCACTATTTTTATCAAATTAATAGCCCTTACTATTAATTCGGAAAGTATATCCCATAAATCTTTCTAGTGAGCCAAGATCCATATTTTGTCATGTCCTAAGTCAACCACTGGTAGTCCTTAAAACATGATTATTTAGGTAGACAACAGTTGTCATTTATATCATATATAATTCTTGGATAGTTTGGTGAACAACGATTGATCTTATCTATCTAATAGATTTTTAACCAAACTCTATGCTTCCAAGTTCATAATAGTTGAATATAACCATTTATTTTCACCTTATTATGACGACTCAGTTAAGTTAGACCCAATGATACAACGGCCGAATATAACCGTTTATATTCGTCGCATCTCACCACGATATACAAGAGTCCCCTGCCACTGACAGCCATTCCCCTTATCGATCTAGGATTCGATGAGTGTTCATTCATTGGAAAGCATATAATTAAAACTTAATATTTTGTTAAGGGGTTTTGAAAATTTATAACGATCATGATCACATCATAAAGAGATCCTCAATTTTCCTTGAACCAAATATTTCAAATTGACATCTTAAATTGTTCATTTCCCAGGTAGATGGAGGATACCAATGGTCACACTTAATACCCATCAACCTTACGAATACCCATATCCGCTTTTGTCAGAAAATCCCAAATTTAGATATCAAAAATCCATATTTAATTCTGTGTTTTAAAAATCCATATTTCATAAACACAAGAATCTCATGATCGTTTGTTAATTTTAAAATCTTGAATCGTTACAGATTTTATCTTGTTTAGCATGGCAAGCATGGCATGGGTGACGTATCTAATACATGCATACATCACTAATCTAATTAAAGCATGCATCTTCTACTCTACTCATACATTCCATATATCATATGTAAAGGGCGTGAAAGTAAACGTGCAATGGTTATGGCCCAATCCTATGTGATCTTTTCAAGCTAATGAAAAGATCAAGGTCAATCAAACACAGGATCCATGTATAATTCTGGGCAGATTATGGAGATAACGAATCATACCTATTAAGATCTTGACTTTCACGAACTCAACGGAGATCCTAGCTTTCACGATTTGTGTCTACCTCTCGGAAAACACATCTATGGTATCCACACGAGCACCTTCAAGAACGTTTCACGAACTTGACTGCGGAATGGACGTACTAGCCTCCCTCTTGATGATTCGAGTTATATGTTTCTGCCTCTTTCGCTGCTACCTCCTCTAGGGTTTTTCTCAAAAACGTAATGACCTCTTAACCTATCATTATCTATTTATAATGACTGATTAATAGGCCCATAATAGCAAAAAGCCAACCCTTGTAGGTATAGGATTAAATAATAAAAAGAATTTCTATTATTTAATTAATAACTAAGTCATACTTAATTATTATGGGCAGAAATACTCCTCTAATTCGAATTTATATTATCTCAATTAATTAAGTATCACTTAATTAATGTAATAAAATTCAAATAATCATCAATTAATTTAAATCCATAATTTAAATTAACTATTCCTTTAAGTGTTCAATGTGTGTGACCCTATAGGCTATTATTTAATTGGCAATAATTTTATTCTCCAATAAAATTATAAACAATGAGCTGTATCTAGTAATACATCATTGCTACCCAATTAAACAATAATTAAATCGTGATTCAATAAAACCTTTCGTGATTAATGTTTTCGTGTAATATAATCCTTGTTAGGTCCAATATGTTTGTAGAAGGGGGGTTGAATACAAACAGTACTGTTTAATCAAAATTTGTCAGGATAATTTAATTTATATTTTAACAAATTTGAGCGGAATTAAATGAAACAAAATTCAAGTTGAATATAAAATTATATTAACTTGAGGGGTTTGTTACAAATACAGTACAAAATTTATATCTAGTTAATAAAAACAAATTAGAAAATTCGACATGAATTTTTCTAGATTTGTTAATAAAAATCAAGATATAGATTAGGAGTAAAAACTCGCTAATAGTACAAGAGTATCAAGTAAACCAGTTCTATCGGATCAGATATTAAAAATAAGATGAACTTGATTTTCTATGAATTTTTCTGCTTCTTGTGCTGTGTTCTTGATGAGAGAGAAGATAGCAATCTGCTTTGAATGTAATATTTTGATCTGTCTGATGTCTTCTGTCGATTTGTCTTGATATATAACAATCACTGCCTCTTTATCTTCAAATACAACTGTCAAGACAATCGGCAATACAATTTATTCTTCCAAGATAACCAATTTTGTACTGCCAAGACAATAGGCAATACAATCGTCAAGACAATCAGGTTCTTCCAAGACAATCGGCAAGACAATCAAATTCTGAGATCTTTGTCTTGCTTTATAAAAAATTATCATTCTGTCTGAAGCTTTTTCTTTTTGATCATTATCAAGACAATCTGATTTGAACTGTCAAGACAATCGTCAAGACAATAAAATCAGATTTTTATTCTACTTTTTAAAAGCTTTTCAGAAATTATCATTACCAAGACAGTCGGCAAGACAATCAGAGATTGTCTTGCTTTACTGATTTCTTCTTCAAGACAATCGGCAAGACAATCTCTTATTGTCTTGCTATTCTGATTTAAGCCTCCAAGACAATCGGCAAGACAATCAGGGATTGTCTTGCTAGTTCATTTTTCAGATTAAATTAAATTGATTAATAAATAATCATTTTAATTTATTCTTACTTAAATAATTAATCAGATTTAATTAATCTAATAATTAATTTAATTAAAGAATTAATTCAAGATGAATTAATTAATTAATTAAATTGACTACTTGATTTAAATTAATTAAAGAAGAATAATTATATATCCTTGGATTGTCTTAATTCTTCTCTGAATCACTGAAAGTAATAAAGGAATACCACTGAATATTTTGTTGACGTTCCATGCACGGTCTGGTTCATGAACGACTAACTTCAATGACTGTCCTTTAATTTTCACATTAAAAATGTGATTCATTTTTCTTCTCATTTCTTTCTCCTTCTTGTACTTCACTGTATACTGTCTGAACCTGTCACTCTAGAAATCTCTGTCTTACAAATAAATCCACTTCTTTGATGCTATACTGAGGCTTGATCAGCAATCTGAACTTCTTCCAGTGTAAAACATCAAAACTATAGATTGACTTTAGGGTTTTTCTTCTGACAGATAGTACCTCCTGAGATTCCTGTGACAGTTAAAGTTATTTACTTAATACAAACTAAGCTTAAGTTGAGTTGAGTTCTCGAACTACAAATAGGCTGTGTCATATGCCTTTCAATCCTTTTAACCATATATATTATAGATTAAACTCGAGGCATGTATTTAGTCATCCTCTTCAACATTTAATCCAGGTTTACTTGATCCATGAGTAGACTATTAAAAACAAATCATTATTTGAGTACGGCCATGCATTTTATAGTCTCGCTCAATCCAGAGGCCAATAATATCTCTCCTAATTATAGGAGGGTTAAATCATTTATCTATCATTCATATTTCTCATACGACTCATGATATACCCGATGTCCACTTTTATCATCACTCGATCAAAGGTAACTTTTAATGTAGTCAAAGTATATTAATCCTCGTATAGAAATATAATGATCTCAAGTCAAAGGATCATTACACCATTATCACTGTGTGTCTTTCTTATGACTTTATTAAACATGAAGAATCTCACTGTGGGTCTGTCCAGTACCATGTACTCCTACATGTACCTATGTATTGACTTTAATATCTCCATACTTATAACCAATGAGATGTGGTTATCTGTCAAACAACATACTAGTCTATTTATGTATTATTATTGTCCTATATAATAATACTCGACTATGGACCTTTAAGAATATGATATATTATATAATCTCAAGTTCAAGTCATGTACTTAAACTATACAATGTGTATCATGATTCTAAGGACATTTATTATGCTAACAAATATATCGCAGTAATTAAAGTCATAATAAATTTATTATGTTATTGAATAATCAAATGACATAAAAGTTTATTAAAAGAAATAATGTATTGCCTCTAGGGCACCTACACTAACAGGACTATTGTACTAATTACGCTTTAGTTTGTAGCGAAGGGAGAAAATATTTATAATCGCTCCCAAAACTTTGGGTTCTCAAGTTTTGAGGAGTTCACAAGCCGTTGGGGTGATAATTACGAAGCATATGTAATTATAAAAATATTTGAGAACCCCAGCTATTTTTTAAATATTTTCTGAAGGCCAGAAAATATTTAAAATAATTTTTAAAGGCCATAAATAATTTTTAAATAGGCCAAATAAGGTTTTAAATAATTTTTAAATAATATTCAGAATATTTACATCATTTTTAAATAACATTTAATATTTAATGAATAATTATTAAACAATTATTAAATATTCAAATAATTAATCATTAATCAAATTATTAAATAAATCAACTTTAAATGAATATTGAAATTAATATTCATCTAATTAATAAACATTCAAATAATATTTATTAAATAATTCAAAAATAAATAATTCCGATATTCTAAAATTTTAAAATCATCGGAATCTTTTCGATTATTGAAAATATCAGTCTCCGGGGTTACCGAGTTTTTACTTAAAATACTCCGACTCCCGGTTTATATCCGAAAGTACTTACGCTCTACCCAAGCCTTGAACATAGCCATATATATATATATATATATATATATATATATATATATATATATATATATATATATATATATATATATATATATATATATATATATATATATATATATATATATATACGTAAACTTAGTCTAGTTTCACAAGTACTTAGGGGAAAACCATACATGCATTTGTAAACTTTCTCGCAAAATATGTAAAACAGTACATGCATGCATATCACAACAACAACAGTTTTTGAAATATACTAAAAATTCGGTTTTAGAAAACTTACATAGGTAGAATCAAAATATAATATTTTGGAAACAAAAAGCTTAGGGTTGGTGTTAGGTCCAATAAGATTGTAGAAGGGGGGTTGAATACAATCTTAGTAATTTTCTCGAAATTTGTTCTTTGAATAAAATTTATCTTAAACAAATTTTGTGCGGAATAATATAACACAGAATTCAAGTTGAATATATCAATATATTAACTTGACGGGTATTACAAATTAATACCAAGAGATTAATAACTAATTAGAAAATTCGACATGAACTTTTCTAATTTTGCTAATTAAAATCAAGATATCAAGATATAAACTAGGAAACTTAATTCACTAGTAGTACAAGAGTAATCAATAAACAAGTTCCAGCGGATCAGATATTACAATAGGCTTGAACTGAATTTATTGTGTGAATTAAAGCTTGAGCACTTGTGTGTAGAAGATGAGAGTGTTTTATGTTCTTGGTTCTCTTTTTTTCTTCTTGTTTTTTCCTGTCTGTTGCTTCTGTCCATGTGTTTGTTTTTATACAAAAACACAACACTTGCTTCTGTTGAACTGCTACACATTGACACGGTGATAGTATAGATGCCACGCTGATAGTATAACTGGCACGGTGATAGTATAGCAGCCTAGGGATAGTAGAACTCATTCCCTTAAAATAGTATGGATTTACTTAGAAATAATATACAATTACCTAGAAATAGTTTACTTAAAACTTCGGTAATAGTATAAATATTTCTGTCATAATATAACTGGTAGAAATAGTATAGTTTAAATATTTCGGTAATAGTATAGTATATTATTACTTGATAAGTAATAATATCTATAATACTTCAGAAATAATATACTATTAATTCCAGAAATAATATAACTTCGGGAATAGTATAAACTCGGGGATAGTATAGTATATTATTACTAATGCAGTAATAGTATCTATATTATTCCAGAAATAGTATACCACCTATTTCAGAAATAGTATAACTGAATTTCCAGAAATAGTTCAACTGAAATTCAGAAATAGTATAACCAAAATTCTCCGAAATAGTATAATCCATATATTATTACTGATTGAATAAATCAGAGATTAATTAACTTAATTAATTAATTAAATAAATTAATTCGAATTGAATTAATTTGTTTAATTAAATTAATAATATAGTTAATTAATAATTGACTTACTCCTTGTGAATCACTGTAAACTTTGAGAAACTTCCACTGGATAATTGTTGACGTTCGATGTACTGTCTGGTTCATGAACGACTAACTCCAATATCTGTTCTTCAATTTGACTCTCAGTTGTGATCCACATACTTTCTTAGCACTCTTTAATAACTCCTGTACTGATGCTGTCTCCACGGAAATCTCTGTCACTTTAAACGAATCCAACATCTTCAATGCTGAACTGGGGCATGATCAGTAAACTGACTCTTCTTCCAGTGTAAAACATCAAAACTATAGATTGACTTTCTTCTTTCTTCTGGCATATAGTACTTTGTGAGATTCCTGAGACAGTGAGCATTAATTACTTATTACAATCTAATTTAAGTTGAGTCGAATCCTCGAACTACAAATAGGCTGTGTCATATGCCTTTCAATCTCCCCCTATTTGTTTGTTAAAAATTAATAAGCAAATTCCTAGAGGATAACTCAACTAACTCAACTTAAACTAGTAAAAGGTAAAACTGTAATTGCAAAGTAAATAATGAAAATGGTTCTGGTTTATATTTAACATTTCCAGATTAAAACATAAAAGATAAATACAAGATAGATGATCCTCTAGACTGATCATATTTCACATTAACCTATCTTGTTCTATCTAAGCTCTAAAGATATAACATGTAGAGCGATTCTTCACTTCGGGCTGTCTTCTCTCCTTATCTCTCCTTCTTCAGGTTCATCCAAGTCTGGAAGCATCTTGTGCAATTCTGCATCAGTAATTAATTCTCTTCTAGATGATGACACTGGATGAACTAGAGGTGTTCCAATTAGTGGTTTTTCAAGAGGTATTCCCAGCTTCTTTCTTAACTCACCTTGATAAAACTTGTACTTCTTCATGTTGTCTTGAGCATAAGACTTAATATGATCTGCAGCTTCACTTTTCAATGTAGTTGCAAAACCATGATTTCGTAGAGCATATTCAACATACACCAAGTGTCTGGCATGATGTTCACGGAGTTCCTTGGTCTGAAGATTAACAGTGTGAATGACATCTCCTATAAGAATTTTAACTTGAGGAGGATTACTAATTACTTCAGGACCTGCTTTTTCAGCGAAATCTAGGAATTTTTCATGAAGTAGTACACCAAGTTCATAAGAAGTTCTGACTTTTGGTCTCATTACCCAAAGTTCTGAAAGTGATCTATCATAGAAGAACTGAAGAGATACCTTTTGAGTTCCAAGCTTATGACAATGAACAAAGATTAGTAACTCTTCCATCCGATCACTTGCACAAGTTATGCTTAAAATTTCAGACTTCAAAGCTCTTAGATAATCGTCTTGGAAAGGGTTCTTCTCTTTAAACCTTTGAAACATATCACCTAACCGACGATCATCACAGCCAGAAGTTTGTGGTGAATCTATGATTCTTTGAGCACGCTCCCACTTATCACCACTCTTGTACTTAATGTACATCCTTCTTGCTTGAAGCTTTTGAGAATGTTGCTGTTGAAGTGCTTCCTGTTCAGCCTTTTGAAGCCTTTCATTATGAGCCATCTGTTCCATTGTTTTTCTTAGTCTTTCTTCTCTCATTGTCAGATTAGCTTCATTTTATTCAAGTTCTTGATTGGCTTCAAAATTCATTCTTTGGAGTTCAGCAGGATCAGGAACTACAACTTCTTCATCCTCATCCCAGAAATTGAGATCTGGTTCTCCAAATGCTTCACCTTTATCTGAAAAGTCTAAATCAGCAAAAACATCAAGGTTATCAGGTTCACCTGAGTAGTAATAACCTTCTACAGTGTCATCCTTCGGTGCTGATTGAGCTTTCTTTCCCTTGTCACCTTTATCAAACTCTCCCCCTGTTGATTTGTCTTTGTCTCCCCCTTTAGTACCAGCTCCCCCTGTTGACTTCTCCCCCTTAGTTGAGGAATCCTCTACAGATTTATCAAATGCACCATCTTCAGGGTCTTGCTCATCACCATCTCCACCTTTTCCTTGAAAGAATTCTACCTCTTCTGTTGTGGGGATGATAGTGCGGCTAATCATGTTATATAAGTGTTTTAGCCCTTGACTTTGATGTGCACTTTGGCTTTCAATCCGATTAAGACGACTTTCAGTAGATAACTGATTTTCATGTACTTTTGTTTGATTGTCTTCAACCTTATTTGAAAGAGCCGTAATAATTCTGTCTTGAGTAACTGTTATGTCCGAGGAGTCAGAGATTATCTGTTGTTGAAAGAGTTCAAGAGTATTGATCTTGGTGTTAAATGCAGTCTTCATTATTTGAATGTCATGTTTCACTCCCATAAGCTGACTGTTGACAGAGGTAGATGAAGAAGACGGTCCATCCACTTGTGCTCGAAGTAAATTTGCTTCAGCTTTAGTTGCCTCAAGTTCCTTTTCTAGAGCTTTAATCTTTTCTTCCAATGAACGAGTGTATGTGTCAGTGTGTGCACTCACCTGATTATCACTCTGAGTTTCACTCATCTGACGTGCATGTGTTTCACTCAATTTAGTGGTGATCCTCACATCACTCCTCACTAATTCCTTAGCTGCTCCAGAAAGTGTACCTGCAGGTAAAATCACCCTAGCCTCCTCTTGGAAGGTCAGTGGTGGTGCAATGGGAGTTCGCAAATCCCTATCCACAGTCATTTCTGTCATGTCAGTTGGAATTGAAGTCTGAATTGCTTCAGTGACAGAAAGACTGAGTTGCCTTCCACTTTCTCCAGTTGAAACTGTGAGTGGAAAATCCCTTGAGGGAGCCAGGAATGTTCCTCCTGGGAGGGGAGATGATGACTCTATTAATTTTGGCGGAGAGTCAAGATTTCCCTCATTAGCCTGTGAAGGCTCCTCTACCGTGACTATGGTAGGCACTGTTTCAGTTCCTAAGTGCTCTCCTCTCAATGTGTCCCTATTTTCATCCAGTTCTACATGTTCTCCCATTGTTAGTAATAACAGTGGGGTTGTGCTTGACACATTACAGGATGCCATGGCCGACTGGCGAAATTCAATGGACTCATCCTGTTGAGAGAATGGTTCCAGAAGCTGTTCATTTGCCATTTCAAAGTCCATATCCTTTTGGGAGGGTATGGATGAGCTTACAGTTGCCTCGGGTTCATTTCTACTCTTCTTTAGAAGAGGCAGAGCTGTGGGTTCACTCACTTCTTCACTACTTCTTTTAGTTCTTTTAAGCTGTGATTTCTTCTTTCTGACTTGATAGATTTTATCTGTTTTTGACCTTGTGTTTGGCTCTTTGACCTGGGATAGAGATTGTGGTTCTACAATCCCTTGGTCAGTCCTAACAACCACTTGGGTTCCAGAAGAAGATTGAGAGATAGAAGTAGTTAAGGGATCAGAATGTAATACCTGGTCAGCAGATGAAGTGACATGAGCCTCTTGTGATTGAAATTCCGGCTCAGCTTGTTCAAGAGCAGGTGCATTTTGTTCTGGATGCACAATAGCAAGTGCTTGTTGTTCTATGATTGGTTCTGGTTGCTCAAGTACAGGTCCAGGAATAATTGGAAGATGTATGAATGTGGACATGTACTGAGTAACAAGCACTGGTACGTTGTTGATGTCATTCTGTTGTGAGACAGCTCTTGTATGAAATTTCTTATGAAAAGACTTTGAATCTTGAGCTTCCTCATCAACAAATGTATTCTGTAACTCCTCAGAAACCAAGTGATTAAAAATAAGAGTGAAAAATCTAGGATAATAGATTAACACCTTTTCACCATGTCTAAAATTCTTTTTAGCATTTACTATTCTTCTGAACATGTTCTTCCAAAGAATTTTACCTATATCAATTCTTCGATCATGGACAACCGAATAACCAATATACTGAATCAGAGAAGGAATATTTGAAAAAGAAGTGTTAGCACAGTTAGCAAACACTCGAATTAAAGTATCAAACAACAAGTACCATTCAGCTACCAAACCATTTTTCGGCAAGTTGCTCAATTTCAACTGTCCCTGATAATTAATATCAGTGAAAAACTGAGTCAATTCAGTGTTGGACGGATTATCAACAAAATCAGCAGTAGGAAGATTCAACACTGTCTTGAGTACTGATTCATTGACTCTGAACTGTGAGTTCCCAACCTTGAATGTAAAGGCATTGGTAGATATAATAGCTGTAGAACACATCAGTCGTAGAGGTTCCAATTTCATTGGAGCGTCAAGAGATAACGCACTACTGACGATTGGTTGTTCATTCAAGAAACGAATCCAGGGCTTGAATCTGTCAACCAAACATTCTTCCGGATCATAAAAACCAACCATGTTGTGCTTAACTAGTTCGAATTTAACAGCCATTTTAATACAGATTTTAAGCTTTTGAAATTTTTAATTTTTAGCACAAAATTCAATTAAACTTAATTAATTCGAATTAATAATAAATTAAAAATTTGAAAAAATAACAAAGTTCTTGAAAAATTCTCAAAATCTCAGGATATGATATTGATACAATCACAAACAACCAGGTATTTTTAGTTTTCTGAAAATCGAAACCAATCTCTTGGAAAAACATATCGAAATTTTCAATTTTCGAAAAATAAAATCACCAAGAACTCGACCAAATCGTGATTTTGAACGGTTAAAACAGAGTTTTTGATGCAAGAAATCAATAGATGTTCTTAGTTTGTGATTTGGTTGAGATTTTGAGTCGAAAATCCGGCAGCAATTCGACACCCGATGTGTGTATATCGTGTGTATCAGTATTGAGTAGTTCTCTGTGACTAAACACGAGAGATAGTATAACTAGAGATAGTATGACTAGAGATAGTATAGACTATATATACTCTACTGTGTATACTATCACCG
Organism: Saposhnikovia divaricata; assembly: GCA_036435485.1. Classification (NCBI taxonomy): domain Eukaryota; kingdom Viridiplantae; phylum Streptophyta; class Magnoliopsida; order Apiales; family Apiaceae; genus Saposhnikovia; species Saposhnikovia divaricata. Next base: position 63,329,348 of record CM071597.1, on the reverse strand, counting down.
GCAGCCCTATACTATTGCCGCGGCCTATACTATTTCTAAGATTAAATCTATACTATTTCTAGTGCCTTAGACTATTACCGAACACTTATATTATTTCTAAGATTAACTCTATTATTACAGATCGTTATATTATTACTAACAATAATTCTATATTATTTATAGACACTTATACTATTACCGAACACTGTATTATTAATAAGAAATTCTATACTATTTCTAAGATTCTAAACTATTTATAGAATTAACAACTATTTACAGATATAACAATTATTGCTAATAATCTATATTATTACTGAAAAATACATTAACAGATTTACACCAGATTACATTAAACAAGCTATGTACAAGTTATATACTCAGTAATTTACAGAACTTCGAAATCTTAATAAAATAATAATTTACAACCAATTATTTATTTACAACACAAAAATCAACATAGGTTAGCCCTTTTACGAAATCAAACAATAATAACAAAAGGACAAACACTACAAAACAAATAAAATTACAATATTCAAATAATTATATTATTTCTAATTTCATAATTGACCAAATAAAATATTAACATGATTGACAAGTGTTCGAAAATAAGCAAGTGGAATTAATTAATGATAAAATAATTACACAAGTGATTTTAAACAACAAATATTCACAAAATAATCACTTGTTAAATTATTAAAGAACAGACCTCAGATATTAACCAGATTAATTACTAGGACTATTTAACATACCCAATTCACCAACAATTCTGGTGAATGTGGATTCGTCAAGAGACTTAGTAAAAATATCTGCTGTTTGTTCTTCCGTGGGAACAAAATGTAACTCCACGGTACCATTCATGACATGCTCTCGAATAAAATGATACCTGATATCAATGTGCTTTGTTCTTGTGTGCTGCACAGGATTGTTGGAGATTGCTATGGCACTTGTATTGTCACACAAGATAGGAATCTTGTCAAGTACAAATCCATAATCCCGTAGCTGATTTCTGATCCACAAGATCTGAGCGCAACAGCTTCCAGCAGCTATGTATTCAGCTTCGGCTGTAGAGTTGGAAACTGTTTGCTGTTTCTTACTGTACCAAGAAACCAACCTGCCACCTAGGAATTGACAACTCCCAGAGGTGCTTTTTCTATCTACAACACTTCCTGCATAATCTGAATCTGTATATCCAATAAGATTAAAACCAGAATCTTTAGGGTACCAAATTCCCAAATTAGGAGTACCCTTAAGATATCTCAAGATTCGTTTTACAGCAATGAGATGCATATCTCTAGGATCCGCTTGGAACCTTGCACACAAGCATGTAGAATGCATAATATCAGGTCTACTTGCAGTGAGGTAAAGTAATGAGCCTATCATACCTCTGTAGCTTGTGATATCTACCTTGGCAGAATTTTCACATGCTCCAAACTTAACAGCTGTAGATGATGATGTTCTTGCTGAAGAAGAGTCCTCCATTTGATACTTCTTGAGGAGCTCTTTGACATACTTGGATTGACAGATAAATATTCCATCTGTCCTTTGACTGATTTGCAATCCAAGAAAGAACTTCAGCTCACCCATCATGCTCATTTCAAATTTACCCTGCATTAACTTAGCAAATTTCTTGCACAAAAGATCATTAGTAGACCCAAATATTATATCATCCACATAGACTTGGACTAATATAGTATCATTCTTATGTTTCTTAGTGAAGAGAGTTTTGTCTATGACACCTCTAACAAAATCATTTTCAAGTAAAAATTCAGAGAGAGAGTCATACCATTTCCTTGGTGCTTGCTTAAGACCATAGACAGCTTTGAAAAGGAAGTAGACATAGTCAATTAGATCTGGATCTTCAAAGCCAGGGGGTTGTTCTACATAGACCTCTTCATCTAGCTTGCCATTTAAGAAAGCACTCTTGACATCCATTTGATAAACTTTAAAGTTTGAGAATGCAGCAAATGCCAAGAATATTCTTATGGCCTCAAGTCTAGCCACCGGAGCATAGGTCTCATCATAGTCGATGCCTTCAGATTGTGAATAACCTTTTGCTACCAGTCTTGCTTTATTTCTCGTCACTGTACCATCTTCATCAAGTTTGTTCCTGAATACCCACCTGGTGCCAACTATTGGTCTGTCTGTAGGTCTGGGTACCAGCTTCCAAACTTCTTGTTGTTTAAATTGATTGAGTTCATCTTGCATTGCAATCACCCAATCAGGATCAGAGAGAGCTTCTTCAGTTTTCTTAGGTTCCATTTCAGACAGGAACCCTGAGTAATTACATTGATTCTGAAAAGCTCTTCTAGTCTTCACACTAACAACTGGATCACCAATGATTAGCTCAAAAGGATGAGCTCTATTCCAAACAGTCTGTTTGGGAAGATTAGATCTTGATGATTCGCCTTGATTTTCATTGTGATGTTGTGTGTGACCAGTTGACCCTTGATTATCTCCCCCTGAGTTGTTGCTGGGTTGACTAGATGATTGTTTAGAGGAGTCAGGGGTATTTTGACTACTATCATTGCTTTCATCACCATCACCCTGATCATCATCATTGTTGTCATTAGCATCAGCAAAAATCTCAGGTGCATTGTCATCATCTGAATCTGTATCTGTCATGTCATCGAAAGATAGCTTTTCAGATGGATCCTTAGTTTGGATACTAGGGAGTTTAGTGTCATCAAATGTTACATTGACACTTTCCATCATCTTCTGTTCATCAATCACATACACCCTGTATGCTCTCATTGAATAACCAATAAAAATTGCTTCAAATGCTTTGGTATCGAATTTACCACCTTGATCATCACCTTCTTTAAGCACAAAGCACTTTGCCCCAAATACATGAAAGTATTTGAGTGAAGGTTTCTTATCAGCCATAATTTCATAGGGTGTCTTCATTTGATCTTTATTGATTAGAGTTCGATTCTGGGTATAGCACGCAGTATTGATGGCTTCAGCCCAAAAGTACAATGGAAGCCTTGATTCACTTAGCATAGTACGTGCAACTTCAATCAAGGTTCTATTCTTTCTTTCCACTACCCCATTTTGCTGAGGAGTTCTTGGAGCTGAATATTGTCTGGTTATACCCTTCTCAGTGCAAAAGTCATTTAGAACTGCATTCTTGAATTCAGTTCCATTGTCTGATCTTATAGCTCTCACTGGATACGTAGAATCTCGATCAATTAACTTGATGTGATCAATCACCAGTTGTGGAGTCTCATCTTTAGAATTCAAGAACAGGACCCAAGTGTATTTTGAGAAATCATCAACTATCACAAGAGCATATCTCTTTCTTGACATGGACATCACATTAACTGGACCAAACAAATCCATATGAAGTAATTGTAATGGTTCAGTTATTGAAGATGTGTCAGTGCTCCTGTGACTTGCCCTCTTTAGCTTGCCTTTTTGGCATGCATCACAAAGTCCTTCTTGAGTGAATTCCATTGAAGGCAAACCTCTCACCAATTCTCTTTTGACTAGAGAATTCATTGTTTTGAAATTGAGGTGAGAAAGTTTCTTGTGCCATAGCCAACTCTCGTCATTAGATGCTTTAGTATAGAAGCAAGTAATTTCTTCAGTGCTTCCTGAGTTCATATTGGCTACGTACAGATGGCCTTTTCTAACTCCTGTCAATTGTGGCTTTTCATGTCTTTTGTGTGAAATCAGGCAATTCTTCTTGTTGAAATGAACTTCATAACCTTTATCACAGAATTGACTAACACTGAGCAGATTGTGCTCAAGTCCTTTCACAAAAGAAACTTCATCAATGATAACATTTCCAGCTTCAAGTCTGCCATATCCATCAGTTCTACCTTTGCTGTTATCTCCAAAGGTAACTACTGGGCCGGCCTTCTCCACCACATTTGTCAGCAGGGTTCTATCTCCAGTCATATGCCTTGAACATCCACTGTCCAAGATCCAGGTTACTCGATCAACCTGTTCAATACCCTGCAATGACAAATGAGTTAAACCTTCTTCGGAACCCAAATTTGATTAGGTCCAGAGTACTTAAAGAATTGGCCTTTGTCAGGCAAAACAACATTCTTTATTTTAACAACAGCTTTATCATTATTCAACAAACATTTCACTTTATAAACAGATTTGACAGTCTTTTGTTTCAGTTTAGATATCCATGTTTGTTTAGTAACAATATCATTGACTGGACATTTGACTTTGTAAACAGCCTTCATAAAACTTTGTTTAGGCTTTGGTACAAATGTCTCTCTCCTAACATAAGGAGGACTAGCAGTCTTTGATCTAACATTATTCCTGTTCATATGTTGTCGAGGAGCAGTCTTATTATCACATGCATGATTACCATTAAAGTAAGCAGACATCACATTAAAGGCACAAGACATACAGTTGACAACACCACATGCTTTATGATTAGAATCAATGATTGGCATGTTATTCATGTTAGACATGTTATTGTTCTGCTTCAACTTGTTATCACCTAATCCAGTCTTAGAAGAACTCGTTGTTTCAACAACCTTGACTGGTACTTTAGGTACATCTTTCTTGGATGAAACATTTGTTGTGTTAACGTCCTCAACTGATTTAGCCTTAACAAAGACTGTGACATTTTTCTTGGATGACACATTCTTTGTATTATAGTTCTTAACAGTTTTATCCTTAACACATCTATTCTTAACAAGAACTGTGCCATTTGCACTATCCTCATTTCTCATTTCTTCTTGTATAACGATAGAACGAATATCTGGTGGACCAGCATCAGATTTCGTAAACATTGGTTTTTCAACATTCTTGAGAATATATGGTATACCTCTTTCTTTAGCTGGGATAGAATTAGGAGAATGATTACTCAAAGAACCAACAGCTTGACTGTAATCAAATCCTATTCCTACAGTTTGTTCTACTGCTTGTTTGTTGAAGAATTCTTTAGAAACCTTAACAGTATTATAACAAGATCTAACCTGTGTTTCAAGTTCTCTAATCTTGGTTTCTTGTTCAGCAATCCTATCAACTTGTTTTACCATGTATTCTCCTAGACCCTTTTCTCTGTAGTTAAGTCAAGCTATTTCTTCTATATTCTTATCTTGATTAACCTGCACCTTTTTTAAATCTAACATTTGATTTTCAAGATTAGTATTAACAAAACTTATTCTCTCGTACCCTCTTTGTGCATTATTCAAGGAACTACGTAAACTATCAATTAACTGAGCATCAGTAAGAATTACCGGTGTGGTATAATAAGTTGAAGATTCAGCATTTGCCACCAACGCAAAGTTTCCATATTCTTCATCTTCGCTATCTGTGTCATCCCAGCTTTTACCAGCAGCCACATAAGCTCTTCCACTTTTCTTCTTTTCAGAAGCATAATCTTTCTTCTGTGCTTGCTTGGGTTTCTGACACTCAGTAGCAAAATGTCCCAACTCATTACAATTGAAACAACGGATTTTGCTTCTGTCAACAGTTCCAGTTTTATAACCTCCCCTGTTACTAGAGAATGAAGAACCTCCTCTCTGAAATCTGTTATTTGACTTAAACCTGAATTTTGGATTTCTTCTGAATCTGAAGTTACTAAATTGTCTCACCATCATTGCCATAGATTCATCTTCCAATTGATCCAGCTCTTCAAGTGAATAAAATTCTCCACCATCCTGAGTAGCTGGTGTTTGGCCAAGTTCTACTTCAGTTTGTTCCTTGTTGAAACTGATAGGTTGAACAACTTTAGTTTCCACTTCCTTAGGAACTTCAACCACTAGAGCTGTAGAAGAATTTTCCATTCTGCCTTTGCCATAGAATTCCTTTTGCTGTACTTGTTCTAATTCATATGTTTTCAGAACACCAAACAGCCTTTCAAGAGCAACCTGAGTTAAATCTCTAGATTCTCTGATGGCAGTGATTCTATGCTCCAAGTGAGTAGGCATAGTTAATAAAAACTTCATGTTGATCTCCTTCTGAGTATATTGCTTGCCATGAACTTGCAAGTTGTTGATTATCTTGTTATACCTTTCGAACACTTCCTGAATGCCTTCATTAGGGCCAGCTCTAAAGTGTTCATATTCAGAAGTTAGAATTTGTAGTCTATTTTCCTTGACTTCATCAGTCCCTTCATTAATGACCTCAATAGTTTCCCAGATGTGCTTAGCAGTTTTACAATTTCTCACATGGCTATACATTACAGCATCTAGGGAATCCGATAGAATGAGTCTCAAATTTTTATCCAATCCAGCTTCCTCCTTATCTTCAGAGGTATAGTTCTTAGGGTCCTTTTGATAGGATTTGGCAGGGACTGTTACAGTTCCATTGACAACTGTTTCAGTATCATGTTGCATAGGAGTTACTGGTCCATTTTCCAAAACCCACAAAAATCTTGGGTTTGCTACATCAAGAAATAACTCCATTTTGTTTTTCCACATATCATAATTATCTTTATTAAAGATAGGAATTTTAACATTGCCTTTGGCTGACATGATGAATTTTTAAGAGAGTTAAAAATTCGAGATTGATTTTTGATTGAGTAAAAATAGGATCTTGATTTGTATATCAATCAAATGGCTCGGATACCAATTGTTAGGTCCAATAAGATTGTAGAAGGGGGGGTTGAATACAATCTTAGTAATTTTCTCGAAATTTGTTCTTTGAATAAAGTTTATCTTAAACAAATTTTGTGCGGAATAATATAACACAGAATTCAAGTTGAATATATCAATATATTAACTTGACGGGTGTTACAAATTAATACCAAGAGATTAATAACAAATTAGAAAATTCGACATGAACTTTTCTAATTTTGCTAATTAAAATCAAGATATCAAGATATAAACTAGGAAACTTAATTCGCTAGTAGTACAAGAGTAATCAATAAACAAGTTCCAGCGGATCAGATATTACAATAGGCTTGAACTGAATTTATTGTGTGAATTAAAGCTTGAGCACTTGTGTGTAGAAGATGAGAGTGTTTTATGTTCTTGGTTCTTTTTTTTTCTTCTTGTTTTTTCCTGTCTGTTGCTTCTGTCCATGTGTTTGTTTTTATACAAAAACACAACACTTGCTTCTGTTGAACTGCTACACATTGACACGGTGATAGTATAGATGCCACACTGATAGTATAACTGGCACGGTGATAGTATAGCAGCCTAGGGATAGTAGAACTCATTCCCTTAAAATAGTATGCATTTACTTAGAAATAATATACAATTACCTAGAAATAGTTTACTTAAAACTTCGGTAATAGTATAAATATTTCGGTCATAATATAACTGGTAGAAATAGTATAGTTTAAATATTTCGGTAATAGTATAGTATATTATTACTTGATCAGTAATAATATCTATAATACTTCAGAAATAATATACTATTAATTCCAGAAATAATATAACTTCGGGAATAGTATAAACTCGGGGATAGTATAGTATATTATTACTAATGCAGTAATAGTATCTATATTATTCCAGAAATAGTATACCACCTATTTCAGAAATAGTATAACTGAATTTCCAGAAATAGTTCAACTGAAATTCAGAAATAGTATAACCAAAATTCTCCGAAATAGTATAATCCATATATTATTACTGATTGAATAAATCAGAGATTAATTAACTTAATTAATTAATTAAATAAATTAATTCGAATTGAATTAATTTGTTTAATTAAATTAATAATATAGTTAATTAATAATTGAATTACTCCTTGTGAATCACTGTAAACTTTGAGAAACTTCCACTGGATAATTGTTGACGTTCGATGTACTGTCTGGTTCATGAACGACTAACTCCAATATCTGTTCTTCAATTTGACTCTCAGTTGTGATCCACATACTTTCTTAGCACTCTTTAATAACTCCTGTACTGATGCTGTCTCCACGGAAATCTCTGTCACTTTAAACGAATCCAACATCTTCAATGCTGAACTGGGGCATGATCAGTAAACTGACTCTTCTTCCAGTGTAAAACATCAAAACTATAGATTGACTTTCTTCTTTCTTCTGGCATATAGTACTTTGTGAGATTCCTGAGACAGTGAGCATTAATTACTTATTACAATCTAATTTAAGTTGAGTCGAATCCTCGAACTACAAATAGGCTGTGTCATATGCCTTTCAGTTGGAAAACTTGCCTGGAATCCAGAGTACATGCCTCATGTTCCACTCATTCTGGATAGTTCTAGAAATCGACATAATAATCTTAGTTATCCTTCTTAACTGAAAGAACTACCAAAACCACTGATAAGTACACTTAACTTCGTTAACTGATTACGAGCTTATCAATGCCTTTTAACTTCACCGAATTCTTAGTCATTTCTAATTATATTTATCTTACCCGACACTTCACTTCCTCGGGACTATTTCATTCATTCATAAAACTATTTTGTCAACATCCTTTAATCAAATTCTTTACTCCAATACGTAGTCTTGATATTCCTCAACAACTTTCGTGTTTTGACCGCCCTGTAATTGTCCTTTTATCTTAGCCAAAATGGCTCGTCAAAATTGTGCTCCTAGAGGTGACTTTTCGAAAAGTTACTATTACGCGACTCGCATTCCAACATTTTTAATAAATTGAAAAATCCATAATTAAATATGAAACCACCTCAAGGAACTTCTTTAGTGTTTATGATATTTATCAAAATTGTTTCTATATGGAAAACATGAGTGTAGGTAGGAAAAACGGATTTTAGAAACTTGGTCAACTACGGAGTGGAACTATTTGAGCTAGTTTCGCTAAAACGCGCATAACTTCTTAACCGTTAACTCAAATGACGCACCGTTTTCGCGTGCACGATCTAGAGAATATGTAGAATTTAATCAACAAAGTTTTACCCCCGGTCAAGGGACTCATTTTCCGAGTTTCTCAGAACAGGGCAGTGGCTATACAGGGCATATTATCATCGCACAACTTTGGTTCAGACATTTTTATAAAATCGAAAAATTAACATTTTCCTATAATTCTTTTTCGGTTGTCTTTAACACTGTAAGGGATAGCTACACCAAAAGTTTCATAATTTCCAACCAATTTTAAGGGTTTCGTTTAGCCTCTCAAAGTCAGTTCGATGTACCAATTTCTGCTCTTGACCACTACTTATTAATTTGACCATAACTCACAAACCATAAATCATCTCACAATGAACTTTATATGTATAGAAACTAAAAAACAAAAACTTTCCACAAATGTGTGGTGGGTCTCAAGGTGACAAGGTTTGATGGTCCAAAATCTCTTTACAAAATAGAACATGTCACAAAGATTCCCAACATCCTTTTTCACCACTTTAACTTTCAAGATCTCTTGTTATACTTTAATACAACCACCAAAATCACCAAGATTCTTATCCTTAACACATACAAGACTACATAACCTAAAAAGACGGTTTATAACATAATAACAAACATCAATCCTCAAGATCTCATCACCAAAGGTCCAAAACACCAAGAACTACACTATTACTTATAGATCCTGAAATATAAACAATAAACTTGACATGAACTAAGAGTGGAGGGATCGTATACCTTTCTTGAATCCTCAAAAATACTAACAAGAGCTTGTAAGCCTTAAGGGAGCCTTGATTTATGTTTATCATCTTCAAACTTGCAAAGGAATTCAAGAAACAAGTTAGATTTTCGGAATCAGCATTACCACTCTTGAAAGAACTGGAAAAACGGGGGCCTTACCTTGCTTTTATGGACGAGGCTCCTGAAAAAGAGTTGTAGAGCATCTTAATACCTTTCCAACAAGATATAGAACACAAAATTTGAGTAAGAAATGAAGGAGTTATGGCTGTTTGAAAGGACTGCTGCTGTTTTTGTTGGGACAATCAGATCTTAGCACTGCGAATTTTGATACAATAAATTAACGAGTACGAATAGAAAAGTCACCTTGTTAACGGTTGATTCCACGCTCTTCTATTGTATTCCCAAATTCCCTTGAGCGAAGTGTGGCCTTCGTCTTCTCAAGTTAACCTCTCTTCTTGCTCCTGGGTGGCTACAAAATTTTTTCGACCAGCACCCAGCAAGAAGAGAATAGGAATATATATAGGCTACAATAGGGATCATGGATAATTAGGTTGGGCCTTCTAATTACATCTTGAGCCTAGCCCAATGTAATTAAATATTAATTCAATCCACTAAAGAATTAATATTTGCACTACCTTTCCTAATACCGTAATTTAATTAATTAATTCGGTTCCAATATTATTTGCTTATTAAATTCCCCATGTTTAAAATATCGCATGTCCATTAATTAAATAAATTACTGATAATTCATTTAATTAATATCTTTTATCCTTGATCATCCACTCAACCTTTATTTAATTATGCCGGAACAAATCCACCTGCAGGGTTTCACATAATTAAATCTTTTTGAGCTTTCAAGGGGACATCATTAACCCGAATATTATCAGGACATGGATTCCTTCAATAAATAATATTCACCATATATATTATTTCATCACCCAAAATATAATGAAATAAATCAAAAGAATTATTTCATATATAAATCAAAGCATGTAAATAATATATACGTGTCAATTATTATTTCCGGATTAAGAACCTAAGCATTAATAATAACATAGAATCTTAGTTCACCTCCTTAATCAGTATAAGGGAACAATTCTAAATTTGATCCTGTTCAATATACACAAAGTATACTAGTATTATTTATTAGTCAATATAAACTAATCTAAATAATACTACAGCCATTCCAGTGGATTGTCTAACTCCACCTGTGCTGTGAACCTTATTATATTATATAAACCGTATTTAATAATCTAATATTCTGTATCCCATTTGATACTAGATTATTCACAATATATAATATTTAGACAACATGTAAACATTTAAATGATTCTCAATTAAACCGGCCAGAAATAAATGTAAATACTTCAAATAAATATTTTCAGTATACACCAACAATCTCCCACTTATACTCAAAATATTCTATGAGTATATCAGTGTTTATTTAATCCACTATTACAAAAAACTATGTGTCCATCCATCTGACTCCTATCGCTTCCACATGCCTGTCAAAAACCTTGGCTGGCAAACTCTTTGTGAAAGGATCTGCCCGGTTGTCTTCTGATGATATGTGAGCCACAACTATATCTCCTCGCTTTACGATTCCTCGTATGAGATGATACTTACGTTCAATATGTTTAGCTGCTTTGTGATCTCGCGGTTCCTTCGAATTTGCCACAGCACCAGTGTTATCACAATACACTGTCAAGCTCCTAGGCAAATTAGGTACCACATCCAAGTCCAAAAGGAAGTTCCTGAACCATACAGCCTCCTTTGCAGCCTCAGAGGCCGCCACATACTCGGCTTCCATGGTAGAGTCTGCAATGCATTTCTGCTTTACACTCCTCCATATAACAGCTCCACCTCCCAAAGTAAAAACATATCCCGAGGTCTATTTCCTCTTATCCCTATCTGATTGGAAATCTGAATCAGTATATCCCAAAGGAAATAGATCTGAGGCCTTGTAAATTAACATATACTTCTTAGTCCTTCTCAGGTACTTGAGTATAGTTTTTACTGCACTCCAATGTTCCTGACCTGGGTTCGACTGATATCTACTAACCATGCCTACAGCAAAGCAGATGTCAGGCCTCGTACATAACATAGCATACATTAAGCTTCCACATGCCGAAGCATAAGGAACTGCTTTCATGCTCTCTATATCCTTAGGTGTCGAAGGACACTGCTCCTTGGATAGAGCCACTCCATGCTTAAAAGGTAGAAAACCTTTCTTAGAGTTCTGCATGTTAAAACGAGCTAATACTTCATCAATGTGGGGCTCTTGAGATAAAGCCAACATCCTTTTCTTGCGATCCCTTATTACTTTGATCCCAAGGATGTATGCCGCTTCACCTAAGTCCTTCATTTCAAATTGTTTGAACAACCATGCCTTTATTGATGACAACATCTTAACATTGTTTCCAATGAGTAAAATGTCATCTACATACAGTACTAGAAAAACCACTGCATTACCCTCACTTCTCTTATACACACATGATTCGCTCGGACTTTGATCAAATCCATATGACTGGACTGCCTGATCAAAACGAATATTCCAGTCCCTAGAAGCTTGTTTTAGTCCATAAATAGACCTCTTAAGCTTACAAACAAGATGCTCTTGGCCTTCCTTAATGAATCCTTTTGGTTGTTGCATATAGATGGTTTCCTCAAGACTTCCATTAAGGAAAGCTGTCTTGACATCCATTTGCCAAATCTCATAATCGAGATGAGCTGCTATAGATAAAAGAATCCGGATCGACTTAAGCATAACAACCGGCGAAAAAGTTTCCTCATAATCGATCCCTTCTTTCTGAGTATACCCTTTCGCAACAAGTCGTGCTTTCCAGGCTTTCACCTTTTTGTCAGATCCTCTTTTCTTCTTGTAGATCCACATACATCCAATGGGTTTTACACATTTGGGTGGTTCCACGAGCTCCCAAACTTGATTAGAATACATAGATTCCATCTCAGATTCCATTGCCTTTTGCCAAAGATTTGCATCTTTATCTAGAATTGCTTGTTCGTATGTCCTGGGATCCTCATCATGTTCACCAGAGACCAAGTCCGAGGACTCTCCCAAAAACATGAATCTATCAGGTTGTTGAACAACCCTCCCACTACGACGAAGCACCGGTGTGGTATTAGTGACAGGTTGTGCATTTTCTTGTGGTTGATCTACTTGTACTATTGGCGCTTGGGGATTATCTGTCCCTCCCACTAGTTCCTCTAAAATGATACTACTCATGGGTTTGTGTTTCATTATATAGTCTTCTTCTAAGAATCTAGCATTGGTACTAACAATGATATCTCGATCCCTAGGACTATAAAATGAATAACCTTTCGTTCCCATGGGATAGCCTACAAACAGCCTTACTTCTGTTCGAGATTCTAACTTGGTCGCGTTCTTGTTCGGCACATGTGCTGGACAACCCCAAATCCGAATATGTCTTAGACTTGGTTTGCTTCCAGTCCACAATTCTATTGGAGTCTTGGGAACCGACTTAGAAGGTACCAAGTTCAGAAGGTAAGCCGCTGTTTCTATAGCATATCCCCAAAACGACTTGGGTAAATCTGAATAACTCATCATCGATCTAACACTCTCTAAAAGAGTCCGATTCCTTCTCTCTGCTACACCATTCTGCTGAGGTGTGCCAGGTGCCGACAACTGGGATGCAATCCCATTTTCTGATAAATATTCCCTAAATTCTCCAAGCAAGTATTCGCCACCACGATCTGATCGTAGTGACTTGATACATTTTCCAAGATGTCGCTTCTCCGCACTTGCTTTGTACTCTTTGAATTTTTCAAAGCACTCAGACTTACGGCGCAACAAATAAATGTACCCATATCTAGAATAATCGTCAATGAAAGTGACAAAATACTCATAACCTCCTCTTGCTTGGATACTCATAGGTCCACATAAATCAGTATGAACCAATTCTAACACTTCTTTAGCTCTATTCCCCTTTGCTTTAAAAGGCCTATTAGTCATCTTACCTTCCAAGCAGGATTCACAAACTGGAAATGGCTCCACTGCCAACGAGCCTAATGGCCCATCTACTACCAGTCTTTGAATCCTCCTCAAGTTAATATGACCTAATCTTAAGTGCCAAAGATATGTTTGGTTCAATTCAGAAGGTTTCTTTCTTTTATTTGAGCTAGAAAGAATGTTATTAGTTTCCTTATGTTGCAGCATTGGTTGGATAGGATTAATAATATATAAATTGTCTTGCAATGTACCAGAACATATAACTCGTTTATTCATCATAATAGAAACATTACGATCCAAACAAACATTATAACCATCCATGGCAAGTTTAGAAACCGAAATTAAATTCCTTCTAAACGAAGGTACATAAAGACAATTGTTCAAAACCAAAATCCTATCATCGCCAAAAGATAATGTAATTATTCCAACTGCAACTACTGCTACTTTCGTAGCATCTCCCATGAACACATATATCTCGCCATCTCTAAGCATTCTGGATTGCTGGAACCCCTGCATAGAGTTACAAACATGGTCAGTGGCTCCTGTATCTACACACCAAGTGCTCGTAGATATAGCCGCTATATATGTTTCTGTAACTAGAGAAAGAGACATACCAGTATTGTTTGTCTTCTTAGGAAGTGGACAATCCTGTTTCCAGTGACCTGACTGCTTGCACCTGAAGCACTTGCCCTTAGGCTTTTTCACACCACCTTGAACTCCCACTGCATTAGCAATCTTTCCAGCTTTCTGTGTCTGAGTCTTTTTCTTCTTCTTACCTTTCGGCTTAGATGAAGAAGCTTTCTCGGCCACATTCACTTGAACATTCTGCTTAAAGAGTCCTTCAGCTGCCTGAAGTTCTGTCAGAAGTTCCGCAAGACTATACATCCTTTGTTCATGGTGTAATTCAAGCGGAACTGCTCAAAACTTTTGGGCAAGCTCATAAGGATGATATCGATCTGGGTTTCCCCATCAATATCAGCACCAAGGATCTCCATCTCATTCAGATGAGACATCATTCTGAGAACATGATCCCTTACAGGTGTTCCTTCAACCATCTGAGTGTTCATTAAAGCCTTCATTGCTACTTGCCTAGCAGCCCTATTCTGTTCTCCAAAAAGTTCCTTGAGATTAAAGAGCATATCTGAAGCAGTGGGCATAGCCTGATGCTGATGCTGCAAAACACCCGACATTGCTGCCAGAATGTAACATCGCGACATCTCATCAGCCTTAATCCACCGCTTATAATACTCCTTCTCACTTTCAGGAGCATCTTCAGCAGGCTGGTCTGGCTTGGGTTCATAAGTACAAAATTTGTACTCCTCAGCAGTCAACACTATGTCCAAATTACGTTTCCATTCAATATAGTTCGGTCCAGTAAGTTTGTTATCCTTAAGTATGGTGAATAGTGGATTAAAGCCCATAGTGATCTAATCCTGAGAATCATACATGTAACACATAATCAGATAGTTGCATAAATCTTAAATCCTATTGGTTTCCTCTAACAATTAATTAAAATTAATGCACTAATATTTAAACACCATAAGTATCTGGTACGCCACGATGGATGACATATATACCACTTAAATTCGTTTAAATATTACTTCGGTCCTATTAGTAAATAATACGCCACGTTAGGGTGGACTATATATTATTTTTCATAGCTAAGTGTATACCATTATTAAATCTTAAATTAATAAAAAGACTGGATACCACCATTAAATATTTCAAATCAATAATCGATAATAGGATAATTCCCAGATCGGGGGGAGCATTGTCAAGAGGCATCACTTAAGACCCCTTTCTAGACAGAATCATCCTTTCTCTCAATATCAAAATCTATATTCAATCAGTGGTACCCTTCTAATTAATTGAATTCTATGAAACTTGGTACGCCACGATGGGTGGCATGTATACCTTTCAATATTCGTAATTAATTTAGGAAGTTTGTTCTAGTAATATCCATAACACTACCTGACACCATAAATCATACGCCACGATGGGTGGCATGTATATAATTTATATTCGTCTCGGTGTCAAATTACATACAAACAATAATGGAGACCATGGGATTTAATTCCTAATTAATTCCCTCACCCACTTAGAATTTTTATTTAAAATTGAGGAATTTTATCTAGATGCATCGCCCTATGTTATTTTTTCGAGGTCCACATGTTATAAAAATAACAAAACAAAGAACACATAACATAGCAGCATGCATCATAAAATTAAAGCAATAAATAAAATTAATGTCCATGTCGTCCTAATTATGTTATACATGCAATTAAAAATTACACACATAATTAACAACACACATAATAATTATTTAAAGTAATAATTAAAAAATTAAATAGCGGATTCAAAATTATAAAACATAATTTAAATCCACTATTATGGCCCCTTGAAAAAAAAAATTCCAGCCCTTTATTCTGCTGAAAAAACAATTTTCTGCCAAAATTATGCTGTTGCGCAACTTCTCCCTGCGTTACAGCCCTGAAACAGCTGTCACGCATGTGCGTCATGCGTTACTGCCTGTTACAGACCTGTAACGCAGTCTGCACATGCGTTACAGGCTTCATATCTGAAATTTTCTGCGCGCCGCCTCCTGTCGCCTGTTCTTCACCAGTACCTTGTGAATTTTTTGAACACGAACAGATACACAACAGCAGCCCCATCATGATTTCGCAGCGGAACAAAAACAACTCCGATTTGATTTCCGATCGCACATAATTGTTACAAAATACCCGGATTTTTACATAATCCATCAAACAATTACATACAAAACAGATCTAATACAAAACTAATTTTGTAAATCTATTCTAACACGATCAACCCTCGTGTTTTACAACCACGATAAACCACGTGGAAACCAAATACATAATTAAAATTACATGGCCATAATAGTGGATACTAAACAACCTGCAAAAGATTATTATCCAAGCACACCACTATACACATGCATATATAATTACGACATGGACATCGTATCAAAATTCGCAGAACCAATGAACCAGGCTTTGATACCAATTGTTGGGACAATCAGATCTTAGCACTGCGAATTTTGATACAATAAATTAACGAGTACGAATAGAAAAGTCACCTTGTTAACGGTTGATTCCACGCTCTTCTATTGTATTCCCAAATTCCCTTGAGCGAAGTGTGGCCTTCGTCTTCTCAAGTTAACCTCCCTTCTTGTTCCTGGGTGGCTACAAAATTTTTTCGACCAGAACCCAGCAAGAAGAGAATAGGAATATATATAGGCTACAATAGGGATCATGGATAATTAGGTTGGGCCTTCTAATTACATCTTGAGCCTAGCCCAATGTAATTAAATATTAATTCAATCCACTAAAGAATTAATATTTGCACTACCTTTCCTAATACCGTAATTTAATTAATTAATTCGGTTCCAATATTATTTGCTTATTAAATTCCCCATGTTTAAAATATCGCATGTCCATTAATTAAATAAATTACTGATAATTCATTTAATTAATATCTTTTATCCTTGATCATCCACTCAACCTTTATTTAATTATGCCGGAATAAATCCACCTGCAGGGTTTCACATAATTAAATCTTTTTGAGCTTTCAAGGGGACATCATTAACCCGAATATTATCAGGACATGGATTCCTTCAATAAATAATATTCACCATATATATTATTTCATCACCCAAAATATAATGAAATAAATCAAAAGAATTATTTCATATATAAATCAAAGCATGTAAATAATATATACGTGTCAATTATTATTTCCGGATTAAGAACCTAAGCATTAATAATAACATAGAATCTTAGTTCACCTCCTTAATCAGTATAAGGGAACAATTCTAAATTTGATCATGTTCAATATACACAAAGTATACTAGTATTATTTATTAGTCAATATAAACTAATCTAAATAATACTACAGCCATTCCAGTGGATTGTCTAACTCCACCTGTGCTGTGAACCTTATTATATTATATAAACCGTATTTAATAATCTAATATTCTGTATCCCATTTGATACTAGATTATTCACAATATATAATATTTAGACAACATGTAAACATTTAAATGATTCTCAATTAAACCGGCCAGAAATAAATGTAAATACTTCAAATAAATATTTTCAGTATACACCAACAGTTTTACCCGAAAATAGAGAAAATGGAGGGGGAGATAGTTTTCGCCTTGGTTTCTTGTAATATCTCTTCAATTATATGATATATGTTGGGTTTTGTAAAAGTCTATAAGCTATTTGGTCAATTTTTCTAAGCCTGGTAGCTATATATTTGCATGGAGATCCATAAATCATGCAACTATGTTTCTAACTAGTTAGTTTGTTACTAACTATCTACTAACTCTTGGTTGGCTATCCTTTTGACTTGGTTACAAGCTTGACCCATCACCTTGCATGTAATTTCGTGGGTTTTGCATGTGTCTTGGCATCTTAATCATTTTCCAATTTTATTCCATAATTTTCCATGCAATACTAGATTAATCCTTGAAACGTTTCATCGCAGAAATCTCTCGGGCAATTTTAATATTCCAAATACCTCAATTTAATATACCTATTTCATGGAATTCCCAAATTATAATTCTCTTGAAATTGACATAGTTTTCGTATTTCTCGAGATCTCGTTAAATACGTCTATTTGAAATAATGGGTTTCGTCGAAGACTAACGTCTTTTACATACACTTTTTTGCATCGTAAAGATGTAATATCAATTCGAAATCTCCATTTAATAGTTCGTACATAGCGGGGTTGCAAAAAATTTTCGCCCACCCATAAAATCACTATTCATCCAAGTTTAAAATATTCGCAAAAATTAGGGTTATTACAGGCAAAAACACAAATTAACGTATCGATTGACCAAACTTTTAATGTTTCTACTATTATAATATAGTATATAGATTTATATTGTATCATATTTTATAGTAGTATTCATCAAACGTAAGAAGAATGATAGGCAAGAGTGATACATAAGAGTTAATCTTTAGATGCCAAGTATTACCGCAACAATAATGTGCATTTTTTACTATTTTCCAGCAATAATTTTTAAATGATTATCACGATAATGATATGTTTTTCAGTCTATTTCCATAAATAATAGCAAACATGCATGAATAGATAAGTGGATCATTATATATTTGGTAGATTTGTCCTATCTCAACAATCGATTGTCAGGGACCAATTATACAACAATCAGTTTCTGCTACACCATTGAATCAATCATTCAACGATCAAGATTAAAATAATTTTTTTAGGCGCTCCTCTATAAATTTCCGTGGATAGATGGAGGTTCCTTTATAATTTTTCACGGATAAGCAAATGCACCGAAATGCCATTAGTAGCTCCGCGTAAATTTTTTGAGGAGGGGTAAAAAGAAACAGCTGGAGTATATCTTACCAACAAAAGAAGCAAGTGGCGGTGGTTAGCTAGGGCATGGAGGATCCAATATGAGGGTGGATAAAACAACATCAAAAGAGGTGCGTGGATCAGGTCATGTTAGAGGGAGATTATATTTTAGTGAATTTTCGAATTAATAATTGTTATGGATTTATGGGAATTGTTAATGGATTTCAGATTATTTAATAATAAAACTGATATGATTCTGAACGATAGATGTGTTAGATGTTAACAATTATGTTATAATGATTTATGATGACTGTTATTTGTATCGCGTTAATGTTGAAGCAAAGGATTGGTTGATTTATTGTTTGGGTCGGTTGTATTCCGACAGGGTAGGTAATTTTTTAAAGGAGATGCTTTCTAAATTTTCTAAAAATATTATTTAAACATTTCTCAAATATATATATATATATATATATATACATACATACATGTGTGTGTATGTGTATGTATATACACTAGTTTGGAATAGATTCAAATTATATTGTATATGCGTGACTACATGCTAATTATTTGCTTGATATAGTTGTATGTCCATGTATGTGATTGTGGACGGTATTATATGACTAAGATAAGTAATTGGGTTGATGTTAAAGGCTATGTGTATAAATACGTGTTTAGCTAATATTAGAGTTCTTAAGACACATTGTAGTGTTCGATTAAATTACATAAAGGGATATGCTTGAAGGGCTATATATGATTATTTGAACTATTGTTTGTATATTCTATACGTGTAAATTCTATGTGTGTAAATTCTATGTGACATAAGTTTTATGGTGTTTATGTGGACTAGGGGACGTATGGGTGAACTAGAACAGACAGTAAGATTTTGGTTGGTTATGTACTGAAGTAGTACTTTACCTTTATATAGGTATGAGTAGGAGGCCCGGCTAAGAGCCTGTAATATAGGTACGAGAGGACCCTGAGATAGATCTTAGAAAACTTTTCCTGAGATACATATAAAATAACTTTAAATTTTATTGGGCCCGCATGGCTATTTAAAAAATTCTAAATTTAGTAAAACGTCCACCCCAATTTTACACATAAAGGTATCTCAGGGAACTTACTGTTGAGAATAAAGAAAATGATGAATTTCCAGCTCAGCATAATGACTAGGATTGACAGCTAAGAAGTTAGTTATAACTAACTAATAGTTGCAGCATGGAGAGTAGTTGAGATATATTTAGCAGAAAGGTTTCATTTCTTTTATTTAGTTTTTTAGAGAGTTAGTTAGCGAGATCTCTCTCTCTGATCTCTCTTTCTCTCGTCTCTCTTGTTTCTTTTCTCTATTTCATCTTTTTCTTAGCTTAAGAAACCAGTAATGTACTTTCAATATTTATGTAATTCAAACTTGTAACCAGTGGATAATTTTACGTGAATAAATCTGTTATTACTTGTTGATTCCAAACATTGTAACATGGTATCAGAGCGCGAGGTTACGATCTTTATCGATTTGGTGTAATTTTCGATCTTTGTTCTCTGTTTAATCGCAATCGGTTAATTCTTTGTTTCAAATCAAGTTTATTTCTCAAAATTTATCATTGATTCTTATCAAAGTCTGCTGAAACTTGTTGAAATATGTTGATGTTTAGTTGAAATGAAGCGATTCTTTGATATTTTTTCTTGTTCTTGATCTTGATCAAATCAGTCATTTGAGTTGAATCTTTTCTGTTCTTCATTGATTAAACACTGTTTGTTTTTCTGATTCAATCATCTTCTCATCTTCTTTGTGAAATTTTCTTGATTGTTCTTAGTCTTCTTGAAAACGTTAAAGATTGTTAATCTTGTTGTTTAGAATGGCTGAAAATTTAGACACATCACAAACTCTAGATCCATCTTAGAATCCAATATCTCCTTATTATATTCATCCATGTGATAACCCTGGGATGAAGCTAGTTTCTTTGAAATTTGATGTGAAAGGATATGGTGATTGGAAGAGATCTATGCTTATTAGTTTATCGGCTAAAAACAAAACTGGTTTTGTTGATGGAACGATTGAAAAACCACTTGTTACTGATCCAGTTTATAGAGCTTAGGATAGATGCAACAATATGCTAATTTCATGGATTTTGGGTGTTTTGGATCAAGATATTGCCAGAAGTGTGTTGTATTTTAGTACAGCTAGAGATATTTGGTTAAATCTTGAACAAAGGTATGTATAATCTTCTGGTACATTATTGTTTTCTTTGCAACAAAGTCTGTTTGAGATGAAACAAGGACAAGATGGTATTTCTGGTTACTACACTAAAATGAAGATGATTTGGGATCAACTTGATGCAATTGATCCGATTCCACTCTACCACTGTACAAATTGTACTTTTGATATCAGAACAAAGATGGTTAAGTCTCAAGAGGATAGAAGACTTGAGGAATTTCTGATGAAACTTAATGATGGTTTTGAGGTTATTAGAGGAAGTATTTTAGTGATGAATCCACTCCCTGCAATTTTTCATGCCTACAGATTGTTGCTTCAAGAAGAGAATCATAAAAGGCTTTATCAGTCTTCAACTAATACAGAAGATATTATGGCATTTGCAGCAAGTACTAACAGAAGAGGTTTTCAGGACAAAAATATACCACCTGGATATAATACTAATCGACAGAATTTTGGTTAGTCTGATTTAAGAGGAAGAAACAATTTCTATTGTGATCATTGCAAGTTGCCAGGACACACTATT
This sequence comes from Saposhnikovia divaricata, assembly GCA_036435485.1. Classification (NCBI taxonomy): domain Eukaryota; kingdom Viridiplantae; phylum Streptophyta; class Magnoliopsida; order Apiales; family Apiaceae; genus Saposhnikovia; species Saposhnikovia divaricata. The sequence continues at coordinate 63,307,822 of CM071597.1, read as the reverse complement.
CAGAGATGCTATAAGATTCATGGTTATCCTTCACAATACAAGGATAGAAAGGTTGCTGCTAATGTTCATGGTGAAGTACCAGACAATGAAAACAATTATGCTGAGAATTCTACTGGTAACAATAACATAGGGTTTACACCAGCTCAGTACTCACAGTTACTTCAGCTTCTTGGTAAGGAAAAAATGGAGGATGGCAGTTCATCAATTATAGAAAATAAGTCTGCACATGTTGCAGGTAAAATTTGTTTACTTTCCACAAGAAGTACATGGATAATGGACAGTGGAGCAACAGACCACATGTGCCATGATATGTCTTTGTTTTCTGAAATTAATCAAGTAAACGGTACTGGTAATCATACTACAATTCCAAATGGAAAACAAGTGGTTATTACACATGTTGGTATTGTTCAACTTAAGAAAAACCTTGTGTTACAGGTTGTTCTATATGTCCCTGATTTCAAGGCTAACTTGATTTCTATTCCAAAATTGTGTAAAGATTTACATAGTTTTGTCACTTTTACTGACAATAAGTGTTTTCTTCAGAGATCTTCGATGATACCACGACTTCTTGGTAATTTCAGAAATGGTCTTTACTATCTTGATGAAATGGGAGAATCTTTTAGTGTTGAAGAATCAATAACAGCTTCAGTCATCAGTTCTGATCAAGCAAAGATAAAGCTATGGCACTTACGAATGGGACATCTACCAGTACCAATGTTACAGCATTTGAAGACAGTGTTTGAACAACCTTGTACTTTATCTCATTTCTGTGAAATTTATCCTGCATCTAAGCATGTTAGGAAACCTTTTCCACATAGTTCAACTTTAAGTTCTTCTAGACTTGAGTTACTTCATTTAGATATCTGGGGTGGGTTAAATATCAAATTGGCCACTGAATAACTTGACATATCTCATATTGCACACTGATAAATTCGGAGTCTCATTTAAAACACTTTTAAAGACATAAATATCAAATAGATACCTTCAAAATGTACTCGGAAAGTAAAAGTAATTTTTCATCAAGTTCTACGCATTTTTCTTAAATGCTACTTTAACCAAATGAAATATTATGAATTCTAGTATTTATGATAATATATTTAGATTTTAAGAAATTTATTTACTATTTAATTTTAATTAAATCAAAGAAAATAACCATAAAATTAAAAATAAATATTAAATAATTTTTTTAAAATCTAAATATATTATCAAAAATACAAGAATTATTAACCTTTCATTTGGTTATGGTAGCATTCAAGAAAAATGTGTAGAACTCAATGAAAAATTATTTTTAGTTCCCGAATATATTTTAAAAGTATCTGTTTGATATTTATGTCTTTAAAAGTGTTTTAAATGAGATCCCGAATTTATCAGTGTGCAATCTGAGATATTTCAAGTTATTCAGTGGCCAATTTGATATTTAACCCTATCTGGGGTCCATTCAAAGAACCAACTTATAATAAGTGTAAATACTTTGCTACAATTGTTGATGATTTTTCAAGGATGTGCTGGGTATTTTGATGCAATGCAAGTATGATATTATTAAAAAATTTCCAAGTTCTGTATCTTTTGTTGAAAATCAATACAAGATATTTGTCAAGATACTAAGAACAGACACCATAACTGTGTGATGGTGGTATGAAACAGTTTTATGTTGAAAAAGGAATTCAACATCAGAAAACTTGTGCATACACACCTCAACAGAATGGTCTTGTTGAGAGAAAGCATAGGCATATCCTGGAAACTGCAAGGTCTTTATTCTTTCAGTCAAGATTACCTTTACAATTCTGGGGTGAGTGCATTCTTTGTGCAGTTCATTTAATCAATAGAATGCCTTTACAAACCCTCAATTATTTGAGTCCTTATGAGAAATTTTATGGTGTTGCTCCTGACTTGTCTTCTATTAGAGTGTTTGGTTGTCTATGTTATGTGTCTGATTTAAAACCTAGTAAACACAAGTTTGATGCTAGAGCTCATCCTTATGTATTCATTGGATATCCTATTGGTGAAAAGGGTTTTAAAGTCTTACACATTGACAATCTACAAATTCATACTGTCAGAGATATTGTTTTTCATGAACAATACTTTCCATTTCATGTCAAACACTTTAAATCCCATTCTATGACACCATTTTTTCTCCCAGAGGTTACTTCCTCAATTCTTTTTGATTTTTCATGTGTACCAGATGTGTTTTATGATCATAATACTACTTCTAGTACTCATTCTACTTTTGATCATAATTCACATTCTGATTCAACCTCATCAACACTTTCTACTAATCATTCTGAGGAATTACCTACTGTTAGAAGAAGCTCAAGACCTCATAAACCACCAGTATAGCTAAATGATTACATTTGTCACTTGAGTCTATTTGATATTCCTGAGACAAAACACTGGTGCAATCTTGTTTCTTTTAATCATCTTTCTCCATTATCACATTCCCTTATAGCCACAACTAACACACTTACTGAGCCACATTCTTATGAGGAAGCTTCCCTTGATCCTAAATGGGTTGAGTCAATGAATGCTGAAATCACAGCCTTACAAGAAAATTACAAATGGGAAATGGTATTTTTACCAGCAAGCAAGAAAGCTATAGGTTGTAGATGGGTTTTTAAAATCAAATTAAAGGCTGATGGTAGTGTTGAAAGGTATAAAGCTAGATTACTGGCAAAGGGTTACAATCAGAAGTGGGGGATTGATTATAAAGACACATTTTCACTAGTGGTTAAGATGACAACTGTTGGATGCTTACTTGCTATTTCTGCTAATAGAGGTTGGGTTTTACATCAATTTGATGTAAATAATGCATTTATACATGGGGATTTGGTTGAAGAAGATTATATGACTCCACCCCCTGGTTTTTCTAATCCACATAATCTTGTTTGCAAACTTATCAAATCACTTTATGGCTTAAAGCAAGCCTCTAGACAGTGGTTTGCTAAGTTAGTGGGGGAATTGATAGCGCAAGGTTTTATACAATCAAAGAATGATTATTCTTTGTTTATTAAAAGGTCTGGAGGTTTAATGACAGTTGCTGCAGTGTATGTTGATGATATCATACTAACTAGTGATGATGTTAAGGAGACTCAAGGTCTGAAGCAACATTTGGATAAAAAATTTAGTATCAAAGACTTGGGAAGACTCAGTTATTTTTTAGGAATTGAGATTGGCTATTTGGAGTCTGGAATTTCAATGTCTCAAAGGAAGTTCACACTAGAGTTATTAGCAGAATCTGGAATTTCTCAGTTTAAGCCAACTGTGACTCCACTTCCTATAAATACAAAGTTAAATGCTGAAGAAGGAGAGTTGTATTCAGATCCAAGTATGTACAGGTGCTTAGTTGGAAAGTTAAACTTTTTAACTCATATAAGGCTTGATCTATCATTCACTGTACAACATTTGAGTCAATATCTACAAAGCCCTAGAGTGCCTCATTATCAAGCTCTAGTTCATACACTCAATTATGTGGCTGGTACAGAAGGACAAGGCATAATTCTTAATGGAACTTCACAACTTGTACTACAAGCTTTTTCAGACTCAGACCGGGGATCTTGTTTAGATAGTAGAAGGTCAATCTCTGGCTATGTAATGAAACTTGGTAACTCCTCAGTAATTTGGAAATCAAAGAAGCAAAATGTAGTATCTAGAAGTTCTGCAGAAGCAGAATATAGGTCAATGGCTGCTCCTGCCTCAGAAATAACTTGGATTGTGAGACTTTTACAGAAACTGGAAGTCAGAAATTTGGAACCTATTGTACTGCATTGTGATAACCAGAGTGCTTTACATATATCCAAAAATCCAGTGCAATATGAGAGAACAAAGCATATAGAAATTGATGTGCATTTTACTAGGGACAAGTTTCTAGATGGATTGATTCAATTGACATATCTGCCAACTACAAGTCAAATTGCAGATGTGTTTACAAAGATACTTCCTTCTGCTCAATTCAAGGAGTTGCGAATCAAACTTGGAATGTCACAATGTCATTCCAGTTTGAGAGGGACTATTGAGAATAAAGAAAATGATGAATTTTCAGCTCAGCATGATGACTAGGATTGCCAGCTAAGAAGTTAGTTATAACTAGGGGTGAGGAAAAATTTCCGAACCCGTCCAAACCATCCGTTCCAAACCGTCCAAACCGAAATTTACGGTTTTATAATGGTTTGGATCGGTAATGTTTCATTTTTAAAACCCCGAAAAATAACGGTTTGGTTTGGTTTTGTATTTTATACCACCCGATATAACCGAACCGCCCGAATATAATATAATATTATATATTTTTCATTATATTTTAAATTAATAAATAATACATAATCCTATATGTTTTTATCTGTTTGCACAACCTTCACTATGTACTTTCACCTGCGGTTGCATCATAGGCTATCTCATCTCCGTGCTTCCTTTGTTTTCTAGTAATTGTCACAGTGAATACTACAATGTTACTGCATTTTATCATAAAGTATCACTTACAGTATCACTTTGGTAACTTAAATAATGAAAAAACATGGTTCACAAATGTTACTGGAAGATATCAAATGTAGGAGTTGTTCGCTTTTGTGAGTGTTGTTTACAAGATTTTTCTTTTGCTAATTATTTGCAAGAATTAAGTTATTATATAATTTAGCGGTTTGAAATTGAAACCGCCCAAACCGAACCGTTATAATTTGGGTGGTTTGGTTTTAGTACTAACGGTAATGGTAACGATAACGGTTTGACGGATTGCCAAACCGAAAAATTCGGTTTGGATGGTTTTGTCCACCAAACCTGCCCAACCCGCCCGATACTCACCCCTAGTTATAACTAACTAATAGTTGCAGCAAGGAGAGTAGTTGAGATATTTATAGCAGAAAGGATTCATTTCTTTTAGTTAGTTTTTAGAGAGTTATTTAGCGAGATCTCTCTCTCTCGTCTCTCTTGTTTCTTTTCTCAGTTTCATCTTCTTCTTAGCTTAAGAAACTAGTAATGTAGTTTCAATATTTCTGTAATTCAAGTTTGTAACAGTGGATAGTTCTACGTGAATAAATCTATTATTATTTGTTGATTCCAAACATTGTAACACTTACGATATATCTCAGGCTCCCTAACCTCTTTATGTAAGAGAAAAAGGACCCTGAGATAGATCTTAGGGAACTTTTCCTAAGATACATATAAAATAATTTTAAATTTTACTTGGCCCGTAGAACTAATTAAAAATTTTTGAATTTACTAAAACGTCCACCCCATTTTTACAAATAAAAAATATGTATCTCAGGTAAGTTACCTGCTCCCTAATCCCTTTATGTAATTAGAAGCAGGTAAGTTACCTGCTTCCAAATCTCTTTATATAATTAGAAGATTGGAATTTGTGAAATTCAAGATTTGTTCATTTACAACTCAATTGATATATAAATATTGAAGAGTAGATGGGGGGGGCAATTAGCAGGTTATCATTTAGGCCTCGTCCACTTGATATTCATAAAAAGCTTCCCATTCTCAAAGATTTTGAAGATGATGAAACCTTAACTTCTATTCCAACCCACTTCTTTCATCTTGCTGGCCAACCCGATATCGAGGTACCTTGCATGTTTATGTATGTTTTTATTTATTGCATTATGTGATTATTATGTTTGCTTTTGTGTTAGTTGAGTATAATTATTTATGATTAATGTAGTAGCAGTGTTGTTAAAGGCGCGTGTAAAGACAAATGACTCTGAAGCTTTTGAATTGTTCAACTGTATTGGTTCATACTTCTTGCTAATCTATTGACATTTGTATTATGTTAGAATATGCTTATCTTTATTTGTTTTATGCTTACAAATGTCGTTTTAAAATTGGGGCTTGCGCTTTTTAAGAATATATGCACTAAACCGTGTAGTTGGTAATATTAGCTAAACCTAGTCCGAATGAGTAGTTACAAGCACATTCTACTTTTAAGCAAAGTTGAGAGCTGGTAGATTTGCATTGTTCTGTTTAAATTGCTTAGTTTATATTTTAATCCTTTATTGACTCCAATTAATAAGCAGCTTCACCATTTTTGTTTATGAGTTGATTATAACACCCCCAGATCCGGGGTCAGGGATCCGGTCGTTACGGTCTCAATTTTCATCCACAAAACCAACATAAATTAAATTACAACCTTGTGACCCAAAACAACACATAACACACCTGTTATAGTCCCATAGATGAAATCAGAGTAATTACCAAATATTATTAATCACAAGATTGAGTTCTTACAACCCAAAAAAAATTACAATTTAACCATTACATACTCTTTGTCATCCATTTGTATATGTCATATAATATATACATTTGATACTCAAATGCTAACAACTAGCCTACCAATAGCTTCCTCTTAGCAATGGTAGCTATGAACTCAGCGGTTAACCCTCTGACGGTTGTCACCTGCTTGCGCCGAGTGCGCCTTATGCGGGCCACCTGATCTAGCTGTTATTGTGATATAATAAATAAAGCAAGGGTGAGCAACAGCTCACCAAAAGTAATATATGACTGAACCATAATATATGACAGTTCAAAAGTATCTTAAAACCATATGCCATGCATTAACGAACTTAGTACCAGTATAATGTAAACGATGAAGTTACGAGGTAAGCAAAGGTACTTTCAGTTCTGAACAAATTTTCAAACCTTGTCAACGAGAGTGGTACTTCATGTTGCAGAAAATAAATAGATTCTGGATGATAAACCAATACTAGAGTATGTCGTGCCCGATGACACCACCTTACGATGATCAGTCGCAGGTTGTGCATCTCAAAACTTGTTTCTCTACCGGTAGAAGGAAGAACATATGGACACCACCATACGCCGGATCTCTCTAGCCATCTTTGGGCTTGGACGGGACCGACGCCACTCGGACCCTATTTTCAGGATGGACTGTCCCACAGCCTCTTATACCAGTTTCAATGATGGACTGTCCCACAGCCTCTTACACAAATACTCAAAGTTCGAGTAAATCCATGACTCCGAAACGTAAAGTTCGTCCCCCTTTCCCCAAGTATAATACTTGTTTATAAGACTCCACAAAGTAGTCGTATCTAGTTGGAAAGGAAAATTCACCAATATTTCCCAAGCAGTTGCTTGTTAATGGATACCGACTTGTTCCAACAATCCTACCTCTCGAACGATGAGGAAGCAACAAAGCGACTCGACTTGATAAATAGCAACCAAGTTGCGAGTAAAAAGAATAGTTTAACAAGTATTTGACCGGGAAGTCAAAGAAATAACAGCTCTCAAGCAAGGTTCCCTTATATTTTGGAAGATAGATTCGAGAGAAGAATAAAGTTTTGAGAACCTTCCTTGATACAATTAGTCATAACGAGACTCAGAAATAATTTACATAATATTCGAAGATCAAAGATAATATTTAAACGAAGTAATACATTTTAAAACTTAGTTAAAAGAATTAAATAAATATTCAAGGAATATTTAATAACTCATAAATATTTAAAGAATACCCTTAGTATAAAATATTGCACAAAGTAACCCTCGAATGATTATACGGAAATTATTTATTAAATAAGTAAATTCTCGAATAAATATTTAAACTAATATCCAAGAAAATACATTAAACTTAAATTAATATTCAAGATAATATTCAATAAATAAATAAAGATTAAATGAATATTCCAGATAATATTCAATAAATAATTAAACTCAAATGAATATTCGAAATAATATTCATTTAAATAAATAAAGCTTAAATGAATATTAACCATAATATACAATAAATAAATAAATTCGAATGAATATTCAAAATAATATTCATTATCTAAATAAACTCTAATTAATATTTAAAATAATATTCATTAAGTAAATAAACTCTAAATGAATATTTGAAATAATATTCGCTAAATATTCCTCCACTAAGATAATATTCAAATAACATTCCTCGCAAGATTCATAATTGAATAACAATCCTCGAAATAATAATCTGTCGTTGGAATCCCTCCGGGTTTCCACGACTATTTATATAATACAATATACTGACGGTCTATATTCGAAGAATGAAGATCATGTGCCCTTTACTAGGGTCTTATCGAATCCGGCTTATAACTAATATATCATATCTAGCTTATAAGCCAATAACATCTCATGGAACAAGTATCACAATATAATTCTGAAAGTAGGCATGCACGCTATGGCATATATATACAACAATCATCATATATAATATCACAACAACAGTTCCAAAGTATTGGAAACTTGCCTGGTAGTCGGGTAAATGTAGTGTGTCCTGGGTCAGCTCGATGATCTATAAACAATTAGAATATTCGAGATTAATCGATTAACACTTTTAAAAGCGCTAAGGATAAACTTAACTTAGGCTAAAACACGTTTTCAAGTTATCTCGTTATGCACCCTTTTTGTGTACTCTTTTTATCACCGATACGATCCGACACTTGTTCGTTATTAAGGCATGTCATTACACTCACACTTGGTATATACTTAAGTCGTATAAGTTCTAAGGTTGGTCGTTTACGAACCAAGATTATACCTCGAGTTTTATCGCCCGTTTTCTAAGTGATTTATCAAAGTTATAACCAAGTGTACTTTTTAGAGGGTCATTCGCACTTAACCTCAATTCGAACATTTTTATAAAATCGAAAAACGATCCGTTTGACATGAGGTTTTCTCTCACACCTTCCTTATGATCTATAATATTTAATTACCAAGATTCGTCACTGAATTACTTATTTTACAGGGGTTCAATTTCAATTACGAACTCGCACTTACGATTTCGAACCACTTTTACGATTTTGACCATAACTCCTAAACCGTAAGTCCGTTTGCTTCGATTCTCGTGCCAAAACGAACTATAACTCGAGATCTACAAGGGTATGTCATATACTTAACAAATTCAGAAACTTATACCTACTGTTAAGCACGAATTTCAAGGTTTAATAAAATTTCGGCATTACGACGGCTATAAATCGAACGTTTCCAAATTCGTTTCATCAAAATCATACATCTTATACTCATGATTCTCATCTTAAAATGTCCAAGAACATATCACTTCATCATAATAATCATCATGTTACTAAATCAACAACAAGATCATGTTAACATGCTTATAATAACACTAACATCAAAACTAAGTTAAAAACCACCAAGAACATACATAATCTCAAAGTAAGATCTAGGGTTCTTAAGGATTATACCTTCCATGGAGAGTGCTAAGACCTTACTAAGCCTTGATTTGTCCTTGTGTGTGCTTAAGCTAGCTTAGATCAACCAAAGCAAACAAGAAATCAACATTAGTTTATAGAAATCACTATTCATCATCATCTTTGATGATTTATTTGAAAATGGAAAATGTGGATTTTGAAGTTAAGATTTATAGGATATCACTTTTATGAAATGTAGCACTCACCATAAAAATTTGGAGATCAAATTATGGTTGGAACTTGGATTTTTGTTCTTTAATTTGTGGAATAGCGGAATGGGAGAGATGGAGAGTGGTGGTGTTTTCTTGGCTTGTTCTCTTGGTTTAATCTCATCTGATGTGAATTATTGTGGTGTTTGTAGATAATATCTAGCATAAAGTACCTTTATTAAAGGTAATAGGTCATTGCATGCATCACTTAAATGGACAAGTGTTAGTTCTTTATGGTTGGATGAGATGATTTAGCTAACTAAGTGGTTTGATCTCTAATTATGTTAGTTACTCATGTAACTACTTGGTTACTAGATATTTTCCACTAGCACATGCATGCACCTTGATCCTCTGCTTGTTCTTTGTCCGGTTATTGCTCAATTTCATTGATCGTTCGGAGCAATATCTCAAGGATTTCTAGTTAGGATTTTACCAGAAACTTTCTTAATATTTATACTACCATTCTCAATCCTCCTTTATAATTCTTGAATTTAAATTCCTTTATTCCCTGTATTTATAAAAATGTCCTCGTTCTCCTTCGGGTGTTCCTTAACTCTTTTACGGAACCACTGGACTAACAACAAATATCGATTTGGATGACATGAGAATAACCTTCCTCTTTGAAATTACTATATCTTACTTCCCTAGGAGATAGATTATTCTAATCAATGTTGGAAACCAATAGCATTCTTCATGGCATATAAACATTTGAATCCAAATCCATTCCATTTTCATTCGTTAGAACAACCGTTACATCGTAGTCGCAACCGATATTCATTTCAACATTAATGCATAATAAAAGTTTTAATTCTACCAAAAATCTGGGTTCTTACAGTCTCCCCTCCTTAAAAGGATTCTGTCCCGGAATCAGTCCGAAAACTAATGGGAGTACTTTTCCAGCATTGCGCTTTCTAGCTCCCAGGTTGATTCCTCTACATTGTGGTTCTACCACAAGACTCTGACTAACTGGATGACCTTGTTTCGGAGCACTTGTTCTTTCCGGTCTATTTCCACAGGCTGTTCCACATCGATGAAGTCTGGTTGCATGTCCACGTGCTCATACTCTATTATATGCTTAGCATCTGGACTATATTTCCTTAGCGTTGAAACATGAAACACATTGTGCACTTGTTGCAGATTTGGGGGTAATGCTAGTTCGCAAGATAGTTCCCCGATTAATCCTTAATCATTCCCATCCTTTTTACAGCACATCTCACTGGTGCTACAATACACCCTTTATCCTTTTTCCTCAATCTTTGCTACTTTTCGTACCACACACTATCTTGGTTATGCTCTTATCCAGTCATATACTATTTCCCTTCTTGGTATCTGCAGTGACTTTGGTATTACTATCGCGCTGCAAACTCGGAGATATCCTCACTCATACTACACGTTCCCTGATCGCTTTTATCATCGCAATCTCGATCAATATATAGAAATAGAAGAATTTATTGAGAGATCACTATGATCAATAAACATTTGTCTTATTGCATAGTTAGTACAAAAGGGGGCCAACCTTTAGTACTTTGACAAGCAATTAAACAATTAATGGTATTCCACTTAGACTTCTATCACACAGACAGATAGTCACGTAGCAGTTCTCCCCTCCTTAAAGGGTTGTTTTTATCTATTCAAAAAGAAGATAAATAAGGGAGAAGAAAAGAAAAGAATTTCAAAGGATTATAGAAAATTTTCACTTTCTCTTTCCATGAGTTTCCTTATTGCTCAACCGATCTATTCCAAATTTCCTCGTATTCTCCCTTCTTAAGGGGTTAATTTGATGTCATTTATGCTTTCAATTCCAACTTTCTGTTTTGGCCAATAACTTACAATGTCAATTTCATATTTTTCTTACCTCATTGCTGGGGTTTCTCATGAGTCTGCATCTGTAACTCCCTTATTGATCCTCAACTCTATATTTATTTCTATCAGTCACTTTGTTTCTATTTCTACTATAATCACTCAATGAACCATCATAGCCTAATCATTTATTTCAAATATCACGTCGTTCCAAAATTAACCCATCCGAAATAAACTTGGACGATTTTTCTAACTTAGATTCAATCTCGACATTTTTCACAGTCGTTATTACCTAAATCCTCAGAAGAATCACCACTACATTAATGTAGTCCATGGTTGAATCACCATCGTTGTCGTTACATAGTGCTTTAATAGCTAATCCTACGGGTTTCATAATTGTCAGATCAAAATCCTCTAGGAAGACAAAATCATCACTATTCCTTATCAATAAGGAATACTTCCTAAACTTGATGTAGATACCACAGGAATCAGATAAAATTGCAGAAGAGCTTCAAGCATCGCAGCTATGACAGGTTGGTGAGATTATTAATCATATGTCTCCAATAGAAGACTGGAAGCTTAGCGGTTTATTTAATCACTTTTCGAACCTCGTTAATTCTTTTCACAAGGATACTTTTCAGCATCACGAATCTCCAACCTCATATTCTCTATCTTGTTTGCACAGAAATACACCAACATAAAACTTGCTTGTCATTCATCATCATGCCAATTCTGTTTCTTGTTATCTACTACCAACCCCTTGCTGGTCCAGTCCTTTCTTTTACTCCATTTTCAGAAAGCCAATATACCTCCTGTATTCAATTATCCCTTATTACCTAACCTCCCCTCTCTCTTTCTAAAAGAAGGCGAGTCTCTTGGGGAATTTGTTCTGGCCTCGCAGAGCCTCCTAATGTTGGTAATCGGTTTCAGACAATATCAGGAATCGAATGTTTACTTAAACTATTCTCATAGTTAATTCTCGCACAATCATCAGAGGGAACGTAAATTCCTCTCCCACATTATGACCTACAAGGTCCTTTTCATTATCGTTCTGTTTCCTTGGTATGAGCATTTATAATTACTCCTCTATACTTAAAATGTCGGCCACCTCACTAGCCTTTCTTGATAACAATAATTTCTTATAGTCGGTGTTTTCTGGATCCATTCCAACTCAGGGTGAAAGCATTCTCCCTTAAACTCTGCTGAATGAGAGAAAACATATATCAGTCTTTTTCCCTAAGACATTGCTTCCACCTTTTTGTACAAGCTCTATCACGGTTACTCCCAATCATGCCTAGGATATTTCTTATCTTAATCATTTCTTGTTTTGCACACGCCTCATGTGGCATTATTATTAATATACATTCCTTACCAAACTTTCATTTCGAAATTCAGAATATTGCCTTTTTCCTTATAAGGTTTCTTAGGTCATCCTCATCATTCCTCCTGTATTTTTTGGGTATGGGTACACCAAAATATCATTAATCATTCTTATAACAATTTTGTCGATGTATTTTCCGAAACTCTTTTCAATAAATCCTTAAAGGTTATAGTTACCTTGGTCAATCCAACTTATATCCTCTGAATTCACAATGTCTTTATTAGGGGTAATGCTATCCTTTGTGCATCCCCAGGGTTCCTCTTAATTTATGGATATTCTATCCTCAATTCTATTTTCAAGGAATACTTTACATCCTGTAATTGGAAATCAAATCATATATCCTTAATAAGGGTCTCTTTCAATCGTTTTCATCTTGATAATCTATAGGTAGCTTAATGCTAACCTTTTCTTTCTAGCAGATGTCAGTCCACATGACCTCCCAAAAGACAACATATGTCTATCTCTCTTTCTTACGGAACTTTGTAATGGTAGCAAGGATGTTCTGGAAGATTTTGGTCGTGTTCAACGTGAATCTCTTAATAACTATTACTCTTCTTGAGGATACTAAGTTCAGATAACATTTATGCATTATACTGTACCATCACTGACCATCTTCATAACTCCTCATTAGTCACTATCCTCAGTCCTAATATATTCATGGTATTTATAAAATCACATCATCATGTATCTCAATTCTCTTTACATCAAAAGTTCTCGCGGTTGGCGCTTGGTTAGAAGCAACCCCGCTTTGTCCTTACGTTGATGGTCTAGTTACTTTATAATTTTATCTCTACAATCAACTGTAATAATCGGGGTCTGTCTACCAACCCGTATAGCGGCTACCTTACCCAATCCACAGGGTTCGCTCCAGTTTCCACTCTCTTCAGAGACGTCTTCTGATAATCAGAAAGACAAGGTTTGCCAAAGTTTGTTGAAGTTCTTTCCAGAATCAGGGAAATTTTGGTCAATCTATCCACCCACTGGTAACACTAAGAAGATAAATTTCAAAACCCGAAGAATCATTCTAGGAACATCCAAGCAGGTCGAACCGTAAGCAGTTATAGTAACGGTATGATTAACATAAAGTTGGAAGTTCAATCACTAAAAAGGACCAAAATTTATACATCCCATAGAAGGGAACTCAAAAGTTTCAAACTGAAACATGCCACATCTTCATGATATCTATTCGTCCTAATAGTCGATACTACCAAATGTCAGTCTACCTAACCACTAGTCTCAGAAGGAACACTACCGTCGGGGTTAGTCGTTCCACAACATTGGTACCACCAAGGCCATCCGAATCTGGTGAACCGTGTTGTCCGAATGTACTTGCAATTACACCACCGTTCTGCATAAGCACACCACCTACACCTGTGTGAGATGCATCATAATTTATCACAAAATTTTCCTTCTTCTATTAGGTAACGCCAATGCTGGGTCGTCACCAATTTCATCTTTAGCTCCAGGAAGATTTTCTCGCGTTTTTCTACCTATTCAAACTTCTTAGTCCTTTGTTGGTGTGGTTGGCCTTTCTCAATTGAAACTGCATTTAAATCAGTGGGGTCAACCAACACTACTTGCTATTGATCGCATGTCCTAATAACTGAACTTCATTTTGCCCGAATTCATACTTCGAGAGCTTGGCAAGCACTTGCTCCTTTAGGTTTCATCATTTCACTAAGTTGAAACAAACCTATACTTAGTCTCTGACAGTAGTCTTGTTACGAGTTTATCATTGACTTACTGGTCTTTTCCTCTTATAGGTTCTGAGATCATTGTCTCGCTTACTACTTCCTTATGTAACTTTATCCATTCAGGCCATCACTTTCCACTATTTTTACTTTCTAAGCTGCTCCATTCATAAAATGGACATTTCCCTAATAAAAACCACCTCATCAATCTCAATTTGGTTTAATAAATTATAACCTATGAAATCTGCCTTCTCATGGTGAATTACTATTGACATTATTCAAACTTAACCCATTTATCAAATGATATGGCACTTATTGACTCTATCTTAATTGTTCCTGGGACTCTGCTTCCCGTCAAATATCGATGTCTTTGATAATCATGCATCATTCTTACTCTTTTCCCATTAATCTGAAAGTCTCTAATGAATATTATCTATCCCCATACAAGATCTCAAGTAATTCTTCAAATCTGTCTTACTCGCTGGTACTTCATTCGGCAGTCCGGCTATGAATCCAATATGCCTCTTTAATTCTCTTAATAATATCTCAGTTCTCTACGCTCACTTCTCTGAGCACTATAATCTTATCCCTGACAGTCTCTCTGCCTGCAGTCCTCATTTCCTCAAAGGTAAACTTCTTTATCTTTAACATGATTCTTCTCCTCTGCTGGAACCTCTTTCGGGTCCTCAGTATGGTAATCTATCGAATTAACCATTCGATCGTCAGCATATAATAAAGCATCATCATGCTACTGCTCGAATGCCTCAAGGTCTGTCGCCTTACTAATCGATACGGGAACGAGCTAAGTTACTATCATGATATTTAAGAGTTCCCATAAGGGTTTTACATGTCAGCACTACATTAAGTTGTCCGACTATGAACTTGGCAAGAGTTCTTATTATCTTAGTGAATTTATTGTTTTAACGTCACATCATCTCTGGGGTTTATAACGTACGCTCTGATACCATTTCTGTAACACCCCCAGATCCGGTCGTTACGATCTCAATTTCCATCCACAAAACCAACATAAATTAAATTACAACCTTGTGACCCAAAACAACACATAACACACCCGTTATAGTCCCAGGGATGAAATCAGAGTAATTACCAAATATTATTAATCACAAGATTGAGTTCTTACAACCCAAAAAAAATTACAATTTAACCATTACATACTCTTTTCCATCCATTTGTATATGTCATACAATAAATACATTTGATACTCAAATGCTAACAACTAGCCTATCAGTAGCTTCCTCTTCAGCAATTGATAAGTACATATTTTTGCATATTTTATCTACCTATTTATTGCTTGAACTCATGTTTTAATATTTTATTTTGTTACATTTCAGGAAAATCGTAAATAAATAAAGAAATGACAAAATAAATAAATAAAGTGCAAGGAAGGGAAAAAGAGGAAGAAAAGGGACCAAAAATGAAAGAAGGAAAAGAATTAGGAGCTTGGAGCAAAAGGAATATTTCAAGACAAGTGGAAGGTGGAGATCATCCCAACACATTAGCAAAGTGTATGGCCAAGATCAACTCTTCAAAGCTTAAGGGGAAAGGAAACAAATAGATGGCTAGGATTTCACCACCACACAACCCAAATGTATGGTGGGGATTTACCAAACACCCCCCTTAACCCTAATTCCTATCCTATAAATACCCCCTCACCCCCCTTGTATTTAAAAAAAACTTAGATTTTAGGGTAGTTTTAATTTCTTGTATTTCTTTTCTTAGTTTCAAATTTTGTAAACACTCCTATTATAATTAATGCAATTTTTATTTTCTTGCTTCTTGTCTTGTTCTTTCGTTATTGTTGCCTTGTTTCGTTATTTTCGTAAATCCCGTTGCTAACCACTTGGGGTTGAAAATAACGAAACTTTAATTTCTTGTTCATAGTTTTAATTCGTAATTTTGCTCCTTTAAATCTCAATTTTATTGTGGGCCATTTAATTCCAAATCATCGTTTTAATTTCTTTTCGTTTTGTAGATTAATTTCTTTTCTTTTATAGTAGATAATTTTTAAAATTAAAAAAAAATTTAAAAAAAAATACATAAAAATATTAGTCTTATAAAATGTTAGCCTTTAAATTTTCTGTTTGTTAATTTATTTAATTCGAAGCAGTTTTCTTTACTTACCCTGTTTTTCTCAAACAAAACACAGCCACTCATGTTCTTTTATTCCAAAACCCATTTCTTCTTTTCCTCCACAAAACCCAGAACACACCCCGTGGACTTTCTTTGAGTTGCTTCATCCCCCCCTTTTGAATCGCGTTATATTTTTAAATTTAGTTCGATTGGTTCTGTTCTTTGTGAATTTTGTTTCGTGTTGTACTCTGTTTTTTCTGTGTTGATTGCGAATTGCTGTGTACCGTAAGGAGCTGTGCGAGTTTAAGTCTTGTTACTGAGTTATTGTTCCGATGAATCTTGTTCTTGGTTGTTGTGTTTGCCGAATCATTGTTCTAACTAAGTCTGAGTACAGATACTTGATTGTCTCATTTTTTTTGCTGAGTTTGTTTCCGTCTCTGAGTCATCCCGAGTTCGACCGCTTCTTCACAGACCTGCCCATACCGATTTTTGTTTGAATTGAGTGTTAGGAAGTATAAGTTTCTTGTGTTTGGTTTATTCAAACTTGCGCATTGTCTGGTTTGAAATTTGTGTTTCTTGTGTTAGGAAGTATTTGTGTTAGGAAGTATTGTTTGTGTCTGGTGAAATTTGCGTATTGTTTGAAATCTACTTGAGTTTTTTGAAATTGCTTGAGTCGAGTTAGTTCGCTTGGTTTCTTTTCTGTTGCTACGCGTTTCTCCGAGTTTACTGTTGGTCGAATTCTGCGTTTTGTTGTTGCCTCACTGTGCTTCATTTTTAGAGTCACCAGTTTAGTGTCCTAATTGTGAGTCACTGTTGTTTTCTTCGAGCGTGCAATTTCTTTGAGTCCCGTTTCTGAGTTAATGTTTAGTTTTAAATTCCGAATTGCTGTTATTGAATGATGCTGAGTCTCGTTCTGTTTTATTAGTTGTAGTCCTGAGTTAGTTGCTGTGTTGCTTGTTTTTTTTTTAATTGAGTTCATTGCTTGTCCTGTTTCCTGCGATTTTTTTTGTAAGTACTGTTCTTGTGAATCAACATGAATGCTGAGAATATCGACTGCTACGGTGAATAAAATCTAGTTTTAATTCAATTTTAGATTTTTTTTTAGAATAAATCAGTTAATTAATTTAGAATTAATTTAGTAGTTTAAACTTCTTTTTTTTAAATAGTATAAAATTGAAAATTCTCAAAACCCTAATTGTCCTAATTCGATTAAATTAGAAATTAAGGATTGCGAAATAAATTAGTTCCTGTGGAACGAATCAATTAAATATTACAACGAAACGAATTGTGCGCTTGCGATTCAAATTTTAATCATTATTTTTAGCACAACAAGTTTTTGGCGCCGCTGCCGGGGAGTAATTATTTTGCGCACCTTAGTTTTTGATTTTTCGGATTAGCTCTCTTCTCACCCTTTTTCTTGTTTGCATTTTTTCGAGGAATTTGGAGGAAAATTCGGTTGACTTGGATTAAAGCGGAAGAATTTTCTCGGAATTTTGGAAGCTTTGCTTGGGTAAACCGTATCTCTCTCCTCTTTCGTTTTTTTAGAAAATCACAAAAAAAATAAAAAATCACAAAAATCACAAAAAAATTAAAAATTAAAAATCCAAAAAAATTAGTTGTAAATACATAATTGTTGCATCATGCATTTAATCACTTAGGGCACATCATCTAGATTTTTTATTTTCTTGTTTTTAATTTTTCGTACCTATAATTGTGGTGATCGCTGGAGGACCCCAAGGTACGTTAAATTCTTTCTTTTCTTTAGTTAGAACACGTAGTTTAAAGCATCCATAAATGTTTATAGTTTTTTATACCTCTTTGTTTGTTGCATCATTTTGTAAATAAACTTTAAGGGCAAAACCTCTCAAAAGATAAGGGAAGGGATTTCATCACTCTTTCCTTAGCCCAAAAACAATTTAATCCCTCATTTTGCATACCTTGCCTTTAATAAAATTAATTAGACGTTTGCCCCTAGGAATTTGGCGCTCAATTAGGAAGGTGCTTAAGAAACGAAGTAATCTTTAATTATTCCTACTTTTTGGTGTCTAGGAAAGCGAAAGCTGACCTGGCCAATTAAGGTTTGGTGTCTAGGTTGGTGTTTAGCCTCTTGACAATGCTTGCACCTACCTGGCCAAGCCGGTTCGAATAATTATTGATTTACCTAGTTTTTGGTAGCCCTTACAGTTAGGAGCAAGGTCTAGTTATTTTATTAGGGAACCCTAGGTTTAGAATTTTTCTTTTAATTTTACACCCCTTTCTTTTTGTGTGTTTATTTTATCGCACTTATTTGCTACGTGTTTCCTTACATGGTTTATGCGAACTATTTAGATTAGGGATAATTCTTCTAGACTAGTGAGATCGTTTCAGAGTTCTTCCTCTTCTGATTCCGAGTCGTTAGATAATTCCGAACCGATAGTAAACATGGCCATGTCTCTTAAGGACCGTTGCTACCCCACCCGTTCCGCTCAACCTTCGTACATCACTCTTCCTCCCGTAAATGGTAATAATTTCGAGATCAAAGCTCACCATATTAGCATGTTACCTAAGTTTACCGGGAGTGAGGGTGAGGATCCGTATATTTTCCTTCATGAATTCGAGGAGGTTTGTGCTCTACAAAAAATCCAACAATTGACCGAAGACTCCATTAGGCTTAGACTTATCAACTTCGCCTTAAAAGAAAATGCCAAAAAATGGTTGTATAGCCTACCCGTTAATTCTATTTCAACGTGGGAGGGATTTGTGATAATTTTTCTTAAAAAATATTTTCCAAACCATAAGACTACAAGGATTACAAACGAAATAAATCAATTTCATCCAAAGGAAAATGAGTCTTTTTGGAAATATTTTGATCGTTTTAAAAATCTCTTATCACAATGCCCCCCCACGGAATAGAAAAATGGAGGCTTTTCAAGATTGTTTACGAGGCCTTAGATAGTCCAACAACTGCGTTGTTAGAGTCTATGTGCCAAGGAAAATTTATGGAGAAAAATGAAGATGAAGGGTGGGAGTTTTTCGAAGAATTAGCCGAGAAGACTATGTTGTGGGAGTCTACTAGGGAACCTCACAAGTCCAACGAGTCATCTAGTTCTTCTAGGGGTCTACATTCAATTGGAAAGAATATTGCAACCGATGCCAAGCTAGCCACCCTTACTAGGAGACTCGAAGCTCTAGAAACTCATAGTAGTCCCCCACCCATGTCTATGTACCCAAATTTTAATTCTTCGAACTTTGAGTCTCAACCTTGTCCCGATTTTGAGCAAGTGAACGCAATGTTCCAACCGAGACCTCGAAATGACCCGTTCGCACCAACTTACAATCCCGGGTGGAAGAACCACCCTAATTTCTCTTGGAACCAAGGCCAAAATTTCCAATCTCCACCATCTTTTCAAAAGCCGAACTATCCAAACCAAGTTCCTTTCTCAAACACGACTCAAAATCACATTCCTTATCAAAATCAAGCACCCGCCCACCCACCCGGCTTTCATGAATCGGATAAGAGAATAAATTCCTTGGAAAAGACTCTCGATGCGCTCCTAAAATCAACGACTAATTTGGCTCAATCTCAACAGACCTTCATGCAAACCATGACTCAAGATAGGCAAATTTTGAGTGCTACTACTCAAGCCATATCTAAGTTAGAGGTTCAAGTGAGCCAATTAGCCAACGCCATTTGTGAACGAGAGAAGAACAAACTTCCAAGTCAACCCGAGGTAAACCCTAAATTTCCAATCAATCAAAGACCTCCTCACAATGTGAACGCAGTCATTTCCTTAAGGTCCGGTAAGCAAGTTGAAAATCATGTCGGTGACAAGTCTCCCGAAGAAGACGAATCGAATTCTGAACCAAATGCTAATCTTTAACCCGAGAGTTCTAAGGAACAAGGATCAACGAGTGGGACAAAACCCGTCCCCGAAGAACCTAATGAACGAGTCTTTAAGCCAAAAGCTCCTTACCCCCAACGACTCATTTCTCCTAAACAAACGGCCCAAATGGACAAGATCTTAGAAGTTTTTAAGTAAGTCAAAGTCAACATCCCTCTTTTAGACGCGATTCAACAAATTCCTTCGTATGCGAAATGTCTAAAAGATTTGTGCACACATAAGCGAACTACTCACGTCCCTAAGAAAGCCTTCTTGACATCCCAAATGAGCTCAATTCTTTCGAACCAAATTCCCGTGAAATATAAGGACCCCGGTTGTCCTACAATTTCATGTGTCATAGGCAATACCTTTGTGGACAATGCATTACTCGACTTAGGCGCTAGTGTGAACTTGCTTCCATTTTCGGTCTATCAAGCCCTAGGTTTAGGAGAGCTTCAAAGAACAAATGTTACACTTCAATTAGCAGATCGTTCTGTCAAGGTTCCTAAGGGGATTATTGAAGACGTGCTAATTAAAGTAGGTGACTTTTTCTTCCCCGTTGATTTTGTCGTCCTAGAAACCGAACCAGTCAAGAATCCTAAGAATCAGATTCCTATCATTCTAGGAAGGCCATTTCTAGCCACCTCCAATGCTTTGATTAATTGTAGAAATGGATTAATGAAACTAACATTTGGGAACATGACCATTGACCTCAATATTTTTCACATAGGGAAATAACCCGATGATCTCTATGATCAACCTATGGATGTCAATTTAATTGATGATATAGTTGATCAAGAATTCATCAACCCTAATGATGCTCTTGATTTTTGTTTAAAACACTTTGGTCAAGATTGGGATGATTCTGAATATACAAATGAGGTCAATGCAATGTTAATTCCACCATTCCTACAAATAACCAAGCATGTGAACCACCTCCTTTGCACTTTTCGAAACTAGTGAACCCGTTGAGTCAAAGCCGCCCGATTTAGAACTCAAACCTCTTCCCGACACTCTTAAGTACGCCTTTTTAGGTCCTAACGAGTCTCTTCCCGTTATCATTGCCTCTAATTTGACCAAGTCACAAGAGGATGAGCTTGTAAATGTGCTTAGAGATAAGGAAGCCATAGGTTGGAGTATCTCAGATATTAAAGGAATTAGCCCGGCCATTGTCCAACATCGGATTCACTTAGTTGATGATGCCAAACCAGTTCGTGAGCCACAAAGGCAGTTGAACCCTACCATGATGGAAGTTGTTAGGAAGGAAATTCTTAAGTGTCTCGATAACAGAATCATTTATCCCATTTCTGATAGCTCTTGGGTTAGCCCGATTCAGGTAGTACCTAAAAAGTCGGGTATCACCGTGGTGACTAACGAGAACAATGAGCAAGTTCCTACTCGTGTCCAATCCGGTTGGAGGGTATGCATAGAATATAGGAAACTCAACGATGCCACTAGAAAAGACCACTTTCCTTTGCCATTCATAGATCAAATGTTAGAAAGGTTAGCGGGTCATGCCTACTACTGTTTCCTAGATGGTTATTCCGGTTATTTTCAAATTCCTATAGCTCCCGAAGACCAAGAGAAAACCACTTTCACATGTCCCTTTGGAACCTTTGCTTATCGTCGCTTAGCTTTCGGTCTAACCACTGCCCCGGCCACCTTCCAAAGGTGCATGATGAGCATCTTTTCTGACATGGTAGGTGAATTCCTAGAGATTTTCATAGATGACTTCTCCATCTTTGGTTCGTCTTTTCATCAATGCCTAAACCATCTTGAGTTAGTCTTAAAGAGATGTAAAGAAACCAACCTCGTTCTTAATTGGGAAAAATGTCATTTCATGGTTAAAGAAGGAATCGTTCTTGGTCATAGAATTTCTGAAAAGGGGATCGAAGTAGATAAATCCAAAGTTGACCTCATTGCCAATCTACCCCTACCAACATCGGTCAAAGGAATTCGTTCCTTTTTAGGACATGCGGGTTTTTATAGGCGTTTCATTAAAGATTTTAGAAAAAAGGCTAGACCCTTGACCACCCTTCTTGGTAAAGATGTCAAATTCGAGTTCAATAAAGATTGTTTACAATCTTTTGAACACCTTAAGAAAGAGTTGACCTCGGCCCCGATTATCAAGTCTCCCGATTGGAGTCAACCTTTCGAGTTAATGTGTGATGCATCTGATTACGCATTAGGAGCGGTTTTAGGACAACGAATCAATAAGATACCTCATGTCATATACTACGCTAGTAAGACCTTAAATGATGCGCAACTCAATTATTCAACCACCGAGAAGGAGCTTCTAGCCGTAGTCTTTGCCCTCGAGAAGTTTAGGTCGTATCTTATTGGTTCGAAAATCATTGTGTACACCGATCATTCCGCCCTTCGATATCTCTTCTCTAAGAAAGACTCTAAGGCCCGATTGATTAGGTGGATCTTGTTGCTCCAAGAGTTTGACCTAGAAATTAGGGATAAGAAGGGATCCGAAAATGTCGTTGCCGATCATCTTTCTCGCTTAGTAGTGGAGTCCACCACTGACTTGCCTTTGAATGAATCTTTTCCCGACGAACATCTCTTTTCTATCTCTACTCCTCCTTGGTTCGCCGACATTTTCAATTACCTTGCAACCGGCGAAATCCCCTCTCATTGGTCTACACAAGACAAATCGAAATTTTTCTCTCAAGTCAAATACTTCTTTTGGGACGACCCGTATCTTTTTAAATATTGTCCTGATCAAATCATTCGGAGGTGTGTCCCAAACCATGAGTTTCGAAGTATCCTTTCCTTTTGTCACGATCAAGCTTATGGAGGTCATTTTAGTGCTAAGAAAACAGCAGCTAAAATCCTCGAAAGCGGTTTTTATTGGCCTAGTTTGTTCAAGGATGCTGCAGAATTCTGTGCCGCTTGTAGTAGGTGTCAACACTTAGGAAAGATCACACGGAGAAACATGATGCCAATGAGTCCCATCTTAATCATTGAGATTTTTTATGTATGGGGCATAGATTTTATGGGTCCCTTTCCTAGCTCTTTCGGCAACCTCTACATTCTCTTAGCGGTTGATTATGTGCCTAAATGGGTAGAAGCCATACCGACTAAGTCCAATGATAACAAGGTCGTTCTTAAATTCTTAAAAGAGAATATCTTTTCTCGATTTGGCACACCTAGGGCTATCATTAGTGACCAAGGTACGCAATTTAAGAATCGTCAATTTGAGTCCCTTTTGAAAAAGTACTCAATTACTCATAGGCTGGCTACCCCTTATCATCCTCAAACTAGTGGTCAAGTTGAAGTCTCGAATAGGCAAATCAAACAAATCTTAGAAAAGACTGTCAACTCGAATAGGAAGGATTGGTCCAGCAAACTGATAGATGCCTTATGGGCCTATCGAACCGCTTTTAAGACTGTTTTGGGCATGTCCCATTACAGAATTGTGTTTGGCAAAGCCTGTCACTTGCCCGTTGAACTAGAGCATAGGGCCTTGTGGGCCATAAGAGATTTGAACTTTGACTTACCAACCGCCGGTAGTCATAGGAAATTGCAATTGTCAGAACTAGAGGAATTAAGAAATGAGGCCTATGAAAATGCTAAAATCTATAAAGAAAGAACAAAACTTTTTCATGATAAATCCATTTTGAGAAAATCTTTTTCTCCGGGTCAAAAAGTTCTTTTGTACAATTCTAGGCTTCATTTATTCCCCGGGAAATTGAGATCTAGGTGGGAAGGTCCTTACATTGTTAGGACCGTTTTTCCTCACGGTGCTGTTGAAATTGAAAATCCTAAAAATGGTGATGTATTTAAAGTTAATGGACAAAGACTCAAACCATTTTTAGAGCTGCCATTTGATCCCGAGGATGAGGTCACCCACCTCATCGACCCGTGATTCATGTAAGTTTTTTCAGTAGGTAAATTCTCTCCTTCATCTCTTGTCAGGTATTATCTCCTCATTCTCATTTACTCATTTCTCTTGCATCTGCATACATTGAGGACAATGCATGATCTAGGTATGGGGGAGGGTTTTTAGTGTAAATAGTAAAAATTGAAAAATCCAAAAAAATCAAAAAATCAAAAAAAATCAAAAAGAGTTCTTTTTTGTATTCTAGTCTTGTTAATTGATTGCTAGTTGCTTGATGCACCCTTGCATGCTATGATAATCTTATGATCCATTAGCTTTTGTTTGAGAAGTGATTTGCTAAAGTTCTTGTTCACACACTTACACTAGCAAGGTGAAGCTAGTAGACTTATTTGAATTGTGCATGAAATTAGAAGGACATGATTAGGTGTAAGATGATTTGGTCTTCATGCTTTGAGTACAAGTAGGTGCATTGAGGATACCATTTCTTGAGATTGATTATGTTTTACCACACCAAGTGAGTTTTGAGCCTATATGCACATCTTTTGCATTTATATTCGTTTGCTTGAGTGTCCACTTGTCATTTACATAGCTAGCACTTGTTTGAATTCCTTCTTGAAACGCATGACATTGATTGATGATAAAATGATAAAGGCATTTAGGAATAACCTATATTTCCAAAAATATCCACATCATGCTTATGTGATCAATTAGTTAACCCTTTGAGCTTAATCTTATTCTTTCGGTGACACACCACATTACTCGCCTAAGACCTTTTTTGTTCAGCCTTTCGTATTCTTGATCCCATTTTGTCAAAGGCTAGTAGGAACTTGAGGGAGTAATAAGGTGTATGAAATAGGGTTTACTATTGTTCATAACTTTCGAGGAAATATTTGTTGTTACCTTGATAGTCGATTTTCAAAATTAAATCTAAGTGAGGATTATTGTTACATTTATCATTTTCCTTTATAATAAAAAGAAAAAAAGAAAAAAAAAGAAAAAGAAAATGAAAAAATTTACATATGAGAGCATACTTATGTTTTTGTAATCCTCCTTCATTCGACTAATCAAGGCTTTTTGTTAAAAATGAAAATAAATTGTGTGGGGAGGAAGTTTGGTGT
This sequence comes from Saposhnikovia divaricata, assembly GCA_036435485.1. Lineage (NCBI taxonomy): Eukaryota > Viridiplantae > Streptophyta > Magnoliopsida > Apiales > Apiaceae > Saposhnikovia > Saposhnikovia divaricata. The sequence goes on along the minus strand of CM071597.1, from coordinate 63,282,664 downwards.
TGTGCATGATATTCATGGTGACTACTAGCTTTTGACACTTCACCTTATTTTGGCCTTTCTTGACATACCTTGTCCCTAGCCCCATTACAACCCTAATAAAGACCTTTTGATTGTCATTATTAATGTATGTTGTGAATTAAGTTGGGATGATACCAAGTGTCAAGCATGCATTTGATTTTGTTGGAATTGAGTGATACACTTACCCTTGTTCTTGAGTGAATATTCTTTTGTGAGTGAAAGGTGAGGTATTGCTTATTTGTTTTTTGCATAAGAGATCTCAAGTTTTGACTCTGAGGTGTGCCCTTGTAGACTTAGCATGGTTACCAATAATTTTTGCACTTGACATGAACTTATAATCACTCTTGCATGGTTCTTTAAGTAGACTATGTGAATCCTTGCACTTTCCACACCAAGACTTTGCAACTTCATTTTGATTCTTAAGTTGATGTATCATGAGAGGAAATGTATGTGTGGTTTGCATTGCCATGTGATCTTTTATACAAACTAGATGGATTTTGTGGGTACATTCACTATAGGCCCTCACGAGACCTCACTCGTCCACTAGGGCTGCCTAGGGGTTTAAAGGGCTTGTTGCATATGCCAAATGCAACCGTCACACCTACGAAAAGGAGTATAGGACTTTGCATCTAGATTTTCATTTTGTTTTTATTTTCCTCGAGGACGAGCAAAAGATAGGTATGGGGGCATTTGATAAGTGCATATTTTTGCATATTTTATCTACCTATTTATTGCTTGAACTCATGTTTTAATATTTTATTTTGTTACATTTCAGGAAAATCGTAAATAAATAAAGAAATGACAAAATAAATAAATAAAGTGCAAGGAAGGGAAAAAGAGGAAGAAAAAGGACCAAAAATGAAAGAAGGAAAAGAATTAGGAGCTTGGAGCAAAAGGAATATTTCAAGACAAGTGGAAGGTGGAGATCATCCCAACACATTAGCAAAGTGTATGGCCAAGATCAACTCTTCAAAGCTTAAGGGGGAAGGAAACAAATAGATGGCTAGGATTTCACCACCACACAACCCAAATGTATGGTGGGGATTTACCCAACACCCCCCTTAACCATAATTCCTATCCTATAAATACCCCCTCACCCCCCTTGTATTTAAAAAAAACTTAGATTTTAGGGTAGTTTTAATTTCTTGTATTTCTTTTCTTAGTTTCAAATTTTGTAAACACTCCTATTATAATTAATGCAATTTTTATTTTCTTGCTTCTTGTCTTGTTCTTTCGTTATTGTTGCCTTGTTTCGTTATTTTTGTAAATCCCGTTGCTAACCACTTGGGGTTGAAAATAACGAAACTTTAATTTCTTGTTCGTAGTTTTAATTCGTAATTTTGCCCCTTTAAATCTCAATTTTATTGTGGGCCATTTAATTCCAAATCATCATTTTAATTTCTTTTCGTTTTGTAGATTAATTTCTTTTCTTTTATAGTAGATAATTTTTAAAATAAAAAAAAAAATTAAAAAAAATACATAAAAATATTAGTCTTATAAAATGTTAGCCTTTAAATTTTCTGTTTGTTAATTTATTTAATTCGAAGCAGTTTTCTTTACTTACCCTGTTTTTCTCAAAAAAAACACAACCACTCCTGTTCTTTTATTCCAAAACCCATTTCTTCTTTTCCTCCACAAAACCCAGAACACACCCCGTGGACTTTCTTTGAGTTGCTTCATCCCCCCCTTTTGAATCGCGTTATATTTTTAAATTTAGTTCGATTGGTTCTGTTCCTTGTGAATTTTGTTTCGTGTTGTACTCTGTTTTTTCTGTGTTGATTGCGAATTGCTGTGTACCGTAAGGAGCTGTGCGAGTTTAAGTCTTGTTACTGAGTTATTGTTCCGATGAATCTTGTTCTTGGTTGTTGTGTTTGCCGAATCGTTGTTCTAACTAAGTCTGAGTACAGATACTTGATTGTCTCATTTTTTTTGCTGAGTTTGTTTCCGTCTCTGAGTCATCCCGAGTTCGACCGCTTCTTCACAGACCTGCCCATACCGATTTTTGTTTGAATTGAGTGTTAGGAAGTATGAGTTTCTTGTGTTTGGTTTATTCAAATTTGCGCATTGACTGGTTTGAAATTTGTGTTTCTTGTGTTAGGTAGTATTTGTGTTAGGAAGTATTGTTTGTGTCTGGTGAAATTTGCGTATTGTTTGAAATCTACTTGAGTTTTTTGAAATTGATTGAGTCGAGTTAGTTCGCTTGGTTTCTTTTCTGTTGCTGCGCGTTTCTCCGAGTTTAATGTTGGTCAAATTCTGCGTTTTGTTGTTGCCTCACTGTGCTTCGTTTTTAGAGTCACCAGTTTAGTGTCCTAATTGTGAGTCACTGTTGTTTTCTTCGACCGTGCGATTTCTTTGAGTCCCGTTTCTGAGTTAATGTTTAGTTTTAAATTCCGAATTGCTGTTATTGAATGATGCTGAGTCTCGTTCTGTTTTATTAGTTGTAGTCCTGAGTTAGTTGCTGTGTTGCTTGTTTTTTTTTTTGAATTGAGTTCATTGCTTGTCCTGTTTCCTGCGATTTTTTTTGTAAGTACTGTTCTTGTGAATCAACATGAATGCTGAGAATATCGACTACTACGGTGAATAAAATCTAGTTTTAATTCAATTTTAGATTTTTTTTTTTAGAATAAATCAGTTAATTAATTTAGTAGTTTAAACTTCTTTTTTTTAAATAGTATAAAATTGAAAATTCTCAAAACCCTAATTGTCCTAATTCGATTAAATTAGAAATTAAGGATTGCGAAATAAATTAGTCCCTGTGGAACGAATCAATTAAATATTACAACGAAACGAATTGTGCGCTTGCGATTCAAATTTTAATCATTATTTTTAGCACAACAGCAATGGTAGCTATGACCTCAGCGGTTAACCCTCTGACGGATGTCACCTGCTTGCGCCGAGTGCGCCTTGTGCGGGCCATCTGATCTAGCTGTTGTTGTGATATAATAAATAAAGCAAGGGTGAGAAATAGCCCACCAAAAGTAATATATGACTGAACCATAATATATTACAGTTCAAAAGTATCTTGAAACCATATGCCATGCATTAACGAACTTATTACTAGTATAATGTAAATGATGAATTTACGAGGTAAGCAAAGGTACTTTCAGTTCTGAACAAATTTTCAAACCCTGTCAACAAGAGTGGTACTTCATGTTGCAGAAAATAAATAGATTCTGGATGATAAACCAATACTGGAGTATGTCGCGCCCGATGACACCACCTTACGATGATCAGTCGCAGGTTGTGCATCTCAAAACTTGTTTCTCTACCGGTAGAAGGAAGAACATATGGACATCACCATACGCTGGATCTCCCTAGCCATCTTTGGGCTTAGACGGAACCGGCGCCACTCGGACCCTATTTCCAGGATGGACTGTCCCACAGCCGCTTATACCAGTTTCAATGATGGACTGTCCCATAGCCTCTTACACAAATACTCCTAGTTCGAGTAAATCCATGACTCTGAAACGTAAAGTTCGTCCCCCTTTCTCCAAGTATAATACTTTTTGATAAGACTCCACAAAGTAGTCGTATCTAGTTGGAAAGGAAAATTCACCAATATTTCCCAAGCAGTTGCTTGTTAATGGATATCGACTTGTTCCAACAATCCTACACCTCGAACGATGAGGAAGTAACAAAGAGACTCGACTTGATAAATAGCAAACAAGAAAATATTCAAAGAATACCCTTAGTATAAAATATTACTCAAAGTAACCCTCGAATGATTATACGGAAATTATTTATTAAATAATTAAATCCTCGAATAAATATTTAAAATAATATCCAAGAAAATACATTAACCTTAAATGAATATTCAAGATAATATTCAATAAATAAATAAAGATCAAATGAATATTCCAGATAATATTCAATAAATAATTAAACTCAAATGAATATTCGAAATAATATTCATTTAAATAAAAAAAGCTCAAATGAATATGTTAAATGGACAAGTGTTGGTTCTTTATGGTTGGATGAGATGATTTAGGTAAGTAAGTGGTTTGATCTCTAAGTATGTTAGTTACTCATGTAACTACTTGGTTACTAGATATTTTCCACTAGCACATGCATGCACCTTGATCCTCTGCTTGTTCTTTGTCCGGTTATTGCTCAATTTCATTGATCGTTCGGAGAAATATCTCAAGGATTTCTAGTTAGGGTTTTACCGGAAACCTTCTTAATATTTATACTACCATTCTCAATCCTCCTTTATAATTCTTTAATTTAAATTCCTTAAATCCTCTTAATAAATCCTTAAGTCTTTCAGTGTCCAGGGAAATCTCGAAGAAAATAAAAGTGCTATTTTTCTGAATCCGATATCGTTTACATACACTTATCTCACCTCTGGATCATGAATACGAACTCAGAAATCCGTTCTGAATACTTCTATATAGCGTCATCTATTAATATTCCAATTTCCACCAAAACACTATTCATTCCTTATTCTTGCTTTATTCCTTATATTTATAAAAATGTCCTCGTTCTCCTTCGGGCGTTCCTTAACTCTTTTACGGAACCACTGGACTAACAACAGATATCGATTTGGATGACATGAGAATAACCTTCCTCTTTGGAATTACTATATCTTACTTCCCTAGGAGATAGATTACTCTAATCTATGTTGGCAACCAATAGCATTCTTCATGGCATATAAACATTTGAATCCAAATCCATTCCATTTTCATTCGTTAGAACAACCGTTACATCATAGTCGCAACCGCTATTCATTTCTACATTAATGCATAATAAAAGTTTTAATTCTAACAAAAATTTGGGTTCTTACATTGATTATGGATGGGTATCACACGATTTTCAGCAGGTTGCCTTGTTTAACTATAGATATTCTAAATGTTGAGAGTTTATGAGTACCAACTCTTCGGTGGAGATTTTATTGAAGAAGTACATTTTAACTATCATATGTCTCTAATATGCCAAGAAGTACAATGTTCCCCATCATTCAAGTCCCCAAATTGCCTGATCTTTTATTGTGTTGTGATTAATAGAATGATCATGATAAATCCCAAATTCTTTTTTACCTTTTCTGTTACTCGTAAGTTAGTGGTGCCATAAAAAATTTTCGATGCTGCTCTTGGAAAACAGGAATGCATGCCGGTTTATAGTTCCAATTTAATTTACTAGAACATATAATATTATAATGTGCTCACAATGCTCCCATTGTTTTACAACGTACGAGTGCCTTCTATAGCAGTATGTTGATTGTGCACTTAGTGGCATATAGACAAATCATTTTAAATTTGCTCATTCTCTTGTACGTAGGTATTATTTAATATTATTTTTTCAGGTGCAACCGTAAATTCCTGTTAGGATCGCATCCACTATAGATCAACGTTAATCAAACACAATAACAAACACGAAAGTAAAGAACACAACAATTAACGAGGAAACACCTCAAGGGAGGGTAAAACCACAAATCCACTAAATATGAATGTATTACAAGATTGGAGTCGCTCCCTCACTCAACACTCTTGAATACAATCACCTCACCTTGATTACAAAAGCTCTCTCTTGTGTATCGCACACAACTCTCTAACTTTTGTAATTCTTCAAAACTCCTACAAATATCTATATTATAGGCACCAAAAATATTCTAATCCTATTCTATTTGTGACAATTACCATCTTTTCTTATCTTGGATATAAATCTTTCCACAATTAATATTCCTACCAAAAATAAGAATTACCTCAATTATCACAAATTAGAATTCTGCTCATAATAGGATTCTTAACTTAATTAGGAATTCGGGGCGGACGCCAACAAATCCTCCCTCGGCTGAAATTCCTTAATACCTCAACCGATTCCGAGAATCTTACCTTTTTCTCGCTCTTCATTATCGTTGCTTCCCATCTAAGCAATAGATGTTCTTCCTATTCATCATCCATTGTAGAATCAAGCTCTTTCCATTATACACCTTGCAACTTCGCCCTCCTCCAACGAATCTGTACCCACATGATGCCAACACACTCAAAGACAACACATTCTTTGATGCATCCGGTACGTATCCCACATTGAGAGCTTTCTTGATCGTACCATCATGGAGTTTAAGACAAACAGTTCCAACTCTTTGAACCTTCATCTTCTCATCATTCCCTACAACTATATTACCAAGATTTTCATCAGTGCATAAAGTCTCAAACATCGCTCGATCTCTACATATATGCATGGAAGCGGCAAAATCCATCACCCATTCTGATTTATTCTTTATCGAACCAGGAATGGTATCCTCACTCGCCATCAAAAACTCTCCATCCTCGATCACATGTGTAGAGTCCACATCATCAACTTTGTTCATTCCCTTCATCTGCTTAAAGGACTTCAGATCTTCTTTAAAGCTTGGACAGAACATTTGCACATGACCCGTTTCACCACAATAATAGCACTCAACAGTGCTCATATCCTTGTTACTCGACCAAGATTTACTTCTTCCTTGCAGGTCATATCCTTGTTACTCGACCAAGATTTACTTCTTCCACGTTGCGAAGGTCCAGAAAAATCAGTTTTCTTTCCATCAGTTTCTAGTGGTTGTCTTTGAGAAGAGTTAGACTCAGTACTTCCTTCAGCTTCAACATCAATTTCAGCTTTTGCATTTTCAATTGGCTCAGACTCAGCAATATTTACTGCAGCTTCAACTTTTTCAGCAGGAGTCTCTGCAACTTCAATATTCTCAGCAAAAATCTCCTCAATATTCTCTGCAGTTTGCTCTCCAGCTTCAACAGACTTTGTTATTTCCCTTCATCTGCTTAAAGGACTTCAGATCTTCTTTAAAGCTTGGACAGAACATTTGCACATGACCCGTTTCACCACAATAATAGCACTCAACAGTGCTCATATCCTTGTTACTCGACCAAGATTTACTTCTTCCTTGTAGGTCACTACGGTTGCGACTCCTCCCTCTTTTAACACTTTGGACAGCTAAAATTGCCTCACCACTTTGAGAAACAACGTCCTTTGTTATCCTCTCATTATCTCTTAACGCCTTTAACACATCATCAAGCGTAAGAGTTGTCCTCCCTACTAACAGCGTCTGCTTAAAATATTTGAAGGACTTCGGCAACGATGACAACAGCAACATAGCTTGTTCCTCATCTTTCAACGGCTCATCAACATTAGCCAGATGACATACCAGCTGATTAAAACAACTAATATGATCATGGAGACTACCTTCTTCATCAAGTTTTAAAGAGTACAACTCCATCTTCAAATTAAGTCGGTTGGTCAACGACTTCGACGCATAGATGCTTGCTAACTTGTCCCATTTCTCTTTCGGTGTCGACTCCTTCAACACGTTATACCTCACCTCGGGTGCAAGTGCCAGCCGGATTGTACTCGCCGCTCTCTTCTGGATCTTCGCCCAATCTGCATCGCTCATATCTTTTGGCTTCTCCTTCTCTAAGGCCTCATCAAGTCCATGTTGAATTAACACATCCTTGACGGTTAACTGCCACATAGTAAAATCCGTCTTCCCATCATACTTGGGTGCATCAATCCTTATCGACTTTAGATCCTCTATCAAGCCAAGAAAATAAACTCAAGACCAACTAAGAACGCGCAAGCTACTTCGTGATTGCCTTCTCTTTAACGTCGAATCTACTTCTCGAACCCAAGCTCTGATACCAGTTTGTTAGGATCGCGTCCACTATAGATCAACGTTAATCAAATACAATAACAAACACGAAAGTAAAGAACACAACGAATTAACGTGGAAATCCCTCATTGGAGGGTAAAACCACAAATCCACTAAATATGAATGTATTACAAGACTGGAATCGCTCCCTCACTCAACACTCTTGAATACAATCACCTCACCTTGATTACAAAAGCTCTCTCTTGTGTATCGCACATAACTCACTAACTTTTGCAATTCTTCAAAACTCCTACAAATATCTATATTTATAGGCACCACAAATATTCTAATCCTATTCTATTTCCAATTATATTTGTGACAATTACCATCTTTTCTTATCTTGGATATAAATCTTTCCACAATTAATATTCCTACCAAAAATAAGAATTACCTTAAATATCACAAATTAGAATTCTGCTCATAATAGGATTCTTAACTTAATTAGGAATTCGGGGCGGACCCCAACAAATCCTCCCTCGGCTCGAATTCCCTAATACCTCAACCGATTCCGAGAATCTTACCTTTTTCTCAATCTTCATTATCCTTGCTTCCCATCTAAGCAATAGATGTTCTTCCTATTCATCATCCATTGTAGAATCAAGCTCTTTACATTATACACCTTGCAACTTCGCCCTCCTCCAACGAATCTGTATCCACATGATGCCAACACACTCAAAGACAACACATTCTTTGATGCATCCGGTACGTATCCCACATTGAGACCTTTCTTGATCGTACCATCATGTAGCTTAAGACAAACAGTTCCAACTCTTTGAACCTTCATCTTCTCATCATTCCCCACAACGATATTACCAAGATTTTCATCAGTGCATAAAGTCTCAAACATCGCTCGATATCTACATATATGCATGGAAGCAGCAAAATCCATCACCCATTCTGATTTATTCTTTATCGAACCAGGAATGGTATCCTCACTCGCCATCAAAAACTCTCCATCCTCGATCACAAGTGTAGAGTCCGCATCATCAACTTTGTTCTTTCCCTTCATCTGCTTAAAGGACTTCAGATCTTCTTTAAAGATTGGACAGAACATTTGCACATGACCCGTTTCACCACAATAATAGCACTCAACAGTGCTCATATCCTTGTTACTCGACCAAGATTTACTTCTTCTTTGCAGGTCACTACGGTTGCGACTCCTCCCTCTTTTAACACTTTGGACAGCTAAAACTGCCTCACCACTTTGAGAAACAATATCATTTGTTATCCTCTCATTATCTTTTAACGCCTTTAACACATCATCAAGCGTAAGAGTTGTCCTCCCTACTAACAGTGTCTCCTTAAAATACTTGAAGGACTTTGGCAACGATGACAACAGCAACAGAGCTTGTTCCTCGTCTTTCATCGGCTCATCAGCATTAGCCAGATGACATACCAGCTGATTAAAACAACAAATATGATCATGGAGACTACCTTCTTCATCAAGTTTTAAAGAGTACAACTTCTTCAAATTAAGTCGGCTGGTCAACGACTTCGACGCATAGATGCTTGCTAACTTGTCCCATATCTCTTTCGGTGTCGACTCCTTCAACACGTTATACCTCACCTCGGGTGCAAGTGCCGGCCTGATTGTACTCGCCGCTCTCTTCTGGATCTTCGCCCAATCTGCATCGCTCATATCTTTTGGCTTCTCCTTCTCTAAGGCCTCATCAAGTCCTTGTTGAATTAACACATCCTTTACGGTTAACTGCCACATAGTAAAATCCGTCTTCCCATCACACTTGGGTGCATCAATCATTATCGACTTTAGATCCTCCATCAAGCCAAGAAAATCAACTCAAGACCAACTTACAACGCGCAAGCTACTTCGTGATTGCCTTCTCTTTAACGGCGAATCTACTTCTCGAACCCAAGCTCTGATACCAGTTTGTTAGGATCGCGTCCACTATAGATCAACGTTAATCAAATACAATAACAAACACGAAAGTAAAGAACACAACGAATTAACGTGGAAATCCCTCATTGGAGGGTAAAACCACAAATCCACTAAATATGAATGTATTACAAGACTGGAATCGCTCCCTCACTCAACACTCTTGAATACAATCACTTCACCTTGATTACAAAAGCTCTCTCTTGTGTATCGCACACAACTCTCTAACTTTTGCAATTCTTCAAAACTCCTACAAATATCTATATTTATAGGCACCACATATATTCTAATCCTATTCTATTTCCAATTATATTTGTGACAATTACCATCTTTTCTTATCTTGGATATAAATCTTTCCACAATTAATATTCCTACCAAAAATAAGAATTACCTTAATTATCACAAATTAGAATTCTGCTCATAATAGGGTTCTTAACTTAATTAGGAATTCAGGGCGGACCCCAACAAATCCTCCCTCGGCTCGAATTCCCTAATACCTCAACCGATTCCGAGAATCTTACCTTTTTCTCAGTCTTCATTATCGTTGCTTCCCATCTAAGCAATAGATGTTCTTCCTATTCATCATCCATTGTATAATCAAGCTCTTTCCATTATACACCTTGCAACTTCGCCCTCCTCCTACGAATCTGTATCCACATGATGCCAACACACTCAAAGACAACACATTCTTTGACGCATCCGGTACGTATCCCACCTTGAGACCTTTCTTGATCGTACCATCATGTAGTTTAAGACAAACAGTTCCAACTCTTTGAACCTTCATCTTCTCATCATTCCCCACAACAATATTACCAAGATTTTCATCAGTGCATAAAGTCTCAAACATCGCTCGATATCTACATATATGCATGGAAGCAGCAAAATCCATCACCCATTCTGATTTATTCTTTATCGAACCAGGAATGGTATCCTCACTCGCCATCAAAGACTCTCCATCCTCGATCACATGTGTAGAGTCCGCATCATCAACTTTGTTCTTTCCCTTCATCTACTTAAAGGACTTCAGATCTTCTTTAAAGCTTGGACAGAACATTTGCACATGACTCGTTTCACCACAATAATAGCACTCAACAGTGCTCATATCCTTGTTACTCGACCAAGATTTACTTCTTCTTTGCAGGTCAATACGGTTGCGACTCCTCCCTCTTTTAACACTTTGGACAGCTAAAACTGCCTCACCACTTTGAGAAACAATATCATTTGTTATCCTCTCATTATCTCTTAACGCCTTTAACACATCATCAAGGAGTTGTTCTCCCTACTAACAGCGTCTGCTTAAAATACTTGAATGACTTTGGCAACGATGACAACAGCAACAGAGCTTGTTCCTCATCTTTCATCGGCTCATCAGCATTAGCCAGATGACATACCAGCTGATTAAAACAACTAATATGATCATGGAGACTACCTTCTTCATCAAGTTTTAAAGAGTACAACTCCATCTTCAAATTAAGTCGGCTGGTCAACGACTTCGACGCATAGATGCTTGCTAACTTGTCCCATATCTCTTTCGGTGTCGACTCCTTCAACACGTTATACCTCACCTCGGGTGCAAGTGCCGGCCTGATTGTACTCGCCGCTCTCTTCTGGATCTTTGCCCAATCTGCATCGCTCATATCTTTTGGCTTCTCCTTCTCTAAGGCCTCATCAAGTCCTTGTTGAATTAACACATCCTTTACGGTTAACTGCCACATAGTAAAATCCGTCTTCCCATCACACTTGGGTGCATCAATCATTATCGACTTTAGATCCTCCATCAAGCCAAGAAAATCAACTCAAGACCAACTAACAACGCGGAAGCTACTTCGTGATTGCCTTCTCTTTAACGTCGAATCTACTTCTCGAACCCAAGCTCTGATACCAGTTTATTAGGATCGCGTCCACTATAGATCAACGTTAATCAAACACAATAACAAACACGAAAGTAAAGAACACAACGAATTAACGTGGAAATCCCTCATTGGAGGGTAAAACCACAAATCCACTAAATATGAATGTATTACAAGACTGGAGTCGCTCCCTCACTCAACATTCTTGAATACAATCACCTCACCTTGATTACAAAAGCTCTCTCTTGTGTATCGCACACAACTCTCTAACTTTTGCAATTCTTCAAAACTCCTACAAATATCTATATTTATAGGCACCACAAATATTCTAATCCTATTCTATTTCCAATTATATTTGTGACAATTACCATCTTTTCTTATCTTGGATATAAATCTTTCCACAATTAATATTCCTACCAAAAATAAGAATTACTTTAATTATCACAAATTAGAATTCTGCTCATAATAGGGTTCTTAACTTAATTAGGAATTCGGGGCGGACCCCAACAAATCCTCCCTCGGCTCGAATTCCCTAATACCTCAACCGATTCCGAGAATCTTACCTTTTTCTCAGTCTTCATTGTCGTTGCTTCCCATCTAAGCAATAGATGTTCTTCCTATTCATCATCCATTGTAGAATCAAGCTCTTTCCATTATACACCTTGCAACTTCGCCCTCCTCCAACGAATCTGTACCCACATGATGACAACACATTCTTTGACGCATCCGGTACGTATCCCACATTGAGAGCTTTCTTGATCGTACCATCATGGAGTTTAAGACAAACAGTTCCAACTCTTTGAACCTTCATCTTCTCATCATTCCCCACAACGATATTACCAAGATTTTCATCAGTGCATAAAGTCTCAAACACCGCTCGATCTCTACATATATGCATGGAAGCAGCAAAATCCATCACCCATTCTAATTTATTCTTCATCGAACCAGGAATGGTATCCTCACTTGCCATCAAAAACTCTCCATCCTCGATCACATGTGTAGAGTCCGCATCATCAACTTTGTTCTTTCCCTTCATCTGCTTAAAGGACTTCAGATCTTCTTTAAAGCTTGGACAGAACATTTGCACATGACCCGTTTCACCACAATAATAGCACTGAACAGTGCTCATATCCTTGTTACTCGACCAAGATTTACTTTTTCCTTGCAGGTCACTCCGGTTGCGACTCCTCCCTCTTTTAACACTTTGGACAGCTAAAACTGCCTCACCACTTTGAGAAACAACATCCTTTGTTATCCTCTCATTATCTCTTAACGCCTTTAACACATCATCAAGCGTAAGAGTTGTCCTCCCTACTAACAGCGTCTGCTTAAAATACTTGAAGGACTTCGGCAACGATGACAACAGCAACAGAGCTTGTTCCTCGTCTTTCATCGGTTCATCAGCATTAGCCAGATGACATACCAGCTGATTAAAACAACTAATATGATCATGGAGACTACCTTCTTCATCAAGTTTTAAAGAGTACAACTCCATTTTCAAATTAAGTCGGTTGGTCAATGACTTCGACGCATAGATGCTTGCTAACTAGTCCCATATCTCTTTCGGTGTCGACTCCTTCAACACGTTATACCTCACCTCGGGTGCAAGTGCCAGCCTGATTGTACTCGCCGCTCACTTCTGGATCTTCGTCCAATCTACATCGCTCATATCTTTTGGCTTCTCCTTTTCTAAGGCCTTATCAAGTCCTTGTTGAAATAACACATCCTTGACAGTTAACTGCCACATAGTAAAATCCGCCTTCCCATCATACTTGGGTGCATCAATCCTTATCGACTTTAGATCCTCCATCAAGCCAAGAAAATCAACTCAAGACCAACTAACAACGCGCAAACTACTTCATGATTGGCTTCTCTTTAACGTCGAATCTACTTCTCGAACCAAAGCTCTGATACAAGTTTTTTGGATTGCGTCCACTATAGATCAACGTTAATCAAACACAATAACAAACACGAAAGTAAAGAACACAACGAATTAACGTGGAAACCCCTCATGGGAGGGTAAACCACAAATCCACTAAATATGAATGTATTACAAGACTGGAGTCGCTCCCTCACTCAACACTCTTGAATACAATCACCTCACCTTTGATTACAAAAGCTCTCTCTTATGTATCGCACACAACTCTCTAACTTTTGCAATTCTTCAAAACTCCTACAAATATCTATATTTATAAGCACCACAAATATTCTAATCCAATTCTATTTCCAATTATATTTGTGACAATTACCATATTTTCTTATCTTGGATATAAATCTTTCCACAAATAATATTCCTACCAAAAATAAGAATTACCTCAATTATCATAAATTAGAATTCTGCTCATAATAGGATTCTTAACTTAATTAGGAATTCGGGACGGACCCCAACAATTCCTACCAAGAAAGTGGCCTCCGAAATACGTACTCCAGAGTTTGTTATTGCTGGGACTTATGAGAGGGACTATTCCCGCACATTCAATCAACCAACTTCATATCTGAGTGCAAGGGGAGGTTTGTATATACCTTTAGCTGAATTTTACAAATAATCTACAAATGGCTTCCTGATTTTTTTTGTATAATATGCTGAAAACATGTTTAATTATTATAGCTCGGGCAGAGATTGGTGAGTTTGTTGAGTATGATCTTGACAATGAGGATGAAGATTGGGTTAGAGACTTTAACAAATATAAAAAGACGATTAGCAAAAAAACAGAGATAAAAAGACACTTGAAGCTGAAAAGTATGTTTTCCAAGATTTTACTTCGATTATACTTCCTTTAATCTTATTTCGTCTCTACCCAGTTAATATTGAAAGTATGTCTCGACAGGGATGGTGGGGGAATCTTTAAATCAAAGTGTTTATGTATTTCTTTTCATAATTTTGTTCTGTACTGGCATGCCGAATCGGTTTACATTAAAATATGTAAAACATATTTCTCTGACTAAAAACGGGATTATTCCTTTCATAAATTTTATATCTCCGCGATCCAAATTTCCGAGCTTGATAATGAAAATGGTTTTCCACAAATATCTTTCATGTGTGAAACATATATGATGTGATGTGTCATTACTTATCAAAATTGTGCTACATTCGATATAATTACTAAATATGCTATAATCTAGTTTATTAATCATCTTCTATATATAATAGCAGAACATGGGGATAATTTTGAGCCAATTAACCCCCTGTGAAAGTACAATTTTACCCTTAAATTTTAGAAAATTACAAGAAGTTGCCATTACTCTTTTATTCATAAAAAAAATTGAGTAAATTATGTTCTTACGGGGAATTGAACTCATGTCCTGCTCAAAGAAACTCATCCTTATAACCATTGAGCTATATAAGTCTTTGAGTTTGGACTAAAAAACGTATTCCTAAAACCTGGTCTCTCCTTTTTCCTTTTTTTGCTATTAATTTAACTTTTGAGTAAATATGTTAATGATGACTTATATTCTTCTATGTCCTTTTATCATTGCTCTAAAAGAAATTATGTTATATCCTATACAATATATTTATATGCTACAAAACATCTTCTTTTTAGTGCTCACATGATTTATGCATAAATAAACTCTTTTATTCACACAAAAATTTTTAGTAAATTATGTTCTTATGGGGAATGAACTTATGTCCTTCTCGAAAAAACTCATCCTAATAATCATTGAGCTACATAAGTTTTTGAGTTTGAACTAAAAAAATGTATTAATTAAACCCGGTCTCTCCTTTTTCCTATTTTTACTATTAATTTAACTTTTGAGTAGATATGTTAATGATGACTTATATTATTTTATGTCCTTTATCATTGCTCTAAAAGAAATTATTTTATAGCCTATACAATATATTTATATACTACAAAACCTTTTTTTAAGTGCTCCTATGATTTATGCATAAATAAAATGATCCATAAATAAAAGTAGTGATATTATAATATGTGTGATCATAATATATACAATTATACTAAAAAAAATTAATCGTAAAAATGTACGAATTTATATTGTTAGGCCGAATACACAAATATAATCAAGTTTGTATGAGAGAATAACAATTAACACACGTTTAAATCAAAAACTGTATGGAATTAATAACTCCTCTCTCAGTGATGTAAAATATCACAGAGAGCTGCTTAGGTGTAAGAACCCAGATTTTGGGTGGGATTAAAACTTTTATGTATTTAATGATGTAAGAATGAATAGTGGTTATGACTGCGATGTAACGAAGATCTATTAAATAAATGGAACGGATTTGAATTCAATTACTTACATGTCATGCAGAATACTTTTGGTTGACGGCATAGGTAAGAATGATCTATCTCCTAAGGATATAAGTATATTACTTCAAGTAAGATTATTCTTGTGTCATCCAAATCAATATCTATTATAAGTCCAGCGGTTCCGTAAAAAGGTTAAGAAGCACTCGAGAGTGAACCAGGTTCATTTTCCTAATTATAGGAATTAAATAAAAATAAGTGATGAATAGTGATTTTGGTGGAATTTGGAATATTATTATAATAATGATATACCCGGTATTCGGAACGGATTTCTGAGTTCGTATTAGTAATCCAGGAAGAAAATAAGTGTATGTAAAAGCCGTCGGATTCAGAAAAAGAGCACTTTTATTTTCTCCGAGATTTCCCTGGACACTACAAGACTTAAGGAGTTATAAAAGGGAATTAAGGAATTTAAATTCGAGAAGTATTAAGTAAGATGAAGAATAGTATTAGAAATATTAAGAAGGTTTTCGGTAAAACCCTAACTAGAAACGAATGAGTTATTCCCTCGAACGATCAACGAACAAGCAAGGAAATTGAGTAATACCCGGACAAAGGAACGAATAAATAACCAAGAGACAAACAAGTGCAATTGGTGGGAAAAGGAGAAACCCAAGTAACATCCTTATAAGTCAACTACAAGATGAGTGGTGTAATTGCATTCTTGCAAAAATGGAGTTGTTTGTTGTAGTGCCAACACTTGGCCCAATGAGGAAGCAACAAGTGGCACCATTGGATTGCCAACAACACATTAAAAGAGATGCATCCATTATATATGCAAGGGTTATACATGTATTAGCCATAAATCACCAAAACAAAACAAACCACCACCATTTTTCTCCATTTCTTCATAAAAATCTGCCCATTCTTAGCTAATTGGAAGTCCAACTTCCAACCATCACTTGTTCTTCAAATTTTTATGGTAAGTACTACATATCATGGTAATGATCTCCTAGAAATTTCAGCTTCAAATTCATCTTTTATCATTTTCAAATAAATCATCAAAGATGATGATGAATAGTGTTCTTCATAAACTAACTTTTATTTCTTGATTTCTTTTGATTATTCAAGCTATACTAAGGCTAGATAAGGGCTAAACAAGGCTTGATAAGTTCATACATACACCAAGGAAGGTATACCACTCTTGAAAACCAAGCTCTTAGTTTAAGTTTTGGTATTTTAGATGAGTTATATGGATTTAATGCATGTTTAGGACCTTAAGATTATGATTGGGATTTATTAAATGTGAAATTAGTTTAGATGAACGGAAAGACATTGCTTGGTCTTAGTTCATGGTTGAATAACATGTAAATGTTGTTTGGAGTGGAAACTATAATTATTGGATGGTTTGAAATTTGGAAATCATGTAAACATAGCCGTCGTAATGCCCGATTGTCGTTAGCCTTAAGAAACCGTGATTAGCAGTAGCATGAACACACTGTCCAGTCTCGGATTTTGCCATGAAAGGCTAGATTATGTTATAAGCTTCGTTTTGATATAAAGATCACGTGAAACGGACTTACGGTTTAGGATTTATGACTAAATTACTAAAAGTAGTTCGAATCCGTAAACAAAAGTTCGTAACTGAAATTGAACCCTCGTAAGCAATGTAACGTCATGGCGAATCTTGGTAAATAAATACTAGGGGTAAGAAGGAAGGTGTGAAAGAAAACCGTATGTCAAAAAGAGCATTTTTCGATTTATTAAAAATGTTCGAGTCAAGGTTAAACGCGAACGAACCCCTAAAAGACGACTCTTTTGTAACTTTGGTAAAACACTTAGAAAACGGGCGATAAAACTCGGAGTATAAGATTGGTTCGTAACGATCAACCTTAGAACTCGTATGACTCAAGTATGTCCCAAGTATAAGTGCAGTGACATGTCGTATTAACGAACGAATGTCGGGTCGGATCAGTGATAATAAGTAATCCACTAATAGGGGTATAACGAGATAACTCGAGAACGTGTTTCGATTTAAGTATAACTTAACTTTTAATATGTTAAGTGATTAATCCCGAATGCCTTGGCTATTTATAGATCACCAGGCTGAACCGGGACCCGCTACCACTACCCCTTACCGTACTCGACTACCAGGCAAGTTTCAATTCCCTTCTTTTAGGCTGTTGTTGTGATTGAATAAATATATATATATGATTGCTGATATACATATGCCATTGCATGCATGCCTACTTTCAAGTTGAATTGATATACTTGTTCCCTGAATGTTATTGTTGGCTTATAAGCTAGATAGTTATATATCAGTTATAAGCCGGTTATTATAAGACCCTCATAGAAGGGCGTATATATCTTATTAATCAAAAATAGACCGGGAGTCAATATTCCTTGATATATCGAGATTACCTCGGAAGAAGATATTTAAGTAAATATTTTCTATTATTTGGGCGACGAATATTATTTGAATATTCGTTCGAGACTAATTATTTTAACGATCCTTACTTCAAATAATTATTTGAACATAACTATTCAACGAATAATATTTCTCAATATTCATTCAGAGTCGAACTGATTATCGACTATTATTTCGAATATTCTTCTAAAGATGAGACTATTAAATGAATATTATTTTGGATATTCTTTTAGATTATTATTTTATTAAATCAATATTACTTTTGAATATTCATTTAAGATATTAAATACTTGATGAATATTATTTTAATATTCATCTGAAGCTTGATTTAATTATCGAATATTATTTCGAATATTCCTTAAGGCTTGGATTACTAAATGAATATTACTTGATATTCATTTAGGATATTATTCACTAAATGAATATTACTTTTGAATATTCATTTAAATTCCTAATTAATCATGAATATTACCTTAAATATTCTTTTCAGGTCTTATTAATTAATGAATATTGTTTTGAATATTCATTTAAATATTTATTTATTCAATAGATATTCTCCTGATATTTCTTCAGGGATTATTTTGAGAAATACTCTGATTAAAAATATTCTTTCATGTTCCCAAATATTGTTTCAATATTTTAACTCAATAAATATTCTCTGAATATTTATTCCATACTAAGAATAATCTCGATAAGGTTAATCTTCTTCGATTATTACAGAAAATATTTCGAAGTCATATTATTATTAATCTTATATCAAGAAAGGTTCCCAGACATCATTCATCTTTGAGTCTATCTTCTTAATAATAAGGGAACCTTACTTGGAAAAATGTTATTTATCTTGTCGACTTCCCGGTCATAAAGTATTCCCTTCACCCGCAACTCGGGTGCCGTTGACTTATTAAGTCGTTGTTTACCTTCTCATCTTTCGAGGGGTAAGATTACTGGAACAAGTTGATATCCGTTACCAAGTAATAGCTTGGGAGTTATTGGTAAATTTTCCTTTCCAACTAGATACGACTACTTTGTGGAGTCTTATCAACAAGTATTAAACTTGGGGAAAGGGGGACGAACGTTATATTCAGAATCATGAACTCTATTTGAACTAGGAGTCGTGTAAGAGGCCGAGTAGCGCCGGTCCATCCCCTTGGCCCAACCGTTGGCCGGGGAGAGCTAGCATGGCGGTATACAAGTAAAGCCGTCAGTTCTTCCTTCTACCGGTAGTAAATCTAAATTGAGCTGTACGATCTCGACTGATCATCAAGATTGGAACAGCGGGCGCGGTGAATACTCCATCATTGGTTCATCATCCAAATTCATTTATTTCCTGCAACATGATTACTGTTGGCAGAGTTGGAAAAGAGTCATAACTGGAATTGCAACCCTTTCTTGCAAGTTCCTCTTCTTAATAACGATAATAATATCTCGCTTACTTTGATGTAGCAGATATTCCTTCAAACAAATACTTTAAGTTACCTTGTAACTTCATCGTTCATATTATACTGGCATCATTTCCGTAAATGCATGGCATATGGTTTAAAAGATAGCTTTGAACTGTTTTAAATTATCGTTCAGTTATATATTTGTTGGTGGGCTTTCGCTCACCCTTGCTTTGTTTATATTATGTCACAACAACAGCTAGGACAGATGGCTCGCGTCAGGCGCACTCGGCGCAAGCAGGTTACCCGACCCACCGGACTACCCGCTGAGATGCTAGCCGCCATTGCTGAGGTAGCATAGTTAGACAGCTTTTGTTTCCTGTTTAACTATATGTATAATTAATGTAATCAACGGCAAAACTTTTAAACCTATGATGTTATCCTTTTGGGATTGTAATAACTTTTATTCGTAACCCTTTAATGTAAGACTTATTTCAATTTCATCTCTGGGACTATAACTGTTGTGTGTGTGAGTGGTAATTATTGTGGGGTCACAGCATGTGATTTATTTATTGTGGACTCAAGTCAAGTATTATGAATGGATGTAAGACCGTAACCACCAGATCCCTGACCCCGGATCTGGGGGTGTTACAGAGATGGTATCAGAGCGAGAGTTATATATCCCAAGAGATGATACGACGTTATATAATTATAAATTCAATAATATAATAAGAACCCTTGCCAGGTTCACCTAAAACCCTTACGGGAACTTTTTAAGTATCATGATAGTAACATAGTTCGTCTTGTGTAGGCGAGCGACTTGTCGGCCCAGGAGGCAGCTGCGAGACAGCATGATGAGGACATGTTCCGGACTAGGGACCCATACTATGAGCACTTGCCTGAGGATGATACTGAGCCTGAGGAGGAGGACGCTGAGGAGGTCCAGGTTGAGGCTGATACTGATGTGATCGAGTCTGAGGAGGAGGACCCTGAGGAGGTCCAGGATGATGCTGACACAGATGTTGTTGAGACTGAGGGGGAGGAGGACCCGGAGGGGGTCCAGACAGGACAGGACGCTGAGTTAGTGGTTGAGGATGATGATTATTGGGTTATGACTGAGTTCAGGACTATGGGAGATGACACTGACATGACCACGGATCAGGTGGTGCCGGTGGATGAGGGTGTTGAGGGAGATATAGATGAGCCAGTAGTTGGTGTTGTAGGGAGTCCTGGACTTTTTGTGCCACTCCTCCCTGTTGAGAGAGCCCCTACCCCACCACCACTACCTGTGAGCCCCTACCCCGACGAGTTTGAGGAGCTTACCCCAGAGCCCCAGCAGACAGAGACTGCCGCTCCAGCTGAGCCATCCACCCCACCTCATGCCCCGATAGGAGGAGTCCCAGTATGTGTTCACAACTTGATTGTGAACGGGCTTTATAGAGAGTTGTCTGTGGCAGATGCCAGGTTGGCAGAGTCTAGGAGTGAGTTAGCAGCAGAGAGAGCCGCCCGGATGAGGGTGCAGGGCAGGAGGACTATCAGTGACAGAGTTGGGTATAGGGCTGTGACCCGCATCGAGCTGAGGGCTCGGGTGAGGGTGCGACAGTTGCCTACTGATGGGCATGGTAGGGTAGACAGAGCAGCGGTTGAGGAGGTTTTCCGCATCGCCATGGGGAGGGTTCGGAGGATGTTTCGTCGTGACGGCTGATTTCAGATGTAGTGATGCAGTGGTCTAGTTGTCTAGTCATGTACGGACATAGTGGTGCCGGCTTTTGTAGGGATGGTTTTCTTGTACTTGTTTTCCCTTTTTGCAGACTAGACAGATAGACAGCATATTTCACTTTTGACTTGTTGTTGTTGTTAGGATGGTTGTACTTTAAACTATCGTTGTAACTCGGATGTTGTACCTTTTCGGTACCTGGTATATATTTGTTTCCATTTCAGTCATTACAATTTTGTTGGGATGTGATCACGAGTTTATTAGCATATGTATTACTTTTCGATTAAGTTGCCATGAGATATAAAACTGTGGGATTTTAAACCCAATCATGTAAAGAAATGTGCAAGGAAAAATCCTCTAAAACAGATCAGTGAACCTAATGTATAACTTTCCAAATTTTCAGTAAAATGCCTCCAAGACGAATGGGCACTAGGGCTAACCCCCGCGAATCTACTGACCAAGAAAGTCACAACCAACACGAGGAAAACCGTGGAAGTAGTGAAGAACAAGATCAGGACTATAATGAGCAAGAAGATTCCCAGTATGGAGCAGAGGATGAACCCCTGTACTCTGAAGAATTTGAAAGGGAAATAGAGGGTGGAGAAACTGAAGTAGAACAGGAAGGGGAGAACCAGGGCGGAAACCCCATGGGCCAGTTTATGGATCTACTTAGGCAGAATTTGAACCAATACCCCCAACCACCACCAAGCAACAACACTTCAGTGGCAAATTCCTTTAGGGCCTTTAAGTCCCTTAAGCCCCCAGAGTTCCACGGATCGGCTGATCCCGTTGAGGCGAGGGCCTGGATCAAAGAAATGGAAAAGTCTTTTGAGATTCTGAGTATCAATGAGGCTCAGAAGACTGTTTTTGCTACTTACCTACTAAAGGGAGAGGCCAATTATTGGTGGGAAGCCAAGAAAAACATGGAGACTGATGCTGTCATAGCCTGGGAAAGGTTCAAACAATTATTCCTGGAGAAGTACTTCCCGAAGTTCATGAAAACCCAGATGGAACTTAAGTTCTTGGAACTGAAACAGAACAATATGTCAGTGGCTGACTATGAGGCTAAATTTACTGAGCTATCAAGATTTGTGCCAGAGTTTGTAGACACAGAAGAGAAGAAAGCTAACAGGTTTCAACAAGGGCTGAAACAGTGGATCCAGAATAGGGTGGCTGTTTTAGAGATTACAGATTATGCCACCTTGGTGCAGAAGGCAACCATTGTGGAGGCTGGTAGTGATCAGATGCAGAGAGAGAGAGAGAAAGGGGGGATAAAGAGAAAGCATGTTAGTATGGGCGGAAGATCCGCTGGAGGAAAACCCCCAACCAAGTTTAATCGAGGAGCGGTTTCCCTACCAGGGAGGAGTGTAGGGTTTAAACCATCTGCGAGTGTGAGTGTGAGCCAGGGCGGCCACCAATCAGGAATGTCCCGTTCCAACCCTTCTCGACCTCCATTGCCATTGTGTGCTACTTGTGGGAAGAGGCACTCCGGGGTGTGCAGCAACCTGAAGCAGATAAACTGTTATAAGTGTGGGCGAGCTGGGCATTATGCTACCGCTTGCACCACGGTCATCCCTAACAGCACAACCTGTTTCCAGTGTGGACAGCGAGGGCACATGAGGAAGGATTGCCCAAAGAGCAAACCAGCAGCATCAGGAGCAAGCAAGGTTGCCTCAAATAGGCCACCAACTGCTAGGACTTTCAATATGTCAGTACAAGATGCCGTGAGGGACACAGATGTGATAGCAGGTACTTTTTCTCTTAATTCAGTCAGTGCAAATGTCTTATTTGATTCAGGAGCAACTAAGTCTTTTATATCTAGAGATTTTGCGCATAACTTGAAACTTAAAACCCAGCAACTAAGAGATTCCTTACAAGTAGAAATAGCTAATCAGGAAATCGTACCGGTTAATCAAATTCACCCCGATTGTAAGCTAGAAATAGGAGGACGATCCTTCTATGTCGATTTAATTCCTTTTAAGCTAGGGGAATTCGATGTCATTTTGGGTATGGATTGGTTGTCTCGCAATGATGCGCAGATAGATTGTAAAGGGAAAAAGGTTAAGTTGAAAACCCCAGGGAAGAAAGAAATAGTGTTTAAAGGGATGCGACAGACCCAGAAAATTCTGACCATGGCGCAAACCAAGAGATTGTTACGAAAAGGGAACGAGGCTTATTTAGCCTACGTTATAGATACTCAGAAGGAAGTGCCAAGATTGCAGGACATTCTGGTAGTTAATGAGTTCGAGGACGTGTTCCCACAAGATCTTCCTGGACTACCACCTGATAGGGTAATTGAGTTTGCCATCGAATTAGCCCCGGGGACGGCGCCAGTTTCGAAGGCCCCGTACCGACTAGCCCCAGTAGAAATGAAGGAGCTAGCTAAACAATTACAGGAATTGTTGGATAAGGGCATGATAAGGCCCAGTGTGTCGCCTTGGGGCGCACCAGTGTTGTTTGTTAAGAAAAAGGATGGAAGTATGAGGTTATGCATCGACTACAGAGAATTGAACAAGCTAACCATAAAGAATAAGTATCCATTGCCCAGGATAGACGATTTGTTTGACCAGCTAAGAGGAGCTGAATACTTCTCTAAGATTGATTTGAGAACGGGATATCACCAACTGAAGATCAAACCTGAAGATATCCCGAAGACTGCATTCCGCACCAGATATGGACATTATGAGTTCTTAGTTATGTCGTTTGGATTGACCAACGCCCCAGCAGCCTTCATGGACCTAATGAATAGGGTGTTCAAGGAATATTTGGACAAATTCGTGATAGTTTTCATTGATGATATTCTCATCTACTCAAAGACAGAGGCAGAACACGCTGAACATTTAAGGATAACCTTAGAAATACTCAGGAACGAGCAGTTATATGCCAAGTTCTCCAAGTGTGAGTTTTGGAAAAATGAGGTACAATTCTTAGGGCACGTGATCAATAGAGAAGGAGTGTTGGTTGACCCCTCCAAGATAGAAGCAGTTTCAAACTAGGAACGGCCAACTACTCCAACCGAGGTGAGGAGTTTCATTGGACTGGCCGGATATTACAGGAGATTTGTCCAAGACTTTGCGAAACTCGCAGCTCCATTAACTCGACTTACCCGTAAAACCGAGAAATTTGAATGGACTGAGAAATGCGAGAAGAGTTTCCAGGAGTTAAAGAAGAGGCTGGTGACAGCCCCAGTGCTGGCATTACCTGATGGAAAAGGAGATTTCGTGATTTACAGTGACGCTTCGCATAAAGGACTGGGATGCGTGCTTATGCAGCACGGCAAGGTAATAGCGTATGCGTCTAGGCAATTGAAGGATTATGAAGTCAGATATCCCACGCATGATCTAGAACTAGCAGCCATAGTCTTCGCTTTAAAGATTTGGAGACACTACCTGTATGGGGAAAAATGCGAGATTTACACAGACCATAAGAGCCTCAAATACATTTTCACTCAGAAAGAGCTTAACATGCGCCAGAGGAGGTGGTTAGAGTTAATCAAGGATTACGACTGTGAAATTCGATATCACCCGGGTAAAGCCAATGTGGTGGCTGACGCCCTTAGTCGGAAAGAGAAGCTCAAGATGATAACTTCAGAGAAAGAGCTAGTGAAGGATTTTGAGAAGTTGGAAATCGAGGTTAAGTTACCTGAAGAGGGCCAAGAAAAGTTGATGGAAATTAGAATCCAACCTCCATTGCTAGAAAAGATTAGACTGTGCCAGGAACGGATGATGGAGGAAGAAAAGAACTCCACAGAAGAGCTAATGACCGGGGAGGAAATTAAGTGCGAAAGAGACAAGGAAGGGATCATGAGGTACACGTACAGGATATGGATCCCAAATGTTCAGGAGCTCAAGGATGAGATTTTAAATGAGGCACACAACTCAAGATACTCAGTGCACCCCGGTAGCACTAAAATGTATAGGGATTTGAAGGAGTATTACTGGTGGCCCAATATGAAAAAGGACGTAGCAGAGTGGGTAAGCAGATGCTTGACCTGCCAACGAGTGAAGGCAGAGCACCAGAGACCCAGCGGACTTCTACATCCCTTAGAGATTCCAGAATGGAAATGGGAACATATAGCCATGGATTTCGTAGTAGGTTTACCCAGGACCAAGGCTAATCATGACACCATATGGGTAATTGTAGATCGACTGACGAAATCGGCTCACTTTCTCCCGATCAACGAAAGGTACACGGTCGATAGACTAGTGAACATCTACTTAAAAGAGATAGTGGCGCGACATGGAGTCCCAGTCGCAATAGTATCCGATCGAGATCCTAGATTTAACTCCAGGTTTTGGAGAAGTTTTCAAGAATGTGTAGGGACCCGGCTGAACATGAGCACAGCCTACCACCCCCAGACAGATGGGCAAAGTGAAAGGACCATCCAAACACTAGAGGATATGTTGAGAGTCTGCGCGATAGACTTCAAGGGGAGTTGGGATGATCACTTGCCATTGGTTGAGTTCTCCTATAATAACAGTTATCATTCAAGCATTGGGATGCCACCTTATGAGGCCCTTTATGGAAGAAAATGTCGATCTCCCTTGTATTGGGATGAAGTTGGAGAGCGAAAGATGCTCGGGCCCGAAGTGGTCCAACGAACTAAAGATGCAGTAGATCTAATCAGAGGACGGTTGGTAGCAGCCCAGGATCGACAAAAGAAATATGCCGACTTAGCTCGGAAAGGCAAGGAATACGAGGTAGGGGACCTAGTGTTCTTGAAAGTGTCACCTTGGAAAGGTTTAATGAGATTTGGGAAGAAAGGAAAGCTGAGTCCCAGATACATTGGACCATTTGAGATCTTGAGACGGATTGGGGAACTAGCTTATGAACTCGCATTGCCCCCGAATCTACAGCAGGTGCACAATGTGTTTCATGTTTCGATACTGAGGAAGTATAATCCGGATGCAAAGCATATTGTAGAGTATGAGCAAGTGGATATGCAACCAGACCTGACCTATGTGGAGCAACCTGTGGAAATCATAGACCGGAAAGAGCAAGTGCTCCGAAACAAGGTCATTCAGCTAGTCAGAGTTTTGTGGCAGAACCACAATGTAGAAGAATCCACCTGGGAACTTGAAAGCGCAATGCAAGAAAAGTACCCCCACTTGTTTTCAAACTGATTCCGGGACGGAATCCTTTTAAGGAGGGGAGACTGTAAGAACCCAGATTTTGGGTGGGATTAAAACTTTTATGTATTTAATGATGTAAGAATGAATAGTGGTTATGACTGCGATGTAACGAAGATCTATTAAATAAATGGAACGGATTTGAATTCAATTACTTACATGTCATGCAGAATACTTTTGGTTGACGGCATAGGTAAGAATGATCTATCTCCTAAGGATATAAGTATATTACTTCAAGTAAGATTATTCTTGTGTCATCCAAATCAATATCTATTATAAGTCCAGCGGTTCCGTAAAAAGGTTAAGAAGCACTCGAGAGTGAACCAGGTTCATTTTCCTAATTATAGGAATTAAATAAAAATAAGTGATGAATAGTGATTTTGGTGGAATTTGGAATATTATTATAATAATGATATACCCGGTATTCGGAACGGATTTCTGAGTTCGTATTAGTAATCCAGGAAGAAAATAAGTGTATGTAAAAGCCGTCGGATTCAGAAAAAGAGCACTTTTATTTTCTCCGAGATTTCCCTGGACACTACAAGACTTAAGGAGTTATAAAAGGGAATTAAGGAATTTAAATTCGAGAAGTATTAAGTAAGATGAAGAATAGTATTAGAAATATTAAGAAGGTTTTCGGTAAAACCCTAACTAGAAACGAATGAGTTATTCCCTCGAACGATCAACGAACAAGCAAGGAAATTGAGTAATACCCGGACAAAGGAACGAATAAATAACCAAGAGACAAACAAGTGCAATTGGTGGGAAAAGGAGAAACCCAAGTAACATCCTTATAAGTCAACTACAAGATGAGTGGTGTAATTGCATTCTTGCAAAAATGGAGTTGTTTGTTGTAGTGCCAACACTTGGCCCAATGAGGAAGCAACAAGTGGCACCATTGGATTGCCAACAACACATTAAAAGAGATGCATCCATTATATATGCAAGGGTTATACATGTATTAGCCATAAATCACCCAAACAAAACAAACCACCACCATTTTTCTCCATTTCTTCATAAAAATCTGCCCATTCTTAGCTAATTGGAAGTCCAACTTCCAACCATCACTTGTTCTTCAAATTTTTATGGTAAGTACTACATATCATGGTAATGATCTCCTAGAAATTTCAGCTTCAAATTCATCTTTTATCATTTTCAAATAAATCATCAAAGATGATGATGAATAGTGTTCTTCATAAACTAACTTTTATTTCTTGATTTCTTTTGATTATTCAAGCTATACTAAGGCTAGATAAGGGCTAAACAAGGCTTGATAAGTTCATACATACACCAAGGAAGGTATACCACTCTTGAAAACCAAGCTCTTAGTTTAAGTTTTGGTATTTTAGATGAGTTATATGGATTTAATGCATGTTTAGGACCTTAAGATTATGATTGGGATTTATTAAATGTGAAATTAGTTTAGATGAACGGAAAGACATTGCTTGGTCTTAGTTCATGGTTGAATAACATGTAAATGTTGTTTGGAGTGGAAACTATAATTATTGGATGGTTTGAAATTTGGAAATCATGTAAACATAGCCGTCGTAATGCCCGATTGTCGTTAGCCTTAAGAAACCGTGATTAGCAGTAGCATGAACACACTGTCCAGTCTCGGATTTTGCCATGAAAGGCTAGATTATGTTATAAGCTTCGTTTTGATATAAAGATCACGTGAAACGGACTTACGGTTTAGGATTTATGACTAAATTACTAAAAGTAGTTCGAATCCGTAAACAAAAGTTCGTAACTGAAATTGAACCCTCGTAAGCAATGTAACGTCATGGCGAATCTTGGTAAATAAATACTAGGGGTAAGAAGGAAGGTGTGAAAGAAAACCGTATGTCAAAAAGAGCATTTTTCGATTTATTAAAAATGTTCGAGTCAAGGTTAAACGCGAACGAACCCCTAAAAGACGACTCTTTTGTAACTTTGGTAAAACACTTAGAAAACGGGCGATAAAACTCGGAGTATAAGATTGGTTCGTAACGATCAACCTTAGAACTCGTATGACTCAAGTATGTCCCAAGTATAAGTGCAGTGACATGTCGTATTAACGAACGAATTTCGGGTCGGATCAGTGATAATAAGTAATCCACTAATAGGGGTATAACGAGATAACTCGAGAACGTGTTTCGATTTAAGTATAACTTAACTTTTAATATGTTAAGTGATTAATCCCGAATGCCTTGGCTATTTATAGATCACCAGGCTGAACCGGGACCCGCTACCACTACCCCTTACCGTACTCGACTACCAGGCAAGTTTCAATTCCCTTCTTTTAGGCTGTTGTTGTGATTGAATAAATATATATATATGATTGCTGATATACATATGCCATTGCATGCATGCCTACTTTCAAGTTGAATTGATATACTTGTTCCCTGAATGTTATTGTTGGCTTATAAGCTAGATAGTTATATATCAGTTATAAGCCGGTTATTATAAGACCCTCATAGAAGGGCGTATATATCTTATTAATCAAAAATAGACCGGGAGTCAATATTCCTTGATATATCGAGATTACCTCGGAAGAAGATATTTAAGTAAATATTTTCTATTATTTGGGCGACGAATATTATTTGAATATTCGTTCGAGACTAATTATTTTAACGATCCTTACTTCAAATAATTATTTGAACGTAACTATTCAACGAATAATATTTCTCAATATTCATTCAGAGTCGAACTGATTATCGACTATTATTTCGAATATTCTTCTAAAGATGAGACTATTAAATGAATATTATTTTGGATATTCTTTTAGATTATTATTTTATTAAATCAATATTACTTTTGAATATTCATTTAAGATATTAAATACTTGATGAATATTATTTTAATATTCATCTGAAGCTTGATTTAATTATCGAATATTATTTCGAATATTCCTTAAGGCTTGGATTACTAAATGAATATTACTTGATATTCATTTAGGATATTATTCACTAAATGAATATTACTTTTGAATATTCATTTAAATTCCTAATTAATCATGAATATTACCTTAAATATTCTTTTCAGGTCTTATTAATTAATGAATATTGTTTTGAATATTCATTTAAATATTTATTTATTCAATAGATATTCTCCTGATATTTCTTCAGGGATTATTTTGAGAAATACTCTGATTAAAAATATTCTTTCATGTTCCCAAATATTCTTTCAATATTTTAACTCAATAAATATTCTCTGAATATTTATTCCATACTTAGAATAATCTCGATAAGGTTAATCTTCTTCGATTATTATAGAAAATATTTCGAAGTCATATTATTATTAATCTTATATCAAGAAAGGTTCCCAGACATCATTCATCTTTGAGTCTATCTTCTTAATAATAAGGGAACCTTACTTGGAAAAATGTTATTTATCTTGTCGACTTCCCGGTCATAAAGTATTCCCTTCACCCGCAACTCGGGTGCCGTTGACTTATTAAGTCGTTGTTTACCTTCTCATCTTTCGAGGGGTAAGATTACTGGAACAAGTTGATATCCGTTACCAAGTAATAGCTTGGGAGTTATTGGTAAATTTTCCTTTCCAACTAGATACGACTACTTTGTGGAGTCTTATCAACAAGTATTAAACTTGGGGAAAGGGGGACGAACGTTATATTCAGAATCATGAACTCTATTTGAACTAGGAGTCGTGTAAGAGGCCGAGTAGCGCCGGTCCATCCCCTTGGCCCAACCGTTGGCCGGGGAGAGCTAGCATGGCGGTATACAAGTAAAGCCGTCAGTTCTTCCTTCTACCGGTAGTAAATCTAAATTGAGCTGTACGATCTCGACTGATCATCAAGATTGGAACAGCGGGCGCGGTGAATACTCCATCATTGGTTCATCATCCAAATTCATTTATTTCCTGCAACATGATTACTGTTGGCAGAGTTGGAAAAGAGTCATAACTGGAATTGCAACCCTTTCTTGCAAGTTCCTCTTCTTAATAACGATAATAATATCTCGCTTACTTTGATGTAGCAGATATTCCTTCAAACAAATACTTTAAGTTACCTTGTAACTTCATCGTTCATATTATACTGGCATCATTTCCGTAAATGCATGGCATATGGTTTAAAAGATAGCTTTGAACTGTTTTAAATTATCGTTCAGTTATATATTTGTTGGTGGGCTTTCGCTCACCCTTGCTTTG
This sequence comes from Saposhnikovia divaricata, assembly GCA_036435485.1. Taxonomy (NCBI): domain Eukaryota; kingdom Viridiplantae; phylum Streptophyta; class Magnoliopsida; order Apiales; family Apiaceae; genus Saposhnikovia; species Saposhnikovia divaricata. The sequence continues at coordinate 63,252,253 of CM071597.1, read as the reverse complement.
TTTATATTATGTCACAACAACAGCTAGGACAGATGGCTCGCGTCAGGCGCACTCGGCGCAAGCAGGTTACCCGACCCACCGGACTACCCGCTGAGATGCTAGCCGCCATTGCTAAGGTAGCATAGTTAGACAGCTTTTGTTTCCTGTTTAACTATATGTATAATTAATGTAATCAACGGCAAAACTTTTAAACCTATGATGTTATCCTTTTGGGATTGTAATAACTTTTATTCGTAACCCTTTAATGTAAGACTTATTTCAATTTCATCTCTGGGACTATAACTGTTGTGTGTGTGAGTGGTAATTATTGTGGGGTCACAGCATGTGATTTATTTATTGTGGACTCAAGTCAAGTATTATGAATGGATGTAAGACCGTAACCACCAGATCCCTGACCCCGGATCTGGGGGTGTTACATTAGGTTACAATGGAATGATAATTCGTTTCACGATACCCTTCTAGGGTTAACCTAACTGTATTTATAAAGATATACAGCTACAGTACAATCGATAATTGATACTCCTATAAATCAGCTATACAAATGTTATCAATTATGATTGCTACGCGTCTTCTTAGTCAATACAATATCTTCGACAGCTATCCAATCTTCAAAGATATTGCTTCCATAAATATCTTCAATTATTCTTCAAAGTCTGATAATGACCAGTAGACGCTTCCTCCTGACAGAATTTAGCAAACTCTGTCGAGCTTCAAACTGTCAGAGTTTAATTAAACTCTGACCGCTTCCAGCTTCGAGTTAAACTCTTATGAATCACTGTAACACTTAAACACTGACATTATTCACATCAATTATATTTAACAATCTCCCCGAACTTGTTCATTAGCAAAAATGCACAAGTGTTTAAACAAATACAGTGTTTAATAAATAATCAGAGTTTAAACTTCTACTTAAACAAAATTTACAGAAAACAAGAAATACTTACAGAGCTTTATTTACTTAATTTCCTCAACATTTGGTGTTGATCTAAGATAGTCTATAAGTAATCTTCTCTCTGCATTCTCGAGTTCTTTCTACATGACCTTCTTAATCTCTCTAAGTTCAGGATCATCTTCACCAGTCTGATAGATTGCAGATCTCAGAGAATATATTTTGTTCTTCCTCATTTCATTACCCAGTCTGATGAAGTGTGCTTTCTCTGACTCTGGATTAAAATCTAACACAGTTATACCCAGATCTATCTTCAATCGAGCACTATTCTTCTTCATCTCAACAATTTTTCCATGATAACCTCTGTACTTCGGAACATACTCACTTGTGTATCTGTACCACTAATTGCCTTAGCTTTCACCATCTTATTTCTTAGCACATTAGCAGCTTGCTGAGTCCTTTGATTTTTCACTTTGAAGAGATATAGAACATATTCAAATTCTTCCCATAGCTTCTAATCAATGTCATTCTCACCAAAGTTCCATCAGCCATGAAATACAGCAGAAAATCTTTATTTAAACTTCTCTGATGAATCAACTGCACTGACTCCAGTCTGTCCAAACTCTCATGTGGAACACCTTGTCCTGGAACAGCCAGTGATGAAGGATTTAGAGGACTAGTATTCACTCTAATTTCTTTATGTGAGCCCAAGCCCGATGTATCTCGACTTTGCTTTGACATAAAACCTCTACCTTGTAGAAAATCAGTACCTCCAGTCTTCAGAGTTTGATCAGGAATAGTTGGCTTTTCAAAGAACATTTGCATCTGAGTAGACAATGGTTTCTGTACAACTTGTGTAGCAACAGAGGTTGTATCCACTTTCTTCGAAACCTTTTCTTCTTCAATAATCTTTCCTTTCAACTTCAGTTTAGCATTTCTGTTGGTTTCCTAGACAATGATAAATTTTGATCAACACCAACATTTTCTTTAATAACAATGCCTTTTAGAACAGGCCTAGGAGCTTTCTCAATCTTCTTTAACTTTCCAAACTTCAAATCTTTTTTATGTTCTTCTTGTAAATTCTTCTCTTCAACTTGAATGTCTTCAATTGTAACTCCTTCTTCATTCTCTTCCAGAAACAATCTTGCAGCCAATTCTTCATATGTCTGTGGATTGTCAGTGAATAACAAGCTCTTGGTCATTGAAGTACCCTGAGCATCAGTATTTATTCCATCAGACTTTGTAGATGACTTTCCAGATCTCAGACTTATACCTTTACCAGCTTTTGATCTCTTTTGGTCATTTGCTCCTCCATCTTCAGCATCATCCTTCTTATGCAAAGTTTGAGATTGCTTGCATTTGAACTTAGCAATTTTCTCCCCCTTTTTGACATCATTAGGAATCAGTATAGATGTGATCAATTCCAATGAGGTAGCAATAGAGTCAATCTTACCAGACAAGACAGTTTGTTTCTCTTCCACTTTACTTAGCCTTTTAAGCATAGCTTCCTAATCTTTAGAAAAAGTCTGAAACTTCATTTTAGTATCTCTCTGCAGAGTCATGTCTCTTTGAACAATTTCAGCTCGTAGATCAGTTATCTCTTGTTGAGGATCATCAAACCTGTTATTCAGAGTCTTGATTTGAACAACAGTGGCTTGCAAACATGAAAGAATCTCTGGATTGGAAATCTTTGTAGCAGTGCTATGCACAAAAGCAGCTGCTCTTCCAGCAGGAAAAATGCAATAATTTTTATACCAATTCTCTGAGAATTTGAAAACATATCCTGCTTCAATTTCATGTTGTGAAGGTCCAGAAAAATCAGTTTTCTTTCCATCAGTTTGTAGTGGTTGTCTCTGAGAAGAGTTAGACTCAGTACTTCCTTCAGCTTCAACATCAATTTCAGCATTTGCATTTTCAATTGGCTCAGACTCAGCAATATTTACTGCAGCTTCAACTTTTTCAGCAGGAGTCTCTGCAACTTCAATATTCTCAGCAAAAATCTCCTCAATATTCTCTGCAGTTTGCTCTCCAGCTTCAACAGACTTTGCAAGAACTTCATCCGCAGGCTCAGAAATGACAGCCTTGGTTGGTTGATCAATTTCTTCACCTTGTTCAGTAACTTGGTGAGCATCAGAGAATAATGCAGAGTGTGTTGCTACTGTTTCATCAAGTACAACAGTAGGTTGATCAGCTACACTAGTTTCTTCAGAATGAGCAACAACAGGTGTTGAGATAGGAACTTCAATGTCATCAGAGAATGGAATAAATGACTCAGCAAAAACATCCATATCAGTAAAACCATCTCTATTTTCCACATCCATCTGTGCATCTTCAGTTGGCTTTACAGCTTCTTCTGCAGTATCTATCTCAACAGTAGGTATCTCCTTAGAATTCACCTCTAGAGCTTCAACATTTGTCTCTTCATCTGACTCATCAAGTTCTCATCAAGTAACAACCTTCTCCTCTTTGATTTAGGCACCTCAGCTGCCACTTCTTCTTCAGCAGAGTTTGAGAAATAATACCTTTTTACTGTTACTTTCTTATCCCTAACAGCTTTGTGCTTTGTTCTACCTCCACGCTTTGGTTTAGCCTGTGTAGGTGGTGGATTTTGTTCAGTGTTTGGTTCATTGATTTGAGGTTGAGTTTGAGTTTGAGTTGGTTAAATTTGTTCAGCGTTTGACTCATCATGTTCAGGTTGAGAGGGTTGAGATTGTGGTTCAGTATTTATAGGTTGTAGAGGTTCAGTGTTTGCAGGTGGGGCAGGCTCAGGCTGTTGTGGTTCTTGAGGTTGATTTAAGAAATTTTGAAGAGCAAGAGGCAAAATAAAGTCAGGACTTGCTCCTTGTTAGCATCCTTGTTGGTCAAATCAGAGAATACTCTCTTATGAACCTTAAAGGCCTCAATAACATCTTCCTCGGAAATTTCAACATTAGGCACACAAGTAGAGAATAATAATTGACAAAATCTAGAAAAATAAACAGTTGTACTAGAATCTGACAATCTTTCACCCAAATTCATCAAGACAAGTCTACCAAAATCAAAATTACTTCCATAAAGAAGAGAATACCCGATTTGAAGACTGTAAGTAGGAATAGCATCCCAGTTAGTGACTTTCTTTCCAAATGCCCTTGTGATGTAATCGAAAAAGAAACTCCACTCCTTCCTCAGAAATGGCCTTTTCACTTGACTAAGTTTCTCTAAAGGACCTGAATACCCAATTTGCTGCAACATCTCTTTGAGATATCTTTCACCAACAACACTGTATGTAGAGTGTGTTTCAAAACCAAAAATTTCTCTAACCGTCGTTGGAGTAATGACATACTCTGTTTCCTCATATGTGAAAATAATTGACGGAGTCCCATTCTCTTCTCCATCATCATAAGTAGATCTCTGCCAGAAAGTAACAATCTGTGCAGAAGAGAGTTTTGTTGGTTTGATTAAGGCTGTTCCAAATCTCCGAATCCCGCAAGAAATTTTGAATTAGATGAAACGCCACAGGAACGTTCGCATTATTCAACGGTGCTGCATAGTTGTTAGGCACAAACACTAACCCTCGAGTGGTAAAAGCTTTGGTGGCCATGAGATTAGAAGAAAATATCAGAGAAAAAAAAATATGTATGAAAGGTGTTTGTGAAAATGTGCAAGTGAAAGAACAAGTAACTGTGAGTGGTTGTGTGCAAAGAGAATAACCGTTTATGTAAAAATGATTAGAGTTGTAATTAAAAATTAAAACCCAATCGTTTTAAACATTAATACACTCAACAAGTTCCTTGTTTAATGTGTGAGTGGGACACGTGGCACACATGCAATGAAAGTACTTTGCACGTTCAGTAATTGTGGCAATAATTACTGCTACTTTCTCTCCCTTTTTTTTAATACACTTAAACACTCTAATACTCATTAACAGTTGGCAATTATTTATTTCATTTTTCAAAAACTCTTTTTACCCCAAGTATGTAAATTGTCTGAAATAAAAATTACCTTAGAGTACTAGAAAAAATTCATCAGTGTTTGTCAATTCTCCAACTTTATTTCCATAATCCTTTCAAAGAACTGCACAGTTGTGAATTTATGTGTGTGTATAGCAGAGTTTACTAATTCAATATTTAGAGCATCTAATTTTTCATAAAATCCATAAAATAAATCAGTAAACACTGTTTGCACAAACTCTCATAGTAAACACTTAATGTCTGATGAATGCTAAACTCTATAGTAAATAATTGATATACAGTAACTCTGAACTAACTTATACCCCCTTCTATTTTTTTTGTTTCTCCAGTAATCAGAGGTTGGAACTAGTCACCAAAAATCCTATAATTTTAGCCCTTATCTTTTTGATAAGTTCCTGGATCTTCCTAGTCTTTGACTAGTCACCAAAAATTAGAGAATTTTAGCCCTTACTATTTACTAGCAAGTTCCTGGGTCGTCCTAGACACAAAATAATCTCAAAGGAGTTCTAACAGTCTATATACATTTGCTTTGGGGGTAGACTAATAACAGAATCTAACTTAACAGAGTTTAACAAACAGAGTTTTAGAAGTCATCAACATCAGAAGTTGGTCATGAGAGGCAATGCACACAGTATTTACAGACTCAGAGTTTAGGATAGATAAACTAAGAGATGTTATAAATATGGAAACAGTATCATGCTGTGTTAATTTTCTGCACAGTCTAAGATCAGATCACAAATAACTTAGAGGGATTCATGATTAATTACTGAGAACCATGCTTCATACAGATTTTTTCATCGGTATTTATGTTCAGACAATGACATTATAAGAGTTTATCAGAGTTTATCCAACATTTCAACAGTGTGAGACCTACAGAGTATTCTAACAGTTGTATTACCACATCAAGGTATACTAATCACAGAAACATGAGCAACATAGTAAGATTTAAGTCTAACCAGTATCTCTAGTCGAAACCAGAGATCATTCCTAGTTAATTTACCAGTCTTGGAAATGTAGCTTCACTCAATGGCTTGGTGAAGATATCTGCAAGCTGTTGTTCTGTAGACACAAAATGAAGCTCAATATTTCCTTCCTCTACATGTTCTCTGATAAAATGGTATCTTATGCTGATGTGCTTGGTCATTGAATGCTGTACTGGATTACCTGTCATAGCAATAGCACTTTGATTATCACAGAAAATAGGTATTTTACTATACCTTAATCCATAATCCAGCAATTGATTCTTCATCCACAGAATCTGTGCACAACAGCTACCAGCCGCAATATACTCTGCTTCAGCTGTAAATGTAGAAATTGATTTCTGTTTCTTGCTGTACTAAGAAACAAGTCTGTCACCCAGAAATTGACAACTTTCACTAGTGCTTTTTCGGTCTATCTTATAGCCTGCAAAGACTGCATCAGAGTAACCAAGTAGCTTGAAATCTGATTCTCTGGGATACCATAGACCTAAGGTTATGGTGCCCTTGAGATACTTAAAAATTCTCTTCACAACTGTTAGATGTGGTTCTCTGGGGTCTGCCTGAAACCTTGCACAGAGACAAGTTTCTTACATGATGTCAGGTCTGCTTGCTGTTAGATAAAGAAGATACCCTATCATGCCTCTATAGCTTGTCATATCTACTGGAGCTCTTGTGTCTTTGTCCAAATTTGTTGCTGTTGCTATGGGAGTTGTTGCAGATGAACAGTCAAGCATACCAAATTTCTTGAGAAGATTTCTAGTATATTTTGCTTGATTTATAAAAATCCCATCATCTGTTTGCTTCACTTGTAGGCCTAGAAAATAACTAAGCTCTCCCATCATGCTCATTTGATACCTAGACTGCATGAGCTTGACAAACTTCTTACAGAGTTTATCATTAGTAGACCCAAAAATTATGTCATTAACATATATCTGTACTAAAAGCAAGTCACTGCCAGATTTAAAATAGAACAGGGTTTTATCAATTGTACCTCTGTTGAACCCACTTTCTAAAAGAAATTGAGCCAGAGTTTCATACCATGCTCGTGGTGCCTGCTTAAGTCCATAGAGAGCCTTATCCAACCTGTAGACATAGTCTGGATATTTGGGGTCCACAAATCCTGGTGGTTGTTCAACAAACACTTCTTTTTCAAGCTTCCCATTCAGAAAAGCACTTTTTACATCCATCTGAAAAACCTTGAATTTCTTATGAGAGGCATATGCTAGAAAAATCCTTATTACCTCCAATCTTGCAACTGGAGCAAAAGTTTCATCATAGTCTATTCCTTCTTGTTGTGAATAGCCTTTTGCCACAAGTCTAGCCTTGTTCCTTGTAACAACTAGGGGTGATCATTCGGTCGGTTCGGTTTTTAACCGAACCGAATAATAAAAACCGAATAACCGAAATCCGATTTTTACCAAACCGAACCGAACCGATTTATCCGTAGAAACCGAACCGAAAAACCGAAAAACCGAACCGAAATATTTTGCCAAAACCGAACCGAACCGATTTAAAAAAAATTATATATAATATTATTTTTTTTAATTTTAAAATTAATTTTAATAGCAACTATATTAAAATATGTAACAATTAAAACAAAATAAAACACAAACTATCAATTTAAATATTTAAACTTAATTTTGAAATAATTAAATCATGCATATATATAATATAAATATATACATATATAATATAAATAAAATATATATATAATTCGGTTATTTCGGTTTGAACCGAAGTTTTAAAAAAAAAAACCGAACCGAAATAAATTTCGGTTTAAACCGAAAAACCGAATAACCGAAATTTTCAGAAAAATACAATCCAAACCGAATCGAAATTCAACATTTCGGTTCGGTTTTTCGGTTTCGGTTCGGTTTTGCTCAGCCCTAGTAACAACTCCCTCACTATCAGTTTTATTTCTGAAAGCCCATCTAGTACCAACAACAGATCTATTCTTTGGTCTAGGTACAAGGGTCCATACTTCATTTCTTTCGAATTCATTTAACTCCTCCTGCATTACTGTTATCCAGTCAGCATCTTGAAGAGCTTCTTCTACCTTCTTTGGTTCAAATTTTGACAAGAATGCATGAAACAGAAATTCATTTGTTGTAGCACTCCTTGTCCTTACTTTCGCATCTGGATCTCCAATAATTAGATCAGCTGTATGAGATTTAGTCCATTTCCTAGCTGAAGGTAAATGACTTCTATCAGTATTTGATCCTCCCCCTTGATCCATGTTCTCCTAATTTTCTTGTTGCCTTTCATCAGTCTCTGAGGTTCCCCCTGAATTTAACTGCACAGATTTTGAACTTTCAGATTTTGCACTTTCAGAGTTTGAGTCATCAGAGATTGATCCAGATTTTTCAGCTGACTCGCTTTCAGTATTTGAGTCATCATTTTGAAGTGATCCTTCATGCTCCCCCTCAACTGGTTCTCCCCTTTGTTCTGGCTGAGAAGTTTCTTCAGTGTTTACCAGTAGAGGTTCAGAGTATGCTTCAACAGAGTTTGTCGACTCAGCTTCATCAGAGTTTACTTCATCAGAGATTAATTCTTCATTTTCAAAGCACAGTTGATCATGTTCATCTACATCTTCAAGTCCAGTTATTTTCTTGTCATCAAATGACACATGAATTGACTCCATAATTACCTTGGTTCTCAAATTATAAATTCTGAATGCCTTAGTTGACAGCGGATAACAAACAAAATTCCTTCATCAGCTTTTAACTCAAATTTGGTCAACTGTTCAGAATGAGTTTTTAACACAAAGCATTTGCACCCAAAAATATGAAAATATTTCAGGTTAGGCTTCTTTTCCATCACCATCTCATATGGTGTATTTCCATGCTTGTTAATCAAAGTAGCATTTTGAGTAAAACAAGCAGTTTGAACTGCTTCTGCCCAGAAATAGGTTGGCAATTTTGCTTCATGAAGCATTGTTCTGGCAGCTTCTTTCAAAGTTCTATTTTTCCTCTCAACTACACCATTTTGCTGTGGTGTACCAGGTGCAGAAAACTCTTGCTTCACTCCTCTGTTCTTGCAGAATTCTTCCATTGTTGCATTCCTAAATTCTGTTCCATTATCACTCCTGATTATTTTGACTTTATGTTTTGATCCTTTGTCCAGCAGCTTTACATGCTCCATCAGAGTTAATGCAGTTTCATTCTTCTTTGCTAGAAAATACACCCAAGTGTATCTGGTGTGTTCATCAACAATTACTAAAGCATATTTCTTACAAGATTTAATACAGGCCATCAACATTTAATAAAGACTTTGGGAGTCCTCTTACAAGATCCTTTCTAATCAACTCATTGATGTTGTTCAGATTTAAATGAGAGAGTTTCTTATGCCACTTCCAACTCTCTTCACTAGACATTCTTGTTGACAGGCACACAGCTTTTCCAACAGAGTTTGTCAACAACTTTGCTTCATAGATATTATTGCACCTGTGTCCAACTAGAATAAATTTTCCTGTAGATTTACTGATAACTTCACAGTATTCAGGTTAAAAATTTACATGATAACCTCTGTCACATATTTGACTCACAGATAGCAGATCATGCTTGAGTCCTGGAACCAGAGCTACATTTGTGATGATGACATTTCCAAGATGATATTGCCATATCCCAAGGTACATCCTACATTGCCATCTTCATAGGAAACTTTTGGGCCAGCCTTCTCCTCATACTCTGATAGTAGGGCTTTATTTCCAGTCATGTGTCCTAAACATCCACTGTCCATGACTAGGGTACTCTCCCTTATGACTTGCTTGGATCCTTTGGCTTTCTTAATTTTGTCAGCTTTAGCAGCAGAATTTTTATTATCAGAGTTTAAGCTGACATTTTCAGAGGTTACACTTGCAGAATTAACCTTAACCCATTTCAAATTGGGCTTCAGTTCATAATAATTATGATAAATAGCATGATAATCTCTGCAAGTATAAATAGAATGCCAAGTACTTCCACAATGTTTGCATAAAGTCTGTGGTTTAGTTTTAACATAATCATTCTTTACTCCATACTTGGAGGGTAAAGAATTAATGTTTTTATTTTTCATGCAGAAACTAGCAAGATGATTAGTACTACCACAGTTATGACATGTCTTCTTAGGAGCATAAGTAGCAAACATTTGATTATAACCTTTAGTAATGCCTACTTTACCATTTCTGTTCTTCCTGGACACTTTCTGTTTCTTAACAGATTTTAACTCCTTAAGCTTATGTTTGAGTTGTTTATCTGTCATTGAACCAATATTAATCTGTTTAACACAAGTCTTGACAGCTTCCTTTTTAACTTCAGACTTAGGTTCACTTGTGCCAATAACAAATTTTCTAGATGGAAGATGTGTTCTAATTTTGACTTTGTTTTGAAACCTAAGTTCATCTTCCTCACAGTAACCTAAACCAACTGTGTCTGACTGAAAAACCTCATGAGTGTCTTTTCCAGAATCAGTCCAAGTCTTAATTATGTGATTTGCTTTCTCCAATTCAGATTCTAGTTGCCTATATCTTTCAAGCAACTCCTGTTCTAGATAAACAGCATCATCTCTTTCTTTCTGAACTTGTTGCATGTTGACAAGTTTCTCTTCAACAAATTTATTTCTTTCTTTAAGTTCAAAATTAACAGATTTGATTCTCTCATTCTCTAAAGTCTGATCCCTATAACTTATATGTAATGACTTAAGATAAATTCTCAATTCAGATATATTAACATTATTATAAGCATAGGTAGTTAGGGGTACCTTGTTTTCAAAATCTTCAGATTCATTCTTATTAGTGGCCATGAGAGCATAGTTAACATCCTCATCTGAGTCTGAAGTGTCTGCCCAGTCTTTGCCATTTGTGAAGAGTGCCTTTTCAGTTTTACCCTTCTTGCACTCAGGATGTGACGCCCCCAGATCCGGGGTCGGAGATCTAGGCGCTCACGGTCCATTTTCCATTATTGACATACCTGTTCTTGCATATAATATATAAAATAGCCATCGACCCCACAATAAACTCACACCGCACACACACACACAGGTTAGAGTCTCAGAAACGTCACACAATTGATTAAGCGGAAATAAAAGTTTCAGAGTTATTACAGACCGAATTAAATAGTACTTATGCTACCAGCAACACTTCGATAAGAAGCGAAGTTGGCGGCTTGAAAGTTTGTTACGGTACACTGCCTTGCACAGGTCATACTGATAAATAAAACGAACTAACAAAAGTTGCCAACCAATCCGGCTAATGGGGCCTACCGGTGGAATCTCAACTGCTGGCTCGGGTCTAGTGACCTGCTTTCGGGCAGTCTGTCTGGGTCTTGCCATTTCGCTTAGCTGTTGTGTTTGTAAATTTGAAAACAAGCAAGAGTGAGCAACTATAGCTCAGCAAGAGATATATGTTTGAGGTAAGCAATATAACATTTCATATGATTAGCAGTTATTAAACTCGTTTGTATCAATCAGATATAAAATCACTTGTCATTGTTGATAAATTCCGAAGGTGCACCAATACGTGCCCTTGTTTTCAAAATAAACTTGCAGTTCTAGATACTGCATAGAGTCAACATCTTTCTCATCAAAATAGAACACTATCAGAAACTTGGCACAAAAGCCTAAGAAGCAGTGTCAAAGCATTTTTCCAAAATGGAGGAATGGGACTTAAAGAAAACATAAAACCTGACAGGGATTGACGATGATCAGTCGCCACATCCAAGTCCAATAATCCACGGGTCTTCTCTACCGGTAGAAGGATAGAAACTACATCCGTAACTATCCCCGGGTGAAAACTACATCCGTAATCAACCTCGATGAAAACTACATCCATAATCATCCTTCGGCAACACCTGGGCCGGAATAATAATTGATGGACAGCCTGGCTCACGGCCGCTTACACATCCCGGGAATCGTTCGTCAACGGTTCCCACACCTGCCAGCGTCCCTTTTTCTTTTTCTTTTGAAAACTTGATTTTGATTGAAAACAGAGTAATTGAGGTCCGACATCAGTCGACCGATGATTCTTGAAATCATACAAGAAGCGAACCTGACCGGGGGTTTTCGAAAAGGTTTTGAGTTCGAAAGAGTTCGACTTTGAAAGTATTAAAGGTATCTTGGAGTAACTTTGTCTTTAAAATAATGAACAATAATTAATAAATAATATTTTAAGGTTTAATATTAATAAAATAATTATTTAATAAAATAAACTTTTAATCCAAGATAGGGTTTCGAGTATTTACGAAGATATAAAATAATTACTTGGGTATACGATACTCGCCGAATGACCCTTCGGGTTTTCGCAATCTAGTTACGATATAATAATATACCGCTCCCCGGTCAATAGTATATACGGACCGCTACGACCTCTATTGCTAGAGTCGTTGTCCGAAGAAAACATTTCAATCTAAGTTCAAGGGGTACAAACATATATGTACTTATACATCTCAATTGCATCAATACTTCGATAAACATAACATTTGATATGATTGAAAACTACAAACACAATAGTGAAGTCCTTGTATATGTAAGTTTTGAAAAGTAAACTTGCCTTGGTTTGGTTGGGGTGGTCGAGCGTGCGGAGTGGAACGATCTATACATAAGCAATAACCGCTCGTTAGTACCTTAACAATATCTCTTTAATTACGGGGTTTTAGGGGGTACGAAATTAATTTAATGACTTCGTCTTATGACACTCTAGCCCCACTATAGGTTCATGTCACCACTCGATTACGCTCGTCACTTATTCGACTTAATTTAGTTACCATATCCGAGTCATGACCATTACCCCTAGAATTATACTCCATTTAACGACTTTTTCCCTTTCGCGAATTTTACTCTAGTATTTTTATAAAATTGAAAAATTCATATTTTAATCCATTCTTTTTGGGTAGCCTTCACCACTGCATTTCCTAGCTTCTCCAATTTTTCCATGATCCCACATAAATTTTTAGGGGTTTAAACAATGTTCACAAGGGGGTCACTTAGTGCAGTCCGGAATCCAGAAACACATTTTACTTCTCCGGCCATAACTTAAAATCTATACTTCACCTAGTCATGAACCTTATATTTCTAGAAACTAAATACAAATACCTTTCCAACAATATATGGTAGGACCTCATGGGATAAGATTTGGGGGTTCAAAACCATGTTACAAGACAGGCCAAGTTTCTGGAAAAACTCAGCATGCATGTTTCACTTAGATCAACCAAGATTCTTACTTCCACAACACAACCAACATCTAATTCACCTAGTCCATGCTTTATAACATTCATGGAGATACATATACTAACCACAATCATAAAAATCACAACCACAACACCAAAACTCAAGATCCATATCATCCATCACTTGAACATCCTAGATTAAGACAAATATACATGGATCTATCATTGAACATCATAAACACTACATGGCCAAGAGGGGTTAGGGTTTTTATACCTTCTTGAGTACCTAGGAGCCTTGGGTTAGCCTTACAAAACTCAAGAACACCTTGAATAAGCTCCTACTATCCTTATAATCCAAGATCTATAAGAAAAACTTAACATTATTACTATTCACAATAACTTTAACAATTAATATCTTGAAATTTAATGGATGAAAGGGCTTGGAAATCTTAGTATACCTTTCTTAGATGATGTAGAGAGCCTAGGAATTATGCCTTGAATTATGAGTGAGGAGAAATGGAAGAAGGAAGAAATTTTCTTCCCTTTTTTTGGTCTTGGCCGAGAGCTCTTGTTCAAGGGGGGAGAGTATTTTGTTGTTTTGATTTTTGTGTGGTTGAATAATTGTAAAGTAGTGGTTGGGTGATACATATTAGTGTATGTATATGCATGGTACAAGCCTAGGTATGGTCTCCCTGTACTCTTGTCCCCTCCTTGGAAAAAGAAATGCAACTAGCTACTATTCCTCTTGCCATTTGGTTTAACTAGTTTGTTTTTCCTAACTACTTGATTTTCTGTCTTGGGCCGCTACCAGCCGTCCTCTTATGAGTTCGATAGTTTCTCTTGTCTGTTGGACCAGTTCAGGCCCTAAAATCTTCCGCTCCCCAACCTCTTCCCAACACAAGGGAGACCGACATCTTTGTCCGTATAAAGCTTCATATGGGGGCATGCCTATACTCGCATGGTAACTGTTGTTGTAGGAAAATTCGATCAACGGCAAGTGGTCATCCCAACTTCCCTTGAAATCTATGGCACATACTCTCAACATGTCCTTGATGGTCTGGATGGTTCTCTCACTCTGTCCGTCTGTTTGGGGATGGTATGCAGTACTCATGTTTAACCTGGTCCCCACACAATCCTGAAAACTCCTCCAGAACCTGGAGTTGAATCTTGGGTCTCTATCTGATACAATGCTCACAGGAACCCCATGCCTAAACACAATCTCCTTTAAGTAAATATTTGCCAGCTTGTCGACAGTGTATCTCTCGTTGATTGGAAGAAAATGTGCCGACTTGGTCAATCTATCGATGATTACCCAAATGGCATCATGATTAGTCTTGGTCCTTGGTAGTCTGATCACAAAGTCCATCGCAATATGTTCCCACTTCCACTCGGGTATCTCTAAGGGTTGCAACAGTCCACTGGGCCTCTGGTGTTCGGCCTTCACTCTTTGACATGTCAAGCATTTACTTACACACTCTGCCACGTCCTTCTTCATATTTGGCCACCAATAGTATTCTCTCAAATCTCTGTACATCTTAGGGCCTCCAGGGTGAATTGAGTACCTCGAACTATGAGCCTCTTACAAAATCTCGTCTTTTAATTCTTGAACGTTCGGGATCTGTAACACCCCCAGATCCGGGGTCCGGGATCCGGTGGTTACGGTTTCCAATTCTGTCCACAACAATTGAACTTTCCTTAACATAAAATAAATTACGTCTCTATAACCCAACACAACAATATAAAACACACCCGTTATAGTCCCAGAGATGAAATCAGAGTAACAATCAAATTTTTATTAATCACATTATGAGTTCTTACAATCCAAAAGGGTTTCAATATAAATACATACTCTTTGCCATCCATTTACATAAGTCATACTAGACCATATTCTTGGTACTGAAAGAATAAATATACACTACCAATAGCTTCTTCTTCAGCTCTGGTAGTCTTATAGTCCTCGCCCGCGTCGAGTGCGCCTTGTGCGAGTCATCTGGTCTAGCTGTTGTTGTGATATAATAATAAAGCAAGGGTGAGCAATAGCCCACCAACAATAACATATAACTGAACGATAATGTATAACAGTTCAAAAGTATCTTTCAAACCATATGCCATGCATTTACGGAAATGATGCCAGTATAATATGAACGATGAAGTTACAAGGTAACTTAAAGTATTTGTTTGTAGAAATATCTGCTACATCAAAGTAAGCGAGATATTCTTATTGTTATTAAGAAGAGGAACTTGCAAGAAAAGGTTGCAACTCCAGTTATGACACTTTTCCAATTCTGCCAACAGTAATCATGTTGCAGGAAATAAATGAATTTGGATGATGAACCAATGATGGAGTATTCACCGCGCCCGCTGTTCCAATCTTGATGATCAGTCGAGATCGTACAGCTCAATTTAGATTTACTACCGGTAGAAGGAAGAACTGACGGCTTTACTTGTATACCGCCTTGCTAGCTCTCCCCGGCCAACGGTTGGGCCAAGGGGATGGACCGGCGCTACTCGGCCTCTTACACGACTCCTAGTTCAAATAGAATTCATGATTCTGAATGTAACGTTCGTCCCCCTTTCCCCAAGTATAATACTTGTTGATAAGACTCCACAAAGTAGTCGTATCTAGTTGGAAAGGAAAATTTACCAATAACTCCCAAGCTATTACTTGGTAACGGATATCAACTTGTTCCAGTAATCTTACCCCTCGAAAGATGAGAAGGTAAGCAACGACTTAATAAGTCAACAGCACCCGAGTTGCGGGTGAAGGGAATACTTTATGACCGGGAAGTCGACAAGATAAATAACATTTTCCAAGTAAGGTTCCCTTATTATTAAGGGGATAGACTCAAAGAAGAATGATGTCTGAGAACCTTTCTTGATATAAGATTAATAATAATATGACTCCGAAATATTTTCTGTAATAATCGAAGAAGATAAACCTTATCGAGGTTATTCTAAGTATGGAATAAATATTCAGAGAATATTTATTGAGTTAAAATATTTTACAGAATATTTAGGAATATGAAAGAATGTCTTAAATCAGAGTATTTCTCAAAATAATCCCTGAAGAAATATCAGGAGAATATTTATTGAATAAATAAATATTTAAATGAATATTCAAAACAATATTCATTAATTAATAAGACCTGAAAAGAATATTTAAGGTAATATTCATAATTAATTAGGAATTTAAATGAATATTCAAAAGTAATATTCATTTAATGAATAATATCCTAAATGAATATCAAGTAATATTCATTTAGTAATCCAAGCCTTAAGGAATATTCGAGATAATATTCGATAATTAAATCAAGCTTCAGATGAATATTAAAATAATATTCATCAAGTATTTAATATCTTAAATGAATATTCAAAAGTAATATTTATTTAATAAAATAATAATCTAAAAGAATATCCAAAATAATATTCATTTAATAGTCTCATCTTTAGAAGAATATTCGAAATAATAGTCGATAATCAATTCGACTCTGAATGAATATTGAGAAATATTATTCGTTGAATAGTTACGTTCAAATAATTATTTGAAGTAAGGATCGTTAAAATAATTAGTCTCGAACGAATATTCAAATAATATTCGTCGCCCAAATAATAGAAAATATTTACTTAAATATTTTCTTCCGAGGTAATCTCGATATATCAAGGAATATTGACTCCCGGTCTATTTTTGATGAATAAGGATGTATACGCCCTTCTATGAGGGTCTTATAATAACCGGCTTATAACTGATATATAACTATCTAGCTTATAAGCCAACAATAACATTCAGGGAACAAATATATCAATTCAACTTGAAAGTAGGCATGCATGCAATGGCATATGTATATCAGCAATCATATATATATATTTATTCAATCACAACAACAGCCTAAAAGAAGGGAATTGAAACTTGCCTGGTAGTCGAGTACGGTAAGGGGTAGTGGTAGCGGGTCCCGGTTCAGCTTGGTGATCTATAAATAGCCAAGGCATTCGGGATTAATCACTTAACATATTAAAAGTTAAGTTATACTTAATTCGAAACTCGTTCTCGAGTTATCTCGTTATACCCCTTTTAGTGGATTACTTTTATCACTGATCCGACCCGACATTCGTTCGTTAATATGACATATCATTGTACTTATGCTTGGGACATACTTAAGTCATATGAGTTCTAAGGTCGATCGTTACGAACCAATACTATACTCCGAGTTTTATCGCCCGTTTTCTAAGTGTTTTACCGAAGTTATAAAAGAGTCGTCTTTTAGGGGTTCGTTCGCGTTTAACCTCGACTCGAACATTTTTAATAAATCGAAAAATGATCTTTTTGACATACAGTTTTCTTTCACACCTTCCCTTTTACCTCTAGTATTTATTTACCAAGATTCTCCATGACGTTACATAGTTTACGAGGGTTCAATTACAGTTACGAACTTTCGTTTACGGATTCGAACTACTTTTAGTAATTTGGTCATAAATCCTAAACCGTAAGTCCGTTTCACGTGATCTTTATATCAAAACGAAGCTTAGAACATTACCTATCCTATCATGGCAGTTAAGGTCTCTGGACAGTAAGGGTTCAACATGGAAAATGGTATACAAAACATGGTAATGCAAAATCGGGCATTATAACGGCTGTAAATCGAACGTTCCATAAATCGTAATCAACAACCCAAGCCACACCGGGCATACCAATCATCTTACATTCATAATACTAATCTCATAAGTCCAGGAACATCATATTATATCATCATATTCATCACATCTCTTAAATCAAACAAACTAACTACATAATCATGTAAACATGCTTATAACAACATTATCACCAAAATTTATCCAAAACTCCATTAAAACTCAAATCAAAGACTAGGGTTCTTGAAGTTTATACCTTCCTTGAGGTATGTATGCACTTATTAAGCCTTGTATAGTCCTTGTATAGCCTCCATGATGCTTGGATCATCAACCAAAATCAAGATTCAAGAATTTTGTTCTTGAGGTTACTATTCATCCTCCACTTCCTTGATTTTTTTGAAAATGGAAAAGGTGGTGTTTGAGGCTAAGATTTTTAGGGTATCATTTCTATGAAATATAGGATCTATGATAAATTTTTGGAGATCAAACAATGGTGGGAGCTTGGACTTTGATTCTTGAATTAGAGTTAAGGTCGAATGGAGCTTTGAAAAAGGGGGGAGGAAAGTTTTGCTTGGTTGGCTTGCTTTTTGGTGTTTTAATCTCATCCACTCTCATCCACTAGCAACATAATATCTTGCAAAAGTCACTTTATCAAAGTGGTGAGGTGTTGGATGGTGAAATGGCAAGACATGTGTTGGTTTTATGGTGGTTAGAGCTTAACTAGGTAGTTACTTGCTAAGTACTTGTTCAATCTCTAATTGTCTAGTTACTTAGCCCACTTGGTTGCTAGATATTTATCTAGTAGCTTGCACAAGACTCTTGCTTCCTCTGCTTGTTTCTGTGTCCGGTTATTACCCGTTTCGATTGATCGTTCGTGGGAATATTTCACGGATTTCTAATTAGGGTTTACCGGGAATCCTCTTTAATATTAATACTTTCATTCTCCATCTTTCATTCTAACTTTCCAATTTATATTCCTTAAATCCATTCGTTAAATACTTAAGGCTATCAGTGTCCAGGGAACTCTCGAAGAAAATAAAAGTGCGGTTTTTCAGAATCCGACAGCTTTTACATACACTTATTTTCCCCCTGGATCACTAATATGAACTCGGAAATCCGTTCCGAATACTTCTATATAGTGTCGTCTCATATTATTATATACTCCCACCACAACACTATTCATTCTGTATTCTTTACTTGTTCTCTTAGGGTTGTATACTTGTCCGTATTCTCTTTCGATCGTTCCTTAACCTTTTTACGGAACTACTGGATCAATCGTTACCGATCTGGATGACATGAGAATATTCTCCTGCTTGAAATTGCCATATCTTATTCCCTTAGAAGATAGATTATTCTTACCTATGTTGTTACCCTTTAGCATTCTTCAAGACATAGAAATAATAAAGTCGAATTCCATTCATTCCTTCCAAATATCAATTATTACATTGTAGCCATAACCACTCCTCAGTGGTTTCCTACCTTCATTCTTAAATCAAATATAATAACATTCCAAAATATCAAATCCTCAAAGTTAATATCTCAATTCTTGGATTATAATAATATTTAATCCACTGTCCGGTCAAATATTATTCCGAAAAAGAATTTGGAATTTCTGAATTCCGATCGTCTCTGCATTCACTTATTTCCTCCGCGTATTAATAATATGACTTCGAAACATCCATATCACGTCCCGTACATAGGGTGGCGTGAAAAGTTTTCCAACTTACAAAATCGCTAATCATCCACCAAATTACTATGCACGTACAGGAAACACTATGCACGTACGGGAAATACTATGCACGTACGGGAAATACTATGCACGTATGGGAAACACTATGCACGTACTCATTTCCCTTCAAGGATCCATTAGCTCCTTCCTGGATGGTAGATTATTCTTATCTAGGTTCTCAACCATCGAATTACTCTATTCTGACAATATACCAATGCATCAGGATCATTGTCCAAAGCAATATCCATTCATTACAATCATTGTTCTTTGAAACCACCATTCATTAGAGCTGGTGACCTTGTTGTCGGAATCATTGTTCCTCTTTTTATCATTACTTAATAGAAAGTTTTAATTATATCCAAAATTTGGGGTTCTTACAGTCTCCCCTCCTTAAAAGGATTCCGTCCCGGAATCAGGTAGGAAGCAAAGAGTCGTTCTACCCTTCCTCAGCACATCTTCTAGTGCTACAATCCATACTGTATCCCTTTTTCCATCAACGTTGCTACTTTTCGTACAACTCACTATCCGGGTTATACTCTTACTCAGTCTTATCCTTATTGATACCTGCAGTAACATTGGTATCACTATCACCCTACGATTCGGAGGTAACCTCGCTCGTACTGTGCATTTCCTGATCGCTTTAATCTTCGCAATCTCGATCAATATAGAGAAGTGGAAAGATTTATTGAGAGATCACTATGATCAATTGAACATTTGTTATATTGCATAGTTAGTACAGAAGGGGGCCAGCCTTTAGTACTTGACAAGCAATTAAACAAGTCATGGCATTCCACTTAGACTTCTATCACATAGACAGATAGTCACGTAGCAGTACCTCCCCTCCTAAAAGGGTTGTTCTTCTCAATTCATAAAGAAGATGAATAAGAGAGAAGAAGAGAAAAGAGTTCTAAAGGATTATAGAAAGCTTTCATGATTGTAGAATATCATACTCAGAATTAACCTCTGAACTATAGAGGTTTATCAAAGAAGAAATTAATCATAATTATATCCAATACTATTTGATCGCAATCTCACGTGTCAACATATCTTGCTGCTTTGTCCATTATTCTATGGACAATTACTCTTGTTCAATCTTAGCGATACTCATATTCGGGAAATCCTTCAACCTTTCAGGTTAAATCTTAGATTTCTCACTTGACATCATTATTACTGACATCCCATATCATGTTACTAGATTTTTCATAACTATAATATTGACACTATCAGGTTGTCATCCTGAGAATTCATTAGAAAACCCATTCATAACATTCCTTGCTTCTCATCCCATAGTTGCTTTCCCAGCCTTTTCTTTATCACTCACATCCTTCTTATTATCTGATTCTTACTCATTTCTATTATTTACTTTCACCTTCACCTCTTTATTGAGACACCTTTTTGCACTTGGTACCTCCTTATCGGTATTCCGTCACATTAATTCTATAATCATCACGTTATTCCAATTTAAAATTTCCGAAATGAATCTGGCCCGATCCCTTTAACTTAGATTCATATAATCTACTTCTGCCAACCGTGTTTCTCATCACTTGTTCTTTTCTAACCGTGGTTTTCCACAGTCTTTCGTAAGTCAGACCAGGTCGTATATCTACATGCTCGTACTCCTATCATCTGTTGAACATCTGCATTTTACTGACGTAGCCTGGCCACATGAAAACCCGTTATGACCGTGCTATAAGCTTTGGGGGTAAGGCTGGCTCGAATACCACCGTCCGAACACTTTAAACTCTCAGGTGGCCCAATAAGTCTCGGGCTCAACCGCCCTTCCCTCCAAGTCTCATTAATTCTTTCCATGGGAATATCTTTAACATCATGAATCATCAACCTCATATTCTCTATCTTGTTTGCGCAGAAGTACACTAACATAAACTTGTTTGTCATTCATCAACATGCCATTTAGTTAATCAATGGCAGCACTTTCTTTATATTTACATTGTCATCTACTTTCTTAGAAGAATCACCATCACTTGTTGTTTACGTAGTGCATTAATAGCTAACCCTACGGGTTTCAAATCCCTTAGGGAGACAAAGTAATCACTATTCCTTATCCATAAGGAACACTTCCTGAACTTGATGTAGATATAACATGAAGTAGATAGATTTGCAGAAGAGTTTCAGGCATCGCAGCTAGGTCCGGTTGATGAAACTATCACTTATGCATCTTCCATAAAAGACTGGAAACTTCACGGTTTACTTCATCAATTTTGTACCATGGTCCTGGTTTGCCTCAAAACGGGACCTTCTAAGGTACGTAATATGCTTAAGACTCCATCAGGAATCGAATCTTTACTTAAACTATTATTACCTTCGATTCTTGCACAATCATCAAAAGGAATGTAACTTCCTCCACTCCAATATGACCTTCAAGGTCTTTCCAAATATCATTTTGTTTCTTCGGTATGAACATTTATAATTATTCCTTTATACTTAGACTGTCGGCCACCTCATTGGCCTTTCCTGATAATAATAAATTCTGGTAATCCTTGTTCTCTGGATATATTCCAATTCAAACATTTCTACCTCATTCCCATCATTGTTGGGTGAAAGCATTCTCCCTTAAGCTCTGCTGATGGAGAAAATATATTTATCAGTCTTTCTCCATAAGTCATTGCTTCCACCTACCCGTGGGAACTTTATCACGTTTATTCCCAATCCTACTTAGGATACTTCTCTTATTAGTTCTTTCCTTATCTTAGGATAATCTCAACCTTTATAGGTTCAATCCATACTTCCTCAGGGTTTCATACATGCCTCATTTGGCATTATTGTTACGATGTCATACATTCCTTACCAAACTTCCATTTTGAAGTTCGGAATATTACCTTTTTCCTTGTAAGGTTTCATAGGCCATCCTTATCATTCCTCCGGTATTTTCTGGGTACCGGGTATATCAAAATGTCATTGATCAATATTCTAATAATTCTATCTATGTTCTTTCCAGAACTCTTTTTAATAATCCTTACCGGTCATTGTTGCCTTAGCAAGTCCAGCTCATATCATCTGAAGTCATAATGTCGTTATTAGGGTTAATGCCACCCCTTGTGCGTTCCCTAGGGTTTGTCTTAATTTATGGATATCCTATCCTTAATTCAACTGCCAAGGAATTCTTGCATCTTATAATTGGCAATCAGATCATGTATCCTTAATAAAGGTCTCTTTTCAATCATTCTCATTTGATAATCGATCGGTGGTTTAATGCCACCCTCTTCTTTCAGATAGTTGTCAGCCTATTTGGCCTTCCAAAAGGCAACGTATGCCTATCTCCTCTCTTACAGAACTTGGTAATGGCAGCAAGGATGTTTTTGGAAGATATTGGTCGAGTTCAACGTGAATCTCTTAGTACTTATCGTTCTTCTCAAATGTACTTGCCTTAGACAAAATTTCTACAGCATACTGATCCATCTCTGACCATTTCTATACTCTCTTCATAAACCTTCGTTGTTTACTTCCCTTAGTCGTAATATATTCATGGTATTCATGATACCCTAACATCATACATCTCAAGTCACTATACTTCCATTTTACTCGTAATCTTGGACAACCATATACACATGAGTCACTTTAGTACGGGTTACCCCATCCCAAAAAGGTCTAGTAAATTCCCCATCAAAACATGGGTTGCAAAGGGTTTAGTAGAAGACTCATACGATCTCATTAATATTTCCTTTATATCAGAAGCCCTTGCAGTCGGTGCTTACTTAGAAGCAACCCTGCTTTGTCTTTTTATTGCTGGTCTAGTCACTTTATAGTCCGTTGTGACTTGGCCTCAACTGGCCACACTAAAATAAAAATATATGATTTTAGGGGTTGGCGAATAGCATTACTTTTCTAGCAATTGCCGGCATAGTGCCTTCTTCTTTGATACCTTTCTACCTTTCCAAAACTTTACTCCATATAAGTCTTAATCGACTACTCGGCACCGTCTCCGGTCACCTTTCCTCCACTTTTATCTTTTCAACTATTCTTATCAATCCTGCGTGCCACACAAGCTTACCATTCCTGGCACAACAGCCTTTTCATTCAAGTCAATCCTGGAATTTCTCAGTCCGGCTAGTTTCTTACTTACATTTCCTATTTTCGTCCAATCTCACTTCATCATTTTATCACTACCGTCGATTGTAATGCTCAGGGTCCATTTACTAACCCATTTTACAGCATCCTTACCCAAATCACAGGGTTTGCTCCAATTTTTACTCTCTTCCATGACATTCTCTGATAATCAGAAAGACAAGGTTTGCCAAAATTCACCGAATTCCTTTCCAGACTCAGGGAAATTTTGATCAATCTACCCACCTACTGGTAACATTAAGGAGACTAGTTTCGAAACCTGAAGAATAGTTCTTTGAACCTCCAAGCAGGTGGAATCATAAGCAGTCATAGTTAACGAAATAATCATCATCAGATTGGAAGTTTACCCACTGGAAAGGAATCAATTATATCCATCCCTTGGAAGGGAATCAATAGTTTCAAACTGAAACCCGTCACAACGTCCTGATACCTATACGTCCTGATATTCAATACTACCAAATGTCGGTCTACCTAACCCTTTATGCGAAGCGTCGTTGGAAGCACAAAGTCTCCCTTTTTTTTTTTTTTTTTTTCCCATTAAGCAATGCCAGCTCTTGGTCATTACCAATTTCACCTTTTAGCTCCAGGAAGATTTTCTCACATTTTTCTCTTTAACTACTGATCGTATTACTTGATCTATTATAATTCCGCATCGGAATAAACTTAAGGTACTACTATAATCCATTCAAAGAGAAGAAGGAATTTAATATTCCTCTAAATCACATGCATTTAACGTTTCTGGTTCATCATTTAACTGAGTTGAATTAACTCTATACTCAGTCTCTGGCAGTAGTCTCATTACGAGTTCATCTTGACTCACTGGTCTTATCTTCCGGTAGGTTCTGAGATCATTGTCTTGCTTGCTACTTCCTTATATAATTTTACCCAATCATGCTATCACTTCCCAATGTCTTTACTTTCTAAATGATTCATTCATAAAATGAACATTTTCCTTAATAAAACCACCTTATTAACCTTAATTTGGTTCCATAATTTACAACCTACGACACCTGCCTTCTCATGGCGAATTATTACTGACAATATTCATACTGATTCATTTATCAAATGATATGGCACTTACTGCCTCATTCTCAACTATTCTTAGGGACTCTGCTCCTCGCCCTAAATCGATGTCTTTGATAATCATACATCCCTCTAGCTCTTTCTTTGTTAAGATGAAAATCTCTAAGGATTCTAATCTATTTCCGTATAAGATCTCAAGTAATTCTTCCAATCCTTCTTTCTTGCTGGTACTACATCTGGTAGTCCGGCTATGAATTCAACATGCATCTTCAGATCTCTTAATAATATCTCGGTTCTTTATACTCACTTTTCTGAGCACCATATCTTAATCATCACAGTCATTCTGGCTGCGACCCTCATTACCCATGGGTAAGCTCCTCATCCTAACAGGACTTTCCTTATCTGCTGGAACCTCTTCCGGGTCTCCAGTAGGGTACTCCATCGAATTACCCGCTGATCTTTAGCATATAAAGCATCATCGCGCTATTGCTCGTATGCCTCAAGGTCAGTCGCCTTACTCGTCGATACGATATCGAGCTAAGTTACTATCATTATACTTACGAGTTCCCATAAGGGTTTTTATATGTCATCACTACATTAAGTAGTCCGACTATGAACTTGGCAAGAGTTCTTATTATCTTATTGAATTTATTGTTTTAACGTCACCTCATCTCTGGGGTTTATAACGTACGCTCTGATACCACTTCTGTAACACCCCCAGATCCGGGGTCCGGGATCCGGTGGTTACGGTTTCCAATTCTGTCCACAACAATTGAACTTTCCTTAACATAAAATAAATTACGTCTCTATAACCCAACACAACAATATAAAACACACCCGTTATAGTCCCAGAGATGAAATCAGAGTAACAATCAAATTTTTATTAATCACATTATGAGTTCTTACAATCCAAAAGGGTTTCAATATAAATACATACTCTTTGCCATCCATTTACATAAGTCATACTAGACCATATTCTTGGTACTGAAAGAATAAATATACACTACCAATAGCTTCTTCTTCAGCTCTGGTAGTCTTATAGTCCTCGCCCGCGTCGAGTGCGCCTTGTGCGAGTCATCTGGTCTAGCTGTTGTTGTGATATAATAATAAAGCAAGGGTGAGCAATAGCCCACCAACAATAACATATAACTGAACGATAATGTATAACAGTTCAAAAGTATCTTTCAAACCATATGCCATGCATTTACGGAAATGATGCCAGTATAATATGAACGATGAAGTTACAAGGTAACTTAAAGTATTTGTTTGTAGAAATATCTGCTACATCAAAGTAAGCGAGATATTCTTATTGTTATTAAGAAGAGGAACTTGCAAGAAAAGGTTGCAACTCCAGTTATGACACTTTTCCAATTCTGCCAACAGTAATCATGTTGCAGGAAATAAATGAATTTGGATGATGAACCAATGATGGAGTATTCACCGCGCCCGCTGTTCCAATCTTGATGATCAGTCGAGATCGTACAGCTCAATTTAGATTTACTACCGGTAGAAGGAAGAACTGACGGCTTTACTTGTATACCGCCTTGCTAGCTCTCCCCGGCCAACGGTTGGGCCAAGGGGATGGACCGGCGCTACTCGGCCTCTTACACGACTCCTAGTTCAAATAGAATTCATGATTCTGAATGTAACGTTCGTCCCCCTTTCCCCAAGTATAATACTTGTTGATAAGACTCCACAAAGTAGTCGTATCTAGTTGGAAAGGAAAATTTACCAATAACTCCCAAGCTATTACTTGGTAACGGATATCAACTTGTTCCAGTAATCTTACCCCTCGAAAGATGAGAAGGTAAGCAACGACTTAATAAGTCAACAGCACCCGAGTTGCGGGTGAAGGGAATACTTTATGACCGGGAAGTCGACAAGATAAATAACATTTTCCAAGTAAGGTTCCCTTATTATTAAGGGGATAGACTCAAAGAAGAATGATGTCTGAGAACCTTTCTTGATATAAGATTAATAATAATATGACTCCGAAATATTTTCTGTAATAATCGAAGAAGATAAACCTTATCGAGGTTATTCTAAGTATGGAATAAATATTCAGAGAATATTTATTGAGTTAAAATATTTTACAGAATATTTAGGAATATGAAAGAATGTCTTAAATCAGAGTATTTCTCAAAATAATCCCTGAAGAAATATCAGGAGAATATTTATTGAATAAATAAATATTTAAATGAATATTCAAAACAATATTCATTAATTAATAAGACCTGAAAAGAATATTTAAGGTAATATTCATAATTAATTAGGAATTTAAATGAATATTCAAAAGTAATATTCATTTAATGAATAATATCCTAAATGAATATCAAGTAATATTCATTTAGTAATCCAAGCCTTAAGGAATATTCGAGATAATATTCGATAATTAAATCAAGCTTCAGATGAATATTAAAATAATATTCATCAAGTATTTAATATCTTAAATGAATATTCAAAAGTAATATTTATTTAATAAAATAATAATCTAAAAGAATATCCAAAATAATATTCATTTAATAGTCTCATCTTTAGAAGAATATTCGAAATAATAGTCGATAATCAATTCGACTCTGAATGAATATTGAGAAATATTATTCGTTGAATAGTTACGTTCAAATAATTATTTGAAGTAAGGATCGTTAAAATAATTAGTCTCGAACGAATATTCAAATAATATTCGTCGCCCAAATAATAGAAAATATTTACTTAAATATTTTCTTCCGAGGTAATCTCGATATATCAAGGAATATTGACTCCCGGTCTATTTTTGATGAATAAGGATGTATACGCCCTTCTATGAGGGTCTTATAATAACCGGCTTATAACTGATATATAACTATCTAGCTTATAAGCCAACAATAACATTCAGGGAACAAGTATATCAATTCAACTTGAAAGTAGGCATGCATGCAATGGCATATGTATATCAGCAATCATATATATATATTTATTCAATCACAACAACAGCCTAAAAGAAGGGAATTGAAACTTGCCTGGTAGTCGAGTACGGTAAGGGGTAGTGGTAGCGGGTCCCGGTTCAGCTTGGTGATCTATAAATAGCCAAGGCATTCGGGATTAATCACTTAACATATTAAAAGTTAAGTTATACTTAATTCGAAACTCGTTCTCGAGTTATCTCGTTATACCCCTTTTAGTGGATTACTTTTATCACTGATCCGACCCGACATTCGTTCGTTAATATGACATATCATTGTACTTATGCTTGGGACATACTTAAGTCATATGAGTTCTAAGGTCGATCGTTACGAACCAATACTATACTCCGAGTTTTATCGCCCGTTTTCTAAGTGTTTTACCGAAGTTATAAAAGAGTCGTCTTTTAGGGGTTCGTTCGCGTTTAACCTCGACTCGAACATTTTTAATAAATCGAAAAATGATCTTTTTGACATACAGTTTTCTTTCACACCTTCCCTTTTACCTCTAGTATTTATTTACCAAGATTCTCCATGACGTTACATAGTTTACGAGGGTTCAATTACAGTTACGAACTTTCGTTTACGGATTCGAACTACTTTTAGTAATTTGGTCATAAATCCTAAACCGTAAGTCCGTTTCACGTGATCTTTATATCAAAACGAAGCTTAGAACATTACCTATCCTATCATGGCAGTTAAGGTCTCTGGACAGTAAGGGTTCAACATGGAAAATGGTATACAAAACATGGTAATGCAAAATCGGGCATTATAACGGCTGTAAATCGAACGTTCCATAAATCGTAATCAACAACCCAAGCCACACCGGGCATACCAATCATCTTACATTCATAATACTAATCTCATAAGTCCAGGAACATCATATTATATCATCATATTCATCACATCTCTTAAATCAAACAAACTAACTACATAATCATGTAAACATGCTTATAACAACATTATCACCAAAATTTATCCAAAACTCCATTAAAACTCAAATCAAAGACTAGGGTTCTTGAAGTTTATACCTTCCTTGAGGTATGTATGCACTTATTAAGCCTTGTATAGTCCTTGTATAGCCTCCATGATGCTTGGATCATCAACCAAAATCAAGATTCAAGAATTTTGTTCTTGAGGTTACTATTCATCCTCCACTTCCTTGATTTTTTTGAAAATGGAAAAGGTGGTGTTTGAGGCTAAGATTTTTAGGGTATCATTTCTATGAAATATAGGATCTATGATAAATTTTTGGAGATCAAACAATGGTGGGAGCTTGGACTTTGATTCTTGAATTAGAGTTAAGGTCGAATGGAGCTTTGAAAAAGGGGGGAGGAAAGTTTTGCTTGGTTGGCTTGCTTTTTGGTGTTTTAATCTCATCCACTCTCATCCACTAGCAACATAATATCTTGAAAAAGTCACTTTATCAAAGTGGTGAGGTGTTGGATGGTGAAATGGCAAGACATGTGTTGGTTTTATGGTGGTTAGAGCTTAACTAGGTAGTTACTTGCTAAGTACTTGTTCAATCTCTAATTGTCTAGTTACTTAGCCCACTTGGTTGCTAGATATTTATCTAGTAGCTTGCACAAGACTCTTGCTTCCTCTGCTTGTTTCTGTGTCCGGTTATTACCCGTTTCGATTGATCGTTCGTGGGAATATTTCACGGATTTCTAATTAGGGTTTACCGGGAATCCTCTTTAATATTAATACTTTCATTCTCCATCTTTCATTCTAACTTTCCAATTTATATTCCTTAAATCCATTCGTTAAATACTTAAGGCTATCAGTGTCCAGGGAACTCTCGAAGAAAATAAAAGTGCGGTTTTTCAGAATCCGACAGCTTTTACATACACTTATTTTCCCCCTGGATCACTAATATGAACTCGGAAATCCGTTCCGAATACTTCTATATAGTGTCGTCTCATATTATTATATACTCCCACCACAACACTATTCATTCTGTATTCTTTACTTGTTCTCTTAGGGTTGTATACTTGTCCGTATTCTCTTTCGATCGTTCCTTAACCTTTTTACGGAACTACTGGATCAATCGTTACCGATCTGGATGACATGAGAATATTCTCCTGCTTGAAATTGCCATATCTTATTCCCTTAGAAGATAGATTATTCTTACCTATGTTGTTACCCTTTAGCATTCTTCAAGACATAGAAATAATAAAGTCGAATTCCATTCATTCCTTCCAAATATCAATTATTACATTGTAGCCATAACCACTCCTCAGTGGTTTCCTACCTTCATTCTTAAATCAAATATAATAACATTCCAAAATATCAAATCCTCAAAGTTAATATCTCAATTCTTGGATTATAATAATATTTAATCCACTGTCCGGTCAAATATTATTCCGAAAAAGAATTTGGAATTTCTGAATTCCGATCGTCTCTGCATTCACTTATTTCCTCCGCGTATTAATAATATGACTTCGAAACATCCATATCACGTCCCGTACATAGGGTGGCGTGAAAAGTTTTCCAACTTACAAAATCGCTAATCATCCACCAAATTACTATGCACGTACAGGAAACACTATGCACGTACGGGAAATACTATGCACGTACGGGAAATACTATGCACGTATGGGAAACACTATGCACGTACTCATTTCCCTTCAAGGATCCATTAGCTCCTTCCTGGATGGTAGATTATTCTTATCTAGGTTCTCAACCATCGAATTACTCTATTCTGACAATATACCAATGCATCAGGATCATTGTCCAAAGCAATATCCATTCATTACAATCATTGTTCTTTGAAACCACCATTCATTAGAGCTGGTGACCTTGTTGTCGGAATCATTGTTCCTCTTTTTATCATTACTTAATAGAAAGTTTTAATTATATCCAAAATTTGGGGTTCTTACAGGATCCATATCCTAGATGCGTACCTCATGATTCCATTCCCGTCCTTCTCACACTTAATTTCCTCGCCAGTCAAAATTTTCTCCATCGAATTCTTTTCTTCTTCTATCTTCTTTTCCTGGCATAACTTAATCTTTTCCAATAGCGGTGGTTGGACTCTTATTTCCATTATACTCTCTTGTCCAATTCTTGGTAACCTCACCTCAATCTCCAATTTCTCGAGGTCCTTGATCAACTCGTCCACTGACGTTATCATCTTGAGTTTCTCCTTTCGGCTAAGTGCATCGGCCACCACGTTGGCCTTCCCTGGGTGATAATGAATCTCACAATCATAATCTTTGATTAGCTCTAGCCATCTCCTCTGCCTCATGTTTAACTCTTTCTGAGTGAATATGTACTTTAAGCTCTTGTGATCCGTGTAGATTTCACACTTTTCTCCGTAAAGATAATGTCTCCAGATCTTCAAAGCGAAAACTATCGCCGCTAATTCCAAATCATGGGTGGGGTATCTTATCTCATATTCCTTAAGTTGCCTGGACGCATAAGCAATCACTTTACCGTGCTGCATAAGCACACACCGTAAACCTTTATGGGACGCGTCGCTATAAATCACAAAATCTCCCTTATCATCAGGTAGGGCTAGTACTGGTGCTGTCACCAACCTCTTTTTCAACTCCTGGAAGCTCTCTTCGCATTTTTCAGTCCACACAAACTTCTCGGTCTTGCGAGTTAGTCGGGTCAAAGGGGCTGCTATCTTTGCAAAGTCTTGGACAAACCTTCTATAGTAGCCAGCCAATCCTATAAAACTTCTCACCTCTGTCGGAGTGGTTGGTCTCTCCCAATTTGACACAGCCTCTATTTTGGCTGGGTCCACTAGAATTCCTTGTTCGCTAATCACATGCCCCAAAAACTGAACTTCCTTTAACCAAAATTCACACTTCGAGAACTTAGCATACAACTTTTCTTCTCTCAATGCTCCCAATACAATCCTCAAGTGCTCTGCATGTTCCTCCTTCGTCTTGGAATAAATCAAGATGTCATCGATGAAGACTATAACACACTTGTCCAAGTACTTCTTGAAGACTCGATTCATTAAATCCATGAAAGCTGCAGGGGCATTCGTTAACCCAAATGACATCATTAGGAACTCATAGTGTCCGTACCGGGTGCGAAAGGCCGTCTTTGGTATATCTTCTGGTTTAATCTTTAACTGGTGATACCCGGTCCTCAAATCAATTTTAGAAAAATAAACTGCGTCCTTTAATTGATCAAACAGGTCATCTATCCTGGGCAAGGGATATTTATTCTTTATAGTCACCTTGTTCAACTTTCCGTAGTCTATACATAACCTCATACTACCATCCTTCTTTTTCACGAATAACACCGGGGCTCCCCACGGTGACACACTAGGTCTTATCATCCCTTTATCCAACAACTCTTGTAACTGAGTGGCTAGCTCTTTCATCTCCACTGGGGCTAGCCGATATGGGGCTTTCGAAATTGGGGCCGTACCCGGAACTAAGTCTATAGCGAACTCGATGTCTCTATCAGGTGGTAGTCCTGGAAGATCATCCGGAAATACGTCCGCGAACTCATTAATGACAGGGATTTCCTGTAGGTTTGGTGCCTCTTTCTTGGTATCCTTCACATAGGCTAAATAGGCTTCGCATCCTTTACGTAACAGCTTCTTAGCTTGAATCATAGTCAGGAACTTTTGGTTTTGCCGTTTTCCACTAAACACTACTTCCTCGTCCCCTGGCAGTTTTAAACTTACTTTCTTCTTTACACAATCAATCTGGGCTCCATGGGTTATTAACCAATCCATACCTACTATTACGTCAAACTCCCCTAGTTTAAAAGGTAATAAGTCTACCCGAAAGTGTCGCCCTTCTATTTCTAGGTCACAACCTGGACATACTTGGCTAACAGGAATAATTTCATGATTAGCTATCTCTATTTGCAGTCTGTCTTTCAATGGTTCAGTCTCAAGGCCTAACTGACATACAAAATTTAGAGATATGAAAGACTTGGTAGCTCCCGAATCAAATAAAACATGTACCTTAACTGAGTTGAGTAGTAGGGTACCTGCAATCACATCCGTGTTCCTCACGGCATCCTGCACCGTCATGTTAAAAGTTCTTGCAGTAGGGGCCTTGTTAGAAGCAGTTCCACTCACTCTTGATGCAGCTGGCCCAGAGGACATACATTCCCTCATTCGGTGCCCTGGTTTCCCACACTTGAAGCAATTACCTCCAGCACTGGTGTTGTTACTAGTTCCTCGACAAGCGTTAGAATAATGTCCTGTCAGCCCACAATTGAAGCACTTCACATCCTGTAGGTTACACACGCCCACATGTTTCCTTCCACATTTATTGCATTCTGGGGGTAGGGCCCGGGATGGGGCAGAGTAAGACGATCCCTGTGGTCGGCCGCTCTGGCCCACACTCCAACTTTCAGCTCTCTTGATTCCAAAGTTTCCGCTGGGTTGGGACGTCGTCCCTCGCTTAAATTTGCTCGGAAAGCTCCCGCCAGCAGAGTTTCCCTTTCGACTATCAAACTTCCTCTTCTTTCCTTCTCTCTCTTTCTGAATCTGTTCACTCCCAGCCTCAACAATTGATGCTTTCTGTACCAGGGTGGCATAGTCTGTCAGCTCAAGAACCGCCACACGATTCTGAATCCATTGCTTTAGCCCCAATTGAAACCTTCGGGCCCTCTTTGCCTCAGAGTTTACATATTCCGGCACAAACCTCGACAACTCAGTAAATTTGGCCTCATACTCGGCCACCGTCATGTTACCTTGCTTCAGTTCCAAAAACTTCAGCTCCATTTGCGTCTCCATGAACCTAGGGAAGTACTTCTCCAAGAACATCTCGCTAAACCTCTCCCAGGTCACCACACCTCTTCTTCCAAATTCTTCTTAGCTTCCCACCAATAGTTCGCCTCACCCTTCAGAAGGTAAGTGGCGAAAACAGTCTTCTGCTCTTCAGTGACACCCAGTATCTCGAAAGATTTTTCCATTTCCTTTAGCCAGGCTCTTGCCTCGACCGGATCGGCAGTTCCTTTAAATTCTGGGGGTTTCAGGGATTTGAAGTTCCGGAAAGCATTTGCATTAGCATTGCTGGGTGGTTGCTGAACCGGGGGACGGTCCAACTTCTGCCTAAGTAGTTCCATGAACTGTTCCAAAGGGCCTCCCCTTGGATGTTCCACCTCTCGGGTGTCATCACCAGCTTCTTCTTCGTCATACTTAGAGTCATTTAACAAGTTATGATCATTGCCCTCATTCTCACTCAGGTTGACATTCTCCCCTTCATGGTTCTGGTGGCCTCCGGTCCCATGGTGGCTACCCTGGCCCTCAGAACTGATCGGGTGAGCTCGAGTGTTCATTCTTCTGGGTGGCATGATTCTGATAATGAAACAAGAAATGGGTTAGGGTTTTCCAATTACCTGACAGCGTTTGCACGGGTTAGGAACGTATCGTTCCTCCTCATAAGGGTGGAAGTTGCAAAAGTTTTAATAACCCGATGCTGGAGATAAAACATCAAAACATTTTTTTGGAAAAAAAATCCCTATGGGATGCGAAAACATTTGCAAGAGTTTTCAAAATTTCGAAACCTCAAAAAAGAATATATATATATATATATATATAATATATATATTTTGAAAAAAATTGTAGGAACATGATATGGGCTAAAAATAAGCCCTAAAGACACATTTAATGTTGCATTAATTAGACCTAGTATGGTCCAAACGTGGGGCCCACCGGGCGACCCAAAAACCCTAATTAAATATTAATTTCGTAATTAATATTA
Organism: Saposhnikovia divaricata; assembly: GCA_036435485.1. Taxonomy (NCBI): domain Eukaryota; kingdom Viridiplantae; phylum Streptophyta; class Magnoliopsida; order Apiales; family Apiaceae; genus Saposhnikovia; species Saposhnikovia divaricata. The sequence goes on along the minus strand of CM071597.1, from coordinate 63,218,206 downwards.
GGGGTAATAACCAGCTCAGCAATAAGAGTCAAATAAGGATATAACTCTTGCCTGACTTAGCCTCCAAGGCACACACTCATACAGGGAAACAGACTCCTACCTTCTAGGAGTCTAGAACCTTCCTCTAGGCTGACTTACCTACCAAGTCACCTAACCCTAATACAACTCTAAAGGCTCTAGCAGCCTATATAAAGGGCCTGACCCCTCACCTCAGAACTACGTTTTATTGGCTTGATTCTCTAATTACAGAGATACGTAGGCATGCTGTGAGGACCGTTTAAGTCTCAAACACAGAAGCAGCCATTGAAGCACGAAGCTCACGAACCCTAGCATTAAATACACAAACCCTAGCCGCAATAATCGTAACCTAGTTTTTGTTCCAAAACATTTGGCGCCGTCTGTGGGACGAAACATCAACCATGGTTACCACTCGAAGAACAACACCGGTCTCGACTGAGGCCACCTCTGGCACTGTTATCCCATCAGTTTCTGCTCCTCCATTGACGGAGAAAGGGACGAATCCTCACACTCAGATCTCTCAACCATTAGGGACGAATCCCCGTGTTGAGGGATCTCAACCAGAAATCGTCCCTCCAGGACAGGAGACTAACCCGCTCCAGATGATAGTCTCTCCTCTCCCTCTGAGTAGTCGCCCACCTCTTCATAGCATCTCCACTTCTTCGTTCCCTGTCAACACCAACCCACTGTATGGGCTGCCTAACTACCCCCAGGATCCAAGGGATCCAGGACCAAGCGGTCATGCTCGGCTGATCCATGGGCAACAACAACCCCCGTATCTTAGAGGTCCGGCCCTTCCTGAACCAGGATACTATGATTACTCAGGTCCTTATACTGGAGACTCGTCGTCTGAAGATGATGATCGAGACGAAGCCCCAAGGAGGCGACGTGCTAGTAAAGAACCTCTGAGGAGGAATTCATCAAACCGTGATGGTCCTTTAACAATTGCAGAGAAAATTAAGGCTTATGAAGCCGAGATTCAGAAGCTGAAGGACGACCAAGCAAGGGAGCAAGAGAGACAGAACCCTAATCAGACTCGACCTCCTCCGACTTCAGGAGGGATTCCCTTCATAGATTTGGAGAGGTCTTCAAGGAGACACCGAAGGGCTGAAGCCCCAACCAGAGGAACTACAAGGGTGGAACTCCCCAAGAGTAACCCCAAAGATCTGATGCCACAAGGAGATCTTGATGATCCAACCCCTCCATTCACTGAGGAGGTGATGAACGCACATATCTCCCGAAAGTTTAAGATGCCCACAATCAAAGCTTACGATGGAACGGGGGATCCCGCAACTCATGTGAGAACGTTTACAAGCGCATTATTATTGCAGCTTGCTAACGATGCCCTTAAGTGTAGGGCGTTCCCCCAAACCCTGTCGGGCATGGCACAACGTTGGTATAGTCGTTTACCTCCAAACTCGATTAGCTCTTTCAAGGAGTTGAGTACCGCTTTTGTCAGTCAATTCATTAGCGGAAGAATTCATGAGAAAAGCTCCGCATCCCTTATGTATGTAACACAAGGAAAGAATGAGAACTTAAGAGATTATATCAAGCGATTCACTAAGGAGACCCTGAATATCACTGATTTGGAAAATAAGGTGGCTATGGTAGCCTTGCAGCATGGAACCACGGATCTCTTTTTTAAAAGGTCGTTGGCAAAACACCCCCCTGAAAGCATGGATGAACTCCAACGAAGGGCAGACAAGTATATAAAAGCTGAGGACAGCATCAAGAAGGAAGCCGCATTGGACAATGGAGGGAACAACAAGCGGAAGCAAGAACAAGAGTACGATGCTAGGGACAAGTATCCCCGAACTAGCAGAGACTCTGAATCTGCTCCAAAAAAGAACTCGGATCCAAGGTTTTCCGAATATTCCAGGCTTAATGCTCCAAGAAGCCAGATCCTGTTGGACATTGAAAAGGAAAAGGACTTCCAATGGCCGAAGCCACTTAGGGGAGACCCAGCCAAGCGGAACAAGGAGCAATACTGCAGGTTCCACAAAGATGTGGGACATGACACCGACGATTGTAGGCAACTCAAGGATGAGATTGAGTTCTTGATACGAAGAGGAAAACTAAGTCAGTTCACCAAGGGTGATGACCGTGGGAACCAGAGAAGGGACAATGACAGAAGGGACAATGAAAGGAGAGATAATAACAGGAGGGATGACAACCATGACCGCAATCCACAACCTCGAAGGGCAGTTATCAACATGATCTGGAGAGGCCCGACAGCAGCTGGCACAACTAAGAATTCCCGAAAGGCTTATGCTAGAGAAATAATGCATATTGTGGGATAAGCCCCGAAGCGTGCTAAAACTGAGATGGTAATTGGTTTCGATGATTCAGACTTGGAAGGGGTGAAGTTCCCCCATGACGACCCGCTGGTCATAACTCCTGTGATTGGAAACTCAGAAGTAAAACGAGTCTTGATAGACAATGGAGCTTCTGTTGATATCTTGTTTCATGATGCGTTTGTGAAGATGGGGTACAACGACTCTCAGTTGACCCCTACAAACATGCCCATATACGGGTTTAATGGAGTGGAGTCCAATGTTGAGGGAACTATTCAGTTACCCGTAACTATTGGGCAGGAACCCAAAGAGGCGACTCAGATGCTGAACTTTTTGGTGATTAAGGCAGCCTCAACATACAACGCAATCCTTGGAAGGACTGGACTTCATGCGTTTAAGGCAGTGGCCTCTTCCTATCATATGAGGATTAAGTTTCCAACACGGAATGGTGTCAGAGAACAGAAGGGTGATCAGAAGATGGCAAGAAGTTGCTATGTAGCCGCGCTGAGGGCCGATGGAGTCGGGGGGCAGGTCCTTCCAATTGAAGACATGGATATCCGCAATGATGAGGAGCATAGGGGGAAGCCAGCAGAGGATTTGATTCCCATACCCCTAGAGCCAAACGATCCGGAGAAAGTTACTTATGTTGGAGCATCTCTGAAAGAACCCTTGAAGGGCAAGTTGATAGAATTCCTACAAAAGAGTAGCGACGTGTTCGCTTGGACAGCAGCTGATATGCCAGGGATTGACCCCCAACTCATAACTCATAAGTTAAATGTTGATCCCCAGAGGAAGACAGTAAAGCAAAAGAAGAGAAACTTTGCTCCGGAAAGGCAAGAGGCCATTAAGGAAGAAGTAGATAAGATCTTGGAAGCTGGTTTTATTGAAGAGATTCAGTTTCCCGAATGGTTAGCAAACCCGGTGATGGTCAAGAAAGCGAATGGGAAGTGGAGGATGTGTATAGACTTCACTGACCTAAATGATGCATGCCCAAAGGATTGTTTCCCTCTACCAAGGATTGACACCCTAATAGATGCCACAGCTGGACACGAGATGTTGAGTTTTATGGATGGTTTCAGTGGTTACAACCAAATTAAGATGCACAAGGATGATATCCCAAAGGTATATTTCATTACTGATTTTGGTGTTTTCTGTTATCTTGTTATGGCTTTCGGTCTCAAGAATGTAGGAGCTACCTATCAACGATTGGTGAATAAGATATTCGCTCATCTAATTGGAAAAACCATGGAGGTCTATGTTGATGACATGTTAGTCAAGAGCCTACTCAAGGCTGACCATATCGAGCACCTCAGAGAGGCATTCGAAGTGCTGAGGCACCACAAGATGATGTTGAATCCAGCCAAGTGTGCTTTTGGTGTTGGATCAGGAAAATTTTTGGGATTGATGGTCTCGAAGAGAGGCATAGAGGCCAACCCTGATAAGATCAAAGCAATCTTGGACATGGAACCACCACGCTCTATACGAGATGTACAGAAACTAACTGGCCGAGTTGCGGCTCTAGGAAGATTCATCTCCAAGTCCGGAGACAAGTGTCTGCCTTTCTTCCAAACATTGAGGAAGGTAAAAAATTTTGAGTGGACCACAGAGAGCCAAGAGGCCTTTGAGCAATTGAAGAAATACATGACTGAAGCCCCGTTGTTGGCTAAACCTAGTCCTGGGGAGACTCTTTATCTGTACCTGGCGGTATCTGAACAAGCGTTGAGTGCTGTTCTTGTTAGAGAAGAGAAGAAGGTTCAGAAACCCATATACTATGTGAGCGAGGTATTGCATGGGGCGGAGTTGAATTACTCTCCCATTGAGAAGTTTGCTTTGGCATTAGTTACTGCCTCGAGGAAATTGCGACCATATTTCCAGGCACATAAGATCGAAGTCTTGACCGACCAACAGTTGAGAAGCATCTTGCGCAGCCCCAAAGCAAGTGGAAGATTGATCAAATGGGCAATTGAGCTCGGAGAATTTGACATAACATACAGGCCTCGGACAACCATCAAGGCTCAGGCATTGGTTGACTTCGTGGTTGAATCTACCATTAGCAACCAAGAAGTCGGGGGGCAAGAGATAATACCCAACCAAGGAAGTGAGAATAAAGATGAAAAACTTGTACCTAATCTGAAGGAGTATTGGGTGCTCTATTTTGATGGAGCATCAAAAACAAAGTCCAGTGGTGCAGGTTTAGTTTTGCAAAGCCCCGATGGGTTCACAGTTGAATATGCTTTGAAGTTGGACTTTCCAACAACCAACAATGAAGCTGAGTATGAAGCCTTGATAGCCAGTTTAGGCTTGGCCAAAATCATGAGAGTCAAAAATCTCAAAGTTTGTGGAGATTCAAGATTGGTAGTTTCGCAAGTGAATGGTGAGTTTGAGGCCAAGGATGAAACTATGGCAAAATACCTCAGAGTCGTGAAAGCTGTTATGACTCAGTTTGAGGAGTGCTATGTGGAGCACATTCCTAGGGAAGAGAACGTTAAGGCCGATGCCCTCTCTAAGTTCGCTTCTTCTGAGATAGAGAATTATGCAGGAAGTGTTTACTTCCAGGTCTTGAAGGCCCCGACCGTCAACTCTAAGTTAGTAGCACCGATCGATGTTGGAAGCTTTTGGATAGATCCTATTAAAGCTCACCTAGAAACTGGATGGCTCCCAGACAATGCCTTGGAGGCACGGAAGCTGTCAGTAAGAGCGTTGAGATATGCCTTGATTGAGGGCCTCCTTTACAAAAGATCGTTTGTCATCCCATATTTGAAGTGTTTAAGGCCCCAAGAGGCAAAGGAAGCATTGAAGGAAGTTCATGAAGGAATCTGTGGGCAACACTTGGGGGGCAGAGCCCTAGCTCACAAGATTACCCGTCTGGGATTCTACTGGCCAGAGATGCTAGCTGATGCACAGGACTATGTCAAGAAGTGTGAGAGATGCCAGAAGCATGCTCCAATTGTAAGGCAGCCACCCGAAATGTTAACCTCAATCAATTCTCCTATTCCATTTGCAATGTGGGGGATGGATATCCTTGGTCCATTCCCAGTAGCCTCGGCACAAAGGAAGTTTCTGATAGTGGCTATTGACTATTTCACTAAGTCGATTGAGGCTAAACCCTTAGCCAAGATAACCACCAAACAAGTTGTCCAGTTCTTTTGGGAGAACATAATTTGTAGGTATGGAATCCCACGAATCCTTGTGACGGACAATGGGGCATAGTTTAACAATGAAGAGTTCAAGAAGTATTGTGAGGAAAATGCTATTGAGCTTCGCTTTACCTCAGTAGCTCATCCTCAAGCTAATGGGCAAGCCGAGGTAGCCAATCGTATAATCTTTGATGGACTGAAGAAAAGGGTCGAACGCTCAAGAAACACTTGGGTGGACGAGTTACTGCCTATACTTTGGGCATATCGTACCACTTGTAAAGTGACAACAGGAGCGACCCCATTCTTACTAGCTTATGGAGCTGAGGCAGTTGTGCCCCAGGAGATCATGCAGGCGTCACCTTGAGTTGAGGCATTTGAGCAAGAAACCAATGAGGAAGGCATGAGACTTGCACTAGACCTAATTGATGAGGTTAGGGATGAAGCAAACGCCCGGAACGCAGAACATCAGAAGAGAGCATCCTTCCACTACAATCAAAGGGTTAAAGAGAGATTCTTTCGACAAGGTGACTTGGTTCTAAGGAAAGTAGAAGCCTCGGGAGTTGGTCAGAAGGGAAAGCTAGCCCCGAATTGGGAAGGGCCGTATCGAGTCAAGAAGACGCTAGGGCGAGGGTCTTACAAACTGGAAACCTTGGACGGGGTTGAGGTGCCCCGGACTTGGCATGCATTGAACCTCAAGGTTTACTATGTTTAAGCTCTCCTGAAAAGGACTTAGCTTTTTGCCTATGTAATAGAAGTAGAAATAAGGTCGATGAAACCATTCCAAGTTTTTAAACTTGAGATATAGGAAGTAGAGTATCTATGTAAGGGCTGTTCCCATTTCTCCGTACTAATAAGACTATTCTACATTTTCGCATAAGTTATGAGCATTACTTATTGACATACACATGCAAACATGAATAAGTTGAGAAACATCAAGGACAATGGATTACGAATTAAAAAGTTATGCCCGAAGGCAGAATACATAAACGATTAGCTTATCAAGATAAGTTAACAAAAGAACAGAGTCATGCCCGAAGGCAGAGTACATAAATAGATATATAAAAAGAGCAACTACTGAGCGTCTCCAGTGTGCTCATCCTCTTCATCTCCGCCAAGTTGAGCAGAGGGCTCTGGCTCCGGAATCCTCTCATCATCCTCTTGGTCCTCCTCCTGGGTATCCTGCACTGCCAAGGCCATAGGAGCATGAGGGCTAGGGAAGTCTGAAACGTTAAGGGTACCAGGAAATCTCCTAGTAACCTCAACAAGAGCTCCGTCCCATCCCTGAGTAAACTGATAAGGGAATAGAGAGTCGTCATGCTTCTCCATGAAGCCCACATACTCCTGGGAGGCAAGGTAGTCATCAATCAGGTCGTCCTTGCCCTTCCTAAGAGTTACATTTTCGGCCTGAGACTCTAAAAGCTCTTTCTCCCTCCTCTCTAAAGTAGCTCTGACAGAGGCCAGTTCACCCTCAGAATTATCATACTTTGCCTTTTGAGTCTCATAGGATGAACGCCAAGTCTTAGCCTGGAATATGGCCCCCTGGAAGTTGGCATTAGCCTACAAAAGATAAAGTTAGAACCACGATTCAAATAGCAAACAAGTATATAAGAAAGAGGGAAGTAAGGAGCTTACAGCAGCAAAAGCCTGAGATCCAGCACTCTCGGCTCCTTCAAGAGTGGAGCCGGATACATAATCTTTGAAGTCACCAGGAGTTATGGAATGATAGGACCAATCCATGGCATGCCTGCAATCTCCAACGATGGAGTCCTTCTTCCTAATACCCCAGTTGGGGCGCCAAGCGCTCTTGGAAGAGCCATCTGCTTCTTCAATATCGGCTACATGAGGCCTCAAGTAGGCATCCGTGGCAGTTGGAGCTCGAGGATCCTTCCCTGAACGAGCCCTCTTCATTCTAGCAGTGTCTCCATCTTCAGGCTCATTAGTCTTGTTGATGAAAGCTGCAGCTGCAATTACAAAATAAAAGACAAATAATGGGTATGAGACAATCATATTCAGGTAAAGGAATACAAAAAGAAAGGAAATTTACCCTTCTTGGCCACTCGGGAAAGTCCCAAAGACTTAAGCTAGAACTCATTCAGGAGATCCCAAGCCATAGTAGTGTAATTATCTTTGATGAGCTCTTTGTAGGCCTGGGTCTCTTCCTCGTTGAGCTCAATATCATTGGCACTGCCATCTACGACCTTACCGAAGGTACTACGGAAAATGCTGCCCCAATCTCCACCTTCCCATATTAAATACATGAACTCCTTCTTCCATTTTGGGTTGGAGTCAGGAATAGATTGGGGGTGGAAGATTGGAGGAGTGGAAGTACGATGACTAATGTATACCCAACCCGGAGTAGATTCAGCAGAATTCTTAAATTGAAAAATCTTCCTAAAGAGAGCTACAGAGAGAGGGAAGTTGTTCTTGAGACAGAGGACCATGAAACAATTGATCACCCTCCAAGAGTTGGGGGGAAGTTGGCAAAGGGTTAATTGCTACATCTGCTAAGAGCCTAGGAATAAACTCATGAAAGGGGAATCGAACTCCTGCAACAATGGCACCCCTATAAACACAAAGTGCATTGGGGCGCCAATGGCAAGATCGATCCCTAGGGTCAGCTGGGACAAGTCTATAGGGTGGTTCTATTCTATACATCTTGTTATAATCAGTGATCTTCTCTATATCATGAAAGGTGTTACTATGATTAAAGGAATCAAGGTGTGACAAGGATGGAAAATCTTCTTTACGATTTAAAATCATATCCTGTAAACTCATGGAGGGAGAACGAATAATGATACCTCTTTTGGAGGCTCCTTGCATCTTCTGGAAACGAAGTGTAGCAAGATCTTCAGCCATTTTTCTAAATCTTCAAAGAAAAGTTTTGATCTTCAAAGGAAATCTGCAAAGGATGAAGAAATTGTTAGAACAATCTTCAAATCTTCAAAGGAATTGAAGAACAAACCCAGAAAAAGGGTGATCTTCAAACTATAAAACTAGAAATTCTGGAAAATACCTTGAGTATTCTTCAAATCTTCAACAACAACTGGAAAATTTCTGGAAAATTGCCAGAAATCCTTGAGCAGTCTTCAAATCTTCAAAGGAAAGTTCTTAAAGAACTTTGGAACTTTTGAGAGAGTTTTTTAGAAACTTTTGTGATGAAAGTGAAAATGAAAGCCTTGGCCTTTATATAGACGAAAATCTAGGGCATCTCAACCGGTTAGAGAGAATGTCAACCGGCTGTAACCTATTGGAAACCTTTGTGGGCCATCAACATAAATTGGACTCTAAAAGGCCCAACAAAGGCCCAAGTCCAGCTAAAGTAATTAAAAAGGATTAAGGCCTGTCACGGCCCGACCAAGATTGATAAACCTAATTAAGGTTTTGATTTAAGGTCATTTTGACCCATAGTAAAGGCCCAACCAAAACTTAAAAAAGTGTTGTAGGCCCAAACGATTTGAAAACCTAGGTCCAGCCCATGAAAATTAAAAGACAGGGCCCGTTAAAGTCCATAATAAGACTTGGAGTTACCAAAAGGAAGCACGAGGTCGTGACAATTGATCTCGTTTTTTTAGTATAATTACGAGCTCGACAAGGCGACCTGGAGAATTCAATCTGAGGTCGTAAGCAACCTTGAAAATTGAGGTCGGAACAAAACAGATTTTAGGTCGCATAGATGAGATCGTTTTTGACTTATAAAAAGCAAAATGAAGCCACGACCTACCACTCAAATTGAGGTCGTTATAACGTGGCTTGAGATCGCAAATCTCAGGTCGAATTTGAACTGGGAAGTATGAAAAATCCCCACGACCTGGGGCTCATTTGAGGTCGTTCTTGTGTTAAGGTTGTACTACATCGAAATCGTGAGTTCCAGGTCGGAAATGAACTATAAATCAAGCTTGTAGCTCACGACCTGAGACCAACTTGAGGTCGTTTTTAGACTGGCCGAGGTCGTGGTGACGAGCTCGAAATTAGCCTAAAAATTGAGGTCATTTTACACGACTTGGATACTATTTTGAGCTCGAATTTAGTTTGGAATTTTGAGAAAAAATACCCGAAAGGTAGAGAAAATTTGAGAAAAATAAAGCAATAAAAACCCCGAATCCTGATTGTGATCAATGTAACTTCTGGAAAATTCGATAGATTTTCTAAGTGATATGGGTCGAAAATACACTGATTTCTCCTCGAAATTTCCAGGTCGAAAATGACTTAGGAAACATGGAAAAATAATTTTACGCTCGAAGCACAATCTAATATTTTTAAATTAGTGTCGTTTTAGCGCCATTTAGCGCCGTTTAGTGCCGTTTAACGCCGTTTAGTGCCGTTTAGCGCCATTTAATGCCGTTTAGCATCTCTTAACATTGTTTTAGCATCGTTTAAGGCTACTTAGTGCCGTTTAGCATCGTCTAACATTCGTCGTAAATGCGTCGGTCGCTCCACGCTTTACAAAAAAGACGATACCCGTGAAACACTAGTGTACGAAGATATACCCTGACCCAAGTCTCGAAAAAGGCCGTTATAACTTCAAGGAAAGCCTGATCAGCTTTCCTAGAAGTTGGGGGGCAAATGATATGGGCTAAAAATAGGCCTAAAGACTTATTTAATGTTGCATTAATTAGACCTAGTATGGTCCAAACGTGGGGCCCACCGGGCGGCCCAAAAACCCTAATTAAATATTAATTTCGTAATTAATATTAGGGGTAATAACCAGCTCAGCAATAAGAGTCAAATAAGGATATAACTCTTGCCTGACTTAGCCTCCAAGGCACACACTCATACAGGGAAACAGACTCCTACCTTCTAGGAGTCTAGAACCTTCCTCTAGGCTGACTTAGCCACCAAGTCACCTAACCCTAATACAACTCTAAAGGCTCCAGCAGCCTATATAAAGGGCCTGACCCCTCACCTCAGAACTACGTTTTATTGGCTTGATTCTCTAATTACAGAGATACGTAGGCATTCTGTGAGGACCGTTTAAGTCTCAAACACAGAAGCAGCCATTGAAGCACGAAGCTCACGAACCCTAGCATTAAATACACAAACCCTAGCCGCAATAATCGTAACCTAGTTTTTGTTCCACAACAGAACATTTTTGGAAATTGTAGAGAACAATTTGAAATCGCATATCGTAAATTTGAAACAGCATGGTTGTATTTGTGGCTTGTAGCAATTGTATAATCACAGTTGTATATCAAAACAGTAGAGCATGGCATCGGAAAGTAAAGTAGTTGAGACAATATCAAGGAAACTGAAACTAAATAAGTACGGTACAAGGGTTATCACAAAGTTTGGATGTTAGAGCCAAATACATAGTTCCGATGTCAAGGTCTAGCAAAAGTGGAACAAATACAAGTACATCATCTGAATAGTCAGGGCTACACAAAAGTAGGGCTACATCCGTACATACTATCCGAAGTCACATCTACATATCTGTAGGTTAGTCTACTCATCCACTGATCAGAAAGGATACCACTGCACAAGTCAACTATCCCGCAAAATCGGCACACTAATGTCATCTGAACCTAGGGGACTGAGCTATCCATAACACATCATAGGGCCGCACCGCGACGGAGCAAGGTCCTCACTCGGGAAAATGCACGACGCACAACACGCCTAACATCCCTAGCCTGGATCACTCCGCCCCTGCGGATCCCTAAACCAAGAGCCCTAGTCCTCCTAGCAACAACAGTCCTCCACTAGTGCCCGCCTCGCCTCGTTAAGTCGGGCCTCCACAGAAAGTAAGTCTCGGGTCAGGAACTGCACCACGTATGTAACGCCCCGACTTCCCAATACTAAAAAATATACTTTTATAATAAATTATTGGATTTAATTAAATAAAATAGAATTTGATACAGGGGAATTTTTAAAAATTTCGGCATGAAGTATTCGTAATATGGACTATCCACCTGTATTTTGAACCAACCAAATTCATAAAAAGAAAATAACTGCAGTTCCAACTAATTAAGAAAACATAACATCTGTTCAACCTGTCCTAACCGATCAGGTGAACCGTACTATGCCCTCCCGATCATAAAACAAGATCGGGGCACACAACCAAAATTAAATACATACAAGCTGATAACCAGACATTAAATCATAATACAACACCCCACTACTAACCCGGATCTCTAACAGGTAGTGGTATGAAACAAGCAACTACTACTAAGTTATTACATTACAATACTAAATCCTTAATTAAAAGATACAAACACTCCACAACCATAATACAACCATCTATAACTATTACACAAATTTCTACTGATACCCAAAAGTCCAACCTTGTACTAGAGCCAAACTAGTCCGTCTACAGTCCACAACAAGTTCTTCTCCTGATACAGCTCCTACGTCGTATCTTTTTCTTCCTTAACTGAAAAAGGGTTATAAACAACAATAAGTGAGCCAAATGCTCAGCAAGTAACAATATAGATGCCGAAATAAAAATCAACAACAAGAGTACGGATACAACGATATAAGAATCATTCTCTGAGTTTTTCCAAAGTTTGGCAATTTGTAATTCATTCCAAAAAAATAGGGAGAGAGAAATGAATTTCTCTTTTTATATCAAACTTCCCACCTTTAAAACATTTTAATTAATTTAAGCATTTTATTAAAATCGGACAATACGGGTGATCAGCCACGTAATGTCCCCATACCGGACACTAGGTCCCTCTGGACTTTGAAAATTGGGTTCCCAATTAGGCAACACATTGGCCTCTATTGCTGGACTAGGACCACCCTAGCCTCTTACGCCAAATTGAAAAGCTGGACTAGGACCACCCTAGCCTCTTACGCTAATTTAAAATAATTAAATAAATGTCCATAAAGTAAAGCAAGTTTTGATGAATGGAATTCTTAGGCAATAATTCAGAGCAGGGGATTTATTCTGTTTAACTTCAAGAATAAGTGACTGAAAGTCAAGTAAGAAATCTAATTTAATTGCATAAGGTTCGCAAGGCAGGGTTCAAGTGTGATTCACAGGTATTTAAAAATAAAGGTTTATCAAGTTATGACCATTTTAGAAGTGTAATACAAGGCGGTATCGAACCTGGTATGGCTAAGGGGAAAATAAAAGTATAAGCAATAAAGGTCATTGATTAATTAAGAACATAACAAAGGTTAGGGATATAGAGTTTAATTCAAGGGTTGCAAGGTATAGTTAGGCTAGTGTGAATTAAGGAAATAGATATGAAATAGGGTTCAAGCTAGTACAAAAGGTATGTCATAAAATAAGGTTTACAGTTCAACGAGAATTAAAATAAGCAAGGAAGTACAATAGTTTAAACAGCAATCTATAATGGTAAACAAGAAGGTATGAAGGATTAAGCAATAGTTAATATGGTTTAACAGTATAGTACAAGAGGTTCGACAATTAACTTGAAAGAAGCAACAATAAGTTATAACAATTTAAACAACAATTCAGGGATAATTGAAAGAATATGAACTTTGATACAAGGTTCGAGTTACTTGCCTTAACCAAATATTTCCACGCTAGTCACTTTGTTCAAAAACTCTCAGTCTTTGCCTTTCCTTTATCCTTTATGTCTATGTCCTTCGAGCCTACACATATAAAAGCACTATTTCAGCATTCTGTTCAATAATCAACGCTCCTCTACAAATGTCTAATCTAAATCTACCCTTGCGATAATCCTTAATTTTATTAACTTAATAATAATGATATCAACCCCCAGTCCACTGACACACATGTAATGGCAACCGATAAACCTTTAACAGGTAATCATATAATTAAAAATATAATTCAAATACCACACCATACTAGTAGTACATACATATTTACATAGACTTGAGAAAATACAATTAAGATTTTTAGAAAATTTTGACAGCATCCCCTTTATACGGGTAACTGCCAGTCGGAACATAACCGACACATAACCAACAATCTTCACATTTCAATTACAATTTACAATCAAATCAAATACCAAACAATTGAATTTATCCTTATTCTAATCCGGGTAATCCATTACTTATTGAATAAATTATGCTACTCCGATATACAATTTAGAACTTGCAATTACAAAATTACTATTAAAATAATAACAGAACCATGAATAATACAAATTTGACCAACTGAACCACAATTTGATACAGCTAACAAATTACAAAACAGGGGACTCACTTGATACCATAAGTTCCGACACACACACCAAGCCACACGGTAAACACGCACTGCACAATTTAACTTACCCCTTCACAGTTTATACACTCACAGTAGCAGCAGGAGCACTCACACTCGCAAGCTGAATACACACGCACACGATACCACTACAAACCCGCAACCCCAAACACATTACTCGTTGTTTTACAGGAGAAAACAGAAGAGACTAACACCTACTAGGTGCACACAACTTGCACAATTTGGCACACATACACATCACCTATAACCTACAAAACTATACCTATACCCACACGTAGAATACACAGCCAGTAGCAAAAACAAACAGGGAAAGAGGGAAGAGGTTCGACTATTGAACCCGACCTATACATATAACTACAGCCACGTAATTACAACACCCACAAACCATATACAACCCACACACTCTGCACGACAAAAACAGGGGAGAAAAAAATAATCAACACAGCCCAGATTACCATCTACACGACAACATACACACACTTGAAACCAGATGTTACCATTACAAACGCAGAAACTTAAAATCAACACAGCTTGAATCAATAGTTAGACCCAGGTCACACACAACCCGCAGAAAATGCAGGGGAAAAACGAATGAGGGAGAGGGGAAAAGAGGGACAATCGAGAAATCAAGAATTTGAACACCGACTTACCAGAATAAATGAAATTTATGAGAAGAGATTGAAGTAACTGATGGATAGAGAGGGAGGGAGAGATCGAAAGTTTACCGAGAGAGCATAAAAGAGAAGTTGGGTCGAGATAGTTCGAGAGAATTCTCAGCAAAAACAAGTGAGCCCAGCTGAATATTAATCAATTTAGGGATTTAGGAATTGGGGATAAAAGGGAAAGAGTTATGTAATATTCGAATTCCTAAAAATAACGATCTGAATTCCCTTTGTAAAATAAAAATTTGACGAAGAATATTTGAGAAAAATCATGATTTTATTTTTAAAATTAAGAGAACAAAATTAGCTATCTCCCCATATTTTTAAAATATTTATAGGATCGAAAATGAATTAAATATGAATTTTACGAAATTAAATCCATAAAACACAAATTAATTCATAAAAATCATTTTACAATCCTTAAAAATCAAAATAAATCCATCTAATATTTTTAAAACTCAAATAAACTAATAAAGCTAATAATGCAAAAGATTTCGTGATTTATACTAATTTCGATGATTTTATAAAATTTCCAAAAGATAAATAACATATGAATTAAATAGGATTTAATCACCAAAAATAAAGTAAAAATACGTAGACTTATCCGACAAATATAAATCATCAAATAAACCCACAATACAACATCACACATATTTTACCTCCTAAAAGAAATTCACATCACATAATTCACATTTAATATTAAATAAATAATTATAAATATTAAAAAATTTCTGAGGCGTTATAACGTAAGCGTGCTCAGTACCCGACACTGGGGGTAGGTCCATCGGTGGAGGTGGTATGACAGGAATAGGAGCAGGTGCAGTAGCGGTAGCAGGAGCAGGAGCAGTAGCAGGGGTAGGGTCAAGCTCCTCCTCGCCAGAAGTATCATCCTCGGAGTCACCGTCCGATGAAACAGGGCTCGATGACTGCGGAGATGGTGGGGGTGACACAACAAGACCCTCACCGGATCTCACACTCTCCTCATCAGTAGCTACAGCAGATGGGGTAACAGGCTCAGGCTCAAAGGGCTCCTTAACGGGATCCTCATCATCAGTATCTCCTATCAGCGTAATCCAGGGGCCAAGCTCAGAGTCAGCACCCATATCTTCCTCAGGATCCTCGGTATCTCGCATCAGTGCCTCATCATTCTCTCTCTCGAAAGCCTCAGGGTCTGGTATCTCCTCCATCTACACAAGGGAAATAAGGTGGGTCACTAACCAAAAAGAAAGGTTTAGGAGTAGTTCCCTCACGGGCCTTAAAGTCAGGGCTATATTCGATAACCCGACTACAACTCGATGAGAGTTCTAAGTATTATTAAGGTTGTTATTAGGGTTATTATTATTGTTATTATTATTAGGGTTGCTTTCTTAAATTACTATCGTTTCTGAGAACTGTAACCTCGCTCTGTTACCATTTCTGTGACGCCCCCAGATCCGGGGTCGGAGATCTAGGCGCTCACGGTCCATTTTCCATTACTAACATACCTGTTCTTGCACATAATATATAAAATAGCCATCGACCCCACAATAAACTCACACCGCACACACACACACACAGGTTAGAGTCTCAGAAACGTCACACAATTGATTAAGCGGAAATAAAAGTTTCAGAGTTATTACAGATCGAATTAAATAGTATTTATGCTACCAGCAACACTTCGATAAGAAGCGAAGTTGGCGGCTTGAAAGTTTGTTACGGTACACTGCCTTGCACAGGTCATACGGATAAATAAAACGAACTAACAAAAGTTGCCAACCAATCCGGCTAATGGGGCCTACCGGTGGAATCTCAACTACTGGCTCGGGTCTAGTCACCTGCTTTCGGACAGTCTATCTGGGTCTTGCCATTTTGCTTAGCTGTTGTGTTTGTAAATTTGAAAACAAGCAAGAGTGAGCAACTATAGCTCAGCAAGAGATATATGTATAAGGTAAGCAATATAACATTTCATATGATTAGCAGTTATTAAACTCGTTTGTATCAATCAGATATAAAATCACTTGTCATTGTTGATAAATTCCGAAGGTGCACCAATACGTGCCCTTGTTTTCAAAATAAACTTGCAGTTCTAGATACTGCATACAGTCAACATCTTTCTCATCAAAATAGAACACTATCAGCAACTTGGTACAAAAGCCTAAGAAGCAGTGTCAAAGCATTTTTCCAAAATGGAGGAATGGGACTTAAAGAAAACATAAAACCTGACAGGGATTGACGATGATCAATCGCCACATCCAAGTCCAATAATCCACGGGTCTTCTCTACCGGTAGAGGGATAGAAACTACATCCGTAACTATCTCCGGGTGAAAACTACATCCGTAATCACCCTCGATGAAAACTACATCCGTAATCATCCTTCGGCAACACCTGGGCCGGAATAATAATTGATGGACCGCCTGGCTCACGGCAGCTTACACTTCCCGGGAATCGTTCGTCAACGGTTCCCACACCTGCCAGAGTCCCTTTTTCTTTTTCTTTTGAAAACTTGATTTTGATTGAAAACAGAGTAATTGAGGTCCGACATCAGTCGACCGATGATTCTTGAAATCATACAAGAAGCGAACCTGACCGGGGGTTTTCGAAAAGGTTTTGAGTTCGAAAGAGTTCGAGTTTGAAAGTATTAAAGGTATCTTGGAGTAACTTTGTCTTTAAAATAATGAACAATAATTAATAAATAATATTTTAAGGTTTAATATTAATAATTAATAAAATAATTATTTAATAAAATAAAGTTTTAATCCAAGATAGGGTTTCGAGTATTTACGAAGAAATAAAATAATTACTTGGGTATACGATACTCGCCGAATGACCCTTCGGGTTTTCACAATCTAGTTATGATATAATAATATACCGCTCCACGGTCAATAGAATATACGGACCGCTACGACCTCTATTGCTAGAGTCGTTGTCCGAAGAAAACATTTCAATCTAAGTTCAAGGGGTACAAACATATATGTACTTATACATCTCAATTGCATCAATACTTCGATAAACATAACATTTGATATGATTGAAAACTACAAACACAATAGTGAAGTCCTTGTATATGTAAGTTTTGAAAAGTAAACTTGCCTTGGTTTGGTTGGGGTGGTCGAGCGTGCGGAGTGGAACGATCTATACATAAGCAATAACCGCTCGTTAGTACCTTAACAATATCTCTTTAATTACGGGGTTTTAGGTGGTACGAAATTAACTTAATGACTTCGTCTTATGACACTCTAGCCCCACTATAGGTTCATGTCACCACTCGATTACGCTCGTCACTTATTCGACTTAATTTAGTTACCATATCCGAGTCATGACCATTACCCCTAGAATTATACTCCATTTAACGACTTTTTCCCTTGCACGAATTTTACTCTAACATTTTTATAAAATTGAAAACTTCATATTTAAATCCAATTCTTTTTGGGCAGCCTTCACCACTGCATTTCCTAGCTTCTCAAATTTTTCCATGATCCCACATAAATTTTTAAGGGTTTAAACAAGGTTCACAATGGGGTCACTTATTGCAGTCCGGAATCCAGAAACACATTTTACTTCTCCGGCCATAACTTAAAATATATACATCACCTAGTCATGAACCTTATATTTCCAGAAACTACATTCAAATACCTTTCCAACAATATATGGTAGGGCCTCAGGGGATAAGATTTGGGTGTTCAAAACCATGTTACAAGACAGGTCAAGTTTCTGGAAAAACTCAGCATGCATGTTTCACTTAGATCAACCAAGATTCTTACTTCCACAACACAACCAACATCTAATTCACCTAGTCCATGCTTTATAACATTCATGGAGATACATATACTAACCACAATCATAAAAATCACAACCACAACACCAAAACTCAAGATCCATATCATCCATCACTTGAACATCCAAGATTAACACAAATATACATGGATCTATCATTGAACATCATAAACACTACATGGCCAAGAGGGGTTAGGGTTTTTATACCTTCTTGAGTACCTAGGAGCCTTAGGTAAGCCTTACAAAAATCAAGAACACCTTGAATAAGCTCCTACTATCCTTATAATCCAAGATCTATAAGAAAACTTAACATTATTACTATTCACAATAACTTTAACTTATCTTGAAATTTAATGGATGAAAGGGCTTGGAAATCTTAGTATACCTTTCTTAGATGATGTAGAGAGCCTAGGAATTATGCCTTGAATTATGAGTGAGGAGAAATGGAAGAAGGAAGAAATTTTCTTCCCTTTTTTTGGTCTTGGCCGAGAGCTCTTGTTCAAGGGGGGGAGAGTATTTTGTTGTTTTGATTTTTGTGTGGTTGAATAATTGTAAAGTAGTGGTTGGGTGATACATATTAGTGTATGTATATGCATGGTACAAGCCTAGGTATGGTCTCCCTGTACTCTTGTCCCCTCCTTGGAAAAAGAAATGCAACTAGCTACTATTCCTCTTGTCATTTGGTTTAACTAGTTTGCTTTTTCCTAACTACTTGGTTGCATGGGACTTGCATGCAATACTACTCCTTGTATCATTATTCTTCCACCAATGCTTGTCACATAAACTTTAATTCGTATCGTATCTTAATTAATCTCTCGCAATAATATTTTGTCGCGTAGAGATTTCCCTAGTAATTCCTTAAGTACTTAATTGTGTAAATTCCTCGAATATCCATAATTCCTCGTCATAATCCTTAATAAATCTTTTAATACTCTAATCATTCTCAAATCCCAAGTTTTATAAATCTTACTAACAATAAGACTCTTGCCCTCAACAATCTTCTCTTTATCTTACATAGAGAATGTAACAACATAATTTCTCAGACAATCAATTCCATTAAACAACAGGGATGACTAGAAAGGTTCCAAATTGACAATGCCACATGATATTATATAAAAGAAAATATTGCAAAAATTAGGGTTCTTACACAGGAGCATAGTGACCCATCTCCTTACACTTGTAGCATTGAATCTCAGACTTGTCTTTCTTCCCAGATTTGGTATCCTTTCTCTCAAACTTTCTGAAACTCTTTCTGTCAGAATTTGAATCCTTCTTAGAGAACCTTTTTCCCTTCTTGAAGTTCTTGAAACCAATTTTCTTGAAGGTCTTCACCATCAAAGCAGCCATTTGCATCATTTCTTCTTCATCATCCTCAGAGTCGGATGATTCATCAGTGTTTGAGTCAACATCAGAATTTGATGACTCACTTTCAGAATGTATGACCAAAGCTTTTCCTGTAAGAACCCAAAATTTCGGTAGAATTAAAACTTTTCCTATTATGATGAAGTGCATCAATGAATAGTGATTTGGTGGATGAATAGTGATTTTGAGGATTAAGAAAATTTTTCATGCCACCTATGTACGAGACGTAGTGTGGATATTCCGAAGTTATACTAGTAATCTACGGAGTAAATAAGTGTATGTAAATGCGATCGGAATTCAGAAATTCCAAATTCTATTTTCGTGTAATATTTGACCGATCTGTGAATTATATATCACTTATATCAAGAAATGAGATATTTAATTTGAGGAATTAAGGAGTTAATATTTTGGAATTTTATTATAAGTGATTTGAGAATTTGGAACAAAAACCACTGAGGAAGTGAAACAAACGTTCTAGAAACCGCTGAAACTTTACAATGAGATTAAGCGATTGAGCGAACGAATCATGGATTAAGGATCTGGTATATTAAGAGTCCAAGAAAGGATATATTATGAGAGGGAAAAGGGATTGAGAATAAACTCCTAGAATTGAGAAAAGAGAATGCTTGAGAAATCGGGAGAACGTTTTCTGAGATAAAGATAAATAAACAAGGGATGTTGGAATTAATATTCGTTCGAGGTATTGTGCTATATTAGAGCAATAATATGCAACGTATAAGTTGTAACGTATTTATTTTATTCAAGAAACGACAAGGAAATCAAGGCGGTGGAAAAGAAAACAAAACAAAAGGACTTAAGTGCAAGAAACAAGAGACAAGGACTTGGTTGCAATTAGCAAAGGGCTTGGTTGCAATTTAAGTGGATAAGAAATCTAGAGGAGCCAATGAGAGGTTGCCACCTAGCAAGGATGAGATGCATCCAACCAAAAATAGATATATATCAAGTGTATGGCATTATTAGAACATAAAACCAAGAACAAAACCATTCTGCCCAGCAGAACACCTCTCAGTAAAACGGGCCTAGAGCCTTCATTACTCAATGAAATTTTTTGTTCTTTATATGGTTAGAAAGCTGTTAAGACACTCTACAACTTTCATTCAGGAGCCTCGACCAGGAAACGAGTGCAAGGGCTTCGTTTTGGCTGATCTTTGGGGCGTGTTTTTCCAGTCAGGAAACCCACTTCCATGTTCTTGATTTCTTTGGTGAGATTGAAGATGGTGAGCATAGAGTAAGGCTTCCCCAAGGTTAACCAAGCTTGTTTGAGATTGTAAGAACATCAAGAAGGTATAAAACTCTAACCCCTCTTGGCCATGAATTATTTATGGTGTTTAATGTTAGATCCATGGATGTTAGTGTGAATCTTGGACATATAAGTTATGGATGATGTAGATCTTGAGTTTAAGTGTTGTGGTTGTGATTTTTAAGCTTGTGGTTTGTGTATGTATCTCCATGTATGTTATAAAGTATGATCTTGGTGATTTAGATGTTGGTTGTGATGTGGATGTAAGATTCTTGGTTGGTTTAGTGATATAAGCATGCTGAGATTTTTCCAGGAACTTGAACTGTTTTGTAAGAGGGTTTTGAACCCCCAAATCTTGTCCCCTGAGGTCTTAATATGTATTGTTGGAAAGGTATTTGAATGTAGTTTCCAGAAATATAAGGTTCATGACTAGGTGATGTATAGATTTTGAGTTATGGCCTGAGAAGTGAAATGTGTTTCTGGATTCCGGACTGCACTAAATGGTCCCCTTGTGAACCTTGTTTGAACCCCTAAAAATTTATGTAGGATCATGGAAAAATTAGAGAAGCTATTAAATGCAGTGGTGAAGGCTACCCAAAAAGAATTGGATTAAAATATGTATTTTTCAATTTTATAAAAATGCTAGAGTAAAATTCGCGCAAAGGAAAAAGTCGTAAGTGGAGTGTAATTTTAGGGGTAATGGATATGATTCGGATATGGTAACCAAATTAAGTCGAATAAGTGACGAGCGTAATCGAGTGATGACATGAACCTATAGTGGGGCTAGAGTGTCATAAGACGAAGTCATTAAGTTAATTTTGTACCCCCTAAAACCCCGCAAATAAAGAGATATTGATTAAGGTACTAACGATCGGTTATTGCTTATGTATAGATCATTCCACTCCGCACGCTCGACCACCCCAACCTCACAAAGGCAAGTTTAATTTTCAAAACTTACTTATACAAGGACTTTCACTGTTGTGCTTGTAGTTTTCAATCATATCAAATGTTTATGTTTATCGAAGTATCGATGAAATTGAGATGTATAAGTACATATATGTTTGCACCCCCCTTGAACTTAGAATAAAATGTTTTCTTCGGACAACGACTCTAGCAATAGAGGTCGTAGCGGTCCAAATATACTATTGACCAGGGAGCGGTATATTATTGTAACGTGATTAAATTGCGAAAACCCGAAAGGTCATTCGGGAAGTATCGTATACTTAAGTATTTATTATTTTTACATTATTATAAATACTGAAAAATATCTATCTTGGATTAAAAGCTTATTTTAATAAAATAATTATTTTATTAATTGTTAATATTAAATCTTAAAATATCATTTATTAATTATTGTTCATTATTTTAAAGACAAAGCTAATCCAAGATACCTTTAGCACTTTCAAACTCGAACTCTTTCGAACTCAAAACATTTTCGAAAACCCCCGGTCAGGTTTGCTTCTTGTATGATTTTAAGAATCATCGGTCGACTGATGTCGGACCTCAATTACTCAGTTTTCAATCAAAAATCAAGTTTTAAAAGAAAAAGAAAAAGGGACTCTGGCAGGTGTGGGAACCGTTGACGAACGATTCCCGGGATGTGTTAGCGGTCATGAGCCACGCGGTCCATCAATTATTATTCCGGCCCAGGTGTTGCCGAAGGATGATTACGGATGTATTTTTCATCGAGGGTGATTACGGATGTAGTTTTCACCCGGGGATAGTTACGGATGTAGTTTCTATCCTTCTACCGGTAGAGAAGACCCGCGGATTATTGGACTTGGATGTGGCGACTGATCATCGTCAATCCTTGTCAGGTTTTTATGTTTTCTTCCAGTCCCATCCTCCACTTTGGAAAAATACTCAAACACTGCTTCTTGGGCCTAAGTGCCAAGTTGCCGATAGTGTGGCTTTTGATAAGAAAAATATTGACATCGTGCAGTATCTAGAACTGCAAGATTTTCTATAAAGATTGGCACGTGTTAGTGCACTCTTGCAATTGTTTCAAAGAATGAAATGTTTTTGTATGGGAAACCTTCTAAGCTAATGGAAGGAAAGAGGTTTGCAATGATGTATTCCCTGTACAGTATGTTAATCGTAGAGTGTGTTGCCGAAAATGATATACTTATATGTATATATTTTCAAACTTGAGATATATTGAAATGGGAACCTTATAAAGGGTTCATATGTTATTCTTAAAGCTCCTTAGTGAGTATAGATGTTTTATTCAAACTCGGACATATACATTGTCCAATTATGTTTTGAAATCTGAGATATATACCCATATAGTTGGGAATGTTTTCGAAATAAACCACATTATTATTTTACAAAATGGTGAACTTGCTGAGCATTATGTAGCTCATTTTTGCTTTATAAAAACTTTCAGCAAGAGAAGAATTTGGCCGATTAACTCCGCACCAGCAGAAGAGGAGTAGAAGAATTACCCCGGAGATGATTTAGTTCCTGATAAATACTACAGAGTAAGTCTGATAGGTATTCAACTGTAATAGTAAGACTTATCTTCAAGTATAGTTGTATAAGTGGAAGTGCGTAAGACTCTGGATTGTACAGATGAATTGTAATATTTAGTGTTACTTTTGAGTATCGTTTCTGAGGCTCTAACTTGTTTGTGCGTAAGATTGAGGTCTGGACGTATGTATTGTTGAGTTGTAAAGTTAATACAGGTATGATATGGTTGGATGATGATGTGACGACCTGAACCTTTGACCTCAGATTTGGGGGCGTCACAGAAATGGTATCAGAGCGATAAGTTACAGTACTCAGAAACGAGAGTGTTGAGAGTTAAGTCTAAGTAGGAGAATGACATAAGAGATCGTAGTAAACTTATGATTGGACTACCGGAAGAGGTACCGGTAAGTAGAATGGACTGGAGTATTACTGAAGGTATTATACTAGGGTCGATAGAATCCCTAGAGACCTTCAGAATGATGAATAGAGGTTTGAGAGTCGTACATGACCTATCATAGGTAATGATATAGGAAGCAGAGCGAAATCTCGAGAGCAGCTGAGGTAGAGGCGATATTGCCAATATGATCGGATGACTAGGCTGGCATAAATTTTGTGGCCCATATTCCTCCACAGTTTAGGAGGCGGCATTTTAAGAATCAAGAAGTTTGGACTTCCCTACATAATTAAGGGTACTTAGTACTTGGATTAATGAAAGTCTTTTACTTTGGCTATAAGATCCGATTTTCAATAAGTAACGGGTTTACCTGAAGGTTGGTCACTATGTCGTTGTGGATTCCATTACCCTTGATGGCAAATTTTACATGTGTTATACGAGAATGTTATCATAAGACGAGCGTGCTAGATAATTCCACGCATGATTCGGACGCTAGAACATGGTAGTTCAACTTAGAGAACAAACAAGTAGGATTAACAAAGGGACTCAAGAGAAGTTGAATATGGTTGCAACGAGCGATACAGTGATCTCAGAGTCTACCAAAAGAAAAGACCAGCGGGTCTAGAGTGGGATCCTTTGATAGAGATGTTATCAGGGACTACGTATATATGTATTGTAGACCTCAATATTTTTGGTATATGTTCACATACACACACCCGCCACTGAACCTATGGACTGCACTGAGATCCCTGAGAGATCTCTTTGATCTGTTCCCAGGGGGAACTGGCCACTTGTGATTCATGTCGGAAGGCATGAAGTAGGACCCTATGGACTTAGCAGGTGTCCCCGGAATAATGTGAAGCTTGGTCTTCAAGATAAAGCACGGAAATGACAGATATATTTGTGAAACCCTAACTCGATAAATGACTTTAAGATGATGATTGAGAGACGCACTAGTTGGTGTCTTGTATTACGAAGACGAAGAGATGGAGTTACCCTCATAGTGGTGATAATGAGATGCACGAATGATTATTAACTTATTTTGGTAACTACCGGCTGGTGCACTACTTCATTTTAAACTGTTCGCTAACCATGTTACCTCGATTAGTTTATATCAGGTAACCCTCCTAGCTTTCTACTTCAAACTTGTGGAATAACAACCAGTGATATACTTTCACGAAACCGGGACTCATCCAAAGTATCTTAATTGATCCCCGAGCATTCTATTTGAAGTTTATAATTATTTCTGCTCAGGACTATTTACACTTTCTTTCAATTATCCAAGGAATGTTCAACAAATATTTCCTTAATTAATCGACGAATACTACTTAACGAATATCGATATTTGATTGCTTCTTTCATACTTGCACTCTTCAGTTGAGCTCCTAAATATTCAACAAATTACTGAGGACATGGATGATCTAATGTCCAGACGTCCCTCATGAATTCTTTTCTTCTATTCAAGATGAGATTGTACATCGTACATTGAAATCATAGTAAGGATATCATTTTGATAGTGGTATTCCGAATTTAATTCTATTGTCAGATCTGATAAAGCATGTGTACGGAGGCACCCTTGGGTGGACCGTTTCACTGATAAGTAATATTTGATGAGAGGTTATCGATTGTTCCGATACCTAGAACATTCTCTTCAGATTTTGTAGTTTTCTTTTTCAAACTTAATAACTTCTTATTTTCATTCGTTGTCCGAGAAGCCTAAAGTTTCTTCAGTGGCTACGATGTTGAAATTCCGTTCTATCCAAGTGAAACTGGCTAGTCGTTATGTCAATATGAATGACTAGTTGATTGTTCTAACTACTCAAAATTGTAAATGTTGTGAAGAACACCTAGCTAATTGTCCTAGCTGGTGGTGATGTCTCAAACAGGTGGACTAGCAAATTTTGTCTAGCTAGTTGCTAGTGTTTCTTGAAAAGGACTAGTTATTGTTTCACTGGTCCAACTCCCAATTTAATTCATTCTGCAATGCATTTTGCATGTGGTAAAGTATGATGACGAAAGTTTTGACGAATAACTTGATTGAGACCTAATGAGGTCGCCCACTCAACTCGAATTCTACCCATCTTCGTATCAGACTTTATATCACTTGAATATTTTATTCTTTCATTTACACAATGAGAATTCATTTGAAACCACTGATTACTTGAATGATAAACTACTTCATTCTTTAATTGTCATGGAATAGAATTGCTTTCTATTGGCTGACCTTCATCAATGCGACTTTAGATTTCCTCTTATTATACATGAGGAAAAGTATCCACCCGATGTAAGAATTGTATAAAGACCGTCTTTATGACTTTTGTATCCAACAATCATTGCCTTGTGCAACATTCTCTATGGTATCATATTACAGAATTATCAGGACGGGAAGGAATAAACCTTGTTGTATTCTTTCTGTCCATCCTTACATCTCCAAAAATCGAGACTCCTAGTATTTGGAACCACCAACATTCTTGGAACATCCAATGTGGAATTCTTATTGAAATTATCTTTTGGACCTTGTTATTTTGAAACCATTCCTTTCAAAGTGATTACTCTAAGGTGAACGGGAGGTACAATTATGAACCGTTACACCAATATGAGATCAAAAACCAAATGTTGTAATTGTGCAGCCAGAGCGTTATGCCGACACTACACCATATATGCTCTTTAGCAACACCTAAAACCAATGTTGGCTGTAAAATGTAGCCTTAGATGGCTTAATTTTGATGTAAGCCAACATTTTATTTTGATGTTGCAATACATTTCAACGTATGTTGCCTTAAATATTTTTGATTAACAAAGCCAACACTTAAAATGATGTTGCCGTAGACACTAAAAAAAGTGTTGGAATTATATTAGGGGGAAAGTGAAATATTTGGGGGGAACTAAAATATTTGGGGGGAAAATGAAATTTTTGGGGAAAAATCGGCCGGGTTATAATTTTTGGGAAAAAATAGTTCCTAAGTCCCTCTCTTCTCTTGTACACTCTCTCATCTCTCTCGTACACTCTCGGTCTCTCCCTCTCTCTCGAACAGGTCTCTCTCTCATCCTCAATCTTTTATTCATTCCCTCAATCTCAATCTTGTACTAATTCATCTATATATCTATATCTATATCTCCCTGATTCTCTCTCTCCCTCGTTCTCGTTCTCGTTCTCATTCTCTATCTCTATATATATATATATATATCCATATCTTATTCTCTCTAATTGATTTTTTTAGTTGCTACCGAGGCATGTTCTCAAACAGGTACAAAATCTTCCTCTTTCTCTCAATTTGTATTTGATTAATTAGTAGATCCTTTCGATTTGTAACTATTAATTTAAGATTTGTAAACCATAAAATTTGGGGTTTTTTTACTTTTTTAGCACTTTATCAATCAATTTATAAAGAGAGGGAGAGAGGAATAAAGAGAGGAAGAGGGAGAGAGAGAGAGAGAGAGAGAGAGAGAGATTTGTCTGCTTACCTGTGTTGTTGTTTGTTTTAGATTTGTCACTATTTGTCTCTAGTTATGGTGTTGTTAATAGAGAATGCTGTCAAAGGTTCAGAGGTGTTTGTTGGTGGCTTGTCTCGTTCTTTAACCGAAGATAAGATACGAGAGGCATCGTTTGCTATTTTAGTCGGTTGTGTATTTACATCGTAATTTTTATATTTTTAGATGAATGTACATTGCAGCTAGAGCTTTTGTGAGATTTAATTGATAAGTCTTGTGAGTTTCTGCATGGGATGTGATAGAACAGGCAAAATGGCTCCCTGTGGAAGCTGTCATATCATTAGCAATATATTCCAGTCCATACCAGTGATTACAGCATGATTAACGTAATTGAAATACACAGAATCTCTACAGCTATACAATGACACACTGGAATATTTACCAAGTTAAATAAGGATACTAAATATTTACATATTATTAGAATATACATGCTGATAGGATGTAAGACTGAATGGAATGGTAGAAGTGTTATGTAGTTGTTAAGTGAGTCTTTTCAGTAGATTGTAAAAGCTTACAGTTTAATAAGTTTTCAAAGGTCAACTATGTCATCGGTACAAGCTTTGTTATATATATCAAACATTTTTTCCTTTTAGGACTATATAACTGAGTCAGTTGGTGGAGCCCTTGTAGCAGATAATTTAGTCTGTGCAATGCGAAATTGTGTAGAAATTTATATTCGAGAAAGTATCCATCCCCTCGGGGCTTTGTTTACTTTGTTAGATTTATTATGTGGTGTATTTAGTTTGTCTTTAGTCTGCTGTGTGAAGCCATTCTCAAGTTTTAATTTATTTTACTTCAGGTATTTTCAACTTGTGGAGAAATCCTTGAAATACGTACGTCTGATAAAGGATCATCCAGGCAGCTTAAAGGTTTAACCATTGTGAAATTGTTTTCCTGTTTGTCTTACATTTTCATGATAATTAATGTCATAATAACATTTTTTTAATATATAAAAAATTTAAATCTCTATATCAGCTGTTTTTCTGAAATGTATTGCAGGGGTTCTGCTTTATGCGTTTTGCGACAAAATCAGCTGCTGACAAAGCTGTGAGGGAAAAATCTGGACTACTGGTATAATAAAATATTAATCTTTTGCATGCTTGCTTTATTTGTATGAAATCATGTTTTACATTGCCTTCTGAAAGCATAGTAAACTAAGCATTTTTATTGTTATCATTTTTTATCATGTTATTATTTTAGAACTAAATTGCAGATAAATCTTGGTCGATTTCATCTTGGCTTATAAAATTTATCTAATGTTGTGTGTGCTTGTCATCTATTTGGTACAACAGCTCTATCCATCGTTAGACAGGTGAGCAATACTAAACTTGTTTGGGGTAATCAGTAAACTGAATTAATTTATATCTGCTTTGTAGGATCTATTTCATCTATCTGACTTATGTTCTTTTATGTATTACGATTTGCTCATGATTTCTTTCAGGGTGACATCTTGATTATAGCAAATGTCGGCGATTCTAGGGCAGTTATGGCAACCACCTCTAGTGATGGTAACTTGGAGCCAGTTCAGATAACTATTGACTGTAAACCCAACCTACCTCGTAAGCTTTCTTCTAAAGGTGCTTATATTGCAGCCCATGTATAATAACTAAACACCCCCATAATTACTAGACACACTATTATCATGAAGGTTCGAAAATATTTAGTTCAGCTAGTTCATCAATTTGGAAAAAGACACTGAACTGCCGTATTAGCTAGGAGTTTTTGCATTTAAGGAAAGCAACATATACCTTAAATTGCTTGAAGTGATTATGCAATCCTCAAGGAGTTGTTTAGTAGTATATATCATCTTTCTTGTTTGAACGAGTGTTACAATCTTTGTATGCTTGGTTGGAACAGGCGCAGGACTTTAGAACTGCAGGCACTCAAATCCGCAGAAAAATGTGGTTCCAGAACATGAA
The DNA here is from genome assembly GCA_036435485.1 of Saposhnikovia divaricata. NCBI lineage: Eukaryota > Viridiplantae > Streptophyta > Magnoliopsida > Apiales > Apiaceae > Saposhnikovia > Saposhnikovia divaricata. The sequence goes on along the minus strand of CM071597.1, from coordinate 63,189,295 downwards.
GATCAAGCTGATTGTGCTAGGTATTCTGATATTATTTACCTGTTATTATTGTTGGGTGTTTCTTTATTTTTGTACAAGCTTTTTTGCACATGCTCTATCGAAAAGAAAGCTAGTTGGACCCTGTTTTGCTGCTTTTGTTATCTCCATCTTGTGTGCCTCCCTGTTTTTATTTTGCTTTACAGCAACTTGTGCTATATTTCGTCTAAATTATATTATTAAAATCAAAGAAAAGATATGCAGTAGATTTCACATATAAAAATATGCAAGTCTGTATGCTAAACCTCCGACTCTGTTAAACTGGACAAAAAACTAAAGCATGGGTGAAGTTTTAGGGGAAAAATAATTGAACAATGCCAAGGAGCTTAACTACTACATATAGCACTCAAAACAACGTTGCAAATAATGAAAAATCCTGTAATCTACGTGAAAATACAAATAATTGCATTCAATCAAGCACCATAATTATGGCCTTCCCACTCCCTCCCCTTCATCTGCTTGTACGCACCGATCAGGAGGAGGAAAACACACACACACACACACAATCTCATTTTTGTTTTTTCTTATATGGTGTCTTGGATGCCCAACTCCCATTTACATTGCTTTATTAGCAAACAGCAGGACCCCTCTCTAGACACACCAAGAAAAGTCTTCATGATACTTTAATGTTACAAGGTAAAAACAAAAAGCAAAAACTGAAAATAAATAGAAAATTTCAAGGATTAATATAAGTGTAAATTGTATACTCAAGTATTACATCCAACACTCTGGTGTTTTAGAATGGTCTCTCTTATTGTCCTTGCAATAGTTATAAACCAAGTACCGGCTTTGTACCCAATGCATGGCCATGTACTGCCTACTGGTTAGTCCACCGGAAAGGTAGGGAGATGCAGAGGCAGGGCGGCACCAACGCGGAGAGTAGGCAGAGCAACCATATGCTTTGAAGTTGGTGAACATCCCAACAAATGGCTGGTACTGGTAATTGGCCTTGTATTTTCCATCTTCGGTTGCCCACGAAGATGCATCCCAAATGGATCCGTAGACCCACATTGGCCTAAGTGGGAATGTAGCCGCACTCTTTCTCGGATACCTCCTTATTGGAATGTCATCAACTAGAAATCTGTAGGAAAATTAGTAATTCTTGTAAGGCTAATGCTCACTGAACAAGTATAGTTACAAAAATTGTCCAGAGTGATTCAAATTCACTTCACCTAGACACTATCTTTCGTAAAAGGTCTAAAAAATTCCTGTTTTCTAGTGTAAAACTGCATGTAGATAGTGCTTATTTTTTTCACTGTGAATGAGGAACATACCCACTTGGATAATAAATATCATCTATCTCGTGGTTAGGAAACACCAAACAACAAGTCTTTTCTGTCTGAAATTTATGGCTTGTGTGGTATGATCGTATGGTGATTCAAAAGAAATTCATACTTTAGTACGTAAGTAGGAACTTAATTAGGAACTTCTAAATGTTATTACCAATCACTGTTGTTAACTATGCTAATTATGATAGCACAATTATTGAAGAGAAAAAATTAAACTAGTTTATGCACTATCTGACTAGTAACTTGGTAATGAACAATAATAATGCAGAAGCAGTAGTAGCTAGTAGCAGAATATTAATGACTTACATAAGCTCATTAACAGACCACAAGATTGCGTAATGGTGAAAATTTTTGGTGGGATCAAACCAGAGATGAAACTTCATTTCTCTCCCTATTATCGTGCCGTCTCCACTTCCTCTGATATAAACATTTGCATGAAAAGCATTCAACGAAAAACCAATATATTATTTTTTTTAAAGGTAAGATTTGTGTAGTAAGATATTTTAGTATGTTAGAACTTCTCTAGAACTCAAATAATTAGCTTTCTGGTATTATACAAAATCCAACTTTTAAGTTAGACGATTGATTAGTGAATTACTTACCTGTTATTATTGTTGGGTGTTTCTTTATTTTTGTACATGCTTTTTTGCACATGCTCTATCGAAAAGAATGCTAGTTGGACCCTGTTTTGCTGCTTTTGTTATTTCCATCTTGTGTGCCTCCCTGTTTTTCTTTGCTTGTAGGTAGCTCAAATATTTACTTGCACTTTAATACGTTTGTTGGGGCTTACATTGGTGATATTGGTGATATGGATGTGTATGCACTTGTGCAACAGGGAAGATATTAAACTCAGTCATTATAGCTCCATTATAGCCCCCTTATTTACTTATGTGACTTCACTTTCTTCTCTTGCAGATGTTACAGATTGCTTGCTTACAAAGATTGCTTGCTGCATATTTAGGAATATACAAGCTTCCAAATATTTTCCAAGAAAAAGGGATGGTCTTTGTATCCGTTGTGTAGTTGCTAATGTTCTATAGTTGTTAGGTATACTTTAGATTTATATTGTTACTTCATATTTTTTGTAAGTTGTTGATATTTGGAATTTATTTCAATTTTAATGAAGTAATTTTAGTTTCTAGTTTTTTTTAGAATTTGGATTGGCATTGTCAATTTTATTGTATTGTATTCATCTAACAAAAAATGGTGTTGCTAAAATATGAAAAGCGTTGTAACAAAAAAAATCTGTTATTGCTATAATAGTTGGGATAACAAAAAAAAGGTATTGCTATAATATGAAAAGCATTGTAACAAATATATGTTGCCAAAGAAATAATGATGTTGCTAAATACTGAACAAAGTGTTGCCAAAAAACAAAGTGTTAGATGAACCAATGTTGCAATAGGAAAAAATCGATGTTGCAATAGGTCTATTACAACATTCCCTTTAGTGTTGTTATACACCCGAAAGTGTTGGCATAGATGACTAATGCAACATCTATAGCGATGTGGCCGTAGGGTGGCAAAAGTGTTGGCTTACCCACCTAAGGCCACACGAGCAGATCCAACACCACTGAAATTGGAAAAAGTGTAGCTTTAGACCAATTCTGGGCTTATGGCAACACTTTTCAGGCTTTTTTACACTTTTTTCAGGTGTTGCTAAAGAGCATATATGGTGTAGTGCGAGTAATTATTAAAGTAGAAATAACATATCGGGGCATACCACAAGACCTTTAATATTAGTGTGGGGAAAGTTATAAGAAATGATGAGGTGGTTGGGAGTACGCTTCTACCAACCATTGTCAGGATGTTATATTAATGAATTCTGGAGTTACCAAGCCTTTTCCTGATCCAGGAAATGCAAATCGATTGCGATGTAAAACATATCCTTGGAGGAAACTAACATGGAAGTGAGATGGACGAGAAAGGAAGAAATATCGTGGCAAGAATGTGAAGCTTTACTTAGCTTAAAGGGATTGATGCACATAGAGAGACATATAATTTAACAGGCCCCTAATAGCAAATGGATGCATGGAGATATGCCAATGATCCTTCGAGATTACCACCTAATCAAGTTTATTGGGAATCGCAGCCGCATGCAGGCCTCAGGCTGATTGGCGCCAGTTGTGAAGGAGGACGAGCGTATGACATCTTATATATACCATCGAGAACTGATACCCTTACCGGAAATGGAGGAATTGTTGACTAGTTAAAATGAGTAGTTGTTTTTCAAGGATAAGGTTGAAGAGAAGGTTTCACCAACTCAAGATCGACCTCTGTACTGTGCCAAAGTTGGCATTTCACACTAATATAAACGTTATAAAATTGTGGTAGTATCGTTTGAATGGACTAATGAGTCAGAAGCCTTTATGGATTAATGAACAAAGTTTTGGGATGAAATGAGATATTAGCAACAACCACGTTGTTAGCTATACTTGATGATAAAAAGAGGACTTTGAGAGTCACGATGATGTGTCTTTCAAGAGTTTAAGAGGTGTGCTGATGCAGTAGAAAGGGGATGATAGCCTATACTTCTAAACAACATAAAGGTTACAGGATAGGATATACTAACCGTGAGTCTGGGATTAGTCATGATGGCGTTCACGCATAAAACTGAGACGTTAACCTTATGAGAAAAGTGTGAAAATTTCTCCACAAGTGCCATAAGTATATCTTCATATTAGAACTAAACATAAGAAAGAGAAGGTGACGAAAGGGAGCAGAGAGTATAATGGAGAAATTTGTTATTACCTAGGGAAGGCCAGTGTGGTGGCCGATACCTATAGAAGTTATTATTCGAAATTGGAATTCGGTAAGTATTGACCAAGAAAATAGAGTATATACAATAAAGAATAAGGTTAGAGGAAAATAAATAAATTATGAGGAAGGACAAAGATGTATAGAGAATTAAGAGAATGTTTGGCAAACGAATATGAAGAATGGTATTGGCAAACTATTAAGTACAAACGCGACATGCCAAAAGCAGAATGATAGAGATCTAGTGGATTAATTCCGCCTGTAGAAAATATTGAACGTGAACAGAATTATAATGAATTTCATAAGTAGGTCGCCAAAGACCGAGCCAAGAGATGGCCTTAGTTGAGTTATAATTGTTGGACCAAGTGATTTACCTACGAGAGACTTTCCATTGAGAAGATTATCGAATATTATACGGAAGAGATGGTGGTGCAATATAAAACTTCTGCAGCGATTACGTCAGATAAAGACTTAAAGTTAAACTTCGAAAATTGAAGGTGCTTTCAGGTATATTTAACAAAGAGATTGAGCGTCTGTACTAATTTGATCTGTGGTTGACGGACAGGGAAGAAGAATTATCCAGACGATCGAATTTGTATTTATTGTCGTGCTTTAGATTTCACGGGGAAATCGAGAATAAAAACTTATTCATGAAATGAATGTTGTTATCACGATCATCACCCTGCGAACGTAAGGACGTCTCTTGTAAAGCGTACTGTGAAAGAAGAAGTTTCGCTTTTCTTGCGCTACGAAGAAGTCAATAAACGAGGGATATAGTAGCTGAACTGGTTCGACATATACCGAAGACTATACAGTATCCATAGCAAGTGGTAACGGCTGACGGGAGGCAACACATGCGTGCTGATCAAGCCAAGGAATGTGAGGAATACCATGCGTATTGACGTTGTCTCAGATTATAAAATGCGACCACAAAGTATTCATGGGCCAACGATACAAGGACTCAACACGGATACTATGAACAATGTAGAAGAGGAACGTATAAGTAGTGGGATAGAATTTTTCATTCATAGCACAACCGATAAGGAATACAGGTCGAGGAGAGCATGCGTTGAGAAACAACATTAAAGCATTGGTGAGACCAAGGGAGAGAACAATAGGGTTGAAGTGTCAACCTGAGAGTTGGAAAGGGTAAAGTTGGAATTGTATCCACAACTATTTTCCTTAGGTTCTTAAGATAGAATCCTTTTAAGGAGAGGAGACTGCATTAACCCTAATTTTCGTGAATATTCGAAACCTGGTGGAATAGTAATTTTATGGGTGGATGAGAAATCTTTGCGATCACGAGATGTACGAATTATTAAATGAAGATTTCGAATTCATATTACGTCCTTATGGTACAGGCGAGTGTATGTAAAAGTCATTAGTTTTTTTTTTTGCGAAACCCATTATTTCGTATGGTCAAATTTTATGAGATATCGAAGGAGTATGAGGTGGGAGACTTCGTGATGCTAAAGGTATCCCCTCGAAAAGGATTGATGAGATTTGGAAAGAAAGGGAAGCTAAGTCTGAGGTTTATAGGACCTTTTGGGATTTTGAGGCGTGTTGGAAAGTTAGCCTATGAACTAGCCTTGCCCCCAAGCTTGCAGCAAGTGCATAATGCGTTTCATGTGACCATGCTACGACCCTACCACCCGGACTTTCGGCATGTGATAGAGTACGACCAAGTGGACCTACAACCAGACTTGACCTATGTGGAGCAACCCGTGGAAATCATGGATAGAGAAGAACAAGTGCTGAGGAACAAGGTTTTCAAACTAATAAGGAATTGTTAGAAAATCAAGATATGGAAGAATCCACCTGGAAGTTGAAAGAGTGAAACAAAGAAGGAGTAGCCCCAGTGATTCCTAAACTGATTCCGGGACGGAATCCTTTTAAGGAGGGGAGACTGTAAGAACCCAAAATTTCGGTAGAATTAAAATTTTTCCTATTATGATGAAGTGCATCAATGAATAGTGATTTGGTGGATGAATAGTGATTTTGAGGATTAAGAAAATTTTTCATGCCACCTATGTACGAGACGTAGTGTGGATATTCCGAAGTTATACTAGTAATCTACGGAGTAAATAAGTGTATGTAAATGCGATCGGAATTCAGAAATTCCAAATTCTATTTTCGTGTAATATTTGACCGATCTGTGAATTATATATCAGTTATATCAAGAAATGAGATATTTAATTTGAGGAATTGAGGAGTTAATATTTTGGAATTTTATTATAAGTGATTTTAGAATTTGGAACGAAAACCACTGAGGAAGTGAAACAAACGTTCTAGAAATCGCTGAAACTTTACAATGAGATTAAGCGATTGAGCGAACGAATCATGGATTAAGGATATGGTATATTAAGATTCCAAGGAAGGATATATTATGAGAGGGAAAAGGGATTGAGAATAAACTCCTAGAATTGAGAAAAGAGAATGCTTGAGAAATCGGGAGAACGTTTTCTGAGATAAAGAGAAATAAACAAGGGATGTTGGAATTAATATTCGTTCGAGGTATTGTGCTATATTAGAGCAATAATATGCAACATATAAGTTGTAACGTATTTATTTTATTCAAGAAACGACAAGGAAATCAAAGCGGTGGAAAAGAAAACAAAACAAAAGGACTTAAGTGCAAGAAACAAGAGACACGGACTTGGTTGCAATTAGCAAAGGGCTTGGTTGCAATTTAAGTGGATAAGAAATCTAGAGGAGCCAATGAGAGGTTGCCACCTAGCAAGGATGAGATGCATCCAACCAAAAATAGATATATATCAAGTGTATGGCATTATTAGAACATAAAACCAAGAACAAAACCATTCTGCCCAGCAGAACACCTCTCAGTAAAACGGGCCTAGAGCCTTCATTACTCAATGAAATTTTTTGTTCTTTATATGGTTAGAAAGCTGTTAAGACACTCTACAACTTTCATTCAGGAGCCTCGACCAGGAAACGAGTGCAAGGGCTTCGTTTTGGCTGATCTTTGGGGCGTGTTTTTCCAGTCAGGAAACCCACTTCCATGTTCTTGATTTTTTTGGTGAGATTGAAGATGGTGAGCATAGAGTAAGGCTTCCCCAAGGTTAACCAAGCTTGTTTGAGATTGTAAGAACATCAAGAAGGTATAAAACTCTAACCCCTCTTGGCCATGAATTATTTATGTTGTTTAATGTTAGATCCATGGATGTTAGTGTGAATCTTGGACATATAAGTTATGGATGATGTAGATCTTGAGTTTAAGTGCTGTGGTTGTGAATTTTAAGCTTGTGGTTAGTGTATGTATCTCCATGTATGTTATAAAGTATGATCTTGGTGATTTAGATGTTGGTTGTGATGTGGATGTAAGATTCTTGGTTGGTTTAGTGATATAAGCATGCTGAGATTTTTCCAGGAACTTGAACTGTTTTGTAAGAGGGTTTTGAACCCCCAAATCTTGTCCCCTGAGGTCCTAATATGTATTGTTGGAAAGTTATTTGAATGTAGTTTCCAGAAATATAAGGTTCATGACTAGGTGATGTATAGATTTTGAGTTATGGCCTGAGAAGTGAAATGTGTTTCTGGATTCCGGACTGCACTAAATGGTCCCCTTGTGAACCTTGTTTGAACCCCTAAAAATTTATGTAGGATAATGGAAAAATTAGAGAAGCTAGTAAATGCAGTGGTGAAGGCTACCCAAAAAGAATTGGATTAAAATATGTATTTTTCAATTTTATAAAAATGCTAGAGTAAAATTCGCGCAAGGGAAAAAGTCATAAGTGGAGTGTAATTTTAGGGGTAATGGATATGATTCGGATATGGTAACCAAATTAAGTCGAATAAGTGACGAGCGTAATCGAGTGATGACATGAACATATAGTGGGGCTAGAGTGTCATAAGACGAAGTCATTAAGTTAATTTTGTACCCCCTAAAACCCCGCAAATAAAGATATATTGATTAAGGTACTAACGATCGGTTATTGGTTATGTATAGATCATTCCACTCCGCACGCTCGACCACCCCAACCTCGCCAAGGCAAGTTTACTTTTCAAAACTTACATATACAAGGACTTTCAATGTTGTGTTTGTAGTTTTCAATCATATCAAATGTTTATGTTTATCGAAGTATCGATGAAATTGAGATGTATAAGTACATATATGTTTGCACCCCCCTTGAACTTAGAATGAAATGTTTTCTTCGGACAACGACTCTAGCAATAGAGGTCGTGGCGGTCCAAATATACTATTGACCGGGGAGCGGTATATTATTGTATCGTGATTAAATTGCGAAAACCCGAAAGGTCATTCTGGAAGTATCGTATACTTAAGTATTTATTATTTTTACATTATTATAAATACTCAAAAATATCTATCTTGGATTAAAAGCTTATTTTAATTAAATAATTATTTTATTAATTGTTAATATTAAATCTTAAAATATCATTTATGAATTATTGTTCATTATTTTAAAGACAAAGCTAATCCAAGATACCTTTAGCACTTTCAAACTCGAACTCTTTTGAACTCAAAACATTTTCGAAAACCCCCGATCAGGTTTGCTTCTTGTATGATTTCAAGAATCATCGGTCGACTGATGTCGGACCTCAATTACTCAGTTTTCAATCAAAAATCAAGTTTTAAAAGAAAAAGAAAAAGGGACTCTGGCAGGTGTGGGAACCGTTGACGAACGATTCCCGGGATGTGTAAGCGGCCGTGAGCCAGGCGGTCCATCAATTATTATTCCGGCCCAGGTGTTGCCGAAGGATGATTACGGATGTATTTTTCATCGAGGGTGATTACGGATTTAGTTTTCACCCGGGGATAGTTACGAATGTAGTTTCTATCCTTCTACCGGTAGAGAAGACCCGCGGATTATTGGACTTGGATGTGGCGACTGATCATCGTCAATCCTTGTCAGGTTTTTATGTTTTCTTCCAGTCCCATCCTCCACTTTGGAAAAATACTCAAACACTGCTTCTTGGGCCTAAGTGCCAAGTTGCCGATAGTGTGGCTTTTGATAAGAAAAATATTGACATCGTGCAGTATCTAGAACTACAAGATTTTCTATAAAGATTGGCACGTGTTAGTGCACTCTTGCAATTGTTTCAAAGAATGAAATGTTTTTGTATGGGAAACCTTCTAAGCTAATGGAAGGAAAGAGGTTTGCAATGATGTATTCCCTGTACAGTATGTTAATCGTAGAGTGTGTTGCCGAAAATGATATACTCATATGTATATATTTTCAAACTTGAGATATATTGAAATGGGAACCTTATAAAGGGTTCATATGTTATTCTTAAAGCTCCTTAGTGAGTATAGATGTTTTATTCAAACTCGGACATATACATTGTCCAATTATGTTTTGAAATCTGAGATATATACCCATATAGTTGGGAATGTTTTCGAAATAAACCACATTATTATTTTACAAAATGGTGAACTTGCTGAGCATTATGTAGCTCATTTTTTCTTTATAAAAACTTTCAGCAAGAGAAGAATTTGGCCGATTAACTCCGCACCAGCAGAAGAGGAGTAGAAGAATTACCCCGGAGATGATTTAGTTCCTGATAAATACTACAGAGTAAGTCTGATAGGTTTTCAACTGTAATAGTAAGACTTGTCTTCAAGTATAGTTGTATAAGTTGAAGTGCGTAAGACTCTGGATTGTACAGATGAATTGTAATATTTAGTGTTACTTTTGAGTATCGTTTCTGAGGCTCTAACTTGTTTGTGCGTAAGATTGAGGTCTGGACGTATGTATTGTTGAGTTGTAAAGTTAATACAGGTATGATATGGTTGGATGATGATGTGACGACCTGAACCTTTGACCTCAGATTTGGGGGCGTCACATTTCCTTTAGCTTTCTTCCTTGATGCTTCCTTTTTCAAGGGTTTTTCTTCAACCTTAAGAGCAACAGACTTTGTCTTCTTGCTTGATCTCCTATTTCTCTGTTCCAGTTCCAGTTCATGAGTTTTGAGCAACCCATAGATTTCATCAATCTCAGTTTCAGCAAGATCATAATTATCTCTTATAGTGGTTGTCTTTACATCCCACTTTTCAGGTAGAGCAAGAAGAAATTTGAGATTTGAATCTTCTAGATCATACTCTTTACTGACCAGTGACAAATCATTGAGCAGCTTACAGAATCTGTTAAATGTTTCTATCATGGTTTCTTCAGATTTAGCCTCAAAATGTTCATACTCCTGTGTGAGTATGTTCCTTCTGTTCTTCTTGATAGCAGCAGTTCCTTGACATCTAGCTTCAAGGGCATCCCAGATTTCTTTGGCAGTTGTGCAGTTAATCACTTTGTTAGACATAACATTGTCTAATGCACTATAAAGTAGATATCTAACCTTTGCATCCTTAGCAATAGATGAAATATCCTCAAGAGTCAGATCTTTCTTCTCCTTCGGAACTGATTTAGCTTCTTGACCAGCAGTAACAACAGATAACTTTGTTGGCTTATGAGGACCTTCATAAATTCTGTCAATATATTCTAGATCTGTAGCCTCCAGAAACATGGTCATCTTCATCTTCCAGATTGAATACTCTACCGGCCTGAGAATAGGAACCCTGATTGTCTCATAACGACTCACAGTAGTAGGTTGAGCCTTCTCAGTACTAGCACCAGAACCTGATGGAGGAAGTATCTCTGCCATTGTTTATAGCTGTGTGTGGATCTTAAACTGTATAGAGTAATAGATCTTCTCTGATACCAATTGTTAGGCCGAATACACAAATATAATCAAGTTTGTATGAGAGAATAACAATTAACACACGTTTAAATCAAAAACTGTATGGAATTAATAACTCCTCTCTCAGTGATGTAAAATATCACAGAGAGCTGCTTAGGTTACAATGGAATGATAATTCATTTCACGATACCCTTCTAGGGTTAACCTAATTGTATTTATAAAGATATACAGCTACAGTACAATCGATAATTGACACTCCTATAAATCAGCTATACAAATGTTATCAATTATGATTCCTACGCGTCTTCTTAGTTAATACAATATCTTCGATAGCTATCCAATCTTCAAAGATATTGCTTCCATAAATATCTTCAATTATTCTTCAAGGTTTGATAATGACCAGTAGACGCTTCCTCCTGACAGAGTTTAGCAAACTCTGTCGAGCTTCCAACTGTCAGAGTTTAATTAAACTCTGACCGCTTCCAGCTTCCAGTTAAACTCTGATGAATCACTGTAACACTTAAACACTGACATTATTCACATCAATTATATTTCACATATATTAATGACTAGAAGATGACCCGTGCCTCGTACGGGTTATTACGCTAGTTTAAGTTATAACTTATAACGTTAAATATAATTGATATGGTTAATATCAGTGTTTAAGTTTTACAGGGAAAAATAGAATTTAACTTGAAACTGGAAGCAGAAAGAGTTTAGTTAAACTCTGACAGTTGGAAGCTCGACAGAGTTTGCTATACGCTGACAAGAGGAAGCAGCTAAACTCTGTTGAACAGAAGCGCTTGCTGGTCAGTAACAGAATTATTGAAGATAATTATGGAAGCTATATCTTTGAAGATTGGATAGCTGTCAAAGGAAGTCGTGCTGACTAGAAAGACGTGTAGCAATCATAATTGATAATATTTGTATAGCTAATTTATAGGAGTATCAATTATCGATTGTACATAGCTATATATCTTTATAAATACAGTTAGGTTAACCCTAGAAGGGTATCGATCGTGTAACACAATATCTTTTCATTGTAACCTAAGCAGCTCTCTATGATATTTTACATCACTGAGAGAGGAGTTAATTCCAAATAGTTTTTAAAGTTTTTTAAGAACTTATTGTTATTCTCTCATACTTAGTTAATTATAATTGTGTACTCGGCCTAACAATTGGTATTAGAGCTTTTCCTGTTAATTTAATACAGTTTAAGATCCACACACACACAACTATAATCAATGGCAGAAATTCCTCCTCCAACAACAGGCTCTAGTGCTGAGAAGGCTCAACCTGCAATTGTGAGTCGATATGAGACAATCAGGGTTCCTATTCTCAAGCCAGCAGAATACTCAACCTGGAAGGTGAAAATGGCTATGTTTCTGGAGGCTACAGATCCAGAATATCTTGACAGAATTTATGAAGGTCCTCATAAGCCTACAAAATTATCTGTTGTTACTGCTGGACAGGAAGCTAAATCTATTCCAAAGGAGAAGAAAGATTTGACTCCTGAGGACATTTCATCCATTGCTAAGGATGGAAAGGTTAGACATCTGCTTCATAGTTCATTGGATAATGTTATGTCTAACAAAGTGATCAATTGTAAAACCGCAAAAGAGATCTGGGATGCCCTGGAGGTTAGATGTCAGGGAACTGCTGCAATCAAGAAGAATAGAAGAAACATACTCACACAGGAGTATGAACACTTTGAGGCTAAATCTGAAGAATCAATGACAAAAACCTTTGACAGATTCTGTAAGCTACTTATGATCTGGGATGTTAAGACAACCACTATTAGAGACAATTATGATCTGGCTGATACTGATATTGATGAGATCTATGGGTTGCTCAAGACTCATGAACTGGAAATGGAACAGAGAAGCAGAAGATCAGGCAGGAAGTCAAAGTCTGTTGCTCTAAGAGTTGAAGAAAGACCCTCAAAGAAGGAAGCATCAAGGAAGAAAGCAAAAGGAAAAGCTTTGGTCATTCATTCTGAAAGTGAGTCATCAAACTCTGATGTTGACTCAAACACAGATGGATCATCTGATTCTGAAGATGATGAGGAAATGATGCAAATGGCTGCTTTGATGGTAAAGACCTTCAAGACGATGGGATACAAGAACTTCAAGAAAGGGAAGAGATTCTCCAAGAATGATTCAAAGTCTGACAGGAAGAATTTCAGCAAATCTGAGAGAAAGGATACCAAATCTGGGAAAAGAGACAAGTCTGAGATTCAATGCTACAAGTGTAAGGAGATGGGTCACTATGCTCCTGAGTGCAAGAAGGGTAAAACTGAGAAGGCACACTTCACTAAAGGTAGAGATTGGGCAGACACCTCTGACTCAGATGAGGATGTAAACTATGCTCTCATGGCTACTACTGTTGATGAAGCTGAAGATTCTGAAAACAAGGTACGTACCTCTAACTACCTATGCTTATAATACTGATGATATAACTGAATTAAGAATATATCTTAAGGCTTTGCATATCAGTTATAGGGATCAGACTTTAGAGAATGAAAGAATCAAAACTGAGAATTCTGAACTCAAAGAGAGAAATTATGTTGTAGAAGAGAAACTTGCTAATATGAAGCAAGTTTAAAAGGAGAGAGATGATGCTGTCTATCTTGAACAAGAGTTATTAAGTAAGTATAAACAACTAGAATCTGAATTGGAGAAGGCAAATCACATAATTAAAAATTGGACTCACTCTGGAAAAGACACTCAAGAAGTTTTTCAATCTGACACTGTAGGTCTAGGTTATTCTGAGGAAGATGAACTTAGGTTTCAGAATACAGTCAAGATTAGACCACCTCTTCCACCTAAGAAATTTGGAACATTTGTTAATGGAATAATTGAACCTAGGTTTGAATGTGGAAAAGAAGCTGTTAAGAAAGAACCAGTAAAAACTAGTGTTAAACAGGTTAATATTGGTTTAATGACAGATAAACAACTCAAGCATAAGCTTAAGGAGTTAAAATCTGTTAAGAAACAGAAAGTGTCTAGAAAGAACAGAAATGGTAAAGTAGGCATCACTCAAGGTAATTATCCAATGCTTGCTACTTTAGCTCCAAGAAAGACATGTCATAACTGTGGTAGCACTAACCATCTTGCTAGCTTTTGCAGGAAGAACAAAAACATTAATTCTTTACCTTCCAAGTCTGAAGTAAAGAAAGATAATGTTAGAACTAGACCACAGATTTTATGCAAACACTGTGGAAGCACTTGGCATTCTATTTATACTTGCAGAAATTATCATGCTATTTATCATAATTACTATGAACTAAAACCTAATCTGAAATGGATCAGGGTTAATTCTGTAAGTGTAAATTCTGACAAAGTTAGCTTAAACTCTGATAGTGTAAATTCCGCTGCTAAAGCTAACAAAATTAAGAAATCCAAAGGATCCAAGCAAGTCTGGATCCTTAAATCTAATCTTCAGTAATTGTTTGTGATTGCAGGGCATCAGGGATAGTATCCTAGTCGTGGACAGTGGATGTTCAGGACACATGACTGGAAATAAAGCCCTGCTATCAGAGTATGTGGAGAAAGCTGGCCCAAGAGTTTCCTATGGAGATGGAAACATAGGACATACTCTGGGATATGGAAATATCAATCTTAGAAGTATCATCATCACAAATGTAGCTCTGGTTCTAGGACTCAAGCATGATCTGCTATCTGTGAGTCAAATCTGTGACAGAGGTTTTCATGTAGATTTTCAACCTGAATACTGTGAGGTTATCAGCAAAACCACAGGGAAAGTTGTTTTAGTTGGACAAAGGCACAACAATATCTATGAAGCAAGCTTGTTGACAAACTCTGATGGAAAAACTATGTGCCTGTCAACAAGAATGTCCAATGAAGAGAGTTGGAAGTGGCATAAGAAACTCTCTCATTTGAATCTGAACAACATCAATGAGCTGATAAGAAAGGATCTTGTTAGAGGACTTCCAAAGTCTTTGTTAAATGTTGATGGTCCGTGTGATGCATGTCAAAAGGCCAAACAGAGGAAGACTTCTTTCAAGAGCAAGTCTGAATCTTCAATTGTTGATCCATATCATTTTCTACATGTTGATCTCTTTGGACCAGTGAATGTCTTGTCAATTGGAAGGAAGAAATATGCTCTAGTCATTGTTGATGAATATACCAGATACACTTGGGTGTATTTTCTAGCAAAGAAGGATGAAACTGCATTAACTCTGATGGAGCATGAAAAGCTGTTGGACAAAGGATCAAAACACAAAGTCAAAATAATCAGAAGTGATAATGGAACTGAATTCAGAAATGCAACAATGGAAGAATTCTGCAAGAACAGAGGATTGAAGCAAGAGTTTTCTGCACCTGGTACACCACAGCAAAATGGTGTAGTTGAGAGGAAGAACAGAACCTTGATAGAAGCTGCCAAAACTATGCTTGATGAAGCACAATTGCCAACCTATTTCTGGGCAGAAGCAGTTCAAACTGCCTGTTTTACTCAAAATGCCACACTGATCAACAAGCATGGAAAAACACCATATGAGATGGTGAGGTAAAAGAAGCCAAACCTGAAATATTTTCATATTTTTGGGTGCAAATGCTTTGTGTTGAAAACTCATCCTGAACAGTTGACCAAATTTGAGTTGAAAGCAGATGAAGGAATTTTTGTTGGCTATCCAGTGTCAACCAAGGCATTCAGAGTTTATAATCTGAGAACAAAGGTGATTATGGAATCTATTCATGTGTCATTTGATGACAGGAAAATCACTGGACTTGAAGATGTTGATGAACATGATCAGTTGCATTTCGAAAATGAAGATCTAATCTCTGATGAAATAAACTATGATGAAACCAGTCCAACAAACTCTGTTGGTACAAACTCTGAACCTCTACTGGTACACACAGAAGAAATAGTACAGTCAGAACAAAGAGGAGAACCAGTTGAGGGGGAGCATGATCATAGTAACGACTCAAATTCTGATAGTGAATCAACTGAAAAATCTGGATCAAACTCAAACTCTGATGACTCAAACTCTGAAAGTCCAAAGTCTGACAGTTCAAACTCTGAGCAATCAAATTCAGGGGGAGCCTCAGAGAATGAAGAAAGGCAACAATATGATCAGGAGAACATTGATCAAGGGGGAGGATCAACTGTTGACAAAAGTCATTTACCTTCAGCTAGGAAATGGACAAAATCTCATACACCTGATCTAATAATTGGAGATCCAGACGCAAAAGTCAGGACAGGAAGTGCTACAACAAATGAATGTCTGTTTCATGCATTTCTGTCCAAATCTGAACCAAAGAAAGTGGAAGAAGCTCTTCAAGATGCTGACTGGATAACAGTAATGCAGGAGGAGTTAAATGAATTTGAGAGAAATGAAGTATGGACCCTTGTACCTAGACCAAAGAATAGATCTGTTGTTGGTACTAGATGGGTTTTCAGAAACAAAATTGACAGTGATGGGGTTGTTACAAGAAACAAGGCCAGACTTGTGGCCAAAGGCTATTCACAGCAAGAAGGCATAGACTATGATGAAACTTTTGCTCCAGTCGCAAGTTTGGAGGCAATAAGAATCTTTCTAGCATATGCTTCTCACAAGAAATTCAAGGTTTTTCAGATGGATGTGAAAAGTGCTTTTCTGAATGGAAAACTTGAAGAAGAAGTGTTTGTTGAACAACCACCAGGATTTGTAGATCCCAAGTATCCAGATTATGTCTACAGGCTTGACAAGGCACTCTATGGACTTAAGCATGCACCAAGAGCATGGTATGAAACTCTGGCTCAATTTCTTTTAGAAAATGGGTTCAACAGAGGTACAATTGATAAAACCTTGTTCTACTTGAATCTTGGTAGTGATCTGTTATTAGTTCAAATATATGTAAATGACATAATTTTTGGATCTAATAATGATAAACTCTGTAAGAAGTTTGCCAAGCTCATGCAGTCCAGGTATCAAATGAGCATGATGGGAGAGCTTAGTTATTTTCTAGGGCTACAGGTGAAGCAAACAGATGATGGAATCTTTATCAATCAAGCAAAATATACCAGAAATCTTCTCAAGAAATTTGGCATGCTTGACTGCTCATCTGCAACAACTCCCATGGAAACAGCAACAAAGTTGGAGAAAGACACAGGTTCACCAGTGGATATGACAAGCTATAGAGGGATGATTGGGTCTCTTCTTTATCTAACAGCAAGCAGACCTGACATCATGTATGCAACATGTCTTTGTGCAAGATTTCATGTAAGAACCCTAATTTTTGTAATATTTTCTTTTATATAATATCATATGACATTGTGAAGTTGGAACCTTTTTAGTCATCCCTGTTGATTAATAGAATTGATTGTCTGAGAGATTATGTTGTTGCATTCATTATGTAAGATAAAAAGGAAGATTGTGAAGGCAGAAGTCTTATTGTTAGTAAGATTTATAAAACTTGGGATTTGAGAATGGTTAGAGTATTAATAGATTTATTAAGAATTATGACGAGGAATTATGGACATTCGAGGAATTTACACAATTAAGTACTTAAGGAATTATAAGGGAAATCTCTACGTGACAAAATATTATTACGAGGGATTAATTAAGATACGATATGAATTAAAGATTAAGTGACAAGCATTGGTGGAGGAATAATAATACAAGGAAAGATATTACATGCAAGCTTCATGTAACTAGATTGTTAGAAAAGCAAACTAGAAAATGCAAAAGCAACCAATGAATAGTGATTAGTTGGTGCATTATTCTAGGAGACAAAGGAGTATGGTGCATGCCTAGTCTACTACCTAGGGTGCCAACATGTGATACAATAATACATATGACTAATACATATCACCCAACACCTTACTTTATTTCAACCAACACCCAAAAGCAAAAACAAAAACTCTCCCCCCTAGCATTATTGCTCTCGGCCAAAGCTAGAAACAAGGGGAAGAGAAGTTCTTTCTTCCACTTCTCATCACTCTTAATTCAAGGCAAAATTCCTAGGTCCTCTACACTCCATATAGAAGGTATGCTATGAATTTCAAGCCATTCTAACCATCCAATCTTGAGTTATAAATTGTTGAAAATTGAGTGAATAGTAACCATGTATGTTTATCTTTTAGATCTTGAAGGATTAAGGTCTTTAAAGGCTCATCCAAGTGTTCTTAGTGGTTGTAAAGCTCACCCAAGGTCTTTAGCTACTCAAGAAGGTATAAAAATCATAAACCCTTTTGGTTATGTAGTGTTTATAATGTTTGGTAGTAGATCCATGTATATATGAGTTAATCTTGGTTGTATAAGTAATGGATGACATGGATCTTGAGTTTTGATGTTGTGATTGTGACTTTTATGATTGTGGATAGTATATGTATCTCCATGAGTGTTATAAACCATGAACTAAGTGAATTAAGTGTTGGTTGTGTTGTGGAATTGTGAAAATGGGTTGATCTAAGTAGTATATGCTTGCTGAGTTTTTCCAAGGACATTTACCTGTCTTGTAACACGGTTTTGAACCCCCAAATGTTGTCCCCTGATGTCCTACCATATATTGTTGGAAAGATAATTGAATTTAGTTTCTGGAAATGTAAGGTTCATGGCTAGGTGATGTATAGATTTTAAGTTATGGCCGGAGAAGTGAATTGTGTTTCTGGATTCCGGACTGCACTAAGTGACCCCCTTGTGAACCTTGTTTAAACCCCTAAAAATATATGTGGGATCATGGAAAAATTTGAGAAGTTATTGAATGCAGTGGTGAAGACCCCCCAAAAAGAATTGGATTAAAATATGAATTTTTGAATTTTATAAAAATGCTAGAGTAAATTTTGCGCAAGGGAAAAAGTCGTTAGTGGAGCATAATTCTAGGGGTAATGGTTATGATTCGAATGTGGTAACTAAATTAAGTCGATTAAGTGACGAGCGTAATCGAGTGATGACATGAACCTATAGTGGGGCTAGAGTGTCGTAAGACGAGGTCATTAAGTTAATCTCATACCCCCCTAAAACCCCGTAATTAAAGAGATATTGTTAAGGTACTAACGAGCGGTTATTGCTTACGTATAGATCGTTCGACTCCGCACGCTCGACCACCCCAACCAAACCAAGGCAAGTTTACTTTTCAAAACTTATCCATATACAAGGACTTTCACTGTTGTGTTTGTAGTTTTCAATTATATCAAATGCTATGTTTATCGAAGTATTGATGCAATTGAGATTGTATAAGTACATATATGCTTGTACCCCTTGAACTTAGATTGAAATGTTTTCTTCGGACAACGACTCTAGCAATAGAGGTCGTAGCGGTCTGTATATACTATTGACCGGGGAGCGGTGTATTATTATATTGTATCTAGTTTGCGAAAACCCGAAGGGTCATTCGGGTAGTATCGTATACTCAAGTAACTATTTTTATATCTTCATAAATACTCGAAACCCTATCTTGGATTAAAAGTTTATTTTATCGAATAATTATTTTATTAATTATTAATATTAAATCTTAAAATATTATTTATTAATCATTGTTCATTATTTAAAGACAAAGTTAATCCAAGATACTTTTTTATACTTTCAAACTCGAACTCATTCGAACTCAAAACATTTTCGAAAACCCCCGGTCAGGTTCTGCTTCTTGTATGATTTCAAGAATCATCGGTCGACTGATGTCGAACCTCAATTACTCTGTTTTCAATCAAAATCAAGTTTTTAAAAGAAAAAGAAAAGGGGACTCTGGCAGGTGTGGGAACCGTTGACGAACGATTCCCGGGATGTGTAAGCGGCCGTGAGCCAGGCGGTCCATCAATTATTATTCCGGCCCAGGTGTTGCCGAAGGATGATTATGGATGTAGTTTTCATCGAGGGTGATTACGGATGTAGTTTTCACCCGGGGATAGTTACGGACTTGGATGTGGCGACTGATCATCGTCAATCCCTGTCAGGTTTTTATGTTTTCTTCCAGTCCCATCCTCCACTTTTGTAACACCCACAAATCCGGGGTCCAGGATCCGGTGGTTACGGTTTCCAATTCTGTCCACAACAATTGAACTTTCCTTAACATAAAATAAGTTACGTCTTTATGACCCAACACAACAATATAAAACACACCCGTTATAGTCCCAGAGATGAAATCAGAGTAACAATCAAATTTTTATTAATCACATTATGAGTTCTTACAATCCAAAAGAATTTCAATATAAATACATACTCTTTGCCATCCATTTACATAAGTCATACTAGACCATATTCTTGGTACTGAAAGAATAAATATATCCTACCAATAGCTTCTTCTTCAGCTCTGGTAGTCTCATCGTCCTCGCCCGCGTCGAGTGCGCCTTGTGCGAGTCATCTGGTCTAGCTGTTGTTGTGATATAATAATAAAGCAAGGGTGAGCAATGGCCCACCAACAATAATATATAACAGTTCAAAAGTATCTTTCAAACCATATGCCATGCATTTACGGAAATGATGCCAGTATAATATGAACGATGAAGTTACAAGGTAACTTAAAGTATTTGTTTGTAGAAATATCTGCTACATCAAAAGTAAGCGAGATATTCTCATTGTCATTAAAAAGAGGAACTTGCATGAAAAGATTGCAATTCCAGTTATGAACACTTTTCCAGCTCTGCCAACAGTAATCATGTTGCAGGAAATAAATAAGTTTGGATGATGAACCAATGAGGGAGTATTCACCGCGTCCGCTGTTCCAATCTTGATGATCAGTCGAGATCGTACAGCTCAAATTAGATTTACTACCGGTAGAAGGAAGAACTGACGGCTTTACTTGTCTACCGCCTTACTAGCTCTCCCAGGCCAACGGTTGGGCCAAAGGGGATGGACCGGTGCTACTCGGCCTCTTACACGACTCCTAGTTCCAATAGAATTCATGATTCTGAATGTAACGTTCGTCCCCATTTCCCCAAGTATAATACTTGTTGATAAGACTCTACAAAGTAGTCGTATCTAGTTGGAAAGGAAAATTCACCAATAACTTCCAAGCTATTGCTTGGTAACGAATATCAACTTGTTCCAACAATCTTACCCCTCGAAAGATGAGAAGGTAAACAACGACTTAATAAGTCAACAACACCCGAGCTGCGAGTGAAGAGAATACTCTATGACCGGGAAGTCGACAAGATAAATAACATTTTCCAAGTAAGGTTCCCTTATTATTAGAGAGGTAGACTCAAAGAAGAATGATGTCTGAGAACCTTTCTTGATATAATATTAATAATAATATGACTCCGAGGTATTTTCTGTAATAATCGAATAAGATAAACCTTATTGAGGTTATTCTAAGTATGAAATAAATATTCAGAGAATATTTATTGAATTAAAAATATTTAAAGAATATTTAAGAATATTAAAGGATATCTTTAATCAGGGTATTTCTCAAAATAATCCCTGGTGAAACATCAGGAGAATATTTATTGAATAAATAAATATTTAAATGAATATTCAAAATAATATTCATTAATTAATAGGGCCTGAAAGGAATACTTAAGATAATATTCATAATTAATTAGGAATTTAAATGAATATTCAAAAAGTAATATTCATTTAATGAATAATATTCTAAATGAATATCAAGTAATATTCATTTAGTAATCCAAGCCCTAAAGGAATATTCGAGATAATATTCGATAAATAAATCAGGCTTCAGATGAATATTTAAAATAATATTCATCAAGTAATTAATATCTTAAATGAATTTTCAAAAGTAATATTTATTTAATAAAATAATATTCTAAATGAATATCCAAATAATATTCATTTAGTAGTCTCATCTTTAGAAGAATATTCGAAATAATAATCGATAATCAATTCGACTCTGAATGAATATTGAGAAATATTATTCGTCGAATGGTTACGTTCAAATAATTATTTGAAGTAAGGATCGTTAAATAAATAATCTCGAACGAATATTCAAATAATATTCGTCGCCCGAATAAGGGAAAATATTTACTTAAATATTTTCCTTCGAGGTAACCTTGATATATCAAGAAATATTGACTCCCGGTCTATAGTTGATGAATAAGATATATACACCCTTCTCTGAGGGTCTTACAATAACCGGCTTATAATTGATACGTTAGCTGTCTAATTTATAAGCCAATAAACAATCAGGGAACAAGCATAATGATATAACTTGAAAGTAGGCATGCATGCTATGGCATATGTACAACAGAAAACATATATATATATTCAATCACAACAACAGCCTAAAAGAAGGGAATTGAAACTTGCCTGGTAGTCGAGTACGGTAAGGGGTAGTGGTAGCGGGTCCCTTGGTGATCTATAAATAGCCAAGGCATTCGGGATTAATCACTTAACATCTTAAAAGTTAAGTTATACTTAAATCGAAACACGTTCTCGAGTTATCTCGTTATACCGCTTTTAGTGGATTCCTTTTATCATCGATCCGACCCGACATTCGTTCGTTAATACGACATGTCATTGTACTTACACTTGGGACATACTTAAGTCATACAAGTTCTAAAGTCGATCGTTACAAATCAATATTATGCTCCGAGTTTTATCGCCCGTTTTCTAAGTGTTTTACCGAAGTTATAATCAAGCGGGTTTTTAGGGGTTCGTTCGCGATTAACTTTGATTCGAACATTTTTATAAAATCGGAAAACGATCCGTTTCACATGAGGTTTTCTCTCACACCTTACTTTTTACCTCTAGTATTTAATTACCAAGATTCGCCACTGACTTACGTATTTTACGAGGGTTCAATTTCAATTACGAACTTTCGGTTATGGTTACGAACCACTTTTACGAATTTAACCATAATTCCTAAACCGTAAATCGAAACGCTTCGATTCTTTCGCCAAAGTGATCTATGTTTAAAAAACTATTAGTAGGGTCCATTGCTTTGTCAAGAACAAAGAGTTATGACCACTGACCATATCGATTTCTTAATGTTAATGAAAATCGGGCATTACGACGGCTATGAATCGAGCATTCTAAAAATCATATCGCATCAACCAAGCCACACCGGGCATCTAAACAATTTATACACTTAATAAGCATCTCTAAGAGTCCAGAAGCTACTGATCTTGGTATTGAAAATCATCATGCTTCTTGATTCGCTAAACCACTTAACTAATCATGCTTATAACATCATTAAGAACATATTACTCTAAAATCATCAAGAACAAGCATGATATCAAAGTAAGGCCTAGGGTTTCAAGAGATTTATACCTTCCTTGGAGTGTGTAAAGACCTGCTAAGCCTTGCATAATCCTTGTATACCCATAACCAAGCTTAGATCATCCTAGAAATCAAGAAAATCAAGAGTTGTTCTTGAAAATCACTATTCACCCTAGACTTTTATGATTTCTTTGAAAATGGAAACAATGGATTTTGAGGCTAAGATTTCTAGGGTATCATTTTTATGAAATATAGGACTTACCATAAAAATTTCAAGATCAAACAAGGAGTGGAAGTGGGACTTTGATCTTGGATTTTAAGAAGAAGCCGAATGCTCCATTTTTGGAGAGAATGAAGTTGGTTGCTTTGTTTGCTTGGTTTACTCTCATCCAAAATGTATTATTGATATGTCTAAATAATATCTAGTCCATAAATCTACTTTATTAAAGGTGGGAGGTCATTGCTTGCATCACTAAGTGGATGAGTATTGGTTTGTCTTGGTTTGGAAGCTAAGTGCTTGGTTTATTCTCTAAGTGTTCTAGTTCCTTGGTACTAGTTTGGTTAGTAGATATTTCTTACTTGCACATGCATGCACCTTGCTCTCTACTTGCTCTTTTATCTGGTTATTGCTCAATTCATTGATCGTTCGGACGAATAACTAAGTAGTTTCACCTCTAGGGTTTACCGGGAAATTTCTCGATATTCATAATACCTTCCCCAATCCTTAATATAATCCTCGTGATGACCATGTAGGATATTTAATCTCGATACGAACTTAATTCGTAATCTAGGATTCGTTCGCTTTATTGATTAATCTCGTTATAACGTTTTAGCGGTTTCTAGAACGCTTGTTTCACTGCCTTAGTGGTTTCCTACCTTCATTCTTAAATCAAATATAATAACATCCCAAAATATCAAATCCTCAAAGTTAATATCTCAATTCTTGGATTTATAATAATATTTAATCCACTGTCCGGTCAAATATTATACCGATAAAGAATTTGGAATTTCTGAATTCCGATCGTCTCTGCATTCACTTATTTCCTCCGCGTATTACTAATATGACTTCGAAACATCCATATCACGTCCCGTACATAGGGTGGCGTGAAAAGTTTTCCAACTTACAAAATCACTATTCATCCACCAAATTACTATGCACGTACAGGAAACACTATGCACGTACGGGAAATACTATGCACGTACGGGAAACACTATGCACGTACTCATTTCCCTTCAAGGATCCATTAGCTCCTTCCTGGATGGTAGATTATTCTTATCTAGGTCCTCAACCATTGAATTATTCTATTCTGACAATATACCAATGCATCAGGATCATTGTCCAAAGCAATATCCATTCATTACAATCATTGTTCTTTGAAACCACCATTCATTAGAGCTGGTGACCTTGTTGTCGGAATCATTGTTCCTCATTTTATCATTACTTAATAAATGTTTTAATTATATCCAAAATTTGGGGTTCTTACAGTCTCCCCTCCTTAAAAGGATTCCGTCCCGGAATCAGGTAGAAAACAAGAGTCGTTTATCTGTCGTTTCAGCTTCCGGGTCAACTCTTAGTCGTTCTGCCCTTTCTCAGCACATCTACTGGTGCTACAGTGCATACTTTATCCTTTTCCATCAACTTTGTCATTTTTCGTACAACACACTATCCGGGTTATACTCTTACTCAGTCTTATCCTTATTGATACCTGTAGTAACATTGGTATCACTATCACCCTACGAATTCGGAGGTAACCTCGCTCGTACTGTGCATTTCCTGATCGCTTTAATCTTCGCAATCTCGATCAATATAGAGAAGTGGAAAGATTTATTGAGAGATCACTATGATCAATTGAACATTTGTTATATTGCACAGTTAGTACAGAAGGGGGCCAGCATTTAGTACTTGACAAGCAATTAAACAAGTTATGGTATTCCACTTAGACTTCTATCACATAGACAGATAGTCACGTAGCAGTACCTCCCCTCCTAAAAGGGTTGTTCTTCTCAATTCATAAAGAAGATGAATAGGAAAGAAGAAGAGAAAAGAGTTCTAAAGGATTATAGAAAGCTTTCATGGTTGTAGAATATCATACTCAGAATTTACCTCTGAACTATAGAGGTTTATCAAAGAAGAAATTAACCATAATTATATCCAATACTATTTGATCGCAATCTCACGTGTCAACATATCTTGCTGCTTTGTCCATTATTCTATGGACAAATACTCTTGTTCAATCTTAGCGATACTCACATTCGGGAAATCCTTCAACCTTTCAGGTTAAATCTTAGATTTCTCACTTGACACCATTATTACTGACATTCCATGTCACGCTACTAGCTTTTTCATTTCTATAATATTAACACTATCAGGTTGTCATCCCGAGAATTCATTAGAAAACCCTTTCATAACATTCCTTGCTTCTCATTCCATAGTTGCTTTCCCAGCCTTTTCTTTATCAATCACATCCTTCTTATTATCTGATTCTTACCCATTTCAATTATTTACTTTCACCTTCACCTCTTTATTGAGACACCTTTTTGCACTTGGTACCTCCTTATCGGTATTCCGTCACATTTATTCTATAATCATCACGTTATTCCAATTTAAACTTTCCGAAATGAATCTGGCCCGATCCCTTTTACTTAGATTCATATAATCTACTTCTGCCAACCTTGTTTCTCATCACTCGTTCTTTTCTATCCGTGGTTTTCCACAGGTTGTCTTTCGTAAGTCAGACCAGGTCGTATATCTACCGGCTCATGCTCTTATCATCTATCGAGCATCTGTATTTTACTGGCGTAGCCTGGCCACATGAAAACCCGTTATGACCGTGCTATAAGTTTTGGGGGTAAGGCTGGCTCGAATACCGCCGTCCGAACACTTTTAAACTCTCAGGTGGCCCAATAAGTCTCGGGCTCAACCGCCCTTCCCTCCAAGTCTCATTAATTCTTTCCATGGGAATATCTTTAACATCATGAATCATCAACCTCATATTCTCTTATCTTGTTTGCGCAGAAGTACACTAACACAAACTTGTTTGTCATTCATCAACATGCCATTTAGTTAATCAATGGCAGCACTTTCTTTATCTTTACATTGTCATCTACTTTCTTAGAAGAATCACCATCGCTTGTTGTTTACGTAGTGCATTAATAGCTAATCCTACGGGTTTCAAATCCTTTAGGGAGACAAAGTAATCACTATTCCTTATTCATAAGGAACACTTCCTGAACTTGATGTAGATATTACATGAAGGAGATACAATTGCAGAAGAGTTTCAAGCATCGCAGCTATGTCAGGTTGATGAAACTATCACTCATGTAGCTTCCATAAGAGACTGGAAACTTAACGGTTTACTTCGTTAATTTTGTACCATGGTCCTGGTTTGCCTCAAAACGGGACCTTCTAAGGTACGTAATATGCTTAAGACTCCATCAGGAATCGAATCTTTACTTAAACTATTATTACCGTCAATTCTTGCACAGTCGTCAGAAGAAATGTAAATTCCTCCATTCCGATATGACCTTCAAGGTCATTCCAAATATCATTCTGTTTCTTCGGTATGAACATTTGTAATTATTCCTTTATACTTAGATTGTCGGCCACCTCATTGGCCTTTCCTGATACTAACAATTTCTTGTAATCCATGTTCTCTGGATACATTCCAACTCAAACTTTTCTACCTCATTCCCATCACTGTTGGGTTAAAGCATTCTCCATTAAGCTCTGCTGAAGGAGAAAATATAACTATCAGTCTTTTTTTTTCCATAAGTCATTGCTTCCACCTTCCCGTAGGAACTTTATCAAAGTTACTCTCGATCATACCTAGGATATTTGTTCTCTTAGTTCTTTCTTGTTCTAGGATAATCTCAACCTTCTTGGGTTCCATCCATACCTCATCATGGTTTCATACATGCCTCATCTGGCATTATTGTTATTGTGTCTTACACATTCTCTACCAAACTTCTATTTTGAAACTCAGAATGTTAACTTTTTCCTTGTAAGGTTTCTTAGGTCGTCCTCCTCATTCCTCCTGTATTTTCTAGGTACAGGGTATATCAAAACGTCATTGATCAATACTCTAATAATTCTACCTATGCTCTTTCCAGAACTCTTTTTAATAATCCTTACAGGTCATTGTTGCCTTAGCAAATCCAACTCATATAATCTGAATTCACAATGTCTTTATTAGGGTCACTACACCATAAAAGGCCTACAGCAACACCAAAAAAATGTTGCCGTAGACCTGAAATATGTTGCCTTAGGCCCAAAAAACCCCAAAGGCAACATTTTGCTGATGTAGCTATTTTGGCCGTTGCCTTTGGGGTCAAAGACAACGTTTTACTTTTCTATGGCAACATCAGTTTTCTGTTGGCGTAGACTAGCTATGGCAATATTAATAGTTTTTAGCAACATGATGTTATGTTGCCTTTGGGTTAAACATTTTTCAAAAAAGTGGGACCCACCAGTGAGGCCCACCAGTGGAGCCCACCGTGGGGTCCACTGTAGGACCCACTTTTATGGCAACACAAATTTTGGCTACAGCAACATTTGCTAGCAACATTTGTTAACATTATTTTTACTTTTTGCCAACATTTTATAGCCTCAATGGCAACAATTTTCTATTTTAAACAAAAAATCAGCAATATGAAAATATTCATTCAATTAATAACCAAATCAATACAACAGACATTATTTACCATCATAACAATCCATACAGATTCAATACAATTTCAACCGACCCAAATTCAGAACAAGAGGCATAAAAGCCGGTGCCACAAGTACATAAAACTACAATCTTAATTACTAAGTACGTAAGTCTAACATAATAGCAAAAGACGTAAAACATATATAACATATGGCATTAAGAGCCGGTGCCACCAGTCATTGGAGTACCATCTTCATTGTCACTCGAGATTGCAACAAGAAGTCCATCGGCCACAAGCACTGCAGTAGAGGGAGCTATACCTATTGCTCCATCTGTGAAATAGATTAATAAGAAAGCATAAACAAAATCAAATTATTGAGTTTCTTAAACCTGAATACAAATGAAGATATATCAATTATGCTTCATATTTTATTACTGTTCCACATCGAATTAAGTTTAAATTTATATATGTAATCAGAAAAAAAATGGCATTCAAAAGCTTGCACTTTTGATTAAGTTTTTTCTCCTCAGAAGATCAGCCATATTTTCTAGCGACATGTTAATTGTACAAGGTAACTACTTGCACTGATTCCTCGTATAGCTAGAAACATTGGGGAACTATAATACTAAGCCAGGAGGGTCCATCAAATATATCATTGATTCTTCTTAACTTATGCCTAAGATACATAGCTTTGGAGGGTTACTACTCTAACATATAACAACATGCCACACAAGGTTAAACCTTGTGTTGTTTTAAATTTTAAATGAAAGACTTATGATTCAAACAATCATATAATCCAAGTCTCTAACAAGTACTCGGTACTACCACACACTTAAAAGGGGAAGCCAAACAGCTGCCTACTTAACTTTGTGATTTTCAAAAGTAATGAAATAGCGTTCAGTTTAAAATTCTAAAACTAGATATGAACAAGTGGAAAACAAAATTGAAAATGCACTTGCTCATAGTTAAAAACTGTCCTGGCTTCTTTCGATCAGGAAGGCGGATAACCTTCCTAGAAATCTTGAAAACATACCTCAAGAGATTTTACATATGAGTTTATAAATAGCTGGGACTTTCCAGCTATTGTGCGTGCATGCTGCCTCAAGTATCGGCTTATCTCCATCTATGACAAAACAAAACATTATTAGTCAACAAGGTGTTATTATTATACAGGTATCATAATAACAATTGTTTGAGAAAGAAGGATGAATTCGTACATCGATAGCACCCCCACCAGCAACTACAACAGAGTTCTTCATGGCTATCCGAACAATCATAATTGCATCATGTAAGCTGCGCTCTGCTTCCTCAATGAACTGATGGAGACCATAGATTTTTTTTGTCAAAAATGTAATAAATAAAAATATCAAACACTATCAGCCAACTTTTAATAAGTAAAAACCTGGTAATCTCCCCCACGGAGAACAATAGTTGCTGTCTGGCCAGAAGGACATCAACTAAATATATTAAATCGCTCAATCTCAATAGCTTTGACAAATGACAAATAGTACCTAGACAGTATCATATAATTCTAATGGTGCTTGATACTAATGTATTTTAACAATCTAGTGGCATATAATTTTGAGCATTTTCAAAGGGGAGACCTCACCAGTGACATTGTTGACTGATGTCTGTACAGTTCCACTAGTGGCTGCAGCAACCCTCTGCAAATCCTCTTCAACAACACGGCCAACACAAAATATATCTCTAAGAGCAATCTTACAAATATATCTCTTCAGCAAAAATCTTATAAATCTTTAAAAACAATCAGTCCAGTGATACCTTAAGCCTCTGTTTGCTATCTTTATCCCAAAAGTTGAAAGTACCATCAGACCCAACAGTTGCGAATGTGTGATGTACCTAAGAAAGAAGGATATGAGATTCTCAGTAAAGTATAAATATAACTATAAATATGAATGTAAGAGCACAAAAAGTTTCCTAGACAAAATATATATATGCCTTCATTATAAGAAAATAGATTTCAAAATCTTAAATCCAGACTGCTTTTTCTTTGACTATTAATACTCATTATTTTCTAATCCTCCATTAAGATAATGTGCTGAAGAAAGGTCATATCCCAGAGTCCTATAAACATATCTCCATGATTTGTAAAGTATGTACCTCGAGCATTTTCTCTGGTTGAATCATTCCTTTCCATGATCGCATTTTCTGTCCTGTAACAGGGTCAACAACAAGAACTGTAGGACTTGAATCCCATTTTTAGTATGTACAGACCTTACTGCCCTCCTCTGCATCCAAACGTAAGTATCTATGCCTATTGTGTAATCGCTAGAAATTATATCATTAAATGATAAAAAAAATTACATTGATGAGTACTTGCATTTTCATATACAAAAGATGCATCTCCCTTGACTAGTTCAGACTGCTAAAGATAACTCCCTTAGGATACAATAGGATACAATTCCGCAGTTTTCTACCTGATTCAACAATTTTAGGGTTGATGAAACCAACACTAGATTGGATATGTACTATAAATTAAATTAACATACAGGGCGGTTGCGAAAGAACTTCTCTTCAGCAACTAGTGCATCCTTGATTGTCCACTTTAACATTATATTATCCTGGTTCAAATTGTTTCCACCAACCACATAAGACTTTAAACTTCGTTATGCCAATTCAAAATAGAAGCAAGATTTGTAATTAACAATAAAAACAAATATAAAAATTATGATCCAAAAACATTATATTTATGTATTCGAGTTGAAACTAGTTGAACTAGGCTTAAAAATAAAAATTACGACATAAAAATGCATACCTAAGCACAAATAAAGGAAGATAAGGATTATATAGTATGATACATACATATGATTACTTGTTACCCAATAAGGTAAAGTGTTTAACACTTTAGCAAGAGCCATCT
This sequence comes from Saposhnikovia divaricata, assembly GCA_036435485.1. Lineage (NCBI taxonomy): Eukaryota > Viridiplantae > Streptophyta > Magnoliopsida > Apiales > Apiaceae > Saposhnikovia > Saposhnikovia divaricata. The sequence goes on along the minus strand of CM071597.1, from coordinate 63,158,896 downwards.
TTTTACAGTAAACAACCTCAAAAAAGTTTTTAGCATCGTTCAATTGATGAACCATCTAGATTATAGAGATGAAGTGAAGACAAAAAATAACAATGAAAACATGAAATTACCTCTTGACTACGATTTACAATGCCTACATAACCGAGTTGCAGGGGGAGAACGTTACCCAACAAAAAATTACGAGCATCAGTATTCAGTACCTCTGTCTATAATATCCAACTAAAAGTACCTTTGTCTATAATATCCAACTGAAAGAAGAAGAATTTACTTGGTCAAAACTAAGACAGAAATCCAGAAAGATATTATGTCAAAAGGAGTCAATTACAACTAATGCACCTTTGTAATTACACCAATCGTCCGAGAGCCTGAACATTAAATTAGCATATAACAAAAAATATTCACAAAAAATCAATATTGACCCAAACGCCAAAATAATATTAACACCGACACCAACATATAACATGAAAAATTAATATTAATACGAAACATAAGTACTCACACAATTGAACATGCAAATACATAAGACATACCTTACCCTCGAAGCTCAAATCGAAAATGAGTAAAACCCTAATTTTGAAACCCTAAATTGAATTCGATTGAAGCCCCAAATTGACGAGACCCATTTGAAGCCCTAATTTGAAATCAATCCTGAGAGACAGAAAAAAAGACCCGAATTAGTAAAAGAAAATACTAAATTAAAGGTCCAAATTGAACTAATCGAACCCAAATTGAACCATTGAAGTTGCGAAGAATGCAAGAGATGTGCATACAGAGAGTTTAGAGAATGTTAGAGAGAAAGAGAGGAGGGGTATAGAGAATGTGCATGAATATTGTGCGTGAATGTGAAAATGAGTATGGAGTGTGTACGTAAGCACTAGCAACCCTGGGAGAGAGGAGACCGAGAGAGAGAAAGTTGTATGAAGTGAGATTATTTTTACAAAGTTAAAGGAGCGGTACAAGGAATGAATTGGTTGCGCGGGTTTTTTGCCGCTCTCAAATTCCCCAAATTTTCATCTTTTAATCTTTTAGTAGGAAAAAATAATTTAATTTTTCACTTTTAATTTATTTGAAAAAACAATTTAATTTTTCATTAAGTATTCAATCCTTTTACATAATCTGTAGTAATATATTCAAATTTTTTTAATCATATAAAAAATTATTTTTTATTTTAATAATATATTAAAACATATTTAAAACAAAATTTATTTTAAAAAATTTTGTTAAACAATATTTAATGAATATAAAAATAAAATTATTTACCTTAAAACATTTTAATATTTTTAATAAAATATACACTTCTACTAGCATATTCATGATTTTTATAAAAATTTCTTGATGATTTTTATTCAAATAAATTAATTTCCATATGAAAAAAGGTTAAATTTTTTATTTTTATTAGTATAAAATGTAAAATTTTGTTCATTGCAAAATAATGGCAACACAATTTCATACCTATAGCAACATGCCAACACTTTTATTCTATGGCAACATATTTTTTACTACCTAAGGCAACATAAAAATGATAACGTTGTCTTAGCCAAAAACATCATAGCAAAGACAACATATTTGATGGCAACATAGGCTAAATATGTTGTCGTAGGCATTTTATGGTGTAGTGGGTTAATGCCATCCCTTGTGCATTCCCCAGGGTTTGTCTTAATTTATGGATATCCTATCCTTAATTCAACTACCAAGGAATTCTTGCATCCTATAATTGGCAATCAGATCATGTATCCTTAATAAGGGTCTCTTTTCAACTGTTCTTATTTGATAATCGATTGGTAACTTAATGCCACCCTCTTCTTTCAGATAGTTATCAGCATAATTGGCCTTCCAAAAAGGCAACGTATGCCTATCTGCTCTCTTACAGAACGTGGTAATGGTAGCAAGGATGTTTTGGGAGATATTGGTTGAGTTCAACGTGAATCTCTTAGTGCTTATCGTTCTTCTCAAAGGTACTTACCTTAGGCAAACTTTCTACAGCATACTGATCAATCTCTGACCATTTCTATACTCTCTTCATAAACCTTCATTGTTTACTTCCCTTAGTCATAATATATTCATGGTATTTATATTACCCTAACATCATACATCTCAAGTAATTATACTTCCATTTTTACACGTAATCTTGGGCAATCATATACACATGAAACACTTTAGTACGGGTGACCCCATTCCGAAAAGGTCTAGTAAATTCCCCATCAAATCATGGGTTGCAAAGGGTTTAGTAGAAGATTCCTACGATCTCATTAATGTTTCTTTTATGTCAGAAGCCCTTGCAGTCGGTGCTTACTTAGAAGCAACCCTGCTTTGTCCTTTCATTGCTGGTCTAGTCACTTGATAATCCTTGGTGACTTGGCCTTAACTGGCCATACTAAAATAAAATATACGATTTTAGGGGTTGGCTAATTAGCATTACTTTTCTAGCAATTGCCGACATAGTGTCTTCTACTTTGATACCTTTCTACCTTTCCAAAACTTTACTTCATATAAGTCTTAATCGACTACTCGGCCCGTCTTCGGCCACCTTTCCTCTACTTTTATATTTATAACTATTCTTATCAATCCCACGTGCCACGCACGCTTACCATTCCTGGCATAACAGCCTTTTCACTTAAGTCAATCCCGGAGGTTCTTAGTCCGACTGGATTCTTACTTACATTTCCTATTTCCGTCCAATCTTACCTCATCATTTTATCTCTACCATCGATTGTAATACTCAGGGTCCGTCTATTAACCCATATGACAGCAACCTTACCCAATCCACAGGGTTCGCTCCAGTTTCCATTTTCTTCAATGATGTTCTCTGATAATCAGAAAGATAAGGTTTGCCAAAATTTGCCGAATTCCTTTCCAGAATCAGGGAAATTTTGATCAATCTATCCACCTACTGGTAACATTAAGGAGACCAGTTTCGAAACCTGAAGAATGGTTCTATGAACCTCCAAGCATGTAGAACCATAAACAGTCCTAATTTACGAAATAATAGTCATCAGATTGGAGGTTTAACCACTGGAGAGGAATCAATGATATATATCCCATAGAAGGGATATCAAAGTTTTAAACTGAAACATGCCACCTCTTCCTGATACATATACATCTTAATTGTTGATAATATCAAATGTCAGTCTTCCTAACCACAGGTTTCAGAAGGAACACTACCGTCGGAGTTAGTCGTTTCATAAAAATTGGCACTACTAGGGCCATCCTAGTCTGGTGTACCGTGCTGTTCGAATGCATCCGCAATTACTCTACCGTACTGCATAAGCACACCACCTAAACCTGTATGAGATGCATCATAGTGTATCATAAAGTCTTCCTTCTCCCGTTAGGCAACACCAACACCGGGTCGTTACCAATTTCATCTTAAAACATTCTCTATTACCTCTTAACCACTAATCGCATTACTTGATCCATTTGCAATTCAGTGTCAGAATAAACTTAAGGTAACTACTATAATCTATTCGGGGAAAAGAAAGAATTTAATATTCTTCTGAATCACATGCATCTAACGTTCCTGATTCACCATTTTACTGAGTTAAAATAAACTTATACTTAGTACCTGATAGTAGTCATATTACGAGTTTATCATAGACCCGCTGGTCTTTTCCTCTGGTAGTTTCTGAGATCATCGTCTCGCTTACTACTTTATATAACTTTATCCAATTAGGCCATCACTTTCCACTATCTTTACTTTCGAAGCTGGTTCATTCATAATATGGACATTTCGCTGAATAAAACCACCTCAACAATCTCAATTTGGTTTCATAAAATATAACCCATGAAATCTGCCTTCTCATGGCGAATTACCATTGGCAATATTCACACTAATCCATTTATCCGATAATATGGCACTTGTTGCCTCTATCTCAACTGCTCCTGGGTGCTCCCCGTCCTACATCGACGTCTTTGATAATCATGCATCATTCTAACTCCTTTCTCATTAATCTGAAAGTCTCTAAGGATTTTTATCTATCCCCATATAAGACCTCAAGTAATCCTTCCAATCTGTCTTAATTGCTGGTACTACCTCTCGTAGTCCGGCTATAAATCCAACATAAAATTTCAATTCTCTTAATAATATCTCAGTTCTTTGTGCTCACTTCTCTGAGCACTATAATCTTAACTCTCGATATCCCTCTGGCTGCAGCCCTCATTTCCTAGGAGTAAACTCCTCATCCTCAATAGGATTCTCCTCTGCTGGAACCTCTTTCGAGTCCTCAATAGGGTACTCTATCGAATTCACAATCCGATCGTCAGCATATAATACAACATCATCATGCTGCTGCTCGTACGCCTCAAGGTCTGTCGCCTTACTCGTTGACACGATATCGAGCTAAGTTACTATCATGATACTTAAGAGTTCCCATAAGGGTTTTATATGTCATCACTACATTAAGTAGTCCGACTATGAACTTGGCAAGAGTTCTTATTATCTTAGTGAATTTACTATTTTAACGTCGCCTCATTTCTGGGGTTTATAACGTACGCTCTGATACCACTTCTGTAACACCCCCAGATCCGGGGTCCGGGATCCGGTGGTTACGGTTTCCAATTCTGTCCACAACAATTGAACTTTCTTTAACATAAAATAAGTTACGTCTCTATGACCCAACACAACAATATAAAACACACCCGTTATAGTCCCAGAGATGAAATCAGAGAACAATCAAATTTTTATTAATCACATTATGAGTTCTTACAATCCAAAAGAATTTCAATATAAATACATACTCTTTGCCATCCATTTACATAAGTCATACTAGACCATATTCTTGGTACTGAAAGAATAAATATATCCTACCAATAGCTTCTTCTTCAGCTCTGGTAGTCTCATCGTCCTCGCCCGCGTCGAGTGCGCCTTGTGCGAGTCATCTGGTCTAGCTGTTGTTGTGATATAATAATAAAGCAAGGGTGAGCAATGGCCCACCAACAATAATATATAACAGTTCAAAAGTATCTTTCAAACCATATGCCATGCATTTACGGAAATGATGCCAGTATAATATGAACGATGAAGTTACAAGGTAACTTAAAGTATTTGTTTGTAGAAATATCTGCTACATCAAAAGTAAGCGAGATATTCTCATTGTCATTAAAAAGAGGAACTTGCATGAAAAGATTGCAATTCCAATTATGAACACTTTTCCAGCACTGCCAACAGTAATCATGTTGCAGGAAATAAATAAGTTTGGATGATGAACCAATGAGGGAGTATTCACCGCGTCCGCTGTTCCAATCTTGATGATCAGTCGAGATCGTACAGCTCAAATTAGATTTACTACCGGTAGAAGGAAGAACTGACGGCTTTACTTGTCTACCGCCTTACTAGCTCTCCCAGGCCAACGGTTGGGCCAAAAGGGAAGTCGACAAGATAAATAACATTTTCCAAGTAAGGTTCCCTTATTATTAGAGAGGTAGACTCAAAGAAGAATGATGTCTGAGAACCTTTCTTGATATAAGATTAATAATAATATGACTCCGAGGTATTTTCTGTAATAATCGAAGAAGATAAACCTTATTGAGGTTATTCTAAGTATGAAATAAATATTCAGAGAATATTTATTGAATTAAAAATATTTAAAGAATATTTAAGAATATTAAAGGATATCTTTAATCAGGGTATTTCTCAAAATAATCCCTGGTGAAACATCAGGAGAATATTTATTGAATAAATAAATATTTAAATGAATATTCATTAATTAATAGGGCCTGAAAGGAATACTTAAGATAATATTCATAATTAATTAGGAATTTAAATGAATATTCAAAAAGTAATATTCATTTAATGAATAATATTCTAAATGAATATCAAGTAATATTCATTTAGTAATCCAAGCCCTAAAGGAATATTCGAGATAATATTCGATAAATAAATCAGGCTTCAGATGAATATTTAAAATAATATTCATCAAGTAATTAATATCTTAAATGAATTTTCAAAAGTAATATTTATTTAATAAAATAATATTCTAAATGAATATCCAAATAATATTCATTTAGTAGTCTCATCTTTAGAAGAATATTCGAAATAATAATCGATAATCAATTCGACTCTGAATGAATATTGAGAAATATTATTCGTCGAATGGTTACGTTCAAATAATTATTTGAAGTAAGGATCGTTAAATAAATAATCTCGAACGAATATTCAAATAATATTCGTCGCCCGAATAAGGGAAAATATTTACTTAAATATTTTCCTTCGAGGTAACCTTGATATATCAAGAAATATTGACTCCCGGTCAATAGTTGATGAATAAGATATATACACCCTTCTCTGAGGGTCTTACAATAACCGTCTTATAATTGATACGTTAGCTGTCTAATTTATAAGCCAATAAACAATCAGGGAACAAGCATAATGATATAACTTGAAAGTAGGCATGCATGCTATGGCATATGTACAACAGAAAACATATATATATTTATATATTCAATCACAACAACAGCCTAAAAGAAGGGAATTGAAACTTGCCTGGTAGTCGAGTACGGTAAGAGGTAGTGGTAGCGGGTCCCGGGTCAGCTTGGTGATCTATAAATAGCCAAGGCATTCGGGATTAATCACTTAACATCTTAAAAGTTAAGTTATACTAAAATCGAAACACGTTCTCGAGTTATCTCGTTATACCCCTTTTAGTGGATTCCTTTTATCATCGATCCGACCCGACATTCGTTCGTTAATACGACATGTCATTGTACTTACGCTTGGGACATACTTAAGTCATACAAGTTCTAAAGTCGATCGTTACAAATCAATATTATGCTCCGAGTTTTATAGCCCGTTTTCTAAGTGTTTTACCGAAGTTATAATCAAGCGGGTTTTTAGGGGTTCGTTCGCGATTAACTTTGATTCGAACATTTTTATAAAATCGGAAAACGATCCGTTTCACATGAGGTTTTCTCTCACACCTTCCTTTTTACCTCTATTATTTAATTACCAAGATTCGCCACTGACTTACGTATTTTACGAGGGTTCAATTTCAATTACGAACTTTCGGTTATGGTTACGAACCACTTTTACGAATTTAACCATAATTCCTAAACCGTAAATCGAAACGCTTCGATTCTTTCGCCAAAGTGATCTTTGTTTAAAAACCTATCAGTAGGATCCATTGCTTTGTCAAGAACAGAGAGTTATGACCACTGACCATATAGATTTCTTAATGTTAATGAAAATCGGGCATTACGACGGCTATGAATCGAGCATTCTAAAAATCATATCGCATCAACATGAATACCCAATTTAAGAAGGGTAGTCAAGATTCCTGATGGGCGTACCTGTGCCCACCTAGCTGTTTAGGCGAACCTGGCCTTTCATTCGCTCCCAACCAAGCCACACTGGGCATCTAAACAATTTACACATTTAATAAGCATCTCTAAGAGTCCAGAAGCTACTGATCTTGGTATTGAAAATCATCATGCTTCTTGATTCACTAAACCACTTAACTAATCATGCTTATAACATTATTAAGAACATATTACTCTAAAATCATCAAGAACAAGCATGATATCAAAGTAAGGCCTAGGGTTTCAAGAGATTTATACCTTCCTTGGAGTGTGTAAAGACCTTTCTAAGCCTTCCATAGTCCTTGTATACCCATAACCAAGCTTAGATCATCCTAGAAATCAAGAAAATCAAGAGTTGTTCTTGAAAATCACTATTCACCCTAGACTTTGATGATTTCTTTGAAAATGGAAACAATGGATTTTGAGGCTAAGATTTCTAGGGTATCATTTTTATGAAATATAGGACTTACCATAAAAATTTCAAGATCAAACAAGGAGTGGAAGTGGGACTTTGATCTTGGATTTTAAGAAGAAGCCGAATGCTCCATTTTTGGAGAGAATGAAGTTGGTTGCTTTGTTTGCTTGGTTTACTCTCATCCAAAATGTATTATTGATATGTCTAAATAATATCTAGTCCATAAATCTACTTTATTAAAGGTGGGAGGTCATTGCTTGCATCACTAAGTGGATGAGTATTGGTTTGTCTTGGTTTGGAAGCTAAGTGCTTGGTTTATTCTCTAAGTGTTCTAGTTCCTTGGTACTAGTTTGGTTAGTAGATATTTCTTACTTGCACATGCATGCACCTTGCTCTCTACTTGCTCTTTTATCTGGTTATTGCTCAATTCATTGATCGTTCGGACGAATAACTAAGTAGTTTCACCTCTAGGGTTTACCGGGAAATTTCTCGATATTCATAATACCTTCCCCAATCCTTAATATAATCCTCGTGATGACCATGTAGGATATTTAATCTCGATACGAACTTAATTCGTAATCTAGGATTCGTTCGCTTTATTGATTAATCTCGTTATAACGTTTTAGCGGTTTCTAGAACGCTTGTTTCACTGCCTTAGTGGTTTCCTACCTTCATTCTTAAATCAAATATAATAACATCCCAAAATATCAAATCCTCAAAGTTAATATCTCAATTCTTGGATTTATAATAATATTTAATCCACTGTCCGGTCAAATATTATACCGAAAAAGAATTTGGAATTTCTGAATTCCGATCGTCTCTGCATTCACTTATTTCCTCCGCGTATTACTAATATGACTTCGAAACATCCATATCACGTCCCGTACATAGGGTGGCGTGAAAAGTTTTCCAACTTACAAAATCACTATTCATCCACCAAATTGCTATGCACGTACAGGAAACACTATGCACGTACGGGAAATACTATGCACGTACGGGAAACACTATGCACGTACTCATTTCCCTTCAAGGATCCATTAGCTCCTTCCTGGATGGTAGATTATTCTTATCTAGGTCCTCAACCATCGAATTATTCTATTCTGACAATATACCAATGCATCAGGATCATTGTCCAAAGCAATATCCATTCATTACAATCATTGTTCTTTGAAACCACCATTCATTAGAGCTGGTGACCTTCTTGTCGGAATCATTGTTCCTCATTTTATCATTACTTAATAAAAGTTTTAATTATTTCCAAAATTTGGGGTTCTTACAACTTTGGAAAAATACTCAAACACTGCTTCTTAGGCTTTTGTGCCAAGTTGCTGATAGTGTTCTATTTTGATGAGAAAATATTGACATCGTGCAGTATCTAGAACTGCAAGATTTTCTATAAAGATTGGCACGTGTTAGTGCACTCTTGCAATTGTTTCAAAGAATGAAATGTTTTTGTACGAGAAACCTTCTAAGCTAATGGAAGGAAAGAGGTTTGCAATGAAGTATTCCCTGTACAGTATGTTAATCGTAGAGTGTTTTGCCGAAAATGATATACTCATATGTATATATTTTCAAACTTGAGATATGTTGAAATGGGAACCTTATAAAGGGTTCATATGTTATTCTTAAAGCTCCTTAGTGAGTATAGATGTTTTATTCAAACTCGGACATATACAGCGTCCAATTATGTTTTGAAATCTGAGATATATACCCATATAGTTGGGAATGTTTTCGAAATAAACCCCATTATTATTTTACAAAATGGTGAACTTGCTGAGCATTATGTAGCTCATTCTTGCTTTATAAAAAATTTTCAGAAAGAGAAGAATTTGGTCGGTTAACTCCGCAACAGCAGAAGAGGAGTAGAAGATTTACCCTGGAGATGATTTAGTTTCTGATAAATACTACAGAGTAAGTCTGATAGGTTTTCAACTGTAATAGTAAGACTTGTCTTCAAGTATAGTTGTATAAGTGGAATTGCGTAAGACTCTGATTTGTATAAATGAATTGTAATATTTAGCGGCACTTTTGATTATCGTTTCTGAGACTCTAACTTGCTTGTGTGTAAGATTGAGGTCTAAATGGATGTATTGTTGAGTTGTAAAGTTAATACAGGTATGTTATGGTTGGATGGTGACGTGACGACCTGAATCTCTGACCTCAGATTTGGGGGCGTCACAGAAATGGTATCAGAGCGATAAGTTACAGTACTCAGAAACGAGAGTGTTGGGAGTTAAGTCTAAGTAGGAGAATGACATAAGAGATCGTAGTAAACTTATGATTGGACTACCGGAAGAGGTACCGGTGAGTAGAACGGACTGGAGTGTTACTGAAGGTATTATACTAGGGTCGATAGAATCCCTAGAGACCTTCAGAATGATGAATAGAGATTTGAGAGTTGTACATGACCTATCATAGGTAATGATATAGGAAGCAGAGCGAAATCTCGAGAGCAGCTGCCAATATGATCTGTAACACCCCCAGATCCGGGGTCAGGAATCTGGTGGTTACGGTCTTACATCCATTCATAATACTTGACTTGAGTCCATAATAAATAAATCACATGCTGTGACCCCACAATAACTACCACTCACACACACAACAGTTATAGTCCCAGAGATGAAATTGAAATAAGTCTTACATTAAAGGGTTTACGAATAAAAGTTATTACAATCCCAAAAGGATAACATCATAGGTTTAAAAGTTTTGCCGTGGATTACATTAATTATACATATAGTTAAACAGGAAACAAAAGCTGTCTAACTATGCTACCTCAGCAATGGCGGCTAGCATCTCAGCGGGTAGTCCGGTGGGTCGGGTAACCTGCTTGCGCCGAGTGCGCCTGACGCGAGCCATCTGTCCTAGCTGTTGTTGTGACATAATATAAACAAAGCAAGGGTGAGCGAAAGCCCACCAACAAATATATAACTGAACGATAATTTAAAACAGTTCAAAGCTATCTTTTAAACCATATGCCATGCATTTACGGAAATGATGCCAGTATAATATGAACGATGAAGTTACAAGGTAACTTAAAGTATTTGTTTGAAGAAATATCTGCTACATCAAAGTAAGCGAGATATTATTATCGATAATAAGAAGAGGAACTTGCAAGAAAAGGGTTGCAATTCCAGTTATGACTCTTCTCCAACTCTGCCAACAGTAATCATGTTGCAGGAAATAAATGAATTTGGATGATGAACCAATGATGGAGTATTCACCGCGCCCGCTGTTCCAATCTTGATGATCAGTCGAGATCGTACAGCTCAATTTAGATTTACTACCGGTAGAAGGAAGAACTGACGGCTTTACTTGTATACCGCCATGCTAGCTCTCCCCGGCCAACGGTTGGGCCAAGGGGATGGACCGGCGCTACTCGGCCTCTTACACGACTCCTAGTTCAAATAGAATTCATGATTCTGAATATAACGTTCGTCCCCCTTTCCCCAAGTATAATACTTGTTGATAAGACTCCACAAAGTAGTCGTATCTAGTTGGAAAGGAAAATTTACCAATAACTCCCAAGCTATCACTTGGTAACGGATATCAACTTGTTCCAGTAATCTTACCCCTCGAAAGATGAGAAGGTAAACAACGACTTAATAAGTCAACAGCACCCGAGTTGCGGGTGAAGGGAATACTTTATGACCGGGAAGTCGACAAGATAAATAACATTTTTCCAAGTAAGGTTCCCTTATTATTAAGAAGATAGACTCAAAGATGAATGATGTCTGGGAACCTTTCTTGATATAAGATTAATAATAATATGACTTCGAAATATTTTCTGTAATAATTGAAGAAGATAAACCTTATCGAGGTTATTCTAAGTATGGAATAAATATTCAGGGAATATTTATTGAATTAAAATATTTTACAGAATATTTGGGAATATGAAAGAATATCTTTAATCAGAGTATTTCTCAAAATAATCCCTGAAGAGATATCAGGGGAATATTTATTGAATAAATAAATATCTAAATGAATATTCAAAACAATATTCATTAATTAATAAGACCTGAAAAGAATATTTAAGGTAATTATCATAATTAATTAGGAAATTTAAATGAATATTCAAAAGTAATATTCATTGAATGAATAATATCCTAAATGAATATCAAGTAATATTCATTTAGTAATCCAAGCCTTAAGGAATATTCGAGATAATATTCGATAATTAAATCAAGCTTCAGATGAATATTAAAATAATATTCATCAAGTACTTAATATCTTAAATGAATGTTCGAAAGTAATATTTATTTAATAAAATAATAATCTAAAAGAATATCCAAATGATATTCATCTAACAGTCTCATCTTTAGAAGAATATTCGAAATAATAGTCGATAATCAATTCGACTCTGAATGAATATTGAGAAGTATTATTCGTTGAATAGTTAAATTCAAATAATTATTTGAAGTAAGGATCGTTAAAATAATTAGTCTTGAACGAATATTCAAATAATATTCGTCGCCCAAATAATAGAAAATATTTACTTAAATATTTTCTCCCGAGGTAATCTCGATATAACACGAAATATTGACTCCCGGTCTATATTTGATGAATAAAGATGTACACGCCCTTCTATGAGGGTCTTATATTAACCGGCTTATAACTGATGTATGACTATCTAGCTTATAAGCCAACAATAACATTCAGGGAACAAGTATATCAATTCAACTTGAAAGTAGGCATGCATGCAATGGCATATGTATATCAGCAATCATATATATATATTTATTTACTCACAACAACAGCCTAAAAGAAGGGAATTGAAACTTGCCTGGTAGTCGAGTACGGTAAGGGGTAGTGGTAGCGGGTCCCGGTTCAGCCTGGTGATCTATAAATAGCCAAGGCATTTGGGATTAATCACTTAACATATAAAGTTAAGTTATACTTTAAATCGAAACACGTTCTCGAGTTATCTCGTTATACCCCTATTAGTGGATTACTTATTATCACTGATCCGACCCGACATTCGTTCGTTAATACGACATGTCACTGCACTTATACTTGGGACATACTTGAGTCATACGAGTTCTAAGGTTGATCGTTACGAACCAATATTATACTCCGAGTTTTATCGCCCGTTTTCTAAGTGTTTTACCAAAGTTACAAAAGAGTCGTCTTTTAGGGGTTCGTTCGCGTTTAGCCTTTACTCGAACATTTTTAATAAATCGAAAAATGCTCTTTTTGACATACGGTTTTCTTTCACACCTTCCTTCTTACCCCTAGTATTTAGTTACCAAGATTCGCCATGACGTTACATAGCTTACGGGGGTTCAATTTCAGTTACGAACTTTCGTTTACGGATTCGAACTACTTTTAGTAATTTAGTCATAAATCCTAAACCGTAAGTCCGTTTCACGTGATCTTTATATCAAAACGAAGCTTAGAGCATTACCTATCCTATCATGGCAGATAAGGTCTCTGGACAGTAGGGGTTCAACATGGAAAATGGCATACAAAACATGGTATTGTAAAATCGGGCATTATAACGGCTGTAAATCGAATATCTATCAATTTCGAATCTTCCCTTACACATGGCATCCAACCCAAACAACATATACATGACTTATATACATGAACTGAGGCCAAGCAATGCCTTTCCGTTCATCTAAACTATTTTTAACTTTTATCAAAACTACACCATATACATGCTTATAACCATGCTAATATCACATCTTATACTAAAACCCATCAAGAGCATGCAAAATCTCAAGGTAAATCCTAGGGTTTAAAATTGTTATACCTTCCTTGGAGTATGATCTAGCCTCACTATGCTTGGTATGATCCTTAGAAGTGCTTAAGCTTGCTAAATCAACCAAAGAAATCAAGGAAAAACAAGATTAGTTCATGAAAACACTATTCACCCTCCTCTTAAATCATTTTTTTGAAAATGGAAAAAGAAGAGATTGAAGCTAGGATTTTGAGGAGATCATTTATATGAAATGTAAGTCTCACCATAAAAGTTTCAAGATCAACAAATGGTTGGAAGTTGGTTTTTGACTTTGGAATTTCCAAGAAGGCCGAATGAAGAGAAATGGAGAGGAAAGGAGTTTGCTTTGCTTGGTTGATTTACAATAATGCATAAAGTGATGTTTCTAAGATAATATCTCATCTAAAAGCTACTTTAATAAAGTGATGAGGTAATGGATGATGAAAATGGAAGGATAAGTATTGGTTTCTTGGTTGGATTTGTATGAAATGGCTAAGTACTTGGTGGATCCTCCAAGGATACTAGTTTGTTTATGTACTACTTAGTTACTAGATATTTCCACTAGCTTATGTATGTATCTTGGTCCTTTGCTTGTTCTTTTGTCCGGTTATTGCTCGATTCGATTGATTGTTCGTGAGAATATTTCACGGATTTCTAATTAGGGTTTACCGGGAATCCTCTTTAATATTAATACTTTCATTCTCCATCTTTCATTCTAACTTTCCATTTTATACCCCTTTAATCCATTCGTTAATTACTTAAGGCTATCAGTGTCCAGGGAACTCTCGGAGAAAATAAAAGTGCTCTTTTTCTGAATCCGACAGCTTTTACATACACTTATTTTCTTCCTGGATCACTAATACGAACTCAGAAATCCGTTCCGAATACCGGGTATATCATTATTATAATAATATTCCAAATTGCACCAAAATTACTATTCATCACTTATTTTTATTTAATTCCTATAATTAGGAAAATGAACCTGGTTCACTCTCGAGTGCTTCTTAACCTTTTTACGGAACCGCTGGACTTATAATAGGTATTGATTTGGATGACATAAGAGTAATCTTACTTGAAGTAATATACTTATATTCTTAGGAGATAGATCATTCTTATCTATGCCGTCAACCAAAAGTATTCTGCATGACATATAAGTAATTGAATTCAAATCCGTTCCATTTATTTAATAGATCTTCGTTACATCGCAGTCATAACCACTATTCATTCTTACATCATTAAATACATAAAAGTTTTAATTCCACCCAAAATCTGGGTTCTTACAGTCTCCCCTCCTTAAAAGGATTCCGTCCCGGAATCAGTTTGAAAACAAGTGGGGGTACTTTTCTTGCATTGCGCTTTCAAGTTCCCAGGTGGATTCTTCTACATTGTGGTTCTGCCACAAAACTCTGACTAGCTGAATGACCTTGTTCCGGAGCACTTGTTCTTTCTGGTCTATGATTTCCACAGGTTGCTCCACATAGGTCAGGTCTGGTTGCATGTCCACTTGCTCATACTCTACAATATGCTTAGCATCCGGATTATACTTCCTCAGCATCGAAACATGGAACACATTGTGCACCTGCTGTAGATTCGGGGGCAATGCGAGTTCATAAGCTAGTTCCCCAATTCGTCTCAAGATCTCAAATGGTCCAATGTATCTGGGACTCAGCTTTCCTTTCTTCCCAAATCTCATTAAACCTTTCCAAGGTGACACTTTCAAGAACACTAGGTCCCCTACCTCGTATTCCTTGCCTTTCCGAGCTAAGTCGGCATATTTCTTTTGTCGATCCTGGGCTGCTACCAACCGTCCTCTGATTAGATCTACTGCATCTTTAGTTCGTTGGACCACTTCGGGCCCGAGCATCTTCCGCTTTCCAACTTCATCCCAATACAAGGGAGATCGACATTTTCTTCCATAAAGGGCCTCATAAGGTGGCATCCCAATGCTTGAATGATAACTGTTATTATAGGAGAACTCAACCAATGGCAAGTGATCATCCCAACTCCCCTTGAAGTCTATCGCGCAGACTCTCAACATATCCTCTAGCGTTTGGATGGTCCTTTCACTTTGCCCATCTGTCTGGGGGTGGTAGGCTGTGCTCATGTTCAGCCGGGTCCCTACACATTCTTGAAAACTTCTCCAAAACCTGGAGTTAAATCTAGGATCCCGATCGGATACTATTGCGACTGGGACTCCATGTCGCGCCACTATCTCTTTTAGGTAGATGTCCACTAGTCTATCGACCGTGTACCTTTCGTTGATCGGGAGAAAGTGAGCCGATTTCGTCAGTCGATCTACAATTACCCATATGGTGTCATGATTAGCCTTGGTCCTGGGTAAACCTACTACGAAATCCATGGCTATATGTTCCCATTTCCATTCTGGAATCTCTAAGGGATGTAGAAGTCCGCTGGGTCTCTGGTGCTCTGCCTTCACTCGTTGGCAGGTCAAGCATCTGCTTACCCACTCTGCTACGTCCTTTTTCATATTGGGCCACCAGTAATACTCCTTCAAATCCCTATACATTTTAGTGCTACCGGGGTGCACTGAGTATCTTGAGTTGTGTGCCTCATTTAAAATCTCATCCTTGAGCTCCTGAACATTTGGGATCCATATCCTGTACGTGTACCTCATGATCCCTTCCTTGTCTTTTTCGCACTTAATTTCCTCCCCGGTCATTAGCTCTTCTGTGGAGTTCTTTTCTTCCTCCATCATTCGTTCCTGGCACAGTCTAATCTTTTCTAGCAATGGAGGTTGGATTCTAATTTCCATCAACTTTTCTTGGCCCTCTTCAGGTAACTTAACCTCGATTTCCAACTTCTCAAAATCCTTCACTAGCTCTTTCTCTGAAGTTATCATCTTGAGCTTCTCTTTCCGACTAAGGGCGTCAGCCACCACATTGGCTTTACCCGGGTGATATCGAATTTCACAGTCGTAATCCTTGATTAACTCTAACCACCTCCTCTGGCGCATGTTAAGCTCTTTCTGAGTGAAAATGTATTTGAGGCTCTTATGGTCTGTGTAAATCTCGCATTTCTCCCCATACAGGTAGTGTCTCCAAATCTTTAAAGCGAAGACTATGGCTGCTAGTTCTAGATCATGCGTGGGATATCTGACTTCATAATCCTTCAATTGCCTAGACGCATACGCTATTACCTTGCCGTGCTGCATAAGCACGCATCCCAGTCCTTTATGCGAAGCATCACTGTAAATCACGAAATCTCCTTTTCCATCAGGTAATGCCAGCACTGGGGCTGTCACCAGCCTCTTCTTTAACTCTTGGAAACTCTTCTTGCATTTCTCAGTCCATTCAAATTTCTCGGTTTTACGGGTAAGTCGAGTTAATGGAGCTGCGAGTTTCGCAAAGTCTTGGACAAATCTCCTGTAGTATCCGGCCAGTCCAATGAAACTCCTCACCTCGGTTGGAGTAGTTGGCCGTTCCCAGTTTGAAACTGCTTCTATCTTGGAGGGGTCAACCAACACTCCTTCTCTATTGATCACGTGCCCTAAGAATTGTACCTCATTTTTCCAAAACTCACACTTGGAGAACTTGGCATATAACTGCTCTTTCCTGAGTATTTCTAAGGTTATCCTTAAATGTTCAGCGTGTTCTGCCTCTGTCTTTGAGTAGATGAGAATATCATCAATGAAAACTATCACGAATTGGTCCAAATATTCCTTGAACACTCTATTCATTAGGTCCATGAAGGCTGCTGGGGCGTTGGTCAATCCAAATGACATAACTAAGAACTCATAATGTCCGTATCTGGTGCGGAATGCAGTCTTCGGGATATCTTCAGGTTTGATCTTCAGTTGGTGATATCCTGTTCTCAAATCAATCTTAGAGAAGTATTCAGCTCCTCTTAGCTGGTCAAACAAATCGTCTATCCTGGGCAATGGATACTTATTCTTTATGGTTAGCTTGTTCAATTCTCTGTAGTCGATGCATAACCTCATACTTCCATCCTTTTTCTTAACAAACAACACTGGTGCGCCCCAAGGCGACACACTGGGCCTTATCATGCCCTTATCCAACAATTCCTGTAATTGTTTAGCTAGTTCTTTCATTTCTACTGGGGCTAGTCGGTACGGGGCCTTCGAAACTGGCGCCGTCCCCGGGGCTAATTCGATGGCAAACTCAATTACCCTATCAGGTGGTAGTCCAGGAAGATCTTGTGGGAACACGTCCTCGAACTCATTAACTACCAGAATGTCCTGCAATCTTGGTACTTCCTTCTGAGTATCTATAACGTAGGCTAAATAAGCCTCGTTCCCTTTTCGTAACAATCTCTTGGTTTGCGCCATGGTCAGAATTTTCTGGGTCTGTCGCATCCCCTTAAATACTATTTCTTTCTTCCCTGGGGTTTTCAACTTAACCTTTTTCCCTTTACAATCTATCTGCGCATCATTGCGAGACAACCAATCCATACCCAAAATGACATCGAATTCCCCTAGCTTAAAAGGAATTAAATCGACATAGAAGGATCGTCCTCCTATTACTAGCTTACAATCGGGGTGAATTTGATTAACCGGTACGATTTCCTGATTAGCTATTTCTACTTGTAAGGAATCTCTTAGTTGCTGGGTTTTAAGTCTCAACTTATGCGCAAAATCTCTAGATATAAAAGACTTAGTTGCTCCTGAATCAAATAAGACATTTGCACTGACTGAATTAAGAGAAAAAGTACCTGCTATCACATCTGTGTCCCTCACGGCATCTTGTACTGACATATTGAAGGTCCTAGCAGTTGGTGGCCTATTTGAGGCAACCTTGCTTGCTCCTGATGCTGCTGGTTTGCTCTTTGGGCAATCCTTCCTCATGTGCCCTCGCTGTCCACACTGGAAACAGGTTGTGCTGTTAGGGATGACCGTGGTGCAAGAGGTGGCATAATGCCCAGCTCGCCCACACTTATAACAGTTTATCTGCTTCAGGTTGCACACCCCGGAGTGCCTCTTCCCACAAGTAGCACACAATGGCAATAGAGGTCGAGAAGGGTTGGAACGGGACATTCCTGATTGATGGCCGCCCTGGCTCACACTTACACTAGCAGATGGTTTAAACCCCATATTCCTCCCTGGTAGGGAAACCGCTCCTCGATTAAACTTGGTTGGGGGTTTTCCTCCAGCGGATCTTCCGCCCATACTAACATGCTTTCTCTTTATCCCCCCTTTCTCTCTCTCTCTCTGCATCTGATCACTACCAGCCTCCACAATGGTTGCCTTCTGCACCAAGGTGGCATAATCTGTAATCTCTAAAACAGCCACCCTATTCTGGATCCACTGTTTCAGCCCTTGTTGAAACCTGTTAGCTTTCTTCTCTTCTGTGTCTACAAACTCTGGCACAAATCTTGATAGCTCAGTAAATTTAGCCTCATAGTCAGCCACTGACATATTGTTCTGTTTCAGTTCCAAGAACTTAAGTTCCATCTGGGTTTTCATGAACTTCGGGAAGTACTTCTCCAGGAATAATTGTTTGAACCTTTCCCAGGCTATGACAGCATCGGTCTCCATGTTTTTCTTGGCTTCCCACCAATAATTGGCCTCTCCCTTTAGTAGGTAAGTAGCAAAAACAGTCTTCTGAGCCTCATTGATACTCAGGATCTCAAAAGACTTTTCCATTTCTTTGACCCAGGCCCTCGCCTCAACGGGATCAGCCGATCCGTGGAACTCTGGGGGCTTAAGGGACTTAAAGGCCCTAAAGGAATTTGCCACTGAAGTGTTGTTGCTTGGTGGTGGTTGGGGGTATTGGTTCAAATTCTGCCTAAGCAGATCCATAAACTGGCCCATGGGGTTTCCACCCTGGTTCTCCCCTTCCTGTTCTACTTCAGTTTCTCCACCCTCTATTTCCCTTTCAAATTCTTCAGAGTACAGGGGTTCATCCTCTGCTCCATACTGGGAATCTTCTTGCTCATTATAGTCCTGATCTTGTTCTTCACTACTTCCACGGTTTTCCTCGTGTTGGTTGTGACTCTCTTGGTCAGTAGATTCGCGGGGGTTAGCCCTAGTGCCCATCCGTCTTGGAGGCATTTTACTGAAAATTTGGAAAATTATACGTTAGGTTCACTTACCGGTTTTAAAGGATTTTTTCCTTGCACATTTCTTTACATGATTGGGTTTAAAATCCCACAGTTTTATATCTCATGGAAACTTAATCGAAAAATAATACATATGCTAATAAACTCGTGATCACTTCCCAGCAAAATTGTAATGACTGAAATGGAAACAAATATATACCAGGTACCGAAAAGGTACAACATCCGAGTTACAACGATAGTTTAAAGTACAGCCATCCTAGCAACAACAACAAGTCAAAAGTGAAATATGTTGTCTATCTGTCTAGTCTGCAAAAAGGGAAAACAAGTACAAGAAAACCATCCCTACAAAAGCCGGCACTACTATGTCCGTACATGACTAGACAACTAGACCACTGCATCACTACATCTGAAATCAGCCGCCACGACGAAACATCCTCCGAACCCTCCCCATGGCGATGCGGAAAACCTCCTCAGCCGCTGCTCTGTCTACCCTACCATGCCCATCAGTAGGCAACTGTCGCACCCTCACCCGAGCCCTCAGCTCGATGCGGGTCACAGCCCTATACCCAACTCTGTCACTGATAGTCCTCCTGCCCTGCACCCTCATCCGGGCGGCTCTCTCTGCTGCTAACTCACTCCTAGACTCTGCCAACCTGGCATCTGCCACAGATAACTCTCTATAAAGCCCGTTCACAATCAAGTTGTGAACACATACTGGGACTCCTCCTATCGGGGCATGAGGTGGGGTGGATGGCTCAGCTGGAGCGGCAGTCTCTGTCTGCTGGGGCTCTGGGGTAAGCTCCTCAAACTCGTCGGGGTAGGGGCTCACAGGTAGTGGTGGTGGGGTAGGGGCTCTCTCAACAGGGAGGAGTGGCACAAAAAGTCCAGAACTCCCTACAGCACCAACTACTGGCTCATCTGTATCTCCCTCAACACCCTCATCCACCGACACCACCTGATCCGTGGTCATGTCAGTGTCATCTCCCATAGCCCTGAACTCAGTCATAACCCAATAATCATCATCCTCAACCACTAACTCAGCATCCTGTCCTGTCTGGATCCCCTCCGGGTCCTCCTCCCCCTCAGTCTCAACAACATCTGTGTCAGCATCATCCTGGACCTCCTCAGGGTCCTCCTCCTCAGACTCGATCACATCAGTATCAGCCTCAACCTGGACCTCCTCAGCGTCCTCCTCCTCAGGCTCAGTATCATCCTCAGGCAAGTGCTCATAGTATGGGTCCCTAGTCCGGAACATGTCCTCATCATGCTGTCTCGCAGCTGCCTCCTGGGCCGACAAGTCGCTCGCCTACACAAGACGAACTATGTTACTATCATGATACTTAAAAAGTTCCCGTAAGGGTTTTAGGTGAACCTGGCAAGGGTTCTTATTATATTATTGAATTTATTATTATATAACGTCGTATCATCTCTTGGGATATATAACTCTCGCTCTGATACCATCTCTGTAACACCCCCAGATCCGGGGTCAGGAATCTGGTGGTTACGGTCTTACATCCATTCATAATACTTGACTTGAGTCCATAATAAATAAATCACATGCTGTGACCCCACAATAACTACCACTCACACACACAACAGTTATAGTCCCAGAGATGAAATTGAAATAAGTCTTACATTAAAGGGTTTACGAATAAAAGTTATTACAATCCCAAAAGGATAACATCATAGGTTTAAAAGTTTTGCCGTGGATTACATTAATTATACATATAGTTAAACAGGAAACAAAAGCTGTCTAACTATGCTACCTCAGCAATGGCGGCTAGCATCTCAGCGGGTAGTCCGGTGGGTCGGGTAACCTGCTTGCGCCGAGTGCGCCTGACGCGAGCCATCCGTCCTAGCTGTTGTTGTGACATAATATAAACAAAGCAAGGGTGAGCGAAAGCCCACCAACAAATATATAACTGAACGATAATTTAAAACAGTTCAAAGCTATCTTTTAAACCATATGCCATGCATTTACGGAAATGATGCCAGTATAATATGAACGATGAAGTTACAAGGTAACTTAAAGTATTTGTTTGAAGAAATATCTGCTACATCAAAGTAAGCGAGATATTATTATCGATAATAAGAAGAGGAACTTGCAAGAAAAGGGTTGCAATTCCAGTTATGACTCTTCTCCAACTCTGCCAACAGTAATCATGTTGCAGGAAATAAATGAATTTGGATGATGAACCAATGATGGAGTATTCACCGCGCCCGCTGTTCCAATCTTGATGATCAGTCGAGATCGTACAGCTCAATTTAGATTTACTACCGGTAGAAGGAAGAACTGACGGCTTTACTTGTATACCGCCATGCTAGCTCTCCCCGGCCAACGGTTGGGCCAAGGGGATGGACCGGCGCTACTCGGCCTCTTACACGACTCCTAGTTCAAATAGAATTCATGATTCTGAATATAACGTTCGTCCCCCTTTCCCCAAGTATAATACTTGTTGATAAGACTCCACAAAGTAGTCGTATCTAGTTGGAAAGGAAAATTTACCAATAACTCCCAAGCTATCACTTGGTAACGGATATCAACTTGTTCCAGTAATCTTACCCCTCGAAAGATGAGAAGGTAAACAACGACTTAATAAGTCAACAGCACCCGAGTTACGGGTGAAGGGAATACTTTATGACCGGGAAGTCGACAAGATAAATAACATTTTTCCAAGTAAGGTTCCCTTATTATTAAGAAGATAGACTCAAAGATGAATGATGTCTGGGAACCTTTCTTGATATAAGATTAATAATAATATGACTTCGAAATATTTTCTGTAATAATTGAAGAAGATAAACCTTATCGAGGTTATTCTAAGTATGGAATAAATATTCAGGGAATATTTATTGAATTAAAATATTTTACAGAATATTTGGGAATATGAAAGAATATCTTTAATCAGAGTATTTCTCAAAATAATCCCTGAAGAGATATCAGGGGAATATTTATTGAATAAATAAATATCTAAATGAATATTCAAAACAATATTCATTAATTAATAAGACCTGAAAAGAATATTTAAGGTAATTATCATAATTAATTAGGAAATTTAAATGAATATTCAAAAGTAATATTCATTGAATGAATAATATCCTAAATGAATATCAAGTAATATTCATTTAGTAATCCAAGCCTTAAGGAATATTCGAGATAATATTCGATAATTAAATCAAGCTTCAGATGAATATTAAAATAATATTCATCAAGTACTTAATATCTTAAATGAATGTTCGAAAGTAATATTTATTTAATAAAATAATAATCTAAAAGAATATCCAAATGATATTCATCTAACAGTCTCATCTTTAGAAGAATATTCGAAATAATAGTCGATAATCAATTCGACTCTGAATGAATATTGAGAAGTATTATTCGTTGAATAGTTAAATTCAAATAATTATTTGAAGTAAGGATCGTTAAAATAATTAGTCTTGAACGAATATTCAAATAATATTCGTCGCCCAAATAATAGAAAATATTTACTTAAATATTTTCTCCCGAGGTAATCTCGATATAACACGAAATATTGACTCCCGGTCTATATTTGATGAATAAAGATGTACACGCCCTTCTATGAGGGTCTTATATTAACCGGCTTATAACTGATGTATGACTATCTAGCTTATAAGCCAACAATAACATTCAGGGAACAAGTATATCAATTCAACTTGAAAGTAGGCATGCATGCAATGGCATATGTATATCAGCAATCATATATATATATTTATTTACTCACAACAACAGCCTAAAAGAAGGGAATTGAAACTTGCCTGGTAGTCGAGTACGGTAAGGGGTAGTGGTAGCGGGTCCCGGTTCAGCCTGGTGATCTATAAATAGCCAAGGCATTTGGGATTAATCACTTAACATATAAAGTTAAGTTATACTTTAAATCGAAACACGTTCTCGAGTTATCTCGTTATACCCCTATTAGTGGATTACTTATTATCACTGATCCGACCCGACATTCGTTCGTTAATACGACATGTCACTGCACTTATACTTGGGACATACTTGAGTCATACGAGTTCTAAGGTTGATCGTTACGAACCAATATTATACTCCGAGTTTTATCGCCCGTTTTCTAAGTGTTTTACCAAAGTTACAAAAGAGTCGTCTTTTAGGGGTTCGTTCGCGTTTAGCCTTTACTCGAACATTTTTAATAAATCGAAAAATGCTCTTTTTGACATACGGTTTTCTTTCACACCTTCCTTCTTACCCCTAGTATTTATTTACCAAGATTCGCCATGACGTTACATAGCTTACGGGGGTTCAATTTCAGTTACGAACTTTCGTTTACGGATTCGAACTACTTTTAGTAATTTAGTCATAAATCCTAAACCGTAAGTCTGTTTCACGTGATCTTTATATCAAAACGAAGCTTAGAGCATTACCTATCCTATCATGGCAGATAAGGTCTCTGGACAGTAGGGGTTCAACATGGAAAATGGCATACAAAACATGGTATTGTAAAATCGGGCATTATAACGGCTGTAAATCGAATATCTATCAATTTCGAATCTTCCCTTACACATGGCATCCAACCCAAACAACATATACATGACTTATATACATGAACTGAGGCCAAGCAATGCCTTTCCGTTCATCTAAACTATTTTTAACTTTTATCAAAACTACACCATATACATGCTTATAACCATGCTAATATCACATCTTATACTAAAACCCATCAAGAGCATGCAAAATCTCAAGGTAAAGCCTAGGGTTTAAACTTGTTATACCTTCCTTGGAGTATGATCTAGCCTCACTATGCTTGGTATGATCCTTAGAAGTGCTTAAGCTTGCTAAATCAACCAAAGAAATCAAGGAAAAACAAGATTAGTTCATGAAAACACTATTCACCCTCCTCTTAAATCATTTTTTTGAAAATGGAAAAAGAAGAGATTGAAGCTAGGATTTTGAGGAGATCATTTATATGAAATGTAAGTCTCACCATAAAAGTTTCAAGATCAACAAATGGTTGGAAGTTGGTTTTTGACTTTGGAATTTCCAAGAAGGCCGAATGAAGAGAAATGGAGAGGAAAGGAGTTTGCTTTGCTTGGTTGATTTACAATAATGCATAAAGTGATGTTTCTAAGATAATATCTCATCTAAAAGCTACTTTAATAAAGTGATGAGGTAATGGATGATGAAAATGGAAGGATAAGTATTGGTTTCTTGGTTGGATTTGTATGAAATGGCTAAGTACTTGGTGGATCCTCCAAGGATACTAGTTTGTTTATGTACTACTTAGTTACTAGATATTTCCACTAGCTTATGTATGTATCTTGGTCCTTTGCTTGTTCTTTTGTCCGGTTATTGCTCGATTCGATTGATTGTTCGTGAGAATATTTCACGGATTTCTAATTAGGGTTTACCGGGAATCCTCTTTAATATTAATACTTTCATTCTCCATCTTTCATTCTAACTTTCCATTTTATACCCCTTTAATCCATTCGTTAATTACTTAAGGCTATCAGTGTCCAGGGAACTCTCGGAGAAAATAAAAGTGCTCTTTTTCTGAATCCGACAGCTTTTACATACACTTATTTTCTTCCTGGATCACTAATACGAACTCAGAAATCCGTTCCGAATACCGGGTATATCATTATTATAATAATATTCCAAATTGCACCAAAATTACTATTCATCACTTATTTTTATTTAATTCCTATAATTAGGAAAATGAACCTGGTTCACTCTCGAGTGCTTCTTAACCTTTTTACGGAACCGCTGGACTTATAATAGGTATTGATTTGGATGACATAAGAGTAATCTTACTTGAAGTAATATACTTATATTCTTAGGAGATAGATCATTCTTATCTATGCCGTCAACCAAAAGTATTCTGCATGACATATAAGTAATTGAATTCAAATCCGTTCCATTTATTTAATAGATCTTCGTTACATCGCAGTCATAACCACTATTCATTCTTACATCATTAAATACATAAAAGTTTTAATTCCACCCAAAATCTGGGTTCTTACATGATCGGATGACTAGGCTGGCATAAATTTTGTGGCCCATATTCCTCCACAGTTTAGGAGGCGGCATTTTAAGAATTAAGAAGTTTGGACTTCCCCTACATAATTAAGGGTACTTAGTACTTGGGTTAATGAAAGTCTTTTACTTTGGATATGAGATCCGATTTTCGATAAGTAACGGGTTTACCTGAAGGTTGGTCACTATGTCGTTGTGGATTCCATTACCTTTGATGGCGAATTTTACATGTGTTATACGAGAATGTTATCATAAGACGAGCGTGCTAGTTAATTCCACGCATGATTCGAACGCTAGAACATGGTAGTTCAACTTAGAGAACAAACAAGTAGAATTAACAAAGGGACTCGAGAGAAGTTGAATATGGTTTCAACGAACGATACAGTGATCTCAGAGTCTACCAAAAGAAAGGACCAGCGGGTCTAGAGTGGGATCTTTGATAGAGATGTTAGCAGGGACTACGTATATACGTATGGTAGACCTCAATATTTTTGGTATATGTTCACATACACACACCCGCCACTGAACCTGTGGACTGCACCCAGGGGGAACTGGCCACTTGTGATTCATGTCGAAAAGCATAAAGTAGGACCCTATGGACTTAGCAGGTGTCCCCGGAATGATGTGAAGCTTGGTCTTCAAGATAAAGCACAGAAATGACAGATATATTTGTGAAACCCTAACTCGGTAAATGACTTTAAGATGATGATTGAGAGATGCACTAGTTGGTGTCTTGTATTACGAAGACGAAGAGATGGAGTTACCCTCATAGTGGTGATAATGAGATGCACGAATGATTATTAATTTATTTTGATAACTACCGGCTGGTGCACTACTTCATTTTAAACTGTTCACTAACCATGTTACCTCGATTAGTTTATATCAGGTAACCCTCCTAGCTTTCTACTTCAAACTTGTGGAATAACAACCAGTGATATCCTTTCTCGAAACCGGGACTCATCCAAAGTATCTTAATTGATCCCGAGCATTCTATTTGAAGTTTATAATCATTTCTGCTCAGGACTATTTACACTTTCTTTCAATTATCCAAGGGATGTTCAAGAAATATTTCCTTAATTAATCGACGAATACTACTTAACGAATATTGATATTTGATTGCTTCTTTCATACTTGCACTCTTCAGTTGAGCTCATAAATATTTAACAAATTACTGAGGACACGGATGACCTAATGCCCATACATCCCTCATGAATTCTTTTCTTCTATTCAAGATGAGATTGTACATCGTACATTGAAATCATAGTAAGGATATCATTTTGATATTGGTATTTCGAATTTAATTCTATTGTCGGATCTGATAAAGCATGTGTACGGAGACACCCTTACGTGGACCGTTTCACTGATAAGTAATATTTGATGAGAGGTTATCGATTGTTCCGATACCTAGAACATTCTCTTCAGATTTTATAGTTTTCTTTTTCAAACTTAATTACTTCTTATTTTCATTCGTTGTCCGAGAAGCCTAAGGTTTCTTCAGTGGCTACGATGTTGAAATTCCGTTCTAGCCAATTGGAACTGGCTAGTCGATATGTCAATATGAATGACTAGTTGATTGTTCTAACTAGTCAAAATTGTAATTTTGTGAATAACACCTAGCTAATTGTCCTAGCTAGTGGTGATGTCTCAAACAGGTGGACGAGCAAATCTTATCTAGCTAGTTGCTAGTGTTTTTTGAAAAGGACTAGTTATTGTTTCACTGGTCCAACTCCCAATTTAATTTATTCAGCAATTCTTCCATGCATTTTGCCTACGATAAAGCATGATGATGAAAGTTCGATGAATAACTTGATTGAGACCTAATGAGGTCGCCCACTCAACTCGAATTCTACCCATCTTCGTATCAGACTTTATATCACTTGAATATTTTATTCTTTCAATTCATACAATGAGAATTCATTTGAAACCATTGATTACTTGAGTGACAAACTCCTTCATTCTCTAATTGACATGGAGTAGAATTGCTTTCTATTGGCTGACCTTCATCAATGCGACTTTAGATTTCCTCTTATTATTCAGGAGGAAAAGTATCCACCCGATGTAAGAATTGTATAAAGACCGTCTTTATGACTTTTGCACCCAACAATCATTGCCCTTGTGCAACATTCTCTATGGTGTCATATTACAGAATTATCAGGACGGGAAGGAATAAACCTTGTTGTATTCTTTCTGTCCATCCTTACATCTCCAAAAATCGAGACTCCTAGTATTTGGAACCATCAACATTCTTGGAACATCCAATGTGGAATTCTTATTGAGATTATCTATTGGACCTTGTTATTTTGGAAACCGTTCCTTTCAAAGTGATTACTCTAAGGTGAACGGGAGGTACAATTGTGAACCGTTACACCAATATGAGATCAAAAACCAAATGTTGTAATTGTGCAGCCAGAGCGTTATGCCGAGTAATTATTGAAGTAGAGATAACATGTCAGGGCATACCACAAGACCATTAATACTGGTGTGGGGAAAGTTATAAGAAATGATGAGGTGGTTGGGAATACGCTCCTACCAACCATTGTCAGGATGTTATGTTAATGAATTCCGGAGTTACCAAGCCTTTTCCTGATCCAGGAAATTCAAATCAATTGCGATGTAAAACATATCTTCAGAGGAAACTAGCATGAAAGCGAGATGGACAAGAAAGGAAGAAATATCGTGGCAAGAATGTGAAGCTTTACTTAGCTTAAAGGGATTGATGCACATAGAGAGACATAAAGTTTAACAGGCCCCTAATAGCTAATGGATGCAGGGATATATGTCAATGATCCTTCGAGACTACCACCTAATCAAGTTTATTGGGAATCGCAGCCGCATGCAGGCCTCAGGCTGATTGGCGCCAGTTGTGAAGGGGGACGATCGTATGACATCTTACATATACCATCGAGAACTGATACCCTTACCGGAAATGGGGGGATTGTTGATTAGTTAAAATGAGTAGTTGTTATTTTTCAAGGATAAGGTTGAAGAGAAGGTTTCACCAACTCAAGATCGACCTCTGTACAGTGTCAAAGTTGGCATTTCACACTAATATAAACGTTATAAAATTGTGGTAGTATCGTTTGAATGGACTAATGAGTCGGAAGCCTTTATGGATTAATGAACAAAGTTTTGGGATGAAATGAGATATTAGCAACAACCTCGTTGTTAGCCATGCGTGATGATAAAAGAGGACTTTGAGAGTCACGATGATGCGTCTTTCAAGAATTTAAGAGGTGTGCTGATGCAGTAGAAAGGGAATGATAGCCTATACTTCTAAACAACATAAAGGTTACGGGATAGGATATATTAACCGTGAGTCTGGGATTAGTCATGATGGCGTTCACGCATAAAACTGAGACGTTAACCTTATGAGAAAAGTGTGAAAATTTCTCCACAAGTGCCATGAGTATATCTTCATAGTAGAACTAAACATAAGAAAGAGAAGGTGACGAAAGGGAGCAGGGAGTATAATGGAGAAATTTGTTATTACCTAGGGAAGGCCAGAGTGGTGGCCGATACCTATAGAAGGTATTATTCGAAATTGGAATTCAGTCAGTATTGACCAAGAAAATAGAGTATATACCATAAAGAATAATGCTAGAGGAAAATGACTAAATTATGGGGAAGGAAAAAGATGTGTAGAGAATTAAGGGATTGTTTGGTAAACTGAAATGAAGAATGGTATTGGCAAACTGTTAAGTACGAACGCGACATGCCAAAAGCAGAATGATAGAGATCTAGTGGATTAATTCCGCCTGTAGAAAATCTTGAACGTGGACAGAATTATAATGAATTTCTTAAGTAGGTCGCCGAAGACCGAGCCAAGAGATGGCCCTAGTTGATTTATAATTGTTGGACCAAGTGATTTACCTATAAGAGACTTTCCATTTAGAAGATTATCGAATTATATACGGAAGAGATGGTGGTGCAATATAAAACTTCTGCAGCGATTACGTAAGATAAAGACTTAAGGTTAAACTTCGAATATTGAAGGTGGTTTCAAGTATATTTAACAAAGAGATTGAGCGTATGTACTAATTTGATCTGTGGCTGACGGACATGGAAGAAGAATTATCCAGACGATCGAATTTATATTTAGTGTCGTGCCTTAGAT
Source organism: Saposhnikovia divaricata (assembly GCA_036435485.1). Lineage (NCBI taxonomy): Eukaryota > Viridiplantae > Streptophyta > Magnoliopsida > Apiales > Apiaceae > Saposhnikovia > Saposhnikovia divaricata. The sequence goes on along the minus strand of CM071597.1, from coordinate 63,129,321 downwards.
TTCACAGGGAAATCGAGAATAAAAACTTATCCATGAAATGAATGTTGTTATCACGATCATCGCCATGCGAACGTAAGGACGTCTCCTGTAGAGCGTGCTACGAAAGAGGAAGTTTCGCTTCTCTTGCGTTACGAAGAAGTCAAGGAACGAGGGACATAGTAGCTGAACTGGTTCGACGTATACCGAAGACTATACAGTATCCATAGCAAGTGGTAACGGCTGACGGGAGGCAATACATGCCTGCTAATCAAGCGAAGGAATATGAGGAATACCGTGCGTACTGACGTTGCCTCAGATTACAAAACACGACCACAAAGCATTCACGGGCCAACGATACAAGGACTCAACACGGATACTATGAACAAGGTAGAAGAGGAACGTGTGAGTAGTGGTATAGAAATTTTTAATCATAGAACAACCGATAAGGAATACAGGTCGAGGAGAGTATGCATTGAGGAACAACATTAAGGCGTTGGTGAGACGAAGGGAGAGAACAATAGGGTTGAAGTGTCAACCTGAGAGTTGGAAAAGGTAAGGTTGGAATTGTATCCACAACTATTATCCTTAGGTTCTTAAGATAGAATCCTTTTAAGGAGAGGAGACTGCACTAACCCTAACTTTCGGGAATATTCGAAACCTGGACGAATAGTAATTTATGGGTGGATGAGAAATTTTTGCAATCACGATATCTACGAATTATTAAATGAAGATTTCGAATTGATATTACGTCTTTACGGTACAGACGAGTGTATGTAAAAGTCATTAGTTTTTTTTTTACGAAACCCATTCTTTCGAAGGGTCAAATTTTATGAGATATCTAAGGAGATCGTGGTAAGGCATGGGGTTCCTGTGAGCATTGTATCTGGTAGAGACCCAAGGTTCAACTCCAGGTTCTGGAGGATTTTTCAGGATTGTGTGGGGACCAAGTTAAACATGAGTACTGCATACCACCCCCAATCAGACGGACGGAGCGAGAGAACCACCCAGACCATAGAGGACATGTTGAGAGTATGTGCCATCGATTTTAAGGGAAGTTAGGATGACCACTTGCCGTTGATCGAATTTTCCTACAACAACGGTTACCATGCGAGTATAGGAATGCCCCATATGAAGCGTTATGCGGGCAAAGATGTCGATCTCCCTTGTGTTGGGAAGGAGTTGGAGAGCGGAAGATTTTAGGGCCTGAACTGGTCCAACAGACAAGAGAAACTATCGAGCTCATAAGAGGACGGCTGGTAGCGACCCAAGATAGACAGAAGAGGTATGCGGACCAGACCCGCAAGGACAAAGAATATGAGGTAGGAGAATTTGTGATGTTGAAGGTATCACCGTGGAAGGGATTGATGAGATTTGGTAAGAAGGGGAAGCTAAGCCCCAGATTTATTGGACCTGTTGAGATTTTGAGACGAGTGGGAAAGTTAGCCTATGAATTGGCTTTACCCCCAAGCTTGCAGCAAGTACATAATGTGTTCCATGTATCCATGCTACGACCCTACCATACCGACTTCCGACATGTGATAGAACATGATCAAGTGGATCTGCAACCAGACCTAACATATGTGGAGCAACCCGTAGAAATCATGGATAGAAAAGAACAGGTGCTGAGGAACAAGGTTGTCAAACTAGTGAGAGTTTTGCGGAGAAACCAGAATATCGAAGAATCGACATGGGAACTAGAGAGCACGATACATGAAAAGTACCCCACAACTGTTTTCAACCAGATTCCGGGACGGAATCCTTTTAAGGAGGGGAGGCTGTAAGAACCCTAATTTTTGTAATATTTTCTTTTATATAATATCATATGACATTGTGAAGTTGGAACCTTTTTAGTCATCCCTGTTGATTAATAGAATTGATTGTCTGAGAGATTATGTTGTTGCATTCATTATGTAAGATAAAAAGGAAGATTGTGAAGGCATGAGTCTTATTGTTAGTAAGATTTATAAAACTTGGGATTTGAGAATGGTTAGAGTATTAAAAGATTTATTAAGAATTATGACGAGGAATTATGGACATTCGAGGAATTTACACAATTAAGTACTTAAGGAATTATAAGGGAAATCTCTACGTGACAAAATATTATTACGAGGGATTAATTAAGATACGATATGAATTAAAGATTAAGTGACAAGCATTGGTGGAGGAATAATAATACAAGGAAAGATATTACATGCAAGCTTCATGTAACTAGATTGTTAGAAAAGCAAACTAGAAAATGCAAAAGCAACCAATGAATAGTGATTAGTTGGTGCATTATTCTAGGAGACAAAGGAGTATGGTGCATGCCTAGTCTACTACCTAGGGTGCCAACATGTGATACAATAATACATATGACTAATACATATCACCCAACACCTTACTTTATTTCAACCAACACCCAAACGCAAAAAACAAAAACTCCCCCTAGCATTATTGCTCTCGGCCAAAGCTAGAAACAAGGGGAAGAGAAGTTCTTTCTTCCACTTCTCATCACTCTTAATTCAAGGAAAAATTCCTAGGTCCTCTACACTCCATATAAAAGGTATGCTATGAATTTCAAGCCATTCTAACCATCCAATCTTGAGTTATAAATTGTTGAAAATTGAGTGAATAGTAACCATGTATGTTTATCTTTTAGATCTTGAAGGATTAAGGTCTTTAAAGGCTCATCCAAGTGTTCTTAGTGGTTGTAAATCTCACCCAAGGTCTTTAGCTACTCAAGAAGGTATAAAAATCATAAACCCTTTTGGTTATGTAGTGTTTATAATGTTTGGTAGTAGATCCATGTATATATGAGTTAATCTTGGTTGTATAAGTAATGGATGACATGGATCTGGAGTTTTGATGTTGTGATTGTGACTTTTATGATTTTGGATAGTATATGTATCTCCATGAGTGTTATAAACCATGAACTAAGTGAATTAAGTGTTGGTTGTGTTGTGGAATTGTGAAAATTGGTTGATCTAAGTAGTATATGCTTGCTGAGTTTTTACAGGGACATTGACCTGTCTTGTAACACGGTTTTGAACCCCCAAATGTTGTCCCCTGATGTCCTACCATATATTGTTGGAAAGATAATTGAATGTAGTTTCTGGAAATGTAAGGTTCATGGCTAGGTGATGTATAGAGTTTAAGTTATGGCCGGAGAAGTGAATTGTGTTTCTGGATTCCGGACTGCACTAAAATCCCCTTGTGAACCTTGTTTATATATTAACTTTTTTGTGTATATCACTAAAATCCTTAGATATTAACAGCCATACGGTTGGATCGTCGAAAAAAGATTTTAAAAATATTGTTTTGTGCAATCGGGACGATACTAGTTATCGCGAGTATTGTTTTTTGGAGATTTATATTATAAAATCACATCAAATAAGCTTGTAATTTATTAATTTTTTGTGTATATCACAAAAATCCTTAGATATTAACAGCCGTATGGTTGGATCGTCGAAAAAAGATTTTAAAAATATTGTTTTGTGCAAATGGGACGATACTAGTTATCGCGAGTATTGTTTTTTGGAGATTTATATTATAAAATCACATCAAATAAGCTTGTAATTTAATAATTTTTTGTGTATATCACTAAAATCCTTAGATATTAACAGCCGTACGGTTGGATCGTCGAAAAAAGATTTTAAAAATATTGTGAACCTTGTTTAAACCCCTAAAAATATATTTGGGATCATGGAAAAATTTGAGAAGTTAGGGAATGCAGTGGTGAAGACCCCCCAAAAAGAATTGGATTAAAATATGAATTTTTGAATTTTATAAAAATGCTAGAGTAACTTTTGCGCAAGGGAAAAAGACGTTAGTGGAGCATAATTCTAGGGGTAATGGTTATGATTCGAATGTGGTAACTAAATTAAGTCGATTAAGTGACGAGCGTAATCGAGTGATGACATGAACCTATAGTGGGGCTAGAGTGTCGTAAGACGAGGTCATTAAGTTAATCTCGTACCCCTCTAAAACCCCGTAATTAAAGAGATATTGTTAAGGTACTAACGAGCGGTTATTGCTTACGTATAGATCGTTCGACTCCGCACGCTCGACCACCCCAACCAAACCAAGGCAAGTTTACTTTTCAAAACTTATCCATATACAAGGACTTTCACTGTTGTGTTTGTAGTTTTCAATTATATCAAATGCTATGTTTATCGAAGTATTGATGCAATTGAGATTGTATAAGTATATATATGCTTGTACCCCTTGAACTTAGATTGAAATGTTTTCTTCGGACAACGACTCTAGCAATAGAGGTCGTAGCGGTCCATATATACTATTGACCGGGGAGCGGTGTATTATTATATTGTATCTAGTTTGCGAAAACCCGAAGGGTCATTCGGTTAGTATCGTATACTCAAGTAACTATTGTTATATCTTCATAAATACTCGAAACCCTATCTTGGATTAAAAGTTTATTTTATCGAATAATTATTTTATTAATTATTAATATTAAATCTTAAAATATTATTTATTAATCATTGTTCATTATTTAAAGACAAAGTTAATCCAAGATACTTTTTTATACTTTCAAACTCGAACTCATTCGAACTCAAAACATTTTCGAAAACCCCCGGTCAGGTTCTGCTTCTTGTATGATTTCAAGAATCATCGGTCGACTAATGTCGAACCTCAATTACTCTGTTTTCAATCAAAATCAAGTTTTTAAAAGAAAAAGAAAAGGGGACTCTGGCAGGTGTGGGAACCGTTGACGAACGATTCCCGGGATGTGTAAGCGGCCTTGAGCCAGGCGGTCCATCAATTATTATTCCGGCCCAGGTGTTGCCGAAGGATGATTACGGATGTAGTTTTCATCGAGGGTGATTACGGATGTAGTTTTCACCCGGGGATAGTTACGGATGTAGTTTCTATCCTTCTACCGGTAGAGAAGACCCGCGGATTATTGGACTTGGATGTGGCGACTGATCATCGTCAATCCCTATCAGGTTTTTATGTTTTCTTCCAGTCCCATCCTCCACTTTGGAAAAATACTCAAACACTGCTTCTTAGGCTTTTGTGCCAAGTTGCTAATAGTGTTCTATTTTGATGAGAAAATATTGACATCGTGCAGTATCTAGAACTGCAAGATTTTCTATAAAGATTGGCACGTGTTAGTGCACTCTTGCAATTGTTTCAAAGAATGAAATGTTTTTGTACGAGAAACCTTCTAAGCTAATGGAAGGAAAGAGGTTTGCAATGAAGTATTCCCTGTACAGTATGTTAATCGTAGAGTGTTTTGCCGAAAATGATATACTCATATGTATATATTTTCAAACTTGAGATATGTTGAAATGGGAACCTTATAAAGGCTTCATATGTTATTCTTAAAGCTCCTTAGTGAGTATAGATGTTTTATTCAAACTCGGACATATACAGCGTCCAATTATGTTTTGAAATCTGAGATATATACCCATATAGTTGGGAATGTTTTCGAAATAAACCCCATTATTATTTTACAAAATGGTGAACTTGCTGAGCATTATGTAGCTCATTCTTGCTTTATAAAAACTTTTCAGAAAGAGAAGAATTTGGTCGGTTAACTCCGCAACAGCAGAAGAGGAGTAGAAGATTTACCCCGGAGATGATTTAGTTTCTGATAAATACTACAGAGTAAGTCTGATAGGTTTTCAACTGTAATAGTAAGACTTGTCTTCAAGTATAGTTGTATAAGTGGAATTGCGTAAGACTCTGATTTGTATAAATGAATTGTAATATTTAGCGGCACTTTTGATTATCGTTTCTGAGACTCTAACTTGCTTGTGTGTAAGATTGAGGTCTGAATGGATGTATTGTTGAGTTGTAAAGTTAATACAGGTATGTTATGGTTGGATGGTGACGTGACGACCTGAATCTCTGACCTCAGATTTGGGGGCGTCACATTTCAGGCAGATCCAAGAGAACCACATCTAACAGCTGTGAAGAGAATTTTCAAATATCTTAAGGGCACCATAACTTTAGGTTTGTGGTATCCAAGAGAATCAGACTTCAAGCTACTTGGTTACTCTGATGCAGACTTTGCAGGCTGTAAGATAGACAGAAAAAGTACTAGTGGAAGTTTTCAATTTCTTGGTGATAGACTTGTTTCTTGGTACAGCAAGAAACAGGAATCAATCTCTACATCTACAGCTGAAGCAGAGTATATTGCTGATGGTAGCTATTGTGCACAGATTCTGTGGATGAAGAATCAATTACTGGATTATGGATTGAGGTACAGTAAAATACCTATTTATTGTGATAATCAAAGTGCTATTGCTATGACAGGTAATCCAGTACAGCATTCAATGACCAAGCACATCAGCATAAGGTACCATTTTATCAGAGAACATGTAGAGGAAGGATATTGAGCTTCATTTTGTGTCTACAGAAAAACAGCTTGCAGATATCATCACCAAGCCATTGAGTGAAGCTGTATTTATAAGGCTGGTAAATGAACTAGGGATGGTCTCTGGCTTTGACTAGAGATATTGGTTAGACTCAAAATTCTACTTATGTGCTGTGTTGCTCATATTTCTGTGGTATGTTAAACTTTGCTATGCAAACTCTGCTCGATGACTGTTAAACTCTGTTAGCATGCTCCGTAAGTCATACACTGTTGACATATTGGATAAACTCTAATAAACTCAGAAAATGTTTTTGTCTAAATGTTAATACCAATGAAGAGATTTGTATGAAGCATGATTCTCAGTAATTAATCATGAATCCTTCTGAGTTATTTGTGATCTAATCTTAGATTGTGCAGAAAATTAACACAGCATGATACTGTTTCATATTTGTAGCATCTCTTAGTTTATTTATCCTAAACTCTGAGTTTGTAAATAATGTGTGCATTGCCTCTCATGAATAATTTCTGATGTTGATGAGCTCTAAACTCTGTTAGTTATACACTGTTAAATTAGATTCTGTTATTAGAATACCCCCAAAGCTTATATATATAGACTGTTAGAACTCCTTTGAGATCATGTTTGTAACTAGGACGACCCAGGAACTTACTGGTATATAGTAAGGGCTAAAATTCTCTAATTTTTGGTGACTAGTCGAAGACTAGGAAAATCCAAGAACTTATCAAACTGATAAGGGCTAAAATTATAAGATTTTTGGTGACAAGTTCCAACCTCTGATTACTGAAGAAATTTAAAATATATATATATAGGGGGTTATAAATTAATTAAATATTACTGTATATAAATCGTTTACTACAGAGTTTAGCATTCATCATACATTCAGTGTTTACTATGAGAGTTTGTGCATCCAGTGTTTACTGATTTATTTTATGGATTTTATGAAATACTAGATGCTCTAAATACTGATTTAGTAAACTCTGCTATACACACACTCATATTCACAACTGTGCAGTGTTTGAAAGGATAACAGTAATAAAGATGGAGAATTGATAAACACTGTTGGATTCTGTTGAGTACTCTAAGGTAATATTTTATTTCAGACAAAGCATATACTTGGATGTGATACGTGCCAACTGTTTAATGGTGTCAGATAGTTAAAGCGTATTGGTAATAGAAGAGAGAATAGAAGTAATAATAGGCATTATTACTGCGCGTGTAAACGACTGTTCCATTATTTACGTGACACGTGTCCCACTCACACACTTAACAAGAACTTGGTTGCGTGTTTAATGTCTAAAATGATTGGGTTTTTAATTTTCAATTACAGATCAAATCAAACTCGGTTCATTATTCACTTTTTCACTTTTACACCCACGAACACACAACTTTACACACAATTTCTCTATTATTATCACTTAAGTATTTTCACAAACACTTTTCTACACATTCTCTTTTCTCACGATTTCTAAACTGTTCTAATGGCATCCAAGACTTCTGTTGCTCAGGGATTATCTTTTGTTCCTAACAACTATACAGCAATACTAAACACTGATAAAGCCCCAGAACCATTTCATTTGATTCAGAACTTCCTAAAGGATTCTAAAATAGGTCAAGCTCTTGTTCAACCAACAAAACTCTCTGCCACACTGATCTCTACTTTCTGGCGAAACTCTGTTTATGATGATGGTGGAGAGAATGGGACTCCATCCATTGTGTTTACTCATGAAGACCAAGAGTTTGTAATCACTCCTGCAACTGTTCGAGATGTTATGGATTTTGACACTCACACCTCATACGCTGTGGCTGGTGAGAATGAACTGAAGGAAATGTTACAGCAACTTCGGTTTTCTAGCCCTTTGGACAAGCTCGGTAATTTTAAAAGGTCAGGGCTCAGGAAAGAGTGGAGCTTTTTCTTTGACTGCATCACTAGAGCGTTCGGAAAGAAAGTCACCAACTGGGATGCAATTCCCACTGATAGTCTTCAAATCGGGTATTCTCTTCTCAATGGGAGTAACTTTGATTTTGGTAGACTAGTTCTTATGAATCTAGGTGAAAAACTAGCAGAGTCTAATACAACTGTCTATTTCTCACGTTTTTGTCAAATTTTATTCTCTGCTTGTTTGCCTAATGTGGACATTTCTGATGAGGATGTCATTCAACCTTTCCAAGTCCATAAGAGAATGTTCTCTGACTTGACAAGCAAAGATGCCAATAAGGATCAAGTTCCAGAGTTTATTTTTCCTCTTGCCCTCAGAAACTTTCTCAATCAACCACAGGAACCACAAGCACAAGCACCTGAACCTGTACTTGAACCTCCATCCCAAACACAAACTCAATCTCCATCTCAACCACAACCTCAACCACAATCCAAACCAACTGCTAAGCCAAGGAAACACAAGGCTATAAGACCACCAAGAAAGCATAGAGTCAACACGATTGTTGAAGCTCCTAGGCCAAAGAGAGCTAGGAAGGAAAGAGCAAATAGACCTCAATCTCCATCTACTCTAGATGATTCTATTTCAGAAGAAGAAAGAACAGAAGTGCTTCAAGTTACAAGGAGGAGATTGATTATTGAAGAGTCTGATGAAGAAGTGAATCTTGAAGCTCCAGAGGATATCTCTAAGGAGACTTCTGCTATTGAGACAGCTATTAACTCAGAACCTACTATAGCAGAACCTGAACTCAGAGTTGATACACCAGTACTTGCTGAGGTTCCAGTTGAAAATGATGATAGAAATGAGTTACCTGCAATGGGAGAGTTTGATGAAAATTTCATGTCATTCTCTGTTGCAGTTGAAGATCCTATTCCAACACCCATGGCTGCAAATTACTCTACTGAAACTGGTGTTGCAGATCAACCTACTGTGGTGCTAGAAGAAACAGAGGTTGCATCTCACACAGAGTTGTTCTCTGATGCACATCAAATTTCAGAAAGTATTCCAGAAAAACAGGTTGCTCAAGAAAAACAGGTTGCTCAAGAAGAATCTATTCCTGAATTTAATGAAGAAACTGCCTCAGTTGCAGATGCTGATGATTCTGAAGATAATTCTTCTAAAGAAGTGAGTGCAGAAGCTGGATCTGCTCCAAATGTTGAAGTTCAGACTGATGGACTGAAAACAGGGGAGAAGCCAGACTTTGCTGGACCTTCTGCAAGAGAAATTGAAGATGATTACATGGCAAAACAAACTGCAGACTGGTACAAGGAAGATTGCATATTTCCTATTGGAAGAGTAGTTAATTTTCTCAGGGATAATTCTAAGAAGATTTCAAATCCAGACATTCTGACATGCTTACAAGGCACAGTGATTCAGGTTAAGGCCTTGAATCACAGATTTAATGAAAATCAGAAGTCCATTATAGATCTGAGAAATGAAGTTGTAAGTAGAGAGATGACTCTACAGAGAGACAACAACAAAATGTTTCAAAATTTCTCAAAAGCTCAAGAGACTGTACTTCAGAGATTGGGTAATGTTGAAGCAAATTAGTCTGTCATGTCTGCTAAAATTGATTCCATTCCTACCTCCTTGGAACTGATTACATCTATACTCATTCCTGATGATGTCAAAAAGGGGGGAGAGTTGCTAAGTCAAAATGCAAGTCTGCTCAAACTCTGATCAGAAAGGATGATGCTGGAGATGGAGGAGCAAGTAATAAAGGCAAGGGTAAAGCTGAAGAAAGTCAAACTCTGAAATCTAGCAAGTCTTCTAAATCACAGTTTGCTGGAATAAACACTGATACTCAAGGTAATTCAAAGACCAAGAGTTTGGTATTAACTTCTAATCCACAGACTGATGAAGAGTTGGCTGCTAAGATGTTTTTTGAAGAGAATGAAAAGGGAGTTACACTTGCAGATGTTCAAGCTCAAGAGAAAATGTTTCTAGCAGAACATCAGAAAGCTTTGAAATCTGGGAAGTCTAAGAAAAATGAGAAAGCTGCTAAGCCTGTTCTTAAAGGCGTTGAAATCAAAGAACAAGTTGGTGCTGATCAAAGGATGCAGGTATCCAGAAAACCAACAGATGCAGATTCTAAGCAAAAGCTGAAAGGCATTGCTGAAGAAGAAAGAATTTCGAAGAAGGCATGTACAACCTCTGTTTCTACACAAGTTGTACAGAAGAAATAAAACACAACCTCTGCTGCTACACAAGTTGTGTCTAAACCTCTATCTTCTCAGTTAAAGTCAGTCTTTGGAAAAGAAACACTTCATGATCCAAATCTAGTATCTGGAGCTCCTATGGATTTTACTGATGGAAGAGCCTTATCTGGTAAGATTGGAAACAATAAAGCTGGCCTAGGCTCACACAGAGATAAAAGGTAACATACTGGTCCTAGAGATCCTTCTTCACTGGCTGTTCCAGGTCGTGGTGTCACTCAAGAGAGTTTGGACAGACTGGAATCAGTACAGTTAGTTTATCAGAAGAGTTTAAAGAAAGATTTTCTCTTATACTTTATGGCTGATGGGACAGTATTTAAAATTGGTGAGAATGATATTGGTTTGAAATATTGGGAAGAATTAGAACATGTTCTGTATCTTTTCAAGGTGAATAATCGAAGGATTCAATCAGTTGCAAATGTGCTCAGACAGAAAATGCTTCAAAATTTGGCAATTAGAGGAATGAAGTATAACAGCAGATATGTTCCTAAGTACAGAGACTGGAATAGAAATATCATTTAAATGAAGAAGGGTACTGCAAAGCTGAAGACTGATCTGGGAATCACGGTTCTTGATTTCAACTCACAGTCAGAGGAAGTAAAATATATCAGACTGGGAAATGATATGAGGAAGAACAAAATCTACGATCTAAGATCTGCTATTTATCAGACTGATGAGAGTGATCCTCGGTTGAGAGAGAGATCAAGGAACTTATGAAGATTGAACTTGAAAATGCAGAGAGAAGATTGCTTATAGACTATCTCAGAACAACACCAGATCTTGAGGAGATTAGAGATTGAAGTCTGTAAGAATTTCTTGTTTTTTGTAGATTTTTGTTTAGTAGAAGCTTAAACTCTGTTTGTATATTTAACACTGTGTTTGTGTATTTGTTTTGACATCATCAGTTATTGTTAACTTGTGCATTTTTACTAATGAACAAGTTGGGGGAGATTGTTAAATATAATTGATATGGTTAATATCAGTGTTTAAGTTTTACAGGGAAAACAGAATTTAACTTGAAACTGGAAGCAGTCAGAGTTTAGTTAAACTCTGACAGTTGGAAGCTCGACAGAGTTTGCTATACGCTGAAAAGAGGAAGCAGCTAAACTCTGTTGAACAGAAGCGTTTGCTGGTCAGTAACAGAATTATTGAAGATAATTATGGAAGCGGTATCTTTGAAGATTGGATAGCTGTCAAAGGAAGTCGTGCTGACTAGAAAGACGTGTAGCAATCATAATTGATAATATTTGTATAGCTAATTTATTGGAGTATCAATTATCGATTGTACGTAGCTGTATATCTTTATAAATACAGTTAGGTTAACCCTAGAAGGGTATCGATCGTGTAACACAATATCTTTTCATTGTAACCTAAGCAGCTCTCTGTGATATTTTACATCATTGAGAGAGGAGTTAATTCCAAACATTTTTTAAAGTTTTTTAAGAACTTATTGTTATTCTCTCATACTTAGTTAATTATAATTGTGTACTCGGCCTAACATATAACCTGGTCTCTGTAATTTCCATTCCCACCAGTCTGCAGTGCCTGCTGATTATGCAGGTTAGAGAGTATCTTGTTTAAATTAGAGGCAGCGGATCTCAAAGCTAGGGAAAGATCAGGACTTATAACTCCTACACTTGGTTCACCTATTCCCGTGCTTCTGACATTTGATGCTACTGTGGAGGTGTGAATTACTTCTTGGCTGCACAGCTGATTCTTATACTAGCACTAACTCAAATTTCAAGAATGATGCTAATAAGCCATGAAAATTTTGCTTACTGCTTCACCATCATAATTTAAGTATTCAACTTTATATTAGGACTTTCTAATCTCTGACTCTAGCAACCTACCTTTAGGTACTGTATTGGTCTTTGTTAAGGTAAAGATACCTACCTAACTGTTTCCAAGGAGGAAAACAAATTGAGAAATAGAGCTCGAGTAGTTTACACCACTTTTTTCTTCTCTCCCTTTCTGCCTTTGTGGGGGGGGGGGCGTTGTTTACATACTTACATTAGTAGTTTCATTAGAATATTTCAAAATGCTTAATACAAATTGAAGCTAGGTATTCTATTTTTGTCCTTATCCTCTCTCAAATTTTTACCATGTTCAACACAAATAACCTTGTCAGAGCTTCCAAATTGAGGCACTGTTGGTCAATGGTGGTGCATACCTATTATCTTTTTTATCACTTGCAATCTTATCTACAAAAAACATGTGGTGTATCCAAAAGTCTCAATTTGATGGTTGTTTTAGAAATTAGGTTTCTAGATTAGTATTATCATATTCGTTTGATCTAATTTCTGTCAACTTTGTTGACATCCTAGGCACTTCAAGCTCTTTCCATCAATTTTGGAGTTTTCCGGTCGATATAAAGATACTGGAAAGAAAAAGGTAAGTGTAAATTATGCATGAGCTTGCTTCTCATGCCATCAAGGCATCTTTTTCTGTTGATAAGTATATATTATGCTCGAGTCTAATACTCATGATTTAAGGACTATTTAATCTCGTTGTCTACGTGGCTTCCTATATTTACAAACTGTCGCACACGTTCAGAACTCATACATAGAATTGACATAATTTAATATTCTGTTGTTTTCACTTTTCAGGACAACATTTGTATCGTAGTTGTGCAATCCTTGTCTAGAAGTAATTAGTAGAAAAACCCTGTTGAATAAGATACCATTATAGTTTTTGTCGGTTAATCTTGTTGGGAAATTATCTAATCTAAACTTGTCCTTGATTGATTGTCAGCTGGCTTGCCTTGTTCGTGAATAAAGATCCTCTTGTTAGTATGATATCTCAGAATGGAGATATATTAGGAATGCAATCTTATCAAATAAGTAATTGATAACAATCCAGTTTGTTAGGATTGTATCTGTTAGGATTAATCTAGTTTGTTAGGAGTCATAATCGCTTTCATATCATTCTGTTTTCCTATATAATGTAATCGTTTGTACTTGAATAAAATGAGAACCAAGCAGTTCAGCCATTCTTGTTTTCTTCTCCAGCTTTATATATAGTATACAGTTTATATTATCCAATAATCTGGTATCAGAGCTATGGATACTGGTAAGGCTAAGAACGGCTCTGTTTGGTTGACATATCCTATGTTAACCAGAGAAAACTATGCAGCATGGGCTTTGAAGATGCGAGTGTTCATGCAGGCACAGGGAGTATGGATTGCAGTGGAACCAAGCGATCCAAAAGCAGTGACAGAAGAGAAGAGTGATAAGGTAGCCTTGGCCATGATATACCAAGGCATACCCGAGGATATGCTGTTGTCTATTGCTGAAAAAACGACGGCAAAAGGAGCATGGGAAGCCATCAAGACCATGTGTCTTGGTGTAGACCGAGCCAAACAGGCAAAAATACAATCCTTGAAGATAGAGTTTGAAGCACTAAGCATGGGAGATGCTGACAAGATAGATGATTTTCATATGAAAATGAATGGAATAGTGTCAAATATACGAACAATAGGAGAAGAGGTAGCAGAAAGTTATGTGGTTAAGAAACTACTACGTTCAGTGCCATCAAAGTTCTTGCAGATTGCTTCTACTATAGAACAATTTTGTGACTTGAAAACTATGACCATCGAAGAAATTGTGGGTTCTTTAAAGGCGTACGAAGAAAGAGTTAAAGGACAAACCGATACGGGGGTGGAAAATTGCTACTCACCCGAGAAGAATGGACTAAACGTGAAAAAGAAGATGAAAGTAAGCTTCTACTCGCAAAAGAAGAATGGATGAGACGCTCAAACAAAGGTGGTGCTGAGGCATCACAGAGGAACAGAAGTTTTAATCGAGGGGCTCGTGATAAAAGCAGAGTTCGATGTTTTAATTACAATGCGTTTGGTCACTATGCATCAGAATGTAAGAAGCCAAAACGTGACAGTGAGGAGGCAAACATGGTGCAGATATAGGAATGAACCTGCTCTACTAATGGTTAAAAAAACAAAGAAAGAAGGTGATACACTGATGATCAACGAAGAACAAGTCACACCTAAACTAGGTCAGAAAGAAGGAATGAAGGAGATGGAATCTAACCTGTGGTACTTGGACAATGGTGCCAGTAACCACATGACTGGTCAAGCTTCAAAATTTGACAAGCTCGACACAAACGTGACAGGCCAAGTCAAGTTTGGTGATGGATCAATGGTTCAAATCAGGGGCAAAGGATCAATAATTTTGAAGTGCAAGAATGGAGAAAGCAGAACCCTAAACGAGGTATACTATATCCCATCTCTACGAAGTAATATCATTACCCTTGGACAACTTTTAGAAGCAGGGTACAGAATAATTCTTAAAGGCGAATATCTCTGGGTTCATGAAAGCAAAGGTGATCTGTTGATGAAGGTAAAGCGCTCTCAAAACCGTCTATATAAGATTATCAGTCACAGTGGTGAGTCTAGCTGTCTAATAGCAAGGTGCGATGATGAAAACTGGTTGTGGCACACTCGTCTGGGTCACGTAAATTTCAAGGCTTTGCAGCTTATGTCCACGACAAATATGGTATATGGAATGCCTAAGATCAGTAACCAAGGTGAAGTATGCACTGGATGCCTAATGTCAAAACAGGCTAGGAAAGCGTTCCCACAAAAATCAAATTTCACTGCTAAGAGAGCACTCGAGCTAGTCCATGGGGATTTGTGTGGACCCATCACACCATGTACTCCTGGAGGTAACAGATATATCTTTGTTCTAATTGATGATTACAGTAGAGTAATGTGGACATACTTGTTGAAAAATAAGAATGAAGCGTTTGGTGCTTTTAAACATTTCCGTGTCTTGGTTGAAAAAGGTCCAGAGCAGAAAATTCTTACTTTCAGAACGGACAATGGGGGAGAATTCACTTCAAGAGAATTCACTCAATACTGCGAAGAGGCTGGGATCACTAGGCATTTCTCAGCACCTTACTCGCCACAACAGAACGGCGTGGTTGAAAGACGTAACAGAACTTTGATTGAGATGGCACGAAGCTTATTGAAAGAGAAAAATATGCCAGACTATTTTTGGGGCGAGGCTGTTCGACATGCCACATATCTGATTAACAGACTTCCTACTCGTGCTATTACGGGAATCACACCTTATGAGGCCTGGTCGAATGAAAAACCTCATGTTGATCACATTAGAGTCTTTGGGTGTGTGGCACATATGAAGGTGCCCAGCATAAACTTAAAAAAGCTAGACGACAGAAGCAAAACTGTTGTGTACCTCGGAAAAGAACCAGGCACCAAGGCTTTCAGATTGTACAACCCTGAGACAAAAGCCGTGTGTATAAGTCGAGATGTTGTGTTCGAAGAAAAGAAAACTTGGGATTGGTCTAAGGAAATGACAGAACCAGAAACAAGGCTGGGAACATTCACTGTGGCTACTGAAATGCCAAGCCAAGACAATCAAAACAATGATGCCATTATAAGTGATAGTGAAGTCAGTCTAGTGTCAAGATCATCGAATCAAAGTGACAGCTATAGCAGCACCACTGGGAGAGGTACACCAAACTCTTTGCCAGAAGGAGAAAGGACAGTTGAAGGTACACCAGGGTCCACTAGAACCACTTTAAGTTCAGAATCTGAAGATGGACCTCGAAAGTACAGACCATTAAGAGAAATCTATGATGAAACAATACCGTTTGAGCTCGAAGATGAAGAACTGTACCTAATGGGGATAGATGAGCCATCGAATTATACTCAAGCAGCAAAGGGGAGTGAGTGGAAAAAGGCCATGGAAATCGAGATGGAGGCAGTAGAGAAAAATGGAACCTGGAAGTTAACAGAACTGCCACGAGGTCGTAAAGCCATTGACTTGAAGTGGATTTATAAAAACAAGCGTGATGCAGATGGAAACATAATCAAACATAAAGCAAGGATTGTAGCGAAGGGATATGTGCAGAAACAAGGCATTGACTTCGATGAAGTCTTTGCACCTGTCACGAGAATTGAGACAATACGCCTACTGCTTGCTCTCGTTGCTAAAGGCAACTGGGAAGTGCATCACCTTGATGTTAAAACGGCTTTTCTGAACAGAGAAATTGAGGAGGAGGTCTATGTAAAGCAACCTGTAGGATTTGTTAAAAGGGGAAAAGAACACCTTGTTTACAGGCTCATAAAAGCTTTGTATGGCCTTCGTCAAGCCCCAAGAGCTTGGTACTCAAAGCTTAATAAATGTTTAGAGGAGTTGGGCTTTGTTAGATGTGCATACGAGCAAGCAGTGTACACAAGGAATATTGAAAAGGAAGTGTTGATAGTTGGGGTCTACGTCGACGATCTTCTTGTGACTGGAACAAATGTAACATCTGTGGCTGAATTCAAGAAGCAAATGGCATGCAAATTTGACATGAGTGACCTGGGTAAACTAACCTACTATCTTGGCATTGAAGTCGATCAGGGTGATGGATATATTCAGTTGAAGCAGACGGGGTATGCAAAGAAAATTCTTAATAAGGCTGGCATGATGCACTGTAACTCGACTAAAGTCCCTATGCACCCCAAAGAAGTCATCAATAAAGACGAAGGAGGGACAGAAGTAAACCCTACAGAATTCAAAAGTATAATCGGAGGTTTGAGATATCTTGTCAACACCAGACCTGATATAGCATATTCTGTGGGCATTGTGAGCAGGTTTATGGAAAGGCCAGCACTGTTACATTTAGCAGCTGCTAAGCGCATATTGCGTTATGTACAAGGGACACTTGATTATGGTTTGATTTATTCTCAGGACAGTGAAAACAAAGTTCTCATTGGTTACTCGGATAGTGACTTGGCTGGCAACGTGGAGGACAGGAAAAGTACTGGGGGCATGGTTTTCTATCTCAACAAAAGCCTTATTACGTGGGCTTCACAGAAACAAAGGTGTGTGGCACTCTCATCTTGCGAGGCTGAGTTCATGGCAGCCACTGCAGCTGCATGCCAAGCCGTTTGGTTGAAGAAATTGCTGTCTCAAATCACTGAATGTGAAATTGGTCCTGTTACTTTGTTTCTTGATAATAAGTCTGCTATCGACTTAGCCAAAAATCCTGTATTTCATGGCAGGAGTAAACATATAGACATTCGGTATCATTTTATACGCGAATGTGTTGAAAATGGAGAAATAATTGTAAAGCATGTAAGCACTGAAGAGCAACGTGCTGATACTCTCACTAAAGCTCTGTCTGTCGTGAAGTTCGAAGCTATGAGGGACTTGCTCGGAGTTAAGAAGTGCATTCAGACAAGTTCAGATTAAGGGGGTGTTGTTGGGAAATTATCTAATCTAAACTTGTCCTTGATTGATTGTCAGCTGGCTTGCCTTGTTCGTGAATAAAGATCCTCTTGTTAGTATGATATCTCAGAATGGAGATATATTAGGAATGCAATCTTATCAAATAAGTAATTGATAACAATCCAGTTTATTAGGATTGTATCTGTTAGGATTAATCTAGTTTGTTAGGAGTCATAATCGCTTTCATATCATTCTGTTTTCCTATATAATGTAATCGTTTCTACTTGAATAAAATGAGAACCAAGCAGTTCAGCCATTCTTGTTTTCTTCTCCAGCTTTATACATAGTATACAGTTTATATTTTCCAATAAATCTATCAGCCCTTGTTTATTTGAGAATAAACAGTTTTTTCTCCCTCATATCTCTACATGAAATCAATTTAATAACTAAAACAGTTTACACTTTGCCCCTTTAAGTATACATATTTGGACTGGTGAACCCTTTAATTAAAAATTGTACCTCCCTGCCCTTTATGTTTGTCCTCTATTCAATTGGACTTTTTTTTAAAATTTCATGCCCATTATACCCTTCTTGGAATCACAAATTTCGGTTATGCGTAAGGTCGATTGTCCTTCTCTATATTGCAACTGGCTGTAAAAGTAAAGTTCTCCGCAAAAATAAGAACTAAAGATTTTTTAAGTTTCTCCGCAAAAATTCAACCATAATTCATCAATCGGGTGAGGGTAAAACTGCAATAAATTTTTTAAAATACAGTCAGGATGGACAAAGGACAAAGTTAATGGGTACAAAGTTATGAATAATTTTGAGGGTTTATGTGTCCATTTGGACAAACTTATAGTTATAAGGGCAATGTGTTAAAAGGCCCAGTCCTCTGTGGATACACTAAATGCTGAACGTATCTGCCTCTTTACCTTAAATACTTACCTTCTAAACAAAGAATATGTGAATTTCCAGAGGCAGCCCAAATAAGAATCTATGTTAAGTGTTCATCAAGATGAGCTAGTTGCTACAAAAGATACTGAGAAACAAAAAAATTAGAAGGGGTACTTGAATTGGAGTGGGAATTCATTTACGTTTACTATTAGTTTTCTTCTTGTTTCTCAACAATCCGTCAGTGACTTATATATTTAAAAATCAGTTGAGCCATTTCTTTGAATAAGATTTTCATTTTATTGTAATTGTAAATGGGTCATAAGAACCCAAGAGATTAATCAGATGTCCCTAGTAAGAATAGTAATATATGTCCTTTTGGCGGAAAAGGTTTTCTGGCGGACACATCATTTCTGCTTGTTTAGTTTCGAATTTTGATGTTCTTTTTCTACTCCCAAGTATAAATATTTTGATAAACCGTTAAGTACTTAAATTTGATCATGAAGCTCGAAAAACTAGGATTTCTAGTGGATTATATCACATCACTATAATTTTTATTTTGCAATTTATTTTGAGAAACTATATATTGTTGTATGGACCAAGTGTAAGACATGTTTTTTGTTTCTCAACTAAGTGATCGCTGGTTTTAGAAGTGCACATTGAAAACAGCTATAAACCATTGTGTTGTATGTTCTTGAACAGCTAGAAATTATTGATCCGTTACTAGGACGCAGTTATGTTCGGTCTATGGTTGACATTTTAGGCATAAATTATAGTTGTTAAAAAGAAACATTGTTTACATATGTTTTTGACGGCTAGGAAATTTTAATATATTCGTTACCAAGGCGTATTTATGTGCTTTAGCACAAATTATGAGTTTTTATTTCTTTTTATGTGTTATTGCATATATATACACACACACACACACACACACACACACATATATATATATATCATGTCAGAATAAGATCATTCTCCCTTCACTCATGTTGTTTTTGTTTTTGTTTTTTTTCCCTTATTGCTAAATCTCTTTTCAGCCAAACACTGCTACTAACTAGGCTTACTACAGTCAAATTTAAATATGTTTCACATATGTGCAGAAGTTTGCCCATGTCCTTGTATGTTAGTATCCATTCAATATATTATTGTTCTTTGAGGGCTGTTAAAAAGTTGTAGTTTTACACTGGATGATCATGACGGTTTCAGCTAATAGCTTCATTTATGTTTTACTTTTTATAGCCTCCTCCACCAGTTAATGATACCAATCCATATAATGTTTTTAGGCCCTGGGAGAAAGCACACGGACTTCATACAAGAAGGGTACATTTCTGACTTAGTTTGCTAATATATTGTTTTTGATATTATAAAAAATCTTCAGAAACTATTTTTTTCTGAAAATTTTCCCTCTTTCACATCTGGTACTCTCAACATGCATTATTATACTAATAAGTAATAAGGCTATGATGCTACTTGTTCTCTTGTTAGATGCAAAGGAGGGAGAATAATGTACAGTCTTTTTAGAAGCTTCTCCAGGTCAGTTTTTATGTTCCACCCTATGTATCATGCTTATTATAATTCTAGGAAATTAATATACTAGCATAAACATGTGAATTTATATCCTCATTTTCAGCTTCTTATCATATTAGAATTTCGACTCGACAATCCGCTACTCTTATAATCATGTTATAAAAAATGTCTTATAATGTGTTAAATATAATTGATATGGTTAATATCAGTGTTTAAGTTTTACAGGGAAAAACAGAGTTTAACTTGAAACAGGAAGTAGTCAGAGTTTAGTTAAACTCTGACAGTTGGAAGCTTGACAGAGTTTGCTATACGCTGACATTGGAAGCTCGACAGAGTTTGGTTAAACTCTGTCTGGAGGAAGCGCGTCTCCAGTCAACAGTGATTAAAGATTCATTGAAGATATTTATGGAAGCAATATCTTTACAGATTGGATAGTTGTTAAAGAGATTGAGTTGACTTAGGAGATGTGTAGCAATCATAATTGATAACATTTGTATAGCTGATTTTTAGGCGAATCAATTATCGATTGTACGAAGCTGTATATCTTATAAATACAGTTAGGTTAACCCTAGAAGGGTATCCATCGTGTAATACAATATCTTTCATTGTAACCTAAATAGCTCTCTGTGATATTTTACATCACTGAGAGAGAAGTTAATTCCAAACAGTTTTTGAAGCTTTTAAAGAACTTATTGTTATTCTCTCATACTTAGTTGATTATAAGTGTGTATTCGGCCTAACATAATGTATGTCTTATAATGTATGCAAGTGTAGTAGTAGCTGTGTATATATATATGTATATAAATGGAAAAATAGAGGAAGAGAAAGTAATCCAGAGAAAGAGAGTAATGTATGCTCTGTTATGTGTTTTTATTTTATGTATCGAATATGTATTACAAAGGGAGGATGCTGCCTCTAATATAGGAATGTGACCTTGGTCCCCAAGTAGGAGAACTTGGTCCCCAAGTACTGAACAGTAAACCCTCAATGATGACCTAAGCTTGCTGACATCACAATGCCTACATCATCTTAACACTCCCCCTCAAGTTGGTGCATATATATCACTCATGCCCAACTTTCTAGTAAGAGGATAGAGCATTTTTCCACCTAACCCTTTAGTTAATACGTCGGCTACTTGATCTTCCGATCTCACAAATTGAATATTGATGATATCATTATTGATATTCTCTTTGATGAAGTGTTTGTCAATCTCAATATGTTTAGTTCGATCGTGTTGAACCGGATCATGTGCAATGGCAATAGCAGCTTTGTTATCACAATGTAGCTTCATTGGAATGATTGATACAAGTCCCAACTCCGTTAGAAGCAATCTAATCCATAGCATTTCACGTACACCTCGAGCCATAGCTCGATATTCTGCTTCAGCACTGGATAATGCAACTACCGGTTGTTTTTTTCTTCGCCAAGTAACTATGTTGCCTCCAATAAATGTACAATATCATGATGTGGAATGTTTATCATCTAGACATCCAGCCCAATCTGCATCTGTATAGCTTTCAACTCCAAGATGATTGTTGTTAGTAAACATCACTCCTTTTCCTGGTGCAGCTTTAAGATACCTTAATATCATATAAACTGCATCCAAATGAGGTTGAGATGGATCATGCATGTACCTGCTTACAACTCCCACTGCATATGCTATATCTGGCCTTGTGTGTAAGAGGTAGGTTAGCCTTCCAACTAATCTTTGATATTGAGATCTATCGACAACGTCACCTGCATCTTCGCAAAGCTTATGATTGGCTTCTATAGGAGAATCTGCAGGTCTACATCCCAACATTCCTGTTTCGTTTAACAGGTCAAGTGTATACTTCCGTTGTGAAAGGAAGATACCACCTGGACTTCTAGAGACTTCAATTCCAAGAAAATATCGTAGTTTTCCCAAGTCCTTCATTTCGAATTCGGCGGCAAGTCTCCGTTTAACATTTGCAATTTCACATGTGTCGTTGCCAGTGATCACAATATCATCGACATAGACAATCAAAACTGTGATCTTCTCACCTATTCTTTTTATGAACATTGTGTGGTCTGAATTACCCTGTTTGTAGCCAAATTTAACCATCACTCTCTGAAATTTTCCAAACCAAACCCTTGGAGATTATTTTAATCCATAAATAGTTTTCTTTAGTCTACACACTTTCCCAATGGTTGCAACTGTAGAGAAACCAGGTGGAATGTCCATGTAAACGTCCTCTTGTAGGTCTCCATGTAAGAATGCATTTTTTACATCAAGGAATAACGAAAATTCTAAATATAATCAAGTGATTAAATCCAAAACAACCAAACAAGCATGACCTCAACCTAGCCCAAAAGCAAACGATGAGACTGTGTAAAAATTTTGTTTCTGAAACATGCAAGTCAATTCCATAAGGACAATAAATCAACCCTCTACTCATCATTACCACACTCAATTAAACACCTACCTACCAATCAGAATTCGCTCATCCTAAGGGATCATGAAATATGCATGCTATGAAAATGCAACTAACATGAACTCACATGGTATACAAAAATAAAAACAGAATGTCCTATATGAAACAAACATGCAATAATACGAACAAACATGAATGAACTACCACTAAACATGCAAAATATGATATCTATATGAACACAATAACACATAATCACAAATAACTACATATACACTACTTATCCCCCAAACCACCCCCAAACTTAAAATATTCAATGTCCGCATTGAATGGAAGTAAATACGAGGAATAGTAGAACATACCTACACATCGGAACCACATGGGTTTCCTTCCACGAAGCGCTGTCGTTAATGTCGTTAATGTCGTTAATGTCATTTGACTTGTCCTTATCAGAAGGACCATTCACCCATTGGTTGACAACCTTTGTAACACCCTCAGATCCGGGGTCCGGGATCCGGTGGTTACGGTTTCCAATTCTGTCCACAACAATTGTACTTTCCTTAACATAAAATAAATTACGTCTCTATGACCCAACACAACAATATAAACACACCCGTTATAGTCCCAGAGATGAAATCAGAGTAACAATCAAATTTTTATTAATCACATTATGAGTTCTTACAATCCAAAAGAATTTCAATATAATTACATACTTTTTGCCATCCATTTACATAAGTCATACTAGACTATATTCTTGGTACTGAAAGAATAAATATATCCTACCAATAGCTTCTTCTTCAGCTCTGGTAGTCTCATCGTCCTTGCCCGCGTCGAGTGTGCCTTGTGCGAGTCATCTGGTCTAGCTGTTGTTGTGATATAATAATAAAGCAAGGGTGAGCAATAGCCCACCAACAATAATATATAACTGAACGATAATGTATAACAGTTCAAAAGTATCTTTCAAACCATATGCCATGCATTTACGGAAATGATGCCAGTATAATATGAACGATGAAGTTACAAGGTAACTTAAAGTATTTGTTTGTAGAAATATCTGTTACATCAAAGTAAGCGAGATATTCTTATTGTTATTAAGAAGAGGAACTTGCAAGAAAAGGTTGCAATTCCAGTTATGACCCTTTTCCAACTCTGCCAACAGTAATCATGTTGCAGGAAATAAATGAATTTGGATGATGAACCAATGATGGAGTATTCACCGCGCCCGCTGTTCCAATCTTGATGATCAGTCGAGATTGTACAGCTCAATTTAGATTTACTACCGGTAGAAGGAAGAACTGACGGCTTTACTTGTATACCGCCTTACTAGCTCTCCCCGGCCAACGGTTGGGCCAAAGGGGATGGACCGGCGCTACTCGACCTCTTACATGACTCCTAGTTCAAATAGAATTCATGATTCTGAATGTAACGCTCGTCCCCCTTTCCCCAAGTATAATACTTGTTGATAAGACTCCACAAAGTAGTCGTATCTAGTTGGAAAGGAAAATTTACCAATAACTCCCAAGCTATTACTTGGTAACGGATATCAACTTGTTCCAGTAATCTTACCCCTCGAAAGATGAGAAGGTAAGCAACGACTTAATAAGTCAACAGCACCCGAGTTGTGAGTGAAGGGAATACTTTATGACCGGGAAGTCGACAAGATAAATAACATTTTCCAAGTAAGGTTCCCTTATTATTAGGGAGATAGACTCAAAGAAGAATGATGTCTGAGAACCTTTCTTGATATAAGATTAATAATAATATGACTCCGAAATATTTTTCGTAATAATCGAAGAAGATAACCCTTATTGAGGTTATTCTAAGTATGGAATAAATATTCAGAGAATATTTATTGAATTAAAATATTTTACAGAATATTTAGGAATATGAAAGAATATCTTAAATCAGAGTATTTCTCAAAATAATCCCTGAAGAAATATCAGGAGAATATTTATTGAATAAATAAATATTTAAATGAATATTCAAAACAATATTCATTAATTAATAAGACCTGAAAAGAATATTTAAGGTAATATTCATAATTAATTAGGAATTTAAATGAATATTCAAAAGTAATATTCATTTAATGAATAATATCCTAAATGAATATCAAGTAATATTCATTTAGTAATCCAAGCCTTAAGGAATATTCGAGATAATATTCGATAATTAAATCAAGCTTCAGATAAATATTAAAATAATATTCATCAAGTATTTAATATCTTAAATGAATATTCAAAAGTAATATTTATTTAATAAAATAATAATCTAAAAGAATATCCACATAATATTCATTTAATAGTCTCATCTTTAGAAGAATATTCGAAATAATAGTCGATAATCAATTCGACTCTAAATGAATATTGAGAAATATTATTCGTTGAATAGTTACGTTCAAATAATTATTTGAAGTAAGGATCGTTAAAATAATTAGTCTCGAACGAATATTCAAATAATATTCGTCGCCCAAATAATAGAAAATATTTACTTAAATATTTTCTTCCGAGGTAATCTCGATATATCAAGGAATATTGACTCCCGGTCTATTTTTGATTAATAAGATATATACGCCCTTCTATGAGGGTCTTACAATAACCGGCTTATAACTGATATATAACTATCTAGCTTATAAGCCAACAATAACATTCAGGGAACAAGTATATCAATTCAACTTGAAAGTAGGCATGCATGCAATGGCATATGTATATCAGCAATCATATCTATATATTTATTCAATCACAACAACAGCCTAAAAGAAGGGAATTGAAACTTGCCTGGTAGTCGAGTACGGTAAGGGGTAGTGGTAGCGGGTCCCGGTTCAGCTTGGTGATCTATAAATAGCCAAGGCATTCGGGATTAATCACTTAACATATTAAAAGTTAAGTTATACTTAATTCGAAACACGTTCTCGAGTTATCTCGTTATACCCCTTTTAGTGGATTACTTTTATCACTGATCCGACCCGACATTCGTTCGTTAATACGACATGTCATTGTACTTATATTTGGGACATACTTAAGTCATATGAGTTCTAAAGTCGATCGTTACGAACCAATACTATACTCCGAGTTTTATCGCCCGTTTTCTAAGTGTTTTACCGAAGTTATAAAAGAGTCGTCTTTTAGGGGTTCGTTCGCGTTTAACCTCGACTCGAACATTTTTAATAAATCGAAAAAATGATCCTTTTGACATACGGTTTTCTTTCACGCCTTCCTTTTTACCTCTAGTATTTATTTAACAAGATTTGCCATGACGTTACATAGTTTACGAGGGTTCAATTACAGTTACGAACTTTCGTTTACGGATTCGAACTACTTTTAGTAATTTGGTCATAAATCCTAAACCGTAAGTCCGTTTCACGTGATCTTTATATCAAAACGAAGCTTAGAACATTACCTATCCTATCATGGAAGATAAGGTCTCTGGAAAGTAGGGGCTCGACATGGAAAATGGCATACAAAACATGGTATTTCAAAATCGGGCATTATAACGGCTGTAAATCGAATATCTACCAATTTCGAATCTTCCCATAAACATAGTATCCAACCCAAACAACATATACATGACTTATATACATGAACTGAGGCCAAGCAATGCCTTTCCGTTCATCTAGCTATTTACATCATTAATCCAAAATCCATACATACTCATGCTTATAATCTTAACATAACCATAACTAAGTTATAACTATCATAAACATGCTTAAATCTCAAACAAGGGTTAGGGTTTCAAGAGCTTTATACCTTCCTTGGAGTGTGTAAAGACCTTTCTAAGCTTTTCATAGTCCTTGTATACCCATAACCAAGCTTAGATCATCCTAGAAATCAAGAAAGTCAAGAGTTGTTCTTGAAAATCACTATTCACCCTAGTCTTTGATGATTTCTTTGAAAATGGAAACAAGAGAGTTTGGCTTTGAAATTTTTAGGGGATTACTTTTAGGAAATTTAAGACTCACCATAATTTTTACAAGATCAAGAGATGGTGGGAAGAGGGGTTTTGATTTTGGAATTAAGGGTATAGCCGAATGGAATTTTCAAGGGGGAAAAGAGTTGCTTGGTTTATTTTGTTTTAATCTCATCCATTCTCATCTATTATCAAGATAATATCTTGTATAAATTCACTTTATTAAAGTGATGAGGTGTTGGATGAGGAAATACCATGACAAGTGTTGAGAATGTGGTGGTTTTAGCCTAACCACATGGTTGCCTTGCTAAGTACTTAGTTGCATTCTCTAGGGTGCTAGTTCCTTGATTCTAGTTTGGTTACTAGATATTTTATACTAGTAGATTGCACAAGACTCTTGCTTCCTCTGCCTGTTTCTGTGTCCGGTTATTGTCCGCTTCGATTGATCGTTCGTAGGAATATTTCACGGATTTCTAATTAGGGTTTACCGGGAATCCATTTTAATATTAATACTTTCATTCTCCATCTTTCATTCTAACTTTCCAATTTATATTCCTTAAATCCATTCGTTAAATACTTAAGGCTATCAGTGTCCAGGGAACTCTCGGAGAAAATAAAAGTGCGGTTTTTCAGAATCCGACAGCTTTTACATACACTTATTTTCCCCCTGGATCACTAATACGAACTCGGAAATCCGTTCCGAATGCTTCTATATAGTGTCGTCTCATATTATTATATACTCCCACCAAAACACTATTCATTTTGTATTCTTTACTTGTTCTCTTAGGGTGGTACAATTGTCCGTATTCTCTTTCGATCGTTCCTTATCCTTTTTACGGAACTACTGGATTGATCGTTACCGATCTGGATGACATGAGAATATTCTCCTGCTTGAAATTGCCATATCTTATTCCCTTAGAAGATAGATTATTCTTACCTATGTTGTTACCCTTTAGCATTCTTCAAGACATAGAAATAATAAAGTCGAATTCCATTCATTCTTTCCAAATATCAATTATTACATTGTAGCCATAACCACTCCTCAGTGGTTTCCTACCTTCATTCTTAAATCAAATATAATAACATCCCAAAATATCAAATCCTCAAAGTTAATATCTCAATTCTTGGATTATAATAATATTTAATCCACTGTCCGGTCAAATATTATACCGAAAAGAATTTGGAATTTCTGAATTCCGATCGTCTCTGCATTCACTTATTTCCTCCGCGTATTACTAATATGACTTCGAAACATCCATATCACGTCCCGTACATAGGGTGGAGTGAAAAGTTTTCCAACTTACAGAATCACTATTCATCCACCAAATTACTATGCACGTACAGGAAACACTATGCACGTACGGGAAATACTATGCACGTATGGGAAACACTATGCACGTATGGGAAACACTATGCACGTACTCATTTCCCTTCAAGGATCCATTAGCTCCTTCCTGGATGGTAGATTATTCTTATCTAGGTCCTCAACCATCGAATTACTCTATTCTGACAATATACCAATGCATCAGGATCGTTGTCCAAAGCAATATCCATTCATTACAATCATTGTTCTTTGAAACCACCATTCATTAGAGCTGGTGACCTTGTTGTCGGAATCATTGTTCCTCATTTTATCATTACTTAATAAAAAAATAAAAAATAAATTATATCCAAAATTTGGGGTTCTTACAGTCTCCCCTCCTTAAAAAGATTCCGTCCCGGAATCAGGTAGGAAGCAAAGAGTCGTTTGCCTGCCGTTCACTCTTTAGCTTCTGGGTCAATTCTTAGTCGTTCTACCCTTCCTCAGCACATCTTCTAGTGCTACAATTCATACTTTATCCTTTTTCCATCAATATTGCTACTTTTCGTACAACTCACTATCCGGGTTAAACTCTTACTCAGTCTTATCCTTATTGATACCTGCAGTAACATTGGTATCATTATCACCCTACGATTCGGAGGTAACCTCGCTCGTACTGTGCATTTCCTGATCGCTTTAATCTTCGCAATCTCGATCAATATAGAGAAGTGGAAAGATTTATTGAGAGATCACTATGATCAATTGATCATTTGTTATATTGCATAGTTAGTACAGAAGGGGGCCAGCCTTTAGTACTTGACAAGCAATTAAACAAGTCATGGCATTCCACTTAGACCTCTATCACATAGACAGATAGTCACGTAGCAGTACCTCCCCTCCTAAAAGGGTTGTTCTTCTCAATTCATAAAGAAGATGAATAAGAGAGAAGAAGAGAAAAGAGTTCTAAAGGATTATAGAAAGCTTTCATGATTGTAGAATATCATACTCAGAATTTACCTCTGAACTATAGAGGTTTATAAAAGAAGAAATTAATCATAATTATATCCAATAATATTTGATCGCAATCTCACGTGTCAACATATCTTGCTATTTTGTCCATTATTCTATGGACAAATACTCTTGTTCAATCTTAGCGATACTCACATTCGGGAAATCCTTCAACCTTTCAGGTTAAATCTTAGATTTCTCACTTGACATCATTATTACTGACATCCCATATCATGTTACTACCTTTTTCATAACTATAATATTGACACTATCAAGTTGTCATCCTGAGAATTCATTAGAAAACCCATTCATAACATTCCTTGCTTCTCATTCCATAGTTGCTTCCCCAGCCTTTTTTTTATCAATCACATCCTTCTTATTAGCTGATTCTTACTCATTTCTATTATTTACTTTCACCTTCACCTCTTTATTGAGACACCTTTTTGCACTTGGTACCTCCTTATCGGTATTCCGTCTCATTTATTCTATAATCATCACGTTATTTCAATTTAAACTTTCCGAAATGAATCTGGCCCGATTCCTTTAACTTAGATTCATATAATCTACTTCTGCCAACCTTGTTTCTCATTACTTGTTCTTTTCTATCCGTGGTTTTCCACAGGTTGTCTTTCGTAAGTCAGACCAGGTCGTATATCTACATGCTCGTACTCCTATCATCTGTTGAACATCTGCATTTTACTGGCGTAGCCTGGCCACATGAAAACCCGTTATGACCGTGCTATAATTTTGGGGGTAAGGCTGGCTCGAACACCGCCGTCCGAACACTTTAAACTCTCAAGTGGCCCAATAAGTCTTGGGCTCAACCGCCCTTCCCTCCAAGTCTCATTAATTCTTTCTACGGGAATACGTTTAGCATCACGAATTATCAACCTCATATTCTCTATCTTGTTTGTGCAGAAGTACACTAACACAAACTTGCTTGTCATTCATCAACATGCCATTTAGCTTATCAATAGCAGCACTTTCTTTATCTTTACGTTGTCATCTCCTTTCTTAGAAGAATCACCATCGCTTGTTGTTTACGTAGTGCGTTAATAGCTAACCCTACGGGTTTCAAATCCCTTAGGGAGACAAAGTAATCATTATTCCTTATCCATAAGGAACACTTCCTGAACTTGATGTAGATATAACGTGAAGCAGATAGAATTGCAGAAGAGTTTCAAGCATCGCAGCTAGGTCCGGTTGATGAAACTATCACTTATGCATCTTCCATAAAAGACTGGAAACTTAACGGTTTACTTCATCAATTTTGTACCATGGTCCTGGTTTGCCTCAAAACGGGACCTTCTAAGGTACGTAATATGCTTAAGACTCCATCAGGAATCGAATCTTTACTTAAACTATTATTACTGTTAATTCTTGCACAGTCATCAGAAGGAATGTAAATTCCTCCATTCCGATATGACCTTCAAGGTCCTTCCAAATATCATCCTGTTTCTTCGGTATGAACATTTGTAATTATTTCTTTATACTTAGATTGTCGGCCACCTCATTGGCCTTTCTTGATGATAATGATTTCTTGTAACCCACGTTTTCTGGGTACATTCCAGCTCAAGTTTTTCTACCTCATTCTCATCACTGTTGGGTTAAAGCATTCTCCCTTAAGCTCTGCTGAAGGAGAAAATATAACTATCAGTCATTTCCATAAGTCATTGCTTTCACCTACCCGTGGGAACTTTATCACGTTTATTCCCAATCCTACTTAGGATACTTCTTTTCTTAGTTCTTTCTTTATCTTAGGATAATCTCAACCTTTATAGGTTCAATCCATACTTCCTCAGGGTTTCATACATGCCTTATCTGGCATTATTGTTACTATGTCATACATTCCTTACCAAACTTCCATTTTGAAGTTCGGAATATTACCTTTTTCCTTGTAAAGTTTCATAGGTCATCCTCATCCTTCCTCCTGTATTTTCTGGGTACAGGGTATATCAAAATGTCGTTAATCAATACTCTAATAATTCTATCTATGTTCTTTCCAGAACTCTTTTTAATAATCCTTACCGGTCATTGTTGCCTTAGCAAGTCCAGCTCATATCATCTGAAGTCATAATGTCGTTATTAGGGTTAATGCCACCCCTTGTGCATTCCCAGGGTTTGTCTTAATTTATGGATATCCTATCCTTAATTCAACTGCCAAGGAATTCTTGCATCCTATAATTGGCGATCAGATCATGTATCCTTAATAAAGGTCTCTTTTCAATCATTCTCATTTGATAATCGATCGGTGGTTTCATGCCACCCTCTTCTTTCAGATAGTTGTCAGCCTATTTGGCCTTCCAAAAAGGCAACGTATGCCTATCTCCTCTCTTACCGAACTTGTTAATGGTAGCAAGGATGTTCTGGAAGATATTGGTCGAGTCCAACGTGAATCTCTTAGTACTTATCGTTCTTCGCAAAGAGACTTGCCTCAGACAAAATTCCTACGGCATACTGTTCAATTTCTGACCTTTTCTATACTCTCTTCATAAACCTTCGTTGTTTACTTCCCTTAGTCGTAATATGTTCATGGTATTCATGATACCCTAACATCATACATCTCAATTCACTATACTTCCATTTTACTCGTAATCTTGGACAACCATATACACATGAGTCACTCTAGTACGGGTTACCCCATCCCAAAAAGGTCTAGTAAATTCCCCATCAAAACATGGGTTGCAAAGGGTTTAGTAGAAGATTCCTACGATCTCATTAATATTTCCATTATATCAGAAGCCCTTGCAGTCGGTGCTTTCTTAGAAGCAACCCTGCTTTGTCCTTTCATTGCTGGTCTAGTCACTCGATAATCCTTTGTGACTTGGCCTCAACTGACCACAATAAAAAAAAATATATGATTTTAGGGGTTGGCTAATAGCATTACTTTTCTAGCAATTGCCGGCATAGTGCCTTCTTCTTTGATACCTTTCTACCTTTCCAAAACTTTACTCCATATAAGTCTTAATCGACTACTCGGCACCGTCTCCGGTCACCTTTCCTCCACTTTTATTTTTTTTTCACTACTCTTATCAATCCTGCGTGCCACACAAGCTTACCATTCCTGGCATAACAGCCATTTCACTTAAGTCAATCCCGGAGTTTCTCCGTCCGGCTAATTTCTTACTTACATTTCCTGTTTTCGTCCAATCTCACTTCATCATTTTATCACTACCGTCGATTGTAATGCTCAGGGTCCGTTTACTAACCCATTTTACAGCATCCTTACCCAAATCACAGGGTTTGCTCCAGTTTCTACTCTCTTCCATGACATTCTCTGATAATCAGAAAGACAAGGTTTGCCAAAATTCACCGAATTCCTTTCCAGAATCAGGGAAATTTTGATCAATCTACCCACCTACTGGTAACATTAAGGAGACCAGTTTCGAAACCTGAAGAATAGTTCTATGAACCTCCTAGTAGGTAGAACCGTAAGCAGTCATAATTAACGAAATAATCGTCATCGGGTTGGAAATTTAACCCCTGGAGAGGAACCAATTATATACATCCCTTAGAAGGGAATCAACAGTTTTAAACTGAAACTTGTCACAACGTCCTGATATCTATACGTCCTGATATCTGATATTACCAAATGTCGGTCTACCTAACCCTTTATGCGAAGCGTCATTGGAAGCACAAAGTCTCCTTTTTCCATTAAGCAATGCCAGCTCTTGGTCGTTACCAATTTCACCTTTTAGCTCCAGGAAGATTTTCTCACATTTTTCTCTTTAACTGCTGATCGTATTACTTGATCTATTATAATTCCGTGTCGGAGTAAACTTAAGGTAACTACTATAATCCATTCAAAGAGAAGAAGGAATTTAATATTCCTCTGAATCACATGCATCTAACGTTTCTGGTTCATCATTTAACTGAGTTGAATTAACTCTATACTCAGTCTCTGGCATTAGTCTCATTACGAGTTCATCTTGACTCACTGGTCTTATCTTCCGGTAGGTTCTGAGATCATTGTCTTGCTTACTACTTCCTTATATGACTTTACCCAATCATGCTATCACTTCCCGATGTCTTTACTTTCTAAATGATTCATTCATAAAATGAACATTTTCCTTAATAAAACCACCTTATTAACCTCAATTTGGTTCCATAATTTACAACCTACGACACCTGCCTTCTCATGGCGAATTATTACTGATCATATTCATACTAATTCATTTATCAAATGATATGGCACTTACTGCCTCCTTCTCAACTATTCCTAGGGACTCTGTTCCTCGCCCTAAATCGATGTCTTTGATAATCATACATCCCTCTAGCTCTTTCTTTGTTGAGATGAAAATCTCTAAGGATTCTCATCTATTTCCGTATAAGATCTCAAGTAATTCTTCCAATCCTTCTTTCTTGCTGGTACTACATCTGGTAGTCCGGCTATGAATTCAACATGCATCTTCAGATCTCTTAATAATATCTCGGTTCTTTATACTCACTTTTCTGAGCACCATATCTTAATCATCACAGTCATTCTGGCTGCGACCCTCATTACCCATGGGTAAGCTCCTTCTCCTAACAGGATTTTCCTTATCTGCTGGAACCTCTTCCGGGTCTCCAGTAGGGTACTCCATCGAATTACTCGCTGATCTTCAGCATATAAAGCATCATCGCGCTGTTGCTCGTGTGCCTCAAGGTCAGTCGCCTTACTCGTCGATACGATATCGAGCTAAGTTACTATCATTATACTTACGAGTTCCCATAAGGGTTTTATATGTCATCACTACATTAAGTAGTCCGACTATGAACTTGGCAAGAGTTCTTATTATCTTATTGAATTTATTGTTTTAACGTCACCTCATCTCTGGGGTTTATAACGTACGCTCTGATACCACTTCTGTAACACCCCCAGATCCGGGGTCCGGGATCCGGTGGTTACGGTTTCCAATTCCGTCCACAACAATTGTACTTTCCTTAACATAAAATAAATTACGTCTCTATGACCCAACACAACAATATAAACACACCCGTTATAGTCTTAGAGATGAAATCAGAGTAACAATCAAATTTTTATTAATCACATTATGAGTTCTTACAATCCAAAAGAATTTCAATATAATTACATACTCTTTGCCATCCATTTACATAAGTCATACTAGACTATATTCTTGGTACTGAAAGAATAAATATATCCTACCAATAGCTTCTTCTTCAGCTCTGGTAGTCTCATCGTCCACGCCCGCGTCGAGTGCGCCTTGTGCGAGTCATCTGGTCTAGCTGTTGTTGTGATATAATAATAAAGCAAGGGTGAGCAATAGCCCACCAACAATAATATATAACTGAACGATAATGTATAACAGTTCAAAAGTATCTTTCAAACCATATGCCATGCATTTACGGAAATGATGCCAGTATAATATGAACGATGAAGTTACAAGGTAACTTAAAGTATTTGTTTGTAGAAATATCTGCTACATCAAAGTAAGCGAGATATTCTTATTGTTATTAAGAAGAGGAACTTGCAAGAAAAGGTTGCAATTCCAGTTATGACCCTTTTCCAACTCTGCCAACAGTAATCATGTTGCAGGAAATAAATGAATTTGGATGATGAACCAATGATGGAGTATTCACCGCGCCCGCTGTTCCAATCTTGATGATCAGTCGAGATTGTACAGCTCAATTTAGATTTACTACCGGTAGAAGGAAGAACTGACGGCTTTACTTGTATACCGCCTTACTAGCTCTCCCCGGCCAACGGTTGGGCCAAAGGGGATGGACCGGCGCTACTCGGCCACTTACACGACTCCTAGTTCAAATAGAATTCATGATTCTGAATGTAACGTTCGTCCCCCTTTCCCTAAGTATAATACTTGTTGATAAGACTCCACAAAGTAGTCGTATCTAGTTGGAAAGGAAATTTTACCAATAACTCCCAAGCTATTACTTGGTAACGGATATCAACTTGTTCCAGTAATCTTACCCCTCGAAAGATGAGAAGGTAAGCAACGACTTAATAAGTCAACAGCACCCGAGTTGTGAGTGAAGGGAATACTTTATGACCGGGAAGTCGACAAGATAAATAACATTTTCCAAGTAAGGTTCCCTTATTATTAGGGAGATAGACTCAAAGAAGAATGATGTCTGAGAACCTTTCTTGATATAAGATTAATAATAATATGACTCCGAAATATTTTTCGTAATAATCGAAGAAGATAACCCTTATTGAGGTTATTCTAAGTATGGAATAAATATTCAGAGAATATTTATTGAATTAAAATATTTTACAGAATATTTAGGAATATGAAAGAATATCTTAAATCAGAGTATTTCTCAAAATAATCCCTGAAGAAATATCAGGAGAATATTTATTGAATAAATAAATATTTAAATGAATATTCAAAACAATATTCATTAATTAATAAGACCTGAAAAGAATATTTAAGGTAATATTCAAAATTAATTAGGAATTTAAATGAATATTCAAAAGTAATATTCATTTAATGAATAATATCCTAAATGAATATCAAGTAATATTCATTTAGTAATCCAAGCCTTACGGAATATTCGAGATAATATTCGATAATTAAATCAAGCTTCAGATGAATATTAAAATAATATTCATCAAGTATTTAATATCTTAAATGAATATTCAAAAGTAATATTTATTTAATAAAATAATAATCTAAAAGAATATCCACATAATATTCATTTAATAGTCTCATCTTTAGAAGAATATTCGAAATAATAGTCGATAATCAATTCGACTCTGAATGAATATTGAGAAATATTATTCGTTGAATAGTTACGTTCAAATAATTATTTGAAGTAAGGATCGTTAAAATAATTAGTCTCGAACGAATATTCAAATAATATTCGTCGCCCAAATAATAGAAAATATTTACTTAAATATTTTCTTCCGAGGTAATCTCGATATATCAAGAAATATTGACTCCCGGTCTATGTTTGATTAATAAGATATATACGCCCTTCTATGAGGGTCTTACAGTAACCGGCTTATAACTGATATATAACTATCTAGCTTATAAGCCAACAATAACATTCAGGGAACAAGTATATCAATTCAACTTGAAAGTAGGCATGCATGCAATGGCATATGTATATCAGCAATCATATCTATATATTTATTCAATCACAACAACAGCCTAAAAGAAGGGAATTGAAACTTGCCTGGTAGTCGAGTACGGTAAGGGGTAGTGGTAGCGGGTCCCTGTTCAGCTTGGTGATCTATAAATAGCCAAGGCATTCGGGATTAATCACTTAACATATTAAAAGTTAAGTTATACTTAATTCGAAACACGTTCTCGAGTTATCTCGTTATACCCCTTTTAGTGGATTACTTTTATCACTGATCCGACCCGACATTCGTTCGTTAATACGACATGTCATTGTACTTATACTTGGGACATACTTAAGTCATATGAGTTCTAAAGTCGATCGTTACGAACCAATACTATACTCCGAGTTTTATCGCCCGTTTTCTAAGTGTTTTACCGAAGTTATAAAAGAGTCGTCTTTTAGGGGTTCGTTCGCGTTTAACCTCGACTCGAACATTTTTAATAAATCGAAAACTGATCCTTTTGACATACAGTTTTCTTTCACGCCTTCCTTTTTACCTCTAGTATTTATTTACCAAGATTCGCCATGACGTTACATAGTTTACGAGGGTTCAATTACAGTTACGAACTTTCATTTATGGATTCGAACTACTTTTAGTAATTTGGTCATAAATCCTAAACCGTAAGTCCGTTTCACGTGATCTTTATATCAAAACGAAGCTTAGAACATTACCTATCCTATCATGGAAGATAAGGTCTCTGGAAAGTAGGGGTTCGACATGGAAAATGGCATACAAAACATGGTATTGCAAAATCGGGCATTATAACGGTTGTAAATCGAATATCTACCAATTTCGAATCTTCCCATAAACATAGTATCCAACCCAAACAACATATACATTACTTATATACATGAACTGAGGCCAAGCAATGCCTTTCCGTTCATCTAGCTATTTACATCATTAATCCAAAATCCATACATAATCATGCTTATAATCTTAACATAACCATAACTAAGTTATAACTATCATAAACATGCTTAAATCTCAAACAAGGGTTAGGGTTTCAAGAGCTTTATACCTTCCTTGGAGTGTGTAAAGACCTTTCTAAGCTTTGCATAGTCCTTGTATACCCATAACCAAGCTTAGATCATCCTAGAAATCAAGAAAGTCAAGAGTTGTTCTTGAAAATCACTATTCACCCTAGTCTTTGATGATTTCTTTGAAAATGGAAACAAGAGAGTTTGGCTTTGAAATTTTTAGGGGATTACTTTTAGGAAATGTAAGACTCACCATAATTTTTACAAGATCAAGAGATGGTGGGAAGAGGGGTTTTGATTTTGGAATTAAAGGTATAGCCAATTGGAATTTTCAAGGGGGAAAAGAGTTGCTTGGTTTATTTTGTTTTAATCTCATCCATTCTCATCTATTATCAAGATAATATCTTGTATAAATTCACTTTATTAAAGTGATGAGGTGTTGGATGAGGAAATACCATGACAAGTGTTGAAAATGTGGTGGTTTTAGCCTAACCACATGGTTGCCTTGCTAAGTACTTAGTTGCATTCTCTAGGGTGCTAGTTCCTTGATTCTAGTTTGGTTACTAGATATTTTATACTAGTAGCTTGCACAAGACTCTTGCTTCCTCTGCTTGTTTCTGTGTCCGGTTATTGCCCGTTTCGATTGATCGTTCGTAGGAATATTTCACGGATTTCTAATTAGGGTTTACCGGGAATCCTTTTTAATATTAATACTTTCATTCTCCATCTTTCATTCTAACTTTCCAATTTATATTCCTTAAATCCATTTGTTAAATACTTAAGGATATCAGTGTCCAGGGAACTCTCGGAGAAAATAAAAGTGCGGTTTTTCAGAATCCGACAGCTTTTACATACACTTATTTTCCCCCTGGATCACTAATACGAACTCGGAAATCCGTTCCGAATGCTTCTATATAGTGTCGTCTCATATTATTATATACTCCCACCAAAACACTATTCATTCTGTATTCTTTACTTGTTCTCTTAGGGTGGTACAATTGTCCGTATTCTCTTTCGATCGTTCCTTATCCTTTTTACGGAACTACTGGATTGATCGTTACCGATCTGGATGACATGAGAATATTCTCCTGCTTGAAATTGCCATATCTTATTCCCTTAGAAGATAGATTATTCTTACCTATGTTGTTACCCTTTAGCATTCTTCAAGACATAGAAATAATAAAGTCGAATTCCATTCATTCTTTCCAAATATCAATTATTACATTGTAGCCATAACCACTCCTCAGTGGTTTCCTACCTTCATTCTTAAATCAAATATAATAACATCCCAAAATATCAAATCCTCAAAGTTAATATCTCAATTCTTGGATTATAATAATATTTAATCCACTGTCCGGTCAAATATTATACCGAAAAGAATTTGGAATTTCTGAATTCCGATCGTCTCTGCATTCACTTATTTCCTCCGCGTATTACTAATATGACTTCGAAACATCCATATCACGTCCCGTACATAGGGTGGAGTGAAAAGTTTTCCAACTTACAGAATCACTATTCATCCACCAAATTACTATGCACGTACAGGAAACACTATGCACGTACGGGAAATACTATGCACGTATGGGAAACACTATGCACGTATGGGAAACACTATGCACGTACTCATTTCCCTTCAAGGATCCATTAGCTCCTTCCTGGATGGTAGATTATTCTTATCTAGGTCCTCAACCATCGAATTACTCTATTCTGACAATATACCAATGCATCAGGATCATTGTCCAAAGCAATATCCATTCATTACAATCATTGTTCTTTGAAACCACCATTCATTAGAGCTGGTGACCTTGTTGTCGGAATCATTGTTCCTCATTTTATCATTACTTAATAAATTTTTTTTTAATTATATCCAAAATTTGGGGTTCTTACAACCTTCTTGCTATCTTCCCACATCTTTTCTAAATCAAACTTCACCTTGACTCTTCCTCCAATCAATTTTTCTTTTTCTTCTTCACACCTCTAAGATGTTTATGCATCACAGTTGATTGATAAGAACCTTCTTCTACCTCATCATCCATGATCCACCTTCTTAACACATTATCTTGACACACTTTAAAAATCACCAACTCATCATTCAGAAGGACATACTTCAAATGGGATGGAAGTTTTCCGAGCTTGACATTCGAAAGATCTCAAATTGAAGAACTGTCAATGGATTCACTGATGTGATGCTTTAGCATGTGCGTGTCCGACATTTCGCTCAACAATTGATCAAACTCCTCTGCTTGACCCGTATCAACCATTTCCACACTGAAACACTCTTCATCTTCTGTCAGAAATTTCATGGCCTTGAACACATTAAAGGTGACATTCTGATCTTGCACCCTCATTGTAAGCTCTCCTTTTTGCACATCGATCAAAGTACGGCCCGTAGCTAGAAAAGGCCTTCCCAAGATTATGGGAATCCTCTTGTCTTCTTCGAAATCTAGAATCACAAAATCGGCAGGAAATATGAGCTTATCAACCTTTACCAGGACATCCTCTACTATACCCCTCGGATAAGTGATCGTCCTATCAGCCAACTGCAAAGAGATGTTGGTTGGCTTCGGATCAGGCAGACCAAGTTGCTTGAAAACAGACAAG
Source organism: Saposhnikovia divaricata (assembly GCA_036435485.1). Taxonomy (NCBI): domain Eukaryota; kingdom Viridiplantae; phylum Streptophyta; class Magnoliopsida; order Apiales; family Apiaceae; genus Saposhnikovia; species Saposhnikovia divaricata. Next base: position 63,089,977 of record CM071597.1, on the reverse strand, counting down.
GGCATGAGATTAATGCTAGCTCCCAAATCACATAAGCATTTATCAAAAGACAACTTTCCAATGATGCATGGAATTGTAAAGCTTCCTGGATCCTTAAGTTTAGGAGGCAATTTCTGTTGCAACACCGCACTGCACTCCTCTGTCAATGCCACTGTTTCAAATTCTTCCAACCTTCTCTTTCGTGACAAAATATCCTTCATGAACTTTGCATATCTCGGCATCTGCTCCAATGCTTCAGCAAAAGGAATATTAATGGACAGTTTCTTGAAGACATCCATAAACTTCTGAAACTGTTTTTCTTGATCTTGTTTTTGCAAGCGTTGAGGATATGGAGGAGGAGAATAGATCTGATTCATCAACTTCTGCTTCGGAGGAGAGTTTTCAGCAGAATTTTGCTTTTAAAGTCTTTTTGGGAATGGAGGAGGTGGATAGATCTGATTGCTCTCTGTAAAATGCTTTGGATTAGATTCTTTATTAGCTGCCAATTCAAAATTTGCCTTTTCTTTATCTGCAAAAGCCTCTACCTGTTGTTTCTTGATTTCTTCGTCTTCCTCAGCTGCTGATTTTTGATCCCTCATGACTTTTCCAGATCTCAAAGTAACTGCATTAACCTGTTCCTTGACTTCCCTCTTGCCTGGATTAGGCTCTGTATCACTTGGAAGATGTCCTTGCTGCCTATATAATAAAGCACATGCAAGCTGCCCCATTTGGTTCTCCAAGGTCTTGAGAGAAACTGCCTGGCTTTTTACCATCAACCTCAACTCATCTATTTCAGATTTTTTCATTCGAAGATGGACCAGCATTCCCATGAGATTGTTGCTGCTGAAATCCTGGAGGTTGGAATTGTTGCCTTGGAGCATACTGCTACTGATAGCCTTGATTGAATGGCCTCGCTTGCTGACCCTGAAACTGCTGATAAGGTTGTTAAGGTTGTTGAGCACCTTGGTTGTTGCTCCAGCTGAAATTCGGATGATTTTGATTGTTCGGATGATAGGTGGCTGGAGCTGGTTGAGAAGGCCGCTGAAAGTTGCTCACAAACTGCGCTGATTCAGAAGAGATAGCACACTGAGTCGTATTATGAGCACCCATACAAAGCTCGCAAACACTTGCAACCTGCTGCACTCCATAATTTGCAAGAGAATCCACCTTCATAGTTAGAGCCTTCAGCTGAGCTGCAATAGCTGTAGCTGCATCAACTTCAAGAATTCCTGCAACCTTGCCTTGAGATAGTCTCTGGGTTGGATTCTGATATTCATTAGGAGCCATCATCTCAATTAGATCATAAGCTTCCTCGTAGCTCTTAGCCCACAAGGCTCCACCTGATGCTGCATCTAGCAAAGGTCTAGACTGTGCTCTCAGACCATTATAGAACCCATTGATCACCATCCAATCAGGAATACCATGATGAGGACACTTCCTAAGCATCTCCTTGTAACGTTCCCAAGCCTCACACAAAGATTCTCCAGATTGCTGAGCAAACTGAGTAAGAGCGTTCCTGATTGCTGCAGTCATAGCCATGGGAAAGAATTTCGTAAGAAATTTCTGAGCAAGATCCTCCCAAGTAGTAATGGAGCCAGCTGGTAGAGTGTGCAACCAGCCCTTAGCTTTATCCCTCAAAGAGAATAGGAAAAGCCTCAATTTGATAGCATCTTCCGACACACCATTGAACTTGAAAGTGTCGCAGATCTCGATAAAGTCCCAGATGTGCATATTAGGATCCTCTGTTGAAGCACCCCCAAACTGAACCGAATTCTGCACCATCTGAATTGTGCTCGGCTTGATCTCAAAGTTGTTAGCTGCTATGGCTGGTCTGACAATACTAGATTGTATGTCGTTAATCTTTGGTTGAGAATAGTCCTTCAAAGCCTTAATTGCTGCTGCTGCATCACCCATCTCTAATACTGGTTCAATTTCCTCTTCCTTTTTATCGTTGACTTTTTTTAGTTCCTCCAGTTTACGAGTTTGCAAACGTGTTCGCATACACGTTCAAGTACCTGAAACACCAAGAAACAACAAACTAAGTAAGAAAGTCCGAGTCAGTGAACGCTAACGACCACTGATGACAAGCACATAAACTAAAAACAAAACACCGATGATCCCGGGCAGTGGCGCCAAAAACTTGTTAAGTTTAAAAATCCATGGGTCACAAAGTTTGGAAATTATGAAATGAAACGGCATTAGAATTAAAGGCGCATTCACAAGTTTCAAATTCTCCGGGTTCCAAGGTGTGGCAATTTGGAACTGAAACAGTATCGAAGTTTTTTTAGCAAGCTAGCACTCTGCTTAGTTATCATACTTGATATCAGCTTAAGTATTAAATTAAAATATTTATCTGTGTGTGGATAACTTGATGCTTTGTGATGATATATTTTGTAAATATACTCTCCAGGTACATATTCCTCGTGTGCTCACTAATGATACCTACTCTGATGTAATTGCTTAATTTACCACTTCCAGGTGAGGGGCAAACTTGACCAAGCGAAGATCTTGCTCGAGGCACTAATCAAGGTTTGAAATCTATTAAAAATAAAGCTGTGAAGGTCTCCATAATATTTAGTTCAGTTGCATGAGAAAGTATTGTGGCAATTTTTTTACAACTTTGTCCTACGCAGAGAGAAGAGAAAAAGAGAGAAGTCACGGAGAGTGAAGTTAGCCTTCAAAGACTTCAACTGAAGTATAAGAGGTACACATGAGATTAAGTAGCATCGATTTGCTATATTTTTATGTACATGTACATTACTCTCCAGTAAATGATGCAAATAGAATAATTTACGAAACAGGAATCCAAAATCTTTGTCAAGTGCATGTAGTGGTTAGATCAATTTACATGTCATTGTGAATTATGTAATTGATGACTGACTTCTCTTGATATTCAGAATGAGCCTGAATTCCTTGAAGACAGCTTAGCAATGCCTGGTTTCTCAATCTTCTCTAGCAAGTTTGTTTCAAGTGATGATGAATTTTTGGACTCTAATGATGTGTCAAACAGCCTTCCTCAAAGTCGGCCTTCTATGCCACAGACTCCTTTTACAGACTCACAACCGGTGATGGCCTTTTCCAGGGGCTTGACGCATCATGAGTTCAGACGGCATGTTCAACATGGATGGCTTCGTAAATTGGTAACGTGATGTAGTTCCCAATTATAGTTGCCTCCTTTCTCACGGTTCTTTCTCTTGGTAACTAGCAATTTGTTTTAAATGACTATATTAGAGAAACACCACTACGCACCTTAAAATCTTAGTTATGGAGTAATATTTACTGGTACCTGCACTGTTAGTCATTTCAAGTCATTCTGATGAAAAATATATTTCATTAATACAGGATCCCCATGAGCCAATTTTGCCGTTTACAAAACCTCTAGAGCCAGAAAAGCTGGCAGCCGCAGGGATAATTCCGCCACCTGATTCTTTAGTATTTAGTGGTGTATCTTCAAACTCATTAGACCTTCGTGGAAGAATAGGCCGAGGGGGGCGTATAATATTTGATCGATGTAATCCACTAATGCATTTTCCTGTTGACTCTGGCGATTCCTTATATTTTCCTTTAAAACCCCAACAAATAACGCTTCATAATTAGGTCGTCATCAGATTCCCTCATGTCTAATCTGAAATTTTTTACCCTTTGGAAAGCTTAGATCTTGTGTGATAAAGTAACGGGAAATCTGTGCAAGATTGAAGCATACAAGCTACTCTTGTCACCCTTGTGCATTTGTTGAAAGTAGAGCCACTGATATGCTCTTAGATTTCTTTTTCCCGATTTTACAATTACTGTTTACCTGAAAGAAAATTTAAGCCTTGTCATTTCAAGTTCGATTATCTTGACACTAATTTAAGTATTGTTATGCAAATTCTGGTCACTATAGCAAACAAATTACTAGATTAGTTGGCATGGTATGGGAACCTCTAGTTCATTCATCTTCAGATTAATTTTGAGTATCGAGCTGTGTCATTTTGTGAATAACAGTTCAAGATTAGTTATTAGACATTGTAAATCATACTTTATCTTATAGTGCTTAGTAGTTAGGCTTCGCAAATCAATTTTGGTCGACATTAGACTTATACATGTTATTGGTCGTATGCTCTAAACTTACAGAAGCTGTTAATCTCTAGCCAATATATTTGCTTGTAGCAATGGTTGGATCATCTACTAGGAAATCTAGAACGTCTGGTTCTTTTGTTTATAGAAGAGGGATATCATTCGAGCAACAACTAACGCTTTTTTATTTCTTCCAGAAATGTGCAAGTTGTACGATACGGTACATAGTTTTTAGTTCACTGGTCAATGACTGATGAGAGCACTGATGTTGTAGTCTGCTTATCCTAAAAATTTTAAAGAGTTTATCAATGACTCCCTACAGCATATGTAAAACCCCCTTTGTTCCCTTGAGTTGAAGTTTTAGGAAATTTGCTGGTGTCTTGAATACTACTTCCAACGTTATAGTTTATGTTCCATGAACACTGCACCTAGACAAGAAAACTTCATATTAAACAAGAACTCTGCCTAGCATGCTTCAAAATTTAATGAATCCATAATAAGAAAAGGAAGCCACTTCGAGCAAGTCCGATGCCTATATCTATATTATGGCACCAAATATAAAATACACCATTCCAATGCAATGTTAAACATGGATATAAAATAGCAAAATGCTATATTTAATTCTTAGGAACTGGAACCAATTGTCAGAGTTCTTTGGAAGTAATTGTTCTGAAGATAATGCTATATTAGTTCCCAATATGTTGCAGGGACATTGCACCCTAACACAGAAACATCATATTAAACAATAACTCCATAACATGCTTTATAATTTCATAAATCCGTAATTAAAAAAGAACTCATTTTACAAGTTTTAAGACAATATGACCCGTTATGCCCTAATGGATGGTACTAAACTCCAAATCACAAGCACATTGTGAAAGAACATCTTCCCTTGATCGCGAAAGCAATGCCAATGAATCCTATACTTCAGCTAACTAAATAAACTGGAAACTCAGTAGTCTTCATTTCCCGAATAAAATATCCATGACACCCCGAAACTCAGGCCATGTTTTCCCCTTCAAAACTGATAAAACTATGAGTTGTGTATGTGTGGCTAATGGTGAAGCAGGAGAGTAATGTAACAGATGTAAGAAATATAACTCTTGTATTACTGATATGAAGCTTAGCAATGTAATGATATTGATGTGTATTGATGTGTGTTATTACATGAGTAGAACCCTAATTTATAGAAGAATAAGGAGACAATGCAGTAAATAAATTTACCAAACTATATTGACTATATACATATGTGTTTATATGTCAACAAAGCTACCCAACTATATTGACTATATATTTGTATGTTTACATTTCAACACCCCCTCAAACTGAAGATGGTTGAGAAACCAACTTGAGTTTGTGAACATATTTATGAAAACTTCCAGGTGTATGAGATTTTGTGAATATATCTGCAGCATTATCAGCACTAGCAACACCTTGTAAACGAACTGTTCCCTTTACCACTTGTTGACGGGTGAAGTGACAATCGATCTCAATGTGTTTAGTACGTTCATGAAAAACATCATTATGTGCAATGTCAATGGCACTTTTACTGTCACAATAGATAGAAGTGGATGGAGAATGCGTGATACTCATATCTTCAAGTAACCATCGTAGCCAAATTAGTTCCTGTGTAGTGTCGGTAAGAGCACGATATTCTGACTCCGCACTTGATCGAGAAGCAAGATATTGTTTCTTACTGCGCCAGGAGATAAGAGAGTCACCAAGAAAGAAACAAAATCCAGTGGTAGAACATCGGGTAGTAGGATCACCGCCCCAATCAGCATCTGAGTAGGCATGTAACTCTAGTGGAGATTCAAATGAATAATGTAATCCATGAAATATAGTGCCTTTGACATAACGAAGTATGTGAAGAACAACTGTGAAATGAGGAGTGCGAGGAGCTGCCATGAACTGACTTACAATGTGCACGGCATGAGCTATATCTGGACGAGTGATAGTGAGATAAATTAAATTTCCAACCAATTGCCGATATAATGTAGGATTGGAAATTAGTTCACCGTCTTCTACGTTAAGTTTAACCTCATATTCCAAAGGTGTGGATGAAATCTTGGTGTCATTGATTCTAGATTTTAATAAAAGGTCAGATGCATACTTCACTTGTAAAAGTGTGTAGCCAGTAGGGATAGAAGAAATCTCAAGACCCAAGAAGTAGCTCAGTGAACCAAGATCCTTCATCTCCAGTAATGATCATATCATCCACATATAGAAGAAGGAAAATAATTCCTCGTTCAGATCATCGTATAAAAAGGGCATGATCATATGGACTTGAAGAAAAACCCAACTACTGAACTATTTTGTTGAATTTTTCAAACCAAGCTCGAGGTTATTGTTTAAGACCACAAAGTGCCTTGTTAAGCTTGAACACTTGATTTGGAGAGTGGGAAAAACCTGGAGGAGGTTTGAGATAAAATTCCTCATGTAGGACTCCATTGAGAAAGGTGTTCTTGACATCCATTTACCACATATCCCATTGTTTTGATGCTCCAACAGCTTGTAAACTTTGAACAGATGTGAGATGAGCAACTGGTGCAAAAGTTTCCTCGTAATCAATGCCATACTCTTGAGTAAAGCCTCTAGCAACTAGACGAGCTTTATAACTTTCAATATAGCCAACAGATTTTGTTTTGATTTTATAGATCCATCGACAACTCATTACTGTTGTAACGCCCCCAAATCCCGTACAAGGAATTCGGGTCGTCACATCTCCATCCATTCTCAGATAGCAATACCTATTCATAATATAATCTACTACTACAATAAGAGTAGTCTCCACACATCTAACTCCACGGGTTATAGCCTTAGAACTTTCACATACATTACCAAAAATCATTACAACATCAGAGTATCTTCTAGAATCTCATCCTAACGTCTACTTAAGGTTGATACAAAACACCCTAATATAATACATAATTATTAAATACAATGAGTTTGCTTGACATTATTTAACAAATCTGCCGGCTTAACCTAGAAACCGGAGCCTTCCTTCTACTATGTTGCATCAGTTGCAGGACCTTTCCCCTTGTCTCAATATGGTTGGTATGATCCACTCGCACAGTCTCCTCTTCTTGCTGCTTTATTATATTAAAAACATAGAAAACATATAGCAATAATGAGCAAAAGAATGCTCAGCAAGGTTATATAACGAAAAACATTTTGTTTATACAAAAATATAATTTTGAGCTCCTTTAAAATAAGATTTTTCACCAGATGCTTTTAATTCCAAGTATCACCATTTTAATACTTCACAACAATGAACACATAGGTTCTCGGCATTACGCCAGCTACTGAAAATGAACACATAGGTTCTCGGCATTATGCCTACTACTGTTGGACTTTATATATTGGAGCATCTTCCACGACTCTGTGCTATAACAGGTGATCAGTCTGTTATAACCAATCTGGTTTTACTACTGGTAGAAGAGTGAACCGACTTGTCCGGACCATCACCCTATAGTTACTACCGTAGAAGGAAGAGCCAACTTGTCCAGACCATCTCCCTAAGGATGAGCCGACTTGTCCGGACCATCATCCTTAGCCATCCTTGGCTACATATTTGCTGGGCCGGGCGTTACTCCGGTCTCTTATGTCGCTTCAGTCCAAAATACAAGATATCAAAAATAATAGACAACCTTTAATAGTACTCATCTTAGATGCCACGTGTAATACCACGTGCACCTCAACTTACTACTTTAGATAATACTATTACTATTAGAATATAATCCTCAAAGATATTTCGTACCTAATAATATTTAATTACATAAACAATTATTTATGATCATGGACTTTCCATCATCCAGACCAAAACTTCACGTTAAACATTTAATCACATAAACAACTAATACGCCTCATAAGATAATATCTTCTTCCTTCTTCGAGTGCGGAAAATGCACCTCGTCATCCGTCCCAACAAGATATGGACCAACTTCGTATCTACTACTATCTTCTTATACTATTCGGGTAACAACAATCAATTATATATATGCATTTAAATCACATGAGTAAAAGTCCGGAAGTAAATCAATAGACCGAATATTTTTAGTTCAAAATACCTCTACTCCGAACGATAGAGTAAGATTTAATATACTTGCCTGGTACTCTGGATGCAGTATGGGCTTGTAGCGGGGTCCGACAATCTTCCTTGATGTCTTAAGAACAATAACAAAGCTTTATAATTGATCCTCTAGACTTGGATGCACCTTAGGAAGCTTGAACACTTGGGCTCTTTATTACCTTTTATTTAAGCTATAGAACACAAGAATCCAACCATGGGAGCTAGGGTTTTGAGCCCCATCTTGCTGCTGGTCAGAATCTTGACAATTTTGGTTCTCCAACTTGGAGGAGAGATTTGACTAGGCTACACTCCTTTGTTGGCCATGAAATTTAAACGTGTATTCTCCATAAAATGAGGAAGCTATGGTTAAAATTTGGTGATTTATGAATGGGTAGAAGTGGAGTTATGAATTTTGCTTTGGCAAGTGTTTCTGTTGGACAGTTTGTGGTTTCTTGGCTTTCTCTTGCTTTTTCTCTCTTTGATCTCTTTTGTCTAGTTGATAAATGAATTATGTGAAATGTGGTGATGTAAATCAGCTGTTTATAAGGCAATAATCCTCCTTGTTACACTTGTAATGGATGTGTGGTGTGCTAGAAATGTGGTGATGTATTGCCTTGGTGGCCTCCTCTTGTTAACATACCTCATCACTTCCTTTTCTTTTTCTTTTCTCATTTTATTTCCACCAATTCCTAATGATAGTAAACCCTAGATGTTCATGTAGGGTTTTACATCTCGTTACATATTTAATCCGTAGTTTGTTTCGCGTTCGCTTCATCACGTTGTAAAGTTCTAGCGATTAGAACGTTCGTTATACTAACTCAGGGTTTTCGTTCTAAATCTTCAAATCACCTTAAATAAAATAATAAAATATAAAATCCTTGAATCCTCAAATTAAATATATCACTTATCTTGGTCGCATTGAAATGCTCTTCACTTTCCGGTCAAATGTTCCATAAAAATAAAGTTTGGAATTTCTGAATTCCGATCGCGTTTACATACACTTATTTACATCGTAAATCACTAATATAACTTCGAAATATCCATTTCCTATCCCGTACATAGGGTAACATGAAAATTTTTCTTAATCCCCAAAATCACTATTCATCCATAATTTCAATATTCATCCATGCAAATCACTATTCATCCCTTAAATGAAAATTTTCTCAAGTACAGAAATTTGGGTTATTACAACTGTTTTACCAAGAGGCAAAGTTACTAAATCCCAAGTGCGAGTTTTGTCTAATGCTTTAAGTTCTTCTGCCATAGCTTTCTGCCAAAAAGGATTAACACTTGCCTCTCTATATGTTTGAGGCTCATGCACTGATTGTACAACAGAGTAAACATGATAATCAGAAAGACGAACAGAAGATTTTCTTACCCGAGTAGATCGATGAGTGTAGTCATCAAAATGGGATGGTAAAATGGGAGGCTCGGTACTGGAATCCTCAGACTGACTGCTGTCGAAGGGATAATAGTAGATGGAGATGGTTGTGTGAGATCAACTGAAGGGTCTGTTTAATGTATATCAGAGGAAGAGGTCGGAGATTGTATATATTTATCACTGGGATGTAGATCAACAATCGGATCTATAAAGTGAGAAATGCTAGTAGAAGTGTCAATGTGAAAATCTGACATAGATGAGAACATTTTATGCTCCCAGAAAGTAACATTTCGAGAGACATAAAGACGTTGCAAGATAGGATCCCAACAACAGTATCCTTTCTGACCATTATCGTAACCAATAAAACAACAAAGACAAGCACGTGGTTCGAATTTTGTTCTCTCATGTTGAGGAAGAAGAACAAAACAAGCAGAACCAAACACCTTAAGAGAATCATATGAAGGAGGTTCGTCATATAATTTTTCATAAGGGGACATGTTATTGATTACAGGAGAAGGAATCATGTTTATGGTGTGCACAACAGTGAGTGCAGCTTCTCCCCAGAAGTATTCTGGACAAGAAGAAGAAACGAGAAGGGCTCGAATGGTGTCAAGAATGTTTCTATGTTTACGTTCAGCCCGACCATTTTGTTGAGATGTGTAAGGGAAAGAACTCTGTGCAAGGGTACCATAAGAGGCTAAAAAATGTGTAACATCAGATTCTTTATATTCTTTGGCATTATTGGCACGAAAGAGTTTGATTTTCTTTTTGAACTGAGTGTGAATCATAGTGGCAAAATTTTTGTAAGTTTCTCCTAATTCTGAACGATGTTTCAGGATATAAATCCAAGTGAAATGAGAAAAATCATCAACAAATATGACATAATATCTCGATCCCCCCATAGTGGGAGTTGGAGAGGGACCCCAAATATCAGAATGAATAAGATCAAAAGCAGAGATGATGTTCATAATGAACAGGAAATGGAAGGACATGTTGTTTTGCTAGTTTACATGACACACACTCAATTTTGTCTTCACTTACTTTCCCTAACTGACCTTTAGAAATAAGACTATGTAAACGAGTGAAAGATGGATGGTCCAACCGAGAATGCCAAGTATTGGATGAAACCGCACAAGCTAGATGATATGATGATTTTGGTGTAGGTAGATGGAGAGAAAGGAACTCAAACAACTTTCCACATCTACGTCATGTCCCAAACGTTTGTTTTGTCTGAGGATCCTGTACCTGACAACCAGATGATGTAAAAATAAGATTAAGTGAAAGATTATGAACAAAGTATGTGTCAGGAAGAGAGAGATCTTCTGTGGATATGGTTCCAATATGTGACACTTTCATTGTTGAACCATCAGCAGTTTGAATAGTTGGAAGGCATGAACTCTCCATTTTCGTGGTAAATATGGATGAATCATTTGTCATATGATTGCAATATGCAGAATCTAAATACCAAGAAGTACCTAGAGTAACCGAGAATGAAGTGGAGGGAGAGTTCCCTTTAAGTAAAAACTGTTTAAGTAAAGATTCAAGCTCGAGGGCTGACATAGCTGGTGCAGAGTCTGATGTAGATTCAGAGGTTGCAACGGAAGACTGGGAGAATTTATTTGGATGGAAATGGCCTTTTCTTGCAGAATTGCATTGAGTAGTGACCCTTTTGGTGGCAATGTTGGCATGTGTGATTGTGAAGAGCTGCACAATCCTTAGTTGCATGTCCATTTTAACGACAAAACCTAGTCATAAGTGGGTACTGGATGTAACGCCCCCAAATCTGAGGTCCGAGATTCAGGTCGTCACGTCACCATCCAACCATAACATACCTGTATTAACTTTACAACTCGACAATACATCCATTCAGACCTCAATCTTACACACAAGCAAGTTAGAGTCTCAGAAACGATAATCAAAAGTGCTGTTAAATATTACAATTCATTTATACAAATCAGAGTCTTACGCAATTCCACTTATACAACTATACTTGAAGACAAGTCTTACTATTACAGTTGAAAACCTATCAGACTTACTCTGTAGTATTTATCAGAAACTAAATCATCTCCGGGGTAAATCTTCTACTCCTCTTCTGCTGTTGCGGAGTTAACCGACCAAATTCTTCTCTTTCTGAAAAGTTTTTATAAAGCAAGAATGAGCTACATAATGCTCAGCAAGTTCACCATTTTGTAAAATAATAATGGGGTTTATTTCGAAACCATTCCCAACTATATGGGTATATATCTCAGATTTCAAAACATAATTGGATGCTGTATATGTCCGAGTTTGAATAAAACATCTATACTCACTAAGGAGCTTTAAGAATAACATATGAACCCTTTATAAGGTTCCCATTTCAACATATCTCAAGTTTGAAAATATATACATATGAGTATATCATTTTCGGCAAAACACTCTACGATTAACATACTGTACAGGGAATACTTCATTGCAAACCTCTTTCCTTCCATTAGCTTAGAAGGTTTCTCGTACAAAACATTTCATTCTTTGAAACAATTGCAAGAGTGCACTAACACGTGCCAATCTTTATAGAAAATCTTGCAGTTCTAGATACGGCACAATGTCAATATTTTCTCATCAAAATAGAACACTATCGGCAACTTGGCACAAAAGCCTAAGAAGCAGTGTTTGAGTATTTTTCCAAAGTGGAGGATGGGACTGGAAGAAAACATAAAAACCTGACAAGGATTGACGATGATCAGTCGCCACATCCGAGTCCAATAATCCGCGGGTCTTCTCTACCGGTAGAAGGATAGAAACTACATCCGTAACTATCCCTCGGGTGAAAACTACATCCGTAATCACCCTCGATGAAAACTACATCCGTAATCATCCTTCGGCAACACCTGGGCCGGAATAATAATTGATGGACCGCCTGGTTCACGGCCGCTTACACATCCCGGGAATCGTTCGTCAACGGTTCCCATACCTGCCAGAGTCCCTTTTTCTTTTTCTTTTAAAACTTGATTTTGATTGAAAACAGAGTAATTGAGGTTCGACATCAGTCGACCGATGATTCTTGAAATCATACAAGAAGCAGAACCTGGCCGGGGGTTTTCGAAAATGTTTTGAGTTCGAATGAGTTCGAGTTTGAAAGTATTAAAAAGTATCTTGGATTAACTTTGTCTTTAAATACTGAACAATGATTAATAAATAATATTTTAAGATTTAATATTAATAATTAATAAAATAATTATTCGATAAAATAAACTTTTAATCCAAGATAGGGTTTCGAGTATTTACGAAGATATAACAATAGTTACTTGAGTATACGATACTACCCGAATGACCCTTCGGGTTTTCGCAAACTAGATACAATATAATAATATACCGCTCCCCGGTCAATAGTATATACGGACAGCTACGACCTCTATTGCTAGAGTCGTTGTCCGAAGAAAACATTTCAATCTAAGCTCAAGGGGTACAAGCATATATGTACTTATACAATCTCAATTGCATCAATACTTCGATAAACATAGCATTTGATATAATTGAAAACTACAAACACAACAGTGAAAGTCCTTGTATATGGATAAGTTTTGAAAAGTAAACTTGCCTTGGTTTGGTTGGGGTGGTCGAGCGTGCGGAGTCGAACGATCTATACATAAGCAATAACCGCTCGTTAGTACCTTAACAATATCTCTTTAATTACGGGGTTTTAGGGGGTACGAAATTAACTTAACGACTTCGTCTTATGACTCTCTAGCCCCACTATAGGTTCATGTCATCACTCAATTACGCTCGTCACTTAATCGACTTAATTTAGTTACCTTATTCGAATAATAACCATTAACCCTAGAATCATGCTCCACTAATCGACTTTTTCCCTTGCGCGAAATTTACTCTAGCATTTTTATAAATTCCACAAATTCATATTTTAATCCAATTCTTTTTGGGTGGTCTTCACCACTGCATTTCCTAGCTTCTCAAATTTTTCCATGATCCCACATATATTTTTAGGGGTTTAAACAAGGTTCACAAGGGGTTCACTTAGTGCAGTCCGGAATCCAGAAACACAATTCACTTCTCCGGCCATAACTTAAAATCTATACATCACCTAGCCATGAACCTTACATTTCCAGAAACTACATTCAATTATCTTTCCAACAATATATGGTAGGACATCAGGGGACAACATTTGAGGGTTCAAAACCGTGTTACAATACAGGTCAATGCTCCTGGACAAAACTCAGCAAGCACATACTACTTAGATCAACCATTTTTCATGATTCCACAACACAACCAACACTTAATACACTTAGTTCATGGTTCATAACACTCATGGAGATATATATATTATCCATAACCATAAAAGTCACAATCTCAACATCAAAACTCAAGATCCATGTCATCCAATACATATACAACCAAGATTAGCTCACAAACACATGGATCTACTACCACACATAATGAATACTACATAACCAAGAGGGTTTGAGATTTTTATACCTTCTTGAGCACCTAGAAGCCTTGGATAAGTTTTACACAACTCAACAACACCTTGAATGGTCTCCTATAACACTTACAATCCAAGATCTAAAAGAAAATCAAACATGGTTACTATTCACCCAAGCTTTAACAATTTATAACTTGAGTTTGGGTGGATGAAAAGGCTTGAAATTACTAACATACCTTGTCTAGATGATGTAGATGGCTTAGGATTTATGTTGTGATTTATGAGTGATGGAAGAGGGGGAAGAAGAATTTTTCTTCTTCCTCTTTTCTCTTGGCCGAGAGCAAGCTAGAAAAGGGGGGGGAAGAGTTTGTGTTTTTGGTTTTGTGTGTTATGTTGGGTGAATAATTGATGTTAAGTTAGGTTGGGTGATACATATCATGTATGTATAGACAAGTACTAGCAAGCATGGGCATGTGTACTACTTGTCTCTCTTTTTGAAAAAGCAAGTAACTAGGTACTATTCATCTTCCAATTGCTAACTAGTTTGCTTGATTTCTAACCACTTGGTTGCATGGGACTTGAATGCAATACTACTTCTTGTATCATTATTCTTCCACCAATGCTTGTCATTTAATCTTTAATTCGTATCGTATCTTAATTAATCTCTTGTAATAATATTTTGTCGCGTAGAGATTTCCCCTATAATTCCTTAAGTACTTAATTGTGTAAATTCCTCGAATGTCCATAATTCCTCGTCATAATTCTTACTAAATCCTTTAATACTCTAACCATTCTCAAATCCCAAGTTTTATAAATCTTACTAACAATAAGACTCCTGCCTTCACAATCTTCCTTTTTATCTTACATAATAAATGCAACAACATAGCTTCTCAGACAATCAATTCTATTAAATCAACAGGGATGACTAGGAAGGTTCCATATTGACAATGTCACAAGATATTAAATAAAAGGAAATATTACCAAAAATTAGGGTTCTTACAGCCTCCCCTCCTTAAAAGGATTCCGTCCCGGAATCAGGTTGAAAACAGTTGGGGGTGCTTTTCACGCATTGCGCTCTCTAGTTCCCATGTTGATTCTTCGACATTCTGATTCCTCCACAAAACTCTCACTAATTTGACAATCTTGTTCCTCAGCACCTGTTCTTTTCTATCCATGATTTCTACGGGTTGCTCTACATATGTTAAGTCTGGTTGCAGATCCACTTGATCATGTTCTATTACATGTCGGAAGTCGGTATGGTATGGTCGTAGCATGGACACATGGAACACATTATGTACTTGCTGTAAGCTCGGGGGTAAGGCCAATTCATAGGCTAACTTCCCAACTCGTTTCAAGATCTCAAAAGGTCCAATAAATCTCGGGCTTAGTTTTCCCTTCTTACCAAATCTCATCAATCCTTTCCACGGTGATACCTTCAACATCACAAACTCTCCTACCTCATATTCTTTGTCCTTGCGGGTCTGGTCCGCATACTTCTTCTATCTGTCTTGGGCCGCTACCAGCCGTCCTCTTATGAGCTCGATAGTTTCTCTTGTCTGTTGGACCAGTTCAGGCCCTAAGATCTTCCGCTCTCCTACCTCTTCCCAACACAAGGGAGACCGACATCTTCGTCCGTATAAAGCTTCATATGGGGGCATGCATATACTCGCATGGTAACTGTTGTTGTAGGAAAATTCGATCAATGGCAAGTGGTCATCCCAACTTCCCTTAAAATCAATGGCACATACCCTTAACATGTCCTCGATGGTCTGGATGGTTCTCTCACTCTGTCCGTCTGTTTGGGGATGGTATGCAGTACTCATGTTTAACTTGGTCCCCACACAATCCTGAAAACTTCTCCAGAACCTGGAGTTGAATCTTGGGTCTTTACCAGATACAATGCTCACAGGAACCCCATGCCTTACCACGATCTCCTTAGATATCTCATAAAATTTGACCATTCGAAATAATGGGTTTCGTAAAAAAAAAACTAATGACTTTTACATACACTCGTCTGTACCGTAAAGACATAATATCAATTCGAAAGCTTCATTTAATAATTCGTAGATATCGTGATTGCAAAAATTTCTCATCCACCCATAAATTACTATTCGTCCAGGATTCGAATATTCCCGAAAGTTAGGGTTAGTGCAGTCTCCTCTCCTTAAAAGGATTCTATCATAAGAACCTAAGGATAATAGTTGTGGATACAATTCCAACCTTACCTTTTCCAACTCTCAGGTTGGCACTTCAACCCTATTGTTCTCTCCCTTCGTCTCACCAACGCCTTAATGTTGTTCCTCAACGCATACTCTCCTCGACCTGTATTCCTTATCGGTTGTTCTATGATTAAAAATTTCTATCCAACTACTCACACGTTCCTCTTCTACCTTGTTCATAGTATCCGTGTTGAGTCCTTGTATCGTTGGCCCGTGAATGCTTTGTGGTCGTGTTTTGTAATCTGAGGCAACGTCAATACGCACGGTATTCCTCATATTCCTTCGCTTGATTAGCAGGCATGTATTGCCTCCCGTCAGCCGTTACCACTTGCTATGGATACTGTATAATCTTCGGTATACGTCGAACCAGTTCAGCTACTATGTCCCTCGTTCCTTGACTTCTTCGTAACGCAAGAGAAGCGAAACTTCCTCTTTCGTAGCACGCTCTACAGGAGACGTCCTTACATTCGCATGGCGATGATCGTGATAACAACATTCATTTCATGGATAATTTTTTATTCTCGATTTCCCTGTGAAATCTAAGGCACGACACTAAATACAAATTCGATCATCTGGATAATTCTTCTTCCATGTCCGTCAGCCACAGATCAAATTAGTACATACGCTCAATCTCTTTGTTAAATATACTTGAAAGCACTTTCAATATTCGAAGTTTAACCTTAAGTCTTTATCTTACGTAATCGCTGCAGAAGTTTTATATTGCACCACCATCTCTTCCGTATATAATTCGATAATCTTCTAAATGGAAAGTCTCTTATAGGTAAATCACTTGGTCCACAATTATAAATCAACTAGGGCCATCTCTTGGCTCGGTCTTCGGCGACCTACTTATGAAATTCATTATAATTCTGTCCACGTTCAAGATTTTCTATAGGCGGAATTACTCCACTAGATCTCTATCATTCTGCTTTTGGCATGTCGCATTCGTACTTAATAGTTTGCCAATACTATTCTTCATTTCAGTTTACCAAACATTCCCCTAATTCTCTACACATCTTTTTCCTTCCCCATAATTTAGTCATTTTCCTCTAGCATTATTATTTATGGTATATACTCTATTTTCTTGGTCAATACTGACTGAATTCCAATTTCGAATAATACCTTCTATAGGTATTGGCCACCACACTGGCCTTCCCTAGGTAATAACAAATTTCTCCATTATACTCCCTGCTCCCTTTCGTCACCTTCTCTTTCTTATGTTTAGTTCTACTATGAAGATATACTCATGGCACTTGTGGAGAAATTTTCACACTTTTCTCATAAGGTTAACGTCTCAGTTTTATGCGTGAACGCCATCATGACTAATCCCAGACTCACGGTTAATATATCCTATCCCGTAACCTTTATATAGGCTATCGTTCCCTTTCTACTGCATCAGCACACCTCTTAAACTCTTGAAAGACGCATCATCGTGACTCTCAAAGTCCTCTTTTATCATCAAGCATGGCTAACAACGAGGTTGTTGCTAATATCTCATTTCATCCCAAAACTTTGTTCATTAATCCATAAAGGCTTCTGATTCATTAGTCCATTCAAACGATACTACCACAATTTTATAACGTTTATATTAGTGTGAAATGCCAACTTTGACACTGTACAGAGGTCGATCTTGAGTTTGTGAAACCTTCTCTTCAACCTTATCCTTGAAAAATAACAACTACTCATTTTAACTAATCAACAGTTCCTCCATTTCCGATAAGGGTATCAGTTCTCGATGGTATATGTAAGATGTCATACACTCGTCCTCCTTCACCACTGGCGCCAATCAGCTTGAGGCCTACATGCTACTGCGATTCCCAATAAACTTGATTAGGTGGTAATCTCGAAGGATCATTGTCATATATCCATGCATCCATTGCTATTAGGGGCCTGTTAAACTTTATGTCTCTCTATGTGCATCAATCCCTTTAAGCTAAATGAAGATTCACATTCTTGCCACGATATTTCTTCCTTTCTTGTCCATCTCACTTCCAGGTAGTTTCCTCTAAGAATATGTTTTACATCACAATCGATTTACATTTCTTGGATCAGGAAAAAGGCTTGGTAACTCCAGAATTCATTAATATAACCTCCTGACAACGGTTGGTAGGAGCGTGCTCCCAACCACCTCATCATTTCTTATAACTTTCCCCACACCAATATTAAAGGTCTTGTGGTATGCCCTGACATGTTATCTCTACTTCAATAATTACTCGGCATAACGCTCTGGCTGCACAATTACAACATTTTGGTTTTTTGATCTCATATTGGTGTAACGGTTCACAATTGTACCTCCCGTTCACCTTAGAGTAATCACTTTGAAAGGAACGGTTTCCACAATAACAAGGTCCAATAGATAATCTCAATAAGAATTCCACATTGGATGTTCCAAGAATGTTGATGGTTCCAAATACTAGGAGTCTCGATTTTTGGAGATGTAAGGATGGACAGAAAAAATACAACAAGGTTTATTCCTTCCCGTCCTGATAATTCTGTAATATGACACCATAGAGAATGTTACACAAGGGAAATGATTGTTGGGTACAAAAGTCATAAAGACGGTCTTTATACAATTCTTACATCGGGTGGATACTTTTCCTCCTGAATAATAAGAGGAAATCTAAAGTCGCATTGATGAAGGTCAGCCAATAGAAAGCAATTCTACTCTATGACAATTAAAGAATGAAGGAGTTTGTCACTCAAGTAATCAATGGTTTCAAATGAATTCTCATTGTATGAAATGAAAGAATAAAATATTCAAGTGATATAAAGTCTGATACGAAGATGGGTAAGAGTTCAAGTCGAGTGGGCGACCTCACTAGGTCTCAATCAAGTTATTCGTCCAAACTTTCATCATCATACTTTACCACATGCAAAATGCATTGCGGAATGAATTAAATTGGAAGTTGGACCAGTGAAACAATAACTAGTCCTTTTCAAGAAACACTAGCGGCTAGCTAGACAAAATTTTCTAGTTCACCTGTTTGAGACATCACCACCAGCTAGGACAATTAGCTAGGCATTCTTCACAACATTACAATTTTGAGTAGTTGGAACGATCAACTAGTCATTCATATTGACATAATCGACTAGCCAGTTTCAATTGGATAGAACGGAATTTCAACATCGTAGCCACTATAGAAACCTTAGGCTTCTCGGACAACGAATGAAAATAAGAAGTTATTAAGTTTGAAAAAGAAAACTATAAAATCTGAAGAGAATGTTCTAGGTATCGGAACAATCGATAACCTCTCATTAAATATTACTTATCAGTGAAACGGTCCACCCAAGGGTGCCTCCGTACACATGCTTTATCAGATCCTACAGTAGAATTAAATTCAGAATACCAATATCAAATGATATCCTTACTATGATTTCAATGTACGATGTACAATCTCATCTTGAATAGAAGAAAAGAATTCATGAAGGATGTCTGGACATTAGATCATCCATGTCCTCATTAATTTGTTGAATATTTATGAGCTCAACTGAAGAGTGCAAGTATGAAAGAAGCAATCAAATATCGATATTCGTTAAGTAGTATTCGTCGATTAATTAAGGAAATATTTGTTGGACATTCCTTGGATAATTGAAAGAAAGTGTAAATAGTCCTGAGCAGGAACAATTATAAACTTCAAATAGAATGCTCGGGGATCAATTAAGATACTTTGGATGAGTCCCGGTTTCGAGAAAGTGTATCACTGTTTGTTATTCCACAAGTTTGAAGTAAAAAGCTAGGAGGGTTACCTGATGTAAACTAATCGAGGTAACAGGGTTAGTGAACAGTTTAAAATGAAGTAGTGCACCTGCTGGTAGTTACCAAAATAAATTAATAATCATTCGTGCATCTCATTATCACCATTATGAGGGTAACTCCATCTCTTCGTCTTCGTAATACAAGACACCAACTCGTACGTCTCTCAATCATCATCTTAAAGTCATTTATCGAGTTAGGGTTTCACCAATATATCTGTCATTTCCGTGCTTTATCCTGAAGACCAAGCTTCACATCATTCCGGGGACACCTGCTAAGTCTATAGGGTCCTACTTCATGCCTTCCGACATGAATCACAAGTGGCCAGTTCCCCCTGAGAACAGATCAAAGAGATCTCTCAGGGATCTCAGTGCAGTCCATAAGTTCAGTGGCGGGTGTGTGTATGTGAACATATACCAAAAATATTGAGGTCTACCATACGTATATACGTAGTCCCTGCTAACATCTCTATCAAGGGCTCCCACTCTAGACCCGCTGGTCTTTTCTTTTGGTAGACTCTGAGATTACTGTATCGCTCGTTGCAACCATATTCAACTTCTCTTGAGTCCCTTTGTTAATTCTACTTATTTGTTCTCTAAGTTGAACTACCATGTTCCAGCGTTCAAATCATGCGTGGAATTATCTAGCACGCTCGTCTTATGATAACATTCTCGTATAACACATGTAAAATTCGCCATCAAGGGTAATGGAATCCACAACGACATAGTGACCAACCTTCAGGTAAACCCGTTACTTATCGAAAATCGGATCTCATATCCAAAGTAAAAGACTTTCATTAACCCAAGTACTAAGTACCCTTAAATATGTAGGGAAGTCCAAACTTCTTGATTCTTAAAATGCCGCCTCCTAAACTGTGGAGGAATATGGGCCACAAAATTTATGCCAGCCTAGTCATCCGATCATATTGGCAATATCGCCTCTACCTCAGCTGCTCTCGAGATTTCGCTCTGCTTCCTATATCATTACCTATGATAGGTCATGTACGACTCTCAAATCTCTATTCATCATTCTGAAGGTCTCTAGGGATTCTATCGACCCTAGTATAATACCTTCAGTAACACTCCAGTCCATTCTACTCACCGGTACCCCTTCCGGTAGTCCAATCATAAGTTTACTACGATCTCTTATGTCATTCTCCTACTTAGACTTAACTCCCAACACTCTCGTTTCTGAGTACGGTAACTTATCGCTCTGATACCATTTCTGTAACGCCCCCAAATCTGAGGTCAGAGATTCAGGTAGTCACGTCACCATCAAACCATAACATACCTGTATTAACTTTACAACTCAATAATACATCCATTCAGACCTCAATCTTACACACAAGCAAGTTAGAGTCTCAGAAACGATAATCAAAAGTGCCGTTAAATATTACAATTCATTTATACAAATCAGAGTCTTACGCAATTCCACTTATACAACTATACTTGAAGACAAGTCTTACTATTACAGTTGAAAACCTATCAGACTTACTCTGTAGTATTTATCAGAAACTAAATCATCTCCGGGGTAAATCTTCTACTCCTCTTCTGCTGTTGCGGAGTTAACCGACCAAATTCTTCTCTTTCTGAAAAGTTTTTATAAAGCAAGAATGAGCTACATAATGCTCAGCAAGTTCACCATTTTGTAAAATAATAATGGGGTTTATTTCGAAAACATTCCCAACTATATGGGTATATATCTCAGATTTCAAAACATAATTGGACGCTGTATATGTCCGAGTTTGAATAAAACATCTATACTCACTAAGGAGCTTTAAGAATAACATATGAACCCTTTATAAGGTTCCCATTTCAACATATCTCAAGTTTGAAAATATATACATATGAGTATATCATTTTCGGCAAAACACTCTACGATTAACATACTGTACAGGGAATACTTCATTGCAAACCTCTTTCCTTCCATTAGCTTAGAAGGTTTCTCGTACAAAACATTTCATTCTTTGAAACAATTGCAAGAGTGCACTAACACGTGCCAATCTTTATAGAAAATCTTGCAGTTCTAGATACGGCACAATGTCAATATTTTCTCATCAAAATAGAACACTATCGGCAACTTGGCACAAAAGCCTAAGAAGCAGTGTTTGAGTATTTTTCCAAAGTGGAGGATGGGACTGGAAGAAAACATAAAAACCTGACAAGGATTGACGATGATCAGTCGCCACATCCAAGTCCAATAATCCGCGGGTCTTCTCTACCGGTAGAAGAATAGAAACTACATCCGTAACTATCCCTCGGGTGAAAACTACATCCGTAATCACCCTCGATGAAAACTACATCCGTAATCATCCTTCGGCAACACCTGGGCCGGAATAATAATTGATGGACCGCCTGGTTCACGGCCGCTTACACATCCCGGGAATCGTTCGTCAACGGTTCCCATACCTGCCAGAGTCCCTTTTTCTTTTTCTTTTAAAACTTGATTTTGATTGAAAACAGAGTAATTGAGGTTCGACATCAGTCGACCGATGATTCTTGAAATCATACAAGAAGCAGAACCTGACCGGGGGTTTTCGAAAATGTTTTGAGTTCGAATGAGTTCGAGTTTGAAAGTATTAAAAAGTATCTTGGATTAACTTTGTCTTTAAATACTGAACAATGATTAATAAATAATATTTTAAGATTTAATATTAATAATTAATAAAATAATTATTCGATAAAATAAACTTTTAATCCAAGATAGGGTTTCGAGTATTTACGAAGATATAACAATAGTTACTTGAGTATACGATACTACCCGAATGACCCTTCGGGTTTTCGCAAACTAGATACAATATAATAATATACCGCTCCCCGGTCAATAGTATATACGGACCGCTACGACCTCTATTGCTAGAGTCGTTGTCCGAAGAAAACATTTCAATCTAAGCTCAAGGGGTACAAGCATATATGTACTTATACAATCTCAATTGCATCAATATTTCGATAAACATAGCATTTGATATAATTGAAAACTACAAACACAACAGTGAAAGTCCTTGTATATGGATAAGTTTTGAAAAGTAAACTTGCCTTGGTTTGGTTGGGGTGGTCGAGCGTGCGGAGTCGAACGATCTATACATAAGCAATAACCGCTCGTTAGTACCTTAACAATATCTCTTTAATTACGGGGTTTTAGGGGGTACGAAATTAACTTAACGACTTCGTCTTATGACTCTCTAGCCCCACTATAGGTTCATGTCATCACTCGATTACGCTCGTCACTTAATCGACTTAATTTAGTTACCTTATTCGAATAATAACCATTAACCCTAGAATCATGCTCCACTAATCGACTTTTTCCCTTGCGCGAAATTTACTCTATCATTTTTATAAAATCCAAAAATTCATATTTTAATCCAATTCTTTTTGGGTGGTCTTCACCACTGCATTTCCTAGCTTCTCAAATTTTTCCATGATCCCACATATATTTTTAGGGGTTTAAACAAGGTTCACAAGGGGGTCACTTAGTGCAGTCCGGAATCCAGAAACACAATTCACTTCTCCGGCCATAACGTAAAATCTATAAATCACCTAGCCATGAACCTTACATTTCCAGAAACTACATTCAATTATCTTTCCAACAATATATGGTAGGACATCAGGGGACAACATTTGGGGGTTCAAAACCGTGTTACAATACAGGTCAATTCTCCTGGACAAAACTCAGCAAGCACATACTACTTAGATCAACAATTTTTCATGATTCCACAACACAACCAACACTTAATACACTTAGTTCATGGTTCATAACACTCATGGAGATATATATATTATCCATAACCATAAAAGTCACAATATCAACATCAAAACTCAAGATCCATGTCATCCAATACATATACAACCAAGATTAGCTCACAAACAAATGGATCTACTACCACAGATAATGAATACTACATAACCAAGAGGGTTTGAGATTTTTATACCTTCTTGAGCACCTAGAAGCCTTGGATAAGTTTTACACAACTCAACAACACCTTGAATGGTCTCCTATAACACTTACAATCCAAGATCTAAAAGAAAATCAAACATGGTTACTATTCACCCAAGCTTTAACAATTTATAACTTGAGTTTGGGTGGATGAAAAGGCTTGAAATTACTAACATACCTTGTCTAGATGATGTAGATGGCTTAGGATTTATGTTGTGATTTATGAGTGATGGAAGAGGGGGAAGAAGAATTTTTCTTCTTCCTCTTTTCTCTTGGCCGAGAGCAAGCTAGAAAAGGGGGGGGGGGAAGAGTTTGTGTTTTTGGTTTTGTGTGTTATGTTGGGTGAATAATTGATGTTAAGTTAGGTTGGGTGATACATATCATGTATGTATAGACAAGTACTAGCAAGCATGGGCATGTGTACTACTTGTCTCTCTTTTTGAAAAAGCAAGTAACTAGGTACTATTCATCTTCCAATTGCTAACTAGTTTGCTTAATTTCTAACCACTTGGTTGCATGGGACTTGCATGCAATACTACTTCTTGTATCATTATTCTTCCACCAATGCTTGTCATTTAATCTTTAATTCGTATCGTATCTTAATTAATCTCTTGTAATAATATTTTGTCGCGTAGAGATTTCCCCTATAATTCCTTAAGTACTTAATTGTGTAAATTCCTCGAATGTCCATAATTCCTCGTCATAATTCTTACTAAATCCTTTAATACTCTAACCATTCTCAAATCCCAAGTTTTATAAATCTTACTAACAATAAGACTCCTGCCTTCACAATCTTCCTTTTTATCTTACATAATAAATGCAACAACATAGATTCTTAGACAATCAATTCTATTAAATCAACAGGGATGACTAGGAAGGTTCCATATTGACAATGTCACAAGATATTAAATAAAAGGAAATATTACCAAAAATTAGGGTTCTTACACTGGAGGTACTGCTAGGACAGAATCAGTCGCGGGACTGATTGTGCCGATGCCAAGTCGAGTTTCTTCAAAAATAATTTCGATTAAAGCATTCTCCAAAGAGGATAGCGGAAAGCGATGGAGAAGAGCAGCTCTAACTGGTTCAAAGTCCTGAGTAACAGCCATCAAAAATTGGACGAGTCGCTGTTGGTCACGGTATGTGTGATAAAGTGTGACATCCTCTGTGTGTTTCCACTTTGGTTCAGATAATGTTAGCTAGTCCCAAAGTGCTTGTATTTGAGAGAGAAAATCAGCTACCGGTTGGCCGGATGCTTGTTTCTGTTTGTTTAGAGAATTCATGATCTGATATTGATGAGCAAGATCAGATGTAGTGTACCGAGATGCCAATAAATCCCATATTTCTTTCACAGTCTCAAAATTCCCGAATTGAAGATTAATCTTAGAAACTGAAGAGTTTCTAAAGAATATGATAGCCTGATGATTTTTGACATCCCACTCTTCAATGCGTTCTTTAAATTTTGACTCAGCTTCCTCCTCCTCTTTTGTTGGAATTGTAATATCACCACTTACATAACGCCAGATTCTTTTACCCTTAAGAAAACTACGCATAGCTTGAGACCAAGTCAAGTAGTTGGAGCCATTCAAAATTGTTTGAATCAGTGAACTGCCTTCTTTTTCCATGATAATTTTGGGTTCAAGTTGTAAATATTGAAAATTATGGGGGTAATTTGTAATATCTATAACAATAAGACTAAAATGTATATTTTCAAAAGATCAAGGTTTTGTTTAGAAGACAAATAAAGGCTGGGGTACTAAAATGTAATACAGCCAAGATGATAGTACAGGCCGTGAATATTTTTGTCTTAGTGGGCCTTTTGTCTATTTAGCCCTAGTAATGACAAATTACACAACTGCAAACACACTATCATTTCTATAAACTCAGCTACGGAACACACATGCATATAAGAAATATATATATATATGAGAAAAATTTTAGAGAGAGTTCTGAGATTTTCGGGTTACCAGTGATATTCAAGGAGAGATGGTGGTGGTGAGAGGTGATGAACAAAAGGGTAACAAGTTTATGAACTTGTTATTGAGTTAACTCGGATGAGAGAGGCTGAGTTAGATGAGTTATCGATTAACTCGCTGAATTGACTCGTCGAGATGTTTGCCGGAGTTGTTGTCTGATAACGATTTGCAAGGCACGGTTGTAAATTGTCCCAACAGTGGTTGTAACCTTGCAATAGAAGAGAACTCACCAACTGTTTGTTCAAATGTCACAGAGAGCTTGACCGCTGGAAGAGATGAAAACACCGGAATCGATGACTACTAGTGAAATAATGGAGGTAAGGAGCTTATAGCTCTGATACCATGATAAAACTATGAGTTGTGTATGTATGGTTAATGGTGAAGCAGGAGAGTAATGTAAGAGATGTAAGAAATATAACTCTTACTGATATGAAGCTTAGCAATGTAATGATATTGTTGTGTATTGATGTGTGTTATTACATGAATAGAACCCTAATTTATAGAAGAATAAGGAGACAATGCAGTAAATAAATCTACCCAACTATATTGACTATATACATGTGTGTTTATATGTCAACAAAGCTGCCCAACTATATTGACTATATACATGTATGTTTACATTTCAACAAAAACCTCCCTAACCTCTTTTTCATTCGCAACAAATCCCTTCCCCTTCATGACCTCAAAAAACTCCTTCCCCTCTTCCACATTCCCCATCTTCGCAAACGCCTCAAAAACCGCTACACAAGTCCCTGTATTCACCGTAACTCCCTTCCCTATCATCTCCACCACAATCTTCTTCGCTTCCTTCAACAACTTCTTATCTCCACTCAGCGTCAACCCCTTCGCCAACACCGAATAAGTATAAGCATTCGGCCTAATCCCACAATTCACCATCCTCAAATATGTATTCAACCCCTCCTTCGCTTGACCTGCATTCACATAAGCATCAACAACCGCAGTATGCGCCACAACATCAGGCGTACTCCCCTTCTCATTAATCACCGAAAAAAGCTTTAAAGCCTCGTGAGTCAATCCATCTTTAGACAATCCATCGAACATCTCGACTACAAAATTAAAAAGCATATCTCCGTTTGGTATATCGTGAAAAAATTGCTGCATATTCTTGGGGTCTTCGGGTTCTTGAATTGCGGGGTTCTTGTTAAAAGATCATAAGGAGGAGGGAGTTTCGACTTGTCGAATTCTTTTGTCATTGCTGATTATCTTGATTTTTCTTCCGTTTCTGTATCCGAACTCTTTTTTATATTCACTTTCAATTGAAGATATTACCAATAAAATATAAAATCAATATATTACAATATAAGAGTAAAGTTCTTAAATCTGTATAGTACAAATAGTTACCATTGATTTCTAATAAAAATTTAGAATCGTTATTTCTAATTATTACAAATATTATATGATTAAATTAATTTACTAAATTTCCAAGGTTCGAATTCTATCAACGACATCTTGATTTTATAATTTTATAATATACATTTTCATAAACCATTCCTTGCTTTAATCTCAAAATCATCTTTCTGATTAAATATTACCTTCTTTTTGATAAAAAAAAAGACTATTAAAAGTTAATACCCATCATTAGCAACCGTTCCAAGCAATACACTTAGATCATGCGGTAAAATGCTATTTATAAATTTATTAAAATTTATAGTTACAATTTATAAACTCAAACCAGATCACACTTACAACAACAGGAAATAGCAACAGACAATAGTTAGAAAAGTAGAAAATACATGAACCAAAACTGTACCCGTCAATCTTGCACACAAATCGAGAGAAGAGTAATAACTCTACGTGTGCTCTTAAAATCCAACTACTCAACTACTCAAGCTATCAAATACTTTATAAATACACTCAAACAGCAAAACCACTATCATCCTTCATCTCTATATTGCTTCCTCACCGGTGAGAAATATTAGCCACAATGCTCTAATCATGTCTAACATCGACAGAATACCAGCATTAGTAACTTGCTTCTGTTTTTACAATCTGATTCCTGCATACCATTTATTACAACTTTTGTTATAACAACTACTAATAATCATGTTTTCACAGGGAGAAGAAAAGAAAGGTGGAGTACTCAGAAAGCGATGGATCTTCCGAAGACAGCATGAAGAGACCCAGAAAGGGTCGAGAAATCCCTAACAAATTTACAAATCAACATGCGAGAACTACCTGGCAAGATCGAAGAGATGATGACTATTTTTTAAGCTTTCTCTGATCAATTTAAGGCAAATCATGCCATGCTGATGCAAGACATGAACGAATTGAAGCAGTTGGGAAGGGAGGTGAAGAACGGCTTTGGTCGAAGTCGAAGTTAGCTTCCCAAACTAATCAGCTCTGTTTATGCTTTCAGTTTGCTTTTGAATGCATGTTTGTGGTTATATAAATTATTTCAATCGGCTGGGAACTAAGGTGTTTGATGGATGGAACTATGTTATTAAGCTCTTGAAGTTTTAACTTATGAAAATATTATGGCATTATTTTGCAAAGTTTATGGTATGCTTCTACGAAGTTGATTTGATGTACGATTTATGCAATTTGGTTTTGCAACCTTGATGCCTTTATTCATCAAATATGTTTATTACGAAATGTCTTTTTTTATGGAAATTGATTGATCAAACAGCTTATGCCTTTACTTATGCCATTATTTATACAAGTTTATTGATCAAACTTGATATCGTATTCTGCTATCTTCCTTTTTGTGGTTCAATGTATGCATGGCCGGAGGCAATTGTCCTTTTCACAAGCGATATATCTGCTAAATGAAACAAACTTAAATTAAAATCGTATGACTACTTATTTGTGTTTTACAATATGGCTTTCAGTTTTATCTAAGCGTCAAGAACTAATTTATGGATGTTTAGTGAAATAAAGATAATGGATGTATAACGTAACACAATTATTATTCTTATTATTCTTAAATAACACAGGGCAAAGCAGAGTATCAACAATAACAGTGTATCACCGATAACAATCTTAAAGATAACAACGTACAATAACTCGGAAAAAAAAAACCGCTCCAGCGGGCACACTCCTAGTTTTTTATAATGCTTTTAAGATCTTCAAAATACACAGTTTGCTTAACTACAGTCTACAAACATATGAAAATATTGGTGAAAGGCAGAAATTGTTCTTCAGGTAGATAATTAAGATCAAAGTAATTAAAACTTCAACTCAAAACAAATATAGTGAAATAAGAGAATATTAATGCTAATAAATATCCTAAGAAATAGTATACTCAATTAACTAGGTGTTGTACAATCAACAAATTAAAAAAAATGATTGGAGTACAAATAAAGAGAAGCTTTTATGAAAACATGAGAATCAATTAAGCTGAAAAAAGAATATCAATACATACCTAGGACTTGCAAACTGATGAAGCTTTCCAGTCTCTGAAAACAAAATGACAGCAAGTTCGGCATCACTGCATAGAACAGAAAGTTCATGTGCTTTCTTCAGCAGACCCTCTCGCCTTTTGCAGAAACTACTTTGCCTAGCATTTTTACTTTCTATTCTCTTGATCTCGATCTTTCCTCGTCCCATATTTTCTCTTCTCTCAAAAACCCAAATTAACTTTTTCCCCTTCCCTTTAATTTATAAAGGAGTGCAGATGTGGATTATATCCATAGACATCGGAGAGTAAATTTGCATGGATTGGTTTTGGTTTTGTGCATGACACAATCTCTGTCCTATCGACACCTGGGCCCCATTCCAGCATCCAAACGTATTCCCTTGTTGACTTCCGTGGTTCTACTTTTGTATCATACTATATTACTCCCTCTCTCTTTTCGAATGGATAGTTCTCTTCTCTTCTAGTGTGGATTTAATTGTCGTGCGAGTTTCAAACAACACTAGTTATTATGGACCCTAACCAAAGTTGTACAAATAATTTAGCAACTGTTTTCAATACAAATCTCTCTTTCTCACTGTAAAAATCTTAACACTTAAGTTAATACAGACTTTTGTTGGCACGCACATTACAATGATAATGAGTGAATATTTATAATGCTATCTATCAACTAATAACAGAATGTAACAATCAATACATGGTAATCTTCGCTCAGTTGATAGTTTTCACCAATATTTTGATTCTTTTTTTCACGCACACTTCTTGTAGTCCGTGATTTACACTCTCTGATCGAATACTTGCCCTAAAACTTGTAGTCCACCTACAGTCTGATCGAATACTTGCTCTGAATAGTTAATTCATCCTCAATCAAGTGCTAAACTCTTTATAAGATTAAGGTATTAGAGCAAGTCCAATAGCTCCCTAATTGATTGCTAAAAATGTAATAAAATAATGATTGCTAGTGATTTAGGAACCTTGTTTTGTACATCAACTCCAACAATATTCCCTATATTCATTCTTTGTCATTATTATAAGAGGATAGGGAACCTGAGATGTATCTCAGGTAAATTACCTGAGATATATGGAATTTATATGTAAAAATAAGATGGGCAATTTTGTAAAATCAAATATTTTTAATTAGCCCTGCGGGCCCATTCATATTTAGAGTATATTTTATATATATCTTAGGAAAAGTTTCCTGAGATCAATCTCAGGATCCTTTTTCTCTTATTATAATATAAAATTTGAAACTAACCAGAAATGAGGGAGTGACAAGTAAGGAGAAATGGAGGGAAATGATTTTATTAGTAATAAAAAAAGTTAGAGATGGCTAATGATTCCCCAACAATAGTGAATGACTAAGGATTCCTAGTGTTTTAGGGAAGGCTTAATGACCTTTTAACCCTCAAAGTTTCCACTGATATACCCATCAGCCCTCAATATTTCAAAACGTTCCTTTTAACCCTCGAAGTATCCATAAAGGTCCTAATAACCCTTAAACCGGTACAAAAAATAAAAAATAAAAAAAAACGGTATAACTCGGATGGGCAAAAGAGACATTTCACAAACCGATACCGAGGGTTAAAAGGTATACTTTAGATACTTTGAGGGTTAAAAGGTATACTTTAAATACTTTGGGGGTGAAAAGGTATACTTCAGAAAATGTTTATACAAGTGTACTGAGGGAAATAAGTTATGTCATCAAATGTTTTCAAAGGAGAGTATGTGGTCATTATATTTAGATCTTCTATACTTGATCTCAACAACTTTGTAGTATTGATTATCTACATGTTCGGTGTTTTCAAAAAAAAAAATATTACTTTGTAGTATTAATGGTCTATTTTTTTGAATTTTAATTGAAATTTACATATATCATATAATTAAAAATAAATACAAAATATACATTATTGGAAAATATATTTAATTATATTTAAAATGTATTTTCCAAAACTTATAAACATGATTTATAGAAATTTTCGGGGGAACTTTGTTGTAAAGTTGTTGTATCTTAATTACATACTCTGTATGTATCCCTGCCGTGTATATGATGTAGTTGTACACTTGTAATAATATTTGGTCACAATTTTACAATCCATCTCTTTTGTTTTTACATAAGATGTAGTTTTCATGTAATTTCGAAAGTCAGTTGTTCTATTTATTTCCATAGTGTTGGTGGGTGTAATATGCCCGTTTGACACTATACCACAAATAATTTTGGTCGACTGTTAGCAGGGTTCAGTTCCTTACATTAAATTTTTAGATAGTGGTCATTTCATTTTTTTAAGTTTTTAGATAGGTCAGGTCGGTGCAAGAACTTTTTACTCCCGTATGCATGCAGTCACCATCTCACACTCATTTTCAAATGAATCTTAAATCATGTTCAAACCCGTAAACTAAGGATGAAAGGTAATCACAAAGTTCATAATGAGTTATGGGCATGTTTATGCGTACAATTGACTGGTCTATATCAGTATGTAAATAGAACCAATGCATAACAGTGCGTGCAGTTAAATAGTTATATAGATATGGGTATTAAGCCAATTTAGCGGAGATATGATTACCTAATGAAAATTGACTCCATCTCGAACCTCCCTCTTTCTCGTACATATACATGGTACACAGTTTCTAAGCCTCGGGTACACGTGCAAGGATGTTCCGAAAAGGTCACATTCTTTTCATCTTTAGCACGAATATTTGTTGCAACGTGAATGCACAGGCGGCATGATGAGTGAACTGCTGCCATATCTACAAGAGCCTTAAAAGAATCAGAAGGTCCCTCAAATTTCCACCTGAATAATGTAGTATTATTTTGTGGAATAATACTACAAGTAAACATATTAAGTTCTGAAATATCAGAACACAGCATTAGCCCTTCTTGCTCAAGCATCCATAAAAAATTTGGAATAATTTTGGTGTTCTTGGATTAATATGTTATAATCTTAGTTATCTTTTCGTGTGTTAATATGAATCTCACGAATTCAATCATGTCACGTGTCATTTGGGAATTTTTTTTGAAATCCGTACTGCTCTTATATATAATTAATGATTGTCATCGAGATTTTTTTATCATTATAACTAAATTATCATTTTAGAAAATATTTATTTAAAGGGGTTCTACGATACTCGAAACAAATAAGATTAAAGTTACATACATAATTTTATAACGGGGTATTTGGTTTATTTTGGTTAACAGAAATTATATTTCATATGTGGTACATCGGGCATTTGGTGCATTTTTTTTTGTGAATTTGGTTAATGGATACTACATTTCACATGCTAATTTATAAATGGACAATTTGATATTTCAAAAATAAAATAAAAATGCACAATTTAATCAATCTGTAATAAACTTGTTAATGTTAAACAGCTGCAATGTGTCACGCAATGTAATATCCATCCAATAATCCAAGAAGAAATGGACAGTAAGAAAATATTAACACCAGTAGTACAGTAAGCATTAATTAGCGACTGAGAATTTGTCGTAAGAGTAAGAAATGCTAGCTGCTTCATTTTTCCTGCAGAAATGGTTGTTAGATCATGATTTGATCTGTGATCTAAGTATACAATAACAACCTTTATGGCAAAAGAATATGTACCTTGAGATCATCAATATTATTATGGTAATTTTGTGTGAATAAGTATTACATATGTTTATTTAAATTAAATTTATGTGTTTTTCAAAATTACAATAAAGAATCATCGAATTTGAACTCGATCCGAATTAAATCAAATTAAAAAATGTGTTTTAATTTATTTCATTAAGAATGTTTGTTGGCCACAAATAATTCCACATAAATAAATATGGATGGGGGAGAGGTCAAGAAACACCTGGGGAAGATCCATTAGTTTCAGGAAAATATGCAGTCGCATTTGTTAGAGGAATTCAAGGTGACACTTTTGAAGGTGGGTATCTAAAAGATGGTCACCTTCAGATTTCAGCTTGCTGTAAGCACTTCACTGCTTATGATCTAGATAACTGGACCACTGTCAATCGTTATGTGTTTGATGCTCATGTAAGTTCTATAGTTATATCCGATGTCTTTATCATCCATTCTGTTGCTTGTAAATAGTTCAGTAAATATCTTGTTTTTTTTATAAAAAAATTAGGTTACCCAACAAGATTTGGCTGATTCATATCAGCCACCTTTCCAGAGCTGTGTAGAACAAGGGCCAACCAGTGGGATAATGTGTGCTTATAATCGCGTTAATGGAGTTCCAAACTGTGCTGACTACAATCTTTTAACAAAGACTGCTCGTGGTCTGTACATTTTTAATAAATAAATAAATAAATAAAATTATATTCTAATACAACCTTTTTTAGAACTCCATTAACATATTAAGTTCTGAAATATCATAACACAGCATTAGCCCTTCTTGCTCAAGCATCCATAAAAAAATTGGAATAACTTCATTTGTACGAGTTATACCTTTTAACCCCTAAAGTATCTAAAGTATACCTTTTAATCCCCAAAGTATCTAAAGTATACCATTTAACCCTCGGTATCGGTTTGTGAAATGTCTCTTTTGCCCATCCGAGTTATACCGTTTTTTTTATTTTTTATTTTTTGTACCAGTTTAAGGGTTATTAGGACCTTTATGGGTACTTCGAGGGTTAAAAGGAACGTTTTGAAATATTGAGGGCTGATGGGTATATCGGTGGAAACTTTGAGGGTTAAAAGGTCATTAAGCCTTTAGGGAATCACTAGCACACTATTGAAATGCTATTTTGGATTAAATTCCCCAAATTTCAACTTAAGAACCATAATAGGGAAGCTGTTGGACTTGATCATGTATTAAGTTGGGCTCGTACACGAGTTTGGGCAGAAATTTGAGATGCTTGTGAGCAGTTGAACTTGAATTCTCTCTCTTTTTTTTTTTGCCAAATACTTGAATTTACAGCTTTGCTTTAAACAAAATGCCTTTTTATGCAATGAGAACATGTAGTATACCCGACCATCATGTTCAGCAAAAAAGTAGACATCTTGGTGCAGGTCGAGGCAACTTTTAAAGTCATTTTGAATAACACGAATCATAATAGATGAGTGCCAAGCACAAGCTACGTGAAGCCATTGACTCACTATACACAAACGGCCGTGCAACCACAGAAACATATACTCGTCTTGTGCTCGACTGTGTTCGACAAAATGACATTCGCCAAGCTAAGAGATTACAATCTCACTTGGACATTTACTTGGAACAACCCACCACCACTTTTATACATAATCGTCTTCTTCAGTTGTATACTAAATCTGGGTATCTATCTGAAGCACGCAACCTGTTTGATAAATTGCCCCACAGAGATATTTTCACTTACAATGCTATGCTTTCTGGGTATTGTAAGTTAGGTTCTGTTGATGAATTACAAGTGTTTTTTGATGGAATGCCTTTTCGTGATTCGGTTTCTTATAATACTGTTATTTCGGGGCTAGCTTCAAATGGTTGTTGCAAGGAGGCATTGAAGGTTTTTGTTAGAATGCAGAAAGAAGGGTTTGAGTTTACGGATTATACTCTTGTAAGTGGGTTGAATGCATGTTCGAGGGTGATGGGTTTGAGGTGTGGGAAAGAAATTCATGGGAGGATTGTGGTTCGTGGTTTTGGAGGGAATGTGTATGTTTGGAATGCTTTGGTGGATATGTATGCTAAGTGTGGTCAGGTTGAACAGGCTCGGTGGTTGTTTGATCGAATGGTGAATAGGAATGTGGTTTCTTGGAATTTAATGATTTCGGGTTATATGAAACATGGAAAGCCTGATGAATGTATTGGTTTGTTTCGTGAGATGAAGGTATCTGGATTAAAGCCTGATCAGGTTACGGTTTCGAATATTTTAGGAGCTTTCTTGAGAATTGGAAATATAGAAGGAGCAGAGAAACTTTTTGTGGAGATTAAGGAAAAGGACAAGGTCTCCTGGACAACAATGATTGTCGGTTATGTGCAAAATAATATGGAAGAAGATGCTTTACTATTGTTTGGTCAGATGCTATCAGAGAATATAAAAGCTGATAATTTTACTATCTCTAGCATTGTTAGCTGTTGTGCTAAACTGGCCTCTTTGTATCATGGTCAGGTAGTTCATGGAAAAGCTGTTCAGATGGGAGTTGATATTGATTTACTTGTATCTAGCGCTCTCGTTGATATGTATTCTAAATGTGGAGAGACCACAGATGCTTGGACTGTTTTTACTGCAATGCCGTCTAAAAATGTTATTACTTGGAATTCTATGATTATAGGTTATGCGCACAATGGAATGGATGTAGCAGCCCTAGATCTCTATGAAGATATGTTGCAGCAGAATTTGAAGCCAGACAATGTTACTTTTGTTGGAGTTCTGTCTGCGTGTATGCATGCAGGTTTAACGGAGCAGGGCCAGAGGTACTTTGATTCCATCAGAAAATCGCATGGAATAACACCGACTTTGGATCACTATGCATGCGTAATCAATCTCCTTGGTCGATCAGGTAATGTTGACAAAGCAGTTGCTCTACTTGAAAACATGGAACATACTCCAAATATCCTCATTTGGTCTACCCTTTTATCTGTTTGTAAGATGTGTGGTGATATTGAAAATGGGGAGATAGCAGCAAAATATCTCTTTGAGTTAGACCCATTCAATGCTGAACCTTATGTAATGCTCTCCAACATGTATGCCACTGCTGGAAGATGGAAAGATGTTGCATCTATTCGATCTCTAATGAAAAACAAAAAAGTTAAAAAGTTTGCAGCCTACAGTTGGATCGAGACTGGTGGAAAGTTCTATAAATTTGTATCAGAAGATCGAAGTCATCCTGAATCAAAAGCCATTTATCTACAGTTGAACAAACTGATAAGCAAGCTACAGGAAGCTGGCTTTATTCCTGATAGAAGCTTGGTCCTGCACAATGTTGGCGAAGATGAGAAATTTGAAGCCATATGTTACCACAGTGAGAAATTAGCTCTCGCGTTTGGATTGATCAAAAATCCTCAAGGAAGACAACCTATAAGGATTTTAAAGAATATACGCATTTGTGGCGACTGCCATGTCTTTATGAAGTTTGTGTCCAAAATTATTGAACGACCTATCATCTTGAGGGATTCCAATCGATTCCATCATTTTGTCGGAGGACAGTGCTCTTGCAAGGATCTCTGGTGATGCCTTTGAGTGTATTCTGAGCTCCAACTATATATATTATATTATTTGATGTGAAATTATCGGAATAGCAACTATGCAGTAGTGGGGTGACTCGGTAGCAGGATAATTGTTTGTTTTCTTGAACGACCTGTGTCATCTTGAGGGATTCCAATCGATTCAATCATTTTGTCAGAGGACAGTGCTCTTGCAAGGATATATGGTGATGCCTTTGAGTGTATTCTGAGCTCCAATTATATATGTCATACTATTTGATGTGAAATTATCTGAAGGCACGGTAGCAGGATAATTGACGGAGGATAAAAAAGTGATTGCTTGTTTTGTAATATAGCGAACCCCTCCTCTCTTGGCATTATGAGATTGTGCGTACAAGATGGTGTAGCTCTGTAATAATACAAAATACAACCTGTATACAACATATAAATAGAATTAGTATACTGCAAGCAACCAGTAACTAGATGCAAAGAAGTGCACTATAGACAGATTAGCAAAACAAAAGAAGTTTACCAAATTTTTTGAATATTCTTCCCTTGTATATTTCGACCCTTGAGTTTTTGTTACAAGTTAATTGACTATATCTAAACTGAATGAATCTATTCTATATATAGCCTTGCTCTAGTGAAAACCTCAAATAAAATGAGATATAAGATCTAATCATAATCATATAATTTTTAGAGAAAAATGTTTATAAAATTAATTTTAGGAAAATTTTCTAAAATTAACCTTTAAAACTATGTGATTTTAAATATTTGATACCTTTTATTTGTATTAATGATTGTGATGATGTGTCTTGATTTTATTGGTTAACTTTAGAAAATTCTCCTAAAGTTATCTTTATGCTACCTTCATCCTAATTTCTATGCATCAATAAATCTTAATCATTCATTTGAATTTTATATTTACCTTTTTTTAAAAGAAAATTTTATATTTACTTTTATTTTATACCATCCATTAATTTTATATACCATTACAATGTCTGACCATAACCTACTACCTGGCCATCATTTCCAATCGTCATCTCCGACCATCACCAGAAAATCATCATAATAGACCAGAAAATCACAATTAATTCCGGTCACCATCTTCGTCACTATCCGAAAATCATCATAATCGATCAGAAAATCACCACTACTTTCGATCACCACCAAAAATCACCACAATCGATCAGAAAATCACCACTAATTGAACGATTATACTACATTTTTGTCATTACCAATACACGGCCACTATTAATCACCGCAACTACCTCCACACTACCATCACAATGCAACTAATATCGTCACCTATATAATCACCAAAAAAACCAATTTTTAAGCAATTATATTATCAAAAACTTTTGTCATTACCCATTTTTGTTAGTAAACTGAAATAAATTTATAGATTTTTTGGAATGATTTAATTATCCAGACATTAGTTTCTTTTAATAGAAACATTAGTTTACTTGTAATATATTTTTCAAAAGAGTGTGATAATGTCTAACATAGACTGTAATTAATGAGAAAAGCAAGAAAACTTATCTCCCACAGAAGCTTTAGCAAGTACTGAAAAGAGAAAGAACAGCTTATTCGTCAAACCCTTCGAAAGGACTTGACTGTTCTTGAAGAGATTATTGCCCCACTTACATTGTGTTAGGTTTCAACAATATCACTTCTAGGATAAAATAGCACTGATCAAACCGGTCACAGAAGCGGGAAGATCAATAGTGATTAGCACCTCAGTTCGCCTGAGAACTATGTACATTGTTTGTATGTATGTATTGAGAGAGCAGAGCAAAAGAAGATATCAACTATGGTTTTTTTTCCAAGAACGTATCTCTATATATTTGTCAACGTTATATTTTTTTCTATGTATATAATACACAAAAATAACCGTAACAGATATACCTTAAAAGGAAATTAATTTTAGACAGCCTGTTATATATATAATATGTAATATAATATAGAGATGAGATTTAAGAGAACTAGATAATAGAGAAGAGGGAGAATTTTTGTTACCTGATTTTTTTGTAGTAGAATTTCTTTCTTTATGATTGTGTTTTAGATTGCGTCTCTTGACTTGTTTTTCTTTGTATTGTAATATTCCGTTTTTTTGGTTATCATATATTGGATATTGCATGTTGTTTTTCCTGTTTCCCATTCGTTCTTTTATATAATTGTTATGCGTAGAGTCATTGTGAGAGCTTTGATTAAGTAGTTGTTTTGTCATTAATAATACATGATTGTTTTTCTTTTTTTCACTTGCTGATTGATTTTTTTTCCTCACTTGCTTAATCTGGAGTTAATTTCTTTTCTCTACCCTTTATCACTAGTTAGAACCATTATTTTATAATAGTGTTCATTTATTTTATGTGAGCACTACTGCCTTGTAATTCTTGTCCTTCATATAACTGTGATTGTTTTTTCTTTCGTGTATCATGTAACACCCTCACTTTACTATATTAATATACAGGCTTTTATAAGTAAATAAATATTTTTACAGGGAAATTTCAGAAAATTTTGACATAATGTATTCATAAATATGACTAACCACCTGCCCAAATCAACAAAACTAATCCAAATCTGCTCACCACATAATATTGGCAAAATCATAAAGAAATATAAATTCTAAATAACCAAGACCGCTCACAGGTCACAGTATGAAACAACTACTAATTAACTATTACAACCCGAATCCGAATAAAATAATATACAATTTCTGTGAATAAATAAGGTCACCGTCTAACTAAATATTCAACCTTGACTAGTTCCCAACCACTAACCAATGAGAATCTGTAACCCGAACGTCTCCTCTCGCTGCCTATAGAGCAATACCAACTGATCACTAGTTCTTCTGATCATCTCTAACAACTGGAGAAATAAACAGAAACAAGAGTGAGCCAACAATGCTCAACAAGTGCAATAGTGATAGCAATTTTAAAATAAATGTTGACAACTCTGATAAACAAAAGGAGTTTCATCTCATTATTTGAAAGAATCAGTGAGATCAATTTTTAGATTGCCACAAGAGCCAACAATTCACCATTTATAATGTGCAACAGAAACTAGATCTGATAAAAGTTCTGATATCAAAGTATTACTGAAACGGACTTCCAAAGAGTCAAGAACTAACATCTCAATCGCGGAATATAGATTAGAATTGGAATTTTTATTTTAAAAAAAACATCAACGTTAGGCTGCTGATCAGTCAGCACTAACCCCGGACAAACGCACACAGCAATGTCCTAGGACAAACGCGCACAGCAATGTCCTTAATTGGATCCATGGCACATATTGGCCTTAACTTCCGACCATCATAAGGTCCCACCCCGAAGGGTTTTACGCCCCAAGGGCCACATTTAAAAACATTTCCAATTCTAAATCATCCACACTAAGTGTCGGGACAATCGACAACCTTTGATCTCCAAACAACTGGAAACTCACGTCCAGAATAATAACTGAAGATTAAGAGTTAATAAGAAACAACAACTTCACTTAGTATCGACAAGTTCGATACACTACAGGGAGCAAACGAACAATCAAGATTTTTAAAAGATATCGACAAGTTCGATACCAACTAGGGTGGGGAATATAAAGAATGACAATTCGAATAGGTATCGAAAAGATAGATATGAGTATTGAGGAACATTGTCATTAACTTGATTAAAGAGTAAATCGACTTGGGCAACGATAAGAGATATAAATTGCAACCAGATTATCAACATATGAAATTCTACGCTAGAGCGAGGACATAGGCAAGCCCTAACCTTTTAAGAAAATTTTCAACACATTGCAAGGCTTAACTGACATAAACGATTATAGTTTAAACGATTATTTGTAAAATAATTTCAGGATAGTTAGTCGCAAATCAGTTGGAAGGAAACATTTTCATAAAGGGGTCCACTGGAGAAACTATGTGAAAAATCAAGAATTTTATTAAAAGGTATTCGTGGAAATTTTAAACTTGGATTCTCTCTATTTAGAACGTCTTTTAAACATTTTTGAAGAAAATAAAAGAAATAGTATTCAGTTGAGGAATCCAATGTCATAGCTTGAGTAAAGTATTTAAGCGGGAAAGATTATATTTAAGGTTCTTTTAAAAAACTTGGTATTCGAATTAGGGGTAGGGAAAATAAACATTTCCATGCTAACTGGGAAGTATATCATTTTCTAAACACATTTGACCAAACTACATTACACGACAAAAGGAATGAATTACATCACTTGAAAGATAAGTGAAGAGCAAACACTTGCCTCAACTTA
The DNA here is from genome assembly GCA_036435485.1 of Saposhnikovia divaricata. Taxonomy (NCBI): domain Eukaryota; kingdom Viridiplantae; phylum Streptophyta; class Magnoliopsida; order Apiales; family Apiaceae; genus Saposhnikovia; species Saposhnikovia divaricata. The sequence continues at coordinate 63,049,456 of CM071597.1, read as the reverse complement.
CGGAGTTCTCGATCCTAATCATGGATCTCTAACTCAACTTCTCGCTAGTCTCCACACTTTTCGTGCTGGTCTTCTTACTCGGCTTTACTTCTATCTTTCTTTAATACTTTACTAACTCCACGCCAGCACACCCGTTGACTTGATAATTATTCCTCTGTTTGACTTTCCGCTTACCCGCACTGCTCTTAGCCGGCCTCCTATTTGTACCTATACACAGGTAAAGTACTACTTCAATACGTTTGTAACCTTAATCGTCTAACTCTATTCTACCCCAAACGCGTCCTATAATGCTTTACCACTTAACATATACAACATGTATTATTCACATAGCACTTAGCAGGTAGCACGTATTATTAACTCACACTTATATCTTTTAACATGCATATCATATCCATTTACAATAATTCTTATCAATTTACTCTAAAAATCATAAAATTATTTAAAAAAATTGGGCAGCACCTTCTTTAAAATATCGTCTAGCCCGCTAGAATATAACTGACCCAATCAGCAAACAACCATCCTTTGATACTCACGCTATATCAATACTCGATTTCCACTTTAAACATTCAACTTACTAACAAATTTCAAATTACCATACACATATTTCCACGTTATATTCATAACTGCCATTACTAACAATTTGTACCAACTTGGACAATTTGAACTTAAATTACAATTACTACTCTTAACAACAATTACAACAAGCAGCATTACCATAAGCTCGACCCGCTAACCAAACTTACCATACATAAATCAACCCACACATTTTGTGTATTGCATATATCAACATTCACCATTTACGAACTAACTCAAACAATATACCATCATACCACATATGGTCTTAACCGAAATACACACATGTGTGCAGGCAATCGCCCATACCCACCTGTCTATTTCCTTTCTCAACTTCGCACCAGCCACATGTCCACGACTAGCTTCACTCAACCAAAATGTATATATGAAACCGCACCCCACCATAGACACTCACAACCCCTGCACTCTTATCGTTATTTCACTATTCCATACCCAATATACTACTCAAACTAGCATCACAACCACATAATTTTAATGGCAGAATCCACTAACACCCCTCTACTTCCTCCTTCTTCTCCCTCTACACTCGGCATTACCATTGTACCGACTAAACACCCCCTCTCAGCCGCACATCCCCCCAATTTGCTTAACTCAACCATTCGACTAAACACACACTACCCAATTAGATCCACCTAGCTACACAGTTACAACAACACGGGGAAGAGAAAACGTAGTTCGTAGCAGTACTATAGAAGACAACCTCGAACCAAAGCTCAACATAAAAACCTTTTAGTCATTTCCATTCGTATCCCCGTCGCCTCCCATTATCACAACCCAACAACCCTAAACACTTACATACGACCCAACATCACCTCACAAGCACGCAGAACAGCCGCTGGACAAAGCATCACTACAATAGCTTCACTAAACCCCTTACGTCTTCATCACATACCCACGATTCAGCACATATGACTAAGTCTTATACACGCACAGCTAGTCACTCAACAACCACATTGATTCCCTTCCACACCCGGCAACCCACTGCAATTGCAGCCATACCCGAACTCACGCTGCTGAATCAACCAAAGTGGAACACAAATAAAGTCCCAATCGACCCATACAATGCTTACACACGCACGGCAACAACATATAACACATCACTATTAACCAGTTCGAAATCGAACTCAAACACACCAAACTCGGTAATCACACACGAGTCACCACACCCACACCAGCGCTGTACCTCGAAGAAAATAAATAAGAAAATGATTAAGAGGGAGGGAGTGTAATCGAGAGGGAGAAAGAATAATCGAGAGAGAGAGAGAGATTGAAAAAGATAGAGACTTCGAGAGTTTTCTCAAGTCCTCAAGAACAGAGCAGTGATGATAGAAATGAGTAATAGAGGGATTAAAAGGAAGTAAATTAATTTAGGAATTTCACAAAAGTTTTCTGGAAAAACAATTTAACCCAGCTTGTAAATTACAAAATAGATAAATAAATTTGAAGAAACATCTCAATATTATTTTTAAAATGTAGAAAATAAAATCATCTACCTCCCCATATTTTTAAAATATTTTTAGGAATAAAAACGAATTAAATATGAATTTTACACATAAAAATCCTTTAAATGCCTTAAAACTCTTAAAATCAATATAAAATACTAAAACACCAAAATTAATTTACCCCATAATTTTAAAAACTAAATAAATATATAAAGATAATATTTCAAGAGATTTCATGATTTTTAATTCCTCCGATAATTTTATAAAATTGATAGAGGATTAAAAATGCATGATTTAAATAATTTTAAATCTTCAAAAATACAAATAAAAAAAATACACCAATCTTCACAGTTTACCCAAATCATCAAATAATCACATAAATAGCATCTCACACACATTTCACCTTTACAACAATATTCACATAATATAATTTATAATTTTAAATAAATATTATTAAAAATCGAAATTTTCTAGGTCGTTATATATCACATGTTTTTTTCATTGTTTTGTTTAATTTATCTCGTGTGCTTGTTCATAATTTATTGCAAACTAACTTATAACCCGTGCGATGCACGGATTTTTTTTGATATGTATTAAATTTTATTTTATGTTATAATTATATTTCTAGATAACCATTATTTACAATATTTTATTTAAATTTTAATTTATATAATTTAATATAAATTTAATTAGTGATATGCATGATTTAAAACTTATAGTATAAAATTTAAAATAAGTATGTCGTTGATGGAATTCGAACCTTGAAATTTTAGTAAATTAATTTAATTATATAATATATCTAATCATTAGATCTAACGGTTCTATTTTTTTACTAAAAATCTAATGGTCATTATTCGTAGTATATGGATTTCTATTATATTTTGTTAGTGATTAGAAGATATGGTGTGATATTTTTTGGTATATATTAATTATGCATATTATACTCTTGTTTACGGATTATACTAATGTTTCCTTATTATAAACAACGTATACTGATTTTAATATATTTTATTAATAATTGAAAAGTATGGTGTGATATTTCGATTGGAATATATGATACGATTGAGGTTTTTAGGTGTTTATAAAAGGTAATATCTTCAACTGAAAGTAAATGTGAAAAGACAATCAATTAATTACCATTAATTATATTATGTTATTATTTATTTTGGGTGTTTTAATAGTATAGATATTGTATATATTTTTCTTTATGATGAATGGTAAATAAGTAGATTTACAAAGTACAAAAAAATCTGTACCAAAAAACAGGTACCAAAACTTTTAATCTGTTGGATGATCGCCCCTGATGCTGGGGGAGCCTGTTCGGTCAGGGGTGGAGCAGAGTTGAGTGGCACGGCCTCAGTTACAACTGGTGTTGTTCTTCGTGTTTGAACCATGGTTGATGTTGTCTTCCCACAGACGGCGCCAAATGTTGTGGAATAAAAAGTAGGGTATATTTATTGCGTATTAACTACTAGGGTTTGTGGGAGCTTCGAGCTTTAATGGCTGCTCTTGTTGTCGGGGACTAACTCGGTCCTAACAAGATGCCTACGTACCTTGATGAATATCAAGAATCAAGCCAAAAACGTAGTTCTGAGGTGAGGGGTCTGACCCTTTATATAGGCTGAGAAGCCTTAGAATTAAGGTAGGAGTTGGAGACTTAATAGATAAGTCACCTCCTTGAGGAAAGTTCTAGACTCCTTCCTTGTAGGAGTCTGTTGCCATATCGAATTGGATGCCTTGGAGGCTAAGTCTTGTAGAGATAATGTCCTTATCTGACACTTATTGCTGAGCTGTTTATTACCCCTAATATTAATTACGAAATTAATATTAAAAATAGGACTTTGGACCCCGTTGGTGGGCCTCACGTTTGGACCGTACTGGGTCTAATTAATGCAACATTAAATGTGTCTTTAGGGCTTATTTTTAGCCCATATCATTTGCCCCCCAACTTCTAGGAAAACTGATCAGGTTTTCGTAGAAGTTATATTTGTCTTAATCGAGACTCGGGGTCATTTTTATCCCTTACCTGGGACTTCTTAAGTTTCCTACCCTTACATGGGGGTTTTGGTTTACACTAGTGTTTCACATATATCGCCTTATTGTAAAGTGTGGAGCGACCGACACATTTACGATGATTGACCTTATTCGAGGCTTTAACTTGTCCTTGCTTTTAGCAATTTCGGCACTTTTATAGAGCTTTTATGCATTATTAGCATAAAGTATTGCTCAATTTGTCGAGAAAATATTTCTATAATTTTCCTCGTATTTTTCTGTACATTTCCTAACATTTTAGGAATTTTTATGCACTCACAGGTATTTTCCGTAATTTTCCCTAATAATTTAGGAATTTTTATTTACCAGCAGGTATTTTCCTTAATTATTCCTAATAATTTAGGAATTTTTATGTACCCACAGGTATTTTCCGTAATTTTTCCTAATAATTTAGGAATTTTTATGTACCAGCAGGTATTTTCCTTAATTATTCCTAATAATTTAGGAATTTTTATGTACCCACAGGTATTTTCCCTAATTATTCCTAATAATTTAGGAATTTTTATGTACCCACAGGTATTTTTCTTAATTATTCCTAATAATTTAGGAATTTTTATGTACCCACAGGTATTTTCCCTAATTATTCCTAATAATTTAGGAATTTTTATGTACCCACAGGTATTTTTCTTAATTATTCCTAATAATTTAGGAATTTTTATGTACCCACATGTATTTTCCTTAATTATTCCTAATAATATAGGAATTTTTATGTACCCACAGGTATTTTTCTTAATTATTCCTAATAATTTAGGAATTTTTATGTACCCACAGGTATTTTCCTTAATTATTCCTAATAATTTAGGAATTTTTATGTACCCACAGGTATTTTTCTTATTTATTCCTAATAATTTAGGAATTTTTATGTACCCACAGGTATTTTTCGTCAAAATGTGAAGTGCAGGGACCTTTTCATAAAAATATAAACAGTAGGGGTTCTTTGTAAAGTGTGCAGAACTTGGGGTACTAAATTGCACTTTTGCCGAAAACATTAAACCTGGTCGAAGTCGACCAGGACAGGTCGAAACAAGCGCGTGATTCTCTTTCTGATCGAACAGTTATTCGAGCATGATCCTGCTCGATTTCGAGCAGGAATGAGATCGATTTAATTTTTTTTTTTTTTACACTCCTCCTTTTTTTTTTTGAACATTATTATTTAATAATAATATTTCTTTTGTCCGAATCTCGGATAATTTCGATCCCCAAATCGGAGGTGTCCCGCTTGGATAAAATTTCACTCGAATAAAATCCGACCCGGATTTTATTATTATTATTTTTAATAATAATAATAATTTTTGTAATTTTAGAGGGGTCCTCAACCCTAATATTTTCGTAATTTAAGATCGTATTTTTGGCCTCATTGGCTCTCAAAATTTTTGAAATTCGTCCCGAATTGAGGTCATTCATGACTCTAGGCACATATAAATTTTCATTGTATACCCTTTTTTTTGTACCATGATTCGTGGTATTTTAGATCGGGATTTCGATCAGAAATGCTGACCCTAGGTCAGGATCTTCGATCAGGATGCTGATCCCTAGGTCAGGATTTTCGATCAGGATGCTGACCCCTAGGTCTGGATTTTCGACCAGGAATGCTGACTCTTAGGTCAGGAGTTTCGATCAGGATGGTGACCCTGACCCCTAGGTCAGGATTTTCGATCAGGAATGCTGACCCCTAGGTCAGGATTCTAATCGAAATAAGGGCCTTCCTAGCTTCTTGGTCGAAAGGATTTTCGACCAGGATTCTTGGTCGTTTCGACCAGGATTTTGGTCGAAATAAAGGCCAACTTTGGCTTGGTCGAACGGATTTTCGATCAGGAATCCTGACCCTTAGGACAGGATTTTCGATCAGGAATGCTGACCCTGACCCTTAGGTCAGGATTTTTGATCAGGATGCTGACCCCTAGGTCTGGATTTTCGATCAGGAATGCTGACCCTGACCCATAGGTCAGGATTCTGATCGAAATAAGGGCCTTCCTAGCTTCTTGGTCGAAAAGATTTTTGATCAGGATTCCTAGTCGTTTCGACCAGGATCTTGGTCGAAATAAAGGCCAACTTTGGCTTAGTCGAACGGACTTTCGATCAGGAATCCTGACCCTTAGGACAGGATTTTCGATCAGGAATGCTGACCCTGACCCTTAGGTCAGGATTTTCGATCAGGAATGCTGACCCTGACCCTTAGGTCAGGATTCTGATCGAAATAAGGGCCTTCCTAGCTTCTTGGTCGAACAGATTTTCGATCAGGATTCCTAGTCGTTTCGACCAGGATCTTGGTCGAAATAAAGGCCAACTTTGGCTTAGTCGAACGGACTTTCGATCAGGAATCCTGACCCTTAGGACAGGATTTTCAATCAGGAACGCTGACTCTGACCCTTAGGTCAGGATTTTCGATCAGGATGCTGACCCCTAGGTCTGGATTTTCGATCAGGAATGCTGACCCTGACCCTTAGGTCAGGATTCTGATCGAAATAAGGGCCTTCCTAGCTTCTTGGTCGAAAAGATTTTTGATCAGGATTCCTAGTCGTTTCGACCAGGATCTTGGTCGAAATAAAGGCCAACTTTGGCTTAGTCGAACGGACTTTCGATCAGGAATCCTGACCCTTAGGACAGGATTTTCAATCAGGAACGCTGACTCTGACCCTTAGGTCAGGATTTTCGATCAGGATGCTGACCCCTAGGTCAGGATTTTCGATCAGGAATGCTGACCCTGACCCTTAGGTTAGGATTCTGATCGAAATAAGGGCCTTCCTAGCTTCTTGGTCGAACAGATTTTCGATCAGGATTCCTAGTCGTTTCGACCAGGATCTTGGTCGGAATAAAGGCCAACTTTGGCTTAGTCGAACGGACTTTCGATCAGGAATGCTGACCCTTAGGTCAGGATTTTTGATCAGGATGCTGACCCTTAGGTAAGGATTTTCGATCAGGAATGCTGACCCTTAGGTCAGGATTTTTGATCAGGATGCTGACCCTTAGGTCAGGATTTTCGATCTGGACTGCTGACCCTTAGGTCAGGATTCTGATCGAAATAAGGGCCTTCCCAGCCTCTTGGTCGAAAGGATTTTCGATCAGGATTCCTGGTCGTTTCGACCAGGATCTTGGTCGAAGTAAGGGCCAATTTTTCGCTTGGTCGAATGATTTTTCGACTAGGATTCTTGGTCGTCTCGACCAGGATTTTGGTCGAAATAAGGGCCTCTTAATGGCTTTCAGGTGTCTTCGACTGTGTGACTTCGGCCTATGGCCTTTCGGGAGGTGCTCGGTCGGGCGAGCTCGGCTGTTGCCCTTCGCGAGGGACTTCGGTTAGGGCTACTCGGCCTTGAGGCTTCCTTGAGGTGCCTCGGCCTTGTGGCCTCGGTTAGATCGAATGAAATTTCTTAAGTTCCTGAGTTCCTTGTTTTTGAGCCCAAATTCTTTGCATTGGAGTCAAGCTAGAGTTCTTGGAAACCTTGTTTGGCACCGTGGCTTTCATATTTTTTACTACTTGTTGTTCTTGATTTAAAAAGGAGAACTCGTTCGGTGTTGGAGTCCCTTAGTTCTTGCCCCCCTTGCTTCATATAGTGGAGGTCTTGCTTCTCGGTTGATCGCTCAAGAAGTTCATTTGCCACTAAGCACTCAACTTTAAGTCTGGTGTGCCTTGGCTGGTTGCCAATCCTCTATCTTACTTCTAGGTTTCCAACCTTCTTCTTATACTTGTAGAACCTTGGCTAGGTTTTAAGTAGCCTGATGCCTCTTGTCAGGTTCGTTTGGAGGCAGATAACCTTGTTGGCCATCAAGGCTTGAATCTTGAGATTTGAAGTTCAAGACCTCAAGTGTGGAATTGTAAAGGACCTCTTATCTCAACACTATCATTAACAGTTTCTGTACCTTGAAGGCATTATCAAGGGGCCAACCAGTCTCAAGATGAGCTTTAGGGTCTATCCTTCAGCTTACATCAGCTGGTGCTACCAAATTCGAATTGATGGTCGGGTCTTCAGGACCTGGAAGTATCCTTGAATATTTGAACATATTCTTTTCTAGCCTCAAACTCTTCATTGACTTGTGAGACTACCAGCTTTGAGTCTCCACAGACTTTCAAGTTTTTGACCCCCAGGGCTCTTGTCAGTCCAAGGTCGGCTATCAGAGCTTCATACTCCGCCTCGTTGTAGGTTGTTTGGAAGTCCAACTTCAAGGCATACTCGAGTGTGAACCCATCGGGGCTTTGCAGAACTTAACCTGCACCACTGGTTTTTGTTTTTGATGCTCCATGAAAATAGAGCTTTTTGTTTTTGATGCCCCATCAAAATAGAGAATCCAATACTCCTTCTTCTCTTCCATGGGTTTCTCACCTTGCTGACCTTCCTGGTCTATTACCTCCTGCCCCCCGACTTCTTGGTTGTTAATGGTATATTCAACCACGAAGTCAGCTAGAGCCTGGGTTTTGATGGTCGTCCCTGCTTGTACTTAACATCAAATTTTTCTAGTTTGATTGCCCACTTGATGAGCCTTCCATTGGCTTTCGAGCTATGCAATATGTTTCTTCAGCGGGTGTTCCATCAGGACTTCAACGTTTGTCTTTATCCCGGGTCCTTCAAGGAATTAAACTCTTATTTGCTGTAACCTAACTCTACCATTCGGGGTATGCATTCGTTTGTTTTCATTCGTGTATTCTTTTATTTTCGGTACTTGGTCTTATTTGACTCACACATCAGGTGCTTGGCACATAAATAAAATCACAATCAATGAATGGAAAACAAACTTGCATTAATAACTTGAAATGGGTTCAACCCTTACATAGAGTACTACTGTCCTACTCGGAGCAACATGCTCTGTAATGGTTTTAATGAACCTTATTTCTACTTCTACTATATAAATATGAAGCTAAGTCCTACTAGGATAACTTAAGCCCAATCGGGGTTTTGCAAGACTAGGCCTGCACCACTTGATTTTGTTTTTGATGCTCCATCAAAATAGAGCACCCACCACTCCTTCTGGTCTCCTCATTCTTATTCTGCAATTCACTTCCTGCTCAGGGTACTACCTCCTGCCCCCTGACTTCTTGGTTGCCAATGGTACACTCAACCACAAAGTCAGTTAACGCCTTAGCCTCAATGGCCGTCCGAGGCTTCTGTGTGATGTCCTCTGTTGACCTTTCTTTGTGTTCCTTACCACTGTGGGCATCCATGTCTTCAATCGGAAGGACCTGCCCCCCGACTCCATCAGGCCTTAACGAGGCTACATAACAGCTTCGTGCCATTTTCTGATCACCTTTATGTTCTCCAACACCATTCCTGGTAGGGAACTTGATCTTCACATGATAGGTTGAGGCAACAGCCTTGAATGCATGAAGTCCAGTCCTTCCAAGGATAGCGTTGTACGTTGAATCCGCCTTGATTACCAGGAAGTTCAACATCTGAGTGGCCTCCTTGGGCTCTTGCCCAATAGTTACAGGCAGCTGAATAGTCCCTTCAACTTTGGATTTTACTCCATTAAATCCGTATATAGGCATGTTATTGGGGGTCAACTGAGAATCAGTGTATCCCATCTTCACAAACGCATCATGAAATAGAATGTCAACGGAAGCTCCATTGTCTATCAAGACTCGCTTCACCTCCGAGTTTCCAATCACAGGAGTTATGACCAACGGGTCGTCATGGGGGAACTTCACCCCTTCCAAGTCTGAGTCATCAAAACTAACCGCTACCTCAGTTTTTGCACGCTTCGGGGCCTCTCCCACGATGTGCAACACCTCTCGGGCATAAGCCTTTCGAGAGTTCCTAGTTGTCCCGGACGCAGTTGGGCCTCCTGAGATCATGTTGATTACTGGCCCTCGGGGCTGTGGGTTGCGATCTTGATCGTCATCCCTTCTATTATAGTCTCTTCTCTAATTAGCACGGTCTTCAGCCTTAGTGAAGTGCCTCAGCTTCCCTCTGCGGATCAGAAACCCAATCTCATCTTTGAGTTGCTTACAATCGTCAGTGTCATGCCCCACGTCTCTATGGAATCTGCAATACTGATTCTGGTTTCTCTTTGCGGGATCACCCCTGAGTGGCTTCGGCCATCTGAAATCCTTATCATTCTCAATGTCCAACAAGATTCGACTCCTAGGAGTATTCAACCTTGCATACTCAGTGAACCTTGACCCTTGGTTCTTCTTAGGGGCAGAGTCGGAGTCCTCGCTAGTTCGGGGATACTTGTCCCTAGCATCATACTCTTGATCATCATAGTCCTGGTCTTGCTTTCGCTTCTTGGAGTCATTGTTACCTCCTCCTCCACCTACGGTGGTTTCTTTCTTCAAGCTATCCTCAGCTTTAATATACTTATCAGCCCTTCGTTGGAGCTCAGCCATGTTCTCAGGGGGATGCTTCGCCAATGATCTCTTGAAGAAGAGGTCAGTGGTTCCGTGTTCCAGGGCTACCATTGCCACCTTATTTTCCAAATCAGTGATATTCAGGGTCTCCTTAGTGAATCGCTTGAGGTAATCCCTCAGATTTTCATTCTTTCCTTGCACTACATACATAAGAGATGCAGAGCTCTTCTCATGCACCCTTCCGCTAATGAATTGGCTAACGAAAGCGGCACTCAACTCCTTAAAAGAGCCAATAGAGTTCGCAGGCAATCGGCTATATCATCTCTGAGCCATGCCCGACAGGGTTTGGGGGAACACTCTGCACTTTAGGGCATCACTTGTAGGCTACAACAGCAGTGCGTTCGAGAACGTCCTTACGTGATTTGCGGGATCACCCGTTCCATCATAAGCCTTAATTGTCGGCATCTTAAACTTCCTAGAAATATGAGCATTCATCACCTCCTCAGTAAACGGGGGTGTGGGATCATCAGGATCTCCAAGTGGCATGAGATCCTTGGGGTTACTCCTGGGGGTTTCCACCCTTATAGCTTCTCTTGTTGGGACATCAGCCATCTTCTGTCTTCTTGAGGACCTCTCCAAATCTATAACGGGAATCCTTCCTGAGATTGGAGGGGGTCGAGTCAGACTTTGTCTTGCATGTTCCCTTGCTATATCATCCTTTATCCTTTGGATCTCAGCCTCATGAGCCTTAATCCTCTCCTCAGCCGTTTGTGGAGATCCATCATGGATTCCTTGGGTCCTCGCCCGAGGTTCTCTGCTAACACGTCGCCTCCTTGGATGTTCATCACGATCATCATCCTCAGATGATGAATCATCAGAATAGGGGCCAGAGTAGTCGTCCTGATAAGGACCCAATCCTCTAATATAGGATGGATCCTGTATTTGCATGGTATGTCCGCTTGGCCCTGCTCCCCGAGCAGCTAGAGGGTGGTTAGGCAGACCATACCTCGGGTTAGTATTCAAGGGGAGATCCGTGGTGTGGATCTGTACCCCTGGTGGTGGGTTGTCAGGATTAAAAAGAGGAGAGACCACCATCTGAAGAGGGTTGCCTCGTCCTGCTTGGTCGATCAGAGGCAGCGTACTCTCAACGTGGGGAATCGCCCCTGATTGTTGAGAAACTTGACACTGGGTGATCACCCCTGATGCTGGGGGAGCCTGTTGGATGATCGCCCCTGATGCTGGGGGAGCCTGTTGGATGATCGCCCCTGATGCTGGGGGAGCTTGTTGGATGATCGCCCCTGATGCTGGGGGAGCCTGTTCGGTCAGGGGTGGAGCAGAGTTGAGTGGCACGACCTCAGTTACAACTGGTGTTGTTCTTCGTGTTTGAACCATGGTTGATGTTGTCTTCCCACAGACGGCGCCAAATGTTGTGGAATAAAAAGTAGGGTATATTTATTGCGTATTAACTACTAGGGTTTGTGGGAGCTTCGAGCTTTAATGGCTGCTCTTGTTGTCGGGGACTAACTCGGTCCTAACAAGATGCCTACGTACCTTGATGAATATCAAGAATCAAGCCAAAAACGTAGTTCTGAGGTGAGGGGTCTGACCATTTATATAGGCTGAGAAGCCTTAGAATTAAGGTAGGAGTTGGAGACTTAATAGATAAGTCACCTCCTTGAGGAAAGTTCTAGACTCCTTCCTTGTAAGAGTCTGTTGCCATATCGAATTGGATGCCTTGGAGGCTAAGTCTTGTAGAGATAATGTCCTTATCTGACACTTATTGCTGAGCTGTTTATTACCCCTAATATTAATTACGAAATTAATATTAAAAATAGGACTTTGGACCCCGAGGGTGGGCCCCAGGTTTGGACCGTACTGGGTCTAATTAATGCAACATTAAATGTGTCTTTAGGGCTTATTTTTAGCCCATATCAGTGATTAGAAGATATGATGTGATATTTTTTGGTATATATTAATTATGCATATTATACTCTTGTTTACGGATTATACTAATGTTTCCTTATTATAAACAACGTATACGGATTTTAATATATTTTATTAATAATTGAAAAGTATGGTGTGATATTTCGATTGGAATATATGATACGATTGAGGTTTTTAGGTGTTTATAAAAGGTAATATCTTCAATTGAAAGTAAATGTGAAAAGGCAATCAATTAATTACCATTAATTATATTATGTTATTATTTATTTTGGATGTTTTAATAGTATAGATATCGTATATATTTTTCTTTATAATGAATGGTAAATAAGTAAATTTACAAAGTACCAAAAAATATGTACCAAAAAACAGGTACCAAAACTTTTAATATTTTGGCTTTTATATAGATAGTATAGATTTAGTTGATTTTTGTTAGGGAGCGGGTTCCATTGTTTGGCCTAATGCCATCACTAATTGTTTATGTATAGTTGTGTTTTGGATTTCAGACCTTTTTTTTTATTTTTCTGAGTGTAGGCTTAGCCTGTATTTGTTATATTTGAATTTTTCTTTTAAATTTTGAAAAGAAATTTAAATTGATAAGAAAATTAATTGTGTCCGATTTTCTTGTATGAAAAAAGAAAAAGGAAGGTGAAAAGTTTGAGATACTCGGAAAAGAGAGCACAAAAAGTGTTTTTTTATGAAATCAAAAGGCACCACGTTTATTAAAGGGAGATATTAAAAAAAAAGGAATATGAATTATTTTAAGGCAATCAGAAAATTTATCGATCAAAAAGACGATATTCTAAAAGAATTTTTGTCACGCTCGGTATAAGGGAGGGTGAGAATAATAAGATATGTGATACATAATAATATTATTTTTTAAGAAATGGAATATTATCAAATGTTCAATATTTGTGATCGAATTTTAGATATTTTATTAATTTAGTAAAATTGGATGGGTTAACACTTTTTGAATTGTTGAGCGAAAAAAATATTGAGTTTTATGAGTATATTGAGTGAGAAATGTTGTTCAAATATTGAGGATATACAATTTTTTAAAATAAATATGGACATGTTGAAATAAATTCTATTGAGATTAATGAGGTGTATATGGTTGGAAGTAAAAAGATCGAGAATTTCAACAAAATGGGTGATTGACTTTTCTGTAAACGATAGTCTAGTATTTTATTTGTAGACATGAACATGTAAAGGTGCGATGAGATGGCATGCAACGGGATGGAAGATAAAAAAAATAATTGAATTTTTAATATAACTAATATGGAAGTTGTGTGATCTTCCAAAAGGATAGAAGTTCGTTGATTGTATGGAATTTTTTAAAAAAGAAAATAAAAGGTTGATGAGAATTTTGTAAATCTGAGGCCCATCGATGCAAAAGTTTTTCAAAAAAGGGAAGATGGGAAAATTGGAATTATTTTATCGAGAATGAATTAGACAATTGTGTCTGTATATTTTGATAAATGTGGGAGTTGGTATACAGTATTATCAACATTTATGAATGATATATTGTAAATGAAAATGATAAAATATGTTGATCGAAACTAAGTTGAAACTTAGTAATAAGGTTGAGATGGAAAATATGGATGAAATCTCATACATACAGAATCCAGATTGAGAGATTGAAAAATTAGTTGTTGAGTTTGAACTAAGAAATGTATGTATAACGCTTAAGTATTTTTTGGATGAAGAATTGCAGTCCGACGCCAACCCTATTGGTAATGGGAATGATAAATGTGGAAATGGAACCACTAAATATATTATATCTGCAAGTAGTCGGAAGTTCGATGTATTTTATGTTGTGTGATCGATTGACTTGACATATGTAGTTATCCTTGTGAGTGGATAGTGAAGCAATTTTTGTTGAGCCTAGAAAGAGGTTGTAAGGAAGATCATGATCAAGTATTTGTTCCACAAATTGTTATATTAGGTAGACGTGTCTGAAGTAATTGGGTTACTACGGTAAATTTTTTTTTTTTTTGAATTGACAAAAATAATGGGAAGACAACTTCGAGCCATTTATTTGATTTTGATGGAGCTCAAGTTGGAAAAGTAAAAGTAAGAAATGTGTATGAAGTAATTAGGTTACTACGATAATTGTTTTGAAATTGACAAAAATAATGGGAAGTCAACTTTGAGCCATCTATTTCATTTTGATGGAGCTCAAGTTGAAAAAGTAAAAATAAGAAATGTGTTGTAAGAAGTGAATATTTTCTTCACTTTCTATATGATTGCAGACCTTAACATAAGGTATTCGTGCAAAAGTATTTATCGAACAAGTAGGTTTGTTTGAAATTAAGGATTTTGAGTGTTTGAATATGGAATGTTGATTTTACGAAAAGTGAGAATATATATATATATATTCTGGTGAGAACACATATTAACATGAGAACAGTGAGAACATAATTGTTCTGCAGCAGAATATTACAGAAATAAAAATGTGAAAAATATGTAGAACAATTGTTCTGCACTTTTTAAAGGAGTGCAGAACAACTGTTCTCACTTGAATCATGCCCTATATATATATATATATATATATATATATATATATATATATATATATATATAGCCTTTGGGGAAAGTGGGAGCTATGTAAAATATTTGACAAAAACATCAAGTGTGAGATGTTATATTTGATTTATTTTGTCAAATATAATTAAAAGATTAAATGAATATTTTGAGAAAGAGATAAGTACAATAAATTGACTATAAGAGAGTTACAAATGCACATGTAATTAAATGTAATTAATGGGCCAGTTACGGTTGGGGATGGAGGTGTGTCAAAAAAATCCGTATATAATGGTTTTAGTCCATAATGAAAAGGATTGATGAAAGCTTGTTCTTGA
The DNA here is from genome assembly GCA_036435485.1 of Saposhnikovia divaricata. Taxonomy (NCBI): domain Eukaryota; kingdom Viridiplantae; phylum Streptophyta; class Magnoliopsida; order Apiales; family Apiaceae; genus Saposhnikovia; species Saposhnikovia divaricata. The sequence goes on along the minus strand of CM071597.1, from coordinate 63,034,286 downwards.
CACCATTGGAATCCCCCAAAACACTTTCATATTATTCATTCTTTTACATAATTATACATTCAACTATACATATCATTTTTAATCTAACATATCATTTTAATCTAATTATTACAGTTGTAACTCATGTTGTATAGCCAGAGGGAATTTTGTGCCAAACTGAGGTTAAGGCTATTGTGTTAGCCGATTTGACTTAATGAATTGATTTATTTGGTTTAAAGAAAAAAAAACTAGAGACAATGAATAAATATTTTATCACAATGCAAAATTGATATATGGATAAATAATTTAGCTAAATACACAAACAGGGAATGCCATCTTTTAGCCATAGTTATTGCGAAAAGTTCAAAATCTGCCAAAAACTTCAGGAAAGACTTAGAGGGCAAAGGAGAATGCCAAGGATTGAAGTACAGTTGATTGTAGTAATTCAAGAAATATACTCCCTCCTAAGTTAGTAATCCACTTTCAAAAAATTACTATGCATGTTAAGAAACTCATTGATGATCTAATTCCATATTAAAAAAAATAAGTATATAAAGTAAAACTTGAAAATTAAAACTCAAGATGGGAAGTTTAAGTAAAAAATTAACTTGAAAATAGAAAGTGAGATAACTATTTTGAAACAATTTTTTTTAAGATGGATTACTCATTTGAAATGGAGGGAGTAGTCTAATAATTCCATATCTCTATAAACTATTTCCATAAATGTCGTTGAATACAAGGAACATGGTCCAAACATACCCTATATGTCCCCAACTGGGATAAATGGAAATTACCCCTTCTTTAAAGAGTAAAAATAGTTGTTTCAAAATAGATCCCTGACTGGTATAGATAACAATCTTGCAAGGCATGGTGAATCCATATATATTAAAAAAGGGAAAAGAACAAAAGTAGATAACATACTTATTTCAGCAATTCTAAAGAACACATATCAAAGGGAACATTTCCAGATTTTCAAGTAAAACCAAGACACTGTATTGTTTGTAACACACGAAATTTACCGATAGTTGGCAGTTGGCACATTGGTTTGACTCAATTAAATTATCATGTCGGATTTTTTTTCAAAATGTCATTATTAGATTATTAGATCACCACGCTCAAACATAAAGAACAAATTTGTTTATTAGAACAAGGTTACACGAGGGCTGGAATCACATGCAGTTTGATTCTCAGAATTTCCTGAATGAGATCCTTTTTGCTCGGCAATTCCATGCTCTGGTTTCTTCGTGCACTGCATATGATATGTAGTCATGTGCATTAATGAATACAAAAGTACCATTGGAAAAGTAAAATACAATCAAAATGTGAAACATTCTTTAAAAACAATGGATAAACTTAAATAGTACTTAAACCTCAATATCAAATTCTAAAAAGTGTTATTTGTAAAATGTCAAGTAATTCGAGAAAAGAATTTACCCAAGTTGGGAAGGCAACCAATGGATCTACATTCGCAGCTTCGCCTTTGCATTCTGTCTTTCGACTTTTGGCACCATGAGTTTCTAGTAAAGGTTCTTTACCCTGACTATACTCTTGTATAGGTTCTTTCTCCTCAACCTGAATATCGTATAAAAAGAAAAATACAACGAGGAGTTCATCAGAAACAGTTTGTGTTGCCTCCTGCAAATTTTATTACTAGAGCATGACACTCTTTTCCCGAAAGCATGATGCAGCGGCACTGTACCACGTATTCAAAGTAATCTCAATACGTGTTGTAAGAAAATATTATTTTAAAGAAAATGTAAGATCTTGGTAAGCGCAACTCCTAACACCTCGAGTTTTAGGAGAACTGGTAACTTAACATGGCATTGGAGCTCTAGCTGTGTGAGGTCTCGAATTTGAGTCCCTCCTACCCCCAACATTCTCATTAATAATTTAAAATTTAAAATTTGTATTTTGGTGGGCCCAAAATAGGACGAGATCCTTACCTAGTAATTGAAAATTGGACCGGATGCTAGGCCCAAAAAGGTACGAATCACCTAATGATCTACTCTTCAAACCCGAATAATTGGGCTTTCAAGTGAGAGGGGATGTTAAAGATATTATAGGATCCACGTAATCCCAACTTCTAAAATCTTGACGTTTTAAGAGAACTTGAAACTTAAACTTAACATTTTCAGAGAAGCTTATAAGTCCCTAATTTTCAGTATGTGTTCTTGTATGACTTTTTTTCGTATTTATGAATTGGATAATACTTTGTTATTTCCTATACTTGTATTGGTTTTCTTTACGTTGTTCGTTGCATCTATTTCTTTTAACCAAAAAAGGAGCTGTCCTTATTTTGAAGTTTGTATAGTTACAATCTCAGAGAAGCATGTATAGTAGATGATCGAATAAATTCCTCCTCCTAACACCTAAGACTTTGGATGAGTCAGTTAATTAACTTGGAAGGTATTATGGGCTCGATCCGGTGAGTGTTAACTATAGGTTATGATAAGGTCTGCTTTTTAGTTCTAACACAATAAGGTTTTGAAAGAGTTAGTTACTAACTATTTCAAAATCATATCAATTTAAAGATAACATAATAAAATTTCTGTACCTCCAATCTTCCATGTTCAAGTTGATGCTTTAGCATCTGTTCCTGAAATGGAAAAATAGCTCGTCACTTTCACATTATATTGTAATAAACAATCACTTTGAGCAATCGAAATGAAGGATCAAAATTTGACCTTCTTGTTAGCCACCGATAATAATCCATCACTAAATAGCTTTGCAAGCTCCTCTAAGTCATTCAGGGTCAGCCCTTTGAGGTCATTACCCAGCAATCGCCTACGAGATCAAAGTGAAGGATCTATAACAAATGGGGAGGCTCCTCTTGAAGTTTTGAAATTACCAAAAAAGCTAAATCCAAGCTTACATTTGTTTTAGCTGCAGCTGAGCAAACTTTTCTCTTAAAGGAGCCAAATCGTCAGAATTGTAGTTCTACAACATATTGAATAAGAAAAAAGCCACATACAATGAGAAGGAAATGTACATCATTTAAAATGAGAGACATTAATCATAGAAGTAAGAAGCCGGAATCATATTCATGTACTTTTCAATATATCATAGTAACATGCACATTTATAGTAAAATAAATATAAACAAAAATATCACTTGTCCTTTCTTTTTCTTTTTTGAAACTGAAAAAATATCACTTGTCTATTTAAAAGGATGATAATATTTCCCTTTCAACAAGTAATTCTGAAAACAACCCATTAAACAAGAGATGGATGGGGAAGAGGAGAGGAAGTACGATATATAGAGATAGTTAGATATGCATTAAATTATTTAATCATCTTCGTCTTGATTCCACTGCTGTAATAGAATGCTTTAAGACCTAATGTAGGTAAAATTACAACAATTTAAGCATTAAGTAAGTAGTAACAATAGAAGTACTGAACTGTTATATACTACATATGGAAGAGTATTAAACATCTGCTAATGTGCAACCCGGCCTCTATCATGGTAAACACTTAGAAAAACATTTTCTATTATACCAAGAAAGTCAGCAGCAAATTAATTTCCGCAGGCAATGTGTAGATATGATCGAATCAGTAATAGGATTTCAGAAGCAAGATTTTGGTTTGATGATTGTAGAGAGACTGCTGTCATGCATTAGATTCTGTAATACTTTTCATGATGGCTCCACAAACATGAAAGATTTTGGCTCTTGGTTATAAAGCATTATAAAAAATCATGCATATAAGAGGAGAAGATCTACAACAACTTCCGCTAATTTGATATTATTCTAAACGTGAACTATTAAAAATATAAATAAAAGAGAACAGTATAAAACAATTGCATCAACAAAAGCATAAATCGAATTACTAAATTGCTAGTAAAAGTAAAGACTTACTACAGCAAACTTATAATCACTTGAAATGGATTAAAAGATGATCGTCACTATTCTCCAATTAAACTTCTTCTGTATTTCTGAGATTAAAAGTTCTATCGGATTTATAACATACAGGATCCATTGTACAAAATCTTATAAATTTGTTTACCAAACCATAGTGGGATTGAAACAAGGGGCAAAAATTAAGTGGTGTTTAATCAGCATAATATATAGAAAAAACTACCTTTGAACCATAAGCCTAGCTATCTAAAAGGAAAATTACTACACACAGACACATACGTGCAACAGAGCTTCATAGTTAAAAAAAAATATATTTACAGGAGTACCTCGGCATCAGGCTCTGCTCCAGGATATTCTGGTGTCTCCAGTTTTTCATTGTACCTGGAAAGTACTTGGAGCATGCTGCAACACGAAATAAAGATAAGCGGCTTATTCAATTATGACATGAACAAATAAATAGCTATCGACAAGCAATTAGATATTTGACGTAGTTTCTAGCATATGCATCATGAATACACGAGGAATGTTATATTGGCGTTTCTGCACTTTTAAAAGGAATAGTTTCCTTTGGCATTTTTGCATTAGGGTTCACTTGTATTGACAATATTAGTCGAAGCATGAAAATTTACCTTACGAGCACTTACTGATCTGTACACGTTAACCTAAAGTTTTATTAAAGATTTACTTCAATCAAAGATGCGATTTTTGATAAATACGAAATTCTTTGGGCAAGATTATGACATTCTTTGCCACTAGTAGACTGCCATTTAAAGAGAAGTCAACAAACGTAATTTGTTTATAAGCAGCATTCAAGAAACCATCTTTTTTGGTGAGCTCCACTAGAATCTGATTGAAAATTGTACACACGCAAGAACTCATACATAGCCAGCACTAGCAGTACTGTCTCGTATATAGAAGGTGAATCTGAGTGGGAACAGTTTCCTCAGCTGAATATAATAGAACTTTTCTTTTTACCGTACTGTAGCTTAAGCTTTTCCTCTAACTGATCAACTCTATGGATCAGAAGAAAAAATTGCACCAAAATTTTTTATAACGCTTTAAGATCTTCAAAATACACAGTTTGTTTAATTACAAACATATGAAAATATTGGTGAAACGCAGAAATTGTTCTTAAGGTAGATAATTAAGATCAAAGTAATTAAAACTTCAACTCAAAACAAATATGGTGAAAGAATCAATTAACTAGGTGTTGTACAATTAATCAACAAAATAAATGATTGGAGTACCAATAAATAGAAGCTTTTATGAAAACATCAGAATCAAGCTGAAAAAAGAATATCAATAGGAGAAATGCTAGGGACCCCGAAAGGGTTCCGAATTTGTTCCCGAATGATGAGTTGACAATCATTGATTAGATAATAGTTAAAAATGAAAAGGCCCCTATGTATGCACATCAATTGCACAAATCAAACCATGCCACTTAATATTTTGGAACAAATTCGGGAACCTTTTCGAGATCCCTAGCATTGCTTTATCAATACATACCTAGAACTTGCAAACTCATGAAGCTTTCCACTCTCTGAAAACAAAATGACAGCAAGCTCGGCATCACATAGAACAGAAAGTTCATGTGCTTTCTTCAGCAGACCGTCTCGCCTTTTGCAGAAACTACTTTGCCTTGCATTTTTACTCTCTATTCTCTTGATCTGGACCTTTCGTCGTCCCATTTCTTTTCTTTAGATTTCTTCTGTCAAAACCCAAAATTAACTTTTTCCTCTTCCCTTTTATAAAGGAGTACAGATGTGGATCATGGGGGTGTTTTGCGAAACTTATTTTCCAGAATAAATAACTTATTTTAAGTTGAAAATTAAGATTTCAAAAACTTTCCAATTTATTTTCCAACTTATTTTTATGACATATTGAATCTCAAATATACATTAAATATTTGTATAAAAAAAATTATCAAAATATAAAATTTTTACCCAAAAATAAATCCATAAATCCTTAAATAAAGCTGAGTCAAACAGGCACTATATCCATACATATAGTAAACTAAATTTGCATGGATTGGATTTGGTTTTGTGCATGACACGCTCTCTGTCCTATCGACACCTGGGCCCCATTCTAGCATCCGAACGCATTTCCTTGTCCGTGATTCTACTTTCGTAACATATAGTAAAACCTCCTTAAATTAATACAGTACTTGATAAATTAATAATATCTCAAAGTTAATAATTTATTCCGGTCTGAACTTGGTTCAGTTAAAAAATTGATCAATTTCGATAAAATAATAAGATAATAATTTTTTTGAAAAACTCTATATAAACATATGATCCCAATAATATTATAAATTAATAATTCTTTTATAGTCATAAAAATATATGTATTACTCCTTTGTAAAATATGATTCTAGGTTCTTAAAATTTGAATCTATATGAAACTAATTCTTAGCTCTCTTTGTTGCATCCAAAACTTCGAATGTGGTGTTTTCGTAAAGTATTAAGAAGTTCTTAATCAATATTTTTGATGTCACGGAGTACTTCTTTACATGCAAAATATTCCAAAAATATTTTGTCTTTGATATCATCTAAATATACATGAATCTTTACTTTAAATCTCACTAGTAATCATCAAATTTGTAAAACAAAGTATACTGAATTAATTGAATTAAGTATAAAACGTAAATTATACAATTTATTTTATTTGAATGTATACTTTATTTTTTGAATGTCAAAAAATTTTCTATAAATTAATAATTATTAATTTATCGATTAATTAATACCTTTTTAAATCATGAAAAAAAATACCTCTTAAATTAATAGAATTCTCCGATTCCAACTATATACGTTAATTTATAGAGGATTTACTATACTATTACGGTGCCCTCTCTCTCTCTTGGAATGGAGAGATCTCCTCTTCTATTGTGGACCGTATAGTCAAGCTAGACATTTCATACAAAATTGTAGTTCAAATATTTTTAAATGGGTCGACCCGCTCATTTATGTTAAACGAACTCAACTGCTAAACTCCACAAATTGAATAGGTGAGTAGGGTATACCGACTTTATTCACGAGTTAATTGTGCCAAATTTAAATAATTCGAGATGAGTTTGCTCATGACCCAAACTGTTAAAAGATTATATTATGTGAGTTTGTAATTTAAGCACAATAAAATTTAATTACAAATTAATTTATAAATAATGTAAATGATTTTTTGAAACAAGTTCTTTTTCTATTAACAAAGTTCGATTTCACACCTAATTTTCGAATTTGAACCAAATTTTGATCGAGTTCGATACATAATTGGCCCGACTCGAGACTCGATCTCGACCTTCTATTCAAGTTGGGCTCGTATACAAGTTTGGGCAGAAGTTTGGGATGATTGTGAGCAGTTGAACTTGAATTACAGCCTCTCTTTTTTGGGTATTGGCCCTTTGTATCACAATTTTAATTAAAATGGTTCAAAATATCACAATTTTGAAAAATGGCCTTTTATTTGCGTTTTCTGAAAACGCATTTTCAAAACACGTTTTTGCTGATTTATAGATTTAATGTAGAAAAATAATTTTTCCAAAAAAAAAAAAATTAAAAATGCATCTTAAAGATGCGTGTATGCACCAACGCATCATGCACATGCGTTTTCACTCCACCAACGTATTATTTACATGCGTTGTCTTCGAATTTTTCAAAGGCCCAATTGCTTGGCCCAACAAGGAGGCAGCAGGCTTCAACTATAAACGGATATTTTGTATACGTTTTTTTATAAACGTATAATTTAGTTGCGTTTTGGTGTGATAGTAAGGGCAATTTTCTGGAGTTGTGATATTTTGGACCATTTTACTCCAAATTGTGAGAAAAATGGCCATAATCCCTTTTTTTTTCTTTTTTTTTCTTTTTGCCAAATACTTGAATTTACAGCTTTACTTTAAAAAAAAGAGAAAACAGAACTTCAAGAAAGTTTCCTAAGATCCTCTTTAAAATTTATTGGACCCGCAAAGCTAATTAATAAAATTTCAAATAAATCTTGATTTTACAAAAATCTCCATCCACATTTACATATAAAATCTATTTATCTCAGGTAACTTACTGTAAAAAATGCTTTTTTTATGCAACGAAAACATATAGTATACCGAACAAGAATAAATATTGTGTTAGATCCTTATTCACTACTAAAACACTATCTAAATTTACTTGGAACAACCCACCACCACTTTTGTACATAATCGTCTTCTTCAGTTGTATACTAAATCTGGGTATCTATCTGAAGCACGCAACCTGTTTGATAAATTGCCCCACAGAGATATTTTCACTTACAATGCTATGATTTCTGGGTATTGTAAGTTAGGTTCTGTTGATGACTTACAAGTGTTTTTTGATGGAATGCCTTTTCGTGATTCGGTTTCTTATAATACGGTTATTTCGGGGCTAACTTCAAATGGTTGTTGCAAGGAGGCATTGAAGGTTTTTGTTAGAATGCAGAAAGAAGGGTTTGAGTTTACGGATTATACCCTTGTAAGTGTGTTGAATGCGTGTTCGAGGGTGTTGGGTTTGAGGTGTGGGAAAGAAATTCATGGGAAGATTGTGGTTTGTGGTTTTGGAGGGAATGTGTATGTTTGGAATGCTTTGGTGGATATGTATGCTAAGTGTGGTCAGGTTGAATAGGCTCGGTGGTTGTTTGATCAAATGGTGAATAGGAATGTGGTTTCTTGGAATTTAATGATTTCGGGTTATATGAAACATGGAAAGCCTGATGAATGTATTGGTTTGTTTCGTGAGATGAAGGTATCTGGATTAAAGCCTGATCAGGTTACGGTTTCGAATATTTTAGGAGCTTTCTTGAGAATTGGAAATATAGAAGGAGCAGAGAAACTTTTTGTGGAGATTAAGGAAAAGGACAAGGTCTCCTGGACAACAATGATTGTCGGTTATGTGCAAAATAATATGGAAGAAGATGCTTTACTATTGTTTGGTCAGATGCTATCAGAGAATATACAAGCTGATAATTTTACTATCTCTAGCATTGTTAGCTGTTGTGCTAAACTGGCCTCTTTGTATCATGGTCAGGTAGTTCATGGAAAAGCTGTTCAGATGGGAGTTGATATTGATTTACTTGTATCTAGCGCTCTCGTTGATATGTATTCTAAATGTGGAGAGACCACAGATGCTTGGACTGTTTTTACTGCAATGCCGTCTAAAAATGTTATTACTTGGAATTCTATGATTATAGGTTATGAGCACAATGGAATGGATGTAGCAGCCCTAGATCTCTATGAGGAAATGTTGCAGCAGAATTTGAAGCCAGACAATGTTACTTTTGTTGGAGTTCTGTCTGCGTGTATGCATGCAGGTTTAACGGAGCAGGGCCAGAGGTACTTTGATTCCATCAGAAAATCGCATGGAATAACACCGACTTTGGATCACTATGCATGCGTAATCAATCTCCTTGGTCGATCAGGTAATGTTGACAAAGCAGTTGCTCTACTTGAAAACATGGAACATACTCCAAATATCCTCATTTGGTCTACCCTTTTATCTGTTTGTAAGATGTGTGGTGATATTGAAAATGGGGAGATAGCAGCAAAATATCTCTTTGAGATTGACCCATTCAACGCTGAACCTTATGTAATGCTCTCCAACATGTATGCCACTGCTGGAAGATGGAAAGATGTTGCATCTATTCGATCTCTAATGAAAAACAAGAAAGTTAAAAAGTTTGCAGCCTACAGTTGGATCGAGACTGGTGGAAAGTTCTATAAATTTGTATCAGAAGATCGAAGTCATCCTGAATCAAAAGCCATTTATCTACAGTTGAACAAACTGATAAGCAAGCTACAGGAAGCTGGCTTTATTCCTGATAGAAGCTTGGTCCTGCACAATGTTGGCGAAGATGAGAAATTTGAAGCCATATGTTACCACAGTGAGAAATTAGCTCTCGCGTTTGGATTGATAAAAAATCCTCAAGACAACCTATAAGGATTTTAAAGAATATACGCATTTGTGGCGACTGCCATGTCTTTATGAAGTTTGTGTCCAAAATTATTGAACGACCTATCATCTTGAGGGATTCCAATCAATTCCATCATTTTGTCGGAGGACAGTGCTCTTGCAAGGATCTCTGGTGATGCCTTTGAGTGTATTCTGAGCTCCAACTATATATATTATATTATTTGATGTGAAATTATCGGAATAGCAACTATGCAGTAGTGGGGTGACTCGGTAGCAGGATAATTGTTTGTTTTCTTGAACGACCTTTGTCATCTTGAGGGATTCCAATCGATTCCATCATTTTGTCGGAGGACAGTGCTCTTGCAAGGATATATGGTGATGCCTTTGAGTGTATTCTGAGCTCCAATTATATATGTCATACTATTTGATGTGAAATTATCTGAAGGCACGGTAGCAGGACAATTGACGGAGGATAAAAAAGTGATTGCTTGTTTTGTGGCCTATAGCGAACCCCTCCTCTCTTGGCATTATGAGGTTGTGCGTACAAGATGGTGTAGCTCTGTAATAATACAAAATACAACCTGTATACAACATATAAATAGAATTAGTATACTGCAAGCAACCAGTAACTAGATGCAAAGAAGTGCACTATAGACAGATTAGCAAAACAAAAGAAGTTTTAGCAAAGTTTTTGAATATTCTTCCCTTGTATATTTCGACCCTTGAGTTTTTGTTACAAGTTAATTGACTATATCTAAACTGAATGAATCTATTCTATATATAGTCATGCTCTAGTGAAAACCTCAAATAAAATGAGATATAAGATCTAATCATAACCATTTAATTTCTAGAGAAAAATGTTTATAAAATTAACTTTAGGAAAATTTTCTAAAATTAACCTTTAAAACTATGTGATTTTAAATATTTGCTACCTTTTATTTGTATTAATGATTGTGATGATGTGTCTTGATTTTATTGGTTAACTTTAGGAAATTCTCCAAAAATTATCTTTATGCTCCCTTCACCCTAATTTCTATGCATCAATAAATCCTAATCATTCATTTGAATTTTATATTTACCTTTTTTTTTAAAAGGAAATTTTATATTTACTTTTATTTTCTACCATCCATTTTTTTTTTTTGTCAGGAATAACTTTTTAATTAATGAATTGTATCAAATACAATATCCGAATAGCCGGAGACAGAGTTTCTTTCATTCAAGAAAGTTTATCATCTAACCGAAAAGCACGCAAGTTGCTTCCGGACGCTTAGACAATAGAACTTTAATGTCTGAAAAGAAAACCCACCAAATAAGGCCTCGTTAAAACCTCACAAGAGTAAAACCCTATGGGACAAAAACTCAGGGAGGAAAAAGAGTGCCCTACAAAAAATACATCAAATTGGTGACTCCTTGTAGTTGTAGAAAGTCCTTGCTGCCACCAATATAAATTGTTAAACTGGTTCATACACCGATGTCCTCCATCCTTCTTATATCTTCTTTTTCCAACCATCCAAATTCCCATAAGACAACTTATATAACTTCTTGTTGCTTTCATTAAAGTAATCCAATTTCCCGTCTTAATCATCTTCTCTTCACACTTCTTCCTATCCAAATAAATCTGAAAAATCACCAAAACAAACCCAATGAATAACTAAGTCAAGGAAACATAAACCGAATATAATTTAATATCTATTATCTACACTATAGTTAATAAAATAATTAGATATGTCTAACCAAAGGGGATCCCTTTGGTTAGGCACATACAACTCTGAATTTTCAAAAAAATGAATTAATATTCATCTAAAATGACATAATTCGTCAACTGACGACAAATAACAGACAGACACCAAAATATGGTCCAAAAAACCATCCAAAAATGGCACTTGATTGCCTCCTATAAAGCCAAAATACCCCATCAACATGGTCACCAATAAATGGTACAAAATAGCCATCCATCAAAGGCATAATTAGCAATTGAAACGGTTTAAAGCCTATTAATTATGGCAAGAAAAATCAAATTTCAAAATATAAAAATCTACCATTACAATGTCTGACCATAACCGACTATCTGGCCATCATTTCCAATCGTCGTCTCCGACCATCACCAGAAAATCACCATAATAGACCAAAAAATCACAATTAATTCCGGTCACCATCTCCGTCACTATCTGAAAATCATCATAATCGATCAGAAAATCACCACTACTTTCGATCACCACCAAAAATCACCACAATCGATCAGAAAATCATCACTAATTGAACGATTATACTACATTTTTGTCATCGCCAATACACGGCCACTATTAATCACCGCAATTACCTCCACAGTACCATCAAAATGCAACTAATATCGTCACCTATATAATCACCAAAAACAACCAATTTTTAAGCAATTATATTATCAAAAACTTTTGTCATTACCCATTTTTGTTAGTAAACTGAAATAAATTTATAAATTTTTTGGAATGATTTAATTATCCAGACATTAGTTTCTTTTAATAGAAACATTAGTTTACTTGTAATATATTTTGCAAAAGAGTGTGATAATGTCTAACATAGACTGTAATTAACGAGAAAAGCAAGAAAACTTATCTCCCACAGAAGCTTTAGCAAGTACTGATAAGAGAAAGAATAGCTGATTCGTCAAACCCTTCGAGAGGACTTGACTGTTCTTGAAGAGATTATTGCCCCACTTACGTTGTGTTGGGTTTCAGCAATATCACTTCTAGGATAAAATAGCACTGATCAAACCGGTCACAGAAGCGGGGAGATCAACAGTGATCAGCACCTCAGTTCGCCTGAGGACCATGTACATTGTTTGTATGTATGTATTGAGAGAGCAGAGCAAAAGAAGATATCAACTATGGTTTTTTTTCCAAGAACGTATCTCTATATATTTGTCAACGTTATATTTTTTTCTATGTATATAATACACAAAAATAACCGTAACAGATATACCTTAAAAGGAAATTAATTTTAGACAGTCTGTTATATATATAATATGTAATATAATATAGAGATGAGATTTAAAAGAATTAGATAATAGAGAAGAGGGAGAATTTTTGTTACCTGATTTTTTTGTAGTAGAATTTTTTTTTTATGATTGTGTTTTAGATTGCGTCTCTCGACTTGTTTTTCTTTGTATTCTAATATTCCGTTTTTTTGGTTATCATATATTGGATATTGCATGTTGTTTTTCCAGTTTCCCATTCGTTCTTTTATATAATTGTTATGCGTAGAGTCATTGTGAGAGTTTTGATTAAGTAGTTGATTTGTCATTAATAATACATGATTGTTTTTCTTTTTCTCACTTGTTGATTGATTTTTTTTCCTCACTTGCTTAATCTGGAGTTAATTGCTTTTCTCTACCCTTTATCACTAGTTAGAACCATTATTTTATAATAGTGTTCATTTATTTTATGTGAGCACTACTGCCTTGTAATTCTTGTCCTTCATATAACTGTGATTGTTTTTTCTTTCGTGTATCACATGTTTTTTTCATTGTTTTGTTTAATTTATCTCGTGTGCTTGTTCATAATTTATTGCAAACTAGCTTATAACCCGTGCGATGCACGGATTTTTTTTTATATGTATTAAATTTTATTTTATGTTATAATTATATTTCTAGATAACCATTATTTACAATATTTTATTTAAATTTAATTTACATAATTTAATATAAATTTAATTAGTGATATGCATGATTTAAAACTTATAGTATAAAATTTAAAATAAGTATGTCGTTGATGGAATTCGAACCTTGAAATTTTGGTAAATTAATTTAATTATATAATATATCTAATCATTAGATCTAACGGTTCTATTTTTTACTAAAAATCTAATGGTCATTATTCGTAGTATATGGATTTCTATTATATTTTGTTAGTGATTAGAAGATATTGTGTGACATTTTTTGGTATATATTAATTATGCATATTATACTCATGTTTACGGATTATACTAATATTTCCTTATTATAAACAACGTATACGGATTTTAATATATTTTATTAATAATTGAAAAGTATGTTGTGATATTTTGATTGGAAGATACGATACGATTGAGGTTTTTAGGTGTTTATAGAAGGTAATATCTTCAATTGAAAGTAAATGTGAAAAGGCAATCAATTAATTACCATTAATTATATTATGTTATTATTTATTTTGGATGTTTTAATAGTATAGATATCGTATTTATTTTTCTTTATAATGAATGGTAAATAAGTAAATTTAAGAAGTACCAAAAAATATGTACCAAAAAACAGGTACCAAAACTTTTAATATTTTGGCTTTTATATAGATAGTATAGATTTAGTTGATTTTTGTTAGGTAGCGGGTTCCATTGTTTGGCCTAATGCCATAACTAATTGTTTATGTATAGTTGTGTTTTGGATTTCAGACCTTTTTTTTTTTTTTTTTTCCTGAGTGTAGGCTTAGCCTGTATTTGTTATATTTGAATTTTTCTTTTAAATTTTGAAAAGAAATTTAAATTGATAAGAAAATTAATTGTGTCCGATTTTCTTGTATGAAAAAAGAAAAAGGAAGGTGAAAAGTTTGAGATACTCGGAAAAGAGAGCACAAAAAGTGTTTTTTTATGAAATCAAAAGGCACCATGTTTATTAAAGGGAGATATTAAAAAAGAGGAATATGAATTATTTTAAGGCAATCTGAAAATTCAACGATCAAAAAGACGATATTCTAAAAGAATTTTTTGTAACGCTCGGTATAAGGGAGGGTGAGAATAATAAGATATGTGATACATAAGAATATTATTTTTTAAGAAATGGAATATTATAAAATGTTCAATACTTGTGATCGAATTTTAGATATTTTATTAATTTAGTAAAATTTGATGGGCTAACACTTTTTGAATTGTTGAGCAAAAAAAATATTGAGTTTTATGAGTATATTGAATGAGAAATGTTGTTCAAATATTGAGGATATACGATTTTTTAAAATAAATATGGACATGTTGAAATAAATTCTATCGAGATTAATGAGGTGTATATATGGTTGGAAGTAAAAAGATCGAGAATTTCAACAAAATGGGTGATTGACTTTTGTGTAAACGATAGTCTAGTATTTTATTTGTAGACATGAACATGTAAAGGTGCGATGAGATGGCATGCAACGGGATGGAAGATAAAAAAAATAATTGAATTTTTAATATAACTAATATGGAAGTTGTGTGATCTTCCAAAAGGATAGAAGTTCGTTGATTGTATGGAATTTTTTAAAAAAGAAAATAAAAGGTTGATGAGAATTTTGTAAATCTGAGGCCCATCGATGCAAAAGTTTTTCAAAAAAAGGAAGATGAGAAAATTGGAATTATTTTATCGAGAATGAATTAGACAATTGTGTCTGTATATTTTGATAAATGTGGGAGTTGGTATACAGTATTATCAACATTTATGAATGATATATTGTAAATGAAAATGATAAAATATGTTGATCGAAACTAAGTTGAAACTTAGTAATAAGGTTGAGATGGAAAATATGGATGAAATCTTATACATAGAGAATCCAGATTGAGAGATTGAAAAATTAGTTGTTGAGTTTGAACTAAGAAATGTATGTATAACGCTTAAGTATTTTTTGGATGAAGAATTGCAGTCCGACGCCAACCCTATTGGTAATGGGAATGATAAATGTGGAAATGGAACCACTAAATATATTATATGTGCAAGTAGTCGGAAGTTCGATGTATTTTATGTTGTGTAATCGATTGACTTGACATATGTAGTTATCCTTGTGAGTGGATAGTGAAGCAATTTTTGTTGAGCCTAGTAAGAGGTTGTAAGGAAGATCATGATCATGTATTTGTTCCACAAATTGTTATATTAGGTAGACATGTCTGAAAAAATTGGGTTACTACGGTAATTTTTTTTTTTGAATTGACAAAAATAATGGGAAGACAACTTCGAGCCATTTATTTGATTTTGATGGAGCTCAAGTTGGAAAAGTAAAAGTAAGAAATGTGTCTGAAGTAATTGGGTTACTACGATAATTGTTTTTAAATTGACAAAAATAATTGGAAGTCAACTTGGTGCCATCTATTTGATTTTGATGGAGCTCAAGTTGGAAAAGTAAAAATAAGAAATGTGTTGTAAGAAGTGAATATTTTCTTCACTTTCTATATGATTGCAGACCTTAACATAAGGTATTCGTGCAAAAGTATTTATCGAACAAGTAGGTTTGTTTGAAATTAAGGATTTTGAGTGTTTAAATATGGAATGTTGATTTTACGAAAAGTGAGAATATATATATATATATATATATATATATATATATATATATATATATATTCTGGTGAGAACACATATTAACATGAGAACAGTGAGAACATAATTGTATTGCAGCTGAACATTACAGAAATAAAAATGTGAAAAATATGCAGAACAATTGTTCTGCACTTTTTAAAGTTTTAAAGGAGTGCAGAACAATTGTTCTCACTTGAATCATGCCCTATATATATATATATATATATATATATATATATATATATATAAAATATTTGACAAAAACATCAAGTGTGAGATGCTATATTTGATTTATTTTGTCAAATATAATTAAAAGATTAAATGAATATTTTGAGAAAGTGATAAGTACAATAAATTGACTATAAGGGAGTTACAAATGCACATGTAATTAATGGGCCAATTACGGTTAGGGATGGAGGTGTGTCAAAAAAGTCCATATATAATGGTTTTAGTCCATAATGAAAACGATTGGTAGAAGCTTGTTCTTGACACCATTGGAATCCTCCAAAACACTTTCATATTATTCATTCTTTTACATAATTATACATTCAACTATACATATCATTTTTAATCTAACATATCATTTTAATCTAATTATTACAGTTGTAACTCATGTTGTATAGCCAGAGGGGATTTTGTGCCAAACTGAGGTTAAGGCTATTGTGTTAGCCGATTTGACTTAATGAATTGATTTATTTGGTTTAAAGAAAAAAAAAAACTAGAGACAATGAATAAATATTTTATCACAATGCAAAATTGATATATGGAAAAATAATTTAGCTAAATACACAAACAGGGAATGCCATCTTTTAGCAATAGTTATTGCGAAAAGTTCAAAATCTGCCAAAAACTTCAGGAAAGACTTAGAGGGCAAAGGAGAATGCCAAGGATTGAAGTACAGTTGATTGTAGTAATTCAAGAAATATACTCCCTCCTAAGTTAGTAATCCACTTTCAAAAAATTACTATGCATGTTAAGAAACTCATTGATGATCTAATTCCATATTAAAAAAAATAAGTATATAAAGTAAAACTTGAAAATTAAAACTCAAGACGGGAAGTTTAAGTAAAAAATTAACTTGAAAGTAGAAAGTGAGATAACTATTTTGAAACAATTTTTTTTAGGGTGGACTACTAATTTGAAATGGAGGGAGTAGTCTAATAATTCCATATCTCTGTAAACTATTTCCATAAATGTCGTTGAATACAAAGAACATGGTCCAAACATCATACCCTATCTGTCCCCAACTGGGATAAATGGAAATTACCCCTTCTTTAAAGAGTAAAAATAGTTGTTTCAAAATAGATCCCTGACTGGTATAGATAACAATCTTGCAAGGCATGGTAAATCCATATATATTAAAAAAGGGAAAAGAACAAAAGTAGATAACATACTTATTTCAGCAATTCTAAAGAACACATATCAAAGGGAACATTTCCAGATTTACAAGTAAAACCAAGACACTGTATTGTTTGTAACACACCAAATTTACCGATAGTTGGCAGTTGGCACATTGGTTTGACTCAATTAAACTATCATGTCGGATTTTTTTTTTCAAAATGTCATTATTAGATTATTAGATCACCACGCTCAAACATAAAGAACAAATTTGTTTATTAGAACAAGGTTACACGAGGGCTGGAATCACATGCAGTTTGATTCTCAGAATTTCCTGAATGAGATCCTTTTTGCTCGGCAATTCCTTGCTCTGGTTTCTTCGTGCACTGCATATGATATGTAGTGATGTGCACCAATGAATACAAAAGTACCATTGGAAAAGTAAAATACAATCAAAATGTGAAACATTCTTAAAAAACAATGGATAAACTTAAATAGTACTTAAACCTCAATATCAAATTCTAAAAAGTGTTATTTGTAAAATGTCAAGTAATTCGAGAAAAGAATTTACCCAAGTTGGGAAGGCAACCAATGGATCTACATTCGCAGCTTCGCCTTTGCATTCTGTCTTTCGACTTTTGGCACCATGAGTTTCTAGTAAAGGTTCTTTACCCTGACTATACTCTTGTATAGGTTCTTTCTCCTCAACCTGAATATCGTATAAAAAGAAAAATACAACGAGGAGTTCATCAGAAACAGTTTGTGTTGCCTCCTGCAAATTTTATTACTAGAGCATGACACACTTTTCCGGAAGCATGATGCAGCGGCACTGTACCACGTATTCAAAGTAATCTCAATACGTGTTGTAAGAAAATATTATTTTAAAGAAAATGTAAGATCTTGGTAAGCGCAACTCCTAACACCTCGAGTTTTAGGAGAACTGGTAACTTAACATGGCATTGGAGCTCTAGCTGTGTGAGGTCTCGAATTTGAGTCCCTCCTACCCCCAACATTCTCATTAAAAATTTAAAATTTAAAATTTGTATTTTGGTGGGCCCAAAATGGGACGAGATCCTCACCTAGTAATTGAAAATTGGACCGGATGCTAGGCCCAAAAAGGTACGAATCACCTAATGATCTACTCTTCAAACCCGAATAATTGGGCTTTCAAGTGAGAGGGGATGTTAAAGATATTATAGGATCCACGTAAGCCCAACTTCTAAAATCTTGACGTTTTAAGAGAACTTGAAACTTAAACTTAACATTTTCAGAGAAGCTTATAAGTCCCTAATTTTCGGTATGTGTTCTTGTATGACTTTTTTTTCGTATTTATGAATTGGATAATACTTTGTTATTTCCTATACTTGTATTGGTTTTCTTTACGTTGTTCGTTGCATCTATTTCTTTTAACCAAAAAAGGAGCTGTCCTTATTTTGAAGTTTGTATAGTTACAATCTCAGAGAAGCATGTATAGTAGATGATCGAATAAATTCCTCCTCCTAACACCTAAGACTTTGGATGAGTCGGTTAATTAACTTGGAAGGTATTATGGGCTCGATCCGGTGAGTGTTAACTATAGGTTATGATAAGGTCTGCTTTTTAGTTCTAACACAATAAGGTTTTGAAAGAGTTAGTTACTAACTATTTCAAAATCATATCAATTTAAAGATAACATAATAAAATTTCTGTACCTCCAATCTTCCATGTTCAAGTTGATGCTTTAGCATCTGTTCCTGAAATGGAAAAATAGCTCGTCACTTTCACATTATATTGTAATAAACAATCACTTTGAGCAATCAAAATGAAGGATCAAAATTTGACCTTCTTGTTAGCCACGGATAATAATCCATCACTAAATAGCTTTGCAAGCTCCTCTAAGTCATTCAGGGTCAGCCCATTGAGGTCATTACCCAGCAATCGCCTACGAGATCAAAGTGAAGGATCTATAACAAATGGGGAGGCTCCACTTGAAGTTTTGAAATTACCAAAAAAGCTAAATCCAAGCTTACATTTGTTTTAGCTGCAGCTTAGCAAACTTTTCTCTTAAAGGAGCCAAATCGTCAGAATTGTAGTTCTACAACATATTGAATAAGAAAAAAGCCACATACAATGAGAAGGAAATGTACATCATTTAAAATGAGAGACATTAATCATAGAAGTAAGAAGCCGGAACCATATTCATTTACTTTTCAATATATCATAGTAACAAGTACATTTATAGTAAAATAAATATAAACGATAATATCACTTGTCTTTTCTTTTTCTTTTTTGGAACTGAAAAAATATCACTTGTCTATTTAAAAGGATGATAATATTTCCTTTTATACAAGTAATTCTGAAAACAACCAATTAAACAAGAGATGGATGGGGAAGAGGAGAGGAAGTACGATATATAGAGATAGTTAGATATGCATTAAATTATTTAATCATCTTCGTCTTGATTCCACTGCTGTAATAGAATGCTTTAAGACCTAATGTAGGTAAAATTACAACAATTTAAGCATTAAGTAAGTAGTAACAATAGAAGTACTGAACTGTTATATACTACATATGGGAGAGTATTAAACATCTGCTAATGTGCAACCCGGCCTCTATCATGGTAAACACTTAGAAAAACATTTTCTGTTATACCAAGAAAGTCAGCAGCAAATTAATTTCCGCAGGCAATGTGTAGATATGATCGAATCAGTAATAGGATTTCAGAAGCAAGATTTTGGTTTGATGATTGTAGAGAGACTGCTGTCATGCATTAGATTCTGTAATACTTTTCATGATGGCTCCACAAACATGAAAGATTTTGGCTCTTGGTTATAAAGCATTATAAAAAATCATGCATATAAGAGGAGAAGATCTACAACAACTTCCGCTAATTTGATATTATTCTAAACATGAACTATTAAAAACATAAATAAAAGAGAACAGTATAAAACAATTGCATCAACAAAAGCATAAATCGAATTACTAAATTGCTAGTAAAAGTAAAGACTTACTACAGCAAACTTATAATCACTTGAAATGGATTAAAAGATGATCGTCACTATTCTCCAATTAAACTTCTTCTGTATTTCTGAGATTAAAAGTTCTATCGGATTTATAACATACAGGATCCATTGTACAAAATCTTATAAATTTGTTTACCAAACCATAGTGGGATTGAAACAAGGGGCAAAAATTAAGTGGTGTTTAATCAGAATAATATATAGAAAAAACTACCTTTGAACCATAAGCCTAGCTATCTAAAAGGAAAATTACTACACACAGACACATACGTGCAACAGAGCTTCATAGTTAAAAAAAAAAAAAAAAATTTACAGGAGTACCTCGGCATCAGGCTCTGCTCCAGGATATTCTGGTGTCTCTAGTTTTTCATTGTACCTGGAAAGTACTTGGAGCATGCTGCAACACGAAATAAAGGTAAGCGGCTTATTCAATTATGACATGAACAAATAAATAGCTATCGACAAGCAATTAGATATTTGACGTAGTTTCTAGCATATGCATCATGAATACACGAGGAATGTTATATTGGCGTTTCTGCACTTTTAAAAGGAATAGTTTCCTTTGGCATTTTTGCACTTTTAGGGTTCACTTGTATTGACAATATTAGTCGAAGCATGAAAATTTACCTTACGAGCACTTACTGATCTGTACACGTTAACCTAAAGTTTTATTAAAGATTTACTTCAATCAAAGATGCGATTTTTGATAAATACGAAATTCTTTGGGCAAGATTATGACATTCTTTGCCACTAGTAGACTGCCATTTAAAGAGAAGTCAACAAACGTAATTTGTTTATAAGCAGCATTCAAGAAACCATCTTTTTTGGTGAGCTCCACTAGAATCTGATTGAAAATTGTACACACGCAAGAACTCATACATAGCCAGCACTAGCAGTACTGTCTCGTATATAGAAGGTGAATCTGAGTGGGAACAGTTTCCTCAGCTGAATATAATAGAACTTTTCTTTTTACCGTACTGTAGCTTAAGCTTTTCCTCTAACTGATCAACTCTATGGATCAGAAGAAAAAATTGCACCAAATTTTTTTATAACGCTTTAAGATCTTCAAAATACACAGTTTGTTTAATTACAAACATATGAAAATATTGGTGAAACGCAGAAATTGTTCTTAAGGTAGATAATTAAGATCAAAGTAATTAAAACTTCAACTCAAAACAAATATAGTGAAAGAATCAATTAACTAGGTGTTGTACAATTAATCAACAAAATAAATGATTGGAGTACCAATAAATAGAAGCTTTTATGAAAACATCAGAATCAAGCTGAAAAAAGAATATCAATACGAGAAATGCTAGGGACCCCGAAAGGATTCCCGAATTTGTTTTTGAATGATGAGTTGACAATCATTGATTAGATATTTAATTTAAAAATAAAAAGACCCCATGTATGCACATCAATAGCACAAATCAAATCATGCCACTGGACATTTGGGAACAAATTCGGGAACCTTTTCGGGATCCCTAGTATTGCTTTATCAATACATACCTAGAACTTGCAAACTCGTGAAGCTTTCCACTCTCTGAAAACAAAATGACAGCAAGCTCGGCATCACATAGAACAGAAAGTTCATGTGCTTTCTTCAGCAGACCGTCTCGCCTTTTGCAGAAACTACTTTGCCTTGCATTTTTACTCTCTATTCTCTTGATCTGGACCTTTCGTCGTCCCATTTCTTTTCTTTAGATTTCTTCTGTCAAAACCCCAAATTAACTTTTTCCTCTTCCCTTTTATAAAGGAGTACAGATGTGGATTATATCTATAGATATCGTAAACTAAATTTGCATGGATTGGTTTTGGTTTTGTGCATGACACGCTCTCTGTCCTATTGACACCTGGGCCCCATTCCAGCATCCAAACGCATTCCCTTGTCCGTGGTTCTACTTATGTAACGTATAGTAAAACCTCGTTAAATTAATACTTGATAAATTAATAATATCTCAAAGTTAATAATTTATTCCGGTCTTAACTTGGTTCAGTTTAAAAATTGATCAATTTTGATAAAATAATAAGATAATAATTTTTTTGAAAAACTCTATATAAACATATGATCCCAATAATATTATAAATTAATAATTCTTTTATAGTCATAAAAATATATGTATTACTCCTTTGTAAAATATGATTCTAGGTTCTTAAAATTTGAATCTATATGAAACTAATTCTTAGCTCTCTTTGTTGCATCCAAAACTTCGAATGTGGTGTTTTCGTAAAGTATTAAGAAGTTCTTAATCAATATGGTGAAAGAATCAATTAACTAGGTGTTGTACAATTAATCAACAAAATAAATGATTGGAGTACCAATAAATAGAAGCTTTTATGAAAACATCAGAATCAAGCTGAAAAAAGAATATCAATAGGAGAAATGCTAGGGACCCCGAAAGGGTTCCGAATTTGTTCCCGAATGATGAGTTGACAATCATTGATTAGATAATAGTTAAAAATGAAAAGGCCCCTATGTATGCACATCAATTGCACAAATCAAACCATGCCACTTAATATTTTGGAACAAATTCGGGAACCTTTTCGAGATCCCTAGCATTGCTTTATCAATACATACCTAGAACTTGCAAACTCATGAAGCTTTCCACTCTCTGAAAACAAAATGACAGCAAGCTCGGCATCACATAGAACAGAAAGTTCATGTGCTTTCTTCAGCAGACCGTCTCGCCTTTTGCAGAAACTACTTTGCCTTGCATTTTTACTCTCTATTCTCTTGATCTGGACCTTTCGTCGTCCCATTTCTTTTCTTTAGATTTCTTCTGTCAAAACCCAAAATTAACTTTTTCCTCTTCCCTTTTATAAAGGAGTACAGATGTGGATCATGGGGGTGTTTTGCGAAACTTATTTTCCAGAATAAATAACTTATTTTAAGTTGAAAATTAAGATTTCAAAAACTTTCCAATTTATTTTCCAACTTATTTTTATGACATATTGAATCTCAAATATACATTAAATATTTGTATAAAAAAAATTATCAAAATATAAAATTTTTACCCAAAAATAAATCCATAAATCCTTAAATAAAGCTGAGTCAAACAGGCACTATATCCATACATATAGTAAACTAAATTTGCATGGATTGGATTTGGTTTTGTGCATGACACGCTCTCTGTCCTATCGACACCTGGGCCCCATTCTAGCATCCGAACGCATTTCCTTGTCCGTGATTCTACTTTCGTAACATATAGTAAAACCTCCTTAAATTAATACAGTACTTGATAAATTAATAATATCTCAAAGTTAATAATTTATTCCGGTCTGAACTTGGTTCAGTTAAAAAATTGATCAATTTCGATAAAATAATAAGATAATAATTTTTTTGAAAAACTCTATATAAACATATGATCCCAATAATATTATAAATTAATAATTCTTTTATAGTTATAAAAATATATGTATTACCCATTTGTAAAATATGATTCTAGGTTCTTAAAATTTGAATTTATATGAAACTAATTCTTAGCCCTCTTTGTTGCATCCAAAAGTTCGAATGTGGTGTTTTCGTAAAGCATTAAAAAGTTCTTTTTGATGTCACTGAGTGCTTCTTTACATGCAAAATATTCCAAAAATATTTTGTCTTTGATATCATCTAAATATACATGAATCTTTACTTTAAATCTCACTAATAATCATCGAATTTGTAAAACAAAGTATACTGAATTAATTGAATTAAGTATAAAACATAAATTATACAATTTATTCTATTTGAATGTATATTCTATTTTTTGAATGTTAAAAAATTCTTTATAAATTAATAATTATTAATTTATCGATTAATTAATACCTTTCTAAATCGTGAAAAAAAAAATCTCTCTCTAAATTAATAGAATTCTCCGATTCCAACTATATATATTAATTTGTAGAGGCTTTACTGTACTATTACGGTGCCCTCTCTCTCTCTTGGAATGGAGAGATCTCCTCTTCTACTGTGGACCGTATAGTCAAGCTAGACATCTATATTCTATATATTCTTAAAGTGTAATGTGGAATTTACCCAATGGGTAAAAAAATTTACCCATGACCCATCTTTTGTACTAAAATCATGCTATTTTGGTAAGTATCCACGGATAATCCATTTACCCACCCAATATTTTACCCATTTGTTATTATATCTTTCCATAATCTATTTGAATTTCAAAAAAATCAGTTACGGAGATTATATCTCAATCAAAATTTCCATAATTTTCTCAATCGGTTTATTCATCCTTGAAATCAATGAAATCTTTCCATATATTTTGCAATTAAATTTAAATTTTAAATTACTTATCTATGGAAACTTTGACTTCTTCAAAATCTTAATTATCAGTTCATTCCTAATTAATTTTAAATTCAAATTACTCCTATATGGAAATATTGACTCATTCAAAATTTTAATTGATTTTTTCATTGATCCATATTATTAATACCCATTTTAGGATCCATTTACTAATATTTATTTTAAAAAAAACACAATCTCCCTCCCAATCAATACGTAAAACAAAACAGTTGTAACTCCCACGAAATTGTGATATTACAAATCAAGATCATCTCAATTTGAAAATCATAATCTACGCTTATCTCTGAAGAGGCGATTTCTTCTTCTTCTTCTTCTTCTTCTTCTCTTTCGTTCGATCAGTTATCATCCTTCTTTTCATATTCAAATTATATTTTTCTAAATCATCCTCTCTCTCACCTTTCTTCCCACTTCTCTCTTTTTCTTCAACTTTTATCTTTACTTTCACAGGTTTGCATGAATTAAATAAATTATATAAGAAGTTCTGTTGTGATTCTTGAATACTCGATTTTTTTGGGGTTTATGTTTAATTCATTTGTATTGTTGATTGAAACCCATCGAAGGGGAAGGAATGTATGTATTAAACTTTTATATATGTATCTAATGGTCCATATATCATATGATTTGATATTTATTTTGTGCATTTTTATTTGTATTTCTACAGATTTGTACCGGATGATATGGTTCACGAGGAGTTAGGTATGATTTAGTTTTGTTCATACACCTTCAGTAAAAGTAACTATTGTAGTGTTTGTTAAAATGCCTAAATGAAAGTTATGCCTAATATAGATTTATCTCGGTTGAGCGACAGACCTCGAGCATGGAGATGCAATTTACGTGATTATGATTTTTGTACATTTTTAGGTTTATGTTTTGATAACTACTATTGCAGGTGCTTATACTTGGGATTGTAGGCTGCCAATGTGAGCTCTCGAGAATACTTTCAGTGGTTAGTTTCTTGATGTTTAAATCTTTGTTATTCATGTACTGAGTAAATAATATTACTTAGTTCAGTCGTCATGTTATTTGTGATTATATCTATCATTTAATTGAATTATCTATATTCAGGAATGATTCTTCTTTTTTCTTCAACAACTTTGGTTCAGGGGCTAAGATGGGTTTTTCTGATGCAATTCATCTTCTGGGTATTGTTGTTTGAGCTCTTTTCAGGCCAATTCATCTCCCGGGTATTGTTGTTTAAGGCTTTAAGCTCTTTACAGGCCACGCAGGCTTTTACTTATAATTGCTTGAAGGCTATAACTTATAATTGCTTTAGCTCCATCTCCTGCTATGTTTTAATGTGCTTGAGTTATGTACCATTATTTAGCCTGCTTACTTCGCCTTAGGTTTAGAGTCCTAACTCCTGTTCATTCATTTCACCATGTATCCAAGGCTAATTATCATTTCCTCTTTTTTCCATTTTTGGTTAATTACAAAGTCCTGATTCAGAGCTAATGCTAAAACCCGATATCTGTTCTTTAGTTATGTACATTTTTCTTCATAATCATTATTTATATATTGATTACCAATTTGCAATTTCGTTGTTTGTTTTGAAACTTACCATAATGAAAAAAAGCCTACTTTTAAGGTTATTGTGCATAGTTCAGGCTTTATAAACACCACAAAGAGAATGTTGATGAAGTGCGTTCTTCCAGAAAAAGAAGCAGGGCTGCTTGGAAAATTGCTGAGGTATACAATCGATGTCTCTATTATATGATTACTTATAGTTATATGGCTCCTAATGAATTATCAATGATTAAGGGAACATACAATTGTTCCCGTGGATAGGCATTGTATGCTATTAGTGACGAAAGAATGAAATCAGCGTATAGTATTTCCAACTATACATTTGCTCTTGAAAATTTGCAAGCATTCTTAGCAATCAAGAACCGAAACAATGGTGGTTGCTGCCACAACAATATACGAGGTGTTGATTTTAATGATAGTTGTAAGCTTTAAAAATTCTGGACTTTTCTTTACCAATTTTTGTTTGTTCTGACTATTTGTTGTTGTTGGCATTAAATATCTTAGTGGCATTAAATATCTTAGTAACAGGTAATACACGGAGTTCATTCAAGAAGTGTTATTAGGAGTAATAAAAGTGGGGTAAAAAAGTGGTAGATGTTGAAGACCATTGCCAGCAACTTCATACACTTTTCTGCCTTCATAGCAGTTCACATTTTTACTGGTATTTACTAAGTACTAAAGTTTTATTTTTGCTGCCAATTATGAAATTGTTTTTGTATATCCTATTTGGAGTGTGCTCCCTGTGAATTGCTGCTGTACCTACTCCATGTTTTCATATACCTTTCTGATTATAATGATTCATATTTATATAATATAATATTCATTAAGCAAGTAAGTTCACATTGTTTTTCTTCTCATATAAAATCAAAACTTCTCATATCAGTCTAGATATTAGTTTATAAAGTAATTTTATCCCAAGTTTTTTCTTCGCAATTTTCACCAAATAGGGAACTTGAAGGAAGGCTTTGCGACAGGCAAGGTCAAGTACTCTGGCAAGAAAAATAAAAACCACGAATTTGGAATCAGTCTTTAATATCTGATAAAGATGAAAACATGTCTACATGCCACAACAAATTTGCTTCCTGTTTTATGTCAAAAACTGAGAAGACAATATGACCTATCAGCATCTACAAATTTGCTTCCTGTTTTGTGTATTGATTACAAATTGGCAATTTTCGTTCTTAGATTATTCCACGCTAGAGCCAAAAACTTGCACAAGAGGTATTGAAAATCCTAGCTGAAGGTAATGATATAGCAGTTGAGTCTAATATTCTTTTTGTTTTACTACCTCTGGTTTGAAAAGTTTATGATTACAAATTCACAAATTTATGTTACTGGATGACCTACTGTCCCTAGCAATATATGCATGACAGATTATCAATGAAGCTGATCCTCAGAATTGATGAAGTCGTCTTCAATCATTTCCGGCTCTACTTTGCATTTTACACCATGAGAATGGAAGAAAGTTTAAATTTTACATGTGTATGTAATCCAGAGCTTTGCATGTATATCTGGCACATTCGATATCTGGCACTTCAATAATACTATCTTAAAATTTTCTCATAATAAGAATTCTTTCAAATTTTTATATTTTGTGTTAAAAATTAAATTGTTATATGTGATTTTATTTAAAATAATTATGATCTGAGTCTAACTATTTATTTATCCATATTTTTTGAATTGTTTTCACAAATTCAAGATTTTATTGGACATGACTAAACTTCCATCTAGACCGGATATAAAATTTGGAACGGATTGAAGATTGAACTTTTTTTTATCAGATCAAGCTTCTGTGAAAGATATGTGACCAATTTAATTAGACCGATTTTTGTATTTATTATTTTCTAATAGAATAAAATTTTAGTTTTTTTTGCATCATTACATTGAAGGGTTAAAAATGAAAATATTAAAGTTTTATAATTTAATATTTTCTTCAAGTAAGCTCTAATGTACAACTGTATCTAACACCATTAAAATTTAAAATATATTTCTAAAATTGAATAATTTATTTTAAATGTTATTATTATAATAAACAATTTCAAGCGAAGTTGAGGAATGACTATATTATATAATTAAACAATTAGACTTTTTTTTTAGTAGAAATTAATTTATTAATAAAAAGTCAGATGACATGTACAAAAATAGTCACGTCGGACAAACATAAAATATAAACAATAGCTAATTAATCTATTATTCTTGGAGATACAATAAGGCGATTTATTGAAGATGATATATTTACATGTAACTGCTTTCCCAAGTAATCGACCGTAATTGCAATTCTCTACAAACTTTAATCACTAAATCAAAAATCATACTCTCACGAGCAAAGGAGAGAAACGTTAAAACTCTCACCAAGGAGAGACTATCAAGGCTGAAATAACAAATTAAAACTGAAATTACAACCTAAAAACAAGCAAGTCTTAGATATGGGGAACAAAAACACAAAGACAAGAGAATCGGACCCCTCATGTGCTTGAAATTCACGAAAAAAAAAGGAAAAATTCGGAACTCAGTGGTTTAGAGAAGATATCTATAAATATTATCAAAAAAATATCCAACCAAGAATTGATTTTAGAAAAAATTAGGTGAAAGTCATTGTATATTATATTCATACATAAAAAATGATAAACTTAATAATGTTTGATTTTATAATATATTGATTTATAATTAGTATTTTCCATTTACAAAGTTAATATTCTTATTTTTTAAAAGTATTTTATAAAAAATTTATATTATAACTGCAATAGATCTTGGATGGTCCACTTTTTTATTTTTATATCCTAATTTGAATGCAAATATATGTAATTATCTATATGGTCCAATTCTATACTTTAACGTTGTATAAAGGAACCAGTGTACATGTAAAGAAGGTTGTGCTTATATAGAATTTAGTTTTATAAAATATTGAAAACGTAATTAAAATTTTAAATCTTTAATTTCTTATATAACATAAATAAATAATTAAATTAATATTTTTAAATTTTTTATATATTTTGATATGCTAGGAATATTATATATATATATATATATATATATATTATCAAATAAATATGTGAAATTAGTCCACTTTTTAATAATTTACATTTATTAAAAAAATGTTAAAATTCTTCATTATTTTAGGATATTTATATTATCCTAAAATAATCATAACAACTTTTTAAATAATAGAATGTGAGACGTCGAGTAACCGTTAAACTATATAATTAGATGCAGGCTGTATTTGTGTGGAGAGTATGTGGTGGTGCCACAAAGTTGGTGATATGTATGATTTTTTTTTTTTTTTGGGAGTTAGCATATGCATGACAAAATGGGTGTTAATTTACGTATGAAATGCTATATAATCTTAGATAAAATTGCGTATTTTTTATCTATAATTAATTTGTAATGAATCTATACATTTTAAAGTAATTAAACTTGAAACTTTGTTTTTAGTACTTAATTCTTTTATTGTTTGATTTTTATAATTTTATCGTGTTTAAACTGATAGGCGTCGCCTAGACGAGAAATCTTTAACTCAATTTTTTTATACTGTAAGTTGGATGAGATCAATAGTATGATTAATGAAAATAATACATTCTTTTAAAATATGATATCAAAAAATTTCATGAAATATATTCTTTCCCGTTAACTAATTTGTAATGTATTTGCAAATTATAAAATATATAAATATTAAACTTTGTTTTTATAACTTTATCCTTTTTTTGGTTGATTTTTATATAATTTTATTATATTTAAATTGCGAGGAATCGCCGTTAGGCAATTCCGAGAAACCCTTTATTCAAATGGTTGATTATTATATAATTTTATTATATTTAAAATGTGAGGCATCGCCGTTAGGTGATGCCGAAAAACCTTTTATTCAAAATTTTTAGATGTGATATCTTTAAATTGGAAGAGATCATTATTATGATTAATAAAAATAATATTTTCCTTTAAATATGATAATCAAAAAAGTTAAAAAAACTTTTTATAATTTTTAGAACAAAGGAATCTTAAGTTCTATGTAATACTATATTCCTGACTTTTATTTCAGTTTTTAGTTAATAGACTCATAATATATAATTTCATTATTAAATTAAATTATTATATAATATTACAATTTTAATTATTTAAATTAATTAATATTTAATGTCATACCGCGTTATACATGACATACCATTAAGAGGGATTTCTGCTTTTAATAAATAGTATAAATTTACCTTAAAATGAAAATATCTTAAAATGAGTATCGAGCTATCTTCGTCCTAATTTCCATATCAAAATCAAAATTTCCATAATTTCCATATCTTCATTCTATGAGTCATTACTAACGTTCCTAACTACGATATTTAACCTTCATTTCTAAGAAGGACCATGGCAATTAAAGTTAAGATTACAAGTTCCCCAATTTCAGAAATACTCAATCTGTCGGATTTACTTCAACATCAAATATAGCAGTGCCTGCTTCTTCGCGCAAAGTGAAACGCAGGTTATCATTCAACTTCAATTTTTTATCTCTGACAAATCTGCTCCAACCTCCATAAAATCTGGCATTCCCATTATTTAAAACAATGGTGATATTCCAACTTCTTTCAAAAGACCTGAAGATGGCAGCATCTCTTTTTTTCCAATCTCGATTATCAATCTTAATGTTTGGAGGTATATGCTGCACAACATATAAAGATAATTGAGAAATCCGAAAAAATGTACAAAGACTTAATATGTATATTATACTATTGCAACTTGATATAATTGAGGCCTCCATAGTGAACATAGACTTAATAATACATGTTGGATAAAATTTAAATTTGAACAATAGGCAACATACCATTCCATGACATCTCCCATTCATGTTGCAGGCAATCAACCGCTTGGAGAACTGGTTTTCAACAGCATCTTCCGCATTCTCTATTAAATCAACATCCACAATCTCCATTGCATCAGGTATTGCATGGTCGATATCATCAGGTTCCACATTATCGATCAAAGTATGGCGACTAACATTGTCTGTGGGAAATTCTTCATGAGTAACTACATCCATAAGTTTTTTATAATCTACAAGAGTCATATACAAAGAATGATGATGTTATTTTGCAAGAATTTTTAGTTAGAAAGAAAACCAAAAAAGTATATTACAGAACATACCCAAATCCAAATTTGGATCTCTATGACTTTCCTCAAAAAGAAAACAGTTTTCAAACTTCTCAAGTCCACAATTCTTTCCTGGTTTAGAATAAATGATTTCCATCCCATTATTCTTAAAAATTCGTGCACAGAACACCCCATCCATTTCAAAACTAAAGTGTATAGTGTAAAATGCAGCCAGATTGAAATGGTTAATCACTTTTTCCAAACCATAAATAATCCTGAGTTTATCATTATATACTACTTGCCACTCCATTCCATATATTAAGATCTTTTGAACACCAGAAAGAGATCTTTCTGTTTCCACTCCAATCAATGCCGGCAATGCCTATTTGACGGAAAATTCATATATAGTCAATTATTATGTTCATGTTAAATAAAAGAGTTCACAAAAATAAATCACTTCCACATACAACATATCCATGCTTAAGTGTTGATTCAAGCAGAATTTTGTAGAATGATCTTCTTCCATCTCTCACCCCTGTTTCACATTTTTAATGTTGATAATTTGTATAACTAAAATGGACAGCACATTGATAATCCATTGTGTACGCACGTATAAAATTTGATAATTTACCTTCTTCTTTCTCCAATTTTAGCTCTTCCTTTTTAAAAATGCAGATAAGAACAACATCAGGAGCTTCTGCTGCATTCAAATTTATAACATCACCTGTTGAAATGTTTAACTCTTTCAAAAACTTATACCATCCATTTCCAAATTTGCATGATCCACCATCCCAACGAAGCTCTATCTTCCACATCATCCTACCAAGAGTGAGAAAAATTGTATCCATTCCTGTACAATTTTTGTAAAGGTCCTTTAAATCTTTGTGCAATTCATGTATTAAAATATTATTGGTTATTGATATAATAAAAAGAAAAACGTAATTTTAGAATGTTTCAGACTTAACAGATAAATCTGATGAAAGAATTAAGTCCTCACCAGATATTGCCTTGCCTGTTTCTTTTCTACTCCATTCACCTGTATCTTGAATATATCTGTATCATTCTTGGCCGCATTATAGGATACCATTCCAATATACTTTTCAATTTCTAACTTATCACGACCATAAACAAATTGATCCATCCTCAAATGTCTTGAGTTTTCATTTTTGAAAAACTGATCAGGCTGAATAGTGGGATTAACCATAGAGGTAGCTGTATGTTTGTAACCTTTAATAGAAAAGTTACCACGTCCGAAATAGTCAAAGATTACCACTGAGTACATTCTTAGATCATAGTAGGTTAAGAAGTCATATAGACCACCGATTTTTTTCCCCGTCTTTATCAAAAATTGCATTCCATATTATGTTGTTACATTTAATAAAACAATGATAATAAAGCTTTCCACCAAATTGTTCAAGGAAAGCTGAAGGAATCCTCTACAAATAAAGAAATATAGACGGTTATACTACTATTTAACTTAAGCAAGATATATTATTTGTAATCCACATTTGTCTTACAAATGATCTGTCTTCATCTCTCTCCACATTCGCAGAAATAAAGCTTGCCAATGGCTTGCGATTTTCAACTAAACATTCAATTATATAATTAGACAGGATAAGACAAATAAGGTTACTTACTTGCATATTACAACTTAAATCACAGCTTTATTACCTATTGTTCCAACATCTCTCATTTTCAGAAAATTCGGAATTGTCTTGATCTGCATTTAAATTAGATATAATGAAAAAGTAGGAAAATATTCTTGAATCTCCACTATGTTTAAAGCACTACTTCACATAAATTTCCGAAAAAATCGACAAGTCAATCCGAGTGTATTTCATGTAGTTACTACATACCACTAAAATCACCGGTCTTATGCAATTTAAAAAATAAAGCTTTAGATTATGCATGTTAAACAATCAGTTGAGTAGATTGTTATATATGTCGAAGCATTACAACTCATAAATCAATGTCCTATTTTTTTACAAGAATCATAAAAATAAAAGAATGTCCATATATTCTATAAAATCTAATACATGCAAAAGAAATAGCAATCCAATTACTAATTTGTCAATACCTATTTCGAACATCTTTCATTAAACTAAACATGATAAACAACCTCATACATGCAATAAAGGTAAACTAAAACAAATTTACCCATTATACTTCTATCTACTAAATGTAGTGTTCGAACAACCTTAACTAAGAGATTGAAAGTTTGTTGTACATATTCATCTTTGCGATGAACAAAAACCTAATATCATCTATCGAATAAATACGACCTATTAGACATAGATGAAGCAAATCTACTAACCTCCATTAGGTTCGTCGTTGTAGTTGTCTTGATCGTAGCTGCAATCGGTGTAATTCTTTTGATCAATCCCCAATTTCAGTTTTCATAATAAACTCTTACACTCGCTGATACGAGAGAGAGACTTAAGTGGGACTTAATTGAATTTTGAGGTGCCGACAGAATTAAGTAGGATTTTTTGGGCTTAATTGTGATAGATACATACATTTCCAAATTTACTAATTTTTACTTTAAAAACTTTTGAAAATAAATTATAAATTTGAATAGTTTTCTTATTTTCTTATTTATAGTTATAAATCTGATTATTATTATATGATAATTTTAGTTAATATTATTGAGCAAATGTTTGTATAGCTGCATAATATTAAAGTGAGACTTATTTCATATCGATACACATGTATCCATATTTAATAATTTTTAGGTTTAACAATTGTGAAAATTATTTTTAGAATGTGATTGTAAATTAATTTATTATAATATTTATAAAATTATGTTACTATATTGAATTTTTAATGAATATTAATTAGCAAATCAAAATTTTGCTTCATTAGAAAATGAGATTCATTGTTAAAATCATGAATTATCTTTGTTTAATTCCTTTTCATATAATAAAAATATAACTAAAGACAAATTTTACAAAATTATTTAAGTTAAATATCATGACTTGTCTTGTGAAAAATCTCAATTACTTAGATAAGTTTGAGTTGACATTCTATTAATTTTAAGTATGAGTTGTGTATATAAGTTTTTATGTTTTTTGACGATAGAGGTGATGATATTTAAATTAAATAATTTTGTGAGAAATTTTAACATAGTTATATTTATACCGATAGATAATTTACAATTTTCATTACAATCACATTCTACATATAATTTATTTACAATCACATTCTACATATAATTATTTTTCACAATTTTATTATTTTAAATTTCAAGTGATAAAACAAAGTTTTATATTTATAAAGTTTCAAAAACAATTATTTTAAAATTTATAGATTCATTACAAATTAATTTTCGTAAAGTGAATGCACATATTATTTAACATTACAAGGCATTTCATTTCACACAACACACTCAATCTTATTGATTTAAATTTTAGAGAATCCAAGTCATGATTAATTTTAGATTTGCAATTTAAAGATCTACATACGTTATCTAATAACCTAGGCTGCATTATGACATGAATTTAAAGGTATAAAAAATCTTTTGGGAGATCAACAGTCTCTTTGCATGTAAGCTGGACAGACAAGCACATTTACCCATCTGCTGCTCCATCTTCTCGCATTCTCCAAGACAGACTATATACTGCTTTGCTCTTTCATTTTACATCTTTCTATCAGAAATTTTAGGCTATCATTATTCTAAATCTCTAATCAAAATGCTTCAGAATCTTCGTTCAGATATTGTTGCCTTGCTCTTTTCATTCATCGTAATAGATGTAGGAGATTTCAACAGTTTTGTTAAGTGTCTTATGGCATGGGTCACTAAGCAAACTACTCCTAGAATCAGAGATGTTCTTGAAAGGCTTAACTGGGATTCTTTGTATCAGTTCCATAACTATCCTATAGAGGTTACACGGGACCAGTTTCATGGTTTTATCACTTTTGCTGTTAGACATAACGTGGAACAAGCTTTGTATTACAATTCCATTCGGTGCTTATTCTTGAATCAGAATGTTACACATCATCTTTATGTTCTATCCTCTCTATCAGGTAACCATTTTCCTTCTCATTTTTGCTTCATTTTTTTTAAAGCAATAAACAGAACCTTTCATAGAGATGAGACTGTTCAAGAGATGCATGAACTTCTTAATCAGGCACATTTGAGATATACGATAATTGAACTTATTAAGTTTCTCGAAGAAATGTATTGTTTTTTGTTTGAGGAGGATTATCTTTTGCCGATTTACAAGTTTTGCCCAAATGCAAGAAACAAACAACCAATGTATCAACTCGAAGGTCATCCTCTTGGAGATGAGTTGTGGAACTCACTATGCGATCAAATAGTTGAAAGTAGTATTTGCCATAAAAGTCAAGAATATGGAAGATGTTTGGCAATGGCACATATGTTGAATACCAATTGTGCTTATTGCAAAATGCAAATCCTGTTGTTCAAAATTCTCCTTTCTGCTGTTGTTGATTAAATATTTTAATGTAAATCCGTATGATAACTAATTGCTGTTTTGATGAATTTATTAACAGTTTGTTTTATGGATGTATGTTCTATTTACTCTAATATATTTACTCAACATCTCTGATTCTAGACACTGATGCATGTTTGCCTTAAGTCCGTCAATATATGTTTTGTTTCTGTTAAATTCTGTTGCATGTTGTTTTAATGTATATAATGTTGAGTGACATATGCACAATACACTAATTATAACATCCATTTATCATATAGACCAAAGTAACCATGGATAGATAGCTATCATTAAGAAAGGAAGAAGACAACTTAATAAATAGATGGATCAGAATTTTGAAATGATATTTCCAGGTTGTCTATTTGTTGGACTGTACAATTGAAGTTGTAGATTTCTTTATGTTTTTATGTTCAGTGTCATGTAATCTGAGAGTGTATATGAGAGTGTAAATGGCCAAATCCGTATAGAGAGATTGTCTTAATTTATCACATTCACCTCCACAATGTGTCCTGCTTCTGCATCTGGTATATCTATTTAATCTATTGACTAATGCTCCTGGTGCATTTTGAAATAAGCTTTCAAATTGTAGCTTAGTATTTTCCAAATTAAGCTATAGAATACAACATTCAACAATTGATGACAAACTTCCACAAAGTTAGAATATTATACAGCCTACATCCTAAAACTTAAGATGGATCAGACTTTTAAATGATAGTTCCAGGTGGTGTATTTTTTGGGCTGGACATTTGAAGTTGTAGACTTATTCCTGTTTTAATGATGAATGTGATGCAATTTGAGACTTTATATGAGACTGCAAATGGCCAAATGCATATAGAGAGATTGATCTCCATTTATCAAATTTCATGCCACAATGTCAGCTGCTCCTGCTTCTGCTATCTTTGTTTTATCTTTTGATTAATGCTCCTGGTGCATTTTCAATTAAGGTTTCAGTGTGTTGTTTAGTATTTAACTAATTAAGCTATAGAATACAACATTCAACAATAGAGAACAGGAATAAGTCATAGGAACTTAGGATAAAACAGATAAAGTGTGTACTTCGACAATAGTACACAAATTTGGATATATTACAACAGCCTCTTCCTAGACTTACGAGAATAACTAAAAATTAAGGTTCATACAATATAGAATTTGTAATTAGTACCAATGCATATTGTTGGATTAAGACTCATAACAGAACTATATATTACGTGTGAAATCCATAAGTCCTGCGCTCATTTTTGCACGTTGTTCCTCCACTTCATCAGCCTTAGTCAACCAGTCATTTAGCTTTTGTGTCCAATGTGATTCAAATTTCTTGAATCCTGTTAACATCTCTTCCACGAGCATTCGAAACTGTTTCACATGCCCAACAAGAGATACCTGGGTATCTTCTACAAATCTGCGTTCTCTTCCTAGATAAGAATTGTCAACTTGAACTCCTTGCTGTGAAGATTGGCCAGTCGATACATGTTGATTTCCTGTCAGCACCTCTGTTATGTTCCTATATTTTAAAACCATATGCACATTGTTATAATTTAGAAAACCAAAACAACAGGGTAATGTTTGTTCATAGCTATGTACATGTATTTTTCCTCGATTCTAATCGTTCGAGCAAATAGTTCTGTCTGCCTATCCTCCATGCTCTTGAAAAACAAGTCGAAATCTACATTTGTTAAACGAATATCTTCGTTTAAATCTGCAGAAGTCAGATTGATGTTATTCAAGTCATTCACCAACAATGACTTGATGTTTGAGTACCTTCTCCTTTTGGCTGATCTTGATGAACTCATTGCTTTTGATACTAAGTAATAAGATAACCTTATACAACAATGATAAGAAAACCTTATACAACAATGATGATTGTTCCCCTTTGAATAATTGAATTTATAGACATTTGATTAACTGGAAAAGATATTGGTTGGTTTTTTAACTTCCACGTTCTATGACATGTTCTACACTAATCCATTATGAATTTCTTTGATCTTTGCATATATATGTTATATGGTCAGTTTTTTAACCAACAGAGATATTGGTTGGTTTTATTAGTTCCACGTTTAAATTTAACTGCTTATCAATTTTTTTTAATTAGGCATCTTTGTTATTTTTGTGAGTGTTCTTCTACACTTTTTGCACCTTTACATCTTACTTTATATTATTTGCGAAATTTATAGGAATTTTTTGAAATTTTTAATGTAATTTATAGAATAATTTTTTAAAAAATTAACAAGCGAACTGTAAACTAAAGTAAAAATATTACTGTGAAATTTGAAATATATGTTTTGTCTTATAATGAAAGTACAGCTTAAATTGATACTTAAATTGATATTTCGATATTGAAATTTTAATTAATATTTCATAAATAATTCACATTTTTACTTTGTATAGTTAGTAAATGAGGTTCACAGTTAAAATCATGATTTGTCTTTTTTTAATCGTTTTGCTATAAAATAAATATAACTATATTCATAATTTTTACAAAATTATTTAATTTAAATATCATCATCTCTATAGTCAAAAATCACAAATACATATATACACAACTCATACTTGAGACTAATAGAATGTCAACACATACTATTATATGTTTTTATGATTTGTTACTATTAAAATTTACCGTCAAATTTATTGTCAAAAGCACATATATTTATACACACAATTTTTACATGTTATAAATTAAAATAAATGTTTGTTACTAATAAAATTAATATAACATTTTTTGTAAATTTAAAATTTAAAAAAATTGTATAAAAATAAAAATATATAGAACGCGCGTAGCGCGGCCAAAACTCCCTAGTTTCATAAAAAATTGTAGTTCAAATATTTTTAAATGGGTCGACCCGCTCATTTATGTTAAACGAACTCAACTGCTAAACTCCACAAATTGAATAGGTGAGTAGAGTATACCGACTTTATTCATGAGTTAATTGTGCCAAATTTAAATAATTCGAGATGAGTTTGCTCATGACCCAGACTGTTAAAAGATTATATTATGAGTTTGTAATTTCAGCACAATAAAATTTAATTACAAATTAATTTATAAATAATGTAAATGATTAATTGAAACATTAATTTTCTATTAACAAAGTTCGATTTCACACCTAGTTTTCGAATTTGAACCAAATTTTGATCGAGTTCGATACATAATTGGCCCGACTCCAGACTCGAGCTCGACCTTCTATTCAAGTTGGGCTCGTATACAAGTTTGGGCAAAAGTTTGGGATGATTGTGAGCAGTTGAACTTGAATTACAGCCTTTCTTTTATTCTTTTTTTTTTTTCTTTTTGCCAAATACTTGAATTTACAGCTTTGCTTTTAAAAAAAAGAGAAAAAAGAACTTCAGGAAAGTTTCCTGAGATCCTATTTAAAATTTATTGGACCCGCAGAGCTAATTAATAAAATTTCAAATAAATCTTGATTTTACAAAAATGTTCATCCATATTTACATATAAAATCTATTTATCTCAAGTAACTTACTGTAAAAAAAATGCCTTTTTTATGCAACGAAAACATGTAGTATACCGAACAAGTATAAATCTTGTGTTACACCCTTATTCACTACTAAAACACTACATAGATTATAGGACTAGTATATTACTCTATAATTATATATTTTATTTTTTATTTTCTTAAAATGGATTAGGCCAGGAGCACTTTTTTAATACGTAGTGTTTTAGTAGTGTATAAGGTGTAGACCAAAATTTACTCTACCGAAAGCAATCATGTTTAGAAAAAAAGTAGACAACATCTTGGTGCAGGTCGAGACAAGGTTTAAAGTCATTTTGAATAACAGGAATCATAATAGATGAGTGCCAAGCACAAGCTACGTGAAGCCATTGACTCACTATACACACACGGCCGTGCAACCACAAAAACATATACTCGTCTTGTGCTCGACTGTGTTCGACAAAATGACATTCGCCAAGCTAAGAGATTACAATCTCACTTGGACATTTACTTGGAACAACCCACCACCACTTTTATACATAATCGTCTTCTTCAGTTGTATACTAAATCTGGGTATCTATCTGAAGCACGCAACCTGTTTGATAAATTGCCCCACAGAGATATTTTCACTTACAATGCTATGATTTCTGGGTATTGTAAGTTAGGTTCTGTGTTATGAATTACGATAAAAAACAACTCAATAATGACAGTATAAAGCACGACTCACTAAATTACGATCTCCAATAGTGTTTATTACATAAATAAAAAGATAGATGACTGACTTTCGAGAGGTCAGCTCTCTCCCAAATAAAACTATAACGACATAAAACTCAGCATGACCCTAATTCTCCTGCCTCCATCCCTTATCCCCTCATTTCAGTACCAGTTCCCTTTTTACCCTTACACATTCTTCTAATCTCTGTTTTGCCCTGTTCTCTGCTAATTGACACCTCTGCCCCTCTGCTTACGTCTTGCAAATGTTATTAGCTTCTGTGGCCCACCTCCATGTGTCACATTGCCCTGCCCCCAAAGTTTCACCTTGTCCTCAAGGTGGAAGGATGGGAAACGACCTTGCAACGATAATGCATCCTCCCAAGTAGCTTCAAACATGGGCAGACCTTTCCACTTTATCAAAACCTCCAGCTCCTCCGGTGGCCCAACCTTTGTTACACGTACATCCAATAAATCCTCAGGCTCCGCTATCATTTCCAGTTCAGTGTTCAGTTGTGAAGGCAGAGTGGGTGTGGCAGGTAGAGGCCCAATGGCTCGTTTGAGTTGAGAGACGTGGAACACCGGGTGTATTTTACTAAAGTCTGGCAGCTTCAATTTATATGCTACTTGCCCGATTGGTTGCAACAACTCAAATGGCCCATAATACCTAGCTGCCATTTTTTCATAAGGGCGCTTCGCAAGTGATTTTTGACGATAGGGTTGCAGCTTGATGTACACCATTTCCCCTACCTTAAACACCCCATCCCTTCGTTTACCATCCGCATAATATTTCATTCGCTGCTGTGCTTTTAGCAGATAGAGATGTAGTTCGTCTAATATAGCATCTCGCTCTTTCAACATAACTTCAACACTGTCCACGGGAGACTGTCCTTTCTTAAGGCGATGGAGTAGAGGTGGATCTCGCCCATATAAGATCTTAAATGCGGTAAACTTGGTAGACAAGTGGGGCGCCATGTTATACGAGTATTCCACCCAGAATAACCACTTCGACCATGACTTTGGCAGACTCCCAGCAAAACAACGCAAATAAGACTCCAATGTTTTGTTGACAATCTCACTTTGCCCATCCGTTTGCGGATGGTACGCAGTACTTCTCTTGAGATCAGTGCCCTGGAATTTGAATAATTCCTTCCAGAAAATGCTGAGGAAGATTCGGTCTCGGTCAGAGATTATAGATTAGGGAAAACCATGTAACCGGACAATTTCTTTGAGAAAAGTTGTAGCCACTGTTAGGGTAGAAAACGGGTGTCGCAGTGGTACAAAGTGTGCAAAGTTAGACAATCGATCCACAACTACAAGGACAGTATCGACCCCTCCTGATAATGGCAAGCCCTCTATGAAGTCCATAGAGATATCGGCCCATACCTGAGTGGGTAACGGTAGGGGCTGCAACAGCCCTGCTGGTGACTGCTGTGAGGTCTTATTTTGCTGGCATACTAAGCATTGTTGCACATGCTCGGTGACATCTCTCCGCATCCCCATCCAAAACCATTCTGCAGCCAACCTAAGATAAGTCTTCAATTCCCCACCATGCCCTCCAACAGGGGAATCATGATATAACTTTAAAAGAGTGGGAATCAGTGAGGAAGTCCTAGGAATCACATATCGACCTTTATAAAACAGCTTGTCACCATTCATAGAAAAACCCACATGTGTCTTCAATCCAGTCCCCAAATCCCCCTTTATCTGTTGTAGCAACGAATCTGCTTGTATTTCAGTGTCTAAAATTGCCCAATCAATGCTCATGTGAGAAATTAGGGACCCCAGTTCGACCTCACCAACTGATTTTCTGGACAGCGCATCTGCTACGCGATTTGAACTACCGGGCTTGAATTGTATCTCAAAAGAAAACCCAAGGAGCTTGCTTACCCATCTTTGGTAGTCCGATCCAATCTCTCGTTGCTCAGTGATGTGTCGTAGACTTTGCTGGTCTGTTCGAACAATAAAGTGCCATCCCAAGAGATAAAAACGTCATTTTTGGACTGCCAAACATATTGCCGTGAGCTCTTTTTCATATACGGACTTTTGTTGGGCTCGTATACCCAGCAACTTGCTAAAGAAGGCTATGGGACGGCCTTCCTACATCAACACCGCCCCTACGCCCAACCCAGAAGCGTCGGTTTCCAAAATGAAGGTTTTATGGACTGATGGTTATACCATGGCCTGCTTTAACCTTTCGAAGGCTGTCGTGGCCGCTGGTGACCATCCAAAAGAATCTTTATGCAGCTGATCTGTTAATGGCTGAGCGAGCTAAGCATATTGCCTCACATACTTCCTATAGTAGCCGGTAAGGCCAAGGAATCCCCGTAATTCTTTCAGAGATTGTGGACACGGCCATTCTAATATTGCTTTTACTTTATCCATGTCTACAGCCACTCCTTGCCCAGAAATTACGTGTCCTAAATACGCTACTTCCTCCACCCCAAACTTGCACTTTTTTTGATTAACCACCAAGCTGTTCTGCTGTAATTGTTCTAGCACTTTTTGCATATGACTTGTGTGCTCTTCTCTGGTAGCAATATATACTAAGATGTCGTCGAAAAACACAAGGACAGACTTCCTTAGATAGGGTCGGAAGACATCGTTCATTAAAGATTGGAATGTGGAGGGTGCATTCATCAAGCCGAAGGGCATGACCAGAAACTCGTAGTGGCTGTCATGTGTGCGGAATGCAGTTTTATTGGTGTCTTGAGGGCGTACCAGAATCTGATGATACCCCGACTTTAAATCCAGCTTGGAGAACACTCGGGCCCCGTGTAATTCATCTAGAAGTTCATCGATCACCGAAATAGGGTATTTATCCGGTATCGTTTCTTTGTTCAAGGCTTTGTAGTCTACATAGAATCTCCAAGACCCATCACATTTTTTGACCAAGAGTATAGGACTTGAATACGGGCTGGTGGAAGGCTTAATAACCCCTGCTAGTAACATTTCTTATATCAGCCGTTCTATCTCGTCTTTTTGAGCTTGTGGATATCGGTAGGGGCGAACTCCTACTGGGTTTGATCCTTCTTTTATCACAATAGCTTGTTCATGACCCCTCGAGGGAGGTAGGTCCGCAGGTGTTGTAAACACTGCCTTATATTCTTCCACTGTCTCCCTTAGAAACTCAGGAATAACCACTGCATTACTACCATTCTCCTAGTGTACCTGTTTAAGCTCAACACAGTACCCACCTCCTTCTTTACATATTGACTTGAGCATGGCTTTAAGTGAAATATGAGAGCGAACTATAGAGGGATCTCCCACCAAAGTCACTGTCCTACCTGCCTCATCAGATTGCATCACCTGTGTTTTCCAGTTACAAACCACATTTCCAAGCGTCTCCAACCACTATACACCTAGGATTATGTCTGAATTTCCCAACTCTAGTGGCAAAAAATCATCCTTCACTAGCACAGCTCCTTCTAATTGCAGTTCCACACCCTTACACAGCCCCTTTCCACGTACTAATTCTCCATTTCCCAAAGCAACTCCAAACCCCCCATAATCTGCTATTGGCAATCCAATTTCTCCCACCTTAGACAACGCAATAAAATTGTGCGTTGCCCCTGGATCAATCATAACAATCACTTCTCTGCCTTTAATTATACCTCGTAGCTTCATTATCTTCAGATTTGACAGTCCTATAACTGAGTTTAAGGAAACTTCGGTTGGAATTTGAACTTCTTCAGTGGGGGACTGTAGAGCCTCACTACCTCCGCACTCAGCTCCTTCTTCTTCCTCATCATCAATTAATAAGACACTCAACTCCCTCTTTCTGCACCTATGACCCATCATCCATTTCTCGTCACACTTGAAACATAACCCCTTAGATCTCTTTTCCTGCAGCTCTTTATCCGTTAGACGTCGCATCTCACTCATTTTACTTGGGCTCTGGTTTTTGGATTTTGGGGAAGTGACTGAGGCCTGTGACTCCCTGCTAGCGATGCCCAGCTGCGAATGGATGAAGGACTTTGCTGTGAACCATAACCTGTCACTCCTCCTTGACTCGACCCTTGTAATACCCCGAGTACGACCCAGTTTTAAGCACACTACCCCCAAACTTCTTTGAACTTGCCACCTGATTTCGTTCCTCAATTCGTAATGCTAATTCCATTGCTTGCTCCAAACTCACAGGATTAATGATTCGAATCTCAGTTTTAATTTCAGCCTTCAACCCATTTAAAAACTGCCCAAGTAATATAGTCTCCGGAATCCTCTCCAACGGTGCTGCTGTTTCAATAAACCTTAAACGGTAGTCAGCCACCGTAGAGGTTTGAGTTGTAGCAAGCCATTGCTCGTAAAGAGACCCCCTAGCTGTTGGTCTAAACTCCCTTAATATAAAAGTCTTTAGATCCTCGACCGCCTGTTATTCTCCCACTGATACCACCACAACGCGTCTCCCTCTAACGCTACAACCACCGCCTCCAAACGTTCATTCTCCGTCAACCTATAGAAATTGAAATAACGCTCAATGCGTAACACCCACCCATCCGGGTCCGATCCATCAAACAAAGTCATGTCTAATTTCCGATATCTCCAATTCCCCGGACCCCTGCCAGACCCAGCTCCCCCAAACAAACTCCGATCGCCTACGGGACTACCCATCACCAAACCAATGCCCACCCCAGCTTGTGGGGTGTGTGGCTGTTCTCTAACTCCCCCATCACC
Source organism: Saposhnikovia divaricata (assembly GCA_036435485.1). Lineage (NCBI taxonomy): Eukaryota > Viridiplantae > Streptophyta > Magnoliopsida > Apiales > Apiaceae > Saposhnikovia > Saposhnikovia divaricata. Next base: position 62,989,785 of record CM071597.1, on the reverse strand, counting down.
ATTATTCACGCTCCTTTCACCCATTTCTAAACTGAGATTTACAGGGTTTTGAATGTTTGAGAGAGTAGATCTAACCTCCGATTGAAACTGAATCTGCTCATTTTTTATCGAGTACTGTAGCGCCTCCTGATTTTCTCGAGCTCGGGTGATTCTCCCTTCAAGTTGCGTCGCCATCGCCTCCACTTCACCCTTATACTATTTCGCTGCTTCCTTTTGACTTTGGATGGTCAGCTCGACCAACGAGTGTTTCATGGCTTCGACGGCCTTCTCAACGTGTTTCGACACCAAATCTGTAATCTTAGCTTCCATATTACCGACTGCATCCTCTAACTCTTCCACCCGTTGTCCAACCGTAGGTGTTGTCTGCGGCGCCATGGATCGACAGGCTCTGATACCACTTTGTTATGAATTATGATAAAAAACAACTCAATAATGATAGTATAAAGCACGACTCACTCAATTACGATCTTCAATAGTGTTTATTACATAAATAAAAAGATAGATGACTGACTTTCGAGAGGTCAGCTCTCTCCCAAATAAAACTATAACGACATAAAACTCAGCATAACCCTAATTCTCCCGCCTCCATCCCTTATCCCCTCATTTCAGTACCAATTCCCTTTTTACCCTTACACATTTCTTCTAATCTTTGTTTTGCCCTGTTCTCTGCTAATTGACACCTCTGCCCCTCTGCTTACGTCTTGCAAATGTTATTAGCTTCTGTGGCCCACCTCCATGTGTCACATTCTGTTGATGACTTACAAGTGTTTTTTGATGGAATGCCTTTTCGTGATTCGGTTTCTTATATTACAGTTATTTCGGGGCTAACTTCAAATGGTTGTTGCAAGGAGGCATTGAAGGTTTTTGTTCGAATGCAGAAAGAAGGGTTTGAGTTTACGGATTATACCCTTTTAAGTGTGTTGAATGCGTGTTCGAGGGTGTTGGGTTTGAGGTGTGGGAAAGAAATTCATGGGAAGATTGTGGTTTATGGTTTTGGAGGGAATGTGTATGTTTGGAATGCTTTGGTGGATATGTATGCTAAGTGTGGTCAGGTTGAATAGGCTCGGTGGTTGTTTGATCGAATGGTGAATAGGAATGTGGTTTCTTGGAATTTAATGATTTCGGGTTATATGAAACATGGAAAGCCTGATGAATGTATTGGTTTGTTTCGTGAGATGAAGGTATCTGAATTAAAGCCTGATCAGGTTACGGTTTCGAATATTTTAGGAGCTTTCTTGAGAATTAGAAATATAGAAGGAGCAGAGAAACTTTTTGTGGAGATTAAGGAAAAGGACAAGGTCTCCTGGACAACAATGATTGTCGGTTATGTGCAAAATAATATGGAAGAAGATGCTTTACTATTGTTTGGTCAGATGCTATCAGGGAATATAAAAGCTGATAATTTTACTATCTCTAGCATTGTTAGCTGTTGTGCTAAACTCGCCTCTTTGTATCATGGTCAGGTAGTTCATGGAAAAGCTGTTCAGATGGGAGTTGATATTGATTTACTTGTATATAGCGCTCTCGTTGATATGTATTCTAAATGTGGAGAGACCACAGATGCTTGGACTGTTTTTACTGCAATGCCGTCTAAAAACGTTATTACTTGGAATTCTATGATTATAGGTTATACGCACAATGGAATGGATGTAGCAGCCCTAGATCTCTATGAAGAAATGTTGCAGCAGAATTTGAAGCCAGACAATGTTACTTTTGTTGGAGTTCTGTCTGCGTGTATGCATGCAGGTTTAACGGAGCAGGGCTAGAGGTACTTTGATTCCATCAGAAAATCCCGTGGAATAACACCGACTTTGGATCACTATGCATGCGTAATCAATCTCCTTGGTCGATCAGGTAATGTTGACAAAGCAGTTGCTCTACTTGAAAACATGGAACATACTCCAAATATCCTCATTTGGTCTACTGATAAGTGGATTTTATATCCACTTGGAGCATTCCATATCGGCTTAAATTGATTCACTTGGCCTCAAGTTTGTTGTAGTTTTGATGTATTTTGCTTAGTTGTGCAGATTTACAAGAATGTCGATTATGGGTGATGCTTCTATCGTGTCTGGAGGATTAATTGATTAAAATTCGGATTTTCCGGGAAGGTTGCGTAGTCTACACTGTTTTGGCCATATATGGAGTTCTAGAAGTCCGTTTTCAGCGATCTTATAGTTCATGCGAAGCTTGGGAGATTTTCTACAACCTGGGATAGATAGCAGGTGCAAGGACCGTGTAGTTAAAATTCCCGCACGTGTTCTTTGTGAAGCAAGGCTAAAAGATTACTGTTTTGTCCTTTTTCTAATTCTAATTGTATTTTGGGCAGTTGTTAGTACCTAAATCGAATTCTAATTGTAATAGAAGGTAATTTCTTGCTGGGCAAGAAATCTAGAGCCTATTTAAACACATCTTAGCATTGTAATTAGAATTTTTTTTTATTATTGTAACATAGCTTAGATCTGCAAGGGAGAAAAGGAGAGAAGGATTCAACGCTCGTGACAAGCAACAGATCTAGATCTACTTCATCTTTTGTGTTATTTTGGATTCTAGATTTGTTTTCTTAACTCTTTGTTTTATTAATATTATTACTTCTTTCATTCATATCTTGTTTTATATCATGGTTTCATCAGATCCCATGATGACGAGCAGCTCGACTATGAACTAATCGTTGTCATGGGATTCTAATGGATTTATCTATGTAGCTTAGTAGTTTGTATGCTTTAAAGATTTATGTGTGGTGAATTCTTGATATCCTCGTATGGTTGTGTTTCATGTATTTAGATGCGTCGCGAACATCTAATTTGTTAATCTCTTGCGAAACGAGAGTGGATCTTGAGATTTAGAACTTGCCATGCTAGCATAGGATAGGTTGATGTTTTAACATCATGATTTGTGGTGTAAACAGAGATATTATGCTACCCTATGTGATCTAAGTGGATAACTTGTGCCTAAACCTTTATGTTTTCAAATTCTATAGAGATATAGGGTCTAAACATATTTGGTGTCTACCCATCTTCTATCTCTTTTGTGGATGCATGCGTAGTTTGGTATTAGTATACCGAGAGGTAGCTTTTACTTGTTTCGTGTTATCCTATCAGATATCAAAACCATCATATGTATTGATTAAAGGCGTCGACTCTAAGTGAAGTAGATAATGAAGTTAGGATCCCATGTTTTTATTCTTATAAGTAATTCAGATTTAATTCTCATTAGTTAGTTAGTTCTTACTTTGCATCTTAGCTTAATTTAGTTAATCAAAATTTCAATTTATTTATTGTCTTAGCAGTGAATTAAAATCATACATTGTTGAATAGGTGCATTAACTGAAACGAACTTAACCAGATCTCAGTGGAACGAACTTTAATTGTATTACTTGTGACCACATATACTTGCGTGATATTGTGTTAACAAGTTTTTGGCGCCGCTGCCGGGGATCATCGGTGTTTAATTTAGTTTATGTGCTTGTCATCAGTGGTCGTTAGCGTTCACTGACTCGGATTTCTTATTTAGTTTGTTTGTTTCGTGGTGTTTTCAGGTACTTGAACGTGTATGCGAACACGTTTGCAAACTCGTAAACTGGCAGAAGAAGAACTTGCAGTAATAAAAGAGATGGCAGACTTACCAGTAGCAGTCAAGGCTTTGAAGGACTATTCGCAGCCAAAGATCAATGACATACAATCTAGTATTGTCAGGCCAGCTATTGCAGCGAACAACTTTGAGATCAAGCCGAGCACAATTCAGATGGTGCAGAATTTGGTTCAGTTTGGGGGTGCTTCGACAGAGGATCCTAACATGCACATTCGGGACTTTATCGAGATCTGCGACACTTTCAAATTTAATGGTGTGTCGGAGGATGCTATCAAGTTGAGGCTTTTCCCATTCTCTTTAAGGGATAAGGCTAAGGGCTGGTTACACTCTCTACCAGCTGGTTCCATTACTACATGGGAGGATCTTGCTCAGAAGTTTCTTACTAAATTCTTCCCTATGGCGAAAACTGCAGCAATACGGAACCAGTTAACTTAGTTTCAGCAGCAATCTGGTGAATCCTTGTGTGAGGCTTGGGAACGTTATAAGGAGATGCTTCGTAGGTGTCCACATCATGGCATGCCTGATTGGATGGTCATTAACGGTTTCTACAATGGGTTGGGAGCACAGTCTAGACCTTTGCTAGATGCAGCATCAGGTGGAGCTCTGTGGGCTAAGAGCTATGAGGAGGCTTATGATCTTATTGAGACGATGGCTTCTAATGAATATCAAAATCCAACCCAGAGGCTTTCTCAAGGCAAGGTAGCGGGTGTTCTTGAAGTTGATACAGCTTCAACTATTTCAGCACAGTTGAAGGCTCTTACTATGAAGGTGGATTCTCTTGCTAATTATGGGATTCAGCAGGTTGCTAGTATATGTGAGCTATGTGCGGGCGCACATGAGACAAGTCAGTGTGCTATCTCTTCTGAATCAGCACAGTTTGTGAGTAACTTTCAGCGACCTCCTCAACCAGTTCCAGCTACTTATCATCCAAGCAACAGGAATCATCCCAATTTCAGCTGGAGCAACAATCAAGGTGTTCAGTAACCTTATCAGCAACAGTTTCAAGGACAGCAAGCGAAGCCATTCAATCAGGGCTATCAACAGCCATATGCTCCAAGGCCACCATATCAACCTCCGGGATTTCAGCAGCAACAGCCCCAGGCTCATGTGGGGCAATCTTCTAATGAAAAATCAGAAATGGATGAGTTGAGGATGATGATTAAAAGCCTGTCAATTTCTCAAAAGACCTTGGAGAACCAGATGGGGCAACTTGCTAGTGCTTTGCTTAGTAGGCCACAAGGAACTCTTCCTAGTGATACGGAGGTTAATCCAGGCAGAAGGGAAAGCAAAGAACAGGTCAATGCAGTTTCTTTGAGTTCTGGAAAAGTCACGAGGGATCCTAAATCAGCAGCTAAGGAAGATGAAGATGTTCAGAATCAGTAGGTTGAAAAATCTGCAGTGCCAGAAATTGAGAAATCTGATTTAGTGGCTGATCAGCTTGATGGTGAGAAGAGCAAGAAACCTGTTGAAAAGTCTACTCCGGAGCAATCTTCAAAGAATAATTAGATCTATCCTCCTCCTCCATATCCTGGACGCTTGCAGAAAAATCAAGAGAAACAGTTTCAGAAGTTTATGGATGTCTTCAAGAAATTGTCCATTAACATTCCTTTTGTTGAAGCATTGGAGCAGATGTCGAGGTATGCAAAGTTCATGAAGGATATTTTGTCACAAAAGAGAAGGTTGGAAGAATTTGAAACATTGGCATTAACGGAGGAGTGTAGTGCAGTTCTGCAGCAGAAGTTGCCACCCAAACTTAAAGATCCGGGAAGTTTCACAATCCCTTGCACTATTGGCAACCTTTCTTTTAGCAAGTGCTTGTGTGACTTGGGAGCTAGCATCAATCTCATGCCTTTATCTGTGTTCAAGCAAATTGGTCTGCCGGAGCCAAAGCCAACCAATATCTCTTTGCAATTAGCTGATCAATCTATCACATATCTAAGGGGCATAGTGGAGGACATTTTGGTGAAAGTTGATCAGTTTATCTTCCGAGATGATTTTGTTATCTTGGATTTTGAAGAAGACAAGAAGATTCCCATAATCTTGGGAAGGCCTTTTCTAGGTACAGGCTGTACTTTGATTGTTGTGCAAAAAGGAGAGCTTACAATGAGGGTGCAAGATCAGAATGTCACCTTTAATGTTTTCAAGGCCATGAAATTTCCAATCGAGGATGAAGAGTGTTGCAGTGTGGAAATCGTTGATACGGGTCAGAGAAAGAAGTTTGATCAGTTGTTGAGCGAAAAGTCGGACACATACGTGCTAAAGCATCACATCAGTGATTTCATTGACAGTTCTTCAATTCGAGATCTTTCGAATGTAAAGCTTGGGAAACTTCCACCACATTTGAGGTATGTCCTTTTGAATAATGAGCTAGTGATTTTTGAAGAGGGGCATGATAACGTGTTGCGAAGGTGGAAAGCTGATGATAAGGAAGAAGAAAGTTTTGTTCAGCCGTTCGAGTCGGAGAAGCACATTAGAGGTGTGAAAAAGAAAAAGAAGAAGATTAAGCTGTTGGATACTAAAATCAGGTTGAAGTCTGAGGGAAGAGATTTGTGGAAAGCCAGCAAACACGATGTTAACGTTCGTATGAATGGTCTTTCTGTGGAGGACGGTTCAGTTATTCTTTTGAAACCGCCAAGAGTTGAGGAAGTAACGTCAAGCTATTGACGTTAAAGAAGCGCTTCATGGGAGGCAACCCATGCATTAGTGTAGGAAAAAAAATGAGTGTTGTGAAAAAAAAATGAGTGTTGTGAAAAAAAAACGAGTGTTGTGAAAAAAAAAAATGAGTGTTGTGGAAAAAAAATCGAAACAGTTATTTTCACGCAGGCTGCGCCTGTGACGCACAGGTTGTGCCTGCGTGTCTACTCTTCGCGCAGGTTGCGCCTACGTGACGCAGGCTGCGCCTGCGTTTCTGGTTGTCGCGCAGGTTGCGCCTGCGTGACAGCTGTTGTACAAGAATTTTTTCAGCTGTTCGATGTAAAAAAAAAATTCCCCCAATTCCTTTTCTCCTCTTATACTCTCATCCTTACACATAATTCTAATCCTATATCAATTCCAAAACCCTTCCATCATCTCTAAACCAATATCTATTCTAATTCTTTTTCTCTAAATCATTAAATCCTATTTCTATCTTACATTAAATTCATACCCGCTCAAATCTCTTCTTTACACATTCAAATTTATATTCATCCTATCACTCCATTATATATACACACCCATACATACGAATCCAATTCCTCTTCTACTTATTTAAATCTATAAAAATTCAATTCTAAAGAGGAATTAATTACAAGTTCACCTCTTTGATTCGTAGTTGGTTTATCTATTCTCTAATCTTATTTTTATTACGAATTTGTGTTCTTGTAAATTGGGGATTTTGTATTATTCTTGGAATTTAGGCTATTTTTGGTGTGATATTGCTTGGAGATTATTGGTTGAGCTTCTTGTGAGTTATGTATTGATTCCTTATGGCTCCTAAGCGTGGGAGAGGTGGTGCTAGTGTTGCCAAATTTTTGTCGCTTTGTAGGTATGTTTTCTGCCATCCCTCGTATTTACTTCCATTCAATGCGAACATTGAATATTTTAAGCTTGGGGGTGGTTTGAGGGATTAGTTGTTGTTGTTGTATTATGTGTTCATATAGATATCATGCTTTGCATATTATTAGTAGTAATTCATGCATGTTTGTTCGTATTAATTATGTTTGTTTCATATAGGACATTCTGTTTTTATTTTTCGTATACCATGTGAGTTCATATTAGTTGCATTTGCATATCATGCATATTTCATGATCCCTTAGAATGATCTAATTCTGATTGGTAGGTAGGTGTCTAATTGAGTGTGGTAATGATGAATAGAGGGTTGATTTATAGTTCTTATGAAATTGACTTGCATGTTACGGGAACAAAACTAATTACACAGTCTCATTGGGTGCTTTTGGGCTAGGTTAGGGTTATGCTTGTTTGGATGTTTCGAGATTTAATCACTTGTTTATATTTAGAATTTTCGTTATTCCCTTTATGGCATAGGAGCACTTAAGTCTAAGTTTGGGGGGAAACAGGGATTTCATGCTAAATTGTAAATAATTGTCAGTAATTGCTAGATGTCAAATGGCTAGTAGCCGGCTCATATTTATATGAGTAGTCTAGGGTTGGAATTGAGAATTCTCATTCCAGATGGCATATATGAAAAAAAAATAGAAAAGAAAATAGAAAAGAAAAAAAAAAGAAAAAAAAATATGCAAAATTAATCAGGATGAGCTCTTTAATACTCGAGCTATTAAGTTTGCGGGGACTTTGTGCCTAGTGACCTAAGGCTTTTATAGTCTGGGATCCACTAACCTAACGCTCGCTACATGGGTATTATTGTATAAGCCTTTCGGGGTCTCATCCATTGCACGGTTAAATAAGCATGCTTGTATATATGTGTCGTATTAGTTAGTAATAAAGCATGAATTTCTGTCTACCTTGGATAAGGATGGAGGTGTTTCTAGGTTATGAAGTGTCTATAGTCTATTCTATTTATAAACCTGTGATTGTCTTGATGAAGAGCATGTATGATTTTGATCTAGTGTTGGGAGTATTTCTGATGAGCATTGCACACACGCACGTTTCTGTTCATGTATTGTTAGTATACGGGAACTTAGTCGAGCTCCATTTGGATTTAGTTGCATTCTCTAAGATATTTGCTTGCAAGTTGGTTTTGGTTAGTTTGAAGGGGATCGTTGCATTTTCATTCTAGTTGCATTCACGCATTGCATTGTTATTGCATTGTTTAGTTAGATGGATTTTGTGGGTACATTCACTATAGGCCCTCACGAGACCTTACTCGTCCACTAGGGCTGCCTAGGGGTTTAAAGGGCTTGTTGCATATGCCAAATGCAACCGTGATCACCTACGGAAGTGGTACTAGTTAGTTAGTTAGTTGTAATTGTTTATGCTTGAGGACAAGCATCGGTTTAAGTTTGGGGGTGTGATAAGTGGATTTTATATCCACTTGGAGCATTCCATATCGACTTAAATTGATTCACTTGGCCTAAAGTTTGTTGTAGTTTTGATGTGTTTTGCTTAGTTGTTCAGATTTACAAGATTGTCGATTATGGGTGATGCTTCTATCGTGTCTGGAGGATTAATTGATTAAAATTCGGATTTTCCGGGAAAGTTTCGCAGTCTACACTGTTTTGGCCATATCTGGAGTTCTAGAAGTCCGGTTTCAGCGATCTTATAGCTCACACGAAGCTTGGGAGATTTTCTACAACCTGGGATAGATAGCAGGTGCAAGGACCATGTAGTTAAAATTCGCGCACGTGTTCTTTGTGAAGCAAGGATAAAAGATTACTGTTTTGCCCTTTTTCTAATTTTAATTGTATTTTGGGCAGTTATTAGTACCTAAATCGAATTCTAATTGTAATAGAAGGTAATTTCTTGCTGGGCAAGAAATCTAGAGCCTATTTAAACATATCTTAGCATTGTAATTATAGTTTTTTTTTATTATTGTAACATAGCTTAGATCTGCAAGGGAGAAAAGGAGAGAAGGATTCAACGCTCGTGACAAGCAACGGATCTAGATCTACTTCATCTTTTGTGTTATTCTGGATTCTAGATTTGTTTTCTTAACTCTTTGTTTTATTAATATTATTACTTCTTTCATTCATATCTTATTTTATATCATGGTTTCATCAGATCCCATGATGACGAGCGGTTCGACTATGAACTAATCGTTGTCATTGGATTCTAATGGATTTATCTATGTAGCTTAGTAGTTTGTATGCTTTAAAGATTTATGTGTGGTGAATTCTTGATATCCTCGTATGGTTGTGTTTCATGTATTTAGATGCGTCGCGAACATCTAATTTGTTAATCTCTTACGAAATGAGAGTGTATCTTGAGATTTAGAACTTGCCATGCTAGCATAGGATAGGTTGATCTTTTAACATCATGATTTGTGGCGTAAATAGAGATATTATGCTACCCTATGTGATCTAAGTGGATAACTTGTGCCTAAACCTTTATGTTTTCAAATTCTATAGAGATATAGGGTCTAAACATATTTGGTGTCTACCCATCTTCTATCTCTTTTGTGGATGCATGCGTAGTTTGGTATTAGTATACCGAGAGGTAGCTTTTACTTGTTTCGTGTTATCCGATCAGATATCAAAACCATCATATGTATTGATTAAAGGCATCGACTCTAAGTGACGTAGATAATGAAGTTAGGATCCCATGTTTTTATTCTTATAAGTAATTCAGATTTAATTCTCATTAGTTAATTAGTTCTTACTTTGCATCTTAGCTTAATTTAGTTAATTAAAATTTCAATTTATTTATTGTCTTAGCAGTGAATTAAAATCATACATTGTTGAATAGGTGCATTAACTAAAACGAACTTAACCAGATCTCAGTGGAACGAACTTTAATTGTATTATTTGTGACCACGTATACTTGCGTGATATTGTGTTAACATCTACCCTTTTATCTGTTTGTAAGATGTGTGGTGATATTGAAAATGGGGAGATAGCAGCAAAATATCTCTTTGAGTTAGACCCATTCAATGCTGAACCTTATGTAATGCTCTCCAACATGTATGCCACTGTTGGAAGATGGAAAGATGTTGCATCTATTCGATCTCTAATGAAAAACAAGAAAGTTAAAAAGTTTGTAGCCTATAGTTGGATCGAGACTGGTGGAAAGTTCTATAAATTTGTATCAGAAGATCGAAGTCATCCTGAATCAAAAGCCATTTATCTACAGTTGAACAAACTGATAAGCAAGCTACAGGAAGCTGGCTTTATTCCTGATAGAAGCTTGGTCCTGCACAATGTTAGCGAAGATGAGAAATTTGAATCTATATGTTACCACAGTGAGAAATTAGCTCTCGCGTTTGGATTGATCAAAAATACTCAAGGAAGACAACCTATAAGGATTTTAAAGAATATACGCATTTGTGGCCACTGCCATGTCTTTATGAAGTTTGTGTCCAAAATTATTGAACGACCTATCATCTTGAGGGATTCCAATTGATTCCATCATTTTGTCGGAGGACAGTGCTCTTGCAAGGATCTCTGGTGATGCCTTTGAGTGTATTCTGAGCTCCAACTATATATATTATATTATTTGATGTGAAATTATCGGAATAGCAACTATGCAGTAGTGGGGTGACTCGGTAGCAGGATAATTGTTTGTTTTCTTAAATGACCTGTGTCATCTTGAGGGATTCCAATCGATTCCATCATTTTGTCAGAGGACAGTGCTCTTGCAAGGATCTATGGTGATGCTTTTGAGTGTATATCTGATGTGAAATTATCTGAAGGCACGGTAGCAGGATAATTGACGGAGGATAAAAAAGTGATTGCTTGTTTTGTGGCCTATAGCGAACCCCTCCTCTCTTGGCATTATGAGGTTGTGCGTACAAGATGGTGTAGCTCTGTAATAATACAAAATACAACCTGTATACAACATATAAATAGAATTAGTATACTACAAGCAACCAGTAACTAGATGCAAAGAAGTGCACTATAGACAGATTAGCAAAACAAAAGAAGTTTTAGCAAAGTTTTTGAATATTCTTCCCTTGTATATTTCGACCCTTGAGTTTTTGTTACAAGTTAATTGACTACAGTATAACCTCGATAAATTAATGTTCGATAAATGAATAAACTCAACAAATGAATAATATTTTTCGGTCCCGACTTGGGTAAATGGGCTTAATGAATAACCTCGTTAAATGCATTAACGAATAAAAAAAATAAGTCTCTATAGACCCTATTTAAATACAAATGAATAATCACTATAATTTGAATAATAAATATAAATATATGAATACATTTAATCAAATTTGATACTTTTCATACACATTAATAAATCATATCTTCTCGAAAAATGCTTCTAAAGTTGATTATGAGTGACTTTGTAAATATCTTACCTTTTAATATTTTATACACACTCAGTGGTCTTGGTATTGGTACTATGCAATGCACTTAGTAAATATACATGGTTGTACCTATTCCATGCATATTGTACATGCATGTAAAACTAATTTAGAACGTTAGAAAAATGAATGTAGTTTAGCATCACATAAATATTATAAACCCATAATAAATTTTAGGTACATTTGAATATAAAATGTATTAAAAAAATTATAAAAAAACTGAAAATAATATCTAAATGAATAAATATTCATTTATCGATAAATAAATAAAATATCATAAATCGATAAATAAATAATCTCTCTAAACGAATATATATTTTTGGTCCAAGGGTATTCATTTATCGAGGTTCTACTGTATATCTAAACTGAATGAATCTATTCTATATATAGTCTTGCTCTAGTGAAAACCTCAAATAAAATGAGAGATAAGATCTAATCATAACCATTTAATTTCTAGAGAAAAATGTTTATAAAATTAACTTTAGGAGAATTTTCTAAAATTAACCTTTAAAACTATGTGATTTTAAATATTTGCTACCTTATATTTGTATTAATGATTGTGATGATGTGTCTTGATTTTATTGATTAACTTTAGGAAATTCTCCTAAAGTTATCTTTATGCTCCCCTCACCCTAATTTCTATGCATCAATAAATCTTAATCATTCTTTGAATTTTATATTTACCTTTTTTTTAAATGGAAATTTTATATTTACTTTTATTTTATACCATCCATTAATTTTATATACCATTACAATGTCTGACCATAACCGACTACCTGACCATCATTTCTAATCGTCGTCTCCGACCATCACCAGAAAATCACCATAATAGACCAGAAAATCACAATTAATTCTGGTCACCATCTCCGTCACTATCCGAAAATCATCATAATCGATCAGAAAATCACCACTACTTTCGATCACCACCAAAATCACCACAATCGATCAGAAAATCACCACTAATTGAACAATTATACTACATTTTTGTCATCACCAATACACGGTCACTATCAATCACTACAACTACCTCCACACTACCATCACAATGCAACTAATATCGTCACCTATATAATCACCAAAAAAAACCCAATTTTTAAGCAATTATATTATCAAAACCTTTTGACATTACCCTTTTTTGTTAGTAAACTGAAATAAATTTATAGATTTTTTGGAATGATTTAATTTTCCAGACATTAGTTTCTTTTAATAGAAACATTAGTTTACTTGTAATATATTTTGCAAAAGAGTGTGATAATGTCTAACATAGACTGTAATTAACGAGAAAAGCAAGAAAACTTATCTCCCACAGAAGCTTTAGCAAGTACTTATAAGAGAAAGAATAGCTGATTCGTCAAACCCTTCGAGAGGACTTGATTGTTCTTGAAGAGATTATTGTCCCATTTACGTTGTGTTGGGTTTAAGCAATATCACTTCTAGGATAAAACAACACATATAAACTAGTCACAGAAGCAGAGAGATCAACAATTTTTCAGGTAATAAAATTCCTCACCCTGGTCGCCTCGCGTACGCAAGAGGTCGAGACATTCGCCCTTAGACCCGAGTCGTGGCGTGGCGAGGCGGCGGCGCGCGTGTGCGCGAGGTCCACACTACCACCATGCACACCCACATGCCTTAGTAGTTATGCACTACACTTGCACATGGAGCTATATAAAACCACCAATCTCTCATTACCAATTCATTGTGGGATTCAAGTTATTTCAACTAAACAACCCACATAACTCATTTTAAGTATCCTTCTTTCAACTCAATTTATTTATGAATTTCATTAAAAAAAAGTCTTAGATCCAAACATGAAATTTAAGTCCTCATTACAAGGAACAAACTCCACTTGTTTTTCTTAACCCCTCTTTAGTGAAAGTTTACATGAAAGTTGAAACGCTCTAAACCCCTCTTTATTGTTTTTCTTAATTTTATTTTTAATTTGATTTTTCTCATTTTTCGAAATCTTTCTACCAAGTTCATAAGTTTTTTACCCATATTTTAAGTTTTGTTCTTTTGGAAATTTGGTGTACTTAAATGTAAAGTACCGTGGGTTTCTAGAATTTTTATCATATTAATTTAATCAAAAAATTTATATGGGTTGCGATCGATTTTTCAAATACATATTGAAAATTCATAAAAACTTATTTCTCACCACCATAATAAATCATAAGATTGTCTCTCAAAAAAATGTTGCATGTTTCAGCAATCTGAGAAAGGATCTCTACTGTGTAAGATCCATTAAACGAAAATAGTTATGATAAAGGAAATTTTCTTATAATCTAGTTTCATATGTGTTTGTTCAATATCATTTTTACAAATTGTATGTTCTTTTATTAGTAAATTGATTTACTATAGAAAAATAAATATTATCAATCAACCAAACATATGCAACATATCCCGTTCTTAGAGTAAAATATGACTGTTAGAGATTATGGTGATTGCCCTCAACTTGTTTTTATTGACAACTTAAAATATGTATATTCACTTTGGGAGTTTGAAGGTTGATTTTTTTTTTTTTGTTTCTATTAGAACATGGCATGTTAAATATTAGTTTTCTCTTACCCGTAAATAAGGGTGACAAATTAATTCGATCTAATAGTACCCGATCCAAAGTTCGAAATTTTGGATATACCGAACCCAAATTTTTGGATTCAAGTTTGGAATTAAATTTTAAACCCGAAATAGTTTCGATTTGGATTTCAATTGTACCGAATCGATATCCGATCCAAAACCGATCCAATATCGAAACCCGATACATTTGTTTTATTTAGACAAAACAAAACTAATAAATATCTTTGTTTGTTTAGAATCTATCTACCAAGTTGTTAAGTTTTTTTTACCTATATTTAAAGTTTTGTTGATATTAAAAATAAATATTATCAACCAACCAAGAGAATTTGATATATCTGTTCTTAGATTATGATGTGGAAATTCAATACTATTAATTTAATTCAAGAATATAAAATTAAAAAGAGAACCTTTTATTAGAACAATATATAATTATATGTATTGACCTATCTAGTTAGCAATAATAGTGATTTTTATAATGATGGCTATAGCCGTTTCTCTATCTGCTCCTCTCCCAAAAAATACTAAACTAAATTTAGGGGCTGACATCAATTTTGGTTGATGATAAGCCCACATTTTATTGTTTTCATTGATTTTGCTCTGTTTTTTTCAATAAAAATCTCTCTTTATTGAGATTCTAGTAACCCGTTGATAGGTTTTATCTATTGATATATTGGATTTTGTATTTTATGCTTGTGAATGATACCTGCCATTTTTTTTCCTTGAGTTTACTTTATTTTTCAATAAAAATATCTCTTTATCGAGAGTCTAGTACCCCGTTAGTGGTTTTTGTCTACCCATATATTGGTTTTTGTTCTTTCTTTTTGTGAGGGTAGGTTCTTTTATTTTGGCATCCGAAATCTTAGATCTACATGATTTTTTTATATTGGTTCATTGATTTGGATAGTATAGTATCGTAGCTATGGTCGGTTGTTCGAATTAATTTGGATTTTGTTATATTGGTTCTTATAGCAATTTATAAGAAAATTTTTAATTTTTAATATTTTTTGTAGATGTCGTATGTCCTTTTATTGATAAATTAATTATATATATAATAGTGATTTATAAGAATTGTTGCGCTGAGTTGACGAATTTGATATATAAATATTCAATAACAATATTTTCATTGACTCTGTAATGTGATAATTTATACACCAAATAATGTCTAATACTAATTGAGAGTATATTTAGTATTTTGAATAATTCAAATATCTTGTCAGGTCAATTTGTTTGTCCCATTAATTATTGCATAGCTAAAAAAATCCATAATAAAATGTTAAAGATAATCAGTTTAAAATTCATTTGAATATTATAACTGGTTGTTAGGTTTTTTTAATAATTGATTAATTTAAATTTTGAACGTGTATTTAGAATAGTGTGGTAAATATTTTTCAATTTTTAAAATTTTTTATTCAATAATAGTAGATTTATTCAAATTTGATTGCAACATATAATTGTAGATCGAGAGTTTGAGATATTAAAATACAATATTATATAATATAGATAAAATAGACTAATGTATTAAAATAATATATTTATATTAAAATCAATTAATAAATACACAATTTTGGAAAATGGCTCTATAGAGACATGTGCAAAAAATAGATGTGTCGGTATATAATGATATAATTGCAATTGATTTAAATCAAAAATTGTGATTAATTAGTTATTAAGTATTTTTTAAAATTAATCTGTAATATATAACTATATATTGTCTTATAGTATGATTGTAATTGATATTTATGAAAATTAGCTCGTAATATATAATAGTATAAATTTGATTGACTTTAAATTAAAAGATTTATAAGTTAGTAAATATTTTATCACTTTAAAAAATATTTAATTTATGCATGTACTAAATAAAATAAAATTTGTATTTCAAAAAATTTATTAAGTAACCAAGATAAGTAATTTATGATAAGAATGATATGATTAATTTAATTTCTGTGGTAAATTCTAAATGGCTCTTATATATATTTATAAAATTAATTCGTAATGTATAATAATGTAATTATGATTAATATTAAATCAGAAGAGTGGAAAATAAAAATTTTAAAAATTGCTTAATATTATTTTTATGTATAATCCTGATTGATTTCAATTATATACTAATTTATTATAATTGTTTTTTAATATTAAAAAATATGTAATATATGGATATGTTAAATCAAGTAACTTCTATATTTAATTTAAAATTGTTAACTAATCATGGTTAATATAATAGGATAAGAATGATAAATAAGGAATTTTTTTAATATAATATGATTGGTCTAAAATTAGGAATGACCTCTTGGTCCTAAAACAATTCAAAATTTTCTGATTGGCTAACTACATCTAACTATAGTCCTGATTGATTTTAATTTTATACTAATTTATTATAATTGTTTTTTAACAATAAAAAATATTTAATATATGGATATGTAAAATCAAGTAACTGCTATATTTAAATTAAAATTGTTAACTAATCATGGTTAATATAATAAGATAAAAATGATAAATAAAGAAAACTTTTAATATAATAAAGGATTTATTAATTAATTTTATTAACAAATTATGAATAAATATATTTTCGAGCCTTAAAAAAAATCGAGTTTTTGAAGATATGAATTTTATCCAAGTTATTTAAAATATGATTCAAATCCGATTTTGGAGTGTTGGTTTATATTTATTAAATAATTAATTTTATTAACAAAATTTGAATAAATATATTTTTGAGATTTTAAAACAATTGAATCTTTGAAGGTATGGATTTTATTCAAGTTATTTCAAATCTGATTTCAAATTCGATTATTCAGATTTCTAGTTGGGTTAGATTATAATTATTTTAAAAAAATTTAATTATACAACATGTATTATGAAAATCTATTTATAGTGTATGATAGACTTTTGAAGGTATGAATTTTATCAAATCTGATTTGAAATCCGATTCTTCAGATTTATAGTTGAGTTAGATTATAGTTATTTAAAAAAAAATCTAATTGTACAACATGAATTATGAAAATCTATTTATAGTGTATGATAATATGATTGTGATTGTTTTTATATTAAAAGAGTGGTTGATTAATGAACGATTAATTATGAAATTTAATTTAAAATATATAATAGTATATTGTGATTGATTTCAAATTAAAAATTGTGATTTTTTCGTAATTATTTTTTGATTTAAAAATATGTATTTATGGATATGCTAAATAAAATCATTATTGTATTTAAATTATAGAAGTGTTAACTAACCACAGTTTGTTAGGTCCAATAAGATTGTAGAAGGGGGGGTTGAATACAATCTATGTCATTTTCTCGAAATTTGTTCTTTGAATAAAATTTATCTTAAACAAATTTTGTGCGGAATAATATAACACAGAATTCAAGTTGAATATATCAATATATTAACTTGACGGGTGTTACAAATTATTATCAAGAGATTAATAACTAATTAGAAAATTCGACATGAACTTTTCTAATTTTGCTAATTAAAATCAAGATATCAAGATATGAACTAGGAAACTTAATTCGCTAGTAGTACAAGAGTAATCAATAAACAAGTTCCAGCGGATCAGATATTACAATAGGCTTGAACTGAATTTATTGTGTGAATTAAAGCTTGAGCACTTGTGTGTAGAAGATGAGAGTGTTTAATGTTCTTGGTTCTCTTTTTTCTTCTTGTTTTTGTCTACTGAAGCTTCGGTCCATGTGTTTGTTTTTATACAAAAACAAAACAATTGCTTCTGTCCATCTGCCACAATTTCACACGGCGATAGTATAACAGCTGCGCTGATAGTATAACTGGCACGGTGATAGTATAGCAGCCTAGGGATAGTAGAACTCATTCCCTTAAAATAGTATGGATTTACTTAGAAATAATATACATTTACTTAGAAATAGTTTACTTAAAACTTCGGTAATAGTATAAATATTTTGGTCATAATATAACTGGTAGAAATAGTATAGTTTAAATATTTCGGTAATAGTATAGTATATTATTACTTGATCAGTAATAATATCTATAATACTTCAGAAATAATATACTATTAATTCCAGAAATAATATAATTTCGGGGATAGTATAAATTCGGGGATAGTATAGTATACTATTACTAATGCAGTAATAGTATCTATATTATTCCAGAAATAGTATACCACTTATTTCAGAAATAGTATAACTGAATTTCCAGAAATAGTTCAACTGAAATTCAGAAATAGTATAACCAAAATTCTCCGAAATAGTATAATCCATATATTATTACTGATTGAATAAATCAGAGATTAATTAACTTAATTAATTAATTAAATAAATTAATTCAAATTGAATTAATTTGTTTAATTAAATTAATAATATAGTTAATTAATAATTGACTTACTCCTTGTGAATCACTGTAAACTTTGAGAAACATCCATTGGATAATTGTTGACGTTCGATGTACTGTCTGATTCATGAACGACTAACTCCAATATCTGTTCTTCAATTTGACTCTCAGTTGTGATCCACATACTTTCTTAGCACTCTTTAATAACTCCTGTACTGATGCTGTCTCCACGGTAATCTCTGTCACTTTAAACGAATCCAATTGCTTCAATGCTGAACTGGGGCATGATCAGTAAACTGACTCTTCTTCCAGTGTAAAACATCAAAACTATAGATTGACTTTCTTCTTTCTTCTGACATATAGTACTTTGTGAGATTCCTGAGACAGTGAGCATTAATTACTTATTACAATCTAATTTAAGTTGAGTCGAATCCTCGAATTACAAATAGGCTGTGTCATATGCCTTTCAATCTCCCCCTATTTGTTTGTTAAGAATTAACAAGCAAATTCCTAGAGGATAACTCAACTAACTCAACTTAAACTAGTAAAAGGTAAAACTGTAATTGCAAAGTAAATAATGAAAATGGTTCTGGTTTATATTTAACATTTCCAGATTCAAACATAAAAGATAAATACAAGATAGATGATCCTCTAGACTGATCATATTTCACATTAACCTATCTTGTTCTATCTAAGCTCTAAAGATATAACATGTAGAGCGATTCTTCACTTCGGGCTGTCTTCTCTCCTTATCTCTCCTTCTTTAGGTTCATCCAAGTCTGGAAGCATCTCGTGCAATTCTGCATCAGTAATTAATTCTCTTCTAGATGATGACACTGGATGAACTAGAGGTGTTCCAACTAGTGGTTTTTCAAGAGGTATTCCCAGCTTCTTTCTTAACTCACCTTTATAAAACTTGTACTTCTTCATGTTGTCTTGAGCATAAGACTTAATATGATCTGCAGCTTCACTTTTCAATGTAGTTGCAAAACCATGATTTCGTAGAGCATATTCAACATACACCAAGTGTCTGGCATGATGTTCACGGAGTTCCTTGGTCTGAAGATTAACAGTGTGAATGACATCTCCTATAAGAACTTTAACTTGAGGAGGATTACTAATTACTTCAGGACCTGCTCTTTCAGCGAAATCTAGGAATTTTTCATGAAGTAGTACACCAAGTTCATAAGAAGTTCTGACTTTTGGTCTCATTACCCAAAGTTCTGAAAGTGATCTATCATAGAAGAACTGAAGAGATACCTTTTGAGTTCCAAGCTTATGACAATGAACAAAGATTAGTAACTCTTCCATCTGATCACTTGCACAAGTTATGCTTAAAATTTCAGACTTCAAAGCTCTTAGATAATCATCTTGGAAAGGGTTCTTATCTTTAAACCTTTGAAACATATCACCTAACCGACGATCATCACAGCCAGAAGTTTGTGGTGAATCTATGATTCTTTGAGCACGTTCCCACTTATCACCACTCTTGTACTTAATGTACATTCTTCTTACTTGAAGCTTTTGAGAATGTTGCTGTTGAAGTGCTTCCTGTTCAGCCTTTTGAAGCCTTTCATTATGAGCTATCTGTTCCATTATTTTTCTGAGTCTTTCTTCTCTCATTGTCAGATTAGCTTCATTTTGTTCAAGTTCTTGATTGGCTTCAAAATTCATTCTTTGGAGTTCAGCAGGATTAGGAACTACAACTTCTTCATCCTCATCCCAGAAATTGAGATCTGGTTCCCCAAATGCTTCACCTTTATCTGAAAAGTCTAAATCAGCAAAAACATCAAGGTTATCAGGTTCACCTGAGTAGTAATAACCTTCTACAGTGTCATCCTTCGGTGCTGATTGAGCTTTCTTTCCCTTGTCACCTTTATCAAATTCTCCCCCTCTTGATTTGTCTTTGTCTCCCCCTTTAGTACCAGCTCCCCCTGTTGACTTCTCCCCCTTAGTTGAGGAATCCTCTACAGATTTATCAAATGCACCATCTTCAGGGTCTTGCTCATCACCATCTCCACCTTTTCCTTGAAAGAATTCTACCTCTTCTGTTGTGGGGATGATAGTGCGGCTAATCATGTTATATAAGTGTTTTAGCCCTTGACTTTGATGTGCACTTTGGCTTTCAATCCGATTAAGACGACTTTTAGTAGATAACTGATTTTCACGTACTTCTGTTTGAATGTCTTCAACCTTATTTGAAAGAGCCGTAATAATTCTGTCTTGAGTAACTGTTATGTCCGAGGAGTCAGAGATTATCTGTTGTTGAGAGAGTTCAAGAGTATTGATCTTGGTGTTAAATGCAGTCTTCATTATTTGAATGTCATGTTTCACTCCCATAAGCTGACTGTTGACAGAGGTAGATGAAGAAGACGGTACATCCACTTGTGCTCGAAGTAAATTTGCTTCAGCTTTAGTTGCCTCAAGTTCCTTTTCTAGAGCTTTAATCTTTTCTTCCAATGAACGAGTGTATGTGTCAGTGTGTGCACTCACCTGATTATCACTCTGTGTTTTGCTCACCTGACGTGCATGTGTTTCACTCAGTTTTGAGGTGATCCTCACATCACTCCTCACTATTTCCTTAGCTGCTCCAGAAAGTGTACCTGCAGGTAAAATCACCCTAGCCTCCTCTTGGAAGGTCAGTGGTGGTGCAATGGGAGTTCGTAAATCCCTATCCACAGTCATTTCTGTCATGTCAGTTGGAATTGAAGTCTGAATTGCTTCAGTGACAGAAAGACTGAGTTGCCTTCCACTTTCTCCAGTTGAAACTGCGAGTGGAAAATCCCTTGAGGGAGCCAGGAATGTTCCTCCTGGGAGGGGAGATGATGACTCTATTAATTTTGGTGGAGAGTCAAGATTTCCCTCATTAGCCTGTGAAGGCTCCTCTACCGTGACTATGGTAGGCACTGTTTCAGTTCCTAAGTGCTCTCCTCTCAATGTGTCCCTATTTTCATCCAGTTCTACATGTTCTCCCATTGTTAGTAATAACAGTGGGGTTGTGCTTGACACATTACAGGAAGCCATGGCCGACTGGCGAAATTCAATGGACTCATCCTGTTGAGAGAATGGTTTCAGAAGCTGTTCATTTGCCATTTCAAAGTCCATATCCTTTTGGGAGGGTATGGATGAGCTTACAGTTGCCTCGGGTTCATTTCTACTCTTCTTTAGTAGAGGCAGAGCTGTGGGTTCACTCACTTCTTCACTACTTCTTTCAGTTCTTTTAAGCTGTGATTTCTTCTTTCTGACTTGATAGACTTTATCTGTTTTTGACCTTGTGTTTGGCTCTTTGACCTGGGATAGAGATTGTGGTTCTACAATCCCTTGGTCAGTCCTAACAACCACTTGGGTTCCAGAAGAAGATTGAGAGATAGAAGTAGTTAAGGGATCAGAATGTAATACCTGGTCAGCAGATGAAGTGACATGAGCCTCTTGTGATTGAAATTCCGGCTCAGCTTGTTCAAGAGCAGGTGCATTTTGTTCTGGATGCACAATAGCAAGTGCTTGTTGTTCTATGATTGGTTCTGGTTGCTCAGGTACAGGTCCAGGAATAATTGGAAGATGTATGAATGTGGACATGTACTGAGTAACAAGCACTGGTACGTTGTTGTAGTCATTCTGTTGTGAGACAGCTCTTGTATGAAATTTCTTATGAAAAGACTTTGAATCTTGAGCTTCCTCATCAACAAATGTATTCTGTACCTCCTCAGAAACCAAGTGATTAAAAATAAGAGTGAAAAATCTAGGATACTAGATTAATACCTTTTCACCCTGACTAAAATTCTTTTTACCAGTTACTATTCTTCTAAACATGTTCTTCCAAAGAATTTTACCTATATCAATTCTTCGATTGTGGACAACCGAATAACCAATATACTGAATCAGAGAAGGAATATTTGAAAAAAGAGTGTTAGCACAGTTAGCAAACACTCGAATTAAAGTATCAAACAACAAGTACCATTCAGCTACCCAACCATTTTTCGGCAAGTTGCTCAATTTCAACTGTCCCTGATAATTAATATCAGTGAAAAACTGAGTCAATTCAGTGTTGGACGGATTATCAACAAAATCAGCAGTAGTAAGATTCAACACTGTCTTGAGTACTGATTCATTGACTCTGAACTGTGAGTTCCCAACCTTGAATGAAAAGGCATTGGTTGCTGCAGATATAATAGCTGTAGAACACATCAGTCGTAGAGGTTCCATTTTCATTGGAGCGTCAAGAGATAAAGCACTACTGATGATTGGTTGTTCATTCAAGAAACGAATCCAGGGCTTGAATCTTTCAACCATACATTCCTCTGGATCATAAAAACCAACCATGTTGTGCTTAACTAGTTCGAATTCAACAGCCATTTTAATACAGATTTTAAGATTTTGAAATTTTTAATTTTTAGCACAAAATTTCAATAAAACTTAATTAATTCGAATTATTAATAAATCAAAAATCCAAAAAATAACTAAGTTCTTGACAAATTCTTAAAACCTCAGTATATGATCTAGATACCATCACAAACAACCAGGTATTTTTAGTTTTCTGAAAATTGAACCCAATCTCTTGGAAAAACAGATCGAAAAATATAATTTTTCAAAACAAAAGTTCCTAAAAACTCGAAGAAATCGGGTTAAAGAACAGTTTAATCGATGATTTTGATCAAGGAATCGATAGGAGATCTTGGATTGTTGATACAGTGATGATTTCAGTCTAAAATATGGCAGCACTTCGTTATACCGATGTGTATGTATCGTATGTATCAGTACAAGAAGTTCTCTGTGACTAAACACGAGACATAGTATAGATTAGAGATAGTATGACTAGAGATAGTATAGACTATATATATACTCTACTGTGTATACTATCACCGGAAGCCCTATACTATTGCCGCAATTTATATTATTTCTAAGTCTATTTTTATACTATTTCTAGTCACCTATATTATTACCGACACACTATATTATTTCTAAGATTAACTCTATTATTACAGATCGTTATATTATTACTAACAATAATTCTATATTATTTATAAACACTTATACTATGACCGGACACTGTATTATTAATAAGAAATTCTATACTATTTCTAAGATTCTAAACTATTTATAGAATTAACAACTATTTACAGATATAACAATTATTGCTAATAATCTATATTATTACTGAAAAATACATTAACAGATTTACACCAGATTAAATTAAGCAAGCTATGTACAAGTTATATACTCAGTAATTTACAGAACTTCGAAATCTTAATAAAATAATAATTTACAACAAATTATTTATTTACAACACAAAAAACAACATAGGTTAGCCCTTTTACGAAATCAAACAATAATAACAAAAGGACAAACACTACAAAACAAATAAAATTAAAATATTCACATAATTATATTATTTCTAATTTCATAATTGACCAAATAAAATATTAACATGATTGACAAGTGTTCGAAAATAAGCAAGTGGGATTAATTAATGATAAAATAATTAAACAAGTGATTTTAAACAACAAATATTCACAAAATAATCACTTGTTAAATTATTAAAGAACAGACCTCAGATATTAACCAAATTAATTACTAGGACTATTTAACATACCCAATTCACCAACAATTCTGGTGAATGTGGATTCGTCAAGAGACTTAGTAAAAATATCTGCTGTTTGTTCTTCCGTGGGAACAAAATGTAACTCCACGGTACCATTCATGACATGCTCTCGAATAAAATGATACCTGATGTCAATGTGCTTTGTTCTTGTATGCTGCACAGGATTGTTGGAGATTGCTATGGCACTTGTATTGTCACACAAGATAGGAATCTTGTCAAGTACAAATCCATAATCCCGTAGCTGATTTCTGATCCACAAGATCTGAGCGCAACAGCTTCCAGCAGCTATGTATTCAGCTTCGGCTGTAGAGTTGGAAACTGTTTGCTGTTTCTTACTATACCAAGAAACCAACCTGCCACCTAGGAATTGACAACTCCCAGAGGTGCTTTTTCTATCTACAACACTTCCTGCATAATCTGAATCTGTATATCCAACAAGATTAAAACCAGAATCTTTAGGGTACCAAATTCCCAAATTAGGAGTACCCTTAAGATATCTCAAAATTCGTTTTACAACAATGAGATGCACATCTCTAGGATCCGCTTGGAACCTTGCACACAAGCATGTAGCATGCATAATATCAGGTCTACTTGCAGTGAGGTAAAGTAATGAGCCTATCATACCTCTGTAGCTTGTGATATCTACCTTGGCAGAATTTTCACATGCTCCAAACTTAACAGCTGTAGATGATGGTGTTCTTGCTGAAGAAGAGTCCTCCATTTGATACTTCTTGAGGAGCTCTTTGACATACTTGGATTGATAGATAAATATTCCATCTGTCCTTTGACTGATTTGCAATCCAAGAAAGAACTTCAGCTCACCCATCATGCTCATTTCAAATTTACCCTGCATTAACTTAGCAAATTTCTTGCACAAAAGATCATTAGTAGACCCAAATATTATATCATCCACATAGACTTGGACTAATATAGTATCATTCTTATGTTTCTTAGTGAAGAGAGTTTTGTCTATGACACCTCTAACAAAATCATTTTCAAGTAAAAATTCAGAGAGAGTGTCATACCATTTCCTTGGTGCTTTCTTAAGACCATAGACAGCTTTGAAAAGGAAGTAGACATAGTCAATTAGATCTGGATCTTCAAAGCCAGAGGGCTGTTTTACATAGACCTCTTCATCTAGCTTGCAATTTAAGAAAGCACTCTTGACATCCATTTGATAAACTTTAAAGTTTGAGAATGCAGCGAATGCTAAGAATATTCTTATGGCCTCAAGTCTAGCCACTGGAGCATAGGTCTCATCATAGTCGATGCCTTCAGATTGTGAGTAACCTTTTGCTACCAGTCTTGCTTTATTTCTCGTCACTGTACCATCTTCATCAAGTTTGTTCCTGAATACCCACCTAGTGCCAACTACTGGTCTATTTGTAGGTCTGGGTACCAGCTTCCAAACTTCTTGTTGTTTAAATTGATTGAGTTCATCTTGCATAGCAATCACCAAATCAGGATCAGAAAGAGCTTCTTCAGTTTTCTTAGGTTCCATTTCAGATAGAAACCCTGAATAATTGCATTGATTCTGAAGAGCTCTTCTAGTTTTTACACCAACAACTGGATCACCAATGATTAACTCAAAAGGATGAGCTCTATTCCAAACAGTCTGTCTGGGAAGATTAGATCTTGATGATTCGCCTTGACCTTCATTGGGATGTTGTGTGTGACCAGTTGACCCTTCATTTTCTCCCTCTGAGTTGTAGCTAGGTTGACTAGATGATGATTGATTATTAGAGACATGGGAATTTTGACTACTATCATTGATTTCATCACCATTACCCTGATCATCATTGTTGTCATTAGCATCAGCAAAAATCTCAGGTGCATTGTCATCATCTGAATCTGTATCTGTCATGTCATCGAAAGATAGCTTCTCAGATGGATTCTCAGTTTGGATACTAGGGAGTTTAGTTTCATCGAATGTTACATTGACACTTTCCATCATCTTCTGTTCATCAATCACATACACCCTGTATGCTCTCATTGAATAACCAATAAAAATTGCTTCAAATGCTTTGGTATCGAATTTACCACCTTGATCATCACCTTCTTTAAGCACAAAGCACTTTGCCCCAAATACATGAAAGTATTTGAGTGAAGGTTTCTTATCAGCCATAATTTCATAGGGTGTCTTCATTTGATCTTTATTGATTATAGTTCGATTCTGGGTATAGCACGCAGTATTGATGGCTTCAGCCCAAAAGTACAATGGAAGCCTTGATTCACTTAGCATAGTACGTGCAGCTTCAATCAAGGTTCTATTCTTTCTTTCCACTACCCCATTTTGCTGAGGAGTTCTTGGAGCTGAATATTGTCTGGTTATACCCTTCTCAGTACAAAAGTCATTTAGAACTGCATTCTTGAATTCAGTTCCATTGTCTGATCTTATAGCTCTCACTGGATACGTAGAATCTCGCTCAATTAATTTAATGTGATCAATCACCAGTTGTGGAGTCTCATCTTTAGAATTCAAAAACAGAACCCATGTGTATTTTGAAAAATCATCAACAATCACTAGAGCATATCTCTTCCTTGACATAGACATCACATTAACTGGACCAAACAAATCCATATGAAGTAATTGTAATGGTTCAGTTATTGAAGATGTATCAGTGCTCCTGTGACTTGCCCTTTTTAGCTTGCCCTTTTGACATGCATCACACAGTCCTTCTTGAGTGAATTCCATTGAAGGCAAACCTCTCACCAATTCTCTTTTGACCAGAGAATTCATTGTCTTAAAATTAAGATGAGAAAGTTTCGTGCCATAGCCAACTCTCATCATTAGATGCTTTAGTGTAGAAGCAAGTGACTTCTTCAGTGCTTCCTGAGTTCATATTGGCTACGTACAGATTGTCTTTTCTAACTCCTGTCAGTTGTGGCTTTTCATGTCTCTTGTGTGAAATTAGACAATTCTTCTTATTGAAATGAACTTCATAACCTTTATCACAGAATTGACTGACACTGAGCAAATTGTGCTCAAGTCCTTTCACAAAAGAAACTTCATCAATGATAACATTTCCAGCTTCAAGTCTGCCATATCCATCAGTTCTACCTTTGTTGTTATCCCCAAAGGTAACTACTGGGCCGGCCTTCTCCACCACATTTGTCAGCAGGGTTCTATCTCCAGTCATATGCCTTGAACATCCACTGTCCAAGATCCAGGTTACTCGATCAACCTGTTCAATACCCTGCAATGACAAATGAGTTAAACCTTCTTCGGGACCCAAATTTGATTGGGTCCTGCGTATTTAAAGTATTGACCTTTATCAGGTAAAACAACATTTTTAAGTTTAACCTCTTTAGTCAATAAACATTTAACCTTATAAACAGATTTGAAAATCTTTTGTTTAATCTTGGGTATCCATGTTTCTCTCGCAGCAGTAACACTTGTGTCATTGACTGGACATTTGACCTTGTAGACATTCTTGGTAATCTTTTGTTTAGTCTTAGGTGCAAATGTCTCTCTCTTAACTTGAGGAGGAAAAGCAGTCTTAGATCGAACATTATTGTTCCTGTTCATGTGCTGTCGAGAAGCATTCTGTTTAACACATGCATAATTACCATTAAAATAAGCACGCATATTGTTAAAAGCACAAGACATACAATTGATAATACCACATGCTTTATGATTAGAATCAATAGTAGACATGGTATTTTTCTGTTTTAACTTGTTACTACCTAATCCAGTCTTAGAAGAACTAGCTGATTCAACAACTTTGACTGGTACTTTAGGTACATCTTTCTTGGATGAAACATTTGTTGTGTTAACGTCCTCAACTGATTTAGCCTTAACAAATACTGTGACATTTTTCTTGGATGACACATTCTTTGTATTTGAGTTCTTAACAGTTTTATCCTTAACACATTTATTCTTAACAAGGACTGTGCCATTTGCACTATCCTCATTTCTCATTTCTTCTTGTATAACCATAGAACGAATATCTGGTGGACCAGCATCAGATTTTGTAAACATTGGTTTTTCAACATTCTTGAGAATATGTGGTATACCTCTTTCTTTAGCTGGGATAGAATTAGGAGAATGATTACTCAAAGAACCAACAGCTTGACTGTAATCAAATCCTATTCCTACAGTTCGTTCTACTGCTTGTTTGTTGAAGAAATCTTTAGAAACCTTAACAGTATTATAACAAGCTCTAACCTGTGTTTCAAGTTCTCTAATCTTGGTTTCTTGTTAAGCAATCCTATCAACTTGTTTTACCATGTATTCTCCTAGACCCTTTTCTCTGTAGTTAAGTCGAGCTATTTCTTCTATATTCTTATCTTGATTAACCTGCACCTTTTTTAAATCTAACATTTGATTTTCAAGGTTAGTGTTAACAAGACTTATTCTCTCGTACCCTCTTTGTGCATTATTCAAGGAACTACGTAAACTATCAATTAAATGAGCATCAGTAAGAATTACCGGTGTGGTATAATAAGTTGAAGATTCGACATTTGCCACCAACGCAAAGTTTCCATATTCTTCATCTTCGCTATCTGTGTCATCCCAGCTTTTACCAGCAGCCACATAAGCTCTTCCACTTTTCTTCTTTTCAGAAGCATAATCTTTCTTCTGTGCTTGCTTGGGTTTCTGACACTCAGTAGCAAAATGTCCCAACTCATTACAATTGAAACAACGGATTTTGCTTCTGTCAACAGTTCCAGTTTTATAACCTCCCCTGTTACTAGAGGATGAAGAACCTCCTCTCTGAAATCTGTTATTTGACTTAAACCTGAACTTTGGATTTCTTCTGAATCTGAAGTTACTAAATTGTCTCACCATCATTGCCATAGATTCATCTTACAATTGATCCAGCTCTTCAAGTGAATAAAATTCTCCACCATCCTGAGTAGCTGGTGTTTGGCCAAGTTCTACTTCAGTTTGTTCCTTGTTGAAACTGTTAGGTTGAACAACTTTAGTTTCCACTTCCTTAGGAACCTCAACCACTAGAGCTGTAGAAGAATTTGCCATTCTGCCTTTGCCATAGAATTCCTTTTGCTGTACTTGTTCTAATTCATATGTTTTCAGAACACCAAACAGCCTTTCAAGAGCAACCTGAGTTAGATCTCTAGATTCTCTGATGGCAGTGATTCTATGCTCCAAGTGAGTGGGCATAGTTAGTAAAAACTTCATGTTGATCTCCTTCTGAGTATATTGCTTGCCATGAACTTGTAAGTTGTTGATTATCTTGTTATACCTTTCGAACACTTCCTGAATGCCTTCATTAGGGCCAGCTCTAAAGTGTTCATATTCAGAAGTTAGAATTTGTAGTCTATTTTCCTTGACTTCATCAGTCCCTTCATTAATGACCTCAATAGTTTCCCAGATGTGCTTAGCAGTTTTACAATTCCTCACATGGCTATACATTACAGCATCTAAGGAATCCAATAGAATGAGTCTCAAATTTTTATCCAATCCAGCTTCCTCCTTATCTTCAGAGGTATAGTTCTTAGGGTCCTTTGGATAGGATTTGGCAGGGACTGTTACAGTTCCATTGACAACTGTTTCAGTATCATGTTGCATGGGAGTTACTGGTCCATTTTCCAAAACCCACAAAAATCTTGGGTTTGCTACATCAAGAAATAACTCCATTTTGTTTTTCCACATATCATAGTTATCTTTATTAAAGATAGGAATTTTAACATTGCCTTTGGCTGACATGATGAATTTTTAATAGAGTTAAAAATTCGAGCTTGATTTTTTGATTGAGTAAAAATAGGATCTTGATTTGTGTATCAATCAATAGGCTCGGATACCAATTGTTAGGTCCAATAAGATTGTAGAAGGGGGGGGGTTGAATACAATCTATGTCATTTTCTCGAAATTTGTTCTTTGAATAAAATTTATCTTAAACAAATTTTGTGCGGAATAATATAACACAGAATTCAAGTTGAATATATCAATATATTAACTTGACGGGTGTTACAAATTATTATCAAGAGATTAATAACTAATTAGAAAATTCGACATGAACTTTTCTAATTTTGCTAATTAAAATCAAGATATCAAGATATGAACTAGGAAACTTAATTCGCTAGTAGTACAAGAGTAATCAATAAACAAGTTCCAGCGGATCAGATATTACAATAGGCTTGAACTGAATTTATTGTGTGAGTTAAAGCTTGAGCACTTGTGTGTAGAAGATGAGAGTGTTTAATGTTCTTGGTTCTCTTTTTTCTTCTTGTTTTTGTCTATTGAAGCTTCGGTCCATGTGTTTGTTTTTATACAAAAACAAAACAATTGCTTCTGTCCATCTGCCACAATTTCACACGGCGATAGTATAACAGCTACGCTGATAGTATAACTGGCACGGTGATAGTATAGCAGCCTAGGGATAGTAGAACTCATTCCCTTAAAATAGTATGGATTTACTTAGAAATAATATACATTTACTTAGAAATAGTTTACTTAAAACTTCGGTAATAGTATAAATATTTCGGTCATAATATAACTGGTAGAAATAGTATAGTTTAAATATTTCGGTAATAGTATAGTATATTATTACTTGATCAGTAATAATATCTATAATACTTCAGAAATAATATACTATTAATTCCAGAAATAATATAATTTCGGGGATAGTATAAATTCGGGGATAGTATAGTATACTATTACTAATGCAGTAATAGTATCTATATTATTCCAGAAATAGTATACCACTTATTTCAGAAATAGTATAACTGAATTTCCAGAAATAGTTCAACTGAAATTCAGAAATAGTATAACCAAAATTCTCCGAAATAGTATAATCCATATATTATTACTGATTGAATAAATCAGAGATTAATTAACTTAATTAATTAATTAAATAAATTAATTCAAATTGAATTAATTTGTTTAATTAAATTAATAATATAGTTAATTAATAATTGACTTACTCCTTGTGAATCACTGTAAACTTTGAGAAACATCCATTGGATAATTGTTGACGTTCGATGTACTGTCTGATTCATGAACGACTAACTCCAATATCTGTTCTTCAATTTGACTCTCAGTTGTGATTCACATACTTTCTTAGCACTCTTTAATAACTCCTGTACTGATGCTGTCTCCACGGTAATCTCTGTCACTTTAAACGAATCCAATTGCTTCAATGCTGAACTGGGGCATGATCAGTAAACTGACTCTTCTTCCAGTGTAAAACATCAAAACTATAGATTGACTTTCTTCTTTCTTCTGACATATAGTACTTTGTGAGATTCCTGAGACAGTGAGCATTAATTACTTATTACAATCTAATTTAAGTTGAGTCGAATCCTCGAATTACAAATAGGCTGTGTCATATGCCTTTCAATCTCCCCCTATTTGTTTGTTAAGAATTAACAAGCAAATTCCTAGAGGATAACTCAACTAACTCAACTTAAACTAGTAAAAGGTAAAACTGTAATTGCAAAGTAAATAATGAAAATGGTTCTGGTTTATATTTAACATTTCCAGATTCAAACATAAAAGATAAATACAAGATAGATGATCCTCTAGACTGATCATATTTCACATTAACCTATCTTGTTCTATCTAAGCTCTAAAGATATAACATGTAGAGCGATTCTTCACTTCGGGCTGTCTTCTCTCCTTATCTCTCCTTCTTCAGGTTCATCCAAGTCTGGAAGCATCTCGTGCAATTCTGCATCAGTAATTAATTCTCTTCTAGATGATGACACTGGATGAACTAGAGGTGTTCCAACTAGTGGTTTTTCAAGAGGTATTCCCAGCTTCTTTCTTAACTCACCTTGATAAAACTTGTACTTCTTCATGTTGTAAATCAAAATAGTGGAAAATAAAATTTGTAAAAATTGCTTAATATTATTTATGTATAATCCTGATTGATTTTAATTATATACTAATTTATTATCATTGTTTTTTAATATTAAAAAATATGTAATATATGGATATGTTAAATCAAGTAACTACTATATTTAATTTAGAATTGTTAACTAATCATGGTTAATATAATAGGATAAGAATGATAAATAAGGAAAACTTTTAATATAATATGATTGGTCTAAAATTAAGAATGACCTCTAATTGGTCCTAAAATAATTCAAAATTTTCTGATTTGCTAACTACATCTAACTGTAATCCTGATTAATTTTAATTTTATACTAATTTATTATAATTGTTTTTTAACATTAAAAAATATGTAATATATGGATATGTAAAATCAAGTAACTACTATATTTAAATTAAAATTATTAACTAATCATGGTTAATATAATAAGATAAGAATGATAAATAAAAAAAACTTTTAATATAATAAAAGATTTTTTAATTAATTTTATTAATAAATTATGAATAAATATATTTTCGAGCCTTCAAAAAAATCGAGTTTTTGAAGATATGAATTTTATCTAAGTTATTGAAAATATGATTCAAATCCGATTTTGTAGTGTTGGTTTATATTTATTAAATATTTAATATTATTAACAAATTTTGAATTATATTTTTGAGCTTTTAAAACAATCGAGTCTTTGATGGTATGGATTTTATCCAAGTTATTTCAAATCCGATTTTTCATATTTATAGTTAAGTTAGATTATAATTATTTAAAAATTTTAATTGTACAACATGTATTATGAAAATTTATTTATAGTGTATGATAGCCTTTGAATGTGTGGATTTTATCCAAGTTATTTCGAATCTGATTTTTCAGATTTATAGTTGAGTTAAATTATAATTATTTAAAAAAATTTAAATGTAGAACATGAATTATGAAAATCTATTTATAGTGTATGATAATATGATTGTGATTGATTTTATATTAAAATAGTGCTTGATTAATGAATGATTAATTGTAAAATTTAATTTAATATATATAATAGTATATCGTGATTGATTTCAAATTAAAAATTGTGATTTTTTAGTAAATATTTTTTGATTTAAAAATATGTATTTATGGATATGTTAAATAAAATCATTATTGTATTTAAATTATAGAAGTGTTAACTAACCATAGTTAATGAAGTGGGGTAAGAATGTAAATAAGGAAAACTCTTAATATAACATGATTTGTCTAAAATTTAGGAATCTAAAATAATTCATAGTTTTCTGATTGGTTAACTGATATATGGTAGACTCAGGTATTATAATAAAGGATAAGTATTTTACATTTTGTGAGCATATATATAGCTATGGACACGTACTTATAAAAATATCATTAATATTTTAAAAAAGACAAACTGGATGCATGTAATAATCGCGAATTTTTGAATAAATTTTTCTACTCGATATTTAAATTTTAATTAAGAGCGATGCACTAGTATATTTTAATTAGCGCGTTTTTGTAAAATTTCGAAATTTTATATATTCATATGCAAGCAAATATTATATTATATCTATTTAATTATATTTATTCGGTGTTTATTAAAATTAGGAAATTTAGGAAAATAGGATTTTAGTTTTGGGTCGAATTTATTTTAGGAAACGAAATTAGAGTCTCGTTTTAATTAGCCTGCAGGGGGAAATGAGATTATTGAGGAGACAGCATTTTTTTTTACCAAACATTGCACTAAAACACTATCATTATTTTCACAGCACTTACTTTTGTCTCCCAAAATTTGTTCCTTTTAAATTTAATAAAGGAATGGCACTAACTGGCCTCATCCTTAATAGCTGGAGGGGTGTACATCATTTTCAATCAAAAACCAAAACAGAGTAGTCCACTTTTCTTTTTCCTATAAAACACCAAATGTCTCTTTCTTTAACCAATACCCGACCAAACCATTTTTTTTCATTCACAAAACAGAGCAAACACATGTAGTTGTTTCTTTTCTCTTAACCATTTCTCTTTCTTTTTATTTTCGATTTCTTTCTTTTCGTTGAAACCGGTAGGTTTGATTTTTGTTGTGGTGAAATAAGGGGGAGAGGAAGAGATGGAGTCGGGGAGAGGGAGAGATGAGAGATCGAGAGAGATGAGGGTGTGATGTTGATTGTGTTTGCTTGTCGTGGAAAGGGGGGAGACGACCACCACTATGGTGGTGGTGTTGATTAGTGAAATCGACAAGGAGAGTGGAGAGAGATTGACACGGATAGAGACAGAGAGGGGTTACGAGAGAGAGGAGAGGGAGTCGGGAGAGAGGGGTGGTGGCGTGAAGAAGAGATGCAAAGAGATAAGAGAACGGAGAGATAGAGTAGAGGGAGAGATTGAGTCGGGGAGAGTGGAGAGAGATTGAGAGAGATGAAGGGGGCGTCGATGGTTGGTGTTGTGCGAAGGATCGAGAGAGAGACACTGTTCGGTGGTGGTCCAGATGAGAAGAGAGGGAGATTAGAGGCGGAGGGAGAGATGGAGAGCGAGAGAGGGAGAGCGAGCGAGAGAGAGAGAGAAAGAGAGAGAGCGGGGGGGGAGAGAGAGAGGGAGAGATGAACGAGAGAGAGAGAGAGAGAGAGAGAGAGAGAGAGAGAGAGATATATATATATATATATATATATATATATGCGGGACTGGAGAGAGATTTCCGGTGAGTCGAACGGTGGAGGTGGCGCTAGGGGGGGCCCACGCTGCAGTTAAATAAAATGATAAAATAATATAGTTTTAATAAAATTGGTGATCAGATTTTATAATTTGGAATAAAATAATAGGGGTGCTGTTGGTTTTAAAACTGGAATATTGATTAAAATTGTAGAAATTATTAATTTAACAAAAAATGGTAAAATTGAGTAATTAATTAAATAAAAATATTTTATGATTATTTGGACATAATTAGAGATTCAATTATTTATTAATAAAAGAGGGTATAATTGTGAATAAATAGAGTTAAAAATGATATTTAATATTTTTCGATTATTTTAATTAACCAGATCGGACCAGATTAATTTAGAGATTGATTTCGGATTAATATTAAATTAAAAAATGGAAGAGAAATTAGTTGGTGAGAATAATAATTATGGATTTAAATGGAATAAAAATGGATTGTTGAATTATTTTGTTTTGAGAATAAATAGAGATTAATATTAATTAAATTAGAGAATTTTAGAGACTTGTAGAGGATCCATAAGAGCTAATTTATAGTGCGATTTAAATAACTAATTAATTGTTAGCGAATACTTAGAAATGATTAGAGCCCTTTTTAAATGAGAATTTTCTTGTAATTAAATAAAGTGGGATTTACGAATATTAAAAATAGTATATATTTTCTAGATTTGATTCCCGAGTCCGATGGAAGAGTTATTTATCCGGGGATTATTTTCCGTTATTTATAGTAGAGATTTTCGAGAGATATTATTATTTAATATTTAAATATTATATTAGCGGTTTAGAAATACTTTATTTTGACGAAGCGCTCACGTATTTCTGGTTGTCATTTTTAG
Source organism: Saposhnikovia divaricata (assembly GCA_036435485.1). Lineage (NCBI taxonomy): Eukaryota > Viridiplantae > Streptophyta > Magnoliopsida > Apiales > Apiaceae > Saposhnikovia > Saposhnikovia divaricata. The sequence continues at coordinate 62,954,486 of CM071597.1, read as the reverse complement.
AGAATACTTTTCGAGCCGTAGATCGAAGCCAAGTTCACGGGTAGAGTATAATTTTATCTGCATTCATTTGCACTACGAGATCGAGGCAAGTTCCTTCCTACCCTAACTCTTAGAGACTTGTATTTCTGTTCGTATTATGTCATTCCTTATTTATTTTCGAGCTGTCAATTATAAGGCGAATTATATCCCTTATAAGCGTGGAATCAGTTTCATTGCTATCGGGTCGATCTCATTAATTCAAATTGACTATTATTGTGATTCAGTGAAACTAATCTCATTTGTTCGAGATAGTTAAATTTATTCTTTTCAGTCGAATTTATTGTACAAATTCGACAATAATTATTGATTATCTTTATTTGGTTCATCTCTCGAATCAACAAATAAGAGTTACAAAATTAGAATCGTTAGAGTTGTCACTTGTTGATCAAGTGAAAAATATCCTACTTAACGTTCATCAATTATGAGTATTGTAAATATTCGAGTAGTACTATTTGTTCGGTACAACTCAAAACATTCCATTTTAAGACAATTCTCATTGGTTCGAGATAGTTGCCGTTATTGTCAAGGTTTGGCATTTTGATCGTGCCAACCAATAAAATATTATTATTGAGAATTTACCTCAGTCCATTGTTCGGATTGGTGGAACAATTGAGTCAGACTGGCAGTCCGCCAGATTTGTAAATATTTTCCTGGTAGAATTATCTCAAGTTATCTATTCATCAAATATTCGGGAATTCTGTATTCTACTGGTCAATTTTGGGAAAGAGGCCCATTATAGAGAAAGAGAGACCCGTGTACCCTTATACGGACACGAGGATTTAGGCACTATGATGCCAGGGTTGAATTAATAACCCACTATGATGCTAGCATTCATACATATATATTATATTGTTGATATCGTATTGTAGCCGTGATCGGGCGAAGTGCGGTGTCATTGGAGGACGGTATTCCCGGTCGGTTAGTTGATCGCCCCACCGAGATACCGAGAGGTGGAAGACCGGTTTATTCTTAAATCACGAGTCATCAGAGTTATATCAAATGAGTCTTTCGAGTATTCTGATTTCGAGATGAGTATTGAGTTAGAGTCAGATTGTGATATCCGATTATTCATAAAATTTTGAGTATTTCTTTCGGTAAATCTTATTATAATTATATACCGTGCAAGGAGAGAACTTGCTGAGCACCATAGTTGCTCATTCTTGCTTTACAACATTTTATTCAGCTGTCAAGATGGAAAGATGCGAGACGTCCAGCCAGGCATCCAGAGGAAAGGGAATAGCTTCAGGCTATGCTGACAAGAACTAGAATATCATGCTGGAACCTTGATCTTTCTACTTTTGTGAACTTATGTAATACATTATCCGGAGATGTAATATGTCGTATTGTAATATTGTGTGAGACTGATCTTGGATCTGCGGAGTGGGATACTTACGCTCCGTTGTAATGAATATTTCGTTGTATTATTGTGTTACCGTGTGCTACAGGATATTGAGACAATGTGACGACCCGGGTCCCCGGTCAGGGTGGATTTGGGGGCGTTACAGTTTTGGTATCAGAGCGTTAGTTATATTTTAGGAATCGTACGAGCCTAGAATTATAACACGGCATGAGAATTTAGAGGTATTACACGATGTTGAGATTTTAGCACTAAGTGCCTTACACCTTTAGCTATATCTATATACGTATCTAGTCGATTAGAACTTGTTTCTGAGCGAAACTATTTACTTTTGTAGATGTCTTCATCAGGATCTACCGGTTTCTTACCTATGCGAGACAGATCTCCTACACCATACCCACTAGGACCTCTAGATCCTAGGTCAGGAACGGATAGTGACCCATCTGAGGAGTATATGCTGATCGTCAGTGACTCGGAGGACTCTTCTATTCGGATTCTTACACCTTCTCCTCCACACGTGATAGACTTGGTAGATTCCCCTGACCAGGTCATTGAGGTAGCTGATTCTCCTATGCCAGCGATCGACCTAGAGGCTCCTACTCCTAAGACTACACTTATTTACACTCCTGAGATGTTTAGAGTTGAGACCCCAGTGCCCGAGATTACTGATCTAGTTGATGAGAGCCAGCTTTCACCCGTCCACACTGAGGTGGTGCCTAGCTCAGCTGTTCCAGTTTCTAGAGTTGCTACACCTACTAGGGCTACAGCTTTCTCAGATTTTGTTACTGCTCCTATCCCGATTTTTACTTCGGCTCTGACAGTCCCTACTATACCTGATTACATGTTCCCACGTATCGGCGACACTCCTGTTTGTGATACTGCTCCATCTGTACCCACTATACCCATTCATGCTCCGACTCAGCCCACTATGGCTACTGTTGCTACTACTGCTATGCCACCTGTTCCCACTGAGTAAGTTGGGGTGGCGGGAGAGATGGTCCCTTGGCACATTCACCATACCCTGTTCCAGCATTACCGATGGTTATGGTCTCGCTATGAGGTGATCTTTGCTACTAGCGATGGTATCCTTAGACTGTTGGTTGTTCCAGATCCTTTTGTTGTGCATCATGGAAGGAGTCTACTGGTTAGAGACGTCCCGATGGAGATCATGCATCAGATTGCTCTCACTGTTTTGACTGGACTACAGACTGACTTTGCTGCCTTGCCATCATCCAGTACCGGGCAGATTGATCGGGACAGAGTTGCCACTATGATTTTAGATATCATCACAGAGTTCCATAGGAGGGTCGGTGAGATGTTCCCCCGCTGATGACATATATGCATGCTTGAGCGTCCCCATCGTTTGGCTTGTATAGCTAGTGGTGACCCACTTTCTGGATTGTATCACGTTAGATTTTCTATATCTGGGTGCACATATTCTCATGATGTATGTACTTGATGTAGTTGATTTTATGACCAGCATATAGGGTAGTAATCCTTATTATCCCCCACGATGTACTATATTCAAATTATCGGTTTGTATTATTATGAACGTATTCAGTATTATGACCTGTACTGTACCAGTGTAGTACCTCTTTATTATTACATGTTCTGATCTGTTAGTAGAACTACTGTCTTACTTTATCTATTAGAAAATTTTGTACTGTAGAGTATCATATGATATTATTTCCCCATGTTACCCCGATATAGATGGCAACTTCTTTTCAGAAACTACGACTTAAAATGAGTTTAACCAAAATTCGAGAACCAAAGATTAATAACGATTGAATTTTAGAACTTCTAAGGTTTTCCCGAGAATCGCCATTTAAACTGAGATAGATCTTTACAGGTATCTGAAACCTTTTTATAACTAGGAATAAGAGTAATCGTTTATAAAGAGACCAGAGAAAATCACGATTTTGAGTATGATTTATTTTGAGAAACCAGGAATTTGGCCGAGTAATTATTTATGAATGCCTATCATAACTGTGCCAGCAATGATGTCGTATAACTGCATACCTGAGACATAACATACCCTATTGTTTTCGCTCTTATAGAAAAAGATGCCACCTAAAAGAGGAAGACCCCCAAAGAATCTTTGTCCTCAACCTGCAGCGAATCAAGATTATGAGGTTCCACCTCGGAACCCAGTCCAGAATCCAAACCCGGAACCAGAACCCACTCAGAATCCCAACCCGATGAACCTACTTATGAACTTTCTTCTTCAACATGCTCAGAACCCTCAGCCTCAACAGAACCAACATCCAGTAGGAGGAATTCCACCTCCAGCTCAACTGACTCAAGCTACAGTGAGTTTCAAATCATTCAAATCTTTGAATCCACCTGAGTTTAAAGGTACCACTAACCCAGTGGAGGCTAGAATCTGGTTACGAGAGATAGAAAAGATTTTTGAGATTGTGGGAGTGGAAGAAGACAAGAAGACAGTGTTTGCAGCGTATATGTTAAAAGGTGGGGCTAACTACTGGTGGTAAGCGAAGAGAGCTATAGAAAGTAATGTGGTTATACCGTGGGCCAGATTTACAAAATTGTTCCTAGAAAGGTATTTCCCCAAGTATCTGGAGAACCATATGGAGATTAAGTTTTTAGAACTCAAGCAAGGGACGATGATTGTTGCAGACTACGAGGTCAAGTTTATAGAACTCTCGAGGTTTGTACCCTATCATGTAGACACTGAGGAGAAGAGAGCAAAGCGTTTCCAACAAGGATTGAAGCCCTGGATACAGAATCGAGTTGCAGTGTTCGAGATCACCAATTATGCAACCTTAGTTCAGAAAGCGGCTATAGTGGAAAATGGAAGTGAACTGTACCCGAAGGATGGACAGAAGAGGAAGTTTCAGAGCAGCGGAAGTAACTTTGTGAGAAGGACTGATAATCGAAGCGACAAGAAACCATTTGTGAAGAGGGAGAATAGAAGCACTGATACAAGAAGGTTTGGGAATCATGACACCAGAGGAAGCAACCAGAGGTTCCAACAGCCACAGACAGTTAGTGTGATGCAAGGAAGGCCGCCATTACCAGAATGTAAGACATGTGGGAAGAAACACCCTGGACCCTGTCATCAAGCGAGCGTGAATTGTTATAACTGTGGACAAAAGGGTCATTATGCTTCTAGTTGCAAGGATAAATTCGTCAGCTGTTTCAACTGTGGAAGGAAAGGTCACGTGTCCTGAGACTGTCGACAGCCTGCGAAGGAAAATCCAGTGCCTCGACTCACAGCACCTCTCAACAACAAGCCGACAGCAAGAACCTTCAACATGACTGTACGAGATGCCATCGATGACAGCGATGTGATAGCAGGTACGCTTCTAGTAAACTCTGAGGATATGTGTGTTCTAGTTGATTCTGGACCTACCAAATCTTTTATTTCTGAAAACTTCATGAATAAGTTGAATCTTGAGTCTGTGCCCTTAGAGGGAATTCTGAACATAGAAGTAGCTAATCAAGAAGTCATACCAGTAATTCGATTGTGTCCGAATTGTTCTATAGAGATACATGGGCAACGTTTTGACGCAGACCTCATTCCTTTTAAGTTAGGGGAATTTGACGTAATCCTAGGGATGGATTGGTTATCACGTTATGATGCTCAAATAAAATGTCGTCGTAAGAGGGTCAGCTTAAGTGGACCTAATGGTATAAGAATTCCGTTTCGCGGACGGAAACCGACTAAGGATTTCCTGTCAATAATTCAAGCTAAAAGATTACTTCGGCAAGGATGTCAAGCCTATCTGGCTCATGTGATAAATACCGAGAAACAGACACCTACGATCGAAGAGATCCCCGTAGTTAATCAATTTAAAGATGTCTTTCCTGACGAGTTGCCTGGAATGCCACCGGATCGAGAGATAGAATTCAAAATCGACCTAGCACCAGGAACCGCACCAATCTCAAAGGCGCCATACAGAATGGCACCAGTGGAAATGAAGGAGTTGGCAACACAACTGCAATAGTTACTTGACAAAGGTGTGATCAGACCAAGTGTATCCCCGTGGGGAGCTCCAGTGTTGTTCGTAAAGAAGAAGGACGGATCCATGCGACTCTGTATTGATTATCGTGAACTAAACAAGATGACCATCAAGAACAAGTACCCTCTGCCTCGAATCGATGATCTGTTTGACCAACTTAAGGGAGCTATACATTTTTCGAAGATTGATTTGAGGTCCGGCTATTATCAATTAAAGATCAAGCCTGAGGATATTCCTAAGACTGCCTTTAGGACCCGATATGGACATTACGAATTCCTAGTTATGTTTTTTGGATTGACGAATGCGTCAGCTGCTTTTATGGACTTGATGAATCGTGTGTTCAAGAGGTACTTGGACAAATTCGTGATTGTATTTATTGATGACATCTTGATATACTCGAAGTCTCCTGAGGAACATGTTGAACACCTCCGATTGGTTCTAGAAGCGCTGAGAGAGGAAAAGTTATATACGAAATTTTCAAAGTGTGAATTCTGGCTGAAAGAAGTTCAATTTTTAGGACACATTGTGAGCGGCGAAGGAATTTCTGTAGACCCCGCAAAGATAGAAGCCGTAGCAGATTGGGAGAGACCCAAGACTCCAACAGAGGTTAGAAGTTTCCTTGGATTGGCCGGATACTATCGTAGATTTGTGAAGGATTTCTCAAAGATAGCTACGCCACTAACTCGACTCACCAGAAAGAGTGAAAAGTTTGAATGGACCCCCAAATGCGAAGACAACTTCCAGGAATTGAAGAAGAGATTGACTACTGCCCCAGTGTTGACCTTACCTGATGAGAAAGGCGATTTCATGATTTTCAGCGATGCTTCTCACAAGGGTTTAGGATGTGTTCTAATGCAACACGGGAAAGTAATAGCTTACGCCTCTCGACAACTGAAGGAATACGAGTCCCGTTACCCTACTCACGATTTAGAACTTGCTGCTATTGTTTTTGCCCTCAAGATTTTGAGGCATTACCCTTATGGAGAAAAATGCGAGACACAAGAGCTTAAAGTATATATTCACGCAAAAGGAATTAAACATGAGACAGAGAAGATGGTTAGAATTGATCAAAGACTATGATTGCTCGATAAACTACCACACAGGGAAGGCTAATGTTGTAGCTGATGCTTTAAGTAGAAAGGAAAGACTCAACCTTGTTGACAACCTCAGAAGAATTGGTCAGAGAATTTGAGAGAATGGAATTAGAAGTCAAGGTCCCAGTCCAAAACAATGAAAGAGTTTACAACATTCAGTTTCAACCAGAGTTACTCGAGAAGATTCGCCGTTGTCAGGAACAAGTAATGGAAGAAAGAAGATCAGAGTTGACCGGAGAAGAATTTATGAGTGCAAAGGATGATAAGGGTATTAAGCGATTTGCGAGAATATGGATTCCTAATGTTACAGAGTTAAAGGACGAGATTATGAGCGAAGCGCATAACTCGAGATATTCCATTCACCCAAGGAGCACAAAAATGTATCAAGACATCAAGCTGAATTATTGGTGGCCTAACATGAAGAGAGAGATTGGAGAATGGGTAAGCAAGTGTTTGACATGTCAGAAAGTGAAGGCAGAACATCAACGACCAAGTGGACTTTTACAACCCTTAGAGATACCCGAGTGGAAATGGGAACATATTACCATGGATTTTGTCGTAGGATTGCCCCGAACTAGGGCTAGCCATGATGTAATTTGGGTTATCATCGACCGACTCACTAAATCTGCGCATTTCCTACCAATTAGTAATATTTACTCCGTTGAAAGATTGGTGAACATATACCTAAAGGAAATTGTAGTTCGTCATGGAGTGCCTGTTTCAATTGTATCTGATAGAGATGCCCGTTTTACTTCTCGATTTTGGAAGAGTTTTCAGGAATGTCTTGGCACGAAGTTAAATCTAAGCACTGCATATCATTCACAGACCTACGGACAAAGTGAAAGGACAATTCAAACAGTTGAGGATATGTTAAGAGCCTGTGCACTTGATTTCAAAGGAAGTTGGGATGATCATTTTCCCTTAGTTGAGTTTGCTTACAACAATAGTTACCACTCCAGCATATGTATGGCACCATATGAAGCATTGTACAGAAGGAAGTGTAGATCACCTCTATACTGGGATGAAGTAGGAGAAAGGAAAATATTAGGACCAGAACTACTACAACAAACTAAGCAAGCGACCGAAGTTATTCGAAAAAGGTTAGTTGCAGCTCAGGATCGACAGAGGAAGTATACAAATCAAAAGAGAAAAGACAAAGCATTTGAAGTGGGAGATAAAGTGATGCTGAAAGTTTCACCTTGGAAGGGAGTAATGAGATTCGGGAAGAAAGGCAGGTTGAGCCCCAGATATATAGGAACTTTTGAGATTCTCAAAAAGATAGGACCACTAGCTTATCAGTTGGCCCTACCTCCAGATCTTCAGCATATCCATGATGTGTTTCATGTTTCTGCGTTAAAAGAATACCATCCTGATTTCAGACATGTTATAACCTACGAACCAGTGGAAATACGTCCTGATTTGACCTACGAAGAACAGCCAGTACAAATCCTAGATCACAAAGTGCAAGAGTTAAGAACTAAGAAAGTAAATTTGGTAAAGGTACTTTGGAGAAACCACCAAGTTGAGGAAGCCACGTGGGAATTAGAAAGCGAAATGCGAACTAAATATCCTGAATTATTTAGTGTGTAATTTTGATTCCGAGGACGGAATCCTATAAGGGGGGAAGACTGTAATAACCGCGAATTTTTGAATAAATTTTTCTACACGATATTTAAATTTTAATTAAGAGCGATGCACTAGTATATTTTAATTAGCGAATTTTTGTAAAATTTCGAAATTTTATATATTCATATGCAAGCAAATATTATATTATATCTATTTAATTATATTTATTTTGTTAGGAATATGTTGTACTTGATGATAAATTCACAATCAATCAAATTGTTTAAGGTTTTGTAGCTGTCAACGGATGAGGATTTATAACTCTATCCGTTGACAGGTAGCTCATCAACAGATGAGGTTTTGTAGCACACTGCAGTATCTCTATGTTATCAGTTGATAGTGTTTTTATCCACAGTCATGTTGACTATCAACGGATAGGCAGAATAGGGTAGCCAATTGTAAATAAGCTATGCTATGTAATTCTGTCTAAGTGAAAGTGTATCAACGGACGAAGACTAAACTCTATCAACGGATACAACTCAAATCCACTCTATCAACGGATACAGCTCAAGTCCCAATATCAACGGATACTGCACTTTACATCATCAACGGATGTCGCTATACATCATCAACGGATGTCAGTATACATCATCAACGGATAATCATTGACACTGTTTTCTATGATTAGCTGGAGATTAGCAGTTGATAAGGACATGTTTGACTGACAGATCACATGAGTTTATAGTAGATACAAAAAGCAGTATGGCAGCCATACTTTGGAAACACAGAAGAAAGAAGCATTCCATTTACACTATGAATACAAGAAAGGTGCAGGAGACATGTCTGAACACAAGGACAACCTTTCGGCTACATGTGTATTTGGAGTGTAGTAGCAAGTCAACTAGAATTAGATTAGTATTATCTTATTCCAGTAGTACTTGTAAAACTTGGGATATATAACCAAGTGTAGCAACTCTTTGTAGGTTAAGAAAACAGACATATTTTGCTTAGGGTTTCTTGAATATCCTTAGAAGCAAAGAGTTGTAAAACGGCAGCTGTGTACATTTTGTATCACAGAGTTTTCTTCAAATAAAAGCTTCAGGTGGTGCATATTAACCACCTGATTTTATATGTGTTTGTGTTTAAATCTTACATTGCAATTATCTCTTCATAAGTTTCTGAAGTTCTTATCAGAAATTTATAAATATCAAGAATTGTATTCAACCCCCCCTTCTACAATTATACAAGTGTGTAATCTGGGAATAACAATTGGTATCAGAGCAAGCTTCTAACATATTTGAAGTTTAAAGATCAACACACTTCCAACATGTCTAAGAAGGATTATGGAGTGAAGATTCCAGTTCTTGATAGAGAAAATTACTTTCACTGGAAAGTAAAAATGCGTCTACATCTCTCGTCTATTGATGAGGGTTTTGTGGATTGCATTGACAAGGGTCCTCACGTTCCAATGAAGACAGCAACCAGAGTTGGCCTGGCTGATGATGTGCCTGACACTTTCATTCCCAAACCTGTTTCTGAGTGGAGTCTTGAAGATATTGCAGAAGTCCACAAAGACAAAAAGGCCATGAATATTCTGTTCAATGGTCTAGAAACAGACATGGTTGACAATGTTATTAACTGCACTACCGCTAAGGAAGTATGGGACATTGTTCAAACCCTGTGTGAAGGAACGGAACAGGTAAGGGAAAACAAGATGCAACTACTAATCCAACAGTATTAACATTTTCACTTTAAGAGTGGAGAAACATTGAATGATACATTTAGTAGATTTCAAAAGCTACTAAATGGTTTGAAACTGTATGGAAGAGTCTATCAAGTTAAAGACTCTAATCTCAAATTTCTGAGATCACTGCCCAAGGAATGGAAGCCAATGACTGTTTCTCTAAGAAACACTCAAGAGTACAAGACATTTACTCTTGAAAGGCTCTATGGAACTTTAAAGACCTATGAGCTGGAAATGGAGCAGGATGAAGAGATTGAGAAGTCTCAAAAGAAAAGTGGGTCAGTTGCACTCGTTGCCAACTTGGAGCAAAAGGAGGAAAGGACAGAAACTGCTAGTTCTACACCAAACAGGGAGGTTTGTAAAGGTAGAGCAGAATCAAGCAGGAGCAAGGAAAAGGTGTCTGAGGAATTGAATGCCCTTCAGCAGGATGAATTGGATGAGATAGATGAGCATTTAGCTTTTCTATCTAGGAGATTCTCTAAGCTGAAATTCAAGCGAAACTCTGGGATGGCCAAGTCATTTAACAAGGATTTTTCCACAAACAACTATGTGGATAAATCCAAAATTAAATGCTACAATTGTGGAATTGCTGGTCATATGATAAGTGAATGCAGGAAACCTAGATCTGAGAACAAGGGAAAGCCAACTGAGGTTGTTGACTATAAGAAGAAATACTTTGATCTTCTCAGGCAGAAAGGAAAGGCATTCTTGACCCAAGAGTAAGACTGGGCTGTTGATGACAATCATTCTGATGATGATGCTGAGTTAGTCAACCTTGCTTTAATGGCTGATTCTGGAGAGCAGGAAGCAAGTTCAGCTAGCAATCAGGTATTTTCTACTAATCTCTCTGAGCTCACTAAAGAAGAATGCAATAGTGTTATAGATGAAATGTCTACTGAACTATATCACTTAAGTGTTACTCTTAAATCACTTACTAAAGAGAACAATAGAATTAAAGAGTCTAATCTGTTTTTAAGTGATAGAAATGCTGCTCTAGAATCTCAATTTCTAGAATTTGAGAAAATGGGAGTTGATTGCAATAATGCTAAAAGTGAACTTGAAGCTGTGTTAAAAAGGGAACTGATTTTAAAAGACCAGCTTGAAAAAGAACAAGGGATAATTGCTAAATTTCAAAGTTGTAGGAATATTTCTCAAAACATAATAGAAGTTCAGGGAATAGAATCATTTGTGAAGGATACCTGGACTCAAAGGAAAAAGGAGCTAGAACCTGGCCTTGAGGATCTAGAGACTATTTGTGAATCAACGGATAGTGATCATCCGTTGACAGATGAACCGTCAACGGATGAGAGGTATCCGTCGACTAACAAAAAGTCTGTTAGTAAGAAGGAACTTAGGAAACTGGATATCAAGTATGGTCCAGTAAACAAGAATTTTGTTAGTGGTGAGTGCAGCAAAACCAAATCCAGTGGGAAGGCTAAGACAGGTGATTTACACAACAAAAAGGCTGTTGGTAAATCAGACAATGAAAAGGTAGAAATTGAGGGCAAAAAGAAAAAGAACAGAAATGGTAAGATAGGCATCAACAAGAAAAACAATTACTCTCCTGACAAGTTTGCTCCTAGGAAAACTTGTAGTAATTGTAATAGTGTCAATCATTTATCTTCTAATTGCAAGATTGTCAACAAGGCTCCTGTTCATGTACCTCAACCAATGCCATGTATGCCTGCAATGCCTGTTATGCCTGGTTTGTATCAAAATGCTAGTTTTTCAAATCCATATGTGAACATGCCATATGTGTCTAATCCATACTTTCAATCTATGAATGTGCCACAAATGTCATGGAACCTACCTAACATGAATAATATGTATGCCAATTTTCCACACATGCATGCATCCAATATTCATGCAAATGAGCATTTGTCAAACCCCATTACTCAAGCATCTACACCTAAGATGAAGAATGCTAAGAGTGCAAAGTCAAAGGCTAACAAGAAAGGACCCAAGGAAGCTTGGGTACCAAAATTAACTTGATTTGTTTTTGAAATGTGTGCAGGGAAATAGAAGGAATCTATGGTACCTAGACAGTGGATGCTCTAGGCACATGACAGGAGATTCAACCCTGCTCACAGAGTTCAAGGAAGGAGCTGGCCCTAGAATTACCTTTGGAGATGACAGCAAAGGATATACTAAGGGATATGGCCTGATTTCAAAAGACAATGTCATCATTGAAGAAGTGGCTTTAGTTGAAGGTTTAAAGCACAATTTGCTGAGTATCAGTCAGATTTGTGACAAAGACTATGAAGTAAAGTTCACAAAAGAAGCCTGTGTTGTTTCTGCCAAGGAAGACAACAATGTGGTATTGACAGGCTTTAGAAAAGGAAATGTTTACATAGCTGACTTCAATTCAGCATGCTCAGAATCCATTACTTGTCTCTTCAGCAAAGCAAGTAAGGATGAGAGTTGGCTATGGCATAAGAAGCTGTCACATTTGAATTTTAAAGTTATGAATGATTTGGTAAGAAAGGATCTTGCTAGAGGAATCCCTCATTTGGAGTTTGTCAAAGATGGGCTATGTGATGCCTGCCAATTAGGGAAACAAAAGAAATCATCTTTCAAAAGCAAGACAGAGTCATCCATTGTTAAGCCTCTTCAATTGCTGCATATGGATTTATTTGGTCCAGTAAATGTCATGTCTATTTCAAAGAAGAAATACTGTCTGGTGATTGTAGATGATTTTTCTAAGTTCACATGGACTTTCTTCCTGCACTCCAAGGATTGTGCAAGTGAAATCATTATCAATCACCTCAGAATGCTAAACAATGGTTTTGAAGACAGAGTACAAAGGATCAGGAGTGACAATGGTACTGAATTCAAGAATTCCACAATGAAGATTTTCTGTGAAGAGAATGGAATTGTCCATGAGTTTTCTGCTGCCAGAACACCTCAACAAAATGGGGTTGTTGAAAGGAAAAACAGAACTCTCATTGAAGCAGCTAGAACAATGTTAAGTGAATCAAGGTTACCAACATATTTCTGGGCTGAAGCTGTCAACACTGCATGCTTTACTCAGAATATTTCCTTGGTCAATCAAGCTAGAGGAATGACTCATTATCAGTTATTAACCAACAAGAAACCAACTTTAGCTTTTCTACATGTCTTTGGATGTAAGTGTTTTGTGCTAAGGAACCATGGAGATAACTTAGGCAAATTTGAAGCAAAGGCAGATGAAGCTATTTTCGTTGGATATGCAGCAGGGAAAGCCTACAAGGTCTACAATCTAAGAACCAACATTGTTATGGAATCTGTACATGTTGTGTTTGATGATCAAAAGATTCTAGGCCTAAATGATGAAGGTTACCATGAAAAGTTGGAATTTGAGAATGAAGGTGAAAGAAGAATGTACTATGATGATGATGAGGAGAATGAAGATCATGACCACAGAGATCCACCTAGAGCTGTTATATCAACTAGAAGTGATGCTTACACTGAAAATGAAGCATCCGTTGATAGTCATTCTGGAACATCCGTTGACAGTCATTCTGCAACATCCGTTGACACTATTAGAGATGCATCCGTTGACAGAAATTCTCAAGCATCCATCGACAGGCAAAATGATGCATCCATTGACAGTCAACTTCATAACTCAGCAAGGACAACAAACTCAGGGGGAGTTTCTCAAGGTCAAAATTCAATGCTAAATCAACATGATCATGGAAATGAAGCAACCTCATCAAGATAAAATCTTCCACCTGCAAGAAAATGGACTAGAAATCATCCATTTGAGTTAATCATTGGTGAATCAAATTCAAGAGTCCAAACTAGAAGGGCCACTCAAGCAGAATGTCTATACAGTAGCTTCCTGTCTCAAGAGGAACCTAAGAAAGTGGAAGATGCCCTTCTAGATCCAGATTGGGTGTTAGCAATGCAAGAAGAGCTAAACCAATTTGAAAGAAATAAAGTATGGAAACTTGTGCCCAAACCTGATGATAGAAGTGTCATAGGTACTAAATGGGTTCTCAAGAATAAGACAGATGAAAATGGCATAATTGTGAGGAATAAAGCTAGATTAGTGGCAAAGGGCTATTCTCAAGAAGAAGGAATAGATTTTGATGAAACTTTTGCTCCAGTAGCAAGACTTGAGGCAATAAGAATCTTTCTAGCCTATGCAGCACATGCCAATTTCAAAGTCTATCAGATGGATGTCAAAAGTGCCTTTCTAAATGGGGAACTGGAAGAAGAGGTCTATGTCCATCAACCTCCTGGTTTTGAGGATCCAGAATTTCCAGAATATGTATATCTTCTCATGAAAGCACTTTATGGTTTGAAGCAAGCACCAAGAGCCTGGTATGACACTTTATCTCAATTTCTTTTGGAGAACCACTTCACTAGAGGTACAGTAGATAAAACCTTATTTCATAGGGATATTAATGGCTCTTCAATACTTGTTCAAATCTATGTAGATGATATTATTTTTGGGTCTACAGATGAGAAGCTTTGCAAAAAGTTTGCCAAACTTATGCAAAGTAGGTATGAAATGAGTATGATGGGTGAATTAACTTACTTTCTTGGCCTACAAGTAAAGCAAGTTAATGAGGGCATTTTTATAAGTCAAACAAAATATATTTATGATCTCTTAAAGAAATTTGACTTAATGGATTGTACATCTGCTAAAACACCTATGGCCACTGCAACTAAGCTTGAGTTGAATACTAAGGAAAAGTCTGTGGACATCTCAAGTTATAGAGGCATGGTAGGTTCACTTTTATACCTAACAGCTGGTAGACCTGATATAATGTTTTCTACTTGTCTTTGTGCTAGATTTCAAGCTGATCCTAGAGAGTCTCACTTAATAGCTATTAAAAGAATTTTCAGGTATCTCAAGGGAACACCAAACCTTGGCATTTGGTACCCAAGAGAATCTGGTTTTGATCTAACTGGCTATTCAGATGCAGATTATGCAGGTTGCAGAGTTGATAGGAAAAGTACTACAGGTTCCTGTCAATTTCTAGGAAACAGGCTTGTGTCATGGTTCAGTAAGAAACAAAACTCAGTCTCCACTTCTACAGCTGAAGCTGAGTACATTGCGGCTGGAAGCTGTTGTGCACAGATTCTATGGATGAGAAACCAACTCATTGACTATGGTCTAAAAGTTGAGAAGATTCCAATTTTCTGTGACAACACAAGTGCTATTGCCATCACAGGGAATCCAGTGCAACATTCGAGAACCAAGCACATTGACATCAAATACCACTTCATTAGAGAACATGTGATGAATGGTACAGTAGAAATGCACTTTGTGCCAAGTGAAATGCAGCTTGCAGATATCTTCACCAAGCCTCTTGATGAATCCACATTCACAAGATTGGTAGGTGAGCTAGGTATGCTTAACTTGTCATAATTTCTAGTGATATTTGATTTCGATGAATTGAAGCTGGAAATGTGTTTTGATTTACTTGAAAGTTAAAACTTTCAGAAAAATTTTCTGCAGAAATTTTGCCTAAGGCAAAATTAGCTTATCAACGGATATCCTTTTATCCGTTGATAGTATAAACACATTACTAGATTTTTGCATGTCAACGGGTAACAGGCTATCCACGTCATCAAAGGATAAACTGTATCTCAACCGTTCATTCTATATCCGTTGATATACATTTTTTTTAACCGTTGGTAACTGTGTATATCTAATCATGGCTGTACTTATTCTCTTTTTATTTATTATCTGACAGTTACTTTTGACCAATGGAGTAATTACATTTAATTATTTCATTTTTAATTCTTGAAAAATATAAAAGGCGGACTTGTTCTCTCACATCTCACTTTTATTCATTTTCAAGCATATCAAAAGTTAACTGCATCTTCTTCCCTAAAACTCTCTATAACCAAAGTTCAATCACTTCAATGGCGCCTATTGTTAAGATGATGTCCTCCACTGGGTTTACCTATGAGAAGAACAATTTCGCGGCCTTTGTTGACACAGTGAATGCTCCAGAAGCTTACCACACTTTGATGAGTTTCGTGAAGAAATGCAAACTGTCATATGCTATGACGGCCACCACTCCCTTAATCCACGAGGTAATTGAAGAGATGTGGACATCTGCTGAGTACAATGGCACAGACGGTACAATTGCTTTTTCTTTAAAGGGTAAAAACTATGTGGTTAATTCTGATGTAATAACTGCTTGTTTAAAATTGCCTGAGAATAACTGTCTGAAAGTACCTACTGATGCTGAAATTGTTGCCATGCTTAATTCTATTAATTATGCCCTTAGTACTGAAAACTTAGGGAAAATTGCTAGAAAAGGAATGGTTAAAGAATGGAGCTACTTCTGTGATGCCTTCATTAAAACTTTTTCAGGAAAAATTAGTAATTTTGATGCTGTTACCCAGTCCATGCTAACAATGATGTGTATGCTTTTAAATGATAAATTCTATAATTTTGGCACATTAGTTATGTATGAGATAGCTGCAAAGTTGGGTAAAAAGGAAACTAGGAGCAAGAATATCTACTTTGCTAGATTTTTAATGCTCTTAGCACTGCATGTGTCTGAGAATAAGCTATCCATTGCTAACCCGGATAGCAAGTTCCAATGTTTTGTTCAGGAGAAGAGAGTCTTAAGTGACCTGATTCGAATGAACCTCAATGCAGGAGTACAGTTGGTATATCTACCAATTGTTCAGGTAACTATCTCTAACTCTGAAACCCCTATCTCCAACCCCCAAATTTCTTTGCCTTCTAGTGTCACAATGGAGTCTGTAGTTGTGACCAAACAGGCTCCTACCAAAGTGACCAAATCCAGAGTTCCAAAACCACATTCTAAAAACCAAACCTCAAGTGTCTCTCAAAAGACACCTGTTGTAAAATCTACCAAACCTCTTGAGGGGATTGTGAAGGTGGTAGTGAGTGGTGAGGGACAGGGTGAACATCAAAGAAGCCCTAAGGATAAGGAAGGAGAGATGAGTGCAACCACCATTTCAGTCTCTCAAAAGACTGCTAATGTAACTACAGGCCAAATTCTAGTTACACTCTCTCAACAGAGTGTGACTACTGAATCAAGTTCCCCACAAGGAACACTGCACAAGAGGGTTAGGGACACATATAGCCCAATCTCAAAAACCTATGGAAGAAGAGTGAAATCTAAAACCACAGGGGAATCACAGGGTGCACACACTGTACAGGAAACTGTACCTTCTCAAACTCAGTTTGATGTGGCTTCAATAAATGTGGAGTCACAGCCCCTTGATCTTAATCTTCAAATCGACACACATTACAATCCACCATCACCAACTCCATCTCTGGATGTGGATATGATATCTACATCAATTCCTGATTCTCCATCTTTAAGATTCTTGGAGAAGCCCCACTCTGTAATTGGTGGTCATCATCTTTTAGATGATTTGTTGGACCATCAATCTTCCCTTCCAGAATTCTCAACACAGACTGTGGCCTCGAACTTAAAATCAATCTCCACAAATTCAGTGTTGGTTTTCTCTTCAACGGATATAATTATTCCTTCCTCAACGGATATCCTTCATCCGTTGACAAGTGTTTCTCCATCAACGGATGCGCCTCTATCTAGCCATCTGTTGACAGCTATAACTACTCCATCAACGGATATTCCTTATCCGTTGATAACTCACTCTACCAATGCTATATCTGACATTCCAGTGTCAAGTGTAGAGGAGTTCTCAGTAGTTGAAACACTTTTAGGTTTGAGGGAAGGGAGTGAGAGGCTGCCTTGTGAGCAGGCAAAAGGAGAGATAAATAATGAGAGGCTGGCCATTTCTTCCGGTCAGGCAAAAGGAGAGTTTGAGAGTTCCACCTTAGTAGGTGAAGGTGAGGGTGTGAGAGGTGTGAGCCAAGGGGAGCCCTTGATGCAAGAAAAGAGAGATGAGGGGAGAGAAGGGACTACAGGAGAGATAAGGATGGAAGAAGCAGCAATTGCTAGTGAGTCAATGAGGGTTGAGGATGCATCCAAGGAAATGGAATTTCAAAGAGAATATCAGTCCATGATTGACTCCATTTCTTTGGATGCTGAAACCTTTACTCACCCTGTTCCTGCCTATCAAATTCTGGCACAACAGGGCAATGTGGAAGCAGAGGAGGCAATGCACCTAGTGCACACCTCACAATCTCTACTTAGAGCTAAGGAATCTATAGCAGCTCTGCCAACCACTGCTGAGAGTGATGAATTTGACAATTCTGAAGATGAAGACAGCCAGAGCTCTGAAGATGAAGGTGGTAGCAGTATTCATGATTTTGCATTTGCTCAAAGCTACACCTATCATCAACTTGATATGGAAATCATAAGGCAATATAAATCTGCCCTGGCTGAGCACCCAGAAGCAGATCCACAGAGAAAGGTTGTTCTTCAACAGGCAATTGACTCCCTAAAGTTACAAAAAATGCAGATGGTGATTCAGAGATCCAACTTAGAGGAGGTCAAACAAGACATCAAGGATGTGAAGATCTCTGTGGATTCCAAACTAGAGCAACTAGCTCCTACAGCCACTCAGAGGGTGTTGCAACAAAGGTTCCTCAAAGAAGACAACCTGGCTAAGTCTGTGCAACTTCTCAATTCAAGAGTGGAAAAGATGGAATCCCAGATGGAGCAATTTCTTCAACATCAGAAACTGCAAACCCAACTGCTAGAAAAGTTAGTTGCAGCCCCAACTTCTAGTCAAACCCTTGATGCTAACAAAAAGGGGGAGAAAGTGGAAGAGGCTGTGGCAACTACAAGTCAAATCTTAATTTCTGAAAGCAGGGAAGCAGCAAGTCAGGGGGAGCAGCAGCCTACCATAGTGGTCAATCCACAAGAATTCATTGTCACAGCTTCCCCCAGCAAATCCAAACCTGAACAAGTAGCTCTATCTGAAGAGGTTGATCTCTCAAACTTGACAGAAGAGGAAAAGCTAGCCAAAATTGAAGCTCTCCAAAAGATGAAAGAGGAAAACTATGAAAGGATAATGAGGACAGAAAGATTGATCAATCAATCTATTGCATCAACTCTGTTCTCTAGCCAAACCTCAGCTCCAACAATATCTACAACAATTCTGAAGGTGCTCACTCCAGCAATTGTGGATCCTACATTCTATGATGCTGAGCCTTCTCATGTTAAGGAATTTGAACCCTACATCAAATCAAGACCCTTCTCACCACCAAAAGCAAATGGGAAGAACAAGTTACAACTGGACTTTCCATTTCCCAAGGATGATGAAGAGAAGTTGATGGGTAAGGCAATCAAGGAATTCAAGGAGAAGACTAACAGTTGTGTAAGAGAATGGATGGCTGTAATCATAAGGAATGGAAAAGTTCTAAACATATCCAACAGCCATCCTAGATTTGTTGAAGCCAAGAGAGAAGAGACTTCAAGGCTGCTAAGAGAATCTCAACCAAGCACTGAATATCAATATGAAAACTCAGATGAGAAGCAAGCAAGGCTGGCTCAAGAGTTATTGGATGAGGTAGAGGATGAATTGAGGGAACCTGAGGAAGTCCCCAAATTCAAAAAGAAAGGGAAATCAGTCCCCAAATCCAAGAGATTAAAATCACATGCAAGGAGGCCTGTCTCTCCAGAAACTGAAAACAAAGAGACAGTTGGTTCATCACAACCTATTGATGTAAAAGTATTCAACCCAGATGTAAATTTCCATGGTGAGCCTATAGTACCTAAAGAGGAACCAATGAATCTTGACTCCATTGAGGTTCCTTCATTCTTGCTGAAGCCTCAACAGAAGCCTACACAGAAGAAAAGGAAACCAAGGAAGCAACCTTCAAAGGAACCAATTCAAGTTTCTAGGGTACCTGCAATTGTCAGGCAGCCAATCTTGGAAAACAAGGATGATTTTATCTATCAAGTAGATATTGAAGAATACTCTGACATGAATCTTTATCTGGATGAATTGTCAGAAGTAAGAGGAATTGACAAATATAGACATTTGCCTGAAAGATTGGTCTTTGTATACAAGGGAGGAACGGAAAGGACATGGCCACTACAAAGGGTTCTTGGAGAAAATTATCATACCTTAACCAAAGTGTTCTCTGCAATCAAGAGATACACAGGGTTCTCCAAGATAGCAAAAGGGAAAATACTGGACAAAATAGAACAAATAAGGAGGGATTGGAACTCACCATCAAGTCTACCAAGGAAAATGAAGATCCCATACAATGGACAGAAAATCCACCTCCAACCTTTCTGGATGATGGAGTTCAGGGATGAAGATGGTAACAGGAGATTCTTCAGGTTAGAAGACCAACTACCAAAGGCTAGTTCTCAATACCTGAGATGGCTACAACAGAAGCTAAATCCAAAGGTAGATGAAGAAGATGCCTTCTATAGGCAACTCCAAATACAGATTGAGTCCAACTCTGCCAAGGAAGGAAAATCAAGGGTGATGCCAACAAGAGGAAAGAAACAGTCCTAATCTGCTCAGTCTAGAGGAGCACTTCTCTGTAAATTTCTCAAACTTTCAGTTTTTAATTATTGTAGCTTAATACAATTTATGTATTGTTCTTTATATATCTTTAGGAATGTTTTGTTATCATCAAGGTCCTGAATTTATGCTTTATTGCCATCAAGTATAAATTGGGGGAGATTGTTAGGAATATGTTGTATTTGATGATAACTTCACAATCAATCAAATTGTTTAAGGTTTTGTAGCTGTCAACGGATGAGGATTTATAACTCTATCCGTTGACAGGTAGCTCATCAACGGATGAGGTTTTGTAGCACACTGCAGTATCTCTATGTTATCAGTTGATAGTGTTTTTATCCACAGTCATGTTGACTATCAACGGATAGGCAGAATAGGGTAGCCAATTGTAAATAAGCTATGCTATGTAATTCTGTCTAAGTGAAAGTGTATCAACGGATGAAGACTAAACTCTATCAACGGATACAACTCAAATCCACTCTATCAACGGATACAGCTCAAGTCCCAATATCAACGGATACTGCTCTTTACATCATCAACGGATGTCGCTATACATCATCAACGGATGTCAGTATACATCATCAACGGATAATCATTGACACTATTTTCTATGATTAGCTGGAGATTAGCAGTTGATAAGGACATGTTTGACTGACAGATCACATGAGTTTATAGTAGATACAAAAAGCAGTATGGCAGCCATACTTTGGAAACACAGAAGAAAGAAGCATTCCATTTACACTATGAATACAAGAAAGGTGCAGGAGACATGTCTGAACACAAGGACAACCTTTCGGCTACATGTGTATTTGGAGTGTAGTAGCAAGTCAACTAGAATTAGATTAGTATTATCTTATTCCAGTAGTACTTGTAAAACTTGGGATATATAACCAACTGTAGCAACTCTTTGTAGGTTAAGAAAACAGACATATTTTGCTTAGGGTTTCTTGAATATCCTTAGAAGCAAAGAGTTGTAAAACGGCAGCTGTGTACATTTTGTATCACAGAGTTTTCTTCAAATAAAAGCTTCAGGCGGTGCATATTAACCACCTGATTTTATATGTGTTTGTGTTTAAATCTTACATTGCAATTATCTCTTCATAAGTTTCTGAAGTTCTTATCAGAAATTTATAAATATCAAGAATTGTATTCAACCCCCCCTTCTAC
Organism: Saposhnikovia divaricata; assembly: GCA_036435485.1. Taxonomy (NCBI): domain Eukaryota; kingdom Viridiplantae; phylum Streptophyta; class Magnoliopsida; order Apiales; family Apiaceae; genus Saposhnikovia; species Saposhnikovia divaricata. Next base: position 62,933,147 of record CM071597.1, on the reverse strand, counting down.
AATTATACAAGTGTGTAATCTGGGAATAACATATTTGGTGTTTATTAAAATTAGGAAATTTAGGAAAATAGGATTTTAGTTTTGGGTCGAATTTATTTTAGGAAACGAAATTAGAGTCTCGTTTTAATTAGCCTGTAGGGGGAAATGAGATTATTGAGGAGACAACATTTTCTTTTTACCAAACATTGCACAAAAACACTATCATTATTTTCACAGCACTTACTTTTGTCTCCCACAATTTGTTCCTTTTAAATTTAATAAAGGAATGGCATTAACTGGCCTCATCTTTATTAGTTGGAGGGGTGTACATCATTTTCAATCAAAAACCAAAACAGAGTAGTCCACTTTTCTTTTTCCTGTAAAACACCAACTTTCTCTTTCTTTAACTAATACCCGACCAAACCAATTTTTTTCATTCACAAAACAGAGCAAACACGGGTAGCTGTTTCTTTTCTCTTAACCATTTCTCTTTCTTTTTATTTTCGATTTCGTTCTTTTCGTTGAAACCGGTAGGTTTGATTTTTGTTGTGGTGAAATAAGGGGGAGATGGAGTCGGGGAGAGGGAGAGATGAGAGATGGAGAGAGATGAAGGTGTGATGTTGATTGTGTTTGCTTGTCGTGGAAAGGGGGGAGACGACCACCACTGTGGTGGTGGTGGTGGTGTTGATTAGTGAAATCGATAGGGAGAGTGGAGAGAGATTCACGTAGATAGAGACAGAGAGGGGTTACGAGAGAGAGGAGAGGGAGTCGGGAGAGAGGGGTGGTGGCGTGAAGAAGAGATGCAGAGAGATAAGAGAATGGAGAGATAGAGTAGAGGGAGAGATTGAGTCGGGGAGAGTGGAGAGAGATTGAGAGAGATGAAGGGGACGTCGATGGTTGATGTTGTGCGGAGGATCGAGAGAGAGACTGTTCGGTGGTGGTCCAGATGAGAAGAGAGGGAGATTAGAGGCGGAGGGAGAGATGGAGAGCGAGAGAGAGAGAGAGAGAGAGAGAGAGAGAGAGAGAGAGAGAGAGAGAGAGAGAGAGAGAGAGAGAGAGAGAGAGAGATGCGGGACTGGAGAGAGATTTTCGGGGAGTCGCACGGTAGTGGTGGCGCTAGGTGAGGCCCACGCTGTAGTTAAATAAAATGATAAAATAATACAGTTTTAATAAAATTGGTGATCAGATTTTATAATTTGGAATAAAATAATTGTAACATCCCGTAATTTTTAAGATAATAATAATAAAAGAATAATAGAAAGAAAAAGATTAAAAAATATTAAAGATTAGGAATTAAAATTGAATTAGAAAATATGAGTCCAAAATATGGATGAGATTCTAAATTTAGGATAATTAGTAAATTTGGGATTAGAGTTTTAAAAATATATTTGATTAATTCTTATTTAGAGGATTCTAGAATTTGTTTTTTTAACAAGTTATTAAAATTAAAGATAAGATTTTTTATTTTAGGAATGAAGTGTGAGAATATTTCAAAAGATTGCATTCTTTTGTAATTTAGTTAATTGTGTGAATAGAATATTTTTAAAATTAAAATTACTCAGAGAGGTTATAAAATTTTAAAAGGCAAGTTTTAAAATTACCTTTTATTAATTTAGGGTTTGTGTGCCAATACAAAAACCCATTACAGTAATGAGAATAGCCGCAAAGCCGCATCAAATAAGAGGTATGTTCACTTTTCTCTTTGCTTTGGATATTTGTGTGTCAGAATTGGTATACGATCATCATGTATTCGCCTAGCATATTAATATAGATATTTAATTGTATAAGATATGTGTTATACATATGTAAGTGTGACTTGAATCATGTGAAATTTGTGAATGCATTATCGATCGTAAATTGTTTTGCGTGTGTATATGCAGGAGATGCCAAACCATGATTTCATGTTAGTAATAATTAATTTATGCATAGTTATATTATTTGAAGATTATTTGATTTATATAGCATTAGTTTTAAATGATTAAATATTGTTTAATTTGAATTCGGTTGCTTGGTAACATAATCTGATGAAAGCAAGTTTTTGTTAATTACAATAATTACAAATATTAGTTTTGTCGACCATGTAAATTGGATTTAAGATATTTAATTTTGATTATTTGATAAATCATGTAGGCCGTCTAATTGTTAATTAATGATCATTACTTTAGTAAAACAAAGAAAAAGTTAGTTCAATATACATGCATGTGCGTAATGGTAAGTATTAAAAAAAAAATTACTTGTGTATACAGTTCATATTAAGACCATGCTGGTTGAATATTTACATATGAATTTGGATTCTAGTTGTGTATATGTTTGGCTGGACTTTGCATGATTCAAATTAGGGTCTGTATATTAAATAAGTGTTTTATTTACTAAGCTTTCTTTAATTAAATTTTTAGGATTAATGTTCGTGCATTAATTTTTAAGTGTTTGGTCGCGTTTGAGGTAAGTACTTTTTGACTTACTTTTATTTTCCGAAAATATTTTGATATTGTGATTTCAATTTCGTAAAAGGTATAAGATATAAGATATTGTTTCGAACTGTACAAGATATAAGACACGAGAATCTTCAAATCCCTCAGTCTCTAAGTTTCGAACCCGTTCGTAATTTAAGCTATATTCCGGAACTAGCCTTAGATACCCTTAGTAGGCGCACAAGTGTACAACTTTAGATACCTATTAAGGGCGCGTAATTATTGAACTTTAGATGCCGGTCACTGGCAAAGTGTGACAAAAGAATAAGAATAAGATGTCGGTCACTGGCAAAGTGTGGCCGTAGATCAAGACTGCGGTATTTATAAGAATTTCGTTTATGTTTTGTTCTAATTTTTCTGTTCTGTTTCAAATTTTGGATTTGTAAAATATAAACTTTGGGTTGAATCATTTTTCGCAAAATGGTTTTCGAAAATTATTATTGTTTTGAGAAAATATGTTTTATGAAAACGCCCTCTGATTTTGAGGATATTTGTAAGTCAATCTGTTACTTGTTGAGCTGTGTAGCTCACTCTTTTCTTATATTTCAGGTTCGTATATTGTGGAAGCTTAATGAGATCAATGTGGATGTGAACTTGTGAATTTCGTGCTATGTGATTTTATCCAATCTATTTGAATAGATTCATCGTGCTATTAGAATATATTTTGTTAAGTGCCAGATCTTGTTATTGAATTTGTGGAGCTGCGTCTCCGATTTTATGTTCTTGAATATGAAGTTTGACCGTTGCTTTGACTTTTGTGGAAATTTTGATTTATTTGAATAAAGAATTCAATTTATTTAAGTTTTGTTTTTAGAATTAATAGTCCGAAAAGTAGGGTTGTTACAGTTTGTATCAGAGCTCTGATACCATATGTGATGACCTGGGTCAAATCCCGAGTCTTTCTCGAAAATCGGGTCGAGTCCCGATATCGAATCCGAAATAAGCCAAAGCATACTGTCCCAATTGCAACCAACTTGGGTAGTCCACAAGCCCACCACAGGCCCCCAAAAGATCATGATTTGTTGGTGCACATAGTAGTAGTACTTTACCTTATAAACTGAACTAAAGTCCCAAATCTCCTCGATGTGGGACTGGGGTGTTACAAACTCCCCCACTTAAACTCCTGACGTCCTCGTCAGGCCTGAACGGATATCCTATAGGTCCAAGATCGTTCCTCCCTAGCCATTGTGGGATAATACCGGCTGGCTTCGTGTCCCCACCTCCGGCAACTTGACGAATCAAGTTTTCGAGAGTCGGCTCTGATACCAACTGTAACAACCCGACTTTTCGGACTATTAATTCTAAAAACAAAACTTAAATAAATTGAATTCTTTATTCAAATAAATCAAAATTTCCACAAAAGTCAAAGCAACGGTCAAACTTAATATTCAAGAACATAAAATCGGAGACGCAGCTCCACAAATTCAATAACAAGATCTGGCACTTAACAAAATATATTCTAATAGCACGACAAATCTGATAAGTGGATTTTATATCTACTTGGAACATTCTAATTCGGCTTAAATTGATTGCTTTGGCCTCAAGTTTGTTGTGTTTTTGATGTGTTTTGTTAATTATGCAGGGTTGAAGAAATATCGATTAAAGGTGTAGTTTCCGTCGTTTTGTGGAGTTGATTGAGGATATGGAATGAAGAATGGAGGCTAATGTCAACTCTTAAGAAGTATACAACTCATTAAGAATGAAAGACGGAAGCTCATGCAAAAGGAATGGGAAGAAAAGATGAAAAAACGAAGAAAAATCAAGTTTTCGCAGATTGCAGCCAGGCAAGTTGCCCCGCGAGGCAATCTGCCCCGGATTCAGCAGAATGGCGCCAGGCAAGTTGCCTGGTGAAGCACTTTGCTCGGCGGGCTGCTGCGTAGAAATTCTGCCAGATTTTCGGATTTTTGTTTTGGCCATATCTTGAGTTCTACAAGTCCGTTTTGGGCGATCTTACTGTCCACGCGAAGATAACGAGATTCTCTATCATTCTAAAGTGGTCCAGATGTCCACTTACAATTGGAACGGCCCAGAAATATTGAAGAAAAGTCAGCTACGAATTTTCCTTAAAAAACAGAATCAGTTTAGGAAACGTATTATGTGCCGAACTGCAGAAATTCAACTTTGACAAGGAAATTGCTATAATTCCTACTTTTAATAAGTATGGTAATTGCTTTGGGCGGCTAGAACATTCCAGAATCAGATCTACACATGGAATTTGCAATTCTATTCTCATTCAAGAACGGAAATTGCCAATCTTCTATTCCAACTCTAAAAAGGCAATTGCTTGGTGGACAAGACTTCTAGATCCTATATAAACACATCCTACCATTGTAATTTAATAGAACCATTACATATCAATTACTTAGTTTTATTTGTATCTTTTCATACTTTGTTTTTATCATGGTTTCATCAGATCCCATGATGACGAGAGGTTCGATTATGAACTAATCGTTGTCATGGGATTCCAACGGATTTATTTATGGAGCTTTAGTATCTTGATTTCTTTAAAGATCTGTGTGTGATGTATATCTGATATCCTCGTATGGTTATGCTTAATTGTTAGATGCGTAGCTAACATCTAATTTGTTAATCTCTTGTGAAGTGAAAGTGGATCTTGAGATTTAGAACTTGCCATGCTAGCATAGGTTCATGATTGTTTATCAACATGATTCGTAGTATGAGATGAAAATACTTATATTGCCCTGTGTGATCTTTATGGATAACTTGTTCTTCAACCGTTATGTTTTCAAATTCTATAGACATATAGGGTCTAAGCATAATTGGTGTCTATTCATCTTCTATCTCTTTTGTGGATGTATGTTTAGTTTGGTATACGTATGCTGACAGGTAGCGTGTACTTGTTTCGTGTTATCCGATCAGATATCATAACCATTGCATATAGTGATTAAAGGCGTCATATCTAAGCGAAGTATTTAATGAAGTTAGGATCCCATGTTACTCTTGTAGACGTAATTCAATTTCAATTCTTGTTAGTTAGTTAATTCTTAGTTGTTAATTTACTTTCTAGTTAATTTAGTTAATTAAACCCAATTTGTTGTTATTTGTCTTAGCAGTGAGTAATAACCATACATTGGTGCATAGGTACAATAACTGAATTAAAACCATAACCAGATCTCTGTGGGAACGAACTCGACTTATTCATATATTATTTGTGACCTCGTACACTTGCGTGTTTTAGTGTAAACAAAATCTTATCTAATAGATTGGATAAAATCACATAGCACGAAATTCAAAAGTTCACATCCACATTGATCTCATTAAGCTTCCACAATATACGAACCTGAAATATCAGAAAAGAGTGAGCTACACAGCTCAACAAGTAACAGATTGACTTACAAATATCCTCAAAATCAGAGGGCGTTTTCATAAAACATATTTTCTCAAAACAATAATAATTTTTGAAAACCATTTTGCAAAAAATGATTCAACCCAAAGTTTATATTTTACAAATCCAGAATTTGAAACAGAACAGAAAAATTAGAACAAAACATAAACGAAATTCTTATAAATACCGCAGTCTTGATCTACGGCCACACTTTGCCAGTGACCGGCATCTTATTCTTATTCTTTTGTCACACTTTGCCAGTGACCGGCATCTAAAGTTCAATAATTACGCGCCCTTAATAGGTATCTAAAGTTGCACACTTGTGCGCCTACTAAGGGTATCTAAGGCTAGTTCCGGAACTATAGCGTAAATTACGAACGGGTTCGAAACGTAGAGACTGAGGGATTTGAAGATTCTCGTATCTTATATCTTGTACAGTTCGAAACAATATCTTATATCTTATACCTTTTACGAAATCGAAATCACAATATCAAAATATTTTCGGAAAATAAAAGTAAGTCAAAAAGTACTTACCTCAAACGCGACCAAACACTTAAAAATTAATGCACGAACAATCCTAAAAATTTAATTAAAGAAAGCTTAGTAAATAAAACACTTATTTAATATACAGACCCTAATTTGAATCATGCAAAGTCCAGCCAAACATATACACAACTAGAATCCAAATTCATATGTAAATATTCAACCAGCATGGTCTTAATATGCAACTGTATACACAAGTAAATTTTTTTTTAATACTTACCATTACGCACATGCATGTATATTGAACTAACTTTTTCTTTGTTTTACTAAAGTAATGATCATTAATTAACAATTAGACGGCCTACATGATTTATCAAATAATCAAAATTAAATATCTTAAATCCAATTTACATGGTCGACAAAACTAATATTTGTAATTATTGTAATTAACAAAAACTTGCTTTCATCAAATTATGTTACCAAGCAACCGAATTCAAATTAAACAATATTTAATCATTTAAAACTAATGCTATATAAATCAAATAATCTTCAAATAATATAACTATGCATAAATTAATTATTACTAACATGAAATCATGGTTTGGCATCTCCTGCATATACACACGCAAAACAATTTACGATCGATAATGCATTCACAAATTTCACATGATTCAAGTCACACTTACATATGTATAACACATATCTTATACAATTAAATATCTATATTAATATGCCAGGCGAATACATGATGATCGTATACCAATTCTGAAACACAAATATCCAAAGCAAAGAGAAAAGTGAACATACCTCTTATTTGATGCGGCTTTGCGGCTATTCTCATTACTCTAATGGGTTTTTGTATTGGCACACAAACCCTAAATTAATAAAAGGTAATTTTAAAACTTGCTTTTTAAAATTTTATAACCTCTCCGAGTAATTTTAATTTTAAAAATATTCTATTCACACAATTAACTAAATTACAAAAGAATGCAATCTTTTGAAATATTCTCACACTTCATTCCTAAAATAAAAAATCTTATCTTTAATTTTAATAACTTGTTAAAAAAACAAATTCTAGAATCCTCTAAATAAGAATTAATCAAATATATTTTTAAAACTCTAATCCTAAATTTACTAATTATCCTAAATTTAGAATCTCATCCATATTTTGGACTCATATTTTCTAATTCAATTTTAATTCCTAATCTTTAATATTTTTTAATCTTTTTCTTTCTATTATTCTTTTATTATTATGTTAAATATAATTGATGTGTTTTAATCAGTGTTTAAGTGTTACAGGGAGTTATCAGAGTTTAGCTGGAAGCAGTCAGAGTTTGTGTAAACTCTGACAGTTGGAAGCTCGACAGAGTTTGTTAAACTCTGTCTGAAGGAAGCGCGTCTACTGTTCAACAGTGATTAAAGATTAATTATGGAAGCGATATCTTTGAAGATTGGATAGCTATCAAAGAGATCGAGTTGACATAGGAGACGTGTGACAATCTGTAATTGATATCATTGTATAGCTGATTATTAGGAATATCAATTAGAGACTGTATCGTAGCTGTATGTTATATAAATACAGATAGGTTAACCCTAGAAAGGTATCGATAACGAATTATCATTATTGTAACCTAGCAGCTCTTTGTGATATTTTACATCACGAAGAGGGTTTGAAATACAAGAAGTTTTTAAGTGCATAAACGCTTTTACTTGTTAATCTCTCATACAAAGTTGATTATTATTTGTGTATTCGACCTAACAAGTGGTATCAGAGCCAATCTGTTACTTTATTACAGGTTAAGATCCAAACACAACAATAATCATGTCAGAAATTCCTCCACCAACACCTACTGTTTCTGAAAAGGCTCCTACTACTGTGAGTCGTTATGAACCAATCAGGGTTCCTATTCTGAGGCCATTAGAGTATGCTATGTGGAAGGTCAAGATGACTATGTTTCTGGAGGCTACAGATCCAGAATATCTTGATAGGATTTATGAAGGCCCTCACAATCCTACAAAGCTATCTGTTGCAGTTGCTGGTGAAGCAGCAAAAATGGTTCCAAAGGAAAAGAAGGACATGACTCCTGAAGATCTATCATCAATTGCTAAGGATGCAAAAGTTAGGCATTTACTGCATAGTGCCTTAGACAATGTTATGTCTAACAAAGTCATTAACTGCACCACTGCAAAAGAGATATGGGATGCACTTGAAGTCAGGTGTCAAGGAACTGCAGCTATTAAGAAGAATAGGAGAAACATACTCACACAAGAGTATGAGCATTTTGAGGCTAAACCTGAAGAGACCATGACAGAAACATTTGATAGATTCTATAAACTGATTAATGATCTGTCATTGGTCAACAAAGAGTATGATCTAGAAGACTCGAATCTCAAGTTTCTTCTTTCTCTACCTGAAAAGTGGGATGTGAAAACAACCACTATTAGAGACAACTATGATCTTGCTGAAACAGAGATTGATGAAATTTATGGACTGCTCAAAACTTATGAATTGGAAATGGAGCAGAGAAACAGGAGATCAAGCAGAAAAGGAAAGTCTGTTGCTCTTAATGTTGAAGAGAAGCCTCAGAAGAAAGAGGCAACAAGAAGGAAAATGAAGGGAAAAGCTTTGGTCATACATTCAGAAAGTGATTCACCAAACTCTGATTATGATTCAAACTCTTCTGAATCATCTGACTCTGAGGATGATGAAGAAGAAATGAGAAAAATGGCTGTGCTGATGGTGAAGACTTTCAAGAAAATGGGCTTCAAGAATTTCAAGAAAGGAAAAAGGTTTTCTAGGGATTCAAATGAAGACAGGAAAAGCTACAGGAAGTCTGATAAGAGAGATTCTAAAGGGAAGAAGGATAAGTCTGAAATTCAATGCTACAAGTGTAAGGAGATGGGTCACTATGCTCCTGAGTGCAAGAAGGGTAAAACTGGAAAGGTACTCTACACTAAAGGCAGAGATTGGGCAGATACTTCAGATTCTGATGAAGAAGTGAACTATGGTCTCATGGCTACTACTGAATCAGAATCCTCTGAAAATCAGGTACCTCCAACTACCTATGCTTATAATATTGATGACATTGCTCAATTAAGAATTTTTCTTAAGTCATTGCATATAAGTTATAGGGATCAGACTTTAGAAAATGAGAGGATAAAAGCTGAAAATTCTGAACTTAAAGAGAGAAATAAACTTGTTGAAGAGAAACTTGAAAACATGCAACAAGTTCAGAAAGAGAGAGATGATGCTGTTTGCAAAGAACAGATTTTGCTTCAGAAGTATAAACAACTAGAGTCAGAGTTGAAGGAAGCAAATAATAAAATTAGGACTTGGACTAATTCTGGAAAGGACACTCAACAGATTTTTCAAACAGACACTGTTGGTCTAGGTTATAATGAGGGAGATGAACTTAGATTTCAAAATCAAGTTAAAGTCAGAACTAAATTTGTTCATGGAACCAGTAAATTTTTGTCTGAGAATGAAAAAGAAGCTGTCCAAAGAAAACCAGTAAAAACTAGTGTTAAACAGGTTAATATTGGTTCAATGACAGATAAACAACTCAAACATAAACTGAAGGAGTTAAAATCTGTTGAGAAAAAGAAAGTGTCAAACAAGAACAGAAATGGAAAAGTAGGCATTACTTCAGGAAATAAACCAATGCTTGCTAGTTATGCTCCAAGAAAGACATGTCATAATTGTGGTAGTACTAAGCATCTTGCAAATTTTTGCAAAAAAAATAAAAATATAAATTCTTTACCTACAAAGTCTGAGGTAAAGAAGGATTTTGCTAGAACTAAGCCACAGACTCTATGCACACACTGTGGAAGCACTTGGCATTCTATCTATACTTGCATAAAATATCATACTATCTATCATAATTACTATGAACTGAAACCCAATCTGAAATGGGTTAAAGTTGATACTGCAAGTGTAAATACTGATACTGTTAGCTCAAACTCTGATAATGTAAATTCCGCTGCAAAATCTAACAAAGTTAAGAATGCCAAAGGATCCAAGCAAGTCTGGATCCTTAAAACTAATCCTCAGTAATTGTTTGTGATTGCAGGGTAACAGGGAGGCAACCCTAGTCGTGGACAGTGGATGTTCAGGACACATGACTGGAAATAAAGCCCTGCTATCAGAATATGAGGAGAAGGCTGGCCCAAAAGTTTCCTATGGTGATGGCAATATAGGAAGAACATTGGGATATGGCAATATCAATCTTGGAAATGTCATCATCAACAATGTAGCTCATGTCCCAGGACTCAAGCATAACTTGCTATCTGTGAGTCAAATCTGTGACAAGGGATATCATGTAGATTTCCAACCTGAATATTGTGAAGTTATCAGCAAATCTACAGGAAAGGTTGTTCTAGTTGGTCACAGGCAAAACAACATTTATGAAATCAAGCTTTTGATAGACTCTGTTGGAAAAGCTGTTTGCCTGTCTACAAGAATGTCTAGTGAAGAGAGTTGGAAGTGGCACAAGAAACTCTCACATTTGAACTTGAACAACATCAATGAATTGATCAGAAAGGATCTTGTAAGAGGACTCCCAAAGACCCTGTTAAATGTTGATGGCCTATGTGACTCATGTCAGAAGGCTAAACAAAGGAAGTCATCTTTCAAGAGCAAAACAGAATTTTCTATCACTGATCCCCATCATCTTCTGCATGTTGATCTATTTTGTCCAGTAAATGTTATGTCTATTGCAAGGAAGAAATATGCTTTAGTCATTGTTGATGAATACACTAGATTCAGTTGGGTGTATTTTCTAGCAAAGAAGGATGAAACTGCATCAACTCTGATGGAGCATGTGAAGCTTCTGGACAAAGGATCAAGCAACAAAGTCAGAATCATCAGAAGTGATAATGGAACTGAGTTCAGAAATTCAACAATGGAAGAATTCTGCAAGGACAATGGAGTGAAACAAGAATTTTCAGCACCTGGTACACCACAACAAAATGGTGTAGTTGAAAGGAAAAATAGAACCTTAATTGAAGCTGCCAGAACTATGCTTGATGAAGCAAAATTGCCAACTTATTTCTGGGCAGAAGCTGTTCAAACTGCTTGTTTTACTCAAAATGCAACACTGATCAATAAGCATGGAAAGACACCATATGAGATGGTGAAGAAAAAGAAGCCTAACCTGAAATACTTTCATATTTTCGGGTGCAAATGTTTCGTTTTGAAGACTCATCCAGAACAGTTGACCAAGTTTGAGTTAAAGGCAGATGAAGGAATTTTTGTTGGCTATCCACTGTCAACAAAGGCATTCAGAGTTTACAATCTGAGAACTAAAGTGATCATGGAATCTATACATGTTTCTTTTGATGATAAGAAGATAACTGGACTTGAAGACAAAGACGAATATGATCAACTGAACTTTGAAAATGAAGTTTTAAACTCTGATGAAGGAAACTCTGATGAAACAATTCTGACAGACTCTGTTGAAACAAACTCTGAACCTCTACTGGTAAATTCTGGAGAAACTTCTCAGTCACAACAAAGAGGAGAACCAGTTGAGGGGGAGCATGATCAAGATGAAGACTCAAACACTGATACTGAGTCAATTGAAAAATCTGGATCAAACTCTGATGCTTCAAACTCTGAAAATTCAAATTCTGACTCTGGACAGTCAAGTTCAGGGGGAGTCTCAGAAAACGAAGATAGATCACAACAGAATCAGGAGAGCATGGATCAAGGGGGAGGATCACATGCTGACAGAAGTCATTTGCCTTCTGCTACGAAATGGACTAAATCACATACACCTGATTTGATAATTGGTGATCCAGATGCAAAAGTAAAGACAAGAAGTGCTACTGCAAGTGAATGTCTGTTTCATGCATTCTTGTCTAAAAATGAACCAAAGAAAGTGGAAGAAGCTCTTCAAGATGCAGACTGGATAACAGCAATGCAGGAAGAGTTAAATGAATTTGAAAGAAATGAAGTTTGGACCCTTGTACCAAGGCCAAAGAACAGATCTATTGTTGGTACTAAATGGGTTTTCAGAAACAAGACTGACAGTGAAGGTGTTATCACGAGGAACAAGGCTAGACTGGTAGCAAAAGGTTATTCACAGCAGGAAGGAATAGATTATGATGAAACATTTGCTCCAGTAGCAAGATTGGAGGCAATCAGAATTTTTCTAGCATATGCCTCTCACAAGAAATTCAAAGTGTTCCAGATGGATGTGAAAAGTGCTTTTCCGAATGGAAAGCTTGAAGAAGAAGTGTTTGTTGAACAACCACCAGGATTTGTGGATCCCAAATATCCAGATTATGTCTACAGGCTAGATAAGGCACTATATGGACTTAAGCAGGCACCAAGAGCATGGTATGAGACACTTGCTCAGTTTCTTCTAGAAAGTGGATTCAACAGAGGAACAATTGACAAAACTCTGTTTTATTTCAATCAAGGAAGTGACCTCCTTTTAGTTCAAATTTATGTTGATGACATCATCTTTGGGTCTACTAATGATAAACTCTGTAAGAAGTTTGCCAAGCTCATGCAGTCCAGATATCAAATGAGCATGATGGGAGAGCTTAGTTACTTTCTAGGCCTACAGGTGAAACAAACAGAAGATGGAATTTTCATTAATCAAGAAAAATACACCAAAAATCTTCTCAAGAAATTTGGTATGCTTGACTGTTCATCTGCATCAACTCCCATGGCAACAGCAACTAAACTGGACAAAGACACAGGAGTTTCAGTGGATATGACAAACTACAGGGGCATGATAGGATCTCTTCTATACTTGACAGCTAGTAGGCCTGACATCATGTATGCAACCTGTCTTTGTGCAAGGTTTCAGGCAGATCCTAGAGAGCCACATCTGACAGCTGTGAAAAGAATCTTCAAGTATCTCAAGGGCACCATATCATTAGGTCTGTGGTACCCCAGAGAATCAGATTTTAAGCTACTTGGGTATTCTGATGCAGACTTTGCAGGCTGTAAGGTAGACAGAAAGAGCACTAGTGGAAGTTGTCAATTTCTTGGTGACAGACTTGTTTCCTGGTACAGCAAGAAACAGAAATCAATCTCCACATCTACAGCTGAAGCAGAGTATATTGCAGCTGGTAGCTGTTGTGCACAGATCTTATGGATGAAGAATCAATTGCTGGATTATGGATTGAGGTACAGTAATATACCTATTTACTGTGATAACCAAAGTGCTATTGCTATGACAGGTAATCCAGTACAGCATTCAATGACCAAGCACATCAGCATAAGGTACCACTTCATCATAGAACATGTGGAAGAAGGAAATATTGAACTACATTTTGTCTCTACAGAACAACAGCTTGCAGATATCTTCACTAAACCATTGAGTGAAGCTACATTTACAAGGCTGGTTAATGAACTAGGAATGATCTCTGGTTCTGACTAGAAATGTTGGTTAGATTCAAACTTTACTTATGTGATGTATTAATCATATTTCCTGATTGGTTAAATGTTGAGTGAGCTCTGTTGATTAAACTCTGTTATGCATACTCTACTAAACTCTGTCAGCATGTCTGTATGTCATACACTGTTAATAAGTTTGATAAACTCTGTGAACTTTGAGTTGATTTTTGTCTGAATGAAAACACCAATGAAGAAATATGTATGAAGCATGATTCTCAGCAATTAATCATGAATCTTTCTGAGTTATTGAGATCTAATCTCAGATTGTGCAGAAAGTTAACACAGCATGATACTGGCTCATATTTATAGCATCTCTTAGTTTATTTTGTCCTAAACTCTGAGTCTATAAATACTGTGTGCATTACCTTTCATGAAAAACTACTGATGTTGATGAACTCTAAACTCTGTTAGTTATACTCTGATAAAATAAAATGTTTACTGCAATACCCCAAAGAAAATGTATATAGGTTATTATACTCCTTTGAGATTATGTTGGATACTAGGATGACCCAGGAACCTATTGGTATATAATATGTGCTAAAATTCTCTGATTTTTGGTGACTAGTTAAATACTAGGATGACCCAGGAACTTATCAAAATGATAAGGGCTAAAATTTTTGAATTTTTTGTGACTGGTTCCAACCTCTGATTACTGGAATGAAAAATAAAAAAAATAAAAATAATGAAAATAAAAAAAAATTGAAAAAAAAAAATGTGTATATAAAGGGGGTATAAAATAAAAATTACTGTATAAAGTTCGATTACTTCAGAGTTTAGCTTTCATCATACAGTCAGTGTTTACTATGACAGTTTGTGCATCCAGTGTTTATTGATTTACTTTATGGATTTTATGAAAAATTAGATGCTCTAAAAATTGACTTAGTAAACTCTGCTTCACACACACAAATACTCACAACTGTGCAATTTATGAAAGGGTTTCGGTGATAAAGTTGGAGAATTGACAAACGCTGTTGATTCGTGATTTGTACTCTAAGGTAAATTTTCACTTGGACAATTTGAAAGTCTTGGAGTAAGTAGGGTTTTTGACAACTGTTAATCAGTGGATAGTTGATGAATGTGTTCTTTATATGATTACTTTAATTAGTTTTCATATTCTCTTCTTGATGCATTTTCTTGAAGAACAATTCATATAACACAAATAACAGTTGCAGAACACAATGAATATGATTAGAAAAACAAAATTTTCATTGATAATAAGAAAGAGATTACAAGCAAATATTACATCTTTTTGTTCTCTCTATCTGCTAATCTATTCAACAGGAAAGTAAAAGGTCCGTCCACACCACTCCATTGTTAGCAAAATTCCCAGATCCCATCTTTGCCACTTTGTTTGGGTGGAAGTTGAAGGGATAAGGTTATTTTTGCTGACATATTCATTAACAATGGTTGGTGGTGGTGGATGAGGATGCCTTCGAGGAGAGCCATGCCAATGTTGCTTGGAGGGCAGCATCGATGTTGATCACCCTTGCAGGTTTCTCTCTCTCGAGCTCTTCCAGACCAGCATCCATTTGCAGCCACAGCGTCTCAAGCTGCCTTTCCCACTCAAACGCTTCAAATTCTTCACGCGTATAGCTGAAGATGTCCCTATTCTCGACAAGATGAAGGTTTTTCTCTTTGATGGTAAGGTTGGCCATTGTTTTTCAAGGGTATTTGGTTTGAAGGGTTTGTGATTTTACAGGGGAGACTGAAAGGTTAAAGGTTTAATGAAATAATCTGAGCAAGTCTCTAGGCCTTAAATAGAGATGGGTAAGAACGAAGTCCTTAATCGCTTCGTATTCTGGTTTTTAAAGGCAACAGGTAAACGTTTCAAATTCTGATCTTACTTGGGTCCCGATATTTTTAAAAGAGTATTATTTGATTTTTGTTAAAATCAAATATTTTAATGTTTTAATTTTTAATATACTCTTTTTAAAAATAGGCGCACATGACCCACTCGCCTTTAATGTGTCCCACTTACCTATTATCGTGTCCCACTACACATTAATCAAGGAACTGATTGAGTGTTTGTTACATAAGAGATTGAGTTTTTCATTAATTTAATCACTTTTGTGTCCAAACGAGTTTGCTTTACTCTTACTCTCACAGTTTTCTTATTTTTCTCTTGGGCACTCACGCAAACACCTTTTCTACATACATATCTTTTGGAAATTCTTGGAAATTCTTAACTCAATGGCATCTAAAGCATTCACTGCTCTTGGCTTACGGTTTGTTCCTAATAACTATGAAGCTCCACTCTATCATCAACGCGTTCCAGAATCGTTTCATCTCATGCAGGACTTTTCTTGCTTGAAAGCAACTATAGTTCAAGTTAAAACTCTAGATAGACGATTTGATGATACAAATTTGGCAATCACTTCTTTACGAAATGAGGTTGTAGCTAGAGAGATGAAAATGGAAACACATTCGAAACTAGTGACTACAAAATTCTCTAAATCTCAAGATAATCTCTTTGCCAGGCTGGCTAAAGTTGAAGAGAATCAGTCTGATTTATCTGCTAAAATTGATTCTATTGCTACCTCCCTGGAGTTAATTACTTCTATCCTTATGCCTGATGATGTCAAAAAGGGGGAGAGAGTTGTCAGAAGGGATAGTGCTGGAGATGGAGGGGCAAGTAACAAAGGAAAGAAAAAGGCTGAAGAGGTTCAAACTCTGAGAACTAGTAAGTCATCCAAATCACAGTCTGTTGGGAGAAATACTGATACTCAAGGAACTTCAAGGACCAAGAGTTTACTGTTATCTTCAAATCCACAAACTGATGAAGAATTGGCTGCTAAGCTGTTCATTGAAGAGAATGAGGAAGGAGTAACGATTGAGGACATTGAAGCTGAGGAAAAGAGTTTACAAGAAGAACATCTTAAAGCTTTAAAGTCTGATAAGGTACAAAGAGGAAAAGCTCCTAGACCTGTTGTTAAAGGTGTTGTGATCAGAGAGAGGACTGATGTTAGTCAAAGTTCTCGGTTCTCAAAGGAAGCAATTGCAGCAGAAGCTAAACTCAAGCTAAAAGGCATTGAAGGTGAAAGTTCACAGAAGAAAGTTACAACTTCTGTTGCATCTCAAGCAATGATCACACCTTTACACTCTTCACAGTTGAAATCTGTTTTTGGAAAAGGAACAATTTCTGATCCAAATGTGTTATCTGGAGTCTCAATGAATATTTCTGATGGAAAAGCTTTATCTGGCAAGATTGGAAATAATAAGGCTGGACTAGGTTCACATAGAGACAGAAGGCAATATACTGGTCCTAGAGATCCTTCTTCACTGGCTGTTCCAGGTCGTGGTGTTTCTCAAGAGAGTTAGGATGGACTGGAATCAGTGCAGTTGGTTCATCAGAAGAGTTTAGACAAGGATTTTCTTTTATACTTCATGGCTGATGGGACAGTATTCAAAGTTGGTGAGGATGATATTGGCTTGAAATGTTGGGAAGAACTAGAGTATGTTCTATATCTTCTCAAGGTGAATAGTCGAAGGACTCAATCAATTGCTAATGTACTCAGACAGAAAATGACTCAGAATCTGGCAATTAGAGGACAGAAATACAATAGCAGATATATTCCTAAGTACAGGGATTACCAAGGCAATCTCATTGAAATGAAGAAAGGTACTGCAAAGTTAAAAACTGATTTGGGAATCACAGTACTTGACTTCAATACACAGGCAGAAAAAGTCAGATTTATCAGACTGGGTAATGAAATGAGAAGGAACAAGATTTATGATCTTAGGGCTGCTATCTACCAGACAGATGAAAGTGATCCTCATCTCAGAGAAATCAAAGAAGCAATGAAGATTGAACTTGAAAATGCAGAAAGAAGATTGCTGATTGATTATCTCAGAACCATGCCAGATCTTGAAATGATTAGAGATTAAGTTCTGTAAGAATTTTCTTATTCTCTATAGTTTTTAAGCTTAAACTCTGAATCTGTATAAACACTGTATTTATCTATTTGTTTTGACATCATCAATTACTGTCATTAACTTGCACATTTTTGCTAATGAACAAGTTGGGGGAGATTGTTAAATATAATTGATGTGTTTTAATCAGTGTTTAAGTGTTACAGGGAGTTATCAGAGTTTAGCTGGAAGCAGTCAGAGTTTGTGTAAACTCTGACAGTTGGAAGCTCGACAGAGTTTGTTAAACTCTGTCTGAAGGAAGCGCGTCTACTGTTCAACAGTGATTAAAGATTAATTATGGAAGCGATATCTTTGAAGATTGGATAGCTATCAAAGAGATCGAGTTGACATAGGAGACGTGTGACAATCTGTAATTGATATCATTGTATAGCTGATTATTAGGAATATCAATTAGAGATTGTATCGTAGCTGTATGTTATATAAATACAGATAGGTTAACCCTAGAAGGGTATCGATAACGAATTATCATTATTGTAACCTAGCAGCTCTTTGTGATATTTTACATCACGAAGAGGGTTTGAAATACAAGAAGTTTTTAAGTGCATAAACGCTTTTACTTGTTAATCTCTCATACAAAGTTGATTATTATTTGTGTATTCGACCTAACATATTATTATCTTAAAAATTACGGGATGTTACAATAATAGGGGTGCTGTTGGTTTTAAAACTGGAATATTTATTAAAATTGTAGAAATTATTAATTTAACAAAAAATGGTAAAATTGAGTAATTAATTAAATAAAAATATTTTATGATTATTTGGACATAATTGGAGATTTAATGATTTATTAATAAAAGAGGGTATAATTCTGAATAAATAGAGTTAAAAATGATATTCAATATTTTCGGATTATTTTAGTTAACTAGATCGGACCAGATTAGTTTAGAGGTTGATTTCGGATTAATATTAAATTAAAAAATGGAAGAGAAATTAGTTAGTGAGAATAATAATTATGGATTTAAATGGAAAAAAAATGGATTGTTGAATTATTTTGTTTTGAGAATAAATAGAGATTAATATTAATTAAATTAGAGAATTTTAGAGACTTGTAGAGGATCCATAAGAGCTAATTTATAGTGCGATTTAAATAACTAATTAATTGTTAGCGAATACTTAGAAATGATTAGAGCCCTTTTTAAATGAGAATTTTCTTGTAATTAAATAAAGTGGGATTTACGAATATTAAAAATAGTATATATTTTCTAGATTTAATTCCCGAGTCCGATGGAAGAGTTATTTATCCGGGGATTATTTTCCGTTATTTATTGTAGAGATTTTCGAGAGATATTATTATTTAATATTTAAATATTATATTAGCGGTTGAGAAATACTTTATTTTGACGAAGCGCTCACGTATTTCTGGTTGTCATTTTTAGAGAATACTTTTCGAGCCGTAGATCGAAGCCAAGTTCACGGGTAGAGTATAATTTTATCTGCATTCATTTGCACTACGAGATCGAGGGAAGTTCCTTCCTACCCTAACTCTTAGAGACTTGTATTTCTGTTCGTATTATGTCATTCCTTATTTATTTTCGAGCTGTCAATTATAAGATTTATTTGTTGCTCCATATGATGCAATAATTCTTTTGAGCATTATTTTCTCGTTGCGATATTTTGTTACTATTAAAATTAGTTTACTTGCGAATTATATCCCTTATAAGTGTGGAATCAGTTTCATTGCTATCGGGTCGGTCTCATTAATTTGAATTGACTATTATTGTGATTCAGTGAAACTAATCTCAATTGTTCGAGATAGTTAAATTTATTCTTTTCAGTCGAATTTATTGTACAAATTCGACAATAATTATTGATTATCTTTTATTTGGTTCATCTCTCGAATCAACAAATAAGAGTTACAAAATTAGAATCGTTAGAGTTGTCACTCGTTGATCAAGTGAAAAATATCCTACTTAACGTTCATCAATTATGAGTATTGTAAATATTCGAGTAGTACTATTTGTTTGGTACAACTCAAAACATTCCATTTTAAGACTATTCTCATTGGTTCGAGATAGTTGCCGTTATTGTCAAGGTTTGGCATTTTGATCGTGTCAACCAATAAAATATTATTATTGAGAATTTACCTCAGTCCATTGTTCGGATTGGTGGAACAATTGAGTCAGACTGGCAGTCCGCCAGATTTGTAAATATTTTCCTGGTAGAATTATCTCAAGTTATCTGTTCATCAAATATTCGGGAATTCTGTATTCTACTGGTCAATTTTGGGAAAGAGGCCCATTATAGAGAAAGAGAGACCCGTGTACCCTTATACGGACACGAGGATTTAGGCACTATGATGCCAGGGTTGAATTAATAACCCACTATTATGCTAGCATTCATACATATATATTATATTGTTGATATCGTATTGTAGCCGTGATCGGGCAAAGTGCGGTGTCATTGGAGGACGGTATTCCCGGTCGGTTAGTTGATCGCCCCACCGAGATACCGAGAGGTGGAAGACCAGTTTATTCTTAAATCACGAGCCATCAGAGTTATATCAAATGAGTCTTTCGAGTATTATGATTTCGAGATGAGTTTCACTACAAGAAAAACGGGCATTTACGACGGTTTTTTTGAACTGAAACCGTCGTAAATAATGTCAATTACGATGGAATATTTCCGTCGCTTTTGCTCGAGTAGGAAGTTCAGATTTCCGTCACAAAATAAAATTTTCGTCGCAAATTCAGTTTTTCGTCACAAATTCGATTTTTCGTCGCAAATTCAGTTTTTCGTCGTAAGTTTGAGAAAAGGGTCCCACAATCTTTAATTTTTTATTAATGCAACTTACGACGGAATATTCCGTCGTAAGTTCAATCATGGGCCCATTTTCATTTAAAAATAAAAGAAAATAAAATTATTTTTCAGTAACAAGTCAATAATTTATGACGGAAATATTCGTCGTAAGTTAGCCGCATTTTTTGAACTTACGACGGAATTCGAATGATGAACAACCGTCGTAAATTCTTTCTAGAAAAATTTCTACCCAGATTCCGATGACTTCTCAAGACTCCGACGACTCGAAAATTTATCCAGAAAAATCCCAATAAATTATATGCACTACTCAACATCCTTATGTACACATAAACTAACCCATAATTTATAAAGATAACTTAGACCACCAATTCCGGTCAAAAATCCGGAATCCGGTGAACCAAAAACCATTTTTAATAAATCTATAAAAAACATACAATCATCTACACATCATAACTTAAACATTCGCCAATTTACAATCTCGAAAATAATTGGTTCCAACAAAATTCGGTCATCGGGAAAAACTCCGACGAACACCAACTACCTCAAAAGTCCTGGAATCGCCCCAAACTCACCCATCGATAATATAATAAGCTCATAATCGTCAAAAACACCTTGAATCATCAAAGTCGAATTAAAATCAAAATATTACCTCAAAAAGAATTTCTTCGGAATTGGTTATTATAAATATCAAAATGAAGATTTTGATTTTAGAAGCCCAAGTATATATGCATAAATCGCAGGTGATAAAGAGAAGTGAAGTTATGAATTTTTGAAGATATAATTTATGGTAAAAGAGCCCTTTGTGTGTGTGGTTTTATGTATATCCAATATATATGTGTGTGTAACAGGGGAGGGGGCGGGAAAGTAGAGGGGAGAGGGGAGAGGGAGAGGGGGAGGGGGTTTTGATTTAATATAGATCGTTAGATGTGTGTTTGTTGGTTCTAATCTAACGGTAGAATGGTGTGATCCGCGTGAATGGTGAGTAGCCAATGGGAGGCATTTGTTTTTTGTGGCAGAACTTACGACGGAAATTAAAATCCGTCATAAGTTTATTATTTTATATATTTTTTTTGAAATCTGTCGTGGTCTATATTGGTGTGCATGTGCATCTTTGTTGTGTAATTATGATGTCTACTAAAAAGTAAACTTGCATTTTTTTAAATTAGTTAACTTGCATTTTAATTATGAATTCGATGGAAGCATACATATGTCTGCATATATTCCATAAACTTAAGATATTTCATGTTAATTCAGAAAGATCCATCATAATATTTACCGGCCTACATTATATATTATTATTAATTAATACATTAATTATTTGATTTAATATAAAATTTTAATTTATTACAATAAATTTTATTTTTAATTTTATATTTACATATGTTCCATACTTAATTTCATGACATAAATAAATATCATTAATTTAACGTTACTTTTAAATTTATTATTAAATATCTTAACAATATATTTAATAATTATTTTTAAAATTTTATTTAGTGTAGCCTAATATCGTTGAATAAAGAATTGTAGCAAGAAAATAAAAATTTATATGCATTTTAATTTATTTTTTCATTTTTAGAAGGTATTAACAAATCTTTTTGGAAGGTGTTAACCAACCAACCAACCAATTATTTCTAATTTAGTGATATTCATAAAATTTTAAAAAATAAAAAATTAATTTGGATATTTAAATTAGTAGTCAATTATTGTTTTGACTAGTACTAATAACCAGTACTTTGTCCCAGATTATTGTTTCTATTTTTTTAAAAAATACTTATCGATGATACAACCATACGAATGTCACGTCATATTCCCAAGATTTTAAAAAATAAAAAATTAATTTATATAGTAAAATTAGTAGTCAGCTATTGATTTGACTAGTACTACTAACTAGTACTTTGTCCCAAATTATTGTTTCTATTTTTTAAAAAATAATTCTCGACGATCCAACCATACGAATGTCAATATATATCTAACTTAGTGGTATTTCTAAAATTAAAAAAATTGGATAATACTAATAACTAGTACTTTATCCCATATTATTATTTGTATTTTTAAAAAAATATTTATCAAAAAACAACCATACGAATGTCAATATATATCTAATTTAGTCATATTTCCAAGATTTTAAAAAAATAAAAAATTATTTTGGATATTAAAATTAGTAGTCAACTATTGATTTGACTCGTACTAGTAACTAGTACTTTGTCCCATATTATTGTTTCTATTTTTTAAAAACATTTATCGACTATGCAACCTTACGAATGTCAAGATATATCTAATTTAGTCATTTATCGACTATGTCTAATTTGGAATTTAATGATAATACCAAATTTTCAAAAAATTAAAAAATTATTTGATTGGAGATCTTAGTAGATCACTACAATATTGACTAGTGCTCGTAACTAGTGCTCTGTCCAATATTATTGTTTCTATTTTTTAAAATATATTACTCGACGATCGAACCGTATGAATGTCAAGATATATCTAATTTAATGATATTTCCAAATTTTCAAAAAATAAAAAATTAATTTGGTTGGAGATCGTAGTAGATCACTACAATATTGACTAGTACTCGGAACTAGTGCTCTATCCCGTATTATTATTTCTATTTTTTAAAATATATTTCTCGATGATCCAACCATACGAATTTCAAGATATATATAATTTAATGATAATACCAAATTTTCAAAAAATGAAAAAATAATTTGATTGGAGATCTTAGTAGATCACTACTATATTGACTAGTACTCGTAACTAGTGCTCTGTCCCATATTATTGTTTCTATATTTTAAAATATATTACTCGACGATCGAACCGTACGAAGGTCAAGATATATCTAATTTAATGATATTTCCAAATTTTCAAATAATAAAAAATTAATTTGGTTGGAGATCGTAGTAGATCACTACAATATTGACTAGTACTCGGAACTAGTGCTCTATCCCGTATTATTATTTCTATTTTTTAAAATATATTTCTCGACGATCCAACCATACGAATTTCAAGATATATATAATTTAATGATAATACCAAATTTTCAAAAAATTAAAAAATTATTTGATTGGAGATCTTAGTAGATCACTACTATATTGACTAGTGCTCGTAACTAGTGCTCTGTCCAATATTATTGTTTCTATTTTTTAAAATATATTACTCGACGATCGAACCGTATGAATGTCAAGATATATCTAATTTAATGATATTTCCAAATTTTCAAAAAATAAAAAATTAATTTGGTTGGAGATCGTAGTAGATCACTACAATATTGACTAGTACTCGGAACTAGTGCTCTATCCCGTATTATTATTTCTATTTTTTAAAATATATTTCTCGACGATCCAACCATACGAATTTCAAGATATATATAATTTAATGATAATACCAAATTTTCAAAAAATGAAAAAATTATTTGATTGGAGATCTTAGTAGATCACTACTATATTGACTAGTACTCGTAACTAGTGCTCTGTCCCATATTATTGTTTCTATATTTTAAAATATATTACTCGACGATCGAACCGTACGAAGGTCAAGATATATCTAATTTAATGATATTTCCAAATTTTCAAATAATAAAAAATTAATTTGGTTGGAGATCGTAGTAGATCACTACAATATTGACTAGTACTCGGAACTAGTGCTCTATCCCGTATTATTATTTCTATTTTTTAAAATATATTTCTCGACGATCCAACCATACGAATTTCAAGATATATATAATTTAATGATAATACCAAATTTTCAAAAAAAGAAAAAATAATTTGATTGGAGATCTTAGTAGATCACTACTATATTGACTAGTACTCGCAGCTAGTGTTTTGTCCCATATTATTGTTTCTATTTTTTAAAATATATTACTCGACGATCGAACCGTACAAATGTCAAGATATATCTAATTTAATGATATTTCCAAATTTTCAAAAAATAAAAAATTAATTTGGTTGGAGATCGTAGTAGATCACTACAATATTGACTAGTACTCGGAACTAGTGCTCTGTCCCATATTATTGTTTCTATTTTTTAAAATATATTTTCGACGATCCAACCATACGAATGTCAAGATATATCTAATTTAATGATAATACCAAATTTTCAAAAAATGAAAAAAATAATTTGATTGGAGATCTTAGTAGATCATTACTATATTTACTAGTACTCGTAACTAGTGCTCTGTCTCATATTATTGTTTCTATTTTTTAAAATATATTACTCGACGATCGAACCGTACGAATGTCAAGATATATCTAATTTAATGATATTTCCAAATTTTCAAAAAATAAAAAATTAATTTGGTTGGAGATCGTAGTAGATCACTACAATATTGACTAGTACTCGGAACTAGTGCTATGTCCCATAGTATTGTTTGTATGTTTTAAAATATATTTTTCGATGATCCAACCGTACGAATGTCAAGATATATCTAATTTAATGATATTTCAAAATTTTTGAAAAAATAAAAAATTAATTTGATTGGACTAATAAAAGATTAAAAAAAATTATACGCATACTTACGACGGAATCCGTCGTAAGTTATTTGCCGCCTATTTTTTTGATGAAAATTTGAATTTGCACCCCACGGATTCCGTCGTAAGTTGAATTTAAGTTAAAATATTCTTATAATATACACAATTTTTATTAAAAAAATAAAATAGTGAACTTTGCCGCTTATTTTTTAGCTGAAAATTCAAATTTGTCGCTTGATAACTTACGACGGATCCCGTCGTAAGTTTAATTTAAGTTAAAATATTCTTATAACATACATAATTTTTATTAAAAAAAATTAATATATTGAATTTACAACGGAAAATTCGTCGTAAGTTCACCCCTAGAAAAATAAATTCATTTTACAATTAAATTTAATTATAATAAACTAATTTACGATGAAATTTTCGTCGTTAGTTTTCTGCAAAAACGACGTCATTTCGTCATCAGTAAAATTAATTCATTTTGTAAATAAATTTAATTGAAAAAAATCACTTTACGACGAAAATTCCGTCGTAAGTTTTCTGCTAACACCAAACTTGCGACGAATTTTAGTTCCGTCGTAATTACTTACGATGGTTTACTGTTTTCGTCGTAAGTATGGCGCGCAAAAAAATTCCGTCGTAAGTTGGCCGTTGTAAATGGCCAGATTTCTTGTAGTGTATTGAGTCAAAGTCAGATTGTGATATCCGATTATTCATAAAATTTTGAGTATTTTTTTCGGTAAATCTTATTATATTTATATACCGAGTAAGGAGAGAACTTGCTGAGCACCATTGTGTATGCTGACAAGAACTAGAATATCAAGCTGGAACCTTGATCTTTCTACTTTTGTGAACTTATGTAATACATTATCTGGAGATATAATATGTCGTATTGTAATATTGTGTGAGACTGATCTTGGATCTGCGGAGTGGGATACTTACGCTCCGTTGTAATGAATATTTCGTTGTATTATTGTGTTACCGTGTGCTACAGGATATTGAGACAATGTGACGACCCGGGTCCCCGGTCAGGATGGATTTGGGGGCGTTACAATGCATAATTTTGTTCATTATTTAGGACTTCTAGTTGGAGATCAAGGATCAAAGCTAATCAAGCAAGTATCAGTTCTTAACTTCCCATATAATCACAACAGTGGAAAATTCAAGTAAATATGGACAAAATTAGAAAGCCTCTTTATAATAATATTATTCCATGTGAATAAATGTAATTAGCGGTTACTGAAATCTCTTCCAGTCTCTTCAGGAAACAAGTATCTGCTCATTACTGTTGCATGTACAATCAAAGAAGTTGCGCTTGTCAAAAATGGTAAAAAAAGATAGTAGATGGTTTTCTGATGCACAACTACACTTAGAAACAAGTACCATATTTACCATCTTCCCCATGCAATCACACCACTATATATAGCTACATTATATTGTGTCATACACATATCCCTCAAAATCTCGTTCATCCTCTACCCAAACACACTTAAGACAATGGTGAAAAACAACTTATCAATCTTGTTACTTCTCTTCTTCTATCTTTTTCTTTCATCTGTCGACTGTCGTCACAGAAACCAAATCGATGCTCTTGATGATTTAGTCAAAACTAAGCTCAAGAAGCGAAAATCCTTTACTACACACTCTAGCCAATTTGAGCCAAGTAATTTGCATCTTGAAGGTGTTAACATTCTTTGTCAGGATGGCTCGAAAGAGAAAGATAAGATTGAGAAGTTGCCTGGACAGCCACCAGTTGATTTCGATCAATATGGTGGCTACATTACTGTAAATCAAACCGCAGGTCGAGCTTTTTTTTATTATTTTGTGGAAGCTCCACATAATAAGGAGTCTTTGCCTCTTCTTCTTTGGCTCAATGGAGGTAATGTATAAATTGTGTTATTTATTTTGATTATTTAGTTTTTTTTTGTTTTTGAAACATATATTAGCATATTTTAATTAATACCATTCCAGAGGCTACTAGAAGATCAGCAATTTAATTAAAAACAAGTCTGCTCACATATTAATTATAGACACACTGATGAACAGATTCATGTGGGCTACATGGTATAGTGCTTTTCTTTCTGTGTTGATTGGGACAAGTCTAAATCAATTTAAAAATTGCAATAAATTACAACAAACCAAACATTCTCGGTCCAAGGAGAGACTTTTAATAATGAAGAGCCTGATTTTTGAGAATGTTTTCAGATTGTTCTAAAAGATATGAAAATTACGAGAATTTTTGAAATATTTGAGGACTATTAGAAGGTGTACTCAAAAGGCCGAAGATTTGTAGCATTTTTGCCTACGTAAGTGTGGTTCAAGTTAGCCTCCCAAATTATCGGCAAAAAACTGTGCTTTTGATGACTTTTTTTTCAGGCCCTGGTTGTTCTTCACTGGGTTACGGAGCAATGCAAGAGCTTGGACCTTTTAGAGTTCTTAGCGATGGCAAAACCCTTTACAGGAACCTCTTCGCATGGAATAATGGTATTGATGCAATTCAAAATTTGAATTAACATAACAAAAAGTTAATATCCTTATTTTGACATATATTTTGGTATGTCGACATCGCTTTGAGATATTTTAATTTATAACTACACAGCTGCAAATGTTCTATTTTTGGAATCACCTGCCGGAGTAGGGTTTTCATATTCCAATAGTAGCTCAGATTATTTAAAGAGTGGAGACAAGAGGACAGCTTCAGATAACTATGCGTTTCTGTTGAATTGGCTAGAAAGGTTTCCAGAGTACAAGGATAGAGATTTTTATATTGCCGGGGAAAGCTATGCAGGAAATTTTGTACCACAACTTGCTGCTACTGTTTTGTACCACAACAAGAAGGCCAACAAAACTCTGATTAATCTCAAAGGCATCATAGTAAGTCTCTCTTTGAATCACTAAGTCTCTATTTGAAATCACTCTACTTGTCTGTGTGTGTGTGTGTGTGTGAGTGTGTGGCAAATAGACACTTACATTAAGAATATTTAAGGTGTAATTATCTATCAAATTAACTAATGAAGCTAACCATTATTGTAAAATTATATTAAAAATTGCAGATTGGGAATGCAGTGTTAAACGATGAAACAGATTCTTTGGGAATGTATGACTATTTTGCAAGTCATGCTCTCATTTCTGGTCAAACTTTGAACGCGATTCACGAGTATTGCTTCTCTCCAAATGCTACAGAATCGAAGTGTGAAATCGCAACTTTAATAGCTAAAGAAACCGCATATCAGGATATTAATATCTACAGTATCTATTCTCCGGTTTGCACCAACGGCAATCTTACTTCAAGGCCGAAGAAAGTTTCGGTAACATAATCTCCCTCTTCCTTTTAAGTCTGTCTTCAGAACTCATAACAATAAATTCAGTTCTTGTGCTTAAAGAAGTAATTAGAGACTTTAGATTCTGTAAATAAAGACTAACAACTATCTGTTATGCTGCAGTATGAGATTGATCCATGCATCGAAGTTTATACAGATGCTTATTTAAATCGGCCTGATGTTCAAAAGGCTCTGCATGCTAATGTCACAAAACTTGATCATCCGTGGCAATCATGCAGGTATATAATTCTGCACCAATCTTTCTCCTCTACACATGAGAGCGCGCGCTCACACACGCACATACACACTTCTTCTTATTCATGTACATGTATAGTTTCAGTACTTTACTAACTTAAGACTGCATGATTGTCACACGAGTAGCGAATCATTGACATGGTTGGACTACGCATCAACAAGTATTCCCCTCATAAAAGAGTTCATGGCCAGTGGCATTCGAGTATGGATTTTCAGGTAACTAAGCAAAAAACAAATTGTCGTTATAAATTGATCACTAACTTGATTATGAATTTATCGAATATGGAGTAATTAATAATTCTCGGTATCTAATATATAAATACAGTGGGGACACTGATGGAAGAGTGCCAGTTACTTCTACTTTGTACTCCCTCAAAACAATGAAGCTGAAAGTGAAAACTCCTTGGCATCCTTGGCTAATCAATCAGCAGGTAATCATAATACATTCTATCTTCCCAGAAAGTATACATATTCCGCGCACACACACTATAGCAACATGAATCAATTACTATTCATGAAATACATCCTTCATGTCTAATTTATTAAATATATGATTGGGTTCGAATTGTGTAGGTTGGAGGGTACACAGAAGTTTATGAAGGGAACTTGACATTTGCAACAGTAAGAGGTGCAGGGCATCAAGTACCAAGCTATGAACCAAGAAGAGCTCTTGCACTTATCAGTCATTTCCTTAATGGAACCCCTCTTCCCTTTTCCTCTCAATAGACTAAGCCACTTGTTTCATCTCTGCATTCTTTTCGAATAAATTTTTTTGGTCAGTGTATGTCAAAGTAGATATGTATTTTAGGAAAAAAAAAATAGACATGCACTGTTACTCTGCAAAGGCAACTAATTAATTTTCAGACATTTTTTATGTGTTCCACACAGAACAAGGTGTAAGGTCTCGCCTTCTTATCTACATATGTAAGACATTCTTATTTTCAGACATTTTTTTTTAATCGCTTGGGTTCTTGCGGTGTTCTAAACAGCAGGATCGGATAGGTCCACAATTACATAGTTTCCCTCTTTTTTCATAGAGACTTCTAATTTAAGTTAGCCAACTACAGTATTCCACCTGTTTCATAACAGCCTACGAGCCAATCTTTATATATCATTGCAGAATGATTCTCCATCAAACAAGTTAAGTCGCCTCACCTAGATTATTGAAACACATTCAACTTCGTTAAATCCACATGTAACCACAAAAAACTAGATTGAATTAGTCCCGAACAAAGATAATCATGTCAAATTTTTCACCATTCTGAAGTTCGACATAGTCACGGGTGGAAACATCGCTCAACTTGCCATAGAAGACAAGTATTTATAAAGTCAAATAACAACATAAACATGGTTACGAACAAAATAATATTTGCACCTTTCGATAAGGTGTCCATGCTTTATAATATTTACCAATATTTTCACAAATCGTGTCTACCCCTTGTGTATCAAAAGTTATTCGAAATACTACCACTCATTAATGGTGAATGTGATGAGTATTTTTCTCTCACGTGTTCTACAAATAAAGTGCATGTGCAAGCTTTCCAATAATGTAGTAATAATGTGGTCCTTTTTTGTTTCTAGGAATATTTGGTGGGGGCTCTTTAGTCATTGCCTCTACTAGAGTTTGTTAGTAATAGATAGGATATTTTCTTGTTCTCTAGTAGCTCTATATAAAGCCTTGTCTTGGCATCTAGTGACTAAAGCTTTGTATCAGATATTTGTTTTCACCTTTCAAAGTTTTATGAGACATGAGTTTGTTTCCTTCCTGAGCTGTTTTTATTCATACCTTGTAGCCTGCATTTTGTCTTTATGGTATCAGAGCTGGTATGAATTAGTTGTTTGTTTGTTTTGTGGAAGTGAGTATTGTCTCGTGTTTAATATCTAATAGTATACACTGCTTCTGTTTCTTTGTTGTTTCAGATCTGTTTGTTCAAATCTTAAAGTTTTGATTTTTATCTAAGATTTGTTAAGATCTGTTGGTTTAATCATGGCTGCTGGTGGTCGTTTCACCTTTGCTGACATGCAAAATTCGTTGTTCTTGCATCCATCTGATGGTCCTTTGTCTGTGAGTGTTCAAAAGCTAGAAGGTTCGAGTGATTTTAGATCTTGGAAACGATCGTTTGAAATTCAACTCTCTTCAAAGCGTAAGTTGGGTTTTGTTAATGGCACTGTGACAAGGAGCACCAACGATGCTACGGAGGCTCTTCAATGGGACACATGCAACAACTTGGTAATTTCTTGGCTCCATAATAATGTCTGTGAAACTATAAAGAAGTCTGTTCTGTTTATCAACACTGCTAGTGGCATATGGGCTCAATTGGAAAAACGTTTCTCTCTTACTAATGGATCTAGAAAGCATATGTTGAATAGAGACCTGTATGATCTTAAACAAAACTCACTTACTGTAGCAGAGTATTTCACTTCTTTAAGTAGTCTGTGGGAAGAACTAGAATCCATGAATTTGTTGCCTGTTGTTGAAAATCCCACTGAAGAAGTCACAAAATTGTTGAAAGCCATAGATGTTGTTAAAGAAGAGTCAAAGATATTTCAATTTTTGAATGGTCTGAATGATAAGTATGGAGCTCAACGAAGCCAATTGTTACTGCAAGTGCCTCTTCCTTCTGTTGAAATAGCTTGTGCAGCTATTCAACAAGAAGAGTCTCAGCGATTGGTGTTGAATTCTGGAGATTCTGCTGAATTTGAAGATTCTACAATGTTCAGTAAGAATGCTGTTGAAACTAAGTATGTCTGTACCACCTGTGGTGGTAAAGGTCACACAAGTGATCGATGTTGGAATACCATTGGATATCCAAAGTGGCACCCTAAGCATAGGAAAACTGGTGGAAGAGGGGGAGCCACAAGGTCAAGGTGGAACAATGGTTCTAAATCTACAGGTGGTGCACAAAAATTGGCAAATGTGGCTGTTGGGAGCACTGAAAAAACTGAGAAGAGTGATTTACTGTTGACACCACAGCAGCTAGAGCAAATTATGAAGATGATGCCTACTCAACTCTTGAGAAATTTGCCAAACTCTGATTGTGATGAGGATCTGGACAATTGTTTTTCTAGCATGGTCACTTGTTTCTCTGGCATGGCTAAAGCTGGAAATAAAGATTAGATTCTGGACTCTGGTGCAACAGACCATATGACCAGCACACTGGAAGTTTTGACTAATGTGAAGGCTGCTTCATCTAAGTTGAAAATACATCTTCCAACTGGAGATGTTGCAGAGATCTCTCATATTGGTGAAGTGTGTTTTCCTAATCTAAAATTGTGTAATGTGCTGTATGTGCCAAGGTTCAAGCACAATCTTATATCTGTCCAGAAATTGACAAAGGAGTCTAACTATTCTGTCAACTTTCTTCCCAAGTTATGTGTTATAACAGACAGTTCTACTAAGGAAATTAAAGTTGTGGGACATGCCAGAGGAGGTCTTTACTACTTGGATTTCACTTGTGATGCAAAAGCAAACAACTCTGGATTCATTGATGCAGCTGCTGTCTCAGACATGTACAATCTTTGGCACAACAGGTTGGGCCATGCTCCAAAATCCAAAGTGCAGTACATCCCTGAAGTGAAACCTTATGTACAGAACAGTGATCTGATCTGTGTTACATGTCCACTGGCAAAGTTCACCAAACTGCCATTTCCTGTGAGTAATTCTAAAGCTGCAGCACCTTTTGACCTGATCCATGTGGATACCTGGGGTCCTTACAAAGTGTGTACTAGAGATAAGTACAAGTAATTTCTCACTATAGTGGATGATAATTCCAGAATGACTTGGATTTATTTGATGAAACAAAAGAGTGATGCTGTAACTGTTCTTCAATCTTTCTACAATTATGTCAAGACTCATTTCAACAAGGGTATTAAGATGATCAGGTCTGATAATGCTATTGAACTGTCTGATAAATCGTGTGCTACTTTCTATGCACTTCATGGCATAATACATCAGAAGGCATGTGTATATCGACCTCAGCAGAATGCACGAGTGCAAAGAAAACACAGGAGTGTGCTGGAAATAGCAAGAGCGTTACGATTCCAAGATGGACTTGATTTACAGTACTGGGGAGAATGTGTCTTGACAGCAGCTTATCTGTTGAATAGGTTTCCAAGTTCAGTTCTACAGAACAAAACTCCGTATGAAGTTCTGTTTGGTGAGCCTGTCGATTACACCAATGTAAAAGTTTTTGGATGTCTGGCTTTTTCAACTAATGATGCACACACTACAGATAAGTTTGCCTCTAGAGGAGTAGCATGTATTTTTCTTGGTTATCCACCAACAACCAAGGGTTTTAGACTGATGAACTTAGTAACTAAACATGTTTTCATCTCCAGAGATGTTTCATTCCGTGAAACAGTCTTTCCCCACCAACGAGCATATTGTGATGATGATGAAGTAAATGCCACATATTATTAAGAAGAATTCAGAACACAATCATTCTGAATCTACAGAGGTTCCTTTGAGACGATCTGCTCGAATTTCTAAACCACCCTCTTGGCTGACTCCATATGATGTAAATCAAGTAGCTGTATGTACAACCTTAGTTTCACTGTTTTCTGAGCAAACTGGCAGCTAATGTGGATCCTACATCTTATAATAAGGCTGTTGCACATCAATGTTGGATTGATGCCATGAACTGTGAGTTGGCAGCATTGGAGGATAATGACACCTGGGAGATTACTGCCTTGCCACCTGGAAAAACTGTTATTGCCTGTAAATGAATTTATAAAACAAAGTATCATCCAGATGGCACTGTTGATCGATACAAATCAAGGCTGGTTATACTAGGCTGCAGACAGGTCTATGGAATCGATTATGGAGAGACGTTTGCACCTGTAGCCAAAATGACTACAGTGAGGGCTCTGTTGGCTGTAGCTGCAATGCATAACTGGCATGCCATTCAAATGGATGTTTCAAATGCGTTTTTACATGGAGACGTGACAGAGACAGTCTATATGAAACTTCCAAGGGGATATACTGGTATTGGCAACAGAATCACTGCAGAAAATGCAATGCTCTCAACAACAAGTACTAATCTAGTTTGCAAACTGAAAAAGAGTCTCTATGGTCTAAAACAGGCTCCCAGAAATTGGTTGAGCAAGCTGTCTTCTACTCTTAAAAGCATTGATTATTTGCAATCGAAGGTTGATTATAATCTGTTTACTTTAACAACTTCTAAGTCAATCACTGTGGTTCTGGTTTATGTTGATGACCTTCTAATCTCAGTTAATTGCATGGAGTCAATTAACTCTCTCAAACGAATGCTGTCAAATGTCTTTCATATGAAGGATTTGGGTGATCTACATTATTTTCTAGGTCTTGAAGTTCACAGATCATCTGCTGGAATCTTTGTTTCTCAACAAAAATATACTATGGATCTGTTAGAAGATTACAATCTGCTTCATGCTAAGCCTCTAAGTTTACCACTCGACATTCATCTCAAACTAACTCCTGAAAAAGGTGATTTTTTGTCAGAACCGTAGATGTATCAACGGTTACTTGGTAGGCTAATATACTTGACAATTAGTCGTCCAGACATCACTTTTGTTGTTCATGTCTTGGCTCAGTATATGCAGAAACCTACAACAGCTCATCTGCAAGCAGCAAGAAGGTTACTTCGGTATCTTCTAAAAAATCCTGCACAAGGAATCTTGTTTGCCTCTAGCATACTGTGACAGTGATTGGGCTAGTTGCATCACCACTCGAAGATCAACCTCTTGCTTTTGCATTCTACTGGGTTCTTCACCTATATCATGGAAGGCCAAGAAGCAGAATGTAGTTGCTTATTCTACTGTTGAGGCAGAATATAGAGCAATGGCTCTAACTTCCTGTGAGATTACCTGGCTGTCAGCACTTCTCAAAGACATGGGTTTGTCTAATCTACCACCAGCCATTCTTAAATGTGATAACCAAGCTGCCATATCGATTGCTGCCAACCTAGTTATGCATGAACGAACAAAACATATTGAGATCGATTATCACTTTATTCGAGACAAGATTGCAGCTGGTGCTCTTAAAATTCAATATGTGCCTTCTCATGGTCGACTGGCAGATATTATTACAAAGCCTCTGTCTGGCAAGCAACACAATTACATTCTGAACAAGCTCAGTACTTCTGTTCCACCTGCAGTACAGCTTGAGGGGGAGTAATAGTGAATGTGATGAGTATTTTTCTCTCACGTGTTCTACAAATAAAGTGCATGTGCAACCTTTCCAATAATGTAGTAATAATGTGGTCCTTTATTGTTTCTAGGAATATTTGGTGGGGGCTCTTTAGTCATTGCCTATACTAGAGTTTGTTAGTAACAGATAGGATATTTTCTTGTTCTCTAGTAGCTCTATATAAAGCCTTGTCTTAGCATCTAGTGACTAAAGCTAGGGGTGTAATTTAAACCGAACCGGCTCGAACTCGACTCGAGCTCGACTCGAAAAAATGGGCTCGACTCGGCTCGAACTCGTTATCGAGCTCGAGTTCGAACACGTTTTCAGGCTCGATTAAAAACTCGAGTCGAGCCGAGTTTTTTGGAGCTCGACTCAATAAACTCGACTCGGCTCGAACTCGATTATTTTTTTTTCTTAAAAATAGTAATGTGTTTATTATTTTATGTGTCATCACTCAACTATTTATGAAAATTACTTTTAAACTTAACTTGATTTTATTTTCATATATAATGTGCAATATTATATTATTAGTATAATTAGTGAAAATTTTGAATTAAATTTGTTCTAATATGAGAATATGAGATATTTATTTATACATATTTATAAATAGTTTATAAAATTTTATTGTAAATACTTTGTTTTTTAAATTAATAATTAAATCAAGATAGCTTTTTTTTTATCTAAATTTAACTAAATAGATAGCTTTTTTGTTTTAAAGTTTTACTAAATACTTTGTTTTTTTAAAATCAAGATATCACGTCAACACTTTGGATTAAAACTACATTATCCATAAATTTTATAATTAAATATTATATACGCGTACAATTTATCTAAAACCAGCATAGTACATGATACGCCGCATGTAGATGCGTATCACAGAGCTCAGAGCTAGCGATAAATGACGATCTAAATTAGTAGATAATAAATTAATGAAATAGCGATCATGTTCGATTTCTGAATTTTACTTCCATGTATTTTTCTTCGTACAATTATAAACTATAAGAGCAAGATAGTAAGTAGCAAAATAGTAAGTAGTAACATCATAGACTTGTTGTATGCAATATTTCTATTAAATTATAAATAAAATTTATAAAACTACTAATGACTCTCGGTGTAGGGTGCCTAGTTGTCTATTTTGAAAAAATATAATACATATGAGCTCACAATCAAAAAATGTTTCACATTTTATTATTCTTATTATCATCGTTTACTAGTTAAGATGCTTAGATAGTCAGATACATAATCTGTAATAAAGATATAATTTATCCGTAAATATATATGAATAGAATAGACTAAAAGTTTACTTAATTGATTGGAAAAGGTGATTATCGAAATCATAAAATATAAAATTTCGAAAGTTTATTGTCATTTGAAATTGGGAAAAAAATTAGGTTAAACTTGAAAAGAAAATAATATAAACAAATATTTTTCATGGAACTTAAGTCAAAACTCGAAAACTCGACAAGAACCCGATAAACTCGATCAAAAACTCGATAAGAACCCGATAAACTCGAAAACTTGGTAAAAATTGGAAAAACTCGAAAACTCGATAAAAGCTCGAAAACTCGTTTAAAAACTCGATAAGCTCGAAAGCTCGGATAAAAATTCGATAAGCTCTAAAACTCGATAACAGCTCGAACTCGACTCGTATAGTAATCGAGTCGAGTTCGAACACAAATTTCAGGCTCGATAAACTTTAGGCTCGACTTGAAAAAAAATGCTCGAACTCGACTCGAATTACACCCCTAACTAAAGCTTTGTATCAGATATTTGTTTTCACCTTTCAAGGTTTTATGAGACATGAGTTTGTTTCCTTCATGAGCTGTTTTTATTCATACCTTGTAGCCTGCATTTTGTCTTTACTCGTGGTAAAATCAAACATATGGTATGCACCGGTTGTGTTCATTTAAAGATAATGGAATAAAAAAATTATAAGCAAAATTTACAAAGAAATTAAGGATTTTGGAATAAATAGTGAAACAAACGTGATTATGTAAAAATTTCTCATGATAGAAATTGGAGGGAAAATGATGAAAAAAGAAAATTGAAACATTTTTTTTTAAAACATTTGGATTAAGATTTTAATTTGAATTATTTGAAAAGAAATATTGAAATAAGAAACAAAAATTATAAACATCTTATCAAATATCTCCCAAATACAAATTTGATTCCAT
This sequence comes from Saposhnikovia divaricata, assembly GCA_036435485.1. NCBI lineage: Eukaryota > Viridiplantae > Streptophyta > Magnoliopsida > Apiales > Apiaceae > Saposhnikovia > Saposhnikovia divaricata. The sequence continues at coordinate 62,896,386 of CM071597.1, read as the reverse complement.
TCAACCTCTATTTCATTCTTCTCTCTATATAATACAACCTTACGGATTGAATGTCACCACCAACTATGATCTCTTGATTATTTAATATCAATACTAACTCTAACAAATATCTTTCATGGTATAAAATTTTTAGCTAAAATCTTATTTAACATATCATAAATAAGATTTATAAAAAATTATGTAAAATTTTCACAACTCAACAAACTTCTTAACAAAAAATTTAGACAACCCAATTCGCTATATTTGTTGAACATCTATAAATTTTTAATAATGTGTAATATAATTACACATCATCGTCATACTAAAATAATATATATTTATGATAACTTAAAATAATATAAATATATTATTTTTAAAAGAGAATCAATTATTAGCTTACTTTATTATAGCACACCACCATATAAATTTAAAAAACTTTACATAATTAATATTTAAATTATTTTAGTTAACAAATTTTAACCAAATTTATTGAAGATACTCTAATATTTTGCTTAAAATCATAAATTAACACCACATGATCTTTTGTTTCAAAATTTTCAACCTTACCCTTGATACCAATTTGGTGTGACAAATTAGCACGGAAAAAAAAAAGTAATTATGCACATCTATTTCATTCTATAAGTCATTTTAGAGTGTTTCATTTTTTTCAAAAAAATAAGTTTTCCATATGACAACTTCTACCACGGTTACCTTTACATAATATCTTTGTTTTTCAAAGGAGTAAGGTTAGGAAACCCAAAAAAAAAAAAAATCGAAAAAAAATATAAAATGGTGTGATATGGGTGATGGCCTAAAATGCATTTTTTTTCACTCCCCATTACCAAAATGCCTACCGTCAAATTGAGCGGCCCTAAATACCCACGGGACGCGCTACTGGTGAAGGAGTGTCTTAAGACACGCTACTGGTGAAGGAGTAACAGCCAGGATACGCTACTAGGATGCGCGTATCAGGGAGACACGCTACTGGGACGCGCATGATGACGTCACCTGACGTCTTCAGTACGTTGTTGGGGGATGCTACAGTAGCTTGAGATACGCAACTGTCAAATGCGCATCCTAGGATACGCATGTGCCAGTTGCGTATCCATCGTCTTCTCCAAACGTGCAGAAACGCCAAGAGGCGATTCCGATGGCCGGATTTTTGCTCGTTTTTTTCAATTTCTTCGTTCGTTCTCTACAGGCAACAAGTACGCACATATTATACACCAAAGTGTTCATCTTGTAAGATACCAGATTATTTTAGGATTTATTATTATTTTATTAATTATTATGTTAATTAGTAATTAAAGAATAGAATTGGATTTGAGGATATCGTTGTGGAATTCAACGATATTTAGTATTGAGTTTATATGAGTATATATTGAGTTATGTGTGCCAATGTGTGCCCCAGTATTTTATTGGTATTTTTATTGATTTAAAAATATTTAAATCAAGTATTATTGATCTTCAAAAATCTTTATTTAATTATCGGAGGGCTTGAAAATCATGAAATCTTTTGTAAAATTATCTTTATATATTTATTGAGTTTTTAAAATTGTTGGGTGGATTAATTTGGGTGGTCGAGTATTTTAAAATGATTTTAAGAGTTTTATTGTATTTAAATGATCAAAACTTTGAAAATTCATATTTAATTCATTTTTTATCCGAAAAATATTTTAAAAATATGTGGGTGTGTGTAATTTCATACTCTTCATTTTAAAAATTTAAAGTTTAATTGTTTCATCGATTTTTTTTTAATTTCGAATTTTTAGAAGTGATTTAAATTGATGTTTAATTGTTTTTTTTTCAGCATTATAAGATTACCCAGTTCATTTCTTCGGGTGTTGGCCCTATATATCACAATTTCAAAAAAAATGGTCCTAAATATCACAGCTCAAAAACTTGGCCCCAAATATCACTTTAAAACAAAGTTGCGTGTAGCGTTTTGGGTTTTTGAAGTAGAAGTCCACACTTCTACTCCTTAAACACAACTGCGTCTCGCGTTACTAGGGACGCTACTTTGGAATGTGTTTTGGAGGGTTGAACGCTACTTTGGAATGTGTTTTGGAGGGTTGAACGCTACATAATGTGGCGTTTGGCCATGTTTATTTTTTTTTCTTTTTTTTTGTTCTTTTTTGTTTTCTCCTCAATATATATTTGGAAAAAAATATTAAAAAATGTATTTATAAATAGTCAATTAAAATATAAACTTATATTTTTTGAAGTTCGTATACGGTTTATTCGTCGTTCCGAATATTTCTAAACCCAAAATGGGACTATTGAACCCGAAAGATTAATTGCTGAAACCCCAAAATACTGATAAAATTTAAAAAATTTAATTAAAAAATTGAATTCGGTGGCCTGATTTTTAAACGCTAACGCGTTTAAAAATCAGGATAAATTAGGGTCTAGGGTTTAGGGTTGTAAACAACCCTAAACCCTAAGTCTGTATACGGTTTATTCATCGTTTTGAATATTTCTAAAACCCAAGATGAAAATGTTGAACCCTAAAAGTTAATTGTTGAACCCCTAAATTTAATTAAAATTGGTTTTTTTTAATTTTAAAATTTTTAAAAAAATTGAATCCGGCGGCCTGATTTTTAAACGCTAACGCGTTTAAAAATCAGGATTAATTAGGGTTTAGGGTCTAGGGTTTAGGGTTGTAAACAACCCTAAACCCCAAACCTTAAACCCTAAGTTCGTATACAGTTTATTCGTCGTTCCGAATATTTCTAAACCCAAAATGGAAATATTGAACCCCAAAAGTTTATTGTTGAACCCCTAAATTTAATTAAATTGTACTTTTAAATTTTATAAAAATACAATTTTAGTAAAAAAAAAAAACCCCAAAACGCCACATAAAGTGGCGTTGGGCCTTTCAAAACAAAACATCAATTAGCGTTATTGTCAAAACACTACACCAACTTGCGTTTCAACAAAAAAAAAAAAACTTAACGCTAGACGCATTAGCGTTACAGAAAAAAAGAAAAAAAATTCAAAACACAGTTTAATACTATGTCTTGGAGTGATATTTGGGCCAAGTTTTTTAGTTGTGATATTTGGGGTCATTTACTTTCAAAATGTGATATTGGGGGTCTTTTCTCCATTTCTTCCCCATTTTTGTTTTTGGCAGTCTGGGTCTATCTCTCTCGGGTTCTCTCGAACATTCTCTCAATCTCTCAAACTCTCTCTCAAAAATCTCTCTTCCTTCAATCTCTTCCACACACAATCTCTCTCTCGTGCGACCCACCCCTCTCCTACTTCTCCTTTACGAATTACAAGTTGTGTGTGCGTGTATATATATGTAAAGCCGTGGGTGTGTGTGTGCGGGATCAGGGGTGTGTGTGTATATGTATATCAGTTGTGTGTGTGCGTGTGTGCTTCGTATTGGGGGTTTTATAATTGATTCAACTGGGCTGCAGTTCGTATGTATGACACGAGTCATGTGTGTGTGTTCGAATTTGGGTTCGGTCGTTTGGCGTGAAGTTCAGGTGTGAATCAAGCCGTGTGTTTATGCAGAGATGCTTGGAATGGTATAATTTCGTAATTTTAATTATTTAATTTCCATGTTAAATTTAGTTGTGTAATTGCGAGTATTGTTTAATTAGTGTTGAAATTGATTAAAAATTAATTAAAGTTTGATTTCGGAGTTTAATTGGGGAGATTATGTATATTGTTTTAATTTTTAATTTTTTCTTTCGGAAAGTATATTTACTAAGTGATGAATGTTTATGTGCTAAATATTATAAGTCGAGTTTGAGTAATTGTCGAAATTCGTAATTGTCAAGTACTTGGTATTGTTGAGTAAGTGGTTACTAATTTACCTTAATAATTGTTAGTGATTATCGGATATGTTATATGATTAGTAAATTGTGTGTTGAATTTGGAGTGACAATTATACTTGTTAAATCACTATTTGTGGATATGGGTTTTAGGATAAAAGAAGTTACATGTATATTTTGATTGGATTGTGATATATGTCCGTAATATGAAACTGTCTCCTGATTGTATAGTTTTCAAATGTAATCTATAGTAAAGTTAAACTGTTATTTAATTTTCTTTATATGTTTATGTGCGAGGAGTTGTAATGAGATCACGAGTCTTAAATGTCAATATTTAACGACTTGTGTAATTTTCTTCAACTAGTTCCTCGGGCTTACGAATATCCATGATTTGCTATCACGAGTATAATTAATATACTTGAGTGGTGTGATCATCGATATAGCGTAAGTAATAGTTAGTGCTAGGGGTTGTTCCCTAGGGCTTGTGAATATCAATGATTGATTGTCACGTGTATCATTAATATGCGTGAGAAATACGATCATTGGTGTAGCGTAAGTAGTAGTATAATGTAAATTATTATGTGTATATGTGTTTACTGCCAGTCAGGGCAGCATTGTATGTTTTTATTTATAAATTGGAATATTTTATCCTTGGGATGTTGAATTGGAAAACAGAGGAATAGTCCTATTTACGAATACTTCATGCCAAAATTTTCTGAAAATCCCCTGTATTTAAAGTTATTTAATTATTTTATTTAAAGATTTAAAGGCATGTATGTGTATGAGTGATTAAGTACATATGTATTGATTAGTGAGGTGTGGGTATATATTTATGTATGTATTTCATTGCGAGTTATAAGTAATTAGTTATTAATTGGGTTGTTTATGTACTAAATAGTACTTTACTATTATTTCGAGTATAATTAGGGATTCGATATGGACCCGGCGAGCGTGTTGGCGAGACGATTGAGGGAAATGAATGCATGACGAGTAAAGACCGAAGTATAGTAAGTAGCGAATCGACGCATTGGAATCGAGGCAAGTGTACTAACCCTCGCTTATCGTTCAAGCGAGATAAATATGTTTCTATTCAATATAAGTATTCCCTTCAAATCCTTATTGCTAGTATCCTCTCCTTCAAATTATTGATAAGGATGTATTTTATTCATTTATCATGTGGAAAGTAGAATTTCAGTTTTATTGCCAGTATTATTCTTTCTTAAGTATTGTCAGTAATATTCTGTTAAAGTTTTTGCTGGTATTGCATCCTTATTCCTTGTTTTAGTATAATGTTCTTAATGTATATGGTTTCCCTGAGATTAATTGATAGTAAAGTAGTTTAATGGAATTGGAAGAATTTTATAAAAATGTGGACCAACTTCGTGGTCAAAGTTGTAAAGGCCAATGTCAATAAGTGCCTAGTGAGGGATCCCAGAGTATTGTTTTCAGCTGGACTTCACGTGGCTGATCACCCGTAATGTCCAGAGTATGATGAAAACTCCAATTCTATTAAATGTTGTTTTTATGCAAATATATTCTTATGATAGAATGTTTAAGTTAAAGTACATTTTCATTTCCAAGTATGTTGGATATAAAGTTATGATTTGAGTTAATAAATACTGTTAGTATAAAAATTTAAAGTTATTTATATTAGTGTTTTGAACGGTGATAACTAATTCACGGTTATTGTGGTCCCTGTGGCATTTGTTGCGCAGTGATAGTGAGAACCGAGAATGAATTGAGATCTTCTTATTTATTCAAACTCATGATTGTCAGGCCGGTTGGGCAGCTAGGTATGCAAACGCTTAGTGACATGAATGAAATTTGAGTAACTGAGAATTTCTTGGAGATTTTGTTAAAGCGATAGTTAAAGTATTTTGCAAGTATTAAAAGTATTGAATCTAGTATTACGAACCTTCTCAGTTATTAAATTCTGATTTTGAGTTATAAATGTTTTAAATGATATTAATCTTCTGTTAAAGTTAAGAATCCAGATTTCAATTATAGTATTGATTATAAATTGGTGAGCATTCCTTTGCTCATATTTATTGTTCCTATTTCTTGAATTGCAATTATTGCATTCTTATTTCATCCAGTTCAGTTCTATATATAACTTGCTGAGCATTCTTTGGCTCACACTTGTTGTTTTTAAAATCTAACTTTTCAGTAAGCTAGTTGGCGAGGCTTAGCCTGCACAGTTCAGAAAGTGGAAAGAAGAAGCAGGATGGTGTTATGAAGCTGACGTGGATCAGGGTATTTAGATTTAAAGTTTGATTTATTGTATGTATATATAGTTTTAGTAGTTATAGTATGTATTTGATTAGTTGGTCTGGTATACTTCTATTCGAAGTTATACTAGTGATTTAAGTCTGTATAAAGTTTTGTATATAGAGTTGTATTTAAGTTGGTTTTGGGTTTTCTTGTTTCTAGAACTGTAACCTAAGATCCTTAGTTGGGAGTTGGGGTCAAAGAGCTTTTGATTGAGTTTTTATTTTCATTTCAGTTTTATTTTGATTTCAGATTTTTAGTTTAGTATTCAACAAGTTTATGTTGTATTTACGAATACATCATGGCCAATTTTTGTTAGAATTATTGAGTTTGTTAGCGTGACGCCCAAATCTACTGACCCCAGATTTGGGGGCGTTACAAGTTGGTATCAGAGCGTAGGTTATACTAAACTAGAAACGAGAGTGTGTAGGAATGTATATAGTTAAGTAAGGAACGTCAGAGTTCATATAGGACTCGTGTTGGACTATGGGATATAGTACCAGTCAATGAGTTAAGATGTGAGTGGTGGTAGATAGTTGAGCGGAGTTGGGTAGAAACCCTTGAGGCTGTAGGTAGTGGAATCTTCAGAGTCTAGTGCGAGTGACGACGACGTATAGAATAGATAACTTTAGGACGTGTAGCAGAAGAGTCTAGATCGAATGACGAGTTAGCGAAGGAGTCGACAAAGAAGATGTACGTGGAGACCCTGGCAATACCTTCTTTTTTTTTAATCAATATTCTTTTGATGAGTTTATTTTGACAATTGTCCTTCCCTGAAGTTGGATTTCCAGTTATGATGGAGGCTGTAATGCCTATTTCTTTTATTTCTAAACCCTGTCAAGTTTGATATATGAGTTTCGAAATTTCTTCATTAGTGAATAATCCTATTGTTGATAGATCATCATTTCTTAGTATTGTGCCAGTCATTTCTTTCCTGATTATCCTTTTCTTCTGAGGTAGTACCCATGGAATCCGTTTAGTTGTAATCCAGGGGTATGTCTGAGAATTTCTCATCAATTGATTGTTAATTCGATGCTCGAATCTTTTTATGTTTCTTTGCTCCAACTGAGGTGAACAACCCTATTTATAGGGGACACAAGGACTGTTTGTCTGTGTGATAGCAGTCTGATGGGACGCCATCACTTGTGTGTTGTGAAGTACAAGAAGGTTAATTACCTTTAGTCATGTCTTGAATAAGCCACACAACAAGGTTCATTTGATCATATTGATCACTCATCTTGTTTGAAAACTCATAAATTAATTCTAAAATTGTGGAACCTTTGCTACGATGTGAAATCGCTCTCTTCAAATATCATGAATCATAATATCTCGAGTAGTCTTGAACGTATGCCAATCGAGTTTAGAATACTAGTAATGCGTGACGTATAGTACTACGATTAGAGTTGTTTTATATAGAGAGATCAGTAGAGCTCCCAGTATAGTAAATAAGTATCTAGAGTACAGATTAGTAGAGTTGCGGATGCAACCCGAGTTGGTAGAGTAAACCCCAGTAACCCTTCTTTACCTGATTCCGAGGTCGGAATCCTCTTAAGGTGGGTAGAATGTAAGATACCAGATTATTTTAGGATTTATTATTATTATTATTAATTATTATGTTAATTAGTAATTAAATAATAGAATTGGATTTGAGGATATCGTTGTGGAATTCAACGATATTAGTATTGAGTTTATATGAGTATATATTGAGTTATGTGTGCCAATGTGTGCCCCAGTATTTTATTGGTATTTTTAGTGATTTAAAAATATTTAAATCAAGTATTATTGATCTTCAAAAATCTTTATTTAATTATCGGAGGGCTTGAAAATCATGAAATCTTTTGTAAAATTATCTTTATATATTTATTGAGTTTTTAAAATTGTTGGGTGGATTAATTTGGGTGGTCGAGTATTTTAAAATGATTTTAAGAGTTTTATTGTATTTAAAGGATCAAAACTTTGAAAATTCATATTTAATTCATTTTTTATCCGAAAAATATTTTAAAAATATGTGGGTGTGTGTAATTTCATACTCTTCATTTTAAAAATTTAAAGTTTAATTGTTCATCAATTTTTTTTTATTTAATTTCGAATTTTTAGAAGTGATTTAAATTGATGTTTAATTGTTTTTTTTCAACATTGTAAGATTACCCAGTTCATTTCTTCCCCATTTTTGTTTTTGGCAGTCTGGGTCTGTCTCTCTCGGCTTCTCTCGAACCTTCTCTCAATCTCTCAACCTCTCTCTCAAAAATCTCTCTTCCTTCAATCTCTTCCACACACAATCTCTCTCTCGTGCGACCCACCCCTCTCCTTCTTCTCCCTTGCGAATTACAAGCTGTGTCTGCGTGTATATATATGTAAAGCCGTGGGGGTGTGTGTGCGGGATCAGGGGTGTGTGTGTATATGTATATCAGTTGTGTGTGTGCGTGTGTGGTTCGTATTGGGGGTTTTATAATTGATTCAACTAGGCTACAGTTCGTATGTATGACACGAGTCGTGTGTGTGTTCGAATTTGGGTTCGGTCGTTTGGCGTGAAGTTCAGGTGTGAATCAAGCCGTGTGTTTATGCAGAGATGCTTGGAATGGTATAGTTTCGTAATTTTAATTATTTAATTTCCGTGTTAAATTTTGTTGTGTAATTGCGAGTATTGTTTAATTATTGTTGAAATTGATTAATAATTAATTAAAGTTTGATTTCGGAGTTTAATTTGGGAGATTATGTATATTGTTTTAATTTTTAATTTTTTTCTTTCGGAAAGTATATTTACTAAGTGATGAATGTTTATGTGCTAAATATTATAAGTCGAGTTTGAGTAATTGTCGAAATTCGTAATTGTCAAGTACTTGGTATTGTTGAGTAAGTGGTTACTAATTTACCTTAATAATTGTTAGTGATTATCGGATATGTTATATGATTAGTAAATTGTGTGTTGAATTTGGAGTGACAATTATACTTGTTAAATCACTATTTGTGGATATGGGTTTTAGGATAAAAGAAGTTACATGTATATTTTGATTGGATTGTGATATATGTCCGTAATATGAAACTGTCTCCTGATTGTATAGTTTTCAAATGTAATCTATAGTAAAGTTAAACTGTTATTTAATTTTCTTTATATGTTTATGTGCGAGGAGTTGTAATGAGGTCATGAGTCTTAAATGTCAATATTTAACGACTTGTGTAATTCTCTTCAACTAGTTCCTCGGGCTTACGAATATCCATGATTTGCTATCACGAGTATAATTAATATACTTGAGTGGTGTGATCATCGATATAGCGTAACTAATAGTTAGTGCTAGGGGTTGTTCCCTAGGGCTTGCGAACATCAATGATTGATTGTCACATGTATCATTAATATGCGTGAGAAATACGATCATTGGTGTAGCGTAAGTTGTAGTATAATGTAAATTATTATGTGTATATGTGTTTACTGCCAGTCAGGGCAGCATTGTATGTTTTTATTTATAAATTGGAATATTTTATCCTTGGGATGTTGAATTGGAAAACAGGGGAATAGTCCTATTTACGAATACTTCATGCCAAAATTTTCTGAAAATCCCCTGTATTTAAAGTTATTTAATTATTTGATTTAAAGATTTAAAGGCATGTATGTGTATGAGTGATTAAGTACATATGTATTGATTAGTGAGGTGTGGGGATATATTTATGTATGTATTTCTTTGCGAGTTATAAGTAATTAGTTATTAATTGGGTTGTTTATGTACTAAATAGTACTTTACTATTATTTCGAGTATAATTAGGGATTCGATATGGACCCGGCGAGCGTGTTGGCGAGACGATTGAGGGAAATGAATGCATGACGAGTAAAGACCGAAGTATAGTAAGTAGCGAATCGACGCATTGGAATCGAGGCAAGTGTACTAACCCTCGCTTATCGTCCAAGCGAGATAAATATGTTTCTATTCAATATAAGTATTCCCTTCAAATCCTTATTGCTAGTATCCTCTCCTTCAAATTATTGATAAGGATGTATTTTATTCATTTATCATGTGAAAAGTAGAATTTCAGTTTTATTGCCAGTATTATTCTTTCTTAAGTATTGTCAGTAATATTCTGTTAAAGTTTTTGCTAGTATTGCATCCTTATTCCTTGTTTTAGTATAATGTTCTTATTGCATCCTTATTCCTTGTTTTAGTATAATGTTCTTAATGTATATGGTTTCCCTAAGATTAATTGATAGTAAAGTAGTTTAGTTGAATTGGAAGAATTTTATAAAAATGTGGACCAGCTTCGTGGTCAGAGTAGTAAAGGCCAATGTCAATAAGTGCTAAGTGAGGGATCCCAGAGTATTGTTATTAGCTAGACTTTACGTGGCTGATCACCCGTAATGTCCAGAGTATGATGAAAACTCCAATTCTATTAAATGTTGTTTTTATGCATATATATTCTTATGATAGAATGTTTAAGTTAAAGTACATTTTCATTTCCAAGTATGTTGGATATAAAGTTATGATTTGAGTTAATAAATACTGTTAGTATAAAAATGGAAAGTTATTTATATTAGTGTTTTGAACGGTGATAACTAATTCACGGTTATTATGGTCGCTATGGCATTTGTTGCGCAATGATAGTGAGAACCGAGAATGAATTGGGATCTTCTTATTTATTCAAACTCATGATTGTCAGGCCGGTTGGGCAGCTAGGTATGCAAATGCTTAGTGACATGAATGAAATTTGAGTAACTGAGAATTTCTTGGAGATTTTGTTAAAGCGATAAAAAAGTATTTTGCAAGTATTAAAAGTATTGAATCTAGTATTACGAACCTTCTCAGTTATTAAATTCTGATTTTGAGTTATTAATGTTTTAAATGATATTAATCTTCTGTTAAAGTTAAGAATCCAGATTTCAATTATAGTATTGATTATAAATTGGTGAGCATTCCTTCGCTCATATTTATTGTTCCTATTTCTTGAATTGCAATTATTGCATTCTTATTTCATCCAGTTCAGTTCTATATATAACTTGTTGAGCATTCTTTGGCTCACGCTTTTTGTTTTTAAAATCTAACTTTTCAGTAAGCTAGTTGGCGAGGCTTATCCCGCGCAGTTCAGAAAGTGGAAAGAAGAAGCAGGATGCTATTATGAAGCTGACGTGGATCACGGTATTTAGATTTAAAGTTTGATTTATTGTATGTATATATAGTTTTAGTAGTTATAGTATGTATTTGATTAGTTAGCCTGGTATACTTCTATTCGAAGTTATACCAGTGATTTAAGTCTGTATAAAGTTTTGTATATAGAGTTGTATTTAAGTTGGTTTTGGGTTTTCTTGTTTCTAGAACTGTAACCTAAGATCCTTAGTTGGGAGTTGGGGTCAAAGAGCTTTTGATTGAGTTTTTATTTTTATTTCAGTTTTATTTTGATTTCAGATTTTTAGTTTAGTATTCAGCAGGTTTATGTTGTATTTACGAATACATCATGGCCAATTTTTGTTAGAATTATTGAGTTTGTTAGCGTGACGCCCAAATCTACTGATCCCGGATTTGGGGACGTTACACGTCTCTCCGCCCTCTACAACTCTATAATCTTCGTTTTTCGTTTATTTCGCCGGATTAAAAATACCCAAATCGAGATCCATTTTCCGATTTGATTTCCGACTTGCTTGTGCACGCCTCTGCGGGGCCAGAAAATAAGAAACGATTAGTGTAAAATGTAGAGAAAGCTGAGGACATCATTTTGATGTCCTCAGTTTTTGTGGAGGTGGCCGGAAGAGGTAGAACAAATCTGGGCGACTTTTTGGGCGATTTTTCGTCACCAGAGCTGAAGAACATTTTCTGAGGGGATGACGTCATCTGACGTCATCACGCATCTTGCAGATGCGTGACCTGTGATACGCATTCTCAGAATGCGCATCCTAGGACACGCATCTACAAGATGCGCGTCCCGTGGGTAGATAGGGCCAACACTTCCGTCGATAGGCATTTCGGTCCATGTGTTTTGAATGGTAGGCATTTTGGGCATTTTCTCTTCTTCTTTTTTTGCTAAAAAATGGTGTGGTAGTTTTAAATTAATAAAATAGGAAATTTAATTTATGAAGTTTATATAAATGCACGTAAATTCATTTCATTAATTAGTATACTAACCAATTATTAAAAATATGTAACATTTAAACTAAAAATTGAAAATATCTTTCTGGTGCCCGAACATTTTCATTCCGAACATGGGTGATAGTAGTAATTACTAATAACCTTTATTATGTCTTTTCCATTATATTTTATATACTAATGTTAGATCTGCTTCTTTTATACATTTGCATATATTATTTTTTTTATATTAATACATATTTGTATTCATTTTATCTTTGAAATGTTTTAAACCCTCTACATGGTGCGATAATAAAAAAAAATTGCTATTATCTTCTAGAATTGAATTCTATAGCTCTTGATAAAGGTCATTTTAGCTTTTTAAACTTTTCATACTGTAAGAGAGAAAAATATGTGAGTGGTAAAAGTGTATTTATTTTCAAATTTTTATTAAATTTTAGCCATGCTAAACTTCGATTCATGTGAACAAATAATAATTAGAATAAAAAGCATTTCAAAAAAATAAATCATAATTTATAACAAAATCTCCAACAATTCTCTAATTGACTCTTGAATATAATATAAATAATATAATTTTAAAGTATCATGTCAATTCTAACAATACTTCTTTATTTGTCTCATAATTCATATATTATTCATATTTCAAATTGTACTAGGACAAATATTTAAATTCAAACGTGCGAACGTGAATATCTATATTTATATATATTATAACGTCATGGATTGGGAAATGCACAAGCATAGTGTTTTTCTTGAATTTTCCATTTTTGGATATATTTATCAAATTTTCTTTCTTACATTAAATAATAACTAAATGACATCTTAATTAATTATTCACTACATCTATTAAATGTATATTAAATTAATTTTTATTTTTTGTTAAGAAATAAGAAATGAAATTTACTAAATTATATCTTTGTAAAAGATTAGTAAATTTTATCGCATTATAATTATTATTCAATTTAAAAAATTTAATTGTATATAATTAAGATTATATTTTTTGGTAACTGATGACTTAAAATTGTTTACATTATAGCATTCTTTATTTCGTATTCAAGATCACCGCTATATATTTTCGGGCTACTCTAGATTAGATGTCAAACAATCTTTTTTAATACTGATTGTGGAAATTGTTATAAATTATGAAAGTTTATTGATCTTTCGATTAACATCTAAAATTTGTATTGTGACCAATCCGATTAAATTGAATAAATCCAACTATTTTATTGGACGATAAAATAAATAAATAATTTATGCAAATGTCATTTCATGGTGTTGTTCAAATTAAATTAATATTATAATTAAATATATTTTACAGTATTAATATGTTGTGAGAGTGGTGTCGGCTTTAAAACATGTTATACTTTTTTTATAATATTTATAATTTTTTATTGTAAAGATTACGTTCGTATTATAATTTTTATTTTTATGGGGTTAAATATCAAAGTGACCACTAACTGCGGCCAAATGTATCAAGTTAGTTATTGACTGCAAAAGTGACTAAGTAAGCTACTTATTAGTAAATTTGTATCGGTCCGTTAATCGAATATTAATCGAAGCTGTTTTGGAGATGTTATTGACCTCCAGATCATGAGTTTGAGTAACCAAACTAAATTCCACGTGTTATGCTACACAAAACCAACCTCAGATTCATTGGTGGGTAAATTCTGCAAAAATATGTTCTTGATGTTCTTGAGCTGTTCTTGAGGATCAAAACACTTTTTAAGGTGTTATTGAACTCCAATTTTGATGTTCTAGTAACCAAAATGAATCCCACATGATGCTCTATACAAATTCATGCTCCGTTTCATTGTTAGGTAGCTTTTACAATTTTTGATTAATATTCGATTAACGGACCTATACAAATTTCTTAATAAGTGACTTACTTGAATCACGTTTGTAGTCGGTGACTAATTTGATACATTTAGCCGTAGTTAGTGGGCACTTTGATATTTAACCATATTTTTATGATTACAAAAATTCTAAATCTATGATGAGAATATTCTTCCCACTAATATTTCATGTAAATTGTTTCAAATAATTTTTTTTAGGGAATTCTCAAAATATCTATCAATTTTTTTTAAATAATAAAAATTAATATATCTATTTTTATTATTTAAAAACAAAAATTTACCAATCACGCAAAACACGACTAATTTGCCTAGTTTTACTAATAAAATAGATTCTCTCTAAAGTGGGATCTTTGATATGTGGAAAAATTATCACTTTAAATAGATTTATATTTTATTGTATTAAATTAATTTCTAACTAATATATAATATAAACATTTGTCAAAATATATATATATATATATATATATATATATATAATATAAACAATACTCTTATTTTATATGATTTTTAGAAGATATACTAATATTTATATACCTTAATACTTACATTATATTCAATATATTCGACAACCTTTTGTATATTTATTTACATTTTTATAAAACATATTAACGACCAGTGAAGAACGTGGAAGTTGTAAAAATAATTTATTTTTTTGAAAATCTAGCACACATAATTATCATTATATACTTTTTATATTCATAATATATATTTATATATATGTGTGTGTGTAAGTATGTATTTAAATCAAACATCACTTTACACGAAAGTTGGGATGAGATACAAATTTTTAAAAATTATTAATTATCACAATTGAGGAGTTGCACCGAAATTTTTTATCTAAACTAACTATCAAACACTCATATTATAAATTTTATATGATTAAATCCCCAATTTTAGCTCAAAAAATTTAATTTTTAAACAGAGAGTTTGTTCACAATTTATTTAATCTGCAAATATGGCAAGAGAGTCATATTCGGTCCAAGATCGAATATTCAATAGTATTTAATAAGAGTGATGTTTGGTGTTAAAAATGTATTCAACATTACATATTGTTTAAGAAAGTTATAGTTGACTACATTATCATTATTTTTAGCCACACAAATTAAAGAAGTAATGAATGTGTGGCTATAATAACCTTAAATTAGTACCAAAAAGAATAAGTTCATTTTTTTTTTTTGGAATATCCAGAAAAAGAAAGTAACTCACATAAATTGGGACGAGAGGAATACAACATTATCATTCGAGTAATTCATCTATTGATCACCAAGCTCTCCCATGTCGATTACCAAACCAACGAAGATAAACCTTCTTAAATGATTTCATATCCAAATTCCTAACTTACTACGTTTTTATGACCTCAGTTTGCAAGATGCAAAACCAAGGTTAACTCAAAACAAGCTGATAGATAACTCATCTGTTAATAATACTGCAAAATTTTGAAATCTTATGTATGTTAATTCTTTAATTATTAAAGTTCACTTTCAAGCCAAATTCTATAATGGTGGAACTTATATTTCATGTGAAAATTCTGGATTTAGTCTAACTACGTAATATTATTTACCAAGACATAATATTATTTACCAAATACTTGATCTTCACTTGCCGCAAAAAAGTTAAGACAACTTTTACCAGTCATCAAATTCCTTCACCACACTATTTTCCAAGAAACAAATCACACACAGCGCTGAATGCTGCTTGAGATTTATGTAACACGTGGGCAACGTTCTCAAGTTGCAATCTTAGTTAAATGTAAGTTTCCTTTACAAGACTTACTCACTTGTTAATTTGATTGAACAAAATGATATTAGCCTGAAAATCAATTCAGATACTAAACCATATTCTAATGGTGTGCTAAATGCTAACTGTAACATTCAGTAAAACCTTTAGCCGGATTTCTGAACCAAATGTTCGTCTACCAGATGAAATAAAAGGACAGGTTACTAAAAAGTATAAACAAAAAGCAGCATTATATTTACGTCTAAATTTTGGTACATTAAAAAGTTACAATTGCAGCAAAAATCTCCTACCCCTCAGTTATCGCTTTAACTAATGCTCATCTTCATCTTTCAAAAACTTGTTTATATCTAACTGCGGACAGCAAATAGCCAAATATATATACACTTAAACTCTATAGTATTGCATTCTGGAGAGGGTGAGCAAATAAAAATTTTCACATCAGCAGCTCAGTACAGAGCATCATCTTCTATGATGTGGTTTAAACCCTTACAGGAGGCTGCAATAGGAAATCATCTTTACAGGTTACTAGTACAACTGTGAACAGCTGGCTTGAGCCTTGAGGTATAATTCCAATTTTTCCTGCAAGAAAAAAAATTGAAAATTTTGTCAGCAAAACAGACACACTAGTGATCACAACGTATTCATGTCATGTCATGTCATATGGATTAATACCATGTTTCAAATAAATAAATAAATAAATAAATAAAAGGCTTGCACAAATTAACTAAAAGAGAGCTAAAACATCTAAATATAAAAAATTTAGGGAAATTCTCTTTGCTACCCTTATACAATTGGCTTTTGCCAATGGTACCATTACATTATTGACTTCTACCCATGGTGACCTTGTACTTTTGACTTTTCCAAAAGTACAAGGGTGCCAAAGAGAATTTCCCAAAAATTAAAAAATAAAAATCTAATCGCTAAGAAGCCCATATGTCTGCAAAACTGCAAAGCTAGACATTTAATTGTTTGCAAAACTTCAAAGCTAGACATTTAATTGTTCTCAGTGCAAATCGAACCACCAAGTGCGCTTATGCAACAACATCCACATCCTTTTGTAAAAGTTGAGGCTTCAATTCGTTTTCTGCTATTATTGATGAAAAGTGTGTTGTTTTCACGCAACAGTTCATATTCTCTTTTACTAATTGCAGAAACTCAATCGTAAAATGCGGCATATCCCAAACCCTCATATTTGTTTTTTGCATATTGTGTTTCTAAAGTTGCTATAATCAAAATATGACAGAATGGTCGACTTTCTTAATTAGCATAAATACACTTAGGCATCCAGTAAGCAAATAACATTAAATATTAAAGGTGTGGATGGCAATATTGCAGTTCATAAAAACTTCTATTTTCTGCTAAACTTTGAGGTATTCTTATATACAGAAGTACAGAACACAGTACCTTGTCTTCAAAGCAGGGAACAGTCGTACTGATCAAGCCTCTGTCAGTTGTAAGCGAGGTACAATGTTCATAGATTGGAGTTCCTGGTAGGATTAAATACAGGGGAATTTGTAACCAATAAGCTATGCTTAACAGGTGAAAAGTGAAACAAAGTGGCATATCTTTTGAATGTGTGGATACTAGTTAAATTTATTGACTCCCGATACTTATATTTTAATAATCAAGATTACAAATAAGATACCTACATTTTAACAGTTAAGAATTAACCTTTGTGAAGAAAAAAGGAACATTTTAATAGGTAACCTTTGCCAAAGGCTTAGGAAAAAAAATCATAACGTCAAAAAGAACCCAACTATGGAGTCCAACATTCAACAACACAAATTTAGAATGATGTTCTGTGATAGCTGAAGCCATATATCCTGGCCCATAGCATGTGGGCTAGCGTCTAAACTATGTTTTTTTTGTAAGACAGGATATTGAGTAAAAATGTGAAGTCCCATATATCACAGAATACTTATTCGGTTGTCATCTTTTGAAATTTGTGTTTTCATTTTACGAAGTGCCCAACCCAAGTCTCGTGAATAGTTTGTAAATGGTCCCGGTATACTTAGCATTACCCTTCATCAATGAATAGAATAGGGTGGTGAGTGGGCGAAAACACAAAACTATTTGAGAAAGATCTTGCAACAATAATATTCCAAGACATTTGAGAAACCAAAACACAAGAAATTAATTTTGGTGCACAGAATTGTAGTGTCTAAGTTAAAATATTAGATGAGATAATGGAAATCAATAATACCAATACTTAAATGATATTGAATAAAATACCGCACTAACCTGGAATAAAAGCTTGCATGCATATGGAAGTTTTAGAGTGGAAATTTTTTCCCCATCCTTGCATGTAGAGCAAATTGCTGCTTTCAGCTTATAGTTGTAATATCCTAGCAAACCACATTTTCTGCAAACCTATGGGCATACATGATTGTTAAATCTCTAGCAATCATGCCTCACCGGGAGACATGGGCAAGTACTAAAATTTTGGCAATAGACCAGTACCAAAGTAAACATGGGTGTTGAAACGGGAGGAAAAACAACTGCAAGCAGGAGTAGACCTTTGTTTAAAAAAGCACTCCTGAATCGACAAGGCGACCGAAGTGTCTGCCTTGGATTTACGGCATTAAGTTCAAAACCAATCTGATAATTAACTTTGTTTTGAACTAATATTGATATTAAGGAAGAAACAAAAAAAAAATATTGTTTTTACACATTTTATTTGAGGCCAGAAATTAGATTCTATCTATTAAATGAAATATCATATTAAGATTCAATAATTATTTAATATTAGGGGGAAAAAATTAATGTCACATTTCAAGACTATAAACATAAGAGATTGGTAACTACGTCCAGAGTATCTATAATTTAAATTACTTCATAAAGTGTTATACTCCCTCTGTCCCTCTCATTTCTTTACACTTTCCTTTTTTGGATGTCCCTCTCAATTCTTTACATTCCAAAACTTACCCAAAATAGTAAAGTTTTATAATATAAAAAGTAACTACACGTCTACACCCACTACTTTTCTCCACTATACTCACTTTATACATTAAATATTGATTGGTCCCACCACTTTACTCGCTTTTCTCTACTACGTTATACTTTTTCTTAACCTCCGTGCCCAACTCATTTCTAAACAAATGAGAGCGACGGAGGGAGTATTATTTACAACATATATTAGTGTAGTTAAAATCTTAGAGCCTAATCGCCTCAAGTGCTCGATTTCGCTTTAAAGCTTCGCGCCTCAGCTCTCAAAGGCTGCATATTTTCTAAACTAAGCGCATCTAAATTGTGGACTGTATCCAAGAACCGTACTCTAAATTTTTGAGAGAGATCTTTTAAACAAAGCACATCATTAATTGAAAATTTTAAACAATAAATCACTACATATGGCGGAACCTGATTTATGATGTTATGGTATATACCACAAATTCCACAAATTCCAGAATGCAACATACCTGAACCTCGAAAGGATCACTGGATATCATCAAGCGCTCATAAATTAACATGCTAGCACCATATGCAATCAAACAATCACGTTCCATTTCTCCCACACGTAGTCCTGCAATACCTCCAAAAATCAGTCCCCGAATAAGTCACTGAAGTGTTCAAGGTTATAATTAAAGTACACACCTCCATTTCGGCTTCTCCCTTCAGTTGGCTGCCGAGTCATCATGACCTTTGGCCCGCTACCTCGAGCATGCATTTTATCCAAGACCTAACACAATAGATCAGTACATATAAGTTATGCCGGTTTCAAAGGTGGACATTTTTTGCCAGAAATAAAACTTAAAAGAAATATTTTTCTTCAAAAAAAAAAAACTTAAAGAAATATTTAACTGATACCGGATACTTTCATGGGTAGTGAAGTGGATTAAGGTGGTTTTCCCATTTTATGCTTCAAAAAATAAACTTCCTTGGTCAAATGCTACAGTTGTTTCATTCCTTAATCTCTTTATCACAATACACATGCAACTCCCACTTAGTCATGGGCAGGCTCGCTAAATCTAATGCTCAGACCACCTAGAGTGCCACTATAACAACGTAGGGGAAATTAAAGTGAATGAAAAAACCTAACTCAAGCAAAACCTAACTCAACGTAGGGGAAACTTAAAAGAGCCAAGGTACGATTAAATTCTCATTAGGAGACAATACTCCCAATGCCGAAAAGTCATAGGTCGACTGACTTTTTGCATTTTCCGCGATGTAGTATGTAAATATTATAATATTCCATATATTCTACAAAAAATTGTCTGAATATAGATTTAGCAACTGCATTTTTATTCAAAAAAATATGACGGACAAGAGAGAGCATCCAGTAACATATTAAGCCCCATAAAACCTTAGTTCCTAGCGAAAGATACAGATATTATGTTTTGAATTGATTTGAGACTTGTAAATGTTTCTGAATGTTGAAAATGTAGAAAATTACTACTCCCGACGTCCCAAAAAGAATGAACCTACTAAACTTACTATTTTTGAACACTACTTTTCACTATTACACCCACTACTTCTCTATTTTATACTCTTTCTTTATTAAATAACACTATTACACCCACTACTATCCTACTTTACCCATTTTTTATACACCCACTTTCACAACCAACCAACCACATGTTACCACCTAGCAAGTCAAATAGAATTTTCTTAATCTCCGTGAAAGTCAAACCAGCTCTTACAATTTGGGACGGAGGGAGTATATTTTTGGAGGATTTAATTTGTTCCATGGTTGTCACCTTAGTTACTCCGACTCGGCAGTTCCGGCGGCCGTACCGGTGTCGACACGACACGACCCGGGACGCGACGCGGGATACGTGCCGGATTCGTGTGCGTGAAATCGGATCCGTCGTTGCCGTCATCGGGAAAATTTTGAAGCTCTCCGGAAGAAGAAGAAGAAGAAGTAGTAAGCACACAGGAAGAAGGAGAAGAAGAATACTTGATTGGGAGAGCAAAAGAAAAAGAAAGAAGTAAAGAAAAAGAAAAAGGCTAATTGACTGGACACACACTTTTTTTTGCTAATTGACTGAACACACTTGAATACAGTAAAGAAAAAGAAAGACCCACTTGTATATGTGCTTTGTCCACATTCATTTTTTTGGTTTAATAATTTGTGGACCCACTTGCACCTTTTTTTTAATTATTACGAAGTATGTGTTTATCATGTATGCAGATTGCAATATGTCTTGAAAATTTGAAATAGGATTCTGGATTAATATTTTTTCCATAGTAAATTTACAAAGACCGTTTAATTTATTAATATTAATATTAATATTAATATTAATATTTATTTAAAATATTTACCGTGTCCCCGTACCCGTGTCCAAATTTTGGACGGTGTCCCCATGTCCTAAAATTTCAGAATTTTCGAACCCGACACTCGGATCCGTGTCGTGTCCGACACTCCGTACCCGAGTCCGAGTGACTTAGGTTGTCACGGCGTCCGCCATATGGACGATACATCGCCATATGGCGCCAGATCGAGTATAAAAGCTATGGCGTCTGGTTCGCCTTAAGAAATAGCATAAATCGTCGCCACAGGACGCCATAGGACAACCTGGACGCCATAGGACGCCCTGGATGACCCAGCGCGACCCGTTGACCCGACTGACGCCTCCAGCGGCCTCTTCTTCGATCTGTATCTTCTCTCTCTTCTTCTCTTTTCTTCATCTTCTTCTCTCTTCTTCATCTCTTCTTCTTCTTCTTCTTTCTTCTTCATCTGTGTGTATATATTTTTCTCTGTGTGTGTATATATTTTTCTGTGTGTATTTTAATTTTCTGTGTGTGTACTACTGGGTAAATATATGTCTGTGTGTGTACTGTGTATTTATATGTGTGTGGTTGTGTAGATAAAGAAGAAGAAGTAAACAAGAAGAAGAATAGATAATGGGTTTGCAAAGAAGTAGGTGGAGATGCACGGTATCCAAGAAAAGAGAACCAAAACATATTTATTTTTTTATTCTTTATTTTGTTGGCTGTGTCTGATTTGAAAGTGTAGGCCAGTTGTTAATTGTTACCACTTCCACGTGTAAAACATTCACTCACACACTGTTTTTTTTATTATATTGTATGTTTGTACAATTGTACCACTTTGATAAAGATCCTATTTATATTTCGATTAAAAAAATTCTAAAATAAATTTAATACGATCAAAAAAGTTTGAGCCGGAAATTTAAAACAAAAAATATTAATTATATTTTGTGAATTGATAATATATATTAATTATTATATATATAATATATATAATAATTAATATATTATATATAAACGCCACATGCGCCATAAGGACGACACGCGGACGATACATCGACATATTGTTGTGGAGGTCCTTAGGCGCCGCCGTGACAACCATGATTTGTTCATTAACAATTTTGTATATTTTCTCAAGTTAATTTTTGGATAGTAAATGTCAGATGATTACTTATTTACTGGTAGAAAACAGAGAATTTTATACATAAAAAGAGATACAATAAAACTTATTCACTTGCTTTATCTGAATGTTGCAAAGCAACCTTAGAATCCTCTAAAATGTAAGTTCTTACTTCATATCTAGCATTGTGCACAATATAATATCGATAATGACAATTCACAAAATCATCTATTAAGAAAAGCACACTGCACTAGTTATGGCTGTTTTTTATCTTAAAAAGACGAAACCATAAACCCGTAATCAGCAATACAGATTGTGCATGGTGAAATGTACCTTCATAATTACAAAAGAATTGAAAGGATGTACAAGCTTAGAAGACCTTTTGACTTACCATGTGTTTCAACTTTTGATAATAAATCGGTCCCATGAAGATATATGCTTGTAGCGGCATACCTGTGATACCTGGACAAAAGAAACAATTAGTATGATCGGGCCAAAATAAACTATATGCAACACAATCACAGGCATGTTTGTATGGGCACATAGAATCCGCAAGTGGAATGTTGTCCATGAACAAAAAGCAATAGGCACAATATGGAAGGAAGCACTTGCCTACAGAATGAGCGAATACTTCTATTTTAATTTTGACACAGACTTATAAAACACAATTTAGGCAAGTAAAGCATAATGCTTGATACACAAATCTCAAAACCAGATTCGACCTAACGACCACATTTTCAGAAACATCATATAACAGAATAATCGCGAAAATTCAGTATCCTGCTGTTTCCCCTAATCTAATTCATTTAAAGAAAAATTCAACTAAATATCTGTAAAACCAAATTAAGTACGTTTATCATAGTAACGTATTAAGATTGATTAATTGAAGTAAAAAACCTGAATAAATAAAATCTTTGCCAGTGTAGCTGAAGCCATGCTTCACAAGGGTTTCACTGCCATAAACAAGAACAGTTAAAAACATAAATATCTACTAACAAAGTAATATATTTTGGAAAACTCACCTTATTACTTCAACTTTGTCTGCGTGGCCACTAGGTTCCCCAAACGCACTGCCATAATGAAACCTACCACAAGAAACTCCGGCTTTTCCCCCAAGAAGCTCAATCATCTTACCAACAGTCATTCGGCTGGTACAGAGCATAAAATAATACACACATAAGAAAAAAAAGTAAAACAATACACCGCTATCATCAGAAAAACAAAAATAAGAACTTAAAGCAAAACTAAAGATTAAAATAAATCGAAAACGATACCAAAATTTTCTTAAGAGAATTGAAAGGCCAACATAGTAAAATAATGTATTTTATGTTGGTACGATTATTCATAACTGTGTATCTATGACCTAATACTGCCACTACAAAGTGTGCTATCAGGTCATGACCTTGATGGTGACCTCTGTGTCCAAGTAATATGTATTGATTCAATCGTGATTTATGATATTGGCCTAATGGAAATGGAAAGAAATCATTCACAAATCTTGGATCGAATAAAAAAGGAACATGTTTAATTAAGCAAAGATCATAGAAAAACCACTTCTGATGATTTGTTTATACGAAATCTACCTTGGAAATCCATGAGGGTTCATGATCAAATCAGGGCAGATCCCACGCTCAGAGAAAGGAAAATCTTCCTGTGGAACAATGGTACCGCAAACACCTTTTTGGCCATGTCGGCTACTGAATTTGTCACCAACCTAAGAGATAAATATATAAGCATACTTACAACACAACATTAGCTTGAGATTGGTCTTATTAGTATTACAGAACTGAAAGAGAGAAATCAGTTACCTCAGGCCTACGAGTATGACGTATCATAAACGTGATACTCATGTTATCATTCCTGTCTGTTGACAGAGCTACTCTATCCACAACAGCAGTCTCCCCTTCAGGACCCTTATATGTCTGCCAACTATCTTTATAAAAACTGTACATGGCAATAATGGTAAGACTCACAAACCATGCACACGTGGTCCACGGATCTAACAGGATAAATAAATGTACCTCTCTGGTACAGTCCCGCTGATTGTATTTTTAGTATCAATCGGCGACTGCTTATAGATATAGACATCATGCGGCCTAATGATTTCTCCTGGGGCGGCAAGTCCATCTTCATCCAAAATCTAAAATAAGAACAAATTGGTGGCAAACTATAATTAACTTATACATTAAATATCAGTTAATAATGGTATCCAGAAGATACAATCAATTATCACATACGCTTGGTAGCAATTTGCACAAGCATAAAGCAATATAAGTTCCTAAATTCCTACAAGTAAAGGACCTTACATTCAGGTGAAAAATTGAATATTTACAAACATAAAAACTGTAAATACATCGTCACAGTCAAGTTTACATCAAAACAAAGCTGGGGAACATCTCTGTCGGGAATGAGAAAGTTCGGAGTAATTGAACTTTCATTTGTAAATTTTACTAGCAAAGGCTCTTGGATGAACATGAATTCTGGGTTCAAGTGAGGCTGTGAGAAGGCACAAACACCTACTGTGACAGCAAGGCTAGACTGGTAAGAAAGATTATCCCACATGAAAGGGCACAAAAAGGGCACGACTCATATGGAGCAAGGATTCACTCGGGATAAGTAGTAACTGTGAGTGAAGCCAAGTCCTTGAAAAGTCCCATTGTTTTTCAGAACCCCATGACCGACTAATTTAATTATTTAACTAATCGCAAGAAGGTAACACTGCTATCCAGACCAGTGTATTGGCTTTTTGAACACTTTTAGATTCTGACAACTTAGTTTCCTGTTATATAACAAAAAGGAGCTGAAGAGACAGAAGGTAGTTGGTTTAAAAAGAGAAAAAAGAAAAAAGAGACACTGCTTCATATATATATATATATATATATATATACACACACACACACAGAATTTGCAGATACAGACTAAGTTCACTGTAATTTAGGGTTTTCAGTGAGTTGGATACTTGCGCTCATGCCTAGAATACAAGGAGGATTTTGCTCCTTGATGCACTTTGCCCCTTATTTACGACTGAAATGAAAAGAAGAATATCTAGTTCCTGGATCTACAACATATGAGGATTCAACATTCCTATAAATAGATTGTTTAGGTAGACAGCATCATCACTGTAATATGTTTGTAGAAGAAAGGTCGTTGTCTGCTCTACTTCAACGATGTGTTGGACATCTAACAAATAAAAAGATTTGAGAAAATGAACTCCATAAACTATTAACGCAATTCTTTTATTAGCTATTAACACATAATCAAGTTATTTCATTCAGACAGGAAATGCTTTGGTTGTATCAGGTGATGTAGATTACCTGCATCCTTTCCGCATTTCTTCCATCTCTTTGTGGTCGAATTATCCTATCTGACGTATTATTCGCATACTTTTGATGTACGGCAGCCAACCTATATTAAAATAACATACAAGTCAAAAAGAATCTATTTCATATAACCTGAGTACAAGATAACTTGGAAGTTCCCAATATCAATAAATGCATAAACCTCAAGACAAAAGGTATTTAAGTTAATACTTTTTCATTACAATACAACGACCAAAACCACGATCAAGCGAGGATTTATTCATAACTATCGCATCCTCAATGTCGTAGCCACTATAACTCATGACCGCGACAGTTGCATTTTGCCCGGCTCCAAGCTTGTCATATCCAACCTAAAAATGCCAGAAAAAAAAAAACTCATGAAAATAGTTATTAGAATAGGAGAACCAGAAAACATAGAGAATTGACAGCACATTAATAGGTAAAGCAACACAACAAACAATACACTAACCAGCTCAATTGTCCGTGTTGTCAGCAATGGCCTTTGTGGATACACTAATAGGTAGATTAGCGTATCCATACGACATAACTGCAGAACAAGAAACAATTTATCAGTCATAAACGCAGATTGTTTCGGACAGAAAGTCATAGCACCACAAAGTATGTACATACTATGAAGACATTAAAACCAATAATATAATACAAGCCTACAGCATATCAGCTACAGTTATGAAGATGTTAGATGCATTAGTGTCTAGGCCACACCAATCAATAAAAGGTTAAGAATCTAATATCAGTATTTCCAGTTTGGAAGGGATCACTAAAGAGAAGGAAGCTTTAACAGTTGAATAAAAAGAATTACCTAACCTTAGCTTTATAAGAAAAAGTACAGCGGATAGCAGTGAAGAAGTCAAACACCGTCACCAGGCCAGCAATGTGTCTACTACCAACTACCCGTAGATGGCCGAAAAAAGGGAAGGAAAGCCCCCAATGTGTCTAATTTAGCAATTAACACTATTAAAATCTGTGAATTAGGTAACGTTTTGGACTTCAGCTTCGAGTTGGAATACTCTCTGCGCTCAGTGGAAAGTAATTTCAATATTGTACTACAATCTATACCATCCAACTTACTAATCCTCCTGGCCACATCTTCAACTTCTTTTAACTACTCTGGTTTTGTAATTTGTTCATTTTTTTTATATAATTTCATCATGAGACTCATACATATGTCCATTTGAATTCCTTCTAAAATCCGCATATAATGTGGCACGTAGAAAAATAAAAGGTTGCTGCATTTGTGCATAATACTTAAAAGCCCGTCTAATAAGAAGAAATAATCTGGCATGTAAAGTACTTCTATTTTTACTTGCTCTTCGATTGCTTCTCTTTTTTTTTACTTGCCCTAATTCCCTACACGGCCTACACCTGTACACATGTAGCTTTTTCTTGCACAGAATCTCCGCATCAGTAGATCTTGTGAAAAACATATGTGCACATGTTTGTGTGTGCACGTGCAAGGGGTGTTTGTTTACTACAAACAGCAGGAATAAACAAGTGCAGAGGATTTCAAGATGGAGCAAGGATCTAGAAATGAAAAAATAAGAACGAGACTATATATGTGTGTATGAAAATACACAAGTCTACTTCATATATTGCAAACGTAGAGAGTGGGACTTCGTGCAAAGACTGTATATGTGTGCATGTTTGTGTGTGTGTATGTGAACAAATATACAAGTCTACTTCATATCTTGCAAATGTAGGGAGGCGGCTTCGTGCAATGTAGGTGGAAAGAGTAGAGTCAGTGTGAGCATTTTAGAGGACAACTTGCCTGGTTATAAGCGATATTTCCCATTGCTTGCTTTCCCATTGCACACTAAGGGAACAATGGAAACAAAAATGAATACTAAATATCAAACTTTAAAAAAAAAAGTATAAGTCCAAGATATCATATAAAGAACAAACTATAACCTGATAGGTGTTTCTTGGTGACTGATTGTGATGAGGAAAAGGAATTAATCCAGCGCAAACACCCAGTATAGTAAAAGGTTCAATTTCGATATGGGTTGTATCTACTGTAGCCTCTCCTTCATATAAAGCAATCTGTAGGCATAAAATATAGAGTAAGAAAGACTTTGGATAGGTATCCGAAAAAAGTGTGCTATGCACTACAGTACTAGGTATGAACACACCAATGCATTATTCTCCTCATTAACATCAAGATATTCTATCAACCCCTCTCGTAGAAAACTGTCGAAGTTCCGCACTCCGTCCTATAAAGTAACAAACGTTTATTACATAACATATAAAAACATATAGAAACAATAGACATAAACTACCTTTAACTCTTTCATATGATGTTCCTTGATTCTTGATACACCCCTGTCAGCAATTACAAGAGGTCGACATACTCTGCCACCATCTGAAGCAATGTAGAGGCAGTGCTGCCAGATTTATTATAATTATTATTATTATTAATTCAATTATATTCAATTATTAGCATCCAAAATATCAAGATTGCATAAAAAAACAAATTGAAGATTCATATAAAATAAAATACAGATCATAGTACAGAACAAATTATTCCTAGTGCAGTGACATACGATGAAGATAGAGTGTAGTACTGATTGTTTTTCTAATAAAATAAAGAAAAAAAATACCCTTACAAGATAATTTTTTGGGCCCTGTTAACCACAGCCCTTAGGGCTATGGTTAAGAATTAATGTAGATTGAAAAATGCATTTAATACATCAATCTTGCACTTAATACATCAATTTTGCACGAATCTCAATATGATTATTCAACAATTTGGGATGGTTTTAAGGATGAAAATTAATGTGAATGCAGGGGGGTCCACTATTATTACTTGGAAAATTAAATTTGTTGCAAAGGTATATTGGAAAATTAAAAACAATTAAATACCTAGGATAGATGTTGAAAATATGAAAGTATTTAATGCTTAACAGCCCTTAGGGCTGTGGTTAACATTTTCCTGATTTTTTTTAGTTGATTATTTCTGACAGCATAATGCAATAGTCGAAGGTGGGGAGGGGAAGGGAAGACTAAAGATCTGGTGAGATAATTCTTTATGGTGCTACAATTTAAACACAGGTCAAATGTCAATATATAAAACGAATTGCAAAAATGTGTTGGTTGCTTCCTAATGCATCTCAAAATTTTCTAGACAAACGATGATAACAATAATAAAAATAACAACAATTAAGGAGATAATAATACAGTAACAGTTTTTTTTTCCTAAAATCTGAACTGGTTAAGTAAAACTGTTTCCAGGTGCAAACTTTGGCCAGTTTAAGAAAACAGTATAATAATAACGGGAAAAGTTTTTATAATCTACTCAGGAATATTGTAAATTTTAGATACAACTATACAAGGTAATAGTTATCTACTAGGAATCTCGAAAATTACATAACTCACTTTCCTCCTCAGGTAATAGTTATCTACTAGGCGCAACAGTCAACCTCAGGTCGAAATAAAATAATTGAGAATATTAAAGGGAGGTGGGTTCGAATCTCTCCACAAAATTTAAGTTACACACTCCCCTAAAATATGGATGTGTTAGGAGGACGTAATTAATTCATATATGTAGGAGATTTTGAGAAAAATTAATGAACTCGCTCATGCTCGCTCATGCTCAGGCACAGTTGTACAGCCAATTCTGTAATCTGTAATACTTTCTGAGACAACAATGTTTACCTGCTTCTCATTTAAGAAAATGCTAATGAACTCGCCAATTTTACCAGCTCTCCGCAGCTTTCTCATTGCTTGTGCAAATTGCTGGACAATAAAAAAATAGTGTGTATGTAAATATTTTCTTCATTGTTAAAAATGCAAAAAACGAACAATAATATATAAATCCACTTCTGCATCAGTCATATTGACATCTGCCTAAAATGAGCACAATACCTTCGGCCTCCGATGCTTGCCAAGAATAAGGCCATTTAATATAATCAGGTATGAATTCGGTGCATGAAGTTCTTCTCCAGACAATAATTCCAGATCTTCAACACCCAAACAGTAGCACTAACACAATTCAAGCATATGAACATCAATGTAAAGTATGAGATGAAGTTTAAATGTTCTATTTCTTCAAAGAGGACAAAACAAAATAGAACTCGAGCAACCAGAAAATTTGGTAGTAGCAGCAGGTATTGACAAAATTCATCAGAAAAAATAGCACAATTCCACTTAACCAAATCTTTTGTAATTTAAGCTATAAACAGCAACTCAATGATGAGTATAAACTTTTTAATCCTTCATTCCTTCTATGTACTTAATTAGACAAGAAAAAAAAGTAACTTTCTAAGAAACTAATGAACATCGAAAATTCTAGAACGTGGAAGGATATAACTTGGCAAATTTCTGATCAAGTGAGAGAATTATGTAGATAGGCAACAAAAACACAAAATACAAATATAGCTACTGATTGAGACACTCAAAAGTACACAAGCACGAAACTAGAAAAAAGGGTAAAAGGGAGATCTCATAAGACAGAAAGTACTACCTTCCAATATGGTCTACTGATTATAGAATCATCCTAAGTATGATCCTTATCTTTAAATCATCAAAACAACATTCTTAAAGGATGAAAAAGTCCTATTAATAACAGTTACAGGTTATAGTCTCTGATATATAAGTTTAAGGTTTTTATTCTGGTAAAAAAAAAAAATAGCCTCAGTGTTCTCGTTTAACTTCATGAAATTACAAGGTTTGGAGAATAATAAATGTGAACAATATCCTACAAATTTAATATGAGCACAACACCAAAAGATAAGTAAGATTACGTATATATTAGAAAGAAAATTACTGTGACCCCAACACTTAGACGAATGTCTTCCCCTTCAATTTTCTGCATGTATCTTCCAATCTTGGATTAAAAGATAAGAACTCACAAATGTAATATAATTGGTGGAGTCATGTTAAAATAAAGATGCCCCACAGCATACCAGGAAAATGTCTTGTGGAACCGTGACAGTTTTTTCTCTCTACATCCCTAAATGATAACTACAAGAGACAAAAAACCTACCAGAGAAATTATAGGGCCTTCCTCTTGGTCAGTTGTAACATGAGTCATCAGAGCCAAGTTCTTTACCAACCCGCACGCTTCACCTTCTGGAGTGTCACAAGGACAAAGCATCCCCCACTGCAAGTGGAAAGATTTGATACATATAGAAGTATCATTCGCATGTGGAATTCATTGATACAACACTATCAAACACAAGTACAAGAAAAAGGTTCAGCTACAAAAATTTTTAAGGTGTCTATATTACCTGGCTAGGTTGTAAGGCTCTAGGTCCACTAACTTTCCTCGACTTCTCAAATTGTGGTTGGATTCTTGTCATCATACCTAATGTTCCAATAAAGGAAAGTCTAGCAACAACCTGCACAGACATGTATGTTTAATCCATATTGCTCCTCATATTAAAAATGAAACATAAGCTGTGATTTTAACGAATAATGAATGAAGAAGTAAAACACCTGTGTCATGCCTTTCCGGTTCATCCTAAACCTTTTGACATCCCAGTTACCAGTGGAAAGGGCCCTCTCTAGACCAACTGTTATTCTACCTCTAGTAATATACTGTAGAAGCCAAATACAAGGTCAAACGATGACTATTGCAGTATAACTTAACAGATAAAATTCCAAATACATGTTTTTAGCTAGCTTACAGTAGAAAAATCAAAACGAGATCTACTTGGCTTGTTCAGAAAGGCATCGACTTCCTTAACAGCTTCTTCATTCAGCGTCTTGAACAAATCCTGTAATACACGTTCCATTATATAACTACAGAAATCATACTGCTTCATCCCTTCCATTTTTTCATTATAATAAAGTAGGGAATTGTAGGGATTACCTCAAAGAGTAAAGACAATAATTGCCCAGAAAGCTCCAATCTTTTGTTCCCCACATAATCCTATAACATGAGGGATTCATTAGGGGGAAAAAATGTAAAAGCTTATAAACACATGCGAAACTGGCAGAGACCATGGTCAGTAGCACATTAACAATGCCATTGAAAGCCTTAGACACGCATGCCATAATATGTACTTGATTAATGTGTTAACAATGTGCAAAATAATACAACTTATATTAAGCAAGCAAACTATTAACTTACACAGCTACACATACAAGACTCAGTTATCAAGGCAAAAGGTTGGCTTACATTGATGTTCCAAGAAATATATAGTCAATATTTGTCATTAATCTATTGACATTACAACACTTCAAAAAGTGCGTTACAGCCTGTCATCTAATTACAAAGACAGTGAGTATCAGGCCCTTTTAATTAAAAGGAAGGTGTACCACTGTACCTATAAATGATCACCGACGATCCACAGTGGGTAACACCATATTATCTGTACTTTTAACTTTAGTAGAAAACAGTATTATTCAGTAGGTGTTAAAAACATAACTTGCAAAAAAAAAAAATTAATCTTTAATTAAAGTTGGTACAAGAAAGAAGAACTTATTCCCAGACACGGGCAAACCTAATCAATATATAGTTCAGATCTTCACATCAACTGTGACTCATAAGAATAACCAAATAACTGACACATTGAGTTCTAGTTGCACAGTAAATTTTTAATTCTCTCCCTAACATCTCAGGAAATAGCAATAGGTGACAAGGTAACCAAAGGCAACGTGTTAATGGTCTCTAACAATGAGATGAGATCCTCACATACTGCAGATAACCAATATTATTATTCACCAATTCTACTTAACAGCATAACTTAAAGTACACAATTTCATGTTAATAAAATATGGTAATCAAGTTTGTTTGAAATTACCTTGTCATCCATTGCGTCTTTGTTTATAACGGCTTCCATCATGCGTCTCAACATTACAGCCACATACATACACTTCAATCGAAAATTGTTTTCTCGAACCTGCATATATAAAATTATGCACAATGCATGAAGAAGATTGAAAAAAACCTTAAACATAAAATATCCTTAGAACTGTGACTTACCGGGATGTTAGCAACGAATACATCACGAAGGATAACCATAGCTCGCCCTTCCTACTCATGATAATGAACAGTATTAACAAATATATTACCAGAAAGATAGCAAAATAAATAATTTCCATGTACAGAAGAGGAGACCTTTTCAACCGAAGCACTATAAAAACGTGACTTTGCCACCTGAAAATCGCAAGTAACAATACATATTATCATGTCAATAAAATGTTTTAAATGACAGCCATTATACGTAGAGTCATTAATTACAATTCTGCAGTATGGAAATAAACATACTATAGCATACTAAAAAGAAGCCAACTTATGCTAGCAGAAACGTAACAACTTTGTACAACATTGTGCTCCAGGAAACTTAACTTCGTCTCAACACAAATATCATATGTATTCAAAACAACATTTAGTAAGTTATCTCTGCTCCAAGTTATCGATAAGTATCGTTTCATTAGAAGGAAAATTCAAATATTTGGATTTAAATAATACAGAACTACAATCAAATTCTACACAATTTACACCGAGTAAGCCAACCTTTCCCTCAAGGAACTCGAGGGCCTCTTGCTGTGTATATACGTGATGGCTTGCGCATTCCTGAAATTAGAACCACACTGAAAAATTAATTTACAAAAAACAAACAGAAAAGTTGATGAATAATTCAGAAATAATTTGATTTGACCAAAATAAATACCGCAAGTTACATTAAACCTGCTGGTATTGCAAATAACAAAAAAGATAGGGCAATAGCCCAGTAACTAATGTTTGAGCGCCATTTTACAGATTCGCTACATGTGTAAAGCGATTCTACTAGAGTATTTTCAGCAGAAGCCAACACTATCATAAGTGTTCTCTCACTTCTTTTCCTTTCTTATTTATAGGGGCTTGTGAAGATTAGGACAAAAAGAAATTTACCTCAATCGATGGCAGAAGTAATGCACCATATCTAGGATCCCTTCCAAGCATCTGCACAACCTCTTGGTCGCTCTCCATACCCATAGCCTTCATAACAGCCATAATAGGCACCTACAAAATTTCCATTAATCGTACAACTCCGTTTAAGATTAATGACAGACTAAATGTAAAGAAGTTCCAATAGTAAAACAAAAAGTACGGGAGAAAAAAAAAATTAAGATGCTTACCTTTTTTTCAAACTGATTCAGACTCAAATAAAACTTCTCTTTCTCCATTACAATAACTGTTTTACTTTTTCGTGCTTCTGTACTGCTCATAACAGAGGCTTGGACACTAAAAAAAAAGTATTAAAAGGAGAAAAAAAAATTAATTAAATGGGATTTCAATGAAGTACATTGATTACTATGAACTGCATATTGTGAAATTCCCAGTAGGCACACTTTCTAAGACACAGGAACTTCTCTAATGAATGAAAAAAAACAGTTTAAGAACACCACCAAAAAGTACAGTCCGGATATTGTTTGATTCATGTTTACAGTCTATTGTCTTTTATACCATGCTCTTACTATCTTTGTCTCTCGTCTGTTTATAGAATGCTCTTTTTACTGTTTTATGTATTCTACTTAGAAACAGTTATCAAATCTTTTAGAGAAGAGGTAAGATCTGCGTAAATCTTATCCTCCGAAAACCCTGATCGATACACTTAGCATGTTCTGTTTGGTTTTATTGCAGTCCATTCTAACAAATCCAAAAATTATGCAGCAAGTTATACATTTATATACAGCACATGTGTAGTGAAGGAAAAAAATCAGCAGCTTATGGATTCTGTAATTAGAATTCGGAATCATTGACCGAAGGCATAAACTCCTCTCGTTTCAACTCAATTGAAAATAATGGATAATCCACATACTTTATGAGGGCATGCAAGTTCTATCCTAATCATAAGGAAGTTACAATCCAAAAAATAAAAAAAAATGGTGTTAGACTATCACTTAATTCGCCTTTCACTTTCTTATCTCATTGTCATCGATTCTATAGTTAATTTGTTCTATCTAGTTCTGGCATCATATATTCTAATGCTACTTTGATTTAT
This sequence comes from Saposhnikovia divaricata, assembly GCA_036435485.1. Taxonomy (NCBI): domain Eukaryota; kingdom Viridiplantae; phylum Streptophyta; class Magnoliopsida; order Apiales; family Apiaceae; genus Saposhnikovia; species Saposhnikovia divaricata. The sequence goes on along the minus strand of CM071597.1, from coordinate 62,862,112 downwards.
CCAGTTCTGGCATGCACAAGTTTTATACTATAAACTACTGCAGGTGGAACAACTTCAATACTAGGAAAATGTCAGCACATATTGTACTGTTGTAGTGTTGTTTTTCTGTGATGGGAAACCCAGTGACTGAGACCATAAAAGGATTTTGTAACTTCTATGAACAAAATACATTTGATATGTCCAATCTAAAAACCACTGACAACAAGCCGAACCCTTCCCATTTAACTAATAATATCTGTTGATGTTCCAGACATTTCTTTTCCCATATTCCCAGGCAAACTAGGGTTTCAAGTTTTATAAAATTGATTTATTTGATAGAAGATTATTTCTGAAATCGAAATGCACCCTTTACTATTGCCTGTAATAAACATTTACCCTCTAATCAACTATCAAAAAAAAAAAAACAATTACCCTCTAATCTAAAATTGAGTGATCCTGGATTTTTGCAGTATATTCACCCTAGTTCATCACTCTAATGTGTATCCTCTAATTTTTCAGTACTCATTCTTCCTAAATTCTTTCTCTAAGGTTAGTCAAATTAGTAAATATAAAAACAAAAAATGAAATATGTTTACAACAACGAAGAAAAATTAATCTAGAATCTGTTTACCATCCTTTCTTATCGGTTTCAATAATAATTCTGTTCTTGGAAAGTTGCTCTTGAATTAAAATCACCTGAAAAATGTTGATAAGTCAATATATAGTTTATCATACACATTATTAAAAAACCAACTAGAGCTCTATCAATTATACAAGAAAATAATGAAACGGGTTAAATGTTTGACAATGTATCTAATATCCAGTATCTGCAGAGAAACAAAATAGCAAATGAGCTTAGCCCTCAAAAGACAAAGATTACAAGGCTATCATAATCAAGCAGCGTAAGTGAAGTAACGAGAACTATACTGCATAACAGCATAAGTGTTAGCAATGGCTTGCCAGTGGAGCAGCCAAAAGTTGTGACCGCTGGAGGATTTCTATGTCTTGCTTATCACAAATTCACCGTGTGATTGATGTTGATTGACAAAGTACAAACTAACCAAAATGTATTGCTTAGATTTTCATAAATTCTCAACTTCCAGCCAATACAGTCCCTCTATTGACTGAGGGAACACACGCCCAGGTGAGGGTGGATGGCCCCGCTGAATATTATAATATTAGAAACTTGATAGCTAAATCTGGAAGACTTAATAGCTGGTCGTCACTTCAAAGCAAAACACAATACATATTATTCAAGTCGTGTTACAAAAGTGCTTTTATTTATCTAAGATTTTGCAATTTATTTTTATTTGAAATTTTCAATAACACGTCTATTGTCTACCTTTTATTAATTCTGTTCAAATATATCGACTGTTCTCTTTATATCTGTATTTAACTCAATACAATAATATAATATCATTCCTAATATTTTAACTAGACGATTGATGTAGGACAGGGTTAAAGGAGGGATAAATGGCCTATCTCCACAGAGATTCAGCAAGAAAACACAAAATCCGCAGATTTATTTCATAATAATTCAACTCTATTCAATAATAATGATTGCGATTGTTTATATATAAATCCTAAAACTTAACCACCAAGTAAAAATCTTCCTAATAAGGGAAATAAATCCTTTATTTATTCTACTAATATAACCTAGAATATTCTTAATTATCTATTTATCTAATATACCTAATAAATTACAATCAAATCTATTCTTAATTAATAAGATAAAATAAATACAAATTTATATTTTTATTCCTTGTTACGCATCAACGATATTAGCAAAGTTTACTATTTCATCTTAAGTACATAAACAAGTACATAACTCATACACTCTTCGGATATATTAATAAATTCCTTTTGAAAATAAAAATTTTATGTGTTAAACTCTCAAGATGCGCCTTCTAAAATGAGCTCATACTCATTTACATACATTTATTCGTAAATGGTTCAGAAAATACTAGCATAATTTTTGTATAAAATAATAATGTGCTAGACAGATTTGTCATCAAATATAATGATTAAACTTTGAATCGGGCAAATCGACTTAACAAGAAAACTATCCATGTCATTCACTCTTCGGATATATTAATAAATTCCTTTTGAAAATAAAAATTTTATGTGTTAAACTCTCAAGATGCGCCTTCTAAAATGAGCTCATACTCATTTACATACATTTATTCGTAAATGGTTCAGAAAATACTAGCATAATTTTTGTATAAAATAATAATGTGCTAGACAGATTTGTCATCAAATATAATGATTAAACTTTGAATCGGGCAAATCGACTTAACAAGAAAACTATCCATGTCATTTCAGACAGAGCTCAATATTACCTTTGCTCATTAAATTTCGAAAGTAATGAGGCCCATCCTTAACTAAGTTATTGGGTCTGCCACTATAGAAGGATCATTTCAGAAGGCCTAAATTAATGGAGTGGTGGATTGGGGAAGCAGTTTCACTCTAAACACAAGCATCAGAATGTACCCAACATTACACATACCAAGCCTATTTATCCAATAGTAGAAGATGGCTAGAATAAAAAAAAAAAATAGCAACAAACAGATCAACAAGTTGGCTTGAGACTTTGAGTAAACAACAAAAAGGGGAGGTTCAGAGTATAGCATTAATGGTTTCCTATGCAACGAATCTATTCAACTTGGGTAAAAAAAAAAATCTCAGACATGTCTTAGCCTTGTATTGCACATAAAAATATAAATACAATACATTATCCAGAGGATCATGAAATAGACAAAGAAGTACAAGTGTGTACCAACAAAATCAACAGATCATAGGATACCGATTCCTAAATTCTCTCTATCAATTCATGTAGTTTAAGTAATGCGTTATACAAGTTCCAGAATCATTTGGAAAGAAATCACCTTTTCTGTTCCTTTGACAATAAAATATCCTCCAGGATCAAGTGGACACTCACCTACAACATAAAACAATAGGATTAGCTTTGAACACTTAATAATACATAAAATTTACGGATCATATGTATTACAATGGACTGTCCCAGACACTCAATTAAGCAACCAAGCCAGCCTACTAAAACAATAATCTTAGAGACAACTTCAGAAAATTTAAAATGCATAACAGAAGAAAACAATGAAATAAATATGAAAGATCTATACAATTATATTTGTTCATTGTTGGAGCACAATAATAAATGCAAAATTCTACTGCTGAAAGAATGTAATTTTTATCACTATCAAAACATTAATATGTTTATCTAATGGTAAGAAAATATTATAATTCATAATCTTGTATGCTCACAGGTAAAACCTAGATCTATTAGTGAATCCTTTTGGATGCCTATGTTATGGTTGGGTTTGTCTCCCTCTTCTGAGCTCCCACCAAAGTTAAAAAGGACATATGATTCTCCAGTTTCTTATCACTTCCAAAAGTGCACCCTCTGTCAACTGTATATACATAACTATAATTCTATATATACAATAAAGTTCTCAGTTAACTAACCAAGTCTTGCCAGTTCTTCTTCATCTTTCCCATATAAGAGACAACAGCAGCTTCTTAACATTACAGGCATTTTCCCAATAATTACATCACTCTGAAAACACAAGCTTTACATGGTAAGAAGATTTACTAGTTGAGAACATAACACTGAGAAAATAAAATATTGAAATTTGGAAAAAAGAACTTGCCTTCGTTGCTATGCTCTTTTTACCATTACTTTCTGTAACATATTCGATGTCAACATATATTGGAGCAGCATACCTAGAAACATGTGTAGAAGGGAATGATACACCACTAATAAATCTTAACAAATATTTAAAAATAAACATGTGGTACAAGAATTATCACGAGTTACATCAAGGTTCAGCGATTTTGTTTTAATTCTATGTACATGTATGAATAACTAAAGACAATGTAGCAAACACGCAGATAAAGAGAAAGAACGAAGAGGGTAAAATGGGTCAATTCTAAGCTGAAACACATATTGGGTAAATTCTAAGCTGAAACATAGAATGCTGTTTATCTACCCCAAAGACAAAAACAATAACCTTGTTTTACTCATATACATAAACACTTTTCAGATCCACTTTATAATAGTGGAAAATACCATTAAGTCATGAAAAAATAATAGAGTTCAAAACTAAAGCTCGTTAACTACATAGAATCTCCAAAGATAGCACAATTAATGTCCCAAGTGCTCATAAAATAAATACAGGAATAGACATTTACGTGATGTCAGATAGACGACATCTATGAGGGCTGAGCTGATCCATGACACTATTGACAACTACCGAAGGTTCACCAATTCGAACACTTTTATATCTGTAAGCAAGCAAATGAAACAGTAAAATTTTAGTCCAGACTCCACATAGCAAATTCAATACAAAAAGATAGAAATATGATTTAAACACAGTGGAGCAGGAAATTAAGTGTTACCTAAGGTAAACATTTTTATCAACGGTAGATCTTATCTCTTTATTGGCACGCACAATATTTTTCATTCCTGTCCTGACGAAGTAGTTAAACGAATCAAGATGTTGCTTCACCAAGCCTCTCACCTACAGCTCCAAAACAAGAAGATAGAACTACCATCAGTCGAATTGAAATTCTAGCTATCACCAATCATATCACACATCTTGATGTTTTTAAACGGCACTCCATAAAGTGCCTAGTTCTGGGACATGTCCAATTTCAAAGCCTTGTAACCTGATCCATTACTTAACCAAATTCTCACTTCCAAGTTCAAGCATATGCATGTGTGGAACTAGAAAATTAATAAAGAAAACCTAGCAATTTCATATAAGCGTTAAGCTACAGGGCACTTTATAGTTCTATTGATTAAATGTATTCTATTGTCCTCTTAACAGATATAACGCTATAAGAAACTTTTAATTCTTTTATCATAAAATAAAAAACCTGCAGGCTTCTATTATTCATTTGTAATCAACTGTCTCCTAAATAGTTTTCTAATCTGTAAGAATGCTATAAGAAGACAAAATACTAAAACATAGAACTTCAAGTTTCTTTTATAATAAAATAAAGAACCTCCAGCCTTCTATTATTCTCATTAAGAATCCCAGTGGTACAATAGCATACAATTATATCTTACAGATTCAGAGACATTAATCTATGTGATAAATTTGGATTAAACAGCTTGATGAATAAAATGAGACAAAATCAAACCAAACATAAGAACCTAGTAAAACCCTTATCAGAGTATAACAAATACCCTCCCTCACAATCCATCATCTCTCAACATCCTTTAAATTTTACCTTTAGAAACTCGGGAAGGAGCTGAAACTTATCCACGGCAGATTTAACCGGAGCAGCAAGAAACTGCTTGTCAATCACAACACTACAATGCAGAACAAAGTGCCAAATACATTAGCTAATACAGACACATACATGTACATATAAATATCACCATTTCTAAATCATGCGTACCGACTACCAAATTACTAGAGAATCCGAAAACTTCAATTCGAACTTAACATTACACGAACAAAGTGCGAATTATATAGCAAATACATATACAATACAAAGATATACATACATATACATATAATCATCTGAATTTCTCGATTGTGTATAAATAATACGAAATAACTAGCCCCAAATATGTAGCAAAAACATAAATAACGTCACATACACACACACACACACACACAAAATCATTGTATATTTCAATAATGTATAAAGAACAACAAGATCAAATACATAGCCACTACAATTACGAATATACATACATACATACATAATTATCTATACATTTTAATAATGTATATACAATATCAAACTACTTGTGCATACAACGAACAGCAAAAACTCACAATTAAACCCTAATTGAAGCAATAATTAATTAAAAATAATTAAAAAAATGATAAATAAAACATACTCCTGTTGATCATCCTTGGCTACCATGGCGTATGTACTGATTATTGTGGATTGAGCGATATATGTTTGTATGTATGTAAGTACAGACTGCGCGGCTGAAGCGAGAGGGGGTTATGGGGGTTTAAAGAGTGGGGTTGTAGGGCGAGAGAGAATGACTGGTAATGGTGAATTAAAATAATAACTAGTTGTTAAAGCCGCGCTTCGCGGCGGCGTTACAATAATTTTAAAAAAAATCAATACATTTACGTTATATTATTATATTAATATTAAATTTTAATAATTAAATAATCTTCTCTAATGAATCGATTTCTTGTTAAACACGATTCTTTCGATTGAGCCGCTCTCACGTTAAAACCAAAATTTCAAATTTAACATATATTATAAAGACTTATATAATAATTTTGATTCACAAAATTGAACCGTAAAATATTTAAAAAAAAATATGACATCAGTATCAAATTCTAATAGCTAATACAATCTTTTCTAGTAAGCCGTCTTCCCGTTAAATACGTTTTGAGCCTTTCTTATTTTGAACCAAAATTCAAAATTCATTATATGAAGAGATTAAATTCCAATTTTTATATTCTTTAAATTTTCTAATATTTATGGAGTTTTAAATTTGAAAATACATCTTATATTTTCTATATATTATAAATATTTATGTACTGCTTTCGCATGAGAATGTCTTTCTGTTATGTTAACATATCAAAAAAAAATACGAAGACTTTTCGTTACGGAAATAATTTTAAATTTATGGATATATTTTTCTAATGGTAGTATAATTAACTTGTATAAAAAAGTTAAAATAAAGGATTTTTAGGAAAAAAGATATATAGTTTTAAAAAATCATATAAAATGTCTCCACGGTCCTCGTATTCTACTTCCAATAAAAAATTTTATTTTATATATTCCTTATATATTCAAACATCTTTTATATGGTCTCATTATGATATTTTAATAGCTAATACATATAAAATAAAACCAAAAACACTTTCTCGTTAAATATAGTTATTAATATTGATTCGCTCTCTCGTTAAAACCAAAAACCTAACTTTTACATATATCACTTGTATGATAATGTTTATCAATAAAAATCAAATCCTAAAAATAAAATAAAATTTATAACATCATTATGATATTTTAATAGCTAATACAATATTTTATAGTGAGCCGTGTTTCCGTTAAACATGTTTCGAGCCACTCTTGTTTGGGATCTAAATTCCAACTTCAATACATATTATTGATGATACTTATCTTACACAACAACTTTTTTCCTTAAAATCAAAACCTAAAAATAGAGTGAATTTCGGTTTATATTTTCTCTAGACTTTCTAAAATTTATGGAGTTTTAGAAAATGAAAACACATCTTATTTTCTCTTTATATTATAGATACTTCTATATTTACTTAGCATTCCTGCATTAGAATGTTCTTTTATTATGTTAGCACATTAATTCTTATTTTTAAGTACGTGATTTTTTTATGACAATGTTATTGGATTTATGAATAAATTTTCCTATTAGAAGTATAATTAACTTATATAAAGAAAGTATAATTTAAGAAGATAATAATTTCTATAAAATATTTAATTATATGTTTGCTCTATATATTCAAACACCTATTCCACTTGTAATAAAACTTTTATTTATATATTATTTCTATAAATTCGAAATCTTATTCTCTATAAATTCGAACTCCTATTCTACTTACAATAGAACTTTGAATTATATAGCTTATAAATACTTATTCTACTTCCAATAGAACTTCTAATCATATGTCTTCTCTATAAATTCGAACACATATTCTACTTCTAATATGTTAAATGATATTTTTATAGTTATTAGTGTTTAAAATTCTAAAATTCTAAAAAATTAGAAAAATCGATTAAGACGATCTTAGAACGCCACCTATAAATTCGAACTCTTATTCTATATAAATTCGAACTCCTGTTCTACTTCCAATAGAATTATTAATCATATGCCTTATAAATACTTATTCTACTTCCAATAGAACTTCTAATCATATGTCTTCCCTATAATTCGAACTCTTCTCCTCTATAAATTCGAACACCTATTCTACTTCTAATATGTTAATTGATATTTTCATATTTATTATTAAAATTCTAAAAAATTAGAAAAATAGATTGAGACGATCTTAGAGCGCCACCTAAACTCCCGCTCTCCTCCTTTATATATATATATTGATTGTCCTAAATGTTATCTTGTGACTCTTGTGTAATAAACTAATCGATAAATTCGCGAAATCATTACAATTTTTTTTAAAAAAATTAATATATATTTACGTTATATTATATTATTATTATTAAATTTTAGAAGTTACGTAATCTTTTCTAATGAAATGATTACTTGTTAAACACGATTCTTTCGATTTAATCATTCTCTCGTTAAAATCGAAATCCTAACTTTAACATATACTAGCTTATAATTCGTGCGATGCACGGATTTCTTTTAATATGTTATAAATTTTATTGAAATTTATATTATATTTTTATATAAACATTATTTTCAATATTTTTTTAATTTTAATTTAATATAATTTGATTTATTCATGTTTAAGGATTATACTTATGCTTTCTTATCACAAACAATGTATACTGATTTTTAGTATATTTTATTAGTAATGGAAAAATATAGTGTGATATTTTTGGATATATATTAATGATTGCAAGATTAGTTTTGAATTAAAATGTAATGTGTTTTAATTAGAAAATAAATATTAATGTTTGAAAGATCTGATATGATTCATAATTAAAATCATTACAGAACATAAATTTAAAATTAAAACGAAGAAAGCAAATGTTAAATCTAAATTCAAACCTTAAAAACCAACAAAAAGAGCAACCTGAAAATCCCAAAAAATCAGTGGCGCACAAACATAGCGATGTATATTGAACATTAAACAAAATAAGAATGAATAAAAAAAATAGACGAAGAAAAAAGCAAAAAAAAAACACGAAAAAAGGTTAGAAACATGGTGATAAAATTTGAACGTTGGAAGCAATGATTGTATATATATATATAAGAATATAAAATTTCTTTTCTATTTCGAAAATGTCATGTTAAAAAAAAGGAAATTTTGAAATATTAAATTTCTTTTTTTTCGAATATATGAAATTGACTTCTTCTTCCCTACAAATTCGAAAACATTTTCTATTTCAAATATGTTAATGTTAAAAAAAGAAGTTCTGATTTCTTTTCTATAAAATAGGGCTTAAAGAATGAAATTTTGATTTTAATTGTTTAAAATAGATGAGCTCTAGAAAAATAGATAAATAGGAATCGAGCAATTCAAGAGCTCCCGGGGGTTCTCCTTTATATAATAGATATATATATATATATATATATATACACATATATATATATATATGTATGTATATATATAGGGTATTGTTCTAATAGAAACTAAACTATAATAGAAACTAGAAACCAAACCCAAATAAAAAATTGAAGCTAATCTAATGACCAAACTAGGGGTATCCCAATACAAAAAACGCATAATAATCTACCTTCTATTTAGTAAAAAAAAAAAATCACTGTTCACTGTGTTGACGTGGCAGTGACGTCAGCGTAAACAGTGATTATTTTTTTTTGTTGGACGTTGGTGAGTTAATTTAGGACATTTTTTGTGAAGGTGCCCCTGGCGGGGCCCTTATAATAGATGAAATATAATTTATTTAGTGGTAGTTTCTAGTTTATATTCTAAGTTTGGTTTCTATTTGACCAGGAGCCTATATATATATATATATTGCTGTTATAGTTACAATTTAGAAACTTAATTTTAAATATTAATATATTGTTTATTTCCAAAAAAAACTACTTTATTGTTTTTATGTTTGTAAAATATTTTTTTCCTTTTTTGGGGCGACTTCATAAACAATCCATTTATATAGAATTAAAAAGTGAACTATAACATATGCATAACATTAATATATTCCTCCTTTATCTTCAAATATAAATTTAAATTACCATTAATAAATCAAAAATAAAACTAAGCTACATTTCTTAAAATTATTTGTGAAAAAATACTAATAATAATTTATAATAATTTAAAATGAGTTTATGATAGAATTAAATTTATTCAAAATGATTCTACTATAAATTAAAATTTAAAATCAATTTTTGTTAAATCGAATGTTTTAAAAAAGTTATATATTAAGATTTCTTTAATATTTCATACTAAAATCAAATTTTGTGTTTTGTAAAATACAAATTTTGAATCATTCATAATATTCTATAGTAGCTTGTGGTTCTCCTAAGTTTATGTTAGTTTATGTTCTATTTACAATGGAACCTCGATAAATGAATATCCTTAGGACCAAAATTATGTATTCATTTAGGGAGATTATTTATTTATCGATTAATGAATATTTTATTTATTTATCGATAAATGAATATTTATTTATTTAGATATTATTTTCAATTTTTTATAATTATTTTAATACATTTTATATTCAAATCCACCTAAAATTTACTTGGGTTGATAAAATTTATATGATGTTTAACTATATTCATTTTTTTTAATATTCTAAATTAGTTTTACATGCATGTACTGCATGGAATACGTACAACCATGTATATTTATTAAGTGTACTGCATAGTACCGATGCATAGTACCGAGACCGAACATTCACTATTTGTTGAATATTAAAAAACATAAATAAATTGGAAAAAACAATCAACTTTAAAAGCCTTTTTCGAGTTATATTAAATATCTATAAAATCAATTTTTACTATATATATATATATATATATATATATATATATATATATTAAATATGAAATACAGTTAGACATCGATACAATTGGTTATGACTAATATATACAAAATTTAACATTAATACAAAACAGTTCTTAGCCAAATTCTAATAACACGGTATTAGAATATTCGTTTAACAACCCTAAACATAACCCGACCCAAGACTTACAATCAAACAGAAAATAATCTTGAGATTGGTTAGCAAAATTGTCTTTCACCTTATTCTGTGTTGGCGCAAAACATGGATACTTATTGGATGAATGTCATCCGACATCTTTGTGCGGTTGCCCATAGAGAGAGATTACATGATTCGGCAATTAGCATTCTTGAGAATGAACTTGCGGTCAACAATGATTTAACAATGGATGAAAAGTATGAGTTATTTGAGCATCTAGCTATCTTATATAATCTTAGTCCAATGGACGAAGATCGTGCGAGTAAGTTTTAATATTCTTTGTTTTCCTTTTAAAATGTCTTTTTAAGATGTTTTAGTAGATTTAATTGGAAACTGTTTACAGACTAGGTTTCATTAAAAATTTAATAGTTTTCTAGGAAGCAAAAAAAATATAAGAGTTTCATTAAAAAGAAGACTGAGGAAGTTGAAGAACCTGTCTGGTAATTTACCTTACATTAAACTATTTTATTTAAGTTACTTCGTTCATCCTGACCTACAGTTGAGTGAATTCTGACCTCAAACTAGTGTGCGAGTGTTCGAGTGGTGAAAAAGCGGAAAGATAAACTAATTGTACAAAATTCTTGTTAGACTATTTTGAATAAAAATTAATCATTTTATTTTATTTTATTTGTAACTCATGGTTTTTAATTTTGTAACTCCTATAATTATTAGTTGATGGAGGCTACAGATTAATTGACTTGGGGGTTACAAAGTTATTGTATGAGGGAGTTACATTTCTACTACTATATAAGTAGACATTTGTATCTTTGTTGAACACACAAAAAACATACAAGTTTTCATTGCATTATTCTTAGAGTTCTAGGGTCATTCTTCTTGTTCGGTTCGTAGGAGGCGGGTCTAAAGTGCTTAAGACTACCGCAATTCGTTGTATCCTGGGAGACAGAAGTCACAACACACCTTGAGCAAATACGGAAGGGGCTTATCTGTTTTAAGGACAACGTGGTTTTCATGTGGCTCGAATAATCTTTCGGTATTTTCTTATTATTATCTTGATTTCAGGTACAATCTCTTACTATACTTCCTACAATTCTAAAATAAACATTTTTCACTATGTAAAATAGGGAGTTGGAGAATGAAGAGATGTATCATTAGACTCTTCATGTCATTTTTTTTACCCGGCATACGGTCAGCGAATTCTCATTTGATGGATTTTTTTATCATTAGAAACAAAATAATTAATCAAAGGCGACATCACACCCTTTTCTTCAAATAGAAGGTCAATAATTTAAGTATAAAAAAAAAAGATTATATGTGTACATGTGTATAAAGGTAGGAATTTTATTAGCAACTCGTTCGCCATTTGAAAATAAAAAATGGAGAATTCTAAACTTCTTTATTTCAGTTTGGAAAGCTCGATTGGACAGGAACTTGTAGTTTAATTTGAATTTAATATGTAAGTAGGGATGGCAACGGGTTGGATCAGATCGGATTTTTGAGGTATCAAAATTCAAATTCAAATCATTTTATCCAATCCAAATCCAATTGGATTTTAATATTGAAATCCAAATCCAGTCCAATGGATTTCGGATCGGGTTCGGGTTTATCCAAATCCAAATTGTGAAACTTCTAAAATAAAAAACTGCTTTGTACTATTTTTTTAGTCTGAACCTAAAAATTCATGAAATTTTAATTTTAATTAAAATGTTTAGCTTACAAACCAAAAAAAAAACTAATCGTTATAGAATACAAATAAAAATTCAAAGTACAGAGTCTTAGTTCCCAAATTAAAACAAATACAAATTACAAGAATAAGAATTACTACATATATTAATAAATATATGTATATTACACATATTAATGTATATTACTACATATAATATACTACATATATTAATGTTTATTATATATACATTAATAGAGTAGCACTCCAGAGAGAACTTTTTATATAGAGAACCGCATCACACCACTAATTTTTTTATTCTATATATAACGACCTAGAATTTTTCACAAATATATAATTGTTTATTTAATTATTAAAGATGAAATATGTGATCTATGTGATGAATATATTTTTGTGAAGACAAGTTATGTGTGAAATTATGATTTTATGTTTATATGATGATTGGTATGTGTCGTATGTGTCCGTGGAATTTTATTTGTATTTTAGTGCATTAAAAGTATTTTAAAGTGCATTTTTAATCTTTCAAAAATCATATAAAATCATTGGAGTTGTTTTAAATCATGAAATATTATGTATAATCATTTTTGTGATATTAATTAGTTTTTGAAATTTGTGTGAGTATTTAATTATGTGTTTTGGTATTTTAAAATGATTTAAAAAGCTTTATTTCTTTTAAAGATCCTTTATTTCGAAAATTCATAGAAAAATCATTTTTGAGCCTAAAATTATTTTAAAAATATGGGGAGGTTTGTAATTTCATAAACTTTATTTTAAAATTCTAAAAATTATTTTTCTACAAAATTCCTAATTTATTTCAATTTAAAATGATTAAAAATTAGATTTTAAAAGAATAATAGATTTTCAGCATTTGTTAATTTACGAAAATGCCCCTATGCCTATAAACACACCCACCGTCCCATTTCTTCACTTTTGTTCGAGAGTTGCATAGTTGGGCACTCTCTTCTTCTTCCTTCTTCTTCCTTCTTCGTTTTTCTTTAATTCTTAAGCTCAAATCATGTGTATATCTCTGTTTTAATCATCCAAATTGTGTTCATATGCTTGTTTGATGTTTGGGTGAAGTTGTGGAGTATTTTATATATATATATATATATATATATATATATATATATATAACCGTATGTATGTATTTGTGTAGATAGGATTCGTTTTTGACATGCAAGCCTTGTAAGCTGTTAATTTGTGAATTAAATGTTATTGTGGAGTCTTTTAAAGCTATAAATCACGTTTTTTTGTTAGGGTTTGAGTTGGTATCGGTATCTAGACCGAAACCCGCCGATGGTGGTGTTTTTCGGCGAGTAACCGATCGGAGATGGTAGTCCCGTGGCTGTGTAGCATCGTTTGCATGCCTATATGTTTGTTAGATGTAAATTTTGAATTGCATGTAAAGGGTTTTGTATTTTTGGATTTTTAATTGAATTAATTATGTACAAATTCGAAGATATGCATGTGAATGTAAATTATATGAATTGTTCTTGATGATTTTGATGTTAGATGTTAATTTCAGATTTTATTTTAGAGAGGCATGTATAGTTTCTTGAATTATTTGAGATTAATTCGAAGTATTATGAATTTATTTAGAATATTCGATTTTTTTTATGTAATAATAATAATAATTAAAGATTTGTCTTGTTGAGTTAATGTCAAGTGTGAGCTAACTGATGTGTATGAATGATTTTCAGATTTAATAAGTGCTAAGGTTTGAATACTAGATTAAATATATGACTTATACGAATTGTTATACATTAATATAGATTATTCAGATTTTATGAATTATTGTTATAATTAAAAGTTGATTCTGATGAGTATATGTTAAGTGTTAGTTAGTTGACATAAGAGTGTAATTTTCAGAATTTTAATAAGTTGAATTGGAGTTTATTCGATTGGAATAAGAATTACATGATTGTGTGATTCACTCTATACGACTTAGTAATGTTATCCGAGAATGAGTTATATTGTTAAGTTATCAATATTCGTGAATGGTTTCAGATTTCAAAGTAAGTGTAAGTAGTATAATGTTGGGAGTGTAGGTGGATTTGTAATCCATCGGATAAATTTGGTTATGTTTTGAGTCGGTTATGTTCCGACGGGCTAATCCTATTTACAGAGGAGACTGTGTCGATTTTCGTTAGAATTATAAGTCATAAATGCATAGTGGAATGCTGTAAAGTACTTTTAACCTAAGTGATCTTATATGCTAAGTGTTTAAGTGATGTGTATATGATTTACATGTCCTACATGCTATGCGCTTAAATGCTTATGTGACTTTAATGAGTTGTATTGTAATTCTGGTCAATAGGTGATATATGTATTAAGTATTAACACAATATAGGAATCGATGGGTAGAATAGGGTTTGAAGTAAAAGAGAGTGTAGAATACTAAAGTAGTACTTATGTTTATGTAGATAAGAAAGACGTTGGACCTAACGATAAAGGAAAAGCTAAAGTTGAGTATCAATGACTGAGCTGTTAGTTGTTGCATTCTACCGGAGGCAAGTAACTCTGTCTTTTCTCTTGAAGTTTATATATTCTTGAACTATCATATCATGTTGATTCAAGCATGCCTATCTTACATCATATTGATCTAAATCTTGTTGAACTTATCTTTGCATGTACCCAGAATTCTGCTAACAACTACCAAACAACTTAAAAACCCTAAAACAACATAATTCTTTCTAATTGCTTCATGACCATACTATCACTTAGAGCTAAACAATTCTAATTGTGTTTAATTGCTTCTTGATTATATATGCCATAATGCTTTCCAGAGTTAAACCTAATTGACTCACGGATAAACCAGTGTTCTACTTAACCCATGTACGTAGCCAGTTGAACCTATGTTGACCTTTAAAACTTATCAAACTTCATTGTGACCTAATCACTGTTTTAGAAACTTGATTCCTATATTGTTGTTTTTAAACCCTACAATTTGATCAGTTACTTTTAAACTTGACCTAATTCATATCTTTGACCTTTGACTTAAATTTCATTCCTATTACCCTTATCAAAGCCTTGATTACTTTTGAGTCTATATCTTCTTGATTCAGTCTTGTATCTCTATTTCCTTGATATCAGAGGACTTAGTCAAACCCTTTGACTTTTATCATTGCAAATCAAAATGAGTTATTTTCTTAAAATACTTTGAAGTTACTTAGACTGGGCTGATCTGTAATCAGTGAGTCGAAGGTACTTCGGGGTAATGGTTTTTGAAAGGATTTAAGTATTCAAGTGTTTTCCAAATTTAAAAAGGTTTTCTTAATTTTAAATGTTTTCAGAATATGATTTATAAAATGTTGGGAACTCCGATAAAAATGGTTTCTACGGATTCCTGACGATTGGAGAGGCGTGAGCGAACGGGTAATGCCGGTTCCGCCTGTTTGTGTGTATTATGGTGTAGTTTTGGTCTGTCCAGTCCAACACCCTTATAGGCCAATGTGTTGCCTCTTGGGAACCCAATGTTAGGAATAATTCATGAGTTGTGATGTTAAGAATAGAATTTGCATATACTTCTTGTATATCCTGATCTTATAAAGGATTTAGCACTTTATATAGGATATATGTGTTAGACAGTGATCTGTAGAGTTAAGTCAGGAACAGTGTGTCAAGGACTGAATTTCAGGAACTGAGAGAAGATCCTGATATGACAAGTCAAATACTGATGGATGTCGAATCCTGATGCAAGGTGAAATCCTGATATCAGTCTTACTACTGATGATGTCATTACGGATGCTACAGAAACTGGAAAGTGCTATAAAACAGGATCGTTGTTTTGAAGAACAAGCAATATCATGAAGGAAAGAATTTCCTATTGATGGAAACTATCAACTGGACGGCAGAACATTATCATGTATAGATCATTACTTTCTGTTATTAGTTGATAGGTAGCATTATAAATACTCTCTCTATATCATTGTAAAAAGAGTTCGTTCGTAGAGTTCGTGAACGTGAGCTTAGTATAAGGTTTGTATTCGAGAGTTCGAAACAAACAGAGAGAGATTTGTATTGTCAGCAGCTCCTAAAGGTATTGTACACCTTTGGTAGAGTTTGTATTTGATTTTATTAATACAAACAGTTTTGATTTATTCGTTTGTTCTTGTTCATCTAATCAAGCAAAAATCAGACACGATTATATAACTTGTATTCAACCCCCTTTACAAGTTATTCGAGTTAACAATTGGTATTCGAGCAGGTTGATTTCGAATAATCATAAAGATCTGCAATCATGTCTGGGTACAAGGATGGTAATACTAAGATTCCTATGCTCAAGAGAAACGAATACACTATATGGGAAGTGAAGATGTTGCATCACCTGGAAGCGACAGATCCTGATTATCTTGACGGAATAAGAGATGGGCCTTTCGTTCCAAAAAGGGTTGTCCCTCAAGCAACTGTCGAAGGAAAAGTTCTTCCAGAGTACACGGCAGAGAAGCCTAAATCTGAATGGACAGATAAGGACAAGGAGAACGTTCTTAAGGATGCTAAAGTGAGAAACATACTATTCAACAATCTTGATTCTGTTCTCACTAACTATGTTCTCTCTTGTAAGACTTCTAAGGAGATTTGGGACAATCTAAAGGTTCACTGTGAAGGAACAAAACCTGTCAGGAAGAACATAAGGACACTTCTCATACAACAGTATGAGTACTTTGAATCCAAGTCTGGTGAGTCACTTACTGATACCTTTGATAGGTTTACTAAACTCATCAATGAGATGACCATGCATGGTAAATATTATGACTTAAAGGATATGAATACTAAGTTCATGAAAGCCTTGCCTGATTTCTACAATGAGAAGATATCTGTAATTGAGGAAGCTAATGATCTGGATGAAATATCATTCGAGGCAGTCTATGGAAAACTTAGGGCTTATGAACTTGACAGGCAGCAGAAAAAGAGTAGGAGTGAAGGAAAGATGAAAACTGTTGCACTCACTGCTCAATCTGAATCAAAGAAGCTTTCAGAAGAAAATTGTGAATTTACTGAAAGTGACTCAAGGAAGAAGAAGAGCAAAGAAAGTTCTGAGTCAGAGACTGCAGATATAGACTCTAACAATAGTGATTCTGAATCAGAGATGCAGGAACTCTTTGTTATGTTTGCTAAAGCTTTCAAGAAAGGAAGATTCAACAGGAGAAGATTTAGCAAAGGATCTTTTCAAAAGAAAGAGGAAAAGAAGAGTGACAAAGGCAAAAGTACAATTATCAAGCTTAATAAGGCCAAGATCAAGTGCTTTAATTGCAGCGAGCTTGGACATTTTGTTAGTGAGTGTAAGAAGCCTAGGAATTCAGGAAAAGGTAATGCACTCATGGTCACACAGAAGGATTGGGCAGATTTCAGTGATTCTGAAGATGTATTGGATTATGACAACATTGCTTTGATGGCAAGTGCTTCAGACAAGCCTGGATCTCCAAAGAAAACTTCTTCATCTTCTGTTAAGGTATCACTTCACTCTCTTGACTAGTTTAATATCTTAGATTCTGATGAAATTAGATCTATCCAAGCTAAGTTTAAGAATCTTATGACTAATTTTAGAATTCTTACTAGTGAAAGAGTTGATCTTAAGATTAAGAATGATAAATTAGTTGATAGAAATAATTTTCTTGAATCTGAGTTAATTCAAATGGAAGAATATAGGTTAAGTTCTGATAAAGCTAAGCATGATTATAGTGTTATTCTTGAGGCTTATGACTATGTCAGAAAGGAACTAGACGAAGAGAGAGAGGTGATGAAAACCATTAACAATTCTGGTAAAAAGACTCAAGAAATCATTGAAAATCAAATTCTTGGTAAGGTCTACGGCTTAGGTTTTGAAAAGGATAAAAGTGAAACTCCTGTAGCTATTGTCTTGAATGATAGGAAAGAAGAAGCTAGCACATCTAAATCTGAAGGTAAAAAGAAAGTTTCTGAACCTAATCATGTTAAGTTTGTTGATTTGAAAGGTACCCCAGTTGTGCACAAAAGAATTAACAATAGTAGTTCAGATGAGAGAGTGTTAGAAAAACCTAAGAATGTCAACATAGGCTTTCTGTCTAAGTTTCAGCTGAAACAGAGACTAGAAGGTATTTCAGAGTCTAGCAAGATCAAGAGGAATAAGAATGGAAAAGAAGGTATTAACAAAGAGAATATTACAAGAATGTACCTGATGCACCTAGGAAGAAATGCTATAAATGTGGAAATCGTAATCATTTAGCCCTAGACTGCAATCAAAAACCTTCTTGGAAAATTGAGTCTAGATTCCCCAAGACTCAGAAACTTCAATACCAACCACAAAAAGCTTGTTATCATTGTGGTAGTTTACTTCATTCCATTTACATGTGTAAAGAATATCATGAACTGTATTATGACTATTATTCTCTGAAATCTGAAACTCCTAGTCAAAAAACGTTTGTGAAATCAGAGTCTAAGATAGACTCTGCAACAGGTAAATCCAAAGCAAAATCTTCAAAACCTGTTGTTTCTAAATCTAGTAAGAAAGGATCCAATAAATTTTGGGTCCTAAAAATTTCTAACTAGTTACTTTTTATTTGCAGGGCACAGGAAAGAAGCATTCAATTATCTTGGACAGTGGATGCTCTGGACATATGACTGGAAAGAAGTCTCTGCTTACAAAGTTTGAGAAGAAAGCTGGCCTAGTAATATCTTTTGGAGATGGCAACAAAGGAGAAACTCTGGGATATGGTTCAATTGTTTTGGGGAATGTCATCATAGAAAACGTAGCACTGGTTGAAGGCTTGAAACATACACTTTTAAGCATAAGTCAACTGGGTGATAAAGGTTACCAATCAATCTTTGACAGTGAAGGATGCAAAATCTTGAATATGAAAAATGGAGACATTGTTCTAACTGGTCAGAGACATGGTAACATCTATGAAGCCAGCTTGGGTGATACATCTAAAGGAATTGTTAGATGTCTTTACAGCAAGACATCAAATGAAGAAAGCTGGAATTAGCACAAGAAGCTCTCACATCTCAACTTCAAGAAGATTAATCAACTTGTGAAACACAATCTGGTGAGAGGCCTACCTCATGCAAATTATGTGCAAGATGGACTTTGTGATGCTTGTCAGCTTGGAAAACAAAAAAGAACCACTTTCAAGAGCAAGACAGAAAATTCAATTACTGAACCATTTTACATGCTGCATCTTGATCTGTTTGGTCCAGTAAACATTATGTCTATCAGCAAGAAAAGATATGCTCTAGTTATAGTGGATAATTACACAAGGTTCACATGGGTATTCTTTCTACACAAGAAGGATGAAGCTCCTCAGCAAATCATTGAACTTGTCAAGAATATTCAGAATAGCTCTGAGTACAAGGTCAAAGTACTTAGGAGTGACAATGGTACAGAATTCAAGAATTCTACAATGGAGGAGTATTGTGCAGACAATGGAATCACTCAACAGTTTTCTACACCTGGAACACCTCAACAAAATGGTGTAGTAGAAAGAAAGAACAGAACTCTCATAGAGGCAGCAAGAACCATGCTTGCAGATGCAAAGCTTCAAACCTATTTCTGGGCAGAAGCTATCAACACTGCATGTTTCACTCAAAATTGTACCTCGGTAAATGCTCATGGTAAGACTCCTTATGAGATGATCAAAGGAAAGAAACCAAGTGTGAAATACTTTCACATCTTTGGATGCAAATGCTATGTCTTGAAAGTTCATCCAGAACAACTTGGAAAGTTTGAAGCCAAATCGGATGAAGCAATATTTCTAGGATATTCAGCATCAAAGGCCTTCAAAGTCTATAATCTCAGAACTCACATTGTTATGGAATCAATTCATGTTGCATTTGATGACAAGAAGTTTGGAATTTTGCAAACTAATGAAAGCCATGACAAATTGGAATTTGAAAATCTTAAGGATTCTGAGATTCTCTCCAGTGATGATGAACTCCAGAGGAAATCTCTATTGCTTCTCAAAGGAATGATGTTGCTGAGGGGGAGCAAGTTAATCGAGGAGAACACAGTACTCATCAGGAGCAGACTAGTCATTCAGAGTCTACTCCATCAGGAACTGATCCTTCAGAGTCTAGTGAAGGAAGATCAGAAACTAGTAGCAGTATGGAGTCTACTGATTCTACTTATCAAGGAGGAGCTTTTGAAGGCAGAGAAAGTTCTTCTACAAGAGATACCACTAACTTAGGGGGAGAGTCTAGCAGGAGCAATCTACCACCTGTTAGAAAATGGACAAGGGATCATACTGAGGATTTGATAATTGGTGATCCAAATAGTGGTGTTCGAACTAGAAGATCAATTCAAAATGAATGCTTGTACAGTTGTTTTCTCTCAAAGAATGAACCTAAGAAGGTTGAAGAAGCCTTGCAGGATCCTGATTGGGTAATAGCAATGTAGGAAGAATTGAATGAGTTTGAGAGGAACAAAGTTTGGAAACTGGTACCAAGACCTAAAGATAGTTCTATTGTTGGTGCTAAATGGGTTTTCAGAAACAAGCTAGATGAATCTGGTATGATTGTAAGAAATAAAGCAAGATTGGTGGCCAAGGGTTATTCTCAGGAAGAAGGAATTGACTATGATGAAACCTTTGCCCCTGTAGCAATATTGGAAGCAATCAGGATGTTTCTTGCATTTGCAGCTCATTCAAAATTCAAGGTATACCATATGGATGTAAAGAGTGCTTTTCTAAATGGCAAGCTTGATGAGGAAGTGTATATGGAGCAACCACCTGGTTTTGTTGATCCAAAGTTTCCAAATCATGTCCAAAAAACTTGACAAGGCACTCTATGGACTAAAGCAGGCACCAAGAGCATGGTATGAGACTTTGTTTAAATTTCTTCTTGAAAATGGCTTCACAAGAGGTACAATTGACAAAACTCTATTCTTTAGAAAGGTGAAAGGTGATTTGCTTTTAGTTCAAGTTTATGTTGATGACACCATATTTGGTTCTACAAATGAAAGTTGTTTGCTAAGTTTAGTAAGCTTATGCAGTCCAAGTATCAGATGAGCATGATGGGTGAACTAAATTATTTTTTAGGCTTGTAGGTCAAACAGACTGAGAGTGGTATTTTCATTAATCAGTCAAAGTATATCAAAGATCTTTTTAAAAGGTTTGACTTTCAAGACTGTGTAGTTGCAAAAACACCCATGGCAACAGCCACTAAGCCAGACTCTGATCCTAAGGGAAAGATTGTTGATAACACTAGCTATAGAGGCATGATAGGTTCACTGTTGTACTTAACTACAAGTAGACCAGATATAATGTTTTCTACCTGTTTATGTGCTAGATTCAAAAGTGATCCTAAGGAATCTCATTTAATTGCTGTGAAGAGGATTTTTAGATATCTCAAGGGAACTCCAAATCTTGGTTTGTGGTATCCTAGAGAATCTGATTTCTCCCTGATTGGCTATTCAGACTCTGATTATGCAGGGTGTAAAATAGACAGGAAAAGCACTACAGGTACATGTCAATTCGTGGGAAATAGATTGATTTCTTGGGCAAGCAAGAAGCAGCAATCAGTTTCAACCTCAACTGCAGAAGCTGAGTACATTGCAGCAGGCAGTTGTTGTGCTCAACTCCTTTGGATAAGAAATCAGTTGATGGATTATGGTATGACACTAAGTAATATTCCTATATTTTGTGATAATACTAGTGCTATCAAAATTGCAGAAAATCCAGTTCAACATTCGAGGACTACGCACATTGATGTCAGGTATCATTTTATTAGAGAACATATTGAGAATGGTACTGTGGAACTTCATTTTGTTCCTACTGACAAACAGCTTTCAGAATATCCTAACTAAACCACTTGATGAGGCTACATTCATTAGATTGGTTAGTGAGTTAGGAATGTTAAATTTCTAGATCTTTAACATCTGCATAAGCAGCAAGGTATGTTGTTTCAGCTTATAGACTTGATATTTTTGTCAGGATCTGTATTTGATTGCTAAATGCTTAAGCTGTAACATTTTACCTTGATAAATTACAGTATGATAGACTTGTTAATAAATATCAGGATCAGGATTACTATCAGGATACTGACGTCATCAGGATTTCTGTGTCAGTATCAGGATTGTGAAAATTGTTTAGTCTATGACTTAATGTTTCAAATCCTGAAGTTCAATTTATTCAATGGTCCAATTATGAGTTTTGTTAAGTCTATGCTAGCAAGTTTAATACATGCATACTGATAATTTATACTATTTTCAGATCAGTTCAATAAACAACAATAGACAAGTAGATAATAAGAAAACTTGTATTTTCATTAATCAAAAGCATTACATACATGGAAATGAAATACAAACTTCTTTTTGTCTAACTTCTACTAATAATCCTAGTCTTGTCTAATGTTATGGATATTGGATCTTGCTTCTTTCATGCATCTAAGATACAGGACAAGGAGCATCTCAAAATCCATTTGGGGATTTGAACAGTCCCATCTGCTCTTGGATTTCTTCTCAGGATGACTTGAATGAGAGCAATTGGTACAACCCGATGTTTATTAAGGACTGATGGATAAATGAATAGCATCTCCATCAAGATCAACCCCAGACTCTTCACCAAATTCTTCATTCTCAAGGTGTGAAGAGATTAGAGGAGGATTTTGTTCAACTGGTAGACGTTTTAGAGGAGAATTTTGGACATCATTTGGGTTGATACCAACCATATCTAACTCGATGAGAAAAGTCATCTCTTCTAAGAGATAGTTCACTTGCTTCTGATCATCAAGAGCATGGAACCTCTCAGAGGAAATGAATCGGAAGTTAGTGTAAGAACCCAGATTTTTGTAATATTTCTAAAATGATCATAAACAACGATTGGTGGAAGTCATGTAAAATTTTTAAGATCATATTATATGAATGAAGAAGTATTTATACTTTTATGAATAAAGTATCGTTGTACAAAGAAGAAAGGGAATGCAGAAACCGTCAAATTACGTAGATTTTCACTTTTATTAAATATTGGTATAAATATGGGATATTGAGGTTAAGAAAAATCTTTAAGCTAAGTTAAATACCAAGGCAAGGAATTATGTAATTTATTAGAAGAATTTCAAAGGCAAATGTTCAAGAACGAGGAAGGAAATTTTTACGCGACGAAACGTTTTTACAAGAAAATCTCCAAACTTGCATATGGAATTAAATGGTAAGCATTGGTTGATTATTAAGGTGAGTAATATACATGCAAGTACCATGCAATATGCCATGCAAGTGCCATGCAAAATAATTAGTTTTAAATCAAACTAATTATTTCAAATTCAATCAAATTAGAGTGAATAGTAAAGGGGACAAACTTTCTTGATTTAGGGAGACAAATTGGAAAGTGGGTGTCCTACACTTTTACCATGGTATGGCTGCATCCTTGAGTGTAATTTAACTTCATAATTCAGTTGCTAATCACACCCAAGCATCCAAGAAAAACAAGAAACTCTCTCTCCCATTTTCAAGAAATTCCCGACCAAACTCTACAGGGGTGTCTTTCCGATTTTTTTTCACCCACTTCCCCTCATCGGAAAATTATGAAAAACATTCCAGTTCTTCTATACATCAATACGGAGTTGCGGATTTAATTTCGTAATTTTTCAAGGTCGTTTGATTGGTCAAATAAATTCGACAAGTTGTTGCTGCTCTTCCACTTTTCTGGATACTTTCCAAGATAGCCAAGAAAAAAGGAATTTTGTCTCCAAGCTCTACTCGTCCTAAAATCATCAAAATATTTCTGGGATTACTTCATGATATATCCAGGGTGAGGATTTAATTTCATGATTTTACACTAAGTATAGCTTGCTCTAATAAAATCAAGAAGTTCTTGAGTAAAGAATAACTTCTTATGAACCTTTGTTTAGATCTTGAAGTTTGAGGGTTATAATAGCTTGTGGACTTGATCTCAAGCCTTGTTAAGCTTGGTTAAGGTTGTTAAGACTCCAAGGAAGGTAAAATACTCACACCCACCTTAAACTTCATGAGTTATAAGTTGATTTGAAAGATTGATGCAAGTATGTACATGTTTAAGGGGTTTGTGATGTTTTAACATTTATAAGTATGTGTGAATTTTGAGTAGTGATAAATGGATATTACCACTGGCATTATAGACCCTTGATGATGTTTATATGATCTTGATGGTGTGTGGTTGAATTAAGTGGTTAGATGGAGTTCATGGAATTTGGAAATGTTCGGTTTATAGTCGTTATAATGTCGAAATTTCATTAGATCATTTGAGCAGTTAATACCGAATTCAACAAATGTTTTCTTGGTAAGTTTTTGGCCATAAACCAGTAGGACTTGTTTTGTAGTTTGTTTTGACACCAAGATCATGTGATTACGATTTACGGTTTATGAGATATGCTCGTTTTACTGAAACCGGTTAAAACGGACGAATCGTTAAGATGGACTGAATTTACCAAGTCAAACGAGCCCTTTAAAAATGGTCTGTGATTATGAAATTTTTACAGGGGGTAACTTAGTCCGTTGTTAAATCCCTGTAAAAATTTGAAGACAAAAGGCTTAATTTTCTATTTTATAGAAATGTTTAAGTCAAGAATGCGCATGAGAAACCACTGCAGAAAGAAGCTATATTTAGAGCAACAATTGAGCTAGCAAAAGATGTTCTTAATTATGAAATTTGGATGAAAAATCCTCTGGACAGTTAAGAAGAAGTGAGAAAAAGAATTTCACGAAAAAGTTTATTTTTCAATTTTATAGAATTTTTCGAATCATAGTTGCGCAAGTGAAAAACCCTTTTAGGGGACGAATTAAGACGAACTTTAGTTTCGTTGAAAATGACCTTTAACGAAAGTCGTTATGAGACCAATAATTATCCAAAAGTGGTTAAAGGATATCATGGACTTATAATAAGCCAAACGTGTAATAAGGATGTATCATTACGAAGTTGTGTCTTTACGTGAATAGTCGATTTGACTGGATCGTTTAACGAACTAACCGAACCGTATTGATTATTATAGATCATCACACTAGAGACAGGGCCCAGACTATTCCGACATTATCAGGCAAGTTTTCAAAACTTGTACTTCATGTATTTTCAAACTGTTGTTGTTGTGGTATAACTGTTATGAACTGTTTTAAAATTATTTTTGCGAATCAGCATGAAATATATGGTTTATTTATGTTGATTTATAAACCTGTTTAGCAAGTATGTATGCATGAATACATATATACATGTATGCGATGATGTGTTAAAAGTTCCAAGTAGGGTATGATAACACCCTTTCTTAGTAGGGGAGTCGGAGATATTTCGTCCGGATAAGAACATAAAAACCCGGAAGTCTCCGGAGATGATATATGACTTATATTTAGTTTTAAAAATAATCCAATAAATATAAATTGGATATTTTCGGATTAAAAATTCCTTTGATGATATTAATAAATATTATTTGAATATTTATTAATAAGTTGAATATGATTTTCAATTGAGGGTTGTGAGTAAATATTTATTTAATAAATATTATTTAAATATTTATTGAATATTCTAAGCTTATTATTTATTTAATAAATATTATTTGAATATTTATTAAATATTCCAGGATGATTTACAAATCATATTATTTATTTCAAAATTATTTAAAACTTTAAAAAAATTATTTTAAATATTTTCTGATCGTCGAAAAAGTATTTAAAAATGGATCGGGTTCCCATTTCTTCACTGACTATAGCTTCATTCATCGAAAATATCGCTACCTCGCTCAAACTTATCAAAACTCGGGAACCCAAGGTTTTGGGAGCTAGTATTAATTATTTTCTCCCTTCGCTACCAATAAGAAATGCACCCTACCTAGTAAGGAGGGGCTCAGGTTTGACTAAACACTCAAAAACTCCGACCAACTCCCAAATTATGTTTGATGATGCGATTCTTAGTAATCAAAATCCGTTGACTAAAGTCAACCCACACATCAGAGTTACTTCCTCAATTACTCATGGAAGTAAAGTTGTAATGATTATCAAACCAGTTGTCAAGCTTTGTGCTTAGGGGAAACTGAATTAAATTCTGTTCCTACGATGCATAGAATTCTCTCAGGGATTGGAGGAAGAGGGGACATCGCCTTCAGGCGTAGTCCAAATATTAAGGCCCATATGCGGTCAGGATGCGACCCGATAAGGGAACGTCGTCCTTCTACTAGTAGAGAAGCAGAGGCACGATATATTGGCTGATCACCAGATATCGTGGAAGAGGCTCCAGCATAATCCCATTCTTCCAATTGGAATTGTACTATAACACTGTAATGAAAGCCTAGATGCTCAATTACCGATAGTGTTAACAGAATGATGAACTATTCAAAGTACCTCAGAAATTCTTCGTTATATTTCTGGATAAAGAATGAAAAATGTTTAATGATGGTACAATATCAGTATACAATATGGAATATGGTTTATGTTAACAAAAGTACTTTGAAAACTATTATTATATGGCTGAGCTGTATTGCTCACTCTTGCTTTTCTTTCATATATACCACCACACAACAACAGATACTCATGGCAAGAACAAGGCAGACCCTCCGCAAAAGCGTGCTAACCGGTCAGCAGTTTAGGAGACTGTTTACGAGGCAGGTGCCAGGGCAGCACCCAGTAGCATTACCACAGGTGAGCAGACTAAGTTGGTTAGGTTTACAGCTTAGGTTGGTTAGATTTATTTACAAGCATGACTTGTGTAAGTTTCTGAAAACCAAACCTCTTTTTGGACGCAAGTGCCACCTTAGATGGTAATTCCTTTTTAAGTTGAACTTTTAAGATTATGACAATTTGGGTTTGTAATAACTATTTCAAGATGGTTGCAATAACTTAGTAACGTTTTAATTTCGTCTCTGAGCCTATAATCTGTAAATGTTATGTTTGATTGAGGGGTCACAGCATGCTAAAACGAAGGTTGAGAGTAATGTTTATTAAAATGGGAATTAAGGATATAGTGACAGCCTGGATCTCCGACCCCGGATCTAGGGGTGTTACAGAAATGGTATCAGAGCGTTAGGTTATAATCTCAGAGACGATAGGAAGGTTTAAGGACCCAAACCCTTACCGAAACATATTCGGGCTAATAGACATAGCCCTAACAACCTTAAGCCCAATAAGGGAACTACTTATCAGAACCTCAAGGATAGTAACATTTTTTCCCTTTTTGTAGATACCCGAGGATATAGAGCTACTTGAGAGTTCCGAGCAGCGACATGATGATGCTCTTCTGAGAGCTGTAGATGAGCCTGATGTTGAGACAGAGACTGACCCTCAGTAGGAGGGAGAGAGAGAGATAGTCCAGGAGGAGGATCCTAGAGCTGATGACCCTATGCCCATAGAGGACCCATTGGACTCAGATGAGCCAGAGAGTGATCCAGAGGAGGATCCAGTAGAGGATCCAGATGAGGACCCCGTGGACGATGTTCCAGCTGACCCCGCATCCAGAGAGGAGCCTGAGAATTAGGAGGTGGTGTGGACTGATATTCCTATGCATTCCCTTCCTCTCAGAGAGGATTCATCCCTTATTGGATATCATTGGGACACAGATTTGGAGGGTGACTCTGAGGAGCCTATACTAGAGGATGCCAAAACTGAGGTTGCCCCGGAGAGCGAGCCAGTTAGTCCTCCCATATAGGTTGTTAGATCCACTGAGTACGATTAGATGGTGACCCAGATGACCACCGATCTGGTGGCAGCGGAGGCCCGAGTAGCGGAGCTGAGGTTCCAGCTAGCTGAGGGGAGACAAACAAGGCTATACTCCCAGGGAAGAGGAACGCCATCACCCAGAACCGGAGGATGAGGAAGATGAGTACAATGAGTTTGATGATAAGAATTATGAGGAAGAAGAAGAGGATCCTATGGAACAATTTATGCGCCTGATGAGGCATAATCTGGAGCGCCAGCCACGGCCACAGCCACCACCCCGCGGCCCCAATAATGCAGTCGCCAATGCCTTTAAGGCCTTTAAATCACTTAAACCCCCAGAATTCCATGGGACAGCAGACCCCGTTGAGGCCAGGGCCTGGTTGAAGGATATGGAGAAGACCTTTGAGATTATTGGCACTGAGGAAGCCCAGAAAACCATCTTTGCTACATACCTGCTTAAGGGAGAGGCCAACTACTGGTGGGAGGCCAAGAAGAATATTGAACCAGCTGGAGTGGTTACATGGGACAGATTCACAGAGTTATTCTTGGAAAAGTACTTTCCGAGGTTTATGGAGACCCAGATGGAACTCAAGTTCCTAGAGCTTAAACAGGAGAATCTGACTGTAGTCGAATATGAGGCTAGGTTCACGGAGCTGTCAAGGTTCGTGCCAGATTATGTGAACACTGAAATTAAGTGGACAAGGAGGTTTCAACAAGGATTGAAACAGTGGATCCAGAACCGTGTCGCGGTGTTAGAAATTACAGATTACGCCACTCTAGTATAGAAGGCGTCAATTGTGTAGGCAGGAAATGAGCAGTCTCAGAAGGACAAAAACATGAAGAAAAGGAAGTTTGAAAGTCGAAGTAGTGGTGCTGCAAGTGGGAGTTTCTCCAGCAAGTTTGTTAGAGGAACAGTAACCCAGCCAGCCAAAAGCACAGGGTTTAACAGAGCAGAAAGCAAGAGTGTTGGCCAAGGAGGTGGGTCAACCAGGGCACCCATATCAGGACAGTCGCGCCCTCCCCTACCTAATTGTAAGACTTGTGGGAAGAAACATTCAGGAGTATGTCTCCAGGGTACGACGTCGTGTTTCAAGTGTGGACAGACCGGACACTATTCCAACAATTGCTCCCAGAGGAACTCAATCATGAAATGTTTCCAGTGTGGAGGTACGGACCACTGGAAGAAAGACTGCCCTAAACTGAAATCGACAGGATCAAGGATGAGCGGTACTGCATCCAATCGACCACCCACCGCTAGAACTTTCAACATGATAGTGCAAGATGCAGTGAGGGATGAGGATGTCATCGCAGGTACCCTCTCCCTTAACACCTTGAGTGCAAATACTTTGTTTGATTCTGGAGCTACTAAGTCTTTTATATCACAAGATTTTGAATGCAAACTAAACTTGAAACCAGAAATGTTAAAGGAACGACTAATGGTAGAAATAGCTAACCATGAAGTGGTTCCTGTGAGCCAGATATACCCTAACTGCGATATAGTAATAGGAGGTCACCACTTTCAGGCAGACCTAATACCGTTTAAGTTAGGCGGATTCGATGTCATTTTAGGGATGGATTGGTTGGCAAGTAATGGTGCCCAGATTGATTGCAAGAGCAAGAAAGTTAGGATAAAGGTGTCAGGAAAGAAAGAGGTCATATTCAAAGGACAGCGACAGACTCAAAAATTCTTGACTGTTGCTCAAGCGAAAAAGTTAGTACGAAAGGGCAGCGAGGCCTACTTAGCTTATTTATTAGACACGAAGCAAAGAAACCCTGAACTGAAGGACATTCCAGTTGTCAGGGAATTTGAAGATGTGTTTCCAAAAGACCTTCCTGGGTTACCACCCGATAGGGAAATCGAGTTTGCGATAGAATTAGCACCAGGAACCGCACCAGTTTCTAAAGCCCCCTATCGATTGGCCCCCGTTGAGATGAAAGAACTGGCCACTCAGTTGCAAGAACTGTTGGATAAGGGCATGATAAGACCAAGTGTGTCCCCATGGGGTGCCCCAGTGTTGTTTGTAAAGAAAAAGGATGGTAGTATGAGGCTATGTATAGACTACAGAGAGTTGAATAAGTTAACCATTAAGAACAAGTACCCCTTGCCTAGGATTGACGACCTTTTTGACCAACGCAAGGGAGCAGTTCACTTTTCGAAGATAGACCTGAGAACGGGGTACCATCAGTTAAAGATCAAACCGGAAAATATACCCAAGACTGCTTTTCGCACTAGGTACGGCCATTATGAGTTTCTAGTGATGTCCTTTGGACTGACTAACGCCCCCGCGGCATTCATGGACTTGATGAACCGAGTATTCAAACAATACCTAGACAAGTGTGTCATAGTTTTCATTGACGATATTTTGATTTATTCAAAGACTGAGGAAGAACATGCGGAACACTTGAGGATAGTCCTAGGAATCCTGAGGGAAGAAAAGTTGTATGCCAAATTCTCTAAATGCGAATTTTGGTTGAGGGAGGTACAATTCTTAGGTCATGTGGTTAGTAGTGAAGGAGTACTAGTTGACCCTGCCAAAATAGAGGCAATATCAAAATGGGAAAGACCGACCACCCCGACCGAAGTAAGAAGTTTCGTGGGACTAGCCGGGTATTATGGGAGGTTTGTGCAAGACTTTGCCAAACTAGCAGCCCCATTGACCCGACTCACCAGAAAGACTGAAAAGTTTGTATGGAATGAGAAATGTGACGAGAGCTTTCAAGAGCTAAAGAAAAGATTAATGACCGCCCCAGTGCTAGCACTGCTAGATGATAAGGGGGACTTTGTGATCTATAGTGATGCATCGCATAAAGGACTAGGTTGCGTGCTCATGCAGCACGGTAAGGTGATTGCATATGCTTCCCGACAGTTAAAGGAGTATGAAGTAAGATACCCTACCCATGATTTAGAGCTAGCCGCGATAGTCTTCGCATTAAAGATATGGAGGCATTACCTATATGGAGAAAAGTGTGAAATTTACACAGATCATAAAATCCTCAAGTACATCTTTACCCAGAAAGAATTGAATATGAGACAGAGAAGATGGCTAGAGTTAATCAAGGATTACGATTGTGAGATTCGTTATCATCCAGGAAAGGCCAATGTGGTGGCCGATGCCCTTAGCAGGAAGGAAAGGCTCAAGATGATGACTTCAGCAGAAGAATTGATAAAGGAAATGGAGAAGCTAGAAATCGAAGTTAAGACATTGAGAAGTAGCCAAGAAGTGTTAATGGGAATTCAGATCCAGCCTCCATTATTGGAAAAGATTCGAATGTGCCAAGAGCAAAAGATGGAAGAGGAAAAGAACTCGGAGGAAAAGATATTGACCGGGGAGGAAATTAAGTGCGAAAGAGATGCAGGAGGAATCATGAGATATGCAACGAGAATTTGGGTCCCAAATGTTCAGGAACTAAAGGATGAAATCCTATATGAAGGACATAACTCAAGGTACTCTGTGCACCCAGGTACCACGAAGATGTCTAGAGATTTAAAAGAATACTATTGGTGGCCCAACATGAAGAAGGATGTGACAGAATGGGTCAATAGATGTTTGACCTGCCAACGGGTAAAGGCAGAACACCAACGACCTAGTGGACTACTGCAACCCCTAGAGATTCCAGAATGGAAGTGGGAGCACCTAGCCATGGATTTTGTAGTAGGACTCCCAAGGACAAAGACTAACCACGATGCGATATGGGTAATCGTCGATAGGTTGACTAAGTCCGCCCACTTTCTCCCAATTAATGAGAGGTACACGGTCGATAGATTAGTAGACATCTATATAAGGGAAATTGTGGTACGACATGGAGTTCCCGTGACCATTGTATCCGACAGAGACCCGAGGTTTAACTCCAGGTTCTGGAGGAGCTTTCAAGATTGTGTCTAAATATGAGTACTGCATACCACCCCCAGACTGATGGACAAAGTGAAAGAACAATTCAGACCTTAGAGGACATGCTGAGGGTGTGTGTTATGGATTTCAAGGGAAGTTGGGAAGAGCACTTACCATTGATTGAGTTTGCTTATAACAACAGTTATCACTCGAGTATCGGAATGCCCCCATATGAAGCCCTCTATGGCCGGAAATGTCGTTCTCCCTTATGTTGGGAAGAAGTTGGTGAGAGGAAGATATTAGGACCTGAACTGGTACAACAGACAAGAGATGTGATAGTTCTAATCAGGGGAAGATTGGTAGCAGCCCAAGACAGACAACGTAAGTATGCTGACTTAGCTCGGAAGGATAGAGAATATGAAGTAGGAGATATGGTGCTGCTAAAGGTATCTCCCTGGAAAGGACTGATGAGGTTTGGGAAGAAAGGGAAGTTGAGTCCGTGATACATCGGACCTTTCGAGATATTAAGGCGGATTGGACAAGTGGATTACGAGTTAGCCTTACCTCCAAGTCTGCAGCAAGTACATAACGTTTTCCATGTGTCTATGCTGAGGAAGTACAATCGTAATGCCAAACATATAGTGGAACATGAGCATGTAGATTTACAGCCAGATTTGTCCTACGTCGAGCGACCGGTGGAAATCATAGACCGGAAAGAGCAAGTACTCAGAAACAAGACCATCAGCCTGGTAAGAGTTTTGTGGACTAATCATAATGTCGAGGAATCAACCTGGAAATTGGAAAGCGCCATGCAAGAGAAGTACCCCCATCTGTTCTAGAAATGATTCCGGGACGGAATCCTTTTAAGGAGGGAAGGTTGTAAGAACCCAGATTTTTGTAATATTTCTAAAATGATCATAAACAACGATTGGTGGAAGTCATGTAAAATTTTTAAGATCATATTATATGAATGAAGAAGTATTTATACTTTTATGAATAAAGTATCGTTGTACAAAGAAGAAAGGGAATGCAGAAACCGTCAAATTACGTAGATTTTCACTTTTATTAAATATTGGTATAAATATGGGATATTGAGGTTAAGAAAAATCTTTAAGCTAAGTTAAATACCAAGGCAAGGAATTATGTAATTTATTAGAAGAATTTCAAAGGCAAATGTTCAAGAACGAGGAAGGAAATTTTTACGCGACGAAACGTTTTTACAAGAAAATCTCCAAACTTGCATATGGAATTAAATGGTAAGCATTGGTTGATTATTAAGGTGAGTAATATACATGCAAGTGCCATGCAATATGCCATGCAAGTGCCATGCAAAATAATTAGTTTTAAATCAAACTAATTATTTCAAATTCAATCAAATTAGAGTGAATAGTAAAGGGGACAAACTTTCTTGATTTAGGGAGACAAATTGGAAAGTGGGTGTCCTACACTTTTACCATGGTATGGCTGCATCCTTGAGTGTAATTTAACTTCATAATTCAGTTGCTAATCACACCCAAGCATCCAAGAAAAACAAGAAACTCTCTCTCCCATTTTCAAGAAATTCCCGACCAAACTCTACAGGGGTGTCTTTCCGATTTTTTTTCACCCACTTCCCCTCATCGGAAAATTATGAAAAACATTCCAGTTCTTCTATACATCAATACGGAGTTGCGGATTTAATTTCGTAATTTTTCAAGGTCGTTTGATTGGTCAAATAAATTCGACAAGTTGTTGCTGCTCTTCCACTTTTCTGGATACTTTCCAAGATAGCCAAGAAAAAAGGAATTTTGTCTCCAAGCTCTACTCGTCCTAAAATCATCAAAATATTTCTGGGATTACTTCATGATATATCCAGGGTGAGGATTTAATTTCATGATTTTACACTAAGTATAGCTTGCTCAAATAAAATCAAGAAGTTCTTGAGTAAAGAATAACTTCTTATGAACCTTTGTTTAGATCTTGAAGTTTGAGGGTTATAATAGCTTGTGGACTTGATCTCAAGCCTTGTTAAGCTTGGTTAAGGTTGTTAAGACTCCAAGTAAGGTAAAATACTCACACCCACCTTAAACTTCATGAGTTATAAGTTGATTTGAAAGATTGATGCAAGTATGTACATGTTTAAGGGGTTTGTGATGTTTTAACATTTATAAGTATGTGTGAATTTTGAGTAGTGATAAATGGATATTACCACTGGCATTATAGACCCTTGATGATGTTTATATGATCTTGATGGTGTGTGGTTGAATTAAGTGGTTAGATGGAGTTCATGGAATTTGGAAATGTTCGGTTTATAGTCGTTATAATGTCGAAATTTCATTAGATCATTTGAGCAGTTAATACCGAATTCAACAAATGTTTTCTTGGTAAGTTTTTGGCCATAAACCAGTAGGACTTGTTTTGTAGTTTGTTTTGACACCAAGATCATGTGATTACGATTTACGGTTTATGAGATATGCTCGTTTTACTGAAACCGGTTAAAACGGACGAATCGTTAAGATGGACTGAATTTACCAAGTCAAACGAGCCCTTTAAAAATGGTCTGTGATTATGAAATTTTTACAGGGGGTAACTTAGTCCGTTGTTAAATCCCTGTAAAAATTTGAAGACAAAAGGCTTAATTTTCTATTTTATAGAAATGTTTAAGTCAAGAATGCGCATGAGAAACCACTGCAGAAAGAAGCTATATTTAGAGCAACAATTGAGCTAGCAAAAGATGTTCTTAATTATGAAATTTGGATGAAAAATCCTCTGGACAGTTAAGAAGAAGTGAGAAAAAGAATTTCACGAAAAAGTTTATTTTTCAATTTTATAGAATTTTTCGAATCATAGTTGCGCAAGTGAAAAACCCTTTTAGGGGACGAATTAAGACGAACTTTAGTTTCGTTGAAAATGACCTTTAACGAAAGTCGTTATGAGACCAATAATTATCCAAAAGTGGTTAAAGGATATCATGGACTTATAATAAGCCAAACGTGTAATAAGGATGTATCATTACGAAGTTGTGTCTTTACGTGAATAGTCGATTTGACTGGATCGTTTAACGAACTAACCGAACCGTATTGATTATTATAGATCATCACACTAGAGACAGGGCCCAGACTATTCCGACATTATCAGGCAAGTTTTCAAAACTTGTACTTCATGTATTTTCAAACTGTTGTTGTTGTGGTATAACTGTTATGAACTGTTTTAAAATTATTTTTGCGAATCAGCATGAAATATATGGTTTATTTATGTTGATTTATAAACCTGTTTAGCAAGTATGTATGCATGAATACATATATACATGTATGCGATGATGTGTTAAAAGTTCCAAGTAGGGTATGATAACACCCTTTCTTAGTAGGGGAGTCGGAGATATTTCGTCCGGATAAGAACATAAAAACCCGGAAGTCTCCGGAGATGATATATGACTTATATTTAGTTTTAAAAATAATCCAATAAATATAAATTGGATATTTTCGGATTAAAAATTCCTTTGATGATATTAATAAATATTATTTGAATATTTATTAATAAGTTGAATATGATTTTCAATTGAGGGTTGTGAGTAAATATTTATTTAATAAATATTATTTAAATATTTATTGAATATTCTAAGCTTATTATTTATTTAATAAATATTATTTGAATATTTATTAAATATTCCAGGATGATTTACAAATCATATTATTTATTTCAAAATTATTTAAAACTTTAAAAAAATTATTTTAAATATTTTCTGATCGTCGAAAAAGTATTTAAAAATGGATCGGGTTCCCATTTCTTCACTGACTATAGCTTCATTCATCGAAAAGTATCGCTACCTCACTCAAACTTATCAAAACTCGGGAACCCAAGGTTTTGGGAGCTAGTATTAATTATTTTCTCCCTTCGCTACCAATAAGAAATGCACCCTACCTAGTAAGGAGGGGCTCAGGTTTGACTAAACACTCAAAAACTCCGACCAACTCCCAAATTATGTTTGATGATGCGATTCTTAGTAATCAAAATCCGTTGACTAAAGTCAACCCACACATCAGAGTTACTTCCTCAATTACTCATGGAAGTAAAGTTGTAATGATTATCAAACCAGTTGTCAAGCTTTGTGCTTAGGGGAAACTGAATTAAATTCTGTTCCTACGATGCATAGAATTCTCTCAGGGATTGGAGGAAGAGGGGACATCGCCTTCAGGCGTAGTCCAAATATTAAGGCCCATATGCGGTCAGGATGCGACCCGATAAGGGAACGTCGTCCTTCTACTAGTAGAGAAGTAGAGGCACGATATATTGGCTGATCACCAGATATCGTGGAAGAGGCTCCAGAATAATCCCATTCTTCCAATTGGAATTGTACTATAACACTGTAATGAAAGCCTAGATGCTCAATTACCGATAGTGTTAACAGAATGATGAACTATTCAAAGTACCTCAGAAATTCTTCGTTATATTTCTGGATAAAGAATGAAAAATGTTTAATGATGGTACAATATCAGTATACAATATGGAATATGGTTTATGTTAACAAAAGTACTTTGAAAACTATTATTATATGGCTGAGCTGTATTGCTCACTCTTGCTTTTCTTTCATATATACCACCACACAATAACAGATACTCATGGCAAGAACAAGGCAGACCCTCCGCAAAAGCGTGCTAACCGGTCAGCAGTTTAGGAGACTGTTTACGAGGCAGGTGCCAGGGCAGCACCCAGTAGCATTACCACAGGTGAGCAGACTAAGTTGGATAGGTTTACAGCTTAGGTTGGTTAGATTTATTTACAAGCATGACTTGTGTAAGTTTCTGAAAACCAAACCTCTTTTTGGACGCAAGTGCCACCTTAGATGGTAATTCCTTTTTAAGTTGAACTTTTAAGATTATGACAATTTGGGTTTGTAATAACTATTTCAAGATGGTTGCAATAACTTAGTAACATTTTAATTTCGTCTCTGAGCCTATAATCTGTAAATGTTATGTTTGATTGAGGGGTCACAGCATGCTAAAATGAAGGTTGAGAGTAATGTTTATTAAAATGGGAATTAAGGATATAGTGACAGCCTGGAACTCCGACCCCGGATCTAGGGGTGTTACAGTTAGGGTTCATATGAATATTTGGGTTGAAAGCCATTTGGAAAAGTGTGGTTTACAGAGAAAAGATTGAAAGGTTTTGGAGTATGGCATAAGACGTCAGGTTCTTTTATAGAAAGACGTGGGAAGCTGAACAGTCGTTTGGAGATTATCAATGCAGTCAGTCATTATTATTGCGCGTGACTGTATTTCTTGTATTTTCAAGAAATGTTGAACGTATCTAACCAATTGAATTTGTTCAGATTATTGTTTATTTCTTTTTCAGATTAAAAGAAAATGCCACGTGGAAACTCCATTTAGTCTCTGGAATCAGGACGATATTGATCAGGATCTACAAGTGTGATCATCAAGATTTGTGAAGATTATTATTTATTAATCACATTGCAATTTGTGATTATATTGGTGGGAAGATCACAACAGGAAAAGGAAGCTGATCAGTATTGATTTTTATATTGATTATACCCTGATTTATTTAATTGAAATCAATTTTGGATTTTATTTTCCAAAAATCGTGGGAAACTGCATTTTTCAGGGACTGACACCTGTTAACTCTAATCGTGGGTCTGAAGGATTTTTGAAATATACTTGTTTTGAAACTCTAATTGTTTATTGCTTTCTCTAAATTCACATTTTCTAAAGCAAAAACACTCTCGAGTTCTCAAAATCACTAATCAATTTCAAGATTTCTTAAGTTCTTTTCAGATCAAAATGGCAGCTCAAAGAAGACTACCCAAATCAGTAGCTTTCAAGTTTGGTTACTTTGATTTTATGATGAACAATCATGTTGCAGCTATCACCAACAAGGAAGGGGTGTCAACTAATTTTCACCCAATTATGGACTTTATGGCGAAAGGACCATTAAGTTATGCATTGACAGCATCTCCACAAATTAATCAAGCTACTATTTCACAAGCTTGAGAGAATGCTGAGGTAATTGATTCTACTCAGAGTCAATCAGGTAAGATTGTTCTACACTTAGGACAAGACTCATTTGATATTACTGAATCTGTTGTTAATTCAGTACTTCACTTACCTGTTAGTATGAATTTTGAGAATGTACCATCTGATGATAATGTAAGAAATATGTTATCTGAGTTAGGTTATAATGGACCTTTAGATGTGTATCAAACTTGGGTCAAGAGATCAAGATAGGAAAATGGTTTATTATCACATATTCATGCAATTGTTTATTAACCATTTTATTCCTAATGTTGAAGCTAGATTTGGTAGAGAACATTGTATTTCTTCTTATGTACAGCAAAAGA
The DNA here is from genome assembly GCA_036435485.1 of Saposhnikovia divaricata. Lineage (NCBI taxonomy): Eukaryota > Viridiplantae > Streptophyta > Magnoliopsida > Apiales > Apiaceae > Saposhnikovia > Saposhnikovia divaricata. Next base: position 62,823,923 of record CM071597.1, on the reverse strand, counting down.
GAATTTTCTCTGACATTACAAAGAAGGACAGTGAAAAGAATCTAGATGAAATACCTGCAATACACTATCCATAATATGTTCAGGTACTTCTAAGAACTCATCTTCCTACTCTCTACAATTCTTCTTTCTTTGGTGGTGAAATGACTAAGGAATCTCCATTGGTGGAGAACCCCCCTGTGTCTACCCAAGTAACCCAACACATTATAGTCTCTGAAACAATTCTAGAACCAAGTTTTGATCCACAGCCTATTGTTTCAAAGAAACCAACCTTTGGTGTTTCTCAAAAGACATCAGTTGTAAAGAAGAGAAGATTTGTTGTTTCAAGTAGTAGTTCTAGTGAAGATGATGATAATATATCTTTTGCTGAGAGAACAGAATTGAAGGCTGCAATTCAACTTTCTAAGCTAGGACAAAGAGATGGAACACTTAGTCACAACCAGGTTGTAGTCTCCCAAAAGACTGTAGTTCTTAAAAAGGGAAAACAGTTACTGGATACTGTCTCTCAAAAGACTGTGTCTATTGAAAAACGATCTCATCCCAAGATTATTTCTGTGTCTATACCTCTTGAGTCTTCTCAAGATAAATCTGTTGCTCACTATACCAGGAGAACAAGGAGAAAGATTCATTTGTCACCTACACACACAAAGTCTAGTCCAACTAACATTATGCAGGTCTCTACAAATAAAGCTGTATCCAAGTCAGCAATTGACAATAGAGATCTTGATATTGATTTTTCATGGGAAACAACATTGACATACAGACTGGCCATGAAGGTTATATCTGTAAAAGTAAAGCTTTCCAGGCTTGTTCTACAATTTCTGATTGAAAAAGTTCCAAGACTTTCATTTCCTGAAGAATATGGACTTCAGCATCAAAGACTTGATTTAATGAAGATGCCTTTCTATGTATCTGTCAAAAAGGAGTTACACAAGTCATTTGAACTTTCAAAGCATGGTGCACTTCAATCACTTCATACATACTTGTTTCACAAGGATTTCATTGTTGAAGATGCTCCAGCTAAAGGTGAACAAAAGGAGGTAGTAGATAGTGGAATGCAGTCAACAGGAGATACTATTGCACCAGTGGTGAATAGTAGAATAGATCAGATCACAGTCACTACAACACAAGAACCATCTAGTCAGAGGTTGGATGACTCAGGAACTGTGATTGCTGATGCTGAAAGGTCTTCTGTGATGACTGAAACTGCAAGTGAGATACCCTATGATATGGGAGGAATGACTTTGATTGATTTTTCTGAAGATCAAACAAATATTGTTCAGTCAGAGTCTATCCACCTTGAGGGTGTGTCTCAGCAAACAACACTTAAAGATGGTAACACACAAACTCTAGTGTCCAATGAAGTATTACTGAAGGCATTAAAGTTTCATGTAGAGCCTGAAAGTGGTATACTGGAGCCTGTAGTCTCCGGAAAGAAAGTAGATGTTTGTGAGGGTTCAGAGACTATAGCAGCTCTCTCCTTGGAGAAAACCTCAAGCCCCTTTCCAGATGAGGAACCCTCTCTCCGTGTGAGTTCAGGTATAAAAACCTCTTCTAACCCCTATTTTTCTGTAGGTCATGAGAGCACTTATCCAAATTTGAGTGATACACTTGAAAAGATGGACATAGATCCATAAACAGAGAGGTTGGCTCCTGACCAGGCACCGAGTACGGCGAGTCTTCCATCGGATCTTTTTTGGTTCCCGAGCCTGTACCTGAGTGTACCTTTGAGGATATGGTTCGCAAGTGCGAGAGTTTGGCAGGTCAGAATGTAGAGCTGAAGGAGCTTATTGAGAAGATGAAAATGGAGGCACATCTTCGAGTAGATTTGACTACTATTGATTGGAGGGGACGTATCAGGATGTTGGAGGATGCTGTTAGGCACCATTTATACCGAAATCCTATCACACATGATATATTAGCCGAGGCTCGTAAACTTTTGAGTATGATTTGCTAGACGTTGTGTGAGCTTCGCGAGACCCGAGGTTTCCGTGATTAGACTACTGCTGTGGAGATGATTTATGAGTGGGACATTTGGTAGAGCCCATTAGTGTTAGTTATGGTTACTACTAGTATAGGATGTTTTCCCTATTTTCCTAGTACTGGTAGTCGGATGGTTGTTGTTTTTAGATTTGTGTATTTCAGCTCCGTTTGTAGAAGGGTTTGAATACCCTTAACTATGATGTTTGATCGTTTTCGTCCTTGGTGACGTACGTATATATTTCGTGTACCCCTGTGTCAACTATTTTACTTACAGCTTTTACATACAGTCTTTACATACCGTATTTCCATACCATCTTTCCATACTTGTTAACCTATTGCATTGCTTAAAACTGTACCCATAATGTATTGCTTTAACCGAACCGATCGTCTATTGGTACCAGACGGTTGAAACCTGTTTTCTTTCATATAAACCTGCATGTTGTTTACCTACTGTTCATTTTCTTATCAGAAATATGCCTCCCAGAATAAACCGTTAAAATACTAATACAGAAAACCAAGATCAACAGAATCAAGATAACCCTACCATGGCCCAAATGTTTCAACTATTACAACAACAAACTGTTGCCTTTGTTCAACACCAACAGCACCAAGCTGCCCAACCTGCAACAACTTTAAAATCTTTTCAAGCTGTTCACCCACCTGAGTTTAAAGGTACCTTGAACCCTATAGAAGCTAAATCGTGGTTGATGGATATCGAGAAAGCCTTTACGTTAGTAAGGGTTGAAGAGGATAAGAAGGCGGAATTTGCTAGTTTTTACTTGAGATCAAAGGCCAACTTTTGGTGGGAGTCAATGAAGGATGCAGTAGGAGAAGTGATAACTTGGCCTAGATTTGTGGAGTTATTTAATGAGAAGTACTTACCGGGATATTTACAAGATCAGTTAGAAGTTCAGTTTCTCGAGTTAAAGCAAGAAGGAATGACAGTGGCTGAGTATGAAGCCAAGTTTACTGAATTGTCTAGGTTTGTACCCCAGTATGTAGGAAATGAAGCCAGTAAGGCTAAGAAATTTCAACATGGATTAAAGCCTTGGTTGAGAAGTAGAGTGGCTGCATTTGAGTTAAGGACTTATACAGCTGTTGTGCAGAAAGCCATGATTATTGAAGGAGAAAGCGATTGTGTAATTACCCAAATTTTTGGTAGAATTAAAACTTTCCTTATTATGATGAAGTGCATCAGTGAATAGTGATTTTGGTGGGTGAATAGTGATTTTGAGGGTTAAGAAATTTTTTCATGTCACATATTTACGAGACATGATATGGATATTCCGAAGTCATATTAGTGATCTACGGAGTAAATAAGTGTATGTAAAGACGATCGAAATTCAGAAATTCCAATTTCTATTTTGGTGTGATATTTGACCGGGCAGTGAATTTTATATTATTATATTCAAGAAACGAGACGATTACAGAAATCAATCGATGAATCAAATGACGAGAGAACTTTGAACGAAGCCCAAACAAAAAGCCCTAGAGCATGGTAAAGGCCAAAATATCGGCCCAACCTACACATGAAGCTGCATTGTAAGTGAATTAGAGTGTAAGGGAAGGAATCCACTTGGTGAAAACATTAGAACCAAAGTAGAAGAGGAGTAAACTTGCCAAACCTTGGTACTAAGTTGCATTTCACCATGGCAAGGTGTTTAGGTGACCAACAATTGGCTCTTTCTCATTGGTGGACTTCAAACACACTTAATTAAGAGATAAGGGAGCTGATGTAAAGGATAGAAACAAGCCTTTCAAGTCATTATCCAAGGCAAAAGCAAGAAGGAAAAGAAAAACTCTCCAAATCTGCCAAACAAGAACACAGCTCAAAGTAACATTCATATCTCAAGATCTAGAGCTTCAAAAATCACCAAATTTTAACAATATCTCCCCCATAATATGTAGAACACACGCCTAAAGTTTGGTGGCAAACAAAGGAGTGTAGACTAGTAAAATCTCCTCTCCAATTTGAAGAACCGAACCTGCCTTGCCTTCACAGTTTCTGTCCAGCAGAAAGATGGGGCTCAAAACCCTAGTTAGGAAGCTTCAAATTTGATGATCTAGGACTCAAAAGAAAGCTTATGAAGAGAAAAAGATGTGGTAAAAATTTGAGAGCCAAACTCTTATTTTTCGATTTTCTATGATTTTTACAAAAGTGATGATGAATAGTGTTTTAAGATTGTTTCATGTTTTGTTCATAGCTTTTAGGCTTTGTTGAAACTATCCAAGACCATACCAAGGTGTGACAAGCTATATTAGTGTTCCTAGAGTGTCAAGGAAGGTAAAACCCTAACCCACCCTTTGAGTTTATATGAGTTTTTAGTATAGTTTTGATGATATGTAGAGATAAGTGCATGTTAAGGAGTTTTATGATTGTTTGATGTGTAAAAGGGTTGGGTATTGGATTTGAATGTTACCACTACCCTTAGAAGTGTAAAATGAATGTTGGTTGATTTTATGGTTGTATGGTATGCCCGGTGTGGCTTGGTTATGTTGTGACAAAACGGTAATGTTCGATTCAGAGCCATCGTAATGCCCAAATTTATTGAGCCATGTTGACAGTAGATACCAGAGTCCTTAAGCATGTTTAAACTGCAACCACTGACCACATTGGGTAGGTTTTTGAGTCTAGTTTATGTGCCCGCAAGAATCGTGTCAAAAGAGTTTACGGTTTGTGAGTAATGACCATTTTAGTGAAAGCGATTCGAGAAACCATGTCACAGAAATATATCAACTTTGAGGTTAAGTTTGAGACCCTTAAAAATGGAATTTGAATGTGATATTTTGAGGATAAATACTAAGGTCAGTTAGGAAAGTGTGAGAAGTGGTTTCGAGTCCAAAGGATTATTTTACGATTTTATAAAAATAAAAAAGCAGAGGTTGCGCAAGTGAAAACCACTAAGAACGCGACTTAGAAACCAATGTTCCAATTGGTTAAGTATAACATGAATTAGAGGATTGATTTCGAGCCAAACTTATGATTTAAGTAATTGTTGACTAACATGGACTTAGTACGAGTCTAGATTAAGCCACTAAGTGCTTTGATTGTGATTCGCTTACATGTTTAAGCATTGAGTTATAAGTGGATCGTCTAGGGAATTAACCGTATATTTTTGACTTTGTCTAGATTGCCCGACATCGTCACGAGCCATATCACTTCTCGAGCATCAGGCAAGTTTTCTAAACTTGTACTTTTGAAGTATTATTGTATAATACTGCTTTTTGCCATATATAGTATTATACTGTTTTGCGATAAATGTTATATCGTGTTGACTTTGAATTTAATTTTGGTTTATATACTAGCTCTGAGATAAGTAGTTATAAACCGGTATACCTTGTAGCTCTAGAGATAAGAGCATATTCATTGTTTTCAACTCTAAACCGGGAGTCGGTATTTTGAGATATAGAGATAGTCGTGGAAACCCGGAGGGATTCCAGCGGCAGATTATTATTTATTTTAAGGAATGTTATTTATAAACGTTAATTTTATTTCCATAGAGTATTAATTACTTGGAAACCATTCGAGGACTGTTATTTGAATATGATATCCTTCGAGGAATGATATTTGCTCACTATATCTTTCAAGGAATGTTATTTGAGTATTATCTCAGTCGAGAAATACTATTTGAATATTATTTCTGTTATATATGCTAATGGAAGGCATAACTGTTTTCGAAAGTATAAGTATATTGTGATACTTGATTTACGAATTGTTATTGGCTTATAAGCTAGATATGTGATATATTAGTTATAAGCCGGATATTGCTAAGACCCTTAGTGAAGGGCATATGAATCTCATTCTTCAAGTATAGACCGGGAGTCAGTATTTCTGTATATATTGTGATTATTTTATGAGGAAAATATTTAAATAAATATTTTCCATTATTTCTTAATGAATATTGTTTTGAATATTCATTTGAGTTTTATTTATTTAATGAATATTATTTTGGATATTCATTTGAGCTTTAATTATTTAACTAATATTATTTTGAATATTCATTTAAGGTTGATTTATTTAACGGATATTATTTTGAATATTTATTCGAGGATTTATTTATTTAGTGAATATTTTTATATATTCATTCGAGGGTTATTCATGAGCAATATTTTATATTAAGAATATTCTCTAAATATTTATGATTTAATAAATATTCTTTGAATATTTATTTAATTCTTTTAACTAGTTTTAAAAATGATTTACTTTATTCAAATATTGTCTTCGACCTTCAAATATTATGTAAAATATTTCTGAGTCTCATTATGATTATTTTTATCAAGGAAAGGTTCCCAAAACTCCATTTTCATTTAAATCTATCTTCGAAATTATAAGGGAACCTGACCTGAGAGTTGTTATTTATTTTGTTTGACTGCCCGGTCATAAATCTTTGAAACTATTCTTTTCATTTGCAACTTGGTTGTTATTCATCAAATTGAATCTTTTGTTACTTCCTCATTGTTCGAGGGGTAAGATTGATGGAACAAGTCGATATCCATTAACAAGCAACAGCTTGGGAAATATTGGTGAATTTTCCTTTCTAATTAGATATGACTGCTTTGTGGAGTCTTATCAACAAGTATTATACTTGGGGAAAGGAGGATGAGCTTTACGTTTCAGAGTCATGGATTCTATTCGAACTAGGAGTCGTGTAAGAGGCCGAGTAGCGCTGGTCCATCCCAAAGGCCCAACCGTTGGCCAGGGAGATCTAAAAGGGCGGTAGACAAGTAAATCCATCAGTTCTTCCTTCTATCGGTAGTAAAACTAATTTGAGCTGTACAATCTGCGATTGATCATCGTAAGGATTGTAATAGCGGGCGCGGTGAATACTCAAGTATTAGTTCATCATCCAATTTTGATATTTCCTGCAACACGTATCGAAGAGACTTCTTTCAGGTTGACGGGTAGCTCCCGCAACACGTATCGAAAAGACTTCTTTCAGGTTGTCAAGGGTTTGAAAAGTGTTCAAAACTAAAGTTGCAATATATTACCTTGCAACTTCCTCTTTTGAGATACATGTTGATACTTGCGTATATTTTGCATAGCAGATATTTCTGCGGAAGTTATATATTAAATTACATTGTAACTTCATCTTTTATATTATACTAGAACTTGGTTCATAGTATGAATAACGAAGGTTTGCAGAGATATTATGAAAATGATATTTGAAGTACTACAATGGTACTGTTTTTGAATATATTCCGATAAGGAAATACTTTCGGTAAAAAGATATTTTGACAATTATTGTCTTATACCCGCTATATACTCTGGGTTTGAATTAACGGTAGAATTATGCCATACTTTCATTACCTTGCTGAGCTATCGCTCACTCTTGCTATTGTTTTATATATATTATATAGCAGCGAAGCAGGATGCCAATGGGACGACACATACCCCACAAGGCGTTTCCATAAACAATTTCTAGCAGTCATCCCGAGAGTAGTATGAACCAGTCGAATCAGGCTGCAGCTTTCGGTATTCATCTAATGTATAGATATGAATGGTATGAGAGGATTGTAAGCATCAGAAGGCTAAGTTGGTAATGTAACATTACTTAGAAGTTGTATTAGTTACAGATTCAAAAGACATTTGGGTATTGTAATAAAAGTTATTTATTCCGCAGTTGTTGTATTGTGTCGTTTCTGAGACTCTGACCTGTGTGTGTGTGTGAGACATATATTGTGGGGTCATGAGCAAGTGAATTACGAACATTGCGAGTAATACAGGTAAGGCAAGGAGTAAATGGATCGTGACTACTCTAAATCCCTGACCCCGGATTTGGGGGTGTTACAGATTGAATCAGAAAGAGAAGGCTGGTAAGAAGAGGAGGTTTGAGAAGGTTGAAAAGAGACAAGAGACGGAGGGATAGAAAAGTTCTCAGAATAAAAGAAGTTTTGGAAATCAGCAAGGAGGAAATAGGAATTTCCAAAGATTAAGGAGTGGTAACGGAGGACAAGACCGTAGACTTCAAGGAGTGAACCCTCAAGCTGTAGCGAGACCCGTACTAGAAGACTGCAAGATTTGTGGAAAGAAGCACCCGGGTATCTGCAACAAGCCTAACATTGTTTGTTATAAGTGTTAACGGAGGAATTTGGTGATAACAAATTTCGGAGGTTGCTGGAATAACGAATTATGAAAATAGGGGGAATTCGGGATTTTTAATGTTTGGGGCTGGACTTGAGAGGTGTCTCGACTTGTTAGATGTGTCGGATCCTTTTCCAAGATGCCTGCGTACCTTATATTTATAAGGATCAAGCCAACGCAGTTTTGTGTAATTGATTTGTGTCTATCCCTTAGAGACTTTAGGGATAAACTTCGTTAATCTGGGTAATTACTGATTTTATCTGATTTAATCTTATCGTTGTGATATCTTCCTGATTTGAAGAATATCGTTTGAAGATATTTTCCGTTATTAATTGATTGAGATTGATTATTTCCTCGTTTCAAGGAGAGGATAAAACTTAGCGATTAAGTTATAATTATTAATCTGAATTAATAATTAATAATATTGGAAATTTGGGAGATTATTAGAGGCAACCGAAAATATGGCGTAACAACTACCCCCAGTTCTTCAGTGTAGCTTGCTGCAGTGGAGAACTAAGCATGCTTCGATCTTCCAAATTTCTTGAGTCACTGAAACAGCTAGGAGAGGAAGATTAATAAATAATATGGAGCACCAAGGTGCCCGTAATATACATGTAGATGTAAATAAGACAATATGCGATATGTAAATAATAAGTTTGGTATGTGTAAGAAAATGTATTTTGGAGAGCCATCAAAGCATTATTCGCAGAGTCGTGCAAAGCATTTTGAGCAACATCCAGTCGAAAATGTCGTATCTACCATGTCTTCTAGAGGGTATCCCCCTCAAAGGGGGTCATTTTCCTCAAAATTTTATAATACTCTCCTCAAAGGAGATCATTAGTACTCTCCTCAAAGGAGACCATTTTTGTCCAGAAATACCCTCCTCACATGAGGTGGATTTTCCGAAGCTCGAACCCTGATGAGGCGCCGGAAGTACAGACATCCCCCCGGAAGTACGGTTTTTGCAAGGATTTGGTAATTTGGGATACCCTCCTCAAAGGAGGGCGTTCCCCATTCCAGAAATATCCCTCCTCACAGGAGGTGGATTTCCCGAAGTTTGTGCCTTGATGAGGAGCCGGAAGTACAGACATCCTCCCTGGAAGTACGGTTTTTGCAAGGACTTTGGTAATTTGGGATACCCTCCTCAAAGGAGGTCGTTCCCCATTCCAGAAATATCCCTCCTCACAGGAGGTGGATTTCCCGAAGTTTATTCCATTAACTCTCCTCAAAGGAGACCATTTTTTTATATAAATTACGAAGACCCTCCTTAGAGGAGGTCGTCTAACACAAAAAATAAGGGAGACCCTTCTTAGAGGAGGTTATCTTCCCAAAGCAATATCACTATCCCAAGATTCTTCCAAAAAATATCAGCTACACTTGAAGGTCTTCTAAAAAATATCAGCAACACACAAAGGGTCTTCTAAAAAATATCAGCAACACACAAAAGGTCTTCTATAAAAAATATCCTCATCACAAAGGGTCTTCAAAAATAATCAACTCTTCGAATAAGAGCCTTCCAAAATATAAACTCTTCGAATAAGAGCCTTCCAAAATTTATCCTTAGAAAATAGGACCTTCAAAAATAATATACTAGAGGGTCTTCTTTTTTGACAAATCCAATCCGCAAATCTGAAATTAATTTTGACATATACATATATAGTACAATAATATATGCAAAGATTTATGACTTAATTCATGCATAATAAACATGTTAATTTAAGTATGTCTAAAATATTTAACCGAAAATAATTTATATCTCACAAATATTTTAATAATAAAAATATAATATGCATGACATGGCAGGATAATATAATTAATTTGCAGAAAATTAAAAGAGGAATCGAAAACTTATCTTTTGTTTTTATTTTACGGGACTGCCTTTTGTTTTCCTCGTCTCGCGTGTCCAGTGACGTTCGGTGGCTTTTTTTGTTATGAGCGTTGTTGGCTGACTCCAAAATATTTTTATGCAGGGAGAAGTGCGGGCCTACGAGTGGTCTTTCTTGCTTATTACTGCGGGTCCCACTGGATTATAAACATTAAGCAAATCTTGTTCTCCTTTGGTAAAGGGCGCGTGAGCCTCTGGTCACCATTTTTTTTCCTTTTCCTCTTTTTTTTTTTGGTGCCGCCAGCTCTACTTTGCGATTTCTTTTCTTTTTTTCCTTGGTACCATGCACATCTCCGGTAGTGTAATTTGTTTTGTTTTTTTTATTGTTGGTCCCAGCCTTCTTTTTGTTTGTTAAAACTCTTGCGATCCATCCTTTTTATGGCATGCTGATTCTCTAAAACTTGACTGTTGTGTCTATGCAACGTGTCCAATTTTTTTTTATTTCCTTCCGCTGCTACTTTCCTCTATCTCGAACACAAGATGTCGTCGCTGCTGCCTCTTTTTTTTTTAACTGTTGAAGCCCGTGATTGTTATTTGTACAAGAATTGATTGTTGCTGCTGCGCCTCGTCTGTTGTCTCTATTTCGCCATTGTTCGAATTATAAATTGAAAACAAAGTCCCCGCCTCCACCCTCGTGCTCCTCTATTAACGCCGCGTAAATCCAATATTAACCCCCTTCGTATGAATTGATTGTCCTCCACAATCAAAAAATAAAGCCCCTCCTTCTAGCGCCAATTGTTAACGGAGGAATTTGGTGATAACAAATTTCGGAGGTTGCTGGAATAACGAATTATGAAAATAGGGGGAATTCGGGATTTTTAATGTTTGGGGCTGGACTTGAGAGGTGTCTCGACTTGTTACATGTGTCGGATCCTTTTCCAAGATGCCTGCGTACCTTATATTTATAAGGATCAAGCCAACGCAGTTCTGTGTAATTGATTTGTGTCTATCCCTTAGAGACTTTAGGGATAAACTTCGTTAATCTGGGTAATTACTGATTTTATCTGATTTAATCTTATCGTTGTGATATCTTCCTGATTTGAAGAATATCGTTTGAAGATATTTTCCGTTATTAATTGATTGAGATTGATTATTTCCTCGTTTCAAGGAGAGGATAAAACTTAGCGATTAAGTTATAATTATTAATCTGAATTAATAATTAATAATATTGGAAATTTGGGAGATTATTAGAGGCAACCGAAAATATGGCGTAACAATAAGTGTCAAAAGAAGGGACATTATGCTCACGAGTGTCCAGGAGTGAGGCCAGTAGGAATGACTTGTTATAAATGTGGAAAGGTTGGACATATTGCTCGTAATTGCAAGGAGCCTGTTTAGACTTCTAATGTTTTGTGGATCACCGCACCACCAGTATCGCAACAAGCACCGTATCAAGCACCTCAACCCAGAGCTCGTACTTTTAACATGTCTGTCAAAGAAGCTGCTCATGATGCAGATGTGGTTGCAGGTACGCTTACTGTCAACTTTTTTGAAGCTAAAGTATTGATTGATTCTGGAGATACTAAGTCATTTATATCTGAAAGATTTCTTGATAAATTGCACTGTGAGGTTCGCCCGTTAGAAAAGGCATTAGTAGTAGAAGTGGCTAACCAGGATAAGGTTTCGGTAAATCGAGAGTGTCCTAATTGTAGTATAGAGATCGGAGGATATCTTTTCTACGCAGATCTATTAACTTTTAAGTTGGGAGAGTTTGATGTTATTCTAGGAATGGATTGGTTTACTGAGTGCGATGCGCAAATTGAGTGTAGAAATAAACAAGTTAAGTTGCATGCTGAAGATGGTAGCGACGTAGTATTTCAAGGACAGAAGCAAGATAAGAAATTTCTAACGTTTATGCAAGTAAATCGGTTGTTAAAACAAGGATGCGAAGCTTTTTTGGCATATGTGGTTGATGTGAAGAAGCAAGTTCCAAGAATGGAAGATATTCCCGTTGTGAATGAATTCCCTGATGTATTTCCCGATGAATTGCCCGGATTACCTCCAGATAGAGAAATTGAATTTCCGATTGATTTAGGACCCGGAACCGAGCCTGTATCTAAAGCACCTTACCGAATGGCGCCTGCTGAGATGAAGGAGTTAGCGACTCAATTACAAGATTTATTGGACAAAGGAGTTATAAGCCGAGTGTGTCCCCGTGGGGAGCACCAGTGTTGTTTGTTAAGAAAAAGGATGGAAGCATGAGGTTATGTATCGACTATAAAGTGCTTAACAAGTTAACTATCAAGAATAAGTATCCATTGCCAAGGACTGATGATCTATTTGACCAACTGAAGGATGCTGCTTACTTTTCCAAGATTGATTTGAGATCAGGTTACCATCAGTTGAAGATTAAGTCAGAGGATATTCTGAAGACTGCATTTCGTACGAGATATGGACATTATGAGTTTCTAGTGATGGCCTTTGGACTAACGAATGCGCCAGCTGTGTTTATTGATTTAACGAATAGTGTTCAAGAGATATTTGGATAAGTTCACAATTGTATTTATTGATGACATCCTTATATATTTGAGAATCCCTGAAGAGCATGCCGAGCATTTGAGAATTGCATTAGAGACCCTAAGAAAGGAAAGATTATACGCAAAGTTTTCTAAGTGTGAGTTTTGGTTGCAAGAAGTTCAATTCTTAGGACATGTGATTAGTAAAGAAGGAATTAAAGTGGACCACGCGAAGATTGAAGCTATAGTGGATTGGAGTAGACCAAGAACTCCTACTGAAGTGAGAAGTTTCTTAGGATTGGCTGGTTACTATCGGAGATTTGTTCAAGATTTTTCAAAGATAGCCACACCGTTGACTAAGTTGACCCGAAAGAACGAGAAGTTTGTTTGGAATAATAAATGTGAGGAAAGTTTCCAATAATTGAAGAAAGAATTGGTTTCCGCACCAGGGTTAGTATTGCCAGATGATAAAGGAAATTTTGTTATCTATAGTGATGCTTCACATAAAGGATTAGGATGCGTGTTGATACAGCATGGTAAAGTTATCGCGTATGCTTCGAGACAGCTTAAACCACACGAGCAAAAGTACCCAACACATGATTTGGAGTTAGATGCGATTGTGTTCACATTGAAGATTTGGAGACACTATTTGTACGGAGAGAAGTGTGAGATTTTCGCAGATCATAAAAGCTTAAAGTATATTTTCACTCAGAATGAGTTGAATATGAGGCAAAGGAGATGGTTGAAGTTGATTAAAGATTATGATTGCACGATAAGTTATCACCCACGTAAAGCAAATGTAGTAGCTGATGCGTTTAGTAGGAAGGAGAGGCTGAATACACTGACCATGCCTAAAGAGGTATTTCGAGAGTTTGAGAAATTAAGTCTAGAAGTTTATGATTCAAAGGATGCCGATGAGTTTCTTAGTACAATGACTTTTCAACCAGAATTGTTAGAGAAGATTCGGAGATGTCAGGAAGAAGTTATGAGTTGTGAGATGAATACGTTAACTGGAGAAGAAATTTACACACAGAAAGATGAACAAGGTATTTTGAGATTTTCTAAGAGAATATGGATTCCCAATGTATCTGAGTTAAAGAATGAGATTCTAAGCGAAGCCCATAGTTTGAGATATTCGATTCACCCTGGAAGCACGAAGATGTAAAGAGATCTAAAGCAGAATTTTTGGCGGCCGGATATGAAAAGAGAGATTGCTGAATGGATAAGTAAGTGTTATACCTACTAGAGGATCAAAGCGGAACATCAGAAACCAAGTGGACTGTTACAACCATTGGATATCCCTGAGTGGAAGTGGGAACACCTTGCCATGGATTTCGTAGTAGGATTGCCAAAGACTAAAGCGAATCATGATGCGATTTGGGTTATCATTGACCGACTGATGAATTCTGCTCATTTTCTATCGATTAACGAAAATTTTCATTGGACAAGTTAGTGCATTTATATTTGAAAGAAATAGTGTCACGTCATGGAGTTCCTGTTTCGATAGTATCTGATCGAGACCCACGATTCAATTCAAGATTTTGGCGACAATTTCAAGAATGTTTAGGAACCAACTTAAGATGAGTATAGCTTACCATCCACAAACGGATGGCTAGAGTAAAAGGACTATTCAGACTATAGAAGATATGTTAAGAGCGTGTGCACTGGATTTCAAGGGAAGTTGGGATGAACATCTGCCATTGGTCGAGTTTTCATACAATAATAGTTACCACGCGAGTATCGGAATGCCACCGTACGAAGCTTTGTATGGAAGGAAATGTAGATCGCCAGTGTATTGGGAAGAAGTTGGTGAAAGAAAGATTTTAGGACCAGAACTGCTTCAGCAAACAAAGGAGAAGGTTGAAGTTATTCAGAAGAAATTGATAACTGCCCAGGATCGCCAGAGGAAATATGCTAATTTGAATAGGAAGGATATGAGTTTTGAGACAGGAGATCAAGTGTTGCTAAAAGTGTCACCGTGAAAAGGAGTTACGAGATTTAGTAAGAAAGGAAAGCTGAGTCCCAGGTATGTAGGACCATTTGAGATTTTGAAGCGTGTCGGAAAAGTTGCTTACGAATTGGCATTACCACCGCACATGCATCATATTCACAATGTTTTTCACGTATCTATGCTTAAAAAGTACAATCCAGATGTGAGTCACGTAATCGAGTATGAGCCTATTGAGATTCAGCCAGATTTGTCTTATGAAGAGCAACCAGTAGAGATTCAAGATAGAAGTGATAGGAAGCTCAGGAATAAGATTATTAGATTGGTTAAAGTATTGTGGAGGAACCCTAGAGTCGAGGAGTTGACTTGGGAGCTTGGAAGCAAGATGCTTGCCAAGTATCCTCATCTGTTTACTTAGGTGAGATTATGGGGACAGAATCCTTTTAAGGGGGGAAGACTATAACGACCTAGAATTTTTCGCAAATATATAAGTGTTTATTTAATTATTAAAGATGAATTATGTGATCTATGTGATGAATATATTTTTGTGAAGACAAGTTATGTGTGAAATTATGATTTTGTGTTTATATGATGATTGGTATGTGTCGTATATGTCCGTGGAATTTTATTTGTATTTTAGAGCATTAAAAGTATTTTTAAACTGCATTTTTAATCTTTCAAAAATCATATAAAATCATTGGACTTGTTTTAAATCATGAAATCTTTTGCATAATCATCTTTGTGATATGAATTAGTTTTTAAAATTTGTGTGAGTATTTAATTGTGTGTTTTGGTATTTTAAAATGATTTAAAAAGCTTTATTTCTTTTAAAGATCCTTTATTTCGAAAATTCATATAAAAATCATTTTTGAGCCTAAAATTATTTTAAAAATATGAGGAGGTTTGTAATTTCATAAACTTTATTTAGAATTCTAAAAATTATTTTTCTACAAAATTCCTAATTTATTTTGATTTAAAATGATTAAAAATTAGATTTTAAAAGAATAATAGATTTTCAGCATTTGTTAATGTACGAAAATGCCCCTCTTCCTATAAACACACCCACTGTAACACCCCCAGATCCGGGGTCAGGGATCGGGTTGTTACGGTCTCATATTCCATACATAACACTTGACTTGAGTCTAAAATAAATAAGTAGCATGCTGTGACCCTGCAATAATATCCACTCACACACACAATAGTTATAGTCCCAGAGATGGAATTGAAATAAGTCTACTAATTATGGGGTTCACGAATAAAAGTTATTACAATCCCAAAGGAGTAACAACATAAGTTTAAAGTTCTTGCCGCTGATTAACATTAATTATACATATACTTAAACTGGAAAGCAAAAGCTGCCTATCTATGCTACCTCAGCAATGGTAGCGATAATATCAGCGGGTAGTCCTCTGGCTGGGGTAACCTACTTGCGCCGAGTGCGCCTTACGCGGGCCATCAGTCCTAGCTGTTGTTGTGACATAATAAATAAGCAAGGGTGAGCAATAGCCCACCAACAATAACATATAACAGAACAGCAAAGATATATATAACAATTTCAAGAAAAAAAATCTTTGAACCCATATGCCATGCATTAACGAACATAGAGCCAGTATAATATAAAGGATGAAGTTACAAGGTAACTCGAATTATATCTTTCGTAAGAATATCTGCTATGCAAAGATAAGAGCCATATATCATCACTTTTTCTTAAAAAGGAAATTACAGGAAAAATATGAAATTCCAGTTTTGAACAATTTTCAGTCCTGTCAACACTGACAATGTTGCAGAAAATAAATAGATTCTGGATAGTGAACCAATACTGGAGTATGTCGCGCCAGATGACACCGCCTTACGATGATCAGTCGCAGGTTGTGCATCTCAAGATTTGTTTTACTACCGGTAGAAGGAAGAACATATGGACACCACCATACGCCGGATCTCCCTAGCCATCTTTGGGCTTAGACGGGACCGGCGCCACTCGGACCCTACTTCGATGGACTGTCCCACAGCCTCTTATACCAGTTTCAATGATGGACTGTCCCACAGCCTCTTACATAAATACTCCTAGTTCGAATAAATCCATGATTCTGAAACGTAAAGTTCGTCCCCCTTTCCCCAAGTATAATACTTGTTGATAATACTCCACGAAGTAGTCGTATCTAGTTGGAAAGGAAAATTCACCAATATTTCTCAAGTTGATGCTTGTTAATGGATATTGACTTGTTCCAATAATATTACCCCTCGAATGAGGAGGGAGTAACGAACAGACTCAGTTTGATAGTTAGCAACCAAGTTGCGAGTGAAAAAAATAGTTTAACAAGTGTATGACCGGGTAATCCAAGAAATAACAGCTCTCAAGTAAGGTTCCCTTATATTTTAGAAGATAGATTCGAATGAAGAATGGAGTTTTGAGACCTTCCTTGATATAATAATAATAATAATAATAATAATAATAATAATAATAATAATAATAATAATAATAATAATAATAATAATAATAATAGTGTACCTAATATTTGAAGATCGAAGATAGTGTTTGAACGAAGTAATATATTTTAAAGCTTAGTTAGTAAGAAATAAATAAATAATAAAGGAATATTTATCATCTCATAATATTTAAAGAATATTTTTAGAATAGATTTTTGCCCAAAGTAACCTTCGAATGAATATAGGGAATTTATTTATTAAATAAGTAATTCCTCGAATAAATAATTGGAATAATATCCAATAAATAAATCAACCTTAAATGGATATTCAAGAAGATATTCATTAAATAAATAAAGATCAAACGAATATTCCAAATAATATTCATTAAATAACTCAGAGGAATATTCAGGATAGTATTCGATAAATACTCAATCTTAAAGGAGTATTAAACAATATTCAGCAAATATATAAAGGTCGAATGAATATTTGAAATAATATTCCTTAAGTAAATAATCTCGAATGAATATTCAAAATAATATTCATTAAATAAATAATCTCGAATGAATATTCAAAATAATATTCATAAAATAAATAAAGCTCCAATGAATATTCAAAGTAATATTCATTAAATAAATAAACTCAATTGAATATTCCAAATAATATTCAATAAATAAATAATGGAAATATTTACTTAAATATTTTCCTCCGAAAATAATCATGATATATCAAGAAATACCGACTCCCAGTCTATATTCGAAGAATGAGATTCGTATGCCCTTCGCTAAGGGTCTTAGCAATATCCGGCTTATAATCGATATATTATTTATCTATTTTATAAGCCAACATTAAATCAGGGAACAAGTATCACAATATGATTTGAAAGTAGGCATGCATGCTATGGCATATATATAACAACAATTAATCATATATAATATCACAACAATAGTTCCAAGTATTGGAAACTTGCCTGGTAGTCGGGTCGAGGTAGTGTGTCCCGGGTCTGCTCGGTGATCTATAAACAATCAGAATATTTGAGATTAATTACTTAACACTTTTTGAAAAGGCTAAGTATAACTTAACTTAAGTCGAAACACGATTTCGAGTTATCTCGTTATGCACCCTTTTTGGTGTAACTCTTTTTATCACCGATACGATCCGACATTTGTTCGATATTAAGGCATGACCTTACACCCACACTTGGTAGTACTTAAGTCGTATAAGTTCTATGGTCGGTCATTTACGAATCAAGATTATATCTCGAGTTTTAGCACTCGTTTTCTAAGTGATTTACCAAAGTTATAACCAAGTGTACTTTTAAGGGGTTCGTTCGCGCTTAATCTTGATTCGAACATTTTTATAAAATCGGAAAACGATCTGTTTGACATGTGGTTTTCTCTCACACCTTCCTTTTTCTCTCTAATATTTAATTATCATGATTCGCCACTGATTAGACAATAATATTAAAGGGGATCAATTTCAATTACGAACTCACACTTATGGTTTCGAACCACTTTTACGAATTTAACCATAATTCCTAAACCGTAAGTCCGTTTCACATGATCTTTATATCAAAACGAAGCTTATAACATAATCTATCTTATAATGGTAGAATATGAAACTGGACAGTGAGTTATAGCTATTGTCAAACACGATTTCTTAAGGTTAACAAAATTTCGGCATTACGACGGCTATAAATCGAGCGTTTCTAAATGCGTAACATCAAAACCAAGCCACACCGGGCATATATCCAACTTATACACATGATTCTCATCTTAAAAAGATCCATGAACATTTCACTTCATCATCATAACATTATATGGCTAAATCAACAACAAGATCATGCTATCATGCTTATAATAACACTAATAACATAACTAAGCTTAAACCACCAAGGCATAAATCTCAAACAAGAGCTAGGGTTCTTAAGGGTTATACCTTCCTTGAAGTATGCTAAGACCTTACTAAGCTTTGATTTGTCCTTGGGTGTGCTTAAGTTTGCTTAGATCAACCAAAGAAACAAGAAAAATCAAGATTAGTTCATGAAAACACTATTTATCCTCATCTTTGATGATTTATTTGAAAATGGAAAAAGAAGAGATTGAAGCTAGGATTTTTAGGAGATCATTTATATGAATTATAGAACTCACCATAAAAGTTTCAAGATCAAATGATGGTTGGAAGTTGGATTTTGATCCTTGAATTTCAAGAAGGCCGAATGGAGCTTGGTGGAGAGAAATGGTGTTTGGCTTGGTTGATTTTTTGATAATAATGCATAAAGTGGTTTCCTTGAATAATTCTCATCTTAAAGTGGCTTTATTAAAGGTGTGATGCAATGGATGATGAAATTGGATGGACAAGTGTTGATAATTTGATGTGTTAAGGCTAACCAAGTGGTTTGATTGCTAAGTACTTGGTTATACTCTAATTGATCTAGTTACTTGGTAACTAGTTTGGTTACTAGATATTTCTTACTTGCACATGCATGCACCTTGATCTCTGCTTGCTCTTTTGTCCGGTTATTGCTCAATATAATTGATCGTTCGAAAGAATATCTCAAGGATTTCTAGTTAGGGTTTTACCGGAAACCTTCTTAATATTTATAATACCATTCTCAATCTTTCTTAATAATTCTTGAACTTAAATTCCTTAATTCCTTTTAATAAATCCTTAAGTCTTATAGTGTCCAGGGAAATCTCGGAGAAAATAAAAGTGCTATTTTTCCGAATCCGATAACTTTTACATACACTCTTTTTCCTCTTGGATCATTGATACGAACTCAGAAATCCGTTCCGGGTACTTCTATATAGTGTCGTCTAATAATATTCTATTTACCACCAAAATCACTATTCACCACTTATTCTTTACTTTATTCCTTATAATTAGAAAAGTGATCTCTCGCTTTCCCGAGCGTTCCTTAACCTTTTTACGGAACCACTGGACTAATAACAGATATCGATTTGGATAACATGAGAATAACTCTCCTATTTGGAATTAACATATCTTACTTATCCAGGAGATAGATTATTCTTATCTAAGTTGTCAACCAATAGCATTCTTCAAGACATATGAACATTTGAATCCAAATCCATCCCATTTTCATTCATTAGAACAATTGTTACATCGTAGTTGTAACCACTATTCATATTTACATTAATACATACTCAAAGTTTTAATTCTACCCAAAAATCTGGGTTCTTACACCCACCGTCCCATTTCTTCACTTTTGTTCGAGAGTTGCACAGCTGGGTACTCTCTTCTTCTTCCTTCTTCGTTTTTCTTTAATTCTTAAGCTCAAATCATGTGTATATCTCTGTTTTAATCATCCAAATTGTGTTCATATGCTTGTTTCATGTTTGGGTAAAGTTGTGGAGTAGTTTATATATATATATACACACAACCGTATGTATGTATTTGTGTATATAGGATTCGTTTTTGACATACAAGCCTTGTAAGCTGTTAATTTGTGAATTAAATGTTATTGTGGAGTCTTTTAAAGCTATAAATCAAGTTTTTGGGTTAGGGTTTGAGTTGGTATCGGTATCTCAACCGAAACCCACCGATGGTGGTGTTTTCCGGTGAGTAACCGATCGAAGATGGTAGTCCCGTGGCTGTGTAGCATCGTTTGCATGCCTATATATGTTTGTTAGATGTAAATTTTGAATTGCATGTAAAGGGTTTTGTATTTTTGGATTTTTAATTGAATTAATTATGTACAAATTCGAAGATATGCATGTGAATGTAAATTATATGAATTGTTCTTGATGATTTTGATGTTAGATGTTAATTTCAGATTTTATTTTAGAGAGGCATGTATAGTTTCTTGAATTATTTGAGATTAATTCGAAGTATTATGAATTTATTTAGAATATTCGATTTTTTTATGTAATAATAATAATTAAAGATTTGTCTTGTTGAGATAATGTCAAGTGTGAGCTAACTGATGTGTATGAATGATTTTCAGATTTAATAAGTGCTAAGGTTCGAATACTAGATTAAATATATGACTTATACGAATTGTTATACATTAATATAGATTATTCGGATTTTATGAATTATTGTTATAAGTAAAAGTTGATTCTGATGAGTATATATTAAGTGTTAGTTAGTTGACATAAGAGTGTAATTTTCAGAATTTTTATAAGTTGAATTGGAGTTTATTCGATTGGAATAAGAATTACATGATTGTGTGATTCACTATATACGACTTAGTAATGTTATCCGAGAATGATTTATATTGTTAAGTTATCGATATTCGTGAATGGTTTCGGATTTCATAGTAAGTGTAAGTAGTATAATGTTGGGAGTGTAGGTGGATTTGTAATCCATCGGATACATTTGGTTGTGTTTTGAGTCTGTTATGTTCCGACGGGCTAGTCCTATTTACAGAGGAGACTCTGCCCGATTTTCGTAAGAATTATAAGTCATAAATGCATAATGGAATGGTGTAAAGTACTTTTAACCTAAGTGATCTTATATGCTAAGTGTTTAAGTGATGTGTCTATGATTTACATGTCCTACATGCTATGTGCTTAAATGCTTATGTGACTTTAATGAGCTGTACTGTAATTCTGGTCAATAGGTGATATATGTATTAAGTATTAAATATAGGAATTGATGGGTAGAATAGGGTTTGAAGTAAAAGAGAGTGTAGAATACTAAAGTAGTACTTATGTTTATGTAGATAAGAAGGACGTAGGACCTAGCGATAAAGGAAAAGCTAAAGTTGAGTATCAGTGACTGCATTGTTAGTTGTTGCATTCTACCGGAGGCAAGTAACTCTGTCTTTTCTCTTGAAGTTTATATATTCTTGAACTGTCATATCCTGTTGATTCAAGCATGCCTATCTTACATCATATTGATCATAAATCTTGTCGAACCTATCTTTGCATGTACCCAGAATTCTGCTAACAACTACCAAACAACTTAAAAACCCTAAAACAACATAATCCTTTCTAATTGCTTCTTGACCATACTGTCACTTAGAGCTTAACAATTCTAATTCTTTTTAATTGCTTCTTGATTATATATGCCATACTGCTTTCCAGAGTTAAACCTAATTGACTCACGGATAAACCAGTGTTCTACTTAACCCATGTCTGTAGCCAGTTGAACCTATGTTGACCTTTAAAACTTATAAAACTTCATTGTGACCTAATCACTGTTCTATAAACTTGATTCCTATATTATTGTTTTTAAACCCTACAATTTGATCAGTTACTTTTAAACTAAACCTAATTCATATCTTTGACCTTTGACTTAAATTTCATTCCTATTACCCTAATCAAAGCCTTGATTACTTTTGAGTCTATATCTTCTTGATTCAGTCTTGTATCTCTATTTCCTTGATATCAGAGGACTTAGTCAAACCCTTTGACTTTTATCACTGCAAATCAAAATGAGTTATTTTCTTAAAATACTTTGAAGTTACTTAGACTGGGCTGATCTGTTATCAGTGAGTCGAAGGTACTTCGGGGTAATGGTTTTTGAAAGGATTTAAGTATTCAAGTGTTTTCCAAATTTAAAAAGGTTTTCTAAATTTTAAATGTTTTCAGAATATGATTTATAAAATGTTAGGAACTCCGATAAAAATGGTTTATACGGATTACTGACGATTGGAAAGGCTTGAGCGAACGGGTAATGCCGGTTCCGCCTGTTTATGTGTTTTATGGTGTAGTTCTGGTCTGTCCAGTCCAACACCCTTATAGGCCAATGTGTTGCCTTTTGGGAACCCAAGCTATCCTAATGAAAGGATTAATGTCCAGAGGGACTCTGTGTCCGTTATGGGGATTTTATGGGCTGATCACCCGTATTGTCTGTGTGAAATAAAACCTCCAACTAGTTTTCTTAAAGTAAATGATTAATTTTAGATACCGTGAATTGAAATTGGTTTACCGATTGAAATGTCAATTGCTTTACACATATTTTAGTAATCATTGTTATCCTGCTATATTCAAATGCCAGTATTACTTTTCAGCTTCCAGTATTCATATGTTGTCCCATGATTCTTCTGTCAACCCTTGAGTTATCCTGGTATACTGCTTTCAGTTTCAGATTTTTAGTTACTTGTTGAGCGTTGGCTCATTATTATTTTTGTATAACCCTTTTGATAGTAGCTTAAGAATCATGGTTGGTACCATCCAGACTGCGAGGAAGCGCACCTTCCGTGACCCTGTTGTGGTTTCTTTTGAGATAGCTCCCGAGGTAGATGCAATAACAGCTCAGTGAGGAGATTTTAATAGTTGGTTTCTAAGTTAGTCGTGAGAACTAGTTGGTGTAAGAATTTGAATTCATGGTTTGTAATAGAAATAATTTGAATTTGGTTTGTAATAATAAGTAGATAGACGTTGGCTTGCTTATTTCATACCATCACCTGTGAAAGATCCAGGTGGGTAGAGTTGGGGTCAGTCAGCATGCTATATTTATATTTACTTATTTTTAGGGTGTATATATCTAGTGTGTTAGTGACTCCCCGATCTAGACCCTAGATTGGGAGGGCGTCACAGGTTGGTATCAGAGCTACGGGTTTTGGTCACTGAAACAATCCAAGATTTAGGATCACTAGTAAAAGGAGTATAAACAATTAGGTTTAAGAGTGATATGTGTTATGGAGTGATTATAGGATTAGGTTCTTCCCATTGCGTTAGATTTTATAGGACTAACCTAACATAATGTTTATATTCTGCGTGTATATATATATTATTACTACAGGATATGGAGTTGGATGATGATGCACCTTTACTTCCCGATTCCGATAGTTCATCCGAGGAGTCCAATCCTTCTGAGATTATGTCTGATGCCGATGCGGAGGTTGAGTCTGACATTGAGGTTATGTCTGAGACCGAGGTCGAGAGTCCCCCGGCCCGTGCCGACACCCCTGTACCCCCTGTTATTGAGTCTCTACCTGTTACCGGGTCCGTGCCTGTTCCTGTCCCAGTACCAGTTGTGACCCCATCTGCCACCGAGCATGGCGAGTCTTCCATCGGATCTTTTTCGGTTCCCGAGCCTATACCTTAGTGTACATTTGAGGATATGGTTCGCAAGTGCGAGAGTTTGGCAGGTCAGAATGCAGAGCTGAAGGAGCTTATTGAGAAGATGAAAGTAGAGGCGCAACTTCGAGTAGATTTGACTACTATTGATTGGAGGGGACGTATCAGGATGTTGGAGGATGCTTTTAGGCACCGTTTATGCCGGAATCCTATCACACATAATATATTAGCCGAGGCTCGTAGACTTTCGAGTGTGATTTGTTGGACGTTGTGTGAGCTTCGCAAGACCCGAGGTTCCCCTGATTAGACTGCTGCTATGGAGATGATTTATGAGTGGGACATTTGGTAGAGCCCATTAGTGTTAGTTATGGTTACTACTAGTATAGGATGTTTTCCCTGTTTTTCTGAGATACTTAAAAAATATTGAGCCCATTAGGATGATTTATTGATCAAAATAAGAAAATATTATACTTACATACAGTTTTGCTTTCAAATTTCTGGTAATACTAATTACTTTTGTTGTTAACCGTGTAGACTATAATTGTCATTAAAGTTGATTAAATGTTTTTGCTTGACAACTTACACATAAGGAGAGATTAAATGGATTAACACTTTTGTCTATAGAAAGTAGTTTGCTAGAAAATGTTGATTACAAAAATATTATTAGCGAGTTTGCTTCAAAAAATGCTAGAAGAACCATTTTTAATTAATTTGTATTATTTATGTACTTGTTACAATTTTTTTTTTTACAATTTTCAGTTATGTTTTTATTATGTTTTAAAGTTATTTTATGAACTTGTTATGTTTTTTTACAAATTTTAGTTAATGTTTAATATTTTATTTAGTTGTTATAAAGAAAAATTATTACTGTTAGGGCAATTTTTTTTTTTGTTTTGCACAGGGCATCCAAAATCTCAGGACCGACTCTGGTGGCAGTGATACATGGTAGTGCCACGTCACCAGTGGTAACGTCACTGCTGACGTGGCAATGACACAGGCCAGTGGCGCATCATCAGTGATGATGTCACTGCTGACATGGCATTGCCACGTCAGCATTGATGACGTGACAATAATGGCGTGGCCATGTTCTCATTTGGTTATACCACAGAATCAGAAAATTGGTCTTTTTCAATTATAGAACCAAAAATTAAAATTTTGATTCTACTATAGAATTAAAAAATTAGTGGCGTGTTGCGGTTCTCTATATTATTTGGTTCTCTAGAACAATGGTCTACATTAATAATGTATATTACTATTAATATTTTAATTAATATTAATATTTTACAACAAAAATATTTTAATATTTTTATAATGTATATTACAAACCATCACTAATTTCTACAACAAAAATCACTAATATTTTAATTATAACATATTAATTATATTTTAATATAATTATAATGTATATTACAAACCATCAATAATTGCTACAACAAAAATCACTAATATTTTAATATAATTATTACTAATTGACCCATCCCACCCCATCTGAAATCACTAATAAACACAGTTAAAAATCAATAATTTACACCCAGCCACCCAGCCACCCCCACCCCAATAACAAATATACATAGTTAAAAATCACTAATTTACACCCACCCTGTAACGCCCTCCCGATCTGGGGTCAAGATCGGGGTGTCACAACACAATCTAAATGCATAAACCCTGCTGACAATAATAATAAAACATAATATAATGACCCCACTATTAACCTGGATCTTTAACAGGTAGTGGTATGAAACAAGCAAACTAATAAACTAAGTTATTACATTACAATACCAAATCCTTTATCAAAGGTTAAAAACATTCCACAAATATAATTTACTAGTTGGCACTATTTCAACAAGTCTTGAATGCTATCCAAAAGTCCAACCTTCTACCAGAGCAATACTAGTCTGCCTAGGTTTCCACCTAGCAATCACTCCTCCTGACAAGGCCTTTAAGATATGACTTCTTCTTTCTTAACTGAAAAGGGTTAGAAATAATAGCAAGAGGTGAGCCAAATGCTCAGCAAGTAACAATATGAATATAAAAAAATCCACAACAAAATTTGTTTACAACTATAAAAGAATCCTTCTTTGAGCTTTCCACAGGATGAAAATTTATAAATCCATCTCAGGGAGAGGGAGAGAAAAAGAGAGCAATCAATTCTCTTTTTAAAATAATTTCCACTTTTAATATATTTCAGTTAATTTAAATTTTCTATTAAAACCGGACAGTACGGGTGATCAGCCACGTAAAGTCCCCATACCGGACACTAGGTCCCTCTGGTCCTTAAATTGGGTTCCCAATTAGGCATCACATTGGTCTTTAATGCTGGACTAGGGGAACCACCCCTAGCCTCTTACGCTAATTATTTTAATAATTAAATGTTTTAATGAACTAAAGCAAGCTTCGATAAACAGAACTCTTATGCAATAATTCAGGGTAGGGAGATATTCTGTCAATTTAAAGAATAAGTGACTAAAAGTCAGGTGAGCAATCCAATTTAATTGTATAAGGTTCACAAGATAGGGTTCAAGTGCAATTCACAAGTATTTAGGAAAATAAAATAAAGGTTTGTCGAGCTCTTATCATTTTAGAGGTGTAATTCAAGGTGGTATCGAACATGGTATGGCTCGGGAAAAATAGGAGTATAAACAATAAGAGTAATTAATTAATTAATTAAGGACATAACAAAGGTTACAGATTTAGAGTTTAATTCAAGGGTTACAAAGTATAGTTAGGCTAGTGTGGATTAAGGAGATAGATATGAACTAAGGGTTAAGCTAATACAAAAGGTATGTTATACCACTGGGTTTACAGTTCAACGAGAATTAAAACAATTCAAGGAGGTGCAATAGTTTAATCAGTAGTTTATATGGGTAAACAAGAAGGTATAAAGGATTAAGCAATTGTTTATATGATTTAACATTATAGTACAAGAGGTTCGACAATTAACTTGAAAGAAGCAACAATAAGTTATAAGAATTTAAAACAACAATTCATGGATAATTGAAAGAATCCGAACTCCGATGCAAGGTTCGAGTTACTTGCCTTAACACAGTACTTTTACTCTAATCACTTAATTCCACAAGTCCTCAGCCTTTGCCTTTCCTTTACCCCTTGAGTCTGCATCCTTCGAATCTACGCATAAAAACGCTACTTCAGAATTCCATATAATATTCGGCGTTCGTCTTCGAACATCCAACCTTATTCTACCCTTGCAATAACCCCTAAATTTAATTACCTTAATCATTTTATCTCAACTACATACCACTGATATAAACATATAATTATAACCTACAAGTATTTAACAAATAATCACGTAAATAAAATATAACTCAAATATCACTCCATAGTAGAAGTACACACACACAC
The DNA here is from genome assembly GCA_036435485.1 of Saposhnikovia divaricata. Lineage (NCBI taxonomy): Eukaryota > Viridiplantae > Streptophyta > Magnoliopsida > Apiales > Apiaceae > Saposhnikovia > Saposhnikovia divaricata. Next base: position 62,796,799 of record CM071597.1, on the reverse strand, counting down.
ACACACACACACACACACATATATACTCGAGAATGTACAATTTAGGTTTTTTTGGAAAAATTTGACGGCATCCCCTTTATACGGGTGACTGCCAGTCGGAACATACCCGACACAACCAACAATAATATTTATATTACCTCTAAAATTGAAATTTATATCCAATAATCAACCAATTTCGAATCATCACAATTTTATTCTGAATAATCCATTATATAGTAAATAAACTGCACCAATCAATATACAATTCGGAACTTACAATAAGACACAAATAAATTCATAAAATCATTTTAAAATCCTTAAAAATCAAAATAAATCCATCCAATATTTTTAAAATTCAAATAAACTAATAAAGTAAATAATACAAAAGATTTAGTAATTTTTACTAATCCCGATGATTTTATAAATCACTAATATACACAGCTAAAAATCACTAATTTACACCCACCCCACCACCCCCATCCCCATCTCCATCTGAAATTACTAATATACACAGCTAAAAATTACTAATTTATACCCACCATCCCCGCCCTGCCCCCATCCCTATCTAAAATCACTAATGTACATGGCTAAAAATCATTAATTTACAGCCACCGGGGTGGGGTGGGCGTAAATTAGGATTTTAGCTGTATATATTAGTGATTTCATAGGGAGATGGGGTGGGTGGGTGGGTGGGGGTGGGGGTATGTTGGGAGTTGTCCCACATCGGTTGTGGGAGTGGCATATTGTTGGTTAATAAGCAGCCAGATTAACTCCATTAGTGTGAGGCCTTTCGGGAGTGACCCAAAAAACAAATCCGTGCGGGCTAGGCCCAAAGCGGACAATATCATACTAGTGTGGAGTTAAGGTCTGCTTAGTAAGCCCAACAAGTGGTATTAGAGCCCATGGTTCGGTAGTTGGATCCTGGGGGTTATAGGCTACAGGTGTTCGATGTGGGAGGTTCCCCTTAGTGCCGTTGGAGATCTGTTGGGTTCCTTGTGTCGAAAGTCTTCCTGAAAGGTGTTCAAGTGGCAGGTTCCGCAGGTGTGGCGGCGGTGCAAGATATAAACAGATTAATCGTAGGTGTAAGACCATGGGTTATGTGGTTCTTGGTTTGAGTGGAGGATTGTTGGGTGGTGTCAACCCAAGTACCACATCGAGGAGGTAAGATATAGTTCTCTTGTGTATAGAGCAACAGGTTAACTCCATTAGTGAGGCCTTTTGGGATATGTCCAAAAACAAATCCGTGTGGGCTTGACCCAAAGCGGACAATATCATACTAATGTGGAATTATGGCGTGCTAGCAGCCCAACAAGTGGTATCATAGCTTTGGCAGATAACGGTCCATAACAATCTCGATGGGCTTCTAGATGGATCCAGGAAAAGGGAGATGGGCTATCCCAAGTTGGTGATAAGTGGATTTTATATCCACTTGGAACGCTTCGAATCGGCTTAAATTGATTAACTTGGCCTCAAGTATGTCTGTTTTCATCTAATTGTGTAGGATTATATACTTCGGGTAGGTTTGGCGTTGTCTTTGATTTTGAAATAAAGGACGTAGATGTTCCTATGGTGCTATGCTAGTCTTGAGTCAAGAAGTTGAAGAACGGCAACTCATGTGGAAGGAACGGATGAAAAGGGAGATAAAACGAAGAAAATAGCAAGAAAAATCAGTTCTGGCAGTTTCAGGAAGCGCAGGGGCGCTTGGCAGTAGCGCAGGGGCGCGTGGAAAGACCCTGGAGAGCGTAAGGGCGCTTGACAATAGCGCAGGGGCGCTTGGTTTCGCTGGAAAAGTCCTATTTCTACTTAAAAATGCGTTTTCTTGGAGGGCAAGTTGCTAGAGGCCTATATAAACACATCCCAACTTCATAGAACGTACCAATACCCAATTCAACACAGAGAGAGAGCTGAGATGGAGATTCAAACTTGGAGAAGGATTCCCAACGCTCGTGATAAGCAACGGAGATCTAGATCTACTTTTTGTTTTCTTCTTTTAGGCGATACTCTTGGATGTTTTTGGGATTTGTTTTCTTCACTCTATTACTCTAGCATTATTATTATTATTATTATTATTATTATTATTATTATTATTATTATTATTATTATTATTATTATTATTATTATTATTATTATTATTATTATTATTATTATTTAGACCTTGTTTTACATCATGTTATCTCTAGATCCCATGATGACGAGCCGTTCGATTATGAACTAATCGTTGTCATGGGATTCTAACGGATTTATTTATGTAGTTTAGTAGTTTGATTGCTTTAAAGATTTGTGTGTGATGAATTATGATATCCTCGTATGGTTATACTTAATGTTTTTAGATGCGTAGCTAACATCTAAATTGTTAATCTTTATTGAAGTGACATTGGATATAAAGATTAGAACTTGCCATGCTAGCATAGGTTTATGAATGTGTTAGGTCCCAAAGTATCGTAGAAGGGGGGGTTGAATACGATACTATAAAAATTAAAAATAATTCCGAAAATATATCTTTATTGATAATAAACTCGAAGGGGTGTTACAACTTATAATCCAATGGATTAGCTTCAAAATTAGAACACTCCTAAGGATAGTTTAGGCACGAGGACCTTCTACCCGACATTGCCTGAAATTGGGCTAAGCCGACTTTCCTACTAGACGGACTATCTAGCAGCTTACACAGAAAATATATGAGAGAGAAGAGAGAGTTGTGTGTTGAGGTGTATTTCGAAATGAAATACAACAGGCCTATTTATAGGTTATAGAAAGTCACTATGCAGTTAATATACGTAACTGATTACGTATATTAACCTGCCTAATTTCAACAACCTGCCGAACTTTTCAACCACTGCATTTTCAATTTCAAAGTCTTACTTTGATTTTTAATACCTGTGGGCCCCACATGTTCCCTACTTTATGAATAGTACTTTTGGGTACTATTCACATGAATAGTAACTTCGATTACTATTCACCCGGTGTGAATAGTGATTTCGGTGAATAGTAATTCCGATGTGAATAGTGATTTCGGTGAATAGTAATTCTGATATGAATAGTGATTCTGGTTACTATTCATTTTCCTCTTATTTTTGACATCCTTAAATATTCAGCTTCTGAAATGGAGGATATCAACACTGCTCTCAATCATACCTCTTTAACAGTTTTTCTGAGTTAGATACTTCGATTCCTTTGTGAAAATGTTGACGCCTAGTGCAACTGGTCTGGTTCACAGACGACTAACATTCACTCGTGGTCTTCATATCATGTCTTTAAGAATACTGCCAAGAATTGTGCAACCATAAAAACTTTATCACTGAAATCTTTTGGCCCTTCAACTGAATCATCTGTACATCTTATTTTTGTCACTGAGGCTTGATCATTTTAATGAACTTCTTTCAGCGACTTGATCCTTGTTGGTGCCTGTTCTTCAAATTTCACGATCCCTGTATAGAGTTTATTATTTATCTTTTATACTAGTTGAGTTATATATGTCCTCTATTACCTATTACATTTTTAAGCTTTACAGAATGTTTTGACATCATGATTCGTAGTGTAATTTTAACCATCTTACGCTGCCCCATGTGATCTCAATGGATAACTTGCGCTTAAACCGTTATGTTTTCAAATCTTATAGACATATAAGATCTAAACATAATTGGTATCTACCCAACTTCTGAAAGGCAGAGTGTGTAAACTTGTAAAACAATAACTAATGTAACTCAACTAAAGGAAAAGATACTTAACCAGAAGACAATCAAGAACAAGAAGTCACAAAGAAATCAACACTAAATGAAGACAAGGTAATTGATACAATTCATCATGTTAACTATGATCAAGCCAAGAAGAAATCATTGAGAGAAGTTCAAGTCAAAGTTGTTCATGCCTCAGTGATTTGAAAAGCCAAGAATCAAGATCATAACTATCAGTATCAATAAGACTAATTGATTTCAAGTGAACAAGAAGGAAAGCAAATATTGGAAAGCCACATTTCTAATTGGATATGGTAATTTATTCAAGAAGCAAAAACACTATCAAGACTAGTCACTTATGAACCAGACCAGTGCATCAAGTGTCAGGACATTGATAGCAAGTTTATGTCAGTAATAAAGATCCATGTTCAAGAGCTTGGTGAAGAATAAAGAAGACATGAAGATATCACAAGTTCAAGACTCAAGTAGAAGTTCTACTTAGAGTGCAGCTTCAACATGACACATGGCATCTTCTGATTGGCAGATTTCCAAGCTTTCAAGATAAGGCAAGATTTATGTGGACATCATTGGGCCACGTATATCTTAGTCTTTGAAGACTACAGGACATAGATTACATGTAGTATAAATAGAAGTACTTGTGTAATGTTTTAGTTAGTGAGCAATTCTTGAGAGAAACACTTGTAAAAGAGAGAGAGTGCATTCACAGAGCTTAGTATCATTCACTTCTCTTTGAACTTCTGTTATACTTTGTAATGAATGTTGTAGCAACCACTTCAAGTTATATATAAGACATATATTCCTTGAATCTGTGTGTTCGTTTATTGCATCGTATTTATTGCTTCTCATATTTGAAAAGTTGTATTCACCCCCCCTCTACAACACATTTGGACCTAACAATTGGTATCAGAGCTATATGTTTAACATACAAAACATAGATCCTTGTGTTTGGTAGAAGAATCGTGAGTTTTCATTTTCTAGATCTACTTTTCATTTTCTCGAAAAGTGAGCTTTCATTCGTTTGTAGTGAAAACTCATCCGAAAAATTATTTAAATACTCCAGGTGTGATTATTTAGCTTGGGTGTATTTTAATTAATTTTTGTGAATTAATCTGGGTACTTTGATATTTGGTGTTCTTGAGTGTTCATCATCTGTTCTTATCAAAGAAGACAACCCAACAATTTTTTGATCTCCTTTTCAAACAGATAAATAGTAAAAGAATAAAAAGGTGTTTTTGGACTTTTTGATTTGCATTATTCACGACCGAAAGTGAAACAAGACATACTCAGTACCTAGCACGTGGGTTAGGTGGGTTAGGTGAGTAAAGCATCAAAAGTCAAAAGGTGTTAAAGAGATAATATTGTTTATTCAATATTAAAGTAATCTGCAGAAAAATTATTCTAAGGACAAAAGTTCTACATAGAATTTCTACTTGAGATTTTCTACATAGAATTTCGACTTGGACAATTTCTACTTAGTGAAGTTCGACTTGAGCAAAATTTCTACTTAGAGAAATTTCGACTTAGGCAAAAGTTCTACATATAAATTCTACATAGCCTAGTCTTGGGTACTTAGAAACTTTTAGTGACCAGAATTGAAATGGCTCCTAAAAATGCATTCAAGATCCCAATGTTCAACCGAGATCACTATGAAGAATGGGTTTTCAGAATGAGACTCTATCTAGAGACTGTTAACCTGAATATCTGGAAGTCCTTGACAAGGGTAAATTTGTTCCAATGGTGGTTATTCCTGCACATACGGAAGGAGGGGTGGTTATAGCACCTCGGTCTGAGCCCAAAAAGGCAGCGGACTTTTCGGATGCTGACAAGGAGCAAATAGCTTGTGATACTGCCGTACGACAAACCTTGATGGAATCTCTTGATCATGAAATGTTCAACATAGTCAAAGGTTTGACTACAGCAAAGAAGATTTGGGACAAGATAGAAGTTGTCATGGAAGGATCTGCAGAGGTTAGAAGTAACAAGACACTCATACTCAAGATGGAGTATGACACCTTTAGAATACGAAAAGGAGAAGGCATAACAGACGTCTATCTACGATTCAATCAGTTGGTATTGGATTTGAATCTGAGAGGTGTAACTCTCCCCATGGTTGAGACTAATACGAGATATCTGAGGAACCAGCCAAAGAGCATTGAACATAGGGTCTACGCAATAAGAGAAACCAGAGATTTGCATACAACTTCTCTGGAAGAGTATTATGGAATATTAAAGACCTATGAGCTGGAAACACTTCAAGATCAAGCATGGGACAATGATTCAAAAGGAAAAGAAACTGCATCAGGATTAGTTGCTGATGAGGAAGAGTCTAAGAAGGCAATGGTTGCAGCAAAGCCTAAATCATCACCTGTACCACATCAAGTTGATAATGATGACGAGTGCACATCTAACAGTGATGATGACTACTACACCCAAGAAGAGCTGGACAACATGGACGATAGTGTCATGGCATACATGGCAAGGAAGTTCAGCAATATGAGATTCAGAAAGAGCAACCGACCACAGAGAAATTCTTCATCTTTCTATCGGGCTGCTAAGGGTGGTGGTAGTTCGTCAGGCTACCAAGGTAAAGGCAAGAATACCAGCTACAAATCTCCTTTGGATTTCAAAATAAAGTTCAAATGCTATAATTGTGGTGAAGCTGGACATTTTGCCTCGGACTGCAAAAAGCCTAAACAGACTTATCCAAAAGAGACATATGAAGCCCTCAAAAGCAAGTATGAATCGCTGGTGAAGGAAAGACATGGAAAACGAGCTTTATTGGTGACAGAAGGAAGAGCTTGGGATGATTCAGATGAGGAAGATGTTACTCATGTAGCAAACTTTGCCCTCATGGCTGAGACATCAGAGGAACCAGAGGTACCAGTTCTGACTCTTAAAGTAGAAATGTCTATTGATGATTATAAGGAACAGAACGGGGCTCTTAGTGAAGAGATCTATATGTTGTGCAAAAGCCTAGACTCTTCTCAAAAGGAACAGAAAACACTTGTTGCCAAATGTAGAATGCTTGAGGCAAAAGTGGAAGAGTTAGAGGCTGCTTGCACTGTAGATACTTCCCTAAGAGACTTTATCAAATCTCTAGAACACAAGCTCGTCCTTAAGGAAGAAGTAGAAGCATGTCTTAGGAACAATCTAGCTGAGTTAGAAACTAAATGCGAAGCTTACAAACTAGCTGCTAGTAAAGTGTATGTAGATAATGACACATATAAGAAGATAATTGGAGTAGGTGTAGGACTTGATTATTCTGACCTTCCTAAGAAAGAAGGAAAGAGACCTATTGACCCTAGTTCCAGTGACCTTAAAAAGGAAACACCTAGCATTCTTAAATCAGCTGTCAAACCTATCTACAAACACCTTGTTCCTAGAATAGACGAAGAAGAGACTGAATTGATAGCTAGATATGAGATTGAGATGGAAGATCGCCAGAAAGCACAACCTATAACTCCTATCAAACAAGTTAAAATCAATTTCCCTAGAGATGAATCTAGACTAGGATTAGGAGCTAAGGCTGTTAAACAACAAGGAAAGAAAGAAAAAGGCATAAAAGAGGTTAAGGCTGAACGAATAAAGAAAGCATGTTATCACTGTAAATCTACTGAACATCTTTCTTATGCATGTAAAGCTAACATAAATGTTCCTGCTGCACATGCCATGCCTACCACACATACAATGAATAATCTGCATCAGAATCATGCACAGTGTGGTCAACCTAATTGTATGCCATGCACTTTTAACATCATGCTAACTTTTGTGCATTTAATGAATGCATCTAGCCAGTCATGCTCAAATACTGTTGCTAGTTCAAACATCAAGAAAAAGCATGTGAGAGCCAAGACTGTCAGTCCTCCTAAAGTTAGGAGTGACAAACCTTCTCCTAAGACTGACAAATCTGTCAAGTCTGAGAAAGGAAAGGAGATAGTCGAAAGCTCTAGTAATGTTAAGAAAAGTGCATCTCCTGTTGTTAAATCTGTTGATTCTCGATCTTATCGAAAAGCCGGGCCCAATCAAAGTTGGGTTCCGAAGAATGTCTAACCAATCTGTCATTGCAGGGCGTTAAGCAGAATAGAAATAAAGTTATATGGGTGCTAGACAGTGGAGCATCGAGGCATATGACTGGAAACAAGTCCCTGCTTACAGAGTTGGTTATGAAGGCTGGCCCTTATGTTACCTTTGGAGATGACAGCATAGGTGTGACTAAGGGATATGGCAAACTGAAGACTGGTAATGTCATCATTGAAGATATTTCCTATGTTGAGGGACTGAAGCACAATCTGTTGAGTATCAGTCAATTCTGTGACAAAGGTTACGAAATTGTCTTCAATAAGAAAGGTGTATCAATCACTCACATCAAGGAAGGCTCATTGGCTTTGAGAGGAGTTCGAAAGGCAGATCTTTTTGTTGCAGACATGGATTCAGCAAATCAGAATGAGGTCACCTGTTTCTACAGCAAAGCCTCGGATGATGAAAGCTGGTTATGGCACAAAAAGCTATCTCACTTAAACTTCAAAACGATGAATGCTCTCGCGAGGCGAGAATTGGTGAGAGATCTACCTCAAATGGAGTTCGCTCCGAAAGGACTCTGTGAAGCTTGTGAAATGGGAAAGTCGAAGCGAGCATCGCATAAAAGCAAAGAAATTTCTAGTATTACTGAGCCTCTGCAACTTCTTCATATGGATTTGTTTGGCCCAGTGAATGTCCTATCTTTGTCTAGGAAAAGATATGCATTGGTAATCGTGGATGACTTCTCCAAGTATACATGGGTATTGTTCGCAATGACGAAAGACGAAGTACCTTTCTTAATCATTGATCACATCACTCAAATTGAGAATGTTTCAACACTTACTGTGAAGACGATTAGATCAGACAATGGCACTGAATTCAAAAACGCAGTGCTGAATGACTTCTGTGTATCTAAGGGAATACGTCGTCAGTATTCAGCCCCGAGAACTCCACAGCAAAATGGAGTAGTTGAAAGGAAGAATAGAACTTTGGTTGAAGCAGCAAGAACTTTGTTGTATGATTCGAAACTTCCTCTGTACTTCTGGGTCGAAGCAGTGAGTACCGCTTGTTACACTCAAAATAGAACCTTAATTATAAAAGATAAAGAAAAGACACCATGTGAATTAATGAACAACAGAAGACCAACAATCAAATACTTTCATGTCTTCGGAGCAAAATGCTATGTGCTTATAGATGATGAAAATCTAGGCAAGTTCGCAGCAAAAGCTCGTGAAGGATCCTTTGTTGGTTATTCCACAGATGTGGTGGCAGCTTATAGAGTGTTCTTAGTGAATGATCGAAAAGTGACTGAAAGCTACAACGTCAGATTCGACGATACCAAACTCCCATCAATTTCTAGAGATTCTAGTGAACCTGAGTCCCTAAAATTTCAGAATCTGGACTTAGATGAACTTGAAGATGAACCTGAGTTAGTTGTCCCATTAAATGTTCCATGTGTACGTGAAGAACCTGAGTCTAGTGAACAAGCTAATTCTACAAGATCAGAAGAGACTTCTTCAGTACGAACCGGCAATAACTCAGGGGGAGTAAATAGCAGCTCAAGGACAACTGTTCAAGGCTCGAGACGAGTTGACAGTAGTTCTGTAGGAGCTGGCACTAACTCAGGGGGAGTTAGTGAGAATAATCAAAGTAGTTAGCACCATAACTCAGAAAGTCAAGCTGAATCATCAAGACAATTTCCAGGAGAACGGGTATGGAATAGAGATCATCCGTTTGAATTAATTATTGGTGATCCAGATGCTGGTGTGACTACTAGAAGAACTGCAAGAGCTGACCTGGCTAATATTTCCTTATATTCTGGGTTCTTATCCAAGCTTGAACCTAAAGAAATAGAAGAAGCTCTTGGCGATGCTGATTGGGTGATTGCAATGCAAGAGGAACTCAATCAGTTTGAAAGGCAGAAATTTTGGAAACCGGTACCCCGACCAAAGAACATATCAGTAATTGGAGCTAGGTGGGTATTCAGAAATAAACTGGTTGAAAACGGACTTGTAACACGAAACAAGGCTCGTTTGGTTGCAAAAGGTTATTCTCAGCGAGAAGGAATTGATTATGATGAAACCTATGCACCAGTTGCAAGACTTGAGGCAGTCAGGATGTTCTTGGCATTTGAAGCACATAAGAACTTCAAGGTTTTCCAGATGGATGTAAAAGTGCCTTCCTGAACGAAGAATTAGAAGAAGAAGTGTATCTGGAACAGCCGCCTGGCTTCGTTGATCCAGAACATGTAGATTTTGTGTATCTTCTCTTCAAATCTGTCTATGGCCTCAAGCAATCCCCAAGGCGATGGTATGAAACCCTATCCTTATTCTTAATTGAAAATGGTTTTACTAGGGGAGTAATTGATAAAACATTGTTCTACAAAAATGTAAGAAATGACTTAATACTTGTTCAAGTCTATGTGGACGATATTATTTTTGGGTCATCAAATGAGCGCTTGTGCGAGAAATTTGCCAAGCTAATGTAGGAAAAATATGAGATGAGCATGATGGGAGAGCTGTCCTTCTTCCTTGGATTACAGATCAGTCAGAGAAAAGATGGTATCTTTATCTGTCAATCCAAGTACGTCAGAGATTTACTCAAAAAGTACAATCTACAAGATGCATCAGCAGCTAAGACTCCCATGGCAACAGCCACGAAGCTTGATGAAGACAAATCAGGTAAACCAGTTGACATCACAAGCTATCGAGGTATGATTGGCTCACTCCTCTATTTAACTGCAAGTAGACCCGATATAATATTCGCAACTTGTTTATGTGCAAGGTTCCAAGCGGATCCTAGAGAATCACATCTCGTAGCCGTCAAGAGAATTTTTAGGTATCTCAAGGGCACACCAAATCTATGGATTTGGTACCCAAGAGATACAGGTTTTAATCTAATTGGCTATTCGGATTCAGACTATGCAGGTTGCAGGATTGATAGGAAAAGCACATCTGGTGCTTTTCAATTTCTTGGCAGAAGATTGGTATCCTGGCAAAGTAAAAAACAACATACAGTATCTACTTCTACTGCTGAAGCTGAGTACATTGCTGCTGGAAGCTGTGTAGCTCAAATACTGTGGATGAGGAACCAATTGAAGGATTATGGCATGGAGCACAAGAAAATTCCAATTATGTGTGGCAACACAAGTGCCATTGCCATAACCAACAATCCTGTAGATCACTCAAGAACCAAGCACATCGACATCAGGTATCATTTCATAAGAGAACATGTCGAGGAGGGGACTGTGGAGCTACATTTTGTGCCCACAATGCAACAAATTGCAGATATTTTCACCAAACCTCTTGATGAAGTAACATTCAATAGATTGGTTGGTGAATTGGGAAAGCTTAACACAAGTTAGTAAAGCCTTCTATCTGTAAAATCCAGGTTTATGTTTGTATGTGCAAGCTACTCAATCATTATGTGCTTAGACTTTAAAATGCCTAATTAATGATTGTTATAGTTTGCATATAGTTTGTATAAATTCATTATGTTTTAAGTGTCTTTTATAGCACAAATCTGTGAATTTATGCTTGTTAGATTGCATGATCATAGGGGGAGTTAAATTCATAATATTCTAAATTTTACATGATTTTTAGATGAATTTACCTATGATTTTCATGTAATTAGAGGCCTTAGAATTGAAAATCTTCAAAATTTCGAGTTAGTTTCTATCTCGAAACTCATCTCGAAATTTGACTTGAATTTCGACTTAAGCTGTCAGAGTGAAGTTTTGAAAATTCTAAGTCTGGGAAGAATTTCGAGTTGTCTATCTCGAAATTCATCTCGAAATTCGACTTTGAGTTCGAGTTACTAGTGTGCCTAGTTCTATCTTCAAAATATTCGAGATAAAGTCTATCTCGAATTTTATCTCAAAGGTTGAGATGAGATTTCCATTAAGGGAATATTTTGAAAAGAACTGAGAATAACTTCGAGTTAGTCTATCTCGAAACTCAACTTGAATTTCGACTTGATGTTCGAGATAGAGTTCTCAGTGTGTTCTCAGTTGCTTCAAGGGAATTTTTTGAGTTACTCCTAACTCGAATCTTATCTCGAAGGTTGAGATTAGGTTTCCATTCAAGATTTTGGAAAGAATTGAGATTAACTTCGAGTTAGTCTCTATCTCGAAACTCAACTCGAATTTCGACTTGATGTTCGAGATAGAGTTAAACTTCTAACTCGAAATGTATCTCGAATTTTCCTTTATTTCTTTTACTGGAGGGGAATTTTCCAAGTCTACAAACCAATCCAGTTCGAGATAAGATTTCCCTGTAGTCTTTGCTGTAAAATTGGTTAAAGTGCTTATTTGTGCATATTTGTTCGAGTTAACCTCTATCTCGAACTTCATCTCGAAGTTCGACTTGATGTTCGAGATAGAGATGTTCGAGATAGAGTTCGACTTAAGTGTTCCCTGTATGGACTTAGTATTTTTCACTCTTTTTAACAGGGACATTTTTGTCATTTCACAATCATCTATATATACATCTCTAACTCGATGCATCATTCACTTTACCTAATTTCATTTTCACAGCAGCCGCTTCACAAAAACAGGGCGATTTCACAAATTACATACCTTTAATCCGTGTTTTTGTGATTAAACTCATACTAATCACGAATTACTGCCAATTTGTTGACTACTATTGTCTGTGTTATCCTTAATCGTTGTGGTGGTGTGTTTAGTGACCATTCATACACGCGCATATACATCCACACGAACATAAATTGTTTGTGTAACTGTTCATAAAACACGATTTCATATTCTCCATCTAAACACACACGATTTCACTGGTATACACATGAATATTCATCTTCATTGAATATTCAGATTTCGTATTGGCTATTGATTGAATCCCGTAGTTTAATTTCTCAAAGGGACTTTTGTTGTTCTTGTTAAATTAAAAGGGATACAATCTTTAATTCGTAAATTACTTGTTTTTCAAAATTAAAAAAATTTCACATCTTTTAAAGAAAAACATTTAATTAAAATGGCTCACCAATTTTCACTCGCTAAAAACAATTTTTATAATATTTCTACGTAAATTGGTGATCAACTCCCACGGTTTAAGTTTTGGGTACGATTTCTCAATTTGTACTCCAAGGCTAGCCATGCTTTTACTGCTAAACCTACACTAGTACATGATGCTTTACAGCAATTATGGACTAGTGCGGTTACTTTTGGGAGCAAAACAACCCACTACGGTTTCAGGTTTACCTTAGCGGGTCAGGAATATGAGGTGACTGAAGAAATTGTCAACAGGGTTCTGGGATTTCCAATCAAAGATGTTTATGATGCAGAACCTACAGCGGAACAACGCCTCACTTTCTTTGAAGAAATAGGATGTTATCCTCCGACTGGCCGGATCACTGGAAACATCCAAAAACAATTCTTCCACGTGGAATGGAATTACTTTTTCGAGGCCATCACAAGATGTTTTCGGGCACGCGAAAAAGATTTTCATCAGATTCCAATTCCAATGCAAACCTTTGCAGTTGCCCTAGCAAGAGAACTGTATATAAATTATGGACGCATAGTTCTCTCTGAGATAGTGGCTTCAATGGGATCTCCTGCAAGCAGAGACCTCACTACAACTGATGTTGTCTGCTGGTTTCCTCGGTTCCTACAAATGCTGATTAATGATTTAATACCGAAGGATGCTCTTGCTGTTAGACAGGGATTTGCCAGAAGCCCAACATCTGCACCGCTAGGGATGGGCACTAAGTCACTTTCAACTATTGCTAATCAGGATAAACATCAAGGTAAACATATGTCAATTCCTGAAAATATTCAAATGTGGCTTACATATGATGCAGGAGTTACCAATTTGGAGGCATCATCACAAGTTTCATCACATGCTCAGAATCCATCTGTTCATGCTGAGGCATTTCATGAGATTCCTGATGAGCAAAGCGATGATGCACAAGGTAATCAATCAGGTAATCTCTCCCTGCATACTATTCATTCCTCCTCCTATGTATCTGATTCCGCGACCCAAGAGAATGCTAACCCGCAGGATCTATCCCAGGGTGAGAGCTATATTTCTGAGGCTGATACACATTCTTATTCTCTTTCACCCCTGTTAACGGAAGTCAGAAAGCCAGCACATGTATATGTAGGAGATGATGAGGAGAGTGAACCCGAAGAGCAGCAACTTATTCGAAAGAAAGCTAAACTTTTTCATGCTGCTACTTCAAAAGTCCAGTCAAACCCTAATGTGTCACACGCAACCACTCCACCTCACGAGAGTGGTTCTCCCTTTAAACAATCTGCACATAGGGATTTTGGTGAGGATTATGTACCTTTTGAAGATCCTGTTGCTTCACAAGGACATGAAGTTTTAACAACTTCAGCCGTACCTTCACCGGTACGTACTGATGCTGCAAAGAGGATCGGTTCTAATGTCGTACAAGAACACTTTGCAGCCACTCAACCTGAGATTCCAACTCAGGACATAACAGAAATAGATCCCATAATTGCCAATTATATTGCTTATCCAATTTCTGCAGGTACTGCTTCATACTTTGGATCAATCATTGAAGACATACACGAGCGTGAGACAGGGAGTGTGTGTGAGAGGTTAGGGAGAGAGGGACCTTCATTTTTAAGGCCCGAAACCGAGCGCCAAATACTAACAGAACGAGTATTAGAGCGAGGTCACCTAAACCAAACACCGTCCCTTAATATTGAAAATCTTGATACACGTATGACTTCTATGGAAAATCAGATGAGGCAGTTCGGGCAGACGATGGGGCAGTTCGGGATTAACATTGGAAACAATCAAAGGGCTCTTGATGACTACGCAACAAGAATGGCAAGTCAAGCTACGGCTTTTGATGCTTTGACAAACAAGGTCAATGACTTGGGCCATGCTGGTGGTGTCTTGGGAAGCACTCTTAATGAAAGGATGGGGGCAATGGAGTCTACAATGCATACAATGGCAGTGGAGATCAGTAGAATGATGTTCGCAGTCAGGAGTTTTGTGCCCCCGGAGTGTTTCGAGTCGCAACAACCTCCCCCCGATGCTGGTGCAGGTGGTGCAGGTGGTGCTAGTGGAGCGGAAGCCTCTGGTTCTGGTTTTGGAGGTTCTTATGCAGCTGGTGGATCTGAAGACCAAGGTGGAGCTCAGGATAACTCACCTAAGGGGGAGAGTGGAAAGGAGACGAGACAGTAGGCAGTTCACATCGAAGAAATTGAAGAACTCGCTGATCTTGTCAAGGAAACAGAAATTGAGCCTGCTGTTGATGAAGAGGCTCTGAGGAGGAAAAAGGGTAAGGCAATGATGGTTGATGAGCCATTCGTTGACCTGAGTCATCAGGAAACAGTACAGGAGGTACTTGACTCAGATTCTGATATGGAAGACGTACCTTTGGCACATGCTATAAAGAGATCTTTGAAGGAACAAGGTGGAGGTGCTGGGATGTCTTCCGGAATGCCTGAAGAAATTCCTGTTGATGAGGAAACCCTTAAAGCTCAACAGTTAGCCTTGGAACAAGCTCAGTTCCATAAGATGAAGATGATGCAAGAACGTGCTGCATTCCTAGAAAAGAAAGTGGAGCTCCAAGGGAAGCAGTATGATCATGAGCTTGCAAGGCTAGCTGACCCTCAAGTTGATCTCGACAAGAGGAGGATAGGACAGAAGTGGGATGAAGCAAGGAAGATAATGATGGGACCCTGTGCGAAAGGAGTTCATAACAAGGAGGCAGATGATCTGTTCTACAACCTGAATTTGCGGAATCCAATGACTGGGGACTATATAAGTGCTTTGAAGAGATTAATTTCTAAAGTCAGGGTTGGATACAATGCAACACTTAAGGAGTGGCAGGTTATTTTGTCCTTGGTAGAAGGAGTCCCAACATCTTCCCTATATGTGGATGACCAATTCATAACGAGAAGATCTGCGTCAGAGTTGTTCTTGCTAGCGACAAAAATTCAATACTCTCAATCTGAGGAGCTAAGCATTCTGTATAGGGATCAGTTAATGCATCTAGCAGAGGACAAGGGTCCAGAATTCTCAGCATATCCAAATTTTGTCCGGATGGTAGTTGACGGAAAGATGAAGAGGGTTAGCATGGAGGAAAATGATCTAATGGAGCTTTCAGTGGAATCTCTCAAAGCTGTCTGTAGACAAATGATGAGTAAGGGATTCGCTTCTGAGCTTAAAGAAAAATCCGTGAAGATCATTGAAAGAGTCATATTCAAGAAGAGCAATGAGATGTGGAAGTGTGATATCATTGCTCCAAACCCTCTTGATAACGTGAAGATTGAGCCGGAGCTGATGGAGAAGAAATTGAATATTCTTCAAGCAATGAAAATTGTAGATGAAGCTCTGACTCTTCCTTCTGGAGCACTAGAACAAGGAGAGATAAGGGAGGCAATTGGTGTTCCAGGAAGTGATAGTGTATACTGGATACACGCTTATGCTGAAGATACAGCTGATGCCTTAGTATTCATAGATGCAGACCAGAATCAAACATTCTTGCATATGAGTAGAAAATGGCTGCTACAGACTCACGATGCTGCATTTCTGGAGAGAGTATTACATGTATTCAACTGGGGCGAAGTGGAAGATATGTATGTGGAAGAAAAGCAGAGACTCATGAGTTACCTGTCTGAGATAGTGGTGGAAAAGAAGCGGATGGAGCGAGATGCGGCCAGTGTCCACAATACTGACCGTGTCAAGGGCTACCCTAAGATGATCTATTGTCAGTTTAAAGCTGATAAATCTCATTGGAAACCTCAGCTCATAATGAAGAACTTTGAGGACATTCCAAAGATCAGGACTACTCAGGAGGTGGACAAACTCAGAAGGCTTTTCAAACATCCTTATCCAGAGCCCAAGAATCCTCTAGAAATGGAAGCTGTAAGTCTATTGAATGCTAGGTGGAAGCAGCTTCGAGATCCAGTGTACAAGAAAGAACAGCAGCAGAAGGAGAAGCGCAGAAGGCAGAAAGAAGAGAAAGACCAAGCTGCTGAAGCTAGAAAGAGGAAACGGAATTAGGGTTAAAGGTCAGAGTGGTGTGAACTTGAAGATGGAAAAACTTCATGTCTTTCGGTTGCTTTAACTCACTTGAGGAAAATTCACCTTAGAGTGAATCCAATAAGGTGATATAAGTTTGACTAAAAGGTATGAAATAATCCAGGTGATAGGAATCACTCAAATGATCTTTAATTCGAAGTTCGAATTCTGTTTCTAGTTTAAGTTCTTTGTATTGTTTTCAAGTAAATTTCAATTGTAAATTATTCAAGACTGTAATGTTAATTATCTTTTCTCGTCTCATTGTTTAGTTGAGTTATCCTTCATTAATTTAAATGTCATTGTTAGACAATCAAATTGGGGGAGATTGAAAGGCAGAGTGTGTAAACTTGTAACACTATAACTAATGTAACTCAACTAAAGGAAAAGATACTTAACTAGAAGACAATCAAGAACAAGAAGTCACAAAGAAATCAACACTAAATGAAGACAAGGTAATTGATACAATTCAACATGTTAACTATGATCAAGCCAAGAAGAAATCATTGAGAGAAGTTCAAGTCAAAGTTGTTTATGCCTCAGTGATTTGAAAAGCCAAGAATCAAGATCATAACTATCAGTATCAATAAGACTAATTGATTTCAAGTGAACAAGAAGGAAAGCAAATATTGGAAAGCCACATTTCTAATTGGATATGGTAATTTATTCAAGAAGCAAAAACACTATCAAGACTAGTCACTTATGAACCAGACCAGTGCATCAAGTGTCAGGACATTGATAGCAAGTTTATGTCAGTAATAAAGATCCATGTTCAAGAGCTTGCTGAAGAATAAAGAAGACATGAAGATATCACAAGTTCAAGATGTGCATTGAAGTTTCAAGTTGAAGACCAGAATATTTTCTAAGTACTAAATATTCTAGATGACCAAGTAGAAGTTTCTAAGTAGAAGTTCTACTTAGAATTTCGAGATGGCTAAGTAGAAATTCTCAAGTAGAAGTTCTACTTAGAGTGCAGCTTCAACATGACACATGGCATCTTCTGATTGGCAGATTTCCAAGCTTTCAAGATAAGGCATGATTTATGTGGACATCATTTGGCCACGTATATCTTAGTCTTTGAAGACTATAGGACATAGATTACATGTAGTATAAATAGAAGTACTTTTGTAATGTTTTAGTTAGTGAGCAATTCTTGAGAGAAACACTTGTAAAAGAGAGAGAGTGCATTCACAAAGCTTAGTATCATTCACTTCTCTCTGAACTTCTGTTATACTTTGTAATGAATGTTGTAGCAACCACTTCAAGTTATATATAAGACATATATTCCTTGAATCTGTGTGTTCGTTTATTGCATCGTATTTATTGCTTCTCATATTTGAAAAGTTGTATTCACCCCCCCTCTACAACACATTTGGACCTAACAACTTCTATCTCTTTTATGGTTGTTTGAGTAGTTTGGTATTCGTATACTGACAGGTAGCCTATACTTGTTTCGTGTTATCCGATCAGTTATCATAACCATCACATACATTGATTAAAGGCATCAACTCTAAGCGAAGTATTTAATGAAGTTAGGATCCCATGTTTATTCTCTCATAAGTAAATTAGTTTTAAGTCACGTTAGTTAATTAGATCTTAATATTGTTAAAGAGCATCTTAGTTAATTTAGATAATTAAAACCCAAATTTGATATTTGTCTTAGTAGTGAATAGAGATCATACATTGTTGCATAGGTGCATATTCTAAAATTTACCAATCTCTGTGGGAACGAACTTAACTTTATCTTATATTACTTGTGACCACGTACGCTTGCGTGATTTTGTGTGAACAAGTTTTTGGCGCCGCTGCTGGGGACTCGGTGTTTATTATAGTTTATGTGCTTGTCATCAGTGGTCGTTAAAGTTCACTGGCTCGGATTATTTTCTTACTTAGTTTGTTTTGTTCTGTGTTTTTCAGGTACTTGAACGTGTATGTGAACACGTTCTCAATCTCGTAAACTGGCAGAAGAACTTGAAGAAGCAGTAGATATGGGAGAACCAGCAGCAGGAGCGAAGGCTTTGAAGGACTATTCTCAGCCGAAAATCAATGACATCCAATCTAGCATTGTCAGACCAGCCATTGCAGCTAATACCTTTGAAATCAAGCCTGGAACGATTCAAATGGTACATAATTCAGTTGAGTTTGGGGGTGCTCCAACGGATGATCCTAACATGCACATTCGGGACTTCATTGAGATCTGCGACACTTTCAAGTTCAATGGTGTGTCGGAGGATGTTGTAAAATTGAGGGTTTTGCCATTTTCTCTCAGGGACAAAGCCAAGGGTTGGTTACACTCTCTTCCTGCAGGCTCTATTACAACATGGGAGGATCTTGCTCAATAATTTCTCACAAAATTTTTTCCCATGGCAAAAACTACAGTAATAAGGAATGCTCTTACTCAATTCTCACAGCAGTCGGGTGAATCTTTATGTGAAGCGTGGGAGAGATACAAAAAGATTCTTAGATCATGCCCTCATCATGGCATGCCGGACTGGATGGTAATCAACTGTTTTTACAATAGATTGGGATGGTAGTCGAGATCGATGGTGGATGCAGCTTCAGGAGGAGCACTATGGGCTAAGAGCTATGAGGCGGCTTATGATCTTATAGAGATGATGGCAACAAATGAATATCAGAATTCAACTCAGAGAATGCCATAACAAAAGGTGGCAGGACTTCTTGATGTTAATGCAGCCACAGCTCTAGAAGCTCAGCTAGAGGCATTGAATATGAAAATAGATTCTTTTGCAAATCATGGGATTCGTCAGGTAGCTAGTGTTTGTGAGCTATGTGCAGGCGCACATGAGACGAATCAATGTGCCCTTTCTAATGAATCAGTGTAGTTTGTGAGCAACTTTCAAAATCAGCAACAGCCAGGCCCGAATATTTATTATCCGAGCAACAGAAATCATTCGAATTTCAATTGGAGCAATAATCAGGGTGACATGCTACCATACCAGCAACAAAATCAGCAGTTTCAAGGTCAACAATATGGAGCAAAGCCTTACAATCCTCAGAATTTTCAGCAATACCAGAACCAGATTTTTCAGCAGCGGCAAGGGCAGAATTTTCAGCAATAGTATGCCCCTAGGCAATCTCAACCTCCAGGTTTTCAGCAACAACATTCACATGGAGGTTTTGGGCATTCCACTTCTGAAAAATCAGAACTAGAGGAATTGAGATTGATGTGTAAAAGTCAAGCTGTCTCGCTCATGACCTTGGAAAATTAGATTGGGCAAATTGCTACTGCTTTGCTAAATAGGCCACGGGGAGGGCTTACTAGTGACACGAAGCCTAATCCAGGAAAGAAAGTTGTCCATGAACAAGCGAAAGCTATCACTTTGAGGTCTGAAAAAGTCACAGAAAGCATGGTAAATGAAGCAGAGAAACAGCAGAGCAATAAGCAGATGCCATTGACCGTGGCCCCGCGCACCCTAGTAGATAATGAGCTAAAAATATCAGATTCGCACCCTCGTGATGATGCGGAGAAAGAGAAATCATATGCTGAGTTGAAAAAATCAGATTTGAGCAGTGGAGCAGTAAAAAGTAAGAAGTCTTCTAAAAAATCAGTTTTAGAGCAGCAGAAGGACGATGAATATATCTACCCTCCTCCACCATATCCTCAGAGACTCCAGAAGAAGAAGCTTGACAACTAGTTAGGCAAATTTCTTGAGGTATTCAGAAAATTACAGATTAATATACCTTTTACAGAGGCACTTGAAAATATGCCTAGTTATGCACGGTTCATGAAGGGTATTCTCTCAAGGAAGTTGAAACTGGAAGACTTAGAGACGGTTGTTTTGACTGAAGAATGCAACGCTGTTTTACAACAGAAGTTGCCTCCTAAACTTAAAGATCTGGGAAGTTTTGCCATACCATGCACTATTGGCAATCAATTTTTCAGCAAATGCTTATGTGATTTGGGAGCTAGCATTAATCTGATGCCGATGTCTGTTTTTAAGCAACTTGGGTTGCCTGATTCGAAACCGGTTAATATGACCTTACAGCTGGCTGATCGGTCGATCACGTATCAGAGAGGTATAGTGGAGGATGTCTTGGTTAAAGTGGATAAGCTCATCTTCCCTACTGATTTTGTTATTCTAGACTTTGAGGAGGATAAGAGGATTCCCATCATCTTGGGAAGGCCATTTCTAGCTACGGGCCGAACTCTGATCGATGTGCAAAAAGGAGAGCTTACCATGAGAGTGCATGATCAGAAAGTCACTTTCAATGTGTTCAAGGCAACTAAATATCTGTCAGATTTAGTGGAGTGTTTCAAAGTGGACGTTTGTGATAAGATTGTGAAGAAGGAGATGGAACAACTAAAAAAATCAGATTCCGTGGAAAAAGCTTCAAGAGGGATTTTTGGCATTGAGAACGAAGAAAGAAAGGGGCTATTTCAGTTGTTGGATGCAACTCCATGGGAAAGAAGAGTTGACAATCTGCATAAGTCTCGTGGGCTAGCTGATTCTAATAATTTTCAGGTGCTACGTAAGTTGTCAAGTGAGGAAGCTTTTGCACTTGAACTCAAGCCACTACCACCCGAGGAGCCACCACCTGATTCACCACCCGAGGAGGGTGATCTTGCTGACAGTTAGGTAAGTTCTCTACTATCCTTTTTATTGCATTCAATGAGGACATTGAATATTTTAAGTTTTGGGGTGATTTGAGGATTAGTAGTTAGTAGTATAGTCATTGTTCATGTAGGAATCATATATCATGTTGCATATTTTGCATGTTTAGTGTAGTTAGTTTCATTCATATTTGTTGCAATTCTGTTTCATGTAGAGCATATTTGTTTGAATATTATTTATGTATTCCATGTGAGTCCATGATAGTTGCATTGCATAGCATATTTCATGATCCCTTAGGATGAGCTAATTCTGATTGGTTGGTCGATGTCTATTTGAGTGTGGTAATGATGAATAGAGGGTTGATTTATAGTTCTTATGAAATTGACTTGCATGCTTCAGGAACAAAATCTTTACACAGTCTCATCGTTTACTTTTGGGCTAGGTTGAGGTTATGCTTGTTTGGTTGTTTTGGATTTAATCACTTGATTATATTTAGAATTTTCTTTATTTCCTTGATGGCGTAGGAACACTAAAGTATAAGTTTGGGGGAAACTAGGGATTTCATACTAATTGTTAATATTTGTCAATAATGGCTAGGCGTCAAATGGCTAGTAGCCGCTCATATTTTTATGAGTAGTCTAGGGTTGGATGAGAATACTCATTACAGATTGCATTGAAAAAAAAAATGTGTTATGTGAATTGTTTAAATTGTTAAATGCAGAATTAACCAGGGTGAGCTCTTTAATACTCGAGCAATTAAGTTCTAGGGGACTTTGTGCATAGTGACCTAAGTCTTTTATAGTCTTGGATCCACTAACCTAACGCTCGCTACATGGGTATTATTGTATAAGCCTTTTGGGGTCTCATCCATTGCACGGTTAAATAAGCATGCGTTGTTATGTATATTACTATATGTCGTAGTTGTTAGTAATAAAGCATGAATTCCTGTCTAACTCAAATGATTATGGAGGTGTTCTAGGTTATGAAGTGTTACCGTTCATTCTATTTATAAACTTGTGATTGTCTTGGCGATGAATAGGTATGATTTTGATCTAGTGTTAGGAGTATTTCTGATGAGCATTGCACACACCCACGTTTCTGTTCATGTATTGTTAGTATACGGGGACTTAGTCGAGCCCTATTTGGATTTAGTTGCATTTTTTGAGATATTTGCTTGTTGATTGGTTTTGGTTAGTCTAAGGGGATCGTTGCATGTTCATATTAGTTGTATTCATGCATTGCATTAGGTAGTGTCGAGTCTGTTTTATGCTTGAGGACAAGCATCAGTTTAAGTTTGGGGGTATGATAAGTGGATTTTATATCCATTTGGAACGCTTCGAATTGGCTTAAATTGATTAACTTGGCATTAAGTATGTCGTGTTTTTGATATGTTTTCGTCTTCTTGTGCAGGATTATATACTTCGGGTAGGTTTGGCGTTGTCTTTGATTTTGGAGTAAAGGACGTAGATGTTCCTATGGTGCTATGCTAGTATTGAGTCAAGAAGTTGAAGAACGGCAACTCATGTGGAAGGAAAGGATGAAAAGGGAGATAAAACGAAGAAAATAGCAAGAAAAATCAGTTCTGGCAGTTTCAGGAAGCGCAGGGGCGCTTGGCAGTAGCGCAGGGGTGCGTGGGAAAACTCTAGAGAGCTCAAGGGCGCTTGACAGTAGCGCAGGGGCGCTTGGTTTCGCTGGAAAAGTCCTATTTCTACTTAAAAACTCTTTTTCTTGGAGGGAAAGTTGCTAGAGGCCTATATAAACACATCCCAACTTCATAGAACATACCAATACCCAATTCAACACAGAGAGAGAGCCGAGACGGAGATTCAGACTTGGAGAAGGATTCCCAACGCTCGTGATAAGCAACGGAGATCTAGATCTACTTTTTGTTTTCTTCTTTTAGGCGATACTCTTGGATGTTTTTGGGATTTGTTTTCTTCACTCTATTACTCTAGCATTATTATTATTATTATTATTCAGACCTTGTTTTACTTCATGTTATCTCTAGATCCCATGATGATGAGCCGTTCGATTATGAACTAATCGTTATCATGGGATTCTAACGGATTTATTTATGTAGTTTAGTAGTTTTATTGCTTTAAAGATTTGTGTGTGATGAATTGTGATATCCTCGTATGGTTATACTTAATGCTTTTAGATGCGTAGCTAACATCTAAATTGTTAATCCTTATTAAAGCGACAGTGGATATAAAGATTAGAACTTGCCATGCTAGCATAGGTTTATGAATGTTTTGACATCATGATTTGTAGTGTAATTTTAACCATCTTACGCTACCCTATGTGATCTCAATGGATAACTTGCGCTTAAACCGTTATGTTTTCAAATCTTATAGACATATAGGATCTAAACATATTTTGTGTCTACCAAACTTCTATCTCTTTTGTGGATGTTTGAGTAGTTTGATATTCGTATACTGATAGGTAGCCTATACTTGTTTCGTGTTATCCGATCAGTTATCATAACCATCACATACATTGATTGAAGGCATCAACTCTAAGCGAAGTATTTAATGAAGTTAGGATCCCATGTTTATTCTCTCATAAGTAAATCAATTTTAAGTCACGTTAGTTAATTAGATCTTAATATTGTTAAAGAGTATCTTAGTTAATTTAGATAATTAAAACCCAAATTTGATATTTGTCTAAGTAGTGAATAGAGATAATACATTGTTACATAGGTGCATATTTTAAAATTTACCAGTCTCTGTGGGAACGAACTTAACTTTATCTTATATTACTTGTGACCACGTATGCTTGTGTGATTCTGTGTGAACAGTTGGGCTTAAGGGGGAGCAGGTGGGCCTTCCAGTTTGGGCCTAGGGGGAGCCAGATAGCCAGGAGCTTCCAGTATGGGTCAAGGGGAGCAGATCACACAGAATGGGTTCTGGAAGGATCTAGGAAGAGGAAGATGGGCTATCCCAGAATGAGCTTAAGGAGGGACAGGTGGACCTTCCAGTATGGGCCTAGGGGAGCCAAATAGCCAGAGAATTCCAGTAGCCAGGAAGATTCGACAGGTGTCGAGCCCGATGTGTGAAGGGGGAGATTGTTGGGAGTTGTCCCACATCGGTTGTGGGAGGGGCAGATTGCTAGTTAATAAGCAGCCAGATTAACTCCATTAGTATGTGACCTTTTTGGGACGTGCCCAAAAACAAATCCGTACGAGCTCCTCCCAAAGCGAACAATATCATACTAATGTGGAGTTAAGACCTGCTTAGCAAGCCCCAGCAGGCGTGGGTGGGTGTAAATTATTGATTTTTGCTATGTATATTAGTGATTTTAGCTGTGTATATTAGTGACTTCAGATGTGATGAGATGAGATGGGTGGGGTGGGTATAAATTAGTGATTTTTAGCTATGTATATTAGTGATTCCGGATGGGGATGGGGATGGGGATGGGGGTGGGGGTGGGGTGGGTGGGTTAGGTGTAAATTAGTGATTTTAAGGTGTGTATATTAGTGATTTCAGATTGGGATGGGGGTGGGGTGGGGTGCGGGGGTGGGTGTAAATTAGTGATATTTAGTTGTGTATATTAGTGTTTTCGGGATGGATTGGGTTTGTGTTGGGTTGGGTTGGGTTGGGGCGGGTGTAAATTAGTAATTTTTATCTGTATATTAGTGATTTCAGATGGTGGTGGGGTGGGGTGGGTGTAAATTATTGATTTTTAACTGTGTATATTAGTGGTTTCAGATGCGGGTGGCGGGGGGTGGGGTGGCGTGGATTGTGTGTAAATTAGTAATTTTTAGCTATATATTAATGATTTCAGATGGTGGGGTGGGGTGGTGTGATGTGGTGTGGTGTGGTGTGGTGTGGTGGGGTGGGGTGGGTGTAAATTGGTGATTTTTAGCTGTGTATATTAGTGGTTTCAGATGGGGATGAGGGTGAGGGTGGGGGTGGGCGTGGGGGTGGGGGTGGGGGTGGGTTGGGATGGATGTAAATTAGTGATAATTATATTAAAATATAATTAATATATTGTAATTAGTGATTTCAGATGATGGGGTGGTGTGGTGTAGTGGGGTGGGTGTAAATTAGTGATTTTTAGCTATGTATATTATTGGTTTCAGATGGGGATGGGGGGTGGGGGGTGGGGTGGGATGAGTGTAAATTAGTGATAATTATATTAAAATATAATTAATGTAATATATATATTGTAATTAAAATATTAGTGATTTTTGTTGTAGAAATTAGTGATAGTTTGTAATTTGTGTTTAAGAGTGGTTTGTAGTTGAGCAGGACTATATATATATATATATATATATATATATATATATATATATATATATATATATATGAGAAAAATATTCCAATAGTTAACTTTAGGAGAATTTCCTAGAGTTAACCTTTAAAATCATGCATTTGTTACCTTTTTATTTATAAGGGCCCGGCAGGGGCATGAATGATATGTCTTTTTATTCAGGAAACTATGTGATGTGTCTTGATTTAGCTGGTAACTTTATGAAATTCTCCTACAGTTAATTATAGGATCATTAAGCCCTATATATATATATATACATATATATATATATATATATATATATATAGGCCTTTGCTCCATACAAAACACTCTTATATAAAAAACAACAAAGAACACCTTAGATCTATTAGATCCTTTGGCCCCGCCAGGGGCACCCAATACAAAAAGTTATTATTTTTTTACCCTCTATCATGTCAGCAAAAAAAAAAATTACTGTTCACGTGATGACGTCATCATGACGTCATCACGTGAACAGTAAATTTTCAAAAATTTTTTTTTTTTTTTTTTTGCTGGATGGATGGAGCCTGAAAAAATAAGAACTTTTTGTATTGGGTGGCCCCGCCAGGGGCAATGGATCTATGAGATATGAGGTGTTCTTTATTGTTTGTTATATAAGGTGTTTGCCATGGAGTGCAACTCTATATATATATATATATATATATATGTATGAGTTAAGTTCTATGGAGACCAACATTTGAGTGGAGACCATATACATTATGCACTCAAAATATTGCAAAACATATATATTTGTAAAGAATGTTCAATGAACATTATTATTTTATTGGGTTAAATGGCGTTTTGGTCACTCAACTGACTGGAAACTTTCAATTAGGTCATTAAACTCAAAAAGTTTTCAATCACATCATTATACTCTTAAAAATTTTCATTCAGGTCACTGGCCGTTAAACTCCGTTAAAAATTAGACGGAAAGCTGACTAAGTTTGGTGAGTTGGCTTGAACAAATCCACCGTGGCATGTACAGTCAGCTGAAGCGGCATTTTGGTCACTCAACTGACTAAAAACATGCAATCGGGTCATCAAACTAGAAGAAATTTTCATTCAGGTCACTAAACTAAAGATTAGTGGTTTCACTCACAAAAAATTAATCGCTATTAATCTCTTGTCATTTTATATATATATCTTGCAACTTATTTTGGATATTCAAATTCGTTCAGAATAATCATAATCTCAGAATAATAGTCGAACCAAATCAAATACAAACATTCATATTCGAATTCAAGCCGAATTTTAGCAAAATATAAACATATTAATTCGAATCCGGACCTAAAACGAACGAGTAATTATAAATTCGAGCCGAAACTGAACATACTACTATTCACACATATTCGACTTGTTTTATATATCTTTTGGTCATTGTGGAAAAACCCATCAAATTCTGCTTTTCCAAAATGGCCTAAAGATATATATATAAAATGACAAGAGATTAATAGCGATTAATTTTTTGTGAGTGAAACCACTAATCTTTAGTTTAGTGACCTGAATGAAAATTTCTTCGAGTCTGATGATCCAATTGCAAGTTTTTAGTCAGTTGAGTGACTTAAATGCCGCTTCAGCTGACTGTACATGCCACGGTGGATTTGTTCAAGCCAACTCACCAAACTTAGTCAGCTTTCCGTCTAATTTTTAATGGAGTTTAACGGCCAGTGACCTAAATGAAAATTTTTAAGAGTATAATGATGTGATTGAAAACTATTTGAGTTTAATGACCCAATTAAAAATTTTCAGTCAGTTGAGTGACCAAAACGCCATTTAACCCTTATTTTATTCAAAATCTTAAAATCATATATATATATATATATATATATATATATATATATATATATATATATATATATGAGAAAAATATTCCTATAGTTAACTTTAGGAGAATTTCCTAGAGTTAACCTTTAAAATCATGCATTTGTTACCTTTTTATTTATAAGGGCCCGGTAGGGGCATGAATGATATGTCTTTTTATTCAGGAAACTATGTGATGTGTCTTGATTTAGCTGGTTAACTTTATGAAATTCTCTTACAGTTAATTATAGGATCATTAAGCCCTATATATATGAGTTAAGTTCTATGGAGACCAACGTTTGAGTGGAGACCGTGGAGACCATATACATTATGCACTCAAAATATTGCAAAACATATATATTTGTAAAGAATGTTCAATGAACGTTATTATTTTATTCAAAATCTTAAAAATCATATATGATTTGCTAGTAGAACATGTTTTGAAGATCAATACGTTCTGGGTTCTGCAATATTTTGTTTGCCAAAATATACATGTTTTTCAAGATTTTTAATGAAATTTGCATGTAAAACATATATGATTTTCAAGATTTTCAATGAAATAAATGCAGTAGTGATTTTCATAGAACATGATTTTCAATGAATAGGTTTTTGCAATGTTTTTATTGATATATGGTCTCCGGTCTCCACTAAAAAAATTGGTCTCCATAGAACTTAACTATATATATATATATATATATATATATATATATATATATATACATATACATATACATATATAGAGATTTGGGAGCCTGAGATGTATCTCAAGTAAGTTTCCTGAGATACTTGGGATTTATATGCAAATATGTGGTGGACATTTTTGAAAAATAAGAATTTTTTAATTAGCCTTGCGGGCCCAATCAAATTTAAAATATATTTTTTAAGTATCTCAGGAAAAGTTCCCTGAGATTAATCTCAGGGTCCTTTTTCTCATGTATATATATATATGTCATTACTCCATGAAGAACACCCTTATATAAAGAACAATAAAGAACACCATAGAATCTTACATAAAATCGCATTTAGATTCTAATTTTCAGATCAAAAATGATATTTTATGAATAAATATAGATTTCAACAAAAAATTAGGATCAAATATAACATGATTACACATAATTTCATTATTACAAATATATATAAGATTCTATACTGGATTCTATGTAACATTTGATTTTTTATTTATATGAGATTCCACGTTAGATTCGATATGTTAAGCTTAATTGTTGTTATAATTTGTGATTCTTATTATAACAAATCATTTTTTATGAAAAATAAAGTATTATGTTGGTTTTTTATTGTTCAATATATATATATATATATATATATATATATACACACACACACACACACACTATTATAAGCGAAATAGGGTATATTTGGTTGTCGATTTGGTACACTCAATAACAACCGTTAGATTTTAAGATAAATAAATGAGAACCGTTGGATCTAATGCTAGAAGAATATTCCTTTTCTAATATTTGAAATACTCTTATAGGTTCCAAGTTCAAATCCCATCAACAACATATCTTTATTAAACATATATATTATTTTATAAGCTACTCTCACGAGTTTAAGATTTTATTCCCGTCAACAACATATTGTTAATTACTAGCTTATAACCCGTGTAATGCACGGGTTTCTTGTATTATATTATAAATTTTATTTAATATTATAATTATGTTTTTATATAATCATTATTTTTAATAAGTTTTTAATTTCAATTTGTTATAATTTAATATACTCATGTTTACGGATTATTCTAATGTTTCCTTATTATAAACAACGTATACGATTTTTAATATATTTTATTAATAATTGAGAAATATGGTGTGATATTTTTGGGTATATATTAATGATTATAAGATTTGTTGTAAACTAAAAAGGTATTGTGTTTTAATTGTAGAGGAAATATTAATGATTGAAAGATATGATGCGATTGATCTTTTTAGGTGTTTATAAAAGGTAATATCTTCAACTAAAAGTAAATGTGAAAAAGGCAATCGATTAATTACCATTAATTATATTATGTTATTATTTATTTTAGGTGTTATATTTTTCTTGAAAATTATGCTGTGATATTTTCGGGTATATATTAATGATTGTAAGATTTGTTTTAAATTAAAAATGTAACGTGTTTTAATTCGAAAAAAAATATTAATTGTTTTTAGGTGTTTATAAAAGGTAATATGTTCAACTAAAAGTAATATGAAAAAGGCAATCGACTAATTAGCATTAACTTTATTATATTAATGTGAAAAAGGCAATCGACTAATTACCATTAATTTTATTATGTTATTCGACTAATTACCATTAATTATAACGTGTTTTAATTCGAAAGGAAATATTAATGATGGAAATATATGATACGATTGATGTTTTTAGGTGTTTATAAATGGTAATATCTCAACTAATTACCATTAATTATATTATGTTATTATTTATTTTAGGTGTAATTATTTTTCTTTATAATGAGGGTAAATAAGTAAATTCACGAAGTACCAAAAAACAGGTACCAAAACTTTCAATGTTTCGGCTTTTATATAATAGTATAGATTAAACCACTGTCGTTAAAAATACTATCAAACATGTATTATAATATTTTATTATCTTCAATACTTTATTTTACTACGAACTAAAAAATATATATGAAAATATGGATAATAAAACTAAAAATATTAAAAAAAAAACTTCCGTACATTACACGAGTAATAAGCTATATAGTAAAAAATTACACAAAATCTGAAAAACACTTAAAATCCTTAAAATTTTGTATAAAAATTGAAAAAAGATTTACATGATTAGATAAATTTCACTTTTTTTATTAAATAAAAGTTAAAAAATCAAATTTTATGTAATATTTATATGTTTACGTATGTATTTTAAAGTAACAATTTAAAATAAATAATTTTAATAATATTTATACACATGAGATTTATAAAGTTAAAAAATTGTTTTAATAATAGAAATATATATACAACTTAAAACTTTAATAATAAAATATAATTAAAAAAGTTTACAAGCAACCGTGCATCGCACGAGTTATAGGTTTTTTTTTTTGACGAAAAGGAAGTTTTATTACTAATTCAAATCCATATCCAATACATTCTTCACCTCATTAGGAATGGTGTTCCTATCAAAACTACGCTCTGAATAAAGATATGATACCCTAGCTAGAGTATGGGCTACCATATTTGCAGAACGTTTAATAAAATACAACTCAATGTTGTTTAGTCGTCGGAGGTATTTCCGACACTCCTCAATAACTAGAACAAAATCTGATCTCATTGGCGCAACACTCCTAATAGCCTGCACAACCACCAAACAATCACTCTCTATAATGACATTCTCCCTCTGTTCACGATCGCACCAGCTCAAGGCCTCCTTTACTGCAATTGCTTCCGCTCGACTTGGATTTAGGACCCCTGGGAACATCTTTGTTTGAGCATAGACAATCTCACCTGTCGAATCCCTGATCACCAATCCCGTACCCATTGCTTCCTGCTGCTCGAAGATTGCTGCATCGACTGTTACCTTCAATTTATCTGTCTGTGGCTTGACCCAAATACACGCTCCATCCCCTTCTATTCCAGGCTGAAGGATAGCGTTAGAAGACATATTCTGGGCTGTTTTCCATTGTAGAAGATACTGCTTCGCCATTGCAACGATCTTGTTAACAGTAGTGCGTTTCTTGTTCCAAACAAGCTCATTTCGCGCTTTCCAGATGGACCAGCATAAGGAAACTAACTCTTCTCTCTTTCTCTGGTTTGAATGACTGAACATAAAGGACATCCAGTTTGCAAAATTGGTTGTTTCACTACAGACCATTCCTTGAAGGACAATTGCCCAACACCGAGCGGCCACCTGACATGTAACCAAGCTATGGATAATTGTTTCTTCAGCTCCCTGACACACTGGGCATATGTTAGAGACATTAACCTGCTTCAATCTCAGTTGAGACATCGTTGGCAAGCTCGCAGATAAAGCTCTCCAGACCAAATTGAGAGCTTTTGGTTGAGCTTTTATATTCCAAAGCTTCTTCCAAATATTATCTCCATCATTTGTAAACTCCATACCCCTTTGAGATTGAATGAATCTGTAAGCACTTTTAACCGAGTATATGCCAGAGTTTTCTTTCATCCAAACTAGAGCATCTTCATTCCTATCATCCATGATTGGAGTGTTAAAGATTTTGATCTGATCAGACTCATTGAATAGGTCTTTAATAATCTCCTCATCCCATTCTCGGATGTCAGTCTTCATCAGAGATTTCACTACATTATTCTCCAATGCTTGGTTAAAAGAGGAAATATAAGGATTCTCTGTATCATGCAACCAAGGTTGATTCAAAATAGGCACCTGACCTTCACCTATCCTCCATGTACATCCCTCTTTAACTACATTTCTGGCCTCCCATACGCTTCGCCATACGAAACTTGGATTATGACCTACCTTTGCCTCAATCAATGTACCATTTGCATAGTATCGTGCTTTATATAGCCTTGCCACCAGACTATCCGGATAAACAGACAATCTCCACACCTGTTTTCCAAGCAATGCCATATTAAAATCACGAAAATTTCTAAAACCCATACCTCCTGACATTTTATGAGTGCACAGTCGATCCCAGCTAGTCCAATGAATTTTCCTTGTCGTTGTATCTGTTTCCTCCCACCAGAATTTTGAAAGGCATCGATCCAGCTCTCTTGTGATTTGTAATGGGAGAAGAAAAACACTCATAGCATACGTTGGGATAGCTTGTAAGACACACTTGATAAGAACCTCTTTACTTGGCTTCGAAAACTTTTTATTTGACCAACTTTGAATTCTCAAAACTAATTTATTCTTCACAAAACCCAGGATGTTCGACTTATTTCTGCCAAGGATGTTTGGCAGACCTAGGTATTTGCTTCTTTCATCAGCTTCCTCCATGAGCAGCTTCTGGCAAATCTGAGATTTATTGTATTGAATGACATTATTGCTGAAGAATATTTGAGACTTGCTCGAATTAATCTTTTGACCAGATGCCAATTCATACTTTGCCAACAACTCTAGTAATTTCTGGCCTTCCTCAGTCGTTGCTCTACAAAAAATGTAGCTGTCATCAGCAAATAGAATATGTGATATTCTTGGAGCTTTTTTACATATCCTGACTCCTTGAATCCACTGTTTCGTCTCATATTTTCTAATTAAAGCGGACAGGCCTTCTGCGCATATTATAAAGAGGTACGGCGATAAAGGGTCTCCTTGACGGATACCTCTACTAGGCCGCACAGGGCCTAACTCATTCTCCCCATGCGTGATAATATATGAGACCGATGTAACGCACTGCAGCACCAGAAATACCCACCACGAACTAAACCCCATTTTCAAAAGAATTGCCCTTAGGAAATCCCATTCGATACGGTCATATGCCTTACTCATATCGAGTTTGAGCGCCATATACCCATCCTTCCCACATTTTTTATGCTTCAAATAGTGCATGATTTCGTAGGAAATCATAATGTTATCCGTAATCAACCTCCCCAGAATAAACGCACTTTGAGTGTCCGTCACAACTTCTTCTAATAGAGACTTAAGCCTATTAGCAAGTACTTTTGTGATTATCTTCATAAGCACATTGCATAAGGATATAGGCCTCAAATCACCAACTGAACTCGGGTCTTTTTTCTTCGGGATTAGCACCAAGTTTGTTTTGTTTAGCTCACTGTCAATATTGCCATCCTGAAAGAATTTTACCACTAGCTTAAAAACATCCTCTCCCACAATACCCCAATATTTCTGATAAAATGCAGGAGTCATTCCGTCCGGACCGGGGGCTTTGTCTGGATGCATCTGAAAAACCGCATTCTTAACTTCTTCTTTCGTGATAGGAGTTAACAACATTTTATTTTGCTGATCAGTGATAGACTGGTTAACACAAGCAATAACCTCCTCCTTCTCAGTATTGTTCGAGCTGAATAACTTTTGAAAATAAGACTCAATTAGATTGCCTAAGCCATTATCCCACTCCAACCAATTACCTGATTCATCCTGCAATCTGTGAATTCTATTAGACCGTCTTCGAGCACTGGCCGAGGCGTGAAAAATTTTTGTGTTTTTATCTCCTGATTGCAACCACAACTGTTTAGCTCTTTGCCGCCAATATATTTCCTTCTGGTCTAGGATATGCATCAACTTTTTCTTTGTCTCACTATACTCTTCTACTGAGGGAGCATCTGTTTTACCTCGCAACTTGTTAAGCAGCAACTTACATTCTTTGATTCGTTCCTTGAACCTGCCAGTTACCTCTCTTCCCCAAACCTCCAATCTTTCACCACATTTATACACTTTCTGCAAGACATCTAAATCCTCCTGTTCCTCCCAAGCATCTTGTACGAGTTGCTGGCACAGTGGTTCACACAACCAAGCATTCTCCAGCTTAAATTTCCTTTTCCTGTGAGAGCTAGTAAATCGTCTAGGGACAAGCAAAATTAGATTATGATCAGATGGGGCACCTTCAGTATTATAGAGTTTTGCTAATGGAAATAACCGTAAACAGTCCTCATTAGTCAATACCCTATCTAGCCGAACTTCCATCCATGCATCAGTTCCCCTCCCTCTCTCCCATGTGTATTGGTGCCCTACAATCTCCATATCCACCAGACCTGTTTCTCGAAGCGTGTTATTAAAACCATCTACCAGCCATGTGGGATAGCTGTCACCTCCTCTTTTCTCAGCTTGTGAACAAATATTGTTCATGTCACCAATTAGGACCCAAGGTAAATTTGAATCTCTCGACAAATTTTTTAGTAACTCCCACGTTTTCTTTCTCTTAGACCTATTTGGCTCACCATATATCCCTGTTAGCCTCCACTGTCCCATGTCATCCACCTCAGTAACAACATCAATGTGATTTACTGAAAAACTAAGAAGAGTAGCCTGCCTAGCTTCTTTCCATAACAGGGCGAGACCCCACTCCTACCATTTGGCTCTACTGTTAACAAACCTTCATACCCCAACTGACTACACACCCATTCCATCTTTTGTCTCGAACTAATAGTCTCACTTAAAAATATAAACGAGGGTCTTTCTTGACAAACAATGTCTTTTAGGAACCGAATTTTCCAAGGCAACCCTAACCCTTGGCAGTTCCAGCCAATGATACTCATAATGATTGGCGGGTGCCATTGATCCGTTTTTTTGGTTCTGTTCTTCGTTGTTTCCAGCCAATGATACTCATAATGATTGGCACGAGTTATAGGTTAGTATATATATATATATATATATTACGGATTTTGGGATTTGGATCGAGTTATGAATTTCGGGTCGGGTTCGGATCGGAATGCCTAAAATCCAAGTCCAAACTCTTTCGAATTTGAAAATTGAATCCAAATCCAAAAAATCGAATTCGAAAAAATCCAATCAAGTTGGTATGTCGGATCAGATTTTTCTGCCATCCCTATATATCCCTGTATGTAAGGCCAATCAGCACAGTTTGGACCGCTCTAGCAGGGCGATTTAAGCAAATCTATTACTACTTCCTCTAGGGTAGGCCTGCTAATCTTTAACTGAAATTTAAATTGAAATTCATATATATTCAAGGTCTTCTGTTTATGCAGGAACACTACATTTGTCTATGCTTCCATGAAGTTGTGTTATATTCGAGGTCATGTGTTCTATTATCTTCACAGGAGAATCGCAATGTCATATAAAGGTTAGGAGTCAAAAACTAGTTTGATCATCATATCTACAAGTTTGTTTACAAAAGAAACAGATTATTTCTTGAATTTCCAAACTCTAATGTAGTTGTCATCATCTGTAGTAACAACCTTTTGAAATCCAACAGCCAAACAGTTAATAGAAGGCCTTGAAGCCTTGGGCATAAGCTCTAGTCTGGTATCTTCTGCAATTCTAATACCTTTCTTCCTGGAGAGTTTATTTGATGCTTCAGCGCGTACTGATCCACCACTAATCAAATTGAGGATACAACTTGAAAGGACTTTGCCACTGATTTCGTCTACTATGCGTAATACACCATCTATGCCACCCATGACTAATGTTGATGTGTGATCTCGCAGGTGATGCATTGAATATATTACATTCGGACTCACCCTTGACTGCCACAAACTTCTCATTGTTCTGCAATATAACAGAACCGGCCAGTTACAAAAACATAGTTCTGCAATATACAGAACAATATTAAATTCTCTGTTTACAATCAACATATATTTTGTTCCATTTTAGGACTTCTGGTCATCTTTCTGTTCGTTACTGTATGGTTTATCTTTTTCCGGGGACCAACTCGCTGTTCCCCACCCGCACTCTTTCTTTTCATCTTAGATTTTTTTTTCCTCCCTCATCTTAATTGGGAAAATTTTAAACATATAACAGTTTTGTTGATAATAGAGCTCGGGTTGCTATATCAAAAGTTCACCCAAAGAGAATGATGTCATGGAAGTTCGCTTCCATGTCACGATCAGTTAACATACCTGAGGTCCCAACAACATGCTTGGCCTGCTGTTGATCCAGCAAATATTAACGGTGAACTAGGGTTCACACACAAGGTGCTAATGCCTGTCAGAAATTTTGAAATTAAAGAGAGGAGAAAACAAAAAAACTGCCACTACTAAAAGACCACCTGCAATATCAGGAACCTAAAGGCACAATCATAAAAATAGAAAGAGAACTTAGCAAAGAAAATGCTACTATCGAAAAGTGTAAAACTGTGAGAATCATGCTCAGTGCCTACCACTAATCATGCACATACATGGCAAGAAAAATAGAAGCATGCAACAATGATATATTAGAAACAAGGAAAGAAGAGATTGCCCTTTAGCAGGACAGACTTTAGAGTGACACAAGAAAGTATTGATTACCAAAACAAAGCTGCTCTAGAAGCCCAAGTCCACGTCAACAAAGAGACTTACTGGAATAACAGATAACACTGTTTTAGTTTTATTATTTAATTAAATAACTATTCGGAGATTTTCCAAGTTCAAGGATTCAACCATAGAATTTCTATTATAAGCATGTGACTTTTAGATTAGCAAGATTTGGGGTAACAGGTTTTGCTTTATTAAAAGATGGCCTCCAGATGCTCTTTTAGCTCAGCCAATCACAAGAAACCTATTTTACTAATTTCATCTTTCTTTTATTAAATATTTAAAGAATTCAATCAAAAATATTGATCAGAGTCCGGAATCATGGACAGCTGGGAATCCCTCGTTTCATGGACAACCAAGATAACGTGGTAGGAAAGTGAAAAAACAAAACCTACAGAGATTTAATTAATATTATTGAACAGAGTCCGGAGTCGTGAACTGCTGGGAACCCCTTGTTTCAAGGACTGCCAAGATATCTAGGTAGGAAAGTAATAAGACGAAACCTCCAGAGTCAAATGGACTAAGCATATCTATGTTGAGAAAGTAAGAGAAGACAGATGGTACACTGTTTCTAAAAATAAAAACTAATGACATCAAACTAATAATGAAAATAATGTTACAATGCAAGTACATAACCTGCAGAACCAGATGATTTTAGTGTAGCCACTCGCTGAGCCGATGAAAGATCCGATACAGTGATACTTCCGATGGAGGAACCACCAATAATCATCTGAGTATCACTTAATGATATACAAGTGACAGGCCCATCCTGTATCCTGGAAACAAGGAAATTATAGCTTACTTTTACTGTAATATCCAGAACTTTCATTGAATGTTTAAGAATGCTTTACATAAAATTTTAGAATAAATATAGTACTGGGGACAAAAGCAGTTTGTACTGTGCCCAAAACAATGACACGGCCACATTGGTGTAAGATCTAGGTCATCAAAAAGGATGGTGGCATTCCAGAGAAGATGATGAGAATGTCTGCTGTGCACTTCAGAGAAGATAAAACTTCTGGAAGTGGGGAAAGTTTGTTTATTTGTCTTTACAGCTTATCACTTAAATATCTTGCCAATAGAAGATATCGACAGGGATGTATAATTTTTTATCCATTCTTTTCTTTTCCATTACTTTTAAAACTCGGAAAATTACGTTCAAGTAAAGAATACCAATAAAATACTGGAAGTTTAGATCTAAAAAAAAACCATAAAAATTTATAACAAAGCTTCTAGCATTCACATACTTGACAATTTTAGACCACTTTCTACTGTACATATCCAAAAACCGCGCTTTCCCATCTTCACATCCTACCACAGCCTCCGGATCAACATAACTGGCACCAAAGTAATATCAAAGTTTTATTTGATGCAATAAAAGTTGATAGATACAGGAAGTTAGTAAATAGGAGTTGTAATTATAATTCGAAGGAAAAGCATACTAAACTTGGTAACTTTGTATCATGAAGAAGTTTTAAGTTTTTACATAAGATCATATCAGTTACAGATAAGGTCCATACAAAATAAGATTAACATATGCTAGCAAAAATCTTGTAAGCCTTATGAATATTCCTTCTTCAAAAAGGTATGGCATTTACTTGCATATAAAGTTGAAAAATTGAAAAAATAGAAGTAAAGAAACACGAGTCAAAGTCTTCACTGGGAAATGATGGTGCTTTACAGTACTTTTCTTTATTAATTATACTCATGTTCCAAGCAAAATTCTTGTATACTGGAATCTTGATTTGATAATATCAGCCATATAGCATCAGGCAATTCCTATTGTGAGAGCATAACATACCACATACAAGAAGCTTTAGGAATCTCTCCTTTACGGGATACGAATATACTCTTTTGCACATTCCGCCTCCATATGCCTACACTAGTAGTCCCTAGCAAACTAACAATCTGCGAGAAAGGTAACAAAGTTTGAGTTACAGAATTTTTTTATTAAGAGAAGTTATGTAAAACGATGAGTGAAATTCAAATATTAGTAGATTTCTCTGATGGGACAACAGTTCTATAGAAAGTGATGAACGTATTCAATTACCAGGTCTATGCTTTGACGAGCACGTGAGAATTTGCTACTACAAAGGTGAAATATATGAGCCATATCATTTTTACAAGGATTGTGGAATTTGACATTCCACAACCAGTAAATCACAGAAGACCGATGTTTCTTTTAAAAAAATTTACTGCGCTACTACAAGTCTCCAAGTAATTTGTGGGCAAAAAGAAACACACACACAACCACCAGGCTTAACCATGCTCAAGTTAAGAAAGATGTAGGACTGAACATGGGTAAAGTTAATGAAAAGAGGCGAACAAAGTACCATTATAATAATACAGAAGAGGCATTCAATTACCTTACTTTCATCAAAATCAAAATCAATCAGATGGGCTCTATCTGGAACGGAGTATTCCTCCAAACATTTGTAACTTTTTACTGACCACAAACGCATCACCTAACATAATTGGATCTCCAATTGTCAGTAGAAAGAAGGAACATTAAATATGCCTGAAGCAGATCAAAACGTTCAATTCATTTGTTTTAATAAATCATAAATTACTGTAAACCATATGAAAATTTGAGATGAACACACACACATGTACATGCATATGAATATGATAAAGGAGCTAACATTTACACCTCAAAATTGACCACAGTCAAGAGTTGCGGTGAAGTTTGTTGTTCAATTCAATGGGTGACAAAAAGAGATAAATTAAACCACTTGACCTTTTACTAACCACCTGAGTTTTAGAAACATTGACTTAAGAATTTGAGCTCTCTGTCACTGGTCACTTTAGTAAACATATATGGAATCTCCTCATCGAGATCGGATTGGTGAAAATATAATTTAAATGATACAAAAGTAAGTGTGCATATAATTAAAAATATTCCTAGTAATAATCTCATATAATTAAAAATTAGATAAACTACGATCAACTTTATTCTTAGTTAATAACTTGAGATCAAAACAAACTAATATTTTAATTCCATGTTCTGCATCATTAATCTTACCTTATCAACTCCACCAGTAAGGACCAAACCCATCTTCATGCGGCACTGATATATCCTAAACAAAAGCATGGTTAATAGAACTATCCACAGAGCGATATACTTCCTTGAGTAATATTGTTAAAGAGAACATACAGAGACCAAGAAATATATGCAAATACTTTTTGATGAACAACACAAGCACGTAATAGACACTCTGTACAACATAGCAGGAAATAGAAAAACTTCAAAGTAATTAACAAACTTATCGAGGCGTACTACCGGATATCTCATCTCTAGAAGTATGCATCGACCGCAACAAGAAGACTAACCACCGACACTGATAAACCTTATTCTAAAATCATACGTCAAAAACACCATCAATTGACTTGAACCGTGACAGTTCCTTTCTTTCTAATGCTTCTACTTCAAGACAAATACGATTTAATATGTAGAATAATTGAGCGCATGAATGAGATGCCGCTTCTAAGTCCAAGCTAAGGCACTAAATGAATCATAGAATTTTTAGACACCCACTTAGTAATGTTAATATTATTACAGGCTGTTGTCTGTCATAAGCTCCATCATCATTGTTCAAGTTATACTCAATGGAAAACAGACCAGTATATGTGTGTGTGGAAATAAAAAGAAAGACTACCTAGCTGAATGAGCTTTCCACTGGTAGATATCAATAGAACCTTCTTGCAAAGCTGTCCTATGACTGTCCAAAGCAAGCTCCTTGAGATACATTTTCGAAGTTTTCTCCG
Organism: Saposhnikovia divaricata; assembly: GCA_036435485.1. Lineage (NCBI taxonomy): Eukaryota > Viridiplantae > Streptophyta > Magnoliopsida > Apiales > Apiaceae > Saposhnikovia > Saposhnikovia divaricata. The sequence continues at coordinate 62,756,825 of CM071597.1, read as the reverse complement.
AACAACTAGATTCCTCTAAAACAATTCTAGACTGACACCTCTTTTGCTTGTAGTACAAATTTTGAAACAATTTTGATGTACTAATCACACAGTTCCTACACACACACACACACAATTAGAAGCAGAATTTGGGTATGCACCAGTCCAATAAATAAATCCAGAAAAATACATCAATACATATACAAATTGTTGAGGATAAAGGTGAATATTACCAAGATTTGCAGACAGCAGAGCAGCTAACAAGGTCAATAAAGTCAAGAAAAGAAAAGATAAGATAAAGGGTATCGTGAGTTAGGCCACTCGCCGGAGATTTCAAGATTCCCTTTTTCGCCGGTGTCCGTACACCGGAGCTAGAGGCTTCCGACCCCATCATACCCAAAACAAACTAAACTTGTCTTTTGGTTTTGGCCAACATATAAAACTCTTTGTTTTTTTTGTTTTAAAGATCCTTTTTTTTATATATATAATATATAAGATTTTGCTTTTTAAAATTTAGAAGGAAAAGGGAAATTACGTTCGATATTTTATTTTAACCCGTAAATTTATTTGTTTGTTGTTTGAAAATTAACGCAGTCACGAATATAATTATTTTTTCATTTAATTTGAATACTCAATATTCCGTAAAATAAGCAGTGGAATATTATAAATTTACTTTCATAATTATATAGAATAATTTGTGATTGAATTTTTTCAAAAGTTAATTTTTATAACTTTATATTTATGTTATTGGGAAGATTTCTTAATTAAAATAAAAATTATTTTAATTTTTTTTCATGTGATCATATTTTTACTAGAGATAAAAATTTAGTAATTAAAATCATTTTTTGTGATATAAAAGGTTGCTCAAAAAATTGCATCATTTAAATCAAATGTAACCAAAATCAATCTCAAATATAACAAAAAACAATTTTAATTATTTTTCTAGAAAAACGTATAAAAAAGTTGAATATGATTATTTTGGTTGCAAATAGTATTTTTGCAATATTTTTGATAATTTACAAAACTTACAAAAAGTAATATTTTTGATAATTTTTTTTAAAATTAAAAGAATTTTATTTTTGTTATCAGAAAAAGAAATAAAAATATAAGTTTAATATTTACATAAAAAACACCCTCTAAAATTTGCATAGAATAAAAAAACGTTGTGTTGATATTATGGTGGCCCAAGAAAATATCTTATTACAAACAATGTCTCCTATAAAAATCAGTCCTCGTCCAGGATCAAAGAGAAGTAATGGCCATAAACATGTGTTCATCTTCAAGCCATTCTCACACCATATACTTATCATCTTTACAATCCAAGTCACCTCTCAAGACAAACCATTCTTCTTCTTCTTCTTCTTCTTCAAAGCTATGTTTCAATATTTCTGACAGTAATGTTGTTTTAGTATCTGAAACCATGCCATTTTCTAGTCCTGATATTAAGTTACTGGAGAAGAATTTGTGTTGGAAGGAGGTAGAGAGAGACTGGAAAGAAGGGGTAGGAGTGAGAAGAAAGAAGAGAAGAAAAAGAAGAAGTTGTGAGGTTGAGAAGGAGGGGTGTGCAGAGGTTAGGCACATATTTTCCAGGAGTAAAACTAAAAGGGCAGCAGGGCAGCATTTGAGTTCTAAAGAAGAGGCAGAGTATATTTTGCTGATCAAGGTTGGTTTTCTTTTAACTTTGTGCATATGACTGGTTTTGTATGGGGTGTGTGTGTGTGTGTGTCACATAAATTATACATTGTACTTAGAATCTTAGATAGAGTTAATTTTTTGGATAGTTGTATGTATTTTATTGAAAATGATCATCATCCCTGATACTGAACTGCAAAATTTGACCTTTAACTTTGTTTCACTGTAACAAAATATAAAATATCCCAATTAGGATAATTTGAAGTTTGAAAAGTGCTTATTTAAGAGGTTAATGCCCAAAACAGCAACTTTTACAACTTGGCTCTATTTTAGCACCGGCATAATATGTGAAAATGAATCGCAAAGTGAATTTGCGCGTTTTAAACATAACTACTAGGCATAATATGTGAAAATGAAACGCAAAGTGAATTTGCGGGTTTTAAACATAACTACCAATTTGTAACACATCACATGAAATGTTGTGCTGTGTTTTTGTTTAACATATATTTTACTTGTTTAATGCGGGTGCTAAATCGGCACGACAAATTTCTGATGTGCTTTTTGGGATCCTGGCCTGCAATTTCGGTCGCTTTTCCTATTTCATTTTGGTAAAATTGGTGGTACCCTGCATTTTTAGTAGTCCATAGAAATCAAACCCCATTCTATAGGTGCCCAGTGCCCGACTTCATGAAAACAACTGGCTACATATACAAATCTTCCGTTATTCGTCAAATTGCTTTTTGCATGTAAATTACCTGGATATTGCTATATGCATGCAAGCTAACCCAAAAGGCAATGACTTGATCACTAATCAATGTGAAAGTGAACTAAGACAATTGTTTCATTGTTGTTCAGTGGATTTAGAAAGGTTTTCTAAGAGTCTGCATTATGTACTTTTATTTGTTTGTTCAGATAACATAAAATTATCCTGCAAATTAAACAGGAAGAAGCAAAACTAGAAGCAGTGAGGAAAAAGATTTTAGAAACGACTAAGCATAATCCGACATTAAATCAGCTGGCTGATATAGTAGGAGTACCAAAAAATAGTCTAGATAAGATTCTGTGTGGAGGAAGAGAATCTCGTGAGAGGATTACAGAAAGCTACAAGAGACTAGTAATCTCCATTGCTTCTAATTATCAAGGCAGAGGATTAAACATGCAAGACCTAGTACAGGTTCCGATCTACTTTACTCACATTTGTAGTCTTTTGCAGTCTTCCAAATGAATTCCGATGCATGACTTTTTTTACCAATGCCAGGAAGGAAGCATTGGACTTCTGCGTGGGGTGAAGAAGTTCAATCCCGAAAGGGGATATAAGCTCTCAACTTATGTGTACTGGTGGATTAGACAAGCTATCTTAAAATCTGTAGCAAGCAAGTCGAGGACTATCCGATTACCGGTAAGACCTTGCTCTGCTGGAATAAATAGTTTCCCATCTTACAGTGCTAACATTATATATAAAAAATTCAATGTTGTCTAGCTATTGCAACTATATGTATCTGTGAGATTATCAGACATTTAAGTTAATAATTTAGTGCTAGTATATTAAATTTTCTTCATCAAATTATAACTTCTAATCACGAGTATCGTAAAATTTGGGACTTAATATACATGCGTACTCAAGACTCAAGAGTACTACAACTTTGAAAATTTTGCCAAAAATGCCACAATTTAAAAGAGTTGTCAAAAATACCATACAAATTACAATGTGTCAGAGAGTCGTGGGCGACTTTTGCAACTTTTTTTGCACCCCGGGTGGAATTTTGCTCATTAATGACATGTGTATCAACTGCAAACGGCAACAGTTATTCATGAGGAACACACGGTCTTCTGTAGCCACTAGGCCACTGAAGATTAATATGCAAATCGTGTGCTGGAAGGTAAACCTGTTATCTGAATGCATGGTTAGCTTATCATGTGCAGGGAAGCGTGTGTGAAATGATCCCAAAAATTGCGGAGGCCAATAATAATCTAGCAGTAGTATTGCGGAGATCTCCCTCTCTTGAAGAAATTGCTGAGTCTGTTGGCACAACTGTCAGAACTGTTAGGCTTATTTATCGAAGGAGCAGGGAACCGGTTTCCCTTGATCGAGCACTGACTAGCCAAGGTTGCATGAATTTACAGGTTTGTCTTTAGAACTACTAACTTTTAGCTTGTAAATAAACTGTTACAAGCATTACTGAGCTTCTTGTTCACTGTTCCCAAGTGTTTAACTACGTTTTACAGGACATTATGCCAGGTCCAGAAGAACTCACACCGGAAACAATGCTTATAAAACAACTTCGAAAACAAGAATTGGAGAAGATGCTGAATCAGCTTTCTGATAGAGAATCAACCATAGTGAGACTACACTTTGGACTCAACGGGGAAACCCCTCGTTCGTTTGAGGAGATAGCAAGAGTGTTAAAGCTTTCTAGAGAAAGAATTCGGCAAGTAAATGGGAATGCAGTGTCAAAACTAAAGCAGAATAGTATGGTCGATGATATGATAGTGTACATAGAAAGATAACAATTTTCTTGTAATTACTAAAAAATAGTCAAAATTATTGAAAATGAAATAGAGTATTATTGCATGGTCCAGGAACTAGTACATCCAATGTATTAATAAAAAGGATCACGATCTAGAAAGAACATATATGAGGAGAACTCTATTGTCATAACACTTAACATTGAAAATGTGAAAAGTATGCAGAACAGTTGTTCTACATTTGTTAAGAGGGTGTAGAATAATTGTTTTTACTGTTCTCACATAAAAAATATTTTCATCCGAATCACTGCATAAAAATATAATATGTATCATGAGGAGTTTGGATGTTGGATAAGAATATTCATAGGAATAAGAAAAGGGAATCTGAAAAAAGGGTATGAGAATGTAACAAATCGAATAGGAATAAAATGGACTTTAGAGGGATAGGCGGATATAATTAACGATGGAATGAATTAATATATCATTTCAAACAATCAAATAGGTAATTCAAAAACTGACACATGAAAATAAAATTTCAATTCTCACTAACTGAACTTATTAATCATGAAATAAACGCTCCGAAAATATACAATGTATTTTGATTACTATTATCCTAAAAATATATTATATCCATTAAACACATAACTAACACAACAAGAACAAAAAGGAACAAATAGCTCCATTAGAGTATTATTAATATTGCAGCTAGATTTTCTTTAAAAAATTCAAAAATTCATATTTTTACAGAAATAAAGAAATAATATATTTTAAGATACCCATAAGGCCATAACCCAATCGAAAAATGGGTATCCGATCAATAACAATAACTAAAAAAATTAAAGATAAATATTGTTGTTATTTATTTAATTAAAAAAAATGATATTTTTGGCTATGAGTCTTGGTCATTTGTTAAATCTGAACCAAATTGTCTGGATCGTCAATATTTTTCTGGATGATTAATAATCTGGATGATCTGAATGATTAATAATCTGGTTAGAATGATTGATGAATCTAGACGAATACCAGATCATCTGAATAATTAATTTTTATATAGTCTTACATTGGATAAAATCTGAATCTTATTTTTCAATTTTTCAATAAATATATAGAACGCTACTATGAGATGCTTTTAGTACATCGTGTCAAATTAAAAAAGTATATAATATTTATATTATTTTGATATCTTAATAATTAAGAATGACAATGCATATAGCAAGATGGGTGATGAACTTTCCTTCTATTTTTGTTTTAACCAGCATAACAGCGACAAACTTTACATACAAATTAATATGTCAATAAAAAGAAGTAGCAAATATAACAAATATAAGTACTACATATGTATTCATGAACTGTCCAGCTTCAATTTTGGGATGGTACCATTCATAAAAATCTTTGGTGTCGTCCAGAAGTTACATAAATTGACAAACAATCTTAGAGGGTGTTTGGGAGAACTTTTTTCGAGAATAAGTCAACTTATTTTAAGACAAAATTAGAGATTTCTAACTTTTCAACTTATTTTCCAGCTTATTTTTGCAACTTATTGAATTTCAAGCATACATTAAATACTTATATAAAAAAAATTATCAAAATATAAAATTTTTACCCGAAAATAAGTCAACAAGTCCTTAATAAAAGCTAAGCCAAACAGGTTAATCATTCAATTTCTGTCGTCCACCGGCCGGAGGCCCCCTTTCTTTCTTGCTTTCAAGTTCTAGTCTTTGATTTTCAATAATCATCCTCCTTTTGTGAGGATTGTGCGAGTTTGGCTTGTGTTCCCATTTTTTGGGTTTATTTGTCTCTCCTTATGAGAGTTTGGTTTATCTCTCCGTGTGAGAGTTTAAATTTGTTTTAGTGTGTTTTAATGTCCGGGATCGCAGATCTGCGGGATGTTTGGTGTGTTGAATCTTTTGGTTCTTTGAAAAAGATTTATATGGACATGCAATTATGGTTGGTTTTTCGAATATATCATGTTCATCACTACGTCAAATCGTTAGATAGTCCATTCAAAAAGGCTGTATTTTCCAACGATGTTAGCAAGGGGTCGCATCAGAGAGAAGATCTTCTCAATGATTGTAGCTTCGATGTCGCATGACTCTTAATTGTTGAATTATTTATCCTTTCAAAAAAAAAAAACTACTGAATGGTTCACATTAGGGGTGAGCAAAAAACCGAATTGAAACTGAAACCGAACCGAACCGAAACCGGCCAAAACCGAAACCGAAATCGAACTGGCGGTTGCGGTTTTTGATTTTTAAAAACCGAGACTTTCGGTTCCGGTTCCGGTTATAGGTTCAAACCGAACCGAAAAACCCGAAACCGAATTGATTATTTATATAAATAAATAAATATTTATATTTTTCATAGATATTTAAAATTAAGCACATTCACATATATATTTGAAAAGTAAAGAAGCAATAAAATAAAAAATAATTGGGGTCTAAGATTTGTTATTGTGTTGGGCCAGAGGAAGACATTATTTTTCATGTTCGTTAAAAATTTCAACGATCAAAGCTTCTTATGCTGAGTTACAAATGGCTAAGTTTCCATGTTACAACATTGATGGAATTCAATCTGCAGATAAAGATATAGTTGATGAATTAAGAAGACTCTCTGAGCTTAAACAAAGTTTCTTGAATAAAGATATCAATTCATCACCACCCCATGTCACACTTTTGCTTACAGAGATTCAAGAACAGCAAAGTCTCATAAAGATGTATCAGATTACAATCAAGAAAATGGAAGGCCAACTTGAAGTCAAAGAAACCCAAATTTCATCTCTTCGAAAAGATCTTCAAGAAACAAATTTGAGCAACAAATCACTTGAAAAAACACTAAATTCAGGTGGGTGTTTTTCAGTTCTTGACAACATAAAAATCTGTGAGAAATTTTGTCAAGATTTTAGTGACTCAAATGAAGAACAGGAAGACATTATTTTATTCGGTTTTAAAACCGAAACCGAACCGATAAAAAGCGAACCGGGGTTTTAAAATCGAAACCGAAACCGATGGTTCGGTTGCGATTCCGGTTTTCGATTTTTAAAACCGAGGAGTTCCGATTTCGGTTTCGATTTTACCCAAAAACCGAACCTAACCGAGGTTTGCTCTCCCCTTGTTCACATCGAGCTATTTCAGCATGGTTCAGGTGTTAACAAATGAGACTAGGTACCAATCAGACCCGACCCAATTAGCTTTCTTTTAAACAACTGATCTGCCAATTGACAAAAACAAAAGCCCTTGATAAACCCCCAATAACAATTTGTAAAACCCTGATAGCAGACCATGTCTACTCTACCCAAAACTCCCCCAAAACCCAAAACCCCCACAAGGGTCACTCCTGAAACAATCTCAAAAGCTGTCACATCTCTTCTCCAATGGAACCAAACCAAATCCACCCAACAAAAACCACAACTTTTACCCCAAGAGCAATACTTTTACTTAGTACTAACTCTCAAGAACATCCCACAAAAAAGCACTCGCACTAACCCTTTTAAAATCCCACTGCCTCATCCTCTCATTTAAGACTCTCAGATTTGTCTCATTATTGATGATAGACCCAAGTCGAAGCTCACTAAAAAAGCTGCTAAAACAAGGTACAAGCTGATAATGTTAGTGTTGCTAAAGTCTTGAAATTTACTAAGTTGAGGAGCGAGTATAAGAGTTATGAAGATAAAAGAAAGTTGTGTGAGTCTTTCGATATGTTCTTTTCGGATAAAGGGGTTGTTACTTATTTGCCTAAGATGTTAGGGAAGGTGTTTTTAAAGAAAAAGAAGTTACCTTTGCCTGTTAATTTGAGTCATAATTGTTGGAATTAATATAAATAATATTTCAATAATTTTTAATTCAAAAGTAATATAATATATTTTTTAATGTGAGACTTTCTAGAAAGTTTGAGACTTTTCATTTTGAGACTTTTCATGGTAAGACTTTTCACTTTTCTTGGAGTTACATGACTTTCTACTTTTCTTGGAGTTACATGACTTTCTACTTCCTTGGAGTTACTAGCTTTCACTACTATAAAAAGAGAGGTCTCTACCCTTATTTCTGGACAACCAAAAAAATTGATCTCTCACATTTTACAAACATATCTATGGGCAATGATCAAGAGTGACTTCAATCTATTTCTTTGTACTGCACCAAAGAAATAGAAGTCGTGTATCCCTGGAGGTTGATTGCTAAGAGGCCGTGTGTACGTAGCGGGGCAAATTCAACTTTAGGGCAGTGATTATTCACGCCACGACTCTACATACTTACAACTTTTTCGATTTGCTTCTCATCTTTTCTAACATTCTAAAGTTGAATTTTGATTATTATATATCTTTTCTACCACCATGGCTTCCAATACTTTTATTCCTGATATGTCTAAATTAGACCCCTTTGATGGGAAAAATTATAAAATGTGGTCTGATAAGATGGAGTTTTTCTTGGGTCAAATTGGTGTAGATTATTGTCTTAGTGTTGATTCAGCCCCTGCAAATTCTAAGAGAGATTTTGAGAAAGATAATAAAACTTGTCGTGGAATGTTATTACATTATATGACTGCTGCTTTATATTTAATCTATAGTAAATCTCTAAAGGCTAAAGAAATATGGGATGCTTTAAAGTCTAAGTATGGTTCTGATGATTTTGGGACTAAGAAATATGCATGTAGTCGCTGGCTAAATTTTCGTATGTCTGATGATAAGCCTGTTCTTCAACAAGTGCATGAGTATGAATATTTATGTGCCGATATTATTGCTGAGGGAATGAAAATTTGTGATATGTTTCAAGCAAATTGTCTTCTTGAAAAATTACCACCTTCTTGGCAAACATATGTTCATGCTATGAAGCATAAACAAAAGGATTTTACTCTCCAGGAGTTAGTTTCACACATCAAGATTGAGGAACAAAATCGAATTCAAACAAATGAGAAGTCTTTTGATCATTCTTCCTTTACTGCTAACATTATTGAATCAAAAGACGCAGGTCATAAAAGAGGACCAAAAGGTAAGGGTCCTAATCGGCTTCATGGCACTAGAATGAAAAATAATAATTTTAAAGGAAAAAATCAGTTTAAAGGAAATTGCTTCACTTGTGGAAAATTTGGATATGCTGCGAAGGAGTGTAGGCAAGGACATGGACCTGGTTCAAAAGTAAAGGAAGACAAATCTCAAGCACAAGCCAATCTCACTGAAGAAATCATAGCTGCTGTTGTATCTGAAGTAAATCTAGTGAGTAATATTTCTGAATGGGTGGTGGATACTGGTGCAACTCGTCAGATATGTTCAAATAAGGAGTTATTCGAGGACTATGACAAAGCATCTGATGGAGAATGTGTCTTCATGGGCAACTCTAGCACTCCATGCTTAGCACCTGCATCTTCTTCACATCATAGCAGTACATCATTAGATGAGATTCCTGAGCTTAGAAGAAGTAAAAGAGCTAGAGTTGAGACTAGTTTTGGACCTGATTTTGTTATAACATTTTTACTGGAAAAAGAATTCTTGGGTGAGGAGGAGATAAATGCTTTCATTCTTGAAGAAGACCCTAAAACATATGAGGAGGCCATGAGATCAATCGACTCTAATTTTTGGGTAGAAGCCATTAATAGTGAAATAGAGTCCATTATGAACAATAACACTTGGGTTTTATGTGATCTTCCTAGAGGTTGTAAAGCACTGGGAAGCAAGTGGATTTTTAAAAAGAAATACAAATCTGATGGATCAATTGAAAAATACAAAGCGAGGCTCGTGGTTGGTGGACATCGACAAAAGAAAGGTATCGATTTCTTTGATACATATTCTCCTTTGACTAATGTTGCTACCATTAGAGCCTTAATAGCTCTTGCATCCATCCATAATCTTGTGGTGCATCAAATGGATGTAAAGACTGCTTTTTTGAATGGAGATTTAAATGAAGAGATATACATGAAGCAGCCAGAGGGATGTGTTGTTCATGGACAGGAAGACAAGGTATGCAGGCTCATAAGATCATTATATGGTCTTAAACAAGTACCAAAGGACTGGTATGAAAAATTTCATCAAACTGTCACTTCTAATGGTTTTCAGGTAAATGATTCTGATGCTTGTGTTTATTCTAAATTTGATCAATTTGGTTGTGTGATCATATGTCTATACGTGGATGATATGTTAATCTTTGGTACTAATATAGACGTAGTAAATGCAAGTAAGGCCTTTCTATGTTCCTGTTTTGAGATGAAGGATTTAGGGGAGGCGGATGTGATTCTTGGCATAAAGATCACTAGGCATTCATATGGTTTATCTTTGAATCAGTCTCACTATGTTGAGAAAATTTTAAAGAAATTTAATCAATTTGATTGTACTCCTGTGAAAACTCCGTATGATCCTAGTATTCATTTGAAAAAGAATAAAGGAATCAGTGTTTCTCAAGAAGAATGTGCCAAGATAATTGGGAGTGTGATGTTCTTGATGAACCATACCAGACCTGATATAGCATATGTTGTTAGTAGACTAAGCAGATATACTCACAGTCCTAACCGTGATCATTGGGGTGCTTTGATTAGACTCTTGAAGTATTTAAAAGGCACAATCAATTGGGGTTTGAATTATTAAAGAACTCCATGTGTTTTGGAAGGATATTGTGATGCGAATTGGGTGTCAGACAATGATGAGATTCAATCTACTACTGGTTACGTTTTTACTCTTGCAGGAGCCGCTATATCTTGGAAATCCTCAAAACAAACTTGTCATGCTAAATCCACACAGGAATCTGAATTTATTGCATTAGAGTTGGCTGGACAAGAACCCGAATGGCTAAGGTGTTTACTTGCTGATATTCCTTTGTGGGGGAAGCCGACCCCGTCAATTTCAATGCACTGTGATTCACAAGCTGCAATGGGATTAGCGAATAATCAAGTCTACAATGGGAAAAAAAGACACATTCGTTTGAGGCATGCTATAATTAGAAGTCTGATCAGAAATAATGTGATATCACTTGAGTATGTAAAATCAGAGAGGAATATTGCAGATCCTCTCACCAAAGGCCTTTGTAGAAAATTAGTGTTGGAGTCAGCACTTGGAATGGGTTTAAAGCCTATTGTGGAGTGAATTGTGATGGATACCCATCTTAGGAATGCCTAAGTTCAATGGGTCAAACGAAATCACAAAAGAACTCATGTTTATGTAATACTACGACCATTCCTATCAATAAAGTGATGTAGTATTTTTATTATTGTCAAATGTGTTAGGATGAGCAAATGTTCTTAATAAGTTCATAGCCTTGTAAAAGGTGGTTTGGGACAATACAAACTTGATGAACTTACCTATGTGAATGTGGGGGCTACGCCCAACCCCCTATGAGAGTCCTTTAGGCTTAGGACCTCTAGAACATTCACGAAAATCCAGGTACAATGTGGGGGCATTTTCTATAAGATAAATTGCGAAATCACTTCTTGATTTGAGAAAGGTTTAAGTGCACAAATATGTTTTCACTAAATGCCATGAGAGGTTCAAGAATTTTTTTTTCACCTAACATGGTTGTGAGGCATACTTGCTTGTACTAGGTATCAATTCAAGTCCACAAGACATTGATGCTAAAGAAACCGATTATCCATTGCCCATAAAACTTAATGACTAAAAGAGAATGAATGCAGAATATAAGACAAGAAAAGAGAGAGACAGTAAATGAAATATGGAGATAGCACAGCTTTTACACACCAACATTCATTCGTTCATTTCAAATCATCATAGGAGTGCTCACACTCATTATATGCTCATCATTGAGAATATTCTAACAACCTTAAAAACAGATTACCAGATATGCCCTTAGATATTATTTAAGTAGTGCTAAATGACAAAGTAGAGAAGAGACATAATGGACACTATAATGCTCCAATGTAATGCTGCCAGCTGGAACACTTGTGCCACCCTCTTGTACCCTTGTATTCTTTATCACTCCCCCTCAAGCGGAGCTGGTGGAGAAGATGCAGCTCCAAGCTTGTGCAACAGTGAGCAATGTTGTTTGACTGGTAATTGCTTGGTAAAGACATCTGCGATTTGAGAATGAGAAGGCACATACTGTGTAATGATCGAACCAGAAGCCACTTTGTCCCTAATAAAGTGACAATCGATTTCTATATGCTTAGTCCTCTCATGTAGAACTGGATTGGCAGCAATAGCAATGGCTGCCTTGTTGTCACACTTGAGCAAAGTTGGAGGCAAGTCAGTAACCCCCATGTCTCTGAGAAGAGCATTTATCCAAGTTATTTCACAAGAAGTAAGGGCCATTGCCCTGTATTCAGCCTCAGCACTTGATCTAGCCACCACAGTTTGTTTTTTAGATTTCCAGGATATTGGTGAGCTTCCAAATAGAATACAGAAACCTGTAGTTGATCTTCTTGTAACTGGACAACCTGCCCAGTCACTGTCACAGTAGGCATGAACTTGTACAGCAGAGTTGGATGTTAACAGGATTCCTTGACCTGGATTACCTGCTAGATATCTCAGAACTCTCACAGCAGCTTCCATATGAGCTGTAGTAGGTTGTTGCATGTATTGACTAAGAACATGAACAGAGAAAGTAATATCTGGCCTGGTTACTGTCAGATAAATCAATTTCCCAAGCAATCTTTGATAGGGATGTGGATCATGAAGCAGCTTCCCTGAACCAGGTGTCAATTTAACATGAACATCCATAGGAACCTTCAAAGCTATAGAGTGCAGTTGGCCAAACTCAATCAGTAAATCCATAGTGTACTTCTTTTGAGAAATGAAGAAGCCTGATTCTGATCTGTCCACCTCCAATCCCAGAAAATAGCTGACATTTCCTAGATCTTTCATATGAAAGGCATTAGACAAAAACAATTTTAGATCATCAATGTCACTTCTTGAATTCCCAGCTATCAACAGATCATCAACATAGACCAATACTAGAGTAATTGATGAATTTGTAGTCAATGTGAACAGACTATAATCTGTTTTTGATTGAACATATCCAAGGTCCAACAGCTTTTGAGACAATTTTGTGAACCAATTTCTTGGTGCCTGTTTCAAGCCATACAGAGATTTGAGCAACCTGCAAACTAAAGTTGCAGACACTTGAGTACATGCAGCTTCTTGTTGCCAGATTATTCTAGAACCAATACCTTCATATCCTTGTGGCAGTTTCATAAAGACAGATTCCTGGAGATCACCATGCAAAAATGCATTGGTGACATCCATCTGAATTACAATCCAGTCTTGAACAGCTGCCACAGCTAACAGTGTTCTGACTGTAGTAAGCTTTGCTACTGGAGCAAAGGTATCAAGGTAGTCTATGCCATACACCTGCTTGCATCCCAATACAACTAGTCTTGCCTTGTATCTCTCCACAGTTCCATCAGGATTAAACTTTGTCTTAAAGACCCATTTGCATCCAATTGCCTTTTTATCTTGAGGCAAAACAGTGATTTCCCAGGTCTGATTTTCTTCCAATGCTGCTAGCTCTCTATTCATTGCATCCACCCAATGCTTATTGTTAGCACAAAATTACGCAAGCGCACGTAGTCACAAGTAATATAATTAAGGTTCGTTCCGCAGAGATCTGGTTAAGTTCAATCAGTAAATATGCCTATGCAACAATGTTTAGTTTTAATCCACTGCTAAGACAAATAACAAGAATGAGGTTTTAATTATCTAAAATTAACTCGGAAGCAAATTATTAAACTAAGAATAATTAACTAATGAGAATTTAATATGAATTACTTATATGAGATAAAACATGGAATCCTAATTTCATTATCTACTTCACTTAGAGTCGCAGCCTTTAATCAATACATGTGATGTGATTGATATCTGATCGGATAACACGAAACAAGTAAAAGCTACCTCTCGGTATACTAATACCAAACTACGCATGCATCCACAAAAGAGATAGAAGATGGGTAGACACCAATTATGTTTAGACCCTATATCTCTATAGAATTTGAAAACATAAAGGTTTAAGCACAAGTTATCCACTTAGATCACATAGGGTAGCATAATATCTCTATTTACGCCACAAATCATGATGTTAAAACATCAACCTATCCTATGCTAGCATGGCAAGTTCTAAATCTCAAGATCCACTCTCGTTTAGCAAGAGATTAACAAATTAGATGTTCGCGACGCATCTAAATACATGAAACACAACCATACAAGGATATCAAGAATTCACCACACATGAATCTTTAAAGCATATAAACTACTAAGCTACATAGATAAATCTATTAGGATCCCATGACAACGATTAGTTCATAATTGAACCGTTCGTCACCATGGGATTAATTGAAAACATGATATTAAACAAGATATAAAATAAAGAAGTAATAATATTAATAAAAACAAGAGTTGAGAAAACAAATCTATTATCCAAAGTATACAAAAGTTGAAGTAGATCTAGATCTTGCTTGTCACCGAGCTTGAATCCTTCTCCACTCTTCTTTCTTGCAATTCTACGTTACAATAATAATAATCTCATACAAATTACAAGGTATGATGTGTTTATATAGGCACTACAAGTCTTTCCCAGCAAGAAAATACAAAACAGAATTATAATAGAATTTCTGCAAGATACGTTTCCTAATTTGATTATGTTTTGTAAGGAAAATTCGAAGCTGACTTTTCTTCAGATTTTCTGGAACGTTTCCCACGTAATTGGACCTCTGGACTATCTTAGAATGATAGGAAATCTCGTTATCTTCGCGTGGACTGCTTACGGGCCTAAAACGGACTTCTAGAACTCAAGATATGGCCAAAACAATGTAAACTGTGCAACCCTTCTCGAAAATCCGAATTTTAATCAATTAATTCCCAAAAAATTATAAAAGCATCCACCTTAGTCAACATTCTCGTAATCCTGCACAACTAAGCAAAACACATCAAATCTACAACAACTTGAGCCAAGACAATCAATTTAAGTCGAAATTAAGCGATCCAAGTGGATATAAAATCCACTTATCACACCCCCAAACTTAAACCGATGCTTGTCCTCAAGCATAAACAATTACAACTAACCAACTAGCTAGTACCACTTCCGTAGGTGATCACGGTTGCATTTGGCATATGCAACAAGCCCTTTAAACCCTTAGGCAGCCCTAGTGGACGAGTAAGGTCTCGTGAGGGCCTATAGCGAATGAACCCACAAAATCCATTTAACCTAATGCAATGCAATGCATGAATGCACTAAATGAAAATGCAACGATCCCTTTCAAACTAACCAAAACCAACTAGCAAGCAAATATCTCAAAGAATGCAACTAAATCCAAATAGAGTTCGACCAAGTTCCCGTATACTAACAATACATGAACAGAAACGTGTGTGTGTGCAATGCTCATCAGAAATACTCCCAAAACTAGGTCAAAAATCATACATGCTTTTCGTCAAGACAATCACAGGTTTATAAATAGAATAGACCGTAGACACTTCATAACCTAGGAACACCTCCATCCTTATCCAAGGTAGACAGAAATTCATGCTTTTATTACTAAACAACTACGACACATAATATACAGCATGCTTATTTAACCGTGCAATGGATGAGACCCCGAAAGGCTTATACAATAATACCCATGTAGCGAGCGTTGGGTTAGTGGATCCCAGACTATAAAAGCCTTAGGTCACTAGGCACAAAGTCCCCGCGAACTTAATTGCTCGAGTATTAAAGAGCTCACCCTGGTTAATTTTGCATATAAACAATTGACATCATTTTTTTCTTTTCTTTTTTTTTTTCTCTTTTTTTTTTCTTTCTTCTTTCTGCTTTTTTTTTTTTTTCTATGCAATCTGGAATGAGAATTCTCAATTCCAACCCTAGACTACTCATATAAATATGAGCCGGCTACTAGCCATTTGACGCCTAGCCATTATTGACAATTATTTACAATTTAAGCATGAAATCCCTGTTTTCCCCCAAACTTAGACTTAATTGTTCTAGACCATCAAGGGAATAATGAAAATTCTAAATATAATCAAGTGATTAAATCTCAAAACATCCAAACAAACATGATCTCAACCTAGCTCAAAAGCACCCAACGAGACTGTGAAAAGATTTTGTTTCTGAAGCATGCAAGTCAATTTCATAGAAACTATAAATCAACCCTCTACTCATCATTATCACACTCAATTAGACACCTACCTACCAATCAGAATTAGCTCGTCTTAAGGGATCATGAAATATGCATGATATGCAAATGCAACTAGAATGAACTCACATGGTATACGTAAATAAAAACAGAATGTCCTACATGAAACAAACGTAGATAATACGAACATAACATGAATGAATTACTACTAAGCATGCAAAACATGATATCCTACATGAACACATATATACAACAACAACTACTAATCCCTCAAACCACCCCCAAACTTAAAATATTCAATGTCCGCCTTGAATGGAAGTAAATATGAGGGATAGCAGAAACATACCTACTCGTCCTCATCCTCGGATGAATCAGTATCTGGCGGTGGATAAGGTGTACGAGCTCCATAGACAGGCCACCGGGCCTGAATACCCGCATCTCTCAAAGCTGTAGCCATATCCTCAGCATACGCTCGGTTACTAGCATGAATAGCATCCATCCGCCTGTACAAACGTCTAAAGTGAGCATCTAAAACTCTTGGAACTCTCTTAGCACGTGGCGGAGCGCCCGCTCCCTGACCACTAGTACCACCACCACGAACATCATACCCAAGCCCCCTAGGATGCGGGATTCCGCCTTGCCATTCCGGCATTCGATCAATAGACACATCAACAATTGACGGCAAAGGTGACTGCAACTCCTCATCCGCACCCCAGGTAACGCCACTAACCATACACAACCCAACTATGATAGAAGCATGGGGCATCGATGACAGTGCACTAGACTTTAAACACCTGCGAATATTCTGCTGAACAATATGGGCGACATCAATGTATTTTCCCTTTAGAATGCCCCAAAGAATAATCGCTCTATCAGCTGTGACCTCACCCGTATGAGAAGTAGGCATAATATTGGCACAAAGAAATAGATACCATGCTCGTGCAAACTTATTCATAGCAGAAGACAGAAAAGAAAGAGGCTCATTAGTTCCCAATTTATACTTCCAACTTGTACCGGGAACACAAAGTTCACGAACAATCGCCTCCATATCCACATCATCACTAGTCTTCAGCGCCCAATTTTCATTCCCCACAAGCTTAGGTGGTTGTCCCAAAATTGGACGAATAGCATCTGATCTGTAATCCACCCGTTGACCACGAACCATACACACACCATTCTGCTCATCTTTAGCATTAGCATAGAACTCCCTAACCAAATTCACCGGAACCGGAGTAGGTGCCTTACAAATCTCTCCCCAACGTAACTCACTAATCACCTCAACCAACCCATAATGACGAGATGGCAAAAAACCCCTTTCCTTCGCCACCGGCTTTGACAACAACCGATTATACTCTACCTCCACCTCCGGAGAAGAAAATCTCTCCGCCCTACTAGAACTACCCCTCATTCGTTTAGGAGCCATAATAACCAAAACCCCACTCAACAATAGCACCACCAACAACCACCAAGAAATATCCCACCAAAACCCACCAAGAAAAATCACACCACAAATACCCAAGTAACAAGAATAATACAAAAACCCCAATTGACAAGAACACAAATTCGTAACAAAATAAAATAGAGAAGAGAAATCCCACTACGAATCAAAGAGGTGAACTTGTACTAATTTTCCCCCAAACTTGAATTTTTAAGAGATGTAGAGGAAGAAGATAATGAATTGGGTGTGTATGTATGGGTATATATAGGCATGGAGTGATAGGATGAATATAAGAATTTGAATGTGAAAAGGAAAAATTTTTGGTAGAATTTGGAATTTGATGTAGGATAGAAATAGGATTTAAAAATTTAGGAAAAAGAATTTGAATTGAGATAGGAAAAGAATTGGGTTTAGAATTTTAGGAGAAATTTTGGAGGTTTTGGAATTGAAATTGGTTTAGGATTGATTAAGAGATGATGTTATAAAAAGGGAGGAAGGAGAAAGATTTTTGGGGAGAGAATAAATTTTTTTTTTTTTTTAAAAGGTACAACAGCCAACAGAAATCGAACAAAACTGTTCTGCACAAAAGGCAATCTGCGCGCAGGAAGGGCAGACTGCGCCCAATGCAGTAACGCAGGCGCAGCCTGCGTCACGCAGGCGCAGTCTGCGTGTCTTGCAGAAACGCAGGCTGCGCCTGCGTTACGCAGGTGCAGCCTGCGTGACACCTATATTTTTTTTTTTTTTTTTTTTTTGACACTCTCAACACTCAAATTTTTTTTTTTTTTTTCTTTTCCATACAGCACATAATTCCTCACTTGGGTTGCCTCCCAAGAAGCGCTCGTTTAATGTCATTAGCTTGACATTCTTCCGAAAAATCACGAACAAGATAAAACTGCGGCAACCTTCTCGCGGTTGACCATTCCTCCATAATACGGCTTAAGTCTATGTCCATTTACCTTGAAAACATCATCAATAGAACCCCTAAATATCTCCACTGCCCCATGTGGAAACACGGTTTTGACTGTAAACGGACCCGACCACTTTGATTTGAGCTTACCCGGAAAAAGTTTAAGGCGAGAATTATAAAGCAAAACCTGTTGGCCTGGCACAAACGACTTATGCACCAACTTCCTATCATGCCACCTCTTCACTTTCTCCTTGTACATCTTAGCATTCTCATAAGCCTGCTCACGAAATTCCTCGAGCTCATTTAACTGAAGTAGACGTTTCTCACCCGCGACTGAAATATCTAAGTTTAACTTCTTCAACGCCCAATAGGCCTTGTGTTCTAACTCTGCCGGCAAATGACAAGCCTTACCAAATACCAACTAATAAGGAGACATACCTAGGGGTGTCTTGTAAGCAGTTCTATACGCCCAAACCGCTTCGTCTAACTTCAAAGACCAATCCTTCCTTGATGGATTTACCACTTTCTCGAGAATTCTCTTGATCTCGCGATTCGAAACCTCCGCTTGACCATTAGTTTGAGGATGATAAGCTGTGGCAACACGATGAGTCACATTATACCTTGCCATCATAGCAGTAAATTGACGATTACAGAAGTGTGTCCCCTCATCACTGATTATAGCTCTTGGAGTTCCAAAACGCGTGAAAATCTGCTTGTGAAGAAAATTCAGCACCACCTTAGCATCATTGGTCGGTAAAGCCTTCACCTCGACCCATTTAGACACGTAATCCACTGCTAAAAGAATGTACTGATTATTGCAAGACGAAACAAACGGACCCATGAAATCAATTCCCCACACATCAAAAATCTCAACTTCAAGGATCGTACTAAGAGGCATCTCGTTCCTCCTGGAAATATTACCAACCCTTTGACATCGATCACAACTCATCACGAACCTATGAGAATCTTTAAACAGAGTTGGCCAATAGAATCCCGCTTGAAGTACTTTCTGAGCTGTTTTATCACCACCGTAATGGCCTCCATATGTGGTGGAATGACAATCATGCAAAATACCTTCCGTTTCACTATACGGAATGCACCTCCTCAAAATCTGATCCACACCAAGCTTAAACAAGAATGGCTCGTCCCAACGGTACCACTTCACATCATGCAGAAACTTCTTCTTTTGAGCATAAGAAAATTCCGGAGGAATAACGTTGCTCACCAAATAGTTCACATAATCTGCAAACCATGGCTCTTCACCTTGCACTCCAAAAAGCTGCTCATCTGGAAAAGATTCATTAATAAGAGCTTTGTTATGCGAATCCTTACCGTGGTCCTCTAAGCGTGAGAGATGATCCGCTACTTGATTTTCGGTGCCTTTTCTATCCTTGATTTCCACATCGAATTCTTGCAAAAGAAGCACCCAACGAATCAATCTAGGCTTTGAATCCTTCTTCGACATGAGATATCGAATCGCAGCATGATCCGTATACACAATCACCTTCGTACCAAGCAAATAAGACCTGAATTTCTCGAAACCATAGACAACTGCTAGCAACTCCTTCTCCGTAGTAGTGTAGTTCAGCTGTGCATCATTGAGGGTTTTACTAGCATAGTAAACCACATGAAAAATTCTCTCCTTCCTTTGACCAAGCACAGCTCCAACAGCATAGTCACTAGCATCACACATCAGTTCGAACGGTTCTTCCCAATTAGGTGCGGTAATGACTGGTGTAGTAGTCAACTTCTTCTTCAAGAGCTCAAAAGCTGTAAGACACTCATCATCAAACTAGAAAGGAACATCCTTCTCCAAGAGATTACACAAGGGTTTAGAAATTTTTGAGAAGTCTTTGATGAATCGCCGATAGAAACCCGCATGACCAAGAAAACTGCGAATTCCTTTAACAGAGATAGGTGGAGGTATACATGGCCACGGTTCGTGAACCGCCGGTTCCGGTTCGTGAACCGCCGGTTCCGGTTTGTAAAAATCTTGAACCGGAACCTAAACCTTAACAGGATATAAACCTTCGGTTCCGGTTCAGACGGTTCCGGTTCACGGTTCGACCCGGTTTTGACCCGGTTCAAGACCGGTTCCGGTTCCGGTTTGAACCTTATAAATAAAAAAATTATTTATATTAAAAATATTGTTAAATTCATTTGTACTTTTTTAATTAAAAAACTAGTAAATATATTACAATAAATTTTATATGTTTTACAAGAATACAACAAACAATATAATTTATTACAATAATTTTTATAATCTATACTAACTCGATCCATCTGATTCAGAGGTAGTAGGAATTGTAGTAGGATCTCCACAATATTCATCAGATGAGGATGATGAAGCGATGTTGGATTGTTTTCTTAATTCTGCTTTTTTCCAATCATTCACACAAACTTGTGTTTCTAAAGATTCGGGAGCCAATCTTGATCTTCTTGGATCCAAAATATTTCCTCCTATGCTGAATGTTTGTTCCACCGCAACGGTTGAGGCTGGAACCGCTAAAACTTGACTCGCAATTTTAGTAAGTGTAGGGAAAGTCCTCTTATGCCTTTTCCACCAAGCTAATATGTTAAAATCTAAATCTGTATCAAACTCAAAAATTGTTGTTAGATAAATGTCGAGCTCCGAATGTGAGCTCGAATGCCTTTGTTTTTTAGAACGATCCATTAAAAATTTTGTTCCCGGACGTAATGAAAATGATGATGGTGTAGGAGGAAGAGGAGAGTCAACATTATCAATTACATGAAAATGACTGCATAAATCATGTAAATGTCTTTTAACTCTAATCATTATATTATTTATATCAATTTCAAGATCATCTTGTAATCCTAAATATTCATAATAATTTTCTAACATTTCTTGTAAACCATCATATTTAAATCTAGGATCAAATACAGAAGCTACAAGATAAATATCAGGAATTATTTTATAATAAGTTAGCCATTTTTTTTTCATTTGTGCAACTCCTTCATGAATTTCATATATTTTTTCACCCTCGTTTAATGCAAATGCAATATTTAAAGCTTCAACAATAAATAAACTAGAGGTTGGTTTGTAAACATAACTAAAAGTGTAAGTAGCATCATTAAAATTTTTAAAAATCTCCATAACTTTAGCACATAAATCCCAAGTTTGTGATAAAAGATTAGAATTTGGTATATTTTCGGTGGCAAAAGAGCATAATAGAGGTTGATATTCTAAAGATTGACAAAGTAAAACATAAGTAGAGTTCCAACGATGACCAACATCTTTGGTAAAACGTTTCGGGTGCACATTATTATTTTCACAATATTTTAACCATGTTCTAGTAACATTAGGGTGTACCCAAATATATTTAATAACATCTCTTATTGGTTTGATTAAATGTTGTATAATACGTAATCCATCTTGAACACATAAATTTAAAACATGGCATGCACATCTAGCATGAAAAAATCTTCCACCAAAATTAGGTTGGCAAATTCTAGTTAATTCGGGAATGGAGGCATTATTAGAGGCAGCATTATCGAAAGAACATGAAAAAATTCTATTAATCAGTCTATATTCCTCTAAAATAGCATGAATTATTTTACATATATTACTTGCTGTATGCGAATCATCAAATACTCGATAAGCTAAAACTCTTTTATTTAATTCAAAATTTTCATCAATATAATGACAAGTAAGACCCATATATGAATGTATTTGATTATGATCACTCCAAATATCACTACAAATAGACACATGTGCGTCATTATTACTAAAATATTCAATCAAATTATTTTTTCTTTTTTTATAAGATTTAATCAGATTTCTCTTAAGTGATGTTCTAGGTATTCTCTTAAATGCGGGTTGTACATCTCTACTAATCCAATCATTAATACCAACATTTTCACCAAAACTAAAAGATAACGAGTCTACCGAAATAGCTTCGGCTAAACCATAAGAACTACTAGCATGATCATAACGAAATAATGTAGGAGGATTAGGAGAAGAAGTTGCAAACCCGGATAATTGTGTTTGTCCCATTGCCATTCCTACCTTCTCAGGATGTTTGGTTTGTAAATGTCGATTTAAAGTGCCATAACCTCCTCCCACTTGCCACGAGTATTTCGTTCCACAATAATTACAAACGGCGTCTAATTTATTATCCGACTTCAACGGACCCTTCTTAAAATGTTTTGTAAAAATATCGGATGAAAGTTGTCTTCTCGAACTCGATCCACTTCCATCGGCTTGCATATTACTTTCTTGCGATCCAATATTAGCCATTTAATATATAAAATAAATTATAGTATGTAAAATAATTATATATATTTATAAAATATATATAATAAAACAAGAGAGTTGTGAATAGAATAAATAGAGAATGAGAGAATGAGAGAGTTTGAGTTGTAAATTATGAGTTAAGAATTTTAATATGTAAGGTATTTATAGGAAAAAGAAAAGAGCTGTTAGATATTGTTAACGTTAGATATTAACGTTATATATATTAACGTTAGATATTGTTTTTGAGACGTTAGATATATTAACGTTAGGAACACAATGATCATCTAGGCATCTAGCACTAGCATGCATGGTTCAAAGTACTGTGTTTAGATTAAAAAAAGGCAGAAAGCAAAAGCAGTACTGTGTTTGTCCCCAAGCAGTATGTGTACTTTATCGAATTAATCATGTGGTACTTACTACTTAACATAATATATATTAGTTTTCAAAAAAAACATAATATATATTAATCGGTTTAGAAAATCTAAAATGCTAAAGATGCACCGCGCTTTAAAAATTAAAATAATGCTAAGTTGTATAAAGATGTGTGAGTGTGTCAACTTGGAAGGAGAGTAGGGGAAAAGACAACGAAGATATACGTATGTAAACAAATTGGTCCCCATGTTGTCTTTAAAGTTTAAACTTTTAAATGACCTTTTCATATAAATAAACATGTAAATAAGTTGTTATCTAAAAAGCTATAGTTTTTTAAATTCCGTATGCGTCTCCACTAGCATAAATCACGTGAATAAAACAAGGCCTTGTTCGTGGAGGTGGGATTATATAAGACCAACTACTACGCGGTTTGAACCGGCGGTTCGAACCGGCGGTTCGAACCGGCGGTTCGAACCGGCGGTTAACCGGCGGTTCACCGGTTTTCTATTAATACGAACCGTAACCTGAACCTTAAAAATAAAAAAACCGACGGTTTAGGTCCGGTTCCGGTTCGGGCCGGTTTTGACCGGTTTTGACCCGGTCCGGTCCGGTCCGGTTTTCCGGTTCCGGTCCGGTTTGGCCATGTATAGGTGGAGGAAGATTTTCGATTGTTTCCACCTTAGCCCTATCCACCTCAAGTCCTCTACCAGATACCTTGTGCCCAAGAATAATTCCCTCTCGCACCATGAAGTGACACTTCTCCCAATTAAGCACCAGGTTAGTCTCCACACAACGTTTCAAAACCAAGCCAAGATTATGCAACCACTCGTCATATGAAGTACCAAAAACTGAGAAGTCATCCATAAAAACCTCCACATTCGAGCCAATCATGTCTGAGAAAATAGCCATCATGCACCTTTGGAAAGTGGCTGGAGCACCACAAAGTCCGAAAGAAACCCGTCGGAAAGCAAAGGTACCAAAAGGACATGTGAATGTGGTCTTCTCTTGATCTTCCGGAGCAATGCAAATCTGATTGTATCCTGAATATCCATCAAGGAGGCAATAGTACTCATGTCCCGCCAACCTGTCTAGCATCTGATCAATGAATGGCAAAGGAAAGTGATCTTTTCTCGTGGCTTTGTTTAGCTTCCTATAGTCCATGCAAACTCTCCACCCCGTGACTGTTCGAGTAGGGATGAGCTCATTCTTTTCATTAGCAACAACTGTCATGCCTCCTTTCTTTGGCACACATTGAACCGGGCTCACCCAAGAACTGTCTGAGATAGGATATATAATACCCGCATCAAGCCACTTTAGAATTTCCTTCTTCACCACCTCTTTCATAATCGGATTAAGTCTCCGCTGATGCTCAACAGTAGGCTTAGCTCCCTCCTCTAGCAGAATTTTGTGCATGCAATAAGAAGGGCTGATTCCCTTGATATCTGCTATAGTCCAACCAATTGCTGACTTGAACTCCCTCAAAATTCGTAAAAGCTTTTCTTCCGCACTGGCTGACAAGTTAGAGGCAATAATAACAGGTAATGTAGATGCATCCCCAAGAAAAACATACCTCAAATGTTCCGGAAGTGGTTTGAGTTCAAGTGTAGGAGCTTCCTCAATAGATGGTTTCAGGCGCCCCTCCGAATTTTTAAGTTCTCCTAACCCAAGAGATTCAAAAGGCAAATCAAATCTCCTTTTCCAAGGGGCTGAATTTAGCTGCTGCAATTGCTCAGCTATTTCCTCGTCTTCAAAATCAGAGTCACCAACTAAAACTTTTTCCAAAGAATCTGACTTAAGTAACTGCTCCATTTCCATGGTAACTGCAGAATCAACCCAATCCACCTTCAAACATTCTTCTTCATCTGAGGGAAGTTTCATTGCATTAAAAACATTGAAAGTGACATTCTGGTCTTGCACCCTCATGGTGAGCTCCCCTTTCTGCACATCAATCAAAGTCTTTCCCGTAGCCAAGAATGGTCTTCCCAAGATTATGGGAATCTTCTTATCTTCCTCGAAATCCAAGATAACAAAATCAGCAGGAAATATGAGTTTGTCAACTTTCACCAACACATCCTCCACTATGCCTCTAGGATATGTAACTGAACGATCAGCCAACTGCAAAGAGATGTTGGTAGGCTTTGGTTCCGGTAGACCAAGTTGCATATAGACTGACAAGGGCATGAGATTGATGCTAGCTCCCAAGTCACACAAGCACTTCGCAAAAGACAAATTACCAATAGTGCATGGAATAGTAAAGCTACCAGGATCCTTTAGTTTTGGAGGCAATTTCTGTTGCAGCACAGCACTGCATTCTTCCGTTAGAGCAACGGTATCTAATTCCTCAAGCTTCAACTTACGAGAAAGAATCCCCTTCATGAACTTGGCATAGCTCGGCATCTGTTCAAGAGCTTCGGCAAAGGGAATGTTAATCTGCAACTTCTTGAACACCTCTAAGAACTTAGCAAACTTCTTGTCCAACTGCTGCTTCTGGAGTCTTCTAGGATAAGGAGGAGGAGGATAGATCTGAGTGTTCTTTGGAGACTGCTCCACAGAATTTTTAACAGGTTCCTTGCTCTTCTCTACTTCATCACCTTGCTGATCAGCCATCAAATCAGGTTGAGTAATTTCGGGCACTACAGATTTTTCACTCTGCTGATTCTGAATATCTCCATCTTCTTCTACTGCTGATTTAGGGCCTGCTATAACTTTTCCTGATCTCAAAGTCATAGCCTTCACCTGTTCCTTGCTATCTCTCCTACCTGGATTTGCTTCTGTATCACTAGGGAGAGTTCCTTGAGGCCTACTAAATAAGGTACTTGCAATCTGTCCTATCTGAGTTTCCAAGAGTTTCTGACCAGCTTGTAGGTTCTTTAACGCTAACCACACATCATCTGATTTTTCATTAGAAGATTGCCCCGCATGAGCCTGTTGCTGCTGAAATCCAGGAGGCTGATATGATTGCTTCGGAGCATACTGCTGCTGGTAACCTTGATTGAATGGCCTTGCTTGCTGACCCTGAAACTGCTGATAGGGCTGAGGTTGTTGAGCACCTTGGTTGTTACTCCAGCTGAAGTTAGGATGATTCCTGTTGTTTGGATGATAGGTGGCTGGTACTGGTGCAGCAGGTCTCTGAAAATTACTTACGAACTGTGCTGATTCAGAAGAGATAGCACACTGATTCGTTTCATGTGCGCCCGCACATAGCTCACAAACACTAGCAACCTGCTGAACTCCATAATTAGCAAGAGAATCCACCTTCATCGAAAGAGCCTTCAACTGAGCTGCAATAGCTGAAGCTGTGTCAACTTCAAGAATACCTGCTACCTTACCTTGAGAAAGCCTCTGTGTTGGATTCTGATATTCGTTAGCAGCCATCATCTCAATAAGATCATAAGCTTCCTCATAGCTCTTCGCCCACAGAGCTCCACCAGATGCTGCATCTAGCAAAGGCCTAGACTGTGCTCCCAACCCATTGTAGAAACCATTAATGACCATCCAATCAGGCATGCCATGATGAGGGCACCTTCGTAGCATCTCCTTATAACGTTCCCAAGCCTCACACAAAGATTCGCCAGATTGCTGTTGAAATTGAGTTAACTGGTTCCTTATTGCTGCAGTTTTCGCCATAGGGAAGAATTTAGTAGGAAACTTCTGAGCAAGATCATCCCATGTAGTAATGGAACCAGCTGGTAGAGAATGTAACCAGCCCTTAGCCTTATCCCTTAAGGAGAATGGGAAAAGCCTCAACTTGATAGCATCATCCGACACACCATTAAATTTGAAAGTGTCGCAGATCTCGATAAAGTCCCTGATGTGCATATTAGGATCCTCTGTCGACGCACCCCCAAACTGAACCGAATTCTGCACCATCTGAATTGTGCTCGGCTTGATCTCAAAGTTATTCGCTGCAATAGCTGGCCTGACAATACTAGATTGTATGTCAGTAATCTTCGGCTGCGAATAGTCCTTCAAAGCCTTAACTGCTGCTGGTAAATCTGCCATCTCTACAGTAGTTTCAAGTTCCTCTTTCTGATTATCTACTACAAAACCGTCTTCTGCCAGTTTTTCCTTACGAGCCTGCAAACGTGTTCGCATACACGTTCAAGTACCTGAAAACACCACGAAACAAACAACTAAGTAAGAAATCCGAGTCAGTGAACGCTAACGACCACTGATGACAAGCACATAAACTAAACAAAACACCGATGATCCCCGGCAGCGGCGCCAAAAACTTGTTAGCACAAAATTACGCAAGCGCACGTAGTCACAAGTAATATAATTAAGGTTCGTTCCGCAGAGATCTGGTTAAGTTCAATTAGTAAATATGCCTATGCAACAATGTTTAGTTTTAATCCACTGCTAAGACAAATAACAAGAATGAGGTTTTAATTATCTAAAATTAACTCGGAAGCAAATTATTAAACTAAGAATAATTAACTAATGAGAATTTAATATGAATTACTTATATGAGATAAAACATGGAATCCTAATTTCATTATCTACTTCACTTAGAGTCGCAGCCTTTAATCAATACATGTGATGTGATTGATATCTGATCGGATAACACGAAACAAGTAAAAGCTACCTCTCGGTATACTAATACCAAACTACGCATGCATCCACAAAAGAGATAGAAGATGGGTAGACACCAATTATGTTTAGACCCTATATCTCTATAGAATTTGAAAACATAAAGGTTTAAGCACAAGTTATCCACTTAGATCACATAGGGTAGCATAATATCTCTATTTACGCCACAAATCATGATGTTAAAACATCAACCTATCCTATGCTAGCATGGCAAGTTCTAAATCTCAAGATCCACTCTCGTTTAGCAAGAGATTAACAAATTAGATGTTCGCGACGCATCTAAATACATGAAACA
Source organism: Saposhnikovia divaricata (assembly GCA_036435485.1). Taxonomy (NCBI): domain Eukaryota; kingdom Viridiplantae; phylum Streptophyta; class Magnoliopsida; order Apiales; family Apiaceae; genus Saposhnikovia; species Saposhnikovia divaricata. Next base: position 62,728,840 of record CM071597.1, on the reverse strand, counting down.
CAACCATACAAGGATATCAAGAATTCACCACACATGAATCTTTAAAGCATATAAACTACTAAGCTACATAGATAAATCCATTAGGATCCCATGACAACGATTAGTTCATAATTGAACCGTTCGTCACCATGGGATTAATTGAAAACATGATATTAAACAAGATATAAAATAAAGAAGTAATAATATTAATAAAAACAAGAGTTGAGAAAACAAATCTATTATCCAAAGTATACAAAAGTTGAAGTAGATCTAGATCTTGCTTGTCACCGAGCTTGAATCCTTCTCCACTCTTCTTTCTTGCAATTCTACGTTACAATAATAATAATCTCATACAAATTACAAGGTATGATGTGTTTATATAGGCACTACAAGTCTTGCCCAGCAAGAAAATACAAAACAGAATTATAAAAGAATTTCTGCAAGATACGTTTCCTAATTTGATTATGTTTTGTAAGGAAAATTCGAAGCTGACTTTTCTTCAGATTTTCTGGAACGTTTCCCACGTAATTGGACCTCTGGACTATCTTAGAATGATAGTAAATCTCGTTATCTTCGCGTGGACTGCTTACGGGCCTAAAACGGACTTCTAGAACTCAAGATATGGCCAAAACAATGTAAACTGTGCAACCCTTCTCGAAAATCCGAATTTTAATCAATTAATTCCCAAAAAATTATAAAAGCATCCACCTTAGTCAACATTCTCGTAATCCTGCACAACTAAGCAAAACACATCAAATCTACAACAACTTGAGCCCAAGACAATCAATTTAAGTCGAAATTAAGCGATCCAAGTGGATATAAAATCCACTTATCACTTATGTTGAACAGCCTGTTTGAATGACACAGGATCTTGAGATTGAGTTAATGATGCAAGTAGACAAGAAAACTGAGGTTTGATGGATTGTTCTGTAACTTGCACCATATTAGCATTAGGCTGAAGAGTAGCATTAGGCTGAAAAGTATGAACATAACTGTCCAGCCAGACTGGTAGTTTTGTTACCCTTGTGGATCTTCTTTGAGGCACAATAGGAGATGATGAGTCAGTTTCAGAAGAGGTACTTGAGGGAGAAAAGTCAGTTCTGGAGGAGATTGGTGAATTTTGAGGAGATTGAGGTGTGTCTGAACTGATCATAAATATATCATCACAAGACTGATCACATGAAGGCATAGATAGAGGGATAGGTTGAGCATAAGATTTAGAAGAAAAGGTATTCATAGGGAAAATGTTTTCATGAAATACAGTGTCTCTTGAAACAAAGGTTTGCATAGTGGTAAGGTCCAACAATTTATATCCCTTGGTTCCTGGAGGATAACCTAACAGAACAGAAGGCACCCCCTTAGCAGAGAATTTATCTACAGCTCTATTTGGATTAGATGCTAAAACCAAGCACCCAAAGGCTCTTAAATGATCATAATCAGCAGGTGCTTATGCAGTATTTCATAAGGTGTCTTGTTGTTCAACACTGGAGTAGGCAGTCGGTTTATTAGATGCACAGCAGTCATCACAAAATCACCCCAATAAGACAAAGACAAACCTGATTGAAATTTCAGAGACCTAGCCACTTCCAACACATGCCTGTGCTTTCTTTCAACACGAGCATTTTGTTGAGGTCTATTGACACAAGACTTTTGATGCAATATGCCATTAGCAGAATAAAATTCAGCACAACTAGGATCTGAAAACTCAGGTGCATTATCAGTTCTTATGCACTCAATTTTTGCTCCAAAATGAGTAATAACATAGTTGTAGAAGGTTTTAAAGCAATGCAAGAAATCAGATTTATGCTCCATCAAATACAACCATGTAACTCTTGAATTATCATCCACCAAAGTCAAGAAATACTTATATTTACCCCTAGTTGGCACCTTGTAAGGTCCCCATGTATCAATATGAACTAAGGCAAATAATTTTTCAGCATGTGACTTACTCAATGAATAGGGTAGTTTTGCAAATTTAGCCATAGGACAAGTCAGACATACCTTGTCTGATGTGTCCACCACATGCTTAAGATGAGGAATATACTTGAGTTTTGATGCTGCAGCATGTCCCAGCCTGAGATGCCACACTGAATAATCAACCACAGCAGCATTGCATACAGCTTGATTGAGAAGATTGCAGTCCACACTCACATCTTCAGTTTCTGATTTCAGTTGATCAACCAAGTAATACAAGCCATCACTCATTCTTCCTACAGCCTTAGTCTTTTGTGTAGCAGATTGGATAATCTTACAGGTCTGAGGAGTGAACTGAATCTCACATTTGTTGTCTTTGGCCAATTTATGTATAGATAACAAATTATGTTTGAATTGTGGCACAACCAACACATTACTCAGAAGCAAACCATTTAACATTTTTACATCTCCAATGTGTGTAATCCTGGATACAGCACCTGTTGGAAGAGTAATAGTAAGATTACCACTAACAGGTCTCACATTGACCAGGTTTGTAACTGACCATGTGATGTGATCACTGGCTCCTGAATCCACTATCCAAGTAATAGCACTGCTAGAGGCCATATTGCATGTGACTATTCCAGAAAAAGCACTAACATCCAGCTCTTCATCAGTATCAGAACCCTTAAGTGAGTTAGGTATAAGTTTCAAAAGTTGCTGCAACTGTTGTGAGCTAAACACTATTTCCTCCTCCCCCTGGGAACTACAGTTGCCTTGACTTGCATTGTTGGCCATTTTAGGGACAGGAAACTTTGTAATTGGCTTTTTAGGAAAGAAAGAAGTTGGAGATTTCTGATTCGATTTCTTATGTTTGAGATGCCAGGGAGGGTAGCCTATAACCGTCCAGCATCTTTCCCTTGAGTGACCTTTACCTCCACAAGCAGTGCACACTACAACCTTTGAGTCAATAACCCGTTTTGTGAACATTGCTGAAAATTCCACCTCTGGAGCTTGTAAAACAGATCTTTGAGATTCCTCTTGCATAATCACAGAACACGCATTATCAACAGAAGGCAAAGGTTGGTTCATCAACAATTGACTCCTTAAAGAACTGTAACTTTCATCCAGACCATTCAAAAACACAAAAAGTTTTGTCTCCTCTTTTTGTGTGACAATAGCATTGAGTAAGTTTTGAACCTCATTCGTAGGATTAGGCACAGATGGCAGAGTATTCATGGAATCAATCTCCTCCCACAAGCTACTAAACTTTGTAAAATACTCCTTAACAGATAGTTTGTTCTGAGAGAGACTAAACAGATCTTTGTTGAGTTTATATTTTCTTGAGCCATTACAAAGCTGAAACCTTTTTTCTAACTGATTCCAGATCTCATGTGCAGTAGTAACAAACAGAATAGACTGCTTAATGCTATCAGAAACATTATTATGAAGCCAAGAAATTACCAGATCGTTGCAAACATCCCATTGTGTTGCTTGTGTATCATCAGCAGTGTTTCTTGTGACTGTCCCATTTAGAAATCCAAGCTTCCTTTTGGCTGAGAGTTGGATTTCGAACAGTCTTTTCCAGCTTCGATAATCTCCAGATCCTTGTAACTTAGCAACACTGACAGACAAAGGACCATCTGAGGGGTGTAGAAAAAGAGGGTTTTGCATATCTGCAAAAGTATATTGCCACCCACCAGCCATTACTTTGTTGTTGCTTTCAAAAAAAAAAATAGATCTGGGTTTGTATATTAGAAAAGGAAATGACTAATGTTGATGATATGCTGATACTGATTCTCTCCAAAAAGAAACGAGCATTCAACGCTCTGATACCATAATGACTAAAAGAGAATGAATGCAGAATATAAGACAAGAAAAGAGAGAGACAGTAAATGAAATATGGAGATAGCACAGCTTTTACACACCAACATTCATTCGTTCATTTCAAATCATCATAGGAGTGCTCACACTCATTATATGCTCATCATTGAGAATATTCTAACAACCTTAAAAACAGATTACCAGATATGCCCTTAGATATTATTTAAGTAGTGCTAAATGACAAAGTAGAGAAGAGACATAATGGACACTATAATGCTCCAATGTAATGCTGCCAGCTGGAACACTTGTGCCACCCTCTTGTACCCTTGTATTCTTTATCAAAACTTTTAAACTATTTTCCTTTTGAATTATGTGGGGATTGTTGGAATTAATATAAATAATATTCCAATAATTTTTAATTCAAAAGTAATATAATATATTTTTTAATATGAGACTTTCAAGAAAGTTTGAGACTTTTCATTTTGAGACTTTTCACTTTTCTTGGAGTTACATGACTTTCTACTTTTCTTGGAGTTACATGACTTTCCACTTCCTTGGAGTTACTAGTTTTCACTACTATAAAAAGAGAGGTCTCTACACTTATTTCTGGACAACCAAAAAAATTGATCTCTCACATTTTACAAACATATCTATGGGCAATGATCAAGAGTGACTTCAATCTATTTCTTTGTACTGCACCAAAGAAATAGAAGTCGTGTATACCTGGAGATTGATTGCTAAGAGGCCGTGTGTACGTAGTGGGGCAAATTCAACTTTAGGGCAGTAATTATTCACGCCACGACTCTACATACCTACAAGTTTTTCGGTTTGCTTCTCATCTTTTCTAACAATAATAATTGGAAGGAGCAGATTGATAGGGGGTGTTGTTCGGGTTTGTTGCGGATGAATACGGGGACTTGTAGTGTGGTGAAAGTTGGGAGGGTTTTAATGAGGGAAGAGGAGATTGTGGAGAATGTGGTTGAGGGGATTAATGGGGTTATTGGGTTTGTTCCGAATATGTGGGAGGGTGTTAGGTCTTTGCATTTGAGGTTGTTGGATTCTATGGCTTTGCCGTTGTATCAGAGTGTTCCGGATGTGGTGGTGAAGATTGATGGGGTTAAGGAGGTTGGTGAGAGTGTTGGGGAGGTTAAAAAGAAAGATGTGAAGTCGGGGAAGAAGGAGAAAGGGAGGATTCGTGAGGTTAAGTATATGGATGGGAGTAGTGTTAGGGGAGATGAATTGGGGAGCGATATTGATGGGGGTGAAAATGAGAGTGAGAAGAAAAATGGTGCTAGTGAATTGGTTGGGAAGAAGAGAAAGAAAGGGGGTTTAGCGAAAGAACGGGTGATTACTGAAGTGGGTTTAGAGGAGTTGGGTAAGAAGACTAAAAAAGTGAGTAAAAGAGGAAGAATCGATGCTAATATCGATAATGAGAGTGAAGAATCGGAAAAGGAAAATCCGGCTAGTGAAGAAGTTGGGACCAAGAAGAAGAAAAAGAAGGGTGATGCTAAAATGGGCCTAGTTAATAGCAATGAGAATGTGGAGAAGCCAGAAAAGAAAACAAAGAAAAAGGGGGATGATGAGGAAGAGGAGAAAGCCTATTTGCCTGTGGAATCTACGGACGAGCGGGGGAGAAAGAAGAAGAGTAGTCTTGGGACAACAGAGAAGAAGGTCAGGTTTAGTAAGAAGTAGTCTCCAGAATGGTTTTATGCTGTCTTGGAAGGGTTTACTGTGTCTGTATTTATTCCATGAAGTAAAATACGTTGTTTTCAAGTCCACCAAACTTTGGTCACGTATCGATATCAAATGGAGTTATATGCTTCATTTTCTTTAATGTGTAGTAGATTTACATTTAACAGAGATTCATGGTTGAAGAGTTGCTGCCTAATATCGCATTTGGTATTGAGTTGTTATAATCCACAGTTTATTGTGTTACCTCTTTCTTTTTTTGATTTGGAAGTATGATGTCTCCAGCAATCCGTCTCATTCTATGATATATATGCCATAGAGGATGGCAAATTTCAATTTATTTCTTTTACACTTATTTGTCTTCAGGGGGCGAATGCTAGCTAGATACAAGAAATTTTGTTATACACTACTAAATGCAGTCAACATGACTACAAATACACTTTTTAGTTTATTAAAGCACAAAACAGTAGAACAGTGTAGCAATCAATTACGAGCGTACTAATAAATATGATAAACTTATACACATTATCGTTGCAAATCCCTCCTGAGAACTATATTTAAAATGCTGATCTAAGAGACTAAGTTTTGCAGCATAAACATATTTCCTTTCATTCTACTTTTTCTTTCAAGCGCAAGTATATATGGTGCATAATGAAACTTTGAGGATATGTTTTCAACTGAAAAATATTTCACAACCTTTTGATTACAATGTTTATATTAGAAGAAATCAGAAAGAGAAGTTCAATAAAAAACTCAGAGCCTTAACTCTCGTTTTATTTAAATACTTAGATAGGTAAAAGTTTGCATCTGGCCTATTAGCTCAGCTGGTTAGAGCGTCGTGCTAATAACGCGAAGGTCGCAGGTTCGAGACCTGCATGGGCCAATTTTTGGCTCTCTCTACCAAAGAGGCAGATTATCATTTTCAGGGACAAACTTATCAACATGGACCAATACATTGATTAAACAACTGATTTCTCTGACAGATTTCTTCATAATAGCAAGTGCGTGAATCAAATTTTGATTGATGCAATGATTGTACTCTTTAGTTGAGCAAAACATTTCAATGTTTTATTACAATTTTCACCTTAAAATTGTGGTCTAACATGTAATAAAAATCCTGAACTTTTGGAGGCCTTTCAAAGAGGACAACTGCTTGCAAGAAACCGAAATTAATTATAAGGAATATAAAGATCTGAAACTTTTTACAAAAATATAGATTTTTGAAATTCCGAAGTTCAGCTACGAAGATTTGATCTTCTATGAACATATATTTAAAAAATTAAAATGTGCTTAGAAGTTCGAAAAGCTAGTTACTAGTACAATAAGGTCAAAGAATATAAAATCTTTTTTATAGTTTGTAATCTTCTAAACCCAAATCTCCAGCTGATCTGCACTTCATTTTTTTCTTTTGGAAGGACCCGCTGCTGCTAGCTACCTTGTCCCTTCCTTCTTTCTGGGGCCTTGTTTAATTTGTACTCCTATGTGCTTCACAAACTGATACTACTCCATATCAAAGTGGAATCTACTATTTTATTCGCTGATTGTAATGGCATGTTAAAATATGTAATAAATATATAAGAACACATGAAGTTTTGAATTATATATTCTTTTTTATGTTACTATCAACTCCTTCCTAAGAATTGTTTTTTTACTCCCAATTAGTTTGGAGTACTATATGTTCAAGGGCCAAGGGGTTACTTGTAGCCCTCTTTTTATTTTTTAATCCTTTCAGTGTCATCATATTTTGCATATTGAAAACTTCGGATAATTAGCTTTTGCAACATAATTAAGGCCAAGAAGACTAATGCTAATCAATTTATTATATATCTGCGTATTAAATTTTACTTGAAAGGGTAATCTAAATTGCAATATAAGCTGTTTTAGGATAACTTTTTAAAATCCACATTATAAACTGTTACTACAAGTTATAGAAATGTGTTTATAATAGCTTCAAATTTTACCTCACACTGTTCCCAAAATGAAAATAAGTTAAAAATTATATAAAAACAGTTAAAGACTTTTTTTTTTGAAAAATTATAAATAATTCGAAATTTATCCCAAATGTTGATGTGTTATCTACATAATTGGTAAATTATTTTTTAATAAAATGTTGCACCCTATGCTCTTACTTATATACATATTAGCCCACAAAAAATTCGAGTATTATGTCCATTGCCTATTAAAAAACCCTAAATACTTTTTTTTTTTTGCTAAATTTAGTCTATTTAGACACAGCCCCTAAATACTCTTCCATCTCTCTCCTCAGCCCCCCTCCTCACCTCCACTGCTCTTTACTTACATACACTCGATCCAAATAACCATAAGAGGCCTATCTACTTCTTTATGTTATTTTTTATTTTTTCCTTTAATAACTTTCAATAATCTTCGTTTTTTGGTGAGATTTTTTATTCTTGCATTCATTTTTTTAGGTGTTTTATATTTCTATTTTTGGAGTAGTTCGTGTCTCTTATTTTGAAGTGTTTTTGTTACGTTTTGGTTTTTTGTCATTTATTTTAAGAATGATTTTTATGGTGTATTGGGAGATCTGATAAGTCCGTTTCAAATCTAAAACAATGGTGATTATCGCCAGAGTTTACCTTGCACAACAAAAAATTGTTCAATATATAGGGGCATCTATACCCCCAACCTCAGTTGGTGTAACTGATGAGTATAAACACCGGATTATCACCGGTTTTTTATGTGCGCAGCTCAATTGTGATGCTACTATTTTCAGGGATGTTGGTGTCAACTGGATTGCTTGGAAAACCTTTGTAATCATTCTTATTGTTAAGAATATTTATATTCTATGTGTTAAACGATCTGAAAATAAAACGACTATTTGTTTAACTCGTTTTAGTATTAATAAAATTTTCTTGTTCGTCAAAATATATATATATATATATATATATATATATATATATATATATATATATATATATATATATATATATATATATATATGATATGGGCTAAAAATAAGTCCTAAAGGCACATTTAATGTTGCATTAATTAGACCCAGCATGGTCCAAACGTGGGGCCCACCAGATGGACCCAAAACCCCAATTATAATATTAATTTCGTAATTAATATTGGGGGAAATAAACAGCTCAGCAATAAGAGTTGGATAAGGATATTATCTCCATCAGACTTAGCCACAAAGGCATCCAATTCGATATGGAAACTGATTCCTACAAGGAATAGATCTGGAACCTTCCTCAAGGAAGACTTGTCCACCAAGTCTCTGACTCCTACCATAATTTCGAGGCTCCTACAGCCTATATAAAGGGCCAGACCCCTCATCTCAGAACTACGTTTTTGGCTTGATCTTTGATATTCATCAAAGTACGTAGGCATCTTGTGAAGGCAAATTCAGCCACGAACACAAGAACAGCCATTAAAGCTCGAAGCTCCCACAAACCCTAGTAGTTAATACGCAATAAATATACCCTGCTTTTTATTCCACAACATTTGGCGCCGTCTGTGGGAAGACAACATCAACCATGGTTCAAACACGAAGAACAACACCAGTTGTAACTGAGGCCGTGCCAATCAGCTCTGCTCCACCCCTGACCGAACAGGCTCCCCCAGCATCAGGGGCGATCATCCAACAGGCTCCCCCAGCATCAGGGGTGATCACCCAGTCTCAAGTTTCTCAACAATCAGGGGCGATTCCCCCACGTTGAGAGTACGCTGCCTCAGATCGACCAAGCAGGACGAGGAACCAACCCTCTTCAGATGGTGGTCTCTTCTCTTTTTAATCCTGTCAACCCACCACCAGGGGTACAGATCCACACCATGAATCTCCCCTTGAATACTAACCCGAGGTATGGTCTGCCTAACCACCCTCTAGCTACTCGAGGAGCAGGGCCAAGCGGATATGCCATGCAAACACAGGATCCATCTTATATTAGAGGATTGGGTCCTTATCAGGACGACTACTCTGGCCCCTATTCTGATGATTCGTCATCTGAGGATGATGATCATGATGAACATCAAAGGAGGCAACGTGTTAGCAGAGAACCTCGGCGAGGACCCAAGGAATCCATGATGGACCTCCACAAACGGCTGAGGAGAGGATTAAGGCTCATGAGGCTGAGATCCAAAGGCTAAAGGATGACATAGCAAGGGAACAGGCAAGACAGAGTCTGATTCGACCCCCTCCAATCTCAGGAAGGATTCCCGTTATAGATTTGGAGAGGTCCTCAAGAAGACAGAAGAGGGCTGATGTCCCAACAAGAGAAGCTATGAGGGTGGAAACCCCCAGGAGTAACCCCAAGGATCTCATGCCACTTGGAGATCCTGATGATCCAACACCCCCGTTTACTGAGGAGGTGATGAATGCTCATATTTCTAGGAAGTTTAAGATGCCGACAATTAAGGTTTATGATGGAACGGGTGATCCCGCAAATCACGTCAGGACGTTCTCAAACGCATTGCTGCTGCAGCCTGCAAGTGATGCCCTAAAGTGCAGAGCGTTCCCCCAAACCCTGTCGGGCATGGCTCAGAGATGGTATAGCCGATTGCCCTCGAACTCTATTGGCTCTTTTAAGGAGTTGAGCGCCGCCTTTGTTAGCCAATTCATTAGCGGAAGGGTGCATGAGAAGAGCTCCGCATCTCTTATGTATGTGGTGCAAGGAAAGAATGAAAATCTGAGGGATTACCTCAAGCGATTCACTAAGGAGACCCTGAATATCACTGATTTGGAAAATAAGGTGGCAATGGTAGCCCTGGAACACGGAACCACTGACCTCTTCTTCAAGAGATCATTGGCGAAGCATCCCCCCGAGAACATGGCTGAGCTCCAACGAAGGGCTGATAAGTATATTAAAGCTGAGGATAGCTTGAAGAAAGAAACCACCGTAGGTGGAGGAGGAGGTAACAATGACTCCAAGAAGCGAAAGCAAGACCAAGACTATGATGATCAAGAGTATGATGCTAGGGACAAGTATCCCCGAACTAGCGAGGACTCCGACTCTGCCCCTAAGAAGAACCAAGGGTCAAGGTTCACTGAGTATGCAAGGTTGAATACTCCTAGGAGTCGAATCTTGTTGAACATTGAGATGATAAGGATTTCAGATGGCCGAAGCCACTCAGGGGTGATCCCGTAAAGAGAAACCAGAATCAGTATTGCAGATTCCATAGAGACGTGGGGCATGACACTGACGATTGCAAGCAACTCAAAGATGAGATCGAGTTTTTGATCCGTAGAGGGAAGCTGAGGCACTTCACTAAGGGTGAAGACCGTGGTAATCAGAGAAGAGACTATAATAGAAGGGATGACGATCAAGATCGCAACCCACAGCCCCGAGGTCCAGTAATCAACATGATCTCAGGAGGCCCGACTGCGGCCGGGACAACTAGGAACTCTCGAAAGGCTTATGCCCGAGAGGTGTTGCACATCGTGGGAGAGGCCCCGAAGCGTTCAAAAACTGAGGTAGCGATTAGCTTTGATGACTCAGACTTGGAAGGAGTGAAGTTCCCCCATGACGACCTGTTGGTCATAACTCCTGTGATTGGAAACTCGGAGGTGAAGCGAGTCTTGATAGACAATGGAGCTTCCGTTGACATTCTGTTTCATGATGCGTTTGTGAAGATGGGATACACTGATTCTCAGTTGACCCCCAATAACATGCCTATATACGGATTTAATGGAGTAAAATCCAAAGTTGAAGGGACTATTCAGCTGCCTGTAACTATTGGGCAAGAGCCCAAGGAGGCCACTCAGATGTTGAACTTCCTGGTAATCAAGGCGGATTCAACGTACAACGCTATCCTTGGAAGGACTGGACTTCATGCATTCAAGGCTGTTGCCTCAACCTATCATGTGAAGATCAAGTTCCCTACCAGGAATGGTGTTGGAGAACATAACGGTGATCAGAAGATGGCACGAAGCTGTTATGTAGCCTCGTTAAGGCCTGACGGAGTCGGGGGGCAGGTCCTTCCGATTGAAGACATGGATGTCCACAGTGGTAAGGAACACAAAGAAACGTCAGCAGAGGACATCACACAGAAGCCTCGGACAGCCATTGAGGCTAAGGCGTTAACTGACTTTGTGGTTGAGTGTACCATTGGCAACCAAGAAGTTGGGGGGCAGGAGGTAGTACCCCGAGCAGGAAGTGAACTGCAGAATAAGAATGAGGAGACCAGAAGGAGTGGCGGGTGCTCTATTTTGATGGAGCATCAAAAACAAAATCAAGTGGTGCATGCCTAGTCTTGCAAAGGCCCGATGGGCTCAAGTTATCCTAGTAGGACTTAGCTTCATAATTTATCTAGTAGAAGTAGAGATAAGGTTCGTTGAAACCATTGCAGAGCATGTTGCTCCGAGTAGGATAGTAGTATTCCATGTAAGGGTTGAACCCATTTTAAGTTATTAATGCAAGTTTGTTTTCCATTCATTGATTGTGATTTTATTTATGTGCCAAGCACCTGATGTGTGAGTCAAAGAAGACCAAGTACCGAAAATAAAAGAATACACGAATGAAAACAAACGAATGCATACCCCGAATGGTAGAGTTAGGTTATAGCAGATAAGAGTTTAAGTCCTTGAAGGACCCTTGATAAAGACAAACGTTGAAGTCCTGATGGAACACCCGCTGAAGAAACATATTGCATAGCATGAAAGCCAATGGAAGGCTCATCAAATGGGCAATCTAACTAAAAGAATTCGATGTTAAGCCTAGTACGGCCATCAAAGCTCAGGTTCTAGCTGACTTCGTGGTTGAATATACCATTGACAACCAAGAAGTCGGGGGGCAAGAGGTAATAGACCAGGAAGGTCAGCAAGGTGAGAAACCCCTGGAAGAGAAGAAGGAATATTGGATGCTCTATTTTGATGGGGCATCAAAAACAAAAAGCTCTATTTTTATGGGGCATCTATAACAAAAACCAGTGGTGCAGGTTAAGTTCTGCAAAGCCCCGATGGGTTCACACTCGAGTATGCCTTGAAGTTGGACTTCCAAACAACCTACAACGAGGCGGAGTATGAAGCTCTGATAGCCGTCCTAGACTGACAAGAGCCCTGAGGGTCAAAAACCAGAAAGTCTATGGAGATTCGAAGTTGGTAGTCTCACAAGTCAATGGAGAGTTTGAAGTTAGAGAAAAGAGTATGGCCAAATACTTGAGGATTGTGAAAGCTGTGATAGCCCAGTTAGATGAGTGCCAGGTATATCCCAAGGGAGGAGAATACAAAGGTCGATGCCTTATCTCAATTCAAGGGTCGAGACCCATTCTGGGAGCGTCTACTTCCAAGTCCTGAAGACCCCCACCATCGATTCGAAGTTGGTGGCACCATTTGATGTAGGAAGCTGTCAGATTGACCCTATAAAAGCTCATCTTAAGACTGGTTGGCTCCTTGATATTTCCTTGAAAGCACGGAAACTGTCTGTGAGAGTGTTAAGATACGCATTGATTGAAGGTCTCCTTGATACATGCTAATTTTATGTACATTTTATAGCATGTTATCTCTCATTTACCCTTGATTTGTAATAATTTTGTCCTTGATTAGCATGTTATTAGCATTTTAATTTGGATTGGATGCTAAGTTGATTTTTTATGTTTATAGGATAATTTTGGAAGCAAAAGGAGCCTGATTTCACATCTTCAAGAGACCGTAGATGAGCAATGAGGAAATAAGAATTGTCACAAAAATATGGAAAGTGATATATTCTTAAAGCAGGAATCCTGGTTGGAATTAATATAATTTTCGTGAAGCGAAAGGAGTCCGGTTCCAAGCCCTCAATTGTCCGCAGCTTAGGACTTAAGGATTTATTTATATTAATAAATATTTAATTTATTTAGAAAATTATATTTATAAATATCTAATAATATTAGATAGTTATTTTTATAATTTCTGGATTTAATTAATTATTTATTAATTAAAGATTACAAGTTGTGCGGGTTAAAAAGCATTTCTACGGAGCTCATCCATATAAATATGAAGTAGGCGGCTGGTTTGTTTGTAAAGTGAAAGCAGGTGGTTTGTTTGTGAATTAAATAAGGAAATGGTGGTTTGTTTGTGAATTAAATAAGGAAATGGAATTGGTTAAAGCAGTGGAGATTGCTTTCGGCCGGTTATCTTAATTTTCAGTGTTGGTTTTGGTTGGAAAGCTTCCAGTGGCTTCATTTATTTATGTTGCATGGTTGCTGTATTTCTCCTATAAATAGGAGAGTTTTCCTATCAATCAGACATCAATCTCTGCACTGCATAAATTTTAGTTTGTATTTTAGTAGTTAGTTTAGGTGTAGATAATAAAAGTAGAGAAGAAGAAAATACTTCGAAGGAGAGCTTGGGCAAGGGTTGAAGGGATTCAATTCAGACTTACAGATTTCTTCAAAGTTGTATCTTTCTTAACTCTATACTTTGTAAATATGGTTTTTATTTTATATATATGTTTGTGTTATTTATCTAGCATGTGTAACTAATTCTATAATTCGAGAATTAGGTAGTATTCATTGGTAATATATAATTGTTTGATTGTGATGCTAATTCTCTACTTTTGCTAATCTATCATTGAGGGCTTAACCCAATTAAGGGAGTCATGAACCATTAATTGTATTTCTAGGAATTGTAATGAATTGGGAGAGGATTTATAATTCTAGTACAAGATTTGATAGACATAGTGCAATTATTGAATCGGGAGATTAATAAGAGGACTATGAAACTTATAATTCTTGGGTCTTAATAATCTAAAATTATATTTCGATTGATCATGGGAGTGACTTTTGAGATATAATTATAGACACTATTTTGTATCTTGGGAGAGAACATTATAGAATTTAGAAGGACTGTTTTTAGCAAAGTACGAGAGATACGCATCACATCAACATTATTGAACCAATTGAAGAAACCTAGTTCTCGGGTTACTTTCCTCATCACTTAGTTTTAACTGCTTATTTTAGTTAAATTTAGTTAGAAACAAACACCAAATTATTCCTCCACACTTCTAGATTATAAGAAATTAAAACCTGAACATGTATTAACAGTCCTTCCCTGCGAACGAATCACACAAAAATACTGTCAACAAATTGGCGCCGCTGCCGGGGAAGGCAGTAATATTAAGTTTAAGTTATTTATTTCTTATAATTTAGATTTTATTTTGTTCAGTAAAAAAAAATTAAAATAATAAAAAAATTAAAAAAATTAAAATAACAAAAATATTTTAGTTTTATTAAAATTTCGTGTTTATTTTTTTTAGTATTAATTCGAAGCATTGTTTTGTTTCCCCTGTTCGACACAAACCCAGTTCCTTGCTAAACAAAGCCCCTGTTTCTTTCTTTTCAAAACAACAACCCATTTCAAAACCACAATACACAGCCTTCCTCTCCTCCTTCTTTTCTGTCCAAACCGAACTCCCCATCCCTTTCTCCTCTTCTCTCCTTCAAACACCACAACAACAGCTCTCCGCATCTCCGCCACACTGCACAGCTGCTGTTCTTCCTTCGACTGCCAAATCGTTTCTCCTCCCCTTCGCAGTTTCCCCCTAACTCCCCTGTTCTTGTTCTCCATTCCGCTGCTCCGCCTGCAACACACAAACCCTCACCCTCCGCCATTCAGCCACACCGCACTCACCATACCTCCTTCTTCCTCCTTACTCCACAAACCCGACGCCCAGCAATTCTTTTCCTCCATCAAACCCACCATTCCCTTGTTCTCATTTTCGACTAAAGCAGGCCCACCCTCCTCCTTTCCCTTTTGCTTTCCTCTTTCCCCTTTCCTTTTTAATCCACCTAAGCAACAAACCCATTGTGGCTGCTTCAAATTTAGTACTATGTTTTGTCGAGTCTTTTTGTCAATTTTGAGAGCATTTTTTTTTCTTTTTCGGTTGTGCTTGGTTCTTTCGAATTTAGTTCGTAGCTGTGTAGTCTGTGTAGTCAACTAGGTTGTTTAATTAGTTGTGTTTTGAATTAAATTGTATTGCTGAATTGTGGATTCCGGAATCGAAGTTTATTCTGCGTGTTTTAATCACTGGTTTTACCGGGTTATTAATTCGTTTGTTTATGTGATTTTGTTCGAAAGTTCTGTGAAATTCGAGTTACGTAGCTGAGTAAATTACTGTGAGTTCTGTGAGTCGCTGTGTATCTGCTGTTGAGTTGTGTATTGTGTTAATCGAATCAAGTCATCGAGTCTGTGTTTTGTGTGTTAGTTCTCGTGTAAGTTGTTTTAATTTCTAAAGCCGAGTACTGTTGCGAGGTTGTTTGAAGTTCGAGTATTCACTTGTATAGAATTATTTAAGTCTGAGTTCACGAATCTGTCGAGTTCCATAGCTGTGTTCGATTCATTTTCGTGTTCGTTGGTTCAATATTCACTGAGTCATTTTCCGAGTTGCCGTAACATTACCGAGTTGACTGGGTTGACTCAGTAATTTGTATTTAAACATTGTTCTGGTTGCTTGTTTTGCCATTTAATAGTTGGTGCCGTGTATTTGTATTTGTTTTTGTATTCGTTTAAGTTGCAATTATTCCTTTGGTTTCACTTTCTTAATTTTGGCTAGTTAAATTTTTCCAAAAAAAATAAAAATAAAAATAAAATAAAATAAAAAATAATAAAATAATAAAAAAAAAGTTTTAGAATAAAATCTAGTTGTTAATTTTTATAATAATTTGATTTTTGTTATTTTCTGTTTTATTTACGATTTTGTTGTTTGTTGAAAAATAAAATATATATATATATATATATATATATATATATATATATATAGTAAAAATAAAATAAAAAGTGAGTAGGCAAAGAGACTACATGGAGTACAACTTTGGTTGGAACAACGCTCAGAATTTCTACAATAGTCAAGAACGATATCAAGACTTCAATCGTTACCCACAATTCAATGCTTATGAGGATTTTAATGCATATCAGGTGAATTCGTTCTATTCTGAGAACTCATTTTATGCTCCATACCCTAGCAATGATTTTTCATTTGCCTTAGAAAATCAATATCATGATGATCTTAATCCATATATCTGCAATGATGTTGATACGAGTGTAATTCAATATGATCCTTCTTTACTTTCGATGGGAGTTTTTAATCACTTTGAGGACCCACCATTAGAAATTGCTAGGGATAATGATATTCCATGTGATTCAATAGCTTGGTACGAGGAGAATGCTAAACTAAATGATTTTATTTGGGAAGTTCGAGCAGTGTGGCATAAGGGCTGTTATAAAACTCCCCCTTGTGTCAATTTTCCTCTATGCCATGATTCTTGTTTAGCAATTGATGATAATGTTGTGTCTGATGAGTCTACTTGTGTAGTTGATAATTGTCCCATTCGCATTAATGATAATTTGGATGCAATTGAAATTCTACTAAAGCTAGAAAATTTTGAGCTTAATACATTTGTAGACGAGATTAAAATTGATGAGTGTCCAATTATAAAAGAGAAGGAAGTTAATATTGATGAAATTGAAAATCTTGCTTTGGAATATAAGGATCCAATTTGGGAGGAGTATATGAGTCGTACTTATAATGATTATTCTGACGACTTTTCTAGCTATTTTGATGTTTCCAAGTCTCTTGAGCATGATAGGTTCTTGAAAGTTTTCGTACATTTCAATGAATCTAAGGTTTATTTGCACATTATGGTTTTATTACTAATTCGTAGATATGTGCATCTATTTGCTTTTTCTCCTCACTAGTATGATTGTTTGTGCAAATAAGTCGAGCCAATGACAATAAACAAGCGCTGCTTGGGAGGCAACCCAAGGAATTTTGTTGATTTGAATAATATTCTTGTGTGTTTGGACTATGCAGGGAGATGGAAACATGTGGCAAGTGAAAAGTTGATGGGGGCATTGCAGAAGAATTCAAGGGCTTGAAATTAATTTCAAGGGCTTGAATCATGATTTCGTTGTTGCACACTACCACCTCGACTATGACTCAGGGGAGTTCTTTCTTTTCTTCCTCGCATATTAGTCCATTGTGTGTTGTTTCTTGTGGACAAGAAACGTGATAAGTTGGGGGGTGTGTTCATTGTGTTGTGTTATTTATAAAAAATAAAAAATTAAAAAAATTAAAAATCACAAAAAGAATTCTGGCCTTGTAAAAAGATCACTTGTTGTAATACACCCATGCATGCTATAGGAATTTTGTGTTATCGATGCTTTTGATTGAGAAATGAGGTGCTTTGTTCTTGTGCACACTCATACTCTAGCAAGTTGAAACTAGTAGACTCATTGAATTTTGCAAGTGATTAAAAGGACATGAATATGTGCAAGATAATTTGGTTTGCATGATTTGAGTACAAGTAGGTGCATTAGAGAGACTTTTACCTGGGATTGATTATGCTTTGCCGCACCAAGTGAGTTTTGAGCCTATATGCATATCTTTTGCATGATTTTTCGTTTGCTTGAGTGTCCGAATGTTGTTTGCACTGCTAGCACTTGTTTGAGATCTTTCTTGAAATACATGACATTATTTGATGATAAGATGATAAAGGCAGTTAGGTATAACCTCATAATTCCCATATTTCCACACCATTTAAACATGATCAATTAGTTACCTCATTGAGCTTAATCCTATTCTTTCAGTGACACACCACATTATTTGCCTAAACCTTTTTCTTGTATATTAGCCTTAAACACTAACTTGATCACTTTTTGTCAAAGGCTAGTTGAGTTTTTGAGGGGGTAATAAGGTGTGTGAGATGTATCTTTTGATCATTACTTTTGGGAAAATATTGGGTTGGGTTGTTACTTGTTAGTCGAAATTTGTAATAATATCAATGGATCATTGTACTTGTTTATATTTAGCTCTCGAAAAAAAAATAGAAAAAAAGAGAAAAAAATAAATAATGAGAGCATACTTCTTTTTGTGTGATCCTTCTTTGTTCGACTAATCAAGTTATTTGTTGGAAAAGAATTCATGTATGGGGATGATAGATGGGGAGTTGAATGATTTATGTTGTTGGGTACTAGCTTTTGACATTTCACCTTTCTTTGGCTTTACTTGACATACCTTGTCCCTAACCCCATTACAACCCGTATAAAGACCTTTTGATTATCATCAGTGGTGTATATTGTGTTAAAGTTAGATTGATACCAAATGTCAAGCATGCTTATGATTTTGTTGGAATTGAGTGATACACTTACCTTTGTTCTTGAGTGGATATTCTTTTGTGAGTGAAAGGTGAGTTATTACTTGTATTTTGGCATATGAGATCCCAAGTTTTGACTCAAAGATGTACTCTTGTGGGCTTAGCATGGTTACCAACTTCTCCTTGCATTTGACATGGACTTTCAAACTTATGCATATTCATTGAGTAGATTATGTGAATACTTGCACCTTTGACACCAAGACATTGCATTATTCACTTTGATTCTTAAGTTGATGTGGCATTAGAGGACTTGTATGTGTGGTGTTGTATTGACATTCGATCTTTTACATGAGCTAGATGGATTTTGTGGGTACATTCACTATAGGCCCTCACGAGACAAAACTCGTCCTACTAGGGCTACCTAGGGGTTTAACGGCTTGTTGCATGTGCTCAATGCAATCGTGTCACCTACGAAAGTGGTATTAATAAGTAGTTATTTTATAGTGGTTTACTCGAGGACGAGTAAAGGTCAAGTTTGGGGGTATTTTTTTTTTTTTTTTTGAAACAAAACATGACTTTCCATTAATTCAAATCTTGCAAAATTACATTGGTAAGAAAAGAAGGAACCGCGTTCCACTCCTTTCGATCAGGCATAGAAATGGCCTCTCTTGCAATCCTATGAGCTGCCATATTCGCTGACCGTTTTGATACATGCTAATTTTATGTACATTTTATAGCATGTTATCTCTCATTTACCCTTGATTTGTAATAATTTTGTCCTTGATTAGCATGTTATTAGCATTTTAATTTGGATTGGATGCTAAGTTGATTTTTTATGTTTATAGGATAATTTTGGAAGCAAAAGGAGCCTGATTTCACATCTTCAAGAGACCGTAGATGAGCAATGAGGAAATAAGAATTGTCACAAAAATATGGAAAGTGATATATTCTTAAAGCAGGAATCCTGGTTGGAATTAATATAATTTTCGTGAAGCGAAAGGAGTCCGGTTCCAAGCCCTCAATTGTCCGCAGCTTAGGACTTAAGGATTTATTTATATTAATAAATATTTAATTTATTTAGAAAATTATATTTATAAATATCTAATAATATTAGATAGTTATTTTTATAATTTCTGGATTTAATTAATTATTTATTAATTAAAGATTACAAGTTGTGCGGGTTAAAAAGCATTTCTACGGAGCTCATCCATATAAATATGAAGTAGGCGGCTGGTTTGTTTGCAAAGTGAAAGCAGGTGGTTTGTTTGTGAATTAAATAAGGAAATGGTGGTTTGTTTGTGAATTAAATAAGGAAATGGAATTGGTTAAAGCAGTGGAGATTGCTTTCGGCCGGTTATCTTAATTTTCAGTGTTGGTTTTGGTTGGAAAGCTTCCAGTGGCTTCATTTATTTATGTTGCATGGTTGCTGTATTTCTCCTATAAATAGGAGAGTTTTCCTATCAATCAGACATCAATCTCTGCACTGCATAAATTTTAGTTTGTATTTTAGTAGTTAGTTTAGGTGTAGATAATAAAAGTAGAGAAGAAGAAAATACTTCGAAGGAGAGCTTGGGCAAGGGTTGAAGGGATTCAATTCAGACTTACAGATTTCTTCAAAGTTGTATCTTTCTTAACTCTATACTTTGTAAATATGGTTTTTATTTTATATATATGTTTGTGTTATTTATCTAGCATGTGTAACTAATTCTATAATTCGAGAATTAGGTAGTATTCATTGGTAATATATAATTGTTTGATTGTGATGCTAATTCTCTACTTTTGCTAATCTATCATTGAGGGCTTAACCCAATTAAGGGAGTCATGAACCATTAATTGTATTTCTAGGAATTGTAATGAATTGGGAGAGGATTTATAATTCTAGTACAAGATTTGATAGACATAGTGCAATTATTGAATCGGGAGATTAATAAGAGGACTATGAAACTTATAATTCTTGGGTCTTAATAATCTAAAATTATATTTCGATTGATCATGGGAGTGACTTTTGAGATATAATTATAGACACTATTTTGTATCTTGGGAGAGAACATTATAGAATTTAGAAGGACTGTTTTTAGCAAAGTACGAGAGATACGCATCACATCAACATTATTGAACCAATTGAAGAAACCTAGTTCTCGGGTTACTTTCCTCATCACTTAGTTTTAACTGCTTATTTTAGTTAAATTTAGTTAGAAACAAACACCAAATTATTCCTCCACACTTCTAGATTATAAGAAATTAAAACCTGAACATGTATTAACAGTCCTTCCCTGCGAACGAATCACACAAAAATACTGTCAACAAATTGGCGCCGCTGCCGGGGAAGGCAGTAATATTAAGTTTAAGTTATTTATTTCTTATAATTTAGATTTTATTTTGTTCAGTAAAAAAAAATTAAAATAATAAAAAAATTAAAAAAATTAAAATAACAAAAATATTTTAGTTTTATTAAAATTTCAGTGTTTATTTTTTTTAGTATTAATTCGAAGCATTGTTTTGTTTCCCCTGTTCGACACAAACCCAGTTCCTTGCTAAACAAAGCCCCTGTTTCTTTCTTTTCAAAACAACAACCCATTTCAAAACCACAATACACAGCCTTCCTCTCCTCCTTCTTTTCTGTCCAAACCGAACTCCCCATCCCTTTCTCCTCTTCTCTCCTTCAAACACCACAACAACAGCTCTCCGCATCTCCGCCACACTGCACAGCTGCTGTTCTTCCTTCGACTGCCAAATCGTTTCTCCTCCCCTTCGCAGTTTCCCCCTAACTCCCCTGTTCTTGTTCTCCATTCCGCTGCTCCGCCTGCAACACACAAACCCTCACCCTCCGCCATTCAGCCACACCGCACTCACCATACCTCCTTCTTCCTCCTTACTCCACAAACCCGACGCCCAGCAATTCTTTTCCTCCATCAAACCCACCATTCCCTTGTTCTCATTTTCGACTAAAGCAGGCCCACCCTCCTCCTTTCCCTTTTGCTTTCCTCTTTCCCCTTTCCTTTTTAATCCACCTAAGCAACAAACCCATTGTGGCTGCTTCAAATTTAGTACTATGTTTTGTCGAGTCTTTTTGTCAATTTTGAGAGCATTTTTTTTCTTTTTCGGTTGTGCTTGGTTCTTTCGAATTTAGTTCGTAGCTGTGTAGTCTGTGTAGTCAACTAGGTTGTTTAATTAGTTGTGTTTTGAATTAAATTGTATTGCTGAATTGTGGATTCCGGAATCGAAGTTTATTCTGCGTGTTTTAATCACTGGTTTTACCGGGTTATTAATTCGTTTGTTTATGTGATTTTGTTCGAAAGTTCTGTGAAATTCGAGTTACGTAGCTGAGTAAATTACTGTGAGTTCTGTGAGTCGCTGTGTATCTGCTGTTGAGTTGTGTATTGTGTTAATCGAATCAAGTCATCGAGTCTGTGTTTTGTGTGTTAGTTCTCGTGTAAGTTGTTTTAATTTCTAAAGCCGAGTACTGTTGCGAGGTTGTTTGAAGTTCGAGTATTCACTTGTATAGAATTATTTAAGTCTGAGTTCACGAATCTGTCGAGTTCCATAGCTGTGTTCGATTCATTTTCGTGTTCGTTGGTTCAATATTCACTGAGTCATTTTCCGAGTTGCCGTAACATTACCGAGTTGACTGGGTTGACTCAGTAATTTGTATTTAAACATTGTTCTGGTTGCTTGTTTTGCCATTTAATAGTTGGTGCCGTGTATTTGTATTTGTTTTTGTATTCGTTTAAGTTGCAATTATTCCTTTGGTTTCACTTTCTTAATTTTGGCTAGTTAAATTTTTCCAAAAAAAATAAAAATAAAAATAAAATAAAATAAAAAATAAAAAAATAATAAAAAAAAAGTTTTAGAATAAAATCTAGTTGTTAATTTTTATAATAATTTGATTTTTGTTATTTTCTGTTTTATTTACGGTTTTGTTGTTTGTTGAAAAATAAAAAATATATATATATATATATATATATATATATATATATATATATTTATATATATATATATATAGTAAAAATAAAATAAAAAGTGAGTAGGCAAAGAGACTACATGGAGTACAACTTTGGTTGGAACAACGCTCAGAATTTCTACAATAGTCAAGAATGATATCAAGACTTCAATCGTTACCCACAATTCAATGCTTATGAGGATTTTAATGCATATCAGGTGAATTCGTTCTATTCTGAGAACTCATTTTATGCTCCATACCCTAGCAATGATTTTTCATTTGCCTTAGAAAATCAATATCATGATGATCTTAATCCATATATCTGCAATGATGTTGATACGAGTGTAATTCAATCTGATCCTTCTTTACTTTCGATGGGAGTTTTTAATCACTTTGAGGACCCACCATTAGAAATTGCTAGGGATAATGATATTCCATGTGATTCAATAGCTTGGTACGAGGAGAATACTAAACTAAATGATTTTATTTGGGAAGTTCGAGCAGTGTGGCATAAGGGCTGTTATAAAACTCCCCCTTGTGTCAATTTTCCTCTATGCCATGATTCTTGTTTAGCAATTGATGATAATGTTGTGTCTGATGAGTCTACTTGTGTAGTTGATAATTGTCCCATTCGCATTAATGATAATTTGGATGCAATTGAAATTCTACTAAAGCTAGAAAATTTTGAGCTTAATACATTGGTAGACGAGATTAAAATTGATGAGTGTCCAATTATAAAAGAGAAGGAAGTTAATATTGATGAAATTGAAAATCTTGCTTTGGAATATAAGGATCCAATTTGGGAGGAGTATATGAGTCGTACTTATAATGATTATTCTGACGACTTTTCTAGCTATTTTGATGTTTCCAAGTCTCTTGAGCATGATAGGTTCTTGAAAGTTTTCGTACATTTCAATGAATCTAAGGTTTATTTGCACATTATGGTTTTATTACTAATTCGTAGATATGTGCATCTATTTGCTTTTTCTCCTCACTAGTATGATTGTTTGTGCAAATAAGTCGAGCCAATGAAAATAAACAAGCGCTGCTTGGGAGGCAACCCAAGGAATTTTGTTGATTTGAATAATATTCTTGTGTGTTTGGACTATGCAGGGAGATGGAAACATGTGGCAAGTGAAAAGTTGATGGGGGCATTGCAGAAGAATTCAAGGGCTTGAAATTAATTTCAAGGGCTTGAATCATGATTTCGTTGTTGCACACTACCACCTCGACTATGACTCAGGGGAGTTCTTTCTTTTCTTCCTCGCATATTAGTCCATTGTGTGTTGTTTCTTGTGGACAAGAAACGTGATAAGTTGGGGGGTGTGTTCATTGTGTTGTGTTATTTATAAAAAATAAAAAATTAAAAAATTAAAAATCACAAAAAGAATTCTGGCCTTGTAAAAAGATCACTTGTTGTAATACACCCATGCATGCTATAGGAATTTTGTGTTATCGATGCTTTTGATTGAGAAATGAGGTGCTTTGTTCTTGTGCACACTCATACTCTAGCAAGTTGAAACTAGTAGACTCATTGAATTTTGCAAGTGATTAAAAGGACATGAATATGTGCAAGATAATTTGGTTTGCATGCTTTGAGTACAAGTAGGTGCATTAGAGAGACTTTTACCTGGGATTGATTATGCTTTGCCGCACCAAGTGAGTTTTGAGCCTATATGCATATCTTTTGCATGATTTTTCGTTTGCTTGAGTGTCCGAATGTTGTTTGCACTGCTAGCACTTGTTTGAGATCTTTCTTGAAATGCATGACATTATTTGATGATAAGATGATAAAGGCAGTTAGGTATAACCTCATAATTCCCATATTTCCACACCATTTAAACATGATCAATTAGTTACCTCATTGAGCTTAATCCTATTCTTTCAGTGACACACCACATTATTTGCCTAAACCTTTTTCATGTATATTAGCCTTAAACACTAACTTGATCACTTTTTGTCAAAGGCTAGTTGAGTTTTTGAGGGGGTAATAAGGTGTGTGAGATGTATCTTTTGATCATTACTTTTGGGAAAATATTGGGTTGGGTTGTTACTTGTTAGTCGAAATTTGTAATAATATCAATGGATCATTGTACTTGTTTATATTTAGCTCTCGAAAAAAAATAGAAAAAAAGAGAAAAAAATAAATAATGAGAGCATACTTCTTTTTGTGTGATCCTTCTTTGTTCGACTAATCAAGTTATTTGTTGGAAAAGAATTCATGTATGGGGATGATAGATGGGGAGTTGAATGATTTATGTTGTTGGGTACTAGCTTTTGACATTTCACCTTTCTTTGGCTTTACTTTACATACCTTGTCCCTAACCCCATTACAACCCGTATAAAGACCTTTTGATTATCATCAGTGGTGTATATTGTGTTAAAGTTAGATTGATACCAAATGTCAAGCATGCTTATGATTTTGTTGGAATTGAGTGATACACTTACCTTTGTTCTTGAGTGGATATTCTTTTGTGAGTGAAAGGTGAGTTATTACTTGTATTTTGGCATATGAGATCCCAAGTTTTGACTCAAAGATGTACTCTTGTGGGCTTAGCATGGTTACCAACTTCTCCTTGCATTTGACATGGACTTTCAAACTTATGCATATTCATTGAGTAGATTATGTGAATACTTGCACCTTTGACACCAAGACATTGCATTATTCACTTTGATTCTTAAGTTGATGTGGCATTAGAGGACTTGTATGTGTGGTGTTGTATTGGCATTCGATCTTTTACATGAGCTAGATGGATTTTGTGGGTACATTCACTATAGGCCCTCACGAGACAAAACTCGTCCTACTAGGGCTACCTAGGGGTTTAACGGCTTGTTGCATGTGCTCAATGCAATCGTGTCACCTACGAAAGTGGTATTAATAAGTAGTTATTTTATAGTGGTTTACTCGAGGACGAGTAAAGGTCAAGTTTGGGGGTATTTGATACATGCTAATTTTATGTACATTTTATAGCATGTTATCTCTCATTTACCCTTGATTTGTAATAATTTTGTCCTTGATTAGCATGTTATTAGCATTTTAATTTGGATTGGATGCTAAGTTGATTTTTTATGTTTATAGGATAATTTTGGAAGCAAAAGGAGCCTGATTTCACATCTTCAAGAGACCGTAGATGAGCAATGAGGAAATAAGAATTGTCACAAAAATATGGAAAGTGATATATTCTTAAAGCAGGAATCCTGGTTGGAATTAATATAATTTTCGTGAAGCGAAAGGAGTCCGGTTCCAAGCCCTCAATTGTCCGCAGCTTAGGACTTAAGGATTTATTTATATTAATAAATATTTAATTTATTTAGAAAATTATATTTATAAATATCTAATAATATTAGATAGTTATTTTTATAATTTCTGGATTTAATTAATTATTTATTAATTAAAGATTACAAGTTGTGCGGGTTAAAAAGCATTTCTACGGAGCTCATCCATATAAATATGAAGTAGGCGGCTGGTTTGTTTGTAAAGTGAAAGCAGGTGGTTTGTTTGTGAATTAAATAAGGAAATGGTGGTTTGTTTGTGAATTAAATAAGGAAATGGAATTGGTTAAAGCAGTGGAGATTGCTTTCGGCCGGTTATCTTAATTTTCAGTGTTGGTTTTGGTTGGAAAGCTTCCAGTGGCTTCATTTATTTATGTTGCATGGTTGCTGTATTTCTCCTATAAATAGGAGAGTTTTCCTATCAATCAGACATCAATCTCTGCACTGCATAAATTTTAGTTTGTATTTTAGTAGTTAGTTTAGGTGTAGATAATAAAAGTAGAGAAGAAGAAAATACTTCGAAGGAGAGCTTGGGCAAGGGTTGAAGGGATTCAATTCAGACTTACAGATTTCTTCAAAGTTGTATCTTTCTTAACTCTATACTTTGTAAATATGGTTTTTATTTTATATATATGTTTGTGTTATTTATCTAGCATGTGTAACTAATTCTATAATTCGAGAATTAGGTAGTATTCATTGGTAATATATAATTGTTTGATTGTGATGCTAATTCTCTACTTTTTCTAATCTATCATTGAGGGCTTAACCCAATTAAGGGAGTCATGAACCATTAATTGTATTTATAGGAATTGTAATGAATTGGGAGAGGATTTATAATTCTAGTACAAGATTTGATAGACATAGTGCAATTATTGAATCGGGAGATTAATAAGAGGACTATGAAACTTATAATTCTTGGGTCTTAATAATCTAAAATTATATTTCGATTGATCATGGGAGTGACTTTTGAGATATAATTATAGACACTATTTTGTATCTTGGGAGAGAACATTATAGAATTTAGAAGGACTGTTTTTAGCAAAGTACGAGAGATACGCATCACATCAACATTATTGAACCAATTGAAGAAACCTAGTTCTCGGGTTACTTTCCTCATCACTTAGTTTTAACTGCTTATTTTAATTAAATTTAGTCAGAAACAAACACCAAATTATTCCTCCACACTTCTAGATTATAAGAAATTAAAACCTGAACATGTATTAACAGTCCTTCCCTGCGAACGAATCACACAAAAATACTGTCAACAAATTGGCGCCGCTGCCGGGGAAGGCAGTAATATTAAGTTTAAGTTATTTATTTCTTATAATTTAGATTTTATTTTGTTCAGTAAAAAAAAATAAAAATAATAAAAAAATTAAAAAAATTAAAATAACAAAAATATTTTAGTTTTATTAAAATTTCAGTGTTTATTTTTTTTAGTATTAATTTGAAGCATTGTTTTGTTTCCCCTGTTCGACACAAACCCAGTTCCTTGCTAAACAAAGCCCCTGTTTCTTTCTTTTCAAAACAACAACCCATTTCAAAACCACAATACACAGCCTTCCTCTCCTCCTTCTTTTCTGTCCAAACCGAACTCCCCATCCCTTTCTCCTCTTCTCTCCTTCAAACACCACAACAACAGCTCTCCGCATCTCCGCCACACTGCACAGCTGCTGTTCTTCCTTCGACTGCCAAATCGTTTCTCCTCCCCTTCGCAGTTTCCCCCTAACTCCCCTGTTCTTGTTCTCCATTCCGCTGCTCCGCCTGCAACACACAAACCCTCACCCTCCGCCATTCAGCCACACCGCACTCACCATACCTCCTTCTTCCTCCTTACTCCACAAACCCGACGCCCAGCAATTCTTTTCCTCCATCAAACCCACCATTCCCTTGTTCTCATTTTCGACTAAAGCAGGCCCACCCTCCTCCTTTCCCTTTTGCTTTCCTCTTTCCCCTTTCCTTTTTAATCCACCCAAGCAACAAACCCATTGTGGCTGCTTCAAATTTAGTACTATGTTTTGTCGAGTCTTTTTGTCAATTTTGAGAGCATTTTTTTTTCTTTTTCGGTTGTGCTTGGTTCTTTCGAATTTAGTTCGTAGCTGTGTAGTCTGTGTAGTCAACTAGGTTGTTTAATTAGTTGTGTTTTGAATTAAATTGTATTGCTGAATTGTGGATTCCGGAATCGAAGTTTATTCTGCGTGTTTTAATCACTGGTTTTACCGGGTTATTAATTCGTTTGTTTATGTGATTTTGTTCGAAAGTTCTGTGAAATTCGAGTTACGTAGCTGAGTAAATTACTGTGAGTTCTGTGAGTCGCTGTGTATCTGCTGTTGAGTTGTGTATTGTGTTAATCGAATCAAGTCATCGAGTCTGTGTTTTGTGTGTTAGTTCTCGTGTAAGTTGTTTGAATTTCTAAAGCCGAGTACTGTTGCGAGGTTGTTTGAAGTTCGAGAATTCACTTGTATAGAATTATTTAAGTCTGAGTTCACGAATCTGTCGAGTTCCATAGCTGTGTTCGATTCATTTTCGTGTTCGTTGGTTCAATATTTACTGAGTCATTTTCCGAGTTGCCGTAACATTACCGAGTTGACTGGGTTGACTCAGTAATTTGTATTTAAACATTGTTCTGGTTGCTTGTTTTGCCATTTAATAGTTGGTGCCGTGTATTTGTATTTGTTTTTGTATTCATTTAAGTTGCAATTATTCCTTTGGTTTCACTTTCTTAATTTTGGCTAGTTAAATTTTTCCAAAAAAAATAAAAATAAAAATAAAATAAAATAAAAAATAATAAAATAATAAAAAAAAAGTTTTAGAATAAAATCTAGTTGTTAATTTTTATAATAATTTGATTTTTGTTATTTTCTGTTTTATTTACGGTTTTGTTGTTTGTTGAAAAATAAAAAATATATATATATATATATAGTAAAAATAAAATAAAAAGTGAGTAGGCAAAGAGACTACATGGAGTACAACTTTGGTTGGAACAACGCTCAGAATTTCTACAATAGTCAAGAACGATATCAAGACTTCAATCGTTACCCACAATTCAATGCTTATGAGGATTTTAATGCATATCAGGTGAATTCGTTCTATTCTGAGAACTCATTTTATGCTCCATACCCTAGCAATGATTTTTCATTTGCCTTAGAAAATCAATATCATGATGATCTTAATCCATATATCTGCAATGATGTTGATACGAGTGTAATTCAATCTGATCCTTCTTTACTTTCGATGGGAGTTTTTAATCACTTTGAGGACCCACCATTAGAAATTGCTAGGGATAATGATATTCCATGTGATTCAATAGCTTGGTACGAGGAGAATGCTAAACTAAATGATTTTATTTGGGAAGTTCGAGCAGTGTGGCATAAGGGCTGTTATAAAACTCCCCCTTGTGTCAATTTTCCTCTATGCCATGATTCTTGTTTAGCAATTGATGATAATGTTGTGTCTGATGAGTCTACTTGTGTAGTTGATAATTGTCCCATTCGCATTAATGATAATTTGGATAATATTGAAATTCTACTAAAGCTAGAAAATTTTGAGCTTAATACATTTGTAGACGAGATTAAAATTGATGAGTGTCCAATTATAAAAGAGAAGGAAGTTAATATTGATGAAATTGAAAATCTTGCTTTGGAATATAAGGATCCAATTTGGGAGGAGTATATGAGTCGTACTTATAATGATTATTCTGACGACTTTTCTAGCTATTTTGATGTTTCCAAGTCTCTTGAGCATGATAGGTTCTTGAAAGTTTTCGTACATTTCAATGAATCTAAGGTTTATTTGCACATTATGGTTTTATTACTAATTCGTAGATATGTGCATCTATTTGCTTTTTCTCCTCACTAGTATGATTGTTTGTGCAAATAAGTCGAGCCAATGACAATAAACAAGCGCTGCTTGGGAGGCAACCCAAGGAATTTTGTTGATTTGAATAATATTCTTGTGTGTTTGGACTATGCAGGGAGATGGAAACATGTGGCAAGTGAAAAGTTGATGGGGGCATTGCAGAAGAATTCAAGGGCTTGAAATTAATTTCAAGGGCATGAATCATGATTTCGTTGTTGCACACTACCACCTCGACTATGACTCAGGGGAGTTCTTTCTTTTCTTCCTCGCATATTAGTCCATTGTGTGTTGTTTCTTGTGGACAAGAAACGTGATAAGTTGGGGGGTGTGTTCATTGTGTTGTGTTATTTATAAAAAATAAAAAATTAAAAAATTAAAAATCACAAAAAGAATTCTGGCCTTGTAAAATGATCACTTGTTGTAATACACCCATGCATGCTATAGGAATTTTGTGTTATCGATGCTTTTGATTGAGAAATGAGGTGCTTTGTTCTTGTGCACACTCATACTCTAGCAAGTTGAAACTAGTAGACTCATTGAATTTTACAAGTGATTAAAAGGACATGAATATGTGCAAGATAATTTGGTTTGCATGCTTTGAGTACAAGTAGGTGCATTAGAGAGACTTTTACCTGGGATTGATTATGCTTTGCCGCACCAAGTGAGTTTTGAGCCTATATGCATATCTTTTGCATGATTTTTCGTTTGCTTGAGTGTCCGAATGTTGTTTGCACTGCTAGCACTTGTTTGAGATCTTTCTTGAAATGCATGACATTATTTGATGATAAGATGATAAAGGCAGTTAGGTATAACCTCATAATTCCCATATTTCCACACCATCTAAACATGATCAATTAGTTACCTCATTGAGCTTAATCCTATTCTTTCAGTGACACACCACATTATTTGCCTAAACCTTTTTCTTGTATATTAGCCTTAAACACTAACTTGATCACTTTTTGTCAAAGGCTAGTTGAGTTTTTGAGGGGGTAATAAGGTGTGTGAGATGTATCTTTTGATCATTACTTTTGGGAAAATATTGGGTTGGGTTGTTACTTGTTAGTCGAAATTTGTAATAATATCAATGGATCATTGTACTTGTTTATATTTAGCTCTCGAAAAAAAAATAGAAAAAAAGAGAAAAAAAATAAATAATGAAAGCATACTTCTTTTTGTGTGATCCTTCTTTGTTCGACTAATCAAGTTATTTGTTGGAAAAGAATTCATGTATGGGGATGATAGATGGGGAGTTGAATGATTTATGTTGTTGGGTACTAGCTTTTGACATTTCACCTTTCTTTGGCTTTACTTGACATACCTTGTCCCTAACCCCATTACAACCCGTATAAAGACCTTTTGATTATCATCAGTGGTGTATATTGTGTTAAAGTTAGATTGATACCAAATGTCAAGCATGCTTATGATTTTGTTGGAATTGAGTGATACACTTACCTTTATTCTTGAGTGGATATTCTTTTGTGAGTGAAAGGTGAGTTATTAGTTGTATTTTGGCATATGAGATCCCAAGTTTTGACTCAAAGATGTACTCTTGTGGGCTTAGCATGGTTACCAACTTCTCCTTGCATTTGACATGGACTTTCAAACTTATGCATATTCATTGAGTAGATTATGTGAATACTTGCACCTTTGACACCAAGACATTGCATTATTCACTTTGATTCTTAAGTTGATGTGGCATTAGAGGACTTGTATGTGTGGTGTTGTATTGGCATTCGATCTTTTACATGAGCTAGATGGATTTTGTGGGTACATTCACTATAGGCCCTCACGAGACAAAACTCGTCCTACTAGGGCTACCTAGGGGTTTAACGGCTTGTTGCATGTGCTCAATGCAATCGTGTCACCTACGAAAGTGGTATTAATAAGTAGTTATTTTATAGTGGTTTACTCGAGGACGAGTAAAGGTCAAGTTTGGGGGTATTTGATACATGCTAATTTTATGTACATTTTATAGCATGTTATCTCTCATTTACCCTTGATTTGTAATAATTTTGTCCTTGATTAGCATTTTAATTTGGATTGGATGCTAAGTTGATATGTTTATAGGATAATTTTGGAAGCAAAAGGAGCCTGATTTCACATCTTCAAGAGACCGTAGATGAGCAATGAGGAAATAAGAATTGTCACAAAAATATGGAAAGTGATATATTCTTAAAGCAGGAATCCCGGTTGGAATTAATATAATTTTCGTGAAGCGAAAGGAGTCCGGTTCCAAGCCCTCAATTGTCTGCAGCTTAGGACTTAAGGATTTATTTATATTAATAAATATTTAATTTATTTAGAAAATTATATTTATAAATATCTAATAATATTAGATAGTTATTTTTATAATTTCTGGATTTAATTAATTATTTATTAATTAAAGATTACAAGTTGTGCGGGTTAAAAAGCATTTCTACGGAGCTCATCCATATAAATATGAAGTAGGCGGCTGGTTTGTTTGTAAAGTGAAAGCAGGTGGTTTGTTTGTGAATTAAATAAGGAAATGGTGGTTTGTTTGTGAATTAAATAAGGAAATGGAATTGGTTAAAGCAGTGGAGATTGCTTTCGGCCGGTTATCTTAATTTTCAGTGTTGGTTTTGGTTGGAAAGCTTCCAGTGGCTTCATTTATTTATGTTGCATGGTTGCTGTATTTCTCCTATAAATAGGAGAGTTTTCCTATCAATCAGACATCAATCTCTGCACTGCATAAATTTTAGTTTGTATTTTAGTAGTTAGTTTAGGTGTAGATAATAAAAGTAGAGAAGAAGAAAATACTTCGAAGGAGAGCTTGGGCAAGGGTTGAAGGGATTCAATTCAGACTTACAGATTTCTTCAAAGTTGTATCTTTCTTAACTCTATACTTTGTAAATATGGTTTTTATTTTATATATATGTTCGTGTTATTTATCTAGCATGTGTAACTAATTCTATAATTCGAGAATTAGGTAGTATTCATTGGTAATATATAATTGTTTGATTGTGATGCTAATTCTCTACTTTTGCTAATCTATCATTGAGGGCTTAACCCAATTAAGGGAGTCATGAACCATTAATTGTATTTCTAGGAATTGTAATGAATTGGGAGAGGATTTATAATTCTAGTACATGATTTGATAGACATAGTGCAATTATTGAATCGGGAGATTAATAAGAGGACTATGAAACTTATAATTCTTGGGTCTTAATAATCTAAAATTATATTTCGATTGATCATGGGAGTGACTTTTGAGATATAATTATAGACACTATTTTGTATCTTGGGAGAGAACATTATAGAATTTAGAAGGATTGTTTTTAGCAAAGTACGAGAGATACGCATCACATCAACATTATTGAACCAATTGAAGAAACCTAGTTCTCGGGTTACTTTCCTCATCACTTAGTTTTAACTGCTTATTTTAGTTAAATTTAGTTAGAAACAAACACCAAATTATTCCTCCACACTTCTAGATTATAAGAAATTAAAACCTGAACATGTATTAACAGTCCTTCCCTGCGAACGAATCACACAAAAATACTGTCAACACTCCTCTATAAGAGGTCCATTGTCATTACATACTTAAAGTCTTGAATTTCAAATCCCGACACAAAATTTAAGCCTTGATGGCCAACAAGGAAGTCTGTCTCCAATCGAGCTTGTCATTAGAAATTAAGAGCCGCCAGCCAAAATTGAAACTTAAGCAAAGTCCTAAGAGTATAAGAAGAAGGTTGAAATCCTAATAGAGGGTTGACAACCAGCCAAGGCACACCAGACTTGAAGTCAAGTGCTCAGTGGCAAGTGAACTTCTTGAACGATCAACCGAGAAGCAAGACCTCCAGTATATGAAGCAAGGGGGCAAAAAATAAGGGACTCCATCATTTCAACATCTTAGAATGAGAGTTAAAGGTTGAATGGTTGATGATAACCAACAACCATTAATGAATTCTCGTTTTCGAATCAAGGACTCAACAAACGAATTAAGGCCCTGAAGGTCACGAAAGCTAAGAAACGGGTCATTTCAAGGTTCCGCAGGAATCTCAAAAATTCGAAAATAATAGGGCTGGGAGCCCGACAAAAGCCAAAGAGACGGCCCGTAAATAAAAATTGGCCCAAAGGATAGGAGCCTAGAACACCAACGCCCAAGAAGCTAAATCTCCTAGGCGTTGGATCAAATAAAGCCTCCTTGGCGGGGATACCCACGCCAAGGCTGGAGTAACAAATGAAGGGTATTAAAGTACCCACGCCAAGAAGACTTAAAATCATAAGACAAGGTATCACAAAGTGTCTCCTTGGCGGGGGTACCCACGCCAAGGTTGTACGAATTGAGGGTGAAAAAAAATACCCACGATCAGGAAGCCATATCTCCTAAACATGGTTGGCAAAAACATCTCCTAGGCGGGATACCCACGCCTAGAGTGGTTGTACAAATGAAGGCATGAAATACCCACGCCCAGGAGACCAACTTCCTTGGCGTGCCTAAGGAGAAGGTCTCCTTGGCGGGGGTACCCACGCCCAGGGCTCCTCTTCGGACGACAAGCCATTTTTCAGAAATTAAAAAAGGAATAAAATCCTTAAAAATTCTGAAAATAGGCTAGAAGTGATGATAAAATGGGTAAAAATACCTATTAAATCAAAAAAAAATGTTTGAATAATTTATAAAATTATTTCTAAGGCATGAGGCCCAACATTTTATTTTTGGTAAAAATTATCGAAAATAAAATGTATAAAACCTGATGGTTAAAAAAAAAGAAAAAAAAATATGTACCCACGGCACCCAGGCCAACACTCCTGGGCGTGGGAAGCAAATGAGTCTGCTGTGCGGGTGTACCCCCGCCAAACCTCTATCATGTGGTTGAATGGCCAAAGTGCAATTAGGTACCTGAAGTTTTGGCCATTTGCAAAATGGTCCCTGATGCTAAAAAAAAATCCTAAATTATTAGAAATAATTTAGAAAAATACCTGTGGGTACATTAAAAATTCCTAAATTATTAGGAATAATTTAGAAAAATACCTGTTGGTACCTAAAAATTCCTAAATTATTAGGAAAAATTACGAAAAATACTTGTGGGTACATAAAAATTCCTAAATTATTAGGAATAATTAAGGAAAATACCTGTGGGTACATAGAAATTCCTAAAATATTAGGAATAATTAAGGAAAATACCTGTTGGTACATAAAAATTCCTAAGTTATTAGGAATAATTAAGAAAAATACCTGTTGGTACATAAAAATTCCTAAATTATTAGGAATAATTAAGAAAAATACATGTGGGTACATAAAAATTCCTAAATTATTAGGAATAATTAAGAAAATACCTGTGGGTACGTAAAAATTTCTAAATTATCAGGAATAATTTAGAAAAATACCTGTGGGTACATGAAAAATTCCTAAATAATTAGGAAAAGTACGGAAAAATACAAGAAAAATTATAGAAATATTTTCTTGACACATTGAGCAATTATTTATGCTAATATTGCATAAAAGCTCTATAAAAGTGCTGAAATTGCTAAAAGCAAGCACAAGTTAAAGCCTCGAATAAGGCAAACCATCGTAAATGTGTAGGTCGCTCCACACTTTACAATTAATACGATACTCGTGAAACACTAGTGTAAACCAAAATTCCCATATAAGGGTAGGAAAATTAAGAAGTCCCGGGTAAGGGATAAAAACGACCCCGAGTCTCGATTAAGGCAAATATAACTTCTACGAAAACCTGATCAGTTTTCCTAGAAGTTGGGGGCAAATGATATGGGCTAAAAATAAGCCCTAAAGGCACATTTAATGTTGCATTAATTAGACCCAGCATGGTCCAAACGTGGGGCCCACCAGATGGACCCAAAACCCCAATTATAATATTAATTTCGTAATTAATATTGGGGGAAATAAATAGCTCAGGAATAAGAGTTGGATAAGGATATTATCTCCATCAGACTTAGCCACCAAGGCATCCAATTCGATATGGAAACTGATTCCTACAAGGAATAGATCTGGAACCTTCCTCAAGGAAGACTTGTCCACCAAGTCTCTGACTCCTACCATAATTCCAAGGCTCCTACAGCCTATATAAAGGGCCAGACCCCTCATCTCAGAACTACGTTTTTGGCTTGATCTTTGATATTCATCAAAGTACGTAGGCATCTTGTGAAGGCAGATTCAGCCACGAACACAAGAACAGCCATTAAAGCTCGAAGCTCCCACAAACCCTAGTAGTTAATACGCAATAAATATACCCTGCTTTTTATTCCACAACAATATACATATTAGCCCACAAATTAAAACTTATCATTTGAAACAAGTTTTGGAAAATATTTTTTATTTCACTAAAATTGAACAAAACTTGAGACTACAATATTTGTTTAAAAAAAATGTTGTAGTACTCTAAACGTTGATTTTGGAGTGTATGTCACCATAATTGAATATTTTTCTTGTATAAATATAAATCCCACTAATTAAAATACAACTTTGTGAACCAATTTGCTTCGTTTTTCTTGGATTTAGAAGAGAGCAAAATAATATATATTGAATGCTTCTTTTCAATACGTAGTTTTTTCTTTTCCAGCACGTAATTATTGATAGGCAACAGCCTTATAGCATCTCCAATACAAATTGCCAACATAGTTGTCAACTTCTATCACATCATTACATATATTACTTTTTTATTTCTTCTCTCATTCATCTCATTGTTGTCAACTTTTGTTACAAATCTATTCCAATAGTTGGCAACTTTAAAACTTGTCAATACGGTCCTATACATCAAACTATATTTTCTTATAAACACATATTATATATTCTAAATAAAATTGAAAATTTGGATTATTTAAAATACTTAATTCATTCCCGTAATGATTTTTTCCTTTTTTTTGACATTACATTAATATAAAATATCAAATGATTTAAATTTTTAAATATAAAATAATGTTATCTTTACGTTAATATAAGATATTTTCATTTGATTAAATGAAAATAGTGCAAAAAAATGATATTTTTTTTCTTTTCTTCTCATGTGCATTAATGATATTAGATATGTGAGATATTTAGAAAAAAGAAAAAAAACATTTAATGAGATAATAAAATATGGGAGATATAAAAAAGGGTAAAGTTAAATATACTTTTGGGGAGTTGTATGTGTTTTAACTAAATGGGGAAGTTGCCAACTTTTGGCAACTTTGGTTGGCAACTTGATGACAACATTGATCCTTCAATAGGTGGGCAACCAAGAGTGCCATGCCACATAGGACTTGACAACCTCTTGGCAACCCCTATTGGAGATGCTCTTAGCTGCCTTTATCTTTCCACCAACTCTTTTCATCAAACTTCACCAACCCCCCACCTACTACATCTTTCCTTCTATAAATACTCCTCTCCTCCTTCATTATCAAATACACTATAATTCTCTCTTCTCTCTCTATACAGCTGCTAGATAGTCCGTCTATTAGGGGAGCCGGTTTAGCCCACTTTCAGGAAGTGTCGGGATAGAAGGTCCTTGTGCCTAAACTATTCCTTAGGGTACTTGGGTCTGACTGCAGCCATCGGAGGTGGTCCCGTTGCAGGGGTTTTTCTATCAGGTTGTGTGGCACTGTCCGGCTTGGGAGAGGGAGAGAAGGAAAGGTTATCGGGAAACAGTGATAGGGGGAGGTTTTGAGATAAACACTTCAGTGAGTTGGGGATATACATAATAGGTATCGTAGGGCTGAATTTGTGTATAAAATTCAGGGGCCGGATACCCGGATATTGTAATCTCTTTTATCCAGTGTGAAGTTGTTGCTCTTGTGAATGTAGGCTGGGCCGAACCACGTTAATCTCTTGTCTCTTTTATTGTATTGTTGGTTTGTTGCTTCATTACTATCACGTATATTTGTGGGATCTAAGCACACATATTTACCAAATTGCTTCCGCATTCGCCGGGAATCGGGAAGATTCCTAACAGTTGGCATCAGAGCTAGTTGTGTCTAAATGATTGGTGCCGAAGGAAAGTCGTTAAGAAAAGTGGTTGCCTAATTAAGCGCCGTTTTGACGGAAGTGCTCCCATTGTTTCTTACACTTACCTGGTCAATTGATTTTGTTGCATGGATTGGTTTGTGTGTATAAACAGAGATCATGGCAAGTATTGGAGGATTCAAGGTGACTCCATATGATGGTAAAGGAAGTTTTACTCTTTGGCAGAGAAGGGTAAAGGATATCCTAACCCAACAGAAGCTAGCAAGGGCTTTGAAGGGGAAGGAGGGAAAACCAACAAAGATGAGCGATGAATATTGGGAGGATGCTGAGTCGCAATGCATGAGTACCATCAGACTATGAATTGCTGATAACATTATCAATAATGTTGTTGATGAAAGCACGTCGAAGGAATTATGGTCAAAGTTGGAGACATTGTATCTCGGGAAGAACTTGACTACAAAGTTAAAAGCGCAAGTTATACAAGCTGAAGATGACAGCTCAAGGAAATGTTATTGAGCACATGAATGTTTTTAATGGTATTGTTGATCAACTTGAAAAGGTTGATGTTAAATTGGAGGAAGAAGATAAGGCCCTTATTCTTCTTACTTCGCTTCCGGAGTCATTCGATCATTTGCTCACAACCATTTTGTATGGAAAGGACACGTTAAAAATGGAGGAGGTTCAGTCAGCACTTTTGTCAAATGCTGTAAGGAAGAACCAGGATGGTGACAAGGACGAAATGATAGTTTTGGCTTTGCGTAGTCAAAATAATAGAGGAATGGGTGCTATGAAAGGATCTACCAATATCAGGGGTAAATCCAGATATAGTGAAAAGGGCATGCAGTGCTTTGGTTGCAAGTAGTGGGGTCATATTAGGCAGAATTATCCGCTTAATAAGAAGGATTCAGATGCATCATTGGTTGTGGTTACTCTCGATTGTGAAGATGTTTGCACCGTCTTCAATCGAGGCACTAGTTCTCCAGGAGAATGGATATTAGACTCAGGGTCATCTTACCATGTATGTTCCGAGAGGGAGCATTTTGACAAATTCCAACATACAAAGAATGAAACAGTTTCTTTGGCTGATGGATCTACTTGTGAGATCAAGGGGATTGGAATTGTGAAAATCAAAATGTTCGATGGAATTGTTCGCAACTTGAACGGGGTAAGATATGTGCCTAAGCTGAGGAAGAATCTAATATCTATCGGTCGGTTAGCTTCAGAAGGCTACAGATGCTCTCTAGTAGGGGGAGCTATGAATATCAAAAGAGGCCATGTGGTTCGGATGAAGGGAGAGCTACGTGGGGGAATATATCGTCTGATTAGTACGTGGCCAGAACGTACTGGAACTTCGAAAATCTGGTTATCTCGTGCACGAGGGAAGAGTGACTTGAAGGATACTGCTGCGGTTGTATTGCCTTCCAGTATAGACGATGGTGCAAAGACTGCTGGGATGGATGCTTAGTCGAAGGGCTTCCACGACATCAACGAGTAGTTGGTGTGTTGCAGCTGCATATGGGCATCGATCAACACGAATCAAGTGAGCAGTGAACCATGCAACAGATTGATTTGTTTGATATGCAGTTGGGGAGTAAATGAAAGATCGATGGTCACACTTGCGTGTATGATGGTCACACTTGCGTGTGTGATGGACTACATATGGGATTGGCCGACGTGAATCAAGTGAGTATGTGTGTATATAACAGATTGCTTCACATGTATGTAGTTGGACAAATAGAGGTCAATAGTATACTTGTGCATATAGCAAGTAGGCATTCGAGAATGAATGTGCAAACTAGGGTATAGTTTGGAGTCTTGGACTCGGGGGGAGCTTTGTCATAGGGAATGATACGGATCGAGGAAAAGTTGGAGCTGTGCAAGCGGGGCGCAGGTATGGAGTTCAAGTGAAGAGCTGTGAGTTTGGAAAGAGGGGGAGATTGTTAGGCAGCAGCCTTAGGTTCCTTTATTTTTCCACCAACTCTTTTCATCAAACTTCACCAACCCCCCCCCCCCCCACCTACTACATATTTCCTTCTATAAATACTCATCTCCTCCTTCATTATCAAATACACCATAATTCTCTCTTCTCTCTCTATATAGCTGCTAGATAATCCGTCTAGTAGGGAAGCTGGTTTAGCCCGCTTTCAGGAAGTGTCGGGATAGAAGGTCCTCGTGCCTAAACTATTCCTTAGGGTACTTGGGTCTGACTGCAGCCATCAGAGGTGGTCCCGCTGCAGGGGTTTTTCTATCAGGTTGTGTGGCACTGTCCGGGTTGGGAGAGGGAGGGAAGGAAAGGTTGTCGGGAAACAGTGATAGGGGGTTTTGAGATAAACACTTCAGTGAGTTGGGGATATGCATAATAAGTATCGTAGGGCTGAATTTGTGTATAAAATTCAGGGGTCGGATACCCGGATATTGTAATCTCTTTTATCTAGTGTGAAATTGTTGCTCTTGTGGATGTAGGCTGGGCCGAACCACGTTAAATTTCTTGTCTCTTTTACTGTATTGTTGGTTTGTTGCTTCATTATTATCACGTATATTTGTGGGATCTAAGCACACATATTTACCAAATCGCTTCCGCATTCGCCGGGAATCGGGCTGATTTCTAACCGTTATAATAAAATCGAAATGGTAAAACGTATACACAGTATAAAATAGTAATCGTACGGTCTAAATTACGTGTCTAACTCGAAAACAGCCTGGATCCAGGCATATTCATGCATTATACATATTTGAGATTTTGAGGTACACGTTAATTAATTTTTTAATTAATTTTCCTTCAAGTAGGAAATAGTTGACATCCAAAACATATGGTTCTTGTATGATGTAACCGTAAACTAAAAAGAAAAAGTACAAATCACACCGGCCTGATGCCGCCGGTTATATTCTTTTTTTCGCACAGATGAAAATAGCTTTGAAGTTGACCATTTCTATTTTATCTGTATTTATTTTTATACAAATTTGTACGGAGTCTTTTGCAATTTTTAATTTAGTCCTTATAAAGTTTTTTATATGCTGTAATTAAATAATATAAGTATTTATGGTCAAATAACATTTCAAAGAATGTAAAATTATATTTATTTAACTATTTGTTTTATACATGCCAAACGCCTTTGAATTAAAAAATATTAATTTCTAATTATGTACAATCAGTTCTTATTTTCAAATTTTCATTCCATTTTATATTAGTAGTTCCCTTTAATTTAATTATTAAAATAAATTTGAGCCACGATGTATACATGTTAGAAATTAAGGTACATAAAATAAAGAAAATTAGGTACACGAAAAAAAAAAGAAAAAAAAAAGAAGTGAAGGTACAAAATGTAGCAATAAACAAAAGGCATTTTAGCAAAATCATAAGATATATTAATTAATATAACAACAAAACCTAACCATATAAATATAAGCCATGTAGTACAAGCATTTCCTCACAAGCAAAGCTTCTTCCTCCATTTTCATGGGATACATTTGGGCTGTTTTCTAGTCATTTACATTTTTCTTTCTTTCCTAGCTTTCTCTCTTAAAGCTAATATTCAGAAAAGAGAGAAATTTTTGTATATACAAGAATTAATATGTCAAAGTATATTGAGTTATTAGATGTAGGTGCTAGAATAGTTGCAAGAACTTATTCTCACTGCCCCCAGACGGCGCGCATGTACTACCACCCTCCTGCAGACACTCACCATCGCCACCTACACGGCGGAGTCTTTGGCAGCGCAGGTGAAGTTTCCGGTCAGGTAGGACATGGCGGGTCAAAGGGTGGCATGAACAATATGGATACAGCTCATGTCATTCTTTATACTGTTGTTGGGTGATGGTTTGACAAATTGGTGGTTGTTGGGTGATGGTTTGATAAATTGTGGTTGAAGTTGTGTTTATGAAATATTTGCTTTTATTTTGTGTTACAATTTCATTATTTTGTCGGTGCTGTGTTGTTATGAAAGTATACACGGTCAAACCGGAACCGGAACCGAAAAACCGGACCGGGTCAAAACCGGTCAAAACCGGCCCAAATCGGAACCGGCCCTAAACCGTCGGTTTATTTATTTTAAAGGTTCAGGTTCAGATTTGTGTGTATTGAAACCGGTGAACCGGCGGTTCGAACCGGCGGTTCGAACCGGTGGTTAACCGTTAGTAATGACTCGCTATGTATTAATGTAGTATAGATTATAAAAATTATTGTAATAAATTTTATTGTTTGTTGTATTCTTGTAAAACATTAAAATTTATTGTAATATATTTACTAATGTTTTAATAAAAAAAAGTAACAATGAATTTAACATTAAATTAATTTACGTGAAAGTATCACTTAATAAAAGTGAAACTATTATATCCTTGAACTTTTAAAACGGTTTGCATCTTACAAATTTTAAAAAATTACTTAGCATTACAATACTTCTAAATTATAATTCATTTCATTCAAATTCAGAAAAACTTATCGTATTTCGAAAAAAAAACGTATCAAGTATAATGTATATATAAGGTTCAAACCGGAACCGGAACCGAGTCTTGAACCGGGTCAAAACCGGGTCAAACCCTGAACCTGAACCGTCTAAACCGGAATCGACGGTTTATATCCTGTTAAGGTTTAGGTTCCGGTTCAAGATTTTTACAAACCGGAACCGGCGGTTCACGAACCGTGGCCATGTATATATGAAAGATTGAGTCGGCGGTCTTGATTTGAAAGTTTTAATTAGTAAAATGATCTATATCATTAATTATATTATCAATTAATAATAAAAAGATATATATATATATATATAGTATTGGGAAAAAAAATTGAAAATTTTGTTTAATTTTCTAGTATTTTTCTTCTTTATTTATGCACTACATATACAACATGACTGAATATCAAATGACTGAAAAAATACTTCAAAAACGTGACATGATATTCGTGGATAATTTGTTTTTTTGCTAAATGGATAATTTGTTTAATTGCAAGGGCACTATTAATATCGACTACTCGGCTATGAGGGTAATTATTACGTTTGTAATTTTAAGATTGCTGGTTATAGTTTGGAGTCCGGATATGTTGCTTCTAATCGTAAATATTGGTTGGTTATTGGATGGAGGGGTGATTTTTATCGCCATTTGCCAATTATATATTTCATTTTATATAAAATATACAACTCATAAATGTATATCTCAAAAAAAAAAAAAAAATAGATACACATTTGTCTCATTATATATAAGATATACAACTCACACATATGTCTTTCAAAAAAAAAAAATAGATACGCATTTGTCATTTGGATATCACAAATTTCAATTGGGTATTCCATATGTGATATCCAACTGACAAATGCGTATCATATGTAATCATAATGCATATGATAAATGCGTGTTCAATCCGTTATTTTCAACCATCTTTCCCAGAATCGTTATTTTCATCAATTTGTGTGAAAAAAAGGTATTTACCTCCTTCACCCAAAAAAATTTATAGGGAGCCGAATTCTTTTTTTGAAAATATAATTATATTGTTCAAATATTAATTATTAAGATTGCAAATATAAATATAAAGGCAATTAAACTACATAAACAAACTAATTTTTTTAAACAATCTGAGGTCAAATTACTTATATATAGATATATTGTTAATTTTATACCTTAACCTTTTAAGATTTTAAAGCTATAAATTTGTAATTCATGTGCACAAAAATAATTATGAAAAATTACCCAAAATACCCACTTTTTTACTATCCACTTACCAAAATACCCACATTTCAACACACTGTCCAAAATATCCACGGGATATGCTCTTGGAAGATGCGTATCCCAAGTACTGTAGCAGTCGGAACCGCTGTTATCTCCCCTATCGTCGGCAACGTAAAATCATCGATTTGCGTAGAAAAATCCTGCAATCAAATTAAGTTAATAGTGGAATAGGATTGTAGATCGTCTAGAGATGAATCTAATGGGCTATAAAAATCAACGAAAAGTTAACGGAACTGGACGAACGGCGAAGAAAAGTGTTCGTCGGAAAATCGGGGGATAGGTTCGAATTGGGGGTTTACAATCTGGCATTAGAAACGATATAACTAATGGTATAGGGTTGTAGAGGATGAAATGGAGATTCCATTGATGTATAGAACGTAACGGGAAAGTGACTGATGGTGTTGAACGAGCATCACCGAAAATTCACCGGAAATTGCAAGAATCGCCAGAACTCGCGATTTTCTGAGAAAAGTGATGATGACGTCAGATGACGTCATCACGCAGGTCACAAATGCGTTACAGGTGATGCGTCGTTCAGACATGTGTATCCCAGCAGCATACTACTTTGTGGTGGGTGTATCCTACTAATTGCTCCTCTGTCATGGACGTATCCAATGAATTACTCCTCTATCATAGGCGTATTCGAGGATACTCCTCTGTCATAGACGTATCCCATGGGTATTTTGGGTGCGCAGCGTGGAATCTGTACATTTTGGTTATGAAACAATAAAAAGTGATTATTTAGGGCACTCACCCAATAATTATTATGCTATAAAATAGAGGAAAGGAGTAACAAAACAATGAAGCAGCTGTGCAGAGAATCGAAACCTAGTCTGTCAGTGGAAAACTTTAGCACTGACCAGGCACACTGCACTAAAAATGCGTTTTTTTTGTCAAACACTAAAAA
Organism: Saposhnikovia divaricata; assembly: GCA_036435485.1. NCBI lineage: Eukaryota > Viridiplantae > Streptophyta > Magnoliopsida > Apiales > Apiaceae > Saposhnikovia > Saposhnikovia divaricata. The sequence goes on along the minus strand of CM071597.1, from coordinate 62,684,794 downwards.
TGCATTTTAAATACATAATAACTGGCATAGAGCAACTCCAAGTGACTAACTATTTGATTAAAATATAAGGAGTTTGACATAAAAATGCGTTCCAACATCATCTTAAATGATTTTTTAAAATTTAATCCTAATTTTCCCTTATATTATTTTTACCAATAAAATATTTATTTTCCTCCTTTTCTTTAATTGAATTATATATTCATTCTATATATTAGTTTAGGCGTTTTTCTTTTTCTGCTAATTACGGTTTTTTTTAATGTACAAGGTAAAAGTAAGAATTGATCTAGGTGACAATTGACAAGGATAAATTCTTAGAGCATCTCCAAGAGTCTTCTAATTCATTCTTAAAAATACTATAAATAATTGAGCTCTTACTAAGTTACTATATCTTTTACCTATCCACCCCAACAATACTCTTTATACATGTTCTTTATTTATATTTTATTGATATTACAATTACATTTTGATAGGAAATGAATATTTTATTAGGAAAAAAAAAGTTAAGAGTTACCTAGAGACTCTTAAAAGTGAGGAGAGAGAATGAGCTCTTAACTTTTTAAAGAGCTTCTAAGAGTTCTTGGAGCTCTAATTTTTGATACACTCTTTATATTTTCACTTAAGAGCTCATATAAAGAGTCTCTTGGAGATAATTGATAAGTGGATTTTATATCCACTTGGAACGATTCGTATTGGCTTAAATTGATGACTAGACCTCAAGTATGTGGTGTTTTGATGTGTTTTCATTAAGTTATGCAGGGTTACGAACTTCAGGCAAGATTAGTACTTTTTCATTATATGGTGGTGGATTTGAGCTCGGTAGTTGAATGACGGCATCTTGAGAAAGCATCGGGGCGAAGAAACGGAGAAAAAGCAGAAAATCAGCAAGTTGAACAAAAGAATCAGGCGCGGGCGCTCCACAGCCAGGCGCGGGCGCGCCACAGCCAGGCACGGGCACGCCACGGCCAGGCGCGGGCGCGCTGTAGGGCTTCAATCAAGCGCGGGCGCGCGGTATCTAGGCGCGGGAACGCAAGGACGGCTGCCAAAAATCCTGATTTTAGTTCGTTTTGGTAATTTCCTCCTTTTCTTAGTCAGGCTTGGTAATTTCTTGTTGGAAAAGACTTGGGGAGCCTATATAAACACATGTGAGCAACATAAGACGGACTTTTTTATCACAGCGAGAGCCAGGAGAACAAGATTAGGTGACGGATCAACCGAAGATCGTGACAGCTAACGGAGATCTATATCTACATCTTTGTTTTCTAAACTCTATTATTCTAGCACTATTGTTTTTATTCAGACCTTATTTTATATCATGTTATCATTAGATCCCATGATGACGAGCCGTTCGATTATGAACTAATCGTTGTCATGGGATTCTAACGGATTTATTTACGGAGTTTAGTAGTTTGATTGCTTTAAAAATTTCTGTGTGATGAATTGTTGATTTCCTGGTATGGTTGTGCTAATTCTTCTTGGATGCGTAGCTAACATCTAAATTGTTTTGTTAATCTCTATTGAATCGACAGTGGATATAGAGGTTTAGAACTTGCCATGCTAGCATAGGTTTATGAATGTTTTGACATCATGATTCGTAGTATAATTTTAACCATCTTACGCTGCCCTATTTGATCTCAATAGATAACTTGTTCTTAAACCGTTATGTTTTCAAATCTTATACACATATAGGGTCTAAATATAATTGGTGTCTACTTAGCTTCTATCTCTTTTGTGGATGTTTGAGTAGTTTGGTAAACATATACTGACAGGTAGCCTATACTTGTTTCGTGTTGTCCGATCAGTTATCATTGTCATCACATGCATTGATTAAAGGCATCAACTCTAAGCGAAGTATTTATTGAAGTTAGGATCCCATGTTTATTCTCTCATAAGTGATTCGACTTTAATCTCATTAGTTAGTTAATTCTTAGTACTATTAAGTTGCTTCTTAGTTAATTTAGTCAATCAAAACACAACTTTGATACTTGTCTTAGCAGTGAATAATAATCATACATTGTTGCATAAATTGCATAATCTGAAATATACCAATCTCTGTGGGAACGAACTCTACTTAATCTTATATTACTTGTGACCGCGTACGCTTGCGTGATTTAGTGCGAACAATGATCTTAGTAATAGACTATTTCATCATATCGCTCTTTTGGTTGTTAATATTTACTAGCTTATAATCGTGCACAGCACGGCTCCTTTTCTAATATTTACAATTATATTAATTTTTTTTAATACTTATTTGTTATTAATTTACATATCAAATTATTGTTAAAATATATATATATATATATATATATATATATATATATATATATATATATATATATATATATATATATATATATATATATATGGGCATGGAGTTTCTAAAGTACACTATAGAGAAGTTCTCTATTAGTGCACCTTAAATCTTGTATTTTATTATTATTTTTGATAATCCAACCGTACGGATGAAAAGTTTATGTCAAAATAACATTGTATACAAATTTTTATTATATTTGAAATAGTGGAGCATCACTTTTATAATAATACTATTTTCTATATATATTCAACGACACAGATTTATCATAATCTTATTGCTATAAATTTATAGTTCCAAATAATTAAATTACACGAAAATTTGTACATTCACATATTTTTGTATGAATTTAACATCCGTACGGTTGGATTGTTCAAATAATAACTAATTTATCATAATTTAAACCGCACTAATAGAGAACTTCTCTATTGTGTGCTTTAGATACTCTTTTCCCTATATATATATATATATATTGTTAGGCCGAATACACAATTAATAATCAACTTTGTATGAGAGATTAACAAGTAAAAGCGTTTATGCACTTAAAAACTTCTTGTATTTCGATCCCTCTTCGTGATGTAAAATATCACAAAGAGCTGCTAGGTTACAATAAAGATAATTCGTTATCGATACCCTTCTAGGGTTAACCTAACTGTATTTATATAACATACAGCTACGATACAATCTCTAATTGATATTCCTAATAATCAGCTATACAATGATATCAATTACAGATTGTCACACGTCTCCTATGTCAACTCGATCTCTTTGATAGCTATCCAATCTTCAAAGATATCGCTTCCATAATTAATCTTCAATCACTGTTGACCAGTAGACGCTTCCTCCAGACAGAGTTTAACAAACTCTGTCGAGCTTCCATCTGTCAGAGTTTACTCAAACTCTGACTGCTTCCAGCTAAACTCTGATAACTCCCTGTAACACTTAAACACTGATTAAAACACATCAATTATATTTAACAATCTCCCCCAACTTGTTCATTAGCAAAAATGCACAAGTTAATGACAATAATTGATGATGTCAAAACAAATAGACAAATACAGTGTTTATACAAATTCAGAGTTTAAGCTTCTACTTAATAAAAACTACAGAGAATAAGAAAATTCTTACAGAACTTAATCTCTTATCATTTCAATATCTGGCATGGCTCTGAGATAATCAATCAGCAATCTTCTTTCTGCATTTTCAAGCTCAATCTTCATAGCTTCTTTAATTTCTCTGAGCTGAGGATCACTTTCATCTGTCTGGTAGATAGCAGCCCTAAGATCATAGATCTTGTTCCTTCTCATCTCATTACCCAGTCTGATAAATCTGACTTTTTCTGACTGTGAATTGAAATCAAGTACTGTGATTCCCAAATCAGTCTTTAACTTTGCAGTACCTTTCTTCATTTCAATGAGATTGCCTTTGTAATCCCTGTACTTAGGAACATATCTGCTATTATATTTCCGTCCTCTGATTGCCAGATTCTGAGTCATTCTCTGTCTGAGCACATTAGCAACTGACTGAGTCCTTCGACTATTCACCTTAAGAAGATATAGAACATACTCTAGTTCTTCCCAACATTTCAAGCCAATATCATCCTCACCAACTTTAAATACTGTCCCATCAGCCATGAAGTACAAAAGAAAATCCTTGTTTAAACTCTTTTGATGAACTAGCTGTACTGATTCCAGTCTGTCCAAACTCTCTTGAGGAACACCACGACCTGGAACAGCCAGTGAAGAAGGATCTCTAGGACCAGTATATTGCCTTTTGTCTCTGTGTGAACCTAGTCCACCCTTATTATTACCAACTTTGCCAGATAAAGCTTTTCCATCAGAAACATTCATAGAAACTCCAGATAATACATTTGGATCATGAATTGTTCCTTTTCCAAAAACAGATTTCAACTGAGAAGAGTGTAAAGGTGTGATCATTGCTTGTGATGCAACAGAAGTTGTAACTTTCTTCTGTGAACTTTCACCTTCAATGCCTTTTAGCTTGAGTTTAGCCTCTGCTGCAATTGCTTCCTTTGAAAACCGAGAACTTTGACTAACATCAGTCCTTTCTCTGATCACAACACCTTTAACAACATGTCTAGGAGATTTTCCTCTTTGTACCTTACCAGACTTTAAAGCTTTAAGATGTTCTTCTTGTAAACTCTTTTCTTCAGCTTCAATGTCCTCAATCGTAACTCCTTCCTCATTCTCTTCAATAAACAGCTTAGCAGCCAATTCTTCATCAGTTTGTGGATTAGAAGGTAACAGCAAACTCTTGGTCTTTGAAGTACCTTGAGTATCAGTTTTTCTCCCAATAGACTGTGATTTAGATGACTTGCTAGTTCTCAGAGTATGAACCTCTTCAGCCTTTTTCTTTCCTTTGTTACTTGCCCCTCCATCTCCAGCACTATCCCTTCTGACAACTCTCTCCCCCTTTTTGACATCATCAGGCATAAGAATAGATGTAATTAATTCCAGGGAGGTAGCAATAGAATCAATTTTAGCAGATAAGTCGGACTGATTCTCTTCAACTTTACTCAGTCTGGCAAAGAGATTGTCTTGAGCTTTAGAGAATTTTGTAGTCACTAGTTTTGAATCTCTTTCCATCTTCATCTCTCTAGCTACAACCTCATTTCGCAAAGCAGTGATTGCCAATGTAGTATCATCAAATCTTCTATCCAGAGTTTTGACTTGAACTACAGTTGCTTTCAAGCAAGAAAGAATCTCTGGATTGGAGATAGTATCAGCATTTTTCTTAACAAAATCAGCTGCTCTTCCTCGTGGAAAAATACAATCCTTTTTGTACCATTCAGCAGCATTCTTTGCAAATTGTGCTCTCTCAACTTCATGAGAAGTACAAGGTTGAGGGAAAGGTGTATGTTTTTTGTCAGTTTGTACTGGTGCATCAGAGTTTGCACTACTTTCACCTTCAGTTTCAACACTTGTAGCTTTAGCAGGTTCATCTTCAGCCATAGTTTGAGCAATTTCTTCTGTAGGCTTGTCAAGATTTTCTCCATGTTGCTCAGGCTCAGCAACAGGCATAGACTGAGAAGTGACCTTGGTTGCCTGATCAATTTCTTCTCCTCCTTCAACAGTTTGGTGAGCATCAGATATTAACTCAGTATGGGATGCCACAGCTTCAGAAAGAATAGCCGTAGGTTGATCAGCTACACCAATATCAGAGATAGGATCAGAGAATGGCATAAATGAATCAAGAATATCATTTATCGGAGAAAGACCATCTCTAGCATCCTCTTCTGCAGGCATTTTGTCCTCTGCAGGTATTTTATCCTCTGCAGGTATGTCAGCCTCTGCAGGTATTGCATCTTTCTCAACCTCAACAGGAGGTGTTTGCTGTGAAACGACCTCTGGAGCTTCAATATCTTCATCCACAAAATAAGAGAATACCAGTTTTCTTCGCTTTGCTAGAGGTACATTATCTGAATCCTCTTCACTAGATGGTGACTTAGGCATCTTTGCCCGTACTTTTATTCTTTTCACCCTTCTAGTATAAACAGCTTCAGGGGATGGCCGTTTTGATTTTCTTTGTGTCTCTTTCGCCTGCTTAACACTTGAATGTTGTTCAGTTACTGCTTTCTTAACTCTTTGTGCTGACTGTGATTCTGGTGGAGATTTTGACGATTCAGAGTTTGTGTGTGTAGTGGGACACGATAATGAGTAAGTGGGACACATTAAAGGGCGAGTGGGTCACGTGCGCTTATTTCTAAGAAGAGTATTTTAAAAATTAAAACATGAAAATATTTGATTTAAACAAAAATCAAATAATACTCTCTTAAAATATCTGGACCCAAGTAAAACCAGGATTTGAAGCGTTTACCTGTTGCCTTTAATAACCAGAATACGAAGCGTTTAAGAACTTCGTTCTTACCCATCTCTATTTAAGGCCTAGAGACTTGCTCAGATTATTTCATTAAAGCTTTAACCTTTCAGTCTCCCCTGTAAAATCACAAACCCTTCAAACCAAATACTCTTGAAAAAACAATGGCCAACCTTACCATCAAAGAAAAGAACCTTCATCTTGTCGAGAATAGGGACATCTTCAGCTATACGCGTGAAGAATTTGAAGCGTTTAAGTGGGAAAGGCAGCTTGAGACGCTGTGGCTGCAAATGGATGCTGGTCTGGAAGAGCTCGAGAGAGAGTAACCTGCAAAGGTGATCGACATCGATGCTGCCCTCCAAGCAACATTGGCATGGCTCTCATCGAAGGCATCCTCATCCAACACCACCAACCATTGTTAATGAATATGTCAGCAAAAATAACCTTATCCCTTCAACTTCCACCCAAATAAAGTGGCAAAGATGGGATCTGGGAGTTTTTGCTAACAATGGAGTGGTTTGGACTGACCTTTTATTTTCCTGTTGAATAGATTAGCAGATAGAGAGAACAAAAAGATGTAATATTTGCTTGTAATCTCTTTCTTATTATCAATGAAAAATTATGTTTCTCGAATCTTATTCACTGTGTTCTGCAACTCTTAGTTATGTTTTATGAACTGTTCTTTAAGAAAATAAATCAAGAAGAGAATATGAAAACTAATTAAAGTAATCACATAAAGAACACATTCATCAACAATCCACTGATTAACAGTTGTCAAAAACCCTATTTACTCCAAGATTTTCAAATTGTCCAAGTGAAAATTTACCTTAGAGTACAAGTCACGAATCAACAGCGTTTGTCAATTCTCCAACTTTATCACTGAAATCCTTTCATAAATTGCACAGTTGTGAATATATGTGTGTGTGAAGCAGAGTTTACTAAGTCAATTTTTAGAGCATCTAATTTTTCATAAAATCCATAAAGTAAATCAATAAACACTGGATGCACAAACTGTCATAGTAAACACTGACTGTATGATGAAAGCTAAACTCTGAAGTAATCAAACTATATACAGTAACTTTTATTTTATACCCCCTTTATATACACATTTTTTTTATTTGTATTTTCATCATTTTTTTTATTTTTCATTTTTCATTTTTTTTTCATTCCAGTAATCAGAGGTTGGAACCAGTCACCAAAAATTCAAAAATTTTAGCCCTTATCATTTTGATAAGTTCCTGGGTCATCCTAGTATTTAACTAGTCACCAAAAATTAGAGAATTTTAGCACATATTATATACCAATAGGTTCCTGGGTCATCCTAGTATCCAACATAATCTCAAAGGAGTATAACAACCTATATACATTTTCTTTGGGGTATTGCAGTAAACATTTTATTCTATCAGAGTATAACTAACAGAGTTTAGAGTTCATCAACATCAGTAGTTTTTCATGTAACGTAATGCACACAGTATTTATAGACTCAGAGTTTAGGACAAAATAAACTAAGAGATGCTATAAATATGAGCCAGTATCATGCTGTGTTAACTTTCTGCACAATCTAAGATTAGATCACAATAACTCAGAAAGATTCATGATTAATTGCTGAGAGTCATGCTTCATACATATTTCTTCATTGGTGTTTTCATTCAGACAAAAACAACTCAGAGTTCACAGAGTTTATCAAACTTATTAACAGTGAATTACATACAGACATGCTGACAGAGTTTAGAAACTCTATAACACAACCATCAACGGATAAGACTGTATAACATCAACCATCAACGGATAAGACCGTATAACACAACTATCAACGGATAAGACTGTATAACATCAACGGATACAGTTCAGTTAGTCATCAACTGATGCAACCCACAATCAACGGATGCTACATTGGATTCTAGCTGGTAATTAGCAGTTGATTGTGGCAAGTTGTCTGACAGAGTTTAACAGAGTATGCATAACAGAGTTTAATCAACAGAGTTCACTTAGCATTTAACCAATCAGGAAATATGAGTAATACACTACATAAGTAAGATTTGAATCTAACCAACATTCCTAGTCAGAACCAGAGACCATTCCTAGTTCATTGACCAGTCTTGTAAATGTAGCTTCACTCAACGGTTTAGTGAAGATATCTGCAAGCTGTTGTTCTGTAGACACAAAATGTAGTTCAATATTCCCTTCTTCTACATGTTCTCTGATGAAGTGGTACCTTATGCTGATGTGCTTGGTCATTGAATGCTGTACTGGATTACCTGTCATAGCAATAGCACTTTGATTATCACAGTAAATAGGGATATTACTGTACCTCAATCCATAATCCAGCAATTGATTCTTCATCCATAAGATCTGTGCACAACAGCTACCAGCTGCAATATACTCTGCTTCTGCTGTAGATGTGGAGATTGATTTCTGTTTCTTGCTGTACCAGGAAACAAGTCTGTCACCAAGAAATTGACAACTTCCACTAGTGCTCTTTCTGTCTACCTTGCAGCCTGCAAAGTCTGCATCAGAATACCCAAGTAGCTTGAAATCTGATTCTCTGGGGTACCACAGACCTAATGATATGGTGCCCTTGAGATACTTGAAAATTCTTTTCACAGCTGTCAGATGTGGCTCTCTAGGATCTGCCTGAAACCTTGCACAAAGACAGGTTGCATACATGATGTCAGGCCTACTAGCTGTCAAGTATAGAAGAGATCCTATCATGCCCCTGTAGTTTGTCATATCCACTGAAACTCCTGTGTCTTTGTCCAATTTAGTTGCTGTTGCCATGGGAGTTGATGCAGATGAACAGTCAAGCATACCAAATTTCTTGAGAAGATTTCTGGTATATTTTTCTTGATTAATGAAAATTCCATCATCTGTTTGTTTCACCTGTAGGCCTAGAAAGTAACTAAGCTCTCCCATCATGCTCATTTGATATCTGGACTGCATGAGCTTGGCAAACTTCTTACAGAGTTTATCATTAGTAGACCCAAAAATGATGTCATCAACATAAATTTGAACTAAAAGGAGGTCACTTCCTTGATTGAAATAAAACAGAGTTTTGTCAATTGTTCCTCTGTTGAATCCACTTTCTAGAAGAAACTGAGCAAGTGTCTCATACCATGCTCTTGGTGCCTGCTTAAGTCCATATAATGCCTTATCTAGCCTGTAGACATAATCTGGATATTTGGGGTCCACAAATCCTGGTGGTTGTTCAACAAACACTTCTTCTTCAAGCTTTCCATTCAGAAAAGCACTTTTCACATCCATCTGGAACACTTTGAATTTCTTGTGAGAGGCATATGCTAGAAAAATTCTGATTGCCTCCAATCTTGCAACTGGAGCAAATGTTTCATCATAGTCTATTCCTTCCTGCTGTGAATAGCCTTTTGCTACCAGTCTAGCCTTGTTCCTTGTGATAACACCTTCACTGTCAGTCTTGTTTCTGAAAACCCATTTAGTACCAACAATAGATCTGTTCTTTGGCCTTGGTACAAGGGTCCAAACTTCATTCCTTTCAAATTCATTCAACTCTTCTTGCATTGCTGTTATCCAGTCTGCATCTTGAAGAGCTTCTTCCACTTTCTTTGGTTCATTTTTAGACAAGAATGCATGAATCAGGTGTATGTGATTTAGTCCATTTCCTATCAGAAGGCAAATGACTTCTATCAGCATGTGATCCTCCCCCTTGATCCATGCTCTCCTGATTTTGTTGTGATCTATCTTTGTTTTCTGAGACTCCCCCTGAACTTGACTGCCCAGAGTCAGAATTTGAATTTTCAGAGTTTGAAGCATCAGAGTTTGATCCAGATTTTTCAGTTGACTCAGTATCAGTGTTTGAGTCTTCATCTTGATCATGCTCCCCCTCAACTGGTTCTCCCCTTTGTTGTGACTGAGATGTTTCTTCAGTGTTTACCAGTAGAGGTTCAGAATTTGTTTCAACAGAGTCTGTCAGAATTGTTTCATCAGAGTTTCCTTCATCAGAGTTTAAATCTTCATTTTCAAAGTTCAGTTGATCATATTCATCTTTGTCTTCAAGTCCAGTTATCTTCTTATCATCAAAAGAAACATGTATAGATTCCATGATCACTTTAGTTCTCAGATTGTAAACTCTGAATGCCTTTGTTGACAGTGGATAGCCAACAAAAATTCCTTCATCTGCCTTTAGCTCAAACTTGGTCAACTGTTCTGGATGAGTCTTCAAAACAAAACATTTGCACCCGAAAATATGAAAGTATTTCAGGTTAGGCTTCTTTTTCTTCACCATCTCATATGGTGTCTTTCCATGCTTATTGATCAGTGTTGCATTTTGAGTAAAACAAGCAGTTTGAACAGCTTCTGCCCAGAAATAAGTTGGCAATTTTGCTTCATCAAGCATAGTTCTGGCAGCTTCAATTAAGGTTCTATTTTTCCTTTCAACTACACCATTTTGTTGTGCTGTACCAGGTGCTGAAAATTCTTGTTTCACTCCATTATCCTTGTAGAATTCTTCCATTGTTGCATTTCTGAACTCAGTTCCATTATCACTTCTGATGATTCTGACTTTGTTGCTTGATCCTTTGTCCAGAAGCTTCACATGCTCCATCAGAGTTAATGCAGTTTCATCCTTCTTTGCTAGAAAATACACCCAAGTGAATCTAGTGTATTCATCAACAATGACTAAAGCATATTTCTTCCTTGCAATAGACATTACATTTACTGGACCAAAGAGATCAACATGCAGAAGATGATAGGGATCAGTGATAGAAAATTCTGTCTTGCTCTTGAAAGATGACTTCCTTTGTTTAGCCTTCTGACATGAGTCACATAGGCCATCAACATTTAGCAGAGCCTTTGGGAGTCCTCTTACAAGATCCTTTCTGATCAATTCATTGATGTTGTTCAAGTTCAAATGTGAGAGTTTCTTGTGCCACTTCCAACTCTCTTCACTAGACATTCTTGTTGACAGGCAAACAGCTTTTCCAACAGAGTCTATCAAAAGCTTGATTTCATAAATGTTGTTTTGCCTGTGACCAACTAGAACAACCTTTCCTGTAGATCTGCTGATAACTTCACAATATTCAGGTTGAAAATCTACATGATATCCCTTGTCACAGATTTAACTCACAGATAACAAGTCATGCTTGAGTCCTGGGACATGAGCTACATTGTTGATGATGACATTTCCAAGATTAATATTGCCATATCCCAATGTTCTTCCTACATTGCCATCACCATAGGAAACTTTTGGGCCAGCCTTCTCCTCATATTCTGATAGCAGGGCTTTATTTCCAGTCATGTGTCCTGAACATCCACTGTCCAGGACTAGGGTTGCCTCCCTGTTACCCTGCAATCACAAACAATTACTGAGGATTAGTTTTAAGGATCCAGACTTGCTTGGATCCTTTGGCATTCTTAACTTTGTTAGCTTTTGCAGCGGAATAAACATTATCAGAGTTTGAGCTAACAGTATCAGTGTTTACACTTGCAGTATCAACTTTAACCCATTTCAGATTGGGTTTCAGTTCATAGTAATTATGATAGATAGCATGATATTCTCTGCAAGTATAAATGGAATGCCAGGTGCTTCCACAGTGTGTGCATAAAGTCTGTGGCTTAGTTCTAGCAAAATCCTTCTTAACCTCAGACTTTGTAGGTAAAGAATTTATATTTTTATTTTTCTTGCAGAAATTTGCAAGATGCTTAGTACTACCACAGTTATGACATGTCTTTCTTGGAGCATAACTAGCAAGCATTGGTTTATTTCCTGAAGTGATGCCTACTTTTCCATTTCTGTTCTTGTTTGACACTTTCTGTTTCTCAACAGATTTTAACTCCTTCAGTTTATGTTTGAGTTGTTTATCTGTCATTGAACCAATATTAACCTGTTTAACACTAGTTTTTACTGGTTTACTTTTGACAGCTTCCTTTTCATTTTTAGAAAAAAAATTACTGGTTCCATGAACAAATTTAGTTCTGACTTTAACTTGATTTTGAAATCTAAGTTCATCTCCCTCATTATAACCTAGACCAACAGTGTCTGTTTGAAAAATCTGTTGAGTGTCCTTTCCAGAATTAGTCCAAGTCCTAATTTTATTATTTGCTTCCTCCAACTCTGACTCTAGTTGTTTATACTTCTGAAGCAAATTCTGTTCTTTGCAAACAGCATCATCTCTCTCTCTTTCTGAACTTGTTGCATGTTTTCAAGTTTCTCTTCAACAAGTTTATTTCTTACCTTAAGTTCAGAATTTTCAGCTTTTATCCTCTCATTTTCTAAAGTCTGATCCCTATAACTTATATGCAATGACTTAAGATAAATTCTTAATTGAGCAATGTCATCAATGTTATAAGCATAGGTAGTTAGAGGTACCTGATTTTCAGAGGATTCTGATTCAGTAGTAGCCATGAGAGCATAGTTCACTTCTTCATCAGAATCTGAAGTATCTGCCCAATCTCTGCCTTTAGTGTAGAGTACCTTTCCAGTTTTACCCTTCTTGCACTCAAGAGCATAGTGACCCATCTCCTTACACTTGTAGCATTGAATTTCAGACTTATCCTTCTTCCCTTTAGAATCTCTCTTGTCAGACTTCCTGTAGTTTTTCCTGTCTTCATTTGAATCCCTAGAAAACCTTTTTCCTTTCTTGAAATTCTTGAAGCCCATTTTCTTGAAAGTCTTCACCATCAACACAGCCATTTTCCTCATTTCTTCGTCATTATCCTCAGAGTCAGATGATTCAGAAGAGTTTGAATCATAATCAGAGTTTGGTGATTCACTTTCTGAATGTATGACCAAAGCTTTTCCCTTCATTTTCCTTCTTGTTGCCTCTTTCTTCTAAGGCTTCTCTTCAACATTAAGAGCAACAGACTTTCCTTTCCTGCTTGATCTCCTGTTTCTCTGCTACATTTCCAATTCATGAGTTTTGAGCAGTCCATAGATTTCATCAATCTCTGTTTCAGCAAGATCATAGTTGTCTCTAATAGTGGTTGTTTTCACATCACACTTTTCAGGTAGAGAAAGAAGAAACTTGAGATTCGAGTCTTCTAGATCATACTCTTTGTTGACCAATGACAGATCATTAATCAGTTTACAGAATCTATCAAATGTTTCTGTCATGGTCTCTTCAGGTTTAACCTCAAAATGCTCATACTCTTGTGTGAGTATGTTTCTCCTATTCTTCTTAATAGCCGCAGTTCCTTGACACCTGACTTCAAGAGTATCCCATATCTCTTTTGCAGTGGTGCAGTTAATGACTTTGTTAGACATAACATTTTCTAAAGCACTATGCAGTAAATGCCTAACTTTTGCATCCTTAGCAATTGATGATAGATCTTCAGGAGTCATGTCCTTCTTTTCCTTTGGAATAATTTTTTCTTGTTCACCAGCAACTGCAACAGATAGCTTTGTAGGATTGTGAGGGCCTTCATAAATCCTGTCAAGATATTCTGGATCTGTAGCCTCCAGAAACATAGTCATCTTGACCTTCCACATAGCATACTCTAATGGCCTCAGAATAGGAACCCTGATTGGTTCATAACGACTCACAGTAGTAGGAGCCTTTTCAGAAACTGTAGGTGTTGGTGGAGGAATTGCTGACATGATTATTGTTGTGTTTGGATCTTAACCTGTAATAAAGTAACAGATTGGCTCTGATACCACTTGTTAGGCCGAATACACAATTAATAATCAACTTTGTATGAGAGATTAACAAGTAAAAGCGTTTATGCACTTAAAAACTTCTTGTATTTCGAACCCTCTTCGTGATGTAAAATATCACAAAGAGCTGCTAGGTTACAATAAAGATAATTCGTTATCGATACCCTTCTAGGGTTAACCTAACTGTATTTATATAACATACAGCTACGATACAATCTCTAATAGATATTCCTAATAATCAGCTATACAATGATATCAATTACAGATTGTCACACGTCTCCTATGTCAACTCGATCTCTTTGATAGCTATCCAATCTTCAAAGATATCGCTTCCATAATTAATCTTCAATCACTGTTGACCAGTAGACGCTTCCTCCAGACAGAGTTTAACAAACTCTGTCGAGCTTCCATCTGTCAGAGTTTACTAAAACTCTGACTGCTTCCAGCTAAACTCTGATAACTCCCTGTAACACTTAAACACTGATTAAAACACATCAATTATATTTAACATATATATATATATACACGATTTTACACGTTCAACTTATTATGCTTTTTATCTTAAATTCTTAAAACTTGATGAGGACGATTTTACAGCTCACGTGAAATTAATAAATTAATCTTAAATTTAGCGATGGTTTAACAATCATTTTCCAATTAAAACTACCAAGAAACGAAAGAGATAAGAAATTGACGATTTTTTACGTTGAAAATTCTATTCGATTTAGGAGATATACTTATATTTCGTTTTGATTATTGAAATAACTTTCTTATTATTTGAAGATAGTTGTACTAATAACCAAATACAGTTTTAATGTAAGTGTAAGAGGGACTTTGTTCAGAACTTTGGTAGTCGGTAGTATGGTTCTCGGTTCGACAAAAATAAATAAGAACCGTTAAATCTTAAATAAATAGATGAAAAACGTTGAATCTAGCATAAAAGATATTTTATATTTTAACATGTAAACTAAAATATTTATTTATATTGAAATACAAAAAATGTAGGTCAATAATTTCAATCATATATAATTATGTTTTCTACATTGATAACAATTATCAATGTTGGTCTTCTACAGTGAATAGGATTAATGTAAAATTTGTAATTATATTTTCTATTGAGATTTTTAGTGTATCCATTGGGATAATAATTGTTAAATAATCACTAAATTAAATATAATTTATGAGTTTCGTGTAGGTTGTAAAATTATCCAAATCTAATTTTCAAATCTTGAGATAGAGCCCAAATAGTAAATAAAATTTTTAAATAATAATAAAAAATTAAATGAAATTTAATTCTAATAAATTATATTCTTTTCAGATTTTTTTTTTCAGATTATATTAAAGCCGAAACATTGAAAGTTTTGGTGTTTGACTTTCGGCATGATTATCCTAATTTTTAAAATAAAAAATAATAAAATAATGTAATTAATGATAAATAGCTAGTTTTCTTTTTAAATTAAAAGACGTTTATTTTAATTGAAGTTCTTATCTTGTTAAACACCTAAAATATCATATATTTCAATCGTTAATATTTTTTTCTAATTAAAATACGTTACCTATTAATTTAAAACATAATATTGAAATAATTAATATATATCCAAAAATATTACACCATATTTTTCAATCACTAATAATATATATATATATATATATATATATATTAAAAATCCGTATAAAATGATAATGATTATTAGATTTTAGTAATAAATAAGAACCGTTAGATTTAATGATTAAATATTTATATGATTAATTACTTTACTAAAAATTCAAGAATTTCGTCAACGATATATTTAATTTAAAATTTCATAATATAAGTTTTAAACCATACACATCATTAATCAAATTTATATAAATTACTTAAATTAAAATTAAAATAATTACTAAAAATAATGATCATATAAAAATAAAATTATAACATAAAATAAAATTTATTATATATGTTGTGGAATAAAAAGTAAGTTACGAATTGTAATTAATGCTAGGGTTCGTGAGCTTCGTGCTTTAATGGCTGTTTCCGTGTTACGAGACTGATCGGTCCTCATAGAGTGCCTACGTATCTCGTTATTGAGAATCAAGCCAAGACGTAGTTCTAGGTGATGGTGCCCTCGAGGCTATGACGGCGAGAGCTCACCTAGGATGCAGTGGCTTGTATGTCCTTATTCGAGGATTAAGCCAAAACGTGGTGGGTAACGTATGGAGCTGTGTCCAAAACGTAGTTCTGAGATGAGGGGTTAGACCCTTTATATAGGCTGAGAAGCCCTAAAATTATGGTAGGAGTCAGAGACTTGGTGGACAAGTCTTCCTTGAGGAAGGTTCTAGATCTCTTCCTTATAGGAATCAGTTTCCATGTTGAAATATGTATCTTGGAGGCTAAGTCAGGCAAGAGTAATATCCTTGTTTGACTCTTATATGCTGAGCTGTTTATTACCCTTAATATTAATTACGAAATTAATATTATAAATAGGGTTTGGGCCTATCTGGTGGGCCCCACGTTTGGACCATTCCGGGTCTAATTAATGCCACATTAAATGTGTCTTTAGGGCTTACTTTTAGCCCATATCATTTGCCCCCAAACTTCTAGGAAAACTGATCAGGTTTTCCTCGAAGTTTTAACGGCCTTTTTCGAGACTTGGGTCATGGTTCATCTTTGTACAATAGTGTTTTACGAGTATTGTCTTTATGTAAAGCGTGGAGCGACCGATGCGTTCACGACAATGTTAATTCGATGCTAATAGGCACTAATCAGCCTTAACGATGCTTAAACAATGTTTAAACGACGTTAAACGGCATAAAACGGCACTAAACGGCGCTAAACGGCACTAAACGGCGATAAACAGCCTTAAACAATGTTTAAACAGTGTTAAACAATGTTGAAAGGATAAAATGGCACTCACGGTGCTAAACGACAATACTCGGTGCCAATCGGTACTAAACGGTGCTTAAACGACACTAATCGGTGCTAATCGGCACTAAACGGTGCTTAAATGACACTAATCGGTGCTAATCGGCACTAAACGGTGCTAACGACATTATTGGTGCT
This sequence comes from Saposhnikovia divaricata, assembly GCA_036435485.1. Lineage (NCBI taxonomy): Eukaryota > Viridiplantae > Streptophyta > Magnoliopsida > Apiales > Apiaceae > Saposhnikovia > Saposhnikovia divaricata. The sequence goes on along the minus strand of CM071597.1, from coordinate 62,667,985 downwards.
ATCGGCACTAACGGTGCTATCGGCACTAACGGTGCTTACAGCACTAACGGTGCTATCGGCACTAACGGTGCTTACAGCACTAACGGTGATATCGCCACCAACGGTGTTATCGGCACTAATGGCGCTAAATGGTGATCGGCTGACGTTTTCTGAAAATGTTGAATCATCATTATCATGTTTGAATCATCACTAACGTGTTTCAATGTTCTGAACCACTTCAGTGAGGTATGAAGCGAGTCAGGGGTGTTCTAAATATCAAAGTGATTTTTCAAGGTTGACGGACCATCAGCATCCACTTCCAATTGGCTAAGGCCCTCAAAAAATGAGATGGTCGGCAAAGGATGGTCCAAGACTATAGAAAATTCAATTAGCTTTGCGTGGACTGTAAGATCATCCAAATCTGATACCCGGAGCTCAAGATATGGCCCAAACAGCGTCAATAGTCCGTGTAGGACTGAAAATCAGTCTTGGTCGGCTGACGCCCTCCTTGGAGCTTGGTCGGCCAAGAGATGGTCGGCTAGTGGTCTCCAAGACTATAGAAAACTCAGAGATCTTCGCGTGGACTGTAAGATCATCCAAATCTGATACCCGGAGCTCAAGATATGGCCCAAACAGCGTCAACAGTCCGTGTAGGACTGAAAATCAGTCTTGTTCGGCTGACGCCCTCCTCGGAGCTTGGTCGGCCAATGGTGGTCGGCTAGTAAACCTGGACCTGAAAATCATCCGTGGTCTTGAGGATCGAGAAACTTGATCTTGATCTCAAGTCATCCGTGATCTTAAGGATCAAGAAACTTGATCTTAATCTCAAGGATCAAGAAACTTGATCTTGATCTCAAATCACTATTTTGGTCATTCGTGACTTTGTTATCTTAAGGATCAAGAATCTTGGTCTTCATCTCAAATCATCCGTGATCTTAAGGAGAATCATCCAAGATTCGCTGAAAAAGTCAAGATTCAGGATCAGAAACTATCCGAGGTTCGCTGAAAAAACCAAGATTCAGGACCACGAACTACCCCGCGATCGGCCGGACCACGGAGTAGCTCGTGATCGGCCACAAGGTGATCGGCCAGAGGGCTCCAAGCCACCATGGTTAGCCACACCATGGTCGGCTGGAAGGTGGTCGGCCGAACGGCCCGATTTCTTCGTGGTCGGCCGAGAGGTGGTCTGCCAAACGGCCCGAATTCTTCGTGGTCGGCCGGGAGGTGGTCGGCTGGGGCTCCTCGTGCGCCGTGGTCGGCTGCCTCGTGGTCGGCTACGGCCCTTCGTGCGCCGTGGTCGGCTATGGCCCTCCGGGTGTCGTGGTCGGCCACTTCGTGGTTGGCGAGGAAACCCGGACCTGAAAACCATCCATGGATCTTGGGGATCAAGAATCTTGATCTTGATCTCAAGTTAGTATCTTGGTCATCCGTGACTTCGTTACCTTAAGGATCAAGAACCTTGATCTTGATCTTAAGTCGTCAGGGAACTAGGATCTAAAATTATGCGCGATCCTAAGGATCATGAACCTTGATCTTGATCACAAGTCGTCAGTTTGGTCATTCGTGACTTCTAACGATATTACTCCTTAATTTATGATTAGCACTGCTAATCTTGTAATTACGGCTAATCTCCTTAGTTAACTCCTTAAGCATAATTAGTTTTTCAGAAGTCACTTGTTTTGCAGTTCCAACAATTATATCTGCTATTTCTTCTCTGGCTTGTATGAATTATAACGATTCTTTCTGTATAACGCGGATAATTTCTGTCCTTTTTTCATCTATAAACGATGGATGGCCTCGTTCCCATCCAAGGTCTCCAACTTGTAGGATCTTCGTCCTAGCGTCTTCTTGACTCGATATGACCCTTACCAATTAGGGGCTAGCTTTCCCTTCTGACCAACTCCAGAAGCTTCTATCTTCCTTAGAACCAGTTCACCTTGCCGAAAGAACCTCTCTTTAACCCTTCGGTTGTAGTGGAAGGATGCTCTCTTCTGATGCTCTGCACTCCGGGCATTTTCTTCATCCCTAACCTCATCAATTAGGTCTAAGGAAAGCCTCATGCCTTCTTCATTAGTCTCTTGCTCATATGCCTCAACTCGAGGTGATGCATGTATGATCTCTAGGGGCACAAGTGCCTCGGCTCTATAAGCCAACAAAAAAAAAACGGGGTCGCTCCAGTTGTCACTTTGCAAATGATGCGATATGCCCAAAGTATATGCAGTAACTCATCCACCTAAGTGTTTCTTGAGCGTTCGGCCCTTTTATCCAGTCCATCAAGGATTATCCGATTGGCTATCTCTACCTGTCCATTAGCTTGCGGGTGTGCTACTGAAGTAAAACGAAGATCAATAGCATTTTCCTCATAGTACTTCTTGAATTCTTCATTGTTGAATTGCGTCCCATTAGCCGTCACAAGGATTCGCGGGATTCCATATTTACAGATCACGTTCTCCCAAAAGACTGGGCAACTTGCGTGGTGGTTATCTTGGCTAGGGGTTTAGCCCCAATTCACCTAGTGAAGTAGTCGATGGCTACTAACAAAAAATTTCTTTGTGCAGATGCTAAGGGAAAGGGAACAAGTATATCCATTCCCCACATTGCAAATGGAATAGGGGAGCTGATCGAGGTCAACATCTCAGGCGGCTGCCTTACAATCGGAGCGTGCTTTTGGCACCTCTCACACCTCTTAACATAATTTTTTGCATCAGCCAACACCTCTGGCCAATAGAATCCTAGACGAGTGATCTGGTGAGCTAGGGCTCTGCCCCCCAAGTGTTGTCCACAGATCCCTCCATGAACTTCTTCCAGCGCTTCTCTTGCCTCATGGGGCCTTAAACACTTCAGGTATGGGATGACAAACGATCTCTTGTAGAGAATGCCTTCGATCAGGGCGTATCTCAATGCTCTTACTGACAACTTTCGTGCCTCCAAGGCATCGTCAGGAAGCCATCCAGTTTCAAGGTGAGCTTTGATGGGATCCATCCAACAGCTTCCTAGATTAATTGGTGCTATCAACTTAGAGTTGATGGACGGGGCCTTCAAGACTTGGAAGTAAACACTCCCTGCATAATTCTCTATTTCAGATTAAGCGAACTTAGATAGGGCATCGGCCTTAACGTTCTCCTCTCTCGGAATGTATTCTACATAGCACTCGTCATACTGAGTCATGGCAGCTTTCACAACTCGCAGATACCTTGCCATAGTTTCATCCTTGGCCTGAAATTCACCATTTACTTGAGAGACCACTAATCTTGAATCTCCACAAACTTTGAGATTCTTGACTCTCATGATTCTGGCCAAGCCTAAACCGGCTATCAAGGCCTCATACTCAGCTTCATTGTTAGTTGTCAGAAAATCCAACTTCAAAGCATATTCAACTGTGAACGCATCGGGGCTTTGCAACACTAAGCCTACGCCACTAGATTTTGTTTTTGATGCTCCATCAAAATAGAGCACCCAATATTCCTTCTGATCAGGTACAAGTTCTTCATCTTTATCTCTACTTTCAGGGGTGGTTATCATCTCCTGCCCCCCGACTTCTTGGTTGCTAATGGTACATTCAACCACGAAGTCAGCTAAAGCCTGAGCCTTGATTGCCGTTCGCGGCTTATACGTGATGTCAAATTCTCCAAGTTCAATCGCCCACTTGAATATCCTTCCACTAGCCTTCGGGCTATGCAATATGTTTCTCAACTGTTGGTCCGTCAGAACTTCAATCTTATGTGCCTGGAAGTACGGGCGTAACTTCCTCGAGGCTGTTATCAATGCCAAGGCGAACTTCTCAATGGGAGAGTAATTCAACTCGGCTCCGTGGAGCACCTTGCTTACATAGTAGATAGGCCTCTGAACCTTGTTCTCTTCCTTAATGAGGACGGCACTCAATGCTTGTTCAGACATTGCTAGATACAGATAAAGAGTCTCTCCGGGACTTGGCGTGGCCAACAACGGGGCTTCGGCCATGTACTTCTTCATCTGTTCAAAGGCCTCTTGGCTTTTATTAGTCCATTCAAAATTTTTCACCTTCTTCAATGCTTGAAAGAAAGGCAAGCACTTATCACCAGACTTGGAGATGAATCTCCCTAGAGCGGCCACTCTACCGGTTAACTTCTGTACGTCCCTCACAGAACGGGGTGGTTCCATGTCTAAGATTGCTTTGATCTTGTCGGGATTGGCCTCTATGCCTCTTTTCAAAACCATCAAACCCAAGAACTTTCCAGACCCAACGCCAAAAGCGCACTTGGCTGGATTCAACATCATCTTGTGGTGCCTCAGCACTTCGAATGCCTCTTTGAGGTGCTTAATGTGATCTGCCTTGAGTAGGCTCTTGACTAACATGTCATCAACATAGACCTTCATGGTTTTTCCAATCAGATGGGCGAATATCTTATTCACTAGTCGTTGGTAAGTAGCTCCTGCATTCTTTAGACCAAAAGCCATAACAAGATAGCAGAAAACACCAAAGTCAGTTATGAAAGATACCTTAGGTATGTCATCCTTGTGCATCTTAATCTGATTGTAGCCGTTGAACCCATCCATAAAGCTCAACATCTCATGTCCAGCTGTGGCATTTTCAACATATCAATCCTTGGAAGGGGAAAACAATCCTTCGGACATGAATCATTCAAATCAGTGAAGTCTATACACATCCTCCACTTCCCATTCGCTTTCTTGACCATCACCGGGTTAGCTAACCATTCGGGAAACTGAAGCTCTTCAACAAACCCAGCCTCTAAGAGCTTGTCAACTTCTTGTTTAATGGCCTCCTGCCTTTCAGGAGCAAAATTTCTCTTTTCTGTTTTATTATCTTCCGCCCCGGATCAACATTCAACTTGTGAGTTATGAGTTGGGGATCAATCCCTGGCATATCAGCTACAGTCCAAGCAAACACATCGCTATTTTCTTGCAAGAATGCTATCAACTTGCCCTTCAGGGGTTCTTTCAAAGATGCTCCAATATAAGTAACTTCTCAGCTCGCTTGGCCGTCATGGCTTCAATGTTTATCTTGGTCTTGGGTGTTGAACGTCGATGTTCAAAGGTTGAACGCCAAAGTTTGAAATCAAGGGTTTTCAATCTCAATGGTGTTTTAAATCACCGAAATATCTATCAGAGCTGCTGGTCCAAGGCCAGGGGGTTTCTGGTTAGCCCCACGAGGTCTTGAACCTTCTCTAGGTGGTTTTCAAAATTACATATTGGTTTTCAAGTCAACATGAAGTTTCAACCTTTAGATCTTAATTGGAGGTTCATGACCCCCCCTCAAGTTTGGCCTTCATAACTAACCTTGTCCTTTATGGCTAACAACTTCTGTTCTTCAACCTAGGATTCGGGGTTGATTCCTCGATATAGATTTCGATAAATGCAATCCCGTTGGCTTCTTGCCTTTTAAACTTCTGAGACGAGAGCTTGCTTGAACTTCTTAATCCTTGCTTAAGGTTATCTATTGGTCTTCATCTTTGGATCCTTAATCCAGGTCCTTAATAAGTATTGAAGAGTAGCTAGTCCTTAACATCCTCGGCCTTTCATGGCTTTGACCCTTCGGCATCTTCACCTATGCATTTGTTTGTTTTCCATTCGTTATTCTTTTATTTTCGGTACTCGTTCATCCTTGACTTGCACTCATCGGGTGATAGAGTACTATTGTCCTACTCGGAGCAACATGCTCTGCAATGGTTTCCATGAACCTTATTTCTGCTTCTACTAGATGAAGCTAAGTCCTACTAGGATAACTTGAGCCCATCGGGGCATTGCAAGACTAGGCCTGCATCACTTGATTTTGTTTTTGATGCTCCATCAAAATAGAGCGTCCACCATTCCTTCTGGTATCATCATTCTTATTCTGAAGTTCACTTTCTGCTTGGGGTACTACCTCCTGCCCCCCTACTTCTTGGTTGCCAATGGTACATTCAACCACGAAGTCAGTTAACGCCTTAGCCTCAATGGTTGTCCAAGGCTTCTATGTGATGTCCTCTGCTGGCTTTTTTGGTGTTCCTTTCTTCTGCGGACATCCATGTCTTCAATTGGAAGGACTTGCCCCCCGATTCTATTAGGCCTTAACGAGGCTACATAACAGCTTTGTGCAATCTTTTGATCACCTTTATGTTCTCTAACGCCATTCCTGGTTGGGAACTTGATCTTCATATGATACGTTGAGGCAACAGCCTTGAATGCATGAAGTTCGGTCCTTCCGAGAATAGCGTTGTACGTTGAAACCGCCTTGATTACCAAGAAGTTCAACATCTGAATGGCCTCCTTGGGCTCCTGTCCAATAGTTATAGGCAACTGAATAGTCCCTTCAACTTTGGATTCTACTCCATTAAATCCATATATAGGCATGTTATTGGGGTCAATTGAAAATCATTGTACCCCATCTTCACAAATGTATCATGAAACAGAATGTCAACGGAAGCTCCATTGTCCGTCAAGACTCGCTTCACTTCCGAGTTCCCAATCACAGGGGTTATGACCAACGGGTCGCCATGGGGAAACTTCACCCCTTCGAGGTCTGAGTCATCAAAACCAATTGCTATCTCAGTCCTGGCACGCTTCGGGGCTTCTCCCACGATGTGCATCACTTCTCTGGCATATGCCTTTCGAGAGTTTCAGGTTGTACCAGCCGCTGTCGGGCCTCCCCAAATCATGTTAATAACTGGCCCTCGGGGCTATGGGTTACAATCCCGACCTCGATCGTCATCCCTTCTATCATTGTCTCTTCTATCATAATCCCTCCTTTGAGTTCCACGATCATCACCCTTAGTGAATTTGTTCAGCTTTCCTTTTCGGATTAAGAATTCAATCTCATCCTTCAACTACCAACAATCATCTGTATCATGCCCCACATCACGGTGGAATCTACAGTACTGATCCTTGTTTCTCTTTGCGGGATCACCCCTAAGTGGCTTCGGCCATCGAAAATCTTTATCTTTCTCAATATCCAACAAGATCTGACTCCTAGGAGCATTCAGTCTTGCATAGTCGTTGAATCTTGGTCCCAAACTCTTCTTCGGTGGTGATTCAGAATCCTTGTTAGTCCGGGGATACTTGTCCCTGGCATCATATTCTTGTTCTTTCTTCCGTTTCTTAAAGTCATTGGAGCCCTTGCCATTGCCTCCAGCAGCTTCTTTTTTCATGCTATCCTCTGCCTTGATATACTTGTCGGCCCTTCGTTGGAGCTCGGCCATGTTCTCAGGAGGATGCTTTGCCAAAGACCTCTTGAAGAAAGGATCAGTGGTTCCATGTTCCAAGGCTACCATGGCCACTTTATTCTCCAGATCTGTAATATTCAATGTCTCCTTGGTGAATCGCTTGAGATAATCCCTTAGATTTTCGTTCTTCGCCTGCACCACATACATGAGGGATGCAGAACTTTTTTCATGAACTCTTCCACTAATGAGTTGGCTAACAATGACATTCTTCAACTCCTTGAAAGAGCCAATCGAATTTGCAGGTAGCCTGCTATACCACCTTTGAGCCATACCCGACAGGGTTTGAGGGAATGCCCTACACTTTAAGGCGTCACTAGCAGGTTGCAGCAGTAGTGCAGCTGTGAACGTCCTGACATGAGTTTCAGGATCGCCTATTCCATCATAGGCCTTGATCGTCGGCATCTTGAATTTCTTTGAGATGTGGGCATTCATCACCTCCTCAGTGAACGGAGGTGTTGGATCATCAAGATCTAGCGGCATCAGATCCTTGGGGTTGTTTCTGGGGGTTTCCGCCCTCGTTGCTCCTTTAGTTGAGGTATCGGCCATTCTTCGTCTCCTAGACGACCTCTCCAGATCTATGACGGGAACCCTTCCTGAGATTGGAGGAGGTCGATGCAGACTTTGATTCTGCCTTGCTTGCTCTCTGGCGGCGTCATCTTTCAGCCTCTGGATCTCAGCCTCATGAGCCTTGATCCTTTCCTCAGTCGTTTGTGGAGGTCCATCATGGATTCTTCGGGCCCTCCTTCGGGGTTCTCTACTAGCACGTCGCCTCCTTGGGGCTTCGTCACGGTCATCATCGTCATCCTCAGATGTCGAAACAGTAGTATAGGGGCTGGAGTAGTCCAGATACTCGCGATCTCGGATCTGCAAAGCATGACCACTCGGTCCAGGTTCTCGAACAGGGGGGTAGTTGGGCAGCCCATACATTGGGTTGGTATTCACGGGGAGATCCGTAGTATGGATCTGTACCCCAGATGGAGGGTGATTAGGATCAACCAGGGGAGAGATCACCATCTGAAGAGAGTTGGTTCCCTGATCTGGATGGACAACCATAGGCAGCGTACTCCCAGCACGGGGATTCGTACCTGGAGGCTGAGAAACTTGAGTTTGGGGGACCGTCCCTTGTTCAAACGTGGTTGTCCCAGAGGTAAGAGGCGGAGCGAAGCTGATTGGTAAAGCTTCGGTAGAGCTTGGTGTAGTTCTTCGTGTGCTAACCATGGTTGATGTTTTCTTCCCACAGACGGTGCCAAATGTTGTGGAATAAAAAGTAAGTTATGAATTGTAATTAATGCTAGGGTTCGTGAGCTTCGTGCTTTAATGGCTATTTCCGTGTTACGAGACTGATCGGTCCTCACAGAGTGCCTACATATCTCGTTATTGAGAATCAAGCCAAGACGTAGTTCTAGGTGATGGTGCCCTCGAGGTTATGACGACGAGAGCTCACCTAGGACGCAGTGGCTTGTATGTCCTTATTCGAGGATTAATCCAAAACGTGGTGGGTAACGTATGGAGCTGTGTCCAAAACGTAGTTCTGAGATGAGGGGTTAGACCCTTTATATAGGTTGAGAAGCCCTAAAATTATGGTAGGAGTCAGAGACTTGGTGGACAAGTCTTCCTTGAAGAAGGTTCTAGATCTCTTCCTTATAGGAATCAGTTTCCATGTTGAAATATGTATCTTGGAGGCTAAGTCAGGCAAGAGTAATATCCTTGTTTGACTCTTATTTGCTGAGCTGTTTATTACCCTTAATATTAATTACGAAATTAATATTATAAATAGGGTTTGGGCCCATCTGGTGGGCCCCACGTTTGGACCATTCCGGGTCTAATTAATGTCACATTAAATGTGTCTTTAGGGCTTACTTTTAGCCCATATCAATATACATGATATAAATACCCTAATGATAAAACATAATCATTTTAAGAAAATAATTCGGAAGACTTTCGTGATACTTGACGTTATTCTATGGAAAATGTTATTTCCAGAACCCTTTTTTTATTTTCAGAGCTATTTGTAGCATATTGTATCACAATATGCAATACAATATGCAATACTTTGTGAATGCAGGGGGCATATGCTACAAATATTGCTCTGAAAATAAAAAAACAGCTCTGGAACTATTATAGTTACATGCTTGCACTTGCACATTCACCATGACCATAACTCATTTGTAAGCAAATGGCCAAATGATACTCGGTCAAAAATTAAAAACTCAAGACAGCTCTTTTGTGCTGGGGAATCAACTTAGTTATTAAATGAGGCCGGCTGCAGCTGTATCTTAACGGTGATTAGCTGCATAAAAAGCACCCTTAAATAGTTAATGTGGCATGACCTTGTCTTCTACTCCATCACACAAGGTCAAGGGTTATCAATGGAGTTGATCTAACCCACAAATCCTGTACTCAAAACTAACTCTGCTGTAACTCACTGTCTCTCTTGGTTCTTGAGTAAGAACAGCATTCGAGAATGTGTGGCCGTAAAGGCCAGCTTTTGGACCATAAATGACGAGTAAACTTTGAAGACTTGTACGTAAAATTTTCCCTTCAGAAAAGAAAAAAGGACTTGTAGAATTTTGAAGTTTTTGTTTCTTAAATTTTTTAAAATGCAACTAAACTAATGATTGAAATAGATTTTTATTTTCGATTGTTACTGTGTTTGTATATCAACTAACACTAAACTGGAAGTAGAGATGCAGAGGGGAAAATAGAAAATTCAATTCCGATCTTTTTTTGGTTCGTACACAAGAAGTTCCACTTGTAAAAGTTCAAACCGTATCTTCGTCTAAATTCGAAAAAAAAAAAAATTTACAATCTGTTTAAACTTTCTTTCCCACGTATCTCCTCACTCTATCGATCAATACACAAAATATAAAAATATATATTTATGCGATAATAAAACATAAGTAAAGGATTTAATATTTCTAGAAATTCGAATTGACAATGAAACCAATTAAATAGTTACAGCTTTTGGTTCTTGCTCCTGAAAATGTATAGTTATTGCAGCAAATTTCTCCTGCATAGATACAAATGAACGGGGAGAAGGCCCCCGGGAAGAAAACCAGCGTTTCCGAAGATTATAGTTGAACCTTGATGAAATAATAATCGATTAAGTAATAACATCGCTATAATAATATTTTTTTCGATCCCAACTGTGTATATTGTTAAAGAATCCTCCGAGAAGCTGGTGCACATCGCATAAACCTTCTTACAATGTAGTAGTAGTAAAAAATACAAATGAGGCTCTGTTTTGGGGAATCCGAATCAACCAAGTAAATTAAATGAGGCCGATTCAGCTGTATATTAAAAGTGATTAATTGCATAAACACAACTGCTCTGCTGTACATGTCATCATTTCCTTGGTTCTTTATATCTACAATGGGTTTGTCTAGTGTGTGTCCAAGGGCACATGCTAAGAATCCGTATTTGATGAGTTGTCAAATTTTTATTGGTGGATATTTATGTGAATGCAGGGGGTCCATCATTATTAATGAAATATCCACCAATTAAAATTTGACAACTAAACTAACACGGATTCTTTGCATGTGCCCTTGGGCACACACTAGAAAAACCGATCTACAATATTGCCTTGACTATATAAACAAGTCAGCTCATCAGCGTGAGTATAAAGTGCAAATAAATTCCTTTAGCTAAAGTTTGTGTTACTTCTTGTAAAGAAGGGAGGAGAGTTTATATAGTTGCACCTTCTTTTGATTCTTGCCTCGTGAAAATATAACAAAAGAATGGGAAGAAGGCCACCGGCAAGAAAACCTGCGTTTACGAAGATTATAGTTACAGAATCCTTTAAGAAGCTGGTGCATTTCACTTTCACCTTTCTTGCTCTTAACTACACACACACACAGACCATACATGTACATGCATTTCCTATTGAGTACTTTCAATTTATTTTGTATGTCCAGTTAACACAATGTTTCTCTTGAGCAGTTGATACCATCCAAGTTTGTTAGGCTTCATCGCGGAACTTTGGCTAGAAAATGTGTACTAAGGCCTACTGGTACACAAGATTCCTGGCGTGTGAGAACCAAACAGATCAACAATGCATTGTATTTCAAGAAAGGTTGGAAAAAGTTTGCACAACATCATTCTTTAGGATTTGGTGACTTGCTGGTTTTTCGGTATGCTCAAGATTGCGAGTTTTATGTGGACATGTTTGATAAGTCTTGCTATTTGAAGGAACCTGTTACATCCCAAAATGTTGGATCTCAGGAGGACACTATTCCCACACAACCTAGTAAGCTTATTAGTTTATCCCCCTATGTTTTCGATCATACTATTAGTCTTTATTAACAGTGTAAAAAAACACAGACGGACACACATTATATGCCTTTTGATCTGATGCAGGACAAGAGAAGAAAGCCACTCCCAACACACAATTAGCTCTTAAAGCAGCGGAAGAATTCATGGAAAGCTCAGAGTATCCTACATTTAACAGGATTATGCAATCGGCTTACGTGAAAGTTAATGGATATATGGTGAGGCTTGCACCATAAGCTAATCATATTAGTTTGAAGAGAATAGATACTTTATACTACTTTGCGCACTTAAGTTTTATTATTAGATTAATATCATTATGCTTGAGATTCGAGTGATCACTTTTCAAGCTTGCTAAGACTCAAATTCACACTTTATTTAATAAAATAGTAGAGCGCATAATGTTTTTGTTGGCAATTTATATCAATGCATGCAGCCTCTAAAGCCCGATTTTGCAAAAATGTACTTGAAAGACGGCACAAGGCAAGTGAAGATTGAGGTCTCAGGCATGACATGGACAGTTGGGCTACAAAAAGATCGCAGTACATATAGGTTAAGTAGATGCTGGGGTTCCTTGGCAGTGGCACACGCTCTTAAAGTGGGTGATGTATGCCTTTTTGAACTTATCAATGCTGAAGATTGTACCCTCAAACTTACAAATTTCAGCAGCACCAGTTAAGTATTTTAACTGCTACTCGTAAGGTTTTGAATATATTTGGTTTATGCATGGCTATGACTTGAATTCGGTTCAAGATATTGTTTAGCCTAATGACTGCCCTAATTTAATTGGCATGCGGTATTGTACTATCAGTTTCTCTAATTTTACTTTGTGAATTATCCAAGTCTAGTAGTAACTTCAAGGAAAATGTGTAGGAAAGGAAAAAACATGGCAAACTAAAGCAAGGTCCGGCATGGCCCATGAAGCACACTATAGCCAGGCATTTGAAGCAGCGAACAAATATTCGTCACTGTCAAAGCATCCTTCCTACACATATGTTATGCATTTGTCTTACCTGAAAGCAAGATACCTGGTAAGATCATATAACTATTAATGGTGTTAATTATTAAAGGCAGAGCTAATAAAAAAAGTTGGGCAGTATGTTTTGGCATGCTCATTATTGAGATAATAGTACATATTAAACAAATGTATATGGTGAGTATTTACTTTAAAAATTAGTCCCTATTCCACAAATTTAGCGATACTAGTTTGATCTAACAAATTTTGATGGCATGTAAAGATCTAAGATGACTTTGATGAATCTTGCAGCATGTTCCATTATGTTTCGTTGAACAAATGAGCACGACAGAGGGTGCCAACAAAGTAAAACTTCAGGGCCGTGGCAAAGAGTGGAATGCTGTAATCAAATTTGATGGTACCTCTGCGAAGATAACTAAAGGCTGGGCTTCCTTTGCAGAGCAGAAAGCTCTTCATATTGGTGATGCTTGTGCCTTTGAGCTGATCAGTAGGGAAGATGCTCTGATCAGAGTTACAATTTTTAAGTGCACTAATTAATCGGTGTATGCAGATCATGTTCTTTTTTACGAATGCAGGAACTGAAAGACGTATTGTGACTTGTGAATGTAATTTGTCTAATCTTAAAGGTGGCTTTTGTGTTTGATCAACTTCAATATGTACTGAATCGTCTATTTTGGATTCAGCTATGCTAGGTTTGTGTTATAGTATCTTTTACAACTCACAGAGATTAGTACTCATTTTTATGTTTTATTGTTTAAACATTCACGCATACAAAAGATTGAAAATTTTCAAATCCAGTTCACCCTGCACTTTATTGAACAGCTTCAAAGAGCGTAAAATGTTATCACTAGACCCCATTGTCAAACACATTAGCATTTTTTCCTGAGTATACCATGACATGCTTTAAGATCACTTGTTAGTCAGTATACCATGAATGTGCGAACTTGTGATTTCTTAGCTCAAAGATATACCATGAATTAATAAATTTAATAATGACAAAAAATTGTTGCTTGAAATGGAGTAATCAAATTCTAACAAGAGCGGTTCAACAAAAATTTGAGAAAACAAAACTTAGTTAATTGCTAGTCAGGTTCAACAAAATTCAAGAAATAAGCAAAGAAGTTTTAAAATTGGTGAGCTAAATTTTCTTTATTAGCTAAGCCTTGACGACTTGACTTTGCTTTTTTCTATCTACTCTCTCGAAGGCCTCTCTCTTACATGAATTAAATTTTCATCTGTCAAATTCAAAAAAAGCAAAACAACACTACTATGTGATCATTCAAGACACTTTATTATTATGTATCAGTTGGGCAGTCACAAATTTATGCCAACTTTTTCTACCAAGTTAATACTAGTGATTAAGATGGACCTCTCTCTTATTCTTGAGTTGCATGTCAACCAGTTCACTCGAGATAATCGAACCCTGAAGAAAAAAGATACTCACTCTGTCCTCTCATTTCTTTACAATTTTTTTTCACTGCTTGACAAGCATTTTAAGGCTTCTAAAAAATATAGATCCATAACTTATTTTTAAAATTTTCTTTTTTTGTATAAAAATAGAACAATTCTATTTTTATACAAAAAAGAAAATTTTAAAAATAAGTTATGAAACCATCCGCAAAATGTACCTTAAAATTCGTGCCAGAATTACGTCCCCAAGGTAAAGAACAAGGGGGACAGAGGGAGTAACGCTAAAGTTTCTAACTAAAAAGTTTATATGACATACAAAATAAGACAGCATTTCTAATATACTAAAATGCATTTTGCTTCCCACTGGTTCTTTAAAAGAATTGTGCTAGAGGTACCAAATTGGGTATCAAAATTTGTTACCAAATGACATGGCACTAATTACTTGGTATTTTGGGATATTTTAATTGGATGATCCTGTTCATTACAATTATAACCAATCAAAACAATGACACATCATTTTGTAACAATTTTTGGTACCTAATTTGGTACCTGTAGCATTTTTATTATTAAAATTATTTTGTTTTAGCTTATGCATTTTGTATCCTAATTTTAAGTTCTCTCCCAATTTTCACTCCATTGGTAACATTGGTTAAATTTAATTGTTATCGTTAGTCAAAATAAAGGATTAAAGGTATTTTACTCATTTATTAGGGATGGCAATCGGGTAGGGTTTGGCAAAATCCAAATCCAAACCCGATTTTTTGGATAAAACCCGAACCCGACCCGAACCCGAAAAATACCCGAAAACTGAAACCCGAACCCGATCCAATGGATTTCGGGTGGATTTCGGGTATACCCGAAACCCGAAAATTTTTGGATTTGGATAATACCTAAAACCCGAAACCCAAAACCCGAAAATTTTATAAAAAGTATTATTAATATTATATAAATAAATTATATTCTGTGCATTAATTTTAATATTTTTATATTTAATTTTGTTATAAAATTTTACATATAATCAATTTTTAAATGAATTTAAATCATTAAAATAACCAAATAGATTTGATATGAAATACATCTTAAACACTTAGAGTCTAAAAATGTTTTAATATTTCGGTTTTAATAATACAAGGTTATTTGTTATACGATGCACCAATGACTTTTATATAAAATGTATTACATTATGAAATATATTATAGTATAAATTATATACATATATACATACACACACACATACATACATACATACATATATACATACATACATATATATATATATATATATATATATATATATTCGGGTTTTTTTTCGGGTTTCGGGTTCGGATCGAGTTTGGATCGGTTTTCGGGTTTCGGATCGGGTTTCATAATATCCAAATCCAAATCCAAAAATTTTCTGGTTTGAAAATCAAATCCAAATCCAAATCCAAATCCAAAAAATCGGGTTCGGGTTATCCAAAATTTCGGGTTTCGGATCGGGTATCCGTCGAATCGAATTTTTTTGCCATCCCTATCATTTATTATTACTAGCATAAGCACGGATCAATTATCTTAAATAATTTAATAACATTTACTTACTTTGATTAGGGATGGGCATTCATCCCGGTCCGCCCGATCCCGATCCGATCCCCGCACCGAACGGGGCGGGGATTCGGGGATTTTTTCGGGTACGGGCCGGGGAGCGGGGACAATTTTCAAAAAAAACCGGGGAGCGGGCCGGGACCGGGTTTTTATGTGTCCCCGGCCCGATCCCCGACCCCCGCCCCGATTTTCAATCCCGACTCGATTTCACCACACGTTAATACATATATATATATATATATATATATATATATATATATTAATCATATATTAATATAAACAAATTTCCAATACTTCATATTGGAAACAAAAAATCTTTTAATTTTATATTTTTGTCTTTTTAGTAGTTAAATAACTTCATTTCCATGTTATTTATAATTGTTTCTTTAAGTAATATTTTTTATCTTAATTTAGTGTATTTGAGCTCACTAATTAGTATTTAAAATTATTTAATATTATTTTAGTTTTAAATAAAATTCCCCGATTCCCCGCGGGGATCCCCGTTACCCGTTTGGGTCGGGGATGGGGAATGAAAAATAGTCCCCGATGGGGATCGGGCCGGGGATCGGGTTTAAATTCGGGGATGGGGGCGGGGATAGCACTCCCCGGCCTCGAAGTGCCCCGACGCCCATCCCTAACTTTGATACTAATATTATAAAAAAAGAGTAAAACCAAACCAAACCAAACATACCCAGTATTTCCCGCTCAGAGCAGGGTCTGGGGGGGTGAGATGTACGCAGACCATGCCCCTGCTTTTAACGGCAGGGAGGCTGTTTCCGTGAAGACCCCCGGCTAAGTGCACCAAAATCTAATAGTGAGTGATATTCATATGGGTTGTCTAAGATTTTAAAAAGGTTCATCGTCATACCTGAGCCCATGGCTTTGAACACATGGGGCTTACCTATCGGGGGATTGACTACTCCGCTGTGCAAAACCCTCAGATCTAAGATGACCCCTGGCCAAGCTCCCTGAAACTGCAAAACCAGAAAACAGAAGACAATAAAGAACGAAAAATGAGAACGATAAAGCCGAAATTCTAAGATAGAGATAACCGAGACAACCCAACTCTGAGGCTCTCAACTACAGAACCGCTCCCTAAAAGAGAATCCACCACTCTGATCTGGCGCCTCCAAGAACGCCTATCAGCGGTCATGGTCTCATTTAAGTTTAAGGCCTTCAAATCCAACCTAAGCTTCTCTTCCCACGACCTCCTCGGTCTGCCTCTCCTCCTCACCCCAACAACCGAAAGACTTTCGACCCTCCTCACTGGGGCTTCAGCCAACCTCCTACGGACGTGGCCGAACCATCTCAACCTTCCTTCCCTAACTTTCGCCGAAAAAGGCGCCACCTCAAGCTCGCTCCTAAATACCACATTTGGGATTCTATCCAACATCGTGCGCCCACAAGACCACCGCAACATCCTCATTTCCGCCGCTTCCAATTTGCTCTCGAGGGCCTTCTTCGCCGCCCAACACTCCGAACCATATAACATCGCAGGACGGATAGCCGCTCTATAGAATTTCCCTTTCAACTTTAACGGGACTTTCTTGTCGCACATCACCCCTGACGCTGCCCTCCACCTTAGCCACCCAACCTTGATACGATGCGTGACATCATCTTCGATCTCACCTTCCTTCTGGATGATCGAACCCAAATACTTGAACTTATCCGTACGAGGGACGACACCCTTTCCTCGTTGGCCTCACCACTGAAGTTACACCAGAGATACTCGGTTTTAGACCGGCTCACACGCAAGCCTAGGGGCTCCAAAGTAGATCTCCATAACTCCAACTTCTCGTTCACCTCCCCCCTCGACTCCGCCACTAACACGATATCATCAGCGAAGAGCATGCACCAAGGGACGACATCTTGAATCCCTCGAGACATGACATCTAGGATAAGGGCGAAAAGAAGAGGACTAAGGGCGGAACCCTGGTGTAGCCCAATCTCAACAGGGAAAAAACGGGAGTCACCAACTGGGGTCCGGACGCAGGAACTAGCTTGGGAGTACATGTCTTGAATCACTCTCACGTACGATGACGACACTCTCCTCTCCTCAAGGCTCTTCCAAATAGCTTCACGGGGGATGCTATCATAAGCCTTCTCAAGATCAATGAACACCATATGGAGGTCTTTGCGACGTTCCCTGAACTTCTCCATAAGGCGTCTGACGAGATGAATGGCCTCGGTCGTCGATCTCCTAGGCATAAAACCAAATTGATTCTCTGAGATTTCAACTTCTCTTCTAATCCGACATTCAATCACTCTCTCCCAAAGTTTCATAGTATGACTGAGTAATTTAATACCCCGATAGTTACTACAACTCTGAGCATAGCCTTTGTTCTTGAAAAAAGGGACCACAATACTACGCCTCCATTCAACTGGCATCTTAGTACCCAAGAGGAGAACATTGAACAGATCTGTTAGCCATTGCACACCAACCTCACCAAGACAAAGCCACACCTCGATTGGGATCTGATCCGGACCAACCGCCTTCCCTCTAGCCATCTTTTTAAGGGCACCCTTGACTTCATCATTGCTGATACGCTCACAGGAACCGAAAGAACAAACAAATGAACAAACAGACGAAAGAGAGACCTCTTGCTCAACACCGGCACCACTCCTCCTAGCCTCATTGAAGAGATTATGAAAATACGAACTCCACCTCTCCTTAATAGCATCTTCATTCACTAACACTTGGCCTGAATCATCCTTAACAAACTTAACAGAATCCAGGTCGCGCCGCCCTCTCTCCCTAGCTTTAGCTAGTTTAAAGATAGCGTTTGCTCCTTCCTTGGTATCTAGGCGCTTGTACAGCCCCTCATAGGCTTCATCTTTAGCTTTCGCCACAGCCTTTTTTGCCTCTCGTCTCGCCACCTTGTACGCTTCCATCTTCCGACTCCTCTCCGCCCCTGCACAAGTCGACAAAAGCTCTTTAAAGAGCGCAAGTTTAGCCTTTACTTTCTTTTGAACCTCCTCGTTCCACCACCACGACTCCTTAAGACCACTGAACTTACCTGAGGAAACCCCCACCACCTTCTCGCCCACACACCGAATAGCCTTCGCCATGTTGGTCCACCTAGAGTTAACATCTCCACCACGCGCAAAACAACCTTCGTTGAGTAGAGACTCCCTTAATTCAGCCGCCTTCTCTCCTTTCAAATCTTTCCAAAGGATTCTAGGTCTAGACTCTCTCGTTCTACGAACAACTCGACCCCCCATGGATAGATCCATGGCCAACAGACGGTGCTGGGAAGCACACGCCTCACTCCGGAACACCTTGCAATCCACGCACGCCCTAACATCCCGTCTGCGCATAAGTAGGTAATCGATTTGAGTGTTGTGCCCCCCACTGCTAAAGGTGATGAGGTGCTCAGCCCTCTTCTGAAATACAGAATTCACAATTACCAACTCCTGGGCAGTAGCAAACTCCAACAACGCGGACCCACCAACATTCCTGACCCCAAAGCCGAAACCCCCATGAGCGCTGTGATAGCCATCTGCCCTCTCACCAATGTGACCATTGAAATCGCCACCCAACACTAAAAATTGGTCTTCAGGGATACTTCCGACCAACTCATCTAAACAGACCCAGAAAGCCTCCTTCTCAGAGTCGCCCAAACTGACTTGAGGGGCATACGCACACACCACGTTCACCACCTTCTCCCCAACCACAACTCTGACGGACATGATCCTATCGTTGCACCTCTTCACTTCCACGACGTTGTCTTTAAGATCCTTCGCCAAAAGGATACCCACTCCGTTCCTCGAGTTGGCAAGACCTGAGTACCACAATTTATACCCGTTCGCTTCTCTAGACTGAGCCCCCTTCCACCTAGTCTCTTGAATACAAGCCACATCCACTTTTCGCTTCTTCAGCACGTCCACTAACTCCAAAAATTTGCCCGTTAAGGTACCTAAATTCCAACTGCCAACACGCAAACTATGCGACATCGTAAAAAAAAAGTGCAAAAACAAACACAATACCAACCTAAATGAAGGTAAAATTTAGATCACAATTTATATGCAGGTAGAAAAGGGGTGGTTCCGCAGTAAATAATAAATAAATGATTGACAACAATAATATTTTTTTTTCCCAGAATAATTATAGACAAATGAAATGATACCAGACTTCGAATACAACTTCGGATGAGCTTGATATTCCAATAAGCTAAACCTGCAAACACGGTAAAACCCATAAATATCTACTATTTTATTGTTAGTTAAAAGAACCTAAAATGAAGGAAGTGTTAAAAAGTATTCTTCCGACGATACGCCAGTCAGGAATGGCCAGTACAGTTGGTGACTACAGTCTATTACCTTATGTCTAACGAATTATATGGAACAAATAATGCTAGTAATCAAGTTGAAGACAGATCTGAGCAATCAATCTACTTAAACAGTTAGATAACACAATTAATATATATTATATGCTAAGTAAAATGGTAAAATCAAGACTACCCCCAATTCCGATTTGCCGGAAAAAGATCTCCGGTGAGCACCCTGTTGAGATGTACCAAAATGGACCATTTCCAATTGTCATGGCCCTCCATACTCCATTCCAAAAAAATGGCCCAAAATGTCCCAGAGATACGCTATTTCGTGCTGCAAAACACGTGTTGTGTCGTTTCGTGATGCGTGTTACCCCCCTAATGTGTTGTCTCGTTCTCCGCGTCATGGTTGTTGCGGCAGACAGTGTGCAGAAATACTCCATGTTGCGCAACACGAAACGGTGCATCATGCAAATTTTTTAAAAATTCAGTTACGCAACACGATCCTGCATATCTGTGGTCTAGATGAGGGCCATGGCTCTTGAAAATGGGGCATTTTGGTTATTATCTCATAAAAAAAATCCATGTTTGTGTTGATCATAATTTAATTATCAATAATATTTATAGGTTCTGGATAAAAGAAGAGAACCAAACACTAAAAGAAAACTGAAGAGCCATTAGTCGTTGGATTACTTCTAAATTCTAGTTTCAGTTCATCTTTAAATAATTTTTGTAAGGGTATTATTGGAAAGAAAAGCTACACTATTAGCAAAGTCTACTTATTCTGTAGCTGATCGTATTTGGCGGGTGTGTGACAATCACCCAGAGTTCATTGATGTTTTGATGAACGATTTAAGTGATGAATGAAATCATTCTCTTCTTGGAAAAAAAAAATTGAAATAAGAAAATTTAATTAATGACTCATTTATTAAAATCTTTTATTTTTATTAATATTTTTTATATGACGTAACTTTTGGCTGAATTTTTCAATCTTCTTTCTTCAAAAATTTTAATTTATTTTATTAAAATTATTTTACAAAAAAAATAATTTCAGAAATAATATGGTTCTACTGTAGAACCTATTTTGTTTCGTAGTAAAAATACAAATACAATACGCAACCCACTGTGGAGCCATGTATGCAACCAAAGTATTTTTGCAAATAAGATGGTATTTTTGTAAATTATTTTATTTGAAAAAATTATTTTTGTAAATATTTTGAGAAGATGGAATCGTATTTTTTTTAGAAAAAGTGGTATTTTTGATAAATATTCTAATTTAAATTAATATTTAATGTTATTATTTTAATTAATTAAATATATATAATCTCACTCTGGTAATATAAGAGTAGTTGTATTATTAATTGTATTTATTATTAATTTATTATAAATAATATTTAAATATTAATTAATGGAGCCATAAGTTCTATATAATATTATATTCTCGACTTTTATTTCAATTTTTAGTTAATAGACACCTAATATATAAGTTCATTATTAAATTAAATTTTATATATAATATTATGATTTTAAATAATTAAAAATATTATGATTTTAATTAATTAAATTAATTAATATTTAGTGGCATACCACGGTATACAACGATATACATGACATGATATATCATATCATATTTCTGCTTTTAATAAAAAGTATAGATATTAAACAAAATGTTTCTAAAAAAAGGTGAAATTAGTTAATGAGGTAAATCAAAGAAATGCAAAAAGTAAATTAGTCTTTCTAAAATGGGATATTTACAAAAAAAAATATATGTTTTTAACTTTATTTTACATTTTTACTATCTTTAAAATGGAGTTTCAAATGTATATACTTTCAGTTTTCTAAATATACTACCGTCTTTGTTTTTAACTTCTTTTTTTTTTTTTAAATACCACCTTCTATAAAAATACTTTTCTTTAAAATTCTTTGTTGAAAAATATGGGTTGCAACTTTGCAACCTCATTTGTAACTTCAGGGCGGCGTTAGCCGTGTGAGTTTTTAGTTGTCATTTTCGACCAATTTTTTGAAATCTATATATATAACCTAATATGCAACCGAAAACTGACTTCCATATATATATATATATATATATATATATATATATATATATATATATTATGTTATATATATATATTTCAAAAAACTGGTTGAAAATGACAACTGGAAGTCAGTTTTCAGTTTTCGGTTGCATATTAGGTTGCATACGAGATTGCTACGCAACCTCCTATGCAACCTAATATGCAACTTCGAAGTCAGTTTTCAGTTTTCGGTTGCATATGAGGTGAGCCTTATATTTGTATTACGGCTCATTGGATTGATAGTGACTACATCTTACAAAAGCGAATTATTGCATTTGATGTGATGGATGAGTCACACTCGGGTTATAACATAAAACAAAGAATTTTAGAAACAATAAATGAATTTAATTTGTATAAGAAGGTATTCACAATATCTTTAGATAATGCCGCTGCTAATAACAAATGTATGGATTATATTAGGACTGATATTCCTATAGTTTTAGATGGACAATTTTTACACATTAGATGTTGTGCTCACATCATTAACTTGTCGGCCCAAAAATGAATTGCACAATTAACTCATTTATTAAAACCTATTAGGAAAGTAATTAAGTATCTTCGTTTAGCGGGTACATATAGATCCAGGTACAAGAAATTGTGTAAGGATAAAGGATTAAGGCCGAAGAAGTGGGGTATCGATTGTCCTACGAGATGGAATTCGACTTATAAATTATTGAATGAAGCAATTAAATATAGAGCCATTATCACCGTGTTATATAATGATGACCCGAGTCACCAATACGAAGGTGGAATACTTACCGATCATGACTGGCATTTGGCAGTTACCGTACGTGACTTACTTGATTGTATTGCACATGCTACAACGGTTTTTTCTTATGTTTATGAACCAAATGTATATCATGTTATTATTGAATGTGTT
Source organism: Saposhnikovia divaricata (assembly GCA_036435485.1). NCBI lineage: Eukaryota > Viridiplantae > Streptophyta > Magnoliopsida > Apiales > Apiaceae > Saposhnikovia > Saposhnikovia divaricata. Next base: position 62,645,348 of record CM071597.1, on the reverse strand, counting down.
AATATTGTTACTAGTTTATTTAATTATGAAAAAGATGATGCTTTTTTGCGGTTATTTTTTATATGAAAACTAAGTGGATCGAATACTTAACAAAATTTCCTTATATTTATGGTATTGCATGTCTTCTTGATCTCGGTGTTAGAAACGAAGGTTTAGAAAATATGTTAGAGCATTATTATGAAGTTTTAGGAGTTGATTATGATCATTTGGTATATGTAAATAACTGTTTAGTCTTGTTATATAAACTTATAGATTTGTATGCTCCTAAAACTCAAAATGTTATGCCACCTAAGAGTAGTAGTGGTGTTAGTAGGTTTAATAGTACTATTGCATCTATACTAACTAAAAAACAAAAATGTAGAATTTCCACTTCATCTGCTCCTGTACCTGCTTCTACTTTTAGTATGATTAACGAATTTTTTTCTTATAGCTATGAGTTAAATGATGATTTTGAAATACTAACATGGTAGAAGAATCATGAGTTATAATTTCCGGTTTTAGCAAAAATTGCAAGGGATATTTTAGTCGTTCCCGCTTCTACAATTGCGTCCGAGTCCGCTTTTAGTGCAGGTAGAAGAGTGCTAAATGAGAAGAGATCAAGTCTTGCGCCAGACGCGGTAAAGATTTGTGTTTGCAAAAAAGATTGGGATCAAGCCTCAAAAAGACAACAAGGAAAGAAAGACGAAGACGAAGATGGTGAAGACGATCCATGGATGATAATGGATACTTCATCAGAATCTAGCACCTCAACAAGTGAACAACAATTATAGTGGATAGTTTATTTAATTTGTATAAATAGTGGATAGTTTATTTAATTTGTATTGTATTATTGTATGTTAATGCGGTTTGTTCCCTTTTTTTAGAGAGGAGTCCTCTCAAATCATTTGTAAAATATTTTTAATTAATAAAATTTATATGAGGTACCGTCCTCTTTTAACTAGATTTACAAAATTAATTTTGAAAACCTTTTATTAAGCTAAAACTAAAGTACTCGGCTTTAATAATTTTCTAGCTACTTGACCCCGCCCAACGGAATAATAAACTAATTGGATAATAAAATAGAAGAATAAAGATGAAAGTAGAGCACGGCCCGAGCACGGCACGCACGTCCGCCAAACCGCGAGCCGGTTACGAACTGCAGTGTTGTGAACCGGGACCGGCCCAAGCCCGGCCCGAATATTATACGTGCCGAATACGAATTCGTCCATCCCGAACCGGAACCGCGCAAAGCCCGGCCCGGCCCGCACGGATGGCCAGCTCTACCTGCAGCCAACAATGCATTTAAATGCGCTCTGTCCATTGGTTCACAAACCAAACAAGATCTAAGATACAAACCAAACAGGATAACACAGCATAAGTATGAAGTAAAAAACAAATTTTTTTCTCTATAAGCTTGTGATTTTATCTTGGAAAAAAAGGAGGCTTGACAGCAGCTTCCTTTGGTTCTCCCTCTAACTAAATAGCAATCAAATTTTTCTTGCAGAAGAATGGGAAGGCGGCCACCAGCAAGAAAACCTTCATTCATGAAGATTCTAGTCGAAGATCTCCCGAAGAAGCTGGTGCATATCAGTTTCATCTTTCTATTATTCTTTCACTTCACACACACACACACACGCACGCACTGTACGTGCATCTCCTAACCAATTTCATGTCTCGTTAGTCGTTAATCTAGATTTACTTAAACAGATAATACCACCCAAGTTTGTCAGGCTTCATCGTGGAACTTTGGATAAAAAAATGTATACTAAGACCTACTGGTGCACAAGATTCGTGGCATGCAAGGACAAAACAGATCAACAATTCATTGTATTTCACGAAAGGTTGGAAAAAGTTTGCGCAACATCATTCTTTAGGATTTGGTGACTTGTTAATTTTTCGATATGCTCAAGATTGCGAATTTTATGTGGACATGGTTGATAAGTCTTGCTGTAATAAGGAACCTGTTACCTCCCAAAATGTTGGGTCACAGAAGGAAACTACTCCTATACTACCCGGTAAGATCATTAGCTTATATTCCTATGTTTTCGATTAGTAAACATGTGCACACACACATTGTGAATTAAATTAAATTGGAGAATATGTGCACATGAAGACAATACCTTGCCTCTTTACCCATTATGCTTGCCCATGTAAGAACATGAAGCTATACCTAGCTTGTCCATGTTAACACTCCAATAGATGCTAGTTAGGATGCTATATAAAGATGTATTAAGTCATTGTAATAAAAACAACCAACAAAATACACAACAAATTGGTATCAGAGCAGGTGTCGTGTTCATTCGCACAAATGGCCGGAAACCTTCTCGGACAGCTGCCCGTACTGAAGTTACAAAAAGGAGAGTACGAGCGATGGAGCATTCAGATGCGGACGCTCCTTGGTGCACAAGGCGTCTGGGACGTCGTTCAAGAAGGGTTCGAGGAACCCGCCGAAGGAGCAGTGCAGACCATCGCACAACGCAAAGAGTTGAAGGAGACGAAGCAGCGTGACAAGATGGCGCTGCTATGGATGTTCCAAGGCCTGGACAGTGCTGGGTTTGAAAAAATCGCCGACAGTAAGTCCGCAAAGGAGGCCTGGGCAACTTTGGAGAACACATATAAAGGCGCCAACCGTGTAAAACAGGTGCGGCTACAGACGCTCAGAGGCGAGCTTGAAGGTATGCGAATGAAGGAGACAGAGACCGTCACCGACTACATCGGTCGGGTGACATTTGTTACAAATCAAATAAAGAGGAACGGTGAGACACTCACCGAGAGCCGAGTATGCGAGAAGATACTTCGGTCATTGACGGACAGGTTTGAGAACGTGGTATGTGCGATCGAGGAAAACAAAACCATCGATGAACTCACATTGGACGAGCTCACGGGTTCGTTGGAAGCCCACGAAAAGCGAAAGATGAAACGACAGGAGGCGCTCGAGGAAGCCATGCAGAAACAAGTAGTCATCAAGGATGACACTGTGTTGATGGCTCAGCAATCACGAGACCGAGGTCGTGGTCGAGGACGAGGCCGAGGCAGAGGTCGTGTCCAAGTAGAACAACGGTATAATGATGGAGCTGATCAACAACGGCTGACCAACAGAGGTCGGGGCCGAGGACGAGGACGAGGTCGAGGCGGTCGTGGAGACCGGGCTGATGAGTGCTTTAATTGTGGAAAGCATGGTCACTTTGCGCGTGATTGCTGGTCTCCTAGAAGGACGGACGAGCAAGTCAATGTTGCCGAGCACGTGGTCGACAGACACGAAGAGGGTGTTCTGTTATTGGTAAACAACGATGGCAGTCCAACATCGGATGCCACGTGGTACATGGACACGGGTGCAAGCAACCACATAACTGGTTACAAGAATCTATTCACAGAAATGACTGAGTTCCAGGGAGGAAGCATTGCATTCGGAGACGGATCGAAGATCGACGTGAAGGGAAAAGGCAAAGTTCGGTTCTTACAGAAGAACGGACAAGAAGGCGTGATCGAAGATGTTTATTATGTTCCAGACATAAAGATAAACATAATCAGCATGGGTCAACTAATGGAGAAGGACTACACAGTTGACATGCGAGAGAAGGTGATGAGCTTGAAGGATAAAGCAGGCCGAACAGTTGCACGAGTACAAATGGCAAGCAACCGCATGTTCAAACTCGACCTAAGGACGGTAAACCACAAATGTTTGAAAATCGACCTGACAGACAAGTCCGATCTGTGGCACCAACGGTTCGGCCACTTGCACTACGGAGGATTGACCGAGCTGAGCAAGAAGGGGATGGTGCACGGGTTGCCTGAAATGGACTACCCGAAGAAGTTTTGTGAAGGATGTGTGCTGGGAAAGCACGCAAGGCAAAGCTTTCCCAAGAAAGCCAAGTACCGAGCGAAGGCACCGCTAGAGACAGTTCACACAGATATCTGTGGACCGGTCACACCAGGGTCCTTCAGTGGTCGGCGTTACTTCATGACATTCGTTGACGACTACACGAGAAAGACCTGGATATATTTTTTGAAGGAGAAATCGGAAGCGCTGAGCACATTCTGAGCATGGAAGGCAGAAGTGGAGAAGAGGACCGAACACAAGGTGAAGGCGTTAAGGTCTGACAGAGGTGGTGAGTACACCTCACAACTGTTTAAACTCTTTTGCACGAACGAAGGAGTAAGAAGGTTCATGACTGCCCCCTATTCACCGCAACAGAATGGGGTTGCGGAGCGAAAAAACCGAAGCATTATGGACATGGTGAGGTCCATGCTCGTCAGCAAAGGGGTGCCGAAAGAATTCTGGGCTGAAGCGGCTCGATGTGCCGTGTATGTGCAGAACAGGTGTCCACATGCGGCGTTGGAGGAGAAAACACCTCAGGAGGCATGGACAGGTCAGAAGCCGACCGTGTCACATATGAGGATCTTTGGAAGTCTTGCTTATGCCCACGTTCCCGACCAGAGGAGAACGAAGCTTGAGGACAAAAGCAAAAAGATGGTGCTGGTCGGCTATGATGAGAATACGAAAGCCTATTGACTCTACGATCCAAATGCAAAGCAGATTATTGTGAGTCGAGACGTAGAGATCGACGAGGGAAGGAGCTGGGACTGGAAAGAGGCCGAGCATGAACTGGCCGAACAAAATCAGCCCGAACAAATGAATGCCGAGCACGCAGTGTCCCTGCCAATCACCTCAACCTCAAGGTCGGAAGAAACATCCGGGTGACCTACTAGGCCAAGCACCACTTACGATAACTTAGGAGATGAACGCAGAGTGACAAAATACAGAAGTTTGAATGAGATCTATGATGAGGCTCCAGAGATGCACTTGGTGTGCCTCCTTGCAGAAGGAGAAACCATTAGTTTTGAAGAAGCCATCCACGACGAACAGTGGAGGTCTGCGATGGATGACGAGATCAATGCCATCGAGAGAAATCAGACCTGGGAGTTGGTCGACCTCCCAAAGAATCATAAACCCATCGGAGTCAAATGGGTATACAAGAAGAAATGCAACGTAGAGGGTGAAGTCGAGCGATACAAAGCTCGGCTCGTTGCAAAGGGATACAGGCAGAAGGCCGGGATCGACTACGATGAAGTCTTCGCACCAGTTGCTCGGATGGACACAATCCGACTTCTGATTGCGCAAGGCGCTCAGCAAAGATGGCCAATCCACCAGATGGATGTGAAGTCAGCATTTCTGAATGGGACCCTGGAGGAAGAGGTTTACGTGGAGCAGCCGCCCGGCTATGCCAAGGCCGGAAAGGAGCACCTGGTGCTCAGACTAAGGAAAGCTTTGTATGGGCTTAAGCAGGCGCCGAGGGCGTGGAACAACCGCATAGACAATTACCTCAAACAAAAGGGGTTCGTGCAATGCCCGTTCGAGCATGCACTATACGTGCAGAAAAGTGAGGTCGGCATACTATTTGTGGCATTGTACGTCGACGACCTCATCTTCATGGGGAGTAGTGGTCGACTTGTGCAGGAGTTCAAGAAGGCCATGAAAGCAGAATTCGAGATGACCGACCTGGGAGTCATGAAATACTTCCTAGGTTTGGAAGTCACACAAGACGAGCATGGCTCATTTGTATGTCAGGAGGCATACGCGAAGGAGATCTTGAAAAGGTTCAAGATGGAGGATTGCAATCCGGTTGCAATCCCGATGGAGACAGGTTCGAAGCTCTCCAGATTTGACGAAGGCGAAAAGGTAGACGCAGAGCTCTACAGGAGTTTGGTCGGTTGTTTGAGGTACCTGACTTGCACAAGACCAGACATCACCTACAGTGTAGGAGTGGTGATCAGGTACATGGAAAATCCCCGACAAACGCATTGGAAGGCAATCAAGAGGATCCTCAGATATGTCCAAGGCACCAAGTCGGTCGGCTTATTCTATGAGAGGTCAGCCGAGCCGAGCTTGGTGGGCTATTCGGACAGTGACTGGTGTGGAGACGTTGATGACCGGAAGAGCACTACTGGGTATGTGTTTACACTTGGAAGCTCGGCGTTCACATGGATGAGCAAGAAGCAGCCGATCGTGACGCTCTCAACCTGCGAGGCAGAGTATGTGGCTGCATGCTACGGAGTTAGACATGCAGTGTGGCTAAGGAGAATGATGACCGAGCTGGAGCTCGGCCAGGACGAGCCGACCGTGATCAATGTTGACAACAAATCAGCGATCGAACTCGCCAAGAATCCGGTGCATCACGAGCGGAGCAAGCACATAGACGTGCGTTTTCATTTCATCAGAGAGCAAGTGAAGAAAGGAGAGGTGAAGCTGAGTTATATCCCAACCAAGGAGCAGAAGGCGGATATTTTCACAAAGGCATTACCAAGCAACTTGTTCGAGCACGGCAAGTTTGAGCTCGGACTCAGAGATAAACGCCAATTGAATCTTAAGGGAGGAATTTGTGAATTAAATTAAATTGGAGAATATGTGCACATGAAGACAATACCTTGCCTCCTTACCCATTATGCTTGCCCATGTAAGAACATGAAGCTATACCTAGCTTGTCCATGTTAACACTCCAATAGATGCTAGTTAGGATGCTATATAAAGATGTATTAAGTCATTGTAATAAAAACAACCAACAAAATACACAACACACATAACATGCATTTTTATATGACGCAGGCCAAGAGAAGAAAGCCGATCTTAATACACTGGCTATTAACGCAGCGGAAGAGTTTGTGGCAAGCTCAGAGTTTCCAACATTCAACCGGATTGTGAAGTCAGCTTACATGAAATTTGGTGGATATATGGTGAGGCTTGCACCATCTGCTAATCATATTGATTCGAAGAAATACTTCTACAATATTATAAGAATTGTGGTATATTAGATTGATCACATTCTGCTTAAAATTTGATTGTAACAGTAAGATATACATTAATGCAGCCTATAGATCCAGATTTTGCAAAAAAGTTTTTGAAAGACGGCACAAGGGAAGTGAAGATTGAGGTGTCAGGTAAGACATGGATGGTTGGGCTAGCGGGAGGCTTTTCGTGTAGGCTGGGTAGAGGTTGGGGTTACTTGGCAAAGGAATACGCTCTTAAAGCGGGTGATATTTGCGTTTTCCAACTTGTCGAAACTGAAGATTTTACCCTCGAACTTTCAATTTTCAGCAGCACCAGTTAAGTATTACAAATGTTACCCACATGGTTTTGAACATATTTGATTTAGTGGTGTATGGCTAAGTCTCGAATTTGATTCGAGCTATTTATTAGTACTTTACTCGAATGAAGCCCTACTCTGGCAGTCGCTTTTGAACGTGTTTTATGCATATATATTGTATCATTTTTATAATCTTGTTCGTGGATCGACGAAGTCTAATGCTTGTCACTTTGGGGAAAATGTGTAGGGTTTGGCAAGACTCCTGAAACACACTTTAGCCAGGCATTTGAAGGACATTCTAGCCAAGCTCTTGAAGCACAAACACTTGAAACACATTCTAGCCAGGCCCTTAAATCAGCAAACAAGTTTTTGTCACTGTCAAAGTATCCTTCCTATTTATGTATTCTGCCTTTCACTTACGTTCAAAAAAGTTATATGGTAAGATCATATTATTAATTATGTTTTTAAATTCTTGAATACAGAGTTAATTAGAAATGTTGGTTAGAAAAATATAGCTTGCTCAATAAAAAAATAATGTGATACATCAAACACATGTATGGTGGATAGTTTCTAAGTGCTGAACCCCAGAACGCAAATTTGGCGGTGGCAATAGTTTAATCTAACAAAATATGATGATATGTGCTATGGACATTCATAATTTAATGATCTAAGGATTAAGAAGTCGACTCTAATATTTTCTGATGAATTGTGCAGTATGTCCCTACAACTTTGGTCAAGAAAATGAATGGGAAATCGGGTTCCATCAAGGTAAAACTTCAGTGCCGGGGCAAAGAGTGGGATGCTGTCATCAGTACTTACGGTTACACTTCTAAGATAAACAATGGCTGGTCTAGTTTTGCAAGGGAGAACTCTCTGCAAATTGGTGACGTTTGTGTCTTCGAGCTGATCAACCAAAAAGATGCTCTGATCAGAGTTACAATCTTCGAATGCACCGACTAAGAACCATATGCAGTCATGTCTTTATATTTACTAGCCGATAACCGTGTCAATTATCTTAAATTTATATATTTATCATATTATTTTGATTAAATAATTTAATAACATTTACTTATTTTGATATTAATATTTTTTTTAAAATCTATGTTTCATTTGACTGTAATTTATTTTTTAATAATACTTATAAGATCCGGATAAATAAAGAACCAAACACTAAAATAGAACTGGAGTACCATTATTAGTAGCTGAATTACTACTAAATCAACGATCTAGATTCAATTCATTTTTAAATAAATTTTTTAAGGGTATTGTTGAAAATAAAAACTACACTATTAGTTTAATTAATTGAAATAAGGAAATTTAATAAGTAACTCATTTATTAAAATCTTTATTTTTTATTAATATTTTTTATCTCTTATGATTTTTGGCTGATTTTTTTAATTTTTTCAATCTTCTTTTTTTAAAAATTTAAATTTAATAATTCCCGAGATAATACAGTTCTACTGTAGAACCAATTTTGTTTCGTAGCAAAATACAATTTGTTACTGAATTTCAAAGTTATGAATACGAATTTAAAAGTTTTACAACTAGCCTTACGTTTTTTACAAAATTTTACAACTGAATTTACCTTTTTAATAATATTCTGGTGCTAAACACTATTATCTCATATTATATTTATACCATAATTATATTTTATGACTGAATTTAAAAGTTATGCAACCGAATTCTGAAGTCAAGCACATGAATTCTAAACTTCAACAACTGAACTTACTTGTATTTGAATGTTCTACTGTTGAAAATTTAATCTCATATTGTGTTTATACCATAATCTTGAATATTCTCACAAAAATTGAGAAAATATTGGAAAATTTTGTGGTGTTAATGAATGATTTTTTGATTGATGTTGGTGTATGATTATAATTTTCAATCCAATATAAATTATCTCTAAATTAAATATCTTGTATTTTTGGATAACTTTACCCCTGATTATATATAATAAAACATATATTATTATGAAATATGTGTAAGAGCTCTTAGGTTCTACATTTAAGAATATATTATTATGAAATATATATGTAAGAGTTCTCAGTTTCTTCGTTTAAGGATTCTCCAATGATCATGAAATATTTATTATTATGAAATATATTTAAGATTTCTTAGGTTCTCCATTTAAGGGTTTTTCAAGAAACATGACCCCTTATTTATAATTCATTATAATATATGTTAATCACCTTAAAATTATAGTTGTGGGGTAATATAAGAGTAGTTATATTATTAATTGTACCTATTATTAATTTATAATATATACTTTTTAAATCTTAATTAATGAAACCCCAAGTTGTATATAATACTATATTCTCGATTAATTTAAATTAATATTTAATATTATTATTTTAATTATTTATAATTGATTATAACATATGACAACTACCTTAAAAGATAGAGATCTTATAATTTTTTTTTAATATATTGATTCAAAACAATTTACATGAATTATAAGTTTGAAAATACTTTCATTATATATCTAATATTTTCATAATCACAAAAATATCATAAACATAAAAAATAACAATTACAATACAAACGTAGTCTTCATGATCAAAAATTATAAATATTATATATAATATGAAAATTATCAATGGTACCCTCCTATAAGTGGCTTTTATAAATGGTACCCAAAATCGTTTGGGCTTCCAATTGGTACCATTCTACTATTATGTCATTCCATGTTATACCCTTACTATTAAACACCGTTAGTTAAACGTTATATGACCTTGTGAAGAGTATAAAAACACAATTGATTATAGCCGAAGAGGATTTAATAGCAATATAGTAAATGAAAGTCATTGCAAAAAAAGACAGTAAAATTATTCAAAAGATTCAACCAAAAACATTCAAAAAAATCGACCAAAATAAGAAATGTTTATCTCAATAGCCTCTGATGCATTACTCTTTTGAGATATATCTCAGTAGCGAATATATTTGTATATATAAATCTTGAGGGTTGCAACATTCTAAAATTTACCAAGTAATAGCTACAATAATTTCTCAGTTACAAAACAAAATGCACTGAGCTTTAATGGATTCTATGTTTATGTGTTGGCTTCGTAATGAGAGACATAAGAGAATTGAATTATGTTTATATGTTTTCTTTTCAATGAGAGATAAAAAAAAAATTGAACTGTTGATTATATATGGGGTATAATGTGTAAATATATGTTCTTAAAATTTTTAATTAGTTAGTACTTATATTTTATTTTACAAAGGATCATAAAATTTTAGAATATTATTATTAGATATTTTTCTATTAGATGTATTTTTTAATTTTATTTGTCTAATTGATATTGATATTTATTCTTTTATATATTAATTTTATTTAATACCATGTGCTCATATATTAATATATTTGTATTTTATTAATTGATTAATTTTATTTTTGTTTGAAATACATGTATATTATAGAATGAAAGAATGACCAAAATACCTAAAATTTCACTACCCATTAACCAAAATACCCAATTCTGAAAACACCACGGGATACGCCACTCCCGTGTAGCACGCCAGATACTCGCCTCATTTCTTCTTTCTCCCTGCCGGCGACTTCGAAGATTTCGGCTCTTCTCTTCGATCTCGCTCTCCAGGAACTTTCCAAGTGACTACTACATACCAAAATGATCGCAAGGACATGAACTTCATCTTCCCCGATTGCGTTTATCGCCTTCGGCCCCGTAGGGGCCAAACGAAGCTCGTCGGAGATGTGGGAGTCGATGAAATCGACGATTTAGACATTTTTAATCCTTCAAATTAACTGTTATAAAATTAGTATGGTTGTGTAGATAATCGAACCCCGATTCTAATGGTATATGGTATGTGAATGGAAAGTCAGGGATGTGGACGGACGAACAAATCGAAAAATAACGTCGGAATCGCCATTGTTCGACCGACTGGAGGAGCTCTGTGCTGACGTATGATACGCATCTTCAAGATGCGTATCTACTGTTGCGCTGATTCAAAAGGCGCATCTTGAAGAACTTACGCCTATCAAGTGGGCGTAACCTCGAAAATCCTTCTACCCCAGAGTCGTATCTGAGGATACTCCTCTGTCATGGGCGTATCCCGTGGGCATTTTGGGCGGTACTTCCCGAACCTGGGTATTTTGGTGAGAGAAACTGAAATAGTGGGTAAAAAGGGCAATCACCCTTATAGAATATCATTATTCATGTTTTATGTATGTCGAATTTTTATTTGTATTAAAGAGAATTATTATAAATAATCATATGTTTTTTTGTTTTATCATTATGTACCTACCTTTTAAAATCAGGTGATGACCAAATTGCCTGAAATACCTTACCTTAATTTTAAATAGATAATATGTTTGATTTTTTGAATTATATATTTAGAAATTATTAATGGTATCCTCTTAAATTAGGCTTTTTCCAAATGGTACCCAATATAAAGGTCTCATGTAACGTTTGACTAACGAAGTTTAACGGTAAGAGTACAATAGGGAATGACATAATAGTAGAATGGTACCATTTGGAAACCAAAAATATTTTGTGTACTATTTGGAAAAGCCAATTATAGAAGGGTACCATTGAGAATTTCTCTATATAATAACACTTTTTAAAGCCGACACCTCTCTCATAACATACATGTTCAATAGTAGTATAAGAATTTAATTAATTTGAATATTAATTTATTTCGACACAATATAATGAATAACTGGTGTATAACTTTTTTTAATTTTTATCGATTTAATCTAGCGATAAAACTGGGTTTTTTTCAATTTAATCGGTTTGGTCATAACCCGTGTGTAATTATTCATGTGTAAAAATAAAAACTATTTGTATTATTTTATTACAGGTGTTAAGCGAAGATTTATAACTTCTATAATTTACTATGATTTCCATAATCACTAATAATAAAGATTGCTTGATAAGTTAGGGTCGTCTGTATTACAATTAATTGTCCGAAAAGAAATTGGAGTGGTATTCGATAGGGAATAAAAAAAGATGCAATGTAAATAATTTTTAGTTGTCATTTTACCTAAAAATCTTAATTATATATGTAATTAATATATAATAATGAAATAATAATTATAATGCTCAAATAAAGTTTTATAAATTTTTACATAAATAAAATAAAATAAATTTAATACATATTTATTAGGTATAATTAATGACTAATTAATATGTCATTAAGAATTATTTAATGCAAGAAAATAATTTTAATAAAAAATTCAAAATAATGAAAATTCAAGAAAAATATCTTAAACTTTTCTGGTAACTTTCCGATCTCCAGGCATTATAATATACTAGGTAACAAAGCCGCGCTATGCGCGGCACGAAAATATTTTTTATAATTGTATATATAACATCATTGTTCGTTGATTTTTATTATTTGAAAGTTGATATGATAAATTGAAACTTGTGTAAAATGTAATTAAATTTGAATGTTTAAGAATTATAGAGAAAAGAAAAGAAAACATGTTTTAGTTAAACTCTTAAGTGTTAATAATAATATTTTCGAAAATATTGATGACATCTATTTTGTTGCATAAAAAATGTTTTTGAAATTCAATATTGATAAACATTTGTAAAGTTTGACAATGGATAAGTAAAAGTAAAATTTTTGAAATATTTTTGTTGTCGACGCCATTATGAAAGACGTGATTTTGCTTAGTTTGTTGATAAATTTGTTTGTATGACGAAGAAAAGAAGCAGAATGTAAATGTGATAAGAAGTGTGATTGACTTAACTTGTCAATAAATTTGGTTGTATGACAAACAGAAGAGAATTCAAATGCATTTTGTAAGTCATGCTTCATATTTTTGGAGTGATTCGACACTTGTATATATTCATTTGATTAATTTTTTTGAGCATTATTTGTAAGAGCTTTATTTGTATGTAATATTTAATTTAAATTCATGGACACATGTTCAAAATGGTACTAACATATTTAAATACTTTTATATCAAATCTTATAATAAATATGTACATGTAATTATATTCTATCTCTAATAAAAATGAATCTAAAAATTATTGGATTCTGAATAAACACTAAATCGTTTAAAATTAATTATTTAAGCAAAATGAAGATTCTCTAACATATTATCAACTTCATTAACTCCATAAAGGTCTCTTATTTTTTTTTTCCTACCAAATTACACTGTCAACGTAATTTTTATAATAAAAAGTTATAAATATTAAATAAAATGTTATTCAAAGCCGACACCCATCTCATAACATACATGCGTGATTAATTGATTAGTATTAATATAAAAATGTGTTTAGTTAGAATATTAATTTATTCCAACACAATATAATGAAACAACGAATGTATAACTTTTTCATTGATTTAATCATTAAAGAGAAAGGTTGAATTGGTTCAATTTAATCGAGTTGATCATACCCCATGTTTCATGTATAAAAGTAAATTATATAATATTACTTGTATTTTAAATTGTAGATGTTAACTGAAAATTTTATATAATTCCGTAACTTATCAGGATTCTCACGGTCACTAATTACGAATTTATCGAAAAGTTAAAATCGTTTATTTATTATTGCAAAAAAAAATTGCAATGATTTTGAATAAGGATTAGAAATGAACTATATAAATAATTTTAGTTTATCATTTTAACTTGAAATAATTGTACTTTTATACGGATAATTAATATTTTATATTAATATAATAATTAAAATGTTCTAATAAAGAAATAATAATAATTAAAATATTTTATATAGATAATTATAATAATTATTGGCTAAAATTTTGTTTTAAGTATAAAAGAAAGTGTATTTAATATAAGTTTAATAGGTACAATTAATGAATAATTATAATCCTATTAAATGTAGGAAATTATTTAACAAAAAAATAAAAAATGTGAAAAATCAAGAAAAAATTTTTGAAGCTTCAGAGTGAAAGCCTTTTCAATCTCCGGCTATTATAATATATGTAGATTGGCATTTTAAAATTTTCCTAAAAAAGTGATTTAAAACAGTTTGTATTAATTATTAGTTGGAATAATACTCTAATTATATATCAAAAAGTTTAATAATCTTAGAAATATCATAATATGAAAAGTAGCAAATACAATATTAAATAGAACTAAATAACGTTTTGAAAGTCGACACCCCTCTCATAACATAATATAATTAGAATAACAAAATATAATATTAACATAATATAATATAATATAATATAATTAGAATAACATAATATTATAATATAATATTATATTATATTATATTATATTAGAATATAATATTATATTATATCTGTCCCAATTCAAGCATTTTAAGACTACTAACTACTATAGTTATATAAATTATTTTTACAATTTTCTTTTTTTTGTATAAAAATAGAACAATCCTATTTTTATACAAAAAAAAAAAATTTAAAAAGAAGTTATGAAACTATAATAGTTATGCACTTACGGAGGGAGTACGTGTTTCAACTGCCACCCCAAAACCTCGTATAATCATGAAATTAGTATTAAAAATTTATGAAAAAAAATTAAAAATTTATATTTTTAATGTTAAAATATTATAATATTTTGATTTCGCACCCTCAAATTTATATAAATTTTATGAATATAGTGATAAAATTTTTGATATTTATCATAATTTTGAATTTTAATTCTTTAATTTAAGTATATTAATAAATTAAAAAATATTAATGATACTTTTTTATTTTATTTAATAACAACTTATTTTAATATATTAATTATTAAGATGGAAAAAAAATCATCCCCGCGAACTCGATTTTCTAGCTCCTTCCCTCGTTGAGAGTTGATTTAGATTCAAAGTGTATGAGATCAGTCCTCTAATTTTAAAGCGTGACACTTGCTTGTTTACCTCAAAACTTCCTTACCTGAAAACTTCAAACACTAACATCACTTGGAAGCAAAGTCAAGTTTTTATATAGGAGTATCCAATTATGAGTAAAAATATCTAAAAATCAATAAAGAAAATCATAAATAATCATATAACACAATTAATACACTACGCCATAAACGCATATACGCAACCCCCAAATAAAGTTGCGTAAGACCTGAAAAGCGTTGCGTAAGGTCTTACGCAACACCAGAGGGGCGTTGCCAATACCGGCGTTGCGTAAGACCCCTAATGCAACGCTTTTTCCAAGCTATTGCAACACCACGAAAGCATTGCATAAGAGGTCTTATGCAACACCAAAAGCAGGTAAAGGCAACACTAACGGTGTTGCTTAAGATTTTTCAGCCATGTCAACAGTAGGGCCACATGCCACGTCAATATTGGATCCAACGAGGTGACACATCAGCATGCTGACATGTAAGCAAGGTGCCACGTCATCAGTGGGGTCCACAATGTGCCACGTCAAAACTAGGGTGGCAATGACACGTCAGCAGTGGGGTCCACCAAGGTGCCACGTCAACAGTGGGGCCCCTCATGCCACGTCAGCAGTGGGGACCACTATCTAATGCAACACTTTTTGAGTCTAATGCAACTCTTCAATTTTTGTTTAAGCAACATCAATCCTATTTAATGCAACATCAAATAGAGTCAAATGCAACACTTTTATATGTAAATTTTGAAATAATTGTTTTGTTCATACATGAATCCTGTCCAAAATCAATCAAGACGGCTAGCCAACAAAATACAAAATAGTGAACTAATCACTACTACAGATTTGCACTTGCATAGCGCTTATTTTCGTACTTGTATTGTGTTTGTACATAGAATGATGTGAAGGAACTATACATACTAAACTATACTTTCATACTGCCTTTTTTCTCTTGTTTCGTTTGTCTTGGTGCATGCTGTGTAGAGGAAAACAAGATGCTACCTCCTTGGCAATCTTCTGTAAGTTTGCAATTATTTCAGTAAAGTCAGGTCTTAATGTTGGGTCTTGCTGCCAGCATCTTTCAAGCAGTTCAACAATTTTTGGAAGAGTGTTTTTCAGAATGGTTGGGCGTAGTCCCTGAAAGCATGTGAAGTAAAAACGTGTTACAATTTTAGAGCAAAGTTTAGCTTAGTTAAAACGCAATAACTTAGTTAAAACGCATCAGAGTTTCTTTATTGTATACCTGCTTTGACTAGTTAAGTGATAAATATAATAAAATAAAATAACAAGAGCACCAAACTCTACCCTCACTTAAGTGAACTCATCAACTATACGTGTGCAACATTATATATAATCTTGTAAAGTGAAAATTATATTTGCACAAATTATTATAATGTGCAGAACATAAACCTAGAATGGACCCATTCAGGTATAAATGCAAAAGTTAGCCATGGAAAATAGAGTGCAACTGTTATGTTTACAATAGGCTTTACCAGAACAGTTTTTAATAAGCAGAAAAAGTTCCAGGATTAGTGATACTGATTATCTGGATAAACACATGTGATATCAGTAAGTTTTTTGCCTACCTAAGGAAAATTTAAGCAAGAAAATTACGACTGAAATTCTGAAAGCACAAATTTCATAATAGCCACCTGTTCACCACTATCAGCCCAGTAAAGATTCTGAAAAAGTTACAAATTTCAACAGAGAAGTCAGGGAAAGAATGAATACTTTCTGTGATTAGCAAAAATTTAAAAAAAAAACAGTTTTTAACAAGTGACAGAAGGTATTGAATGATTACTTTAACAGTGACATCAATTCTTCGAATCAACCTGCACTCAGCCCAATCATAGAAACAAATAAAATCATTTGAGCACATTGCCAATAAGGTTCCACCATATAAACGCTCAGCAGAGAAAGTTGGCCGGATACTCTTCTTTTCCTGTGAAATATAACACCATTACTGTAGATTCACAATTTCTTGATACACAAATACAGGATAAGGTCTTTTCTTAAAAATTTAAGATACCAATGCATATGGTCTTCTTAATACTCTTATTTAACAACATTACTGAGTACTAATGCTTTCGCAAACTTGCAACAAAACAAGATTTTACAGTTAATTTTTCTTTATATTCTACTTATTTATTTCCTATCTTGAAACCGAAAAAATTATACATTAGCGCGAAGGATGGTATCAGACTACATCTAAGCAAAAAGGATTACTTAACAGAAGGGGGGAAGAGTACAGTTACAGACCTGGAAATTTTTACCAAATAACTTGATTCTCGATGTACTTTCCCTAGCAGCATATTCTCCATCAGGTGACCAACCTATCTCCAGTGCTGAACCAAATGATCTATTTCTCCATGCCAAGGCTGTATAAATAATGTATTCACCATCTCCACATACAACAACAAACCGCCCACTGGGATTATGCTTCAAGCTCTGGGATAATTCTGAGATAAAATTATGAAAGCACAACCACCACTACACAGTCACACACTAGTGATGTGAATCATGTGAGGCAGGAGCCACAGCTCGATGCAGAAAGCAGAGACATCATAGAACGGACTCTTAGCAAATCCTAACAAAAAAGGAGAAACCTGTACAGATTGACACTAGTCATAAACTCATAGTTCTTGCCCTGTTTTTATGGTAATGTAGAAAAATATAGATGATGTATCCTGGTGATGAAGCTACAACATTTGTTAGTTTAAGAATCAACAAAGAAACGACGGATATTATCAACATTTGTTACTTGAACCAAAAAACTGTCGACAACAATCTGTGATGTTTATACAAAGAGAGAATCAACATTTAATTGCAGGGAACACATGAAAATAACACTCTAAATATTTTGACATTGAACATGCATCATGTTAGTCATCTTTTTCTCATTGCGGATCTAAAAAGTTTAACATTTAGTGTAAAATAAAAGCCAGACCTGCACAGGGCTCGCAGCTACAAGAAGACCAGCAACACCACCTCCAACTACGCGTCCATCTGGCCCTGCTAAAGAAACACTCACTCCTCCGGACCTATTCCTTATTCCTCCATTTTCAGAGGGCATAAATGATCCGATTAAGAAGAGTATCTTAAATCGACCCTGAAAGACAAGCATAAAGAGGTGAAATTACCATATGCAAAACTTGTTCATCCCTAATCAACATAGAACTAAAAGTGAGAAACATTGGTTCTTTTTCATTAAAATTATTAGAAATTTTGTATCAAGAGTAATTTTATTAGCATTGTCAGACCGGAGGATCTCTCCTTTGAATACAATCTACAAGCGAGCGAACTCGATATTAAACAACCAGAACAATGATATTAAACTAAGACATTTTCATCAAAGGACAAGCAACTGTAAATATTACCATCACTAGAGAAAAACGCATTATCCCAGGCAATACTTTTACGCAAATAACTTAGTCTTCTTGGTTCAAGGAATTCTGGTGTTGATAGAATCTCTTCCCTTTGATGTAAACTATTTCCTGCATTTTCAACTTTCCTTTGGTTGGCCATCTTTAACGACTCTGAACTGTTGTGATCACTTATATCCTTGAATGTAACTACAGAAAGAGTTAAGATAAGAGTTTTATAGAGATAGTAAACACTATGGTTATAAGCATAAAAATTAAAAGGTGGACTGTGTCTGTAAAACTCTTTTATGTCTTCTCCCTTATATTGTCTTTACCCACAGAAATGATTGTCACACAACAAGATGATTCTCCCTTATTTAAGTATATGCATGTTATGTGAAGAGTGGATTTCAGGCATTAAAATTTACAATCAACGAAACAATCTAGTTTACTTGGCATACCGAAAAACATTTGAAGGCATAAAGCAATCAATTATATCAGTGAATCAAATACCCAAACAATTGACATACATAATTCAGTTGAAATCATAAGAATCTGCTATAAACAACACAAGAAGTGAAGCAGTTAGAATTTATCTACATACATAGAATTATACATTACAAATAATAACAACAAGATTAGAAAAACAATTAAGACAAAAAAAGAACCAGAGATTCGAAGGTCTTCGAGAGAATCACGAAAAGGGTAATCAACAAGAATATCATCCTCTGATGAGAAATCAATTAAACAACCAAAATGAAATCTATAAGCTGACAATAAAAAAACAAATTACAACTAAAAAACTCCAATTAATCAAAAATCCCCAATTAAATACAAACACAAAACCCCAATTAGATAGGAGTACAAATTAATCAAAAACCCACCAATTAGATACAAACAGAAAACCCCCAATTTTCAATCGGACAGAGAGAGAGATGGTCGAGAGAGAGAGAGAGAGAGAACAACTTTCCTAATCGAAGCCCTAATCGCCCTTAATTCGCTCTTTTTCTCGTTCTTCAATTCCTCGAAGTTTTGAAAGAGAGAGAGAGAGAGTCAAAGTTTTGAGTGAGTTTAGGTTAGGGGATTTAGATCTGAGAAATGTGTGTTTTCTTGTAGTGGTGGGAGTTAAAATTGTTTGGGCGGTATTATTTGCGCCTGCAACATTTCATTGGGCGGTATTATTTGCCACACAAATATTTCATCGGTATGTGTGTTATTATTTAATATTTGTCAATATATTTATGTATTTTTATTTTTATTATTAAAAAATTTTGTATTTTAAATGTACTAAATAAATATTTAAATTTAAATTGATGTGTATTTTATCCGAAATCAACTTTGATCAAAATTCGGAACAAGATTAGTTAAAAATATGTCTATTTTGACCAATTTCACTATTATAAAATCAAACCAAAAAATCTATGAATTTTTTAAAAAATTACCACACTTGCCACGTCACCCTTGTGGGTCCCACACTGCCACGTCAGCATTGGAACATCGAAAAAATAATTTTTTAAAAAAATAGATTCATCATTCGGGACAATACTAGTTAAAAGGAAGGTTCAATTCGACCGGTTTGACCGTTATAAAACCAAACCAAAAAAATGTAGGAATTTTTTTAAAAAATTACCACATCACTGAAATCATTATATCTTGACCCCCGTGCAATTGGAACATCGAAAAAATAATTTAAAAAAATAGATTCATCATTCGGGACAAAACTAGTTAAAAGGAAGGCTCACTTTGACCGGTTTGACCGTTATAAAACCAAACCAAATACATGTAGGAAATTTTTTAAAAAATTACCACATCACTAAAATCATTATATCTTGACACCCGTGCGATTGGAACGTCGAAAAAATAATTTAAAAAAATAGATTCGTCATTCGGGACAAGACTAGTTAAAAGGAAGGTCGACTTTGACCGGTTTGACCGTTATAAAACCAAACCAAATTAATATAGGAAATTTTTTGAAAATTACCACATCACTAAAATCGTTATATCTTGACATCCGTGTGATTGGAACGTCGAAAAAATAATTTAAAAAAATAGATTCATCATTCGGACAAGACTAGTTAAAAGAATGGTCGACTTTGACCGGTTTGACCGTTATAAAACCAAACCAAATAAATATAGGAAATTTTTTGAAAAATTACCACATCACTAAAATCGTTATATCTTGACATCCGTGCGATTGGAACGTCGAAAAAATAAATTAAAAAAATAGATTCATCATTCGGGACAAGACTAGTTAAAAGGAAGGTCGACTTTGACCGGTTTGACCGTTATAAAACCAAACCACATTAATATAGGAAATTTTTTGAAAAATTACCACATCACTAAAATCGTTATATATTGACATCCGTGTGATTGGAACGTTGAAAAAATAATTTAAAAAAATAGATTCATCATTCGGGACAACACTAGTTAAAAGGAAGGTCGACTTTGACCGGTTTGACCGTTATAAAACCAAACCAAATAAATATAGGAAATTTTTTGAAAAATTACCACATCACTAAAATCGTTATATCTTGACATCCGTGCGATTGAAACGTCGAAAAAATAATTTAAAAAAATAGATTCATCTTTCGGGACAAGACTAATTAATAAAATAAAATAAATATCTAATGCAACACTTCAAACAGCAAATGCAACACTACTGGTATCTAATGCAACGCTTCTGCCACGTCAGCAAATGCCACGTCAGCATAGGTGGGTCCCACTTCTGCCACGTCGGCAATTGTGGGTCCCACAATTGCCGCATCAGCATGATGGGCCTCCTGCCACGTCACCCTTGTGGGGCCCACACTGCCACGTCAGCAGTGGTGGGACCCACACCTGGCACGTCATATTTTTTTAAAAAATATATATCTAATGCAACACTTCAAACAGCAAATGCAACACTACTGGTATCTAATGCAACGCTTCTGCCACGTCAGCATAGGTGGGTCCCACTTCTGCCACGTCAGCAATTGTGGGTCCCACAATTGCCACGTCAGTAAATGCCACATCAGCACATATGGGTCCCACTTCTGCCACGTCACCATTTATTAAAATAAAAAAATATCTAACGCAACACCAGCAGTTAGTGTTGCATGATGTGAAACACTGTGGGTAATACGCAACACTAAATTATATCTAACGCAACACCAGTTCAGCTCAGTTGCAAAAGACCCAAAATTTCTATCTAACGAAATGCTTTCTGTGCAACGCTTTGTAAAAAGGGTTGCGTATGTGCATTTATGGCGTAGTGATAAGTCTAATCTTTTCCGTCGCCAGACAAAAGATCCGAGCCATAAATATTTCTCCTGCTATACAAGTTGGGTAGTTGTACATCATGTCACCCTAGTTGGGTAGTTGCAGCTTCTCATGGAACTCTAGCTCTTTCATTTATTTAGCAAAAAATAAAACTCATTTTGATTCTTAGTAGCAACAACATTCGAAAATTTGTATGAAGAGTAGTTGTATGACAATTACTACTTAAAGCCGAAAATAAATTCTGACTCTAATAATTTGGTCTAAATCTGAACTGAATTTTATTTTCATTTTTTTTTTCTATTTTGGACATAAGATGGTCCCGTCGGGTGTCACATTTAATGTGCCTTCAAATCAGACACTCATTGCTAAAACAAAATTTCTTTGCTATATAAGCTTGTGATTATGTTTGGGTAAAAAGAAGGTATAGTTGCAGCACTCTTTTAGTTCTTGCTCCTACAATCTACAACTATAAAGTTACAAGCTATTGCAGCAAATTTCTCTTGAAGTACATAAGAATGGGAACAAGGCCACCAGCAAGAAAACCTTCATTTATGCAGATTCTACTTAAAGAATCCTCCAAGAAGCTGGTGCATGTTTTTTTCACCTTTCGATTCTTCTTTAACTTCACACACGCACACACAGTCACTAAATATGTACATGCATGATGCATCTCTGATTTAGAAATTGCAGTTTCTTGTCTTATTAATTTTGTTATTCTCTTTAGCAGTTGATACCACCCAAGTTTGTTAGGCTTCATCGCGGAACTTTGGCTAGAAAATGTATACTAAGGCCTACTGGTACACAAGATTTATGGCCTGTAAGAACAAAACAGATCAACAATTCGTTGTATTTCAAGAAGGGTTGGAAAAAGTTTGCACAACATCATTCTTTGGGATTTGGTGACGTGTTAGTTTTCCGATATGCTCAAGGTTGCGAGTTTCATGTGGACGTGTTTGGTAAGTCGTGCTGTTTTAAGGAACCCTTCACCTCCCAAAATGTCAGGTCTCAGAGTGACACTACTCCCATATTACCCTGTAAGATTATCGATTTTTACTCCTTTGTTTTCGATAATTGAACATACTATTACTATATAAACAATGTGCATGCAAGCACATTCACATGCATTCACACTGACACGCATAATATGCACTTTGATCGGACGCAGGCCAAGAGAAGAAATCCACTCCTAAAACACCATCTCTTGAAGCAGCGGAAGATTTCATAGCAAGCTCAGAGTTTCCTGCATTCAAAAGGATTATGCAATTGGCTTATGTCGGAGTACATGGATTTTTGGTGAGGCTTGCACCATAAGATTATCGTATTAATTGAAGAGAATGTATACTTCATACTACTCTGCTTTAGTATATTATTAGATTGATTTCTTTGTGCTTGAGATTCGAGTGATCACTTTTCAAGCTAGCCAAGACATAAATTCACACATCAACTAATACACATAGCAGTGACGGATAATGTTTGTGTGGCCAATAAATATATTTATATGTTAATGCAGCCTCTAAAACCAGATTTTGCAAGAATGCATTTGAAAGATGGCACAGGGGAAGTGAAGATTGAGATGTCGGGCAAGATATGGACCATAGGGGTAAGGAAACATGGAAATTTCTATAGGTTGAGTACATGCTGGACTCAATTGGCAAGGGAACATGCTCTCAAAGTGGGCGATGTATGCGTTTTTGAACTTATCAATGCCGAAGATTATACCCTCAAACTTTCAGTTTTCAGTAGTACCAGTTAAGTATATTAATTCTTAGTTTCTTACCCACAATGTTACAAGTATACTTGATTTTGTAGTGCATGGCTAGGGCTGGAAATTGATTCAAGCTCTTGTTTACTCGAACGACAGCCCTAGTTTGGCAGTCAGTTCTTTTAATCTTGGTTGTTAATTAACCAAGTCTAATGCAAGTCACCTTTGGAAAAAACGTACAGGGGAGAACAAAAAGGGGCTAAGTAAAGCAAGGTCTGGCAAGGATCTTAAAGCACACTCTAGCAAGGCTCTTACATCAGGGAACGAATTTTCGTTGCTGTCAAAGTGTCCTTCCTGCCCGTGTCTTATCCATTGCACTTACTTGCGAGGAGGATATCTGGTAAGATAATATAATGATTTAAGTTGTCAAATTTTGCACTACAAAGTTTATAAAAACTGTTGCCAAATAAAATACTAGCTTGCTCACTACTGAAAAAACGGAATCGATAAAAAAAGGTATATTAGTTTGATCAAACAAATTGTGATGCTGTGTTATGGACAACCATAATTTGATGATCGAATATAATTAAATTGTCAAAGTATTGATTCAAAGATTTCGATGAATGATGCAGCAAGTTCCTTCAGCTTTTGTTAAGCAAATGAACACGACAGTGGGTGCTGAAAAGGTGAAACTTCAGTGCGGGGGGAAAGAGTGGGATGCTGTCCTCAGTACTCATGGTATTCATAGAAGGTTAACTCATGGCTGGTCTACTTTAGCAAAGCAGAACTCTCTGCAAATTGGCGACGCTTGTGTCTTGGAGCTCATAAATAAAAAAGATGCTCTGATCAAAGTTACAATTTTTAGACGCACTAATTAAGAGCCGTATGCAGATCTTGAGTTTTTATATGTATGTTATATAACAAACTGATGCACCCATTTTGCCTTCGACTCAACCTCCAGAACTAGAGAGATACTCCCTCCGTCCCATTTTGTATGACACTCATTCCTTTTTGGGACGTCCCAAAAAGAATGAATCTACTAAACTTACTATTTTTGAACTCTACTTTTCACTATTACACCCACTACTTCTCTATTTTATAACTCCTTTTTATTAAATAAATACTATTACCCCCACTACTTTCCTACTTTACCCATTTTTTATACATCCACTTTTACACCCAACTAACCACATGTTACCACCTAGCAAGTCAAACAGAATTTTCTTAATCTTCGTGAAAGTCAAACAGGGTCTAACAAACTGGGACGGAGGAAGTATCAGATATCTTTAATAACTATAACAACATCGCTCCAAGAGCCTTTTGTGATGGGGAACCAGTGTTCCATCCTATTTACTCCTTGTGCATGGATTTTACCATTATATGCTCCAGATTGCATAATTTACTCCAACACATTAACTAATGTCTAGAGTTCGAATCTTATAAAAAATAAGACGGTTGTGTAAGTTTGTTTAACTGCAAAAAAAAAAAAAACATAGTATAGAGTAAGTATTTGAAAGTCAAATTCTATTTTCTGACGGAAAAGAAAAAAATAAAATTGTGAGGTCAAATTTGGTGGCTCACCTGAACCAATTTCCTCACCGAGCATACTAGACATAAAACACGTTCTTCTAGTTCAACTCTTACATGAATTTATGTCTAACCAAATGAAATTAATGTGTAAGAAATCATCCGATCATTTAAGACAATTAAGTCAATCTTTTCATTCAGTAGAGAAAAGATCCTAGCCATAAATATTACTACTACTAGTTCTGCTGTTTTAGTCGGGTCATTTATTTCACCTTTTTCTACCAAGTGAATACTACTACTGAGTATCATTTTCACCATCGGTACAAAAATTCAGACAACCAAAATCTAGTATACAGAAACCAAACAGGTCCCCTCAGCATCAGTATCAAGTAGGAGTAGTAAAAACGGGAAAAATTGAAGGCTCAGTTGCTGCTGCTTTTGGTTCTTGCTCCTGTTACTATATATAGCTATAAGCTATTGCAGTAAATTTCTCTCTCAGATATATATAAGAATGGGAAGAAGGCCACCAGCAAGAAAACCTTCATTCATGCAGATTCTAATTGAAGATCTCCCAAAGAAGCTGGTGCATATCATTTTCACCTTTCTATTATTCTTTCACTTCACACACACACTCATTAACATGAACATGCATCTCCTATTTAGTACTTGCAATTTCTTGTACGTCTCGTTAACTTTGTTTCCTTTAAGCAGTTGATACCGCCCAAGTTTGTCAGGCTTCATCGCAGAACTTTGGCTAGAAAAAGTATACTAAGGCCAACTGGTACACAAGATTCCTGGCCTGTATGGACAAAACAGATCAACAATTTATTGTATTTCAAGAGAGGTTGGAAAAAGTTTGCACAACATCATACTCTAGGATTTGGTGACTTGTTAGTTTTTCGATATTCTCAAGATTGTGATTTTTATGTGGACATGTTTGATAAGTCTTGCTGTAATAAGGAACCAGTTACCTCTCAGGATGTTGGGTTTCAGAAGGATACTACTCCTATACTACCTAGTAAGATTATTACTTAATTTATACTCTCCTATGTTTTCGATAAATGATTATACTATTACGTTGAATCAACGTATGCACACACATAACATGCATTTTGATCAGACGCAAGCCAGAAAGCCGATTTTGCAACACCAGCTATTGACGCAGCGGAAGAGTTAGTGGCAAGCACAGAGTTTCCTTCATTTATGAAGGTTATGCAAAAGGCGTACGTGAGACCTGGAGGATACTTGGTAAGGCTTGCACCATCAGCTAATCATATTAATTCGAAGAGAATAAATGCTTTATACTACTCTTTAAATTAAAACAATTGAAGGATATTAGATTGATTAAATTCTTCTTGAGATTCCATTTTAACCATAAGATATATATTAATGCAGCCTGTAATACTTGATTTTGCAAAAATGCATTTGAAAGACAACATAAGGGAAGTGAGTATTGAGGTGTCAGGTAAGACCTGGACTGTTGGGGTAGCGAGACAAGGCTGTTCAAGTAGGTTGACAAGATGTTGGGGTTTCTTGGCAAAGGAACACGCTCTTAAAGTGGGTGATGTATGTGTTTTCCAACTTATCAATACTGAAGATTGTACCCTCAGACTATCAATTTTCAGCAGCACCAGTTAAGTATTTTAACAGTTACCCACAAGGTTTTAAATTTATTTGATATTTAGTGCATGGCTAGGGCTCGAATTCAATTTGAGCTATTATTTAATACTTTACTCGAATGACAGCCCTAGTTTGGCAGGCGCTTTTGAAGGTGCCTTGTGATATATACTGTGTCATTTTATAATCTAGGTTGTGAATTAACCAAGTCTTATTTTAGAAAAATGTGTAGGGGAAAACAAAAAATGCCAAACCAGAGCAGGGTCTGGCTCTGGCAAGGCTCTTGAAGCAGACTCTAGCCAGGCAGTTGAAGCACAATCTAGCTATGCTCTGGAAGCACATTGTAACCAGCCTATTACATCAGCATACAAATTTTCGTCACTGTCAAAGCATCCTTCATATCCGTGTGTTATGTCTTTCTTTTACGTTCGAAAAAGTTATCTGGTACGATCAAGCTATTGTTTATGCTGTCAGAGTTTTGAATACAGAGTTATTAAAAGATGTTGGCCGGAAAATTATAGCTTGCTCATTACAAAATGTAGCATGGTGAATAGTTTATGAGTGTTGAACCCGAGAACACAAATTTACACAAATTTGGACGGCGGTAATAATATTATCTAACAAAATCTGATGATATGTGCTATGGACAATCATAAATTGATAATCTAAGATGATAAAAAAGGTGACTAAGATTTTGATGAATTGTGCAGTATGTTCCTTTATCTTTTGTTGAGCAAATGAATGCGCCAATGGGTGTTATCAAGGTCAAACTTCAGTGCCGGGGCAAAGAGTGGGATGCTGTCGTGCGTACTTATGGTATCACAAGCAGGATAAATAATGGCTGGTCTATTTTCGCAAGGGATAACTCTTTGCAAATTGGGGACGCTTGTGTCTTGGAGCTAATTAATAGAGAAGATGCTCTGATCAGAGTTACAATTTTTAAATGCAGGAACTAAGAGCCGAATGCAGATAATGTCCTGTGGTCTTTGAATCAACCTCCCCGTAAAGTGAGTGATGAAAATACCTCTTGATCAAAAAAACCTCTTCTATATTTCTCTCATGTTGTGACTTGTTGATCCATTATGTCTGATGTATAAAATTGAAGGTGGGGTTTGTGTTTTATCAACTTCAGTATGTACTGAATCGTGTATGTTGGATCTTTATTTATATTGTGTTTGTGTCCGTTTATCTATTCTACTACTGGATAAAAATAATCTTCGTTTGTTTTGTTGAGCATGTTTATATTTAAATTGCATGGACCTTCATAAATTCGCAATTATGGGGAAACTTAAAACACTAACATCATTTAGAAGCAAATTCAAGTGTTCTAGTAAATTCAAGGTTTTTCCCTAGGAGAAATGAACCACAACTCAAAAACTGAAATCATCAACCATGGGTCTAGTACCAACTTAATACTGTAGTTAGTTTATCTGAGTGAGGTTTCCGAAAGCAAAGCACTAGCAAATTGATATAAAGATAGTACGAATCAGATAACATGAAAAAATGTCTAATTTTATCTAGTCCGAAAATTTTTATGGATAAAGAAAGATAACAATGTAGCAGGAAAACGGATCTTACTAGGTTCTTTGTATCAAAACGCGCAAATGCTGTTAACTGGAGACTACTTAAGGAGAAATGACTTGAATCCAGTGGCAAGTACCAAGGTAAGGGGTAGCAAATCGTAAGATCTTCTTCCCGTATGACCTTAATCGGGGAAAAAGAAACTCAGACCAAGTCATATATAATCAAATCACATGATACAACACAAATAGCTCAGGCCATTTTTGACTCACTTCAAAACCTGCTTGTTTCAAAGCTTCAATGCATTGTGTAGTCAGCCTGATGTCAGGGAGGCCATCACCAAGCTCAGTTTCAGCCTGTCATTGAAGATTTACAATCAATAAATGTTTAAGATAGACATGGTTAAAACCTAGACAAAGTCTTTTATACAAACCAAACAACTATGATCAGTAGACTAAATTTAACTAATAAACAATTATGAGTAGAATTATTTTATTACCACACCAGGGGCATGGCAGATAGCCTGAACTGCATGGACTGCATCAAAATTAATTTTCCCCTGTAACTCAAGTGGAGCTGCCAAGCATTAAACAACATATCAGAGAGTACATAGTCAAAACAATGTAGAGTTATGTGTCAAAGGTCAAACGACCTGTAATAGAGAGTACTAACTCTCTTGATTCTAGACTCTAAAGTAAGAACATAATTCAAGAATGGGTAGCCATATGGCCAGCTTGTAGAACCATAACAGACTTCTCTAATTTCTAGTTTAGTTGATCTGTATTTCCTAAAAGAAACAATAAAAATAATGCTCCATCAAATAGTTTCACGAATTTTTCTTTGGCCTTCTTTGTCATCTATCGTAAACGTATTTTACCTTTCAATTACTCTTTAACTTCACACACACACACACAGACACAATCATTAAACATGTGCATTCATCTCTGATTTAGTAATTGCAATTTCTTGTCTCGTTAATTTTGTTATTCTCTTAAGCAGTTGATACCTCCAAAGTTTGTTAGGCTTCATCGCGGAACTTTGGCTAAGAAATGTGTACTAAGGCCTACTGGTACACAAGATTCATGGCGTGTAAGAACAAAACAAATCAAAAATTCATTGTATTTCAGCAAGGGTTGGAAAAAGTTTGCACAGCATCATTCTTTAGGATTTGGTGACTTGTTAATTTTCCGATATGCTCAAGATTGCGAGTTTCATGTGGACATGTTTGATAAATCTTGCTGCTTCAAGGATTCTATTACCACCCAAAATGTTGGGTCTACGAGAGACACTACTTCCATGCTACCAAGTAAGATTTATAGTTTAATCCTATGTTTTCTGTAAATGATCATACTATTATGATAAAATAAACATATGCACAAACACACACATAATATGCATTTTGACATGTTACTGGAATATATTTAAATTGTTACCTGCAAGGCTTTGAATGTATTTGAGTTTTAGTAGTTCATGGCTAGGCTCGAATTTCAAACTATTGTTTACAACTTTCCTGAAATGACAGCCCTAGTTTCGCCGGTGTTTTTGAACGTATTTTATGTTAATAAACTGTATCACTATTCTAATCTTGGTTATGAACTAAATGCTTGTCACTACTGGAAAAATGTGTAGGGGAAAACAAAAGTTGCCAAACTAGAAAACGAAGATCTGGCAAGGCTCAACATATCCTTCCTATGCACTTCTCTTACGTGCAAAAACCTTTTCTGGTAAGATCATATAATTCTAATTTAGCTTGCTCATTACAAAAATAACGAATATATTAACACGTATATGGTAAACAGTTTTTAGGTGTTGAACCCCGGATTACAAATTTGGACATTGGTAATAGACTAATAGTTTGATCTAACAAATACTGCTGCTATGGACAATCACAATTTAATAATTGTGCAGCATTCCTTTAACTTTTGATAATTCTCTAAGCTTTTAACCAAATGTGCAGTATGTTCCTTTAACTTTTGTTAAGCAAATGAATGCAACAGCGCGTCGTGCTATCAAGGTGAAACTTCAGTACCGGGGAAAAGAGTGGGATGCTGTCGCCAGTACTTATGGTACCGCTAGCAAAATAAATTATGGATGGTCTACTTTTGTCTGGGAGAACTCTCTGCAAATTGGTGATGCTTGTGTCTTGGAGCTCATCAATACAAAAGATGCTCTGATCAGAGTTACAATTTTCAGATGCACTAACTAAAAGCCTAATGCAGGTCATGCTTTTTATACAAGTGATCGAACACGCTCACCCACCATTCGACTTAACCTCCTCTTTAATGGAGGAAAACATATCATGATTTAGATTAAGAGACCTTTGCTATATCTCTCTAATGTTGTGACTCTACTTTGTCTCGTATTGAAGGTGGGATTTGTGCTTAATTAACATTACTAGGTACCGTATTTTAGATTCTTTTATATGTTGTGTTCTGTCAGTTTATCTCTTTTACAGATTTTATTATTACTTTCTATCTTGCTTGTTTTGCTTGAAAAATTGAAAGTTAAAACAGTGACATCACTTCAAAGCAAATTCAAGTGTTTTAGTAAATTACAAGGTTTCCCCTTATAGAAAAGAACCACAACTAACAAACTGATATGAGCCGTGATATCATCTACCACAGGTCTAATACCAATTTCATAGTTGGTTTATCCGTCGTAATCGTCACTAAAGATAAATAAACTTAGAAGTAGAACAGCTGATAAACCTATTTTCCACGCTACTGGCCATCACAGAGAGGCTTCCGAGCCAAGAAAAAATATAATGGTGTGAATATCTCTTTCCTGCAGGTAGCAAGTACAAGATGCCCATTAGTTTATTGTATAAAAGGCATTGGACCCTTTTTTAAAAAAAATGAATTTGATCTACAAAGAAGAAATACGGAAAAAAAAAAAAATTTAAAGTCTCTTCCTGATAATAGAAATCCATCAATATATGGAGTTTTATTTTCGACTTAAAATTTATTTTTTGGGTGGGGTGGCGGGGTTGAACCCCAGAAAATTCTTGTTATTTGAACATGGCAAACATTATTAAGAACTTTATCTAGAAGATGTTAGGTAATTTATATTGATATATTATATACTGCAGTGGTAACAGTACTCACTTTCCACCAGCAACAAGCCCTTCTGCAGCTTTTTCCAAGAAAGCTTGAACTCTTTGGCTTCCTTTTGGGGCAAGTCCCACATATTCGAGGGCCACAACCTACCAAGACAGAAAGAAAAACACAAACAAACCAACCAGAAGATAATACAAAGCAGAAAACATTTTTTCTTCTAGCCTACATTTAGTGAGCCTAAACAAAACCTAATATCCTACCCTGAAAATTGATTCATTTTGGTCCGTGATGATTTTTTATTGGCACTGAAAGATAATGATGTAGCACAAAAATGGATCTTACCATGTTCTTTGTTATAAAACGTCCAAGTGCTGTTTACCGGAAACTACTTAACGAGAAGTGACTTGTATCCAGTGGCAAGTACCAAGGCAAGGGTGAGCCAATTGAAAGATCTTTCTCCCATATGACCTTAATAAAGGAGATAGAAAGTTTAGATTAAATCACATATTAATCAAATCACATAATACAGAAGAAATAACTTAAATCAAATTACTCACTTCAAAACCTGCTTGTTTCAAAGCTTCAATGCATTGTGTAGTCAGCCTGATGTCAGGGAGGCCATCACCAAGCTCAATTTCAGCCTGTCATTGAAGATTTACGATCAATAAATGTTTAAGATAGACATGGTTAAAACTTAGACAAAGTATTTATGCAGCTTTACTGGAACCTTGATTCTTTGATGCTCTTCGTTATTGGGATCAAAGGAATCAGTCATGCACCACTCATATGCAGCGAAACATTGACCAGGCTTCAATACTCTATAAATCTCTTTGTAGCATCCAAGCTTCAGGTCAAATATTCGAGGTGAGTTGTAAGGGGGGAAAAAAAGAGAAATTACAATTCTCCCACACAATAGACTAATACTGAACAATTATTCCAACCAAAAATATTTAACTATCTATGAGTAGTTGACCAGATCTTCTAATTTTTATTACCGCGTCAGGAGCATGACAGGTAGCCTCAATTGCATAGACTGCATCAAAATTGTTGTCTGGAAATGGCATTTTCATAAAATCCCCCTGCAGCACATCAAATATAAATTGAGAAAACGAAAAAAGAAAAATTAACATGAACAATATTATACAAAATACCAACCTTCACAATATCACAGGTCTGGTCTACTTCTGCCATGCGATTTAATTTCTGCACATTAAAAGGAGGATAAAAATTGATGATTGTCTTTTAAATATACAGAAAAGTGCTGTGGTGTTGGATTGTTTAACATATGGGACTCTCATAACATTACCTTTCCCCTTGTTATCTGATATTCATTGTTATTCAGCCCTGTAACTGAGGTGGCGCTGCAAAGCAACAAAGTACAGATCAGAGAGATTTACATATATACTCAAAATTAATTAATTATATAACACTACAATACAAGAGCCAACAAGATATGTTATAGTAAATCGATAAAAATTAGAAAATATTAGATAATTGGCATTAATAGAAAAAGAGGAAAAGTTAAATCCCACGAGTGAGTACCAAACAACTTGTAATATTAATTAAGTTGTTAAAAGACTGTAGAAAAAAATTGTTGTGGAAAGATATTCGAAGAAGCATCTATGCACATAGCCATGAAGCAACTGTAATGCATCCACAGTTGAAGTTATATTCGAGGAAAAAGAAAAGGAATGAAGCAAGCCACATGGTCAAAGAGTCAAGTGAAGAAAAGGCTGATAACAAGAGTCAAAGTAACAAAGAGTGAAAGGGCAAGATAGTAATATCAGAATAAGGGCAGAACAGTCATTTGAAGGATAGGAGATAGGGTTAAGTAATTGGGTGTGGTGAGAAATTAGGGTTATCGTGTTTTGTCTATTGTTTGAGTTTATATTGTAAGGAGAGGCGGCCTCTCGAAGGACCGAGTAACTATTCTTCATTTTATGCATTCAATCGACTCGTTTCATTTCATTTCTGTCATTACTCTATATTATTCGTGTTGAATTGTGGTAAACCATAACAAATTGGTATCAGAGCGGTACGGTTCGATGGGGCCACCGACAATCACCCAACGGATGGATCTGATAGAAGAAAGGTTGAATACTGTGGAAGAGTCGTTGAAAGAGACGGTAGCAAAAGAGGTGGCGACGGCAACGGAGAAGATGCGTCACTCTCTTACAGAGATACTAATGGAGGGTCAGAACTTGTCTTCAAAGAAATTGGGGGCGGATCTGGAATCAATGAGTCGCTGGTCAACAGTATGAGGAACGAACAGCTGAAATTTCAGGCAGAGGTAAAGTCTACTATCTCTGGTCTTCAATCATTCCATATACCTATACCTGATAAAGGCGAAGGGAGTATTAATCATTTGGGAGTCACACCTGAGAACATTAATTCGGGGTGGGGAGGTGTGGATGAGATAGGTAGTGGGTGTGCAGGGCGAGGCCCGATTGGGGGAAATCTGGGTGGAATAGGCCTCGGTTATGGTGGTGGTGGGCAGAATTGGAGGTACCGGAAGCTGGACATGCCAGTTTTTTATGGTTCCGACCCGGACGGGTGGATATTGAGAGTGGAGAGGTATTTTGGGTTCTATAGATTATCCGAAGCGGAGATGTTGGACGCAGTGGTGGTGGCGTTAGAGGGGGACGCCCTCCGTTGGTATCAATGGGAGAACAACCGTCATCCGATTAGAAGGTGGGCTGATTTGAAGGTGTTCCTACTTAGACAGTTCAGAAACATTAGCGGGGGCTCACTGTATGAACAATGGTTGTCTACTCATCAGACGTCGACGGTGCAAGAGTATCGTCGCAAGTTTATTGAAACGGCTGCACCGTTGGAAAGGGTGACGGAGGAAATGTTAATGGGGCAGTTCTTGAATGGGTTGAAGGATGAAATTAAGGCGGAAGTGAGGTTGTTGAATCCCTTGTGCTTGGAGCAGGCGATGGAACAAGCTGTGAGAGTGGAGGAAAAATTGCAAGTGTCCGGCCAGAGAAGGGGTAATGGGAGTACTACTAAGTTTGGGAATTATGCCAGTTACAGCAAGAGTACGACGTCGATTGGACCTTATTCTCTGGGAACACCCACCAGCCCTCCAATGAGCCGAAGCTGGAGTAGTAGGGCCTCTGAATCGCAGGCCTCTGTGCAATCACCCACAAGACAGGTGACAACCGATGTAAAAAGACTGACTGAAGCAGAGTTGCAAGAAAAGAGAGCCAAGGGGCTTTGTTATCGCTGTGATGGAAAATGGGCAGTGGGGCACCGTTGCAAAAAGAAGGAGCTAAGTGTCATGTTAATTGCAGAGGAGGAAGGGGAGTTGGAGGGTGAGGACAGTGATGTACCAGCGTCCCCAACGGAGGAGGTGATAACTGAAATGTCGTTGAACTCAGTGGTTGGAATCTCGAACCCCAAAACCATGAAGATAAAGGGCATCATTGGGAACACGGAGGTGGTCGTGATGGTGGACCCAGGAGCCACCCACAACTTTATTTCCACAGATGTAATAGTGGCAGCAGGGATACCAGTGGAGAAGTCAGCTTGTTTCGGTGTATCATTGGGGAATGGTGACGCCATTAGGGGAGAAGGATTGTGTAAGGGAATCACTCTACAATTAGATGGAGGGTTGGAGTTAGAAGAAGATTTCCTACCACTTAAACTCGGGAGCTTAGATGTCATTCTTGGAGTAGCTTGGCTGGAAAAATTGGGGATGGTGTTGACAGATTGGAAGGCGCAAATAATGAAGTTCGAGATTCAGGGCGAACCGTATACATTGAGAGGTGATCCGTCCTTGGTACATGCCCAAATTTCGCTCAAAGCGATGAAGAGGACCTTGAAGAAGCAGGGCAACGGGGTCTGGGTTGAATATAGTTGTATGGAGCAGAAGGGGGAAGGAGATAACAGTGAAGTGGAGCAAAACAGTACAGGGGTAGTACCAGAATTTGTAGCCCCGGTAATTCAGTCCTATGCTAAAGTGTTCGAAGTCCCAGTAGGACTGCCACCATCCCGAAACCATGAGCACCACATCACCTTGAAGGAAGGCAGCAATCCTATTAGTGTGCGACCTTACCGGTATCCCCAAATTCAAAAAGACGAAATCGAGAAGCTAATTAGTGAAATGCTGACTGCTGGAATTATCAAGCCATCTACCAGTCCTTTCTCAAGCCCTGTCTTGCTGGTTAAAAAAAAGGACGGCTCCTGGCGATTTTGTGTTGACCATAGAGCGTTGAACAAAGAGACCGTGCCCGACAAATATCCTATACCTGTTATAGATGAACTGTTGGATGAACTCAACGGGGCCAAGTACTTTTCAAAGCTGGATTTGCGCTCGGGTTATCACCAAATTCTGGTGCGCAACGAAGATACCCATAAAACTGCTTTCCGTACGCATGACGGGCATTACGAGTTCCTCGTAATGCCGTTTGGGCTCATGAACGGTCCTTCTACATTTCAATCGCTGATGAATGATGTATTCAGGCCATTTTTGAGGCGGTTTGTTCTAGTTTTTTTTGACGACATCTTAGTCTACAGTCAGTCCAAGGAAGAACATCAACAGCATTTGGACTTGGTCTTAGGTAAACTGCTGGAAAACCAATTGTTTGCTAACATAAAGAAATGTGAGTTTGGCAAGACGGTAATTGGATACTTGGGCCATGTGGTTTCGGAGAAAGGGGTAGAAGTGGAGCAAAATAAGGTGCAAGCGATGTTAGAATGGAAGTCTCCTACGAATTTGAAAGAGCTGAGGGGATTCTTGGGTTTAACCGGATACTACCGAAAGTTTGTGGCGGGATATGCGAGTATTGCAAGGCCATTAACAGATTTGCTAAAGAAAGACCGGTTTGGATGGAACAAGGAAGCCGAGGATGCCTTCAACAAACTCAAATTGGCCATGTCACGACCCCCAGTCCTCGCCATGCCTAATTTTAACATACCGTTTGTAGTGGAGACGGACGCATCAGGGTATGGCGTTGGAGCAGTGCTGCTACAAGAGGGTCGCCCAGTGGCGTATTTTAGTAAACTGCTGGGGATAAGAGCACAGGTAAAGTCAGTCTATGAAAAGGAATTAATTGCTATATGCCTGGCAGTACTCAAGTGGAAACCGTATCTCATTGGTCGCCATTTCGTAGTGAGATCTGATCAGCAAAGTTTACGATTTTTGACTCAACAAAGGGAGATAAATGCCGAATATCAGAAATGGGTTATGAAATTGTTGGGTTTTGATTTTGAAATTCAATACAAGGTGGGGAGCACAAACCGAGTAGCCGATGCTCTATCGAGAAAAAACAATGGGGAGGTAATTCTGAGTTCTTTACTGACTGTACCGATTGTATCATGGGATGAGTTAGAAAAGGAGGTTCATAATGACCCAGTCTTGGGGCAGCTTAAGCAAGAGAT
Source organism: Saposhnikovia divaricata (assembly GCA_036435485.1). Taxonomy (NCBI): domain Eukaryota; kingdom Viridiplantae; phylum Streptophyta; class Magnoliopsida; order Apiales; family Apiaceae; genus Saposhnikovia; species Saposhnikovia divaricata. Next base: position 62,609,074 of record CM071597.1, on the reverse strand, counting down.
TGTGTCTCAAGAAAAAGAACATGCTGGATATTCTGTGGTGGAGGGACGGCTGTTCTACAAGGACAGGTATGTAATACCGCGTACTTCTCCGGTACGAAATGTGTTGCTGAAAGAATATCATGACAGTGTCACCGGGGGACACGCAGGGGAACTCAAATCGTACACTCGATTGGCTAAAGATTGGTTCTGGGTTGGAATGAGAAAAGATGTGGCTACATATGTCCAAAGGTGTTCGGTGTGTCAACAACAGAAGGCATCACAAAGGTCTCCAGCTGGACTGCTACAGCCACTGCCAATTCCTTCCCAGATATGGAGTGAAATCAGTATGGATTTCGTCGAGGGGTTGCCCCTTTCCAGTGGTATTAATACAGTACTTGTGGTGGTGGATCGATTTACTAAATATGCACATTTTCTGGGACGGAGACATCCTTTCGATGCATTCAAAGTTGCTGCTCTGTTTACTCGTGAAGTGGTCAGATTACATGGTTTCCCTAGCTCGATAGTCTCAGATCGAGACCGAATTTTTCTGAGTACGTTTTGGCGTGAGCTATTTAAATTGCATGGAACGGAGTTGAAGAAAAGTACTTCATACCATCCTCAAACCGATGGTCAATCGGAGATTGTTAACAAATATTTGGAGACTTACTTACGGTGTTTTATTGGTGGTAAACCCACAACTTGGGCGAATTGGTTACACTGGGCAGAATATTCATACAACACTGCTACTCATTCTTCCACTAAGATAAGCCCTTTCAAAGCAGTGTATGGGCGTGACCCACCTCAGTTAATCAAGATTGGAGCAGGACAGACTCCAGTGAACAGCATTGATGAATTGCTACAAGAACGTGATGCCATTCTTGATGACCTGCGATTTCATCTCATACAAGCACAACAAGTAATGAAACGAGCTGCAGATGTGAAACGCAGAGATGACTCGTTCGAGGTGGACGATATGGTCTACTTAAAACTCCAGCCTTACCGCCAGAGGTCTTTGGCTCGTCGACCATTCGAGAAACTTGCAGCTCGATTCTATGGTCCATACCGCGTTGTTAAACGCATAGGCAAAGTGGCGTACCAACTTCTGTTGCCAGACACTACCAAGATCCACCCTGTATTCCATATTTCTCAGCTCAAACGTTCCATTGGAGACTCTGCAGCATCAACAGTGATTCCCCCACAGCTGTCTACGGACTTAGAATTGTTGGTTGAACCTGAAACAGTGTTAGAAGTGCGTCAAATTAAAGTGGGCAATGCAGTAAGGCTGGAAGCACTGATTCAGTGGAAGAACCTGCCAAAGTTTGAGGCGACATGGGAGGATGTGCAAGTGGTCAGTCACCAGTTTCCGGCTTTCCACCTTGAGGACAAGGTGAAACTTTGGGAAGGGGGTATTGTAATCTACGTTACTCCGACTCGTCATTTCCGGCCGTCGTACCCGTGTCGACCCGACACGACACGGGACACGACCCGGGATACGGGGCGGATGCGCCATCTGAAAAACCGACACTTATTTTCCGTCACCGGAGAAATTTGAAGGTCGCCGGAGAAAAGTCGTCCTCTTTTAGAGGTAGATTATGACAAAGATATCACATGAAAAGGGCAAGAACGGGATGGAGAACTGAAGACGAAGAGAGATGAGGATGTTATGAGGATGTCGATGCCAAAAAATGCTGAACGACGTAATCCTGTCACCTGTGTATGTATATATTGTATGTATAAACCATGTACTGTATAAGAAATGTATCTGGACAGTCCTTTGTCCATATTCATTTATAAGGAAAAAAATTGACTACAGCTGTGTTCCACGACAAAAGAAAACAAAAAGAAAACAAATATTTACTATTACTTTAAAACATGATTTAAACGAAGCTTGGGATAAATGAAGGGTTGTTTAGCTGTCTTTTGTGTACAAGGTGAACACAAGATTTAAAATTCATTATTACTATTATAGTATTATTCATGTTTTAATTGTTTTTTATATTATACATATTTTTGCTGTAATTTACACTACTTCTGATTTCTTGCTTAGTTTACTTTAAAACATTTTCAAAAAAAAATATATTTCTGATTTCTTACTTAGTTTACTTTAAAAATATTTAATTAAAAATATTTGCCGTGTCCCCGTACCCGTGTCCAAATTTTGGACGGTGTCCCCGTATCCTAAAATTTCAGAATTTTCGAACCCGACACTCGGATCCGTGTCGTGTCCGACACTCCGTACCCGAGTCCGAGTGACTTAGATTGTAATGCATCCACAGTTGAAGTTATATTCGAGGAAAAAGAAAAGGAATGAAGCAAGCCACGTGGTCAAAGAGTCAAGTGAAGAAAAGGCTGATAACAAGAGTCAAAGTAACAAAGAGTGAAAGGGCAAGATAGTAATATCAGAATAAGGACAGAACAGTCATTTGAAGGATAGGAGATAGGGTTAAGTAATTGGGTGTGGTGAGAAATTAGGGTTATCGTGTTTTGTCTATTGTTTGAGTTTATATTGTAAGGAGAGGCGGCCTCTCGAAGGACCGAGTAACTATTCTTCATTTTATGCATTCAATCGACTCGTTTCATTTCATTTCTGTCATTACTCTATATTATTCGTGTTGAATTGTGGTAAACCATAACAGCAACATAACAGACCGATGAACATACATCTTACAGTTTCAGTATCCAAAAAGTTCACAGCAAAAAAACAACTGAATTCCATGTTTTCAGCAACAGTTTACACTTATAACTGAATAATGGGGAAAACGGTATCGAGCAGAAATAAACAGGCAAGGGAGCCTAAACTTATCAATCAAGAATAGATAAAAACATAGTGAAATCTGAATCACCACCAACCTAAACCGAGCTATTTCCCTCAGTGGTCCACCAATCCCGCATCCTACATCCAGAACCTGCAGGTGACGAAGAAGGCCAAATTACAAACTAAAACTAAAAACAATAATACATGGAAAAGGGATGATCTATCAAGAAACACAATAAATGATTATTACCTAAAGGAGTAATTCGGTACAGATAATACATCTCAGACTATAACACTCAACTTTTATATGCAAAAATAAAAAATAAAAAATTATGTGGTCACTGATATTTTATTTTCGTCAAATTCTGGGCTGTGGAGAATTTTATTTTACTCTCATTCAATTTGGCTTAATATTTGTGAAGTTAATTTTAGGATAATCTCTGGAGCACAAAGGACTATTTTAAAAATTATCGACCAGCATCTATATTCTGATTGCAGTATACAGTTAAGCAAGTAATGAGACCTTCTGCCCAGGTTTAAGGCCCAGCTGTAAAGCAAGGAAATGTTCGTGCCTCTTAACGCTTTCTCGAAGAGATTCCGTTTTCCATCTGCGAACACATTAATCATTTGTAAGTTTTATGGAGCTGCTGCAAGATAGCTAATAAGTAATATGGGCTGACATGCTCGTTTACACACATCAGTATACACAGTTAAAGTTACTGGAGGATTTTGTGAGTAAAACATGAGAGAATGAAACTCACCTGGGTGCAAAATGAAATGATTCTCCCCAGCCATATTCATAGAAGCTCGTGACAAGATCGTAGTATTTATTGACCTGAAGTGCATTAAAGTTTTATTAGAATTCATATGAACAAGTAAACTTAATGCATATCATGTTATGGGGCTAGCTACTCTATACTTGTGAATAAACGGGCAGTTCATGATGTATTTTTAAAAGAGATAGTTCAAGAAATGTGGCAATTGACTTTAAAAGGTAAACTCAGCATATTTGAAGTCAAGCTTAGATGATCAAGTCAAATGTACATTATCCGAATAACATTTGCACAAATATGACAATAGCTTATGCAGAATAATGGAAGAGAGTAATATAATAGAAATAAAAATTTAAAGATTTGTGGGAAAAGCATTTACCATGTCAGCGTAGTTCTCTTTTCTTGCTTCTTCTTCACCTCCGAAAGCAACATGATACTTCTCATACCTGATGTATTGAAAATAATTATTATCAGAAAGCTATTATAGAACACCAAAACGGAAAGGAAATAGAAAATAGAAATGAAAAAAGTGTAGGCCAACAAGAAATCAGCACTATTGCACTGCAGCAAAAGTCTGCAGATGATTCAGATTTAATGACACACGTTAAAGTATTTAGAATACTTTGAACAAATTGCAGCATACAAAGGCCTATATGAAAAGGGGAAGCTATCATAATAAGGTCATAGAAATATGATTACAAGAGCAACCGTTCAAATTTCCTAAACACTTCTAACCACCATCTCTTGCAGCGGATCTGACAAAATAAAAACCTCAAAATATCTGTGTAACATCCCGCCACTAAACATACTCCTCCTTTATTGTTTATAATTTAAAATTGGCACTAATGAATCTGTCAGGAAGTACAGTTCAGGGAAATGGTATAACCTGTACTGGAGAATGAAACAATTTATCGTAAAGTGCTTCAAAATCTCAAGGGATGATAAAAAGTCGAATCATTAAAACTGAAACAAAGATTCTAGTAAAGAAAACCAGCCCCAAGTTTACCATTAGAACAGCACCTTAACATTGTGGGGAAAGAAAAGGAGTTGCAGAAACCTCAGTCAATGTACATTTTTAGAAGCTCTGTACACTGATATGAGTACAAAATTAAAGAAGTTTGACCATTGTCTACCCTTTGATATCAATGATGAAACAAAGTTCCATCCAAGTATTTCGTTTACAAATTTTGACAATCCTTAAAGCCCGACTCCCAACACAATCAGCCACCAAACATAAGTGTTGTCAACATGAGTAGCATACTCGATTCACCCTACTAACATTGCTTATCTGATCAAACGTACAAAAACCCAAACAGAGCCTCATTCTGATTTTAGATAATCACTCATTAGTTGGACCAACTACATTGCACTATTTTACTTCACAATAATATACAGCACAATCTCTCTCTCTCTCTCTCTCTCCCTCCCTCTCTCTCTCTCAGGCTTACAGGGAATGGATGAGAGATCAATCAAAAACACACACACATATTACATATACATAGAGAGTAGAGAAAGTAAGTATGGATTCTATATACATACCTGTCAACAGCCTCCAAAACATCATGTTTCTGAATCTTTCCACCCAAACAAGAAGCTAAATCCAAAGCACCACCTTTTGCCATCTCTACTTTATGTAACAATGCCCTTCTCAATGATCTACAACATTGTTCCAAACCAAAAAAGAAAAACCCATCAAAACCAATAACAATGCAAATAAAAAAAAAAATTAAATTCAACAATCATCCAATTATCTAAAACCCAAAAAAAAAAAAAAAAAAAAAAATTTTAAGAATCGTAATCAGGAGTCATTGCTTACAGAATGTGGAAAGTCTAGAGATGGGATCAATGTGAAAGAAAGTAGTAGGTAATCTTATGAGCTAAAATATATGTAGTCATACAGGGCTATGAAACGAATAATTCAGACACCGTATCCGTATCCGAACTTGTCTCATTTAGATAAGGATAATATCCGCTTTATTTTGTATATCAATAATATCTATTTTTTGTCGGATACGAATGCAAATATTTCGGACGAATATTAGATTTTTCGAATTTTTTTTGATGCGTATTCACGATTATTTCAAAATAATATTTTTTATTCATTTAAAAAAAATAAAACTGCGAACGCCATACTAATTTTATTTATCTTTTCAATCTAATTTTACTATCTTTAAATATTAAACTCAAATGATCTTTTATATATGTCTATAATGTTTTTACAATTATATAAAATTTGTATAAATATATTATTTAATTAATATACACACAGACAAACACTATAAGCTAACAGAATTTTTTTTAAATTATATATATACATATAATATATACTATCTTATAACCCGTGCGCTGCACGGGTTTCTTTTGATATGTTGTAAATTTTATTTATGCTTTTATATCTAACATTATTTTTAAAAATTATTTTAATATTAACTTAATATAATTTAATATAAATTTAATTAATGATAAGCATGATTTAAAATTTATATTATAAAATTAAGTTAAATATATCGTTGACGGAATTCGAACCTTGAATCTTTAGTAAAGTAATTTAATCATGAAATATACCTTTTAATTACATCTAACGTTCTTATTAATTTTTAAAAATCTAACAGTAATATTATGTAAGATTTTTGGGTATACATTAATGATTGCAAATTTATGTTATAAATTAAAAAATAATGTATTTAATTAGAAAAGAAACATTGATGATTGAAAGATATGGTATAATTGATATTTTAAGGTGTTTATAAAAAGTAATATCAATTAAAAGTAAACATTAAAAAGGTAATCGAGAAATTACCATTAATTATATTATTCTATTATTTATTTTATTAATTAGGATAACCAAACCGACAAACTTTCAATCTTTCGGTTTTAATATAATAGTATATATATATATATATATATATATATATAATATGCTCCTACAGTTAACTTTAAAAATTCTCCTAAAATTAATCATTAAGATTGTGACACATATACACAATCATTAATGCCCCTACGGGATCCTTTTAAATCAAAGAAAAAAATCTATCAAAACTACGATGGGTTAACTTTAGGAAATTACCTACAGTTAACTGTATGACCATTTTTCTATAAACATATTATATATATATATATATATATATATAATATATTTAATTTCGGATTCGAATATTTCGGATTTAGATACAGATAATATCCGTTTTATTTCGGATACGGATAATATCCGCTTTTTCTCGGATACGGATGCAGATATTTCGGAGAAATATCGAATTTTTCGGATTTTTTTGACAGCCCTATAGTGATATATATTCACACGTAGACACAAACAACATATATATAAGTAAGAGAAAAAGGACCCCGAATTGATCTGACGTAACTTTTCCTAATATACTTAAAAAATATATTTTAAATTTGATTGGTTCCGTAGGATTAATTAAAAAATTCTGATTGTATAAAAATGTCCACCCCATATTTGCATATAAATCCAATGTATCTCAGAGAACTTACCTAAGATACATACATATCAAGCTCCCTAATCTCTATAAGTAATTTCAACGTTTTTATGGAAGATTTTGGATTTAGAGCCCATTTGGCTCGGGCTTAAATTTCGGATTTAAAATGATTTTTGACTTTAACATTAAAAAATGTTTGTTTGTGTAATAAATCAAAAAATGACTTAAAATTTAAAAACAACTTATATTTAAATTAAAAAGTATATGTTTGTGTAATAAGTTAGAAAATGATTTAAAGTTAAAAAAATAGCTTAAAGTCAGAAGTTAGTAGGAGACATTTTTTTAAATAATTTATTTTATTTTGACGATTTCATTTGATAAAAATTTATTACATCATTCAAATTAATTATTTATCAAATTTATTTTTATTTTAACCTTTTTGATAATTTATATGTTACTCATAATATAAAATTACAATTAATGCCGGAGTACAAGACGGAACAAGTTGGACTTAAAGGTGTTTTCTACCGTACATGTTTCATGTTTGTACATCGGAGTAGGCTTGGAAAAATCGGATCCTGGCTTGTCAACCCGACACGAATTTAAACTGTAAAGTATGAATTCGGGTTGTAGTTTTTCAGGTTTGGATTGGTTTCGGGTTAATCCAAAATTGACCCGAAAATATCGGGTTATTTTCAGGTTGATTTTGAGTTATCTAAAATTACCCGAATGTATGTATATATAGTATAAAATGTTATATATTTTATTTATGTATTATCTAGTGTTTAAATTAATAAAAAATTTATTTTAATATAATTAAAACTTATAATTTATAAGATTAAAATAATATTTATTTATTTATTTACTATTTAAAATATATATTTATTAATGAATTACTATTATTTCGGGTTGGGTTCGAATTACTTATGGATAGCCCAGATCGGGTTCGGGTTAGATATTCTGACCCATTAAAATTTCAAATCGGGTTGAATCAAATTTCTGACCCAAGTGTATCAAGCCGACCCATTACCCAAAATTGTCGACCCCACATTAGAGTCATTGCGCACGTGTTCTACGGGGCCCTGGGCCTTCTCTTGGGTTTTGACCTCCGACCAGTCCAGTTCATGGATTTTTTTTCATGTTTATTAGCATAATATGCACGGATGTTTTATGAATTATTTTAATTAATTTTTAATTTTTTAAAATATCATCATCAAATTATATTAATTTTTTAAGAGTTTTTATATATTTTTTCAAATTTTTTAATATTTTAGTTATTATATACATATATATTATTTTTTTAATAAGATACAATTTTTTATTTCTATTCGAAACTATTTGAAAACGTAGTGCTATATTTTACAATCATTTCATACTGAATGTATTTTATTCAATTTATATATCCATTATAAATTGTATTAAATAGAATATTTATAGTAACTATATTTTTCCTACTTTTTAGTTTAGGCAAGGACCATATTATGTCCCATCACATGACCCATTAACTTCAATTATATAGCTTTATACCCAATATGGAAAACTTTATATATTATTTAGATTAATTTTGCTTATCAATAATTGATTTTATTCTATTTCTTTAAAAGAATGTATTTTTTTTAAAAAAAAATCATTTGGTCATTTTTATTTTTCAAAAATATATTACAGTAAATTTTTGTCACAGAATTGTTACTATTTCTTTTACTACATTTTTTTATAATTATTATAAAATTATTAATAAAATATTTAAAATATGATAGCATTATATATTAACATGAATACTTTATTTTTCTTTAGTTATAATTATTTTAACATAAGTAATTCATGCATGTACTGTATATGTTTTCAAATATTATGTTAAACATTTAACACCATACGTAAGTTTTTAAAACATGTTTAGAATGTTTTGATATAAATTAATAATATATAATCTATAAATAATAAATAATAAGAGTCTGGGCTCACATCGGCCTATCAAGCTTTGTTAGGTCGAAACCTAAATGTTAGGTCGTGGAACATGCTTTTCAAGCGGCCTAGCCTGCCTATCCTGCTACGATGACATACTTGAAAAGAAGCGGCAAAGAGCTGCTCGAAAGCTTGACGAACAAGCAAAACACCCTGCAGGATCGTGTTGGGTGAATTGTGTCATTTTTGGCCTTATCTTGCAAATGACGACGACGTCCTTCTATTATAGGTATTATAGGTTGTGGGAGGATAATTTTTAAAAATTATATAGAACCGCGATCCGTGCGACAATACTGCCAAATCATACTAGAAGAACTCATTTACTCAAATTATATATAAAATATAATTTCTATATTTTCAACCAAAGTATTTGTCGGATCAAAGTGAATGGAATATCGATATTTTATTCATTTATTGAGAATATTTATTTATTTATATCAAAAGATTATTTTTTTGATTATAAAAAAGACTATATTTCTATATTATTACGATTAAAAGAAACAATTATTTTGTTAAAATTCTATTATATGTTTTCATTTTAAAGAAGTGATAATATTTTTTTCACCAAAAGTACTATAAATCGATAAAGTAATATTTCGTTGTCACGAATATGCTGGTAATTAAATTTTGGTGCAATCTATAAAAATGCTAATGACAACTTCAAACTTCTCGTACTTAGTATTATTCTTTAAGTTTATCATAAAGTAGTTCATTCAGCTCAGAGGTCCTGCATACCTTCTTCATAAGAATCCATAACTCTGACAGTGTTATGCTTTCAAAGAAGTTAAGAGAGACATTGAATGACTCTGCATTATGACAATAAACAAAGATTTTAAATTCATTATTGGTCTTGTCAAATGTAGCCATAATTCTCGAGATTTCCAAGTTCAATGCTTCCATGTACAATGTGTTGTCTGGATTTGTAGCTTTGTAACTATCAAGGAGTTTAAGAAGACCATGATTGTTGTTTGCACCCAACAACATCCCTTCTTCTTGCTTGAACTTTGAGGTTATGATGACGTTGTTTTCCATCATTTTCAACTTTCAGTATTTCTTCTTTCCGGATGATTACTTGAGATGTTTGCTCCAACTCATCTTCTTTCTTTTGAGATCAGCAAGTTGTTTCATTAATTCCTCCGCGAATACCGGGTCAACAGGTGCTATTTCTGCCCACTTCTAAAATCAGCTTCTTCTTCATATTTAACTTCACCAAAAGGCTTTTCTGGTTCAGCAAATACATCAAAATCATCAGCTTCTCCCATGTAGTAGTCTTCAGTGGTGTCTTCAACATTAGCTACACCTTGCTCTTTCCTCCTCCTTGTTGCTTACCCTTATCACTCCCCTTTATCAGATTTCTCCCTCATTTCACTTGACTTCCCCCTTAGTTGTGTTATCCTCTACAGATTTATCTTTGGTAGCTCCAGAATTTCCACCTTCAGGGCCTGCCCCATCACCACTTCCACCTTGACTTTCAAAGAAATTCCTACGTTCAGCAATGGTTGTATGAGTGGTTTTGATAATGTTGTACAAGTGGTTCATCCCCTTACTGAGATATTCATAGTTCTCTTCTAACTTACTAAAGCGACCCTCATAAAAATTATCATTTACATGAAATTTCTTATGAAGTTCGTCCACTTTAGTAGAGATGGTGTCAACAGAAGATAATATGGTGTCCACTTTAGTATTAAATTTATTATAACGTATTTAAAAAGTTAACCATAATTGTGATCCCCTATAGATTCTTGTTAGACATAAAAAAATGCTTGCGTACGTCTAATAACAAACCTATTGTGACAATGTATTACTTACAAGAATTTGGTAAATCTTTTGTTCCCGTGATTTCAATGTAAGTGTTTTTAGTATTCATTATCAAACATTTGTAATTTGTAAGTAAGTTATGGAATAAATCTTGGAAGAAAATCAGTTTGCTCATATTCTAAGCTAATGAAGAAGGTTGTCAAATAAAAAAGTTATAGATTGGAGATGAAAAACATGTTGACTTATAATTCGAGATGTTCAAAAAATGCTTGTTCGAGAAGTTTCAATTCGAGAAGTCAATATGCCTATTCAAGAAATCTTAAATTCAAGAAGTAAGAAAGCCAAAATTTTAATTTTAAGACAGAAAATTTTTATGAAGATTTTCAAGAACAAAGATTCATTAAAATTTTGCTATGAATAACTTAGATAATTATGATAAAAATTTGAAAGTTGCATGTGGATGCAAGAAAGTATGAAATGTAAATGTATATAAAATTTAATTCACTTAACATCTAAACAAAAATAATATTGTAGACATAAAAAATATTCTTGAAGTAATATTTTAAAAAGTGATAAAGAAAGTAAGACTAAAAAAATTAACCTAAATGAAATAGAATGAGTAAAATGAAGGAAGGTGAAATACTTGCAAGGGAAAACTAAAAATTATAAATAAAAATGAAATGTAATTAAATTATATTGTGGGATGGGGATGGGGATGGGGATGGGGATGGGGGGACAAAATGAGTGCAAAAATGTAAAATAACAAGGGTTTACAATAAAGTAAGAGGTAAGTCATTATTGAAAACTCAATAGTAAGATGGGAGAAAAAAAAAAATAAGGATTTATAATAAAATGGAAGGTAAATCATAATTTTCGTAAAGTAAATAGTAAAATTTTAGTAAATAGAAAAGTTTTAGTAAATATGTTATTTAAATATTAACTAGTCTATAACCCGTGCCAAGCACGACCTATTACATATTATTATTATAAATTAATATATTATTTATTTGATATAATATAAAATTTTAATTTATTTTTTAATTTTAAATTTTACATATTTTCAATACTCAATTTCATGACATAAATAAATATCATTAATGTAACGTTATTTTTAAATTTATTGTTAAATATCTTAAGAACTCAATAAATATTTTTAAAAATTATTTAGTGTAACCTAAAATTGTAGAAGAAAGAATCGTAGAAAGAAGTGTGTGCGGATGATGATTCTAATCGGGATATAATTAAAAACGTTTATAATTCTATAAAACATGTGATTTTTGTTTTTAATAAATTATATACTCCCTCTATCCCATTTATATTTGCCACAATTTCTTTTTTGCATATATCAAAAGTATTGACCACGTTTCCTTAACGAAAACAAAATAAGGGTTAAATATGTTAAGTTTTTCTAAATATGTAATAATTGAGAGTAAATTTGGCAGTTTTCACTTGATTGGCAAGTACGTGTCTTTTGATTGACGACCAATATAAATGGGATGGCGGGAGTATAATTTAATTGATTTTGGAATTTTTAACACGTTTTTTTTAATTTTTTAAAAATGTATTTTTGTGCCATATTAGTAATTTTTTATAATAAATAAATTAATATTTTTAATATAATTCTTTTTAACTTATTATTTTTAGGAAGATGTTTAGTAAATTTTGTTGTTTATAATAAACAAAATATTATTTTTAATATAATTTTTTAACTTATTATTTTTATGAAGGTGTAACAATTGTTTTAGAAGATGTTAACCGACTAACCAACTAACCAACTAACGGATGATGAAGTAGACCCTTAGAGTATCTCCAATGGGAGAAATCTGTTAGGTAAAATTTAACATCAACTTCCATAAATAAAAATTATAAAGAATGTGTAAAAAAAATTGCACTCTAATGGTGCATTATCCTTAGTTAAAATTATAGACAAGCTCATTATATTGGCTATATTTGCTGAACCTCTAGAGACCTGTAGTGAAACTTCACATTATCTGTTGCCATATTAAAATAATATTTTCTATTTTTTAACAACTTGAAATAATAATAACATACCATTTTTAAAATATAGTCAATAAATATAGTCAACTCCATTGAAGCACAATTACGTTACAAGTTCAATAAATTTTACATAATCAGTATTTTATATCAATTTAGCCAATCATTATAAATAACACCGTTGGAGATGCTGTTACGAACTTTTTTTTTTCTTTTGTTGCTAAATAAGACCCTTACAGTTACAGACTTGCTGTTTCGTTGGGGTGTGCATTGCAGAAGAATTGGGGAAAATCTAATGGACGACAGAAGATCAAGTATAGATCAATCGTATTCAATTTATAGGATCCGCATTTCAGGAGAAAACTTCTTCTTGGACATATCAAGCCTTGTTTGACTTATAGTACTACTTTAAATTATCCGTGGAATGCACGATTTCTTTTTAATATCTATAATTATATTATTTTATTTTAAAATGTATATGTTATTAATTTACATATAAATTGTTGTTTAAAAATTGATATATATATATATATATATAAGATTTTACATGTTCGATTTAATATTTGTACTCTATCTTGAATTTTAAAATTTGATTTGGACGTTTACAGCTCACGTGAAATTAACAAAATAATTTTTAAATTATTGATGGTTTAATAATTTTTTTCTAATTAAATCTACATAGAAACAAAAAAAAAAATTTGACGATTTTTTAAGTTGAAAATTCTATTTGATTTACGAATTCTACTTATAATTCGTTTTGATTATTAAAATACCCTTATAATTATTTGAAGATAGTTCTACTCACAACCATATAAAATTTTAATAATAAGTGGAAGAGAGATTTTGTCCATGATATGGGCTAAAAGTAAACCCTAAAAATACATTTAAAGTGGTATTTAATAAGCCTAGATTGGTCCAAGGTTAAAGCCCTTTTGTGAGGCCCAAAACCTTATTTATGATAATAAATTCGTAATTAATAAATCAGCTAGTTTCAATCTTTAAGACTGAGTCTTAAAAGGAAACTAAATCATACTAGGAGTAGCCTCCAAGGCATACACCTTCAATGCTTATCTCCTTATCTCTTGGAAGGCTCTAGAATTGGGCCAACTGAATAACCTGCCCACCAAGTCTCCTATTTCAACTCTAATTCTAGGGTTTTCAACACCTATATAAGGACCTGTTCCTTCAAATTCAGAACTACGTTTTTTGGCTTGATTCTTGATATTTGCAAGATACGTAGGCATCTTGTGAGGACCTGAGTTAAGTCACGAAACACTTGATCAGCCATTAAAGCTCGAAGCTCTCATAAACCTTAGCATTAATTACGCAGTAAATACACCTTATATTTCGTTCCACAACATTTGGCGCCGTCTGTGGGACGTGATATCAACCATGGTTACCACCCGGAGAACACCAAAACTTTCTGAAACCATCACTAACACCACCGCACCCCCGATTGGAGAACAAGTGCCCCCAGGGGCGAATTCTCAACCACTGGTTACTCGGCCACAGGGAACTGAAGCGCAACCTCATGAGTCGTTACCCCTGGTGACGAATCCCACCACCCAAGGGACGAATCCCCTTCAGATGGTGGTCGCCCCTCTCGGAGGGCAGTCCGCTCCACCCACCGCTCAGATCTCTACTACAGTGATCCCCGCAAGCACGAACCCGATATATGGGTTGCCTAATTATCCCCCGTATCAGGCCGGACCAAGTGGTCACGCCCTTCAGATACACGAGCCGTACAATCCACCTTACATCAGGGGTTTAGGACCCAATCAAGGCCAGCAATACTATGACTATTCAGGCCCGTATTCTGATGATTCATCCTCGGAAGAAGATAGGGATGAAGCCCCGAGAAGACGTCGTCCAAGTAAGGAACCTGTTGGACGCCGAAGAACCCATGACCGACCTCCCTTAACGGCTGCTGAAAAAATCAAGGCTCACGAGGCCAAGATCCAAAAATTAAAGGAGGACATAGAAAGGGAACAGCGAAGACAGAATCAGAATCGACCCCCACCAGTGACGGGAGAAGACATTCCTTTTGTTGATTTGGAAAGCACCCCAAGGAGAGAGAGAAGGACCGAAGTCCCTAGAGGTAGAACCACGAGGGTCGAAACCCCCAGAGGCAATCCTGAAGACTTGATGCAACTTGGAGATCCTGATGATCCAACCCCTCCATTCACTGAGGAGGTGATGAATGCGCATATATCACGGAAGTTCAAGATGCCTACCATAAAGGTTTACGATGGAACGGGAGATCCCGCTAATCATGTAAGGACGTTCTCTAACGCATTGCTATTATAACCCGCCAGTGACGCCTTGAAGTGTAGGGCGTTTCCCCAAACATTAGCGGGCATGGCACAACGTTGGTACAACCGCCTACCACCAAACTCCATTGCCTCCTTCAAAGAACTAAGCAATGCTTTTGTCAACCAGTTCATAGGAAGAAGAATTCATGAGAAAGATTCCGCATCTCTCATGACTGTGATACAAGGAAAGAATGAAAATCTTAGAGACTATCTCAAGCGATTCACAAAGGAAACACTCAACATTACAAACCTGGAAAACAAGGTAGCCATGGTGGCATTGCAGAATGGAACTTCGAATGTTTATTTCAAAATGTCATTGGCTAAGCATCCCCCTGAAAATATGGTTGAGCTCCAACAAAGGGCGAGCAAGTACATCAAGGCGGAGGATAGTCTGAAGAAAGATCCAGGAACGGGGAACACCGGAAACGGTGACAACTCTAAGAAGCGGAAGTCGGAACAGGAATATGATGCTAAAGATAAGTACCCGCGCACGGGCAGGGACTCTGATTCAGCCCCTAAAAAGGGGAGTCCGGGCAAAGGTTTACGGAATACGCAAGACTGAATACTCCAAGAAGTCAAATCCTGATGGAGATAGAAAAAGATAGGGATGTGAGATGGCCGAAGCCACTAAGGACTGATCCTGAGAAAAGAAACAAGAATCTGTACTGTCGGTTCCATAAGGATGTGGGTCACGATACCGACGATTGTAGACAATTGAAGGATGAAATTGAGTTCTTGATCCGCAGGGGAAAATTGAATAAATTCTGCAAAGATGGGGATCGGGGAAACCCAAGGCGGGATTATGATAGGAAAGATGAGGATCGTAATCACAATCAGCAGCCCCGGGGGCCAGTAATCAACATGATCTTCGGTGGCCCGACAGCGGCCGGGACAAGTAGAAATTCTAGAAAGGCGTATGCGCGAGAAGTAATGCACATTGTAGGGGAAGCACAAAAACGTGCAAAGACAGAAGTCTCGATTGGATTTGATGATTCGGACCTCGAAGGGGTGAAGTTTCCCCATGATGACCCTCTGGTTATCTCACCTGTGATAGGCAATTCCCAAGTAAAGAGGGTCTTGATCGACAATGGAGCATCGGTGGACATCTTGTTTCATGATGCCTTCTTAAAAATGGGATATGCCGACTCTCAGTTGACGCCGTCAAACATGCCCATATATGGATTCAACGGAGTAGAGTCGAAGGTCGAGGGAACAATTCAGCTACCCATGACTATAAGGCAGGAGCCACGTGAGGCAACTCAGATGTTAAATTTCTTGGTTATCAAAGCTACATCCACATACAATGCTATCCTAGGTAGGACGGGACTACATGCTTTCAAGGCGGTTGCCTCTACCTATCATTTAAAGGTTAAGTTCCCAACCAGAAATGGAGTAGGAGAAGAGAAAGGGGATCAAAAGATGGCAATGAGTTGTTATGCGGCCGCACTGAGGCCGGATGGAACCGGGGGGCAGGTTCTCCCAATCGAAGATATGGATGTTCGGGAGAATGAAGAGCGCAGAGGGAAACCAGCAGAGGAATTGCTTCCCATACCTTTGGAGCTGGGAGATTCTGAGAAGGTTACTTACATCGGGGCATCTTTGAAAGACCCCTTGAAGAGCAAATTGATCTCCTTTTTGCAAGACAATAGTGATGTCTTCGCATGGACAGCAGCTGACATGCAAGGGATAGATCCCCAATTGATAACACACAGCCTGAATGTGGATCCAAACCGGAAGACAGTGAAACAAAAGAAGAGAAATTTTGCACCTGAGAGGCAAGATGCCATAAAACAGGAGGTTGACAAACTCCTAGAGGCAGGGTTCATTGAGGAAATCCAGTTCCCGGAATGGTTGGCCAATCCTGTAATGGTCAAGAAGGCTAATGGAAAGTGGAGGATGTGCATAGACTTCACTGATTTGATCGACGCATGCCCAAAGGACTGTTTCCCCTTGCCAAGGATCGATACGCTGATAGATGCCACGGCTGGGCATGAGATGTTAAGTTTCATGGATGGCTTTAGTGGCTATAATCAAATCAAGATGCAAAAGGATGATATTCCAAAGGTATCGTCCATCACCGACTTCGGTGTGTATTGTTACTTGGTCATGGCTTTCGGACTGAAAAATGCATGAGCTACCTATCAGAGGTTGGTAAACAAGATCTTCGCTCATCTCATTGGAAAGACTATGGAGGTTTATGTGGATGATATGCTGGTGAAAAGCCTACGCATGGCAGATCACATTGAACACCTACGCGAGGCATTTGAAGTGCTGAGGCACCATAAGATGATGTTGAATCCGGCCAAGTGCGCTTTTGGTGTTGGGTCTGGAAAATTTTTGGGTCTTATGGTCTCAAAACGGGGAATTGAGGCCAACCCTGACAAAATCAAGGCTATTTTGGACATGGAACCACCACGTTCTATAAGGGATGTACAGAAGTTAACTGGGAGGATTGCTGCGTTAGGGAGGTTCATCTCCAAATCCGGGGACAAGTGTTTGCCGTTCTTTAAAACTTTGAAGAAGGTAAAAAACTTTGAGTGGACTGAAGAAAGCCAAGAGGCCTTTGAGCAGGTGAAGAAGTATATGTCTGAGGCCCCGCTGTTGGCCAAGACAAGTACGGGAGAAATCCTTTATCTTTACTTGGCTATTTCAGGTCAAGCTGTGATTGCGGTGCTGGTAAAGGAGGAAAACAAGGTTCAGAAAGCCGTATACTATGTGAGTAAAGTTTTACACGGAGCAGAGTTGAACTACTCCGCTATTGAGAAGTTTGCTTTAGCATTGGTAACTGCCTCTAGGAAACTAAGGCACTATTTTCTGGCACATGAGATTGAGGTCCTTACAGGACAGCCGTTGAGAAATATTTTGCACAGCCCTAAGGCCAGTGGTAGGCTCATCAAGTGGGCAATTGAGTTGGGAGAATTCGATATTAAGTACAAGCCAAGGACGGCCATCAAAGCTCAGGCACTTGTTGACTTCGTGGTTGAATGTACCATTGACAACCAAGAAGTCGGGGGGCAGGAGATACCTCAGGAAGGCAATAAGGAAGACAAGGAACCCATAGTAGAGGAGAAGGAATTCTGGGCGCTCTATTTTGATGGGGCATCAAAAACGAAAACAAGTGGCGCAGGTCTTGTCTTACAAAGTCCCGATGGATTCATGATTGAATACGCCCTGAAGCTAGACTTTCCAACAAGTAATAATGAGGCAGAATATGAAGCTCTGATAGCTGGACTTGGCTTAGCAGGAGCTCTAAGGGTCAAAAAGCTTAAGGTTTGTGGAGATTCAAGGTTGGTTGTGGCTCAAGTCAATGGAGAGTTTGAGGCGAGGGATGAAACCATGGCTAAATACTTAAGGCTTGTGAAGGCAATAATAACTCAATTTGATGAGTGCTACATCGAGCACATTCCGAGGGAGGAGAACACCAAGGCTGATGCCTTATCTAAGTTTGCCTCCTCAGAGATAGAAAATTACTCTGGAAGTGTCCACTTCCAAGTTCTGAGAACCCCTACCATCGATTCAAAGTTAATCGCACCTATTGGAGTGAGGGAATGTTGGATAGATCCCATAAAAGCACACCTCGAGACTGGTTGGCTCCCGACTAATGCCATGGAGGCACGGAAATTATCTGTGAGAGCGCTGAGGTATGATATGATTGAGGGGAAACTCTACAAAAAATCTTTTGTGATTCCGTATCTAAAGTGTTTAAGGCCCGAAGAGGCCAAATCAGCTATTGAGGAGGTCCATGAGGGAATTTGCGGACAACACCTGGGGGCCAGGGCCCTAGCTCACAAGATAGTCAGGCTTGGATTCTATTGGCCTGAGATGATGGCTGATGCCAAAGAGTATGTGAAAAAGTGTGATCGGTGCCAGAAACATGCACCAGTGGTTAGACAACCACCAGAGATGTTGACATCCATTAGCTCCCCCATCCCGTTTGCTATGTGGGGGATGGACATTCTTGGGCCCTTCCCTATGGCCACTGCTCAAAGGAAGTTTCTAGTTGTAGCTATTGACTACTTCACAAAGTGGATTGAGGCCAAACCTTTGGCTAAAATCACAGCCAAGCAAATCATGCAATTCTTCTGGGAGAATGTCATGTGCAGATACGGAATACCACGAATTCTCGTTACAGACAATGGTTTACAATTTAACAACAAAGAGTTCAAGGACTATTGTGAAGAGAATGGGATTGAGCTTCGATTCACCTCAGTTGCCCACCCTCAAGCTAATGGTCAAGTTGAGGTTGCCAATCGAATCATCCTCGATGGACTGAAGAAAAGAGTGGAACGCTCCAGAAATACTTGGGTGGATGAGTTACTACCCATACTCTGGGCATACCGAACCACATGCAAGGTGATTACTGGAGAAACTCCATTCATGTTAGCCTACGGGGCTGAAGCTGTAGTACCCGTGGAAATCATGCATGTATCTCCACGGGTGGAGGCCTTTGAACCAGACACCAATGAGGAAGGGATGAGACTAGCCCTCGATCTGATAGACGAAGTAAGGGATGAAGCCCATGCTAGGAATACGGAGCATCAGAAGAAAGCTTCCTTCTACTACAACCTAAGGGTGAAAGAAAGGTTCTTCCGTCAAAGAGACTTAGTGCTCAGAAAGATTGAAGCATCCGGGGTTGGACAAAAAGGAAAGCTGGCACCAAATTGGGAAGGCCCATATCGGGTCAAAAGCACACTAGGTCGAGGATCATACAAGTTGGAGACTCTGGAAGGAATCGATGTGCCTCGCACTTGGCATGCATCGAATCTCAAGGTCTATTATGTTTGATTATCCTATGAAGGACATAGCTTATATCTATTAGGAAAGTAGAAATAAGGTCGACGAAACCATTTTGGAGTTTTTTAAACTCTGAGTAGGAAGTAGAGTATTATGTAAGGGCTAGGCCCATTTCAAGTTTTAATGCAATTTGGTTTTCTCCTCCTTTAGTTGTTGTTTTATGTCTATTATGTGTCAAAAGCATATTTAGAATTGCTAGCTAAAGTAAGCCAAAACACAAAAGGCAAAGCAACCAAATAGAAAGAAAAACCAGAAAATGCATAAATCAAATAAGCAAAGCCCGGAGGCTATAGTTTCAAGGTTGCTAATTTAAAGAAAGCAAAACATCAAAAGACATGCCACGCAGGGCCAACATAAATAAAATCAAGGTGCCTTAGTCTTCCCAGTACTCATAGCAGGAGAATCTCTGTCAGTGCTGGTATGGGTAGTCGAATCCCCAGCAACTGAACCGCCAGATTTAGCACGGAGAGGGGAGCGAGCAGGGTTCAAAATCCTGTCAGTAGCATCCTCCCCTTCCTCCTCTTCCTCCTCCATGGGGGTGATTCTCTGAGACTCCAGCAACTTGGCCAGCTCCAACGGGGCCTCAGGGCAAGGAATATCACCAATCTGGAACAGCCCGGGGTGCCTCTCAGAAACAGCATCTAGTGCCCCCTTCCAGCCACTAAAGTAGTTGGCTGGGTAGATAAGATCATCATGCTTAGCCATAAGCCTCTGAAAGTCCTCGGAGTCCATATAATCATCTATGATATCCTCCTTGCCCTGGCGAAGCTCAGCAATGCTGCCATAGGCTTTCTCCAGCTCCTCCTCCTTCGCCTTCAACTTCTCTTCCAAGCCTGTAACTTGGGCCCTCGACTGGTCAAGATCCTTCTTGTGAGTCCCAGCCTGAGTTCACCAAGACTTGGCATGATGCATGGCTGCCTGGAAATAGGTGTTGCCCTGAAAAACAACAAGTTAAAAATAGGCAAGAAGTAAAAATCTAAGGTAACGAGGTAAAAACAAATACTTACGGTGGCAAGAGCCTGAGCACCCATTAGCTCAACACCCTCCAAATCGCGGGAAACGACAATATCGCGATAATCAGCAGGGGTGATTGAGTGGTAGGACCAATCCTTAGAGTGTTTGGTGCTTCCTACAACCGAGTCCTGTTTTCTGATGCCCCAAGCAGGACGGAAAACAGAACTCTTAGCAGAGGAGGTAGCCCCACTGACCTCTTCTACATCAGCAGCATCATGAGGCCTTAGAAAGGCAGGCTCTGCGGGCTGTCCCCTAGGGTCCTTTGTAGCTCTTCTCCTCTTCATACGGGGAGTTTCCCCAGCCAAATGTTCCTGGAGCTCATTAATGGCCCTCGCAGCTGAAAAATCAAAAGACAAAATTAGTAACAAGTGAAATGTAACATGCAAAATGAATGAAAAACTAGGTAAAAGAATGGAGGGGTTTACCCTTATCAGTAACAGAAGAAAGACCCACAGACTTGAGGGAAAATTCCTCAAGGAGAGTGAAGAAGTGAGTTTCCCCTTTGTCGGCAGTAAGGGTGTTGAAAGCAGCTCTTTCGGCATCAGTTAGCTCGATGTCATCTGAATTCCCATCAGTTACCTTCCCAAAGGAGCTGCGAAAGAGGGTGCCCCAATCACCCCCCTCTCACACAAGGTACATGAACTCCTCTTTCCATTTAGGGTTACTATCGGGAATTGAAGAGGGATCGTAGATATTTGGGATCGTAGCACGAAGGCTGATATATACCCAGCCAGGATAAGTGATTGCACTATTCTTAAATTGAAAAATCTTCCTAAAAAGAGAAACAGATAGTGGAAAGTTGTTTTTTTAAACAAAGGACCATGAAGCAAAGAATGGTCCTCCAAGCGTTTGGAACTAGCTGACAAGGGTTTATTTGAACATCCGCCAATAAGGTGGGGATGAAATCATTAAAAGGAAAACGAAGCCCAGCCATGATAGCATCCTTGTATATGCACAAGGCATGGGGCTTCCAATGACAAGAACGATCCCCTGGTTCAGCTGGGACTAATTTTAAGGGGGAACGAACATTGAAGAGTTTGTTGAATTTTTTAATTTTCTCAGCATCAAAAAATCTCGAATGATGATTATAAGAATCTAATGCAGAAACAGAGGGATATTCATCCCCCCTTTGATTAATCATGTCTATCAAGGAAGTATATTTTGAACGGATAGGAGGGAAAGAGGTACCTCGCGATGATGCACTCATCTTGCTCAACCTCCTAGCTTCTCTGTCATCCGCCATTGATATTCTTGGGATGAAAGCTTCAAGAAATGATCTTTAAAGAAACCCAGAAAACCGCCTTGGGGAGAACTTTGGCCGGAATTTTCTGCCGGAAAATGCTTGAGAACTACGAGCTCTAGAGAGAAATTTTTGGTGAAATGTTGAAAGTCAAGTGAGAAATGAGGTTCACCCCCCACTCTTTTATGCACAGCACAACCGGTTGCTTAACCGGTTACCTGTCATGGCAACCGGTGATAACAGGTCAAGGCCCAAAGCCCAAACCAAAGCCCAAGATCTAGAAGCTTATAGAAGCTTTTAGAAACTAAAAGAAGAATTGAGAATTCTTTTTAAAAAAAAAAATTTAATAATAATAAAAAAGTCTTCATATCCTTACGACCTCGATCCAGGTCGAGCAATGAGTTATTAAAATTTACGACGTGCCTCATTTGGCATCCATCCACGACGTCGATCCACGTCGCAGAACGAGGTCGTGGGCTTAACGATCTGCTCCATTTGGCGTCCATACACGACGTCGATTCACGTCGTAGAACGAGATCGTGGGCTCAACGATCTGCTCCATTTTGTGTCCTTATACGAACTCAATCCACCTCGTGGATTGAGGTCAGGAAAAGTACGACCTGTCTCTCCTGGTGACCTTGTACGACCTCAAATCAGGTCATAATTTAAGGTCGAAAGTGTCACGACCTGCCTCATGCATCGCCCTTACACGACCTGGACTCATCTCGTAGATTGAGGTCGAGTCTCACACGACCTGGCTGTTTAAGAGGCCATACACGACCTCGTTCCTGTTCGTGGGAGGGGGTCGAAAAACCCACGACCAGGCCGACTTGGTAGCCTTGTACGACCTCGATCCTGGTCGAACCACGAGGTCGCCAGCCTCACGACCTGGGCAATTTTGAGGCCATACACGACCTCGTTTCAGGTCGAAAAAAAAAAATATTTTTTGAGAAAAGTTGGAGATAAAATTCCAAAAATTTCCAGAAATATGAAAAAATAATTTTATGCTCGAAGCGCAATTTAATATTTTCAAATTAGTGATAATTAGTGCCGTTTAGCGCCGTTTAGCGTTGTTTAACATCGTTTAAACGTCGTTTAAGGCTGTTTAGCACCGTTTAGTGACGTTTAGCGCCGTTTAATGCCGTTTAGCGTCGTTTAACATCGTTTAAACGTCGTTTAAGGCTGTTTAGCACCGTTTAGTGACGTTTAGTGCCGTTTAATGCCGTTTAATGTCGTTTAGTGTTGTTTAACATCGTTTAAGGCTGCTTAGCACCGTTTAGTGACATTTAGTGCCGTTTAGCGCCATTTAATGTCGTTTAGCGTCGTTTAACATCGTTTAAACGTCGTTTAAGGCTGTTTAGCACCGTTTAGTGACGTTTAGTGCCGTTTAGCACCGTTTAATGCCGTTTAGCGTCGTTTAACATCGTTTAAACGTCGTTTAAGGCTGCTTAGCACCGTTTAGTGACGTTTAGTGTCGTTTAGCGCCGTTTAACGCCGTTTAATGTCGCTTAACATTGTTTAAACGTCATTTAAGGTTGTTTATCGCCGTTTAGTGCCGTCTAGCACCGTTCAATATTGTTGGCATAATCTAACATCGTTGTATACGCGTCGGTCGCTCCACGCTTTACATCAAAACGATATCTAAGATAAACCCTAACCCAAGTCTCGAATAAGGCCGTAATAACTTCAAGGAAAACCTGATCAGTTTTCCTAGAAGTTGGGGGGCAAATGATATGGGCTAAAAGTAAACCCTAAAAATACATTTAAAGTGGTATTTAATAAGCCTAGATTGGTCCAAGGTTAAAGCCCTTTTGTGAGGCCCAAAACCTTATTTATGATAATAAATTCGTAATTAATAAATCAGCCAGTTTCAATCTTCAAGATTGAGTCTTAAAAGAAAACTAAATCATACTAGGAGTAGCCTCCAAGGCATACACCTTCAATGCTTATCTCCTTATCTCTTGGAAGGCTCTAGAATTGGGCCAACTGAATAACCTGCCCACCAAGTCTCCTATTTCAACTCTAATTCTAGGGTTTTCAACACCTATATAAGGACATGTTCCTTCACATTCAGAACTACGTTTTTTGGCTTGATTCTTGATATTTGCAAGATACGTAGGCATCTTGTGAGGACCTGAGTTAAGTCACGAAACACTTGATCAGCCATTAAAGCTCGAAGCTCTCATAAACCTTAGCATTAATTACGCAGTAAATACACCCTATATTTCGTTCCACAACAGTCCAAAATTTTGATAATCGGTAGTGTGGTCCTTCGTACGACAAAGATCTTAAAATAAATAGATGAAAACCGTTGGATCTAGAATAAAGAATGTTTATATTTTATTATGTTATAAACTAAAAAGTATATTCATATTGAAATACGAAAAATGTATATGTCAATGATTTAAATCATATATAATTAGATTTTCTACATTGATAGAATTTTCAATGTAGGAATTCTACATATGATAGGGTTAATGTAAAAATTCGTAATTATATTTTCTCTTGATATTGTGAGGAATTCTACATATTTTTTAATTATATCATTTTCAGACTATAATTTTCTTTTTAAAATTCAATTACAATACGACATTTTTTAATTATATCCTTTTTAGATTATAATTTTCTTTTTAAAATTCACTTCTAATACAACCTTTTCTAATTATATCCTTTTTAGATTATAATTTCCTTTTTTAATGTGATCTAATCTTCATCGTGTAGTTTCAATCCAATGGATCATATGATTTTGGTAGTACAGTGACCATACCAAAAATTTGGATAAGATCCCTCTTATGCTTATTATATATAAGGATATAATATAATTTCACGGTAGTAGCTATACGTGGTTATAGTTCAATATCAATTTTAAGATATTAATAATTCGATATGAATTTATTTTGGATATAATCTACGTACAACATTGTACTTTAATTTTTTGTGTTTTGTTTTGTTGTCTAAATGTATCTGTACGCATCAATGCTGAAGGACACATGACAACTATCTCTTTTTTACTTACAACCCCCACGGTCTTTTTTTAATATCTATTATATATATTAATTTTTTAATATTTATATGTTATTACATATCAAATTGTTGGTAAAAAATTGATATATATTAGGTTTTACACGTTCAATTATGATTATATCCTTTTCATATTATTTATTTTTTTTAAAATTTAATTTCAATACAACCTTTTTTAATGATATCCTTTTTAGATTATAATTTCCTTTTTAATATGATATAATCTTGATCGTCTATTTTTAAAAATATTAGATTTGACGGTTGAGATTATTTTGGTAGTACAGTGGCCAAACCACAAACCAAAATTATGGATAAGATCCCTCTTACGCTTATTATATATTAAGATATAATGGGTCCTATAACTTATTATATATTTACTTATTTTACTTATTTTTTTAATTTCCCTATCCAATTTAATGTTAACAAATTAGGAAAAAAAAGACTAATTTACACTTTGCATCCCCTTGGTTTGGACTTATTGCACTTCGCACCCAGTATAATTATATGCATTTTGCATCCTTTAATTTTCTAACCCGCTACACTTTGCACTTTTTTATATTTGCACCGTTAAGTCTTACCGTTATCGTTAGTCAAGAGGGGTAAATTAAACTTTTCACAAATGAACATATAAATTTTTGACACTTTGCATCCCCTTGGTTTAGACTTATTGCACTTTGCACCCGGTAACATAATTTTTGGATTGATATTGAGCTGAATTTAGCTAATTAATATTATTTTTCTATATAATCAAACTTGAAAGAGATAATTTTTATAGAGCAAATAAATAATTTCTGCCCATTAGCTATTTTATAATTTTATTAATCTTTTTTTATTTCCAACTCTGTTTTCACGTAAAATTACTTATAAGTATTTTTGTTTTTTTATCATTAAATTAATTTTAACTATATTTTAACGTAAAATCAATTATATGTAATAATGTGATTAATATATGACTTAATATGTATAAATTAGCATTTTTTGATATTTATTTAAAAGTTCAATAAATTTTTCATTCATTATTTTTATTCAATAATATTTTATTAAATTTACTTTAATATCTCTCAGTTAATACTCTTTCGATTGCGTTAAAATGTGTTGAATTATAATAAATTATTCTTTATTTTTGTAATTATATATTAAAATCTTAATACAATTTTCAACAATATATATGGTACTAAAGGAAATTATTTAAAATTTTCAAAACTTCTACATCGGCACAAATCAAATGGGGCACCGATAAGATATATACTATTATATTAAAGCCAAAGTTTTGGTGTTTGCTTTTCGTTTCGATTATACTAATTATTAATATAAATAAATAATAAAATAATGTTTTATTATTTTCTAAAAAATAAATACTCATGATTTTCTGAAAAATTGTTAAATCCAAGCTTTGTATTAATATAAGTGTGCAAAGTGTAAATTAGTCTTAATATAAATACAATCTGCAATCTGACAGTTATGCCCTTCGATAATTAGACGTTGTTAGTCAATTTTGCTGACCAATCGTTAATGGGGTGTAAAGTGTAGAGGGTTAGAAAGTTAAGGGATGCAAAATGCATATAATTATACTATTGGGTGCGAAGTGCAATAAGCTTAAATCAAGGGGATGCAAAGTGTAAATTAGTAAAAAAAAAAAAAAAGAAGGAAAAGAGAGAACTTTGGAAGAGGAAATGAAGATGAAGATTTTATTTTGAGATTTAAATAAGCGCAATCTATATAATCCAACAAATTTCAAATAGGCCCAACCTGAAAAAGCCGACAAATTTCAGATAACAAAATTTAAAGCCCAAAACCAAACTCCAAAATCCCGCCTCTCCCCAAAATTTCGAATTTGAAATCGTCGAAACGTGAAACCAAACCCCCACTCAACTTTATAAAATAATAATAAAACCACATCTCATCTAATCTTATCTCACATTTCCCCTTTCTCTCTAAACACACACACACACACACACAGAAGGCACATTCTCGGTGTCGAATCGCGATGGCGGATCGCCCTCTCCAAACCAGCAACAACGCAAACATCTCGAAAACAATCGAAGAAACCTACCAGAAGAAAACACAGCTCGAACACATCCTCCTCCGTCCCGATACCTACATAGGCTCAATCGAGAAACACACATCCAATCTATGGGTTTACGAGAACAACGAAATGATAAATAAGCAAATCTCCTATGTCCCTGGCCTTTACAAGATCTTCGATGAGATTCTCGTAAACGCTGCTGACAACAAACAGAGAGATCCGAAGATGGACTGCGTCAAAGTCGTTATTGATGTTGAGGCTAATTTCATTAGCGTGTATAACAACGGAGACGGTGTTCCGGTGGAGATTCATAAGGAGGAAGGTGTGTATGTGCCTGAATTGATTTTTGGGCATTTGTTGACCAGTAGCAATTACGATGATAATCAGAAGAAGACTACTGGTGGACGGAATGGTTACGGTGCTAAGCTTGCGAATATTTTCTCTACGGAGTTTGTCATCGAGACAGCGGATGGGAAGAGATTGAAGAAGTATAAGCAGGTATAATTCTTAGGGCTTTTGTGTTTACTTAATTTTTTGTTGATGAATGTTTTGTTTAATTAGGGTTTTGTAAGAATTTATGTTTAAATGTTGAATAATTAGGGTTTTTGTGTGAATATATGTATTCTGTAGATGAATGTTTTCTGTAATTAGGGTTTCTGTGTGATATTATGCATAGATGTTGAATAATTAGGGGTTTGTGTGAATTTGTATTATTATACTATGTTAATGTGCGTTCATTAGTAAATCTGTATTGCACAATTGTCATATCTGAATACATTGAATATGGTTGGGGCCTATTGCTACTCCACTCCGTGTTTGTGTATTGTTACTTTTTATTGCACAATTACTACTTCTGGACTCATTGTAAGCATGTCGATGTGGAGAAAATGATACTATGAGTATGAGGATATGGTTGTTTTGATACATGAGATGTTTTCGGGTGCACTTGTTTTGTGTGCAGTAGTATAACCGATTGAAGATGATGAATATTTATTCATTAAGCTCCTCTATATAGCTATTTATACTATAGGTTTTTGTTGATGTTATGATGGTTTTTTCAGGTTCAGTATAATGTCTCATTTTAATCTGGTGAATTGAAATGTACAGGTTTTCTCAAATAATATGGGAACAAAATCTGAACCCAATATAACAAAGTGCAAGGTGTCTGATAATTGGACCAAAGTCTCATTCAAACCTGATTTAGCCAAATTCAGTATGACTCATTTGGAAGATGACGTTGTTGCCCTGATGAAGAAGCGAGTGGTGGATATAGCAGGATGTCTTGGTAGGTCTGTGAAAGTGGAATTAAATGGTGAACGGGTTCCAGTAAAGTCCTTCACTGATTATATTGATCTGTATCTGAACTCGGCTAACAAGAATAGGGAGGAGGAGGAACCCCTTCCAAGGTTAGTTTCTTTGAAAATCTTTTGTTATCGTTGTTGTTTCAAATTATTGCTGATGGTGACTATATGATATGCAGAATTGTTGAAAAAGTAAATCCGAGGTGGGAGATTTGTGTCAGCCTGAGTGAAGGACAGTTTCAACAGGTAATAGGCACAAATTAGTGAACAGGTGTCAAAACAAGCTCCTATGTGATTTTCTGTTACTTATCTATTTTATTTGCTGTTATACCAGGTCAGTTTTGTGAATGGGATTGCAACCATCAAGGGTGGCACACATGTCGATTATATTACGAGCCAGTTAACAAATTACATCATAACTGCTGTTAATAAAAGGCAGAAAACTTTGAAGCTCAAAGCTCATGCTGTGAAGAGCCATCTATGGGTCTTCGTTAATGCTCTAATTGATAATCCTGCTTTTGATTCCCAAACGAAGGAGACGTTAACAATTCGGCAAAGTAGTTTCGGATCTAAATGTGAGCTTTCAGAAGAGTTCTTGAGGAAAGGTTTGTCTACTGTACCATATGTTTTATGTTCTAAAGAAAAGAAACTGTTTGATACTAGAGATTTAAGTTCTTATTAGTTATATCTTGTTCACTGCAGTGGTACTTAAAACTGGAGTTGTAGACACTCTGATCTCATGGGGAGAGTTAAAGCAGAAGAAAGACCTAAAGAAAACTGATGGTACTAAAAAGGATCGTGTCACTGGCATTCCTAAACTAGAAGATGCTAACAGTGCCGGGGGGAGCAAATCTGATAGATGCACCCTAATTTTGACAGAAGGAGATTCAGCTAAGAGTCTTGCAGTAAGTTCCATACTTCTATCCTTAACTGAATTCGTGACTCTTGGTATTTTTACATGCATAAACTCTGACAATTGACTTTATATATAGATGGCTGGTCTTTCTATTGTGGGCCGAGATTATTATGGTGTCTTTCCTTTAAGAGGTAAGCTGCTCAATGTGAGAGAAGCAACTCATAAACAGATAATGGAGAATGCTGAAATTCAGAATATTAAGAAAATACTTGGACTCCAGCATGGGAAATCATATGACAATGTCAAGTCACTGAGATACGGTCATCTGATGATAATGACCGATCAGGTAGACACCATTTGAAAATTTAACTGTCACTGAGAAGTTTGTTTATTAATTGTTTGATGAATGAGAATATGGCAATGCTGAAGTTTATTATATCAACTATTTTGTGAGTTCATATGTGTGTGTGTGTCGGCAGGATCATGATGGTTCCCACATCAAAGGGCTTTTGATCAATTTCATCCATTCTTTCTGGCCATCATTGCTAAAAGTTCCGTCTTTCATGATAGAATTTATCACCCCAATTGTGAAGGTTTGCATCTTATATTGAAACTGGATAAATCAGCCGTTCTACTTAGTAATTGCTGAAATTGTGTATGCTTTTCTGTCTTTTTTTTTACATAATGATGAATATGTTTCTATCATTACACCTGTACAGGCCACCAAAAATGAAAAAGTCATATCATTTTATACGATTCCAGAGTATGAAAATTGGAAGGAAAGTTTGGGGAATGCTCTACGTGGCTGGACAATAAAATACTACAAGGTTTGTATCTATTAATTAAATTGTAATTATGGCAACTGTAATTGATGGCTTTGTTGATGATATATTGCTATTGTACCAGGGGCTGGGAACTAGTGATCGGACGGAAGCTCAGAATTACTTTAAAGACCTTGGAACACACAAGAAAGAATTTAAATGGGCTGGTGACGATGATGGTGATGCAATAGAGCTGGCCTTTAGTAAGAAAAAGATTGAGGCAAGAAAGAACTGGTTAAGGCAGTTTGAGGTTAGTTCTACAATCTTTCAAGTGATTTTTTGATTTTTATGATGATCATCATATAAACTCCTTCTCTTGTTCCAGCCTGGTACTTTCTTAGATCAAAAAGAGAAGCTGATCAAGTATAGCGACTTTGTCAACAAGGAGCTTATACTGTTTTCAATGGCTGATCTCCAAAGATCCATTCCATCTATGGTTGATGGCCTGAAACCAGGACAAAGGAAAATTCTTTTTTGTTCTTTCAAGAGGAAATTTACCAAGGAAGCCAAAGTTGCACAATTCTCGGGGTATGTGTCGGAGCATTCAGCCTACCATCATGGTGAGCAGAGTCTTGCAACTACAATTATTGGTATGGCTCAAGATTTTGTAGGTAGCAATAACATAAACCTTCTTCTACCGAATGGGCAATTTGGTACCCGAAACCAGGTAAGATATTCTGAAGTTTTAATTAATTGAAGCTTAACATTATATACTTGTAGCATGTTAGTAACTTCCTGATTTACAGGGAGGCAAAGACCATGCAAGTGCTAGATACGTTTATACTCAGCTTGCTCCAATTACTAGATACATGTTTCCTAAGGATGATGACATTCTCCTTGAATACTTATATGAAGATGGGCAAAAGATAGAGCCTACTTGGTAAGTTCTTACTTCTTTTGCAATTGAACAATTTTTTTTCCATCAAACTTTCATTTTTTGATTTTGAGTTTCTTTCTGTGATAAAGGTATGTACCTGTTGTACCAATGGTTCTGGTAAATGGAAGTGAAGGAATAGGAACAGGTTGGAGCACGTACGTTCCGAACTACAATCCAAGAGACATTGTTGCTAATATAAGACGGTTGCTAAATGGGGAGCCGATGCAGCCTATGGATCCATGGTACAAAGGATTTAGGGGAACTATTGAGAAAACTGCAACAAAGGAAGCTGGAGCAACCTACACTGTCTCCGGAATTATAGAAGAAATAGATGATACTAATGTTCAAATCACGGAGTTGCCTGTTCGTAGGTGGACTCAAGATTACAAGGAGTTTTTGGAATCAATGTTGTTTGGAAATGATAAAATAAAGGAACCACCTATCAAGGTACTGTTAACATAAACGTGATTAGCTTATTATCTTACAAGATCTGTTGGAAGCCTTATACTTGCAACCCATTTTTCACAGAATTACAGCAACCAGAGTGATGACTGCACT
This sequence comes from Saposhnikovia divaricata, assembly GCA_036435485.1. NCBI lineage: Eukaryota > Viridiplantae > Streptophyta > Magnoliopsida > Apiales > Apiaceae > Saposhnikovia > Saposhnikovia divaricata. The sequence goes on along the minus strand of CM071597.1, from coordinate 62,577,595 downwards.
GTACATTTCGATGTAGAGATGTCCGAGGCGAACATGCTCAGTGCCAAGCAAGAGGGGTTGCTAAAGAAATTCAAGCTAACAACTACAATAAGCACCAGTAACATGCACCTCTTTGACCCAAAGGGTGTAATCAAGAAATATGACAACCCTGAACAAAGTACGCAATTTTGGTGTAAGATATTATAGGCATTTTTACAAAAAAATATAAGACTCAATTTAACAAAGTTATTGTTGTGGCAGTTCTAGAAGAATTTTACCATGTGCGCCTTGACCTTTACAAAAAACGGCAGGCAAGTCAAATAATTAATAATTACTGCTATGTAGTAATGTTTCTTTCATTTATTGCACAGAATGGCCACTAACTTCGGGGTTATTTTTCGTGCAGAAAATTCTTCTAGAAAATCTAGAACTGGACTTGCTAAAACTTGATAACAGGGTCAGGTTTATTCTAGGGGTCGTGGAAGGAAAAATCAAGGTGAGCAATAGGAAGAAAGCAAATCTTTGTCTTGAGTTGAAGGAAAAAGGTTTTACACCTTTTCCGAAGAAGGTCAAGGTAGAGGAACTCATTGCTGGGGCAACTGATGCTGAGGAAACTGAAGAAAATTCTGAAGAAAGTGGTGGTGCAAAAGGTGTACAAGTTGGTGACTATGACTACTTGCTGCAAATGGAAATTGGGACCTTGACTAGTGAGAGAGTTCAGAAGCTACTTAGAGATAGAGAGCAGCTCAATGTAGATGTTGATGAACTGAGAAAGGCAACTCCAATGTCCCTTTGGCAAAAAGATTTGGATGCTCTTGATAGAGAACTTGATGTATGATCAACTCTATCTGTTTTTCTTGTTTTTTTTTCTTTGTTTGCCTTCTCCTGCTTAATCTTTTGGCATTTATAGGCACAAGATCAAAGAGATGCTGTTGACGAAGCATCCCGGCTATCAACTTACGAGAATAGGATGAATCCGGGTGGTCCCAAACCTTCGAAGAAAGCACCAAAGAATCCTCGGAAGACTACTAAAAATGCCAAAAAAACAGAAACAGTTGCTAAACCGTTGGACACGGCATCTGCAATGGAAACAGGTAAATACACAGTAGTGCCTTAAATTGAATATTTACAGGAGAAGTTTTTGTGAATCATATGTTTTGGTTGACTTATTTGCTTCCTCACTAGACCAAGTTCATGAAGTAGTGAATCCCAATGGCAAAGCTGGACCAAAGAAAGCTCCTGCTAAAAAGGTTGGAAATGAGAGCTAATTTCACAATTTGCAATTTCTTTTGAACACATGCATTTTTATCGTACCTAATATACTTTTACTTTGCAGGGGAAATCAACTTCCAATTTACGAGATGAAGATGAAATACCCAATCTTAGTGACAGACTTGCTGCCTACAATCTCAATTCTTCGCCTGATAATTCGGAAGGTCAGGGTGATCCTCTATTTTTGATATTCACTGAGTTATGATTATGATTATTATTATATTGGTTGAAGTGGTGATTAAGTATGATCTTTTAAGCTTGTATATTCTTTGTAAGGTTGTTTATTTTTCTTTGCACAGTAATGGAAGTTGAAGTGCCCCAAAAACAAGCCACGAAGAAACCACCAAGCCGGAAGAATGTGGCTGGGAAGAAGACTTCATTGGATATATCAGGAGATGATGAAGATCAAGAGTTTGAGTTTGAGGATATCAGTGACGACGAGTTTGAAGTTCCAGTTGTAAAAGGAAATAAAGGTGGAAGAAAGCCAGCAGCAGGAAATGCCAAGGCAGCTAAACCAGCAGCAACTAAGAAGAGAGGGCCAGCTGCATCTAGTAAGCAGTCTCAACTAGTTAGCCAGAAGCTGATCACAGATGTTCTGAAGCCTGCTGAAAGTGCTGGGGTATCGCCTGAGAAGAAAGTGAGGAAAATGAGGGCATCTCCATTTAACAAAAAGAGCAGTTCTGTGTTGGGAAGGGTTGCTGCTAAGGACTCAAAAGATGATAGTGTGTCAGCAGGCTCTAGCTTTGATACTAGTGAAACGATGATTCGAGTGGCTAGACCACAGAGGGCAAATCGCACAAAGACAACTTATGTTCTGAGTGACAGTGAGGATGGAGAGGATGCTACTGATGGAGAGGCCACTGACTTTTCTGAATTCAGTGAAGGTGAAGATTAGTGTGGCATTTTGATTATTAATATTCTCCTTCTCGGAGATCTGTAGGCCAAAAGCCAAAAGTTGAACTTTCAGAGTCCTTAATTGTGGTAATGCTGTATTAGAATTCAGAATTATCAGTTGTTGAAATATGCTATTATCAGAATTCAGAACTATATCAGTTGTTGAAATCTCACCATTTATATGTTGTATGTGTATTCAGTGATCTTTTTTTAATGGTCTTGCTAAACTGAAACAAAAGTATTTTAATCATTATAAGAAAGATCAAAGATGGAACTACTACAAGAACACTTTTATATCAATCTTGCTATATTACTCTGTTTAACTGAACGTCCGATCTTTTACTGAAATGTAAATCAAACTTAAAAATGAAAACTTTGATAATCACTAATGCTTCTGGTAAATTTTGTATTATTTTAGGTGGTTTTTGTATTATTCTGGTAACTGTCGAATGTGTTTGGTTTTTAGAGTTTATAGGATAACATGGTTTTCAATAGACCATTACTGATGATGGCCCTATATATTACATATGATATATCCATAGATTGCTCAGCAGATTACAATAAAACCTCACACATATCACAGATAGCTTCCACTTTTAACAACAAATCTTTGATTTCTGTTTTCATCCTTGTCTTCATAGTGAACAGTTCTTCCTGTTCCTGTTCTACTGCTTGGAGTACAACAAATTTTTGACTTTGGATCTCCTCAGCCTCCTTCAATTGTATCTTTCTGATTCTACTAGTGTACTATTCTTTGATTTACCATTTTTTGCTTTCGCTATGCATTTAGGACCTTCAGATTCCCTTCTTGCTTTATCAGTGCGCGGCTGATACATTTTAGCTTCTGTAGCTTGATTTTCACAATACTTTCTAATTCATCAAATCCAGGTTCCATTTGAGCATACCTTGGAAAATCAGAAGTGGCTGTGTGCTTATCATATGTTTCAAAGTCAAAGCTAGGAAGTAAACTAGCAGATTTTCCAATTGAGGAGCTTTGTCTGAATATACATCTTTCAGCCTAGCAGGTTCTTGGTTGGATTCTCTTAAGATACTAGTACATTCTCCCTGTATCTTTTTCAGATTTTCATTTCCAGCAACAATCAGACTGAAGCTGCTCTTGGAAGAATCAGTTTCTGCAATCATGATGGAGAGAGTAAGCATCGAAAGGAAAATAAAATGTTTTTTTTATTTGACAGGAAAAGCATTAGCTAAATTCATTCAAGCAAATTCTTGTCAGTAAGGACAAGATGAGTAACATCAATGAGGCATTCTTCCATCCAAACTTTCACATCATCTAAGGATAGAGAAATTTTAGCAATGGGAATGTTCCACCTTTTTACACTTTCTATTACAAAAATGGAAATAACAATGATCAAAATGACCTGCTAGCACTACAATGTCATTTACTAAAATCTGAGTAGCTGTCCTATGTTGAGACTTCACCTGGAGCTGTTTAACTAAAGTTAAGCAGTCGGATTCAACTTCAATAGATCCGAGTCCTGCATCAAAAGCATAGCTTAAACCAAAACATATTGCTTCTGCTTCAGCTTGTTGGACATGAGCACATCACCGACACCTTGCCCATTCCAGTGTAAATGTTAGAGGTTGCTGCGTCCGTGTTAAAGTTCAAACAATCCTGCAATTCGAGGTGCCTTGTCACTACCATTCAAACACATAACAGTTTACCTTGTCATTTACGATATCAAATGCATGACGATCAAGAGATAAATGAGTTAGAGTTGCTATGAATAATAATGAAGCACTATAATGTAAATGAAAATAATCCGATCCCATTCAACACATTATTACCTTAGAGTTAAAACTGATCAGGGAAACCAGCAAACAATGCCTAATTTTAGATAAAGCAGAAAACCAGAGGAAGTAGCAAAAAATCTGATAGAGAACCTAAATTTACATGCCATGGCTAACAAACTACTCTTATATCTAATTGACATTTACAGAAAATAATTGCAAGAGAGGTAAAAACTTAAAATATCACTCCTGAAAACAATGAATTCTTTTTCATGGTAAATTTTCAAATTTGTAAAAAACAAGAAAAGTTAAATTATAGTTTGAGGTCAACACTTGGTAAATTTGACCTGTAAACAATGTATGCAAGGAAAACTATAAAAATTTCGTTGTAAATATAACATCATACGAATGTTTTTCTTTCAAAAAGCTTAAGTTATTGGATCTCATTATGGACTAATGCTCTATATAACATATGCAGGGTTCAAAGTTCAAACCCAGTGAAGCATTGGTTTTCCATGTGCACGAAAGCCCAACCCATTTTTTTATCTCAGATATCTTTTCTTCATAGTATTTTGTCTACCAGCAAAAGTCAAGTTTCTTCCCATTTATGTGAACCTTTAATTTTTTGCTATTTTTAACCCTATAGAGAAGATACAAGGGATGGGGTAGTCGAGCACTTGAGCATGCTATCATTTTTATAGAATTATAATGGAAAAGACTAAAGTTTGCGTTACAGGAGGATCAGGATATCTGGGATCTTGGCTAGTTAAGAAACTATTGCACAAGGGTTATATTGTTCATGCAACTTTAAGAAGCTTAGGTCTCTCCTCTCTTCTTTCTGTTTTAAGTATGCATAGATAATCTAAATATGTATTTACAGTAGTCTTTCGTGTTTTTGCAGATGAGAAAACCAAACTACACCTTCTTAAATCTTTGCCAAATGCGGACACTGGCCTAGTGTTATTCAAAGCTGATATCTATAATCCTTGTGATTTTGAAGCTGCAATCGCGGGTTGTGACTATGTATTGCATGTAGCTACTCCATTGCAACATAATGCTGAAAGCTCTCAGGTAACCTTTTTTTGGTTGTATATAAAAGATACAGATTTGTGATGGAAAAATCCAGTAAAGGATGATCTTTTCTTATGAAATAGTACAAGGATACAAGCGAAGCTGCCATTGCTGGAGTAAAAAGTATAGCTGATTGTTGCTTTAGATCACAAACTGTGAAGAAGCTCATATATACTGGATCTGTGGTGGCTTCTTCATCATTGAAGGATGATGGGAGTGGTTTTGAATCTTGTTGGGATGAATATTGTTGGACTAGTCTCAATGACATTCCTTTCACTTACTCTAATGATTCTTTGCGGGTACTTGTTCATCATCTTTTCAAATCTCTACTTGCTATACTAACATTAGCCGTCTCCTAGCTGTGCTAATCTTCATTTTAGACCTGCTTTGTCTTAAGGCAGAAAGCATAACAAAGGCCCTATCATGCATTCCTCTTAAATCTCCAATTTCATAATGTTTAAAACCATCATGTTTTTTAACACAGAATACAAGAAATTTATAATTTCACCAAGGGAACATTCTCGGATAAGCCTAGATAAATCATGACCTTTTTTTTTTTGTCTGGACTTTTGCCTTAATATTGTGAAGACGGATTTAAAAATCAAATTTAGTTGCGTTTGTGGCTTTGTTTTGAAGGCATATACTATTTCAAAGACCTTAGCAGAGAAAGAAATTCTCAGCTACAACACAATTGAATCCGAATCGGACACTGGTCTAGAAGTTGTCAGCTTAGCTTGTGGTTTGGTGGGAGGAGACACAATTCTTTCCTATGTACCTGGTAGTGTTGGTGTGATTCTATCACCTCTTCTCGGAGACTCACTTAGTAGCCATTACAAATCCTTGCAACATTTGCAAGAGCTTCTTGGTTGCGTGCCACTTGTTCATATCGAAGATGTTTGCGAAGCGCATGTTTTCTGCATGGAGAAGCCTTCCTTGAAAGGTAGATTTATATGTTCAAATGCAGATCCGACTGTTGAAGAGATCACAGAGTATTTCAAGAACAATTACCCGAATCCAGAATTCAAGATTTTAGATGCGTATGTGTCTTTTCTTAAAAAAATCGTATCCTTTTATTTTTCGGTGTTAATTATTAGTAATGATTACTATTGATATCTAACCATGCCTGCCTTCATTTCCAGTATCAGTGGAGGCAGGGGAAGCAAATGCACTTCAACTGAGCTCATAAAACAGGGTTTCGAGTACAAATTTAACATGGCAAGCATATTAGACGGGAGTATACATTGTGGAAAAATGCTTGGATTTCTCCCTCCCAATTAAGTAGTTATAAATTTGATCAGAAAAAATCCAATAAGTCGGATGAAACAATACCTCACAGTTATATTTTTTTTACGGGACTCCATTTGTATAATGTTCTTGTATTCCTGTTATTTTTATGTTACACTCCCTAAGAGAAATAGTACTCCTGTTATTTATGTTACACTCCCTTAGAGAAATAACTAGGTAAAAACATTTGGTAAAAGATATTTTATTTATCTTTAACATTTTGTCAAAAAAAAAAAAAGGATTGCATAACAATTATATAAACCACTTGTCCTTTCTCAATGATCTGTTACTCCTGTTTTTGTGGAATGATTCATGACCTTTGATCTACATTTCCATTGTCATAACTCAAGCACATCCATTTTGTTCATACTTCATTCTCAACTCATAAATTTTTGCTGCAAATAGTGAAGCATTTGAAACTGTAAGATACATACAGAATTCTAGAAATGCAAGAATCAGGAAAAATGGAGAGGCACAGGGATTGGCACAATCCCCATTGGTTACCACCAATAATAACAAAATGTACATCAGTAATGGGACTAAACATAACAACCATAGCCACCCACATGCTTGGCTTCATCTTATTGTTGGTTATTTGTCATTTCGCTTACATGTTCTTGCGCAAATTCTCGCAGCCTCGTGTCGTCTCTGAATTCATTGTAAGTCCCCTCCTTTTTTCCCATTCATATACGGTTATATATTTCCATATCTACGAATCTTTTTTTTTTTTTCTCTAAATAATTAGACTTATTTAGTGATGATTGAGACAAGAAGCTCTTACACTTAAGTATCCACAAATCTATTTTTACACATGAAAAAACACGAACAATCTATGAATTTTCATTGGGTGTATTTACTCTTTGTTTTAATGAATTAACGATAATCCATGAATTTTAAAAGATTATTTTTGATTTTAATCTTAAGCAGAGTCTCGAATGTTAATATGGAATCATGTAGAGTTAACAACGGTTCTCAGAATAAAAAAAAGTAGAGGCAACGATTTAAGTAGAATTTCTTATTGCATCTTTAAAATTTTATGAATAATTATAGTCATTTTTATATATATAAAAAAAACACTAACAGATCTATCAAAATTCATAATTCTACTAAATCCAAACAAAATTCAAAATTCTTTGAATCTCGTCCTATTTAAATGAATTTTTATTGATATACTTAGTGGCAGGGCAACCGGTGTCAAGGGTAGTTCATGTAAATCAATTTGGAATCATTATCAACTCATGTTGTGATTATGTCAAGGTTTAAGTTGTATTAATTGGATGTTAATATGCAGGTAGGGCTGTTGATAAGCAATTTACCATTCGTGAGAGACAAATTAAGTTCAGAAGTACTTAAACAAATGAATTATATAGTAGAATCTGGCATGGTTTGTCTCATGTTTGTAGTTGGTTTAGATATAAACCCTATTGTCTTAATCAAAGTTCCGGTTCGAGAAATGAAAGTAGCCATGGCTGGATTCTCGGCTACATTCCTCATTGCTTTTTTTGGAACACCACTCTTACATATTCCTGTAGTTTCCAACACAGTTTTCTACCTTGGTCTTTCCTTAATTCTCTCCGGCACAGCCTATCCTCTTTTAACGCGCCTTTTAACTGATCTCAAAATAGTGAAATCCGACATAGGAAAATTTGTTATTACTTCAGCAATGCTCTCAGATACCATGTCCATTCTCTCAATCTCAGTAGGGTTTATCATATATGACCCTGAGGAGAATTTTAAGAGGCGAAAAGGGAATGAAATAGTTACTATGATCGTAACTTTATTGATGGAAGTTTTCTTAGCAGCCTTGGTTGCACCAGTAATCATGAGATGGGTGAATAGGGCTAATCCAGAAGGCAAACCTATGACAGGATCTCACCTTGTACTTGCATTGGCGTCAATTATTGGAATAGCCAGTATTGCACCATTGTATGCAAAGTATAGTGGTTTGTTGAGTGCTTTTTTAGCAGGGCTATTTATGCCTAAAGATGGGAGGATATCAAAGATGCTGATAAATCAAGTTAGGTACTTATTTACCAGCATCTTTTACCCAATTTTTTTTACGGGACTCCATTTGTATAATGTTCTTGTATTCCTGTTATTTTTATGTTACACTCCCCGAGAGAAATAACTAGGTAAAAACATTTGGTAAAAGATATTTTATTTATTTTTAACATTTTGTCAAAAAAAAAAAAAAAGAGTTACATAACAATTATATAAACCACTTGTCCTTTCTCAATGCTCTGTTACTCCTGTTTTTGTGGAATGATTCATGACCTTTGATCCACATTTCCATTGTCATAACTCAAGCACGTCCATTTTGTTCATACTTCATTTTCAACTCATAAATTTTTGCTGCAAATAGTGAAGCATTTGAAACTGTAAGATACATACAGAATTCATAGAAATGCAAGAATCAGGAAAAATGGAGAGGCACAGGGATTTGGTTACCACCAATAATAACAAAATGTACATCAGTAATGGGACTAAACATAACAACCATAGCCACTGTCACAAGGCTATTTTCTTTTTCTCGAATGTCGCCCCGTGATGCCTAGTTTCGCCCGAAACCAGTCAGCACTCCGTTCCGCCCGATCGTCACCCTGCGCAAAGGTTAGATCTACTATGGACAAAATATCTTTATCTACAGATTATTGAATTTAAACAACACACACAAACGTTTGGGAATAATCCCTATCTTTTATTGCCTCAACTACAACCAAAAGATATCAAGCCTCGCGGCACAGTTACAATGATTTCAACTCTTCGCTCTAGACGATCTGCTCCTATCACTATAATATTTGCCACTAGCTATGTTCCTTAATTACAATGTGCCTACCATCTATATTTATAGCCAAGCACAGCAGACCACGTCCTTGTCTTATTAGAAGTCCATCAGCAACTCCACATAGAACTCTGCCAGCGCGCGCATGCCTAGCGCCCGAGTCCTACTAGAATTAGGACTCCCGCGCCTGATGCCAGCGCCCAGCGCCCGACTCCTTCGAGGAGTAGGAGTCCCGCGCGCACAATGAATCCCGCGCGCGCTAGGAATCAGCGCCCAGCACCAAGCCGACTTCTACTCAGACTAGGATTCAGCTTCCAGCGGCCTGCCTCATTGTTTCCCACTCGGACTTGGTTTCTCGTTTAAGCCAGCAACAAGCCAACGCCCCAGCAACTCAGCATCAGTCTTTCGCTCCCGCCTAATCAAACCCACGTCTCAAGTCAAGGCTGCCTTCTTGTTGGATGCCCAAGCCACCACTCTTGGACACCCCTGTTTACCCACCGTGTCAAGGGTCTAACAAACCACCCCCACCAGAAGAACTCGATGTCCTCATCGAGGGGCGATCCCAATACTCCCGAATCTGATCTTCAAACTGCCACAAATTAACTCCCTTTTCCCAAGTTACATCAGCTTCTTCTTCGCCTTCCCATTGCACAAGATAATCTGTCCTCCTATTCTTTTTGCTCATACCTTTAGTCATATGGCTAAGGACCTTTTTCACCTTCTTCTCAAACTGTGTTCTAATCACTGGAGGTGCCCTTTTCTTTTGCTTCCTCCCATCAAGCAACAAGTCTGGTTGGAACGGCTTCAAGAAACTCACATGGAATGTCGGGTGCAATTTCAACCGATCCGGCAAGCTAAGGCGATACGCCACAGCGCCCACCTTTTTCACAATCTCAAACGGACCATCATACTTCTGAACCAGCCCTTTGTGAATTTTCCTAGACTTAATATTTTTCTAGATTTGTGGTATCAACTTCAACAACACCAAGTCGCCCACTTCAAACTCCAAGGGACGACGCCTTTGATCAGCGTATTTCTTCATCCGCCACACAGCCTTCTCCAAACTCGCTCGGGCCTCATCAACCATTTCTTGTCTCCCAATAGCAAATCTGTACGCCGCCGGACAATCACCACCTGATCTCTGTATTCCCACTTCGTTTGGGGTTCGTGGCTGAACTCCAAAAATAATCTCGAAGGGGCTCTTGCCAGTCGCTGATGACTGCTGCAAGTTGTAGCAAAACTGAGCTACATCCATCAAATCAAGCCAATTTTTCTGACTTGCTGAAACATAGTGCCTGAGATACTCCTCCAACAACTGATTCATGCGCTCCGTCTGACCATCTGTTTGTGGATGATTCGCAGTCGAAAACTTCAGTTCACTGCCCATAAACCCAAACAATGCCGTCCAAAACCGACCCGTGAATCTGCTGTCTCGATCACTTATAATATCCCCGGGCAACCCAATGTACTTCACAACATGCTGAAAGAATAGGCCAGCTGCTACCTCGGATGTATATTTCTTTGGTGCCGGAATGAACACCGCATACTTTGAAAACCGATCAACTACTACAAAAATCGACCCCTTCCCATCCACCACAGGCAACCCCAATATGAAATCCATAGACACGGACTGCCACGGTCTTTCCGGAATAGGCAACGGTTGTAAAAGCCCAGCTTCCTTCCTCCTCTCAGTTTTATCGAGTTAACACACCAAACACGACTTGACATAGGCCTCAACATCATCAATCATCTTGGTCCAATAGTAGGACCTGTTAAGCAATGCTAGCATCCTCTCTACCCCTGGATGTCCTGCCCATCTAGAATCATGAGACTCCTTCAAAATTCTCTGCCTCAACGTTCCTCCAAACGGCACATAAAGCCTACTGCCCTTAGCAAACAGTAGCCCATCCTCAAGCCAATATTTTCGGATAACGCCCGCTTTTACTTCCTTCACAAGTTTCAAATACCCAAGGTCTGACTTTGAATGCTCTTTGATCTCTTCTAGGAAATTTGTATCCACAACTGACATGGCAACCACCGTTTCTTGTACCTTTTTGCTCAACGCATCAGCTACTTGGTTCTGCACCCCCGGCTTATGCACCCACACAAAATCGAACTCAGCTAGAAACTCTTGCCAACATGCCTGCTTTGGGGTCAACTTCTTCTGAGTCTTGAAGTAAGTGTTTGCCACATTATCCGTACAAACCACAAATTTCGCTCCCAGCAAGTAATGTCGCCATATTTCCAAACAATGCACCACCGCAGTCATTTCCTTTTCATGTGTGCTGTACCTCTGCTCAGCATCCTTTAGCTTTCGACTTTCATAGGCAACCGGATGTCCCAACTGAACCAACACGCCACCAATAGCACAATCCGAAGCATCAGTATGAACCTCAAATGGCTCTCCAAAATCAGGAAGTTTGAGCACCGGCTCCGTAGCAATTTTCAGTTTCAACTCCTCAAATGCCCGTTGCTGCTCATCGTTCCATACCCAGATCTGATCCTTTTTAAGCAAATCCATCAAAACACTCACCTTCTTTGAGTATCCCTCAATAAACTTGCGATAGTAGTTTGCGAGGCCAAGAAAAGATCTCAACTCCGCTACTTTCTTTGGAGCAGGCCAATCGATGATAGCCTCTACTTTCTTAGCATCCATTTTCACCATGCCTTGACTGATTACATGCCCTAGAAAGTGAATCTCATCCCTGCAGAACTCACACTTCTCCTTTTTGACATAAAGGTTATGCTCACACAGTTTAGCAAATACATGCTTCAAGTGTTCTATATGTGCCTCCAAGCTATCACTATAGATCACAATATCATCCAAGTACACTACTACAAAGTGACCTAGATACTCATATAGGACATCATTCATCAAGTTACAGAATGTAGCAGGTGCATTTTTTAACCCAAAAGGCATAACTAGAAATTCGTAAGACCCATACCTCATGACACATGCCGTCTTAGACTCGTCGCCTGCTGCAATTCTGACTTGCCAATATCCCGACCTCAAATCCAGCTTTGTAAAGTACTTGGCCCTCGAGAGCCTATCAAATAGCTCAACCACATTCGGAACAGGGTACTTGTTCTTAATAGTCACCTTGTTCAAGGCCCGATAGTCCACACACATCCTCAAAGACCCATATGCCTTCCTCTGAAATAACACAGGAGCACCGTAGGGAGCCTTCGACGGTTGAATCAGTCCCGCATCCAACAAATCATTCAGTTGACGCCTTAACTCAGCCAACTCCATAGGACCCATCCGATACGGGGCCTGAGCAGGAGCCTTAGCACCTTGCTCTAACTCTATCTTATGGTCCGCAGCACGTCTAGGAGGCAACGATTTAGGCAACTCAGGGGGCATAACATCATCAAACTCATCGAGTACATCAGCCACTGCATCGGGTAATTCAACCTTCACATCAGGCTTTATCTCAACTAACGCAGCTAGATATGTTAACTCACCCCGTTTCAAACCAGCATTAATCTGTACCGCTGACACCAGTCCGGTTTTCTGATCACCCTTATCGCTATCTAACCCTTTCACAAAACAAGGATTGCCTTCATCATGTATGAACAACCCCTGCAAATAAGGCATCACCGCGACCCTTGCTTTCAATAAGAAGTCCATCCCCAGAATAATATCGAAGTCATCCAATGGCACCGCCAACAAGTTCACTTTCCCCTCCCACTGTCCAACCTTAAGATTCACCTCACACGAACCCTTAATACTCTGTGCTTCAGAATTCACCGCCTTAATCCGACTACCACTTGGTACTAAATTCAATCCCCATGCACCAATGTTTCTATCGGCTACAAAACAGTTTGTGGCACCAGTGTCCACCATCGCTACAACGCTCCTCCCGTTCACAGCGACTTGAGCATACAACAGCCCACACGACTTTATTAGTTCATCTGCCTGAAGTGCATTCACCAAGCGCAATGGATTCACCCTAGCCGGGGCACCCTCTTTGCTATGGTCCTCCTCAACGATTATGGCATTCAGTTTCTCCTTCCTAGGACAATCCCTCATCATGTGAGCTCCGCCACAAATATAACAACCCTTAGGCTTTGCCTTCGCATCCTCCTTAGGCTTGTACTGGCCCTCACCTTCTTTCGAATTGTTCTTCTTGTCTTTCACCTTCTTGTTCTTACCACCGGCCTTTTGTTTATCCGACTCAGTAGAACCAGCAAACTTATAGTCAACCAAGCTATCCGCTGCAGCTATCGCCGTTGTCAAATCCTTCACATTCTGTCGACGTAGCTCAGATTGAGCCCATGGTTTCAACCCAGACACAAAGTTGAACAATTTATCGTCGTCCGACATGTTCTTGATATCCAACAAGAGATAACTGAATTGTTTCACATAATCCCGTACGGTTCCCGTCTGCTTCAACTGCTTCATGCTTTCCCTCGCTAACCAAGCAACATTATTAGGCAAAAATTGATCTTTGAGCTCCTTCTTCAAGGACTCCCAAGTTTCGATCCTCAGTCTACCAGCATCTTTATCATCATCTACACGAGTCCGCCACCACAACTTAGCATCCCCCGCTAGATACATACTAGTGATCGTTACCTGTTCACTAGCTTGGACACGAGCAGCCTTAAAGTACTGCTCCATATCCCACAAAAAGTTCTCCAGCTCTTTAGCACTTCGGCTACCATCAAACTTCTTGGGTTCTGGAACCTTCAACTTCGTCTGACCCTCTCCAGGAGTCAAGGAGGTACTAGTAGCCACAGCCCGCCTCAAAATCACCGTCTCGTTCTCAAGGTTCTTAACACGCGTCTTGATCCTTTGAGACAACGCAAAACCCTCGGTCAATTTCAAGTCGATCGCCTTCATATGGGACTCAAGCATCCTCCGTAACGCAATCATCTCATCAGCCATGGACTGACTACGTTGTTCCAATGTTGGCCCATCAGCTACCAGTGGTTCACCAACCTGTCCCTCCAATCTGGCAACACGTTCACTCATGTCACCTGACCTCGTACCTACGGTCATCTTTAACCTTAAGCTCTGATACCAATTGTCACAAGGCTATTTTCTTTTTCTCGAATGTCGCCCCGCGATGCCTAGTTTCACCCGAAACCAGTCAGCACTCCGTTCCGCCCGATCGTCACCCTGTGCAAAGGTTAGATCTACTATGGACAGAATATTTTTATCTACAGATTATTGAATTTAAACAACACACACAAAAGTTTGGGAATAATCCCTATCTTTTATTGCCTCAACTACAACCAAAAGATATCAAGCTTCGCGGCACAGTTACAATGATTTCAACTTTTCGCTCTAGACGATCTGCTCCTATCACTATAATATTTGCCACTAGCTATGTTCCTTAATTACAATGTGCCTACCATCTATATTTATAGCCAAGCACAGCAGACCACGTCCTTGTCTTATTAGAAGTCCATCAGCAACTCCACATAGAACTCTGCCAGCGCGCGCATGCCTAGCGCCCGAGTCCTACTAGAATTAGGACTCCCGCGCCTGATGCCAGCGCCCAGCGCCCGACTCCTTCGAGGAGTAGGAGTCCCGCGCGCACAATGAATCCCGCGCGCGCTAGGAATCACCGTCCAGCACCAAGCCGACTTCTACTCAGACTAGGATTTAGCTTCCAGCGGCCTGCCTCATTGTTTCCCACTCGGACTTGGTTTCTCGTTTAAGCCAGCAACAAGCCAACGCCCCAGCAACTCAACATCAGTCTTTCGCTCCCGCCTAATCAAACCCACGTCTCAAGTCAAGGCTACCTTCTTGTTGGATGCCCAAGCCAGCACTCTTGGACACCCCTGTTTACCCACCGTGTCAAGGGTCTAACAGCCACCCACATGCTTGGCTTCATCTTATTGTTGGTTATTTGTCATTTCGCTTACATGTTCTTGCGCAAATTCTCGCAGCCTCGTGTCGTCTCTAAATTCATTGTAAGTCCCCTCCTTTTTTCCCATTCATAAACGGTTATATATTTCCATATCTACGAATCTTTTTTTTCTCTAAATAATTAGACTTATTTAGTGATGATTGAGACAAGAAGCTCTTACACTTAAGTATCTACAAATCTATTTTTACACATGAAGAAACACGAACAATCTATGAATTTTCATTGGGTGTATTTACTCTTTGTTTTAATGAATTAACGATAATCCATGAATTTTAAAAGATTACTTTTGATTTTAATCTTAAGCAGAGTCTCGAATGTTAATATGGAATCATGTAGAGTTAACAACGGTTCTCAGAATAAAAAAAGTAGAGGCAACGATTTAAGTAGAATTTCTGATTGCATCAATTTTATGAATAATTATAGTCAATTATATTAAATAAAAAAAAATACACTAACAGATCTATCAAAATTCATAATTATATTAAATCCATAAAAATTCAAATTTTTTTGAATCTCATCCTATTTTAATGTATTTTTATTGATATACTCAGTGGCACGGCAACCTGTGTTAAGGGTAGTTCATGTTAAAAATTGTAGAAAAGTTGAAAACTTATGAAAAACCTTTTGGTTTGGTGCTAGTATTCAATTATTATAATGCATCACAAAATAGGGTCTGTTTTGTCACTTTTTCTAGCACTTCACACATATATGTAAATATGTATTACTCGCATAGTACATTAGATTAACCAGACTTATTTGAATACATTGTTGGATCCTGGATTCATACATACAAGTTTCTTGAAGGATTTGTGGCCAAATATTATGTAATGAATCTGAGAATCCATTAGGATTTGCAAAAACAGCTATTTAACTTCGCATGATGTCTATGTACTAATGTATTGACAACTTTTTCCAGGTACACCTACAGAATGGGACACATGCTATCTGATGGTTCATATGTATGGAGCAAGACTTATTCATTTAAATCATCACCATATCCTGGTCAGATTTCTCTACAGAAGATTGTAATATTTGGAGACATGGGAAGTACTTTCTTCTCAAAATCAATACAATATTATATTGTGAAAACCTTTCTTTGCTAATATGTGCAAGATGCAATAATTTGAACAACTGCTACAACAAAGGTCATAATTGTACTGTGAAGTTGGAATCATGTGTAGTTGTTTAATAGTCTTAAATTATAGATGTACTCTTATTAAGGAGAATACTGGTTCATCAAAATTGAGTGTAGTAAATAATAATTTAGTAATACCTGCTACGAATTTAGCAAGGCTAAGCTTTAGGTTGCTGGGCAGTGGTCTTTGCTTAATGTCTGTTTTTTTTTTACTTTTGCATTAAACATATAAATAGCCTAAGTGCATTACATTGCATTAATGTGCAGGTTACAAAGGAGTATGATGGTGTAGGATTTGATTTCCTGGTAGTTGTGTATGCATGAAGAGAGAAGGATTGTTGGAGTTTCTTACTTCTAGCCTAGCCGCGGGTTTTCTTTTTATTTATTTTGTTGCTTACTAAGTTGTAGTGTGGTATCCGTCAACTAGAGACAAATGGAACCAATCATGCAGCAGCGTCTTCGTGTTTACATTGTGGATGTTTTCTGTAGTACTATGTAACACGAGATATTCACATATACATATAATTTACATGTATGTACTATAATCAATTTTCTCCATTAATTGTCTATATAAAAGATGTTATAAGTTTTTATGAATAAAGATCTATTTGTAACCAGATGAAAAATAACATCAATTTTAGTATCTAAGACATAAATATACATCAATTTTATTATGGCAAAAATGATGTCTAAAACAAAGATATACATCACACTTTTTCTACAATATTTGATGTCTAAGAGAAAAATATAAATTAGTTTTTTCTGTAAAACTGATGTTTATATTTACATTAGACATCAGTATAGGATGATGTCTAAGAGAACAATATAAATCAATTTTTTTCTGAAAAAATTGATGTTTATAAGTACATTAGACATCAGTATAGGATGATGTCTAAGATAACAATAGACATCACTTTATTTGTTAAAATCATGATGTCTAATATCTAAATAGACATCACTTTCAAAAAAAGAAGTGATGTGTATGTGAAAAATAACTTAGTTTATTATATGTTTTCTAGAATATAAGGCATGCAAGTTGTTTATAAAATTAATTATATCTAAACTATTTTGTAGAACAACCGATGTGTATTGAAGGAAATATCGATGTATATGTTAGCAAAAACACCAGTTTCTGGCCGATGTCTAGAATAGACATCTCCGACAAAGACATCACTTGCAAAATAACATAGACATCGGCCAGAAACCGATGTCTATTGACCCTTTTCTTGTAGTGTATTCCTCCCAGTAAATTTGTCGACCTTTACGTTAATAGCACCAGACATCTTTCTCCCGAACACCAAGCTCTTTATACCGGTTTGTTATAACGGAAGCAAGAAAGATTATAATAAACGTAAAGAAAGAACACAGATAGGCAGAAGAGAAAAGTTTTATTGATCTTGAGGATACAGATTACAGCATACAGATTACAGCATACTGCATATTACATCATACAGGTAGGTTATGACCTAGAGAGTATATATAGTACTCTCTAAATTAACAGAATTAAAGCAGCATCCTCATCTTCCACTTTAACATCAATTTTACGCAATTCTAATAAGATTGTGTTTAACTGATCTAAGTGATCTCGAAGAGGCATACCTTCTTGCAATCGTAGACTAAACAGACGTTGCTTCAGAAGCAACTTATTTGTTAAAGACTTTGTCATGTAGAGACCTTCAAGCTTCAACCACAAACCAGCTGTGGTACCTCCTCCGCGACTTCAGTAATAATATCATCTACAAGACATAACATAATTACAACATACTGCATATTATAGCATACATATTATAGCATACAACTAGGTTATGACCTAGAGAGTATATATAGTACTCTCTA
This sequence comes from Saposhnikovia divaricata, assembly GCA_036435485.1. Taxonomy (NCBI): domain Eukaryota; kingdom Viridiplantae; phylum Streptophyta; class Magnoliopsida; order Apiales; family Apiaceae; genus Saposhnikovia; species Saposhnikovia divaricata. The sequence goes on along the minus strand of CM071597.1, from coordinate 62,559,711 downwards.
TGCGGTTACGGAAAAGCCCAGAAAAATAGGCCCAAAAGAGATAATCCAAGATACCCTTGGGGCATTACATATTTAAGGCATATTGTAACATATATTTTATTCAAATTAAAGTGCACCAGATTTTAAGTTTTTTAAAAATCCATTCAATATTCTTAAATTTTGAAATCCAACAAAATCTTTTAAAATTTCAAGGGAATCCCAGATATTGAAACACAGCCAGTGAATATTTCTATTAGACCTTATACTGCGATGAATATAAAAAGAAAAAATGTTACGGAATTCAAAATAGTAAAAAGAAATTCGTGACCCGTTAGTTAAAAAATATTTTAATATGAGTGGACCCGGATGAATAACATGTCTGTCTGTATTCTTTTACTATAAAGTGTTCTAGCTCTCTGGTTACACAAATAAATTACGCAGCAAGAAATAAAGCAAAACACAATGGCAATAGCAATAGTATTTGTTGCATTTACAGCATTGATATGTGCAGGGATAGCTTTGTACCGGCTATGGTTGAAACCAAAGAAGCTGGAAAAACAACTGAGACAACTAGGCTTTCAGGGGAATTCTTATCGTTTTTGGTTTGGAGATAAGAAAGAAGAAGTGTCCATGTTGATGGAAGCCAAATCCAAACCCATCCCTCTATACCATCATGATATCGCTCCTCGGGTTGTTCCTCTTCTGCATAAACTTGTCTCCGATTATGGTATGTACCTTGTATAGCCTTACATTAATCAACAATCTGTTTTTTACCATGTATGTTGTTGAATAATATATGATGTGTATAAGATGCTTCTCTGACGCCATAAGATTTCAAAAGCGTCGATTATTTAATTAACATGGTATGAGAGCTCGGTTTGGGTGTTCTGACAACGAATTGGTCCAAATTATGATTATGCAGATGCGAAAATCAAAGTCTTGTGTCACTTTTAGGACTGAGAAAACATTTTGTTTGTTAAATAAAGAGAACACTTTTGTTACTGCTTAGATTTCTCTTTTATTCACATTTAATGGATTCTTTTAATTACGATGAAATGCAAGTTAAAAATTAGTAATGGTGGATTTCATATAATATCATTTGGGGTTTGTCATATTTTGCAGGTAAAAAATCTTTTAAATGGTTTGGACCATCGCCGAGTTTGATTATTATGGATCCTAACATGATAAAAGAAATCCTAAATAAGAATTATATATATCAGAAGCCAAAGACAAATTTTCCGCTGCTCAAATTGTTCGTATATGGCCTCCCATTATATGAAGGGGATAAGTGGACTAAGCACAGACGACTTCTCAATCCTGCTTTCCATTACGAAAAATTGAAGGTTAAAATTACTTCATCTTTTATGCTTGTAAAATAAAACAAAAACTACTAGAAAATATAATGTCAGAAAGCACAAAGAATATATCCTGCTCATACAACTAGACAAGATGTGTGTGAGTGCGTTAATTATCATGAAAAGAAATATATGTAGTGTAGTGTTTGTTGGTTTTCCCTGTTAATTCTTGTTTTTTCAGGGTATGCTACCGACAATTGATTTTTCTTGCTGCGAGATGATGAAGAAATGGCAAAAAATGATATTGGAAGGAAGCAATACATGCGAGATAGATGTATGGCCTTCGCTTCAAGCATTTACAAGTGATGTCATTTCACGAACATCATTTGGCAGTAGTTATGAAGAAGGAAGTAGGGTATTTGATCTACAACTAGAGCAATCCGAACTTGTTGTTGAGGGGCTAGGATTACCTTACATCCCTGGATCGAGGTAATATTTAATTGTTCCACATATCTGAATATGATAGAATATGTGAACTGTACTAAAATGAAAGACAATAAATCGCATTTATTTTTTTCAAATAGAAATCAGTAATTTCTTATTCAGGTTTTTGCCAACTAAGAGGAACCAGAGGATGAAGGAAATTGATAGACAAGTGCGATTACTGCTAAAAGGTATAATTGATAAAAAGATGAAGGTCATGAAATCAGGGAAAGGTAGCACTAACGACTTGCTGGGGATATTGCTGGAAGCGAATTCTCAAGAACTTGAACATGGAAACAAAAAAGCGGGGATGAGCATTGAAGATGTAATTGAGGAATGCAAGGTGTTCTATGTTGTTGGCCAAGAGACTACTTCTATTTTGCTTGTGTGGACGATGATTTTGTTAAGTATGTATCCCAGTTGGCAAGACAGAGCAAGAAAAGAGGTTGATGAAGTGATCGGGATGGACAAAGTAAATGTGGATCACCTAAATCGCCTGAATGTTGTAAGTGCTTCAATTTGCATTTTATTAGTAGCAATAATAGCATTTAGATTAATAAACTTATCTGTATTGTGGTAAGACTGTATCATAATCTTCCCCAGACATGTTGTGAGAGCCTCGTGCATTTGTTACGAATTTAATCATGTAATCAATTTTAGTTCATTGACTTATTTTAATTCTCATCTACTGCAGGTGACTATGATTCTGTACGAAGTATTGAGATTATATCCGCCAAATTCTCTGCTAGTACGGAAAAAAAGCAAGGGGACTCAATTGGGAAATTTGACAACTTTACAAGCTGAAATTGGACTCGTGTTACCAATTATCCTAGTGCATCATGACCAAGATATCTGGGGAGCAGATGCAAAGGAGTTTAATCCTGAAAGGTTTTCGAAAGGAGTACAGAATGCTACAAATGGTCAGACTGCAGCATATTTCCCATTTGGCGCAGGGCCTAGGATCTGCATTGGCCAAAACTTTACAATGCTGGAAGCAAAAGTAGCCATGGCCAATATCTTGAAAAACTTCTCCTTTCAGCTTTCACCATCCTATACACATGCGCCCTACAGTGTCATTACTGTTAAGCCTCAATATGGTGCTAGCTTGATTTTGCGCAAGCTTTGACTACCTTGCAAGTCTTCATGTTTTGTTTTGAATCTTTTATATTTCTAAATAATTTTTTTGATAGGACATCATATATATGGACCCAAATTTATGTGGACTTGTCGTACTTTGGAGCTTGGGCTTAAATTCTAGTTCTTATTTCAATTTTCTTTTATAAAATATAAATTAAATACCCTCTGCAATTTAAAGATAGACACAATCTCAATCGAATATAACAGTGATCTAGAAAACTTTATAAAACTTCTATCGAATATAATTGAATTTTCATGGATTATGTATGTAATAATAATAATCAAATTTCAAGAAAATTTGATCTTCACAATACCTCTAACTATGATAATGCTACAGATGATCATTATTTACCTACCTGTTGAACTCTACTGGCCGCATGACATCCATTTCCAACAACAACTCTCTCCCCGAACAATGCTACAGCCTCCTTTATCGATCCGAACGGAGCACTTGTGTCGATTTCTGCATTTTTATGTTCGAATTTCTTCCGATAATCTGCAAGATTTCAGTATAGCCAAACTTGTGATTATTTAGCATTTTGTAATAAACCATAAACGAAAAAAAATGTATTTTCAAGGTAATATATCATTAGATTAATGAATGTTTAGTTCTATGTAATAATGAAAATTTTATGGATATAAATCTTAGTACTGAGCTGGAATTAAAATAATAGCTTAGTACTGAGCTGGAATGAATAACTATCAACATTGTTTGACTACAAAAAGAAAAACAGGTGCTCTAGCATTTTTAATATAAGTTAATCTAGCAAGAAAGAAAGTAAAACAAAATGGCAGCAGCAGTAGCAATAGTATTTTTTGCATCTGCACTGTTGATATGTGCATGGATGGCTTTAAATTGGCTATGGCTGAGACCTAAGAAGCTAGAAAAACAACTGCGACAACAAGGCTTACTGGGGAATTCTTATCATTTCTGGTTCGTAGATAAGAAAGAAGAAATGTCCATGTTAAAGGAGGCCATATCAAAATCCATCCCTCTCCACAATGATATCGCTCCACGGATTCTTCCTTTTCTGCATAAATATATTTCCCTGCACGGATTTGTTTTTGGGCACTTCCCAAAATGCCTCATATTAATGGAGTTAACTGACTTGCTTATTAACAATCAATCTGCCCCTTCCACGAATGATTTTGGACAATTCCCAACACAAACTACGATTATTTTAACTGTTGATATTTGCATGGATGGCTTTAATTGGCTATGGCTGAGACCTAAGAAGCTAGAAAAACAACCAAGACAACAAGGCTTTCAGGGGAATTCTTATCGTTTCTGGTTCGTAGATAAGAAAGAAGAAACTGTTAGGAATTTCCGTTTCCTGTCTTTACGTAAATTAAATACGGAGATTATAACAGTCAATAATAATAACAGATATTGACAGATGAACACCAAGATTTATACGTGGAAAACCCCCTTAAGCCAAAGAGGTAAAAACCACAGGACCAACTTCGAATGTTTCCACTATAATGATAATAATGGTTACAATATTCTCTCTCAAGTTTACGAAGTAACACTTGAGGTACACTTAAATAGTAATATAGCAATTAACTATTCCTTCGGTACTGGACCGGATAACCTGGAGAACTCCCCTTATTGCGGCTGCAATGGCTGGACGAACTCCTAATACTGTAGACCCAGATGGCTACTGCCCGACCAAACTCTCACACTAACTCACCCGAAACGAAAGAAGAGAGAAGCACGAGGGCCTCCTATTCTGACCTGCCTGAAACTACCACAAGGTAAGTTTCATACTAGATGGACTATCTAGCAGCTATGAAGGAGAGAAGAGAGTAAGATGTTTTGGTGTGTTTAACTAATGAAGGGGGAGGGGTTATATATAGGTGATATAAGATGTGGTAGGTGGTAGTAGGTGTAGTAGGTGGTGGTAGGTGGTGGTAGGTGGAGTGTGGAGTTTGGCAAGAAATGGTAGACTGCCTAACAATCTCCCCCTCTTTCCAAACTCACAGCTCTTCACTTGCACTCCATACCTGCGCCCTGTTTGCACAACTCCAACTTTTCTCGCGGAACCACCTTTGTCATCATATCAGATGGATTCATATCCGTGTGTATCTTCTCTATCTGTATCACCCCATCTTCAACCTGCTCCCGTAGCCAATGGTAACGTACATTAATATTCTTAGTACGACTGTGACAAGTAGCATTCTTGCTCAAGTCAATAGCACTCTGGCTATCACAATACAACTCAAAGTTGTCTTGCTTCTGACCCAATTCTTGGAGAAACCGCTTTAACCAAACCAGCTCCTTGCCTGCTTTACAAGCAGCAATATACTCTGATTCGGTTGTTGACAATGCAACACACTTTTACAACTTGGACTGCCATGCTACAGCTCCCCCCGCAAAAGTGAAAAGCATCCCTGACGTGGACTTCATCCCATCTGGATGTCCTGCCATGTCAGCATCTGTAAAACCTTCCAAGACTGGTTCACCGTGTCCATACTTTAAGCATAACTCGAAAGTGCCCTTAATATATCTGAGAATCCACTTAACAGCTTCCCAGTGCTTTCTTCCTAGATTTGACAGATATCTACTCACAACTCCAACAGCATGAGCAATATCTGGTCTTGTACAAACCAATGCATACATAAGACTCCCTACTGCGGATGAGTAGGGAACTTGGTGGCTAAGTTTGTGATGGCTATATATATATATATATACATAGTCATGTTGTATTTATTTGATGTGTGAAAGCTTAAGAGATGTAGTCTTAAGTATTGTTTGGGTGATGCTTGAGCATTGTTGGCTCAAGTATCGGGTTGGGACACCGTTAAGGTGTTATTGTTTTGATGTATTATTGATAACTGTTTTGATTAATAATACAAGTTTGGGGCATGGGTGTTTCCATGTCAAATATTGTGTGTGTTCTTATTTTGCTTTTACTTATTGATTTGATAGAAGTAGAATTAATACTTGAAAAGTGTTTGATCGCGCTTTGGTGGATTTTGTCAACTAATCGATTGGTTGTGTAGGTGCTCTGCATTGTTTGTGAATCTCGGATTGTGTAAGTCCCCTAACCTAACAGCGAGATATTTTTCGTCCCTGAGTTTAGCTAGAATCTTCTTTATATCTTCAGTAGTTACCTCTCCAGTAGTTTCAATCTTCATCTTTTTACTTGTACCTCAATCCTCTTATTATTCAACAGTAGTTGATCCATCAGTAGCTTCCCTTGAACCTGTCTCTTCATCCTAAATTATCTCAACAGATGGATCCTTAGTCTTTTTCTGCAAGGAACCTCCTACTTTAGCTATCTTCTTTCCTTTGGAATCTGCATGAGCGTGAGATGGAGTCTTTTTAATAGGGGTTTGATCTTCTTCAGGGTTCTCCTGTTCTTCTTCATCACCATCCTGATTATGACCTTCTCCCTCTTCTTTAGCTTCTTCCTTAGGTTCATTGTTCTTTTCTTCGAAATTCAACTGTTTCGGGGTAACCTTTGATTTCTTACCCTTCTTCCCCAAAGCTGTCTTTGACTTCTTTTTCTTCTTACTAAATGCTTGTTCCAGAGCGGACAACCTTTCCCCAATAGATTTTAGGGCTTCAAAAACATCTGCTGGTGTGATTTTCTTCATTTGGTGAGTATATTCTTCTTCGTTTGGTGTCTTCTCAATAGAATGGGTTGCTTAGCTATCCGAAATGCCTACCATCTTTCCACACTTAAGATGATAACTCCCCTCATTCTAATGCCAATGTTGATGAGTGGATTTCGTAACAACTTTAGAGAGGTTAATGATGAGTTGTAAAGGTTGACGATCAACTATTCTATGGAGAATTTGGGTTGTGTGTGGGGGGGTGAGCTGTGCTTGAGAGTGATTCCAACGATCTCAGGTTCCTTAGAGATAATTATAGAGCAAAAGTATCCATCCCCTCTCAAGTTGCCTACGTACCATTTATATAGGGATCAACCTCACATATTTCTAAGTCTATACTGATTCTGCTTGACCAGTTGTATGGATAAATCTAGTTCGAGTTGGTCTCTGGTTCCTTTAGAGCTTACTACGAACTAGAACTCGAGTTTTTACTCTACTGTAAATCGAATATCTATTAGAGGTAACATATGATCAACTGCATCCTAGGAATACTCTCCAATAACGAGTCTATATCTTTCTAGATGGCTTCTAGATCTTTCTGCTGTATAAATTTAGGAACCTGGTGCTCAGGAACCTATATCTCGGAACCTATTTCTCAGGAACCTCTCTACAGGAATCTGTACCTGCAGAAATAACAAATATATTAGTCTGTTGAGCCTTTCTATGGTTCCCCCGCACTGTTTACTGCCTTCAGGACTAATGCTAGGCTGATTCGAACTCTCCTTCGGGGAGAAACCTGGTCTTTTTGTAATCTGCTCAGCTTCTGGTTATTTGGGAACCTCTTGATGCTTGTCAACTCTTGATAATCTCTTTGTCTGATGCTCATTTCTTCATGTCTTATCTTTATGGCTTGCACTTAATTTGTCTTCTGGCATGTGTAAATTGGATCCAATAACTTAATGGACCTAAATTTAGCCCATGATGATTTTGGGCCCAACAAATCTCTAAAACTGTAAGGGCTATAAAGTTGACTGTTGAGATATCATCCTTGTGATTTTCAATTGATAAAATGATCATTCTTTATATTTAATTGGTGTATTTGAGGCTTTTAGCTACTGGCACTTCCTGGAATTTGACAGGTCTTTACAATATAATTGTTTTAACTATTATTCACTCCGTTATTGTGTATATATCAAGCTCTAAGAATTACGGTATAGTAAATATGATAGTGTTAATGTGTTATGCATATCTCAATTTAGGCAAAAGTTTCATACAAGTTAGGATGAAATATTATTTAGGAATAAGTTTTTTATGGCTAGCACACTGGGCCATACTCCTGTCTCCAATATATATATATAAATATCATTTAATTACTTTTAAATGTCATTTTCACTTCAAATAATGCAATTTTTTCCTTGTTTTAATGAACCACCGGTATGGCATATTTGCTTTTAAAGAAGGTAAAAAAGCTAAAGGCAAAATGGATACATCATTGTTTGGATTTGTGTAATTTTTAATGCAACTTTAATATATATGCAAAGTTTAAGTATACAAAAAAAATTGAAATAATGACTTTAGGAGACAGCATGAAGATTTTTGTCACATTCTTATTTAGTTTGTTCAGATAAGTAGTTCAGATAAGTATTCTATGGGTTGTGGCTCAATTTACACAAACTATGGTAGTATTTTGATTATGCTGCCTTATATATTTTGGTATATTTAGTATTGTGGTTGATTGCACATTAAAATTTGAGTGTTAGATTGCGTTACAAATTATTGGAAAGGTTTAGCATTTATTTCTGGGAGTTGAAAATGGCTAACAATTAAAAAAAATACCATATTTATTTGAGAAAAAAATAGCATATATGTCGTAAGAAACGAAAGAACGACGAAGTATTCCGTCGTAAGTTGCTTTAATAATTTATTGCAACTGTGGGACTCCTTAATCAAACTTACGACAAAATTTGAACTTGTGACGAAATTTGTACTTAGTGACGAAAATTCGAACTTAAGACTTAAGTAAAAGTGACGAAATTTTTCTATCGTAATTGGAACAATTGCAACGATTTCAGTATAAAAATTCTGTCGTAAATGGTTTGATTTGTTATAGTGTTACACATGTTGTTTATGGTATCAACAAAATATAATATTTTTGAAAAATGATAAAGGTACTAAATTAATTTCCAAAATGGATCCAAATGTCATTTTTCATTAATTGGCTATATCTCAAAAAATAAAAATGAAACTCCTATATTAAGATAAACTAGCTTCATTCCCCGTGCAAAGCACGGGGATATTATAGCTTTATTGGAGATTTTGGTTTTTGATAGTTATGATCATGAATATTATTCAATTTATTACAATGTTGGCTAAATACAGATTAACTTACTCTATTTTCAAGTGCGCTCACTTTGTAACAGGTTGTGGCCAAAAAAATCTAATATTCAATCAATTAGTCATCTAGTTCAACGATTTTAGTTATAAATTTAAATTCATTATATTTAAAACTGAGATATCATAGTTTCGATTCTGGACAATATGGAGATTAACTAACGATTTCATAACATCTGACTTTAGGGGATTCTATTTTAGAGTAAAATCATAGGAAATTGGAAGGCATAAATGTGAAATGATATTAAATAAAATCTAGAATATTTCGATATTTTGGATTTTAATAATTCAAATTTGTGGTCGTGAACACCTTTCATTTTGTAACGGTGTTGTATAAATATAGCTTAGCAAACTCTCTTTTCGAGGGATTTATTTTTAACGGCTTGATTTATAACATGATATGTTTAAGATTTATAATATCTATTAAGATAATCATCTACGTTTTCAACTGTGAATTTAAATTCACTTTATTTAGAACTGAGAATTTAAATCTGATTACTGGTGAATATAAATATATGCACGAATATAAATTATTAATTCCGAATATAAATATATGCACGAATATAAATTATTAATTGCGAAAAATAATGGCAATTATTTGTTTGCTGTAATTAATTACGTAATATTTAAGTTGATATTAAATAGACATATTGAATATAAGATCATTAAATGATGTATATTAATTATACGATCAAGGACTAAAATAATGATTTTACAAGGAATAAAATCAAATTAATGAAAAAAACATTGATGGATATAAATAATGACTTCTATTATTTAACCAAATACATGTGTAGCTCAATGGTTATAGTTGACAACTTATTGACATTTGAATTGATATGTCATGGGTTCGATTATTCTAAGTTTTTCATAACATATCATTATAATGGGCATAACGTAAATTACATTGAATAAAATGTGACATGTTGTGCTATTATATATATAATAGCACACTGAATGTGACATGTTGTGCTATTAATTAAATGAAATATTATTTAGGAATAAGTTTTTTATGGCTAGCACACTGGGCCATACTCCTGTCTCCAATATATATATAAATATCATTTAATTACTTTTAAATGTCATTTTCACTTCAAATAATGCAATTTTTTCCTTGTTTTAATGAACCACCGGTATGGCATATTTGCTTTTAAAGAAGGTAAAAAAGCTAAAGGCAAAATGGATACATCATTGTTTGGATTTGTGTAATTTTTAATGCAACTTTAATATATATGCAAAGTTTAAGTATACAAAAAAATTGAAATAATGACTTTAGGAGACAACATGAAGATTTTTGTCACATTCTTATTTAGTTTGTTCAGATAAGTAGTTCAGATAAGTATTCTATGGATTGTGGCTCAATTTACACAAACTATGGTAGTATTTTGATTACGCAGCCTTATATATTTTGGTATATTTAGTATTGTGGTTGATTGCATATTAAAATTTGAGTGTTAGATTGCGTTACAAATTATTGGAAAGGTTTAGGATTTATTTCTGGAAGTTGAAAATGGCTAACAATTAAAAAAATACCATATTTATTTGAGAAAAAAATAGCATATCTGCCGTAAGAAACGAAAGAAGATATTGCATAATTATACAATTTATAATATCCGGATTAGAAATGTGATAACAAAATCTTAGTACTCATTTAAATTTTGAATGATCTTATTTTTTGTTATTGCTTGTCTTCTTAGAAAATATATTTCTTACAATATTTTCAAACTACCGTCCTAACTGACCGGCGCATCGCTTTCTCCCGAATTTTTTTGGGAGATTTGAATACTTAATCGATACATGTGATGTGAATTTCAGTTTTGGAGAGTTGGTTACTAAACCGATGCATATTAATTATGACCTAACACGTTTATAACTCATGTATGGTCGAACTTTTTATATCAAATTCTAGGCATGTATCCTAGATAATTAATCGGACATGTAGTAATTAAAGTATATGAGGCTCGAGGTAACTAGTGGATATGAAATGATAAATTATGATAGGGCAACATGTCACATTTTAATAAATCAAATTTTAACCTTATGTTTCTCAATTTGTTATGATTTACCATAGCATCGTCTGAAATTAAAAGCTACAATATATTAAAATTGCGTCACATAAGTGAGAACTGAACCTTTAACATCTATAACAATAACCTTATTTTTATTAATTCATATTTTATAAATCCATAAACGAATTATTGAAGCTTCAATAATACTTAGTAGTAGTATTAAATCAAAAGTCACATTCATATAATTGAATGCAAATATAACAGTTCAATAGATTAAGAGATGATCATCCTAATAAACTTATGAAAAACGTTGAAAATACATTCGTCAATTATTTTTCTAACTCTAATCGCAAGAAAGGCATCAACATTCTAAAAACAACAATAAAAAGATAGAGACACAAAATATCGGGCTCTTTAGGTACATATTTCAAAAAATTTATGCATACCTAAAATGATTTTTATCGTCACAATACGAACATCGAACATTAATATCAATGCACAATAAAGAAAATTAAATAAAAACTCTTATCGTAAACTAGAGCAATCCCGTGCCTTGCACGGGTATTGAAGCTAGTTTCATTAAAACCTCAAAATATATGAGAAAATTTTGGATGGATACCCTCTCCAAACAGGCTCAACTATAAAGTTAAAGTATCTCGTTAAATAATAAATCATTTTGTTGTTTTACAAAATTTAACCTAATAATACATTCTTGAGTATTTATCAAAAATACTAGGTATAAAGTTTCTATTTTCAAAAATACCATCTTCTTTAATTAATTGCATATTTACTATCTTATACTTTCTTAATTGCAATTTTACTAAACTAAGTTTCAAAATTGCAAAAATACTAACACTCCCCCTACCCCCTTCTGCACATCCGACTTCAACACCCTTTTTTTTAGATGAGGTGATTTTGGTGGATTTTGGTTGCAAGGCCCCGCCAGGGGCCATATTCAACTTAATGCAACCACATGCAACCAATGCAACTTTTTTTTAAGGTGGGTGATTTTTGTGGATTTGGGTTGCAAGGCCCCGCCAGGGGCCATATTCAACTGAATACAACCACATGCAACTGAAAAATGAAAGTTTCATTCATTTGCATGTGGTTGCAGTCAGAAATTTAGTTGCATGTGGTTGCATTCAGTTGCATAAGAAAGTTCCATTTTTCAGTTGTCATTTTCGACCTCTTTTTTGAACTCCCCCCCCTCTCTCTCTCTCTCTCTCTCTCTCTCTATATATATATATATATATATATATATATATATATATATAAGTCGAAAATGACAACTGAAAAATGAAACTTGAAATCAGAAATTTAGTTGCATGTGGTTGCATTCAGTTGCAAATTTAGTTGCTTTTGGTTGCATTCAGTTGAATATGGCCCCTGCAGGGTCTTGCAACCCAAATCCACCAAAATCACCCCACCTTAAAAAAAAATAAATTGCATGTGGTTGCATTCAGTTGAATATGCCCCTGCGGGGCCTTGCAACCCAAATCCACCAAAATCCCCCCACCTTAAAAAAAAAAGTCGAATCTGGGGGGCAGGCTGGGCAGGGGGAAGGGGTGCCCTAATTTCTAGTATTTTTTCAATTTTGAAACTTAGTTTAGTAAAATTGCAAATAGTTTTTCTTAACAAAAGTAAAATTGCAAAAATTTACTTTTGACAATATATTTATCAAAAAAGCTCTACATTCTTTTAGTTGAAAAAGTGGGAGCATGCACTCGTCAATCACTCTTCCAAAATATGACAGATTGACAATCTTGTTTTTTGATTATTATAACTATAAAAAAAATTAGTTCTTTTTGATTGAACTTGTGATGAACAAATATATATGATCTATAAAAGATTATTGTATGTATTTGATTAATATATGAAAATCTTCTTTCATCTTTTTGAAATTTTTGTATACTTATAAATTTATAACATGTTATCACTTTGATTTATTTTCTTTTTTGAATTTGTGGATTCAAGAATAAAAGAAAAATGCAAAAAGTATAGATGTCCTTTGATTAACATTCTAAAATACTTATGCATAAAATGATATTCGTGTTTGATGAGAATGTAAGTATCTTTTTTTTAATATTTTGATGATGTTGACTACAACAGTGCATGCTTCCTGTGATTTAAATCATGACGTTATTGTACAACTCAATTGATTCATGCGCTTTTCTTTACCATCGTAGAAGAAGAAGCTTTCCGTTTAATATGTTGGAAAATGTCGATAGAAAGTCCTATATTATCACTCTCTTCATCCCAAAATGTATATTTTTATATAAAATAAAAAAATTAAAAAATATTTTTATAATTACCTCAACCAAGTACATTGAAATGCAGACTGTGGTAGTAAATATTTATCTATTTTTTGAGAGCTTCTCAATTTTAATTCATAAAAATCAAATTTTCCTTATTTACATTCAAATTCGAATTTAAAGGGAAGAAGATAATTTAAATCTATGCAAGAAACTATTAGCAAATCTAATAGAAATAAATTTGTTACCATTCTATTTTAATAAAACTGCCGAATACAAAGATGTTTAATAAGAAAAGGGAATGTATAAAATCTTACAAATACAGAGAGAAATTGATGGTGTGCGAAATTTTATTGTTTTTTTCAGTGCTATGCTTTCGTGGATCTTTGAACAATTTATTAATCTTTTGTCTTCTTCGTCTTACAGGTACAAGCAATTAGTTCATTAATATTGAAGTCCATCAATGTATTGTGTGGGGAAATAGGTTCTCTACAATGCATACCTCTTTGGTGTCATGGAGATTTCACTTTAATTCAGGTATCATACACTACACCACAAATGGTCTTTGCCAACATCGAGAACCCATGTTGGCAGGTAAAATGTTGCCTTAGATGGCTTAATTTTGATCTTAAGCAACATTATATTTTGATGTTGCAGTATATGTCGATGTATGTTGCCTTAAATATAATTAGGTTAACAAAGCCAACACTTTGAGAGGTGTTACAGTAGATAACCAAAAAAGTGTTAAAGAAATGCGGAGGGAAATGAAAATTTCGTGGGGGGAATGGAAATAATTTGGACATAAAAAAAATTAAATCCCGCTTATCCCAATTATTGAATTACTCTATCTAGGTACGCTCTTTCATTCTATCTCTCAAACACGTATCTCTCTCTCTCTCTCTCTCTCTCAATCTCTCGATCATATCTAATTCGTATGCCCCCTTATTCTCTCTCTCCATCTCTCAGTATCTCTCACTCTCTCTCTATTTAATTCATATATCTGTTAATTTGTTGTTCTATCTATCGGTCATATGTTTGTGCCTCTAACAAATACCCTAATTCTTTCTTTATAGTTCAAATTTAAAGCTAGTTGTAATAAACAGAAAGAGAAAACCCTAATTCGTAGGTGATTCATGTTAATTCAAGATTTGTTAACCCTAATTTGTGTTAATTCAAGATTTGTAAACCCTAAGATTTGGGGATTTTTTTAAATTGTTTCAGTATTAAAAACCCTAATTGTTGGGAGTCTAGTTAAATGTTAATTTATAGATTTTTAACTTTTATATTTTTTTTAGTTTTGTGTATTTTCTTTTTTATGTTTGTATGTTTATGTTTTTTAGCCTTATTCTATGCATTTGTGTATCTCAAGTTGTCCAGAGTCTAATCAGATGTTTAATTTTTGTTTGCATTATATATTTTTTAACCTTAGTGTTATTTTGATGTTAGTGTTTTGGTCACAATGCTGGTACTGTTTAAGATTATAACTTTGAAACATAGTTGTAGCTCAAAATGTGGTGAGAATGTAAATATTCACTTAGTGTTCTGTTATCACTACCTCTGATGTAATATGAAGCTAAAATCCCAAGTCCAGTTCATATGTACATTATAACAAAGAGAACTTATACACTAGCTAAAGGGGTTGTGCTCGACTTTAAACTTGATATAAAATAAAATAAGAGGATGAAGTGTACATATTAGTAATAACTTAATAAAATTGGGAAACGTTGCACTTATATAAAGCCTACATGTCAACACTTATTAGCAGGCTATTCAATCACCACCATCTATATTTTGCTCTATAATATGATTTTCTATATGTTTATTATGTAATTTTTTTCTCGGAGTTTCAGTGTTTCTCCAAAATAAACTAACATAACCTTCTATCATTACAATAATAAGTCCTGTTGAGAAAAGCCTCGTGCTTATACATGTTAGGATTTTTGTTTAATTTTGTTACATTTTTTTTCTTATTCATCTTGGTTCTTCTGAAGTCTGAACCTTGTCTTATTATTTTTGCAAAACTGACTCGTGTATTTTTATAATCATTTGAAATGTAATGCATGGAATTCTCTGTAAGCTATTTTGACAATCACTTCAATCGACCTAATGCAGAATTCTCTTTCTTATATAATATGTTATATACCAGGCCCTTGATCTGATAATGCTCTGTAGCACAGTATTGTCTTCCTCTTCCTGTGTAAAGTTCATATGATTAAATATATTGTCGAACAACTGTGCAGCTCTTTCACTTGAAAATGATTATTTTGTCCATTTCCAAAATCGCTTGCCAGCATTACGACTCTACCAAACCTGTATGTGGATCTCTTAAAATATACACCATGTGTTTTGTATTTGGATACTATAGTTATTACTATTATGACTAATTTACACGAGCATTGGAATAATACATTGGATAGTGGGCAGAGATGATTAAATTTTGCTGCATAATGCTGAATTGGTGAGGTTTCCATGAAAAGTTGTTGGTTGGTGAGTGGTGACTCATAGTGTTTAGTCTTTAGTGTAGGCGATATAAAGTATAGGATATTGTGGCACCTTGATTTGCATTGTAACTGCTTTACTGTTATAAAAAGAATAAGTTAGAGCAATTGCATCTTTCTTTTTCCATTAATATATGTATACATATTATTGTTAGTGTATACTGAAAATATTTATTTGAAGTATATACATTTATTTCTGGCCAGTTTTATTGAGAATCATTTAAATGTTTACATGTTGTCTAATATTATATATTGTGGACAATCTAGTATCAAATGGGATACAGAATATTAGATTGTTAAATACGGTTTATATAATATAATAAGGTCCACAACACAGGTGGTGTTGGACAATCCACTGGTATGGCTGTAGTATTATTTAGATTAGTTTATATTGACTAATAAATAATACTAGTATACTTTGTGTATATTGAATAGGATCAAATTTAGAATTGTTCCCTTATACTGATTAAGAAAGAGAACTAAGATTCTATGTTATTATTAATGCTTAGGTTCTTAATCCGGTTATAGTAATTGACACGTGTATATTATTTACATGCTTTGATTTATATATGAAATAATTCTTTTGAATTATATCAATATATTTTGGGTGATGGAATTATATACATGGTGGATATTATTTATAGAAGGAATCCATGTTCTGATAATATTCGGGTTAATGATGTCCCCTTGAAAGCTCAAAAAGGTTTAATTATGTGAAACTCTGCAGGTGGATTTATTCCAGCATAATTAAATAAAGGTTGAGTGGATAATCAAGGATAAAAGCTATTAATTAAATGAATTATCAGTAATTTATTTAATTAATGGACATGCGATATTTTAAACATGGGGAATTTAATAAGCAAATAATATTGGAACCGAATTAATTAATTAAATTACGGTATTAGGAAAGGCAGTGCAAATATTAATTCTTTAGTGGAGTGAATTAATATTTAATTACATTGGGCTAGGCCCAGAATGTCATTAGGAGGCCTAACCTAATTATCCATGATCCCTGTTGTAGCCTATATATATTTATATTCTCTTCTTGCTGAGGTTGGTTAAAAAAAACATTAGAGTTTTTGGAGGCTGCCACCTTGAAGCAAGAAGAGAGGCAAAACTTGGGAGCACGAAGGCCACACTTCGCTCAAGGGGAATCGAGGAATACAGCAGAAGACATGGACTTGAATCGCTTGCGCCGTAGCGATTAAGGTTAATTTTCTGTTCGTACTCGTTAATTAATTGTATCATAAATCGTAGGGCCACGATCTGATTGTCCCAACAATTGGCATCAAGAGCCTGGTTCTATGGTTCTGCGATTTTTGATACGATGTCCACGTCGTAATTATATATGCATGTATAGTGGTAGGCTTGTATATTCTGTTTTGCAGGTTGTTATCCACTATTATGGCCATGTATATTTTAATTATGTGTTTGGATCCCACGTGGTTTATCGTGGTTAATTTTTATGCAATTGGTTTCCACATGGTTTATCGTGGTTGTAATTTACACGAGGGTTGATCGTGTTAGAATAGATTTACAAAATTAGTTTTGTATTAGATCTATTTTTTTGTAATTGTTTGTTGGGTTTTGTAAAAATTCGGGTATTTTGTAACAATTACGTGCGATCGGAAATCAAAACGGAGAAAAGAATTTGTTCCGCTGTGAAACTTTGATGGGGGCTTGCTGTTACTGTTGAATGAATAGACATGAGTTCGAAGAAACAAGTCTGGCGACAGAAAGAGGAGCTGTGGCGCGCGTGAAAAACTGGTAAAAGGCAGTAACGCAGGTGCAGCCTGCGTTACCAGTAAAAACTTGAGTTGCATAGGCTGCAAATGCGCAACAGGGCTTCTAGGGCTGTAACGCTACTACAAGCTGCGCAACAGCAGTTTTTGGCATAAAAATGTTTTTTTCAGCAGAACATAGGGCTGGATATTTTTTTTTCAAGGGGCCATAATAGTGGAAAATTTTATTTTAATTTTTTCCATTAATTTTTGATTATTGATTTAATTAATGAATTATCTGTGTTGTTAATTATGTGTGTAATTATTTTTTAATTGCATGTTTAACATAATTAGGACGACATGGACATAGTATTTATTTATTATGCTTTAATCATGAATAGCATGCTGTTATGTTATGTGTTTTGTGTATTTTGATACATGTGGACTGCGATTAAATAACATAAGGCGATGCATGCTAGATAAAATTCATCAATTTTAAATAAAAATTCTAAGTGGGTGAGGGAATTAATTGGGAATTAAATCCCACAGTCTCCATTATTTTGTATGTAATATAACCTTTTAAATAATGTAGATGGTATATATGATCACCTAACGTGGCGTACTATTTACGGTATTTTAAAAGGTTGTAGAAATTACTAGAATAAAATTCTTAAATTAAATTACGAATATTGAAAGGTATACAGATCACCCTAACGTGACGTACCAAGTTTCATAGAATTCGTTACGAAAATTGAATACTCTTTTTGATGTTGACTATGGAGAATTCTGTCTAGGAATCGGGTATTAAGCGAGGCGATGTGACTCCTCCGAGACCTGGGAATCATCCATTTATATATCAAATGGATGTATTTAGTTTGAGTAATTTAAGAATTTAAATAATGGTATACACTTAGCTATGAAAAATAATATATAGTCCACCCTAACGTGGCGTATTATTTAGTAATAGGACCGAAGTAATATTTAAAAGAATTTAAGTGGTATATATGTTACCCATCGTGGCGTAGCAGATACTTAAGGTGTTTAAATATTAGTGCATTAATTTTAATTAATTGTTAGCGGAAACCAATAGGTTTTAATATTTGTGCAACTCTCTGATTATGTGTTACATGTATGATTCTCAGGATTAGATCATTATGGGCTTTAATCCACTATTCACCATACTAAAGGATAACAAACTTACTGGACCAAACTATATTGAATGGAAACGTAATTTGGACATAGTGTTGACTGCTGAGGTGTACAAATTTTGCACTTATGAACCCAAGCCAGATCAGCCTGCTGAAGACGCTCCTGAAAGTGAGAAGGAGTATTATAAGCGGTGGGTTAAGGTTGATGAGATGTCGCAATGTTACATTCTGGCAGCAATGTCGGGTGTTTTGCAGCATCAGCATCAGGCTATGGCCACTGCTTCAGATATGCTCTTTAATCTCAAGGAACTTTTTGGGGAACAGAATAGGGCTGCTAGGCAAGTAGCAATGAAGGCTTTAATGAACACTCAGATGGCTGAAGGAACACCTGTAAGGGATCATGTTCCCAGGATGATGTCTCATCTGAATGAGATGGAGATCCTTGGTGCTGATATTGATGGGGAAACCCAGATCGATATCATCCTTATGAGTCTGCCCAAAAGTTTTGAGCAGTTCCGCTTGAATTACATTATGAACAAAAGGATGTATAGTCTCGCGGAACTTCTGACAGAACTTCAAGCAGCTGAAGGACTCTTTAAGCAGAATGTTCAAGTGAATGTGGCTGAGAAAGCTTCTTCCTCTAAGCCGAAAGGCAAGAAGAAGAAAAAGGTTCAGACACAGAAAGCTGGAAAGGTTGCTAATGCAGTGGGAGTTCAAGGTGGTGTGAAAAAGCCTAAGGGCAAGTCTTCAGGTGCAAGCAGTCAGGTCACTAAAAACAGGATTGTTCTCTTCCTAAGAAGACAAACAATACTGGTATGTCTCTTTCTCTAGTTACGGAAACATATATAGCGGCTATATCTACAAGCACTTGGTGTGTAGATACAGGAGCCACTGACCATGTTTGTAACACTATGTAGGGGTTCCAGCAATCCAGAATGCTTAGAGATGGCGAGATATATGTGTTCATGGGAGATGCTACGAAAGTAGCAGTAGTTGCAGTTGGAATAATTACTTTATCTTTTGGAGATGATAGGATTTTGGTTTTGAACAATTGTCTTTATGTACCTTCGTTTAGAAGGAATTTGATTTCGCTTTCTAAACTTGCTATGGATGGTTATAATGTTTGTTTGGATCATAATGTTTCTATTATGATGAACAAACGAATCATATGTTCTGGTACATTACAAGACAATTTATATATAATTAATCCTGTCCAACCACTGCTGCAACAAAAGGAAACTAATAACATTCTTTCTAGCTCAAATAAAAGAAAGAAACCTTCTGAATTGAACCAAACATATCTTTGGCACTTAAGATTAGGTCATATTAACTTGAGGAGGATTCAAAGACTGGTAGTAGATGGGCCATTAGGCTCGTTGGCAGTGGAGCCATTTCCGATTTGTGAATCCTGCTTGGAAGGTAAGATGACTAATAGACCTTTAAAGGAAAGGGAAATAGAGCCAAAGAAGTATTAGAATTGGTTCATACTGATTAATGTGGACCTATGAGTATCCAAGAAAGAGGAGGTTATGAGTATTTTGTCACTTTCATTTACGATTATTCTAGATATGGGTACATTTATTTGTTGCGCCGTAAGTCTGAGTGCTTTGAAAAATTCAAAGAGTACAAAGCAAGTGCGGAGAAGCGACATCTTGGAAAATGTATCAAGTCACTATGATCAGATCGTGGTGGCGAATACTTGCTTGGAGAATTTATGGAATATTTATCAGAAAATGGGATTACATCCCAGTTGTCTGCACCTGGCACACCTCAGCAGAATGGTGTACCAGAGAGAAGGAATTGGACTCTTTTATAGAATGTTAGATCGATGATGAGTTATTCAGATTTACCCAAGTCGTTTTGGGGATATGCTATAGAAACATCGGGTTACCTTCTAAACTTGGTACCTTCTAAGTCGGTTCCCAAGACTCCAATAGAATTGTGGACTGGTAGCAAACCAAGTCTAAGACATATTCGGATTTTGGGTTGTCCAGCACATGTACTGAACAAGAACGCGACCAAGTTAGAATCTCGTACAGAAGTAAGGCTGTTTGTAGGCTATCCCATGGGAACGAAAGGTTATTCATTTTATAGTCCTAGGGATCGAGATGTCATTGTTAGCACCAATGCTAGATTCTTAGAGGAAGACTATATTATGAATCATAAACCCATGAGTAGTATCATTTTAGAGGAACTAGTGGGAGGGACAGATAATCCCCAAGTGCCAATAGTACAAGTAGAACAACCGCAAGAAAATGCACAACTTGACACTAATACTGCACCAGTGCCTCGTCGTAGTGCGAGGGTTGTTCAACAACCAGATAGATTAATGTTTTTGGGAGAGTCCTCGGACTTGGCCTCTGGCGAACATGATGAGGATCCCAGGACATACGAAGAGGCAATTCTAGATAAAGATGCAGATCTATGGCAAAAGGCAATGGAATCTGAGATGGAATCTATGTATTCCAATCAAGTTTGGGAGCTCGTGGAACCACCCAAAGGTGTAAAACCCAATGGATGTATGTGAATCTACAAGAAGAAAAGAGGATATGATAAAAAGGTGAAAGCCTGGAAAGCACAACTTATTGTGAAAGGGTATACTCAGAAAGAAGGGATCGATTATGAGGAAACCTTTTTGCCGGTTGTTATGCTTAAGTCGATCCGGATTCTTTTATCTATAGCAGCTCATCTTGATTATGAGATTTGGCAAATGGATGTCAATACAGCTTTCCTTAATGGAAGTCTTGAGGAAACCATCTATATGCAGCAACCAAAAGGATTCATTAAGGAAGGCCAAGAGCATCTTGTATGTAAGCTTAAGAGGTCTATTTATGGACTAATACAAGCTTCTAGGGACTGGAATATTCGTTTTGATCATGCAGTCCAGTCATATGGATTTGATCAAAGTCCAATCGAATCATGCGTGTATAAGAGAAGTGAGGGTAATGCAGTGGTTTTTCTAGTACTATATGTAGATGACATTTTACTCATTGGAAACAATGTTGAGATGTTGTCATAAGTAAAGGCATGGTTGTTCAAACAATTTGACATGAAGGACTTAGGTGAAGCGGCATACATCCTTGGGATCAAAGTAATAAGGGATCGCAAGAAAAGGATGTTGGCTTTATCTCAAGAGCCCTACATTGATGAAGTATTAGCTCGTTTTAACATGCAAAACTCTAAGAAAGGTTTTCTACCTTTTAAGCATGGAGTTGCTCTATCCAAGGAGCCGTGTCCTTCGACACCTAAGGATATAGAGAGCATGAAAGCAGTTCCTTATGCTTCGTCATGTGGAAGCTTAATGTATGCTATGTTATGTACGAGGCCTAACATCTGCTTTGCTGTAGGCATGGTTAGTAGATATCAGTCGAACCCAGGTCAGGAACATTGGAGTGCAGTAAAAACTATACTCAAGTACCTGAGAAGGACTAAGGAGTATATGTTAATTTACAAGGCCTCAGATCTATTTCCTTTGGGATATACTGATTCAGATTTTCAATCAGATAGGGATAAGATGAAATCAACCTCGGGATATGTTTTTACTTTGGGAGGTGGAGCCGTTATATGGAGGAGTGTAAAGCAGAAATGCATTGCAGACTCTACCATGGAAGTCGAGTACGTGGCGGCCTCTGAGGCTGTAAAGGAGGCTGTATGGTTCAGGAACTTCCTTTTGGACTTGGATGTGGTACCTAATTTGCCTAGGAGCTTGATAGTGTATTGTGATAACACTAGTGCTGTGGCAAATTCGAAGGAACCGCGAGATCACAAAGCAACTAAACATATTGAACGTAAGTATCATCTCATACGAGGAATCGTAAAGCGAAGAGATATAGTTGTGGCTCACATATCATCAGAAGACAACCGAGCAGATCCTTTCACAAAGAGCATGCCAGCCAAGGTTTTTGACAGGCATGTGGAAGCGATATGAGTCAGATGGATGGACACATAGTTTTTTGTGTAATAGTGGATTAAATAAACACTGATATACTCATAGAATATTTTGAGTATAAGTGGGAGATTGTTATTGTATACTGAAAATATTTTTTTGAAGTATATACATTTATTTCTGACCAGTTTTATTGAGAATCATTTAAATGTTTACATGCTGTCTAATATTATATATTGTGGACAATCTAGTATCAAACTAGCTTCATTACCCGTGCAAGGCACAGGGATATTCTAGCTTTATTATGGGTTTTTTGTTGCAATATTGCATAATATATATTAACTTACTTTCTTTCCTTACTTTCTCTTCAATTGTTCTCACTTTCTAACAGGTTGTGTCCAAAAAATTCTAATATCCAATCAGTTAGTCATCTAGTTCAATGATTTTAGTTATAAATTTAAATTCATTATATCTAGAACTGAGATGTCACAGTTTCGGTTCTGGATAATGTGAAGATTAACTAACATTTTCATAGCATTTGA
Source organism: Saposhnikovia divaricata (assembly GCA_036435485.1). Taxonomy (NCBI): domain Eukaryota; kingdom Viridiplantae; phylum Streptophyta; class Magnoliopsida; order Apiales; family Apiaceae; genus Saposhnikovia; species Saposhnikovia divaricata. Next base: position 62,536,812 of record CM071597.1, on the reverse strand, counting down.
CTTTGGGGGGTTTTAGAGTAAAATCATAGAAAATTGGAAGGCCTAAATGTGAAATAATATTTAAAAAAATGTGGGATATTTTGATATTTTGGCTTTTAGTAGTTCAACTTTGATCGTGAACACCTTTCAATTTGTAGCGGTGTTGCCTAAATATAGTGTAGCAAACTCTCTTCTCGAGGGCTTCATTTTCAACATGATCTGTTTAAGATTTATAATATCTACTAAGATAGCCTTCTCCTTATGAGCTTTACTCTATGTTGCCTCCTTTTCACTATGCATCGGCTCTACCTCTCTCTCCCCAGACCTCGGCGAACTCCCGTTAATATGTCTTTGTGGAGCCCTCTTCCTTTCCCAACTAACATAAATTCGTTTGTCCTTGATAATAAGGCCATTAAGCTTAAAGATTAATCTCTCCAGAATTCTTTCATCGAAAACCTTAACAAACCCATAACGGTTATTATTTTTATCTCTTTTTTGAGGCAAAACAATGTCCTTGATCATTCCTTCCTTTTTGAATAATAACCAAAGATCTTTTAGCTGAACAGAGTTTGGGAGATTGGTGATGAATCCTGTATTTTTTTCTCTATCCGTTTTGAATGACTCATGAGGGTTTCTTTCCATCCTTTTTTTTCTCCTTTGAAGAATGACTCTCGACTTTGCTCTTTGGATACTTGGTTCTGTTTCAACAGGGCTTCCTTGTAATCTAGCTTTGAATTCTCTTTATGAATTCCTAGACTCCTAAGGCTTTGCTCTTTGGATACTTGGTTCTGTTTCAGCAGAGCTTCCTTGTAATCTAGCTTTGCTCTTTAGAATTTTTTGGACACAACCTGTTACAAAGTGAGCGCACTTGAAAATAGAGTAAGTTAATCGGTATTTAGCCAACATTGTAATAAATTGAATAATATTCATGATCATGACTATCAAAAACCAAAATCTCCAATAAAGCTATAATATCCCCTGCTTTGCACGGGGAATGAAGCTAGTAAGAGTATAATTTTAGAACTGTAACATTCAAAAATACAAATAACAAAAACGACCCGAATATTCATACCCCAACAAATGTTGTTTTCAAAGAAGCCCAACTAGTTGGACCACATCATGTCTTAATGGTCTACATGATGATCAGAGCCAGGCCAATATTTTAGATCCACATGAAGTTCAATTTACTATGTTGTCTAGCAAATCTTTTCCGAACACTTCAATAGTTCAATTTACTGTCGACTTCTTGCAATAAGTCAAATTTATGTGCACCTTTAGTTTTTTTTTTTTTTTTCCCAATTTTTTGCCCTATAGATAAGCTACGAGGGATGGGGAAGTTGAGCACTTGAGCATGCTTTCATTTTTATAGAATTATAATGGAAAAGACTAAAGTTTGCGTTACAGGAGGATCAGGATATCTGGGATCTTGGCTAGTTAAGAAACTATTGCACAAGGGTTATATTGTTCATGCAACTTTAAGAAGCTTAGGTCTCTCCTCTCTTCTTTCTGTTTTAAGTATGCATAGATAATCTAAATATGTATTTACAGTAGTCTTTCGTGTTTTTGCAGATGAGAAAACCAAACTACACCTTCTTAAATCTTTGCCAAATGCGGACACTGGCCTAGTGTTATTCAAAGCTGATATCTATAATCCTTGTGATTTTGAAGCTGCAATCGCGGGTTGTGACTATGTATTGCATGTAGCTACTCCATTGCAACATAATGCTGAAAGCTCTCAGGTAACCTTTTTTTGGTTGTATATAAAAGATACAGATTTGTGATGGAAAAATCCAGTAAAGGATGATCTTTTCTTATGAAATAGTACAAGGATACAAGCGAAGCTGCCATTGCTGGAGTAAAAAGTATAGCTGATTGTTGCTTTAGATCACAAACTGTGAAGAAGCTCATATATACTGGATCTGTGGTGGCTTCTTCATCATTGAAGGATGATGGGAGTGGTTTTGAATCTTGTTGGGATGAATATTGTTGGACTAGTCTCAATGACATTCCTTTCACTTACTCTAATGATTCTTTGCGGGTACTTGTTCATCATCTTTTCAAATCTCTACTTGCTATACTAACATTAGCCGTCTCCTAGCTGTGCTAATCTTCATTTTAGACCTGCTTTGTCTTAAGGCAGAAAGCATAACAAAGGCCCTATCATGCATTCCTCTTAAATCTCCAATTTCATAATGTTTAAAACCATCATGTTTTTTAACACAGAATACAAGAAATTTATAATTTCACCAAGGGAACATTCTCGGATAAGCCTAGATAAATCATGACCTTTTTTTTTTTGTCTGGACTTTTGCCTTAATATTGTGAAGACGGATTTAAAAATCAAATTTAGTTGCGTTTGTGGCTTTGTTTTGAAGGCATATACTATTTCAAAGACCTTAGCAGAGAAAGAAATTCTCAGCTACAACACAATTGAATCCGAATCGGACACTGGTCTAGAAGTTGTCAGCTTAGCTTGTGGTTTGGTGGGAGGAGACACAATTCTTTCCTATGTACCTGGTAGTGTTGGTGTGATTCTATCACCTCTTCTCGGAGACTCACTTAGTAGCCATTACAAATCCTTGCAACATTTGCAAGAGCTTCTTGGTTGCGTGCCACTTGTTCATATCGAAGATGTTTGCGAAGCGCATGTTTTCTGCATGGAGAAGCCTTCCTTGAAAGGTAGATTTATATGTTCAAATGCAGATCCGACTGTTGAAGAGATCACAGAGTATTTCAAGAACAATTACCCGAATCCAGAATTCAAGATTTTAGATGCGTATGTGTCTTTTCTTAAAAAAATCGTATCCTTTTATTTTTCGGTGTTAATTATTAGTAATGATTACTATTGATATCTAACCATGCCTGCCTTCATTTCCAGTATCAGTGGAGGCAGGGGAAGCAAATGCACTTCAACTGAGCTCATAAAACAGGGTTTCGAGTACAAATTTAACATGGCAAGCATATTAGACGGGAGTATACATTGTGGAAAAATGCTTGGATTTCTCCCTCCCAATTAAGTAGTTATAAATTTGATCAGAAAAAATCCAATAAGTCGGATGAAACAATACCTCACAGTTATATTTTTTTTACGGGACTCCATTTGTATAATGTTCTTGTATTCCTGTTATTTTTATGTTACACTCCCTAAGAGAAATAGTACTCCTGTTATTTATGTTACACTCCCTTAGAGAAATAACTAGGTAAAAACATTTGGTAAAAGATATTTTATTTATCTTTAACATTTTGTCAAAAAAAAAAAAAGGATTGCATAACAATTATATAAACCACTTGTCCTTTCTCAATGATCTGTTACTCCTGTTTTTGTGGAATGATTCATGACCTTTGATCTACATTTCCATTGTCATAACTCAAGCACATCCATTTTGTTCATACTTCATTCTCAACTCATAAATTTTTGCTGCAAATAGTGAAGCATTTGAAACTGTAAGATACATACAGAATTCTAGAAATGCAAGAATCAGGAAAAATGGAGAGGCACAGGGATTGGCACAATCCCCATTGGTTACCACCAATAATAACAAAATGTACATCAGTAATGGGACTAAACATAACAACCATAGCCACCCACATGCTTGGCTTCATCTTATTGTTGGTTATTTGTCATTTCGCTTACATGTTCTTGCGCAAATTCTCGCAGCCTCGTGTCGTCTCTGAATTCATTGTAAGTCCCCTCCTTTTTTCCCATTCATATACGGTTATATATTTCCATATCTACGAATCTTTTTTTTTTTTCTCTAAATAATTAGACTTATTTAGTGATGATTGAGACAAGAAGCTCTTACACTTAAGTATCCACAAATCTATTTTTACACATGAAAAAACACGAACAATCTATGAATTTTCATTGGGTGTATTTACTCTTTGTTTTAATGAATTAACGATAATCCATGAATTTTAAAAGATTATTTTTGATTTTAATCTTAAGCAGAGTCTCGAATGTTAATATGGAATCATGTAGAGTTAACAACGGTTCTCAGAATAAAAAAAAGTAGAGGCAACGATTTAAGTAGAATTTCTTATTGCATCTTTAAAATTTTATGAATAATTATAGTCATTTTTATATATATAAAAAAAACACTAACAGATCTATCAAAATTCATAATTCTACTAAATCCAAACAAAATTCAAAATTCTTTGAATCTCGTCCTATTTAAATGAATTTTTATTGATATACTTAGTGGCAGGGCAACCGGTGTCAAGGGTAGTTCATGTAAATCAATTTGGAATCATTATCAACTCATGTTGTGATTATGTCAAGGTTTAAGTTGTATTAATTGGATGTTAATATGCAGGTAGGGCTGTTGATAAGCAATTTACCATTCGTGAGAGACAAATTAAGTTCAGAAGTACTTAAACAAATGAATTATATAGTAGAATCTGGCATGGTTTGTCTCATGTTTGTAGTTGGTTTAGATATAAACCCTATTGTCTTAATCAAAGTTCCGGTTCGAGAAATGAAAGTAGCCATGGCTGGATTCTCGGCTACATTCCTCATTGCTTTTTTTGGAACACCACTCTTACATATTCCTGTAGTTTCCAACACAGTTTTCTACCTTGGTCTTTCCTTAATTCTCTCCGGCACAGCCTATCCTCTTTTAACGCGCCTTTTAACTGATCTCAAAATAGTGAAATCCGACATAGGAAAATTTGTTATTACTTCAGCAATGCTCTCAGATACCATGTCCATTCTCTCAATCTCAGTAGGGTTTATCATATATGACCCTGAGGAGAATTTTAAGAGGCGAAAAGGGAATGAAATAGTTACTATGATCGTAACTTTATTGATGGAAGTTTTCTTAGCAGCCTTGGTTGCACCAGTAATCATGAGATGGGTGAATAGGGCTAATCCAGAAGGCAAACCTATGACAGGATCTCACCTTGTACTTGCATTGGCGTCAATTATTGGAATAGCCAGTATTGCACCATTGTATGCAAAGTATAGTGGTTTGTTGAGTGCTTTTTTAGCAGGGCTATTTATGCCTAAAGATGGGAGGATATCAAAGATGCTGATAAATCAAGTTAGGTACTTATTTACCAGCATCTTTTACCCAATTTTTTTCTTTTGGATGGGTTCAGAATCTAATCTATCCAAATTCGGAGCTGGACATTGGCGGACATGGAAAAATCTGATATTCCTCTTCTTCATAACATTAATCGGGAAAGTAGTGGGATCAGTCGCTTCTGGGGTAATCTTAGGGTTTCACTGGCGGGAATCTATTGAAATTGGGTTGCTACTCAGTCTCAAGGGTCAGCTCCATGTCTACTTGGCTATACTTGCAGCAAAGGCAAGATATACTAAACATTATCAGAATTATGAATCTATTTTTGGTTTATAGTGAATTTAATTTATTTAGCAAAAAAAAAAATAATAATTTCTTTAACTTCTGGATACAAATTGCAGAATAAACTCATAACTGTTTCCACTAGTATTGTGATGGTGTTTGTTACTTTCTTAACCATCATCTACACCCCAACCGTAGTGGAAAAGATTATTGAGCGTGCAAGGAAAAGATCCCCAACTCAAAGAATGGCACTGCAATGGCACCCTCCTAGTGCTGAACTCCAGGTTCTTATCTGCGTTCACGGGACCCAAAATGTTCAATCTGCCATTAATATTATGGAAATTTCTCAAGGTCCTCCCGATCCAGGGATCATGGTTTACCTTACAGACATGGTGGAACTTACTGATAAAATCTCAGCAACATTGGTACATGAAGCCGATGAGACCCTGACTGTGACAGACCCAGGAGTGTTGGAGATGCGAGACAGTATCACTCATATGGTTGAAGAATATTTAGACGAAGGTGGTGAAGGGGTTGGACTTCGACGGATGCTTGCATTGTCGACAATGATGAATATGCATAAAGATATAATAATTCTTGGAGAGGACTTGATGATATCAATGTTAATACTGCCGTTTCACAAAGAGCAAGATGCAGATGGAAGGCTAAACGGTGGCAATCAGGGGTTTCGAAATATAAATCGCAAGGTAGATGAATTTCACCAACCCTAACAAAACTTTCTAAGATATTTGATAATTTTTTGTCGGTAATTTGTTGCCCTTTCTCATTGATTTGATGCTGGTTTAGTGTTGAAACAGGTACTCCGTAATGCACCTTGCTCAATAGGTATACTAGTTGACCGAGGATTTGGATCAACAAGAATATCAAGATCAAGCGTAATTATCAACATCGCTGTAGTTTTCATTGGTGGTAAAGATGATCGTGAAGCACTGGCTTTTGCTGAACGATTTGCTCGACATCCGGGCGTAAAACTAACTGTCATAAGGTTTCTGCTGGATTCTAGCAATGAGACTAGTATATCAACTAGACTTGCCAAGTCCAGGATGCTCAGTCCAGAGCACGAAGAGGAGATGAAACTCGATGACGAATATTTTGCAGATTTTTATGGAAAGCACGTGGCAGGGGGGCATGTTTCATATATGGAAAAGTACCTTATGAATTCTGGACAGACGTTTTCAACACTCCGGTCACTGGAAGGACATTACACACTCTTCATTGTGGGGAGAGGAGGAAGGGTGAACTCTGTTCTGACAAAGGGGATGAACGATTGGGAGGAGTGTCCAGAGTTGGGCCCTATTGGTGACATTCTATCGGCTTCCGATTTTTCAGTCACATCTTCTGTTTTGATCATTCAACAGCATAGTCTAAAAGGAGAACTTCAGGGCTTGCAGGATGAATTTTCCATCATGTAGACACCTATTTCTCTCTTTTGTATAATTTAACAATATACAGTAGCTAGATAATGACTAATATCTGTAAAGTCATAGTTCTGGGAATATCTTTAAAAAATACATATATGGATTCCTCATAGTCCATCTTCCCTCTTTAAAATAAAAACATAAATAACAAGGGGAAAAAAAATCAGTGTATGGACTTGGGAGTTCATTAGTTCATTAAATCTCTAATTATCGTAACATTTAAAACTACTATAACTGTGTAAAAATACGAAGATAAAGTTGTTTGGCAAGGACGGAGCGGCGGTTCAGCATGAGTATTCCATATACATATGTTCGTACTTCGTACCAACTCTGTTAAAAACGTGCGCATGTTAAATGACTTCTCACGTTATTGATTATAATATACTTACATAATGTAAAATTATATAAATATGAGTCACCAAGGAATATAGCTACCAACTAAAAAATATCTAAACTATTGAAAAGCTTAAGGAAATCAGAATACACCTTAAACCAGGTTTAAATACTACAGCTTCTAAAATAGTGAAGATTTAACTCCCTTCAACATCTTGGTATTGCCTATTAAAACCTGGCCACCTCAGCCTGCAAGGAAAAAGGCGGTGATGAGTTAATACAAAAAAACACTATGAAGAACAAATGTGTAGTAAAATTATGCTCCTTGTAACTGTATGTACACATTACTCTTTAATGCAAGCATGTTCAAAAATCTTACCTGTTTCTGCAACACATTTCCAAGTCTCTAAAAGCTTATCTGGCAGCTTATGCGTTAAAGGATTAGTTCATCTAGGTGGTGAAAAGATTTACCAGCCAATACATATAAAACTTTAATTAATGTCATTAGTTGCACTTAACAAGTTCTTCAAAAGGAGGAGTTTATTTTCCAGGCTATGTATCCCATTAATTTGGAGAAATGATGATTGTAAATATTAGACATGGAGGTGCTGAACAGTAAGCACACACAATCTATCTCACAAAAGTTATTTTAGGTTCAGGATTCACTCTGTTGTTCACACACATTGACATTGTCCCATCTAAATGACTTCAAAATATAATAAGTAACAATAAGCATCAGAATGAGTTAGACTCTTCTACTGACTCTCGTAGCTAGACTTCATGCATGCCTAAGCTAATTTGCCCAGATATCAATAATTCAGGAAGACCTACAACTTTTCGTAGCACACACAGCATATAAATGCAAAGTACAATATAGCATAATGGAAAAATGTTCAGTCTGCCAACAAGAATAGACGACTGTCAACTTTAAGTAAAGCTGACACCGAGGAGCTAAGCGGTACTCTTAACTCCTCGACAGGTCAGGCTATTATGGGGTGCAAGTGGGGCAATCGCACGGGGCCCCAAATATTTAGGAGCCCCAAATAATTAGGAGTTAATATTAAAATTTTAATATAAACATAGAAACATATTTTGAAAAAATGTAAGAATGCACATTTTTTCTATAACTCTTATTTTTAGGTGTACATTAAATTAAATGTTAAAATTTTGTGGTATATTTAATATAAAAATATAATTTATTATATATATTTGTAATTTTGTAAATGGAAATTAATCGAATATTAAGTAGGTAATTTTATATTGTACATGAATATATTTTCTTTATTTAATAGGGGACTAATATTATTTTTGGAACAGGGCCCCCGAATACTACTATTAGACGGCCCTGCTCCTCGATTTGGCTGGGTGCCTAAACCATGGGAAAGTGGAACTACTCTAATATCAAGTAGATTAATTTACTAAACTGTAAATGGTTCAATGTATCTCATAAGATTGCTTTTTCTGATATTTAATATTTTCATTTTTGCGAATAGCAATAGGGAAATAAAAAAAGAGATGTACAGCAGAAAAGACAACATAGAAAAAGAGTGAAATGTATCTAGTTAGAGTTTCAGTTATTTCTACCAAATCATCCTCATTAAAGAGAGGGAAAGACAACACTCAAAACTGCTCATCAATCCAATCAGGTGAGTGAAAATCATGAGGATACTTAAATATGGCAGGTAATCTACATCCAATATATAGTACATACAATCCAAAAAAGTTTATCTGACTATTTCTCAAAGCATTTACAATAATCTACTGGACATGTAACAGCATAATATGAGAACTATGTAGAATTCAACATAGGTCCAAGTATATATACAGAAATGCGAGACCAAGATAAACAAATTTGGATTTTGAAGACGAAGCAAATTCAGTAAAACAAGTCACACCTCAAATGCATTCTTCAAATGATCAAGTTCTTTGTCAAGATCGTTGATTGCCTGATTATATGCCTGCATTGGTGAAGACTGGCTAGTGGTGTGAATCTGTCAAACAATAACAATTGTCAGACACGCAACGATTCCTATACAAGGCATAGTAATATAACTATTGAAATGTTTTGAGACAGTATAAAACCAAAGAAGATTCAACATCAAATCAATACACATATACAAAAAACATCACATTTTTTGTTTGTTGAACAAGCATTCAATGGTCATTTAGAGAGACGAGGTCATCTATAAGCCCATTTTTTTTAACTACACATGCTTCCCTGACCCAGAAAATTCGTTTTACTGATTTCAACCTTCCAACTCAACTAAGGACCCTGATCTATACATGACTACTCACATCCATCACTCCTGTACATGTCCTTGTATCCTGAATTTCTTACCCAATTAGTGCCTGGTACTTTCTGCCAACTGTTATTACACCATCATCGAATATGGCTAAACTGAGACATGACCACTATCATGGTCATGTAAAATTAGCAACGTTGTAACAGGAAACTGAAGGTATAATCGCTTCATGCAGAATTTATAGTTGTTTAGATCAAGACATATGTGTTGATAACAAGACAAGCCAATCAGTTTTCAATATTACATCCTTCAGATGCATTGACTGGCTGCGAATTACCAGTAACACTTTTAACCAAAGCAATCACCTGGCCAAAAATTGCAGGCATGGTAAAAGACGTTAAGTGAGACTTCAATTTGGAGAATCAGTAGTCAAGCAACTTTACAACTAGAGGTTGAAAGTTCTGTCTTTATCTTTATTCTACATATTTGTGACTATTTCATGTAACTTGAGAAGTTATCTGCAATTCTAGAGATATTCAAGTATTTTGCAGCAATATAAGAACTTTTACCTTATTTATTATTACATCATCATTTCTCTACTCCTGATCAACTACAAAGACAACATACTTTCTGTTTTCTTTATTTTGGTATTTGCAAGTCTCAAGTACAACTTAACTAACAGCCAGCCAGACGCAATATTACAGCAGCACAACATGAATGATGAATTCAATCTACATCGTTACTGACAGTACATGATTGTGGGGTATACCATATTAACATACTTGCAGGCATTAGTATAACATACCAAACAAATCTAACACGAATTTTGCTATATATTTCTTAACATCAAACACAGGTTACATAGTACTAACCCTGACAATGATTTTGTATTGAAGAGGATGAGGAAGCTTGTATCCAGCGAACAGAACATTTTCGTCCCTATGAAGTTGCCTAATACATCATAAAAAATGTCAAACAAACAAAATTTGGGGTTAAATGAACTAATAATAAAACGCAAATAGAATATGAAAAAGCAAGGGATTTAATTACATGCGGACAATGTTTCCAATAGTGTGATCTTCTCTCTCGATAGTGAAGGAAGCTGCATTTATGATCTTCGTATCTCTTTCATAAGAAACCCTAGTATTTTGTAAAACAGATTTTGGTTTAAAGATAATAAATTATGCAACCGCAAAGATACGGGTAAATATATATGAAGACTAAGAGAAACTTACTTTTTGGTACCCTCGGGGACGACAAACCGCTCATACCGATCAGGAGCATTCATCTTTTTGTATCAGCGTTACTATTTAGAATAAAAGTCTAATATCACATTTTGAATCAATCAAAATACATATTGTAAGAGGATGAAAACCTAAAATAAACTATACAAAATATGTATTTGTATCTGATAAGAGAGCATCATGCATTGCATACAGGTACATGTCTCCCAACTCAGAGGTTCCGCTTGATAAACCAATACCAATACCAATATCAACAACAAATATTTAAATTAAATAAATGGGGTGGAGGGACTCGAACCTGAGACCCCTCCTAAACCGAGCTCTGATACCATGATAAAGTATGAGGAGAAGAGTGAAAAGAGAAATTTTATTATAATGAAACTTGTTATCAATTACAATAGAAGAGGGGCTTATATAGCCAACATCCAACAATAATTAAGGAAATTATCCTAACAAGGAAACAAACATTATAATAGAACTATCCAATAATACGCTAAGATTATATATGTTAACACCGCTTGCTGTTAGAGCTCTACAAGGGTCCAACCCTACAGAACCTAGTTCATAATAAAAATTTATCCTAACTGTGTTTTTTCCTTTAGAATTCAGGAATATACAACATTAAGAAGGCTAAATTTAGGAGTGACAATGATTTCTAAGACACTAAAGAAAGGTTTTTGTCACTTCACAAATACATACACATCTGAAGTGAATGTAATATAATATCACTCAAGGAATTAAGATACACATGTAAAATATATACAATAAGAATCAGACAAAACATTTTAATTAATCAAACGCCATATCAAATGCATCAAAAATTTGTATATTGTTTACTGGTAATTACTAGTTATTAGTCATGCATTTATCTAGTTGCTAATATCGACCAATTTATCATCACTAATGAGTCGGTTGCTATAAGGCTTGTAATTTGCACAAATTTTTCTCTCGTAGAGGTTTTTCGATAAAAGTTAAAGAAAAATTTTCAGCAAGCATGCACAAACAAATTCATTTACATATATAAATCGGAAACAAAGGGACTACAAAGGATGGTTTGTTTTAATATTTATCCTTGTTTTATAGTACTACACACACGCACACACTTTATGTAGTTCAATGATTTCCTCTTATGAAGTACAAAAACATTTCTGGTTGGAGCAACGAGAGTTACTAACTTACTATACATTATCAAAAATCTGATATAATCTCTTATATCAGATCAACAGTTGCACGTAATGGTGAAATAAAAAAAAATTCCGAGTATCCCGAAGCAAAGAGGCAACATTAGCTGCTCAATTTTGTACCATTGCAAACAGAAATTTACATCACTGTAGTTTGAAAATTGAAACTATATTCTTATCAACTGCTTACTTCCTTACAGCTATTTCATTTATACATAAATCAAAAATTAATTATAATTTTTGAACAGTGTAATGACTTTTAATCAAATATTTAATTAAATGACTTTAATTTGAATTCCATCAAAGTTCAAACACTTTTAATAAGTTGTAGTTTTCAGATCAACACTGTTCTACGGTTCAACAAGCGGAATTCAAAAACAGAACAAATTTAAACATGGAATCATAGAAAGCAAAATAGGAATATATTGGTAAATACAAATTTAAAAATGTATGAGAAGAAAAATTAAGGATTTTAGGGCACCTGAGTTGTTCAACGCCGGGGGGACTGGAGTGACTGAATGAATAGTGTGAGTGCTGGGGTTTTACAATTTATATTGGAGCGCAGTGGAACGATGTCGTTTCCGTGATGGTAGGTACGAAAAAGTAAATAACCGGCAGCTGTTCACTTTGTTTGAGTAGGCATGTTTGGCAAACCTTAAATTAAGTACTTACGGATTTATTTTCGGATAAAAATTTCATATTTTGATAAAAAAAATTTATGAGTATATTTAATGTATGTTTGAGATTTTATAAGTTACAAAAATTTTTTTTAACTTTTTTCAGGAAAAAGTTAGGAATCTCTAACTTTGTCTTAAAATAAGTTGACTTATTCTGAAAAAAAATTCCCCCAAATACCCCTAGTGTCTTTCTCGTTTTATTTTAGAAACTCTATGCCAATATGCCATGTTTGTTTCCGGAGATAAATAATTCCGGAATTATTATCCGGGAATAATAGTCTATTCATAAATTTTATGGATTATAATTATTTTATTTCATGTTTGTTTTGAATTTAGGATTATATTATAATTTTTAAAATTTTATTCCATGTTTGTTTCAAGGATAATCATGGGATTTTTTTTTTAATTCCAATCCTATGTTTGTTTTGCATGAGATTGTATTGAAAAGATTATCATCCTTTAAAAATGATTTGTTAGAGCATCTTCAATGGTGTTGGTTAAATTGGTTGATTAAAATGATATAAAATATTGATTATGTAAAATTTATTGAACCTGTAAGGCATTGTGTTTCGATGGTACTAGCTATAATATATTATTTTATTATGATAATAGATAATGTGAAATCTTCTTATATGTCTCTAGACATTCGACAAATATAGCCAACATGGGAGTGGCTAAATATTTAGACAAGACGTGAGTAGAGAATTTTTTACATATTCTCTATAATTTTTATTTACAATATCATTTATCTAGTTTTACCTAAGGGTTTTAGTGGGTTCCAGATGCCCTTAAAAGAGATTAAGAGGAGTGTATTCATTTGAAGTTATGTTGGATTTTAATGGATTTTCAAAATCTGCAGGTATTCATTTAGGATTTTAAACAAAATTTGCAGGTATTCAATTTGGATTTGAAATAATCTTTCTAATATGGGCTCAAAGTTAACCCTAAAGACACATTTAATGTGGCATTAAATAAACCTAGATTGGTCCAAGGTTAAAGCCCATTAATGAGGCCCGAAACCCTAATTAAAGTAACAAATTCGTGTTGATAAATCAGCTAATAAAAAGACTCCGTTATTGAGTCCAAAAGGGAACCAATTCCTTCAAGAAGTAGCCCCCAAGGAATACGAGTCCAATGGGAATCAGCCTTCCTAATGGAAGGATCTAGAATTCTATCTAAAGTGGGTAACTTGTCCACCAAGACACCAAACCCTACCCTAATTCCAAGGCACCAAATGCCTATATAAACAGTCTGACCCCTCATTCTCGAGCGAGAACGTTTTTGGACGCTGCTCCATACGTCATCCACCACGTTTTAGGCTTAATCCTCGAATAAGGACATATAAGCCACTACGTCCTTGGTGTGCCCTTGCCGCCATAGCCCCCGAGGGCATCACCAAGAACTACGTTTTGGCTTGATTCTTGATATTCATCAAGGTACGTGGGCATCTTGCGAGGATCGACTAGTCCTGACAGCAAGAGCAGCCACCATTAAAGCTCGAAGCTCTCAATCTATAGCCACCATTATACCCTACTTTTTATTCTACAACATTTGGCGCCGTCTGTGTGACCAAAACATCAACCATGGAAAATACACGAATATAAAAAATGGATGTGACGTTCCACCAGCCTCAATTCGCGTTCTGATCACCATTGTTGGTATGCAGCCAACACGTACCACTATTCAAGGGTTGAACCCTCTAGGAACAGGAATTTAAACGAGTCTCCAAAGAACGAGTCTAAACTCTCAAGGGGTGGATCCCCCAATCCTAGGCATGGCTATGCCCATAATAGGCTAGCATGATTACAAATCTCTATTACAGTGCTTCCATCACTAACAGCTCAGAACCAAGTTAGTGGCTCCCACCCCAAAGAGGGGATGATTCGCCCTATATTTGAGGCTTGGAACCTCCGCATGTAGCAGGAGGGAGAAATTTTGATCGTGCACTAATGACAATGAAAGAACATTCGGACTAATAATCCACTCCCCTCGATTTCCAATCAAGGAACGACTCCCCCAAAGACGCGTCTCCAAGGGGTGATCCCCAAGGGGCGATTCAAAATCCACTAACTCAAGGAGAGAATCCCTAATTGCATATGGTGGTTTTACCTCTATCTAATGGAGCACAAGGAGCACGAATCGCCACCACCGTCAAGCTGATCCCAATAACTCAAAACCCCATCTATGGGTCGTCACTGTTCCCAATTGTTAATGAAACCATCAATCTACTCATGAAAATTATGTGTCTCAATACATTGAAGGCTTGGTACTCTTGTTGGAGAACACCAAAGTTTTTTCGGATCATATGCCAAAGATGACTTCTCGTCTAAAAAGATGAGGAAGAGGACGTCCATCCTAGCGGGAGACGTCAAGGCAAGAAGCTCGCCGAAGGAGCAGGACGTTCTCAACCCCAAGGGACTCAAGAAACGGCTCTTCAGGCCATGGAAGAAAGGATTTAGGGGCTCAAGTTACTAATCCACAGTAGCCGGCTGTGGGTTCAATGAATTCAGTGACGAATCCCCTCCGGATGGTAGTGTCACCCATCTAACGCACCGTTGCGATTACAGATGTCCATCTATATCATTATACAATGAAGTTAGGTTCCCACCAATGGGATGTCATTCATCAATGGTAGAAGTGACCAGCAACGCGAGGCATACAAGCCTCAACGCATTCAAGGTCTAAAAACGCCCATGAACGAGTCATGATTTTTCTGAACCCTATACTATTAATGATTCATCATCCATTGATGAAGATAACTATAAAAGAAAGAGAAGACCAGGCAAGGAACTTGAAGGAGGGTCAGCACCTTCTAAGCCCCGAGGATCCAAAGGACTGGCTCCCAAGACTCTAGGAGGGAGGATACTCGCTCATGAAGCGCATACCTGAGAATTGAAGTAAGATTTAGAAATACAACAAGATAGGCAGCCCCCAAGGGCTATGATCCCCAATGTTATTAACTCGAGTGATACCCCTAGGAGGGGAAGGGTTGATTCACAAAGGGCTGATCCCGATGGCTCGATGCCTCTAGGAGATCGTGACGATTCAATCTTGTCTTTCACCAACGAGGTAATGAATGCTCATATGGAAATTCAAGACACCCACTATCGAGGTGTGTGATTGGGCAGGAGATCCCATTAATCATATGAGGACATTCTTCAATGCACTACTAATTTCAACATGTGATTGACGCAATCAAGTATAGGACGTTCCCTCAAACCCTGGGGGCATGACACAACGATGGTATAGTTGGTTTCCCCCGAACTTAATCGGCTCCTTTAAAGGACTAAGAAGGGCATTTATCGCCCCATTTACTGATGGAAAGATCATAAGAAACGTTTTACATCCCCATGAATGTGGAATAAGGAAAGAATGAATCCTTGGGGGATTACATGAACCAAATCACCAAGGAAGCCTTAAAGGTCCCGAACTTGGATGATAGAGTAGCTATCAAGGTAGAGGAAAGTGAAAGGGAAGCCTCAACCCCTGTTGGAGGCAATGGAGGTATAACAAGAAGCGAAGGTGGTCACAAGTAGAAGGTTAAGGACAGGTATCCTCGAATAATTAAAGACTTTGACTCTACCTGGAAGAAGAGTAGTCAAGGACCGAGGTTCACCAGCTATGCACGTTTGAATACTCCCAACACCCAAATCCTGATGGACATTGACAAACACAAGAATCTCTGGTGGCCGAAGCCACTAAGGGCTAATCCCGGGAAGAGAAACAAAAACCAATATGGTCGGTTCCATAAGCCATTGGGGAATAACACTCACTATTGTAGACAGCTGAAACACAAGATCAAGTTTCTGACCTGAAGAACAAGGTTGAATAAGTTCATCAAGGATGCCTACAGGGTAACCTAAGGCAGGATTATGAAGTAGAGATTATGAAAGGAAGGATGGCGATCAAGATCGCAATCCATAGCCCTGGGGGCCCGATGATAAACATGATTTTTGAAGACCCGGCATCGGTCGGGAATACAAGAAGCTCTCGTAAAAGCTTACGCTCGAGAAGTTATGCACATTATAGAAGAAGCTCCACAGCGAGCAAATACCAAAATGGCAATTGCCTTTGATGACTCTGATTTGGAAGGGATGAAGTGCCTCCATGACGGCCCGTTGGTCATAACACCTATGACAGGAAACTCGCAAGTGAAATGAGTCTTGGTGGACAATGGAGAACTTTGGTGAATATCTGGTTT
This sequence comes from Saposhnikovia divaricata, assembly GCA_036435485.1. Lineage (NCBI taxonomy): Eukaryota > Viridiplantae > Streptophyta > Magnoliopsida > Apiales > Apiaceae > Saposhnikovia > Saposhnikovia divaricata. The sequence goes on along the minus strand of CM071597.1, from coordinate 62,520,212 downwards.
CATGATGCATTTTCGAAGACGGGATATATTGATACTCGATTGACCCCTCCAACATGCCCATCTATGGGTTCAATGGAGTTGAGTCGGAGAGTTGGCGGAACTATTCGATTGTCCATGATAATAGGATGGGAGCCTAGGGAGGCCACACAGATGTTGAACCTTTTGGTGGTTAAAACAACTTTCGCTTACAATACGATCCTTGGGAGGATAGACTTGCATACCCTTAAGGCGGTTGCCTCAAGATAAGACCAGCTGATCAAATTTCCTACAAGGAATGGAGTTGATAAAGAAAAGAGAGATTAAAAAATAACAAAGAATTGCTATCCGACCGCCTTGAGGCCTGATGAAGTCGGGGGGTAGGTCCTCCCGATTGAAGACATGGATGTTCGAAAAGATGAGAAACAAAGAGGAAAATCTACCGAGGACTTAGTCCCCACTCCCCTAGTTCCCGAAGAACCTGAAAAGTTACCCACGTAGGGCATTGTTGAATGAACCTGTGAGGGGTGAATTGGATGCGTTCCTACAAGAGAACATTGTTGTATTTGCTTGGACAGTAGCTGATATGCCAGGGGTCGATCCCCAATTTATTACGTAAACTAGACGTCCACCCGAATAGGGAGACGATGAAACGGAAGAAAAGAAACTTTGATTCCAAGAGGCAAGAACGCCAATAGAGAATGAAGGATGTGTATTGACTTCATTGATAGGAAAGATTCATGTCTCAGTGACTACTTTCCCCTACCAAGGAACGATACATTGACCAATACAACAAAGGTGACGTCCCAAAGAGGTGACGTATCGAAGACTGATAAGATTTTTGAGCATCTTATTGGGAAGACTATAGAAGTTCATGTAAATGACATGTTAATCAAGAGCCTCGATAAGGCACATCACATCGAGCATTCTCATGAGGCATTTGAGGTGTTAAGGCACCACAAGATGATATTGAATCTGACTAATGCATAAGATCAAGAAATTTTTTGGTTTTATGGTCTCCAAACATGGAAATTGAGACCAACCCCGATAAGGGTAGAGCAATCCTTGAAATGAACCTCCACGTGTTAACATAACCAAATTACGAAAAGTTGTTGCATCTATACCTGGCTGCATTTGATACGGCTTTGAATGTCGTCCTCACGAAAGAGGAATACAAGGTTCAGAAACCCATTTATTACGTGAAAAAAGCCTTGCATGGGACAAAGTAACCACAATAAATCCCCAAGCACTCGCTGACTTCGTGGTTGAATACACCATTGACAACCAAGAAGTCGGGGGGCAAGAGGTAGTACCACTGGAGGGCAAAGGATTAGAGAAGGAGAATCCAGAAGCGGTACTAAAGTACCCCTGGAGGGTAAAGGATTAGAGAAGGAGAATCCAGAAGCGGTACTCAAGGAGTATGGATCAATTTTGATGGAGAATCAAAAACAAAATTAAGTGAGAACACACCCCGATGGGTTTATGATTTCCCAACGGTAAACAATAAGGCTGAATGCAAAGCCGTGATAGCCGGACTTGGCTTGGCCGTAGGCCCGCTCAAAGTCTGTGGAGACTCAAAATCGGTAGTACCACAAGTAAATAATGAGTTTGAGTCCAGGGCTGGAACCGCGACAAAATACTTGAAACTTGACTCAATTCAATGAGTGTTACGTGGGAGGAAAACGTAAAGGCTGATGTCCTATCCATGCTTGCCTCCTCAGAGATAGGGAACTATGTTGGAAGTTCTTACTTCCAAGTCTTGGAGACCCGAAGCATTGATAAAAAATCTAATAACACTTGTAGGTATGAAGAGCCGTTGGATAGATCCTACAACGGCTCACTAGGAAACTGGTTGGTTACCGGACAATGACTTAGAGGCACGAAAGTTATCGGTAGGAGCACTAAAGCATCAAAATGTGAAATTAGCTTTGAAAGAAACTCATGTGGAAACATTTGGGTAGCACTCGAGGGGAAAAGCCTTTACCCACAAGATGACCCGATTGGGATTCTACTGGCTAAAAATAATGGCTAATGCCGAGAGTTATGTGCGATCGATATCCAAAAACACTCAACTGATGATCAAATTTTCTGAAATACTGACATCCGTCACTTCCCCCATTCCCAGTGGCAAGGTGGGGGATAAGTGTTCTTGGTTCATTCCCAGTGGCAAGTGCCTAGAGGAAGTTCCTGATAGTTGCAATGAATTCCTTCATGTAGTAGACTAAGGCCAAATCCCAAGCCAAGATAACCACGAACTAAATGACACAATTCCTGTGGGAAATTGTGATACATAGATATGGACTACCACCAATTCAGGAATGAGGCTCTTACAAGCTGGAAACGTTTGGAAGAAATGTGATGCCTAGACTTGGCACACCCCAAACCTCAAGGTCTATCGTATCTGAGCATCCGGGTAGGACACACTACATGATCAAACTAAGTAGAGATTAGGTTCGATGAAACCACAAGCTTCTAGCTCTAAAGAACCAAAGGCTCGAATAGGCCACGTTTCATGCAATTGAAGGCTCGAATAGGCCACGTTCCATCCAATTATAGGCTTGTGGAAGCCACGTTCCGTCCAAATGAAGGCTCGTAGAGGCCGTGTTTCATCCAACTGAAGGCTCGAAAAGCCATGTACCATCCATTTGAAGGCTTGAAAATGCAAGCAATAAGCAGAAAAATATCGCAAGATGATAGATCTCAAGATGAGATTCGATTCGATATATTACAAATCAAATCGGAATAACAAGTAAAAAGTTGTGGATATTTGAAATATTTGTGCTTTGGGCTAGCCAGTGATCAACTTAAATGATCAACATTAGTCATGACTGACCTCAACCCAGGTTGAAAACCCTTTGAGTTGGGTACCAAGTGAACCCATAATTCAATATTAATCCAGATCTAAAGATTGTGGATTCATGTTTGAGGGTAGTGAGTTGCAATCTAAGGGAAGGATTCCTAAACTATGGGATCAGAAATCCTAATCTAGGAGGTCAGGATTCCTGATCGAAAATCCTTCGACCAGAGCTAAGAAAGTGGCCTTAATTCGACTAGGATCCTGGTGTAAATATCAATCAGAATTCTTGATCGAAAAGCCTTCGATCAGAGTGAAAAATTGGCCTTAATTCGACCAGGATCCTGGTCTAAATATCAATCAGGATTCCTGATCGAAAAGCCTTCGATCAGAGTGAAGAAATTGGCCTTAATTCGACCAGGATCCTGGTCTAAATCGATCAGGATTCCTGATCGAAAAGCCTTCTACTAGATTGAAGAAATCACCCGTAATTTAATCAGAATCCTGATCTAACGGGTCAGGATTCCTGATCTAAAGAGTCAGAAATCCTGATCTAAGGGGCAGGATTCCTGATCGAAATTGCATCGCTCAGACTGTTAAAACGGCCCATAATTCGACCAGAATCCTGATCGAAATTCGACTAGGATCGTGGTCGAAAAGGCATCGACCAGACTACATTTGAAGCCCATATTCGACCAGAATCCTGATCTAAGAGGTCAGGATTCTTGGTCTAGAGGCTAGAATTACAGGTTTAATGGGTCAGGATCCCAAGTCAAAAATCCTGAACTAAGGGCTCCGGATTCCCGATCTAAGGTATCAGAATTCCTGGTCTAAGGGGTCACGATTCCTGATCGAAAATCCATCGATTAGGATGCACAAAACACCCATAATTCGATCAAAATCCTGGTCTACGGGATCAGGATTCCTGGTCTAGAGGGTCAGGAAGTATTTTTGAAATAAATATATTTTGAAAAATGATTTCTATGCATGTTGCACAAAAAAAAATGCTTATATTTCGAGGTGTGCCCTTGCCACCATAGCTCCCGAGGGCATCACCAAGAACTACGTTTTGACTTGATTCTTGATATTCATCAAGGTACGTAGGCATCTTGCGAGGATCGACTAGTCCCGATAGTAAGAGCAGCCACCATTAAAGCTCGAAGCTCTCAATCCCTAGCCACCATTACACCCTACTTTTTATTCCACAACACTTTCTAAATCTGTGGGTATTCAATAGAGATTTTAAAAATTCTTTTAAAATTTGTTGATATTCAATTGAGATTTTAAAAAATTAAACAAAATTTCAAGGTATTCAAATTTTAATAGATTTTCAAGACTAAAGAATTATAAAGGATTTGTATTAGATTTTATATATAAATTGAACGACGTGGAAATCTCTCACTAGTAGACAAGATTTTGATGGATTACTCGAGTATAACAAATTGTTAATTAAAAATTATAAATCATAAGTAAAAATCATAAGCAAAAACTTGGAGAGCTAACATTGATCTATGTGAAATGATAGACCTCGCAATGCAATAAATGAAGAGAATGATGATGAGAACGGGGAAGATGATGAGATCCAGATAAATAAACATATTTTGATATTTTTTAATTTATTATTCGAATCTCTATTGTTACACTTAATCTTCTTGTTTTTTACTTCGGACTATATTGATTTTAGACTATCTCTAATTATTAATATAAATTATTATCTTTAATTGATACATGAATAAAAAATATTAAGAAATCAATCCCTTAGAATTTGCAAGATTTTTTTAATTAAATAAAAATCTTGATAAATCAATCCTTTAAAATCTAACGAAATTTGTATAAAATTAAAATAATCTGTGTAAACTTTGTTATAGATTTCAAACAAACTCTGGATTTACAAAATTATTTAAAATTCATGGATTATTATCAATCCACTAAAATACAACAGAATTTCAGCTGAATACATTCCCTAAATAATATCTTCTTCACTTAAATATTAAGTTGGATTATGGTAAACAAAACAACCCTAAATAATATCTTCTTCACTTAAGTATTAGGAAGGATTATGATAAACAAAATAAATATGGGATAAATTGATTAAAAAATTTTAATCATTTGAATTACTCTTAAACGCGTTTTCACACAATAAACATGAGATTGAAAAATCCTATCCTGTACCTAATATCATAAAACAAAGAAAAAATGACAAATATAACCTATCTATAATAAAATTGTACAAAAATGACAACTTTGAAAAAACTGGCCAATTTTGATCTTTTCAATATGCCTTTTGCAAATGCGTATTTGGATATAAAATATCACACCCTCCACCAGTTTGTAGTGTACAACACGTGTAATTACAATCCTTCAACCTTCCGATCCAAATTCAGGCCAAACGTATGACAAAAACCCTATTAACCTTATCTAAAACCAACATTTAGAATCGAAAATTATTAAATTTATTTACCAAATCATGCAATCTATGTATGTATATGTATGTATACCATTGATGATGATAACGGTGAACTTTCTCAGGCAAACTGTCGAGTAGATTCAATTGTAATGCATTATACAATATTCTGTCACCAATTACGTATTATAGCTATACTACATCTCCATTTGCGTATTCTTGAGCATACCCTATCAGTGCTTGCATATTTAGTTCAAAAATTGGTGAATACTTCACCATCAAATGCGTAATGGTAATACCTTCCTCGGAAATGCGTATTGTTCCGGTTAATTTTGTCAATGATCTTGTAATTGGTTAGTTTTGTCAGTTTGATTCTAAAAATAGGTCAAAATTGTCTTTCACCCGTCACATCTTGTAATAATCACCATTTTTAGAATTATAGATAACAAAAATAAATAATTGGGCTCTTTAGATCATTTTCGACCCAAATTTAAAATTGTACTTTTACACCATTTTGATGTAAAATTACTCTCCAACCCAATTCTAAAAATTATATTATTTTGGTGTTACACCAAATAGATACCATATTTGATGTTACACCAAATTTTTAAAAATTTTGTTTATCCCAATTTTGCCCTTATACTCCTTACCTAAAACAAATTTATTTCATATGTATTCAACCAGCTTTAATATTTTTGTACATTATTTTATAATTTAGCAATAAAATAACTTATATAGACTTTTGTACCTTACTTTTATACTTTAGAGCATCACCAAAATATTCTTTATTCTAGCTCTTAACTCAAAAAATGAGTAGAGAAAATAAAAATGTGGCTCTTAAAAATATTAAGAACCTATTCTCTCTTCTCAAATCTAAGCTCTTAACTTATGTTTTAATAATAAAATATTCATATTCACCAATTATTGCACAAATTTTGGTTATAGTGGGGTTGATTTATGAATAAATTATAAATAAAGAGCTAATATAAGGAGTATATTGTTGGAGTTTGATACATAAATAAATCAATGTAATAACGTACTAAGAGTCATTTATTTATATTATTATTTTTAAGAGTGAATTTAGGAGTCTCTTGGAGATTCTCTTAGTAATAAAATAAATTATAAAATATATGTGTAAAATTTAGTATAAATAAATTGGAGTTGAATTTAAAAATAGTATAATTTTTACATTATAAAAATTATACTAAAATACAGTGTGATGGCCGGGTTGAAGATGCTGTTAAAAAAGAAAAATGAATGGCACACTAAAAAATAAGTAAAACATGTTTTGAAAGTATAACGCATATAAACGGGGCGGCAAAGCTCCACTAACAATTAACAAACAATATATAAAAATGATGCTCTTGCCATCTTCAAAACACACACACACACACACACTATCACACTCTCAGTCTAGGTAGAAAGAATGGAAGGAGTTGTGGTAGTGAATCCAAAGCCAAACAAAGGATTGGCATCAAAAGCTATTGATTGGTTGGAGAGTTTGATGGTCAAGTTTATGCATGATTCTTCTGCACCTCAGCACTGGCTTTCCGGTAACTTTGCTCCTGTCGACGAGACTCCTCCTTGTGCCCATCTTCGTGTCATCGGCCATCTTCCCGTAACTCATAGTTTTATGTTCTTTTTACCTTAGTTTCAAAACTCTTCCACTTCTATTAGTCTCGGTTTTATTGTCAATATGTGTATATGGGTAGGCTCGTGTTGATTGATCAGATACAAACTAATCTCTTATCCTACCTACGACAAACTTCTCAGCTGAACTTAGTACTGAATTTTCTGTTATTCTCAGGCTCTACGTGTTTCGTGTTAATATTTTACAAAAATTATTTTCCTAGCTATTATTTTTTGTTTGCTAAGAAAATTTGGATTTCTTTGTCAAATATCCTTTTAATTTGGATTTCTTTGTGAATCTCAACTGTATATTATTAATTCTTGTACATTCATACGAATCTTGTACTCTTGTAAAGTCCATAGTTTAGTATGGTATGTAGTAGAACTTGATTGCATATATGTAGCTTGGTGTCTCGTTCACCTTTGCTATTTGCTGTTACTAAAACTATGACGACTAAAGTATAAAGTTGTTCATTAAAATTATAAACATTTATATTTAGTTGATTTTCGCAACTAAATACCAATTATTTCCCCTTTTTGTCAATGAAACAAAATTCTGAGTTTGGGATTTTGGGATGATTGTTCCCTATTGTAATTATTAATTACAACTAAAAGTTTAAAACCTATATGTTGTTAATCTTGAAAGTCTACATTGGTGCTAAAAAAGTTAGGCACTTCATTGGGTGACTATCTGCCACTATTTTCAGTCATGAATGTTCTAAGTTTGCAGATTTGGACATTTGGTAACCATTTTAGCTATGTAACCCTATTTTTTGTGTTTTCCAGCTAAATTCAGTAATTTGAAATTTTACGTCTGTGTTTGACAAGCTTTATAGCATTATCGTAACCTGAATTCAAGCACTAATACTAGAAATTTAACAATATGTATCTTATAGTTTGACAGTGGATTCCATGTTTCCTTGAAGTAACACTTTAGAAACTGGGAAGTTACTTGTCAGTGCTTAATCTTAAGATGGAGGTGGTGAACTGAATTTTACATATGAATGGAGTACAATGTGTCTGAATGGCGAGTTTTATGAGTTTATTTAATATTTAAATATTTGTTGCAGGACTGTCTGAATGGCGAGTTTGTCAGGGTTGGTCCAAATCCAAAATTTCCCCCCGTCGCTGGCTATCACTGGTATATCCTTGCTCTCTGGAATTGACTCATAGTTGAACTAAAATGTTCGCCCTTTTAGTGTACTCTGTCAACATGAATTATAAGTATTTTGCTCACACAATCATTTATTATCACTCTAGTGCTACAATTCTTATATTTAAAGTTATAGTCTGGTTCACTAATTGTGCCTATATGAATAATTTAGGAACATACTTACTGTCATTTCCTTAATTGTGCAGGTTTGATGGAGATGGGTATGCTTCCTTCCTTCTTTACATGGAATCTAATAGTTTCTTTCTCAAGTCCTAATAAAGGGATATTTGAGTGTTGCTGTGCATGATCCTTTCTGCCTAGACCTAATCTTGATTTATCTCTATTCGAGGTTTTCTTGGTGCATCTATATATTGTGGCAACATACTGAGTTTTTTTTTTGGAATAATTCTAAGCCTGCTCGGCTGCCCACCCAGCCAAAAAATTGCTGTATTTTGCTTGAAAATAATAGAGTTAACAAAATCAGTAGAAGTGGCTGATTATTTGCTAATCTGAAGCCACTTGAAGTATGAAAAATGCAATATTTGAATTCTGTATATGTCTAGTCAACATTAGGTGTTGATTCTTGAGTTCTTTCTGAAGGGCTTGTTGTCAAAAGCTGCATATGCAGCTATTTAACATGATCTTTCAGATTTAACAAATGCCGATGCAACATAAAGTCCATCGAAAAGTACTTTATTACGTTATAAGCTGTAATCACATCTTATGACATCTTACAAAATAAATTCCAGGGATTTCAAATTCACCAAGGGCATGCTTTTTTATTTCTTTGCTAATTTACCAAGGGTATGTTCGCTTACAAGGATTACATTATGGGCACTTTTTACTACTTATTCTCATTGTACCATGCTCAATCCATTAAAATAGTGGAAAAATTTTCTTCACTTTTTTAGTTCATTTCAGAGGGACTGTTCAGTCCCACCCTCTCCATGGTATTATAAAAGTTTTCTTCAGATGAAGTAGAAAGTGATAAGATTTATCCCATGGGATCGTATTAGAGGATTAAGTATATGGACTAAAGCAGATAGCAAATAGTCCCGGAATAACAATTCTTGCAAACACACATAGCCTAAATGGAGTATGTCAAGTCTACGAAAGTTTCTTGACTACAACTCAGTACCTGTTTTGTAAGTAAATGCCCCTGTGCCATACATGCTCTACTTAGCTCTTTTACTCCCTCTACATATAAAAAAGATTCAACAACAGTGGCTCACTGGCTTTCCAAGCAAGTATTTTTTTTGACCCGTTAGCTCATGTGTGTATTGTCCTTCTTGGTTGTTGAAGCATGATTCATGGCTTACGCATTAAAGATGGAAAAGCTACTTATGTATCTCGCTATGTGAGGACATCTCGTCTTAAACAAGAAGAAGCTTTCAAGGGAGCTAAATTTATGAAGGTAACATCTAATTGAAAGAAGCCGGTACACTAAACTTTATTCCTGTCTTGTCTTTGAAGTGCTAATTGTTTGGTTAATGATAAGTGATTAGTGATAAGGTAACATTCGGTGGTAGAACAAAATGATAAGTAAGTTGATAGCTGATAGGGGTGAAGCAACTTATTATTTTTCAGGACATCTGATTACGTTGTTTATCTTGATATCTCTAGTATTCTAACATTTATAGTCAATCTCATTGTGTTGTCCATAAACATTCCTTCCCTATATCAATTTTAGATCGGAGATCTTAAGGGACTATATGGCTTACTTGTGGTCAATATGCAAATGCTCAGAGGAAAGTTGAAAGTATTGGATATGTCATACGGAGGTGGAACAGGTAAGTTGGTCAGGATTCTGATTCTCCCAAGGCCAAATATTTTGTGGGTCAGCTTCAATTATGATTGTTATTAAACAGATCTTTCCTAAAAAATTCTTTACTGTCTTACTGTGTCATGCTGGTTGCAGAAACAAATGAAAGGAGCTTGAAATGACATCTCATTTAATTTCTTGCAGCTAACACAGCTATGATATTTCATCATGGAAAACTTTTGGCTCTTTCAGAGGCCGATAAACCATGTAAGCTTGTGTCTGTGCTTCATTTGTAGGAAGCATCTATAATATTTCAGTAAAGTAACTGTAGAATTTTAGGAAGAACTCATGCAATTCTTTTGTTTATACCAGTTTTGGTTAATGAGTTTGTGTTTGATCTGGTGCACTCTTGCCTTCCCCTGTTTCCCCTTTTTGGGTATATTAATTTCCTTTATAATGAAGAAACATTTTTCTAGACTATGGGTATGACTTATGAGTCTAGTAATAGACCTAAAGTAATTTATTAAATGATCTGTAAGTCTAATTGTTTTATTTTTGCTAAGTAGACGCGGATCAAAATAGAAGTTCTCAGCTATTTGTTTTTATGCATTGCTTTTTACTACTGAAAAAAATTTTAGCTTCGTTTTTTTGCCTTGGTAAAGCATGAAGGAAGAAGTTTAGTCCTTCCATGCCTTTTATACCTCCCAAGTCCAACCAAACATATAAGAAACCTCCTCCAGCCCTTTTAGTTTTCCTTCATGTCTTCCTTAGCAAGAAATAGCATGCTGCTAATCCAGGAAACATATGAATGTGCTAGTTATCACTCAAACTGTACTTAAATATAGTTTTAGTCTAGGAATCAATCAATTGTGTAAGATGTCAACGCATTTGTTTACTACATCACTTACGGAACTTCTCGCTTTAGAGAGCTGCACATGATCAGTCCATGAAACTTATGTTGGGGTGCAGAACTAAAATGTTAAATGTTCTATCTGCAGATGTTATTAAAGTATTGGAAGATGGAGATTTACAAACTCTTGGTTTGCTGGATTATGACAAGAGGCTCACACATTCCTTCACTGCTCATCCAAAGGTCGACCCATATACCGGTAGAAGCCACAGCTGTCTCAGATATTTTTATGTTTTTCTTTTGGCTAAATGAAACACTTCTTTAATAATTGTGACTTTGCTAGGTGAAATGTTTACTTTTGGAAATTCACCCACACCTCCGTATATAACATACAGAGTGATTTCCAAAGATGGTGACATGAATGATCCAGTGCCAATAACGTTGGCAGACCCTATAATGATGCATGACTTTGCCATTACCGAGAATTATGCAATTATAATGGACCTACCGTTGTACTTGAAACCCAAGGTAAGGGGACTTTTTCCATACCTATGTATGCATTGGTTGTATGATAATCATGGATATGATGAAGAGGCAAAAGGCCTCTAAAATCGAGTCTAAAACAGCTAGCAAGAAGGTCTGGAACAACAGAAATGCAGTAGCTATTAAACTGAAAAAACAGCCCACAGCAGTAGTTTTAAAACTGCTGAAACTGAAATAAAATTCTACAGAAAAACTGAAGCATAAAACTGAAATCTGAGAGCAGAAAAATTAAATAAACGCAGAGACGTTTTACGTGGAAAACCTCTTCAACGAGAAGAGTAAAAACCACGGGACGATTAGGAGTCCACCCAAGTGTTTCACTATGATAAAATGGAGGTTACACAAACCCTATCCAAGTCTTAAACATGCTCAGAAATTCTTCCTTTTAACAGCAGCTCTATATCCCTCTATATATTCTTCTCTCTAGCACTAAACAACAAGGTGCTTGGAAGATAAGAGAAGAGCTAGCTATTTTAAAAAAATTAGCATCCAATGAACCTACACTTTCCAGCAAACATGAAACTTTAATGCTCCCTCAATCCATCAAGTAAAAAACAAAGAGAGTTCACCTTTTTTTGTTGTATAGAAACATTAATGATGAGTTTTATCCACATAGGAAGGGACCCAAAAAACCCAACAAATCTCCCCCGACCGACTATGTGGAGGTGGTTGCCATTCCGGCAAGCAAACGGCAAGCTTCAAACTTACTTCTTGGCAATGCCTTAGTCATCATGTCGGAACCATTGTCATCCGTATGAATTTTCTGGAACTCCAGAAATTTAGCTTCAAGAACATCCCGAATCCAATGATACCTCACATCAATGTGTTTAGACTTTGCATGAAAGGTGGAATTCTTTGCTAGATGAATTGCACTTTGACTATCACAATACAACACATAATTTTTCTGTGTAAATCCAAGTTGACGAACAAAACGCTTCATCCAAAGTAGTTCCTTACTCGCTTCCGTAGCTGCTATGAATTCAGATTCAGTGGTTGATAGAGACACACATTTTTGCAACCTTGATTGCCACGAAACGGCTCCCCCTGCAAAGGTAATCATATACCCCGATGTAGACCTCCTAGAATCAATATCTCCTGCCATGTCGGAGTCCGAATAGCCAACAAGAACAGCCTTGTCACTGCCCAAACACAACCTTAGATCAGCAGTAGCTTTTAAATATCTCATAATCCATTTGACAGCATTCCAATGTTCTTTTCCGGGATTAGAGAGGAACCTACTAACCAAGCCTACTGCATGAGCTAAATCAGGCCTTGTACACACCATTGCGTACATCAAACTACCCACCGCTGAAGCATAAGGAATATTTTGCATAATTTCTATATCTTCGTCGGTGGTAGGACATTGTTCGGTACTTAATTTAAAATGCAAAGCAAGAGGAGTACCAACTGGTTTTGCATTCTCCATGTTAAACCTTTGAAGCACTTTATTAACATAAGCTTCTTGAGACAACCACAATCTTCGAGCTCTTCGATCCCTAATGATCCGAATGCCTAAAATCTGATTTGCTGCCCCTAATTCCTTCATAGAGAAGGTCTGATTCAGCTGCTCCTTTAAGCTTGCAATTCGATTTTTATTTTGCCCGACGATAAGCATATCATCAACATAAAGTAGCAAAATAATAAAATCATCTTCAGCAAATCTTCTCAAGAACACACAATGATCACAAGAAGTCTTTTTGTAGCCTTGCTCCCCCATGAAAGAATCAAACTTGCGATACCATTGTCTTGGTGCTTGTTTTAAACCGTACAAACTTTTCTTCAATTTGCACACATAGCCCTCTTTGCCACTGACCTTGAAGCCTTCCGGTTGCTCCATATAAATGTCCTCTTCAAGATCTCCATGTAGAAATGCGGTCTTTACATCCAATTGCTCAACCTCTAAATCTAGGCTAGCGGCAAGACCCAAAATAACTCGAATGGAAGACATCTTGACAACCGGTGAAAAAATCTCATCAAAGTCTATCCCTTTTCTTTGATTGCAACCCTTAACAACAAGCCTAGCTTTGTATCGTGGTTTTATAGCATTCGCATCTTGCTTTTGCTTGTACACCCACCGATTCTTCAAAACTTTCTTGCCTTTCGGAAGTTTTACAAGATCAAATGTGTTATTATCATGCAATGCCTTAATTTCTTCTTTCATTGCATCCATCCAACACTCTTTGTCTTCTCTTCCAGTAGCTTCCTTAAAAGATTCAGGTTCTCCACCATCCGTTAGAAGGATATAATCAGTGGTAGAATATCGAGAGGAAGGATTTCGGTTTCTCGTAGACCGTCTCACGGGGGCTTGCTGATTTTCTGGAATCTGTTGGTGGTCAACCCCATTGTCATCATCACCATTATTCTCATCATCATCATCATCATCATCATCATGTTGCTCATTATCATTACCTCCAAAATCATTGAGTTGTTCTTCATTGGTCAGTGTAGGCAAAGAACTCAACGGAGGAAGATCCAAATCAACCAAGTCGTAACCTTGGTGAGAAGTAATCTCTTGAGCTTTTTGAATATTTTCAATTGTTTGATCTTCAACAAACACAACATCTCTGCTCCTGATCAGTTTCTTGCTCAAAGGATCATAAAATCTATAGCCAAACTCATCTTGACCATAGCCCACAAAAATACATTGTCGCGTCTTAGAATCAAGCTTCGATCTTTCATCATTCGGAACATGTACATATGCCTTGCACCCGAATACTCGCAAGTGTTTGTAAGAGACCTCCTTGCCTAGCCAAATATGATCAGGAACATCACCATTTAATGAAGCACAAGGAGACATATTGATCACATGGGCAGCGGTGTACAAAGCTTCGCCCCAGAAAATTCTGGGCAGTTTGGCTTCTGACAGCATGCATCTAATGCGTTCCACGAGAGTTCTATTCATCCTTTCTGCCATACCATTCAGTTGGGGTGTCTTCTTTGGTGTCCGCTAATGTCTAATACCCAAGGACTTGCAATACACATCCAAAGGACCAATATATTCACCACCATTATCGGAACGAATGCACTTCAATTTTCTGCCCATTTGTCTTTCTGCTAGAGCTTGAAATTGTTTAAAAACATCTAGCACTTGATCCTTAGTTTTTAAAGCATACACCCATAATTTTCTTGAACAATCATCAATGAAAGTTACAAAATAAAGTGCACCACTAAATGTTTTAACTTTAAAAGGACCACAAACATCGGAATGTACAAGATCAAGCAAACCTGATTTTCTTGACGGAGGATGTTTCTTGAACGAAACTCGATTTTGTTTTCCAGCAAAACAATGAGAACACTTGTCCAACTTTGTGCTCTTCAAATCTGGAAGTACCTCCTTCTTCATCAAGATACTCATCCCTTTTTCACTCATATGGTTAAGCCTCCTATGCCAAAGCTTTGCTAGATCATCATCCACAATATTTACGCTATCGGTGGAAATTGTGGCTTGCAGAAAATAAAGGCTTGTGTTCTTCTTGCCATGAGCTAGAACTAAATTGCCTCTTGAGAGCTTCCATAGGCCACCTTTGAAGGTGTTACAAAACCCTTCATCGTCGAGCTTTCCGGTGGAGATTAAATTCAAACGAATATCCGGTACATGCCTAACATTCTTGAGCACTAATTTTGCTCCAATGTCCGTTACCAAACAAACATCTCCAACACCTATAACTTGAGCCAAACCATCATTTCCCATCTTCATTACCCCATAGTCACCCGGTGTATAAGATGTGAAAAATTCTTTCCTTGATGTCACATGAAGTGAGGCTCCACTATCAATCACCCAACTTGTCTCAAAATCAGCAAGGTTCACAAAACTCTCATTGTGAACAATAATAAGATCTCCCGTTGTTGCGGTTGCAGCTCGATCATCACTATCATGTTGATCTTGCTTCTTATCTTGCTTCCCATTACCACCTTTATTTTCTCTTTTCCATTTGTAACAATATTTCTGAATGTGTCCAGTTTTATCACAATAATGACACTTCAGATTTTTGTACCTCCCACGGGACTTGCTTCGGTTATTATCTCTTCCATTAGAGCCTCTACTTTTGCCCCTTCCTCTTTCAGCAACATAAGCTTCTTCGGAGGAGGATGACACACCATGAGACTTCTTTCTCATCTCCTCATTTAAGATACCAACCTTGGCCAAATCCAACGTGATTTTGCCTTGCGGTGTGGAGTTGCAAAGAGTCATCCTGAAAGTGTCCCATGATTCAGGAAGTGTGCCAAGCAAGAGCAGCCCCTGGACTTCACTATCGAACTTGATTTCCATTGCGGAGAGCTGCTGGATTACGCCATGAAAATCATTCAAATGATCGGACAAAGCCACTCCTTCTTTGTACTTTAATCCCATCAATTGCTTAATAAGAAACAACTTATTATTTCCAGATTTGTTTGCATAAAGAGAATCCAGCTTTTGCCATAGAGTTCTTGCATGAACTTCATCGTTGACGTGGTTAAGAATATTATCATCAACCCATTGACGAATGAAACCACAAACTTGTTCATGCTCGAATTCCCATTGCGCATCAGTTTTTCCTTCAGGTTTATCACTGGAAAAAACAGGAAGATGCCAACTTTTAACATACAACAACTCCTTCATCTTTCGCTTCCAAAGATGGTAGTTGTTGCCATTCAAACTAACCATTCTACTAGTGTTTATATTACCCGAATCCATGACGAATTAACCGTAGCTCTGATACCATAATGAAGAGGCAAAAGGCCTCTAAAATCGAGTCTAAAATAGCTAGCAAGAAGGTCTGGAACAGCAGAAATGCAGTAGCTATTAAACTGAAAAAACAGCCCATAACAGTAGTTTTAAAACTGCTGAAACTGAAATAAAATTCTACAGAAAAACTGAAGCATAAAACTGAAATCTGAGAGCAGAAAAATTAAATAAACGCAGAGACGTTTTACGTGGAAAACCTCTTCAACGAGAAGAGTAAAAACCACGGGACGATTAGGAGTCCACCCAAGTGTTTCACTATGATAAAATGGAGGTTACACAAACCCTATCCAAGTCTTAAACATGCTCAGAAATTCTTCCTTTTAACAGCAGCTCTATATCCCTCTATGTGGGTGTTTGGCAACCCACGTAAGTTAACTTATGTGAGCAAAACCTCCGTTCCAACTTATTGAGCCTGTTTGGCAAAATAAGGTGGAGTCCCATTTCTTCACTTATATGGGATAAGTTGAATGTTAAGAAATCCTAACATTCAACTTTCAACTTATTCTTATTTCTCGATATACGCAATATATAATATCCTTTAAATTTTCAAAATCATATATCTTTTGATCCGTTCATTAAAAAATTGATATGTATATGTCAAATTTCTCTACTCATCGAGATCTATCCATTGATATCCACTTATATATATTAAAAAACAAATATTTTGAAAATATTTAAAAAAGTTAACTTATAAGTTCTGATTTACCAAACACTCTACTGACTTATAATTTCTGATTTACCAAACACTCTATTAACTTATAAGTTCTGATTTACTTATCACTTATATGATACTTATCACTTTAAGTTATAAGTTACTTATTTTAAGGTAAGCCAAACAGGCCCTATATATTCTTCTCTCTAGCACTAAACAACAAGGTGCTTGGAAGATAAGAGAAGAGCTAGCTACTTTAAAAAAATTTAGCATCCAATGAACCTACACTTTCCAGCAAACATGAAACTTTAATGCTCCCTCAATCCATCAAGTAAAAAACAAAGAGAGTTCACCTTTTTTTGTTGTATAGAAACATTAATGATGAGTTTTATCCACATAGAAAGGGACCCAAAAAACCCAACATATGAAACTATAAATCTTAAGACCATC
Organism: Saposhnikovia divaricata; assembly: GCA_036435485.1. Classification (NCBI taxonomy): domain Eukaryota; kingdom Viridiplantae; phylum Streptophyta; class Magnoliopsida; order Apiales; family Apiaceae; genus Saposhnikovia; species Saposhnikovia divaricata. The sequence goes on along the minus strand of CM071597.1, from coordinate 62,503,273 downwards.
ATGATATTTTACCTCACTCCAATCTGTAATCTACAAAATATAGATGATGCTGACTTAACTTCACCAAAACTTGGATTTTAATATTTAGGAAATGGTGATGGAAAAGAAGCTGATATACACATTTGATGCAACTAAAAAAGTCCGCTTTGGTGTGCTTCCACGGTATGCAAAGAATGAGCTGCTGATTAAATGGTTTGAGCTCCCAAATTGCTTCATATTTCACAATGGTGAGACACCACGTTGTTGATTCATTCGAAGAAAATACATGCATACCTTTTAGAGGTTGTAGTTCACCACACACTTCCCATTTGTTTATGGGTGAACCAATCCAACTGAACTGGATGAGTAATTATTCTCTGGTCCAGATTGTTTGTTTAAAATTTTATTTAGCTGAATCATTCCACATTCATCTGGACCAGTGACTTAAAAAAAGTTCACTGAACCATTCCATGTGCTGGGCTTTAATGAAGATTGTCTATATAACTATTATTAGGAATAGTAACAATCAACTTTTGTACACTATCTTATTTGTTATTTTTATTATTTTTAATTTACTTGTTAGATAATCACTTATATTTACAATCACTTACATAAATTCTTAATAATAATATTTACATAATCTATCATAAATTATAGCATGCTAAAATTTTAATTACGTTGATAGGCTTAAAAATGATTATTGAGTTAACATGAAAGTAATGTGAGATAAACGAATAAAAATAAAAATATATGTTATATAGTATAATAAAATTATGTACTAATTTAACAAAAAAAAAAGGTGCAAAATAGAGTTGAAACTTTGGATTGGAAGATAAATAAACTAAATTAAATCAAATCATGCACACTATTAGAATAAATATTGATAATTTTTTAAGAATTAAATATATTTAATGATATCAAGTTTAAAAATTTAAAAATTTTATCAGTCAGAAAGCTTAAAAATTTAACTTAACAAACAACATCATTCATTCATCGTTCAGATTAATCATTGATTCAGAATTTTAATCATTCAGAAAATACTGTTCAGATTTAACAAATGACTTTGTTAAATCTAAACCAAAATATTTGAATGATTTAAATTTCTGGATGGTTATAATTTTGGATCGTTAATATTTCTGGATGGTTGCTATTTTCTTTTATAAAATAAGTGGATTAGACATCAAAATAAGTTTGATTAATTTTTTACTTATATCAAAGAAAGACACAAAAATATCATTGTCAAAAAAAATTAAAGCTTTTTAAGTTTTATATTTAATTTTATCAATTTAAGCAATACCAAAAAAAATTGATTAACTATTTATTTTTTATTTTTTATAATTATTTCTATTTAGAATATAATTATACAATATATGTGGTAAATAACAAAATTTTCAAAAAAAAAAAAGGTTCGTAATGCAATTAGTGTGGCTTGATCAAAAATAATAGTTTTGAATGGTTCAGCAAGAATTTTAATCATCAGTCGTCCAGATGATTTTTAGGTGTGGTCCATGAACTTTACTAATTAACCAAACAAGCTGAACAGGCCATCAGTCTAGTCCAGAAGTTTTGGTATCATTACAGATATGTTTGCATGTTATCTGTTTATGGGATAGCATACTCATGGTCTGGAATGATTAGCTAATTTTTTTAAACAATCTTAATGGGTAATATATTTCATTAAATGGTACTCTCAATATATGCAATTGACTCGAAAATATATTACTCGTTTATCGCGTTTTTAGTGGCAGTTTATTATTTTACTTAAAAGATTAATGCAAATAATATGACTTCGCAAGAAAAATGAAAACAATATATTTCATAACGTCTATGTTGGAATTTCAGCTTGAAATCACCTCATACATGGATATTAATGGCTAGTAAGATGTTTTAAGAACTCGTAAAGTATTGCGGTTCAGGAGGATATAATTGTCTGTGTCTGGTGCTTCTCTTAGATTGTTATGGTGAATATTTTTGACACTTTCTCTTACCAGCCAATGCTTGGGAGGAAGGTGATGAAGTTATTTTGATCAGCTGCCGCATTGAGAATCTAGACTTAGAACTAGACGATTATAACTCTGAACTGTAAGGCTCTTGCTACAAATAGAGGTTAACAATACTAGATTGTGTTACTAGGCTGGCAGCCACTAACTATAAACAATTCTCAGGTTTGAGATGAGATTCAACATGAACAGTGGTCTAGCTTCACAGAAAAAGCTCTCAGCATCTTCTGTTGATTATCCTAGGATAAATGAGAGCTATACTGGCAGGTATAAAGCTAAACTATTAATGTCCTCCTATTTCATTAAAAAACATGATAAAAAATGATTATCTGTTATGATTTTTTGATTACAGATTAAAAGGAGGAATCATGTGTAGAAAATTATTGCAACATGTTAATATAATTTATGTTTAGTTAACATGTTGGACAGTTGAAAATGCTCATATGTTTATGTAGGTGGCTATATCTAAAATCAGATCGAAATCCATGAAAAGCCTAATTATCATTCTTATTCTGATACTTCATTGTTTAATTTTAAGCATCACACTGCAATTGACAATTATGTTGATCGATTTAGGAAACAGCGATTTGTATATGGAACTATACTGGACAGCACGGCAAAGGTAACTGGAATTGTCAAATTTGATCTGCACATGGAACCAGAGACTGGAAAAAATAATCTCGAAGTTGGAGGAAACGTTCAAGGTATCTTTCACCTTGGAGTTGGTAGATTCGGTTCAGAGGCCATCTTTGTCCCTCGTCAGCCAGGCATCACATCTGAAGAAGATGATGGGTACTTGATTTATTTTGTACACGATGAGAACACCGGGTAATTGACTGGACTTCTGATTTAAACATGAAAAATACATATGTTAGTTCTTTTTTCTTGGTTTTCCTGCAAACTTCTGTACTGCCTGTACATGTTAGGTGACAGCAGTCTTGTTTCTTCTATCAATCAATTCAAGCCTCTGAAATCGTTTTGTAAGTTCGGGCAACACCTTGTTGGCTTACAGAGGTCACTTCATATTGAGAAAAGAGAATAAAATAATACATTAGTTGTGTGCATCGTTAGTGTTGAGTCGATAAAAAGATCTGCAAGTGATTATTCTTTTGTCTTGTGCGTCTGATTGTGTAGCATTTCTGTTAAAATACTATTGGAATTATGTGCATAATTAATTACTAATATGCATGCTTGAGATTTGAGACCATGCCAGCAGCTGGGTGCACTCAATCTAAATTGAATAATTACCGAAGAGTGAATAGGGCTATCAAAAAGATAGATATTGATACTAATGACTACTTCCTGTCCTGAGTCTAAGTACTAGATTAACCTTTCTATCAATACAAGTCTTTTTAGAAACAAGATAAACAGATATCAAACTATCAAAAAATCTGACTTAGTAAATTGATCTAGTACTCTTGACGTGAGTACAGATGTTAAATCGTGAAATAGTAATAAACTGATGTATCCGGCTCTCTGGAATATTGTCTAGTAAAAATATTTATTTGTTGAATTACTATTATACCTGGTGCTTTAATCTACTAGTAAACAAAATTTCACCCTGTCAAAACATACAATTTATAAGTTTTTTGGCAAGTAGTTTCAAGGTAGAAATTTTTACTGCTTTAGTTGTCAATTACTTGACAAGTGAGCATCACATGGTTCTGTAACCCGTCATATCATATGTACACTTAAGTGATCGACGCTTGACTTAATTGATAATTCTTTTATCCAAAAAGGAAGCTCTGTAAACTCGAAATAGCTTTTTATAGTCTAGCAGTATTATGCCACAACGTTCTCGATCAAAGTATTATTATGATCTCCATTCATTAAAAATTTAGTTGATACAGATAGCTAGCCTTGGCACCTTAATGTTCTTACATAGTAATCATTTCTCATTACACTTGCTTATTTAACCACATTTTGCTAATATGGTTCCTTGGCTACCTGTGCAGAAAATCAGCAGTAAATATAATTGATGCAAAAACAATGTCACCTCATCCCATTGCAGTTGTTGAACTACCACACAGAGTTCCATATGGATTCCATGCCTTATTTGTGACCGAGGTCAGTACCTTTGTACTTTTCTAATTAAACTGAATTTATTTATGAACCACAAATTAATATATGAATACTAATAAAAAAATAAAATCATAATTTAAGATTTTAAGTGGAAGACATCTGATAAGATATCATTTTAACCACCTACATGAGCTCTCAGGGTTGAGTGGCCTATTTGCTTGTCTTTAGCTTATGCAAGATTAGTTATATCTCTATTTTTGCACTGGACCTATATTTCTTTAACTCCTTTTTCAAAGAATTATGGTTCTGTTTCCTTACATGGTGAAGAATTACATAAATATTTGACTCTAAACTTTGTTTATTGAATCCTTGAGTCTCTTAACAAATGAAATATGCAAGCCTATTTATAGGCTTCAGATTACAACAAAAACATCATTGCATACATCACCTAGTTGATATATTTGACTAAGTTTATTTGAACACATGTTCAAAGTTTCACCTACCATTGCTTCTTTTGTTGAATGTTGAATGTTGAATGAAGGGTTGAATAGATGGCCTCCATAATACCCCCCCTCAAGTTGGAGCATGGGGTTCAAAAATGCCCAACTTGGAAAGAAGGAAATCAAAACGAGATTTCCCGAGAGCCTTAGTAAAAATATCCGCCAATTGCGAAGATGTTGAAACATGTGACGGAGATAACAAACCATCATTAATCGCATCACGGACGAAGTGACAATCAACCTCTATGTGCTTTGTGCGCTCGTGAAAAACAGGATTCTTTGCAATATGTAACGCAGACTCACTATCACAAAACAACTTGATCGCGTTAGGGTGTTGGACTCCTAAGCTCGACAGCAAACCTTTTAGCCACTTCAACTCACACGTGATAGCAGACATAGATCTATATTCAGACTCCGCAGAGGACCGGGACACAGTATGTTGCTTCTTTGTTTTCCAAGAAATAGGAGAGTTACCAAGAAATACCAGCCAACCTGTCAATGAACGACGAGTAAGCGGACAAGCCGCCCAATCGGAATCACACCAACCCTGTAAGGTTAACTCACTATCTGCACGCAGCAAAATGCCCAGACCTGGTATGCCTTTTAAATAACGAACTACACGCAAAGCCCCTTCCCAATGTTCATGGCGGGGCGCGTGCATAAACTGAGAAAGAATGTGGACCGAATAGGCTAAATCCGGCCTTGTGACCGCAAGATAGATCAACCGACCGACCAGCCATCGGTAGGACTCGGGATTTGGAAGAAAATCTCCGTTGGCAAGACCCAGTTTGTGATTTTGCTCAATGGGAAAACCACTCGGCTTTGCACCCAACAAACCTGATTCAGAGATAATATCCAAAGTATACTTTCGTTGACACAAAAACAAGCCTGCTGAGCTACGAGCAACCTCAATAGCCAGAAAATACTTCAAAGAGCCAAGATCTTTCATTTTGAAACAATCACTAAGATACGCTTTGAAAACAACAAGTGCAGCAGAATCATTCCCAGAAATAATAAGATCGTCCACATAGACTAAGACATTTATTTGAACATTGAGAATAATCGGAATAAGACTGAAGAAAACCGTACCCTTTCAAAGCAGCAACTAACTTTGCAAACCAATATCTCGGAGCTTGTTTCAGACCATACAATGATTTTCTCAATCGGCACACCAAAGAAGAATCCGAACTGGAAAATCCGGAAGGTAATTTCATGTATACCTCTTCATCAAGATCTCCGTGCAAAAAAGCATTGTGAACATCCATCTGATGAAGTTCCCAGTTTTTGGATGCCGCAATAGCAAGAAAGACTCGTACTGTAGTCATTTTTGCAACCGGAGCAAAAGTCTCGTTGTAATCTATTCCTGACTTTTGATGATTACCCAACACAACCAAACGAGATTTTAAACGCTCAACTTCTCCATTGGACTTAAATTTTGTTTTGTATACCCATTGACAACCAAGAGCACGTTTTCCTAGAGGGAGATGCTCCAAAGTCCATGTCCCATTGTCTTCGAAGGCTTTTATTTCTTCTTTCATGGATTGACGTCAACCCTCATGTGTCATGGCGTCCTTAAATGATCTTGGATCTTTTGTATTCACAGTTGCGGTAATAAACTTTCGATAATTCACAGAATAATTGTCACAATTTATATAATGTCCTAAAGGATAAGGAGTACCTGAAGGAGGATCAGAAGATGGAATGTAGGGGGACGTACTATTAGCAAACACCGAATGAGTCAAAAAATCGTGAAGCAAGACCGAGGGATATTTTTCCCGAAATCCACGACCCACAGACTCCGAGGATTGTTGTTGTTCTGTAGCTGCTGTGCGACTAGCTTCGCCAGTGCATGCTGGTTCTGTCCGTGAGGGGTTGTCTACCTGCTCCTCAATATTTTCCCCACCATTATCATAAAAAATTTCAGTATGCTGCTCCTCAATATTTTCCCCACCATTATCATCAAAAATTTCAGTATTTTCATCCCCCAACTCGGATGCAACAAAATCATCATGAATGTCACCACTCGTTTCATAGGCATCTGACATAATATTCTCGTCTTCTGGACAACTAAAAGAAAACACATTCTCAACAAATTTAACATCCCGAGAAACAAAGAAAACTTTTGAATCGAGGTCATACAATCTTCACCCTTTCTTTCCAAATGGATAGCCCACAAAAACACATTTTCGACTCCTACTAGAAAATTTGTCTCCATCTGTTTTTTGATTATGAGCAAAGCACAAACACCCAAACGTGCGAATTGCATCGAAGATAGGTGGTTTTTTAAAAAGAATTTCAAATGGAGTTTTATTTTGAAGCAAAGGAGTTGGCGTACGATTAATTAAATGAGCTGCAGTAAGAACACACTCCCCCCAAAAATAAATTGACAATTTTGCTTGAAATCGCAAAGCTCTCCCAACTGTTAATATGTGTTTGTGTTTTCTCTCAACCCTCCCGTTTTGTTGCGGTGTTCCCACACAAGAGGTTTGAAAAACAATCCCAGTTGCTGCAAAATAATCAAGCAAACATCGAAACTCTGTACCATTGTCACTCTGCACAACTTGAATTGTTTGTCAAAATTGTCTATCAACCATAGCAACAAAGACCAAGAATACACGAAATACTTCAGTTTTATCAACCAACAAATAAATCCAAACTGCTCTAGAACAGTCATCAACAATTGTCAAAAAATAACGGGCTCCACACGATGAAACATGATGATACGGACCCCACAAATCACAATGCACTTTTTCAAAAATTCTTGAAGCTTTATTATTACTCAGGGGAAATTTATTTCTAGAATGTTTAGCACGCATACATACCTCACACCCCTTATCCATACTGTCTTTATTACTAACATGAGGAAACAACTTAACTGCTTTCTCGGAAGGATGCCCCATACGACGGTGCCATAACTCCAAGTTAGACATTGCTTCAATAGCTCCCACATGGTGCACCGAATCCGGTTTGCTAAAATAGTACAATCCGTCCCTCCTAATTCCCGTTCCAATCAGCTCTTTCGTGTGGTCCTGTATAACACACATATAAGAAGTAAATTGGACAACACAATTAAGTTCATCATTAAGCTGTGAAACAGAAAGTAAATTACAACTCAAATTAGGGACATAAAGGACCCGAGTTAAAGTGATCTTGTCCGACAAACGAACAGATCCTACTAGAGAGGCCAACACAGTTTCACCGTTTGGCAATCCTACGGGACATATAAAACTCTTTGTGTCAAATAACCAATATTTTACTCCTGTAACATGATGAGTGGCTCCAGCGTCAACAATCCAAGAGGTAACATCAAACTTACCGTTCAAGCGATTTTCGGCAATCTGGACATTACCCATTAAACCTGTGATTTTTGTAGGTGGTGGTGGTGTTTCTCCGCCGTACACCATGGTTTAAGATACAGAAAAATGGGTTAAAGAAGATACAGTGAACAGTGAACAGTGAACAGTGAATAATGAACAGTGGATAGTGAATAGTGAACAGTGAACAGTACTATTGGGAACTGTTCATCGTCTTCAACATTTTGAACTGTTCATCGTCTTCAACAATCGCCGGAACAGTAACTCGCCGGAATAGTAACTTCCCGGAAAAATTTGCAGAAAATAGAGATAAAAATGCGGAAGAAGGCCTCAAAGATCAGAGGCTCTGATACCATGAAGAATTACATAAATATTTGACTCTAAACTTTGTTTATTGAATCCTTAAGTCTCTTAACAAATGAAATATGCAAGCCTAATTATAGGCTTCAGATTACAACAAAAACATCATTGCATACATCACCTAGTTGATATATTTAACTAAGTTTATTTGAACACATGTTCAAAGTTTCACCTACCATTGCTTCTTTTGTTGAATGTTGAATGAAGGGTTGAATAGATGGCCTTCATAATACATGGAAACAGACTAGGAATATTTTGACATGCATGTGCATATATCTTCCTGCCAAAACTATACCGTCTTGTTTGAATATTGTCAAATTAGCTAAACATTAAAAACAATGGCTTCACTACACATGATACTCGTAAATAAATTTGTTAATGGGCCACTGATGTTTGTGTCTATCATATATGATAATATGAGCAATGCTACATGTCCAAAAATAGATCCTAAAATTGATCTTAAATGTCAAGTGTCGCGTTTTGATTTGTCGTGTTCATATGCGTACAAAGGCCTCGCTTCTTCATTTTTAAGATACACAAATTCAATCAAATCCGGAAATTAAACATTGTGTACCCAAATTGGAGATAGTTTTGGGAACTCCTCTAGCATTTATCATTACATGTTATATAGATTTTATTTGAAGAAAGCTAAAGTGGCAAAAGATTACAAAATTAAGGTGCTATCATTTGCAAATGTTTCAAATAATCAAATTTTGATTCATATCTTCTGTTTGTCCTCTGAACAGGAACAACTTCTAGAACAAGCTAAACTGTAGAATCCCTAAAGCCTGAGAATTGCAGCAAATCGTTGAATAAAAACCACAGGCACGATGAGACCTGTTTGACTTGTACACTCGTAGTCTTTAATATTCTCTGTAATAAGTATCTTTCAAGGGAAGGTTTATAGAGATAAGAAATAAATTTCAGTGCATGTACGCATCAAATATACTAATAAGTTCATCATAGTGACTGCCTCATTTTTCATGCATTATTTTTCTTCCTTTGGATGTTTCCATCACTGGCAGAAAGTGCTGATTGAATATGACCACTACGTGAATATGTGTTTATAGAAATGATCTTCATCCCCTTTAGTTTAAAAAAAGTGAGAGAAGCTTGGGAATGAGGACTTGCAGAGTAGTGTAACATAGATTTGAAACAGGAAATTGGCTTCAAATCCTCAAATAGCAGATAAGAAATAAGCTGTTTAAGTAAATTGGCTTTCTTAGGAGATAAATAAACGACACAGTTCATGACAAAATAGCATCTGGCTGTATTTGATTCAATCTTTCTATTTATTGAAGACCTAAATTTCATACTTAGGAAATGTATACTTGATATTATAACATGATCTGTAGAACATAGGTAGAGTTTATGATTATTTTGAATTTTGTAGACACTCGCATCCTTTTCCGAGGTATCTGGAAATAATTTTGGACAAACTTCCTCTGTATGCAAAACTAGAGAAGAGAGTTGTGAATAGTTTTTCCTATGTAGCCATATAGGGAATGTTAAGTAACCCGTCACTCTAAAACCTTAAGGCTCTCAATCGTACGATACCTATGATTGATCAGACAAACGGCAAACCTTAAAGTATCAGCCCCAATATAATCTTATACTACAACATATATTATTTAATAGTAGCTTGTGGTAATATATATCATTCCCATTTCTCAGTTCAACATTTTTGCAATCTTTAACATTTTCGCAATCTTTACGAGATGTGAAAGAGTAAATGAATCTCATGCAACATTGTTCTGTTAAGATTTACTCCAAAATCCATATGAATGCTTGGTTTTATTTGATGAGCAGGCATAACATGATTTTGATCCATAATATGAGAGTGCTAAAATATCTTTGTAACTTGTAAGGTGCTGACAGCCTGATACACATTTCTTAAATATCATATGCAGAAGATACTGAAGATACTCAATAGTGAGTCAGTGAGATGCTAATCTCTAATTTCTGTCTTTTCTGTTAGGCAACCTACTAACATCTTACCAAACTTCTTTCCACCAACCTCACCACCACCTTCACCAACCCCCTCCCCACCTATATCATTTTTCCTTCCTATAAATACACCCTCCCCTTCATTTGTAAAATTACACCAAATTCTCTCTTCTCTCTCTATATAGCTGCTAGATAGTCCGTCTAGTAGGAAAGCCGGTTTAGCCCGCTTTCAGGGAGTGTCGAGATAGAAGGTCCTCGTGCCTAAACTATTCCTTAGGGTACTTGGGTCTGATTGCAGCCATCGGAGGTGGTCCCGCTGCAGGGGTCTTTCTATCAGGTTGTGTGGCACTGTCCGGGTTGGGAGAGGGAGAGAAGGAAAGGTTGTCGGGAAACAGTGATAGGGGGAGGTTTTGAGATAAACACTTCAGTGAGTTGGGGATATACATAATAGGTATCGTAGGGCTGAATTTGTGTATAAAATTCAGGGGCCGGATACCCGGATATTGTAATCTCTTTTATCTAAGGTGAAGTTGTTACTCTTGTGGATGTAGGCTGGGCCGAACCACGTTAAATCTCTTGTCTCTTTTACTGTATTGTTGGTTTGTTGCTTTATTACTATCACGTATATTTGTGGGATCTAAGCACACATATTTACCAAATCGCTTCCGCATTCGCCGGGAATCGGGCAGATTCCTAACAGTTGGCATCAGAGCTAGTTGTGTCTAAATTATTGGTGCCGAAGGAAAGTCGTTAAGAAAAGTGGTTGTCTAATAAGGCGCCGTTTTGACGGAAGTGCTCCCTTTGTTTCTTACACTTACCTGGCCAATTGATTTAGTTGTTTGGATTGGTTTGTGTGTACAAACGGAGATCATGACAAGTATTAGAGGATTCAATGTGACTCCATATGATGGTAAAGGAAGTTTTACTCTTTGGCAGAGAAGGGTAAAGGATATCCTAACCCAACAGAAGCTAGCAAGGGCTTTGAAGGGGAAGGAGGGAAAGCCAACAACGATGAGCGCTGAAGATTGGGAGGATGCTGAGTCGCAATGCATGAGTACCATCAGACTATGCATTGCAGATAATATTATTAATAATATTGTTGACGAAAGCACGCAGAAGGAATTATGGTCAAAGTTGGAGACATTGTATATCGGGAAGAACTTGACTACAAAGTTAAATCTGAAGCGCGAGTTATACAAGCTGAAGATGGCAGCTCAAGGCAATGTTATTGAGCACATGAATGTGTTTAATGGTATTGTTGATCAACTTGAAAAGGTTGATGTAAAATTGGAGGAAGAAGATAAGGCCCTTATTCTTCTTACTTCGCTTCCGGAGTCATTCGATCATTTGGTCACAACTATTTTGTACGGAAAGGACACGTTGAAAATGGAGGAGGTTCAGTCAGCACTTTTGTCAAATGCTGGAAGGAAGAACCAGGATGGTGACAAGGACGGAATGACAGTCTTGGCTTTGCGTAGTCAAAATAATAGAGGAAGGGGTGCTGTGAGAGGATCTACCAATAGTAGGGGTAAATCCAACTACAGTGAAAAGGGCATGCAGTGCTTTGGTTGCAAGGAGTGAGGTCATATTAGGTCGAATTGTCCGCTTAATAAGAAGGATCCAGATGCATCATTGGTTGTGGTTACTCTCGATTGTGAAGATGTTTGCACCGTCTTCAATCGAGGCACTAGTTCTCCAGGAGAATGGATATTAGACTCAGGGTCATCTTACCATGTATGTTCCGAGAGGGGGCATTTTGACAAATTCCAAGATACAAAGAAGGAAACAGTTTATTTGGCTGATGGATCTACTTGTGAGATCAATGGTATTGGAATTGTGAAAATCAAAATGTTCGATGGAATAGTTCGCAGCTTGAATGGGGTAAGATATGTGCCTAAGCTGAGGAAGAATCTAATATCTATCGGTCGGTTAGATTCAGAAGGCTACAGATGCTCTGTAGTAGAGGGAGCTATGAATATCAAAAGAGGCTGTGTGGTTCGGATGAAGGGAGAGCTACGTGGGGGAATATATCGTCTGATTAGTACGTGGCCAGAACGTACTGGAACTTCGAAAATCTGGTTATCTCGTGCACGAGGGAAGAGTGACTTGAAGGATACTGCTGCGGTTGTATTGCCTTCCAGTCTAGACGATGGTGCACAGACTGCTGGGATGGATGCTTGGTCGAAGGGCTTCCACGACATCAACGAGTAGTTGGTGTGTTGCAGCTGCATATGGGCATCGATCAACACGAATCAAGTGAGCATTGAACCATGCAACAAATTGATTTGTTTGATATGCAGTTGGGGAGTAAATGAAAGATCGATGGTCACACTTGTGTGTGTGATGGTCACACTTGCGTGTGTGATGGACTACATATGGGATTGGCTGACGTGAATCAAGTGAGTATGTGTGTATACAATAGATTGCTTCACATGTATGTAGTTGGACAAATAGAGGTCAAAGGTACACTTGTGCGTATAGCAAGTGGGCATTCGAGAATGAATGTGCAAACTAGGGTATAGTTTGGAGTCTTGGACTCGGGGGGAGTTTTGTCGTAGGGAATGATACGGATCGAGGAAAAGTTGGAGTTGTGCCAACAGGGCGCAGGTATGGAGTGCAAGTGAAGAGCTGTGAGTTTGGAAAGAGGGGGAGATTGTTAGGCAGCCTACTAACATCTTACCAAACTTCTTTCCACCAACCTCACCACCACCTTCACCAACCCCCTCCCCACCTACCTCATTTTGCCTTCCTATAAATACCCCCTCCCCTTCATTAGTAAAATTACACCAAATTCTCTTTTCTCTCTCTATATAGCTGCTAGATAGTCCGTCTAGTAGGAAAGCCGGTTTAGCCCGCTTTCAGGAAGTGTCGAGATAGAAGGTCCTCGTGCCTAAACTATTCCTTAGGGTACTTGGGTCTGACTGCAGCCATCGGAGGTGGTCCCGCTGCAGGGGTCTTTCGATCAGGTTGTGTGGCACTGTCCGGGTTGGGAGAGGGAGAGAAGGAAAGGTTGTCGGGAAACAGTGATAGGGGGAGGTTTTGAGATAAACACTTCAGTGAGTTGGGGATATACATAATAGGTATCGTAGGGCTGAATTTGTGTATAAAATTCAGGGGCCGGATACCCGGATATTGTAATCTCTTTTATCTAGTGTGAAGTTGTTACTCTTGTGGATGTAGGCTAGGCCGAACCACGTTAAATCTCTTGTCTCTTTTACTGTATTGTTGGTTTGTTGCTTTATTACTATCACGTATATTTGTGGGATCTAAGCACACATATTTACCAAATCGCTTCCGCATTCGCCGGGAATCGGGCAGATTCCTAACATTTTCCCCTAAGAAATAAGACGGAATTGTGATCTTTTTTCTAGATTAAAAAAAAACCCATATAAACCAACAAGCCTTAGGTTGTATTGATCTTGCCCGAATCCAAGGAAATTCGATTCTCTTCCAAACATAAAAATTGTTAGGAAAAAGGACTTATCACCTGATGCCGTGCTGGAGAAAATCTGTGTAGATACCTACTCTTACTTAATTACGATATTTGTTATTTTCATTTTTAACTTCTTTATCTATATTGTTATAATAAAATTGAAATATTGAGAGTTCTGTTTTTCATTTTCAATCTATCATTTACTTGATAAATTAAATAATAATATTACTGTTACTAATAACAAATCAATTTCTTTTTAGGTAAAACATGTTAGCTTTTCTATTTTTTTAATAAATAAATAATTTTCTTTTTCAGCTAAAACACATTATCGTTAATATATTATCTAACTAAAATTTATTCTTTTCTAAAAATAATATGGACAATTCTATTTAATAAAACTAAATAATAATATTATAACTATTAATAACTAATCAATTATTTTTTCACCTAAAATACATTTTCTTTTCTATTTTTTCAAACTAAAACCTCTTCTTTTATAATAATATCACGGACGGCTCTATTTAATAAGATAAAGTACTTGTATTATAATTAATCGTATTTAATTAATTACATTTTTCAGCTAAAACGTACTCCCTCCGTCCCAGCTGGTTCTTTACAGACGGCTGGGACACGGAGACCAAGAAATATAATTTAAATAGTGGGTGTAATAGTGTAGTAGTGGGTGTAATAGTGATTTTATTGTTAAAATAAGTAAAATAGTTGCGGTAATAGTGTAAAGTGTTGAAAAAGTAGAGTGAAGTAATAGATGTAATAATATATTTTATTGTTAAAAGTTACTATTTTTGGTATGTAAGGAAATGGGTGGGACGTCCCAAAATAGTAACTGTAAAGAATCCATTGGGACAGAGGGAGTATCACTTTTACTATATTTTCTAACTAAAATCTTTTTTTTTGATAAACGAAAATATATTAGAAAACAAGGTCAAGCCTTGTAAGATACATAAGGATCACACGTGCTCAGCACAGCAGATCAAAAACCTAATACCATCCAACCTTCACACCTACCACCTTCATAAACTACTAGCCGACTATGAAATATGACTTTGAAAATATTCCATAGATATACATACTAAAACATACCCTGCTGGATATGAAAACATACACATACATATGAAGGATGGGCTATAATTAAACTGAGCTTCTCAAGCCATCCCAACTGGAAGTTCGTCACCTGCAAAAACATATCCATCCACCGCTGCGATGCCTTCCTGAAATGCTTCTTCCATCATGATTTCCTCAAGGTTGTTCGCTGCATCTATTTCAACGTCGATTTCAACAGTTGTTGGCCTATTAGTCTGACCCAGACCAAGTGAGCTTGTTTGGTCTGATAATAGCACTCCTTCATCAAAGTTCTCCGGATCTGGAGCCTCATTCGGAATCATCACATCCTGGTAGCTAGCTAGGATCATCAATACCGTAGCCTAGATCCCAATCCAGCAGCTCCTCAACTCCGCCAACAACCTTGTTGAACGTGTAGAGTTCTGAGCACACCCTTTTCCCCAGTTTTGCTAGGAAACGGGCTGGTATGTTTCTTGCAGGGTAAATATACGACACCATGCAGCACCAACGTGCTATCTTTAATACGTATCCAAATTTATTTTAAATTTATAATTATTTTAATAACAAATAGTAATAAGAATAATAAGACAACAACAATTTAATTTTACCGCATATTAAATTTAATATATTTTGTGATAAAATAAATTTTGAACATTTACATTTGTAATTATGAGATAATAGTTTAGTTGTAAGTAAATGTTTTTAACATATTATTTAAATGTTAGCGAGTTTTGAAAAAATAGATTTTATTGCCAAACACAATGAATTTTTTTAGATACTCGGGTAAAATGTAAAATTAATTAAATATGTACATCAAAAATGTTTATTTCAAATAGTGATTCAAACTATATGAATTTAAAAAATTACTAGCTTACATTAATTTTTTTAGTTTTATATGTTATTAATTTACATATTAAATTGTTATTAAAAAATTGATATATATATATATATATATATATATATATATATATATATATATAGGATATTAAACATTCGATTTAATATATGTAATGTATCTTTAATTCTTAAACTTTTATTTGTACGATTTTACAGCTCACGTGAAATTAACAAAATAGTCTTTAATTTATTGATTGTTTAACAATTATTTTCCAATTAAACCTACGCAAAAATTGACAATTTTTTACGTTAAAAATTCTATTTGATTTATGAATTCTACTTATAATTCGTTTTGATTATCAAAATACCCTTGTAATTATTTGAAGATAGTTCTACTAACAACCAAATACAATTTCAATAATAAGTGTAAGAGAGATTTTATCCAAAATTTTGATAATCGGTAGTCTGGTCCTCCGTACGACAAAGATATTAAAATAAATAGATGAAAACCGTTGTATCTAGCATATAAAAATATTTTATATTTTAATATGTTATAAACTGAAAGGTATATTTATATAAACCTAATTATTCAAAAAATATATTTATATTGAAATACGAAAATGTATATATCAATGATTTAAATCATATATAATAAGGTTTTCTACATTGAATAGCATTATCAATGTAGGACTTCCACATTAAATAAGATTAATGTAAAAATTCGTAATTGTATTTTTACTTGAAATTCTGAGTGTTTCCATTTGAATAATAATTATTAAAGTATCACTAAATTTAAAATAATTTTATAAAATTTGCGTGAATTATAAAAGCATCTAAATTCGATTTTTAGATCTCAGGATAGAACCCTTAATTGTTTGAGGAATTTCAGTATTCAGATCGGAGCTAGCTTGCATATTTGATGTCTTAAACATTTCATGCTGCCACGTCTTTTCATTACAGAGTATTAGTAGATTGATTCTATATCCTATCAGTCGAATATTTTCCATGTCCTTATCTTATTTAATATTGCAATGTAATGTTCAAGTATAAAACGAAAATGTATATATTAATAATTTAAATTATATATAATTAGGCTTTTTATATTGAATAGCACTATCTAGGATTTCTACAGTAAATAGAATTAATGTAAAAATTCGTAATTATATTTTTATTTGAGATTCTGTGTGTTTCCATTTGAATAATGTTGTGGAATAAAAACGAGGGTTTATAAATTGCGGCTAGGGTTTGTATGTATTAAATACAAGGGATGGTGAGCTTCGAGCTTTAATGGTTGTTTTTGCGTTTGAGACTGATCGGTCCTCACATATAAGAACCCTAATTTTTGTAATATTTTTCTTTTATATAATATCATATGACATTGTGGATTTGGAACCTTTGTAGTCATCCATGTGGTTTAATGGAATTGATTATCTGAGAAATTATGTTGTTACATTCACTATGTAAGATAATGGGAAGGTTGTTGAAGGCAAGAGTCTTATTGTTAGTAAGATTTATAAAACTTGGGATTGAGAGTTATTGGAGTATTAAAAGATATTTAAGGGATTTTGGCAAGGAGTTATGGATATTCGAGGAATTTATACAATTAAGTACTTACGGAATTACAAGGGAAATCTCTACGCGACAAAATATTATTACGAGGAGTTAATTAAGATGCGATACGAATTAAAGATTAAGTGACAAGCATTGGTGGAAGAATAATGATATAAGGAAAGATATTACATGCAAGTCCCATGCAACTAGGTAGTTAGAAAAGCAAACTAGTAATGCAAAAACAACTAGAGGAATAGTAACTAGTTATGGTGCATTGTCCAAGGAGACAAGGAGGTATGGTTGGCCTAGGGAGCTAGTACTAGGCTTGCAACATGTGATACAATAATACATACACCAAATACATATCACATACACTTCACTTTATTTCACCCAACACAAAAAGCAAAACAAAACACTCTCTCTTCCCCCTTGCTCTTGAAGCTCTCGGCCAAGCACCAAAGAAGGAGAAGAGAATTTCTTTTCTTCAATTTCTCATCACTCATGTAAGAACCCCAAATTTTGGATATAATTAAAACTTTTTATTAAGTAATGATAAAATGAGGAACAATGATTCCAACAACAAGCTCACCAGCTCTAATGAATGGTGGTTTCAAAGAACAATGATTGTAATGAATGGATATTGCTTTGGACAATGATCCTGATGCATTGGTATATTGTCAGAATAGAGTAATTCGATGGTTGAGGACCTAGATAAGAATAATCTACCATCCAGGAAGGAGCTAATGGATCCTTGAAGGGAAATGAGTATGTGCATAGTGTTTCCCGTACGTGCATAGTGTTTCCCATGCGTGCATAGTGTTTCCCGTACGTGCATAGTGTTTCCTGTACGTGCATAGTAATTTGGTGGATGAATAGTGATTTTGTAAGTTGGAAAACTTTTCACGCCACCCTATGTACGGGACGTGATATGGATGTTTCGAAGTCATATTAGTAATACGCGGAGGAAATAAGTGAATGCAGAGACGATCGGAATTCAGAAATTCCAAATTCTTTTTTCGGTATAATATTTGACCGGACAGTGGATTAAATATTATTATAATCCAAGAATTGAGATATTAACTTTGAGGATTTGATATTTTGGGATGTTATTATATTTGATTTAAGAATGAAGGTAGGAAACCACTGAGGCAGTGAAACAAGCGTTCTAGAAACCGCTAAAACGTTATAACGAGATTAATCATTAAAGCGAACGAATCCTAGATTACGGATTAAGTTCGTATCGAGATTTAATCAAAAAAAAAAAAAGTTCGTATCGAGATTAAATATCCTACATGGTCATCACGAGGATTATATTAAGGATGGGGGAAGGTATTATGAATATCGAGAAATTTCCCGGTAAACCCTAGAGGTGAAACTACTTAGTTATTCGTCCGAACGATCAATGAATTGAGCAATAAACGGACAAAGAAACAAGCAGGGAATCAAGATACATGCATGTAGTGGTGGAAAATATCTAGCAAACCAAGTGATGACTCATGCAACTAGCATACTTAGCAAGGAAACTAGTACTTAGAAAGCAAACCATTTAGTTAGCTTATAACCATACAAAACACAACACTTGTCTTGCAAAAATACATCATCTAGTGCATCATCACTTTATTAAAGTAAAAAGAGATGAGATATTATCCAAGGCTCATCCACTTTATGCATTATTCCAAGAAAAACCACAAGAACACATCAAACTCTCTCTAGCTTATACCATTCGAATTTTTCCTTAATTCTAAGGGGGAAATCCCACTTCCAACCATCATTTGATCTTGTAATTTTTATGGTGAGTCCTATATTTCATAAAACTAATCTCCTAGAAATTTCAAGCCCAAATTCCTTTGTTTCCATTTTCAAAAAAATCAACAAAGGTGAGGGTGAATAGTGTTCTTATGAACTAACCTTTGATTTTTATGTTTCTTTTGATTGATCTAGCTAGCTTAAGGTCACATAAGGATAGATCAAGGCTTGATAAGGCTATATCACTCTCTAAGGAAGGTAACAAGCTCCAAAAACCCTTGGTACCATTTTGAGATTTTATGAGTTTTATGGATGATTTAGTGTTAGTATGCTATGTTATGCTTAGATCTATGTTATTAGTTGATTATGGTTGTTGTTTGGATTGTGATCCATGAGATGGTTGAGATGAGATGTTGTTAGACTAGATATGATGTTATCATGTGTTAGAATGGATGGGGTGTAGTGCTTGATTGAATCACGGTGATGTGAAAACTTTGGAAATCGTGTAAATATAGCCGTCGTAATGCCGAATTTTTGATAAACTTTAAAAACCGTGCATCACAGTAGCATGAACTCACTGTCCAGTGTTTTATTTTCCCATGATAAGATAGGTTATGTTATAAGCTTCGTTTTGATATAAAGAACGCGTGAAACGGACTTACGGTTTAGGAGTTACGGTCGGTTTACTAAAAGTAGTTCGAATCCGTAAACGAAAGTTCGTAACTGAAATTGAACCCCGATAAAATATGTAAAGTCATGACAAATCTTGGTAATTAAATACTAGAGGTGAAAAGGAAGGTGTGAGAGAAAACCTCATGTGAAACGGATCGTTTTCCGATTTTATAAAAATGTTCGAATCAAAGTTAATCGCGAACGAACCCCTAAAAACCCGCTTGATTATAATTTCGGTAAAACACTTAGAAAACGGGCGATAAAACTCGGAGCATAATATTGATTCGTAACGATCGACTTTAGAACTTGTATGACTTAAGTATGTCCCAAGTGTAAGTACAATGACATGTCGTATTAACGAACGAATGTCGAGTCAGATCGATGATAAAAGGAATCCACTAAAAGGGGTATAACGAGATAACTCGAGAACGTGTTTCGATTTAAGTATAACTTAACTTTTAATATGTTAAGTGATTAATCCCGAATGCCTTGGCTATTTATAGATCACCAAGCTGACCTGGGACCCGCTACCACTACCCCTTACCGTACTCGACTACTAGGAAAGTTTCAATTCCCTTCTTTTAGGCTGTTGTTATGATTGAATATATATATATATATATATATATATATATATATATATATATATATATATATATATATATATATATATGCTTTTTGTTATACATATGCCATAGCATGCATGCCTACTTTCAAGTTATATCATTATGCTTGTTCCCTGATTGTTATTGGCTTATAAATTAGATAGCTATCGTATCAATTATAAGTCGGTTATTGTAAGACCCTCAGAGAAGGGTGTATACATCTTATTCATCAAATATAGACCGGGAGTCAATATTTCTTGACATATCGAGATTACCTCGAAAGAAAATATCTAAGTAAATATTTTCCAGTATTCGGGCGACGAATATTATTTGAATATTCGTTCGAGATTATTTATTTAACGATCCCTACTTCAAATAATTATTTGAACGTAACCATTCGACGAATAATATTTTTCAATATTCATTCAAAGTCGAATAGATTATCGATTATTATTCCGAATATTCTTCTAAAGATTGGACTACTAAATGAATATTATTTGAATATCCATTTAGAATATTATTTTATTAAATGAATATTAGTTTTGAATATTCATTTAAGATATTACTTAATTGATGAATATTATTCTACTATTCATCTGAAGCTTGATTTATTTATCGAATCTTATCTCGAATATTCCTTTAAAGCTTGGATTACTAAATGAATATTACTTGATATTCATTTAGAATATTATTCATTAATCGAATATTACTTTTTCAATAAACATTTAAATTCCTAATTAATTATGAATATTATTTTGAATATTCATCCAGGATTCTATTTAATCATCGAATATTATTTTAAATATTTTAAATATTCCTTTCAGGTCTTATTAATTAATGAATATTATTTTGAATATTCATTTGAATACTTAATTATGCAATAAATATTCTCTAGATATTTCTTCAAGGATTATTTGAGAAATACTCTGATTAAAGATATTCTTTCATATTCCTAAATATTCTGTAAAATATTTTAATTCAATAAATATTCTCTGAATGTTTATTCCATACTTAGAATAACCTCGATAAGGTTTATCTTCTTCGATTATTACAGAAAATATTTCGGAGTCATATTATTATTAATCTTATATCAAGAAAGGTTCTCAGACATCATTCTTCTTTGAGTCTACCTCTCTAATAATAAGGGAACCTTACTTGGAAGATGTTATTTATCTTGTCGACTTCCCGGTCATAAAGTATTCTCTTCACTCGCAACTCGGGTGCGGTTGACTTATTAAGTCGTTGTTTATCTTCTCATCTTTCGAGGGGTAAGATTGTTGGAATAAGTTGATATTCGATACCAAGCCACAGCTTGGAAGTTATTGGTGAATTTTCCTTTCCAACTAGATACGACTACCTTGTAGAGTCTTATCAACAAGTATTATACTTGGGGAAAGGAGGACGAACATTACATTCAGAATCATGAATTCTATTTGAACTAGGAGTCGTGTAAGAGGCCGAGTAGCGCCGGTCCATCCCCTTTGGCCCAACCGTTGGCCGGGGAGAGCTAGTAAGGCGGTAGACAAGTAAAGCCGTCAGTTCTTCCTTCTACCGGTAGTAAATCTAATTTGAGCTGTACGATCTCGACTGATCATTAAGATTGGAACAGCGGGCGCGGTGAATACTCCATCATTGGTTCATCATCCAAACTTATTTATTTCCTGCAACATGATTACTGTTGGCAGAGCTGGAAAAGTGTTCATAACTGGAATTGCAATCTTTTCATGCAAGTTCCTCTTTTTAATGACAATGAGATTATCACGCTTACTTTTGATGTAGCAGATATTTCTACGAACAAATATTTTAAGTTACCTTGTAACTTCATCGTTCATATTATACTGGCATCATTTCCGTAAATGCATGGCATATGGTTTGAAAGATACTTTTGAACTGTTATATATTATCGTTCAGTTATATATTATTGTTGGTGGGCTATTGCTCACCCTTGCTTTATTATTATATCATAACAACAGCTAGACCAGATGACTCGCACAAGGTGCACTCGACGCGGGTGAGGACGATGAGACTACTAGAGCTGAAGAAGAAGCTATTGGTAGGATATATTTATTCTTTCAGTACCAAGAATATGGTCTAGTATGACTTATGTAAATGGATGGCAAAGAGTATGTATTTATATTGAAATTCTTTTGGATTGTAAGAAATCATAATGTGATTAATAAAAATTTGATTGTTACTCTGATTTCATCTCTGGGACTATAACGGGTGTGTTTTATATTGTTGTGTTGGGTCATAGAGACGTAATTTATTTTATGTTAAGGAAAGTTCAATTGTTGTGGACAGAATTGGAAACCGTAACCACCGGATCCCGGACCCCGGATCTGGGGGTGTTACAACTCATAACTCAAGACAAAAATCCTAGATCCTCTACACTATATAAGGAAGGTATGCTATGAATTTCAACCCCTTTCATCCAATAGTTTTTGAGTTATAAATTGTTGAAGTTTAGATGAATAGTAACTATGTTTAGTTTTCTTTTAGATCTTGAGTTGTAAGGGCTGTAGAGGCTCATCCAAGGTGTTCTTGAGACTTGTAAGGCAGGCTCCTAGATACTCAAGAAGGTATAAAACTCTAACCCCTCTTGGCCATGAATTATTTATGGTGTATAATGTTAGATCCATGGATGTTAGTGTGAATCTTGGACATATAAGTTATGGATGATGTAGATCTTGAGTTTAAATGTTGTGGTTGTGATTTTTAAGCTTGTCGTTAGTGTATGTAACTCCATGTATGCTATACAGTATGATCTTGGTGGTTTAGATGATGGTTGTGATGTTTATATGGGATTCTTGAATGGTTAAGTGGAAAAAGCATGCTGTGTAAATTTTTTGGGGACTTGTACTGTCTTGTAGGATGGTTTTGAACCCCTAAATCTTGTCCCCTGAGGTCCTAATGCATATGGTTGGAAAGGTATTTGAATGTAGTTTCCAAAAATATAAGGTTCATGACTAGGTGATGTATAGATTTGGAGTTATGGTCTGAGAAGTGAAAAGTGTATCTGGAATCCGAACTGCACTAAATGGTCCACTTGTGAACCTTGTTTAAACCCCTAAAAATTTATGTAGGATCATGGAAAAATTAGGGGAGCTAGTAAATGCAGTGGTGAAGGCTACCCAAAAAGAATTGGATTAAAATATATATTTTTAAATTTTATAAAAATGTTAGAGTAAAATTCGCGCAAGTGAAAAAGTCGTAAGTGGAGTGTGATTTAAGGGGGAATGAATATGCTTCGAATATGGTAACCAAATTAGGTCGAATAAGTGACGAGCGTAATCGAGTGATGACATGAACCTATAGTGGGGCTAGAGAGTCATAAGACGAAGTCATTAAGTTAATTTTGTACCGCCTAAAACCTCGCAATTAAAAGAGATATTGTTAAGGTACTAACGAACGGCTATTGATTATGTATAGATCATTCCACTCCGCAAGCTCGACCACCCCAACCTCACCAAAAAAAGTTTACTTTTCAAAACTTACATATATAAGGACTTTCACTGTTGTGTTTGTAGTTTTCAATCGTATCATATGTTTATGCTTATTGAAGTAATGATGAAATCGAGATATATGCACATATATGTTTGTACCCCTTGAACTTAGAATGAAATGTTTTCTTCGGACAACGACTCTAGCAATAGAGGTCGTAGCGGTCCATATATACCATTGACCGGGGAGCGGTATATTATTATATCGTAATTAATTTGCGAAAACCCGAAGGGTCATTCGGGAAGTATCGTATACTTAAGTAATTATTTTTATATCATCATAAATACTCAAAAATACCTATCTTGGATTAAAAGCTTATTTAATTTAATAATTATTTTATTAATTACTAATATTAAATATTAAAATATCATTTATTAATTATTGTTCATTATTTTAAAGACAAAGCTAATCCAAGATACCTTTAGCACTTTCAAACTCGAACACTTTCGAACTCAAAACATTTTCGAAAACCCCCGGTCAGGTTTTGCTTCTTGTACGATTTCAAGAATCATTGGTCGACTGATGTCGGACCTCAACTACTCAGTTTTCAATCAAAATCAAGTTTTAAAAGAAAAAGAAAAAGGGACTCTGGCAGGTGTGGGAACCGTTGACGAACGATTCCCGGGATGTGTAAGCGGCCGTAAGCCAGGCGGTCCATCAATTATTATTCTGGCCTAGGTGTTGCCGAAGGATGATTACGGATGTAGTTTTCATCGAGGGTGATTACGGATGTAGTTTTCACCCGGGAATAGTTACGGATGTAGTTTCTATCCTTCTACCGGTAGAGAAGACCCGCGGATTATTGGACTTGGATGTGGCGACTGATCATCGTCAATCCCTGTCAGGTTTTATGTTTTCTTTAAGTCCCATTCCTCCACTTTGGAAAAATGCTCTGACACTGCTTCTTAGGCCTATGTGCCAAGTTGCCGATAGTGTTCTATTTTGATGAGAAAGATGTTAACTTCATGCAGTATCTAGAACTACAAGTTTACTTTGAAAACAAGGGCACGTATTGGTGCACCTTTGAAATTTATCAACAATGACAAATGATTTTATAACCAATTGATATAAGCGAGTTTAATAACTTCTAAACACATGTAATGTTATATTGCTTACCTTATACATATATTTCTTGCTGAGCTATAGTTGCTCACTCTTGCTTGTTTTCAAATTTACAAACACAACAGTTAAGAGAAATGGCAAGACCCAGACAGACTGCCCGAAAGCAGGTGACTAGGCCCGAGGCAACAGTTGAGATTCCACCGGTAGGCCCCATTAGCCGGATTGGTTGGCAACTTTTGTTAGTACGTTTTATTTATAAGTATGACCTGTGCAAAGCAGTGTACCGTAACAAACATTCAAGCCGCCAACACCGCTTCATATCGAAGTGTTGCTGGTAGCATAAATGCTATTTAATTCGGTCTGTAATAACTCTGAAACTTTTAATTTTGCTCAATCAAGTGTATGACGTTTCTGAGACTCTAACTTGTGTGTGTGTGTGTGTGCGGTGTGAGTTTTATTGTGGGGTCGATGGCTGTTTTATATATTATGTGCAAGAACAGGTATGTTATTAATGGAAAATGGACCGTGAGCGCCTAGATCTCCGACCCCGGATCTGGGGGCGTCACATCACAGAATGCCTACATATCTCAAAGTTGATAATCAAGCCAAAAACGTAGTTCTGAGAATGAGGGATCAGACCCTTATATAGGCGTCAGGAGCCTAAGATTTAGAGTAGGGTTAGGAGTGGACAAGTCGCCTCCTTGAGGAAGGTTCTAGACTCCTACTTTGTAGGAATCTATTTCCATGTTAAATTCGGTGCCTTGGAGACTACTTCTTGTAGAGGTAATATCCATGTTTGATTCTTATTGCTGAGCTGTTAATCTCCTTCAATATTAATTACGAATTTAATATTGAATTAGGGTTTTGGGCTTCATTAATGGGCCTCGCATTTGGACTATACTAGGTTTAATTAATGGCACATTAAATGTGTATTTAGGGCATATTTTTTGCCCACATCATTTGCCCCCCAATTTCTAGGAAAACTGATCAAGTTTTTGTAGAAGTTATAATTGTCTTTTTCGAGACTCGGGGTCCTTTTTATCCCTTACCTGGGACTACTTAATTTTCCTATCCTTATATTTGGATTTTAGTTTACACTAGTGTTTCACGGGTATCGTCTTGGTGTAAAGCGTGGAGCGACCGACGCATTTACAACGATGCTTAAACGATGCTAATCGGCACTAATCAGCCTTAAATGATGCTTAAACGATGTTAAGCGACGCTGAACGGTGCTAAACGGTGCTAAACGACACTAACGGCATAAACCGTGCTTACGGCACTATCAGTGCTATTGGCACTAACGGCACTAAATGGTGCTAACGACACTAAACAGTGCTAAAAGGCAATAAACGATGCTAAACGGTGCTAGATGGCGCTAACGGTACTAAACGGTGCTAATGACACTAAATGGTACTAACGGCACTAAACAACGCTAAATGGCGCTAGATGGCGCTAACGGCACTAAAAGGTGCTAACGGAAATAAATGGTGCTAACGACACTAAATGGTGCTAATGGCACTAAACGGCGCTAACGGTACTAAATGGCTTTGGCTTCGACTCTGGTTTCGGATCCGGCTCCGGCTTCGAATTTGAATCCAGCTCCGGCTTCGGAGCGAGTTCCGGGTCGGCGGTACTCAGTCGGCTGGAGGGAATTCCGGTTCGGCGGCACTAAGTCAACCGGCACTCAGTCGGCCAGCACTCAGTCGGTTGAAGGCCTTCTTGGCTTCTGGTTGGCGGCAATCATTCAGCCAATGGTGGTCCAAGATCGTAGAAAATTCAATAAGCTTTGAGTGGACTGTAAGATCGTCCAAATCTGATATATGGAACTCAAGATATGGCCCAAATAGCGTGGACAGCCGGATTGAGTTTCCAACCGGCCTAAGGGCATCAAAATACCCCAGTCAGCCAGTACTCAGTCAGCCAAGGGTCTCCAAGACTATGGAAAATTTAGAGAGTTTCGCGTGCACTGTAAGATCGTCCAAATCTGATATCCGGAGCTCAAGATATGGCCCAAACAGCGTGGACAACCAGAGTGAGTTTCCAGTAGGTAAAGGCTTTAAAATACCCCAGTCGTCTAGTACTCAGTCGGCCAAGGGTCTCCAAGACTGTGGAAAATTCAGAGATCTTTGCGTGGACTATAAGATCGTCCAAATATGATATCGGAGCTCAAGATATTGCCCAAACAGCATGGCAGCCAGTGTAGGGTTGAGAATGAGTTTCAATCAGCCTAATTGCTTCAAAATGCCTCAGTCATCCAACCCCCACTTGGCTAAGGCTCTCCAAGACTTTAGAAAATCCAGTGAGGTTCGTGTGGACTATAAGATTGTCCAAATCCGATATCTGGAACTCAAGATATGGCCCAAACAGCGTGGACAACCCGGAGGTGTTTCAAACCCTCCTTAAGAGATTCATAGTCACTTGTTCTCAAACGAATCACCTTCATTGCTTGAAACTTCATGTTCTAAAGCTAAGTCCATGATTTAATCTTTCAATCATATTTGAATCATGGATTCGTAGCTGATATTGGTTGGCTGAGGGGTGTTTCGAACATGTCAGGGGTGTTTCGAGGCTGATAGAGGTGTTTTGAACATCTAGGTGATGTTTCAAACATCAATTTCAAGCTTTAAACACCTTTTTGGTCGGCCGATGGCCTTCCACAAAGATCAGTCGACTAGAGGTCGGTCGACTAGAGCCCTCCTCTGGAGCTCGGTCGGTCGGCTCTCGGTCGACTGAAGGTCGATCATCAAGGTGAGGTCTCGAACATCAACCTCAAGACTCGATCATCAACCTCAGTCGGCTGATGGCCTCCTCAGGAGGTTGGTTGGCTGATGGTTGGTTGGCCAGAGGTCGGTCGGCCGGAGCCCTCCTTGGGAGCTCGGTCGGCCGCCTCTCGGTCGACTGAAGGTCAATCATTAAGGTGAGGTCTCGAACATCAACCTCAAGACTCCCTCAAGACTCGATCATCAACCTCGGTCGATTGATGGCCTCCTCGGGAGGTAGTTCGGTTGGCACTCGGTCGGCTAAAGGTCGGTCGGCCGGAGCCTTCCTTGGGAGGTCGGTCGTTCGGATCTTGATCGGCTGGGGTGCCTCGGGTCACCTCGGACGGTCGTTCGTCGGTCGGCTGACGTGCCTCGTTCGGCTAAAGCCTTCCTTGGAGCCCTGGTCGGCCGATGCTTGGTCGGCTAGGGCCTTCTTTGAGGCTTCAGTCGGCCGATGCTTGGTCCTTGAACCTCAACATCAACTGATAATCGTAGATATTTGGACCTCAATGTCAGTATTCGAATGCCGATATTTGAACCTCAACGTCAGTATTCGAATGTCATTATTTGAACCCCAAAGATCAAGCATTCCCGACTTTAGTTTAAGGCACAACTAATATTTTGATTAGTATCCTTAATCCCCTTTTTAGGACTAAGTCCTTGATTTGGCTTTCTTAAGCGTAATTCGCTTTCAAAGCTCAGTTGATTGTCCTGATGTAGTTTCTTGTCGAATATTCGTTTATATCTCTCATTTCTTTTTCAGAATTATACGAGTTATAACGATTCTTTCCACCTATATTAGATAGTTTTCGTTCTTCCCCAGTAGGTTTTCAATTTCCATTTCAGGGTTGATGTTCAAGTGTTCAATGCTGGTGTTTAAATGTTCAACGTTGGCATTCTAGATCGAGGATCCAATATTTCAGACTGATTTTCAAGTTTTGACTTGAAGTTTCAATATTTGGATCTTGATTGGAGGTTCATGACCCCCTCAAGTTTGGCCTTCATAGCTAATCTTCGCCTTCATGGCTAATATCTGTGTTTCTCATCCTAGGATTCAAGGTGGATGTTCACATGTTCAACGTTGGTGTTCTGAATCAAAGACCCATGATCCCAAGTTGATTTTCAATTTCCAATTTGAGGTATCAACCTTTCTTATTATTTTTTCTAATAAGTATTCCACCAAAACATCTATCATGTTGGGGGTGTTCTAGACCACCAACACGAGGTTTCAGGTCAGTAGGAGGTGTTTGCTATGCCTTGAATGGTTTCGTGAACCTTGAATTCAAACGACTTGTTTCTTAATCCTTGTGACCTTCCGGGCTTTAACTTGTTTGCCGAATCCTTGGTTTTAAGGTTATCATTAACCCATCATTCTCATTCTAAGATGTAGAACTTGTGATGAAGTTCTTTAGTTCTTGTCTCCCCCTCCTTTCACATGGAGGAGGTCTTACTTCTCGATTGATCATTCAGGAAGTCCACTTGCTCCTTAGCGCTTGACCTCGAGCCTAGTGCGCCTTGGTTGGTTTTCAATCCTTTATCTTGATTCTAGGTTTCCAACCTTCTTCTTATGATCATAGAACATTGCTCTAGGTTTTAATTTGATTGACGCCTCTTGAATTCAAACGACAAGCTTGATTGGAGGCAGATAGTCTTCTTGGCCATCAAGGCTTAAATTTTGTGTTGAGATTTGAAGTTCAAGGCTTCAATCCTTAGTCTTGGAATGTATTCTCCATACTATTCTTTGTAGTAATAGCCTTTTAGCTAAATTTTGATTTTGATGTTCCATCAAAATAGAGTACCCAATATTCTTTCAGGGTCATGTTCTCACCTTTATTCTTGTTTTATAGTTCTTTACCATATTGGATTAATACCTCTTGACCCCCGACTTCTTGGTTGTCAATGGTACATTGATCAACCACAAAGTTAGTTAATGCCTGAGCCTTGATGGTTGTCTGAAGCTTATATGTGATGTCAAAATCTCCTAACTCAATTGCTCACTTGATTAGCCTTCCATTGGCTTTCGGGCTATGCAATATGTTTCTTCAAATGGTGGTCCATCAGGACTTCAACGTTTGTTTTGGTTCCATCTTTGTCTCTTGTTTTTCTTGATTCTAGGTCAAGGATTTAAGGTTGATTCCTCAATATAAATTTCAAGAAATACAATCATGTGGGCTTTTTGCCTTTTAAACACACGAGAGCTTGCTTGAACTTCTTGATCCTTGTTTAAGGATATTCTTATATCCCTTGATCTTTGAACTAAAATTCAAGGTTCTCTGTTGGTCCTCTACCTTAGACTCTCCATCCAAGTCTTTTTAAAAATATTGAAGAGTGGCTAGTCCTTAGCCTCCACAGCCTTGAATGGCTTTGATTGCCACATGTGGCTTTATTAACTTGTCTTTTATCCCGGGTCCTTCAAGGACTTTAAACACTTATTTGGTTGTGTTATAACCTAACTCTCGACCCTTCGGGGTTTCTATTTATGCATTTGTTTGTTTCCATTCGTGTATTCTTTTATTTCGATACTTGGTCCTCTTTGACTTACACACATCAGGTGCTTGGTACATAAATAAAATCACATAATCAATGAATGGAAAACAAACTTGCATTAATAACTTGAAATGGGTTCAACCCTCACATAGAGTACTACTGTCCTACTCAGAGCAACATGCTCTACAATGGTTTCAATGAATCTTATTTCTACTTATACTATATAAATATGAAGCTAAGTCATACTAGGATAATTTGAACCCATCGGGGCTTTGCAAGACTAGGCATGCACCACTTGATTTTGTTTTTGATGTTCCATGAAAATAGAGCACCCACTTCTCCTTCTGGTCTCCTCATTCCTATTCTGAAGTTCACATCCTGCTTGGGGTACTATCTCCTGCCCCCCGACTTCTTGGTTGCCAATGGTACATTCAACCTCGAAGTCAGTTGACGCCCTAGCCTTAATGGCTGTCCGAGGCTTATGTGTGATGTCCTCTGCTAGCCTTTCTTGGTGTTCCTTATCACTGCGGACGTCCATGTCTTCAAGCGAAAGGACCTATCCCCCGACTCCATCAAGCGTTAATGCGGCTACATAACAGCTCCTAGCAATTTTTTGGTCACCTTTTTGTTCTCCTACATCATTCTTGGTTGGAAACTTGATCTTCATGTGATAGGTTGAGGCCACAGCCTTAAAAGCATGAAGTCCAGTCCTCCCAAGGATGACATTGTAAGTAGAAGATGCTTTGATAACCAAAAAGTTCAGCATCTATGTGGCCTTTATTGGCTTCTTTCCGATCGTGACGGGCAACTGAATAGTTCCCCCAACTTTAGACTCTACTCCATTGAACCCGTATATATGGGTGTTGGAGGGGGTCAACTGAGAGTCGTTATACCCCATCTTCATAAATGCGTCATGAAACAAGATATCCACATAAGCTCCATTATCTATCAAGACTCTCTTCACCTCTGAATTTCCAATCACAAGAGTTATGACCAGCGGGTCGTCATGGGGGAACTTCACCCCTTCCAAGTCCGAATCATCAAAACCAGTTGCTACTTCAGTTCTTGCACGCTTTGGTGTTTCTCCAAAAATGTGCATTACTTCTCTGGCATAAGCCTTTCAAGAATTCTTTGTTATCCCGGCCGCGGTCGGGCCTCCTGAGATCATGTTGATGACTGGCCCTCAGGGCTGTAGGTTGCGATCTTGATCATCGTCGCTCTTATCATACTCTCTTCTCTGATTACCACGATCTTCACCCTTAGTGAAATGACTCAGCATCCCTCTACGGATCAAGAACTTCATCTTTGAGTTGCTTGCAATCATCACTGTCATGCCCCACATCCTTGTGGAATCTGCAATATTGATTCTTGTTTCTTTTTGAGGGATCCCTCTTGAGTTGCTTCGGTCATCAAGAAATCCTTATCCTTCTCAATATCCAACAAGATTCAACTCCTTGGAGTGTTCAACATTGCATACTCAGCAAACCTTGGTCCTAGAGTATAGTCGGTGTAAGAACCCCAAATTTTGGATATAATTAAAACTTTTTATTATGTAATGATAAAATGAAGAACAATGATTCCGACAACAAGGTCACCAGCTCTAATGAATGGTGGTTTCAAAGAACAATGATTGTAATGAATGGATATTGCTTGGACAATGATCCTGATGCATTGGTATATTGTCAGAATAGAGTAATTCGATGGTTGAGGACCTAGATAAGAATAATCTACCATCCAGGAAGGAGCTAATGGATCCTTGAAGGGAAATGAGTACGTGCATAGTATTTCCCGTACGTGCATAGTGTTTCCCGTACGTGCATAGTGTTTCCTGTACGTGCATAGTAATTTGGTGGATGAATAGTGATTTTGTAAGTTGGAAAAATTTTCACGCCGCCATATGTACGGGACATGATATGGATGTTTCGAAGTCATATTAGTAATACGCGGAGGAAATAAGTGAATGCAGAGACGATCGGAATTCAGAAATTCCAAATTCTTTTTCGGTATATTATTTGACCGGATAGTGGATTAAATATTATTATAATCCAAGAATTGAGATATTAACTTTGAGGATTTGATATTTTGGGATGTTATTATATTTGATTTAAGAATGAAGGTAGGAAACCACTGAGGAGTGGTTATGGCTACAATGTAATAATTGATATTTGGAAAGAATGAATGGAATTCGACTTTATTATTTCTATGTCTTGAAGAATGCTAAAGGGTAACAACATAGGTAAGAATAATCTATCTTCTAAGGGAATAAGATATGGCACTTTCAAGCAGGAGAATATTCTCATGTCATCCAGATCGGTAGCGATTAATCCAGTAGTTCCGTAAAAAGGATAAGGAACGATCGAAAGAGAATACGGACAATTGTACCACCCTAAGAGAACAAGTAAAGAATACAGAATGAATAGTGTTTTGGTGGGAGTATATAATAATATGAGACGACACTATATAGAAGCATTCGGGACGGATTTCCGAGTTCGTATTAGTGATCCAGGGGGAAAATAAGTGTATGTAAAAGCTGTCGGATTCTGAAAAACCGCACTTTTATTTTCTCCGAGAGTTCCCTGGACACTGATAGCCTTAAGTATTTAACGAATGGATTTAAGGAATATAAATTGGAAAGTTAGAATGAAAGATGGAGAATGAAAGTATTAATATTAAAAAGGATTCCCGGTAAACCCTAATTAGAAATCCGTGAAATATTCCTACGAACGATCAATCGAAACGGGCAATAACCGGACACAGAAACAAGCAGAGGAAGCAAGAGTCTTGTGTAAGCTACTAGAATAAATATCTAGCAACCAAGTGGCTTAAAGTAACTAGCATACTTGGAGATGGAAGTAGTACTTAGATATCAAACCAATACTTAGCATGAAAACCATTCAAAATGCAACACATGTCTCTTGATTGCATCATGTATGACCTAGGCACTTTAATAAAGCTACTTTAGCAAGATATTATCCAAGGCAACACAATAATACAAGGAAAAGATCAAGAACAAGCAAGCAACTCTCTCCCCCTCCAAAACATTCCATTCGACTTCCTCCCTAAATTCCAAATCCAAAGTCCAAGCTTCCACCATTGTTTGATCTCCAAATTTTTATGGTAAGTCCTATAATTCATAAAAGTGATACCCTAGAAATCTTGGCTTCAAACTCCATGTTTTCCATTTTCAAATAAATCATCCAAGCCTAGGGTGAATAGTGATTTTAAGAAACTAACTTTGATTTCTTGTTTTGTTTGGATGATCCAAGCTTTGTTAAGGTAATCTAAGGACTAGACAAGGCTTACCAAGTGTTATTCACTCTCCAAGGAAGGTAACAAGCTCCAAAAACCCTTGGTACCATTTTGAGATTTTATGAGTTTTATGGATGATTTAGTGTTAGTATGCTATGTTATGCTTAGATCTATGTTATTAGTTGATTATGGTTGTTGTTTGGATTGTGATCCATGAGATGGTTGAGATGAGTTGTTGATAGACTAGTCATGATGATTATCATGCGTTTGTGTGGTTGGATTGATCTTTGTTAGATCGAGATAAAGTGTAAAAACTTTGGAAAACGCGTAAACATAGCCGTTATAATGCCCGATTTTACAATATCATGTTTTGTATGCCATTTTTCACATCAAGACCCTACTGACCAGAAACTTTTCTGCCATTTTAGGATAGCTTATGTTATAAGCTTCGTTTTGATATAAAGATCACGTGAAACGGACTTACGGTTTAGGAGTTACGGCCGGTTTACTAAAAGTATTTCGAAACCGTAACCGAGAATTCGTAACTGAATTTGAACCCTCGTAAAATATGTAAAGTCATGGCGAATCTTGGTAAATAAATACTAGAGGTAAAAAGGAAGGTGTGAAAGAAAACCTTATGTCAAAAGGATCATTTTTCGATTTATTAAAAATGTTCGAGTCGAGGTTAAACGCGAACGAACCCCTAAAAGACGACTCTTTTATAACTTCGGTAAAACACTTAGAAAACGGGCGATAAAACTCGGAGTATAGTATTGGTTCGTAACGATCGACTTTAGAACTCATATGACTTAAGTATGTCCCAAGTATAAGTACAATGACATGTCGTATTACTGAACGAATGTCGGGTCGGATCAGTGATAAAAGTAATCCACTAAAAGGGGTATAACGAGATAACTCGAGAACGTGTTTCGAATTAAGTATAACTTAACTTTTAATATGTTAAGTGATTAATCCCGAATGCCTTGGCTATTTATAGATCATCAAGCTGAACCGGGACCCGCTACCACTACCCCTTACCGTACTCGACTACCAGGCAAGTTTCAATTCCCTTCTTTTAGGCTGTTGTTGTGATTGAATAAATATATATATATGATTGCTGATATACATATGCCATTGCATGCATGCCTACTTTCAAGTTGAATTGATATACTTGTTCCCTGAATGTTATTGTTGGCTTATAAGCTAGATAGTTATATATCAGTTATAAGCCGGTTATTGTAAGACCCTCATAGAAGGGCGTATACATCTTATTAATCAAAAATAGACCGGGAGTCAATATTCCTTGATATATCGAGATTACCTCGGAGGGAAATATTTAAGTAAATATTTTCTATTATTTGGGCGACGAATATTATTTGAATATTCCTTCGAGACTAATTGTTTTAACGATCATTACTTCAAATAATTATTTGAATGTAACTATTCGACGAATAATATTTCTCAATATTCATTCAGAGTCGAATTGATTATCGACTATTATTTCGAATATTCTTCTAAAGATGAGACTATTAAATGAATATTATTTGGATATTCTTTTAGAATATTATTTTATTAAATAAATATTACTTTTGAATATTCATTTAAGATATTAGATACTTGATGGATATTATTTTAATATTCATCTGAAGCTTGATTTAATTATCGAATATTATCTCGAATATTCCTTTAGGCTTGGATTACTAAATGAATATTACTTGATATTCATTTAGGATATTATTCATTAAATGAATATTACTTTTGAATATTCATTTAAATTCTTAATTAATTATGAATATTACCTTAAATATTCTTTTCAGGTCTTATTAATTAATGAATATTGTTTTGAATATTCATTTAAATATTTATTTATTCAATAAATATTCTCCTGATATTTCTTCAGGGATTATTTTGAGAAATACTCTGATTAAAGATATTCTTTCATATTCCCAAATATTCTTTAAATATTTTAACTCATTAAATATTCTCTGAATATTTATTCCATACTTAGAATAATCTCGATAAGGTTTATCTTCTTCGATTATTACAGAAAATATCTCGGAGTCATATTATTATTAATCTTATATCAAGAAAGGTTCTCAGACATCATTCTTCTTTGAGTCTATCTCCCTAATAATAAGGGAACCTTACTTGGAAAATGTTATTTATCTTGTCGACTTCCCGGTCATAAAGTATTCCCTTCACCCGCAACTCGGGTGCTGTTGACTAATTAAGTCGTTGCTTACCTTCTCATCTTTCGAGGGGTAAGATTACTGGAACAAGTTGATATCCGTTACCAAGTAATAGCTTGGGAGTTATTGGTAAATTTTCCTTTCCAACAAGATACGACTACCTTGTGGAGTCTTATCAACAAGTATTATACTTGGGGAAAGGGGGACGAACGTTACATTCAGAATCATGAATTCTATTTGAACTAGGAGTCGTGTAAGAGGCCGAGTAGTGCCGGTCCATCCCCTTTGACCCAACCGTTGGCCGGGGAGAGCTAGTAAGGCGGTATACAAGTAAAGCCGTCAGTTCTTCCTTCTACCGGTAGTAAATCTAAATTGAGCTGTACGATCTCGACTGATCATCAAGATTGGAACAGCGGGCGCGGTGAATACTCCATCATTGGTTCATCATCCAAATTTATTTATTTCCTGCAACATGATTACTGTTGGCAGAGTTGGAAAAGGGTCATAACTGGAATTGCAACCTTTTCTTGCAAGTTCTTCTTCTTAATAACAATAAGAATATCTCGCTTACTTTGATGTAGCAGATATTTCTACAAACAAATACTTCAAGTTACCTTGTAACTTCATCGTTCATATTATACTGGCATCATTTCCGTAAATGCATGGCATATGGTTTGAAAGATACTTTTGAACTGTTATACATTATCATTCAGTTATATATTATTGTTGGTGGGCTATTGCTCACCCTTGCTTTATTATTATATCACAACAACAGCTAGACCAGATGACTCGCACAAGGCGCACTCGACGCGGGCGAGGACGATGAGACTACCAGAGCTGAAGAAGAAGCTATTGGTAGGGTATATTTATTCTTTCAGTACCAAGAATATGGTCTAGTATGACTTATGTAAATGGATGGCAAAGAGTATGTATTTATATTGAAATTCTTTTGGATTGTAAGAACTCATAATGTGATTAATAAAAATTTGATTGTTACTCTGATTTCATCTCTGGGACTATAACGGGTGTGTTTTATATTGTTGTGTTGGGTTATAGAGACGTAATTTATTTTATGTTAAGGAAAGTTCAATTGTTGTGGACAGAATTGGAAACCGTAACCACCGGATCCCGGACCCCGGATCTGGGGGTGTTACAGAAGTGGTATCAGAGCGTACGTTATAAACCCCAGAGATGAGGTGACGTTAAAACAATAAATTCAAAAAGATAATAAGAACTCTTGCCAAGTTCATAGTCGGACTACTTAATGTAGTGATGACATATAAAACCCTTATGGGAACTCGTAAGTATAATGATAGTAACTTAGCTCGATATCGTATCGACGAGTAAGGCGACTGACCTTGAGGCATACGAGCAACAGCGCGATGATGCTTTATATGCTGAAGATCAGTGGGTAATTCGATGGAGTACCCTACTGGAGACCCGGAAGAGGTTCCAGCAGATAAGGAAATCCTGTTAGGATAAGGAGCTTACCCATGGGTAATGAGGGTCGCAGCCAGAATGACTGTGATGATTAAGATATGGTGCTCAGAAAAGTGAGTATAAAGAACCGAAATATTATTAAGAGATCTGAAGATGCATGTTGAATTCATAGCCGGACTACCAGATGTAGTACCAGCAGGAAAGAAGGATTGGAAGAATTACTTGAGATCTTATACGGAAATAGATGAGAATCCTTAGAGATTTTCATCTTAACAAAGAAAGAGCTAGAGGGATGTATGATTATCAAAGACATCGATTTAGGGCGAGGAGCAGAGTCCCTAGGAATAGTTGAGAAGGAGGCAGTAAGTGCCATATCATTTGATAAATGAATTAGTATGAATATGGTCAGTAATAATTCGCCATGAGAAGGCAGGTGTCGTAGGTTGTAAATTATGGAACCAAATTGAGGTTAATAAGGTGGTTTTATTAAGGAAAATGTTCATTTTATGAATGAATCATTTAGAAAGTAAAGACATTGGGAAGTGATAGCATGATTGGGTAAAGTTATATAAGGAAGTAGTAAGAAAGACAATGATCTTAGAACCTACCGGAAGATAAGACCAGTGAGTCAAGATGAACTCGTAATGAGACTACTGCCAGAGACTGAGTATAGAGTTAATTCAACTAAGTTAAATGATGAACCAGAAACGTTAGATGCATGTGATTCAGAGGAATATTAAATTCCTTCTTCTCTTTGAATGGATTATAGTAGTTACCTTAAGTTTACTCCGACACGGAATTATAATAGATCAAGTAATACGATCAGCAGTTAAAGAGAAAAATGTGAGAAAATCTTCCTGGAGCTAAAAGGTGAAATTGGTAATGACCAAGAGCTGGCATTGCTTAATGGAAAAAGGAGACTTTGTGCTTCCAATGACGCTTCGCATAAAGGGTTAGGTAGACCGACATTTGGTAGCATTGAATATCAAGACGTTGTGACAGGTTTCAGTTTGAAACTGTTGATTCCCTTCTAAGGGATGGATATAATTGATTCCTCTCCAGTGGGTAAACTTCCAATCTGATGAGGATTATTTCGTTAACTATGACTGCTTATGATTCCACCTGCTTGGAGGTTCATAGAACTATTCTTCAGGTTTCGAAACTGGTCTCCTTAATGTTACCAGTAGGTGGGTAGATTGATCAAAATTTCCCTGAGTCTGGAAAGGAATTCGGTGAATTTTGGCAAACCTTGTCTTTCTGATTATCAGAGAATGTCATGGAAGAGAGTAGAAACTGGAGCAAACCCTGTGATTTGCGTAAGGATGCTGTAATATGGGTTAGTGAACGGACCCTGAGCATTACAATCGACGGTAGTGATAAAATGATGAAGTGAGATTGGACGAAAACAGGAAAGGTAAGTAAGAAATTAGCCGGACGGAGAAACTCCGGGATTGACTTAAGTGAAAAGGCTGTTATGCCAGGAATGGTAAGCTTGCGTGGCACGCAGGATTGATAAGAATAGTTGAAAAGATAAAAAAAAAATATGAGGAAAGGCGACCGGAGACGGCGCTGAGTAGCCGATTAAGACTTATATGGAGTAAAGTTTTGGAAAGGTAGAAAGGTATCAAAGAAGAAGGCACTATGCCAGCAATTGCTAGAAAAGTAATGCTAATTAGCCAACCCTTAAAATCATATATTTTTATTTTAGTGTGGCCAGTTGAGGCCAAGTCACAACGGACTATAAAGTGACTAGACCAGCAATGAAAAGACAAAGCAGGGTTGCTTATAAGTAAGCACCGACTGCAAGGGCTTCTGATATAAAGGAAATAGTAATGAGATCGTAGGAATCTTCTACTAAACCCTTTGCAACCCATGTTTTGATGGGGAATTTACTAGACTTTTTTTTGGGATGGGGTAACCCGTACTAAAGTGACTCATGTGTATATGGTTGTCCAAGATTACGAGAAAAATGGAAGTATATGTATGATGTTAGGGTATCATGAATACCATGAACATATTACGACTAAGGGAAGTAAACAACGAAGGTTTATGAAGAGAGTATGGAAATGGTCAGAGATGGATCAGTATGCTGTAGAAATTTTGTCTAAGGCAAGTACATTTGAGAAGAACGATAAGTACTAAGAGATTCACGTTGAACTCGAACAATGTCTTCCAAAACATCCTTGCTACCATTACCAAGTTCTGTAAGAGAGCAGATAGGCATACGTTGCCTTTTTGGAAGGCCAAATAGGCTGACAACTATCTGAAAGAAGAGGGTGGCATTAAGCCACCGATCGATTATCAAATGAGAATGATTGAAAAGAGACCTTTATTAAGGGTACATGATCTGATTGCCAATTATAAGATGCAAGAATTCCTTGGCAGTTGAATTAAGGATAGGATATCCATAAATTAAGACAAACCCTGGGGAATGCACAAGGGGTGGCATTAACCCTAATAACGACATTATGACTTCAGATGATATGAGTTGGACTTGCTAAGGCAACAATGACCGGTAAGGATTATTAAAAAGAGTTCTGGAAAGAACATAGATAGAATTATTAGAGTATTGATCAATGACATTTTGATATATCCTGTACCCAGAAAATACAGGAGGAAGGATGAGGATGACCTATGAAACCTTACAAGGAAAAGGGTAATATTCCGAACTTCAAAATGGAAGTTTGGTAAGGAATGTATGACATAGTAACAATAATGCCAGATGAGGCATGTATGAAACCCTGAGGAAGTATGGATTGAACCTATAAAGGTTGAGGTTATCCTAAGATAAGGAAAGAACTAAGAAAAGAAGTATCCTAAGTAGGATTGGGAATAAACGTGATAAAGTTCCCACGGGTAGGTGGAAGCAATGACTTATGGAGAAAGACTGATAAATATACTTTTCTCCATCAGCAGAGCTTAAGGGAGAATTCTTACACCCAACAATGATGGGAATGAGGTAGAAATGTTTGAATTGGAATATATCCAGAGAACAAGGATTACCAGAAATTATTATTATCAGGAAAGGCCAATGAGGTGGCCGACAGTCTAATTATAAAGGAATAATTATAAATGTTCATACCGAAGAAACAAAATGATATTTGGAAAGACCTTGAAGGTCATATTGGAGTGGAGGAAGTTACATTCCTTTTGATGATTGTGCAAGAATCGAAGGTAATAATAGTTTAAGTAAAGATTCGATTCCCGATATTGTCTTAAGCAAACTACACACCTTAGAAGGTCCCGTTTTGAGGCAAACCAGGACCATGATACAATATTGACGAAGTAAACCATTAAGTTTCCAGTATTTTATGGGAGATGCATGAGTGATGGTTTCATCAACCGGACCTAGCTGCGATGCTTGAAACTCTTCTGCAATTTTATCTACTTCATGTAATATCTACATCAAGTTCAAGAAGTGTTCCTTATGGATAAGGAATAGTGATTACTTTGTCTCCCTAAAGGATTGAAACCCGTAGGGTTAGCTATTAATGCACTACGTAAACAACAAGCGATGGTGATTCTTCTAAGAAAATAGATAACAATGTAAAGATAAAGAAAGTGCTGCCATTGATTAACTAAATGGCATGTTGATGAATGACAAACAAGTTTATGTTAGTGTACTTCTGCGCAAACAAGATAGAGAATATGAGGTTGATGATTCATGATGTTAAAGATATTCCCATGGAAAGAATTAATGAGACTTGGAGGGAAGGGCGGTTGAGCCCGAGACTTATTGGGCCACCTGAGAGTTTAAAGTGTTCGGACGGCGGTATTCGAGCCAGCCTTACCCCCAAAACTTATAGCACGGTCATAACGGGTTTTCATGTGGCCAGGCTACGCCAGTAAAATGCAGATGTTCGACAGATGATAAGAGTGCGAGCAGGTAGGTGTGCGACCTGGTCTGACTTACGAAAGACAATCTGTGGAAAACCACGGATAGAAAAGAACAAGTGATGAGAAACAAGGTTGGCAGAAGTAGATTATATGAATCTAAGTTAAAGGAATCGGGCCAGATTCATTTCAGAAAGTTTAAATTGAAATAACGTGATGATTATAGAGTAAATGTGACGGGATACCAATAAAGAGGTGCCAAGTGCAAAAGATGTCTCAATAAAGAGATGAAGGTGGAAGTAAATAACAGAAGTAAATAAGAATCAGATAATAAGAAGGATGTGATTGATAAAGAAAGGACGGGGAAAGCAACTACGAAATAGGAAGCAAGGAATGTTAGGAATGGATTAATAAATGGGTTTTCCGATGAATTCTCGGGATGACAACCTGATAGTGTTAATATTATAGATATGAAAAAGCTAGTAGCGTGACATGGAATGTCAGTAACAATGGTGTCAAGCGAGAAACTAAGATTTAACCTGAAAGGTTCAAAGATTTTCCAAAAGTAAGTTGCTAAGGTGGAACCAGGGTACAGGTCCAGAGAATAATGGACAAAGCAGCAAGATATGTTGACACGTGAGATTGCGATCAAATAGTATTGGATATAATTATGATTAATTTCTTCTTTG
The DNA here is from genome assembly GCA_036435485.1 of Saposhnikovia divaricata. Taxonomy (NCBI): domain Eukaryota; kingdom Viridiplantae; phylum Streptophyta; class Magnoliopsida; order Apiales; family Apiaceae; genus Saposhnikovia; species Saposhnikovia divaricata. Next base: position 62,462,020 of record CM071597.1, on the reverse strand, counting down.
ATAAACCTCTATAGTTCAGAGGTAAATTCTGAGTATGATATTCTACAACCATGAAAGCTTTCTATAATCCTTTAGAACTCTTTTCTCTTCTTCTCTCTTATTCATCTTCTTTATGAATTGAGAAGAACAACCCTTTTAGGAGGGGAGGTACTGCTACGTGACTATCTGTCTATGTGATAGAAGTCTAAGTGGAATGCCATGACTTGTTTAATTGCTTGTCAAGTACTAAAGGCTGGCCCCCTTCTGTACTAACTATGCAATATAACAAATGTTCAATTGATCATAGTGATCTCTCAATAAATCTTTCCACTTCTCTATATTGATCGAGATTGCGAAGATTAAAGCGATCAGGAAATGCACAGTACGAGCGAGGTTACCTCCGAATCGTGGGGTGATAGTGATACCAATGTTACTGCAGGTATCAATAAGGATAAGACTGAGTAAGAGTATAACCCAGATAGTGAGTTGTACGAAAAGTAGCAACGTTGATGGAAAAAGGATAAAGTATGGATTGTAGCACTAGAAGATGTGCTGAGGAAGGGTAGAACGACTAAGAATTGACCGGGAAGCTAAAAAGGGAACGACAGGCAAACGACTCTTTGCTTCCTACCTGATTCCGGGACGGAATCCTTTTAAGAAGGGGAGACTGTAAGAACCCCAAATTTTGGATATAATTAAAACTTTTTATTATGTAATGATAAAATGAAGAACAATGATTCCGACAACAAGGTCACCAGCTCTAATGAATGGTGGTTTCAAAGAACAATGATTGTAATGAATGGATATTGCTTGGGACAATGATCCTGATGCATTGGTATATTGTCAGAATAGAGTAATTCGATGGTTGAGGACCTAGATAAGAATAATCTACCATCCAGGAAGGAGCTAATGGATCCTTGAAGGGAAATGAGTACGTGCATAGTATTTCCCGTACGTGCATAGTGTTTCCCATACGTGCATAGTATTTCCCGTACGTGCATAGTGTTTCCCGTACGTGCATAGTGTTTCCTGTACGTGCATAGTAATTTGGTGGATGAATAGTGATTTTGTAAGTTGGAAAACTTTTCACGCCGCCCTATGTACGGGACGTGATATGGATGTTTCGAAGTCATATTAGTAATACGCGGAGGAAATAAGTGAATGCAGAGACGATCGGAATTCAGAAATTCCAAATTCTTTTTCGGTATATTATTTGACCGGATAGTGGATTAAATATTATTATAATCCAAGAATTGAGATATTAACTTTGAGGATTTGATATTTTGGGATGTTATTATATTTGATTTAGGAATGAAGGTAGGAAACCACTGAGGAGTGGTTATGGCTACAATGTAATAATTGATATTTGGAAAGAATGAATGGAATTCGACTTTATTATTTCTATGTCTTGAAGAATGCTAAAGGGTAACAACATAGGTAAGAATAATCTATCTTCTAAGGGAATAAGATATGGCACTTTCAAGCAGGAGAATATTCTCATGTCATCCAGATCAGTAGCGATTAATCCAGTAGTTTCGTAAAAAGGATAAGGAACGATCGAAAGAGAATACGGACAATTGTACCACCCTAAGAGAACAAGTAAAGAATACAGAATGAATAGTGTTTTGGTGGGAGTATATAATAATATGAGACGACACTATATAGAAGCATTCGGGACGGATTTCCGAGTTCGTATTAGTGATCCAGGGGGAAAAAGTGTATGAAAAAGCTGTCGGATTCTGAAAAACCGCACTTTTATTTTCTCCGAGAGTTCCCTGGACACTGATAGCCTTAAGTATTTAACGAATGGATTTAAGGAATATAAATTGGAAAGTTAGAATGAAAGATGGAGAATGAAAGTATTAATATTAAAAAGGATTCCCGGTAAACCCTAATTAGAAATCCGTGAAATATTCCTACGAACGATCAATCGAAACGGGCAATAACCGGACACAGAAACAAGCAGAGGAAGCAAGAGTCTTGTGTAAGCTACTAGAATAAATATCTAGCAACCAAGTGGCTTAAAGTAACTAGCATACTTGGAGATGGAAGTAGTACTTAGATATCAAACCAATACTTAGCATGAAAACCATTCAAAATGCAACACATGTCTCTTGATTGCATCATGGATGACCTAGGCACTTTAATAAAGCTACTTTAGCAAGATATTATCCAAGGCAACACAATAATACAAGGAAAAGATCAAGAACAAGCAAGCAACTCTCTCCCCCTCCAAAACATTCCATTCGACTTCCTCCCTAAATTCCAAATCCAAAGTCCAAGCTTCCACCATTGTTTGATCTCCAAATTTTTATGGTAAGTCCTATAATTCATAAAAGTGATACCCTAGAAATCTTGGCTTCAAAATCCATGTTTTCCATTTTCAAATAAATCATCCAAGCCTAGGGTGAATAGTGATTTTAAGAAACTAACTTTGATTTCTTGTTTTGTTTGGATGATCCAAGCTTTGTTAAGGTAATCTAAGGACTAGACAAGGCTTACCAAGTGTTATTCACTCTCCAAGGAAGGTAACAAGCTCCAAAAACCCTTGGTACCATTTTGAGATTTTATGAGTTTTATGGATGATTTAGTGTTAGTATGCTATGTTATGCTTAGATCTATGTTATTAGTTGATTATGGTTGTTGTTTGGATTGTGATCCATGAGATGGTTGAGATGAGTTGTTGATAGACTAGTCATGATTATTATCATGCGTTTGTGTGGTTGGATTGATCTTTGTTAGATCGAGATAAAGTGTAAAAACTTTGGAAAACGCGTAAACATAGCCGTTATAATGCCCGATTTTACAATATCATGTTTTGTATGCCATTTTTCACATCAAGACCCTACTGACCAGAAACTTTTCTGCCATTTTAGGATAGCTTATGTTATAAGCTTCGTTTTGATATAAAGATCACGTGAAACGGACTTACGGTTTAGGAATTACGGCCGGTTTACTAAAAGTATTTCGAAACCGTAACCGAGAATTCGTAACTGAATTTGAACCCTCGTAAAATATGTAAAGTCATGGCGAATCTTGGTAAATAAATACTAGAGGTAAAAAGGAAGGTGTGAAAGAAAACCGTATGTCAAAAGGATCATTTTTCGATTTATTAAAAATGTTCGAGTCGAGGTTAAACGCGAACGAACCCCTAAAAGACGACTCTTTTATAACTTCGGTAAAACACTTAGAAAACGGGCGATAAAACTCGGAGTATAGTATTGGTTCGTAACGATCGACTTTAGAACTCATATGACTTAAGTATGTCCCAAGTATAAGTACAATGACATGTCGTATTACTGAACGAATGTCGGGTCGGATCAGTGATAAAAGTAATCCACTAAAAGGGGTATAACGAGATAACTCGAGAACGTGTTTCGAATTAAGTATAACTTAACTTTTAATATGTTAAGTGATTAATCCCGAATGCCTTGGCTATTTATAGATCACCAAGCAGAACCGGGACCCGCTACCACTACCCCTTACCGTACTCGACTACCAGGCAAGTTTCAATTCCCTTCTTTTAGGCTGTTGTTGTGATTGAATAAATATATATATATATGATTGCTGATATACATATGCCATTGCATGCATGCCTACTTTCAAGTTGAATTGATATACTTGTTCCCTGAATGTTATTGTTGGCTTATAAGCTAGATAGTTATATATCAGTTATAAGCCGGTTATTGTAAGACCCTCATAGAAGGGCGTATACATCTTATTAATCAAAAATAGACCGGGAGTCAATATTCCTTGATATATCGAGATTACCTCGGAGGGAAATATTTAAGTAAATATTTTCTATTATTTGGGCGACGAATATTATTTGAATATTCCTTCGAGACTAATTGTTTTAACGATCATTACTTCAAATAATTATTTGAACGTAACTATTCGACGAATAATATTTCTCAATATTCATTCAGAGTCGAATTGATTATCGACTATTATTTCGAATATTCTTCTAAAGATGAGACTATTAAATGAATATTATTTGGATATTCTTTTAGAATATTATTTTATTAAATAAATATTACTTTTGAATATTCATTTAAGATATTAGATACTTGATGGATATTATTTTAATATTCATCTTAAGCTTGATTTAATTATCGAATATTATCTCGAATATTCCTTAAGGCTTGGATTACTAAATGAATATTACTTGATATTCATTTAGGATATTATTCATTAAATGAATATTACTTTTGAATATTCATTTAAATTCCTAATTAATTATGAATATTACCTTAAGTATTCTTTTCAGGTCTTATTAATTAATGAATATTGTTTTGAATATTCATTTAAATATTTATTTATTCAATAAATATTCTCCTGATATTTCTTCAGGGATTATTTTGAGAAATACTCTGATTAAAGATATTCTTTCATATTCCCAAATATTCTTTAAATATTTTAACTCATTAAATATTCTCTGAATATTTATTCCATACTTAGAATAATCTCGATAAGGTTTATCTTCTTCGATTATTACAGAAAATATCTCAGAGTCATATTATTATTAATCTTATATCAAGAAAGGTTCTCAGACATCATTCTTCTTTGAGTCTATCTCCCTAATAATAAGGGAACCTTACTTGGAAAATGTTATTTATCTTGTCGACTTCCCGGTCATAAAGTATTCCCTTCACCCGCAACTCGGGTGCTGTTGACTAATTAAGTCGTTGCTTACCATCTCATCTTTCGAGGGGTAAGATTACTGGAACAAGTTGATATCCGTTACCAAGTAATAGCTTGGGAGTTATTGGTAAATTTTCCTTTCCAACAAGATACGACTACCTTGTGGAGTCTTATCAACAAGTATTATACTTGGGGAAAGGGGGACGAACGTTACATTCAGAATCATGAATTCTATTTGAACTAGGAGTCGTGTAAGAGGCCGAGTAGCGCCGGTCCATCCCCTTTGGCCCAACCGTTGGCCGGGGAGAGCTAGTAAGGCGGTATACAAGTAAAGCCGTCAGTTCTTCCTTCTACCGGTAGTAAATCTAAATTGAGCTGTACGATCTCGACTGATCATCAAGATTGGAACAGCGGGCGCGGTGAATACTCCATCATTGGTTCATCATCCAAATTTATTTATTTCCTGCAACATGATTACTGTTGGCAGAGTTGGAAAAGGGTCATAACTGGAATTGCAACCTTTTCTTGCAAGTTCTTCTTCTTAATAACAATAAGAATATCTCGCTTACTTTGATGTAGCAGATATTTCTACAAACAAATACTTCAAGTTACCTTGTAACTTCATCGTTCATATTATACTGGCATCATTTCCGTAAATGCATGGCATATGGTTTGAAAGATACTTTTGAACTGTTATACATTATCATTCAGTTATATATTATTGTTGGTGGGCTATTGCTCACCCTTGCTTTATTATTATATCACAACAACAGCTAGACCAGATGACTCGCACAAGGCGCACTCGACGCAGGCGAGGACGATGAGACTACCAGAGCTGAAGAAGAAGCTATTGGTAGGGTATATTTATTCTTTCAGTACCAAGAATATGGTCTAGTATGACTTATGTAAATGGATGGCAAAGAGTATGTATTTATATTGAAATTCTTTTGGATTGTAAGAACTCATAATGTGATTAATAAAAATTTGATTGTTACTCTGATTTCATCTCTGGGACTATAACGGGTGTGTTTTATATTGTTGTGTTGGGTTATAGAGACGTAATTTATTTTATGTTAAGGAAAGTTCAATTGTTGTGGACAGAATTGGAAACCGTAACCACCGGATCCCGGACCCCGGATCTGGGGGTGTTAAAGTCGGAGTCTTTGATGGTTCGGGAATATTTGTCCTTACCATCATACTCTTGCTCTGTCTTACGCTTTTTAGAGTTCCCATCTTCACCACTTACGGTAGGGACCTTTGCTTTCCTCATGCTTTCCTCAACCTTTATGTATTTGCTCTCCCTTTTTTGGAGCTCAGTCATGCTCTCAGGGGGCTGCTTTGCTAACGACATTTGAAAGAAGGTAGTTGTCATCCCATTCTCTAAGGCTATCATAGCTACTTTGTTTTCTAGATCAGGGACGTTCAGCGTCTCCTTAGTAAAGCGCTTGAGGTAATCCCTCAGGTTCTCATTCTTTCCTTGCTTCACCTGCATGAGGGATGTTGAGCTTTTTTCATGAACTTTCCCACTGACAAATTTGTTGATAAAAGCCGTGCTCAATTACTTGAAAGAGCCAATCGAGTTTGTTTGCAAATGACTATACCATCTTTGAGTCATGCCAGCCAGGGTTCGAGGGAATGCCCTACACTTAAGAGCGTCACTAGCAGGCTACAACAGTAGTGCATTCGAGAACGTTCTCACATGGTTCGCGGTATCACCTGTTCCATCACAGGGCTTTATAGTAGGCATCTTAAACTTCCTAGAGATGTGAGCATTCATCACCTCCTTGGTAAATGACGGTGTGGGATCGTCAAGATCTTCAAGTTGCAACTTGTTCCAGTAATCTTCAAGTTGCATTCATCACCTCCTTGTAGTTTTACCTCTTGGGGCATCGACCCTTTTCTGCCTTCTAGACGGCCTCTCCAAATCAACTATGGGAATCTCTCCTGACCTCGGAGGGGGTCGATTACTATTCTTCCCCTGTTTCTCCCTTGCGATGTCCTCCTTTAACCTCTGAATCTCGGCTTCATGAGCCTTAATCCTTTCCAGCTGTCATTGGGGGTCCATCAGGGATTCTTCAAGTTTGCCTTCCAAGCTCTTTGCTAGTACGTCGCCTCCTCGGGGCTTCATCTCGATCGTCATCCTCAGATGAAGAATCCTCAGTATAAGGACCAGAGTAGTCATAATATCCTTGATCAAGGCCCAAGCCTCTAATGTAAGGAGGATGATACGGCTCATGTATCTGTAGGGCATGGCCGCTCGGCCCAACACCTCGAGTATTCGGAGGGTAGTTAGGCACGCCGTACGCTGAATTCGTGCCTACGAGGAGATCTATGATAGAGATCTGTGCTCCCGGAGGTAGTGGACGATTGACAAGAGGAGAGACCACTATCTGAAGGGGGTTGGACTCTTGGTTTGGATAGACGACCACATGTAGAGTTCTCTCAGCATGGGGAGTCATCCCTGTAGGTTGAGAAACTTGAGATTGAGTGGTCATCTCCATTAATGGGGGTACGTACCCTTGTTCAGTGACGACGGGCGGAGTAGAGGTGACGGCGGTAGCCTCAGTTGAGGCTGGTATTGTTCTTCGTGTTTGAACCATAGTTGATGTTGTCTTCCCACAGACAGCGCCAAATGTTGTGGAATAAAAACGAGGGTTTCTAAATTACGGCTAGGGTTTGTATGTATTAAATACAAGGGATGGTGAACTTCAAGCTTTAATGATTGTTTCTGCGTTAGAGACTGGTCGGTCCTCACAGAATGCCTACGTATATCAAAGTTGAGAATCAAGCCAAAAACTTAGTTCTGAGAATGAGGGGTCAAGCCCTTATATAGGCGTCAGGAGCCTAAGATTTAGTGTAGGGTTAGGAGACTTGATGGACAAGTCGCCTCCTTGAGGAAGGTTCTAGACTCCTACTTTGTAGGAGTCTGTTTCCATGTTGAATTCGGTGCCTTGGAGACTACTTCTTATATAGGTAATATCCTTGTTTGACTCTTATTGCTGAGCTGTTAATCTCCCTCAATATTAATTACGAATTTAATATTGAATTAGGGTTTTGGGCTTCATTATTGGGCCTCGTATTTGGACCATACTAGGTTTAGTTAATGGCACATTAAATGTATCTTTAGGGCATATTTTTGGCCCACATCAAATAATAATTATTAAAGCATCACTAAATTAAAAATAATTTTATGAGGTTAGCATATCCAAATCTGATTTCTAGATCATATAGTAAATATGAATTTTTTTAATACTAATAAGAAAATAAATAAAATTCAATTCTAATACAAGCTTTTTTAATTATATCCTTTTTCAGATTATAATTTTCTTTTTAAAATTCAATTATAATTTTCTTTTTAAAATTCAATTATAATACAACCTTTTTTAATTATATCCTTTTTAGATTATAATTTTCTTTTTAAAATTCACTTACTAATACAATCTTTTCTAATTATATCATTTTTAGATTATAATTTTCTTTTTAATGTGATCTAATCTTGATCGTCTATTTTTAATCTAACGGATCATATGATTTTGATAGTACAGTGCCCAGACCTGACCAAAAAATTAGATAAGATCTCTTATGCTTATTATATCCCATGACCTACGGTAGTACTCCTTATTATCCCTCTTACTCTTATTATATAATTTAAATAAGGACCCTGGGACTGGCTCCACCTGAATACCTAAATTATCAAAGTAATCCTGTGGGAGTTCCTCAATGGATATCATATTACATGGTACTGAAGGGTTTGTAACTCCTTTGCAAACCCTGTCCTCCTCTTCTACATCCATCCATCATGTACAGGCTTGTTCCCTCCCTTTGTAGAGTTCAGGGCCTTGTCATAACACTCTCTAGACTCATATTGGACCCCTCTAACACATCCAACCCCTTGAGGGGTAGGAAACTTCATGGAGAGCTGGTAGATAGAGGTAACTACCGCATTTCTTTGAGAATGGGCCTCCCCATAATAGCGTTGTAAGCTGAGGGTTGGTCAACAACCATGAAGTCGGTAACCTACGTAGTAATGCAAGGTTCATCGCCCAAGGTGATGGGGATCCTTATGAGGCCCTTCACACTGACCGAAGCCCCGATGAACCCATAGAGATGCCCAACCTTTGGAATGAGGTCTTTGTCCATAAACCCCATCTTCTTGTAAACTTCATATGTCAAGAAATTGATTGCGCTTCCATTATCCACGAGGACCTTGTAGATGTTTTGAGACCCTATGCGAACCCGAACAACCAAAGCATCAAGGTGAGGATGATGAACCCACTTCGCATCCTCCTCAGTAAACATGATATTAGTGTCCTCACTACTAAAAAATGTTAATAGACATCACAGATTAGACATCGCTCGAGAATACAACCAATGTAGAAAAAGTGTACTACATCAATCTTTTTAGAACCGATGTCTTTGTGATTTTAGTACATCGCTTGTTAGTACAACTGATGTCTTAGATAAGCTTTAAAATTTTTGGACGCACGCCTCTCCTTGTTAATAGGCCGCTCCTTGGCCTCATGAGCATATCTCTCCCTAGCCTTGTTGTTGTCTCCTCCAATATGGGGTCCCCCCATGATAACATGGATACTCCTAGCACGCTCAGTTCTGTTCTTGTGGGGCTCCTCCTTTTGCCCAAGTGGTGGGACATCATTGAAACCTAGACCCGGCTTAGTGTCATGCTTCTTCACCTCACGAACTACCCACTCAGTTAACTGCACATTACGAATTAGCTCCTCAATCTACTCCTTGAGCTGCCAACAATCCACAGTAGTGTGCCCTGTCTGTTTGTCAAAGGCACAATACTTACGAGTATCTATGGCTGCCCGGCTATTTATAGGTGGGGGCTTCTTAAACATCCTTTTGCTAGCATTTACAGCACAAATATGATCAATGGAGGCCACCAAAGGAGTGGACTGATCCTCATTCCTTCCACTTTGAGCTCGTGGTGGTGACCTTCTTGGAAAATCGTGACCTCTCCTCTTCGGGCTCTCACTACGATCCCGTCTTTGCCTAGGGCTTCGAGAGTCCTTCCCCTTCACTCCCTTGCCCGTACTTCCACTACTAATAGCCTCTTTATTCTTTTTTAGGTCCTCCATTGACTTCTCAACCAATTTGTAAGGCTCGACCTTCTTATAGAACTCAAAGAGAGTACTAGGTGTCTGTGCCTACAACTTCTTCCAGAACTTTGTGCCCTCTCTCAACCCAACAATAAGAAAATTTTTTATGGCATCATCATTTGCTTCTCGCACCCTAGGGACCTCAGCATTAAACCTCTTAAAATATTCATGTAAGGTCTCCTTCTCCTTCTACTTTTTGTTCACCAAGATGGATACTGGCGCTGCATAGAGTATTGAGGACTAAAATTTCTTAATGAAGATATCTACTAACTGCTCCTAGAAGTCTATCGAGATGTGAGCCCCTAGCTTAGAAAACCATTGCTGGGCACTACCCTTCAACGAGACCACAAACAACCTATACCTGGCTAACAGCGAGACCTGGTACACATCCATATCATTGTTGAACCGGATAATAAACTCCGTTGGGTCAGTGTCCTCATAGTATGTCAAGTCGGGGTTGCTACTTCAAAAAATAGGGGGAGCGGGGCGGTTTAAATCTCCTGAGTGAAGGGCGAGGCCGAACCCATGAGGTTGAGGGTCCCCTTATTAGCATTCATCTTATTCAGGGCCTTTTTTACCTCCTCGAGTTTGTAATCCCAACCTTGATCTGCTTATCCTCCACTTTTCTATCCCCTTCCAGTACTGCCATAGTGGGACTGAGTCCTTTTGGGGGCGCTTGTGTCAAAGACCTCTCCTTTTAAAACCAATTATGACATCATTTATATATATATACTTCTCAAATTAACAGATAATTAAAATCAATAAATATATGTATTAAATTTTTACAAATGCGGAACCATCTACTTAACTATATATATAGGTATACAATGTAGAGGAGTAGGGACTCTGGAGCATCATCTAGCCGACTTGAACTTAACCTAAAAAATTTAGCGATTTGAATGAGTCGCAACTCAGTGAACATAAATCATTCTAACTTTACTCAAGCATATAATCTTTTTATATAACCCACAATCATTTAGTTCCATTTTATAACGACATCCAATTTTCTTATTATGATCTCATAACAACATATCCCATTTCTTCTATTTTATTTCCTATTTAGTGTTCAAACTCTTTCTATATTCCATTTTATAGGATTAATCATGTATTTAGCCGAAATACTATTTCTTCCGTATTTACTAGATAAAAACATATTACCAAAATTTGTCTCATTTATAAATCTGAAGCTTTTTCTTAATGTAAACCAAAATCATACTTTTCCTTGAAATCACTAGCTACTTCCTTTGTATTGAACTATTTAATCACGCTCATATTCAATAAGCAAGTAGAATAAAAATTCATAATATCAACATATATATTCACATAATCTCTTTGAACACCTTTTTAAACACAAACTCACATAATACTTCATGTCACTTCATTCCAGAAAATCATCAATCAATCCAAGTAATTATTTACTATGCATGTATGCAACATATGCATGTGACTCCCTTTTCATTCACTTTGTTTCTTTACTTTGTTGTGACTGACCAACTTGACTTCAGAATTTCCCGACATCCAATATTTGGATCTCATGTTTATAGTGATTATTATCTTTTCCCGGAATATCCCATTTTTATAGTCCCAAGGACTCGCATCATTTTTTTCCCGGCCTCTAGGGCTCTTGTTATTTATAGTCGACTTTATTCCCGGGATATTCCATATTTATAGTCTCAAGGACTTTCCCAGCTAGCTAGGCCATTAATTTCCCTAAAGTCTTGACAGTCACAACGCCTTTATTTAGTGAAATGCAAATGACACACTATGCACATCATATATCATGTTTCCTTGTTTCTTCCCATATACTTATTTACCTTCATATCCTTCAATGTAATCCATATTGATCACATAATAAATATAATCATATTCCAGGTAATCCACATCTCAAACATGTACTTATTCACCTTAGTATAACATTTCCATGACATTAATTACAGCCATGTAACGATTTCATTTATCACTTATCATATCAATTCATATAACCATTCTCATATATTCAGTTTGATGATTAATATCATTTCCAGTACTCACGTAGGGTCTTATAATCAATTATTTCCATTTACATGTAATCATATAGATCTACATACCTCCTGTGTCTTATTCAAGTAACTCATTGTTAACAATAATACACGCAAGCGTACGTGGTCACAAATAATATAGATAGAAGTCAAGTTCGTTCCCACAGAGATCTGATTAGGTTTCAATTCAGTTCATGCACCTATGCAACAATGTATGATTATTATTCACTGCTAAGACAAATAACAAGATTAAGTTTTTACTAACTATATTTAACTAAGATACAAATTAACAAACTAAAAATTACTAACTAATGAGAATTAAAATTGAATTACTTATATGCAAGAAAACATGGAATCCCAACTTCATTAAATACTTCGCTTAGATCTGACGCCTTTAATCTCTATATGCAATGGTTTTGATATCTGATCGGATAACACGAAACAAGTACACGCTACTTGTCAGCATACGTATACCAAACTAAACATACATCCACAAAAGAGATAGAAGATGAATAGACACCAATTATGCTTAGAACCTATATATCTATAGAATTTGAAAACATAACGGTTGAAGAGCAAGTTATCCATAAAGATCACACAGGGCAATATAAGTATTTTCATCTCATACTACGAATCATGTTGATAAACAAACATGAACCTATGCTAGCATGGCAAGTTCTAAATCTCAAGATCCACTTTCACTTCACAAGAGATTAACAAATTAGATGTTCATGACGCATCTATCAATTAAGCATAACCATACGAGGATATCAAATATACATCACACACAGATCTTTAAGCAATCAAGATACAAAGTTCCATAAATAAATCCGTTAGAATCCCATGACAACGATTAGTTCATAATCGAACCGCTCGTCATCATGGGATCTATTGAAACCATGATAAAAGACAAGATATGAAAGAAAGTAATAATATTAATAAAACAAAGAGTTGAGAAAACAAATCTATGATATAAAAGATGAAGTAGATCTAGATCCGTTGCTTGTCACGAGTGTTGAATCCTTCTCTCCTTTTCTCCCTTGCAGATCTAAGCTATATTATGTACAAGATATCTAATTGTCTAATTTTCTAATTCTCATTGTCTAATTCTCTCATTTACAAGGGGTTGGATGTGTTTATATAGGCACTCCAAGTCTTGACCAGCAAGAAATTGCCTTCTATTACAATTAGAATTCGATTTAGGTACCAAAAACTGCCCAAAATACAATTAGAACTTGAAAAGGGCAAAACAGTAAATTCCTGCTTCCATCAGTCTGCTTGTCACGCAACCTGCTCTCACCACACGCAACTTGCGCGCATGAATCCTGTCCTAAGTTGTAGAAAATCTCTCAGGCTTCGCGTGGACAGTAAGCTCGCTGAAAACGGACTTCTAGAACTCGAGATATGGCCAAAACAGTGTAGACTGCGCTACCTTCCCGGAAAATCCGAATTTTAATCAATTAATTCTCCAAACACGATAGAAGCATCAACCATAATCGATATTCTTGCAAATCTGCACAACTAAGCAAAACACATCAAAACTACAATAAACTTGAGTCCAAGACAATCAATTTAAGCCGAATTGAAGCGATCCAAGTGGATATAAATCCACTTATCACACCCCCAAACTTAAACCGATGCTTGTCCTCAAGCATAAACAATTACAACTAACTAACTAACTAGTACCACTTCCGTAGGTGATCGCGGTTGTATTTGGCATATGCAACAAGCCCTTTAAATCCCTAGGCAGCCCTAGTGGACGAGTAAGGTCTCGTGAGGGCCTATAGCGAATGTACCCACAAAATCCATTTAACCTAATGTAATGCAATCACAATGCAATGCCTGAATGCAACTAAAATGAAACTGCAACGATCCCCTTCAAACTAACCAAAACCAACTAGTAAGCAAATATCTCAAAGAATGCAACTAAATCCAAATAGAGCTCGACTAAGTCCCCGTATACTAACAATACATGACAGAAACGTGCGTGTGTGCGATGCTCATCAGAAATACTTCCAAAACTAGATCAAAACCATACCTATTCTTCGCCAAGATAATCACAGGTTTATAAATAGAATAGACTATAAACACTTTATAACTTAAGAACACCTCCATCATCATTCAAGTTAGACAAGAATTCATTATTTATTACTACGACACATAATAATATACACAACAACGCATGCTTTTTTAACCGTGCAATGGATGAGACCCTGAAAGGTTTATACAATAATACCCATGTAGCGAGCGTTGGGTTAGTGGATCCTAGACTATAAAAGCCTTAGGTCACTAGGCACAAAGTCCCCGCGAACTTAATAGCTCGAGTATTAAAGAGCTCACCCTGGTTAATTTTGCATTTAAACAATTGACACTTTTGACTCTTTTTTTTTCTCTTTTTTTTTTCTTTCTTCTTTTTTTTTATGCAATCTGGAATGAGAATTCTCAATTCCAACCCTAGACTACTCATATAAATATGAGCTGGCTACTAGCCATTTGACATCTAGCCATTATTGACAATTATTTACAATTTAAGCATGAAATCCCTGTTTTCCCCCAAACTTAGACTTAAGTGTTCTAGGCCATCAAGGGAATAAAGAAAATTCTAACTATAATCAAGTGATTAAATCTCAAAACATCCAAACAAGCATGACCTCAACCTAGCCCAAAAGCACCCAATGAGACTGTGTAATTAGTTTTGGTTCTGAAACACATAAGTCAATTTCATAGAAACTATAAGTCAACCCTCTATTCATCATTACCACACTCAATTAGACACCTACCTACCAATCAGAATTAGCTCGTTCTAAGGGATCATGAAATATGCATGCTATGCAAATGCAACTAATATGAACTCACATGGTATACGAAAAATAAAAATAGAATGTCCTATATGAAACAAACATAATTAATACGAACATATATGCATAATTTACTACTACTAATATGCAAAGCATGAAATCCTACATGAACAAATAATACAACAACAACTACTAAACCCTCAAACCACCCCCAATCTTAAAATATTCAATGTCCGCATTGAATGGAAGTAAATACGAGGAATAGAAGAAAACATACCTACAAAGCGCTTCACATATCCTTCCCCATCGTAACTCAACATACTTGTTCGGCAAAAATCCCCTTTCTGTAGCAATACCCAACTCACAAGAAGCTCCAAGTCACCGTTATTTTCTGGAATTGCCTCTAATATGCATTGTTGTTTCTCTTGTTCCAAGGCACTCAAAACTTGAGCAATTAGTGTCCCCATAGATTTGGTAGACTCCTCATAACTTTTTGCAAGCATCCTAATCTCCTCCATAACATCAACCTCATCTAACTGAAAAGTAGGAGTAGGTTGCTGATGTTGAAACTCTTCACTTCCAAAGAAATATGACATATCTGGAACATCTTGCTGGTACTGTTGAGGATGGTATTGAAAATATGGTTGTTCCTCATAAGTGACATATGAATCAATTCCTTCGTAGTAACAATATTGTGAGGGATCATGAATGCCAAAACACCGCTCACATTGATAAGGCATGGATGTCCTCGAATATGCCCACCATGGCAACTCCACGCATGCCATCTTCAAAAACTCAAGTACCTGAAACACAACGAACTAAACAAGATAGTTAAGAAAAAAAAAATCCGAGTCAGTGAACTCTAACGACCACTATTGACAAGCACATAAACCAAAAATAAAACACCGATGATTGGTTTATGTGTTGGAATTCGGGCATAATAACGCAACGGAAATAACGTAAATAACAATTAAAGACGAATTCCAAAGCCCGGATCCATGTATAAATTGATGATCATGGTATAAAAAAATTCTCAAGAACAAGATTGTACCTTGTTAAAGCTTTCCAATGGATGACAAATGGAGATCCTAGCTTGTTGATCTTGAGAGTTAAAATTATAACTCCTCCACCGGAATCCACACTTGAATGCTTGCTTGAATCGTCGAACGATTACGCCACGGAAATTGGTACTAGCCAAAATAAATAAACCGATGTGTTCTTGACAAATCTTGAATTTCTCCCTAGTCTCTAAGTTGTGTATGAACTGAAAATTTCAGTTGTGTTGTCCCAAGAAGGCTAGCCAACCCTTGGCTTATAAAGAGAAATAAAGAAAAATGGACCATTAAACAATTAGGCCATTTTTATTTAAACAAATCTTATTTATTTAAATAAATTAATTAAGTCATACTTAATTAATCAAATAAGTCAAGAAATTACATCTTCAAATTTTATCTTTAACTAATCAAGTCTCACTTAATTAATTTTATAAAATTCGAATTATTATTTATTATTAATTTAAAATCATAATTTAAATTATTATTAATTTAAATTCATGAAATAAATTAATATCCCTTTTAAACATTCTTTTTGTGTGACCCTGTAGGTTATTATTTAATTGGCAACAATTTTATTCTCTAATAAAATTGTAAACAATAAGCGGCGTCTAGTAACACATTATTGCTACCCAATTAAACAATAATTAAATCAACGATTCAATCAACCTTTTATGACTAATGTTCCATGTAATATAATCCCTTTAAATCATGATATTATAGATTAAACTCGAGGCATGTAATGTGTCATCCTCTTCATAATTTAATCTTCATTTTCTTGATCGATGAGTAGACTATTTAATCAAATCAACATTTGAGCATGGCCATGCATTTCATAGTCTCACTCAAACAAGAGGCCGATAATATCACTCCTTTATCAGGAGATTTAAATCCCATCTAGATCGTTCATATTTCTCACATGATTCATAATATATCCGATATTCACCTTTATCATTATCCAGTTAAAGATAACTTTTGACGAATTCAAAATATATTAATTCTCATGTAGAATTATAACGACTTCAGGTCTAAGGATCATTACACTATTATCACTGTGAGAATACATATGACACATTTATTATTATTATTTACCATGATGTATCTCACGGTGGGTCTGTCCAGTACCCTGTACTCGTACAGTTACCTATGCATTGCTTTTAGTATCTGCATACTTATGACCAATGAGATGTGGTCATCTTGTCAATAAACATACTAGCCTTAATGTATTATCATTGTCCTAAGTAATAATAATACTCGGCTAGGGATATTTAAGAATATGATACAATCATTATATAATCTCATGTTCAAGTCACATACTTGCAACTACATAATTTGTATCAAGATTCTAAGGACATTTATTATACTTTATTTATTTCGCAGTAAATAAAGCCAATAATAAATATATATATATCAAATATATAAAATCACTCAAACACAAATACAATTGATTGTATTGACTCTAGGGCACCAATACTAACAATCTCCCACTTGCACTAGAGCCAATCACCCATGTATCGAATACCCATGCTACTAGTGTGACATTCATGCTTCTGCTGCGACAGAGCCTTAGTCAGCGGGTCTGCAATATTATCATCAGTATGCACTTTACATATGTGAATATCTCCTCTATCATTTATCTCTCGAATAAGGTGATATCTCCGAAGTATATGCTTTGTTCTGCTGTGAGCTCTCGGCTCCTTGGCTTGTGCTATAGCTCCATTATTATCGCAGTAAAGATCTATGGGATCTGCGATCGATGGAACTACACCAAGTACTGTAATGAACTTCCGTATCCATACAGCCTCCTTGGCTGCTTCACATGCCGCAATATACTCGGATTCCATTGTAGAATCAGCTACTGTGTCTTGCTTCGAACTTTTCCAGCTTACAGCACCTCCATTTAGGCAAAACACAAATCCAGACCGAGACACAGAGTCATCTCTGTCAGTTTGGAAACTAGCATCCGTGTAACCCTTTACCGTTAGCTTCTCCTCTCCTCCATACACCAAGAATGAATCTTCAGTCCTTTTCAAGTACTTAAGAATATTCTTGACCGCCGTCCAGTGACCTTCACCTGGATTAGACTGGTATCTGCTCGTCATGCTCAAAGCATACGAGACATCTGGACGAGTATATATCATTGCATACATGATTGATCCAATTGCTGAAGCATATGGAATCTTACTCATGCGGTCCTTATCATCCAATGATTTAGGACCATTCTCTTTTGAGATCGTTATCCCATGAGATATGGGGACATATCCCCTTTTTGCATCTTGCATTCCAAAACGATGCAAAATCTTGTCAATATATGTACTCTGGCTTAAGCCGATTAATCTTCTTGATCTATCTCTATAGATCCTGATCCCTAATATATAGGTAGCCTCGCCCAAGTCTTTCATAGAAAAACTTTGTCCTAACCAAGTCTTTACAGCCTGTAGAGAAGGAATGTCATTCCATATTAATAATATATCATTGACATATAATACTAGGAATGCCACATGGCTCCCACTAAACCTTTTGTAAACACATGGTTCATCCTCGTTCTGAATAAATCCAAAACCTTTGACTATTTCATCAAACCGGATGTTCCATCTCCGAGAGGCCTGCTTCAATCCATAAATGGATCTATGCAGCTTACATACCTTTCCGGCATCCTTTGGATTTCCAAAACCTTCAGGTTGTGTCATGTACACATCCTCTTCAAGGCTCCCGTTAAGGAAGGCTGTTTTGACATCCATCTGCCATATTTCGTAATCATAGTAAGCCGCTATTGCAAGCAAAATTCTGATGGATTTTATCATTGCTACTGGTGAAAAGGTTTCATCATAGTCAATACCATGAATTTGTTTGAAACCTTTTGCAACCAGTCGAGCTTTATAGGTCTGTACTTTACCTTCCATGTCGATTTTCTTCTTGAAAATCCATTTGCACTCTATAGGTTTTACCCCTTCAGGTGGATCAACCAAAGTCCATACTTGGTTTTCATACATGGAATCCATCTCAGAATTCATGGCTTCTTGCCATCTCTCAGAGTCTGGTGAGTTCATAGCATCTTGGTAGGTGAGAGGCTCATCTTGGTCTATGAGCATCACTTCGTCATTTTGAGTTAAGAGAAATCCATAATTCCTCTTTGACTCATGGCGAATCCTACTAGATCTACGAACAACCTGTGTTTCTTGAGCAATGTTATCTTGTATTTCTTGCTCATGCTCCACCTCTGGTTCAACGTTATCAAGTGGTTCTCGATCTTCATCGAGATCTATTTTCCTCCCACTGTCTTTTCTAGAGACTAGCTCTCTTTCTAAGAATACAACAGTTCGAGCAACAATTACTTTGTTCTCCGAGGGACTATAGAAAGAATAACCCTTCGTTTCATTTGGGTATCCCACAAAATTACATTTTTCAGATTTCGGTCCAAGCTTGTCTGATGTTAGGCGTTTCACAAATGCTTCACATCCCCATACTTTCATAAAGGACATGCTTTGCCGTTTCTCTGTCCATATCTCATATGGAGTTTGTTGAACCGTTTTAGTAGGAACACGGTTTAGTGTATATGCAGCCGTTTCCAGGGCATAACCCCAGAAACTAATTGGAAGATCTGCTTGACTCATCATAGATTGCACCATGTCCAACAAGGTACGATTCCTCCTTTCAGAAACCCCATTCCATTGTGGTGTTCCAGGAGGAGTTAGTTGTGATACAATACCACACTCCCTCAAATAGTTCTTAAACTCATGGCTTAAGTATTCACCTCCTCGATCAGATCTTAGAGTTTTTATGCTTTCGCCGGTTTGCTTTTCTACTTCTGCCTTATACTCTTTGAACTTTTCAAATGCCTCGGATTTGTTCTTCAAAAGATATACATATCCGTATCTACTGAAATCATCAGTAAACGTAATGAAGTAGAAATAGCCACCCCTTGCCATCGATCTCATAGGACCACATACATCGCTATGTATTAGTTCTAGTCGTACGGTGGCCCTCTTACCCTGTCCGGTAAAAGGAGCTTTAGTCATCTTGCCTAGTAAATAAGCCTCGCATTCATCATATGATTCAAAATCAAACTGATCCAAGAAACCATCTTGATGTAACTTGGAAATGCGTTTCTCGTTTATATGGCCTAAACGACAGTGCCAAAGGTATGTTTGATTTGAGTCATTAGTTTTAAGTCGTTTGTTATTTACGTTTAAGATAGGAGTATCTAAACTAAGAACATACAAACCGTTAAATAACTGTGCAACACCATAGGTAATGTCATTCAAACCAAAAGAGCAACCATTGTCTTTAAAGGTAAATGAAAAACCTTTCTTGTCCAAACAAGAAACAGAAATAATGTTTCTACAAATAGAAGGCACATACAAATAGTTTTAAAGTTCTAATATAAGCCCAGTGGGCAACGATAAATGGTAAGTCCCTACAGCCAAAGCAGCAACCTTTGCTCCATTTCCAACTCGTAGGTCTACCTCTCCCTTAGCCAGTGTCCTACTCCTTTGCAGTTCCTGCACATTTATACAAATGTGAGAACCACATCCGGTATCCAATACCCAAGATGTAGAAGTAGACAAATTGACTTCTATTACATAAATACCTGAAGCAGAAGTCTGGCCAGAAGCCTTCTTCTTCTTAAGTTCTTCCAAATATGCATGACAGTTTCTCCTCCAGTGTCCCGGTTTACCACAGTGGTGACAATCACCCTTTTCAACACCTCCTTTAGGCTTGGTAGCCTTCTTGGGAGCAGAATTAGGATTGGCAGCAGATTTGGACACATTCCTCTTCTTATTGCCCTTCCACTTTCTTTTCCCCTTGGCACCTCCTTTGTTCACCATCAGCATGGGAGTAGGAGATTCCTTCTGAATGTTGGTTTCAGCAGTTCTTAACATGCCCAACAATTCAATGGGTGTCTTATCTATCTCATTCATGTTGTAGTTCATAACGAATTGAGAAAAGTTCTTGTTAAGTGATTGTAAGATCAAATCTATTTGAGCCTCCGGACCAATCGGGAAGCCCAAGGTACTTAGTTGTTCAATGTACCCAATCATCTTAAGAACGTGTGGTCCAACCGGGTCTCGCTCTCCCTGTTTGCAAGCATACAAAGCCTTGCTCGTATCATATCTCTCCTGGCGAGCTTGTCCCTCAAACATGCTTTTGAGGTGCTCAATTATTTCAAAAACATTCATCAATTCATGTTGCTTTTGAATTTCAGGAGCCATGCATGCAAGCATAAGGCATGACACATCAGTTGAGTCATCCAAATGCTTCTGAGAAGCATTTTGCTCGGCACGTGTGGCTCCAGCAGGAAGAGGATTTGGGTGAGGAACTTCAATGGCATACAGCTTTCGCTCCTGCCTGAGGACAATCCTCAAGTTCCTAAACCAATCTAGGAAGTTTGTCCCTGTCAGCTTTTCCTTTTCTAGGACTGATCGTATCGAAAAGTGGTTTGTGTTGTTTGCCATTTATTATCTACAATTTTGTAAAAGCGCATAAAATGAGTTAGTTTGCATGTTTCGTAAAACCAATTATGTTCAAGTTGATTTATAGCATATTCGTAATATACCTCCCACTATTTTTATCAAATTAATAGCCCTTACTATCAATTCGGAAAATGGTTCCCATAAAACCTTTCTTAGTGAGCCAAGATCCATATTTCGTCATATTTTAAGTCAGCTTTGGCTTTCCTTTTAAATATGATTATTTAGGTAGACCGTTATGTCAATTATATCGTATATAACTCTTGGATAGCTTAGTGAACAACATATTGCTTCGATTTATCTAATAGATTTCACTAAACTCTATGCTTATAAGTTCATAATCCTATTATGACGACTTATTTAAGTTGAACCCAACAATAACAATTTAAGTAAGCTTGTTTACTTAATCACATCTCACCACGATAAAAGAGAAGCCCTTGCTTTGGCAAATCCACTCCTCAATGATCTAGGATTTAATGAGTGTTATTTGTTGGAAAGCATCTGTTTAACTTAATATTTCTTAAGGGATTTTTAGAAAAATTTAACGATCTTGATCGTCTGTTTAAATCTTAAATCGTTACAGATTTTATCTTGTTTAAACATGGCATATGTGTCGTATCTAATACATACATTCTAAAATATCCATACATCCATGCATCCATTCATATATCTAATATATCCATGCATCATATGTAAAGTGCAGTTACGCAAAATTAAACGTGCAATGGTTATGGCCCGATCCTATGCGATCTTTTCGAGCTAATGAAAAGATCAAGGTCAATCTATGGTTGTAATAACTAATTATTACAAAATTCTTCATTGCTTCCAAAGCCTCCATTGATTGCCTCCAAGCTCGTTTTGAAATACATTACAAAAGAACTCGAGTTGCATTCGAGAAATAATAATTACAAGAATAACGACATGCAAGTCGTATTTAATTATTACAGACCATAAATAAAATTAAAACATTTATTCTACAGGTCTTTAGGCCATAACCAATGCACCATGCTCATATAACAATTATAGACATCAAATTAATCATGATCACATCGATTAATATTTAACTCCTCAATTTAAATACCTAATTATTTAAAAGGGAATTAAGTAAATAAATCAAATTTAATTAATTAAATTCGAATTAATATAATTAAACTAATTAAAATTTTAATCCGAATAAAAAAAATTGAATTGAAATTAATTAATCAAAATTTGAATTTAATAATAATATTCAAATTCATAATTTAAATATATTATTAAAATTTGAAATTAAATTAATTAATAAAATTTTGAATTAATAATAATTTTTAAATCCATGATTTAAATATTCAATTATTAAAAATTTAATCATTAAAAGCATTAGGAATCTAATGATTAGTACCAATAAGTCTAACATGGCAACTAATTGTATTATTAAAACAAAAGCAAAAGCAAAAGCTAAAATAAATAGAATTAAATAAAACTAATCATACACAGCACGCCACACTGTTCCTGTTCCACTACTGAAACAACTCAGACGCGCATGTGAAACATGCGCTGCACGTACTGCTACTGCTAATGCGCATTCCTGTAATGCGCAAGACCTGTAATATTATGCTGATGCGCATTACAGTAATGCGCAACCCACGAATATTCCTGATAACACGCATTTCCGAAATGCGTTACACCTATTATACCAGTTTTTCCCAGAAATTACAGAAAGTCCAGAAACAATGCAGAATCAAATTTTTTCAGTTTATATCAATTCTAAAATTATCCTAATGATGTGTTTACCATATCTAACATATATTACATCATTCAAAACATGTTATAACAATTTATAACATCATACAAACAATCATAACAATTTATAAAATCTTTTGTATGTTAAAATGAAGCATGGCAAAAATTCATAAAATTCATGTATGATTCATTTTCAAGAACACAACACCAAATCATCCTTTTATACATGTAGCTCTGATACCATTGTTGGAATTCGGGCATAATAACGCAACGGAAATAACGTAAATAACAATTAAAAACGAATTCCAAAGCCCAGATCCATGTATAAATTGATGATCATGGTATAAAAAAATTCTCAAGAACAAGATTGTACCTTGTTAAAGCTTTCCAATGGATGACAAATGGAGATCCTAGCTTGTTGATCTTGAGAGTTAAAATTATAACTCCTCCACCGGAATCCACACTTGAATGCTTGCTTGAATCGTCGAACGATTACGCCACGGAAATTGGTACTAGCCAAAATAAATAAACCGATGTGTTCTTGACAAATCTTGAATTTCTCCCTAGTCTCTAAGTTGTGTATGAACTGAAAATTTCAGTTGTGTTGTCCCAAGAAGGCTAGCCAACCCTTGGCTTATAAAGAGAAATAAAGAAAAATGGACCATTAAACAATTAGGCCATTTTTATTTAAACAAATCTTATTTATTTAAATAAATTAATTAAGTCATACTTAATTAATCAAATAAGTCAAGAAATTACATCTTCAAATTTTATCTTTAACTAATCAAGTCTCACTTAATTAATTTTATAAAATTCGAATTATTATTTATTATTAATTTAAAATCATAATTTAAATTATTATTAATTTAAATTCATGAAATAAATTAATATCCCTTTTAAACATTCTTTTTGTGTGACCCTGTAGGTTATTATTTAATTGGCAACAATTTTATTCTCTAATAAAATTGTAAACAATAAGCGGCGTCTAGTAACACATTATTGCTACCCAATTAAACAATAATTAAATCAACGATTCAATCAACCTTTTATGACTAATGTTCCATGTAATATAATCCATTTAAATCATGATATTATAGATTAAACTCGAGGCATGTAATGTGTCATCCTCTTCATAATTTAATCTTCATTTTCTTGATCGATGAGTAGACTATTTAATCAAATCAACATTTGAGCATGGCCATGCATTTCATAGTCTCACTCAAACAAGAGGCCGATAATATCACTCCTTTATCAGGAGATTTAAATCCCATCTAGATCGTTCATATTTCTCACATGATTCATAATATATCCGATATTCACCTTTATCATTATCCGGTTAAAGATAACTTTTGACGAATTCAAAATATATTAATTCTCATGTAGAATTATAACGACTTCAGGTCTAAGGATCATTACACTATTATCACTGTGAGAATACATATGACACATTTATTATTATTATTTACCATGATGTATCTCACGGTGGGTCTGTCCAGTACCCTGTACTCGTACAGTTACCTATGCATTGCTTTTAGTATCTGCATACTTATGACCAATGAGATGTGGTCATCTTGTCAATAAACATACTAGCCTTAATGTATTATCATTGTCCTAAGTAATAATAATACTCGGCTAGGGACATTTAAGAATATGATACAATCATTATATAATCTCATGTTCAAGTCACATACTTGCAACTACATAATTTGTATCAAGATTCTAATGACATTTATTATACTTTATTTATTTCGCAGTAAATAAAGCCAATAATAAATATATATATCAAATATATAAAATCACTCAAACACAAATACAATTGATTGTATTGACTCTAGGGCACCAATACTAACATTATGTGCTTGTTAATAGTGGTCGTTAGAGTTCACTAACTCGGATTTTTTTTTCTTAACTATCTTGTTTAGTTCGTTGTGTTTCAGGTACTTGAGTTTTTGAAGATGGCATGCGAGGAGTTGCCATGGTGGGCATATTCGAGGACATCCATTCCTTATCAATGTGAGTGGTGTTTTGGCATTCATGATCCCTCACAATATTGTTACTACGAAGGAGTTGATCCATATGTCACTTATGAAGAACAACCATATTTTCAATACCATCCTCAACAGTACCAGCAAGATGTTCCAGATATGTCATATTTCTTTGGAAGTGAAGAGTTTCAACATCAGCAACCTACTCCTACTTTTCAGTCAGATGAGGTTGATGTTATGGAGGAGATTAGGATGGTTGCAAATAGGTATTAGGAGTCTACCAAATCTATGGGGACACTAATTGCTCAATTTTTGAGTGCCTTGGAACAAGAGAAACAACAATGCATATTAGAGGCAATTCCAGAAAATAACGGTGACTTGGAGCAAGGTACTGCATGCTTAATTGAAGAAGACAAATTCCAATGTGAGGTGAGCATTCACAAGCCATGTGAGGAATTTGATCAAGCTAGTGAGGTGGATGATTTGGAAAGGGCACAATTCGGGACAGACATTGACGAGCTACATAAATTTCAAGAATTGGTATGTGCGTACCGAGAGGACACTGATGAGCTACGCAAATTTCAAGAATTGGTATGTGCGTTCCAAGAGGCTGATGATCATGGGACAGATGCAGGTCTTCTACTTGTCTCAAAGTCTGAAGATGGAGGTAGCGCATTAGAGCCAATGGAGGAAGTTCTTTTTGAGGAACCAAAGGCTTCAGCAACTTACATTTACCCTCCTCTATTAATTCAAGCGAAGCCCGCGAGTGTGTGTTGTTCTACAAATTGTCAGATTTTGGGTCAACAGAAGAAGGCATTGGAATAGGACATATTTGTTATACGAATAGGCCAAGCGAGGAGAAAGAGCAGAAAGTGTGCCGCCGTGATGACGATGAAGTCTCGCGAAGAGAGGACCAGGCAAACTATTATCATCCTTAATGGAGGCTTGGAAGTAACGTCAAGCTATTGATGTTAAAGAAGCGCTTCGTGGGAGGCAACCCACGCATTAGTGTAGGAAGAAAAAAAAATGAGTGTTGTGAAAACAAATATATATACTGCCAGTGGCGCAGGTTGCGCCTGCGTGACGCAGGCTGCGCCTGCGTTACTGAGTGTCGCGCAGGCTGCGCCTGCGTGACTACTTGGTTTCCCGAATTTTTCAGCTGTTCTCTATAAAAAAAAATTGTTTCACCCCCAATTCCTTTTCTCCTCTTATACTCTCATCCTTACACCTAATTCTAATCCTATATCAATTCCAAAACCTCCCATCTATCTTCTAAATTTCTACACCCAATTCTTTTCTAATTCTTTTTCTATTAATTATTAATTCTATCCTACATCAAATTCATACCCATTCCAAATCTCTCCTACACACATAAATTTTTATTCATCCTATCACTCCATTATATATACCACCTATACATACAAATCCAATTCCTTTTCTAATTCTTTAAATCTCTAAAAATTCAATTCTAAAGAGGAATTAATTGCAAGTTCACCTCTCCGATTCGTATTGGGTAAATTTTTTTTCTCTAATCTTATTTTTATTACGAATTTGTGTTCTTGTAATTGGGGGATTTGTAGTATTCTTGTGATTTGGGAAGTGGCCAATCTATGGAGCTCGTACGCATTATCCTCCACCAGATTCATCCGAGGAGGGTGATGACTCAGCTGGTTAGGTATGTTTTCTATTTTCCCTCGTATTTACTTCCACTCAATGCGGACATTGAATATTTTAAGTTTGGGGGTGGTTTGAGGGTTTAGTAGTTGTTGTTGTATTATTTGTTCATGTAGGATTTCATGCTTTGCATATTAGTAGTAGTAAATTATGCATATATGTTCGTATTAATTATGTTTGTTCATTTTAGTAGTAGTAAATTATGCATATATGTTCGTATTAATTATGTTTGTTTCATATAGGACAGTCTGTTTTTATTTTTCATATACCATGTGAGTTCAGATTAGTTGCATTTGCATATCATGCATATTTCATGATCCCTTAGAACGAGCTAATTCTGATTGGTAGGTAGGTGTCTAATTGAGTGTGGTAATGATGAATAAAGGGTTGACTTATAGTTTCTATGAAATTGACTTATGTGTTTCAGAACCAAAACTAATTACACAGTCTCATTGGGTGCTTTTGGGCTAGGTTGAGGTCATGCGTGTTTGGATGTTTTGAGATTTAATCATTGGATTATAGTTAGAATTTTCTTTATTCCCTTGATGGCCTAGAACACTTAAGTCTAAGTTTGGGGGAAAACAGGGATTTCATGCTTAAGTTGTAAATATTTGTCAATAATGGCTAGGTGTCAAATGGCTAGTAGCCGGCTCATATTTATGTGAGTAGTCTAGGGTTGGAATTGAGAATTCTCATTCCAGGTTGCATAAAAAAATAGAAAAAAAAAAAGAAAAAAAAAAAAGAAAAAAAAAAGAGAGAAAAAAAAGAGTCAAAAGTGTCAATTGTTTATATGCAAAATTAACTAGGGTGAGCTCTTTAATACTCGAGCAATTAAGTTCGCGGGGACTTTGTGCCTAGTGACCTAAGGCTTTTATAGTCTGGGATCCACTAACCCAACGCTCGCTACATGGGTATTATTGTATAAGCCTTTTGGGGTCTCATCCATTGCACGGTTAAGTAAGCATGCTTGTATATATGTGTCGTAGTAGTTAGTAATAAAGCATGAATTTCTGTCTACCTTGGATAAGGATGGAGGTGTTCCTAGGTTATGAAGTGTCTACGGTCTATTCTATTTATAAACCTGTGATTGTCTTGACGAAGAGCATGTATGATTTTTGACCTAGTTTTGGAAGTATTTCTGATGAGCATTGTACACACGCACGTTTCTGTTCATGTATTGTTAGTATACGGGAACTTGGTCGAGCTCTATTTGGATTTAGTTGCATTTTCTAAGATATTTGCATGCTAGTTGGTTTTGGTTAGTTTGAAAGGGATCGTTGCATTTTTCATATTAGTTGCATTCATGCATTGCATTGGATTTTGTGGGTACATTCGCTATAGACCCTCACGAGACCTTACTCGTCCACTAGGGCTGCCTAGGGGTTTAAAGGGCTTGTTGCATATGCCAAATGCAACCGTGATCACCTACGGAAGTGGTACTAGTTAGTTAGTTGTAATTGTTTATATTTGAGGACAAGCATCGGTTTAAGTTTGGGGAAGTGATAAGTGGATTTATATCCACTTGGATCACTTCAATTCGGCCTAAATTGATTCACTTGGCCTCAAGTTTATTGTAGCTTTGATGTGTTTTTCATAGTTGTACAGATTTATAAGAATGTCGATTATTGGTGATGCTTCTATCGTGTTTGGAGGATTAATTGATTAAAATTCGGATTTTCCGGGAAGGTTGCGCAGTCTACACAGTTTTGGCCATATCTGGAGTTCTATAAGTCCGTTTGAGGCCCGTAAGCTGTCCACGCGAAGCCTGGAAGATTTTCTACAACTTAGGACAGGATTCGCGTGTGCAGGTTGCGTGTGGTGAGAGCAGGTTGCGTGACAAGCAGACTGATGGAAGCAGGAATTTACTGTTTTGCCCTTTTCAAGTTCTAATTGTATTTTGGCAGTTTTTGGTACCTAAATCGAATTCTAATTGTAATAGAAGGAAATTTCTTGCTGGGCAAGACTTGGAGTGCCTATATAAACACATACAACCCCTTGTAAATGAGACAATTAGACAATTAGGAATTAGACAATTAGATATCTTGTACATAATATAGCTTAGATATGCAAGGGAGAAAAGGGGAGAAGGATTCAACGCTCGTGATAAGCAACGGATCTAGATCTACTTCATCCTTTGTGTTATTCTGGATTCTAGATTTGTTTTCTCAACTCTTAGTTTTAATAATATTATTGTTTCTTTCTTCCATATCATGGTTTCACTTGATCCCATGATGACGAGAGGTTCAATTTTGAACTAATCGGTGACATGGGATTCTAACGGATTTATTTATGGAGCTTAGTATCTTGATGCTTTAAAGATCTGTGTGTGATGTATATTTGATATCCTCGTATGGTTATGCTTAATTGATAGATGCGTCATGAACATCTAATTTGTTAATCTCTTGTGAAGTGAAAGTGGATCTTGAGATTTAGAACTTGCCATGCTAGCATAGGTTCATGATTCGTAGAATGAGATGAGAATACTTATATTGCCCTGTGTGATCTTTATGGATAACTTGCTCTTCAACCGTTATGTTTTCAAATTCTATAGACATATAGGGTCTAAGCATAATTGGTGTCTATTCATCTTCTATCTCTTTTGTGGATGTATGTTTAGTTTGGTATTCGTATACTGAGAAGTAGCGTGTACTTGTTTCGTGTTATCCGATCAGATATAATAGCCATTGCATATAGTGATTAAAGGCGTCAGATCTAAGCGAAGTATTTAATGAAGTTAGGATTCCATGTTTTCTCGCATATAAGTAATTCAATTTTAATTCTCATTAGTTAGTAATTTTTAGTTTGTTAATTTGTATCTTAGTTAATTATAGTTAGTAAAAACTTAATCTTGTTATTTGTCTTAGCAGTGAATAATAATCATACATTGTTGCATAGGTGCATGAACTGAATTGAAACCTAACCAGATCTCTGTGGGAACGAACTCAACTTTATTTTATATTACTTATGATCGCGTACGCTTGCGTGTATTAGTGTAAACAAGTTTTTTCGATCCCCGGCAACGGCGCCAAAAACTTGTTAACACTAATACACGCAAGCGTACGTGGTCACAAGTAATATAGATAGAAGTCAAGTTCGTTCCCACAGAGATCTGATTAGGTTTCAATTCAGTTCATGCACCTATGCAACAATGTATGATTATTATTCACTGCTAAGACAAATAACAAGATTAAGTTTTTACTAACTATAATTAACTAGGATACAAACTAACAAACTACAAATTACTAATTAATGAGAATTAAAATAGAATTACTTATATGCAAGAAAACATGGAATCCTAACTTCATTAAATACTTCGCTTAGATCTGACGCCTTTAATCACTATATGCAATGGTTTTTATATCTGATCGGATAACACGAAACAAGTACACGCTGCCTGTCAGCATACGTATACCAAACTAAACATACATCCACAAAAGAGATAGAAGATGAATAGACACCAATTATGCTTAGACCCTATATGTCTATAGAATTTGAAAACATAACGGTTGAAGAGCAAGTTATCCATAAAGATCACACAGGGCAATATAAGTATTTTCATCTCATACTATGAATCATGTTGATAAACAAACATGAACCTTTGCTAGCATGGCAAGTTCTAAATCTCAAGATCCACTTTCACTTCAAAGAGATTAACAAATTAGATGTTCATGACGCATCCATCAATTAAGCATAACCATACGAGGATATCAAATATACATCACACACAGATCTTTAAGCAATCAAGATACTAAGTTCCATAAATAAATCCGTTAGAATCCCATGACAACGATTAGTTCATAATCGAATCGCTCGTCATCATGGGATCTATTGAAACCATGATAAAAGACAAGATATGAAAGAAAGTAATAATATTAATAAAACAAAGAGTTGAGAAAACAAATCTATGATACAAAAGATGAAGTAGATCTAGATCCGTTGCTTGTCACGAGCGTTGAATCCTTCTCTCCTTTTCTCCCTTGCAGATCTAAGCTATATTATGTACAAGATATCTAATTGTCTAATTTTCTAATTCTCATTGTCTAATTCTCTCATTTACAAGGGGTTGGATGTGTTTATATAGGCACTCCAAGTCTTGCCCAGCAAGAAATTGCCTTCTATTACAATTAGAATTCGATTTAGGTACCAAAAACTGCCCAAAATACAATTAGAACTTGAAAATGGCAAAACAGTAAATTCCTGCTTCCATCAGTCTGCTTGTCACGCAACCTGCTCTCACCACACGCAACTTGCGCGCATGAATCCTGTCCTAAGTTATAGAAAATCTCTCAGGCTTCGCGTGGACAGTAAGATCGCTGAAAACGGACTTCTAGAACTCGAGATATGGCCAAAACAGTGTAGATTGCGCAACCTTCCCGGAAAATCCGAATTTTAATCAATTAATTCTCCAAATACGATAGAAGCATCAACCATAATCGATATTCTTGAAAATCTGCACAACTAAGCAAAACACATCAAAACTACAATAAACTTGAGTCCAAGACAATCAATTTAAGCCGAATTGAAGCGATCCAAGTGGATATAAATCCACTTATCACTCATCTCATTTATCCAGGTACTCATATCATTATTTCCATAAGTAGCACATATAATTTGTGAGTAATCAAGGTGATTAATGCTCACCTTGGCTCGCTTCCTTCCTTAGCGTGCTCTAATCCTTGTTATGATCCTGGACTCCTTTCTGGAAACCTTTATCCATATAAACTATAATTAGTCCCTAATATCCATAAAACACTTCTATGGATATAATTATGATATTTAGGTAAAACTACTGTTACTAAGAAAGTATGTTATTCTCTCTCCTTTTTGCTAATTACTACTATTCTCATTACATTTCCGAAAATTACCATATTTGGGATAGACATAGCTCTCACATAACTCTACAACTTTCGTTCTTTAACTTTTTCCAAACGAGTCTCCTAACTCATCCGAAATCTTATCCAAAAACGCTTCCTTAAATTTCACTTCCTTTAGAACCCTTATTAAACCCTTATGTTCCAACATTTTTCATAATTTCAAAACTTAACATTTTCACATGAATACTTTTCCATTTCATTCACTAACATAAGTTCTTACTATCCTCCGAATTTCAACTTTAAACGATTAGTATAGCTATGTCAAATGCTCTCAAAGTTGATACAAAAACTGCCAAAACTGTCCCAAAAATCAGCGGCACTCTAACATTTTTAATAAATCCAAAAATGTTCCAAAAATTACCAAATTTCACCAACATCTTCCTTAATCATCTATAAACCTTACATATTTTTTTCTAGGATATATAAGGAGTTTAACTAGGTGAAATAATTTTCCTAAACTCATTTTTCGGACAATCCCGAGGGTCTTGGACACCAGATATTAAAACGGCCATAACTCCTAGCTCGTTAATCCGATTTGCGTACCGTTTGCTGCCACGCAAACTAGACTTCGAGTACTAAAACTTTCATTTACAGCCCACGGCCAAAACAGGCCTTAATCTGCCTCGAATTAACTACACAAAAACAGGGCAGAAACTGCCTTATTTAGCTTAATCTCTCTATAACCCCATAAATTCATC
Source organism: Saposhnikovia divaricata (assembly GCA_036435485.1). Taxonomy (NCBI): domain Eukaryota; kingdom Viridiplantae; phylum Streptophyta; class Magnoliopsida; order Apiales; family Apiaceae; genus Saposhnikovia; species Saposhnikovia divaricata. The sequence continues at coordinate 62,429,991 of CM071597.1, read as the reverse complement.
ATTTATCAATAATATCCACCATCAAGCTCCACCTTATAACTTCATCTCAACAACAATCATTCAAGCTCAATACCCAAATTTTCAGATTATATAACTCATCATTTTATTGCATAAAAACTTAAAGAAATACTAAATTTAAGGGTTAGAAGTTATACCCTTGCACTACTAGCTTGCTCCTTGTAAAAACCCCTAGAACTCTAGCAAGAACTTTTTGTTCTTGATCTCCTCTTCCTCCACCAGCCATTACTAGATGTGTGTATGTGTTGGTATAGGTGTTATATATCTTATATATTAGTATAGGATTCAACTAACAAGTATTTAGCAAGTTTAGAAGTTTTTTTCCATGCTTTCTTCCATGGCTCCAATCGGCCCCTAGACTAAAATGAAGAAGATGAATCTGATTTTGGCTACATAATGTCTATCTAAATAAGGTGTAATTACTCTTCTATCCCTTGGCTTCTCATGGAAGCATTGTTAAGCTTCTTTTATAAGCTATTCTTTTACTTATCACTTAATAATTCAGTTTTATATACTAATTAGTGTAGAATTAGGTTCCTAAATTCCAAAATGATTTCTAAAGTCCTGATAAATTCTTATTTAATGTTTTACAGCTACCCCTGAAAGATGGACTTAAAAGGTAGTCCTAAAACTCCCAAAAAAAATTTTACTATTCACATTTCTATGAATTTTAAATAGCTCTTCAAAATATCTTTTTCAATGAATACTCTTCATACTTTCTTAATTTCATTCTCGTTCATACCTTCGTATGGAGTATTCATTTGCATTTTTCTGACTTACGATTGATCTTATATAAATCCTGGAAGTTTAATAACTTACTTTTACAACATTCCAACTCCTTTTGAGGACTCTTAGGAGATGAATTTGCATTTGTTGTAGAAGGATAAAGTTCTTAGAATAACATTTTACACTTGACTGACTGAAAACATTTTCCCATCAAAAACACTATTCATCCCCTGAGTTACTATTAATTTTCCATAGTTACTATTCATTTCCCGGAGATTTTATAAAAATGCTTATCTCCGAAAACCGATTGCATTTCCATACACTTATTTTCCTTATACATTACTAATATGCTATCGAATCTTAATTCCTTTTCTTCTAAGGAATCATACACTATCATATTTCACTTTAGATACTCATTTTATTCCTCATAATATTGTATTTCAATATATTGGAAATACGTTTTATTACAATCTAGAATTTCTCGATAACTAAATAACACTCCTAGAGTAATTCTGATGAAATTCTTAATACCTATTCTCCATTCTCCTAAAATAAGTAAGAATGAGAATATAATTATTATTGAAAATATATCAATAATTCCTTATATTAATATAATATATGAACTGAGTCAGGGATGTTACAGCTTGACTCCTCCTGATCTTCCTTGCGATCATTCTTCTTGCGATCCCTAAGGTCGGGGCCATGCTGATAGGACCGCTCACGGTCTCGATGAGGAGATGGGGGTTTGTCATCGCGATGATGGGACCGCTCACTATCTCGACGAGGAGATGGGAGTCTGTCATCGCGACGATAGGACCGCTCATGATCTCAATGAGGAGATGGTGGTTGTTCAAAATCGTGACCCTTATCTTGGGATCGTCTATCCTTCTTACCAGATATGAGTTTCTCGAGCTTGAGGCGGAGATTGTGATTAGTTAACTTCTTCCCAATACTGTAACGCCCCGACCACCCAATACTCAAAATATATATTTTTTTTAATAAAATAGACTTTGATACAGGGGAATTTATAAAAATTCGGCATGAAATATTCGTAAATCGAACTATCCACCTGTATTTCAACCCAAAACAAATTCCAATTAACAATTACAAATAAAACTTAATACACCAACGATTCCTCACTGAGGATCGATTCCAGGTTATGGTATGAAACAAGAATCTAAACTATACCAATTATTACAATTTCTTTCACTACTCTGAATACAATTACTATACCGTCTAATCCGTAGCTTAATTCCAATCCGTGCTTACCCGCTCTGACTTCGAGATCTATTCTGTATAGGCTGCCTCATTGCTCTTATATGACTTGTAAGATGTAGACATCCACCCTTAATCCTAACTGAAAGGTTAGGGAAAATAAAGCAAGAGTGAGCCAACATTGCTCAGCAAGTATATAGTATAGTGAAACAACAATGATTTTACAATATTTCATTGATGAACAATATCAATGATCAAACTATCTCAAGGAAATAACTAAATTTCTATCATAGCATAAAACTTTCCATTTTTCTTTAAATCATAACCTTTTTCTCAAAAACGTTTCTTTCCATCAAACATACTTTTCATAGAACTTTTTAAAAACATTTAAGTTGATTGTATTATTATCCTGATTTCGGACAATACGGGTGATCAGCCACGTAATGTCCCTCATTCCTTTGAAATTGGGTTCCCAATTAGGCAACACATTGGCCTTTAATGCTAGACTAGGGCCACCCTAGCCTCTTACGCTAAATAAAAGTGATGGACTAGGACCACCCTAGCCTCTTACGCTTTTCCAATTTATAAAAAAAATTATTATTAATAATTTAAAACATTTCTTAGTCCTTAAACTCACTGATAACAGATCAGCCCAGTATAAGGAATTTTAAAAACATCTTTTATTAATTAACTCATTTCTATTTGCAATTATAGAAGATGGAGGGTCAGGGAAGCAATTGATATAAGGTATTATAAACAGCAAAGCAGTAAGATTGAACTAAGCAGGGTAAAGTTCAGCAAAACAGAATCATATATCAACAAGGAAACATGATAAAGTAAATAACTGAGCAATTATTTAGAATCTAGAAATGGAACAACAATTATAAAGAAAGCAGGGAATAAAGAAAGTTCGAAGTTCAAGAGAAGATTTAAGTCACTACACTGGATATAACCACTTATTTCAAAGATTTTCAATTTATGAAATTACACTGTAAAGTTTGAACAAGTAGAATAGATTTGAATAGATTAAAATGAAGATTTAAGAAATTCTCAATTACCCAAGGTCTCACTCGTGTCGGCTAAGCACTCATAGGCTTTAGCTGCCAGAACCGGCATGACAATAATGAGTTTGAATAATTAAGAAGATCTCAATTCATTCTCGGTTTTAACCGTCACTGAGCAACACATGCCTCAACAACAGTATAAACCTCGATTAGTTTACAATAATTTAAAGAAAAAATGCTCTTTGAAAAATATTAATAAAGACGAGGAATATTGAAATAAATTAATTTTAAAAGAATTCAACACCTGAACAATAGGTGAGGAAAATAAACAATGACAGAATAATTTGAGAATGAGTGTTTGTAAATTAATAAAAGAAAAAATGTCGTTGGAAATAAAAATGAAAGGTATAGGCACTAGCAAAAAGATCTGAAAGGAACATTGTATATTTAATAGAACAGGCTCGCAATTATTCAGAATAACTATAAAGAGTACATTTGCTTGCAAGAAGGAATTTCGAAAGAACAATAAATAATACAAAAAATTTCACATCACTTGAACAATAAGTGAGGGATAGTATACTTGCCTCAATACATGAAGTTTCCATTTCCATATCTCGATTCTTTACCCATTGTATATCTGTCTCTATTTTTTATTCGCTGGCCTTTACTCGGTCATACTTTCATCTTTCTTTTATTACTTATCAGCTTCTATGTGAGCACACCTGTCAACTCCAATAATTGTTCCATTCCTCAAGATTACCTCTACATTTATGCTGGCTCTTAGTCGGCATCCTATTCGTACCTATAGGAAGGCAAAGTACTACTTCAGTACGCTTCAAACCATAATCGTCTAGTTCTGCTCTACCCAGACGTGTCCTATACACCTTACAACTTATCATATATAACTTATACAAATCATATTCTCGAAATAATAACCTACAATCACAAAATCATGAAAGCACTTAGCACGTAATTAATATCAACTTACACTCATACCTTATAACCCACATAGCACATTTGTTTACATATAATTCTTGTCTAGTTACTATAAAAATTAGAAAATAATTTTAAGAAAAATTTGGACAGCACCTCCTTTATAATAGGACCTAACCTGTCAAAATAAAATCGACACAAACAAGCATTCAAGCAATCCTTTGTTTACAATTAACTCAATACACCTTACTATTATTACCAATCATACCCACATACTCTACTTATAAAACTCAGATATTCCACGTAATCAACGCAAAACCTTTAATTCTCATGATCCGATAGCAACTTTACTTATAGAAATAAGGATTTAATCATAACACTTGAGCAATAACCATCAGTTTCCCTAACTCTTTAACAAATTGTGTCGTATGTACATATACATCATCGAATACTAACCAAAACAAGCAAATAAGATTATGAACTTCTTTTTATAAAAATTTCGAAATAAAAGTATTTATATATATTATATATATATATATATATATATATATATATATATATATGACCAAGCTTTGAAATTGGAACATACCAAATCCTTGACATGTAATATCAACCCATTAACACAAATTGATATCACAACTAATACTACATATTACCACTAATTCACTACTGGAAAAACCCACTACAATATCGGTTTTTGACCGATGTTAAATGTGTTTCAGAACCGATGTCTTTGTCGGTATAGATAAAGGGGGGGTCTTTAACATCGGTTCCTGACCGATGTCAAAGATGCCTATAGACATCGGTTCCCGAGAAGAAACTGATGTCTTTCCTACTGTTTAGCATCGATTTGTTAATAAGAAATGATGTTTAATACAAGTTTAGACATCAGGTTGATAACTAAACGATGTTTAATACAATCTTTAACATCAGTTTTTTAAGAGACTGATGTCTTTGACTCATATTTAAAATAATATTGATGTTTTTAACATCGGTTTTTTTAACATAATTGATGTTTAATATTTCCTTTAACATCGATTCTTGTTACAAAACTGATGTTTAATACCTATTCTCTAACAAAAATAATACCAAAAAAAGCTGTATTGATGCAACTTATCACTCTAAAACTCAAACACTCATCAAAATAACAAAAAATCGATTAACATTATAAAAAATATCAGCATATACATCAATGACTATTCACAAAACCGACAAATTAGCTACATTTCAAGTCAAAAGTATGTACAATATTTGCCCTAAGCAGACTGAACGGTAATACGTCCAGCTATTGTTTGCTCATATTCACCACAAGCCAACGGTAATACGTCCAGCTATTGTTTGCTCATATTCACCACAAGCCTCTGGGGTGTCATCTTCACTAGGCGGAACGAGTTGCCAAAAAAATGGCATATATCTTTCCCACTCTTTCAAGATAGAAGATCCTTTGCTGCTTCCAGTTTTTTCCTGAATTGAGAACCCAAATAGTAATTGAAAACTGTATGCATGCATATATATATATAAAAGAATTATGTGATAGCACTAGCTAATCTAGCCATCCCAGCCCTCAACTAGTTGTTAGAAGCAATGAAGTAGTATTCAGAACACTCGAACATTCATATATTGAGGAACTACCAAACAAATTGGCAGTAGACATTTAAATCCTTCAGGACCCTAATTTTAAGCATTTTAATGGTTAAAAAGGCAGAACAATGTTTTTTTCTTTTGGTATGCTCAGTTGCAGAAATAGTAATACTCACACCATACAACAATCTTGTTACCAAGAGAAGATTAATATTTTTGGCTGCTCTGGGTAAGTGTAATGTTCCAGGGAAATATGGTTGTAATTGCTAAGGTTTACTACGGCACCCTGATGTCTTATTTTAATATAATCTCGATCAAACGTGCTTGTTAAAATTTTAAAAAATTTCGCAATATAGTATGACTTTGTCATTGTACAATGTGTGCTCGAACAGTAATTTTTACTTACAACGTGAGATTCAATAAAGGTCCTCAGCTGCATTTGACCAACAGGGACAACCACTCTTTGGATCTTTACTATCTCATTGCTTACCTGTTCCAGTTTAAGTCACACCACAGTTTAGCAACTAAAAAATAGCACTGTTCATTTAACGCAATTATGAACCAACCTTGGGGATTAGAGTATCATCCTCATCAAGAATGTATGCCAGACCTCCAGTCATACCAGCAGCTACATTTCTACCCACTCTGTCAATAGCAAGAAGAAAAAAATGAAATTTTGTTTCCAATCTTTTGATACAGATAATATTGTAAAAATCCAGTAAGAGAGGACACGTACTTCCCAAGCACAACAACACAACCGCCAGTCATATATTCACAGCAATGGTCTCCGGTGCCTTCTACCACAGCAATGGAAGAATTAATATTCAAAGGCATGGAAACTAAGAACATTTAGCAGTAGTGGTGCTAGAACTCTTCAGGCAGTTGTAAAACATTAGAAATAATCAAGTTAAAAGTTTTCAGGGGAGAGGGATAAAAGTTATCTAGTAGTATTAGTATTATAATGCAAATGTAACGCTAAACTTGATAACATTACATATAGTTACCTATTTTTAAATTATATCGTGTTTAAAAACAAGAAGTAAAAAAGCGAAAATGATCATGACCTGATTAACAACAGGCAGCTATAAGTCTGCGCTTCCTTTCTTCTTTAAAATCCACTCCACGATTAATAATAGGTAGATGCTTTTTTCCATTGGCTTCCATTAGCTGCTTAGTGATTGCCAAATCTGTGTCCGGGTAACAAGTCAAAAGTCCGCGTTTATGTCCATGAAAGTTTATTCCTCTTGTACAGATAGAAGAACAAGAGATTCACGTAGCTGTTAAACCTTAACAAATTTGGTTGTCATTGCCTCAGAGACCTGATTACAGCAGAAAAATTGATTATATATGATAAACAAAAGACTAGATGGGTAAAGCATATGTTCAACTGGTTCGATATAACACCACAGGAACAAATATGTTTTCTTATTGTTTATCAGTTTCATATAGGATACGGTAAAAAGAACCTTCAAATTTTCCAGATATAGTTCTTCCTTGATATGTTCACGGTGACCACCACTTCCCAACACAGAGAGTTCCAAGCCATCTCCATAACTTCGTCGCCAAGTACCTACGCCATCTTTGTCATCAACTGGTAAAAGAACCGAGTAACCTCTTGTTAAAATATTTTTCTCTGATGCCTCCCCCTCCTTGGACTCATTTGTCATAGAGGGCACCCATATAGTTAACCCAACAGCCCCCTGTTTGAAAAGAAAGACAAGGTCTGAAAATGTAATGTCTGTAGAAATTTGATGCATAGTATAGCTTTCTCAAGCAGTGCATATACTTCTGCAACCATGTATACTAGTAACATTGTGCATTACCCATACAGTGACGCACCCTTCTTTGATTAGCCTGTCTTCTTTCCTCAGACTGTAGTCTCTTCTGCAATCGCATCACATAACGTTCATGAACCTCACAAAATTAACACGAATCAAAACCAACTAAAAAAACCCAAATTCAAAAAAATGCAACTTTTTTTTATAATTTTTAAAATCAAAAGTAATAAAAAGTAACAATAGATAGAGAGATACGTACCAAATAGAAATATATTAAAGATAGGAAATAGGCAAAAGGGTGGAACAAATCTTCTTTAGTCCTGACCCGACCCGAGATCGAACTTTAAGCATCCAAATTTAAGCAAAAAGTCACAAATACTTCACTACCAAGAAATCAATCAAAAAATCATTCTTGCATCAAATTAAGCATGACCCATTAAAATAATTAAGCATTACCTAATTTAAACAAAAAAGATTTTTTAAAAAATGGAGAAATGAGATAAAAATTATTGCCTGGGACAAAAGTTAAAAGGCACTTTAACCTCTAACCTCTGCAAATATATACACACAAATACGTATGTAATATGAGTGGTGAGCTACAAATTTGTTGTGGTGGGTACAAAAGCTTCATTTATAGTAATTGAAAAAGAAAGGAATTGCTTACGGGGGTATTTACAGGAGAGTTTGAGAAGGAGAGTATCGCTGTGAAATAATTCGTGGCGGCCATCACTTGTTTTCTGTCTTCTTGCTAAATCGAACTAATAAGTAAAATAAATTAATTTGTGAAGCAAGGTTCTGTGAAGAAAAGTAGTAAATCGAACTAATTAGGGTTCAAGTTTCAAGCTCCAACCTCCGGTTCATGCTTAATTAAGTCAGATTCATACTAATTAGGGTTTATAATTGAGAGAGATGAGTAAATTAGGGTTTCAGATGGTAAGAGAGAGAGGGAGATAGTGAGAGAGTGGGGTGAGAGTGAGATAAGTGAGAGTGAGAGAACGGGCTGAGAGTTGAGCGGAAGAAATGGGGAAGTAAAATTGTTGAAGGGGGAAAATAAAATTTTATTTAAGGGGGAATTGTTTGTGTAATAAAGGGAAGAAGTAAGGTCACGACTGTTTTTAATATTTTAAAAAGGAGAATAGACATCAGCTATTATAATAAGCGATGTCTGAACAATGTTTTAACAACGGTAAAACATCCGCCGATGTCTAAAATACTTTTAACATCAGTGACATTTTTAACTGATGTTAAAGGTGTGATGTTATATCTACCAATTCTAGTAGTGATTCATTTCAATTAGCACATAGAAATTGAATCGCATGAATCCATAAATGAAAATCTATTCGATTAAAACCATATGAACTCGAATTCAAGCTGAGATAAAGAAATTGGAACATAGCATCCTGATAACATCACAAAACCCATATGAATTCATTACCGTCAGCTCCCCACAACCTGTACTACTACTAGCATCGCAACTCCACACTAGTCATACCTTGATTACCATACCACTAAACAACCTTTCCCTCATTCGGTTTCACATTCTGAGAACCTAACTAGCAGCACCCAAACACGACACATATACACACATACAAACCCATACCCTTGTACTAACACGCCCATAAAAATGCACCAGACCTGTACATTCCTTCTCCCCCGGTTTCCTTGCTATGTACCTGTAACTTTCCCATGTACCACATATACACCACCACAGCCACTTACACCCACACCTGCTACACCTTCCTGCTTCTTTACTTCTCTCAATCTCTTGATTCTCTCCTCTGCTTCATAACATACACATATAAACCACCACATATGCATACACTTAGCCTACATATCCTCCTCTATTTACCTTCCTCATCTCTCAACTAATTAGTATACAAGTCGATATTATCGCCCCCCCTTTTGAACAGAATCGAGACCCCCAATTCATACAACCCATGGTTCGTAGTGAAAATAAAATCACACCCATATACTCAGACACCGTTTATCCCTCTTCACAATTAACAATTCAAACCATTGACACACAAACCCACGAATTTAACACTACCCAGCTTCATACTTGAACACACGGTGGCAACAATCTGCGGACTACACACCCACTGTATCTCACACTACCTACGCTCACTATTTACGCACACACACACACGCTGTAATACAGCCACCACAACACACGAAGCACAGTACAGGAAACCCCCAAATTTCTGACCCATAATTTGAACATACACACAACAAACTTGAACTCGCACATACTTACATGCAGTCATACATACACACACACACACACGGATAGTTTATACAACCATAACACAATGCAGCAGCACATGAGTGACAGGGGAAGTAGGGGAAAAAGGAAGAGAGGCTCACGCTCACATGAACACAGTTGGTTATCACACACACACCCAGGCAAAAACACTCACGAAGTCTGCTACCACAATCGGTACTGGTTTAAACTCGCAGCAGGAATTAAAACTATAAGGATCGATGCTAACATGGACTGGGTTGAGGGAGATAAATTGATTTGAGAGAGAGTTTATGCGGAGAGATTTTCGAGAGATATTACCACCGAGAGAGGAAGAGAAGTCGAGAGAAATGTAGAGGTTAGAAGATGGTTTGAGAACTAGCAAGAAGAAAACAGAGCTGAATACTAAATTGGGGAAAACTGGTGATTTTTAGGGATTAGGTGGCCTGCATTTTGGTATTTTTGCAATGCTAAAAAAACAAAATAAAACCAATTAAATAGCTGTTAAAAACGAATTTTAAACAGGAAATTACTAGAAAAGTAATTTTAAAAATTCTAAAATAAAATTTAGGAAATTACAAACATCCCCATATTTTGAAAATATTTTTAGGATAAAAATGAATTAAGTATGAATTTTACAAGCTTTGATCTTTTAAATCCAATAAAAATCTTAAAATCATTTTAAAATACTAAACACCAAAATTAATACACCCAATAATTTTTAAAAACTAACTAAACATACAAAGATGATATTACAAAAGATTTCGTGATTTTTATCAACTCCAATGATTTTATAAAAAATTTCAAAGATCCATAATGCATAATTTTAAATAAATTTTAATCATAAAAATTCAAATAAAATTTTACACAGACCCACATTTCACATATACATCATCATATAAACATATAAACATGATATCGCATATATTTAATTTAAAAAAAAATCACACCCTATAATCCACATTTAATATTAATAATAATATTTATAATTACGAATTTTCTAAGACGTTATATGCTTCCCCCCTTAACGGGATTCTGTCCTCAGAATCAACCTAAAGAAAACATAATGATGGTATTACTTAAACATTTCTCTTTCAATTTCCATGTCCTTTCTTTCATTCTTAAATTCCTTTATATCAATATATATCTCGATAGGCTAGCTCGTCCTGTCAGCCCGCAAATTCCAACATAAACTTAAACCCTTGGTTTACATGTCCCGTTAATTCTAGATACTTATTACTCGTACATAACGATCCTTCCTACCAAAAATCAAACATGACCTATCGTATAACGGACTATGCCCTGTACACAACACCTCAAGTACTAACCCAATCATCAAAAAAAAATTCGCATATATATATATATATATATATAACAGTAAACGAAACCTGCGTCAACTTGCAGTAAACATATAAATAATTAAATCTTTAAAACACAATCCACGTGACTGAAATAATTGATACAACTTCCACGCTCCTACTCCTACTCATACCCAAAACTCAGGTTGTCCTAGATAAAACTTTGAGAAAAAGAATATCAAGAAATCCCATAATCATTCTTACTCCCCTTTCAACGTACAATGTTACTCGAGGAGGGAATAACCGAGAAACTTCTATCCATCCTCAATCCCATTGTTTTACTGAGTAACCCTTTCGAAACTAATAACCATTTACTTTGAAACGTATATATCTTATTCGCAATAATCAAGACCTTTGAATCCTGTATCAAAAACGTTTCACATTCTTTGAACATTTCTTTGAGCACTGTAAGCACATTCGATCCTTCCTCAGTCGTCCAGTTGCCCTAGCACTAGAGGGGTTCTAAATCTCTTCGTTGAATTCTGAAAGCTTTCTTCACGTTGAGTTCTACATTTCCTTCTTGGTAAGCGTGTCCACTGCTGTAGCTATCTTGGTAAAATCTTTGACAACCTTCGATAATTCCTGGTTGGTCCTACAAAAATTTCGATCTCTGCTTTAACATCAATTCTCAAACTTAATCATCCAATTCATAGTCTACGTAAATGTGGCTTGGACAACTCAAAATGTCATCGTCTCCATCTTTACCGCATTCAATCACTAATAGCTTTAGGAATCACAAAGGTTTATAAAAAAAATCAATACAATGAACATGTGTTAGCAGGTATAAATATAAGGTGAGTTTTGGTTTGATATGAATTTTATTAAAGAATTTAACTGAGAGATCAATATGATCATTGAACTAATTTCAGGTTACATTTGTCACTTAGGTCAACCGCCATAGCACAAGAAAGGGGCCAGCCTTCTGTACTTTCATGACAAACACAATTAGTGGCGTCCCACCAGACTTCTATCATATAGATAAGATGTCCCTGAATCCCCTATATACATAGGGTTGTTCATCCCAGTAAGAATAAATAAGGTTAGGTATTCAGAGAGAAACAAAAAGAATTCAAAAGTCTATATATGTACAATGTCGAATAAGAAATAACAAATACTCGGGGAAAATAGAAAGAATTCAAGGATCTCAATAATTTACATGCATCATGTTGAATCAAGTGATCCCCTGGAAAATAGAGGTATCTATGAAAAATAGGAATGTGGTTAAATGAATCTGAAAAATTCGTCATCAATTGAAATATAGTTGATTATCAAAGGTAATGGGGTATTATAAAACTAAGAAGGAACAGAAAGAAAGGTTAAACTCCTTAATCAGTAAATTAAATGAAATCAATGGCTTGAAATGAATAACCATGCCATTCCTCCAATCCATGCTAGTAATTGCATTTCACATCTTGTTTATAAACCTTTCCCACTTTCTATATCGCTCGCAGGGTAACTAAAGTCTCAAAAGAGACTCTAGAAGGTACACGAAGGTCTGCACGTAACGTCTTCCAAGATGATAGCTCCGGTCGTCCATTTAGCGTATGCTGTTCCGAATTATCGGCCTCATCCTAAAATGAGTCTCCGGTTGAATCGAATTTCTGCTCGCACGATATGTCAAAATACCAAATAACATCGCAACAGTCATCCTAATATCCTAATGTGAATCTTATCCGAAATCGTCCTATCTAACGTCCCACTTAAATACGTATACCTAATCATCCTAACTAGTTTCAGTGACCATAACCCGTCGCTCTGATACCAACCTGTAATGCCCCGACCTCCCAATACTGAAAATATATTTTTTTTTAATAAAATAGACTTTGATACAGGGGAATTTATAAAAATTCGGCATGAAATATTCGTAAATCGAACTATCCACCTGTATTTCAACCCAAACCAAATTCCAATTAACAATTACAAATAAAACTAAATACACCAACGATTCCTCACTGAGGATCGATTCCAGGTTATGGTATGAAACAAGAATCTAAACTATACTAATTATTACAATTTCTTTCACTACTCTGAATACAATTACTATACCGTCTAATCCGTAGCTTAATTCCAATCTGTGCTTACCCGCTCTGACTTCGAGATCTATTCTGTATAGGCTGCCTCATTGCTCTTATATGACTTGTAAGATGTAGACATCCACCCTTAATCCTAACTGAAAGGTTAGGGAAGATAAAGCAAGAGTGAGCCAACATTGCTCAGCAGGTATATAGTATAGTGAAACAACAATGATTTTACAATATTTCATTGATGAACAATATCAATGATCAAACTATCTCAAGGGAATAACGAAATTTCTATCATAGCATAAAACTTTCCATTTTTCTTTAAATCATGACCTTTTTCTCAAAAACGTTTCTTTCCATCAAACATACTTTTCATAGAACTTTTTAAAAACATTTAAGTTGATTGTATTATTATCCTGATTTCGGACAATACGGGTGATCAGCCACGTAAAGTCCCTCATTCCTTTGAAATTGGGTTCCCAATTAGGCAACACATTGGCCTTTAATGCTGGACTAGGACCACCCTAGCCTCTTACGCTAAATAAAGGTGCTGGACTAGGACCGCCCTAGCCTCTTACGCTTTTCCAATTTATAAAAAAAATTATTTATAATAATTTAAAACATTTCTTAGTCCTTAAACTCACTGATAACAGATCAGCCCAGTATAAGGAATTTTAAAAACATCTTTAATTAATTAACTCATTTCTATTTGCAATTATAGAAGATGGAGGGTCAGGGAAGCAATTGATATAAGGTATTATAAACAGCAAAGCAGTAAGATTGAACTAAGCAGGGTAAAGTTCAGCAAAACAGAATCATATATCAACAAGGAAACATGATAAAGTAAATAACTGAGCAATTATTTAGAATCTAGAAATGGAACAACAATTATAAAGAAAGCAGGGAATAAAGAAAGTTCGAAGTTCAAGAGAAGATTTAAGTCACTACACTGGATATAACCACTTATTTCAAAGATTTTCAATTTATGAAATTACACTGTAAAGTTTGAACAAATAGAATATATTTGAATAGACTAAAATGAAGATTTAAGAAATTCTCAATTACCCAAGGTCTCACTCCTGTCGGCTAAGCACTCATAGGCTTTAGCTGCCAGAACCGGCATGACAATAATGAGTTTGAATAATTAAGAAGATCTCAATTCATTCTCGGTTTTAACCGTCACTGAGCAACACATGCCTCAATAACATTATAAACCTCGAATTAGTTTACAATAATTTAAAGAAAAAATGCTCTTTGAAAAATATTAATAAAGACGAGGAATATTGAAATAAATTAATTTTAAAAGAATTCACACCTGAACAATAGGTGAGGAAAATAAACAATGACAGAATAATTTGAGAATGAGTGTTTGTAAATTAATAAAGGAAAAAATGTCGTTGGAAATTAAAATGAAAGGTATAGGCATTAGCAAAAAGATCTGAAAGGAACATTGTTTATTTAATAGAACAGGCTCGCAATTATTCAGAATAACTATAAAGAATACATTTGCTTGCAAGAAGGAATTTCGAAAGAACAATAAATAATACAAAAAATTTCACATCACTTGAACAATAAGTGAGGGATAGTATACTTGCCTCAATACATGAAGTTTCCATTTCCATATCTCGATTCTTTACTCATTGTATATCTGTCTCTATTTCTTATTCGCTAGCTTTTACTCGGTCATACTTTCATCTTTCTTTTATTACTTATCAGCTTCTATGTGAGCACACGCGTCAACTCCAATAATTGTTCCATTCCTCAAGATTACCTCTACATTTATGCTGGCTCTTAGTCGGCATCCTATTCGTACCTATAGGAAGGCAAAGTACTACTTCAGTACGCTTCAAACCATAATCGTCTAGTTCTGCTCTACCCAGACGTGTCCTATACGCCTTACAACTTATCATATATAACTTATACAAATCATATTCTCGAAATATTAACCTACAATCACAAAATCATGAAAGCACTTAGCACGTAATTAATATCAACTTACACTCATACCTTATAACCCACATAGCACATTTGTTTACATATAATTCTTGTCTAGTTACTATAAAAATTAGAAAATAATTTTAAGGAAAATTTGGACAGCACCTCCTTTATAAGAGGACCTAACCTGTCAAAATAAAATCGACACAAACAAGCATTCAAGCAATCCTTTGTTTACAATTAACTCAATACACCTTACTGTTATTACCAATCATACTCACATACTCTACTTTTAAAACTCAGATATTCCACGTAATCAACGCAAAACCTTTAATTCTCATGATCCGATAGCAACTTTACTTATAGAAATAAGGATTTAATCATATAAACACTTGAGCAATAACCATCAGTTTCCCTAACTCTTTAACAAATTGTGTCGTATGTACATATACATCATCGAATACTAACCAAAACAAGCAAATAAGATTATGAACTTCTTTTTATAAAAAATTTCGAAATAAAAGTATTTATATATATATATATATATATATATATATATGACCAAGCTTTAAAATTGGAACATACCAAATCCTTGACATGTAATATCAACCCATTAACACAAATTGATATCACAACTAATACTACATATTAACACTAATTCATTTCAATTAGCACATAGAAATTGAATCGCATGAATTCCATAAATGAAAATCTATTCGATTAAAACCATATGAACTCGAATTCAAGCTGAGATAAAGAAATTGGAACATAGCATCCTGATAACATCACAAAACCCATATGAATTCATTACCGTCAGCTCCCCACAACCTGTACTACTACTAGCATCGCCACTCCACACTAGTCATACCTTGATTACCATACCACTAAACAAACTTTCCCTCATTCGGTTTCACATTCTGAGAACCAAACTAGCAGCACCCAAACACTACACATATACACACATACAAACCCATACCCTTGTACTAACACGCCCATAAAAATCACCACCACAGCCACTTACACCCACACCTGCTACACCTTCCTGCTTCTTTACATCTCTCAATCTCTTGATTCTCTCCTCCGCTTCATAACATACACATATAAACCACCACATATGCATACACTTAGCCTACATATCCTCCTCTATTTACCTTCCTCATCTCCCAACTAATTAGTATACAAGTCGATATTATCGCCCCTCCTTTTGAACAGAATCGAGACCCCCAATTCTTACAACCCATGGTTCGTAGTGAAAATAAAATCACACCCATATACTCAGACACCGTTTATCCCTCATCACAATTAACAATTCAAACCATTGACACACAAACCCACGAATTTAACGCAACCCAGCTTCATACTTGAACACACGGCGGCAACAATCTGCGGACTACACACCCACTGTATCTCACACTACCTACGCTCACTATTTACGCACACACACGCTTTAATACAGCCACCACAACACACGAAGCACAGTACAGGAAACCCCCAAATTTCCGACCCATAATTTGAACATACACAACAAACTTGAACTCACACATACTTACACGCAGTCATACATATACACACACACACGGATAGTTTATACAACCATAACACAACGCAGCAGCACACGAGTGATAGGGGAAGTAGGGGAAAAAGGGAGAGAGGCTCACGCTCACATGAACAAAGCTGGTTATCACACACACACCCAGGCAAAAACACGCACGAAGTCTGCTACCACAATCGGTACTGGTTTAAACTCGCAGCAGGAATTAAAACTATAAGGATCGATGCTTACATGGACTGGGTTGAGGGAGATAAATTGATTTGAGAGAGAGTTTATGCGGAGATATTTTTGAGAGAGATTACCACCGAGAGAGGAAGAGAAGTCGAGAGAGATGTAGAGGTTAGAAGATGGTTCGAGAACTAGCAAGAAGAAAACAGAGCTAAAGTACTAAATTGGGGAAAACTGGTGAATTTTAGGGATTAGGTGGCCTGCATTTTGGTATTTTTGCAATGCTAAAAAAAACAAAATAAAACCAATTAAATAGCTGTTAAAAACGAATTTTAAACAGGAAATTACTAGAAAAGTAATTTTAAAAATTCTAAAATAAAATTTAGGAAATTACAAACATCCCCATATTTTGAAAATATTTTTAGGATAAAAAATGAATTAAATATGAATTTTACAAGCTTTGATCTTTTAAATCCAATAAAAATCTTAAAATCATTTTAAAATAATAAACACCAAAATTAATACACCCAATAATTTTTAAAAACTAACTAAACATACAAAGATGATATTCAAAAGATTTCGTGATTTTTATCAACTCCAATGATTTTATAAAAAATTTCAAAGATCCATAATGCATAATTTTAAATAAATTTTAATCATAAAAATTCAAATAAAATTTTACATGGACCCACATTTCACATATACATCATCATATAAACATGATATCGCATATATTTAATTTTAAAAAAAAAAATCAAACCCTATAATCCACATTTAATATTAATAATAATATTTATAATTACGAATTTTCTAAGACGTTATAAATACGATCAAAGACACTGACTGAACTTCTCTCAGATGAGGCAGCTTCATATTGCGATCCCTCCTTTCTCTTAGTAGCATCTACCTCTTCTTCCCACTCGAGGTCCTCATAGAAGTCAGGGTTGGTCTGGTCCGTAACAACATCATCAAAGTCCTCGGTGAGCTTTTTGGTGGGAACTTTACTACTCTCCTCTTGGTGGGTTTTGGGATCCAAAGTTCCTCTTTACACCCCTTGAACTGTACCGCTTTTCAACCGTAGCCATCCTCTTCCATACAGCGATCATCTGCTCACCAATGCCTTTGCTAAAGGCCATAACCTCGTGGTTCCTTATCGCATGGTGGTTGACATCTGTCTCCACCTTCTTGAGCTCGTCCTCCTTGGGGGCCTCGCTCTTGGAGGGATCGCCCTTGGGCATTTTGTGCGGCACCGGGGTCTCCCCGCTGTGGTTCCCTCCGTTCTTCTTTTAATTCAACTTAGTCATCTTTCTCCCAATATGATGACTTCCCCTCCTTCTAGTGCCAAATGTTATAAGGAGAATCTAGTATAATAGTAATTGTGGAGGTTGCTGGATCACGGGGCAAAATACAGATATTTTGCTAAGAACAGGGAAGGAGATTGATGATTATTTGTGGCTGATCTTGCTTGTTGATTTGTAGAATGTTAGAGAAAAATTGTTTATTCTCTCTAGTTGCAAACTGTCAATCAATCCTAACAAGAGACCTATATACCCTTTTTATAGGGAGTCAAGCCACACGTAGTTCTTAGAGAACAAGTTACCTAGACGGGCTAGGTTTTCGGAGACTTATCTGGGCCCAAGTCGAATGGACACTTGTGGGCTAGTGTAAATAATCTACTAATCTACTCATGGCCCATCGCTTAATAAAAAATAATACGAGGCTACCACAATGCTAGAATGGCGTGGCCTTATCTGCGATATTGGTGGAGAATCTTATGAAGGCCTCGCATGCGACACTACAGGTACAGGCATGCGGCCTTACGGGTACAGGCATGCGACCCCTATGGGTACATGCATGTGACCCCTTGTGGGTACATGCATGCGACCCCTTGTGGGTACATGCATGCGACATCCTGGGTACAGGCATGCGACCTCTTGTGGGTAAAGGCATGCGACCTCTTGGGTACAGGCATGTGACCTCCTTTGGGTACAGGCATGTGACGTCCTGGGTACAGGCATGCGACCTCCTGTGGGTACAGGCATGTGACCCTGTGTATATTGTGCATAAGGATGCTTCCACTCATGCGACCCCTTGAGACTTAGTTATGAGCCTTCTACTGGCGATAAAAATCATGATAAGATGAATTAATGGCGATGTGACCCCGAGATAGGGATTACATTCCTCAAATGCCTTGGCGAGAATATTATCTTGATGTCACACTGGGCTAATTTCAGGTGGTGAGCTTTGGCAATCCAATTCAAATATTTGGGCCCATTGAGAGCTATGGACCGTTATTTCAGCCCATTAGGCCTATTTAGGACTCATGCCAAGATTTGGGCATAACAAACCGTTAACACTGACTAATATTTGATGATTAGCTGGATTGAAGGTTAATTTAGTTGATTTGGTCATTTAAATAACGAATAGCAGTTAAAAGGTTCAGTCACTATGGATCAGTGACGGATACCAAAATTACATTGGGATTTAAAAAAATTTAAGCTTGTTAACGTAAGAAAATTAATTTAACTTTTAAACTAGATAATTTAATAAAAAAATTCTGATAAGGGTTATTGGAAACTCTAAGATCAAATCCAATTATGTGCTATATCTTATTCTATATCTTATGAAACAAAAACTAAAATTCACCATTACAACATTGTGCTAAACATTGTGCTAAAATAGCACAGTGCTGTAATTTGTTCTAAACAGAGTAGCACTCTAGGGAGAACTTTTTATATAGAGAATCGCAGCAAACCACTAATTTTCTGATTCTATATTATAATCAAAATTTTAATTTTTGGTTCTATAAAAGAAAAAGACCAATTTTTTTGGTTGTATAATGGAAAAGGACCAATTTTCTGATTCTGTGGTAGAATCAAATGATGATGTGGCCACGGCATCACCGTCGCATCATCAATGCTGACATGACAGTGCCATATCAACAGTGGCATCATCACTGATGACGCGGCACTGCCACGTGCCACCGCCACCGCCACACTAGCATTGATGATGTGACAATGATAACGTGGCACTACCACGTCAGCAATGGTGACGAAACGGCTGACGTGTGCCACATCATCAATGATGACATGGCGGTGGTGACATGGCAACAGGCAAAATTTATTTTTTATTTTGTTTTTTAAAATTAAAAAAAATACTTTTTTTAATTCTTTTGGAAAAAAAAACTTTAAAAAAAGGTGGTGTGCTACGATTCTCTATATAATTTGGTTCTCTCTAGAACAATGACCGTTCTAAATATAGAACAAAAGATAGATGGAGCTATAATTAACACATCATCAAAATTAAAATTTAGGAGGAAAATGGATAAAGGGATGACACCATTTTTTCTACGTAATCAAAAATATGAGTGCACATCTATTTTAGAACAAAATTATTACAATGCATTGAATATGTGGTGCTATTTTAATACCAAAAATCATATTTTAATCCTAAATTATAGTAATAGCTCCATCTATTTTTAGCACGTTCTAAGTTACAAGATCATTGAGAAGTAAAAGACTTGCAGAAGCAACTGTATTGGTCTGTTAGACTTGGAAAAGAAGTTGTATTAATATCTGCTTTAGTTATCTTGTACTACATATGTGGCACAAAAGTTATTAACTTATTATCTATGAACTGAATTGATATAAAAAAGATTATGTAGTCGGGAATTGAACCATGGTGTGGTGGAAAAAAATCAGACATAAATATGGGATGTAGTTAGTGTTGGAAGCCATATACCCATGATGGGCCGAACCGAAGGCCCAACAAGAAGAAGCCCAAAATGGCTAACGGTCTCCTCTTTTCTTGAACGGTATTTATCTACTTTCGGTGGTGGAAAACATAATGATGCCCATGGGGCCCTTTTAAGGTAACGGACATAATTTCTAAGGTATAAATATAGATTGAATCCACAAGAGAAGACACATGCTCATAATTTACTAACACACACACTCTCTTTACGTTCAAAGTACTCTAAAAACGCGACTTACTTACTCTCACACCGGAGGTGAATCGGGGGGACAATCCCTCGCTCTTCTCACCTTTCAGGGTCAACCCGAAGGCCGACCCGGTGGAAATCCAGTCGTAACATTTGGCGCCGTCTGTGGGAACGTAGAGATACAATCTGTGTTAAAATTTTGGCAAACTATGACAATCGAAGAAA
This sequence comes from Saposhnikovia divaricata, assembly GCA_036435485.1. NCBI lineage: Eukaryota > Viridiplantae > Streptophyta > Magnoliopsida > Apiales > Apiaceae > Saposhnikovia > Saposhnikovia divaricata. The sequence continues at coordinate 62,409,298 of CM071597.1, read as the reverse complement.
CACCCAGGAATAACGAAAGCACCGTGATCGGAGACAGTCCCGCCACGCAAAGGACGACTCCGGCCGCCCAAAGAATGCTCGATTTCAATGAAGACATGCCCTCCCCTGAAGAACAACAAGAAATGCTCGCGAAATGGAGAGAAGAGAAAGCCAAAGGAAAGGAAACAGAGAAAGCGAAAAGCCAGAACGAAGCAACAAGGCAAGCCGAGCTAAGGGAAGCCGACCGAGTAAAGCTACAAACCTTGAAACTCCAAAGAGAGGAAATCGAACGACAGGAGAAGACATTGCGCGAAGCCCTGGAGGCCGAAGACCGGACACCCAAAGATGACCGAAAAGATAAAAGGGTCAGGGACGATGAAGATGAGTCATGGAACTCAGAATTACAATCTAAGAAAACCAAGTCGAAGGTTGTAGATTCCTCGGACTCGGAAGAAGAAGGTCCGCACACAGACGATCGTATTCGCAGACTGGAAAAGGTTATGTTCGGAGATAGGACAATTAGCCACGAGCCTGTCGTGACCGAAGAGATAGAACAATACCGACCACCACCAGGAAGGCAATTCCCGAAGATGCACGAGTTCAACGGAAAAGGCGATCCCGAAGACCATTGTGAGAAGTACGAATCCCTCATGACTGGTATGGGGCATTGCGACATCATGCTGTGCAAAATGTTCAAAACTTACCTAAAAGGGTCAGCATCCATGTGGTATCGTTCGCTAAGACCACGGTCGATTGATTCTTATGGACAAATTAAAAGGAAGTTCTTGAGAAATTACTCCCATTTATGCCGAAGAGAAAAAGACACTGAAGCCCTAATTCACTGCAGACAAAGACCGAACGAAGAATTAAGGGACTACCTAGCAAGATTCAAAGAGGAAGCCGGAATGGTCACAAGCCTCGATAAGATCAAAGCCGCTGGATTCCTTTCAGCAGGTCTCGACCCTGTGAGAGGCAAGAAGCTCCGGTCATCTCTCTATGACGTTCCCCCAAAATCACTAAACGACATATACGTTCGGGGAGAAGCAATACGAAGGAAGTTGGAAACAATTGGAGGGTACAAAGAAAGTCGAAGGAACGACAGAGACGATAGAAGAGGCGAGCGCAGGGACGACCGAAGGAATCATAGCAACACACGAGGAAGGATGAACGATCCAAAAACAACAGGACAAAGACAAGACAAAGATAGTACTGTGTTCACTCGCCTCAACACACCCATCTCCAAGATCCTCCATGAAATCAAAGGAAAACCAGGGTTCGTTCGACCACCTCAAATAAAAACCCATGAGTCCAGAAGAAACGAAAACAAGTACTGCAAGTATCATCGGGATAAGGGCCACAACACAGATGAATGCTACCACCTAAAGAAGTTGATCGAAAAGATGATCAAAGGCGGGGGGTTATCCCAGTTCGTGGGCGACTTAAGAGAAAAGCTCGATGCGAAGGAAAGGAAAGATCCCGGAGAAACCGAAAGACCGGAAAAGTATAGAGGCGAGGTCCGAACGATCTTTGGCGGCACAATACTTGATCGGGACAGTAAGACGGCCCGAAAGAAATACACCAGGCAAATATACAGTCTTTACCAATCAAAAACAGCCAAACAACCATTACCGATCAGCTTCACGGAGGATGATTACGAGGACGTCATATGGCCACACGAAGATCCCCTGGTTATCAATCCGGTAATCGGAGATAACAAAATCTGGAAGGTGCTAGTCGATGAAGGGAGCTCGGTCAATATCCTATACCACAGGACATACTCTAAAATGAACCTAGGAGGAAAACACCTCGAACCATGCCACGAGGCACCCTTGTACGGCTTCGGTAATCAACCAGTACCGATCGAAGGTACCATCAGATTAAATGTGCTCCTAGGAAAAGCGCCATATACCGTGGAAAAGGAAGCTAAATTTTACGTCGTTCGGGTAGACAGCCCATACAACGGCATCCTGGGCAGACCCGTTTTATCCCTATTCCAAGCCGTATCATCCATACCGCACTTGAAGCTAAAATTCCCTACCGAGCAAGGGATTGGAGAAATGAAGGGCGATCAAAAAGCAGCAAGAATCATCATGTTAGAAGATTTTGACAAAGATAAAGACGCAGAATTGGTCGAATCCGGGAAAAGGAAAAGAGACGAAGACGCCGGGGGAAACCATCAAATGTTGAACATAGAGATCGAGAAGTTTGGGACCGATCTCTCCTGTCCAATTGCCGAACCGGCAGCCGAAATCGAAGAAATCGAATTATATGTGGGCCAATCCGGGAAAATGATCCAAATAGGCAAGGGGATGGAACCAGAGCTGAAGGAGAGGGTCATTGCCGTCATCAGGGAATTCCACGACGTATTCGCTTGGAATCCCGAAGACATGCCTGGATTAGATCCTTCAGTCGCGAAGCACTGTCTAAACGTCGAACCCGACGCCCAACCTGTAAAACAGAAGAAGAGAAATTTTGCCATAGAAAGACAAAGGGTTATCCAGACCGAAGTTGAGAAACTACTAGAGGCCAAATTTATCGAAGAAATTGATTACCCCGAATGGTTGGCGAACGTAGTTGTCGTCAAAAAGTCAAACGGCAAATGGAGAATGTGCGTCGATTACACTGACCTAAATAAACACTGTCCGAAAGACCACTATCCCCTACCCAACATCGATCAGCTAATAGACGCCACATCGGGACATCAGATCCTCAGTTTTTTGGACGCTTTTTCAGGATATCACCAAATCGCCATGAATGCCGAAGACATTCCGAAGACAGCATTCATCACCCCGAACGGCACTTACGCATACATAAAAATGCCCTTCGGGCTAAAGAACGCGGGGGCAACTTTCCAGAAAATGGTTAACAAGCTCTTCAAAAAGCAAATAGGACGAAGCATGGAATGTTACGTCGACGACATGATCGTAAAGTCACCCTTCCAGGATCATGCAAACGACCTGAAGGAATGTTTCGAAACGTTAAGGGAAAACAATATGAGAATCAACCCGAACAAATGCACGTTCGGGGTTAACAGCGGAAAATTCCTTGGATACATGGTGAGTGCCCGAGGGATTGAGGCAAACCCAGAGAAAATCAAGGCCGTCATGGATATGGAAGCACCCAAGACAATAAGAGACATTCAGAAATTAACTGGACGAATGGCAGCTCTCCGGAGATTCATTTCCAGGTCTGCTGAAAAAGCGTTACCATTCTTCGAAGTGCTTCGAGGAAAAAAGACTTTCGATTGGGGACCAAATTGTCAAAAGGCATTCGAAGAAATAAAGGAGTATCTGGTGAACACCCCTCTCTTGATGAGACCGAGACCAAACGAAACTCTACAGTTATACCTGGCTGTGAACGACCGAATGCTTGGAGCTGTACTGGTCAAACAACACGAAGGAAACCAACACCCGGTATTTTACGTATCTCACATACTGAAGGACGCCGAAACTAGATATCCAAATGCAGAAAAATTCGCCTATGGGTTGGTAATGGCATCGAGAAAATTACGACACTACTTCCAAGGCCGAACGATTCAGGTCGTAACCAACCAACCACTGAAGAAAATCATGCGCAAGCCCGAGGCATCAACAAGGATAATCGCCTGGTCGGTCGAATTGGGAGAATACGATCTGGAGTTCATTCCCAGAACGGCAATTAAGGCATAAGCTTTAGCCGACTTCATGGTGGAATGCTCTTTCTCCAGTCCGAAGGATTTGGTTGCCGAAGAACAACCGATCCGTTCTCCAGGTAAATGGAAACTGTTTGTAGATGGTTCTGTGGCCGGAACCAAGTGCGGAGCAGGCCTGATTCTAACCAGCCCCGAAGGATTCGAAATATGTCAGGCAATTAGGTTCACCTTCTCCTTAACCAATAACGAGGCCGAATATGAGGCCCTGATAGCAGGCCTAAACTTGGCAAGAAATTTGGAAGTAAAACACTTAAGAGCCTTCAGCGATTCAATGTTGGTCGTCAAACAGTTCTCCGGTGAATACGGACAGAAAGATCCGCGAACGAAGGCATACGCCACCGAGGTTCACAAGAATTCCGTGCTATTTGAGTCATTCGAGCTAAGCCAAGTAGCCAGAGAAGATAATAGCCGAGCCGACGCCCTGTCAAGGCTAGCTTCGGCAGAAACCCAAAACCTCACAGGTTCTATCTACCTGACCGAAGTAAAATCGCCTTCGATAGACAGAAAACACTGCCTGGAAATACACCAAGGAATCAATTGGATGACACCGATCAGAGCCTTCTTAGAAAAAGATACCCTACCACTCGACAAGAAACAAGCCCAGAAGATAAAATACCGATCCGCTAGTTACTCAATTGTTGGAGGAAGGCTATATAGAAGGTCGGTCACCCAACCGATGCTGCGATGCTTGGACCCTGAAGAACAATTGATGGCATTGGAAAGCGTTCACGAAGGTATCTGCGGGGAACATCTAGCCGGACGGTCGCTTTCCTTCAAAATCCTTAGGCAAGGATTCTTCTGGCCAACATTAAGGGAGGATGCTTTGAACTACGCGAAAAAGTGCAAACAATGCCAGTTATTCAGCAACGTTCCGAAACAACCCCCAGAGGAAATGACATCGGTACTCAATCCCATTCCCTTCGCCATGTGGGCAGTAGATATTGTCGGCATCTTACCCACAAGCACTAAGCAGGCTAAATATTGCATCGTAGCCATCGACTACATGACTAAATGGGTAGAAGCCAGACCACTTTCCGCCATCACCGAAGATGCAGCTAAGAAGTTTGTGTTGGAACAAATAATATTGAGGTTCGGCATCCCGATGATATGTATCTCAGACAACGGAACCCAATTTATTGGAAGCAAATTTCGGAAATTCTTATTCGAGTTCGGAATACAACAAAAATTCAGCTCGGTCGGCCACCCACAGGCAAACGGGGCGATCGAAGCGGCCAACAAAATCATATTCGACGGAATTAAGAAAAGATTGGGAGATTCCAAGGGCCTTTGGGCCGAAGAATTGCCATACGTCCTTTGGGCCTACCGAACGACACCGAGATCATCTACCGGCGAAACTCCTTTCAAGCTTGCCTTCGGCACTGACGCCCTCATGCCGACCGAAGTGGGTCTAGAATCATACCGAACACAGGTGTTCAACATTGAAATGAATGAATACGGGCTTCGGGCAAATATAGATTTGGTTGAAGAAGAAAGAGAGGCTGCCCACCAAAGAAATTCGAGATATCAGCTCCGAGCAGCCCAATACTACGATTCTGGAATAAAGAGAAGATCTTTCCATGTAGGGGACCTAGTACTTCGTGAGTTAGCAACTTCAATGCCGACCAAACAAGGCAAACTTATGCCAAATTGGGAAGGTCCTTACGTGGTGGTTGAAGTTGTCCGTCCAGGAACATACAAGCTAGCTCATTCGGACGGGAGCCACATCAAGAACACATGGCATGCTTCACGCCTTCGCCGTTTTTATCAGTAAGCTTCAATATATGTATTTTCAATGTATACCCCACTATTTTTTACCCTTGAAATAAGCAGAATTGAGGACTCATGTTTTTAGTATTTAAGCTACTTTGACATAATTAAGGAGGGAGGATACATTTCCAACAGATCAAAGGACCTTAATTATTCACAAACTCCTTAAATACTGGGGAAATGCTAGGCCGAAGGCCAGAGATGCATAAAAACAAGAATTATGCTAGGCCGAAGGCCAGAGACGCATAAAAACAAGAATTATGCTAGGCCGAAGGCCAGAGACGCATAAAAACAAGAATTATGCTAGGCCGAAGGCCAGAGATGCATAAAAAAGAATTATGCTAGGCCGAAGGCCAGAGATGCATAAAAAAGAATTATGCTAGGCCGAAGGCCAGAGATGCATAAAAAAGAATTATGCTAGGCCGAAGGCCAGAGATGCATAAAAAAGAATTATGCTAGGCCGAAAGGCCAAAGCTGCATAAAAATAAAAAAATTATGATGCTAGGACGAAAGGCCGAAAATGCATAAACGCGAAAAATATGGCAAAAACAAAGCGCCGAAGATGCGTAAATATAAATTATGCTAAGGCAAAAACAAAAAGGCGAAGATACAAGACAGAATCAAACTGCAATATTTATACAATAAAAAGGCCCGAAGGCACAAATATCACGCCCGAAGGCAACAGTAAATGTTACAGCAAAAGTTGCTAAAAGACAAACTACACTAATCATCAGAAAGTTCTTGATCTTCGCCCGAAGAAACATCCAGCGGCTGATCGGACTTCTCCCTGCCGACTGGATCAGTCATACCAAGCTCGGTATCAATCAGCTGGGTATGATCGAAGCCTAAGGCATTTGCCTTAATGACAGCATCATCATAACCCATCTGATAACACCGCTCTTCGGTACGCTCGAGCTTCTTTATCAGCTTCCGAGAACCCTTTCTCGTGGTCTTCAGCTGCTTGTTTCTCCATTCCAGGCGCTTCTGCAAAACATCCAGCTTCTCCTGGAGCAGATCATTCGCCGTCTTCAAGGATTCCGACTGACCCGTAACTCTTTCGAGCTCGACCGTCGAATTCCGAAGGTCCTCCTCGGCCTTGACCGCCCTCGACTCCAGCTGGTCGACCCTTTTCAGCTTTTCCTGCATCGCTTCGACCCTCTCGGTCACCACGGCGGACCAAGAAGCACCCTGTAAATAAACAAAGGCAAAGATCAAAAGCTGAAGACAAAAAGACGAATGACGGAAAAAATTTATATTACCATGGAGAGGAGGGCCATCATCTCAGTGCAAGCCTGAAGGTCAGTCGCCTGATCGTAAGTCGGTCTGTCGGCCGGAAGAACGAGGCCTCTACACAGATCGGGGCCTATAATGGTCGAGGCCGGAGGAGCAGGGACAATAATCTTATCGGTCTCCAGGACGCCCCATTGGGGTGCATACACCTTCAAGCCCGAATCTTCCGACCGAATCCTCTTCCTTGGTTCATTCGGAGTAGAAGGGTCAACATCATTCCCCAAATCCAAATTCTGAATCGGATTTGAGGTTGGATTAACCTTCACCAAAGCCCTATCTCCTTCATCACCGACCGAACCGCGCGTCTCTTCGGCCTCTTTATTCGCTTTGGCCGCCAGAGCTACGGCTACAAGGTCGGCCGCCTTTCTACGCTTCCTCTCGATGATCTCATCATGGGAAGACACTGCACAAAACAAAGAGAAAAGTTAAGGCATAAATAACCGAACAAATACATAAAGATGTTTTGACGGAGTATGGACACAAGCATATCGCGAAAAACAAATACAAGACACAAAGAAAACGGAAAGACAAGAGAAAGTTACCACTACCCCAAAGACGATCAACCAGTCGTTATCCCGACTGAGGGACAACGGGACTTTATCCATCTCTAGGCCACAGAGCAAGCGGTAATCATGCTTATCCGCCTCCGAAAGCGGGGTACGAAACTTCAACATCGAAGGATCGACATCCTTCCAGACACCAAACTTCTCCATCCTCGGGCCAGAGACGAAAGCCCACTTCAAATGAGTCTCTTTGTTACTGGAATTCTTGAATGCCCAATCCGCCCTACCTACCCGGCGAGCGATTGTATAAAAACCATTACTCTTCGAATTCCGCCGAAATTCGAAATGATGCCAAAAAAGATTCGTCCTTGGTATCATCTTCACGGTCAAGCACCGAGCCTGGAAGACGTTAATCTGAATAAAGCTGTTCGGGTCCAACTGACCGATAGCTACCCCTGTCTGCTTGAGGATGCTCCTCAAAATGCACAACATCGGCAGGCGAAATCCACACTTGAAAGCAGCTTCAGAAATACCCGTAGCTAGACCTCCTCCGTACGCCGCCGGCACTTCAGGATTGTGCCAAATCCTGTCGTTCTTCCTTGGAGTATAAAAATACCAAACGTGCTTCTCCACGACATATTCCGAAGAAAATCTAGCGATTGTACTTTCGGCCAATCTCGACCGATGGTTGGCTGCTGGAAACTCTTCGACGTTGCTGAAAGGGGACACTTCCGAAGGACCCGCACCTTCGGTCGATCGATCCATATCCCTGCATTCGGAAATGTAGAGATTAGCCGTGTACTCGGGCCGGAGTAAGAAAACATTTAACAAGAAAGAGAAAACCGAGTACAGTGGGCCAGGATCGATCGAGAATGTCCCATGCCCCGAAACAAAATTAGAAGACCAATCCCATACAATCCTCTAAAACTCATCCTAACCCTGAAGGAAATCCTAATCAATCCCTTAAAATCCTATGGGAAGCTTTTCGAAGATCAACAAGATTCAAGACCCTTTCTTTTCGTCCAAGAAAAACACAGAAAAAAGGAATATGGTCTAGAAATAGCATACGGCAATTTCAACATATTAAAAGATGCATACATATACATACAATCATACGTATATATACAACGATTTTCACAAAAAAGGGGGGCAAAGAAAAGCTTACTTATTCGAAGATTCTCGAGAAGATCGTATTCCTGAGGATAAAATGCTTGAACGTGGGACTCCAACGAAGTCGGAGAACTCAAGTTTTCCGGGGAAGAAGCGACGGTTCCAATTGTCGATATAGATTCTCTTTAAAGAAAGGTGTGTTTGAAACTTTTCGTGAGATGGTATAAAATGAGAGGGATGTGGGTCGCGTAATTTTTTAAACAAAAGATATGTGACGCTTGGAGATCTTTCGAAATCCAACGGCCCAGATTGAGGCGCAAATCTCAAAATCAGACAGCTGTCCCTCATAAAGGAACACGACTCCCCAAGAGAAAACTCGACTCTTGTCCATCGCCATGCGACCGAACGAATGATCAGATAAATTCGACAGACGCGACCGAACGGAACGTGTCAAATGAAAAATATGGGTTCTTTAGCCTTCGTCCTAAAAACATTACCGAACGAAGCCTAGGGACATGTTGGAAGCCATATACCCATGATGGGCCGAACCGAAGGCCCAACAAGAAGAAGCCCAAAATGGCTAACGGTCTCCTCTTTTCTTGAACGGTATTTATCTACTTTCGGTGGTGGAAAACATAATGATGCCCATGGGGCCCTTTTAAGGTAACGGACATAATTTCTAAGGTATAAATATAGATTGAATCCACAAGAGAAGACACATGCTCATAATTTACTAACACACACTCTCTTTACGTTCAAAGTACTCTAAAAACGCGACTTACTTACTCTCACACCGGAGGTGAATCGGGGGGACAATCCCTCGCATTCTTCTCACCTTTCAGGGTCAACCCGAAGGCCGACCCGGTGGAAATCCAGTCGTAACAGTTAGATTGCAAGGAAGAGCTGACAAAAGATGATATGTGTACAAATCTAAGAATTCCAGGGAGGGCCAAGGATCCCTGCCCCCATGTCCGTCCCTGCCATGGATCATACAATAAGTATCTTGTCTCAATGAATGTCAAATAAAATGTCTTCATAAATGATTTTATGCCTCGAGAATTATTATTATCATTTGTTGATTGCAATCAACTTTGAAATCTTCAAGAGAAGGACTCCCAAGTAAGGTGAGTTTTAAAAACCTGCAGCTGTTTGGTCACCGAATTTCAAAAAACCTTCCAAGATATATCCAATAACTTAATCAAAGCAAATATCTACTGTTCTTAAATACAGAAGACTAGAAGCAGCACCAATAACAAGACCAATCTGCACAAATTATTCTTTCCTCTAAATATTGCTGCTATCCTGTTTCCCGGAAGCTGCATATTATCCCGATGTGATCGCCTGCGAATTCTTACAAATACAATCTTTTGTTTTGTAATTTCTGACTTGCTCCCACGTTTCCTTCAAAAATTGCAAATAAATTTCAGTGTATCATAAGGGCCAGGGTATAAACATATTTACTGAGGATAAATTTCAGTGTACAAACTGCAGCACTTAAAGGGAAAATATTAATTAACCCTACACAATAATTACACTTTGAACTAGGGGAATTGAACAAAAATGATATATGAAATATATGACTTACACTTCAACAATTATTATTATTACTTGTTTGCAATCTATATTGACTTTTCCAAGTTAAGGACTCCAACCAGAAGTAATTAGTTTGAAGGGCAGAAGTACACCAGTACACCGTATGTTTGCTTTGATTCAAAATTAAAAAACAAAATCTGTTATCAACTTTTTTTTTTTTGCATAATAATAGACTGAACTACTAGCATAGAACACTCATAATTTGGCATCATCCCTTGTTCTATTAACTATAGCATTAACCTTTAAGCATTAGCCACAATAAAACCACATTTGGTCAGAACTTGCTTGGCTTAATTGAAAAGCTGCTAACAGATATAGCAGTCCATGCAATAGAAACAGACAATCACACGAAAGTTCTGCTTTCTGAATCTAGCATACAAGGTCATGGTAAACACTCTCTCCCTCTGTACCAAAAAAAAGAAAGAAAAGAAACTAACCACATCGGCCAAAATGGTTGAATCCCAACTAAAATGTTATGCCAAAAGTTCTCATAGGATCAGTCTTTATGGTAAAAATTAAAGTCATCTTATCATATATAATCAAACTATCAGATACAAATATCAGATGTGCTCATATTGCAATCAAGTTGGATGAAAATAAAGTTGACTCTTCTTTTTAACATGCTTTCGAAATTATATATATAGAGAACAGAATCTCCGTGACACTAGAATTTTTTGTGACCTAGCAGCATTCACCATATGCCCCAAAAAACTTTGAAAAAGCACTTATGGCAAAGCGTCAACCGTTTAACTAACTATGAGTCTTTGCTTGTCTCTTGTTTAGATGTTGTGATTTCCGTTCTATTAAATCATAGTACCTTTTGCGATTCTTGTTATAATAAATACACAAGAAAATTTTTATTCCTTTAAGTTTGATTTTATTTATTGTTACATTACGTCAAATGCTTTGACAAAAGTGAGCTTTGTACGGTCTTTTTACACAATCGACGTTTTTGTAGGAAAATTTCAAAAGTGCCGAGGAGAATCTTTTCCCCATACACGTGAATAACTCCTAAACTTTAAAATTTAAATATCAACTGCCATATGTATCTAAATTGGTTTTAATTCTTAATTAAAATATATAAAACACCAACATGGTTCTTAGTTTACCTTTGAGGATATCTGCACTAGGAGAATTACTGAGCAAGTAGTTAATGACATGATCGGTAGACCTGGTTGGCATATCATCTAGCCCTCGCAGGGAAAGAACTTTGAGGTTATCCAATGGAGAAGGCTGATATCCTGAAAAATCTGAGATCCTCCTAAGAACCTGGAGGAATTAAACAAACATGTGACTTAGTTGATAGTGTACTTTAAATTAAACTAAACACCGCATGGAGCACTATAATTGAATTAATTGTGTACTGACAAAATATTATGTAACGAAAGCGAAAAAAATATTCGTCAACCACAGTATATAAATATTAACAATAATGAGAATGGAAGTAGAAAGGATGCCTCAATTGTTTCGCTTGATAGTTTGAGCAGTGGAGTTCCCCTGACTGCGTTCAGCATCTTTATGTGATTTTGCATAGTACGCTTAATTCTGTCATCATCATAGAATACCCAGTCGTAGTCCTCGATTTGAATATCAATATCAGCTTCTTTCACTAAAGGGAACCCATCCCCAGCACAGAAATCAGGTACATGAGTAGAACGAAATTCAAAGTATAACAACTTTGGTGCCGAAACCACAAATGTACAATGTCGATGATCCGGACCCAAGGTAAGACTTTCGAGATTAGGACAATTTATGGTGTAAATTTCAAGTTCATAGAAAATTTCAAAGAACCCAGCTAGAGTTAGTTCCTTCAAGTTATCGAAGCCTGAAATTTGGTTTCCGAATTTAACATTCTCGAGATACAAAGAGCTCAAATTGGGCAAATTCCAATCCAATGGATTTACGTTTCCGCAAAAAGTAAGATGCAATGTATTTATAAATTCAGATTTCATGCAAATAAAACCCATGTTTTCTTCAAAACTAATCTGCAAATTCTCGACATTATGAGCAAGTGCATACTGTAAGATTGTCAATCTTAGACTATACCAGATACCAGAGCAATCAATTTTTATTGTGGTGATAACAGAATGCTGGTCTCGATATTTGAGAAAATTATTAACATATTTTTTGTAATTTAAATCACAAACTTTATGGTTTGGATTAAAATTGAGACAGGGAAGAGTAGTCCAGACATTGAGCCATCTTTTTGATAATACACATGTTTGTACTGCGATTCGAGAATCGAGTTTGCAGAGGATTTGACAAAGCAGTTCATCAGGTAATTCACTGATTCTATCTTCTTCTTCTTGTTGTTTTGCTACTTCTCTGACCATTATTTGTTTCGGAAAATTGCAGTTGGACGTCCTTTGTTGCAAGAACCCTAGAGTGTATTGAGGTTGATTTGATTGTGGAATACGTGACTTCTAAAGTCCGTTCTCATGATTTTAACTTTTTAACTGTAAATTTCATATTGGAATCTAAATCATATCGGGATTATAAATTTGAGTAAGATATATTATTAATAGTAGCATATAATTTTTGCGATGCAAAGTTGCTTGTAAATTTTTTAATTATATTTTATTATTAAAGTTTTAAGTTCTATATATATATTTTGATTATTAAAATAATTTTTTAACTTTATAAATCTCATTTATATAAATATTATTAAAACTATTTATTTTGAATTGTTACTTTAAATACATACTTATACATATAAATATTACATAAAAATTATTTTCTTAAACTTTTATTTAATAGAAAAAGTGAAATTTATCTAATCATATAGACCTTTTTTCGATTTTATACAAAATTTTCTATATTGTAAGTGTTTTCCAAATTTTGTGTAATTTTTTACTATATAGCTTATTACTCATGTGATGTAGGGATGTTTTTTTAATTTTTTTTTTATTATCCATATTTTCATTTATATTTTTTAATTAATAGGAAAATAAATTATAGAGGATAATAAAATATTATAATACATGTTTGATAGTAATTTTAACGATAGTGTTTGAATAATTAATAATATGTTGATAGAAATTGAATCTTAAACTCGTGAGAGTAGTTCATAAAATAAAATAATATATATGTTTAATAGAGATATGTTGTTGGTGGAGTCGAACTTGGAACCTATAAGAGTATTTTAAATATTATAAAAGGAATATTCTTTTAGCATTAGATTCAATTGTTCTCATTTATTTATCTTAAAATCTAACGGTTGTTATTGAGTGTTCCAAAGAAAATGTATCAAACCGACAACCAAATATATCTTGTTTCGCTTATAATAGTATAGTATAGATAGGATATAATAATTATATAATAAGAGTAAGAGGAATAATAAGTGAGTACTACCATAGATTAAGGGTTCGACTCTCACTACCAACATAATTAAATTTATTATTTGTAACTTTAAATATACTAATGAAAAATATGATAAAATTCACTTTTCTAAACTGATTAATAATTTATTAAATTTAATAATGAAAACTCATCAATCATCTATTAAATTGGATATTAGCATACACCAAAATTTAGTTTAAAAGATAGTATTGAAAAATTACGAGTATATAAACACAAAGTAGCACTCATCTCTTCCATAGAAAACTACTATCCTTGTTTTTCGGGAAACAATTTAAATCAAACCTGACTTTAACTACTAAATAGTTCCGGTTCAAAAGAGAAACAACTTATTATTAGTTACATGTATAGATTTTTTTACAAAATAATTTATAATATAAAAATAAAAATACATATTAGCCAATAATTATATCCTTATGTATAATATTCGTAAAAGAGATTTTATCCATAATTTTGGTCACTATACATTCAAAATAATCTCAACCGTCAAATTTAAAATTTTTAAAAATAGACGATCAAGATTACATCAAATTAAAAAAAATTATAATATAAAAATGATATAATTAGAAAAGGTTGCATTAGAAGTGAATTTTAAAAAGAAAATTGTAATGTAAAAATGATATAATTAAAAAACGGTGTATTAGAATTGAATTTTTTTAAAAAAATTATAATTTGAAAAGGATATAATTAAAAAAGGTTGTATTAGAATTGACTTTTATTTATTTTTTATTAGTATAAAAAAAAATCATATTTACTATTTGGACTCTATCTTGAGATCTAAAAATTAGATTTGGATTATTTTACAATCCACGCAAAACTCATGAATTATCTTTAATTTAGTGATGAATTAATAATTATGATTCAAATGGAAACACTCAGAATCTTAAGAGAAAATATAATTACGAATTTTTACATTAATCATATTCAATGTAGAAGTCCTACAATGGTAATGATATTCAATGTAGAAAACCAAATTATATATGATTTAAATCATTGACATACACCTTTTTGTATGTCAATATAAACACACTTTTTAGTTTATAATATATTAAAATATAAAATATTTTTTTGTGCTAGATCCGACGGTTTTCATCTATTTATTTTAAAATCTAACGATTTTTATTAATTTTGTCATACGAAAGACCGGACCACCAATTATTAAAGTTTTGGACAAAATTACTCTTACACTTATTGTTAAAATTGTATTTGGTTGTTAGAAGAACTATCTTCAAATAATAACAAGGGTATTTTGATAAGCAAAACGAATTATAAGTAGAATTCATAAATCGAATAGAATTTTCAACTTAAAAAATCGTCAATTTCTTCTCTCTATTGTTTCTGTATTGACTTGATTGGAAAATAATCGTTAAACCATCAATAAATTAAAGTTTGTTTTGTTAATTTTACGTGGACTGTAAAACCGTCCAAATTAAATTTTAAGAATTTAAGATAGAATACAAATATTAAATCAAACATGTAAAATCTTATATATTTCAATTTTTTAATATTAATTGGATATGTAAATTAATAACATATAAAATTAAAAATTAATATAATTAAAAATTATAAATATTAAAAAAGAAGTCGTGCGTTGCACGAGTTATAAGGTAGTTATATATATGGATATTATGATAAACACCTAGCTTGTTATAATCTTATTATAGTTAACTTTTCCACAATTTTATATATAATATATTATAATATTATAATATATTATAATACTATATCATAATATTATAACATATTATGACAGACACCTAACATGTTATAATCTTATTATAGTTAACTTTTCCACAATTTTGTAAAATTTGTTGCATTTGTTTGAGAAAAATAAGGTCATTGATTAAATTGTAAAATTTAACAAATTCATTGGAATTTTTAGCTAGTAATTCATTTTTATTTAAGCTGCTTGTTTCAGAAAGGTCTAGCCATGGATAAATATAGTTGTGGAGTGTTATTTACGTTAGATTGATTAGATAACAGAAAGGTCTATGATCGATTTGTTTTTATACAAAATTTCTACAGATTAAGGGCTTGTCAAAATCAAACCAAAAAACTTGGCAAGTGCGATGGGACATGTGTGGGTTGATTCTTTCTAACTCTTTTTTTTTTTTTTGCTAAATTTGATTCTTTCTAACTCTATATGTAAGCATCAATCAAAATGCACCTAGAAAAAAAAAAGATTTTTTTGAAGATATAAATCTTAATAATCTGGTCATATAAAATATTATATTAATATACTAAAAATAATTAATTTATTTATAAATTTATCCAATTCCAAAATGTTTAAAAACATTGATATAATATTCAAATTTTTAGTAATTAATACAATTTCAATTTTCGTTAACCAATTAAAATCGTCCGAAACAAATTCAGGTAGAATCTAAATTTACAATAAAAACCGTCCACCACAAATATTTGGCCATACATACATTTGAAGGCGCATAACTCACACGCATCAACATGGGCGGCAGATATTCATCAACCAAACAGATAAAAACGCCCACCCAATTTGTTAGTTATCACTCCAACCATTTTCAAAACACGCACTAAAAATGGGGATAACAAAAGAGCAAGTGGAGGAGAGAAATGGAGATGTAATAGTAGTGAATCCAAAGCCAAACAAAGGATTAACATCCAAAGCTATTGATTGGATTGAGAGTCTGATTGTGAAATACATGTATGACTCTTCTGTACCTCATCACTGGCTTTCCGGTAACTTCGCACCTGTTCAGGAGACTCCTCCTGCTACTGATCTTCCTGTTATCGGTCATATTCCGGTAATTTTACTTTTCGTAAATTTTAAACTCGACTCGACTTAAGTTTGATATTGTAAAATAGGTGAATAGTATATGAATTGCGGTAATTTTACTTTATGTTGTTTCTCGTAAATTTTAAACTCGAAACTCGACTTGGCTTAAGTTTGATATAGTAAAATAGTAAAACAGGTGAATAGTGTTTGTGGTTTAGTGAGCTGTAAATTTTAAACTCGAAATTTGACGAAATATTGATACGTTTTGAAGTAATATAAGATAGGTTTGATTTAACTCGAGTTTATGTTCCGGTAAAATGAGTTTATCGTATTTACTATAATTTCATTCAGTTCCACACATACACATAATATTATGTATGTGTAGGCTAGTGTTTAGATAAAAATCGACTTAATGAATGAGTTGCGGAGCTAAAAGAGGTGAATAATATACTTACTAGTGGTGATTTGTTTATTTGTATAATGATGAGTTGTGATTTATGTTTTAAGTATGCAATCAAACTTGTTTTTACATCTAGTGAATTGTTTATTAAATTAGTTTATATTGGTTTGGATAAGATATTTGAATCTCAAGCTCGAGTTTCACCTAGTCATAAATTTTAAGTTTAAAATAGATAAAATTTTGAATATTAAATAGTATGTATGTTAGATTTGACTTGAGTTCAGATGAGATAAACCGATAAGCTTCTTTGGAGATTTGATTGAGCAGGTAAAAATGAAATTAATGAATTCCAGATTTATGTATAAAAGCATGTCTTTGTAATGTGATAAACAATAAAAAAAACTAAACATCGTTTAGGCTCACAAGTCTTACATGTTTAATCATTTGGTACTGAAGCTCGAGTTCAGCTTAATTTGTGGCAATCCGGGTCAGATTTCGAACCTTTTCTGAAAATTGGGTCAAGTCCCGATTCCGAATCTGAAATAGGTCGATATACACTAGCCCGAACGCAACAACTTCGATAATCCACAACCCCTTAAAAGATTACGATTTGTGCTTCGGATCTCTTGTGGGATAATACCACCAGTCTTCGTGTCCCCATGTCCGACAGCTTGACAAATCAAGTTTTCGAGGATCGACTCTGATACCATATGTGACAACCCGGGTGAAATTATGAGTCTTTTTCGAAAATCAGGTCAAATCCCAATTTCAAATTCGAAATAAGTCGAAGTAGACTGGCTGAAATGCAACAACTCGGGTAATCCACAAGTGCCCCACAGGCCATCAAAAGGTCATGATTTGTTGGTGTAGTAGTAATACTTTGTCTTATAAACTGAAGAAATTGTTCCGTCTCCTCAATGTGGGATTGGGGTGTTAACAATTATTGGCAAGTCGATTTGTTTTTGTATCGTGGATGAGTTCTATTTGTATTTCAATAAATCGTTTAAATTGCAAGCTAATATTTTATGTCCGGATTTTATGATGAATGTTATTTGTTTAATTCATCATTGTATTTACTAAAAGCTAAGTTAACTGTTAATTATCTGTATGTTCAACAATTTATTGGTTGTTTTGAATTAGGCAACTAATTTTTAGTAATATCCTTGTTTCTTATTCACATGAAAATTATGAGCTTGGGATTCATGGATAATAGTTTACTTGTTTAGTCATTAATGACAACCTTAATGTTTACTAGCTAATGTCTTAATTTTAGATGTCTATCTCGACGTTAATTTTCTAAGATGGATTATTTGTAATTCTTTGCAATAAATTTTTATAGATTCCCCACATCATCGGGTGACTATCTACTATTGAATCTTGAGAGTGTCTATAGCTTTAGATAGTTATTAACTGTATAAAGTTAGTTTGGGTTTGGTTCCACTTAGAACCGGATATAATTAGATACTTTAGAACTAACCTATATTCTTATACAAAATATACTACTTTATTTCATTACATTTTTTGCATGATTTTTTTTTGTTAAAATAAGAGAAATATCATGTCATGCTAAAAAAATATTTATTTAACTTATAAAAAAACTCGATGTTTAGCTAAAGAACAATATGTTCTATAATTTTTCAGAAACACTTTGAGTTTTGCTGCGAAATGACACATATCGTGTACTGCAGAACGAATATAAATATGAGTTGTTGATTAAGTACAAATCTATGACTTAAAAAAATCAAACCTAACCCTAGTTATGTAATGCAAAATTTTTTATTTTCCATTTGAATCTGTCTATCTTGGAACCCTAAATATATGTTTGAAAAGCTGTATAGTATTAGAATAAGCTAAACATAAGTACCAGAAAAACAAATCTTAGAAATGTGTATCTTATAGGTTGTCGGTGGATCTTACTTCAATTTTGTTCAAGTGATGGATATTATATGTTTTTGGAAACGATAATTAAGAAACTGGAAAGTTATTTGTTGTATCCTATTCTTTAGCTGGAGGGATGAACCAAAATTTACAGTTTAAGGAGTTGGTAATGTGGTTTTATTTAGTTTTTCATATTTCAATATTTCTTGCAGGAGTGTTTGAATGGTGAGTTTGTCAGGGTTGGTCCAAATCCAAAATTCTCCCCAGTTGCTGGCTATCACTGGTACGTCCTTGCTCTTTGGGATTAATTTGTATAGAAACTGCGAAGCTTACCCCTTCCTATTAACATGCATTAGAAGTAGGTCTGCTTACATAGTCTTTTTTACGTTTATCTATCGTTGATACTGGTCTTGTACAATGACTTTTATTTCCTAAGATATAAGTTGTGTTTTAACTTTTTATAATTGTCTTTTAAATAATTCAGGAGGATACTTACTGTTATTCTTCTACTGTGCAGGTTTGATGGAGATGGGTGAGTTTCCTTCTTCAAATGAAAATTGATAGATTTATTTTTCAAGTGTGAATGAAAGGAATTTTAGTGTTACAATCTATGATCCTTTCTGCATTAATCTAATCTTGATTACTTTTTATAACTGTAACTGATTTTAATTGGTTGAATAATGTACGGTGGCAACATACTAACAAGCTGGCCCGCTCTAATCACAACAATTAATAATATAGTTATAGGAAAATAAATGCAGCCATATCCTTATTGATATTAAAATTAACAAAGTCAAGCTGATTTCTTACTGATATGAAGCTACTTTAAGAATTAAGATGCATTTAGTCATCAGTGAGTGCTAGACGAAAGTTGCTAAGATATATTAATTCTTGCACTCTTTGTGAAAAGCGTTCTTGTCAAAAAGTTTTATACTTTGCTACTTAACGTGATCTTATATGTTTAATATCAGTCAGTACTATTACGGTGATGCATTATATAATCCATTGAATTTTTGTTCTTTCAACTTGCATGCTTTAATTAAATAAATTATACATTTTATGACATTATAACAAGTGAATTACCTAGGTGTACAAAATTGCCAAGGCTATCTTTGTTTGCAAGATTGTGATATGCAGATTTTTTACTCTTTGCCTCATTCTACCATGCTTAATCCTCTAAAATATTTAAATGGGCTATTTTCATAATTAGTTTTTTGTTCAAATTCGATACCACCCTCTCCATGGTATTAAATAGTTTCCCTCAAAAGAATTTCGAAGGTGTTGATATATTCCATGAAATTGTATTAAAGGATTTTCAATTTTGTATAATAAATGAGAGTGCATAAAAATAGTCCAAGGATTATAATCATTCTAAAGAAGCGTAGCCTAGATGGCTTGTGGCAGGACTTCTTTTGTTTGTTTACTACATCTTGGTAAGATTTTTTAAAGTGTACCTTTTGCAGGACATGCTTTACCAGGACTTTTTGTTTCTCTTTTTATCCTTAATTTTTATTTTGAAGATTAGAATTTAACCAAGCATTGCCTTTGCAAGCAAGTATGCTCATCACCCTTTCCCAGTAATCAAACCACAGTTCTATCTTTCCCATATCCACTTAAATGCATATTTTATTTTACTAGTTTATTTGTATGAAATAAACTAGTAATATAAAACATTAGCTCATTGGTGCATTGTCCTTCATGATCTGCAGCATGATTCATGGATTACGCATTAAAGATGGAAAAGCTACTTACGTCTCTCGCTATGTAAGGACATCTCGTATAAAACAAGAGGAGACCTTTGGAGGAGCGAAGTTTATGAAGGTAACATCTAAGAAACTGAAGCCAATACTTTACACTTTTCTTCTCTCAGATCTCTAAATTGTTGGTTTATATTGTTTGGGATTCAGTCGTAACACGATATGCGAAGCAAGTTTAGTGGTGATACGTGTGAAACAAAATATTATTATGTTAAAAAATTTATAAGATCTAATTAGTGGCTCTCCGCAACCGTAAGGTTTTGGGTTCGGAGAGTGGGTCACTATCATGATATCAGAGCACAGTATAAAGTTATACTTAGTGGTTGGCATTTCGAGTCCCAGTTCCACCAGTACTGAGTGATTGTGTGATCGCATTGCGAGTCCTGGTTCCACATATACTCTCAAATCTCTAATTTGTACATTGAGGTTATGCTCATGGTCTCCTAGTGATCTACTCTATAATCCAAAGATGGGTCTTGGGTTGGGTGAGGGAAAAGTTAAAGGATTTTTAAAATCGCATTCAGCACCTTCAGGTTTTTGGTCATTAAAATATTATGCCTGATATCTGAATGTTTTTTTTATGTTGAACTCTATATCATTCGTATTTGATGTTCATAAATATGCCTGTGCTATATTAATTTCAGATCGGAGATCTCAAGGGACTATTTGGATTACTTATGGTCAATATGCAAATGCTCAGAGGAAAGTTGAAAGTACTGGATATGTCATATGGAAATGGAACAGGTAAGGTGGTCAAGATTCTGATCTAAAGTCCATTTATTTTTGGTGTCAACTATAATTATGATAATTGAACTTATTTTTTCTAAAACGTTCTTTATCATGTTACGATGTATGGAGAAACAAATGGAAGGAGCTGATATGACTTTCTCATTTACTGTCTTGCAGCTAACACCGCTATGATATATCATCATGGAAAACTCTTGGCTCTTTCAGAAGCCGATAAACCATGTAAGTTATCTCTCCGTCTATGCTGAATTTATAGGAAACATGTATAAATTTTGCTCAAGTAATTGTAGAATTGTATGAAGTTTCTGATTTACATTCTGAAATGTGTGTGCAATTTTTGTCTGCTCTTTCCATTGTTTGTAATGACATGTTGACATCGATTTTGTCTGGGATCATTTTAGTCTGGTGCGCATTTGCCTCCACCCTCCTTCCCCCTTTATGTTTATATTATAAAGAAAATATTTGTAATCAGACTATTGGGTTTCAATGAAGTAATAGACCTGATTTACATTTAATATGATCAATCACATCTAGGTTCATAGTTTGCCAAGTAAGTTCGTATTCACAATGAAAAAATTTCCATCTCTTTCTTTTATACCTAAAAATAATATATTATCTTTCTTATACCTCCCAAGCCCCGTGCTCCTGCCTAACAAACAAGAACCCTTCCCCAGCGCTTTTAATTTAACTTGATGTCTTCCCTTGCAAGAAGAGTATGGCACTATTGTCTAAAAAAACAAATATTTTCTCTTTAACTCGGATTATATTATCATTCTAGGAATCATATATTAAGGTGCAGAACAAGAATCACCCACTATCTTCTATCTGCAGATGCCATTAAAGTGTTGGAAGATGGAGATTTACAAACCCTTGGATTGCTGGATTATGACAAAAGGCTGACACATTCTTTCACTGCCCATCCAAAGGTCGACCCATACACCGGTAAAAGCCACTTCCCCAGATATTTCATGAGGTTTTTTTTGGAAATAATAGTTTGATAACAATGGAATTTCTTGCAGGTGAAATGTTTACCTTTGGCTATTCACATGCACCTCCGTATATAACATACAGAGTGATTTCCAAGGATGGTTTCATGAATGATCCAGTGCCAATAACATTAGCCGACCCTATAATGATGCATGACTTTGCCATTACTGAAAATTATGCAATTATAATGGACCTACCCTTGTACTTCAGACCCAAGGTAAAGGACTCTTTTTATACTCTTATCTGCATTTGTTGTGTTATTTGATGGATTATGATCTAAAGTCCCTCAAGTATGTGATAGTTTACCATACTGCACTTTTAAGCCATAAGGTATAGTATATGATGCTGATTTAAGTTCGCTAATATGGTTATTGAGCAACTGAGATTGACTTACCAAGGATTGTAATATTTAGGAAATGGTCAAGGAAAAGAAGCTAATATTCACATTTGATGCAACTAAAAAGGCCCGATTTGGTGTCCTTCCAAGATATGCAAAGAATGAGCTGCTGATTAAATGGTTTGAGCTCCCAAATTGCTTTATTTTTCACAACGGTGAGGCACCAAGTTCTTTATTCATCTTAAAGTAAATAAGTAAATTTCTTTTAGAGGTTGTTTGTCACCGCACTTCATTTCACGTCTTATATTGCACTCACAGATATGTTTGCATGTTATCTTTCAAGGGATAGCATACCTGTAGTCCAAGAGGGTTGGTAAATGTTTTTGCAAAGTATTTTGGTGGACATCATATTCTAGTAAATGATGTTCTGTTTATGAAACTGAACTTCTTTTTAGTGCTGGTTTATTTGGATTTTTTTTTAACTTACTGGGAAAAGAATTATGCAATTCATATGTTTTATCATTTATGATATCTTCTCCAGAATATCAGCATGAAATCACCTCATAATGGGTATTCCATGGCGACTAAGAAAATATGTTAGTTCTGACGGAGATAATTGTTTGTATTCGGTGATCCTTTTTGATTGTTGAGGTAAATTTGTTTGACACTTTCTCTTACCAGCCAACGCTTGGGAGGAAGGAGATGAAGTTGTTCTAATCACTTGCCGCCTTGAGAATCCAGACTTAGATATGGTTAATGGGAGTATGAAAGAGAAGCTCGAGAATTTTAACAATGAATTGTAAGGCTCTCGTCTACACACACACACACATATATTGGTAGTAAGATAATCATGTTTTAGAATAGCAGCCACTGACTATAAATAAATCTCAGGTTCGAGATGAGATTCAACATGAAGATTGGTCTCGCTTCACAGAAAAAGCTCTCAGCATCTGCTGTTGATTTTCCTAGAATAAATGAGAGCTATACTGGGAGGTATAAAGCTAAATTGTTCATGTTCTTCTATTTCACAAAAAAAAAAAACAAAAAAAAAAACAAAACTATGAAAGATGATTTTAGTCATAGCTTACTGATTTTAGAAAAAGGTTGGAATAATGTTTAAGAAATTACCGCAGCCCGTTAATTTATTTTTCTTTAGTTGTGATAACTTGTTGGAGATGCTTATATGCTTACACAGCCAATTGGCCCTATTTAGATTCTGATATCCATGAAAATCCTTTAATTGTTATTATCTGACTTCTGTTTTAAGCAGCACACTGAAATTCAAATTATTTCAATAAATTTAGGAAACAACGTTATGTCTATGGAACTATACTGGATAGCATTGCGAAGGTCACTGGGATTGTCAAATTTGATTTGCACATGGAACCAGAGATTGGAAAAAGAAAGCTGGAAGTTGGAGGAAACGTACAAGGTATCTTCGATCTCGGAGTTGGTAGATTTGGTTCAGAGGCCATCTTTGTCCCTCGCCAGCCAGGAACTACTTCTGAAGAAGATGATGGCTACTTGATTCATTTTCTACATGATGAGAACACCGGGTAATTGCTTGTCCCTCTTTTACAACATTGAAAATATATCTGTTAACTTCTTTTCTTTATTTTTCTACAAAACCAATGTCCTGACTATATATGTTAGGTAGTATTTGTTTCTTTTATTAGTATATTCTCTCATATATGAGTACCTATTTAATAAAGGCCTCTTCATGCAAGTGAAAACCAAATATATAAATATATATATATATATATATATATATATATGTATGTATATATATAGGGTCACGCTCTATGGAGAACCACTCACATCGGAGAACCTGAAAACTCTAATAAGTTCAGTAGCAGAACTTTAGAATTCATGTGTTTGACTTCAAAATTCAGATGCATAACTTTTAAGTTCAGCAGCATAATGTTTGTTGAAAAAAGTAAGTTCAGTCGTAGAACTTTGTAGAAAAAGCAAGTTCGGTTGTAGAACTTTTAATTTCATGTGCATAACTTTGAAGTTCAGTAGCAAAAAATTATATTGTTAGTACGAAACAAAATAGATTTTGCAGTAGAACTCAATGGTAATAAGTAAGTTCAGTTGTAGAATTTTGTAGAAGAAGCAAGTTCATTTGTAGAAATTTTAATTTCATGTGCATAACTTTAAATTCAGACTTTTAAGTTCAGCTGCAGAATGTTTTTTAAAAAAGTAAGTTCATTTGTAGAACTTTGTAGAAAAAGCAAGTTCAGTTGTAGAACTTTTAATTTCATGTGCATAACTTTGAAATTCAGTAACAAAACACTATATTTTTAGTACGAAATAAAATTGATTTGCAGTAGAACTCAATGGTAAGTTATAAGTTCGGTTGTAGAATTTTGTAGAAGAAGCAAGTTCAGTTGTAGAAATTTTATTTCATGTGCATAATTTTGAAATACAGTAGCAGAACACTATATTTTATTTACGAAACAAAATAGGTTCTGCAGTAGGATCCAATGGTTCCCCAGTTCTCTTTTAGATAGTGGTTCTCATTTAAATCAGACCCTATATATATATATATATATATATATATATATATATATATATATATATATATATATATATATATATATATTCTGTTACTTGGAATTTTTTAACGTCTGTAATTTTTATGCATTAAGTTGAACAGATAAATGTTAAAATGTACACCCTTCTGTAACAACATGTTACAATATCTATCTACTTATTGGCAAGCATTTTCAAGAGAAAAAGAATTGCCTGCTCAAGAATGTCCAACTGAACTAACAATTAGTTGACATCTGAAGATCACATAGTTCGGTACCTGTCATGCTTATTCATTTTAATTAGCAATATTGTTCCTCATTCTTCTTGATCAAGGAGTTACATTATCTGATTTCACTAAGAATTAAACAGGTGCTAGCTAACATGGCGCCACAGGCCATGTTATTCTTATCTAATGACAAAGTTATAATGAATTTCTCTCGTGCCACTGTATGCTCATCCCTCTTTTTGGCTACCTGTGCAGAAAATCAGCAGCAAATATAATTGATGCAAAAACAATGTCACCTGATCCTGTTGCAGTTGTTGAATTACCCCACAGAGTTCCATATGGATTCCATGCCTTTTTTGTGACTGAGGTCAGCAGTTTAGTGTTTTTCTCATTGAATGATTATCTTAGGAATTTTAAAAATCATATGTGAATGCCTACAACATAGTCTCATATTCCAAGTTAAAAGACATCAAAAGAGATAGTAATCCAACTACCTACCTGAGTTCACAAATTAATTGGAGCATTTAGTTAGCTCTAGCTTATGCATACTTAATTATATTTGTAATATTGCACATTTGCACCAGGCCTAAATTTTACTATTATCTCTAAGAGTAGTGACTGCTTACCTGGATGGAATGGAATGAGATTTAAAAGTAATTTTAGATTTGCATGCACATATAACTTGCGTCATTCCATTTCACAAGTTAAAATTAAGGTTCATATATGTATATCAAACTTTGCAGTTCCCATATCTTGCTTCTCATCTCAAATTCTTCTATTTCTTTAAATATCTTTGCATCTTTCATTTCATTCCCACCTGCATCCCAATTACTTCAAAATAAGCACCACCTTAGCCTGCATACACTAATTTCGGTTATTCTACTAATAAATAGGAAGAAGAAAAATACTTGATGATATTATTTATCTTGGTTTGCACTTATTTAACATCGATGTATGTACTTCTTAAAATTTCAATTTCACAAGTCACTTTACTTGAGTTCCTTTTTGTTGAGTCACAAGTTTTTCACAGTATAAACATTGACTAAAGATATGATATTATTAGAAATGATTATCACCGATATGTTATACATATAAATTCGTTTAGTCACAGTTAAATTACATGATATATATTAAAGATTTTTAGGAGCCTGTTTGTTCTGCGTAAAATTCTACTTAAAGCCCTAGAAAATCAAATATACAAGTAGTTTTCTTTAGATAAGCCAAACAGCCACCTAAACCTGTGCCATAACTGGAAAAAGAAATTAAACCACAACTAGTTTTTTTCAGTTAATATAGTTGTGGTTCTCTCCGACTCCTGACTAAACTATTCAGTCTTGTTACCCCAACCAAAGAACAAATGACTTTACTACACGGGATACTCAAGTAACAAATTTTCTTAACAAGCCGCCATGTTCAAATATGATATCTACAGTTCTTCCGCTGACTAACTTCCACAATATTAAATTGGCTAATAGCTGTCTTTACTAGCATTCCGTTTTTTTGCAGCTATGTTTACCAACCATTATCAGATATAAATAAGAATCTTATCCTCTGTTTCTCTTTTTTCTGAACAGGAACAACTTCAAGAACAAGCCAAACTGTAGAATCACTAAAGCTTGATGTTTGCAGCAAATTGTTGGCCTCTGTGACTTGTATACTTCATAGTTCATCATATAAATATTCAGTGTAATAACTGTTTCTTTAAGGAATGTTTATAAGCAATATAGGACAAATTCAAGTATGTGTTGTACTTATCAAACATACAAGAGTTACATAAATAGAAAGGCACAGGGACTTCTGTGATATATATATATATATATATATATATATATATATATATATATATATATATATATATATATATATATAGGGTCTTGTTCTAATAGAAACTAACTTAGAATAGAAACTAGAAACTAAACCTAAATTAAATATTTCAAGCTAATCTAATGACCAAATTAGGGGTACTCCAATACAAAAAACGTTTAAAATTATTGTCTCTATTCAACAAAAAAATAAAAAAATTAAAAAAAAGTTATTGTTCACGTGATGACGTGGCACGTGAACAGTAATTTTTAATTTTTTTTTTTTTTTTGTTGAATAGAGCCAACAATTTTAAACGTTTTTTGTGAAGGTGCCCCTAGCGGGGCCATTAAAATAAATGAAATATAATTTTTTTAGTGTAGGTTTCTAGTTTCTATTCTAAGGTTGGTTTCTATTTGAACGCTAGCCTATATATATATATATATATATATATATATATATATATATATATATATATATATATATATATAGTTGTCCCAAAAAACATTAAAACGACACCCACTACCCCTGAACAAATAGCAAACAGTTTAAAACACAGGGGTATTTCAGACTTTTCACTACCCGACAATAAAATAAACATCAATCATTACATATACAATGATTATTCACAACCGTTAGATCACATGTACACCGATTCATACAGACCGTTGGATGGATTAAAGCAACAAATGCAACACACATACAATACACACCACCACACCAGATAAAAACCATTAACATTTAACATTAAAATTAATTAACATCAAAAACAACTATTGGGCATTATCAGTTACAATGAATACAGATTACGAAGGTAGATATCACAAATCAAAGAGGAACGAATACAGGCTATCAAATTCAACACAGACAATCAAGATGTCGTTCCCATCTCTCAAGGATTACGCACTGAGCAGAATAAAAGGAAACTGCATGAAGATCAACCACTGCCAAATTGAATACAGACCAATGATTCCACACAACGCCCAGGGACCAGTCGTGATCGAAATTCACGATACATGGCTGAACATCGACCAATCCAGACAAGCGTGGTACAAGATCCCGATATACGGCCACGTCCAGTTAAACTTCTTCTCGGATTCATATTTCTCACTAAACGATCCAATACCGTGGAAGGTGAATATAAGGACAAGTGACACAAACATGAACAATGGAACAACATTCTGCAGCATCAAAGCTCGACTAAAGCTATCGATGGAGAAACACTCGATACAAATTACATGGCGGTCTCCATCGGTCAAACTGACAGGCCATGTTTCCACGACCTAATCGATTTCGGACATGTGAAAAGGGCTCCTCCACTTCCCATGCTACCAGACGGATGCAATCACCATGGAAGAGAACGACAGGAACAAAGGGACATACATGCCACTGACAATAACACAAGGAAAGACATATCAACAAACATTAAGATCAGCATCCTCGAGACATAGCACTTGCGACGACACAAGGAGCAGGAGAGACGAAGAGATCCCTCCAACACCATCACACAGGCGTTCCGAGTCAGCTGCAGACAGGTTCGTGCACTTGACACCAAGTGCCCTAGCAGATATCGTGAAGAATTCCACGGCAGCATCAACGAGCAACAAGCCAATATAATCCTGTATCTTATTAAATATCCACTGCGTGGCCCAAGCTTAATAAATCATGAGTTATTCATCTTTCATCGCATTCTTTCTTTTTACAAAAGAAACAAAAACACATATCCTTTATTTCTCTTTCTTAATTAACTTGAAAACGTATTTTCAAGTACATATTGATCTTATTGGCATTCGATCAAGTTATAGTATCTGGGAATATTGGGAAAAAATTAATTAAAAATGTAAAGTGTCATTGAAAATGGAAAAGGAGTTTATTAAAACAATATATATTAAAACGATACATAACAATTAAGATTGGGAATACAGTAGCTCGCCGACGAGCTATCGTATGACACATAATACAAGATAGCATTGGATGCCAAATTCATATAATTACCGCCACATTCATTCTCCACATAATCGTGGAATTCAACCCACGTTCGATAGTAGAAGTTCACCGCATAATCAAAGGTAGACACTTGCATTGCATCAGACGACTGCAAAACAACCTTACGTCGAAACAATAACTGAAACCTACTCGCCTGATCATTACGAGGACACGCATCCACAGCAGACGCACCGTGCGTTGTATCAAAAACATCACCATAATCGGGAATATCATCCCCGTGAGGCTTCTTATCCAGAACGACAGACAAATTAACCACACCGTGCAAAGATAACGCAGCACTTTCCATCACAACATCGGTCATCGAGCTAATAGGCTCATCCTTAACAGGCGACGAGGCACTAAAGGCACGAAGCGTACCAAGAAACCGAAGGCAACATATTTACCACGACGATCCAACACACCAGGACCAAACTTCAGCATCGAGACATAACCCTTCGTCACATGACCATTCGAGAGCGGAGTCCCATTATGAAGAACTTCATTCAACTTACGAACCCTAAAGGAAGATCGAACCGGACGAAAAACAAATTTCTTCCTCGGAAAAAAACGACGACCGGCCCACTTTCTTCTATACAAAGATATTGGGCCGTCAGTTCGCGTCCCATATCTTCGAAGGGAATAAGGAGCATATCTGGGCCTATTTAACATGTTGAATTCAATTGCCTTGGACAATATGAATCAATATCGTCAATCGGTGTACATGCCAGCTATCCCAAAAAATAATAAAAAGACACCCACTACCCCTGAACAAAAAGCAAACAGTTTAAAACACAGGGGTATTTCAGACTTTTCACTACCGACAATAAAATAAACATCAATCATTACATATACAGTGATTATTCACAACTGTTAGATCACATGTACACCGATTCATACAGACCGTTGGATGGATTAAAGCAACAGATGCAACACACATACAATACACACCACCACACCAGATAAAAACCATTAACATTTAACATTAAAATTAATTAACATCAAAAACAACTATTGGGCGTTATCAGTTACAATGAATACAGATTACGAAGGTAGATATCACAAATTAAAGAGGAACGATTACAGGCTATCAAATTCAACACAAACAATCAAGATGTCATTCCCATCTCTCAAGGATTACGCACTGAGCAGAATAAAAGGAAACTGCATGAAGATCGACCACTGCCAAATTGAATACAGACTAATGACTCCACACAACGCCCAGGGACTAGTCGTGATCGAAATTCACGATACAAGGCTGAACATCGACCAATCCAGACAAGCGTGGTACAAGATCCCGATATATCCAGTTAAACTTCTTCTCGGATTCATATTTCTCACTAAACGATCCAATACCGTGGAAGGCGAATATAAGGACAAGTGACAAAAACATGAACAATGGAACAACATTCTACAGCATCAAAGCTCGACTAAAGCTATTGACGGAGAAACACTCGATACAAATTACATGGCGGTCTCCATCGGTCAAAATTCTGATAGCCCATGTTTCCCATGACCTAATTGATTTCGGACATGTGGAAAGGGCTCCTCCACTTCCCATGCTACCAGAGACGGATGCAATCACCATGGAAGAGAACGACAGGAACAAAGGGACGTACATGCCACTGACAATAACATAAGGAGAGACATATCAACAAACATTAAGATCAGCATCCTCGAGACATAGCACTTGCGACGACACAAGGAGTAGGAGAGACGAAGAGATCCCTCCAACACCATCACACAAGCGTTCCGAGTCAGCTGCAGACAGGTTCGTGCACTTGACACCAAGTGCCCTAGCAGATATCGTGAAGAATTCCACAGCAGCATCAACGAGCAGCAAGCCAATATAATCCTGTATCTTATTAAATATCCACTGCGTGGCCCGAGCTTAATAAATCATGAGTTATTCGTCTTTCATCGCATTCTTTCTTTTTACAAAAGAAACAAAAACACATATCCTTTATTTCTCTTTCTTATATATATATATATATATATATATATATATATATATATATATATATATATATATATATATAGGCAAGTGCTCAAATGAGACCCCATATTAAAATGAGAACTAAGATTGAATCTGGACCACTCAATTTTTGTAATAAGTTTTAATTTGGACCACATGATAAACATATTATTTCTCTCTCCTCCCCAACAACTCATCCACTCCTTCTCGATTTGTTCTTTTCTCACCCACTTCTAAATTACTTTCGTTTTCTTTTTTCCATGTATATTCTTTCTTCCTCTTCTTTTTACGTCCAGGTCTTTTTTACATTTCTTCTACTCATATAATCGTAATTTATCTTTCTAATTTTCTCTTTCATTTCATCCAGTTATAACTCAAACACATTACATAAGATTTAAGTTAAAATAATAATATCCAAAATTAAGTCCAATTTGGAGAGATTCGAACAATCAATGAGTTCGGAGTAAGGGGTATAAACCAATAAATTATATAGAATATGTTGGAGATGAAGACACCGAGAAATGATGTGGTGACCGGAATTTGGGACTGAATGATGATTGGTGATTTGTTTTTGGAATAATAGGTATTCTAAATTTCTAAATCTATATAAGTGAAGTGTTTTAGTAATTTGTTCTTATAATTTTTGGTGTTTGGCGTTGAAATCTAATGATTTGAATTAAAATTTTGGCCCCGCAGGGGCACCATCTCTATCGTTTTCCTCCGGTGAGCTCCATGGTTCGATCTTCATCCATGGTTCGATCTCCATCCGGTGAGCACGTGATTGATGATGAAGAAGAAAGTGGAGACATGACTGAAAAACTCGTCACAAATCTGAAATGAGCAGGTGATTAGTGGTGGTGGTGGTAGTGGTGGTGGCGACCGGAGATGGTGGTGTTGTGACTTGTCTTGTCTCAGATCTGGATTATTTTGATGATTTATGCACGAATTTTTGATGATTTGTATTGAATTTTTTGGTGATTTGCTTTTGAATTTTTGGTGATTTGCTTTGAATTTTTGGTGATTTTGATAGAAAATTGGTGATTCTGTGGGTGATAGGAGTGGTGGTGATTTGGTGATATGTGGTGTGTGGTGTGGTGGTTGTGGAGTGATGGTGGTTATGGTGTGATGGTGGTAACAACAGTGGTGATATGGTAGTGAGGTGATGGTGAGGGCGGTGATGTGCAGTTCCGGTGGTGGTAGCATGGTCGAAGGCGAGGTTGAATGTGGTGGTAGCGTGGTTGATTGGAGGTGAATGTTGTGGCCGGAGGCTGGTGGTGCGGAGTGGTCGGAGGTGAGGTTGATTGAGCAGAGAAGAAGGAACAGAGAAGCAGGGGGAGAGGATGTGCCTTTTTTGTTTATTGGGCTTTTTTTAGGCGACCCAATGTGCAATTATCACTATAACAGGGGTCTCACTAGAGTAGCCCTCTATATATATATATATATATATATATATATATATATATATATATATATATATATATATATATATATATATATATATATATATATATATATATATGAGAAAAAGGACGTTGAGATTGATCTCAGGGAACTTTTCCTGAGATACTCACAAAATACCCTTTAAATTGATTGGGCCCGCAGGGCTAACTAAAAAAATTCTGTTTTTACTAAAATGTCCACACCATATTTGTATATAAATTCCATGTATCTCAGGAAATTTACCTGAGATACATATCAGGCTCCCCAATCTCTATATATATAGGCTAGTGATTAAATTTAAACCAAAGTTAAAATAGAAATTAGAAATTAACACTAAATAAATTATATTTCATCTACTCTAAAGGCCCCGTAAGAGGCACATTTACAAAAAATGTCATAAATTAACTCACCAACATTCAGCAAAAAAAAAATAATACTATTCACTGCTGATGTCACTGCCTTCAATGTAAATAACTGAGGAGGGCCCTCAACTATGTATATTTCATCTTTTCTAAAGGGCCCGCCAGGGGCACCCAATACGAAAAAGTCTTATAATTCTACCCTCTATTCATTGATAAAAAAAAATTAATAAAAAATTGTTGCCACGTCATAATTTTTTTAAAAAAATAATTTATTTTTTTAGTTTTCGTATTGCCCCGAATGCGTTAATACTGGTTATCCTCATTCACAACCGTTAAATCATCAACTCAAATAGATCATGACCGTTAGATATAACAATACTAAAAGTTGTTATATACAGAGGTCTAAGGTTCGATTCCTGCCAACAAAATATTTATTTATATTTAATACTAAAATTTATTATATACAAAAATGTAAGTTTCAAATTTTTAAGGGCTTTTTTCATAAATACCCTTGTCTAGAAACTTTTTTGCAAAAATACTTTTTTTTCAAAAAAAATATTTTGCAAAAATAATATCTCATTTGCAAAAATACCATCTTATTTATAATGGTTGCGTAGCAGGTTGCATTAAGTTGCATATGCAACCTCATATGCAACAGAATGCAACTGAAAATTGTAAATTGAATTTTCAATTTTTTTACCAACTTCCAGTTGTATATAAGGGCTGCATAGCAACAAAAAATGGAAATTTAACTTTCAATTTTCAGTTGCATAGGTTGCATATACAACTGAATGCAACTGAAAACTGAAAGTTGAATTCTTATTTTTTGCTGTTGCGCAGCCCTTATATACAACTGGAAGTTGTAAAAAAATGGAAATTTAACTTTTAGTTTTCATTTGCATTCAGTTGCATAGGTTACATATGCAACTGAAAACTGAAAGTTGAATTTTCATTTTTTGCTGCTGCGCAGCTCTTATATACAACTAGAAGTTGGCGAAAAAATGAAAATTTAACTTTCAATTTTTAGTTGCATTCAGTTGCATATGAGGTTGCATATGGAACTGAATGCAACCTGCTGCGCAGCCATTATGAATAAGATGGTATTTTTGCAAATAATTCAACCTTTTTATTAAAGGATAATATAAATGCAATTTAATTACAAAGATAGTATTTTTGCAATAACAAATTAAAAACCAAGTATATTTCTCAAATTTCCTTTTTCCAATAACTTATTAAAATTAATATTTAAAATATTATATTACACTATAAACAAATTTTAAAAAATTAAAAATCACTCGTGCTTTGCACGAACTATAAACTAGTATGATTAAAATAGGAAAAAACATGAAAACGATGTCTGCATGTCCCTTAACTAGTTACATAACACAACACAATTTGCATGTACACATACTATTAGACTTATAAATGTACACGATATTAGTTTTTCAAAGAGAAATGCTAGAGTTCCCAAAAAAATTTCCAAAACGGTTCCCAAAAACTTAGTTAATTGGATATGTATTTTAAAAATAAAGAAACCCTTCATGTTTGAGTATTTTGTTTCTTGAATTTTTTGTTGAGAAAAAAATGGATATTGATTTGACACCGAAAGTGGCCAAGAAAGTGTACGGAGGAGATGGTGGAAGCTACCATGCATGGTGTCCCAATGATCTACCAATGTTGAAACAAGGCAATATTGGTGCTGCTAAGCTTTTTCTTAACAAGAATGGCTTTGCACTTCCTAGTTATTCGGATTCCGCTAAGGTCGCTTATGTTCTTCAAGGTATCATCATCTTCACCTATATATTTTTGTTATTTTTGTTCGAAGAATGTGTTGGTTAGAAATTGTAAGAATGATGGTTGGGGTACTTTTTATTGATGGCCTAATTGTTTGGCCTATTCATGATTTCAACGATTCGTTTTTCGTCAAAAAATTGCTTCGATTCCGTATATTGTTATGGATCATCGTAGTTTATAATATTAATGAAACGTTTTCATTTGTGCTCTGGCTATAGTAGTACCAGAATTTTTTGAACTTAAAGTAGCAATGTCTACAGATCTGTAAGTCCAACTTTTCATGGAATTTGGATGTGGATTGATGGTATCTTGGAAGTGTTTCTGATTTTCGAAAGTTTTAATGATATTTGTGTGGAAAACATACTTCTGCTCCTGGAGTTCTCTCTGTATTTTGATAGTTCAATCTTCAGTAAGGCCAGTTGAAGAATTGTAGGCTGCAGGGACACTGTCGAATTATAATTGTTGTTTACTTGTACATGATTACTTGTTACATTCTTGTCTTTTGATTAAACAGTTTATGTTGAATCTTGAGTTTATGTTTGTTATAGTTGTCAATCTGCAACATTGATGCAGATAACAGAGAGAGAGAGAGAGGGAGAGAGAGAGAGAGATAGAGAGAAAGAAATGTAACTGTATTGCTTAATCTGTTGAATCAGAGTTTGTTACATCTTGTGCTATATATATAGTCAGTGTTTAAGCTGAATGTAACTAACTAACTAATTAAGCTGAATGTGTGACATCATTGATGACACCATCATTATAACTAACATCCCCCCTCAAGTTGAATGTGTGGAACAAATTACAGACATTCAACTTGGAAGAGAAGTACTGGAGAGCAGCAGCACTAAGTGCTTTGGTAAACATGTCTGCAGGCTGGTCAGAAGTAGCCAAATGAGCTGTTGAGATAAGACCATTCTGCAATTTTTCACGAACCAAGTGACAATCAATTTCAATGTGCTTGGTTCGTTCATGAAAAACGGGATTAGAAGCAATGTAGAGTGCAGACTTGTTGTCACAATACAGGGTCACTGGTTGAGAATGAGAAATCTGAAAATCTTTTAGAAGAGCAAGTATCCATGTAACTTCACAACAAGTATCTGCCATGGATCGATACTCTGCTTCAGCAGATGACCTAGAAACAGTATGTTGTTTTTTGCTACGCCAGGAGATCAAAGAAGAACCCAGCATTATACAGAAACCAGTGAGAGACTGTCGAGATTCAGGACAACCAACCCAGTCAGAGTCAGAGAAGGCTGATAGTTGACAAGTACCAGTAGCTGAGATCAAAAGTCCTTGACCTGGAGCTTGTTTGACATATCTAAGAACTCTGTTAACAGCTTGTAAATGATCAACCCTAGGATGAGCCAGAAATTGAGATAGAACATGAACAGCATATGATAAATCAGGTCTAGTAATGGTGAGATAGATGAGTCTACCAACTAGCCTTCTGTACATAGATGAATCCTTATCAGACAGAAGAGGAGAACCATTGTCAATGAGCTTATGATTTTGTTCTATGGGAACAACTGAGGGTTTTGCAGCAAGTAAACCAGTTTCTTGTAAAAGATCCAAAGCATATTTTCTTTGACAAAGATAAAAACCTTCAGTGGATCTAGCAACTTCAATACCTAAGAAATATTTGAGAGGCGCTAGATCCTTGATCTTAAACTTAGTGCTGAGATAAGATTTCATAGCAGTAATATCAGCTGTAGATGAACCAGTCACCAAGATGTCATCAACATACACCAAAACAGCTATGAAGATAGAGTCTTTAGAGTAGGTAAAAAGACTGTTGTCACTGTGAGATTGTTTAAAGCCATATGACTGAAGAGCAGTAGATAATTTCTCAAACCAGCATCTAGGTGCTTGTCTAAGACCATACAAAGATTTCCTCAATTTGCAGACATAGGTAGTATCAATAGAATTAGATTGAGAAGAAAGCACCTTGTAACCAGGTGGTAACCTCATATACACTATTTCATGTAAGTCACCATGCAAAAAAGCATTGGTGACATCCATTTAAGTGACATTCCAGGCATTCTGAGCTGTTATAGACAACAATATCCTGACAGTAACCATTTTTGCAACAGGTGCAAAAGTGTCAAAATAATCAACACCAAAATCCTGTGTAAATCCCTTAGCAACTAATCTGGCTTTATATCTTTCAACTGATCCATCAGGATTATATTTAACCTTAAACAGCCATTTGCAGTCAACTACATGTTGATCAGGTGGAAGAGGAACAAGATCCCAAGTGTGATTTGCCTCTAAAGCATCAATTTCATTTTTCATGGCTGCACACCAATTTGGATTTGTGACAGCTTGAGCAAAATTATAAGGAACTGAGATTTTGGATGTGGCAGCAACATATGCTTTATATTTAGGTGTGACATTGTTATAAGAAATATTATTTTGAATAGGATACAAACATGACTGAGAATAAGAACAGGCAGTGGCTGAAGAAGAAGGTAGACCAACAAAATCCTTGTATTTGCTAGGTACAACTTTGGTTCTGGTAGGTCTAGTAGTAGTGATAGTTTCAGGTATAACAGGTATGACAGTAGGAAGTGATGTGGTAGAAGTAGGATTGACTGGAGTAGGTAAAGAATGAGTAACACTAAAGATATCATCCTCACTGACATAATCAGAACTAGTAAATAAAGGATTAGAAATACTAGTTTCAGATATGAAGGGAAAAATGTGTTCAACAAATTGAACATCTCGAGATACAAAACACTTTCTGGATGTGATATCAAGAATTTTATATCCTTTTTTGGCAAAGGGATAACCAAGAAAAATACCCTTAATAGCTCTAGGACTAAATTTATCAGAAACTGATACATTAGTAGCATAACAAAGACATCCAAAAGCTTTGAGATGAGAGTAATCAGGAGATTTATGATATAAAATCTCAAAAGGTGTTTTATATTGTAACAGTTTGACAGGTAAAAGATTAACAATATGAGCTGCAGTGAGAATAAAATCACCCCAGAAAGAATTTGGTAATTGAGATTGAAATTTTAAGGCTCTAGCAATGTTAAGGAGATGTTGATGTTTACGTTCAGCCCTACCATTCTGTTGAGGTGTATGAGCACAACTAGTTTGATGAATGCTACCAGATGCAGCAAGAATTGAAGCAACTTCATGATTAGTAAACTCAGTACCATTGTCTGATCTTACTACTTTAACAGTAGTATGAAATTGAGTTTGAACATAGGCTAAAAATTGTTTAATAAGATTTGGTACTTGAGTTTTAAGATGAAACAGAAACACCCAAGTAGCTCTAGAGTGATCATCAACTATTGTTAAGAAATAGGAACACTTATTGTGAGTGACCTGTTTGTATGGTCCCCCAGACATCAAGATGAATTATATCAAATAATTTTTGACTGTAAGAATTACTACTTTGAAAAGTCAATCTGTGTTGCTTGGAGAAATGACATACATCACAAGTAGTAAATTGACATTTTGTATTAGGAATAACAGACATATGATTCAATACATCTGCAGAGGGATGTCCCAATCTTATATGCCACAACAAAGTATTATCAGAACAAGTACTATTGTGACAAGTAGCAACACAATTGTTCAATGAAAGATTACTATCAGAAGGAAAAACAGCAGAGCTGAAACTAGTAGCAGAGCATTGATTGGAATTGGCAGAAAGAGCAGAGAGTTGTAATTTGTAGAGGCCATCTGACAATTTACCAATCTCTCTCTCCTTCTTCAAGATATGGTCCTGCAGGACACATTTATTCTCAGTGAATAGAACATAACAAGATAGTTGTTTGGCAAGTTGAGAGATGGAAATGAGATTGCAATGAAAGGAAGGTACACACAGAACTTCCAACAAAGTAATAGAAGAGGATAATCTGACACTACCAATATGACTAATTGGAACAGTAGTATTGTTTGGTAAGTGTAAGAAAGCTTGAACAGATTTAGAGTTGCTTAGTAGGGTCGGGTTATAAGTGATATGGTTTGTTGCTCCTGAATCTATAATCCAATCACTAGATATCAAAGGATTATGTATGCCAGTAGAATGTGCACTAATGGCAGTAGTAAAAACAGCATTAGATGCAGAGTAATGCATACCAGACATTTGCACAGGTGGAGCATTAGTGTTCCAGGATTGCTTAAGACTCTCTTGAATCATTCTTGCAATTTGCTGACATTGAGTCTCAGAAAAACCAGATGCACCATCCTTGGAGACTTCAGAAGTATGACAATCTGTTGAATTAGAAGTGATTGTAGTAGTGACTTGAGCTGCAGCAGCATTCTTAGTACAAGAGTTTTGAAGCTTCCTTGGTAGAGGCTTTGGTTTGCCATGAAGTTTATGCCATTCTGGAAATCCATGAAGACAAAAGCATTTGTCCCTAGTATGACCTGAATTGTGACAGTAATCAGAAATAACAGTAGTAGAAGTTGACTTTCGTTGAGCAGTAGATGGCACATTCTTAGAACGAAAAGAGTTATTGAATTTAACATTCATAGCAGCAGTGTCTGTGATAGGAGTATAAGCAGCATTGGTAAGTTCTCTCTGAAATTCCTCTTGCAGTAAGAGTGAAAAGGCTTGATTAAGAGTTGGAATTGGTGACATCAGTAGAAGTTGTCCTCGAATTGCTGTAAACTGATCACCTAATCCCATCAAGAATTGACTGAGTTTGATACCTTCTTCATACTGCTCTAGCTTGAGTTTATTGTTGCAAGAGCAATTACTAGTAGCACACACACATTTAGGAATTGGAGCCAGATTGTCAATCTCAGCAACAAGAGTCTTAAACTTGGTAAAGTATGAGGTGACAGACAATGTGCCTTGTTGCATAGATGACAATTCTTTACGCAATTGAAATGTTCTAGGCATATTTGTTTGAGCAAATCTGATAGCTAAGTCATCCCAAACTTGTTTTGCAGTGCTAAGATATGCTACACTGTTACGAATTTCAGTTGAAATTGAGTTCAACAACCAGGATACAACCATATCGTTACAACGATTCCACATAGCAACTTGAGAAACATTACCAGTAGGTTTAGGCATAGATCCATCTACAAACCCTAGCTTAAGCTTTGCAGATAGTGCAATAGAAACAGTACGACTCCATTGATGATAGTTATGCTCAGTTAACAGTTGAGTAACCAGAGGAGTACCTGGATTATCAGAATTGTGAATAAAGTACGGATGATTAGTATCAATCACTCCAGTAGAATGTGTAGTTGTTGATGATGATGTAGCTCCAGCAGCAGCAGCGTAAGTGTATGCCATTGATACTCAGAAACTCAGGTTCAAGCAGAGTATTCACAAGAACACAGGTTGAAGAAGACACAGTGTACGGTCACACAGTACGGACACAATTATATCAATTGTGAACACAAATTCACCTAATAAACTAGGCAAATTGGAGAAATGAAGAACACAGAGCTAATCGATAGATCTTAACGAAGAAGAATTAGCGGAAGATTATCTAATCGGAGTGAACTCGCTCTGATACCATGTCAATCTGTAACATTGATGCAGATAACAGAGAGAGAGAGAGAGAGAGAGAGAGAGAGAGAGATAGAGAGAAAGAAATGTAACTGTATTTCTTAATCTGTTGAATCAGAGTTTGTTACATCTTGTGCTATATATATAGTTAGAGTTTAAGCTGAATGTAACTAACTAACTAATTAAGCTGAATGTGTGACATCATTGATGACACCATCATTATAACTAACAATAGTATCTTTCTGTGTACAGTATTACTCGTATCTAATCTTTCACTTAGCATAACACTATCGTGCAAACTGTTAATCTGTTCTATGTTGTTTCTATGTTTTTTTGGGTAATTTCGAATACAAGAAACTTAAATACTTGCGTACACATTTGCCTTTACTATAAAATATGTCTCCTCTTTGGGCCTGTACAAACCACAACAGTTTATAATGGATGTGATCATAGTTCATAGTATGGTTATATTTTTTCTGTAGTTACCCTCTTTGTTGTATTCCTTGTTAAGGAGTGGAGTGGCTGGAATTGTTCTTCCAGAGAAAGAAGAGAAGGTTCTACCAATCAAGACAGGGGATTCCATTGCTCTTCCTTTCGGTGTTGTGACATGGTGGCACAATAAGGAGGACACTGAGCTTGTAATTCTTTTCTTGGGAGATACTTCAAAAGCCCATAAAACTGGTTCATTTACCAACTTCTTCTTGACGGGCTCTAATGGAATCTTCACAGGCTTTTCAACTGAGTTTGTAGGCAGGGCATTGGACTTGGAGGAAAGTGTTGTGAAGACCCTCGTTGGAAACCAATCAGGTAATGGTATTATCAAGCTCGATGCAGGTTTTAAGATCACGAAGGCAAGTGAGAAACACTGAAATGGCTTGGTGTTGAACTGTTTGGAAGCCCCATTAGATGTTGATATCAAAAATGGTGGAAGGGTTGTGGTTTTAAACACGAATAATTTGCCTTTGGTTGGTGAGGTTGGACTTGGAGCTGATCTTGTTAGGCTAGATGGAAGTGCAATGTGCTCTCCAGGGTTTTCATGTGATTCGGCATACCAAGTGACTTACATTGTCCGGGGCAGTGGTCGTGCTCAGGTTGTTGGTATAGATGGAAAACGCGTTCTGGAAACAACTGTCGAGGCTGGCAATCTGTTCATTGTGGCCAGATTTTTTGTAGTTTCGAAGATTGGTAATCCTGAAGGCCTAGAATGGTTTTCTATCATATCTACACCAAAGTAAGCACCATTTACGTAGTACCTTAAAGGTTTTTTACTATATGTTATTAAGTCTTAATTCTCAGTCCTTCACTTGACGCCCTCTCATTTCATTCACCAGTATGACCAAGTCTTAATTCTAATTTGACATGTGCTCTTATTGCAGTCCGGTTTTCACCCATCTAGCTGGAAGCATAGGCATATGGAAGGCCTTGTCTCCTCAAGTTCTCCAGGCATCTTTTAATGTGGGTTCAGATGTGGAGAAGCAGTTCCGCTCTAAAAGGACTGCAGATGCCATCTTCTTCCCTCCCCCCAAGTGAAGAGCCAATGCACATATGTTCATTTAAAGCTCTGTCGGCTATCAATCTTGTTAAATATTCAAGTAGTTTAGGTTTTCTCATTCAAAAATAATGTTTGGCATGGATGTTTGCAAAACGAAATTTCTTTCCCTGGTTTTTGAATACTGTTGCTATGATCTTCTACTCTCTTTTTTTTTGTCTTATTTTTAGTCCCCTGGTTTTTGAATACTGTTTCTATGATCTTCTACTCTTTTTTTGTCTTATTTTTATTCATGTGATATATTTTAATGCATTATATTTTCTGAGTAAATGGAGAGGGGAGTAAAGGTTTGAAAAAAGGGATCTGGTTGCAGGTAAGTGCTTTGCCTCTAGGCCATCGACAAATCTTTTAATCTCCACTTTTTTTCTGTGGATTTGGGCGTCTTTTAGGGTACGTTTGGATTGGGGGTTGAGAAAGGTTGGATTGGGTAGGGTTCAAATTTAAAAATTCATTTTTGAGAAAATTTTAAAAATCAATTAGTTGGATTTTGGATTTAATATGTAATATTATGTTAATACTTTCGTAAACTATCAAAACCCAACACTTTACTTTTTAAAATTTTCTCAAAAAGATTTTTTAAATTTGAACCCGACCCAACCCGACCCTTCTCAACCCTCAATCCAAACGGATCCTTAATCTTTTAATCTGGTTGCTAGTGACTTCACGTCATAAGG
Organism: Saposhnikovia divaricata; assembly: GCA_036435485.1. NCBI lineage: Eukaryota > Viridiplantae > Streptophyta > Magnoliopsida > Apiales > Apiaceae > Saposhnikovia > Saposhnikovia divaricata. The sequence continues at coordinate 62,367,330 of CM071597.1, read as the reverse complement.
CACAGCTGACCCTGCTTAGCCGTTCCTTTCTGCTCTGTTGACTCTCGTTATACAATAGGGTGATTTATACTAAATGTGAAGATGCATCTTATACTTTATATTTAATGTTAGTACTACTGTTTACAAAGAAAGGAGATTGATCTGTTAGGTTAAGGGACTACACAATCCGAGATTCACAATCACCAAAACAGAGCACACACACCAGTCGATTAGTTGACAAGATCCACCAAAGCACGGTTACATGTAATTCAAGTATTACTTCTACTTCTTATCAAATCAATAAGTAAAAGAAAAACAAGAACATCAAGCAATATTTGACGTGGAAACACCCACGTCACAAACTTGTATTATTAATCAAAACAGTTATCAATAATACATCAAAACAATAACACATTAACGGTGTCACAACCCCAATACTTGAGCCACAATGCTCAAGCACCTCCCAAACAATACTTAAGACTACATCTCTTAAGTTTTCACCTCTCAAACAAATACAATATGACTATGTATATATAGCCATCCAAAACTTAGCCACCAAGATATCCTTTCCATACTTGGTTTCTAATTACCTACCAAATTCTAATCATACTTGGTATCTAATTATCTACCCAAACCCATAACATCATATTGGGTTGAAACCCAACAATCCTCCCCTGCAACCCAATACCCGTATTGGATTGAACGGTAACCATCAAGCCATCGACGTCCATTCGCCAATGCCTCCCCTCGAACAAGAATCTCCTCATTTTGCTCTTCCAAACATTGAGTGTCGCTAAAACCCGTATAGTGACCCTCCAAACCACCATTCTTTGCCATAACGGTATCCATCTACAAAATCACGTGCATCAACCACCACGAGTGCTCTTTCCACATGTTGAGTCACCCGATCCTTGCTTTCACAATCCTTCGGTCTCCTGAATAAAATCACTAGTATCATCCAAATAGTTCACCTGGTTGATCAAACCATTGAAACAATTGCGATGACCTCTTCCATCTTCTTCCATCTCGAGTCCGAACACTGGATTGATCCACGGTGCAAGCCAACCGTCAAACCGCACGTAACTTTGTCTCTTCCCGCTTTAGCAGCAATCTCTTGTCAGCAAATACTTCATTGTACTCTGCCAGATCAATTGAACCTCGAATTTTCCCTTAACCTCATCCATCTCAAACTCGAACCTTGGCTTTTGATACCACTTGTTAGGTTAAGGGACTACACAATCCGAGATTCACAATCACCAAAACAGAGCACACACACCAGTCGATTAGTTGACAAGATCCACCAAAGCACGGTTACATGTAATTCAAGTATTACTTCTACTTCTTATCAAATCAATAAGTAAAAGCAAAACAAGAACATCAAGCAATATTTGACGTGGAAACACCCACGTCCCAAACTTGTATTATTAATCAAAACAGTTATCAATAATACATCAAAACAATAACACATTAACGGTGTCACACCCCAATACTTGAGCTACAATGCTCAAGCACCTCCCAAACAATACTTAAGACTACATCTCTTAAGTTTTCACCTCTCAAACAAATACAATATGACTATGTATATATAACCATCCAAAACTTAGCCACTAAGATATCCTTTCCATACTTGGTTTCTAATTACCTACCAAATTCTAATCATACTTGGTATCTAATTATCTACCCAAACCCATAACATCATATTGGGTTGAAACCCAACATGATCTTGTGACAATCTGGCAGGTCATACATATTATTGACTCTACCATGGCATGAATTCAGTTTATTCTATTTCAACTTAGTAATTGTTCTGCATCCTTCCCTCCCACTTTACGTTGATGCTCTACTAAGACTTCTTGTTCTGTATACTGTATAGTTTTTGTTTAGTTGAGCTAGCGATGAATTACATATGATGTCCCTTACAAAAACTGATCTTGTTCAACGTGCAATATGAATGACAATGATGTTTTCTGTAGTGGCATATTACCAGCAACAAATAAAGTACATAATATAGTTGAAAGCTGCTTTGAATATTGAAATCTCCTCTGTAAGTGATGATATGCAGTGCAAAAATGAGGAGGAAATTGTTGTTGTTATTGCCCATGAACTAGGTCATTGGAAGCTTAATCACACCATGTTTATGTTCATTGCTGTCCAGGTATGTTGTAAATGTCTCAAATGTTGTGGCTTCACCAGTACGTAGTTCAAGTCTCTCTGTCAAGACTTCAGAAGTTGTTATATATTACACTTCTTGCACAAAGATTTATTTTCATTTCCATTTTATTTTGGTTGCTGAATTGGAGGTCTTTAAAAAAAAAAGAGATTTGTGATTAGTATACCCAATGTTGGTCCCTGTTCACCCTTGAGCATCAATCTTACCGCTGCGTTAATATATTCATATGCTTTGCCCCCAATGCAGTTGTTAGATAAGCATTAATACTAAATTCAATTTTTTTTAATTTTCAATTACTTTCACTGTTGATGTCACTGCCCTCAACTATGTATATTTCATCTTTTTTAAAGGGCCCCGCCAGAGGCATCGAATACGAAAAAGTATTATAATTCTACCCTCTACTCATTGATCAAAATTTTTTTTTTAAAAAAAACTGTTGCCACATCATCATTTTTTTTTAAAAAAATTATTTTTTTTTTACTTTTTTGTTGATGAAAGGATAGAGAGTAGAATTATAAGTTTTTTTCGTATTGGGTGCCCCTGGCGGGACCCTTTAGAATACAAGAAATATGAGGGGGACTCATTATAAGATAGGGTCTCATTATAAGAGGGGTCTCATTTGAGCAGCCCCCTATATATATATGAGTTGCACTCCAAGAAGAACACCTTATATAAAGAACAATAAAGAACACTAGCATAAAATTTTCAAAAACAATAATTCAGGTGAACAGTGATTGATGACGTGGCAGGCCATGTCACGTGGCAGTGCCACGTGGCACCTGCTGACGTGGCACTGACACGTGGTTCTACCACGTCACCAAATGATGACGTGGCAGTGCCATTGATGATGTGGCAGGCCATGTCACGTGGCAGTGCCATGTGGCACCTGCTGACGTGGCACTGCCGCGTGGTTCTACCACGTCACCAAATGATGATGTGGCAGTGCCACGTGGCACTGCCACATCAGCAAATGGGATGTGCCTGTTGTCGCAGTAGTGCCACGTGGCATCTATTGACGTGGCCTACCACGTCATCAACCACTGTTCATTCGATTTTTTTTAGATCTAGTATGTGATGGTGCATGTCAATTGTGTGGGTGCCCCTAGCAGGGCCATTAGATCATAACTAATTTAATGATTTAGATTGATTCTCTAGTGTTCTTTATTGTTTTTTATATAAGGGTGTTTTTCATGGAGCAATGACCTATATATATATTATATATATATATATATATCTTACTATGATAAGTTGATAACTGTTTCAATTTCTGCAATTGTCTTCCTTTTCTTTTGCAAAGAAATTGTCTTCCTTTTTGATGCTTCCCTCGGCAGAAATTGACGGATTTTAATTTATATAAATATAGAGGGTACTTTAAGGCTCCATAACATGTATTGGCAAACAGTTCATATATGCTCTATGTCTTCTTGTTTTCTCTACTTCAGAGTGAACGCAAAAAGACCTTTTTTGAACCATTTTTGCTAATATGCTCAAAGGTTCGTCATGTGTTCTAAGTTGGAATTTTTTTGCAAGCTGGATAGCACATGAATTTGACAGCTTGAGGTGTTACTAATCACCATTATTATGATCTTGTAGTAATCGTCGCTCAGAATAATAATCCTATTAAATTGACTAGGAAAAACAATTCCGATTAAATGCCGCAAAAGCCAAATTGAAAAAAAAAAGACTAAATATCACACTTATAATCAACTCACAAAACTGAACTTTAAACATCACACTGGTAATTGACAAATTGAGTGGAGTTACAAAACAAACTACACACTTACAATCTCAAAGAAAGTTCATCTTCATACTTTCAAAATTATTAAATGGTTTCACAGTTCTAATCCTTCTCCAACTTCACAAGTTCCCTGTAATAGGGAAGGAGTGAATAGTAAAGGTTTGGAAGTTACTACAGGCCAAAAACAGTAGGAGGCCCACAATACATTCTCCCCACTAGCATAACACAAGTAACAAAGCCAAGAATGAATTGCCTGAGAACAGCCACAGAGGCAGGAAGCAGAAGGATCAACGTCATCACCGATGTATTCTTAATGACTGCCTGTACCATGACAAGAAAAGATACAACTGATAAGTGCATATTTTTGCATATTTTTATTACCTATTCATTGCTTGAACTCGTATTTTAATAATTTATTTTGTTGCATTTCAAGAAATTCGTGAATAAATAAAGAAATAAAGAGCAAGGAAGGGAAAAAGAGGAAGAAAAGGACTAAAATGAAAAAAGGAAAAAGAATTAGGAGCTTGGAGGGAAAGGAATCTTTCAAGACACATGGAAGGTGGAGATCATCCCAACACAATAAATAAGTATATGGCCAAGATCCACTCAACAAAGCTTAAGGAGGAAGGAAACAATTGGATGGCTAGGATTTCTCCACCACATTAGAAGGTGTATGGTGGAGATTCACTCAACACACCCCTTCACCCTAATTCTTATCCTATAAATACCCCTTTACCCCCCCTTGTATATATTGATGAACCTAGATTTTAGTATATTTTTAGGGTAGCATATTTTTTTTTTTTTTGTAGTTCTAAATTTTGTAAACACTCCTTTTAAGTTTAATGCAATTTCAAGTTTTCTTTAGTTTCTCGTCTTGCTCTCTCGTTTATGTTGCCTTGCTTTCGTTATTTTCGTAAATCCAATTAGTGGACAAAGTAGCGAAATGCTAACCACTTGGAGTTGAAAGTAACGATTTTTAGATCTACTTTTTCTTGTTTTTTTTGTTATTCATTTTCCGGCAACTTTACATTTTTCTGGCGAAAACTTACTTCCTCATCAACAAGTTTGGTGTAAGCGGGGTGTCTTTTTGTTTATTAAATACACAGTTTCGTTTCTGCTTCTTATTTTCATTTTTCGACTCATGTTTGTTATGCTCCGTTTCCAACTTCGTTTGTTCTTGATATACGTGCTGACTCAATCTTATTTTCTCTCTTTAGGTTTCTGTGTCCAGACTTATAATATGCTTGTTACTAGTGCACTGCTTCATGAAATTTTAGAACAATGATTCACACAACTACTTCACACGTAACTGCTTATTTTATATTTTGTTTTGGTATATCCTTTACTCTTGCATTTAGGCTACCATTTCTTTTCTTTTAACTTAATACCGTTAAATTTTAATTCTCCGTTTCTTGCTTTTCTTTCTTTTTACTGTTTCTATTTTGCACTCGAATACTCATTCAGATAGCCTCAGTTTAGGTCGTTCGTCATTTTTATTTTGTCAAAATCTTTAGACGTAGTGTTTGTTATTTGCTAGTTGTAGTTTTGAATATGTTTGTGTCATTTACTTTTCGTCATTTAAAGCTAGTAATTTAATCTTTTTAATTCTAGCTTTTCTTGATTTTAATTTCTAATTGTAATTTTCAATTTTAGATATTATATGTTTTCCGCTGCTAGTACATGTCCATTGCCATTCAGTTCATTGTCATTAATTAGCTATTTTGTCCTATTAGCTTTCATGTTTCTTGTACTCCCTCCGTCCCAACAGGTTCTTTACAGTTACTATTTTGGGACGTCCCATCCATTTATTTACATTACCAAAAATAGTAACTTTTAACAATAAAATACATTATTACATCCACTACGTCACTCTACTTTTTCAACACTTTACACTATTACATCCACTACTTTACTTATTTTAATAATAAAATCACTATTACACCTACTACTACACTATTACACCCACTATTTAAATTATATTCCTTGGTTTCCGTATCCCAATCGTCTGTAAAGAACCGGCTGGGACAGAGGGAGTACTATCGTGACCACCATTTCACATCAAATTCAATATTAAACTTTGCCAATTTCCTTTAAGTCAAGTACTGGTTCATATTTGTGTTATCTGGCCCATAAATCATGTCCCTGCGTTACTTTTGTCTTATTTCATTTCAATAATTTCATTTTGTCTTATTTGTTAAATTGGTTTAATCAAAACAATTTTCAAATCACTTGTTCTAATTCGCCTAAGTTAAAAATTAGAATCGCGAAAATATTTAGTCTCTGCGGAACGAATCTTAAATATTTAAACGATCATCATGCGCTTGCGATTTAAATCTTTATTTTTTAGCACATTAAGTTTTTGGCGCCGCTGCCAAGGACTAATTATTTTTCGCGTCTTGATTTTTAATTTTTCGGATTAGTTTTAGTTGTCTTATTTTTATCTCATTTTTTTAGGGAAAGTTAGAAATTTCGGGAATCTCCTCTCGAAGCTGGGAAAAAAATGGGAATTTTTGGAAGCGTGCTTCGGTAACTCGTATTTCTCTCTTTTCGCCTTTTTATTATTTTTAGAAAATCACAAAAAAATCACAAAAAATACAAAAAAAATGAAAATTTAAAATCCAAAAAAAATTAGTTAGAAATTACATAATTGTTGCATCATGCATTTAATCACTTAGGGCACATCATCTAGATTTTCATTTTCTTGTTTTTAATTTTTCGTACCTTATAAATTGTGGTGATCGCTGGAGGACCCCAGGGTGCGTTAAATTCTTTCTTTTCTTTAGATTAGAGCACGTAGTTTAAAGCATCCATAAACGTTTATAGTTTTTGTTTTATATCTCGTTGTTTGTTGCATTCATTTATAAATAAATTTTAAGGGCAAAACCACTTACAAGATAAGGGAAGGGATTTCATCACTCTTTCCTTGGCCCACAACAATTAATCCATCATTTTGCATGTCCCTAGCCATTAATAAAATTAAGTTAGACATGGTCCCTAGGATTTTCGCGCTCAACTAGGAAGTACCTAAAAAAGGACGTAATCTTTAATTATTCTGACTTTTTGGTGTCTAGGCAAGCGAAAGCTTACCTGGCCAATTAGGATTTGGTGTCTAGGCTGGTGTTTAGCCTCTTGGCAATGCTTGAACCTACCTGGACAAATCGGTTCGAATAATTCTTGATTTACCAAATTTTTGGTGGTCCTTAAAGTTAGGAGCAAGGTCTAGTTTATTTTCTTAAGGAACCCTAGATATAGGATTTTTCTTTTGATTTTTTTCACCATTTCTTTTTGTGTGTTTAAATTTTTCGCACTTATTTTCTACGTGTTTACTTTCGTGGTTTATGCGAACTACTTGGTTTAGGGATAATTCTGCTAGACTAGTGAGATCATTTGAGATTCCGTCCTCTTCTAGTTCCGAATCTTTAAAAATTTCCGAACCAATAGTAAACATGGCCATGTCTCTTAAGGACCGTTGTTATCCCACCCATTCTGCCCAACCCTCGTGTATCACTCTTCCTCCCATTAATGGTAATAATTTCGAGATTAAAGCTCACCACATTAGTATATTACCTAAATTTACCGGGAGTGATGGTGAGGACCCGTATCTTTTTCTTCATGAATTCGATGAAGTTTGTGCCTTACAAAAACTCCAACATTTAATCGAGGACTCGATTAGGCTTAGGTTCATTAATTTTGCTCTTAAAGAAAATGCTAAAAAATGGTTATATAGCCTACCGGCTAATTCTATTTCCACGTGGGAGGGATTTGTGGTAAATCTTCTTAAAAAATATTTTCCAAACCATAAGACTACGAGAATCACAAATGAGATAAATCAATTTCATCAAAAGGAAAATGAGTCTTTTTTGAAATATTTTGGTCGTTTTAAAAATCTTTTATCACAATGCCCCCACCACGGAATAGAAAAATGGAGACTTTATAAGATTGTCTACGAGGCCTTAGATAGTCCAATAACCGCTTTGTTAGAGTCTATGTGCCAAGGTAAATTAATGGAGAAAGATGAGGACGAAGGGTGGACCTTTTTCGAGGAATTAGCGGAAAAAACCATGTTGTGGGAGTCTACTAGGGAGCCTAATAAATCGAACGAGTCATCTAGTACATCTAGGGGTTTGCATTCAATTGGAAATTCGATTGCAACCAATGCCAAATTGGCTACTCTAACTAGAAGACTCGAAGCCCTAGAAACTAGTAAGGCCCCCTCACAAGTGTCTATGTGCTCGAATTATAATCAAGGTTTTCCGAACTTTCCCGAATTTGAGCAAGCTAACGCGGTGTTCCAACCAACCCCTAGGAATGACCCGTTTGCGCCGACATACAATCCCGGTTGGAGGAATCACCCGAATTTCTCGTGGAACCAAGGCCAAAACTACCAATCCCCGCCACCTTCTTTTCAAAATCCGAACTCTTACCCAACTCCCAACCAAGGTCTTTTTCCAAACGCGACTCAAAATCGCGGTCCTTATCCAACTCAAGCACCCACCCTCCCGGCTTTCATGAGTCGAATAAGAGACTTAATTCCTTAAAAAAGAGTCTTGATGCACTTTGGCTCAATCTCAACAAACTTTCATGCAAACCATGACTCAAGATAGGAAAATTTTGAATGCTAGTACTCAAGCCATATGTAAGTTAGAGGTTCAAGTGAGCCAATTATCCAACGCCATGTGTGAGCGAGAGAAGAACAAGTTCCCGAGTCAACCCGAGGTCAACCATAAATTTCCTCTCAACCAAAGACCTCATGAAAATGTTAATGCTATCATTTCTCTAAGGTCCCTCACCCTCACAGAAAAATAAGAGACCTAACTTATTTCTCATATTTCTCATGAAAAATAAGAGAGTACTGTAAGGGCCCCTCACCCTCACAGAAGAGACCTCACTTGATTGGTTTGGCCCCATACAGGACCTGATTCATAAGTGTATTTCTACATGATTCACTTGTTTTTAGGCACATCCCAAAAGGCCTCATCCTAATGGAGTTAACTGACTGCTTTATATACAAGAGAATTATCTCTTATCTCCTCTATGTGGTATTTGGGTTGACACCACCCAACAATCCTCCACTCAAACCAAGAACCATATATCCTATGATCTAGTACCCGCGATAAATATGTCCACATCTTGCACCACCACAATTCACCTCATAGAAACTACCACCTGAACCCTTTCAGGAAGACTTTCGACACAAGAAACCCAATAGATTTCTAATCGCCACCACCGAAGGGACCATCCACACCGAACAACCGCAGCCCGTTACCCCAAGATCCAATTACCTAACTATGGGCTCTGATACCACTTGTTGGGCCGCTAGTGAGCCATTACCCCATATTAGTATGATACTGTCCACTTTGGGCCGAGCCCGCACGTATTTGTTTTTGGGCACATCCCAAAAGGCCTCATCCTAATGGAGAACTAACTACTCTATATACAAGAGAATTATCTCTTGTCTCCTCGATGTGGTACTTGGGTTGACACAACCCAATAATGTAAAACCCTAACATAACACAACACAATTATGAGAGATCAATACAAAATTAGTGCGGCTTGTGGAATAGGAATTTTCGAACCACGTAAATCTTTGTCTTGTGTGATTGTCGTTTATTTTCTTGTTCTTGTTTTTGCTTTGGGTTTTGCTTTGGTTGTTGTATACTCAATAACTGGTATCAGAGCCTAGGTTAGTATTCAAACCCTGTCAACAAGAGAGATATCTCATGTTGCAGAAAATAAATAAACTTGAATGATGAACTAATGCTGGAGTATTCACCGCGCCCGCTGTTCCAATCCTTACGATGATCAGTCGCAGATTGTACATCTTAAATTAGATTTACTACCGGTAGAAGGAAGAGCTAACGGATTTACTACCGGTAGAAGGAAGAGCTTAAATGCTGGGTATATTTGTATCGATTATTGTTTGCCATAAAATTGAATGAAGGTGATTGTGTTGCTGACCATGTGAACGAATTTAACTCTATCCTATTAATAGACATCAGTTGATATTAAATTCGATAATGAAGTACAAGCCTTGTTGTTGGTATCCTCGTTACCTGACAGTTTATCTAGATTTGTCAATGCTACTTGCATTTCATCTAGGAGCATTAAGATGACTTTTGATGGAGTTCGAGATGCGATTCTTGGAGAAGATATTCGTAGGAGAAACTCAGGAGTGTCGTCAGGTTCCTTATTGAGTATTGAGAGTAGAGGTAGAAAGTCCGATAGGGGGTAGAATCAGGAGCGTAGCAGAACAAAGTCAAAGAAGAGAGGACAATCCAAAGATCGCAGGAGATTGTTTGTTGGAATTGACAGAAGAAAGGCCATTTCAGAAATCGGTGTATGGCTCTTGTAGAGGAAAGAAGAAAGAGGATAATTCAGCTAATGTAGTTGAAGAAGTGGCGGATGACAATGCTTTGATTTGTTGTGTTGAATGTTTGGTTGAATCATGGAATATGGATTCTGGTGCATCATTCCATGCTACCCCTTGCAAGGATTTGATGTTAAATTTCAGACTTGGAAATTTTGGTAAAGTCCGTCTTGCTGATGATGAGACTTTGGATATTGCGGGCATGGGAGATATTAATCTCAAGACCTTTTGGGGGACTAGCTGGACGTTGAAAGATGTAAGGTACATTCCTGGATTGAAGAAGATGTTGATATCTGTGGGTCGTTAGATAAGGAAGGGTATCGAGTTACTTTTGGAGACGGACAGTGAAAGGTTATAAAAGGGAATCTAGTTGTTGCGCGTAGAGAGAAAAAGGGGACGTTGTACGTAGTTGAACAATCTATCTATGAAGCAAATGCAGTTGCTGATGTGATTAGGTCTTCAACTTTGTGGCACCAAAGGCTTGGTCATATGAGTAAAAAGGGTATGAAGCTGTTAACTGCGAAGGGGAAGATTCCAGAGCTGAAGAATGTAGAAGTTGGGTTCTGTGAGCCATGTGTTCTTAGAAAGCAGAAACGATTTGCTTTTGCAAAATCAGGGAGGACACCCAAGGCTGAGAAGTTAGAGCTAGTTCATACAGATGTATATGGTCCAATAGCAGTTGCATCATTGGGAGGATCTCGCTACTATGTCACTTCCATTGCCGATTCCACTAGAAAGGTATGGGTTTATTTCTTGAAGAATAAATCAAACGCGTTTGCTACTTTCAAGAAGTGGAAGATCGAAGTTGAAAATCAGACCGGTTTGAAGATTAAGAGTTTGATATTAGATAATGGTGGTGAGTACAATAGTGATGAATTTAAAAGCAATTGCATAGGATATGGGATTAGAATGATCAAAACAATTCCAGAGACACCGCAGCAGAATGGTATTGTAGAGCGCATGAATAGAACCTTGAATGAGAGGGCCAAGAGTATGAGGTTACATGCAGGGTTGCCAAAGACTTTTTGGGCAGATACAGTTAGCACAGCAGCGTATCTCATAAACAGAGGACCTTCAGTTCCTTTGGGGTTCAAGATTCCTGAAGAAGAGTGGCAGAAAAAGGAGGTAAATCTTTCACACATGCGAGTTTTTTGTTGTGTTTCTTATGTGTGTGTTAAAGATTCTGACAGGGAGAAGCTTGATCCAAAATCAAAGAAGGGTATTTTCATTGGTTATGGCTCAGATGATACGGGTTACCATTTCTGGGATGAACTAACGAAGAAGGTCGTTAGAAGTAGAGATGTTACTTTTAATGAGAATGCAGTGCATAAGGATAAGCTTGTAGTCGATTCCGAGTTTACAAAAGAAAAACCTGATAAAGAGAAAGTAGTGCTTGAAGTTATTATAGAAGAAGATCTTGCAGGAAATAGTGGGAGTTTGGGGAATGGTGATGACACAGTTCCAGTTACTCCACAGGCTGAGGTAAGAAGATCTAGCAAAATTGTGAGGCCACCACAAAGATTTTCCGCTTCCGCATATTATATGTTATTGACTGAGGATGGAGAGCCTCAATGTTATTCAGAGGCAGTTCAGGTGGATGATTCAGTTCAGTGGAAATTAGCCATGGAAGAAGAGATGAGTTCTCTTGAGAAGAATGAAACTTGGTCTTTAACAGAATTACCAGCAGGAAAAAAGGATTTATAGAATAAGTGGGTGTTTCGGATCAAAGAAGAACATGATGGCAGCAAGAGATACAAGGCGAGGTTAGTAGTCAAGGGTTATCAATAGAAAAAGGGTATTGACTATACTGATATAATTTCTCCGGTTGTTAAGATGACTATTGTTAGAATTGTACTAAGTATTGTGGTTGTAGAGGAGTTACATCTAAAGCAACTAGATGTTAAGACCACGTTCTTACATGGTGATATTGAGGAAGACATCTACATGGTACAACCAGAGGGATTTCAGGTAGTTGGGAAAGAAAACCTTGTTTGCAAGCTTATAAAAAAGCTTGTATGGTTTGAAGCAAGCACCAAGACAATGGTACTTGAAGTTTGACGCTTTATGATGAAGAATGGGTACACGAGAAGTGCTATGTTGTTATTTTAAACAATTTGATTAATCTTATATCATATTGTTGTATGTTGATGACATGTTGATAGTAGTTGCATCTTGTTTTCCCTCACCTGTTCTGTTCCTTCACAAAGGGTTTGAACAGTGTCCCATACTTCCTTGGAGGTAGTACAGTTAATAACATTGTCAACCATGTCTGTTTCTAGACCATTGATCGAATAGTATATTCATGGTCTTTTTGTCTTTTTGGACTTTTGCAATATCTTCAAGACTCCATTCGGAAACAGGTTTGGGAATGAGAGTGTCAGGCACATCTTCAGCCAGGCCAACTCTTGTTGCAGTCTTCATTGGAACATGAGGACCCTTGTCAATGCAATCCATAAAACCCTCATCAATAGACAAGAGATGTAGACGCATTTTTATTTTCCAGTGAAAGTAATTCTCTCTATCAAGAACTGGAATCTTTACTCCATAATCCTTCTTAGACATGTTGGAAGTGTGTTGATTTTTAAACTTCAAATATGTTAGAAGCTTGCTCTGATACCAATTGTTATTCCCAGATTACACACTTGTATAATTGTAGAAGGGGGGGTTGAATACAATTCTTGATATTTATAAATTTCTGATAAGAACTCCAGAAATCTATACTTAGATAATATCTGTAGAAAGATTAATGCACAAACACATAAAAATCAGGTGGTTAAATGCACCACCTGAAGCTTTTATTCGAAGAAAACTCTGCGATACAAAAGTACAAAGCTTCTGTTTTACAACTCTTTGCTTTCTAAAGATATTCAACAAAAACCCTAAGCAAATGTATCTGTTTTCTTAGCTATTCAAAGAGTTGCTACACTTGGTTATAAATCTCAAGTTTTACAAGTACTACTGGAATAAGATAATATTAATCTAATTCTAGTTGACTTGCTACTACACTCCAAATACACATGTAGCCGAAAGGTTCTCCTTGTGAACAGACATGTCTCCTGCACCTTTCTTGTATTCATAGTGTAAACGGAATGCTTCTTTCTTCTGTGTTTCCAAAGTATGGCTGCCATACTGCTTTTTGTATCTACTATCAACCCATGTGATCTGTCAGTCAAACCTGTCCTTATCAACTGCTAATCCCCAGTTTAGCATAGAAGAAAGTGTCAATGATTATCCGTTGATATTGTACACTGACATCCGTTGATGATATATTGAGCTGTATCCGTTGATATTGAGACTTGAGCTGTATCCGTTGATAGAGTGGATTTGAGTTGTATCCGTTGATAGAGTTTTGTCTTCATCTGTTGATACACTTTCACTTAGACAGAATTACATAGCATAGCTTATTTACAGTTGGCTACCCTATTCTTCCTATCCATTGATGGTCAACATGACTGTGGATAAAAACACTATCAACCGATAACATAGAGATACTGCAGTATGCTACAAAAACCTCATCCATTGATGAGCTACCTGTCAACGGATAGAGTTATAAATCCTCATCCGTTGACAACTACAAAACCTTATACAATTTGATTGATTGTGAAGTTATCATCAAATACAACATATTCCTAACAATCTCCCCCAATTTATACTTGATGGCAATAAAGCATAAATTTAGGACCTTGATGATAACAAAGCATTCCTAAAGATATATATATAACAATGCAAAAATTGTATTAAGCTACAAGAATTAAAAACTGAAAGTTTGAGAAATTTACAGAGAAGTGCTCCTCTAGACTGGGCAGATTAAGACTGTTTCTTTTCTCTTGTTGGCATCACCCTTGATTTTCCTTCTTTGGCAGAGTTGGACTCAATCTGCATTTGGAGTTGCCTATAGAAGGCATCTTCTTCATCAACCTTTGGATTTAGCTTTTGTTGTAACCATCTCAGGTATTGAGAACTAGCCTTTGATAGTTGGTCTTCTAACCTGAAGAATCTCATATTACCATCTTCATCCCTGAACTCCATCATCCAGAAGGGTTGAAGGTGGATTTTCTGTCCATTGTATGGGATCGTCATCTTCCTTGGTAGACTTGATGGTGAGTTCCATTCTCTCCTTATCTGTTCTATTCTGTCCAGTATCTCCTCTTTTGTTATCTTGGAGAACCCTGTGTATCTCTTGATTGCAGAGAACACTTTGGTTAAGGTCAGATAATTTTCTCCAAGAACCCTCTGTAGTGGCCATGTCCTTTCCTTTCCTCCCTTGTATACAAAGACCAATCTCTCAGGCAAATGTTTATATTTGTCAATTCCTCTTACTTCTGACAATTCATCCAGATACAGATTCATGCAAGAGTATTCTTCAATATCTGCCTGATAGATAAAATCATCCTTGTTTTCCAAGATTGGCTGCTTGACAATAGCAGGTACCCTAGCAACTTGAATTGGTTCCTTTGAAGGTTGCTTCCTTGGTATCCTTTTCTTCTGTATAGGCTTCTGTTGAGGCTTCAGCAAGAATGAAGGAACCTCAATGGAGTCAAGATTCATTGGTTCTTCTTTAGGTACTATAGGATCACCATGGAAATTCACAGCTGGGTTGAATACTTTTATAGAAATAGGTTGTGATGAGCCAACTGTTTCCTTGCTTTCAATTTCTGGAGAGACAGGCCTCCTTGCCTTTGATTTCACTCTCTTAGATTTGGATTTGGGGACTGATTTCACTTTCCTTTTGGATTTGGGGACTTCCTCAGGTTCCCTCATTTCATCCTCTACCTCATCCATTAAATCCTGAGCCAACCTGGCTTGCTTCTCATCTGAGTTTTCATATTGATTTTCTTCACTTGGATGAGCTTCCCTTAGAAGTTTGGAGGTCTCCTCTCTTTTTGCTTCAATAAATGTAGGATGGCCGTTGGATATATTTAACACTTTTCCATTCCTTATTATTACAGCCATCCAATCTCTTACACTCTTATTTGTCTTTTCCTTGAACTCTTTGATTGTCTTTCCCATTAGCTTCTCATCATCATCCTTGGGAAATGGAAAGTCCAATTGTAACTTGTTCTTCCCATTTGCCTTTGGTGGAGAGTAGGCTCTGGTCTTTATGTATGGTTCAAATTCTTTGACATAAGATGGTTCAGCATCATAGAATGTAGGAGCCACAATCTCTGGAGTGAGCACCTTCAGAATTGTAGTTGATATTGTTGGAGCTGAGGACTGATTAGAGAACAGGTTGATACCATTGATTCATTGATCATCCTTTCTGTTCTAATCATTCTTTCATTTGCCTCCTTATTGATCTTCTCTAATTCTTTAATTCTGGCTTGCCTCTCATCTTCTGAGATTTTTGACAAGTCAGGAACTGGAGGCACAGCCTTTTGTTTCTTCACAGGGGAAGCCTCTATAGTAAACTCTTTTGGATTGACCACTATCATTGGCTGTTGATCCCCCTCAATTTGTGCTATCTTGCTATTGGAAGCTGGAATTTGACTAGAAGTAGCTCCCTTTTCTACATTTTTCTCCCCCTTTTTGTTAGCATCAAGGGCTGGAGGTGAGGCTGCAAGCAGCCTTTCCAGTAGCTCAGTCTGTTTGGCTTGATTGGCAATGAGTGTCTGCATTTGAAATTCCATACTATCCACTCTGGAGGAGAGATGCTGAACAGATTTGGCCAGGCTATCTTCCTTCAATAATTTGCTAGTCAGCACCTTCTGAGTGGTAGTAGGGGCTAGTGCCTCAATCCTGACATCTAATTCCACTTTCATTTCTCTAATTGCAGTTTGGACCTCCTCCTGTTGTGTTCTTTGAGTGACTATGTGCATTTTTTCAAGTTTCAGGGAGTCCATTAATTGCTGAAGGACAGCCTTTCTCTGTGGATCTGCATTTTGGTGCTCAGCCCTAGCAGATTGATATTGCTTCACAATCTCCACATTGAAGTCACCAGCCACAGTGGCAGTAGAAAATAGCCAGTCTGGAGTATCTGCCACATTGACTTCTTCATCATTTGCTGTGCTGTCACTGTCATCACTGCCAAACTCTTCACTGTCAGCATCTGAAGGCAGAGTTGTCAAAGCTTCCTTTGCTCTTTGTAGAGATTGTGAGGTGTGCACTAGGTGCATTGCCTCCTCTGCCTCCACATTGCCCTGTTGTGCCATAACTTGATAGGCAGAAACAGGATGAGTAAAGGTTTCAGGATCCAAAGAGATGGAGTCAATGATTGACTGATATTCTTGTCGAAATTCCATCTCTTTAGAAGCTTCATTAACCTCCATTAACTCACTTGCAATGGCTGGATCTTCCTGCCTTATTTCTCCTGTAGTTTCTTCTCTCCACTCATCTCTCTTTTCTTGCATCAGGGGCTCCCCCTAGCTCACACCTCTCACACCCTCACCTTCACCTACTAAGGTGGAACTCTCTTGCTCTCCTTTTGCCTGACCTGAAGAAATGGTCAGCCTCTCATTATGTGCCTCTCCTTTTGCCTGCTCACAAGGCAGCCTCTCACTCCCTTCCCTCAATCCTAAAAGTGTTTCAACTACTGAGAACTCCTCCACACTTGACACAGGAATGTCAGATATAGCAGTGGTAGAGTGAGTTATCAACGGATAAGGGATATCCGTTGATGGAGTAGTTATAGCTGTCAACGGATGGCTAGACATAGGCGCATCCGTTGATGGAGAAACACTTGTCAACGGATGAAGGATATCTGTTGATGAAGGAATGATAATATCCGTTGAAGTGAAAACCAACACTAAATCTGTGGAGATTGATTTTAAAGATGAGGCCACAGATGTTGTTGTGAATTCAGGAATGGAAGGTTGATGGCCCAACAAATCATCTAAAAGATGATGACCACCAATTGCAGAGTGGGGCTTCTCCAAGAATCTTAAAGATGGAGAATCAGGAATTGATGTAGATATCATATCCACATCCAGAGATGGAGTTGGTGATGGTGGATTGTAATGTGTATCGATTTGAAGGTTAAGATCAAGGGGCTGTGACTCCAAATTTATTGAAGTCACATCAAACTGAATTTGAGAAGGTACAGTTTGCTGTACTGTGTGTGCACCCTGTGCTTCCCCTATGGTTTTAGATTTTACTCTTCTTTCATAGGTTTTTGAGAGAGGGCTAGTGTCCCTTACCCTTTTGTGCAGAGTTTCTATAGAACTAGTAGTCACACCCTGTTGAGAGGATGTAACTTGGGCTTGGCTATTTGGTGCACTTACCTCACCTACCTTATTCTTAGGGCTTGCACCCTGTCCCTCACCAGTCACTACCTCCTTCACACTCCCCTCAAGAGCTGTGGTAGTTTTTGCAACAGATGCTTTTTGAGAAACACCTGAGGTTTGTCTCTTAGATTTTGGTTTGGAAACTTTTGTTTTAGTCATTTGGGTATGAGCCTGTTTGGTCACTACTACAGACTCCATTGTGATTGAGGAAGGCAAAGAAATTTGGGGGTTAGAGATAGGAGTTTCAAGGTTAGAAAGAGTTACCTGAACAATTGGTAGATATACTAATTGTACTTCTGCATTGGAGTTCATTCGAATTAAATCACTTAAGACTCTCTTCTCCTGAACAAAACATGTGAACTTGCTATCCGGGTTAGCAATGGATAGCTTATTCTCAGATACATGCAGTGCTAAGAGCATCAAAAATCTAGCAAAATAGATATTCTTGCTCCTAGTTTCCTTTTTACCTAATTTTGCTGCTATCTCATACATGACTAGTGTGTCAAAGTTATAGAATTTATCAGTCAGAAGCATACACAACATAACTAGCATGGAATGGGTAACAGCATCAAAGTTACTAATTTTTCCTGAAAAAGTTTTAATGAAGGCATCACAAAAATAACTCCATTCTTTAACCATCCCTTTCCTAACAATTTTCCCTAAATTATCAGTACTAAGGGCATAATTTATGGAATTAAGCATGGCAACTATTTCAGCATCACTGGGTACTTTCAGATAGTTATTCTCAGGCAATTTTAAACAAGCAGTTATCACATCAGAGTTAACTACATAGTTTTTACCCTTTAGAGAAAAAGCAATTGTACCGTCTGTGCCATTGAACTCAGCAGATGCCCACACCTCTTCGATTACCTCATGGATTAGAGGAGTGGTGGCAGTCATAGCATACGAAAGTTTACAGTTCTTCACAAAATTCATCATGGTGTGATAAGCTTCTAGGGCATTCACTGTATCGACATAGGCCGCGAAATTGTTCTTCTCATAGGTGAACCCAGTGGAAGACATCATCTTAACAATAGGCGCCATTGAAGAGTTTGAACTTTTGTTGCAGAGAATTTTCGTGAAGAAGATGCAGTTTACTTAAGAGAATCTTGAAAGTCGATAAAAGTGAGATGTGAGAGCACAAGACAGCCTTTTATACTTTTCAAGGATTGAAAATGAAATAATTAAAAGTAATTACCCATTGGTCAAAAGTAACTGTCAAATAATAAAAGAAAATAAATATAACCAATCCTATATAGATACACGTTTACCAACGGTTATATTTAAAAGAAAATATGTATATCAACGGATATGAAATGAACGGTTGAGAAACAGTTTATCCGTTGATGACGTGGATAAGCTGTTATTCGTTGATATACAAAAATCTAGGAATTGTTTATGCTATCAACGGGTAAAAGGATATCCGTTGATAAGATAATTTTACCTTGGACAAAATTTTTGAAGAAAATTTTTCTGAGAGTTTTTAATTCTCAAGTAAATCAAAACACATTCCTAGCTGCAATGCAGTAAAATTAAATATCACTAGGAATTATGACAAGTTAAGCATACCTAGCTCACCTACCAATCTTGTGAATGTGGATTCATCAAGAGGCTTGGTGAAGATATCTTCAAGCTGCATTTCACTTGGCACAAAGTGCATTTCTACTGTACCATTCATCACATGTTCTCTAATGAAGTGGTATTTGATGTCAATGTGCTTGGTTCTCGAATGTTGCACTGGATTCCCTGTGATGGCAATAGCACTTGTGTTGTCACAGAAAATTGGAATCTTCTCAACTTTTAGACCATAGTCAATGAGTTGATTTCTCATCCATAGAATCTGTGCACAACAGCTTCCAGCAGCAATGTACTCAGCTTCAGCTGTAGAAGTGGAGACTGAGTTCTGTTTCTTACTGAACCATGAAACAAGCCTGTTTCCTAGAAATTGACAGGAACCTATAGTACTTTTCCTATCAACTCTGCAACCTGCATAATCTGCATCTGAATAGCCAGTTAGATCAAAAGTAGATTCTCTTGGGTACCAAATGCCAAGGTTTAGTGTTCCCTTGAGATACCTGAAAATTCTTTTAATAGCTATTAAGTGAGACTCTCTAGGGTCAGCTTGAAATCTAGCACAAAGACAAGTAGAAAACATTATATCAGGTCTACTAGCTATTAGGTATAGAAGTGAACCTACCATGCCTCTATAGCTTGAGATGTCCACAGACTTTTCCTTAGTATTCAACTCAAGCTTAGTTGCAGTGGCCATAGGTGTTTTTGCAGAGGTACAATCCATTAAGTCAAATTTCTTTAAGAGATCATAAATATATTTTGTTTGACTTATGAAAATGCCTTCATTAACTTGCTTTACTTGTAGGCCAAGAAAGTAAGTTAATTCACCCATCATGCTCATTTCATACCTACTTTGCATAATTTTGGCAAACCTTTTGCAAAGATTCTCATCTGTAGACCCAAAAATAATATCATCTACATAGATTTGGACAAGTATTGAAGAGCCATTGATATTCCTATGAAATAGGGTTTTATCTACTGTACCTCTAGTGTAGTGGTTCTCCAAAAGAAATTGAGATAAAGTGTCATACCAGGCTCTTGGTGCTTGCTTCAAACCATAAAGTGCTTTCATGAGAAGATATACATATTCTGGAAATTCTGGATCCTCAAAGCCAGGAGGTTGATGGACATAGACCTCTTCTTCCAGTTCCCCATTTAGAAAGGCACTTTTGACATCCATCTGATAGACTTTGAAATTGGCATGTGCTGCATAGGCTAGAAAGATTCTTATTGCCTCAAGTCTTGCCATTGGAGCAAAAGTTTCATCAAAATCTATCCCTTCTTCTTGAGAATAGCCCTTTGCCACTAATCTAGCTTTATTCCTCACAATTATGCCATTTTCATCTGTCTTATTCTTGAGAACCCATTTAGTACCTATGACACTTCTATCATCAGGTTTGGGCACAAGTTTCCATATTTTATTTCTTTCAAATTGGTTTAGCTCTTCTTGCATTGCTAAGACCCAATCTGGATCTAGAAGGGCATCTTCCACTCTCTTAGGTTCCTCTTGAGACAGGAAGCTACTGTATAGACATTCTGCTTGAGTGGCCCTTCTAGTTTGGACTCTTGAATTTGATTCACCAATGATTAACTCAAATGGATGATCTCTAGTCCATTTTCTTGCAGGTGGAAGGTTTGATCTTGATGAGGTTGCTTCATTTCCATGAGCATGATCATGTTGATTTAGCATTGAATTTTGACCTTGAGAAACTCCCCCTGAGTTTGTTGTCCTTGCTGAATTATGAAGTTGACTGTCAATGGATGCATCATTTTGCCTGTCGACGGATGCTTGAGAATCTCTGTCAACGGATGCATCTCTAATATTGTCAACGGATGCTCCAGGATGACTGTCAACGGATGCTTCATTTCCAGTGTAAGCATCACTTCTAGTTGGTACAACAACTCTTGGTGGATCTCTGTGGTCATGATCTTCATCTTCCTCATCATCATCATAGTACATTCTTCCTTCACCTTCATTCTCAAATTCCAACTTTTCATGGGAGCCTTCATCATTTAGGCCTAGAATATTTTGATCATCAAACACAACATGTACAGATTCCATAACAATGTTGGTTCTTAGATTGTAGACTTTGTAGGCTTTCCCTGCTGCATATCCAACGAAAATAGCTTCATCTGCCTTTGCTTCAAATTTGCCCAAGGTATCTCCATGATTCCTTAGCACAAAACACTTACATCCAAAGACATGAAGGAAAGCTAAAGTTGGTTTCTTGTTGGTTAACAACTGATAAGGAGTCATTCCTCTAGCTTGATTGACCAAGGAAATATTCTGAGTAAAGCATGCAGTGTTGACAGCTTCAGTCCAGAAATATGTTGGTAAACTTGATTCACTTAACATTGTTCTAGCTGATTCAATGAGAGTTCTGTTTTTCCTTTCAACAACCCCATTTTGTTGAGGTGTTCTGGCAGCAGAAAACTCATGGACAATTCCATTCTCTTCATAGAAAATCTTCATTGTGGAATTCTTGAATTCAGTACCATTGTCACTCCTGATTCTTTGTACTCTGTCTTCAGAACCATTGTTTAGTATTCTGAGGTGATTGATGATGATTTCACTTGCATAATCCTTGGAGTGCAGGAAGAAGGTCCATGTGAACTTAGAAAAATCATCTACAATCACCAGACAGTATTTCTTCTTTGAAATAGACATGACATTTACTGGACCAAATAAGTCCATATGCAGCAATTGAAGAGGCTTAACAATGGATGACTCTGTCTTGCTTTTGAAGGATGATTTCTTTTGTTTCCCTAATTGGCAGGCATCACACAGTCCATCTCTGACAAATTCCAATTGAGGGATTCCTCTAGCAAGATCCTTTCTTACCAAATCATTCATAACTTTAAAATTCAAATGTGACAGCTTCTTATGCCATAGCCAACTCTCATCCTTACTTGCTTTGCTGAAGAGACAAGTAATGGATTCTGAGCATGCTGAATTGAAGTCAGATATGTAAACATTTCCTTTTCTAAAGCCTGTCAATACCACATTGTTGTCTTCCTTGGCAGAAACAACACAGGCTTCTTTTGTGAACTTTACTTCATAGTCTTTGTCACAAATCTGATTGACACTCAGCAAATTGTGCTTCAAACCTTCAACTAAAGCCACTTCTTCAATGATGACATTGTCTTTTGAAATCAGGCCATATCCCTTAGTATATCCTTTGCTGTCATCTCCAAAGGTAATTCTAGGGCCAGCTCCTTCCTTGAACTCTGTGATCAGGGTTGAATCTCCTGTCATGTGCCTAGAGCATCCACTGTCTAGGTACCATAGATTCCTTCTATTTCCCTGCACACATTTCAAAAACAAATCAAGTTGATTTTGGTACCCAAGCTTACTTGGGTCCTTTCTTGTTAGCCTTTGACTTTGCACTCTTAGCATTCTTCAACTTAGGTGTAGATGCTTGAGTGATGGGATTTGACAAATGCTCATTTGCATGAATATTTGATGCATGCATTTGTGGAAAATTGGCATACATATTATTCATGCTAGGAATGCTCCATGACATTTGTGGCACATTCACAGATTGAAAATAAGGATTAGACACATATGGCATGTTCACATATGGATTTGAAAAACTAGCATTTTGATACAAACCAGGCATTGCAGGCATACATGGTATTGTTTGAAGTACATGAACAGGAGCCTTGTTGACAATCTTGCAATTAGAAGATAGGTGATTGACACTATTACAATTACTACAAGTTTTCCTAGGAGCAAACTTGTCAGGAGAATAATTGTTTTTCTTGTTGATGCCTATCTTACCATTTCTGTTCTTTTTCTTTTTACCCTCAATTTCTACCTTTTCATTATCAGATTTACCAACAGCCTTTTTGTTATGTAAATCACCTGCCTTAGCCTTCCCACTAGATTTGGTTTTGCTACTCTCACCACTAACAAAGTTCTTGTTGACTGGACCATACTTGATATCCAGTTTCCTGAGTTCCTTCTTACTAACAAACTTTTTGTTAGTCGACGGATACCTCTCATCCATTGATGGTTCATCTGTCAACGGATGATCACTATCCATTGATTCACAAATAGTCTCTAGATCCTCAAGGCCAGGTTCTAGCTCCTTTTTCTTTTGAGTCCAGGTATCCTTCACAAACGATTCTATTCCCTGGACTTCTATTATGTTTTGAGAAATATTCCTACAACTTTGAAATTTAGCAATTATCCCTTGTTCTTTTTCAAGCTGGTCTTTTAAAATCAGTTCTCTTTTTAACACAGCTTTTAGCATTATTGCAATCAACTCTCATTTTCTCAAAATCTAGGAATTGAGCTTCTAGAGCAGCATTTCTATCACTTAAAAATATATTAGACTCTTTAATCCTATTCTTCTCTTTAGTAAGTGATTTAAGGGTGACACTTAAGTGATATAGTTCAGTAGACATTTCATCTATAACACTATTTCATTCCTCTTTGGTGAGCTCAGAGAGATTAGTAGAAAATACCTGATTGCTAGCTGAACTTGATTCCTGCTCTCCAGAATCAGCCATCATCATCAGAATGATTGTCATCAACAGCCCAGTCATACTCTTGGGTCAAGAATGCCTTTCCTTTCTGCCTGAGAAGATCAAAATATTTCTTCTTGTAGTCAACAGTCTCAGTTGACTTTCCCTTGTTCTCAGATCTAGGTTTCCTGCATTCACTTATCATGTGACCAGCAATTCCACAATTGTAGCATTTAATTTTGGATTTATCCACATAGTTGCTTGTGGAAAAATCCTTGTTAAATGGCTTGGCCACCCCAGAGTTTCTCTTGAATTTTAGCTTAGAGAATCTCCTAGATAGAAAAGCTAAGTGCTCATCTATTTCATCCAATTCATCCTGCTGAAGGACATTCAATTCCTCAGACACCTTTTCCTTGCTCCTGCTTGATTCTGCTATACCTTTACAGACCTCCCTGTTTGGTGTAGAACTAGCAGCTTCTGTCCTTTCCTCCTTCTGCTCCAAGTTGGCAACAAGTGCAACTGACCCACTTTTCTTTTGAGACTTCTCAATCTCTTCATCCTGCTCCATTTCTAGCTCATATGTCTTTAAAGTTCCATAGAGCCTTTCAAGAGTAAATGTCTTGTACTCTTGAGTGTTTCTTAGAGAAACAGTCATTGGCTTCCATTCCTTGGGCAGTGATCTCAGAAATTTGAGATTACAATCTTTAACTTGATAGATTCTTCCATACAGTTTCAAACCATTTAGTAGCTTTTGAAATCTACTAAATGTATAATTCAATGTTTCTCCACTCTTAAAGTGGAAATGTTCATACTGTTGGATTAGTAGTTGCATCTTGTTTTCCCTCACCTGTTCTGTTCCTTCACAAAGGGTTTGAACAGTGTCCCATACTTCCTTGGAGGTAGTACAGTTAATAACATTGTCAACCATGTCTGTTTCTAGACCATTGAACAGTATATTCATGGTCTTTTTGTCTTTATGGACTTCTGCAATATCTTCAAGACTCCATTCAGAAATAGGTTTGGGAGTGAGAGTGTCGGGCACATCTTCAACCAGGCCAACTCTTGTTGCAGTCTTCATTGGAACATGAGGACCCTTGTCAATGCAATCCACAAAACCCTCATCAATAGACAAGAGATGTAGACGTATTTTTACTTTCCAGTGAAAGTAATTCTCTCTATCAAGAACTGGAATCTTTACTCCATAATCCTTCTTAGACATGTTGGAGGTATGTTGATCTTTAAACTTTAGATATGTTAGAAGCTTGCTCTGATACCAATTGTTATTCCCAGATTACACACTTGTATAATTGTAGAATGGGGGGTTGAATACAATTCTTGATATTTATAAATTTCTGATAAGAACTCCAGAAATCTATACTTAGATAATATCTATAGAAAGATTAATGCACAAACACATAAAAATCAGGTGGTTAAAAGCACCACCTGAAGCTTTTATTCGAAGAAAACTCTGTGATACAAAAGTACACAGCTTCTGTTTTACAACTCTTTGTTTTCTAAAGATATTCAACAAAAACCCTAAGCAAATGTATCTGTTTTCTTAGCTATTCAAAGAGTTGCTACACTTGGTTATAAATCCCAAGTTTTACAAGTACTACTGGAATAAGATAATATTAATCTAATTCTAGTTGACTTGCTACTACACTCCAAATACACATGTAGCCGAAAGGTTGTCCTTGTGAACAGACATGTCTCCTGCACCTTTCTTGTATTCATAGTGTAAACGGAATGCTTCTTTCTTCTGTGTTTCCAAAGTATGGCTGCCATACTGCTTTTTGTATCTACTATCAACCCATGTGATTTTTCAGTCAAACCTGTCCTTATCAACTACTAATCCCCAGCTTAGCATAGAAGAAAGTGTCAATGATTATCCGTTGATATTGTACACTGACATCCGTTGATGATATATTGAGCTGTATCCGTTGATATTGAGACTTGAGCTGTATCCGTTGATAGAGTGGATTTGAGTTGTATCCGTTGATAGAGTTTTGTCTTCATCTGTTGATACACTTTCACTTAGACAGAATTACATAGCATAGCTTATTTACAGTTGGCTACCCTATTCTGCCTATCCATTGATGCTCAACATGACTGTGGATAAAAACACTATCAACCGATAACATAGAGATACTGCAGTATGCTACAAAAACCTCATCCGTTAATGAGCTACCTGTCAACGGATAGAGTTATAAATCCTCATCCGTTGACAGCTACAAAACCTTATACAATTTGATTGATTTTGAAGTTATCATCAAATACAACATATTCCTAACATACACGTATTAAGTACTATCGGATATACTAATAGATGCCTTCTTTCCTAGAAATAAATGCAGACGTGCCAATGAGCCCATAGATGAAATCACTGTTGCGGAGTACAATCTGATATAAAATTCTTAAATTACAAAGTGTTGTAGTTCATCCACTTTAATAGAATATTTTTGACACTTTCTCTTACCATCCAATGATTAGGAGGAAGGCGATGAAGTTATTTTGATCAGCTGCCACATTGAGAATCTGGACTTAAAACTAGACGATTATAACTCTGAATTGTAGGGCTCTTGCTACATATAGAGATTAACAATACTAGATTGTGTTACTAGGCTGGCAGCCACTAACTATAAAAAATTCTCAGGTTTGAGATGAGATTCAACATGAACAGTGGTCTAGCTTCACAGAAAAAGCTCTTAGCATCTTCTTTTGATTATCCTAGGATAAATGAGAGCTATACTGGCAGGTATAAAGTGTTAGAATTCAAACCCTCTTAATAGTTACAGTTGGCATGTAGTTGTTGATACGTAAAATAAAAGGTGGCTTCCCAGAATAAATGAAAGACTTAGTGTGCAGTTCAAACTTTTCTAGTAGTGGCATTAATATCAATAGCTAGGCTATACATTTAGAAATATGAAGGAATGAAATAAGAGCAGCTACCAGCAGTAAACCCAGAAAATATGGTAGGTGCATATGTTATAAGGTGGCAGTCAAATACGTGTGTAATAAATTAAGAAGGTGGTAAGTACAAAGTTTCACACTTGTAGCAGTAGTGGCATTTAAGGAAGTGCAGTTTACAAGTACGTGTGAATAAAAGAAGTCTATGGGCTGGCCAGGCTGTCAATATACGGCTAGTAAATAACAAGTATGCATGCATGCAGTTTATCTACCTGAATATATGGAATGGAGACAGCTATAACACGGTTTGCACAACTGATATTTTAGACTGGTAATAAATACCAGATGATGTAACCCATGATGTCAATTATGGCATAACATTCATAGCAGGCATAGGCATAGACATAGGCATGCAAGGCATAGAAGCATCTCTCACAATTTTACAGTTGGCAGATAAATGATTAACACTACCACATTTTACGCATTCCTTCCCGGGAGCATACTTATCAGGAGTGTAGTTGTTGTGTTTGTTAATTCCTACCTTGCCATTTCTATTCTTTTAATTAGCCTTACCCTTTGGTTCTGTCTTTTCTAACTTATCCTTCAATTTCTTGATGGACAAGTGGCCTATGTTTCCTTGTTCAACTGACTTGGTTTTGTTGCACTCTCCCACTACCAAGTTTTTGCTGACAGGTCCATATTGGTTATTCAGATTAACCAAGGTTGCTTTGCTGACAGGTTTCAACTTTAATGGACATTCCTCATCCATTGAGTCACTGTCTGAAGCAGTCTCCCCATCAACTCCTAACTTTGCTTCTGTTAATTTGTCGAAAGAATCAACTCCTTGAACATTACAGATCTCTTCAGTTTTAGCCTTTGATCCTTTCCACTTAGCGATTAATTCTTGTTCTTTTCTTAATTATTCTTTTAAACACTCTTCTCTTTTCAGAGCCTCAAGTAACTCATTCTTAGCATTCTGTCAATCTCTTTTCATTGTTTCAAACTAAATTAATTGAGTCTCTAACAGAGTATTCCTATCACCTAACTTAATGTTCAGATCTTTAATCTTGTTGTTTTCTTTGTTAAGTGATTTCAATGTGACATGCATGTTGTATAGTTTATTAGACATTTCATTAACAACATTATCACATTCATCTTTGGAAAGCTCAGTCAGATTTGTAGAGTATACCTGGTTTGCCATAAGTGCTAGATTGACAAACTCTTCCTTTGCATCCGAGTCTCCTCCAGCTGCCCAATCATCATCTCTAGACACAAATGCTCTTTCCTTTTGCTTGAGAAGATCAAAATATTTCTTTTTGTAATCAATAGTCTCAAATTGTTTCTTCTCTTTCTCAGCCTTGGATTTTCTGCATTCATTGGCAAAGTGACCAGTAATTCCACAGCTATAACATTTGATCTTTGACCTTTCAATCACATCCTTGTTTGGTTGATAGCTTTTCTTGAATTTCCTGGCTCTTGCTGGATTCTTCTTGAATCTTAACTTTGAAAATCTCTTTGAGAAAAATGCCAAATATTCATCAAGATCTTCAGATTCATCCTCACTCAATGCATAAAGTTCTTCAATCATCTTGCCTTTGACTTTGCTAGTTCCAGCTCCACCTTCACAAGTTCTTTGACTTGGTATGGCTTCCACATTCTTCATCTTCTCTCCATCTTGGTTGGTTGGAATATTGGCCACCAAAGCTACATTTCCACCTTTCTTCAGGCTCTTCTCAACTTCTTCATCTTGTTGCAACTCGAGCTCATAGGTCTTTAAAATTCCATACAGTCTCTCAAGTGTAAAATCTTTGTAGTCTTGAGAATTCTTCAATGAGACTATCACTGGCTTCCATTCTTTAGGTAAAGACCTCATAAATTTTAGGTTGGAATCTTTGGTTTCATAAACTCTCCCATACAGCTTTAACCCATTTAACAGTTTCTGAAACCTTCTAAATATATCAGTTAAGCTTTCTCCTGAATTGAAGTAAAAATGTTCATACTGTTGTATGAGGAGTTGTTTCTTATACTCTCTGTTGTGCTCAAAATCACCATGGGCTGAATTTAGGCCCATTAGGCCCTAGGGTTCAATCCATACGAGCCAGAAGATAGATCTAGTACGAGTTACGAAGATTAGGTATGAAGAAATGAGCATCAAACAGAGAAATGAACAAGAAACCATGAATATCGGGAGGTTCTCGAAGGCCTGGAAGCTGAGCAGATCACCAATGGTGTGACGCCCCCAGATCCGGGATCGGAGATCTAGGCGCTCACGGTCCGTTTTCCATTAATAACATACCTGTTCTTGCACATAATATATAACACAGCCATCGACCCCACAATAAACTCACACCGCACACACACACAGAGGTTAGAGTCTCAGAAACGTCACAACATTGATTAAGCAGAAATAAAAGTATCAGAGTTATTACAGACCGAATTAAATAGTATTTATGCTACCAGCAACACTTCGATATGAAGCGAAGTTGGCGGCTTGAAAGTTTGTTTCGGGCAGTCTGTCTGGGTCTTGCCATTTCGCTTAGCTGTTGTGTTTGTAAATTTGAAAACAAGCAAGAGTGAGCAACTATAGCTCAGCAAGAAATATATGTATAAGGTAAGCAATATAACATTTCATATGATTAGCAGTTATTAAACTCGTTTGTATCAATCAGATATAAAATCACTTGTCATCGTTGATAAATTCCGAAGGTGCAACAATACGTGCCCTTGTGTTCAAAATAAACTTGCAGTTCTAGATACTGCATAGAGTCAACATCTTTCTCATCAAAATAGAACACTATCAGCAACTTGGCACGAAAGCCTAAGAAGCAGTGTCAAAGCATTTTTCCAAAATGGAGGAATGGGACTTAAAGAAAACATAAAACCTGACAAGGATTGACGATGATCAGTCGCCACATCCAAGTCCAATAATCCGCGGGTCTTCTCTACCGGTAGAAGGATAGAAACTACATCCGTAACTATCCCCGGGTGAAAACTACATCCGTAATCACCCTCGATGAAAACTACATCCGTAATCATCCTTCGGCAACACCTGGGCCGGAATAATAATTGATGGACCGCCTGGCTCACGGCCGCTTACACATCCCGGGAATCGTTCGTCAACGGTTCCCACACATGCCAGAGTCCCTTTTTCTTTTTCTTTTGAAAACTTGATTCTTGATTGAAAATAGAGTAATTGAGGTCCGACATCAGTCGACCGATGATTCTTGAAATCGTACAAGAAACAGAAACTGACCGGGGGTTTTCGAAAATGTTTTGAGTTCGAAAGAGTTCGAGTTTGAAAGTATTAAATGTATATTGGATTGACTTCGTCTTTAAAATAATGAACGATAATTAATAAATAATATTTTATGATTTAATATTAATAATTAATAAAATAATTATTCGATAAAATAAACTTTTAATCCAAGATAGGGTTTCGAGTATTTACGAAGATATGAAAATAATTACTTGAGTATACGATACTCCCCGAATGACCCTTCGGGTTTTCACAATCTAGTTACGATATAATATTATACCGCTCCCCGGTCAATAGTATATACGGACCGCTACGACCTCTATTGCTAGAGTCGTTGTCCGAGGAAAACTTTTCAATCTAAGTTCAAGGGGTACAAACATATGTGTACTTATACAATCTCAATTGCATCAATACTTCGATAAACATAACATTTGATATGATTGAAAACTACAAACACAACAGTGAAAGTCCTTGTATATGTATAAGTTTTGAAAAGTAAACTTGCCTTGGTTTGGTTGGGGTGGTCGAGCGTGCGGAGTGGAACGATCTATACATAAGCAATAACCGCTCGTTAGTACCTTAACATTATCTCTTTAATTACGGGGTTTTAGGGGGTACGAAATTAACTTAACAACTTCGTCTTATGACACTCTAGCTCCACTATATGTTCATGTCATCACTCGAGTACGCTCGTCACTTATTCGACTTAATTTAGTTACCATATCCGAACCATATTCATTACCCCTAGAATTATACTCCACGTAATGACTTTTTCCTTTGCGCGAATTTTACTCTAGCATTTTTATAAAATTGAAAAATTCATATTTTAATCCAATTCTTTTTGGGTAGCCTTCACCACTGCATTTCATAGTTTCTCAAATTTTTCCATAATCCCACATAAATTTTTATGGGTTTAAACAAGGTTCACAAGGGGGTCACTTAGTGCAGTCCGGAATCCAGAAACACATTTTACTTCTCCGGCCATAACTTAAAATCTATACATCACCTAGTCATGAACCTTACATTTCCAGAAACTACATTCAAATATATTTCCAACAATATATGGTAGGACCTCAGGGGACAAGATTTGGGGGTTCAAAGCCATGTTACAAGTCAGGTCAAGTTTCTGGAAAAATTCAGCATGCATGTTTCACTTAATTCAACCAAGATTCTTACTTCCTCAACACAACCAACATCTAATTCACCTAGTTCATGCTTTATAACATTCATGGAGATACATATACTAACCACAATCATAAAAATCACAATCACAACACTAAAACTCTAGATCCATATCATCCATCACTTGAACATCCAAGATTAACACAATATATACATGGATCTATCATTGAACATCATAAACACTACATGGCCAAGAGGGGTTATGATTTTTATACCTTCTTGAGCACCTAGGGGCCTTGGGTAAGCCTTACAATACTCAAGAACACCTTGAATAAGCTCCTACTATCCTTATAATCCAAGATCTATAAGAAAAACTTAACATGGTTACTATTCACAATATCTTTAACAATTAATATCTTGAAATATAATGGATGAAAGGGCTTGAAACTCTTAGTATACCTTTCTTAGATGGTGGAGAGAGCCTAGGAATTATGCTTTGAATTATGAGTGAGGAGAAATGGAGGAAGAAGAAATTTTTCTTCTCCTTTTTGGTCTTGGTCGAGAGCTTCTCTTCCAAGGGGGGGGGGAGAGCTTTTTGGTTTTGATTTTTGTGTTTGTTTGAAATAATTGATAAAGTGATTGGGTGATACATATTAGTGTATGTATATGCATGGTACTAACCTAGGTATGGCCTCTTGTACTCTTGTCCCCTCCTTGGAAAAAGAAATGCAACTAGTTACTATTCCTCTTGCTATTTGGTTTAACTAGTTTGCTTTTTCCTAACTACTTTGTTGCATGGGACTTGCATGCAATACTACTCCTTGTATCATTATTCTCCCACCAATGCTTGTCACTTAAACTTTAATTCGTATCGTATCTTAATTAATCTCTCGTAATAATATTTTGTCACGTAGAGATTTCCCTCGTAATCCCCTAAGTACTTAATTGTGTAAATTCCTCGAATATCCATAATTCCTCGTCATAATCCTTAATAAATCTTTTAATACTCTAATCCTTCTCAAATCCCAAGTTTTATAAATCTTACTAACAATAAGACTCTTGCTTTCAACAACCTTCCCTTTATCTTATATAGTGAATGCAACAACATGGTTTCTCAGACAATCAATTCCATTACACAACAGGGATGACTAGAAAGCTTCCAAATTGACAATGTCACATGATATTAAATAAAATAAAATATTACCAAAAATTAGGGTTCTTACAGCCTCCCCTCCTTAAAAGGATTCCGTCCCGGAATCAGGTTGAAAACAGTTGGGGGTGCTTTTCACGCATCGCGCTCTCTAGTTCCCAAGTTGATTCTTCGACATTCTGGTTCCTCCATAAAACTCTCACTAGTTTGACAACCTTGTTCCTCAGCACCTGTTCTTTTCTATCCATGATTTCTACGGGTTGCTCCACATAGGTTAAGTCTGGCTGCAGATCTACTTGATCATGTTCTATCACATGTCGGAAGTCGGCATGGTAGGTTATAGCATGGACACATGGAACACATTATGTACTTGGTGCAAGCTTGGGGGTAAAGCCAATTCATAGGCTAACTTTCCAACTCGTTTCAAGATCTCAAAAGGTCCAATAAATCTTGGGCTTAGCTTCCCCTTCTTACCAAATCTCATCAATCCCTTCCACGGTGATACTTTTAACATCACAAACTCTCCTACCTCATATTCTTTGTCCTTGCGGGTCTGGTCTGCATACTTCTTCTGTCTGTCTTGGGCCGCTACCAGCCGTCCTCTTATGAGTTCGATAGTTTCTCTTGTCCGTTGGACCAGTTCAGGCCCTAAAATCTTCCGCTCTCCAACTTCTTCCCAACACAAGGGAGACCGACATCTTCGTCCGTATAAAGCTTCATATGGGGGCATGCCTATACTCGCATGGTAACTGTTGTTGTAGGAAAATTCGATCAACGGCAAGTGGTCATCCCAACTTCCCTTGAAATCTATGGCACATATTCTCAACATGTCCTCGATGGTCTGGATGGTTCTCTCACTCTGTCCGTCTGTTTAGGGATGGTATGCAGTACTCATGTTTAACTTGGTCCCTACACAATCCTGAAAACTTCTCCAGAACCTGGAGTTGAATCTTGGGTCTCTATCTGATACAATGCTCACAGGAACCCCATTCCTAACCACAATCTCCTTTAAGTAAATATCTGCCAGCTTGTCGACAGTGTATCTCTCGTTGATTGGAAGAAAATGTGCCGACTTGGTCAATCTATCGATGATTACCCAAATGGCGTCATTATTAGTCTTGGTTCTTGGTAGTCCGACCACAAAGTCCATCGCAATATGTTCCCACTTCCACTCGGGTATCTCTAAGGGTTGTAACAATCCACTGGGCCTCTGGTGTTCGGCCTTTACTCTTTGACATGTCAAGCATTTACTTACCCACTCTGCCACGTCCTTCTTCATATTTGGCCACCAATAGTATTCTCTCAAATCTCTATACATCTTAGTGCTTCCAGGGTGAATTGAGTACCTTGAACTATGAGCCTCTTGCAAAATCTCGTCTTTTAATTCTTGAATGTTCGGGATCCATATCCTAGATGCGTACCTCATAATTCCATTCCCGTCCTTCTCACACTTAATTTCCTCGCCAGTCAAAATTTTCTCCATCGAATTCTTTTCTTCTTCTATCTTCTTTTCCTGGCATAACTTAATCTTTTCCAATAGCGGTGGTTGGACTCTTATTTCCATTAGACTCTCTTGTCCAATTCCTGGTAACCTCACTTCGATTTCCAGTTTCTCAAGGTCCTTGATCAACTCGTCCACTGACGTTATCATCTTGAGTTTCTCCTTTCGGCTAAGTGCATCGGCCACCACGTTGGCCTTCCCTAGGTGATAATGAATCTCACAATCATAATATTTGATTAGCTCTAGCCATCTCCTCTGCCTCATGTTTAACTCTTTCTGGGTGAATATGTACTTTAAGCTCTTGTGATCCGTGTAGATTTCACACTTTTCTCCGTAAAGATAATGTCTCCAGATCTTCAAAGCGAAAACTATCGCTGCTAATTCCAAATCATGGATGGGGTATCTTATCTCGTATTCCTTAAGTTGTCTGGACGCATACGTAATCACTTTACCGTGCTGCATAAGCACACACCCTAAGCCTTTATGGGATGCGTCGCTATAAATCACAAAATCTCCCTTACCATCAGGTAGGTCTAGTACTGGTGCTGTCACCAACCTCTTTTTCAACTCTTGGAAGCTCTCTTCGCATTTTTCAGTCCACACAAAATTCTCGGTCTTGCGAGTTAGTCGGGTCAAAGGGGCTGCTATCTTGGCAAAGTCTTGGACAAATCTCCTATAGTAGCCAGCCAACCCTATAAAGCTTCTCACCTCTGTCGGAGTGGTTGGTCTCTCCCAATTTGATACAGCCTCTATTTTGGCTGGGTCCACTAGAATGCCTTGTTCGCTAATCGCATGCCCCAAAAACTGAACTTCCTTCAACCAAAATTCACACTTCGAGAACTTAGCGTACAACTTTTCTTCTCTCAATGCTCCCAATACAATCCTCAAGTGCTCTGCATGTTCCTCCTTCGTCTTGGAATAAATCAAGATGTCATCGATGAAGACTATAACACACTTGTCCAAGTACTTCTTGAAGACTCGATTCATTAAATCCATGAAAGCTGCAGGGGCATTCGTTAACCCAAATGACATCACTAGGAACTCATAGTGTCCGTACCGGGTGCGAAAGGCCGTCTTTGGTATATCTTCTAGTTTAATCCTTAACTGGTGGTACCCGGTCCTCAAATCAATTTTAGAGAAATAAACTGCATCTTTCAATTGATCAAACAGGTCATCTATCCTGGGCAGGGGATATTTATTCTTTATAGTCACCTTGTTCAACTCTCTATAGTCTATACATAATCTCATACTACCATCCTTCTTTTTCACGAATAACCCACGGTGACACACTAGGTCTTATCATCCCTTTTTCCAACAACTCTTGTAACTGAGTGGCTAGCTCTTTCATCTCCACTGGGGCTAGCCGATATGGGGCTTTCAAAATTGGGGTCGTACCCGGAACTAAGTCTATAGCGAACTCGATGTCTCTATCAGGTGGTAGTCCTGGAAGATCATCCGGAAATACGTCCGCGAACTCGTTAACAACAGGGATTTCCTGTAGGTTTGGTGCCTCCTTCTTGGTATCCTTCACATAGGCTAAATAGGCTTCGCATCCTTTACGTAACAGCTTCTTAGCTTGAATCATGGTCAGGAACTTTTGGTTTTGCCGTTTCCCACTAAACACACCAGGGTGGCATAGTCTGTCAGCTCAAGAACCGCCACATGATTCTGAATCCATTGCTTTAGCCCTAATTGAAACCTTCGGGCCCTCTTTGCCTTAGAGTTCACATATTCCGGCACAAACCTCGACAACTCAGTAAATTTGGCCTCATACTCGGCCACCGTCATGTTACCTTGCTTCAGTTCCAAAAACTTCAGCTCCATTTGTGTCTCCATGAACCTAGGAAAGTACTTCTCCAAGAACAGCTTGCTAAACCTCTCCCAGGTCACCACACCTCTTCCTTCCAAATTCTTCTTAGCTTCCCACCAATAGTTTGCCTCACCCTTCAGAAGGTAAGTGGCGAAAACAGTCTTCTGCTCCTCAACGACACCTAGTATCTCGAAAGATTTTTCCATTTCCTTCAGCCAGGCCCTTGCCTCGACCGGATCGGTAGTTCCTTTAAATTCTGGGGGTTTCAGGGATTTGAAATTCCGGAAAGCATTTGCATTAGCATTGTGGGGTGGTTGCTGAACCGGGGGACGGTCCACGTTCTGCCTAAGTAGTTCCATTAACTGTTCCATAGGGCATCCCCTAGGATGTTCTACCTCTCGGGTATCATCAC
Organism: Saposhnikovia divaricata; assembly: GCA_036435485.1. Classification (NCBI taxonomy): domain Eukaryota; kingdom Viridiplantae; phylum Streptophyta; class Magnoliopsida; order Apiales; family Apiaceae; genus Saposhnikovia; species Saposhnikovia divaricata. The sequence goes on along the minus strand of CM071597.1, from coordinate 62,331,656 downwards.
CAGCTTCTTCTTCTTCATACTCATAGTCATCAAACAAGTTATGATCGTTGCCCTCACTCTCACTCAGGTTGACATTCTCCCCTTCATGGTTCTGGTGGCCTCCGGTCCCATGGTGGCTACCCTGGCCCTCAGAACTGATCGGGTGAGCTCGAGTGTTCATTCTTCTGGGTGGCATGATTCTGATAATAAAACAAGAAATGGGTTAGGGTTTTCCAATTACCTGACAGCGTTTACACGGGTCAGGAACGTATCGTTCCTCCTCATAAGGGTGGAAGTTGCAAAAGTTTTAATAACCCGATGCTGGAGATAAAACGTCAAAACATTTTTGGGAAAATCTCTGTGGGATGCGAAAACATTTGCAAGAGTTTTCAAGATTTCAAACCTCAAAATTTTATTTTTTTTGTAGAAAATTTATTTTAAAATTGTAGGAACATTTTGGAAATTTGTAGAGAACAATTTGAAATCGCATATCGTAAATTTGAAACAGCATGGTTGTATTTGTGGCTTGTAGCAATTGTATAATCACAGTTGTATATCAAAACAGTAGAGCATGGCATCGGAAAGTAAAACAGTTGAGGCAATATCAAGGAAACTGAAACTAAATAAGTACGGTACAAGGGTTATCACAAAGTTTGGATGTTAGAGTCAAATACATAGTTCCGATGTCAAAGTCTAGCAAAAGTGGAACAATAACAAGTACATCATCTGAATAGTCAGGGCTACACAAAAGTAGGGCTACATCCGTACATACTATCCGAAGTCACATCTACATATTTGTAGGTCAGTCTACTCATCCACTGGTCAGAAAGGATACCGCTGCACAAGTCAACTATCCCGCAAAATCGACACACTAATGTCATCTGAACCTAGGGGACTGAGCTATCAGTAACACATCATGGGGCCGCACCGCGGCGGAGGAAGGTCCTCACTCGGGAAAATGCACGACGCACAGCATGCCTAGCATCCCTAGCATGGATCACTCCGCCCCCGCGGATCCCTAAACCAAGAATCCTCTCGCGACTCCTCCTCTCAATCCTATGGATTCGAGCCCTAGTCCTTCTAGCAACAGCGGTCCTCATCTCAACCTGGATCCTCAAGCGCGCCTCGCGCTCCACCACTAGTGCCCGCCTCGCCTCGTTAAGTCGGGCCTCCGCAGAAAGTAAGTCTCGGGTCAGGAACTGCACCACGTAAGCGTGCTCAGTACCCGACACTGGGGGTAGGTCCATCGGTGGAGGTGGTATGACAGGAACAGGAACAGGTGCAGTAGCAGTAGCAGGAGCAGTAGCAGGGGTAGGGTCAAGCTCCTCCTCTCCAGAAGTATCATCCTCGGAGTCACCGTCCGATGAAACAGGGCTCGACGACTGCGGAGAAGGTGGGGGTGACACAACACGGCCCTCACCGGATCTCACACTCTCCTCATCAATAGCTACAGGAGATGGGGTAACAGGCTCTGGCTCAGGCTCAGGCTCAAAGGGCTCCTCTACGGGATCCTCATCATCAGTATCTCCTATCAGCGTAATCCAGGGGTCGAGCTCAGAGTCAGCACCCATATCCTCCTCAGGATCCTCGGTATCTCGCATCAGTGCCTCATCATGCTCCCTCTCGAAAGCCTCAGGGTCTGGTATCTCCTCCATCTACACAAGGGAAATAAGGTGGGTCACTAACCATAAAGAAAGTGTAATAACCCGAATTTTGGGTAGAATTAAAACTTTTCTTATTGTGGTTAAAGAGCACTAATGAATGGTGGTTTCAAAGAACAATGATTGTAATGAATGGATATTTCTTTGGACAATGATCCTGATGCATTGGTATATTGTCAGAATAGAGTAATTCGATGGTTGAGGACCTAGATAAGAATAATCTACCATCCAGGAAGGAGCTAATGGATCCTTGAAGGGAAATGAGTACGTGCATAGTGTTTTCCATACGCGCATAGTGTTTCCCGTACGTGCATAGTATTTCCCGTACGTGCATAGTGTTTCATGTACGTGCATAGTAATTTGGTGGATGAATAGTGATTTTGTAAGTTGGAAAACTTTTCACGCCACCCTATGTACGGGGCGTGATATGGATGTTTCGAAGTCATATTAGTAAAACGCGGAGGAAATAAGTGAATGCAGAGACGATCGGAATTCAGAAATTCCAAATTCTTTTTCGGTATAATATTTGACCGGACAGTGGATTAAATATTATTATAATCCAAGAATTGAGATATTAACTTTGAGGGTTTGATATTTTGGGATGTTATTATATTTGATTTAAGAATGAAGGTAGGAAACCACTGAGGCAGTGAAACAAGCGTTCTAGAAACCGCTAAAACGTTATAACAAGATTAATCAATAAAGCGAACGAATCCTAGATTACGGGTTAATTTTGTATCGAGATTAAATATCCTACATGGTTATCACGAGGATTATATTAAGGATTGGGGAAGGTATTATGAATATCGAGAAATTTCCCGGTAAACCCTAGGGGTGAAACTACTTGGTTATTCTTCGAACGATCAGCGAAAATAAGCAATAAACGAACAAAGAAACAAGCAGAGGAAGCAAGAGTCATGCATAAGCTACTAGAAAATATCTAGCAACCAAGTGGACTCAAGTAACTAGCATGCTTAGAGATTTAAACTAGTACTTAGCAAGCAACCACTTGGTTAGCCTTAGCACCATCCAAAACTCAACACTTGTCTTGCCAAATACATCACCCCATGCAACATCACTTTATTAAAGCAACCAAGGATGAGATATTATGTTAAACATATCACTTTATGCATTATTGTCAAGAGCAACCAAGCAAAAAAAACTCTTTCCCCCCTTTAGTTCATTCCATTCGGCCATTCCTTAAATTCCGAATCCAAAGTCCAAGCTCCCACCATCATTTGATCTTGTAATTTTTAAGTTAACTCCTATAATTCAAGAAACTAATCTCCTAGGAATTTCAAGCCCAAATTCCTTTGTTTCCATTTTCAAAAAAATTAACAAAGAGGAGGGTGAATAGTGTTCTTATGAACTAACCTTTGATTTTTATGTTTCTTTTGATTGATCTAGCTAGCTTAAGGTCATCTAAGGATAGATCAAGGATTACTAAGTCTATATCACACTCTAAGGAAGGTAAAAAGCTCAAAAACCCTTGGTATCATTTTGAGATTTTATGAGTTTTATGGATGATTTAGTGTTAGTATGCTATGTTATGCTTAGATCTATGTTATTAGTTGATTATGGTTGTTGTTTGGATTGTGATTGATGAGATGGTTGAGATGAGTTGTTGATAGACTAGTCATGATGATTATCATGCGTTTGTGTGGTTGGATTGATCTTTGTTAGATCGAGATAAAGTGTAAAAACTTTGGAAAACGCGTAAACATAGCAGTTATAATGCCCGATTTTACAATATCATGTTTTGTATGCCATTTTTCACATCAAGACCCTACTGTCCAGAATCTTTTCTGCCATATTAGGATAGCTTATGTTATAAGCTTTGTTTTGATATAAAGATCACGTGAAACGGACTTACAGTTTAGGAGTTACGGCCGGTTTACTAAAAGTATTTCGAAACCGTAACAGAGAATTCGTAACTGAAATTGAACCCTCGTAAAATATGTAAAGTCATGACGAATCTTGGTAAATAAATACTAGAGGTAAAAAGGAAGGTGTGAAAGAAAACCGTATGTCAAAAGGATCGTTTTCGATTTATTAAAATTATGCGAGTCGAGGTTAAACGCGAACGAACCCCTAAAAGATGACTCTATTATAACTTCGGTAAAACACTTAGAAAACGGGCGATAAAACTCGGAGTATAATATTGGTTCGTAATGATCAACCTTAGAACTTGTATGACTTAAGTATGTCCCAAGTATAAGTACAGTGACATGTCGTATTAACGAACGAATGTCGGGTCGGATCAATGATAAAAAGGAATCCACTAAAAGGGGTATAACGAGATAACTCGAGAACGTGTTTCGATTTATGTATAACTTAACTTTTAAGATGTTAAGTGATTAATCCCGAATGACTTGGCTATTTATAGATCACCAAGCTGACCCGGGACCCGCTACCACTACCCCTTATCGTACTCAACTACCAGGCAAGTTTCAATTCCCTTCTTTTAGGCTGTTGTTGTGATTGAATATATATATATATATATATATATATATATATATATATATATGTTTTCTGTTATACATATGCCATAGCATGCATGCCTACTTTCAAGTTATATCGTTATGCTTGTTCCTTGATTGTTTATTGGCTTATAAATTAGATAGCTAACGTATCAATTATAAGCCGGTTATTGTAAGACCCTCATAGAAGGGCGTATCCATCTTATTCATCAAATATAGATCGGGAGTCAATATTTCTTGACATATCGAGATTACCACGAAAGAAAATATCTAAGTAAATATTTTCCATTATTCGGGCGACGAATATTATTTGAATATTCGTTCGAGATAATTTATTTAACGATCCCTACTTCAAATAATTATTTGAACGTAACTATTCGACGAATAATATTTTTTTAATATTCATTCAGAGTCGAATTATTTATCGATTATTATTTCGAATATTCTTCTAAAGGTTGGACTACTAAATGAATATTATTTGGATATTCATTTAGAATATTATTCATTAAATGAATATTACTTTTGAATATTCATTTAAGATAGTAATTACCTGATGAATATTATTTTAATGTTCATCTGAAGCTTGATTTATTTATCGAGTCTTATCTCGAATATTCCTTTAAAGCTTGGATTACTAAATGAATATTACTTGATATTCATTTAGAATATTATTCATTAAATGAATATTACTTTTCAATAAACATTTAAATTCCTAATTAATTATGAATATTATTTTGAATATTCATCCAGGGTTCTATTTAATCATCGAATATTATTTTAAATATTTTAAATATTCCTTTCAGGTCTTATTAATTAATGAATATTATTTTGAATATTCATTTGAATATTTAATTATGCAATAAATATTCTCTCGATATTTCTTCAAGGATTATTTGAGAAATACTCTGATTAAATATATTCTTTCATATTCCTAAATATCCTGTAAAATATTTTAATTCAATAAATATTCTCTGAATATTTATTCCATACTTAGAATAACCTCGATAAGGTTTATCTTCTTCGATTATTACAGAAAATATTTCGGAGTCATATTATTATTAATCATATATCAAGAAAGGTTCTCAGACATCATTCTTCTTTGAGTCTATCTCCCTAATAATAAGGGAACCTTACTTGGAAAATGTTAATTATCTTGTCGACTTCCCGGTCATAGAGTATTCTCTTCACTCGCAACTTGGGTGCTATTGACTTATTAAGTCATTGTTTACCTTCTCATCTTTCGAGGGGTAAGATTGTTGGAACAAGTTGATATTCGTTACCAAGCAATAGCTTGGAAGTTATTGGTGAATTTTCCTTTCCAACTAGATACGACTACTTTGTGGAGTCTTATCAACAAGTATTATACTTGGGGAAATGGGGACGAACGTTACATTCAGAATCATGAATTCTATTGGAACTAGGAGTCGTGTAAGAGGCCGAGTAGCGCCGGTCCATCCCCTTTGGCCCAACCGTTGGCCTGGGAGAGCTAGTAAGGCGGTAGACAAGTAAAGCCGTCAGTTCTTCCTTCTACCGGTAGTAAATCTAATTTGAGCTGTACGATCTCGACTGATCATCAAGATTGGAACAGCGGGCGCGGTGAATACTACATCATTGGTTCATCATCCAAACTTATTTATTTCCTGCAACATGATTACTGTTGGCAGAGCTGGAAAAGTGTTCATAACTGGAATTGCAATATTTTCATGCAAGTTCCTCTTTTTAATGACAATGAGAATATCACGCTTACTTTTGATGTATCAGATATTTCTACAAACAAATACTTTAAGTTACCTTGTAACTTCATCGTTCATATTATACTGGCATCATTTCCGTAAATGCATGGCATATGGTTTGAAAGATACTTTTGAACTGTTATATATTATCGTTCAGTTAAATATTATTGTTGGTGGGCTATTGCTCACCCTTGCTTTATTTTTACATCACAACAACAGCTAGACCAGATGACTCGCACAAGGCGCACTCGACGCTGGCGAGGACGATGAGACTACCAGAGCCGAAGAAAAAGCTATTGGTAGGATAGATTCATTCTTTCAGTACCAAATATATGGACTAGTATGACTTATGTAAATGGATGGCAAAGAGTATGTATTCATATTGTAACTCTTTTGGGTTGTAAGAACTCGTAATGTGTTTAAAAAAAATTTGGTTGTTACTCTGATTTCATCTGTGGGACTATAACGGGTGTGTTTTATATTGTTGTGTTGGGTCATAAAGATGTAACTTATTTTATGTTGAAGTAAGTTCAAGTATTGTGGATAGAATTGGAGACCGTAACGACCGGATCCCGGACCCCGGATCTGGGGGTGTTACAGAAGTGGTATCAGAGCGTACGTTATAAACCCCAGAGATGAGGCGACGTTAAAACAATAAATTCAATAAGATAATAAGAACTCTTGCCAAGTTCATAGTCGGACTACTTAATGTAGTGACGACATATAAAACCCTTATGGGAACTCTTAAGTATCATGATAGTAAATTAGTTCGATATTGTATTGACGAGTAAGGCAACAGACCTTGAGGCATACGAGCAGCAGCACGACGATGCTTTATTATATGCTGAAGATCAGCTGGTAAATTCAATAGAGTACCCTACTGGAGACCCGGAAGAGGTTCCAGCAGATAAGGAAAATCCTGTTAGGATAAGGAGCTTACCCTCGAGGGATGAGGGCTGCAGCCAGAAAGACTGTGATGATTAAGATATGGTGCTCAGAAAAGTGAGCATAAAGAACTAAGCTACTAGTAAGAGGACTAAAGATTCGTGTTGGATTCGTAACCGGACTACTGGATGTAGTACCAGCAAGTAAGACGGATTGGAAGAATTACTTGAGGTCTTATACGAGAATGGATAAGAATCCTTAGAGACTTTCATATTAACGGAGAAAGAGCTAGAGGGATGTATGATTTTCAAAGACGTCGATGTAGGACGGGGAGCACCCAGGAGCAGTTGAGATAGAGGCAACAAGTGCCATATTATCGGATAAATGGATTAGTATGAATATTGTCAATGGTAATTCGCCATGAGAAGGCGGATTTCATGGGTTATATTTTATGAAACCAAATTGAGATTGTTGAGGTGGTTTTATTCAGCGAAATGTCCATATTATGAATGAACCAGCTTCGAAAGTAAAGATAGTGGAAAGTGATGGCCTGATTGGATAAAGTTATATAAAGTAGTGAGCGAGACGATGATCTCAGAAACTACCAGAGGAAAAGACCAGTGGGTCTATGATAAACTCGTAATATGACTACTATCAGGTACTAGATATAAGTTTATTTTAACTCAGTAAAATGGTGAATCAGGAACGTTAGATGCATGTGATTCAGAAGAATATTAAATTCTTTCTTTTCCCCGAATAGATTATAGTAGTTACCTTAAGTTTATTCTGACACTGAATTGCAAATGGATCAAGTAATGCGATTAGTGGTTAAGAGGTAATAGAGAATGTTTTAAGATGAAATTGGTAACGACCCGGCGTTGGTGTTGCCTAACGGGAGAAGGAAGACTTTATGATACACTATGATGCATCTCATACAGGTTTAGGTGGTGTGCTTATGCAGCACGGTAGAGTAATTGCGGATGCATTCGAACAGCACGGTACACCAGACTAGGATGGCCCTAGTAGTGCCAATTTTTATGAAACGACTAACTCCGACGGTAGTGTTCCTTCTGAAACCTGTGGTTAGGAAGACTGACATTTGATATTATCGACAACTAAGATGTATATGTATCAGGAAGAGGTGGCATGTTTCAGTTTGAAACTTTTGATTTCCCTTCTATGGGATATATATATTTGGTTCCTTTCTAGTGGTTAAACTTCCAACTTTGTGTCAATAATTCCGTTATTACAACTGCTTATGATTCTACCTGCTTGGATGCTCATAGAACTATTCTCTAGGTTTCGAAATTGATCTTCATAGTGTTACCGATGGTTGGATAGATTGACCAAAATTTCCTTGATTCTGGAAAGAAATTCAACGAATTTTGGAAAACCTTGTCTTTCTGATTATCGGAGAACATCATGGAAGAGAGTAGAAACTGGGGCGAACCCCGAGAATTGGGTAAAGTAGCCGCTATATGGGTTGGTGGATAGACCCCGGTTATCGCAATTGATTGTAGAAATACAATGATGAAGTGAGATTGGACGAAAACAGGAAATGTAAGTAAGAAACCAGCCGGACTGAGAAACTCCGGGATTGACTTAAGTGAAAAGGTTGTTATACCATGAATGGTAAGCTTGCGTGGCACGTGGGATTGATAAGAATAGTTGAAAAGATAAAAGTGGAGGAAAGGTGATCGGAGTCGGTGCCGAGAAGTCGATTAAGACTTATATGGAGTAAAGTTTTGGAAAGGTAGAAAGGTATCAAAGTAGAAAGCACTATGCCAGCAATTGCTAGAAAATTAATGCTAATTAGCCAACCCCTAAAACCATATATTTTTATTTTAGTGTGGTCAGTTGAGGCCAAGTCACAAAGGATTATCAAGTGACTAGACCAGCAATAAAAGGACAAAGCAGGGTTACTTCTAAGTAAGCGCCGACTGCAAGGGCTTTTGATATAAAGGAAATATTAATGAGATCGTAGGAATCTTCTACTGAACCCTTTTCAACCCATGTTTGGATTTGGAATTTACTAGACTTTTTGGAATGGGGTCACCCGTACTAAAGTGATTCATGTGTATATGATTGCCCAAGATTACGAGTAAAAATGGAAGTATAATGACTTGAGATGTATGATGTTAGGGTATTATAAATACCATGAATATATTATGACCAAGGGAAGTAAACAATGAAGGTTTATGAAGAGAGTATAGAAATGGTCATAGATGGATCAGTATGCTGTAGAAATTTTGTCTAAGGCAAGTACCTTTGAGAAAAACGATAAGTACTAAGAGATTCATGTTGAACTCGATCAATATCTTCCAGAACATCCTTGCTACCATTACCAAGTTCTGTAAGAGAGCAGATAGACATACGTTGTCTTTTGGAAGGTCAAATAGGCTGATAACTATCTGAAAGAAGAGATTAGCATTAAGCCACCGATCGATTATCAAATGAGAATGATTGAAAAGAGACCCTTATTAAGGATACATGATTTGATTGCCAAGTATAGGATGCAAGAATTCCTTGGCAGTTGAATTAAGGATAGGATATCCATAAATTAAGACAAACCCTGGGGAATGCACAAAGGATGGCATTAACCCTAATAACGACATTATGAATTCAGATGATATGAGTTGGACTTGCTAAGGCAACAATGGCCGGTAAGGATTATTAAAAAGAGTTCTGGAAAGAACATAGATAGAATTATTAGAGTATTGATCAATGACATTTTGATATACCCTGTACCCAGAAAATATAGGAGGAATGATGAGGATGACCTATGAAACCTTACAAGGAAAAAAGTAATATTCCGAACTTCAAAATGGAAGTTTGGTAAGGAATGTATGACATAGTAACAATAATGCTAGATGAGGCAGGTATGAAACCCTGAGGAAGTATGGATTGAACCTATAAAGGTTGAGATTATCCTAAGATAAGGAAAGAACTAAGAAAAGAAGTATCCTAAGTAGAATTGGGAATAAACGTGATAAAGTTCCCACGGGTAGGTGGAAGCAATGACTTATGGAAAAAGACTGATAAATATATTTTTCTCCATCAGCAGAGCTTAAGGGAGAATGCTTTCACCCAACAGTGATGGGAATGAGGTAGAAAAGTTTGAATTGGAATATATCCAGAGAACAAGGATTACCAGAAATTATTATTATCAGGAAAGGCCAATGAGGTGGCCGACAGTGTAAGTATAAAGGAATAATTACAAATGTTCATACCAAAGAAACAAAATAATATTTGGAAAGACCTTGAAGGTCATATCGGAGTGAAGGAAGTTACATTCCTTTTGATGATTGTGCGAGAATCGAAGGTAATAATAGTTTAAGTAAAGATTCGATTCGTGATGGAGTCTTAAGCATATTACGTACCTTAGAAGGTCCCGTTTTGAGGCAAACCAGGACCATGATACAAAATTGACGAATTAAACCGTTAAGTTTCCAGTCTTTTATGGAAGCTGCATGAATGATAGTTTCATCAACCTGACATAGCTGCGATGCTTGAAACTCTTCTGCAATTTTATCTACTTCATGTAATATCTACATCAAGTTCAGGAAGTGTTCCTTATGGATAAGGAATAGTGATTTCAAGAGAACCTACCCAGAGTACCACTCGATCGAGAGATTTGATTCTTTTCGAATTAGGGAGAAATTGATATTATAATAATGATGGATTAGTTGCTACCCAATGGAGCCAAATTGATTATGAGGGAAATAATTCAAGGATAAAGACGGAGTCAGAGATTTTGGAATCTAGTTCAGACTAAGAGATTATGACGCCAGAGATATGAGGCTTGATTAGCTCATATGGTTGACCCCGAGGAAAGAGACACCAAGTATAATTATAATGATTTTGGGAGGTTGTACAAGGTTTTAATAAGCTACCATATATCGATTTGGATGACATAATAATGATATCGAGTGTTCAGATCCTAGTGCTGCATCCCGTTAGCCCAGTAAGAATAAAAGAATTATCAACTTAGATGCGAGGATTGTTGAATAAGAGTGTGATGAGACTCAGTGTGCCACCGTGAGGAACCGGTGTGTTGTAAGAAAGAAATATGTTAGCACAAGATTGTGCATCGAACCTCGAGAGTTGAATGAGTCAACATTGGGTATAGGTACTGTTGTAGAAGATTGGCTGAGCAGCATAGGGACGCTGTGTATTTTCCAAACTTATTAGGAAATGGGACATCACCGGTTGGAAGTTAAAAATCGAGGATATACCCAAGATTGTGAATCGCACTAGGTATAGACACTATGAAATTGTAAGTGATGTCATTTTGGGTTAACTATTGCACCCACAACTTTTTGGAATTTAATGAATTGGCTGTGAGTTATCTGAGATAGTTTTCGCCCTAAGTATATCGAAACATCGTATATATGAAGGAAAGGTGCGAAATCAAAAAGGATCAAACATGATCGACTTTCAGACCTATCAGATCTGAAAATATGTGTGCTTGTGTGTATATGAAGATTATGATTTGTGATAAAAGGATTAAGAGTCCTCGAACCAGACAACATTCCCCGCAAACAAATTCCCCAAGAGATTCGCCTTTCTTTCAGAAAGGAGAAGAGATGATATAATAGAGAATGACTGAATGAACACAAGAGGTAGATTGGCATTCTGTGAGATGATTAAAGAAGAGGTTGGAATACCGGGGGTGATAGTAGTTAACAATGAGATAGCGAGGCCAAAACAGTGATGGCCGACGAGCTCGTTGCTAGACATCAAGAATTACTCGAATCGGTTGTTAGAATACTCGAACTAGTTTCAATACAGAGTACCCCGTCGACAATAGAGTTGACATTTATACAATGGAATTGGGAAATATCTAGAATTAATAGAGGATTTTGACAAGAAAGTTTTTGTTGATGTATTTCTGTGCAAACAAGATAGAGAATATAAGGTTCGAGATTTGTAATAAGAAAAGGTATCCTCGTGGAAGGAATTAACAAGATTAGAATGAAAGGAAGTTTAGCCCAAGATTCATTGGGCCATCTGAGAGTTTAAACGCGTCAGGAAGGTGGCCTATGAGCCAGCCTCACCCAAACCGGTAAAATGGTCATAACATGGTTCATGCGTATGTGCCTCATCAGTATACTATAGATGCCCGGCATATGACAGAGTACGAGCAGATAGATATACATATTCGAATCTGAACTACGAAGGACAACCTGTGGAAATTATGAATAGAAAAGAGCAAGCGCTAAGAGATAAGGTTGTCAAGCTAGTGAGAGATTTGAAGAAAATCAAGAAGTGGAAGAATCCACCTGAGAAATAGAAAGTGCAATGGGATAGAAGTAACCCCAGTTATTCCTAAACTGATTCCGAGGACAGAATCCTTTTAAGGAGGGGAGACTGTAATAACCCGAATTTTGGGTAGAATTAAAACTTTTCTTATTGTGGTTAAAGAGCACTAATGAATGGTGGTTTCAAAGAACAATGATTGTAATGAATGGATATTGCTTTGGACAATGATCCTGATGCATTGGTATATTGTCAGAATAGAGTAATTCGATGGTTGAGGACCTAGATAAGAATAATCTACCATCCAGGAAGGAGCTAATGGATCCTTGAAGGGAAATGAGTACGTGCATAGTGTTTCCCATACGTGCATAGTGTTTCCCGTACGTGCATAGTATTTCCCGTACGTGCATAGTGTTTCCTGTACGTGCATAGTAATTTGGTGGATGAATAGTGATTTTGTAAGTTGGAAAACTTTTCACGCCACCCTATGTACGGGGCGTGATATGGATGTTTCGAAGTCATATTAGTAAAACGCGGAGGAAATAAGTGAATGCAGAGACGATCGGAATTCAGAAATTCCAAATTCTTTTTCGGTATAATATTTGACCGGACAGTGGATTAAATATTATTATAATCCAAGAATTGAGATATTAACTTTGAGGGTTTGATATTTTGGGATGTTATTATATTTGATTTAAGAATGAAGGTAGGAAACCACTGAGGCAGTGAAACAAGCGTTCTAGAAACCGCTAAAACGTTATAACAAGATTAATCAATAAAGCGAACGAATCCTAGATTACGGGTTAATTTCGTATCGAGATTAAATATCCTACATGGTTATCATGAGGATTATATTAAGGATTGGGGAAGGTATTATGAATATCGAGAAATTTCCCGGTAAACCCTAGGGGTGAAACTACTTGGTTATTCTTCGAACGATCAGCGAAATTAAGCAATAAACGAACAAAGAAACAAGTAGAGGAAGCAAGAGTCATGCATAAGCTACTAGAAAATATCTAGCAACCAAGTGGACTCAAGTAACTAGCATGCTTAGAGATTTAAACTAGTACTTAGCAAGCAACCACTTGGTTAGCCTTAGCACCATCCAAAACTCAACACTTGTCTTGCCAAATACATCACCCCATGCATCATTACTTTATTAAAGCAACCAAGGATGAGTTATTATGTTAAACATATCACTTTATGCATTATTGTCAAGAGCAACCAAGCCAAAAAAACTCTTTCCCCCCTTTAGTTCATTCCATTCGGCCATTCCTTAAATTCCAAATCCAAAGTCCAAGCTCCCACCATCATTTGATCTTGTAATTTTTAAGGTGAGTCCTATAATTCAAGAAACTAATCTCCTAGGAATTTCAAGCCCAAATTCCTTTGTTTCCATTTTCAAAAAAATCAACAAAGAGGAGGGTGAATAGTGTTCTTATGAACTAACCTTTGATTTTTATGTTTCTTTTGATTGATCTAGCTAGCTTAAGGTCATCTAAGGATAGATCAAGGCTTACTAAGTCTATATCACACTCTAAGGAAGTTAAAAATCTGAAAAACCCTTGGTATCATTTTGAGATTTTATGAGTTTTATGGATGATTTAGTGTTAGTATGCTATGTTATGCTTAGATCTATGTTATTAGTTGATTATGGTTGTTGTTTGGATTGTGATTGATGAGATGGTTGAGATGAGTTGTTGATAGACTAGTCATGATGATTATCATGCATTTGTGTGGTTGGATTGATCTTTGTTAGATCGAGATAAAGTGTAAAAACTTTGGAAAACGCGTAAACAAAGCAGTTATAATGCCCGATTTTACAATATCATGTTTTGTATGTCATTTTCACATCAAGACCCTACTGTCCAGAAACTTTTCTACCATATTAGGATAGCTTATGTTATAAGCTTTGTTTTGATATAAAGATCACGTGAAACGGACTTACGGTTTAGGAGTTACGGCCGGTTTACTAAAAGTATTTCGAAACCGTAACCGAGAATTCGTAACTGAAATTGAACCCTCGTAAAATATGTAAAGTCATGATGAATCTTGGTAAATAAATACTAGAGGTAAAAAGGAAGGTGTGAAAGAGAACCGTATGTCAAAAGGATCGTTTTTCGATTTATTAAAATTATGCGAGTCGAGGTTAAACGCGAACGAACCCCTAAAAGACGACTCTATTATAACTTCGGTAAAACACTTAGAAAACGGGCGATAAAACTCGGAGTATAATATTGGTTCGTAATGATCAACCTTAGAACTTGTATGACTTAAGTATGTCCCAAGTATAAGTACAGTGACATGTCGTATTAACGAACGAATGTCGGGTCAGATCAATGATAAAAAGGAATCCACTAAAAGGGGTATAACGAGATAACTCGAGAACGTGTTTCGATTTATGTATAACTTAACTTTTAAGATGTTAAGTGATTAATCCCGAATGACTTGGCTATTTATAGATCACCAAGCTGACCCGGGACCCGCTACCACTACCCCTTATCGTACTCGACTACCAGGCAAGTTTCAATTCCCTTCTTTTAGGCTGTTGTTGTGATTGAATATATATATATATATATATATATATATATATATATATATATATATATATATATATGTGTGTGTGTGTGTGTGTGTGTGTGTGTTTTCTGTTATACATATGCCATAGCATGCATGCCTACTTTCAAGTTATATCGTTATGCTTGTTCCTTGATTGTTTATTGGCTTATAAATTAGATAGCTAACGTATCAATTATAAGCCGGTTATTGTAAGACCCTCATAGAAGGGCGTATCCATCTTATTCATCAAATATAGATCGGGAGTCAATATTTCTTGACATATCGAGATTATCTCGAAAGAAAATATCTAAGTAAATATTTTCCATTATTCGGGCGACGAATATTATTTGAATATTCGTTCGAGATTATTTATTTAACGATCCCTACTTCAAATAATTATTTGAACGTAACTATTCGACGAATAATATTTTTTTAATATTCATTCAGAGTCGAATTATTTATCGATTATTATTTCGAATATTCTTCTAAAGGTTGGACTACTAAATGAATATTATTTGGATATTCATTTAGAATATTATTCATTAAATGAATATTACATTTGAATATTCATTTAAGATAGTAATTACCTGATGAATATTATTTTAATGTTCATCTGAAGCTTGATTTATTTATCGAGTCTTATCTCGAATATTCCTTTAAAGCTTGGATTACTAAATGAATATTACTTGATAATTAGAATATTATTCATTAAATGAATATTACTTTTCAATAAACATTTAAATTCCTAATTAATTATGAATATTATTTTGAATATTCATCCAGGGTTCTATTTAATCATCGAATATTATTTTAAATATTTTAAATATTCCTTTCAGGTCTTATTAATTAATGAATATTATTTTGAATATTCATTTGAATATTTAATTATGCAATAAATATTCTCTCGATATTTCTTCAAGGATTATTTGAGAAATACTCTGATTAAAGATATTCTCTCATATTCCTAAATATCCTGTAAAATATTTTAATTCAATAAATATTCTCTGAATATTTATTCCATACTTAGAATAACCTCGATAAGGTTTATCTTCATCGATTATTACAGAAAATATTTCGGAGTCATATTATTATTAATCATATATCAAGAAAGGTTCTCAGACATCATTCTTCTTTGAGTCTATCTCCCTAATAATAAGGGAACCTTACTTGGAAAATGTTAATTATCTTGTCGACTTCCCGGTCATAGAGTATTCTCTTCACTCGCAACTCGGGTGCTATTGACTTATTAAGTCGTTGTTTACCTTCTCATCTTTCGAGGGGTAAGATTGTTGGAACAAGTTGATATTCGTTACCAAGCAATAGCTTGGAAGTTATTGGTGAATTTTCCTTTCCAACTAGATACGACTACTTTGTGGAGTCTTATCAACAAGTATTATACTTGGGGAAAGGGGGACGAACGTTACATTCAGAATCATGAATTCTATTGGAACTAGGAGTCGTGTAAGAGGCCGAGTAGCGCCGGTCCATCCCCTTTGGCCCAACCGTTGGCCTGGGAGAGCTAGTAAGGCGGTAGACAAGTAAAGCCGTCAGTTCTTCCTTCTACCGGTAGTAAATCTAATTTAAGCTGTACGATCTCGACTGATCATCAAGATTGGAACAGCGGGCGCGGTGAATACTACATCATTGGTTCATCATCCAAACTTATTTATTTCCTGCAACATGATTACTGTTGGCAGAGCTGGAAAAGTGTTCATAACTGGAATTGCAATCTTTTCATGCAAGTTCCTCTTTTTAATGACAATGAGAATATCACGCTTACTTTTGATGTAGCAGATATTTCTACAAACAAATACTTTAAGTTACCTTGTAACTTCATCGTTCATATTATACTAGCATCATTTCCGTAAATGCATGGCATATGGTTTGAAAGATACTTTTGAACTGTTATATATTATCGTTCAGTTAAATATTATTGTTGGTGGGCTATTGCTCACCCTTGCTTTATTTTTACATCACAACAACAGCTAGACCAGATGACTCGCACAAGGCGCACTCGACGCTGGCGAGGACGATGAGACTACCAGAGCCGAAGAAAAAGCTATTGGTAGGATAGATTCATTCTTTCAGTACCAAATATATGGACTAGTATGACTTATGTAAATGGATGGCAAAGAGTATGTATTCATATTGTAACTCTTTTGGGTTATAAGAACTCGTAATGTGTTTAAAAAAATTTGGTTGTTACTCTGATTTCATCTGTGGGACTATAACGGGTGTGTTTTATATTGTTGTGTTGGGTCATAAAGATGTAACTTATTTTATGTTGAAGTAAGTTCAAGTATTGTGGATAGAATTGGAGACCGTAACGACCGGATCCCGGACCCCGGATCTGGGGGTGTTACAGAAAGGTTTAGGAGTAGTTCCCTCACGGGCCTTAAAGTCAGGGCTATATCCGATAACCCGACTGCAAACTCGATGAGAGTTCTAAGTATTATTAGGGTTGTTATTAGGGTTATTATTATTATTATTATTAGGGTTGCTTTCTTAAATTACTATCGTTTCTGAGAACTATAACCTCGCTCTGATACCATTTCTGTGACGCCCCCAGATCCGGGGTCGGAGATCTAGGCGCTCACGGTCCGTTTTCCATTAATAACATACCTGTTCTTGCACATAATATATAACACAGCCATCGACCCCACAATAAACTCACACCGCACACACACACACAGGTTAGAGTCTCAGAAACGTCACAACATTGATTAAGCAGAAATAAAAGTATCAGAGTTATTACAGACCGAATTAAATAGTATTTATGCTACCAGCAACACTTCGATATGAAGCGAAGTTGGCGGCTTGAAAGTTTGTTACGGTACACTGCCTTGCACAGGTCATACTGATAAATAAAACGAACTAACAAAAGTTGCCAACCAATCCGGCTAATGGGGCCTACCGGTGGAATCTCAACTGCTGGCTCGGGTCTAGTCACCTGCTTTCGGGCAGTCTGTCTGGGTCTTGCCATTTCGCTTAGCTGTTGTGTTTGTAAATTTGAAAACAAACAAGAGTGAGCAACTATAGCTCAGCAAGAAATATATGTATAAGGTAAGCAATATAACATTTCATATGATTAGCAGTTATTAAACTCGTTTGTATCAATCAGATATAAAATCACTTGTCATCGTTGATAAATTTCGAAGGTGCAACAATACGTGCCTGAAGGTAGTGTTTTTCGAAGTTCGTTCACAGGGAAGGACTCTCAATATCGATTTCGAGTAGATTATCTCTTACAATGTAGAAGTGTGTAAATGGGGGGTTTTGAGTTTGGTTAAGGTGTTTTATCAAACACCTTGCATATAATAACTAAATTGTTACAAAAATACAACTAAGTTAATGGCAACTATCCAAATTTACCACACAACACAATGAGTGAATTAGCAAGATATAGGGATATTCGACCCAAGGATAATCGCAACTCAAGCACTTCAACCCAACAACAAGCAAATATATCCAACTCTACCTAACCAAGATAATTGGTGAAGCACACAATCACTTATTTCTCTTCTATTATAAACACTAATTTAGTGAAGCACATAAATTAGCTCTCTTGATACTAACAACCAATAGTGAAGCACTACCAATTTAACCAAATCAAGGAATCAATCAAAGAGAGGTTAGGACAAACCCAAGGATGAGAAGCTCAACCTAGGTATTTGCACTTGAATCTTGAGAATTTAGGTACACTAAACTTGTGCTACTATAATGAATGTACTAACAATTACGGATTAGCACAAACAATTAGCAATTGATATTACAAGAAGAGCAAATTGAAGCAACTTACAATTCTCCAAGCAAAATCATAAACAATACAACTCAAGAATTCAAGATAGAGTGAAATAGATCTTACTTAAATTGAAATTGGTTTTTGATACAAGAGATCCTCCTTGAGCCAAATAAAATGAAGTTAGTTACTCATAATCAATGCTAGATTACAAGTAATTGATGTTTTTCTATCTACTTGACTAACCCTAATTTAATGGACTTTGAAGAGGCTAGGTTAGATGAAGATGTTAGATGTAGGTTAAGTTATGAAGATAAGATGTTATGAGCCTTATTTTAATACACAGCAGCTCTGTACGGCCTGTTGAACGGCCGTACAGCTTCCCGTACAGATAAACTCTTCAATATAATGCATTAAACACCTCCCGGCATCACGAGCTTGCATCTTCTAACTTCCCTCTTGAATAATCTTCGCTTTCAAGCCCAAAATAATCCATCTTTTCAACAATTAAGCATGAGGCACTGAAAGATGAAAAACATAACAAATATTAATAAAACAACATTCGAAACTAACAAAAATGCAGAAGAATAAAAGACAAAACGTGTATAAAATACACGTTATCAAATCTTCCCCCACTTAAACTTTGCTAGTCCCGAGCAAACTAAAATTAACATAACCATATACTCCTAACTAGTACCACTTCCGTAGGTGATCACGGTTGCATTTGGCATATGCAACAAGCCCTTGGAACCCCTAGGTAGCCCTAGTGGACGAGTGAGGTCTCGTGAGGGTTTATAGATGATGTACCCACAAAATCAAAAAAAACCACTAATAAACAAGAAACTAACAACACCTACTATTAAACTAACTACTATACTCACATGTCCGAGTCGTCTACTTGTAACTAAAATCAAACATATAGAGCTATTCACCTTGTCATCTACTATAACGAGCTAACAACCAATTCAAGAATCAAGATGACACACCTTGTGCAAAATGTAACCATGACATTAAAGATAGAATGAATGCACTTCAATCGTGAACACTAGACAAGATGATCACAAAGCATACACGGCTTCGCATTAAGAAGATGAAATTATATGGTGAAAAATCTCACATCTCTCAATTATGCATCACACAAGTATGGGCTAGAGATTTCACTCAACTCCAAGTCTAAATGCATGCGCTCTACTTGACCTTGCATTTTCACCTAAATTCCGGATTGCACCAAAAACAAGGAATTCATAAAATGGGTTGTAATGAGGCTTGGGTGAAGGTGTAAAAATTTAAGTTAAAGGAAGGTGTAAAAGTCTCGCTAGTTGAGTCAAAATGACGCTTGCTCGCTTCATCCACCAAATTCTCAAACTAAAGAATGTCTCCACTCATTTACAATTACAAAGCACAACCACATTTACCAATAAAATTGAAACAAAATAAAGTACAAAAATTTATTGCTTTTTTTTCTATTTTTCTTTTTTCATTTTTTTTTCTTTTTTTCTTTTTTCATTTTTTTTTTACATCCCCTTTATTATTATTTTTTTTTAGCAAAGGGAATGCATAACATAAATAAATACTACAAAGAACTTTGAACCACATCTAGATATACACATCAAACTAGTTCCCACTTACAATAAATAGAATTCTTCCTCTTCACAATTTCTCCAAATTCTCATGCTCATCAATCAATTCTTTCAAAGACTCAACTAGCTCAACTAGGTCGAGAGTGAAGTATTTGGCTTTGATTCATGTATAAAAGGAGAAAGTGACGAAGAAAAACATGGATATAAGCTTCAAAGGGGTAACTAGAGATTATTTTCATGGTTCACATGCTAAAAAGGTCAAAAAGGTTATCCTAAATAGAATTTCCTTATTATGGTGCATCCATGAATGAAGGTTTAATGCAAGCCCTAGAGCAACAAACACACATAAAGAGGGAGCAATACACATGCAAAAGAATCATCGTTCAAGGTCTCACAAGGTTTAAGTTTTAATAACATCTTCTCGATTTGATTCCATGTATGCTAAGAGATAATCGTCATGCTCACAATTTAATTACATACATCTAGACTTTTCATGCCATTTTAAGAGTGTGTGTGTGTGCAAAAAAAGGTGCATCAATCTTATAGATTCACATCAAATTGGTAATGCTAGGACCGAAATATGAAGAAAACAAGACTACAAGCTCACAATGTCATAAATTTCACAAACAAGTAAACACACTCATGACTAAACTTATTTACCAAATGCAAACAAAACGGACATCAAAATCAACAATCCTTCCCCCACTTAAAACATGGCATGTCCTCATGCATGACAAATAAAACGAAGTAGAGATAGGAGAGAAAGAGAAATCCCCTGAAAATAAATAACAAGAACCGGAAGCACCCCTCTTATTTGCCCAAATCAAACTCCGAAATTTGCATGCCAAGAATTGAGCTAATGTCGAGTACCACAATCAACTCAACAAAATAACCGACAAGCCAAAATCCAACACCCCTCAATACCCTGCAACACACTAATTAAGAAAATAGAAATAATCAAAATATTTGTTTTTGCTTTTTTTTTTTAAAATAAAATAAAATAGAATAAAATAACTAACCAATTAATAAAAAAATAAAAAAAATCAAATCAAATTTAAAACTGAAATAATAATAAAAGCAAAAAATAAATTTTAAAACAAAAAATAAAATAAAATAACTATGTAATGAATAATAAAATAAAATAAATCAAATTTTAAAACTAAAATAATAATAAAATCAAAAATCAAATTTAAAACTAAAACTAAAATAAAATAAAAATAAAAAAAGCAAAAAAAATCAAATTGAGAATTAAAATAAAATAAAATAAAATAACTAACAAATTAATAATAAAATCAAAATCAAATTCTAAAGTGAAATAAAATTTATTCTTGAATTTATATAAATTACTTAGTTTTAGAAAATGAAAAACTAAAATAAATTTAAAAAGAATTAAAAATCAAACTTAAAACTAAAATAAAATAAAATAAAATAACTAACCAAATAATAATAAAATCAAAAATAAAATTTAAAGTAAATATAAATTGATTCTTAAATTTATATAAAATTAAAATAAAAACTAAAATCAGAATTTAAAAATTGAATAAAAGTAAAAAAAAACTAAACTAAACAAAGAAAATAAAAAAACAAAAAGAAAACAAAAAGAAAACAAAAAGGGGGGGGAATCGTGAATTACTGGGGGAGGGAATTAAAGGGAAGGGGGGGTTGAAGCGTGAGGAATTGAAGATGGGAGGTGGAATGGGTAAGGGATGGTGGCGTGGGTGAAGGCTGAATTGCAGAGGTGGGCAGCGTGGTGGTAAGAAACGTGAACGGAGGATGGGTTGAAGTTGTTTCGGGGGAAGGAGAATCGAGGATGAATGGTCGGAGAGAAACGATGGCTGTGATGAAACGAAGAACAGAGGTGGGCGTACAGAGGCGAGGTAGAGGTGGAGAAGATGGGGATTGGAGGTTGGGAAGTGGTCTTTCGGTGAAGGTGAACGGAGGGGACAAGGGAATGGTGAGAAGAGGTGGATGCGTGAATTGAAATGGGGAGGTTACGGCGGTAGTGCGGGCGCGAATTGGAATGAACGAGGAGGCAGGAGCGTTGCGGAGTGGTGGAAGAGAATGGAAGAAAGGTGAGGAGAGTTGCGGAGAAAAGAAGCAGAAGGGGGGAAGTGGGAGTGTTGGTGCGAAGGAAAAAAAAAGTATAAATGACGGTGTATGGTTGTTGCAGCTGGAATGGAGGCGCTTGGAGGAGGTACGGAGGGAAGGAGATGAGAAGGGAGAAAGGGGTGGTAGTGAATTGCTGGGGGAGGGAAATTGCAGGTGAGGAGATGAACTGGGCGGAGAGTTGGTGACTGCAGGTGGGTTGTGGAACGAGGTATGAATGTAGTGAAGAAATGGCGTGCACAGGAGGCTGGTGGTGCTATGCAGAAGGTGAAGGAATTGAGGGTGAAGTGGAGATAAAATGGGTGGTGAATGTGGTGCTGTTAAACGAAATGGGAGGAAGAAGATGTGGAGATGAAAATAATTACTTGAGTATACGATACTCCCCGAATGACCCTTCGGGTTTTCGCAATCTAGTTACGATATAATATTATACCGCTCCCCGGTCAATAGTATATACGGACCGCTATGACCTCTATTGCTAGAGTCGTTGTCCGAGGAAAACTTTTCAATCTAAGTTCAAGGGGTACAAACATATATGTACTTATACAATCTCAATTGCATCAATACTTCGATAAACATAACATTTGATATGATTGAAAACTACAAACACAACAGTGAAAGTCCTTGTATATGTATAAGTTTTGAAAAGTAAACTTGCCTTGGTTTGGTTGGGGTGGTCGAGCGTGCGGAGTGGAACGATCTATACATAAGCAATAACCGCTCGTTAGTACCTTAACAATATCTCTTTAATTACGGGGTTTTAGGGGGTACAAAATTAACTTAACAACTTCGTCTTATGACACTCTAGCTCCACTATAGGTTCATGTCATCACTCGAGTACGTTCGTCACTTATTCGACTTAATTTAGTTACCATATCCGAACCATATTCATTACCCCTAGAATTATACTCCACGTAACGACTTTTTCCCTTGCGCAAATTTTACTCTAGCATTTTTATAAAATTGAAAAATTCATATTTTAATCCAATTCTTTTTGGGTAGCCTTCACCACTGCATTTCATAGTTTCTCAAATTTTTCCATAATCCCACATAAATTTTTATGGGTTTAAACAAGGTTCACAAGGGGGTCACTTAGTGCAGTCCGGAATCCAGAAACACATTTTACTTCTCCGGCCATAACTTAAAATCTATACATCACCTAGTCATGAACCTTACATTTCCAGAAACTACATTCAAATATATTTCCAACAATATATGGTAGGACCTCAGGGGACAAGATTTGGGGGTTCAAAACCATGTTACAAGTCAGGTCAAGTTTCTGGAAAAATTCAGCATGCATGTTTCACTTAATTCAACCAAGATTCTTACTTCCACAACACAACCAACATCTAATTCACCTAGTTCATGCTTTATAACATTCATGGAGATACATATACTAACCACAATCATAAAAATCACAATCACAACACTAAAACTCTAGATCCATATCATCCATCACTTGAACATCCAAGATTAACACAATATATACATGGATCTATCATTGAACATCATAAACACTACATGGCCAAGAGGGGTTATGATTTTTATACCTTCTTGAGCACCTAGGGGCCTTGGGTAAGCCTTAAAATACTCAAGAACACCTTGAATAAGCTCCTACTATCCTTATAATCCAAGATCTATAAGAAAAACTTAACATGGTTACTATTCACAATATCTTTAACAATTAATATCTTGAAATATAATGGATGAAAGGGCTTGAAACTCTTAGTATACCTTTCTTAGATGATGGAGAGAGCCTAGGAATTATGCTATGAATTATGAGTGAGGAGAAATGGAGGAAGAAGAAATTTTTCTTCTCCTTTTTGGTCTTGGCCGAGAGCTTCTCTTCCAAGGGGGGGGAGAGCTTTTTGGTTTTGATTTTTGTGTTTGTTTGAAATAATTGATAATGTGATTGGGTGATACATATTAGTGTATGTATATGCATGGTACTAACCTAGGTATGGCCTCTTGTACTCTTGTCCCCTCCTTGGAAAAAGAAATGCAACTAGTTACTATTCCTCTTGCCATTTGGTTTAACTAGTTTGCTTTTTCCTAACTACTTGGTTGCATGGGACTTGCATGCAATACTACTCCTTGTATCATTATTCTCCCACCAATGCTTGTCACTTAAACTTTAATTCGTATCGTATCTTAATTAATCTCTCGTAATAATATTTTGTCGCGTAGAGATTTCCCTCGTAATCCCCTAAGTACTTAATTGTGTAAATTCCTCGAATATCCATAATTCCTCGTCATAATCCTTAATAAATCTTTTAATACTCTAATCCTTCTCAAATCCCAAGTTTTATAAATCTTACTAACAATAAGACTCTTGCTTTCAACAACCTTCCCTTTATCTTATATAGTGAATGCAACAACATGGTTTCTCAGACAATCAATTCCAATAAACAACAGAGATGACTAGAAAGGTTCCAAATTGACAATGTCACATGATATTAAATAAAAGAAAATATTACCAAAAATTAGGGTTCTTACAAATGGACCAGGTTCCTCCTAGTAGAAGAGTTCGAATTAGCATGACTACGGGCATAAAAAGAGGTAAGAACGTGCAAAGACATTAGATGAGTTATCCAGCCTAACATGTTTGCTATTCGTGCAGGTACAGATACCTAGAAAGAGGTTCCTGAGCAACAGGTCCCGAAATAAGGAGGTTTCTGAGAAAAAGGCTCCTGAGATATAGGTTCCTGAGCTCCAGGTTCCTAAGAGCAACCGATAGAAAGTTCTAGAAGCTCAACTCAGGGATGAAAAGAATCTTGCTGCTAACTCAACTCAGGGATGAAAAGAATCTTGCTGCTAACCCCATAACTGCTTCTCCCTTTACTAAGAAGGTTCGAAATTCCGCTTTACCTAGATCTTACAGGCCTTTGAATGAGTTGAAGTTCGATGGAACCACTGATCCAATTGAATACCTAAGTCGTTTCGACACAGAGATGGATGTCTATCAAGTGAAGGAAGCTACTAGGTGTAGGTTACTGGCTGCAACTTTGCAGGGTGGAGCTCATCAATGGTTCAGGAGGTTACCTGCTGATTCAATTGGTTCCTGGAAAAGTATGGGAAAGCTCTTTGTTACCCAGTTCAGGGCATCTGTCGTATTTGCACCACCTACCAACACCCTAGCCAACATCAAGCAGAGACCCAATGAGACATTGACAGAATATTTTAAGAGGTTTAATGCAGAGGTCCCGAAGGTTAAGAAAGCATTTGAGGAAACCATAAAGAATTTTTTGATTGCTAGAGTCAAAGGAGGTTCAGATTTCTGGAAAGCACTGCAAGGGAAGGAACCAGAGACGTTGGCAGACTTTTATGCTCAGGCAGAACCTTTTCGTCTCGTTGAAGAATCTCTAGCTGATTTGTAGAAGGATCCAAATTTTGTAAGGCAAAGTGGATGGTCAGGAAACAAGAGGTCAAGGCCTAGAAGTCCTAATAATCGCGATAGTAAGAAGGTGGTCAGTCGTACGTCTCAAGTGAAGCCTGAAGCTGAAACAGTGAATCCGACCAGACCTGTTATGAATCAGGTTCCGCCACCAGCTTCCTACAACAACAACAAGCGTGAGAGACCTGTCTATGAAACTTTTACCCCTTTCGTAGCTCCGATTGATCATATTTATGCGGTGAATAAGAAGTCTTCATGGTTTAGGAAGCCTATCAGAACTGGTCCTCCAGGGAATAAGAACGAACGTCCATATTGTGATTTTCACGATAACAATGGGCATAACACTGCAGACTGCCGTCATCTAAGGGATTTAATTGAAACTCTAATCAGACAAGGGCATAACCTCAATTTATCATCTGACTATGAAGTTTCCAACACCAAGTGGTATTGGTGTAGTTCGAGGTTGTCAGTATGAGTCCAGAGAATGCTACACAAAAGCTTTGCAACACGCTTCTAAGGCTGCTAAATTGCCTGAGCCAATGGAAGAGGTTCCTTATGATTTTCCAGGGAAGAATCCGGATGATATAACAATCGATCTACGTAGTCAGCCATTAGAGGGTTTTGTGTCAGCATCATGCAGAGTAGTAAGGATTGAAGAGGTCACAGAAGAGGAACCTCACGCTGAGATTCCAGTTTTTCAGGGACAAGATACCCCTTACTTGCTCTTAGAAAGTGCACCCCCTACGGACGGAGATGGTGATGTGTGTATGGCGGAAGAGTTGGATGACAAAAAATCATGAAAAATGAAGCACAGTGGAAGTAGTGAGGATAGTCAGCCAGTGACCAAGAGAAGGAATGTCATGCAAGAAGCATATGTACCATCTACTGTTGAGGAACCTCAAGAGGATTCGGCTGTAGAGATGGATATAGATTTGGATCCTCGAATGCCAGGAATAGTGGTCAAAGCTGGACCAGCTGGTGAGACATTGGATGTGAAGATAAATGATAATGAAGGTATAAAGGTGTTGAAGATTGGAGCTCACCTAGAACCAACTTTGAGGGAATCTCTTGTTTCTTTCTTGGGCAAGAACCTGGATGTCTTTTCTTGGTACCATGCAGATATGGAAGGAATAGATCCAAAGGTTATGTGTCACAAGTTGAATGTTGATCCAGAGAAGAAAGGAGTGAGACAGAAACGAAGACTGGTTAGTGGAGAGAGAGCTCAGGCATTGAAAGAAGAAGTTGATAGATTGCTGGATGCAGGTCTGGTCAAGGAATCTTTCTATCCTGTATGGTTAGCAAATCCTGTCTTGGTAAAGAAGCCCAATGGGGAATGGAGGACTTGTGTGGACTTCACAGACCTCAATAAGGAATGCCCAAAGGACAGCTTCCCGTTGCCACAAATCGACCAGCTAGTGGATGCAATGGCTGGACATGCTTTACTCATCTTCATGGATGCATATTCAGATTACAACCAAATCCTTATGTATGAGCCTGATTAGGAACATACTTCTTTTATTACGGATAGAGGTCTCTATTGTTATGTCTGCATGCCATTTGGATTGATTAATGCTGGAGCCACATATCAACGGCTAGTAAACATGATGTTTAAAGAGCAAATTGGCAAAACCATGGAGGTATATGTGGATGATATGTTAGTTAAGTCCAAGGAAGCTACTGATCAAGTGAAGCATTTGGAAGAGATGTTTGGAATTTTACAAAAATACAGAATGAAGTTGAATCCCCAGAAGTGTGTGTTTGGGGTAGAAGCTGGGAAGTTTCTAGGGTTCATGGTGAATCACAGAGGTATAGAAACAAATCCAGCCAAGATTAAAGCATTGATTGATATGAAGTCACCAAGGACTGTGAGGGAAGTTCAGTCTCTTACAGGAAGAGTTGCTGCTTTGAATAGATTCATCTCGGATAAATGCCAAGAGTTCTTTAAAGCGATAAAGAAAGGAAGTAAGTTTGAATGGAGAGAAGAATGTGAGATAGCATTTGGAAAGCTACAGGAGCATTTGGGAAGCCCTCCCCTGTTAGCTAAGCTAGTAGACTGAGAAATATTGATACTGTACTTAGCTGTGTCGGAGTATTCTATGTAAGAACCCAGATTTTGGTAGTAATTAAAACTTTTTTATTATGTATTGGAGTATGAATGAATAGTGGTTACGACTGCAATGTATCAATGGATTAATGAATTGATGGTGAAGGAATCTGGATTCGAAAGTTTATATGCCATGAACAATGTAATTGGTTGACAACTTAGATAAGAATAATCGATCATCGAAGGAGTAATATATGGTGATTCTAAAAGAGAAAGATGGTTCTCATGTCATCCAAATCGATATCTGTTATAAGTCCAGTGGTTCCGTAAAAGAGATAAGGAACGCTCGAAAGAGAACGAGGACATTTTTCTAAATATAAGGAATAAAGAGAGAATAAGTGATGAATAGTGTTTTTGGTGGAAATTGGAATATTATTAGACGACACTGTATAGAAAGATTCAGAATGGATTTCTGAGTTTGTATTAATGATCTAGGGGCGAAATAAGTGTATGTAAACGATATCAGATTCAGAAAAATAGCACTTTTATTTTCACCGAGATTTCCCTAGACACTGAAAGATTTAAGGATTTAATAAAAAGGATTTGAGGACATATTCACAATCTATGGAATATATAAACGTAAGATCGTCTCGTCAGATTGCAGAAATTCAAAAATTATTTTTCCCTAAACGGACCAGATTGGACCAAAAATTGAGATGGACTAATTATTTATTCCAAAGAAATATTTCGAAGGCATATTCTCAATCTAGGATATATATAAACGTAAGTAGGATTCGTCAGAATTCATAAAAGAGCGAATTGGAGAAAACTGATTTAACGATGTAGAAACGATCAAATGAATGATGGAAAATATCCCGGAATCAGAAAAATCTCAAATTTCAGAGAGAGCTTCATATTAGAAAGGAGGACGAGACGCATGGTAGGTTACGGTATACGCACGCACACGGAACATAAACTCATTTAGCTTTATTACAACTACACCATAAGTAAATATCTCTCATTTCTCTCATCTTCCTCCCTCTTTTTCTCTCCATGGCGGAAGGTCATGCTTGCCAAAGGAAATCATGGCTAGCCTTGTCCGTTTCTTGCGTTCTAGTACTCCAATCGAAGCCCTTTCCGAGCTCTACGCATCTACGATAACCACTCTCTTCCCTCCAACCTTATCTTGTTCATTTATCATAATTTATAGGCTGTGCTATAGTGTTTTTAATTTTGAAACTTCTTAGAAATTGAAATTGAAAGCATGGATGAGTAATTAAGGTTATGGGTTAGTCGTTTATGCGTTTAGTTTAGCGATTGCATGAGTTATCGATATATTTTTATATAAATGAAGAACCCGCTGATTATGCATGGCTTGAGGCTGTTAATGGAGTATATTTGTTGTTTATGATGGTATGCCCGGTGTGGCTTGGTTGTGTTGTGACAAATTTTGAAATGTTCGAATTATAGTCGTCGTAATGCCAAAATTTTGTTAACCCTTAAAAATTCGTGAATCAAAGTTGGGATAATTTTCTGACCTTGTTGATTATATGACATACCCTTGTAGATCTCGAGTCATAGATCGTTTTGGCGCAAGAATTGAAGCAAACGGACTTGCGATTTAGGAATTATGGCCGATTTACTAAAAGTGGTTCGAAACCGTAAGCGTGAGTTCGTAACTGCAATTGAACCCCCTTAAAATGAATAATTTGGTTGCGAATCTTAGTAATTAAATATTAGAGATCATAGGGAAGGTCTGAGAGAAAACCCCATGTTAAAAAGATCGTTTTTCGATTTTATAAAAATGTTCGAATTAAGGATAAGTATGAATGAACCCCTAAAAAGGACAATCGGTTATAACTTTGGAAAACCACTTAGAAAACGATCGATAAATCTCGAGGTGTAATCTTTCGACCTTAGAACTTATATGGCTTAAGTACCTACCAAGTGTAAGTGTAATGACATGCCTTAATAACGAGCAAGTGTCGGGTCATAACGGTGTTAATGAGCGATAACTTGAAAACGTGCTTTAGCTTAAGTAAAGTATTTACTTGGCGTTTCAAAGTGATAGGTGATTAACCCGGGATAATTTTGGTTATTTATAGATTGCCGGACCACCTCGAGTCATACCACTAGCATAGCGGGAGTACCAGGCAAGTTTCCAATACTTTGGAACTGTTGTTGTGATAATATATATGATTGATTGTTGTTATACATATGCCATAGCATGCATGCCTACTTTCACATTTATACTGTGATACTTGTTCCTTGAATTGATGTTGGCTTATAAGTTAGGTACGAAATATATTAATTATAAGCCGGATATTGCTAAGACCCTTAGTAAAGGGCATATGATCTCATTCTTTAATATAGACCGGGAGTCGATATTTTGTATTATAGAGATAGTCGTGGAAACCTAGAGGGATTCCAATGACAGATTATTTGAGGAATGTTATTTATAAACATTGTTTATATTTCCATAAGTATTAATTACTTGGAAATTACTCGAGGAGTGTTATTTGAGTATAATCTCAGTCGTGAAGTACTATTTGAACAGTATTTTTGAATATTCATTTTAGGATACTGATTTAGATGAATATTATTTCGAAATATTCATTTGAGTTATTTATTTAATGAATATTATTTTGAATATTCATTTGAGCTTTATTTCTTTAATGAATATTATCTTAAAATATTCATTTAAAGTTGATTTAATTATCGAATATTATTTTGAATATTTATTTGAAGAATTTTTTATTTCGTGAATATTATATATATTCATTCGAGGATTATTATGAGCAATATTTTACATTAAGAATATTCTGGAAATATTTCTGATTTATTAAATATTCTTTGAATATTTATTTAATTCTTTTAACTAGTTTTAAAATGATTTGTCTTATTCAAATATTATCTGCAAATTCCCTAATATTATGTAAAATATTCCTGAGTCTTATTATGAGTATTGTTATCAAGGGGAGGTTCCCAAAACTCCATTTTTCATTCGAATCTATCTTTCTAAATATAAGGGAACATTAATGAAAGTGTTATTTATTTGTTTGACTTCCCGGTCATAAATCTTTTAAAACTATTCTTTTCACTCGCAACTTGGTTGTTATTTATCAAGACGAGCCTTTGTGTTACTCCCTCATCGTTTGAGGGGTAAGATTGTTGGAACAAGTCGATATCCATTAACAAGCAACTGCTTGGGAAATATTGGTCAATTTTCCTTTCCAACTAGATACGACTACTTTGTGGAGTCTTATCAACAAGTATTATACTTGGGGAAAGGGGGACGAGCTTTACGTTTCAGAGTCATGGATTTATTCGAACTAGGAGTATTTGTGTAAGAGGCTGTGGGACAGTCCATCATTAAAAATCTGTGTAAGAGGCTGTGGGACAGTCAATCAGTAAAACTGGTATAAGAGGCTGTGGAACAGTCCATCCTGGAAATAGGGTCCGAGTGGCGCCGGTCCCAACTATGCCCAACCGTTGGCTAGGGAGATCCGGCGTACGTTCTCCTTCTACATGTAGAGAAATAAATTTTGAGATGCATGACCTGCGACTGATCATCGTAAGGTGGTGTCATCTGGCGCGACATACTCCAGCATTGGTTCATCATCCAAATCTATTTATTTTCTGCAACATGAAGTATCACTCGTGTTGACAGGGTTTGAAAATTGTTCAGAACTAAAAGTACTCTAAAATACCTAGTAAATTCATCGTTTATATTATACTGGCACTATGTTCGTTAATGCATGGCATATGGTTTCAAAAATTCTTTTAAACTGTTATATATATTATTGTTCAGTATACATTTTTGTTAGTGGGCTACTGCTCACCCTTGCTTTATTTATTATATCACAACAACAGCTAGAGCAGATGGCCCGTCCAAGGCGCACTCGGCGCAAGAGCATTGGGGCCGTCAGAACGTTACCCACTGAGGTAGTTACCATTGCTGAAGAGGAAGCTATTGGTATGCTAGCTTTCAGCTTGTAAGCATCGGGTATATTTATTTATATATCATATGTAAATGGATGGCAAAGAGTATGTGATTAGTTAATTGTAATTCTTTTGGGTTGTAAGAACTCAAAACTTGTGATTAATAATATTGTTAGTTGCTCTGATTTCATCTCTGGGACTATAACGGGTGTGTTGGGTGTTATTGTTTTGGGTCACAAGGTTGTAATCTAGTTATTATTGGTTTTATGGATGGAAATTGAGACCGTGACGACCGGATCCCCGACCCCGGATCTGGGGCTGTTACAGAAATGGTATCAGAGCATTTATGTTATAAACCCCAGAGATGATGCGACGTTAAAACAATAAATTCACTAAGATAATAAGAACTCTTGCCAAGTTCATAGTCGAACTACTTAATGTAGTGCTGACATATAAAACCCTTATGGGAACTCTTAAATATCATGATAGTAACTTAGCTCGATATCGTATCGATGAGTAAGGCGACGGACCTTGAGGCTTACGAGCAGCAGCACAAGGATGCTTTATTATATGTTGATGATCGGCTTGAAGACTCGATAGAGTACCCTACTGAGGACCCGAAGGAGGTTCCAGCTAAGGAGGAGAATCCTGTTAAAGATAAAGAGTTTACGCTTGAGGAAATAATGGCTGCAGCCAGAGAGACTGTAAGATTTAAGGAGTGCTTAGAGAAGTGAGCATAAAGAACTGAGACATTATTCAAGGAACTAAATATGCATATTGGATTCATAGCCGGACTACCGGGTGTAGTACCAGCAAGTAAGACGGATTGGAAGAATAACTTGAGATCTTATATGGGGATAGATAAGAATCCTTAGAGACTTTCAGATTAATGAGAAAAGAGTTAGAATGATGCAAAACATCGATATAGGACAGGGAGCAGAGTCTCCAAGAGTAGTTGAGATAGAGGCAGCAAGTGCCATATCATTTGATAAATGAATTAGTGGGAATGTTGATAAGATAATTCTCCATGAAAAGGAAGATTTCATAGGTTATAATTATGAAGTCAAATTGAGATTGATGAGGTGGTTTATTCAAGGGAATGTTCATTTTATGAATGGATCAGCTTAGAAAGTAAGGACATTGGGAAGGGAAGGCATGATTGGATAAAGTTATATAAGGAAGTAGTAAGCAAGACGATGATCCCAGAACCTACAAGAGGAAAAGACCAGTAAGTCTATGATAAACTTGTAATAAGACTACTGTCAGGGACTAATTATAGGTTTATTTCAACGTAGTGACATGATGAACCAGTAACGTTAAATGTATGTGATTCAGAGGAATATTAAAGTCTTTCTGTTCCTTGAATGGATTATAGTAGTTACCTTAAGTTTATTCCGACACTGAATCGTAAATGGATCAAGTAAGGCGATAAGTGGTTAAGATGTAATTGAGAATGTTTTTAGATGAAACCTGGAGGAGCAAGTGTATGCCAAGTTCTCGGAGCATGAATTCTGGCAAGGTGAAGATCAGTTATTAGGATATGCAACCAATAGTGAGTGGTGTTGGCTGACCCCGCCGAGTTAAAGGCAGTTTCAATTAAGAAAGGCCAACCACACCAACAAAGGAAAATGCGAAAAAATCTCCCTGGAGCTAAAGATGAAATTGGTAACGACCCAGCGTTGGCATTGGCTAATGAAAGAAGGAAGACTTTGTGATTTATTTTGATGCATCTCATACAGGATTAGGTGGTGTGCTTATGCAGCACGGCAGAGAATTTACGGATGCATTCGGACAGCACGATTCACTAGATTCGGATGGCCTTAGTAGTGCCAATTTTATGGAACGACTAACTCTGACGGTGGCATTTCCTTCTGAGACTGGTGGTTAGGTAGACTGACATTTGGTAGTATCGACTATTAGGACGTATATGTATTAGGAAGATGTGGCATATTTCAGTTTGAAACTTTTGATTTCCCTCTATGGGATTCATATATTTGGTTCTCTTTCAGTGGTTAAACTTCCAATTTTATGTCAATCATTCCGCTATTATAACTGCTTACGATTCTACCTTTTTGGATGTTCATAGAACTGTTCTTCAGGTTTCGAAATTGATCTTCGTAGTGCTACCAGTGGGTGGATAGATTGACCAAATTTCCCTAATCCTGGAAAGAAGTTCGACAAATTTTGGCAAACCTTGTCTTTTTGATTATCAGATAACATCACTAAAGAAAGTGGAAACTGGAATGAGCCCTGCGAATTAGGTAAGGTAGCCGCTATATGGGTTGGCGAACAAACCTTGATTATTACAATTGATTGTAGAGATAAAATGATGAAGTTAAGATTGGGCGGTAAAGGAGAACTGTATTCAAGGACCGAAACGGACTGAGAAAGTCCGGGATTGACTTAAATGAAAAGGTTATTATGCCAAAAGAGTAAGCTTGTGTAGCATGTAGGATTGATAAGAGAAGTGAAGAGAAAAATAAAGGAAAAGTGACCGGAGACGGTACCGGGAAATCGATTGAGATGTATATAGAGAAAATTTTTGAAAAGATTAGAAGGTATCGAGGAAGAGGGATGAACGAGGAGTGGCAGTACTCGAGTTGAGTGACTATACTACCCTAGTACCTAAGGTTTGCTGTGAAAGGGAAATAGTGAACAAATGCAAAAAGAAGAAGTTTAAGAATACGTGGGAAAAAGCATACCGATAAGCGTAACCTACCCTAGATAAATTATCTTCGCTATGGACGAAAGAGGCACTACGCGAGCAATTGCTAGAAAAGTAATGCTATTAGCTAACCCTAACTCACGTACTATAGCGCGGCCATTTGGGGCCAGATGACCAAGAATCCTAAAGTGACTAGACCAACGATGTAAGGACAAAGCGGGGTTGCTTCTGATCAAGCGCCAACCGCGAAAACTTTTGATATAAAGTAAAGTGATCCATGTGAATATGATTGACCAACCTATGAACTAGAAAGAGAAGTAAAGTGAATTGGGACAAATGATGATGGGATGTTATAAATACCATGGATGTCCTATGACTGAGGAAGGTGATCAATAAAGGATTGTGAAGATTGCTAGAGATGGTGCAGTACGATGCATAAATGGTATCTGAAACTTAGTATCCTCAAGAAGAGTAACAAGTACCAAGGGATTCACGTTGAACACGACCAATATCTTCTAGAACATCCTTACTACCATTACCAAGTTCTGTAAGAAGAGCGGATAGACATATGTTGTCTTTCGGAAGGTCATGTAGACTGACGTCAATTCGAAAGAAAAGGCTAGCATTAAGCAACCTATAGATTATTAAGATGAGAACGATTGAAAAGAGACCCTTATTAAGGATATGTGATCTGATTGTTAATTAAAGGATGTAAGTATTTCTTGAAAATAGAATTGAGGATAGAATATCCATAAATTAAGACGAACCCTGGGGACGCACAAAGGATGGCATTACCCCTACTAAAGACATTGTGAATTCAGATAATATAAGTTGGATTGACCAAGGCAGCAATAACCTTTAAGGATTCATTGGAAGGAGTTTTGGAAGGTACGTAAATAGAATTTTTATAGGATTGATTGGTGATATTTTGATATACCCTATACCTAGAAAATACAGGAAGAATGATGAAGATGGCCTAAGAGATTTTACAAAGAGAGAGTTAAT
This sequence comes from Saposhnikovia divaricata, assembly GCA_036435485.1. NCBI lineage: Eukaryota > Viridiplantae > Streptophyta > Magnoliopsida > Apiales > Apiaceae > Saposhnikovia > Saposhnikovia divaricata. Next base: position 62,296,625 of record CM071597.1, on the reverse strand, counting down.
ATCCTAAGTTTCAAAAATGGAATTTTGGTAAGGAATGTATGACCCAATAATAATAATAATGCCAGGCGAGACATGTGTGAGACCATGACGAAGTATGGATTGAACCAAATAAGGGTTGAGATTATCCTAAAACAAGAAAGAACTAAGAGAAGAAATATCCTAGGTATGATTGGGAGCAACTGTGATGAAGTTCCCACGGAAAGGTGGAAGCAATGACTTAAGGAAAAAGATTGATAGATATTTTTCTCCTTCAGCAGAGCTTAATGGAGAACGCTTTCACCCAACAGTGATGGGAATGAGGTAGAAAAATTTGAGTTGAAATAGATTCAGAAAACATTGATTGTGAGAAGTTATTATTATCAGGAAAGGCCAACGAGGTGGCCGACACTTTAAGTATAGAGGAGTAATTATAAATGCTCATACCGAAGAAACAGAATGATATTGGCATGGACCTTGAAGGTCATATTTGAGTGGAGGAATTTACATTCCTTCTGATGATTGTGCAAGAATCAACCCTAGAATAGTTTAATTAAATATTCGATTCCGGATGTCGCCCTAAGCATATTACATACCTTAGAAGGTCCTATTCTGAGGTAAACCAAGACTACGATACGAAATTGATTAAGTGAACCATTAAGCTTCCAGTCTTCTACTAAAGATATATGATTAATAATTTCATCAACCTATCTTAGCTGCGATGCTTGAAGCTCTTTTGCAATTTTATCTGCTTCATGTAATATCTACATCGAGTTCAGGAAGTATTCTTTATGGATAAGGAATAGTGATTATTTTGTCTTCCTAGAGGATTTTGATCTGACAATTATGAAACCCGTATGATTAGCTATTAAAGCACTACGTAAACGACACACGATGGTGATTCCACAGTGAGCTACATTAATGTAGTGCTGATTCTTCTAAGAAATTAGATGACAACGCAAAGATAAAGAAAGTGTTGCTATTGATCAGCTAAATGGCATGTTGATCAATGATAAGCAAGTCTATGTTGGGGTATTTCTACGCAAACAAGATAGAGAATATGAGGTTGGAGATTCATGATGCTAAAGGTATCCCCGTGGAAAGAATAAATGAGAATGCTATGATGGCTCATAAAGAGTTTATAGTTGAAACTGAAAGTATAAATGGCTTGCAGATTAACTCTCTCTAAGATGGGAGAAGTCGAGGAAATTTGGGATAGATTGATTGAGTGGTAAAGATACTCATGGATCGAGAAAGTGAGAAATTAGATGGTTGAACAAAGGAAAGTTGGACCCCAAAATGTGATGGGATACTAATAAGGAGGTACCAAGCACAAACGATGTCTCAATAATGAGATGACGATGGAGATAAATAACAGAAGAGAATAAGAATCAGATAATAAGAAGGATGTGATTGATAAAGAAAAGATTGGAAAAGTAATTGTGAAGTGTGAATCAAAGAATGTTATGAATGGATTGATGAATGGGCTTTCTAACGAACTCTCGGGATGATCTCCTGATAGTGTTAGTATTATGAATATAAAAGAGCTAGTAGCGTGGCATGGAATGTCAGTAACAATGATGTCAAGCGAGAAATCTAAGATTTAACCTGAGAGGTTGGAGGATTTCCAAAAGTAAGTATTGCTAAGGTTGAGTAAGAGCATAGGTCCATAGAATGATGGACAAAGCAGCAAGATATGTTGACATGTGAGATTACGATAAAGTAATATTGGATACGATTACGATTATTTTCTTCTCTGATGAACCTCTATCGTTCAGAGGTAAATTCTAAATATGATATTTTGCAATCAGGAAAACTTTCTATAATTCTTTAAAGAATTCTATTCTTTCTTCTATCTTATTCATCTTCTTTTTGAATTGAGAAGAACAACCCTTTAAGGAGGGGAAGTACTGCTACGTGACTATCTGTCTGTGTGATAGAAGTCTAAGTAGAATACTATAACTTGTTTAATTGCTTGTCAAGTACTAAAGGTTGGCCCCCTTCTGTACTAACTATGCAATATAACAAATGTTCATTGATCATAGTGATCTCTCAATAAATTTTTTTTCCACTTCTGTATATTGATCAAGATTACGAAGATTAAAGCGATCAGGAACATAGTACGAGTGAGGTTATCTCCGAATTCACAGTGCGATAATGATACCAAAGTCAATGCAGATACCAATAAGGGTACAAGTATGCGACTAGATAAGAGCATAACCCGGATAGTGTATTTGTACAAAAATTAGCCAAGTTGATGAAAAAGGATAAAGAGTATATTGTGGCACTAGTGAGATGTGCTGTAAAAGGGTTGGAATGATTAAGGACTGATCAAAGGACTGGAAAGTAAAGTGACTGATAAATAACCCTTTGACTCTACCTGATTCCAGGACGGAATCCTTTTAAGGAGGGGAGACTGTAAGAACCCAGATTTTGGTAGTAATTAAAACTTTTTTTATTATGTATTGGAGTATGAATGAATAGTGGTTACGACTGTAATGTATCAATGGATTAATGAATGAATCGTGAAGGAATCTGGATTCGAATGTTTATATGCCATGAACAATGTAATTGGTTGACAACTTAGATAAGAATAATCGATCATCGAAGGAGTAAGATATGGTGATTCTAAAAGAGGAAGATGGTTCTCATGTCATCCAAATCGATATCTGTCATAAGTCCAGTGGTTCCGTAAAAGAGATAAGGAACGCTCGAAAGAGAACGAGGACATTTTTCTAAATATAAGGAATAAAGAGATAATAAGTGATGAATAGTGTTTTTGGTGGAAATTAAAATATTATTAGACGACACTATATAGAAAGATTCAGAATGGATTTCTGAGTTCGTATTAATGATCTAGGGGCGAAATAAGTGTATGTAAACGATATCAGATTCAGAAAAATAGCACTTTTATTTTCGCCGAGATTTCCCTAGACACTGAAAGATTTAAGGATTTAATAAAAAGGATTTGAGGACATATTCACAATCTATGGAATATATAAACGTAAGATCGTCTCGTCAGATTGCAGAAATTCAAAAATTATTTTTCCCTAAACGGACCAGATTGGACCAGAAATTGAGATGAACTAATTATTTATTCCAGAGAAATATTTCGAAGGCATATTCTCAATCTAGGATATATATAAACGTAAGTAGGATTCGTCAGAATTCATAAAAGATCGAATTGGAGAAAACTGATTTAACGATGTAGAAACGATCAAATGAATGATGGAAAATATCCCGGAATCCGAAAAATCTCAAATTTCAGAGAGAGCTTCAAATTAGTAAGTGGTGACTAAGTGCACAATTAGAAAAGTTATTTGAGGAATAGAAATTGAAATTTTTTTAAAGAAAGAGAAGGAAGGAGGACGAGACGCACGGTAGGTTACGGTATAAGCACGCACACAGAACAGAAACTCATTTAGCTTTATTACAACTACACCATAAGTAAATATCTCTCATTTCTCTCATCTTCCTCCCTCTTTTTCTCTCCATGGCCGAAGGTCATGCTTGCCAAAGGAAATCTTGGCTAGCCTTGTCCGTTTCTTGCGTTCTAGTACTCCAATCGAAGCCCTTTCCGAGCTCTACGCATCTACGGTAACCACTATCTTCACCTCCAACCTTAGCTTGTTCATTTATCATAATTTATAGGCTGTGCTACAGTGTTTTTAATTTTGAAACTTCTTAGAAATTGAAATTGAAAGCATGGATGAGTAATTAAGGTTATGGGTTAGTCGTTTATGCGTTTAGTTTAGCGATTGCATGAGTTATCGATAGATTTTTATAAAAATGAAGAACCCACTGATTATGCACGGCTTGAGGCTGTTAATGGAGTATATTTGATGTTTATGATGGTATGCCCGGTGTGGCTTGGTTGTGTTGTGATGAATTTGGAAATGTTCGAATTATAGCCGTTACAATGCCGAAATTTCGTTAACCCTTAAAAATTCATGAATAAAAGTTGGGATAATTTTCCGACCTTGTTGATTATATGACATACCCTTGTAGATCTCGAGTCATAGATCGTTTTGGAGCAAGGATCGAAGCAAACGGACTTACGATTTAGGAATTATGGCCGATTTACTAAAAGTGGTTCGAAACCGAAAGTGCGAGTTCGTAACTGCAATTGAACCCCTTAAAATGAATAATTAGGTTTCGAATCTTAGTAATTAAATATTAGAGATCATAGGGAAGGTGTGAGAGAAAACCCCATGTTAAAAAGATCGTTTTTCAATTTTATAAAATTGTTCGAATTAAGGTTAAGTATGAATGAACCCCTAAAAAGGACAATTGGTTATAACTTTGGAAAACCACTTAAAAAGTACCTACAAAGTGTAAGTGTAATGACATGCCTTAATAACGAGCAATTGTCGGGTCATAACGGTGTTAATGAGCGATAACTTGAAAACGTGCTTTAGCTTCAGTAAAGTATTTACTTGGCGTTTCAAAGTGATAGGTGATTAACCCGGGATAATTTTGGTTATTTATAGATTGCCGGACCACCCCTAGTCATACCACTAGCATAGCGGGAGTACCAGGCAAGTTTCCAATACTTTGGAACTATTGTTGTGATAATATATATATGACTGATTGTTGTTATACATATGTCATAGCATGCATGCCTACTTTCACATTTATATTGTGATACTTGTTCCCTGAATTGATGTTGGCTTATAAGTTAGGTACGAGATATACTAATTATAAGCCGAATATTGCTAAGACCCATAGTAAAGGGCATATGATCTCATTCTTTAATATAGATCGGGAGTCGATATTTTGTATTATAGAGATAGTCGTGGAAACTCGGGGGGATTCCAATGACAGATTATTTGAGGAATGTTATTTATAAACATTGTTTATATTTTCATAAGTATTAATTACTTGAAAATTACTCGAGGAGTGTTATTTGAGTATAATCTCATTCGAGAAGTACTATTTGAACAGTATTTTTGAATATTCATTTTAGGATACTGATTTAGATGAATATTATTTCGAAATATTCATTTGAGTTATTTATTTAATGAATATTATTTTGAATATTCATTTGAGCTTTATTTCTTTAATGAATATTATCTTAAAATATTCATTTAAAGTTGATTTAATTATCGGATATTATTTTGAATATTTATTTGAGGAATTATTTATTTCGTGAATATTATATATATTCATTCGAGGATTATTATGAGCAATATTTTACATTAAGAATATTCTGGAAGTATTTCTGATTTAAAAAATATTCTTTGAATATTTATTTAATTCTTTTAAATAGTTTTAAAATGATTTACTTATTCAAATATTATCTGCAAATTCCCTAATATTATGTAAAATATTCCTGAGTCTTATTATGAGTATTGTTATCAAGGGGAGGTTCCCAAAACTCCATTTTTCATTCGAATCTATCTTTCTAAATATTAAGGAACCTTACTGAAAGTGTTATTTATTTGTTTGACTTCCCGGTCATAAATCTTTTAAACTATTCTTTTCACTCGCAACTTGGTTGTTATTTATCAAGACGAGTCTCTGTGTTACTCCCTCATCGTTCGATGGGTAAGATTGTTGGAACAAGTCGATATCCATTAACAAGCAACAGCTTGGGAAATATTGGTGAATTTTCCTTTCCAACTAGATACGATTACTTTGTGGAGTCTTATCAACAAGTATTATACTTTGGGAAAGGGGGACGAGCTTTACGTTTCAGAGTCATGGATTTATTCGAACTAGGAGTATTTGTGTAAGAGGCTGTGGGACAGTCCATCATTAAAAATCTGTGTAAAAGGCTGTGGGACAGTCAATCAGTAAAACTGGTATTAGAGGCTGTGGGACAGTCCATCCTGGAAATAGGGTCCGAGTGGCGCCGGTCCCAACTATGCCCAACCATTGGCTAGGGAGATCCAGCATACGTTCTTCCTTCTACATGTAGAGAAATAAATTTTGAGATGCATGACCTGCGACTGATCATCGTAAGGTGGTGTCATCTGGCGCGACATACTCCAGCATTGGTTCATCATCCAAATCTATTTATTTTCTGCAACATGAAGTATCACTCGTGTTGACAGGGTTTGAAAATTTTTCAGAACTAAAAGTACTCTGAAATACCTGGTAACTTCATCGTTTATATTATACTGGCACTATGTTCGTTAATGCATGGCATATGATTTCAAAAATACTTTTGAACTGTTATATATATTATTGTTCAGTATACATTATTGTTGGTGGGCTATTGCTCACCCTTGCTTTATTTATTATATCACAACAACAACTAGAGCAGATGACCCGTCCAAGGCGCACTCGGCGCAAGAGCATGGGAGCCGTCAAAACGTTACCTACTGAGGTAGTTACCATTGTTGAAGAGAAAGCTATTGGTAGGCTAGCTTTCAGCTTGTAAGCATCGAGTATATTTATTTATATATCATATGTAAATGGATGGCGAAGAGTATGTGATTAGTTAATTGTAATTCTTTTGGGTTGTAAAAACTCAAAACTTGTGATTAATAATATTTGTTAGTTACTCTGATTTCATCTCTGGGACTATAACGGGTGTGTTGGGTGTTATTGTTTTGGGTCACAAGGTTGTAATCTAATTATTATTGGTTTTATGGATGGAAATTGAGACCGTGACGATCGGATCCCCGACCCCGGATCTGGGGTTGTTACATTCTATTAGTGCAGTCTTAGTTCTAGAAGAGGATGGAGAGCAAAGTCCAATCTATTATGTCAGTAAGAGGTTGCTTGATGCAGAAACAAGGTATACAGGAATGGAGAAGCTGGTTTATGCTTTGATCCTAGCGTCCAAGAAGCTGCGACCCTACTTTCAAGCTCACAAGATTGAGGTGAGAACATCTTATCCACTTAGGCAAGTGATGCACAGACCAGAAACTTCGGGAAGAATGTTATAGTAGGCTGTGGAGTTAGGGCAATTCGATATAGAGTACAAGCCGAAGACAGCAATTAAGGCTCAAGCTCTAGCAGATTTTTTGATTGAGTTTCCACCTCATGTGGAGGTTACTGGCCAGGAGGTGCCAAGAGAGCTAGAGAAATAGCATATTAAAGATGATAATTGTGCACCTTGGTGGACATTGTATGTGGATGGAGCTGCTAACAGTAATGGAGCAGGTGCAGGCATAGAGTTAGTAAGTCCAGAGGGGCATAGACTTCATAGCTCGATTCACTTCGCTTTCAGAGTGACTAATAATGATGCAGAGTATGAGGCGTTGATTGCAGGTCTCAAGTTAACTTTAGAGATGAAAGTTGAAAATGTCAGGGTATTCAGCGATTCCATGTTAGTAGTTTGGCAGATTCGTGGTGGTTTTCAGGCAAGAGGTCCACGAACAGATTTGTATTTGAGGTACTCCCAGGAGTTGCTCGCAAAGTTCAGAGAGGTAAAGCTAGATCAGATACCACGAGGAAAGAATACCAATGCAGATGCATTAGCTAAATTGGGCTCACAGAGAGAGTCAACACTGTTGGGAGTAATTCCACTTCAGATTCAAGAGCAACCTAGTGTCTTCAGAGAGGAGGTCATGGACATCGAACTTCCAGTTGAAGATTCTTGGATAACTCCAATTTATAGATACTTGGCTAAGGGAGAGGTACCTCCCAGTCAGGATAAAGCCAGGAAGCTGAAGTATCATGCAGCCAAGTATGTAATCTATGATGGAGTTCTATAAAAATGAGGATTCAATCAGCCTTTACTTAAATGTGTAGCTGGAGAGCAGTGTAGATACTTCCTTGAAGAGATCCATGAAGGCGTATGTGGAAATCACTCGGGGGGTATCTCTTTAGCCATGAAGGTCCTTCGACAAGGATATTATTGGCCAACCCTCAAAGCAGATGCTCATAAGTTTGTTCAGGCATGCAGCAATTGTCAGAAGTTTGCAAATTTAGATAGCAGGCCTGTAGCACCAATCAGGCAGATTGTCAATCCTTGGCCGTTCACCGTTTGGGGGATAGACCTCATTGGAGAGCTCCCGAAAGGAAAAGAAGGAGTGAAATATGCAGTGGTTACAGTTGATTATTTCACAAAGTGGGCAGAAGCAGAACCACTTGCTAAGATTACAGCATCGAAGTTGACTGAATTTGTTTTTCAAGTTATTGTTTGCAGGTTTGGTATTCCTCGGAAATTGATTTCTGACAATTGGAAGCAGTTTGATAGCAGAGAGCTTAGAGGATTGTGTGAGCAGTTTGGAATTCAGAAAGCATTTTCAACAGTGTATTCTCCATAGAGTAATGGACAGACTGAAGTTGTGAACAAGATTATCAAGCATACTTTGAAGACAAGGCTTGAAAATAAGAAAGAAAGCTGGCCAGAGGAGCTTCCTGGAGTTTTGTGGTCGTATAATACCACTCCTAGAACTACAACTGGTGAGTCTCCTTTTACTCTCACTTATGGTTTTGAAGCTATGGTACCTGTGGAAGTTGGAACAGGTTCCTTGAGAAGAAAGCATTATGACCCCGTGAACAATGAATTCAATCATAGACTTTACTTGGACATGATCGAAGAGTTGAGGACAGATTCACAGGTGAACTTAGCAGCGTATCAACAGAGAGTTCGAAGGTATTACAACAAAAAGGTGAAAGCAAGACCTTTTAAGGTTGGAGACCTGGTCTTGAGGAAAGTCATGCCTAATACTAGGATTCTGGCACATGAAGCTTTTGGAGCGAATTGGGAAGGAACTTACCACCTGATGGATATGGATGGGAACCTCATTCCGAGAGCTTGGAATGCAGAACATCTCAAGAAGTATTATCAGTAACTCTCTTTTATTGTGTTTTTCTTAGAAAAAGTAAGGCTCTTTCAGCCCAAGAATAAAGGCAGCTTATTAACTATAGCTGACCAGAATTGTTGATTTCAGTATTTGATTATGCATGTACGCGGGGGGTACTTGATGTGAACCTCCCTATTTGCAAAACAGTTTTTAGTATTGAGTATCGATAGCTCTACGATAAATTTTTGATTGCAGTATGAATGATTGCAGCTTCCTAATATTTCTTTTACGTAACAATAATTACCCAAAAGAACTGGGGGGTAGTATTCCTACTTAGACAATGTTGTGCATGATATGATCTGATATTTCATATGCAATTTGAAAAATTTTAAGTGCTTGTTTTAGTACTTGTATTGTTAAACAGGTTACCTTGGCAAACAGGTTCCTGTAGCATTGACAGTATGTGCGAAGTATGAATATGATTTGACAGAATACGCAGACTGCGAATGATTGAGAAAAGCCTCAGGTAGCTTCCTGAGCACGAATTAAGCCTTTGGTAGCTTCCTGGGCACGAGAAAGCCTCAGGTAGCTTCCTGAGCACGAGAAAAGCCTCAGGTAGCTTCCTGAGCAACTTTAATTGAAAAGCCTCAGCTGACTGAGCATGAGATTTTTTGCTAAAAGCCTCAAGTTCTTTGAGCACACGATTAAAAGCCCTGTTGATAGGCACCTAAAGTCCTGACAAAAGGCACTTTAAAGGAACCTATATGGAGCCGAGACTGGCATACAGGAACCTAAAACTATATGTTTCACCCCTTCGTGGAGCCGCCACTGGCACGAGAGGAAGTGGGAACTTGTGTGGAGCCTAGACCGGCACACTTGTTCTTAAAGAGAAGCCTAATAAGCTCTCCCTCATGTGGAACCGCCTTTGGCACATGGTAAGAAGGGATAAACTCCTTAGCATTTACCTTCATAAGATGTCTAGCCTGACACATGAAGAAGAGGAATCTGTGTGGACACCCAGAATGGCACATAGGTTCCTAGAATTGCCTCGAGGCATAAGGAACCAACATGGAACCTAGACTGGCATGTTGGAACCTAGAATTTTAGGATTGGGAACCAAGCAGGTGACATTTCCTAGTGTTGGCCCGTACTTAACAGGATTAGTTTTACTAACGCTAATTATTTTCTGTTTTTTATGTTTGTTTGTTTTATTTTGCAGGGTTGATAATTGTAAAACAGTTATTCATGAGGAACCTGGTCAAATTGTTAGGAGATTATCAGGCAAAGGTCTTAGTTCAGATTATGGTTTTGGAAATGCTACTTGAGGTATAAGGGATGAGGTTCCATGTTTACAAGTAAGCTTTTGTGATATTATCAGGATATGTCACTTTTATCTTAGGAAATTATAAGTGTAAGTATGAATGTATTCTGTTTCTTACAACGGGTTAGCCCACGTAAGCTTGAGTGCATAAGTATGGACACTAATTAATTTTTAAGATGCATAGTGATGGAGCATGTTATAGAATTTTGAGGAAATGTACATAGTACTTAAAGGAAATGCAAATAAGAAATGGAGCATGCACAGAGGTATAAGTAAGAGATATAGCAAAAGTAGATGGTTACCATAGAAAATAAGAGTTATAGGGTACGACGACCCTGGAAAACCAATAATTCAAAGTTATCAGGCGTGAAGGCCTTGGAAACCAAATTTAAAGATACATCTTGCGAGGCACTATGAGGGGCCCGCGACCTCATTAAAGTTATCAGATAATTCAAGTTCAAATAAAGAGATGATTAAGGGATTAAGCTTCAGGGAGTTTGGTGGAATCTTCTACGGGATGAGTAGAAAGGGGAGTAACCTGAGGAGCTTCCTGGGTAGATGAATCAGCAGCTTCCGCAATCATAAGAGTCACACCTGATGACCTCTTAACTGTTTCCACGGGAGGTACGGATGTTGTAGCAACAGCTTCTTTCTCGAAATCCCTGATCATGCCCACCACGTCTTCTCCAAGGACGGACCACTCGAAGTTGGGAAGCTTCTCCCAGGTTGAACGCATATAGTCACGAACACCCTCGTCATAGCCTTCATCGTATCTAGCTTTCTCTTGTATGAGCATAGAAGACTTAACAACCTCACCAGCAGCATTTAAAGCATCAACCTGAGCTTCCAGTTCATTGATTTTCTCCAACATTGACAGCTCTTTATCCTTTAGATTTTTGATTTGGTCTTGAAGTTCTTCTTTCTCCTTTTTCAGAGAAGTCTCAGCAGCTTTCTCCCTTCTAACTGCGGCGGTAACGAGGTTCACCTTCTCTTCCTTAGCAGCTAATTCTTCTCGGAGATTCTTTACCTCGCCCTGCAAGCGGAGATCGTACTGGGTCTTCCCTACAAACTCATCACAATACCTCAGAGCAAAGAAAGTGGTTTGGGCAGCTGCGAACCTCATAGTGTGCATGGCTTCAGTAGAGCTCATCTTACTCCAAGCAGCAATCGTCTCAGTAGGAACATGTGTATCAATCATATCCTTGAACAGATTTGGGGCAGAATCAGGATCAGACTTCACTGCTTTACCTTTCTTCGATGAACGAGTCTGGGAAGCTACAGTAAGATCAAGAGTTGACTGAGCTAGTTTCCTCTTTGAGGAACCAGAATGAGTGCTTTAGGAAGCAGGGGTACCAGGAACTTGACTAATAGAAGTTGCAAGCAGCGGAACCTCCTTTGTCTCAGCATCAGCTTTGAAAATCTCGTCCACATTTTTGGACCTTTTGATAAATGAGGGAATCTTAGGAGCCATATCTGCGAATATGAGACAAAGAGCAAGTCAGAATAGGCAAGGATATGAGAATATGAGTCAAAAAAATATAAGTAAGTACAAAGAAAAAATAAAGTGTTACCAGATAAAGCAGGGAGAAAACCTAGGGTAATGAGGTTTTCAGGTGTAAGCAGAACCATACAATCTCTCATCGATGAAGAATGTTTTAGGGCTTCTTCAGCCCTCATTAAACAAGCTCCAGTAAGAACAGTTTGTTTAGGAATTAGAGGGCGACAGTTGAATTCAAAACGTACAGGGGGACAGTCAAAACAGTAGAGGAACTGATCTTGCCATTGATCAAAATTTTGTTTAATGCCATTTATACATTGGCCCTAATGACAAGGCCAGGCAGTGAGGTAAAAACAACCAGAACCTTTTCCAGTATCTTTCAGTCTAAAAAGGTAGCCCAACTCGGGTGCAGATAGAGGTGGACCTGGCAAATCGGATGTTCAGTTCGGTTTTGGATCGGATCACTATTGGGATCAGATTAATATTCGGTTATGATACATTCGGATCAAATTCAGTTCGGGTCGGATTTAGTTTCGGTTTTGCATAATCTGAATCGGTTTTGGTTTGGATCGGATCAATTTCGGATTAAAATTAGATTAAATTCGGTTCGGATCTTTTTCGATATTTTTTATTCGGATCGATTCTTGTTTGGGTCTAGGAAATTCGGTTCGGATGATTTTGAACCTTGATAAATATATACACTTAAAATCAAGAATATAAAATATATAACAAAAGAATATTTATTTATTTTCAAAACAATTTTATTTTACCTTTTATAAGTTTTTCAATAACTAATGTGCCAATACACCTCGAAGATAATGATTACATTTTTTAAAAAACATTAAGTAAATTCAATTTTTGTAAAATTTTATTTTAGGAATACATACACTATCGTGTTAACTAAATATATACTTTTTATATTATTAAAACCAAAATATCAAACAATTTATCGATTTAATTTTTGGTTAATCAAATAAAATATTAATATTATAATTTGATAATAACTACAACATGTTCTACTACAAATTCAACATTAGGGCTATAAATTGATGTGAACTATCCCGTATTTTGACTTATATATGGCTCAAAGATACGATATATGTTTCATATCTGTTTTATAAATGATCGAAATCTGGCGAAAAAATCTTACCCATATAAAATATGAACCTGGGTATGAGCACTTATACCCGCTCATATTTGGTTTTATATTTTTTTAATTAAATAATCCTACCTAATATGAGAACTTATACCCGCTCGCTCCTTCCTTTCTTTGGTGCTACCTTCTCAGATATGCTTTTAAATTGAGATTATTATGTTTTATTACAATGATTTTAGAATATATAATTAATCATATATTTTAAAATAAATATTTAATGTTAGTGGATCATAATTAAATCGTATTCGATCGATCACAAACTACTTGGTAAAACAAAATAAAATACGATACTGGCTTATATTTGGTTTCGATTTCAAAATCAATTTATTATTTATATCCGAATGAAACGATAATGGAGCCAAATATGGACGTACATTATAAAGACAAAATATACCTAGACATAAATGGGTGTCCGGTTCGACCCATCTCGTCTAGCATCCCTATTCAAAATTATAGTTTATAATCCCCCATCTAAAGAAACCACATATAACATGCGTATTTCAATTTTGGTTAAATCACTCACCAATCACATTTTTATTAAAATATTCAAAATTAATAAAAATTATTAATCAATAAAATTATACTATCAATTATCCTACTTTTCATTTTTAAAATTAAAATTCTATCAATTTTTTTAAATATTTAAAAATTTATTTTTTCTGAAATTTTTGAAATAACATTAAAAAATATGGATCTTGACATCCGTACGGTTGGATCATCAAGAAATATATTTTAAAAAATTGAAACACGAATCTGGGACAAAACCCTGTTTAGGGGTACTAGTCGGGTACTAGTCAAAACACTAGTTGACCGTTAAATTACCAAATCAAATAAATTTAATTTTTCTGAAATTTTGGCAATAACATTAAAAATGATGGATCTTGATATCCGTATGGTTGGATCATCAAGAAATATATTTAAAAAAATCAAAACAAGAATCAGGGATGAAACATTATTTAGGAGTACTAGTCAAAATACTAGTTGACTGTTAAATTACCGAACCAAATAAATTTATTTTTTCCTAAAATTTTGACAATAATATTAAAAATGATGGATCTTGACATCTGTACGGTTAGATCGTTGAGAAATATTTTTTAAAAAATCGAAACACGAATTAGGGCCGAAACTCAGTTCAATTCATAATGGTTCTTCTATGCTTAGTTTTCTTAATTTCCTGTTTAATAGTTTTCGATGATCGTTCAAAAGATTTAATTATAATTTTAATGGATATTCATCTATATTTACATCGGGTTAATTGTGTTGATGATCACTGAAGTCAGCTTAATCAACTATCAAGATGGTCACTGAACTGAAATTCGACTCAAGTAGGTCACTAACTTGTATCAAGTGTACAGTCCGTTAAGTTTTCTCAATTTTTTAATCAAATTTTATCGATTTTAAATCAGGATTTAGTTAAACTTAGAGATAAGTAACTATAGCCACGTTGATAGAATGTGTACCGGATCAGTAAATTCGTCTAAAAAATTGAGACAAATTAATGGATTGTACAATTGATATAAGTTAATGACCTGTTTGAGTTGAATTTCAGTTTAGTAACCATCTTAATACATTAGACTGACTTCAATGACCATCAAAATAATTAACCCTATTTACATCCGACGTCAAACTCGAAAACAATCGCTAAATTCAATTTACAAAGTTATTCATTTAGCACTTTTCTTGATTTGGTACTGAATTTTCTTTTAATTGACGAAATAATTTATTTATCAAAATTTTACTATAACACCTTCTTTGTTACTCATTTAAATTTTAATTTGTAAAATTTGAATAAAAATTTATTCATATATATATTAATATAGAGTATTTTTACTTTTTATAAAATTTGATAGATAATTTATTTATCATAAAAGTATGTTAAAATAATGGATAAATAAAATTTTCCAATTATTTTTATTTTCACCAATATTTTTGAATGACTTGGCTAGTTTATGATTTAATCAGTAGCTAAAACATCCCAGTAAGCAGTAAACTAACCCACGACTCTCTCCTCTCCCCCATCCCTCTCTGCCGTGATGTCCCAAATCCCACGTTCACGAATCACGATTATTAGCTATAAGCAAATGTTTTTAACATATAATTAAAATTTAAATGTTAATGAGTTTCCAAAAAAAAAAAACAAAATTGCCAAAAATAGTGGATATTTTTAGAGACTCCATGGGACATGGCACATGGGTAAAAGTAATGAAATATATACTTAAAAATGTTTAATTCAAATAATAGTTATGTATTTAAAATATGTATTATAAATTAAAAATGTATGTATTTTAACAATTATGACCTATATCAAATATGTTATAATCTAACTATATTTAAGTTTTTTCAAAATTTTGTAAAATTTGTTGGGTTTGTTTGAGAAAAAAATAAAATCATTGATTATAATTTTTTTAGTTGATGTCTCAGATTTTAAATATGTGTTTTATATAAATTCATTAAGCATATCCTACTTGTCAATATTTAAACTCAATTATTATAGGAACTAAATCAACTAAATATACATGTAAATTTACGTTAACTAGATATATTATACTATACATAAACATAACAGGGAAAAAAAATATTAAAAGCGGCAATGCAAGGAGAAGTTGTGTAAACTAGCAAAGGATACAATTTAAATATTCGGCAAATTAATTAAATAAAGGAGCATTATAAATAAATGTTATGTTCACAATTTAACTAAACAGTTGAGTACAATCAAATAATAAGCACATAGAAACAAGAAATATATAGCAAATAAATAATTAAAAATTGATGATACTAAAAAAATGAAAAGAAGAGATTTATTCATAACTAAGTGTAATTAATAATTGATAATTGATAAAATTATTTGCACCTTTAATTTTCAATTCGGTTATTTTCGGTTTCAGATTTAAATCGGATCTAGTATTGCAAATCAAATTCGATTCGGATATAATTCTATTTGGATGTGATTGGTTTCAGTTCATAATCGGATATCATATTTCAGATAATTTTCGGTTAAATTTTCGGATCAGATAATTTTCGGATCGGATAAAATCCGTTTTCGGATCATAATTGATTTGCCTAAATTGAATCGAATTCGGTTCAGATCGGATTATTTCGAATTCGGTTAAATTTTGGATTATATAATTCGAATATAAAATCGGATGTCGGTTCTATATTTTTCGGTTCGGTTTTTCGGATCATGATCCATTTTGCTAGGTCTAGATAGAGGAGTGGTAAATAAGCTAGTGTATAGAACGTATGTGCTAATGGCTAGTCGGTAGGAGTTGGGAGTCAATTGAAGAGGGGTTAGGCCATAGAAATCAAGGACTTCTCTCAAGAACGGATGAAGAGGAAAGTAAACACCAACCTTAAAGAAGGCGGCTGAGGTTACGGCATTGGGAATCCCACGATCAGGATTTCTGATATTGAACCTGTGAGCTCTCTCACCAGGTTCTGGGATCACAATGGAGCAGGTTGGACGGGGGCACTCTTCGTATATCTTCTATAGTCTAGCCGTGGTCATAATGGAATCAAGTTTTTCACAGAAAAGGACAATTTCTTGCCTATACAGTTCTCTGTCAACGGTTACCTCATGGTCAAAGTCAGGCTCAGGAAACAGGTCATGATCAGGTTTTGACACCTCCTCCTCATCAGTAGGCCAGTCATCTCCAAGATCCACAAAGGTAGGAATAGGGGGTTTGTGGACGGTGAAACCAGAGATTTGATGAGAATATTTTCAGGTTAGTTTACATTGGGGATGACAACCCTAGACCTAGTTCTTTCACCTATTGGCATGGTAGATAAAGGTTGGATTGAGGATTGGTGATCATAATGAGTGGACTCAGAAGACATCTGCAAAGACAGATGAAGAAGGGTCAGGTTTGAAGGAACCTAAAGGAAAGACTAAGGTCCTAAAATACTTGGACAGATGTAATCAAAGACAAAGAATAATCTAAGAGACTTCAAGGAGACGTACATCGACCATAGCATAAATCAAAAACAAGTGAATATAGAAGATGAATAGACAACTGAAAGTTTCAAGACAATACGACCGTAAACTGATGAACAAACAACCATCAATACAAGGTATAGTGAATGATTGTGTGTGAAATATGGAGTGTGAAGAACAGATACAGACATATACATACAGAGATGAGAAACAAAGGAAGAGATGACATGCAAGATTGAGACAAGTAAATAGTTGAATACCAAATTAAGATTATGAGAGAACGGGAAAGAGGAAGTCGAAACCATACCTTAGATTGAAGAAAGCAGCGGCGAAGAGATTGGATTAAGTGGATGACCGTCGGACTTCTTCGCTTCTCTCTCCCAGGGTTTAGTAAGTTTTTTGGTAAAGGTAAAATGAACCTAGATGTAGGTATATAGTCGAGGTAATTGAAAGGCAGTCACATACACGTGGCAGAAAATTACTGGAATAGTATTGATTAGGTACACACGCAAGAGGCGTGTGAATCTTGGAAACACCTACAAAAACTTCAGCTTCGGTAATTGATAAGGTTAATTTGAATTTTGAATTATCCCTATAAGATATTTGTTGTCAACCATTATCTTCCCCTATGAATTTTGAAATGATTAAATTCGAAGAAACGTGATAATGTTAAGCATCCAGTCATAATGAAGGTTAGACATTGACTTTGGAAGCTGTAATTTGAAGAAGAAAATAATAGGAGAACAGGTTCCTTGATGGAAAGAAAGCTGGCCAAGGATGTACTAGCTGAAAATATTTTATGTCCTGTTTCCTACGCCGAGTTAGCTCATGTAGGCTTGGATATATAATATAAAAGTGAAGAATTGCAAATAGACAGATTCAGTATTGAACCCTTGATTAAAGAGCAAGGTAGGTTCCTTCACATTCCATGATTTCAAGGAACCAGGGGGTACTTGTTGTGCTCAAAATCACCATGGGCTGAATTTAGGCCCATTAGGCCCTAGGGTTCAATCCATACGAGCCAGAAGATGGATCCAGTACGAGTTACGAAGATCAGGTATGAAGAAATGAGCATCAAACAGAGAAATGAACAAGAAACCATGAATATCAGGAGGTTCTCGAAGGCCTGGAAGCTGAGCAGATCACCAATGGACCAGGTTCCTCCTAGCAGAAGAGTTCGAATTAGCATGACTACAGCCATAAAAAGAGGTAAGAACGTGCAAAGACATTAGATGAGTTATCCAGCCTAACATGTTTGCTATTCGTGCAGGTACAGATACCTAGAAAGAGGTTCCTGAGCAACAGGTCCCAAAATAAGGAGGTTTCTGAGAAAAAGGCTCCTGAGATATAGGTTCCTGAGCCCCAGGTTCCTAAGAGCAACCGACAGAAAGTTCTAGAAGCCATCTGGAACCGATATCGAATTATTATCAGAGTGTAATTCTAGGGTGCAGATGATCCTAGAATAACTCTGATTAATGAGAGAATTATAATGGGGGACGAACTCGAGTTCTACTCTATTTCACCAACTAGTTCGTGAAAGGCTCTAAAGGAACCTGAATCCAACGCGAACTAGGCAATCGAATTCAGCTATTCCAGCAGAGTCAGAGTCGCATTAGAACTACGTGAGCTTGATTCCTATATAAAGGATACGTAGGCACCTTGAGGGTATTCAGCTATTCCACCTAAAGGCACTTGAGATTATTGGAGACACCCTTAAGCTCAGCTCACCCCTACAAACATAACCCAAATCTTCCATTGAACAGTTGATCGTTAGTCTTAAAACTC
The DNA here is from genome assembly GCA_036435485.1 of Saposhnikovia divaricata. Lineage (NCBI taxonomy): Eukaryota > Viridiplantae > Streptophyta > Magnoliopsida > Apiales > Apiaceae > Saposhnikovia > Saposhnikovia divaricata. The sequence continues at coordinate 62,278,253 of CM071597.1, read as the reverse complement.
ACCGAAAACCTCTCAAAAGTTGTTACGAAATCCACTCATCAACACTCTCTAACTTGCTCAGACCCTTCACAGAGTGTTCGTATAGTGTCCTACACTTGCTTGGCAGTGGTGCAGTTTATGACATTATCGAACATGTCTCGATCAATACCATTGAACAGTATGTTCATGGTCTTCTTGTCCTTCTGGACTTCCTCTTTGTCTGCATCTGTGAATTCTGCCGGCAGTTTAGGAATAGGCCTTCCAGCTGCTTCTCCAACTGAAGTGTTAGCCTTCATAAGAATATGAGGACCCTTTTCTATGCAGTTTACATAGCCTTCATCAATGGATAAGAGATGTAAATGCATCTTTACTTTCCAATGAAAGTAATTATCTTTGTCAAGGATTGGCATTTTCATGCCTATATCCTTCTTTCCCATGGTGGTGATCTTTAGACTTCTTGTATGTTAGAAGCTTACTCTGATACCAATTGTTATTTCCGAGTTAAGCACCACGAGATTGTAGAAGGGGGGGTTGAATATAATCTCGACTAAATTCTTTCGACTTGGTGAGTTCTTAAGATCGAGTATTTAATAAGAACAGAGAGTAAACAAGATAAACACTATATCTAAAACAAATGCAACACATGTGTTCTCTATTTTAATCTTTTGACTGTAAAAGAAGACTTGTAGTCAGTGAATCATACCCGACTGCGATATGCAAACTCCAATTGTTCGGCAACATCTTCACGAATTGGAAGCCAATCAAGATCCTTTCTAAGAGTAAACCACTTACCTCTTAATACACGTCGATCTTCTCCATTCCAGTAGACAGGAAAACAATGTCTCTTTACTAAATCTACCCGCATTAACAATGACTATTATGTATTCAACCAAGCCTCCGCATGTTGAATTATCCTCATTTAGCTAAAGTTATAAAGTCCAACTATCTCAAAATATTCTCAAGATGTTTTTTTGGCTTATTCACAAATAGTGGCATAGATTAATTATCAATATGGTAAAGCTTTTATGATAGTGATTCCTCTCCAGCCCTTTGCAACAAGTGTGTAACAATACTGCCTATAAATTTTTGTAACAATTCTATCCCAAGAAAGTATATCAATCAAAATAAAATATTGTAAGGTTCTTCATTTTATCAACTGCTAACAAGTCTCACACAACATAATAAGATAGTAATACTAATTTAGAACAAAAATCAAGGAAAAACATCATTAAGACTCAACATAGCTTGTAGTATCCACAAATGTACCAAACTTTTCATCATTATGACAAAGGAGGATAAAATCAAATTACATATCTCTTTTATTAAGGTTGTGAGCAAATTACATATACATAAATAAACAAAGAGAGCACATAGAGCATCAAATCTATAGATCCAGTCTAAACCCCAAAATATGCAGAGCATACAGTTAAACAAAAGTAGAGAACAATACCAAATCAAAACAGAGCTCAAGTATCAATAATTAAACAAAACGGCAAATCAGAAACGAAAATCCTAAATTAATTTTGGAGATAAACCTCAAATCAGATAAACAAATCCCAAATTAGAATTAACAAACCCCAAACTGATAAAAATTAAAGATTAAACCCAAATTAACACTAAAAAATTTTATAGACAATAAATTTAAAAAAAAACTTATAAACAACCCTCAAATTGAAGTAAAAATCAAATAAACATACGCAATTGATTTGTTAAACAAGCATATAAAAACAAATTTAGGTTAAAAATAAATATAACCAAAGAGATGTATTTGGATTTGTGGAAGAATATTACCAAAACTCCGAGTTTCAATTTGTTTGTGGAAGAAGTTTGGGGAAGAAAATTATTCCATCAATTTTCTTCTTCAGTCTCCGAACCTTTTTATGTTCATGATTCTAGGTGTTTTCTTTCCTTATCCCTGCAATAATTCTTTAGTTATGTTATTATATTGTCCAGGTAAAATATTTAAGATAGCCGCTTATTCATTTGAAGCCCGCTTATTTTTTTTTTTGAAAGCCCACCTAAATACTTAGAATAGATTTTAGTAGCCCGCCTATTTTTTGGGCCAATATTGCAACGATTTAAGAAATATATTGCAATAGAATGAATGTTTTTAACTATCTTAAATTTTTTTAGTGCAATTGCAATGTTTTTCAAAAGCATTTATGTGATTTAGTTTCCCAGTAGCAACGATTTTTTACAAACCTTAAGAAATATGGTTGCAATAGGCAATCTATGGTGTAGTGAAAAGATATAAAAAATCTCAGGTGGGTTTGTTCGGTCCACCTGATGGTTGTATTTGAAGAAAATACTTCTGTGTAAGAAATACACAGCTACGGGTTACAAAGTCTTAGTGTTTACAAGAAAACCTAATGCAATGTGCGTTATGCTCAGTGTTTTTCTTCTTACTAAAACTATGCTGCTCATACAGCTTATTTAAACTATATGAAGACAAGTAAGCTATGTGAAATGTACTGATACATTTTTTGTATAACTTGTCACACACACATGCTTGAAGTGGTAGGCATTTTTTGAATTGTATTGAAGATCTTCTTTCCTTGATTTGGACAGTCCCATCATGCTTTAAGTCAGTGTATGTTTCTTTCTTCATAAGTTACTAAGTTCTTGAGTTGACTTAACTTCCAAGCCCTCGTGATGCTTTATGAAAAAGATATTTTTGCTTAGGATCTTTAACTCTGAAAGTAGCTTTAATCAAAAAGATAATCTTTTCGAAAGTCAATAAGCTTTTCTGCTTATTAAGCTGTGCTTGAACTTCCCAGATAAAACAACTGATCCTTATGCATTCATCAAGGCATCCTTTGAATTCTTCAGTAGTAGTGTAATCATGTTGAAGGTTGCTTCCACTCTTATTGTTGCCCTTGAAGTCGGATAAACAGTGACTTATTTCACCATTCACTTGGAAGAGTTTGAGCCTTCAGATATTTACAATTTGACTCCCTACTCGTAACATCCTCTGTGTAATTGGCCACTGTCTATAAGTCAGGGGTTGCAAAGTAATTCTGGGTTTAATCTCCATCCAATATGTTCCATTAGAGAACTGTGGCATTATTAAGAAACCAGGCTGAGTTCTCGAACAGATGAATCTTGAATTCTCGAATGTTGACTTCTCGAATAGTTCCTTTTTGTCAGTTCTCGAATGACTTCTCGAACAGCCTATTGTGTAGACTTCTCGATTAGTGTATGTTACAGACTTCTCGAACACAGGAGCAGCCTGACTCTCGAACTAGAATTTCTCAAATAAACCCTTTTTGTAGAGTTCTCGAATGACTTCTCGAACTCTTCTTTTCTTGATTTCTCGAAACTACTTGCATGGTTACAACAATCTCTCTTCTGATTACTGATACTTGATTTTAGCATCTTAAGGCTTGTTGCAGAAATACTTCCTAACTGTTTGCAAAGTACCATTCTCAAGATGTTGCTTTAGTTGATCTGCATTTCAGTTGGCTTCCTGATTTATTTATCAGCTTCGATTCCTTGATTCATTTTCTATCTTGTGGTATTTGTTATCATCATCTATAGACATGTATGTCTCAACAATTACATTATGTAGCAGAGAAAGAATGAGAGATTGAGAGAGAGATGGAGAGAAAGAGAGAGATATTAGATCTGAAAATTTTGTTTTGAGTAAAGTTTGTTACAGAATTGATACAACTAAAGAATCAAATGTAGCCATATATACTACTAGCAACATAACAGAAAAAGTTAGTTAGGAAAGTCAACTGAGAAAGTCAACACTCCTTACTAACAAAAACTAATAACAAGGTCAACGCATGTGAAAGTTGCGATTGAGTGTCCATTATTTTTGGAGCGAATTCAAGGAGATATATGTGGAACTATTACACCATCCATTGTTCTCTACATAGATATTACTCCCTCCGTCCCTCTCATTTGTTTACAATTGAGTTGGGCACGGAGGTTAAGAAAAAGTGTAAAATAGTGGAGAAAAGTAAGAAAAATGAGTAAAGTGGTGGGACCAATCAATATTTTATGTAATAAAATGAGTTTATGGAAGGAAAGTAGTGGGTTTAGTTACTTTTTATATTATAAAAACTTTAATATTTTTGGTAAATTTTGGAATGTAAAAAATTGAGAGGGATATTCCAATAAGGAAAGTATAAAGAAATGAGAGCGACAGAGACAATATATTATATATAACATTACAAACATTAAAATATTAACAACAATTTTTGTTTGGGCTCATTGTTTCAGAAAGTTCTAGCTATGGATCAACTTTTCTAATACTGTTTTTAATTGAACTTTTCTAATAGTTGTGGAGTGTTATTTAGGTTCGGTTTGTTTAGATACTCATGAGTGAAATGCTAATTTCTAATTTCGATCTTTCCCTCAAGAAATTAGTACTGAATTGTAATTTTTTTTTTTTGAAAAATACAAGGAAATTAAATGATTTTCACAAAAATTAAATTTGCTCAAAATGATGTGGCATGAGTAATAAATGAGATGAACCCTTGCATTCACCAATTAAACCTTCACATTTTAATACATCATCACTCGCCGCATCATTTTTAGTATAATTTTAATACATCATTTTATAAATGATATTTCATTTTTTATCCCACGATGTTTTAGTATAATTCAGTATAAAATGAAATTATGACCAACATCCAAATATTAACAATAAGTTGATTGTTTCAGGAAGATCTAGCCATGGATAAATTTTCCTGATATGTGGAGTTTCCGATGGGACATGTGTAGGTTAAGGAGCGGCCCTGAGATTCTAAATTTTGGGGCTCTAAATTTTTTTTTTCTAGATACAAAATATATGCTTAAAATTTACTAATAAGACACACAAAAAACATAGTACGTAAAACAATCTTATTATTTTATTTAAATATAACATGTCCTGCATTTTTGGATGCAAAAGTATCAATTAAATTTGCATAACATATCTAATTAAATTTGCATTTTTGGATGCAAAAGTATTAATTAAATTTGCATAACATATCTAATTAAATTTGCATTTTTGGATGCAAAAGTATCAATTAAATTTGCATTTTTGGATGCAAAAGTATCAACTAAATTTGCATAACTTTTGCATTTTTGGATGCAAAAATTCCTGAACCATATCCTTTTCTATAGATAACATAGCTAAATCACTTAATCTTTCTTGAGACATGGTTGAACGAAGATAGGATTTAATCAGCTTTAGTTTTGAAAAACTCCGTTTTGCATAAGCAACTGTAACGGGTATCGTTAGAAGAATCCTGTAAGCAATACAAGCATTTGGATAGCTACCTTTCATCTCTTGATCGTTGTTCAAATCAGAAATCTCACCATGATTTATTATGTATAGTCACATTTACTTTGACTTAATATTTAATAAAGTAATACACAAAAGATTATAAATTAAATTTATGTTCTTTCTAACATAGAATTTAATTTTTTGTTACTTCAATAAAAACAAATATACAAATGCTCTACATAAAATAAATTTAACAATTAGAAACTAGTTTTTAAATTTTTATGATATCCTTTATAGTTTTTCAATAATAAAAAAATGTATAATTTTTTTTATAAAAACAATCAAATATAACATGTATAGATATACCTACCTTACTTCTAAAAATTAGGACCCTTAATTTTTAAGGACCCTAAACACAAGACTACCTCGCCTATAGCCAGGGTCACCCCTGTTGATTCTCTCTGACTTTTTCTTTTTTTGCTAAATAAAAAATAAATCCACCCGGAATCTAAATTTACATTAAAAAAACCGTCCACAAGTATTTTGGCCGTATGTACATACATTTCAAGGCGCATAACTCAAACGCATCAACTTGGGCGGCAGAAAGTCATCAACCAAACAGATAAAACGCCCACCAATTTGTTACTATCATTCTTCATTCTAGAACTAGAAAAAAAAACACACTCACTACACACTAAAATGGGGATAACAAAAGAGCAAGTGGAGGAGAGAAATGGAGATGTCGTATTAGTGAATCCAAAGCCAAACAAAGGATTAACATCCAAAGCTATTGATTGGATTGAGAGTCTGATTGTGAAATACATGTATGACTCTTCTGTACCTCATTACTGGCTTTCCGGTAACTTTGCTCCTGTTCAGGAGACTCCTCCTGCTACTGATCTTCCTGTTATTGGCCATATTCCGGTAATTTTCCTTTTCGTTAATTTTTAACTCGACTCGACTTAAGTTCCATATTGTAAAATAGGTGAGTAGTATATGTATTGCGGTAATTTTACTTTATGTTGTTTCTCGTAAATTTCAAACTCAGAAACTCGACTTGGCTTAAGTTCGATATAGTAAAATAGTAAAACAGGTGAATAGTGTTTGTGGTTTAGTGAGCCGTAAATTTTAAACTCGAAATTTTGTTAGACAATCTGTGATAAATGTGTGAGTAACAACAGTTATGAGAAGAGCGTCACTCTCAAGGGCTATATTATGATGAATATATACATAGGTTCGGTGATGGAGCAATACATTACTAACACATTACTAATACATTTGGACACTACACTAAAAGGCTTTTTATCATTTCAATGTGGGACTCAAGGTTCAAATTCCATTTTTCCACTTCCAAGGGAGCAACTTTGGATAATCACAACCCATCCATCCCTTAGTCGTTTTGAGTGTTTGAACAAGCATTGGAAAGCTCTCGTGGAGGAGAACACGTTCCAAGCACAACTTGTTGTGAACACGCACACAAGGCACACTCAAATTGGAGCTCAAAATGACTCGAAAACGTGGGTCTAAAAACCCACATTTTCCAACAAATTTGACTAAAAATTGATACGTTTTGAAGTAATATAAGATAGGTTTGATTCAACTCAAGTTTATGTTCCAGTAAAATGAGTTTATCGTATTTACTATAATTTCATTCAATTCCACACATACACATAATATTATGTATGTGTAGACTAGTGTTTAGATAAAAATTGACTTAATGAGAATGAGTTGCGGAGCTAAAAGAGGTGAATAATATACATACTAGTGGTGATTTGTTTATTTGTGAATGATGAGTTGTGATTTATGTTTGAAGTATGCAATTAAACTTGTTTTTACATCTAGTGAATTTGTTTATTAAATTAGCTTATATTGGTTTGGATAAGATATTTGAATCTCAAGCTCGAGCTTCACCTAGTCATAAATTTTAAGTTTAAATTAGATAAAATTTTGAATATTAAATAATATGTTAGATTTGACCTGAGTTCAGATGAGATGAACCGATAAGCTTCTTTGGAGGTTTGATTAAGCAGGTAAAAATAAAATTAATGAATTCTACATTTATGTATAAAAGCATATCTTTGTAATTTGATAAACAATAAAAAAACTAAATATCGTTTAGGCGCACAAGTCTTACATGTTTTATCATTTGGTACTGAAGCTCGAGTTCAGCTTAATTTTTGGCAATCCGGGTCTAATTCCGAACCTTTTCCGAAAATTGGGTCAAGTCCCGATTCCGAAATAAGTCGATGTACACATTGGCCAAAGGCAAAAACTTCGATAATCCACAACCCCTCAAAAGATCACGATTTGTACTTCAGATCTTTGTCCATTGTAGGATACTACCACCAGTCTTCGTGTCCCCTAGACCGACAACTTGATTTATATGACAACCCGAGTGAAATTACGAGCCTTTTTCGAAAATCGGGTCAAATCCCAGTATCAAATCCGAAATAAATCAAAGTACACTGGCTTAAACGCAACAACTCAGGTAATCCACAAGTACCCCAGGCCACCAAAAAAGCATGATTTGTTGGTGAAGTGGTAATATTTTGTTTATAAACTGAAGAAATTGTCTCGTCTCTTCAATGTGGGATTGGGGTGTTACACAATTATTGGCAAGTCGATTTGTTTTTGTATCGTGGATGAGTTTTATTTGTATTTCAATAAATGGTTTAAATTGCAAGCTAATATTTTATGCCCGGATTTTATGATGAATGTTATTTGTTTAATTCATCATTGTATTACTAAAAGTATAAGTTAACAATTTATTGGTTGTTTTGATTTAGGCAACTAATTTTCAGTAATATCCGTGTTTCTTATTCACATGAAAATTATGAGCTTGGGATTCATGGATAATAGTTTACTTGTTTAGTCATTTATGACAACCTTAATGTTTACTAGCTAATGTCTTAATTTTAGATGTCTATCTCGACGTTAATTTTCTAAGATGGATTATTTGTAATTCTTTGCAATAAATTTTTATAGATTCCCCACATCATCGGGTGACTATCTACTATTGAATCTTGAGAGTGTCTATAGCTTTAGATAGTTATTAACTGTATAAAGTTAGTTTGGGTTTGGTTCCACTTAGAACCGGATATAATTAGATACTTTAGAACTAACCTATATTCTTATACAAAATATACTACTTTATTTCATTACATTTTTTGCATGATATTTTTTTTGTTAAAATAAGAGAAATATCATGTCATGCTAAAAAAATATTTTATTTTTTTAAAAAAAATTATTTACTATTTTATAATTAAAAAATATGTAACTTATAAAAAAACTTGATGTTCAGCTAAAGAACAATATATTCTATAATTTTTCAGAAACACTTTGTGTTTTGCTGCGGAATGACACATATAGTGTGCTACGAATATAAATATGAGTTGTTGATCAAGTACAAATCTAGGACTTACAAAAATCAAACCTAACCCTAGTTATATAATGCAAAATTTTGTATTTTTCAGCTAAATCTGTCTATCTTGGAAGCCTAAATCTATGTTTGACAAGCTGTATAGTATTAGAATAAGCTAAATATAAGTACCAGAAAAAAAAATCTTAGAAATATGTGTCTTATAGGTTATTGGTGGATCTTACTTCAATTTTGTTCAAGTGATGGATATTATATGTTACTGGAAACGATAATTAAGAAACTGGAAAGTTATTTGTTGTATCCTATTCTTTAGCTAGAGGGATGAACCAAAATTTACAGTTTAAGGAGTTGGTAATATGGTTTTATTTAATTTTTCATATTTCAATATTTCTTGCAGGAGTGTTTGAATGGTGAGTTTGTCAGGGTTGGTCCAAATTCAAAATTCTCCCCAGTTGCTGGCTATCACTGGTACGTCCCTGCTCTTTGGTATTAATTTGTATAGAAACTGCGAAGCTTACCCCTGTAGTGTCCTCTATTAACATGGATTAGAAGTAGGTCTGCTTACATAGTCTTTTTTATGTTTATCTATCGATGATACTGGTCTTGTACAATGACTTTTATTTCCTAAGATATAAGTTGTGTTTTAACTTTTAATAATTGTCTTTTAAAATATTTCAGAAGGATACTTACTGTTATATTTCTACTGTGCAGGTTTGATGGAGATGGGTGAGTTTCCTTCTTCAAATGAAAATTGATAGATTTATTTTTCAAGTGTGAATGAAAGGAATTTTAGTGTTACAATCTATGATCCTTTCTGCATTAATCTAATCTTGATTACTTTTTATAACTGTAAGTGATTTTAATTGGTCCAATAACGTACTGTGGCAACATACTGAATTATTCGCTTAACAAAACTTTCACAAGCTGGCCCGCCCTAATCACAACAATTAATAATATAGGTAAAGGAAAATAAATGCAATCATATCCTTACTGATATTAAAATTAACAAAGTCAAGCTGATTTCTTGCTGATATGAAGCTACTTTAAGAATTAAAATGCATTTAGTCATCAGTGAGTGCTAGATGAAAGTTGCTAAGATATATTAATTCCTGCACTCTTTGTGAAAAGCGTTCTTGTCAAAAAGTTTTTATACTTTGCTACTTAACGTGATCTTATATGTTTAATATCAGTCAATATATTATGGTGATGCATTATATAATCCATTGAATTTTTGTTCTTTCAACTTGTATGCTTTAATTAAATAAATTATACATTTTATGACATTATAACAGGTGAATTACCTAGGTGTCCAAAATCGTCAAGGCTGTCTTTGTTTGCAAGATTGTGATCGGCAGATTTTTTACTCTTTGCCTTTTTCTACCATGCTTAATCCTCTAAAATATTTAAAATGGGCTATTTTCATAATTAGTTTTTAGTTCAAATTCGATACCACTCTCTCCATGGTATTAAATAGTTTCCCTCAAAAGAATTATGATGGTGTTGATATATTTCATGAAATTGTATTAAAGGATTTAGTATAAAAAATGTGAGTGCATAAAAATAGTCAAAGGATTATAATCATTCTAAAGAAGCGTAGCCTAGATGGCTTGTGGCAGGACTTCTTTAGTTTGTTTACTACACCTTGGTAAGATTTTTCAAGTGTACCTTTTGCAGGACATGCTTTACCAAAACTTTTTGTTTCTACCTTTTATCTTTAATTTTTATTTTGAAGATTAGAATTTAACCAAGCATTGGCTTTGCAAGCAAGTATGCTCATCACCCTCTCCCAATAATCAAACCACGGTTCTATCTTTCCCATATCTACTTAAATGCATATTTTATATTACTAGTTTATTTGTATGAAATAAACTAGTAATATAAAACATTAGCTCATTGGTGCATTGTCCTTCACGATCTGCAGCATGATCCATGGATTACGCATTAAAGATGGAAAAGCTACTTACGTCTCTCGCTATGTAAGGACATCTCGTATAAAACAAGAGGAGACCTTTGGAGGAGCGAAGTTTATGAAGGTAACATCTAAGAAACAGAAGCCAATACACTTTTCTTCTCTCATATCTCTAAATTGGTAAATTGTTGGTTTATATTGTTTGGGATTCAGTCGTAAAACGATATGCGAAGCAAGTTTAGTGGTGAAAGGTGTGAAACAAAATATTATTATGTTAAAAAGTTTGTAATATCTAATTAGTGGCTCTCCACAACCGTAAGGTTTTGGGTTCGGAGAGTGGGTCACTAACATGATATCAGAGCAAAGTATAAAGTTATACTTGGTGGTTGGCATTTCGAGTCCCAGTTCCACTAATGCTGAGTGATTGTGTGATCACATTTCGAGTCCTGGTTCCACATATACTCTCAAATCTCTAATTTGTACACTGAGGTTATGCTCATGGTCTCCTAGTACTCTACTCTATAATCCAAAGATGGGTCTTGGGTTGAGTGAGGGAAAAGTTAAAGGATTTTTAAAATCGCATTCAGCACCTAAAGGTTTTTGGTCATTAAAATATTATGCCTGATATCTGAATGTTTTTTTTATCTTGAACTCTTTATCATTCGTATTTGATGTGCATAAATATGCCTATGCTACATTAATTTCAGTTCGGAGATCTCAAGGGACTATTTGGATTACTTATGGTCAATATACAAATGCTCAGAGGAAAGTTGAAAGTACTGGATATGTCATATGGAAATGGAACAGGTAAGGTGGTCAAGATTCTGATCTAAGGCCATTTATTTTTAGTGTCAACTATAATTATGATAATTGAATTTATTTTTTCTAAAACGTTCTTATCATGTTACGATGTATGGAGAAACAAATGGAAGGAGCTGATTTGACTTTCTCATTTACTGTCTTGCAGCTAACACCGCTATGATATATCATCATGGAAAACTCTTGGCTCTTTCAGAAGCCGATAAACCATGTAAGTTATCTCTCCATCTATGCTGAATTTATAGGAAACAAGTATAAATGTTACTTAACTAATTGTAGGATTATATGAAATTTCTGATTTACATTATGAAATGTGTGTGCAATTTTCGTCTGCTCTTTCCATTGTTTGTATGACATGTTGACATCGATTTTGCCTGGTATCATTTTAATCTGGTGTGCATTTGCCTCCACCCTCCTTCCCCCTTTATGTGTATATTATAAAGAAAATATTCTTAATCAGACTAGAGGGTTTCAATGAAGTAATAGACCTGATTTACATTTAATATGATCTATGACATCTAGGTTCATAGTTTTCCAAGTAAGTTCGTATTCACAATAAAAAAAATTCCCGTCTCTTTCTCTTATACCTAAAAATAATATATTAATTTTTTTATACCTCCCAAGCCCCGTGCTTCTGCCTAACAAACAAGAACCCTCCCCCAGCGCTTTTAGTTTAACTTGATGTCTTCCCTTGCAAGAAGAGTATGCCACTATTGTGTAAAAAAAAACAAATATTTTCTCTTTAACTCGGATTATATTATCATTCTAGGAATCAATTTGTTGTGTAAGATGTAGATGCATTGGATTTTATTTTTTCAATCGCAGTTTACAGTATTGTGCATCAATCATTGCACTTATATTAAGGTGCAGAACAAGAATCACCCACTATCTTCTATCTGCAGATGCCATTAAAGTGTTGGAAGATGGAGATTTACAAACCCTTGGATTGCTGGATTATGACAAAAGGCTGACACATTCTTTCACTGCCCATCCAAAGGTCGACCCATACACCGGTAAAAGCCACTTCCCCAGATATTTCATGAGGTTTTTTTTTTGGAAATAATAGTTTGATAACAATGGAATTTCTTGCAGGTGAAATGTTTACCTTTGGCTATTCACATGCACCTCCGTATATAACATACAGAGTGATTTCCAAGGATGGTTTCATGAATGATCCAGTGCCAATAACATTAGCCGACCCTATAATGATGCATGACTTTGCCATTACTGAAAATTATGCAATTATAATGGACCTACCCTTGTACTTCAGACCCAAGGTAATGGACTCTTTTTATACTCTTATCTGCATTTGTTGTGTTATTTGATGGATTATGATCTAAAGTCCCTCAAGTATGTGATAGTTTACCCTACTGCACGTATAAGCCATAAGGTATAGTATATGATGCTGATTCAAGTTCGCTTATATGGTTATTGAGCAACTGAGATTGACCTACCAAGGATTGTAATATTTAGGAAATGGTCAAGGAAAAGAAGCTAATATTCACATTTGATGCAACTAAAAAGGCCCGATTTGGTGTCCTTCCACGATATGCAAAGAATGAGCTGCTGATTAAATGGTTTGAGCTCCCAAATTGTTTTATTTTTCACAACGGTGAGGCCCCAAGTTCTTTATTCATCTTGAAGTAAATAAGTAAATTTCTTTTAGAGGTTGTAGTTCACCACACTTCATTTCTGTCTTATATTGCACTCACAGATATGTTTGCATGTTATCTTTCAAGGGATAGCATACATGTAGTCCAAGAGGGTTGGTAAATATTTTTGCAAAGTATTTTGCTGGACATCATATTCTAGTAAATGATATTCTGTTTATGAAACTGAACTTCTTTTTAGTGCTGGTTTATTTGGATTTTTTTAACTTACTGGGAAAAGAAATATCCAATTTAGATGTTTTATCATTTATGATATCTTCTTCTGAATATCAGCATGAAATCACCTCATAACGGGTATTCCATGGCGACTAAGAAAATATGTTAGTTCTGACGGAGATAATTGTTTGTATTCGGTGATCCTTTTTGATTGTTGTGGTAAATTTGTTTGACACTTTCTCTTACCAGCCAACGCTTGGGAGGAAGGAGATGAAGTTGTTCTAATCACTTGCCGCTGTGAGAATCCAGACTTAGATATGGTTAATGGGACTATGAAGCTCGAGAATTGTAACAATGAATTGTAAGGCTCTCGTCTATATATATATATATATATATATATATATATATATATATATATATATATATATATATATATATATATATATATTGGTAGTAAGATAATCGTGTTTTAGAATAGCAGCCACTGACTATAAATAAATCTCAGGTTCGAGATGAGATTCAACATGAAGACTGGTCAAGCTTCACAGAAAAAGCTCTCAGCATCTGCTGTTGATTTTCCTAGAATAAATGAGAGCTATACTGGGAGGTATAAAGCTAAATTGTTCATGTTCTTCTATTTCACAAAAAAAAATTATTAAAGATGATTATTAGTCATAGCTTACTGATTTTAGAAAAAAGTTTGGAATAATGTTTAAGAAATTACCGCAGTCCGTTAATATATTTTTCTTTAGTTGTGATAACATGTTGGAGATGCTTATATGCTTACACAGCCAATTGGCCCTATTTAGATTCTGATATCTATGAAAATCCTTTAATTGTTATTATTTGACTTCTGTTTTTAAGCATCACGCTGAAATTCAAATTATTTCAATAAATTTAGGAAACAACATTATGTATATGGAACTATACTAAATAGCATTGCGAAGGTCACTGGGATTGTCAAATTTGATTTGCACATGGAACCAGAGATTGGAAAAAGAAAGCTGGAAGTTGGAGGAAACGTACAAGGTATCTTTGATCTCGGAGTTGGTAGATTTGGTTCAGAGGCCATCTTTGTCCCTCGCCATCCAGGAACTACTTCTGAAGAAGATGATGGCTACTTGATTCATTTTCTACATGATGAGAACACCGGGTAATTGCTTGTCCCTCTTTTACAACAATGAAAATATATCTGTCAACTTCTTTTCTTTATTTTTCTACAAAACCAATGTACTTACTATATATATATATATATATTTCTTTTACTTGGCATTTTTTAACCTCTGTAATTTTTATGCATTAAGTGGAACAGATAAATGTTAAAATGTACACCCTTCTGTAACATGATATTACAATATCTATCTACTTATTGGCAAGCATTTTCAAGAGAAAAAGAATTGCCTGCTCAAGAATGTCCAACTGAACTAACAATTAGTTGACATCTGAAGATCACATAGTTCGGTACCTGTCATGCTTATTCATTTTAATTAGCAATATTGTTCCTCAATCTTCTTGATCAAAGAATTACATTATCTGATTTCACGAAGAATTAAACAGGTGCTTGCTAACATGGCGCCACAGGCCATGTTATTCTTATCTAATGACAAAGTTATAATGAATTTCTCTCATGGCACTGCATACTCATCCCTCTTTTTGGCTACCTGTGCAGAAAATCAGCAGCAAATATAATTGATGCAAAAACAATGTCACCTGATCCTGTTGCAGTTGTTGAATTACCCCACAGAGTTCCATATGGATTCCATGCCTTGTTTGTGACTGAGGTCAGCAGTTTAGTAATAACCATTTTTTAAAATTCCATAATGAAAATATCCATTTTGAAAATGATTGGTTATTTATAACAAATGGGATATCCATTTGTGAGTTGGGTATCTCATTTTATATAGGATACCCATTTGTGAGTTGGGTATCACAATTTTATTTTATTTTTAATTACTTGGGATACCCATTTGTGAGTGGGGTATCTTATACAAAATGAGATACCCAATTACCAGTTGGGTATCCCATCGGATAAAAATAACCATGCATTTTGAAAATTGTTATTTTTGTCATTTTTAAGTCAAAAATGGGTATTTTTATCATTTTTCCGTTTTTCTCATTGAATGATTATCTAAGGAATTTTAAAAATCATATTTGAATGCCTATAATAGTCTCATGATCCAAGTTAAAGACATCAAAAGAGATAATAATCCAACTACCTACCTGAGTTCACAAATTAATTGGAGCATTTAGTTAGCTCTAGCTTATGCAAACTTAATTATATTTGTAATATTGCACCAGGCCTAAATTTTACTATTATCTCTAAGAGTAGTGACTGCTTACCTGGATGGAATGGAATGAGATTTAAAAGTAAATTTAGTTTGCATGCACATATATCTTGCGTCATTCCATTTCACAAGTAAAATTAAGGTTCACATATGTATATCAAACTTCGCAGTTCCCATATCTTGCTTCTCATCTCAAATTCTTCTATTTCTTTAAATATCTTTGCATCTTTCATTTCATTCCCACCTGCATTCCAATTACTTCTAAATAAGCACCACCTTAGCCTGCATACACTAATTTCAGTTATTCTACTAATAAATAGGAAGAAGAAAGATACTTGATGATATTATTTATCTTGGTTTGCACTTATTTAACATCGATGTACTTAAAATTTCAATTTCACAGGTCACTTTACTTGAGTTCCTTTTTGTTGAGTCACAAGTTTTTCATAGTATAAACTTTGACTAAAGATATGATATTATTAGAAACGATTATCACCGATATATTATTCACATAAATTCGTTTAGTCACAGTTAAATTACATAATATATATTAAAGATTTTTTAGGAGCCTGTTTGTTCTGCCTAAAATTCTACTTAAAGCCCTAGAAAATCAAATTTGCAAGTAGTTTTCTTTAGATAAGCCAAACAGCCACCTAAACCTGTGCCATAACTGAAAAAACAATTAAACCACAAATAGTTTTTTTCAGTTAATATAGTTGTGGCTCTCTCCGATTCCTGACTAAACTATTCAGTCTTGTTACCCCAACCAAGGAACAAATGACTTTACTACATGGGATACTCAAGTAACAAATTTTCTTAACAAGCCACCGTGTTCAAATATGATATCTACAGTTCTTCCGCTGACTAACTTCCACAATATTAAATTGGCTAATATCTGTCTTTACTAGCATTCCGGTGTTTTGCAGCTATGTTTACCATTATCAAATATAAATAAGAATCTTATCCTCTGTTTCTCTTTTTTCTAAACAGGAACAACTTCAAGAACAAGCCAAACTGTAGAATCACTAAAGCTTGATGTTTGCAGCAAATTGTTGGCCTCTTTATAGTTCCTAGTATAAATATTCAGTGTAATAACTGTTTCTTTAAAGAATGTTTATAAGCAATATAGGACAAATTGAAGTATGTGTTGTACTTATCAAGCATAAAAGAATTACATATATAGAAAGGCACAAGGAATTCTGTGATGTATATCTTACTATGATAAGTTGATAACTTTTTCAATTTCTGCAACTGTCTTCCTTTTTTTCTTTGGCTAAGCAACTGTCTTTCTTTTTTATGCTTCCCTCGGCAGAAATTGATGGATTTTCATTTATATAAATATAGAGGGTATTGAAGCTCCATAACATGTATTGGCAAACAGTTCATATTATGCTCTATGTATTCTTGTTTTCTCTACTTCAGAGTGAAGGCAAAAAGACTTTTTTGGAACCAGTTTTTGCTAATATGCTCAAAGGTTCGTCATGTGTTCTACGTTGGAATTTTTTTGCAAGCCGGATACTTGACAGCTTGAGGTGTTACTAATCACCATTATTGTGATCTTGTAGTAATCGTCATTAAGAATAATAATCTTAAATTTGAAATATATGCTTTTAAGCAAATATTCTCACACCATTTGACACATTAAGAATATAAAAACATTGTCGGAGAGTTTATAAATGGGTTAATAGGCTATTGGTCACCAAACTGAAACGTGGCTTGCAATTTCATCACCAAACTGAAAAAACTTGCAATCAACTCATTGAACCTCTATATAACTTTATATTAGAATTTCACCGTTTAAAAAGTTAAAAAAACGAATGGAAAACTGACTATATTGTTTATGTGGACAAATTTTACTACGTGGCTTAGTGACTATTGGATGATATGTACCCGAGTAAACAACCCACAACCAATTAAAACCCAACACAAATATGACCGTTACATGTGGGTGTATACGTATTATTCATATATCTGTATCTATCTTAATTCCTCAATTAGGATTTCTACTATGAGTTCTTCAAGTTCGAATTCCAGAAATTCTATTCGAACACCTAATCGAAGTAATACTGCCATCGAACGAGGTGTGTATTGTAGGTGGGGAATCAAGCTTGTTGTTGGGAAGCTTGGAAACAAGGAACACTCGATCCGGGAAGGAGGTTTTTTGGCTGCAGTAGATATAAGTTATGAGTTTGAGAAGCTTTGTTATATGTATGTTTATTCGAATGTAACAAGTGTTCATGGTGGTTTTATTGTTTTATAGGATCCCAAATTAAATTGCAAATTTTTTCAATGGGTTAGAACCTCATTTTACAAAGAGAGCAAGAGAAGTTATTGGAAATTTGCAAGTGAAACTCGGTGTGAAAGCTACTGAAATTCAGAACTTAAGTGATGAGTTAAGGTTTTCAGAGAGAAAGGTGGTGGTGTTAAATGAAAAATTTGTTGCTACTAAAGAGAAGAACAAAAAGACAAAGGAAATGTTGTTGAAGAAGGATAATCAGATTTGGTGTTTAAAGCTTGTGCCGGTCATTGTTGTAATTTTACTACTGATTAGGTCCGATTAGAATATTTGGCCATGTTGTTGAATTTACTTGCCTTTATTTTGGACCATTTTACTTTACAATTTGAAGTAAAATGATCCAAAATATCACATTTTAAAAAAATGGCCCTTTCTATCACAAATAAACGCATCTTAAAATGGCGTTTCTAGAAAACGCATTTGTTAATTGCGTTTATATTGAATAATATTCAAAATGATGAAATAAATAATTTTTAAAGAAAATAAAAAACAATGAAAAACGCAAGTGGAACATACGTCTTCACGCAAAACGCAATATGTTGTTGCGTTAATGTATTGAACGCATGCTTTAATTGCGTTTGCAATAAAAAATGAATATGCAATCATGGAGATTCGAACTCCCGACCTCACATGCACTAGTTCTCAAAGTGCAACACTGAACCCACCAGACCAACCATGTCTTTTAGTAAAATTTATAAACGCATGTTTATTAATCGTTACTTTGTGATATGAAGGGCCAACTTTTTAAATTGTGATATTTTGGGCATTTTACTCCAAATTTATGATAATAGGGGCCATTTCTCTAACCATTCATCATAGAAATCCTAAAAGACAAGCATGGCAAACATGTCCACAGCATTTAACAGTTAAGCATCTTGGCACATGGCCATTACAATCAAAAGCTTCATAATAGAAATCCTAAAAGACAAGCATGACAAAGTTGTCCACAACATTTATTAGTTAAGCATCTTGGCACATGGCCAAACCTTCATTCTCACCCCCATCATCTTTATCTGTTTCATTTTCTTTCTCACCCTCATCTTCACTCTCTACCAATTGTGGACAATGGTACACAAACAAAACGACAACCATTTTGTTCAATTTCCCCAAATTAATCATCTCAACCATTGTTTCATTGGTAAAAAGTTTCACTCCCTTACACATATTTCTCCCATCTCTGTTAAAAAATAGTGAATCAAACTCTCCAACTACATCACTCAAACTATTCTTCAAACTAATCTTCAACTCTGAAACATTCATATTATGCAAGTCAACATTTTTATAGGTTCTTCCAGTATTAGATGAGTAGCTTTTTTTAGGAATATAAATAAAATGACCACCATAGTTTACTACCAGAGTAAACAAAGTACTCTTGCACCATTATTCAAAAAAAAAACATAGAACTTGCATATAATTTACAGTCAACGCCATTACAACCCTATAATTTATAGTCAAGAATTTATAGAGCACATGCAGTTGTAGAGGAGTTGTAGAGAATGAGACTTACATGTTTGATGTTCAATCATCGTTCTCGTTCTTCGATCTTTGTTCTTCGTTCTTCGAGGGTGTTTGGGGGAACTTATTTCCAGAATAAGTCAACTTATTTTAAGACAAAGTTAGAGATTCCTAACTTTCCAACTTATTTTTCAACTTATTTTTGCAACTTATTGAATCTCAAACATACATTAAATACTTGTACAAAAAAAAATTATCAAAATATAAAATTTTTACCCGAAAATAAATCAATAAGTCCATAAAAAAAGGAGAGCCAAACGTTCGCTTTATTCTTCGCTTTTTGTTCTTAATTTGGGAATTAGGTTAATAACTTGTAATATATATTTGTTATGTATCGATTTATCCTAATCAAGTGGGTTGAGTTTTAAGTGGGTTATTTGAATATATGTTGGGTCATCTTTTCTTATTGGGTCAAAAAATTGAACTGGCATCTTATCTGACATGATTTTAACGGAACTCCATTAAAATAAATGACATTTAACGGCCGTGAAAAGATAATTCATGTTGAGTTACCTTTTAGAAAGTTATATAGGGGTTCAATGAGTTGACTGCAAGTTTTTTCAGTTTGATGATGAAATTGCAAGCCGCGTATCAGTTTGGTGACCAAATAGCCCAAACAGCCTATTAACCCGTTTATAAATATAGCAGTTCCGCTCTATCTCCCCATCAGCTTATAAAACCTGTAATCACCCCCAACAAGACTCAACATCCCTTCAATTTAACTGACATGGGGTTTAAATAAGTTCTAGCAATGTAGTCATATATTTATTTTATCTGCAATTTTAAAAGACGAATAAAAATACACTAACATTTCCAAGTATATTGCTCTGTTCGCTGGCCCCTGACGCTGGTATGTCGTCACTGACTTGGAACCAAATCATGCACCAAGTCACTTTTAATAACAATATAAACAGGTGTCTCTAAAATGACTACCAAAAAAAAAAAAGCTCCTCTAGTCCTCTTAAATACTGCAAAAGCCAAATTGAAAAAAAAAAAAAAAAAAGAGACAAAACATCACTTATAATCAACTCACAAAACTAAACTTTGAACATCACACTGGTAATTGACAAATTGAGTGGAGTTACAAAACAAACTACACACTTACAATCTCACAGAAAGTTCTCTTCACACTATCAAAATTATTAAATGGTTTCACAATTCTAATCCTTCTCCAACTTCACAAGTTCCCTGTAATAGGGAAAGAGTGAATAGTAAAGGTTTGGAAGTTACTGCAGGCCAAAAACAGTAGGAGGCCCACAGTACATTCTCCCCACCAGCATAACACAAGTAACAAAGCCAAGAATGAATTGCCTGAGAACAGCCACAAAGCAGGAAGTAGAACGATCAACGTCATCACCGGTGTATTCTTAGTGACTGCCTGTACCATGACAAGAAAAGATATAACCAAAT
Organism: Saposhnikovia divaricata; assembly: GCA_036435485.1. Lineage (NCBI taxonomy): Eukaryota > Viridiplantae > Streptophyta > Magnoliopsida > Apiales > Apiaceae > Saposhnikovia > Saposhnikovia divaricata. The sequence goes on along the minus strand of CM071597.1, from coordinate 62,257,617 downwards.
AAGAGAGTACTGTAAGGGCCCCTCACCCTCACAGAAGAGACCTCACTTGATTGGTTTGGCCCCATACAGGACCTGATTCATAAGTGTATTTCCGCTCTGCTGATGGAAGCTTACCTGGCTCCCACTGTCAGCCGAACGAAAATTGTACATCGAAGATAGGTCACAACCATTAGTACCATCACTGATAAAAGCCTCTTCAAATGTAGACTTCTTTTTCTGAGTAAAATTCTCATCACAAGTGGTGGTAAACCACTGGGGTCCCGATGAGTTCGCAGGTCTGCCAAGCTCCTTTGATCTGGGATCATCAACATTACCTTCAAGTTTCTTTGTATTAAGGAACCGACCCCCACACCCCCTTGCCCTTCTCATAGCATGTTGGTGGCGAGACTCGTGCAAATATGGCTGACAAGATAAAGCCCATGTAGTTGAAAATATATTCAGCTATGATATGTGCAAATAAGATTAATACAGGGAATAGAAACAAGTACATATGAGATTGTATTCAGTATATTCATATCAATGCCTTCTTAAATAATGCTTATCTCTTGGTTTCTGAAGATATGGCTGGCAAGATTAAATCATTGTTGAGCCATCAAGTGATCATAAAATATCATATTTTAGATAGCAACAAGTAAAAATCAATTAATATAAGCTTAGCAAAAAAAAATCAATTAATCTATAGAAATAAAGTTTTATTCAATTCCCATTGTACTTCACATTACCAGGTTCAGTGACTATTCTAGATGCATAATACGTGAAAGAGATTCAAATAATAACAAACACATGAGGGCACATAGAACAAACAGACTTCTAACCTTTCTAGATTTGATCACTTTCTTTTCCAGCTCGGCCTTAGCCCGAGATTGTCTTCGCCTTAATATTCCATGATATTGCTTTGCATTGACATAAACAGGCTCTTCTTCCACGTCAAGGGGCAAAGGCATTCTCGTCTGATGGAACCCAAACAAGTGAGGATGCACCTGCTGCATGCCTCATAAGTTTAATAAAATATGCATACACGTATTAAGTACTATCTTATATACTAACAGAAGCCTTCTTTCTTAGAAATAAATGCAGATGTGCCAATGAGCCCATGGATGAAATCACTGTCGCGGAGCACAATTTGACAGAAACTGCTTAAATAACAAAGTGTTGTAATTCATCCATTTTAATAGCATAACAAGAGTAATGCTTGATCTTAGCATATGATGTTGGATAACAATGATGAGAAATAACACAGGTAATGGGTAACCAACCTTCATATAAGCAAGCCTGAAGTGATCTATAAAGCGCATAATAGGTTAATAAAGGGCTTTTTTAATCTTATAGTAACATAATTTAGCATCACCATCTCTATTCAGCATTAAGTAAACCAAAAAACTGAAATGAAATGCATGCATTGCTGGAAAAACTGATTACAGAGAGAGATTTGCAGCATCCTTGCCTGTGCCCCATAAGTCATTGTTCCCCCGTAGTGTGGATCCTTGGATGGATATGATGTCATCACCTGGGAACATAATTCTCATCAGCAAATACCTCAGAGGCTGTATTAAGGTAAATCACGTATGCACATGCTCATGCAGAATATATTTTTATCTTTAATATTTACTGAGTGCTACTGCTTCGGCTACATCATTTTCTTTTTATTACTACTGACCGAGAGTAAACAAAAAAACTGGTAGCTCATTGTTTCTATCCGAGAAAATGTGAGAGCAAATTAGTCTTATAGAGCAAAAGTTTACTCTTTAATACAGAATATCCAAAACCAATGAAATAGACTTGAGGTACAACTCAGTTCAAGGATAAAACACTCCAACAATACAGCACTTATTTTACTTTACAGTAGGTTTTTTTTAAGATTTTTGGGGTATCGGATGCTAATCAAACATTATTCTGTAACTTTAGTTTCCACTAGGTGGGGGAAGAGAAAGATAGTAGCAGGAGAAAATATTGATAAACATGGAAATAGAAACAGCAACTAGAGGAGCCGTCTTTGTGATCTTACATTTGAGTGATCAACCAGCTCCATTTGGGTACTAGTTTCAAGGTGTTCGCCGATGACTGAAAGTGTTGAACATGAACTGTTTTTCCTTTGAACATCACTTCGATTTATGCCTGAAAAGTATATATTTCTGAATGTCATTGCCAACCTACATAGATATATGCATGGAATTTTTAAGACCACAACAGAAAAATTCTCTTTATTACCACATCTTAATTACATAGTTTGTTCATTTATATAACGTTCTAACCTCACAGATATGAACACATAATAACATGTCAAATTGTCAATTGACCCAATTTAATAATATAGTGATTTATATCCCTTAATTTTAATAACAAAAGTGTTGGCAGTATCTCATCGCGTTAAGCATTAAGTGTGTGCACGTGCGACTATTCGCTCTGCACTTCCACTGGAAAACTTATGTTGGGGTAAAACTGCAGACAAATCAGATAGAGACAATGAAAACAAGAAGATACTCTATATATATAAAGAGAGTAGACTGTTCAGATATGTCATTTTCATGCGGAACTCGTTCACCTACCAGTCCCCGAATAACATTTGTAGAACTTTAGAAGCCATTATTAAGATCTTCACCCCTCTAGCTTTTCATCACACATACTTAATTTTTAATATTCCGTTGCATAAAAAACATTGCCCTTCTACAGCAAAGTTCTCCAGAGAAGATAACAAGCAAAAATAAAATGAATATGGTCAAACTGAATTAATTCATTCTTAACAATTATAACAAAGTTTAGAGCATATTATATATCATAACAAGATATTGGATATGCAGTGTTGGTGATTTGCCTCTTCAGTAGGAGCATCACCATGAAGCTAAAGTCCCCTCTTTATGTTACTTGGTACCAGCTCCTGCTTGATTTAGTAGTTAGTACTAAATGTTGTAAATTTTGACAGAAATTTGAGTAGTTAAGATAGTTCATAGGCAATATATTTGCTCTCCCCATTATTTTGAAGATTATTCTGTTTTCGCCGTGGTTTTCAAATAATCAAGAGTTAGAACATTGTAAAACTTATTACATAAATATTCTGGCCCCAAAAAACTCCCCCCCCCCCCCCCCAACCTCACCTTCCAGAAAGTTTTGATTACGCCACTTTATCACCACTAAGTTGTCATCTAGCTGCAGTGATTGCAAAAGCATGTATAAGTTAAATAGGAGAAGATGTTGCACCGTTTTCAGCAATATGCCACCAAGGTTGTGGGTGGACTACTGATGGTGAATTGATTGTTTGTCCATGTACTGTCAGCCGCTCTGCATTCTCTGACATTGTGGGCATTATTTGCAGATTACTGTAAAATTATTGGATAGCTAAGAATTAGTTATAAAAAGTATAAAAGAACCAGCTAATGTGGAAAATGGGAGATGAACAGAAGAGATGGAGAAGATAGTATTTATAATAATTGAGCTGATAAAAAAAGATAATATCAGTAAAAGCAATATGAGAGATACATTTAAAAAGAAAAGTCACATTTGAAGTGCAACAAGCATATATTGTAGCATAACAGTTTCACATGCAAATATTAATCTGTAGTAACCAACTCCACCTCGCAGCATCACCTACCAAGCAGAGTAAAATTTGCTAAATCCACTTCTGTTGACCTAAAGGCGACCAGGGGTGAAAAATAACTGACCCTAACTGAATGCTGGTACAAGTATGACCATGTTTGTTTGCTTTATTTGCGATTTGGATTGGACTCGAGTTTCAATTTATTCAAATATAACCAATCTTGAGTTTTAAATCTTGAATCTGACAAATATAAGCCAGTCTCCAACTTCATTTATCTGATACAAGTAGTTCCAACTGGTCAAATATGAACCACCTGTGATTTGTATATTATATTTACAGGTAAGGGAATAATAACTAAAGAGAAGTACTATCTTCAGATCTATTTGAAGGAATTAAGATCATTTTGAGGAACATTTCAACTAAAAACAACAGCAGAAACTTAGTATTGATGTCTAAATTTCGAAGTTGGGGTATACAATGGACCGGACCAGTAAGTCATCAATCGGATTTGGGTATAATATTTTTTTTTATTTACGAACAAGATCATTACCCAGCCAGGTAGCCCTTTACTGAAAATCAAAGAAATTCTGAAATTTTCTCAACCAGTCAAAGAAGAACCATTTCTTTACCCTCAAGAGGATTCTTCTAAACTGTAAGATGAGATTCAAAGAACTGGTCCCAACAAACACAGATGACTTCTGTAAAGTGGTGGACAAACTGACTGCTAAATTGCTGGCAAATTCTCTACGTTGTACTTTAACAAGCCAAAATTTTCATGCATTACATAAATATTGATAAACATTTGATCACAAATTCATGTATAAGTCAACTAGTTCAAAAATGTTCATATGGCCATCAAACACCATACATTTCTAAACTCAAAAACAATTCATCTCGCGGCTTTAATTCTTAGCAAAGAGAACTATAAAACAAGTGGAGTCAAACTACATACACAAAAACAAAACCAAAAAAAAAGGTTTTATATCAAAGTGGCCACCCATTACACTTGAAATGTATCAAGTAGACCACTCATTCAAAAGCGATATCATTTGAACCATTAAATTCATAATTCACAATGGGTGACCACTTTGATATAAACCCCAAAAAAAAAAAAACTCTTCCCAGATACATAATTCACATCAATACTATAATGTTGTGTTTGGTTGGGGTGAATCAAATTGGAGGGAATGGAATGGAAATTGAATAAGAATATAGTTAAATGTTTAAAAATTTCATTCTTTACATCATTCCATTCCTAACCACCTAAGCTAAAGTTTAAACACACCAATTTGAAAAGGAATGATCCAATCTCCCTCCAACCTATTTTCTTCCCAAATTCTATCATACAAAATTTGCATCCACTAATTTTTTTTAAAATCTTACCTCTCATGTTCATTGTGTTCCTTTAATTTCTATTCATTCCAGTCCATTTCATTCCATTCTCCCCAACCAAACACAACATAAGTCTATAACTAAGATCAAACCACAACCCACATAAATCCATTCAAGTCAAAGATTAAAAATTAAAAAAAAAACATAAGCATAAATGTACAATTACTACCAACTTTACATCTAAACAACACAAGAAACAGAGCTCAAAAAGAATTTTTTTTTTAAGAAACTAAAGCAAAGTAATCAAAGAAGCAAAGGAAAACACAAAACACTAGGTGGGTAATTTTACAAAATTAAGAAAAAAGAGGGAAATGAAGAGTTACCTTTGTATTTATGGTACATGGGAAGAAGTAGAAAGTGTTGTGAATGGATGAGAAATCAAGATTTGTGTACTGTAATTTGCTTTCCAAGTTCAAACAATCAAACACAACCGTCCATTTGTCTCTCCATAAACATAGTACTCCTATCTAGGCCTGTCAACGGGTCGGATTCGGATCGGATTATCCTAAATCCATATCCAAATCCATTAAAATTTTTCGGATCGGATTCGGATCGGATCAGGGTCGGATATTTTTTAGTCCGATCCATACCCGATCCGTTCGGATTTCGGATTTTCGGATCGGAGGTCCGACCCGATTAATTTAAAAAAAAAAAGAAAAAAAAATAAATTCATTTGATTTAGTAATTCAACGGTCAACTAGTACTTTGACTTGTATTCAAATTTTTAGATGTTAATAGAAAAGTCTATATATTTTTTAAAAAATTTATATTATATATGATAAATAAAAAATATTTAATACATACTAAAAAATAAATATAGCATATTTTATATTATATAATACATATAAATAATAAATATAACATATATTATATATATAATATAGTATAGATATGTAGATATTTTTTTATTATATATTATATATAATAAATATATTATATATAATATATAAAAAATATTTAAAATATAAATATATTCGGATCGGATCGTTAACGGATCGGATCATGCTAAATCCATACCCGCTCCTTATCGGATCGGATCCTTATCGGATCGGATCTTTATTGGATCGGATATTTTTTTGAAGGATCCATACCCGCTAATTTCGGGTTGGATCGGATCGGATCGGATCGGATTCTTGATCCATTGACAGGCCTACTCCTATCCTCAGATCACATAATTTACATATGGAAGCTATACATACAAACGAAGTGATGTACTGATGTTTATAGTTTAATAGTTTTATTATACATCACGCCAAGCCGCCCAGGTAGTTCTGTTGTCTCTATTTAAGAATACAAAATTGATAATTCATGAATATATTCTAAGTATATATAAAGAACAAATATAAGCTTGTTAATTGTAAATATTTTGTCCGTCCCTCTCGTTTGTTGGTGGATAAAAAAAATATAAAATAGTAGAGAAAAGTAAAAAAAGTAATGGGATCAATCAATATTTTATATAATAAATTAAATTTAGCGGAGGAAAATAGTCGGTGTAGTTACTTTTTATAATGTAAAATTTTACTATTTCGGATAAGTTTTAGAATGTAAAGAATTGAGAAGGATATCCAAAAAGGAAAGTGTAAAGAAATGAGAAGGACAGAGAGAATATATACTAAATATTACTATATGAATTATGATTATCTTTTTATATCAAGTTATCAATTTTCCTAAAACCGTAAGATGTTAGGAAAATGGTATTAACATAATCATATATTATTTAGCAAAAAAAAATAACAAAATCATATATTTATCTTAACATCTCCTCACTTGAAGGCTCATTATTTGGGTCAAAAAGTGGATCACTAGGTTGTTCGTGCCTTTTTCACCATAGCATCCGGTCGGTCTGATTTTCAATACTAGTTGGGGATCTCATTCCTTTTTGGGCCCACCATAACACAATTTCAATATTTCAATAAATGATAATATTGGGGGTAGGAGGGATTCGAATCTAAGACCTCCTACAACCAGAGCTCTAATACCATGTCAAGTTATCGATTCTCCTAAAATTTCAAGATATATATTTATCTTAAAATTTTAGCAAGAAAATTACGATAATTTTATATTTGTACTTAGAATATCAGGTGCATGAATTGTTAGGCAATTTAGTACATTTCAGTTATATTTGTTGGGTCACAAACAAGCCTTAACTTTACAATAGTATGATATTATCCGTTTTGGGCTTAACCCGCACGGATTTATTTATAAGTAACTCTCAAAAGACCTCAAGGAGTTAACTTGTTTGCTTATTAACTACAATCTGTCATTCTCACAAACGATGTGGGATAACTCTCAACAATCTTCTCATTCATACATCGGGCTCGACACCTGCGGAAATCGACCTGACTCTTTGGCGCTCCTAGGTTCACACCGGAAGACCCACCTACCTTCCTCATAACCCATCCTGGTTATCCTGGGAAACCCACTTGCCTCTTCCTTGATCCATATGGAGCCCATTGAGATTATTATAGACCGTTATAAACATAGCTCTGATACCACTTGTTGGGCCACTAGCAAGTTTTAACTCCACAATAGTATGATATTATCCGCTTTAGGCCAAATCCACACGGATTTGTTTTTGGGTAACTCCCAAAAGATCTCATACTAATGGAGTTAACTTGTCTATTTATTAAGTAGTAATCTGCCACTCCCACAAACAATGCTCAAGCATCTCCCAAACAATATCTTAGAATACATCTCTTAAACATTCACCTATCAAACAAATACAATATGACAATGTATATATAGTCATCCAATACTTACCATACTTGTTGTACAAGTCTTCCCATAATTGTTATACGGGCCTTCTTTTTTTAATGTCTAACTATCCAACTTTGTGAACAAGACACACCATATATAATAATTGTCTACACATACAATTATTATCTTACTCGTGAAGGAATTTACGGACGAGCGGAAGCGTGATATAACAATTTATTCCGTAAAAACCATTTATCACACATATAAAAAATCATATAAAACGAAAGAGCGGAGGAATCATAACCGTACCTTGAAAATCGAAGCTTTATAATCGATGGTTGCTAGCAGTTTCTTCTTAGAGTGTGAAGCACTCTACCGGTATCCACCAAGATTGATTGTTATGACAAAATTACGCAAGCGCACGTAGTCACAAGTAATACAATTTAAGTTCGTTCCACAGAGATCTGGTTAAGTTTTAATCAGTAAATATGCCTATGCAACAATGTATGGTTTTAATTCACTGCTAAGAAAAGTAACAAATTTGGGTTTTGATTATCTAAATTAACTAAGATGTGAATTATAACTAAGAATTAAATTAACTAAAAAGAATTTAAAATCGAATTACTTATATGAGAATAAACATGGAATCCTAGTTTCATCATCTACTTCACTTAGAGTTGCAGCCTTTAATTAAAACATGCGATGGTTTTGATATCTGATCGAATAACACGAAAAGAGTAAAAGTTACCTCTCGGTATACTAGTACCAATCTATGCATACATCCACAAAAGAGATAGAAGATGAATAGGCACCTATTATGTTTAGACCCTATATCTCTATAGAATTTGAAAACATAAAGGTTGAAGCACAAGTTATCCACTTAGATCACATAGGGTAGCATAATATCTCTATTTACGCCACAAATCATGATGATAAACCATCAACCTATCCTATGCTAGCATGGCAAGTTCTAAATCTCAAGATCCACTCTCGTTTAGCAAGAGATTAACAAATTAGATATTCGCGACGCGCCTAAATACAATAAACACAACCATACGAGGATATCAAGAATTCACCACACATAAATCTTTAAGGCATGCAAACTACTAAGCTACATAGATAAATCCACTAGAATCCCACGATAACGATTAGTTCATGATTGAACCTTTCGTCACCATGGGATTTGACGAAAGCATGATATTAAACAAGATAATGAAGATGAATAAATCAATAATAGAATAAGGTTTAGCGAACAAATCCGGAAAAGTAACAAGCATCCAAAAGATACGCCTAAACAAAGAATACAAGAAAACTATGACTAGATCTTCTTGTCGTCACAATCCTCGCCTTGGCTTCTCTCTCTTGTGCTCTGAACGAATTTAGTGTGTAGGTTGTCCTTTTGATGTCCCCCAAGGTGTGTATTTATAGCCCCATGTGCCTCCTCAACCAAGCAATTACCGTCTTTGATTTAGGATAGAATTCCGGCAATTTCCGTCTTTGAATGCAAATAGAATTCCAAATTCCATGTTTAAGACTGATTCTGGAACCTTCTGATCGTTCATAACAATTGCCATAGTGAATAGGAGAAGTAAAACGGCAATTTCCTATTAGAACTGGAATTCTGGAAAGTTTCTGACCATTCTGCCGCAGCACCGCGCGGTCGCGCGCCTCACAGGTGCATTTATCGCGCGACCGCGCGCATCCATTGCTCACCAAGTACACCGCGCGCCCGCGCCCAACTCAGTACTAATCTCGCGCGCCCGCGCCAACTGTATGCTACACAGACTGACTTTTGCCTCCACTTCTGATTTCTCTCCCGTTTCTTTTGCAACTTCAATCCTTCATTATTTTAAGCTTTAAAGACACTGTTTAATCACTGAAAACTCCATACTTGCACCTGGTAGTATTACCTACACAATCTTCACAAAACACATTAAAATACACCAATACTTGAGATACAAAACACCAATTTAAGCCGAAATGGAACGATCCAAGTGGATATAAATCCACTTATCACACCCCCAAACTTAAACCGATGCTTGTCCTCAAGCATAAACAATTACAACCATTTACAACTAATTAGTACCACTTCCGTAGGTGATCACGGTTGCATTTGGCATATGCAACAAGTCCTTTAAACCCCTAGGCAGCCCTAGTGGACGAGTAAGGTCTCGTGAGGGCCTATAGCGAATGTATACACAAAATCCATTTAACCTAATGCAATGCAATGCATGAATGCAACTAGAATGAAAATGCAATGATCCCCTTCAAACTAACCAAAACCAACTAGCAAGCAAATATCTTAGAGAATGCAACTAAATCCAAAAAGAGCTCGACCAAGTTCCCGTATACTAACAATACATGAACAGAAACGTGCGTGTGTGCAATGCTCATCAGAAATACTCCCAAAACTAGGTCAAAGATCATACATGCTCTTCGTCAAGACAATCACAGGTTTATAAATAGAATAGACTGTAGACACTTCATAACCTAGGAACACCTCCATCCTTATCCAAGGTAGACAGAAATTCATGCTTTATTACTAACTACTACGACACATATATACAATCATGCTTATTTAACCGTGCAATGAATGAGACCCCGAAAGGCTTATACAATAATACCCATGTAGCGAGCGTTAGGTTAATGGATCCCAGACTATAAAAGCCTTAGGTCACTAGGCACAAAGTCCCCTAGAACTTAATTGCTCGAGTATTAAAGAGCTCACCCTGGTTAATTTTGCATAAAACACTTGAAACTTTTGATTTTTTTTTCTTTTTTTTTTCCTGTTTTTTTTTCTTTTTTTTCTTTTTTTTTTCTTTTCTATGCCATCTGGAATGAGAATTCTCAATTCCAACCCTAGACTACTCATATAAATATGAGCCGGCTACTAGCCATTTGACGCCTAGCCATTATTCACAATTATTTACAATTAAGCATGAAATTCCTGGTTTCCCCCAAACTTAGACTTAAGTGTTCTAGGCCATCAAGGGAATAACGAAAATTCTAACTATAAACAAGTGATTAAATCTCAAAACATCCAAACAAGCATGACCCTAACCTAGCCCAAAAGCACCCAATGAGACTGTGTAATTAGTTTTGTTTCCGAAACACATAAGTCAATTTCATAGAAACTATAAGTCAACCCTCTACTCAACATTACTTACGGGATCATGAAATATGCATGCTATGCAAATGCAACTAATATGAACTCACATGGTATACGAAACAAAAACAGAATGCCCTACATGAAACACACATAAATATCACGAACATATATGAATGAATTACGACTAATATGCAAACATGATATCCTACATGACACAATGATACTAATACTACATATACAATACGTTTCCCCCAAACCACCCCCAAACTGAAGATATTCAATGACCCCATTGAATGAAAGTAATACGAGGGAAAGTAAAAACATACCTACGCCGTAGCGTCATCACCCTCCTCAGGAGGAGAATCAGGCGGTGGATACACAGTGTCCGATCCAAAAACTGGCCACTCAACATGAATACCACTAGCTCCAAAGGCAGTACTGAAAGCCTGAGTCAGTCTTACTGAAAAACGGCTCTGACTCTCGTACAAGGCATCCATACGCCTCATCATCCTCCTATCATGGGAAGCACTCGAGACTGCAACAGGAGCCTGCTGAACCGGAGGTGCACCAGCTATCTCGTAACCCAAACCCCCAGGATGAGGAATGCCGCCCGGCCATTCCACCAACTTCGACACATCAATGGGTCCAGCCGAAATCTGAATCTGCTCCTCAGAAGACCATGTAACCCCAGCCATCGAGCACAACCTCGTAATAATAAAACCATGGGGAATCGCTCCTATCGAACTCCTCAGAAACCGGAGAATATTCTGATTAACCAGATAACCAACATCTATATAATGCCCATTCAGAATACCCCACAACAAGATAGCTCTATCCACTGTCACCTCATGTGTATGCGTAGTAGGCAACAGATTAGCACAAATGAAGGAGTTCCAAGCCCTAGCATACCTATTCATAGTAGCAGCTTGGAAAGTAGCCTTCTCCGCCGACCCTGGCTTCAGCTTCCAAGCCGTCCCTGGCACACACAGTCGTGCCACAATCTCATCCAAATCCACCTCAGTCCTGGACTTAAAAGTCCAATCCTCTGCCCCAGCAGGTCTATCCGGCAAACCAAGCATCAACCAAATAGCACGTGCAGAATAATCAACAGTAACACCCCTAACAATAGAAAAACCATCCCTAGCCTCCTTAGCATTCGCATAGAACTCTCGAACTATGCTCAACGGAACTGCAGACGCAAGCTCAAACAAACTCTGCCAACCCCTAGTCTGAACCATACCCAAAATCTCACTATCATCAGCAGTCACCAACCAAATCCTATCCTTCGCTACAGACCGAGTCATCAATTTACCATACTCAGTCTGAGCCTCAACAGACCGAAACTTATTCATGTCATCATCTGAACTCGAATCCGAACCCGACAACGATCGACCACGGGGACTACTACCCACAACCCGAGCTCTTTTTGGTGCCCATAGTAATCAAGACAAACAAAAATACACCAACACGGACCAAATTCGCCCAAAATATGCCCACAGTTCGCACACAAACACCACAATTTGCAAGCCCACAATTCGAAATTAAAAATAAATTAGAACAAGAGATTACCCAAATCGAATTTGTAGAGATAGCTCTTGCAAAATCAGCAACCAAACTCAAAATTCGTATCCCCCTTGAAGCTTGAATGATTCGAAGAAGAAAAAAAATGAAGATGTGTGTAGTTTAAATAGATGTGTATGTATAGGTGGGCATGTATGTATAGAATTTGTAATGAGGAAATGATTCAGAGATGATATGTAGAGAATTAGAGTTTTAGGGTACAAAGAAGTTAGGGCTTGAATTTGGGAAAGAAAAGGATGAGAATTGGGAATAAAACACAACTGCTGTCTGTTCGAAATTTATTTTTTTTTCACAGAACATCCGCGCGCCCGCGCCACTCTCACATATAAAATTCGCGCGCCCGCGCCAAACAGAAATTCCAAATTTTTTTTTTTCGAATATACTCCTACCTACTGAATACTAATAAAAATACATGATACCATGGGTTGCCTCCCAAGAAGCGCTTGTTTTACGTCAATAGATCGACGTACTTCCGAAATTTCACGTTTTTGACAAAACGGCGGCAACCTTCTCACGGTTCACCGTTCCTCCATAATAAGGCTTAAGTCGATGGCCATTCACTTTGAAAGCATCATTGGAAGATCCCCTAAATATCTCCACCGCTCCATGTGGAAATACCTCCTTGACTGTAAAAGGACCCGACCACTTCGACTTGAGCTTTCCAGGAAAAAGTTTAAGGCGAGAGTTGTACAGCAAAACCTGTTGTCCCGGCACAAATATCTTCTGCACCAACTTCCTATCATGCCACCTTTTAACCTTCTCCTTGTACATTTTAGCATTCTCGTAAGCATGCTCACGGAACTCCTCAAGTTCATTCAACTGAAGTAGATGTTTTTCACCCGCAGCTGAGATATCCAAATTCAATTTCTTCAACGCCCAATAGGCCTTGTGCTCTAGCTCAGCCGGCAAATGACAAGCCTTACCAAAAACTAACTGATAAGGAGACATCCCAAGAGGTGTCTTATAAGCAGTTCTGTACGCCCAAACCGCCTCGTCTAACTTCAACGACCAATCCTTACGAGATGGATTCACCACTTTCTCAAGAATTCTTTTGATTTCACGATTCGAAACCTCCGCCTGACCATTAGTTTGGGGATGATAAGCAGTGGCAACTCGATGCGTCACATTATACCTTGCCATCATAGCAGTAAATTGACGATTACAGAAGTGTGTCCCCTCATCACTGATTATAGCTCGTGGAGTCCCAAAACGTGTGAAAATCTGCTTGTGAAGAAAATTCAGCACCACCTTAGCATCATTAGTTGGTAAGGCTTTCACCTCAACCCATTTAGACACGTAATCCACAGCTAGCAAGATGTACTGATTATTACAAGACGAAACAAATGGACCCATGAAATCAATCCCCCACACATCAAAAATCTCGACTTCAAGAATAGTGTTAAGAGGCATCTCGTTCCTCTTAGAGATATTACCAACCCTTTGGCATCGATCACAACTCATCACATACCTATGAGCATCTTTAAACAGAGTCGGCCAATAGAATCCCGCTTGAAGTACTTTCTCAGCTGTTTTATCACCACCATAATGGCCTCCATATGTGGTAGAATGACAATCATGCAAAATACTCTCCGTCTCACTATAAGGAATGCACCTCCTCAAAATCTGATCCACACCAAGCTTGAACAGAAATGGCTCGTCCCATCGGTACCATTTCACATCATGTAGAAACTTCTTCTTTTGAGCATAAGAGAATTCCGGGGGAATAACATTACTCACAAGATAGTTCACATAATCTGCAAACCATGGCTCGTCACCTTGCACCCCAAAAAGTTGCTCATCTGGAAAAGATTCATTAATAAGAGATTTGTTATGCGAATCCTTACCATGGTCCTCTAAGCGTGAAAGATGATCCGCTACTTGATTTTCCGTGCCTTTCCTATCCTTGATCTCCACATCAAATTCTTGTAAAAGAAGCACCCAACGAATCAATCTAGGCTTTGAATCCTTCTTCGACATGAGATATCGAATTGCAGCATGATCCGTATACACAATCACCTTCGTACCAAGCAAATAAGACCTGAATTTCTCGAAACCATAGACAACTGCTAGCAACTCCTTCTCCGTAGTAGTGTAGTTCAGCTGTGCATCATTGAGGGTTTTACTAGCATAGTAAACAACATGAAAAATTCTATCCTTCCTTTGACCAAGCACAGCTCCAACAGCATAATCACTAGCATCACACATAAGTTCGAAAGGTTCCTCCCAATTAGGTCCGGTAATGACTGGTGTAGTAGTCAACTTCTTCTTCAAGAGCTCAAAAGCTGCAAGACACTCATCATCAAGCTTGAAAGGAACATCCTTCTCCAAGAGATTGCACAAGGGTTTAGAAATTTTTGAGAAATCTTTGATGAATCGCCGATAGAAACCCGCATGACCAAGAAAACTGCGAATTCCTTTAACAGAGATAGGTGGAGGAAGATTTTCGATTGTTTCTACCTTAGCCCTATCCACCTCAAGTCCTCTACCAGATACCTTGTGCCCAAGAATAATTCCCTCTTGCACCATGAAGTGACACTTCTCCCAATTAAGCACCAAGTTAGTCTCCACACAACGTTTCAAAACCAAGCCAAGATTATGCAAGCACTCGTCGTATGAAGTACCAAAAACTGAGAAGTCATCCATAAAAACCTCCACATTCGAGCCAATCATGTCTGAGAAAATAGCCATCATGCACCTTTGAAAAGTGGTGGGAGCACCACAAAGTCCGAAAGAAACTCGTCGGAAAGCAAAGGTACCAAAAGGACATGTGAATGTGGTCTTCTCTTGATCTTCCGGAGCAATACAAATCTGATTGTAGCCTGAATAACCATCAAGGAGGCAATAGTACTCATGTCCCGCCAACCTATCTAGCATCTGATCAATGAATGGCAGAGGAAAGTGATATTTTCTCGTGGCTTTGTTGAGCTTCCTATAGTCCATGCAAACTCTCCACCCCGTGACTGTTCGAGTAGGGATGAGCTCATTCTTTTCATTAGCAACAACTGTCATGCCTCCTTTCTTTGGCACACATTGAACCGGGCTCACCCAAGAACTGTTTGAGATAGGATAGATAATACCCACATCAAGCCACTTTAGAATTTCCTTCTTCACCACCTCTTTCATAATCGGATTAAGTCTCCGCTGATGCTCAACAGTAGGCTTAGCTCCCTCCTCTAGCAGAATTTTGTGCATGCAATAAGAAGGGTTGATTCCCTTGATATCTGCTATAGTCCAACAAATTGCTGACTTGAACTCCCTCAAAATTCGCAAAAGCTTTTCTTCCGCACTGGCTGACAAGTTAGAGGCAATAATAACAGGTAATGTAGATGCATCCCCAAGAAAAACATACCTCAAGTGTTCCGGAAGTGGTTTGAGTTCAAGTGTAGGAGCTTCCTCAATAGATGGTTTCAGGCGCCCCTCCGAATTTTTAAGTTCTGCTAACCCAAAAGATTCAAAAGGCAAATCAAATCTTCTTTTCCAAGGGGCTGAATTTAGCTGCTGAAGTTGCTCGGCTAATTCCTCATCTTCAAAATCAGAGTCACCAACTAAAACTTTTTCCAAAAAGTCTGACTTAAGCAACTTCTCCATTTCCATAGTAACTGCAGAATCAACCCAATCCACCTTCAAACATTCTTCTTCATCTGAGGGTAATTTCATTGCATTAAAGACATTAAAAGTGACATTCTGGTCTTGCACCCTCATGGTGAGCTCCCCTTTTTGCACATCAATCAAAGTCTTTCCCGTAGCCAAGAATGGTATTCCCAAGATTATGGGAATCTTCTAATCTTCCTCGAAATCCAAGATAACAAAATCAGCAGGAAATATGAGTTTGTCAACTTTCACCAACACATCCTCCACTATGCCTCTAGGATATGTAACTGAACGATCAGCCAACTGCAAAGAGATGTTGGTAGGCTTTGGTTCCGGTAGACCAAGTTGCATATAGACTGACAAGGGCATGAGATTGATGCTAGCTCCCAAGTCACACAAGCACTTCGCAAAAGACAAATTACAAATAGTGCATGGAATAGTAAAGCTACCAGGATCCTTTAGTTTTGGAGGTAATTTCTGTTGCAGCACAGCACTGCATTCTTCCGTTAGAGCAACGGTCTCTAATTCCTCGAGCTTCAACTTACGAGAAAGAATCCCCTTCATGAACTTGGCATAGCTCGGCATCTGTTCAAGAGCTTCGGCAAAGGGAATGTTAATTTGCAACTTCTTGAACACCTCTAAGAACTTAGCAAACTTCTTGTCCAACTGCTGCTTCTGGAGTCTTCTAGGATAAGGAGGAGGAGGATAGATCTGAGTACTCTTTGTAGACGGATCCACAGAATTTTTAACAGGTTCCTTGCTCTTCTCTACTTCACCACCTTGCTAATCAGCCACCAAATCAGATTGAGCAATTTCGGGCACTACAGATTTTTCAACCTGCTGATTCTGAACATCTTCATCTTCTTCGACTGCTGATTTAGGGCCTGCTATAACTTTTCCCGATCTCAAAGTCACAGCCTTCACCTGTTCTTTGCTATCCCTCCTACCTGGATTTGTTTCCGTATCACTAGGAAGAGTTCCTTGTTGCCTAACAAGTAAGGCACTTGCAATCTGTCCCACCTGGGTTTCCAAGACCTTTTGAGAAGCTTGCAGGTTCTTCACCATCATCCACAAATCATCCCTTTCTGGTTTTTCATTAGATGATTGCCCCGCATGAGCCTGGGGCTGTTGCTGCTGAAATCCAGGAGGCTGATATGATTGCTTTGGAGCATACTGCTGCTGATAACCTTGATTGAATGGCCTTGCTTGCTGACCCTGAAACTGCTGATAGGGCTGAGGTTGTTGAGCACCTTGGTTGTTGCTCCAGCTGAAGTTAGGATGATTCCTGTTGTTTGGATGATAGGTGGTTGGTACTGGTGCAGCAGGTCTCTGAAAATTACTTACGAACTGTGCTGATTCAGAAGAGATAGCACACTGATTCGTTTCATGTGCGCCCGCACATAGCTCACAAACACTAGCAACCTGCTGAACTCCATAATTAGCAAGAGAATCCACCTTCATCGAAAGAGCCTTCAACTGAGCTGCAATAGCTGAAGCTGTGTCAACTTTAAGAACACCTGCTACCTTACCTTGAGAAAGCCTCTGTGTTGGATTTTGATATTCGTTAGCAGCCATCATCTCAATTAGATCATAAGCTTCCTCATAGCTCTTCGCCCACAGAGCTCCACCTGATGCTGCATCTAGCAAAGGCCTAGACTGTGCTCCCAACCCATTGTAGAAACCATTAATAACCATCCAATCAGGCATGTCAAGATGAGGGCACCTTCGTAGCATCTCCTTATAACGTTCCCAAGCCTCACACAAAGATTCGCCAGATTGCTGTTGAAATTGAGTTAACTGGTTCCTTATTGCTGCAGTTTTCGCCATAGGGAAGAATTTAGTAAGAAACTTCTGAGCAAGATCATCCCATGTAGTAATGGAACCAGCTGGTAGAGAATGTAACCAGCCCTTAGCCTTATCCCTTAAGGAGAATGGGAAAAGCCTCAACTTGATAGCATCATCCGACACACCATTAAATTTGAAAGTGTCGCAGATCTCGATAAAGTCCCGGATGTGCATATTAGGATCCTCTATCGAAGCACCCCCAAACTGAACCGAATTCTGCACCATCTGAATTGTGCTTGGCTTGATCTCAAAGTTATTCGCTGCAATAGCTGGCCTGACAATACTAGATTGTATGTCAGTAATCTTCGGCTGCGAATAGTCCTTCAAAGCCTTGACTGCTGCTGGTAAATCTGCCATCTCTACAGTAGTTTCAACTTCCTCTTTCTAATTATCTACTACAAGACCGTCTTCTGCAAGTTTTTCCTTACGAGCCTGTAAACGTGTTCGCATACACGTTCAAGTACCTGAAAACACCACGAAACAAACAACTAAGTAAGAAATCCGAGTCAGTGAACGCTAACAACCACTGATGACAAGCACATAAACTAAACAAAACACCGATGATCCCCGGCAGCAGCGCCAAAAACTTGTTATGACAAAATTACGCAAGCGCGCGTAGTCACAAGTAATACAATTTAAGTTCGTTCCACAGAGATCTGGTTAAGTTTTAATCAGTAAATATGCCTATGCAACAATGTAAGGTTTTAATTCATTGCTAAGAAAAGTAACAAATTTGGGTTTTGATTATCTAAATTAACTAAGATGTGAATTATAACTAAGAATTAAATTAACTAAAAAGAATTTTAAATCGAATTACTTATATGAGAATAAACATGGAATCCTAGTTTCATCATCTACTTCACTTAGAGTTGCAGCCTTTAATTAAAACATGCGATGGTTTTCATATCTGATCGAATAACACGAAAAGAGTAAAAGTTACCTCTCGGTATACTAGTACCAATCTATGCATACATCCACAAAAGAGATAGAAGATGAATAGGCACCTATTATGTTTAGACCCTATATCCTTATAGAATTTGAAAACATAAAGGTTGAAGCACAAGTTATCCACTTAGATCACATAGGGTAGCATAATATCTCTATTTATGCCACAAATCATGATGATAAACCATCAACCTATCCTATGCTAGCATGGCAAGTTCTAAATCTCAAGATCCACTCTCGTTTAGCAAGAGATTAATAAATTAGATGTTCGCGACGCACCTAAATACAATAAACACAACCGTACGAGGATATCAAGAATTCACCACACATAAATCTTTAAGGCATGCAAACTACTAAGCTACATAGATAAATCCACTAGAATCCCACGATAACGATTAGTTCATGATTGAACCTTTCGTCACCATGGGATTTGACGAAAGCATGATATTAAACAAGATAATGAAGATGAATAAATCAATAATAGAATAAGGTTTAGCGAACAAATCCGGAAAAGTAACAAGCATCCAAAAGATACGCCTAAACAAAGAATACAAGAAAACTATGACTAGATCTTCTTGTCGTCACAATCCTCGCCTTGGCTTCTCTCTCTTGTGCTCTGAACGAATTTAGTGTGTAGGTTGTCCTTTTGATATCCCCCAAGGTGTGTATTTATAGCCCCATGTGCCTCCTCAACCAAGCAATTACCGTCTTTGATTTAGGATAGAATTCCGGCAATTTCCGTCTTTGAATGCAAATAGAATTCCAAATTCCATGTTTAAGATTGATTCTGGAACCTTCTGATCGTTCATAACAATTGCCATATTGAATAGGAGAAGTAAAACGACAATTTCCTATTAGAACTGGAATTTTGGAAAGTTTCTGACCATTCTGCCGCAGCACCGCACGGCCGCGCGCCTCACAGGTGCATTTATCGCGCGCCCGCGCGCATCCATTGCTCACCAAGTACACCGCGCACCCGCGCCCAACTCAGTACTAATCTCGCGCGCCCGCGCCAACTGTATGCTACACAGACTGACTTTTGCCTCCACTTCTGATTTCTCTCCCGTTTCTTTTGCAACTTCAATCCTTCATTCTTTTAAGCTTTAGAGACACTGTTTAATCACTGAAAACTCCATATTTGCACCTGGTAGTATTACCTACACAATCTTCACAAAACACATTAAAATACACCAATACTTGAGATACAAAACACCAATTTAAGCCGAAATGGAACGATCCAAGTGGATATAAATCCACTTATCATTGATCCTTCGATGAAGTTTTTTATAAAATCAAGGTTTTCTTAAAATGGTGTTTTGAGAGAGAGAGAGAGATGAAGAAGATGAAGTGGTGGCAACTAGGTTTTTCACAAAAACACTTTGCATACAAAACTCTTCTCATCTCATCCTTTATATAGGGCACATGTAGGTTTTTAGTATAATTAATATATCATATATATTATTATATAAATCCCACAAAATGTTTAAATAATAATTAAAACTATTTTAATCATTATTAAAACAACTTGCTCTCTCAAAATACCTTCATCAATAAATTGATCTTTTTATGGTGTGACCCTGTAGGTTCAATATTAAGCCATAAATAATAATAAACTTTTTATTTATTATTTATATGAATTCTAATAATTCATTAAATATAATTAACTGAGTAATTATATTTATTCTACATCATGAGTGATGCTTCTCAACATATCGCGACTATCCTGATAATATGAATTCACTGCTTAGATTACCGAGAACCTGTTAGTGACTAGTTTCCGTACAATTAATTCCTTCTACCCTACAATATCCTGATTAAATTAGAAACTCCTTTCTAATTTCATACACTCTGGCCAGAGATTCCAGAACTCGCATACTAAGAATAACATAGGATATTCACTTCCTATACTAGAAAGGGTAGATCCTCTATTGACGTTAACTATCTCCATACACAAATCCCTATGCCCAGAATGACCTAATGGATGTCCTTGAGACTAAGGACTAAACCAAAGCACAGTTCATTATATACAGGATAACTTTAACGATCTCAAGTCTAAGGACACTTGTACAAATATCACTTAGTGAACAACTCTCGACACGTGAGTAATCTCCATTAGTTGTCCAACTTATCGAGTCATGTTCAGTGAACTTATTCCCTAATAAGCACCTACATACTAGCTATAATGTCACCACACAAATGTTTATGAGAACAGACATCCTATAAGAAGTATGTCATCCACATACAATACAAGAATTGTTACCGCGCTCCCACTAACCTTCTTGTAGACACATGGTTCATATATATTTTTGATAAAACCAAACTCTTTGATTGTCTCATCAAAATGGATGTTCTATCTACGAGAAACTTGCTTTAACACATATATGGTTCGGAGCAGCTTACATACTAGGTGTTCATTCCCTTTGGAAACAAAACCCTTTGGCTGTGTCATATACACTTCCTTTTCAAGTTTCCCATTGAGGAAAGCCGTTTTCACGTCCATTTGTTAGATCTCATAGTCGTAGTAAGCAGCAATCGCAAGCAAAATCTGAATTGATTTCAACAGGGCTACAGGCGAAAAAGTTTCATCAAAGTCAATCCCCTGCCTTTGTCTGAATCCTTTTGCCACGAGCCTGGCCTCATAGGTCTCTACCTGGCCATCTGCTCCAATCTTTCTTTTGTATACCCATTTGCACCCAATAGGCTTCATATTCTATGGTGCTTCAACCAAAGTCCATACTTGGTTGGCATACATAGAATCCATTTCAGATTTCATGGCACTCTGCCATTTCTCTGAGCCAACACTACTCATAGCCTCATTATAGGTCATAGGTTTATCATCATCAATGATTGACAACTCATTGTCATTCTCAATGATAAGGCCATAATACCTCTCAGGTTGGCGAGACACTCTCTCTGACCTACGAATGGGCTGTTCCACAGAAGGTTGTTCAGTCTGAACAGGTGTTTCCTCTTGAACCGTAGTAGTTTGTGTTTCTTGAACTTCATTAAGTTCTATTTTGCTCACACTGTTCCCTTCAAGGATAAACTGTTTTTCCAAGAAGGTAGCATGTCTGGAGACAAACACCCTATGATCGGTGTAAAAGTAATATCCTAAAGTCTCTTTAGGATATCCCACAAACCTACATTTTACGGATCGAGATTCCAGCTTATCAGGGTCAACTTTCTTGACATAAGCTGGACATCCCCAAATCTTAACGTGTTTAAGACTCGGTTTCCTTTCTTTCCATATCTCATATGGAGTTTGAGGAACAGATTTGGAAGGCACCTTATTTAGTAAATATGCTGAGGTTTCCAATGCATAACCCCAAAAGGAATACTGGAAGATCTGCATAGCTCATCATGGACCGAACCATGTCTAACAAAGTTCAATTTCTCCTTTCAGATACTCCATTCAACTTTGGAGTATATGGAGGAGTCCACTGAGAGACTATACCATTTTCTTTGAGATAATCTAGAAACTCTCCACTCAAGTATTCATCACCTCGATCTGATCGAAGGGTTTTAATACTATGTTTGGTTTGTTTCTCCACTTCATTCTTATATTCTTTGAACTTTTCAAAGGCTTCAGACTTATGTTTAATCAAATACACATATCAGAATCTAGATCGATCATCTGTGAAAGTAATGAAGTACGAAAATCCTCCCATGGCTTGCGTAGACATCGGTCCACATACATCTGTGTGTACCAATCCTAGCAAATCTACAGCCCTCTCTCCATGTCCACTAAATGGAGATTTGGTCATTTTACCCAATAGACAAGACTCGCATGTAGGATATGATTCAAAATCAAAGGGGTTAAGTAACCCTTCCTTATGCAATGTCCGCGGTCTATTTTCACTAATATGACCAAGTCTGCAGTGCCACAAATAGGTGAGATTTTCATCATCCCTTTTCCTTTTATTAGTGTGTTCAATTTGTAGTAAATTATGTTCTACGTCACATACATACAGACCATTGTTTAAAATACCACTACCATAAAGAACGTTATTTCTAAGAATTGAACATTTATTATTCTGAATAACAAATGAAAATCCAGCCAATTCTAAAATGGGAATAGAAATAATATTCCTCACAATCGAGGGAACAAAATAACAATTATTTAAAACAATAGTCTTGCCCGTAGGCATATGTAAATCAAATGATCCTACAGCTTCAGCAGCAACACTTGCTCCATTTCCCATCCGTAGAATCACCTCCTCTTCCTCAAGAGTCCTACTTCTCCTTAGTCCCTGCAACGAATTGCAAATGTGAGAACCACAGGCGGTATCTAATACCCAAGTAGAAATTTGAATTAATGACATATTCACTTCAATCATGGACATACCTGAATCAGAAGCGGCAGTCTCATTACCCTTCTTCTTCTTCAATTCTGCAAGGTAAACCTTGCAGTTCCTCTTCCAGTGCCCCACCTTGTTACTGTGGAAGCAAACAGCTTTGCTCTTGGGGTCTTCAGCTTTTGGTGGAACTAGCTTTTTCTCACCTACTTTCTTCTTCTTGGGAGGGTTATTCTTCCTTTTCTTAGGATTGGAACCTTCACCAATTAGAAAAACAGAACTCTTCTTAGAGGGAAAATTCGATTCCGCAGTCTTCAACATGTTGTGGAGTTCAGCCAGGCTGACGTCCAACTTATTCATGTGAAAGTTCACAACAAACTGCGAAAACGAACCCGGAAGTGATTGCAAGACCAAGTCTTGACTTAGCTCCCGATCCATGGCAAAACCAAGTTGTCCAAGACGTTCAATCAAATTGATCATCTTAAGTACATGGTCATTTACAGATGATCCCTCAGACATCCTACAGCGGAACAGCTCCTTCGATATCTCATATCGAGCTGTCCTCCCTGCCACATCATACAACTCTTGTAGATGCATTAGGACAGTGTGAGCATCCATAAGCTCATGTTGCTTCTGTAGCTCAATGTTCATGGAAGCTAGCATGATACATTGAGCAAAATTTGCATCATCTATCCACTTACGATACACAACATGTTCACCATTACGTGCATCGTCAGCAGGTTTAGCAGGCTTAGGTGAGTCAAGCACATATTCCAGCTTCTCAACCCTGAGAATAATTCTCAAGTTTCGAAGCCAGTCAGCAAAATTAGGACCAGTCAATTTGTGAGCATCTAGTATGCTCCGGAGTGATAGTTGTAACACCCGCTTCCCTAAATAGAAGGAGATATTACCTATAATCCATAAACCTGCAAACAGAGCACTAAAATAATCTCTAAATAACGATTAAACAATCTAATAATCTCCAAAATTAAAATAAACCTCCAAATTACAGTTCAAACCAATAAATACGAAAACCACAAATCTGTAAATAAATAATCCAGTCTAAATAATTCTAGAAGTCCATAAATCCTAAGCAACGAAATAATGGGTAGCACTCCATCACACAGTCCCAGATCCCCCTAAGCACCTGCCAGAAAAAGAATACGGCATGAGCCAACCGCCCAGTACGGATTTGGAATACAATTTATAAAACAGAAAAATAGATATGAATATTTGACAATTATAATAAAACATTTATTTTAAAAATATGCATGGCTGAAGCAACGAGGGGTTAGGATATTTCATACCGAGATCAGAACAAATACATATACAGATACATACATCATAGGGTACCGTAATGTATGCAACAAACCGGATAACGTGTACGGCATATACAACGTCACCGCCAAATCAAATCACAAATCAAATCAAAATCTGGGTGCACCCACGTATCCTGAAACAAATATCAAAATGCGCAAAAGCTCGCCACCTGAGCTATCAGAAGGATACGTCGTGACCAATCACACTGCCACGGAAGTGTCATGTCACTGGTGCCGCAATGACATGGCTGTAGTACCCCTACAGCTGGTTAACTCGGTATACCCTATATCGCTAAGGGTTCAAAATAAATATTTCACAAATTTTTTAAATCATGTAAAACAGATTTTTCAAATATTTCCAAACAGATATTTTAAACATTTCCGAACAGATATTTCAATACAGAATCTTTTTAAAAATCGCAGAACATGTATTCAAATATTTTTCAAAACAGATTTCTTTTAAAATATTTTTCAGAGTCAAAACAGTCAAATCAAATATAAACAGAGTAAACAGATTTGAGGGTAAAACGGATCAGATATAAAAATTCAGAATTAAGAATAGCGCTGAATAAAAGGAGAGAGAATCCGTACTTTAAAAATAGCAATTCCAAACACTCATGAAATCTACAAATGATCCGTTAATTCCCCCGCTCCCGATCTAATTACAAAATATAATTTATTAAGTTATATGCTTCTAATAAAATCTAATTACCATTACTAGTAGTAGTTAATATTAGCCCAGGTATTTTATAATATTTAATATTATTGAACAAAATATAAATGATCCGGTTAACCTATTAAATCATTAGAGCACTAAGCACTGTCATTCTTTTGATTAATAAATTAAACAGACTCATGAGTGAATACAGGGACAACTTGATTCCGTATAGGTACAGTAGCCATAAACACATGTCAATAAATCTATAAACAACTACCTGATGCCTATTACAACACTTTAAACATTATATATTATAAAAGTAAGTACTAGTACACGTGCTGGTGTGTGTGGTGAATAAATATGGCCATACAAATTAATTGAAATAATAAATTAGTGATTAATTATTAAATATGAAACAATCATCATATAAATGACTCTACCACATAACACATGCCTCGTATTTGATTTGGATCATAATAATAAATAGACAAAATCAACTCACAAGACCGGAACCTACAACAAAGCGGAGCCATTTATCCACATATAAATATAACTAATCAGTGACAAGTGACAGACAAAAAGAATAGTTAAAAGAAATTGTCATACTTGTGTACTGGTGTGCTGCTACTTTAATGGACCTCTCTCAAAATCCTAATATGCGGTTCTGTTTTCGTTACCTCTGTCTCTCCTCTGCGCAGCTTTTATAAAAAATAATAGGGTTGTTTGATGTGTGTGAATTAATATATAGCATCAGTTACTGACTCTGGCCCAATTACCGACTTCTTTTCTAATTAGTAATTAGTAATTCAATTAATAACCAATATTCTTTTTAAAGAAACATTATTATTATTATTATTATTATTATTATTATTATTATTATTATTATTATTATATAAAATATATAAAAAAATCCTATATATTACAATAGTGCAGAAGACATAACGTATATAGTAAATCTGTAAATGATAAACACATAACACCACTTAGCAAATATTCAATTTCATTTCAAAACACTATATGAATCAGGTCTTTATTCATAAGTGGCTCCCACTAGTTATCTAATTTATACAACCCCCTAAGTGAAAAATTAAGCATTCATAATGCTAGTGGGAATAGGGATCCTATATTCCATCACACAACATCGGCTGTAGCACGAAACTCCATGTGATGTTCAATAGGCAGACAACTCTTGTCAATTACAACTCAGGTTATTCCCTAATAAAACTTTAGCCTCTTGAATAAATGAGTCACGGCTGTAGCACGACAAACTCAATATTCTAAGTCAAGTCTAACCCAACATTCCATACAATTGAATCAGTCTCCAACAACCCACAGTTGTAGCTCATAACGACCATTAGATTCTAATTCATTGTACACATATCTATGTAATAGACAAGTATTTCTAATTTTGAAATCAAAGCCCTCGGCTGTAGCACGAAACGACAATGATTTAAAAATAAGAACTACTTTCTACCATGTTGGAAGGCTATGACCGACACAAGCCCGTTGTGTCATTGGCCAATTACTACTTGATATTATTTAATTTTAGAGGGATTATATTATGTTACAATCATAATCATATTATAAAGAGATTCTTCCTTTTAAATTAAATATTTCAAATCAACAATCGATAATTGGATGATTCCCAGATCGGGGGGAGCATTGTCAAGAGGCGTCACTTAATACCCCTTTCTTACAGATCGAAATCCGTTTTTGACAGAATCATCCTTTCTCTCAATACTGAAATTCATATTTAATTACGTGTTTCATAAACACAAGAATCTCATGATTGTATTCATAATATTATTGTTAAAGCAAGAAACGATTCCTATTCTTGATTTTCTGGAGCACGCCTTATTTTGATTTAAGTTCACCTAAATCTATCATCGCATGGTAAACATTGGCACATATCTCATATATAAAAATAAATAAACAAGTAAGCATGCAAGTAATATCATGTCACACAATGATATAATGATGTATGGATTTATTATAGCATTTAAAAGCAATTTAAAACAATTAAAACATGCTTTAAAACACTTCCGGGAATATAAACAGTTCAAAACTTTTATATAAAAATATTTGACCACTCCATTATATCCGTCTCGGAAAAACGAATCCAACGATATATTGCTCGCCCAAAACGGAGTTACGAAACTCCCAAAAATCAAATTTAATGTGGACAGAAGGACTGTAACGCATTTCGTAAATGCGCAACAATCTGTAACGCATTTCCGTAATGCGTTACTACCATTTAAAGTCATTAAATGATGTAACGCATCTGGGTCATGCGCGACCACCCTGTCAGGCTGTCACGCATTCCTGGAATGCGTGACCCCCCTTTCCCCGCTTGCACAGCACGCGCGCATGTCAGCAGCTAGCAGAAGTTTTTTTTTTCTTTTCTTTTCATACTGTCGTTGCCGACTTGCCGTGGTTTGTAACTGTTGCCTCTTTATTACATTAACTCCCCATTATAACAATAACTTTTATTATTATTATTATAATTTTAATATTAATAAATTAATTAACAATTAATTAATTAATAAAAAATTACAGGAATATGATTTCTCAAATTAGGCAGCAGCAAAAATTACCAGGTGGTTATGGGGTCCTTGTGCAATTTTAATTTCATATTATTCACATGCATGATTATTCTATGAATTTTTTAACCAAAACAACTTTTAAAAATTCATAACAAATAATCTACACATCACAAAATTATGAAAAAAATACACAGATGATCTATAACACTTGTAGAACCCAGATCATTGGTCAAAATCTCATGCAAATGATATTTCGAATTAATTCATAATTAAATCTAAATAAACTTGCAAAAATCATAATAAATCCATACATGCATAAAAAAATCTGAAATTTTTTATATGAATCTCTATATGCAGAACCTAGCTTTGATGCCATTGAAGGAATTTACGGACGAGCGGAAGCGTGATATAACAATTTATTCCGTAAAAACCATGTATCGCACATATAGAAAATCATATAAAACGAAAGAGCGGAGGAATCGTAACCATACATTGAAAATCGAAGCTTTATAATCGATGGTTGCTAGCAGTTGCTTCTCAGAGTGTGAAGCACTCTACCGGTATCCACCAAGATTGATCCTTCGATAAAGCTTTTTATAAAATCAAGGTTTTATAAAAATGGTGTTTTGAGAGAGAGAGAGAGAGAGAGAGAGAGAGAGAGAGAGAGATGAAGAAGATGAAGTGGTGGCAACTAGGTTTTTCACAAAAACACTTTGCATACAAAACTCTTCTCATCTCATCCTTTATATAGGGCACATGTAGGTTTTTAGTATAATTAATATATCATATATATTATTATATAAATCCCACAAAATGTTTAAATAATAATTAAAACTATTTTAATCATTATTAAAACAACTTGCTCTCTCAAAATCATCAATAAATTAATCTTTTTATGGTGTGACCTTGTAGGTTCAATATTAAGCCGGTAGTAGAAATAAATAATAATAAACTTTTTATTTATTATTTATATGAATTCTAATAATTCATTAAATATAATTAACTGAGTAATTATATTTATTCTACATCGTGAGTGATGCTTCTCAACATATCGCGACTATCCGGATAATATGAATTCACTGCTTAGAATACCAAGAACCTGTTAGTGACTAGTTTCCGTACAATCAATTCCTTCTACCCTAAAATATCCCGATTAAATACAAGGCATAGATCTCGTGTCATGCCTATCAAATTTAATCATATGATTTCTTATTCATAATGCAAAGTTCATATTAATGCAAATTAGAAACTCCTTTTTTGTAACAGCCCGACTTTTCGGACTATTATGCTAAATCGAAAACTAAAGCAAATTACAATTTATTAAATCAAAAGTCAATTACAAAGGTACTTATTACAAAAGCGCAGCTAACATCTATCGAAAATTCAATCTAGCCAAATTCTAAGGTCCTTGAACTCCAGCGCTACCAAACTCGATCGTATACCGAACCTGAAATATTAAAAGAATGAGCTAGGAAGCCCAGCAAGTAAACATCGATCCAACTAGTAAGGCCAAGTAACATGTATGCACATATTATACAAGATAATCAATACGACATAATACGATACACGAAATAATCACTTTCGATATCGGTACACATATTCTTATTCGATACAATTCGATAGCACATAACAACAATAACTTGAAACTCACAATTCATACCACGACCACTACAACCCGGTGATAACGGTCCTAAATTTTCAGAAAACTATCACTACAACCCGGTGACTCGGTCCTTATTCTTATTCTTATTTTCGCAAATTATGACATAAATCAGAGTCCCAAGATTATTGCTGCTTACACATAACACATATACAATAATACACGTATAACTTCAAGATATAATTACTTAGCCCAAGTTTGATAACAAATTCGTACACGTAATACATAATTTTAAAAACACTAGCAAAATCAATCAGAAACTTACCTCTACGCGGAAACTCAAGAATCAAATCATCCTATCCAATTCTGTCCAGACCTGTATTTATCCTTTTTGACCCTTGAAATGATGTTTTCTTGAAAAACTCAAAGAACGAAAGTTGTAGAACACGAAAAGATCTTTCCGAAAAGTCCAGAATCAACGAATTTTGACTTACGATGACCTACGAATTTTGTTATAAAAGACGAAGAAGGAGAATATGATGTATTTATAATGTCTTACAATCCTAATTCCAAAAATATAAATATTCTATCACACACAATTAACATAAATAAAAAGATATCCATTTTCAAAAATATTCTAACGCTTCTTTCCATAAATAACAAATCTTATTTTTAATCAAAATAACTTATACAAAAAAGAAATTCTAGAATCCTCTAAATAACAATTAATCAAATATATAGTATTTTAAAACTCTAATTTCAATTTTTACTAATTATTCTAATTTTAGAATTTCATCCATATTATAAACTCATTTTTCTAAGTCAATTTTAATTCCTAACCTTTAATAATTTTTATTCCTTGTTTTGCTATTATTCTTTTATTATTACTATCTAAAAAATACGGGATGTTACATTTCTAATTTCATACACTCTGGCCAGAGATTCCAGAACTCGCATATTAAGAATAACATAGGATATTCACTTCCTATACTGGAAGGGGTAGATCCTCTATTGACGTTAACTATCTCCATACACAAATCCCTATGCCCAGAATAGACCTAATGGATGTCCTTGAGACTAAGGACTAAACCAAAGCACAGTTCATTATATACAAGATAACTTTAACGATCTCAAGTCTAAGGACACTTGTACAACTATCACTCAGTGAACAACTCTCGACACGTGAGTAATCTCCATTAGTTGTCCAACTTATCGAGTCATGTTCAGTGAACTTATTCCCTAATAAACACCTACATACTAGCTATAGTGTCACCATACAAATGTCTATGAGAATAGACATCCTCCTGAAGGGAGCAAGCATAGTATGTACCAATCTTTGCGGATTCACTAACTTCCGATTAGTTATCCTATGATCAGGAACTGTTTAAGTCTAGAGTTATCGTCTTCTAGATCTCACTATTATAATCTCATTATAATTCTAGAAGCTTTACTCTAAACTATGGAACATCTTATTTAAAACAATTTAAATAGATAAAGCCCGTAATAAAACCAAAACAAGTCTTTTATTAATATCAATGAAATCAAATAAGAATACAAGAAAATTCTTCATAACTCATCATACATGATTGGATTTAGGACAAACACTTTCAACTCATATATATTTTGGATAACCCAAGCCCATAACATCAAATTGGGTTGAAACCCAACAATCCTTTCCTTCAACCTAGTACCTATATTAGATTGAACGGTAACCATCAAAGACATCAACGTCCATCCGTCAACGTCTTCCCTCGAACAAGAATCTTCTCTCTTGTTCTTCCAATCATTGAATGTCACTAAAACCCGTATAATGGCCCTCTAAACCACCGTTCTTCACCATAACAATGTATCCATCTTCAAAATCAAGTGCATCAAACACCACGAGTGCTCTTCCATTGGTTGAGTCACCCGATCCTTGTTTTCACAATCATTCGGCCTCTAGAAGAACATCACTAGTATCATCCAAATAGTTCACCTGGTTGATCAAGCCATTGAAATAATATTGCGATCATCTTCTTCCATCACGAGCTCGAACAAATCTTTCTTGAGAACCTCCTCGTCAAGACATCATGATTGATCCACGGAGCAAGGGTCAAGCGCATAATCTATATCGCACGTAACTTTACCTCTTCGCACGTTATTAATATCCTTGTCATCAAATCCTTCATTGTACTCTGCCATATCAATTGAATCTCGAACTTTCCCTCAATCTCATCAATCACGAACTCGAACCTTGCCCTGATACCACTTGTTAAGGGACTTACAATCCGAGATTCACAAACCATGAATACAAAACACGCACACAATCAATCGATCTGTTTACAAGATTCACCAAAATGCGATCCCACGTTATTAAAGTTTTACTTCTACTTCTATCAAATCAATAAGCAATAGCAAAACAAGAACACACATAATATTTAATGTGGAAACACCCACGTCCCAAATTATATTATTTATCAAAACGATTGTCAATAATACATCAAACAATAACACCTCAACAGTGTCCCAACTGATAATTAAGCCAAATAATGCTAAAGCAACCCCAAACAATATCTTAGACCACATCTCTTAGGCATTCACCTATCAAACAAACACAATATGATTATGTATATGATTGGGCAAGGAATTCAACATCCCTCTCGAGGCATAATATGATTGAAGCCCATGCTTCGAGATCTAATTCTTCCCAATCTTCATCCGACATATCATTGCCCTCCTTTGCCTTTGATAGAGTGTATTTTATATATACTTTATAGGATTTTATTCCCACATTTACGGTGCTTTTGTGAATAATCGTGTCGATTTAATGAGTTTTATTGGAGTTTATTGCAGGAAATAAATAATTGCCAAGTTGGAGGAAATCGAGCATTATTTAAAGATTTATGTGATTTTTTAGCTCGAAGAATTATTTTGTGAAGATTCGAGATGGAGTGATTAAATTCCGGGTCGTGCTAAGTATTTTTTGAAGCAAAATAAGTGAAATTCCAGGGACTCAGAGGCGCTATAGCGCTAGTTTAAGCGCAGCAGCGCCACTTGAATCACAGTAACAGAAGGAATTACAGGAGGTGGAAGGCGTCGCGACGCTAGAAGAAGCGCAGCTACGCGAGGTAGTTGCTGGTTAAGGCGCAGCAGCGCGAGACCAAGGCGCAACAGCGCGAGCCTTGGGCAGTTCAGGAGGTGCAATAGCGCTGGATGACGCGCAACAGCGCTCTAATCAGAATTTTCCAGAATTGTTGCAGCGCAACAGCGCAAGGAATGGCACTACATCGCCTGCCAGTGCCTGGTGTTGTGCGGGGAAATTAAAAACAAATTTTTAATATTCCTATTTCTACTATAATTATTATTTCCAGCTGGGCTTTTATTTTGGGCCATTGTTTTAGACCTGTAAACATTATATAAACACATCTAGGGTATTATTTTAGGGTGTGTATTCATAACCTATTTTCAGTACTATTCATACTTTAGATCTAGAACTATTTTGAGATTGAAGAGAAGAGAAAGGAGCAAGGATTGAAGGTGTTCTATCCAAGCTTTATTCAATTTCCGAAACGTGTAATCTCTGAACTCCATATTTTTAATATCATGTTTTCATTCAATATTATTGTTTTGTTTTCTTCAGTAATTATGTGTAACTAATTCTCTAATCTGAGAATTGGGTAGTACTCCTTGGTATTCATGTGTGTTTGATTATGTGATCTTCTTGCTTTGCTGATCTGTTAATGAGGGCTTAACACAATTAGGAGAAGACTAAATTGTGGCATGACAAGCACATTCAGAAGAAGGAATTTGAGGTTGGGCAACATGTTCTATTGTTTAATTCAAGACTCCGTTTATTCCCCGGAAAGCTCTGATCACGATGGTCCGGACCTTTTGAGATTGTGAAGGTCTATCCTAATGGGGTTTGTGAGATTACTAGAGAAGGGTCAGATGTATTCAAGGTGAACGGGCAGAGACTTAAGTCATACCTGCTTGGAGAAACAGTGGAGCGAGGAATGAGCATTCTTCACCTCCAAGACCCTATCATCAGTTGAGAATCGGCGTCGAGCTAATGACGTTAAATAAGCGCTTCGTGGGAGCCAACCCATGTATTGTGAGTATTTCTTTCATTCTTTTCTATAGTAGTGTGTCATTGAGGACATTGACCCATTTAAGTGTGGGGAGGTGTTTTCGTTAGTTTAATTAGTTGTAGTTGTATATGTAAAGAAAAAAATCCAAACAAATTAAAAGATTTTGAAAATACCAAAAATAATTCTAGCCATGCAAAACGATTACTTGTTGTATTTTGCTTGATGCACCCATGCATGCTATAGAAATTTTGTGTTATTGACGCTTTTGATTGAGAAGTGATATGTGATGTTCTTGTGCACACACTTTCACTAGCAAGTTGAAACTGGTAGACTTATTGAATGTGGTAAGGGACTAGAATGACATGAATATGTGCAAGATAATTGGGTCTATATGCTTTGAGTACAAGTAGGTGCGTTAGAGAGACTTATATTTGGGATTGATTGTGCTTTTACACACCAAGCGAGTTTTGAGCCAATATCCATATTTTTTGCATGATTTTTCGTTTGCTTGAGTGTCCACTTGTTATTTGCGTTGCTAGCACGTGTTTGAGGTCTTTCTTGAGATGCATGACATTAATTGATGACAACATGATAAAGGCAATAGGTTAACCTTATATTTCCCATATTACCAAACCATTTATACATGAACAATTAGTTACCCTTTTCAGCTTAATCTTATTCTTTCGGTGACACACCACGTTACTTGCCATATATCCTTTTTATTGTATTGGCCTTACAGTAATTTTGAACCCAATTGTCAAAGGCTAGTATTGTGCTTAAGGAAATGATAAGGTGTGCAAAAAGGGGGGTTTTTATTGGTGATCATATTTTTTGGGGAATATTTTGGGTTTGGTTGTTAGCTTGTTAGTCGAAGTTTGAAATCATATTTATGAGATCATTGTTCTTGCTATTATTTAGCTCTCTTGAAAAGGAAAAAAAAAATATGAGAGCATTATTATCTTTTGTGATCCTACTTTGATTCGACTAGACAAGGTGTTTATTGGAAAATAATAAAAGTTCAAGTGTGGGGAAGTATTTATTGGTTTTAATAAGTATGGGAGTTGTTTGAATTTCATTGTTGGGTATTAGCTTTTGACTTAACCTTCTTTGGCTTTACTTGACATACCTTGTCCCTAGCCCCGTTACAACCCTAATAAAAGACCTTTTGATTTTCATTGATGGTGTATGATGTGTTGAGGGTTAGATTGATACCACATGCAAAGCATGCTTATGATATTGTTGGAGTTGAGTGATACACTTACCCCCTTGTTTGGAGTGAATATCTTTTGTGAGTGAACGGTGAGTTGTTACTTTTGCATAGGAGATCCCAGGTTGTGTCTTGATGATGTGCTTTTGTGTGCTTAGCATATTTACCAACGATTTTTGCACTTGACATGGAATTCTATGATGTTATTCATGTGATTTAAGTATGCTATATGGATACTTGAACTTTAGACACCAAGGCATTGCGTATTCATTTTGATTCTTAAGTTGATATGGCATGAGAGGACTTTGTGGGTGTGGTGTTGTGTTGATGTGTGGTCTTTTGCATGAGATAGATGAATTTTGTGGGTATATTCACTATAGGCCCTTACGAGACCTTACTCGTCCACTAGGGCTACCTAGGGGTTTAAAGGACTTGTTGCATATGTCAAATGCAACCGTGATCACTTACGGAAGTGGTACTAATTAGTTAGTGTAATTATTATTTTAGTTTGCACGAGGACGCACAAAGTGCTAAGTGTGGGGATATTTGATAGAGTGTATTTTATATATACTTTATAGGATTTTATTCCCACATTTACGGTGCTTTTGTGAATAATCGTGTCGATTTAATGAGTTTTATTGGAGTTTATTGCAGGAAATAAATAATTGCCAAGTTGGAGGAAATCGAGCATTATTTAAAGATTTATGTGATTTTTTAGCTCGAAGAATTATTTTGTGATGATTCGAGATGGAGTGATTAAATTCCGGGTCGTGCTAAGTATTTTTTGGAGCAAAATAAGTGAAATTCCAGGGACTCAGAGGCGCTATAGCGCTAGTTTAAGTGCAACAGCGCCACTTGAATCACAGCAACAAAAGGAATTACAGGAGGTGGAAGGCGTCGCGGCGCTAGAAGAAGCGCAGCTACGCGAGGTAGTTGCTGGTTAAGGCGCAGCAGCGCGAGAGCAAGGCGCAACAGAGCGAGCCTTGGGCTGTTCAGGAGGCGCAATAGCGCTGGATGACGCGCAACAGCGCTCTAATCTGAATTTTCCAGAATTGTTGCAGCGCAACAGCGCAAGGAATGGCACTACAGCGCCTGCCAGCGCCTGGTGTTGTGCGGGGAAATTAAAAACAAATTTTTAATATTCCTATTTCTACTCTAATTATTATTTCCAGCTGGGCTTTTATTTTGGGCCATTGTTTTAGACCTGTAAACATTATATAAACACATCTAGGGTATTATTTTAGTGTGTGTATTCATAACCTATTTTCAGTA
Source organism: Saposhnikovia divaricata (assembly GCA_036435485.1). Classification (NCBI taxonomy): domain Eukaryota; kingdom Viridiplantae; phylum Streptophyta; class Magnoliopsida; order Apiales; family Apiaceae; genus Saposhnikovia; species Saposhnikovia divaricata. The sequence goes on along the minus strand of CM071597.1, from coordinate 62,221,964 downwards.
CTATTCATACTTTAGATCTAGAACTATTTTGAGATTGGAGAGAAGAGAAAGGAGCAAGGATTGAAGGTGTTCTATCCAAGATTTATTCAATTTCCGAAACGTGTAATCTCTGAACTCCATATTTTTAATATCATGTTTTCATTCAATATTATTGTTTTGTTTTCTTCAGTAATTATGTGTAACTAATTCTCTAATCTGAGAATTGGGTAGTACTCCTTGGCATTCATGTGTGTTTGATTATGTGATCTTCTTGCTTTGCTGATCTGTTAATGAGGGCTTAACACAATTAGGGGCGTCATGAACCTTTGATTGAATTTTAGGGATTGTAATAATTTGGAAGAGGAGTTATAATTCTAGTACACGATTTAACAGACATAATTAAAGTATTTGATTGGAAGATTAATATGCGAATTGTGAGACTTATAATTCTTGGTGCTGGTGTAGTTGCAGACACTATATTGTATCTTGGAAGATAACATTATAACCTTAGAAGAATTGTTTTCAGCAGAGTAAGAACATATATGTCACAGAGATATTGAATGTGCATTGAAACCAAGTGAAGAACCCCAGTTCTTGGATTGTTTTCCTCATATATTTTATTCTCGATTGATAATTAGTTTAATTTAGTTTATAAACAAACCAAACATTATTCTACACTTCTAAATTGTGAGAGATAAGATACTTGAAATTGATATTACATTCAGTCCTTCCCTGCGAACGAACAACACAAAAAATTACTGCTAACAAATTGGCGCCGCTGCCTCGCGCTGCAGCGCCAAACCACCCCTGCCAGTAACGTTAATATCCCCACACTTCCCACTAATTCCATTATTTCCCCCACTTCTCAAATCACACACAAATCTACATACATATTTTCCTCCCCAATTTCCTAACCCTAATTACTCTCTACCACTCCAAATCTCTACCCCCTAAACACAAACTCCTACTACAAATCTATAAATTTCCTTACCCATCTCCACTTTCTATACACCTATACACACAAATCCCCTCTTTATTCCAAAAATCTTTTAACCTCCATTAAAGCTTCAAGGGTTCTCTAATTCAAGTGTGGGAGTGTTCTTGCAAGGTTCTCCTTTTCAATTCAAGTGGGTATCACTCTATTCTTCTAGGTTATTTTTGATTGAATTGAATTATTTTTATTGGAATTGGGTTATTGTGTGGAAGTATTATTTTTGGGGTTTTGGAATTTGTTTGCTAAGATTGTGGTTATGGCACCAAAAAGGCAAAGAGTTGGGGGTAGTAGTAGTACGCAACAATCTACGGAGGAAGATTTTGATTCCGAAAAATTTGTTTCTCGGAAGGCTCAAGAGGAGTATGATGAGTTAATGTTGAAACCGGTTATTAAAGAAAGGGGTTTCGCTCCTTCGAGAGAGGATGGAGAATTAAAGGATATGATTGATGAGATGGGGTGGACGGCTTTTTGTGTTAAGCCTGTGGCGGTTCCGTTGAGCGTAGTCAAAGAATTTTATGCCAACGCCAAGATGGATAGAAATGGGATAACTATGGTTAGGGACAAGGCTGTGGACTACGGGCCTACGGCTATTCGTCGTGTTGTGCTTCAGCCGGCCCGACCTAGGGTGTTGAGGATTGGGTACATAAGACCCGGACGGATGTTGATTTGGATGCCATTTTGGCAGGGATGTGTGTTCCAGGCACGGTTTGGAAGTGTAAAGCGGGCACGGCTGAGCCGCCTACCTTCCCTGCGGCTGCATTGACTCGATATGCGAGGGCCTGGTTCCTGTTTCTTTGTGCTCGCATAATGCCTTCGTCGCATGTCACTGATGTTACAGTAGAGCGGGCAATCATTCTGTGGGGTATTCTAAATGGAAAATATATTGATCTTGGGTTTTTAATTCATCAGAATATCATGAAGTTCTTGGATGGCAGCACTACAGGGGGGATTCCGCATGCGGTTATTGTCACTGATTTGTGTTATAATGCGGGCGTGTGCTGGAATGTTGATGAGATCCTGCAGAAGCCTATTTCCAACCTTGATCATTATGCGATTAACATAATGGCGGAATGGCCAGGCGGCGTTCCTCATCCTAGAGGTCTTGGTTATGTGGTTGCAGCTGATGAAGGTGGTAATCCACCACCTGAGGATAGAGTTCCTAGACGGGCGAATAGAGCGGGACCTTCTCAGTCACAGACGAGTCAGGGTGTTGTGGTTTTTAGTGATGCCCAGTTCAGGCGTTTAATGAGGCGGCTTGATACCTCACATGACATCAATAGTCGATTTGCTGCAGACTTGACTAGAGCGTTGGATGGGGTGTATCAGCAGCAGGGAGTTCAGGTTACATGGCCTGTCTATGGAGCGCACACCGTCTACCCACCTCCGGATACACCACCCGAGGAGGGTGGCCCTGATGACGTCTAGGTATGTTTCTTGTTATCCCTTTTATTATCTTCAATGCGGACATTGAGCACTTCAAGTTTGGGGGCAGTTTTAGGGGTAAGTAGTAGTGCGTTGTTGTATCTATGTAGAATCGCATTGTATAAAAAAAACAAACACCAAAAATAATTCTAGCCATGTGAAGATTACTTACGTAAATGCACTCATGCATGTTTAGAAATCTTGTGTTTATGGAACTTTTGATTGAGAAGTGATATGTGATGCTCTTGTGCACACACGTACACTAGCAAGTAGAAACTAGTAGACTTATTGGATGTGCTAAATGATTAGAATGACATGAATATGTGCAAGATAATTTGGTCTATATGCTTTGAATACAAGTAGGTGCGTTAGAGAGACTACTTTGGGATTGATTATGCTTTGTCACACCATGTGAGTTTTGAGCTTTTAATGCATATCTTTTGCATGACTATTCGTTTGCTTGAGTGTCCACTTGTCGTTTGCATTGCTAGCACTTGCTTGAAGTCTTTCTTGAGATGCATGACATTAATTGATGATAAGATGATAAAGGCAATTAGGTATAACCTCATGTTTCCCATAGTTCCAAACCATTTATACATGATCAATTAGTTAACCCTTTGGGCCTAATCCTATTCTTTCGGTTACACACCACGTTATTTGCCTATATCCTTTTCTTGTATTGGCCTTACAGTAATTTTTGATCCTAAATTGTCAAAGGCTAGTATTGTGCTTAAGGGAGTAATAAGGTGTGCAAAAAGGGGGGTCCTTAATGATGATCATATTTTTGGGGAATATTTGGGTTTGATTGTTAGCTTGTTAGTCGAAGTTGGAAACCATATCTTTTGGATCATTGTTCTTCTTGTTATTCTTTAGCTCTCTAAAAAAAAGAAAAATAAATAAATTCGAGAGCATACTTATCCTTTGTGATCCTACTTAGATTCGACTAGACAAGGTTTTTTATTGGACTATGATAAAAGTTCAAGTGTGGGGAAGTATTTATTGGTTTTAATAAGTTTGGGAGATTGTTTGAATTTCATTGTCGGGTACTAGCTTTTGATTTAACCTTCTCTGGCTTTCTTGACATACCTTGTCCCTAGCCCCGTTACAACCTGAACAAAGACCTTTTGATTGTCATCAATGATGTATGTTGTGTTAAGAGTTAGATTGATAGCAAGGACGAAACATGTTTATGATATTGTTGGAGTTGAGTGAAACACTTACCCTTTGTTTTGAGTGAATATTTTTGTGAGTGAACAGTGAGTTTTTGCTTTTGGCGTAAGAGATCCCAGATTTTGTCTCAAAGATGTGCTCTTGTGTGCCTAGCATGTTTACCAACCTATTCTTACATTTGACATGAATTTCTATGATCTTATGCATTTTCCTTGAGTAGATTATGTGGATACTTGCACTTTAGACACCAAGGCATTGCATTTTCATTTTGATTCTTAAGTTGATATGGCATGAGAGGACGGGTGTGTGTGGTGTTGTGTTGATGTGTGGTCTTTTGCATGAGTTAGATGAATTTTGTGGGTATATTCACTATAAACCCTCACGAGACCTTACTTGTTCGCTAGGGCTACCTAGGGGTTTAAAGGGCTTGTTGCATATGCCAAATGCAACCGTGATCACCTACGAAAATGGTACTAGTTAGTTAGTATAGTTTTTATGTTAGTTTGCATGAGGACGCGCAAAGTGCTAAGTGTAGGGATATTTGATAGAGTGTATTTTATATATACTTTATAGGATTTTGTTCCCACATTTACGGTGCTTTTGCGAATAATCGTGTGGATTTAATGAGTTTTTGATGTGTTTGTTGCAGGGAATAAGCAATTGCCGATTTGAAAAGAAATCGAGCAGTATTCAATGATTTTATGGTATTTTTAACTCGAAGGAATGATTTTATGAAGTTGCAAGAGGAATTGTGGAATTTTGGATCGTTTCTAAGTATTTTGGATGCAAAAGAAGTGATGTTCAGAATGATCTAGGCGCTGCAGCGCAAGAATTGGCGCAGCAGCGCGAGGTTGCTGCTGTTGGACAGATTGTACGAGGCGCAGTAGCGCGACAAGAAGCGCAGCAGCACGATGGGCAGATTTCACGAGGCGCAGCAGCGCCCGAGCGCGCCTGAATTTTTTTTAATTGCAGAATTTTTAGCCCCTTTTTCCTACTTGTAATATAATTCTTATTTCCTGTTGGGCCTTTTTAATTAAGGCAAGTACTTAGACTTGTAGCACTATAAAAACACATCGAGGGTGTTATTTCAGGGATCGAAAAATTATTATACACTTGATAACTTTGTAAACACCTTTTGGAGATTTGTGGGAGAACTTTTATTTTTCTTTGAAGATTAAAGGTTTGGCTCTATGTTTTTAATTATGTATTCAATTTATAATCCTTGTTTTGTTAATTCAATTATGTGTGAGTAGATAACTAATCTAGGGTTAAGTAGAACCCTAGTTATGATTGATGTGTGATTTTACCAATTCCCCCAAATTGATTGTTTAATTGCTCTTGCTTATTGAGTTGTTTTAATTGGCAATTACAAATCAGACGTGATTGTGTGTATTGTTTGAACCAATATCTATTTATTAACGAGAGTTGAATTTAGATGGTTGTGATTTATCCAATAAGAACATGAAATTCTCCATGAGAATAGGTAGAATGGATTGTTAGGAAATTAGGATGCTATGTTTAATGTCTCTAAAGTGCATGATACCATGAGAATAGGATTGATTGTATTTTAAAAGAAGCCATTAATACTCGAAAGAGATTATTGGTATTTATAGGAATTGGGTAGTACTCCTTGGTATTCATGTGTGTTTGATTATGTGATCTTCTTGCTTTGCTGATCTGTTAATGAGGGCTTAACACAATTAGGGGCGTCATGAACCTTTGATTGAATTTTAGGGATTGTAATAATTTGGAAGAGGTGTTATAATTCTAGACTCTAGTACACGATTTAACAGACATAATTAAAGTATTTGATTGGAAGATTAATATGCGAATTGTGAGACTTATAATTCTTGGTGCTTAATAGTTTATGATTGTACTTTGATTGTATCACGAAAGTGACAATTAAGGTGTAGTTGCAGACACTATATTGTATCTTGGAAGAGAACATTATAACCTTAGAAGAATTGTTTTCAGCAGAGTAAGAACGTATATGTCACAGAGATATTGAATGTGCATTGAAACCAAGTGAAGAACCCCAGTTCTTGGATTGTTTTCCTCATATATTTTATTCTCGATTGATAATTAGTTTAATTTAGTTTATAAACAAACCAAACATTCTTCTACACTTCTAAATTGTGAGAGATAAGATACTTGAACTTGATATTACATTCAGTCCTTCCCTGCGAACGAACAACACAAAAAATTACTGCTAACAGCCTTACCGACAAAGCTTTGTGTAACTTTTGCGATATAAACAAATTCTTCATCTCCATCCTCCCACCTCACAATACCTAGACTTGCCTCTCCCACTTTTTCCTCGATCATTGCTTCTACCCCTTACAAACAACCCTTGTGCCTGCTCATAATTATCACTAGTGGCCATACTACTATTGGCAATCTTTCGAATTTGAAGTTCTAGTCTCATCCATCGTAAGAATGTCACCCACAAGCATCAATGTTTGTATAATGTTCTCACAGGACTTCGCAATGCAAGAAGTAACAAAAGTGCCTGATTTTCATCACCTACCTCCACATCAATATCCTTCAAATCTGATATGCACCTATCAAACTTGTTAATGTAGTCCCGGATAGATTACCCTTCCTCCATCTTGCAAGTACATAGTCTCGACTTTAAATAGATCCGATTTTTTAGAGTCTTCGTCATAAAATTGGACTCCAACTTTATCCAAACAGCCGCAACCGTTTCTCACCATCAACCAATAATGCAACATCTCTCGAGGCATAACATGATTGAGCCCATGCTTCGAGATTTAATTCTTCCCAGTATTCATCCTACATATCCTTGCTCTCCTTTGCCTTATTCGACAAAGCTTTATGTAACTTTTGCGAGATAAGAAAATTCTTCATCTGCATCCTCCAATGGGAAAAATCATTCTTCCCATTGAATTTCTCTATCTCGTACTTCCCAGCTTTGACTACACCACTTGTAGAAACCTAACTTGTTTCAAAACGAGTCTCTCTCAGGAATTTCACCAAACACCTTGTGTGCATCACACAAGACACAAACCAGAAACACCTCAAATCGGAGCTTTACCATCCAAATTTGATTCTGACTCTGATGCCAATTGTTAGGTCCCAAATAAGGGACAATCCTTGACGTAGCGAAATAACACCCCAAAGAGAAGATTTTATATAGAACTCACACCAAATTCTACCACCACAAGTTATAAGCTATAACACAAGACAATAATCAAAGTAAACAGTAAACCGAAAATACAAAGAAAAAAGATTTTTTGGTTGACCAAGTGAAAGAGCCTTTTTCTTGTATATATTGATACGTATATGTTTTCTGTATACAATATCATAATCCTTAAAATCTAGCTAATTCACTACCATTTACATATCATATTAAATATGAGCCTAGTTTAAGAATTGACCCAAAAACACTATAGGGCTAAAAATACTCGCTCCAAGTCACTTGACCACGGGATGGGGAGCTTAATCCACACCATGGTGCAACATACCCTGCCCTACCTCAATAAACTAGCCTTCTAAACCTCCAAATCCGATCTCCACTGTTCAGAATTTAGATACATGAGTAAGGAAGGCGCTGTCCAAAATTCAGGACGATCGATCATTGGAACTTCGGGAAACGCAAAAACAAAATAGTTGATGCAACCAGAAAAATTTCTACGAAGTTTTCACATTAGCACCAAAAATTAGTTCAAGCTTTCAACCTCACAATAACTATTTAAGATCTTAATTATCTAATAAATTTTATTTGATGATTTTATTAAGTCATTTATTTAATAATTACATCATCGTTACAAGTAATTTTCGAAAACTCCTTTTAAAGTAACTTACATCTTTTTGTAAGGGAATTAATTCAATAATGAAAATTCATACGGCATCTACAAAAATAATCGAGTAGAACAAACATTAAACATATCACATCATTGATTAAACCAGTTTTTATGGAGAGATAATCAAACGATTTGTTGAACTTGATATATGTACATATACCCACTTTGCCACAACTAGTTTGAGCTATCGACCGTTATTGCAATCCCATTAAATTTTTTATTAATAAATTAAAATCTTGAAAATTTCGCTGATTTAACATTCCGGACATTAAAGTACACCAAAACACACCAAACTCTTACAAGAGGAGGATAAACAAAATTCAAATAAATTGAAAACAAAACTCACTAAGAACAGATTTATAACTCATCTAGGGAGGAGGATTACTAGAAGAGTAAGAACAAATCAAAGAAAATAACTGATTTAGGGGATTCCATCGGTGAAAATTGATGAAAACCCCCCGATAACTCCTATAAAAAAAGAAATAGGGAGAATGAATAACCTAACCTAAAGTAACTTACATCTAATTTGCCACCTTGAAGATAAATACCTAAAATACCATATTCTACTGTAAATAAAGTTATTAGAATGTGCTTTCTAACAGAAAGAGGAGGATTATCCTGGAGGATCGATCCCTATAATAGACATTCCTAAGTAAGAATTGGTTTTATGGACTTTTTAAATAGAAACGTAATTCGAGTCGAGTTCGTTATTAAATGAGTTCAAATTGTTAATAAATGAATGGAGTTGTTCGTTTAAGTTAAACAAACTCAAAACTTTAATTAAATTTGATTCACTTAGTGAATGAGTCGAGTTGAGTTTATTAGCGAGCCAAACAAGTCAAGTTTAAACAAGTCGAGCTGTGTTTATTCGCAAATTTAATAATTGGAAAAATTAAATATAAAACCAAAACTAATTTCTAATATTAAAATAATAAAAGTAAAATTTTATAATTATTTATTTAAAATTATAAATAATTTTGAGTTCAAACTCGAATCGAATCTAGTTCTAATTAAACCCGGTGTATATTTAACTTGACTCGTTTAACTAAACGAGTTCGAAAATCTATTTGAGTTCGACTCATATATAAGTTCGAACCGAATGGAGACTTGTTAAACGAACTCAAACTTAAAACAAACTTAAAACGCTAATTTCTACTATATTATTAAAAGAACTTCCAAAATTAGAGATTTAACATTTGTGGTAAAAAAAGTTTTTGAGCAAACAAAATTAACCGAGTAATTTGTTTTTGGCAAAACATGTTAAAGACAAAAGTTTCATGTTGTGTTAGGCTTTTTTGAAAGATTTATGATATATGAGATGATGATATGCAATCGAGAAAATTAGATTCGATAACAATTTAAGAAATTTGAAGATTTCAAGTTAATTCAAACAAGAATGTTTAGATTAAAATCTTATGGTAAATGAATATGATTAGATCGTGCCATCAATTGAATTGTTAATATTTTTTTTGTCAAAAATAACAAATACAATTAAATGTATAGAGAGAATTTTTTCATTTAAGAAAGTTCATCGTCTAATCCGAGAGACATGTATGTTGTCTTCCACTTAAACAGTAAAAACTTCAAATCTGAAAGGAAGAACCCATAAAAGGAAGGTCTCATTAAAACTCCACAAGAGCAAAACCCTGAAAAAAAAAAAAGAGTACTCTCCAAAAACAAAAACTACTCATTTTACAAATTGCTAGTAAACACAAAACTACTTACTCCTATTAAAAGAATCAATGGTAATTTTTATCCAAAGAATCAGATGAATGAATATTTAATTGCAACAAGTGGATTTGGATCATTATTTATCAAATTAATAACATTATTTTCGATAATTTTGAACAATTTAAAAATTTGTTTGCTAAAAATTTGAGTGTACTTCAATTCATTAATGAATTTGTACTCGAACACATAATTTGTTTGATAATAAAACTTCGAATCAATTCAATTTGTTAGAAAAAATCAACTTCAACTATTTGGCTGAGTTCGTTTAGTTTACACCCCAAACCAATTCAATAATTTTTAATATTTTAAATTGGAAAAATTAAAATATAAAACAACATTAACTCATTTTTAATATTAAAATAATAAAATATGGTTTTATAACTTATTTTTCAAATTTTTTTGAAATAAAATTTTAACATTAAATTGTGTTTAAATTTTTATTCAAAAGTATCATTATTGAAATTTTTAAACATTACTCCCTCCGTCCCGATATTCTTTTCCTGTTTTGACTTTTTACAGTATTAATTATAATCGATTGACTACTAATTTACGCATAATTTATAAGACAAAATATATGTTAGATATGTATTTGTGAATACTTTAATATTAATATTGTAAAAAAATTTATATTTAATACTAATACAAAATTAAAAATTAAAGATATTAATGATAAAAATGTGTGTTAACAAATGTTTTGAACTCAAACAAGAAAATTTTTTAGGGATGGAGGGAATATTATTTTAAAAAGAAAGACTACAAAGGGAGAAAAAACAGCGGTGTCAAAGTATCATTGTACTACCTGTTTTGTCAGAGGATAATAATGCTCATGACGGATGTCCTTACTTTCGTCTCTTCTAAGCCAAATCATCTATGCATCTCTATCATTACAATTTTGTAATGGCTCCCGGTCTGGTGCAACCGTATGCACCAGACCGTTACTGAGCATATGGTCTCCCCGCCGTTGGATCAACCATCCAACGGCCCTGATTTAAAAAAAAAAATTACCGTACCGCAACAAGTTTCCGCGGTACGGGGCAATTACCAAAATACCCCTTCTCCCGTACCGTAACAAGTTTCCGCGGTACGGTACTGTTCCCTTTTGTTTCTTATTTCGCCAGTAGCAGTGAACAACACAGAAATCACAAAATCATCACCAAATATTAAGTTTCTGAGGCGATTTATTAACTTTGAGAGCCAATTTCTTGCGTTTGAGAGGCAAAATCAACACATACGGGCTGTTCTTCATCATTTGGAGGTATTTTGTTTATTATTCATCTTTTCTTTGTTGGTATAATGTGTGTACATATGATTTTGTATGTATGTAAATCCAAAATGTGCGATTTATTGTATGTTTGCTGCATATTGTTGTACCATTGTTGTGTGTAATGAGAATTAGAGGCATATAAATGGTGTAATTTGAATTTCCCCGTACTTTAATTTAATTAGGGTTTAATTTTTTTTTAAATTATGTGTATTATTGAACTAGGGTTTATGTGTAATTACAATTAGGGCTTTGCACTAGGAATAATTTTGTTGATTTTACAGAGCATGTTTGTTGTATTTAGGGTACATTCTTGTGAAATTCGAAATGAGTATTTCATTTTGATTATTAATTTAGTTCTTATGATTTTTAGATAATATTTTTGAATACTATTTGAAGTTGTTTTTAATGTAATTCTCTATCTAATTGGCAGGGTATGGAGGGTTTTCACGATGACTTACTTGATACTTTGCCGGGTCCTAGTAGAGCGAACATTATTTGGGATAACCGCTATCATGTTAGCGAGGATGTGTGGGATGGTAGGGGGAGGGAGGAGTTGGAGTGCATTTGTGGTAATAGGGCGATGCGGGAGTGGAAGTTAAGAAGACCACAGAGGGAGCTTCTACATATGATGGGGTTTGGGATTTTTACCAACCCCCATGTTGTGTTGGGTAATGACGCGAGACTCATTTCTGCTATGATTGAGCGGTGGAGGCCTGAGACCAACACCTTCTTCATGAGGCAAGGGGAGATGACAGTTACCTTGGAGGATGTTGGGTACATCTTAGGATTGCCGGTTGTTGGTGAGGCTGTGACATGTGGTCGTATAGAGAATCGGAAAGATTTCTTTATTCGTAATTGGTTTGAGCCGTTGACAGATGAGGAGGTGGAGGATGCTTTGTTTAGAAATCATATCAAGTTGACATGGCTATATGAGAGATATGGTAGACATAAGCCGGAGAAACATAATGTCGAGGCAACTATTGTACACACACAGGCATACTTGGTATTTCTGTGTGGTGCCATTCTATTTCCTACGAAGGACAAAGCCTATGCCCATGTCAGATACATTGTGCCTGTGTCCAACATCCGGGAGGTTCATAATTATGCTTGGGGTGCAGCGGTGTTAGCACATTTGTATAGAGGGTTGGAGCATGCTGCGAAGAAGAATAGTAAGAGTGTTGCTGCTTGTGTATGGATATTGCACATTTGGTCTTATGAGAGATTTCCTCGTATTGGCGTGCCTCAGCGGGACCTTGGTCATCCAGATTTTCCGGTTGCAGAGGGTTGGGCTTATTCGTCGGTTCAGGGTATTAATAGGAAGCGGCGTCAGTCCGGTCCTCACCACAGCTTACCATTTTATAGGGGTGAGTTTGATGGAGTTGCTGGTGATGATGTGGTTTGGAGGCCATATGCTCGATTTGACGGGGTTGTTGATTGGGAGATGGTACAGGCACAGCTAGCTGGTAATGCTCGAGTGTCCTTGGTATGCTTTGATGTGGTTGAGTGGCAGCATCCGGAGAGGGTGATCAGGCAGTTTGGTAATTTGCCGGTGATTCCTCAGCCTCCTGTTAACATGCTCTCGTATAGGCAACCTAAAGAAGCCACTTTTGCCTCTGAGGATTGGTTGGTTAGGTGGTTTGTGGATATTGGGAGGTGGGCTAGATTCTGCTCAGATTTGGAGGGTTTGGTTGATTGCACATCTAATATTGCATCCAAGGCGGAGTACATGGCTTGGTATGCAGAGATTACCCGTGCACGTGTAGGGAAGCCACAACCTGTCCCCCGTTCAACCTACCAATCGAGGGAGCTCTATGATGGCGTCGAGGGATACCGAGTTGTAAGTATCCTACCTTTCCTACATTTCAATTACACAGTGCACACCTAATATGTTTATTTATTAACATTGTTTTATCTTGTAGATGGTAGCTGCACTTGATATGTTGAAGCAGTTGGAATCTAGGGCTCCCGTTGAGTTTTTGGAGGAACTTGGGACGATTTCAGATACCTTTCTCACTCCTTTCACAAGGTTGATGAAGAAGGTGAGAGGGCCAGCTTATAAAGCTCCAAAATTTGAGAACATACGTCCACTTTCACTGTGTGAAGAAGATCCCGAAGGTACTGCTACAACCATTACTTCTCACGATGTCATTGACATGACACAACCATCCCAACATGTGTCTCAGCCTCCCATTCCGAGTGGTACTGCCTCTTCTAGTAGGCCTCCCAAACTACCAACCCGGAGAATGAGGGGGGAGAAGTGGAGTATTATGAAGGAGTTGGATGTGCTGAAGCGAAATATAATCTATGATGATTGGGGTTGGGGCATTGGGCAAAGGCCTAAGTTGGAAGGAGGAATTCAAGTATGTGGCTATCATGTATCAGAGAAAGCAATGCAAAGCTTGGCTCCAAGTGCATGGGTTGATGACAGGATCATTTATTGCTATATGGTAAAATATCATGCTTCTCTTTGTTTTACATCTATTGTATTTGTCCTTCTTTATATGACCAAAGTTATGTGTTTGTTTTTAGGCATTGCTACGAGAGCGAGAGGAGGATATTCATAACTCCAACATTTGGGAGAGAAAGCCGGTTTACTACTTCATGGATCCGTACTTCATCCCATGTAATGTGGACGGTAATCATTGGATCTTATTCATGGTTTGTACGAAGACGTTTGATGTTATCATTATAGATTCGATGAACGATGACCCGACATGTCCAAGGGCAATACAAGTTGTGGTAAGGATCTTTATTTTTTTTTTAGTAGGTGGTCGTGTATTTTTTTTCTTTGTTAATTATCAACAATTGTTTTTTTCTTATAAATTAATTTTTTTCTTTAGTCATGGTTACTGCCAAGATTTCTACTCAAGCTAAATTCTCGGTTTGATCGTGATCCTAACTTACATGAGGTCCTACCTTTACCGCAAAGACCGAAGCAGCAGAATTGTAATGATTGCGGTGTTTTTGTCATGAAATACATGGATTTCATGTTGCAAGGTTATGACTTAACCTCAGTCACATCTTGGCCACAAGAAGTAGTTGATACGTTCCGTTATAGAATAGCGAGGGAGCTTCAAGTGGGAAAGGCAAGAGGGATATCCGGTGTTCGTATGCGTGAACGTCATCAACTAGTAGAGTAGTAAATCATGGATTTTAGTTTAATTTTATTAAAAATTTTTGTAAATTTAGTGGTAAATTTAGTTGGAATTTAGTTGGAATTTTAGTTGTAATTTAGTTTGGATTTACTTGTAATTTAGTTGGAATTTAGTTGGAACTTATTTGAAATTTTAGTTGTAATTTGGTTGGAATTTAGTTGGAATTTTCTTGGAATTTTCTTGGAATTTTCTTGGTTTTTTAGTAGGTTATTTGCTTGAAATGTTCTTGGAAATTTCTTGGTTTTTTAGTAGGTTATTTGCTTGGTTGTGTTGGAAATGTGATCACAGCACTGTTTCTGCTGTTTCTGGTTTGGTTTCATCACAGGATTGTTGTCTGATAAATCTGCAGGTTTTGCAGGCTCCAGACCGTACCGCGGAAAGTTTCTGCGGTACGAACACGTACCGCAGAAACTTTCCGCGGTACGGTCTGGAGCCTGCAAACCCAAAACAGAGCAGAACAGAGCATTCCCAGCAAAACAGAGCATTTTGCCACTGCCTAAACTGCCTAAAGTCACTAACTTTTGGAAGTTAGTGCCAAAATCACTCAAAAAAAATATGTAAGACTTCCTAAAATCTTAAAATATTGTAGTGAGTGAACTTCTGAAAAAAAAAATGATTTAATTTTATTTTAAAGAAATTTCATAATTCCTTATAAAATACATGAAAATACTAGGTTTTTTGGAAGTTAGTGACAAAATCACTCCAAAAAATTATGTTAGACTTCCTAAAATCTTAAAAGGTTATAATAAGTGAACTTTTTTAAAAAACATGGTTTAGTTTTATTTTAAAAAAATTCTTAATTTCTTATAAAAAAACATGATAATAATAAGACTTTGGAAGCGAGTTAAAAATTTACTCCCAAAAAATTTGTTACACTTCCTAAAATCTTAAAATGTTATAATAAGTGAACTTTAGAAAAAAAACATTATTTACATTTTTTAAAAGGTAAATTTGATTTCATTAAAATTAGAATAAATTCATTACAAACCCGAAAATGCTACATGCATATTACATTTGAATGGAGTGAACAACTCTTAACCAAACAAACCTAATATATTGGAAAACCCGGCAGACAAACGGTGAGAGGGTGTTCCGGGAGGAGCCTCCAAATTCACAAACGCGGCAACGTGATACAAGATTACAACACAACCCTCGCGGATGACACCTTCACTAATGGCTTTGTGCGTGCTAGTGTCGTTCCAAATGGACACTTTTATAGACATCGATCCATCGTAGAGATTGAATGTGGCCCAACAACGAGGATGAGGAGAATCTTTTACGTGGGAGACCCATCCCTTCACATATTGCACGCGCATTTGATCTCGTGTGCAACCTTCCCGAGGCCTCAATTTGTAAATGTCACTAATGTTGTCACAAAACTCAAAAAGGCCACCATCCCAATCGGAAATCCGCCACTTGCCTTCGGTGTCCTTGCCCAAGTTCAAAACAGGATAGAAGTAGGGATCCACATTATACGCTACCCGCTCCATCATTTCTTCGGTGTCCATCCAACGACATGCTTCGATCCAATTTTTTGACCTATAAGCCTCTTCCTCCGGAGAATATAACTCATCATCCTCCTCCTCAACAATCGGTGGGGGCTCAATGGGTTCCCCCATTATGTCATAGTATTCAGGTAAATTGCAACATATTTCATCCGCGGCATTGTCCGACAGGCTACTAATATATGACTCATTTCCCCCGGAAGAAGCCGAGAGTGAATCACTAACATGTGAAACATCCGAAACATCACCACCATCCATGTTACCTACATATCACAATAAAGAGTTATAGCAAAATAGAGACATGTGAGAAGGACATAAAGTAAATGAAAGAATCGATAAGTAAAGAGTTATAACAATTACAGTTGTTCACTTTCACTTTGAGGCATGTGAGCATTTTGAGCCATTTGGGCATTTTGAGCAATTTGAGCATTTAAAGCTTCTAGCCTTCGAGGACAATTTCTTTTGTCATGTCCTTCAAAATTACAATGTGTGCATTTTCTTTTCGGCTTCCCCTTACCAAGCAATTCGACGGGACTTTTAAAACGAACGGTTTTTTTCCTCCCTTTCGTTTGGGACACAATAGGGTCGAGAATTGGTTCATCATCATGTGTTGCATCGTGAGAATCTACATTGCTTTCATCAAATTGAACTCCATCAACCCTCATACTTTCGAGAATTGGTATTTCTCGATTCATCACCTCGACGGCATAGTCATATCGTTCCTTAGATGCAATGCTACTATGACAAAAACTCATCGTGAGCATTGTCATGCTATTAAATCTATCGGTTGGGGTCATCTCATTAGATTCTCCAATGTTCAACTCGTAAGGCAACAAACCGTTTACTCTATTAGCATGCATAGTCCATCGTCGAAGTATCAAATGGTCGGGAATCTTGGAAATTCGTTTTTTATTCAAAACCGCCAAGATGTGTCGACACGGAATCCCTACATGTTCAACCATTCTACACATACACATGCCCTTCAAAGCTTCTTTGTTGAATGCAACATAATTTAGTTTTGATGTTGGGCCCAAATTTTGCCTATACAAACAATAATAGGTATTTTTGTCCCCTTCTCTCTCCCCTTCTTCACAAGCTTTTTTGTCTTTGACCACAAAGTATTGGTAGGATTCAACCAATTGATCTTGAAATTTCCTAAACATCTCCTTGGTATAAATTTTTGAACCATGAATCTCCAAGGCGGTATGCATTTTTATAGGACGTTTTAAAGTACATGACACATAATCTTCTTCTTTCTCCCGTAGAAATTGTCTTGCCAATGCCTTTTGGGCATTTTCAATGAATTCTTTCAATCCCGTGGCGGAGCTCACATAACTATCAAAGAAAGAATTCATCCCCTCACTCCTTGAAGTAGTGTTTTGACCCGCTGAAAATGTGTTCCTAGTATATGCAATGATCCATTTCTCCTTCAACTCATATAACCCCTGTAACCATTTATTATCTTGTAACTCATACTTCTCCGTCAAGGATTCCCATCTAGCCTCAAATTCATTTTCGGTCAAAGAGTTATAAATACAATGGTTAAAGTCCACTTTAAAGTCCGGAAAGGTGGAATAATAATGTGCTAGTTTTTCAGGGAATTTGCTACTAATGTGCCATGAACACAACAAATGGGTAGTATTTGGAATTACAATTGCAATAGCGTTTGCCATGGCTTGATCTTGATCGGTTATTATAGTCTTTGGGTGTTTATTCCCCATAGCTTCAAGCCAAGTACTTAGAACCCACTCAAAAGTTGTTGTGTGTTCATCTCGCATTAGTGCAAAACCAAATATCACTGAATGATAATGGTGGTTTACGCCGGTAAAAGGGACAAATGGCATGGCATATCTATTTGTCCGATATGTCGTGTCGAGCATATATTTCATTACTTTTAGAACGCCTATGGGTTGATTGAATTCTAATACCAAATCCATTTTTTAGAGCATATGCCCTAAAAAATTTTTCCCCTTGTTCCAAAGTATGAAATAGTTGATGCACATAAGGAACGCCATTTCCATCTTCACACTCCACATTATGCTCATTTTCATTTTGAACATCTAAATCATCATCTAGCCCCTCATCTTCCTCAACACTAACAAATTCATCATTTTCATCCACATTAATGAACTCATCAATATTAACAAATTTGGGGGTGCTAGGCTCATCACTACTTTCATCGATAAATTCATCCATATTTAAATCATCAAGATGCAAGGAATCTTCAATTTTTTTTATTTTTTTTTCATTATCATTTTTTTTGAACCAAACATACGAGAAAATAATCTATCCGCCATTACAAAGATCACAAAGAAAAGAGATAGATTTTACCTCAAAGTTGATGATGAAGATCTCACTTTTCTTCCTTCCCACTTTTCTTATTGGTCGGCAGACAGATCTCAGGTCTGATTGTTTTTAACAAGTTTCTGTGGTCTTGTTAAAGTGGAGATAAGGAAGCAGTTTCGGTTGGCAAAAAGGGAACAGTACCGTACCGCGGAAACTTGTTGCGGTACGGGAGAAGGGGTATTTTGGTAATTGCCCCGTACCGCGGAAACTTGTTGCGGTACGGTAAAAAATTTTTTTAAATCAGGGCCGTTGGATGGTTGATCCAACGGCGGGGAGACCGTATGCTCAATAACGGTCTGGTGCATACGGTTGCACCAGACCGGGAGCCGTTTGTAATTATATACTGTATACTCAACACTCATCCAGTCATCCGTTTTAAATATTAAAATCATTATTATAATAATAATAATATTTTATTTGCTTTTTTTGCTTAACAAAGAGTATGTAATACAGGGGTGATGGTGTAGCTCATGTGCTAAATGAGGATTATGCTTTGTTGAACAGCCAAGATTCAATTCTCCCCTATCGCATGTATCAGAACAGATACTAGATATACAAGCAAAAGTTTGGGCAAAAATAAAAAAAAGTATGTAACATAAGACCTCTTTTGCTAAGACTTAAAATAAGTTTTTATGAACTTATTTTCGAGTAAAAATTTCATATTTTTATAATTTTTTTATACAAGTATTTAATGTATATTTGAGATTTCATAAGTTGCAAAAAAAAAAATATTAACTTTAAAATAAGTTTCCCCAAACACTCCCATAATCAATCTCTCAATATCAGCACCTTTAAATATAATAGATTATAGTCCGTGCTACGAACACGGTACTTTAAAATATTATTTTATAAAAAATATTGATATGTCATAATAATGATAAATTAATGAATTAAATAATTTAATAAAAATTAAATAATAAAATTTTGAAACAACTAATATTAATACCATTAAATGCTATTTTATATAATATTATAGAAAAATGCTCATGAGTTATATGAGTACATAGATGGTAGATTTGTAATTATATAATGAAGTCGTGCAATTATAAAATACTTTCCATGTATTTGCAATAAAAAAAACATTTTTATTTAAACTAACTCAGGTGAGTACTTAATTATGAGTATTAACCCCATAATATACTAAGTACATTTAAGAATTAATTTAGTCACACTTTTGTTATATATAGCATATGATGATATGCATTAATTTGATTACTAAAATTGAAAGGTTAGTTAAATTTTTTGTAATGAACCTACCAAACATATAATGGAAATTAATGATATTTAAAATTTATATAAAAAATTTCCATAATTGAACATGGGTCAAATTATAATATGGATCTTATACAAAGTTAAAATAGATATCATACCTATAAAGTAGATAATCCATGGATTAAAATAAAATTAAAAATCTAATCTGAACCTAAATATAGATACCGAACCTACAGGATATCCACAAATTTATAATATATTGATATAGATTATATTACAAATATTTTAAAAATTGGAAAATAATAGTAGTATAGAATATTTTTATGCTGATTAAAATTATTGAGCAAGAGAAAAAACACATGCAAGGCAGGGTGATGGCCCTTCATGTCACATTTTGGAGTCAAAATGCCCTAATTATCACAATCTTAATAAAATGCCCTTTTTATCACAGAAAAACGCAAAGACGTCTAGAGTTTTTGATTTTGGGGAGTAACGCAACTTCATGTTGCGTTTCTATTTTTTTTTTTAATTTTTTTTCCCAGTCACGCAGCATGAAGATGCGTTTTCATTGTTTTCTTTTTTTTTTTTTGAAAATTCATCACCCCTGCGGGGCCCACAGCTGAACACGCCAGTTAGTCTTGCGTTTCTTAGGAACGCAACATAATGTTGCGTTTTTACCAATTTTTTTTTTTTTTAGAAAATCGATTTCAGAAAATAAAAAAGCAATAACGCAACACGCCAATACGTTTTTCAAAAACGTGTGATAATATTGCGTTTTTCTGTGATAAAAAGTGTCATTTTTCCAATTTGTGAGATTAAGGGCCGTTTGACTCCAAATTGGGACGTAAAGGGCCTTTATTCACACTTCCTTCCCAATTCACTCAAGAATCAAGATCGCTTCTTTGTTCTTACTCTCAAGTGTGTGTATATTAATATAAGGCCGTGTTTGGCTAACCCCACGTCAAGTTAAGTGCATTGTGCCACTCTGGGACGGTGATCACAACAATCGGGTCGGATCCAGAGGTACCCTTTGTCTTTCTTGTTAACTTTCTAGTGATAATTTCTGCAACAAAGCAATTAAATAATTTATAATACCGTTTATGATGATTTGTGTGTTTTTGTATATTTTTATGATGTTGAAGGCATGGTTGTTGCTTATTTGATAAAATCTTGGTTGTAATTGTGAGAATTTGATGTAAAGATTTGATTTTTAAGTGAAGGGGGTGTGGAAAGAAAGGATCTTTGGAGTAGAATGATCTGTGGTGGCAATATTTTCAGCTGAGATTTTTAGTGTTTCCGAGAATTTGCAGCTATGGAATCAGAAGGAGTATCCGGGGTTAGTATTTTCGTATTTATTTAGTTATATTGTTATTTAGTTGTATGATTATCTGATTATGCTTTGTTTGCATTTAAGTCATGGGATTGAAATTTAAGGGTTTGGATATAATTGAGGATGGGAAATGGGAATTTATGAAGTTAAGATTTTTAATGTGTGTGTAATTTTTTATATGGTAAGTCTTTTAGTGTGATCTGAAGTGGTAACTTTTAGTGTGTGTGTGTGCCAAAATTCCACAATTTAAATTTTCTTGCTCAGAATACTTCGATTTGAGATATTTTCATCCAGCATTTAGACTTGTGTATCACCAACATGGGTGTGATACACATCTGGGACATTGGAATCTTTCATAAAGTCTGAGAATCCTGTGCGTTGTGTCATTGTGTGGGGTGTGTTGTGCATTGTAGTGATGCGTATCGGGTGATACACATCTCCAATGTGCTTTCGGGTCCATCGATTTTGTAATTCTGTTATTTTTCAGAAAGTTGGATAGGTTTTGTGATTTAGACAAGTCTAAACTAAAGAATGAATAGAGCTATATGTTGTATGCCATAATGGCTTTTATTTTGTAGTTCCGCTCGAAATGCAATTGTGAATAATTTTCGTTGTATTTTTTTATTTTTTGTGAATGTGCAAGAGTTTAAGATTGTGACTTATTTTCATTGTTAGGGCAAGTCCTTAAAGAGCTTTAGCGGTCAGGCCTGCCAGATTTGCAGTGATAATGTTGGTGTGACTGTAGATGGTGAAACCTTTGTTGCTTGCGATGTATGTGCATTTCCGGTCTGCAGGCCGTGCTATGAGTATGAGCGTAAGGAAGGGAATCAGTCCTGTCTTCAATGCAAAACCAGATACAAAAGACATAAAGGTCCGTTTAAAGGACAATTTTCTCAAGAAGTGCTTTCTAAATCAAGCTTCTATTGGCATAATTTCTTTATTAACCTACTGAGCTTATAGACCAAAGATTCTTTGCATAAATGATTTTTATTATGTATCGTTCTCATTCAGGAAGTCCTGCTATTCAAGGGGATGGAGAAAAGGACGGCAATGTTGATGACCCTGCCAGTAGCTTCCAATACCCTTCAGAAGATGTAAGTGGAAAGCAGAAGGTTGCAGAGCGCATGCTGAGCTGGCATACCACATATGGACGAGGTGAAGATGTTAGGGCTCCAACTTACGATAAAGAGGTTTCTCACGACCACATTCCTTTACTCACAAATGGGACTGAGGTATGATAATCAGTTTCTAGCCTTATTTCAGATATGTACTTGATGGTTAAATAAAAATTTTCTCTTACTCACGTCTTAGGTTTCTGGAGAGTTGTCTGTAGCATCACCAGAACGTCTATCCATGGCATCTTCTGGACCAAGTGGTGGAAAAAGAGTTCTTCACCACCATTATGCATCAGATTTGAATCAGTCACGTTAGTGTCGCTTTTTTTTTTTTTTTTGCTGAATTTCTCTTTTCTTTGTATCTCTTTTTATTTTATTACGTGTTCTTCCATAATTATTCTATACTTCCACTTACAAGGTACTTCTCTGCAGCTAATATTAGGATTGTAGATCCAGTAAGGGAGTTTGGATCCCCAGGTTTAGGCAATGTAGCTTGGAAAGAAAGAGTTGATGGCTGGAAAATGAAGCAGGATAAAAATGTTGCTCCAATGACTACTAGTCGTTCTGCTTCTGAAAGAGGGGGCGATATTGATGCCAGCACAGATGTTCTAGTCGATGAATCTTTATTGTTAGTTCCCAAATCATATCCCCTATTGGTTTCTCCTATCTGATTTGATCAATCTATTTAGTTGTCAGTTTTAATCTGACTGTTCATTTACAAGTTCTTTTGAATGATATGTCAGTGTACCATCTTAAACTAATGCAACTCTCCAGTAATCCTTATTCATTTCAGTTTTAAACTTTAAGGCTTGATATACAATGATTTAGTTATGCTTTTTGACATATAGGCAACACCTGCTTTTTATTTTTGTAGCTGACAAATTCTATTCAATTGTGGATAAGTTCTCTGGAGTTGTAGTATGTAATTCTTGTGATCATGGTGCAGGAATGATGAAGCTAGGCAACCTCTTTCAAGAAAGGTTTCCATATCATCTTCGAGGATAAACCCTTACAGAATGGTTATCGTCGTTCGACTGATTGTGCTCTGCACATTCTTGCATTACCGGATAACAAATCCCGTGAAAAATGCCTATCCATTGTGGCTGTTATCTGTGATATGTGAGATCTGGTTTGCCGTATCCTGGATATTGGATCAGTTCCCTAAATGGCTCCCTGTGAACCGCGAAACATATCTTGACAGGCTTGCACTGAGGTTCTTTTATTAATACCCTTTAGCTCCAACTAACTAATGCATGTGAGGTCTTTTTTTACTTGAAATTTAAATGATGTCAATATTTGTATAGATATGACCGAGAAGGCGAGCCATCCCAGTTAGCTGCTGTTGATATATTTGTCAGTACGGTTGACCCCCTAAAGGAGCCTCCTCTTGTTACAGCCAATACAGTTCTATCAATTCTTGCGGTTGATTATCCAGTCGACAAGGTTTCATGCTACGTCTCCGATGATGGAGCTGCAATGTTGACATTTGAAGCTCTATCTGAAACATCAGAATTCGCAAGGAAGTGGGTACCTTTCTCCAAGAAGTATAACATTGAGCCCCGTGCTCCAGAATGGTATTTTTCTCAGAAGATTGATTATCTGAAGGATAAAATTCAGACATCTTTTGTCAAAGACCGCAGAGCAATGAAGGTAGATTAGTTGTTGGTGTACAAAAATTCGGCCGTCTTTGTGTGCATCTGTGCAATCTCTTATTGAATTTATTTGTTCTGTAGAGAGAATATGAAGAGTTTAAAGTCCGCATTAATGGGCTTGTTGCCAAAGCTCAGAAAGTCCCCGAAGAAGGTTGGATAATGCAAGATGGTACACCATGGCCTGGAAACAATACCAGGGATCATCCTGGAATGATTCAGGTAAATTTAGTCAGTTACAGGCAGCAAACTTTCATTCAAATTCGAAACTGAACCTCCTTCTATTGCTCCTTCATTCGAAGTCACTGATTGTTGGTTTTTTTTTGCTACAAACTACTTGGATTGTTATTTTTCTTGCTAACTTCGATTTCAGTATTTCACACTCTTTTATACTAAATAACTGCCTGTCTATTACCAAAGTTAATCTTCATTTAATTTATTTTGCTCTTTTATCTCTCCTTTGCCATATGCACTGGGGAAACTTCTGTAGTTATATTACTTACACCAAAAGTAAATCTAATTTTTTGGGCAGCAGTTGGTTATATATATCTTCATAATGTGGGCACACTGGTATAAATGAAAAAGAAAAAAAATAAATAAACTGGCTTCATTCACTAAAACTGACTTCATTCACTGATAACAGGTTTTTTTGGGCCAAAATGGAGGTCTTGACAGCGAGGGCAATGAGCTTCCTCGCCTGGTTTATGTTTCTCGTGAAAAGCGTCCAGGCTTCCAGCATCACAAGAAAGCTGGTGCAATGAATGCACTTGTAAGTTGTCAGAAATATGCGATCATATCTGTTTTTTTTAGCATATGTTACCTTTTAATATAATGCGACTCACCTTGCAGGTTCGTGTATCAGCAGTCCTCACTAATGGGCCCTTCTTGTTGAACCTCGATTGTGATCACTACATAAACAACAGCAAGGCTATTAGAGAAGCAATGTGCTTTATGATGGATCCCAATCTTGGAAAGTATGTATGCTATGTCCAGTTTCCTCAGAGATTCGATGGTATTGATCGAAACGATAGATATGCCAATAGAAATACTGTTTTCTTTGATGTAAGCTCTTCTATTTGTCTCCCTCATCCTAGTTATTTATATATTATGTAGACATTATATCTAACTGTGTGGCAGGCTGGCAGCTTATATCTTTTGTGCCTCGATAATCAGTACCTTAATGGCCATTTGTTATTCAATTGTTTGGGTAAACCATACTTGATTTGTCATTTTAAAATAATGTTTGACCTGCCAAATATTTCTGTTGAACCAGATAAATTTGAGAGGTTTGGATGGCATCCAGGGACCAGTATACGTGGGTACTGGATGCGTATTTAATAGGACAGCATTATATGGCTATGAGCCACCTCTTAAACCTAAGAATAAAAAATCTGGGTTTCTCTCTTCCTTTTGTGGTGGATCCCGACAGACAAAATCTAAATCAAGTAAGAAAGGGTCGGACAAAAAGAAATCTAACAAGCATGCTGATCCCACTGTGCCTATGTTCAGCTTAGAAGACATCGAGGAAGGAATGGAAGGTAATTCAATTTGATCCTGAAGAATCAGCACTATTTTGCTTTCTTATCAAGTTTTGTGCACATTTTAACTGGCATGTTGTTTTCAACATGTAAAGTTGTAGAGATGGTCTTTCTATCTATATTTTCTGCATTTTTTAATCCTTCATATTTTATTGGTCGTAAAATTTAGATTATAGTAGTTAACAGTACTTTGATAATTTGGGTGCAAAGGACTACAATCTAGCTAGGGATTTTGTTTGCATAAAGTGGTAGCCTTGATTCCGATGTTTATATCTTTAACCATGATCTTTGCGTATGATTGCATTAAGTTACGATTACTATAAGATTAATAAATTATTAAAAAAAATACTATTAGACTAATAAATATAGGTTTGGGATGGCAAATTACTACATGAGTAGCTCTTGTTCGCTATTCAGGCATCGACATTGTTGATCAATGTGGGTAGATGCATGTATTTATTTGGTCAGATGGCTGACTTCTACTAGTTAGTGGTATACTGGTATATCTGGATGAATTTTTATGTTATGCAACATGTACTCTAATGTGGATAATCATTCTATGGACTGCCTTTCAAATCTCCTGATTCCTAAGAAATTTCTGTAGATGTTGCTATGAATATTATATGTAGCCATAGGATGCACCACTAAAAGGAATCTTCTTTAATATTTGTAACATGAGGATGGTCTCTGATTCTTTAGCTGATAGAGTGATATGTTGTGGAAGGTTGGCAACCAAAAAGATATATCGATATTAGAATCTTATATTGGGTAGCTTATCCTGCCCAGCACCTTCTCAATATTGTCCATGTTCCGAGTACATTGTCATCATGCCCAGTGTACTATGCAATTTATGATAACAAGAAATTCAACAAAATAATTCTTGATTATGCAAAATTCCTTGTTACTTGTTTTTCTCAAAATTTTACCATCAATTTAACATACATGCCTCTCCACATTTCTATATTAATTTACATTCAGGTGCTGGATTTGATGATGAGAAGTCATTGCTCATGTCACAAGTGAGCCTTGAGAAAAGATTTGGTCAATCTGCTGTTTTTGTAGCATCTACACTCATGGAAAATGGTGGTGTTCCTGAGTCTGCAACACCAGAGACACTTCTTAAAGAAGCTATTCATGTCATCAGTTGTGGATACGAGGATAAGTCAGACTGGGGACAGGAGGTATGCTGGTTTTATACTCCTTATCTTCTTAGCTTTGCTTTGACTTGGTTGTTAAATATATTTTTATCTATGGACATTACATCTTACAAACCATACACCTAAAAATGAATGATTTGCAAGAAAAGAAGAATATAACATGGTTTGAACTTTGAAGTCCGTGGACTGGTGTATCGCCTTATATACCCTATCAGGATTTAGGATGAATGCAGCAGCAACTAAAACCTACTTTTCAAGTGTCAAAAAAGGAATTCGGATTGACGTTCAGGTTTCCTCATGAAGATGGTTCATGTTATTATTATTTTATAATTTATATCCAGTACATATGCAACCAGATACTTATATCAGCAATCAAATGCTTGCAAACAATTGAACAATACACCGGCAGCTAAGACTTACCTTTCAGTAGTAGTGAATGAGTTATGCATTAAAATATGAGTGGCAATTCTTCACTTGTTTGTCTCCTTATCTGCAGATTGGATGGATCTATGGTTCTGTCACAGAAGATATTCTCACTGGATTCAAGATGCATGCTCGTGGTTGGCGATCGATATATTGTATGCCACATCGCCCAGCCTTTAAAGGTTCTGCTCCTATTAATCTTTCAGATCGTCTAAATCAAGTGCTTCGATGGGCTTTGGGATCTGTAGAAATTCTTTTTAGCCGGCATTGCCCAATATGGTATGGTTATGGTGGACGGCTAAAATGGCTTGAGAGATTTGCGTATATCAATACAACTATATATCCAATCACTTCTCTACCTCTAGTCATTTACTGTACATTACCAGCTGTCTGTTTACTCACCGGAAAGTTCATCATACCAAAGGTTTGTTATATCACCTTGGTCCTCGTTTCAAGCACAATATTGAGAGCAGTTATACTAATGAACATATTTATAGGCTATAGCTCATGATTTCTTATCTCATTTTCATTTCTGTTGCCAAAAGATGCACGTCTTCTTTCTTTGTTTCCTTTTCTTTGTTGTTTTAACACGAAAACCTGAACTGCTTATGTAGGTTTATAGTTAAGTCATTACATGGTTTTGTTTACCTAAAATACATCTTAAAGCTTATTTTGTGAAGGCTAAATGTCTTTTATGTTTAGTTTTTGATTTTGCATTCTTAAAACCACTATGTTTATCAATTGTCAATTGCTGCTGCAGATCAGTAACCTTGCGAGTATTTGGTTTATATCCCTCTTTCTTTCAATCTTTGCCACTGGTATACTGGAGATGAGGTGGAGTGGGGTAGGAATAGACGAATGGTGGAGAAATGAACAATTTTGGGTTATTGGTGGTGTTTCTGCCCATCTTTTTGCTGTTTTCCAAGGTTTGCTGAAAGTGCTTGCTGGAATTGACACAAATTTTACAGTCACCTCTAAGGCGTCAGATGAAGATGGAGATTTTGCTGAACTCTATATGTTCAAATGGACAACTTTACTGATCGTACCCACAACTCTCCTGCTAATCAACATAGTTGGTTCAGTTGCAGGAATTTCGTATGCAGTCAACAGTGGCTATCAATCATGGGGTCCACTCTTTGGCAAACTATTCTTTTCTTTTTGGGTGATTGTTCATCTTTATCCGTTCCTAAAGGGTCTGATGGGACGCCAAAACCGGACGCCAACTATTGTCGTCGTTTGGTCAATTCTTCTTGCTTCCATCTTTTCGTTGTTATGGGTACGTGTTGATCCCTTTACTACTAGAGTAACTGGCCCAGATACTCAGTTGTGTGGAATTAACTGTTAGAGGTTCATCATCCTTTCATGCACAAGGAGCTGAGATTGGTTGGATGTGTATGGTCATTGTACATTGCTTCATTTGGCTGCCAGACTCTTTTTAACTTGAAAAATTGTGGAAAGCGTAACATTCTGTTATTTTGTTTTTGATACTAAGTTGTCTGAAGAGAAAAGAGATGGTTGTATATAAATTTCTCAAACTTGCTCAGTGTGTTAAAAGAACCTTGAAGCTGCACTATTGTTGTTTTCAAGCATTCATGTAACTGTGCTCGTTCGTATATAGATTTAATTTATCTGGCGGGCATATCAAAACATATTTGATATATAATTTAGTAGGGATATCGGAATTCGAAAGGTGCAGTGGTGCACTATTGTTTTCAGGCATTCATGTAACTGCGCTCGTTTCATATATGAATTTAATATATCTGGCGGTCATATCAAAACATATTTTATGGCAAACTTGATCGAATGTGTATGATAGGTGATATAATTTAGTAGGGATATTGGAATTCGAAAGGTAATATGTATGCACATTTAAATTTTTGGAGTATATGATACTGGTAGTTTCATAGTTAAGAAAAAAAAGAAAATTAGCACATAGAATTTGAGAAGTGGGAAATTTAAAATTTGAACATGTGTGTATATTACTGATAAAACAAACTTCGTGAAAATCAAATACTAATGCGAAAGAAAATGTGTTAGTTTTTTTTTTTTTTTGCTAAGTAAGAAAATGTGTTAGTTAAATTGGAGGAGGCATGTTTTACAAATTAAGCTTGTTAAAAGTGATCTCTCTAAATCAACATCAACATGGACGTTGGACAGTAGACAAATGTAAAAATATTCTATAAACAACTACACTTCTCTCCAATTTCTCAGCATTGTGTCTATTTTCTTGATAGGAGATTTCTTTTTTCTTTTTCTCCAATTAGGAAAGAAATTGACTCATATGAAGGTAGCAACCTTAGGGGTCTGTTTGGATTTGGGGCTGAGAAGGGTTGGGTGGGTCAAGTTCAAATTTAAATATTCGTTTTTGAGAAAATTTTAAGAATTAAAGTATTAGGTTTTGGTAGTTTACGAAAGAATTAAAGTAGTATTAAATATTGAATCTAAAATCCAACATTTTATTTTTAAATTTTCTCAAAACTGAATTTTTAAATTTGAACCCGATCCAACCTAACCCTTCTCAATCCCAGATTACATGTACCTCTAACTAGGTTCTTGTTATGCATTAGCATTTGTGAACATGTTTTATTAAAAATATTTATATATGGTTTAACTTAAGAAACACAAATATCTATGCATAAATTTTATTATTTTACTGCTTTTTTTCTATTTATATTATTTTTCCTCAAGCTAAAGAAGTAAATTTTAAAATATCTAAATAAATCTCACAAAATATTAAATTTATCTAAATTTAAGGAGAATAAGTTGCATGCAAAATTATCTAGTTCCATAGCAAAACGTCACCTGCAACTAATTTTTTTTTAAAAAAACATTACGCTACTTTTAATAATTCGTGAAATCCAATCCTTGACCATAAGTACAATCAAAGAATTAATTTTACATTAATTTTTTGATAATTACAAATAATCAAATACCGATATAGTCTAACTAATCAATTCTAAACAAATACTCCTACTACTACTACTCTTAGGGTTGTTCAAAAAATCTAAAATTCGAAATCCGAAATCCGGCTCGATCCGATCTGCAAATGCCTGAAAAGTCCAGCCCGAAAAAACTCGGCTCAGTTCGGCCCGGCCCGTAAGCCTAAGATGGGCCTCCTATTTTTTATCACGCTCGGCTCGGCCCGAAAAGCCGGTTAAAAGCCCGGGCTTTTGAAAAGCCTGGAAAAAGCTCGATTCGACCCGGATAAAAGTCCGAGCTTTTTAAGAAATTTGGATAAAAATCCGATTTTTTATAGATAAAATCTAAAAATATATAATATTTTTAATAAAATTCAAGAATATTAAATTTAGTAATAGAGGGGATGTGGATGATCATGAGTCTAGTAAGAATCAACAACATGTAGGACAAATTCTTCTTTCAAGAAGTGTTATTGAGTGTGGATGAAATGGTCATGTATGAGGAAATTTATAGGGCTTACGGTCTGTTTATGTCATAACGTAAATTATGAGTAAAAAGTTCATGAATTGCAATGATGCTTTACGATAAAACAAGTATTATGCTAATAGGTTTTTAGGTTTTTAGTATTAGGTTTCGTGGTATCTATTTTTATTTATTCTGGATTCTAAAAATTAAGGGTGTAACTCTTTAGAGGTTATTTCTTTTATTAAGATTTTCCTTTTTTATATATTAATATATTAGTTTGGTAAAAAAAAATACGTATATACAAACTTAGAAAACTGAATAAAAACCCGATCCGACTCGATTCAAACCGATTCGGCCTGATCCGAATACTTAAAATGAGCTTCATATTTTAAAGAAAGCTTAATTCTTAAAAAACCTAAAAATTTTCAAGCCCAAATAAAACCACGTCCAAAAAGTTTTTTGTGCATCTCCAACTACCCGCTATTAGAATGAAAAACAGGCTATACTTAAACTTAGCTTACTCAGTTATAATACCACTCAAAGTGGTGTCTGAGGAGGGTAGCTGTACGCAGACCATGCCCCTATACAATAGGGAGGCTGTTTCCGAAGGATCCCCGGCCATTACAAATACAGAAATACAAATACAGAAAGGAAATCTAATACAAACTAAGAAACTCACGCATACGCAGGAGTCGAACCCCTGACCTCCTTCAAAGGAGGCCAGTGGCTCAACCAGTGCATCAACATGTTGTTGGCAGAATGAAAAACAGGCTATCATAGTGCTAAATAATTTGTCAACTCCAATTTTAGATTTGAAAATAATAGCCGTACGTAAGATAGATGTGGGCCTTTGTGTCAGTTCAGAGGAAGCATTTCTTGAATTATTTATAACAATCAAAAAGAAAATATCAATTCTGACTAAGCAACGGTTGAGATGATCCCATTTGGAGAGCAAAGAAAAATAGTGGTTGATCGTTAACAGGCCTGTCAACCGCTCCAATCCGATCTAAGACCTTATAACAGGTGTGTTGGGGAACCTTTTTTCAGAATAAGTTATTTATTTTAAGACAAAGTTAGAGATTCCTAACTTTTTCTTAAAAAAAATTAATTTTTTTTGGAACTTATAGAATCTCAAACATACATTAAATACTTGTATTAAAAAAAATTATCAAAATATGAAATATTTACCCGAAAATAAGTCCAAAAGGACTTATTTTAAATCTGGCCAAACAGGTCAAGCATCTCCAAGAATCTCTTAACTCACTCTTAAATATAATATAAAATATTGGTTCTTAGTAACTTAGGAGGTGGTATTATATTAAGACTTTTATGACTTTTAATGATTTTAGAGCAACTCCAACAACCTCTTTACTTTTTCTCTAAAAATAATATAAATTAATTGACTCATAACTATTAAAGAGATAAATTTACACATTCACTCCAATAATCTTCCTTAAACCCAATCTCTATCTAAACCAAACCAAACCAAACATACCCAGTATATCCCGCTCAGAGCAGGGTCTGGGGAGGGTAAGTTGTACGCAGACCATGCCCCCGCTTTTTAAGGCAGGGAGGCTATTTCCGTGAAGACCCTCGGCTAGGTGCATGACAGATACGGTGGGTGCTATATACATAGGAATCCAAAAGGTACGAAAATGTTCAAAGCATTACCTACGCCCATGGCGTTCTGCACATGGGACCTACCTGCCTGCTAGGAATTATGATTCGCATGTCCTGGTGCGCTCCGCTCTACCAGCTTGTGAGAATAAACTCCTGTCGGGCCCCCTGAGCCCAAGCGCACTACCCCACACAGAGATAAGGCCGGTCCGATCTCCCTGTAACTGCAAAACCGACAATAGAAGACAATAAAAGCGAAAAATGAGAACGAAAAAGCCGGTTTACTAAGATAAAGCTAACCGAGACAACCCAACTCTGAGGCTCTCCACAACAGAGCCGCTCCCTAAAAGAGCGGCTCTTCCCACGACCTCCTCGGTCTGCCCCTCCTCGCCCCAACAACCGAAAGACTCTCGACCCTCCTCACTGGGGCTTCAACCAGCCTCCTTCGGACGTGGCCGAACCATCTCAACCTCCCTTCCCTGACTTTCGCAGAAAGCGGCGCCACTTCAAGCTCGCTCCTAAACACCCCATTCGGGATTCTATCTAACATCGTGCGCCCACACGACCACCGCAACATCCTCATTTCAGCTGCTTCCAGCTTGTTTTCGAGGGCCTTCTTCGCCGCCCAACACTCAGAACCGTAAACGCAGGCCGTATTGCCGCTCTATAGAATTTCCCTTTCAACTTTAAAGGGACCTTCTTGTGACGCCCCGGGATCCGGGGTCAAGGATCCGGGCCGTCAAAGTCCAAATTCCGATCAATATTAATATCCCTGTAAGTTTTTTTTTTTATATAAATAATTAAATAAATAAGCAGTTGACCCCGCACTAATACACACACACACCAGTCATAAGCTCATAGAACAACAACCACAATATTTAAAAGTTTTAAAGTTAACAGTTATTACAAGCCCAGAATTTACTAAGTACATTGTTGAACAAAGCTTCTACAGGAAGCACTTCAACAACTAAAGTTTATTACAACTTACACACTTAATTTACATAAGTATACTAAGCCCCTCCGCTTGTCACTACCTCGGGGATGGTCGCCAGCACTCGCTCAAAAGGTCGCCTTTCCCTTACCCTCTTGCGGGGTGTGGTACGTAGTATCGGCATGGGACCTAGCTGCTATATACATAAGTAGCAAGAGTGAGCTATAATAGCTCAGCAAGAACATTCTGTAACTAAAATTTAGAATGTGAACAAGTATACATATATGTATAGGCATATGTAATAGCAGGAAACAATTAAAATCCTTAAGGAAGAGTAAAGCTCTTATTTAATAATACATCATCCACTCACTATTATAAGAAAGTAATCTTATATTAATATAATATCAGTTTTTCTTCATCTGTATCCATAATACCATCATCTCATATCATTACTCTGTTTTCAGTATAGAAACCTGAAATAATATAATATCAGTTTTTCTTCATCTGTAACTATCATTCCATCATCTCATATCATTATTCTGTTTTCAGTATAGAAATCTGAAAACCATTGTCTACACTTCCTTTTCAAAAAAACATTGGGGATATCTGCTGTCGCCTGATACGTTAGGACGATGATCAGTCGCCTAATCGTATCTGCTCTCTTTTTACTACCGGTAGAAGGAATGAAAATCATCCCTGGAGGAAGGCCACCTGCTAACATCCTCCCTTGGCATCTTCGTGCCGTAATAAAAATAATAAATGCTGGACTGTGTCGCACACAGCCCTGACACAGCCACTTACGCAATTCTGTTGCAATCCCCCTCTTTATCACATCGTTATTCTTTTTTTTTTTTTAAATATCATTCCACATTTCCATTTTCTCACTTTCGTTTTCACATATCATTCTCTCATATCATTTCCATTCTCACACATTACTTCTATGAAATATATATATATCATAAGGTTTGATTATGATTCAGACCTCTCTTTCAAATTCAGAAATCAAATAATGTTTATTAAACCACTGATACTCAATAAGAACATTTTTAATATAATATTATAACCATATAACCCTCGATAACAACTGATACCATTCTCTCTTATTCTCTTAATCATAAGGCATGTTCAATTCATGCATAATCATCTTGATACATATCCATCTCATACTCCCATGCATATTCATATACATCTTATACTCATATCCATATTCATATACATCTTCAGATATCTTTCTTTTCAATATTAATACTCAAGGAAGACAATTTCTTCACAATATAGTAATGATAGCATCACATATATATTTCACAAAATCAAGTTTCTTTGTGAAGATAAGTAGTTTTACAAATAGGGATAGAAGAAATCTTGCCTCGGTTTCGATATCCTGACGGTATGGCTCGTCCCTCTTCCGGAGTTTCTATAAACACAAAAGGACCATCGTTAGAACCACATCTCTTACTCACTACACTCTTGTATAACATTACCTTTTGAGACTTTAATATATGTTTAAAGTATTCTTATTACCCCAAAGGTTTCCAGAACTTAACCGTTTATAACCTAAATCGAAGTTTCAGGGGTTTTCACCATTTTCCTTAACGACCACACTTAACTGTAAAAATTCTCAGAAAATATGGATTTCGAATTTTTATGTAAGGTCAACTGTCAAGGGTCCTCTGACCACCCTACTACACTATCCCAAAATTTCGTGACTTTTAACAATGTTAAAGTATGGTAATTGTAACCTCAAGTTTGATACATTTACGGTTTCTCGGTTTCTGAACCGCTTTCACTAAAACTGACTTTTCTCCTAAACCGTTCATCAGATTTTAACGCACCTTATATCAAAACGATCTATGAACTAAGCTCTATCATTTCATAGTTAAATAGGAACCTGGACAGTAGGGTACCATACGGATGCAGGGGGTCCAAAACAGGGCAATTTACATCCTAACGAAAATCGGGCATTATAACGGCTATAATTTCGTACTTTCCATAAATCCAACTCCTCCAAATCAATTATCAAACACCATAATCATCACCTACACCATGTGGTATTCTTCACCAGCCATGGTTACAAGTCCACAACACAATTTTCACATCAAAACAAACCACTTATACACATAATCATTATAAACATTACATTAACACCACTTAACTACCAACCACTTCAATATCTACCATAAATATAAAAGGCCAAGCATGTTTATACCTTCTTGAAGCTTTGACAACTCTTAAAAATCCTTGATAAACCTTGGGCACTCCTTAAACAACCTTAGATTAACTTGAATCAACTAAAGGAATCATAAAAACCAAGTTAGTTTCTTGAAACCACTATTCATCACTATTCATCAAGCAACTTTCATGAATTTATTACCTATGAAGATGATGATGGTTGGCCTTGAAACTTTGTGCTAGTCTTAATTTATCCTCCAAGAAGCTCCATGATTTTTCCCTTGATTTAATCTTGATGCTAGCTAGGGTTTGTGTTTTTATTTTTTTTTTCTTTCTTCCTTTTTCTTCTAGTTGGCCGAATGGGGTAATAGCAAGGGGAGAGAGATTTTTTTTTTTGCTTGGTTTGATCTTATCTAATCTTAATCTAACTTAATTTAGAGTGTGTTGGAAGCTTGGTAAAAATCTAGGTGTTAAAAGACTAATCTACCCTTAATTTGGTTTAGTGGAAGATGACATCATTAACATGATTTCATAATTCTCTTTTTTTCTTGATTTCTTTTCTAATTATAATGCTAGTACTCTTGGTAATTATAATGGGGTATGTATCCTTGTTATTTTATAAATCTTGGTTGCTTAATCTCCATATTCGTCTAATTGTGGTTCGTTTCGAATGTACCTCATTATCTCAGTGGTTTTGAAATCATTTAACAATCCAAATTCCATTGATATTTTCTTAACTTAATAATCCCCTGGCTCAAATCTAAATTCACCAAATCCCTCAATATATAATTCTTATAATGTCTCCATGCTCCTTAATATCCAATAGAAGCTTATTCGAAATCAAAATCCTCAAAAATCAAAATTCAGGAATT
Organism: Saposhnikovia divaricata; assembly: GCA_036435485.1. Taxonomy (NCBI): domain Eukaryota; kingdom Viridiplantae; phylum Streptophyta; class Magnoliopsida; order Apiales; family Apiaceae; genus Saposhnikovia; species Saposhnikovia divaricata. Next base: position 62,187,177 of record CM071597.1, on the reverse strand, counting down.
TCTAAAATCCATCGTTATTTCGAGTCACTTATTTCCATTGTACAACACTAATATGGTTTCTGTTTATTCATTTTATGTTTCCATTATAGGGTACCTATATACCATTTCTCTAAATCCTCGAAATTTACTATTCATGTGACCACTGTAGCATTACTGAAGTTAGGGTTATTACATCCTTCCCCCCTTAAAAGGATTCCGTCCCGGAATCATGTTGGAAATGTCCATAAGTATCTTTCTCCTTCACATCTTCTAACTTCCACACTATTTCCTTTATCCTTTTTCCTTCTATAATCTATCTATCTTGTTTGCGCAGAAATATACTAACATAACTTCCTTGTCATTCATCAACATGCCATTTAGTTTATCAATAGCAGTCCTTTTACTGTCTGTTCCTCACAAATCTTCTCCTGTTTCAAGTCATTCCAGGTTATCTCGTCTCTCCTTCCTCTTTTGACGAAGATATTCGCCACTACATTGACCTTTTCTGAATGGTAGTGTATCTCACTTATGGTTTGACCATCTTCTGATCTCTATCATGACATAAATATTAATTCCTCAATATTCCCATAGTTCCTCTCTGTAAAATTTTCCAGAAAATAAGCTCTAGTAATATTCTTTAAAACAATTGTAAGAAAATACTACCTATAATATATATTTCCTGTTCGTCTCAACGAGCTTGTGTTTTCCCAAAACACTCCTACTTTTCTTTTCATAACGTTTCCTAGCCCTTAACAGATACTGATTTTCCTTATCTATTTTATTAACTTATTTATTCCATTAATTGATTAAGTCGATCCTTAACCAAAGACTTACACACAAAATTTAAATCGAAAAAAAACAAGTACCTGTATCCGCATCTGGTTTCGTCAACGCTTCCCCTAAGGTCATGTTGTACACTCTAGCAGTAGGCCTATTTGAAGCAGCCCCACTCTGTCCTGACGCGTATGACCCACCTGAACGGCAATCTCTAGCAAAGTGTCCTAGTTTCCCACACTGGTAACACTTAACATCTCTTTTAGGGTTTGCATCAGTTGATGGGCACTGGTTAAAGTAGTGTCCTTTTTGTCCACACTTAAAACCAGTTACTCCCAGCACTCTACAGACTCCTATATGCTTTTTACCACACGTCTCACAATCTGGTAATGGTGGTCGTGATTGATTGGACTGAAATGTTCCCGAAGACTTTCCACCCTGACTCACCGTCTCACTAGTAGTCTTGTTACCCCCCGACTTTCCCACAAATTGAGATTTTTGTCCTTTACCTCCTTTGTTAAAGTAGCTTCCCTCACTTGAACCTCCTTTTGGGCCCTCAAATCTTCTTTTCTTATTCTCTCGACCTATTTGAACCTGCTCACTCTCGGCCTCTATAATTGATGCCTTTTGAACCACTGCAGCATAATCAGTTAACTCAAATGGGGCCACTCTCGTTCGTAACCAGGGTTTTAACCCTTGTTGAAACCTTTTTGCACGTTGTTCTTCAGTACGCACAAACTCGGGAACAAACCTCGACAGTTCTGAGAATTTATTTTCATACTCTGCCACTGTTAGGTTATCCTGTTTTAACTCCAGAAACTTTAATTCCATTTGGTTTTCTAGATACCTAGGAGAATACTTTTCTAGGAACACTCTAGTGAAACGCTCCCAGGTTATCACTCCCGCTTCCTCTAGGTTCTTCCTAGCTTCCCACCAGTAATTTGCCTCTCCCTTTAGGAGATAGGCTGCAAAAACTGTTTTCTGATCTTCCTCTATCCTCAGTATTTCGAAAGCTTTCTCCATTTCTTTTAGCCATGCCCTGGCTACTACTGGGTTAGTGGTTCCCTCGAATTCTGGGGGCTTTAATGACTTAAAGGCACGAAAGGAACTAGCTGCCTGGTTGGGGAGAACAGGTGGTGGTTGAGGATTCTGTGGATTTGCTAAATTCTGCCTTAATAAGTCCATGAATTGGGCAAAGGGATCACCTCCCGGATTCCTTTGTTGGCCAGTTGATTCCTCTTCTCCTTCTTCATGATTTTCTTCATTATGAGCATTTTCGTTCAGTCTAGTACCTTCGATATTTCGACTTCTTTCGTCTCTCTCATTTTCCCTTGCATTCGCTCTACTGTCACGTCTAGGCGGCATAGTTCTGTACATAACAATAGTCCTTATTAATTACCCGAATTTGGGTTACTATATACATCATTTCTATATACACAATTATATCATTAATTAGCTCATTTGCATATCACAATATCTTTATCATGCGATTTTCATCTAGTTATACCATAACTTTAGTAGGTAAGTGTATCGCCCTTAACACGATAGCCTTTTCATTAAGTCAATCACCTTTTATACATCAATATTTCTGAGTCTCAACATTTATTATACAAAAATATGCAGCAAAAATTTAGATAGAAATGCACAAACTTCATTAATGTACATAAATATTTTACAATTTGGGTACAACATCTTTTACTGCTAATAATATACATCATCTAATACAAGGTTCGAAACCCAAAACATAGCCGTACATACTAATCCGATATCACCAAAAGTACTACTAACTGTCCTCTAATCAGACTGGGATTAAAACAGTGGACAACTAAACTAATCCCCAAAATGACATCAGCAAGATGACTAGTCTGATTAGTGACAACTACTATCCCGGCTCACACCCCTGCCCTGACAACATCCCGTATCTGGACCACCATGGTAGTAACCGTATCAACTATCTGGGCCCTCCATGCCGGGTCTCCCCTATCACCCAACAACCTCCTAATATCTCCTAATGCTCGTAGCTCAATACTGATCATCCCCAGAGATATCCCATCCGGGATAACCCCTCCTCTCCCTCTCTCTAACCTCTGTAGAAGGGTGTCTATAGTCCTGCGGGACTCCTCCAACTGTCCCTGAAGAGCAAAGTACTCGGTCAATAAGGTAGCTGAAAGTGAGTCGCCCGCCGGTAAGGGTGCCTCCTGAGGGGGTACAGCTAGGGGAGGTGCATCCACAGGTGGAGGTGGTGCAAAGGGTGGGGATGGAGGAACCGACTCTGTCTCAGCATCCTCTGAAGGATCCTCCTCCTCCTCAAAGAAACCAAAATGCCCTGGAGGGGTAAACTGCTCAAAAGGATCATCTATAGGGTCAGGACTAGGTAGAGGGGATGGAACTGGTGACGGCACCGGGATGGGTCGGACAGGAGTGGGAATCATCTGAATATCCCTCCACTCAATCGGCTCCTCAGGTATAACTGACAACCTAGGCCTCTTACGCAGTGGCCTCTCCTCCTCAGGGATCTCCGATCTCACTCTGGAAGGACCTGCCTCGTCAGATCCTGTAGAAGGTCTACCCATATATGGCACTAGGGCCACAGCATCTCTCCGTCTCTGCTCCTCTGCCTCATCTCTCTCTAATCGCTCTCTAGCCGCCGCCCGGCGTCTCTCCCTGAGGTCCTCAACTGCATACTCGGGGACCTCTACCCCGGCCAGCTGAAGATCTAATAGCTCCTGCTCTGACCTCCCTAGCCACTGGGGGTCCTGACTCGGCTCACCCATCTCCGCTCCCTATAATAAAACATAAAATTCTATTAGTAACAGTCTAATAAATTATAATATATGCTTAAAGTAAATACTACCTGCGATATACCACCCCTGAACTTGATGGAAGTTCACAATTTATATTATAACTGATACATTTATTATTATCACTTTTGTTCTATGAGCATATGACTCTTAGCTCTGATACCATCTGTGACGCCCCGGGATCCGGGGTCAAGGATCCGGGCCGTCAAAGTCCAAATTCCGATCAATATTAATATCCCTGTAAGTTTTTTTTTTTTTTATAAATAATTAAATAAATAAGCAGTTGACCCCGCACTAATACACACACACACCAGTCATAAGCTCATAGAACAACAACCACAATATTTAAAAGTTTTAAAGTTAACAGTTATTACAAGCCCAGAATTTACTAAGTACATTGTTGAACAAAGCTTCTACAGGAAGCACTTCAACAACTAAAGTTTATTACAACTTACACACTTAATTTACATAAGTATACTAAGCCCCTCCGCTTGTCACTACCTCGGGGATGGTCGCCAGCACTCGCTCAAAAGGTCGCCTTTCCCTTACCCTCTTGCGGGGTGTGGTACGTAGTATCGGCATGGGACCTAGCTGCTATATACATAAGTAGCAAGAGTGAGCTATAATAGCTCAGCAAGAACATTCTGTAACTAAAATTTAGAATGTGAACAAGTATACATATATGTATAGGCATATGTAATAGCAGGAAACAATTAAAATCCTTAAGGAAGAGTAAAGCTCTTATTTAATAATACATCATCCACTCACTATTATAAGAAAGTAATCTTATATTAATATAATATCAGTTTTTCTTCATCTGTATCCATAATACCATCATCTCATATCATTACTCTGTTTTCAGTATAGAAACCTGAAATAATATAATATCAGTTTTTCTTCATCTGTAACTATCATTCCATCATCTCATATCATTATTCTGTTTTCAGTATAGAAATCTGAAAACCATTGTCTACACTTCCTTTTCAAAAAAACATTGGGGATATCTGCTGTCGCCTGATACGTTAGGACGATGATTAGTCGCCTAATCGTATCTGCTCTCTTTTTACTACCGGTAGAAGGAATGAAAATCATCCCTGGAGGAAGGCCACCTGCTAACATCCTCTCTTGGCATCTTCGTGCCGTAATAAAAATAATAAATGCTGGACTGTGTCGCACACAGCCCTGACACAGCCACTTACGCAATTCTGTTGCAATCCCCCTCTTTATCACATCGTTATTCTTTTTTTTTTTTTTAAAATATCATTCCACATTTCCATTTTCTCACTTTCGTTTTCACATATCATTCTCTCATATCATTTCCATTCTCACACATTACTTCTATGAAATATATACATATCATAAGGTTTGATTATGATTCAGACCTCTCTTTCAAATTCAGAAATCAAATAATGTTTATTAAACCACTGATACTCAATAAGAACATTTTTAATATAATATTATAACCATATAACCCTCGATAACAACTGATACCATTCTCTCTTATTCTCTTAATCATAAGGCATGTTCAATTCATGCATAATCATCTTGATACATATCCATCTCATACTCCCATGCATATTCATATACATCTTATACTCATATCCATATTCATATACATCTTCAGATATCTTTCTTTTCAATATTAATACTCAAGGAAGACAATTTCTTCACAATATAGTAATAATAGCATCACATATATATTTCACAAAATCAAGTTTCTTTGTGAAGATAAGTAGTTTTACAAATAGGGATAGAAGAAATCTTGCCTCGGTTTCGATATCCTGACGGTATGGCTCGTCCCTCTTCCGGAGTTTCTATAAACACAAAAGGACCATCGTTAGAACCACATCTCTTACTCACTACACTCTTGTATAACATTACCTTTTGAGACTTTAATATATGTTTAAAGTATTCTTATTACCCCAAAGGTTTCCAGAACTTAACCGTTTATAACCTAAATCGAAGTTTCAGGGGTTTTCACCATTTTCCTTAACGACCACACTTAACTGTAAAAATTCTCAGAAAATATGGATTTCGAATTTTTATGTAAGGTCAACTGTCAAGGGTCCTCTGACCACCCTACTACACTATCCCAAAATTTCGTGACTTTTAACAATGTTAAAGTATGGTAATTGTAACCTCAAGTTTGATACATTTACGGTTTCTCGGTTTCTGAACCGCTTTCACTAAAACTGACTTTTCTCCTAAACCGTTCATCAGATTTTAACGCACCTTATATCAAAACGATCTATGAACTAAGCTCTATCATTTCATAGTTAAATAGGAACCTGGACAGTAGGGTACCATACGGATGCAGGGGGTCCAAAACAGGGCAATTTACATCCTAACGAAAATCGGGCATTATAACGGCTATAATTTCGTACTTTCCATAAATCCAACTCCTCCAAATCAATTATCAAACACCATAATCATCACCTACACCATGTGGTATTCTTCACCAGCCATGGTTACAAGTCCACAACACAATTTTCACATCAAAACAAACCACTTATACACATAATCATTATAAACATTACATTAACACCACTTAACTACCAACCACTTCAATATCTACCATAAATATAAAAGGCCAAGCATGTTTATACCTTCTTGAAGCTTTGACAACTCTTAAAAATCCTTGATAAACCTTGGGCACTCCTTAAACAACCTTAGATTAACTTGAATCAACTAAAGGAATCATAAAAACCAAGTTAGTTTCTTGAAACCACTATTCATCACTATTCATCAAGCAACTTTCATGAATTTATTACCTATGAAGATGATGATGGTTGGCCTTGAAACTTTGTGCTAGTCTTAATTTATCCTCCAAGAAGCTCCATGATTTTTCCCTTGATTTAATCTTGATGCTAGCTAGGGTTTGTGTTTTTATTTTTTTTTTCTTTCTTCCTTTTTCTTCTAGTTGGCCGAATGGGGTAATAGCAAGGGGAGAGAGATTTTTTTTTTGCTTGGTTTGATCTTATCTAATCTTAATCTAACTTAATTTAGAGTGTGTTGGAAGCTTGGTAAAAATCTAGGTGTTAAAAGACTAATCTACCCTTAATTTGGTTTAGTGGAAGATGACATCATTAACATGATTTCATAATTCTCTTTTTTTCTTGATTTCTTTTCTAATTATAATGCTAGTACTCTTGGTAATTATAATGGGGTATGTATCCTTGTTATTTTATAAATCTTGGTTGCTTAATCTCCATATTCGTCTAATTGTGGTTCGTTTCGAATGTACCTCATTATCTCAGTGGTTTTGAAATCATTTAACAATCCAAATTCCATTGATATTTTCTTAACTTAATAATCCCCTGGCTCAAATCTAAATTCACCAAATCCCTCAATATATAATTCTTATAATGTCTCCATGCTCCTTAATATCCAATAGAAGCTTATTCGAAATCAAAATCCTCAAAAATCAAAATTCAGGAATTTCTAAAATCCATCGTTATTTCGAGTCACTTATTTCCATTGTACAACACTAATATGGTTTCTGTTTATTCATTTTATGTTTCCATTATAGGGTACCTATATACCATTTCTCTAAATCCTCGAAATTTACTATTCATGTGACCACTGTAGCATTACTGAAGTTAGGGTTATTACACTTCTTGTCGCACATCACCCCTGACGCTGCCATCCACCTTAGCCACCCAGCCTTGATACGATGTTTGACATCGTCTTCAACCTCACCTTCCTTCTGGATGATCGAGCCTAGATACTTGAACTTGTCCGAACTAGGTACAATTTGATCTTGAATCTTAACTTCCACTCCTACCTCGCTGTCCACTCCACTGAAGTTACACCCTAGATACTCGGTTTTAGAACGACTCATCCGTAAGCCTTGGGACTCCAAAGTAGATCTCCATAGTTCCAGCTTCACGTTCACCTCCCCCCTCGACTCCGCCACTAACACGATATCATCAGCGAAGAGCATGCACCAAGGGACGGTATCTTGAATCCCTCGCGACAAGACATCAAGGATAAGGGCGAAAAGAAAAGGGCTAAGGGCCGACCCCTGATGAAGCCCTATCTCAACAGGGAAAAAACATGAGTCACCCACTGGGGTCCGGACGCAAGAACTAGCTTGAGAGTACATGTCTTGAATCGCCCTACGTACGGCGACGCCACTCTCCTCTCTACAAGGCCCTTCCAAATAGCTTCACGAGGGATGCTGTCATAAGCCTTCTAAAGATCAATGAACACCATATGAAGGTCTTTGCGACGCTCCCTGAACTTCTCCATAAGGCGTCTGACGAGATGAATGGCCTCGGTCGTCGATCTCCACGGCATAAAACCAAATTGATTCTCTGAGATTACAACTTCTCTTCTAATCCGACATTCAACCACTCTCTCCCAAAGTTTCATAGTATGACTAAGTAATTTAATACCCCTATAGTTACTACAACTCTGGGCATCGCCTTTGTTCTTGAAAAAAGGAACCAATCTCTATCTATATTTTACTATTTAATTATACAAGCATATAATCAATATCATGTATGATGAGTTTATTGGAAAGAAGGAAACAATAAAAAATGATTTAGAAATGACTTAGGAGAGATTTTGTCCTCCTCAATAAGGAGCAGTGTTCCAGAAATCGCTAGGCGGTCCGGGGCGGTTGGGGTACCGCCTAGCGCCTAATCGGGTAGGCGGGGATTAATCAGATGGATTAATCGGTTGTATTTAAATATTATTTTCAATATTTTATTTATTAAATATTTTTTCCGATTTTTAAAGTTTTCAACATTTTTTACTAATTTTTGACTACCTAGACCACTTTTTGACCGCCTTTCAACCGATTTTTGATCGTCTAGGCCGATTTTTGATCGCCTAGGCCGCTTTTTGACCGCCTTGGCCGATTTATCCGTTTTTTGACCGATTTATACGAAAAACCGCCTAAATCTCCGCCTAACCCCAACTCGGAACGTTTTGATGGCGCCTAGCGCCTAGTCGGCCGCCTGGGCGCCGCCTCAACCGATTTTAGAACACTGATAAGGAGGAAACAAATAGAGCTTCTAAAGTTATGAGGAATGTTTAGGAGACTTTTGGAGATCATTTCAAACTTAAATTCTCCAAAAAAATGACTTAGAAGCCCATTTAAGAGCTTGTTGGTGTTGCTCTTAAAAGTCATGATGTATTCAATTTTAACATTTAAAGAGTCTTTAAAAGTATGGTGTTATTCAATTAAAACTTTTAAGAAGTATTTAAAAGTAGGGCGGTATTGAATTAGGCATTTATAGACTCTTTATAATTATCGTTTTATTCAAAAAGTCAATGATTTTTAATGAGAATGACTTTTAATGTCTTTTAACAAAAATTATAACTACATCTCTTGGGGAAAAAAGTCATAAGCTTTTTGATATGATTTGACATGACTTCTAATAACTCTATAAAAATCATTTTGAGTAATATTGTTTCATTTACTGTTAACAAATTTTTTTAAATTTCCCGTCGCTTTTCTTCTTCTTCTTCCATCTCCTTTTCTTCCTCTTCTTGGTTTTCAATTTCCATATTTATATTCATTTTAGTAAACGATATTGTTGAGGGTGCGATCTTCTGCAATTTTGTAAAACTAGATCATAACACACAAAGTAAAATAAGAACCCATCAAATATTATAGTAATTCATGGGCTTCTAAAAATATTGTGCTTACAAAAATTCACACAAAACACCAATAAAATTAGCTTTGCATCATAAAAATATTGTTGGCTAATGACATAGCTCTACATCATAATTAGCTATGAATAGTGACAAATACAATTCTCAAATAAAAATATGCAATGAATACTCGGTTTAACAAGAAATATACCTTGTACTCAATTTTCTGGTGGCTGGATTGATCAGAGAACATACATCGAAATTGGGTTGCAGTGAAAAAAGGTTAAGGGTTTCACAACATAGATTAATATATGATCTTTGTAGTTAGTCTAATACACCACAAAATCCATCAAAAAGTCTATGAAAGTTTTTTGAGTCATCAAAAGTATTTCGAAATTTTGATGACTCAATAAGAATCATTAAAAGTCTATAAAATCCATAAAGTCGTTACCCCAAGAATTGTCATTAAAAGTCATAATACAATACCATCTTCTTAATGTACATTCATCTCCAACAATTCTCTTTATACTCACTCCTTATTTAATTTTATATTATTAAAAGTAAGTGAAATTCATAAAAAGACAAAAGAAAACTGAGGGAGAGAGATAATGTATTTTATGAATTTAGTATAAAATATAGTTAGGAGTGGATATGAGCTTTTATATTTGAGGAGAGAGATTACATTTTTAGTAAATTTAGAGCATCTTCAAGAGACTACTACATTCACTCTTAAAAATAATATAAATAAACGGCTCTTAACAAGTTATTACATTGGTTTATGTGCCAAGTTCCAACAATACTCTTTATCTATAATTTATTCATAAATCAACCCCACTATAACCAAAAGTTGTGCAAGAATTGGTGGACATGAATAGTTTATTAATAAAATATAAGTTAAGAGCTACTAGTGGATCTTAGAAACGAGGAGAGAGAAGAGGTTCTTAGTGTTTTTAAGAGCCACTAAGAGTCTCTTGGAGCAACATTTTCATTCCCTCTCCTCATTTTTTGAGTTAAGAGCTCAAGTAGAGAGCCTTTTGGAGATGCTCTTAGGAGTGACTAATAGTCTCTTGAAGCACATTTTTTTTTTCTCGCTCCTCAAGTCTCACTTAAGAGCCAAGATGAAGAGGCACTTGGAGATGCTTTTATATTTGTATATAGATTTATATAAAATAAATTTGGTTTGATAAAAATATAATTCGATAAAAATTCGATTTGTTTAATATGAATATAAATTTTAAATGATCTGATTTGTTAAGAATTCGATCTAAATATATATAATTATATATTAATATAATTATAATTATATAAATAATGAATAATTTTCAAATCATATAATATCCAAAAAAATCGTAATATTTTATAATATAACTTGAAAAAATTATTTCGTTTGTGATAAATACCTTATCATTGTATTACATCTAAAATTTTATATTTTAATTTGAATTATTTGAATGTTTAGAGTTGATAACTTGATCATTTTATTTTATTTAGTATATTTTAGGACTGATAGATATTTATTTTTGATTTTTAATATTCTATACTCCTTGTATTAATATGTTAATCTGTATTCCTACATCTTAAAATCGTTTGTTTTATCAATTTATATTTTAATTTTAATATTTTTTTAATTTTTTAAAAATATTAATTAAAATTAATATCCGATTAAATTACCCGTGATCTAATAGAACGGATATGAATTGATCGTAAAATTTTTAATATTTAACCCAATTTAATTTAATTCAAAAACTTAAATAAATTTGAATATAAATTTAACGTGATCGGATCCAAATTGGATCAATTGAAAGAATAGCCTAATCGGTAAGACATGACCAAAGTGCATTGACTTTAATGGCCACCAGTTTGGATTTTGTTTGCACCACCTAGTCAAGTAGTACAACTTATCCTTTATCTCTATATTAAATTATTATCTCGTTGGACCATATGTATCTTTTAGTTCAGATCTTCCTGGGTGAAAATGACATCGATTCATGAACATATCCACAATTATATTTTAGGATTTTCTTTTTTGCCAAGCATATTTTCAGGATTTTTTATATTTTAAAAAATGACAAGGACATCGAATTTCGTTGCAATTGGCTTTGATCTTTATATGTGCAGTAGTGGGAGCAGGCCCGTCTCAAACTTTTTTGGGGTCCTGTTTCAAGTATTAAAATTAGGTCCTAAATATTTTGAAATATTATTAAATTAAATCAAAATACAAATTTTAAGTAAATTTACTAAAATTGAAGTAACCATCCATTGATTTTAAATGTCTAAATCAACAAAAATTGATGATATAAGGAAGCGTTAATTTCTGAAAAGATAAAAACACATAAATATAACATATATATAAAGGAATTTTTTCAATTTTGGGGGCCTTTATAATTTGGAGCCCCTGTGCTAAGGGGCTTTTTGTACACCCTCGAAGATGGCTCTGAGTGGGAGTAGAAATGAATAAAAAATTTATTGGACTGAACTTTGATTAAATTTAGAAACATTAAATTTTTTATTAGTATTTGGTCTACCATTTGATTTTGATCGAGCTTGATCAAATTTCCGTTATATATATATATATATATATATATGCTTTTGCTCAAATACAAACCAATCCTTAAATACAAACTACAAACTAACACTAGATTAATTATATTTCATTTATTTTAAGGTTTCCGCCAAGGATACCTTCACAAAAAATGTTTAAAATAATTGGCTCTATCCAACAAAAAAAAAAACTTGCCGTGGAAATGCGAAGCATTTAAGACAGTAAACGGATGAGTTAGGTAGTCATGAGGGCCGCAGGCCCTCGACACACCCGTCAATCGTCTATTGCCTTTACCATTGATTGCCATTCCTTACAACTTTAGAATGATAAAGGCGCGAAGCGCCGTACAAGAAGGTGCGAAGCACCGTTAACCAGTGAAATCCACTGCCACGTCATCACGTGAACAGTGATTTTTTTTTTGGCTGAATGGAGCCAATTATTTTAAACACTTTTTGTATTGGGGTACCCCTAATTTGATCATTAGATTAGCATGAAATATTGAATTAGTGTTTAGTTTGTAGTTTGTAGTTAATTTTAGTTTGTCGACGACCGAGGCCGTTCATCTCGTCAGACGCCTTATGGAGAAGTTCAGGGAGCGCCGCAAAGACCTCCACATGGTGTTCATTGATCTCGAGAAGGCTTTTGACAGTATCCCCCGTGAAGCGATTTGGAAGGCCCTCGTAGAGCGGAATGTATCGTCGTCGTACGTAAGAATGATACAAGACATGTACTCCCAAGCTACTTCTTGCGTCCGGACCCCAGTGGGTGACTCACGTTTCTTCCCTGTGGAGATTGGGCTTCATCAGGGATCGGCCCTTAGTCCTCTCCTTTTCGCACTTATCCTGGATGTCATGTCACGCGGGATACTAGACGCCGTCCCGTGGTGCATGCTCTTCGCTGACGATATTGTGCTAGTGGCGGAGTCTAGGGGGGAGGTCAACGAGAAGTTGGAACTATGGAGATCAACTTTGGAGTCACAAGGCTTGCGGGTGAGTAGAACTAAAACCGAGTATCTCTGGTGCAACTTCAGTGGCGAGGCCATCGACGAAGGGGTGGAGGTTAAGATCGAAGATCAGATCGTCCCACGTACGGATAAGTTCAAGTATCTGGGGTCGATCATCCAGAAGGAAGGTGAGGTTGAAGACGATGTCAAGCATCGTATCAATGCTGGGTGGCTAAGGTGGAGGGCAGCGTCAGGGGTGATGTGCGACAAGAAGGTTCCTTTAAAGTTGAAAGGGAGATTCTATAGAGCGGCTATCCGGCCTGCGATGTTATATGGTTCTGAGTGCTGGGCAGCGAAGAAGACCCACGAAAGCACGTTGGAAGCAGCTGAAATGAGGATGTTGCGGTGGTCGTGTGGCCGCACGTTGCTAGATAGAATCTTTAATAGGGTGTTCAGGACCGAGCTCGAAGTGGCGCCCCTCTCTGCGAAAGTTAGAGAAGGGAGGTTGAGATGGTTCGGCCACGTCCGTAGGAGGCGGCCGGAAGCCCCAGTGCGAAGGGTCGAGAGTCTTTCGGTTGATGGGGTGAGGAGGAGAGGCAGACTGAGGAGGTCATGGGAAGAGGAGCTTAGGTTGGATTTGAAGGCTATGAACCTGAGTGAGACCTTGACCGCTGACAGGTGTTCGTGGAGGCGGCAAATCAGAGTGGTGGACTCTCTTCTAGGGGACGGCTCTATAGTGGAGAACCTCAGAGTTGGGTTGTCTCGGATGACCTTATCATAGGAGTTTGGCTTTTGCCGATTTCTTTTCCCATTTTCATTTATTATTTTTATTATCATATGTTTCCCGGTTGTGCAGGTGCAGGGAGCTTCGCTTGGTAGTAACTAGGGGCATGGTAGGTAAGTCCCGTGTGGAGAAAGCCATGGGCTCAGGTATTGCTGTGAACGTTGTCGCATATCCTTTAGATTCCTTTGTATTTATCACCCACCGTATATGTCGTGCACATAGCCGAGGGTCTTTACGGAAACAGCCTCCCTACCCTAAAAAGTGGGGGCATGGTCTGCGTACAACCTACCCTCCCCAGACCCTGCTCTTAGAGGGATATACTGGGTATGTTTGGTTTTGGTTTTGGTTTTTAGTAGAGTAGGACCCTATATACATATATCAATATTTTACATATATGAGATAAATTGTGTTTATTTAATTATTAAAATCGATCAAATTTAAACATGATAGGATAACTCAAATGATAAAAGTTTATCTTTTATTGTTTCAGGTTCTAAGTTATTCTCATACTTTGTAAGATAGACAAGCCTAATTATTAAAAAAAAAAAAAACGACCAGACCAGGCCGTACCAAGTTTACCAAACAAATGTTTGTTCAAAATTATATTCCATTCTTTGAATTTTGTCGAATGTGTTTTTTTTTTTGAACAAAAAAACATTTCCATTAAAATCAAACATCCAACAATAATATCTTCAACACTAATGGAGGAGACTCATATCAACAAAGCTATTTAACGTACAAGGTGTTGGAAAAACTTAATATTTTAGACTAAGTTATGGACCATTTTGAAAAAACCTAGCTTTAGAATGAGCTACCCTGTTTATATGCTTGCTAGCAAAAACAATTGAAACACCTCTCTTATTATCAACTATAGATTTGCAATGCTCAAATAATATCACCTAGCTCCATCCTGTTCTGGATCGTTTTTTTGACTGGATTTACACCTAACAATGAGTCGCTTTCCACAATCGTTACAGTCGAATGTGTTATTCTCCATACATGCATGGGATACGTGATTATACGATTTATTAAATTTATTCATGATTAATCTGAATTGCAACATAAACTATACAATAAATGATGTAATTTTGGGAAGCCGTAAAACATAATATTCAATTTAATATTTTTGATTTAATTTAATAGTTTTGATGAGAGAGTACAAATCTCAATAAATTCGCAAGAAATGATGTATTTGGTTAGTATGAAATTTTTGAATGACTTGGAATAATGTTATATGACCTGTGATAAATTTTAATTTATGATTGTATATATATACATTCGTGGTTCATTTTTATTAGGAAAATTACTACTCCATTACCAAGATGATATATGAGTATATGGGATAAATTTTGATTTTCCAACATTTTTCATTATTAAATACTAACATACAAATTAAAATTTTGTTACTATTAATCAAGCTTATTTATTGTTAATCAAATTACGTCCAAATCTTAATGTACAGAATTTATAGACAAAGTCCTGTGCAGCAAAAAGAATATGTTGGCACTCTTCATGCCTTCTTCCGATTTGCCCCCATCATTTTACATTAATTAACGACAAAATGACAATTTGTAACCCCTATGTATATGGGTTTTGTCAAATTGGTCCAGATTTACGTTTTTTAGCACTTTGCAACCCCTATATTTAAATCTTGCTTCATATTACAATCCCTATCTTCAAAAATGACAGTTTGTACCCCTTATGTATAGAGGTTTTTGACTCATTTTTGCTTGTAAAATAGGTCAATTAGACGGGATGGGTTGTAATATGAAGCGAGATTTGAAGATAGGGGTTGCAAAGTGCTAAAAAACATAAATCTGGACCAATTTGACAAATCCCATATACATAGGGGTTACAAAGTGTCATTTTGTCTTAATTAATTAACTTTCTTTAACAAAAATTATGGTTCTAAAAATTTCCGATTTAAACGATTAATTTTTTATTATTGTAATTTATTGTTAAGTAATTAATTGATTCGATTTTTGAAATCCGATTAATCCTGTGAATTTATTTAAAATGATATGTTTAATTGTAAATTAGCCTAATATATTAAATATTATTATAATATCCGATTAATACTCCGATTAATCTCTGATCATCCGATTAATCTTAAATCGATATCTCAACCAATTTATACCTGTTACCGAATTTTAAAAAAAACTCATTAGTACATTCGCTAATTATTAGTTTTCCTTCCCTCATCTATAGGCGGACGCCAAACGCACATTTCAATCCACTTTACAATTTTCCACTGACCTACTAGTTCTCACCGGTTCATCCGGTACCCCTCCTTTTCTTCCCTTTTTCTACTCACAAACTTTCTTCAAGAATAATGAACAAAAATTTCTTCAACCGTGTTCCATTTTATTTTTCTCCCAGGAAAAGCGAAAAAATGAAAATAATTATATCAAATGGATTTCGTGTAAAAAGTCACGAAAAATAAAATTTTATTTATCCTTTCCAAATTCCATAAATATAATATCACTCATATATGTATTCTTTTATCTAAATTTAAATCTTCATCTCTTTATTTAATTTTTTGTGTGTTTATATTTCTTAATTTATGTACATAATATTAAATTTTTTTATATATTTTTTATGCATTCCATCCATATCCGATATATGGTAGAACCTCGATAAATGAATATTCGATAAGTGAATAACCTCGTCAAATAAATAATTTTTTCCGATCCCGACATAATAAAGATAATGTATTTTTGATTTTGATAAATGAATAATCTCAATTAATGAATAAATTTTTTTGATCCCGAACATATTCATTTATTGAAGTTTAACTGTATTCAGAAAGGGTAAAAGGAATTTAAAGATTGTAAAATGTATTCCCTTCGTCTTTTCCAATTGTTAATATTTTTCAAAGGATGTTCGGTATGTATTTTAAGGTGCATGTTAAAATAGTTCCATAACTTAATTTTTAAAATTTTCTTTATACAAAAAAAAATCTTAAAATAAAGTTATGTAATTATCCACAAAATGCACATTAAAATGCTTGTTAATAATTGGAAAGAACTGAAGGAGTAACCCGGTTCCTATTTACCGGACAAACCGGTCACCATCTCTGCACCAAATATCTTTTACTACTACTCTACATTTCTTGTAAATTTCAATACAACTCCAAATTCGCCTCAAATTCAAGCCAAATTAATTTCCATTTCCATTATATTTTTTTTTCAAATCTTTACATACACAAGCCCCTCTTTTTTCTCTCTCACTTGATTGTATGTATCGATCAAACTTAAGTTACCCACAAAACACACACTTGTTTATGTTTGTGTCTACCCTTCTGAAGCAAACAACATAAGTTGGGCTTGTCTTAACTCACTCTCCCTCTCTTCAGATCTGTAAGTAAACTTGTATGTCTCTATTTACTGTCCCAGATTATTCTTTTGTAATAATCTTGTTGCTTTTAATTACTTAATGCGATCTTTATTATGTTTACTTGTTTTGTTAATGATTTGATTATATGATTAGTTGTTTACTTAATGCACTCATTGATTGTGTATGTTAAATTTATTTGTGTGGATTGATGAATTTATGATTGTTTGCTTTTTTGTTATGTATGATATGATGTATTTATTCTAGAGTTATGATTTCGCAACAAGTTGCATTTTTTATGTCAAGTTTTAGATTTTTGGTTTATGTGATTCGAGTCTGATTTAATGGATTGTGGCATGATAATTTCTTTTGAGTTTAATTAAATGAATGGTGATTTTATAAATTTTTGTTTGGGTTTAGTTAATTTTTGCTTTTTGTAACTTTGTTGTAATGTAAGGTATGTGACGGTAATCAGTTCTAGGTGAACCGAAAATGGGGATGGATTGTTATTAGGCAGTTGTATGCCTGATTTTTCTGGTAGATGAGTCATGTCTAATCTGGGTACGTGCTGATTGTCGTTTTGTGGTATCTTAAGTTTTTTGTGATTTGGTTCCGTCATTATGGTTATGGTTTTTGAGAATTTGGTGTTTTGAAAATGGGGATGGATTGTTATTAGGCAGTTGTATACCTGATTTTTCTGGTAGATGAGTCATGTCTAATCTGGGTACGTGCTGATTGTCGTTTTGTGGGATCTTAATTTTTTTTTGTGATATGGTTCCGTCATTATTGTTATGGTTTTTGAGAATTTGGTGTTTGCTTACGAAAGTTTTGTCAGATTTGTATTTAGTTAGCTGTTGGATATTGCTTTGCGGCGGATATGTGTATTTTTTGATCCTTTTTATAAGTGAATCATGTGTAATCATCTGTGTCGTGACCTGCTCATACATATGTACTTTTTTTTAAGGAAGTTGTATGTTTATGGATGATATTTTGTTCTGACTGTTTTTTTTTTTTTTGGGTTTGGCTTTGCAGTTGAATAAAGCATGTGCGGTTTGACAAAGTCGACATCAACTACATCTACACAATCTACGGAAGAAAGTAAATCTAACAAGCAAGATATGGGTCCAATTACTGTTGACACTGATGATTCTTTTTCTAGTTTACTTGAATTTGCTGCTAACAATGACTGTGAAGCTTTTAAGGCATCGGTTGAGGAGAACTCTATGGCAATTGATGAGGTTGGACTTTGGTATGTTCGGAAAAAGGGTTCAAAGCAGATAGTTCTTGAGCACCGAACTCCTTTGATGGTTGCTGCTACATATGGTAGTCTTGATGTTATTAAGTTTATCATCTCTCAGCCTGCAGTTGATGTAAATATTGCCTGTGGCCCGGACAAGTGTACTGCTCTCCACTGTGCTGCTTCCGGAGGTGCTGTTAATGCTGTTGACATTGTTAAGCTGCTTTTAGCGGTCGGTGCTGATCCAAATATTAAGGATGCAAATGGTCAGCGTGCTGTTGATGTGATTGTGGCCCCTCCAAAAGTCCTTGACGTCAAGGCCTCTCTTGAGGAGTTGTTACTGAGTAATGTTTCCGATGGCTCAGTTGGCGAGTGCAAGTTACGAGTATCCATTTCTTCTTCCAGTTGCTCTCCAAGCTTATCTTCTTCACCAGATAATGGTTCCCCTTGTTCCCCTTCCGATTTAGTATCCTCTCCAATGCTGTCGAAGTTTACTGATGATCCTAATGGTGCTATTTCTGAGAAGAAAGAATACCCAATTGACCCCTCTCTTCCTGACATCAAGAATAGCATATATTCCACAGATGAATTCCGCATGTTCTCGTTCAAGGTCAGGCCTTGTTCAAGGGCTTACTCTCATGATTGGACCGAGTGTCCTTTTGTTCATCCAGGGGAGAATGCTCGACGAAGGGATCCAAGAAAGTTTCATTATAGTTGTGTACCATGCCCCGATTTCCGTAAAGGTGCTTGTAGGCGTGGTGATATGTGTGAATATGCCCATGGAGTGTTTGAATGCTGGCTACACCCAGCTCAATACCGAACACGGCTCTGTAAGGATGTGACTAGTTGTGAAAGGAGGGTTTGCTTTTTTGCCCATACACCGGATGAGCTTCGTCCCTTGTATGTATCTACTGGGTCTGCTGTACCATCTCCTCGTTCCAGCGCATCGGCTGCTAGTGTCATGGATATGGCTGTTGCCATGAACCTTCTGCCTGGTTCTCCATCATCTGCTTCTGTGATGTCTCCTGCATTCAATCAACCTATGTCTCCATCGGGTAATGGTGCTCACTCATCTTTGGCTTGGCCCCAGCCAAATGTTCCCACCCTTCATCTGCCTGGAAGCAACATGCAATCAAGTCGCTTAAGATCTTCCCTAAGTGCCCGAGATATTCCTCCTGAGGACTTACATTTATTGCAGGATATGGATGCCCACCAACTTCTTTTGAATGACTTGGCATGCCTCTCGCAGTCCCGCCCCAGCCCCGTGTCTCTAAATCGTTCTGGTCGGCCCAAAACATTGACTCCTTCCAATCTTGAGGAGTTATTTTCAGCTGAGCTGGCTTCTTCGCCTCGCTATTCTGATCAGGCTGCTTCAGCTAGTGCTTTCTCCCCATCTCATAGATCAGCTGTTTTCAATCAGTTCCAGCAGCAGCAAAACATGCTTTCACCTATCAATACTAATGTATTCTCTCCCAAAAATTCTGATCATTTGTTGCAGGCTTCATATGGTGTCTCGTCTCCAGGAAGAATGTCACCAAGGAGCATGGATCCCATCTCTCCTATGGGTTCTCGGCTTAGTGCTTTGGCCCAGCGTGAGTTCCAGCAGCCTCAGCAAATGCGTAGTCTCAGCTCCCGCGATCTCAACTCTAGTAATGTTTCCATGGTTGGGTCTCCAGTAAATTCCTGGTCTAAATGGAGCTCTCCAAGCGGAAAAGTTGATTGGTCGGTTAACGGGGATGAACTTTCCTGGATGCCGAGGTCGTCTTTAAATGACCCTAATAAGAACACAGAGGAGCCTGACATTTCATGGGTTCAGTCACTTGTGAAAGAATCACCACCTGAGATGAAAGATAAGCTGCCAGCTCCAGTTGCTAGTGCTGTTCCATCCGGTGAGGGATTAAAATCTAATTCCCAAGTTGAGTCCATTGATCAAACAGTTCTAGGTACCTGGATTGAGCAGATGCAACTTGATCAGCTCACAGTCTAGTAAATGATCAATTTTAATTTTTATTTCGAAATAAACAAATTTAGGCAATTATATGTTTTTTTTTGGCTGGTGGGAAGGATGTGATCCGATAAAGGTAACAAATGAAGGTGGGGATGGGCAAAAAGAAGAGGGAAGTCTGATAAGCATATGCAAGATATTCATTTTTTTAAGATCATTAATTGTTTCTGCAAAGGAGGCAGAGTGTGGTGAAGTGAACCTTCTCTGGTCTGTTACAGGAGGTACACACTCCATGTTTGGTAAGTCTCTTCCGATGTCTCTTAACTCTAGGATTTTTTTAATTAAAAAATATTACAGTACCATATTTTCCTTTGGAAGATTTTACCCTATTGAAGTTAAAAAAGCTTATTTTCTCTTAATTGTCTCCAATACTTCTTTGCCTTGACCAATGTACTACTCTCCAAAGAGAGCTCTTTGGAGACGGAAAAAGTTATTGCTGTAATTGTTAATAATGCAGTCGGTTCTGGTCTTCCAGCTGGAGAGTGTATTTTTGTGAGAATAGTTATTTTGTAGAGTTGCAACAACAATCTGTTTCTTTGATGATGTAAAACCTAAGTAAAGTTATTATATTATTTTTTTATATTACTATGCCCCCTCATACACATTACACACACAACAGTTGCACTATAAAATGATCTGAATGTTATCTTTTTTCTGATTAAATTTTATATTTCTTGAGTTTGGCATGGGTAGATGGTTAAATTTAATTTGGTATACGAGGCTTTTGTTTATTGTAATTTGGGTTGGCTGGTTGTCAAGAATGGTGAGTTAAGAGCATCATGCTGTAAGTGGTGATTAGTGACGGATGGACAATTACGTTTTTGTTTTTTTAATCGAGAAGAGAAGATTAGACAAAAAGTTGAAATCGGTAGGTCAGATTTAACTTGGACATCAACATCAGATATAAAACTAGTGATGCCTTATTCCAACTTTTCAGTAGTAGCCATCAGCATCAGATTATTTAACATTAAGACAATTTTTGTATGTCTTATTTGGGCGAAAGGTATGCAAGATTCATTTGAAACAGAACCAAATATAATCAACGCCCTTTAAATAGACTAGGCAAAATGGGAGATGTATAAACATGTGACATGTCCGTGTAAATCTGTATGAAGAGGTGACAAGGGAATGTGAGATGTATTTAATGAGAAATTAAACCGGATTTTACCCAGCATAGTTATTATGTCCTTCGAAAGGTTCTTTCTTAACCCGATTCATTTAGTAAGTATCCTCTTTGAGAAGTGATGCTTCTTCAATCTTCATACAGAACGATTATGAAGATTTAATATGACATGTACATCAGTTGATGTTATGATATATAGTACTTGATTTAGTTGGAGGCTTGATAGGGACATCGATTGAGTTTGATTGTTTCTCTCTTATCTAGTTGATTCTTTTCGCAGAATTCTTGTGAGTTGTGACCAAGTTTTTGCCATATCTGAGTGAAAAATTCGTTGTTCCCGTCTTTTTAAAGATTAATAATGAATCTCATACTAGTCTCTTTGGTCGAAAACTAAAAAAGAATGGATCGTTGATGCGGGAATTTTGTAGATGAAAATGTGCAGCATTACATTTCGACCTCCAATACAAAATTCTACTAAACGAAGATCTTCGAAAAGTTTTAAAACAGAAATATATTACAGGCTCCTGAGAAAGCGCCAGGGTCCGGTTCCAGTCCCCATTCTGCAGGTAATAACAAATCACAACAGTATAATTAAACTTATACCAGGTTACAACTAAATTCTAGAAAAATGTATGTGGCGTAGTTTACATGATATATTCACCTCAAGACACCGGCTAAAACTCGGAGACTCATAAAAATGGTTAAAGCAAGCCAGATTCCAGCAAAACCATTAGTTTTCGACAGGAGGAACAGGGAAGCAATGCTCAATATAACTATTATAACCTGAAGAAATGAATTAGAAAGCACGGTTTAATAACCAGAAATATGGAGCCGGATGTATACATTTATGTGCGTGTCTATTGATGCGAATTTGGCAGCAGAGGTCTATGCAACTTACCATAGAGTACGCAGAATAAGCGAAGTCAGATACTCCATAGTATAGACCATCAAAAGCAAAGGCTAAGTAATTTATTGGCTGAGTTGCTGCAACAAACTGATGATAAAATGGAAGGCAACACTTGTTTTCAGTATAGATTTATCACAACGAGTAATCAAAGTTTTAAGGATTTCCGATGATTATGTTAGGAGAAGTACATACCGGGACAGCTATAGCTATTATTTGAAGAACATGTTTGTCACGGGTAAACACTACAGATCCATACTGCAACCCAAGTCCCACGACGAGAGCCAGACCCATACTCAATACAAATGCCATCTGCAATTTAATTGTTCAACATAAAATCCTACCAACTTTTCGGAAATTTTAGTATCTTGTTTCTTGAGTCTATAATCTTATTTCTGTTTGTGAAAATTGCTCTGAATTTACTGCAGCTTTTAAGATCAACTTGAATTTCCCGTGTGGCTTTCTTTTTTAGAAACTGAACCTTCATCAGAACTCCTTATAATATGAAAAAGCAAACCTGTAGTACTCGAGATGCAGCAGAGGCTGCCTTTTGATAATCCTTCTCAGCTAATGCGCAAGCAATGATAGCCTGTAACAAAGAAAAAATTGTAATACTTATGTGTTACCATGATATTATTTTCTAGCAATGAATACCAATTAAAATTCGTAGATCGATTGACAGAACAGTGCTTAGAACATAAAAATTGTGAAGGCCTATAAGAGAAAGTACCTGTCCTCCACCACCCAAACCATAAGCAAGAAGGGAGGATGTCATCCAAACCTGCAAGCAAATTTGAAAAGCTGCCATAGGAGTTGAACCCAACCTTGCAGCTAATGACGTAGCTATAGTGACACAAGAAGTTGCTACAATTACCCTTCCCAATAAATAAAATCCTGCACATTTTTATATTAGGAAACTTCAGAAAGAATGAAACTTCAGTAAGCACTGTAGCCATAGTAATAATGATTTGATGCTACTATAGTATATTTCAGTGAGATGTGTATACTAGTAATAGCATTTTACAGATGAGAATATAACATTCTACCATTCTTGAGGAACCGACTGAACTGCAAACTCTTAATGCTTGGGGGTATGATGTAAACTTGTTTCATCAATTTACAGAAAAGGATCACCAAGATTAAGTACCTAAATGAATGGTACGGTGTAAGAAAACAGCAAATGTGCAAGACGCGCAATATGTGTGGGGCATCTGGACTTCGGTGAATGAATGGAATACCAGAAGGAATAAACAGAGCAAATTAGAATTGGTCGCCTTGTGTAAAACTTACTGAGATAGCACATGAGCAACTGCTGCACCACTAACTCCCATACGGCAAACAAAGATAAGGATGGGGTCCAAAACCACATTTGCTAGATCTCCTGCAACTGTTTCAGAGATAGTTCGGTCTTAGTCATTGTGCTTGAAACATTAGCCTCTAAGATTAAAAGAATACCTATTGCATATAGGGGAGTTGTAGTATCTTTAAAGCCTCGAAAAACTCCTTGCATGGCTAAATAGAGAAGAATAGCTGGAATCCCGAGTGATCTTATTCTCAAATAACTTATTGCTGGCTCTAGCATAGGAGAACGCTATAAAAAATAAATTTTAGTAAAGACAGAAATCAGATTGTTGAACGGATAAGAAAAAAAATAACGTACGTGCCTGGAGACAAGAGAATTACTTACAGATTTGACCCCCATTATTCTGAGTAATGGTTTAGCTAGAGAAATGAGAAATATGGTTTGGAGGATACCAACTACAAGGCCCATAATCAGTGATGTGGAAGCGGAAGGAATATGTCTCTTTTCTGGTGTAACAACTTGCTTTACCACTGCATTAGTTTCTAAATTAAGGTTTTGCTCCTTAAATGTAATTTGGGTTTTATTCAGAACACTACATTCAACAATTGGAGACTCAGTTGCAGTTGTTTCACGAGATAAAGTCGAATCAGAAAGA
Organism: Saposhnikovia divaricata; assembly: GCA_036435485.1. Lineage (NCBI taxonomy): Eukaryota > Viridiplantae > Streptophyta > Magnoliopsida > Apiales > Apiaceae > Saposhnikovia > Saposhnikovia divaricata. Next base: position 62,163,190 of record CM071597.1, on the reverse strand, counting down.
GTTGCATTGTCTGACTTGGCTTCTACATGTCCACCGTTTGTAAATAAACAACCATTTTCCAAGTTATCAGGGATAACATCTTCTGCCTTTAATTTTTCAATTTCTTTGTTCTTTTGCACTTCTTTTTCTAATCGTCCAGTAGCATATTCCTCCGCGACAAAAGAAGTAGTTATACTAACAAGAGGTGATACAGTAATCCTCAATGCTTGATTCAAAATCGCTATAGAAACTCCTACAGCAGCAATCTCCACCGTGCCTAAAGAAGAATGTAAGTAATAATTAAAATAAAGGGTTTTATATCAAAGTGACCACTTCGTTCGTCAAAAACTATCACTTAACTCACCGTTCTCATCGGGGTCTCATTTAAACCACTAAACTAAGAAAACATATCATTTGCCTCCCCTGTATATCACTTAGACCACCATAAATTGTATTATTTTTGTGAATGCAGGGGGGCAAATGATATATTTTCTTAGTTTAGTGGTTTAAATGAGACCTCGATGAGAACGGTGGGTTAAGTGATAGTTTTTGACGAACGGAGTGGCCACTTTGATATAAAACCCTTAAAAAATAAAATGAATCTGAGAGTTTTGCGTACTGAAATGAAGAGGCTATATTGTTTGACTGGAAAACAACATCATCAAAAGTTAATATTGCTGTATGTAATGATACTTTAAAGACTTGACACAAAAGACACAAGGTCAGGCAAATCAACAAACTAATGAGAGAGGAGATCATAATCAAATACCTAAATGGCCAATAAATGTGGTGTCGATTAGAGAAGCAACAGGATCAGCCACTAATGCCAGTGTTGCTGGAACTGCAATGCGTAGTATCTCTGATCCAAGTGCATCCATCTTGAATAGAAGCCTATAGTATACGTGATAGGTCATCATATTCATCAAAAAACTTAGCATACAATGAACAACACTTCTTTAATTTCTTCTTTTCTGGTTCACTTGAAAAACAACATGAACCACTACATTTTCACAATATACCTTAAATCTCTAAAGAAGACCAGTAGAGGCATCTTCCCTCGTGCTGCTGGGACAAGCATGACATTATCCTCTGCCATAATACTACTGGTCCAGGTTCAAATGCTTGATTATTAGGGCCTAATTAATAACTCATGCAACAAATTGATTCGATATTTGATGGACAATAGCTTATGAAAATTAAGAAACATGATTAAGATATCAGTATTACAAATGCATCAAACACTCGTAAACAAGCAGAAATACAACTGTCTAGAGTTTGGCTACTTGCCTCGAAAAAAAGCAAGTTCTGCAGAGTTCTTAACGCCCTGCTACCTTTAACGAAAGATGCAGAGAAAGGGGGAAATTCTTCAGTTCTTCCTGTTCATTGTAGAATAATGTGTTTGCCTCTGTATTATATGTTCACAGCTATATAACTAGGAAAGATACATGTAATCAAGGAAAAACATCTTAGGAAAATAATTAAATTAAATCACATAATTTTTGATCAAATAACTTTCTTTCCTTAGATATCCAAAATTTGATTACAGTGGATACTCTCCCAGGAACAAGCGGATGAGTGCCAACCGGTATATTATATAATGAGAAAAAGGATCATGATATATATGAACTCCTGAATTTTTACTAAGATACATACAAAATAATTTTTAAAATTTGTTGGGCCCGCATGACTAATTAAAAATATCTGAATTTACTAAAACGCCCACCCCATTTTTATATATAAAAATTAGGTATCTCAGGGAACTTACCTGATATATATTTCAAGCTCCCTACTCTCTCTAATATATCTTAGGTAAGTTCCCTGAAATATATAGTATTTTTATATTATATAATGTAGTATTTACTAACAGGTCTAATAAAAGGTTGCTGCATCCTTTACAACTAATAGCTACATTTGGTAACAAAGGTCTTTAAGCCTGGTGGCTGTTAATTTTCCTCTTCTGTACAAGAGATGTATGAAATAATTTCTCCCTCCAACAGTAAAAGAAAGTTGTGTTGCTTTTTTCGTGAGCTTGGTCTTTGATTAACTTAGAGCAACTCCAACAGTCTCCTTGTGTTTTTCTTATAAATATTATAAAATATTAGGCTCTTAGTAATTTGGGATATTATAAGGTATGATAACTCCAACAAACTTCCTTATAATTGATCCTTATATTATTAAATAATAAATAAAAGGAAGAAAGCAAGAACAAAAAAAGAGGGAAACAATTGGAAAGAGGAGAGAAAATAATATTTTATTGATAAAAGTGAAATAAGGGAGCCCTTAAAGATAAGGGATGACATGATGCTCTTAACTTTTTAAGGAAAAGTTAAGAGCCTGTTGGAGCACAATTTTAAACATAATCCCTTATAATTTGAGTTAGGAGGTCATATAAGGGATCTCTTGGAGTTGCTCTTAGAGCAAGTTCAACAGATCCCTCCTTATATGATCTCCTAACTTAAATTATAATGAATTAGGTCCAAAATGGTGCTCTAGCAGTCTCTTAACTTTTACTTAAAAAGTTAAGAGTATCATGTCATACCTTATCTTTAGAGCAAATCCAACACATCCTTATATGACCTCCTAACTTAAATTATAAGGAATTAAGTATAAAATTGTGCTCCAACTTCTTAACTTTTCCTTAAAAAGTTAAGAGCATCATGTCATCCCTTATCTTTAAGAGCTCCATTATTTCACCTTTATCAATAAAACATTACTTTCCCTCTTTTTTCCAATTGTTTTCCTCTTTTTTTGTTCTTGCTTCTTCCATTTATTTATTATTTAATAATTATAAGGATCAATTATAAGGAATCTTGTTGGAGTTGTCATACCTTATGATATCCTAAATCACTAAGAGCATAATATTTTATAATATTTATAAGGAAAATATAAGAGCATCTTCAAGGGCCCATAATCCTTACCTATATCTGAGACAGCTGGACACATTTAGGGTTTTCTCTAAAAAAATACACTCCAATGGTTTGGTCCCTTCCCAATACATTTTAGGGGAGAAAAAGTAGGACCCTACATATGAGGAACGAAAGTGCACACCCCTATATTGCCAGGTCATCTCCCGCTACTACAATATCTCCCTCCAGCCGTTGTTTTTTTTTTGGTACTTTTAAAATAGGGTACCAATATAGGGAATATCATTGGAGTAAAACAGTTTTTTGAACCCCTATATTTTTAATAATCATTATTTTAGGGAACAAGGATAGGAAAGGTCATTGGAGATGCTCTAAGGAGGCTATTGGACTTACTGGGCTCCTTTATTTTACTTTTATCAATAAAATATTATTTTCCCTCATCTTTTCAATTGTTTCCCTCTTTTTTTGTTCTTACTTTCTTCTTTTATTTATTATTTAATAATTATAAAGATCAATTATAAGGAAGTTTGTTAGAGTTATTATACCTTATGATATCTTAAATCACTAAGAATGTAATATTTTATAATATTTATAAGAAAAACACAAGTATACTGTTGGACTTGCTCTTACATGTTATTAATTAAATTTTTTCGATGAAATCTGCTCTTTGAAATTCAAATCGAAACTATATTTGCCACGGTCACTAAAATTTCAATATTTGTCCGTACTTACAAGTGTATATCCAACGAAGTCCACTGAAAATCAAATTTTTGGCACTAATAACTTTTTGTGATTAACTTGTAATGTAAGCATGTAAAAGAATTTAGGACAGTTGCATGGACATGGCATATTATTGGAATGCTCCAAAGGTAAAGTTCCATTGTTAACGTCAGCCATATTGTTACAAATTTTCAAATGCTATTTTATTTGAGATTAGGGTGTCTTAGATGAATTTTTTGAGATATACAAATTTTATATGTAAATATGAGATAAATATTTTCGTAAAATCAAAATTTTACAAAAATATTAATTAGCCATGCGGGTTCATTAAATTTTAACTTTCAGTTTTTAATTGCATTCAGTTGCACATGCAATCAATGCAATTGAATGCAACTAAAAATTAGAAGTTGAATTTCTAGTTTTTTTCAACTTCTAGTTTTATATAAGGGCTGCGCAGTAGCAAAAAATGAAAATTTAACTTTCAGTTTATATTTGCATTCAGTTGCATATGCAAATGAATGCAACTAAAAACTGAAAGTTGAATTTCCAATTTTTGTTGCTGCGCAGCCCTTATATACAATTGGAAGTTGGTAAAAAAAAAATGAAAATTCAACTTGTAATTTTCAGTTACATTCGGTTACACATGAGATTTTGTATGTATTTTATAAATATGAGATTGCATATGCAACTGAATGCAACCTACTGCGCAATCATTACAAATAAGATAATATTTTTACAAACAAGATAGTATTTTTGCAAATTATTTTTTTTTGAAAAATATTTTTGCAAAAAAATTTCTAGACAAGGATATTTATGAAAAAAATCCTATTTTTTTTATAGTATTTCAGAAAACCTTCGTGAATTTAATCTTAGGATCCATTTTCTCATTTTATTTAGCTAAATAGATTCTCAACAATTGCTTAGTGTGGCTTTCCAATTATTGAATTCCTTTTGCAAATATGAATGGGGCATGTAGGATTTACACCGTGCTCACTGGAGGAGCCACCACTTAATTATTAGTGGTCCAGCAATGTTGATTTGATTGATTAACTCAGTTAATTCTTTTAATGTGTATCTTCTATTTGATTTTTATAATCCATTATTACTATACACTCTTCTTGGAAGTTATGTTTTGTAGTAGAAAAAATTAATATACATATTTAAATTATTAATTTAAAATAAATATTATTCCAATTGTTTTATAATTAATTAATTTTTAATTTTTAAATCAATTGAATATGTACAATTTCCAATTTTTACATGGTCATGGTGTTAGAGCAGGTTAGACCTTATCTATACTATCCATCCATACTTACTATACTATAATAATCGAAATGTGGTATGATTTGTAGTTTGATTAACTCTTTGGTTATTCCTATTTTTGGTTATCCCTCATTTACAACCGTTAGATCTTCAACTCAAATAGATCATGACCGTTAGATACAACAATGATAAAAGTTATTATATACAGAGGTTTAAAATTCGATTCCCGTCAATAACATATTATTTAATATTTAATACTAAAAATTATAATATACAAAGATGTAAGTTTCAAATTATTCAAATAACATATATAAATTCATATTTATAATATTATATTATACTATAAGCAAATTATAGAAAAATTAAAAGTAATTCATACTTTACACGGACTATAAGCTAATTATTAAATAAAAAAATGTCTGCTATTGTCCTCCCAGTTTTGAATGCATTTGTATTTAGAGCATCTCCAAGAAATTCTTAAAATGGCTCTTAACTTGAGATTTGAGGAGAGAGATGTAATTTTTCCACTCCAAGAGACTCTTAGTGACTCTTAAATTCACTAAAATTTCATTCTCTCTCCTCAATTTTAAGAGCTACTAGCAACTCTTAACTAATATTATATTATAAATTTATAAGACAACATTCTCTCTCTATCCACTTGCTTTTATACTTTTATAGATGTAGCTTACTTTTAATAATATAAAATGAAATAAGGAGTCAATATAAGAAGCATTGTTGGTGATGAATGCACATTTAAATCACTACAAGCTATTATTTTATAATATATTTAAAAGTGATTTAGGAGACTTTTGGAGATGCTCTAATAGGCCTGTTAAGCCAAACATCCGAGGGTATAATGTGGACAGATTTTTTTTTTTTTTTTGTCAGGTAGTGTGGACAGACTTTATTTCTATTTTAAAACATTGTTTCCGCTTATACGAACGTCTCAAAATAATATCATTTCTGCAAATACGAATGGCTTGAATTATAAGTATACCGGGTAAAATGGATCTGGATTCGAAAAATCAAATTGAAAATTCATGAAAATTCGATTTTATATTTGAATTGAAAATTTTGATAATTATCCAAAAACAATTTGATCGAAAAATATATTATCCAAACCGAACATGATTCGAAATATTTGATCCGATTTAGATCCGAATCAGAAAAATGATGAATTAACTAGTTGGTATAATTTTAACGGAATAGCCTATATACATTAATACACATTTCATTCGATATCTACTCATTCATAAGCAAAATGCATATAACTAAAACAATTTTATATCAATTATTCATAATTATTTAATCATTTTTTTTAAAGAACTACATAATTTTATATTATAAATATTATATTTAACTAGCTAATAACTCGTGCAATGCACGATTCTTGTTTTAATATTTATATTTATATTAATTGATAACATTTCTTAACATTCAGTAGGATTTGAAGTTAGCTTTTTTTTTTTAATTTTTTTAATTTATTAATCAACTATATTAGATACAACGATTTTCAAAATAAAGTATTTTTATTTTACTAATTGATGTTGGATATAAAGATTTGGATTGAAGAAACTTTGTATTCGTCAAAATGATAACAATCGTTGGATATTAATTTGAAACCGTCGAATAATATCAAAAACTAGTTGATAAAGCCGCGCTTCGCGGCGGTGTTACAATTTTTATTTTTAAAAAAATTCAATACATTTACGTTATATTATAATATTAATATTAAATTTTAATAATTAAATAATCTTCTCTAACGAATCAATTTCTTGTTAAATACGATTTTGTCGATTGAGCCGCTCTCTCGTTAAAACCGAAATCCCAACTTTTTAACATATATTATAAAGACTTATATAATATTTTTTTATCCATAAAATCGAACCGTAAAAATAATAAAAATTTATGACTACAGTATCAAATTCTAATAGCTAATACAATCTTTTCTAGCGAGCCGTCTTCCCGTTAAATACGTTTCGACCCGCTCTTATTTGAAACCGAAATTCTAAATTCACTATATAAAGAGTGTAAATTCCAATTTTTATATTCTTTAAACTTTCTAATATTTATGGAGTTTTAAAAGATGAAAATACTTCTTATATTTTCTGTATATTATAGATAAACTTGTATAAAAAAGTTAAAATAAAGGATTTTTAGGAAAAAAGATGTATAATTTTAAAAAAAATCGTATATGACGTCTCCACCGTCCTCGTATTCTACTTCCAATAAAACATTTTATTTTATGTATTATATATTTAAACACTTTTTATACGGTCTTATTTAATGAACCGCTTTCTTGTTAAACACGGTTATTACTATTGATCCGCTCTCTCGTTAAGACCAAAAACCTAACTTTTACATATATTACTTGTATGATAATGTTTATCCATAAAAATCAAATCCTAAAAATAAAATAAAATTTATAACATGGTATTTTAATAGCTAGTACAATCTTTTATAGCGAGCCGTCTTCCCGTTAAACATGTTTCGAGCTGCTCTCGTTTGGGATCGAAATTCCAACTTCATTACATATTATTGATGATACTTATCTTACGCAACAATTTTTTTCCTTAAAATCAAAATCTAAAAAATAGAGTGAATTCCAATTTATACTTTCTCTAGACTTTCTAAAATTTTTGGAGTTTCAGAAAATGAAAACACATCTTATTTTCTCTTTATATTATAGATACTCCTGTATTTATTTAGGATTCTTGCATGAGATTGTTCCTTTAATATGTTAACACATCAATTATTTTCTTTTTAAATACGGTGAATTATGTTAACACATTAATTCTTTTCTTTTTAAATAAAGTTACTTTTGTATTATAATAGTATTGGATTTATGAATAAATTTTCCTAATATAAGTATAATTAACTTATATAAAAAATATATAATTTAAGAAGATCGTACTTTCTATAAAATATTTAATTATATTTCTGCTCTACATATTCAAACACCTATTCTACTTCTAATAGAACGTTTATTTATATATTTTTTCTATAAATTCGAACTCTTATTCTCTATAAATTCGAACTCCTATTCTACTTCCAATAGAACTTTTAATCGTATGCCTTATAAATACTTATTATACTTCCAATAGAATTTCTAATCATATGTATTCCCTATAAATTCGAACTCTTCTCCTTTATAAATTTGAACATCTATTCTACTTATAATATGTTAATTGATATTTTTATATTTATCAGTGTTTAAAATTCTAAAATTCTAGAAAATTAGAAAAATAGATTGAGACAATCTTAGAGCGCCACATAAACTCCCGCTATCCTCCTTTATATATATATATATATATATATATATATATATATATATTGATTGTATTGGGTTAGTAGAATTATAATTTATTACTAAAACTTGTATTCTAATAATTTAAATCAAATATGAGTTGATTTCCTCAATTGAATAGAATTTTTAGTGTAAAAATTCATAAATTTCTTTTCATTTGGGATTGTGGATGGTTCAAGTTGAATAGAATTATTTTGTAAGTTGGATGATTCAAATATGATTTTTAGAGTTCAAGAGCCCGAAAATTTTAAAAGTAGCGTATCTAAAATCTATTAAATATCCATTTGTTTATTTATTTTACCTTCAATTTGATTATTCTTTAATATGAAGAAATGTTTAATATTATAATAGTTAAATTACCATAGTACATTAAGAATAAGTATTTATATTGTTTCAAAATTAAAAATATCTAAAATTTAAAAAATTATATATTTTAAAAAAAGTTTAAGAATTAATATAATTATAAATATTAAAAAATGATCGTGCATTATACAAGTTATAAAGTAGTATAAAAAAATTTAATATTCAGTTAATTATATTAAAACTCTAAATTTTTTTTGGATTATACATATATTCAGATATTATTGTAATAATAATAATAATATTACTTTGTCTCGTAGCTTTATCTGCTTGGCACAAGATACGAACTAGTAATATAAATTCGCTAGTAATACAACAGACACAAGTAAACAAATTCCACCTGATAAAATATTACAAAGGTGATGAACTAGATTTTCTATGAAAAGTAAAGGCTCTTGAACATTGTAATAAAGATGAGAGAGAATGGAGCTTTTTGAACTTTAAGGCTGCTTGGTTTTATGTTTAATGTTGTGTGTGTGTTGAATAGCCACCAACCTTGATCTTTATAATAAAACAAGTTGAAGTCCCTACAAAATCTGTTGCACAATTGCTCATGAAAGAATTAGGGTGACTCTTAATAATGTTAACAACATGTTCGGTAAGAGTCAGGATGATTCTTACTAGTGTTAACAACATGGTCAGTGAGAGTCAGGGTCAAACAACTTTGCAAGAGCCACAACATAACTATCAAGAGTTAGTCGTAAATCTCGGTAAGAGTCAGAACTAGTGTTGAGTATGAAATACACAGATAAGAAAATACAAAGGGGGGGTGAATGTATTTTCAAACTTTTTCTTTGAATAAGAATCTTAAGAACAATGGTTTGAATGTTTGAGCCTGTTTGATGTTTGTATGTAGCTAAGCGTGTGTGTTTGTGTTTATGAAAACGTAAGTACGGAAATAAAGAACAAAAGAACACACTCACTCACTTTAATCTAATATTGTATTAGATAAAGATTCGATACAACCTGTGAATACAAATGGTAGTATTCTCAGCTTCGTTTTCTCAGAGAGATGTTCTAAGTTATGATGAGAAATCTCCTAAAAACTTAACTGCTAGAGAAGAGAGGTTGTACACTTATAGAACATGTGTACAACCTACTTACTACAAATAAAGTGACAGACAAAATTACTTTCTAACATGTCTATCCCTTTTTGAGTAAATATCCAAACGGCTTGAAATTTGACTTCCTTTAACTCTGCTCAGATTCAATTCTTTAGCAGTTTGTCTCCTGTAACAACTCTCTAAGTTTCTTGTAGTCTTTCCAAAGACACTTTCCTGTACTGTGATCCTGAAAGTGTTTTGGCTTGCTGCAGGTTTCTAACTTGTACAATCTTCAGTATTTTGTCTCCAAGACTACATTCGAGAAGTAACTAAGTGATTGATTCGAGAACTAGAATTGACTTGATAGATAACTCTGAGTTCTCGAATACTGTATAATTGACATATTGAATCACTTCTCGAATTAGTCTTTTCTTCAGGAAATCTTGACTTGTCGAATAGAGCTTTTTAACTTATGGAATCCTTGAGATGTCGAATAGCTTCCTGAGTCCTTGAGATATCAAATGTAGCTTTGACTTGTTGACTCTTACAGAACTCGAATGATGCTTTGACTTGTTGACTTCTTGAGTTCTCGAATAGAGTATTAGACATGTCGAATCTCTGAGTTATCGAATGAGACTTTGACTTGTTGACTTCAAGAGATATCGAACAGTCTTTATAGATATCGAATCCTTGACTTGTCGAATGCTAGAATTCTCGAATAGAGCAAAATACTTTTCGAACTAGTACTTAGGCAAATCTTCAATCTTCAAAATCCAACTGTGTTTATTTCTGCAGCCTTGTTCTCCGAGCTTGAGGCATGATCTCTTGATCTTCTTTCAAGTATTATTTCATGACTAATTTATACAGTTACACATGTAGAATTTTGATGCCTATTACATGTACTAAAACAAGTAGAAACTCTACAGCTAGAGGTTCCCTTAGTTAAAAGGTCATGTAAGTAATGCAAAACATTACAAACAATTAGGCTTGTTAATAGATGTATTCAGGCATGCCTCTGTGACTAACAATCTCCCCCAAATTGTGAGTAAGACTCTTAGTCATAATTTCATGTCTGATAACAAGCCTAATCATACATAAAGATAAATCTTGAAAAGTACAGGTATGAAATTGATTAACAACATGGATAAAATTACAAATAGAGCATTCTTACAGATTATGAAGAATTACTAGCCTTTTTCCATTGAGTTCATCCCTTGAGCCTTGGCTTCTAAATCATCATATTCCTTCTTTTTCCTTTCTTCTTCTTTCCTTGCATTCTCATCCATAGCCTTTATGATATCTGCCATAGCATCCAGTTCTTCAAGTAGAATTGAGCTCTTAAAATCTTCAAGTACTGACTTCAACACACTTGCAGGGTAATGGTTGGCCAGGTTCATTCTGATGTTGACATTATCTCCATTCCTCCTCCTATATTTCACAACATAGGGATTGAACTGAACTCTGCACAACCCTTTAACCCTTAACTCTTTTGCTTTGGCTTCAAGCTCATCAAGCTCCTCCTCTCTCTTTTTCCACCTTTCCAATCTCTCCTTCCTCAACTTCTCCTCATGATCTCTCTTCATTTTCACAAAGTCAATTAATTCCGACTTCCATACTCTCTCTACTTCATCTTCAGTGTTCAGCATTGCAATTATCCTTTCAATGTCATACAATCTACCCCAGTATTGACACACTCCTTCCTTGAACTTGAACTGTCTACCATAAGTGTATTTGAATTCAAGACAGTCATCCACAATAGCCACATGATAGATTCTTTGAGCCCTCAGAAAAAGCAATTGATCTTCATCATAATCTTCATCAAGAGGTTGCAATTTCAGCCTTGGGACTATTGTGATGGCTTGGGAGTCAGGTGTCTTTACTTTCTTTGCCTTTCTAGCCTTGGACTTGAATTTCACCTTTTGCATCTTGTCACTTGAGAGTAATCTGAAACCTTTGACTTTTGACCATTGTAGTACATCATTAGCAGTTTGCTTTTGGAGACATACTGATGGTTTCTTGAGTTGAATCTCCTTTTCTTTAGTTGGCAAGACAGTTACAGAAACCACAGATTCAGATATTGTTAAGTCATCACTAACTGCATCCATCCTAGACATAGAGTCTTGTGATGTGGTGAGAGTACAGTCAGTAATGCTTAGGCCTTGCCGTCTTCCATTCTTTTTCTCATACACTCTCTCAGTCCCCTTGTCATCATCTCCCTTCTTCTTATCTTTATTATCATTCATTTTCTTCTTGTCATCATCCCCCTTATCACTCCTGTGATGTCTTCCTCTCCTATCACTCTTATCTTCATCATCATCATCCTTATCTCTCCTTGCCTTAGCCATTTCAGGGACCATGCCAGTTGCTATGAAAGTTTTGAGGATCTCCAAAGCTTCCAACTCTTCAGCACTCCTTAGTCCCTTCTTCTTTTGCAGCTTATCAATAATGGTAATGATGAGACTATGGTTTTGGAGTGTGAGATGTCTGGGAATGACCAATTGTTTAATATCTTCAGGCTTGGTGCCAGATTGATAGATGATGGTTCTTGGATTTGTAATCACTTCTGGTAGCCTTGAGGGTTGACCATCCCTCAGATCATCAAACAAACTCCTAGTATTCTGATTAGCTTGCTCAATCATCTTGGAAACTATATCTACTTCACTGTATTTCAAGAATGTCAAAGTATTATATGAAAGATGCCATATCTTAGAGTTAGACACCATCATAATCTCTTTGACAAACACTCGTTCAACTTTCCTGGGGACCATAGTGAAGTAGTTGATTTGCTCCCTCAAACTTCTCAGATACTTTTGAGCATCACCACCAGCAGATGTCTTAGTGTCTTGCAGAAACTTCAAGAAGGCAGCATCATGATATTTCTCTGAGTTTGCTACTTCTATCAGTTTGGCTTGTGTGACTACATTCACCTCAACTGGTTGATCTTCTTCATGTCTGGGGGTTTGAACTTGACCACTTAGCATAGAACCTACCACCACTGTGGATGTGATTGATTACTGTAAACCACTTGGAGTAGTGATATGCACAGTTGGTAGAATGACAGTTGGTAGAGAGGTGATAGGTTTGATAGGTTTAGGTTTAGGTAGAGGAATTTCAGAGATTTTGGTTTTGCCCTTGCCTTGGATTGGAGCTTGAGGTGTTATAGGTTTGGAAGGTTTTGAGAGATCAGATATGACAATTCCTTTCTCCCCCTTTGGTTTTGAGTATAACTTCTCCCCCTTAGGCTTGGTAGCAGACACAATTTTCTTTGTTGAGACCTTTGGGTTTGTAGAGGAGACTGGAGGTTGTGAGGTAGGTTGAGGGACTCCCATATGCAGCATCATGGCAGAAATTATCTGTTGTTGATTGAGGAAAACCTCAGCAGTAGAAGTGCCTTGAGTGTCCAACTTTTCATTCAGCAGGGCAACAGAATCTTTGAGCTCAGCATTGAATTATTTTAGAGAGACCACTTCTGATTCCAAAATGTCCACTTTAGACATCAAGTGTGCAGCCTTGAAACCAGTGAGTGATTGCTTTTTGAGTCTTTGTACCTCATACTTTGTCATGTCTTGAAGAGGAACATCTGTTACTGCCTTATCCCCATATTGATTAGCAAACAGGATCTTGATAGCAGCATTGGCAGTAGTAGTCTGTTCTGTGAGTCTGTCCATTTGAGACGTGAGCTTTGTGATGAAGTCTTGTATCATGGGAAGTATATCATCCAGAGATTTACAGGTTGCTTTACAGTCTTTGACATTTCTGAAGACAGAATCCAGAGAGGGAAAATTTTTAGTGAATTGACTTTGAAGCTCTCTCACTACCTTTGTTGTGGCTTTGCACACTTCTTCAATTTAAGATTTGACTCCCTTGCCTAGGTAGTGAGCAGCCTTCAAGCTTCCTTTATAAACATCATTGACAGCCTCATATACTTCACCAGGAGTTATAGATTTAGCATTTGATCCTAGTGAAGTGATATATTCATCCCTTATATATTGAAGAGCTTCACTGAGAGAGATGTTGCCATACCCTTGCATCCATGCATCAACATTACCATCTCTTTCAGCTTCATCTGCTATTTTCTCTTGCTATTGCTCAACATCTTGCTTGTGACAGAGTAAGATGGCCTCATAGTCAGCATTTTGCATGTTAGAAGTAAGAAGATGTTAAATAATCTCAGTGAACTAAGGAATCTGATCCATAATTAAGCTTTGAAGTGCTTCAACCGTGTTATTCCCAGATTACATACTTGTATAATTGTAGAAGGGGAGGTTGAATACAATTCTTGATATTTATAAATTTCTGATAAGAACTCCAGAAATCTAAACTTAGATAATTGCTGTATAACGATTAATGCACAAACACATATAAAATCAGGTGGTTAAATGCACTACCTGAAGCTTTTATTTGAAGAAAACTCTGTGATACAAAAGTACACAGCTGCCGTTTTACAACTCTTTGCTTTCTAAGGATATTCAAGAAAACCCTAAGCAAATGTATCTGTTTTCTTAGCTTCTAAAGAGTTGCTACACTTGGTTATATAAAACCCAAGTTTACAAGTACTACAGGAATAAGATAATACTAATCTAATTCAAGTTGACTTGCTACTTCACTCCAAATACACATGTAGCCGAAAGGTTGTCCTTGTGAACAGACATGTCCCCTGCACCTTTCTTGTATTCATAGTGTAAACGGAATGCTTCTTTCTTCTGTGTTTTCAAAGTATGGCTGCCATACTGCTTTTTGTATCTACTATCAACCCATGTGATCTGTCAGTCAAACCTGTCTTTATCAACTGCTAATCCCCAGCTTAGCATAGAAGTAAGTGTTAATGATTATCCGTTGACATTGTACACGATCATCCGTTGAGCTGTATCCGTTGATATTGTAGATTTGAGTTTTATCCGTTGATAGAGTTCTGTCTTCATCCGTTGATACACTTTCACTTAAACAGAATTACATAGCATAGCTTATTTACAATTGGCTACCCTATTCTGCCTATCCATTGATGGTCAACATGACTATGGATAAAAACACTATCAATTGATAACATAGAGATACTACAGTGTGCTACAAAACCTCATCCGTTGATGAGCTACCTGTCAACGGATAGAGTTATAAATCCTCATCCGTTGACAGCTACAATACTTATATAATTTGATTGATTGTGAAGTTATCATCAAGTACAACATATTCCTAACAATCTCCCCCAATTTATACTTGATGGCAATAAAGCATAAATTCAGGACCTTGATGATAACAAAACATTCCTAAAGATATATATAGAACAATGCACAAATTGTATTAAGCTACTAAAATTAAAAACAGAAAGTTTGAGAAATTTACAGAGAAGTGCTCCTCTAGACTGAGCAGATTAATACTGTTTCTTCTCTCTGGTTGGCATCACCCTTGATTTTCCTTCTTTGGCAGAGTTGGACTCAATCTGCATTTGGAGTTGCCTATAGAAGGCATCTTCTTCAACAACTTTTGGATTTAGCTTTTGTTGTAACCATCTCAGGTATTGAGAACTAGCCTTTGATAGTTGGTCTTCTAACCTGAAGAATCTCCGTTACCATCTTCATCCCTGAACTCCAACATCCAGAAGGGTTCAATGTGGATTTTCTGTCCATTGTATGGGATCTTCATCTTCTTTGGTAGACTTGATGGTGAGTTCCATTCTCTCCTTATCTGTTCCATTCTGTCTAGTATCTCCCCTTTTGCTATCTTGGAGAACCCTATGTATCTCTTAATTGCAGAGAATACCTTGGTTAAGGTCAGATAATTTTCTCCAAGAACCCTCTGTAGTGGCCATGTCCTTCCTTTCCTCCCTTGTATACAAAGACCAATCTCTCAGGCAAATGATTGTATTTGTCAATTCCTCTTACTTCTGACAATTCATCCAGATACAGATTCATGCCAGTGTATTCTTCAATATCTGCCTGATAGATAAAATCATCCTTGTTTTCCAAGATTGGCTGCTTGACAATAGCAGGCACCCTAGCAACTTGAATTGGTTCTTTTGAAGGTTGCTTCCTTGGTATCCTTTTCTTCTGTTTAGGCTTCTGTTGAGGCTTCAGCAAGAATGAAGGAACCTCAATGGAGTCAAGATTCATTGGTTCCTCTTTAGGTATTATAGGGTCACCATGGAAATTCACAGCTGGGTTGAATACTTGTGCAGAAATAGATTTTGATGAGCCAATAGTTTCCTTACTTACATTTTCTGGAGAGACAGGCCTCTTTGCCTTTGTTTTCACTCTCCTTTTGGGTTTGGATTTGGGGACTTCCTCAGGTTCCCTCATTTTATCCTCTACCTCATCCAATAACTCCTGAGCCAACCTGGCTTGCTTCTCATCTGAGTTTTTATATTGATTTTCTTCACTTGGATGAGCTTCCCTTAGAAGTCTGGAGGTCTCCTCTCTTTTTGCTTCAACAAATCTAGGATGGCTGTTGGATATATTTAAGATTTTTCCATTCCTTAAGATTACAGCCATCCATTCTCTTACACTCCTATTGGCATTTTCCTTGAACTCCTTAATTTGCTTTCCCATTGACTTCCCTTCATCATCCTTGGGAAATGGAAAGTCCAATTGTAACTTGTTCTTCCCATTTGCTTTAGGTGGAGAGTAAGCTCTGGTTTTTATGCAGGGTTCAAATTCTTTGACAAGGAAGGTTCAGCATCATAAAATGTAGGAGCCACAATCTCTGGAGTGAGCACCTTCAGAATTGTAGTTGATATTACTGGAGCAGAAGACTGAGTAGAGAACAAAGCTGATGCAATTGATTAATTGATCATCCTCTTTGTCCTCATTATTCTTTCATTTGCCTCCTTGTTGATCTTCTCTAATTCTTCAATTCTGGCTTGCCTCTCACCATCTGAGATTTCTAATAAGTCAGGAATCACAGGCAAAGCCTTTTGTTTCTTCACAGAGGAAGCCTCTATATAAAATTCTATTGGATTGACCACTATAGTTGGCTGTTGCTCCCCCTCAATTTGTGCTATCTTGCTACTGGAAGCTTAAATTGACTAGAAGTAGCTGCAACCTCTTCTACCTTTTTCTCCCCCTTTTTGTTAGCATCAAGGGCTGGAGGAGAGTCTGCAAGTAGCCTTTCCAGTAGCTCAGTCTGTTTTTCTTGGTTGGCAATGATTGTCTGCATTTGAGATTCCATACTATCCACTCTGGAGGAAAGATGCTGAACAGATTTGGCCAGGCTATCTTCTTTTAAAAGTTTGCTAGTCAGCACCTTCTGAGTGGTAGTAGGGGCTAGTGCCTGAATCCTGGCATCTAGTTCTACTTTCATTTCTCTGATTGCAGTTTGGACCTCCTCATGTTGTGTTCTTTGAATAACCATTTGCATCTTGTGAAGTTTCAGGGAGGCCATTATTTGCTGAAGGACAGCCTTCCTCTTTGGATCTGCATTCTGGTGCTCAGCCCTAGCAGATTGATATTGCTTCATAATCTCCACATTGAAGTCACCAGCCACAGTGGTAGTAGAAAATAGCCATTCTGAAGTATCCTCCACATTGACTTCTTCATCATCTTCTGTGCTATCACTGTCATCATTGCCAAACTCTTCACTTTCAGCTTCTGAAGGCAGAGCTGTCAAAGCTTCCTTTGCTCTTTGTAGAGATTTTGAGGTATGCACTAGGTGCATTGCCTCCTCTGCCTCCACATTGCCCTGTTGTGCTATGACTTGATAGGCAGAAACAGGATGAGTAAAGGTTTCAGGATCCAAAGAGATGGAGTCAATGATTGACTGATATTCTTGTTGAAATTCCATCTCTTTAGAAGCTTCATTAACCTCCATTAACTCACTTGCAATGGCTGGATCTTCCTGCCTTATTTCTCCTGTAGTCCCTTCTCTCCTCTCATCTCTCTTTTCTTGCATCAGGGGTTCCCCCTGGCTCACACCTCTCACACCCTCACCTTCACCTACTAAGGTGGAACTCTCTTGCTTTCCTTTTGCCTGACCTGAAGAAATGGTCAGCCTCTCATTATTTACCTCTCCTTTTGCCTGCTCACACGGCAGCCTCTCACTCCCTTCCCTCAATCCTAAAAGTGTTTCAACTACTAAGAACTCCTCCACACTTGACACAGGAATGTCAGATATAGTAGTGGTAGAGTGAGTTATCAACGGATAAGGGATATCCGTTGATGGAGTAGTTATAGCTGTCAACGGATGGCTAGACATAGGCGCATCCGTTGATGGAGAAACACTTGTCAACGGATGAAGGATATCCGTTGATGAAGGAAAGATAGTATCCGTTGAAGTGAAAACCAACACTGAATCTATGGAGATTGATTTTAAAGATGAGGCCACAGATTTTGTTGTGAATTCAGAAATGGAAGATTGATGGCCCAACAAATCATCTAGAAGATGATGACCACCAATTGCAGAGTGGGGCTTCTCCAAGAATCTTAAAGATGGAGAATCAGGAATTGATGTAGATATCATATCCACATCCAGAGATGGAGTTGGTGATGGTGGATTGTAATGTGTATCGATTTGAAGGTTAAGATCAAGGGGCTGTGACTCCACATTTATTGAAGTCACATAAAACTAAATTTGAGAAGGTACAGTTTGCTGTACTGTGTGTGCACCCTGTGATTCCCCTATGGTTTTAGATTTTACTCTTCTTTCATAGGTTTTTGAGAGAGGGCTAGTGTCCCTTACCCTTTTGTGCAGATTTTCTGTGGAACTAGTAGTCACACCTTGTTGAGAGGATGTAACTTGGGCTTGGCTATTTGGTGCACTATCCTCACCTACCTTATTCTTAGGGCTTGCACCATGTCCCTCACCACTCACTACCTCCTTCACACTCCCCTCAAGAGTTGTGGTAGTTTTTCCAACAGGTGCTTTTTGAGAAGCACCTGAGGTTTGTCTTTTAGATTTTGGTTTGGAAACTTTTGTTTTAGTCACTTGGGTAGGAGCCTGTTTGGTCACTACTACAGACTCCATTGTGACAGTGGAAGGCAAAGAAATCTGGGGGTTAGAGATAGGAGTTTCAAGGTTAGAAATAGTTACCTGAACAATTGGTAGATATACCAATTGTACTCATGCATTGGATTTCATTCGAATTAAATCACTTAGGACTCTCTTCTCCTGAACAAAACATGTGAACTTGCTATCCGGGTTAGCAATGGATAGCTTATTCTCAGATACATGCAGTGCTAAGAGTATAAAAAATCTAGCAAAATAGATATTCTTGCTCCTAGTTTCCTTTTTACCTAATTTTGCTGCTATCTCATACATGACTAGTGTGCCAAAGTTATAGAATTTATCAGTCAGAAGCATATACATCATAACTAGCATGGAATGGGTAACAACATCAAAATTACTAATTTTGCCTGAAAAAGTTTTAATGAAGGCATCACAAAAATAACTCCATTCTTTAACCATTCCTTTCCTAACAATTTTCCCTAAATTCTCAGTACTAAGGGCATAATTTATGGAATTAAGCATGGTAACAATTTCAGCATCACTGGGTACTTTCAGACAGTTATTCTCAGGCAATTTTAAACAAGCAGTTATCACATCAGAATTAACTACATAGTTTTTACCCTTTAAGGAAAAAGCAATTGTACCGTCTATGCCGTTGTACTCAGCAGATGTCCACACCTCTTCAATTACCTCGTGGATTAGAGGAGTGGTGGCAGTCATAGCATACGACAATTTGCATTTTTCACAAAATTCATCAAGGCGTGATAAGCTTCTGGGGCATTCACTGTATCAACATAGGCCGCGAAGTTGTTCTTCTCATAGGGGAACCCAGTGGAAGACATCATCTTAACAATAGGCGCCATTGAAGTGTTTGAACTTTTGTTGCAGAGAGTTTTAGTGAAGAAGATGCAGTTTACTTAAGAGAATCTTGAAAGTCGATAAAAGTGAGATGTGAGAGCACAAGACAGCCTTTTATATTTTTCAAGAGTTGAAAATGAAATAATTAAAAGTAATTATTCATTGGTCAAAAGTAACTGTCAATTAATAAAAGAAAATAAATATAGCCATGCCTATATATATATACACGTTTACCAACGGTTATATTTAAAAGAAAATATGTATATCAACGGATATGAAATGAACGGTTGAAAGACAATTTATCCATCGATGATGTGGATGACCTGTTATCCGTTGATATATGAAAATCTAGGAATGTGTTTATACTACCAATGGATAAAAGGATATCCGTTGATAAGATAATTTTGCCTTGGACAAAATTTCTACAGAAAATTTTTCTGAGAGTTTTTAATTCTCAAGTAAATCAAAACACATTTCTAGCTGCAATGCAGTAAGATCAAATATCACCAGGAATTATGACAAATTAAGCATACCTAGTTCACCTACCAATCTTGTGAATGTGGATTCATCAAGGGGCTTGGTGAAGATATCTGTAAGCTGCATTTCACTTGGCACAAAGTGCATTTCTACTGTACCATTCATCACATGTTCTCTAATGAAGTGGTATTTGATGTCAATATGCTTGGTTCTCGAATCTTGCACTGGATTCCCTGTGATGGCAATAGCACTTGTGTTGTCACAGAAAATTGGAATCTTCTCAACTTTTAGACCATAGTCAATAAGTTGATTTTTCATCCATAGAATCTGTGCACAACAACTTCCAGCAGCAATATACTCAGCTTCAGCTGTAGAAGTGGAGACTGAGTTCTGTTTCTTACTGAACCATGAAACAAGCCTGTTTCCTAGAAATTGACAGGAGCCTGTAGTACTTTTTCTATCAATTCTGCAACCTGCATAATCTGCATCTGAGTAGCCAGTTAGATCAAAACCAGATTCTCTTGGATACCAAATGCCAAGGTTTGATGTTCCCTGGAGATACCTGAAAATTCTCTTAATAGCTATCAAGTGAGACTCTCTAGGGTCAGCTTGAAATCTAGCACACAGACAAGTAAAAAACATTATATCAGGTCTACTAGCTGTTAGGTATAGAAGTGAACCTACCATGCCTCTATAGCTTGAGATGTCCACAGACTTTTCCTTAGTATTCAACTCAAGCTTAGTTGTAGTGGCCATAGGTGTTTTTGCAAAGGTACAATCCATTAAGTCAAATTTCTTTAAAAGGTCATAAATATACTTTGTTTGACTTATGAAAATGCCCTCATTAACTTGCTTTACTTGTAGGCCAAGAAAGTAAGTTAATTCACCCATCATGCTCATTTCATACCTACTTTGCATAAGTTTGGCAAACCTTTTGCAAAGCTTCTCATCTGTAGACGCAAAAATAATATCATCTACATAGATTTGAACAAGTATTGAAGAGCCATTGATATTCCTATGAAATAAGGTTTTATCTACTGTACCTCTAGTGAAGTGATTCTCCAAAAAAAATTGAGATAAAGTGTCATACCAGGCTCTTGGTGCTTGCTTCAAACCATAAAGTGCTTTCATGAGAAGATATACATATTCTGGAAATTCTGGATCCTCAAAGCCAGGAGGTTGATGGACATAGACCTCTTCTTCCAGTTCCCCATTTAGAAAAGCACTTTTGACATCCATCTGATAGACCTTGAAATTGGCATGTGCTGCATTGGCTAGAAAGATTCTGATTGCCTCAAGTCTTGCCACTGGAGCAAAAGTTTCATCAAAATCTATCCCTTCTTCTTGTGAATAACCATTTGCCACTAATCTAGCTTTATTCCTCACAATTATGCCATTTTCATCTATCTTGTTCTTGAGAACCCATTTAGTACCTATGACACTTCTATCATCAGGTTTGGGCACAAGCTTCCATACTTTATTTCTTTCAAATTGGTTTAGCTCTTCTTGCATTGCTAAGACCCAATCTGGATCTAGAAGGGCATCTTCCACTTTCTTAGGTTCCTCTTGAGACAGGAAGCTACTGTATAGGCATTCTGCTTGAGTGGCCCTCCTAGTTTTGACTCTTGAATTTGATTCACCAATGATTAACTCAAATGGATGATCTCTAGTCCATTTTCTTGTAGGTGGAAGGTTTGATCTTGATGAGGTTGCTTCATTTTCATGAACATGATCATGTTGATTTAGCATTGAATTTTGACCCTGAGAAACTCCCCCTGAGTTTGTTGTCCTTGCAGAATTATGAAGTTGACTGTCAAGAGATGCATCATTTTGCCTGTCGATGGATGCTTGATAATTTCTGTCAACGGATGCATCTCTAATATTGTCAACGGATGCTTCATTTCCAGTGTGAGCATCACTTCTAGTTGGTACATCAACTCTTGGTGGATCTCTATGGCCATGATCTTCATCTTCCTCATCATCATCATAGTACATTCTTCCTTCACCTTCATTCTCAAATTCCAACTTTTCATGAGAGCCTCCATCATTTAGACCTATAATCTTTTGATCATCAAACACAACATGTACAGATTCCATAACAATGTTGGTTCTTAGATTGTAGACTTTATAGGCTTTCCCTGCTGCATATCCAACAAAAATAGCTTCATCTGCCTTTGCTTCAAATTTGCCCAAGTTATCTCCATGATTCCTTAGTAGAAAACACTTACATCCAAAGACATGAAGGAAAGCTAAAGTTGGTTTCTTGTTGGTTAACAACTGATAAGGAGTCATTCCTCTAGCTTGATTGACCAAGGAAATATTCTGAGTAAAGCATGCAGTGTTGACAGCCTCAGCCCAGAAATATGTTGGTAATCTTGATTCACTTAACATTGTTCTAGCTGCTTCAATGAGAGTTCTGTTTTTCCTTTCAACAACCCCATTTTGTTGAGGTGTTCTGGCAGCAGAAAACCCATGGACAATTCCATTCTCTTCACAGAAAATCTTCATTGTGGAATTCTTGAATTCAGTACCATTGTCACTCCTGATTCTTTGTACTTTGTCTTCAGAACCATTGTTTAGTATTCTGAGGTGATTGATGATGATTTCACTTGCACAATACTTGGAGTGTAGGAAGAAGGTCCATATAAACTTAAAAAAATCATCTACAATCACCAGACAGTATTTCTTCTTTGAAATAGACATGACATTAACTGGACCAAACAAGTCCATATGCAGCAGTTGAAGTGGCTTAACAATGGATGACTCTGTCTTGCTCTTGAAGGATGATTTCTTTTGTTTCCCTAATTGGCAGGCATCACACAGTCCATCTTTGATAAATTCCAATTGAGGGATTCCTCTGGCAAGATCCTTTCTTACCAAGTCATTCATAACTTTAAAATTCAAATGTGACAGCTTCTTGTGCCATAGCCAACTCTCATCCTTACTTGCTTTGCTGAAAAGACAAGTAATGGATTCTGAGCTTGCTGAATTGAAGTCAGCTATGTAAACATTTCCTTTTTTAAAGCCTGTCAATACCACATTGTTGTCTTCCTTGGCAGAAACAACACATGCTTCTTTTGTGAACCTTACTTCATAGTCTTTGTCAAAAATCTGACTGACACTCAGCAGATTGTGCTTCAAACCTTCAACTAAGGCCACTTCTTCAATGATGACATTGTCTTTTGAAATTAGGCCATATCCCTTAGTATATCCTTTGCTGTCATCTCCAAAGGTAATTCTAGGGCCAGCTCCTTCCTTGAACTCTGTGAGCAGGGTTGAATCTCCTGTCATGTGCCTAGAGCATCCACTGTCTAGGTACCATAGATTCCTCCTGTTTCCCTGCACACATCCAAAAGCAAATCAAGTTGATTTTGGTACCCAAGCTTCCTTGGGTCCTTTCTTGTTAGCCTTTGACTTTACAATCTTGGCATTCTTCACCTTAGATGTAGATGCCTGATTGATTGGGTTTGACAAATGCTTATTTGCATGAATTTTTGATGCATGCATTTGTGGAAAATTGGCATACATATTATTCATGCTAGGAATGTTCCATGACATTTGTGGCATATTCACAGATTGAAAATAAGGATTAGATACATATGGCATGTTCACATATGGATTAGAAAAACTAGCATTTTGATACAAACCAGGCATACCAGGCATTGCAGGCATACATGGTATAGTTTGAGGTACATGAACAGGAGCCTTGTTAACAATCTTGCAATTAGAAGATAGGTGATTGACACTATTACAATTACTACAAGTTTTCCTAGGGGCAAACTTGTCAGGAGAATAATTGTTTTTCTTATTGATGTCTATCTTACCATTTCTGTTCTTTTTCTTTTTACCCTTGATTTCTACCTTTTCATTATCTGATTTACCAACAGCCTTTTTGTTGTGTAAGTCACCTGCCTTAGCCTTCCCACTAGATTTGGTTTGGATACACTCACCAGTAACAAAGTTCTTGTTGACTGGACCATACTTAATATCCAGTTTCTTGAGTTCCTTCTTACTAACAAACTTTTTGTTAGTCGACGGATACCTCTCATCCGTTGATGGTTGATCTGTCAACGGATAATCACTATCCATTGATTCACAAATAGTCTCTAGATCCTCAAGGCAAGGTTCTAGCTCCTTTTTCTTTTGAGTCCAGTTCTCCTTCACAAACGATTATATTCCCTGGACTTCTATTATGTTTTGTGAAATATTCCTACAGCTTTGAAATTTAGCAATTATCCCTTGTTCTTTTTCAAGCTGGTCTCTTAAAATCAGTTCTCTTTTTAACACAACTTCAAGTTCACTTTTAGCATTATTGCAATCAACTCTCATTTTCTCAAATTCTAGAAATTGAGCCTCTAGAGCAGCATTTCTATCACTTAAAAACAGATTAGTCTCTTTAATCCTATTGTTCTCTTTAGTAAGTGATTTAAGAGTAACACTCAAGTGATATAGTTCAGTAGACATTTCATCTATAACACTATTGCATTCCTCTTTGGTGAGCTCAGAGAGATTAGTAGAAAATACCTGATTGCTAGCTGAACTTGCTTCTTGCTCTCCAGAATCAGCCATCAATGCAAGGTTGACATACTCAACATCATCATCAGAATGATTTCCATTAGCAGCCCAGTCATACTCTTGGGTCATGAATGCCTTTCCTTTCTGCTTGAGAAGATCAAAATATTTCTTCTTGTAGTCAACAGCTTCAGTTGGCTTTCCCTTATTCTCAGATCTAGGCTTCCTGCATTCACTTATCATGTGACCAGCAATTTCACAATTGTAGCATTTAATTTTGGATTTATCCACAAAGTTGCTTGTGGAATAATCCTTGTTAAATGGCTTGGCCACCCCAGAGTTTCTCTTGAATTTCAGCTTAGAGAATCTCCTAGATAGAAAGGCTAATTGCTCATCTATCTCATCCAATTCATCCTGCTGAAGGACATTCAATTATTCAGACACCTTTTCCTTGCTCCTACTTGATTCTGCTCTATCTTTACAAACCTCCCTGTTTGGTGTAGAACAAGTAGCTTCTGTCCTTTCCTCCTTCTTCTCCATGTTGGCAACAAGTGCAACTGACCCACTTTTCTTTTGGGACTTCTCAATCTCTTCATCCTGCTCCATTTCTAGCTCATATGTCTTTAAAGTTCCATAGAGCCTTTCAAGAGTAAATGTCTTGTACTCTTGAGTGTTTCTTAGAGAAACAATCATTGGCTTCCATTCCTTGGGCAGTGATCTCAGAAATTTGAGATTAGAATCTTTAACTTGATAGATTCTTCCATACAATTTCAAACCATTTAGTAGCTTTTGAAATCTACTAAATGTATCATTCAATGTTTCTCCACTCTTGAAATGGAAGTGTTCATACTGTTGGATTAGTTGTTGCATCTTGTTTTCCCTCACCTGTTCTGTTCCTTCACAAAGGGTTTGAACAGTGTCCCATACTTCCTTGGAGGTAGTACAGCTAATAACATTGTCAACCATGTCTGTTTCTAGACCATTGAACAGTATATTCATGGTCTTTTAGTCTTTGTGGACTTCTGCCATATCTTCAAGACTCCATTCAGAAACAGGTTTGGGAATGAGAGTGTCAGGCGCATCTTCAGCAAGGCCAACTCTTGCTGCAGTCTTCATTGGAATATGAGGACCCTTGTCAATGCAATCCACAAAACCCTCATCAATGGACACGAGATGTAGACGCATTTTTACTTTCCAGTGAAAGTAATTCTCTCTATTAAGAACTGGTATATTTTGTAATAACCCGGATTTTTCAAGAAATGATTTATTGTTATTTCAATAATAGTATTGTTTTTCCTAAATGAGGAGGAATTTTTTTTTATTATTTTATTATTTAATTATTTTTGGTTAAGTGGAACCAGGACCCTTTTTAAAATTTTATGGACCGAGTAGATATCTCGAGTCAATAAATTATTTGGATAAAGATTTAATTTTGGAGTGTGGAATTATTCAGTAGAGATTTTATTTTAAATTATTGAATAAGTTGGATATTTTAAAATCCTTAGAAAATGGTTATTTTAATTATTTGAGGATTTGCAGAAATTACTCGATTAATTTATAATATCGAGGATTCGAGGTTTTACTAAAACAATAATGTTTGTGGTATTTTATAAAGTGCTGTAAATTGTGATTATAAATCACAATTATTATTTTTTAAGTATTATTTTTACAAATTATTAAGATTTGTAAAATGCATATCAATTTAGAAAATTGAGATTTAATTCTAATTCTTTCTCCAAAAGTCCTTGAAAATATTCTAGTATTTAATTTTACTAGGAATTTTATTTTTACAAATTAGAGTTTTAACTCTAAATATTATTTATAAGTAAGTAGTGATTAAATGTATTGCTTTTAATTGTTATTGGGCCTAAGGCCCATTAGGTTTTCAACACAGCTCATATACATACCAGATACGCACACAAAAACACACACAGCCGCACAAACAAGAACGACGGGGAGAGAAAAGAGATTGGGAAGAAGAGAGAGAGGGAGAGGGAGAGAGAGGGACTTAAGAAGAGGGGGTGTTATATACATGTGTATGTATATATGTGTATATAAGTTAGTGTGTGAGAGAGAGGAAGAAGAGATGAAGGAAGAAGAAGCTACCATGGAAGAGCAAGAGAGGAGGAGAAGAAAACTTGGGGGGGGGGGGAAATGCTTGGATTGAGTTTTAAATCTTCTTGGAGGTATAATCCTTAATCTTAAACTTTTGGGTTTGAATTTTTAAAGCTTTTAATTAGTATATTGATTTTGTTAGAGTATGATTATGCTTTATAAGTAATTAGTGTTGATGGGTTAGTGTTGAGATTGGTTAATGGTTGATTAAAGTATATGGAAGAGGATGAAAAGATTATGTTTGGTTATTCATGGAAACTGCCCAGCTACTGTCCTGTTCTGTTCTGTAGTTCTGGGTCTGTTAAACCCTGTTCTGGGCAGTGGTCCCTTAATGAAAGTTGTGTGTCTTGGAGTCTAGTTTGTGTAGGAGAAAACGGTGCGTCGTTTGGGTTAAAGAGTAAGGAGAAAATGACGTTTTAGTGAAACCTGCGCAGGACACCCGAACCTCTCGGGATTCGCACTTTGGAACTATGTTTCACCTAGTTAAAATCTGTAAATTGGATTGAAACTTTTATTGAGGATAAAGGAAGGAATTAGAAAGATTTCACAAAAAGATTTGGGTAAAACTATTGATTTTTCAATTTATTAAAAATGTTTGAATGTCACTGTGTTGGAAGAAACTGCTCTGTTCTTGAGTTGTATTTGGATGGGTAATTGTCCTAGATGAACTATGTTTTTCAGACTAAAAGTTTTATGGTGTGAAGATATTATCTTCAGTTTTGGAATCCCAGAGGTCTTGGAGGCAAAGATTAATTTTTCAATTTATGAGAATTTTTAGAATGCAAGGTGCGCAGATTTAATGAACAGTTTATGTGTTGAGTTTGGAATAATGATTCACCTAGTTAGAAAATGGTATTGAATGGGAAACTTTTATGAGATATTTATTTGATATTCAGAAAGAAGCCTATAAAATTTGGTGATTTATGATTAATTTTTGGATTTATTAAAAATGTTAGAATTTTATAATAATTAGAACTGTGTTAGGGGTTACGAGAAGATCACAAGTTTTTAAGTGTCAATATTTAAAGGACTTGTGTAATTCTTTTCGACTAATCCCTAGGGCTTACGAATATCCATGATTAGCTATCACGGGTATAATTCATATACTTGAGTGGTGTGATCATCGATATAGCGTAAGTAATAGTTAGTGCTAGGGGTTGTTCCCTAGGGCTTACGAACATCAATGATTGATTGTCACGTGTATCATTAAAATACGTGAGAAATACGATCATTGGTGTAGCGTAAGTAGTAGTGTAATATAAATCATTATGTGCCATGTGCCGCATGTCAGGGCGGATACTTTCTTATGTGTTTATTTTATGTTGCTGCAAGTTGAGGCAGCTTATTTTTGCTAAAACAGGGTTGTATTGTAATTGAGGGGCTGTGCCCATAGTCCGATAAACGAATACTTCATGCCTAAATTTTCTGAAAATCCCCTGCGATTAATTATATTTAATTTATTAAATTTCCGTGGTCTAGAGGCATGAAGTGGATGTTAACTGATTATGTGTTTATGTGTTAAGTGGTTGATTTGAGGATTAATTGTTGTCTCGAGGATTTATGTGCTAAGTTAAGTATTAAAAATGGTATTGAGGATCAATGATGCTTTGAGGATTAATTGTATATTAAATTGGTTTAAGTCTATTAAATGGATATAAATGTGTTATGTGCATTAAGTGGTATTAGAATAGTTAACTATGGGGTAGACGCCTATAGTTTTTCTTTAAGTGACTTAGTAGTAACTCTGAGTCGGGACTACTCGAGATACGAGGGAGGACTGACACGTACTCGTAACCATTTCAGTACTGTTAGGGCGTAATCAAATTGGAGCGACGTGCATCCAAAAGGGAAGATCGAGACGTCAGGTAAGGTCCATGGAATTGCTTGGACGAGGTGCGAAGGATTTGTCCGTGGTTTCTATTTTCTGCTAAGGACCAGAGGCAAGTCTACTATGCATACTCTATTGTTCAGAGTATATTTATTTTAAATATATGAACTGTGTTAAATAAGTTTTCAATCCGTATTCGCGAGTTTTCCAACCTTGTACTCTCCTTCCAAATCATTGTATTCCTAGCTTTGCCAACATTAGTAAATTCTGCTCGTGTAATAACCAAAACCCATGGCTTATAATACTGTTGACGGGCAGTGATATTTTTATGGCTCTATATCTTGATTTATACGGTATATATATATATATATATATATATATATATATATATATATATATATATATATATCTATAAACTTTTTGTACTATGGTAGTGGACTATACGTTATGAGGTATGTATTTATGTATCGGAATAAGAGAGGCTCAGAGGGTAGAGCATGTATTGAGTTTTAGAACTTAGCCGCGTGTCGGGGCTATTTTGTATTGTATGTTTTCGAAAACCCGGGCAAAGCTTTTAAAAAGAATTTCGCAATAATTAACCTAAAGGCAACATCACCAATAAACCAGTGTTTATTTAATTAATAGATGCTTCTAAAAGCATTCGCTAATTAAATAAACCTTATTCGCCTAATTAAATTTGTTTAATTAGATGGATATCGTTTTCAAAACGCTTTCTTAAAATCACTTTGTCCCGGAGAAATAGTAAAATAATTTAATGGAGTGATTCTATCTAGTATATTATTTATCGGAGATAGTTTATTTTCAATACGGATTAAAGATATTCCAATGGTTATAAATTGGTTATTTTCAGCTTAAAACAGCTAGATTGATATCGATATATGTTATTTGAATGATTATTTAAATTGGTGAATATTAATTATAATATTCATTAGCAAAAAGGGAGAAAGAGAAAAAGGATTTTCAGGCTTATTAATTATTCCCTTCTGACCGAGAGTCAGTAGTAGTTATTTGATAAAGTGGCTAAAGTTTGGAGACTGCCGGAGAGATTGTGTCTTGATTTTTATTAGAAACATTCCAAGAGTTGTATTTGGGTGTTTTGAGGTTATTAAATATTTCAGTATTAATAGTAAATATTATTTGAATACCATTTAATAAATGAATATTATTTTGAGTATCCTTTTAAAAAGGGATTAGTGAATATTTATTATTGGTTACATATTAGTCAAATACTTATTAAATACTTTGAGTGTTTTGAAGATTATAAAACGCTATTCAAAGGATGTCTAAGGACTTTCATAGTCATTTAAAATATCATATTTTGATTCTATCTCGGTAAGTTACTTTTCAAGAACTCTGATATATATGGAATTACCCTGTTGTGTTACAAGCTTTATGCGTACCATTTTCCATATGTGAATACAAAACCCTGTGTCGGGATTGATATAAGTATAAGTGCATACCTATACTCGAATTCTTTCGAACTCAAAATATTTTCGAAAACCCCGGTCTGGTTTTACTTCCTTGCACATTTTTCAAGAATCATCGGTCGACTGATGTCGAACCTCAATTACTCTATTTTCAATCAAAAATCAAGTTTTCAAAAGAAAAAGAAAGAGGGACTCTGGCAGGTGTGGGAACCGTTGACGAACGATTCCCGGGATGTGTAAGCGGCCGTGAGCCAGGCGGTCCATCAATTATTATTCCGGCCCAGGTGTTACCGAAGGATGATTACGGATGTAGTTTTCATCGAGGGTGATTACGGATGTAGTTTTCACCCGAGGATAGTTATGGATGTAATTTCTATCCTTCTACCGGTAGAGAAGACCCGCGGATTATTGGACTTGGATGTGGCGACTGATCATTGTCAATCCTTGTCAGGTTTTTATGTTTTCTTTAAGTCCCATCCTCCACTTTGGAAAAATACTCAAACACTGTTTCTTGGGCCTAAGTGCCAAGTTGCTGATAGTGTTGTTTTCAATTATGAAAGATGATGATAAATTCATGCAGTATCTAGAACTGCAAGAATATTCTAACAATAATGGCACGTGTTTGTGCACTTTTGCAATTATTCAAAAGATGAAAGATGGTTCATCGGTTATTGATGTCAAGTCTCAAATGTTTTGCTTCAAGAGCTTTGACTCGCTTCCTATCAGTTATTTCTGAGTTTAGATTTATCAAGTGGTTAAAGAACATTATACCCGGTACATGATGTTGATCTGTGGGGTGTTTGATGAAAATGACATACTTATACGTATATACCTTCAGATTTGAGAAATACTATAAAGGAAACCTTCTAATGGTTTGGTTTGTATACGATGATAAACAACTGTCTTTGCAGCATATTGAACTGCGTGTTTTGAAAAGCTTTCTAAAAGATTAGCAATACTGTAGTGTATACTATTTCGCTAAGATATGAGGATTACTATAGTTGTTATACACTTACCTGTTCATTGGATGTTGCGTTCAACGTCATATTTTCATTATTGAAGTTTCGCAGTTATAAATGTTTCGGTAATGATGTTAAGTATTGTTGGATTTTAAAACCCCTGTGTATATTGGTTTATATATTGTTAAACTCTATTAATACTTGCTGGGCAATTCTTTTGCTCATACTTGTTTGTTTTAAATATTAACCTTTCAGAGAAAGGTGGGCGAATGATGCTTATATGCATAGCTCGGAATAAGCAGGTGGTATGCCCTTATGAAGACGATATGATCCAGAAAATCTATAGCTGGAGTAAGTTATATGTAATCATATTGATGTGTAATAATTATATTACTTTGTACAGGATAGCACTAGTTGCTGGTGTACTTCTCATCGAAGCTATACTAGTAGAATAGGATTTGTAATACACGATGTAATGTAATTGAATGGCTGTAATGAATCGAGTAATGTAAGGATTTTAGTTCTTGTTTCTAGCCCTATAACCCAGAAGAT
This sequence comes from Saposhnikovia divaricata, assembly GCA_036435485.1. Classification (NCBI taxonomy): domain Eukaryota; kingdom Viridiplantae; phylum Streptophyta; class Magnoliopsida; order Apiales; family Apiaceae; genus Saposhnikovia; species Saposhnikovia divaricata. The sequence goes on along the minus strand of CM071597.1, from coordinate 62,131,971 downwards.
GCTTGGTAGTTGGGGTCTCAATTGTTGTATTTTTGTTAGTAAGTGACTACAAATGGTTTAATATTGATAAACAGGTGATGTGTTATTGAGGATTTCCGCGTGACGACCAAATCCCTGACCCCGGATTTGGGGTGTTACATCTTTACTCCATAATCCTTCTTAGACATGTTGGAAGTGTGTTGATCTTTAAACTTCAAATATGTTAGAAGCTTGCTCTGATACCAATTGTTATTCCAAGATTACACACTTGTATAATTGTAGAAGGGGGGTTGAATACAATTCTTGATATTTATAAATTTCTGCTAAGAACTCCAGAAATCTAAACTTAAATAATTGCTGTATAACGATTAATGCACAAACACATATAAAATCAGGTGGTTAAATGCACCACCTGAAGCTTTTATTTGAAGAAAACTCTGTGATACAAAAGTACACAGCTACCATTTTACAACTCTTTGCTTTCTAAGGATATTTAAGAAAACCCTAAGCAAATGTATCTGTTTTCTTAGCTTCTAAAGAGTTGCTACACTTGGTTATATAAAACCCAAGTTTACAAGTACTACAGGAATAAGATAATACTAATCTAATTCAAGTTGACTTGCTACTTCACTCCAAATACACATGTAGCCGAAAGGTTGTCCTTGGGAACAGACATGTCCCCTGCACCTTTCTTGTATTCATAGTGTAAACGGAATGCTTCTTTCTTCTGTGTTTCCAAAGTATGGCTGCCATACTGCTTTTTGTATCTACTATCAACCCATGTGATCTGTCAGTCAAACCTGTCTTTATCAACTGCTAATCCCCAGCTTAGCATAGAAGTAAGTGTTAATGATTATCCGTTGACATTGTACACGATCATCCGTTGAGCTGTATCCGTTGATATTGTAGATTTGAGTTGTATCCGTTGATAGAGTTCTGTCTTCATCCGTTGATACACTTTCACTTAAACAGAATTACATAGCATAGCTTATTTACAATTGGCTACCCTATTCTGCCTATCCATTGATGGTCAACATGACTATGGATAAAAATACTATCAATTGATAACATAGAGATACTACAGTGTGCTACAAAACCTCATCCGTTGATGAGCTACCTGTCAACGGATAGAGTTATAAATCCTCATCCGTTGACAGCTACAATACTTATATAATTTGATTGATTGTGAAGTTATCATCAAGTACAATATATTCCTAACAAACCGTCAATTGTGGTGGAGCAGACCCTGATCCTGAAGCACTGTCATGTTGCACAGGCTTCAGCCATTGTGACAGAAAGTCAGAGCTAGAGCTAGGCAATCTAGACTCCTCAGTTACAGATGCAACACAGGCACAGAGTCTCTAGTGAAAACTAGTGAATCCTCTGTGTTTGTGATGGTGTCATTAGGAGATGCCCCAGCATGCATTCCCTCACCATCTAAATGTGGGTCCTAGGTGGTGAGCAGAGTGTCTTACACTAAGTCACTTGAATCCATTGGCTCACTAAGAGAGGAGAATTCTTGGTGATCAATGCCTTGATCCTCAATTACTTGAGTTGCAGGCTGCAAAGAAATTTGAGTGTGAGATTCTGGAAGAGAAGTGTCTTTTAGATTAGATTTTGGCAACTCCCCTTGAGAAATAGAGGGAGTTTCAAGTGTGATATGCTCTCCACACACTGTAGTGCTAGCCTTATCATTCCTATATGCTGACTTATTACCAAAAGGTGCATTGGGGAGGATGCATGATTCTATAGATGCGCCCTATTGAGAGGGCACATCTCGTGAGCTGTTTGCCCCTGATTTTACAACTTAAGCCATTTATGTGACTGAAGAGGTGGTTTGCTTTGCTTTCTTCTTCTTTGGCCTCTTTAAGGGTGACACAGGTTCCTCACTTTCTAAGCCTAATTCTAAAGCCAAGGCTGCCTCAGATAATATGGTTAAAGGTGCAGAAGCAACCTATTTTCTCTTCTTCTTCTCCTTTTTACTAACATCACCCTGTTGAGAGGATGATGCAGTGGGCTCACTGTTTGGTAATGTGTTTGGTTGAGGAGGTAAGTTAGCAGGCCCTGGGTTAGCATTTTGTTCTACTTGTATGGGCTTTGCTAACTGTGATTTTCAATCAAATATTGGCATGTTGTGGGGGTAAGACCTAAATAGACTCTCCACATGGGGAGTTATTTCAAGTCTTACATCCACATCATTCATAGTCTCCAAATTACCAAAAATGAGTTTGGTCATGGATTTAGGATAACCTATTCTACTCTTATCTATCCCAGGCAATTCAATCAGTTTATCATATACAAAATTAAGTGCAGACTGAATAAAACGAGGTAAGGAAATTTCAGTACCTCTCTTGGCTGGGTTCTGACCAAGTCTCCCATACAACTCCTGCAGAATTATGTGTCCAACGTCTATCTTTCTCCCATAGGCCAAGGCATAGCCTATTTGCTCTGCAGGTGCACTGATTTGATCAAAGCTGGACTTCCTTGCAGTGAAGACTTGAAGGTATACATGGCCAAACCGGAACCGGAACCGGAAAATCGGACCGGACCGGACCGGGTCAAAACCGGTCAAAACTGGCCCGAACCGGAACCGGCCCTAAACCGCCGGTTTATTTATTTTAAAGGTTCAGGTTTAGGTTTGTGTGTATTGAAACCGGTGAACCGGCGGTTCGAACCGGTGGTTAACCGTTAGTAATGACTGGCTATGTATTAATGTAGTATAGATTATAAAAATTATTGTAATAAATTTTATTGTTTGTTGTATTCTTGTAAAACATTTAAAATTTATTGTAATATATTTTATTGTTTGTTGTATTCTTGTAAAATATTTAAAATTTATTGTAATATATTTACTAATGTTTTAATAAAAAAAAAGTACCAATGAATTTAACATTAAATTAATTTACGTGAAAGTACCACTTAATAAAAGTGAAACTATTATATCCTTGAACTTTTAAAACGGTTTGCATCTTACAAATTTTAAAAAATTACTTAGCATTACTTCTAAATTATAATTCATTCCATCCAAATTTAGAAAAACTTATTGTATTTCGAAAAAAAAACGTATCAAGTATAATGTATATATAAGGTTCAAACCGGAACCGAAACCGGGTCTTGAACCGGGTTAAAATCGGGTCAAACCCTGAACCTGAACCGTCTGAACCGGAATCGGCGGTTTATATCCTGTTAAGGTTTAGGTTCTGGTTCAAGATTTTTACAAACCGGAACCGGCGGTTCACGAACCGGAACCGGCGGTTCACGAACCGTGGCCATGTATACTTGAAGGAGAGTAGCAAATACATAGCTCCATTCTTTCCTTAAGAACTTCCTATTCAAATGCCCAAGTTTGATTTCATCTGAGTAGTTACTGAAATCAAAGAAGTCCTCCAATTCCTCATTTGTGCTAGTGGGTCATACACCTCTTGTTGTAAGCCCAGTGCTTGATTCATATCTGCTGTAGTGATAGTAACATCTTTGTCTTGAATCTTGCAGTAGACTATGTAAGAGGTTATAGCATTCTCAAGAGCAATAACCTCCACAGTAGCTGTCCTCCAGAATTGTTCAAGAATATCCAGGTACAAGGTTGGGTTAGCTGAGAGTGCATTCTTGATGTATGACTCAGACATTCATCGAACAAAACACTTGAAATTTGCATTTGGTGCTTCCACATCATTGGTTATTGCAATGAAATTGGTGTGTTTGGGGATGGTGAGTTGGGTGTTTGCCATTGTTACAAAGAGAGAGAGAAGAGAATGAAAGATTAAGAAAAAGTTTAGCTTTTGCAATTAGGGTTTTCAGAGGTTTAGAAAATTTGGATGCTTGAGAAATCGAATGAAATGAATAGAATAGATGTGGAATGGTATAAGTACGAAGTACTTGAATTGTCGATTAGATATACAATATGTATCGACAAGTCAAGCATTCGAGAAGTGTAAAACAACTATTCGATATGTCAAGAAAGGCTTATTCGATAACTCAAGAAGGTAACAACTCACAGCTGGCAGTTTATCCAATTTAAAAGTAACTCTAAACTGGGTAAATATGTTTTTATGAGTGAATTAAAATTTTAGACAAAAAATCCAAAAATGGTTAAGATTCAGCGAGAATTCAGTCTTTTCAAATGATTCGAGAACTCAAATACCATATTCAAGAAATCAAGCATTAGAGAACTCAAATACTATATTCGAGAAATCAAGCATGTCTCCATTCGATATCTCTAAAAGACTGTATTCGAGAACTCGAGAGTACCCTAAAGAGGCTTGTTAGAGAAGTTGACCATTGACACAAAATAAATCATTAGAGAAGTCTGACTTATCAAACTATTCTTTTCACTCATAAAATTCAATTTTCAATATCTTTTTAAAAATTTACCAGAAATATTCAGTGAATAATATTCTAAAAAATTAAATAGTGATTTTCTTAAAATTTCATAGAAATTTCAAGTTAATAGAATATGATTTTTCAGCATATGCAACAGAATTGAAATATTTATAAATCATATTTCAGCCAACACTTACTTCAAAAATATTGAGCATTTAAATAAAATAAGTGTTTACTGCTGCAACAATTTAGTTGATACTTTCACTTAACCAGATTTTGAAGAATTCAACATTCCAATCTCACTAACCAACCTTGTGAAGGTGGCTTCATCCAATGGCTTAGTGAATATATCAGCTAATTGTTTATCTGTGGGAACATAATGTAACTCAAGGGTTTCATTAGTTGCATGTTCCCTAATAAAATGATATCTGATGTCAATGTGCTTTGTTCTAGAATGATTGACAGGATTTGCAACTATAGAGATTGCACTTTTGTTGTCACACATGATAGGAATCTTTTCCAACACAAGTCCATAATCTCTAAGTTGATTTCTAATCCAAAGCACTTGAGCACAGCAACTTCCAGCAGCTATGTATTCATCCTCAGCTGTGAAAGTTGACACAGATTGTTGTTTCTTGCTATACCAAGAGACTAACCTTTATCCAAGAAACTGGCAGCTACCTGAGGTACTTTTCCTATCCACTCTGCATCCAGCATAATCAGCATCAGAATAACCAACCAGATTGAACCCTGTGTCCTTAGGATACGATAAACCCAAGTTTGGAGTGCCCTTCAGATATTTAAAGATCCTTTTTATAGCAACCATATATGATTCCTTTGGATTTGATTGAAACCTTACACACTGACATGTAGGAAACATGATGTCTGGCCACTTGTAGTGAGACAGAGTAGAGAACCAACCATGCCTCTGTAGACTGAGATATCTACTTTCTTGCCCTTAGGATCTTCATCCAATTTAGTGGCAGTGGCCATGGGTGTTTTTGCAGGTGAGCTATCTTCCAAATCAACCTTCTTCAATAGGTCTTTGATGTACTTGGTATGACTGATAAAGATACCATCCTTCCTTTGACTAACTTGCAATCCAAGAAAGAATGTCAACTCTCCCATCATGCTCATCTCATATTTGCTTTGCATGAGCTTAGAAAACTTTTCACACAGTTTCTCATTTGTAGAGCCAAATATGATATCATCCATATAGATTTGAACTAGGATAATATCACTACCATGCTTCTTGTAAAACAATGTCTTGTCCAATGTGCCTCTAGTGAACTGATTTTCAAGAAGAAATTGTGACAGAGTGTCATACCATGCTCTTGGAGCCTGCTTAAGTCCATACAATGCCTTAAGCAATCTGTAGACAAAGTTAGGAAAATGTGGATCTTCAAATCCAGGTGGTTGTTGCACATATACTTCTTCTTCTAACTCTCCATTCAGAAATGCACTCTTGATCCATTTGATAAACTTTGAAATTTTAGTGTGCAGCAAATGCCAAGAAGATTCTGATGGCATCCAACCTAGCAACAGAGGCAAAAGTCTCATCATAATCAATGCCTTCCTGTTGAGAGTAATCTTTTGCAACCAACCTTGCTTTGTTTCTTACTATTACACCATCTTCATCCATCTTATTTTTCAGAACCCATTTTGTTCCAACAATGGTTCTATCCTTTGGTGCAGGCACAAGCTCCCATACTTTGTTTCTCTCAAATTGATTCAGCTCCTCTTGCATAGCAATAATCCAGTCTGGATCCAACAGTGCATCATCAAGTTTTTTAGGCTCAATTTGGGACAGAAAACAGCCATAGAGACACTCATTTTGAGTTGCTCTCCTTGTTCTCACTCCTGCATTTGGATCTCCAATGATTTGGTTTGCAATATGTGATCTATCCCACTTTCTTGTGTGCTCAGATTGATTTCTCTAATTTGATGTTGCTTCATCATCCAAGTCATGATCATCTTCATTTCCTCCCCCTGTGAAGTTGCCACTATTCACAGGTGTGTCTTGGATGCTTGTATCTTCACTGTTGATTGCCACAAATTCTTCTCTTGTTTCATCATTCACTGGAGTTTGTTGAACTGTAGTCTCAACTTCAGTTTCAATCTCTTCATCAGAATCATTCAGATTTTCAAACCTTAATGGATCTCTATCTTCATCATTGGCTTCTTCTAGTCCAGGTAGTTTGCTATCATCAAATGTCACATCTATACTTTCCATAACTTTCTTTTGACTAATGACATAAACTTTGTATGCAATTCTCTCCATAGAATAGCCAAGAAAAATTCCTTCAAATTCCTTTGCATCAAACTTTCCAACATATTCTGAGTTATCCTTTAGCACAAAGCATTTGCTTCCAAAAGTATGAATATACTTGAGAGTAGGCTTCTTTCCAGTCATCAAATTATAAGATGTCTTTCCAGTGTTTTTGTTGATGAGTGTCCTGTTCTGAATATAGCATGCAATGCTCACAGCCTCAGCCCAAAAACATGTAGGCATTTTTGCATCAAGTAACATTGTTCTAGCAGCCTCAATTAGAGTTCTATTCTTTCTTTCAACAACTCCATTTTGTTGTGGAGTCCTTGGAGTTAAGAATTGTTGTGAAATACCATTCTCTTTGCAAAATGCTTCAAGCATGGCATTTATGAACTCTGTTTCATTATCACTTCTTAATGCAATCACACTTGCATTGTTGGCCTTTGCTTCTTTATCAACTTTCTTTATGTGCTCAATGATTACTTGTGGAGCCTCATCTTTTGATGCTAGAAATTCCACCCATGTATACCTTGTATAGTCACCAACCATCACCAAGGCATACTTCTTTCTTCCTAGTGACATAATATTGACAGGCCCAAATAAATCCATATGAATTAGTTGTAGAGGCTTGGTTATTGATGTCACAGTCTTTGACTTATGGCTTGACCTTTTCATTTTTCCTTTTTGACAAGCCTCACACACTCCTTCTTGACAGAATTCAAGTGTGGGCATGCCTCTCACTAACTCTCTTTTGACTAGAGAATTAATGGCTTTGAAGTTCAGGTGTGATAACTTCTTATGCCACAGCCAACAATCTTCATTTGGTGCTTTTGAGTAAAAGCAACAAATTTTGTCCTTGCTTGCAGAATCCATATTGGCTACAAACAGGCTTCCTTTTCTTACTCCAGATAGAGAAAGTTCACCAGTCTTCTTGTGAGTGATCAAACATTCATCTCTGTCAAAATCCACTTTGAAACCCCTATCAGTAAACTGACTAACACTCAATAGGTTATGCTTGAGTCCTCTGACCAGTGCTACATCTTCAATGATGACATTACCAACTTTCAGTTTGCCATATCCCAATGTGTTGCCAATGCTGTCATCTCCAAAAGCAACCATAGGGCCAGCCTTCTCTTCATACTATGATATCAGGGCCATATCACTAGTCATATGGTTTGAGCATCCATTGTCCAACACCCACATGACTTTCTTTTCCGTTTCTTTGCCCTGCAACCACAAGTGTATTATTTCTTCTTTGGTACCCAAACAAGTTTGGGTCCACTTGGCTTAGAAACAGTTTAATCATAAACATCATGCTTATCAACTTTCTTAGAACCAGTCTTCTTGTCACAGCTAGAAGTCTTAGAACTTGAGTTCTCAGACTTAGGTGACAGAGGTACCTTCCTAGCTATAGGAGGACTTGAAGACTTTGGCCTTGTGTAGTGTGTGTGAGAATTGTGACTTATACAACCATCAATGAATTGCCTTCTCAAACTGAAACAGCTAGTCATAACATTCATATTGCATGGCATACAGTCAAATTTGTCACAAAATGGAGAATCTCTATGTATTAAGGGCACAGAGCAATCATAGAAAGGTTTAGGCACACTACCTACAGGTTTCTTGCAAGCATGAGTCAAATTATTGGTACTGAAACAGTTTTGACAAGTTTTCCTAGGGGCATTAGGCACATAAGCATAATTATTATCTTTGTTAATCCCTAGTTTGCCATTTCTGTTCTGTTTCTTCTTAGCCATATTCTTCACCGATTCATTCTTACTGGATGATTCAAACTTGACAGATTTTTCAGTTTTGGGTTCAGCTCCAACAGGCTTCTTGGTTTTCAATTTGACACTCTCAATCTTAGAGGGTGCTGGTTGTTTACTTGATTGTGCCTCATCCTCATCAATCAACATTTGTTTGATGAGTAAGGCTTCCTCATTAATTTCAAGTGTTGATTCTTTAAAGATAGGTACCTTAGAATTTTTCAAAATGTGAGGCACATTTTCATGAACAACCTTGTCATCTTCAATGACAGCACAACCTTTCCTCTTTTTGAGTGTGTCATAGTCAAAACCAATAGCAGCCTTTGCATTCTCTTGATGTTTCTCATGGTAGGACTGCAATAGACTAGAGGAGTTCTTAAAAGTTTTAAGTTTGAATTCATTCTCTGCTATCTCATCCCTAAGATCCTTTTCAACTTGACTAGCACATAGAACCTTATTCTGTAAATATTCAACTTCTTTCTTATGGTTTTCTATTTGCATAACAGTTAGCTCAAGTTCCTCATTCCTTTTGTTTAACAGTTCATTTCCAGCAGACAGTTTAACAATCTCTTCATTAGCAGCAGTCATACTAGTATGAATATTGAACATCTCAACAGATAATTGTTCAATTATATTTTTGTACTCAGAAACAGACATATCGATGGTAGTGAGAGATGGTACCTGAGAGTCTGAGGGTGATTCTTCCTTGGTATTGGCCATCAAGGCATAGTTACAGAACTCTTTTTCTTCCTCATCACTGTCAGTGTCATTCCAACACTTTCCTTCGACTATGTAGGCCTTGCCTGGTGTTTGCTTCCTAAGAAGGGCCTCATACTTGGCTTCAAGCTCTAGAAATTCCTTGTCCTTCTTCTTAGGTTTCTTGCACTCACTAGCAAAATACCCTAGGTCATTGCATCTATAACATCTCACAGATGACCTATCCACATAGCCAATTTTGAATTTATTCTTGTTTGGCTTCACAGGTGCTTTGCTCTTGTTGAATGAATGGTTTTGAGATCTAGGTTTGAAGGGTTGATTTCTTTTGAATTTGATATTTGGAAATTTTCTAGCCATGAAAGCATATGAAGTGTTTTCCATGGCATCTAGCTCCTCAAGAGTATAAAACTCATCTTCTACCTTTTTCTCAACAGTTTCAGACACTTCACTTTCAGGTTCATCATCATTTACTATCTCTTCTATCCTCAGCTGACTTGTAGATGCTTCAAGGTCTTGAATGGATCTGTTGACAATCGAGGCACATGATGTATTTACCATTCTGCCTTGGTTGGCTTGAATACCCCTTTTCTGAAGCAACTCAAGCTCATGAGTCTTCAACACACCATAGAGCACATCATATGTCACTTTGTTCATATCTCTTTCTCTTAGAGAGATAACTATTTGCTCAAGGTGGTTTGGTGCATAAATTAAAAACTTCATATTTAGCTCCTTGGTACAATAAACCTTACCATTCATCTATAGCTCAGTCACCAACTTGTGAAATCTCTCAAACATTTCAGTAATGCTTTCTTTAGACTGTGCCATAAAAGCTTCATATTGAGTGACCAGTATCTATTTCTTGTTTTCTCTAACTTCCTTTGTCCCTTCACACAACACTTCAATATGATCCCACATTTCTTTTGCTATTTTGCATGAGGCTATGTTGGAAAACATCGATAGCTCCATAGAATCTATGATCAACAGCATGAGATGGCTGTGTAGGGAAACCTTCTCCTTATCTGAATCTGTCAATTTTGATGGATCTTTTGCAACATATGATCTAGGAATGACCAGGGTACCCATGGTAGACTCAGGGATCTCTTATTGTGGCACAAATGGACCATTCTTGAGAATCTCAGGGTATAGAGGGTTAGCAGCTTTGATGAACAGCATCATCTTGATCTTTCAGAGGTTGTAATTCTCTTTGTCAAACTTAGGGACCTTCATCGTTCCTGTTGTCTTTTATGTACTCATGTTGATCGTTTTCTATTTTGATTAACAGCCTGCTCTGATACCACTTGTTGAGTATGAAATCACAGGCAAGAAAATACAGAAGGGAGGGGTGAATGTATTTTTAAACTTTTTCTTTGAATAAGAATCTTAAGAACAATGGTTTGAATGTTTGAGCCTGTTTGATGTTTGTATATAGCTAAGCGTGTGTGTTTGTATTTAAGAAAACGTAAGTGCGGAAATAAAGAACACAAGAACACACTCACTCACTTTAATCTAATTTTGTATTAGATAAAGATTCGCTACAACCTGTGAATACAAATGGTAGTATTCTCAGCTTTGTTTTCTCAGAGAGATGTTCTAAGTTATGATGAGAAATCTCCTAAAATCTTAACTGCTAAAGAAGAGAGGTTGTACACTTATAGAACATGTGTACAACCTATTTATTATAAATAAAGTGACAGACAAAATTACTTTCTAACATGTCTATCCCTTTTTGAGTAAACATCCAAATGGCTTGAAATTTGACTTCCTTTAACTCTGCTCAGATCAAGTTCTTTAGCAGCTTGTCTCCTGTAACAACTCTCTAAGTTTCTTGTAGTCTTTCCAAAGACACTTTATAGTACTGTGGTCCTGAAAGTGTTTTGGCTTGTTGCAGGTTTATGACTTGTACAATCTTTAGTATTTTGTCTCCAAGACTACATTCGAGAAGTAACTAAGTGATTGATTCGAGAACTAGAATTGACTTGATAGATAACTCTGAGTTCTCGAATACTGTATAATTGACATATTGAATCACTTCTCGAATTAGTCTTTTCTTCAGGAATCCTTGACTTGTCAAATAGAGCTTTTTAACTTATTGAATCCTTGAGATGTCGAATAGCTTCCCGAGTCCTTGGGATATCGAATGTAGCTTTGACTTGTTGACTCTTACAGAACTCGAATGATGCTTTGACTTGTTGACTTCTTGAGTTCTCGAATAGAGTATTAGACATGTCGAATCTCTGAGTTATCGAATGAGACTTTGACTTGTTGACTTCAAGAGATATCGAACAGTCTTTATAGATATTGAATCCTTGACTTGTCGAATGCTAGAATTCTCGAATAGAGCAAAATACTTTTCGAACTAGTACTTAGGCAAATCTTCAATCTTCAAAATTCAACTGTGTTTATTTTTGCAGCCTTGTTCTCCAAGCTTGAGGCATGATCTCTTGATCTTCTTTCAAGCATTATTTCATGACTAATTTATACAGTTACACATGTAGAATTTTGATGCCCATTACAGGTACTAAAACAAGTAGAAACTCTACAGCTAGAGGTTCCCTTAGTTAAAGGGTCATGTAAGTAATGCAAAGCATTACAAACAATTAGGCTTGTTATTAGATGTATTCAGGCATGCCTCTGTGACTAACAACTAGGCATCTAGCAAGAGTCAGAAATACTCTTGCAAGAGTCTGCATTCTGTAAGTGTTAGACTAACTCTTACTAGTTCAGAATTTTTACTCTTTTATCTAATTAATTAATAATTCAAATGTTAATTAACTTATGAAAATTAATTTATTAAATAAATTAATTCTAGTAGAATTAATTTATTAAATAAATCAATCATTAATTTTAGCTAATTAATAAAAGAATTATTATTAATTCTTGATAGCCAAAACTCTTCTGAACCACTGTAAAATATAAGGAGCAACCACTGAATAAACTGATGAAGTTGATGTACTGTCTGGTTCATAAGCGACCATCTTCAATAATTGTTCTTCATTCTTGACTTTAAGATGTGGTTCTTTTTCTCTTCTCATTTTACCTAATCATTCTTCACTAAGTCTGTACTATCACTGTCACGGCAGAAATCTTTGTCACTGTAAAATGAATCCATTTGTCTTTAATCCTACTAAGGCTTGATTAGATGACTAAATCTTCTTCTAGTGTAAAACATGAAAACTATAGACTGACTTTCCTTCTTTCTTCGGACCGATAATACTTTTTGAGATTCCTGAGACAGTTAATAGATTATTTACTTATTAAAATCTAATTTAAGTTGATTAGGATCCTCGAACTACAAATAGGCTGTGTCATATGCCTTTCAATCTCCCCCTATCTGTTTGTTAGACAATAACAAGTAAATTCCTAGAGGATAACTCAACTAATCCAACTTAAATAAGTAAAAGATAAAACCTTAAATGCAAAGTAAATAATGGAAAGGTTCTGGTTTATATTTAACATTTTCTAGATTCAAACATAAAGATAAATAGAAGATAGATGATCCTCTAGACTGATCATGTACAACAACTTCCTATCATGATCTACCTAAGCTCTAAAAATCTAACAAGTAGAGCTAATCTTCAAGTAGATGTGCCTTGATCCCTTATCTTTCCTTCTTCTGGTTATTCCAAGGCATTGATCAAGTCACTATCAAGGACACGCTCACTTTCAGTTGCGAAACCTTCTGGTCTGATAGGCTGTAGTCTAAGCTTCTTCTTCAACTTGTTCTGAAAGTATGTATATTTTTCGATTTGGTCTTGAGAATAAGATTGGATAATATTAGCAGCAAATGTCTTGTCTTCAGTAACAAAACCAGTAGTCCTAATCATATGTTCTAGCCACACCAGATGCTTAGCAGTGTATCCTTTCATAGAAGTTGAATTGAAGTAGCAGGACTGGAGTATGTAATTCTTGAGAAACTTGACATGATGAGGAGTTTGTATTACTTGTGGACTAACCCTATAAGCATAGTCCCTAAGTTTCTCATAAAGTAGTACATTCAGTTCAAAAGTCCTTTTTACCTTTTGCATTAGAATCCAGAACTCACTCAAAGTTCTGTTCTGAAAGAATTGAAGTGAGGCTTTGAGTGTTCCCATTGTATGACAATCAACATGAATCACCAATTGCTCTGCAACTCTGTCAAAACCAGCCAGTATCCTTGATATTTCCAGCTTCAATGCATCCATGTATAGTGTGTGATCTGGATTGACCTTTTCGAATTCTTGAAGGAGGTTGAGTAGATGATGATTATCATTATCAGTGATTTGAATAAAATCTATTATTTGCCTCGCAGCATCCCACTTTGGACCAATCTTCAATTAAATGTCCCCTTTTCTTTCTTGTAGATTGATTGCATGTAGTATTTGCTTCTCTGCATGTTCTGCTTTCTTCAATTCAAGTCTCTGAGCAATCAGCTGTGTTGTCCTCTGAAGCTTGTCTTCTCTTAATCTTAATTTTGCTTGCTCCTCTCAGGTCCACTGGCACCTCTTCTTCCCAGTTACTTAGATCTTCTTCAGCTTCATTTTCACCAAGAAAATTAACTTCATCAAATACATCATAATCATCTTGTTCACCTGTGTAATAATAGTAGTCCGGATCTTCTTCTTTAGTGGTTGACCTTTCAGCAGCTTTACTCTTTCCCTTATCACTCCTATTTACACCTTGATCTTTGTTTTTATCAAATTTATCTCATTCCCCTCTCGATTTCTCTCCCTTGGTTGAGGGATCCTCTACAGTTCTATCAGGTGCACCATCTTCAGGGTCTCGCTCATCACCATCTCCACCTTTACTTTCAAAGAATTCCTTCTCTTCTGCTGTGGGTGTGTGAGTTCTACTGATGATATTATACAAGTGCCTCAGCCCCTTTCCTTGATGTGCATTCTATCTTTCAATCTGACTAAGACGACGTTCAGTTGATAATTGATTTGCATGTACTTTTGTCTAAAGGTCTTCAACTCTATTTGAGATATCAGTTATGATTTGATCTTGAGTTACCGTGACATCCGCAGAGTCAAAAACTTCCTGTTGTTGAGAGAATTTGAGTGTGTTGATCTTAGTGTTGAATACCGTCTTCATATTCTCAATGTCATTCCATATCATAACAAGCTGATTATTGATAGCGGTGGATGAAGAAGACCGTTCACCCACTTTGATATGGGGTTGCTTTGTTTTTTAATCCCGGGAAATACTTTGATCTTCTTAAAAGGATCCTGCCTATGCTTCCCTATTAAGAGAAGACTTCAATTATGTTCTTGAGAAGATGGTTAAGGATAAGGATATAAGGAACAAAATAAGTGATTCTGCTGATGCCTAAAAAAAAATTCTCGAGAAGGCATTTTAAGGGAGATGTCAACTGAGCAAAGAAAGACTAAAAGTCCTCGTAAATCATTCTAAAACTTCATGAATTTCATATTAGTAATTAGTTTCTTGCTAAAATAAAAATGCTTATTTTGTGTTATTCTTGTTTTTATATTAGAAGATTGGTGGGATGCATATGGAGGTCGTGCGACTGACCTTCAAACATTTGCGAAGCGTATTGTTGATTTGTGTTATTCATCTTTCGATTGTGAACATAATTGGAGTACATTTGAGTTTGTATGTGCCTACTCTTTCTTAAAGTATTTATTGCTAATTTGCAACTATTTCTACTGTTGTTCGCCTAATTGCATATTATTCATTAGATGCATACGAAGAAAAGGAATAGGTTGAAACATCAACATTTGAATGACTTGGTGTATGTCAATTACAACCAAAAGACAGATTCAAGAATCAAAAAGAGGCGTGAGTTTGGAAGAAAATTTGATCCACTTGTACTTGAGGAATTGGAATGGACTAGTGAGTGGACCGACATTGAAGATAGGTTTTAGGATGCAGTGGATATAGCTTCGGGTGCATCCGAAACACTTGAGGGACGCAAATTTCCAAGGAGAGCTAGAGATGGTTCTTCCACTCTTATCTATGCTCGATGCAACACTAGTTTGACACAAGATCCTAGTGATGATCCTATTGATGATGAAGGGGAAAATGAAGACAACATTCCTTTGGATGATAAGGAGGTGGAAGATGATTATGGTGTACCAGCGGAGGAGAATATTCAAGGAGATGATTTCGAGATGGATGACTTTGATGCATGATTGTGTTTGTTACTTTGTTTAGTTGATTTCCCTCTTTAATTACATTTTTATTTGCTTAGAGATGCTTGACTTTGGGTACTTGAACTAATTTTCTATTAGTTAAATTTGAATTATGGAATTGATGTGTGTTATCCTCTATTATATATTATAGTTACTCTAAATATATGTATGTTGACTACTTGTTGACTTTCCAATTTGAAGATACTCGAGCGCCTAGGCTTGACTTGTCATCTTAACAACCATGTTCACTTCTCACCGTCTTCATGTGTACTGACTCTTTTCCTGGCCTTTGACTCGTACTTATATAAAGTTAGAATACTATTTTAGTCCCTCAGTGTGTTTACGTAAACCAAAAAACTATTTATTAATTCCTATCCCAACGATACCTAATTCATATATATCAAACCAAATTCTCAAATAAAATAGCACGACATAATGAATATACTTATGACTTAGTCTTACATATATCTCACATTAGCCATATAAAGAGGAACCACATACCACTAACCTGGCAAATTCATACCCACTTCCACCAATTAATATTGACGATACCAATCTCAAGTTAAAACACATATACCATTACCAAACATTTACGACAATATTTATTAATAATTAGAATCACTCAATCCAAGTTATGACACGTCCAACACTTAAACAACTTATACTAGTTACGATAACTATCACCACCGTCACTCAACCATACATCCACCATTTCTTATTCTTTTCTCTCTATCTCCCTCTCGATTCTATCTCTCTTTCTCCCCCCTCTCTCCCTCTCTCTTTGCCACTCCCTTCTTTCTTTTTCTTTTTTTTTTTATGTTTCTCCTCTCTACACCTCTCTCGACTCTCTCTTCTGTCTGCATCACAACACCACAAACGCACACACAAGGACACACGCACACATAACCTCGACACATACACACATATACAAGACCCACACACCAGTACAAACCCCCTTACTCTTTTTCACTCTTTCTTCTTCTCTCTCAATCTCTCGGTTCTTTCCTCCCTCTCCCTCTTCGAGCCAACACCACAACACACACATACATACATACAACATCACCCTCACTCCATCCATCCCTCACAAGCAACCTACAACAACTCATCCCATTGCAATTCTTTACTCAATTAAACTACTCATAACATAAAACATTTAAAATTCACAACCAAAAACAAATCATAATCTTACTAATTTAAATAAACTCAACATGTAACTCAAAAATCTTATCCCACAACTCATATTATCATCTCTTCATCTACTAAATATCATAAAAACTCAAACCCATCATTCATATATCTCTTAAATCAAATAATCTCATAAAAATTTTAACATGCAATCACTTATAACACCTTATAAATCAACAAAATACAAACATGTAAGTCATGCATGTATAAATACACGGACCACCGGCTCCTCGGGATCATTACTGACGGTCGAGTTCCTCTACGATAAGCCAAAAATCACGGATCTCATCGAAAATGAACTTCCAAACCTTAATATATTTATTGCATGTAAGCCTACACAATAGTTTATCCAAAATTTAGAAAACCCCAGATGTTTGCAAAACTCGAAATCAAGTACATAAGGTTGAAAAGGTTAGAAAGAGAAGTGATTTACATACTTACTTGATTTTTAGCAAAGAAAATTGCTGAATTAGTGGATTTTGTTTGTGGGTGTGAAAAACAGGGGAGGGGTTTGAGAGAACATGTACGGGAGAGAGACAACGAGTGAGGGAGAGAAAACAGGGTGGGTGGGTTTTGTAAAAGAAAATAAATTGATTAGAAAAGAGTTTTATTGTTTTACTTGTAAAATTATAGAATTAAAACTAGTAAATGTCAAGAATACTCCCTTTCTCCGATCATATAAATAAAAAGAAGGTATGACCCTTTCGGTAAATTCAAAATCATACAAGAATAATTGAAAGTAAATTTCAACATATGCATTATGTTTATTTATTATTATAAAACTAAATATTATTAAATAAATACAAATATGATAAAAAAATAAATATGTATAGCACACAATAATTTTAAAAAAATGAGAACAAGTCATAGTTTGAAATAATTTTAGAACGTATATTTATTCAGTAAATATCTTATTATTAATATAAATTCAAAGTACGCTCGAACACACACACATATATATATCACAAAATAATTTTAATAAATCCACATCTTAAAATTATTTCTTTAATCTCTTCTAAATTATCAACAAATTTACAACACTCAAATCTAACGATTCTACTCGACAACAATACATTTAAACTGCTGAATCAAACTAGTTAACATAACGAAAACCAATTTAATAATTAAGTCACACATTTAAATCATTGCAACACCTTGATCTTTACAAATATTACCAAAAATATATTCATTATCATGAAATTTACAAATTTAAATTCTAAGTCGTTACATATGTAAGAACCCCAAATTTTGGATAGAATTAAAACTTTTTATTATGTACTGAGGTAATGGTGAATAGTGATTACGACTACGAGGTAACGATTGAGATAATGAATGAAAGGAATAGATTTGGATTCAAATGTTTATATGCCATGAAGAATACTATTGATTGACACTTTAGATAAGAATTATCTATCTCCTAGGGAATTGAGATTTGATAATTCTAAAGGAGAAGATTATTCTTATGTCATCCAAATCGATATATGTTATTGGTCCAGCGGGTCCGTAAAAAGGTTAAGGAACGATCGAAAGAGATCAGGGACAATTGTACAACCCTAAGAGAATAAGTAAAGAAAAATGGATGAATAGTGATTTTGGTGGACAGGAATATTATTAGACGACACGATATATAAGTATCCGGAACGAAATTCTGAGTTCGTATTAGTAATCCAGGGGGAAAAAGAGTGTATGTAAAAGCTGTCGGATTCTGAAAAATAGCACTTTTATTTTCCCTGAGATTTCCCTGGACACTGAAAGACTTAAGGAATTATTGAAGGGATTTAAGGAAAATAGGTTCAAGAATTATTAAAGAGAATGGAGGATGATAGTATAAATATTAAGACGGATTCCGGTAAAACCCTAACTAGAAACGAATGAGTTATTCCTCCGAACGATCAAAGAATTGAGCAATAAACGGACAAAGAAACAAGCAGAGAGTCAAGACATAGTCATGTGCAAGTGGATAAAGGCTAGTAACCAAGCTAGTTACAAGTTGACTAGCATCATTACAAAACTAACCAAACACTTAGCTTACAACACACACCTTACCACAAGAATGCAACACTTGTCCACTTTCAATACATCATCCATGAGCAAATCACTTTATTAAAACTACTTTAAGCTTGATATTTTCTTAAGACACCACAATAATTCATTGGATGAGAGCAAAACAAAGCAACAAAGTAAAGAAACTCCATTTCTCTCCATTTGTCAAAACTGCCCAGCAAGAACTACCTTGAAATAAAAATTCATATCTCCATTTATATCCATGATAAAATCACCAAATTTTAAACAAAGCCTCTGCACTCCATGGGAAATATTCACTCCAAATTTCATAGCAAGCCAAGTAGTATAGCTTAGTCAAATCACCTCCCCAAATTGAAGAAGCAAACTGTCCTGATGCTTGACAGTTTCTGGACTGATTTTCAAACGGCCATATCTTCTTCGTTTCTCAATGAAATTTGGTGTTCTTTAGCTTGTTGGAAAGCTGGTTAGATTCTCTACAACTCTCCTTTAAAAGCCTTGTCCAGAAAAGCATGTTAAGGGCCTCGTTTTTGCAGATGTTTGAGCTGATGAATAATAACCTTCATGAACTAACTTTGATTTCTTGTTTTGTTTGGATGATCTAAGCAATCCTAAGGCTATACAAGGACAAACCAAGGCTTAGTCATGTATTAGGATACTCCAAGTAAGGTATAACTCTTAAGAAACCCTAGAATTTATTTTGAGTTTTTGTGATTATTGGATTAGTTTTGATGATGATGTGGTTTTAAGCATATAAGCATGATTATGTAGTTGATTTAGTTCATTTTGCCATATAATGATTAAGAGGATGAGTTGAGATATTCTTGGACTTATGAGGTGTATATCATGAATGTAAGATGTTTGGTTTGCCCGGTGTGGCTTGGTTGAATTGTTATGATTTTTAGAACGTTCGATATATAGCCGTCGTAATGCCGAATTTTTGTTAACACTTAGAAACCGAGCATGACAGTAAATATAATTCCTGACCTTGATAATATTATGAGTGGTCCTTGTAAATCTCGAGCCACAGATCGTTTTGGCACAAGAATCGAAACATTCCGACTTACGGTTTAGGAGTTATGGTCAAATTACTAAGATTGGTTCGGAACCGTAAATAAAAGTTCGTAACTTCAATTGAACCCTCGTAAATCATGTTACTCAGTGGCGAATCTTGGTAAATAAATACTAGAGGTCATAAGGAAGGTATGAAAGAAAACCACATGTCAAACGGATCATTTTCCGATTTTATAAAAATGTTGGAATCGAAGTTAAACGCGAACGAACCCCTAAAAACCCGCTTGGTTATAACTTTGGTAAAACACTTAGAAAACGAACGATAAAACTCGAGGTATAATCTCGGTTTGTAATCGATCAACTTTAGAACTTATACGACTTAAGTATATACCGAGTGTGGGTATGATGACATGTCGTAATAACGAACAAATGTCAGATCATATCAGTAATAAAAAGAGTTACACTAAAAGGTGTATAACGAGATAATTCGAAAACGTGTTTTGATTTAAGTGAAGTTTATACCTAGACTTTTAAAACGTGTTAAGTGGTTAATCTCGAATGTTCTGATTGTTTATAGATCATTGAGCAGACCCAGGACACGCTATCTCCACCCACACCCGATTACCAGGCAAGTGTTCAAAACTTTGAACCTGTTGTTGTGATAATATATATATATATATATATATATATATATATATATATATGTGTGATTGCCATTTTACATATGCCATAGCATGCATGCCTATTGTCAAATCAGTTTATGATACCTGTTCCCTGAATTGATATTGGCTTATAGACTAGATACGAATTATCAGTTATAAGCCGGATTGTTTTGATAAGACCCTTAGCGAAGGGTATATGATATTCATTCTTAAATATAGACCGGGAGTCGGTATTTTGAGATATAGATAGTCGTGGAAACCTAGAGGGATTCCAACGGCAGATTATTATTGATATTGAGGAATGTTATTATTAAATGTTAGTTATATTTCCATAAAGTATCAATTACTTGGAAATATTTCGAGGAATGTTATTCGAGTATTATCTCAGTCGAGAGATATTAAATGAATGTTAGTTTCGAATATTCACTTAGAGTTGATTATTTAATGAATATTATTTTGATATTCATTAGAATGTTATTTATTAAATGAATATTACTTTCGAATATTTATTTAAGGTTTTATGTACTTGATGAATATTATTTTATTTTAAAATATTCATTGGAAGTTCTATTTACTTAAGGAATATTATTTCGATTATTCCTTTAAAGTTTTGATTACTAAATGAATATTATTTGGATATTCATTTAGAAGATTATTTATTAAATGAATATTATTTTCAAATATTCATTTAAAGTTTGACTCATTTATTGAATATTATTTTAAATACTTATTGGAGTCTAATTATTAATGAATATTATTTTGAATATTCATTCAAGGAGTGATTTATTTAGTAAATAATTCTATATATTCATTCGAGGATTACTTACGAGCAATATTATGATTTAATAATATTCCGTAATTATTATGGAGTTAATAAATATTCTTGGAATATTTATTTAATTCTTTTAAATTCTTTTTAAAATGATTTATATTATTTTGAGATTATCTTTCATCTCCAAATATTATGTAAAATATTTCGGAGTCTTTTTACGACTATTTTATCAAGGAAAGGTTCCCAACTCTTTATTTTTCATTTAAATCTATCTTAAAAGTATTTAAATGCTCGCTCAAACTTCCATGTTATAGGGGAACCTACTTGAGCAATGTTATTTATCTTGTAGACTTCCCGGTCATAAATCTCAAAATTTATCCTTTTCACTCGCAACTTGGTTGCTATGGACTCATTAAGTCTGTGTGTACCTTCTCATCATTCGAGGGGTAAGATTGTTGGAACAAGTTGATATCCATTAACAAGCAAAAGCTTGGGAAATGTTGGTGAATTTTCCTTTCCAACTAGATACGACTACTTTGTGGAGTCTTATCAGCAAGTATTTCACTTGGGGAAGGGAGGACAAACTCTACGTTTCAATGCTGTGGATTTATTCGAACTAGGAGTCGTGTGTAAGAGGCCGAGTCGCGCGGTCCATCACAAGGCCTAGCCATTGGCCAGGGAGTAACTATTAAAGGCAATCGACAAGTGGAGCCGTCAGTTCTTCCTTCTGCCGGTAGTAAACTATATTGGGCTGTACCATCCCCGACTGATCATCAGGGAGTGGGACAGCTGGTGCGTGATGACTCCAGTATTGGTTCATCTCCCAAATTGGGAATTCCCTGCAACACGTATCGAAGAGACTTCTTTCAGGTTGACGGTGTCTTCCACAACACGTATCGAAGAGACTTCTTTCAGGTTGTAGGACTTCGAAAAATGTTAATAACTGGAATTGCAATATTTTCCTTGCAAGTTCCTCTTTATATGATAAATGATAATATCTGGCTTATTTTCGACATAGCAGATATTCCCACATATATTTTCCTTTTGAGTTACCTTGTAACTTCATCGTTCATATTATACTGGCATCATTTTCGTAAATGCATGGCATATGGTTTGAAAGATACTTTTGAACTGTTATATATTATCGTTCAGTTAAATATTATTGTTGGTGGGCTATTGCTCACCCTTACTTTATTATTATATCACAACAACAGCTAGACCAGATGACTCGTACAAGGCGCACTCGACGCTGGCGAGGACGATGAGACTACCAGAGCCGAAGAGAAAGCTATTGGTAGGATAGATTCATTCTTTTAGTACCAAATATATGGACTAGTATGACTTATGTAAATGGATGGCAAAGAGTATGTATTCATATTGTAACTCTTTAGGGTTGTAAGAACTCATAATGTGTTTAATAAAATTTGGTTGTTACTCTGATTTCATCTCTGGGACTATAACGGGTGTGTTTTATATTGTTGTATTGGGTCATAAAGATGTAATTTATTTTGAGTTGAAGTAAGTTCAAGTATTGTGAACAGTAATGGAGACCGTAATGACCGGATCCCGGACCCCGGATCTAGGGGTGTTTGAAAGGCATATAGCCTATTTGTATTTCGAGGATACAACTCAACTTGAACAAGATTGTAATAGTAAATAGTATATAGACTGTCACAAGGAATCTCATATTGTATTATCTGTCAGAAGAAAAAGATCAAGGTCAATCTACAGACTTGAAGATTTACTACATTGAAAGAAGTTCAGACATCTGATCAAGCCTCAGTGAAGTATTCGTTAAAGAAGTGGATTCATTTAAAGTGATAGAGATTTCGACAGTGACAGAGACAGTACAGAAGAATTAATAGAGAGAGGAGAAAAGAAAAAGAACTAGATTTTAAAGTCAATATATGAAGAACAGTCATTACGGTTAGTCACTCATGAACCAGACAGTACATCGAGTGTCAACATTAAACAATGGTTGTTTATCATTAACTTCAGTGGTTCAAGCTGTCAAGACTGGTATGTTAAGAAAAGAAAGGAACCAAATCATAGAGTCATAAATAAAGAAAAGCCGTTGGAGTTAGTCGCTCATGAACCAGACCGTGCATCGAGCGTCAACGAAAATTCGGTGGTAATTCTTTATTACTTTCAGTGGTTCAAGAAAAAGATTTATATTAATTCTCTTTTAATTAATATAATTATGTAATTGATTTAATTTAATAAATTAATTCATTCTGAATTAATTTATTTATTAAATTAATTATCATGTTAATTTATTTTGAATTAATATATTAGTCTAATTGATTTAATTAATTAACTTATTAATTAATTAATCATTATTCGTTTAAATGATTAATTGATTAATTAAGTTGATTAAATTAAATACAATTAAATCAAAATCAAAAAAAAAGCAAAAGGAAAAAAAAAAAGAGTAACAGGAAGTCAGGCTTACATGTTGTCGACAAAAGAAAATAAAAAAAAAGATGCTTGTAGTCGATTTAAGTGTTAAAAAAAAGAAAAGCATCAGACTGTCAATAATTCAAATGACAACTTGTGAATCACATGCTTTACTGTTACATGCCTGCATGTTCTGTCGGTAACTTTTCTCACGTGCCTGCCTAGCGCGTGTTCAGCACGCGCCCGAGAAAAACAAAAAAAAGGTAGCGTGTGTTTTTCACTTGTCCTTCCTGCAGCTGGGCTTCGTTTAGACAGTCATGAATATTTTGTTTAGACAGAATATTTCAAATCATTCAGCCGAGTACTTTATTAATTAAAAACAATTTTGATTGTCTTGACGATTGTCTTGGTTAGCCTGGATTGTCTTGCCTATTGTATTGCCTATTGTCTTGGCATTACAAATTGATTGTCTTGGAGGTTTTGGATTGTCTTGCCGATTGTCTTGATAGTACAAAACTGATTGTCTTGGAAGAGCAGATTGTCTTGCCGATTGTCTTGACAGTATAAATGAAAAAGAAAAGAGACAACACACAGAACATAATATCTTCAAGAAACAAGAACATCCATTCTCTCTCATTGAAGAACAACACAGCAAGAGAAATAAATTTGTATAAATTCAAGTTCATCTTATTTTTAATATCTGATCCGATAGAACTTGTTTACTTGATACTCTTGTACTATTAGCGAGTTTTTACTCCTAATCTATATCTCGATTTTTATTAACAAATCTAGAAAAATTCATGTCGAATTTTCTAATTTGTTTTTATTAACTAGATATAATTTCTGTACTGTATTTGTAACAAACCCCTCAAGTTAATATAATTTTATATTCAACTTGAATTTTGTTTCATTTAATTCCGCTCAAATTTGTCAAAATATAAATTAAATTTATCCGGACAAATTTCGATTAAACAGTACGTTTGTATTCAACCCCCCTTCTACAAACATATTGGACCTAACAGTGTTACAACATACATATCCTTTAAGTGGGAGCCCCTTCTAAGTTTATTTGTCATGAAATTGTACTTAGTATTAAGCATCAAATTTATGTGTAATGTACAAATCAGCCATATAATAATGCTTGAAAGAACATCCTTGGATCATGCCTCAAGGTTGAAGAAGAAGGCTCACAAAAAACACAGTTGAATTTTGACGAATAAAGAAAATTTGCCTAATTACAAATTCGAGAAGTGAAAGTAGTCTATTAGAGAAGTCAAAGATTCGAAATCTCAAGAATTCCAGAAGTGAAATGCTATATTCGATATCTCAAGGATTCCAGATCCTTGAGATATATTTATTACAAATAATATATTTATTTATTTAATAATCAGATCGGATCGGTTCAAACCTAAAACCGGAACCGAAAGTCTCGGTTTTTAAAAATCAAAAATCTCAACCGTGAATTCGGTTTTGGTTTCAATTTTTTCGGTTCGGTTTTCATCGATTTCGATTTTCGATTTTTCGATTTTTTTTGCTCACCCCTATATCTTATCTATATATAAAGGAAAATCCCAGCCGGGTGACGTGGCATCCTCAAATGTCCTCAAAACAATTTTTCTATTTTTTTGGCTCCTGCATTTCTTTTACTCACCCATGCATGTATATATGCCTCTAACTTAAAATAATGACAGTCTCTTCGTGATCCTTTTCTATTTTTTTGGCTCCTGCATTTCTTTTACTCACCCATGCATGTATATATGCCTCTAACTTAAAATAACGACAGTCTCTTCGTGATCCTTTCTTTAATGCTCAGTTAATGACTTTTCACATTTCAATGTCAGCTCAAAGGATATAAATACACCCATGTTGTTGAATGATCTTTTGTATTATGTAGTTCATTTTTTTTATGTTCCTTACCCATGTTATTGTTTCATGATCTACTGTTTTTGTCTCATGTTTTATATTTTTGGTATACAATCCTTTTGCTATTGTTTCTTTTTGTTTTCGTATAATTTCTAAACTTCTATAGGTTTTTACTATTGTTTGGTTTTGTTGTCCACAGAATGGTATGATTTGTACGTGCATGCTTCTTCCTAGAGGTAATGGTTCTCCTATTTTTCCTTTTTTTTTGTTAAACAAGTTCATATTCTTTCAGATTCCGTTATATTGTTTGGATTGATTTGCTTGAGCAAATATGTTGTCACAAGTCTTTTTCTCTTTATTACTGTCATCGTCAGTTTACAGAATTTGTGCATACAATACAAGCACTCCAGGTTGAGTTGTCAGATGTAAGAGAAAGAAATGCAACATCTATTGATGAATCACGCGCGCCAAAGTCAAACATAAAAGATGCCTCACAGTCTGGGAAGAACGTCGGAAGCCAACTTAATGTCAGTGGGGATTCTCAACCTCATGACTCTGGAACTCTTCCTAATGGGAATTCGGAGAATGATTTATCTTCTATGTCCCAATGGAATAGTTCAGGACAGGTTGGCCAGGTAGACTTGTATACATTCTGTTTAGAGTTTTATCTCCGAATTCTTTAATGCTCAGTTCATGGCTTTTCACATTTCAATGTCAGCTCAAAGGATATAAATACACCCATGTTGTTGAATGATCTTTTGTATTATGTAGTTCATTTTTTTATGTTCCTTACCCATGTTATTGTTTCATGATCTACTGTTTTTGTCTCATGTTTTATATTTTTGGTATACAATCCTTTTGCTATTGTTTCTTTTGCTATTGTTTCTTTTTGTTTTCGTATAATTTCTAAACTTCTATAGCTTCTTACTATTGTTTGGTTTTGTTCTCCACAGAATGGTATGGTTTGTACGTGCATGCTTCTTCCTAGAGGTAATGATTCTCCTATTTTTCCTTTTTTTTTGTTAAACAAGTTCCTATTCTTTCAGATTCCGTTATATTGATTGGATTGATTTGCTTGAGCAAATATGTTGTCACAAGTCTTTTTCTCTTTATTACTGTCATCGTCAGTTTACAGAATTTGTGCATACAATACAAGCACTCCAGGTTGAGTTGTCAGATGTAAGAGAAAGAAATGCAACATATACTGATGAATAACGCGCGATAAAGTCAAACATAAAAGATGCGTCACAGTCTGGGAAGAACGTCGGAAGCCAACTTAATGTTAGTGGGGATTCTCAACCTCATGACTCTAGAACTCTTCCTAATGGGAATTCGGAGAATGATTTATCTTCTATGTCCCAAGGGAATGGTTCAGGACAGGTTGGCCACAGGTAGACTTGTATACATTCTGTTTAGAGTTTTATCTCCTAAATGCTTATGATAATACCAGTTTCTAAATCCCTGAGACATTGTTTTAGTGATACTCTATTGCAGTAAATATTGTGATAGGTGGAAGTTGCAGGACCTTTTTAATTATTGACATTTGACAGTTATCAAAATCCTGTGTTTTGACAAAAATATGTAGGAAAAAGGCAGTGATTGTGGCTTCTACTAAATGTTACCTGCAGTTGTAGTCGAATTCATGTTATGCTTATGCATATTCCAGCGATTGCAGAGTTAGACAGAATAGCATGTTATTCTTGCATTCCTTTGCCATCTTTTTCTTTAATAACGAATGATGCTGTAGTTGTGCTTTTATTCCTTTGGGTGAAATTATTTTTTTTGCTGTTGGTTGTACTTTAGGTACTTACACCAACACTTCATGTGAATATATGATCTACTCTTATTTATATATACCAATTATTGTTCATAAGTAAATACTAATCCATATTCATTCTCAACTAACTAATATAGTTGAATATTTAACGAGTTACCATCTATCTAAATGACAACATGGAAATTGGGAGTGAACATGAATAGGAAAAGCATAGTACAAACTAACAAAAGATGAAAAGAAAGCTTATATAAAGAAGTGATTTAATTTTAGGGTTAAATTAGTCCTAAGAATGTTAGTTAAAGTTTGACCCACATATAAATTATGAACTAGATTTAATTTTGCCACTGGTCCATTTTTTTGTTTTGATTACATAATAAAAATTAATATATTTCAATTTTTTAGTTTCTGAATAAAAATATAATATTTTAAAAACTTTTATTCAAAAAAATTAAAAATAATAATTTTAGATATATAGTCAATGTATCTAAAGTTAGGTATAAAAAATTCAAATGTGCTAAGGAGTACTTGCTTTTTTATGAACAATCCATGTTTCAAGTTTCACGAAAATTTCAACAATAACTAGCTAATTTATGCTTGAATATTTTGATATGAAACTTTAAAAAATAATATCTAAATGACTTTTTATTGTTTAAGAAGGAAAAAGGAGTGTATGTTACATAAGATTTTAAGTTAGCATGTCTAACTTTAACCGTCAGATCTTTTTAAGTTGAGTTAACTCTTTATATAAAAGGAGGTAAAGTAGTCAAAAAATTCTTTTTTTCGCAAAAAAAGTTGCTGTCATAGTCCATTATAACCAGAATTAATTTAGCTAAATTTTTATAAAAATTATTAATTTAATGAATTTTTTTAGTTCTCAGTTTTGGAAGGTGTCAACATTTCAAAAGTTTCAACCGCTAATTAAAAGAAAGGTGTCAGCTGCTTGAGGATACATGTGGTATTTTTTATTTTTTCTAAATAGAGAATAAAAAAGACTTCTTTGCTTGAGGATACATGTGGTATTTTTTATTTTTTCTAAATAGAGAATAAAAAAGACTTCTTTGCTTTCTTTTGGCTGAGAACTTTAGTAGCACTCCTTAATGGTTCTTTTGGATTTGGAGGTATGCCTCAATATCCACCATTTTAGTAAACTTACAATTGGTAGTGTCATTACCACAAGCCTAAGACAAACTTTTTTGTAATGTTAATTTTCCTCTAAAAATTAAAACATATCTACTTGTAACATGCTATGCAACTTTCTCGATTGTATTTAAAATTGAAAGTTTGACTGAACATTTGAATATTTAATGTCAAAACTCTTAAATTATTACAAATAATGTATTTCATCGAAATAATTTTAGAAAATTTACGTTGAGTTGCCATCAATTACTAAAAAATATTGGATAATTGTTTCAAATCAATTTATGTCAAGACACTTATTTTTATTATAAGACGTTTTCAAAAACCGCGCGAAGCGCGGTTTATTCATCTAGTTTAACATATAACATCTGTGGCCAACTCATGTCAGAATGTCGTATTCAGTCTGCCCAGGAGATGTTAAAGAATTTCAACCTCAAGAAAGTGGAAAAATGAAACTTTTTTCTGAATGAATTATGTTTTATCAAGTGTGCCGATAGTTTACATTGAATTTTCGAATTTTATTCATTCTCTTGAACATTAAAAACTTACATTATCTCAAATTTTCATCGAATTCCTTCACCATCTGATGTTCTTACTCAGTACAGTGGATGTGTTCCTCAGTTAAATTCGTGGATTGTGCTTGACAAAGCTAAATTGTTTAATTTTAATCGGGAAAATAATGCTGGACAAAATGGCATCAACTGTAATATTTAAGCTGCAATACATACATTTTAGTCCACAAAATGTGACATGATTGGGTATTACAAGCATAAATATTGATCTAACGATAACTGAAGTAGCATCTGTTGAGCAGAAAGATGTTTATATCTGCTGCAGCTTATGCCATCTACATCATCTACTCGTAAACACAGCCACCGAAGCCTGCAATTTTCACAAAAAATCAAATTTCCATTATTAGCTCAATGTGTAAAAACCAAATTAAACATACCCCGTATATCCTGCTCGTATTAACTCAATGGAATAATCAATAATATACAATTTCATAATCAATAATATTATACAATCTCCATAGAATATTGACAGAGAAGGCGAGAAAAAAAAATGAAAAAATAAAAATAGAAATGGACTTACTAGGATCAGTTATGGTAACAATTGCAGAGTTATTAAAATCGCAGTTCCATTTGTTTCTTCCCATGCGCTGGTAATAAACATTCATGGCAACCGAAGCATGGTTCATGCGGTTATTGGGTGAATAACAAGGGCAACCAGGCTGCAGAAATGTGCTGCAGTCTACGTTAACACAAGCATATTCAATGTTATTTTGTAAAGCTATTTCATTTGTTGATGGTTTCGCCACACACCATGTTTTCTGCAGATAAAAAATGTCCATCATTTAGGGGGGAAAAACAAATAAAAATGCATCACTTTATAAACATATGTGCTGTAAAGTTTCTAGATTGTTTCTAAAGATATATATGTAAGGTTACCTCTCCATGAGCCAATGTAAATGTAGCAACTGCATAAACAGGAAACTTTTGGTGAGCAAAGAATAGGAAGAAAGAGTATCTACAACTGCTTTAATTTGAAAAATTAAACCGAAAAATTCAAGCAGCCATGTACATAATGAAACATGAAAATGCAAACGCCAAAAATAAAAAAACCACCAAAGTTTATTATACATATAAATGTATAAACTTTCGTTAAAACTAGAACAAAAAACGTGAGAACCAAATGTATAACACAATAAAATTTGCAAACTTTTGTAGACCAAAATTTGCAGAAGCACTACACAAAAATGTCTATTTAATTATTTTTCGCAGTTCTGCACTGAATCAAAAACGTATACATGTACCTATGATGATGGAGATGATGAGAAGGCAGAAATATAAAACTGGTAGTTTTGCCATTTTTGAGCTTATTAGGAGGTTTTCCCCGACAATAGTATGCTCTGTTGCCTGTTGGTATTGCCTGGGGATTGCAAGATAATGTATTGTATACCCCCTTGTATATGAGCAAGGAGATACCAATGAGTTAAATGGGAGGAATGGAGGATAACAGTTGTAGTCATGATTATTAACGAACCTTATATGTAGGATTTAATTTAATATTTGAGAAATGCAAGGGACCCCAAAGGGTTCCCGAATGATGAGTTTGGCTTGATTAGATATTTAATTTACAAATAAAAAGGCTTTCATGTATGCACATCAATAGCACAAATCAAATAATGACACTTGACATTCGGGAATAAATTCGGAAACACTTTCGGATTCCCTTGCTCTTAATATTTTACTATATCTATCTTTGTGATCGATGGATCCACAAAAACGAAGTACGTTTACATCTACACTAGGTTATATGCAGTGCTAAGATACTTTATATATTTTATTTTAATTAAAATAGTAAAAATAAAATAATAATTAATAATAATATTTTAATTTTTTCGTTATTTTAGATTTTTAATTAATAATATCTATACTATTATATAAATTCCGAAATATTGAAAGTTTTGGTACCTGTTTTTTGGTACTAAGTGAATTTAATTATTTACCCTTTACTATAAAGAAATATATATATATATATATATATATATATATATATATATATATATATATATATATATATATATATAAAATATCTATACTATTAAAATTCCTAAAATAAATAATAACATAATATGATTAATGGTAAGTAGTCGATTGCTTTTTTTTCACAATTACTTTTAATTGAAGATATTATCTTTTATAAACACCCACTAATCTTACAATCACAAATATCTTACTATTATATAAAAGCCGAAACAATAAAAGAGTTTTGGTATCTGTGTTTTTGTGTTTTTGGTATATGATGTGATATTTTCGGGTATATATTAATGATTGTAAGATTAGTATGTGTTTATAAAAGGTAATATCTTCAATTAAAAGTAAATGTGAAAAAAGGCAATCGACTACTTACCATTAATTATATTATGTTATTATTTATTTTATGAGTTTTAATAGTATAGATATCATATATATTTTTCTTTATAATGGAGGATAAATAAATAAATTCACTTAGTAACAAAAAACAGATACCAAAACTCTTTTATTGTTTCGGCTTTTATATAATAGTATAGATATTTGTGATTGTAAGATTAGTAGGTGTTTATAAAAGGTAATGTCTTCAATTAAAAGTAATTGTGAAAAAAAGCAATCGACTACTTACCATTAATCATATTATGTTATTATTTATTTTAGGAATTTTAATAGTATAGATATCATATATATTTTTCTTTATGAAGGATAAATAAGTAAATTCACTTAGTACCAAAAAACAGGTACCAAAACTTTCAATGTTTCGGAATTTATATAATAGTATAGATATATTAAAAATCTGTATACGTTGTTTATAAAAACATCAGTCGGATCATATCTTACAATCATTAATATTTCCTTTCAAATTAAAACATGTTACCTTTTTAATTTAAAACTAATCTTACAATCATTGATATATACTCGAAAATATTACATCATATTTTTCAATTATTAATAAAAATATATTAAAAATTGTATACGTTGTTTATAATAAGGAAACATTAGTATAATCCGTAAACATGAGTATATTAAATTAAAATTAATTTATTAAAATAATGGTAAGTAGTCGATTGTCTTAATTAAATTATAATTACTATAAACTAATTAATTACTTTTTTCACATAAATCGTATAATCTTTTTAATTTTCACGTTGCCTTTCTATTTCTATAGCTAAAATATCTTTTGTCCAATTATATCACGGGCGATTCTATTTAATACAATAAACTAATAATATTCTAATATTAATAATTAACTGATTTTTTTTCGGCTAAAACATATCATCTTTTATATATTTTCTAATTAAAATCTCTCTTTTAATAAAAATATCACGTACAATATTCATTTTTTCTTTTCAAAAAACATTACGAGCAATTGTATTTAGTAAAATAACGTAATTAAATTATAAATACTATAAACTAATCAATTACCTTTTTCCCCAAAAACATGTTACCTTTTTAATTTTCTTTAACTAAATCCTCTCTTATTCTAATCATTACACAGACATTATACTTAATAAAATAAAAGAATTATTTTATAATTACTAATAATTAAACAATTATTTTTTTCATCTAAAACCTATCATCTTTCTATATTTTATGACTAAAATCTCTCCATTTTTAGAAATATCATGGATAACATTTATACAACTATTATCAAATCATCTCATATAAAAATTTAAGCCTCCAAAATTAATATTTTAAAAAATAATTTAAATTAATGAAAAAATTCAAATAATATTTTAAAAAATCCGTGCATCGCACGGGTTTTAAGCTAGTATTTGTTAAAAGCTAATCTATTCATCTATCTATCTATCTATCTATCTATCTATCTATCTATCTATCTATCTATCTATCTATCTATCCATCTATCTATCCATCCATCTATCTATCTATCTATTATCTATTATATATAAAGGAAATTCCCGAGGAGTTTGGTAGAGCTCTAGAATCGCTCGATTCATATTTATCTATTTTTTTAGAGCTCCTCTATTTTAAATATGTAAAATTAAAATTTCCTTCTTTAAACCCTATTTTTTAGAAAAAAAAATCAAAACTTCCTTTATTAACATTAATATAAACGTTAACATAAACATCTTTGAAATAGAAAAGGTTCTCGAATTTGTAGGGAAGAAGAATTCAAATTACATATTCGAAATTGAAAAGGTTTTCGAATTTGTTGGGAAGAAAAAATTATATATTCGAAATAGAAAAAAAAATTATATTCTTATATTATATATTCAAAATAGAAAAGAAGTTTTATATTTTTATATATATACAATCATTACTTCTAATAATCAAATTTTATCACCATGTTTGTAATCATATTTACTCGATTTATGAACAAATTTCTGTAGTCCAAAAATATTAGTTCTCTTTATATTTATGTTTTCTTTTAGAGTATCTGTATCTTCTTGAACATAAACAATTAGTCTTGATTTTTGTTGTTCTGTTTTTTGTAAGATGAAATAATAGACGCCAAAGTTTTGTCGCAGTACAAAGAAGATGGATGTAATTTGATGATATTTGTATTATCAAAGAAAGAAGCTGAATGCATGATGATGATGTGCACCTATTAATTTTGATTCACGAGTTTCCTCAAGTCCTACTATGCACTACAAGTTAAGAATTTACGACATCAATTTTTTTTTATATATTGTTATGACAAAAGTTTTGGTTTGAATTTCTGTAAGAAACTACTTATATAATTTTATTTATGCATTAGAATTTTATGTTTGAACTATACAGTTTTCACCATATTCTCCTTCACGTACGTAGAAAGAGAAGAGAGATCGTGCCAGGTGATTATGATCAATTAATATCTGTAAAATTTTATGTTTGCGTTTTGTCTTTCCTTTTAACCACTTTTCGTTTTTTTGTCTATTTTGATCATAAATTTGATTTTTCTTTGTCTATTTTGATCGTAAATTTGATTATATGTATACGTTTGTGGAAAGAGTTTTGGTGATACAAGCACCAAAAGAGTTGTTATTATATTTGTAATTTTCTTTAAAAACTGTTAGCATCATACTTTATTATGATTTTCCACTTTCAAATTCTAATTACATTGATTCTCTTATAGCTTTTTTATGTTTTTTAAACCGAAACTAAAGTAAAAAAGAATTTTAATATTTAAATTTTTATTATTGTATATACTTAGTATTTTTAAAATATATACAACGGGCGTCGGCCTAATAATTGTGAAGCAAAATCGATAAATCAAAGTTAAAGAGCATTTTAGTATTTAAATTTTTATTATTGTGTATTATGCTTAGCATTTTTATAATATATACAAACGGGTGTCGGCCTAAACAATTGTGAGATAAAATCGGTATAGAAAAATATATGAATAATGTATCTTATTATCTATGTATATTTAATTTATACAATATTGTGTTCACCAATTTATATTGATATTTAAATTTTAAAAAAGAATTGTGCGGCAAAATCGGTAAATCAAAGTCAAAGAGTATTTTTTTTTTTTTGAGAAGCAAGCATTTCATTGAAGCCAAATTGATATGGCCATTATGTAGAATGCACCATAAATCTTACAGCACCACCTCAAACATAAAATTTTACTCATAACAGTAGCCTCCCTCAACAATACTACTACAATCAATTTATAATTCAATTACATAGAAACCCAGAAGTACTCTGCAAGCACTTGCATCTCGACCTCCACCACTCCTGCCTCATCCCCGCCCACTACAACTCCTGCTATATCTCCTCCATGCGCCACAAGCCGCTCATCCACCCAAGTAGAACAAATGATAGTGCCCATCTCTAACACCAACCTTGAATGAGGTAATTTCTGCTTCGCCCCTGTCTTGCTAGATCATCTGCCCCTGAGTTATCATCTCTACTAATAAGACAAAAATCACATTTTCCTTACTAACAATATTTTCCATACCTTCTAACAACAATTGGTTAGATAAAACTAGTCCTACTTTGATTCTATAAAGTCAAAGAGTATTTTAGTATTTAAATTTTTATTATTGTGTACGCTTAGTATTTTTATAATATATACAACGGGTGTCGGCCTAAAAAATCGTAAGACAAAATCGGTATAGAAAAATATATGAATAATTTATCTTATTATCTATGTATATTTAATTTATACAATATTGTTTTCACCAATTTAAATTGATATTATAAAAATATTTTTGTCATTTTTTTTCTTAAATGACCTTTATTTAAAATATAAAAAAAAAATTATAAGGCCGCCGCGAAGTGCGGCTTAGTCGACTTTTT
Organism: Saposhnikovia divaricata; assembly: GCA_036435485.1. Taxonomy (NCBI): domain Eukaryota; kingdom Viridiplantae; phylum Streptophyta; class Magnoliopsida; order Apiales; family Apiaceae; genus Saposhnikovia; species Saposhnikovia divaricata. The sequence goes on along the minus strand of CM071597.1, from coordinate 62,097,184 downwards.
ATATATATAAAGGAAATTCCCCAAGAGTTTGGTGGAGCTCTAAAATCGTTCGATTCATATTTATCTATTTTTCTAGAGCTCCTCTATTTTAAATATGTAAAATTAAAATTTCCTTCTATAAATCCTATTTTTTAGAAAAAAAATAAAACTTCCTTTTTTAACATTAATATAAACGTTAACATAAACATCTTTGAAATAGAAAAGGTTCACAAATTTGTACGGATGAAGAATTCAAATTACATATTCAAAATTGAAAAAGTTTTCGAATTTGTTGGGAAGAAAAAATTATATATTCGAAATAGAAAAAAAAATTATATTCTTATATTATATATTCGAAATAGAAAAGAAATTTTATATTATTATATATATACAATCATTACTTCTAATAATCAAATTTTATCACCATGTTTATAATCATATTTAATCGATTTATAAAAAATTTCTATAGTCCAAAAATATTAGTTCTCTTTATATTTATGTTTGCTTTTAGAGTATTTGTATCTTCTTTAACATAAACAATTAGTCTTGATTTTGACTATTCTGTTTTTTGTAAGATGCAAGAATAGACGCCAAAGTTTTGTCGCAGTACAAAGAAGATGGATGTAATTTGATAATATTGGTATTATCAAAGAAAGAAGCCTGATGCATGATGATGATGTGCACCTATCAATTCTGATTCATGAGTTTCCTCAAGTCCTACTATGCGCACTACAAGTTAATAATTTACGACATCAATTTTTTTATATATTATTTTGACAAAATTTTTGGTTTGAATTTCTGTAAGAAACTACTTATATAATTTTATTTATGCATTAGAATTTTATGTTTGAACTATACAGTTTTCACTATATCCTCATTCACGTAGAAAGAGAAGAGAGATCGTGCTAGGTGATCATGATCAATTGATATCTGTAAAATTTTATGTTTGCTTTTTGTCTTTCCTTTTAACCACTCTTCGTTTCTTTGTCTATTTTGATCATAAATTTGATTTATATGTATACGTTTGTGAAAAGAGTTTTGGTGATACAAGCACCAAAAAAGTTGTAATTATATGTGTATTTTACTTTAAATACTGTTAGCATCATACTTTATTATGATTTTGCACTTTCAAATTCTAATTACATTGATTCTCTTATAGTTTTTTTTTATGTTTTTTAAACCAAAATTAAAGTAAAAAATGATTTTAATATTTAAACTTTTATTATTGTATATACTTAGTATTTTTAAAATATATACAACGAGCATCGGCCTAAAAATTGTGAGGCAAAATCGATAAATCAAAGTCAAAGAGCATTTTAGTCCAAGTTCTTGGGTCTCTCTTGGTTATCAAAAGAGATCAAATCACACTATGTCTAGCTAAGGTTCTCTTGCGATGATGACATGGGCAAAGGGCTGCTTTGTGGGTGGTGCGCTGAGCAGACGGGTGCTCGAAGGGCTCTCGTTCATGAGAGAAGACGTTAAAAGGCTTATTAGGGATCCCTCCGAAGGGAATTTCTTTGGTACTTCGTATCAAAGGTACAAAAGAGAACTAGACAGATTATAGATAATATTCTAGCCTGGAGTCTAGTCTCTGGAGGGCCAAAGGCCTTTGAAAGAAGGAGAAATACTGCTTGCTAACAACCTAGCAAAAAAAAGAAGAAGAGCATTTTAGTATTTTAATTTTTATTATTGTGTATGCTAATTATTTTTATAATATATACAAACGGGTGTCGGCCTAAAAAATTGTGAGACGAAATCGGTATAAAGAAATATATGAATAATTTATCTTATTATCTATGTATATGTATATTTAATTTATATAATATTGTGTTTACCAATTTATATTGATATTTTAGATATATTTAAAATTTTAAAAAAGAATTGTGAGGCAAAATCGGTAAATCAAAGTCAAAGAGTATTTTAGTATTTAAATTTTTATTATTGTGTATGCTTAGTATTTTTATAATATATACAATGGGTGTCGGCCTAAAAAATCGTAAGACAAAATCGATATAGAAAAATATATGAATAATTTATCTTATTATCTGTGTATATTTAATTTATACAATATTGTGTTCACCAATTTATATTGATACCATAAAAATATTTTTGTCATTTCTTTTCTTAAATGATTTTTATTTAAAATTTAAGAAAAAATTATAAGGCCGCCGCGAAGCGCGGCTTAGTCGACTAGTACTATTAGTATAAGATCATTTATTTAATATATTTAACCCACACTAACAAATTTGACAGAAAAAATAACACTAACAAATCAGATTTACAATAAATTGTATTAATAAACCTACCAAGATATAAAGACCATTTAAATAAATTTTAATAAATTTTTCATAATTATCATAAATAGCATTAACAATGATTAAAATAGAAAGTGATCATGATCATATACGAACCTATAAATGGATACATAATCCGGAAAACAGATCAAAACCTAAATATGAATACCAAATTTAAGAAATTGATTATTCAGCAATTTATAATATATAAATTAATAAAAAAACTATATTTATTAATTAAATAAATTTGATATAAACTTATCAATTAGTTACTAATATTTTTAACATGTTTTTTTTTGTATCATTCTCGTACATGATATATTGCTAAGCCCACAGCTTTAACCCAAATAATGGTAATTTACTAATTTGTCTGCCGTTACACTCGACATAATTAGTTGAGGACACGGACAAAGAAACGGCTGAATAGATTTTTTTTTTTTTTTTTTTTTTTAATCTCTAAGGCTAAAACTCTCAGTATTAAATTTAGAGATTAGCTTGTTATCTAATGTTGGTTACATTGTACTTAACATATAATCGTGCTAAGGATTTTTTTTAATATTTATATTTGTATTAATTTTTTAAAATTTTATTAATTTATATATTAAATTATTATTAAAAAATTGATATATATATAAAATTTTACACATTCAATTTAATATTTGTACTCCATCTTAAATTCTTAAAATTTGATTTGGACGATTTTACAAGCTACGTGAAATTAACAAAATAACCTTTAAATTAGTGATGGTTTAACAATTATTTTCCAATTAAATCTACACAAAAATAAAAGAGAGAAGAAATTGATGATTTTTTACGTTGAAAATTCTATTTGATTTATGAATTCTACTAATAATTCGTTTTAATTTTCAAAATACCCTTGTTTATATTTGAAGATAGTTGTACTAACAACCAAACACAATTTTGATAATAAGTGTAAAAGGAATTTTGTCCGAAACTTTAATAATCGGTAATCTGATCCTCCGTACGACAAAATAAATAAAAACTGTTAGATCTTAAAATTAATAGATGGAAACCGCTGGATCTAGTATAAAAAATATATTTTATATTTTAATATGTTATAAATTAAAAAGTGAATTTATATTGCAATATGAAAAGATGTATGTCAATGATTTAAATCATATATAATTAGGTTTTCTATATTGAATAGCATTATTAATGTTGGACTTCTACATTGAATAGGATTAATGTAAAAATTTGTAATTATATTTTCTCTTGAGATTCTGAGTGTTTTCATTTGAGTAATAATTATTAAATCATCACTAAATTAAAGATAATTTAACAAGTTTCTCGTGGATTGTAAAATCATCCAAATCTGATTTCTAAATCTCAAGATAGAGTCCAAATGGTAAATATGATTTTTTTTAATAATAATAAAAATCTACGCAGAAACAAAAGAGAAAAGAAACTGATGATTTTTTACGTTGAAAATTTTATTCAATTTATGAATTCTACTTATAATTCGTTTTGATTATCAAAATATCTTGTTATTATTTGAAGGTAATTCAACTAACAACCAAATACAATCTATACTATATTATAAAAGACGAAACACTAAAAATTTACCTTATTTAATTGTTTTACTTTATTACCATTAATTATTTTACTTACTTATTAAAAAATAAAATACAATCTTTTCTCAAAATATCACACGCAGCTCTTTCCAACACTTCTCCTAAATAAAAATTACCAACAACCTTTTTCTGCTATTACTTTTTATAACTTTTCTAATTAAAATCTATGAGTTGATACAGCTGTCACAAAAGAAAAGGGACAGACTTCTTGTAATACCCCATATTTTTTTTATTTTCTATAAAATTGATATTTTTATTATTTTGTGATTATATGACAATTATAAATATTATTATTTGTTTTAAAATAAAAATTAGTTTTTGTTTTTTAAGTCAAGATAAAATTTTAGTTGGAACTGATTATCATTATCAGTATAGGATTATCATTGTTTCTTTGGTTGCGTAACAAGAAACTAAGTTGTACAGCTATACGGCTAAACCCTTATAAATATATTCATATGACCTTATAATTAAACTAAGCAAAGGTACGTTCTATACTTTCATAATATTTATTGTATGCACGTCAATTTATATATATGCCATGAATTTGAATGTCATCCATGTATAAAGTGATAATATTTCATGCGACCTTACTTCATAGTAGGTTTAAAATGTTTTATTTATATCATCAAATTGTGCATATTACTTTTCTAGTTATCATAATAATTTTAAGTGATATGCATGTATGTGTGATAAGTGATGCATGTTAAATTAGTATTATGTATGCAAGTACCTAACCGTTCTCGGAGAAAATTATATATTTTGTCACTAACATGCAATTAATGATTTTTATGTTTAAATTAATAGATTATACAAGTTTAATGTTTTGACCGAGAGAAAATGAATTGTTTGACTTCGATGATATTATGTTATTATATGTTTGATCTAAGATAAATGATTTTTATTATTATTATTTTATACATATTTTACTTTTTTAAATAAGTTGATGATTTTAAAACCCCATTTTAAAACCAAGTTTGATGTACAAAGTTGGATTGTATACGTATTTTTTTTTAAGTTAGTTAATCGGACTAGGCAAGTTGCTGGCTCATGTCTCATGTCTTGACTCTGTTATCATGATTGTTATATACATTACATATTGAGTTTAGTGCTTATGGTCATTAATTAATATATCACATACTTTCCTGCATGCATAGCACATGGACCTTCTAGCTTGTCAATGCATTTGTTTTTTTATCTGTGCATATCTTCTGAGTTTATGATCTTTAGGTTAGCCAATAATTGTTGTGGTGTCTATTGCAGTTAAATATTTGTGTAGGATTCGTTTGTGACGAGTAATTAAGTGATTATCGTTATTAAGGTAAGTTAACTATTCGTGCTCTCCGGTATATTTTTAAAATGTTTTAATATTTGAAATGCTGTTAAATTATTTTTAATATTTTTGTTACGAAAATTTGAATCGAGTATGATTTTTAGATATAAGAATTCCCATCTAGCTATGACTTATGAACCCGTTAGTAATTGTGTATAGTTCCGGAACTAGCCTATGATACCTTACTAGGGCGTGCTTTTTATGATGCCTTCGGGAGCGCACACTTTATGATACCTTAGTAAGGGGCGCATTATTGACAATTATGAACCTATGATACTGTGTCACCAGGTATTTGTGACCTTAGCGAACTGTGGAATTTAATATACATTTTTGAGTTTTGATTCTGAAATTATGATTTACGAACTATGAAATTGTGAACTTTGATTTATGAAATTTATGAAATATTTTTGTAAAACATATTTGATCCACTGGTTAGTTCGAATAGTTTTCTTGCTGGGCTGTGTAGCTCATTATTTATAAATTTTCAGGTACTAGCAGCAAGTATGGCATTTGGATTGGATTAGCGTCGAACCAGTGTCACTTAAAAATGTTCTAGTTTCTAGCTGTTTTATTTGAGGAGCTGCGTTTGTATGGATTTTGGTTTTACAATAAAATATTTTATGTAGTACCATTTCTGGATTTTAGAATATTTTTACGATATTTTGGGCTTTCAATTTATGAGTTTACGGAATTTAAATTTTGTTATGGTTATTCGAGCGAATGTTAACAGTCCGAAAAGTCGGGCTGTTACAGTTGGTATCAGAGCAGACTTCTCTTCGGAATGTATTAGGTATGGGACTAGTACATTTCCTAGGGAGCATTTTGCGATCCTGTAGACTTCCGCTTAGGATTGACCCGTAGGGTAGTGAATTAAATTTTGGGCTAATGTTCTCGCTTATGTGAATTTTGACATGTGTAATTTTGTTGTGTTATTTGATTTTATGTTCTATGTGATCGTTATTTGTGCATCTAAAGTATTATTTTATTTGTGAAGGAAAGTAAGGAAACATGAGCACTCGAGGTCGAGGTCGAGGTCGAGGGAATTACAACAACTACAATAGCGGAAACAACAACCACAGCAACAACGACAACAACGGCAATGATGGAGGTAATATGTTTAACCAGCTAGCACAAACCATAGCCACACTTGTTGGAAACCAGCAACCGGCTCAACGGAGCATTGTATCAGAGTTCAAGCGGTTAAATCCTCCTACTTTTGATGGTGCAACGGATCCAGCTGTTGTCGAACAATGGACACAAGAAATGGAAAAAGCGTTTGAACTGATGGGAAGTAATGATGCACAGAATGTAACTTTAGCTGTGTATCAGTTGCAGGGCAGTGCTTACGACTGGTGGCTGATGGAGCAGAGAAGAAACGAGGCAAATCCTGATCCTGTTACCGGGGAAAGATTCAAGGCTGCATTGACTGACAAGTATTTTCCGAGAACTGTGCGCGTCCAAAAAGAGAGAGATTTTATCAGACTTGAGCAAGGAGACAAAACAGTGATAGAGTATGAAGCAGAGTTTGCAAAGCTCTCTAAGTACGCTCCTACTCTGGTTGCAGACGAAGCTAGTCGTGCTAGAAGACTAGAAGAGGGACTTAGGACTGACATTAGGCATGCGGTTGCCAATTTTGAGCTAGGTACGTACGAGCAAGTTCTTAATAAAGCTCTTGTGGTTGAAAGGGGTTTGGTAGATGCAAAGAAGAAGAAAGATGAAGATGGTAAGAAGAGAAACGAGCCTACTAGTGGATTCAACAATAATGGGCCAGCAAAGAAGTTCGGCAATCGAGGATTTGGTGGAAATGCGAATAAAGGAACTCAAGGGAACAAACTTCAGTGTTCCAGGTGTGGTCGAAATCATTTGGATAAAGACTGTCGATGGAACACGGGCGCTTGCTTTAGTTCCGGTGAGATGGGACATAGGGTGGCGGAATGTCCGAAATGCGATCCGACCAAAGACAAGAATGATGCAAGCACAGGTACTTTGGTAACTCTTCTTGGACCTTCCTACGGACGAGTGTATCAACACCAACCGAAACAAGATTAAGGTACGGATTTATTTGCTAGGTTAATTTCATTCTGAAACAAGGTGTTATTTACGAACTTGTTGCATTTACTTGTATTTTATGTTCGTGTAAAATTTGAGGACAAATTTTTTTAAGGGGGGTAGAATGTAATACCCCATATTTTTTTTATTTTGTATAAAATTGATATTTTTATTATTTTGTGATTATATGACAATTATAAATATTATTATCTGTTTTTAAATAAAAATTAGTTTTTGTTTTTTAAGTCAAGATAAAATTTTAGTTGGAACTGATTATCATTATCAGTATAGGATTAGCATTGTTTCTTTGGTTGCGTAACAAGAAACTGAGTTGTACAGCTATACGGCTAGACCCTTATAAATATATTCATATGACCTTATAATTAAACTAACCAAAGGTACGTTCTATACTTTCATAATATTTATTGTGTGCACGTCAATTTATATATATGCCATGAATTTGAATGTCATCCATGTATAAAGTGATAATATTTCATGCGACCTTACTTCATAGTAGGTTTAAAATGTTTTATTTATATCATCAAATTGTGCATATTACTTTTCTAGTTATCATAATAATTTTAAGTGATATGCATGTATGTGTGATAAGTGATGCATGTTAAATTAGTATTATGTATGCAAGTACCTAACTCGTTCTCGGAGAAAATTATATATTTTGTCATTAACATGCAATTAATGATTTTTATGTTTAAATTAATAGATTATACAAGTTTAATGTTTTGACCGAGAGAAAATGAATTGTTTGACTTCGATGATATTACGTTATTATATGTTTGATCTAAGATAAATGATTTTTATTATTATTATTTATACATATTTTACTTTTTTAAATAAGTTGATGATTTTAAAACCCCATTTTAAAACCAAGATTGATGTAAACAGTTGGATTGTATACGTATTTTTTTTTTAAGTTAGTTAATCGGACTAGGCAAGTTGCTGGCTCATGTCTCATGTGTTGACTCTGTTATCATGATTGTTATATACATTACATATTGAGTTTAGTGCTTATGGTCATTAATTAATATATCACATACTTTCCTGCATGCATAGCACATGGACCTTCTAGCTTGTAAATGCATTTGTTTTTTTATCTGTGCATATCTTCTGAGTTTATGATCTTTAGGTTAGCCAATAATTGTTGTGGTGTCTATTGCAGTTAAATATTTGTGTAGGATTCGTTTGTGACGAGTAATTAAGTGATTATCGTTATTAAGGTAAGTTAACTATTCGTGCTCTCCGGTATATTTTTAAAATGTTTTAATATTTGAAATGCTGTTAAATTATTTTTAATATTTTTGTTACGAAAATTTGAATCGTGTATGATTTTTAGATATATGAATTCCCATCTAGCTATGACTTATGAACCCGTTAGTAATTGCGTATAGTTCCGGAACTAGCCTATGATACCTTACTAGGGCGTGCTTTTTATGATGCCTTCGGGAGCGCATACTTTATGATACCTTAGTAAGGGGCGCATTATTGACAATTATGAACCTATGATACTGTGTCACCAGGTATTTGTGACCTTAGCGAACTGTGGAATTTAATATACATTTTTGAGTTTTGATTCTGAAATTATGATTTACGAACTATGAAATTGTGAACTTTGATTTATGAAATTTATGAAATATTTTTGTAAAACATATTTGATCCACTGGTTAGTTCGATTAGTTTTCTTGCTGGGCTGTGTAGCTCATTATTTATAAATTTTCAGGTACTAGCAGCAAGTATGGCATTTGGATTGGATTAGCGTCGAACCAGTGTCACTTAAAAATGTTCTAGTTTCTAGCTGTTTTATTTGAGGAGCTGCGTTTGTATGGATTTTGGTTTTACAATAAAATATTTTATGTAGTACCATTTCTGGATTTTAGAATATTTTTACGATATTTTGGGCTTTCAATTTATGAGTTTACGGAATTTAAATTTTGTTATGGTTATTCGAGCGAATGTTAACAGTCCGAAAAGTCGGGCTGTTACACTTCTGGCACAAAGAACTTTGGAGGTCCTAAATGTAACTTCTGCAGAGTTAAAGGACACATAAGGAAAGAGTCTTCCAAATTTCGCGAGTGGTGTGATAAGAAAGGTAATGCATCTATTTATGTTTGTTCTGAAGCTTTTACATCTGAAGCTCCTTTAAATACATGGTAGATAGACACTAGTGCAATTGTGCATATAACTAATTCATTGCAGGGATTCCTTTCCGTGAAGAAGCTAAATAAAGGAGATCGATATTTACTCGTTGGAAATGGAGAGAAAGTTCAAATTGAAGTTGTAGGAACTTGTGTTTATTTTCTGAATAATATGAGATGCGTAGCTTTTGTTCTCGCATAAGATTCATTATATAGAGGGAATAATGGAACCAATCCTAATGAGCTAAACCCATAACCGTCCATCAAAGTTATGGGCTTGGGTACTTAAGCCATTATAAATAAATATATCTAAATAGATATATATTAAATGTAATAATTAAATATATAAATTAAGTGCTATTAATATATTTAATTATTCATTAAGCTCAAGTCTTTATTTAAATGATTAACAATAATACCCGATGGGCCATAAATAAATGGATTGGATCCTATCGAATCCAACATTATCATCCGAGATTGCTGATCGTCTTACTCTTTCTGACCTCCTGAGAGGTTCAGTAGTGTTGTGTCATCTTGAGGTGGTTCATGATGTACATTCTCATTTGCACCAACATTTTTATCATTATTTACTGGTGCACTAATATCTGGAATGATAGGAATAGAGACATTCTTCTGAATCTCTTTCAGATTTATCTTATATACCTGAAAATATCACACCATAATTTTCAAGAAAAATATAACACCTAAAATAAATGATAACATAATATAATTAATGGTAATTAGCTGATCAACATAATAAAATTAAAGGTAATTAGTCGATTGCCTTTTTCACATTAACATAATAAAATTAATGATAATTAGTCGATTGCCTTTTTCACATTTACTTTTAGTTGAAGATATTACCTTTTATAAATCACATAATTTTCAAGAAAAATATAACACCAAAAATAAATAATAACATAACATAATTAATGGTAATTAGTTGATTAACATAATAAAATTAATGGTAATTAGTCGATTGCCTTTTCCACATTAACATAATAAAATTAATGATAATTAGTCGATTGCCTTTTTCACATTTACTTTTAGTTGAAGATATTACCTTTTATAAATACCTAAAAACATCAATCAATCATTAATATTTCCTTTCGAATTAAAACACGTTACCGTTTTAATTTAAAACAAATCTTACAATCATTAATATATACCCGAAAATATCACACCATAATTTTATATATATATTAATTTGATATAATTTAATATACTCATGTTTACGAATCATACTAATGTTTACTTATTATAGATAACGTATATGGATTTTTAATATATTTTATTAATAATTTAAAATATGGTGTGATAAGATTAGTTTTAAACCTATTACTCTTTCTAACTTTTCTAATTAAAATCTATTATTTCGAAACACATGATCATTCTAATTAATGAAATAACTAATATATTATAACTAACTTAAAACCCGTGCGATGCATGGATATTTTTAATATTATATAAATATTTTCCATTAGTTTGAATTATTATTTTTTGATATGAATTTTGGAATCTTAAATTTTTTAAATGCGATGATTTGATAATAATTATATAAAGGTTGTTTGTGATATTTCTAGAAAATGAGGGATTTTAGGTAGAAAATATAGAAAAGATGATAGGTTTTAGTTGAAAATGGTAATCGGTTATTTTTTGTAATTATAAAATTATTTTTTTATTAAATAGAACCGCTAGTGTCTTACTTAGAAAAAATTAAAAATGTAATATATTTTAGGTGAAAAAGGTAATTGATTAGTTTAATGTAATTATAATTTAATTATGTAACTTTACTAAATAAAACTGCTCGTAGTGTTTTTAGAAAAGAAGAAATTAATGTTGCCCGTGATATTTCTTGACAAATAGAGATTTTAGTTACAAAATATATAAAATATGATACATTTTAGCTGGAAAAGGTAATCGGTTAATTATTAGTATTATAATATTTTTATTTTATTTTATTAAATAGAATCGCTCGAGATATAATTGGAAAAATAGAGGTCTTAGTGAGAAAAAATTAAAAAGGTAACATGTTTTAGGTAAAAAAGGTAATTAATTAATTTATACTAATTATAATTTAATTATGTTATAATTAAGTAATAAAAAAATTTAAAAAAGAGATATTTTAGTTAGAAAAAATAGAAAAGATATTACGTTTTAGTTGAAAAAGGTAATCAATTAGTTATTAGTAATTATAATTTTTTTAGTTTATTTCATTAAATAGAATGGCCCGTGAAATTGTTGGAAAGGAGAAGTTCTAGTTAGAAAAATTAGAAAAGATAATATGTTTTAACTGAAAAAGGTAATTGTTTAGTTATTACGAACTATAATATCGTTATTTTTTTTATAAAATAGAACTACTTGTTTTTACCAATAAAAAATATTTTAGTAAAGATAATTAATTAAAAAAATCAAGTTTGAAAATGAGATATTTTAGTTAGAAAATATAGAAAATATATCTCCTTCACTTAGTTATTAGTAATTATGATACAATTAGCTTATTTCATTAATCGGAACGACCATATTTTTGGAAAGAAGTTATTTTAGTTAGAAAAGGTAATAGTTGTAATGGTAATTGGTTAGTTAATATTTAGGAGAAAATGAGATAATATAGTTAAAAAATATAGAAAATATATTACCTTTTAGCGGAAAAGTTAATCAGTCATTAGTAATTATATTATTATTAGTTTATTTCATTAAACAGAGCGACCATATTTTTGGAAAAAAGAGATTTTAGTTAGAAAAGTTAATATATGAAAAAGGTAATTGGTTAGTTATTAAAGAGTTGCGTGTAATATTATGAGAAAAGAATGTGTTTTTTTTTATTATTAAGTAAAATAATTAAGGATAATACAGTAAAACAATTAAATAAGGTATGTACCGTAACGTACCAAAAATAGGTACCAAAATTATAAATATAAACCCGTGTGAAGCACAGATTTTCTTTAATATAATATGATTTTTAAAAAAATTAAATGAATTTCTTATTATATGAATTTTTTAAGTTAAATTTTTAAATGCATTGATTTGATAATGTGTTTTAGCTGAAAGAGGTAATTGGTAAGTTATTAGGAACTACAATATCGTTATTTTATTTTATAAAATAAAACTACATGTTTTTATCAAGGGCTTAATGATCCTATAGTTAACTATAGGAGGATTTCCTAAAGTTAACCAGTAAATCAAGACACATCACATAAGTTTCCTAAATAAAAAGACATATCATTAATGCCCCTGCGGGGCCTTTATAAATAAATGGTAATAAATGCATGATTTTTAAAGGTTAACTTTAGGAAATTCTCCTAAAGTTAAGTGTAGGAACATTTTTCTCTTTTACCAATAATAAATACTAGCTTATAACCCGTGTGAAGCACGGGTTTCTTTTGATAGTTTATAAAATTTATTTAACATTATAATTATGTTTTTATATAATCCTTATTTTTAATAATTTTTTATTTTTGATTTAATATAAATTTGTATAATGAAATGCATGGTTTAAATTTTATTTTGTAAAATTCTAAATTAAAAATGTCGTTGACGGGTTCGAACTTTGAATTTTTAGAAAATTAATTTAATCATATAACATATCTTATTATTAGATCTAACGATTGTTATTTATTAATAAAAATAATGATTTGTATATATGGTGAGATATTTTTGGGTGTATATTAGTGATCGCAAGATTAATTTTAAATTAAAAAGTACTCCATGTTTTAATTACAAAAATTACTACTAAAAATAATTACGGAAAGATATGGTGTGATATTTTGGATATATATTAATTATTGTAATATTAGTTTTAAATTAAATGGTAAAGTGTTTTAATTAGAAGTAAAATCTTTAGAAAAAAATGAATAATTGAGTTGTTGGAGCAGAAAAAAGAGTCCAAGTAGAAGTTGATGAAGGAATTTTAATCAGAATATAATTATGTTAACATTAGTAATTAGCTTTTTGAGTTGTTTTTGTAATTTAATTATTTATTTTAATAATTAGGATAACCAAACCGAAAACCAAAACTTAGGATAACCAAACCGAAAACCAAAAATTTCAATGTTTCGACTTTAATATAATAGTATAGATTTAAGTAAGGGTAATTTACTAAAAAAATCAAGTTTGAAAATGAAATATTTTAAACATAAAATATAGAAAAGATATTAACCTTTAGTTGGAAAAGATAATCATTTAGTTATTAGTAATTATAATATTATTGGTTTATTTCATTAATTGTAACGACCATATTTTTGGAAATGAAAATTTGAAAATGAGATATTTTACTTAAAAAATATAGAAAATAAATTACGTTTTAGCTGAAAGAAGTAATCAATTAAATATTAGTAATTACAATTTTATTAGTTAATTTCATTAAATAGAATGACACGTGATGTTTTTGGAAATGAGAGGTTCTAGTCAGAAAAGTTAGAAAAAATAATGTGTTTTAGCTAAAAAATGTAATTGATTAGTTATTATTTCATTAATTAGAACGACCATAATTTGGAAAGAAGAGATTTTAGTTAGAAAAGTTAAAAATGGTAATAGCTGAAAAAGGTAATTGGTTAGTTATTATATTTAGTAGAAAATAAGATATTTTAGTTAAAAAACATAAAAACGATATTACCTTTTAGCTGAAAAAGGTAATTAGTTAGTTATTAGTAGTAATTATAATACTATTAGTTTATTTCATTAATTTGTAAAAAATAGAAAAGTTAGAAAAGGTAATTGATGAACAACCATTTTTTTTTTTGTAAAAAATAGATTTTAGTTAGAAAAGTAAGAAAAGGTAATTGCTGAAAAAGTATCGTCATTTTATTTTTTTAAATAGAACTACATGTTTTTACCAATAATAAAAAAAAATCAAGTTTGAAAATGAAATATTTTAGTTAGAAAATATAGAAAAGATATTACCATTTAGCTGGAAAAGTTAATTAGTTAGTTATTAGTAATTATTATAATATTATTATTTTATATCATTAATTCAAACGAACATAATTTTGGAAAGAAAATATTTTAGTTAGAAATGTTAGAAAAGGAAATAGGTATTTGGTTAGTTATTATTTAGGAGAAGTATTGGGAAGAATTGCGTGTAATATTTTGAGAAAAGATTGTGTTTTGTTTTTTTTATAATTAAGTAAAATACTTAAGGGTAATAAGGTAAAGCAATTAAATAAGGTAAGTACTGCACCGTACCGTACCAAAACTTTTAATGTTTTGTCTTTTCTTTGAGAAAAGATTGTGTTTTGTTTTTTTATAATTAAGTAAAATAATTAAGGGTAATATAATAAAACAATTAAATAAGGTAAGTACAGTACTGTACCGTACCAAAACTTTTAATGTTTCGTCTTTTATAATATACTCCCTCTGTCCCAAATCTGTTGTCATGTTTGACTTTTTGTGGTCAAATTGACCAAACTTTGACCAATATTTACGTATCATTCTTTTATAGTTTACAAAATCTAAAAAATACATATTAAAGTAGATTAGATGTACTTTCTAATGATATAATTTTTATCATAATTTTCATATATTTTATGTATGTAATATTTGGTCAAAGTTTGGTCAATTTGACCTTTAAAAGTCAAACAATACAAAAGATTTGGGACGGAGGGAGTAGTATAGAGTAATAACTAACTGATTACCTTTTCCAACTAAAAGTTAAATATCTTTTCTATAATTTTTAACTAAAATATCTCATTTTCTCCTAAATAATAACTAACCAATTACCTTTTTCAGCTATTACATTTTTTAACTTTTCTAACTAAAATCTTTTTTTTTCTCCAAATATATAGTCGTTCTAATTAATGAAATAAAAGAATAATATTATATTTACTAATAACTAACTAATTACAACTAAAAGATAATATCTTTTTTATATTTTCTAACTGAAATGTCTCATTTCCAAATTTGATTTTTTTTACTTAATTATCCTTACTTAAATATTTATTATTGGTAAAAATATGTATTTCTATTATATAAAATAAAATAATGATTTTGTAGTTTCTAATAATTAGCCAATTACCTTTTTCAACTAAAACACATTATCTTTTCTAACTTTTCTGATTAGAACCTCTCATTTCCAAAAATATCATGGATCATTATATTTAATGAAATAAACTAATAAAATTATAATTAGTAATAACTAATTGATCAACTAAAATGTAATATCTTTCCCATATTTTTAAATTAAAATATCTCATTTTCAAACTTTCTTTTCTTAGTTAATTATCCCTACTTAAATATTTATCATTAGTAAAAATATGTTACCCTTTCTATTTTTTAATAACTAATTAATTTTATTTTTATATTCTAAAAATACTACGGGCAACTATATTAAATAAAATAAAATAATATTATTATAATTACTAATAAGTATTAACCAACAAATTACATTTTCAGCTAAAACCTACGTTTTATGTTTTCTTATTTTAAAACATCTTCTTATCCAATAATATCACAGATAGTTTTATTCAATAAAATAATACCATAATAATTAATAATTGATTGATTACCTATTTCAGCTAAAAAGTATCATCATATCTATATTTTATAACTAAATTTTTTATTTTTTAGAAATAATATGGCAAATATATATACATAATTATTATCAAATCATATCATCTAAAAATTTAACTTACAAAATTCATATCATAAAAAATTAATTCAAATTATTGAAAAAATCATATAATATTAAAGAAAATCCGTGCATTGCTCGGGTTTTATGCTAGTTTTAATAATAAGTTTAAGAGGGATTTTGTCAAAAACTTTAATAATCGGTAGTCTAGTCCTCCGTACGACAAAATAAATAAGAACTGTTAGATCTTAAAATAAATTGATGAAAACCGTTGTATCTAGCATAATTTTTTTTTATATTTTAATATGTTATAAACTCAAAAGTGTATTTATATTGAAAATTTGAAATACGAAAAGGTGTATGTTAATGATTTAAATCATATATAATTCGGTTTTCTAAATTGAATAGTATTATCAATGTAGCACTTCTACATTGGATAGGATTAATGTAAAAATTTGTAATTATAGATTCTGAGGGTTTTGCACTAAATTAAAGATAGTTTTATGAGTTTCGCATGGATTATAAAATCATCAAAATCTTATTTTTTGATCTCAAGATGTAGTCCAAATAGTAAATATGATTTTTTTTAATACTAACAAAAAAATAAATAAAAATTAATTCTAATACAAACTTTTTTAGTTATATCCTTTTCAGATTATAATTCTTTTTAAAATTCAATTATAATACAACCTTTTATAATTATATCTTTTTAGATATAATTTTCTTTTTAAAATTCACTTATATTGCAACCATTTTTTAATTATATCTTATAATTTTATTTAATATATAATTTTTAGATATAATTTTTTTTAGAATATAATTTTATTTTTAATATGATATAATCTTGATGGTCTTTTTTTTAAAAAATATTAGATTCGATGGTTGAGATTATTATGGCGGTATAGTGACCAAAATTATGGATAAGATATCTTTTACGCTTATAATATATACTAGCTTATACCCCGTGCAACATACGCTTTCTTTTTATATATTTATAATTATATTAATTTCATAAAAAATCTAGCGTATAACACGTGCAATGCACGATTGCTTTTTTTTAATTTTGTACGTTGAATTTAATATTTCTGCTATATTTTGAATTCTTAAAATTTGATTTGGATGATTTTACAGTCCACATGATATTAACAATTCTTAAATTAGTGATGGTTTAAAGATTAATTTCCAGTTAAAACTACAGTACGCAGAAACAAAAGAGAGAAAATATTGATGATTTTTTACATTGAAAATTCTATTCGATTTATGAAATCAACTTATATTTCGTTTTGATTATCAAAATATCCTTTTATTATTTAAATAGTTCTGCTAACAACACAATTTTAATAATAAGTGTAAGAGTGATTTTGTCCAAAACTTTGACAGTAAGTAATCTGGTCTTCAGTACTATAAAATAAATAAGAATCGTTAGATCATAAAATAAATAGATAAGAAACGTTGGATCTAGCATAATAAATATTTTATATTTTAAAATTTAAACTAAAAGGTGTATATATATTGAAATACGAAAAAGTATATGTCAATGATTTAAACCATATATAATTTAGGTTTCTACATTGAATAGGATTATCAATATATGTAGGTCTTCTACACTGAATAGGATTAACGTAAAAATTCGTTATTATATTTTCTCTTGAGATTCTGAGTGTTTCCATTTTGATAATAATTGTTAAATAATCACTAAATTAAAGATAATTTCATAAGTTTCGCGTGGACTGTAGTAAAATCATCCAAATTTGATTTCTAAATCTAGAGATAGAGCCTAAATAGAGTAAATATGAACATTTTTAAATATTAATAAAAAATAATAAAATTGAATTGTATCCTTTTTTAATTATTTTATTTTCATGTTATAAATTTCTTTTTAAAATTCAATTTTAATACAACGTTTTTTAATTACTCTTTTTAGATTATTATTTTCTTTTTTATATGATATAATCTTGAAAATACAGTTTTAATAATAAGTGTAAGAGTGATTTGTCCAAAACTTTGTGAGTCTGTAATCTGGTCTTCAGTATGACAAAATAAATAAGAACCGTTAGATCATAAAATAAATAAATGAAAAACGTTGGATCTAACATAATAAATATTTTATATTTTAATATAAACTAAAAAAATGTATTTATTGAAATACGAAAAAGTGTACGTCAATGATTTAAATCATATATAATTTAGTGTTCTACATTGAATAGGATTATCAATGTAGGTCTTCTATTCTGAATAGGATTAATGTAAAAATTCGTAATTATATTATCTCTTGAGATTCCGAGTGTTTCCATTTCGATAATAATCGTTAAATCATCATTAAATTAAATATAATGTATGAACTTCGCGTGAGGTGTAAAATCATCCAAATTTAATTTATAGATCTCGACATAGAGCTCAAATAGTAAATATGAACTTTTTAAATATTAATAAAAAAATAAAATTCAATTGTATCCCTTTTTAATTATATCGTTTACAAATTATTATTAATTTTTTAAAATTCAATTCTAATACAACCTTTTTTTAATTATATCCTTTTTAGGTAATAAGTTTCTTTTTAATATGATATAATCTCGATAGTCCATTTTAAAAAAAATTAGATTCAACAGTTAAGATTATTGTGGTAGTACAGTGACCAAAATTATGGATAAAATCCCTCTTACGCTTATTATATATAATAGAAAAACGTTGAATCTAGCATAAAAAATATTTTATATTTTAACATGTAAACTAAAAAATGTATTTATACTGAAATACGAACCAATGCTTTAAATCACATATATAATTAGGTTTTTTTTCATTGAATATCAATGTAGGTTTTCTGTATTGAATAGGAATAATGTAAAAATTGTAAATATAATTTTTTTTTTTTTGGAGATTCTGAGTATTTCCATTCGTATGATAATTGTTAATCATCACTAAATGAGTTTCACGCGGGTTGTAAACTTATTCAAACCTGACTTCTAGATCTCGAAATAAAACCCAAATAGTAAATATGAACTTTTTTTAATATTGACAAAAAAATAAATAAAATTCAGTTGTATCCGTTTTTAATTATATCCTTTTCATATTGTAATTTTATTTTTCAAATTTAATTCTAATAAAATATTTTAATTACATCCTTTTTAGATTATAATTTTTTCTGATATGATACGATCTTGATGGTCTATTTTAAAAATATTAAATTTGTTGGTTAAGATTATTTTAAGGATACATAACCAAAATTATGAATAAAATCTGTTTGTCATTTACTATATATAAAGGGTATAATGAAATGGAGAACTTTTAACAGTTGTACAGATAGCAAGGAAATATTATATTATTTTCTTATATTTAAGGAACGACTACATACAGATTAAACAATTTTGTAATATACAACTTAAATAAAAATGAAAATTACATAAGATTAGTAACAAGAACGTTATTTGTCTAAACTGATTTTTGTTCGGAAGATTTTTTATGAAATATAGGACAACATAAAATTCAAGAATCTTAAAATTAGATAATTCTTTTGAGTAATATGTGCCTGAGAACATCTTCAATACTGGTATAAAATTCTTAACTAAATTTTCTAGATGACATAATTTATAGATAATATATAAAATTATAATATTTCAATTCATAATTAATTAACATTAGCAAAATGTTTAAATTAATTAGATTTGATTGGTAATATTTGTTGAATATATATTATATATGATTAGGATCATAAATAACATCATTGAATCATGCACAATTCTATGCTCAAATATTCTAAATTTTTTATTTTCTTTTATATAAATGCGAACAGACATCCTACTGTATGATAGAAATCTCAACTATTTCGTATAATATTTTTTTTGGGGGGCAACACATTCTATTTTCAATGTACATCATGTTAACAAGTTCACTGTTGTTTGAAAACAAATTTTTCTAAAAGAAACCATGAAATGGTAAAAATAAGCATCTACTTAAAAATATGGTACATCAATTTATGTTTTTAACTTATGTGAATAATTATATTTTTAGAATTAAGTTATATATATATATATAATTGAAATTAATGTGCTATTGTTATTGTAATTTTTGTGAAGTTCGTTCGCAGGAAAGGACTATTAATACAAGTTTAAGTTTTTAATTTCTTAATATCTAGAAGTGTGAGAAATAGTTGGTGTGTTCGAATAAACTAATTTTAAACAAGTACAACTAAAATTTAATTGATGAGGAAAAGCGATCCGAGAACTAGGGTTCTTCAATTGGTTCAATAATGTTGTTTTAATGCGATATATATTTTTCTCATATTTTGCTAAAAACAATTCTTCTATCCTTTATAATGTTCTCTCCCAAGATACAAAATATTGTCTATAATCATATCTCAAAAGTCACTCCCATGATCAATCGAAATATAATTTTAGATTATTAAGACCCAAGAATTATAAGTTTTATAGTCTTCTTATTAATCTCCCGATTCAATAATTAAACTACGTCTATCAAATCATTAACAAGAATTATGACTTATTTCCCAATTTATCATAATTCCTATGAATACAATTAAAGGTTAGCTACTCCCTTAATTGGGTTGAGGCCTCAATGATAGATTAGCAAAAATAGAGAATTAATATCACAATCAAACAAGCATATTTCACCAATGAATACTACCTAATTCTCGGATTATAGAATTAGTTACGCATGCTAGATAAAGAAAATAAGCATAAATTAAATGACAAAATCATAATTAAAAGAGTTTAGAGTGAAGAAATTACAACTTTAAGAATTTATCCTCCCGAAATATTTTCCGATGAAATGAATGAGCACTCCAAGCAATTCACTTACAATCTTCAACCAAAATTGAACTTGCAGAAAATTAAAGTGTATAAAATAAAACTAAAATTACAAAAGAAAGTTGTAGCAAATTTGAGAGTGTACACAACTGAAAATTCAGTTCAAGAATTGATGGCTAAAACCTATGAAATACACTCCTATTTATAGCACAAATTAGCACACCATACATCATAAAATACTTCACTAACAAAGCACCACTACAAAAATAATAACCTATCCGACTAACTTTCGGCAAAAAGAATGATTCTTCAATTTCTTTTGAATAAAGCAAACCACACTGATTGTTCCTCTTTTCATAATTCATGACCTGTTAACACAAACAAACCGGGTCCTCTTTTGCTTTGTATGGATGAGTTCCGTAGAAATGCTTTTTAACCCGCACAGCTTATAATCTTTAATTAATAAATAATTAATTAAATCAAGAAATAATAAAAATAAATATCTAATATTATTAGATATTTATAAATATAATTTTTTTAAATAAATTAAATATTTATTAATATAAATAAGTCCTTAAGTCCTAAGCTGCGGTCAATTGAGGGTCTGGAACTGGACTCCTTTCGCTTAACAAAAATTATATTAATTCCAACCGGGATTCTTGCTTTAAGAATATATCACTTTCCATATTTTTGTGACAATTCTTATTTCCTCATTGCTCGTCCAGGTCTAATCTATGGTCTCTTGAAGATGTGAAATCAGGCTCCTTTTGCTTCCACAATTATCCTATAAACATAAAAAATTATCTTAGCATCAAATTCAAATTAAAATGCTACTAACAATGCTAATCAAGCACAAAATTAAGGATAAATGAGAGATAACATGCTATAAAATATATACAAAATTAGCATGTATCAAATACCCCCCAACTTAACTTTTGCTCGTCCTCGAGTAAACCAAAATAATTACTTATTAATACCACTTTCGTAGGTGATCACGGTTGCATTTGGCATATGCAACAAGCCCTTTAAACCCCTAGGCAGCCCTAGTGGACGAGTGAGGTCTCGTGAGGGCCTATAGTGAATGTACCCACAAAATCCATCTAGCTCATGTAAAAGATCGAATACCAATACAACACCACACATACAAGTACTCTCATGCCACGTCAACTAAAGAATCAAAGTGAAGAATGCAATGCCTTGTGTCGAAGTTACAAGTATTCACATAGTCTACTCAAAGAAGATGCATAAGTTCTCAACAGTCCATGTCAATGTAAGAATAAGCTGGTAATCATGCTAAGCCCACAAGAGAACATCTTTGAGTCAAAACTTGGGATCTCATATGCAAAATACAAGTAATAACTCACCTTTCACTCACAAAAGAATATTCACTCAAGAACAAGGGTAAGTGTATCACTCCATTCCAACAAAATCATAAGCATGCTTGACATTTGGTCTCAATCTAACTTTAACACAACATACACCACTGATGATAATCAAAAGGTCTTTATTCGGGTTGTAATGGGGCTAGGACAAGGTATGTCAAGTAAAGCCAAAGAAGGTGAAATGTCAAAAGCTAGTACCCAACAACATAAATCATTCAACTCCCCATCCATCATCCCCACACTTGGATAAAAAAAAACATAAGTATGCTTATATATATATATATATATATATATATATATATATATATATATATATATATATATTAATAAACAAGTACAATGATCCCATGATAGTAATACCAAATTCGACTAAAAAGTAAATAACCATACCCCATATTCTTCAAAAGTAATGATTATCAATAATCCCCTCTTTGCACACCTTTATACTCCCTCAAACATTCTACTAGCCTTTGACAATTTAGGTTCAAGTTAAAGTAAGGCCAACACAAGAAAAAGGTTTAGGCAAGTAATGTGGTGTGTCAACGAAAAAAAATAAGATTAAGCTCAATGGGGTAACTATTTGATCATATGAGAATGGTGTGGATACTTTGGAAATATGGTTTATTCCTAAATGCCTTTATCATCTTATCATCAAATAATGTCATGCATTTTAAGAAAGATCTCAAACAAGTGTTAGCAATGCAAACAACATGTGGACACTCAAGCAAACGAATATAGATGCAAAAGATATGCATATAGGCTCAAAATCTCACTTGGTGGAAAAACATAATCAATTCCAAGTAAATAGTCTCTCCAATGCACCTACTTGTACTCAAAGCATGTAAACCAAATCATCTTACACATATTCATGTCCTTTTAATCACTTACAAAATTCAATGAGTTTACTTGCTTCAACTTGCTAGTGTATGTGTGTACATAAGAGCAAAGCATATCACTTCTCAATCAAAAGCGTCAATAACACAAGATTCTTTTAGCATGCATGGTTGTATCAAGCTAACTTACAACAACTAATCTTTACAAGGCTAGAATTATTTTTGTGATTTTTTAATTTTTAATTTTTTAATTTTTTTTTTAATTTTTTTTTTTTGCAATAAATAACCCCAATAAGGTTCCATCTAAATGAACACACCCCCCAACTTATCACGTTTCTTGTGCACAAGAAACAACACACAATGGACTAATATGCGAGGAAAAAGAGAGGACTCCCCTGAATCATGGTCGAGGTGGCAATGTGCAACCAAGAACTGCCATTGTGGCATCCATCTTGAAATGAAGATCCTCTTGCATAGTCCAAACAAAAATATTATTCAAATCAACAAAATTCCTTGGGTTGCCTCCCAAATAGCGCTTGTTTAACGTCATTAGCTCGACGCCTCTCGTGATGAACTTAAGCTTGAGGATTGGAGAGAAGCCAATTGACTCCTCTTGGAATGTCATCACCAATCAAATATGGCTTGAGTCTTTGCCCATTCACTTTAAACACATCGGAACCATCTCGAGTGATGTCCACAGCACCATACGGATATACCTTGACAATTTTAAAAGGGCCAGACCATCTTGACTTCAATTTTCCGGGAAAGAGTTTCAGCCTTGAGTTAAACAGTAGAACTTGCTGGTCAACTTCAAACTCTTTCGGTCTAATATGCCTGTCATGCCACTTCTTTGTCTTCTCCTTGTATATTGCCGCATTTTCATAAGACTTAAGTCTCAACTCATCAAGTTCACTTAGTTGCATCAACCTGTTAAGTCCCGCAGCTTGTAATTCCATGTTCAAGAATCTTATCGCCCAAAGTGCCTTGTGCTCCACTTCCACGGGTAAATGACATGATTTTCCAAACACCAACCGATACGGAGACATACCGATAGGTGTCTTGAATGCCGTCCTATAAGCCCATAGAGCATCATCAAGCTTCCTTGCCCAATCTTTTCTGGATCTAGCCACTGTTTTCTCAAGAATTTGTTTCAGCTCTCGATTTGAAATCTCCACTTGCCCGCTAGTTTGAGGGTGATAAGGTGTAGCAACTTTCTGAGTCACTCCATACTTTCGCAAAAGATCTTCAATTAATTTATTGCAAAAGTGAGACCCTCCATCATTGATGATGGCCCTAGGCACTCCAAAACGTGTAAAGATATGCTTCTGTAAGAACTTCTTAACCACTCTACCATCATTTGTAGGACTAGCAATCGCTTCCACCCATTTAGAGACGTAATCAACTCCCACCAAAATAAATTTGTTACCATAAGATGATGGGAACGGGCCCATGAAATCTATGGCCCAAACATCAAAGAGCTCAACCTCAAGAATAGTTTGCAAAGGCATCTCATTCCGTCCTGAAATATTTCCTGTTCTTTGACATCGATCACAAGTTGCAACAAAGCTTCTTGCATCTTGATACATTGAAGGCCAATAAAATCCAGACTGCCAAATTTTTGCAATAGTTTTTGTGCTACTATTGTGACCACCACATTCTAAAGCATGACAATGATTCAAGACATTAGGAATTTCCTCATGTGGCACACACCTCCTCATGATACCATCAGCACATTCCTTGTAAAGAAGTGGTTCTTCCCAGAAGTAGTGTTTTACATCAAATAAGAATTTCTTCTTTTGTTGATAATTCAGTCCACTTGGTACAATGCCACCCACGAGATAATTTACGAAGTCCGCATACCATGGTGTAGACAAAGATACTGCAAGAAGTGTTTCTTCCGGAAATGCATCATTGATAGGTATATTAACTCCTACCACTTCATCTCCCTGGTCCAACCTGGATAAATGATCAGCTACCAAGTTTTCAGAACCTTTCTTGTCTCGAATTTCAAGATCAAACTCCTGGAGTAAAAGAATCCAACGGATTAGACGAGGCTTGGAATCCTTCTTTTTCATTAAATAACGAATCGCAGCATGATCCGTATAAACAATCACCCTAGACCCAACAAGATAGGATCTGAATTTGTCAAAGGCAAAAACCATAGCAAGTAGCTCTTTTTCAGTGGTAGCATAATTGATTTGTGCATCATCAAGTGTCTTGATTGCATAGTATATCACATGCATGCGTTTTTCCTTCTTTTGGCCCAAAACAACACCCACAGCATAGTCACTAGCATCACACATGAGCTCAAAAGGTAAGCTCCAATCAGGGGCTGACATGATAGGTGCAGAAGTAAGTTCCTTCTTCAACCTGTTAAAAGCAACAAGACAACTCTCGTCAAAATCAAAGACACTGTCTTTTTCAAGTAGATTACAAAGAGGACGAGAAATTTTAGAAAAATCTTTGATAAAACGTCGGTAAAAACCGGTGTGTCCAAGAAAACTTCTAATCCCCTTCACAGATGAGGGTGGTGGTAATTTCTCGATCACTTCGATTTTCGCCCTGTCCACCTCGATGCCTTTACTAGAAATCTTGTGCCCAAGCACAATACCATCCTTTACCATAAAATGACACTTCTCCCAATTAAGAACAAGATTAGTGTCTTCACATCTCTGCAACACTTGAGACAAACTGGTTAAGCAAGAATCAAAGGAAGAACCATATACAGTAAAGTCATCCATGAAGACTTCCATGGTTTTTCCTAGAAAATCTGAGAATATAGCTGTCATGAGCCGCTGAAAAGTAGATGGGCCATTAAACAAACCAAAGGGTAGTCTACGATATGCAAAGGTACCATAAGGACAAGTAAAGGTTGTCTTTTCTTGATCCTCGGGAACAATGGGAATCTGAAAGTATCTCGAGAATCCATCTAGAAAATTATAATACTCATTACCCGCAAGTCTTTCGAGCATTTGATCAATAAATGGGAGAGGAAAGTGATCTTTGCGAGTAGCATTATTTAATTTTCTATAATCAATACAAACTCTCCAACCTGTTACAGTCCTAGTGGGGATTAATACATTATTTTCATTATGCACGACAGTCATCCCACCCTTCTTAGGTACAACATGAATTGGACTAACCCAGTTACTATGTGGAACAGAGTATATAATGCCAGCATCTAACAACTTAGTTATCTCTTCCTTAACCACATCTTGCAAATTAGGATTCAATCTTCTTTGTCCCTCAATCATAGGTTTATGATTATCTTCTAAAGAAATCCTATGCATGCAAAAAGCAGGGCTAATTCCCTTGATATCTTTAATTGTCCAACCAATTGATGATTTAAATTGCCTAAGCACATTTAACAATTTATCAAGTTCATCATCATGGAGCAAAGCGGACACTATCACAAGATATGTATCATTAGGACCAAGAAAAGCATACCTTAGATTAGAAGGAAGAGGTTTGAGTTCTACCTGAGGTGCCTCCGAGATTGAAAGTGCCACCTCAATTGTCGGTGTATCTTTTTCTTGCATATCAAGTGCAAGTGCTTCTTCAACTTCTTTATCATCTAAGGTTTGTTCCACTTTTGCGAAGTCTGCATCTTCAAGACTTATGATCTCATCCACTATGTCAACATTGAAAAATGTAGCATCAAATGAAGGCATCTTCATAGCTTTGTTGAGATCAAACTCAACCTTTTCATCACCAACATTTAATGCCAATTTCCCAGCTTTGACATCAATTGTGGTTCCAGCAGTAGCCAAAAATGGCCTTCCCAAAATAATGGGCATCTCAATATTATCATCCATCTCCAACACCACAAAATCACAAGGGATAAAGAATTTATCCACTTTGACAAGCACATCCTCAATGACTCCCAAAGGATACTTGATAGTACGATCAGCCAACTGAAGTGAGATTCTTATCTTCTTGAGCTCTCCAAGACCAAGTCTTCCACAAATGGAATGTGGCATCAAACTCACACTAGCCCCTAAATCACACAAGGATTTAATATTCTCCATTGCTCCAATAGTGCATGGTAAAGAGAAACTCCCAGGATCCTTCAATTTCTGTGGAATTGCTTTTTGGATGACTGCACTACATTCCGCATTGAGAGTAATAGTTTCCACATCTTCAAGTTTCCTTTTTCTGGACAACATCTCCTTAAGAAATTTGGCGTAGAGTGGCATTTGAGCCAAAGCGTCAGCAAATGGAATATTAATATGCAACTGCCGGAACATAGTCAAGAACTTCTCGTACTGCTTCTCTAACTGCCTGTTGTGAAGTCTCTGTGGAAATGGAATAGGAGGAACATAAGGTGGTGGAGGAACATACGGCTTTTCTGGTTTTTCTTCCTTCTTATCTTCATCTACTTTTTCTGACTTTTCTGCATCAATCTCTACTATCTCATTTTCTTTTTCCGCATCCCTCTCTTTAGGCTTAAGAGCCTCAACCTCGGGCAACTCTTTTCCGCTCCTCAAAGTAATTGCTTTGCATTGTTCCTTACCATTCTGGTCGGGTTGACTTGGAAGAGAACCCTGCTCACGAACACCCATCTTGGAGGCAATTTGTCCAATCTGTGTTTCTAGCATCTTTTGAGATGATGCCATCTGATTTATTCTTGATTCCATATTAGCCAATGCCCCAGAGGTTCCTTGCATTATTTTATTTAGTGCAACCTCCCAATCAGCAGGTTCTTTCTTTGGCGGTGGTTGATACTGCTGTTGTGCTTGATACGGTGGTCGTGACTGAAAACCAGGAGGTTGATTCTGCCTTGGAAATGAATAGGAAGGATTAGCCGTATGATTACTGCTGTAAGAAAGATTGTTGTTTGGCCTTTGATTTGGATTGTAGTAGGAGTTATTCTGAACAGGCCACGGCTGTCTTCCCTGAATAAAAGATGCTTCTTCTGGAAATTATTGCACATAAGATTTCTGACTAGCACCATAATCATTATACCCTTCCATAGGTGAAGAAATAGCATTCACATTTGCCCTTTGTCCTCGCATCTCCTGAGTTAGAGTATCCAATTTGAGAGCCAGCATGTTGATCATCTCAGAATCTTGTGTTGCTTTTGCTGAGCTTGTCCCACTAGATGCCCATGAATAATTATTAGATGCCAATTCCTCAAGGAGTGCTTTAGCCTGTGTAGTTGGTGCCTTCTTAAAATTTCCACCAGCAGCCACATCCAAACTCAAACGAATATCTGCATTCATGGCCCCATAAAAAGTACTAATTATCTTCCAATCTTGCAAACCATGATGTGGACACTTCCTCAATAATGCCTTAAATCTCTCCCATGCCTGATATAGACCTTCACCCGGTTGTGCTTTAAAACTCATAATCATAGTCCTCAATTGTTGCGTCTTGTCAGAAGGATAATATTTGGACAAGAATGCAGTAGAAAGACTCTCCCATGTAGCAACCGTGGTGTCTGGAAGTTGTTGAAACCATTCCAAAGCTCTTCCCTTAATAGAGTAGGGAAACATATGGAGACGAATCTTGTCACTCGTAACACCATTGATTCTGAATGAGCCACACATCTGCACGAAACGCTCTAGATATCTGTGTGGGTCCTCTAGTTCAATATCTCCTTCAAAAGCTTGATTGCTGATCATCTGAATTAAGCTTGGATTAATGTTGAATTGGGCTGCCCCAATCTCTGGAGTTTTGTACATGCAATTAGCAGGATTTGGTGTCTCATGGTCCCAAATTGAAGTCTCATCAATAATAGCAACTTCACGATCTTCGTCAGCCATCTTAGATTTTTCTTTCCTTTGCTTTGCCTCTCGCCTTAAGATTCGAGCAGTGCGTTCGATTTCCGGATCAAATTCTAGATTTCCAGCACTTACTGTACGTCGCATGCAAGAGTTTGTGCACCTGAAAAGACAACACCAATAAGATAGAGTTAAAACAAAAGAACTATATATAGTTTCTTTTTATTATTATTATCTAATTTTTTTTATTTCTTTATGTATTAACAAACACAAATAAAATTGAAAAGAACTAAAACTAAATTAATCTAAAAAATCTAAGTTTGAATTAAAACTAAATTTTAATTTATTATTATTTTTTTTAAAACTCTTTTTTTTTTTATAGTTTCAACAAAACCGTAAATAAAACAGAAAATAACAAAAATCAAATTATTATAAAAATTAACAACTAGATTTTATTCTAAAACTTTTTATTTATTTTTTTACTTTTTTTTTAAACAGGAAATTTTAGACAAAATGGACATGATATGTTTGTAAATATATCTCGCCAAAAACAAAACAAAACAAAACTCAAACTCTACGAAAACTCAGACAACAATTCGAACAAAAACGCAGCAAGAAAACAAAATGCAGCAAATTCAACTCGGACACTCAGCTAACTCCAAACCGGACTCAGTCTCAGAAAACAAAATTTTGACTCGAATAACTCGACAGGAATTTGCAAAACTCGGACAAACAAGCAACTCGGTACTGACACTAACAGCAGCTAGGTGGACGCATCAACAAAAACAAAACAGGGGAAACGAAAACTCGACCTAAACAAAATCTCTACCTCTGGAATCGACTTAAACTTAGCATAACAAAAACATCAATTCACAAAAACTTATAAACTCATTACCCAATTTAACAAAACGAAACCAAGCACACAATAACAAGATTTCTCACAGACTCGGTATCAACTGATTCACTACAAACAAAAACGCAGACGGGGCTAACAGTTGCAGACTCAAACTCATTTACAGACTCAGAACAACTCCGTCCAAATAGCAACAAACAATGCTTGACTCGGCATTATACAAACTCATCAGCTGGCCACAAAACACGGTTCAAAATCAACAAAAGCAGACCTCGACTCACACTCACCACTCGCAATGCAATCAGATATCAAACAATTATCGGCTAATTAACCCACAAACTCAGCAATTCAGAATTCGACCAAACAAATCCGAACAAAACACAGCATAACACAACATCGATGAAGCTCGCGACTCTACAAGACCAACTCGGACATAAGATGCGAATTTAGACACGAATCGGACACAATACTATTCTCAGTTATGTACAGAACTTCAAATAAAACTAAGCAATGAATTCGATACAAAACCCAGTAACTCTGCAGCATTCGGGAAACACACAGCCACTATTCGACTTGCAAAAATCACAACTTGATAAGAACTTAGTCGACTCAGCAACAACAAACTCGCTGCAGATAGGACCAAATACTACGACTCAACTAAAACTCGGAAACTGTTTTTGTGGGAAAGGAATCTTCTTCCAGAAAGCAAGCTTCTGTAACACTGAAATACCTCCACACATGGAGCAGATTACAAACTGAAATCAGAAGTCGGAGAAATAGTATGGCAGTGGAAGACCGAATCAGACAAAGGAAGCTAGAGCATTAATTAAAACTTGAAACAAAGCTTCATGACCTCGAAGTGGAATGGAGCAATGTTCCTGAAACAATGGAGGAAGTTCTTGCAAGGATTCATCTTCGCGAAGAAGCAGCGGTGAAGCGAGAGCGAGCTATGGCATATGCATTTTCTCATCAGTGGAGAGCCAATTCAAACCGTGTGAGGCGAGGGATTGACGGAGAAGGGGATGGCGAGGGACGGTGGTGAACAAAGGAAAGGCGAACGGAGTTGTAGGCGGTGGAAGATGTACGGATTGCAGTGGGTGTGTGGTGGTTGGGAAAGGGAGAGGCTGCAGGAGAGATAGAGGGAAGGAGGAGATGATATGGGTGTGGTGAATGTAACGAAAACAGGGGAGAGGTTGTAACGAAGAAAATAATGCTGGGTTTTGGTTCGATTTAACAAATACACAGGTTTAAAAACAGGGCGAGGCTACTCTACTTATGCTTCGAATTAAAATCAAACAATACAGAACATAAAACACTGGAAATATTTTACACTAATATTTTTATTTTTTATTTTTATTTTTATTTTTTTTACACTGAACTAAATAAAATCTAAACTATAAGAAATAATTAACCTAAACTTAATATTACTGCCTCCCCCGGCAGCGGCGCCAATTTGTTATTGTAATTTTTGTGAAGTTCGTTCGCAGGGAAGAACTATTAATACAAGTTTAAGTTTTTAATTTCTTAATATCTAGAAGTGTGAGAAATAATTGGTGTGTTCGAATAAACTAATTTTAAACAAGTACAACTAAAATTTAATTGATGAGGAAAAGCGATCCGAGAACTAGGGTTCTTCAATTGGTTCAATAATGTTGTTTTAATGCGATATATATTTTTCTCATATTTTGCTAAAAACAATTCTTCTATCCTTTATAATATTCTCTCCCAAGATACAAAATATTGTCTATAATCATATCTCAAAAGTCACTCCCATGATCAATCGAAATATAATTTTAGATTATTAAGACCCAAGAATTATAAGTTTCATAGTCTTCTTATTAATCTCCCGATTCAATAATTAAACTACGTCTATCAAATCATGAACAAGAATTATGACTTATTTCCCAATTTATCATAATTCTTATGAATACAATTAAAGGTTAGCTACTCCCTTAATTGGGTTGAGACCTCAATGATAGATTAGCAAAAATATTGAATTAATATCACAATCAAACAAGCATATTTCACCAATGAATACTACCTAATTCTCCGATTATAGAATTAGTTATGCATGCTAGATAAAGAAAATAAGCATAAATTAAATGGCAAAATCGTAATTAAAAGAGTTTAGAGTGAAGAAATTACAACTTTAAGAATTTATCCTCCCGAAATATTTTCCGATGAAATGAATGAGCACTCCAAGCAATTCAGTTACAATCTTCAACCAAAATTGAACTTGCAGAAAATTAAAGTGTATAAAATAAAACTAAAATTACAAAAGAAAGTTGTAGCAAATTTGAGAGAGTACACAACTGAAAATTCAGTTCAAGAATTGATGCCTAAAACCTATGAAATACACTCCTATTTATAGCACAAATTAGCACACCATACATCATAAAATACTTCACTAACAAAGCACCACTACAAAAATAATAACCTATCCGACTAACTTTCGGCAAAAAGAATGATTCATCAATTTCTTTTGAATAAAGCAAACCACACTGATTGTTTCCTCTTTTCATAATTCATGACCTATTAACACAAACAAACCGGGTCCTCTTTTGCTTTGTATGGATGAGTTCCGTAGAAATGTTTTTTAACCCGCACAGCTTATAATCTTTAATTAATAAATAATTAATTAAATCAAGAAATTATAAAAATAAATATCTAATATTATTAGATATTTATAAATATAATTTTCTAAATAAATTAAATATTTATTAATATAAATAAGTCCTTAAGTCCTAAGCTGCGGTCAATTGAGGGCCTGGAACCGGACTCCTTTCGCTTAACAAAAATTATATTAATTCCAACCGGGATTCCTGCTTTAAGAATATATCACTTTCCATATTTTTGTGATAATTCTTATTTCTTCATTGCTCATCCAGGTCTAATCTACGGTCTCTTGAAGATGTGAAATCAGACTCCTTTTGCTGCCACAATTATCCTATAAACATAAAAAATTATCTTAGCATCAAATTCAAATTAAAATGCTACTAACAATGCTAATCAAGCACAAAATTAAGGATAAATGAGAGATAACATGCTATAAAATATATACAAAATTAGCATGTATGAGCTATATTTTGATATATCATGGTCTCCTACTAGCTAAAAACACTTAACATAAAATAATTTCATTAAAATCCTAAAATAATTAATTTCAAAATATTTTGATTAATAAGAACTTTAATTTTTTAGAAAATTAAATAGTAACGGATTCATTTTAAATCAATTATTTAATGATTTAAAATACGAAAATCTAAAATTTTTAAAAATAAAAAATAAACTAAAACAAAGTTTATATATTTATGTAACTATTAACTTCAATTATTTTTAAAATTTATTAAAATTAAGTCATGCCATACATGAACTTTTAAGAAAATATACATATACATATATATATATATATATATATATATATATATATATATAAATGGTACTAAATACTTATGAAAACATATTCTAATTAAAATGATTAAAATAACATTTCAATATTAAAAATAGACATGAATAAAATCCTAGTAAACAACTTTTTATAATTTTAGGAAAAGTTTGTCAAATAATAATCTCTTATAATACTAAAAAAAAATTCACATTAAAATTTATCAAAATTAAATTTAGGAAAATAATGAATGAACAAATAAATAATTGCAAAAACTTCATGCTTTTAGAAATATATGAAAAGGAATTTATATTAATCCAAAAATATAACATAAACTAAATTAGTATAAATATGTTGAAGAAAAATTATATTATCAACTTTAATTATTATTAAAAATTTATAATATTAAAATTAAATTGGATTGATATTTTATAAGAATTCAAAACAGTTGATAAATAAAAAAGTTAGGAAAAATACTTATGTAAATTATTTATAAAATTTCCTATAAAACAAGTAATAGAAAAATTTATAGAGCTAAGTAGTTTTCCTTTCCGTTTTATAGACATAAGGATATCTCCAACCATATATTTTGTAATATTATTCTAATCATATATTACTTTATCTTTAAATATAAAATTGTTTATTATTCAACATTCAAATATTAAATTATACTATTCATTTAAAAATATTGATTCTTTTATCAAGTCTCACACAACTTTATCTTTATATCTTTATGAATTATTATCTTCATATATTTTATTGTTGTATATAATAATAAAATGGTTTTGAATTAGAATTTTAAGTAATAGTTGAAGAAAAAATAGTAATATAAAGTAAAAAAATTGAAATTTGAAATAAAATTATTTTAAAATAAAATAGTGATTGGAGATGATCTAAGCAATATGTCTTTTTGCACAGTATTATTCTTGGTACCATAAGTTAATAATACTAGCTTATAACCCGTGCGATGCACGAAATTTTATTTAAATGAAATAATTTTTTTATGTTCCATTATATTTTTATATAATTATTATTTTCAATAATTATTTTAATTTTAATTTATATAATATATATAAATTTAATTAATGATATGCATAGTTTAAAACTTATATTTTGAAATTTTAAATTAAATACGTCGTTGACGAAATTTGAATCTTAAATGTTTTATAAAGTAACTTAATCATATAAAATATTTAGTCATCAAATCTAATGGTTCTAATTCTTTTGCAAAAAATCTAATTGTAATTATTCGTTGTCTACGGATTTTCATTATATATTTTTTATTAGTTATTGAAAGATATGGTGTGATTTTTTTGGGTATATATATAATAATTGCATGACTATGTTTTAAATTAAAAGGTAACATATTTTAATTAAAAATAAAATATTAATGATTGGAAGATTATGATTGCAAAATAATGTTTTAAATTAAAAGGTAACGTGTTTTAATTAGAAAAGAAATATTAATGATTGGAAGATACGATATTTTAGGTATGTATAAATGGTAATATGTTCAATTAAAAGTAAACGTCTTTTAAATTGATTGAAAAATATGATATTTTATGTATTTATTAAATTGTATTTAATATGTAATATGGGCAGTCGGAGAAGGGAAAAAGGCCAGGGAAGGGATTCTTGATTTTTTTTACATGAGTACCAAATGTTACTCCTTATGTCTCATAAAACTCTTCCCACTTTCCTTTTTGGTACATTCAAAATACTGTTACCCTTTCTATTTTTGGTCATAAAAATACAATACTTTACTACTCCCCACATTCTCTTTTATTTATTTTATTTCTTTTACTACTCTCTTTTATTTCTTAAAAAACGAGCCCAGCCTCGTCTCTTATCTCTTATCTACTCCTCTTTTATTTCTTTTACTCGTGCCACAAAACCCTTCTCTTTTATTCCCTTTCATCGCCGCCGATCGTCTTATTTTCTTCTTAAAATCACCCACGAATTCTACTGTGACATAGATTCGCATCATGGTTTTTCAGATTCGGATGATGAGATTACGGGTTCATATACTTGTTCCGATCCTAATCACTGATGTAACACCCCCATATCCGGGGTCCGGGATCCGGTGGTTACGGTTTCCAATTCTGTCCACAACACTTGAACTTTCCTTAACATAAAATAAATTACGTCTCTATAACCCAACACAATAATATAAAACACACCCGTTATAGTCCCAGAGATGAAATCAGAGTAACACTCAAATTTTTATTAATCACATTATGAGTTCTTACAATCCAAAAGAATTTCAATATAAATACATACTCTTTGCCATCCATTTACATAAGGCATACTAGACCATATTCTTGGTACTGAAAGAATAAATATACCCTACCAATAGCTTCTTCTTCAGCTCTGGTAGTCTCATCGTCCTCGCCCGCGTCGAGTGCGCCTTGTGCGAGTCATCTGGTCTAGCTGTTGTTGTGATATAATAATAAAGCAAGGGTGAGCAATAGCCCACCAACAATAATATATGACTGAACGATAATGTATAACAGTTCAAAAGTATCTTTCAAACCCTATGCCATGCCTTTACGGAAATGATGCCAGTATAATATGAACGATGAAGTTACAAGGTAACTTAAAGTATTTGTTTGTAGAAATATCTGCTACATCAAAGTAAGCGAGATATTCTTATTGTTATTAAGAAGAGGAACTTGCAAGAAAAGGTTGCAATTCCAGTTATGACCCTTTTCGAACTCTGCCAACAGTAATCATGTTGCAGGAAATAAATAAATTTGGATGATGAACCAATGATGGAGTATTCACCGCGCCCGCTGTTCCAATCTTGATGATCAGTCGAGATCGTACAGCTCAATTTAGATTTACTACCGGTAGAAGGAAGAACTGACGGCTTTACTTGTGTACCGCCTTACTAGCTCTCCCCGGCCAACGGTTGGGCCAAAGGGGATGGACCGGCGCTACTCGGCCTCTTACACGACTCCTAGTTCAAATAGAATTCATGATTCTGAATGTAACGTTCGTCCCCCTTTCCCCAAGTATAATACTTGTTGATAAGACTCCACAAAGTAGTCGTATCTAGTTGGAAAGGAAAATTTACCAATAACTCCCAAGCTATTACTTGGTAACGGATATCAACTTGTTCCAGTGATCTTACCCCTCGA
Source organism: Saposhnikovia divaricata (assembly GCA_036435485.1). NCBI lineage: Eukaryota > Viridiplantae > Streptophyta > Magnoliopsida > Apiales > Apiaceae > Saposhnikovia > Saposhnikovia divaricata. The sequence continues at coordinate 62,061,149 of CM071597.1, read as the reverse complement.
AAGATGAGAAGGTAAGCAACGACTTAATAAGTCAACAGCACCCGAGTTGCGAGTGAAGGGAATACTTTATGACCGGGAAGTCGACAAGATAAATAACATTTTCCAAGTAAGGTTCCCTTATTATTAAGGAGGTAGACTCAAAGAAGAATGATGTCTGAGAACCTTCCTTGATATAGGATTAATAATAATATGACTCCGAAATATTTTTCGTAATAATCGAAGAAGATAAACCTTATTGAGGTTATTCTAAGTATGGAATAAATATTCAGAGAATATTTATTGAATTAAAAATATTTAAAGAATATTCAGGAATATGAAATAATATCTTTAATCAGAGTATTTTTCAAATAATTCTTGAAGAAATATCGAGAGAATATTTATTGCATAATTAAATATTCAAATGAATATTCCAAATAATATTCATTAATCAATAAGACCTGAAAGGAATATTTAAAATATTTAAAATAATATTCGATGATTAAATAGAACCCTGGATGAATATTCAAAATAATATTCATAATTAATTAGGAATTTAAATGAATATCAATAAAGTAATATTCATTTAATAAATAATATCCTAAATGAATATCAAGTAATATTCATTTAGTAATCCAAGCTTTAAAGGAATATTCGATATAATATTCGATAAGTAAATCAAGCTTCAGATGAATATTGAAGATAATATTCATCAAGTACTTAATACCTTAAATGAATTTTCAAAAGTAATATTTATTTAATGAAATAATATTCTAAATGAATGTCCACATAATATTCATTTAGTAGTCTCATCTTTAGAAGAGTATTCGAAATAATAATCGATAATCAATTCGACTCCGAATGAATATTGACGAATATTATTCGTCGAATGATTACGTTCAAATAATTATTTGAAGTAAGGATCGTTAAAATAATTAGTCTCGAACGAATATTCAAATAATATTCGTCGCCCAAATAATAGAAAATATTTACTTAAATATTTTCCTCCGAGGTAATCTCGATATATCAAGGAATATTGACTCCCGGTCTATTTTTGATTAATAAGATGTATACGCCCTTCTATGAGGGTCTTACAATAATCGGCTTATAACTGATATATAACTATCTAGCTTATAAGCCAACAATAACATTCAGGGAACAAGTATATCACTTCAACTTGAAAGTAGGCATGCATGCAATGACATATGTATATCAGCATATATATATATATTTATTCAATCACAACAACAGCCTATAAGAAGGGAATTGGAACTTGCCTGGTAGTCGAGTACGGTAAGGGGTAGTGGTAGCGGGTCCCGGTTCAGCTTGGTGATCTATAAATAGCCAAGGCATTCGGGATTAATCACTTAACATATTAAAAGTTAAGTTATACTTAATTCGAAACACGTTCTCGAGTTATCTCGTTATACCCCTTTTTGTGGATTACTTTTATCACTGATCCGACCCGACATTCGTTCGTTAATACGACATGTCATTTCATTTATACTTGGGACATACTTAAGTCATATGAGTTCTAAGGTTGATCGTTACGAACCAATATTATACTCCGAGTTTTATCGCCCGTTTTCTAAGTGTTTTACCGAAGTTATAAAAGAGTCGTCTTTTAGGGGTTCGTTCGCGTTTAACCTCGACTCGAACATTTTTAATAAATCGAAAAATGATCTTTTTGACATACGGTTTTCTTTCACGCCTTCCTTTTTACCTCTAGTATTTATTTACCAAGATTCGCCATGACGTTACATAGTTTACGAGGGTTCAATTACAGTTACGAACTTTCGTTTACGGATTCGAACTACTTTTAGTAATTTGGTCATAAATCCTAAACCGTAAGTCCGTTTCATGCGATCTTTATATCAAAACGAAGCTTGAAACATAATCTATCCTATCATGGCAGAAAATGAAGCTGTACAGTGAGTTATAGCTACTGTGATGCTCGGTGTTTAATAGTCTAACGAAAATTCGGCATTACGACGGCTATAAATCGAACGTTCTAAAATTCATAACAATCAATCCAAGCCACACCGGGCATACTATACATGGTTTTCATCTTAACCAGTCCAAGAAGGTTTCAATTAACCATCATAATCATCAAAACTCTTAAATCATCACTACTAACTACATAATCATGCTTTTATGCATATAACAACACCATAATCTTAACTAATCTAAAACCATCAAGAACATATATAAAACTCAAAGTAAGATCTTGGGTTCTTAAGAATTATACCTTCCTTGGAGAGTGTACAAGCTATAATAACCCTTATATAGTCCTTGTATGCCTTTAACAAAGCTTAAATCATCCAAAGAAACCAAGAAATCAAAGTTAGTTTCTTGAAAACACTATTCACCCTCATCTTTGAGGATTTATTTGAAAATGGAAAACATGGAGTTTGAAGCTAAAATTTCTAGGAGATCATTTTTATGAAATATAGGACTCACCATAAAAATTTGGAGATCAAACAATGGTTGGAAGGTGGATTTTGAAATCTTAAAACTCCAAAATTCGAAGTGCCTTGGTTTTGGGGGAAAAACAGTGAACTTCTCGAATTTATTTACCCATCCAAACGATCTTCAAAAATTATGAAATTAAATCCCCAACTTCACCTTGATGTGTAGAAGCTCCATGAATTTTTTCATGATTTTTAGATGAGTAGATCTAGGTGAAAAAAAATGGCAAAGACCCCTGCCCTGGAAAATGCAACTGCTGGAAAAAAATGGGGGAGAGGTGGTGTTTGCTTGGCTAGTTGTCAAATGATATTTGTGATATGTATAAGTGGGTATAGCTGCTAATACTCCTCTTAATACAAGTGTCAAAGGTTTATGGTGTGTTAGAAAAATTGATGATGTGAAGCCTTGTTGTTTTCTTCTTGTCCATCCACCTCATTACTTCCTTTCTCATTTCTTTTCTTCATTTCATTTCCACCAAATATTCTTATATATAATCCCAGCTGATCAAGTAGGGTTTTTTTTTTATCTCGTTACGTATTTAATCCGTAATTTCTTTCACGTTTGCTTGATCGCTTAATCTTGTTATAAAGTTCTAGCGATTTCTAGAACACTTGTTATTCTAACTCAAAGGTTTTCATTCTAAATCCTCAAATCATACTTAATAAATAAAATCCTTGAATCCTTAACATTATAATACTCTTGTCTTGATCGTATTGATAGGCTCTTTACGGTTCGGTCAAATATTGTACCGAAAAAGAATTTGGAATTTCTGAATTCCGATCGTCTCTGCATTCACTTATTTCCTCCGCGTATTACTAATATGACTTCGAAACATCCATAACACGTCCCGTACATAGGGTGGCGTGAAAAGTTTTCCAACTTACAAAGTCACTATTCATCCACCAAATTACTATGCACGTACAGGAAACACTATGCACGTACGGGAAATACTATGCACGTATGGGAAATATTATGCACGTATGGGAAATACTATGCACGTATTCATTTCTCTTCAAGGATCCATTAGCTCCTTCCTGGATGGTAGATTATTCTTATCTAGGTCCTCAACCATCGAATTACTCTATTCTGACAATATACCAATGCATCAGGATCATTGTCCAAAGCAATATCCATTCATTACAATCATTGTTCTTTGAAACCACCATTCATTAGAGCTGGTGACCTTGTTGTTGGAATCATTGTTCCTCATTTTATCATTACTTAATAAAAGTTTTAATTATATCCAAAATTTGGGGTTCTTACAACTGAGACAAAGGAATTGACTGTGATGGCCTACAGCCGTGAATACCTTCGGTTAAGAGGGGAACGATTCGAGGTCTCTGAAGAGAAATCGGACTTTACGGTGGATGAAAACCTGAATCGGATTCGCATGCAGTTGTTCTTGATGACTGTGACGGTGATGACGATTCCGGTGACGCCGATCCAATCGATTCTGCTGAAATGATCCTAAGTCAGATCCCGGTGACGACGAACCTAACTCTGACGATTCCGATGATGCATGTTCGTATTCCTAAACGTGTTAGTCATTCGTAACCCTAATTCGTGTAAGTCCTAATTCCTGTAACTTATTCGTAGGCCTAATTTGTCTGTGCTTATTGTTTAATTAAATTAGGGTTTACATGCGTTATTGAGTAATTGAGGACTTAATTCGTGTATTGGGATAATTCATGTATTTGTTTGGATTGATATTTCGTGAATTGGTTAATTTCGTGTGTTATTTCTTAAATTCCTGTGAAATTCGTGTATTGGGATAATTAGTGTGTTTCGTGAATTGGTTAATTCATATGAATTGGTTAATTCGTGTATTTTAGATTGTTAATTACTGTGAAATTTTTTTATTTGTTGTGGTTCTTGGATTCGTGATTCTTAGATTGTTCTGTGAAATTCCTATGATCAATTCGTGTTTCTTTGGTAATTCCTGTGAAATTGTTGTGCTTATTCGAAGTGGTAATTCCTGTGAAATTACTTACATTATTGTGTTTCTTTGGATTGATCAATTCATGTATTGTCCTAATTAATACACACTATGCACACATTATGCCCTGTCAATAAGAGCTGTCTTGGGGGTCCTTCGAGCTTCCTTGAATCTGCATCCCTGTTGGACACGACCACTTAGTAATTATGGCACTTAGTACTCAGTAATTGCAGTCATACATTGCATACATTGAAGTACTACTTGCATTCATTCATACATTGTTATACATACATACATATATAGTATATTGGTTCAAAATGTAAACTTGCATTCAAAATGTAAACTTGCAGGACTGTTTGGTGGTTGTTGTAGAAGAATGAATGTGAAGTCCCCTTGTTGATGAACTTGTTGCCATTCTGAATCTGTTTGAGTAATGTGAGTCCTTGAATTGTCCTGTTGTATATATATTACCTTTGATCCTTCAACTCTTGGCCATTTCTGCATGATTGCTGGTACTATGTGATTGATAAGCATGCTCCTTGTTTCATTTTTGCATATTGACTCAACCACCTTAGTGATTATAGTACCCTTAGCTCTGTTTTAGATGCCCTCTTTGCTGGTTCTTTATATGTGAATGGAGATATGCCTATTTTGCCATCAAATATGCATTCATCTTGTGCATTAAACCATGGTCTTGCAACTGCAGCAGTGAACATCACCTTTGGTATGAACTTACTTGACTTTGCAGATTTTTACTTGCCTCTTTCATTTTTGTCTAAGTAAACTCTTACTGCTTTTTTGCTAAGGTAAAACCATTTTTCGTCTATATGCACAAAATCATACATTGCCTTATACTGCCTTTTTGTTACTGCTGTGTCTCCCATGAGTAGGTCTAGACACCATTCCATTCTTTGCATGATATTTGCATCTTTTAGTCCAGGATGTAGAGGATTTGTGTGAGGTTTGATCAGTTCCCTTTTTATCATTCTGTTAGTAGTACTTGATGATACTTTTAACTGACCTTCCAGGTCCCTTATGCATGATCTATCTCCCATATTAATGTCTGCTACTGCATTAGGTGGCAGTTGGATTCTTTTTCTTCCGAAATTGTGTCCATCTGTTGCCATGTTGTAACTCTCCATTGATGCCTTTTTTTCTTTGCTTTTCTCCATATTTTGCTTATTGTTCTTCTTGTGACATTGAACATTTTTGCTGCATCTTGTATGGCACCTTGGTAAGGCTTACCTTCTGTTTGTGTTGATGGGTTGCTTAGCAAGTAAATTAGAACTTGTAATCTTGCATCAGAGGTGAGTTTAGTCCATTTTCTGCAATGATGATTACCATCCATATGTTGATATTATGCATGCCCTTGCATGTCTCCTTCTGCTGGTTCATTTAAATAAAACTGGTGGATAAAACCTTCCATGCCTTCATTACCTCCTTCTGTTTCTGGTGGTTGATTGAGATCGAAAGTGAAGCCTCCAACACTCATTTTTCTGAGCAGAGAATAGCCAAGCAGTGATGCGTTAGTTTTTTCTATGTAATCTATTTTTTTCAATGTAATATGTTTTTATTGCTTATGTAATTTTCTTATGTAATCACCTTTTTGTAATCCATGTACATGTAATGGAGTATGTCCCAATCATTCTTAAGCATTGTTTATCTTATTTCTTAAAACCTGTGTTTTTACCCAAATGGGAAGGGTTTTTAGGCACAAAGGGAGTAATATGTAGTACATATCTTGTCTTAATGGTGGTTTACTGCATTTCGAAAATTGTGTATCTGCTCTATTTGTTAATGTGAAATCGGGCCTTCCTGCCACTACTAGAGTGTCAAGTAACTTGGTGGCTTTCTTGATGCTTCTATTAAAAAGTTATAAATTGAACATTCTTAAATAAATTTAAATACTGTACCATGTTTAAAAAAAATTTGGCTAAAATATCCAATACTATCACTACAACAAAAATGGCCATTTCCTACCACGCGATTGGTAGGAAATGGCCATAAATTGGTAGCAAATGGGGTCAATTCCTACCAACTGCGTTGGTGAGAATTGCTCCAGTCGGAAATGATGGTTGGTAGGAAATGAGGGCTTCCTTAAAAAATGGTCCCACATGCCATGTGGATGTCCATGTGGCGCCACATGTCATGTGGGACCGAAACACGTCACATGACACATCACATGCCACATCAGGTGAAAATGGACCCCAAATGTTGATGTGTCATCCACGTGTCAAGTGGGACCAATCCACGTCATTTTTGCCACATCATTTTTGACTCTAGTCAAGACCTATTTTCTACCAATATTGGTAGGAAATAGGTCATTTTTTACTTTAGTCAAGACCTATTTCCTACCAATGTTGGTAGGTTTTATAACAGAAGCCATGTAAATTGGCATTTCCTACCAATCAATTCCTACCATTTTAACTTTGGTAGGAAATGGCTTGAATGTGGTAGGAAATGGCTTGAATGGTAGGAATTGATTGGCCTATTTTTTTAAAAAAATAGTGATTCATTAATATTCATGTAGAACAAATTGCACAATGAAATCAATCTCTAAATCATATGTATAAACCCATAACCAAAATTCATACATTTATCATAAATCATAGTCCGACATTATCACAATCATTGAATTAAGAAATTATAATTACATCTTCAAAGAACTATTCGAATTACAAAAAATGAGAACAAATTTAGAAATGTTTAAAGAGTTTAAACTCATCATCTTCAAAGTTTTCATCGTTGTTGAATTGTTGGCCTTCATTCTTTGCAATTTTGTTATCTTCATCTTCGTTTTTACCATTTTCTTGGCCTCAACACCACCATGTTCACCTTCAAGTTATAAAAATCTACATAAAAGTGTGAATAGTTAATTAGTATTAATTACACACACACATAAACAATGACTACATGTAGTTCATAAATAGTGCATGATTATAAAATATCAAATTCATTTGAAAAACTAAGAACTAATTACATAAATCATCATCAAAAAACGAATATATGAACTAATCAAGAAGAAAAATAATATTAAGATCACAAACACAAAATAACAAATATATATAAATGTGCACACATATGTAGAAATGATAAGATTTATACCTTGATATTTGAGATGGTTAAAGTGAAAGAGATGAAGAGGAAGTGAAAAGAGAGAAGAAAGTAGTTTGGTGGAGAAAATTAAAATGAAAGTGAGAGAGAAGAAAGTTGTTTATAGAGGTTCAAGTCACCTATTTCCTACCAATTGTGGTAGGTTATAAGTTTGGGCGCACTTTTTGAAATTTTGGATTTCGGCGGAATTTTTGAATATTTTGGTCTCGGCGCCATTTTTGAAATTTTCACGAAATTAACTCTCAATTCCTACCAATATTGGTAGGTTATGGGGTTGGACGAAAATTTTGAATTTTTGAGTGTGAGTGCCATTTTTGAAAATTTGGGTTCGGCGGTTAGTTCAAAATTTTCGAAAAAATGTGACCATTTCCTACCAATAATGGTCGGTTTTGACCAACTAGTAGAAGTACACACTTCTTCCTATTTTTATTATTTTATTTAATGATCAAAACCTACCAATATTGGTAGGTTTTGGCGAAAGCTGACAAAAAATGGATTTGCACGATTTCTATCACTAAACCTCTCCAAGAATGACCAAGTACCAAACCACTGAGCTAGCTGCTAACTTTGAATAAAATCATACATGTAAACAATATATTCTATATAATCTTCATTTAGTAATTAAACAACAATAATCTTTATTTTCTTTCATAAAATTATAAATATATTAAGAAAATATAATTATAAAATGGGACTTTTACCCAAATATGAAGAACTAAATTTCAGTATTTTTTAAATGAAAAAATATTTTTTTTTTATTTTAAAAAAATTAGAAAATTGTAATTTTCTCTGTTCGGCCCTTTTCCTACCAATATTGGTCGGTTTTAACTAGTTAATTTTTATTTAATTTTTTAATTTATTTTATGGTCTAGTTAAAAATGGGGGAAAATAGAAATATAGGGTTATATTCATCACACAAATAGTAAGTATGACTACTTGGGTGTGTATGAATTTTAGTTCAAAATTTTGCATTTTTTCTATTTTTATTTTGTTATTAAATTTATTTTATAAACTAGTTAAATACGGGAGAAAATCAAAAAAATAGAAAATTAGTGAAAGTAGGGTAATAATCATCACACAGATAGTGATTAAGACTACTTGGGTGTGTATGGATCCTCGAGAAATAATTTTTAAAAAATCGAAATACGAAACCCGGACGAAACCATGTTTAGGGGTTCGAGTCAAACTACTATTTGACCGTTAAATTACAAAAACAAATAATTTTTTATTTTTTGAAATTTTAGCAATAACATTAGAAATGATGGATCTTGACCTCCGTACAGTTGTTCCATCGAGAAATATTTTTTAAAAAATCGAAACAGGACGAAACACTATTTGGGTGTTCTAGTCAAAATACTAGTTGACCGTTAAATTACCAAATCAAATTATTTTTTTTATTTTTTGAAATTTTGGAAATAAAATTAGAAAGTATGGATCTTGACCTCTATATGTTTGTTCTATCAAGAAATGTTTTTTAAAAAATCGAAACACGAAACTCGGACGAAACCCTGTTAAGGTAATCTAGTCAAACTACTAGTTGACCGTTAAATTAACAAATAAAATAATTTTTTTATTTTTGAAATTTTGGCAATAACATTAGAAATGATGGATCTTGACCTCCGTACGGTCGAGATATATTTTTTAAAAAATTGAAACACGAAACTCGGACGAAAGTCTGTTTAGGTGTTTCAGTCAAACTACTAGTTGACCGTTAAATTACCAAATCAAATATTTTTTTTTTTGAAATTTTGGCAATAATATTAGAAAGGATGGATCTTGACCTCCGTATGATTGTTCCATCGAGAAATAGTTTTGAAAAAATTGAAACACGAAACTCGGACGAAACCATGTATAGGTGTTCTAGTCAAACTACTAGTTGACCGTTAAATTACCAAATCAAATAATTTTTTTTATTTTTTGAAATTTTGGAAATAACATTAGAAAGGATGGATCTTGACCTCCGTATTGTTGTTCCATCGAGAAATATTTTTTAAAAATCGAAACAAGAAACTCGGACGAAACCTTGTTTAGGTGTTCTAGTCAAACTACTAGTTGACCGTTAAATTACCAAATCAAATAATTTTTTTATTTTTTGAAATTTTGGCAATAACATTAGAAAGGATGGATCTTGACCACCGTACGTTTGTTTCCTCGAGAAATATTGTTTAAAAAAAACACGAAACTCATACGAAACCCTGTTTAGGTGTTCTAGTAAAACAACTACTCCCTCTGTCCCAACCAATTGTTTACACTTTCCTTTTTGGGATGTCCCAACCAATTCTTTACGTTTCCTAAAATAGTAAGTTTTAACACTATTACACCCACTAGTTCACTTATTTTAACAATACTTTACACTATTACATCCACTACTTCATTTATTTTAACAATAAAATTACTATTACATCCACTACTTCATTTATTTTAACAATAAATTACTATTACACCCACTACTTCACTTATTTTAATCATAATCCTTGGTCTCCGTGCAAAAAGCAAACGTAAACAATCTATCGGGACGGAGGGAGTAGTTGACTGTTAAATTACCAAATCAAATAATTTTTTTATTTTTTTGTAATTTTGGCAATAACATTAGAATGGATGGATCTTGACCTCCGTATGAATGGGTCATCGAGAAATAATTTTTAAAAAATCGAAACACGAAATCCGGACGAAACCGTATTTAGGGGTTCAAGTCAAACTACTAGTTGACCGTTTAATTAACAAATAAAATAATTTTTTTATTTTTTGAAATTTTGGTAATAGCATTAGAAAGGATGGATTTTGACCTCCGTATGGTTGGGTCATCATGAAATAAATTTAAAAAAATCAAAACACGAAATCCTTTTTAGGGGTTCGAGTCAAACTACTAGTTGATCGTTAAATTACCAAATCAAATACTTTTTTTTATTTTTTGAAATTTTGGAAATAAAATTAGAAAGGATGGATCTTGACCTCCGTACAGTTGGGTCATCGAGAAACAGTTTTTAAAAATTGAAACACGAAACCCGGACGAAACCGTGTTTAAGGGTTCGAGTCAAACTACTAGTTGACCGTTAAATTACCAAATCAAATAATTTTTTTTTTGAAATTTTGGCAATAACATTAGAAAGAATGGATCTCGACCTCCGTATGGTTGGGTCATCGAGAAATAAGTTTTAAAAAATAGAAACACGAAACCTAGACGAAATCCTGTTTAGGGATTCGAGTCAAACTACTAGTTGACCGTTAAATTACCAAATCAAATAATTTTTTTATTTTGTAAAATTTTAGCAATAACATTAGAAAGGATGGTTCTTGACCTCCATATGGTTGGGTCATCGAGAAATAATTTTTAATAAATCGAAACACGAAACCCGGACGAAACCCTGTTTAGGGGTTCGAGTCAAACTACTAGTTGACCATTAAATTACCATATCAAATAATTTTTTTATTTTTTCAAATTTTGGCAATAACATTAGAAAGGATGGATCTTGACCTCCGTACAACTGGGTCGTCGAGAAGTACTTTTTTTTAATTCAAAATGTCTAACCCTAAACTATCCATAAATCATAAGTAAAAATCCTAACTCAAACTTCGATCAGTGACACTCTTTCGTTTTCTAAATGATATCAATTTTTTACAAATTATTTTTTTACCCAATTTTTTTTCTATGCTTCCTCACACTAAAAAAAATATTTCATTAAAAACTTATAATTTATTCATATATCTCGATATTATTTATTTATTTTTTTGTTATAAATATATTTTTGCCAAATAAAATAAAAACATATGAATCTAAGTCTCAATCAACTATTTTTTGCTCTACACTTCTAATATGAATAGATTGTTATGCCCGTAGAGTTTGATCAACAAAAAAACAAAAAGCAAAACAAATTTTTTAATTTCTTTTTTTCTATCTTTTCCTACCATTATTGGTAGGAAATGTGTAACTATTTTTTATTATTTTAATTACTGATCAAAACGTACCAATTTTTGTAGGTTTTGATGTGAGCGGGAAATTTCACAAAATTTTTGGCGGAAATTTATTTGTAGGTTTTGATGTGAGCGGGAAATTCAACTTTTTCACGAAATTTTTGGCGGAAACTTACTGATTAAAATCTACCAATATTGGTAGGTTTTGATGTGAGTGGGAAATTCAACTTTTTCACGAAATTTTTGGCGGAAACTTACTGATTAAAACCTACCAATATTGGTAGGTTTTGAAGTGGGCGGGAAATTCAACTTTTTCACGAATTTTTGGCAGAAACTTACTAATCAAAACCTACCAATATTGGTAGGTTTTGATGTGCGCAAGAAATATATTAATAAGGACTTTTATATTTTTCCTAATTAATAATAATAATTATAAATATATTTAAAAAAATGTCATTTTACATAAAACAATGAGCTGTATGTATTTAATATATAAGAAAAAAAATTGGAAAATTTTCATTTTAAATCAAGAAATAAACAAATTAATTTGAAAATGAAGAAAATTATTATTTTCGTCATAATGCTATTTCCCACCAATATTGGTAGGAAATAGCCCCAGATGAAAAAAAAAGTTGTTCGCTAGGATTCGAACCTTCGACCACTCCCACAATGTACTAGAATCTTACCATTGAGCTGGTATCCAGTCCGGTTATATGCATACAAATTATATATAAGGATATTCCCACAACATATATTATTTTTCGTGATAAGGCTATTTCCTACCATTATTTGTGGGAAATGACCTTGGGAAAGTGACATTATTTTTATTTTTAAGTAATTGTTTATTAATTTGAAAAATGTGAAGGATGATGATGTGGAATATGGGGTCCTAATTGGTCCAAAATGCTGCCAAAACCTACCAATATTGGTAGGTTTTGATGTGCGAGTGAAATTCAATTTTTTCACAAATTTTTGGCAGAAACTTACTGATTGATGTGCGCGGGAAATTCAAATTTTTTACGAAATTTTTGGCGGAAACTTACGTGGCTACTTACGTGGATGGTGGGGTACCATCATAGTCAAAACCTACCAGTGTTGGTAGGTTTTGATTTCCTACCAAAAATTGGTAGGAAATGGCTCTAGCAAAATTACATTATTATTTATTTTCTGAAATTGTTTATTAATTTAAATTATGTGAGGGATGATGATGTGGAAGGTGGGGCCAATTTTCAGTTAAATTGTGACCAAAACCTACCAAAGTTGGTAGGTTTTGTTTTCCTACCAAAATTTGGTAGGAATTGCTGCTTGCGTGTACAAAATTTGGGTCCTACAGGTACCATTTCCTACCAACTCAAACGTTGGTAGGAAATACTCACTCATTTCCTACCAATTTTTTTTGGTATGTTTTATGTGGTAGGTTTTGACCGTTTTTGTTGTAGTGTCTGTTCTTTTTATCGTTTAAAAGGAAAAGATTATGGATTTAAGTGGTATGGATAAGGTATGATTACTACACTTACAGATACTCACTATGTCACCGATTTTTAGGGGAAGTGAAAAATTCATTGGTAGATTTACCCTAAAACTTACTGAAAATTTAGATATTGGTAAGAACATTACATATTTACAATGACCACCTTTGTGATAGTATTCGTTGTACCGGTAAGCGGTAACAGAGATCAACACACTTCTGATTGCTTTTAAACCATTTCACTTTCTCAGCTTTTAGAAGTAGGCTTCTATATATTGATGCCATCCATGTATTCTTGCTACACATCAGAGAAGACTATTACTATTGACGTATGAACCAGAGACACCCTAATTAAGTTTGTTCACGGAGAACGTTGAAGTGCCCTCGTGATTGTGCCATAAAAAAACCCTCCAAAAATTGCTTTTGCTTCCTCTTTGTGGGGCGTGAGATCATCTCGGATTCTGTTTTTCTAAGCATTTCTCTCGTTACCTGAACATCCTCATAACCACATGTTTGTATATCATTGTGAAGCTTCAAGAACGCAGCACATAAACCAAGCAGCATCTAGCCAAAAGTAAGTAAATCTGATTCATTACATTATTTGTTTCTAAATTAAATGTACGGGTATACATTATGTTTCAAATTTTTCATGGAGCGTATTGCCTCCCTTTCAACTTAAGAGATACATTCAACTTTTGAATTGAACTACAAAGCTTAATATCTTAGTATAAACAATTTATGTAGATAAACAGTCTCATCAGGAAACGACTCTTACCTTTTCAACCACATGAGTATTAGATCTGACATATATAGTTTAGTTTTCATTAATACTACCTTTCGAATCTGGATACATAGTTGTAGTGGATGAAGCCATTAGTCATGGATGGAATCTTTTTAAGTTTTAGCAATACTCACTCTTTTACATGCACTCCTCCTTATTCTACTAATTGTTGGGTTTTTTATAATCTAAACATATTCGAATAAATTAGCTGTTAGTATGGAATCAGTCGTTTGCATTAGCGTGATTTTAGGAGCTGAATTTCAGGAGCTGAATAATAGTAGTTTGATTGTGCTAGGAGTTTTTTTTGGAGTCTGTTTTGGGTGGTTGATAATTTGTAGCTTGTAATTCTCCTTTGTATTCTCTATATGCTGCAATTGAATAATAAGCCAGTTTATTCTTCCCAGTTACATACATACAAGAGTGCGTGCGTGTGTATCGTGTTTCTAATACTTGGTATCAGAGCGCAGGAGATCACTAAGTCCAGACTCGTATCGTGATGGAAACAAACAAATCTAAAGAAACCTCGATCGACTTGAGTTACCCGATGCTTACAAAGAAAAACTATACAGCTTGGGCCCTCAAAATGAAAGTGTTTTTGCAGGCACATGGCGTGTGGGATGCCATTGAACCTAAAGACCCTAAGGCAGTGATTGAAGAGAAGTTGGACAAGCCTGCTTTGGCAATTATCTATCAAGGAGTTCCCGAAGATGTTTTACTGTCCATTGCAGAAAAAAAGACGTCAAAGGAGGCCTGGAATGCGGTCAAAATAATGTCGTTGGGAGCAGACAAGGTGAAAATGGCCAAGGCACAGACCCTCAAGTGCGAGTTCGAAGCAATGTTTATGAAAGAAAGCGAACAGCTGGATGAATTTTGTCTGAGATTAAATGGCTTGGTGACCAATATTAGAGCACTGGGAGAGAAGTGGAGGAAGTTTACGTTGTCAAAAAATTGCTCAGAGTCGTTCCTTCTAAATTTCTACAAATCGCCTCTGTGATTGAGCAGTTCAGTAAAGTAGAAGAGATGTGAGTTGAAGAGGTTGTTGGCTCGCTTAAAGCTCACGAGGAGAGACTGAAAGGCATAACAGAAACGAGCTGATGACAACTCCTACTGATAGAAGAAGAATGGAGGAAACGAGAAAGCAAAGAGGGACAATTACTTCTGACCCATGAGGAATGGCTGAAGAGGAACAACAGAAATGGTACTCGAAGTGGTGGAGAGAACCGTGTGAAAGATGGAACTCGTGGAATGAGGGACAAGAGCAGAGTGAGATGCTATAATTGTCAAGCACACGGACACTTTGCTGTGGAGTGTCGCAAACCACGCAAGGAAAGAGAGTTGCAAAAGGAGGTCAATCTCTCGAAAACTTATGAGGATGAGCCAGCTTTGTTAATTGCTGAAGTGGAAGAAACCGAGGAAAGATCAATGTTGCTAAAGGAAGACTCAGTTGTTCCAAAGCTACGTACAAAGGTTGAGGAACAAAGAGAGTCATAAGTGTGGTATCTTGACAATGGGGCAAGTAACCATATGACAGGACAACGTGGAAAATTTAAGGAATTGGATGAACGCGTAACCGGGAAAGTGAAGTTTGGAGATGGATCTACTGTGAACATCGAAGGAAAGGGGTAAGTTGCAATCTAGTGTAAAAATGGTGAGGAAAGGATACTCAAGGAGGTATATTTCATTCCTAACTTGTGCAATAACATTATAAACTTGGGCCAGTTATCGGAGGTAGGAAATAAAGTAATACTTGAGGATGAGTTTCTGTGGGTCTACGAGAATGGTGGCAAATTGTTGATGAAAGTAAAGAGAACTGAAAATCGACTTTATAAAATAAGTTTAGAGGAGAGCAAGTCATCATGCCTACTCACGAAGGTGGAAGATAACACGTGGTTGTGGCATGCCCGACTTGGGCATGTTAACTTTCGAGCACTTGAGCTTATGTCGAGAGAGAAGATGGCACATGGAATTCCGGAGATGACTCAACCATTAAAAAAATGTGAGGGATGTCTGATGTCAAAACAGACTAGACAACCATTCCCATCACAAGCAATGTTTAGCTCAAGAAAGAAATTGGAGATAGTGCACGTCGACATTTGTGGACCAATCTCGCCTATAACGTCTGGAGGTAACTGTTATTTTTTGTTATTTGTTGACGATTATAGTAGAAAGATGTGGGTATATTTTTTATAGGAAAAGAGTGGTGCACTTGAAATATTTAAAAAATTTAAGGTCCTGGTTGAAAAAGAAACTGAATGTAGTATCAAAACTTTAAGGACAGATCGAGGTGGGGAATTCTGTTCGAAAGAATTTACATCGTTTTGTGAAGAAGTTGGTAGTCAGAGGCACTATACGGCGCCATACACCCCTCAACAGAACGGGGTCGTTGAGCGTAGAAACCGCACAATTGTTGCTATGACAAGAAGTTTCTTGAAGGAATCAGGTCTGCCAGCGTTCTTGTGGGGAGAGACGGTACGACATTCTGTATATGTGCTGAATCGACTGCCAACTAGTGCTTTGAGAGGCAAAACTCCATACGAAGCGTGGAACGGTGAAAAACCAGACTTGTCTTATGTGAGGATTTTTGGGTGCACATCGATCATGAAGGTTCCTACAGTGCAAACGAAGAAGTTGGACGATCGTGGAAAACTGGTTGTGTACCTCGGTAAGGAGCCAGGAATGAAGGGAAGCAGATTGTATGATCCAACAACGGGGAAGGTGCACGTGAGTAGAGATGTAGTGATTCATGAGAATAAATTCTGGTTTTGGGAGCAGAATGATGCGAATGAAGCGAAATTTCCTAATCAGTATATTGAGATGGGCAGTCCCATTGATGAAGGAGACATGACTGAAACAGTGGTTGATCCTATGACAGCACAATGCTCGATGACACCTCTGCAGTCTCCTCAGTCACAGACGCCACCTCTGCAGTCTCCTTAGTCATAGACGCCTGAACAATCATCAACTGCTACCTTCAGTACCATGGCAGAGTCAACATATGCATCTTCTGCAGAAAGTAGCGAACCAAAACGATACAGGTCTTTGGCAGAAATATACAATGAGGCAGAGATAGTTGATTTAATCGATGAATTGATGCTATTGAAGGTTGAAGGGCCAACTAATTTTAAAGAAGCAGCGGAAGATAAAGAATGGCAGGATGCAATGAAACAGAAGTTTGATTCGATTGAGAAAAATAATACTTGGGTCCTTACAGACTTGCCTCTTGGACAAAAATCGATTGGACTAAAGTGGGTTTTTAAACTAAAGAGGAACCCTGAGGGAGACATAGTGAAACACAAAGCACGACTCATTGCAAAGGGTTATGTGCAGCGAAAGGGAATTGATTATGACGAGGTTTTTGCACCACTGGCTCGTCTTGATACGGTTCGTTTGTTGTTAGCTCTGTCGGCAAGGGAAGGATGGGAGGTTCACCACCTTGACGTTAAGTCTGCATTTTTAAATGGTGAGCTCCAAGAAGAAGTATACGTAACTCAACCCGAGGGATTCGTGAAAAAATGGCAGGAACAAAAGGTGTATAAGTTGATAAAAGCACTTTACGGATTACGCCAAGCACCTAGAGCCTGGAATTCTCGTATGGGTCAATGTTTGAAAGGTTTGGGTTTCAAGAGATGCCTACATGAACAAGATGTATACACCAAATTTGACAAGGGAAATGTGTTGATCGTTGGATTCTACGTCGATGATTTGATAGTGACTGGTTCGAGTAAACAGGAAATTGAGGAATTTAAATCGCAGATGAATAGGCAATTTGAGATGAGTAACTTGGGCTTGTTATCTTTCTACTTGGGTATAGAGGTCAATCAGATGGAGCACTTCACTACACTGAAGCAGTCTGTGTATGCCAAGAAGTTACTGGATAAGTTAGGCATGATGAATTGTAATCCATGTAACTATCCCATGGAACATAAATTGCAGTTGGACAAGGACGAAGGAGGTAAGCTAACAGACGCTACTGAATACAGAAGCATCGTTGGAGGTTTACGATATTTAATGCATACACGTCCGGATATTTCGTTTGCAGTAGGAGTAGTGAGTAGATTTATGGATATGCCTACTGTCAAACATCAGCAAGCAGTAAAACATATTCTGAGGTACGTGAAGGGTACAGTCGATCATGGCTTAGTGTACAGGAACGAGAGAAGTGGGAGGGTTCTACTTGGGTTTTCGGACAGTGATCTAGCTGGTGATGTTACAGATAGGAGAAGTACAGGAGGTATGTGCTTCTATCTGAACAGGAGTTTGATATCATTGGCTTCACAAAAATAGAGAGTTGTAGCATTATCATCCTGCGAAGCAGAGTACATGGCAACCACGATTGCAGCTTGCCAAAGTATATGGCTTCAGGGTCTGTTGGAGGAAATCTCTGGGCAAAAGGTTGGACTAGTCACACTTCACGTGGATAACAGATCAGCAATAGAGTTAATGAAGAATCCAGTTCAGCATGGGAGAAGTAAGCACATTGACGTCCGTTTTCATTTCATTCGTGAATGCATTGAAAGAGGAAAGCTAGCAGTTGAATATGTGGAAACACACGAGCAAAGGGCAGATATCTTAACTAAGGCATTGGGAAGAGTTAAATTTGAAGAAATGAGGAGGGTAATTGGTGTTGAGAATATTGCTGCAGCTATCTGAGTTGGAGTCTGGGAACATGTTTAGATTAGGGGGAATGTGTTGGGTTTTTTATAATCTAAACATATTCGAATAAATTAGATGTTAGTATGGAAGCAGTCGTTTGCATTAGCGTGATTTTAGGAGCTGAATTTCAGGAACTGAATAATAGTATTTTGATTGCGCTAGGAGTTTGTTTTGGAGTCTGTTTTGGGTGGTTGCTAATTTGTAGCTTGTAATTCTTCTTTATATTTTCTGTACGCTGCATTTGAATAATAAGCCAGTTTATTCTTCCCGGTTACATACATACAAGAGTGCGTGCGTGTGTATCGTGTTTCTAGTACAATGATGAAAACTAAAAAATCTCTCCCACCATTCATTCTTGACATTTTTATTGAGTTGCAATGGACTCTATGAGTGACGGTAGCATTATTGAGTATTATTTAAATCACGATATGTATGTTCTTAATCTAGAAAAGTCGTTATGGTGTGGGATCTATTATAATATATCTTATTGACTTCTAAATATTTCTGTAACACAATAAGTGTTCACTAGGATTTGGAAATGTTTGGTACGAAAAAAGAGTCTCATGCCAAGATTTTCCAAATAAATATTTGACTTTGTTATATATTTGATGCTAAATATTTTGTTGTGATACGTTTAAACAATAAATTATAATAAGCAGTTACACTTTTATAATAGAGAACAGACAATATAATTTATAATTTGAGTTTAGGTTAAAGTAGCATTTTAACATGATTTTCATCGTCGGGTGGTTGTGGAAAGCTTTAACACTGACATTCGGAAATTGTGTAGCTGCTCTATTCGTTAATGTGAAATCAGGCCTTCCTGCCACTACTAGCACTGAAAGGTTGGAACTTCTTGACGACCACAATCACGTTCTTAGCATTCGGATTGTTGGTGGTGACTACAGGCTAAGGGTATGTACATTACATAGTTATAAATTTCCAAAGTTATGTCTCTTTAATCTATTTATAATCCCTTGAATGGAAGTATAGGCTCATTTTTTTATCCAAATCAAATATCTACACAAGAGATTTTTGATTCTCATCCTACTACTACTGTATTCTAAGTATACGAAAAATATAGAGTATCTGTGCATAGGTATATATTCTTTTTTCCATACATGTTGCCTAAATAAATTAAATTGAGTATGTGTTTCTATTTTACATCTTCCAAATCAAGTTGTTTAGAAGGTGCACTGGTCAGACTTTTGTCCAACGATGATGAAATCCAGTCTATTATTTTGGTTTAATATATATCAGATTATTACTAGTTTCAAAATCAAGGTTTTTGGTTTATGATGTTGAAGTTACCTTATTTATGTCTTTAGTTGGATCCTGAGCTAGTAATGTGTCTGAAATGTATTGTTCTATGTTTGTTTGCATTTATTGAACAGTGATAGGTTGTTTGTCATATTTGATGCTAGAATCTGTGGTGAGCTGATGTTCTGGTGATTTAAATCTTTGGTTATATAATCAGAAGTTAGAGTTCAATTCAGTACTTTCTCTCTCTTTAGATCTGTTTGGAATCATACTTCTTGTTTTGGAAGATTGCTTTGTCTCCTGAATTTATTCTGTACTTTAGCACGTTTGGATTACATTGTTTTGTGATTTTGAGTGACTAGAATCCCTTGACATTCAGTGTTCCTGCATGTGTAATCAATGTGATGTCATTATCCTGGCTGATTTCAAGTTGCAAGATCAAAGGAGGATGTGAATTGAGCAAGAAAAAGAAATTCACATAAATAGATGTGATATGAAAGGACAAGCTGAGCTACTTGAAAACAAGCAGGTTGGCTTCCAAAATAATATTGGGCCAACTCATTCCTCAAGGGCAAATTGTCAATGGAGTAATTTTCTATATTTTATTGTAGTTTATAGTTGCTGAGCATTAGGTTTATTATGTATAGATAAGGAAGATTTGATTTGTAAGTACTGATCCTGTTTTATAAGATAATGTAAGTTGTTAATATTTGAAATTCATTTTAATTATACAAAAGTATTTTAAGTTGATAGTCTAATTTATTTTTGGATTTTAATTGGCATTTGTGTAATTTTATTGTATATATGAATTTTGATTTTTTTAGGAATATTACCGGTTAAAAAATTGCAAAACTGGATAAAATTAGAAGTTTTTTTAAAAGTTAAAGCTTGTAGCGTTTCCCAAAGGGTTATGTAAGTGATGCTGTTTTAATTTAAAAGGTTTAAATAACGTTTGTAAAAGTGGTATCTAAGAAATGGTACTTGGATAGCGCTTACTTGCATAGCACTTCTAAAAATGCTATCTAATTAATGTACTTAGCTAGAGAGCACCAGAAAAAACACTACGCAAGCGAAATGAACTTGCAGGTTTACATAATGCTTAAAAGCCATATGTAAACTAAAAAATAGACAGGTATGCAAGTTAAAATCTATAGTAGTTGTTTTTTAATATAATGTTTTGATCTAATTTGTATTTTATTTTATCGAATCTCTAAACTATATAAATAATAAAAAAACAGATGTTACTGAATTTTTATAACAATATTATAATTTCAATTATTATGACAAGATAGCAATATTAACGATATATAAAATATAATATTAGAATCAAAAAAAAGTGTGATTATTTCCTTTGAAACACTCGGCTGATTGAATAAAAAATATGGGTAAAAATAAAAAATTAAGGTGAGCTGGACAAGAAAAATTGAAAAGATGGGTAAAGTGGAAAGTTGAACAGAAAAATGAATAATGTGGAAAAACCAACATGAAACCTGAACACTATACCACTGATCTTTTCCTGTCAATTTTAGCTGTAAAGTGACAGATTTTTGTCGTTTTAATTAGCATACAGGAAAGGCCCTGAGAATCGAGTGTGTTGGACGAGTCTAATGGCCTGTTTGCCATAACTTGATTATACCGACTTATGATTTATTTTCGGGTAAAAATTTTATATTTTGATAATTTTTTTTATACAAATGTTTAATGTATCTTTAAGATTCAATAAGTTGCAAAAATAAGTTGGAAAATAAGTTGGAATGTTAGGAATCACTAACTTTGTCTTAAAATAAGTTGACTTATTCTGGAAAAAAGTTCCCCCAAACACCCCCAAAATTACGGGCCTAAAACTTTTTTGATAATAGTATATATGTTTAAAATTTATTAATAAAACACAGATGATGACATTTAGTATGTAAAATGACTTTATTAATTTATTAGGATATTCCAAATGATACCGTTGTATAATTGGCTTTTCCATTAGGTACCATCCAACATTTTTGACTTTCAAGTGACATCACTGTACTTTTGGCTTCATCTATTTTATATCATTCTGTCAAGTAAACGTTAGTCCGACTTTAGATTATTCTTAATGGTACCACTATACAATTGGTTTTTTCATATGTTACCATTCAATATTTTTGACTTCTCCGTGGTAACATTTTTCTCTCACTAAAATCAATTTTTTCTTAAAATTTTCACAAGTTATCTATATGCTTTGTCTGTAATAAGTCATTGATTCTCTAACTCACTATTTCTGATAAGCAATCAAGCATTAATTAGACTCGGATCCAATTGTCCGATCATAATAAATTTTGAACAATAGTTCAAAATATTAAATTAATACATAATATATAAAATCAACCCGTATGAACATATAATGTGTGCTCGGATCTGTTCAGGAGCTTTCGGAGGGTTTACTTTGATTGATGAAAGCGTTGAAAGAAGCTAAATAATTTGAACTACATAGTTTATTATGATAAGACAATTGGATACGAGACTAATTAATGACTTGGATGCTTATCAGAAAAAGTGAGAGAATCGATGACCTATTATAGGGTAAAATGTATAGATAAATTGTGAAATTCAGAGGAAAATTTGACTTAAGTGAGAGAAAAATGATACCACATAGAAGTAAAAAATATTGAATGGTAACATATGGAAAAACCAATTATATAGTAATACCATTAAGAATAACCTAACATCTGACTAACGTTTGCTTGACAGAATGGTATAAAATGGAGTAAGCCAAAAGTACAATGGTGCCACTTGGAAGTCAAAAATGTTGGATGGTATCAAATGAAAAATTCAATTGTACAGTGATACAATTTGGAATATCCCTAATTTATTTAAATATAACACGCCTCGTATTTCGGATGCAAAAATATCAATCAGATTCATATAGTTTCTGAACCATATCATTTTTATAGATAAATTAGTCGAACCACTTAACCTTTTTTGAAATATAGCTGAAAGAAGGTAATATTTAATCACTTTTAGTTTTGAAAAACGTTTTCCACATAAGTAATAGTAACTAGTGTAATTAGAAGAAATCCGAACATTTGAATAACTACCTTCCATCTTCTTTATGTAATTTAACACATATATTACTCTTCTAGCCTTTTTTGTCAAATTTGACTCAACATTACAAATTTTATATAAAAATACATATAATACCTCCAAAATTTGGAACCCTTAAATTTTGCAGACCCTAAACTCAAGACTGATAGGGTCAGCTCTGTTAGCATATACTGGACCGGAAGTTATCGTTTTCATTTCAAAAAATTTGAATTTCATGCTTGGTGCACCTAATGCGAATTCTCGATCACTTTTCTTCGATGAAATTTAGTCGTTTTTATTACTGTTAAAGTTTTCATATTGCTTGTTAATTTAACTAAAAAAGATTGCAGAACATTTATTTACACATATATTAACATGCAAAGTGGAGAACAAAATTCGAACGGTTAATATTATCTTGGTCATAGATTTCTTTGATCTTGAAAATCATAATTCAAATTTAGGAAAATACGGAATGCAACTCTACGTACATCATACATAAATATATATTTACGGGTACCCAGATTACTTTTAGTCAACCCACCCATGAAACGAAAAACATTTTACCAAAGAATTATAAATTGTAAATTAAAATTAATGAAGAACACAGCCGCTTTTATACTTGGTGGTTCTACGTTTCTTGTCGTACGAACTGGTAAGGAGTAATGAACACCGAGCTTGTTGATGAAATGTGGGCTTGAGGAAGTTCGAAATCACATGAAAACTAGACGTGAAGCTCATGCGAATGTCTAAAGGCAAGCCTTTTCCAGATTCAAGCATATCCTGCATACTTCTTCCTGCCCCGTACATTGGCTTATTCTTTGTTCCAATACTTAGATGGAATCCTGTTTTTCCGTCACTATATGCATATAGTTCTTGTCCCTGGAAGATAATCGAAAAACATTAAAAAGATCCTAAATATTATATAAGTAAAAATCTGGCAACCAAATTGTTATATAATTAGCTTAAGTTTTGTACTTACACAATTCATTCTTCATATAATTGTTAGAATATAATTCTTATAACACCTTAAGATTTTAGAGCGACTGGTTAATTAACAAATATATTAAAAGAATTAGTTTATGTTATAAGATTTGTATTTATATCAGACATATGCAATATTAGACTTACCACTGAGATTGCAAATGGGAGATTGGTATAGGAGATTGACAAGAGGGGAGGTTGAATATGAAGACCAAATAGCTTAGACTTGTTATCTATAACAAGTTGAATCGAGAAATTACAATTT
This sequence comes from Saposhnikovia divaricata, assembly GCA_036435485.1. Lineage (NCBI taxonomy): Eukaryota > Viridiplantae > Streptophyta > Magnoliopsida > Apiales > Apiaceae > Saposhnikovia > Saposhnikovia divaricata. The sequence continues at coordinate 62,037,280 of CM071597.1, read as the reverse complement.
AGTAATTTGGTTGTCACACCAGAGGCATCCACCCCTTCCCCTAGTCCAAATTCTCGAATTCCTGCGATCTGCAACAATATAATTCATTAAGAAGAAAAGTAAATTAGCCACGCTTATGTTACAAAATTTTGCAACCAATGTTCAACATGCATATATGTTTGTACTATAATGTAACATATCAAACTCTCACAGAATGATTTTGCACACACTATAGTTTTTGACGATTGATATTAATTAGTTGCGGATTAGTCTTGTGCGTGCGACAGTCCCTTTAAAGTTTTAATGGTGTATTGTAGTCACACATAACTAATTTAGTGTCAATATATATACATGTACCTTAACTGACAGCTTTGGAGTTGGAGGTTTGGTTGCCAAGTAAAAAACAAGCAAAGCTAATCCCAAGCTGACTAAAAGCCTCAAAACAATCTGCAAACATATCCACAAACAAGAAGAAGAATGTCGAAAGGTAAAATATCTCCACCATCCCATTTCCCTTCCATAAGTATTCTTATAAAATTCGTCCTCCTCCTCGTCAACATCCTCAATATCCTCCTTGTCGTTCCCGAGGACAAGGTTTTTGACGCGAATTTTATCATCATACGGAACAATAATACTTTTTTTATCATGCAAAAAAGAGTTGTTGGAGCCTCTAGATGAAGAGTAGTGGGAGAGAGTGGCTCGAGCAGTTTCTTGATTAGGGTTTGGAAGGTCATGAGAGCTGTTGGCGTTAGAGAGTGTGGAAGGGCTTTGGACGAAGTAGACTGCGTAAGGGTAGGATCTAAACAATGACTCTTCTTCCGACTCCATTGTCTTGTGATTTGTCATGGATTATATATCAAACTTTGTTATTCGTTTTGGAAGAAGAAGAGTATGTACACACATATTTGAGGACCGGGTGATGGAAGCGAGATTTTATAATGAGAAAAACAAGCGTTAATTAGGTCTAATGAGTGATGAAAGGCCTAGGAGTCATTTACTTCCTTCCAGCTGGACACCAACGTCTAAATGTTCGCTTACGGTTCCTGTACATATTGACGGAATCAGAATTTTAAATTTTAATTCCGTCAATATTATACCCGTAACATCAATAAATATGTTAACATATTTTCATATTTATGCTGGTTCTGTATATGCATACTTTCTATGATGAGTAATTCTACACTACATGAATTTTAGTATAATGTAAATTAAGCCTCTGCAGATAGGCCACAGTAATTCTGAATAGAAAAGTTTCAGGTCCGTATAATTAGGAGCTACATGGCAATTGGTCGAACGAATTAGCAGACCAATTGCTACTTGGTAGTGGTTTTTTTTTGCTTTACACCGAATTAGATTTCCTTTTCATGGCCATATGGAATCATAACAAAGCAAGCACGCTTTCCCATTTCTTAATTCTTCCTTCTCTACTCTTTTGATCTACTTTATAAGGATAACACCACTATTACACAAGTCTTGGGCATCCTGCATCTCAAAAAAAAAAGCATGAAAAAATCTAGAGACATTAATTTAATCTCTTTTAATCAGGCAAGGAATCATATTTATATATCCTAAATCCTGACGAATAGCGAAACAATATTTACAAGTAAACTTGTCGAACTTGTCGATCGTTATTATTATCTTCTGGTAATGATTGGTTACAAAAAAGAAACAGAAATTATAAATGATTTATTCAAATGTGACCGTCACAAATGACCAGAACATCATTACTAACATACCAACATGGTGTATTTACATATCGACCGATTGTCTGTCGGCTATATTCCTTATTCCGGACTGACCATAATCAACCAACAAAGTTGGCCGGAAATACTATCGAAATCATGATTTCTCTTACTAATTATTTCTCGTTAAAATGGGCTTTTTTTTATCTGGTGATTTAAACGGGCTTATTTTTTTATAGTGCCCATTATATGCAAATTCTCTGTGCAAAAAAAACCATTTTGTGGATTATAACCATGTCAATCTAGAAGAGGCCATTGTGGAGAATAATTAGTATGATTTGGTATTAGAGGGATAGATTTTGTTTGGTTTAGAAGAGAATATTGATAACCGTATTGATAAGCAAGAACACACACTACACAAAATGTCATGATTGAGGGCAATATATGTAAGGAGAGGACATATATTGAGAAATACTATAATCCAGTTAAGGGACAGCTTTTGCTTTTATAACAAGACATGCATAATGAATCCCACCTCTCAATGTCATGATCACCCTATATTCATACGTATATATTGCTTACAATGTTATATGATCATGATTCATGGATAGTACAGCCTATATATAATTTACAGGTTGGCCGTGTCAGTATAAACAAAACAACAGTGATTTCGTCATGATAAAATAACATCAATTACATACGTCATGTATAAAATTATTGTTTAATTATTTGGGTAGAATTTTTCATTTTTTATAGAGCTGTCAGAAGCACTGTGCATGGTTCCCAAGCTATTATGTGCGAATTGGTGTATTTTGGTAATTATGTATCGATTCTGATTTGTTTTTGTGAGTGACTTAAACAAAGTTAGTTCGATCATTTTGAACAGAGATAGGGATAAGACAAGAATACATGCAAACGATAGAGCATAAAAGGATAGAAAGTACTTTTGTAGTTTGTACTAACAATTATGATGAAAGTGATCGTAAGAGCATTTTCCACGATAATAGTTATAATAATTGATTAAGTAAATTTAAATTAGAAAATAATTGAAATTTTACATAATTAAGGAGGATAAGAAAATTTCGAGGAGTTCAGTTATAAATAAGAGTAATATTGGTTCAACAAATATAGCAAATGAAATGTGATTGTATATAACCTTTTCTAAGGAAAATTATATGTTAGAGTGCTATGTTTTTTACGTATTATTTATAGTACGTATCATCTAGAATATTATAGTTAACGGTTTTTCTCCGAGCATCTCCAATGAGAATAGTTAAAATGGTTGATTAAAATAATATAAAATAAAAATTACTTAAAATTTAAAAAATCCTTAATATGTTTTGCTCTATAGTGATTGGCTATAATGACAAATTTATTTTTTGTTACAATTTTCCGATATTCGACAAATTTAGAAAATGTTTAAGTTTAAGAATTTGGATGGATAAAATATGCTTTCAAGTTTTATTTTATTTATTCACCAAATCAATACTTAAATAAATAAAGATGGATAATTTGGAGTACAAGACATACCCGTAACTCCATTAAATTTTTTATTCTCAATAATTATATCTTTTATATATAATAATTGTAAGAGGGATCTTATCCATAATTTTGATGCTTGTACCGCCAAAAAAATCTTAACCGTCAAATTTAATATTTTTAAAAATAGACGATCAAGATTAAATCAAATTAAAAAGGAAATTATAATCTAAAAAAAATATAATTAAAAAGTATTGTATTAGAATAGAATTTTAAAAAGAAAATTATAAACTGAAAAAGATATAATTAAAAAAGGTTGTATTAGAATTGAATTTTTGTTAGGTCCCGTAAGTGGGTAAAATAAGCTAGAGGGGGGGGGGTTGAATTCTTATTAACTTTAAACAACTAGAGCTTGGTGTTTTTAAATTTTCTTTCTCTTTTTAAAATTAATTACTTATAAATAAGTAATATAAAATGCGGAAAATAAAAAAGAGAAAGATGAAGACTATGACACGATCGATTCATCCTGGTTCGTGATGCTGCAATCCCCTAACGAATTCGAACACCCCTACTTCAATCCCCGATCTCCTCCAAAACTCGAGATTTCTTCCAATATAAGTAAAACAATTCTTATAGTAGGCGGAGAAGCCTTTAAAACCAATAAGATTTCATCTTAGAGCCTAACACTACGCCCTAGATGGCCGCATGTAACACACCCCTACTATTGCATTAAGCACATTTTTGTTACATTAGGCCTAAGATAACACACTTTTACCATTTCATCTGCTAATGTTACCTTTGGCTTCAAATGTAACGTTCATCTTATCAATGGTAACACAAGGGAAAGCGTTGCATCAGGTCCATAGAGTAATACAAAATCAAACAAATACAACACTAGCAAACTGTTACCTTAGCTTAGCCATAAACAATAGGTGACACGTGTCATGTGGGGCCCATGTGACACGTAGGGGGCCAAATAGGTGACACGCGTCATGTGAGGCCCACTTAAAGTTATTAATAAAAAAGAAAAATATCAAATGCAACACTAATGCATTTAGCAAATGTAACACTAGAGCTTGTAGCAAATGCAACACTTCTGTGGGGCCAACTTGGTCAGGTGGGGCCCACACGTGGGGCCCACACGTGGGGCCCACTTTTTTGGTGGGGCCCATATGTGGGGTCCACTTTTCTAGTGGGGCCCACACATGGGGCCCATTTTTCTAGTGGGGACCGCACGTGGGGCCCACTAAATATTATTAATAAAACAGAAAAATATAAAATGCTACACTAACGCATGTAGCAAATGTAACACTAGCGCATGTATCAAATGCAACAATCCTATATATGGGGCCCACTTATGGGTCCCACTTTTTTGGTGGGCCCCACATGGACCCACTCAAATGTAACATTAGATGTAGCAAATTTAACACTGCTTGTAGCAAATGTAAAAGTTCTTTAGGACCCACTTGTTTATTCATTTTTATATTTATAAATTTTGAAAAAATAGCAAATGCAACGCTTAGTCTCTACAGCAACAGTAAGTTCACATGTAATGTAGCACTATCTCAGAAGTGTTGCAGTAGTTCAAAAATAGTACCTCTATTGTAACACAAACTGGGCGTTGCAATAGAAAAGTATTGTGGACGCCCATATATGGCATAGTGTAACTAACCGTTACCTCCTCAAAATACTATAGCTACCACTTGCAAGATTATCTTGGAGCGTAACTCCCTACTACCTCCTCAAATACTATACAAGTAAACCCCTTACGAGTTTATCTTGGAGCGTAACTCCCCGTTAGCTCCTCACAACCACGTAAGTAACCCTTTGCGTAGACTTCGTATCTACACCCTTTAACGATCTTGGATCTTAAGTCTTAGATCTTGGGTCTATTCTCCTCCTCACGGTGCAAAGACACCCAGCTCCCCGTCGGCGTGTCTAAGAGATGGGTCTTAGAGCGAGAATCACCTCACTTCACCTCACGACAAAGGATATAATACAAGCACTACGACTTGAAATCCCTTTTAAATTTGACGATTTAAAAATGAACTAGTATGAAAACTAGATCATGAGAGCAAGTATAAATATTAACGAGATAAACTACGTCAATATTAATAAAAGCCAAGTATATTACTTTGTATAGATATTCGGTTTAGCCGAATATAAATAAAATTAAATAAACAACTTACTTGTGCTCTACAACACAAATAAATACGAGATAGAGCGAGTTATAAATATTTCGTAAAATATTAAACAAGCTACTAAACTCGAAGAATACAAGTGTTATGCGTTAAACTAGTATCAACTCACAAGTGTGAGGATCGTTAAGAAACACGTTATTATGAGTTACACGTAGTGCAAAAAATATATATAAATAGCCGAGAAAAGTCACTCAAGGGACTTGTCACAAAACTAATGCAAGACAATAAATTAAACGTGAATGCAACAAGCAATATATATACAAAAAACCTTCGGCCGAATGAATGCAAGAATGGACCGAAAGTTTTGAACTTTGTTTCGGTTAAGAAACTAGTTCAAGTAGTCTTGGTTAAGTCCTTAAGGATTTAAACATAATTAAGGTTCAAGGAACTTATATAACCAACACTAAAAAAAGCTTTCTTTTGATTTAAAATGTAGAAAGTTTAACCCACTTAAGGTAGAAACTAGTTTATGCAAGTTAAGCACAAATAAAAAGATACTTCTTTGCCTTATAACCAAGTATAAATCAAATGGTTACTAAGGTCTTAAAGAGGGCTTAATGAGTTCTTGAAAGAACTTCCTCTTGGTAGTTTACAAATTTTCTATACACACTACACGAATTAATTCAAGAACAAGTGTGTATATGTGACAAATGTAAGACAACTTGAGCACAAGTATATATTCAAAAGAATTAAACACTAATAAGCCGAATATATAGCTTGCACACACCCACTAACTAGCTTATGACTCTTTGCCTTAAAAAGGCTCAAGCTCCTCTTTAATTAAGAGAGAACTACAAGAGATACAAGTTAGTTTTGAAGCCTAAACCACCACCAAAATGAGCTCCAAAAGAGATGTAATCAAGAAGAGTATAAAGGTGACTCAAATGCTCGAGAAAAAACACTTACAAGGCTGTGATAAAATGTGCAAGAGGCTGCCTTAATGTGTGTTTGCCAAGAGTGCCAAGATGAGCTAAAACAAGAGCCAAAACACCATTAAAACAAGGCCAAATGAGCACTAAAATAATAACATTCAAGGAGAATAAAATGGTGGTTGAAATGTACATTAAAGAGCACTTGGGGACTGTATTAAACGTGCTAAATAGCTGCCCCAAAAATAGGTTGGCCGAGTGGTGTTTAGTGTGTAATAAATGGAGTAAAAACAAACCTTAAAAGATGATATAAGATGGAGAAACAAAACTTTGTTATCCAAATCTTTTAAAGGCTCTTGGCTACTTGAGCTTGCTGGTTTTCTAGAGAGAAATGCACAGCAATTTTTTGGCACAAGAAGGCTTAAAAAATGAGTGGGGATAGGGGGTATTTATAGGCTAGTTTAGGATTTTAGTGACCAATGGTCATAAGACAAATGTCATGCACATAATAAAATAACAAAAGGCATAAAGCACCTTCTTGGAATCTTCCTAGATTCCCTCCAGTAAATCAACATGTGTGAATTGCAAGAATGAAATATATAGGAAGCTTCCAAAGGGTCGTTTTAGTCGAAAAACCCAAAACTACGCGATAAACCCATAATTATGAAATAAATCGAAAAACACTCAAAAATTATGAAATTATGGAAATCCCCTAGATATGTTCTCATAGGATTATGGTCAAATTTTCATCTTAAAATTAATTGACCATCTATGAGTTTTAAGTGACCGAAAAATCAATTACGTATCGATTTTAGGGGTCCCGGAAAAAAATCATGTAAAAATCATGAAATTAATTCTAAAATTCTTTTTAATTATTCTAGTGACATATCCAAAGTTTCAAGTGAAAATAACATGTGAAGGTATTTTATTCAAAAATATTTTGATTAAATGTCTTTACACGACGGAATAAAATACATTAGGCGTTTACCACAACTTGACGATACTTTGGCTAAAATTTTGACTTGAATATATTTAATTATTATATTCCTCAAACTCGAAATATTTATTTTGAATATTTTATAATTTTTTCCAATTTAAATGAAAATTGTTAGGGGTTTTGGATAAAATCTATTTTTATTCTTTTCGGCAAGTCTTTGAAAAAGGCATTTTGAAAATAAGTCTTTGAAAAATATATCGAATATATTTGAGAATAAAACATTTGAAATGAACACTATTTCAATAAAATACTTATTTTTGGTACGAAAAATCAGTGTTCGGAATATTTCGATATTTGTGCCGTCAAGACTATGCCTTTAAATGTATCACAAATAACTTAGACTAGGAAACATTATTTCGTTGACATTCCTTATCCACATTAGTGATTGGTACGAGAAATTGTTTTGTCAGATTGACTAGTCGCTTGTTTATGTCACAACGAATAAACCCAAGGGAGGATTTACTATGTTATCTAGTAATTTCCTATATCTAATTTAATTTTCACTTTCATAATTGACAAATCACCAAAACCTACAAGTGAGAGACTGTCTCACAATCTTCCAAAAAGACTATCTCACAATTTTATTTATTTATTTATTTATTAATATTAAAAAAAAGTTTATTTATCTCGAGATCTAGAAATCAGATTTGGATAATTGATAGCCCACGTGAAACTCATAAAATTATCTTCAGTTTAGTGATTGTTTAACAATTATTATCCAAATGAATAAACTCAGACACTCAAGAAAAAATATAATTATGAATTTTTACATTAATCCTATTCAGTATAGAAGACCTACATTGATTATCCTATTCAATGTAAAAAACCTAATTATATATTGACATACACTTTTTTGTATTTCAATATAAATACACTTTTTAGTTTAGATGTTAAAATATAAAATATTTTTTATGCTAGATTCAACGTTTTTCATCTATTTATTTAAGATTTAATGGTTTTTCTTTGTTTTGTCGAACTGAGGACCAGATTACAGACTACCAAAGTTCTGGACAAAATCCCTTTTACACTTATATTAAAATTGTATTTGGTTATTAGTACAACTATCTTCAAATAATAATAAGGTTATTTCGATAATCAAAACAAAATATAAGTATATTCCCTAAATCGAATTGAATTTTCAACGTAAAAAATCGTAAATTTCTACTCTCTTTTATTTCTTAGTTGTTTTAATTGAAAAATAATTATTAAACCTTCACTAAATTAAATATTATTTTGTTAATTTCACGTGGATTGTATAATCGTACAAATCGAGTTTTAAGAATTCAAGATAAAACAAATAGTAAATTGAAAGTTTAAAATCTTACATATATCAAATTTTAACAACAATTTAATATGTAAACTAATAAAAATAAGTATTAAAAAATTTAATATAGTTTTAGATATTAGAAAAGCAGCTTTGCATTGCACAGGTTTTAAGTTAGTATAAATAAAAACAATATCTGACCATCCCAGATTATATAACTATCTTTTAATAATATATGTTAACATTATCGAGAGTTTGCTAAAATTAAAAAAATAAATTGAATTATATGCTCCAATCAGTAGACCCACTTGAATCATCTTTCTCATTGTGATCATTCTCTTTATCCTAGTACTCATCATATCTTTGTTCCCAACGCATTACTTTTATTGCTTTACGATTTTTCTCAAAAATTCCTCTTTCTTTCGTCGTTGATTTGAGATAGTCTCTTACAAAACCTATCATCACCGTCGTTGTGTTTTCTAGTCATATTCTTTGATTTTTTTTTCACCCACAAACTCTCGCAACTTTTCTCCCTCACACCATGCCAAGAACTCTCGTAATATTATTTTTCCTCACCCACAAACTCTTGCGGGATTTTTCACACACCACGAACTCTCGTAGTGTTACCAACTCTAGCAGGTTTAACTTTTCTCGCACCCGCAAACTCTTATGAGGATAACCTAGGCTCTTGATACCATGATAAATTATGCTCTCAAGTTTGTACTTTATTCATTGACCAAACCAATACTTAAATACATAAAGACGGACATGAAGCATAAGACATACCAAATAACTCCAAACACTCATAAGAAAAAACAATACCTTAATATCTCAGATTATATAATATATAAAGAGTTTCATGTGATTGAGGTTGTCATAGGCTACTATCTTAAGATTAAAAGAAATCTACTATAAATATAGAGATATTTTATGTAAAACAAGGAGATTAAATTTTAAAACTATAAATATATCATTCAAAATAGATATAAGCTCATGCAACTTCCCTAACATCATCCTTCGGACCCATTTTTTTACATATAAATATTTTTTAATAATATTTGTTAACAGTTGGTGATTCAAAATTTATATAAATTATGATATCCGTTCCTAGAATTTTTTGGCTAGGTACTTGTTCATTGGAGATACTCATTAAGCAGTTGTCATTTACTGTTTTGCCCATGTATTTTGAACCATTAACCGTGGATTTTAATCAAGCTACTCTCGACATTCCAGACATTAAATCTATATAGCAATCGTATTGACAAATTTTGATCGGTGTATGACCACTTCTGTTATGTAAAATTCGACTATAACATGGAAATTGGTTTTGTGCAAAAAGAAAGCTTCCATTCAAAGAAAATTGAACTTTACACGCATATATAGATAGCAGAGTCGGTTAGGGATAGCAACGGGTTGGATCGGGTTGGATACCTGTTATATCCAAATCCAAACCCGAATCTGAAATCCAAATACAAACCCGATCCAAATCCAATCGGATCTGGAAATTCAAAATCCAAACCCGATCCATCGGGTTTGGATCGGGTTCGGGTTTATCCAAACCCGAATTACATAAAAATTTCATAAAAAATAAAATTACAATTACAAATAAATATTCAGATTCCAAAAACATAAAAATAAATATGTCCAAGTTACACCACTCTAAATATCACTATCCAGGGACATATTACTTAGTGTAACTAAGTAATATGTATTTTTTTTTAAGATTATATATGTATATATAAATATATATATATATATATATATATATATATATATCGGGTTTTTTTCGGGTTTCGGGTTTGGATCGGGTTTTCGGGTTTCGGGTTTGGATCGGGTTGGATATAGTTAATATCCAAATCCAAATCCAAACTCTTTCGGGTTTAAAAATCAAATCCAAATCCAAATCCAAATCCAAAAAATCGGGTTCGGTAAGATCCAATCGGGTCGAATTGGATCGGGTATCCATCGGATCGGTTTTTTTTTGCCATCCCTAGAATCGGTGTTCCTTGTGTCTATCTTCAAACAGTTTCTGTCAAAAAATAGTTGTTGTCGAATATGGTATGACGAATTTGTTTTTAAATCAGGCCGACCGCAAACATGATTGACTTCAAAATCAATCATGCTCGTTGATTATGGTACGCTATAATATCCGTGTTCATCGTATTGTCTTGTTGAAGAACGAATTCCCGTTTCCTGTCTTTGCATAAATTAAATACGGAGATTATAACAGTCAATAATAATAATAGATATTGACAGATGAACACCAAGATTTATACGTGAAAAACCCCCTTAAGCCAAGGAGGTAAAAACCACGGGACCAACTCCGAATGTTTCCACTATAATGATAATAATGGTTACAATATTCTCTCTCAAGTTTACGAAGTAACACTTGAGGTACACCTGAATAGTAATATAACGATTAACTATTCTTTCGGTACTGGACCGGATAACCTTGATAGAACTGTCCCTTCGGTACTTGACCGGATAACCTGGAGAACTCCTCTTGTTGCGGCTGCAATGGCTGGACGAACTCCTAATGCTGTAGACCCAGATGGCTACAGCCCGACCAAACTCTCACATTAACTCACCCGAAACGAAAAAAGAGAGAAGCACGAGGGCCCCCTATTCTGACCTGCCTGAAACTACCGCAAGGTAAGTTTCCTACTAGATGGACTATCTAGCAGCTATGATGGAGAGAAAAGAGTAAAATGTTTTGGTGTATTTTGGTAATGAAGGGAGAGGGGGTATTTATAGAAGGGAAAATGTAGTAGGTGGGGTGGGGGGTTGGTGAACAGTTGGTGGTGAGGGATTGGTGAGGGTTGGTGAAGAAGCTGCTGCCTAACAATCTCCCATCTTTCCAAACTCACAACTAATCACTTGCACTCCGTACCTGCACCCCACTTGCACAGCTCCAACTTTTCCCGTGGAACGACCTTCGTCATCATATCCGTGTGTATCTTCTATATCTGTATCACCCATCTTCAACTTGTTCTCGTAGCCAATGGTAATGTACATTAATATGCTTAGTACGACTGTGCTGTGACAAATAGCATTCTTGCTCAAGTCAATAGCAGTTTGGCTATCACAATACAACTCAAAGTTGTCTTGCTTCTGACCCAATTCTTAGAGAAACCGCTTTAACCAAACCAGCTCCTTGCCTGCTTCACAAGTAGCAATACATTCTGATTCGGTTTTTGACAACGCAACACACTTTTGCAACTTGGACTGCCATGCTACAGCTCCCCCCGCAAAAGTGAAAAGCATCCCTGACGTGGACTTCATCCCATCTGGATGTCCTGCCATGTCAGCATCTGTAAAACCTTCCAAGACTGGTTCACCATTTCCATACTTCAAGCATAACCCGGAAGTGCCCTTAAGATATCTGAGAATCCACTTAATAGCTTCCTAGTGCTTTCTTCCTGGAGTTGACAGATATCTACTCACAACTCCAACAGCATGAGCAATATCTGGACTTGTACAAACCAATGCATACATAAGACTCCCCACTGCGGATGAGTATGGAACTTCCTCCATATCCTCCTTCTCTTTGTCTGTTGACGGACACATTTTCTTGTCCAGTTTAAAATGTCCCGCCAATGGTATGCTAAAAGGTTTAGCATCATCCATATTGAACCTTTTCAATACCCGTTCAATATATCCATGTTGTGAAAGCCACAACCTCCGAGTTGTTCTGTCACGAACAATCTTCATCCCTAGGATTTGTTTTGCTGGACCCAAGTCTTTTATATCAAAGAACTTGGACAAATCTTCTTTCAGCTTGCGGATCATGTTAGCATCTTGGCCGACCACTAACATATCATCAACATAAAGCAGCAGGATAATGAAGTTACCGTTAGGAAACCTTTGCACATAAGCACAGTGATCGGATGTAGTTATCTTGAACTTATGATTCCTCATGAATGAATCAAACTTTTTGTACCACTGTCTTGGCGCTTGCTTAAGCCCGTGTAAACTCTTCTTGAGTTTACAAACCATGTGCTCCTTCTTTTTCACTTTAAATCCTTCTGGCTGGTGCATGTAGATCGCTTCCTTCAAATCTCCATGAAGGAATGCAGTTTTCACATCTAACTGCTCAAGCTCAAGATCCATGCTAGCCGCTAATACGAGAACTGTTCGGATTGATGTCATCTTTACAACTGGAGAAAAAAATTCATCGAAATCAATGCCTTCCTTCTGTGCAAAGCTTTTAACCACCAAGCGTGATTTATACTTTACAAGCTTTTCATCATCCCTTTTTACTTTGAAGACCCATTTGTTCCTCAAAGCCTTCCGTCCTCTCGGAAGTGTAGTCAACTCATAAGTTTCATTCTTGTTTAAAGAATCCATCTCCTCTTGCATTGTTTTCATCCAGCAACTGCTTTCTTTATGATTCTTGACTTCCTCAACGGTCTCGGGCTCCCCCTCATCAGCAACTGAGATATACTTGGATGAAAGATATCTTCCCGATGGTCTCCGTTCTCTCGTAGAACGTCGTGGCTGAGTTTCTTCAACTTCAGGCTGAGGCGGTAGCTCCCCCTACTCAGCAGCCTCATCATCTGCCATATCCTCTCCATCATCTTCTAATGTATCTGGATTTCTAGCTTGCCTTGGTTGTTGAGTGCTCCCAAAATTCTCATAATTTTGAGACTCATGGAAAGCACATCTCTGCTCCTGAATATCTTCTTCGATTTAGGATTCCACAACCGATACCCGAACTCTAGATCCCTGTAGCAAACAAGAATACACAGAGTAAGCTTCCACTGTGGCGCCCCCGATCCCGGGATGACCTCATAACCTGACCCGGGGGACGCCAACCAAACCAAACATCATTATATATATACTTACACAAACTTTAACTTAATTAAAACCCAAATGGAGTTACAACAAAGTTAGGTCTTACGATAAAAGGTTACAACATTTTACACGCTTCTAAACAACTTCAACATAGGCCTACTACAAAAGTATTCTTCTTAGAATTCTACACATTTCTTATCCAACTTCAGTAGTTCAGATTATAACATCTTATCCTTTCCCGAACCTCCTCCAACCTTATTCCCTGTGGAAGTTAGTGACATAAAAGGGTGAGCTCATAGAGCCTAGCAAGCATATATCATACTATTTAACTGAGATTTTACAAAACCAGTAACTGAGTTCATCATAACAAATAATTTTTCACATAATTTGAAAATGAGTATTAATACATGATAGATTCACAAGTTCTACTGGTGGGGATCCCGGCCTGCTAAACAATTGGTTTAGCTTTACTTCCGATTTGGAAGCATCATCATCAATTCACAATATCAATGTAAGAATACTCAATTTTCATCAACAAATCATCGATATTTCAAAAATCGGTTTAATCATTCACAACAGTAAATCAGTACAGTATATACTTACAGTAAACCGCTTCTACTCTTTGCTCCTTTCTCTTTTCGAAATTTCCAATGTTATAAATTCGTCTTCCAAAACTATCCAAAATTTACACTATCATTATTAACACATTATCTCTAATATTATTAATTACTAAACTTCTAAATTAAACAAACATTAAAATAAATTAAATCAAAATAAAATAATTAGAAAGTAAAGTATGAAGACTTACCAAGTGTAGGCTTTTACTCCTACTTTCCTATTTAGTACACTCCAACATATTTATATATGGAAAGGGGAAACACACTTTCCTTTCTACGCGATGTGGTACAATTTCCAGGAGGTTTGAAAATAAATAAGTAAGCCAGCTTTACTCAAAACTAAACTATAACCACACTAAACCCTTAATTAAACATGTCCACAGCTAATTAGTTTTGCTCTATTTGAATGAAGCTCTGTAATATAAACACCCTTACCTCTCTTTCTATTATCGATGTGGTACAAAAGAAGATTGGTAAAAAAAAAATAGTAAAATGCTACTTAAATACAACTCAAACAATCCTAGCAAGGATGCACTATGAAGGACACAAGTGAACCAACTCCATTATTCTCTTTTTCAGTTGCACAATTGAAGTCAAGGTGTTCTACATATACTCCCAAGTCTTCCCTTTGTTTATCAATGTGGGAGTTTGTGTTTTCTATTTCCATTCATGACTACTTATCCCACATCGAAAGGATTTCTAGAGTAACTCCTTCTCATGGTCTATAAATGCCATGCAAGGTTAATGCCTTAGTTACTAGAAGTTTGTAGTTCTCACCTTAACTCCCACTTGAGTCGAGATGACATAAAAATGGAAGTGTGAAACCCACAAAAGATACACCCTTATCTCTTGTAACAATGCTCTCATATTTGGAAAAATTTCGAAAATAAGATTAAAGGAAAAAGTAAAACGAATTCAAATAATTCAACTCATCCCACATCGAGTGAGAAAGAAGTTGATGGGTATTTCTTTGTTATATAAAGGATCTTGAGGACATGAGGCTTGTAAACGAACTGATCTTACGGGAGATGACTAGTTAACTACTCTTACCTGAACCCACATCGATATGATTTGGGAGTGTCTCCCTCCCCCACTCTATATCAGTCTACTAAGGCTCATTAATAAAGAATGTAAAGTGCTTAGCTTCCATCTCTACCTCACTTGAGAGGCTAGAATAAATTAAAGTTCAAAAGAAAATCTTTAAGCAAATTATTCAAGTTTATTACCCAAGTTCATTTTCAATCCAAGCCAAACAATTAGAAGTCAATGCGTTATAACTCAAAACGAATTTCATTCCCAAATCTCGAAACTTTAGCTTCATATTATCCCACATCGAGAGACTAAAGAGAATGACTTCTTCTTTGGTTCTATAACAGTAAGGCCCCATTTGTTAACAAGGGAATGAAATCTGAATGGGCTTTTACTGGACCATTGACATGTTCAGACCATTTGGGTATTTTATTTTTGGTCCTGGACGAGTCAAATTAGCTGGACGAGTGGGAGAAATTAGCTGGACGAGTCGTGTAGAAATTCTTCGATTAATCGTTCGTATAATCAATCTTCCATATATATCCATCAGCCATATATATCCATCAGTCGCTTATATATATCCATCTAATGCTATCCTCGTCTCGCGCAATTTTATGGTTATCATCCGCTACTCTTTCTTCCAATTAACAACATCGGCTGCCTTCTCTTCCAATTAACAACTGGTAATCTCTTATTAATTGATTATTAAGTTTGTCAACTATATGTATGCTTCTCTCTATCTTTTATTCAAACCCCCCAATAAAAACTTTCAAACTCTTAAACCATTTTCAATTTTATCATCTTCTTTCAAGAAACAAAGATTTTACACTAAACCCTTTAGTCCTAATAGCAGAAAGAACAGTTCTTCAAGTGAAAAGAATTTAAAAGAAGGGTCTTTAATGGAGGAGAATGATTCTTTTGTGTATAATAAGAAAAGGGCTGCTGGTAGAGATAAGAATGATAGGCCCAAGAATTTGCAGTTGAAAGTTCAAAAACTTAATCCTATCAATACCATTTGTTATGTTCAGGTATATTTTTGTTGTAATGTGAGTGTTATTTGGTTTCTTGAGATGGGTATGTGGCCAAAGTCAAAATTTTTGGTGGTTATTTAGGATTAGTTGGTAATTAGATATTGTGCTATGAAAGTTTAGTTGGAGGTGTTTTTTGGTTTTTTTAATCAAGATTTTACTAGTTTTAGGTAGTACGGTGGATTTAGTTTAGTCTTTGATGTCAATGTGATTGAGTGATTAATATGTAAGACCCCTCGGGTGTGTGGTGATGGTGAACTGAAGATATCCTTAAGCGGTCGTATTGGGTTTGTTGTTTGTGGAAGAGAATTTAACCTCTAGCCTGTTAGTGTTAGTTGGTTGGGACCTTGTAATTGGTGATTTGCTGACTATTTCACAGTTCCCTGTAGTACTTTTATGAGCTGGCGAGAATTTAGTCAATAATTGTATATGCTTAATATATGGTACTTAAATTTCTGCCTTTTTTGAGCAATGTGTATAAATCCTGATACGATGCGAAATTAAGAAATGTTTTAAGTAAAGAGGAAAAATTTAACCATGCCCATGCGAAATTAAGAAATGTTATTGAGCGTGCTTATGGCGTGTTGAAAGCAAGATTTCCTATCCTGAAACAGATGGCTCCATACTCATTCTCTACGCAGCGAGATATTGTGATTGCTTGTATTGTAGTTCACAATTTCATAAGAAAGAAGAAATTAGAGGATGAACTATTTGATCGATGTGATCAAACTACATTATCTGATTGTGATAGTGATGAAGAAGAAGTTGAGGAAGATTTTGAAGGATCAATAAATGATACACAATGGGGATCTCAAGCCACGCAATATATGAACGATCTTCGTGATCAAATTGCTATGAAACTTTAAAGAAGTTCTTGGAAATCATATAATTGTGTTTAAGATCGAATACTTTAATAATTATATCAACATTCATAATTTTTTTATTGTCTTTTATAAATATTTAAATGATTCAAAAAACATTCATTTGGCATCATTCAGATGATAAATAGATATTTTTTGTCAAACATTATTAATCATTCAGCAGGGTATAAAAGTAAATTATTATCATCCAAAAAATTTATCAAAAATTGTTAACAAACAGCATTATCATTCAGATGTTCAGAATAACTGTTCGTCAAGATTGTTCAGAAATTTTACTGGTTCAGAAAGTATGATTCAGATTTAACAAATGGCCCCTAAGGTTTCTCTTTCAAGAATTCAAAAGTTTTAGCTATCAACTATAACTTTGGCTCTAATTTGAGCTAAGTGATTAAAAAGTTAAATTTTGAAGAATGAGAAATAAGTTAAAACTAGAATTGGTAACATCTGAACTTGAATGCATTAAAAGGCTTTAGTTTCTCATACTATGACTAAACCCTATGATTAAACTATTTTGTGTATTTTGTCCCACATCGATAAGATGAGGAACAAGGTGCCTTCTTTAACCTATATAAACCACTTACTTGAGGCTACTTGCAAATAAAAGGTAATCTCACTTGTCCCACATCGATGGGATTTAAGAACAAGGTTCATTCCTTGGCTATATATTGTGGCTTGCCTTATTACTATATGCACACTAATGGGCTTATTTATTAGCTCACGAAACCAGTCCAAAATTTTATCCCTTCCCCATTTGGGCCTTGAAGCATTTGCTCGGCCCATTTTCCTTAGTCGAATTTTATGGGAGTTAGATTTATCGAGCAACCAATCCTAGTCTAATCTTATGGGAGTTCGATTTATCGAGCAACCAATGAAAATAAATTTCCAAGTAAACACACATTCTTTTTTTAAAAAAAATAGCCACATATATTTTTGAGAAAAAAACACATAAAATTATAATAATTTATTTTATGTAAATAAAACTAAGTTGGGATATTACATCCTTCCCCCCTTAAATAAATTTCGTCCTCGAAATTAAGAATTTAACTCGTACCTATCTCATCAAATAAATGAGGATATTTTGATCTCATCATTTCTTCAGGTTCCCAAGTTGCTTCTTCTACTGCATGATTTCGCCAAATTACTTTCACAAGAGGTATCACCTTATTTCTCAAAACTTGCTCACGACGATCAACTATTTCGAAAGGAAGCTCTTCATACTGCATATTTTCTTGGAGTTCTATTGGTTCATATTCTATAATATGGGATGGATCAGTAACATACTTCCGTAGGTATGACACATGAAAAACGTTATGAATACGACTCAAATTTGGTGGCAATGCTAATTCATACGCTACCTCTCTAACTCGTCGAAGAATCTCAAATGGTCCAATATAATGGGGACTCAACTTTCCTTTCTTCCCGAATCTCATAACACCCTTCCATGGTGAAATCTTAGAAAACAGAAAATCTCCCTCCTTAAATGTCACATCACGACGATCCGTATATGCGTAACTCTTTTGCCTACTTTGAGCCGCTAAAATTCTCCACTGTATCACTTTAACTTTTTCCGTGGTTACACGAATCAATTCTGGCCCTAATAATCTTCTTTCACCAACTTCATCCCAACATAATGGTGTTCTACATCGACGCCCGTATAAAGCTTCATATGGGGCCATTCCAATTGTCGCTTGATGGCTGTTATTATATGCAAATTCCACTAAGGGTAGATGTTCCTCCCAACTTCCTTTAAAATCTAGTACACAAGCTCGTAACATGTCTTCTAAAATCTGAATTGTACGTTCTGACTGTCCATCTGTTTGAGGGTGAAATGCCGTGCTCATACTTAACTTAGTGCTCATCTCTTGTTGAAAACTATTCCAAGATCTTGATGTAAATCTCGGATCTCTATCTGATACAATCGAAACAGGCACTCCATGCAATCTAACAATTTCTTGGATGTATAACTTCTCTAACTTCTCCAATGGTGACGCTTCAGATATAGTTAGAAAATGTGTTCTTTTTGTTAGTCTATCTACAATAACCCAGATAACATCGTTCCCTCTCTGCGTTCTTGGCAAGCCTAGTACAAAATCCATTGTGATATGTTCCCATTTCCATTCGGGAACAGGTAGGGGTTGTAACAATCCTCCAGGCCTTTGATGTTCTGCTTTCACTTGCTGACAAACTAAACATCTTCCTACCCATTCAACAATCTCTCTTTTCATCTTAGGCCACCAGTAATGTTGCCTCAAGTCTTTATACATCTTCGTAGATCCAGGATGTACCGAAAAAGGTGATGAATGAGCGTCAGACAAAATTTCTTTCTTAATCTCCATATCAGATGGTACAAATATCCTGTCACGAAACCTCACTATGTCATCATTTCCTTTCTAAAATCTTTCTTTCCTAGTTCTGAATTAGAGCTATTCCAAATTTCTTTCAAGCATTCATCTTGTCTCTGACTTACCTTTATTCTTTCTAACAAATTCGGTCTGACCTCGATTTGATTTAGCAAGCCCTCATTCCTTCCCTGCTTAACAAATTCAATACCAAGTCTCTCTAACTCCTTAAGATTGATCGATTCTACAATAACACTCGAACAAGTCCCAACCTCCTTCCTACTTAGCGCATCAGCCACCACATTTGCCTTACCCGGATGATATAAAATCTCACAATCATAATCCTTCAATAATTCTAACCACCTTCTCTGTCTCATATTTAAATCCTCCTATGAGAAAATATACTTCAAGCTTTGATGGTCATTATAAATCTTACACTTTTCTCCGTACAAATAATGCCTCCAAATCTTAAGAGCAAAAACTACCGCTGCTAATTCTAAATCGTGGGTGGGGTAGTTCTTCTCATGATTCCTCAACTGGCGAGATGCATAAGCAAGTACCTTCCCTCGTTGCATTAGAACACACCCTAAACCTTTCTTTGATGCATCACTATAAATCACAAAATCTTCGGTTCCATCTGGTAATCCAAGTACTGGAGCTGACGTTAATCTCTTCTTCAATTCAATAAAGCTTTGTTCACACTCATCCGTCCAAACAAACTTAACGTCTTTCCTTGTAAGGTTCGTCAATGGTCCTGCTATCTTAGAGAAATCTTGAACAAACTTCCTATAATATCCAGCTAGACCTAAGAAACTTCGGATTTCCGTCACGGTCTTTGGCATTTCCCAATTCATAATCACCTCAATCTTTGCAGGATCTACTGTAATTCCTTCCTCCGAAACTACATGACCAAGAAAACTTACTCTCCTTAACCAAAACTCACATTTTGAAAACTTGGCATACAACTTTTCTTCCCTCAAGGTTTGTAGTACTATCCTCAAATGATCCTCATGTTCTTCCTTACTTCTCGAGTATATAAGAATATCATCAATGAATACGATTACAAATTTATCCAAATAATCCCTAAACACTCGATTCAGCAAATCCATAAACACCGCTGGTGCGTTTGTCACTCCAAAGGGCATCACTACAAACTCGTAATGACCATATCGAGTCCTAAATGCCATCAATGGAATACTCTCTTTCTTTACTTTTAACTGATGATAACCCGAACGCAAATCAATCTTCGAAAAATAGGTAGCTCCATGCAATTGATCAAAAAGATCATCTATTCGTGGTAATGGATATTTATTCTTCACCGTCAACTTGTTTAGCTCTCTATAATCAATGCATAATCTTAGGGAACCATCCTTCTTTTTCACAAACAAAACTGGTGCTCCCCAAGAAGAAACACTCGGCCTAATAAACTTCTTGTCCAACAATTCTTGTAACTGGATCTTAAGTTCGGCTAATTCTGTTGGTGCCATCTTATAAGGTGCTCTTGATACTGGTTGGGCTTCTGGAATCAATTCAATACCAAACTCAACTTCTCTTTCGGGTGGTAACCCTGGTAGTTCCTCGGGAAAGACATCCAAAAACTCTCTAACTACCGGTATATTCTCAGCTTTAGCTTTAACTTCTTCGCCCCTAATCACGTACGCAAGAAAACCCTCATATCCTTTTCTTAACATCTTACAAGCCTTCAAGACCGATATCATAACATTTGGCTTTTCTGACCTATCTCCTTTAAGATACACTTTCTTCTTGTTCGGTCCAATTAAGTTTATTCGCTTCTTACTACAATCTAAATTAGCCTTATATTTTGTCAACCAATCCATTCCTAAAATCACCCCAAAGTCTCGTAACTCTAAAGGTAGTAAATCCACCAAAAAGGTTTGCCCACTAATCACTAAGGGACAATCTCTGTAAACTTTATCTACGAATAAATTTCTACCATTTGGGAGTTTTACTAACAATCAGTTATCTAAACTTTGCACAGGCATGGTTAACTTATTCACATATTTCAAATCCACAAATGAATGGGTCGATCCCGAATCAAATAAAGCATGAACATCTTGGGCACAAAGTTGAAGCGTACCTGACACCACATCATGAGAATTTTCAGCATCCTGGGTTGTCATTGCGTAAGTTCTAGCTACTACCTTGAGTGCCGGTTGTTGGGGTGCTCCAGTTGTAACAGTCTTGTTCCCTTTAGTTTCAGCTTCAATCTTGACTTTCTTTTGAGTGCAATCCCTCGCTAAATGACCTTGTCTTCCGCAATTAAAACAAAAGGTTACTTTAGGCTTTGGGCATTGAGTCGCTATATGCCCCTTTTCTCCACAGTTATAACACAATCCATCAGCTCGATAACAAACATCACCACCATGCTTTTTCCCACATTTCTTACACTCAGGTGCTGCCATCCTCCTCTCATTTTCCCGAAAATCCTCTTTCTTTCTCACCTGGAATCTCTTATTATCTTTCTTGTATCCTAATTTAGTACTCGAATCAGTCTCCCTTCCTCTCTTCTTACTGTTAAAGAATTGAGTGCGAGCTTCATACTCCCTCTCCGCAATCCTAGCTTTTTCAACCAATTTATCAATTTGCTCCAACTCCAACAAAGATACTCTTTCCCTAATTTGAGGCTTCAGTCCCTCTTGAAATCTCTGACATTTCCTAGCTTCAGTATTCACCTGATGAGGAGCAAACCTAGAAAGTTCCAAGAACTTTGAAAGGTACTCTGACACAGACATCCCTTCCTGCTTTAGTCCTAGAAACTTCATCTCCATCTCATTCTTCATACACGTAGGAAAATATTTATCAAAGAATAACTCCTTAAACCTTGCCCATGTCATTTTAGAACAATCCTCGGTTTTTTTAACTGTATCCCACCAAAATACAGCTTCCCCCCTTAATGAGTGTGTTGCGAATTTTACCTTTTGTTCATCCAAACATTCAGAAATCTCTATCACCTTCTCCATTTCTTTAATCCACATATTCGCAGCATGTGGATCTAAATCTCCTTTAAATATAGGGGGATCTGCATCCTTAAAAGTCTTATATGTACACCTACGCTTATTCTCACCTTCTCGATCTTGATTTTCCACATGCTTCAGACCATCTACACGTTCAGCATTCACCTAAGGAGCATTCACAGGTGTTCGCACTTCAACTAAACTCTTCAACATGTTTTTTCATTTCTGCTAAAACCAATAACATCTCAGGACTAATCTGTATGCCAGATACATTTCCACCAGAATTCTCGTCAACCATCTTTACCTACAATTTGACATATACTATTAATCCCACATCATTCTATATTCACATCATGAATATATGTCATAACAACAATTATAAAATGCTATACACGTAATAAATCCTATTCTCTTCACGTTCAAAAATATGTTTACGCATCCTAGATGTTCTCGGATCCCTAGGTTTCTATTTCGGGATCCTAATTCCTATGTTCTCTCCTATTTCTAACCTTAGCTCTGATGCCACATGTGGCGCCCCCGATCCCGGGATGACCTCATAACCTGACCCGGGGGACGCCAACCAAACCAAACATCATTATATATATACTTACACAAACTTTAACTTAATTAAAACCCAAAAGGAGTTACAACAAAGTTAGGTCTTACGATAAAAGGTTACAACATTTTACACGCTTCTAAACAACTTCAACATAGGCCTACTACAAAAGTATTCTTCTTAGAATTCTACACACTTCTTATCCAACTTCAGTAGTTCAGATTATAACATCTTATCCTTTCCCGAACCTCCTCTAACCTTATTCCCTGTGGAAGTTAGTGACATAAAAGGGTGAGCTCATAGAGCCCAGCAAGCATATATCATACTATTTAACTGAGATTTTACAAAACCAGTAACTGAGTTCATCATAACAAATAATTTTTCACATAATTTGAAAATGAGTATTAATACATGATAGATTCACAAGTTCTACTGGTGGGGATCCCGGCCTGCTAAACAATTGGTTTAGCTTTACTTCCGATTTGGAAGCATCATCATCAATTCACAATATCAATGTAAGAATACTCAATTTTCATCAACAAATCATCGATATTTCAAAAATCAGTTTACTCATTCACAACAGTAAATCAGTACAGTATATACTTACAGTAAACCGCTTCTACTCTTTGCTCCTTTCTCTTTTCGAAATTTCCAATATTATAAATTCGTCTTCCAAAACTATCCAAAATTTACACCATCATTATTAACACATTATCTCTAATATTATTAATTACTAAACTTCTAAATTAAACAAACATTAAAATAAATTAAATCAAAATAAAATAATTAGAAAGTAAAGTATGAAGACTTACCAAGTGTAGGCTTTTACTCCAACTTTCCTATTTAGTACACTCCAACATATTTATATATGGAAAGGGGAAACACACTTTCCTTTCTACGCGATGTGGTACAATTTCCAGGAGATTTGAAAATAAATAAGTAAGCCAGCTTTACTCAAAACTAAACTATAACCACACTAAACCCTTAATTAAACATGTCCACAGCTAATTAGTTTTGCTCTATTTGAATGAAGCTCTGTAATATAAACACCCTTACCTCTCTTTCTGTTATCGATGTGGTACAAAAGAAGATTTGTAAAAAAAATAGTAAAATGCTACTTAAATACAACTCAAACAATCCTAGCAAGGATGCACTACGAAGGACACAAGTGAACCAACTCCATTATTCTCTTTTTCAGTTGCACAATTGAAGTCAAGGTGTTTTACATATACTCCCAAGTCTTCCCTTTGTTTATCAATGTGGGAGTTAGTGTTTTCTATTTCCATTATGACTACTTATCCCACATCGAAAGGATTTCTAGAGTAACTCCTTCTCATGGTCTATAAATACCATGCAAGGTTAATGCCTTAGTTACTAGAAGTTTGTAGTTCTCACCTTAACTCCTAGTTGAGTCGAGATGACATAAAAATGGAAGTGTGAAACCCACAAAAGATACACCCTTATCTCTTGTAACAATGCTTTCATATTTGGAAAAATTCCGAAAATAAGATTAAAGGAAAAAGTAAAACGAATTCAAATAATTCAACTCATCCCACATCAAGTGAGAAAGAAGTTGATGGGTATTTCTTTGTTATATAAAGGATCTTGAGGACATGAGGCTTGTAAACGAACTGATCTTACGGGAGATGACTAGTTAACTACTCTTCCCTGAACCCACATCGATATGATTTGGGAGTGTCTCCCTCCCCCACTCTATATCAGTCTACTAAGGCTCATTAATAAAGAATGTAAAGTGCTTAGCTTCCATCTCTACCTCACTTGAGAGGCTACAATAAATTAAAGTTCAAAAGAAAATCTTTAAGCAAATTATTCAAGTTTATTACCCAAGTTCATTTTCAATCCAAGCCAAACAATTAGAAGTCAATGCGTTATAACTCAAAACGAATTTCATTCCCAAATCTCGAAACTTTAGCTTCATATTATCCCACATCGAGAGACTAAAGAGAATGACTTCTTCTTTGGTTCTATAAGAGTAAGGTTTCTCTTTCAAGAATTCAAAAGTTCTAGCTGTCAACTATAACTTTGGCTCTAATTTGAGCTAAGTGATTAAAAAGTCTAAATTTTGAAGAATGAGAAATAAGTTAAAACTAGAATTGGTAACATCTGAACTTGAATGCATTAAAAGGCTTTAGTTTCTCATTCTATGATTAAACCCTATGATTAAACTATTTTTTGTATTTTGTCCCACATCGATAAGATGAGGAACAAGGTGCCTTCTTTAACCTATATAAACCACTTACTTGAGGCTACTTGCAAATAAAAGGTAATCTCACTTGTCCCACATCGATGGGATTTAAGAACAAGGTTCATTCCTTGGCTATATATTGTGGCTTGCCTTATTACTATATGCACACTAATGGGCTTATTTATGTTAGCTCACGAAACCAGTCCAAAATTTTATCCCTTCCCCATTTGGGCCTTGAAGCATTTGCTTGGCCCATTTTCGTTAGTCGAATTTTATTGGAGTTCAATTTATCGAGCAACCAATCCTAGTCTAATCTTATGGGAGTTCGATTTATTGAGCAACCAATCCTAGTCTAATCTTATGGGAGTTCGATTTATCGAGCAACCAATGAAAATAAATTTCCAAGTAAACACACATTCTATCCACATATATTTTTGAGAAAAAAACACATAAAATTATAATAATTTATTTTATTTAAATAAAACTAAGTTGGGATATTACATCCACCTTCCACCATCGAAGGTATTTACGTACCCCTGCTTATTTAGCGCCATGCCGGAAATCAAGTTGAGCCGTAAGTCCGGAACATGCCTGACATATTTCAAAGTCATTGAACAACCCGTGTTTGTCTCAATACAGATGTCACAAATGCCTGCGATCTTTGATTGATATGAGTTACCCATTCTTACAGTACCAAAGTCCCCTGACTTGTACGTCATAAAGAATTCCTGAGTGGGTGTTGCATGATACGTTGCTCCAGTATTTATTACTCATTCGACTTTTTGATCATCAACATGTAAGCATTCTTCTTCCCCAAAAGAAAGGATCACAATATCTTCTGTCATAGCTATTGTTGTACTTTTCTCGGCATGTTTCCCTTGCTGACCATTGCTCTATTGCTTGAGCCAGGCCCTACAATCCTTTTTGTAATGACCCTTCTTCTTACAATAGTAGCATTCAACATTGGCCTTTGATTTGCCATCGAAATTCCTAAAATTCCTGCTTTTACTACGCCCCATGTTTGAATCCTTGTAGTTGCTTCTACCCCTATTTTCAGTAACAAGAGCAGAACATTGAAAAAAATCCGACTCCAACGTCTCACCAGAATATCCTCTCGTAACTTTGATTCCATTACTGCCACTATTGTTGTTGACGTTAGTTCTACCATCCCTGTACTAATTAATCTATGTGAGTCAGTAAATCTTCATCGTTCGTCAACCATATTCTTAGAGAATTATGTAAATTAGGTTTTGGCCAGGTTTTCTTTTTTGAGGTTCAATTGTTGATTGAACTGAAAGTTTGTTAGAAATATTGAAGGCTTGAGTTTGTACAATTACTAAGAGGATTACGGGTGAATTGAATTGATTAAAATAGTGCTATTGAAATAGTAAAAGTATTGTTCACAAGAGGTGTTTGAAAATTATTGTACGAGAAAATCAACTTCGAGCATTCGAGGTGTTTGAAAGTGCTGATACACGCAATACGGCTTCAGTGTAGGCATATCCAGGGAATACTACTAAAGATACTCTGCTTAATTGATTGCAACGTTAGTTGCTCAGTTGGTACAACATTAGTTACTGTCACCACTAGCATTAGATACTCTGACATGTTGTTCCCATCCTAGTACCTCATGTTCACCAGCTGATGAACTAGAAAAGTTACATTTTGTGAACTTTTCTCTTGGAACGTAGACTCTAATGTCGTCCAAAGCGTATAAGCGTCTTCTTCTTCAGAGACATGATGATACTCCGAATTATTAATCCATCGATGAATGAGACTGATAGTTTTCATGTTCATCTTCTTCCAATCAGCATCAGACTTTGCTGCAGGTTTGACTCCTTTCAGCTCCACCTGATCAAACAAGTCCTTACTATAAAGCAAATCCTTTATTCTGCTTTTCCACATTGGATAATTTGAAGCTGTTAGGCTTACCATTACACTGGAAGAATCATCCATTTCAATTTAGCAAAGACTATGGGAATCTCTCTTAGAACCACACAAGTTGGCCAGGAAAGTGGATGTGTTTGGGTAGCCTTCCGTATTAGTACGGTACGTTATCAAGTAACCACTGCGCACAAAGCACTTTCCTAGACACCAACAACGTGGGCCCTAGCTCTGATACCAACTTTTAGGAATTCCCGTTTCCTATCTTTGCGTAAATTAAATACAGAGATTATAATAGTCAATAATAATAACAGATATTGATAGATGAACACCAAGATTTATACGTGGAAAACCCCCTTAAGCCAAGGAGGTAAAAACCACGGGACCAACTCCGAATGTTTCCACTATAATGATAATAATGGTTACAATATTCTCTCTCAAGTTTACGAAGTAACACTTGAGGTACATCTAAATAGTAATATATCGATTAACTATTCCTTCGGTACTGGACAGGATAACCTGGACAGACTGTCCCTTCGGTACTTGACCGGATAACCTGGAGAACTCCCCTTGTTGCGGCTGCAATGGCTGGACGAACTCCTAATGCTGTAGACCCATATGGCTACAGGCTGACCAAACTCTCACACTAACTCACCCGAAACGAAAGAAGAGAGAAGCACGAGGGCCCCCTATTCTGACCTGCCTGAAACTACCGCAAGGTAAGTTTCCTACTAGACGGACTATCTAGCAGCTATGATGGAGAGAAGAGAGTAAGATGTTTTGGTGTGTTTTTGTAATGAAGGGAGAGGGGTATTTATAGAAGGTAAAATGTAGTAGTTGGGGTGGAGGGGATTGGTGAAGAGTTGGTGGTGAGGGATTGGTGAGGGTTGGTGAAGAAGCTGCTGCCTAACAAAGAACATGCATTTAATTGAAGTCCATGATAAAAGAAGAAATTGTTTATACATACGAAGGTTAATTAATTTGCATTAGCTTGAATCTAATTTGCATCTAGTTGGATTCAGGAAAAGCCAAGCTGCGAACCTGAAAAGACTGTGGTAGAGAAATGGAAGAAAGATAGGGTTGTTAATGGATGTAATCTACTTAATCGTAAGGTTTAGTAAAAGTGATGATCATCAAACATATAAACTCCATTATTATCAATCAAGTTTTTACAGTACGTAATGTATTTATATATTGAGTTACAGAGAGATTGAGAGAGAAGGAGAGAGAGAGAGAATGTAATGATCTTACTAACTGAATCCTAATGGACTAGTGTATATACAAGAGCGTAACCAAATCTGATGACATGGCAATGATAACTGTTGTGATGTGGCAATGCTCAAGTAACAGCTAGCTGCTTGGATCAGTAGTATCACCAATAAGGGTGAACAAATTCGACTACTCAATCTATGTAGTATCGTCATGGTTCTAAAAATCTCCGATTTAACCGATTAATCCTTTGTAAAGTAACCAACCGATTCGATTTTTGAAATTCGATTAATCCTGTGACTTGAAATTCAACAGACCCCTTGTTATATGTTTAATTGTAAATTAAACTAATATATTAAATATTATTATAATATCCGATTAATACTCCGATTAATCTTTCCGATTAATCCCCGATTACCCGATTAATCTTAAGTCGATACATCAACCGATTTATACCGATTACCGATTTTTACAACCATGAGTATCGTTAGTCCAATCATTCTGCGATGAGAAACCTTGATAAAATAACTGTAAACCATAACAACATATGACCTTGTGGGTATAGACTGACATCTATTATCTATCGTTTCTGGTTTAATTGGTACGAAAATGACATTGCCTGTCCCAAAAAAAGAAGAAAAAGATTGTACTGAGCGCTTGAGTCAAATAAGATGCGAATGTGTTTGTTTAATACCGAATACTGTCATATCCTTGCAAACTTTTTCTTTGATTTTCATTTAATTCGTATTTATGTTTGGTCAAACACATGATCTCTGCAACACACTTTTTTGGATGCTATTTCAAAGCACTTGAATGTAAGAAAAAGTAATCGAATACATTTCTTTACATTTTTTATGAAAATATATTCGGGTTCTATGTTTTACGAAAGAAAAATGCTAGAGGTACCAAATTGGGTACCAAAAATTGATACCAAATGACGTGACATTGTTTTGATTGGTTATAATTGAAATGGACCCGCCAGGGTCATCCAATTAAAACATCCCAAAATGCTAAGTAATTAGTGCAATGTCATTTGGTAACAAATTTTGGAACCCAATTTGGTACCTCTAGCACTAATCTTTACGGAAATGGAAAAACAAACACTTTCATGGTAAAGATAACAATGTACGTAGCCAGGCTTAGGTATCAAAAGAAAGAAACGACACAATCTATACTCTTTATTAAAAGCAGAAACCCTCTCTTAATGGTATGTCATATATACCGCGATATGCCATGTATATCACGGTATGCCACTAAATATCAATTAATTTAATTAATTAAAATTTTAATATTATATAATAATTTAATTTAATAATGAAATTATATACTATGAGTTTATTAACTAAAAATTGAAATAAAAGTCCGGAATATAGTATTAGGCTTTTTTGAAAAATATCTATTGGGTTTGAAGTTTTTGCAAAAATACTATAACTGTAAAAATACTTTTGCAAAAATACAATCTTTATTACAAAAATACTATTTTTTTAAAACAAAATTGCAAAAATACGTTCTTCCTGTGCAGCAACAGATCGATGAAGAAGGCTTGCCGGAATCTTCGAAGCTCGCTGGAATTTTTTCGAAGCTCGACGAAATTTCTTCGAAACTCGCCGAAATCTTTCTCTCCCTGGCCTGCGGCCCCGATCTCCAATAGATCGGAGAAGACGATTGAGAAGAAAATAGATCAGAGAATTTGAAGGTCGCCGGAATCCTTCGAAACTCGCCGGAATTTTTTTGAAACTCGCCGGGATCTTTCTCTCCCTTGCCTGCGGCCCCGATCTCCAATAGATCGGAGAAGACGACTGAGAGGACAATGGATCGGAGAATTTGAAGGTCGCCAAATTTCCTTCGAAGCTCGCCGGAGAAGGCAATAGCAGCGGTGATGAAGAGAGAGGGGGAGATGTATGCATAATTATATATGAGAGAGATTTATGTATGTATAATTATATATGAGAGGGATTATATATGACAACAACAAACCTACAAAAGAAGGCTGCATACTTTCATGAGCTGTCAAGAAGGGTGCTGTGCGTGTGAAGTGTGAGTGTTTCTGGGACCACCAGTATATTTACAATTAAGATAGTATTTTTGCAATAAATTTCAAAAGATAGTATTTTTGCAAAACAAACTAGAAAACATAGTATTTTTTATAAATTCTCTATAGTATTACATAGAACATAGAACATAGAACTCCTTTAATTAATATTTAGAAAGTATCTATAATAGATTAATAATAAATACAATTAATAATACAATTACTCTTATATTACCATAATGAAGTTATGTAAATTTAATTAATTAAAATAATAATATTAAATATTAATTTAATTTAATAGTGTTAGGAGTCATTACCTAGCAATCAAAATAATGGTCGAGAATATAGTTTTATATACAACTTGGTACTTCAAGATTTTATTTTCTTTAAAAAAATTAAAAATTAAATTTAAGATAATTTATCACGATCCATGCTTCGTATTCCTTCTAGAAAATAAACTTGACAGGCACTACTTCTATGATTCAGATGATTGTAGATTTTAAACATTAGGATAACGCACAATTGATTCAAAAAATATAACACAAGACACACACGAGAGAAAGTTCTACTTGTTAATACTTCTTAATAAGATAAAAACTGGAATATAACTTCTAAATAAAATGAAACTACAGCTAGCTAAAAACAAGGAAACTGCAACCTACAAATTCTCCACGACTCCTAATAAAACTCAACTACACTGAGACTCATTCAAACAGCTCCAACGTGCAAATGTGTAAACGTATTTATTTAGACAGACATATTTATTTTAGACATCAGTTTAGATTACTCCAACATACTCCCCTGTAATCTAAGCTGCACTCTGCAACTTCTGAATACCTAACAACGATCTCATCTTCTCGAACTTGACTGCTATCATGGCGTTTGTAAGAACATCAGCACGTTGCTCCCCTATGCTTACATGCTTGATTAATATTTCCCCACGCTCGACACATCCATGAATGAAATGATAACGTATGTCAATGTGTTTAGAACGCCCATGAAAAACCGGGTTCTTTGCTAAATCGATAGCACTTTTGTTATCAATAAAAATCTCTACCGGAAAGCACTTCACGTCTGTTATTTGACTAAGCAGGTTACCCAGCCATACTCCCTGACAGGTAGCAGCGGTAGCCGTCATAAACTCAGCCTCACATGAAGACAGAGCTACACATCTCTGCTTCTGTGATACCCAAGCAATTAAAATTTCATCCAAGTAGAAAGCCATGCCTCCAGTACTCTTCATGTCCTCAACATCTCCCCCCAAGTCACTATCAGAATAGCCTGCTAATATATAATTTCCTTTCCCCATCGTGTAAACAAGTCCATACTCTAATGTGCCCTTCACATACCTTAAAATTCTCTTTACTGCACTGATGTGTAACATAGTTGGCCGTTCCATGAATCGACTCACCATGCCCACTGAGAACGTAATATCTGGTTGAGTGTGAACCAAGTATCTCAAACCCCTTACTAGACTCTTGTATTGAATGGGATTAACTGCCTTACCTTTTTCATCCTTCCCAAGCTGCAATCTGGACTCCATGGGGTACTTAACCGGGTTACAATATGATAGTCTTTATCTCCGTACATAAGCAGTCTGCTTGAGTTCAATATAGCCCCTTTCTTGACCAACTTCTATGCCCAAATAATACGAGAGTTTTCCCAAATCACTCATGTCAAATTCTTTGCCCATCTGTTTCTTAAACTTCTCTATGTTTCCAACATTTGTTCCCATAATCAACAAATCATCGACATAGACGCCAATGACCAACAACTCATTTCCTTCTCGTCGAGTGTAAATAGCATACTCATATGGACGTTTAGTAAATCCTAGAGCTTCAAGACATTTATTTAACTTTTCATACCATGCTCTTGGGGCCTGACGGAGACCATACAATGCCTTGATTAAACGATACACCATGTGCTCTTTCCCAGATAGTACAAACCCTTCAGGCTATGACACATACACTACTTCCTTCAAGTCACCATTTAAAAATGCAGATTTCACGTCCAAATGGTGGACTTCCTAGTCATTCTTTGCAGCAAGTGCTAGTATGTAAAGCATAATGTAATGTAATATGTAAAAGAGGACATATATAACTCAACTAGGATAAAAGATAATTAATATTAAACTCTATACAGGGATCGTGAAATTTGAAGAACAGGCACCAACAATGATCAAGTCGCTAAAAGAAGTTCATTAACATGATCAAGCCTCAGTGATAAAATAAGATGTACAGACGATTCAGTTGAAGGGTCAAAAGATTCCAGTGATAAAGTTTTTATGATTGCACAATTCTTAGCAGTGTTCTTAAAGACATGATACGAAGATCACGAGTGAATGTTAGTCGTCTGTGAACCAGACCAGTTGCACTAGGCGTCAACACTTCACAAAGGAATCAAAGTATCTAACTCAGAAAAACTGTTAAGAGGTATGATTGAGTTTAGAGCAGTGTTGATATCCTCTAGTTAGTTGGAAGCTGAATATTTAAGGATGTCAAATTAAGAGGTAAATGAATAGTATCCGAAATTACTATTCATATGAATAGTATCTGAAACTACTATTCATATGAATAGTAACTGAAATTACTATTCATAAGAAAGGTAACCAAAAGTACTATTCATCAGAAACAAAAATATTTCAATCAGCAAAACACAAAATTCTGGAAAGTAAACAACTGGGTCCCACCTGAAGAATTTTGTTGTCTGAAGAAATTTTGTTGGTTGAAGAATTCAAAGCAGCAGGCGGCTCGTTTCATCATCCCTTACGTAATTTAGTGGGTTACTATGCAGTATAGTAACTTTCTATAATCTATAAATAGGCCTGTTGTATTTCAATTCAAAACACACCTCAACACACAACTTTCTATTCTCTCTCTCATATCTT
The DNA here is from genome assembly GCA_036435485.1 of Saposhnikovia divaricata. Classification (NCBI taxonomy): domain Eukaryota; kingdom Viridiplantae; phylum Streptophyta; class Magnoliopsida; order Apiales; family Apiaceae; genus Saposhnikovia; species Saposhnikovia divaricata. Next base: position 62,004,372 of record CM071597.1, on the reverse strand, counting down.
CTATGTGTAAGCTGCTAGACAGTCCATCTAGTAGGAAAGTCGGCTTAGCGCACTTTCAGGAAGTGTCGGGTAGAAGGTCCTCGTGCCTAAACAATCCTTAGGAGTGTTTGATTTTGTAGCTGATCCATAAGATTAGATTGTGTAGCAAACCTCCAGGTTTTATCTATTCAAAAATATTTCCCAAACATTTGTGTTATTTCGATTCATTATTTTTGATTTCATATTCACATCAAAAATCAAAATATTGCTAAATAACGTATTCAACCCCCCTTCTACGTTATTCCGGACCTAACAATTGGCATCAGAGCCACTCTGTTATTATACAACAATTAAGATCCAAAAAGCTATACAATCATGACAGAGAAAACACAAACCCCAAGAACAAGCAGGTATGAATCAATCAGAGTTCCAATACTCAGGGCATCAGAGTATCCCATATGGAAGGTGAATATGGAAATGTTTCTGGGGGCTACAGATCCAGAGTACTTAGACAGAATCCATGATGGTCTACATAAGCCGACCAAATTATCTGTTGCAGTTGATGAAGAGGAACAGAAAATGATTCCAAATGAGAAGAAAGACTACACTCCTGAAGACATCTCCTCTATTAGCAAAGATGCCAAGGTAAGGCATTTATTACATAGCACTCTTGACAATGTTACGTCTAACAGAGTCATTAGATGCAAAACTGCTAAAGAGATTTGGGATGCTTTGGAAGTCAGATGTCAAGGAACCAAAGCCATCAAGAAAAACATGAGAACAATACTCACACAGGAGTACGAGCACTTTGACTCAAAGTCTGATGAGTCATTAACAGATCTATATGACAGATTCCTGAAATTTCTGAATGACTTGTCACTGGTAGATAAGGAGTATGATCTTGAAGACTCCAATCTGAAATTCTTGTTGGCTCTTCCTGAGAAGTGGGATTAAAAGGCCACTACCATCAGAGACAATTATGATCTGGAAGACATGTCTCTTGATGAAATCTATGGAATGCTCAAGACTCATGAGCTTGAGATGGAACAAAGAAGCAAGAGGCATGGAGGCAAGTCCAAGTCAATTGCTCTTAAAGCTGAGGAGAAAGCTTCTAAAGAAGTTGTTGTGAAAAAGAGTCAATCTAATGGAAAGGCTCTTATTACAAAGTCTGATACTGAGTCATCAAACTCTGATGATGACTCAAACTCTGACAATCTCACGGACCCTGATGATGATGGCAGTGAAGCTGAGATGATACAACTTGCAGCCCTGATGGTAAAAAGCTTCAAGAAGATGGCTTACAAGAACTTCAGGAAGGGAAGGAAGTTCATACGAAGATATTCAAATTTCGAAAAGAAGAATTTCAGAAAAGCTGAGGAAAAGGAAGGCAGGTCTGGGAAAGTGGACAAGTCCAAAATCAGATGCTATAATTGTGGTGAGAAAGGACATTTTGCACCTGAGTGCAAGAAAGCCAAAGCTGATAAAGGTCAAGCTTACATCACAAGGAAAAAGTACTAGGCTGACACTTCAGACTTTGAAGATGAGGTGAACTATGCCTTGATGGCAAATGCTGATAGTATCTCTGAAGCTACTAAGACCAAGGTACGTCACTCTGCTCTAGCTTTTGATACTACTGATATATCTGAGTTAAGGCTCTTTCTTAAAAACTTGCATGTTAGTTACAGAGATCAGACTTTAGAAAATGAAAGAATAAAATCTAAAAGTCTAGACCTTAGAAAGAGAAATGACTATCTAGAATTAGAATTAGTCCAGATGATAAAAATTCAGAAAGAGAGAGATGATGCTATTATTGTTAAAAGTGAATTATTGAAAAAGCATGCTTATCTTGAATCTGAACTTGTTAAAGAAAGAAACATTATTAAAACTTGGCCTAACTCTGGTAAAACTACTCAGATTATCATAGAGATGATTGTTGGAAAGAAGGTCTAGGTTACACTGATAAAAAGAAAACTGTCAACCTAGAAGCTGAGACCTCTAAACCTGTATTTACTGAAAAGGCTGCAAAACCCAAACTTTATCATATGAGGTTTGTACCAAAATCTGACAAACCAAAACAGGATGAAGTCAAATCAATAAATATTAGTTTAATGTCTCAGAAACAGCTTAAACACAAGCTGAAGGAGTTAAAAAGAGTGAACAAGGTAAAAGAACCTAGGAAAAATAGAAATGGAAAGGTAGGCATCAGTAAAAGCAATAACTATATGCATATTCCCAATGCTCCTAGGAAGAAATGTCATAACTGTGGAAATCCTAACCATCTTGCTACTTTTTGCAGGAAGAATATAAACTCTATACCTCCTAAGTCAGAAGTTAAGAGTAGTTCAGTTAGGTTTAAGCCACAGAATCCATGTTTTCACTGTGGCAGTATTTGGCATTCTATTTATACATGCAAAGAGTATCATAATTTGTATTATGATTATTATGAACTTAAACCCTCTTTGAATAAATTCAAGATTGATTCTACATGTATAAATTCTGATAAAAAGAATGTTAGCACGAACTCTGATAAGACTTCTGCTGCAAAAGCTAACAAACTTAATAAGGTCAAAGGATCCAAGCAAGTCTGGGTCCTTAAAACTAATCATTATTGGTCTTTTTAATTGCAGGGTAACAGGAAAAATATCCTTGTTCTGGACAGTGGATGCTCAGGACACATGACTGAAAATAAAGCCCTGCTATCAGAATTTGTGGAGAAAGCTGGCCCAAGTGTTTCTTATGGAGATGGCAACATAGGAAGGACTCTGGGATATGGCAATATCAATCTTGGGAATGTCATCATTGAAACTGTAGCTCTAGTCTCAGGACTCAAACATAATCCACTAAGTGTGTCAAATCTGTGACAGAGGTTATCATGTGGATTTCTTTGAAGAACACGGTGAAGTTTTAAGCAATTCTACAGGAAAAGTTGTTCTGAAGGGATACAGGCATGGTAACATTTATGAAGCCAAGATTTCAACAAAATCTGATGGCTCTGCAATCTGTCTACTGAGTAGAGCATCAATTGAAGAAAGTTGGGATTGGCACAAGAGACTTTCTCATCTAAATTTCAACAGCATTAATGAGCTAGTGAAGAAAGATCTTGTGAGAGGATTGCCCAAATCAGTTTTTACTCCAGATGGCCTATGTGACTCATGTCAAAAGGCAAAACAAAGGAAAACTTCATTCAAAAGTAAGACTGAATCCTCAATTCTTGAGCCATATCACTTATTGCATGTTGATTTATTTGGTCTAGTAAATATAATGTCAATTGGAAAGAAAAGATATGCTTTGGTTATTGTTGATGAATACACCAGATATACATGGGTATATTTCATGCACAAGAAAGAAGAAACTGCATCAATCTTAACAGAACATGTCAGACAACTGGATAAAGGATCTAAGCATACAGTGAAAATCATAAGGAGTGATAATGGCACTGAGTTTAAGAATGCAGTCATGGAAGAGTTTTGTAAAGAAAATGGAATAAAGCAAGAATTCTCTACACCTGGAACTCCACAACAAAATGGAGTAGTAGAGAGAAAAAACAGGACTCTCATAGAAGCTGCATGGACCATGCTTGATGAAGCAAAGATGCCAACTTACTTCTGGGCTGAAGCTGTACAAGCTACTTGTTTCACACAGAATGCTACCCTCATAAACAAGCATAGTAAAACACCATATGAGATGGTGAAAAATAAGAAGCCGAACCTGAAATACTTTCATGTGTTTGGATGTAAGTGTTTTGTTCTTAAGACTCATCTAGAACAGCTTTCCAAATTTGATTTAAAAGCTGATGAAGGAATCTTTGTTGGATACCCACTATCCACAGAAGCATTCAGAGTCTACAATCTAAGAACAAAAGTGGTCATGGAATCTATCCATGTGTCTTTTGATGATAAGAAGATAACAGTACTTGAAGATTTTGATGAACATGACCAGTTGAGATTTGAGAATGAAGAAATAAATGCTGATCTACAAAATTCTGATACTCTTTTAGACTCTATTGTTCAATCTATACCAGTAGATCAGACAACAGCACATGTTGAGGGGGAGCAAATGAACGATGAACCCCAATCAAGTGAAGAAACATCTGCTACTAATTATTCTTTAAACTCTGAAAGCAGCAGCTCAGGGGGAGCAAACAATTATTTTGGATCTACTAGTCACCACACTCAACACAATCATGAACCCGGGGAATCATCAAGATCAGATCTGCCAAGACAAAGGATATGGAGTAGAGCGCATCCCTTTGAACAGATCATTGGTGAACCGGACACGGGTGTACAGACTAGAAGAGCAACACCGAATGAATGCAATTTTGCAGGATTTTTATCTAAAATTGAACCTAAAAAGATTAATGAAGCTCTTGATGATCTAGATTGGGTAACTGCAATGCAGGAAGAACTCAATCAGTTCGAAAGGCAGAAAGTTTGGAAGCCAGTGCCATGACCAAAAGATAAACCTGTAATTGGCACTAGATGGGTGTTTAGGAATAAACTGGATTAAAATGGTATTGTTACGAGGAACAAGGCTCGATTGGTAGCAAAGGGTTACTCTCAAGAAGAGGGAATTGATTATGATGAACTTATGCTCCAGTTGCAAGCTTGAAGCAATCAGGATGTTCTTAGCATTTGCTGCACACTCCAACTTTAAGGTTTTTCAGATGGATGTGAAGAGTGCATTTTTGAACGGAGATCTAGAAGAAGAAGTCTATGTTGAACAACCCCCTGGGTTCGAAGACAAGGACTTTAAAGGTTTTGTGTACTTTCTCTTTAAAGCTCTCTATGGTCTCAAGCAAGCCCCTCGAACATGGTATGATACTCTCTCCAAGTTCTTACTTGAAAATGGTTTTACAAGAGGTATCATCGACAAAACTCTCTTTCATAAAAAGCATAAAAATGATATAATTCTGGTGCAAGTATATGTGGATGATATAATATTTGGTTCTACTAATGATTTGCTATGCAAGAGATTTGCTAATTTAATGCAGAGTAAGTACGAGATGAGCATGATGGGTGAGTTTTCCTTCTTCCTTGGACTTCAAGTTGTTCAAAAGCTTGATGGTATTTTCATCTGCCAATCAAAATACATAAAGGATCTTCTGAAGAAGTATGGGATGGAAGAAGCAGCTACTGCCAAGACCCCGATGCCAACTGCTGTCAAGCTTGATCAAGACAAATCTGGTAAGTCAGTTGACATCACGAAGTATCGAGGTATGATCGGCTATCTCTTATACTTAACTGCTAGTAGACCAGATATTATGTTCGCAACTTGTTTATGTGCTAGATTCCAGGCTGATCCTAAAGAATCATATCTGATAGCCGTGAAGCGTATCTTGAGATATCTTAAGGGTACTCCGAATCTTGGAATTTGGTATCCTAAGGATACGGGTTTTGACCTGGTTGGATATACAGACTCTGATTATGCTGGTTGTAAGATTGATCAGAAAAGTACTTCTGGAAGCTATCAGTTTCTAGGAATAAGGTTGGTATCTTGGTACAGCAAGAAGCAACACTCAATATCTACCTCGACAGCTGAAGCAGAATACATTGCGGCAGGTAGTTGTTGTGTCCAGATCCGGTGGATGAGGAATCATGTAACGCCCTAGAAATATTGTATTTGTTATTATTATTATTTAATATTAAATGCTGAATATATGGTGAATTTTTTTAGATAGAATATATGTGACATCATGTTTACATGTTTATATAGTGATGTATGTGTGATGTGTAGATCCGTGTATTTTCATTTGAATTTTTATTGATTAAAATCTATTTAAATCATGCGATATTGATCTTGGGAAAAATTTGTAAAATCAATGGAGTTAATAAAAAAAAACATGAAATCTTTTGTAATATCATATTTGTATATTTAAATAGTTTTTAAAATTATTGGGTGAATTATTATGGGTGTTTAAGTGCTTTAAAATGATTTTAATAGTTTTATTTCATTTAAAGGGTATTATATTGTAAAATTCGTGTTTAGTTCAATTTTGATCCCAAAAATATTTTAAAATTATGGGGAGATAGATAATTTAAAATTCTATAATTTAAATTTTTATTTGAGATTTTTCCCAATTATTTTTCATATAAGTTCTATTTTATAAAGTCATTTAAAATTGTTTTTAAATTAGAATTCTTGTCTAGTTAATTACAATATTTCCCCCTTTCCCCTTTTGAATCCCTAATTAAGCAGATTATCCCCAAAATCAGTTCTAGGCCGACTCATTTCTCAATCTCTCTCACTGTCTCTCGAATGTTCTGGCTCACTCTCCCTCTCCTCACAATCTCTCTTGAAATTTCTCTCTCACAACTCTCTCTCTCTCTCTCTCTCTCTCTCTCTCTCTCTCTCTCTCTCTATCTCTCTCCCTCACTCCTCTCCTCTTCTTCATATATACGTATATATATATATATATATAACTGGTGTGTGTGTGTGTGTAAAACCCGTACATGGTTGTGTGTGTGCTGTTCGAAATCTGTTATGGTGATTCTTCTTGCAAGAATCGAAACGCCTTTCTCCCTGTGATGTTGTGTGCGTGTGTGTGGCTTCTGTAGTGCTGAGTATGGGTTACCAAGGCTGATTATGGAGTCCATTGTTGGCCGTATAGGCAGTGGTATGTTGTAATTCGAGTATGAACTGGACTTTTTGATTCGAAATTTGATATTGGGTCAAATTTATTTAGTTGAATATATGCGTATATTGATTGTTGGTGCAAAATGATTGTGGCTGAGTAATTTGTCAATAATTCGTGGACTTAGGAAAATCTTTTGTTGATGAAACTTGGCTCAAATGTGTGCTTTAGAGTCTAGTTTTTAATGGTTCAAGTATTAAAAGAATTGAGGTTACTAGTCAAGAGTTTTGGTTGTTTTTCTGTGACATGGTCTTAATAGTTGCAAACTGCATTACCCTGTTTTTGTCCAATTAATTGAACTACCTCTAATTGTTATTTGGTCATGAAAAATTTAGGGAACCTTCACCATGGAATCTAGTTTAATATGATTTAAAAAGTGAAGCAATTGAACGTAGGAATAAGGAGATACATTTGAATTACTATACTGTGGTCGCTGGTGTCGAGTCTGCAACAACTCTATAATCGTGTCAAATTTTTACTAAGCTTCAGGTGGTCATTGTTAATGAAATTTGGTGAAAATGTATGCTTTTGAGTCTAGAATCTTTTGGTCCAAGAATCAAACGAATTGAACTTGTAATTTGAGAGCAATGCTCTGTTTTGGGTACCTTGGTCGTGTGTAATGACTCTGCAACAACCCTGACTTGTGACCAATATTACTTGACAGTGGTAATGTGTTTTAATTTGAAATTTTTACCGTAGTTGAGAATATGGCTTAGGAAGAATCTGTAAAATTTTGGCAATAAAATGTTAAATTTTCAAATTATGAGAAATTCTAGAGTAAAGGCTGTCCAAACCGAACAATAGGAAAACGTTAAGTGTTAGTATAAGTAAAATACTACTTGAATGATGTGCATTGTACTAGGTAAATAAGTGTTGACCTTTTTGTGATTTCGTGTTACGTGTATAAATTACTTGAGTGGGTAAATTATATCGATGATACGATGGACTTGATCTAAGTTGTGAATATAATTTGGATGTGGATATTAGCAATTTAAAAAGGGCTTAAATGAGTAATTATGGTTGGTGCGCATGGACTAATTGTGCAAGCATAGTATAGTATGCTTTGAAACGTGATGTATATGTATTGTCTTGATTGATTTTATTTATTTATTTACATATTTATTTATTTATCTATTTCTTTATTTATTTAGCTATCTATTTAATTACTGATTTATTTAAATAATTATTTAATTATTCGTCATTCGGTGCTAAGTGATAAATGTTACGTGATATGCTATTACTTGTTGCCTACTATGTGAAGTATATGTATGTAATATTTCTTAATTATTTTAATATGTCATCATTTATTTGAGTACGCGTAAAGGGTAAATTAAGGTCAATGATTAATATAAGGATAATTATTATATAGGTACTAGCAGAAGGTCAGGAAAGGATCCGGCTAAGGATACTTGTCAGGAGCCTGGATTCAGACGATCTTGTACACTCTTTGTAGCCAGGTATCAGTGAGAGGCCGATTGAGAGCCAGTACGAGTATAAAGGGGAAATTTGGGGAAGAAAGACAAGTACTGGAATTGACGAGTATGATCGAGTAGAGGCCAACGTATATAGAAGTAGAGATTGATATAAAGTGAATGACGAATCAGTGTGATGAAAATGGAAACTTCATGTATTGAGGCAAGTTATATTATCCCTCACTTATCGTTCAAGTGATGTGAAATATCATGTGTTGTTCATATGTTCTTTCAAATTCCTTCTTGCAAGTATTTATACTATTCATATTGATGTTGAATGATGTGAATCTGTCTCTATTATTTATAAGATTTTCTTCCAAATCATTTTGCTAGGGTCTACACCCTTTTCTTTGGTTTCTAGTGACTTGAACCTTGTATTTAAGTTCAGATTCGCTCAACTGCTTAAGAATTTTTGTTTAAATCCTTATACCTTACTACTATCCCTTTTCAATCATTGTTGAACCCTTTATACATTATTGATTATTCCTTATAAATTATTGTTGAAACACCTGGGCCTTACTTATCCTTATGAATCAGTATTTAAACTCATATACCTTATTATTTACCCTATTTCCTGTTGAACTATAACCCTTGACCTATAATTTATTCCTTGCTTTATCTTAGCCTTTTTTCCTTATGTTTATTCCTTTAAACCATATCATCGGAACCAGATTTCATAACCCTTAATTTAAATTCCAGTAATCCCTAACCTTTGTGTTGTTCTTTATTAATTAACGACTCTTCGTTAGATTATGACCAATGCAGTAACCCAATTTCTCAATTGAACTTCATATTTCTTTATTCCATTAGTTCCTTGTAAATGGCTGTTCAATTTTTATAATCTTAATAATTGCTTCGTTCTTTAACTGATTTATGTTCTCTTGTTAATATATGATTTTGTTCTGCTGAACTATACCATGCTTAGTCTAAATCTTACTGCTTTGTTGTTATGATCCCTTATATCAATTGCTTCTCTGACCCTCAGTCTTTTATAATGGTAGATGAAAATGGTTTAATTGATTAAAGATGTTTTGTTTTAAAAAATTCCTTATACTGGGCTGATCTGTTATCAGTGAGTTTAAGGACTGAAAAGTGAAATGTCTTAAATTATTAATAATAATTTTTTTAATAATTGGAAAATCGTAAGAGGCTAGGGTGGTCCTAGTCCAGCCCTTTTATTAGCGTAAGAGGCTAGGGTGGTCCTAGTCCAGCATTAAAAGCCAATATGTTGCCTAATTGGGAACCCAATTTCAAAGGAATGGGGACTTTACGTGGCTGATCACCCGTATTGTTCGAAACCAGGAGAATAATAAAAACACACTTAAATGTTTTTAATTTTTTTTATGAAAAGTCTGTTTTGATGATAGAATGGTTCAAAGGAAAGAAATGATTTGATAAAGAGTTATGGTTTAAAGAAAATGGAAAGTTTTATTTTATGAAGAGTATTGATTTATTCCGTTGAGATAGTTTGATCATTGATATTGATCATCAATGAAATATTCATAAATTGTTGTTCACTATATTATATACTTGCTGAGCGCTCTTTGGCTCACTCTTGCTTTGTTTTACCTAACCCTTTGCAGTTAGGTCTAACGATGATCTATTTATATTTTCAAATGCAAATGAGAGCGAGGATGATCCTATTCAGAATAGATTTCAGAGCTAACGTGGGCGAGCACGGTTTTGGATTAAGCTACAGATTAGATGGTATAGTGATTTGTATTTATAGCAGAGATAGAAGTTGTAATAATTTGTATAGTGTAGATTATTGTTTCATACCATAACGTGGAATCGATCCTCAGTGAGGAATGGTTGGTGTATTAAGTTTTAATTGTAATTGTTAAATTGGAATTTGGTTGGGTTGAATTACAGGTGGATAGTCCGATTTACGAATACTTCATGCCGAATTTTTATAAAATTCCCCTGCATCAAAGTCTATTTTATTATAAAAAAAAAAACTATATTTTCAATATTAGGAAGCCGGGACGTTATAGGTTGGTATCAGAGCGACAGGTTATGGTCACTGAAACAAGTTAGGATGATTAGGTATACGTATTTAAGTGGGACGTTAGATCAGACGATTTAGGACAAGGTTCGCCTTAGGTTATTAGGACGACGGTGGCGACGTTAATTAGTATTTCGACATATCGTGCGAGTAAAAATTCGATTCATCCGGAGACTCAATTTAGGACGAGGTAGATAATTCAGAACAATATACGCTAAATAGACGACTAGAGCTATCGACTTGGAAGACGCTACGTGTAGACCTTCATGCACCTTCTAGAGTTTCTTTTGTGACTTTAGTTACCCCGCGAGCGATATAGAAAATGCGAAAGGATTGTAAACAAGATGTAAAATGTGATTACTGGCATGGGTTGGAGGAATGGCGTGGTTATCCATTACTAGCCATTGATTTCATTTAATTTATTGATTAAGAAGATTTAACCTTTCTTTCTGTTTCTTCTTTTCTTGATAATATCCCATCACCTTTGATAATCAACTATATTTCAATTGATGACGAATTTTTCATATTTATTTAAACACATTTATATTTTTCAAAGATACCTCTATTTTTCAGGGGATCACTTGATTCAATATGATGCATATAAATTATTGAGACCCTTGAATTCTTTCTAATTTCCCCGAATAATTGCCATTCCTTATTCAACATTTTATATCTATAAACTTTTTGAAACTTTTGAATTCTTTTTGTTTCTCTTTGAATACTTAACCTTATTTATTCTAAATGGGATGAACAACCCTATGTATGTAGGGGATTCAGGGACATCTTATCTATGTGATAGAAGTCTGGTGGGACGCCACTGATTGTGTTTGTCATGAAAGTACGGAAGGCTGGCCACCTTTTTGTACTATGACAGTTGACCTAAGTGACAATTCAACCTGAAAACAGTTCAATGATCATTTTGATCTCTCGGTAAATTCTTTTATAAAATTCATATCAAACAAAACTCAACTTATTCATACATTATAACACTTGTCCATTGTACTGATTTCTTTTGCTATAAACCCTTATGATTCCTAAAGCTATCAGTAATTGAATGTAGTAAAAATGGAGACGATGACAACTAAGTGGTACAAGATACATTTAGGTTGACAGAGAATTGGATGATCAGGTTTGAGAATTGACGTTAAAACAAGGAATGAATATCAAGTTAGATTATTCTTTGGACCGACAATACACGTGCAAGATTCGATAATATGGAGAATTGAGTAAAGGTAAGGAGCAGAAAAGCAAGGACGTGAGATTATTAGTTTTGCTGAAGCCGAAAGTGGACGAAGGAATCTTAACGATTAGACAAACTAAGAGGATATTTCAACAAGATTTTAAGGTTATTATATACATGTGGGAGATATCAGTAAGGAGATAATTAGAGTGAAATAGATTTCAATGTTTAGGATTTCCCGGATGTATGGCTTGATGAATTACCAGGATTATCACCAGACAGAGATATAAAGTCGGCTTATAATTAATTACTACCAGTAATGAAATTAGTTTCAAGGATTCGAGATTTGGAAGACATCACAAGTTATTCGAGGATATAAGAAGGATAGACATATTATTTCTAAGTACGAGCTTGCAGTTGGAAGAGTATAATTTTCAGGATATGACGAATGGATCGTAGTGAATGCCAGAAAGACGAAGCAGTAATGAATCGGGAAAGGGCTAAGACGCCAACAGAGACCAAAAGCTTTAAAGGTCCAGCTAGGAATTTCCGAAGGTTGTCAAATATTTTATCAATATGAATTGGATGAAGCAGAATGTGAGAAGTTATAGATAGAGGATTTAAAAGTTTAGATTATTGTAAATGAATTATTAGAGGAAGTTGAGAAGTATCAAGATGAGTAGACTGAACTAAGAATGTAAAGAAATTGATTGTTGATGAATGGAATGGTTAAAAGTGATGAGTGGTGGACGTGTATTATATTTCGCTTATTCAGTTGTTGATATATGTTGGAATTGTAATGTGCAGGGTTTAAATTTTGACGATTGTAGAATATGTAAGGTAAGGTTTTGGAAGTAGATTTCTCGTGATAGTTCATAATATGAATAATACGTTTCAAGGTGGTTATTAGTTTCGAAAAGGTTACTCAGTAAAACAATGGGATTGAGGATGGATAGAAGTTTCCCAGTTATTCCCTCCTCGAGTAACATTGTACGTTGAAAGGGGAGTAAGAATGATTGAGGGATTTCTTGATATTCTTTTTCTCAGAGTTTTATCTGGGGTAACCTGAATTATGAGTAGGAGCATGGAAGTGGTATCAATTGTTTTAGTCACGTGGAAATTCGTTTTAAAGATTCAATTATTTACCCGTTTACTTCAAGTCACGACAGTTTTCTTCGCTTATATGTTTGCCACAGGTTAAGGCAAGTTTTGTTTTAGTATTGTATATATATGAATTATTATGGATGATTGGGTCAATAATGGAGGCGTTGTGTACAGGGCATAGTCCATTATTCGAATAGGTCATGTCCGATTTTTGATATAAATGACGTTCGCGTACGAGTAATAAATGCTTAGAGTTAACGAGATATGTAAACCAAAGGTTTAATTTTATTTTGAAATTTGAAGGCCTATAGGATGAGCCTATCGATATGTGAATTAAATTAAAGGAATTCTGGAATGAGAGAAATGACTTGGAAATTGAAAGAGAATTGTTTGAGAATACCGTCATATGTTTTCTTAGGATTGATTCTGAGGACAGAATCCTTTTAAGGGGGGCAGGATATAACGCCCTAGAAATATCGTATTTGTTATTATTATTATTTAATATTAAATGCTGAATATATGGTGAATTTTTTTTGGATAGAATATATGTGACATCATGTTTACATGTTTATATGGTGATGTATGTGTGACGTGTAAACCCGTGTATTTTTATTTGAATTTTTAGTGATTAAAATCTATTTAAATCATGCGATATTGATCTTGGGAAAAATTTGTAAAATCAATGGAGTTAATAAAAAAAACATGAAATCTTTTGTAATATCATATTTGTATATTTAAACAGTTTTTAAAATTATTGGGTGAATTATTATGGGTGTTTAAGTGCTTTAAAATGATTTTAATAGTTTTATTTCATTTAAAGGGTATTATATTGTAAAATTCGTATTTAGTTCAATTTTGATCCCAAAAATATTTTAAAATTATGGGGAGATAGATAATTTCAAATTCTATAATTTAAAATTTTATTTGAGATTTTTCCCAATTATTTTTCATATAAGTTTTATTTTATAAAGTCATTTAAAATTGTTTTTAAATTAGAATTCTTGTCTAGTTAATTACAATATTTCCCCTTCCCCTTTTGAATCCCTAATTAAGCAGATTATCCCCAAAATCAATTCTGGGCCGACTAATTTCTCAATCTCTCTCGCTGTCTCTCGAATGTTCTGGCTCACTCTCCCTCTCCTCACAATCTCTCTTGAAATTTCTCTCTCACAACTCTCTCTCTCTCTCTCTCTCTCTCTCTCTCTCTCTCTCCCTCACTCCTCTCCTCTTCTCCATATATACGTATATATATAACTGGTGTGTGTGTGTGTAAAACCCGTACATGGTTGTTTGTCTGCTGTTCGAAATCTGTTTTGGTGATTCTTCTTGCAAGAATCGAAACGCCTTTCTCCCTGTGATGTTGTGTGCGTGTGTGTGGCTTCTGTAGTGTTGAGTATGGGTTACCGAGGCTGATTATGGAGTCCATTGTTGGCCGTATAGGCAGTGGTATGTTGTAATTCGAGTATGAACTGGACTTTTTGATTCGAAATTTGATATTGGGTCAAATTTATTTAGTTGAATATATGTATATATTGATTGTTGGTGCAAAATGATTGTGGCTGAGTAATTTGTCAATAATTCGTGGACTTAGGAAAATCTTTTGTTGATGAAACTTGGCTCAAATATGTGTTTTAGAGTCTAGTTTTTAATGGTTCAAGTATTAAAAGAATTGAGGTTACTAGTCAAGAGTTTTGGTTGTTTTTCTGTGACATGGTCTTAATAGTTGCAAACTGCATTACCCTGTTTTTGTCCAATTAATTGAACTACCTCTGATTGTTATTTGGTCATGAAAAATTTATGGAACCTTCACCTTGGAATCTAGTTTAATATGATTTAAAAAGTGAAGCAATTGAACGTAGGAATAAGGAGATAAATTTGAATTACTACACGGTGGTCGCTGGTGTCAAGTCTGCAATAACTCTATAATTGTGTCAAATGTTTACTAAGCTTCAGGTGGTCATTGTTAATGAAATTTGGTAAAAATGTATGCTTTTGAGTCTAGAATCTTTTGGTCCAAGAATCAAACGAATTGAACTTGTAATTTGAGAGCAATGCTCTGTTTTGGGTACCTTGGTCGTGTGTAATGACTCTGCAACAACCCTGACTTGTGACCTCTATTACTTGAAAATGGTAATGTGTTTTAATTTGAAATTTTTACCGTAGTTGAGAATATGGCTTAGGAAGAATCTGTAAAATTTTGGCAATAAAATGTTAAATTTTCAAATTATGAGAAATTCTAGAGTAAAGGCTGTCCAAACCGAACAATAGGAAAACGTTAAGTGTTAGTATAAGTAAAATACTACTTGAATGATGTGCATTGTACTAGGTAAATAAGTGTTGACCTTTTTGGGATTTCGTGTTACGTGTATAAATTGCTTGAGTGGGTAAATTATATCGATGATACGATGGACTTGATCTAAGTTGTGAATATAATTTGGATGTGGATATTAGCAATTTAAAAAGGGCTTAAACGAGTAATTATGGTTGGTGCGCACGGACTAATTGTGCAAGCATAGTATAGTATGCTTTGAAACGTGATGTATATGTATTGTCTTGATTGATTTTATTTATTTATTTACATATTTATTTACTTATCTATTTCTTTATTTATTTAGCTATCTATTTAATTAATGATTTATTTAAATAATTATTTAATTATTCGTCATTCGGTGCTAAGTGATAAATGTTACGTGATATGCTATTACTTGTTGCCTACTATGTGAAGTATATGTATGTAATATTTCTTAATTATTTTAATATGTCATTATTTATTTGAGTACGCGTAAAGGGTAAATTAAGGTCAATGATTAATATAAGGATAATTATTATATAGGTACTAGCAGACGGTCAGGAAAGGATCCGGCTAAGGATACTTGTCAGGAGCCTGGATTCAGACGATCTTGTACACTCTTTGTAGCCAGGTATCAGTGAGAGGCCGATTGAGAGCCAGTACGAGTATAAAGGGGAAATTTGGGGAAGAAAGACAAGTATTGGAATTGACGAGTATGATCGAGTAGAGGCCAACGTATATAGAAGTAGAGATTGATATAAAGTGAATGACGAATCAGTGTGATGGAAATGGAAACTTCATGTATTGAGGCAAGTTATACTATCCCTCACTTATCGTTCAAGTGATGTGAAATATCATGTGTTGTTCATATGTTCTTTCAAATTCCTTCTTGCAAGTATTTATACTATTCATATTGATGTTGAATGATGTGAATCTGTCTCTATTATTTATAAGATTTTCTTCCAAATCATTTTGCTAGGGTCTACACCCCTTTCTTTGGTTTCTAGTGACTTGAACCTTGTATTTAAGTTCAGATTCGCTCAACTGCTTAAGAATTTTTGTTTAAATCCTTATACCTTACTACTATCCCTTTTCAATCATTGTTGAACCCTTTATACATTATTGATTATTCCTTATAAATTATTGTTGAAACACCTGGGCCTTACTTATCCTTATGAATCAGTATTTAAACTCATATACCTTATTATTTACCCTATTTCCTGTTAAACTATAACCCTTGACCTATAATTTATTCCTTGCTTTATCTTAGCCTTTTTTCCTTATGTTCATTCCTTTAAACCATATCATCGGAACCAGATTTCATAACCCTTAATTTAAATTCCAGTAATCCCTAACCTTTGTGTTGTTCTTTATTAATTAACGACTCTTCATTAGATTATGACCAATGCAGTAACCCAATTTCTCAATTGAACTTCATATTTCTTTATTCCATTAGTTCCTTGTAAATGGCTGTTCAATTTTTATAATCTTAATAATTGCTTCGTTCTTTAACTGATTTATGTTCTCTTGTTAATATATGATTTTTTTCTGCTGAACTATACCATGCTTAGTCAAAATCTTACTGCTTTGTTGTTATGATCCCTTATATCAATTGCTTCCCTGACCCTCAGTCTTTTATAATGGTAGATGAAAATGGTTTAATTGATTAAAGATGTTTTGTTTTAAAAAAATTCCTTATACTGGGCTGATCTGTTATCAGTGAGTTTAAGGACTGAAAAGTGAAATGTCTTAAATTATTAATAATAATTTTTTTAATAATTGGAAAAGCGTAAGAGGCTAGGGTGGTCCTAGTCCAGCCCTTTTATTAGCGTAAGAGGCTAGGGTGGTCCTAGTCCAGCATTAAAAGCCAATGTGTTGCCTAATTGGGAACCCAATTTCAAAGGAATGGGGACTTTACGTGGCTGATCACCCGTATTGTTCGAAACCAGGAGAATAATAAAAACACACCTAAATGTTTTTAAATTTTTTTATGAAAAAGTATGTTTTGATGATAGAATGGTTCAAAGGAAAGAAATGATTTGATAAAGAGTTATGGTTTAAAGAAAATGGGCAGTTTTATTTTATGAAGAGTATTGATTTATTCCGTTGAGATAGTTGATATTGTTCATCAATGAAATATTCATAAATTGTTGTTCACTATATTATATACTTGCTGAGCGCTCTTTGGCTCACTCTTGCTTTATTTTACCTAACCCTTTGCAGTTAGGTCTAAGGATGATCTATTTATATTTTCAAATGCAAATGAGAGCGAGGATGATCCTATTCAGAATAGCTTTCAGAGCTAACGTGGGCGAGCACGGTTTTGGATTAAGCTACAGATTAGATGGTATAGTGATCTGTATTTATAGCAGAGATAGAAGTTGTAATAATTTGTATAGTGTAGATTATTGTTTCATACCAAAACCTGGAATCGATCCTCGGTGAGGAATCGTTGGTGTATTAAGTTTTAATTGTAATTGTTAAATTGGAATTTGGTTGGGTTGAATTACAGGTGGATAGTCCGATTTACGAATATTTCATGCCAAATTTTTATAAAATTCCCCTGCATCAAAGTATATTTTATTATAAAAAAACTATATTTTCAATATTAGGAAGCCGGGACGTTACAAATCAACTTCAAGATAATGGACTAATGTTGGACAAAATTCCAATTCTATGCGACAACACGAGTGCCATTGCCATTGCCAACAATCCAGTTCAACATACCAGGTATCATTTCTTATGAGAGCATGTCATGAATGGAACTGTGGTACTATATTTTGTTCCCACAGATCAACAAATTGCAGACATCTTTACTAAACCACTGGATGAATCCACTTTTTCCAGGTTAGTTGGTGAACTTGGGATGCTAAATCTGTCTAATTAATTTTGGATAATCAATAACTGCAATTTGTTATAAGTTCACATGTATTTTAAATGTCCATATGTTTAGGACTTGTGAATTTATTTGCATCCAGTTCTCATATTATAGTTATCTCTATATTAATTACCATGCTTATAAATGCTATATTTTATGGTAATTAGTTAGTAGATAAATTGTGTTATTTGTAACATAATTAAATACATATTTTATTGACATATATCAATTAATGATATATTGTTAATTTTATATCTATTTAATTGTGAGTTTGTGTGTGTGTGTGTGTGTGTATAGGTTGATAGATTTCGGTGATAAGATGTTTTTTGGCTGACAGGTTTCGGTGATTAGATGTTTTTCGGCTAATTAGGCTGTTAGTTGAGAAATTATTGAGCCGTGTTAGACTTTAAACATATCCTGTCAATATCTCACCTAACCCACTAGTCCTTGAAACCTTATAAATGATGAGTTTATGTTTAACATCATCATTTTTCAGATATACAGAGCATATACACTCAATTGCTGAAAATTTCAAGCTTTGACCGGAAAGATCTCACAATCTAGCTGGTGGTTTTTAGATCGGATTTCATATTCTTGCTTTTTACATCATCCTTTATAAAAACTAACCTTTGTTTTTGAATCTCGTCAAAGTTTTGAAAATGGCATTACAGGGAAGTTTTTCAGTTGTAAAAGTGAATCCTATTTCCATTCAGCAAATTGAAACCATTCAGGATGAGCAATTTCGGGCTTGGACGCAATTTCTGAATGAACATTCATTAATTCGCTGTGCTTTAGTTACACCAGTGCAGCTTAACCATGATGCATTACATGAACTATATTGCAGTGCGGTTAACACTTCTGGAGAGGATGGGTATGCATTCACATATCGACTATTTGGTAGGTTGATTAGGGTCATTGAACGAGATGTTAATCGAATTCTTCATTTCCTATGGAAAATCTCATTTTTGATCCTACACCTGAACAGATTGAAATTTTCTTTCGTTTTATAAGGTACCAAGATGGCAATTTCAATACTGGTAATCTTTATAGAACGTTTCTAACCCAGTATTGGAATTTCTTCTTTCACACTCTTAACCATGTTTTTTCCTCAGATAGAACAAATCAAGATCGAATACCTGAATTTATTCAGAAAATAGGGTATGCGGTCGCCAATAATTTGAGGATTAATTTTGGAAAAATAGTGCTTGGTCAAATCATTTTAAAGATGAAACACTTAGGAACAAGAGATGTTCGGACTCAAAATGTCAAATGTCTATATCCAAGGTTTCTACAGCTAATATTAAATGATTTTTTGAATGATGAAGACAGGGTACGCTTGGAAAATGGTCAAAAGGTGGAATGTTCTTCCATAAAGACGAATGTAATTAATTACATAAGCAAAAAGAAATATACGGATGTGCCTACAGTCCTAACTGAATATCTAAAGACTGTCCCACTTCCATTGTTACCAAAACCAATGAGAGCAGGTATACGACAAGGTAATATTTCAATCCCTGCTATTCCAACCTCTGTATTCCCTGTTGTGTCACAAGAAATACAGTTTCTACAGCCCCCAGTGGCCATCTTACCCGACCAAGAGAAGGAAATCCCACCGACTCTAACACAGGTCGAAGAGCCCATTCTATAAATGCAAACACAAACACAACAAACTCCTACACCTCAATTGTCACTTAAACGACCAGCCATCAACACTTTTGAGGGAGATAGTGCCTCAGCAGCACCACATAAGGAGTTAGTTACATCAGCAGCTCTACCTCATTCTGAAAGAAGTAAACCAAATGAACCTAAGGTAACTGTAACTGTTAGTGAAACAATTCTTCCTTGTCAAATGAGTGAAAATGTAAATGAGGATGAATTGACGGGAGCAACTACCTTGAGTTCCATTTCACGGAACATAAGAATGGTTGATGATCTTTCTAAAGATCAAATGCCTTCACAGGCATCCGAGGTGGAATTACCTACCTCAAAAGCTGCTGGTGAATCTTCATTTTACGGAAAGATCCATCGGTAGGTGGTTCTTTTATGAACCAAGTGTCTTCACAGACATACGAGGGAAACTTGAGTTTTGTGCCATATAATCGATTCAAGTTTAACCTTCCAGAGGGAAAATCTCTGGATCTTTTTCGAGATTTACCACTCTTTACCAGTGGTCGGCAACTCGCTTCACGCGAGGACGGCAGCTCACGAACTTTCATTGCACCATCCATGACCTCTGAAAAAGGGGCTAGGATGATTTCATTTGCAGGTACACATATCGGTGGAAGCTCTGGAGGAGAGTTGAGGGAAACACGAACAGAACATGTAAGTGTAACCCAAACCACTAAACCGAGTGAATATAGAGTGTTGAGTGAAACACCTGCAGAACGTACGAGTGAGCAACCTACTCAACCACATGCACCTGTAACCAGAAAGGAATACAACAGACTCCATACACGGGTCCAAACAATGGAGAAAGAGTTGTCAAATATCTGTAAGTCCATTGCAGAAATCAAAAACTTGCAACTTATTCAGCATGATGCATTCCAGGTTCAATTAAGTTCCATGGAAGCCCAGTTTAATGATGTAATCAACTCCTTGGTAAAGTCATCTTCGTCTAATTTACCAACTCCACATCCTACTACTCTGGAGGATAACCCAACTGAGGGGGAGAAGGTAGATGACCAAGAAAAATCTACTAGGCGTAAGGGCAAGGAAAAGGTTGTTGACACAGAATTAACTTTATTTTGGGAAAGGAAAAGCTAATGGGAATATTAGTGCTATGTGGAAAGAAAGCAAAAGCAAACTTGAACATATGTTCAGCCTAAAGGAACAATTGTCTTGCACTTGGTTAATTTTAGAAATCTGGAAAATGTATATATATGATCCAGAATGCACTTTAATATTATTTATCTTTGAACTTTGTTTTTTTTGTTGTATCAGTTGAGTTAACCTCTAGGAATTTTCTTTTCAAACCCTAACAATCAAATAGGGGGAGATTGTAAAGCATAATGTAATGTAATATGTAATAGAGGACATATATAACTCAACTAGGATAAAAGATAAATAATATTAAACTCTATACAGGGATCGTGAAATTTGAAGAACAGTCACCAACAAGGATCAAGTCCCTGAAAGAAGTTCATTAACATGATCAAGCCTCAATGATAAAATAAGATGTACAGACGATTCAGTTGATGGGCCAAAAGATTCCAGTGATAAAGTTTTTATGATTCCACAATTCTTAGCAGTGTTCTTAAAGACATGATACGAAGACCACGAGTGAATGTTAGTCGTCTGTGAACCAGACCAGTTGTACTAGGCGTCAACACTTCACAAAGGAATCAAAGTATCTAACTCAGAAAAACTGTTAAGAGGTATGATTGAGTTTAGAGCAGTGTTGATATCCTCTAGTTAGTTGGAAGCTGAATATTTAAGGATGTCAAATTAAGAGGTAAATGAATAGTATCCGAAATTACTATTCATATTAATAGTATCCAAAATTACTATTCATATGAATAGTACTATTCATATGAATAGTAACCAAAAGTACTATGCATCAGAAACAAAAATATTTCAATCAGCAAAGCACAAAATTCTGAAAAGTAAACAGCTGGGTCCCACCTGAAGAATTTTGTTGTCTGAAGAAATTTTGTTGGCTGAAAAATTTAAAGCAGCAGGCGGCTCGTTTCATCATCCCTTACGTAATTTAGTGGGTTACTACGTAGCATAGTAATTTTCTATAATCTATAACCTGTTGTATTTCATTTCAAAACACACCTTAACACACAACTTTATATTCTCTCTCTTATATCTTCTCTGTGTAAGCTGCTAGACAGTCCATCTAGTAGGAAAGTCGGCTTAGCCCACTTTCAGGAAGTGTCGGGTAGAATTAGGTCCTCGTGCCTAAACTATCCTTAGGAGTGTTTGATTTTGTAGCTGATCCATAAGATTAGATTGTGTAGCAAACCTCCATGTTTTATCTATTCAAAGATATTTCCCAAATAATTGTGTTATTTCGATTCAGTATTTTTGATATTCACATAAAAAATTGAAATATTGCTAAATAACGTATTCAACCCCCCTTCTATGTTATTCCGGACCTAACATAGTAGTAATCTGACAGTTTCTAAATGCGTAACTTGTGCAAACACCTCCTCGAAATCAATCCCTGGCTTTTGCACATAACCCTTAGCGATAAACCTCGCTTTATACTTTATTATTTCTCCATTAGCATCTCTTTTCAGATTATACACCCACTTCAAATATATCGATTTTTTCCCAGCAAGTAGTTCCACCAGTTGCCATGTGTTATTTTTCTTAATTGCATTGATTTCATTCTTCATGGCTTCTTCCCAACCTGGTTCCTGACTTGCTTCCCTATAACAGCTTGGCTCATCAATTCCCACCAGGAGTAACTCCTCTTCTAATTCTATTTCATCTGTTTCATCATAAATTTCGTTCAACAAACAAAACTTATGAGGTTCACTCGAACTCGAACCACCTTCACTTGCATCTGACTTAGATGACATCAATGTATTTACCGAGTGAATACCGTCAGGGGTCTCATTGTTGCTAACACGAGTACTGCTACTGCTAGCTGGGGTAACAGGTTTATTAACCTGTTCTTCCTCATTCGATTCCATATCAAACATAGCGAAGAATTCATGAGTACTTACACCAGACTTCTCTTACTGTTGCTTCTCCTAGTTCCAGCCCTTTTTCTCTTCAAAAACGACATCCCTGTTAACATGAATTTTCCCTGTCACTGGATCATAGAGGCGACATGCCTTTGTCCCTGGTTCTCTTCCAAGATATATCGTGCATTTACTTCTGTCATCCAGTTTTCTGAGATGAACACTTGGTTGTTTCATATGAGCAATGCACCCAAATACTCTAATATGCTCGATGTCTGGCTTATTTCCAGTCCAAACCTCATATGACGTCTTCCCTGTCAAAGCTCTAGTAGGCAATCTGTTAAGAACGTATACTGAGTGACGAGCTGCTTCTCCCCATAAAGTAGATGACAATTGTCTATCTTTCAGAAAACTCCTGATCATGGCAACTATCGTTCGATTTCTGCGCTCAACGACTCCATTTTGCTGCAGAGAATATGGAGCAGTAAAGTGCATAGTAATGCCCACACTCTCACAACAAGATGTGAATTATTTTGACAGAAACTCACCACCTCTATCACTTCCAAACACCTTGTTGTCTTTGGCTGAAAAGAAGACAGCAAAAGAAGCATGGGACGCCATAAAAACGATGTGCCTCGGAGCAGATAAAGTGAAGAAGGAGAGGATACAAACTCTCAAAGCTGAATTTGAGAACATGTCTATGAAAGAAACTGAGCTAATTGATGATTTCAGTCTAAAACTGAATGGCTTAGTGACTAAAATACATGCCCTTGGAGAATCAGTTGAGGAGGCCTATGTCGTGAAGAAGTTGCCGAGGTCAGTACCGTCCAAGTTCTTGCAGATCACCTCTGCTATCGAACAGTTTGGTAAATTGGATGAAATGTCGATTGAAGAGACTGTCGGGTCTCTATAGGTCCATGAAGAAAGGATTCGTGGACACAGCGAAAACAGTGGAGGGCAATTATTGCTGACTGAAGAAGAGTGGTCAAGGAGAGAAAATGGCGAGGGACAGCTTTTGTTCACTAGAGAAGAGTGGATAAAAAGGAACAACAAAGGAGGGACAGATGGGCCTTCAGATAAGAAAAATAGAGGTTTTGGTAGTAATCAAGGCGTACGAGGAGTGCATGATAGGAGCAAGGTAAAATGCTTTAATTGTGGTGCTTATGGGCATTTTACAGTCGAATATCGAAAGCCAAAGAAAGATTGAGACCAGAGGAATGAAATTAATTTGTCACAAACCCAAGATGAGGAGCCAGCGTTGCTGATGATAGAATGCAGTAAGAAAGGAGGAGATGTATTGTTGATTAATGAAGGAGAATTTATGCCAAAGTTAAGAAAAACATAGAGTGATAAGTGCGTCTCAGATATGTGGTACTTAGATAATGGGGCGAGTAACTATATGACGGGGCAGCGCTTTAAGTTTAAGGAGATGGACGAAGGGGTCACAGGACATGTGCGGTTTGGCGATGGGTCTACAGTTGAAATAAAGGGAAAAGAGTCCGTAAATTTTGTGTGCAAGACTGGGGTGGAAATTGTTTTCAGTGACGTTTATTATATACCCACCTTGTGCAACAATATAATAAGCTTGGGCCAGCTATCGGAAAGTGGGTATAAGGTTGTGATAAAAGACGAGCATCTGTGGGTTTATGACAAGCAGGATCTGTTACTTATGAAGGTGTGAAGGGCAACCAACAGATTGTATAAAATTCTAATGGAGACCAGTAAGTCTATATGTATGCTTTCGAAACTGGAGGAAACCTCACAGCTGTGGCACTCACGTATTGGACACGTCAACTATCACGCAATGATGCTGATGTCAAAGCAGGAGATGGCATATGGCTTTCCAAAAATTGTTCAACCCAAGGAAGTGTGTTCCGGATGTCTGATGTCCAAGCAAGTGAGGCAATCTTTCCCATCTCAATCAAGTTTTCGTGCACAAGAGGTTCTCGAGTTAATTCATAGTGATTTATGCGGACCTATATCGCCAGCAACAACTGGAGGTAATAAGTTTTACTTTTGGTTGATGATTATAGCAGAATGATGTGGATTTATATGTTGGCTGGCAAGGATGAGGCGTTTGAAATGTTTAAATTTCAAGCAATAGTAGAGAAGCAATTCGCGTGGAAAATCGTTGCCATCGCTACCTTTTCGACTTTGTCATCAACTCCACCTTTTCCATCTGCAGACTCTATAGCTGCCCAGATTCCATGTACCTGCATGTTCACCTTCATCTTTATAGCCCACGCAGTATAGTTACTTTTAGTCAACATAGGATAGCTCAACCCAACCGACCCTTCCTTGCTTTTGAACACCTCCATTTCTGCAGTTTTCTTGGATGGCATATACTTAGGCATATGCTAACCAATGGTCTGATACCAAATGTAGATTTTAAACACCAGGATAACACACACTTGATTCAAAAAATATAACACAAGACACACACGAGAGAAAGTTCTACTTGTTAATACTTCTTAATAAGATAAAAACTGGAATACAACTTCTAAATAAAATGAAACTACAGCTAGCTAAAAACAAGGAAACTGCAACCTACAAATTCTCCATGACTCATAATAAAACTCAACTACACTGAGACTCATTCAAACAGCTCCAACGTGCAAATGTGCAAACGTATTTATTTAGACAGACATATTTATTTTAGATAGCAGTTTAGATTACTCCAACAATGATTGGCAGATTCATTCCCGAGCAACGACCACCACTTGCTTACCGACGTTACGACCAGAGAAAAGCCCAATGAGAGCGGCTGGAGCACTCTCCAGGCCTTCAGCTGTGTCTTCCAGGTAATTTATCTTCCCTTCCTTTATATATGGCAGAACCAACTCCAGAAATTTGGGATAAAGATGGTAGTATTCAAATACAAGAAACCCTTGTATGCGAAGTGGGGAAGCAACTGGAATT
This sequence comes from Saposhnikovia divaricata, assembly GCA_036435485.1. Classification (NCBI taxonomy): domain Eukaryota; kingdom Viridiplantae; phylum Streptophyta; class Magnoliopsida; order Apiales; family Apiaceae; genus Saposhnikovia; species Saposhnikovia divaricata. Next base: position 61,979,280 of record CM071597.1, on the reverse strand, counting down.
AAGCATGCGCGAAGCTCTAATAAACTTTCTTAAGGAGAATCTGGATGCATTTGCTTGGAATCACTCAGATATGATTGGCATAGACCCGGAGGTAATGTGTCATCGCCTCAATATTGACCCAGAGGTGAAAACGGAAAGGCAAAAACAAGCTATATATAAAAAAATGTAAAAAAGGCCCTATTTAATTGCTCGGAAAATTCGATCGGTTGCATTTCCTTGCAATGATTTCTTTATGCATGAAATTATACAAAGTCTACCTTATTGGAAGCCCTAGCTAACAAACTATTGTAACCATTGTATACATGCAATACTATATGCATTCAAACCAATTTCTATATGTCTAGCAATGTTGTAAAACCAATCTACAATATTAACATTTTACTTTGCGTATAATACGAAAATGCATTATTTTACTAGACTCCAGTTCTTGAAATTGATCCAAGTGCCTGGCAGCTGGTCTGCCTGTTGAATCCATATGTATACATATACATATTTCTCGTATTCACGTACCCACGATCAGCTTTATGTATTTATTGATTTACCTCCAACATGTATATATATGCACGAAGAACTAGGTTTCAGGGGATTATGAATAGCAGGCATGTACAAAAAATTTGTAGGGATTGAAGAAATTGTGTATCACGGCTCAAAGACTCCGGAAATTTCGTAAATTTAAGAGAAAATTTTGAATTTATGTAATTAGCTAGTTTGAAAATCAAGTTTGGGTGAGGATGACATATTTGCCAACAAACCCTCCCAATCCAAATGATCTGATCCCATTTTTAAGTTTCGTCCTTGCAAAAAATCATTGTTTTCAAACTCGAAATCCTCTACTTTTATGCTCCGAGGATCACTTATAATAAAGTCTCTTTTATCAGAAGTTTTCTTATCATCATTTTTCATTGCAGGAACAGTTGGGTCATTCTCAAACTCCATCATGTATTGTTCAAAGCCACCATAATCTTCAAAGATCACATCTTCTACACCGCAGTTGGGTACGTTTGCTAAGGGCGGCCCCGTGGTAATATCATAGCAATTGTTAAGGAGAGGGAGAGGATCGAAATTGTAATTTGTGGAAGTAATGCTATTCTGCATGGAAGAAGATGAAGTTGTAGTAGATATCGAGTCCATACAGAAGCTCATGAGTTCATGTTCTTGGAAAGATATCATTTCTCCTAATTCAATGTCGACAAAAGGCTCTGATGAGTTGGTGTTTGGTGAAGTTATGGAAGTAATGCTGTTGTCGTTCTTTAACCTTTTCTTTATTGTAGAGTTCCAAAAGTTCTTGATTTCATTATCTGTCCTTCCGGGAAGCCGTGCTGCAATCTGAGACCACCTATATAATTGAATCAGTGAAAACTTGTTGTATGATCATATAAGAATTGTGTGTCTGTGTGTACGTGCATGTTTATGTAACTACATTTGTACTCTTAAGAGGATGCGTATAACGTATTGATGATCTCATGCAGTTATATGATGAGTTAACTAACCTATGTAACTCAAGAACACGCAAGTCCAAACTGAAAAACGATCGATCACATATAACTGCAACTCTGCAAGTGCATTTAGTTTAAAATAAATCTAGATTGATGTACAGTCAGTAATGATCGATCTAGACGGCAGAAATGTATCAAGCTCGAATTTGTTGTCATTTTATATTACTTTATGAATCATTCTAAACTAGATATCTTCCTGAAACAGCGCAACTGCTAATCAAATAGTCCTGCTTTTGAAGAATAATCTGGAGAATAAATATTTTTAACTTGGATAACTATTTTTTTTTTTTTAACATGGGTACCCGCAGCCGCTACCCTTCGGGTGCGCTCTGGGTAAACCCATGGGTTCACACAATAGCCTGCAAATCACGTGATCCAAGGCAAACCGCACAAGTGCGACAGGCTCTGCCCCAGAATGACATAATCACAAATCCGCCTCCCATGGGAGTCGAACCTGTGACCAAGAGGTGAGATGGCCTCTCTTTAACCAACTGAGACAACCCTTGCGGGCTTGGATAACTATTTTTTAAAAACTTGCTTCAATTTGGAGAAACCTAAATCATATGTTCAAATCATTCTAGATTTAAGTGATTAATTTATGCGGGCAGGGTATATATATATATATATAGGCAAGTGCTCAAATACAAACCACTTTTAAAATACAAACCTACAAACCAACACTAAATTAATTATATTTCATTTATTCTAAGGTTCCCGCCAAGGGTACCTTCACAAAAAATGTTTAAAATAATTGCCTCTATCCATAAAAAAAAAAAAAAAAAAAAAACTTGCCGTGGAAATGCGAAGCATTTAAGACAGTAAACGGATGAGTTAGGTAGTCATGAGGGCCGAAGGCTCTCGACACACCCGTCAATCGTCTATTGCCTTTATCATTGATTGCCATTCCTTACAACTTTAGAATGATAAAGGTGCGAAGCGCCGTACAAGAAGGTGCGAAGCACCGTTAACCAGTGAAATCCACTACCACGTCATCACGTGAACAGTGAACTTTTTTTTATTTTTTTTATTTTTTTATTTTTTTTGTTGGATAGAGCCAATTATTTTAAGCATTTTTTGTATTGGGTACCCCTAGTTTGGTCATTAGATTAGCTTGAAATATTAGATTATGCTTGGTTTGTAGGTTTGTATTTTAAGGAGGTTTGTATTGGAGTAGCCCCTATATATATATATACATGCTACAATACTCAATGAAACCTAAATGATAAGTGATCAAACAAGCATGGACAAGTCCATAAATTATACACATTCACATTTGAACAATAAGTGTGCGCACAGCATGTATGTGCTTAGACACGCACAAAAATTGATAGACATATAATTTACCTGTTGCCGAGGATGGAGTGCAAATGAATGATTAGTTGTTCTTCCTGGAGTGAGAAGGATCCGCGTTTGAGATCAGGTCTCAAGTAATTAATCCACCTGAGACGACAGCTTTTGCCACATCGAAACAATCCAGCATTTCTGGCTATATCTGTCCAACACCCCTGACCATTTCTCAACATGTAACTCATCAACTTGTCATCTTCTTCTGGTGACCACAAGCCTTTTCTTAGCTTTACATCTCCCTTGTTATTACTTGTTTTCTCTATCTGGTCTGGCTTTCTCATTTCGATGTATTGATCTATCAATGAATGCAAGATATATTGTTATTCTGCAGAATTTAGTAATTAATTAGGATGAAGGTGATATGTGATAAGAGTACATGTATATAAGGACAAAGTGATGATACAAAGGTATTATATTATGTGAAGTGGAAGCAAAATATGTACCATTCCTAGCTAGACATGCATATGATGATTACCTTGTGAGTGAAGGCAAATGTATCGATATAGACTTGGATAGAGTCAAAGACAAGAAGACCAACCGTCACTCTCTTTATTTAGCTGTCGTCTCTCGTGGAGGAAGCTCCCTTTCCAACCATTTCACTCTAACCTTCTCGTTATCGCTTTTAAAAATATTCATGCATATTAAAAAAAAATAGTTTTTGTTGAAGAAATTTAGTAACAACATAAATTAGAGATGTGCTGAAATAATAAAATATGTGTAGCAATTATGCAACTATTTTTAGGAATTTATTGTTTATGAAAAAGTGGGGGTTGGATTGTGTCTCTTGTATTATAACTGTGAAATTGTGTTTCTATCTGAGAGATTTTAGATATAAAGTTAGTTAATATGATCAGTTACTGATTTATTTTGATGTTATGATACTTTCATGACTTGTTTAGAAATATTTTCCGTTATTAATTGATATTTTCTCGTTTTAGATAGAGGACATTTCTTGGAAATTAAGTAATAGTTATTAACTTGAATTAATAAATATTAAATATTAGAAATTTGAAAATTATTAAACCATATCGAAATTATAGCATAACAATCCCCCACCAATATTGATCATATTTATTAAAGTTGGAATTATGACATAATAACATTGTGTACTACATGCAATATTTCATTGTGGTAGCAATCACCTGCTGTAAGATTTATTTACGACAATCGCAATAAAACATTAGATAGATGGTGACATACAATGTTGATAGTATTTGTCAAAAATTGTGATTCAAATTAATTACTATTTCATATTATTGCGATAAGTAAAATACTTTAGAACTGTTAATTCTAACACTCTTAGGAATAATTAACTTCTTTTATTGTCAGTAAAACTTGCAATAAGCAGAGATAAGTAGGGGTCCAGACATATATTTGTAATTTTGGTCAGATTTAAAATAAGTTATTTTGGACTTATTTTTAGGTAAAAATTTCATATTTTGATAATTTTTTTTATACAAGTATTTAATATATGTTTGAGATTCTATAAATTGCAAAAAAAAAAAAATTTGACTTTTTTCAGAAAAAAGTTAGAAATCTCTAACTTTGTCTTAAAATAAGTTGACTTATTCTGGAAAAAAAAAATTTCCCAAACACCCCTTATATACCATCAAATCTTGTATCTAGGATCCCCATCTTCTTTAAAAAAAAATGTAACCCAAATATATTTGAGGATCCCTTAAACTAATTTGAACACCTGCTCAATGACAATAAGTAGGCACAATATACGATAATGATAAATAGAAGACTAACTTGCAATTTACAATCTTTTGGTTCGGATCAAAGTTAGTTTGATACTCATAGTTTGCATAATTGTACTTTGCATCGCTAAGAATGTTTGGGCGTTGCAAATTGCACCCCTTTTATGTATTTTTACCAAAAATCCAGGAATAATTTGGTAAATTCAGAATACTTAATTACATTTTAATCCCTAAAATATAAAATGTTCCATACATGAACCCTTGAACAAAAAGTTTCGAATTTTCATAATTTTTTTCTTCCTAAATTTTTTCGATTTTTTCCTAATTTTTTTCGAATTTTCCCGTGCATCGTTTGGGAAAATTCGAAAAAATTTAGGAAAAATTCAAAAAAAATTAGGCAGAATTCGAAAAATTTTATGAAAATTCGAAATTTTTTGTTCAAGGGATCATGTATGAAACATTTCATACTTTAGGGATCAAAATGTAATTAAATATTCTGAATTTACCAAATTATTAGCGGCAGTTTGGTAAAAATACATGAAAGGGGTGCAATTTGCAGCGCACAAATATTCTTAGAGATGCAAACTGCAATTATATAAACTTTGAATACCAAACTGACTTTGGTCCAAACCAAAGAATTGCAAGTTGTAATTTAGTCTAAATACAAGAATAATGTAAAAACTTGTTTTCAAATTTATACGAAGTACAAGAATGGACGCATAGAGGAGCACTATGCTGTCTATGCCTATCAATTTAACTACTTGCATATAGCCATGCATGTACGTGTATTTTTATGCATGTAATAATAAAATTTAACCTTACACTGTTGTATTCTGTATACAATACCTAAACATGTCGAAAATTTAAGCAAAATCCCCACCACCTTCACTATAGTCATCATCATTTCTCCCCCATGAAGCCTTCATTTTCTCTATTCTTTTATCTGTGGCCGTCTCTCTCTATATTGCCACGACTACACACGTATAATTCAAGTAAAAGATTTAAAATTTAAGTACACATAAACAATTAATCAAGAACTGTTTGAATTATTTTTTGAATAATATTGATTGATATACATATGGTGGAATAGAAATAATTGTTTTCACATGTTTAATTATTAGATTTTACATTAATTTTCACGTAACAGTTGTCATTTGTGGTAACGCCTAGGCTAAGCAAATTACTGCCGACAGACACAGAGTACAGAGTACAGACGGTATTATTATAACTTCTCTTTTAAAAAAATCCAAAATGGTCCCAATGCAGTTACAGTTGACCACGTACAGTCATATTGACGAAAATACTAATTCAAATTTACAAAATATACGTAAATTTAGGAAATTAATGAAATTTAATGATCATTTACTAGTAAATGATCATTAAATGGAGGGACGTTTTGATTGGAGGTACTTTCTGATTGCTCACTCTACATGAGATGGGACTCAGGAGTCAGGAGTGAGGGCCCTTGATTATACCAACATGAACATAATAGTACACTGTTATGCAAAAATTTCACACAACATTCTGAGAGAGCCTCGATGGAATAACAGAAATTATCCTTGGTTTTCGGATAATTAAACAAACCGAACAGCTGTAACAAAACAGGACAGCTGAACCTAATAATGGTGTTTAGTGTTTAATGGGCTGGATTAGCAAGGTCACCGGACAATAATGGCATATATCTCCGGCCAAATACGCCCGAAATATGATTACTTAGGGTACACGTACCTTGTGTATCGAAAAAGTAAAAACCGAACCTCTTGCTAATTGCCTACATATCCTATTTATAGGAATCAAGTCCTAATGTAGTTCTTTTAGGTTAGGAATCCTTTCCTTGTTGATTAAGCCACGAAATAAAAGAGTTTTAGTCAGATATATTACTTATCTCTAATTTAGCTAGCCACCTAGTAGAGTCCTATTCGAAGTAGAACTCCCAAATCCCACTCCTATAATAACTCCATGTATATATCACAAATATTCAATAATTATCATGCTAGGAACGTGTCTTTCAATGAAATAGACCATTAAAAGGACTCAATTCACATCCCCTAAAAATTAGGAGATAATCCTTATCCATTCGGCAACCAGATGTGGAGCCTGTAAGTACACCTACGCAGCTTTCCTCCAAAATGGCACCTACGCATTCCCTCCAAAATGACACCTGCCTACCAAATAACTTAACAGGCCTCCACTTCTATGGGCCTAAAATTAAGCCCATTACAAATTTTGGGCACAACAACTACCCCCAGTTCCTTGCAGCATAAAATGCAAAAGGAACCTTGCCATCTCTTCTTAGGCTCAGCTTCGCTTTTTTATCCAGCTCCAGCATAACACCCTAATATCCTGTATTTGTAATAATGAACTTGCCTCAACTAAGACAACAAAACACAAAAAATCCCATGAGTTTTTCCCTAATTAAAATCCGCACCGTTCCTACTTGTTAAAGAATTCGAAAAGAAATCCTTTTTTTTACAAAACCTATATTCAACCAATTGATCCTTTTATAAAAAAAACTCATTTTCTTTCAAAATTAAATTCGTTATTTTCCAAATAGATTCCTAAAACAATTCTAAAGAGAAAAGAAAGTTTCACCAATTGAAATTATATCGGAACTCTCATATGTTCCCTCGAAAACCGTGTCCTCCATTCACACAGCTTCCACCGTTTCATACTCCAAGGCAACAATAACTTTTTTTTCCTTTTTTACACGCTACAACCTTTTTATATATATTCAAACCCTTCCATCCTCTTTTATTTTTCTTTTATCTCCAAAACGTATTCTCTCCCAAAATCCCATCGGTTCATCTCCTCACCGGAAGCTCCAAACAGGCGAACCAGTCCGGTGATACTCTCCGGTTCCAACAACCTTCCACACCCTCTCAAGGTATGACATCCTTTCTTGCTCTCTATTCTTTACATATGTTCACTGCTATTTGCTTAATAACATGTTCCAGTTTTCCTTCGATTTGCACCTATACATGCATAATTAGATACACACACCAAAATCTACACACATAAATAATCGTATTATGTTTGTTTGCTTTTTAGATCACCATTAGACCAAGTATTCCCCTTCTATGACCACGATATCCTTTAGAAATCAAAACCCTAGAACCCGGATCCTGCTGATCTATATTCGTAAACCCATCAGTATTATATGTTATTGTAAAAAACCCATATGTGATTCCCCTTTTCCAGAAATCAATTGCTATTGGTTGTTATAATGCATGTACCAACTCTTATCTTTAATTGAATCCGTATAAATAATGTATGCATTATGTAGAAATATCCAATTCACAAAGAGTGGTTAAGGTTCCTTGATGGGTGTACCTGTGTTCAGCTAGCTATTTATGCGAACCTTTTTTTTTACTGCTCCTGGCCTTTAGCATGTACTTATTCACACGTGTCTGTTAAGACACTTCACTCGGGAAGACTCACTAGTCACCTACTCATCCTGCTTCACTTTGTGCAGATGTCTGGTGGATCTGTTGCAGCTAGCTCCCAGCACTCTACCTCTGAGGAGATTGCCCACTCCCCAGAACTCCCAAGCACAAACCAACTTCCCTTTATCACTCCAGCTTCTAAAATTAATCCGTCTTCTTCTATAAGCACCAGGACCCGTTCAAAAATTAAATCACTTGGTCCCGTAAAAACCTATCCATTAAGTACCAACCTCTTTGATCATAAAACCATAGACACTCGACCAGCTATCCTTGTAACCTCATCAAATGAACAAATGTCATTAGAATCAACAACACCAAACCTTCCTCAAGAACTTACTGCTGATGAAGCTTCCTCCATAAAAGCTACCCCCTCACATACTATCTCGGCAGCTCTTCCCAAAACAGACTCTTTAACATATGAATTAGAAAGCAGCACCTTGGAAAAACCTCCTGCCAACCTGTCCTGTGAGAATTTAAGTACTTCCATGATTGCTCCCTTATTAAAGAAACTGACCCAATCACACCATATAGGTTGCTCCTTGGTCATTCCCTCCCCCGAAGAGAGATGCCATAGGTTTGACATTTTCGAGCCTGGACAATTGTGACCTTGAGCTGTTTTGTCAGCTCAATTTTTCAAATTAGGGTTATCTCTGCCCTTACACCCTTTCATCCAAGAGATTCTTGAATTTTTTGACATAGCTCCTATCCAACTCACTATCAACTCATATCGCATGGCGATGTGTATGTATATTCTATACCATAATAAATTTAATAAAACCCTTTCTACTCGAGAGCTAGGGTATTTTTACCAGCTAAAGCCAACCGGAAAAAATTCAGGTTTCTTTTATTTAACTGCCTGGAGTGTCCATGAAGGCCAGTGCTTCAAAAGTTGTAAAAGAGGAATGAACGATTGGCTCAAACAGTTTCTTTACTGTTACGATTTCCCCCAATTAAGAACATATTTTAATCTTTCACCAAATATTCCTGCCAAGACCACTTTAAGAGGTCTAACTCTCCAACGTGCCGTAGAAGCATTGAATTTGTCGGCTGGACTAGGAAATGGCCTCAGCCTATTAACTCGTGATAACCTCATGAGTTGTGGTTTCATACCTGGGAGAGGTACCCTAGCTCCAACTAGCTGAAGCTGTTTATTGCCTCATCTATATCATTAATATGCATTTTTATAACAATTTTTCCTTGTCTATTTCATAGTTTATGACTTTCTAACCGGTATCCATATTGTTTAATTCTTGCAAACATGGCTTCAGGAATTCCTTCTTTCATTAAGAAGTCGACCAAGTACGAAGAGATGTTTGAAGATCATGAGGATACGATCACCCCTATTGCAGCCACTCCAATTTCAAAAATTGAAGCTCCTTCTTCCCACCTGGAAAAATCATCTACTTCATCGAAGAGGAAACTGCCTCCACCTGTCACAGAGCGAGCCCGTGCTCCTGGATGTCGTTCTACCAAGAGAACCAAAATGTCATCTTCTCTAGAGATTGAAAGTTTCGGTCCCCATATGCAATATTTCTTTGAGATGACAGGGAATCAGATCCCTGAAGAAAGTGTAGCTTCCTGGGACAAGATGTCGCTAGCTGAGGGTGCAAAAGCTACCCTTCATGCCAATGCCCAGAGTCTTTTCCATTACCTCAAACATGGTGAGAAAATTGTAGAGACAGCCATAGGCGACCAGAAGCTTGCTGAAGAGGTGAAACAACTTAAGTCATCCATCAAAGCTAAGAATGAAGAAAAGAAAAAATACCTTGATGCTAACAAGAAGCTCAAATCTGCTGAAACTAAGTTGTTAAAAGAACGTGACCAGCTATCCAACTCAGTTTCCAGCCTAGATGCAGAGAAAGAAGAGTTGGTTTCTTCTCATGCCAAAAAGATCCATGAGCTAGAGCTAAAGATGGAAGCTCTAAATACCAGGCTTGCTCAAGAAAGGTCTGCCCAGAAGTGGAAAAGGAAGGAAGCCTATGGTACTGGGTATAAAGCTGCCATTAATGAATATATTGAATCCATCTACCTCAGGTTTCTTGACCTCGATTGGTCTCAGCTAGGTGAGGATGCTGTTAAAGCAGTGGAGGATATCAAAAAGAAGGAAGCTGTCGCAGCCAAGGTGGGTGCCGTCGAACCAGCTGTTAAAGATAATGAGGTGGAGGTTCCTTCGGGAGAGGTAGTTGATGCTTAGACAGATGCCTCCAACCAGGCTGCCCCCACTCCCCCTGCTCCAACAACTCAGGTATCCCCTGACACTCCTACTCCTTAATCCTCCTATTATTGAAGAACTGTTCTACCCCTGCATGGGTTTAAACTTTTTTAAATCATTTTGAATGACTTTGGTAGCCATTAACTTTGAATTTTATGAGGTCGTGGGCTCTTCGTATTGCCTCACAAGATGTAATCCATAACTTTGTTTTTCCCTTTAATTTATGCATCTTTGCTTTCCATACATCCATGTTCGTATCATTCATATAAGGTTAACATGCTGAGTGCATATATTCTTATTGACAGAGCACATACCTAAACCTGGATGTGAACTGTGGCTAGATTAATTAAACCAGCTTCGTAAAAATGTCAAGCTGACCATGAATTCTTGATATTACAAATCCATGTCTTAACATTTTTTGTTAGATATATACCTTCCATTCAGAGTTAAAGGAAACAATCCAAATGCATAGAGTTGTTTAAAACCACATGAGGTAATTCCTGTTTCCAAAACCAAAAACATCCTTCCAATACACATATCATGAAGCTTCCCTTAACATGATTTAATTCATTTGGTGGTCATAATAGTTTAACACCCAACCGATCCTTTTTCCATGTTTAAGATATTTCATTCCATTCACCATAAAATCCTTATGGATAATAGTCCTTAAATAACGATACGCATTGATGTGTAAAATTCCAGAACAAGGTTGAGCTTCCCATTTGCTCGCACATAGTCTTTCCATGTAAAGAGTTATCATATGGCCAATGTTCTGGTTCCCATATGACTTTATTTTATTTTGTAAAGTGAATCCATAAAACCGTTTTCCAGAAGTATGAACATAAGGTTCCTTATATGCGAGCTTCACCTTTTCAACTAGCTGAAGCTCATTGTAAATTTTTATATAAATTATTCCACTTCATGTAGCCTGCATTCCGGCTCCTACATGATATATCCTTATCCATTGGCTCTTCATGCGCCCAGATTCCCTGGGATCCACACGAACCTGATTCCATAATTCCAAAACAGCTTCCATATTGGAAGAACCTCATAGGTGGGTCAATTTTGAGAACCTCTTTCCATGGAGTCCCCCACATGCCATAATCCATTCCAAAATCAATTTCCTTAACAAATTTTATATTCCAAGATTTTTTTTATATTCCCTAAAATCATCCAAATAACTAAGGGAAGGTGGCATAACCAACTACCTCCCTAGTTCTTGAACATACTAACAGCTATGATGAAGAACTAAAAAACACATATTTAAGCATGCCATTCCATACTTGCACCACGAAGCACATAAAGAAACAAAGCATAATATAAGAACAAAAAATGTTATATATAAAAGAAAGCAACAACTTTATTGGCCTCATAGAAGCAAAATTTCATGATATTTCCTATCGGTTAGGTGTACATACACTACCCCCCGAGCATAGCAAGACAAAATCAAATCATCTATGTGTCCTAAAGATGGCAGCTACAACTAATAAGCTACCTTTATTAATCCTATACCTGAAAGAGGTCTACTTGAAAGCGTTACCTGCAAAACGCACCTACTAATAATATTTCCTCAAATGTTCGGCATTCCATGCCCTAGGGATCAGCTTCCCATCCAAATCAGTTAAATGATAAGTACCTTCCCAAAGAACCATCTTTATAAGGTACGGTCCTTCCCAATTGGCTCCAAATGCACCATGACCAGGTACCCTCATATTGGGTAGCACCCTCCTTAAGACCAAATCACCCACCTTTAGAGGTCGGGCTCGAACCTTTTTATCAAAATACTTCTGAGTTCGTTGCTGATATGCAGCCAGCTTCAGCTGTGAATTCATGCGTACCTCTTCAACAAGGTCCAGGTATAAGCGATGATTCACCTCATTATCTTCAGGGTTATAATTTTCCCTCTTAAATGAGCCAGCTCCTATCTCAACAGGCACCATTGCCTCACATCCATATGCCAAAGTGAACGGAGATTCACCTGTTGTAGTTCTTGGAGTGGTATTATAGGACCACAACACCATTGGAAGCTCCTCCGGCCAGCTTCCCTTTCGCTCATCCAGTTTGGCCTTCAGAGTATGTTTTATTATCTTGTTCACAGCCTCTATTTGACCATTACTTTGAGGATGACAAACAGCTGAAAACCCCTTTTGAATTCCAAGATCCTCACACAAACCTCGCATCTCCTTGCTGTCAAACTGCTTCTCATTGTCTGAGATGAGCTTATAAGGTACTCCATACCTATAAATTATAGCTCGAAACACAAATTCCTTCAACTTTGCAGCAGTTATTGTGGCCAAAGGTTCTGCCTCAGCCCACTTTGTAAAGTAATCCACTGCAACAACTGTAAGAACCCTAATTTTTTTTATATTTTCTTTTATATAATATCATGTGACATTGTCAATTTGGAACCTTTCTAGTTATCCATGTTGGTTAATGGAATTGATTGTCTGAGAAACTATGTTGTTACATTCACTATGTAAGATAAAGGGAAGGTTGTTGAAAGCAAGAGTCTTATTGTTAGTAAGAATTATAAAACTTGGGATTTGAGAATTATTGGAGTATTAAAAGATTTATTAGGAATTATGACGAGGAATTATGGATATTCGAGGAATTTACACAATTAAGTACTTAAGGAATTACTAGGGAAATCTCTACGCGACAAAATATTATTACGAGAGATTAATTAAGATACGATACGAATTAAAGATTAAGTGACAAGCATTGGTGGAAGAATAATGATACAAGGAGTAGTATTGCATGCAAGTCCCATGCAACTAAGTAGTTAGGAAAAGCAAACTAGTAGTACCAAATGGACAAGAGGAATAGTAACTAGTTGCACCACTTTCCAAGGAGACAAGAGGACATGGTGGCCATACCTAGACTTGTACCATGTATAACATATCTATACACTAATACATATATCACCCAACACCTTTTTACTTTAACCAACCAACACAAAATCAAAACACAAAAAGCTCTCCCCCCCTCCAAGAACAAAGCTCTCGGCCAAGCAAGAAACCAAGGAAGAAAATTTTTCTTTCCTCCATTTCTCTTCATTCATAATCCAGGGCAAAATTCCTAGGCACTCTACATCATCTAAGAAAGGTATACTAAGAATTCCAAGCCCTTTCATCCATTAATTTTCAAGATATTAATTGTTAAAGTTATTGTGAATAGTAACATTATTAAGTTTTCTTTTAGATCTTGGATTATAAGGAGTGTAGAAGCACATTCAAGGTGTTCTTGAGACTTGTAAGGCATACCCAAGGCTCCTAGATACTCAAGAAGGTATAAAAACCCTAACCCATCTTGGCCATGTAGTGTTTATGAAGTTTAATGATAGATCCATGTGTATTTGTGTTAATCTTGGATGTATAAGTGATAGATGATATAGATCTTGAGTTTAGGTGTTGTGGTTGTGATTTTGATGCTTGTGGTTAGTGTATGTATCTCCATGAATGTTATAAAGTATGAACTTGGTTAATTAGATGTTGGTTGTGGTGTGGATGTAAGAATCTTGGTTGATTTAGTAAAACAAGCTTGCTGAGTTTTTCCCAGGAACTTGACCTGTCTTGTAAGAGGATTTTGAACCCCCAAATCTTGTCCCCTGAGGTCCTAATATATATTGTTAGAAAGGTATTTGAATGTAGTTTCCAAAAATATAAGGTTCATGACTAGGTGATGTATAGATTTTTAGTTATGGCCGGAGAAGTGGAATGTGTTTCTGGATTCCGGACTGCACTAAATGGTCCCTTGTGAACCTTGTTTAAACCCCTAAAAATTTATGTGGGATCATAGAAACATTATAGAAGCTAGATAATGCAGTGGTGAAGGCTACCCAAAAAGAATTGGATTAAAATATGAATTTTTCAATTTTATAAAAATGCTAGAGTAAAATTCGCGCAAGGGAAAAAGTCGTAAGTGGAGTGTAGTTTTAGGGGTAATGAATATGGTTCGGATATGGTAACCAAATTAAGTCGAATAAGTGAAGAGCGTAATCGAGTGATGACATGAACCTATAGTGGGGCTAGAGTGTCATAAGACGTAGTCGTTAAGTTAATTTTGTACCCCCTAAAACCCCGCAATTAAAGAGATATTGTTAAGGTACTAACGAACAGTTATTTCTCATGTATAGATCGTTCCACTCCGCACGTTCGACCATCCCAACCACACCCAGGCAAGTTTACTTTTCAAAACTTACATATACAAGGACTTTTACTGTTGTGTTTGTAGTTTTCAATCATATCAAATGCTTATGTTTATCGAAGTATCGATGAAATTGCGATGTATAAGTACATATATGTTTACACCCCTTGAACTTGGAATGAAATGTTTTCTTCGGACAACGACTCTAGCAATAGAGGTCGTAGCGGTCCGTATATACTATTGACCGAGGAGCGGTATATTATTATATCGTAATTAAATTGCGAAAACCCGAAGGGTCATTCGGGGAGTATCGTATACTCAAGTAATTATTTTTATATCTTCGTAAATACTCAAAATACCTATCTTGGATTAAAAGCTTATTTAATTAAATAATTATTTTATTAATTATTAATATTAAATCTTAAAATATCATTTATTAATTATTGTTCTTTATTTTAAAAATAAAGCTAATCCAAGATACCTTTAATACTTTCAAACTCGAACTCTTTCGAACTCAAAACATTTTCGAAAACCCCCGGTCAGGTTTGTTTCTTGTGTGATTTCAAGAATCATCGGTCGACTGATGTCGAACCTCAATTACTCTGTTTTCAATCAAAATCAAGTTTTCAAAAGAAAAAGAAAAGGGACTCTGGCAGGTGTGGGAACCGTTGACGAACGATTCCCGGGATGTGTAAGCGGCCGTGAGCCAGGCGGTCCGTCAATTATTATTCCGGCCCAGGTGTTGCCGAAGGATGATTACGGATGTAGTTTTCATCGAGGGTGATTACGGATGTAGTTTTCACCCGGGGATAGTTACGGATGTAGTTTCTATCCTTCTACCGGTAGAGAAGACCCGCGGATTATTGGACTTGGATGTGGCGACTGATCATCGTCAATCCCTGTCAGGTTTTATGTTTTCTTTAAGTCCCATTCCTCCATTTTGGAAAATGCTCTGACACTGCTTCTTAGGCTTATGTGCCAAGTTGCTGATAGTGTTCTATTTTGATGAGAAAGATGTTGACTCTATGCAGTATCTAGAACTGCAAGTTTATTTTGGAAATAAGGGCACGTATTGGTGCACCTTCGGAATTTATCAACAAAGACAAGTGATCTTATAACTGATTGATACAAACGAGTTTAATAACTGCTAATCATATGAAATGTTATATTGCTTACCTTATACATATATTTCTTGCTGAGATATAGTTGCTCACTCTTGCTTGTTTTCAAATTTACAAACACAACAGCTAGGCGAAATGGCAAGACCCAGACAGACTGCCCGAAAGCAGGTGACTAGACCCGAGGCAGCAGTTGAGATTCCACCGGTAGGCCCCATTAGCCGGATTGGTTGGCAACTTTTGTTAGTTCGTTTTATTTATAAGTATGACCTGTGCAAAGCAGTGTATCGTAACAAACTTTCAAGCCGCCAACTTCGCTTCTTATCGAAGTGTTGCTGGTAGCATAAATACTATTTAATTCGGTCTGTAATAACTCTAAAACTTTTATTTCCGCTTAATCAATTGTGTGACGTTTCTGAGACTCTAACCTCTGTGTGTGTGTGTGTGCGGTGTGAGTTTATTGTGGGGTCGATGGCTGTTTTATATATTATGTGCAAGAACAGGTATGTTATTAATGGAAAATGGACCGTGAGCGCCTAAATCTCCGACCCCGGATCTGGGGGCGTCACAACAACCGCATATTTTACTCCTCCTTTGCCTTTGGGAAGCTCCCCAATTAAATCTATTCCCCAAACCGCGAAAGGCCAAGGACTAGTGAAAGGTTTAAGAGGTACGGCTGGGTTGACACCCAACTTCGCGAACCTCTGACAGCGATCACATGCTCGAGTGTACCTGTGAGCATCTCCTTGCAAAGTCGGCCAATAATACCCTTGACGGAGTATTTTGTGTGCCAAAGAGGTTCCTCCAGAGTGGTTACCACAAATCCCTTCATGCACCTCCCGCATGATATACTCGCACTCATCTCCGTAAATACATCTCATCAAAGGCTTATTAAAACCCCTCTTATACAAGACTCCTTCATAAATTACATACCTTGCCGCCTTGTATTTCAACTTCCAAGCTTCATCCTTATCTGAAGGCAAAACTCCTTTAGTGATATACTCCACAATTGGAGTCACCCAGTGATCTTTCACCGTAGCTTCCACATTCAATGCTTCAACTTTTGAAATACTTGGCTGAAGCTGAACCTCTAGGGGAATGACTCCCAGCAAAGTAGCTTCCCTTTGAGAGCCTAGCTTAGCCAGTGCATCTGCATCAGCATTCTCCGACCTAGGAATCTGTTCCAAATTTACCTCCTTAAACCTCCTTATTAATTCTTGTGCATACTTTATGTATAAATCAGTGCGAGGGCCTCGAGCCTGAAACTCTCCTTTAACATGCCAAACCACCAACATTGAATCACTGAAGACTGTTAAATTTTCCACCTTCATTTCCAAAGCCAACTTCAAGCCGGCAATTAGGGCCTCATACTCAGCATCATTATTAGTTGCATAGAATGAAAAATGAACAGCACTCTACAACTTATGTCCTTCAGGGCTTACCAAAACTATGCCGGCACCTGCTCCATTAGAGTTAGCTGCCCCATCCACATACAAAGTCCACCACGGAGCACAATTTTCCAGAGGCACCTCTGCCACAGGTAGCTCACCAATAGGTACACATTCATCTCCACTTACCTCAAATGATGGAGGAAATTCCAAAAGAAAATCAGCCAATGCCTGCCCTTTTATTGCGGACCTCGACTTATATTCAACATCAAACTGCCCTAACTCAATGGCCCACTTCATCAACCTTCCAGAAGCTTCAGTTTTATGCAGCACCTGCCTTAGCGGGAAAGAATTTCGTACCTCGACCTTATGAGACTGAAAGTAAGGCCGAAGCTTCCTTGAAGCAAGAATTAATGCAGGCTAACTTCTCCATGTTAGTGTACCGGGTTTCTGCATCCAGCAACCTCTTGCTTACATAATACACTGGAAACTGCACCTTCCCCTCCTCCCGAACCAACACCGCACTAATGGAATACTCAGAAACTGCTAGGTAGAGTATCAGAGCCTCACCATCGACCGGTTTAGAAAGGAGCGGGGGACTACCCAGTTGTTCCTTTAGCTTCTCAAAAACAGCTTCGCATTTAGCCGTCCACTCAAAGTTCTTTCCTTTCTTAATTGCCGAAAAGAATTCCCTACACCTGTCTGAAGATTTTGAGACGAACCTGTTCAGAGCTGCAACCCTTCCTGTTAATGACTAAACCTCCTTAACGCTTCTGGGTGACTTCATTTCCAACAAAGCTTTAATCTTTGCAGGGTTAACTTCAATACCCCGGTGATTAACCATGAACCCGAGAAACTTACCAGATTCTACCCCAAACACACATTTCTGAGGATTGAGCTTCATCCTATATTTCCTCAAGATGTCAAACATTTCTGCCAAGTTCGAAACATGATCAGCTTCCTTTTTTGACTTTACCAACATGTCGTCAACATATACTTCCACTGTTTTCCCAATTTGATCCTTGAACATCATGTTTACCAGACGCTGATACGTAGCTCCCGCATTGATTAAACCAAAAGGCATCCCAACGTAGCAATACAACCCCCTACCTGTTATAAAGGAAGTGTGTTCTTGGTCCGGGCCATACATAGGAATCTGATTATATCCTGAATATGCGTCCATAAAGCTTAGCAGAGCATGCCCAGCAGTTGCATCCACCAGCTGGTCAATAAGAGGAAGCGGGAAGCTATCCTTTGGGCACGCCTTATTCAAGTCTGTAAAATCCACATAAGTACGCCATTTTCCATTGGGCTTTTTAACCAGCACCGGATTTGCCAACCACATGGGGTAAAAAGACTCCCTCACCAGACCAGCTGCCAATAATCTGTCCACCTCTTCTCTCAAAACAGAAGCTCTTTCACCACCTATGGCCCTTCTTTTCTGCCTTACCGTTTTCACTTCTTGATCAATATTAAGACGATGACACATTATCTTTGGGTCTATCCCAATCATGTCCGAATGATCCCAAGCAAATACATCCACATTCTTTCTAAGGAAGTTCATCAGAGCTTCCCTCATATTCGGATCCAGCTGTTTTCCAACTTTCAGCTCCTTGCCAAAATCAGTGTTATCCACCATAAAAGATACAGTGTCTCCTGCAGCACCAGCTTTTTCTTTGGATTCGGGCATCCTAGGATCCAAATCAATTTCCACCAGGTTCCCTTTATCCTCCACCTGGGCAGATCCAGGTACCTCTACTTGCGATCGCTCTAAAATTTCCACCTCTTCAAAGTGACTATCATTGACTTCTTCCACGATGCCTTCAACAAAATCATCATTATCGTTTCCATTTTTCAGTTGAGGTGCCTCCAGCATGAGCACCTCCCTTCCAGTACCTACCCCCAAAAACGAAGCTACATCCACGTAAGGGTCTTCATCTGGATGTTGCACAATCATAATTGCATTACATGATTCTTTCTCACATACCCCTCCTTTCTGTTGAGAAGACTCTTGAGCCGAAGTATTTGGGAGTCCAAGATAACGATAACAATTGTCAGTTGTTCCACCATCTACCAATAGCACGTGTTTTGAAGCCTGCTCAGCAGTACGCAAGGCCTTACCGTAACATTCCCGTGAATCTGACTGACATTCTCGTAGGCACCCAATCCCATTAGGAGTTGGAAATTTCATTGAGAGATGGTAGATGGAAGTCACCACAAGCATCTCCTTCAAGAAAGGCATACCCATGATAGCATTATACGATATGTCTTCATTTACTACCATAAACTCTACAACCTGAGTTGCCACATAAGGTTCATTCCCCATCCTGATTGGGAGCTTCACTCATCCCACAATCTGAACTGGACCTCCAGTAAATCCATATAAGTCATTGTACGAGGGGAACATCTCCTTATCCAGGAGTCCCATTTTCTGATAGGTGTCATAAGCTATTATATTGCATGAGCTTCCATTATCCACTAAGATCCGATGTACATTCATCCCTTCAATGGAGAACATGACCACCAGGGCATCATTATGTGGATGATGTACATGTTTAGCATCCTCCTCAGTAAAGGTAATGTCTGCAGCTTCCCTCTTAAATAGCTTTGGAGGCCTTTCAGCTAGGTGGAAGACATTAGTGAGGGGAGCTCCTCTAGCCTCCCGTGTAAAGTTTTTAATAGAGTTCCTGCTCGTACCTCCAATATATGGACCTCCTATTATGGTACGGATACTATTCGCCCTTGCCGTACGATCAGGTATCATTTTTTCTGCCTCCTTTCTTTCTTTCTCATCTTTATATTGTTTCACCTCTTGTGCCACAAACTCCGTAAGGTATCCCTTCCTGATCAAATCCTCAACATGATTCTTCAAGTTACGACAGTCAGCTGTCTCGTGTCCATTTGCATCATGAAATGCATAATATTTTCCTAGGTCCCTCCTTCCAGGTGGACCGATACGAGTCGGCTTCCTGAACATTCCAGCTTTGTCCCCAACCTCAAACACGTGCTCAAGAGGTGCTGCCAACGGGGTATACTCTGAATATTTATTGTAGTTCTTCAAGGGTGGGGGCTTATATTCCACAGCCCTCCTTGAACCAGTTCCATTCACAGTTAGAGGTGTTGTCCTTTCCTTGCGACCAGCTTCCATTTTAGTGGAAGCTGAAGCTCCATGATAGAAAGCACGCCTATCCACATTTCTTCTCCTAGGACTGTAGGACCTGCTTCTTTTTCTCCCATTCCAACCAGTTGGGTTGTTATCTTTCCTCAATTTAGCCATAGATTCCTCAACTACTTTATGAGCTTCAGCTCATGCATAAAAATTAGCCAGCGTGACAGGTTCCTCTTTTTGAAGCTCCTTCCAGAAATCACTTCCAGGCCATATCCCAGCTATCAGAAATTTTTTATAGGTTTCATCTGTAGCCTTCCTCACTTTGGGCACCTCTGCGTTAAAATGCTTGAAATACTCTCTGAGAGTTTCTTTCTCCCTTTGCTTGATATTTGCCAAAGTGTTAGCAGGAGGTGCAAATGCCACAGTAGCCCGAAATTGAGTCACAAAGAGCTCGCTCATTTGCCTCCAGGAACGAACTGAATTAGATGGCAGCCTCTTGAACCACTGATGAGCATTATCCCTTAGCGTAGCTGTCAACAGCCGGCATTTTGTGCGATCCCTAACTTGATACACCTCCATCTCCGTACAAAAACGGCTGAGATATTCCACTGGATCCGTGGTGCCATCAAACTTCAGATCTCCTACCCCCATGTATTTAGGTGGAAGGGGTGAATCTCAGACCTTTTTAGTGAAAGGTGAAGCTACAGCTAGGCCTGATGTCGACCTCTTCTCAGCTTTAATTTTTTCCAAAGCTTTCCTTAAATCAGCCACCTTATAGTTTGCATCCTCTCCATCCGAGAGGTATTCCTCACTCTCATCCGTGTCTTCATTCGAGTCTCCATTCTGCTTGTGAGCTGAACTGTCTCGGGAGCTGGAGCTGTCTTCACTCCCGACGGCTGATTGGAGCTTGGTGGACTTAGACCTCCTGTCCTGAGTCCGCTCCTCATCTTTAGATTTTTCCTTCCTATAGCTCTTAGAACCCCTCGACTGAGACTTGTCAAGGTTGTCATTTCCATCCACCTTCTCCTTCGTTCCATCCCAAATATGCCGTAAATCTTTGTTATTGAGCTTCTTCCCGACTCGATCAAATACGCTCACACTCCTAGTTGGGGAATCCACAAGACCTTCCTTCCAATCCACATTCTCTCGATCCGTTTCAACATCAGAGAAATTATTTTTTCGAGCCTCCTGTTCGGGCTCTTCTTCACTCCCAAAATCCAAATTTCTTGGTGTCACTTCACGCCGTCTAAAGCGCCTTTCTGAGGACCTATGCTTTCTTTGTCCTTTCTTTTTCCATGATGATTTCCTTTCCAACTGGTCAATCCTACCATCCATAGCTTGAAGATGGTTGAGGATATCCTTAGCAGTTACTTCACCATCAGGATTGGCTTTACGCCTACCATCCTCGCCGCTTGGCGTCCGAACAGGTTCGAAATTTTCCGACATTGATTCACCAACTGATTTTTTTTTAAGAGAGAAAGGCCCCTCCTTCTAGCGCCAAAAATGTTATGCAAAAAATTCACACAACATCCCGAGAGAGCCTCGCTGGAATAACAGAAATTATCCTTGGTTTTCGGATAATTAAAAAAAACCGAACACCTGTAACAAAACAGGACAGCTGAACCTAATAATGATGTTTAGTGTTTAATGGGCTGGATTAACAAGGTCACCGGACAATAATGACATATATCTCCGGCCAAATATGCCCGGAATATGATTACTTAGGGTACACGTGCCTTGTGTATCGAAAAAATAAAAACCGAACCCCTTGCTAATTGCCTACATATCCTATTTATAGGAATCAAGCCCTAATGTAGTTCTTTTAGGTTAGGAATCCTTTCCTTGTTGATTAAGCCACGAAATAAAATAGTTTTAATAAGATATATTACTTATCTCTAATTTAGCTAGCCACCTAGTAGAGTCCTATTCGAAGTAGAACTCCCAAATCCCACTCCTATAATAACTTCATGTATATATCACAAATATTCAATAATTATCATGCTAGGAACGTATCTTTCTATGAAATAGACCATTAAAAGGACTCAATTCGTATCCCCTAAAAATTAGGAGATAATCCTTATCCATTCGGCAACCAGAGGTGGAGCCTGTAAGTACACCTGCGCAGCTTCCCTCCAAAATGGCACCTACGCAGCTTCCCTCCAAAATGGCACCTGCACAGCTTCCCTCCAAAATGACACCTGCCTACCAAATAACTTAACAGACCTCCACTTCTATGGGCCTATAAGCCCATTACAAATTTTGGGCACAACATAAACCAAGGCAACTCGGTCGTCCAAATTTATGTATGTTATGCCCTCGGGTTAGATGACAAGAGAAGAAAAAAGAAGATAATAGAAATTTTTAAAATTTTGTTTTCAAATTGTGCTTTCGAAAGGGAAGAGAACAATTCCGGGGAAAAAATATTTAAACAACTTTTTCCCCATAATCTTCTTTATAAAAATGGAATGGTCTAAGAGAAGTTCTAATTTATATTTTTAAAAAAATAAAAAATACCTCCATATAATTTTTTCTAAAAATTTCTTCCTTTCACAAGAACTTGGGAATACACGAGTGATTATTTTTTTTATTTCTCTTCTTTTACCTTTTCTTCTCTTCTCTTCTTTTCTTTTTTTTTATCAAAATATCTCTGAAACACAACATTAGTATTTGTATGAAGGTAAAAAAAACTCATTAAAAAAAAGTTATTATACTTTGTGTTGTGCCCAAAATTTGTAATGGGATTAATTTTAGGCCCATAGGTATTAAGGGCTTGATAGGTTATTTAGTGAGCAGGTGCTGTCTTAAAGGAAGCTGTTTAGGTGCTGTTTTGAGAGAAGCTGCACAGGTGTGAGTTCGGAGGAAGTTGTGTAGGTGCAGGTGCGCTTACAGCTCCACCTCTGCTTACCGAAGGGATAAGGATTATCTCCTAGTTTTTAGGGGATGCGAATTGAGTTCTTTAAATGGATAATTTCATTAAGGAGCACGTTTTTAATATGATAAATACTGAATATTTGTGATATATGTCTATAAATACATGGAGTTATCGTATGAGTAGGATTTGGGAGTTCTACTTCGAATAGGACTCTATTAAGTAGTTAGCTGAATTAAAGATAAGCTACATTTCTGATTAAAACTCTATTGTTTTCGTGGCTTAGTCAGCAAGAAAAGGATTCCTAACCTAAAAGAACTACATTAGGGCTTGATTCCTATAAATAGGATATGTAGGCAATTAGCAAGGGGTTCGTTGTTTTCACTTATTCTGTACGCAAGGCATGTGTACCCTTGGTGATCATATTCTGGACATATTTGGCCGGAGTTTTGCCATTGTTGTCCGAAGACCTTGCTAATCCAGCCCTTTAAACACTAAACACCATTATTAGGTTCAACTGTCCTGTTTCCTTACAGCTGTTCGATTTATTATCCGAAAATCAAGGATAATTCCTGTTATTCCGGCGAGGTTTACTTGAGGTGTTGTGTGAAGTTTTTGCATAACATTTTTGGCACTAGAAGGAGGGGACTTTTCCGATCTTTTGAGAAGAACGATGTCTAAAAGCTCCGGTGATGATCGTACCTTGAAGAACGACGGATGTGATCGTGAAATTGGCCTGAAAAGAAGGTCACTAAGCAAGGATTTCATGGATTAAATTCCATGTATGAGCAGGAGAATCATTACTCTGGAAAATAACCGGAAAAGATGGAGAAACGGAGGAGAAATCATGGCTTGATGGAAGAAAGGCGAAGAAGAAGGGAGGTGATTGCCTTCATTCTATTCATTTGATGGTGAAAATGCATAAAGGACGATATATGGCTCAGAGATGCAAATATTTTTGGCTTGATGAAAGAGGCCTGAAAAGAATGGCCGGAAAATGATGTTTTCAGATGTTAATTTCATCCGGAAATACCCAGAAATGAGGTCCCGCGATGAGAGCTTCTATGACCCGGCAGCTTCTCATGGGGTGCTGATATGTTTAACTAGACAGGTGAAGCTAAACATCCACCTGCTAATGGAGGTACGACCATCTGGAGAGGTTCAGTCCAGAGGTTCTAGAGGCAAAGACAAGAGAGACCTCAATCTCGAGGTTACACCTATGCAGAGGGTTTTCCTAAGGTACCCCCAAATCCTTCATCTTGGCATATGATAAAGAGGTTCTTATAGTCAAAAAATGGCAAATCTCTCTTTAGAGGTTCAATCGGTTAGAGGTGAAGGACAATTGAAGCTCCCATGGTGAAAATTATGGAGTAAAGATCTGGTTCATACCATACTACAGGTCGTAAGGAGCAGGTTCGCCAAGGAGGTGCTCAGAAAAAAGAACCTCTAACACTGCTTCCGAGCTACAGGCAATAAATGCATGAGGAAGGAGGTTCATGGTAGAGGTTCAACTGTTGGAATTAACAAGAAGTCGAATAACAAAAACCTCTACATGAAGCTGGAAGAGCAAATGAAGCAATCTAGGTTAATCGTAGCGGTTCTACCACGTAACTTGAGGTTCGATAGTTGAACCTGGAGCTTCCACTACAACAAGATACTACACTTGATTGAGGTTCTCTGAAGGATCCACCTTATGCCATGACGAAATTCACTACAGGAAGCTCAATGTAGAATATGAAGGAAACATGTTACCAGGTAGCCTTAATGGAGGAACCTCACGATGAAGGTTCCAGTTTTTCGGGGGGTAGTACCACCCATGGCATTAATGCAAATGGCTACTCTAATGAAGGATAATGAAGGCAAGGCGCACCATGTGGAAGTTATGACTAAGGATTAAAAAAAAATTACAAGGGAACCTTGCGGAGTTCTTGGTTGGTCATGTGGCAGCACCTACAGAAGTTGGTGAAAGCAACTTATAGGGGTGCTCATAACGAAAGCTTCACCAATAGTGGAAGGTGGAAGCTCAGAATATCTAGTTGAAAGCATCGAGCAAAAGGTGTCAAGTTATAGTTTAAATGATGTTGAAGCTCCGGAAAAAAGGCTATTAGGGAAGCTGAAGGCAAATTGGTACCTCTCCTAATTTGAAGAGGTGAGTGACCTATTCTGAAAAATACAGCAGAAGGGGAATATGAAGCCTCTAAGGTGATCAACTGATATAGAAGCCAACAATAAGATTAAAAGAGGAAGCTCTTGGAAAGGAACCATCTCAGCTCGTGAAAGCTTCAAGCAATATAATTATGGTGATCATCATGGTGAAGAATCCTGAGGAGGTTCTCAAACTATAAGCCTTTTAGGCATGATAAGTTGGAAGGTGTCTCATAAAGAGGTTCTACTGCTATAAGCTTCTCGAATATTGGAAGCTGGGATTTAGGGATACCTCATGGAAGGAATTGCAGAAGGAGTAGATGATAATAATCTCAATCAGATTCTGGAAAAGATGCTACTAGACAAAGAAGGATATACGAACGACCTCTTGGTTATTAAAGGAAGTGGTGTGAGGTTCATATATGGAGCTACCTACCAATCGGCGGATGCAGAATGGAAACCTATGTTAAAGGCATGTAAGCAAGAACCTCTCAAGGGAAAAATCACCGAAAGCTATAAAAGCTCGAGAAATAGTGGAGCTACATCTTTGCATGCAAAGGTAGTGGAAGGAAATCAGGTGTGACTGAAGACACCATCTCAAAATTGGTAGATGTCGGTAATCTTAATGAAATATGAAGGATCGAAAGGCAACATGGGTCGCACATGAGCGAAATATTCATCTTAGTTTTGAAGGTGAACCTTACAAGGAGATTGTTATCTATCAAGAGGTAGCTCCCCCAAGGCACTATCATTGGCAGCTTACTTGTTAAGAGGATGGAGGTTGATTGGTTTTAGCTGCAGGAGCAGCTTCTTCGAATTTTCCCTGCCGGTTGCAGGTTGGTTGGATTCAGCTGTAGGAGCAGCTTCTTCGGATTTCACATGCTGGTTGCAGGTTGATTGGTTTCAGCTGCAGGAGCAGCTTCTTCGGATTTCACCTGTTGGTTGCAGGTTGATTGGTTTCAGTTGCAGGAGCAGTTTCCTTGGTGATATGGGCTAAAAGTAAGCCCTAAAGACACATTAAATGTGGCATTAATTAGACCCGGTATGGTCCAAGCGTGGGGCCCACCAAATGGCCCAAAAACCTTAATTAGATATTAATTTCGTAATTAATATTGAGGGATAATTAACAGCTGGGAAATACAAGTCAAATAAGGATATTATCTCTCCAAAGAGTAGCCTCCAAGGCACATAGTCATACAAGGAAACAGACTCCTACAAGGAAGGAGTCTAGAACCTTCTTCAAGGCTGACTTGCCCATTAAGTCACCTAACCCTACTATAATTCTGAGGCTTCTCAGCCTATATATAACTGGAAGTGTCGTACGTGATCTAAGGTATACGGAAGGGTTTCATTTAAGGATTCAGACTGAGTTACATGTGCGGAAGAGTTGTGTTTCCTGTTTCTTACGCCAACTTAGCTCATGTAAGCTTGGAAGCAAAATACTGAAGCTATGTACCCATATAGGAAGGTAAGGAAGGATTGGGCCTCTCCTTGTATTGGTTCCTTTCGCATTTCATGACATCAAGGAACCGGGGGTAGTTGTTGTTCCCAAAATTTGTAATGGGATTAATTTTAGGCCCATAGGTATTAAGGGCTTGATAGGTCATTTGGTGATCAGGTGTTGTCTTAAAGGAAGCTGTTTAGGTGCTGTTTTGAGGGAAGCTGCACAGGTGTGAATTTGGAGGAAGCTGTGTAGGTGCATGTGCGCTTACAGCTCCACCTCTGCTTACCGAATGGATAAGGATTATCTCCTAGTTTTTAGGGGATGCGAATTGAGTTCTTTAAATGGATAATTTCATTAAGGAGTACGTTTCTAATATGATAAATATTGAATATTTGTGATATATGTCTATAAATACATGGAGTTATCGTATGAGTAGGATTTGGGAGATCTACTTCAAATAGGACTCTATTAAGTGGTTATCTAAATAAGAGATAAGTTACATTTCTGATTAAAACTCTATTATTTTCGTGGCTTAGTCAGCAAGAAAAGGATTCCTAACCTAAAAGAACTACATTAGGGCTTGATTCCTATAAATAGGATATGTAGGCAATTAGCAAGGGGTTCATTTTTTTCACTTATTCTGTACGCAAGGCACATGTACCCTTGGTGATCATATTCTGGACATATTTGGCCGGAGTTTTGCCATTGTTGTCCGAAGACCTTGCTAATCCAGCCATTTAAACACTAAACACCATTATTAGGTTCAACTGTCCTGTTTCCTTACAGCTGTTCGATTTATTATCCGAAAATCAAGGATAATTCCTGTTATTCCGGCGAGGTTTACTTGAGGTGTTGTGTGAAGTTTTTGCATAACATTTTTGGCACTAGAAGGAGGGGACTTCTCCGATCTTTTGAGAAGAACGATGTCTAAAAGCTCCGGTGATGATCGTACCTTGAAGAACGACGGAGGTGATCGTGAAATTGGCCTGAAAAGAAGGTCACTAAGCAAGGATTTCATGGATTAAATTCCATGTATGAGCAGGAGAATCATTACTCTGGAAAATAACCGGAAAAGATGGAGAAACGGAGGAGAAATCATGGCTTGATGGAAGAAAGGCGAAGAAGAAGGGAGGTGATTGCCTTCATTCTATTCATTTGATGGTGAAAATGCATAAAGGACGATATATGGCTCAGAGATGCAAATATTTTTGGCTTGATGAAAGAGGCCTGAAAAGAATGGCCGGAAAATGATGTTTTCAGATGTTAATTTCATCCGGAAATACCCAGAAATGAGGTCCCGCGATGAGAGCTTCTATGACCCGGCAGCTTCTCATGGGGTGCTGATATGTTTAACTAGACAGGTGAAGCTAAACATCCACCTGCTAATGGAGGTACGACCATCTGGAGAGGTTCAGTCCAGAGGTTCTAGTGGCAAAGACAAGAGAGACCTCAATCTCGAGGTTACACCTATGCAGAGGGTTTTCCTAAGGTACCCCCAAATCCTTCATCTTGGCATATGATAAAGAGGTTCTTATAGTCAAAAAATGGCAAATCTCTCTTTAGAGGTTCAATCGGTTAGAGGTGAAGGACAATTGAAGCTCCCATGGTGAAAATTATGGAGTAAAGATCTGGTTCATACCATACTACAGGTCGTAAGGAGCAGGTTCGCCAAGGAGGTGCTCAGAAAAAAGAACCTCTAACACTGCTTCCGAGCTACAGGCAATAAATGCATGAGGAAGGAGGTTCATGGTAGAGGTTCAACTGTTGGAATTAACAAGAAGTCGAATAACAAAAACCTCTACATGAAGCTGGAAGAGCAAATGAAGCAATCTAGGTTAATCGTAGCGGTTCTACCACGTAACTTGAGGTTCGATAGTTGAACCTGGAGCTTCCACTACAACAAGATACTACACTTGATTGAGGTTCTCTGAAGGATCCACCTTATGCCATGACGAAATTCACTACAGGAAGCTCAATGTAGAATATGAAGGAAACATGTTACCAGGTAGCCTTAATGGAGGAACCTCACGATGAAGGTTCCAGTTTTTCGGGGGGTAGTACCACCCATGGCATTAATTCAAATGGCTACTCTAATGAAGGATAATGAAGGCAAGGCGCACCATGTGGAAGTTATGACTAAGGATTAAAAAAAAATTACAAGGGAACCTTGCGGAGTTCTTGGTTGGTCATGTGGCAGCACCTACAGAAGTTGGTGAAAGCAACTTATAGGGGTGCTCATAACGAAAGCTTCACCAATAGTGGAAGGTGGAAGCTCAGAATATCTAGTTGAAAGCATCGAGCAAAAGGTGTCAAGTTATAGTTTAAATGATGTTGAAGCTCCGGAAAAAAGGCTATTAGGGAAGCTGAAGGCAAATTGGTACCTCTCCTAATTTGAAGAGGTGAGTGACCTATTCTGAAAAATACAGCAGAAGGGGAATATGAAGCCTCTAAGGTGATCAACTGATATAGAAGCCAACAATAAGATTAAAAGAGGAAGCTCTTGGAAAGGAACCATCTCAGCTCGTGAAAGCTTCAAGCAATATAATTATGGTGATCATCATGGTGAAGAATCCTGAGGAGGTTCTCAAACTATAAGCCTTTTAGGCATGATAAGTTGGAAGGTGTCTCATAAAGAGGTTCTACTGCTATAAGCTTCTCGAATATTGGAAGCTGGGATTTAGGGATACCTCATGGAAGGAATTGCAGAAGGAGTAGATGATAATAATCTCAATCAGATTCTGGAAAAGATGCTACTGGACAAAGAAGGATATACGAACGACCTCTTGGTTATTAAAGGAAGTGGTGTGAGGTTCATATATGGAGCTACCTACCAATCGGCGGATGCAGAATGGAAACCTATGTTAAAGGCATGTAAGCAAGAACCTCTCAAGGGAAAAATCACCGAAAGCTATAAAAGCTGGAGAAATAGTGGAGCTACATCTTTGCATGCAAAGGTAGTGGAAGGAAATCAGGTGTGACTGAAGACACCATCTCAAAATTGGTAGATGTCGGTAATCTTAATGAAATATGAAGGATCGAAAGGCAACATGGGTCGCACATGAGCGAAATATTCATCTTAGGTTTGAAGGTGAAACTTACAAGGAGATTGTTATCTATCAAGAGGTAGCTCCCCCAAGGCACTATCATTGGCAGCTTACTTGTTAAGAGGATGGAGGTTGATTGGTTTTAGCTGCAGGAGCAGCTTCTTCGAATTTTCCTTGCCGGTTGAAGATTGGTTGGATTCAGCTGTAGGAGCAGCTTCTTCGGATTTCACCTGCTGGTTGCAGGTTAATTGGTTTCAGCTGCAGGAGCAGCTTCTTCGGATTTCACCTGTTGGTTGCAGGTTGATTGGTTTCAGTTGCAGGAGCAGCTTCCTTGGTGATATGGGCTAAAAGTAAGCCCTAAAGACACATTAAATGTGGCATTAATTAGACCCGGTATGGTCCAAGCGTGGGGCCCACCAAATGGCCCAAAAACCTTAATTAGATATTAATTTCGTAATTAATATTGAGGGATAATTAACAGCTGGGAAATACAAGTCAAATAAGGATATTATCTCTCCAAAGAGTAGCCTCCAAGGCACATAGTCATACAAGGAAACAGACTCCTACAAGGAAGGAGTCTAGAACCTTCTTCAAGGCTGACTTGCCCATTAAGTCACCTAACCAAACTATAATTCTGAGGCTTCTCAGCCTATATATAGGGTCAGACCCTTCACCCTAGAACTACGTTTTTTGGCTTGATCTTTGATATTCATCAGAGTACGTAGGCAACTTGTGAAGGCAGATTCTGCCACGAGCACAAGAGTAGCCATTAAAGCACGAAGCTCACACACCTTAGCATTAAATATACACAAACCCTAGCCGCAATACTGGTAACCTAGTTTTTATTCCACAACATTTGGCGCCGTCTGTGGGACGACAACGTCAACCATGGTTCAAACACGAAGAACAACATCAACTGAGGCCATACCCCTTAACTCTGCTCCACCAGCCACTTCTGATCCGCTTATCACTACTGAAGAAGGACAAATACCCCCATCAACAGGGGCGGTCATTCAACCTCTGCTCACTCAACCCTCAGGGACGACTCCCCATATTGAGGGGACCCTCCCGATGGTTGTCCATCAAAGCCAAGAAACTAACCCTCTTCAGATGGTGGTTTCTCCTCTTGGCAACGTTGATCGCAAGCTACCCCCGGGGGTATAGATCCACACTACGGATCTCCCCTTGAATACCAACCCGATGTATGGGCTGCCTAATTATCCCCCTCGACGAAGGGAACCTGGACCAAGCGGTCATGCCTTACAGATCCGAGATTGAGAATATGATGACTACTCTGGTCCCTATACTGATGATTCATCATCATCTGAGGATGATGATGATGAAGCCCCG
This sequence comes from Saposhnikovia divaricata, assembly GCA_036435485.1. Taxonomy (NCBI): domain Eukaryota; kingdom Viridiplantae; phylum Streptophyta; class Magnoliopsida; order Apiales; family Apiaceae; genus Saposhnikovia; species Saposhnikovia divaricata. The sequence goes on along the minus strand of CM071597.1, from coordinate 61,948,469 downwards.
AGGAGGCGACGTGCTAGCAAAGAACCTCTAAGGAGGACACGAAGGATCCATGATGGACTCCCCTTGACAACTGATGAGAGGATCAAGGCTTATGAGGCTGAGATCTTAAATTTGAAGGACGATATGGCAAGAGAACAAGATAGATTGAATCGAACTCAGCCCCCCCCCCCAACTACAGAGAGGATTCTCATTATAAATTTGGAGAGGCCTTCAAGGAGACAAAGAAGGGCTGATACCCGAACTGAAAAATCAACAAGGGTGGAGACCCCCAGAAGCAACCCCAAAGATCTAATGCCACTTGGGGACCCTGATGACCCCACACCTCCATTTACTAAGGAGGTGATGAATGCCCATATCTCAAGGAAATTCAAGATGCCGACTATTAAGGCCTATGATGGAACGGGCGATCCCGCAAACCATGTCAGGACATTCTCAAACGCACTGCTGCTGCAGCCTTCAAGTGACGCCTTAAAGTGTAGGGCGTTCCCTCAAACTCTGTCGGGCATGGCTCAAAGGTGGTATAGCCGCCTACCTGCAAACTCAATTGGCTCTTTTATGGAGTTGAGCGCTGCCTTTATCAGCCAATTCATTAGTGGGAGAATTCATGAGAAAAGTTCTGCATCTCTCATGTATGTGGTGCAGGGGAAGAATGAGAATTTGAGGGATTATCTCAAGCGATTAACCAAAGAGACATTGAATATCACCGATCTGGAAAATAAGGTGGCCATGGTAGCCCTGGAACATGGAACCACTAACCTCTTCTTTAAAAGGTCTTTGGCAAAACACCCTCCTGAAAACATGGCCGAGCTCCAGAGAAGGGCCGATAAATATATCAAGGCTGAGGACAGCATGAAAAAGGAAACCGCAGGAGGCAATGGCAAGGGTTCTAACGACTCAAAGAAACGAAAGCCAGAGCAAGAGTACGACGCTAGGGACAAGTATCTCCGGGCTGGCAAGGACTCCGAGTCATCACCAAAGAAGGGTTTAGGACAGAGATTTTCTGATTATGCAAGGCTGAACGCTCCTAGGAGTCAGATTTTGTTAGATATTGAGAAGGATAAAGACTTTCGGTGGCCTAAGCCACTCAGAGGTGACCCCGAAAAGAGAAACAAAGATCTGTATTGTAGATTCCACAGGGATGTGGGACATGATACAGATGACTGTAGACAGTTAAAGGACGAAATTGAATTTTTAATCTTGAAGGGAAAGTTAAACAAGTTCACCAAGGGTGAAGATCGTGGAACCCAGAAAATGGATTATGATAGAAGAGACAATGATAGGAGGGATAACGATCGTGATCGTCACCCACAGCCTCGAAGGCCAGTGATCAATATAATTTGGGGAGGCCTAACAGCGGCCGACACAACCCGAAACTCTCGAAAGGCCTATGCCAGAGAAGTGATGCACATCGTAGGAGAAGCCCCGAAACGTGCTAAGACCGAGATAGTAATTGGTTTTGATGATTCGGACCTTGAAGGGGTGAAATTCCTCCATGACGACCCTTTGGTCATAACTCCTGTAATTGGAAACTCAGAAGTGAAGCGGGTCCTGATAGACAATGGAGCTTCTAATGATATCTTGTTTCATGACGCTTTTGTAAAAATGGGGTACACTGACTCTCAATTGACCCCGACTAACATGTCTATCTACGGGTTTAACGAAGTTGAGTCCAAGGTTGAAGGGACTATTCAGCTACCCGTGACAATAAGGCAAGAACCTAAGGAAGCCACCCAGATGTTGAATTTTCTGGTGATTAAGGCTACTTCGACGTACAATGCAATCTTGGGGAGGACAGGACTTCATGCGTTCAAGGCTGTTGCCTCTACCTATCACATGAAGGTCAAATTTCCAACCAGGAATGGTGTTGGGGAACAGAAAGGAGATCAGAAAATGGCCAGGAGTTGCTATGTGGCTGCTTTGAGGGCTGATGGAGCCGGGGGGTAGGTACTCCTGATTGAAGACATGGATGTCCGTGGTGATGATAAACACAGAGGAAGGCCAGCAGAGGACTTGGTTCCCATACCTCTAGAGTTTGGCGACCCTGGAAAAGTTACTTATGTAGGAGCTTCTCTGAAGGAACCCTTGAAGGGCAAATTGATAACATTCTTACAAGAAAATAGTGATGTGTTTGCCTGGACAGCGGCTGATATGCCAGGGATTGATCCCCAACTCATAACTCATAAATTGAATGTCGCCCAAGCGAAAGACCATAAAGCAGAAGAAGAGGAATTTTGCTTCAGAAAGGCAAGAGACCATTGAGCAAGAGGTGGACAAACTCTTGGAAGCTGGTTTTATTGAGGAGATTCAGTTCCCTGAATGGTTGGCTAACCCTGTGATGGTTAAGAAAGCCAACGGTAAGTGGAGGATGTGTATAGACTTCACCGACTTGAATGACGCATGCCCTAAGGATTGCTTCCCTTTACCAAGGATTGACACATTAATAGATGCCACGGCTGGGCACGAAATGTTGAGTTTCATGGATGGATTCAGTGGCTACAATCAGATTAGGATGTACAAGGATGACATCCCAAAGGTATCCTTCATAACTGACTTTGGTGTTTTCTGCTACCTTGTTATGGCTTTTGGTCTAAAGAATGCAGGAGCTACCTATCAATGACTGGTGAATAAGATATTCGCCCATCTGATTGGAAAAACGATGGAGGTCTATGTTGATGATATGATGGTTAAAAGCTTGGTCAAGGCGGACCATATTAAGCACCTTAGAGAGGCATTCGAAGTGCTGAGGCACCATAAAATGATGTTGAATCCAGCCAAGTGCGCCTTTGGCGTTGGATCAGGCAAATTTTTGGGTCTCATGGTTTCAAAGAGAGGCATAGAGGCCAACCCTGACAAGATCAAAGCGATTCTGGACATGGAACCACCCCGTTCTATACGGGATGTACAGAAGTTAACGGGCCGAGTGGCAGCCCTAGGGAGATTCATCTCCAAATCAGGTGACAAGTGCTTGCCTTTCTTCCAAGCAGTAAAGAAGGTGAAAAATTTTGAATGGACTCCTGAGAGCCAAGTGGCCTTTGAACAGCTGAAAAAAAACATGGTCGAAGCCCCGTTGTTGACCAAACCAAGTCCTGGGGAGACTCTTTACCTATACCTGGCAGTATCTGAACAAGCCTTGAGTGCTGTCCTCATTCGGGAAGAGGAGAAAGTCCAGAAACCTATCTACTATGTGAGCAAAGTGTTGCATGGGGCTGAGTTGAATTACTCACCCATAGAAAAGTTTATTTTGGCATTAGTGACTGCCTCGAGGAAGTTGCGACCTTACTTCCAGGCACATAAGATTCAAGTTTTGACAAACCAGCAGTTAAGAAACATATTGCATAGCCCTAAGGCCAGTGGAAGGCTAATCAAGTGGGCGATTGAGTTAGGAGAGTTTGATATCACATATAAGCCTCGAACAGCCATTAAGGCTCAGGCATTGGCTGACTTCGTGGTTGAATGCACTATTAACAACCAAGAAGTCGGGGGGCAAGAGATAGTGACTACCCCTGGGAAAGAGAAAAAAGAAGAGGAACTTACACCTGATCTGAAGGAATATTGGGTGCTCTATTTTGATGGAGCATCAAAAACAAAATCTAGTGGTGCAGGTTTAGTTTTGCAAAGCCCCGATGGGTTCACAGTTGAGTATGCTTTAAAGTTGGATTTTCCTACTACCAACAATGAGGCGGAGTATGAGGCATTAATAGCTGGTTTGGGTTTCGCTAGAATCATGAGGGTCAAAAATCTCAAAGTTTGTGGAGATTCAAGGCTTGTGGTATCACAAGTAAATGGTGAATTCGAAGCTAAGGACGAGACTATGGCGAAATACCTGAGAGTCGTAAAGGCTGTTATGACTCAGTTTGAGGAGTGCTATGTTGAGCACATTCCGAGAGAAGAAAACATTAAGCTCGATGCCCTGTCTAAGTTCGCTTCTTCCGAGATAGAAAATTATGCTGGGAGTGTCTACTTCCAGGTCTTGAAGGCCCCGACCGTTAACTCGAATTAGTGGCACCAATTGATATAGGGGGCTCTTGGATAGATCCTATCAAAGCTCACCTTGAAATCGGGTGGCTCCCAGAAAATGCCTTGGAGGCACGAAAACTTTCAGTAAGAGCATTGAGATACGCTTTGATTGAGGGCATTTTGTACAAAAGGTCGTTTATCATCCCATACTTGAAGTGTTTAAGGCCTCAAGAGGCAAGAGAAGCATTGGAGGAAGTTCATGAAGGGATCTGTGGGCAACACTTGGGGGCAGAGCCCTAGCTCACAAGATCATTCGTTTAGGGTTCTATTGGCCGGAGATGTTGGCTGATGCACAAGACTATGTCAAGAGATGTGAGAGATGTCAAAAACATGCTCCAATTGTAAGGCAACCGCCTGAGATGTTAACTTCAATTAACTCTCCTATTCCGTTTGCGATGTGGGGGATGGATATACTTGGTCCTTTTCTCATGGCTTCAGCACAAAGGAAGTTCTTGATAGTGGCCATTGATTACTTCACTAAGTGGATTGAGGCTAAACCTCTGGCCAAGATAACCACCAAACAAGTTGCCCAGTTCTTTTGGGAGAACATAATCTTCAGGTATGGAATCCCACGAATCCTTGTAACAGACAATGGGACACAGTTCAATAATGAAGAGTTCAAGAAGTATTGTGAAGAGAATGCAATTGAGCTTCGTTTTACCTCAGTGGCACATCCACAAGCTAATGGGCAAGCTGAGGTAGATAATCGAATTATCCTTGATGGACTGAAAAAGAGGGTCGAACGCTCTAGGAACACTTGGGTAGATGAATTGCTGCCCATACTATGGGCATACCGTACCACTTGTAAAGTGACAACTGGAGCAACCCCATTCTTGCTGTCTTATGGAGCTGAGGCAGTTGTGCCTTTAGAGATCATGCAAGCGTCACCTCGAGTTGAGGCATATGAACCAGAAACTAATGAAGAAGGGATGAGACTTGCCCTTGACTTAATTGACGAGGTTAGAGATGAAGCCAATGCTAGAAATGCTGAATATCAGAAGAGAGCCTCTTTTCACTACAACCAGAGAGTTAAGGAAAGATTCTTTCGACAAGGCGACATGGTTCTAAGGAAGATTGAAGCCTCAGGAGTCGGCCTGAAAGGAAAGTTAGCACCAAACTGGGAAGGACCGTATCTAGTCAGAAAGGTGTTAGGACGAGGATCCTACAAGTTAGAAACCTTGGATGGGGTTGAGGTGCCCCGAACTTGGCATGCTGTGAACCTCAAAGTTTATTATGTTTAAGTTCTTTTGGCAAAGGCTTGGACTTTTATCTATTTATTAGGAATAAGGTTCGAATGAAACCATTATAGAGCATGTTGCTCCCAGTAGGAGATAGAGTATCTATGTAAGGGTTGAACCCATTTTATTAATTCCTTTGACAGCATAATGGAATCTATTCTGTTTTCTCTATGAGTTATTCCTCCTTGTTAAAATAAACACGAAAGACAAATGTTGAACTAGCTTGTGAGTTTAGTACCAGCCAGGGGGCCAAGTACTCGTAAAATTCTAAAGTTTAACAAACTATGAGCAAAGGCAAGAAAAATGAACACAACAGAAACTAACTGCATAAATAGTTAAATTAAAAGTTACACAAATAAAGGCCCGAAGGCTATTAAGTCAAATGGCAAAAACCAAGAGTTCTGATGAGCAAAAAGATAAGTAAATAAGGCTTAAGAGGCCTTAGGGGCCTCCTTAGCAGGAGAATCATCCTCGGAGCTAGTGTCTGTAGTGGATCCATCCGCAGCAGAGTTAGCAGGACCAGATCGAACTAGAGGAAGCTTAGGATCCAAGGCTGAAGTGGTAGTGGTAGCATGCTCTTTGACCAAAGCATCATCCTCCCCGAACAACTCTTCGCTGGAACCAGGCTCGTTAACTAATAATGGGGCAGGAAGATGGGGGCTCACGAAGTCTGAAGGCTGGAATAAGCCAGGATGGCTCCTCAGAACTGCCTCAATGGCCTTATTCCAAGCCTCGAAAAACTGGCCAGGAAATAGCAGCTCATCGTGCTGATCCATGAGGGTCTTGTACTCATCAGAATCCAGATAGTCATCGATGATCTTCTCCCTGTCATACTTCAAAGCTACCAACTCTGCCCGAGCACTAGCCAGATCCTCATCCTTATCTTTGAGCTTCTCCTCTAGATGGTTGATAGCAAGGCTTTTCTTTTGAGATTCAGATTCATACCCCTCGGCTTTCTCCTTCCAAGCTTTAGCGTGGTAGAGAGAACTCTGGAAGTGAACGTTGGCCTGTGCACAGAAACAATGATTATGTTAGAGTAAAGTAAATAAGTACGAAATTTAAAGAATGCGAGGTTTGAGACCTACCACAGCTAAGGCTTGAGAACCAAGTGCCTCTGATTCCCCGATGCCTCCATTGACAACCAAGTCTTTGTAGTCTAGAGGGGTGATCGAGTTAAGAGACCAGTCCATAGCGTGCTTGGTCGAACCCACGACGGAGTCCCGCTTCGTGAAGCCCCAGGAGGGCCTAAAAACAGAAGATTGGACGTTTACTTGAGAGCTCCCCTCCAAGTCTGCTATATCACCAAATTTAAGGTCCACTTTTTGGACCTTATGAGCACGTAAGAACGCGGGCTCAGTTCCTTTCTCTCGAGGATCAGCATTCCGCTTTGCCTGGGCCATCCTCGAAGTTTCGTTATCTGGATCAGGGGAAGCTTCCACAAGCATCTTTGCAATTGAAATGACATGAATGGAAACACGATTGAATAATTCAAGTATGAAAATAGAAAAAAAAAACAAAGGCAAGAAAGGAAGTTACCCCGTTCGGAAACTTGTGAGAGGCATTTCCATCTGAAACCTTCGAAAAGGTTTTTCTAAAGAGGGTACCCCAGTCACCACCCTCCCACTCAAGATAGGCAAACTCTTTCTTCCAACCAGGGTTGTTGTCTGGTACTGATTTACCATTAAAGATAGGGGACTTTGGGGCGAAGTTTGATATATACCCAGCCAGAATATAAAGCAGGGCTGTTGTAAATTTGGAAAATTTTGCGAAAAAGGGCAACAGATAAAGGAAGGTTTTGCCTTAGACAAAAAACCATAAAACACAGGATTATTCTCCATGCGTTTGGGGGTAATTGACAAGGGCTACACTGAATGTCAGCTAAAAGGCGGGGGATAAACTCATGAAAAGGGAAACGGAGGCCCGCTACTAAACACTCCCTATAGATACACAAGGCATTGGGCCTCCAATGACAAGGCCTGTCACCTGGCCCAGCTGGGACGAGTTTATAAGGTTTTCTAATTTTATACAACTTGTTATATCTAATAATTTCGTCTGTATCGTGATATGTATTACAATAATCATACGCATCTAACTCGGCTAAGGAAGGATAGTCGTCTGCTCTTTCATTTAACATATCTAAAAGAGAGGTGTAAGGAGAGCGAATTTGGATGGTACCTTTGGAAGAGGCTGAGTTCATTTTCATAAGGCGAGCTTGAGCTTTGTCCGCCATTGATGACAGCTTGAGATTCTCGACTTAAAACGGAGAAGATGACCGGAGACGAAGGCCGGAATTAGCCGAGAAAAACTCCAAACGGAATTTGGGAGAGAGACTTCTTAGCTAAAAGTTGAGAGCTCAAAGATGAAAATGTGAAGTGAGAAGTGAGAGTGTGAAAAATGAATTCTCAACTCTCACTCTTATATAGGAATGAACAACCGGTTGGAATACTCTCAAACGGTCAGAAAACCTACGGTGACCGGTCAGAATTCCAAAATTGACCTACCAAAGGCCCACGAAACCGGCCCAAATTAAAACCCAATTCTGGAACGTTCTTAGAAAAATATCTTGAAGAAATATCAAAGATATCTTGAAGAAATATCAAAGATATTTCGAAGAAATATCTAAGATATTTTGAAGAAATATCAAACCCAAACCCTAATGAAATATTTGAAATTTGAACAGGCCCATTATGGCCATGGGGTCATGCCCAAAGAAAGAAGGTATTTTTATAAAAATACACACTCCAAACATGTAAAACCTCAAAGGCCCAAAAGTAGAAAGGCCCATCAAGAAAAAGCCCGAAAACTTTGAGGACTTTATTTCGATCAAGATTCTGGTCGAAACGACCAAGAATCCTGATCGAAAATGTGTTCGACAACAAAAAATTTGGATGCTTAATTCGACCAGAATCCTGGTCGAAATGACTAGGAATCTTGGTCGAAAATGTGTTCGACAAGAAGAAATTTGGACGCTTAATTCGACCAGAATCCTGGTCGAAATGACTAGGAATCTTGGTCGAAAATGTGTTCGACAAGAAGAAATTTGGACGCTTAATTCGACCAGAATCCTGGTCGAAATGACTAGGAATCTTGGTCGAAAATGTGTTCGACAAGAAGAAATTTTGACGCTTAATTCGACCAGAATCCTGGTCGAAATGACTAGGAATCTCGGTCGAAAAGGCTTTCGACCAAGAAGAATTTGGACGCTTAATTCGACCAGAATCCTAGTCGAAATGACTAGGAATCTTGGTCGAAAAGGTTGTCGACCAAGAAAAGTTTGGACGCATAATTCGACCAGAATCCTGGTCGAAACGATCAGGAATCCTGGTCGAAAAGGTCTTCGAGCAGAGAAAAATGGAACACATACTTCGACCAGAATCCTGGTCGAAACGACCAGGAATCCTGGTCGAAAATCTCTTCGATCAGGATTTTCTAAAGCCCTTATTTCGACCAGAATTTTGGTCGAATTCCTGGTCGAAATTCTGGTCAAAAAATTTCAGTTTTGTTCGAAATTTATTCTGAAAATTGATTTTTGGACATCAAATCTTCGTGGACATGGAATTTTTATAAGAGAAATACCTGTGGGTACTATATAACTCTAAAATATATGTACGATACGGGAAGTACTATGGATGATTCCTTCATATTGAATGGACAAAAATCCAGTAACAGAAGTTACTTGAAAATAATTGTTTAGCCTCGAATAAGGCAAATCGTCGTAAACGTGTAGGTCGCTCCACCCTTTACATTAAGACGATACTCGTGAAACACTAGTGTACAATTATAAACCCTGACCCAAGTCTCAGAAAAGACCATTAAAACTTCAAGGAAAACCTGATCAGTTTTCCTAGAAGTTGGGGGGCAAATGATATGGGCTAAAAGTAAGCCCTAAAGACACATTAAATGTGGCATTAATTAGACCCTGTATGGTCCAAGCGTAGGGCCCACCAAATGGCCCAAAAACCATAATTAGATATTAATTTCGTAATTTATATTGAGGGATAATTAAAAGCTGGGAAATACAAGGCAAATAAGGATATTATATCTCCAAAGAATAGCCTCCAAGGCACATAGTCATACAAGGCAACAGACTCCTACAAGGAAGGAGTCTAGAACCTTCCTCAAGGCTGACTTGCCCATTAAGTCACCTAACCCTACTATAATTATGAGGCTTCTCAGCCTATATATAGGGTCAGACCCCTCACCCTAGAACTACGTTTTTTGGCTTGATCTTTGATATTCATCAGAGTACGTAGGCATCTTGTGAAGGCAGATTCAGCCACGAGCACAAGAGCAGCCATTAAAGCACGAAGCTCACACACCTTAGCATTAAATATACACAAACCCTAGCCGCAATACTGGTAACCTAGTTTTTATTCCACAACACTTGGTATTAACCTGCTGGTTGCAGGTTGATTGGTTTCAGCTACAGGAGCAGCTTCCTTTGTAACCTTGGTACATAGATCATGTTTACATGATGTATGTGGATTATACGTTTATGTGTTTATTTGCTTTTTGTTTATGTGTGAATCTTGAATGTTTGAATGGTTGGATCTAGTTCTTTATTATCATTAGTCATATGTCAAATAACTAGGAGGGTAGCGGGAGTATGGACCTGCTAGGTAGATCCTTTAAGTATGAACCTCCACGGAGAGTATGGACCAGGCTCGCAGAGTTTCTATGCTCATAGGATCGCGAGGTGCCTTGATGGAGTCAGGCTCGCGGAGTTCCTATGCTCATAGGATCGCGAGGTGCCTTAACGGAGTCAGGCTCGCGGAGCTCCTATGAAAATAGGTTCGCGAGGTGCCTTCATGGATTTTGGCTCGCGGAGCTCCTATTAAAATTGGTTCGCGAGGTGCCTTCATGGATTTTGACTCACGGAGCTCCTATGAAAATAGGTTCGCGAGGTGCCTAAATAGATTCTGGAAGCGTGAAGTTCCTATAAATTTAGGTTCACATATCGTGGTTGAAGGGGTTGACCTATGAGGTCCTCTTATATTGGAAGCTGTTTTGGGAATACACCATCAGGTTCATGTGGATCCTAGGAATACGAGGCACATGAAGATCCAGGCGAAAGGATAAATCGTGTGGGAGCCGGAATACAGGCCACATACTGATCTTGGAAATATTTAATGAAATAACAATAAGCTCCAGCTGGATAGCCGAGCGGATTATCATGAGAGGTGCCAATATGAACGGACCTCAAACGGATTGGAATATGGATGGCATAAGGATTGGCGTATGGATTGGAATATGGTTGGCATATGGATTGGAATTCGGATTGGACTATGAGCTCATCAAACCCTTGGTCGGGTAGTGAAGCTCTTTCATTTTTGAAAATCTTTACGTCAATGGAATGATGTTTAAAAGCATATGGGTATTTGATACGAGTTATACCTACAAGAATCTTAAAAGGCCAAGTTCTGGAAGTGTGGTTTTGCTACAACTACTTATGGTTTATTGAGGTTCAGGTACAGCTGCTGGTTTTTGACCAACTGCTTCTGAGTTGATCAACGTATTTGGGATTCAAGCTGGAAAAGGTTTTACATATTATATCAAAAGGAAATCCAACGACTTAGGGGGTACATCAGATTTTCATCGAAGAGCTGGCAGATTGGAAAAGAGGTTCTCATCATAACTTGCCGAGAGGGAGCCTCTACCAAATAGGTTCGACGGCCGAACCTGATCTAAAGCGGAACCATAAGAAAACAGGGTTTGGAAGTTTAGGGTATCTTTGCAATAGCAGGAGCTCTATACGGAAGCTCCATGGCATGGCTCACAAGGAATTCTTACACGAAGGTTATTTTAGTAGGAGAAAGGAGCATCTCAAGGAGTCAGATTATGGTTTTCAAGGAAAAATGTCGGAAGCTAATAGGTTTAGGTACGAAGCTGAGGAAGCTTATTGTAAGAACCCAAATTTTGGGTAGAATTAAAACTTTTCTTATTGTGGTTAAAGAGCACTAATGAATGGTGGTTTCAAAGAACAATGATTGTAATGAATGGATATTGCTTTGGACAATGATCCTGATGCATTGGTATATTGTCAGAATAGAGTAATTCGATGGTTGAGGACCTAGATAAGAATAATCTACCATCCAGGAAGGAGCTAATGGATCCTTGAAGGGAAATGAGTACGTGCATAGTGTTTCCCATACGTGCATAGTGTTTTCCGTACGTGCATAGTGTTTCCCATACGTGCATAGTATTTCCCGTACGTGCATAGTGTTTCCCGTACGTGCATAGTGTTTCCTGTACGTGCATAGTAATTTGGTGGATGAATAGTGATTTTGTAAGTTGGAAAACTTTTCACGCCACCCTATGTACGGGACGTGATATGGATGTTTCGAAGACATATTAGTAATACGCGGAGGAAATAATTGATTGCAGAGACGATCGGAATTCAGAAATTCCAAATTCTTTTTCGGTATAATATTTGACCGGACAGTGGATTAAATATTATTATAATCCAAGAATTGAGATATTAACTTTGAGGATTTGATATTTTGGGATGTTATTATATTTGATTTAAGAATGAAGGTAGGAAACCACTGAGGCAGTGAAACAAGCGTTCTAGAAACCGCTAAAACGTTATAACGAGATTAATCAATAAAGCGAACGAATCCTAGATTACGGATTAAGTTCGTATCGAGATTAAATATCCTATATGATCATCAAGAGAATTATATCAAGTGGATTAAATTATTTAATCAAGGATTAAATCAAAACAATTTAGGAGTTAAGTGATTTGAATCACTTAAATCAAACAAGAAACAAAACAAATATCTATCAAAACTTATCCAAGACTCTTGGCTCTTACCCCAATGCTATCAATCTCATCCTACCAGCTGATAATATCTAGTTATATGAGCAAAAAGTAGATGATCAAGTGGGAGAAAAGAGAGAAAAGCAAAAGAAAACATAGAACATACAAACTGTCCAGCAGAAACATAACACAAAGAAAAATTCATATCTCCATTTCTATCCATGATAAAATCACCAAATTTTAACCATAGCTTCTCCACTCCATGGGAAATATTCGTTCCAAATTTCATGGAAATCCAAGTAGTATAGCCTAGTCAAATCCATGCTTAAAGTTGGAGGACCAAAACTGTCCAGGTTCTGATCAGAAGAAAGATGGGGCTCAAAATCCTAGCTCCCATGGTTGGATTCTTGTGTTCTATAGCTCAAAAGAAAGCCCTCGAAGATTAGAAGGTGTGGTAAAAATTTTAGAACCAAACTCTTAGTTTTTGATTTTATATGATTTTTACAAGATTGATGATGAATAGTGGATCTTAGAAACTAACTTTGTTTTCATGATTTCTTTGGATGATCTAAGGTTTGATTAAGCTAGACAAGGACCATACCAAGCTTATTAAGGTTATATAATACTCCAAGGAAGGTAGATCTCTTGAAACCCTAGCATTTGATTTGAGATTTATGAATGTTTTTGATGGATTTAGCTTGGTATGATTATAGTAATAATTATAAGCATGATTATGTAATTAGTTATATGATTTAAGATGCATGATGATTTTGATGCTAAGATCAGTAGCTTCTGGACTTGTGAGATGATTATTATGTGTATAAGTTGTATTGATGCCGGTGTGGCTTGGGTTGTTGATTGCGATTTTTGGAACGTTCGTATTATAGCCGTTATAATGCCGAAATTTCGTTAATCATTGAAAACCGTGCATCACAGTAGGTCTAATGGCTGAAACTGGACAAGTATCTAACATGCCCTTGTAGATCTTGAGTCGTAGATCATTTTGGAAAAAGAATCGAATCAAACAGACTTACGGTTTAGGATTTATGACTGATTTACTAAAAGTAGTTCGAATCCGTAAACGAAAGTTCGTAACTGAAATTGAACCCTCGTAAAATATGTAAAGTCATGACGAATCTTGGTAAATAAATACTAGAGGTAAAAAGAAAGGTGTGAAAGAAAACCGTATGTCAAAAGGATCATTTTTCGATTTATTAAAAATATTCGAGTCGAGGTTAAACGCGAACGAACCCCTAAAAGACGACTCTATTATAACTTCGGTAAAACACTTAGAAAACGGGCGATAAAACTCGGAGTATAATATTGGTTCGTAACGATCGACTTTAGAACTTGTATGACTTAAGTATGTCCCAAGTGTAATTACAGTGACATGTCGTATTAACGAACGAATGTCGGGTCGGATCAATGATAAAAGGAATCCACAAAAAGGGGTATAACAAGATAACTCGAGAACGTGTTTTGATTTAAGTATAACTTAACTTTTAAGATGTTAATTGATTAATCCCGAATGCCTTGGCTATTTATAGATCACCAAGCTGACCCGGGACCCGCTACCACTACCCCTTACCGTACTCGACTACCAGGCAAGTTTCAATTCCCTTCTTTTAGGCTGTTGTTGTGAATATATATATATATATATGTTTTCTGTTATACATATGTCATAGCATGCATGCCTACTTTCAAGTTATATCGTTATGCTTGTTCCCTGATTGTTTATTAGCTTATAAATTAGATAACTAACGTATCAATTATAAGCCGGTTATTGTAAGACCCTCATAGAAGGGCGTATACATCTTATTCGTCAAATATAGACCGGGAGTCAATATTTCTTGATATATCGAGATCACCTCAGAGGAAAATATTTAAGTAAATATTTTCCATTATTTGGGCGACGAATATTATTTGAATATTCGTTCGAGATTATTTATTTAACGATCCTTACTTCAAATAATTATTTGAACGTAACCATTCGACGAATAATATTTTTCAATATTCATTCAAAGTCGAATAGAATATCGATTATTATTCCGAATATTCTTCTAAAGATTGGACTACTAAATGAATATTATTTGAATATCCATTTAGACTATTATTTTATTAAATGAATATTACTTTTGAATATTCATTTAAGATATTAATTACTTGATGAATATTATTCTAATATTCATCTGAAGCTTGATTTATTTATTGAATATCATCTCGAATATTCCTTTAAAGTTTGGATTACTAAATGAATATTACTTGATATTCATTTAGAATATTATTCATTAAATTAATATTACTTTTTGAATATTCATTTAAATTCCTTATTAATTAATGAATATTATTTTGAATATTAATTTAAATATTTATTTATTCAATAAATATTCTCTTGATGTTTCTTCAAGGATTATTTGGAGAAATACTCTGATTAATGATATTCTTTCATATTCCTAAATATTCTTTAAATATTTTAATTCAATAAATATTCTCTGAATATTTATTCCATACTTAGAATAACCTCAATAAGGTTTATCTTCTTCGATTATTACGGAAAATATCTCGGAGTCATATTATTATTAATCTTATATCAAGAAAGGTTCTCAGACATCATTCTTCTTGAGTCTATCTCCCTAAAAATAAGGGAACCTTACTTGGAAAATGTTATTTATCTTGTCGACTTCCCGGTCATAAAGTATTCTCTTCACTCGCAACTCGGGTGCTATTAAGTCGTTGTTTACCTTCTCATCTTTCGAGGGGTAAGATTGTTGGAACAAGTTGATATTCGTTACCAAGCAATAGCTTGGAAGTTATTGGTGAATTTTCCTTTCCAACTAGATACGACTATTTTGTATAGTCTTATCAACAAGTATTATACTTGGGGAAAGGGGGACGAACGTTACATTCAGAATCATGAATTCTATTTGAACTAGGAGTCGTGTAAGAAGCCGAGTAGTGCCGGTCCATCCCCTTTGGCCCAACCGTTGGCCGGGGAGAGCTAGTAAGGCGGTATACAAGTAAAGCCGTCAGTTCTTCCTTCTACCGGTAGTAAATCTAATTTGAGCTGTACGATCTCGACTGATCATCAAGATTGGAACAGCGGGTGCGGTGAATACTCCATCATTGGTTCATCATCCAAACTTATTTATTTCCTGCAACATGATTACTGTTGGCAGAGCTGGAAAAGTGTTCATAACTGGAATTGCAATCTTTTCATGCAAGTTCCTCTTTTTAATGACAATGAGAATATCACGCTTACTTTTGATGTAGCAGATATTTCTACAAACAAATACTTTAAGTTACCTTGTAACTTCATCGTTCATATTATACTGGCATCATTTCCGTAAATGGATGGCATATGGTTTGAAAGATACTTTTGAACTGTTATATATTATCGTTCAGTTATATATTATTGTTGGTGGGCTATTGCTCACCCTTGCTTTATTATTATATCACAACAACAGCTAGACCAGATGACTCGCACAAGGCGCACTCGACGCGGGCGAGGACGATGAGACTACCAGAGCTGAAGAAGAAGCTATTGGTAGGATATATTTATTCTTTCAGTACCAAGTATATGGTCTAGTATGACTTATGTTAATGGATGGCAAAGAGTATGTATTTATATTGAAATTCTTTTGGATTGTAAGAACTCATAATGTGATTAATAAAAATTTGATTGTTACTCTGATTTCATCTCTGGGACTATAACGGGTGTGTTTTACATTGTTGTGTTGGGTCATAGAGATGTAATTTATTTTATGTTAAGGAAAGTTCAAGTGTTGTGGACAGAGTTGGAAACCGTAATGACCGGATCCCGGACCCCGGATCTGGGGGTGTTACACTTATAACTGGAGCTGGAGTGTCGTACGTGATCTAAGGTATACGGAAGGGTTTCATTTAAGGATTCAGACTGAGTTACATGTGCTGAAGAGTTGTGTTTCCTGTTTCTTACGCCGACTTAGCTCATGTAAGCTTGGAAGCAAAATACTGAAGCTATGTACCCATATGGGAAGGTAAGGAAGGATTGGGCCTCTCCTTGTATTGGTTCCTTTCGCATTTCATGACATCAAGGAACCGGGGGTAGTTGTTGTGCCCAAAATTTGTAATGGGATTAATTTTAGGCCCATAGGTATTAAGAGCTTTATAGGTTATTTGGTGAGCAGGTGTTGTCTTAAAGGAAGCTGTTTAGGTGCTGTTTTGAGGGAAGCTGCACAGGTGTGAGTTTGGAGGAAGCTGTGTAGGTGCAGGTGCGCTTACAGCTCCACCTCTGTTTACCGAATGGATAAGGATTATCTCCTAGTTTTTAGGGGATGCGAATTGAGTTCTTTAAATGGATAATTTCATTAAGGAGTACGTTTCTAATATGATAAATATTGAATATTTGTGATATATGTCTATAAATACATGGAGTTATCGTATGAGTAGGATTTGGGAGTTCTACTTCAAATAGGACTCTATTAAGTGGTTATCTAAATTAGAGATAAGTTACATTTCTGATTAAAACTCTATTATTTTCGTGGCTTAGTCAGCAAGAAAAGGATTCCTAACCTAAAAGAACTATATTAAGGCTTGATTCCTATAAATAGGATATGTAATCAATTAGCAAGGGGTTCGTTTTTTTCACTTATTCTGTACGCAAGGCACGTGTACCCTCGGTGATCATATTCTGGACTTATTTGGCCGGAGTTTTGCCATTGTTGTCCGGTGACCTTGCTAATCCAGCCCTTTAAACACTAAACACCATTATTAGGTTCAGCTGTCCTGTTTCCTTACAGCTGTTCGATTTGTTATCCGAAAATCAAGGATAATTCCTGTTATTCCGGCGAGGTTTACTCGAGGTGTTGTGTGAATTTTTTGCATAACACTTTGGAACGGGCCTAGTAAGGGACACCGAGAATAGGTATTCTCCTAAAATAAAATTTTATGTTTTTTATCATTAAAATTTTTAAAAATATATTTAAAAAATTTCATAAAATTTAAAAACATAAAAATGTTTTCACAAAAAAATACTTGATGTCCCTTAAAAATAAATTTTCTAGATCCTTCCCGTCTATACCACTGAACCTAAGATGTTGGGCCTATTGCTCGTTGTCAGATCAATAATTTATGTGGTGTTTCATTCTGAACGTGGCCCCATATCACATGACGAACCAAGAGAAGAGCTATATTTTTTTATATAGGTTTTGATAAATATAAACTTTACGTCATAGTCATAGATAACCTGATACAACACATTTTTATTTTTATTTTAAATATAAAAAGTATTACATTAAATAAAAAATAATGCACTTTGATTGTTTCATCTGTTAATGTCAAGGAAAAACTTAGAGCATCAGAAGTGGGTGTCCATGAATCCACTGGATCCTGAGTATTTACTGAATTTTGTTAAGGAAATTACTGAAATTTTGATAGGAACCCCCTAATTAACTTGCCCACTAATATATACAACACTAAAAAACCCAGCACGTTTTAAAATAAATGAGTCAGCCCAATAAAATAGAAGGTCCAAGTAATTTAACATTTTAAATGAAAAAAAAATCATTTTTATATAAATTTTGCATTTTTTAATCACTGTCGTTTTTATTAATATTTACACAAGAAATCCATTAGAAAAAAATTCCTAAATCCACCACTAATTAATGTTACCTATGACCTAAAATACAACATTTTAACGTTAAAAAATTAAATGAGAGTCTTTTGTTCTCTCTCTTCTCTCCTTTCCTCCTTTTCTTTTGACCCTAGCCGCGATCCCCTCTCTTTCATATTTTCCTTCTCTTCCCCGCATTCATCTTCTGCCTGCATCTTGTATCTTGTATGTGTTATCCTTAAATAAATAATCACGGATCATTTTATGTGATATTATTAAGGTTATACGATAAAAATGTAATTAATTTCATGATAATAATATAAATACGGTTTATGGGACTTGATCTTCCACAGACTTAAATCGTCTCTAGCCGTATCTCGTTCTGACTGATGAGTGGACTGATGAGAATATAGGAATAGAGGTTGTGAATAATCTTGCGGACCACGACCTTGTTATGTTTCTTATATAATAGTCTAATTAGACTCAATTAACTCATACCGAATAATATGTTATTGGACCTTTTATTTTAGACTACTTAATTAGTTCAAATATAGAATAAACATTAAATATAATTGTATTTAATTTGTAAGCCCATAAATTGTTATTAGATTATAAAAATAATCTAACAATCTCACACTTGGGCTACAAATTGTTTCAAACAACTATTACATTCAATAACCATAGGTGAGCACAAAATTGTTAATTTTTTAGAAAACATCTTTTTTGGTCAATCTGGTCCATCTTATATATAAACATAAAACCAAAGCGATCTTCGTCACATTGTCGTAACTCGATCCTCAATGATCACCGCATAAATATATTCAATGACATAGATCAAGTATGGATGTGTAACTGAAAATTACATGTAATGTGATCTCAATCATGCCTATTTCCAATTGATCCTTAATACCATAGTGAGGTCAATCTTTATTCTTTCAAACTTTATGTCAAAACCATAATGGAAAGAGATAACCCATATAGAGCAATAGAGAGAAAAAAATAAAAGAAAATAACTTTATTCTACAGAAACTCAAAATACATATGTATCAACATAGTTTCACTATAAAAACTACGTATCGAATATATATAAGAACAAAACAAAAAAACTCTCACTAAAATTGAATATCCTATAATGAGACAAACACCCATATGTCATGTCCAGTATATATGCCCAAGAAAAAAAGATTTTATGGTATCAAAACTTTATTAAGTTTGTTTGTTATGCTTTCTAGTAGGGATGAGGCTTCATAGGCGCAAGAAGGTGTCATGACCTACCCTATTGTCATAATATTAGTAATGTATATTAAATTTTATATAAATTTATATTTTTAGTTATATGTTTATGTAAAAATAATTTCTGGTCCTTATTGAATAAAATTTTTGGCCTTTACAAAATATTTTTTTGACCCATCAAACTTCCACTATTAATATTTATTAGATTCCTTTCAAAAAAAATGTTTATTAAATTAAATCCAAAATTCTTAATAAAAAAATTAATTCAAAAAAAGTAAATACAAAAAAATAGGTTGTGTCTCCTGATCTTCTCAAATCTCTACAACCCTGCTTATTATATGTGTCAAGGTGAGCATGTGTCAAGGTGAGGTCGTGCTCATCATCAAAAAAATAATGTCATTATTAAGTATCATTATCGAGTGGACATATTTTATGTTGTCATTCATTCTCAATTACAAGAACTGAATCACAAATTTAATGAAAAATCTGTAAAGTTGCTTGGTTTAAGTTGTGCTAAAGTGGATGACATATGTAAATTAGTGCATAAATATTATCCAGAGGACTTCACAAAGGTGGAAAAAGAAGACTTAAGGGTTCAGTTACATCATTTTGATAGTGAAATTACAAATTTTGAATTTATTAGATTATTTAGTATTTCTGAGTTGTGTCGATGGTTGGTACAGTCAAGAAAGTTGGATATTTATCCATTTGTTTATAAATTAATTAAACTAGATTATAGCCCGTGCTTCTTTTAAATACTTTTAAAATTATATGATTAAATAAAATAGAGTATAATAATTTATTATGGATATAATTTAACTTTGTAATTAATTAATAAAATTATTAGTAATAATAATAGTTATCTAATAAATGATATGTATTGATTAGAACTAATAATATAAAATCTTAATGTAAATTTGTTATTGACGGGATTCGAACCTTGGATCTTTAGAAAAGGGATTTAAATATAGAATATTCCTTATTATTAGATCTGACGGCTATTATCTATTTACTAAATATCTAACGGTCACTATTTTTTCAGATGGTTGAACCAAGTTGAACCAAACAACCAAATTATACCTCTGTTTGCTTATTATATAATAACTAGCTTATAACCCGTGCGAAGCACGGGTTTATTTTAATATCTAATAAATTTTAATTAACATTATAATTATGTTTTTATATAATCATTATTTTCAATAATGTTTTCTAAATTTTAATTTAATATAAATTTAAATAATTATATGCATGATTTAAAATTTATATTGTAAAATTCTAAATTAAATATCTCGTTGACCGATTCTAACCTTAAATGTTTAGTAAGTAATTTAATCATATAATATATCTTATTATTAAATCTGACGATTCTTATTTATTACTAAAATAATGATTTGAATATATGGTGTGATATATTTGGGTGTATATTAATGATTGCAAGATTAGTTTTAAATTAAAAAGTAACGTGTTTTATTCAGGAAAAAATATTACTAAAATAATGACGGAAAGATAAGGTGTGATATTTTGGGTATATATTAATTATTGTAATATTAATTTTAAATTAAAAGATAACGTGTTTCAATTAGAAGTGAAATCTTTGGAGAAGATGGGTAATTGAGTTGTCATAGTAAAAGGAAAGAGTCCAAGCGGGTGGAGGAATTTTAGTTGTAATATAATTACTTTAACATTAGTAATTAACTTTTTGAGATATTATTTTTATTATATAATAATATTATTATTTATTTAATAATTAGGATAACCAAACCGAAAACCAAAAAAAATAGGATAACCAAACCAAAAACCAAAACTTTCAATGTTTCGGCTTTAATATAATAGTACTAGCCTAAAACCCGTGCGATGCAAGGATTTTTTTTAATATTATATAAAAAAATTTATTAATTTAAATTAATTTTTTTTTAACATGAATTTTGGTGGCTTACATTTTTATATGAGATGATTTGATAATAATTATATAAATGTTATCCGTGATATTTCTAGAAATGGAGGGATTTTAGTTAGAAAATATAGAAAAGATGATATGTTTTAATTAAAAAGTGTAATCGATTAATTATTAGTAATTATAAAATTATTACTTTATTTTATTAAATAGAATGCCCGTGATATGATTAGAAAAATAGAGAATTTAGTTAGAAAAAATTAAAATGGCAATATGTTCTAGGTGAAAAAAGTAATTGATTAGTTTAAATTAATTATAATTTAATTACGTAATTTTACTAAATACAATTGCTTGTAATGTTTTTAGAAAAGGGGAAATTAATATTGTCCGTGAAATTTCTATTAAAAGAGCGATTTTAGTTAGAACATATAGAAAAGATGATACGTTTTAGCTGAAAAAGGTAATTGATTAATTAATAAAATTATAATATTATTATTTTATTTTATTAAATAGAACCGATCGAGATATAATTGGAAAAAAAGAGATTTTAGTTAGAGAAAATAGAAAGGTAATGCGAAGATGACATGATTTATGTGAAAACTAGTCGATAAAGCCGCGCTTCGCGGCGGCGTTACAATATTTTAAAAAAAATTCCATATATTTATGTTATATTATAATATTAATATTAAAGTTTAATAATTAAATAATCTTTTCTAATGAAACAAGAAAAATTTCTTGTTAAACACGTTTTTTTCGATTGAGTCGCTCTCTCGTTAAAACCGAAATTCCAACTTTAACATATAATTTATATTATAAAGACTTATATAATAATTTTTATCCATAAAATCGAACCGTAAAAATAAAAAAAAATTATGACATAAGTATAAAATTCTAATAGCTAATACAATCTTTTCTAATGAGCCGTCTTCCCATTAAATACTTTTCGAGCCGCTCTTATTTGGAACCGAAATTCTAACTTCATCATATAAAAAGAGTAAATTCCAATTTTTATATTATTTAAACTTTCTAATATTTATAGAGTTTTAAAAGATGAAAATACGTCTTATTTTTCCGCATATTATAGATATTCATGTATTTATTTACAGCTTTCGCATGGGAATGTCTTTCTGTTATGTTAATATATCAAAAAAAATCAAAATACGAAGATTTTTCATTACGGGAATAATATTAAATTTATGGATATATTTTTCTAATGCAAGTATAATAAACTTGTATAAAAAAGTTAAAATAAAGGATTTCTAGGAAAAAAGATATATAGTTTTAAAAAATCGTATAAGACGTCTCCATGGTCCTCATATTCTACTTCCAATTAAACATTTTATTTTATGTATTCTTTATATATTCAAACATCTTTTATATGGTCTTCTATAATAAACCGCTTTCTCGTTAAACACAGTTATTACTATTGATCCGCTTTCTCGTTGTTGACGGAGGAATTTGGTAACAACAAAGTTTGAGGTCTGTCGCCGGAATCAAGATCTATGATGGTGGTTCTTCGCCGGATAATTCGCCGGAGTGTGGTGGTTGTGATGAATTGGGGGCTGAGATTGAGAGGGTTATTGGTGGTGGCTCGTAGCTCTTCGCTTCCATCCCCCTCAATTTGCCTACGTACCTCTATATTTATAGAGGATCAAGCCCACGTAGTCCTTAGAGAGCAAGAAACCCAATTGGGCTTGGATTGTCGGTCTAGCTTCCAGAATGTTCTACTATGAGGCCTAACCACAAAGGCCCAAGGCTCATCCAAGATCTCAAGACTTCACGGATAAGGAAACTTCCCCCGTCGAGGACTAGTCCTATCCGCTACCGCTATTTCTTGATTTCAAGGATGCAGGTATAGCCGTGGTTTACCCCAAGTGCAGAACGCATCCTTGTCCCCCGAATGAGAAGCACCCACCAGATAGCAGGACAGGTGATCCGGAGCTTTTGGGTGCAAAGTGCAGGATTACTCCAAAGTTCCCCAATGAGAGCGCGCCCATTGGCTACAGGAACAGAGCTCCCAAAGCACACACCAGAAAGTCCCCATCTTTCCACCTTAGGGCGCGCCCTTAGTGTCTAAGAAGGGTCCTTATATCCAGGTAAACCCCTGGAGGCCTTCTGCGACGGACATCCCCCTCCTGAGATACGACAGGAGGGAATTCTTCAATATCTATTGGAATTTAAGCCTGAGTGGAATCCAAGCTTGAGTGGAATCCAAGCTTAAGTAGAATCCTTCATTAAAAACTATAAAAACTTGAGTAGAATTCCATCTTGAGTAGAATTCCAGCTTGATTAGAAATCTCTGATATGGAAGTATCAATTAGGGCGCGCCCTCCCTATAAGGAAAGTGAGGGCGCGGCCTGGTTTCTTCAATCTATGCCAAAACCCTAATTTATCATGAAAATCCCCAAATTAAACCCGTATCTGACCCGGATCTATTTTAGAATACCCGAACCGAATTTTGGGCATAACAACTACCCCCCAATTCCATATGAAATCAGAGATGTTATATGGAATTTTCCTCAAAAAACCCAAAATTTATGTAGCTTTTCTCCTCCAGGGCGCGTCCTGAAATTCTTCAATCCACATCTCTAAGCTTTTGCATCCATCTCTAATTTTGGCTTCTTCGTAGAGGAATAACACAAATGCACAACATCTCTAAGTTTACATGAGCTAACTCGGCGTAAGAAACAAGAGATATTATGCACGTGTAAACCTCTCACCGAGCTTGCCCTAAAGCTAAATATATATATTTACAGAGGGTGTGCCTTATGATATTATGACGTACGGACCCCTTCAACTATCATCCACATACACTTCCATGGTCTTTTCAAGTTCCCTCTGCATTAATCAAGCCAAAGGACATTCCAATGTAACAGTATAATCCTCTATCTGTGATGAAAAAGGTGTGCTCTTGATCAGGTGCATACATGGAAATCTGATTATAACCCGAATAAGTGTTCATGAAACTCAAGAGAACATGTGCTGTTGCATCTTCCAACAGACCAATCCGAGGAAGAGGAAAACTATCCTTTGGGCAAGCCTTTGTTTATATCAGTGAAATCTACACAAATCCTCTATTTCCCATTAAGCTTCATAACGAGAACCTGGTTAGCTAGCCACTCCGGTAGTAAAACTCTTTAATCAAGCCAACGTTTAACAATTTATCAACTTCTTCCTTCAATGCAATAGCTCTTTCCCCAATTACTGGGCGTCACTTCTGCCTAATACCCTTCCTGTCAGGATTTATATTCAAGTGATGACACATGACCTTTGGGTCGATGTCCACCATATTAGCATGACTCCAATGCAAAAACATCTCAATTTGTCAAAAGAAAGCTTGTGAGCATATCTCTCTACTCAGAATTCAACTAAGAACCGACCTTCAAAATTTTACTTGAATCTCTAGCATCCACCAACATTGAGATTGTATCTTCTGTCGAATCTGTCTTTTCCACCGGTTGAGGCATTCTTAGATCAATATCAAAATCAAGACTTCGAGGGTCTTCAATCATGGCACCATCCTTGGAGGGCACGTCCTCTTTTAGAGGGAAGTCTTCCTCAACAAGGGTATGCAGCAAGCCTTCAAGCAACATCCGCCTACCTTCAACTTGCTCACCTCTAAGATTGATGGAGATGACGTCCTCCGAATCTTCCTCAACCTCTTCCAGAATCCCTTCTTGAAGATCACCAAGAACTGGGGCACTTTCCTTATGCAATTTCCCAAGGCGCGCCCTGATAGGGGGCGCTTCCTCTTTTGCTTTTTGGACAAGATAAGGAATTACTTTCACTGAGGGCGCGCCCTCTATCTCGTTGTCTTCTAAACCCTTTGATTGCCTTATGATAACAATCCCTCGAATCATGCTGGGATCCTCAAATAGTTCCTACTCCATTGGGTGTTGGAAATTTCATTGCAAGATGGTAGATAGAAGTCACAACCTTCATTTCCTTCAACAAAGGGCGCCCTACCAAAGCATTGTGCGATGATTCCACATCCAAAATCATAAAATCCATCATTTGAGTCACAGAAAGAGCTCCTTCCCCAAGAGTTACCGGTAGCTTGATAGTTCCCATAACTTTCACAGACTCACCCGAAAAACCATAAATCCATCCATTGTCTGGAATCATATCCTTATCCAGAAGTCCCAACTTCTTGTAAGTGCCATAGTATAAGATATTCACCGAATTCCCATTGTCGAAAAAAACCCGATGCACATTCTTGGATCCAATCTGGATTGCCACCACCAGAGCATCATTGTGTGGATGGTGTAACCATTTAGATTCTTCCTCAGTAAAAGTGATATCCGCACACTTTCCCTTGAACAATTTGGGCGACCTTAACCCCAAGCTATTCATATCGTTGAGAGGTATATCTTGCCTCTCAAGCATATCTTTCCAAAGCATTTTTATTATCACCCCCCAAGTGTTGTCTTCCAAAGATAGTGTAGATACTTCCCTCTTTAACAAACTTCTTCTCTTCAGGCATGTCTTCATTACGGAGGGCACGCCCTCCGTTCTCCTCAGGATTCTCCTTATGCTTCTTGACTTCTCTGACAATCCAATCGGTCAAGTATCCTTCCTTGATCAGATCTTCAATTTTATCCTTCAGCTGACGACATTCATGAGTATTGTGACTTGTCGACTCATAGTACTCTCAGTGCTTCTTCTTATCCTTGCTTTACCAGGCAGATAGAGGAGTCCGCTTAAAAAGCCCTTTATTCTTGTTCACCTCAAAGATGTGTTCAATTGAATCCGCCAAGGGAATGTAATTATTTGTCCTTTGATCATAAGAATACGTATCTGAAGTTCCCCATTCCGTTAGTGCTGATTCCAATACGATATACAGGATTTGTAATCTTCCCCTTAGCATTACCTGAGCTTCTGTCTTCCGATTTTCTACCAAGGATTGCTCAATAGGTAATTACTCCAGATCCAAGCTTTTGAAACCATTGCTAAGAATTCTCACTGAAAGTAGTTGCCAGCAGATGACATCTATCCAAGTCAGTTACTTGGTAAACATCCATCTCAATGTCAAAACATCCTAAGAATTCCACAGGGTCTGCATTTTCATGAAAACGTAGATCATTGGTCATAGATCTATATCCTGTAGGGAGCTGTGCCTCTCTAACCTCTGTTGAAAGTGGAGAAGGAGTTTGTGCCGTAGCAGATATCCTTCCTCCATCCAAGTGAGAAAGAAGCCTCTTCAAGTCGACGACTTTAAAAATGCCCACACCTGGAATATTTTGACTATTTGGTGGCACAGTTGTTTTGAGTACCCCCCAAGGGTGAAGGTTGAGTTGTCGTCTGAGCATTTCCTGGAACTCCGACATGAAGTTGTGTGAGAATTACCTCTTCGAGAGCTTTCCTCAACTTGAAAAGCTTTCCCTGTTCGACGGTGATTTCGTGGAATACTCCGAGATTTTCTCCTACTTCCTTGCTCTTGCTCCACTGAATCCAATCTTGCCCCGAAGTTATTTATGGTAGTACCCATATGATATAACTGCTCCATCAACTCCACGTTGCTAATAAGAATGGGCAGCTGTCCACCGGTAGCCGGATTTCCACAATAGTGTGGGGGATCAGGGATCTCTTCCGGAATATAAGCTTCGTGACGAGCTTGATTACCCCCAAGCTATCTTCAAAATCATAACCATTTTCCTCATGAGAACCTCCACCTTGATTGTGAGACATATCCAAATTTGATCAAGATACTGTCAAGTGGATTGATGACTTTAGAGTTCGGAGGCTGCATCCATCAAATCTAAGAGAATTGCACTAGAGCTTCAAAAGGATGTGGTGATAGAAGGCGCGTCCTCAAAAGAGGGAAAGCTTGCATGCTTACAAGAAAAATTTCCGCATCGAATCTTCTACTCAAGGGCGCATCCTCGATTGACGAGAACTATTCAAACTCACCCTTCGGGGCGCGCCCTACAAGCATAATCTTGTAATCTCGAAAAAGTTGAAAATTTCACTCAACTAAGGCTAGGGAAAGTGTACATGGACTACCCCCTAGACTAGGAGGTAATTAATTTACCTTGTAGTCTACTATTCTGGCATTGTTCTACTTCAATCAATTTCTGGTAGAAAGAGTGCATTCTCTGGTCACGGGCTACTTCAAATCTCATCCCATGAAGTGGCATCTCAAAATGAGGCATCCTATGAATAACATCTCTCGAAGAGGCATCTCACTAGGAGGCATCCAACAAAGGGCATCTCACGAAGAGGCATCTCACAAGGAGGCATCCTATGAAAGGCATCTCACGAAGAGGCATCCCCGTAAGGGTATTCCGCTGTTCACACAAATTATCATGAAATACATGTATACGTAGGGCTAGGGAGGTGCGTCAATACTACCCCCCAGCATCAGAATATCATTCCTTAAATAAGCATCTCTTAAAGAGGCATCCCAAGAGGGGAATTTTAAGAGAGAGCCGTTGGAGTTGCTGAGGACGCGCCCTGTTGCTTAGGGCGCGCCCTATATGGATGAGGGCAATGACAAAGTCTCTTCTAGTCCGGATGAATGTCATTCTTGGGTAGAGGGGCTCACTCATGACCTTGGGGCCTCAACCTGATGATCAGGGGGCACACACTATGGTTCGTGGGGCCGCAACTCAACAGCTTTTTTCCTTCTGGAGTCCAAGTAGTAAATTATCCTCGTATATACTGGAGTCCGCTTGAGAATTTGCATCTTTCTTTGAGGGTGCGGCCTAACCAGAAAGATCCTCTGAGGGAGAATTCCTTGAGGGCGCTTCCTATGTTGGAGCATTTTCTTGAAGCTAAGTCTTGATGTAGAGCATTTCCCTGAGGTTGAGGATTCTCACCCTCTCTTCCACTAGTTGCACTACAAGAAACCAAGAGAACAAATGTAGGGCCTTTCATGAGGGCGCGCCCTCAGCAATATGTCAAGGGCTATTCCTCACTTTGGTGATTAGGCTTGTCAACGTCATTCCTACATCTTCGGCTTCATTCTCTTCCAACAAAATCTCAAAGCAGGGCTATCTCGTGTCCAAGGGGCCTCGACCTGTAATAAGGGGGCGCGCGCTGTGGACCACGACCTTGAGGAAGGGCTCGCTCATGTCCAAGGGGCCTCGACCTGTAATCAGGGGGCACGCGCTGTGGATCACGGGGCCTCGATTCCAAGTGTTCCCCTTTCTTCTGGCCAAGCAAACCCATGTAGGCCTTCTCACCAGGCAAACCCCTGTAGGCCTTCTCACCAGGCAAACCCCTGTAGGCCTTCTTACCAGGCAAACCCCTGGAGGCCTTCTCATCAAGTAAATCCCTGTAACTTTATACATGCAATAAATATATAGAGCAAAATAATATAGAGGTTGGATATTACTTGGAGGCGCGCCCAGTCAGGGGAAGGCGCGCTTCTTAATAATCTTTTGAGGAATGCTCTGCTTGAATTAACAAAACCCACCATTTGCAGCTTTCTCTTCTATATCATCTTCCATGGGTGCGCCTTGTGGCGCGCCTTGGCAGTGCGCCCTTGATAAGAGATGCGGCACCTTTTTAGAAAATCTTTGAGGCTTCTATTGACGCAACCTCCTTCATGTGAGCATGTCCTGTCAGAGATGATGAAAGATGAATATGCAGCTTCATGTATTTCTCCACTTGAAAGTAGAATACTGGTAGGCGCCCCTTGAGATAAAGATGCAACTCCTGATAATTGTGTCTCATATACGTAAGACTCCATCTTCATGTGTTTGCATCCCAACTTTCTCCCGTGCTAACTTTCACCATAACCTTCTTCTCAGAATAGGATGTGGATTTCATCCTAAACCAATTACCAATAGGTTTCCTAAACCAAGTAGAATTCTTTATTAAAAATTCGTAGTTGTCCTTCTTCTCCAATTTCGGACTGATTCCAGCCAAATTCTTCTGATGGTAACACCTTTGGGTTAACGAGAATTTAATAAGCTTCGCGTGGGCTGTAAAATCGTCCAAATCAGACTTCTAGAACTCAAGATATGACCCAAATAGTGTAGGTAGCACGTGCAGCACAATACATACGAATTTTCATATATTTTAACTCCAAGATCGATGACCCATCATCAATTAAGCCATACTTGAGACCATATCTTCAAACCATGATGAGAATCGTAACCTGGAGGAGGCATCCTGGAGATGAGGGCGTGTTTAGTCATTGAATTCTCCCATAACTTGTTGGAAATCATCTGAACCTTGGATACCACCCTTAGGGCGCGCCCTCAGATTTCTTGAGGATGCATCCTGATAGTGAGGGCGCGCCCTCCGTGATGAGGACGAGATCTCGATAATTGCGTCTATTTCTTAAAACATCCTTCCTTGAATCATATTCGGAATCTCCCCTTGAAAAACTTAGTTCAAAGCTGCTGATCGGAAATCACCGCCTTCGAGATAACCGGAACCATCTTTTTGCAGCAGCAGCCTAAAAATCAGTTCACCTTCAGATCTTGTTCGACCCCCCTACCAGAAATCGCCATCCTTGGATCTTCTCCGTTGCTGCAGATCTGCAACCCTATCGAGGGCTATTCCTTAGATCTTGCTTGTCGTTTCTTAAGAACCTTCATCGTGGTGAGAAATCCATCCTCCTTGGATTATGATCTTAATCAGCAGCCCTCCTTCTAGCGCCAATTTGTTGACGGAGGAATTTGGTAAAAACAAAGTTTGAGGTCTGTCGCCGGAATCAAGATCTATGATGGTGGTTCTTCGCCGGATAATTCGCCGGAGTGTGGTGGTTGTGATGAATTGGGGGCTGAGATTGAGAAGGTTATTGGTGGTGGCTCGTAGCTCTTCGCTTCCATCCCCCTCAATTTGCCTACGTACCTCTATATTTATAGAGGATCAAGCCCACGTAGTTCTTAGAGAGCAAGAAACCCAATTGGGCTTGGATTGTCGGTCTAGCTTCCAGAATGTTCTACTATGAGGCCTAACCACAAAGGCCCAAGGCTCATCCAAGATCTCAAGACTTCACGGATAAGGAAACTTCCCCCGTCGAGGACTAGTCCTATCCGCTACAGCTATTTCTTGATTTCAAGGATGCAGGTATAGCCGTGGTTTACCCCAAGTGCAGAACGCATTCCTGTCCCCCGAATGAGAAGCACCCACCAGATAGCAGGACAGGTGATCCGGAGCTTTTGGGTGCAAAGTGCAGGATTACTCCAAAGTTCCCCAATGAGAGCGCGCCCATTGGCTACAAGAACAGAGCTCCCAAAGCACACACCAGAAAGTCCCCATCTTTCCACCTTAGGGCGCGCCCTTAGTGTCTAAGAAGGGTCCTTATATCCAGGTAAACCCCTGGAGGCCTTCTGCGACGGACATCCCCCTCCTGAGATACGACAGGAGGGAATTCTTCAATATCTATTGGAATTTAAGCCTGAGTGGAATCCAAGCTTGAGTGGAATCCAAGCTTAAGTAGAATCCTTCATTAAAAACTATAAAAACTTGAGTAGAATTCCATCTTGAGTAGAATTCCAGCTTGAGTAGAAATCTCTGATATGGAAGTATCAATTAGGGCGCGCCCTCCCTATAAGGAAAGTGAGGGCGCGGCCTGGTTTCTTCAATCTATGCCAAAACCCTAATTTATCATGAAAATCCCCAAATTAAACCCGTATCTGACCCGGATCTATTTTAGAATACCCGAACCGAATTTTGGGCATAACACTCGTTAAAACCAAAAACCTAACTTTTACATATATCACTTGTATGATAATGTTTATCCATAAAAATCAAGTCCTAAAAATAAAATAAAATTTATAACATCAATATGATAGTTTATCAGCTAATACAATCTTTTATAGTGAGCCGTCTTCCCGTTAAACGCGTTTCGAGCCGCTCTCGTTTGGGATTGAAATTCCAACTTCATTACATATTATTGATGATACTTATCTTACGCAACAACTTTTTTTTCTAAAAATCAAAACCTAAAAATAGAGTGAATTCCAATTTATACTTTCTCTAGACTTTCTAAAATTTATGGAGATTTAGAAAATGAAAACACATCTTATTTTCTCTTTATATTATAGATACTCCTATATTTATTTAGGATTCCTGCATGAGAATGTTCTTTTATTATGTTAACACATCAATTCCTTTATTTTTAAATACGGTGACTTTTTTTTATGACAATAGTATTGGATTTATGAAATGACAATAGTATTGGATTTATGAATAAAATTTTCAAATAGAAGTATAATTAACTTATATAAAAAAGTACAGTATAATTTAAGAAGATCGTACTTTCTATGAAATACTTCCAATAAATATTTATTCTACTTCCAATTGAACTTTTAATTATATGCCTTATAAATACTTATTCTACTTCCAATAGAACTTCTAATCATATGCCTTCCTTATAAATTCGAACTATTTTCCTCTATAAATTCGAACACCTATTATACTTCTAATATGTTAAATGAAATTTTTATATTTATTAGTGTTTAAATTCTAAAATTCTAAAAAATTAGAAAAATAGATTTATATATATCAATATATATATATATATATATATATATATTGATATATTGATATTTAATTATATTTCTCTCTATATATTAAAACACCTATTCTACTTCTAATATATTAAATAAAATAAAATTTATAACATCAATGTGTTATTTTAATAGCTAATACAATCTTTTATAGTGAGCCGTCTTCCCGTTAAACACGTTTCGAGCCGCTCTCATTTGGGATCGAAATTCCAACTTCATTACATATTATTGATGAAACATATCTTACACAACAACATTTTTCCTTAAAATCAAAACCTAAAAATAGAGTGAATTCCAATTTATACTTTCTCTAGATTTTCTAAAATTTATGGAGATTTAGAAAATGAAAGCACATCTTATTTTCTCTTTATATTATAGATACTTTTATATTTATTTAGGATTCCTGCATAAGAATGTTATTTTATTATGTTAACGCATCAATTTTTTTCTTTTTAAATACGATGACTTTTTTTATAATAATAGTATTGAATTTATGAAAAAAATTATAATATAAGTATAATTAACTTATATAAAAAAGTATAATTTAAGAAGATCGTATTTTCTATAAAATATTTAATTATATGACCGCTCTATATATTCAAACACCTATTCTACTTCTAATAGAACTTTTATTTATATGTTTTTTCTATAAATTTGAACTCTTATTCTCTATAAATTCGAACTCTTATTCTACTTCCAATAGAACTTTTAATCATATGCCTTATAAATACTTATTCTACTTCCAATAGAACTTCTAATCATATGTCTTCCCTATAAATTCGAACTATTTTCCTCTAAATAAAACTTCTAATCATATGTCTTCCCTATAAATTCGAACTATTTTCCTCTATAAATTCGAACACCTATTCTACTTCTAATATGTTAAATGAAATTTTTATATTTATTAGTGTTTAAATTCTAAAATTCTAGAAAATTAGAAAAATAGATTGAGACGATCTTAAAGCGCCATCTAAACTCCCGCGTATCCTCCTTTATTTATATACTAGTTGATAAAGTCGTGCTTCGCGGCGGCGTTACAATATTTTTAAAAAAATTCAATACATTTACGTTATATTATAATATTAATATTAAATTTTAATAATTAAATAATCTTTTCTAATGAATCAATTTCTTGTTAAATACGATTCTTTCGATTGAGCCGCTCTCTCGTTAAAACCGAAATCCCAACTTTTTAACATATATTATAAAGATTGCATGGGATTGTTCTTTTACTCATTATTCTTTTATTATGTTAACACGTCAATTCTTTTCTTTTTAAATACGGTGACTTTTTTCATGACAATAGTATTTGATTTATGAATAAATTTTCCTAATATAAGTATAATTAACTTATATAAAAAATATATAATTTAAGAAGATCGTACTTTCTATAAAATATTTAATTATATGTCTGCTCTATATATTCAAACACCTATTCTAGTTCTAGTAGAACTTTTTCTTTATATATTTTTTCTATAAATTCAAACTCTTATTCTCTATAAATTCGAACTCCTATTCTGCTTCCAATAGAACTTTTAATCGTATGCCTTATAAATATTTATTATACTTTCAATAGAACTTCTAATCATATGTTTTTTCTATAAATTCGAACTCTTCTCCTTTATAAATTCGAACACCTATTCTACTTCTAATATGCTAATTGATATTTTCATATTTATTAGTGTTTAAAATTCTAGAAAATTAGAAAAATCGATTGAGACGATATTAGAGCGCCACCTAAACTCCCGCTATCCTCCTTTATATATATATATATATATATTGAAGGTAATTGATTAGTTTATAGTAATTATAATTTTATTATGTAATTTTATTAAATAAAATTGTTCATAGTTTTTAGAAAATGAGAAATTAATGTTGCCCGTTATATTTCTAGAAAAAATGGAATTTAATTAGAAAAAATAGAAAAGATGATATATTCTAGCTGAAAAGGTACCCGGTTAATTATTAGTATATTAATATTTTTATTTTATTTTTATTAAATAGAAATGCCCGTGATATAATTGGAAAAGGGGAAGTTTTAGTAAGAGAATAGAAAAAAGGTAACATGTTTTAGCTGAAAAATGTAACCGTACATGATATAATTGGAAAAAGAGAGATTTTAGTTTGAGAAAAGAGAAAAGGTAACGTGTTTTGACTGAAAAGGATAATTGATTAGTTAATAGTAATTATAATATAATTATGTTATTTTATTAAACAAAATTGCTCGTAGTGTTTTTAAAAAGGAGAAATTTTATCTAGATAAAATGTAAAAGATATTCTATTTTAAAGGAAAAATTTTAGTTAGATAAAATATAAATGATATTGTATTTTACCTGAAAAAAAAATTATTTAGTTTTTGAAAAACAGAAAAGATAACATGTATAACCTGAAATCAACATGTACCGTACCGACCGACCGACTGACCGATCAAACTTTTAATGTTTCGGTTTTTATAGAGATAATACAAAAACATAATACAATCATTATACTTACACTTTAATGATATATATGATGTTGAAAAAGAAGAGAAAAGCCGAAGAACTTGTATATTGAATTGATGAAGATGGTGTAACAGAGCAATAGAATTGAGAATCAAGAACCAAAAAGAGTTGTCTACTCTAATATTACTACAACGAAAAATAAAATTGTAGTAACGAACCTGCCAAGATTCTTGACCCTTAAAAGCATATAAGACGTGTGTTTTCTTGGTTTTAAGTTTAGCTGTATTAGTAATGGTGTAAATATAAAATAGTATTGTGTCTTTAGGACTATAGCCAATAATGGTATAAAATTAATTTATTTTATATTTAAAATTAATTAAAAATTAATTTTTTTTTATTTTTTTTTTTGCTAAATTGCATATATATATTAGAAAAGAAAAAAGAATACAGGGATTGACCCATGCTCGAAGCCGAGGCTAGGAGAGACTAAGAACCCACAATCTGATGCAAGAACTAGTTTGAGAATTTAAAAAGGACGTAGGGCAGCACAACCCTAAACAACAAAATCAACAGATAAAAATCCATCTATACATATCTAAATGTAAATAATTTTGGAACCATGTGGAGTGTTGCAGTTTGGTCTTGAGATCAAGCATAATGCCTTTAAGCAGCTTGCTTGGGCCGAAACCTCCCTTGTCGTGATGTCTAGCATTACGTTCCCTCCAAATGTGGTAGGAGTATATTTGAGCTGCTAGCAAAACCACCTGTCTCAAAGTGTAGTCTGAGATAAGGCTCCAGTTCAAGAGCAACTCTGTCCAGGTATGGCCAATGCAATCGACGTTTAGAAACCCAGCAATCTTGGAGAGGACATAGCTACTATACGAGCAAGAAATGAAGAGATGAGATGCAGTCTCGGTACCTCCAATACAAAGGTGACAGAAGACAGAGACATCCAGTCCAAATGATGCCAATCTATGCGCGGTAGGCAGTCTATCATGACAAAGTAACCATTCGTGGTGTGCATAACGAAGAACCTTGAGCTTGTGCCAAACCAAATCACACCAAGGCACTTGAACTGCAGGAGTTCGAATAGAGTTCCATATGTGCCATGTTTTGATTTTCCGAATAGCAATTCCATTCCACAAGATGGCATCAGGTGCATTGAGATCAAATGATGGGTAGTTGAAATTTTGGAGCCAATATAACAGACCTGGGTCCAAGTGGTGTATTCTATCAGCTGGACGAGGTAAAACCCACGTTCCATTGGAAATAAGAGCATTTACCTTGGAGTCATGAGAAATGTTCGACTGAGCTATGATCGAATCAAATCTAGTAAGAGCAAGGCAGCTAGAATTCCACCAAGGGTCAAACCACAAAGATGTGTGCATGCCATTGCCGATTTTAAAATATATGAATTGTCGCGCTATAGTTCTCAGTTTAAGGACATTTCGAAGGATCCAGGAACAGTCAGTTGGCATAGGTAATGTCCAGAGACTGTGACGTTTTAGGACTGTGGTAATAACCCAATGAGGCCATATTGCCTTACTTCCTCGAACAATGCTGCAAAGATGAAACAGTAGCTGAGCATGATTCCATTCTTTAAGGTTTTTAAGACCCAGGCCACCTTCATTGTAAGGGCTGCAGATTCTATCCCAACCGATTTTAGCCCCCCCTTTTATGTTTGCATCACCCTTCCATAGGAACCTGGTATATGTAGTTTGAATTTTCTGGAGCACAGAAGCAGGTAGCAAGAAATGCTTGGACCAGTATGCATGAATGGCAAACAAAACTGTTCGAATCAATTGGACCCTTCCTGCGAAGGACAGCAGCTTGGATGTCCAGCAAGCAATTCTAGCAGTGATCTTATCCAGTAGAGGGGTGCAGTCATTGTAGCTAAGCTTAGAGGAAATTAGGGGTACCCCCAGGAACTTGACTGGTAAAATGCCATGATCAATCCCATAATTATCATCAAACCAAGTGATAAAATCTGTTGCACAGTTGCCAAAGAAAACCGTACTTTTAGCAAGACTTGGGTGTAGACCACTAGAAGTAGCAAACCTGTCGACACAATGCATGAGGTGGGACATCGAAGATATATCCCCATTTCAAAATAATAGCACATCATCGGCATAGAATAAGTGAGTTAGCTTCAAGTCCTTGCACTTCCAATGGAATTTAAATTCACTAGGAACCTTAGCAAGCATGCATGATAACACATTCATTGCAATCGAGAAAAGATAATGGGATATTGGGTCTCCTTGCCTTAGCCCCTTTCTGCCTTCAAAATTACCACAAGGTGCCCCATTTACTTTGACAGAGTAAGTAGGAGTAGAGATACAGGCATGTATCCAATTGATGAAAGTAGGAGGGAATCGAAGCTTAGACAGAGCCCCCAATATGAAGTTCCATTCTATAGAATCAAATGCCTTTCGAAGATCTAGCTTTAGGCCACATTTGGGAGGGCCAGTGTCTCGTTTATAACCTCGAAATAGCTCCTGTGCCATTAGAATATTATCAGATATATTACGACCAGGGATGAATGCAGATTGAGAGATGTCAATCATGCTAGGCATAACTGTCTTGAGACGAGAGGCTATGATCTTTGTGATGCACTTGTAAGGTATATTGCACAAAGATATTGGTCGGAATTGAGTCATACTCGAGGGAGTTTGGACCTTAGGCACAAGAGCTATATTAGTTGCATTAAAAGACTTATGTAGGGAGGAAGTTGCAAAGAAGTGTTTTATCGCATTGCAGAAGGTGTCCCCTACAATTTCCCAGGCAGCCAGAAAAAATTCAACAGTAAATCCATCTGGCCCTGGTGCTTTGTTCCTTTTCATAGATTTTAAAGTAGACAGAATAATCGCATTTGTGACAGGTGCCTGAAGATTCGAAGCTTGTGCAGTGGAAATTGAGGCACATGAGATGCTATCGAAATCAAAATGAGGGAGTTGCTGGCTAGTACCTAAAGAGTTAGAGAAGAACTCAACAGCCACTTGTGAGACCTGCTTGTGACCTTGAATAATGTCCCCATCTCTGTTTTCAATAGCCAGTAATTTGTTTCTATTCCAGTTTGCCTTCGTTTGGTTAAAGAAAAAGCTGTTATTCCCATCACCTACCGATAGCCACTTGACTCTAGACTTTTGCAACAAGAAAGCTTCCTCCTGATAGAGTGCGTTTTCCAGCTGCATAATTGCCTCAGATTCTTGTTGAAGAAGTTCGACACTAGTATTATTATTAAGCAAAGAATCTTGAGTAGAACTGAGATGTGCTCTAGCTGAAATGACATTGTTATGCACATTGCCATTAACATTGTTCAATAGAATCAACTCCCGTTTAGCATCTTTAAGCTTTTGGCTGAGAATTGCCATTGGATCACCAAACCACTGAGATGCCCAAGCCTTAGTGACAGCCGGCAGAAAACCATCCAAATGCTGCATGAAGTTGTAGAATTGAAATGGCTTGCGAATTTTTTCCAACTGCATAGGAACCATGCACAATAGGGGGCAATGATCCATTAGTCCTCTGTTTTTGACAAGAACATATTAAAAATTAAATTAACCAAACCGAAAACCAAAATAAATAGGATAACCAAACCGAAAACCAAAACTTTCAATATTTCAGTTTTAATATAATAGTATAGATAGATATAGATTGGTGTTGGTTTTGCCTATTTCAACGGCTATTAACGATTTCTTTAATGAATATCATCAAAACAAATATTCGGAACAAGATGGATGATGGGTTTCTCGATCATTGTATGCTTTATCTAGATCGAAAGAGAAATATCCAAAAATTTTGATACTGATTCAATTATAAATGGATTTCGTGATTTGAAAGAATGTTGAGTGCTACTATAAATGCTTGACTAATACTTTTATGTATTTAATTTATCAGATACTATATTATGTTGATGAAAAAAAATTTAACCCCCACTATAAATGTTTACCAGTTTTGTCCATGCTTTCTTAGAGATAAAAAAAATTGGCCTGCAAAATTTTAAAGAGATTGTTCTAATTATACACACCCAAACGTAGAAGATACCATTATTAGCAAAAGCGTAACATGTGTTACAGATAAACTAAAAAACCGATGCGAATCATGTTTCTGAACAAACAAATGAGTCGGTTGGAAAATGACCACATAAAACACAACCAGGTGTAAAATTGTGGACCATGAGATGACCAAGTGCCCAAATCTTACTCGATTAGCTTCCTTCAAAATACCTTGTAGGTACTTTTTATAATGTAAAAAGAAACCAAAAGCTTTTGAAATAGTCTTCAAATTTGTGGGCTAAATCCGATGGATGAGGATTATGCTAAACCATGGGTTGAGAAGTGGTGCATTTTCATTCGCAAGTCACTCTCACTATCCCGATTAGTGCCCACCTAAAAAAAAAACCACTAACCACTTATGAAAACTGAAAATGACCATCCTAGATGGTTGTGGAAGGATCCTAATTTATCTTGCTGCAGTCTTCTTTAGCAGTCGATCATTAAAATAATCGAATTTCTTATTTTAAGTTACATATTTTATACCTCTTGTGGTAATATAAATTGGTTTAAAATTAGTTTTAATTAAGGATGTGAAAGTAACCTATTTTACTTATTTTATACACATATGTGGCAGAAATACAACAACAACAAAAAAAAAATTAAAGTTACTTAATAGAATACATGTTAAAAAATAATTAATTAAAATCCATAAAATATTATGTTTATTCATTTGGAAAGAGTTTTGGGAGAAATTTTTGGATTCCCTAATACCATTAAAAAAAATGACAAAATTCCTTATTTTACAATACATCAACATATAATTTGGCTAAAAATTCATTATTTATCCTCGAGAAAAAGGAATTTTCCGCTATATTACCGACTCAGCGACTCTATATATAATATTCTTGTTTGTTTATTCCGTAACAAGGTCCAGAAGTCATCATCTTCCCTATCCAAAACGCCTGAGAAACTCTCTTGAAATCATCGCCATCATCATCATAATAATTCAAGAAAAAGGATAGGGAGAAACATGTTGCACGTGTTTTTTGCAGTAGCGTTTTCTGCAGTGCCATTGATTCTGTATGTTCCTCCTGTGAGAAGCTTGAATGTTTTTGTGGAGACCATGGAAGAGTTGTTAAGGGAGTCAAGTGGTCATACTAACAGGCTTTATCCGCGTCTACGTTATGCTTGCTCTAGGGTCTTGAACTGCCTACTTTGCAACCAGACGAGGTAGATTGTTCGAGTCTCTTTTT
The DNA here is from genome assembly GCA_036435485.1 of Saposhnikovia divaricata. Taxonomy (NCBI): domain Eukaryota; kingdom Viridiplantae; phylum Streptophyta; class Magnoliopsida; order Apiales; family Apiaceae; genus Saposhnikovia; species Saposhnikovia divaricata. The sequence goes on along the minus strand of CM071597.1, from coordinate 61,909,579 downwards.
TCTTTTCTGGCTAGTTTTATGTTGGATGATCTTGTACTTTGGTTCTGGTTGGTTAGTACTCTGTTTTGGGTTGTAATTACTTTTTGGTGTTTAGATTTCGATTCGTACGGTGTCTCCTCTACCTAAAACAATAAATAAATAAATAATAAAAAAAAATTCAAGATTGACCCTTGTACATTGTTAGTTGAGAGCATATATATGTGTATGTGGGTTGCTTTGAAATTTTAATCATATATGCAAAACTAGTCTCTGTAAAGTAGGAGGTTGGACTTGGTATATGAGTAGTACATTCATAAATCGGATTCAACCTATTTTCTTAACAGTAAAACAAATTTCAGCATCATTCCTTGATCCAGAAACTGCATATATATGTTAAGCTAAAGTAGTGAATATTCTGTAGTTACAAGTTCAGAATGATACTTAACAAGGGGCTGTGAGGAGTTCGGGAACAACTCCCACTGTCGAACTGATTTATTTAAAAAATCACATAAAGTGTCAATACGAGAGATTAAAAGTCCAAATTATTTTCATCACAATCTAATGTTGGAAGGGATCAAGGGTGTGTACAACGTTTATGCACCACCAGATCCGTACTTCTTTCCGAGAACTAGCACTTGCAGCTTGTCATAACCAGCAAGCACACCAGCACCTGCAACAGCCCGAAGAATGTTGGCGCCAGCACCTTTGAAGAGAGATTTGGCACCTTCGTTCTTCACAATCTGAGAAAGTGCATCCATTGAGCCTTTGTACTTCACTGCTTCACCAGATGTCATCATCATTCTTCTGCGGACAGTGTCAAGGGGGTAGGATGCTAGGCCAGCACCATTAGTAATAACCCAACCAAGGGCAAAGCTAGCGAAGAAACTATCCTGAAAGCACCAAAAGCCAAAGAAATGAATCGAAGAAAGAATTGCAACAATGATATATGAAATTTAAAAAAAATGATGGAGATGTCTACATTTTCTCCAAGAAGATAGAATGTAAACATGCATGTGAGGTGTAAAATCATATGCAATCATGTCAATTCATCGTTCAGTATTGTAAGCAAACATGTTTACCTGCAACTTCCCAGTGAGGAGTACTGGCTTCAAGGAATCATACATTCCAAAGTACAGACCACGATAAACAATAATCCCAACGCATGAAATAGTAAATCCACGATAAAGCCCAGCAACACCGTCAGATGCCATTGTCTTCTTGTACACATCGACTAAGCCATTGAATTGCCTTTCTCCTCCTTTTTTTGCTGCCTTTGCATCATTTGCGAGACGAGTTCTAGCATAGTCCAACGAGTAAACAAAGAGGAGGGATGAAGCGCCAGCAGCACCTCCAGAACCCAAGTTACCAGCAAACCATTTCCAGTATCCATCCCTGTCTTTCTTGAAGTTGAAAAGACTCTTAAAGTAATCCTTAAAAGCAAAGTTTAGGGCCTGACCAAAAATCACAAAATTTTGAGTGGAAGAAGTACGACAAAAGGTATTCTACTAAATTGCCAAAGAGGGGTTCGATTTTTGCTGACCTGAGTTGGGAAGTAACGAATGACATTAGCAGTATTTCCTCTCCATAGAGATATTGCACCTTCATCCTTCATTGTTCGAGTGAAACAATCACCTATACCTTTGTATGGTTCAGAAAGCCTCCCAGCTTTCAGCATCTCATCCTGGTTCTGTATCAGAAGTTTCACACGTTCAATTGGCGCAGCAGCAGTCTTAGATACAGCTGCAGAGACTCCACCCATAAGAAAATCAGTGACAAACCCTTTAATGCCTTTCTCCTGAGGTGCTTGAACAAAAACTGGTGATACAGACGATGTAATCATTGATATATCACATGTTGATCGATTTGGCTGCACCACTGGATATTGCAAAGCAACATTACTATAACTTCCATAATTGTGTTTTCTCTGGTACAAATACGGGTGCTGGAAACCAAAATCTTTCTTAGTGACACTTGGGCGGTGTTCTTTATCCATGGAGGCTTCTCTAGAAAGAATGACTTAGAATTTTGGGAATCTGTCAGGCAATACAAAGGATATCCAATAGATTAATCAGAAGTACTAAACAAAGTTCATGTACAAAAAGAACCGTCTGCATCATAGTATATCAAACTGCTAATCATTCGAGTAGTCAGGAAGTCTGAAGGACAATGATTTCATCAAAATATGAAACTGCTAATTATTTCCAATCCGCGCACAGCAGATGACAAGAAAGTAAATACAACTATAACTGAAAGTATCTTAAGTTTATTCTGCAACAATGGACATGGTACGCCCTGAGCATTATGTAAAGAACTCTTTTGTTCCCTCAGAATGTAACAAATCAAAGCTCTCCTACAGTAAAATGCTAACTCTTAACCAATGAACAGCATCTCAGCTTAACCACACCCTCTCCGTGTGAGACAGAGATCAGGAATTCGAATCCTGGGTTAGAGGATATGTTATTGTGTTATGTGCAAAATATTAAGGGCCCCCCCCCCCTCCCCAATAACAAAATAAAAGAAAATGCATGTATATGGTATTAAATAAATTGCATTATCATTACAACTGGATCCCAGCAAGAACAGGACCAGTGCTGAATACATGAGTCAAGTAATCTTGACATGAATATGAAAATATGGTCAGTCCGAAATTTGATACATAAAAATATGAGTAGCATCGATCTTTACCAATTTCACCAAAAAAATTTAATAATTAGCACTATATTATATTATCATAAAACCCAAGTAATCTCGAAAAGTAAATCGGTACAATTTAAAGATCTATAGCACAATAGCAGTACACACATGAAAATATTTTAGCCCCGGGACCTTTAAAGTCCTGGTTCCATGCATGCGTAGGTAAAACTTGAACAAAACAGAAAATATATTTCCCAATTGAACTATATCTCAGAAAACGATGAACAAAATTTTAAAAAACAAAGATGGATCAGTAGAACAGACAATCAGAACATCGATAATTATGTTACAAGGAGAGAAGAAAAATTACCTTAAAAAGAAAAGATGCATGTAAAAATGAGGGAAAAAAAAACAAGAAATAAACGAACAAGTACCTTGTTGTAGAAAGAAAGAAGAGGGGACGTGCGTCTCTTTGGGCTTGGCTTGAGGGTTTCAGGAGGTGGAGAGAAAATAGAGGAGCTAACTGGCCTATTTCACTCGCACCAAGTCTACGTTTTTCACTCTACTTATTTATATGTAATTATTAGATTTTTATTTTTAAGCATTTATTTATTTATTACTATTAAAAGAATAACAAACTCTTTTGTTTAGATAATACGTAACAAATTATAAACAAAACTGATAATAGAATTCTAAATGACTAGATATGTCACAGGATTGTCATGTTTCATTTTGGTTTTTGAAAAGTATACGACTGTATAATAAAGATAAGATTTGTTTCTATCAAATGCATATCGACATGAAAATTCAGTTGCAAAATTCACGCTATTTTGTTCCCTAAATTTTCATTTTTGTAATTTGTTGAATTATTCCCATATAATGGTACTTTATTACATAGCTTTTTATATTTTTAAAATTTGTTGGAGTTGAATCAGAAGTCAAAAGATAAGATGCAGAAAAATAATTTTATACAAGAAAATAATAATAGCTTGTCATTTTAATATCCGTTTGAGATGAGTCAGAAATCAAAAGATTAACTAAAATGATTCAAATCAAAAGATTAACCTAAAATGATTTAATACGACAAAATAAAGTGGTACGTAAATTTATTCATTTGATTTTTTTTTTTGAAACTATTCATTTGATTTTTTAATTCTCGTTGTTCATCACACATAATCTTCTACATTTTTTCTTTTCAAACGTTACGGGTAGTCGACCAAAGATTTAAATTTGATGAGTTATTGTTTCCTTATTCAGATTATTTGATTAAAATTATATTCGCCTGGACGACTCATTTCTATCTGGACAAGTACTGGACCAGTCCCTCTAAAATATTTAGCTGAACCATTCCCTTTTCACGCCTTCGGTCTCCGGTACTATTATTTATTTTTACTTTCTGATGATAGCAATCAACTTTACTACAGTACTTATATTTTTTTAAGCAACTATTTTAATTATCATCATATTTCACTAATTTAACATGCATCTTTCACCTAAATTCTTATTAAAAGAAATTCACATCTTAATTCACATGCTATTGGAATAAAAATTTAATCCTGCTAGTTAGCATTAAAATAATTAGTAAGACATAAATTAATTTGAGATAATAAATCTAAAAAATTAAATGTATACAATATTAATTAGTTTGATAAATTGGTGAAGTGAATTAATTAAATAGCATTAAATTTAAAAATAATTATTTTTAGATTTCTAATTATTTTTTTTTGCAATGTTACAATCGCTTAGAAATATTTGCAAAAATACGGTTTCTAATTTTAGATCTTTCTAAAAAAATCCTTAATTTTATCATCTAGAAAAATTAATTAACTTAACAAACGACATCACATGTTCAGATTAATCATTCGTTCAGAATTTTAATCATTCAGAAATTATTATTCAGATTTAACAAATGGCCCCATAGAGTACTGTTATTCCCTCCAACCTATTCATTTATATATAAAAAAAAAAAAAGAAAAGTGTTTGACATGCGTTTTAAAAATGGTTCCATAATTTATTCTTAAAAATATATTTTTTGCATAAAAATAGTACCGTTAACTTTTTACATAAAAAATAAATAAAAATACCTTAAAATGCATGTTAGACACCTCTTTTGTTTATATGCAACTCAATGGGAAAGAGGGAATATATGATTGTTATGAACTACCCTTTCATTTAATAGCCAGCTATTGTTATTTTACATTTAAAAAAATGACAGGTTGGTTGAACTCATTAAAAAAAAAAATCCAAAAAAATTATACACAGAAGAAAGTATAAACATATATAATGAGAAAAATTCTATGAAGATCATATTTTATTGGAGATCGTGAACACCGTATGCTTTGCATTTAAAATATTATAAATTTAATATTTTGCAAAGCATATTAGATGAGAATCATTTTTTCGTTAATCATGTATGTTCAAAATTATGTATTGTTTTGCTACCTAGCTCGATCTCTAGATATATGCTTAATGTCCAAAATCTTCTGCAGCGGTTATATAAAACACCAGTAAAATTCCATAAAGTTTTTGTCTCACTGTTATTCAAAACCCTGCATAATTTAGCAATTTCTTCTGTAAACATCTCACTGCTATTTACAGGTCTCAGCACATTTAAAGGGTCACACAGGCAAGTAAACATATAATTCTTTTGAAGTTTTTTTATCAAGTTCCTTCATGTTCATCCAATATTTATATACCTTCTTGCTCTATATATTATAGCAAGTTTGTGTATGAAACACTCCACTGTCCCCCTCTCTTTGCCCAGCCACCCTGGACCTAAAATTTTGTTCCAATGCAGCAAGCAGTGGACCATCAAACACTGCAAGTGGATAATAGGAAAAAAGTATCAGTACCAGTCAAGTGATTACTGTAGCTGTAGAAGTACCAAAACTGCAGAGCATAAATTAGCCTCTAGTGACCATGAAACAACACAACTTATTATGCACACTAATATGTAAACTTTTTCATGACGTAAAAAAAGAAGAAAAATTGTCACCAGGAGTTCTAATGTGAACTGGACAAACAAAAGCCATAATCAAGCTATGAAATACCTAGTTTTTATTGTACTAAAACTATGGTAAGCCTTGTATGAAGGAAGGATCATAAATGCTATCAAAATAATTAAGGGTAAACCGCATTGAATATGGACAGACAAGAAAGAACAGACAACCTTAGGCGTAATGTGAGAAATCTTGAAACCTAAGAGATATATGATAAGGAAGAAGCAACTCCAAAAGCTCATAGCAACTCTCTTAAATCTATAAAAACATTACTTCCAATTTCATTCTTACATTTCAATATTCTAGAAATAATAATTCGCTATTTTTAATAGGGTCTTATCTTTTTCTTACTTTTTATGAGTATCGGTTCATTTTTCCTTTCTAAAAAAGATCTACTTTTCATCTTGATCTAGATTTTAACCTATTCTTTAACTTTTAGGGTGAATTAAGCACAGAATATTTCTGTTGTTATGGCTACAATAGCACTCCCCACATTTCCGTAGTAACTGGATAGGCCATAATGCTTAAGAGTAATAGCATGTGATTGGCAACTAAAGTGTGGTCAACTGATTATAAACTTCATATATACTGCAATAGAAATCATGATCATACAACTGTATATATACAAACTCTTTGGAGAACTTCACCTCATGAAAAATTTGCAATCTGCAGCGGCTTAATTGATAAAATTTGTTTTCCTACCATGGCACATAATTTGTTCTGTCAGATAACCTGCATCAGAAAGATATCTTAAGGCAGTGATAAGTAATACTTATCTCAAAATATTAACTTCATTGACCATTGACTACCACGATAGCGCATAAATCTCATCAAATTTAAACTCCAGGATTTCACAGATTGACAATAACAATTCTATAAGGACCATTCTGGAACACATGAAAAAATGAATCAAACATTTACCAAGAAACAATAATCTAAAGCATCAAAAGCCATTCCAACTTGGGATACTGCGCCTATGACAACACACGTATAACTAGAAAACCATAAGCATTAAAATAGTTACTCTAAACAAAGTTAGGCGTAAGTGAGGATAAGTAGAAGACCACATGAATATCTTTGCATTTAAATCCGGCACACTGTATTAATTAGTCACCACCAGCTAGCAACATCTATACCAGTTTTTATGGTGAAAATTCTAGGTATGTCCGATCCAAAATGAGCGAAAGTAGATACGAAGGAGTAGAAATAGACTCGAATCAAACAGTTGTATTTTGAAAACGATGGCACTTAAGTAGAATGTAGTTCTCAAAACAGAGGAATTTGGATGATTGTCTGATTCTTACCAACAAGGCCCTTATTACTTCTTTCTAATGCCTGGCACAGCTGTATATTGTCTAGTTCTTAGTTTCTTACCAACCATGTCCCTATTTTTTTTCTAATGCCTGCAACAATCCTAAATGCAGTCATACAAGTAGATATATGCAAACACAAGCATTAGGAAAAAGATAAAGCTAGCCGGTTGAAATATAAGAATCAAGCATTACCTATATTGAAATATTGGAGAATCTTGGACAAGAACTCGATCCAATCAATCTATTTAACTTTTCTCCCTAAAATACTTACATTCTAATCAACTACCATCTAGTACGAGACTACCGTTCTCAAAGAAGAAATTTACAAGCTCTCTTTGCACTGCTGGCGCTGAGAAGGAAATAGTGGACCATCCCTATGTCAAAACAATAACAAAAGTGGGAGTCCAGCTATTCTTTCTACTCTCCTTGCCCCCCTCGACCATCCTAATGCAGTTGCCCCTGCTTAGAGAACATACACTAGCTCTTATCCAGGGATATGATTAGCAGTGCCACTTAGTCTGTGTCGTGTTCATGTATTTTTTGAGCTTCCTTAAAAGGTACAAATATTATGTAGATCAAGGAAGAGAAATAACAAGAATCTATAGCGAAATATGAGGTAACAGCTACCTTTTATGAGCCAACATAATATTAGCATACATGAGAACATGTCTCTTGACAGTGAACAAGAGATGACAATTGCTAGCTTTTCGACCTACTATTTTAGGACCTAGTGACAAGAGATGACAATTGCTAGCTTTTCGACCTACTATTTTAGGACCTAGTGCTTAGTTGGACTGAGTAGCTAATGTGCAAGTGAGAATGAAGCTGAGCTAGTGAACAGGTAAACTGCAGCACCAACATGGAATGCAAAGACAGCAGTAGCTTCATCCTGCATATATACTATAAGCTTTATTATCAGATTAATCAAGAAGATGGCTTATTCAAATTATACCGGTCACTGAGAATGCTTAATATATATCATCAAGAACTAAAGTTTAATCAACGACAATGCACAGGACAAAAATCAAAGTGAAGTGGAACAATAAGAGACAAAAAGTCGAGCCATTACCTGAAAAAGAACCTGAGAGCAAAATTGAGGGTTCACCTTAGCCGCAAATTATTTAGGAAGTCTGAGAGCCTGAACCACAAGTATATAAATTACAAACAATGTAAAGACAATACTGTTCATTAAAAGATAAAAAAGAATGGCATAAAATGAAACCATATATGGTCAACCTAATATCTTTAGCAATCACTGTATTCCCATCTTCAGCTCCAAGATGTCGCAGATTAACATCCTCGAGACGACCATCACGGTATGCATGCTGTAAAAGGAAGCAATATAAACTAACATATCAGAGACCAACTATGATCTTGAAATAAAATAACCGATTTGCAAACATAAAAACTGACCAAGAAGATTGCTAGAAGTAGCACAGCTTATGTGCATCAATGACTCTATGAGACCATGGCATGAAATCTCTACAGTTACTCAAAGGTATGAAATTATCTCAAAATCGATATTCTTTTAACATTTTCACAATCTTCAACAATCTTTATATAATTTGACATTTAAAAAACATCTGAACAACCTCTTTTTCTTACAATTACTATTTATATATCAGACATTAAAAGAATCAGAAATCTAGGCAATAAATACAAAACACTCTCTTTACAAGGATTCCTTATCTAATATTTTATAATAAAATATGAGAATCGTTATAATTCTCTCTTTTACTTTAACTGAAAGATCATACTTTTAATAATAAAATATTGAATGAGGAATGAGTTTAAGTAGGATTGTTGGAGACAAAGTTCCTTATCTATATCCTAAACTACTAAGAGCCCATTTTTTATAAAAGGAATAAGTTAAGACATTGTTGGACTTGCTCTAATACGTTATATGTAGACAAGAACGTGTGTACCATAAATTTAAAATTGTAGAATGGGTAGTAATAAACTGGGTCACTTATTTTACTCAATATGTCAGAGGGGTCACCAATTTCATTTCGGTATCATTTGAATCACTAAAGTCATAATAAATATCAAATAGACAACTCTAAGTATGTGTTCGAAAAATAAAAGTAATCTTTTATTGATTCTACACATTTTTCTTGAATGCTACCGCAACCAAATGAATAATTGTTAAATTCTACTCCCTCTGTCCCTCTCATTTCTTTACACTTACCTTTTTGGGATGTCCCTCTCAATTCTTTACATTCCAAAACTTACCCAAAATAGTAAAATTTTATAATATAAAAAGTAACTACACCCACTACTTTCCACCACTATACTCACTTTATAAATTAAATATTGATTGGTCCCACCACCTTACTCATTTTTCTTATTTTTCTCTACTAATTTACACTTTTTCTTAACCTTCGTGCCCAACTCATTTGTAAACAAATGAGAGGGATGGAGGGAGTAGTATTTTAAACAATATATTTAGATTTTTAAAAATTCATTTACTATTTATTTTTAATTTTACAGTTATTTTCCTTGTTTTAATTAAAAAATAAATAGTAAATGAACTTTTTAAATTCTAAATATGTTATCTCAAATACTAGAATTTAACAATTATTCATTTTGTTGAGGTAGCATTCAAGAAAAATGTGCAGAATCAACAAAAGATTACTTTTATTTTTCGAACACATATTTAAAGTTATCTATTTGATATTTATTATGACTTTAGTGACTCAAATGATACCGAAATGAAATTGATGACCCCTTTTATATATTGAAGTGAAATAAGTGACCCAGTTGATAATTAACCCATTGTAAAATTATAAAAGATTTAATTCAACAACTATGGTCAGCAACCTAATTTAAAGTCGTCTCCAATAACCATTGACATAATACCATTCCCGACTGTACAACAAAAAACATAGGCAAGATATATATGGTTCACCAATTACACAATCCTCAAATGAGTACAGTAAGAGTTGCAGCAAACAAATTCCTAAACCTGAAGACCCCGTGCATCACTTTCTGCAAATTACAATTCTTAAATTGTCAAATATCTAGCTTAATTTTCAAAGGTTTATAACATAATATACTAGCAGATGACTTGTATAAATCCTCGAGCATATAATAATCATTTCACTGCGTATCTTAATAAAATGCACATTAGCACAGAAACAAATTTTAAACAACAAATTGCATTGTTTTTCAAACTCTTCAGAACTTTGACCCTCCGAAGTTCCAGGCACATGGCAAATGGCAGATTATAACTCTCTATGTGCACGTACTTTGAAACCGTCACATAAAAGCACTGGAGCAGCAAACATACAATATCACAAGATTAAGTTTCATTAAATTATCACTTATTATATGTTAGTACTAATCATCAAATAATATCATTTATGCTGAGAACTATATCTTCAAGAAAGGATGAGGGCCCAGATGTAGACATCACTAGGAACAAACAACTTCTGCAGTAACTCACATTCACATTTGCAAGTACCAAACTTAAGAGCATAAACAACAACATTAGTTCCAACTTAACTACATGGCATTCATAATGTTTTGCAATAATAAAAGTTGAACATTTAGCTGTACGGAAATCTAAGATGATAAAAGCTGCAAGTAAGACCATAATTTAGCAAACAAAAATATTATTTAACCATAGTACTGTAATCATTCAGCTTACCTTGTAAAAACAACTAGTTCCAAATGGACAAGAACCATCTCCAAAATCGAAGTGTCTGCAGTCAATAGACCTGGAGGAAAGAAACACAACATAAAGGATTGACAACCCTGAACAGCTTCAAAAATCAAGTATCCTGATAATGCAGCACTGTATTGCTCATTAGCCTACTGTAGAATTAGTGCTGCAGCAGCCAGCAACCAACTACAAAGATAAAGCACAAGCTCTAGGTTAATTAATTATACCTCAGTTTTGATTTGTAGCTGTCTACAATTTCCTTCTTTTCCTCTTTCGAGGAATACCAAATGACGCTAGGAATGACAAAGTACGAGAGCTTTCGACATATTGGGCAGGCTCTTAACGCCGAGTTCACATCCATTCCGGAGGTTGGAGAACTGCTACGCCAATTTCTGATACATGACACACAAAATGCATGATCACATTCTGATAGCAACCCAAATTTCCGTTCAGCTGGGGTAGGTTTTGAAAGAACACGTTCTAGGCACACACAGCATTCTATTTCTTGACTACGTTTCAATGCCTCAATCTGAGTTTGCCTTTTCTCACACATTTTTACATGATCCTCTCTCTCCTCTAGTCTATAAGGATGTAAACAATGTTTTCCGCAAGTGGGACATAAATCCCCATGAATATGGGGGCATTTATCTCCGCGTGGACAGTTACCAGCAGCAGCAAAGGAGCACATAGCAAGTTCTGATGGATTAGCAGTCCCAGGCTCCTGGGTATAACTATCATATAATGAGTTAGGGAGCGCAGATATGTCATCCCGTGCTTGTTCGATAGCAGCTAAAAAAGATCTGCTTGAAGCTGAAAGGTCCCCATTAAAACCTACCACTGGAGTTACCCCACTTGCAGCATTTCTTGAAGAATGTGCTGCAGGAAAAAAACCAGATGACTGAAGAGTAACTGCCGATGAAGACGGAGCACAAGCCTGTGAGCGAGAAACCTTGACATGCTCATATCTACAACGGCTACCAAAAGAACAAGCTCCTTTTTGATAGAACGTGCACGCCTGTCAAGCAATTAATAAGATAAAGAGGTGCAAACGTATGACTACAAAAATGAAGATGTTTCCAACCATCAAACTTCAGAAAACATACATTATTAGCAGGGTCCTTCCAATCATGTGAAAACTCACAGCTCTCCCCCTTTAAGCACGCTCCATGCGAAAAGAATTTGCATAGAACTTTGCTGCTGACCAAAGATCACATTACATAATAAGATCAAGAACAAGTTGTACCAATAATTTCTTACAATGACACAATATCCAGAATCTAATTTAATTCATAATATCGGAAACAATAAAAAGAAAGAAGTACAGCAAACAATGACAAATAAGTGGCTTCCAGTTTCCAAACCCCGGAATGCAGAAAAAACATCGAACAATTGTAATCATCTACTAATTAAACTCTTATTCGAATTTAAAACATTTTGTATCAACTACAAACTCAAACACAAAAAGGTCAGGTGCCCCCCAATTGGTAAGCCAAATTAAAACAGGGTCCGGAAAATCAACACAACCCCATAAAAACCTAATATCTAACACACAATAAAACAGTGTTGTTACAAAATTAACATCTAATTTAATACCCAAAGCCTATATCATATTAATTCAACACTTACCCCTTATGTCAAAAATCAAGAAACACTAACCCAATACAAGCCAACATGTGACTACTAGTTAAACTAACTTATTTAAAGCAAATTAGTGACACTAATCAAGAATTAAAACCATACAATATATGTAATGAATTGAAGATATTCAAATTAGTTACCTCTTCGACATGAAAATTGGAGACCTAGAGAAGCTGATATGACCACCTTCAGTTTTGTAATATTACCCGGTGTCTTTTACAAAATCTTCACTCTCAATAGTTAAAACAAACCCCAACTATCTCCCAAAATTCTTCCAAATGATGTGGTGTCGAGTTGGCATCGAGGTGTACAGTTGATACATTTTAATTTGTTAACTATACGTGCACAGTCTAATTTTGTTATTAAAAAAATTACTGAGTAGGTAAATATTTGGTAAAATTTTGGGATAAGTTTTGGATTTTGTAGCCTTTTCCAATTTTTAAAGTTATATTCCTCTTAAATTTCAGTTGTTTTGTTCGGGGAATTTTATTATTGTTTCATACTACTATACTACCTTATAATTGTGCGACGCACGGTTAGTTTTTAATATCTTAATTATATAAATTATATTATTGAACAATTTTTTCTAATATTTATATTTATTAAAATTTATTTACTTAAATTTAATTTTTATCAAATAAATTTTTATCTTATATTGAAGGAAACAAAGAATCCATTAATTTGTAAGATTTAGGAAAAAACTAAATTTGTGTAAAAATATATAAAAAATTATTATTTATTAGATTTCATACAATTTATTATTTTTGCTCTATCTCGAGTTCTATACATCAAATTTACATGATTTATAGGCCACACAAAACTCAAAAAATTATCTTTAATTTAATGATAATTTAACAATTATTATCAAACTGAAATTTCTCAAAAATTGAAAGGAAAGGAAAGTCACAAATTTTTACGTTCAGAATTGTATTCAATTTAGAAAATCTACTTATATTTGCTTTAGATTATTAAACTTTAATTTTTCGCATTTGAATATAATCCTAATATCAATCAAATAAGCTTACTTTTAATATTATATCAAATTCTATTCAATTTAAAAGACCTATTTATATTTGATTTAAATTATCAAATTTACTTTTTAGTATTTGAATATAATTCTACTATCAATTAAATAAACTTTTTAATATTTGATGTAACAAATTTACATCCATCTATTTTAAGATCTAATAGTTCATACTCTTTTGGTCAACGACCGTACTAAAAAAAAACTGGATAAAATCATCCTCCTTACGCCTATTATATTTAAGGATATAATTAATCTTTTCTTATTTGGTACTATTTTGATGACTGATGTTATAATACTAGACATGCACAAAAAGTTCGGTTCCGAAAATTTTATTTACATTTTTATGTTCACCCGTAATATTGTACCTTTATAAGGGATTTTTAGACTATGAAAATAACAAATTGTTACAAAGGCATTGTAAGAACCCAGATTTTTGGAGGAATTAAAACTTTTATTATGTATTGGTGTAGGCCTGTCAATGGATCAAGAATCCGATCCGATCCGATCCAATCCGAAATTAGCGGGTATGGATCCTTCAAAAAAATATCCGATCCGATAAGGATCCGATCCAATAAGGAGCGGTTATGGATTTAGCATGATCCGATCCGTTAAAAAATATATCTACATATCTACACTATATTATATATATAATATATATTATATTTATTATGGGCATGGAGTTTCTAAAGCACACAATAGAGAATTTCTCTATTAGTGCACCTTAAATCTTGTATTTTATTATTATTTTTGATAATCCAACCATACGGATGAAAAGTTTATGTCAAAATAACATTGTATACAAATTTTTATTATATTTGAAATAGTGGAGCATCACTTTTATAATAATACTATTTTCTATATATATTCAACGACACAGATTTATCATAATCTTATTGGTATAAATTTATAGTTCCAAATAATTAAATTATACGAAAATTTGTACATTCACATATTTTTGTATGAATTTAACATCCTTACGGTTGGATTGTTCAAATAATAACCAATTTATCATAATTTAAACCGCACTAATAGAGAACTTCTCTATTGTGTGCTTTGGATACTTTTTTCCCATTTATTATTTATATGTATTATATAATATATAATATACTATATTTATTTTTTAGTATGTATTATATATTTTTTATTTATCATATATAATATAAAATTTATAAAAAATATATAGACTTTTCGATTAACATCTAAAAATTTGAATACAAGTCAACTGTCAAAGTACTAACCAAAATACTAGTTGACCGTTAAATTACCAAATCAAATGAATTTATTCTTTTCTAAAATTTTGGCAATAACATTTAAAATGATAGATGTTGACATACGTATGGTTGGTTCGTCGAGAAATATTTTGAAAAAAATCGAAACACGAATCAAGGACGAAACCATGTTTAGGGGTACTAGTCAAAGTACTAGTTGACTGTTAAATTACTAAATCAAATGAATTTATTTTTTTCTAAAATTTTGGCAATAACATTTAAAATGATAGATGTTGACATCCGTACGATTGGATCGTCGAGAAATATTTTGAAAAAAATCGAAACACGAATCAAGGACGAAACCATGTTTAGGGGTACTAGTTAAAGTACTAGTTGACTGTTAAATTACTAAATCAAATGAATTTATTTTTTTCTAAAATTTTGGTAATAACATTTAAAATGATAGATGTTGAAATCCGTACGGTTGGATTGTCGAGAAATTTTTGAAAAAAATCGAAACACGAATCAAGGACGAAACCATGTTAAGGGGTACTAGTCAAAGAACTAGTTAACCGTATTACTAAATCAAATGAATTTATTTTTTTCTAAAATTTTGGCAATAACATTTAAAATGATAGATTTTGACATCAGTATGGTTGGATCGTCGAGAAATATTTTGAAAAAAATTGAAACACGAATCAAGGACGAAACCATGTTTAGGGGTACTAGTCAAAGTACTAGTTGACCATTAAATTACTAAATCAAATGAATTTATTTTTTTCTAAAATTTTGGTAATAACATTTAAAATGATAGATGTTGACATCCGTACGGTTGGATCGTCATGAAATATTTTGAAAAATATCGAAACCCTTTAGGGTTGGGTTTAGGGTTTAGGGTTTAAAATAGATAAAAAATTTCCAATAAAAAATATTTTAAAATAGATAATATTTTAAAATAAATAATATTTTAATCGAAGCCCGTCTTTTATTATACAAAACCCTAGTTCTATTCTATCTTTCATTTTGGGGCTCAGCCGCTGCGCAGCTACTCTCTCTATCAAAATATCGAGATCTATTCTCTATCAAAATATCCAAAATCTTCATATTTTATTCTCTGTTTTCTATTATCACAAATTCACAATGGTATAGATTTGTTTCCTCTTATGTCATGATTTCATTCTTTACTTAATTGAAGTTTGAATCATGATTTATTGGTTCTCTATGTGTTTGATTTTTTGTATATGTTGTTCCTTGCTTCTCTTAATTGTGTTTTATTTTTCAGAATACGGGAAGATCAACTGCTAATAATGAGCAAATTGGAAAAAGAAGCTCAACTGCTGAATCTGTTCCAATTGGAACTGCTGAATCTGTTCCAATTGGAACTGCTGAATCTGTTCCAATTCATCTTGAGGAACCTGCGGAAAAAGTAGCTGTGCAGAGGGCAAAAAAATCAAAGGTATGGAAAGATATGGAAACAATTAAAGACGTTAATGGAAAAGAAAGGGCTGTGTGTAATCACTGTAAAAAATCCTTTGTGGAGATAGTAAGTCCGGAACTAGTCACTTAGCTGCACATTTAAAAGGGTGTACTGCAAAAATATATAATAGTAAGGGACAACCAACACTTGCAACCATGATAAGTACTGATGGTGTAGTTAAGGTTGAACCTTTTAAATTTAGCCAGAATAGAAGTAGAACAGATCTAGCAAAGATGATTGTTAAACACAATTATTCGTTTAATATGGCTGAACACGAGTTTTTTGAAAATTTTTGCGGTGGATTGCAACCTGAATTTAGATTACCAAGTCGAAACACTGTTAGGTCTGATGTAGTTAAATTACACGGAGAGATGAAAGTGAAGGTTTATGAATTACTTGATGATTTAGATTCAAGAGTCACCCTCACTACTGATATTTGGACTTCCGATTCTCAAAATTTTGCTTATGCAGCACTGACAGCACATTATATTACCAGTGATTGGGAGTTGAGCAAAAAAATCTTGAATTATATGTATATTAGTTACCCGCATGATGGAGAGTCTTTGTTTCGGTTTATTTCACAATTAGTCATGGAGTGGAATTTAGATAAGAAGTTGTTTTTAATGGTAGTTGATAATGCTGCATCAAATGATTGCGTGGCTAGGCATTTGAAAACTTGGCTTTCGGATAGAATTCCATGTGGTGGTATTTTTTTCATGTTCGTTGTAGTGCACATATTCTAAATTTAGTTGCGCAAGATGGGTTGGCTTTAATTAAACCAATTTTAGATAATATTCGTGGTACTGTGAGATATTTGTCAATGTCCCCATACGGAAAACAGAAATTTGACCAAGTTGTGCTTCATTTAAAAATGCAAGGTAAAAGAAAAATTCCCATGGATGTATCAACTAGGTGGAATTCCACTTTTGAAATGCTCGACATTGCCATAGAGTATGAGGAGGCATTTAATCGTTTAGCATTTATGGATAAAAATTATGTTCTTAATCCTGGTAAAGAAGAATGGACAATTGCACGGACAGCCCATCGTTGTTTTAAAATATTTAGTGAAGCTACTGTTCATTTTAGCGGAACTACCTATCCTACTGCTAATGTATTTTTTCCAGATATATGTTAGATTAATCTTCAATTAGCTGCATGGGAAAACCACCCAGAACAATGCTTCAGGGAAATGGTTGTTCCTATGAGAATTAAATTCTATAAATATTGGGATGAGTGTTGTATTTGTTTAGCAGTAGCGATGGTTCTTGACCCCAGGTTTAAGATGGACATCATTGAAAATTATTATGATAAGTTTTATGGTAAAGATCGTGCTTATACTTATGTACAAAAAGTAAAATCGGCTTTTTTTATCTTTACATCGAGTATGGAGGCAGAATTATTTCGTCTGAAAGTTCAATACTTGATGGTGGATATGATGAACTTATATCTAGTACTAATGTTCAGTCAGAAGTTCCCCAAAAAAATAAAGTGAATGACTTTAAAATGTGGAGACAACGGGAGCGAGATTCTAGCATCCGAAATGCTCCTAAGTCGGAGTTTGACCAGTACCTAGATGAGGATACACATCCTTGCAGCGGAAAATTCAATATACTAACTTGGTGGTCAGTCAATGGTACCAGATTTCCAACAATTTCGAAGATTGCGAGAGATATCTTAGCTATTCCTGCTACAATTGTTGCATCAGAGTCAGCTTTCAGCATTGGCGGTAGAGTGATAGATGAATCGCGATCCTGTTTACTTCCAGATATAGTAGAAGCTCTGATATGCACAGCTGATTGGATTCCATCAAGGAAACGTAAGTAACTGCATTTGATTTACATTGCTTCAATTCTTTTTAGTTATTTAACTGCTAGTATGTGCTAGATTTTCAGAAAAAATACGGAGAAATTTCAAAATGAGAGGGGAGAAGCTGACAAAATAATTTCTTAATGTTAAAGGTATACTTTTACCATTTGTTCTGTATAGAACCAGTGCATAACTAGTGCAATTTTGATTTTTATCCTAATTCATCACAAATTTCTTTTTATTGGATGGGGTTTCTTTTTATCCACTGTTGTCATGTGGTTCCTAACTAACTAACCAAGTTTTGTTGGGCCTGTTTAAGGTTGTCCTGCAACATATGCTGTCTAGTAATTTAAAATAGGAAACCACGAATTTGAGGGGGAAATTGCTCTTTGACTTTCCATGTAGGCACATCAGGCTATCAAATAATGTGTTTAGACTGATAATAGGTATTTGTTAATTTGGAGGATATTCTGATATGATTGTAAGAATTTTTGATGTCGATATGTAACATTTATGGTTACAATTTGGAATAAGCAAGTTGAAAATGTATAGTAATTATGATAATTATGATAACATTTATGGGTGTGCATGTGTGTTTTCTATTTATATTGAGAGTGTTCCTGTGCATAGCCATAGTTGTTTGTTGTATATTTAATCTTTTAATACTTTTTTTTTGTTTCTAGCAGAGAGAACATGGTGGATTGGTGGTTGCCTGGTCGGATTGTCGGAACCTAAGGCTGTCAACTTTACTCTTCTGGATGGTTCATGGTTGCATCTTGTTTACCAGTTTGGTTTTCATTGTGGTCTACATTTCTGGATGTCCATTGCCTCTATCTCACCTGGACAACACCTACTGCAGTGCTAGTGTTGTTGCATTTTGCTTTTGATCTGAGCTACAGACTTTGTCATTTTCTTTGCTGCTAGTTGATGTAATTCAGTGTTAATACAATGTAACTGGAACTTGTTATGAGCTTTTTATGGAATTTTAAATCTGGATGTCAATTTTATAATTTTGCATGTTTTTCCCTTTTTTTTTAAAACGGGTCGGACCTCCGATTCGAAAACCCGAAACCCGAACGGATCGGGTATGGATTGGACTAAAAAATATCCGCCCCTGATCCGATCCGATCCGAACCCGAAAAATCTTAATGGATTTGGATATGAATTTAGGATAATCCGATCCGAATCCGACCCGTTGACAGACCTATATTGGTGTATGAATGAATAGTGGTTATGACTACAATGTATCAGTGGTTTTAATGAACGAATACTTTAATTGATGTAGGTTCTAGTGTTTATATGCTATGAATGATATAATAGGTTGGCGAATTATATAAGAATAATCTATCGTCTAGAAAGTAAGCTATGGTATTCCAAGAAAGGAAGTTATTCTCATGTCATCCAAATCGATATCTGGTAGCTCATGTCATCCAAATCGATATCTGGTAGAAGTCAAGTAACTCCGCAAAGGAGATTGAGAATGCTCTAGAAAGCACGAGGACATTTTCTAAGTACAAGAATTAAAGAGAGGATAAATAAGGAATGTTGGATACAATATTGATTTAAGGAATTGTGCCACAGTGAAGCAGTGAATTGAAACATATAAGTTGTAACGTATTGATTTTATTAACGAGACAAAAAGGAAATCTAATTGGTGGGAAAAAGAAAGATTAAGGTGACTTACATAAAAGTCAACAAACAATTAAGTGGTTTAATTGCACTTTGACCAAAATGGAGTAATATTGTAAGATCCCAGATTTTGGATAGAATTAAAACTTTTTATTATGTATGGATGTAATAGTGAATAGTGGTTGCGACTACGATGTAATGATTGTTCTAATGAATGTATGGAATGGATTTGGATTCAAATATTTATATGTCAAGAAGAATGATATTGGTTGACAATCTAGATAAGAATTATCTCTCTCCTAGGAAATTAAGATTTGATAATTCCAAGGGGGAAGGTTATTCTTATGTCATCCAAATCGATATCTGTTATCAGTCCAGTGGTTCCGTAAAAGGGTTAAGGAACGATCGAAAGAGAACCGGGACATCTATATAACCCTAAAAGAATAAGTAAAGAAAAAGGGATGAATAGTGATTTTGGTGGAATTAGGAATATTATTAGACAACGTTATATAGAAGTACCCGAAACGAAATTCTGAGTTCGTATTAGTGATCCAGGGGGAAAAAGAATGTATGTAAAAGCCGTCGGATTCTGAAAAAAAGCACTTTTATTTTCCCCGAGATTTCCCTGGACACTGAAAGACCTAAGGAATTATTAAAAGGATTTAAGGAATATAGATTCAAGATTTATTAAAGAGAATGGAGAATGATAGTATATATGTTAAGACGGTTTTCGGTAAAACCCTAACTAGAAATCTTTGAGATATTCCTTCGAACGATCAATCAAATTGAGCAATAACCGGACAAAGAAACAAGCAGGGGATTAAGATACATACATGAGCTAGTAGAAAATATCTAGCAACTAAGTAGTTACTTAAGAAACTAGCACACTTAGCAACATAACCAAGTACTTAGCAAAGCAAACCACTAGTTAGCACAAAATCAACCAATGATCAACACTTGTCCATGCATAATGTTGGGAGTTGTCCCACATCGTTTGTGGAAGGGGCATAAAGCTAGTTTATAAGTAGCTAGATAACTCCATTAGTATGAGGCCTTTTGGGAGTTGTCCAAAAACAAATACGTGCGGGCTCGGCCCAAAGCGGACAATATCATACTAATGTGGAGTTAGGCTCGCTTAGCAAGCCCAACAAGTGGTATCAGAGCTTCAGGTTATAACGATCTCAATGGGCTCCAGAATGGATCCAGGAAGCGGCAGATGGGCTATCCCAGGTTGGGCTTAAGGGGGGAGCAGGTGGGCTTTCCAGTATGGGCCTAGGGAGCCAGATAGCCAGGAACTTTCAGTATGGGTCAAGGGGAGCAGATCACACAGAATTGTGGCAGATTCGACAGGTGTCGAGCCCGATGTGTGAAGGGGGAGATTGTTGGGAGTTGTCCCACATCGTTTGTGGAAGGGGCATAAAGCTAGTTTATAAGTAGCTAGATAACTCCATTAGTATGAGGCCTTTTGGGAGTTGTCCAAAAACAAATACGTGCGGGCTCGACCCAAAGCGGACAATATCATACTAATGTGGAGTTAGGCTCGCTTAGCAAGCCCAACAGCATAAAACATCATCCATTGCATCACCACTTTAATAAAGCTACTTTAACCACAAGATATTATCAATACAATTCACTTTATGCATTATTGTCCAAAGCAACCAAGCAAAACCATCAAACTCTCTCCACCAAGCTCCATTCGGCTCTTCTTGAAATTCAAGAATCAAAAACCCTCTTCCCACCATTGTTTGATCTTGAAACTTTTATGGTAAGACCTATGATTCATAAAAGTGATCTCCTAAAAATTTCAAATCCAAACTCCTTTGTTTCCATTTTCAAAAAAAATCATCCAAGGTGAGGGTGAATAGTATTTTTCATGAACTAACTTTGTTTTCTCTTGATTTCATGGTTGATCTAACCTAACTTAGGCCACACAAGGACTCGATCAAGGCTTAGTAATGCTCTAGAACTCTCCAAGGAAGGTATATCCCATCAAAAACCCTAGCTCTTACTTCAAGTTTATGGACGATCTTGATGATTTTTAGAGTAGTTATGATGTTAGTGTATTATAAGCATGATTATGTAGTAGTATGGTGGATTTATTTAACATGATGATTATGATGATGAAGAGATGTTTTATTGGACTTAATAAGATGAGAATCATGTTTATAAGTTGTATTGATGCCCGGTGTGGGTTGGGTTGTTGTTATGATTTTTAGAACGTTCGATTTATAGCCGTCGTAATGCCGAAATTTTATTAACCTTAAGAAATCGTGTTTTGCAGTAGCTATAACTCACTGTCCAGTTTCATATTATGCCATGACAAGATAGATTATGTTATAAGCTTCGTTTTGTTATAAAGATCATGTGAAACGGACTTACGGTTTAGGAATTACGGTCGATTTACTAAAAGTCGTTCGAAACCGTAATTACGAGTTCATTATTAAAATTTTTCCCCTGTAAAATACGTAAGTCAGTGGCGAATCATGGTAATTAAATATTAGAGATCGTAAGGAAGGTATAGGAGAAAACCTCGTGTCAAACGGATCGTTTTTCAATTTTATAAAAATGTTTGAATCAAGGTTAAACGCGAACGAACCCCTAAAAGTACACTTAGTTATAACTTTGGTAAATTACTTAGAAAACGAGCGCTAAAACTCGAGGTATAACCTTGGTTCATAAACGACCTACTTTAGCACTTACATGACTTAAGTATATACCAAGTGTAAGTGTAACGACGAGCCGTAATAACGAACAAATGTCGGGTCGAAACGAGGTTAATAAGAGTACACGAAAAGGGTGCATAACGAGATAATTCGAAATCGTGTTTCGACTTAAGTTAAGTTATACTTAGCCTTTTCAAAAGTGTTACGTAATTAATCTCAAATATTATAATTGTTTATAGATCACCAAGCAGACCCAGGGCACACTACCTCTACCCACACCCGACTACCAGGCAAGTTTCAAATCCTTTTTAAAGGCTGTTGTTGTGAATATATATATGCTTTCTGTTATACATATGCCATAGAATTATTAACATGCATGCCTACTTTCAAGTTATACTGATATGCTTGCTCCCTGAATTATTGTTGGCTTATAAGCTAGATAGAAAATATAATCAGTTATAAGCCGGATATTGCTAAGACCCTTAGAGAAGGGCATATGAATCTCATTCTTTGATTATAGACCGGGAATCAGTATTTCTTGATATATCGCGATTATTTTCAAAGGGAAATATCTAAGTAAATATTTTCCCATTATTTATTTAATGAATATTAATTTGAATATTCATTCGAGATTAATTACCTATTAAATATTATTTATAAAATCCTTTTTAAGCCTCATTCATTTAATAAATATTATCTTGAATATTCATTTGAACTTCGTTTATTCAACGAATATCATTTTTCAATATTGGTTTAAAGTCGATTCAATTATCGAATATTCATTTAGTAATTATTCCTGCAATCAGTAATATTAATTAGAGTATTCACTATTTATCCGGTGAATATTATTTCGAATATTCGTTCGAGTTTTATTTATTCGATAAGTATTATTAATTTGAATATTCACTATTTGTTCAGTGAATATTATTTCAAATATTAATTCGAGCTTTATTTATTTAATAAGTGATAAATGGATTTCATATCCATTTAGAGCATTCCAAATCGGCTTAAATTGATTGCTTTGGCCTCAAGTTTGTCGTAGTTTTGATGTGTTTTGCTTAATTGTGCAGGGTTGAAGAAATGTCGATTAAAGGTGTAGTTTCCGTCGTTTTGGAGTTGATTTATGATATGGAATGAAGAATGGAGGCTAATGTCAGCTACCAAGAAGTATACAATTCAAGAAGGAATAAAGACGGAAGCTCATGCAAAAGGAAAGGGAAGAAAAAGCTGAGAAACGAAGAAAAAATAATTCCGGCAGTTTGCAACCGCGCAGGGTGCGCCAATTTTGAGCAGTCTGCGCGAGATTTCATGATTTTATGCAGTTTGGAGCCGTGTAGTCTGCGCCAGTTTCGGGCAGGGTGCGCCAGAAGTCGCTAAAAAATTACAATTTTGCCCTTTTTACGATTTTGGCCATATCTTGAGTTCTACAAGTCCGTTTTGGACGATCTTATAGTCCACGCGAAGCTAACGAGATTCTCTATCATTCTAAAGTGGTACAGATGTCAAAACACGAATGGAACGGCCCAGAAATACTGAAGAAAAGGCAGCTACGAATTTTCCTTCAAAATAGAATCAGTTTAGGAAACATAATTCTATTATAATTCTATTTTGGTATTTCTTGTTGGACAAGACTTCTAGAGCCTATATAAACACATCCAACCCTTGTAATCATATCATTACATATCTTGTACATAATATAGCTTAGAATTGCAAGGGAGAAAAGGGGAGCAAGATTCAACGCTTGTGACAAGCAACGGATCTAGATCTACTTCATCTTTTGTATCATAGATTTGTTTTCTCAACTCTTTGTTTTATTAATATTCTTACTTTCTTTCATATCTTGTCTTCTATCATGGTTTCATTAGATCCCATGATGACGAGCGGTTCGATTATGAACTAATCGTTGTCATGGGATTCTAACAGATTTATTTATGGAGCTTAGTATTTTGATGCTTTAAAAATCTGTGTGTGATGTATATCTGATATCGTTGTATGGTTATGCTTAATTGATAGATGCGTCGCGAACATCTAATTTGTTAATCTCTTGTGAAGTGAAAGTGGATCTTGAGATTTAGAACTTGCCATGCTAGCATAGGTTCATGATTGTTTATCAACATGATTCGTAGTATGAGATGAAAATACTTATATTGCCCTGTGTGATCTTTATGGATAACTTGTTCTTCAACCGTTATGTTTTCAAATTCTATAGACATATAGGGTCTAAGCACAATTGGTGTCTATTCATCTTCTATATCTTTTGTGGATGTATGTTTAGTTTGGTATACGTATGCTGACAGGTAGCGTGTACTTGTTTCGTGTTATCCGATCAGATATCATAACCATTGCATATAGTGATTAAAGGCGTCAGATCTAAGCGAAGTGTTTAATGAAGTTAGGATTCCATGGTTCACATTGCATAAGTAATTTGATTTTAATTATTGTTAGTTAGTTAATTCTTAGTTGATAATTTGCATCTTAGTTAGTTTAGTTAATTAAAACGCAAATTTGTTATTTGTCTTAGCAGTGAGTAATAACCATACATTGTTGCATAGATACAATAACTAAATTAAAACCATAACCAGATCTCTGAGGGAACGAACTAGACTTATTCATATATTACTTGTGACCACGTACGCTTGCGTGATTTAGTGCAAACATGTTTTTGGCGCCACTGCCGGGGATCATCGGTGTTTTATTTTTGGTTTATGTGCTTGTCAAAAGTGGTCATTAGAATTCACTGACTCGGATTAGTTACTTATCTATTCGTGTGTAGTTCGTTGGTGTTTCAGGTACTTGTCAGAGAGCGTTGACTTTGAAGATGGATTTTCTAAATTACTATGGAGTTCAGCAGGTGGTTAGTGTTTGTGAGCTATGTGCGGGTGCACATGAGATGAATCAGTGCTGGAGCAACCAAGGTGGTATTCAACAACCTTAACAGCCTTATCAGCAGTATCAAGGTCAACAATATGGAGCACAGCCTTACTATCCTCAGAATTTTCTGCAGCAGCAGAACCAGGATTTTCAGCAGCAGCTAGGGCAGAATATTCTGCAACAGTATGACCCGTGGCAATCTGAACCTCTGAGTTATGAGGAACAACCATATTTTCAATACCATCCTCAACAGTACCAGCAAGATGTTCCAAATACGTCAAATTTTTTTGGTAATGAAGAGTTTCAACATCAGCAACCTACTCCTACTTTTCAAACAGATGAGGTTGATACTATGGAGGAGCTTTGGAGGCTTGTAAAGAGTAACGAGGAGTCTATCAATTCTTTGGAGACACTAGTTGCTCAAGCTGTAAGATCATTGGAACAAAAGAAACATCAATTCATACCAGAGGCAATTCCAGAAAATAACGGTGAATTGGAGCAAGGTACTGCATGCATAATTGAGGAAGTCAAATTCCAAGGTGAGGTGAGCGTTCACAAGCCATGTGAGGAATTTGATCATGCTAGTATGGTGGATGATTTGGAAAGGGCCCCCTTTGGGACAGACACTGTTGAGCTGCACAAATTTCAAGAATTGGTATGTGCGTACCAAGAGGCTGATGAACATGGGAAAGACGCTGGTCTTCTATTTGTCTCAGAGTATAAAGATGGTGGTAGCGCATTAGAGCCAATGGAGGAAGTTCTCTTTGAGGAACCAAAGGCTTCAGCAATTTACATTCACCATCCTCCAGTATATTCAACCGAAGGCCGCGAATGTGTGTTGTTCTACAAGTTGACAGATTTTGGGTCAACAGAAGAAGGCATTGGAACAGGACATAGTTGTTATACGAATAGGGCAAGCGAGGAGAAGGAGCAGAAAGTGTACCGTCGTGATGACGATGAAGTCTCACGAAGAGAGGACCAAGCAAACTATTATCATCCTTAATGGAGGTTTGGAAGTAACGTCAAGCTAATGACGTTAAAGAAGCGCTTCTTGGGAGGCAACCCAAGCATTGTTGTATACTGGTATGTTTTCTACTTTCCCTTGTATTTACTTCCATTCAATGAGGGCATTGAATATTTTAAGTTTGGGGGTGGTTTGAGGGATAAGTAGTGTATGTAGTTGTGATTGTTAGTCATTGTGTTCATGTAGGATTTCATGCTTTGCATATTAGTAGTAGTAAATTATGCATTTATGTTCGTGTTATCTACGTTTGTTTCATATAGGACATTCTGTTTTTATATTCGTATATCATGTGAGTTCATAGTAGTTTGCATTTGCACCCAAGCTTGATAGGAATTTTGTGTTGTTGACGCTTTTGATTGAGAAGTGATATGCTTTGTTCTTGTGCACACACATACACTAGTAAGTTGAAGCTAGTAGACTTATTGAATGTTGTAAGTAATTATAAGGACATGAATATGTGCAAGTTGATTTAGTTTGCATTCTTTGAATACAAGTAGGTGCATTAGAGAGATTTTTGCTTGGGATTGAGTATGTTTTTCCCGCCAAGTGAGCTTTTGAGCCATATTGCATTTGTTGCAATTTTATTCATTTGCTTGAGTGTCCACGGATTGTTTACATTGCTAGCAGTTGCTTGAGGTCTTTCTTGAAACGCATGACATTATTTGACGATTAAAATGATAAAGGCATTTAGGAATAACCATATATTTTCCCATATTACCACACCATGTTTACATGATCAATTAGTTAACCCGTTGAGCTTAATCCTATTTTTTCGGTGACATACCACATTACTTGCCTAGACCTTTTTCTTGTATTGGCCTTACATTAATTTGAACCCACATTGTCCAAGGCTAGTAGGGTGCTTAAGGGAGTAATAAGGTGTGCAAGGAGGGGTTTATTGTTGGTCATAATTTTGGGGGAAATATTAAAATTTGGGTTTGGTTGTTGCTTGATAGTCGGCATGTGTAATAAAATCGTGGGATCATTGTTATTGTCTATATTATTGTTGCTTTAGCTCTCGGAAAAAAAAGAAAAAAAAAGAAAAAAAAGAAAAAAAAAAGTTATATTATGAGAGCATATTTGTGTTATTGTGATCCTACTTTAGTCGACTAGTCGAGTGTTTTTGTTGGAAGAAAAATAGTAAAAGTATGTGGGGGAAAAAAATAGGTGGTTGTGTATGATTTATTATAAGTTCCTACTAGCTTTTGACACTTCACCTGTTTTGGCTTATCTGACATACCATGTCCCTATCCCCGTTACAACCCAAATAAAGACCTTTTGATTATCGTCATTGATGTATGTTGTGTTAAGAGTTAGATTGATACCAAATGTCAAGCATGCTTATGATTTTGTTGGAATTGAGTGATACACTTGCCCTTGTTCTTGAGTGAATATTCTTTTGTGAGTGGATTGTGAGTGTTTGCTTGTTTTTGCGTATGAGATCCCGAGTTTTGTCTCAAAGATGTACTCTTGTAGGCTTAGCATGTTTACTAACTTATTCTTACACTTGACATGGACTTGTGAGAACTTATGCATGTTCATTGAGTAGACTGTGTGAATACTTGCACTTTCAATACCAAGACATTGCGTATTTACTTTGATTCTTAAGTTGAAATGGCATGAGAGGATTTGAAGGTATGGTAGGATATTAGTACTAGATTAATTGCATTTTTCATATTAGTTGCATTCATGCATTGCATTGCATTAGGTTAAATGGATTTTGTGGGTACATTCGCTATAGGCCCTCACGAGACCTTACTCGTCCACTAGGGCTGCCTAGGGGTTTAAAGGGCTTGTTGCATATGCCAAATGCAACCGTGATCACCTACGGAAGTGGTACTAGTTAGTTAGATAGTTTGTAATTGTTTATACTTGAGGACAAGCATCGGTTTAAGTTTGGGGGCGTGATAAATGGATTTCATATCCATTTAGAGCATTCCAAATCGGCTTAAATTGATTTCTTTGGCCTCAAGTTTGTCGTAGTTTTGATGAATTTTGCTTAATTGTGCAGGGTTGAAGAAATGTCGATTAAGGGTGTAGTTTCCGTCATTTTGGAGTTGATTTATGATATGGAATGAAGAATGGAGGCTAATGTCAGCTACCAAGAAGTATACAATTCAAGAAGGATTAAAGACGGAAGCTCATGCAAAAGGAATGGGAAGAAAAAGCTGAAAAACGCAGAAAATAATTCCGGCAGTTTGCAACCGCGAAGGGTGCGCCAATTTTGAGCAGTCTGCGCGAGATTTCATGATTTTATGCAGTTTGGAGTCGTGCAGTCTGCGCCAGTTTCGTGCAGGGTGCGCCAGAAATCGCTGAAAAATTACAGTTTTGCCCTTTTTACGATTTTGGCCATATCTTGAGTTCTACAAGTCCGTTTTGGACGATCTTACAGTCCACGCGAAGCTAACGAGATTCTCTATCATTATAAAGTGGTCCAGATGTCAAAACACGAATGGAACGGCCCAGAAATACTGAAGAAAAGGCAGCTACGAATTTTCCTTCAAAACAGAATCAGTTTAGGAAACGTAATTCTATTATAATTCTATTTTGGTATTTCTTGTTGGACAAGACTTCTAGAGCCTATATAAACACATCCAACCCTTGTAATCATATCATTACATATCTTGTACATATTATAGCTTAGAATTGCAAGGGAGAAAAGGGGAGCAAGATTCAACGCTCGTGACAAGCAACGGATCTAGATCTACTTCATCTTTTGTATCATAGATTTGTTTTCTCAACTCTTTGTTTTATTAATATTATTACTTTCATTCATATCTTGTCTTCTATCATGGTTTCATTAGATCCCATGATGACGAGCGGTTCGATTATGAACTAATCGTTGTCATGGGATTCTAACGGATTTATTTATGGAGCTTATTATTTTGATGCTTTAAAGATCTGTGTGTGATGTATATCTGATATCCTTGTATGGTTATGCTTAATTGATAGATGGGTCGCGAACATCTAATTTGTTAATCTCTTGTGAAGTGAAAGTGGATCTTGAGATTTAGAACTTGCCATGCTAGCATAGGTTCATGATTGTTTATCAACATGATTCGTAGTATGAGATGAAAATACTTATATTGCCCTGTGTGATCTTTATGGATAACTTGTTCTTCAACCGTTATGTTTTCAAATTCTATAGACATATAGGGTCTAAGCATAATTGGTGTCTATTCATCTTCTATCTCTTTTGTGGATGTATGTTTAGTTTGGTATACGTATGCTGACAGGTAGCGTGTCGTGTTATCCGATCAGATATCATAACCATTGCATATAGTGATTAAAGGCGTCAGATCTAAGCGAAGTATTTAATGAAGTTAGGATTCCATGGTTCACATTGCGTAAGTAATTTGATTTTAATTATTGTTAGTTAGTTAATTCTTAGTTGATAATTTGCATCTTAGTTAGTTTAGTTAATTAAAACTCAAATTTGTTATTTGTCTTAGCAGTGAGTAATAACCATACATTGTTGCATAGGTACAATAACTGAATTAAAACCATAACCAGATCTCTGTGGGAACGAACTAGACTTATTCATATATTACTTGTGACCACGTACGCTTGCATGATTTAGTGCAAACAATAAGTACTATTTATTTAAATATTCATGAATTATTTAATGGATATTATTTGTGAATATTTATTCGAGGATTATTCTGGGTAATATTTTATATCAGGATTATTCCTTCGATATTTCGATTTAATAAATATTCTTTGAAATATTTATTTAATTCTTCTAACTCGTTTAAAAATGATTTATTTCGTTCAAATATTATCTTCGACCTTATTGTATTATGTAAATTATTCTGAGCCTATTTAATATTATTAAATCAAGAAAGATTCTCAAAATTATATACTTCATTCAAATCCATCTTCTAAATTATAAGGGAACCGTACTTGAGAATTGTTATTTATCTTGTTGACTTCCCGGTCATAAACTCTTTGAAACTATTCTTTTCACTCGCAACTTGATTGCTATTATTCATTGAATCTTGTGTGCCCATTCATCATTCGAGGGGTAAGAGTGTTGGAACAAGTTGGTATCCATTAACAAGCAGTAGCTTTGGAAATATTGGTGAATTGTCCTTTCCAACTAGATACGACTACTTTGTGGAGTCTTATCAACAAGTATTATACTTGGGGAAAAGGGGACGAACTTTATGTTTCAGAGTTATGGATGTTATACGAACTAGGAGCCGCGTAAGTGGCCGAGTGGCGTCGGTCCAGCAATGGCCCAACCGTTGGCCGGGGGGTTCTAGAGGGCGGAAGACAAGTAAATCCGTCGGTGCTTCCTTCTACATGTAGAGAACAAGAGGTGGGGAGCATAACCTGTGACTGATCATCGTGAATGTTATGTCTCCTGGCGCGTCAATGCTCCAGTATTAGTTCACCTTTCAAATGTTGGAAATTTTCTGCAACACTATCGGTGTTGGCAGGTGAAAAAGTGATTGAATCTGGAATTGCAATATTTTCTACAAGTTCCTCTTTTATGATAAATAATGCTATCTTGCTTATCTTTGACATAGCAGATATTTCCACAGAAGTATATTTTTGAGTTACCTTGTAACTTCATCCTTTACATTATACTAGCACTATCTTCGTTAATGCATGGCATATGGCTTCAAAGATATTTGAACTGTTACATATATTTTCACTGTTCAGTTATATTATTGTTGGTGGGCTATTGCTCACCCTTGCTTATTTATTATGTCACAACAACAGCTAGGCAGAATGGCTCGCGTAAGGCGCACTCGGCGCAAGCAGGTTACCCCAGCCAGAGGTTTACCCGCTGATATCATCGCTGCCATTGCTAAGGTAGCATAGATAGACAACTTTTGGTTTACCAGTTTAATTATATGTATAATTAATCCTAAGCAACGACAAAAATTTTAAACTTATGTTGTTACTCCTTTTGGATTGTAATAACTTTTATTCGCAAATCCTTTAATGTGAGACTTATTCAATTTCATCTCTGGGACTATAACTGTTGTGTGTGTGTGATTGGATATTATTGTGGGGTCACTGCATGTTGTTTATTTATGGGGACTCAAGTCAAGTGTTATTTATGGAAATTGAGATCGTAACGACCCGATCCCTGACCCCGGATCTGGGGGTGTTACAGAGATGGTATCAGAGCGAGAGTTATATATCCCAAGAGATGATGCAACATTATATAATAATAAACTAGCATGATAGCCCGTGCAAGGCACGGGTCACATTATAATTCGTACAATTTTTTCGTGAATAATCAGTCATATCTTCTTGTCAATATATTTCATGTGCTTCGATTTATTTAAGGCCTACAGTTGGTAATCGTTCAAATTTTGAAATTTAATGAATTCTAAATTTGAGTAACATACAGAACCAATCCTGAGATTAAGCCGCTCATACTAATAATAAATGAGTACCGAGAAGATGATTTAATTTAGGGGCACAAATTTTCTAATAAGCGGAAAATTTTTAAAGTACGTAGATACACAAAAAATGATATTTGGGGCACATCTTGTTCAAGGTAGCACCAAAAATAGTTTAAAATATAAGGAGTGCCAAAAAATAAATCGCATTTATGTGATTTTGATTTGTAGTTGAGTACAATATTCAAATTCACTTGAAACTTTCAATTCCTCAAGATCGACTTGAGTATCATATTTCTAGCAGTACTCTTTGAATGTAAGAAGAATGACCGATAACAATGATACATAAGAAGAATGATACTATTGCAACAACAGTTGGTAATCAACTAAATGTATGACGTATCCATGCAAAATAATATGCGCTATTGTGAAAAAAATATTTATTTTTTATGCAGTCTTAAAATATCATTAATCGATCATTATGTCATAGGTAGTCATATATAATTTAACATCTTTGTTTAGTAAATATAATCTTGTTTATAAAACTACATTATAATTTAACTATGCATTTTATTTATTTATTTAATCGATAACTCATGTAGAGTCCAAATCTAACATACCAGCTAATTCTGAATTTTTTTATATAGATATATATTATACCTAGCATCAATCATATTAAGGATCTGTTTGCTATTGATGTTTTAGACCGCAACAATAGTTTTTAAAGCAAATTTGGTTCAAAACAGCTTAGTAACTCTATAAGCAATTCTTCAACAACAATTGTTTTATTAAAAAAATTGTTTTAGGAAAAATTTTAATTTTTCACAACAGCAACTTTTTTTTACAACAATTTTAGGTAAAGGCATCAAATCCCAATAATCGCTTATTAAATAAATTTAATTATATCCTTATATATAATAAGCATAAGGGTGATCTTATCCATAATTTTCGTCACTATACTACCAAAATAATCTTAACCGTTAAATCTAATATTTTTAAAAATAGACGATCAAGATTATATCATATTAAAAGAGAAAAATTATAATTTAAAATGGATATAATTAGAAAAGATTGCATTAAAAGTGAATTTTAGAAAGAAAATTAAAATCTAAAAAGGATATAATTAAAAAAAGGTTGTATTAGAATTGAATTTTGAAAAGAAAATCATATCTGAAAAGGATATAATTGAAAAGGTTGTATTAGAATTAAATTTTATTTACTTTTATTATTAGTATTAAAAAATTTATATATACTATTTAGACTCGATCTTGAGATCTAGAAATCAGATTTGGATGATTTTACAATCCACGCGAAACTCATAAAATTATCTTTAATTTATTGATGATGTAATAATTATTATTCAAATGGAAATACTCAGAATCTCAAGCGAAAATATAATTATAAATTTTTGCATTAATCCTATACAATGTAGACGGCACACATTGATCTATTCAATGTAGAAAACCTAATCATATTTGATATAAATCATTGACATACAATTTTTTATAAATCAATATAAATATTTTTTTAGTTTATAACATATTAAAATATTAAATATTTTTTTATGTTATATCCAACGGTTTTCATCTATTTATTTTAAGATTTAATTTGATGGAAAACAAATTCATGTTGTCTCGTGTACCACGTGAATGCATATCTTGTTTTCATGGCATATCTATAATATAGATAAAAATATTTTAGTATTATAATTTTATAAAACTATCATTCTAATTTCAGCAATTTTTTTCCATAATAATTTTCTGTTGTAGTTATTAAAACACTTTTACCTTAAAATTTTAAAAGTGAAATTATTGTGATAGCATGATAGTCGTGTAATGCACGACCTGCATTTTAACTATGATAATTTTACATACACATATTATTATGAAATTATCACTATTATGATTATGAGCTAATTAGATATAAAAAAAATTTCATTGTCATATCTTTCGTACAATAATCTTATATATATATTGAATGTCATTATGTCAACACCATATTAAATTTCAGTTATAATTTATCCAACATTTATCAACGAATTGGATTAATATAATATTGTCAAACTAATGTACCAAGATTTGTATATATTTGAATGAAAATTGATTTATCTATTTTTAATATATTTTATTAATAGCTGGAATATATGGTGTGATTGTAAGATTAATTTTAAATTAAAAAGTAATGTGTTAATTAAAATGAAATATTAATGATCGGAAGACATACAACTGGTTTTTTAGTTATTTATAAAACATATATCTTCAACTAAAAGTAAACGTGAAAAAGACAATCAGTTAATTACCATTAATTATAATATATTAATTTTAATAATTTAGATAACCGTATAGAAAATCAAACCACCAAAACTTTTAATGTTTCAATTTTAATATAATAGTATAGATGTGTAATGGTCATTTTATGTTAAATAACATAAATAACATTATATATTATTATATAATATTACGTATTATTAAAATGATATGTATGAAGTGAGTAGTTTAGAGATTTACTAAATAACACAAGAATTCATAATAATTTTATTAGCTTTTGAAAGGGTTAAAATTTTGATAATTTTAAGTAAATCTCAAAAAATAGTAAAGAAAATTAGGAAGCGAGTTTTTTTTTTACATTTGATCGATGATTAATAAAAAGGTACCAAACAGTTGATATGATGTAGTGGTTATGTATGTGAACATAAGTCACTTATATTTTCAAAGTCATGAATTCAATTTTAGTTAAGTATATCTCAAAATAAATATTAAAATATTATAGGAAGGGGGTTTTAAAGTACATGTGATTGATGATTTTCTAAAAGATAACAAAAAGTTGTTGTAGTGTAGTGGTTGTGAACTTGAACACAAGTCAATTGCATTCTCAAGGTCATGGGTTCAATTCCCAAGAAAAACATTTTTTTTTAGATTTATATAGTAAAGGGTATACTTGTAATTTACTAAATAGCCTTAAAACCCTTGTTGGCCTATAATAGATATAATGGATGGATTTACTAAATAACACAAGAATTCATAATAATTTTATTAGCTTTTGAAAGGGTTAAAAATTTGATAATTTTAAGTAAATCTCAAAAAATAGTAAAAAAAATTAGTAAGCGAGTTTTTTTTTTTTTACATTTGATCGATGATTAATAAAAAGGTACCAAACAGTTGATATGATGTAGTGGTTATGTATGTGAACATAAGTCACTTATATCTTCAAAGTCATGAATTCAATTTTAGTTAAGTATATCTCAAAATAAATATTAAAATATTATAGGAAGGGGGTTTTAAAGTACATGTGATTGATGATTTTCTAAAAGATAACAAAAAGTTGTTGTAGTGTAGTGGTTGTGAATGTGAACACAAGTCAATTGCATTCTCAAGATCATGGGTTCAATTCCCAAGAAAAACATTTTTTTTAGATTTATATAGTAAAGGGTATACTTGTAATTTACTAAATAGCCTTAAAACCCTTGTTGGCCTATAATAGATATAATGGATTCAATATAATAAGAACTCTTGCCAAGTTCCCCTAAAACCCTTACGGGAACTTTTTAAGTATCATGATAGGGTAGTAAGATTGGACAAACCTTTTTTATGAAACTTGAAAACTCAGAAACAGGGACTACACTACTTCTTGTGTTGCTACAAATTGGCAAATGGTGACAATAATTGGGTGAGTGGGTAGATGCAGTTTATGTCACATCTTTTCTTATACCTCTTGCTTTAATTCAAGAGCCAATACAATACCACTTTCTTTTATTTTATTAAGGTTGTTCTTTAAATCCTGTCAAAAAAAATACCTGTTCTCTAAATTATCACATTAATTCATTTTCTTGTGGCTCAGATTTTAGTAGCAGCTTTGTTTAAGATGCGAAGAAATTTTTGAAACGCAAAGACTCAATATTTAAAATTATGTTTATTTGGAATCATCCAATAATTTGATTTACAATTATAAACACCTAAAAGTTGATGAATCTGATGATGAGGCAACCCAAAAATAAAAAAAAAACCTACGTGAGTCTATGCCTAGCCAACTTCATATAATTAAGGTTCATTACCTGGTGCAGATGCATAATCGCCCATAGCAATGATCACTAGAACAAGATGCTAGCATTACCACTCCATGTCTCGAGTCACGCTCATAAAATTACTTTGAATTGACTGTATACAAGTGCAATTGATAACCAAGACCTATATTTGCATTTGCATAATCTGCTGAATTACTGAGTGTAGTATATTGATAAACTAACCAAGGAATCCCAAGTATCAAATATGATTTTAGAAAATAACTTACATGCATAGTATGTGTCTTTCCACTGCTTGTAACACCATAGGCAAAAACAGATCCTACAGTATCAGAATTCGTTGCATTAGTGTAAGTAAATGATTATCACAACTTATTTACTCTTAACTAAGAACTTTATAGCATAGACATTAGCATTATGCTTAAGAGCAGGATCTATTGTTTAGATTAAACGACAGATAACAAGAAGCAAATACCACTGATTCCCTCTATTGCATTTTTTACAACAGGTTGACCAGCTACTTCGTAAACATCCTGTAGCTGTAGAAGGTCCAAATACCTTATCTGCCATACCAAAAATAGTATATAAATCAATACATATATGAACAAAAACAGATACCATACTAACATACTATAAATAATGCCTACAAAACACAAACATACCTTACGGATGAATCTTAACATTTAGGCAAGAAAAAGCAGGAATACCTCAAAAACAATATAAAGATGTGCATATAAAGACACAATAATAAAGAAAATCCCCAATTACACATGCATAAGAAACCCCCAAAAAAACCCTAAATTAAAAACCCCAAACTTATAATTCATATACTATACACATACATAAAAAAAACCCAATTGAAAACCCCCCAAAAATTAGGGTAATAGGGTTTATGAAACCCCATAATTAAAAATTGTAGAATCCCCAAAAATTAGGGCACCACACGAATCTAGGTAATCTAATTGTATTAGAAATTAGAAACATACAACACGAATCAACTGAGAGAGATAGCCGAGATGAGCACCGGAGATGGACAACGGAGATGGACACCGGAGAGTGGTGAGACTGAGAGATGAGAGTGAGATCCAGATTAGAGTGAGAGAGAATGAGAGTGAGATCCAGATTAGAGTGAGAGAGATGTCGAGAGTGAGAGAGATGTCTTAGTTTGTTTTATTTTGCTTTCTTATTTTGTTTATCAAATAAAATAATAGGGAGAGATGAGAGCGGGTTTTTTAATTTAGAGTCAAAATTTTAGCGGGATGTTTATATTTCAGCTAAAGCGGAAACTTTTTTAACATTTTTTCAGTGTCTAAGACAACACCAATTCATGTGTTGGCATTGAGGACTAAAATTGCATCTAAGCCAACATGAAGAGCAACATCCGGTTATGATGTTGGCTTATATCTAATTTATTCAAATTTTAGCATCTAAGGCAACAATTAACGTGCCAACATCGATTTTCAGTGTTGGCAAAGACCATTTGTGATGTAGTGGTTGTAAAAATCGGTAATCGGTATAAATCGACCGAGGTACCGATTTAAGATTAATCGGATAATCGGAGTACTAATCGGATATTATAATAATATTTAATATATTAGTCTAACTTACAATTAAACCTATCATTTTAAATAAATTTACAGGATTAATCGGATTTCAAAAATAGAATCGGTTGGTTACCTTACAGAGGACTGATCGGGGATTTATCGGCTAAATCGGGGATTTTTAGAACCATGGCAAAAATACCATCTTTTGGAAAAAAATTACAAAAATACGGGATGCAACTACATTCAACCAAATGCAACTGTTTTGATAATTTAGTGAAAATACTATCTTATTTGTAAAGGCTGCGCAGCAGGTTGCATTCAGTTGCATATGCAACTGAATGCAACTAAAAATTGTAATTTGAATTTTCATTTTTTACCAACTTCCAGATCTATATAAGGGCTGAGCATCATCAAAAAATGAAAATTTAATTTTTAGTTTTTAGTTGCATTCAGTTGCATAAGTAAAAATTGTAATTTCAATTTTCATTTTTTTTACCAACTTCCAGATCTATATAAGGGTTGAGCTTCATCAAAAAAATGAAAATTTAACTTTTAGTTTTTAGTTGCATTCAGTTGCATATGTAGTTGCGTTCAGTTGCATGTGGTTGCATTCAGTTGCAACTGTTATAAATAGAAAGTTGCGGTGGAGAACAGATCGGATGTGTTGGCCTGCGGCCCCAGTGGGCGGAGATGGGAGAGGACGGCGGAGATGGGTGGTGTCTAAAACGAGTTCTTGGTTTTTGCCCGTTTTTAAAATCCTTTGTTCTTCATCATTGTTAATTGTTAATGTAATTCGTGTTAGGGGATAGTTTCGTGATGCTTCAAGCTTCGTTTTAATATAAGAATCATCGAATATGGCTTTGTTTTTATGAAAAACGACAGTTCACCGGACATGGTCGTAGAGATCACCGGAAATTTATCGTTTATGGTCAATTATGGTTCGATTGTTGCGTTTTGGGTTGTATTCGACTGCCAGTTGCTGGGTGTTGGTTTAGTACCGGTTTGTAGGGTTAAAACAGCAGATTTGGGTGGGTTCTTGCTGGTACGTTTGAACTCGCCGATGACCCGATTCTGGGGAGTTCCCAGTTTCCGGTGAAAATCCGGTATGTTCTTACTTTTTCCGGTAGGTTCTTGGGGAAAGGGTTGTTTGATCTGTTGTTCAGCAGCTGTGGGTGAAGAAGGAGGAGAAGAATGGAGGTTGGAGAAGAATGGGGGTTAAAGAAGATGAGGTATATTTGCAATTAAGATAGTATAAGATAATATATTTGCAATTAATTTGAAAAGATATACAGTATTTTTGCAATAACTAATTAAAAACATTTGTTAAATTCGAATTCAATGTATTTAGAGCAAATTAATATATGAACGATGAAAAACTCGACTCATTTCGGCTTATTTACAGCCTTGGTTGTAAGCGAAGGACAAATTTAACTTGCATACGTAATTGATTTAATGACATGACATGATAGGAATGACATGATAGGAAGTAGACAACACAACTAACTGTCCAGGTTCAATGTATGATTTGTATCGCAAGCATTTTTTTTTTTTTTTTTTGCTAATTTCAATTTCTTATGTTCATCACATTATAAAACACAGCTCTCTATATCATTTTGCAAACACCACCATTATTTTTAATTACAAAAAGGCCTTACAAAAATACTCCATTTAACTTAAACATGGGAGAAGTTGATCCAAGCTTCATTCAAGCCGTTGAACACAGGCCTAAACCAACCATCACTGAAGCTGAAAGCATTCCGTTGATCGATCTTTCGATATCAGACACTCAACTTGTTGTTTCGCAAATAGCTGAAGCTTGCAAGAACTGGGGATTTTTCCAAGTGATCAATCATGGTGTACCATTACCACTGCAAGAAAAAGTGTTTTTAGCATCTAGGAGCTTCTTTTCGCAGTCGAAAGAGGAGAAGCAGAGAGTCAGGAGAGATGAGTTGAATCCTTTAGGATATTATGACACTGAGCATACAAAAAATGTCAGAGATTGGAAAGAAGTTTTCGATTTTACGGTGGAGAATCCTATCCTCCTGCCCGCTTCTCCTGATCCTCAGGACAAGGATGTTAAGAAGTTCACAAATCAGTGGCCTAGGAATCCTGAATTTTTAAGGTAAATTCTCGTATCACCAATATTTGTACTAACTCTCAAACTAGAAATTATAATGTTTGCACGTCGGTTTATAAAGCTAAGAATCTCGCAAAGGAATCAACTGTTCGCGCATCCTGGCCTACTTCGAATTTTGTTGTTGTGAAAGATCAGAATACTTTGAAACTATAGTGCGGTGTCTTTAGCCTCAAATACACATATACATAGTACTTGTAACCAGGACTTTAGATAAACAATTGAGAAAGAATTATTAAAGCACCCTAAATGTACCGTTAAAATTTGTGACTAATACTTTGATTACCAGGGATCTGTGTGAAGAATATGCCCAAGAAGTAGAAAAGCTCTCTTTCAAAATAATGGGGCTTATAGCCTTGAGCTTAGGTTTGGCAGCAAACAGGTTCGATGAATTCTTCAAAGACTCAACCAGCTTTATTAGGCTCAATTACTATCCTCCCTGCCCAATCCCTGACCTGGCCCTTGGTGTTGGTCGACACAAAGATGCTAGTGGCCTCACCGTTCTGTCTCAAGACGACGTTGGAGGACTTGAAGTGAAGCGAAAAAATGATGGAGAGTGGATTAGGGTGAAGCCTACTCCTAATGCATATATCATTAATGTCGGTGACATAATTCAGGTATTACTCCTAGCTTTGTACACTATTGCATCAAAAGTTATGGACGTTAATTGCAATTTAT
Organism: Saposhnikovia divaricata; assembly: GCA_036435485.1. Lineage (NCBI taxonomy): Eukaryota > Viridiplantae > Streptophyta > Magnoliopsida > Apiales > Apiaceae > Saposhnikovia > Saposhnikovia divaricata. Next base: position 61,869,913 of record CM071597.1, on the reverse strand, counting down.
ATGATTACATGCATAAAAATTAATTAAGAATAAGATTGAAAGATATATGGTCTTTGTGTTTTTGTTAATGGATGGACAGCAAAATTTTAAAGCTACTTTTGTGACCATTTTGAGGGTTTTTATTTAATTAAATAGGTATGGAGCAATGACAAGTATGAAAGTGTGGAGCACAGGGTAATGGTCAATTCCGAGAGGGAAAGATTTTCCATTCCATTTTTTTTCAATCCCTCACACTCAACTATGGTGAAGCCTCTGGTGGAACTAACAAATGATGAAAACCCTGCCAACTACAAGGAATATAACTGGGGAAAGTTTTTTTCAACTCGAAAACTCAGCAACTTCAAGAAACTTGCTGTTGAAAATATTCAGATCAATCATTTCAAGGTATCTGCATAACTGAATAATAATCGAAACTTGCTGTTGAAAATATTCAGATCAATCATTTCAAGGTATCTGCATAACTGAATAATAATCGGATGTTGAACTTCAATAGATGTTATTGTTGTGATGATGTACAGAGGTCAATAAGTTGTTCGATTTCAACTCTCAGTTTTATTAATGTAATGCACATGCATGTGCAGAATTATGAGATGAAGTAAAGTTTATTATTGTACCAAATGTTTCTTCTATTCTTCTTTCGGCCTTGGCTGAGCCAGCAATTGTTTTATAAATCCAACATATAACATACTACGGGCTCCCCGCTGGCGCGGTCTCTTTTTTTTTTGTTGAGTTATTGTACGTTGTTATTGAAAATATATTGTGAGAACAATTTACGTAAACAATGTAAGGAAAATTGCTGTTAACAATTTTATATTTATATTTTTGAAAAATTAGTCAAAATATTTATATTTTTAAACTTATTTACAACAATATAATCATTTTAAAATTATTTTCAAAAATTTTGTTTTTAAATTTAATTTTCAAAAAAGTAGTTTGCAACCTTTGCAATATAATATATAATTTAGACTGAGTTCCAATAAAAAAAATTTTAAATACAAACTTATAATTTTTTTTATTCAACACATATATAACTTCGGTTCAACAACATTTGAAAAATTAAAGGTTTGGTCGGTCGGTTTTCATGTTATTTTTACTTAATTATTTTTACTTAATTACTTTTTCCTTTTTCTAAAAACACAATGAGTAATTCTATTTAATAAATAAAATATTATAACTATAATTACTAATAATTAACCAATTACCTTTTTGAGTTAAAATACGTTACCTTTTCTAATTTTTATTTTTCAGTAAAACCTATTTAGGCAGTTTTATTTAAGTAAAATAAAATTATAAAATTATAATAATTAATAACTAACCGATTACGTTTTTCAGCTAAAACATATCATCTTTTCTATATTTTGAAACTAAAATCCATCATGTTTTAAAAATATAACGGCCGACAACATATATGTAATTATTATCAGATCATATCATTTTAAATTTTAATCCATGAAAATTTTAATCCAACAAAATTCATGTCTTACTTAAGGATCCCGATGGAGAATAGAAGCAAAATTTTTAATTTAAAAAAAATATTTTTATTATATTAAAGAAGTATTGTACATATTTTAAGCTAATTTTTACTTAAAAGTTAATATTTTAAAACCTCGTTTCAAAGTCAAGTACTAAACGCATCTTCAATGTAATGAAGTTCTATAATTACTAAGCGTATTTTTATATAATATTTTGGTGTACTTTTTGTTAAACTTTTTTTGATGTACTTTTACTATTTAATTTTAATAATTTTTATATATCATAAGTTAATATCACAATAGGGTAGAAAAATTGTCAGTGGTTTATGAAGATGCTTTTTGTGTTAGTCTACTTTTTGGTGGCAGTGTTCACTGTCGATTGAGATCCGTTGTTTTGTGGAGTCTAAGCAAAAATGAAAAATTAATTTTCTTTAATCAAGAATATAGTAAAACATTTTGTAGTAGTACAATAGAAGATTATAATTGGCTATTATAATCAAAGAATAAATTACTAATTTTTGTAGTTTTTGTTATGATTATAATTAAATTATTTATGAGAACTTTTTGGCTTAAAATAATAATAAGAATAATATTTTTAGGATAATAAAATATTTGCAATGAATGATATAAAATTAGAATTTCATTTAATATTATTTATACTATTATATTTGAGAAAACGGAACTGAGATATACCTTAGTTTTCGTGAAATAGTGAGTAAAATCATTGATTCATTGTAGTAGTCCAGAGTAGCAGTATCTCAAGGGCTTTTCTTTAATTTATAAAATTAAAACAATTATATTTTAAATTTTGAAATGTGGTACAACAATCTGGCCAGCTGGTGAAAGTACATTTTTACGTGTATGAATTCTTGAAAAATGTAGACATTTTCATATATCAATATATTGATTCGTCGAAAAAGTTTACATTGCATATGTGAATTCTGTCTTTAGTGTTGATTTGCCAAAAATTATAATTCCCAATTTTTTTTCTTCAAAAAAGTTAAGTCGCAACTTTATAATCAAACTGGTACAAATTGCAGAAAAAAACTTAATCTGCAAAAATGGACAACTAAAATGAGGGATACAGGGATAATCAGGATTTTCTTTCATTTTATTTATTAAGATGTAATTTTTTTACATATACAACATAAAATCAGAACGTTACAAATAATATTTATAGTATAAACAAAAGTATAAGAATTAAATTAAGAAACTCACTCTAAAATTGTCAATCAATCGACACTTCCTCTCTTTATTGTTACAATTAAATAAGCTATTTATCTGCATGAATATTATATTCATCAACAGTTCAACACCAACTCCAGGGAGGTTTTCATTTGTAATTCTATATGATTTAACATGAAAATTGGTCTAGGAACATGACCAGGCTTGGACTCAAAATATTGTCTAATAATGTCTTCTTCCGAGAAAATTGCAGTCCTTTATAGGTATAGCTTGAACCTCAGTTTTCTTTGAATAATTGAATCCCTTTATTAGTTTAGGGAGGAGTAACATTCCACTTCAGCATCACCGACCTTTTCTTCCTGCATTTCATCGATCATGGATTTTCATACCAGCCTCTTCATTGTACATCTCTTCGATCATGAATTTTTATAACATCAAAATCACATATACAAAGATGTCTCATACCGACATGATACCATAAATGACAAAGCTAAAAACATGATACCTCCTAAATTATCAATATCCCCTAAACTGATGCAATGATATTACAATAGATTCTTTTTAAGATCATATGGTCTTGGCAAGGGCTTTGTTTCAAGTTCCAACCCATCATAGTTCATGTTTTTCGCTGATAATTGTGCAGGTTGCCGAGAGTACTATAAGAGGCCATACTCCTACATGTATTCTGCAAGCACAGAAATACCACACATTTCACAACATCTTGAGCTTGTAATGGTGCAAATCCAAGAGACACTTAGAAAAAATTTAAAAACAGTATAATTTCAACTAAAATGGTAATTGAATACACTTCAACTTTCATGTCATCGGCACCAAATTTCTCCAAGCTGTTTAGGAGAGAAGGCGATTCTTTGGGAGCAATTTAGCAACTTCGGGAGGAAGAACAACATGCCTGTACTCATAGGTATCATCAATGTACTTCTCAGAATACTGGATCTGACTCATCTTTCACTGTGATTACAACCGTCCGCCTCAAAATTACAGTATAAGATTTGTTTTCTCCAAGCTGCTACCACTGAGATTAAACACAGAAGGAAAAATAAGCAACACTAAGATCAAAAAACTAATATTGTTCAAATACACACTACTTTGTCTTTAGGATTTGACTTCAATAGAAAAAGCAAACACTTAGAAACCTAGAGACAAAATAAATCAATACTTATAAAGCAAACACTTACATTCTTGCCCATTACACCAAAGCTGAACAAACAACAAAAAATTACTCTAACCACTTCATCAAACACTTACAAAGCAAAATTGATGTCACACAGCTGAACCTCTTTGATACCTTACATCAAACAATTGGCAACTATATCTCGCACCGCGCATCATACCTCTGCAAAAACAAATCTATAGATTAAAAACCAAATTTATTTCCACTAAAACTATTAAAGAAAGGCAATAAAGATATGATAATGTACAAAATTGTTGAACAAAGAAATCAAAATAATTAGGAAGACGAACAAAAGGAAAAAAACAGAGGAAAAAAAGTAGATGAAGAAGCAAGGATATGAAATTTGAAAACTTGAACAACATCACTACAAAGAAGTTGAGATATAAAAAAGCCAACAGCAGAGCATAAGGGTCCACTCCATTCAAAATAAGATTGAATTGGCACCACATGTTTTGAATTAATATACTGTAGATGACGTCCTTGGCAGCACAACTTGGGGGGTACGTGGACAGGCAAGACAGCAGCACATGCGCAGCACTCAGTATTATACAACAAATTCCTCTATTATACTTAGTATTATACATATGTATGTATAATATATGTACAAATATACTAAAAACCGTATAAATACACAAAAAAACGTAGAAAGACGATGGCATTTCCTGTAATAAGCGAAAAAGGTGAAGGTTACAATAGTAAAAGGCACCGAAATCAGTCATCAGGAATTATAATTTATATAGATATAGATATAGATATAGATGACATACTTTACACAGTTAACGAACATTCATCAACCCTTTCATAAGTTAACAAAATCATCACCTATCAAGAAACTAAGATCATGTATCTTTCGTTCACACTTTGCTGGTAACAAATCAAATCAGCTTGCAACTAGACACCAATTCGATTTGATCAAACATTTTGTTAACTTTAATTTAATAAAAACCAATATCGTTTTGTCAAAGCTGCTAGTGCTAACTGCCCCATTGGTATCAACATATTCAGCTATCAACTTGGTTTTGTCAAAGATATTAGTTGCACGCATCTGAGTACTTTGTAATACAAAATTTGAACTTTCGGTTTGTAAAGAAAATCTTATGAGTATCTATTGTTTACACGAGTGATATTCTGGTACTATGTACTACTATGTCAGTTTCTAGCTCTGCAACTGTTAATGATATTCTGCTACTAAGTTTTGACAAATTTTCAAATTTGTGACATGAATACTTTTACTGTTTTGGTATGAGAGAGAGTTGAATATTAATTCGACATGTTAAAGGCAGTTTTAACAAGTACAATAATCTTAAACATTTATTTTTTTGCTAAATAAATTTAAACATTGTTTCTCATAACTTTGGCAAGTACCGGGTTATGCCCAATGAAAGAGAACATACCTAAGAATTGAAAAAAAATAAAAATTGCTTGAACAACATAACTCAAATGATAAAAAACTTATTTTTTTATCATTCTAACAGAACAGTTCCATCCAATAGTCCTAGAATAACAAGAAGAAGCATGTAAATAGAACTCCTACCCTGCAATCCTTCCGTCTCAAAATGAATGAGTTTGCACTCAAAATTTTTAAATATTTAAAAGAGGGTCCTGGTCCCTGACAATTGATTGTTAGGGACCGTTTATTTAACAATCTGTGTCCTGGCCGTTGGACCAGGATTTAAAAAAAAATTCGGCCGGTCCGCGCTAAATATTCGCAGAATGGTATATGTTCGCGGTTTTTTTCCCCGGATCGTTAAAATTCTAAAATTCATTCCACGTTTAAAAACCGCGGAACGATTGGAACTCTGTTATACACCAATTAACCCGTTTTTAACCCGTATAACCAACATCATCATTAAATCTCTACTGTGTGCGATTAGGTGTGATAAATGGTGCGATTTGTGCTGGAATTGCTGCGATTTTGCTGGTTTTGCTCAGATTCAAAGAATGGAGGGTGGAAGGAAGGATTACGAAGAAAGGTATGTCAAATTTAGGGTTTTCAATTGGGGATTTAGGGTTAAGGTTCTGATTAGGGAACAAATTGGGGCTTTAGGATTAGGGTTCTGATTACATTGATTGAATAGGGTTTGAATTCGATTGCATTGATTTATTAGTGTTCAAATGTATGTTAATTCGAATGCATTGGTATGAATTGGGTGTTTGTATGTATGAATTCGAATTAATTTGAAATAATTCGAATTAATTTTTTTAATCAAGTGTCTGCATTGGTATAATTTGAATTAATTCATTGGTATGAATTGGGTTTGTATGTATGAATTCGAATTAATTCGAATTAATTTGAAATAATTCGAATTAAAATTTCTAATCAAGTATGCATTGGTATAATTCATAATTCGAATTAAACTTTTTAGTCAAAATTGTTTGGATTCTAGAGGATCACTATCACTTCTTTTTCTGTCATTCATAATGAAATGATATTCTTTTTTTGCTGAATACAAAATTAAATAAACTTGTGCAGTCATACTGATAGTCTCTGTTTTCTTCACGGCACTGCGAAGGCCTTTAAGATGTGGCTCTGTGTGGTCTCGAAAGACTTTATCACTGCAGTTAATTCTTGATCAATTTTTAATCTGTGTTTACTGTTTGATATAGAGCACAACCTTGTGGCACTACGCAATTTACAAGGATTCGGATCTATTGAAATGTGTAAAAGCACTGCATAGCCAGATAGCCTTTGCTGTAACAACCTCAATAGTATCATGTTTTAATATTATGTTTTCTACCTTTTAAACACGGATTTCCCTGAGTTTCTTGTTTGCCTCCATGTATATTCCTATCCCAGATTGAAACTAAAGCAGTTTACAAAAGTGGAGACTATTTTGATTAAAGATTGTGAGCAAGTGGACATGAGCTTAAGATGTTAACCTGATTTCATTTATTATTACCGAGCTATTACTGTGCTGTTTATTTCGTTATTGCATACCCTATACTTGTCTTAATTATTTGATTAAACATAGAATTTAGTGCTTTTTTTGTTCGTAATAATCTGCACCTAAGGATTAGATGGCAAATTACTAATCTGATTTTGTTTTTCTTTAAATTGTTGATGTTTCAGGTTAGAGGAGGTATTGCTGGGCCCTCTCAGTCAGACGGTTATATTCAATAATGAGTATCATGTGAGTCAGGATGTTTGGGAGGGTGTTGACAGGGGCACCTTACAGTGTTTTTGTGGTAATATGTTGATGCGCAGGTGGGTTTTAAACGATGCTCAGAAGGTCCTATTGTGCAAGACTGGATTTGGGTTGTTTTGTAATACCAAGTGGAGCTTCAGAACGATACTGCACTCATCACAGCCTTCGTGGAGCGGTAGTGCCCCGAGACTAATACTTTTTTCATGAGGCAGGGTGAGATGAAAGTCACATTGCAAGATGTCCATTACATTTTGGGATTGCCTACAATTGGTCAGCCGTTGGTTGGGCGTGCAATCAACCATCCTCCATCATATTTTTCTAGAAATTGGTTTGAGGAGCTTTCAGAGGTGGAGGTGGAGAGGGCATATGGTAGAGGAGGCATCAAGTGTACTTGGTTGCATTCTAGGTATGGGGGGGATCCTGGTGATGACCCGCACAGGATTGTTCTACACACAAAGGCGTACTTGATGATGGTTATGGGGTCAGTTTTGTTTCATACTAGTAGTAGGAATGTGGTGCATCAGAGGTACATTGCCCCCCTCCTATACTTGGATAGTATTCACACATATTCTTGGGGTTCTGCAGTATTGGCATACTTATACCGGGGTCTTGAGCATGCATCCAAGAAGGGAGCCCAGAGTGTTAGTGGTTGCTTGCTTCTATTGATGATATGGTCTTATGAGAGGTTTGATATTGGGCTTCCTATTCTAGATCCCACACGGGATAATTTTCCCGTTGCTGAGTATTGGGCTAGGTCCAGGCCACTGAAAAAGGGGGGAGATACTGTTACTGAGCTGGAGGAGGGTACTGAGGAGGAGGAGACTGTTGAGGGGAAGGGGAAGCGAAAGGGTAAGGCAAAGGCGAAGGGGAAGGGGAAGTTAGTTGAGGATGAGTTGCTTGAAGAGGTGGATGATGTCTTGTTTGATGATCCTGTCGTGTTGGTTAAACGGAGTAGACGTCATGTTAGTAAAGGGCCTCATCATAGCTTGCCACACTACCGGGGTGAGTTTGATGGAGTTGCAGGGGATAGTGTTAACTGGACCCCTTATGATCACTTCTGGGATTCTGATGACGAGGGTCTGGATGAGGATTGGGAGGCTTTTTATGCTGGATGTGCTAGGGATGCACTTCTCCATTATGATATTGTTGAGTATCAGCATCCTGACCGGGTTATGAGGCAGTTATGGTTCTTGCAGGGGATTCCAAAGTCTCCGGTAGACATGATACCATATAGGCAGGTGAAAATTAATTTTGTGAGCTGCGATTGGATGGTTGTATGGTTTGCTGAGATTGGGGAGTGATACAGATTTGCTAATAGGCCAGGAGATGTTGAGTTGGATGAGGCCCATCATGTTTTTGATGCAGACTACATGGCATAGTACACTGACATATCTCGGAGGCGGGTCGGGAAGCCCCAACCACATCCACAGGCAGAGTATGCTACTCGAGAGTTGTTTAACAACTTGAAGGCCTATGAACTTGTAAGTTTTCTTTGTTTTTTATATTTGTTCTCTTTGCATCTATAGTAAGTGTTGTTGTTGTTTTTTTAATGTTTCTTATCATTTGGTGCAGATCATGAAGGGGTTGGAATTTTCACAAAAGATAGATTCTTCCATTCCTGAGGAGTACAAGGAGGAGTTTGGGAGGATTGTACCCACCTTCTTAGAGCCTTTCTGCAGCTTCATGAAGGATGTTCGAGGTCCGGCCTATAAAGTGCCAAAGTTTGAAAATGTCCAGTTATCGGATAAGGCGAAGGAGACTCCAATGGTAGGCATTGATGATCATGATATCATAAAGCTAACACGGCCTTCCCAGCATGTGTCAAAGACTCCTATGGATGTAGATGTAGATAAGGCGAAGCTTGGTGTACGTCGTGTGGCGGAAAGGAAATGGCAGATCAATAAGCCACTTAGGGAGAATAAAAAAGACAACATCAAGTTTACATGGGGATGGGGTGGTCAAAGCAAAGGGGGGAATCTGGCATAAATAGTTTCATTTGAATGAGACTGCGATGTTTTCTTTGGCACCCGGGAGTTGGATAGATGACCGGGTTATCTACACATACATGGTATTCATCCATCGTACACGCATTTTATATATTAATATGCATTGATATTGCCAGCTTGCTTATGCACTAATGTTGTTTATTTACTTATATTCTTGTAGTGTTTGCTACGTGCCCGTGAGGAGGACATTTTGTTGGAGCACGTGTTCGAGCGAAAGCCTACCTACTACTTCATGGACCCCTTTTTTATGAACTTTGCCAAGGGTGTGGACACTAGACGGGAGAGTAAGCTACTAGCCAGATTTTATCTTCAGTGGGCCACTTGTGGCGTAGGTCCACCCATCAATAAGGTTGATTTAATCTTTGTCCCCGCCCATGTTACTGGAAATCATTGGGTATTGTTTGTTTTTGCTGTGAAGAATTGGGGGGTCATTCTACTAGATCCACTATACGAGGATGCTGAGTATCCGACAGAGAAACGAGTCATGGTATTCATTCTTTCTTTATGTTCATTTTTTATATTTCCATTTTTTTATTTCTTATGATATGTACTGTATTTTAGGTTCGAGTACTGATAAGTGGATTTTATATCCACTTGGAACGTTCTATATCGGCTTGAATTGGTGTACTTAGACTCAAGTTTGTTGTAGTTTTGATGTGTTTTGTGTAGTTGTGCAGGTTTGTAAGAATGTCGATTATGGTTGATGCTTCTGTCATTTTTGGAGTTAAATTTGTGCAATGGAATGAAGAATGGAGTTGTCATTAAACTCTCATGAAGGTTCCTAAGTCGAGGGAAATTAAAAATGTGATCTAACGCAAAAAGAACGGAAGAAAACGGCTCAAAAACGAAGAAAATGGAGGAAAATCAGTTCCGGCAGGAAGTTTACGCGCCTGGAGCGCGTAACCGTACGCCTGGAGCGCGTGAAACAGCAGAAGTATGCGCCTGGAGCGCGTAGCACGCGCCTGGGGCGCGTAGGTCCGACAGAAAATCCTGAAAATGTCTGTTTTGACCCTATTTCAAATTCTAGTTGTATTTTTGGTATCCAAACCTATTTCTAATTGTATTGTAGGCTGTTTTTGTTGCTGGGCAAGACTTCTAGAGCCTATTTAAACACATCCTACCATTGTAATTTGTATCACCATTACATATCAATTACTTAGGTTTATTTGTATTTTTTCATACTTTGTTTTCATCATGGTTTCATCAGATCCCGTGATGACGAGAGGTTCGATTATGAACTAATCGTTGTCATGGGATTCTAACGGATTTATTTATGGATCTTTAGTATTTTGATTGCTTTAAAGATCTGTGTGTAATGTATATCTGATATCCTTGTATGGTTATGCTTAATTGATAGATGCGTCGCGAACATCTAATTTGTTAATCTCTTGTGAAGTGAAATTGGATCTTGAGATTTAGAACTTGCCTTGCTAGCATAGGTTCATGATTGTTTATCAACATGATTCGTAGTATGAGATGAAAATACTTATATTGCCCTGTGTGGTCTTTATGGATAACTTGTTCTTCAACCGTTATGTTTTCAAATTCTATAGTCATATAGGGTCTAAGCATAATTGGTGTCTATTCATCTTCTATCTCTTTTGTGGATGTATGTTTAGTTTGGTATACGTATGCTGACAGGTAGCGTGTACTTGTTTCGTGTTATCCGATCAGATATCATAACCATTGCATATAGTGATTAAAGGCGTCAAATCTAAGCAAATTATTTAATGAAGTTAGGATCCCATGTTTTCTCTTGCATAAGTAATTCGATTCCAATTCTCGTTAGTTAGTTAATTCTTAGTTTTGTTAATTTGTTTCTTAGTTAATTATAGTTAATCAATCCCAATCTTGTTAATTGTCTTAGCAGTGAGTAATAACCATACATTGTTGCATAGGTACGTTGACTGAATTAAAACCTAAACCAGATCCCTGTGGGAACGAACTCGACTTATTCATATATTACTTGTGACCACGTACGCTTGCGTGAATTATTGCAAACAAGTTTTTGGCGCCGCTGCCGGGGATCATCGGTGTTTTATTTTTAGTTTATGTGCTTGTCATCAGTGGTCGTTAGAGTTCACTGACTCGGATTGTTTTTCTAACCTATCTTTTATAGTTCGTTGGTGTTTCAGGTACGTGTGCAGCTATAGCTATAGCAGCTCAGTTGAAGGCATTGAATTTGAAGATGGATTTTCTAACTTACTATGGAGTTCAGCAGGTGGCTAGTGTTTGTGAGCTATGTGCGGGCGCACATGAGATGAATCAGTGTGCCATCTATAGTGCATCAGTGAGCTGGATCAATAATCAAGGTGGCATGCTGCAACCACAACAGCCTTATCAGCAATTTCAAGGTCAATAATATGGAGCACAATCACCAGAATTTTTAGCAGCAGTATGCCCCATGGCAATTTCAACCTTCGGGTTTTCAGCAACAACAGTCATATGCTGGTTCTGGGCATTCCACTTATGACTAATCTGAATTCGAAGAATTGCGGTTGATGCTTAAAAGCAACGCTGTATCGTTTAAGACCTTGGAAAATCAGATTGGGCAGATTACTAATGCCTTGTTGAGTAGGCCACAAGGGACTCTTCCTAGCGACACGGAGGCTAATCCAGGCAAGAGGGAAGTCGAAGAGCAGGTGAAAGCAGTTACCTTGAGATCTGGGAAGGCTACAAACGATCAGAAATCAACAGCTACGGAAAATGAAGAAGTTCATATTTAGCAGGTTGAGAAATCTACAGGGCCAGAAATTGAGAAATCTGATTTGGTAGCTGAGCAGTTGGACGGTGAAGTGGAAAAGAGTACGAATCCTGTTGAAAAAGTTTCTCCGGAGCAATCTACAAATATCAATCAGATCTACCCTCCTTCTCCATATCCAAAGAGACTCTTGGAATTTCCGACAGAGAAGGAAGAGTGTTTTGGCAAGTCAAATCTAGTAGACGTTGCTTTACAAGGAAAGTCCGATACGGAAGATGAGGAACTAGGCTTGGCTAATCTTTGGGATTCTAAGGTGCTGATTGATGAGGTTGTTTCATGGTCAAATCTTGAGGATAGTGCAATTGAGTCTTTTCTTGAAGAAGATGTTTTGATTAAGGGTAATGAGGATCTTCATGAGTTGTATAGGAATTTTACTTCTGATGAGATGTTAGAGGAATTGAAGGTCATTTGTTCTAAGCATGAAATCCAACTTGAGGAAAGTTCTTTTGATCCTAAGTCTGTTGATAAGACTTCTGTTGGTGAACTACCCACTTTTGTTCCTAATCCGTCTATTTCCACTCTTGCTCAATCTTTGGTGGTTAATAATGAAAATCATCATGTTGAAGAAACTTCCAAACTCGAGTTTAAACTATCAGATCAGCTAAGGTATGTATATTTGGGTCAATCATCTACTTTGCCTATTATTATTGTTGCTAACTTGTCAGGTAGTGAAGAGAACATTGTTGCTGACACCTTTGAAGAGCAAAGAAGGCGGAAACTTGTCATCGAGGATGTAGCCCCGGAAAAGATAATTAAATGACCATATAGAGATACGAGGTAGATATTTTCAAGAGAAAAAGCCATTGCCAGGTCTAGCTAAAGACTTTAAACAAAGGCGCTTCGTGGGAGGCAACCCACGTGTTTCAGTATTTTTAGGTATGTTTCCTGCTATCCCTTGTATTTACTTCCATTCAATGCGGACATTGAATCTTTTAATTTGGGGGTGGTTTGGGGGATAAGTAGTGTATATGTAGTTATTTGTGATTGTGAGACATTGTGTTCATATAGATATCATGTTTGCATAATAGTAGTAATTCATGCATATATGTTCATATTAATTATGTTTGTTTCATTTAGGACATTCTGTTTTTGTTTCGTATACCATGTGAGTTCATATTAGTTGCATTTCATGGCATGCATTTTTCATGATTCCTTAGAATGAGCTAATTCTGATTGGTAGGTAGGTGTCTAATTGAGTGTGGTAATGATGAGTAGAGGGTTGATTTATAGTTCTTACGAAATTGACATGCATGTTTCAGAAACAAAACTAATTACACAGCCTCATTGGGTGCTTTTGGGCTAGGTTAGGGTCATGCTTGTTTGGATGTTTTGAGATTTAATCACTTGTTTATATTTAGAATTTTCGTTATTCCCTTGAGAAACTTTTTCAACAGGATTCGTACTCTTTTCCACTTCACCGTCCAATTGCTCAGCTACCAAATCAGATTTCTCAATTTCTGACCCTGCAGATTTCTCAACCTGTTGAATATGAACTTCTTCATTTTCCGTAGCTGTTGATTTCTGATCGTTTGTAGCCTTTCCAGATCTCAAGGTAACTGCTTTCACCTGCTCTTCAACTTCCCTCTTGCCTGGATTAGCCTCCGTGTCGCTAGGAAGAGTCCCTTGTGGCCTACTCAACAAGGCATTAGTAATCTGCCCAATCTGATTTTCCAAGGTCTTAAACGATACAACGTTGATTTTAAACATCAACCTCAATTCATCCAATTCAGATTTTTCATTCGAAGATTGACCATCATCCCCATGAAACTGTTGCTGCTGAAAATCTTGATTGTTGCTCCAACCAAAATTGGAATGATAGGTGGCTGAAGCTGGTTGCGAAGGTTGCTGGAAGTTGCTCACAAACTGTGCCGATTCAGAAGATATGGCACATTGACTCGTCTCATGTGCACCCTCGCATAGCTCACCACCACTAGCAACTTGAGGCACCCCATGCTTTGACGTAAAATCCAATTTCTTATTAAGTGCCTCTAGCTGAGCTGCTAGAGTTGTGACTGTATTAACTTCCATAATTCCTGCTAATTTGCCTTGTGATAATCTCTGAGTTGGATTCTGGTATTCATTCGCAGCCATCATCTCAATTAGCTCATAAGCTTCCGCATAGCTCTTAGCCCATAAAGCTCCACCTGATGCTGCATCTACATGGGTCTTGACTGTGCACCCAAGCCATTATAAAAGCAGTTAATCACCATCCAATCAGGCATCCCATGATGTGGACACTTTCTTAGCATCTCCTTATATCGCTCCCAAGCCTCGCACAAAGACTCTCTAGACTGCTGTGAAAATTGAGAAATAGCGTTCCTGATTGCTGCGGTCTTTGCCATAGGAAAAAATTTAGTGAGAAATCTCTGATCAAGATCCTCCCATGTCAAAATAGAACCTGCTGGTTGAGAGTGCAACCAGCCCTTAGCTTTATCCCTCAAAGAGAATGGGAAAAGTCTCAATTTCATAGCATCCTCAGACACACCATTGATCTTGAAGGTGTCGTAGATCTCGATAAAGTCCCGAATGTGCATATTAGGATCTTCAATCGGAGCACCCCCAAACTGAACCGAATTCTGCACCATCTGAATTACGCTAGGCTTTATTTCAAAAGTGTTAGCTGTAATAGCTGGCCTGACAATGCTAGATTGGATGTCATTGATCTTTGGTTGAGAGTAATACATCAATGCTTTCGCTGCTGCTGCTGGTTCTCCCATTGCTACCTGAAACACATAGAACTAAACAACTATGTAAGAAACAATCCGAGTCAATGAACTCTAACGACCACTGATGACAAGCACATAAACTAAAAATAAAACACCGATGATCCCCGGCAGCGGCACCAAAAACTTGTTTACACTAAATCACGCAAGCGTATGTGGTCACAAGTAATACAGATAGAAGTCAAGTTCGTTCCCACAGAGATCTTAGGTTTTAAATCAGTTAATGTACCTATGCAATAATGTATGATTATTACTCACTGCTATGACAAATAACAAGATTAAGGTTGATTAACTAAAATTAACTAATAATTAATTAACCAATGAGAATTAAAGACGAATTACTTATATGAGAATAAACATGGGATCCTAACTTCATTAAATACTTTGCTTAGATCTGACTCCTTTAATCACTATATGCAATGGTTATGATATCTGATCGGACAACACGAAACGAGTATAAGCTACCTCTCGGTATACTAATACCAAACTACTCATACATCCACAAAAGAGATAGAAGATGAATAGACACCAATTATGTTTAGACCCTATATCTCTATAAGATTTGAAAACATAACGGTTTAAGCACAAGTTATCCATATTGATCACATAAGGTAGCATAATATCTCTATTTACGCCACAAATCATGATGTTAAAATATCAACCTATCCTATGCTAGCATGACAAGTTCTAAATCTCAAGATCTACTCTCGTTTTGTAAGAGATTAACAATTCAATTTAGATGTTAGCTACGCATATAAAAGCATTAAGAATAACCATACAAGGATATCAAATATACATCACACACAGATCTTTAAAGCATCAAAATACTAAAGCTCCATAAATAAATCTATTAGAATCCCATGACAACGATTAGTTCATAATCGAACCTCTCGTCATCATGGGATCTGATGAAACCATGATAAAAACAAAGTATGAAAAGATACAAATAAACCTAAGTAATTGATATGTAATGATGTGTTTTTTTTCTGTCCCCCAAGATGTGTATTTATAGCCCCAATTTGCCTCTCCATCAAGCAATTGCCGTTTTAGAGTTGGAATAGGAGTATGGCAATTTCCGTTCTTGAATGAGAATAGAATTTCAAATTCCATGTGTAGATCTGATTCTGGAATGTTGTAGCCGCCCAGAGCAATTACCATACTTATTAGAATTAGGAATTATAGCAATTTCCTTGTCAAAGTTGAATTTCTGCAGTTCGGCACATAATACGTTTCCTAAACTGATTCGGTTTTGAAGAAAAATTCGTAACTGACTTTTCTTCAGTATTTCTGGGTCGTTCCAGTTGTATTTGGACATTTAAACCACTTTAAAATGAAAGAGAATTCCGTTATCTTCGCGTGGACTGTAAGATCGTCCAAAACGGACTTATAGAACTCAAGATATGGCCCAAACAGTGAATCAGAATTTTCAGGATAAAAATTCGGAATTTCCAGCAAAGAGACCGCGCCGCAGCGCGCTCTCCAGGCCGCAGCGCACCCTGGTCACTGTTCACTTTTGCAGAAAATCTTCTCCTCTTCGCGTGAGCTGTAAGATCGTCAGAATCGGACTTGTAGAACTCCAGATATGGCCAAAACAGTGTAGACTGCGCAGCCGACCCGAAAAATCCGAATTTTAATCAAATTAACCTCCAACTCTCGTAGCTCTGCAAAACTCAATGAAAACACATTAAACACACCACATACTTGAGGCCAAGTAATCAATTTAAGCCGATATGGAACGCTTTAAGTGGATATAAAATCCACTTATCACGGAGATAAATTAATCTTCTTGCTGGTTCGGGATCCGATCACCATTTTCTATAAAATTAGTAGCATAATTACCAACATATTAAAGTTAAAGTTTAAGTCAATATACATGTGCATTTAGCAATGTAATACCTGTTGCACACTTGTTGTATCTCCTTGTGAGTTGAGAATAGGCGGCATTTGATCACATTTAGTGCTAGGCGGAGAAAGATAAACTTTGTTCCTGGTTGTGATCACCTTTTGCACCATTGGCTGTGTGTTAGTGGTAGGAGTCACTTGCTTTTCCACAGATTTATCCTACAATTCAAGCAATTTGGTTACGAAAAATCAGCAATATCATAGAAAAAATAAAAAAGAAATAAAATTATCCATTACTTACAGGTGTTACAAAATCTTTCGACGCTGAGATGGTAGCATTGTTGCTGTCCCTCGAAGCATTACCACTTATCGGTGTTCCCTACAAAATGTAACGTCAAAGGGGATATTCAAGTGATAAAACAAGTTTTGTAAACTAAGTACATGGACACATGGAACAGTATGCCTGTTATAATTTTTAGGTTCTATTTGATGTGGACCCTGTTAAAGAAATCATAAATTAGCAACTTGGGTTGCTTATATATACACTTAGATTTGGCACTAACTGGCAACTTAGTTGATATGGACACTGGAAAAAAATCACTAGTTAGCAACTTCAGCAGAAAATATTTCCAAAATTGGGGTATAGGCGAACAAAACTTACATTTTGTCCTCGCGCATCCATTTGAGCTAAGAGTTTATTGAGTTTGTCGTTCGTTGCAGCCATCTGTAAGGTTAGGTGCTTGACTTCTTCATCTTTTTTCTCCCGCTGAAGTTTCTCGTTCTCCAGTTGAAGCTCCAGAATCTTGATTTTGTCTTTTGATGTGGTCCTCTGCCGACCACTGTGCCAGTACTGATTGCCATTGATTCCACAACCAACACCTCTCAAATATGCACCCTGCTCCCTGCCAAAAACCACTGTGAGGGCATCCTCGTCCGGCCAAATTTTGATTGCTCCATCCTTGATTTGTGCTTTAATATCAATCTGTACAGAAAATGTCAAGAAAATGCAGTGAAATGATAAAATATCTTATGCATCCTTGATTCTCATATTTAAATTAACTTACTAAATAATCTGCCATCTCCTTGACTTTGGGATCTACGAGCTCTCCGTCTTTGTTTTCCCTCCCTTTCCTCCACATGAAAGCACGGGAGGGGACAGCATCAGCTGCAATTTCCTTTTTCAAAACCTTGTAATATGCAACAAGGAGTATCATATATTTCATGTCCAAAATCATCACTAGTAACACAAAAAACAAACTTGAATTACCAATTTCTTCTGGAGATAAGGATATCCTCCTCTTCCCTAGTGATGATCATAAACAGACCTTGATCGCGTTGTTTTTCGTGTTGTAGAGGCATCCTTCCAAGAGAAATTAAAATTATTCCAGCAGAGTTCTAAGGAAAAATAATTAAAAATGAAATGAGGATGATTATAATAAATCATTGCAACCTTGAATTTTCTTGTTTGTGTATGGGCTACAAACCTATCCCAGTCAGCTTGCTCCACCAGTGTACGATACTACC
Source organism: Saposhnikovia divaricata (assembly GCA_036435485.1). Taxonomy (NCBI): domain Eukaryota; kingdom Viridiplantae; phylum Streptophyta; class Magnoliopsida; order Apiales; family Apiaceae; genus Saposhnikovia; species Saposhnikovia divaricata. The sequence continues at coordinate 61,852,062 of CM071597.1, read as the reverse complement.
TAGGAACTTGTGCAAGTTTTGCCTTGTTTTTATGGTTAGGTTCTACAAATCCTGCATACATCTTTCTTCTAAAATTGCGAAGTAGCCCACCAAGCCGGGTCATTACAAATTTCCGATGACAATAATTCCACATCAAAATATTGCTGCAATATATAATACATGGTGTTAATACACATAAAAAGCAATCAAATAAGTTGAACAATGGTGTTTCATATCGAACATTGAAAATAGATGATTTACCGTTATTTGTTCCCACAACTTATTCTTTACTTCGACCGGGACCTCCTTCCATTTTACAAATCTTAATCCGACATGCTCCCTGACCACATCTCCCAAAAAACTTGTAAATTCTGATCTATATTCCCCCGATAACCTACCAAGAGAGTCAAATTCAACTTCAAGTTTTTTCCCACCAGAGTTTGTAGACCTGGTACGCAGCTTTGGCAACCTGGTTAGCCCTCTCTTCGGTTTAACAACATTCTTTTGTTGGTCCTCTTCGTTTCCGGGATCTATGGTATGTCCTTCTTCTTCGCTACACTCCTCAGTTGAATATTGCTCTTCATATTCCTCATTGCCCATACCTACAACCAGTATAAGAACATTTAGCAAATATAGGATTGTTCTGTTTAATATACATAGACATGAATAAATAACAACTTAGAAATTTGTTAAGTTAAAAATGAGTCTACCTATGTTTCCTTCTTCTCACAAGCTGGTGGACTAGCTGTGGACCAAGAATGGAAGACATGAATCTTGCACACTCCAGTAAGGTTCGAAGCATTAGCTAACTCTTTAAGTTGACTGTCATGAAGCAATAAACCATATCCTTGATCCGGGGTTACCCCATCTTTCATGAAATACAACTTGTCGTCGTCCGCAACAACATCCTCTACCAATTCCCTAACTTCTGCAAGAGTCATGTTGTATACTTCCATTCCTTCAAACACCTTTGCTTTAGGACCAGTGTATTGCCACTTAACACATGTCATAAACTCACCCCCATAGTAAACAACTAACCGGTATTTCCTTGCCATGGCCTTCAAATTAGATGTACATAACCAGCACAATGTCAGACAAAAAACATGTATAAAGATGCATGCATCTTAAAAACATTTCTTTCATTACTTTATTATATATATATATACGCGCACTAACAAGTCACTGAAGAAGAAGAAAAAAGGGAAACAAAATACGAAGTTACCTTGAGCAAATTCACCAAGCTAATTGAAGATGCCAAATTGAAACCCTAATTTGACCAAGGTGATTGAAGATGCCAAATTGAAACCCTAATTTCACCAAAGAAGATGTATCCTTGATGTGTACCCGATCCTAACGATGGTGGAGAGAATATGGTCGGTGGTCGAGAGAGAGAGATGTTAATTGATTATGGGGGCGAAGTGAATTGAATTTGGTGGAAAGGTAAGGCTGAAAGTGATGTTAATTGGGGGGAACTTTGAGAGCCTTTTTTTTTGGGGAGGGGGGAATTTCTCCCGCTTGGTTTTGGGGGTGGGGGAGATTTGTTTTGGTAAAAAGCTTATATGTGTTTGTAAAAAAAATCTTATTGTAACTTTAAATTTCTAAAAATTAATTAATATATTATTCATCATTTATCAAATCTTTGTAATTTTTATAATTAAAATTTTTAGGGTTTAGGACTGTTATTGGGCCTACGTGATTTCTACTCACTAGTACAAAACTGGCTTTTTACGTCGGTTAAATTGGTCTTATACGTCGGTTAAATGGCGACGTATAGAGAGGCGACGTATAAAGTCACGAGTCTTTTACGTCGGTTAAATAGGCAACGTATAAAGTTTAATATACGTCGGTTAAAAAGGCGACGTATAAAGTTGAAAAAGGGCGACATATAATGTCCAAGAAAAGCGACGTATAATGTCCAAAAAGCCGAAGTATATAGATTATGCTTTATACATCGCTCACGTGGGAACCGGCGTATATTGTCCCCAAAAATTTAAAAAAATATATATTTTTTTTGTTTCTCTGTGCCATACCCAAAAACTTGTTAAACAATCAAAATGATCTTCTTTAACAAAATTTTGTATAATGAAAAACCTACAATAATTAAAATTTCTCAATTCAATTTGAACACAAACATAGATTAAATAACATAATAACTGTTATACACTTGAAAAAATACATCCAAAATGTTCACAAATCCTCAATCTAACGGGTCAAGCATGCACGAGATATTGTACAAGTAACACTGAGATAATGCAATAACAAAATTAAAAACTCTGCTCTTCTTCTTCGTAGTCGTAGTCTTCTTCAGCTTCTGAATCTGGCTCTGACTCTGAATCATTGCCAGGATTCCAGTCTTCATCCTTGTCAGCTTCTTCACTACCCTACCAGATTAAACAGTTGATATATTCCAAAAACACCATCATCCCCTGTTATGTCCCATACACCTGTGTGAATCCGATATCAGTTGTTGATTCATTTTAGAAGAATCACAAGATCTAACATCTTGTCATGGTTTAAGACTTAACTAGTAATTAAGCCAGATACATCTATTGGCTATCACTAAAAATCACAAGTCCAAATACAAGGTTTTCGTGTTAAATTATGATTCCCAATACATGCATATAACAAATTTCTTCAGTTTTTTTTGCTAGTGTTGTTGTGAGCAAAAACTTCAGACCACAAAAAAAATTCACATTCCATAACAAGACAGCTATCGCTAAAAATCACAAGTCCAAATACAAGGTTTTCGTATTAAATTATGATTCCTAATACATGCATATAACAAATTTCTTCAGTTTTTTTTTGCTAGTGTTGTTGTGAGCCAAAACTTCAGACCACAAAAAAAAATCACATTCCATAACAAGACAGTGTTTTGGTTCAAAAATAATTTAGAAACAGAGTACACAAATATGCACCAGAAAAGGAAAGGATTTCCCAATTAAAACATTTATTCCTTTATCAAAACAGTAGTCAACAAACAGGGAAGAAAGTAATTCTGGACAGCTCAGACTATTCCCAGAAGTAGTCGGTCAATGTGAGACTTAATAGTCGACTAATACTGGTACTAAGAAAGTATTACAATCAGCTAGGAAGAAATCGAAAGAGGGAAGAAATTAAACCTAGCTACTAGAGCATGTGAAAAGCCTATACCATCGACTCAAAACTCCAGTTTCATCCAAAAGTCCAATAATAAAACTACGAAATTCTAACAGCCACTGCAATGAAACAAACAAACAATGAAATAATAATTATCAACAATGAAACAAACAAATAGTAAAACATGGACAAGATAGTGACTCCACTTTATATATGGTCTAACAATTTAAAGAAAGATTAGTTGTCACTGTATCCAGTACTATCACAATTTGAACCTAGTGACTCCACTTTAAATGCATGGTGCTCACATGAGTTTTGAACTGCAAATTGAACCTAGTCTTAACCTGATCTTACATGCAGTCTAGTATGACTATCACTGTGTAACTTGACCATAAGTTTCTTAAACAACGAGAAAGTCTTAAGTGGAAGCTGGATTCAAATGGATTGTCATCTTATTATAAAAAATTCCAAAAAATAACAATCCTAGTAATAGTTACCCTTGGCTGCAGATTGCAGAAGAATTCAAACAGGGTCTATGAAATTTGTTATCATTTTTACAATCAGTACATTATTGGACATAATCACGTAAAGAAGATAAAGTATATATTTGTGTTGTCCTAAATTTCAAATTAACATTTTACTGCATATAAGATCTTCCAAACAGATTTCTTTCCAGGCAAATGCATAGAAATGGTATTTTCTTATATTTATTAAATTTGAGTTCCATATCCTCTCAAACGTTTTATATAATTATCTTTCAAAATCTATTTAAACATTTTATACTATAGTACTTTCTGAGAAAATAGATAATATCAAGAATAGCTTAATACGATATACCGAATAAAATATTTTTAAAATTTTAATGTCCAACAGAATTTGTTTTTTTTTTTTACTAACAGTCGATTGAACAGCTGATATGGAGATAGTACTCTCTTCCTTAGAAAGGCTATATGAATTTTTGCAATGTTGATTGTTAATTTTTTTTTTCTTTCTGTGGTATTTTAAACTTTATTAATTTTTTTCTTTATATTTTTGTGGCATATACTGTGATTCCAATTAATAAGATATGTATGCACACGGTTCAAAATTCGAAAGGACACGCCCGCAGAACAAGCATAACTATTTCGTGTTGTCCTAGCAGAAGCTGAGATATTAAGAAACTTACTGTATGTATTTGGAATTCTTGAACATCTTAAAAATATTACAATCTAGTTATTCAAGACAAATTAACTGGTTTAAGCAATTGTTTGTTAGCAATTTAAAAGTAATCCGGAAGAAAGCATATTTCTTGCAAAAAAGACCTTAAGAGGGGAATTAAGAGTAAGCTACCTTACAAGTTTTCACGAGAGTGTACATTTTTAAGCGTCTTGTGTCAAAAATATGTACTTTCACAAAAAACTCGAAGCTGCAAACTTCAAGTATTGCTCTTTCTCCAGAAAGCTTACTTCTATTGGTCCATCACAAAATCACAAGTTTTGCAAATTCCAATTCTCTATTTAATCTAATTATATACGAATATTTTTGAATACCATTCAATAATACAAATTAGACTTGGGTATTAGTTCAAATCAAACCATTGTTGAAAGGTCTTGTAATTCAAAAAATAATAAAGTAATCCATATGCACTACATTAAAGAACATCATCGTGATAAAACACAAATATTATCAATTACCATGTCACAAGTGAAATTGACCAGATCTATGAATTTAATAACTAATGCTCAGAACAACAAATGGATCAATTAAAATTTAAAAACAAGAATCAAATTACATATGCATATAGAAAGAGACACAGAGAGAGACGCACGCGAGAGAGAGAGAGAGAGAGAGAGAGAGAGAGAGAGACCTTGGCATAGTAATCTTTCCAAACTCTACGAGCAATCTGACGACCACCCAAATCAAAAGCTTTAAACTTGATTGTACCAATACTCAATTCTTCTGATGTGGGATGTTAGGTCGGCTGATGTTGAACTAATCTCTACAATCCATAACAAATACACACAATTAAATAAAAGATGCACAAGTAAAGAAACACATAAAATGATAATTACAAAAAAGGGGTTATATAGATTACCTCGTCCTTAAGCATGTGAAGAAGGGTGGTTTTGCTGGTTTTGCTGGCATTATCGAGGCCTAAAAATAAGATCTTGGCCTCTTTTTGCCATAACCCAATAGAAGCTAACACCCCATAAAACCAATCGAAAAGAAACATAATAATATTAATAATTCCCCTTCTCTCGTTTCGAGTGTTTGAGAGAGAGATTATCAGGAGTATAACAGCGGGTGAATTGGGAAAGAAGAGTGTTTAGGGCTGAAGAGAGAGAGAGAGAGAGAGAGAGTCGAGGGCGGAGAAAGATAGGGAGACGGAGAGAGATTTGAGAAGGATCAGATAATTGAGTTAAAATAACGTTCGAGATTGATTGCATCCAACGGCTCTAAGTAACGATCCATGTGTTCAAGTATTACCCAATAATAATGTGACATGTGGTCCATTTTTAATTTCTTTAAAGGTTTTATACGTCGGTTATATTAAGAGCGACGTATATGATAGCATTATATACGTCGCCTTTTCCTCAACCGACGTATAATGTCATCATATATACGTCGCCTATTCCTCAACCGACGTATAATATCATCATATATGTCGCATTCTCCTCAACCGACGTATATAATAGCATTATATACATCGTCCTTTCTTAACCGACGTATAAAGTAGCATTATATACGTCGCCTTTTTTAAACCGACGTATAAAGTAGCATTATATACGTCGCCTTTTACTCAACCGACGTATAAAGTAGCATTATATACATCGCCTTTTCCTTAACCGATGTATAATGTAACCTTATACGTCGGCTTTTTCTTGAACCGACGTATATAACTGCTTTATACGTCGCCTTTAGGCGGAACCGACGTATATAACTACTTTATACGTCGCCTTTGGCCGGAACCGATGTATAGAGGCGACGTAAAAGATCAATTTTGTACTAGTGACTGGGCCTTAGTCAATAGTATTAACCGGGATAAACTGTTATCAGGGCTTATAATCGATTTGAAACCTGTCACATGACTTCATTAGTGGATGAATTGAATGTTAGTGGATCAACCGATTGTTATCGGACATTCCAACTCCTATTGGGCCTACGTGATTCCTACTGGGCCTTAGTCAATAGTATTAACCGGGATGAACTGTTATCGGGCCTTATAATCGATTTGAAACCTGTCACATGACTTCATTAGTGGACGAACTGACTGTTAGTGGATCAACCGATTGTTATCGGACATACCAACTCCTATTGGGCCTACGTGATTCATACTGGGCCTTAGTCAATAGTATTAACCGGGATGAACTGTTATCGGGCCTTATAATCGATTTGAAACCTGTCACATGACTTCATTAGTGGATGAACTGACTGTTAGTGGATCAACCGATTGTTATCGGACATACCAACTCCTATTGGGCCTACGTGATTCCTACTGGGCCTTAGTCAATAGTATTAACCGGGTTGAACTGTTATCGGCCCTTATAATCGATTTAAAACCTGTCACATGACTTCATTAGTGGACGAACTGACTGTCAGTGGATCAACCTATTGTTATCGGACATACCAACTCCTATTGGGCCTACGTGATTCCTACTAGGCCTTAGTCAATAGTATTAACCAGGATGAACTGTTATTGGGCCTTATAATCGATTTGAAACCTGTCACATGACTTCATTAGTGGACGAACTGACTGTTAGTGGATCAACCGATTGTTATCGGACATACCAACTCCTATTGGGCCTACGTGATTCATACTGGGCCTTAGTCAATAGTATTAACCGGGATGAACTGTTATCGGGCCTTATAATCGATTTGAAACCTGTCACATGACTTCATTAGTGGATGAACTGACTGTTAGTGGATCAACCGATTGTTATCGGACATACCAACTCCTATTGGGCCTACGTGATTCCTACTGGGCCTTAGTCAATAGTATTAACCGGGTTGAACTGTTATCGGCCCTTATAATCGATTTAAAACCTGTCACATGACTTCATTAGTGGACGAACTGACTGTCAGTGGATCAACCTATTGTTATCGGACATACCAACTCCTATTGGGCCTACGTGATTCCTACTAGGCCTTAGTCAATAGTATTAACCAGGATGAACTGTTATTGGGCCTTATAATCGATTTGAAACCTGTCACATGACTTCATTAGTGGACGAACTGACTGTTAGTGGATCAACCGATTGTTATCGGACATACCAACTCCTATTGGGCCTACGTGATTCCTACTGGGCCTTAGTCAATAGTATTAACTGGGATGAACTGTTATCGGGCTTTATAATCGATTTGAAACCTTTCACATAACTTCATTAGTGAACGAACTGACTGTTAGTGGATCAACCGTTTATTATCGGACATACCAACTCTTATTGGGCCTACGTGATTCCTACTGGGCCTTAGTCAATAGTATTAACCGGGATGAACTGTTATTGGGCCTTATAATCGATTTGAAACCTGTCACATGACTTCATTAGTGGACGAACTGACAGTTATTGGATCAACCGATTGTTATCGGACATACCAACTCATGTTGGGCCTACGTGATTCCTACTGGGCCTTAGTCAATAGTATTAACTGGGATGAACTGTTATCGGGCCTTATAATCGATTTGAAACTTGTCACATGACTTCATTAGTGGACGAACTGACTGTTAGTGGATCAACCGATTGTTATCGGACATACCAACTCCTATTGGGCCTACGTGATTCCTACTGGGCCTTAGTCAATAGTATTAACCGGGATGAACTGTTATCGGGCCTTATAATCGATTTGAAAACTGTCACATGACTTCATTAGTGGACGAACTAACTGTTATTGGATCAACCGATTGTTATCGGACATACCAACTCCTATTGGGCCTACGTGATTCCTACTGGGCCTTAGTTAATAGTTACTGGGCCTTAAATATTCTTACTGGGCCTTAAATATTTACATTGGGCCTTCAATATTCTAATTGGACCTTATAACACTTCACGCTGTCTCACGATAGAAACGGTAAGTTCACTACACAGTCCATCACGATTTCATTCTATAAACCCTAATTTCATCCACATTCAACTCGCTTCACAAAGTAAAGAAAACCAAGTGGGAACAGTACCGAAACCGTGAACAAGGTACATTAGCTCCTGCTACTCTCTCCAGCTAGTAAATCGCTCCTGCTCCTCTCTCCAGCTGGTAATTAAATCGCTCCTGCTCCTCTCTCCTGGCAAATCAAATTTTAGTTTTGAATGCTAAGCTTCAGTTATGCTCTTAATTAGAGAATAACTTCAGAAATTGAAGATGTAGTTTCTTTATATGTGTTATTATTTTCAATTGCAGTTGGTAATTTGAAGATGTAGTTTCTTTATATGTGCTATTATTTTGAAGTATTTGAATGTTATGCTTTAAAAATTGCTCGTGTGATATATATGTGTTATTGTTTTTATATACCGCATCATCACTAAAAGATGGATAAGTCTTGGATGTTAACCGATAGAACCGGTAAACTATATATGGATGGAGTTCTAGTATTTCTTCAATTTGAAGTTGGTAATTTGAAGATGTCAACGAACACTATTCCATGTCCATGTGTTAGATGTTTAAACCATTGCTCTCTTGCTGTGGATGAGGTGCATTATCACTTGTTCATCTGGGGAATCGATGTAAACTATACAAGGTGGATTAAACATGGAGAAAAAGACGAGGCAACAAATTTTAACAGAATTTCCATTGATGCCAACCAATTTGATGTAGTAGAAATTCCAGCAGATGCCGCAGAAACAATAGAAATGGTCAAAGCTACAGAAGACAATTTCGTAGATGACCTTGAGAAGTTTCAAGAACTACTTGCAGATGCGGAGAAGCCCTTGTATAAAGGTTGTCCTAACTTCACAAAGTTGTTTGCAGTAGTTCAACTCCTAAACTTGAAAAGTAAGCATGGAGTGACAAATAAGTGCTTTACTGAATTGCTAATTCTGTTGAAATACCTGCAGAAGGTAACGAGATGGTGAGCAACACATATGAGGCCAAAAAGATAATGACAGCAATGGGTTCAGGATACAAAAAGATACATGCTTGTATTAACAACTACATTCTTTACAAGAAGGAGTACAAGGACTTGGTGGTATGTCCAAGTTGTGTCATGTCAAGGTGGAAGGTGGATGAGAAGACTAAAGTCATATACGAAAATGTTCCTACAAAGGTATTATGGTACTTCCCCCTTATTCCATGATTGAAACGACTGTATAAAGTGAAAAGCATAGCAAAAGATTTGATATGGCACTCCACCAATTCCAAAAAGCCGGTGTTTTACGCCACCCATCTGATTCACCCGCATGGAAAGCAATAGATGACAGATTTCCCGAAATTGCCTCTGATCCAAGAAATCATCGACTTGGCATTTCCACAGATGGGGTCAACGTAAACAGAGGGAATAGGAATCACAGTGTGTGGGCGGTTTTAACTGTCATTTACAACCTTCCACCTTGGTTGTGTATGAAAAGAAAGTTCATCATGCTTTTGTTATTAATATCGGGAACGCCAGGAAATGATATCGATGTGTTTTTGGATCCTTTGATTGATGATCTGGAGCTCTTGTTTGAAGACAGAGTTGAAACATTTGATGCTTACGCACAGGAAAAGTTCACTTTACGTGTTGTTGTCTTATGGACGGTTAATGATTACCCTGCTCTTGGTGCACTATGTGGCTGCCCTTATAGTGGATTCAATGGTTGTGTGGTGTGTAGGAAAGAAACTCATTGTGTAAGACTTCCTTTCTCTGCCAAGCAGAGTTATGGTGGTCACCGAAGATATCTACCATATAGTCATCCCTTCAGAAAGTAAACTAAGGCGTTCAATGGAAGAGAAGAGTGGGGAACTGCTGCAAATCCAATGACCGGGGAAGAAATATTCAACGAGGTTAAATTTGTTAGGAATAAATGGGGGGAGGGATTTAAGGATAAACAATCAGAAATCATGGACACTTCGACTGGAAGAGGGGGGAAAACAAAAAGGTCAAAATCAAAAGGGGGTGGTAGCTCAAATTCTGGACACAAAGAACAGAACTATTGGAAGAAATTCAACATATGGAATCGACGACTTAGGTGGCGGTATAATTTGGTCCAACATTCTATTGATTTCATGCACACTGAGAAGAATGTGGCTGAGAGTATTATCGGAACATTACTAAATGTTCCAGGCAAGAGGAAAGATGGGTTGCAAGCTCAAAAGGATCTCGCACATTTTGGGATAAGACAAGAGTTGCATGCTAAAACTCAAGGCAACACGACAGTACTTCCTGCAGCCTGCTACACATTAAAAGGATAGGAAGCTTGTGGGACTTAAATCACATGATTACCATATGCTTATGCAATAGTTCTTACCTATTGCAATACGGTCTATCATGCCTGAACCCACAAGATATGCTATTATCAGACTTTGTTTTTGTTTTTTTTTCAAATCAATATGCCAAAAAGAAATCAGTGTAGAAGAACTCGATAAATTGCATGAGGAGCTTTGTGTGACACTGTGCTTGATGGAGAAATACTTTACCCTATCCTTTCTTAATCTTATTGTGACGCCCCCAGATCCGGGGTCGGAGATCTAGGCGCTCACGGTCCATTTTCCATTAATAACATACCTGTTCTTGCACATAATATATAAAACAGCCATCGACCCCACAATAAACTCACACCGCACACACACACACACACACAGGTTAGAGTCTCAGAAACGTCACACAATTGATTAAGCAAAAGTAAAAGTTTCAGAGTTATTACAGACCGAATTAAATAGCATTTATGCTACCAGCAACACTTCGATATGAAGCGAAGTTGGCGGCTTGAAAGTTTGTTACGATACACTGCTTTGCATAGGTCATACTTATAAATAAAGCGAACTAACAAAAGTTGCCAACGAATCCGGATAATGGGGCCTACCGGTGGAATCTCAACTGCTGCCTCGGGTCTAGTCACCTGCTTTCGGGCAGTCTGTCTGGGTCTTGACATTTCGCTTAGCTGTTGTGTTTGTAAATTTGAAAACAAGCAAGAGTGAGCAACTATAGCTCAGCAAGAAGTATATGTATAAGGTAAGCAATATAACATTTCATATGTTTAGCAGTCATTAAACTCGTTTGTATCAATCAGTTATAAAATCACTTGTCATTGTTGATAAATTTCGAAGGTGCACCAATACGTGCCCTTGTTTTCAAAATAAACTTGCAGTTCTAGATACTGCATAGAGTCATCATCTTTCTCATCAAAATAGAACACTATCAGCAACTTGGCACATAAGCCTAAGAAGCAGTGTCAGAGCATTTTCCAAAATGGAGGAATGGGACTTAAAGAAAACATAAAACCTGACAGGGATTGACGATGATCAGTCGCCACATCCAAGTCCGATAATCCGCGGGTCTTCTCTACCGATAGAAGGATAGAAACTACATCCGTAACTATCCCCGGTTGAAAACTACATCCGTAATCACCCTCGATGAAAATTACATCCGTAATCATCCTTCGGCAACACCTGGGCCGGAATAATAATTGATGGACCGCCTGGCTCACGGCCGCTTACACATCCCGGGAATCGTTCGTCAACGGTTCCCACACCTGCCAGAGTCCCTTTTTCTTTTTCTTTTTAAAACTTGATTTTGATTGAAAACTGAGTAATTGAGGTTCGACATCAGTCGACCGATGATTCTTGAAATCACACAAGAAGCAAACCTGACTGGGGGTTTTCGAAAATGTTTTGAGTTCGAAAGAGTTCGAGTTTGAAAGTGCTAAAGGTATCTTGGATTAGCTTTGTCTTAAAATAATGAACAATAATTAATAAATAATATTTTAAGATTTAATATTAATAATTAATAAAATAATTATTTAATTAAATAAGCTTGTAATCCAAGATAGGTATTTTGAGTATTTATGATGATATAAAAGTAATTACTTGAGTATACGATACTTCCCGAATGACCCTTCGGGTTTTCGCAATTTAGTTACGATATAACAATATATCGCTCCCCGGTCAATAGTATATAGGGACCGCTACGACCTCTATTGCTAGAGTCGTTGTCCGAAGAAAACATTTCATTCTAAGTTCAAGAGGTGCAAACATATATGTACTTTTATACATCTCAATTTCATCGATACTTCGATAAACATAAACATTTGATATGATTGAAAACTACAAACACAACAGTGAAAGTCCTTGTATATGTAAGTTTTGAAAAGTAAACTTGCCTTGGTGTGGTTGGGCACTACTAGAAATATGTCAATAGACATCGGTTTTTGGCCGTTGTAAAAAAAAATTCTGGGCGATGTCTATGTGAGTGTAGAGAAAGGTCATAAATTTAGACATCGGTTTTTAGCCGATGTCTATAATGGGTTTAGACATCGATGTCTCTGAGTGAAACTGATGTTATATGTTCTAACAGACATCAGTTTCTATCCATTTTCATCGTAATATTTAACATATTACATCAGTTTTCTTCAAATATTTGATGTATTAGCTTTACTTGGACATTGGTTTATTTGTTAAAAACTGATGTCTCTTGTTCAGGTTTTAATATACATTATTCTTTTTATATGCTCAAAAGAAATTCAAATCAAACCAAAACATTAAAATACGAAAACAGTTATAAGCACTTGCCATTTACCAAACACAAAACATCCAATCTTTACATCAACTAACATAACCAAAATAATATGTCTAGCTATCATAATTAACTAGCTTACACACCAATTGCATGTACTTCGATAAGCAAACCAAATTTTTGACAATTTCATAAATATATGAGGTATAAGGGCTCATTTTCTTCTTTTTTAATCATTCAGAGAGGTCTGCACAAGCAAGCCGTTGAAACTTAAGATTCTCGGAGGGCTCTCCATTGTTTGCCTTCACAACAACTATTGATGATAGGACCTGTAAGAAAATAATGCAGGCTAATAAGGGAAATCGGTCATCGGCCAGTAGAAATTGGTATTAAAGTATTACTATTTGAGCAAGTTTTTAGCAACACATATTGATAATGCATCTCTTCAGTATGTGCACGGAATTAACAGCTATTCACCATCTATCAATATACAAACTGAAGTAACGAAATATGGTCCAAAAAGCCAGTGTACTTACCATTTTTAATTCCCTCAATAAGGTCCTCTCCACGAACATCAGCTCCTGCAGCCCTGGCTTCATTTACAACACCTCCTTCAGCAAAGATAGCAATCCGAACAGGCAGACATACATAAACATATCAGTAATACATCAAATGATCATATACCAATTTTTTCATTTTCAACATAAACAAAATGTACCTTTCCAGTACCAAGCGGCAAAGATGCAGTACCAATAAGTTTCTACAGTTGTATAATAGAAAAACATAAGAAACAATGACCTTGCAAAAATCATCTGTTCAGACACAAAAAATATCAAACTTACCACTATTGAGCCCATCCAGACCATTGAGCCCAATTTGATCTATTATGTTTTACCTCATATTTAATCAGAAAGCAGAGCCTTCCATCATCCCAACAAATGCAGGCTCAACAAAAATTGATACCGACTTTTCATCAAAGATAGGAAAATAGAATTGTACAGTACAGAAGTTTGACAAAACTTACCACCTCCCATGTGGATTTTTACATTCGAAGATACACACATAAATATATATACACAAATAAATGAATGCTACTTACTACTTGTTGTAATATAGATCCATTTGCTCCTGTAAAATAAAAGTGGTAACCCACACAAATAAATGCTCCTGTAAAATCAAAATTAAAAATAATATAAATTAAAAAATAAATTAAAGCTGAAATACATACATATATATACACACATGGAACGAATTCTAAATTGGAAAAAAAATGAATGTACTACTTGTTGTAATATAGATCCATTTGCTCAAGAACATAGACCCATTTGCAACAAATCTGTTGAAAGAGACAAATTCAAATATTAAAATTCAAAAATCGAACATAAACTCAAAGAATGAAAGCTAACTCCAAAGAAATAGAGCCAATTCAAGCTTCATTAGCACGATGACAGCATCGATTTTGAGCTTAATTAGCTAGGATCTGCGATTTTTCATGTGCGATTGGAAGTAATTGAAATTCTAGGGTTTCATTATTGTTTAAGAGAAAAGTTAGGGTTCATGTGTATTTACAGTTGATAAAGCTAAGAGAAGAATGTGGGAGACATAGAGAGAGAGGGGAAGGAGAGAGAGACGGTAGAGAAACATGAAAAGAGAGATCTGGATGTTTGAAAGAGAGAGAGAGAGTGAAAGGGGGAAATAAAATTTGGGCTAAGAGGGAATATATCTATCACAAGCGGGAGAATGTTTTCATTAGAAGTTGGGGAAGTATTATGCGTGTTTTTTATTTTTTAAAAAATCATAAAAGACATCGGTTATTTTAACTACCGATGTCCGAGAAACAGCTTATCATCGCTTTTAAAAAAACCGATGTTAAAATCCTTTTTAACATCGGTGGTTTTTCAAACCGATGTAAAAGGTGCGATGTCTAATCCAGTTTTTCTAGTAGTGGGGGTGGTCGAGCGTGCAGAGTGGAATGATCTATACATAAGCAATAACCGTTCGTTAGTACCTTAACAATACCTCTTTAATTACGGGGTTTTAGGGGGTACAAAATTAACTTAATGACTTCGTCTTATGACACTCTAGCCCCACTATAGGTTCATGTCACCACTCGATTACGCTCGTCACTTATTCGACTTAATTTGGTTACCATATCCGAGTCATGTCCATTACCCCTTAAATCACACTCCCTTAACGACTTTTTCCCTTGCGCGACTTTTACTCTAGCATTTTTATAAAATTGAAAAATTTATATTTTAATCCAATTCTTTTTGGGTACCCTTCACCACTGCATTTAATAGCTTCTCTAATTTTCCATGATCCCACATAAATTTTTAGGGGTTTAAACAAGGTTCACAAGGGGACCATTTTGTGCAGTCCGGAATCCAGAAACACATTTCACTTCTCCGGCCATAACTCAAAATCTATACATCACCTAGTCATGAACCTTATATTTTTGGAAACTACATTCAAATAGCTTTCCAACAATATATATTAGGATCTCAGGGGACAAGGTTTGGGGGTTCAAAACCTTCTTACAAGACAGTTCAAATTCCTGGGAAAAACTCAGCATGCTTGTTTCAGTAAACCAACCAAGATTCTTACATCTACATCACAACCAACATCTAAATCACCAAGTTCATACTTTATAACATACATGGAGATACATACACTAACCACAAGCTTAAAAATCACAACTATAACACTTAAACTCAAGATCTATATCATCCATCACTTATATATCCAAGATTAACACAAATACACATGGATCCATCATTAAACATCACAAACACTTCATGGCCAAGAGGGGTTAGGGTTTTTATACCTTCTTGAGTATCTAAGAGTCTTGGGTATGCCTTACAAGTCTCAAGAACACCTTGAATGAGCTCCTACACTCCTTATAATCCAAGATCTAAAAGAAAACTTAACATTGTTACTATTCACCAAAACTTTAACAATTAATATCTTGAAAATTAATGGATGAAAAGGCTTGGAATTCTTAGTATACCTTCCTTATATGATGTAGAGTGCCTAGGAATTTTGCCTTGAATTATGAATGAAGAGAAATGGAAGAAAGAAAAATTTTTCTTCCTTGTTTTAGCCTTGGCCGAGAGCTTTTTGCTTGGGGGGGGGAGAGCTTTGTGTTTTGATTTTTGTGTTGGTGGTTAAAGTGAAAAGGTGTTGGGTGATATATGTATTAGTGTATGGATATGTAATACATGGTACAAGTCTAGGTATAGGCCACCATGCCCTCTTGTCTCCTTGGAAAAAGAAATGCCAACTAGTTACTATTCCTCTTGTCCACTTGGTATTACTAGTTTGTTTCCTAACTACTTAGTTGCATGGGACTTGCATGCAATATCATTCCTTGTATCATTATTCTTCCACCAATGCTTGTCACTTAATCTTTAATTCGTATCGTATCTTAATTAATTTCTCGTAATAATATTTTGTCGCGTAGAGATTTCCCTTGTAATTCCTTAAGTACTTAATTGTGTAAATTCCTCGAATATCCATAACTCCTCGTCATAATTCCTAATAAATCTTTTAATACTCCAATAACTCTCAAGTTCCAAGTTTTATAAATCTTACCAACAATAAGACTCTTGCCTTCAACAACCTTCCCTTTATCTTACATAGTGAATGTAACAACATAGTTTCTCAGACAATCAATTCCATTAAACAACAGGGATGACTAGAAAGGTTCCAAATTGACAATGCCACATGATATTATGTAAAAGAAAATATTGCAAAAATTAGGGTTCTTACAGCCTCCCCTCCTTAAAAGGATTCCGTCCCGGAATCAGGTTGAAAACAGTTGGGGGTGCTTTTCACGCATCGTGCTCTCTAGTTCCCATGTTGATTCTTCGACATTCTGGTTCCTCCACAAAACTCTCACTAGTTTGACAACCTTGTTCCTCAGCACCTGTTCTTTTCTATCCATGATTTCTACGGGTTGCTCCACATATGTTAAGTCTGGTTGCAGATCCACTTGGTCATATTCTATCACGTGTCGGAAGTCGGTATGGTAGGGTCGTAGCTAGGACACATGGAACACATTATGCACTTGCTGCAAGCTTGGGGGTAAAGCCAATTCATAGGATAACTTTCCAACTCGTCTCAAGATCTCAAAAGGTCCAATAAATCTTGGGCTTAGCTTCCCCTTCTTACCAAATCTCATCAATCCCTTCCACGGTGATACCTTTAACATCACAAACTCTCCTACCTCATATTCTTTGTCCTTGCAGGTCTGGTCCGCATACCTCTTCTGTCTGTCTTGGGCCGCTACCAGCCGTCCTCTTATGAGTTCGATAGTTTCTCTTGTTTGTTGGACCAGTTCAGGCCCTAATATCTTTCGCTCTCCAACCTCTTCCTAACACAATGGAGACCGACATCTTCGTCTGTATAAAGCTTCATATGGGGGCATCCCTATGCTCGCATGGTAACTGTTGTTGTAGGAAAATTCGATCAACGGTAAGTGGTCATCCCAACTTCCCTTAAAATCTATGGCACATACTCTCAACATGTCCTCTATGGTCTGGATGGTCCTCTCACTCTGTCCATCTGTTTGGGGATGGTATGCAGTACTCATGTTTAACTTGGTCCCCACATAATCCTGAAAACTCCTCCAGAACCTGGAGTTGAATCTTGGGTCTCTATCTGATACAATGCTCACAGGAACCCCATGCCTAACCACAATCTCCTTTAAGTAAATATCTGCCAGCTTGTCGACAGTGTATCTCTCGTTGATTGGAAGAAAATGTGCTGACTTGGTCAATCTATTGATAATTACCCAAATGGCATCATGATTAGTCTTGGTCCTTGGTAGTCCGACCACAAAGTCCATCGCAATATGCTCCCACTTCCACTCGGGTATCTCTAAGGGTTGCAACAATCCACTGGGCCTCTGGTGTTCGGCCTTTACTCTTTGACATGTCAAACATTTACTTACCCAATCTGCCACGTCCTTCTTCATATTTGGCCACCAATAGTACTCTTTCAGATCTCTATACATCTTAGTGCCTCCAAGGTGAATTGAGTACCTTGAACTATGAGCCTCTTGCAATATCTCGTCTTTTAATTCCTGAATGTTCGGGATCCATATCCTAGATGCGTACCTCATAATTCCATTCCCGTCCTTTTCACACTTAATCTCCTCGCCAATCAAAATTTTCTCCATCGAATTCTTTTCTTCTTCTATCTTCTTTTCCTGGCATAACTTAATCTTTTCCAATAGCGGGGGTTGAACTCTTATTTCCATTAGTCTCTCTTGTCCAATTCCTGGTAACCTCACTTCGATCTCCAGTTTCTCAAGGTCCTTGATCAATTCGTCCACTGACGTTATCATCTTGAGTTTCTCCTTTCGGCTAAGTGCATCGGCCACCACGTTGGCCTTCCCTGGGTGATAATGAATCTCACAATCATAATCTTTGATTAGCTCTACCCATCTCCTCTGCATCATGTATAACTCTTTCTGAGTGAATATGTACTTTAAGCTCTTGTGATCCGTGTAGATTTCACACTTTTCTCCGTAAAGATAATGTCTCCAGATCTTCAAATCGAAAACTATTGCCGCTAATTCTAAATCATGGGTGGGGTATCTTATCTCGTACTCCTTAAGTTGTCTGGACGCATAATCAATCACTTTACCGTGCTGCATAAGCACACACCCTAAACCTTTATGGGATGCGTCGCTATAAATCACAAAATCTCCCTTATCATCAGGTAGGGCTAGTACTGGTGCTGTCACCAACCTCTTTTTCAACTCTTGGAAGCTCTCTTCGCATTTTCCAGTCCACACAAACTTCTCGGTCTTGCGAGTTAGTCAGGTCAAAGGGGCTGCTATCTTGGCAAAGTCTTGGACAAACCTTCTATAGTAGCCAGCCAATCCTATAAAACTTCTCACTTCTGTCGGAGTGGTTGGTCTCTCCCAATTTGATATAGCCTCTATTTTTGCTGGGTCCACTAGAATGCCTTGTTCGCTAATCACATGCCCCAAAAACTGAACTTCCTTCAACCAAAATCCACACTTCGAGAACTTAGCGTACAACTTTTCTTCTCTCAATGCTCCCAATACAATCCTCAAGTGCTCTGCATGTTCCTCCTTAGTCTTGGAATAAATCAAGATGTCATCGATGAAGACTATAACACACTTGTCCAAGTACTTCTTGAAGACTCGATTCATTAAATCCATGAAAGCTGCAGGGGCATTCGTTAACCCAAATGACATCACTAGGAACTCATAGTGTCCGTACCGGGTGCGAAAGGCCGTCTTTGGTATATCTTCTGGCTTAATCCTTAACTGGTGGTACCCGGTCCTCAAATCAATTTTAGAAAAATAAACTGCGTCCTTTAATTGATCAAACAGGTCATCTATCCTGGGCAGGGGATATTTATTCTTTATAGTCACCTTGTTCAACTCCCTGTAGTCTGTACATAATCTCATACTACCATCCTTCTTTTTCACGAATAACACCGGGGCTCCCCACGGTGACACACTAGGTCTTATCATCCCTTTATCCAACAACTCTTGTAACTGAGTGGCCAGCTCTTTCATCTCCACTGGGGCTAGCCGATATGGGGCTTTCGAAATTGGGGCCGTACCCGGAACTAAGTCTATAGCGAACTCGATGTCTCTATCAGGTGGTAGTCCGGGAAGATCATCCGGAAATACGTCCGCGAACTCATTAACGACAGGGATTTCCTGTAGGTTTGGTGCCACCTTCTTGGTATCCTTCATATAGGCTAAATAGGCTTCGCATCCTTTACGTAACAACTTCTTAGCTTGAATCATAGTCAGGAACTTTTGGTTTTGCCGTTTTCCACTAAACACTACTTCCTCGTCCCCTGGTAGTTTCAAACTTACTTTCTTCTTTACACAATCAATCTGGGCTCCATGGGTTGTTAACCAATCCATACCTACTATTACGTCAAACTCTCCTAGTTTAAAAGGTATTAAATCTACCCGAAAATGTCGCCCTTCTATTTCTAGGTCACAACCTGGACATACTTGGTTAACAGGGATAATTTCATGATTAACTATCTCTACTTGCGGTCTGTCCTCCAATGGTTCAGTCTTAAGGCTAACTGACATAAAAAATCTAGAGATATGAAAGACTTGGTAGCTCCCGAATCAAATAAAACATTTGCCTTAACTGAGTTGAGTAGTAGAGTACCTGCGATCACATCCGTGTTCCTCACGGCATCTTGCACCGTCATGTTAAAAGTTCTTGCAGTAGGGGCCTTGTTAGAAGCAGTTCCACTCACTCTTGATGCAGCTGGCCCAGAGGACATACATTACCTCATTCGGTGCCCTGGTTTCCCACACTTGAAGCAATTACCTCCGGCACTGGTGTTGTTACTAGTTCCTCGACAGGCATTAGCATAATGTACTGTCAGCCCACACTTGAAGCACTTCACATCCTGTAGGTTACACACGCCCGCATGTTTCCTTCCACACTTATTGCAATCCGGGGGTAGGGCTCGGGATGGGGTAGAGTAAGACGATCCCTGTGGTCGACCGCTCTGGCCCACACACAACTTTCAGCTCTCTTGGTTCCAAAGTTTCCGTTGGGTTGGGACGTCGTCCCTCGCTTAAATTTGCTCGGAAAGCTCCCACCCGCAGAATTTCCCTTCCGACTATCAAACTTCCTCTTCTTTCCCTCCCTCTCCTTCTGCATCTGTTCACTTCCAGCCTCAACAATTGATGCTTTCTGTACCAGGGTGGCATAGTCTGTCAGCTCAAGAACCGCCACACAATTCTGAATCCATTGCTTTAGCCCCAATTGAAACCTTCGGGCCCTCTTTGCCTCAGAGTTCACATATTCCGGCACAAACCTCGACAACTCAGTAAATTTGGCCTCATACTCGGCCACCGTCATGTTACCTTGCTTTAGTTCCAAAAACTTCAGCTCCATTTGTGTCTCCATGAACCTAGGAAAGTACTTCTCCAAGAACAGCTCGCTAAACCTCTCCCAGGTCACCACACCTCTTCCTTCCAAATTCCTCTTAGCTTCCCACCAATAGTTTGCCTCACCCTTCAGAAGGTAAGTGGCGAAAACAGTCTTCTGCTCCTCAGCGACACCTAGTATCTCGAAAGATTTTTCCATTTCCTTCAGCCAGGCTCTTGCCTCGACCGGATCGGCAGTCCCTTTAAATTCTTGGGGTTTCAGGGATTTGAAGTTCCGGAAAGCATTTGCATTAGCATTGCTGGGTGGTTGCTGAACCGGGGGACGGTCCAAGTTCTGCCTAAGTAGTTCCATGAACTGTTCCATAGGGCCTCCCCTTGGATGTTCCACCTCTCGGGTGTCATCACCAGCTTCTTCTTCATACTCAGAGTCATCAAACAAGTTATGATCATTGCCCTCATTCTCACTCAGGTTCACATTCTCCCCTTCATGGTTCTGGTTAGGGCTGTAAACGAACCGAGCCGAGCCGAGCTTTGACCGAACCGAGCCAAGCTTTAATCTTAACGAACCGAGTCGAGCTTTGATCTTAACGAACCGAGCTAATTTCTTAATGAACCGAGCCGAGCTTTGGTCGAACCGAGCCGAACTCGAGTTGTTCACGAACAGCCTCGAGCCGAGCCGAGCTCGATCCGAGCTCGAGCTGTTCACGAACAATTAACTATTGCTTTGTCACGGATTGTTATTTCTATTTTTAAAAAAATATTTCTCGACGATCCAACCGTACGGATGTCAAGATATACCTAATTTAGTGATATTCCCAAATTTTCAAAAAATAATAATTTAATTTGGTTAGAGATCTTAGTAGATCACTACTACTCTAACTAATACTAGTAACTAGTGCTTTGTCACGAATTGTTGTTTTTATTTTTTAAAAAATATTTCTCGACGTTCCAACCGTACGGATGTCAAGATATATATAATTTAGTGATATTCCCAAATTTTCATAAAATAAAAAATTAATTTGATTCGAGATCTTAAAAAATCACTACTATAGTACTATTCTAACTAGTACTAGCAACTAGTGCTTTGTCACGAATTGTTGTTTTTATTTTTTAAAAAATATTTCTCGACGTTCCAACCGTACGGATGTCAAGCTATATATAATTTAGTGATATTCCCAAATTTTCAAAAAATAAAAAATTAATTTGATTCGAGATCTTAATAAATCACTACTATTCTAACTAGTACTAGCAACTAGTGCTTTGTCACGAATTGTTGTTTTTATTTTTTAAAAAATATTTCTCGACGTTCCAACCGTACGGATGTCAAGATATATATAATTTAGTGATATTCCCAAATTTTCAAAAAATAAAAAATTAATTTGATTCGAGATCTTAATAAATCGCTACTATTCTAACTAGTACTAGCAACTAGTGCTTTGTCACGAATTGTTGTTTCTATTTTCTTAAAAATATTTTTTGACGATCTAACCGTACGGATGTCGAGATATATCTAATTTAATGATATTACCAAATTTTCAAAAAATAAAAATTAATTTGATTCGAGATCTTAATAAATCACTACTATTCTAACTAGTACTAGCAACTAGTGTTTTGTCACGAGTTGTTGTTTCTATTTTCTTAAAAATATTTTTTGACGATCTAACCGTACGGATGTCGAGATATATCTAATTTAATGATATTACCAAATTTTCAAAAAATAAAAATTAATTTTGTTGGGAATAAAAAAATAAAAAAGTAAAAATTATGATTTTTTTCAAAAAAACCAAATTACTTTTCTAGACCCAACCCAAGTAATGAAGTAAATATAAGTATATGACCTGGCCCAGCCCAAAAAAAACAGTAAAACCTAATACTAACTAAAAGTCTAAGACTAAGCCGCAAGCAACATCTAACATTCTAGTAAATTTCTAACTAAATCCCTAATTTCTCTATCGACAAATACTCTCTCTGAGTCTCTGTCTCTCAGCGCTGGGAGTAGAGTGATTGAACCACATCGCTCTTGTTTAAAGCCCGAAACTGTTGAAATGTTGCTATGTGGAGCAGATTGGGTGCGTGAACTGTATGGACTGAAAAAATCTAAGCAGGTATTATTACTATAATATAAGTATATAAAAAATAATGTTGCTATGTCGATTTGTCACTGATTTACTTATAAACTAAGCTGACCTGTTTAATAATCTTTTAAATGCAGAAGAAGGACGATAAAGACATTGTGATACATTTAGATTGAAGGACAGATCTGATATTTCTTTGTAAGTAATTTTAATTTCGTGTAAAGATTCTTTAACCTGCAATCCACTATCCGATATTTCGTGTAAGGATGAATTTCTGTTAATTATCACTGGTTTACTATTTACACCCCTGCTAGATGTCTCTATTACACCCCTGCTTAGTTAAGCCATTACATTCGATGTGTAGTTTGTTCATTTTTATTTGCTCTTGCCTCTTGGTGATCAGCAGCATATACATTTTTTGATTTTGAAACTGTATCTTAAGTTGCATGTGATTTTCAGTGTCCGATGTGGATATTTCTTTTGTATTGTGTATATTACATACGATTTACGAACATACTATCATTTGCAATATTTTAAACCAACTCTTCTGGACCTGCTTGCATATATATGTTTTCTATTTTACTTGATCAGCTTTAAACAATGTAGTTAATAATGGATTCCTTTATACTTGCAGCATTGCGGAAACCTCACGGTCCCTGCGGATAGGTTTCTACATGAAGTTGCATTTAAGCTCTGGAAAGCCCCAAAGTATGGGGCCTGAGGTATATATTCGCTAGAAGTTAACAAAAACTTGCCTCGAGTGTACTGAATATTCTAGAAGTATTAGAAGTTATTAAAAACTTGCATCAAGTGTACCAAATACTTTAACTAATTAGAGTTGATCAATATTACCTGATTTATATGCAAATAACTACGAGTAGTTCTTTGCTGTGTTTACACTTTGGAACTAGCCTGCATCCGTGCTATTGCACTTAGTTAGTTTGTATAATTTTACTTTTTTTACACTGACTTTGTTCATTTTCAGGGGAACTGATATGAGTAGCCCTCATGGCATACCAGGGGAACATGTCGGATATGGAGGCAGGAGGCAGGAGGCATGATGGGAACTCTAGAAAGTAGAAGTGTAGAACCTTTGAAGTTTGAACCTTTTAATATGTAATCGTTGAAAGAATTTGTAATAGATTTATTATTTATGATTATGATATTATGTGGCCACTGCCCAGTACCTTGAATTATGGTTATTGTAACTTTTAAATTAAAAATGTTCCTAGTATATTATATAATTTATATTATAGGAAATATTGTAAAATTTGAAATTTTTTCGAGCTTAACGAGCCGAGCTCGAGCCGGACGATCTCGAGTCGAGCTCGAGCCGCACAAGACAAAAGCTCGGCTCGAGCTAGTTTGCTTAACGAGCAGAAAATCGTGTTCGAGCTCGAGCTAGTTTAGCAAACGAACCGAGCCTAACGAGCTCTTAACGAGCCGAGCTCGAGCTTGTTCGCTAACAGCTAGTTTCGTTTACAGCCCTAGTTCTGGTGGCCTCCGGTCCCATGGTGGCTACCCTGGCCTTCAGAACTGACCGGGTGAGCTCGAGTGTTCATTCTTCTGGGTGGCATGATTCTGATAATGAAACAAGAAATGGGTTAGGGTTTTCTAATTACCTGACAGCGTTTACACGGGTCAGGAACTTATCGGTCCTCCTCATAAGGGTGGAAGTTGCAAAAGTTTTAATAACCCGATGTTGGAGATAAAACGTCAAAACATTTTTGGGAAAAATCTCTATGGGGTGCGAAAACATTTGTAGGAGTTTTCAAGATTTCAAAACCTCATTTTTTTTTGAAAAATTTATTAAAAAAAATTGTAGGAACATTTTGGAAATCTGTAGAGAACAATTTGAAATCACATATCGTAAATTTGAAACAGCATGGTTGCATTTGTGGTTTGTAGCAATTGTATATTCACAGTTGTATATCAAAACAGTAAAGCATGGCATCGGAAAGTAAGGCAGTTGAGACAATATCAAGGAAACTGAAACGAAATAAATACGGTACAAGAGTTATCACAAGGTTTGGATGTTAGAGCCAAATACATAGTTCCGATGTCAAAGTCTAGCAAAAGTGGAACAGTAACAAGTACATCATCTGAATAGTCAGGGCCACACAAAAGTAGGGCTATATCCGTACATACTATCCGAAGTCACATCTACATATCTGTAGATCAGTCTACTCATCCACTGGTCAGAAAGGATACCACTGCACAAGTCAACTATCCCGCAAAATCGACACACTAATGTCATCTGAACCTAGAGGACTGAGCTATCCGTAACACATCATGGGGCCGCACCGCGACGGAGCAAGGTCCTCACTCGGGAAAATGCACGACGCACAACACGCCTTGCATCCCTAGCCTGGATCACTCCGCCCCCGCGGATTCCTAAACCAAGAATCCTCTCGCGACTCCTCCTCTCAATCCTATGGAGTCGAGCCCTAGTCCTCCTAGCAACAGCAGTCCTCATCTCAGCCTGGATCCTCAAGCGCGCCTCGCGGTCCTCCACTAGTGCCCGCCTCGCCTCGTTAAGTCTGGCCTCTGCAGAAAGTAAGTCTCGGGTCAGGAACTGCACCACGTAGGCGTGCTCAGTACCCGACACTGGGGGTAGGTCCATCGGCGGGGGTGGTACGACAGGAACAGGAGCAGGTGCAGTAGCAGTAGCAGGAGCAGGAGCAGGGGTAGGGTCAAGCTCCTCCTCGCCAGAAGTATCATCCTCGGAGTCACTGTCCGATGAACAGGGCTCGATGACTGCGGAGAAGGTGGGGGTGACACAACCCTCACCGGATCTCACACTCTCCTCATCAGTAGCTATAGGAGATGGGGTGACAGGCTCTGGCTCAGGCTCAAAGGGCTCTTCAACGGGATCCTCATCATCAGTATCTCCTATCAGCGTAATCCAGGGGCCAAGCTCAGAGTCAGCGCCCATATCCTCCTCAGGATCCTCGGTATCGCGCATCAGTGCCTCATCATGCTCTCTCTCAAAAGCCTCAGGGTCTGGTATCTCCTCCATCTACACAAGGGAAATAAGGTGGGTCAATAACCATAAAGAAAGGTTTAAGGAGTAGTTCCCTCACGGGCCTTAAAGTCAGGGCTATATCCGATAACCCGACTGCAAACTCGATGAGAGTTCTAAGTATTATTAGGGTTGTTATTAGGGTTATTATTATTGTTATCATTATTAGGGTTGCTTTCTTAAATTACTATCGTTTCTGAGAACTGTAACCTCGCTCTGATACCATTTCTGTGACGCCCCCAGATCCGAGGTCGGAGATCTAGGAGCTCACGGTCCATTTTCCATTAATAGCATACCTGTTCTTGCACATAATATATATAAAACAGCCATCGACCCCATAATAAACTCACACCGCACACACACACACACAGGTTAGAGCCTCAGAAACGTCACAACATTGATTAAGTAGAAATAAAAGTATCAGAGTTATTACAGACCGAATTAAATAGTATTTATGCTACCAGCGACACTACGATATGAAGCGAAGTTGGCGGCTTGAAAGTTTGTTACGATACACTGCTTTGCACAGGTCATACTTATAAATAAAGCGAACTAACAAAAGTTGCCAACCAATCCGGCTAATGGGGCCTACCGGTGGAATCTCAACTGCTGCCTCGGGTCTAGTCACCTGCTTTCGGGCAGTCTGTCTGGGTCTTGCCATTTCGCTTAGCTGTTGTGTTTGTAAATTTGAAAACAAGCAAGAGTGAGCAACTATAGCTCAGCAAGAAGTATATGTATAAGGTAAGCAATATAACATTTCATATGTTTAGCAGTCATTAAACTCGTTTGTATCAATCAGTTATAAAATCACTTGTCATTGTTGATAAATTTCGAAGGTGCACCAATACGTGCCCTTGTTTTCAAAATAAACTTGCAGTTCTAGATACTGCATAGAGTCATCATCTTTCTCATCAAAATAGAACACTATCAGCAACTTGGCACATTATCCTAAGAAGCAGTGTCAGAGCATTTTCCAAAATGGAGGAATGGGACTTAAAGAAAACATAAAACCTGACAGGGATTGACGATGATCAGTCGCCACATCCAAGTCCAATAATCCGCGGGTCTTCTCTACCGGTAGAAGGATAGAAACTACATCCGTAACTATCCCCGGGTGAAAACTACATCCGTAACTATCCCCGGGTGAAAACTACATCCGTAATCACCCTCGATGAAAACTACATCCGTAATCATCTTTCGGCAACACCTTGGCCGGAATAATAATTGATGGACCGCCTGGCTCACGGCCGCTTACACATCCCGGGAATCGTTCGTCAACGGTTCCCACACCTGCCAGAGTCCCTTTTTCTTTTTCTTTTTAAAACTTGATTTTGATTTAAAACTGAGTAATTGAGGTCCGACATCAGTCGACCGATGATTCTTGAAATCACACAAGAAGTAAACCTGACCGGGGGTTTTCGAAAATGTTTTGAGTTCGAAAGAGTTCGAGTTTGAAAGTGCTAAAGGTATCTTGGATTAGCTTTGTCTTTAAAATAATGAACAATAATTAATAAATAATATTTTAAGATTTAATATTAATAATTAATAAAATAATTATTTAATTAAATAAGCTTGTAATCCAAGATAGGTATTTTGAGTATTTATGATGATATAAAAGTAATTACTTGAGTATACGATACTTCCCGAATGACCCTTCGGGTTTTCGCAATTTAGTTACGATATAACAATATACCGCTCCCCGGTCAATAGTATATACGGACCGCTATGACCTCTATTGCTAGAGTCGTTGTCCGAAGAAAACATTTCATTCTAAGTTCAAGGGGTGCAAACATATATGTACTTATACATCTCAATTTCATCGATACTTCGATAAACATAAACATTTGATATGATTAAAAACTACAAACACAACAGTGAAAGTCCTTGTATATGTAAGTTTTGAAAAGTAAACTTGCCTTGGTGTGGCTGGGGTGGTCGAGCGTGCGGAGTGGAATGATCTATACATAAGCAATAACCGTTCGTTAGTACATTAACAATACCTCTTTAATTACGGGGTTTTAGGGGGTACAAAATTAACTTAATGACTTCGTCTTATGACACTCTAGCCCCACTATAGGTTCATGTCACCACTCGATTACGCTCGTCACTTATTCGACTTAATTTGGTTACCATATCCGAGTCATGTCCATTACCCCTTAAATCACACTCCCTTAACGACTTTTTCCCTTGCGCGACTTTTACTCTAGCATTTTTATAAAATTGAAAAATTCATATTTTAATCCAATTCTTTTTGGGTACCCTTCACCACTGCATTTACTAGCTTCTCTAATTTTTCCATGATCCCACATATTTATTTAGGGGTTTAAACAAGGTTCACAAGGGGACCATTTTGTGCAGTCCGGAATCCAGAAACACATTTCACTTCTCCGGCCATAACTCAAAATCTATACATCACCTAGTCATGAAACTTATATTTTCGGAAACTACATTCAAATACCTTTCTAACAATATATATTAGGACCTCAGGGGACAAGGTTTTTGGGTTCAAAACCTTCTTACAAGACAGTTCAAATTCCTGGGAAAAACTCAGCATGCTTGTTTCACTAAACCAACCAAGATTCTTACATCCACATCACAACCAACATCTAAATCACCAAGTTCATACTTTATAACATACATGGAGATACATACACTAACCACAAGCTTAAAAATCACAACCACAACACTTAAACTCAAGATCTATATCATCCATCACTTATATATCCAAGATTAACACAAATACACATGGATCCATCATTAAACATCACAAACACTTCATGGCCAAGAGGGGTTAGGGTTTTTATACCTTCTTGAGTATCTAGGAGTTTTGGGTATGCCTTACAAGTCTCAAGAACACCTTGAATGAGCTCCTACACTCCTTATAATCCAAGATCTAAAAGAAAACTTAACATTGTTACTATTCACCAAAACTTTAACAATTAATATCTTGAAAATTAATGGATTAAAAGGCTTGGAATTCTTAGTATACCTTCCTTATATGATGTAGAGTGC
Source organism: Saposhnikovia divaricata (assembly GCA_036435485.1). Taxonomy (NCBI): domain Eukaryota; kingdom Viridiplantae; phylum Streptophyta; class Magnoliopsida; order Apiales; family Apiaceae; genus Saposhnikovia; species Saposhnikovia divaricata. The sequence goes on along the minus strand of CM071597.1, from coordinate 61,823,353 downwards.
CTAGGAATTTTGCCTTGAATTATGAATGAAGAGAAATGGAAGAAAGAAATATTTTTCTTCCTTGTTTTAGCCTTGGCCGAGAGCTTTTTGCTTGGGGGGGGGGGAGAGCTTTTGTGTTTTGATTTTTGTGTTGGTGGTTAAAGTGAAAAGGTGTTGGGTGATATATGTATTAGTGTATAGATATGTAATACATGGTACAAGTCTAGGTATAGGCCACCATGCCCTCTTGTCTCCTTGGAAAAAGAAATGCCAACTAGTTACTATTCCTCTTGTCCACTTGGTATTACTAGTTTGTTTCCTAACTACTTAGTTGCATGGGACTTGCATGCAATATCATTCCTTGTATCATTATTCTTCCACCAATGCTTGTCACTTAATCTTTAATTCGTATCGTATCTTAATTAATTTCTCGTAATAATATTTTGTCGCGTAGAGATTTCCTTTGTAATTCCTTAAGTACTTAATTGTGTAAATTCCTCGAATATCCATAACTCCTCGTCATAATTCCTAATAAATCTTTTAATACTCCAATAACTCTCAAGTTCCAAGTTTTATAAATCTTACCAACAATAAGACTCTTGCCTTCAACAACCTTCCCTTTATCTTACATAGTGAATGTAACAACATAGTTTCTCAGACAATCAATTCCATTAAACAACAGGGATGACTAGAAAGGTTCCAAATTGACAATGCCACATGATATTATATAAAAGAAAATATTGCAAAAATTAGGGTTCTTACACTTATGCTTCATCTAACTGTGCACCTTGTTAGAGAGGAAAAATTATGTGGCCCAATATGCTTTTGGTGGATGTATCCCTTTGAGAGGTTTATGAAAGTTAATAAAGGTCATGTGCGGAACAAAGCTTATCCAGAAGGATGCATTGCTGAGGAGAATATTGTAGAAGAAATAATTGAATTCTTCAACGAATACCAAAATATGATGAGCTCTATTGGTATTCCGGAAGACCAGCAAAACACATCTGAAAATGGTAATGGAGAGGGAATTCATTTGTCAGCTGGTAAACCAGTTGAAGTTTCTCAAGATCTCTACTTGAAAGCACATTTCTATGTTTTATGTTAAAGACCAGCTGGATAAAAAAATGTCTATTGTCTTGATGACACCTCCCAAGAATTATAGAGATCTTTATGATGATGTCAATGAGGATTTCAGTACTGTAATTCTTCCTCACAATGATAATATATTACCACATATAGATCCACGTGACATGGGTAATGAATGTCATGATGATTACTTTAGACAGGACTGTAAGGGTATTATTATTCGTAATGTTAACTGAATCCGGTAATTAAGCCCAAATTACGTTTGTCATTTTCCATGTTTTTTATGTAATGTTAAATTCTATTGTTGGTTAAATTCTATGCTGTTTTAATTCCTATTTTTTCTCCAGGTCTGTGCAATGGTGAAGGGCTGATCATGATGTCGTCTTCAAATTCCTACAGCTCAAACCAAAATCGAACTGATCTCTGCTACTGTGGTCTCCCGGCTCGGATTAGAACATCCCGACTCGGATTAGAACATCGAACACACTTGAAAACCCTGGAAGAAGATTTCGAGTGTGCCATAAATCAAATTCATTGGTAAGATGACGTTTATGAGTTTTCATCGATCTGTTTAATTTAATAAATAAATTGCTTTTAATTTGACTTCCCTTTTCAAGTACTCTTTTGGACCCAAATGTTCGTTTTGGGAATGGATTGATCCTGAACCAGTTATCATGAAGATCAAGATCCAAAAAGAAGTTGATGATGTCAAGACTGAGCTGCAAAACTACATATCAACTGTTGAAGATCTTAGAAAGGAGGTTCATATGATAAGTAGGAAGTTGTATAATGTTATCATTGTGTTGGTCATTTTATTTGTTTTTTATTTGATGAAGAATTAATATGTAATGGTGAATTCTAATTTTGGCATGGTACCTTTCACTATATAGCAGGACATGTGTTTTGAATTGTTATATTTGGTTTGATTAATTTACTCTTTAGTTAAATTTTAGTGTTAAGCTTCATTATCTTTGTAATTAGCAGAATTATTATGGCATATTATGATATGGTTATCTGGTATGCAACTTGGATGAATCAAGTTTGTGTTTGTATTGGTCTGCTATATAGCTAGGTGTGATATGGTCCGCTGGTAATTTTTTTTGCCACACACAAATGTAATAAAGTGACCATATGCAGGAAGGGTACTTTTTAGTCACACAATATTACAGTCACTAATTTTTAGCTTCCTTAAGCAAAACAGCTCTGACATAATAACATAAACCTCTACTTTTTAGTCACATCTAAACATTAGTGACCATATGTTATTATGCATTTAGCCACTTCACTGAATAAAACTGTGGTCGTTTCGATACATTTCGACACATCAAAGAAGTGTGGCTATTGATTGTCACATTTCTTTCTGAAAGTGTGACTATAAAATTTGGAATTGGTCAAATTCAACAGAAAAGCATGCGATTTTATCATATTTGGTCACTTATTTAAAAGGTGGCTAACAAATGTCACACTTTTCGTAAAATTGTGACTAAATCTAATTAAAATTGTATTTTCGGTTACACAATCAAATATTGTGTGACTAAAACTTGGGACGATGACCTTTAGCCACACATTTTTTTTCAAATTGTCACATCCTTTACTGTACAAAAGAGTGGCGGAATCCCAATTTTGACGTAGTGTAATATTTTATTAAATGAATATTATTTTGAATATTCATTTAAGGTTTTATTTATTTAATGAATATTACTTTGAATATTCATTTAAAGTTGTATTTATTTAATGAATATTATTTTGAATATTTATTTAAGATTTTATTTATTAGATTAATATTATTTTGGAAAATTCAATTAAGGACTTATTTATTAAGTGAATATTACTTCATATATTCATTCGAGGGTTAATTATGAGCAATTGTTTCGACTAAAAATATTCTTTACACAATTATGATTTAATAAATGCTATTTGAATATTTATTAAATACTTTTAAACTAGTTTTAAAAATGGTTTATCTTATTTGAAAGTTATATTTGACCTTCAATAATTATGAAAAATATTTCTTATGATTATTTTATCAAGGGGAGGTTCCCAAACTCTGTTTTCCATTTAAATTTGTCTTTTAAGAAGATTTAAACGCTCACTCAAACTCCCAAAATATAGGGAACCTTACTTGAGAGACTGTTATTTATAATGGTTGACTGCCCGGTCATAAACTTTTGAAAGAAATTATTTTCATTCGTACCTTCAGTGTTGCTAGTCAACATAATTTAGTTACTTCTTCAATTATTCGAGAAGCAATCCGAGTATCAAGTTATAATCCATTAACAAGCAATAGCTTGGGAAATATTGGTGAAGTTTTCCTTTCCAATCTGATGCAACTACTTTATGGAGTTGCATTAACAAGTATTACACTTGGGGAAAGGAGGACGAACTTTACGTTTCAGAGTCATGGATTTACTCGAACTAGGATTATTTGTGTAAGAGGCTGTGGGACAGTCCATCATTGAAAATCTGTGTAAGAGGTTGTGGGACAGTCCATCATTGAAAAAGGGTCCGAGTGACGCGGTCCCGTCTATGCCCAAAGTTGGCTAGGGAGATCCAGCGTATGGTGGTGTCCATATGTTCTTCCTTCTACATGTAGAGAAACAAATCTTGAGATGCACGACTTAGGACTGATCATCGTAAGGTTGTGGCTTTTGGCGCGTCAGTACTCCAGTATTAGTTCATCATCCAAATTGGATATTTTTTGCGACATTATCGAGAGCACCCCGATCGGAAAGCTACGGTCGGGTGACCGATAAGTGTGGGCAAAGTTTGAAAAGTGTTCAAAACTGACATTGCAATATTTACCTTGCAATTTCCTCTTTTTAAGATATATGTTGATAACTTGCTTATATTATTTCTGCATAGCAGATATTGTTGCGGAAAAGTTAATTTGAACTACCACGTAACTTCATCTTTTACATTATACTAGCACCTTGTTCGTTTCATGCATAGCATATGGTTATAAAGATATTTTAGAACTGTTTTTATATTGTTACAAATTATTTTGGTGGGTTCTATTGCTCACCCTTGCTTTATTTATTTATATCACAACAACAGCTAGAGCAGATGGCCCGAATAAAGCACACTCGGCGCAAGCGGGTTGTTAGGCCGAATACACAATTAATAATCAAATTCGTATGAGAGTTTAACAAGTAAGACGTTTATGCACTTAAAAACTTCTGGTATTAAGAACCCTCTTCGTGATGTAAAACTATCACAAAGAGCTGCTAGGTTACAATAAAGATAATTCGTTGCACGATACCCTTCTAGGGTTAACCTAATTGTATTTATAAAATATACAGCTTCGATACAATCTCTAATTGATATTCCTAATAATCAGCTATACAATGATATCAATTACAGATTGTCTCACGTCTCCTAAGTCAACTCGATCTCTTTGATAGCTATCCAGTCTCGAAAGATCTCGCTTCCATATCAATCTTCAATTGATCTCTAATATCTTCTGTTGACTCTGTACGTGCTGCTTCCAGACAGACTTTACTAAACTCTGTCCAGCTTCCGTCTGTCAGAGTTTACACTAAACTCTGACCGCTTCCAGCTAAACTCTGATAATTCACTGTAACACTTAAACACTGATTAAAACACATCAATTATATTTAACAATCTCGCCCAACTTGTGCATTAGCAAAAATGCACAAGTTAATAACAATAATTGATGATGTCAAAACAAATAGACAAATACAGTGTTTATACAAATTCAAAGTTTAAGCTTCTACTTAACAAAATCTACAGAGAATAAGAAAATCCTTACAGATTTCAATCTCTTATCTCTTCAAGATCTGGTGTAGCTCTGAGATAATCTATGAGCAATCTTCTTTCTGCATTTTCAAGCTCAATCTCCATAGCTTCTTTAATCTCTCTGAGCTGAGGATCACTCTCATCTGTCTGATAGATAGCAGATCTAAGATCATAGATTTTGTTTCTTCTCATCTCATTTCCCAGTCTGATGAATTTGACTTCTTCTGACTGTGAATTGAAGTCAAGTACTGTGATTCCCAAATCAGTCTTTAATTTTGCAGTACCCTTCTTCATTTCAATAAGATTTCCATTCCAATCCCTGTACTTAGGAACATATCTGCTATTATACTTCTCTCCTCTGATTGCCAAATTCTGAAGCATCTTCTTTCTAAGCACATTTGCAACTGATTGAGTCCTTTGACTATTCACCTTGAAAAGATATAGAACATATTCTAATTCTTCCCAATATTTCAAGCCAATATCATTCTCACCAATTCTAAATACTGTCCCATCAGCCATGAAGTACAAGAGAAAGTCCTTCTTTAAACTCTTCTGATAAACTAACTGTACTGATTCCAGTCTGTCCAAACTCTCTTGAGTGACACCACGACCTGGAACAGCCAGTGAAGAAGGATCTCTAGGACCAGTATATTGCCTTTTGTCCTTGTGTGAACCTAGTCCACCCTTATTATTTCCAACCTTACCAGACAAGGCTCTTCCATCAGAAATATTCATAGAAACTCCAGATAATAGATTTGGATCATGAAATGTTCCTTTCCCAAAAACTGATTTCAACTGAGAAGATTGTAAAGGTGTGGTCACAACTTGTGAAGCAACAGAGGTTGTGTTTTCTTTCTTCTGTACAACTTGTGTAGAAACAGAGGTTGTAACTTTCTTCTGTGAACTTTCTCCTTCAATGCCTTTCAGCTTGAGTTGAGCTTCTGCTGCCATTGTTTCCTTTGAAAACTGAGATCTTTGACTAACATCAGCCTTTTCCTTGATCACAACGCCTTTAACAACAGGCCTAGGAGCTTTTCCTTTCTTTAACTTACCAGACTTTAAAGCCTTGAGATGTTCTTCTTGTAAACTCTTTTCTTCAGCTTTAATGTCCACAATTGTAAATCCTTCCTCATTCTCTTCAATAAACAACTTAGCAGCCAATTCTTCATCAGTCTGTGGATTAGAAGGTAATAGCAAACTCTTGGTCTTTGAAGTACCTTGAGTATCAGTGTTTATCCAAACAAACTGTGATTTAGAGGACTTGCTAGTTTTCAGAGTTTGAAATTCTTCAATTTTGCTCTTTCCTTTACTACTTGCTCCTCCATCTCCAGCATTATCCCTTCTGATCAGAGTTTGAGATTGCTTGCATTTGTCTTTAGCAACTCTCTCCCCCTTTTTGACATCATCAGGCATAAGAATAGATGTAATTAACTCCAAGGAGGTAGCAATAGAATCAAGCTTTAAGGACATATCATTCTGATTTTGTTCAACTTTCCTCAGCCTGTGAGACAAAGTTTCTTGATTCTGAGTAAGATATTGAAATTTATTCTTGTTGTCAAGTTTAATCATATCAGCTCCTCTAACAACATCACCTCGAACATCAGAGATTGCCTTTTGACATAGATCAAACCTAGAGTTGAGAGTCTTCACTTGTACAACTGTAGCCTTGAGACAAGATAGAATCTCTGGATTTGTAATTGTTCTGGAGGTTCTCTTGACAAATTCAGCTGCTCTTGCAGGAGGAAAGATACAAGTGTCCTTGTACCAGTCATTTGAAAATTGTTCAAGGTATTCTTCTTCAGCATCTGCTTGATTTGAAGGACCAGCAAAATCCTTAACCTTAGCATCAGTCTGGACTGGTAAACTCTGAGAAGAGCTTGACTCAGTATTCCCTTCAGTTTCATCTCCAACCTCAGCTTCAACATGATGAGTGGTTGGAGGAATTGGAATAGATGCATCAACAGTGTCAACAACATCCTCTGCAACAGGTTTAGTAGTAGAGTCAACAATAGGCTGTACAACATCCTCTGCAGATTTCACAATAGTCTCAGAGTTTATCTCCTTAGTTTGTTGATCAATCTCATCTCCTCCTTCAACAGTCTGGTGAGCATCTGAGAGTAATTCTGTATGTGATGCTACAGTTTCAGAAAGAACAACTGTAGGTTGATCAGCTGCACCAGTTGCTTCAGATTGAGCAAAAATTGATGAGATAGGATCAGAGAATGGCATGAATGAATCAAGAATATCATCCATTGGAGAAAAGCCAGCTCTAGTATCCTCTTCTGCAGGCATTTTGTCCTCTGCAGGCATTTCAACCTCTGCAGGCATGTCAACCTCTGCAGGCATTGTATCTTTTTCAACCTCAACAGTAGGTGTTTGCTGTGAAACTACCTCTGGAGCTTCAACATTTTCATCAACAGAATCAGAGATTACCAGCTTTCTTCTCTTAGCTAGAGGCACTTCATCTGAATCCTCTTTACTAGATTCTGCCACCACTGAGGGTGACTTAGGTCTTTTTGCTTTTTGTTTCATCCTTCTAGTATAAACAGCTCCATGAGATGTCTGTTTTGCTTTGAGTTGTGTCTCTATTGTCTTCTTAACTCTTGCATGTCTTTCAGTGTTTGCTGCTGACTTTACTCTGCCTCTTTTTGCTTTAGGCTGTGGTTGTGGTTGAGATTGTGATGGTTCAGAGTTTATTTGTGGAGTGTGTGAAGGTTGTGTTGTGATTGGAGATTGAGGGTTTTGAGTAGGTGCAGTGTGGGTAGGTGATGTAGGTGGTTCAGTGTTTAGTGGTTCAGGTTGTGGTTCTGGTTGTGGTTGGTCCTGAGGTTGGTTGAGAAAATTCTGCAAAGCAAGCGGCAGAACAAAGGCAGGTAGGTTCTCTTTACCAGCATCCTTATTGGTCATATCAGAGAATATTCTCTTGTTGACTCTAAAAGGCTGAATTTCATCAGTTTCAGCTATCTCTAAACCAGACACACAAGCAGTGAATAGCATTTGACAAAAACGAGCAAAATAAACTGTAGTAGACTCTGACAGTTTATCACCTATATTCATCAGAACATATCTACCAAAATCGAAATTACTACCATAAAGTAGAGAATACCCGATTTGTAGACTGTCCATTGGAATAGCATCCCAGTTAGTGACCTTCTTCTGGAATGTTCTTGTAATGCAATCGAAGAAAAAATCCATTCCTTCCTGAGATTAGGTCTCTTTACACTGCCAAGCTTGTCAAGAGATTCCATGTAACCTATCTCCTGTAGCATCTGTCTCAATTGAGGTTCAGCAACGTAAGTATAAGAGGTGTGTGTATCAAACCCCATCGTATCTCTGACAGTTTGTGGAGTAATCACAAAGTCTTGTTCTTCATGAGTGAAGATGATGTTTGGAGTCCCATTCTCTCCTCCATCCACATAGACTGAGTTTTGCCAAAAAGTGGCAATTTGAGATGCAGAGAGAGTACTAGGTTCAACCAGAGCTTGTCCAATCTCTGAGTCTCTCAAGAAATTCTGCATCAGATGAAACGCTTCTGGAACACGTTCATGATAGAGTCGAGCTGCATAGTTGTTAGGGACAAACCGTAGACCAAGAACAGTGAATGGTTTAGAAGCCATTGAATCAAGAAATTACGAAGAAATCGAGAAGAAAAGTGTATGTAGGAAAGGTGTTTGCGAAAATACCCAAGTGAAAAGTGAGAGAACTGTGAGATGTAAAAAGTGAAACACTATTGTTTGTTTACAAAAGTAATTAGAGTTGTAATTAAAAATTAAAACTCAATCTTTTATGTATTCAAACACTCAACAGTTCCTTGATTAATGTGTGAGTGGGACACAATAATGGGTGTGTGGGACATAGTAATGGGTGAGTGGGTCACGTGCTCGTATTTTTAAGAAGTGTATTTATGAATATAACAATAAAATATTTGATTAAAAAAATAAAATAACACTCTCTTAAAATACCTGGAACCAGAATACGAAGCGTTTACCTGTAACCATTAAAAACCAGAATACGAAGCATTTTAGGACTTCGTTACTTACCCATCCCTATTTAAAGCCTAGAGACTTGTTCAGACTTGTTCACTATCTCTTTAACCTTTCATTCTCTCCTGAAAAGCAAAAACCCTTCACACAATACACCATTAAACAATGTTAAACCTTACCATCAAGGAAAAGAATCTCCATCTCGTAGAGAATAGAGATATTTTCAGTTATACGCGTGAAGAGTTTGATGCGTTTGACTGGGAAAGGCAGCTTGAAACTCTGTGGCTGCAGATGGATGCCGGTCTTGAAGAGATCGAGAGAGAAAAGCCTGCAAGAGTGATCGACATCGATGCTGCTCTCCAAGCAACATTCGAATGGCTTTCCTCTAAAGCATCCTCATCCAACACCACCAACCATTGTTAATGAATATGTCAGCAAAAATAACCTTATCCCTTCAACTTCCACCCAAGTAAAGTGGCAAAGATGGGATCTGGGATGTTTGCTAACAATGGAGTGGTTTGGATTTCACTTTTTATTTCCTGTTGAATAGATTAGTAGATAGAGAGAACAAAAAGATGTAATGCTTGCATGTAATCTCTTTCTTATTATCAATGAAAAATCCTGTTTCTCTAATCTTATTCAATGTGTTCTGCAATTTTTTATGTTTATGAACTGTTCTTCAAAGAATTAAATCAAAGAAGAGAATATGAAAACTAATTAAATTAATCATATAAGGAACAAATTCATCAACAATAACCACAATTAAATCAGGAACAAAACAATTAGGGATTCACTTATTAGCAGTTGTCAAAAGCCCTATTTACTCTAAAATTTTCAAATTGTCCAATTGAAAATTTACCTCAGAGTACTAATCACAAATCAACAGCGTTTGTCAATTCTCCAACTTTATCACCGAATCCCTTTCAAAAATTGCACAGTTGTGAAAATATGTGTGTGTGTGAAGCAGAGTTTACTAAATCAATTTTTAGAGCATCTAATTTTTCATAAAATCCATAAAATAAATCAATAAACACTGGATGAACAAACTGTCATAGTAAACACTGACTGTATGATGAAAGCTAAACTCTGTAGTAGTCAATCTATATACAGTAACATTTAATTTATTTTATACCCCTCTATTGCTATTTTTTTTTAATTCTATTCATTCCAGTAATTAGAGATTGGAGCTAGTCACCTAAAATTCAAAAATTTTAGCCCTTATCATTTTGATAAGTTCCTGGGTCATCCTAGTCTTTGACTAGTCACAAAAAATTAGAGAATTTTAGCACATATTATATACCAATAAGTTCCTGGGTCTTCCTAGTCACCAACATAATCTCAAAGGAGTATAGCAACCTATATACATTTTCTTTGGGGTATTGCAGTAAACATTTTAATCTACCAGAGTATAACTAACAGAGTTTAGAGTTCATCAACATCAGTAGTTATTCATGAAAGGCAATGCACACAGTATTTATAGACTCAGAGTTTAGGACAAAATAAACTAAGAGATGCTATAAATATGAACAGTATCATGCTGTGTTAACTTTCTGTACAATCTAAGATTAGATCACAATAACTCAGAAAGATTCATGATTAATTGCTGAGAATCATGCTTCATACATATTTCTTCATTGGCGTTTTCATTCAGACAAAAAAATCAACTCAGAGTTCATAGAGTTTATCAAACTTATTAACAGTGTATAACATACAGGCATGCTCACAGAGTTTAACAGAGTTTGACAGAAAAACATGTTAACAGAGTATGCATAACAGAGTTTTATCAACAGAGTTCACTTAGCACTTAACAAATCAAGGAAATATGAGCAACACATTACATAAGTAAAATTTGAATCTGACCAACATTCCTAGTCAGAACCAGAGACCATGCCTAGTTCATTGACCAGTCTTGTAAATGTAGCTTCACTCAATGGTTTGGTGAAAATATCTGCAAGCTGTTGTTCTGTAGACACAAAATGTAGTTCAATATTCCCTTCTTCCACATGTTCTCTGATGAAGTGGTACCTTATGCTGATGTGCTTGGTCATTGAATGCTGTACTGGATTACCTGTCATAGCAATAGCACTTTGATTATCACAGTAAATAGGAATCTTACTGTACCTCAATCCATAATCCAGCAATTTATTCTTCATCCACAATATCTGTGCACAACAGCTACCAGCTGCAATATACTCTACTTCAGCTGTAGATGTAGAAATTGATTTCTGTTTCTTGCTGTACCAAGAGACAAGTCTGTCACCAAGAAATTGACAACTTCCACTAGTGCTCTTTCTGTCTATCTTGCAGCCTGCAAAGTCTGCATCAGAATACCCAAGTAGCTTGAAATCTGATTCTCTGGGGTACCACAAACCTAATGACATGGTGCCCTTGAGATACTTGAAGATTCTCTTCACAGCTGTCAGATGTGGCTCTCTAGGATCTGCCTGAAACCTTGCACAAAGACAGGTTGCATACATGATGTCAGGCCTACTAGCTGTCAAGTAAAGAAGAGATCCTATCATGCCCCTGTAGTTTGTCATATCCACTGAAACTCCTGTGTCTTTGTCCAATTTAGTTGCTGTTGCCATGGGAGTTGATGCAGATGAACAGTCAAGCATACCAAATTTCTTGAGAAGATTTCTGGTATATTTTTCTTGATTAATGAAGATACCATCATCTGTTTGTCTCACCTGTAGGCCTAGAAAGTAACTAAGCTCTCCCATCATGCTCATTTGATACCTGGACTGCATGAGCTTGGCAAACTTCTTACAGAGTTTATCATTAGTAGACCCAAAGATAATGTCATCAACATATATCTGAACTAAAAGGAGGTCACTTCCTTGATTGAAATAAAACAGAGTTTTGTCAATTGTACCTCTGTTGAATCCACCTTCTAGAAGAAATTGAGCAAGTGTCTCATACCATGCTCTTGGTGCCTGCTTAAGTCCATATAGTGCCTTATCTAGCCTGTAGACATAATCTGGATATTTGGGGTCCACAAATCCTGGTGGTTGTTCAACAAACACTTCTTCTTCAAGCTTTCCATTCAGAAAAGCACTTTTCACATCCATCTGGAACACTTTGAATTTCTTGTGAGAGGCATATGCTAGAAAAATTCTAATTGCCTCCAATCTTGCAACTGGAGCAAATGTTTCATCATAGTCTATTCCTTCCTGCTGTGAATAGCCTTTTGCTACCAGTCTAGCCTTGTTCCTTGTGATAACACCTTCACTGTCAGTCTTGTTTCTGAAAACCCATTTAGTACCAACAATATATCTGTTCTTTGGCCTTGGTACAAGGGTCCAAACTTCATTCCTTTCAAATTCATTCAACTCTTCTTGCATTGCTGTTATCCAGTCAGCATCTTGAAGAGCTTCTTCCACTTTCTTTGGTTCATTCTTAGACAAGAATGCATGAAACAGACATTCACTTGCAGTGGCACTTCTTGTTTTCACTTTTGCATCTGGATCACCAATTATCAAATCAGGTGTATGTGATTTAGTCCATTTCCTAGCAGAAGGCAAATGACTTCTGTCAGCATGTGATCCTCCCCCTTGATCCATGCTCTCCTGATTTTGTTGTGATCTTTCTTCATTTTCTGAGACTCCCCCTGAACTTGACTGCCCAGAGTCAGAATTTGAATTTTCAGAGTTTGAATCATCAGAGTTTGATCCAGATTTTTCAGTTGACTCAGTATCAGTGTTTGAGTCTTCATCTTGATCATGCTCCCCCTCAACTGGTTCTTCCCTTTGTTATGGCTGAGAAGTTTCTCCAGTGTTTACCAGTAGAGGTTCAGAGTTTGTTTCAACAGAGTCTGTCAGAATTGTTTGATCAGAGTTTACTTCAACAGAGTTTAAATCTTCATTTTCAAAGTTCAGTTGATCATATTCATCTTTGTTGTAACACCCCCAGATCCGGGGTCAGGGATCTGGTGGTTACGGTCTTACATCCATTCATAATACTTGACTTGAGTCCACAATAAATAAATCACATGCTGTGACCCCACAATAATTACCACTCACACACACAACAGTTATAGTCCCAGAGATGAAATTGAAATAAGTCTTACATAAAAGGGTTACGAATAAAAGTTATTACAATCCCAAAAGGATAACATCATAGGTTTAAAAGTTTTGCCGTTGATTACATTAATTATACATATAGTTAAACAGGAAACAAAAGCTGTCTAACTATGCTACCTCAGCAATGGCGGCTAGCATCTCAGCGGGTAGTCCGGTGGGTCGGGTAACCTGCTTGCGCCGAGTGCGCCTGACGCGAGCCATCTGTCCTAGCTGTTGTTGTGACATAATGTAAACAAGGCAAGGGTGAGCGAAAGCCCACCAACAATAATATATATAACTGAACGATAATTTAAAACAGTTCAAAGCTATCTTTCAAACCATATGCCATGCATTTACGGAAATGATGCCAGTATAATATGAACGATGAAGTTACTAGGTAACTGAAAGTATTTGTTTGTAGAAATATCTGCCACATCAAAGTAAGCGAGATATTCTTATTGTTATTAAGAAGAGGAACTTGCATGAAAAGGTTGCAATTCCAGTTATGGACACTTTTCCAACTCTGCCAACAGTAATCATGTTGCAGGAAATAAATAAATTTGGATGATGAACCAATGATGGAGTATTTACCGCGCCCGCTGTTCCAATCTTGATAATCAGTCGAGATCGTACAGCTCAATTTAGATTTACTACCGGTAGAAGGAAGAACTGACGGCTTTACTTGTATACCGCCTTACTAGCTCTCCCCGGCCAACGGTTGGGCCAAAGGGGATGGACCGGCGCTACTTGGCCTCTTACACGACTCCTAGTTCAAATAGAATTCATGACTCTGAATATAACGTTCGTCCCCCTTTCCCCAAGTATAATACTTGTTGATAAGACTCCACAAAGTAGTCGTATCTAATTGGAAAGGAAAATTTACCAATAGCTCCCAAGCTATTACTTGGTAACGGATATCAACTTGTTCCAGTAATCTTACCCCTCGAAAGATGAGAAGGTAAGCAACGACTTAATAAGTCAACAGCACCCGAGTTGCGAGTGAAGGGAATACTTTATGACCGGGAAGTCGAAAAGATAAATAACATTTTCCAAGTAAGGTTCCCTTATTATTAAGGAGATAGACTCAAAGAAGAATGATGTCTGAGAACCTTTCTTGATATAAGATTAATAATAATATGAATCCGAGATATTTTCTGTAATAATCGAAGAAGATAAACCTTATCGAGGTTATTCTAAGTATGGAATAAATATTCAGAGAATATTTATTGAATTAAAATATTTTACAGATTATTTAGGAATATGAAAGAATACCTTTAATCAGAGTATTTCCCAAATAATTCTTGAAGAAATATCGAGAGAATATTTATTGCATAATTAAATATTCAAATGAATATTCAAAATAATATTCATTATTTAATAAGTCCTGAAAGGAATATTTAAAATATTTAAAATAATATTCGATGATTAAATAGAACCCTGGATGAATATTCAAAATAATATTCATAATTAATTAGGAATTTAAATGAATATTGATAAAGTAATATTCATTTAATGAATAATATTCTAAATGAATATCAAGTAATATTCATTTAGTAATCCAAGCTTTAAAGGAATATTCGATATAATATTCGATAAATAAATCAAGCTTCAGATGAATATTGAAGATAATATTCATCAAGTACTTATTATCTTAAATGAATTTTCAAAAGTAATATTTATTTAATAAAATAATATTCTAAATGAATATCCAAATAATATTCATTTAGTAGTCTCATCTTTAGAAGAGTATTCGAAATAATAATCGATAATCAATTCGACTCTGAATGAATATTGAGAAATATTATTCGTTGAATAGTTACGTTCAAATAATTATTTGAAGTAAGGATCGTTAAAATAATTAGTCTCGAACGAATATTCAAATAATATTCGTCACCCGAATAATGGAAAATATTTAGTTAAATATTTTCCTCCGAGGTAATCTTGATATATCAAGAAATATTGACTCCCGGTCTATAATGATGAATTAGATGTATACGCCCTTCTATGAGGGTCTTACAATAACCGGCTTATAACTGATACGATAGCTATCTAATTTATAAGCCAATAACAATCAGGGAACAAGCATATATAACTTGAAAGCAGGCATGCATGCTATGGCATATGTATATCAGAAAACATATATATATATTTATTCAATCACAACAACAGCCTAAAAGAAGGGAATTGAAACTTGCCTAGTAGTCGAGTACGGTAAGGGGTAGTGGTAGCGGGTCCCGGTTCAGCTTGGTGATCTATAAATAGCCAAGGCATTCGGGATTAATCACTTAACATATTAAAAGTTAAGTTATACTTACATCGAAACACGTTCTCGAGTTATCTCGTTATACCCTTTTAGTGGATTACTTTTTATCACTGATCCGACCCGACATTCGTTCGTTAATACGACATGTCATTGTACTCATACTTGGGACATACTTAAGTCATATGAGTTCTAAGGTTGATCGTTACGAACCAATATTATACTCCGAGTTTTATCGCCCGTTTTCTAAGTATTTTACCGAAGTTATAAAAAAGTCGTCTTTTTAGGGGTTCGTTCGCGTTTAACCTCGACTCGAACATTTTTAATAAATCGAAAAATGCTCTTTTTAACATACGGTTTTCTTTCACACCTTCCTTCTTACCCCTAGTATTTATTTACCAGAATTCTCCATGATGTTACATAGTTTACGAGGGTTCAATTTCAGTTACGAACTTTCGTTTACGGATTCGAACTACTTTTCGTATTTTGGTCATAAATCCTAAACCGTAAGTCTGTTTCACGTGATCTTTATATCAAAACGAAGCTTAGAACATTACCTATCCTATCATGGCAGATAAGGTCTCTGGACAGTAGGGGTTCGACATGGAAAATGGCATACAAAACATGGTATTGTAAAATCAGGCATTATAACGGCTGTAAATCGAATATCTACCAATTTCGAATCTTCCCATAAACATAGTATCCAACCCAAAAAACATATACATGACTTATATACATGAACTGAGGCCAAGAAATACCTTTCCGTTCATCTAGCTATTTACATCATTTATCCAAGATCCATACATAATCATGCTTATAATCTTAACATAACCATAACTAAGCTATATCTATCATAAACATACTTAAATCTCAAACAAGGGTTAGGGTTTCAAGAGCTTTATACCTTCCTTAGATAGTGATATAGCCTTACTAAGCCTTATATGGTCTTTAGGAGTGATTATGCTTCCTAGATCAACCATGAAAAATCAAGAAAACAAAGTTAGTACATGATGAACACTATTCACCCTCCTCTTGTTTGATTTTTTTGAAAATGGAAACAAAGGAGTTTGGTGCTAAGATTTTGAGGAGATAAGTTTTATGAAATATAAGTCTCACATTAAAAATTTCAAGAACAAACAATGGTGGGAAGGTTGAGTTTGGATTTTGAATTAGGG
Organism: Saposhnikovia divaricata; assembly: GCA_036435485.1. Taxonomy (NCBI): domain Eukaryota; kingdom Viridiplantae; phylum Streptophyta; class Magnoliopsida; order Apiales; family Apiaceae; genus Saposhnikovia; species Saposhnikovia divaricata. The sequence goes on along the minus strand of CM071597.1, from coordinate 61,807,053 downwards.
TATGGCCGAATGGAATGGAAATGGGGGGGGGAGAGTTGCTTGGGTTCTTTTGATTTTTATGTTTTAATCTCATCCACTCTCATCCACTTACAACATAATATCTTGTAAAAGTCACTTTATTAAAGTGATGAGGTGTTGGATGATGAAATGGCAAGACATGTGTTGGTTTTATGGTGGTTTAGAGCTTAACTAGGTAGTTACTTTGCTAAGCACTTAGTTCTTCCTCTAAGGTGCTAGTTCCTTGCTTCTAGTTTAGTTACTAGATATTTATACTAGTAGCTTGCACAAGAATCTTGCTCCCGCTGCTTGTTTCTGTGTCCGGTTATTACCCGTTTCGATTGATCGTTCGTGGGAATATTTCACGGATTTCTAATTAGGGTTTACTGGGAATCCTCTTTAATATTAATACTTTCATTCTCCATCTTTCATTCTAACTTTCCAATTTATATTCCTTAAATCCATTCGTTAAATACTTAAGGCTATCAGTGTCCAGGGAACTCTCGGAGAAAATAAAAGTGCGGTTTTTCAGAATCCGACAGCTTTTACATACACTTATTTTCCCCCTGGATCACTAATACGAACTCGGAAATCCGTTCCGAATACTTCTATATAGTGTCGTCTCATATTATTATATACTCCCACCAAAACACTATTCATTCTGTATTTTTTACTTGTTCTCTTAGGGTTATATAATTGTCCATATTCTCTTTCGATCGTTCCTTAACCTTTTTACGGAACTACTGGATTAATCGTTATCGATCTGGATGACATGAGAGTATTCTCTTGCTTGAAGTTGCCATATCTTATTCCCTTAGAAGATAGATTATTCTTACCTATGTTGTCACCCTTTAGCATTCTTCAAGACATAAACATAATAAAGTCGAATTCCATTCATTCTTTCCCAAATATCAATTATTACATTGTAGCCGTATCCACTATTCATTTTTACATCATTAAATACATAAAAGTTTTAATTCCACCCAAAATCTGGGTTCTTACAGTCTCCCCTCCTTAAAAGGATTCCGTCCCGGAATCAGTTTGAAAACAAGTGGGGGTACTTCTCTTGCATTGCGCTTTCAAGTTCCCAGGTGGATTCTTCTACATTGTGGTTCTGCCACAAAACTCTGACTAGCTGAATGACCTTGTTTCGGAGCACTTGTTCTTTCCGGTCTATGATTTCCACAGGTTGCTCCATATAGGTCAGGTCTGGTTGCATGTCCACTTGCTCATACTCTACAATATGCTTAGCTTCCGGATTATACTTCCTCAGCATCGAAACATGGAACACATTGTGCACCTGCTGTAGATTCGGGGGCAATGCGAGCTCATAAGCTAGTTCCCCAATCCGTCTCAAGATCTCAAATGGTCCAATGTATCTGGGACTCAGCTTTCCTTTCTTCCCAAATCTCATTAAACCTTTCCAAGGTGACACTTTCAAGAACACTAGGTCCCCTACTTCGTATTCCTTGCCTTTCCGAGCTAAGTCGGCATATTTCTTTTGTCGATCCTGGGCTGCTACCAACCGTCCTCTGATTAGATCTACTGCATCTTTAGTTCGTTGGACCACTTCGGGCCCGAGCATCTTTCGCTCTCCAACTTCATCACAATACAAGGGAGATCGACATTTTCTTCCATAAAGGGCCTCATAAGGTGGCATCCCAATGCTTGAATGATAACTGTTATTGTAGGAGAACTCAATCAATGGCAATTGATCATCCCAATTTCCCTTGAAGTCTATCGCGCAGACTCTCAACATATCCTCTAGCGTTTGGATGGTCCTTTCACTTTGCCCATCTGTCTGGGGGTGGTAGGCTGTGCTCATGTTCAGCCGGGTCCCTACACATTCTTGAAAACTTCTCCAAAACCTGGAGTTAAATCTAGGATCTCGATCGGATACTATTGCGACTGGGATTCCATGTCGCGCCACTATCTCTTTTAAGTAGATGTCCACTAGTCTATCGACCGTGTACCTTTCGTTGATCGGGAGAAAGTGAGCCGATTTCGTCAGTCGATCTACAATTACCCATATGGCGTCATGATTAGCCTTGGTCCTTGGTAAACCTACTACGAAATCCATGGCTATGTGTTCCCATTTCCATTCTGGAATCTCTAAGGGATGTAGAAGTCCGCTGGGTTTCTGGTGCTCTGCCTTCACTCGTTGGCAGGTCAAGCATCTGCTTACCCACTCTGCTACGTCCTTTTTCATATTGGGCCACCAGTAATACTCCTTCAAATCCCTATACATTTTGGTGCTACCGGGGTGCACTGAGTATCTTGAGTTGTGTGCCTCATTTAAAATCTCATTCTTGAGTTCCTGAACATTTGGGATCCATATCCTTTATGTGTACCTCATGATCCCTTCCTTGTCTCTTTCGCACTTAATTTCCTCCCCGGTCATTAGCTTTTCTGTGGAGTTCTTTTCTTCCTCCATCATCCGTTCCTGGCACAGTCTAATCTTTTCTAGCAATGGAGGTTGGATTCTAATTTCCATCAACTTTTCTTGGCCCTCTCCAGGTAACTTAACCTCGATTTCCAACTTCTCAAAATCTTTCACTTGCTCTTTCTCTGAAGTTATCATCTTGAGCTTCTCTTTCCTACTAAGGGCGTCAGCCACCACATTGGCTTTGCCCGGGTGATAGCGAATTTCACAGTCGTAATCCTTGATTAACTCTAACCATCTCCTCTGGCGCATGTTAAGCTCTTTCTGAGTGAAAATGTATTTGAGGCTCTTATGGACTGTGTAAATCTCGCATTTTTCCCCATACAGGTAGTGTCTCCAAATCTTTAAAGCGAAGACTATGGCTGCTAGTTCTAGATCATGCGTGGGATATCTGACTTCATAATCCTTCAATTGCCTAGACGAATACGCTATTACCTTGCCGTGCTGCATAAGCACGCATCCCAGTCCTTTATACGAAGCATCACTGTAAATCACGAAATCTCCTTTTCCATCAGGTAATGCCAGCACTGGGGCTGTCACCAGCCTCTTCTTTAACTCTTGGAAACTCTTCTCGCATTTCTCAGTCCATTCAAATTTCTCGGTTTTACGGGTAAGTCGAGTTAATGGAGCTGCGATTTTCGCAAAGTCTTGGACAAATCTCCTGTAATATCCGGCCAGTCCAATGAAACTCCTCATCTCGGTTGGGGTAGTTGGCCGTTCCCAGTTTGAAACTGCTTCTATCTTGGAGGGGTCAACCAACACTCCTTCTCTATTGATCACGTGCCCTAAGAATTGTACCTCATTTTTCCAAAACTCACACTTGGAGAACTTGGCATATAACTGCTCCTTCCTGAGTATTTCTAAGGTTATCCTTAAATGTTCAGCGTGTTCTGCCTCTGTCTTTGAGTAGATGAGAATATTATCAATGAAAACTATCACGAATTTGTCCAAATATTCCTTGAACACTCTATTCATTAGGTCCATGAAGGCTGCTGGGGCGTTGGTCAATCCAAATGACATAACTAAGAACTCATAATGTCCATATCTGGTGCGGAATGCAGTCTTCGGGATATCTTCAGGTTTGATCTTCAGTTGGTGATATCCCGTTCTCAAATCAATCTTAGAGAAGTATTCAGCTCCTCTTAGCTGGTCAAACAAATCGTCTATACTGGGCAATGGATACTTATTCTTTATGGTTAGCTTGTTCAATTCTCTGTAGTCGATGCATAACCTCATACTTCCATCCTTTTTCTTAACAAACAACACTGGTGCGCCCCAAGGCGACACACTGGGCCTTATCATGCCCTTATCCAACAATTCCTGTAATTGTTCAGCTAGCTCCTTCATTTCTACTGGGGCTAGTCGGTACGGGGCCTTCGAAACTGGCGCCGTCCCCGGGGCTAATTCGATGGCAAACTCAATTACCCTATCAGGTGGTAGTCCGGGAAGATCTTGTGGGAACACGTCCTCGAACTCATTAACTACCAGAATGTCTTGCAATCTTGGCACTTCCTTCTGAGTATCTATAACGTAGGCTAAATAAGCCTCGTTCCCTTTTCGTAACAATCTCTTGGTTTGCGCCATGGTCAGGATTTTCTGGGTCTATCGCATCCCCTTAAACACTATTTCTTTCTTCCCTGGGGTTTTCAACTTAACCTTTTTCCCTTTACAATCTATCCGCGCATCATTGCGAGACAACCAATCCATACCCAAAATGACATCGAATTCCCCTAGCTTAAAAGGAATTAAATCGACATAGAAGGATCGTCCTCCTATTTCTAGCTTACAATCGGGGTGAATTTGATTAACCGGTACGATTTCCTGATTAGCTATTTCTACTAGTAAGGAATCTCTTAGTGGCTGGGTTTTAAGTTTCAACTTATGCGCAAAATCTCTAGATATAAAAGACTTAGTTGCTCCTGAATCAAATAAGACATTTGCACTGACTGAATTGAGAGAAAAAGTACCTGCTATCACATCTGTGTCCCTCACGACATCTTGTACTGACATATTAAAAGTCCTAGCAGTTGGTGGCCTATTTGAGGCAACCTTGCTTGCTCCTGATGCTGCTGGTTTGCTCTTTGGGCAATCCTTCCTCATGTGCCCTCGCTGTCCACACTGGAAATAGGTTGTGCTGTTAGGGATGACCGTGGTGCAAGAGGTAGCATAATGCCCAGCTCGCCCACACTTATAACAGTTTATCTGCTTCAGGTTGCACACCCCGGAGTGCCTCTTCCCACAAGTAGCACACAATGGCAATGGAGGTCGAGAAGGGTTGGAACGGGACATTCCTGATTGATGGCCGCCCTGGCTCACACTTACACTCGCAGATGGTTTAAACCCTACATTCCTCGCTGGTAGGGAAACCGCTCCTCGATTAAACTTGGTTGGGGGTTTTCCTCCAGCGGATCTTCCACCCATACTAACATGCTTTCTCTTTATCCCCCCTTTCTCTCTCTCTCTGCATCTGATCACTACCAGCCCCCACAATGGTTGCCTTCTGCACCAAGGTGGCGTAATCTGTAATCTGTAATCTCTAAAACCGCCACCCTATTCTGGATCCACTGCTTCAGCCCTTGTTGAAACCTGTTAGCTTTCTTCTCTTCTATGTCTACAAACTCTGGCACAAATCTCGATAGCTCAGTAAATTTGGCCTCATAGTCGGCCACTGACATATTGTTCTGTTTCAGTTCCAAGAACTTAAGTTCCATATGGGTTTTCATGAACTTCGGGAAGTACTTCTCCAGGAATAATTGTTTGAACCTTTCCCAGGCTATGACAGCATCAGTCTCCATGTTCTTCTTGGCTTCCCACCAATAATTGGCCTCTCCCTTTAGTAGGTAAGTAGCAAAAACAGTCTTCTGAGCCTCATTGATACTCAGAATCTCAAAAGATTTTTCCATTTCCTTGATCCAGGCCCTCGCCTCAACGGGATCAGCCGATCCGTGGAACTCTGGTGGCTTAAGGGACTTAAAGGCCCTAAAGGAATTTGCCACTGAAGTGTTGTTGCCTGGTGGTGGTTGGGGGTATTGGTTAAAATTCTGCCTAAGTAGATCCATAAACTGGCCCATGGGGTTTCCGCACTGGTTCTCCCCTTCCTGTTCTACTTCAGTTTCTCCACCCTCTATTTCCCCTTCAAATTCTTCAGAGTACAGGGGTTCATCCTCTACTCCATACTGGGATTCTTCTTGCTCATTATAGTCCTGATCTTGTTCTTCACTACTTTCACGGTTTTCCTCGTGTTGGTTGTGACTCTCTTGGTCAGTAGATTCTCGGGGGTTAGCCCTAGTGCCCATTCGTCTTGGAGGCATTATACTGAAAATTTGGAAAATTATACATTAGGTTCACTTACCTGTTTTAAAGGATTTTTTTTTTCCTTGCATAATTCCTTACATGATTGGGTTTAAAATCCCACAGTTTTATATCTCATGGCAACTTAATCGAAAAGTAATACATATGCTAATAAACTCGTGATCACATCCCAACAAAATTGTAATGACTGAAAGGGAAACAAATATATACCAGGTACCGAAAAGGTACAACATCCGAGTTACAACGATAGTTTAAAGTACAGCCATCCTAACAACAACAACAAGTCAAAAGTGAAATACGCTGTCTATCTGTCTAGTCTGCAAAAAGGGAAAACAAGTACAAGAAAACCATCCCTACAAAAGCCGGCACTACTATGTCCGTACATGACTAGACAACTAGAGCACTGCATCACTACATCTGAAATCAGCCGCCACGACGAAACATCCTCCGAACCCTCCCCATGGCGATGCGGAAAACCTCCTCAGCCTCTGCTCTGTCTACCTTACCATGCCCATCAGTAGGCAACTGTCGCACCTTCACCCGAGCCCTCAGCTCGATGCGGGTCACAGCCCTATACCCAACCCTGTCACTGATAGTCCTCCTGCCCTGCAACCTCATCCGGGCGGCTCTCTCTGCTGCTAACTCACTCCTAGACTCTGCCAACCTGGCATCTGCCACAGACAACTCTCTATAAAGCCCGTTCACAATCAAGTTGTGAACACATACTGGGACTCCTCCTATCGGGGCATGAGGTGGGGTGGATGGCTCAGCTGGAGCGGCAGTCTCTGTCTGCTAGGGCTCTGGGGTAAGCTCCTCAAACTCGTCGGGGTATGGGCTCACAGGTAGTGGTGGTGGGGTAGGGGCTCTCTCAACAGGGAGGAGTGGCACAAAAAGTCCAGAACTCCCTACAGCACCAACTACTGGCTCATCTATATCTCCCTCAACACCCTCATCTACCGGCACCACCTGATCCGTGGTCATGTCAGTGTCATCTCCCAAAGTCCTGATCTCAGACACAACCCAATAATCATCATCCTCAACAACTAACTCAGCATCCTGTCCTGTCTGGATCCCCTCCGGGTCCTCCTCCCCCTCAGTCTCAACAACATCTGTGTCAGCATCAACCTGGACCTCCTCAGGGTCCTCCTCCTCAGACTCGATCACATCAGTATCAGCATCAACCTGGACCTCCTCAGCGTCCTCCTCCTCAGGCTCAGTATCCTCCTCAGGCAAGTGCTCATAGTACGGGTCCCTAGTCCGGAACATGTCCTCATCATGCTGTCTCGCAGCTGCCTCCTGGGCCGACATGTCGCTCGCCTACACAAGACGAACTATGTTACTATCATGATACTTAAAAAGTTCCCATAACGGTTTTAGGTGAACCTAGCAAGGGTTCTTATTATATTATTGAATTTATTATTATATAACGCCGTATCATCTCTTGGGATATATAACTCTCGCTCTGATACCATCTCTGTAACACCCCCAGATCCGGGGTCAGGGATCTGGTGGTTACGGTCTTACATCCATTCATAATACTTGACTTGAGTCCACAATAAATAAATCACATGTTGTGACCCCACAATAATTACCACTCACACACACAACAGTTATAGTCCCAGAGATGAAATTGAAATAAGTCTTACATTAAAGGGTTACGAATAAAAGTTATTACAATCCCAAAAGGATAACATCATAGGTTTAAAGTTTTGCCGTTGATTACATTAATTATACATATAGTTAAACAGGAAACAAAAGCTGTCTAACTATGCTACCTCAGCAATGGCGGCTAGCATCTCAGCGGGTAGTCCGGTGGGTCGGGTAACCTGCTTGCGCCGAGTGCGCCTGACGCGAGCCATCTGTCCTAGCTGTTGTTGTGACATAATGTAAACAAGGCAAGGGTGAGCGAAAGCCCACCAACAATAATATATATAACTGAACGATAATTTAAAACAGTTCAAAGCTATCTTTTAAACCATATGCCATGCATTTACGGAAATGATGCCAGTATAATATGAACGATGAAGTTACAAGGTAACTGAAAGTATTTGTTTGTAGAAATATCTGCCACATCAAAGTAAGCGAGATATTCTTATTGTTATTAAGAAGAGGAACTTGCATGAAAAGGTTGCAATTCCAGTTATGGACACTTTTCCAACTCTGCCAACAGTAATCATGTTGCAGGAAATATATAAATTTGGATGATGAACCAATGATAGAGTATTCACCGCGCCCGCTGTTCCAATCTTGATGATCAGTCGAGATCGTACAACTCAATTTAGATTTACTACCGGTAGAAGGAAGAACTGACGGCTTTACTTGTATACCGCCTTACTAGCTCTCCCCGGCCAACGGTTGGGCCAAAGGGGATGGACCGGCACTACTCGGCCTCTTACACGACTCCTAGTTCAAATAGAATTCATGACTCTGAATGTAACGTTCGTCCCCCTTTCCCCAAGTATAATACTTGTTGATAAGACTCCACAAAGTAGTCGTATCTAATTGGAAAGGAAAATTTACCAATAGCTCCCAAGCTATTACTTGGTAACGGATATCAACTTGTTCCAGTAATCTTACCCCTCGAAAGATGAGAAGGTAAGCAACGACTTAATAAGTCAACAGCACCCGAGTTGCGAGTGAAGGGAATACTTTATGACCGGGAAGTCGACAAGATAAATAACATTTTCCAAGTAAGGTTCCCTTATTATTAAGGAGATAGACTCAAAGAAGAATGATGTCTGAGAACCTTTCTTGATATAAGGTTAATAATAATATGAATCCGAGATATTTTCTGTAATAATCGAAGAAGATAAACCTTATCGAGGTTATTCTAAGTATGGAATAAATATTCAGAGAATATTTATTGAATTAAAATATTTTACAGATTATTTAGGAATATGAAAGAATACCTTTAATCAGAGTATTTCCCAAATAATTCTTGAAGAAATATCGAGAGAATATTTATTGCATAATTAAATATTCAAATGAATATTCAAAATAATATTCATTACTTAATAAGTCCTGAAAGGAATATTTAAAATATTTAAAATAATATTCGATGATTAAATAGAACCCTGGATGAATATTCAAAATAATATTCATAATTAATTAGGAATTTAAATGAATATTGATAAAGTAATATTCATTTAATGAATAATATTCTAAATGAATATCAAGTAATATTCATTTAGTAATCCAAGCTTTAAAGGAATATTCGATATAATATTCGATAAATAAATCAAGCTTCAGATGAATATTAAAGATAATATTCATCAAGTACTTATTATCTTAAATGAATTTTCAAAAGTAATATTTATTTAATAAAATAATATTCTAAATGAATATCCAAATAATATTCATTTAGTAGTCTCATCTTTAGAAGAGTATTCGAAATAATAATCGATAATCAATTCGACTCTGAATGAATATTGAGAAATATTATTCGTTGAATAGTTACGTTCAAATAATTATTTGAAGTAAGGATCGTTAAAATAATTAGTCTCGAACGAATATTCAAATAATATTCGTCACCCGAATAATGGAAAATATTTACTTAAATATTTTCCTCCGAGGTAATCTTGATATATCAAAAAATATTGACTCCCGGTCTATAATGATGAATAAGATGTATACGCCCTTCTATGAGGGTCTTACAATAACCGGCTTATAACTGATACGATAGCTATCTAATTTATAAGCCAATAACAATCAGGGAACAAGCATATATAACTTGAAAGCAGGCATGCATGCTATGGCATATGTATATCAGAAAACATATATATATATTTATTCAATCACAACAACAGCCTAAAAGAAGGGAATTAAAACTTGCCTGGAAGTCGAGTACGGTAAGGGGTAGTGGTAGCGGGTCCCGGTTCAGCTTGGTGATCTATAAATAGCCAAGGCATTCGGGATTGATCACTTAAGATATTAAAAGTTAAGTTATACTTACATCGAAACACGTTCTCGAGTTATCTCGTTATACCCCTTTTAGTGGATTACTTTTTATCACTGATCCGACCCGACATTCGTTCGTTAATACGACATGTCATTGTACTCATACTTGGGACATACTTAAGTCATATGAGTTCTAAGGTTGATCGTTACGAACCAATATTATACTCCGAGTTTTATCGCCCGTTTTCTCAGTGTTTTACCGAAGTTATAAAAAAGTCATCTTTTTAGGGGTTTGTTCGCGTTTAACCTCGACTCGAACATTTTTAATAAATCGAAAAATGCTCTTTTTGACATACGGTTTTCTTTCACACTTTCCTTCTTACCCCTAGTATTTATTTACCAGGATTCGCCATGACATTACATAGTTTACGAGGGTTCAATTTCAGTTACGAACTTTCATTTACGGATTCGAACTACTTTTAGTAATTTGGTCATAAATCCTAAACCGTAAGTCTGTTTCACGTGATCTTTATATCAAAACGAAGCTTAGAACATTACCTATCCTATCATGGCAGATAAGGTCTCTGGACAGTAGGGGTTCGACATGGAAAATGGCATACAAAACATGGTATTGTAAAATCGGGCATTATAACGGCTGTAAATCGAATATCTACCAATTTCGAATCTTCCCATAAACATAGTATCCAACCCAAACAACATATACAAGACTTATATACATGAACTGAGGCCAAGCAATGACTTTCCGTTCATCTAGCTATTTACATCGTTTATCCAAGATCCATACATAATCATGCTTATAATCTTAACATAACCATAACTAAGCTATATCTATCATAAACATACTTAAATCTCAAACAAGGGTTAGGGTTTCAAGAGCTTTATACCTTCCTTAGATAGTGATATAGCCTTAATAAGCCTTGTATGGTCCTTAGGAGTGATTATGCTTGCTAGATCAACCATGAAAAATCAAGAAAACAAAGTTAGTACATGATGAACACTATTCACCCTCCTCTTGTTTGATTTTTTTGAAAATGGAAACAAAGGAGTTTGGTGCTAAGATTTTGAGGAGATAAGTTTTATGAAATATAAGTCTCACCTTAAAAATTTCAAGAACAAACAATGGTGGGAAGGTTGAGTTTGGATTTTGAATTAGGGTATGGCCGAATGGAATGGAAATGGGGGGGGGGGAGAGAGTTGCTTGGGTTCTTTTGATTTTTGTGTTTTAATCTCATCCACTCTCATCCACTTACAACATAATATCTTGTAAAAGTCTCTTTATTAAAGTGATGAGGTGTTGGATGATGAAATGGCAAGACATGTGTTGGTTTTATGGTGGTTTAGAGCTTAACTAGGTAGTTACTTTGCTAAGCACTTAGTTCTTCCTCTAAGGTGCTAGTTCCTTGCTTCTAGTTTAGTTACTAGATATTTATACTAGTAGCTTGCACAAGACTCTTGCTCCCTCTGCTTGTTTCTGTGTCCGGTTATTACCCGTTTCGATTGATCGTTCGTGGGAATATTTCACGGATTTCTAATTAGGGTTTACCGGGAATCCTCTTTAATATTAATACTTTCATTCTCCATCTTTCATTCTAACTTTCAAATTTATATTCCTTAAATCCATTCGTTAAATACTTAAGGCTATCAGTGTCCAGGGAACTCTCGGAGAAAATAAAAGTGCGGTTTTTCAGAATCCGACATCTTTTACATACACTTATTTTCCCCCTGGATCACTAATACGAACTCGGAAATCCGTTCCGAATACTTCTATATAGTGTCGTCTCATATTATTATATACTCCCACCAAAACACTATTCATTCTGTATTCTTTACTTGTTCAATTAGGGTTATATAATTGTCCGTATTCTCTTTCGATCGTTCCTTAACCTTTTTACGGAACTACTGGATTAATCGTTATCGATCTGGATGACATGATAGTATTCTCTTGCTTGAAGTTGCCATATCTTATTCCCTTAGAAGATAGATTATTCTTACCTATGTTGTCACCCTTTAGCATTCTTCAAGACATAAACATAATAAAGTCGAATTCCATTCATTCTTTCCCAAATATCAATTATTACATTGTAGCCGTATCCACTATTCATTCTTACATCATTAAATACATAAAAGTTTTAATTCCACCCAAAATCTGGGTTCTTACATTTGTCTTCAAGTCCAGTTATCTTCTTGTCATCAAAAGACACATGTATAGATTCCATGATCACTTTGGTTCTCAGATTGTAAACTCTGAATGCCTTTGTTGACAGTGGATAGCCAACAAAAATTCCTTCATCTGCCTTTAGCTCAAACTTGGTCAACTGTTCAGGATGAGTCTTCAAAACAAAGCATTTGCACCGCACCCAAAAATATGAAAGTATTTCAGGTTAGGCTTCTTTTTCTTCACCATCTCATATGGTGTCTTTCCATGCTTATTGATCAGTGTAGCATTTTGAGTAAAACAAGCAGTTTGAACAGCTTCTGCCCAGAAATAAGTTAGCAATTTTGCTTCATCAAGCATAGTTCTGGCAGCTTCAATCAAGGTTCTATTTTTCCTTTCAACTACACCATTTTGTTGTGGTGTACCAGGTGCTGAAAATTCTTGCTTCACTCCATTTTCCTCGCAGAATTCTTCCATTGTTGCATTTCTGAACTCAGTTCCATTATCACTTTTGATGATTCTAACTTTGTTACTTGATCCTTTGTCCAGAAGCTTCACATGCTCCATCAGAGTTAATATAGTTTCATCCTTCTTCGCTAGAAAATACACCCAAGTGAATCTAGTGTATTCATCAACAATGACTAAAGCATATTTCTTCCTTGCTATAAACATAACATTTACTAGACCAAAGAGATCAACATGCAGAAGATGATAAGGATCAGTGATTGAAAATTCTGTCTTGCTCTTGAAAGATGACTTCCTTTGCTTGGCCTTCTGACATGAATCACATAGGCCATCAACATTTAACAGAGCCTTTGGGAGTCCTCTTACAAGATCCTTTCTGATCAATTCATTGATGTTGTTCAAGTTCAAATGTGAGAGTTTCTTGTGCCACTTCCAACTCTCTTCACTAGACATTCTTGTAGACAGGCAAACAGCTTTTCCAACAGAGTCTATTAAGAGCTTGATTTCATAAATGTTGTTTTGCCTATGACCAACTAGAACAACCTTTCCTGTAGATTTGCTGATAACTTCACAATATTCAGGTTGAAAATCTACATGATATCCCTTGTCACAGATTTGACTCACAGATAACAGATCATGCTTGAGTCCTGGGACATGAGCTACATTGTTGATGATGACATTTCCAAGATTAATATTGCCATATCCCAATGTTCTTCCTACATTGCCATCACCATAGGAAACTTTTGGGCCAGCCTTCTCCTCATAGTTTGATAGCAAGGCTTTATTTCCAGTCATGTGTCCTGAACATCCACTATCCACGACTAGGGTTGCCTCCCTGTTGCCCTGCAATCACAAGCAATTACTGAGGATTAGATTTAAGGATCCAGACTTGCTTGGATCCTTTGACATTCTTAACTTTGTTAGCTTTTGCAGCGGAATTAACATTATTAGAGTTTGAGCTAACAGTATCAGAGTTTACACTTGCAGTATTAACTTTAACCTATTTCAGATTGGGTTTCAGTTCATAGTAATTATGATAGATATCATGATACTCTCTGCAAGTATAAATGGAATGCCAAGTGCTTCCACAGTGTGTGCATAAAGTCTGTGGCTTAGTTCTAGCAAAATCCTTCTTTACCTCAGACTTGGAAGGTAAAGAATTTATATTCTTGTTTTTCTTGCAGAAATTTGCAAGATGCTTAGTACTACAACTGTTATGACATGTCTTTCTTGGAGCAAAACTAGCAAGCATTGGTTTATTTCCTGAAGTGATGCCTACTTTTCCATTTATGTTCTTATTTGACACTCCCTGTTTCTTAACAGATTTTAACTCCTTCAGTTTATGTTTGAGTTGTTTATCTGTCATTGAACCAATATTAACCTGTTTAACACTAGTTTTTACTGGTTCACTTTTAACAGCTTCTTTTTCATTTTCAGACAAAAATTTACTGGCTCCATGTACAAAATGAGGTCTGATTTTAACTTGATTTTGAAATCTAAGTTCATCTCCCTCATTATAACCTAGACCAACAGTGTCTGTTTGAAAAATCTGTTGAGTGTCCTTTCCAGAATTAGTCCAAGTCCTAATTTTCTTATTTGCTTCCTCCAACTCAGATTCTAATTGTTTATATTTCTGAAGCAAATCCTGTTTTATAGAGACAGCATCATCTCTCTCTTTCTGAACTTGTTGCATATTTTCAAGTTTTTCTTCAACAAGTTTATTTCTAACCTTAAGTTCAGAATTTTCAGCTTTTATCCTCTCATTCTCTAAAGTCTGATCCCTATAACTTATATGCAATGACTTAAGATAAATTCTCAATTGAGCAATGTCATCAATATTATAAGCATAGGTAGTTAGAGGTACCTGATTTTCAGAAGTTTCTGATTCAGTAGTAGCCATGAGAGCATAGTTCACTTCTTCATCAGAATCTGAAGTGTCTGCCCAATCCCTACCTTTAGTGTAGAGTACCTTTCCAGTTTTACCCTTCTTGCACTCAGGAGCATAGTGACCCATCTCCTTACACTTGTAGCATTGAATTTCAGACTTATCCTTCTTTCCCCTTGAATCTCTCTTATCAGACTTCCTGAAGCTTTTCCTGTCTTCATTTGAATCTCTAGAAAACCTTTTCCCTTTCTTGAAATTTTTGAAACCCATTTTCTTGAAGGTCTTCACCATCAACACAGCCATTTTCCTCATTTCTTCTTCATCATCCTCAGAGTCAGATGATTCAGAAGAGTTTGAATCACAATCAGAGTTTGATGATTCACTTTCTGAATGTATGACCAAAGCTTTTCCCTTCATTTTCCTTCTTGATGCCTCTTTCTTATGAGGCTTCTCTTCAACATTAAGAGCAACAGACTTTGCCTTCCTGCTTGATCTCCTGTTTCTCTGCTCCATTTCCAATTCATGAGTTTTGAGCAGTCCATTGATTTCATCAATCTCTGTTTCAGCAAGATAATAGTTGTCTCTAATAGTGGTTGTTTTCACATCCCACTTTTCAGGTAGAGAAAGAAGAAACTTGAGATTAGAGTCTTCTAGATCATACTCTTTGTTGACCAATGACAGATCATTAAGCAATTTACAGAATCTATCAAATGTTTCTGTCATGGTCTCTTCAGGTTTAGCCTCAAAATGCTCATACTCTTGTGTGAGTATGTTTCTCCTATTCTTCTTAATAGCAGCAGTTCCTTGACATCTGACTTCAAGAGCATCCCAGATCTCTTTTGCAGTGGTGCAGTTAATCACTTTGTTAGACATAACATTGTCTAAAGCACTATGCAGTAAATTCCTAACCTTTACATCCATAGCAATTGATGATAGATCTTCAGGAGTCATGTCCTTCTTTTCCTTTGGAACTATTTTAGCTTCTTCACCAGCAGCTGCAACAGATAGCTTTGTAGGATTATGAGGGCCTTCATAAATCCTGTCAAGATATTCTGGATCTGTATCCTCCAGAAACATAGTCATCTTGACCTTCCACATAGCATACTCTAATGGCCTGAGAATAGGAACCCTGATTGGTTCATAACGACTCACAGTAGTAGGAGTCTTTTCAGAACTAGTAGGTGTTGGTGGAGGAATTGCTGACATGATTATTGTTGTGTTTGGATCTTAACCTGTAATAAAGTAACAGATTGGCTCTGATACCACTTGTTAGGCCGAATACACAATCACAATTAATAATCAAATTCGTATGAGAGTTTAACAAGTAAGACGTTTATGTACTTAAAAACTTCTGGTATTAAGAACCCTCTTCGTGATGTAAAACTATCACAAAGAGCTGCTAGGTTACAATAAAGATAATTCGTTGCACGATACCCTTCTAGGGTTAACCTAACTGTATTTATAAAATATACAGCTTCGATACAATCTCTAATTGATATTCCTAATAATCAGCTATACAATGATATCAATTACAGATTGTCTCACATCTCCTAAGTCAACTCGATCTCTTTGATAGCTATCCAGTCTCCAAAGATCCCGCTTCCATATCAATCTTCAATTGATCTCTAATATCTTCTGTTGACTCCGTACGCGCTGCTTCCAGACAGACTTTACTAAACTCTGTCCAGCTTCCGTCTGTCAGAGTTTACACTAAACTCTGAACGCTTCCAGCTAAACTCTGATAATTCACTGTAACACTTAAACACTAATTAAAACACATCAATTATATTTAACATGGGTGGTAGTCGTCCGAGAGTTACCCGCTGATATCATAGATGCCATTGCTGAGGTAGAAGCAACCAGTAGTCTAGGTTGGCAGCTTTAGGTATCAGGCTTATTTATACTTATGACTTATGTTAAACAAGGGCAAGAAACTAGTAAGCGTACTCTATAATCATTTTGGGTTTGTAATAACTTATAACTTGTGGATCCTATGACTAGATACTTAATCCAATTTCATCTCTGGGACTATAACTAGTTGTGTGATGTGTTATTATTGTGGGGTCACAGCATGTAGTTTATTTATTTTGATTCAAGTTCAAGTATTATTAATGGAATTGAGACCGTAACGACCGGATCCCCGACCCCGGATCTAGGGCTGTTACAGGCATCCTGTTTTGCTGAGTATTTTTTGGACAATTAATGAACAAGTTTTCCAAGATTGATAAGATGTTCATCGAAAAAATCACGTGGAGTTAGTTTTCCATGTGATTAAAAAATAGAAATTACATAACCCACTCCTGTGGGTGATCATCTTTTTTGTTCTTGATAATTGAACATAAACATCCACATTATATTTTCAAAAGAGTTCAATGATAAGATATATGATTTTTGCACATACTTCAATTTATTTTGATCGTGTATTTAGATATATATTTTTTAAAACAGAAAATTTAATTAATGAGGAACTAGCCATTATATGAAATGCACTAAATCCATTAAAAAGAAAACTGTATTATTAAAGAATATAAAATGATACTTTCAATGTATTTTAACCGTGTATTTAGAATTTATTTATTTTTTGAAACAGAAAATTTCATTAATAAAGAAACTAGCCATTATGTGAAATGCACTAGCTCAATCCATTACAAAGAAAACGGTATTATCAAGGAACATAAAATGATTCATAACATCATTCATCATTCATAACAACTAAACCCAAGACATAATTACTAAAAACAAATATCCACCCAAAAATACCCGTAGATTATAGGTTATAAGACGGACAATACATATCAACATATATGTTTATATAAATTATTAGGGAAAATATGGAAAGTTGCCTTATTATATTAGTTTTCTTATTATTGATTAGGAATTGGTTATATAAACAACTGTGATGTTGTAATATATTTGAAAGGTGTGCCTCCAATATTAAATAAGAGAGATTTTAATAATATTTTATCATGATATCAGAGTCTAGGTTGATTACCTAGAGAACAAGAATAAAAACCACACGAGAGTTTGTGGTTAAGAAAACAATCCTACGAGAGTTCCTGGGTGTGTGAAAAATATCTTGCGAGAGTTCGTGCATGAGAGAGAAAAAAAAAGATCCCATGTGATTTCGTGGGTGAGAAAGGAAAAAAAGCTACGAGAGTTCGGAATACGAGAAAAAAATCTTGTTATGCCCAAAATCTCGCACATGTATTTTATTCTGGATTCGGGTCGATATTGGGTTTTAATTTGGGGATTTCTTAGATAAATTAGGGTTTTTGTGAAGATTTATAGAAGGAGGATGCGCCCTCTCCTCCTGCACGAGGAGGGCGCGCCCTGAAGAGCATAAAGGCGGAATGAAGAGAATTATTGATAGGTTTCACGAAGATTATTGAAGAATTTCCTCCTGGGGCCAAGAGGGGGATGTCCATCGTAGAAGGCCTCCAGGTGTTTGCCTGGATTTAAGGACCCTTCTTAAACACATAGGGCGCGCCCTAAGGTGGAAAGATAGGGAGCTCAGTTCCTGTATTAAATGGGCGCGTCCTCAATGGGGAACTTCGGGGTAATCCTGCACTTTGCACCCAAAAGCTCTGGATCACTTGTCCTGCTATCTGGTGGGTGCTTCTCATTCGGGGGACAAGGATGTGCTCCACACTTGGGGTAAACCAAGTACCTGTAGCATCCCAAAATCCGGGGTACAGATCTGGAGCTACTAACCACAAACAATAATAAACAATTCTGAATTTAAACAACATAAAATAATAAAAACCCCTTAAACCAAGATCGCTTACAGGTTGTGGTATGAAACAAACTATCGAATTATAAATTTACAACCGTTCTCAGAATAAAATGTTATACAATTTCTGTGAATAAACAAAATCACTATCTAACTAGACATCCCACCTCGACAAATCCCAATACACTATCCAACGAGATCCATAACTCGAACATCTCCTCTTGCTGCATATAGAGCAATACCAACTGACCACTAGTTCCTCTGATCATCTCTAACAACTGGAGAAATAAACAGAAGCAAGAGTGAGCCAACAATGCTCAGCAAGTGTAAATAGTGATGACAATTTCAATAACGACGATAATTTTGATAAGCAAAAATGTTTCATCTCATTTTATGAAGGAATCAGTTATATTAACTTTTAGATTTCCACAAGGGCCAACAATTCACCATCAATGAGGTGCATCGGAAAATTCATCTGATAAGAGTTCCGATATCAAAATATTACTGAAACAGACTTCCAAGGAGTCAAGAACTAACATCTCAATCGCAGAATATAGATTAGAATTGGAATTTTTATTTATTTTTTAAAAAAAACATCAAGGTTAGGCTGCTGATCAGTCAGCACTAACCCCGGACAAACGCACATAGCAATGTCCTTAATTAGATCCATGGCACACATTGGCCTTAACTTCCGACCATAATAAGGTCCCACCCCGAAGGGTTTTACGCCCCAAGGGCCACTTTTAAAAACATTTCCAATTCTAAATCATCCACACTAGGTGTCGGGACAATCGACAACCTTTGATCTCCAAACAACTGGAAACTCACGTCCAGAATAATAACTCAAGATTAAGAGTTAATAAGAAACAACAACATCGCCTAATATCGACAAGTTCGATACACTACAGGGAGCAAACGAACAATCAAGATTTTTCGCAGATATCGACAAGTTCGATACTAACTAGGGTGGGAAATATAAAGGATGACAATTCAAATAAATACCAACAAGAGGAATATGAATAGCTGTAATTTATGACGTTAACAACTTATCTAGAGAAAGATTTCACTTGAGCACATAAAAGATATACATTGCAATAATATTTTCAACCATCAAAACTCTAAGTTAAAGCGAAGATATGGTCAAACACTAGACACATTGAAAAGTTTGAGTTTCCATAAGCAAATAAAATAGCTTTCATATTTGTTTGTAAAACGATTCCAATATGGAAAAGTTCAGAACATTTTTAAAGAAAACATTTTCTATATGGAGGTCCATTGGTGAAAATATGCTAGAATCAAAAGTTTCGCTAGCATGTTTTCATAAGAGTTTAAAATCTTGAATTTCCTTTATTTAGGGAATTCTTAAACAATTTCGACGAAAATTGAAGAAATATAAGAAATCACATTCCAGGGATAGGATAATGAGCGAGAAAGGTTATTTGTAAAATCTTTGTAAATCGGATATTTGAATTTCGGGTAGGGGAGGTAAACAGCATCACACTATATGAAAAAGTATATGTGTCAACTGCCATCTATACTTGGCCAAATCATCACATACTACAAGTAAATTAAATTGCATCACTTGAACAATAAGTGATTAGCAAAAACACTTGCCTCGATTCATGGAGTTCCTGATTCCACATCGATACTCAACTTATCTTCTCGTCAGTCTCTTTCATTTACATGTGGCTTCTCACTCGGTCCAACTTTCATCCTTTGCACTTTACCAGTTCCCACATTAGTTCACTCGCACTGTCCTTGGCTAGGTTTCCTATTCGAACCTTTTCAAGGTCAAATACTATTTTAGTATCCAACTAAGCAAAATCTTATTGTTTTGCCCTACTCTACCCATACGCGTCCTATAACGCTTACTTATATAACATATACAAACATACTTAATCACATTCATAATATGGTTTCAAGACAACCACTAAGTTAAATATTCACTTCACATAATTACTTAACACATATGGTTACTCGATACTTAGATACCATCTAGGCAACCACTTCACAGCAATTCACATCAACTATAATATTTACCTCGACTCTCGAAAATCACCATATACTTTCAAATCACCAAATCAAATAAATTAAATAGACTTTTAAATAGATTTGCAGGGGATTTTTAGAAAATTTCGGCATGAAGTATTCGTAAATAGGACTATTCCCTTGTTTTTCAATTCAACCAACCAAGGAAATATCAAGCTGCTTCAATTGCAGCAACATAAAATAATCATATAAGAAAGTACCCGCCCAGACATGCGGCACATAGCACATAAGAAAATTCTGCCTCGACATGCAGTAAACACAGAATAACTTATATTAGCATTAACTACTACTTATGCTACATCAATGATCGTATCACTCACGCATTTTAATGATACACGTGACAATCAATCATTGATATTCGTAAGCCCTAGGGAACAACCCCTAGCATTAACTATTACTTACGCTATATCAATGATCACATCACTCAAGTATATTAATTATACTCGTGATAGTTGATCATTGATATTCGTAAGCCCGAGGAACTAGTTGAAGAGAATTACACAAGTCCGTAAATATTGACACTTAAGACTTGTGATCTCGTTGCAACTCCTCGCAGATAAACACATAATAGAATGAATCTAACAATTAATCTTTGATAAATAACTTATAACACATATAATGATCAACTTATAACCAATTAACCACTTACAAACCAATATCAAGTAGTTGACATCATGATACTCAACAATTACTCTAACTTGACTTACGGCATTTAGCACATATACACTTACAATTTAGTCGACCCACACAACTACACGTTATATGACAATAACAATTGACACTTAGCAATTGACAATTAGAATTAACAATTATCAATCATTAAACCCGAATATTTCATCGAACTCGCATTTAATCCCAACATACTATCGAATCCACAATTAATTCAATAATTATAACTAGCAACTAACAATAATAGTCAACCATACTCTCCGAATTAAATTCGAAAACTCAACAATATTCATACTTTAAAATATCAATCTAATTACGACAATTAACATTTTGAACTCACCATTTAAATCTAATTAAATTACCATAATCGAATAATTTTATCTAATACGAGAATTAAACAATTGCATCGAAAATGAAAATAAACAATTAAATGAATAAAAATATTATACCTTCCGATTTCCAAATTTCCACCAACAATCCCTCTCCCTTCTCTCTCTCTCTCTCTCTCTCTCTCTCTCTCTCTCTCTCTCTCTCTCTCTCTCTCTCTCTCTCTCTCTCTCTCTCTCTCTCTCTCCCTCTCTCTCTCTGCTACTGCTGCGCTACTACTGTTGCGCCTTGGCCGCCTCTTTGCTGCTCCTCCGCCTGCCTGCGCCGTCAGCCACCACCGCCGGCCACCGCCGGCTGCCGCCGCCGCCGCCGCCGCGCGGTGGTTCCTCCCCTGCTACTACACACGAGCTCCCCTCCCTGCACACACATCTCAGCCTTTCCTCTTTATACACTGGTATACACGCATATATATGTATGTATATGTTGATTAATAACTTCAATTTCATCTCTAATCTCTCTCTTTTCTTCTCCCCCTTTAATTTTCTCTCCCACCATTTATTTTTCTTCCCCCCCGCTGCTTCTAGAGTTCTCTCGACTGCTCTCTTTTTCTTGTGTTAGTGGGCTTGGCCCAAAACTTATTATACTATTACCATTATATCCGGGCCCAATTATACACTAATAAATGACTTCTATAAATCACCATCAAACAGAACTATCGAAAGATTACACTTTTCATTTTTAAAATAAAGAATATAAAATTACGAGCACGCACATATTTTTAAAATATTTTTCGGATCAAAAATGAATTAAATATGAATTTTACAAGTTTTGATCCTTTAAATACAATAAAACTCTTAAAATCATTTTAAAGTACCAAAACATCCAAATTAATCCACCCAGAAATTTTAAAATCTCAATAAATATATAAAAATAATATTTCAAGAAATTCCATGATTTTTAATTCCTCCGATAATTTTATAAAATTGACAGAGGATTAAAAATACATGATTTAAATATATTTAAATCCTCAAAAATACAAATAAAATTACACAAACCTTCACAGCTTACCCAAGTCATCATATAATCACATAAACATCAACTCACAAATATTTCACCTTTACAACAATATTCGCATAATATAATTTATAATTTATAATAAATAAATAATTTTAAAAATCGAAATTTTCTAAGTCGTTATAATACCTTCGTCCTTGAAATCAAGAAATAGCTGGTAGTGGAAGAGGACTAGTCCTCGACGGGGAAAGTTTCCTTATCCATGAAGTCTTGAGATCTTGGACGAGCCTTGGGCCTTTGTGGTTAGGCCTCATAGTGGAACATTCTGAAAGCTAGATCGTCAATCCAAGCCCAATTGGGTTTCTTGTTCTCCAAAAATTACGTGGGCTTGATCCCCTATAAATATAGGGGTACGTTGGCACATTGATGGGATGAAAGCGAAGAGCTCTACGAGCCACACCAAAAACCCTCTCAATCTCAGCCCCCAATTAATCACAGCCACCATACTCCGGCAACTTTTTCGGCAAAGAACCATCGTCATAGATCATGATTCCGGCGATGAACCTCAAACTTTGTTGTTACCAAACTCCTCCGTCAACAAATCCTATGAGAGTTGATAGTGAGAGAGTTCTTTGGTATGAAAGAAAGAAAAATCATGAGAATGAAGATGACGATAGTTTAAAAGCACAATGATGATGATGATGGGTGTGGTGGATTTGTGAAGAGATTGTCTCATAACAACTACAAGTATAGGACGTGAAACAAAAAATCCCAGCAAAGCATATCAAAGGCTTTTTCGAAGTCTAATTTGAGAACTAGACCGGTTGAAAAGCCTTTTTGGATACTATATACTACTTCCGGCTTTTAAGATGTAATCTGATATCTATCAACCTTGAACGAAAGCATACTGAAACTCCAATACTAGTAATGGTAGCTTAGGTTTCAGCCCCCAATTCATCACAGCCACCATACTCCGGTAACTTTTCCGGCGAAGAACCATCGTCATAGATCTTGATTCCGACGATGAACCCCAAACTTTGTTGTTACCAATTTCCCCCGTCAACAAATTGGCGTTAGAAGGAGGGGCTATTCAAGATCTACATCTTATGAGGAAATATGTTACACCAAATCTAAGGTTTTAAAGATTTTCATGGGGAGATGTTAAACGAGATTTGTAAGCCATTAGTATGGGTTGTTGCATTCAACAGGTTACGATTCTCATCATAGTTTGAAAGATATGGTCTCAAGTATGGCTTAATTGATGATGGGTCATCGATCTTGGAGTTAAAATATATGAAAATTCATATGTATTGTGCTGCACGCGCTACCTACACTGTTTGGGTCATATCTTGAGTTCTAGAAGTCTGATTTGGATGATTTTACAGCCCACGCGAAGCTTATTAAATTCTCGTTAACCCAAATGTGTTACAATCTGAAGAATTTGGATGGAATCCATCCGAAACAGGAGAGAAAAGACAAATATAAATTTTCAATGAAGAATTCTACTTGGTTTAGGAAACCTATTGGTAATTGGTTTAGGATGAAATCCGCATCCTATTCTGAGAAGGAGGTTATGGTGAAAGTTAGCACATGAGAAAGTTGGGATGCAAACACATGGAGATGGAGTCTTACGCATATGAGACATGATTATCAGGAGTTGCATCTTTATCTCAAGGGACGCCTACCAGTATTCTACTTTCAAGTAGAGAAGCACGCAAAAAGGCCTGAAAAGCTTAATTTTATAAGATAATGAGCTGCATATTCATCTATCATCATCTCTCAGGCGCGCGCCCAGGTCTTTAAAAGAGGGCTACCATATAAGATAAAAGTTTCAAATATGTTTGAGAGGCGCGTCTCTCTGACATGGCGCGCTCATGGGAAGGAGGTCACGTCAATAGAAGCCTCAAAGATTTTCTAAAAAGGCACAACATCTCTTATCAAGGGCGCAATGCCAGGACGCGCCATAGGGCGCACCCATGGAAGATCATATAGAAGAGAAAGCTGCAAATGGTGAGTTTTGCTAATTCAAGCAGAGCATGCCTCAAAAGACTATTAAGAAGCGCGCCTTCCCCTGACTAGGCATGCCTCCAGGCCTCTAGGGGTTTCCCTGATGTGAAGACCTCTAGGGGTTTGCCTGGTATGAAGGCCTCCAGGGGTTTTCCTGATGAGAAGGCCTATAGGGGTTTGCCTAGCCAGATGAAAGGAGAACACTTGGAATCGAGGCCCCCACAGAGAGTGCCCCCAAATTCTGAGAATTACTGGTCGAGGCCCCTTGGACATGAGTGAGCCCTTCCTTGAGATTTCGTTGGAAGATAATGAAGCAAACGATGTAGGAATGACATTGTTTGACTTAATCACCAAGTGAGGAATAGTCCTTGACATGTTGCTAAGGGCGCGCCCTCTAGAGAGAGAGGCCCTACAATTGTTCCCTTGATTTCTCGTAGTGCAACTAGTGGAAGAGAGGGTGAGAATCCTCAACCTTAGTGAAATGCTCTACATCAAGACTTAGCTTCAAGGAAATGCACAACTTCAGGAAAATCCTCAAACAAAGGACGCGCCCTCAAGGAGCTCTCCCTCAGAGGACCTTTACGGTTAGGGCGTGCCCTCAAGGAAAAATGCAAATGCTCAAGTGGACTCCAATGCCTACAAGGATAATTTACTGTTTGGACTCCAGGAAGAAAAGAAGCTGTTGAGTTGCGGCCCCACGAACCACAGAGTGTGCCCCCTGATCATCAGGTTGAGGCCCCAAGGTCATGAGTGAGCCCCTCCATGAAGAGACAATACTTTGCTATAGGGGACGCACCCTCGTATCTACAAAGACTTGAATAATAGGGAATAGGGCGTGCCCTAAACTTATCAACCTCATGTTATGGCTTCGTCTGCAAGTATGATCGCAACGATCCACGGGTTATCTTTTGCTTGATGAAAATTGTATTAATTTGCGGCCCCATGAACCTTAGACTGTGCCCCCTGATAGGCAGGTTGAGGCCCAAAGGTCATGAATGAGCCCCTCTATACAAGAATGACATTCTAAAATGATGTATTCATCATTATTGTCATCAAGATGCTCATCCAGACAAGAAGAAACTTTGTCATTGCCCTCATCCACTTAGGGCGCGCTCTCGTCCCCTCTTGGGGTGCCTCTTTAAGAGATGCCTCGTTAAGAGATGATCCTTCAAGGAATGATATTCTAATGCTGGGGGTAGTATTGATGCATGTAACACCCCCAGATCCGGGGTCCGGGATCCGGTCGTTACGGTTTCCAATTCTATCCACAACACTTGAACTTTCCTTAACATAAAATAAATTACATCTCTATGACCCAACACAACAATGTAAAAAACACCCATTATAGTCCCAGAGATGAAATCAGAGTAACAATCAAATTTTTATTAATCACATTATGAGTTCTAACAATCCAAAAGAATTTCAATATAAATACATACTCTTTGCCATCCATTTACATAAGTCATACTAGACCATATACTTGGTACTGAAAGAATAAATCTATCCTACCAATAGCTTCTTCTTAAGCTCTGGTAGTCTCATCGTCCTCGCCCGCGTCGAGTGCGCCTTGTGCGAGTCATCTGGTCTAGCTGTTGTTGTGATATAATAATAAAGCAAGGGTGAGCAATAGCCCACCAACAATAATATATAACTGAACGATAATATATAACAGTTCAAAAGTATCTTTCAAACCATATGCCATGCATTTACGGAAATGATGCCAGTATAATATGAACGATGAAGTTACAAGGTAACTTAAAGTATTTGTTTGTAGAAATATCTGCTACATCAAAAGTAAGCGAGATATTCTCATTTTCATTAAAAAGAGGAACTTGAATGAAAAGATTTCAATTCCAGTTATGAACACTATTCCAGATCTGCCAACAATAATCATGTTGCAGGAAATAAATAAGTTTGGATGATGAACCAATGATGGAGTATTCACCGCGCCCGCTGTTCCAATCTTGATGATCAGTCAAGATCGTACAACTCAAATTAGATTTACTACCGGTAGAAGGAAGAACTGACGGCTTTACTTGTCTACCGCCTTACTAGCTCTCCCCGGCCAACGGTTGGGCCAAAGGGGATGGACCGGCGCTACTCGGCCTCTTACATGACTCCTAGTTCAAATAGAATTCATGAGTCTGAATGTAACGTTCGTCTCCCTTTCCCCAAGTATAATACTTGTTGATAAGACTCCACAAAGTAGTCGTATCTAGTTGGAAAGGAAAATTCACCAATAACTTCCAAGCTATTGCTTGGTAACGAATATCAACTTGTTCCAACAATCTTACCCCTCGAAAGATGAGAAGGTACACAACGACTTAATAAGTCAATAGCACCCGCATTGCGAGTGAAGAGAATATTTTATGACCGGGAAGTCGACAAGATAAAAAACATTTTCCAAGTAAGGTTCCCTTATTATTAGGGAGGTAGAATCAAAGAAGAATGATGTCTAAGAACCTTTCTTGATATAAGATTAATAATAATATGACTCCGAGATATTTTCCGTAATAATCGAAGAAGATAAACCTTATTGAGGTTATTCAAAGTATGGAATAAATATTCAGAGAATATTTATTGAAATAAAATATTTAAAGAATATTTAGGAATATGAAAGAATATCATTATTCAGAGTATTTCTCCGAATAATCCTTGAAGAAACATCAAGAGAATATTTATTGAATAAATAAATATTTAAATGAATATTCAAAATAATATTCATTAATTAATAAGGAATTTAAATGAATATTCAAAAAGTAATATTCATTTAATGAATAATATTCTAAATGAATATCAAGTAATATTCATTTAGTAATCCAAGCTTTAAAGGAATATTCGAGATAATATTCGATAAATAAATCAAGCTTCAAATGAATATTAGAATAATATTCATCAAGTAATTAATATCTTAAATGAATATTCAAAAGTAATATTCATTTAATAAAATAATATTCTAAATGGATATTCAAATAATATTCATTTAGTAGTCCAATCTTTAGAAGAATATTCGGAATAAAAATCGATAATCTATTCGACTTTGAATGAATATTGAAAAATATTATTCGTCGAATGGTTACATTCAAATAATTATTTGAAGTAAGAATCGTTAAATAAATAATCTCGAACGAATATTCAAATAATATTCGTCGCCCAAATAATGGAAAATATTTACTTAAATATTTTCCTCCGAGGTAATCTCGATATATCAAGAAATATTGACTCCCGATCTATATTTGACGAATAAGATGTATACGCCCTTCTATGAGGGTCTTACAATAACCGACTTATAATTGATACGTTAGTTATCTAATTTATAAGCCAATAAACAATCAGGGAACAAGCATAACGATATAACTTGAAAGTAGGCATGCATGCTATGGCATATGTATAACAGAAAACATATATATATATATATATATTCAATCACAACAACAGCCTAAAAGAAGGGAATTGAAACTTACCTGGTAGTCGAGTACGGTAAGGGGTAGTGGTAGCGGGTCCCGGGTCAGCTTGGTGATCTATAAATAGCCAAGGCATTCGGGATTAATCACTTAACATCTTAAAAGTTAAGTTATACTTAAATCAAAACACGTTCTCGAGTTATCTCGTTATACCCTTTTTTGTGGATTCCTTTTATCATTGATCCGACCCGACATCCATTCGTTAATACGACATGTCACTGTACTTACACTTGGGACATTCTTAAGTCATACAAGTTCTAAAGTCGATCGTTAAGAACCAATATTATACACCGAGTTTTATCGCCCGTTTTCTAAGTGTTTTACCGAAGTTATAATAGAGTCGTCTTTTATGGGTTCGTTCGCGTTTAACCTCGACTCGAATATTTTTAATAAATCGAAAAATGATCATTTGACATACGGTTTTCTTTCACACCTTCCTTTTTACCTCTAGTATTTATTTACCAAGATTCGTCATGACTTTACATATTTTACGAGGGTTCAATTTCAGTTACGAACTTTCGTTTACGGATTCAAACTACTTTTAGTAAATCGGTCATAAATCCTAAACCGTAAGTCTGTTTGATTCGATTCTTTTTCCAAGATGATCTACGACTCAAGATCTACAAGGGCATGTTAGATACTTGTCCAGTTTCGGCCATTATACCTACTGTGATGCACGGTTTTCAATGATTAACGAAATTTCGGCATTATAACGGCTATAATACGAACGTTCCAAAAATCACAATCAACAACCCAAGCCACACCGGGCATCAATACAACTTATACACATAATAATCATCTCACAAATCCAGAAGCTACTGATCTTAGCATCAAAATCATCATGCATCTTAAATCATATAACTAATTACATAATCATGCATATAATTATCACTATAATCATACCAAGCTAAATCCATCAAAAACCTTCATAAATCTCAAATCAAATGCTAGGGTTTCAAGAGATCTACCTTCCTTGGAGTATGATATAACCTTAATAAGCTTGGTATGATCCTTGTATAGCTTAATCAAACCTTAGATCATCCAAAGAAATCATGAAAACAAAGTTAGTTTC
Organism: Saposhnikovia divaricata; assembly: GCA_036435485.1. Lineage (NCBI taxonomy): Eukaryota > Viridiplantae > Streptophyta > Magnoliopsida > Apiales > Apiaceae > Saposhnikovia > Saposhnikovia divaricata. The sequence goes on along the minus strand of CM071597.1, from coordinate 61,778,546 downwards.
TAAGATCCACTATTCATCGTCAATCTTGTAAAAATCATATAAAATCAAAAACTAAGAGTTTGGTTCTAAAATTTTTACCACACCTTCTACTCTTCAAGGGCTTTCTTTTGAGCTATAGAACACAAGAATCCAACCATGGGAGCTAGGGTTTTGAGCCCCATCTTTCTACTGATCAGAACCTGGACAGTTTTGGTCCTCCAACTTTAAGCATGGATTTGACTAGGCTATACTACTTGGATTTCCATGAAATCTAGAACAAATCTTGCCCATGGAGTGGAGAAGCTATGGTTAAAATTTGGTGATTTTATCATGGATAGAAATGAAGATATGAATTTTTCTTTGAACCTTGCTCCTGCTGAGCAGTTTGGAGAGATATGGTGTTTCTTGCTTTCTCTTTTCTTCCTTTGACTAATTCAACTAGCTTTGATCTAATATCTTGATATTATCAGTTGGTGGGCTGAGTTGGATGCATTGGGGCAAGAGCCAAGAGTCTTGGACAAGCTTGGTTAATTGTTTTGTTTTGTTTTTTTTTTTTGGAAATGATTTAAGTGTTTTAATCACTTAAATCCTAATTACTCTTGATTTAATCTTTGATTAAATCATTCCATCCACTTGATATAATACTCTTGATGATCATATAAGATATTTAATCTTGATATGAATTCAATCCATAATCCATGATTCATTCGCTTTATCGCTTAATCTCGTTATAACGTTTTAACGGTTTCTAGAACGCTTGTTTCACTGCCTCAGTGGTTTCCTACCTTCATTCTTAAATCAAATATAATAACATCCCAAAATATCAAATCCTCAAAGTTAATATCTCAATTCTTTGATTATAATAATATATAATCCACTGTCCGGTCAAATATTATACCGAAAAAGAATTTGGAATTTCTGAATTCCAATCGTCTCTGCATTCACTTATTTCCTCCGCGTATTACTAATATGACTTCGAAACATCCATATCACATCCCGTACATAGGGTGGCGTGAAAAGTTTTCCAACTTACAAAATCACTATTCATCCACCAAATTACTATGCACGTACGGGAAACACTATGCACGTATGGGAAACACTATGCACGTACTCATTTCCCTTCAAGGATCCATTAGCTCCTTCCTGGACGGTAGATTATTCTTATCTAGGTCCTCAACCATCGAATTACTCTATTCTGACAATATACCAATGCATCGGGATTATTGTCCAAAGCAATATCCATTCATTACAATCATTGTTCTTTGAAACCACCATTCATTAGTGCTCTTTAACCACAATAAGAAAAGTTTTAATTCTACCCCAAAATTTGGGTTATTACAGTCTCCCCTCCTTAAAAGGATTCTGTCCTCGAAATCAGTTTAGGAATAACTGGGGTTACTTCTATCCCATTGCACTTTCTATTTCTCAGGTGGATTCTTCCACTTCTTGATTTTCTTCAAATCTCTCACTAGCTTGACAACCTTATCTCTTAGCGCTTGCTCTTTTCTATTCATAATTTCCACAAGTTGTCCTTCGTAGTTCAGATTCGATTATGTATATCTATCTGCTCGTACTCTGTCATATGCCGGGCATCTATATTATACTGATGAGGCACATACGCATGAACCATGTTATGACCATTTTACCGGTTTGGGTGAGGCTGGCTCATAGGCCATCTTCCTGACGCGTTTAAACTCTCAGATGGCCCAATGAATCTTGGGCTAAACTTCCTTGCATTCTAATCTTGTTAATTCCTTCCACGAGGATACCTTTTCTTATTACAAATCTCGAACCTCATATTCTCTATCTTGTTTGCACAGAAATACATTAACAAATACTTGCTTGTCAGAATCCTCTATTAATTCTAGATATTTCCCAATTCCATTGTATAAATGTCAACTCTATTGTCGATGGGGTACTCCGTATTGAAACTAGTTCGAGTATTCTAACAAGCGATTTGAGTAATTCTTGATGTCTAGCAACGAGCTCGTCGGCCATCACTGTTTTGGCCTCGCTATCTCATTGTTAACTACTATCACCCCCGGTGTTCCAACCTCTTCTTTAATCATCTCACAGAATGCCAATCTACCTCCTGTGTTCATTCAGTCATTCTCTATTATCTCATCTCTTCTCCTTTCTGAAAGAATGGCGAATCTCTTGGGGAATTTGTTTGCGGGGAATGTTGTCTGGTTCGAGGACTCTTAATCCTTTTATCACAAATTATAATCTTCATATACACACAAACACACATATTTTCAGATCTGATAGGTCTAAAAGTCGATCATGTTTGATCCTTTTAGATTTCGCACCTTTCCTTCATATATACGATGTTTCGATATACTTAGGGCGAAAACTATCTCAGATAACTTACAAATAATTCATTAAATTCCAAAAAGTTGTGGGTGCAATAGTCAACCCAAAATGACATCACTTACAATTTTATAGTGTCTATACCTAGTGCGATTCACAATCTTGGGTATATCCTCGATTTTTAACTTCCAACCGGTGATGTCCCATTTCCTAATAAGTTTGGAAAATACACATCGTCCCTGTGCTGCTCAGACAATCTTATACAGCAGTACCTATACTCAATGTTGACTCATTCAACTCTCGAGGTTCGATGCACAATCTTGTGCTAACATATTTCTTTCTTACAACACACCGGTTCCTCACGATGGCACACTGAGTCTCATCGCACTCTTATTCAACAATCCTCGCATCTGAGTTGATAATTCTTTTATTCCTACTGGGCTAACGGGAGATGCAGCACTAGGCTCTGAACACTCGATATTCATTATTATGTCATCCAAATCGATATCTGGTAGCTTATTAAAATCTTGTACAACCTCCCAAAATCATTATAATTATACTTGGTGTCTCTTTCCTCGGGGTCAACCATATGAGCTAATCAAGCCTCATATTTCTGGCGTCATAATCTCTTAGTCTGAACTAGATTCCAAAATATCTGACTCCGTCTTTATCCTTAAATTATTTCCCACATAATCAATTTGGCTCCATTGGGTATCAACTAATCCATCATTATTATAATATCAATTTCTCCCTAATTCGAAAGGAATCAAATCTCTCGATCGAGTGGTACTCTGGGTAGATTCTCTGGAAATCACTATTCCTTATCCATAAGGAACACTTCCTGAACTTAATGTAGATATTACATGAAGTAGATAAAATTGCAGAAGAGTTTCAAGCATCGCAGCTATGTCAGGTTGATGAAACTATCACTCATGCAGCTTCCATAAAAGACTGGAAACTTAACGGTTTACTTCGTCAATTTTGTATCATGGTCCTGGTTTGCCTCAAAACGGGACCTTCTAAGGTACGTAATATGCTTAAGGCTCCATCACGAATCGAATCTTTACTTAAACTATTATTACCTTCGATTCTTGCACAATCATCAAAAGGAATGTAACTTCCTCCACTCCGATATGACCTTCAAGGTCTTTCCAAATATCATTCTGTTTCTTCAGTATGAATATTTGTAATTATTCCTTTATACTTAGACTGTCGGCCACCTCATTGGCCCTTCCTGATAAAAATAATTTCTGGTAATCCTTGTTCTCTGGATATATTCCAATTCAAACTTTTCTACCTCATTCCCATCACTGTTGGGTGAAAGCATTCTCCCTTAAGCTCTGATGATGGAGAAAAATATATTTATCAGTCTTTTTCCATAAGTCATTGCTTCCACCTACCTGTGGGAACTTTATCACGTTTATTCCCAATCCTACTTAGGATACTTCTTTTCTTAGTTCTTTCCTTATCTTAGGATAATCTTAGCCTTTATAGGTTCAATCCATACTTCCTCAAGGTTTCATACATGCCTCATCTGGCATTATTGTTACTATGTCATACATTCCTTACCAAACTTCCATTTTGAAGTTCGGAATATTACTTTTTTTCCTTGTAAGGTTTTATAGGTCATCCTCATCATTCCTCTTGTATTTTCTGGGTACAGGGTATATCAAAATGTCATTGATCAATACTCTAATAATTCTATCTATGTTCTTTCCAGAACTCTTTTTAATAATCCTTACCGGTCATTGTTGCCATAGCAAGTCCAACTCATATCATCTGAATTCATAATGTCGTTATTAGGGTTAATGCCATCCCTTGTGCATTCCCCAGGGTTTGTCTTAATTTATGGATATCCTATCCTTAATTCAACTGCCAAGGAATTCTTGCATCCTATACTTGGCAATCAAATCATGTATCCTTAATAAGGGTCTCTTTTCAATCATTCTCATTTGATAATCGATCGGTGGCTTATTGCTAACCTCTTCTTTCAGATAGTTGTCAGCCTATTTAACCTTCCAAAAGACAACGTATGTCTATCTGCTCTCTTACAGAACTTGGTAATGGTAGCAAGGATGTTCTGGAAGATATTGATCGAGTTCAACGTGAATCTCTTAGTGCTTATCGTTTTTCTCAAAGGTACTTGCCTTAGACAAAATTTCTACAGCATACTGATCCATCTCTGACCATTTCTATACTCTCTTCATAAACCTTCATTGTTTACTTCCCTTGGTCATAATATATTCATGGTATTTATAATACCCTAACATCATACATCTCAAGTCATTATACTTCCATTTTTACTCATAATCTTGGGCAATCATATACACATGAATCACTTTAGTACGGGTGACCCCATTCCAAAAAGTCTATTAAATTCCCAATCCAAACATGGGTTGCAAAGGGTTCAGTAGAAGATTCCTACGATCTCATTAATATTTCCTTTATATCAAAAGCCCTTGCAGTCGGCGCTTACTTAGAAGCAACCCTGCTTTGTCCTTTTATTGCTGGTCTAGTCACTTGATAATCCTTTGTGACTTGGCCTCAACTGACCACACTAAAATAAAAATATATGGTTTTAGGGGTTGGCTAATTAGCATTACTTTTCTAGCAATTGCTGGCATAGTGCCTTCTACTTTGATACCTTTCTACCTTTCCAAAACTTTACTCCATATAGGTCTTAATCGACTTCTCGACACCGTCTCCGGTCACCTTTCCTCCACTTTTATCTTTTCAACTATTCTTATCAATCCCACGTGCCACGCAAGCTTACCATTCATGGTATAACAGCCTTTTCACTTAATTCAATCCCGGAGTTTCTCAGTCCGGCTGGTTTCTTACTTACATTTCCTGTTTTCGTCCAATCTCACTTCATCATTGTATTTCTACAATCAATCACGATAACCGGGGTCTATCCACCAACCCATATAGCGGCTACTTTACCCAATTCACGGGGTTCACCCCAGTTTCTACTCTCTTCCATGATGTTCTCTGATAATCAGAAAGACAAGGTTTGCCAAAATTCGTTGAATTTCTTTCCAGAATCAAGGAAATTTTGGTCAATCTATCCAACCACCGGTAACACTATGAAGATCAATTTCAAAACCTAGAGAATATTTCTATGAGCATCCAAGCAGGTAGAATCATAAGCAGTTATAATAACGGAATTATTGACACAAAGTTAGAAGTTTAACCACTAGAAAGGAACCAAATATATATCCCATAGAAGGGAAATCAAAAGTTCCAAACTGAAACATGCCACCTCTTCCTGATATATATATACATCTTAGTTGTCGATAATATCAAATGTCAGTCTTCCTAACCACAGGTTTCAGAAGGAACACTACCGTCGGAGTTAGTCGTTTCATAAAAATTGGCACTACTAGGGCCATCCTAGTCTGGTGTACCGTGCTGTTCGAATGCATCCGCAATTACTCTGCCGTGCTGCATAAGCACACCACCTAAACCTGTATGAGATGCATCATAGTGTATCATAAAGTCTTCCTTCTCCCGTTAGGCAACACCAACGCCGGGTCGTTACCAATTTCATCTTAAAACATTCTCTATTACCTCTTAACCACTAATCGTATTACTTGATCCATTTACAATTCAGTGTCAGAATAAACTTAAGGTAACTACTATAATCTATTCGGGGAAAAGAAAGAATTTAATATTCTTCTGAATCACATGCATCTAACGTTCCTGATTCACCATTTTACTGAGTTAAAATAAACTTATACTTAGTACCTGATAGTAGTCATATTACGAGTTTATCATAGACCCACTGGTCTTTTCCTCTTGTAGTTTCTGAGATCATCGTCTCGCTTACTACTTTATATAACTTTATCCAATCAGGCCATCACTTTCCACTATCTTTACTTTCGAAGCTGGTTCATTCATAATATGGACATTTCGCTGAATAAAACCACCTCAACAATCTCAATTTGGTTTCATAAAATATAACCCATGAAATCGGCCTTCTCATGGCGAATTACCATTGACAATATTCACACTAATCCATTTATCCGATAATATGGCACTTGTTGCCTCTATCTCAACTGCTCATGGGTGCTCCCCGTCCTACATCGACGTCTTTGATAATCATGCATCATTCTAACTCCTTTCTCATTAATCTGAAAGTCTCTAAGGATCTTTATCTATCCCCATATAAGACCTCAAGTAATCCTTCCAATCTGTCTTAATTGCTGGTACTACCTCTCGTAGTCCAGCTATAAATCCAACATAAAATTTCAATTCTCTTAATAATATCTCAGTTCTTTTGCTCACTTCTCTGAGCACTATAATCTTAACTCTCGCTATCCCTCTAGCTACAGCCCTCATTTCCTTGGAGTAAACTCCTCATCCCCAATAGGATTCTCCTCTGCTGGAACCTCTTTCTAGTCCTCAATAGGGTACTCTATCGAATTCACAATCCGATCGTCAGCATATAATAAAACATCATCATGCTGCTGCTCGTACGCCTCAAGGCCTATCGCCTTACTAGTCGATACGAGAACGAGCTAAGTTACTATCATGATACTTAAGAGTTCCCATAAGGGTTTTATATGTCAGTACTACTTGAAGTAGTCCGACTATGAACTTGGCAAGAGTTCTTATTATCTTAGTGAGTTTATTGTTTTAACGTTGCATCATCTCTGGGGTTTATAACATGCGCTCTGATACCACTTCTGTAACACCCCCAGATCCGGGGTCCGGGATCCGGTCGTTACGGTTTCCAATTCTGTCCACAACACTTGAACTTTCCTTAACATAAAATAAATTACATCTCTATGACCCAACACAACAATGTAAAACACACCCGTTATAGTCCCAGAGATGAAATCAGAGTAACAATCAAATTTTTATTAATCACATTATGAGTTCTTACAATCCAAAAGAATTTCAATATAAATACATACTCTTTGCCATCCATTTACATAAGTCATACTAGACCATATACTTAGTACTGAAAGAATAAATCTATCCTACCAATAGCTTCTTCTTCAGCTCTGGTAGTCTCATCGTCCTCGCCCGCGTCGAGTGCGCCTTGTGCGAGTCATCTGGTCTAGCTGTTGTTGTGATATAATAATAAAGCAAGGGTGAGCAATAGCCCACCAACAATAATATATAACTGAACGATAATATATAACAGTTCAAAAGTATCTTTCAAACCATATGCCATGCATTTACGGAAATGATGCCAGTATAATATGAACAATGAAGTTACAAGGTAACTTAAAGTATTTGTTTGTAGAAATATCTGCTACATCAAAAGTAAGCGAGATATTCTCATTTTCATTAAAAAGAGGAACTTGAATGAAAAGATTTCAATTCCAGTTATGAACACTATTCCAGCTCTGCCAACAGTAATCATGTTGCAGGAAATAAATAAGTTTGGATGATGAACCAATGATGGAGTATTCACCGCGCCCGCTGTTCCAATCTTGATGATCAGTCAAGATCGTAAAGCTCAAATTAGATTTACTACCGGTAGAAGGAAGAACTGACGGCTTTACTTGTCTACCGCCTTACTAGCTCTCCCCGGCCAACGGTTGGGCCAAAGGGGATGGACCGGCGCTACTCGGCCTCTTACACGACTCCTAGTTCAAATAGAATTCATGAGTCTGAATGTAACGTTCGTCTCCCTTTCCCCAAGTATAATACTTGTTGATAAGACTCCACAAAGTAGTCGTATCTAGTTGGAAAGGAAAATTCACCAATAACTTCCAAGCTATTGCTTGGTAACGAATATCAACTTGTTCCAACAATCTTACCCCTCGAAAGATGAGAAGGTACACAACGACTTAATAAGTCAATAGCACCCGCATTGCGAGTGAAGAGAATATTTTATGACCGGGAAGTCGACAAGATAAATAACATTTTCCAAGTAAGGTTCCCTTATTATTAGGGAGGTAGAATCAAAGAAGAATGATGTCTGAGAACCTTTCTTGATATAAGATTAATAATAATATGACTCCGAGATATTTTCCGTAATAATCGAAGAAGATAAACCTTATTGAGGTTATTCTAAGTATGGAATAAATATACAGAGAATATTTATTGAAATAAAATATTTAAAGAATATTTAAGAATATGAAAGAATATCATTATTCAGAGTATTTCTCCGAATAATCCTTGAAGAAACATCAAGAGAATATTTATTGAATAAATAAATATTTAAATGAATATTCAAAATAATATTCATTAATTAATAAGGAATTTAAATGAATATTCAAAAAATAATATTCATTTAATGAATAATATTCTAAATGAATATCAAGTAATATTCATTTAGTAATCCAAGCTTTAAAAGAATATTCGAGATAATATTCGATAAATAAATCAAGCTTCAGATGAATATTAGAATAATATTCATCAAGTAATTAATATCTTAAATGAATATTCAAAAGTAATATTCATTTAATAAAATAATATTCTAAATGGATATTCAAATAATATTCATTTAGTAGTCCAATCTTTAGAAGAATATTCGGAATAAAAATCGATAATCTATTCGACTTTGAATGAATATTGAAAAATATTATTCGTCGAATGGTTACATTCAAATAATTATTTGAAGTAAGGATCGTTAAATAAATAATCTCGAACGAATATTCAAATAATATTCGTCACCCAAATAATGGAAAATATTTAGTTAAATATTTTCCTCCGAGGTAATCTCGAGACATCAAGAATTATTGACTCCCGATCTATATTTGACGAATAAGATGTATACGTCCTTCTATGAGGGTCTTACAATAACCGGCTTATAATTGATACGTTAGTTATCTAATTTATAAGCCAATAAACAATCAGGGAACAAGCATAACGATATAACTTGAAAGTAGGCATGCATGCTATGACATATGTATAACAGAAAACATATATATATATATATATATATATATATATATATATATATATATATATATATATATATATATATATATATATATATTTATATATATACTATACTATTATAAGCGAAATAGGGTATAATTGGTTGGTTGGTCGGTCGGTTAACACCTTCCCAAAAAGTTTGCTAACACCTTCCAAAAATGGAAAAATAAATTAAAATACATATAAAATTTTATTTTACAAAAAAACCCACATATTTAACTAATAACAAAATATTTTATTTACACTCCAATAAATATTCAATTGCAAACTCTTTTAGTCGTATTTGGGTTAAAATTCTTCACCTACACCCAACTTTTATACTCTTTCAATTTCTTGGAAACCAAATATTTTCAAAATCAATTTAAATAATTTTAATATCACATATTTATTAACAAATTTACAACAAATTATAAATCAAAAAAGTTAAAACAAACTAAAACTATATAATAAACAATAAAAATTTCACACAATTACAAATTAATATTAAATTCTATTTTAAACAAATATTACATTATGGATTATTATGGAATCGTAATTTGAATATGATAATATCAACAAAATTTGAATGCAAGTATATACGATACTTCCATTTATATTTATATTAATATGACAAAATATAATCATAATTCGAAGAATATATCTTATAAATAAATGATTATTATTTAATAGACAAAAATGTTTCTACAGTTAACTGTAGGAAAATTACCTAAAGTCAATTACATTTTATATACAAAAGTTAGATGACATTTTTGTAATAATAGAATTCACCCCTGTATCTACAAAACTACCCTTACTTTTGTATTGAAATATTACTTAACTATAGGATATTACCTATAGTTAACTATAGGACCATTAACCCTATTTAATAATATATATATATTATGCCAATATTATATTTAGTAATATATATGAGATAAATAATTATTAAAAAATTAAAAATTTATATAAATTTAAGAAAACCGTGCATCGCACGGGTTATAGGCTAGTATATATATATATATATATATATATATATATATATATATATATATATATATATATATATATTCAATCACAACAACAGCCTAAAAGAAGGGAATTGAAACTTGCCTGGTAGTCGAGTACGGTAAGGGGTAGTGGTAGCGGGTCCCGGGTCAGCTTGGTGATCTATAAATAGCCAAGGCATTCGGGATTAATCACTTAACATCTTAAAAGTTAAGTTATACTTAAATCAAAACACGTTCTCGAGTTATCTCGTTATACCCTTTTTTGTGGATTCCTTTTATCATTGATCCGACCCGACATTCGTTCGTTAATACGACATGTCACTGTACTTACACTTGGGACATTCTTAAGTCATACAAGTTCTAAAGTCGATCGTTAAGAACCAATATTATACACCGAGTTTTATCGCTCGTTTTCTAAGTGTTTTACCGAAGTTATAATAGAGTCGTCTTTTATGGGTTCGTTCGCGTTTAACCTCGACTCGAATATTTTTAATAAATCGAAAAATGATCCTTTTGACATACGGTTTTCTTTCACACCTTCCTTTTTACCTCTAGTATTTATTTACCAAGATTCGTCATGACTTTACATATTTTACGAGGGTTCAATTTCAGTTACGAACTTTCGTTTACGGATTCAAACTACTTTTAGTAAATCGGTCATAAATCCTAAACCGTAAGTCTGTTTGATTCGATTCTTTTTCCAAAATGATCTACGACTCAAGATCTACAAGGGCATGTTAGATACTTGTCCAGTTTCGGCCATTATACCTACTGTGATGCACGGTTTTCAATGATTAACGAAATTTCGGCATTATAACGGCTATAATACGAACGTTCCAAAAATCACAATCAACAACCCAAGCCACACCGGGCATCAATACAACTTATACACATAATAATCATCTCACAAGTCCACAAGCTACTGATCTTAGCATCAAAATCATCATGCATCTTAAATCATATAACTAATTACATAGTCATGCATATAATTATCATTATAATCATACCAAGCTAAATCCATCAAAAACCTTCATAAATCTCAAATCAAATGCTAGGGTTTCAAGAGATCTACCTTCCTTGGAGTATGATATAACCTTAATTAGCTTGGTATGGTCCTTGTATAGCTTAATCAAACCTTAGATCATCCAAAGAAATCATGAAAACAAAGTTAGTTTCTAAGATCCACTATTCATCGTCAATCTTGTAAAAATCATATAAAATCAAAAACACTTCTTGACAATTTAAGAATGGTACTTCTTGAGCATCAGAAGAAGGAAAAGCACTTGGAATCGAGGCCCCGTGATCTACAGGGTGCGCCCCCTGATTACAGGTAGAGGCCCCTTGGACATGAGCGAGCCCTTCCTCGGTATGATGATCCATAGCGTGTGCCCCCTGATCACAGGTCGAGGTCCCTTGGACGTGAGCGAGCCCTTCCTTGAAATGATGCTAGAAGAAGAAATAACCGAGATCATGAAGAGTGGAGGATAGATAAGTATCAAGGAGAGAGGCGACGTCACAACAAAGAGGGAGCACCCTCAGGAGATAGATCTCCTCGTATCACTCAAATTCCTTCAAGTACTTCTAGTGAAGTGAGGTCGAGGGCGCTCCCTCCCTCTAAAGTAAAGCATCAAGGAGGTTCTCAGGGGAATCCACAGGTTGAAGGAAATCCACAAGCTCAAGGTCAAAAGGAACAAAATCAGACTCAAGAGGTAATTTTCACACAACTTCATGCCGGTGCTCCAGGAAATGCTCAGACGATAGCTCAACCTCCATCCTTGGGGGGGGGGGTACTCAAACAACTGTGCCACCAAATGTTAAAAATATTCCAGGTGTGGGGATTTTTAATGTCGACGACTTGAAGAGGCTTCTTTCTCACTTGGATGGAGGAAGGATATCTGCTACAACACAAACTCCTTCTCCATTTTCAACAAAAGTTATAGAGGCACACCTCCCTACAAGATATATTTATGACCAATGATCTACATTTTTATGGAAATGCAGACCCTGTGAATTCTTGGGACGTTTCGATATTGAGATGCATCTTTATCAAGTAATTGATCTAGCACAGTGTCGATTGTTGGCTGTAACTTTCAGGGAGAGCGCTCAACAATGGTTTCTAAACCTTGGACCAGGTGTAATCACTTCTTGGGAGGTGATGAGGACTTTATTCTTAACTAAATTCCAAACAGCAATGAAAATCCATTTTGGTTAGATTAGCAACCGATGAGACACTTAAGAGTTTCTTGATAGTTAGATTGCAAGTAGGAACATATTTCTGGAAGCATCTCCGAGGAAGAGACTCGGTTACTTTGGCCGATGTGTTTGCACAATCTGAATCTTTCAAGATTGTTGAGCAATCCTTGGCAGACAATCGGAAAATAGATGCACAGGGAAATTCCAGAGGGAAGACTAATAAGATGAAGGATAGGTCTGCGAGTCCTGTTCATCGTGCTGGGATTGGTGCTAATCGGGTGAATACACTGAAGTTGGAAGAAGTTGGGGACCTTCGGATACTTACACTTATGATAGGAGGCCAAATAATTATACTCCCTTGACGGCTTCAATTGAGCATATTTTCAAGGTGAATAAGAATAAGGGACTCTTCTGAAAGCCAGAGCCTCTATCTACTTGGCAAAGCAAAGACAAGAAGAAGTATTGCGAGTATCACGAGTCTACAGGGCACATCACTCACGAGTTGAAGGATGAAACTGAAGACTTGATTAAGGAAGGATTCCTAACTGATTGAATTATCAGAGAAGTCATAAAGCACAAAGAAGGTTCTGATAGAAGAAATGGAGGGCGCACCCTCCGTAATAAAGATGTTCAAAGGAGAATTCGTGGATATTACTTTCACTGAAGATGAGGCAAGATGGGTTCACCACCCTTATAATAATGCTTGGGTGGTGGCCATTCAGATTGATTCTAAGAGTGTGCATCGGGTGTTTGTTGACAACGAAAGTTTCGTACTACAACACTTATAAAAAGCTGGGACTTCTAGACAAAGACATGGTGTTAGAGAATGCATGGATTTATGTTTCTCAAGAGAGGTTGTGTGTGACGCCCCCAGATCCGGGGTCGGAGATCTAGGCGCTCACGGTCCATTTTCCATTAATAACATACCTGTTCTTGCACACAATATATATAACACAGCCATCGACCCCACAATAAACTCACACCACACTCACACACACAGGTTAGAGCCTCAGAAACGTCACACATTGATTAAACAGTAATAAAGTTATCAGAGTTATTACAGACCGAATTAAATAGTATTTATGCTACCAGCAACACTCCGATATGAAGCGAAGCTGGCGGCTTGAAAGTTTGTTACGATACAATGCCTTGCACAGGTCATGCTGATAAATAAAACGTACTAACAAAAGCTGCCAACCAATCCGGCTAATGGGGCCTACCGGTGGAATCTCAAGTGGTGGCTCGGGCCTAGTCACCTGCTTTCGAACAGTCTGCCTGGGTCTTGCCATTTCGCTTAGCTGTTGTGTTTGTAAAGTTTGAAAACAAGCAAGAGTGAGCAACTATAGCTCAGCAAGAAATATATGTATAAGATAAGCAATATAACATTTCATATGATTGGCAGTTGATATACTTGTTTGTTTCAATCAGTTATAAAATCACTTGTCATAGTTGATAAATCTCGAAGGTGCAACAATATGTGCCCTTGGTTTCAAAATAAGCTTGCAGTTCTAGATACTGCATTGATTCAACATCTTTCTCATCAAAATAAAACACTATTGGCAACTTGGCACGAAAGCCTAAGGAGCAGTGTCAAAGCATTTTTCCTTCGGGTTTTCGCAATATAGATACGATATAATAATATACCGCTCCCCGGTCAATAGTATATACGGACCGCTACGACCTCTATTGCTAGAGTCGTTGTCCGAAAAAAACATTTCAATCTAAGTTCAAGGGGTAAAAGCATACATGTACTTGTTCAATCTCAATTGCATCAATACTTCGATAAACATAGCATTTGATATCATTTGAAAACTACAAACACAACAGTGAAATCCTTGTATAGGGATAAGTTTTGAAAAGTAAACTTGCCTTGGTTTGGTTGGGGTGGTCGAGCGTGCGGATTCGAACGATCTATACATAAACAATAATCGTCCGTTAGTACCTTAACAATTTCTCTCTAATTACAGGGTTTTAAGGGGGTACGAAATTAACTTAACGACTTCGTCTTATGACTCCCTAGCCCCACTATAGGTCCATGTCATCACTTGTTTAAGCTCGTCACCTACTCGACTTAATTTTAGTTACTACGTTCGAATCATAACCACTAACCCTAGAATAATGTTCCACTAATCGACTTTTTTCCATTGCGCAAATTTTACTCTAGCATTTTTATAAACTCCAAAAATTCATATTTTAATCCAATTCCTTTTGGGTGGTCTTCACCACTGCATTACCTACATTCTCAAATTTTTCCATGATCCCAAATATATTTTAAGGTGTTTAAACAAGGTTCACAAGGGGGTCACTTAATGCAGTCCATAGTCCAGAAACAAAATTCACTCCTCCGGCCATAACTAAAAATCCACACATCACCTAGCTATGAACCTTACATTTCCAGAAACTACATTCAATTATCTTTCCAACAATATAAGGTAGGACATCAGGGGACATCATTTGGGGGTTCAAAATCGTGCTACAACACAGATCAAAATTCCTGGACAAACTCAGCAAGCTCAAGTCACTTAGATCAACCATTTTTCATACTTCCATAACATAATCACCACTTAATACACTTAGATCATGACTCATAACACTCATGGAGATATATATATTAACCATAGTCATAAAAATCACATTCTCAACATCAAAACCCAAGATCCATGCTATCCAATACATATACATTCAAGATAAGTCCTAAAACACATGGATCTACTACTATACTATATATGAACAACACATAACCAAGGGGGTTTGAGATTTTATACCTTCTTGAGTAGCTAAAGACCTTGAATGAGCTTTACAACAACTAAGAACACTTGGATGAGCCTTCACAAACCTTAATCCTTCAAGATCTAAAAGATAACAACTTATGTTAACACTTTTCTAAACTTTCAACAATTTATATCTCAAGAACCAATGGATGGAAGGCTATGAAATTGATACCATACCTCTATTATGATGCAAGGGAGCCCTAGGATTTTTTATCAAGGTTATAGATGAAGAAATGGTGGAGAGAAAATCTCTCCCTCTCTCTCCAAGTAGTTCGGCCGAGAGCTATTTCCAAGGGGGGGGGAGTGTTTTTCTCTTTTGTTTTGTTTGAATGGTAAAAGAAATGCTAATTAGGTCATGTATTATTGTGGTCATTAGGAGTAGTCACATGTTGCCAAGCTAGAGTGTAGGTTACCTCCCATGCCCTATTGTCCCCTAAGTACATCACCCATCATACATGTCACTATTCACTTCTACTTTTATGTTTTCTAGTTCCTTTTCCTAACTAGCTAGTTACATGGCACTTGCATGTAATTTCTTTCCTTGTAATATTATTCTCCCACCAATGCTTGTCATTTAATCCTTACTTCGTATCGTATCTTAATTATTCTCTCGTAATAATATTTCGTCACGTAGAGATTTCCCCTATAATTCCTTAAGTACTAATTGTGTAAATTCCTCGAATGTCCATAATTCCTCGTCATAATTCTTAATAAATCCTTTAATACTTTAACCATTCTCAAATTCCAAGTTTTATAAATATTACTAACAACAGGACTCTTGCCTTCACACTCTCTCTGTATATCTTACATCATAAATGCAACAACGCAGTTTCTCAGACAATCAATTCTATAAATCAACAGGGATGACTAGAAAGGTTCCATAATGATAATGTCACAAGATATTAAATAAAAGGAAATATTACCAAAAATTAGGGTTCTTACAGCCTCCCCTCCTTAAAAGGATTCCGTCCCGGAATCAGGTTGAAAACAGTTGGGGGTGCTTTTCACGCATCGCGCTCTCTAGTTCCCATGTTGATTCTTCGACATTCTGATTCCTCCACAAGACTCTAACTAGTTTGACAACCTTATTCCTCAGCACCTGTTCTTTTCTATCCATGATTTCTACGGGTTGCTCCACATATGTTAAGTCTGGTTGCAGATCCACTTGATCATGTTCTATCACATGTCGGAAGTCGGTATGGTAGGGTTGTAGCATGGACACATGGAACACGTTATGTACTTGCTGTAAGCTCGGGGGTAAAGCCAATTCATAGGCTAACTTCCCAACTCGTTTCAAGATCTCAAAAGGTCCAATAAATCTCGGGCTTAGTTTTCCCTTCTTACCAAATCTCATCAATCCTTTCCACGGCGATACCTTCAACATTACTAACTCTCCTACCTCATATTCTTTGTCCTTGCGGGTCTGGTCCGCATACTTCTTCTGTCTATCCTGGGCCGCTACCAGCCGTCCTCTTATGAGCTCGATAGTTTCTCTTGTCTGTTGGACCAGTTCAGGCCCTAAAATCTTCCGCTCTCCAACTTCTTCCCAACACAAGGGAGACCGATATCTTCGTCCGTATAAAGCTTCATATGGGGGCATGCCTATACTCGCATGGTAACTGTTGTTGTAGGAAAATTCGATCAACGGCAAGTGGTCATCCCAACTTCCTTTAAAATCAATGGCACATACCCTCAACATGTCCTCGATGGTCTGGATGGTTCTCTCACTCTGTCCGTCTGTTTGGGGATGGTATGCAGTACTCATGTTTAACTTGGTCCCCACACAATCCTGAAAACTTCTCCAGAACCTAGAGTTGAATCTTGGGTCTTTATCTGATACAATGCTCACAGGAACCCCATGTCTAACCACAATCTCCTTTAGGTAAATATCTGCCAGCTTGTCGACAGTATATCTCTCGTTGATTGGAAGAAAATGTGCTGACTTGGTTAACCTATCGATAATTACCCAAATGGCATCATGATTTGTCTGGGTCCTTGGTAATCCGACCACAAAGTCCATCGCAATCTGCTCCCACTTCCACTCGGGTATCTCTAAGGGTTACAACAATCCACTGGGCCTCTGGTGTTCGGCCTTTACTCTTTGACACGTCAAGCATTTACTTACCCACTCTGTCACGTCCTTCTTCATATTAGGCCACCAATAGTATTCTCTCAGATCTCTATACATCTTAGTGCCTCCAAGGTGAATTGAGTACCTCGAACTATGAGCCTCTTGCAAAATCTCGTCTTTTAATTCTTGAACGTTCGGGATCCATATCCTAGATGCGTACCTCATAATTCCATTCCCGTCTTTCTCACACTTAATTTCCTCGCCAGTCAAAACTTTCTCCATCGAATTCTTCTCTTCTTCTATCTTCTTTTCCTGGCAAAACTTAATCTTTTCCAATAGCGGTGGTTGGACTTTTATTTCCATTAGACTCTCTTGTCCAATTCCTTGTAACCTCACTTCAATCTCCAGTTTCTCAAGGTCCTTGATCAATTCGTCCACTGACGTTATCATCTTAAGCTTCTCCTTTCGGCTAAGTGCATCGGCCACCACATTGGCCTTCCCTGGGTGATAATGAATCTCACAATCATAATCTTTGATTAGCTCTAGCCATCTCCTCTGCCTCATGTTTAACTCTTTCTGAGTGAATATGTACTTTAAGCTCTTGTGATCCGTGTAGATTTCACACTTTTCTCCGTAAAGATAATGTCTCCAGATCTTCAAAGCAAAAACTATGGCTGCTAATTCCAAATCATGGGTGGGGTATCTTATCTCATACTCCTTAAGTTGTCTGGACGCATTAGCAATCACCTTACCGTGCTGCATAAGCACACACCCTAAACCTTTATGGTATGCGTCACTATAAATCACAAAATCTCCCTTATCATCAGGTAGGGCTAGTACTGGTGCCGTCACCAACCTCTTTTTCAACTCTTGGAAGCTCTCTTCGCATTTTTCAGTCCACACAAACTTCTCGGTCTTGCGAGTTAGTCGGGTCAAAGGGGCTGCTATCTTTGCAAAGTCTTGGACAAATCTCCTATAGTAGCCAGCCAGTCCTATGAAACTTCTCACCTCTGTCGGTGTGGTTGGTCTCTCCCAATTTGATACAGCCTCTATTTTGGCTGGGTCCACTAGAATACCTTGTTCGCTAATCACATGTCCTAAGAACTGAACTTCCTTCAACCAAAATTCACACTTCGATAACTTAGCGTACAACTTTTCTTCTCTCAATTCTCCCAATACAATCCTCAAGTGCTCTGCATGTTCTTCCCTCGTCTTGGAATAAATCAAGATATCATCGATGAAGACTATAACACACTTGTCCAAGTATTTCTTGAAGACTCGATTCATTAAGTCCATGAAAGCTGCAGGGGCATTCGTTAGCCCAAATGACATCACTAGGAACTCATAGTGTCCATACCGGGTGCGAAAGGCCGTCTTTGGTATATCTTCTGGTTTGATCTTTAACTGGTGGTACCCGGTCCGCAAATCAATCTTAGAGAAATAAACTGCATCTTTCAATTGGTCAAACAGGTCATCTATCCTGGGCAAGGGATACTTATTTTTGATAGTCACCTTGTTCAACTCCCTTTAGTCTATACATAATCTCATGCCGCCGTCCTTCTTTTTCACGAACAACACCGGGGCTCCCCACGGTGACACACTAGGTCTTATCATCCCTTTATCAAACAATTCTTGTAACTGAGTGGCCAGCTCTTTCATTTCCACTGGGGCTAGCCGATATGGGGCTTTCGAAATTGGGGCCGTACCCGGAACTAAGTCTATAGCAAACTCGATGTCCCTATCGGGTGGTAGTCCGGGAAGATCGTCCGGAAATACATCCGCGAACTCCTTGACGACAGGGATTTCCTGTAGGTTTGGTGCCTCCTTCTTGGTATCCTTCACATAGGCTAAATAGGCTTCGCATCCTTTACGTAACAACTTCTTAGCTTGAATCATGGTCAGGAACTTTTGGTTTTGCCGTTTCCCACTAAACACTACTTCCTCGTCCCCTGGCAGTCTCAAACTTACTTTCTTCTTGACACAATCAATCTGGGCTCCGTGGGTTGTTAACCAATCCATACCTACTATTACGTCAAACTCCCCTAGTTTAAAAGGTATTAAGTCTACCCGAAAGTGTCGCCCTTCTATTTCTAAGTCACAACCTGGACATACTTGGCTAACGGGAATAATTTCATGATTAGCTATCTCTATTTGCAATCTGTCTTTCAATGGTTCAGTCTTAAGGCCTAACCGACATACAAAATCTAGAGATATGAAAGACTTAGTAGCTCCCGAATCAAATAAAACATTTGCTTTAAATGAGTTAAGTAGTAGGGTACCTGCAATCACATCCGTGTTCCTCACGGCATCCTGCACCGTCATGTTAAAAGTTCTTGCAGTAGGGGCCTTGTTAGAAGCAGTTCCACTCACTCTTGATGCAGCTGGCCCAGAGGACATACATTCCCTCATTCGGTGCCCTGGTTTCCCACACTTGAAGCAATTACCTCCGACACTCGGGTTGTTACTAGTTCCGCGACAGGCGTTAGCATAATGCCCTGTCAGCCCACACTTGAAGCATTTCACATCTTGAAGGTTACACAGTCCTGCATGTTTCCTTCCACATTTGTTGCATTCTGGGGGTTGGGCTCGGGATGGGGTAGAGTAAGACGATCCCTGTGGTCGGCCGCCCTGGCCCACGCTCCAACTTTCAGCTCTCTTGGTTCCAAAGTTCCCGCTTGGTTGGGACATCGTTCCTCGCTTAAATTTGCTCGGAAAGCTCCCACCAGCAGAGTTTCCTTTTCGGCTATCCAACTTCCTCTTCTTTCCTTCTCTCTCCTTCTACATCTGTTCACTTCCCGCTTCAACAATTGACGCTTTCTGTACCAGGGTGGCATAGTCTGTTAGCTCAAGAACCGCCACACAATTCTGAATCCATTGTTTTAGCCCTAATTGAAATCTTCGGGCCCTCTTTGCCTCAGAGTTCACATACTCCGGCACAAACCTTGACAAATCAGTAAATTTGGCCTCATACTCAGCCACCGTCATATTTCCTTGCTTCAGTTCCAAAAACTTCAGCTCCATTTGTGTCTCCATGAACCTAGGAAAGTACTTCTCCAAGAACAGCTCGCTAAATCTCTCCCAGGTTACCACACCTCTTCCTTCCAAATTCTTCTTAGCTTCCCACCAATAGTTCGCCTCACCCTTCAGAAGGTAAGTGGCGAAAACAGTCTTCTGCTCCTCGACGACACCTAGTATCTCGAAAGATTTTTCCATTTCCTTCAGCCAGGCCCTTGCCTCGACAGGGTCGGCAGTTCCTTTAAATTCTGGGGGTTTCAGGGATTTGAAGTTCCTGAAAGCATTAGCATTAGCATTTTGGGGTGGTTGCTGAACTGGGGGACGGTCCAAGTTCTGCCTAAGTAACTCCATGAACTGCTCCATAGGGCCTCCCCTAGGATGTTCTACCTCTCGGGTATCATCACCAGTTTCTTATTCTTCATACTCAGAGTCGTCAAACAGGTTATGATCGTTGCCCTCATTATCACTCAGGTTGACATTCTCCCCTTCACGGTTCTGGTGGCCTCCGACTCCATGGTGGCTACCCTGGCCCTCAGAATTGATCGGGTGGGCTCGAGTGTTCATTCTTCTGGGTGGCATGATTCTGATAATAAAACAAGAGAGGGGTTAGGGTTTTCCAATTACCTGACAGCGTTTGCACGGGTCAGGAGCGTATCGTTCCTCCTCATAAGGGTGGAAGTGCAAAAGTTTTAATAACCCGATGTTGGAGATAAAATGTCAAACATTTTTTAAAAAAGAAATCCCTTTGGAATGCGAAAATATTTACAAGAGTTTTCAAAATTTCGAAACCTCAAAAATATTTTTCAAAATTTCAAAACATTTTTTTTTTTGAAAAAATTATTTTTAAAGATTGTAGGAACATTTTTGGAAGTTGTAGAAAATAATTTGAAATCGCATATCGTAAATTTGAAACAGTATGGTTGTATTTGTGGCTTGTAGCAATTGTATAATCACAGTTGTATATCAAAACAGTAAAGCATGGCATCGGAAAGTAAAGCAGTTGAGGCAATATTAAAGAAACTGGAACTAAATAAGTACGGTACAAGGGTTATCACAAGTTTGGATGTTAGAGCCAAATACATAGTTCCGATGTCAAAGTCTAGCAAAAGTGGAACAAATACAAATACATCATCCGAATAGTCAGGCTACACAAAAGTAGGGCTACATCCATACATACTACCCGAAGTCACATCTACATATCTGTAGGTCAGTCTACTCATCCACTGGTCAGAAAGGATACCACTGCACAAGTCAACTATCCCGCAAAATCGACACACTAATGTCATCTGAACCTAGGGGACTGAGCTATCAGTAACACATCACGGGGCCGCGCCGCGACGGAGCAAGGTCCTCACTCGGGTAAATGCACGACGCACAACGCGCCTAGCATCCCTAGCCTGGATCACTCCGCCTCCGCGGATCCCTAAACCAAGAATCCTATCGCGACTCCTCATCTCAATCCTGTGGAGTCGAGCCCTAGTCCTCCTAGCAACAGTGGTCCTCATCTCAGCCTGGATCCTCAAGCGCGCCTCGCGCTCCTCCACTAGTGCCCGCCTCGCCTCGTTAAGTCGGGCCTCTGCAGATAGTAAGTCTCGGGTCAGGAACTGTACCACGTAAGCATGCTCAGTACCAGACACTGGGGGTAGGTCCGCCGGTGGAGGTGGTATGACAGGCACAGGCGTAGGTGCAGCAGCAACACCAGGAGCAGGAGCAGGGGTAGGTTCAAGCTCCTCCTCGCCAGAAGTGTCATCCTCAGAGTCACCGTCCGATGAAACAGGGCTAGATGTCTGTGGAGAAGGTGGGGGTAACACCACACGACCCTCGCCGGATCTCACACTCTCCTCATCAGTAGCTACAGGAGATGGGGTAACAGGCTCTGGCTCGGGCTCAGGCTCAAAGGGCTCCTCAACGGGATCCTCATCATCAGTACTATCTATCACTGTAATCCAGGGGCCAAGCTCGGAGTCAGCACCCATATCCTCCTCAGGATCGTCGGTCTCTCGCATCAGGGTCTCATCATGCTCCCTCTCGAATGCCTCAGGGTCTGGTATCTCCTCCATCTACACAAGGGAAATAAGGTGGGTCACTAACCATAAAAGAAGGGTTTAGGAGTAGTTCCCTCACGGGCCTTAAAGTCAGGGCTATATCCGATAACCCGACTACAAACTCGATGAGAGTTCTAAGTATTATTAAAGTTGTTATTAAGGTTATCGTTATTGTTATTATTATTATTAGGGTTGCTTTCTTGAATTACTATCGTTTCTGAGAACTGTAACCTTGCTCTGATACCATTTCTGTGACGCCCCCAGATCCGGGGTCGGAGATCTAGGCGCTCACGGTCCATTTTCCATTAATAACATACCTGTTCTTGCACACAATATATATAACACAGCCATCGACCCCACAATAAACTCACACCACACTCACACACACAGGTTAGAGCCTCAGAAACGTCACACATTGATTAAACAGTAATAAAGTTATCAGAGTTATTACAGACCGAATTAAATAGTATTTATGCTACCAACAACACTCCGATATGAAGCGAAGCTGGCGGCTTGAAAGTTTGTTACGATACACTGCCTTGCACAGGTCATGCTGATAAATAAAACGTACTAACAAAAGCTGCCAACCAATCCGGCTAATGGGGCCTACCGGTGGAATCTCAAGTGGTGGCTCGGGCCTAGTCACCTGCTTTCGAACAGTCTGCCTAGGTCTTGCCATTTCGCTTAGCTGTTGTGTTTGTAAAGTTTGAAAACAAGCAAGAGTGAGCAACTATAGCTCAGCAAGAAATATATGTATAAGATAAGCAATATAACATTTCATATGATTGGCAGTTGATATACTTGTTTGTTTCAATCAGTTATAAAATCACTTGTCATAGTTGATAAATCTCGAAGGTGCAACAATATGTGCCCTTGGTTTCAAAATAAGCTTGCAGTTCTAGATACTGCATTGATTCAACATCTTTCTCATCAAAATAAAACACTATCGGCAACTTGGCACGAAAGCCTAAGGAGCAGTGTCAAAGCATTTTTCCAAAATGGAGGAATGGGACTTAAAGAAAACACAAAAACCTGACAAGGATTGACGATGATCAGTCGCCACATCCAAGTCCAATAATCCGCGGGTCTTCTCTACCGGTAGAAGGATAGAAACTACATCCGTAACTATCCCTCGGGTGAAAACTACATCCGTAATCACCCTCGATGAAAACTACATCCGTAATCATCCTTCGGCAACACCTGGGCCGGAATAATAAGTGATGGACCGCCTGGCTCACGGCCGCTTACACATCCCGGGAATCGTTCGTCAACGGTTCCCACACCTGCCAGAGTCCCTTTTTCTTTTCTTTTAAAACTTTGATTTTGATTGAAAACAGAGTAATTGAGGTCCGACTTCAGTCGACCGATGATTCTTGAAATCATACAAGAAGCAGAATCTGACCGGGGGTTTTCGAAAATGTTTTGAGTTCGAAAGAGTTCGAGTTTGAAAGTATTAAAAGTATCTTGGATTAACTTTGCCTTTAAATAATGAACAGTAATTAATAAATAATATTTTAAGATTTAATATTAATAATTAATAAAATAATTATTCGATAAAATAAACTCTTAATCCAAGATAGGGTTTCGAGTATTTACGAAGATATAATAATAGTTATTTGAATATACGATACCACCCGAATGACCCTTCGGGTTTTCGCAATATAGATAAGATATAATAATATACCGCTCCCCGGTCAATAGTATATACGGACCGCTACGACCTCTATTGCTAGAGTCGTTGTCTGAAGAAAACATTTCAATCTAAGTTCAAGGGGTAAAAGCATACATGTACTTGTTAAATCTCAATTGCATCAATACTTCGATAAACATAGCATTTGATATCATTTGAAAACTACAAACACAACAGTGAAATCCTTGTATAGGGATAAGTTTTGAAAAGTAAACTTGCCTTGGTTTGGTTGGGGTGGTCGAGCGTGCGGATTCGAACGATCTATACATAAACAATAATCGTCCGTTAGTACCTTAACAATTTCTCTCTAATTACGGGGTTTTAAGGGGGTACGAAATTAACTTAACGACTTCGTCTTATAACTCCCTAGCCCCACTATAGGTCCATGTCATCACTTGTTTACGCTCGTCACCTAATCGACTTAATTTTAGTTACTACGTTCGAATCATAACCACTAACCCTAGAATAATGTTCCACTAATCGACTTTTTTCCATTGCGCAAATTTTACTCTACCATTTTTATAAAATCCAAAAATTCATATTTTAATCCAATTCCTTTTGAGTGGTCTTCACCACTGCATTACCTACATTC
This sequence comes from Saposhnikovia divaricata, assembly GCA_036435485.1. Classification (NCBI taxonomy): domain Eukaryota; kingdom Viridiplantae; phylum Streptophyta; class Magnoliopsida; order Apiales; family Apiaceae; genus Saposhnikovia; species Saposhnikovia divaricata. The sequence continues at coordinate 61,753,994 of CM071597.1, read as the reverse complement.
TCAAATTTTTCCATGATCCCAAATATATTTTAAGGTGTTTAAACAAGGTTCACAAGGGGGTCACTTAATGCAGTCCATAGTCCAGAAACAAAATTCACTCCTCCGGCCATAACTAAAAATCCACACATCACCTAGCTATGAACCTTACATTTCCAGAAACTACATTCAATTATCTTTCCAACAATATAAGGTAGGACATTAGGGGACATCATTTGGGGGTTCAAAATCGTGCTACAACACAGATCAAAGTTCCTGGACAAACTCAGCAAGCTCAAGTCACTTAGATCAACCATTTTTCATACTTCCATAACATAATCACCACTTAATACATTTAGATCATGACTCATAACACTCATGGAGATATATATTAACCATAGTCATAAAAATCACATTCTCAACATCAAAACCCAAGATCCATGCTATCCAATACATATACATTCAAGATAAGTCCTAAAACACATGGATCTACTACCATACTATATGAACAACACATAACCAAGGGGGTTTGAGATTTTATACCTTCTTGAGTAGCTAAAGACCTTGAATGAGCTTTACAACAACTAAGAACACTTGGATGAGCCTTCACAAACCTTAATCCTTCAAGATCTAAATGATAACAACTTATGTTAACACTTTTCTAAACTTTCAACAATTTATATCTCAAGAACAAATGGATGGAAGGCTATGAAATTGATACCATACCTCTATTATGATGCAAGGGAGCCCTAGGATTTTTGATCAAGGTTGTAGATGAAGAAATGGTGGAGAGAAAATATATCCCTCTCTCTCCAAGTAGTTCGGCCGAGAGCTATTTCCAAGGGGGGGGAGTGTTTTTCTCTTTTGTTTTGTTTGAATGGTAAAAGAAATGCTAAGTAGGTCATGTATTATTGTGGTCATTAGGAGTAGTCACATGTTGCCAAGCTAGAGTGTAGGTTACCTCCCATGCCCTATTGTCCCCTAAGTACATCACCCATCATACATGTCACTATTCACTTCTACTTTTATGTTTTCTAGTTCCTTTTCCTAACTAGCTAGTTACATGGCACTTGCATGTAATTTCTTTCCTTGTAATATTATTCTCCCACCAATGCTTGTCATTTAATCCTTACTTCGTATCGTATCTTAATTATTCTCTCGTAATAATATTTCGTCACGTAGAGATTTCCCCTATAATTCCTTAAGTACTAATTGTGTAAATTCCTCGAATGTCCATAATTCCTCGTCATAATTCTTAATAAATCCTTTAATACTTTAACCATTCTCAAATTCCAAGTTTTATAAATATTACTAACAACAGGACTCTTGCCTTCACACTCTCTCTGTATATCTTACATCATAAATGCAACAACGCAGTTTCTCAGACAATCAATTCTATAAATCAACAGGGATGACTAGAAAGGTTCCATAATGATAATGTCACAAGATATTAAATAAAAGGAAATATTACCAAAAATTAGGGTTCTTACATTGTGAAGATGATAAGCACAACCAAGTTACCGGTAACTCTTGGAGAAGGTACTCTCTCAGCAACTTAGATGATGGAGTTTATGGTTTTGGATCAAAAATTTGCTCATAATGCCTTGGTAGGGCATCCTTTGTTGAAAGAAATGTAGTTTGTGAAATCTATTTATCATCTCACAATGAAGTTTCCTACACCACATGGAGTGGGCACTGTTCGAGGATCCTAACATGATTCAAGAGAGTGTTACCACAAGGCAATCACAGAATTTAGGAGGCAAAGAGATGGAGGACAAGCCCTCAGATAAAATAGTTCTAAAGGAATCATGAATGCTATCCCGGGAGAGGTTCAGGCCTTGTTCAAGAGCCAGAGGAGGATGTGCACACTCTTAGGATGCGCCCTCACGGACTACGGGTAGAAGAAGAATTTGTTTCTAATGATTTTCAAGAAAATAATTCTGGAAAAGATTGAAGAGGAAAATTCTGATGACATTATGCCAATCAGTCTAAGAGGTGAACAGGTTGAGGGAAGAAGAATGTTATTGGAAGGCATGGATAATGCCCCTATTGAGGAAGACTTCCCTCTAAAAAAGGATGTGCCCTCCAAGGATGGTGCCATGATTAACGCGAGGACAACTTATTAAAGATTGATGAACATGATGTTCAAAGATTTGATTGGGATGACCATGGGAGTGTATGTGGATGACAGCAGAAGGGGTTTGTACGTCTTAATATCAAAAGGCGAGACCTCTATGAATATATATTTTGCTTTAGTATTGCCCTGTGAGGGGAATACATCCACGCATAGTACTTCCTGTTTCTTACGCCGAGTTAGTTCATGTAAGCTTAGAGGTATGGTGCATAAATGTCATCTCTCTTTAAACATTAGAATTGTCAAAGATGTATAACCAGGGAATGAAATGATGCACCCTCCGTGCAGTACAATAGAAGAAAATAAATGTAAAGGCACGCTTGGAGAAGAAAAGCTATAAAGAGATTTTGGTGTTGTTGAAGATTGAAAATTCCATAATTCATCTCTGATTTTACATGGAATTGGGGGTAGTTGTTTTGCCCAAAATCTCGCACGAGTATTTTATTCTGGATTCGGGTCGATATTGGGTTGTAATTTGGGGATTTCTTAGGTAAATTAGGGTTTTTGTGAAGATTTATAGAAGGAGGACGTGCCCTCTCCTCTTGCACGAAGAGGGCGCGCCCTGAAGAGTATAAAGGCAGAATGAAGACAATTATTGATAGATTTCATGAAGATTATTGAAGAATTCCCTCCTGGCGTATCCCAGGAGGGGGATGTCCGTCGTAGAAGGCCTCCAGGGGTTTGCTTGGATTTAAGGACCCTTCTTAAACACATAGGGCGCGCCCTAAGGTGGAAAGATGGGGAATTTTAGTGTGTGCTTTGGAGCTCTGTTCCTGTATTCATTGGGCGCGTTCTCACTGGGGAACTTCGGGATAATCCTGCACTTTACACCCAAAAGCTCTGGATCACTTATCCAGCTATCTGGTGGGTGCTTCTCATTCGGGGGACAAGGATGCGCTCCACACTTGGGGTAAACCATGGCTATACCTGTGTCCTTGTAAATCAAGAAATAGCTGATAGCGGAAAGGACTAGTCCTCGATGGGAGAAGTTTCCTTATCCGTGAAGTCTTGAGATCTTGGACGAGCCTTGGGCCTTTATGGTTAGGCCTCATAGTGGAACATTCCGGAAGCTAGACCGTCAATCCAAGCCCAATTGGGTTTCTTGTTCTCCAAGAACTACGTGGCCTTGATCCCCTATAAATATAGGGGTACGTAGGCAAATTTAGGGGGATGGAAGCGAAGAGCTCTATGAGCCACCACCAAAAACCCTCTCAATCTCAGCCCCCAATTCATCACAGCCACCATACTCCGGCGACTTTTCCGGTGAAGAACCATCGTCATAGATCTTGATTCCGGTGATGAACCTCAAACTTTGTTGTTACCAAATTTCTCCATCAACAAATCCTACGAGAGTTAGTGGGAGCGAGAAAAAAAAATATTGAGAGAGTTCTTGGGTAGGAATGAAAGAAAAGTCATGAGAACGAAGATGACGATAGTGTAAAAGCACAACGACGATGATGATGGGTGTGGTGGATTTGTGAAGAGATTGTCTCTTAACAACTACAAGTATAGGACCTGAAACAAAAAATCCCAGCTAATCATATCAAAGGCTTTTTCGAAGTCTAATTTGAGAATTAGACCGGTTGAAAAGCCATTTTGGATACTATATACTACTTCTGGCTTTTAAGATGCAATCTGATATCTGTCAACCTTGAACAAAAGCATACTGAAACTCTAACACTAGTAATGGTAGCTTAGGTTTCAGTCTATTTTGTTGAGACATACATGTCTATAAATGATGATAACAAATACTACAAGGTAGAAAATGAATCAAGGAATCGGAGCTGACAAATAAATCAGGAAGCTAACAGAAATGCAGATCAACTAAAGCCACATCTTGAGAATAGAACTCTACAAACAGTTAGGGAGTATTTTTGTAAAAGCCATGAGATGCTACAATTAAGTATCTGTAATCAGAAGAGAGTTTGCTGTAACCATGCAAGTAATTTCGAGAAGTCAAGAAAAGAAGAGTTCGAGAAGTCATTCGACAACTCTACAAAAAGGGTTGTTCGAGAAGTCCCAGTTCGAGAAGTCAGGCTGCTCCTCTATTCGAGAAGTCTGAAATATAGGCTATTCGAGAAGTCTACAAAATAGGCTTTCGAGAAGTCATTCGAGAACTCAATGAAAGAGACCATTCGAGAAGTCAACATTCGAGAACTCAAGATCTATCAGTTCGAGAACTCAGCCTGGATTCTTAGTAATGCCAGAATTCTCTAATGGAACATATCGAATGAAGATCAATCCAGAATTACTTTGCAACCCGTGACTTATAGACAGTGATCAATTACACAAAGGATGTTACGAGTAAGGAGTCAAACTGTAAATATTTGAAGGCTCAAACTCTTCCAAGTGAAAGGTGAAATCAGTCACTGTTTATCCGACTCCAAGGGCAACAATAATAGTGGAAGCAACCTCCAACATGATTACATTACTACTGAAGAATTCAAAGGATATCTTGATGAATGCATAAGGATCAGTTGCTTTATCTGGGAAGTTCAAGCATAGCTCAATAAGCAGATAAGTTTTTGACTTTCGAAAAGATTATCTTTTTGCTAAAGCAACTTTTTAGAGATAAAGATTCAAACTAAAGAGATCTTTTGCATAAAGCATCACGTGGGGTTGGAAGCTAAGTCATTTCAAGAACTTAGTAACTTATGAAGAAAGAAACATACACGGACTTGAAGCATGCTAGGATTGTCCAAATCAAGGAAAGAAGATCTTCAAGACATTTCCAGAAATGATCATTACTTTAAGCATGTGTGTGTGTGACAAGTCATACCAAAAATGTATCTTTACATTCTACGTATTTCACTTGTCTTCATATAGTTTAAATAAGATGTATGAGTAGCATAGTTTTAGGAGAGAAGAAAATAGAGAGCATATCAGATATTGCATTAGGTTTCTTGTAAACAGTAAGACATTGTAACCCGCAGTTGTGTATTTCTACACAGAGTATTTTCTTCAAATACAATCATCAGGTGGACCATTCAAACCCACCTGAGATTTTTTATATCTTGTGTTGTATGTGTCTTAGATAATCTGTTTACTTTCTATTCTTATAACGATCTATTTTAAGACCTCACTAATTGGAAAGAATTTAGTCAAGATTGTATTCAACCCCCCTTCTACAATCTCGTGGTGTATAACTGGGAAATAACATATTTTCTAGCATCTTAATCAATATTTTCATCAAGTAGTTGATCAAGATAACTGGCTTATAATCTTGTACAAATTTCGGGGCCTAAATTTTCGAAATAAGTGTTCAGAAGGAAGAATATATAGCATAAGGTAGATGACCGGTAGAATGGAACTCATTGATGAAGTTCAGAATGTCTTTCTTTAAAAAATCCCATATATGTCTTAAGTAGCACATGTTGAAACCATCAGGACCGGATGCTTTATTTGGATCAATCTCTTTAGTCGCTAGTACGACTTCCTCTAAATGAAAAGTTTTCTCCAAGTTGTTTGACTTGCTCAGAAATTCTATTGCATAACAAAAAGTACATTTTCATGTGAAAGAATTTCTGAAAATGAGCAACAAACACTTCTTTGACTTCCATTGATTTTTCTACAAATTTACCAATATGACAGACTCCTAAAATGAGATTCCTTCTATTTTTCTCTAGTACCACTCTGTGGAAGAACTTGGTGTTTCGATCTCTCTCCCCTGCTCATTTAATTCTAGAATCCTGCTTCAATATTGCATCCAACTCCTCGTACTTGTTATAAAGTCTAAATTCTAAATTGGCTTTATTAACATTTCCTGGATGAAGGTCCTGTTTTTGGAGTTCCTCTTTCAACTTCTTGATTTCTTTTTCACAGGCTCCATTTTCCTTTTTATTCCATCTTTGCATTTCCCTCGTAAGTTCCCTAAATTTTGCTTGTAATGACATACTAATATTACTTAGATCCTCTAACTTATCTTGTAATATTTTTTGAAATGAAAGTTTCTTTAACCAAATGTTAAACGACTTCACCGGTTTTGAAACCCAATCAATTGTCTTAGCAGCCAAAGAGAGAGCGACATTATCAAAAGACTACTTCCCTAAAACTTCTACGAACCATGAATACCCTTTACTCCACTCCATATTAATCAGAATTCTATCTAATCTACTACATTTATTTGCTGGGCCAAACCAAGTGTAGTCAAAGCTGTTAACTTGTAAGTCCTATAAACTATTATTTGCAATGAATAGATTCAAATCTTTCATGTCTCTCCTTCTATAACTACTATTTTTGCTCTCCTTCTCTCACCTAATGCAGTTTAAATCTCCCGCCATATAAAAAGGTTCATTATGATGCAGCTCTACTATTTCTTGTAACATCATCCATAATCTTTTATTCTCCTTATCTGATTGAGGAGCATATACATTAATCCAAATGTAGAATACAGTTGAGTCTTCTACAAAAAAACCTCTCAACCAAATCCAGTGCTACGATACGACAACCTGTTCTGGACTAATCTGTGTTGAAAAAAGTAACTAATACAGCAACATAGAGGCAGTTATACAACGTATTTAACAAGCCAAGGCCAAGCAAACAATTAACGAAACAAAACACGAAGGTAGAAAGCATGCATATCAGTAACTGTAAAAACAATGGAAAGATAAAAGACATACCAGTAGCCATAGCTATAGCAGTATGTCAAATAAATAAGATAACAGCTGAGTCGTCAGGCCTTGCTCAAAGTCCTGACTGCTCTTGAAGAGATAATCGCCCTCACTTACACTGTGTCAGGATGCTGACGATATTCTTCCAGGATAAAACAACTCCGAGTTATATGATCACAGCAACCAGACAACTCAACTTCGACTAGCACCTCAGTTGCCGGAAAAACCCTATGAGCATAGCACTGTATATAGAGGGAGGGAGAGCAAAGAGTGTAGAGAGAACAAGAGAGAATGTATGGTGTGGTACATGAAAACCAGCAACTTAGCTCTCTATTTATAGGAAAGGCTAAGTGTAACTGATGCCACCCAATTAATATTGTAACTGCTGATTTACATTTAATAAAATGAAACGGCTGATTTAATAAAATCAAAACGGTTGTAACGGCTGATTTAATAAATCGTAACGGTTACGCTATATATATTTATCCACACATTTCAGTTTTATTTTAATTAATCCGAATATATATATATATATATATATATATATATATATATATATATATATATATATATATATTCCATTTTAAAATATTATTAAACACATAAATAAAATCCCTCGCCCAGGTCGCCTCGCGTACGCGAGACGCCGAGACATTCGCCCAAATCGCCCTTCGACCGAGCCGAGCCGACCAGAGTCGAGACGTGACGTGATGTGGCGTGCGTGCGTGTGTGTGTGCGCATGAAGCACATAGTAACACCATGCACCATCATACACCTTAGTAGTTGTACACTACCCATGTGTGTGATACTATATAAAGCCAACAACCCCATTTATTTATTTCATTATGGGACAAATACACATTCTCTTTTCAAGCTCTTTCAAGCTACTAACTTCAACTCTATTTCTCTATGGATTTCACTAAGAAAATTACTTAGACCCATATATGAAAATTTAAGTCCCCATAGCAAGGAACAATTTCCAATCATTAAAATCCGAAATTAATATCAAGAACATATTAAATATATGCTCTAAAAACTCCCATTTTCTAACAATCCCCCACAAATCCATACAGAAATGCTTCAGGTTTCTCATCATGACTTGTTTTTTAGAGTCGGTACCCTTCCGGGTTTGAACCCTCCTGCATCCCCTACTTTGGTGATTACCGGATTCAGATGGAATGTTTCACCTTGAATCTTAATCCGTTTGGTGTAATCATGTTCCATAGACAACGACAAGTCAAAGGCTATGGTGCCAATATACGGCTTTGAGACATTAATGGTCTTGTCTCGATCCTGTTCGTCGAATGCTTCAAGGAATAACCCTTTCCTCTAATTGCGACCACACAATTACATTCACTTAGCTGGGCATCTCCAGAGATGTACTGCAAACATCACGTCAAATGACTTGACCCCATTTAGAGTTACAATAACTCTTGCTAACTAGGAGCGTCGGTACCTTCTTGGGTTACAGGGGATAGACTCAGATACAACAGTATCATCTATGTAGCAAAGGTACTACCAATTCATCCTTACAGCTTGTTATTACCACATTGAATACACTTCAAGGGATCTCCTCTCATGTGCATTGGGTTCCCACTGATGATGAACTATGATGGGTTGACAGTCCCATCCCCAACCTCGACTTAAGGACCACTGCAGGTTCCAGTTCTTTAGTCAAAGGATCAGCTATATTATTCTGAGTTCCTATGAACTCTACAGCTATAATCCTATCAGAAACTAAACCCCTTATAAACTTTAGTCTAACTTGGATGTGCCTCTTTGTCTTAGCATTATACTTTTTACTGCTAATTTTATCGATAGTTGTTTTACTATCACAATGAATAGCAAACGCAGGAAGCGGTCTGCTTACTACAGGTATCGCGGACATAAGTCCGTGTAACCATTCAGCCTCCGTCCCCGTGGCATCAAGCGCACACAACGCAGCCTGAAAAGTAGACCGAGTTACTATAGTCTGTTTGGTCGACTTCAAGGATATTGCTCCACCTGCTAAGGTGAACACGTATCCAGTTACTCCATTGGAACCAGACGTCTTAGCTATCCAACTTGCATCACTGTACCCCTCAAGTACACCAGGAAATCTCCTATAGTGTAAACTAAGGTACATTGTGCCTTTCAGATATCTAAGTACTCTATCAAGAGCATCCCAATGAGTTCTGTTTGGACAGCTTGTATATCTAGCCAACTTACACACAGAGTATGAAATATCTGGTCTAGTACAGTTAGCAAGATACTGCAAGCTCCCTATAATCTGAGAATACCTTAACTGAGACGCAGGTACTCCTGAAGTATTCTTGACAAGAGCAACTTTAGGATCATAGGGTGTACTAGATATTCTACACTGTGAACAAGGTTATAAACATCGGAAATCGGTCCGACTCGGTTTTGGTCCAAAAAAATGAGTAATCGGAAACTCGGCGAGTACTCGGACTACTAATCGGATATTATTTTTTAACTTTTTTTCTCATAATTTTTATGTATTTATTCTAATTTTGGTGTACATGTGTTAAACTTAAAACTTAACAATAATATTAATATTACTAATAATATTATTACAACCCTCATGCATGCATATTTCTCTCTTGTTTCTTATTCTTTAATCTTTGTTGTCCACATTTTTCAGTGTGTAGTTTATTGCTATATAATGCTAGTGAGATGATTATGAGTACATTATTTTTAAAATTATGATTTTTTTTGGTGGGAGGATCTTATACAACAGAATAACAGATTATGCTTTGTTTACCCTGCCCTAAAACTTTGTTGTTCTACGATATTTGATTCTTTTTGCTTTTAATTATGGTTTATCTCCTTGATTAAACTGTTTCAGTGTGTGAACATACATAATCATTGGCCCAAAATTTGGATCTAGGTTATAAAAGTTGAGCAATGAAAAAATATTTTTTTAGTCAAGCCCGAGTTTGACTCCGATTACTCGGAGTCAACCCGAGTCTTGATCGAGTTATATCAAAAACGGGTTTTTGGTCCGATTAGTCACTATTCGGATCGGTTTAAGGGTCAAAAATGAGTACTCGGCTGAGTTGACCGATTTTTACAACCCTGATTGTGAATAACCATATTTCTAAAGTATAGATTTCTCTATATAATGAGACTGTGATAAAGTTATTCCTTCAGCTGACTGAGTCTGCTTGAGACCAAGAATCACACTTGCCTTGCCCATATCCTTCATTTCAAAATGCCTTTTCAAGAAAGCTTTTGTCTCGTTAATAATCTCAATATTGGTTCCAAACAGTAATATGTCATCTACATATAGGCACAAGATGACACACTCACTACCTTTAACTTTGGTGTAGACACACTTGTCACTTTCATTAATATCATAACTGAACGGCAATACAGTTTCATCAAACTTTTTATGCCAATCCCTAGGAGCTTGTTTCAAGCCATAGATGGATTTGATCAACTTACATACTTTCCTTTCGTTACCAGATGCAACAAATCCCTCAGGCTGATCCATATAAATCTCTTCTTCAAGTTTTCCATGAAGAAAAGTTGTCTTTACATCCATTTGATGGATGATCAGACCATGTACGGAAGCCAATGCTATAAGCATTCGGATTGTTATCATTCTAGCTACAGGAGAGTATGTATCAAAGTAATCAATGCCCTCCTTTTGCTTAAAACCCATAGCTACCAGTCTAGCTTTGTACTTATCTATTAAGCCGTCAGGGTTCAACTTCCTTTTAAAGATCCATCTGCACCCGATAGTAGAACACCCAGGAGGGAGATCAACTAACTCCCATGTTCCGTTAGAAACAATAGAGTCAATTTCACTCTTTATAGCGCCCTTCCAGTGCCTAGACTCTGAAGAATCCATAGCTTATCAGAAAGTTAAAGGTTCATCCTCGACATTTTAAGTGATAAAATCACTTCCAAAATCCTTGACTACCTTTGCACGCTTACTCCTTTGTGGTTCCTCTACCTTCTTAGGAGTAGAGCTACTACTAGGTTCCGCCCCCACATTTATCATCTTTTCCACATGATCAGGAATAGAACTCGATGTGTGAGTAGGATCTTCATTAGAAGTATCTTGAGGCATACCAGTCTTCATAGGGTAAACATCCTCAAAGAATGTAGCATCACGAAATTCAACTATCGTGTTTGCTACTATACCATCTATGTCAGATTTTAACATTAAAAATCTCATAGCTGTAGTAGTCTCAAGATAGCCCAGAAAGATACAATCAACAGTCTTCGGACCTAGTTTCTTTCTCTTGTGTTCAGGGACAAGTAGCTTAGCAAGGCACCCCCACACACGAAGATACTTAAGACTAGTCTTCTTGCTCTTTCATTACTCATAGGGTGTCTTATCCATGTGTTTCAGAGGGACTCTATTCAGAATATGGCAAGCCGTATTCAAAGCCTCTCCCCACATGTATTTAGGCAACCCAGAATTAATAAGCATACTATTAATCATATCTTTAAATGTTCTGTTCTTTCGTTCAGTAACCCTATTAGACTCAGGTGTGTATGGTGGGGTAACTTCATGAACTATACCATTGCTTGCACAAAATTCATTAAAAGCATTACTCGTATACTCACCACCTCTATCAGATCTCAACCGTTTAAGTACCTTACTAGTTTGTTTTTCTACTTCAGTTTTATATATAATGAATTTACTAAGTGCTTCATCCTCATGTCTAAGTAAATAAACATAACAGTATCTACTACTATCATCTATAAAGGTAATGAAGTATCTAAACTGGTCCTTAGTCAACACACCGCCAAATTCACAAATATCAATGTGTACTAAATCTAACAAACCTGAATCCCTAATAATATTATGAAAAGGTTTCCTTATTTGTTTAGTAGACACACATACTTGACGTTTAGAATTCTTTTCTATAGTATGTCTTGGAATCAACTCTAAGTTCATCATATTTTTAAGAGCACCAAAGTTTAAGTGACCAAGTCTAGCATGCCATAAATTTGATGATTCAACACAGTTAATAGAAGGAGTAATATTATTAATCAACGCACCCAAAACGGGCTCAACATTTATTACAAATAAACCATTTGACACGTAACCCTTGCTAAAAAATGTACCAGTATGAATAAGAACTACTTTATTACATTTGAAAGAGACTTCAAAACCATTAGCTACTAAACAGCTGCCACTTATTATATTTCTACGCATGTCGGGAACATGATGCACTCTCGTCAGGGATAGAACACGACCCGAAGGAAACTTCAGGTCCATGTTTCCTACTCCATGTACTTGAGCGGCACTTGCGTTCCCCATCGTCACTATTAAGCTATGACTCTGTTGATAAGATACAAATAAACTAATGTCAGTACAAATATGCACATTAGCTCCAGTATCAATCAACCATTCATTTAACAGATAAGTGGAAAATAGTACAGGGTTGTAGGTAACATACCGGTCAACGTTGGTTTCAGAGGCCGCAACCTCACCAACAACCATGTTCACTACAGGCCCACTTGAGGTTCCAAGCACAGCATTCGCTTGAGCTACCACCTCGGTTTTCTTCACTTTCTTTGTAGGGCAGTCCTTACTCTAATGCCCAACCTGCCTACAAGACCAACATGGTTTGTTTGCCTTTGGTTTCTTGGCCTTGGCCTTGTTCTTGTCATTCTTAGGTTTATTACTATTACCCTTCTTAGAGACAGCCTTCCTTTTCTGTCCTACAGTTTCTACATTCACCTTCGAGCTTCCGAGCTCAGTTGGCATCACATGTCCCTATTTTGACTTGTGTTGTTCTTGCACCGAGATGTCCAGCATAAGGTTGGTCCAGGTGATCTCTCCTTTCTGTCTTTTCAGGGAGAGAGAGAACTCTTCCCAAGACTTTGGGAGCTTTTCAATCACACTCATCACCTTAAACTTTTCGGGGAGGTCCATTCCAGACTCCTTCAAAGCATGCACTATCATCTCGAACTCATGCACTTGCTCAGTCATGGACTTATTGTCCACCAGCTTGAAATCAAGGAACCTAGCTACAGAATACTTTTCCAGACCTTGTGAGTCAGTATTATGTGTCTGGTCCAGCTTCTCCCATAAGAGTTTTGCGGTGTAGGCATCAGAGGAGTACACATCAAACAAGGTGTTCATCAGAGCAGCCAAAATGGCCGCCCTAGCCACACCATCCTTCTCAACCCACTTCGCAAAACCCTTAACTGATTCAGCCTTTGCTTGATCCACAACCGGCTTCTCATATTCCACAACAGGCCATAGACCCTTTACAGTCAACCAAAACTTCATCCTTTTCTGCCAACGAGAAAAGCCAACGCCCCCATTGAATTTCTCCGGCAAGCCAGTTAATTCAACGGGTTGTGGAAAACTGTAAGTGGTCTAATCCATGACCCCAGCAGATGCAACCGAACTACCACTAGCAGGAACTTCAGTTTCGACAACCATTATGCTAAATACTATATAACCGATTATCTCTTCAAGAATGTTGAAAAAAGTAACTAATACAGCAATATTTAACAATCCAAGGCCAAGCAAACAATTAACGAAACAAAACACGAAGGTAGAAAGCATGCATATCAGTAACTGTAAAAACAAAGGAAAGACAGAAGACATAGGAATAGCCATAGCTATAGTAGTATATCAAACAAATAAGATAACAGCTGAGTCGTCAGGCCTTGCTCGAAGTCCTGACTGCTCTTGAAGAGATAATCGCCCCCACTTACACTGTGTCAGGATGCTGGCGATATTCTTCCAGGATAAAACAGCTCCGAGTTATATGATCACAGCAACCAGACAACTCAACTTCGACTAGCACCTTAGTCACCGGAAAAACCCTATGAGCAGAGCACTGTATATAGAGGGAGGGAGAGCAGAGAGTGTAGAGAGAACAAGAGAGAATGTATGGTGTGGTACATGAAAACCAGCAACTTAGCTCTCTATTTATAGGAGCAGTAAATCTTGGCGTACATACATAAACACTACAAACACACTACCTACAATTTAGGAAGGAGAGTAAAACTTCATTTTCTCTTTTCTCTTTTTTCTTTTTTTCTATTTTGTTACATGTTTTCAGTTTGTAATCGGTACCATTGTCAAAAGTCTCTAACGCTGTTTTTAGTGGGGATTCATGTCATATTTTGAAATAACAATTTATAAATGATCATATTTTATTTTTATAATATAAAGCCACATTATAAAATAAATTCATAATAAAGTATTATATTTTAAGAATATTTAATCTTTTACCATATATAAGTATATCTTGAAAAATATTCACTACTAGAAAAAAGCTCATAGACATCGGTTTCTAGCCGATGTCTATGAAAAAACCATACCGATGTCTTTGTCGGTGATGTTAAAAGTCCCATGTCATAGACATCGGTTTTTGACTGATGTCCAGTAAGCTATTACACATCGATTATAAACCAAAAAAATGATGTTTATATCTAATTGTTTTGCATAAATTGCATGAACCTGACATTTCTACCGTACTATTACAGGTGCTAGATGCAAATAAACATGTTGTACACAACTCATAAATCGACATATACATCATTATTTGGAAGTAAAATGATGTCTAAGGCCATTTTGGACATCGGTTTCTTCTATCGCAACTGATGTATCAAGTCATATTGGACATCGGTTTTGGACGATGTTAAATATATCCTTAGACATCTGTTTTCTTTGTGATAACCGACGTGGAAGAGTATATTAGACATCATTTTTTATATTTATTCGCTATTTAAGTTGATGTTAGACATCGGTTTTATTTGTGATAACTGTTGTGTATATTTGTTATAAACATCGTTTCTACATTTAAAACTGATGTTTTTTTGCTATATATCAAAGAAAAATCAAATAAACCAAAACTCAAACAAGGCATCAAAATAACCACAATTCGATTATCATTATAAAAAAAATTCAGTATATACATCAATGACTACACTTAAAATCGGTAAATGGCAAAGTTGTACATCAAGATCGATCAAAACCAAGTACATGATAAATAAAAAAATCTAGAAGTACTAGACATTTATATGGGATCTTGTACATCCTCGATAGTCCAATTGCATCACATCAAACTCCACCTTCTTGCAAAACTTCTATGCCTTGATTAACCACTGCAAAATGCAACAGAGATTAAGTAAAAATTAGCAAAGAAAATGCCTCCAGGGGATAAAGAGCTTTGGTACGGAGATATGATAAATTATCAGTGGTAATGCAAAATGCCAATCCAACAATTGCCTCTGTTTTCCCTGAAAAATGCAGCAGCACAATATAGATGATGATTTTGATGATTTCCCGCCAGTAATCAGTTCCTCTCCTGAACTAGAACGTCCACAGAAAGCATTTCCACCTCCCCCTGAGTATATCAGTCCCAAGAAAAGTCCTACTTTTAATAGGAATAAAAGTCATAAATAGAGTCCAACTAAAAGTGCAAGTTTTTAATAGAACAACAGATGAAAACATTACAACAGATATGATGATCATCTTTCTAGATGTATCAAACATTAAGATGATTAAGAGTGTTATCAATTGTTGTCTTTATTTCATGTAATATAATTGTCAACAAAGGACATACTTTCTGCACATGTGGATCCATTTGACTTGGCAGAAGTTTTGATCTGAGCAAGCTCTTGCTCTAAAGCAACGAATCTCTCAAACTACAAATTTTACAAACCTGATCCAAAGACAGAAAGTGAATATAAATGTGAAAGATCTATACACTGAACGGATTTATATTGCATTTCGACTTTTATCTCAGTAACTAAATTTATAGCAATTTTTTATAATTAACGGATAATGGTCTCTACAAACGTACAAACAAACATATCCAAGTGTAAGAACCACCTGCAATTTTACTTGTAGCCTTAACTGAACTAATTCACTTGCATTGACAATATTTTTAGAATAATTAATACTTATAGCATCCATAAGAATTTGGAGATCCGCATTAGCAATCTGCTGGCCAATCTTATGTAACCATACTCTCAACTCATCAATGTTTATCTTTCCCTTATTGATATTCATCACTTTGAATCCCTCCTTTATGCCAACCACTTCTTCATCTGATAAATGCTCAGCAATCACCTGTGATTGACAGCAGTTTAGTACCCGAGTCCAAACAAAGAAATGAACAGTGTACAAAATTTGCCAAATTATGCCTGAAGTAAAGAAGTTTCATGTATATAGATGAAGACCTGTAAAGCCTTTTTCTTGAACTTGTTCATCATAGAAAATTGTTTGAGTCTAGCTTTCACAGTCTCAACCAAAGGAACATTTGGAGCCTTCTTGTCATTTTGTATCCAAGGATGATCTGCAATTAATCACCATTATCAAAATTATATAGTTTATGCTCAAGCAATTCGGTGCAAACACATCATGGAATTTACATTAAAAAAAATCTAATTTACCTAGAACTTCTTGAGCAGTAAGACGTTTTTTCGGATCTACAACAGACCGAATGATTGCTTGTGCAACTCCAAATAATATGAGATTAGTAAATCAAAGAATTAAATAATAACTAGGGAAACCACATAAGTTAAGTAATTTGGGAACCTGAAAAAAATCATTGTAGATAAAGTAACTGTTCATCATAAGACATCATAAAACATGGTCTACTTATAAAATAATTTGATAAACAAAGTATAAGATATTCTCAGTGCTGCAAACCAGATATTGATTGAGTGCCTGGAGAGATTAAAATTATGAAAACTTGCATTCTCCCTTGTCGAAACTATTAGAACAGTATTTAGCAAAAAAAGAAAAGAAACTATTACTAGTAGAACATTTCTTATAAGTTTAATATCTTACTTCTTTGTAATCTTATAATACACAGAAAAGTACTACTCTACTGAACTTTCCTGCAGCCACATCACGATTATATTACACACATCCACACAGGCACTTTGCTAATTTTAAGTAACACGAGCAATGGAATTTACAAAGTAAAGAAGTACATTACTTTATAAATGAAGAAACTAACCTGCCCAAAAGGGTGGGACACCACAGAGTAAAATGTAGAGAATCACACCAGCACTCCAAACATCTATTTCTGGACCATAATTTCGCTTTAGCACCTCAGGTGCCATGTAGTAAGTACTTCCTACAATTTCATTAAATGTCTCGCCTGCAAAGAGCAAACTGAATTAGCTAAGTTATCCTTGATTCCACTTTAAGTAGGTCTTGGAACCTGTATACGATGCAGATACATACTACCTGTTAATTATGCATATGTCTGAAGTCTGTATATACACCGTATACTTAAGCAGTAAGCAGACAGCAACAGCAGACATAGAGATATATTCAACTTAAAATATGTATGGACGGAATCTGGAATCAACTGCAACTTAAGGCTTTTTGACATTTCAAAATTCGAAAAAAAAGAGTAAAACTATGTGTTAGGCTACGGTGGAGTATCTGTTTTTGCACAAATGAGCATTCTCGACTTCTTGTTATCGAGAGAAAAAAAAATATTTACCATGAGTTGGAAAAATTTGAACAATGTGAAAAACCGAATACATACCAGGAAATAGCTTTCGCCATGCTCAAGGTCAAAATCGAATTCGTTGACAGGAACTCCAGTAGGGTGGACTAGTATTAAGTCTTAACCAAACATCCCTCTCATGTCTACTGGCCGCGTAGGTAGCTTTGTCGCTTTCCCATTTATAAATACTCTTATAGATCCTGCACCAAAACATTAATGTAATTTTCTACTTTCTGATAATTCTTTCTGTTAGATTGCTAAATCCTAAAATTTAGTACTGATCAACTAATGAAATATGAAATCGGTGAGCGTGAGATTATACTGATTTGCCTCTTGTTTAGGCTGCTGCTGTTGTTAATGTGGTACATTATCAGTTATCAAATCATATATTACAGAATTTTATAGCAGAAGGTCAGGCTTATGGATTACCAGTTGGGTGATTAGGCACATAGGGATGATTGGTGGTGTCCGGGAACATGGTAACTGAAGAAGAAATGTCGAAATGCTGCTCATAATTGTTATTCGTTGATAAAGAAGAATTGTGAATATGAGTGTTAGCATTGTAATCAGGACAGAAAGAAGACTGAGGTGAAGGGTCAAAATTCAAAACAGGATGTGAAAAACTGATATGGTTATTAGCATTAGAAGGATCAACTGCACCAGCCGAGTCACTACGCATTTGGCGTTGACGACGGGACCAACGAGACCTGCGATTCTGGAACCAGTAAAAGATATTAACATCTTCAACTTCACCGAATTGCTCAAGTTGTCTGCGTATGTTTGTTGTTACATCTTTTGGAGGATTTACTCTTCCGCTGTTGAATATGTGCTCAAGTATGGTGATTTGTTGTGCTGTTGGTTTCCACCTCACTCGAGCTGTTTGGTTGCTTGTCTTGGAACCTGAACCGGAGGCAGAGCTGCGGCTGTTAGGCCTGTTTGGAGACAGGGCTGCTTCTTGTTGATGGTTTCAATAATACAGATAATCTAAAATCAATCGTCTTCAAAGCTGCTTGAAAGGCATATGACTCAGCCTATTTGTAGTTCGAGGATCCTAATCCAATTAAACTAGATTGTAATAAGTAAATAATATCAACTGTCACAGGAATCTCAAAAGATGATAACCGTCAGAAGAAAAATCAACAAGTCAATCTATAGTTTTGATGTTTTACATTGGAAGAAGATTCAGATATCTGATCAGGCCTCAAGGTAGCATTGAAACAAGTGGATTCATTTAAGAAGACAGAGATTTCTATTAGTGACAAGAAACAATTTCAGTACCGAATGATTGATGAGAGTGAAGAGTATAAAAAGACCACAGTGTTAAAAGTCACGATGAAGAACAGAGATTGGAGTTAGTCGTTCATGAACCAGACAGTACATCGAGCGTCAACATCATGCCAGTGTATGTTCCTTATCATAATTACGTGGTTTTCAGCGGAGTATTGACTATTAAAGAATTTATATTAATTCTATTTTAATTGATTAAGTCAAGTAATTAAGTTAATAAATAAATTAATTCTATCAGAATTAATATATTTGTTAAAGTGATTATTAGATTAATTAAATAAGAATTAATATGAAAAAGGATTAATTAGTTAAATGATTTTTAATAAGTCATTTAATTAATTATAAACTGAAAAATATGATGATATAACTATCAAACTGATAGTTATACCGATAGTCATATTCAGTTTATAAAGGATATAGTCATATTCAGTTCAAAGGAGATAGTCATATACAGTTCAAAGGAGATAGTCATATTTCATTCAAATGGAAAGTTATACCGAATGTTATATTGACATGGTAAGTTATACCGAATGTCATATTGAGCTGGAATGTTATACCGAAAGTCATATTTAAACTGGACAGTCATATTACATTCAATTGATAGTCATACCGATTGTCATATTAATGTAAAATGATTGTCATATCAGTTTAAATCAAGTAATATGACTATGGCTGTGTATTTAAGGAAGCAGAATGCAGAAGATGAAAAAACAGTCGAGCTCATAACAGAAAATACACACAGCAGCCATTCTCTCTCTCTCTCAAGCTCAAGAACACCTCCAAATTTAATTCTGTAAATTCAAGTTCATCTCAGTTGTAATATCCTATCCATTGGAACTTGTTTACTTGTGATTCTTGTACTACTAGCGAATTAAGTTTCCTAGTTCATAAATTGATATCTTGATTTTATTAACTAAATTAGCAAAGTTCATGTTGAATTTTCTAATTAGTTATTAATTACTTGATAATCATTTGGACTGATTTTGTAACACCCATCAAGTTAATATATTGTTATATTCAACTTGAAATTTGTGTTATATTATTCCGCACAAAATATTCGTTTAAGTGAAAATTATTTAACGAATAAATTTCGAGAAAATGGTATAGATTGTATTCAACCCCCCTTCTACAATCTTATCGGACCTAACAATTGGTATCAGAGCCTATTGATTGATACACAAATCAAGATCCTATTTTTACTCAATCAAAAATCAAGCTCGAATTTTTAACTCTCTTAAAAATTCATCACGTCAGCCAAAGGCAATGTTAAAATTCCTGTCTTTAATAAAGATAACTATGATATGTGGAAAAACAAAATGGAGTTATTTCTTGATGTAGCAAACCCAAGATTTTTGTGGGTTTTGGAAATGGACCAGTAACTCCCATGCAACATGATACTGAAACAGTTGTAAATGGAACTGTAACATTCCCTGCCAAATCCTATCCAAAGGACCCTAAGAACTATACCTCTGAAGATAAGGAGGAAGCTGGATTGGATAAAAATTTGAGACTCATTCTATTGGATTCCATAGATGCCGTAATGTATAGCCATGTGAGGAATTGTAAAACTGCTAAGCACATCTGGGAAACTATTGAGGTCATTAATGAAGGGACTGATGAAGTCAAGGAAAATAGACTACAAATTCTAACTTCTGAATATGAACACTTTAGAGCTGGCCCTAATGAAGGCATTCAGGAAGTGTTCGAAAGGTATAACAAGATAATCAACAACTTGCAAGTTCATGGCAAGCAATATACTCAGAAGGAGATCAACATGAAGTTTTTACTAACTATGCCTACTCACTTGGAGCATAGAATCACTGCCATCAGAGAATCTAGAGATCTAACTCAGGTTGCTCTTGAAAGGCTGTTTGGTGTTCTGAAAACATATGAATTAGAACAAGTACAGCAAAAGGAATTCTATGGCAAAGGTAGAATGGGAAATTCTTCTACAGCTCTAGTGGTTGAGGTTCCTAAGGAAGTGGAAACTAAAGTTGTTCAACCTAACAGTTTCAACAAGGAACAAACTGAAGTAGAACTTGGCCAAACACCAGCTACTCAGGATGGTGGAGAATTTTATTCACTTGAAGAGCTGGATCAATTGGAAGATGAATCTATGGCAATGATGGTGAGACAATTTAGTAACTTCAGATTCAGAAGAAATCCAAAGTTCAGGTTTAAGTCAAATAACAGATTTCAGAGAGGAGGTTCTTCATCCTCTAGTAACAGGGGAGGTTATAAAACTGGAACTGTTGACAGAAGCAAAATCCGTTGTTTCAATTGTAATGAGTTGGGACATTTTGCTACTGAGTGTCAGAAACCCAAGCAAGCACAGAAGAAAGATTATGCTTCTGAAAAGAAGAAAAGTGGAAGAGCTTATGTAGCTGCTGGTAAAAGCTGGGATGACACAGATAGCGAAGATGAAGAATATGGAAACTTTGCGTTGGTGGCAAATGCTGAATCTTCAACTTATTATACCACACCGGTAATTCTTACTGATGCTCAGTTAATTGATAGTTTACGTAGTTCCTTGAATAATGCACAAAGAGGGTACGAGAGAATAAGTCTTGTTAACACTAACCTTGAAAATCAAATGTTAGATTTAAAAAAGGTGCAGGTTAATCAAGATAATAATATAGAAGAAATAGCTCGACTTAACTACAGAGAAAAGGGTCTAGGAGAATACATGGTAAAACAAGTTGATAGGATTGCTGAACAAGAAACCAAGATTAGAGAACTTGAAACACAGGTTAGAGCTTGTTATAATACTGTTAAAGTTTCTAAAGATTTCTTCAACAAACAAGCAGTAGAACGAACTGCAGGAATAGGATTTGATTACAGTCAAGCTGTTGGTTCTTTGAGTAATCATTCTCCTAATTCTATCCCAGCTAAAGAAAGAGGTATACCACATATTCTCAAGAATGTTGAAAAACCAATGTTTACAAAATCTGATGCTGGCCCACCAGATATTCGTTCTATGGTTATACAAGAAGAAATGAGAAATGAGGATACTGCAAATGGCACAGTTCTTGTTAAGAATAAATGTGTTAAGGATAAAATTGTTAAGAACTATAATACAAAGAATGTGTCATCCAAGAAAAATATCACAGTATTTGTTAAGGCTAAATCAGTTGAGGACGTTAACACAACAAATGTTTCATCCAAGAAAGATGTACCTAAAGTACCAGTCGAAGTTGTTGAATCAGCTAGTTCTTCTAAGACTGGATTAGGTAGTAATAAGTTAAAACAGAAAAATACCATGTCTACTATTGATTCTAATCATAAAGCATGCGGTATTATCAATTGTATGTCTTGTGCTTTTAACAGTATGCGTGCTTATTTTAATGGTAATTATGCATGTGTTAAACAGAATGCTCCTCGACAGCACATGAACAGGAACAATAATGTTCGATCTAAGACTGCTTTTCCTCCTCAAGTTAGGAGAGAGACATTTGCACCTAAGACTAAACAAAAGATTACCAAGAATGTCTACCAGGTCAAATGTCCAGTCAATGACACAAGTGTTACTGCTGCGAGAGAAACATGGATACCCAAGATTAAACAAAAGATTTTCAAATCTGTTTATAAGGTTAAATGTTTATTGACTAAAGAGGTTAAAATTAAAAATGTTGTTTTGCCTGATAAAGGTCAATACTTTAAATACGCAGGACCCAATCAAATTTGGGTCCCGAAGAAGGTTTAACTCATTTGTCATTGCAGGGTATTGAACAGGTTGATCGAGTAACCTGGATCTTGGACAGTGGATGTTCAAGGCATATGACTGGAGATAGAACCCTGTTGACAAATGTGGTGGAGAAGGCCGGCCCAGTAGTTACCTTTGGAGATAACAGCAAAGGTAGAACTAATGGATATCGCAGACTTGAAGCTGGAAATGTTATCATTGATGAAGTTTCTTTTGTGAAAGGACTTGAGCACAATTTGCTCAGTGTCAGTCAATTCTGTGATAAAGGTTATGAAGTTCATTTCAACAAGAAGAATTGTCTAATTTCACACAAGAGACATGAAAAGCCACAACTGACAGGAGTTAGAAAAGGCAATCTGTACGTAGCCAATATGAACTTAGGAAGCACTGAAGAAGTCACTTGCTTCTACACTAAAGCATCTAATGATGAGAGTTGGCTATGGCACAAGAAACTTTCTCATCTTAATTTTAAGACAATGAATTCTCTGGTCAAAAGAGAATTGGTGAGAGGTTTGCCTTCAATGGAATTCACTCAAGAAGGACTGTGTGATGCATGTCAAAAGGGCAAGCTAAAAAGGGCAAGTCACAGGAGCACTGATACATCTTCAATAACTGAACCATTACAATTACTTCATTTGGATTTGTTTGGTCCAGTTAATGTGATGTCTATGTCAAGGAAGAGATATGCTCTAGTGATTGTTGATGATTTTTCAAAATACACATGGGTTCTGTTTTTGAATTCTAAAGATGAGACTCCACAACTGGTGATTGATCACATTAAATTAATTGAGCGAGATTCTACGTATCCAGTGAGAGCTATAAGATCAGACAATGGAACTGAATTCAAGAATGCAGTTCTAAATGACTTTTGCACTGAGAAGGGTATAACCAGACAATATTCAGCTCCAAGAACTCCTCAGCAAAATGGGGTAGTGGAAAGAAAGAATAGAACCTTGATTGAAGCTGCACGTACTATGCTAAGTGAATCAAGGCTTCCATTGTACTTTTGGGCTGAAGCCATCAATACTGCGTGCTATACCCAGAATCGAACTCTAATCAATAAAGATCAAATGAAGACACCCTATGAAATTATGGCTGATAAGAAACCTTCACTCAAATACTTTCATGTATTTGGAGCAAAGTGCTTTGTGCTTAAAGAAGGTGATCATCAAGGTGGTAAATTCGATACCAAAGCATTTGAAGCAATTTTTATTGGTTATTCAATGAGTGCATACAGGGTGTATGTGATTGATGAACAGAAAATGATGGAAAGTGTCAATGTAACATTCGATGACACTAAACTCCCTAGTATCCAAACTGAGAATCCATCTGAGAAGCTATCTTTCGATGACATGACATATACAGATTCAGATGATGACAATGCACCTGAGATTTTTGCTGATGCTAATGACAACAATGATGATCAGGTTAATGGTGATGAAATCAATGATAGTAGTAGTCAAAATTCCCCTGACTCTGATAATCAATCATCATCTAGTCAACCTAGCAACAACTCAGGGGGAGAAAATGAAGGGTCAACTGGTCACACACAACATCCAAATGAAGGTCAAGGCGAATCATCAAGATCTAATCTTCCCAGACAGACTGTTTGGAATAGAGCTCATCCTTTTGAGCTAATTATTGGTGATCCAGTTGGTGTAAAGACTAGGAGAGCTTTTCAGAATCAATGCAATTATTCAGGGTTTCTATCTGAAATGGAACCTAAGAAAACTGAAGAAGCTCTTTCTGATCCTGATTGGGTGATTGCTATGCAAGATGAACTCAATCAATTTAAACAACAAGAAGTTTGGAAGCTGGTACCCAGACCTACAGACAGACCAGTAGTTGGCACAAGGTGGGTATTCAGAAACAAACTTGATGAAGATGGCACAGTGACGAGAAATAAAGCAAGACTGGTAGCAAAGGGTTACTCCCAATCTGAAGGCATTGATTATGATGAGACCTATGCTCCAGTGGCTAGACTTGAGGCCATAAGAATATTCTTGGCGTTCGCAGCATTTTCAAACTTTAAAGTTTATCAAATGGATGTCAAGAGTGCTTTCTTGAATGGCAAGCTAGATGAAGAGGTTTATGTAGAACAGCCCTCTGGCTTTGAAGATCCAGATTTAATTGACTATGTCTACTTCCTTTTCAAGGCTGTCTATGGTCTTAAGCAAGCACCAAGGAAATTGTATGACACTCTCTCTGAATTTTTACTTGAAAATGATTTTATTAGAGGTGTCATAGACAAAACTCTCTTCACAAAGAAACATAAGAATGATACAATTATAGTCCAAGTCTATGTGGACGATATAATATTCGGGTCTACTAATGATCTTTTGTGCAAGAAATTTGTGAAGTTAATGCAGGGTAGATTTGAAATGAGCATGATGGATGAGCTGAAGTTCTTTCTTGGATTGCAAATAAGTCAAAGGACAGATGGAATATTTATCTGTCAATCCAAGTATGTCAAAGAGCTTCTCAAGAAGTATCAAATGGAGGACTCTTCTTCAGCAAAGACACCATCATCCACAGCTGTCAAATTTGGAGCATGTGAAAATTCTGCCAAGGTAGATATCACAAGCTACAGAGGTATGATAGGCTCATTACTTTATCTTACTGCGAGTAGACCTGATATTATGCATGCTACGTGTTTGTGTGCAAGGTTCCAATCGGATCCTAGAGATGTTCATCTCATTGCTGTTAAACGAATTCTGAGATATCTTAAGGGTACGCCTAACCTAGGCATCTGGTACCCTAAAGATTCTGGTTTTAATCTTGTTGGATATACAGATTCTGACTATGCAGGAAGTGTTGTGGATAGAAAAAGCACATCTGGGAGTTGTCAATTCCTAGGTGGTAGACTAGTTTCCTAGTACAGCAAGAAACAACAGACAGTTTCCAACTCAACGGCTGAAGCTGAATATATAGCTGCTGGAAGCTGTTGCGCACAGATTTTGTGGATCAGGAATCAGCTGAGAGACTATGTCTTTGTGCTTGATAAAATTCCAATTTTATGTGATAATACAAGTGCCATAGCAATCTCTAACAATCCTGTGCAGCACATAAGAACAAAGCATATTGACATCAGGTATCATTTTATTCGAGAGCATGTCATGAATGGTACCGTGGAGTTATTTTTTGTTCCCACAGAAGAACAAACAGCAGATATTTTTACTAAGTCTCTTGACGAATCCACATTTACCAGAATTGTTGGTGAATTGGGTATGTTAAATAGTCCTAGTAATTAAACTGGTTAATATCTGAGGTTTGATCTTTAATAATTTACAAGTGATTGATGTGTTAATATTTGTTATTAAATCACTTGTATAATTATTTTATCAACTTATACTCTTGCTTGTTTCATCTTAAATCATTGTTATTATCTTCTGTACATATTTTTAATTACTTCTTGTATTTTTAGATTAACTAATTTTCTTTAAAAATATTTTTCTCGAATTTTACAAGCTGTAATTTATGAGAAATCTATTTTTCTTGAAAATGTTATTGTTTTAAATTTAGTTTAATTATTGTTGTTTAAATAAATCATAGTTTCTTTTTGAATAAATTTTCTATATGGAAATTGTTTTATTAGAAAATTTATAGATTTATTAACTCATCAGAAATAATTATTTAAATATTTAGTATGTTAATTGATTTTATTTTATTTGATTTGTAGTGTTTGTCCTTTTGTTATTAATGTTTGATTTCGTAAAAGGGACTACATATGATCGTTTTTATAATTTTTATTAGGTTTTATAATTTTAGTATAAATTAATTTGCTATTTTTTTGTTTATGTAAATTATTAATGTGATTTTCTTGTTAAAATTCTGTTAATATTCTGTTTTTGGTTAGTTATATTAATTGTTTTGTTAGAATATAACTATCGGTATAACAATCTACTTGATTGTTATATTCGAATTTGTGTTAGTTATATTAGTGATAAGTAGTGTAATATAACTTAGTGATAAAATAGATATAATTTTGTTTTTGTTTAAATATAACTGTTAATTAGTTTATAGTTATATTGTGTGTTTTTCTAGTAATATAACTATCGGTATAACTATTGAATCAATTGTCATATTCTGTGTTATTTAATAGTTATATTAAGGCTTAATTTAAATATAACTGTCTAAGTAGGATAGTTATATTACGTTTAAAACGTAATATAACTATCGGTATGACTATCACCCGATAGTCATATCTAGATGTTTTAGTATATAAATCGATAGTCATATCTCAGCTAAAGTTATATTCTATAGTTATATTTCTCTGTTTCTCATCCTCGCGTGTTAAGTCACCGAGATCGAATATATACATACAAATACACACATTCTTAAGTCGAATTGCTGCCCAATTTTCATCTCAAAACACGATTCTAAGGATATTAATCGATTACCCAGTCAATAATCTTCAAAACCACAGTTAAAATGTAAGATTTGGTCGAGGTTTTGGATTTTGAGTTTGAAAAGTTCAAATTTTTGATCTAAAAATCTGAACAAATGGTGATGATTTTGTAAAATCTAAAAATATTTGTGTGTTTGTACTGCAATCAAGATCTTTGCCTAAATTTTTCAGAATTTTTGATAAAGATTTTGATTTTTCGAATTTTTATTTATTTATTAATTCGAATTTGGTAATTTAATTGGGTTAAATTGTTGAATTTTGCAGATTTATTAATTTTAATCCCTGATTTGCAATGGCTGGTGCTTATAATAATTTTGAGATTGTGAATCACAATTATATTGGATATTTTAATCCCGAGGATTGCCCAGTGGATCGGTTCAAGTCCTGGATAAAATTCCTAAACGAACAAAATCTCTGTAGTCATTCTATAACTGCAAATGTTCCAATGAAATTTGGTCCACTCAAATTAATGTTTACTACAGCTGTCTCAGATGAAAGATCATTTTCATTCGACTTTAATGACAAGACATATACAGTGGATGAATCTGTCTTCAATGCTGCTCTAGGGCTTCCTACTGAACGATTTGCTGAAGTGCCTTCAAATGATGAGTTGACTCAATTTTTCACAAATATCAACTATCATGGTCAACTGAATCTTAAACGGCCACTCAAAAGCAATCTTGTTCAAGAATGGAATATCTTCTTCGAGATCATAGCAAAGGTGTTTGCTAATTCTACAAAGAGTAACAATACTGTCATCACAGGTATGTTACAGTCAATTGGTTTCTCGATTGCTCACAATAGAAGAATCAATTTTGGCAGCTTGATATGGCCTATTCTGCTAAATTGATTGAAGAAGGCTACAAAGAACTTTGGAAAAGGTAAACTGGTTAAGTGTCATTATCCTCGGTTTTTGACACTAATTTTTAATCATCTTATGCCTAAGGATCAACCTGCTCCGTTTCCAAATGATCGAATTCAATGGTCTGGTAAACCAAACAAGAAGTTCTACACCAGGCTGGATACTTCTAAGGTCTTGTTGCATGTTCATGTAGTCATAACACCATATATGTCTACATACATAAATTTGCCAAATGTCATGCCACAGCCAGATGCTGAGATTCCTTTAATTCAACAAGCTCCACAGCCTGAAGCAGAACAAGTTCCAGTACCTCAACCTGATTCTGAACCCTTGAATACTCTTGAACATCAACTTCCAGTGGATCAACCCACTCAGAATGAAGATGATGTACATGTCAATGATCAGGTATTTGACTCAACTACTTTCCAATCTCAATATCTTTCTGATAGTCAAATAATTGTGAGAAGTGACCAAGGGATTGTAGATCCACAACCTTTATCCCAGGTAAATGCACCAAACACTGATCCTAAATTCTCCAAACACTAGCGTAGAAAGAAATTGTCATTCAAAAGAGCTATCCTTTCACAGATTTGCCATCACAAAAGAAAAGTAAAACCATGTCAAAGGCAATCTTAAACCCATTCATTCCTTCAAGCTCACCCCTGTTACTCACAATGGGGGAAGATATTTTCTCACATGAAGCTGAAAACATTATTATGCAAGAGGAGCAAGTTACAGTGCCTGCCATTGTTACGGCAGAAGAACCTTCACAGGTTGATCGGGATTTGCGAACTCCCATTGCACCACCACTGACCTTCCAAGAGGAGGCTAGGGTGATCTCTAGTGCAGGTACAATGGATACAGCTTAGGATTATGAGAGGAGTGATGTGAGAATTACTTCAAATCTGAGTGAAACACTAGCATGTGAGGTGAGTGATACCTAGAGAGCTATTGAGGTGAGAGCACACAATGACACATACACTTTATCTCTCATCGCACAACTCAATCAAATGAAAGAAAGTCTTGCTCAAGATGAAGAAGACAACAAAAACTTGAGGTTTGATATGGATAACATGAGAACTATCTTCAACAACAAAATCAATGCACTTAAGCTTTCTCAACAACAGGCAATCGAAGACTCTGGAGATGTCACAGTGGCTCAAGATCTTATTATATCTTCTATGTCTAATCAGATTGAAGATCTTCAGAATAACATGAATGAAAATCACTTAACCACTGAACATCGTCTCAGTCAGATTGAAAAGCAAAGTGATCATCAAGCAAAGGGGTTGAGACACTTATATAATATCATTAGCAGAACTCACTCACTTACAGCAGAAGAGAAAAAATTCTTTGAAGGTAGTGATGGAAGTGACCCTGGAGCTGGTACAAGTCACAAGACTGTAGAGGATTCCTCAACTAAGGGGGAGAAATCTAGAGGGGGAGGAAGTGCAAGTAAAGAGAAAATTGAAGATAGGAGTGAAGGGAAGAAGAAGACAACTCATCAAGCAGCAGAACAGGAAGATGATGATGATGTAGAAGGTTTTTACTATACAGGTGAACCTAATATTGATCTGTTTGCTGACTTACAGTTTCCTGATGTTGGTGAAGAATTTGATGAACTAGATCTCAGTTTTTGGGATGATGAAGAGCAAATAATTCCTAATTCTATTGAAACACAACAAATGAATTTTGAAGCAAATAAAGAACTCGAACAGAATGAAGCTAATCTGGCTATGAGAGAAGAAAGACTCAAGAAGACACTCGAACAGTTAGCTCATAATTAAAGACTTCAAAAGGCAGAACAGGAAGCACTTCAAAAGCAACATGCTCAAAAGCTGGAAGCTAGGAAGATGTACATCAAGTACAAAAATGGTGATAAGTGGGAACGTGCTCAAAAGGTAATTGACTCACCACAAACTTCTGACTATGATGATCGTCGGATGATTGCTATTTTTGAAAGCTTTAAAAAGAAGAACCCTATACATGATATGTATTTGAAAGCTTTAAAGAAAGAAATTGTGAGAATAACCACTACATCTGATCCTAAGAATGGTGAACTACTTATCTTTGTTGAATGTCATAAGCTTGGATCTCACAAAGTATCGCTTCAGTTCTTCTATGATAGATCTCTGTCAGAGCTTTGGGTGTTGAGACCAAAAGTAAGAACATCTTCTGAACTAGGCATACTGCTTCATGAAAAATTTAAAGAGTTTGCTGAAAGAGCTGGTCCTGAAGTTATAAATGACCCTCCACAAGTTAAAATTCTTAAGGGAGAAGTTATTCATACTGTTAATCTTCAGACAGACGAATTGTATACACACCTTGCCAGACATTTGGTATATGTTGAATATGCTCTTCGAAATCATGGTTTTGCATCACAAGAAAAGATTGAAGCTGTAAATCATATTCGATCCTATGCTCAGACCAACATGAAGAAGTACAAGCAGTATCAAGGTGAGTTGAGAAAGAAACTTGGAATACCACTGGTTTATCCTACAGATGTGTCATCCAGAAGGGAATTACTTGTTGACTCAGAATTGATCAAGAATCTACCTGATATGGATGAACAAGAAGAAGGAGAAATCAATGAGGAAGAAGGTGGTAAATGAAGATTAGCTCTACAAGTTATATCATTAGAGCTTTGATAGAACAAGATAGGATAATTGTCTTATATGATCAGTCTAGAGGATCATCTATCTTGTATTTATCTTTTCTGTTTGAATCTGGATAATGTTAATATAAACCAGAACTTTTACATTATTTACTTAGCATTTAAAGTGTTTTCTTTTACTTGTTTAATTGGGACTAGTTGAAGAATCCTCTAGGTATTTGCTTGTTATTGTATAACAAACAAATAGGGGGAGATTGAAAGGCATATGACTCAGCCTATTTGTAGTTCGAGGATCCTAATCCAATTAAACTAGATTGTAATAAGTAAATAATATCAACTGTCACAGGAATCTCAAAAGATGATAACCGTCAGAAGAAAAATCAACAAGTCAATCTATAGTTTTGATGTTTTACACTGGAAGAAGATTCAGATATCTGATCAGGCCTCAAGGTAGCATTGAAACAAGTGGATTCATTTAAGAAGACAGAGATTTCTATTAGTGACAAGAAACAATTTCAGTACCGAATGATTGATGAGAGTGAAGAGTATAAAAAGACCACAGTGTTAAAAGTCACGATGAAGAACAGAGATTGGAGTTAGTCGTTCATGAACCAGACAGTACATCGAGCGTCAACATCATGCCAGTGTATGTTCCTTATCATAATTACGTGGTTTTCAGCGGAGTGTTGACTATTAAAGAATTTATATTAATTCTATTTTAATTGATTAAGTCAAGTAATTAAGTTAATAAATAAATTAATTCTATCAGAATTAATATATTTGTTAAAGTGATTATTAGATTAATTAAATAAGAATTAATATGAAAAAGGATTAATTAGTTAAATGATTTTTAATAAGTCATTTAATTTATTATAAACTGAAAAATATGATGATATAACTATCAAACTGATAGTTATACCGATAGTCATACTCAGTTTATAAAGGAGATAGTCATATTCAGTTCAAAGGAGATAGTCATATACAGTTCAAAGGAGATAGTCATATTTCATTCAAATGGAAAGTTATACCGAATGTTATATTGACATGGTAAGTTATACCGAATGTCATATTGAGCTGGAATGTTATACCGAAAGTCATATTTAAACTGGACAGTCATATTACATTCAATTGATAGTCATACCGATTGTCATATTAATGTAAAATGATTGTCATATCAGTTTAAATCAAGTAATATGACTAAGGATGTGTATTTAAGGAAGCAGAATGCAGAAGATGAAAAAACAGTCGAGCTCATAACAGAAAATACACACAGCAGCCATTCTCTCTCTCTCTCAAGCTCAAGAACACCTCCAAATTTAATTCTGTAAATTCAAGTTCATCTCAGTTGTAATATCCTATCCATTGGAACTTGTTTACTTGTGATTCTTGTACTACTAGCGAATTAAGTTTCCTAGTTCACAAATTGATATCTTGATTTTATTAACTAAATTAGCAAAGTTCATGTTGAATTTTCTAATTAGTTATTAATTACTTGATAATCATTTGGACTGATTTTGTAACACCCATCAAGTTAATATATTGTTATATTCAACTTGAAATTTGTGTTATATTATTCCGCACAAAATATTCGTTTAAGTGAAAATTATTTAACGAATAAATTTCGAGAAAATGGTATAGATTGTATTCAACCCCCCCCTTCTACAATCTTATCGGACCTAACACTGCTGTTTCCTTTTTATTTGCAAACAAGAAGTTCTCAGGTTTAAGGTCCCTGTGCATTACACCATACTTGTGGCACATCTGCAAGATAAAAAAGACACTTATTCATATCTTCTAGCAAGGCAGAAGACAGTAAAAGTTAATCATATTTGAAAAAAAAAAATCAAGGCACAAATGAAGTCTACTCGTAAATGCTTTTCCTGAAACTTGTAGAAGTCATACATAAATGCTTCAGAATATATGCAATGTTAGCATTCAAACTAATCTAGAGTTAACATAGTCAATACTCTAGTAAAACTATGCATGATTACGAAGATCAAATTCGCAAAATAAGCATTGACATCCAATAAGCTCAAAAACTCACCAGAATAATTTCGATAATTGTTCGAGTAACACCAGCAACAGCCCTTTCAGTATAATGACCTCTAGCAACAATTCGATCTAATCTTTTTGAAATTCTTGTACAAAACTGAAAAGCCAACTGGAAAACGGTTTAATTTAAGTAAAGAAATGGATAAAAGGAGAAAAGATTGAATCTTTACAAGAAATAATGAGATGGGCTAATTCAAGAAATGATGAACAATGTGAAAGATGAAGACAAGAAATAATGGGGGCAGGTGGATTTAAGGAAGATAAGAGGAAGAGGGTTGGGAGAAGAAGAGGTCGAGAAAGGGAATTTAAGACCAATCAGACAGAGCAAACAACTCACAAGTCAAGGACATTAATTATTGACCCATTTCTTGGCTACTTCTTCTAATGTTTACTAATCAAATTATACTCCTAGGTATGTATTCTGTTCTAAGAAGTACATATTTCTTTGACAGTTATCCAATACGAAAGTATTAAACTCGTTTTCACCCCTACATATAGCAATCCTTATTAGCAAGAATTAGATAACTGTCAAGTATGAATATATTAATTCAAAGTTGAAGTACGAGAACTAACCTGGATCTTGGAACAATCAAAAAATTTCTGAATATCTTGAAGGCGCCTAACATCATGATAAACATATCTACAGATTTGGAGACGAAGGTGAAAGCTGCTGCAATAAGAATTAGCAGACACAGTGCTTGCAAACACAACGATTACAAACAATACAAAACAAATTCTTTTCATTCAAACATTCACTAAGAAAAACACTTACCCAATAACCAATTAAAATTCCCCAAATAAAAAAAAAATTAGGTTTTCGAGTTTAAAAATCCCCAAATTAAAACTAAATCGAACAAATGGTTCAATGCAAACTAATTCGAGTTCAATACAAGCTTACTCAATTCGAGCTTTGTAGAATTAGAGTTTTAGTCGAATAACTCTCCAATCGAACAAATCTCTGGTCGAAAGAGAGATAGAGAGAGAGAGAGAGAGAGAGAGAGAGAGAGAGAGAGAGATATTAGAGCTTTGAGAGAGAAAGAAAGAGAGAATGGGAGAGAGAGGGAGACAGAGAGAGGGAGAGAAAGAGGCCAGTGAGTGTGTGAGATTTAGGGTTCTTAAGAGGAGAGGGGTGAGTGACGAGAGAGACTGTTTTTTTGTTTTATGATTTATGTTTTTATGTTTTTTAGTCTGAATAAGCTTTGAGTAGTGTGTTTGATAATTGGGGGGAACAAAATATCGCTTAAGCGGGGGAACATTTTAACAAATTGGGGAAAACATTCTAAGGGGGAAACTATTTGGGGTACGCGCGGGAATTTTTAATTTTTTTTATCTTATTTAAGACATCGGTTCTTCATAAAAGCGATGTCTTAAAACATAAAGACATCGGTTTTATTTCAAGCGATGTCTTAAAACATAAAGACATCGGTGGCATTACTGACCGATGTTAAAGGCGTGATGTCTATTAACAGATTTCTAGTAGTGATTTTATATAAAATTTATTATAATTTATTAATCATACATTCTACTGTCTCAATACAAAATTAAATTTGTTTAACATCACGTATTAGAAGAATGTAAAATGAAAATCGATTTACAAAAAAAAAATCACATATAGAATAATAACCATATTTCTTAACTATAAAACAAAAAAAAACATAATAACTGAACCATCTGATCTAAAAATATAGAGACAACATTTTAACATAATATTTAATCATCTACCTAAAATCATAAATATCTAATATAAGTTGCAGGTACTCTCGTTTTTCTTTTTATAAATACAAACAAAAAAACTAGTTAATAAAATAAAACATTCCATATACATATGAAACAGGTTAGGTTAAAGTTTGGATACACATGTAACGAGTTGAATATGAAAACAAATAACAAAAGACTACAAAAATTTTAAAAAAGAAGTTAAAAACAACAAGAGAACGGAACCTAACTTATTCCTAAATGGTAGGTAGTGAATTAGTAGTGTTTATGTATGTATGTCAAGATTTATTCTTATAGGAGAGGTTAAGTGTAACTGATGCCACCCAATTAATATTGTAACTGCTGATGTACATTTAATAAAACGAAACGGCTGATTTAATAAAATCAAAACGATTGTAACGGCTGATTTAATAAATCGTAACGGTTACGCTATATATATTTATCCACACATTTCAGTTTTATTTTAATTAATCTGAATATATATATATATATATATATATATATATATATATATATATATACATACATATTATGCAAATGTGTTCAGGTCCAATCTTATATCCCGAAAAGCCCAACTAGCCCATCAGATTAATCTCTGATCCAGCCCAGCCCAACGGATAAGAGATAACCCAGCCCAATTGATATATATATATATATATATATATATATATATATATATATATATATATTTATTTATTTATTTATTTATTCTAATTAAATTATTATTAAACACATAAATAAAATCCCACGCCCAGGTCGCCTCGCATACGCGAGACGCCGAGACATTCGTCTAAATCGTCCTTCGACCGAGCCGACTCGAGTCGAGACGTGACGTGGCGTGTGTGTGTGCGCGTGAAGCACACAGTAACACCATGCACCATGATACACCTTAGTAGTTGTACACTACCCATGTATGTGATACTATATAAAGCCAAACAACCCCCTTTATTTATTTCAATGTGGGACAAATACACATTCTCTTTTCAAGCTCTTTCAAGCTACTAACTTCAACTATATTTCTCTATAGATTTCACTAAGAAAATTACTTAGATCCATATATAAAAATTTAAGTCCCCATAATAAGGAACAATTTTCAATTGTTAAAATCCGAAATTAATATCAATAACATATAAAATATATACTCTAAAAACTCCCATTTTCTAACAATCTGATATTCCCCTTATAGAACTTTTTAATGAATCTGGCCACATCTCACATTTTGATTCTTGCAGGAATATCATACAAGGGTTAATTCTATAAATGAAGGGCATGAGGTTACTTCTAGAAATAGAATTATTTATTTGTCTAATATTCCAACTTAACGACGAGAAAGATTCAAAATTAGACGACGGGTTCGACATAATAATTCTTTTGATCTGAAGTTACCTCTTTTCTTCCTCTTCTAAATGTCTAATAATGTGCAGTGATTTCTCCCTGTCTTTACTAAACACTAAACCCAATAAGTTTGTAGATTAAAAAACTTCTTCTGCTAAATCTTTGGCTTGTATCTGGGTTTGCACCTCAGTCGGAATGTCTTGACGTATCTTTCTATTTACGTTTGTATTTCGAATATCTGACTTCAAGTTTCTTGCTGATTTCTTTCTCCTTGTACTCTTCTTATTGCATAAAAAATCAAAAAACTTATTCATTCTTACCACATCATAGGTATCATATAAAAGTCCTTAAAGTCGTCTAATCATATTTTACATCAATTGAAATATTGATAAAAATTTAAAATCGAGTTAAAGTATAATTCGTAATCATATTATGAAAAATGTTTAGTTCACCTAATTTTTAAATAAAACTTTGATATTGGGTAATAAACATTAGACTAAAACTAAACTTTTGACTTTTAGGTAATATTAAGCGATTGTGTAATATGTCTTAAGTTACAGTTTTACATATACAATCAATGTTTTAAAAATAAATTCTTACTAGATTAAAATAACATGAGTTTCTGGATACCTATGTTATGCATTGATAATTTACTAAAATAATCATTTATATTACACTCAAATGTTCAATTTGATAAAGTTCATATAATGCCATTATAAATTGGTTAATAATTTAGAAATTAAAGTTAATCATCTAATTATTATCATGTAGATATTAATTCAAATTTTATGAAATGTAATTAAATTATAAAATATTTGGTTAATGAATTGGTATGCAATATTTTAAATTTTTATAAAAATATAAAATAAAATCAAAATTTTATCATTTTATCATATTTCTAATTACAAAATTATCTCAATATATATAGAGAAAATATCTAAAATACCCCATTTTCCTTCTTGATGATCCAAAACACTTCTTTTCATTATAGTGGTCCGAAAATACCTCATGAAGACGGTGCACGAACTGCTGCATGCTAAACATAATACGGTACAAGAACTACCGTGTATTGGGTAATATACGGTCCATGATTCATCGAGTAATATTTAAAGAATGCGCATCGAGTATCGTATTGTGATGTTGATAGGCTCAAACACGTTTTTACTCTAAGCTTGTTTAATTTCATAGAGTGAAATTAATAAAATGATTACTAGCTCCTACATTGAGTGAAATTGAAGGAAAAGGATATTATCAGCCTGTTTGGAAGAGCAGCTTAAAGCAAAACACGGCTTTAAGTTGGCTTTAAGTTAAAAAATTGCTTTAAGTCATAAGTTCCATTTAGGTACTTTTGACTTATGACTTATGAATTTTTTTTTTTCACAATTCTTGTAAAGTTTAAATATTGTAAATTTAAAAATTTTAAGTCAAAATTTCACTTTAAGTCAAAATTATTAAACCCCCATTTAACTTTAAGTAAAATTACCCAAACACATTCATTCAACTTAAAGTAAACAACTTTCCTTTCTCCTTTAAGTTAAAAACACCTCCATTAAATCAAAAGTACCTTATTTTAAGAAATCCCAAACACCTCTATGTTTGTCCTCAAAATGCTCCAAGCTAGTTGTAAGTTGCATGGCGGCAGCCTACGGAAAGGTTGCTTATGCTGTAACGCTGAAATAAAGATTTTAAAAAAGTTGAGTAAAACATATCTACATGATACGGCATAATAATCTACGTATCTATACTATACTATAACAAGCAAAATAGACTATAATCTATAATTTGGTTATTCCCTCGTTCAATCGTTAGATCTTCAACTCAAATAGATCCGGTTAGATATAACAATACTAAAAATTGTTATATATAAAGACCTAGGGTTCGATTCCCGCTAACAACATATTAATTTATATATCTATACTATTATATAAAAGTCGAAACATTAAAAGTTTTGGTACCTATTTTTTGGTACGTAGTGAATTTACTTATTTACCCTTCATTATAAAGAAAATATATATGATATCTATACTATTAAAACTCATAAAATAAATAATAACATAATATAAATTAATAGTAAGTAGTCAATTGCCTTTTCTCACATTTACTTTTAATTGAAGATATTACCTTTTATTAATACCTAAAAACATCAATTATATCATATTTTTCCATCATTAATAATTCCTTTTGAATTAAAACACGTTACCTTTTTAATTTAAAACTAATCCTACAATCATTAATATATATAACATTAAAAGTTTTGGTACCTGTTTATTGGTACGTAGTGAATTTACTTATTTACCCTTCATTATAAAGAAAAATATATATGATATCTATACTATTAAAACTCCTAAAATAAAAAATAACATAATATAAATTAATGGTTAGTAGTCAATTGCCTTTTTTCACATTTACTTTTAATTGAAGATATTACCTTTTATTAACACCTAAAAACATTAATCGTATCATATCTTTCAATCATTAATATTTCCTTTCGAATTAAAACACGTTACCTTTTTAATTTAAAACTAATCTTACAATCATTAATATATACTAGCTTAAAACCCGTGCGATGCACGGATTTTTTAAAATATTATATGAATTTTTCTCATTAATTTAAATTATTTTTTGAAATATTAATTTTGGAGGCTTAAATTTTTATATGAGATGATTTGATAATAGTTGTATAAATGTTATCCATGATATTCTAAAAATGGAGAGATTTTAGTCAGAAAATATAGAAAGATGACAGGTTTTAGTTGAAAAGAATAATTGTTTAATTATTAGTAATTATAAAATAATTCTTTTATTTTATTAAATATAATGTCCGTGTAATGATTAGAATAAGAGAGAATTTAGTTAAAGAAAATTAAAAAGGTAACATGTTTTTGGTGAAAAAGGTAATTGATTAGTTTATAGTATTTATAATTTAATTACGTTATTTTACTAAATACGATTGCTCGTAATATTTTTTGAAAAGAAGAAATTAATATTGTACGTGATATTTCTATTAAAAGAGGGATTTAGTTAGAAAATATATAAAAGATGATACATTTTAGTTGAAAAAGAAAATCAGTTAATTATTAATATTAGGATATTATTAGTTTATTGTATTAAATAGAACCGCCCGTTATATAATTGGAAAAATAGATATTTTAGCTATAGAAATAGAAAGGCAAAGTGGAAATTAAAAAGATTATACGATTTATGTGAAAAAAGGTAATTGATTAGTTTATAGTAATTATAATTTAATTAAGACAATCGACTACTTACCATTATTTTAATTAATTAATTTTAATTTAATATTCTCATGTTTACAGATTATGCTAATGTTTCCTTATTATAAACAACGTAAACAAATTTTTAATATATTTTTATTAATAATTGAAAAATATGATGTAATATTTTCGGGTATATATTAATGATTGTAAGATTAGTTTTAAATTAAAATGTAACATGTTTTAATTTGAAAGGAAATATTAATGATTGTAAGATATGATACGACTGATGTTTTTATAAACAACGTATACAGATTTTTAATATATTTTATTAATAATTGAAAAATATGATGTGATATTTTCGGGGTATATATTAATGATTGCAAGATTAGTAGGTGTTTATAAAAGGTAATATCTTCAATGAAAAGTATATGTGAAAAAAGGCAATCGACTACTTACCATTAATTATATTATGTTATTATTTATTTTAGAAGTTTTAATAGTATAGTTAAAGGGTAAATAAATAAATTCACTTAGTAACAAAAAACAGGTACCAAAACTATTTTATTGTTTTGGCTTTATATAATAGTATAGATATTTGTGATTGTAAGATTAGTGGGTGTTTATAAAAGATAATATCTTCAATTAGAAGTAATTGTGAAAAAAAGCAATCGACTACTTACCATTAATCATATTATGTTATTATTTATTTTAGGAATTTTAATAGAATAGATATCATATATATATATATATATATATATATATATATATATATATATATATATATATATATATATATAATGAAGGGTAAATAAGTAAATTCACTTAGTACCAAAATATTGGTACCAAAACTTTCAATGTTTCGGAATTTATATAATAGTATAGATATATATATATATATATACTATACTATTATAAGCGAAACATGGTATAATTGGTTGGTTGGTCGGTTGGTTAACACCTTCCCAAAAAGTTTGCTAACACCTTCCAAAAATGAAAAAACAAATTAAAATATATATAAATCTATACTATACTATTATAAGCGAAACAGGTATAATTGGTTGGTTGGTTGGTTAACACATTCCCAAAAAGTTTGCTAACACCTTCCAAAAATGAAAAAAATAAATTAAAATATATATAAACCTATACTATACTATTATAAGCGAAACATGGTATAATTGGTTGGTTAACACCTTCCCAAAAAGTTTGCTAACACCTTCCAAAAATGAAAAAATAAATTAAAATATATATAAAATTTTCAAAATCAATTTAAATAATTTTAATATCACATATTTATTAACAAATTTACAACAAATTATAAATCAACAAAGTGAAAACAAACTAAAACTATATAATAAACAATAAAAACTTCACACAATTACAAATTAATATTAAATTCTATTTTAAACAAATATTACATTATGGATTATTATAGAATCGTAATCTATACTATACTATTATAAGCGAAACAGGGTATAATTGGTTGATTGGTTAACACCTTCCCAAAAAATTTGCTAACACCTTTCAAAAACGAAAAAATAAATTAAAATATATATAAAATTTTATTTTACAAACAATAAACCAAATATTTAACTTAATAACAAACTCTTTTATTTATACTCTAATAAATATTCAATTACAAACTCTTTTAGTTATATTTGGGTTAAAATTCTTCACCTACACCCAACTTTTGTACTCTTTCAATTACTTGGAAACTAAATATTTTCAAAATCAATTTAAATAATTTTAATATCACATATTTATTAACAAATTTACAACAAATTATAAATCAACAAACTAAAACTATATAATAAACAATAAAAATTTCACACAATTACAAATTAATATTAAATTCTATTTTAAACAAATATTACATTATGGATTATTATAGAATCGTAATTTGAATATGATAATATCAACAAAAATTTGAATACACGTATATACGATACTTCCATTTATATTTATATTAATATGACAAAATATAATCATAATTTAAATAATTTTAAAATCACATATTTATTAACAAATTTACAACAAATTATAAATCAACAAAGTGAAAACAAACTAAAACTATATAATAAACAATAATCTATACTATACTATTATAAGCGAACCAGGGTATAATTGGTTGGTTGGTTGGTCGGTTAATACCTTCCCAAAAAGTTTGCTAACACCTTCCAAAAATGAAAAATAAATTAAAATAGATATAAAATTTTATTTTACAAAAAAAAACACATATATTTAACTTAATAAAAAACTCTTTTATTTACACTCCAATAAATATTCAATTACAAACTCTTTTAGTTATATTTGGGTTAAAATTCTTCACCTACACCCAACTTTTGTACTCTTTCAATTACTTAGAAACCAAATATTTTCAAAATCAATTTAAATAATTTTAATATCACATATTTATTAACAAATTTACAACAAATTATAAATCAACGAAGTGAAAACAAACTAAAATTACATAATAAACAATAAAAATTTCAAACAATTACAAATTAATATTAAATTCTATTTTAAACAAATATTACATTATGGATTATTATGGAATCGTAATTTGAATATGATGATATCAACAAAAATTTGAATGCAAGTATATACAATACTTCCATTTATATTTATATTAATATGACAAAATATTATCACAATTTAAATAATTTTAATATCACATATTTATTAACAAATTTACAACAAATTATAAATTAACAAAATGAAAACAAACTAAAACAATATAGTAAACAATAAAAATTTCAAATAATTACAAATTAATATTAAATTCTATTTTAAACAAATATTACATTATGGATTATTATGGAATCGTAATTTGAATATGATAATATCAACAAAAATTTGAATGCAAGTATATACGATACTTCCATTTACATTTATATTAATATGACAAAATATAATCATAATTCGAACAATATATCATATAAATAAATGATTATTATTTAATAATATATATTATGCCAATATTATATTAAGTAATATATATGAGATAAATAATTCTTAAAAAATAAAAATTTATATAAATTTAAGAAAGCCGTGCATCGCACTGGTTATAGGCTAGTATATATATACCCGAAATTATGGGTGTGCATTCGGTTCGGTTAACCGAAAACCGTACCGAATAACCAAAATTATTTCGGTTCGGTTAACCATATTTTAATTTTCGGTTCGGTTTTCGGTAGGAAAAATTCTGAAATTTCGGTTTTCGGTTATTCGGTTTTTAACCATGGTTAACCGAAAAACCGAATTAAAAACCGAATTATCTATAATATTTTAAAAATATTAATATTATTAACATAAAATTATATTATCACTGGAACAGGAAGTGAAACTTGGTATGCTCTCTGGCCTCTGTTGTTCTGCCTTGTTCACTGCCTTGTTCTGCTGGAAAAAAAATATAGTTTTCATGTTGTTTGTTGTTAGCAAATCTGATACAGTTTTCCTGTGAGGCTGTGAATCCTCCTGGCACAATATATTCACAGCCATTGCTCATCAGATTCCATGTTACTTTCTCTCGGTTTTAGTTTGTTTTTAAAATTTCTGCAGAGTCACATCTCAATGTCTTTCATAGTCATGTAACAAGGAGAGTATTAAATCTGTTTTTAAATTCTGAATGTTTTAAACTTGTGACACTAATTCAGTAAACTAGTACCTCTGCTTGTCTGCTGAACTCAAAAATTCAGATTGCTTTTATGTAATTCCATTTCCAGCAACTTTTGTATAATTTCGGTTATTATTTTCGGTTTCCGGTTTTAACCGAAATAAAATATTCGGTTCGGTTATAAAACCGAATATAATTCGATTCGGTTTTCGGTAGGCATTTTTCCCGTTTTTCGGTTTCGGTTAACCAAAAAAAAATTCGGTTCGGTTCGGTTTTAACCGAATGCACAGCCCT
The DNA here is from genome assembly GCA_036435485.1 of Saposhnikovia divaricata. Classification (NCBI taxonomy): domain Eukaryota; kingdom Viridiplantae; phylum Streptophyta; class Magnoliopsida; order Apiales; family Apiaceae; genus Saposhnikovia; species Saposhnikovia divaricata. The sequence goes on along the minus strand of CM071597.1, from coordinate 61,711,721 downwards.
ACCCGAAATATAACATCATATTTTTCAATTATTAATAAAATATATTAAAAATATGTATACATTGTTTATAATAAGGAAACTTTAGCCGAAACATTAAAACTTTTGACACTTATTTTTTGGTATATGATTTTTATTATTTTGTGAATTTACTTAGTTAACCTTTATTATAAAGGAAAATATATAAAATATCTATACTATTAAAACACCTAAAATAAAAAATAACATAATATAATTACGGTAATTAGTCGATTGTCTTTTTCACATTTACTTTTAGTTAAATATATTACCTTTTATAAACACCTAAAAACATCAATCATATCATATCTTCCAATCATATCATATCTAGCAATAATTAATATATATACCAAAAAATATCACATCATATCTTCTAATCATTAACAAAATATAATAAAAATTCGTATACTACGAATAATGACCATTAGATTTTTAGTAAAAAAAACAAAATCGTTAGATCTAATGATTAAATATATTATATTCAAGGTTCGAATCTATCAACGACATATTTATTTTAAAATTTTATAATATAAGTTTTAAATCATGCATATCATTAATTAAATTTATATTATATTAGTAATATTAAAATTAAAATAAAATATTATAAATAATGATTATATAAAAATATATTATAACATAAAATAAAATTTGATACATATCAAAAAAAATCCGTGCATCGTACGGGTTATAAGCTAGTAATACTAATAATTGTTCTATACAAAGATCTAAGGTTCAAATTCCGCTAAGAACATATTAATAATATCACGACACTATAAATAAAGTAAAACAATTTAAAAATAACTTGCAAATAATATATTAAAATTAATATTATACTATATTATAAGAAAATTGAAAAAAATTAAAATAGTCAGTGCTTTACACGGGCTATAAGCTAGTCTCATATAATTCGTTACCTGACATTACATATTTGTTTGACAGAAACTTCGTATCTGAATGATGTGAAATAAAAACGAGGGTTATCAAATTGCGGCTAAGATTTGTATGTATTTAATTCAAAGGGGCTGTTGAGCTTCGAGTTTTAATGGTTGCTTCCTTGTTCGAGACTAATCGGTCCTCACAGAGTGCCTACGTATCTCGTTATTAAGAATCAAGCCAAGACTTAGTTCTGAGAATGAGAGATCAGGCCCTTATATAGGCTGCGGGAGCCTTAGAATTATGGTAGGATTCGGAGACTTGGTGGGCAAGCCACCTCCTTGAGGAAGGTTCCAGACTCCTTCCTTGTAGGAATCAGTTTCCATGTTGAATTGGGTGCCTTGGAGGCTACTCCTAATGATATTGTTTCCTTGTTTGACTCTTATTGCTGAGTTGTTTATCACCCTTAATATTAATTACGAAATTAATATTTAATTAGGGTCTTGGGCCTCGTAAATGGGCCCCACGTTCGGACCATATCGGGTCTAATTAATGCCAAATTAAATGTGTTTTTAGGGCTTACTTTTAGCCCATATCATTTGCCCGCTAACTTCTAGGAAAACTGATCAGGTTTTCCTTGAAGTTTTAACTGCCTTTCTCGAGACTCGGGTCAGGGTCTATCGTTTTTACACTAGTGTTTCACGAGTATCGCCTTTTGATGTAAAGTATAGAGCGACCGACGCGTTTACGATGACGTTTTAAACGATGCTAAACGGCACTAAACGACACTGAATGGTGCTAACTAGCCTTAAACGACGTCTAAACAGCGTTACATGGCATAAGACGGCGCTAAAAGGTGCTAATCGGCACTAAACGGTGCTAATCGGTGCTAATCGACACTAAACGGCGCTAATCGGTGCTAATCGACACTAAACGGCGCTAATCGAAAAGTTGTTAAATGGTTACCGACTGAAAGAGGGTCACCAGAGAAACTTCCTAACACAACTACCTCAGCCAGAAGACTCCCCGGGAGCCTCTCGGCTGATGGGTCTCAGCCAGGGGCCTCCCCGGGTGGGTCTCGGCTGGAGCCTGCTTGGGGTGCCTCTCGGCCACTTGGTCTCGGCTGAGGGCTCCTGTGGGTGCCTCTCGGCTGGTGGGTGTTGGCCAGGGGCTCCCCCGAGTACCTCTCTGCTGATGCCTGTCGGCCAAGGCTTCCCGGGGAGCCTCTCGACTGATAGGTGTCGGCTGAAGGCCCCTTGGTGAGCCTCTCGGCTGCTAGGTCTTGGCCGGAGGCCTCCCGTGTGTGCCTCTCGGCTGATGCCTTCCCGGCTGGAGGTTGTCGTCTTTCGATCATCAGTTGTCAACACTTAAACGTCGACGAACAAACGTTCTTAACTCTCTTCTTAAAGTTTTTGTTAATCTCCTGATCAACGTCCCTAATCCTCTTTTGTGGATTAAACTCTTGATTAAGCCTAATTAGCTTGTATCATCCAACCAGCTATTTTATTCCAGCTCTGTGTCGAATATTCATCGCTTCTTTTCCAGAATTATAAGAGATATAACGATCTTTTGGTCAATTTTCGGCCATTTTTGAGATTTTAAACAACAAATGACCTGTAAACACGAACCGACCTGAATTTTAACCTGTTCTAGCAGGTCACCACTTTTCTATAAAAGATGGAGAGAATTCTTCATTTCTCCTCACTTCTTCATTTCTCAAACTTTCTCTCAAGTTCTCTAGCTCTCTACTTCTTAAGTTTTGAAGCTCAAGTTCAAGCACCCCTAGTGTCTATGTCAGAGGCAATGGCCAAAAGGAGCAAAGCTCGATCTTTGAAAGGTAGGAATGAAATTTGGTCTCCCTTATATATTGATCGTCGGTTTACTTCGTTGCTAGACTTGTTTAGCACTGTAGCGGATATATTTTCCAATAACTCGGAGTTAGACTCCTACCAGAGTGCATGCAAACTGAAGGAACATGATGTAGAGAAGATAAGGAATTTATATGGTTTCCCGGAAGCAATCAAGGTTCGAATGCCCGGTTTAGGCGATAGAACTTGCAACTGGCATCCGGAAAAACTTTATGTTTACAGAGGTGCTTTGGAAGCGGGGCTCAGGTTTCCCGTGCACCCCTTCATCACAAGGTTGTTAGCTGAACTTCAGGTTCACCCTTGTCAACTGTACCCCAACTCCTGGAGGATTTTTATTATCTTCATTCTAAGATGCCGTGACTTGGACATCCCTCCGAGTACCACCATGTTTCGAAGTATCTTCTTAGTTATAAATTCTACAAGTACCAAGAAATGGTGGATTAGGTTCCAGCATCGGGGTTTAGTCCCTCATATGGTGAACACGAAGTCCTTCCCAGATTTCCACCATTTCTGGTCAAGGGAGTTCGTTGTTCTTTATTGGAAAGGCGGCGATTGGGGCCAGTTTTTTGTAAAGAATTTTGGTAGTGTGGAAGATAGTTCACACTTCATTCTGGATCTCGAAACCCACGAGCTTCTCAATCGGGACAGCCTTTTAGAGGACAACGGTCGTTCTCACTATCGAGCATTTTTAACAGAGAAAAGGCTTGTTGAAGCAGGCCTTAGCATACTTCCCTTCTAAGGGTAATTATACTTTCAGTTATATATCTTGAACTATGTTTGTTCTTATTCCGATGTTCTTTCCTTGTATGTTTCATTTGCTGCGGAGCTGGATGCTAGGCCAGAGATGACGGAGGTCCCTACTGGAAGAATGGTAAAGCAAGCGGATAAGGCTAAGAGGCCAACTACTCCCAAGTGTCCAAATTTCTTGGAGCGATGTACTCAGGGTAAGAGATCTCGAAATGCCGATGGGAGCACTAGGTCTCCTTTCATTCCGACTTGGGGTATTTGTGAACAGGACTCCGTCCTCGGGTGCTCTGCCCTGGCCTGGTCCGGTCCAAATGCTCTATTACCCCTTCTGACCATCTAACTGTGTCCTCCGGGGATAAAATTGAGGAGTCCGAGCATCTTGGGGCTCAAGCCCTCTACCAGGTATGCTATTCACTTTTCTGAATTTAATGTCCTTGGTCAACTTAATGCAAAAATGCCTTAACAAACTTCATATTTTTAGGCAAATGCCTACTTTCAGTCCGCTGCCAGCCAAGGTCGGGCTTTTCGGGATGAAAACGTGGCCTTGAAGAAAAAGAGGAGTATGTTTGAAGACGAACGTAGAAGCTTGGAATCTAGAGCCCTTGATGCTGAGAGGGAAGCAAGCTCTTATCAAAGGCAGCTCAGTTCCCTGGCTAGGAAGAAATCCTCAGAATTTGATAAAGTGATCAAAGCTTACCATAAGTCAGAAGATATCTTGAAGCTTATAGATGATCATGATAATGAGATGCGTCCCAATAAAATGTCTGTCGGCTGGAACAAGTTAACGTTGTTAGCAACAAGTATCCGACCGTTGTTGATCTGGCGAACTTCTCGTGCCCTGACTGGGCTATTAGCAGTGGAGGCTTTGTTGACTATGCTTCCGGTTCGGGAGTCAAGGTTGTGCCTCAGACTTCGGGCTCTGGCTCTCGGGGTGGCCATCGACACTCCGGCTCCAACTCCAAGGGAGCCGCCCAAGCTGTTAGCCAGGATTCATCTTCCTTGGGCTCTCGCGGGAAGAAGCCCGTCAGCCAATCCCGGGTAAGAGGAGGCTTCGAAATGAAGCAAGCCCTCCTTCTAGCTCTTCCTCTGATGTAGAAGAGGTAGAGAGGACTGGGGCACAGGTGGTGTAAGAACCCTAATTTTTGGTAATATTTTCTTTTATTTAATATCATGTGACATTGTCAATTTGGAACCTTTTTAGTCATCCCTGTTGTTTAATGGAATTGATTGTCTGAGAAACTATGTTGTTACATTCACTATGTAAGATAAAGAGAAGATTGTTGAGGGCAAGAGTCTTATTGTTAGTAAGATTTATAAAACTTGGGATTTGAGAATGATTAGAGTATTAAAAGATTTATTAAGGATTATGACGAGGAATTATGGACATTCGAGGAATTTACACAATTAAGTACTTAAGGAATTATAGGGGAAATCTCTACGCGACAAAATATTATTACGAGAGGTTAATTAAGATACGATACGAATTAAATATTAAATGACAAGCATTGGTGGAAGAATAATGATACAAGGAGTAGTATTGCATGCAAGTCCCATGCAACCAAGTGGTTAGGAATAAGCAAACTAGTTAACCAAATGGAAGAGGAATAGTAACTAGTTACATTGCTTTTTTAAAAGAGAAGACAAGAAGTACATGAGGCCATACCCTAGGTTTGTACCATGCATATACTTACACCATTATGTATCACCCAACCCCTTTTAACACAATTATTCCAACCAAACCCAAAAATCAAAACACAAAAACAAACCCCCCCTTTGGAAGAGTGCTCTCGGCCAAGACAAAAAGGAGAAGAAAAAAATTCTTCTTCCTCCATTTATCCTCACTCATAATTCAAGGGATAATTACTAGGCCCTCTCCATCATCTAAGCAAGGTATACTAAGAGTTTCAAGCCCTTTTATCCATTCAATTTCAAGATATTAATTGTTATAGATATTGTGAATAGTAACCATGTTTAGTTTTTCTTTAGATCTTGGATTATAAGGGTTGTAGGAGATCATTCAAGGTGTTTTTGAGTTTTGTAAGGCTTACCCAAGGCTCCTAGGTGCTCAAGAAGGTATAAAAATCATAAACCCTTTTGGCCATGTAGTGTTTATGATGTTTGGTGATAGATCCATGTGTTATGGTGTTAATCTTGGTTGTAAAAGTAATGGATGACATGGATCTTGAGTTTTGATGTTGTGATTGTGATTTTTATGATTGTAGATAGTATATGTATCTCCATGAATGTTATAAAGCATGAACTAAGTGAATTAGGTGTTGGTTGTGTTGTGGAATTAAGAACATTGGTTGATCTAAGTGAAACATGCTTGCTGAGTTTTTCCAGGAACATTGACCTGTCTTGTAACATGGTTTTGAATCCCCAAATATTGTTGGAAAGTTAATTGAATGTAGTTTCTGGAAATGTAAGGTTCATGACTAGGTGATGTATAGATTTTAATTTATGGCCGGAGAAGTAAATTGTGTTTCTTGATTCCGGACTGCACTAATTGACCCCCTTGTGAACCTTGTTTAAACCCCTAAAAATTTATGTGGGATCATGGAAAAATTCGAGAAGCTAGGAAATGCAGTGGTGAAGAATACCCAAAAAGAATTGGATTAAAATATGAATTTTTGAATTTTATAAAAATGCTAGAGTAAATTTCGCGCAAGGGAAAAAGTCGTTAAGTGGAGTATAATTCTAGGGGTAATGGTTATGATTCGAATGTGGTAACTAAATTAAGTCAAATAAGTGATGAGCGTAATCGAGTGATGACATGAACCTATAGTGGGGCTAGAGAGTCATAAGACGAAGTCGTTAAGTTAATTTCGTACCCCCTAAAACCCCGTAATTAAAGAGATATTGTTAAGGTACTAACGAGCGGTTATTGCTTATGTATAGATCATTCCACTCCGCACGCTCGACCACCCCAACCAAACCAAGGCAAGTTTACTTTTCAAAACTTATACATATACAAGGACTTTCACTATTGTGTTTGTAGTTTTCAATTATATCAAATGTTATGTTTATCGAAGTATTGATGCAATTGAGATTGTATAAGTACATATGTGTTTGTACCCCTTGAACTTAGATTGAAATGTTTTCTTCGGACAACGACTCTAGTAATAGAGGTCGTAGCGGTCCGTATATACTATTGACCGGGGAGCGGTATATTATTATATCGTAACTAGTTTGCGAAAACCCGAAGGGTCATTCGGGGAGTATCGTATACTCAAGTAATTATTGTTATATCTTCGTAAATACTCGAAACCCTATCTTGGATTAAAAGTTATTTTATCGAATAATTATTTTATTAATTATTAATATTAAATCTTAAAATATTATTTATTAACTATTGTTCATTGTTTTAAAGATGAAGTCAATCCAAGATGCATTTAATACTTTCAAACTCGAACTCTTTCGAACTCAAAACATTTTCGAAAACCCCCGGTCAGGTTCTGCTTCTTGTATGATTTCAAGAATCATCGGTCGACTGATGTCGGACCTCAATTACTTTGTTTTCAATCAAAATCAAGTTTTCAAAAGAATAAGAAAAAGCGACTCTGGCAGGTGTGGGAACCGTTGACGAACGATTCCCGGGATGTGTAAGCGGCCGTGAGCCAAGCGGTCCATCAATTATTATTCCGGCCCAGGTGTTGCCGAAGGATGATTACGGATGTAGTTTTCATCGAGGGTGATTACGGATGTAGTTTTCACCCGGGGATAGTTACGGATGTAGTTTTTATCCTTCTACCGGTAGAGAAGACCCGCGGATTATTGGACTTGGATGTGGCGACTGATCATCGTCAATCCCTGTCAGGTTTTATGTTTTCTTTAAGTCCCATTCCTCCATTTTGGAAAAATGCTTTGACACTGCTTCTTAGGCTTTTGTGCCAAGTTGCTGATAGTGTTCTATTTTGATGAGAAAGATGTTGACTCTATGCAGTATCTAGAACTGCAAGTTTATTTTGAAAACAAGGGCACGTATTGGTGTACCTTCGGAATTTATCAACAATGACAAGTGATTTTATATCTGATTGATACAAATGAGTTTAATAACTGCTAATCATATGAAATGTTATATTGCTTACCTTATACGTATATTTCTTGCTGAGCTATAGTTGCTCACTCTTGCTTGTTTTCAAATTTTACAAACACAACAGCTAAGCGAAATGGCAAGACCCAGACAGACTGCTCGAAAGCAGGTGACTAGACCCGAGCCAGCATTTGAGATTCCACCGGTAGGCCCCATTAGCCGGATTGGTTGGCAGCTTTTGTTAGTTCATTTTATTTATCAGTATGACCTGTGCAAAGCAGTGTATCATAACAAACTATCAAGCCGCCAACTTCGCTTCATATCGAAGTGTCGCTCGTAGCATAAATACTATTTAATTCGGTTTGTAATAACTCTGATACTTTTATTTCTGCTTAATCAATGTTGTGACGTTTCTGAGGCTCTAACCTGTGTGTGTGTGTGTGCGGTGTGAGTTTATTATGGGGTCGATGGCTGTTTTATATATATTATGTGCAAGAACAGGTATGCTATTAATGGAAAATGGACCGTGAGCGCCTAGATCTCCGACCCCGGATCTGGGGGCGTCACAGAAATGGTATCAGAGCGAGGTTACAGTTCTCAGAAACGATAGTAATTTAAGAAAGCAACCCTAATAATAATAACAATAATAATAACCCTAATAACAACTTTAATAATACTTAGAACTCTCATCGAGTTTGCAGTCGGGTTATCGGATATAGCCCTGACTTTAAGGCCCGTGAGGGAACTACTCCTAAACCTTTCTTTTTGGTTAGTGACCCTCCTTATTTCCCTTGTGTAGATGGATGAGATACCAGACCCTGAGGCTTTCGAGAGAGAGCATGATGAGGCACTGATGCGAGATACCGAGGATCCTGAGGAGGATATGGGTGCTGACTCCGAGCTTGGCCCCTGGATTACGCTGATAGGAGATACTGATGATGAGGATCCCGTTGAGGAGCCCTTTGAGCCTGAGCCTGAGCCAGAGCCTGTTACCCCATCTCCTGTAGCTACTGATGAGGAGAGTGTGAGATCCGGTGAGGGTCGTGTTGTGTCACCCCCACCTTCTCCGCAATCATCGAGCCCTGTTTCATCGGATGGTGACTCCGAGGATGATACTTCTGGCGAGGAGGAGCTTGACCCTACCCCTCCTACTGCTCCTGCTCCTGCTACTGCTGCTGCACCTACTCCTGTTCCTGTCATACCACCTCCACCGATGGACCTACCCCAAGTGTCGGGTACTGAGCACGCTTACGTGGTGCAGTTCCTAACCCGAGACTTACTATCTGCAGAGGCCCGACTTAACGAGGCGAGGCGGGCACTAGTGGAGGAGCGCGAGGCGCGCTTGAGGATTCAGGCTGAGATGAGGATCGCTGTTGCTAGGGGGACTAGGGCTCGACTCGATAGGATTGAGAGGAGGAGTCGCGAGAGGGTTCTTGGATTAGGGATCCGCGGGGGCGGAGTGATCCAGGTTAGGGATGCTAGGCGTGTTGTGCGTCGTGCATTTGCCCGAGTGAGGACCTTGCTCCGCCGCGGTGCAGTCCCGTGATGTGTTACTGATAGCTCAGTCCCCTAGGTTCAGATGACATTAGTGTGTCGATTTTGCGGGATAGTTGACTTGTGCAGTGGTATCCTTTCTGACCAGTGGATGAGTAGACTGACCTACAGATATGTAGATGTGACTTCGGGTAGTATGTATGGATGTAGCCCTACTTTTGTGTAACCCTGACTATTTAGATGATGTACTTGTTATTGTTCCACTTTTGCTAGACTTTGACATCGGAACTATGTATTTGGCTCTAACATCCAAACTTTGTGATAACCCTTGTACCGTACTTATTTAGTTTCAGTTTCCTTGACATTGTCTCAACTGCTTTACTTTCCGATGCCATGCTTTACCGTTTTGATATACAACTGTGAATATATATACAATTGCTACAAGCCACAAATACAACCATGCTGTTTCAAATTTCGACATGCGATTTCAAATTGTTCTCTACAAATTTCCAAAATGTTCCTACAATTTTTAAAATAAAATTTTCTTCAAAAAAAAAAAAAAATTTAAGGTTTTGAAATCTTGAAAACTCTTGCAAATGTTTCGCATCCCATAGAGGTTTTTCCCAAAAATGTTTTGACGTTTTATCTCCAGCATCGGGTTATTAAAACTTTTGCAACTTCCACCCTTATGAGGAGGAACGATACGTTCCTGACCCGTGCAAACACTGTCAGGTAATTGGAAAATCCTAACCCATTTCTTGTTTTATTATCAGAATCATGCCACCCAGAAGAATGAACACTCGAGCTCACCCGATCAGTTCTGAGGGCCAGGGTAGCCACCATGGGACCGGAGGCCACCAGAACCATGAAGGGGAGAATGCCAACCTGAGTGAGAATGAGGGCAACGATCATAACTTATTTGATGACTCTGAGTATGAAGAAGAAGAAGGTGGTGATGATACCCGAGAGGTAGAACATCCTAGGGGAGGCCCTATGGAACAGTTCATGGAGTTACTTAGGCAGAACTTGGACCGTCCCCCGGTTCAGCAACCACCCCAAAATGCTAATGAAAATGCTTTCCGGAACTTCAAATCCCTGAAACCCCCAGAATTTAAAGGAACTGCCGACCCGGTCGAGGCAAGGGCCTGGCTGAAGGAAATGGAAAAATCTTTCGAGATACTAGGTGTCGCTGAAGAGCAGAAGACTGTTTTCGCCACTTACCTTCTGAAGGGTGAGGCGAACTATTGGTGGGAAGCTAAGAAGAATTTGGAAGGAAAAGGTGTGGTGACCTGGGAGAGGTTTAGCGAGCTGTTCTTTGAGAAGTACTTTCCAAGGTTCATGGAGACACAAATGGAGCTGAAGTTTTTGGAATTGAAGCAAGGTAACATGACGGTGGCTGAGTATGAGGCCAAATTTTCTGAGTTGTCGAGGTTTGTGCCGGAATATGTGAACTCTGAGACAAAGAGGGCCCGAAGGTTTCAATTAGGGCTAAAACAATGGATTCAGAATTGTGTGGCGGTTCTTGAGCTGACAGACTATGCCACCCTGGTACAGAAAGCATCAATTGTTGAGGCTGGGAGTGAACAGATGCAGAAGGAGAGGGAAGGAAAGAAGAGGAAGTTTGATAGTCGAAAGGGAAACTCTGCGGGAGGGAGCTTTCCGAGCAAATTTAAGCGAGGAACGATGTCCCAACCCAGCGGAAACTTTGGAACCAAAAGAGCTGAAAGATGGAGTGTGGGCCAGAGCGGCCGACCACAGGGATCGTTTTACTCTTCCCCATCCCGAGCCCAACCCCCAGAATGCAATAAATGCGGAAGGAAACATGCGGGCGTGTGTAACCTACAGGATGTGAAGTGCTTCAAGTGTGGGCTGACAGGACATTATGCTAACGCCTGTCGAGGAACTAGTAACAACACCAGTGCCGGAGGTAATTGCTTTTAGTGTGGGAAACCAGGGCACCGAATGAGGGAATGTATGTCCTCTGGGCCAGCTGCATCGAGAGTGAGTGGAACTGCTTCTAACAAGGCCCCTACTGCAAGAACTTTTAACATGACGGTGCAGGATGCCGTGAGGAACACGGATGTGATAGCAGGTACTCTACTAATCAACTCAGTTAAGGCAAATGTTTTATTTGATTCGGGAGCTACCAAGTCTTTCATATCTCTAGATTTTGTAAGTCAGTTAGGCCTTAAGGCTGAACCATTAAAAGACAGACTGCAAATAGAGATAGCTAATCATGAAATTATTCCCGTTAGCCAAGTATGTCCAGGTTGTGACCTAGAAATAGAAGGGCGACACTTTCGGGTAGACTTAATACCTTTTAAACTAGGGGAGTTTGACGTAATAGTAGGTATGGATTGGTTAACAACCCATGGAGCCCAGATTGATTGTGTAAAGAAAAAAGTAAGTTTGAAACTGCTAGGGGACGAGGAAGTAGTGTTTAGTGGAAAATGGCAAAACCAAAAGTTCCTGACTATGATTCAAGCTAAGAAGCTGTTACGTAAAGGATGCGAAGCCTATTTAGCCTATGTGAAGGATACCAAGAAGGAGGCACCAAACCTACAGGAAATCCCTGTCGTTAATGAGTTCGCGGACGTATTTTCGGATGATCTTCCCGGACTACCACCTGATAGAGATATCGAGTTCGCTATAGACTTAGTTCCGGGTACGGCCCCAATTTCGAAAGCCCCATATCGGCTAGCCCCAGTGGAGATGAAAGAACTAGCCACTCAGTTACAAGAGTTGTTGGATAAAGGGATGATAAGACCTAGTGTGTCACCGTGGGGAGCCCCGGTGTTATTCGTGAAAAAGAAGGATGGTAGTATGAGATTATGTATAGACTACAGGGAGTTGAACAAAGTGACTATAAAGAATAAATATCCCTTGCCCAGGATAGATGACCTGTTTGATCAATTGAAAGACGCAGTTTATTTTTCTAAAATTGATTTGAGGACCGGGTACACCAGTTAAAGATTAAACCAGAAGATATACCAAAGACGGCCTTTCGCACCCGGTACGGACACTATGAGTTCCTAGTGATGTCATTCGGGTTAACGAATGCCCCTGCAGCTTTCATGGATTTAATGAATCGAGTCTTCAAGAAGTACTTGGACAGGTGTGTTATAGTCTTCATCGATGACATCTTGATTTATTCCAAAACGAAGGAGGAACATGCAGAGCACTTGAGGATTGTATTGGGAGCATTGAGAGAAGAAAAGTTGTACGCTAAGTTCTCGAAGTGTGAATTTTGGTTGAAGGAAGTTCAGTTTTTAGGGCATGTGATTAGCGAACAAGGCATTCTAGTGGACCCAGCCAAAATAGAGGCTGTATCAAATTGGGAGAGACCAACCACTCCGACAGAGGTGAGAAGTTTTATAGGGTTGGCTGGCTACTATAGGAGATTTGTCCAAGACTTTGCCAAGATAGCAGCCCCTCTGACCCGACTAACTCGCAAGACCGAGAAGTTTGTGTGGACTGAAAAATGCGAAGAGAGCTTCCAAGAGTTGAAAAAGAGGTTGGTGACAGCACCAGTACTAGCCCTACCTGATGATAAGGGAGATTTTGTGATTTATAGTGAAGCATCCCATAAAGGTTTAGGGTGTGTGCTTATGCAGCACGGTAAAGTGATTGCTAATGCGTCCAGACAACTTAAGGAATATGAGATAAGATACCCCACCCATGATTTGGAATTAGCGGCGATAGTTTTCGCTTTGAAGATCTGGAGACATTATCTTTACGGAGAAAGGTGTGAAATCTACACGGATCACAAGAGCTTAAAGTACATATTTACTCAGAAGGAGTTAAACATGAGGCAGAGCAGATGGCTAGAGCTAATTAAAGATTATGATTGTGAGATTCATTATCACCCAGGAAAGGCCAACGTGGTGGCCGATGCACTTAGCCGAAAGGAGAAACTCAAGATGATAACGTCTGTGGACGAATTGATCAAGGACTTTGAGAAACTGGAGATTGAAGTGAGGATACCAGGAATTGGACAAGAGAGTTTAATGGAGATAAGAGTCTAACCAACGCCATTGGAAAAGATTAAGTTATGCCAGGAAAAGAGGATAGAAGAAGAAAAGAACTCGATGGAGAAAATTTTGACTGGCGAGGAAATTAAGTGTGAAAAGGACGGGAATGGAATTATGAGGTACGCATCTAGGATATGGATCCCGAATGTTCAGGAATTAAAAGACGAGATTTTGCAAGAAGCTCATAGTTCGAGGTACTCAATTCACCCTGGAGGCACTAAGATGTATAGAGATTTGAGAGAATACTATTGGTGGCCAAATATGAAGAAGGACGTGGCTGAGTGGGTAAGTAAATGCTTGACATGTCAAAGAGTGAAGGCCGAACACCAGAGGCCCAGTGGATTGTTGCAACCCTTAGAGATACCCGAGTGGAAGTGGGAACATATTGCGATGGACTTTGTGGTCGGATTACCAAGGACCAAGACTAATCATGATGCCATTTGGGTAATCATCGATCGATTGACCAAGTCGGCACATTTTCTTCCAATCGACGAGAGATACACTGTCGACAAGCTGGCAGATATTTACTTAAAGGAGATTGTGGTTAGGCATGGGGTTCCTGTGAGCATTATATCAGATAGAGACCCAAGATTCAACTCCAGGTTCTGGAGAAGTTTTCAGGATTGTGTGGGGACCAAGTTAAACATGAGTACTGCCTACCATCCCCAAACAGACGGACAGAGTGAGAGAACCATCCAGACCATCGAGGACATGTTGAGAGTATGTGCCATTGATTTTAAGGGAAGTTGGGATGACCACTTGCCGTTGATCGAATTTTCCTACAACAACAGTTACCATGCGAGTATAGGCATGCCCCCATATGAAGCTTTGTACGGACGAAGATGTTGGTCTCCCTTGTGTTGGGAAGAAGTTGGAGAGCGGAAGATTTTAGGACCTGAACTGGTCAAACAGACAAGAGAAACTATCGAACTCATAAGAGGACGGCTGGTAGCAGCCCAGGACAGACAGAAGAAGTATGCGGACCAGACCCGCAAGAACAAAGAATATGAGGTAGGAGAGTTTGTGATGTTAAAGGTATCACCGTGGAAGGGATTGATGAGATTTGGTAAGAAAGGGAAACTAAGCCCGAGATTTATTGGACCTTTTGAGATCTTGAAACGAGTTGGGAAGTTAGCCTATGAATTGGCTTTACCCCCGAGCTTGCAGCAAGTACATAATGTGTTCCATGTGTCCATGCTACGACCCTACCATACCGACTTCCGACATGTGATAGAACATGATCAAGTGGATCTGCAACCAGACTTAACATATGTGGAGCAACCCGTAGAAATCATGGATAGAAAAGAACAGGTGCTGAGGAACAAGGTTGTCAAACTAGTGAGAGTTTTGTGGAGGAACCAGAATGTCGAAGAATCAACATGGGAACTAGAGAGCGCGATGCGTGAAAAGCACCCCCAACTGTTTTCAACCTGATCCCGGGACGGAATCCTTTTAAGGAGGGGAGGCTGTAAGAACCCTAATTTTTGGTAATATTTTCTTTTATTTAATATCATGTGACATTGTCAATTTGGAACCTTTCTAGTCATCCCTGTTGTTTAATGGAATTGATTGTCTGAGAAACTATGTTGTTACATTCACTATGTAAGATAAAGAGAAGATTGTTGAGGGCAAGAGTCTTATTGTTAGTAAGATTTATAAAACTTGGGATTTGAGAATGATTAGAGTATTAAAAGATTTATTAAGGATTATGACGAGGAATTATGGACATTCGAGGAATTTACACAATTAAGTACTTAAGGAATTATAGGGGAAATCTCTACGCGACAAAATATTATTACGAGAGGTTAATTAAGATAAGATACGAATTAAAGATTAAATGACAAGCATTGGTGGAAGAATAATGATACAAGGAGTAGTATTGCATGCAAGTCCCATGCAACCAAGTGGTTAGGAATAAGCAAACTAGTTAACCAAATGGAAGAGGAATAGTAACTAGTTACATTGCTTTTTCAAAAGAGGAGACAAGAAGTACATGAGGCCATACCCTAGGTTTGTACCATGCATATACTTACACCGTTATGTATCACCCAACCCCTTTTAACACAATTATTCCAACCAAACCCAAAAATCAAAACACAAAAACAAACCCCCCCTTTGGAAGAGTGCTCTCGGCCAAGACAAAAAGGAGAAGAAAAAAATTCTTCTTCCTCCATTTCTCCTCACTCATAATTGAAAGGCAGAGTGTGTAAACTTGTAACACTATAACTAATGTAACTCAAACTAAAGGAAAAGATACTTAACCAGAAGACAATCAAGAACAAGAAGTCACAAGAAATCAACACTAAATGAAGACAAGGTAATTGATACAATTCGACATGTTAACTATGATCAATCCAAGAAGAAATCATTGAGAGAAGTTCAAGTCAAAGTTGTTCATGCCTCAGTGATTTGGAAAGCCAAGAATCAAGATCATAACTATCAGTATCAATAAGACCAATTGATTTCAAGTGAACAAGAAGGAAAGCAAATATTGGAAAGCCACATTTCTAATTGGATATGGTAATTTATTCAAGAAGCAAAAACCCTATCAAGACTAGTCACTTATGAACCAGACCGTTGCATCAAGTGTCAGGACATTGATAGCAAGTTTATGTCAGTAATAAAGATCCATATTCAAGAGCTTGGTGAAGAATAAAGAAGACATGAAGATATCACAAGTTCAAGATGTGCATTGAAGTTTCAAGTTGAAGACCAGAATATTTTCTAAGTACTAAATATTCTAGATGGCCAAGTAGAAGTTTCTAAGTAGAAGTTCTACTTAGAACTTCGAGATGGCTAAGTAGAAATTCTCAAGTAGAAGTTCTACTTAGAGTGCAGCTTCAACATGACACATGGCATCTTCTGATTGGCAGATTTCCAAGCTTTCAAGATAAGGCAAGATTTATGTGGACATCATTGGGCCACGTACATCTTAGTCTTTGAAGACTACGGGACATAGATTACATGTAGTATAAATAGAAGTACTTGTGTAATGTTTTAGTTAGTGAGCAATTCTTGAGAAAAACACAAGAGAAAGAGAGAGAGTGCATTCACAGAGCTTAGTATCATTCACTTCTCTCTGAACTTCTGTTATACTTTGTAATGAATGTTGTAGCAACCCTTTCAAGTTATATATAAGACATATATTCCTTGAATCTGTGTGTTCATTTATTGCATCGTATTTATTGCTTCTCATATTCGAAAAGTTGTATTCACCCCCCCTCTACAACACATTTGGACCTAACAATTGGTATCAGAGCTATATGTTTAACATACAAAACATAGATCCTTGTGTTGAGTAGAAGAATCGTGAGTTTTCATTTTCTATATCTACTTTTCATTTTCTCGAAAAGTGTGTTTTAATTCGTTGGTAGTGAAAACTCATCTGAAAAAATTATTTAAATACTCCAGGTGTGATTATTTAGCTTGGGTGTATTTTAACTAATTTTTGTGAATTTATCTGGGTTCGTTCATATTTGGTGTTCTTGAGTGTTCATCATCTGTTCTTATCAAAGAAGACAACCCAACAACTTTTTGATCTCCTTTTCAAAAGTAAAAGAATAAAAAGGTGGTTTTGACTTTTTGATTTGCTTTATTCGGCCGAAAGTATACAGACATACTCAGTACCTAGCATGTGGGTTAGGTGAGTTAGGTGAGTAAAGCATTCAAAGTCAAAAGGTGTTAAAGAGACAATATTGTTTATTCAATATTAAAGTAATCTGCAGAAAAATTATTCTAAGGACAAAAGTTCAACATAGAATTTCTACTTGAGAATTTCTACATAGAATTTCTACTTGAGAATTTCTACATAGAATTTCGACTTGGACAATTTCTACTTGGTGATTTCGACTTGAGCAAAATTTCTACTTAGAGAAATTTCGACTTAGGCAAAAGTTCTACATAAATATTCTACATAGCCTAGTCTTGGGTACTTAGAAACTTTCAGTGACCAGAATTGAGATGGCTCCTAAAAATGCGTTCAAGATCCCAATGTTCAACAAAGATCACTATGAAGAATGGGTTTTCAGAATGAGACTATATCTAGAGACTGTTAACCCTGAATATTTGGAAGTCCTTGACAAGGGTAAATTTGTCCCAATGGTGGTTATTCCTGCACATACGGAAGGAGGAGTGGTTATACCACCTCGGTCTGAGCCTAAAAAGGTCTCGGAGTTTTCGGATGCTGACAAGGAACAAATAGCTTATGATACTGCCATACGACAAACCTTGATGGAATCTCTTGATCATGAAATGTTCAACATAGTCAAAGGTCTGACTACAGCGAAGAAGATTTGGGACAAGATAGAAGTTGTCATGGAAGGATCTGCAGAGGTTAGAAGCAACAAGACACTCATACTCAAGATGGAGTATGACACCTTTAGAATACGAAAAGGAGAAGGCATAACAGATGTCTACCTACGATTCAGTCAGTTGGTATTGGATTTGAATCTGAGAGGTGTAACTCTCCCCATGGTTGAGACTAATACGAGATATCTGAGGAACCAGCCAAAGAGCATTGAGCATAGGGTCTACGCAATAAGAGAAACCAGAGATTTGCATACAACTTCTCTGGAAGAATATTATGGAATATTAAAGACCTATGAGCTGGAAACACTTCAAGATCAAGCATGGGACAATGATTCAAAGGGAAAAGAAAGTGCATCAGGATTAGTTGCTGATGAGGAAGAGTCTAAGAAGGCAATGGTTGCAGCAAAGCCTAAATCATCACTTGCACCACATCAAGTTGATAATGATGATGAGTGCGCATCTGACAGTGATGATGACTACTACACCCAAGAAGAGCTGGACAACATGGACGATAGTGTCGTGGCATACATGGCAAGGAAGTTCAGCAACATGAGATTTAGAAAGAGCAACCGACCACAGAGAAAATCTTCATCTTATTATCGGGCTGCTAGGGGTGGTGGTAGTTCGTCAGGCTACAAAGGAAAAGGCAAGAATACCAGCTACAAATCTCCTTTGGATTTCAAAATGAAGTTCAAATGCTATAATTGTGGTGAAGCTGGACACTTTGCCTCGGACTGCAAAAAGCCTAAACAGACTTATCCAAAAGAGACATTTGAAGCTCTCAAAAGCAACTATGAAGCACTGTTGAAGGAAAGACATGGAAAACGAGCTTTATTGCTGACAGAAGGAAGAGCTTGGGATGATTCAGATGAGGAAGATGTTACTCATGTAGCAAACTTTGCCCTCATGGCTGAGACATCAGAGGAACCAGAGGTACCAGTTCTGACTCTTAAAGTAGAAATGTCTATTGATGATTATAAGGAACAGAACGGGGCTCTTAGTGAAGAGATCTATATGTTGTGCAAAAGCCTAGACTCTTCTCAAAAGGAACAGAAAACACTTGTTGCCAAATGCAGAATGCTTGAGGCAAAAGTGGAAGAGCTAGAGGCTGTTTGCACTGTAGATACTTCCCTAAGAGACTTTATTAAATCTCTGGAACACAAGCTCGTCCTTAAGGAAGAAGTAGAAGCATGTCTTAGGAACAATCTAGCTGAGTTAGAAACAAAATGCGAAGCTTACAAACTAGCTGCTAGTAAAGTGTATGTAGATAATGACACATTTAAGAAAATAACTGGAGTAGGTATAGGACTTGATTATTCTGACCTTCCTAAGAAAGAAGGAAATAGACCTATTGACCCTAGTTCCAGTGACCTTAAACAGGAAACACCTAGAATTCTTAAATCGGCTGTCAAACCTATCTACAAACATCTTGTTCCTAGAATAGAAGAAGAAGAGACTGAATTGATAGCTAGATATGAGATTGAGATGGAAGATCGCCAGAAAGAATAACCTACAACTCCTATCAAACAAGTGAAAATCAATTTCCCTAGAGATGAATCTAGACTAGGATTAGGAGCTAAGGCTGTTAAGCAACAAGGAAAGAGAGAGAAAGGCATAGAAGAGGTTAAGGCTGAACGAATAAAGAAAGCATGTTATCATTGTAAATCTACTGAACATCTTTCTTATGCATGCAAAGCTAACATGAATGTTCCTGCTGCACATGCCATGCCTATCACACATACAATGAATAATCTGCATCAGAATCATGCACAGTGTGGTCAACCTAATTGTATGCCATGCACTTTTAACATCATGCAAACTTTTGTGCATTTAATGAATGCATCTAGCCAGTCATGCTCAAATACTGTTGCTAGTTCAAATATCAAGAAAAAGTATGGGAGAGCCAAGACTGTCAGTCCTCCTAAAGTTAGGAGTGACAAACCTTCTCCTAAGACTGACAAATCTGTCAAGTCTGAGAAAGGAAAGGAGATAGTCGAAAGCTCTAGTAATGTGAAGAAAAGTGCATTTCCTGTTGTTAAACCTGTTGATTCTCGATCTTATCGAAAAGCCGGGCCCAATCAAAGTTGGGTTCCGAAGAATGCCTAACCAATCTGTCATTGCAGGGCATTAAGCAGAATAGAAATAAAGTTATATGGGTGCTAGACAGTGGAGCATCGAGGCATATGACTGGAAACAAGTCCCTGCTTACAGAGTTGGTTATGAAGGCTGGCCCTTATGTTACCTTTGGAGATGACAGCATAGGTGTGACTAAGGGATATGGCAAACTGAAAACTGGCAATGTCATCATTGAAGATATTTCCTATGTTGAGGGACTAAAGCACAATCTGTTGAGTATAAGTCAATTCTGTGACAAAGGTTACGAAATTGTCTTCAACAAGAAAGGTGTATCAATCAATCACATCAAGGAAGGCTCACTAGCTTTGAGAGGAGTTCGAAAGGCAAATCTTTTTGTTGCAGATATGGATTCAGCAAATCAGGATGAGGTCACCTGTTTCTACAGCAAAGCCTCGGATGATGAAAGCTGGTTATGGCACAAAAAGTTATCTCACTTAAACTTCAAAAAGATGAATGCTCTCGCGAGGCGAGAACTGGTGAGAGATCTACCTCAAATGGAGTTCGCTCCGAAAGGACTCTGTGAAGCTTGTGAAATGGGAAAGTCGAAGCGAGCATCGCATAAAAGCAAAGAAATTTTTAGTATTACTGAGCCTCTACAACTTCTTCATATGGATTTGTTTGGCCCAGTGAATGTCCTATCTTTGTCTAGGAAAAGAAATGCTTTGGTAATCGTGGATGACTTCTCCAAGTATACATGGGTATTGTTCGCAATGACGAAAGACGAAGTACCTTTCTTAATCATTGATCATATCACTCAAATTGAGAATGTTTCAACACTTACTGTGAAGACGATTAGATCAGACAATGGCACTGAATTCAAAAACGCAGTGCTAAATGACTTCTGTGTATCTAAGGGAATACGTCGTCAGTATTCAGCCCCGAGAACTCCACAGCAAAATGGAGTAGTTGAAAGGAAGAATAGAACTTTGGTTGAAGCAGCAAGAACTTTGTTGTATGATTCAAAACTTCCTCTGTACTTCTGGGCCGAAGCAGTGAGTACCGCTTGTTACACTCAAAATAGAACCTTGATCATAAAAGATAAAGAAAAGACACCATGTGAGCTAATGAACAACAGAAGACCAACAATCAAATACTTTCATGTCTTCGGAGCAAAATGCTATGTGCTTATAGATGATGAAAATCTAGGCAAGTTTGCAGCAAAAGCTCGTGAAGGAATCTTTGTTGGTTACTCTACAGACGTGGTGGCAGCTTATAGAGTGTTCTTGGTGAATGATCGAAAAGTGACTGAAAGTTACAACGTCAGATTCGACGATACCAAACTCTCATCAATTTCAAGAGATTCTAGTGAACCTGAGTCCCTAAAATTTCAGAATCTGGACTTAGAAGATCTTGAAGATGAACCTGAGTTGGTTGTTCCATTAAATGTTCCAAGCGTACATGAAGAACCTGAGTCTAGTGAACAAGCTAATTCTACAAGATCAGGAGAGACTTCTTCAGTACGAACCGGCAACAACTCAGGGGGAGTAAATAGCAGCTCAAGGACTACTGTTCAAGGCTCGAGTCGAGTTGACTCTAGTTCTGTAGGAGCTGGCACTAACTCAGGGGGAGTTAGTGAAAATAATCAAAGTAGTCAGCACCCCAACTCAAAAAGTCAAGCTGAATCATCAAGACAATTTCCAGGTGAACGGGTATGGAATAGAGACCATCCGTTTGAGTTAAATATTGGTGATCCAGATGCTGGTGTGACTACTAGAAGAACTGCAAGAGCTGACATGGCTAATATCTCCTTATATTCTGGGTTCTTATCCAAGCTTGAACCTAAAGAAATAGAAGAAGCTCTTGGCGATGCTGATTGGGTGATTGCAATGCAAGAGGAACTCAATCAGTTTGAAAGGCAGAAAGTTTGGAAACTGGTACCCCGACCAAAGAACAAATCCGTAATTGGAGCTAGGTGGGTATTCAGAAATAAACTGGATGAAAACGGACTTGTAACACGAAACAAGGCTCGTTTGGTTGCAAAAGGTTATTCTCAGCGAGAAGGAATTGATTATGATGAAACCTATGCACCAGTTGCAAGACTTGAGGCAGTCAGGATGTTCTTGGCATTTGCAGCACATAAGAACTTCAAGGTTTTCCAGATGGATGTGAAAAGTGCCTTCCTGAACGGAGAGTTAGAAGAAGAAGTGTATCTGGAACAGCCGCCTGGCTTCGTTGATCCAGAACATGCAGATTTTGTGTATCTACTCTTCAAATCTGTCTATGGCCTCAGGCAATCCCCAAGGCGATGGTATGAAACCCTATCCTTATTCTTAATTGAAAATGGTTTTGTTAGGGGAGTAATTGATAAAACATTGTTCTATAAAGTTGTGAGAAATGACTTAATACTTGTTCAAGTATATGTGGACGATATTATTTTTGGGTCATCAAATGAGCGCTTGTGCGAGAAATTTGCCAAGCTAATGCAGGAAAAATATGAGATGAGCATGATGGGAGAGCTGTCCTTCTTCCTTGGATTACAGATCAGTCAGAGAAAAGATGGTATCTTTATCTGTCAATCCAAGTACGTCAGAGATTTACTCGAGAAGTATAATCTAGAAGATGCATCAGCAGCTAAGACTCCCATGGCAACAGCCACGAAGCTTGATGAAGACAAATCAGGTAAATCAGTTGACATCACAAGCTATCGAGGTATGATTGGCTCACTCCTCTATTTAACTGCAAGTAGACCCGATATAATGTTCGCAACTTGTTTATGTGCAAGGTTCCAAGCGGATCCTAGAGAATCACATCTCGTAGCCGTCAAAAGAATTTTTAGGTATCTCAAGGGCACACCAAATCTAGGGATTTGGTACCCAAGAGATACAGGTTTTAATCTTATTGGCTATTCGGATTCAGACTATGCAGGTTGCAGGATTGATAGGAAAAGCACATCTGGTGCTTGCCAATTTCTTGGCAGAAGATTGGTGTCCTGGCAAAGTAAAAAGCAACATACAGTATCTACTTCTACTGCTGAAGCTGAGTACATTGTTGCTGGAAGCTGTGTAGCTCAAATACTGTGGATGAGGAACCAATTGAAGGATTATGGCATGGAGCACAAGAAAATTCCAATCATGTGTGACAACACAAGTGCCATTGCCATAACCAACAATCCTGTAGATCACTCAAGAACCAAGCATATTGACATCAGGTATCATTTCATAAGAGAACATGTCGAGGAGGGGACTGTGGAGCTACATTTTGTGCCCACAATGCAACAAATTGCAGATATATTCACCAAACCTCTTGATGAAGTAACATTCAATAGGTTGGTTGGTGAATTGGGAATGCTTAACACAAGTTAGTAAAGCCTTCTATCTGTAAAATCCATGTTTATGTTTGTATGTGCAAGCTAATCAATCATTATGTGCTTAGACTTTAATATGCCTAATTAATGATTGTTATAGGTTGCATATAGTGTGGTTTTGCATGAATTCATTGTGTTTTAAGTGTCTTTTATAGCACAAATCTGTGAATTTATGCTTGTTAGATTGCATGATCATAGGGGGAGTTAAATTCATAATATTCTAAATATTGCATGATTTTTAGATGAATTTACCTTTGATTTTCATGTAATTAGAGGCCTTAGAATTGAAAAACTTCAAAATTTCGAGTTAGGTTCTATCTCGAAACTCATCTAGAAATTCGACTTGAATTTCGACTTAAGCTGTCAGAGTGAAGTTTTTGAAAAATTCTAAGTTTGGGAAGAATTTCGAGTTGGCTATCTCGAAATTCATCTCGAAATTCGACTTCGAGTTCGAGTACGAGTTACCAGTGTGTCTAGTTCTATCTTCAAAATATTCGAGATAAATTCTATCTCGAATTTTATCTCAAAAGCTGAGATGAGGTTTCCTTTTAAGGGAATATTTTGAAAAGAACTGAGAATTAACTTCGAGTTAGTCTATCTCGAAACCCAACTCGAATTTCGACTTGGTGTTCGAGATAGAGTTCTCAGTTAAGCTAAAGGGAATTTTTCGAGTTACACTCCTAACTCGAAACATATCTTGAATTACCCTGTATTTTTTGCTTCAAGGGGGTATTTTGGAAAGAATTTGAGATTAACTTCGAGTTAGTCTATCTCGAAATTCAACTCGAATTTCGACTTGATGTTCGAGATAGAGCTCTTAGTCTATCTCGAAACTCAACTCGAATTTCGACTTGATGTTCGAGATAGACTTCTAACTCGAAAAGTATCTTGAATTTCCTTGTTTTTCTTAAGAGGGGAATTTTCCAAGTTTACTACAAATCAATAATCTTCAAGATAGGATTTCCCTATAGTTTCTGCTGTAAAATTGGTTAAAGTGCTTATTTGTGCATAATTGTTCGAGTCAACCTCTATCTCGAACTTTATCTCGAAGTTCGACTTGATGTTCGAGATAGAGATGTTCGAGATAGAAATGTTCGAGATAGAGTTCGACTTAGATGTCCCCTGTATGGACTTAGTACTTTTCACATTTTTTAACAGGGACATTTTTGTCATTTTACAATCACCTATATATACATCTCTAACTCGATGCCCAATTCACTTTACCTAATTTCTTTTTCACTGCAGCCGTTTCACAAGAACAGTGCGATTTCACAGACTTCATACTATTAACCCGTGTTTTTGTGATTAAACTCATACTAATCACGAATTACTGCCAAATTTTTGACTGTTAATCACTGTGTTATCATTAATCATTGTGATACTGTGTTTTGTAACCGCATATACACGCGCATATACATACACACAAACATCAAGTTTTGTGTATCTGTTCAAAACACGAATTCATATTCTCCACATATACACACGATTTCACTGATAAACACACGAATATTCATCTTTGTTGAATATTCAGATTTAGTATTGGCTATTGATTGAATCTCGTAGTTTAATTTCTAAAAGGGACTTTTGTTGTTCTTGGTAAATTAAAAGGGATACAATCTTTAATTCGTAATTTACTTGTTTTTCAAAATTAAAAAAAAAAAATTCACATCTTTTTAAGAAAAACATTTAAATTAAAATGGCTCACCAATTTTCACTTGCTAAAAACAATTTTTATAATATTTCTACGGAAATTGGTGATCAACTCCCGCGGTTTAAGTTTTGGATACGATTTCTCAATTTGTACTCCAAAGCTAGCCATGCTTTTACTGCTAAACCTACACTAGTACATGATGCTTTACAGCAGTTATGGACTAGTGCGGTTACTTTTGGGAGCAAATCAACCCCCTTTGGTTTCAGGTTTACCTTAGCGGGTCAGGAATATGAGGTGACCGAAGAAATTGTCAACAGGGTTCTGGGATTTCCAATTAAAGATGCCTATGATCCAGAACCTACTGCTGCAGAACGCCTCAGATTCTTTGAAGAAATTGGATGTTATCCTCCAAAAGGCCCAATCACGGGAAATATCAAAAAACAATTCTTCCATGTGGAATGGAATTACTTTTTCGAGGCCATCACACGATGTTTTCGGGCACGCGAAAAAGACTTTCATCAAATTCCAATTCCAATGCAAACCTTTGCAGTTGCCCTAGCAAGAGAACTGGATATAAACTATGGACGCATAGTTCTCTCTGAAATAGTGGGCTCAATGGGATCTCCTGAAAGCAGAGACCTCTCTACCACTGATGTCGTCTGCTGGTTTCCTCGGTTTCTTCAAATGCTGATCAATGACTTAATACCGAAGGATGCTCTTGCTGTTAGACAGGGATTTGCCAGAAGCCCAACATCTGCATCGCTAGGGATGGGCACTAAGTCACTTTCAACCATTGCTAATCAGGATAAACATCAAGGTAAACCAATGTCTACTCCTGAAAATCTTCAAATATGGCTTAGATATGATGCAGGAGTTACCAATTTGGAGGCATCATCACAAGTTTCATCACATGCTCAAAATCCATCTGTTCATGCTGAGGCATTTGATGAGATTCCTGATGAGGAAAGCGATGATGCACAAGGTAATCAATCAGGTAATCTCTCCATGCATACTATTCATTCCTCCTCCTATGTTTCTGATTCCGCGACCCAAGAGACTGCTAACCCGCAGGATCTATCCCAGGGTGATAGCCATATTTCTGACTCTGAGTCTGATACACATTCCTATTCTCTATCACCCTTGTTAACGGAAGTCAGAAAGCCAGCACGAGTATATGTAGAAGATGATGAGGAGAATGAACCCGAAGAGCAGCAACTTATTCGAAAGAAAGCCAAACTTTTCCACGCTGCTACTTCACAACCACAGTCAAACCCTAGCGTGTCACACGCAACCACTCCACCTCACGCGAGTGGTTCACCCCTTGAACAATCTGCACATAGGGATTTTGATTTTGGTGAGGATGATGTACCTCTTGAAGATACTGTTGCTTCAAGAGGACATGAAGTCTTAAGAACTTCAGCCGTACCTTCACCGGTACGTACTGATGCTGCAAAGAGGATCGGTTCTGATATCGTACAAGGACACTTTGCAGCCTCTCAGCCTGAGATTCCAACTCAGGAACAAACAGAATTTGATCCCATAACTGTCAACAACATTTCTTATCAATTTTCTGCAGGTACTGCTTCATTATTTGGATCAATCATTGAAGACATACACGAGCGTGAGACAGGGAGTGTGTGTGAGAGGTTAGGGAGAGAGGGACCTTCATTTTCAAGGCCCGAAACCGAGCGTCAAATACCAACAGAACGAGTATTAGAGCGAGGTCACCTAAACCAAACACCGTCCCTTAACATTGAAAATCTTGATACGCGTATGACTTCTATGGAAAATCAAATGAAGCAGTTCGGACAAACGATGGGGCAGTTTGGGATGAACATTGGAAACAACCAAAGGGCTCTAGACGACTACGCAGCAAGAATGGCAAGTCAAGCTACAGCTTTTGATGATTTGACAAATAAGGTAAATGACTTGGGCCATGCTGGTGGTGTCCTAGGAAGCACTCTCAATGAGAGGATGGGGGCATTGGAGTCTACAATGCATACAATGGCTGTGGAGATCAGTAGAATGATGTTCGCAGTCAGGAGTTTTGTGCCCCCGGAGTGCTTCGAGTCGCAACAACCTCCCCCCGATGCTGGTGCAGGTGGTGCTAGTGGAGCGGGAGCCTCTGGTTCTGGTTTTGGAGGTTCCTATGCAGCTGGTGGATCTGAAGACCAAGGTGGAGCTCAGGATAACTCACCTAAGGGGGAGAGTGGAAAGGAGACGAGACAGCAGGCAGTTCACATCGAAGAAATTGAAGAACCCGCTGATCTTGTCAAGGAACCAGAAGTTGAGCCGTCTGTTGATGAAGAGGCTCTGAGGATGAGGAAGGGTAAGGCAGTAATGGTTGATGAACCATTTATTGACCTGAGTCATCAGGAAACAGTACAGGAGGTACTTGACTCAGATTCTGACATGGAAGACGTACCGTTGGCACACGCTATAAAAAGATCTTTGAAGGAACAAGGTGGAGGTGCTGGGATGTCTTCCGGAATGCCTGAAGAATTTCCTGTTGATGAGGAAACCCTTAAAGCTCAACAGTTAGCCTTGGAACAAGCTCAGTTCCATAAAATGAAGATGATGCAAGAACATGCTGCATTCCTAGAGAAGAAGGGGGAGCTACAAGGGAAGCAGTTTGAGTATGAGCTTGCAAGGCTAGCTGATCCTCAAGTTGATCTGGACAAACGAAGGATAGGGTAGAAATGGGATGAAGCAAGGAAGATAATGATGGGACCCTGTGCAAAAGGAGTTCATAACAAGGATGCAGATGATCTGTTCTACAACTTGAATTTGCAGAATCCAATGACTGGGGACTATATAAATGCTTTGAAGAGATTAATTTCTAAAGTCAGGGTTGGATACAATGCAAATCTTAAGGAGTGGCAGGTTATCTTGTCTTTGGTAGAAGGAGTCCCAACATCTTTCCTATATGTGGATGACCAATTCATAATGAGAAGATCTGCGTCAGAGTTGTTCTTGCTAGCGACTAAAATTCAATACTCTCAATCTGAGGAGCTAAGCATTCTGTACAGGGATCAGTTAATGCAGCTAGCAGAGGACAAGGGTCCAGAATTCTCAACATATCCAAATTTTGTCCGGATGGTAGTTGACGGAAAGATGAAGAGGGTTAGCATGGAGGAAAATGATCTAATGGAGCTTTCAGTAGAATCTCTCAAAGCTGTCTGTAGACAAATGATGAGCTTAAAGATAAATCCGTGAAGATCATTGAAAGAGCAATATTCAAGAAGAGCAATGAGGTGTGGAAGTGTGATGTCATTGCTCCAAACCCTCTTGATGACGTGAAGATTGAGCCGGAGCTGATAGAGAAGAAATGGAATATTCTTCAAGCCATGAAGAATGTAGATGAAGCTCTGACTCTTCCTTCTGGAGCACTAGAACAAGGAGAAATAAGGGAGGCTATTGGTGTTCCAGGAAGTGATAGTGTATACTGGATACATGCTTATGTTGAAGATACAGCTGATGCCTTAGTATTCATAGATGCAGACCAGAATCAAACAATCTTGCATATGAGTGGACAATGGCTGCTACGGACTCAAGATGCTGCATTTCTGGAGAGAGTATTATATGTATTCAAATGGGGCGAAGTGGAAGATAAGTTTGTGGAAGAAAAGCAGAGACTCATGAGTTACCTGTCTGAAGTAGTGGTGGAAAAGAAGCGAATGGAGCGAGATGCGGCCAGTGTCCACAATACTGACCGTGTCAAGGGCTACCCCAAGATGATCTATTGTCAGTTTAAATCTGATAAATCTCACTGGAAACCTCAGCTCATCATGAAGAACATTGAGGATATTCCAAAGATCAGGACTACTCAGGAGGTGGACAAACTCAGAAGGCTTTTCAAACATCCTTATCCAGAGCCCAAGAACCCTCTAGAAATGGAAGCTGTGAGTCTGTTGAATGCTAGGTGGAAGCAGCTTAAAGATCCAGTATACAAGAAAGAAAAGCAGCAGAAGGAGAAGCGCAAAAGGCAGAAAGAAGAGAGAGACCAAGCTGCTGAAGCTAGAAAGAGGAAACGGAATTAGGGTTAAAGGTCAGAGTGGTGTGAACTTGAAGTTGGAAAAACTTCATGTCTTTTGGTTGCTTTAACTCACTTGAGGAAAATTCACCTTAGAGTGAATCCAATAAGGTGATACAAGTTTGACTAAAAGGTATGAAATAATCCAGGTGATAGGAATCACTCAAATGATCTTTAATTCGAAGTTCGAATTCTGTTTCTAGTTTAAGTTCTTTGTATTGTTTTCATGTAAATTTCAATTGTAAATTATTCAAGACTGTAATGTTAATTATCTTTTCTCGTCTCATTGTTTAGTTGAGTTATCCTTCATTAATTTGAATGTCATTGTTAGACAATCAAATTGGGGGAGATTGAAAGGCAGAGTGTGTAAACTTGTAACACTATAACTAATGTAACTCAAACTAAAGGAAAAGATACTTAACCAGAAGACAATCAAGAACAAGAAGTCACAAGAAATCAACATTAAATGAAGACAAGGTAATTGATACAATTCGACATGTTAACTATGATCAATCCAAGAAGAAATCATTGAGAGAAGTTCAAGTCAAAGTTGTTCATGCCTCAGTGATTTGGAAAGCCAAGAATCAAGATCATAACTATCAGTATCAATAAGACCAATTGATTTCAAGTGAACAAGAAGGAAAGCAAATATTGGAAAGCCACATTTCTAATTGGATATGGTAATTTATTCAAGAAGCAAAAACCCTATCAAGACTAGTCACTTATGAACCAGACCGTTGCATCAAGTGTTAGGACATTGATAGCAAGTTTATGTCAGTAATAAAGATCCATATTCAAGAGCTTGGTGAAGAATAAAGAAGACATGAAGATATCACAAGTTCAAGATGTGCATTGAAGTTTCAAGTTGAAGACCAGAATATTTTCTAAGTACTAAATATTCTAGATGGCCAAGTAGAAGTTTCTAAGTAGAAGTTCTACTTAGAACTTCGAGATGGCTAAGTAGAAATTCTCAAGTAGAAGTTCTACTTAGAGTGCAGCTTCAACATGACACATGGCATCTTCTGATTGGCAGATTTCCAAGCTTTCAAGATAAGGCAAGATTTATGTGGACATCATTGGGCCACGTACATCTTAGTCTTTGAAGACTACAGGACATAGATTACATGTAGTATAAATAGAAGTACTTGTGTAATGTTTTAGTTAGTGAGCAATTCTTGAGAAAAACACAAGAGAAAGAGAGAGAGTGCAATCACAGAGCTTAGTATCATTCACTTCTCTCTGAACTTCTGTTATACTTTGTAATGAATGTTGTAGCAACCCTTTCAAGTTATATATAAGACATATATTCCTTGAATCTGTGTGTTCATTTATTGCATCGTATTTATTGCTTCTCATATTCGAAAAGTTGTATTCACCCCCCCCCCTCTACAACACATTTGGACCTAACAATAATTCAAGGGATAATTACTAGGCCCTCTCCATCATCTAAGCAAGGTATAATATGTAACACCCCTAGATCCGGGGTCGGAGATCCAGGCTGTCACTCTATCCTTAATTCCCATTTTAATATTCATTATTCTTAATCTTCATTTTAGTATGTTGTGATCCCTCAATCACACTCAACATTTACAGATTATAGGCTCAGAGACGAAATTAAAATATTACTAAGTTATTACAACCATCTTGAAATAGTTATTACAACCCAAATTGTCATAATCTCAAAAGTTCAACTTAAAAAGGAATTACCAACTAAGGTGGCACTTGCGTCCAAAAGGAGGTTTGGTTTTCAGAAACTTACACAAGTCATGCTTGTAAATAAATCTAACCAACCTAAGCTGTAAACCTATCCAACTTAGTCTACTCACCTGTGGTAATGCTACTGGGTGCTGCCCTGGTACCTGCCTCGTAAACAGTCTCCTAAACTGCTGGCCGGTTAGCACGCTTTTGCGGAGGGTCTGCCTTGTTCTTGCCATGAGTATCTGTTGTTGTGTGGTGGTATATATGAAAGAAAAGCAAGAGTGAGCAATACAGCTCAGCCATATAATAATAGTTTTCAAAGTACTTTTGTTAACATAAACCATATGCCATATTGTATACTGATATTGTACCATCATTAAACATTTTTCATTCTTTATCCAGAAATATAACGAAGAATTTCTAAGGTACTTTGAATAGTTCATCATTCTGTTAACACTATCGGTAATTGAGCATCTAGGCTTTCATTACAGTGTTATAGTACAATTCCAATTGGAAGAATGGGATTATGCTGGAGCCTCTTCCACGATATCTGGTGATCAGCCAATATATCGTGCCTCTGCTTCTCTACTAGTAGAAGGACGACGTTCCCTTATCGAGTCGCATCCTGACCGCATATGGGCCTTAATATTTGGACTACGCCCGATGGCGATGTCCCCTCTTCCTCCAATCCCTAAGAGAATTCTATGCATCGTAGGAACAGAATTTAATTCAGTTTCCCCCAAGCACAAAGCTTGACAACTGGTTTGATAATCATTACAACTTTACTTCCATGAGTAATTGAGGAAGTAACTCTGATGTGTGGGTTGACTTTAGTCAACGGATTTTGATTACTAAGAATCGCATCATCAAACATAATTTGGGAGTTGGTCGGAGTTTTTGAGTGTTTAGTCAAACCTGAGCCCCTCCTTACAAGGTAGGGTGCATTTCTTATTGGTAGCGAAGGGAGAAAATAATTAATACTAGCTCCCAAAACCTTGGGTTCCCGAGTTTTGATAAGTTTGAGCGAGGTAGCAATACTTTTCGATGAATGAAGCTATAGTCAGTGAAGAAATGGGAACCCGATCCATTTTTAAATACTTTTTCGACGATCAGAAAATATTTAAAATAATTTTTTTTTAAGTTTTAAATAATTTTGAAATAAATAATATGATTTGTAAATCATCCTGGAATATTTAATAAATATTCAAATAATATTTATTAAATAAATAATAAGCTTAGAATATTCAATAAATATTTAAATAATATTTATTAAATAAATATTTACTCACAATTCTCAATTGAAAATCATATTCAACTTATTAATAAATATTCAAATAATATTTATTAATATCATCAAAGAAATTTTTAATCCGAAAATATCCAATTTATATTTATTGGATTATTTTTAAAACTAAATATAAGTCATATATCATCTCCGGAGACTTCCGGGTTTTTATGTCCTTATCCGGACGAAATATCTCCGACTCCCCTACAAAGAAAGGGTGTTATCATACCCTACTTGGAACTTTTAACACATCATCGCATACATGTATATATGTATTCATGCATACGTACTTGCTAAACAGGTTTATAAATCAACATAAATAAACCATATATTTCATGCTGATTCGCAAAAATAATTTTAAAACAGTTCATAACAGTTATACCACAACAACAACAGTTTGAAAATACATGAAGTACAAGTTTCGAAAACTTGCCTTGAAATCTCGGAGTAGTCGGGGTGCGAGGGATGGTCCGATAATCTATAACATAAGCATAAAGGCATCGTTAATTCTAAGCTTGAATTATCGACTCTTTACGAGTACTCAACTCGTAAAACGTGATAACGAACCAAATAAACTCTTCACCTCCTTAACATATTCGCATAGGTCAAATACTCCCTATAACATGCATTACATATTAATTCCATTTTTCAAGACCATTTCACTTAACCAAATCTCCATTTCACTTTCCAAGTTTTTATTCTAATGGCGATTTGCTTTGAACAACCTTCGCTCCCGAATTTTTATAAAATCGACCATTTACCCTGCTAAGCTCAAATTTTGCAGAGAACTTCCTGGACATACCACCTAGCTACTGTAAAAATTTCATAATAATAGACCAATTTTAAAGGGCTCGTTTGGCTTTGTAAATTCAGTCCATCTTAACGATTCATCCGTTTTAACCGGTTTCACTAAAACAAGCATAACTCATAGACCGTAAATCCTTTTTATGAGATTCAAATTCTCAATTACTCTACAAGGTCAGATCTACAAGTTTCCAGGAAATTTTGCCCAAAAATAACACTCATATAATTCGGGTGATTCTGCACAAGTGGTTTAACAAAATTTTGGCATTATAACGACTATAAATCGAATCTTACCAATATCCATGAACTCCATCTAACCAATTAATTCAACCACACACCATCAAGATCATATAAACATCATCAAGGGTCTATAATGCCAGTGGTAATATCCATTTATCACTACTCAAAATTTACCCATACTTATAAATGTTAAAACATCACAAACCCCTTAAACATGTACATACTTGCATCAATCTTTCAAATCAACTTATAACTCATGAAGTTTAAGGTGGGTGTGAGTATTTTACCTTCCTTGGAGTCTTAACAACCTTAACCAAGCTTAAAAAGGCTTGAGATCAAGTCCACAAGCTATTATAACCCTCAAACTTCAAGATCTAAACAAAGGTTCATAAGAAGTTATTCTTTACTCAAGAACTTCTTGATTTTATTTGAGCAAGTTATACTTAGTGTAAAATCATGAAATTAAATCCTCACCCTGGATATATCATGAAGTAATCCCAGAAATATTTTGATGATTTTAGGACGAGTAGAGCTTGGAGACAAAATTCATTTTTCTTGGCTATCTTGGAAAGTATCCAGAAAAGTGGAAGAGCAGCAGCAAATTGTCGAATTTATTTGACCAATCAAACGACCTTGAAAACTTACGAAATTAAATCCGCAACTCCGTATTGATGTATAGAAGAACTGGAATTTTTTTGATAATTTTCCGATGAGGGGAAGTGGGTGAAAAAAATCGGAAAGACACCCCTATAGAGTTTGGTCGGGAATTGCTTGAAAATGGGAGAGAGAGTTTCTTGTTTTTCTTGGATGCTTGGGTGTGATTAGCAACTGAATTATGAAGTTAAATTACACTCAAGGATGCAGCCATACCATGGTAAAAGTGTAGGACACCCACTTTCCAATTTGTCTCCCTAAATCAAGAAAGTTTGTCCCCTTTACTATTCACTCTAATTTGATTGAATTTGAAATAATTAGTTTGATTTAAAACTAATTATTTTGCATGGCACTTGCATGGCATATTGCATGGTACTTGCATGTATATTACTCACCTTAATAATCAACCAATGCTTACCATTTAATTCCATATGCAAGTTTGGAGATTTTCTTGTAAAAACGTTTCGTCGTGTAGAAATTTCTTTCATCGTTCTTGAACATTGGTCATTAAAATTCTTCTAATAAATTCCATAATTCCTTGCCATGGTGTTTAACTTAGCTTAGAGATTTTCTTAACCTCAATATCCCATATTTATACCAATATTTAATAAAAGTGAAAATCTACGTAATTTGACGGTTTCTGCATTCCCTTTCTTCTTTGTACAATGATACTTTATTCATAAAAGTATAAATACTTCTTCATTCATATAATATGATCTTAAAAATTTTACATGACTTCCACCAATCGTTGTTTATGATCATTTTAGAAATATTACAAAAACCTGGGTTCTTACAACCTTCCCTCCTTAAAAGGATTCCGTCCCGGAATCATTTCTAGAACAGATGGGGGTACTTCTCTTGCATGGCGCTTTCCAATTCCCAGGTTGATTCCTCGACATTGTGATTAGTCCACAAAACTCTTACCAGGCTGATGGTCTTGTTTCTGAGTACTTGCTCTTTCCGGTCTATGATTTCCACCGGTCGCTCGACGTAGGACAAATCTGGCTGTAAATCTACATGCTCATGTTCCACTATATGTTTCGCGTTGCGATTGTACTTCCTCAGCATAGAGACATGGAAAACGTTATGTACTTGCTGCAGACTTGGAGGTAAGGCTAACTCGTAAGCCACTTGTCCAATCCGCCTTAATATCTCGAAAGGTCCGATGTATCTCGGACTCAACTTCCCTTTCTTCCCAAACCTCATCAGTCCTTTCCAGGGAGATACCTTTAGCAGCACCATATCTCCTACTTCATATTCTCTATCCTTCCGAGCTAAGTCGGCATACTTACGTTGTCTGTCTTGGGCTGCTACCAATCTTCCCCTGATTAGAACTATTACATCTCTTGTCTGTTGTACCAGTTCAGGTCCTAATATCTTCCTCTCACCAACTTCTTCCCAACATAAGGAAGAACGACATTTTCGGCCATAGAGGGCTTCATATGGGGGCATTCCGATACTCGAGTGATAACTGTTGTTATAAGCAAACTCAATCAATGGTAAGTGCTCCTCCCAACTTCCCTTGAAATCCATAACACACACCCTCAGCATGTCCTCTAAGGTCTGAATTGTTCTTTCACTTTGTCCGTCAGTCTGGGGGTGGTATGCAGTACTCATATTTAGCTTGGTTCCCACACAGTCTTGAAAGCTCCTCCAGAACCTGGAGTTAAACCTCGGGTCTCTGTCGGATACAATGGTCACGGGAACTCCATGTCGTACCACAATTTCCCTTATATAGATGTCTACTAATCTATCGACCGTGTACCTCTCATTAATTGGGAGAAAGTGGGCGGACTTAGTCAACCTATCGACGATTACCCATATCGCATCGTGGTTAGTCTTGGTCCTTGGGAGTCCTACTACAAAATCCATGGCTAGGTGCTCCCACTTCCATTCTGGAATCTCTAGGGGTTGCAGTAGTCCACTAGGTCGTTGGTGTTCTGCCTTTACCCGTTGGCAGGTCAAACATCTATTGACCCATTCTGTCACATCCTTCTTCATGTTGGGCCACCAATAGTATTCTTTCAAATCTCTATACATCTTCGTGGTACCTGGGTGCACAGAGTACCTTGAGTTATGTCCTTCATATAGGATTTCATCCTTTAGTTCCTGAACATTTGGGACCCAAATTCTCGTTGCATATTTCATGATTCCTCCTGCATCTCTTTCGCACTTAATTTCCTCCCCGGTCAATATCTCTTCCTCCGAGTTCTTTTCCTCTTCCATCTTTTGCTCTTGGCATATTCGAATCTTTTCCAATAATGGAGGCTGGATCTGAATTCCCATTAACACTTCTTGGCTACTTCTCAATGTCTTAACTTCGATTTCTAGCTTCTCCATTTCCTTTATCAATTCTTCTGCTGAAGTCATCATCTTGAGCCTTTCCTTCCTGCTAAGGGCATCGGCCACCACATTGGCCTTTCCTGGATGATAACGAATCTCACAATCGTAATCCTTGATTAACTCTAGCCATCTTCTCTGTCTCATATTCAATTCTCTCTGGGTAAAGATGTACTTGAGGCTTTTATGATCTGTGTAAATTTCACACTTTTCTCCATATAGGTAATGCCTCCATATCTTTAATTCGAAGACTATCGCGGCTAGCTCTAAATCATGGGTAGGGTATCTTACTTCATACTCCTTTAACTGTCGGGAAGCATATGCAATCACCTTACCGTGCTGCATGAGCACGCAACCTAGTCCTTTATGCGATGCATCACTATAGATCACAAAGTCCCCCTTATCATCTGGCAGTGCTAGCACTGGGGCGGTCATTAATCTTTTCTTTAGCTCTTGAAAGCTCTCGTCACATTTCTCATTCCATACAAACTTTTCAGTCTTTCTGGTGAGTCGGGTCAATGGGGCTGCCAGTTTGGCAAAGTCTTGCACAAACCTCCTATAATACCCGGCTAGTCCCACGAAACTTCTTACTTCGGTCGGGGTGGTCGGTCTTTCCCATTTTGATATTGCCTCTATTTTGGCAGGGTCAACTAGTACTCCTTCACTACTAACCACATGACCTAACAATTGTACCTCCCTCAACCAAAATTCGCATTTAGAGAATTTGGCATACAACTTTTCTTCCCTCAGGATTCCTAGGACTATCCTCAAGTGTTCCGCATGTTCTTCCTCAGTCTTTGAATAAATCAAAATATCGTCAATGAAAACTATGACACACTTGTCTAGGTATTGTTTGAATACTCGGTTCATCAAGTCCATGAATGCCGCGGGGGCGTTAGTCAGTCCAAAGGACATCACTAGAAACTCATAATGGCCGTACCTAGTGCGAAAAGCAGTCTTGGGTATATCTTCCGGTTTGATCTTTAACTGATGGTACCCCGTTCTGAGGTCTATCTTCGAAAAGTGAACTGCTCCCTTGAGTTGGTAAAAAAGGTCGTCAATCCTAGGCAAGGGGTACTTGTTCTTAATGGTTAACTTATTCAACTCTCTGTAGTCTATACATAGCCTCATACTACCATCCTTTTTCTTTACAAACAACACTGGGGCACCCCATGGGGACACACTTGGTCTTATCATGCCCTTATCCAACAGTTCTTGCAACTGAGTGGCCAGTTCTTTCATCTCAACCGGGGCCAATCGATAGGGGGCTTTAGAAACTGGTGCGGTTCCTGGTGCTAATTCTATCGCAAACTCGATTTCCCTATCGGGTGGTAACCCAGGAAGGTCTTCTGGAAACACATCTTCAAATTCCCTGACAACTGGAATGTCCTTCAGTTCAGGGTTTCTTTGCTTCGTGTCTAATACATAAGCTAAGTAGGCCTCGCTGCCCTTTCGTACTAACTTTTTTGCTTGAGCAACAGTCAAGAATTTTTGAGTCTGTCGCTGTCCTTTGAATATGACCTCTCTCTTTCCTGACACCTTTATCCTAACTTTCTTGCTCTTGCAATCAATCTGGGCACCATTACTTGCCAACCAATCCATCCTTAAAATGACATCGAATCCGCCTAACTTAAACGGAATTAGGTCTGCCTGAAAGTGGTGACCTCCTATTACTATATCGCAGTTAGGGTATATCTGGCTCACAGGAACCACTTCATGGTTAGCTATTTCTACCATTAGTCGTTCCTTTAACATTTCTGGTTTCAAGTTTAGTTTGCATGCAAAATCTTGTGATATAAAAGACTTAGTAGCTCCAGAATCAAACAAAGTATTTGCACTCAAGGTGTTAAGGGAGAGGGTACCTGCGATGACATCCTCATCCCTCACTGCATCTTGCACTGTCATGTTGAAAGTTCTAGCGGTGGGTGGTCGATTGGATGCAGTACCGCTCATCCTTGATCCTGTCGGTTTCAGTTTAGGGCAGTCTTTCTTCCAGTGGTCCGTACCTCCACACTGGAAACATTTCATGATTGAGTTCCTCTGGGGGCAATTGTTGGAATAGTGTCCGATCTGTCCACATTTGAAACACGTCGTCGTACCCTGGAGACATACTCCTGAATGTTTCTTCCCACAAGTCTTACAATTAGGTAGGGGAGGGCGCGACTGTCCTGATATGGGTGCCCTGGTTGACCCACCTCCTTGGCCAACACTCTTGCTTTCTGCTCTGTTAAACCCTGTGCTTTTGGCTGGCTGGGTCACTGTTCCTCTAACAAACTTGCTGGAGAAACTCCCACTTGCAGCACCACTACTTCGACTTTCAAACTTTCTTTTCTTCATGATCTTGTCCTTCTGAGACTGCTTACTTCCTGCCTCCACAATTGACGCCTTTTGTACTAGAGTGGCGTAATCTGTAATTTCTAACACCGCGACACGGTTCTGGATCCACTGTTTCAATCCTTGTTGAAACCTCCTTGTCCTCTTAATTTCAGTGTTCACATAATCTGGAATGAACCTTGATAGCTCAGTGAACCTAGCCTCATATTCAGCTACAGTCATATTGTCTTGTTTAAGCTCTAGGAACTTGAGTTCCATCTGGGTCTCCATAAACCTTGGAAAGTACTTTTCCAAGAATAACTCTGTGAATCTGTCCCATGTAACCACTCCAGCTGGTTCCACATTTTTCTTGGCCTCCCACCAATAGTTGGCCTCTCCCTTAAGCAGGTATGTAGCAAAAATAGTTTTTTGGGCTTCCTCAGTGCCCATAATCTCAAAGGTCTTTTCCATCTCCTTTAACCAAGCCCTGGCCTCAACGGGGTCTGCTGTCCCCTGTAATTCTGGGGGTTTAATTGATTTAAATGCCTTAAAGGCATTGGCTATTGCATTGTTGGGGCCGCGGGGTGGTGGCTGGGGTCGCGGCTGGCGTTCCAGATTTTGCCTCATCAGGCGCATAAACTGTTCCATAGGGTCCTCTTCTTCTTCCTCATAATCCTCATCTTCAAACTCATTGTACTCATCTCCCTCATCCTCCGGTTCTGGGTGACGGCGTTCTTCTTCCCTGTGTTGGTTACTACCATGAGTGGCGGACTCGGTAGGGTGAGTTCTTGTGTTTCTCCTTGGTGGCATTTTTCTGAAAGTATAAATTTATAAAAATTCTGTTAGGGTTTCCTCATTTTTCTTAGTCTGGTTTTCTGTGATTTGCACCTCGAAGGTGAAATCTTTTACAGGCATATATGCACCTCATAAATAGCTATCAAACGATCATGGCATCATATGTATATGAAAACTTAAATGGAAACAGTTGCTAAATCAAACGAAAATTACATCATATTAATGCTAGTGACTTCTCAGAGTCACGGTTTCAAGTACAACATAAGAATGAAATATATAAAAGTACATCAAAAGCAAGTTAACATGTCTTTCTATCCAGAGGAAATATACTACGGAACTGACATCACTATCAAAAGTAAAACTACTACAACATCCCTCTGTACTAGAAGACTGAACTGGTCAACCATCCACCAATCTGCGTGAAAGCGTATCGCCTCCCTAACTCGGCGCATAGTCCTCGAAAGGACTCTCTCTGCATCACTTCTGCGGATCCTCCTCCTGCGGTGGGAACGTGGAAGTGCTCTAAGTCGGGTGAGAGCCCTCCTCTCAATCCCCAGGACTGCCCACCTCATCTATCTAGCTCTAGAGGCTCTCCCCTAGGAGTATAGTCTCGCTCGTCTCTCCTCAGCTAGCTGGAACCTCAGCTCAGCTACTCGGGCCTCCGCTGCCACCAGGTCGGTGGCCATACGGGTCACCATCCAGTCGTACTCAGTGGCTCTAACAACCTGTATGGGAGGACTAATCGGTTCACTCTCCGAGGCAACCTCAGTCTCTCCATCCTCTGAAATAGGCTCCTCTGATTCACCATCCATATCAGTATCCCAATGAAATCCACTAGGGGATGAATCCTCTCTGAGGAGAGGGGAGTGCATAGGGATATCAGTCCAAACCACCTCCTCATCCTCAGGCTCCTCTCCGGGTGTGGGGTCAGCTGGAACATCGTCCATGGGGTCCTCCTCTGGGTCACTATCTGACTCATCTGAATCCACTGGGTCCTCTACAGGAATAGGGTCATCAGCTCTGGGATCCTCCTCGGGATCCTCCTCCTGGACTATCTCTCTATCTGTCTCAACATCAGGCTCATCTACAGCTCTCAGAAGAGCATCATCATGTCGCTGCTCGGAACTCTCAGGTAGCTCTACATCCTCGGGTATCTACACAAAAAGGGAAAAATGTTACTATCCTTGAGGTTCTGATAAGTAGTTCCCTTATTAGGCTTAATGTTGTTAGGGCTATGTCTATTAGTCCGAATATGTTTCGGTAAGGGTTTGGGTCCTTAAAGCTTCCTATCGTCTCTGAGATTATAACCTAACGCTCTGATACCATTTCTGTAACACCCATAGATCCGGGGTCGGAGATCCAGGCTGTCACTCTATCCTTAATTCCCATTTTAATATTCATTATTCTTAATCTTCATTTTAGTATGTTGTGATCCCTCAATCACACTCAACATTTACAGATTATAGGCTCAGAGACGAAATTAAAATATTACAAAGTTATTACAACCATCTTGAAATAGTTATTACAACCCAAATTGTCATAATCTCAAAAGTTTAACTTAAAAAGGAATTACCAACTAAGGTGGCACTTGCGTCCAAAAGGAGGTTTGGTTTTCAGAAACTTACACAAGTCATGCTTGTAAATAAATCTAACAAACCTAAGCTGTAAACCTATCCAACTTAGTCTGCTCACCTGTGGTAATGCTACTGGGTGCTGCCCTGGTACCTGCCTCGTAAACAGTCTCCTGAACTGCTGGCCGGTTAGCACGCTTTTGCGGAGGGTCTGCCTTGTTCTTGCCATGAGTATCTGTTGTTGTGTGGTGGTATATATGAAAGAAAAGCAAGAGTGAGCAATACAGCTCAGCCATATAATAACAGTTTTCAAAGTACTTTTGTTAACATAAACCATATGCCATATTGTATACTGATATTGTACCATCATTAAACATTTTTCATTCTTTATCCAGAAATATAACGAAGAATTTCTGAGGTACTTTGAATAGTTCATCATTCTGTTAACACTATCGGTAATTAAGCATCTAGGCTTTCATTACAGTGTTACAGTACAATTCCAATTGGAAGAATGGGATTATGCTGGAGCCTCTTCCACGATATCTGGTGATCAGCCAATATATCGTGCCTCTGCTTCTCTACTAGTAGAAGGACGACGTTCCCTTATCGGGTCGCATCCTGACCGCATATGGGCCTAAATATTTGGACTACGCCTGATGGCGATGTCCCCTCTTCCTCCAATCCCTGAGAGAATTCTATGCATCGTAGGAACAGAATTTAATTCAGTTTCCCCCAACCACAAAGCTTGACAACTGGTTTGATAATCATTACAACTTTACTTCCATGAGTAATTGAGGAAGTAACTCTGATGTGTGGGTTGACTTTAGTCAACGGATTTTGATTACTAAGAATCGCATCATCAAACATAATTTGGGAGTTGGTCGGAGTTTTTGAGTGTTTAGTCAAACCTGAGCCCCTCCTTACAAGGTAGGGTGCATTTCTTATTGGTAGCGAAGGGAGAAAATAATTAATACTAGCTCCCAAAACCTTGGGTTCCCGAGTTTTGATAAGTTTGAGCGAGGTAGCGATACTTTTCGATGAATGAAGCTATAGTCAGTGAAGAAATGGGAACCCGATCCATTTTTAAATACTTTTTCGACGATTAGAAAATATTTAAAATAATTTTTTTTTAAAGTTTTAAATAATTTTGAAATAAATAATATGATTTGTAAATCATCCTGGAATATTTAATAAATATTCAAATAATATTTATTAAATAAATAATAAGCTTAGAATATTCAATAAATATTTAAATAATATTTATTAAATAAATATTTACTCACAATCCTCAATTGAAAATCATATTCAACTTATTAATAAATATTCAAATAATATTTATTAATATCATCAAAGAAATTTTTAATCCGAAAATATCCAATTTATATTTATTGGATTATTTTTAAAACTAAATATAAGTCATATATCATCTCCGGAGACTTCCGGGTTTTTATGTCCTTATCCGGACGAAATATCTCCGACTCCCCTACTAAGAAAGGGTGTTATCATACCCTACTTGGAACTTTTAACACATCATCGCATACATGTATATATGTATTCATGCATACGTACTTGCTAAACAGGTTTATAAATCAACATAAATAAACCATATATTTCATGCTGATTCGCAAAAATAATTTTAAAACAGTTCATAACAGTTATACGACAACAACAACAGTTTGAAAATACATGAAGTACAAGTTTCGAAAACTTGCCTTGAAATCTCGGAGTAGTCGGGGTGCGAGGGATGGTCCGATAATCTATAACATAAGCATAAAGGCATCGTTAATTCTAAGCTTGAATTATCGACTCTTTACGAGTACTCAACTCGTAAAACGTGATAACGAACCAAATAAACTCTTCACCTCCTTAACATATTCGCATAGGTCAAATACTCCCTATAACATGCATTACATATTAATTCCATTTTTCAAGACCATTTCACTTAACCAAATCTCCATTTCACTTTCCAAGTTTTTATTCTAATGGCGATTTGCTTTGAACAACCTTCGCTCCCGAATTTTTATAAAATCGACCATTTACCCTGTTAAGCTCAAATTTTGCAGAGAACTTCCTGGACATACCACCTAGCTACTGTAAATATTTCATAATAACAGACCAATTTTAAAGGGCTCGTTTGGCTTTGTAAAGTCAGTCCATCTTAACGATTCATCCGTTTTAACCGGTTTCACTAAAACAAGCATAACTCATAGACCGTAAATCCTTTTTATGAGATTCAAATTCTCAATT
Organism: Saposhnikovia divaricata; assembly: GCA_036435485.1. Taxonomy (NCBI): domain Eukaryota; kingdom Viridiplantae; phylum Streptophyta; class Magnoliopsida; order Apiales; family Apiaceae; genus Saposhnikovia; species Saposhnikovia divaricata. The sequence continues at coordinate 61,669,281 of CM071597.1, read as the reverse complement.
ACTCTACAAGGTCAGATCTACAAGTTTCCAAGAAATTTTGCCCAAAAATAACACTCATATAATTCGGGTGATTCTGCACAAGTGGTTTAACAAAATTTTGGCATTATAACGACTATAAATCGAATCTTACCAATATCCATGAACTCCATCTAACCACTTAATTCAACCACACACCATCAAGATCATATAAACATCATCAAGGGTCTATAATGCCAGTGGTAATATCCATTTATCACTACTCAAAATTTACCCATACTTATAAATGTTAAAACATCACAAACCCCTTAAACATGTACATACTTGCATCAATCTTTCAAATCAACTTATAACTCATGAAGTTTAAGGTGGGTGTGAGTATTTTACCTTCCTTGGAGTCTTAACAACCTTAACCAAGCTTAACAACGCTTGAGATCAAGTCCACAAGCTATTATAACCCTCAAACTTCAAGATCTAAACAAAGGTTCATGAAAGTTATTCTTTACTCAAGAACTTCTTGATTTTATTTGAGCAAGCTATACTTAGTGTAAAATCATGAAATTAAATCCTCACCCTGGATATATCATGAAGTAATCCCAGAAATATTTTGATGATTTTAGGACGAGTAGAGCTTGGAGACAAAATTCATTTTTCTTGGCTATCTTGGAAAGTATCCAGAAAAGTGGAAGAGCAGCAGCAACTTGTCGAATTTATTTGACCAATCAAACGACCTTGAAATTACGAAATTAAATCCGCAACTCCGTATTGATGTATAGAAGAACTGGAATTTTTTTCATAATTTTCCGATGAGGGGAAGTGGGTGAAAAAAAATCGGAAAGACACCCCTATAGAGTTTGGTCGGGAATTGCTTGAAAATGGGAGAGAGAGTTTCTTGTTTTTCTTGGATGCTTGGGTGTGATTAGCAACTGAATTATGAAGTTAAATTACACTCAAGGATGCAGCCATACCATGGTAAAAGTGTAGGACACCCACTTTCCAATTTGTCTCCCTAAATCAAGAAAGTTTGTCCCCTTTACTATTCACTCTAATTTGATTGAATTTGAAATAATTAGTTTGATTTAAAACTAATTATTTTGCATGGCACTTGCATGGCATATTGCATGGTACTAGCATGTATATTACTCACCTTAATAATCAACCAATGCTTACCATTTAATTCCATATGCAAGTTTGGAGATTTTCTTGTAAAAACGTTTCGTCGTGTAGAAATTTCTTTCATCGTTCTTGAACATTTGCCATTAAAATTCTTCTAATAAATTCCATAATTCCTTGCCTTGGTGTTTAACTTAGCTTAGAGATTTTCTTAACCTCAACATCCCATATTTATACCAATATTTAATAAAAGTGAAAATCTACGTAATTTGACGGTTTCTGCATTCCCTTTCTTCTTTGTACAACGATACTTTATTCATAAAAGTATAAATACTTCTTCATTCATATAATATGATCTTAAAAATTTTACATGACTTCCACCAATCGTTGTTTATGATCATTTTAGAAATATTACAAAAACCTGGGTTCTTACATAATAAGAGTTTCAAGCCCTTTTATCCATTCAATTTCAAGATATTAATTGTTATAGATATTGTGAATAGTAACCATGTTTAGTTTTTCTTTTAGATCTTGGATTATAAGGGTTGTAGGAGATCATTCAAGGTGTTCTTGAGTTTTGTAAGGCTTACCCAAGGCTCCTAGGTGCTCAAGAAGGTATAAAAATCATAAACCCTTTTGGCCATGTAGTGTTTATGATGTTTGGTGATAGATCCATGTGTTATGGTGTTAATCTTGGTTGTAAAAGTAATGGATGACATGGATCTTGAGTTTTGATGTTGTGATTGTGATTTTTATGATTGTGGATAGTATATGTATCTCCATGAATGTTATAAAGCATGAACTAAGTGAATTAGGTGTTGGTTGTGTTGTGGAATTAAGAACATTGGTTGATCTAAGTGAAACATGCTTGCTGAGTTTTTCCAGGAACATTGACCTGTCTTGTAACATGGTTTTGAACCCCCAAATATTGTCCCCTGAGGTCCAACCATATATTGTTGGAAAGTTAATTGAATGTAGTTTCTGGAAATGTATGGTTCATGACTAGGTGATGTATAGATTTTAAGTTATGGCCGGAGAAGTAAATTGTGTTTCTGGATTCCGGACTGCACTAATTGACCCCCTTGTGAACCTTGTTTAAACCCCTAAAAATTTATGTGGGATCATGGAAAAATTTGAGAAGCTAGGAAATGCAGTGGTGAAGAATACCCAAAAAGAATTGGATTAAAATATGAATTTTTGAATTTTATAAAAATGCTAGAGTAAATTTCGCGCAAGGGATAAAGTCGTTAAGTGGAGTATAATTCTAGGGGTAATGGTTATGATTCGAATGTGGTAACTAAATTAAGTCAAATAAGTGACGAGCGTAATCGAGTGATGACATGAACCTATAGTGGGGCTAGAGAGTCATAAGACGAAGTCGTTAAGTTAATTTCGTACCCCCTAAAATCCCGTAATTAAAGAGATATTGTTAAGGTACTAACGAGCGGTTAACGCTTATGTATAGATCGTTCCACTCCGCACGCTCGACCACCCCAACCAAACCAAGGCAAGTTTACTTTTCAAAACTTATACATATACAAGGACTTTCACTGTTGTGTTTGTAGTTTTCAATTATATCAAATGTTATGTTTATCGAAGTATTGATGCAATTGAGATTGTATAAGTACATATGTGTTTGTACACCTTGAACTTAGATTGAAATGTTTTCTTCGGACAACGACTCTAGCAATAGAGGTCGTAGCGGTCCATATATACTATTGACCGGGGAGCGGTATATTATTATATCGTAACTAGTTTGCGAAAACCCGAAGGGTCATTCGAGGAGTATCGTATACTCAAGTAATTATTGTTATATCTTCGTAAATACTCGAAACCCTATCTTGGATTAAAAGTTATTTTATCGAATAATTATTTTATTAATTATTAATATTAAATCTTAAAATATTATTTATTAACTATTGTTCATTGTTTTAAAGATGAAGTCAATCCAAGATGCATTTAATACTTTCAAACTCGAACTCTTTCGAACTCAAAACATTTTCGAAAACCCCCGGTCAGGTTCTGCTTCTTGTAAGATTTCAAGAATCATCGGTCGACTGATGTCGGACCTCAATTACTCTGTTTTCAATCAAAATCAAGTTTTCAAAATAAAAAGAAAAAGGGACTCTGGCAGGTGTGGGAACCGTTGACCAACGATTCCCGTGATGTGTAAGCGGCCGTGAGCCAGGCGGTCCATCAATTATTATTCCGGCCCAGGTGTTGCCGAAGGATGATTACGGATGTAGTTTTCATCGAGGGTGATTACGGATGTAGTTTTCACCCGGGGATAGTTACGGATGTAGTTTTTATCCTTCTACCGGTAGAGAAGACCCGCGAATTATTGGACTTGGATGTGGCGACTGATCATCGTCAATCCTTGGCAGGTTTTATGTTTTCTTTAAGTCCCATTCCTCCATTTTGGAAAAATGCTTTGACACTGCTTCTTAGGCTTTTGTGCCAAGTTGCTGATAGTGTTCTATTTTGATGAGAAAGATGTTGACTCTATGCAGTATCTAGAACTGCAAGTTTATTTTGAAAACAAGGGCACGTATTGGTGTACCTTCGGAATTTATCAACAATGACAAGTGATTTTATATCTGATTGATACAAATGAGTTTAATAACTGCTAATCATATGAAATGTTATATTTCTTACCTTATACGTATATTTCTTGCTGAGCTATAGTTGCTCACTCTTGCTTGTTTTCAAATTTTACAAACACAACAGCTAAGCGAAATGGCAAGACCCAGACAGACTGCTCGAAAGCAGGTGACTAGACCCGAGCCAGCAGTTGAGATTCCACCGGTAGGCCCCATTAGCCGGATTGGTTGGCAGCTTTTGTTAGTTCATTTTATTTATCAGTATGACCTGTGCAAAGCAGTGTATCGTAACAAACTATCAAGCCGCCAACTTCGCTTCATATCGAAGTGTCGCTGGTAGCATAAATACTATTTAATTCGGTCTGTAATAACTCTGATACTTTTATTTCTGCTTAATCAATGTTGTGACGTTTCTGAGGCTCTAACCTGTGTGTGTGTGTGCGGTGTGAGTTTATTATGGGGTCGATGGCTGTTTTATATATATTATGTGCAAGAACAGGTATGCTATTAATGGAAAATGGACCGTGAGCGCCTAGATCTCCGACCCCGGATCTGGGGGCGTCACAGGTGGCAGCCGAAGATGGTAGTGGCTCTGATGAGGATGATTCAGATGATCTGGCAAGGAAGAGAGTTCTGATGATGCTCCACAGGAGTAGGTGGCCTTGCATGGCCTTGTTAGCCGCTTGTGGCTTTGTTTATTTTCATTCGGGGTCCTTCGTGGACTTGACTTTTATTTGATAATGTCTGTAACTTAAACCTTGGCTCTCCGGGGCATCTTATCTATGCAGTTGTTTCCTTTTATTCGTATGTTCTTTTATTTTCGGTACTTGGTCATTCTAGACTTACACTCGACAGGTGCTTGGTACATAATTAAAATCACAGAATCATAGAATGGAAAACAACTTGCATTAATATTGGAAAGGGGTTCTACCCTTACGTAGATTACCACTGTCCTACTCGAGGCAATAAGCCCTGGAATGGTTTCATTGAACCTTATTTCTACTTTTCCTAATAGATAGATAAAAAGCTAAGTCTTTACAAGAATGGTTTAAACATAATAAACCTTCAGGTTCAAAGCGTGCCATGTGCGAGGCACCTCGTTTCCATCCAAGGTTTCCAGCTTGTAGGATCCTCGTCCTAGTGTCTTCCTGACTCGATACGGCCCTTCCCAGTTGGGGGCTAGCTCTCCTTTCTAGCCAACTTCGGAGGCCTCTATCTTTCTTAGAACCAAATCGCCTTGTCGAAAGAACCTCTTCTTTACCCTTTGGTTGTAGTGGAAGGATGCCCTTTTCTGATGCTCTGCACTCCTGGCATTTGCCTCATCCCTAACCTCATCAATCAGGTCAAGGGCGAGCCTCATACCTTCTTCGTTAGTCTCAGGTTCATATGCCTTCACTCGTGGGGATGCATGTGTAATTTCCAAGGGCACAACTGCCTTGGCTCCATAAGCCAGCAAGAACGGCGTTGCTCCAGTCGTCACTTTATAGGTGGTGCGGTATGCCCAGAGTATAGGCAACAACTCATCCACCCAAGTGTTTCTCGAGTGTTCGACCCTCTTCTTAAGTCCATCGAGGATAATCCGGTTTGCTACCTCTGCTTGTCCATTAGCTTGAGGATGAGCCACTGAAGTAAAGCGAAGCTCAATAGCATTCTCCTCACAATATTTCTTGAACTCTTCATTGTTGAACTGTGTCCCATTATCCATCACAAGGATTCGAGGGATACCATACCTGCAGATTATGCTTTCCCAAAAGAACTGAGCGAATTGTTTGGTGGTTATCTTGGTTAAAGGTTTAGCCTCAATTCACTTAGTGAAGTAGTCGATTGCCACTATCAGGAACTTCCTTTGTGCTGAAGCTACGGGGAAAGGTCCAAGTATGTCCATTCCCCACATTGCGAACGGGATAGGAGAGTTAATCGAGGTTAATATTTCAAGCGGTTGCCTTACAATCGGAGCGTGCTTTTGGCACCTGTGACACCTCATGACATAATTCTGCGCATCGGCCAACATCTCTGGCAAATAGAATCCCAAACGAGTGATCTTGTGAGCTAGGGCTCTGCCCCCCAAGTGTTGCCCACAGATCCCTCCATGAACTTCCTCTAGTGCTTCCTTTGCCTCATGGGGCCTTAAACATCTCAAGTATGGAATGACGAAAGACTTCTTGTAAAGGATGCCTTCAATCAAGGCATATCTCAACGCTCTCACCGACAGCTTTCGTGCCTCCTGGGCATCGTCAGGGAGCCATCCGGCTTCTAAGTGAGCTTTGATTGGATCTATCCGACAGCTCCCTACATTAATTGGTGCCACCAATTTCGAGTTGATGGCCGGGGCCTTCAAGACCTGGAAGTAAACACTCCCTGCATAATTCTCTATTTCTGAAGAAGCGAACTTGGACAGGGCATCAGCCTTAACGTTCTCTTCTCTCGGAATGTGCTCCACATAGCACTCGTCAAACTGAGTCATAATAGCTTTCAAAACTCTCATATATTTTGCCATAGTTTCATCCTTGGCTTCAAATTCACCGTTCACTTGCGATACTACCAGTCTTGAATCTCCACAAATTTTAAGGTTTTTGACCTTCATAATTCTGTCCAAGCCCAATCCGGCTATCAAGGCTTCATACTCAGCTTCGTTGTTGGTTGTTGGGAAGTCCAACTTCAGAGCATACTCAACTATAGACCTATCGGGGCTTTGCAAAACCATTCCTGCACAGCTAGATTTTGTTTTTGATGCCCCATCAAAATAGAGCACCCAATATTCCTTCTGATCTGGTAATAGCTCTTTATCTTTATCCTTACCTTCAGGGGTGGGTACTATCTCCTACCCCCCGACTTCTTGGTTGCCAATGGTACATTCAACCACGAAGTCAGCCATTGCCTGAGCCTTGATCACTGTCCGAGGCTTGTATGTGATATCAAATTCTCCAAGTTCGACTGCCCACTTGATTAGCCTTCCACTGGCCTTCGGGCTGTGCAAAATATTTCTCAATTGTTGGTCCGTCAGGACTTCGATCTTGTGTGACTGGAAGTATGGTCGTAGCTTTCTCGAAGCTGTTATTAACGCCAAAGCAAACTTCTCAATAGGAGAGTAATTCAATTCAGCTCCGTGTAACACCTTGCTCACATAGTAGATAGGTTTCTGAACCTTGCTCTCTTTTCGAATGAGAACAGCACTCAGGGCTTGTTCAGACACATCCAGATACAGATACAAGGTTTCCCCGAGACTAGGTTTGGCCAACAATGGGGCTTCAGTCATGTACTTCTTCAACTGTTCAAAGGCCTCTTGGCTCTCAAGAGACCACTCAAAATTTTTCAGCTTCTTCAATGCTTGGAAGAAGGGCAAGCACTTGTTGCCAGACTTAGAGATAAATCTCCCCAGGGCTGCTACTCTGCCCGTCAGCATCTGTACATCTCGTATAGAACGGGGTGGTTCCATGTGAAAGGCATATGATGTAGCCTATTTGTATTTCGAGGATTCAACTCAACTTAAACAAGAATGTAATAGTAAATAGTATATGTACTGTCACAGGGATCTCAATTGTATTATCTGTCAGAAAGGAAAGAAGACAAAGTCAATCTACCATTTTGAGTTATACTACACTTGAAGAAGTTCATTCAGTTGATCAAGCATCAGTGGAGTAATCAAGACAGTGGGTTCTATTTACAGTGACAAGAGGTTCCTACAGTGGCAGAATACAAATTATAAAGGTTTGAAAAAGAGTGAAGAAAAGGGAGACATGAACCACAACTTTAAAGTCAATATATGAAGAACAATCATTGTGGTTAGTCACTCATGAACCAGACCGTGCATCGAGTGTCAACATTAAACAGTGGTTATTCGTCATTAACTTCAGTGGTTCAAGCTATCAAGACTGGTACAAGAGAAAATCATTGTGCAAGCAACAGAAGTGTTAAATTCATTAACAACAATGATTTTACTATCAAGTGGACAGGCTACGAGGAAATAGAATTATCACAAAAATATGGAAAGTGATATATTCTTAAAGCTGGAATCCCGGTTGGAATTGATATATTTTTTGTTAAGCAAAAGGAGTCCAGTTCCAGACCGTCAGGTAACCGCAGCTTAGAACTTAAAGATTTATTTATATTAATAAATATTTTATTTAATTAGAAAATTATATTTATAAATATCTAATAATATTAGATATTTATTTTTATAATTTCTGGATTAAAATAATTATTTATTAATTAAAGATTATAAGTTGTACAGGTTAAAAAGCATTTCTACGGAGCCTACCATGATAAAACAAATTAAGACCACGGATTAAAAAGAAAGGAGCATGTGGTTTTCTTGTTTATTCAACCAATGGAAATCAGCCACGTGTCCAAAGAAGAAGTTGAAAATGGCAGGTGCTTGTTAATTCGATTGTCTTGTTAGTTTATTTTTAAACTAACAAGACAATTAAAAGATTGTCTTGGTAAGCTAAAGTAATTGTCTTGAAGAAGAAATCAGTAAAGGAAGACAATCTCTGATTGTCTTGCCGATTGTCTTGATAATAATTATTCTGAACAGCTTTAAAAAAGAAGAATAAAAATCTGATTTGATTGTCTTGACAGTTCAAATCAGATTGTCTTGATAATGATCAAAAAGAAAAAGATTCAGACAGAATGATAATTATTGATAAATGAAGACAAATATCTCAGAAATTGATTGTCTTGCCGATTGTCTTGGTGGAAGTTGATTGTCTTGCCGATTGTATTGCCTATTATCTTGGCAGTACAAATTTAGTGTCTTGGTGATTCTGATTGTCTTGCCGATTGTCTTGGCAATACAAAATGTTAATATCTTATAAAAAAAGGCAGAAGCAATCAGACAAAAAGAGAGCAGCAGACACAACTTCACAAATTCTCTCCGAGCTGAAAAGAGAAAGACCAAGAGAAATAGTTCCTGAGCTTCAAATAAATTCCTGTAAATTATTTCTGAGCTCTATAATTAAATCTGAACCGATAGAAATTCTTTACTTGTAACGTTGGAACTATCTAGCGAGTTTTTACTCGTAGAACTTATCTCTCGAATTGCTTTTTAGCATTCGATCTTTTTATTACAAATATAGGAAAGTTCATGTCGAATTTTCTATAGAATTTGTAATAATTAGTTTGGTCATCAAACCATTGTAATTTGTACCCGTGTATTTAGACACACCCCATCAAGTTAATATAAATTTTATATTTAACTTGAATATCGGTATTCGTTTTATTCCGCATCAATTTGTTCTTGATTTAATATTTTAAGAAAAGATCAAATTCGATTAAACGACATAGTTTGTATTCAACCCCCCTTCTACAAACTATTTTGGACCTAACAATTGGCATCAGAGCCTTTTGATTGACGCACAAATCAAGATCCTAATTTTTGTGGTCCTCCAATTGGTTTTCGAGTTTGTTGACCCATACAGAAATTAAATCCGGTATTAGACCAAAAAGTCGACTCCCCTATTTTCGATTTTTTAACCTTCAAAAAATTCAATACTTGAGATTTTTGAACTTTAAATAATTTGAACTTATTTTTGGATTCTTTAACTTTCAAAATTTTCAATTTTGAGATTTTTGAATTTTAAGTAATCTAAATTTATTTTCGGATTCTTTAACCTTTAAAAATTCTCAATTTATGATATTTTTAATTTTTAAACAATATGAGTTTATTTTCAATTGTTAATTAAATTGAATTTATTCTCAAATTGTTTAATCTACAAAAATTTTCATTTTATGATATTTTTTATTGTTAAGTAATCTTAACTTATATTCGAATTTTTTAATTCTTGAAATGATTAATTCTTGGAAATTTTGATTTTTAAACAACTTGAGTTTATTTTCAAATTGTTTAATTTTCAAAATTTTTAATTCTTGATAATTTCGAATTTTAATTAACTTGAATTTATTTTCGGATTCTTTAACTCTAAAAATTTCATTTCTTGAGATTTTTTGATTCTTAATTAATTTGACTCTAATTTCGAATTTTAATTAATTTGAACTTACTTTCAGATTTTTTATTTCTCAAAAAATTTTCGAGTCCTTGAAGTTTTTGAATTTTAAATATTTTGAATTATTCTAAGCCAATAGTTCTAAGAAGGTTGTTAGTTGAAGATTCCTACGAATTGTCAAAGATGATTTGAATCTTTTGAAGAAAATGCATTTTTCAATGAAATTAATTTCTACCTACTGAAGAAAAATTTGTGGAAGCTCCTCAAAATTATATCCATAGAATTCACTGGTTTTTCAGAAGCTGGAATGGAAGAGGTTTTAGTGGATAGAATTTTTCTCGAAGATTTGAATTAAGTCTATTGATTCTGTGATATACAAACACTAAGTGGATTGCTCCAATGTAACATCTACTACACTTAGTGGATTGTACCAAGAAATATATTTCAAGGAATCAATAGAGATTTTAGAAAAGTGGAATCAAGGAGGTTTTAGAATGAACTAGACAGTTAGACATCTCAGTCAGGAATTAATGATGGAACCTCAGAACATACATGAAGAGTTACTAATTTAGAAAGAGTACAAATGTTTAATCCAGGAATTAGGCCTATCTATTCCGAAGCAGAAACTCTTCAGGATACAGTTCAAGAGGTGGCTACAAGACTGAGTTGGTGGAAAGAACAAAACATGATAGTTGCAGTTATGAAAAGTTTTATGTGATAAGTAACTATCAAGGTGTGCAACATGGTACAGAATTCTGACAGACAAGGATGAATAGGGATTCATTAAATGAGATGAAACAGAAGCATCAGTGCTGAACTTATCTTGCTAAAGAAAAGAGTTGGGATGGATCAGATGATGATGAGAAGAGCATAATTAATATCTTGCCTTCATAGCAATCTCTGAAGATGATTAACCTCGCATGTCTCAGGTATCAATTCTTCGAACTAGTGTAATATGTAATTCTCAGAAATTCAAAGCATGTTAAGATCTTAGTTTTTAATTATTATATCTTTGGTTAGAAGATCTTATTATGTGTACGAATATTTGTTGAATTTAATTAATTGCAATAGTGAGTTAGAAGTGTTCCTTAGACAATATCTCTCAATTCTTAAATGATATATGTCAAGCATATATGACCTCTGCTTAAGCTAGTTTCAGGATCCCTAGTAGAACAAGATTTGCTTATTCATTCTGAATTGTTTGTTAAGGTTTAAAAAGTTTAAAAGATGGAATAATTACCTAGGGTCTCAGTAGAACATCAAGTCATTTATAAAACTGACTTAGGTAGTAGAGATTATATAATATAATATAACAATAGGAATGGATTGGATAGAATTAGTGATTAATTGTTAATTCTTCTATTCCATGCATGTTTAGAAAATTATTGAATATCTGTAAATCTACTTGCTACCTGTTACACAAGTGTACATAGGTTAAAGTAGATAGTACTGAATTTTCTAAAATGCCTAACATGCCTAATTTGCATAATTCTTATCTGCAATGTTTTAATGTTGAATGTATGCAATGTATTCTTATTATCATGCCTGCTTATTTCAAATGTCATAAATGCATTTCCTAGTATTTGCTTTGATCATAGAAAAAGCATGTTTAAGAATAACAATAAGGTATAGACTGCTAGTCCTCCTTATGTTAGGAAGGAACCATTATTCTCCTTGCTCAGTGAATATTTTGTCAATGACATTAAAAAGGAGAAATGGTCAGTCAAAGATAAGAATGAGCATGTTAAGGTTAAAACTGTTGTTAACTCTAATAAAAGAGAAATTTATAATCCATCTGGACCCAATTAAACAATTTAGGTACCAAGAACTTTTTATCCATTTGTGAATGTAGGGCTTAACAGGTTAATCGATTATGCATTATTATTGATTTATTCAAAGCATATCATCGAAGAAAGAACCCTGCTATCAAATGTGAATGTGAAGACAGGCCAAGTGGTTTATCTCTTAGAGACAACAGCAAGGGTATGACCTAGGGTCAAGGCTATTCAATAGCTAAGGAATGTTGTCAGTAATAAAGCATCTTTTATAAGATGAAGAGCCTACTATTCGAGGATTAAGGAAAGAGAACTTATCTGTAGCTGACATGGAATCTCAGTCAAAGGTGAAGTCAACAAGGTCAAATCTAAAGCTTCATCAGACAAGAGTTCAGCTATGACATAAGGAGCTCTCTCACCTGAATGTCATATCAAGAGATTCTTTCCTGGAAATCGAATCAGTAAAGGAGACTACCTCATCTGGAATTAAAGTAAAATAAAATTATGAGGCATGTCATAAAGAGAAGTCAAAGAAGCATCACACAGAAGTTCTACATCAATGAAAAATATACCTTAGTGATGATGACTGATGACTTCACTCAAGAAACAAGTTGTTGTTCAGACAATCTGAAGACAAGACACCACTGACGGTGATTGATCATATCTTAAACCCTGATCCGTAAGAATTTTAGGAAGACCCCATAAGTATGAAGGAAATTGTTTTGCAATATTTAATGGAAGTGAGCATCCTAGCAATCAGCTAATGCTCAAGAGGATAATTTCCTTTGTTACTCAATGGAGTCAACAGCCTACAGGGTGATTGTTATTAATCAACAGAAGGTGATTGAAAGTCTTAGTGATATTCAACGACTTCTAGCTCCCAGCTGTCAATGGTAATGATGATTCAGATCCAAGCAATGTCAACATTGAGAATCTTCATGTAAACCCAGCAACAGCTTAGGGGGAGCAAAAGAAGGATCATCTAGTCAACTCAACACCACACTGAAAGTCAAAGGACACTATGAGAACATGTCTGCCAAGACAAAGAGTGTTGACTCAATTAACTCTTTGTTCTAGTTCTTAGTGTTTCTAATGGTGGAAGTAAAAGACTAACAGAGCTTCAAGTACTAATGATTATTTCTTTAGTCTTCTTTTAGAAGAAACTAAGAAAGCTACAAAAGCTCTGAAAGATCCAGGTTGAGTGATTGCAATGCAAGATGATCTCAATCAGTACAAAAGGCAGATTGAATGGAAGCTGGTATCTAGACCAAACAACAAGGCTATATTTCGTACAAGGATAACCAGAAGTCTACCTGGATGATGTCAAGGCATTGTTATGAGGGACAAAGCCAAACTGGATGCTAGGTTACAATTTGATCAAACAGTATATTTGACAAGAAGCACCGGTGACAAGACTTGAGGATATCAGGCACCTGCTGCACATTCAAGATTATAATGGACATCTAGACCTACTGAATCTGGATGCTAGAGGAATGTGAACAAGTGCACTCCTGGTTGGTGAGATAATTGAAGATCTCTACAGGTTAGTATAAACTGGTATCATCACTCAAGCAAGCATGGAAGACATGGTATGACACCCTAACTATAATTTAATATTCGGTATCAATATTTAACAGTTGGTATCTTTTAATAATTGGTGTCATATTCATAGAACTCTCTACATATTTAGGCACAAACATAAATGATATATATGTGCAATGATATCTTGATTATATTATATGTTGGTCTACTAGCTATAAATTGGTATCAAGATATTTGCTGTTTTGATGTTGGTAAAGTTGAAATTCTTTTGATTTGCTTTAGTAAGCCAAAAGAATGATGACAATAAAAGTAAGTCAAGGATCTTTTGTTTCTATTCAGAAGATTCTAGACCTGTTAAGACTACCTACCAACAAACAACTGTAGCTGGCTTTTGACCTGTTAGTTTGGATCTAACAAGTTGGTAATCAAAAATCTTAAGATGGACCCAAATCCAAGGAAATGGTACCCTAGAGATATTTGACCCAATAAGTTCAGGATCTACTAATTAGGACCTAATCAGGCTATAGAGGAATCATCAGCTCATTATCTTATTCAATTGCTAATAGATCACTTACACACATATTTTATTCTCAATTATGCAATTGTGCATAGTTCCAAGTGGATCCTAGAGAATCTATTCTTGTAGTTATTACACTTGATTTTCAGATGTCTTAAGTTGGACTCAAATCTGCAGATTTGGTACCCTAGAGACATCAGTTCTGACATGTTTTGCTGTATAGAGACAGATCAAATGAGTTGTACGAAAGCAGGAGAACACAAGGAAACAACTTCATCTCCAACAACTCTGTGGAACGCTCAAGGCTAAGCATCTTGCATAAGGTATCAATTATTTCGAGAGCATGTCTTTATTTAAGATTAACTTGCAGACATGTTTGCTAAATCACTTGATGAAATTAATTTTTCAAGATTGGTTTGTAAACTTGGGATTTTATTAATGCTATATGATTTGTAAATCCCATCTGTTAATTAATTCTTAAGTAAGCTCACAAGTATTCAATTGTCTGTATCGAAAGGACTTGTGAACTTATTTGCATCCAGACCTCACGCTGAGAATTATCTGTTGAATGATTGCCATGTGTATAATTACAATATATTTTAGTGGTGATTATTTAAGGATAATTTAAATACTTAAATGCTAAAATCTAACTCATAGAGATTTAGTATTTATTTATTTAATTATTTATTTTGATTAATATGAGTTATATAACCTAAAGCAATTCAAATTAGTATTTGCTCTATACCTCATTTATCAAAATAAATCTGAATCATAACTAAATTGGACCTATCTGTCTTGGTCTTCAATTATTTGTGAGATGTTAATTCTAGTGAATTTTATCAATGCTCCATTTTCATAAATTCATTATAATTAATATCATGGTTCTAACAATTGGTTGTATTGAAGTTTTGACTTATATCAGTTAATGATATTTAGTTAGAATTCTATTTACTAACTAATTGTGAGATATATTGGTATGTGTGAAATTACTTAGAACTCCTCTAAGTAATCATTGTTATATCTTTTACAATTCACTCATATTACTATGCTTAGTATGAAAATTCTCTAAGTAGAACTATGGATATTGAAATATCTAAAGTGATCATTGTTCAGTTACTTGGAATAATTTTTATGCTTATTTGCAAGCTTCTAATCACTTTGATAATAAATGTTATATACTATGGATCAAGGTGTATAGGACTTAGAATATCATTTCTAAGATTGCAGACAAGACAGCTTTGGTAATCGAGTCTTGTTTATAGAACCAAGGTTGTCTACCAGTAAACAGTTGTTAGGAGTTAACAATTGTTATTATCGAGGAGTTGCCTTGAAGTCATAAGTTTAAAATGTTATATCTTAAGAGCTTGTGTATTTCTTGTCAACTAGTTCCTCATACTTATGAATATCAGTGAATGATGTTCTTAAGTAGTTAGATACTAACATTCATTCTGTCAATTGGTACTCAATGTAACAATTCAATCTTCACTAAACTGAATTTATCTTACAATAGATTGAATTTATCAAACAATTGGTATCATTGAATATTTAGTATTTAACAATGATTATTTATATCCTAGTTAAATTATGACGTGAAGCAATTCAATGGTTTATTTGCTCATAATTTAATTTTGGTAAAGTAATCATAAACACAATTACTTGCATTTTAAAGTATTTGATAAATACTAGCAGTTGGTATCAAATAGTAAAATATTTGTTTACTGACAATTGCTAGTTCTTCTGATACTTTATTGCAAACTAATTGTGATGTATATATTATCTCTGATGATATTACTTAGGATTTATTCTGAGTAAATGTGTCTTATCTATAAATCATTAGTGTTAGTATAAATTAAGGTGTTCAACTTTCTAAGTAAGTGAGACTTAAAATTACATTCGGTCTCCTATCATATTTTGAAGTGGTGAAAATTTTCAAAATTGAATTCTCTAATTCTGGTTATACACCACTTTATATACATGATAGTACTTAGAATATTTTTACATCCATCAGACGATTACTTAGTTTATGTTGTGCTAAGTAATGCAGCGCCAAGGGAAAGACAATGGTTATCTGTACTTATGTACTTTGTAATCTTTGTTACCTAAACTACATTCAGTGCTTGTATGAGTCTATTCACTAACTTTTGTGTTAAAGTTCTCTATACATAATAAGCATTTAAAGAAAATCTTTCTTTCTAAATTACTGTGAAGTCAAGAGTTTGTGTCTTTTAAAATTAAAACGACCTAGTTTTCATTAAAAGACATGATAATACATTGTTTTATGCATAAATACAGACTCTTGCACATTAACAGTTTTTTAAAAGAAAACTCAAATCATTCAACATTTGTGATTGTTTATAATTGTAAAACTTTTTGAAATCATAAATGTACATCAATTCTCTTACAAGATATAATGCATATGTTTTCACACAATGTTATGGTATGATGTAAATGCATTCTATCTCTATATTGCTCTATTGCTATGTGATGCAGGTTCAGCTCCTAGTGGAAGTTTTCTCACATTGTAAGTCATGAGGTTGTAAACCCAACAACTTCTATCCCGGACTATAAATCCAAATCTAAACACATTCTGACTTACCCCCTAAAAGGAAGTAACCTATCAGACTAGAGGTCAGCAGGGAGTAAATGCACTTGATGCAGCAAATAAGAATATGTGGGTTTTTCTGTTGGTAAGTCACTACTTCATACACAAGACTAAAATACTTCCTATGCACAAAGTGAGATAGCACACACTAAGGACGAATTGACGGAAACAACTAATACTTCGACCGTATTACGGTTAGGATTATAAGTTGAAGGTTCCTCAAAGAACCAAGAGTCTTCACAGACCTCGAGAGAAGGTATTGATCTCAATGCAAAATTCAACAAGATCATTATCTAACTCCCCACAGGGAACATCTCTGGATCCTGCGGGTATCGGATCCGACATAGGTGCAGATCGGCAACTTGTTAACTATGATTCAGATTTACCTGATGAGTTTAACAAGGTGATGTCTTCATAGACATTAGATGGAAACATGATTTTAATTCTAAGTTTTGATTTCATTGTTTACCTTCTCAGAATTCAAATCTGAAACCCACAAAAAGGGAAAATTTTTATCAACTTGTAGATTATGACTCAGATTCGTCTGACGAGTCTAACGAGGATCGGGGATTTACGAAACCCCATTGCACCACCAGTGACCTCTCTAGAAGGGGCTATGGTGAATTTTCCTTGCAGGTACACATGGATGTTGGAGCTATGAGAGATAAGAGTGATACACTAGTGAGCATGAGTGTAAACACTTGAGAGTTGAGAGATGAGATCACTCATTTTAAGTGATATGAGTGGAGAGATGAGTTAAACACTTGTGAGGTACACGAAACAGAATCACACACTCACAGTGAGGAAGAAAGATAAACACCAAATCCCATTCCTTATTCCCCAAACACAGTTAACTTACAAGAGTTGGGAGATACAAGGAAATTGTCGGAAGATTTGGTTGTCAGGATGATCAATAGTGAGGCCATTCTATAATATCTAAAGGGCAAAGTTGATCAGTCTACATACTTCTATTCTGGAAGTCTTCATGAAAATCCTTCAACACAAGAAAAGCTTCTTTTCTTTATTGCAACAAACAATGTTACATGTATGAAGAATCTGTTGTACTAAAGGTAAGAAGTGAGTTATAATTGAAAATATGGTATCATCTAATTTACATTTAAATTTTATATTTAACTTGAATATCGGTATTCGTTTTATTCCGCATCAATTTGTTCTTGATTTAATATTTTAAGAAAAGAGCAAATTCGATTAAACGACATAGTTTGTATTCAACCCCCCTTCTACAAACTATTTTGGACCTAACACCATGTCTAAAATTGCCTTGATATTATTGGGGTTGGCTTCTATGCCTCGCTTTGAAACCATCAGACCCAAAAATTTTCCTGATCCAACACCAAAGGCACACTTGGCTGGATTCAACATCATCTTATTGTGTCAGCAATTCGAATGCCTCTCTGAGGTGCTTAATATGGTATGCCTTGATTAGGATTTTGACCAACATGTCATCAACATAGACCTCCATGGTTTTTCCAATCAGATGGGCGAATATCTTATTCACCAATCGCTGATAAGTGGCTCCTACATTCTTTAGATCAAAAGCCATAACAAGATAACAGAAAACACTAAAGTCAATTATGAAAGATACCTTTGGGATGTCATCCTTATTCATCTTAATCTGATTATAGCCACTGAAACCATCCATGAAACTAAACATCTCATGCCCAGCAGTGGCATCTATCAGCGTGTCAATCCTAGGTAGAGGGAAACAATCCTTAGGACATGCATCATTCAGATCAGTGAAGTCTATACATATCCTCCACTTTCCATTAGCCTTCTTGACCATCACAGGGTTAGCCAACCACTCGGGAAACTAAATTTCTTCAATGAACCCAGCTTCTAAGAGCTTGTCAACTTCTTGCTGAATGGCTTCTTGCCTTTCAGGAGCGAAATTTGTCTTCTTCTGCTTTATTGTCTTCCGCTTTGGATCGCCATTCAACTTGTGAGTTATGAGTTGGGGATCAATCCCTGGCATATCAGCCGCTGTCCAAGCAAACACATCACTATTTTCTTGTAAGAAAGTCGTCAGTCTGCCCTTCAAGGGTTCTTTCAAAGAAGCTCCAATATACGTAACCTTTTCGGGGTCTCCGAGATCTAGAGGTATAGGAACCAAATCTTCTTCCGGCTTCCCAATGATATTCATCATCACCTCGGACATCCATGTCTTCAATTGGAAGGACCTGCCCCTCGACTCCATCGGCTCTCAAAGCAGTTACATAGCAACTTCTAACCATTTTCTGATCTCCTCTCTGTTCTCCAACACCATTGCGAGTTGGAAACTTAATCTTCATGTGATAGGTAGATACCACAGCCTTAAACGCATGAAGCCCAGTCCTTCCTAGGATTGCATTATATGTTGAGGCTGCCTTGATTACTAAGAAATTCAGCATCTGAGTAGCCTCCTTAGGTTCCTGCCCAATAGTCACAGGTAGCTGAATGGTTCCTTCAACCTTGGATTCAACTCCATTAAATCCATAGATAGGCATGTTGGTGGGGGTTAGCTGAGACTCATTATATCCCATCTTTATAAACGCATCATGAAATAGAATATCAACAGAAGCTCCATTATCTATCAAGACTCGTTTTACTTCTGAGTTTCCAATCACAGGAGTTATGACCAACGGGTCGTCATGGGGGAACTTTACCCCTTCCAGGTCTGAATCATCAAAACCAATCACTAGCTCAGTTTTCGCACGCTTCAGGGCCTCTCCCACGATGTGCATCACTTCTCTGGAATAAGCCTTTCGAGAGTTCCTTGTCATGTCGGCCGCTGTCGGGCCTCCCCAGATCATATTGATAACCGGCCCTCGGGGTTGTGGGTGACGATCACGGCTACGATCATTGTTCTTCCTGTCATAATCCCTTCTTTGATTTCCACGTTCTTCAACCTTCGTGAACTGGCTTAGTTTTTCTCTTCGGATCAAGAATTCAATCTCGTCCTTGGGTTGTCCACAATCGTCGGTGTCATGTCCCATATCCTTGTGTAACCTACAATAATGATCCTTGTTTCACTTTGAGGGCTCACCCCTGAGTGGCTTCGGCCATCGAAAGTCCTTATCCTTCTCGATCTCTAACAAGATCTGACTCCTAGGAGTATTCAACCTTGCATATTCAGAAAATCTTGGTCCCAGACTCTTCTTAGGTGTAGAGTTAGAGTCTTTTCTAGTTCGGGGATATTTGTCCCTAGCGTTGTATTCTTGCTCTTGCTTTTGCTTTCTAGAGTCGTTGTTGTTCCCTCCATTACCTACTGTGGCCTCCTTCTTCATGATATCCTTAGCTTTGATATACTTATCAGCCCTTTGTTGTAGCTCAGCCATATTCTTAGGGGGGACGCTTTTCCAATGACCTCTTAAAGAAGGGTTAAGTAGTTCCGTGCTCCAGGGCTACTATGGCCACCTTATTCTCCAAGTCAGTAATGTTTAGTGTTTCCTTAGTGAATCGTTTGAGGTAATCCCTCAGATTCTCATTCTTTCCTCGTACCACATACATAAGAGATGCAAAGCTTTTCTCATGAGTTCTTCCACTGATGAATTGACTGATAAAAGCGGCACTCAACTCCTTAAAGGATCCAATCGAATTTGCAGGCAACCGACTATACCATCTTTGAGCCATGCCCGATAGGGTTTGAGGAAAAGCCTACACTTTAGAGCATCACTTGCAGGCTGCAATAGCAGTGCATTTGAGAACGTCCTGACGTGATTTGCGGGATCACCCGTTCCATCATAAGCCTTAATTGTCGACATCTTGAACTTTTTAGAAATACGAGCATTCATCACCTCCTCGGTAAACGGGGGTGTGGGATCAGCCGGATCTCCAAGAGGCATCAGATCTTTGGGGTTCCCCTTGGGGATTTCCACCCTTGTTGTTCTTCCAATGGGGGCATCAGCCCTTCTTTGCCTCCTTGAACGCCTTTCCAAATCAATAAGGGGAATCCCACCTGTAGTCGGAGGAGGTTGATTTTGATTTTGTCTTGCCTGCTCTCTTGCCATGTCGTCCTTCAGCTTTAAGATCTTGGCCTCATGAGCCCTTATCCTCTCAGCAGTTGTCAAATGGGGTCCATCATGGATACTTCGTGTCCTCCATAGAAATTCTTTGCTAGCACGTCGCCTCCTCGGGGCTTCATCGCGATCATCGTCCTCAAATGACGAGTCGTTAGTATTGGGGCCAGAGTAGTCATCATATTCCTGATCATTGCCCAACCCCCTATTATAAGAAGGCTCCTGAATCAGCAAGGCATGACCGCTTGTTCCAACACCTCGAGTAGCAGGAGGGCAGTTAGGCAGACCATACATCGGGTTGGTATTTGCGGGGAGATCCGTAGTATGGATCCGTACCCCTGGGGGTAGCGTGCGATTAACGTTATCAAGAGTTTAAACCACCATCTGAAGAGGGTTGGTTTCTTGGCTTTGATGGACGACCACCGGTAGAGTCCTCTCAACATGGGGAATCGTCGCTGGGGGTTGAGAGACTAGAGGTTGAATGATCGCCCCTGTTGATGGGGGTACTTGCCCTTCTTCAGTATTGATAGGCGGATCAGAAATGGCAGGTGGAGCAGAGCTAAGGGGTATGGCTTCGGTCGAGGCTGATGTTGTTCTTCGTGTTTGAACCATGGTCGATGTTGTTTTCCCACAGACGACGCCAAATGATGTGGAATAAAAACGAGGGTTATCAAATTTCGGCTAAGGTTTGTAGGTATTTAATGCAAAGGGGCTGTTGAGCTTCGAGCTTTAATGGCTGCTTCCGTGTTCGAGACTAATCGGTCCTCACAGAGTGCCTACGTATCTCGTTATTGAGAATCAACCGAAGACGTAGTTCTGAGAATGAGGGGTCAGGCCCTTATATAGGCTGCGGGAGCCATAGAATTATGGTAGGATTCGGAGACTTGGTGGGCAAGCCACCACCTTGAGGAATGTTCTAGACTTCTTCCTTGTAGGAATCAGTTTCCATGTTGAATTGGGTGCCTTGGAGGCTACTCCTAATGATATTGTTTTCTTGTTTGACTCTTATTGCTGAGCTGTTTATCACCCTTAATATTAATTAAGAAATTAATATTTAATTAGGGTCTTGGGCCTCGTAAATGGGTCCCATGTTCGGACCATATCGGGTCTAATTAATGACACATTAAATGTGTTTTTAAGACTTTCTTTTAGCCCATATCACTAAATGATACGATAGACGAAATAACATTTTTATGGGGTATTTATCTATTTTGAGATATATTAGATTAAATATTTCTAAGATTGTGGTAAATAGGATCATTATCCTTTGGATGAGAAATTATTTCAATAATCATGTCTTATACGAATTTTTACTCTAATTTGTAAAATAATTCAAACATCGAAACCAATATTAAGTATTTTGGAAGTTGATACATATATACACCCAAAATTATATTATTAATTACCTTTGAAATAAGAGTAATCGCACTTTATCAATGTTAAACTCAAAAGAAACCCATAAAATGAAGGTATGCGAAAAATTAGTTCGTTTGACAAATATTAATTGGCAAACGAAGGAGAAGAAGGAGAAGAAAAATGTCCCCAAGCATGTGTAGTCTGTTATTCAGCCAGCGTTTTATGTTAATTCCACATTACCACGTGTATAACGTGTACAGATATAGACCCGCATTCATTTTTTTTTTTTTTTTTTTAAGAAACACGTATTCATTTCTTACTAGAAAGTTCGCTAAAATGAAATATGTTTGCAAATATAAATATTAGTATATACATATTGACATTGGTCTAAGAACGATATTTAATTACTTTGTAAAAGTAAATATATAAACACTTGAACATCAATTTCTCTGGAAATATATTAAAATAACAATACAGTATATAATATTACTTTTAAGTTTTGACTAACACAAATTGAGTAGTGACATTTTTTTAAATATAAAATAGTTCACTAATAATGACGTTATAATATTTTTATAAATTTTCTTAAAATATATTAATTGTTTTTTAATGGAAAAAAAGTGTAAAAAACAATAATTTCAATAGTACATAAATTTAGTTGAATTTTACACGAAAAATTATAAATGCTATTTTCTTGAAAATTTTATTTCTATGTTTTAAATTTAATAGTTAATTCTAATTAAACTTGGTTGATATACTATGAATTATTAAACTTCCATATAATGATTACTTTTTATATCTCAAAAAATCCGTTGACACTTATTAACTAAAGTAAAATACATAAATTATAGTTTTTTTATAATAATTATCAATTCATTAGATAAAAATATATAATCGAACAAAATATGAATAAATATTAAAAGGAAACATATTTTATATACTCTCCGGGCGAGTAAAATGAAACCACGTAACTGAAAGAAATATACTCCCTTCGTCCCACTCATTTATTTACATTGGAGGGCGACCGAGACAATGCATAAAAAATGAGTAAAGTTACATGAAAAGAAAAGTGGATAAAGTGATGAGACCTATCAATATTTAATAATAAATTTGAGATAGTGGAGAAAAATACGTGTAATATTATTTTTTATTATTAAATATGAGATAGTACGAGAAAGTAATTGATATAATAATGGAATAAATTTACTATTTATGATAATATAAAAAAATGAGAAGTACATCCTAAAATTATAAATTACAGGGACGGAGGGTGAGAGTTCAGAGTAGTAATGTAGAGATCACGTGGGATTTTGGTATCTCCGAGCGAGATTATAGTATCCAATCTCGAGACAGAAGTCTTGGTTGAACACCGGCCTTGAGTCGACAAATGAGATAAACATGCATGTTAATTGTTACTCCTTAGAGCATTTTCAAGAGTCTCCTATTTCATTCCTAAATATATTATAAATAATTAAGTTCTTAACAAATTATTATATTGATTTGTGTGTCAACTGCAACAATACTCCCTATAATTGCTCTTTATTTTATATTTTGTTCATATTTCATTTCCATTAGTACAAACATTCAATAGAGGAGAAAGAAGAAATAATTTTTTACTAATAAAATATAAGTTAATAGCTACTAGTTGCTCTTAAAATAGAGGAGAGAGAAGAAACTCTTAATATTTTTAAGAGTCGCTAAGAATCTCTTGAAACACCATTTTTGTTCTTTCTCCTCAATTTTTGAATTAAGAGCTAGAGTATAAAGCCTCTTGGAAATGCTCTTACGGTGGCCGGCGATTTATGCATGAAATGTATGAGCGCACA
The DNA here is from genome assembly GCA_036435485.1 of Saposhnikovia divaricata. Lineage (NCBI taxonomy): Eukaryota > Viridiplantae > Streptophyta > Magnoliopsida > Apiales > Apiaceae > Saposhnikovia > Saposhnikovia divaricata. The sequence goes on along the minus strand of CM071597.1, from coordinate 61,646,016 downwards.
AGTTATGTGCCCACATACATATACGGACAGGGTTCTAAAAATTCCCGATTTAACCGAATAATCTTCGATTAATTCTTTATACGGTAATCAACCGTTTTGATTTTTAAAATTCGATTAATTCTGTGTATTTAATTAAAATGATATGTTTAATGGTAAATTAGACTAATATATTAAATATTATTATTCGATTTATACCAATTACTGATTTATACCAATTACTAATATATTAAATATATTAAATGATATCCGATTAACCCCGATTATTCGATTAATCTTAAATCAGTACCTCAACCGATTTATACCAATTACTGATTTTTACAACCATGATACGGGTCAGGTGCTAAAAAAATAGACTAGCAAATTAGTGTTTGTTTTCGATCGGCAAAGCCAAATTGTTTTTAAAACGAAAGTTTAGTGAAATCAAACATAGTACATAGTTTAGTATATCCGAATACATCACAACCAGTCTATAGTCTATTAGTAAAGCAAAGATTGATATTATTATATTAAATTTGAAATATTAAAAATTTGCTAATTTGATTTCCAGTATGATTATTGTAATTACTAAAATTAAATAATAATATTAAAATTATTCATAATTAAATAATTTGCTTTTGCATGTAAAACATGTAACATTTTTTTAATAATGAATTAATATATATTATTTTTTAAATTTTATCGAACTAAAATTTCTCCTTAATCTCTTCTTTCCTAATATTATCGCGGACGGTTCTATGTAATAAAATAAAATAATAATATTATAATTACTAATAATTAATTAATTATTTTTTTTAACTAAAACATATCATTTTTTCTCATTTTTTAACAAAAGTTCATCATTTTTAAATATCACGGATATGTATATATATATATATACATACATACATACATACATACATACATACATACATACATACATATATACATACATACATACATACATATTATTTAGATTTCAAGCCTACAAAATTTAAATTTTTAAAAATTTAATTTAAATTAAAAATATATATATAATATTAAAATTAGTGCATAATAAGGGTTTCAAGTTATTTTTACTTTAAACGGGGGCAAACTCCCTTAAAAAATAATAAAATTTTGGTATGAAAATAAAAGTCCTGAAAAAAATTGTTTACGAGTGACGTCAACCTACTTTAAAAGCAATTATTTTGAAGTTGCCTAAGATTATGCATGTTATATTTGGTTTGTTTGGCTACGACTTAAAATAAGTTTTTATAAATTTATTTTCGGGTAAAAATTTTATATTTTGATAAATTTTTTTATACAAATATTAATGTATGTTTGAGATTCCATAATTTGCAAAAAAAAATAACTATTTCAAAAAGGTTAAAATTTTTTAATTTGATCTTAAAATAAATTAACTTATTCTGAAAAATAAGTTCTCGAAACATCCCATCATTATATAATGAGGGAGAACGGGAGCAGGAAAAAAATTTGTCTTTTCTGCTAAAATTTTGTCGATGTAAAGATAAGATAAGAATGACATATAAAATGATAGTATTTAATAATCCCATATGGTAGTAGTTTATTATAGTTATGCGATATTATTGGGGGTCCTATAATAAATTGACATGTTTTAATATTAATATTATCTAATGTCGTTACTCTTAGCCACCACCGAGAGTAGTTAGCGCATCTCTAATAAGAAGTTGCTTTAAGGATTGCCTGTCAAATTAACATTTATATTTTATTTTATTTTCTCTTACATCCATGTCATTGTTAGCAACTTTTATTAAAATTTTACTCCAATAATTGGCAACTCCAAAAGTTGCTAATGTGGTCCCCATATACACTTTATTTTAAAAATTAAAAATATCAAAAACATAAAAGTGGATAGAGGTAAATAGGCTTTTGGATTGTTTAATGAGTTTTATCCAAATTAGGAAGTTGCCAATTTTTGGCAACCTTGCTAGGCAACCAAGAGGCAACCTCCCCACTCCAATAGGTTGGCAACCAAGATTGCCTTGACATGTAGGCTTGGCAACCTTCTTAGCAACCCCTATTGAAGTTGCTCTTAGAGGCTTAGAGCTACGTATTGTATTGTACATTTGTAACTGGTACAGAACCTATGAATTTCACTTGAAAAGGTAATCTAGAGGGTGTTTGAGATTGCTTAAAATAAGTTACTTTTGACTTAATGATAGTATTTTTAACTTTGGGATTGCTTAAAATAAGTTACTTTTGACTTAATGATAGTATTTTTAACTTAAAGAGAAAGTAAAGTTGTTTACTTTAAGTTGAATGAAAGTGTTTGGGTAATTTTACTTAAAGTTAAATGGGGATTTAATAATTTTGGATTAAAATGAAATTTGACTTAAAAAAAAATTAAATTCATGATATTTAAGCTTTACAAGAATTGTGAAAAAAAATAAAAAATAAAAAAAAATCCATAAATAATAAGTCATAAATCAAAAGTACCTCCCAAGTACTTTTTACTTATGCGCTTGGCTTAACTTTAAGTCACCCAGAAATGCAAGTATCCAAACACATCAAATCTGACTTTAAGCCCCGTGAACTTGGCTTACATGATTGCCAAACGGGCTCCTAGTTAAGTTAATAATTAATAAGATAAACAAATTACCATTGATGCCATTATTTCTTTTTGTTAAAGTCTTCATGTTTGGAAACTGAATTACTGGTTCTGTGGTTCTTGAGTCATTTTACTTGGACCTTGTCCACCGCCTAAAAAGGTACTCTCTCCATCTCTCTCATTTTTTTACATTTACTATTTTGGTTCGTTCCTCTTATTTCTTTTCATTACTCTAAATAGTAAGTTTACCTCACTATTACATTCATTATTTTCCCCCACTATCTCATATTTAATAATAAAAAATACTATTACACCAACTACTTTCCTCCACTATCTCAAATCTATTATTAAATATTGATAAATCCCATCACTTTACACAATTTTCATTTAATTTTCCTCATTTTTTATGCATTATTTTGATCTCCGTGTTCCCTTCCAATGTAAACAAACGAGGGGACGGAGGGAGTACCAAATTCCTACTCCATTCCTTCGTCCATAATAAATAAGTCATCTTTTTTTTTTTTGGCATACATTTCTAATATTTTTTTTAATTTTTTATTTCATATAATTTAAAATTACAAATCTTATATACTTATATAAAACAAAAAATATAGAAAAAATATATTTTATAAATATCAAATTCGGATTTTGAGTATATTCAAACTATAGCACATCAAATTTGATCGAATTTGACTTAAATTTATCAAACAGTAACAAAAAGTTATAGAACTCCTTGACAGAAGAAAAAGGTTTAAACTCAGTTTGTAAACAAACTTGAATTGAATAAAATATCTAAAATCCCAGCGTAAATAATGTTTTTGAACTGATGCACATGAAAAATATTTATGCCCATCGAACCCCTAAATTATATTGCTTCACACCATACTTCTTCCATTACCTAGTCCCAGAAGTCTCAATAAGTCAGCTGCTTCAAAAGTAACTTATTTCTACAAAAAGACATGAACAAGAAGACTACGGTCCACGGACAACAACCCCTGTAAAGTAGTCAAATTATTAGTACTGTGATCTACTAAATTAATCACAGCACTTGAACAGTATTATCATCTTAAACTAAGCACCCCACAGTTTCACATGCCACCATTAACATTAACTAATACTCCTACATAATCCAAGCACAAACATGTCATTCTCCTTAAAAAAATATCGTCTGCTTTAGTTCAATAATTTCAGAGCAGAGCATAATGTCACATGCACTGTATTATTAAACAAATAGCCAAGTCTATAAATCCTCTGTACTTTTGAGAGGTTGTACTTTGGTAGCTAGCTAGCTGAAGACAAGTAAGAAAACTAACTAGGAATATTTTTAGCAGCAAAATTATGGGTCGTGAGGTTGATTTGGAGTTGAGCACTAGTACTGAGACAACTCCGAAAGTTGTATCAACAGGTCCAACGCCCGGGGGCTCAGCGCCTAGAACTCCCAAACTTAAGACACCAGCGCCTATATCCATTCCCTCGCCTTACATAGTCTCTGCTCCAGCATCACAAGCGCAAACTCCCAGGACCAGGGGAGCCAGAACACCGGGATGGTCGAGGAATATAACGCCAAGGTTCTTGACTCCTTTAGGGAGTCCGATAAGGAAGGCTTTAAATTTTGTAAAACTCGACCCACAGGACGCTTGGCTACCTATTACTGAGTCGAGAAATGGAAACGCTTATTATGCAGCTTTTCATACACTGTGTTCTGGTATTGGATTTCAAGCCCTTGTGCTCCCTGTAGCGTTCACCTTTCTTGGTTGGTAAGTAGCCTGGTTTGAGTATGCATAAAGTGTCTGTTTTAACTGCTAGAACCTTTTTGCTTAGAAGTTGCATATATATACCAAAATTAAAAGTTCAGACTAAAGTAGTTACTGTGTACTTTTTTAGTTTTTTATTTTTAAGCCTGTTTTTTTCAAAACATATGACTTGCAACAAATTATTGTGTTGAATTTCGAAAAAACTATTAGGACATACTACTTATTTTGGACTTATTTTGAGTTTACAATTTTACTTGACAAATAAATGCTATTTTCAACTTTGGGCAGCTTATTTGTGAATTGTGATTTTTCACATTTAGAACTTACAGGTTATCAAGTGAGCTCTTAACCAGGTAGTAACTTGTAACTAAAACTTATAGACTATGAAAATAACTTGAGGTATACAATTTGTTGAAGTAGTTTGAATATGCTACAGACTACAGAGCTTGGGTGATCGGATAAGTAGTAAAACCTGCTTGTAAGCCCAACAACTGAAGTCTTTTGATTACGAGCTGATTTATAAATGGTTTGCACTTTAGTCAGATATTGTGTCTGCACTTTATATGCGTAGACTGTGTGTGTGCACGCAAGCAACTGATCTGAGAACCAAAATTAAGTGCTTAAACACTAAACCGTTCTTCTGTTTAATTTCAGGACATGGGGAGTCATATTATTGACATTAGCGTTTACATGGCAACTCTACACCTTATACTTGATGGTGCAACTACATGAAGACTTCGACAAAGAAGTACGCTACAGCAGATATATGCAACTGGCAAATGCAGCTTTTGGTAATTAATATTACTACCAACAATGAAAATTAGAGAAAATATTAGCTTCTATCCCCTGTTATATCGGGAGAGTAATGAGATTCCTTACTTTCCCTTAACTAGTTTTTGTTGTCTACATAATTAAACTAATTTTTTTTTTTTTTTATATATGGATGATTAGGTGAGAAGCTTAGCAAAGTACTAGCCCTCTTTCCAATAGGCTACTTATCAATGGGAACATGTATAGCTTTAATCATCATCGGAGGATCTTCAACTAAAAGATTCTATGAAATTGTATGCAATCCCATGACATGCAGCTCCCATCAATTATCAACTACAGAATGGTACTTGGTGTTCACAAGTGCTGCGGTGCTGCTTTCTCAGCTTCCTAACTTGAACTCTATTGCTGGTATTTCTCTCATTGGTGCCATCACTGCTGTCGGTTATTGTACAATGATCTGGATTTCCTCAGTTGCCGAGGGCAGAATCCCTCATATCTCTTACAATCCCGAGCTCACTGGCTCCGAGATTCAGAAGATTTTTGACATCCTTAATGCTATTGGGATTATTGCTTTTGCCTTCAGAGGTCATAATCTTGTTCTTGAAATTCAGGTACAGTTTATACTTGTGTACAGGTACATGCACAAGTACACGCACTGATGCACATATAATGGAGGAATCACTATTTGATCTTCTCTGATATTTAGCTCAATTTCAATATACTTAGTAGTTTGATAAACTTATCAACAGCATGACACTAATAATAACTGTTGCAGGCCACCATGCCCTCAAGTGAGAAGCACCCTTCGAGAGTACCAATGTGGAAGGGAGTCAGGGTCTCGTACACAATTATTCTAATGTGTTTATTCCCTCTTGCCATAGGTGGCTATTGGACATATGGCCAAATGGTACGTTATTTTATCACTTCCAAGTTCGAAAAATGATTCCCGCTCAGTAATCAACATCAACAAAATAATCCCAATCTAAAAATTTCAATTCCTATTCTTGTTGTTCCAAAAGGTCAAATAGACAAATTTAAATACTTGGTTACTTATGTCCACATGTTTTCACTTAATTTTTAACTATAACTCATCTCCAGAGAAAAGAAGTACTGACAACATTATGATCAAATTTTTGTAACCACTTAATCCTATAATTAGATTAATCCTGTTGTATGTGATATATCTAAAATGATATATAGGGAATAATATACAGTGAAAGTCTTGACACTTTTTTTTTTTTTTTTTTTGAATTTTATGGATCATTAGATTCCGGCTAATGGTGGGATCCTAACAGCTTTATTCGTGTTCCATGGACAAGATACTGCAAAAGGCTTGCTAGGGTTGATAAATTTTATAGTGGTTATTAATGGAATAAGCACATTCCAAATATATGCCATGCCGATGTTTGATGACTTGGAATCAACTTACACAACCAGGTCTAAGAAACCTTGTCCTTGGTGGCTCCGGGTCATTCTCAGGGCATTGTTTGGATACTTCTGCTTCTTTGTAGCAGTGGCAATGCCATTTTTGGGAAGCTTTTCCGGTCTAATTGGAGGGATATCGTTACCAGTGACATTGGCGTATCCATGTTTTATGTGGTTGATAATTAAGAAACCAAAGATGTATACTCCAGTTTGGTGGCTAAATTGGGTTCTAGGAGTCCTCGGAATGGGCTTAAGCGTGTTACTGATTGCTGCTGGGATTTATGTGGTGATTCACACCGGTGTTGAAGCTAGCTTCTTTAAACCTCAATAAGTGGTTATAAATTAGAGTGCATCGGTTTTTTAAGTTGTAGCTCCTGCAGGATCTGAAGGAAAGTACTTGACAATGGACTGCATGGGTGTGTTTGTAAGTTTGATCTGTTTTATTTGTTAGTTAGAAGTTTGTTTTCTGAGACTGTTAAGTAGTATGGTGTACACTCTTTTTAAGTGTACTGTCTTTTATAACAAATCTTGTTATGTTGTTAATTATTAGTGTATTATTTCTGTGCATTTTTCGTACCAACTGCAGTACTACCTATTTGCATAATTTTAAATGTTTTCTATAACTTTTAACATTCTCTCAAAAGTTTCTGAGAAGTCAAGGTATTGCTAGCTATAGCTAGGACGAAGAGATAGTTTCTTAATTTACATCAAACACTTAACACTAACTGCAAATGAAATCCTGCAGATAAGGGTATAAATTTAAAAACATCACTTGTAATTCCGTCAATGGCTGAATATGCTTTGTTGGGATCACAATCACAAACATCACTAGCCCCTGTGTAATTCCGTCAAAAATGTCTGAATTTGCTTTGTTGACCAAAAAAAAAAAAGGAAGTTCTAACAACAAATGTCTTGAGTTGCTATGTATTGCATGCAACATCCTTCTCGTGTAATTGCTCAAGCAGCCAGTATCGGCTCATCATGTTTACAGCCATTGTTTACACTTGAAATCGAACTATTTTTAGAATAAGACACCGAGTCAAAATTATACACTTTCACATTGGAAAATGTTGATGCCCATTTTAAAAAAAAAATTATAATGGAAGAACAAATTCCTATGCCTGATGGGAGAGGATTCTTGGGTTGTCCTGTTTATAATATCTTTGGTAATCGTATAAACTTTTAGAGATATATACCTCGAATTCGAATGTCTGGCAAGTTTATGAAGTCATGAATTCATTCTAATCTAAAAAATCTAAGAGGCGCGAAATTTTGGCATACTAGTACATTTTTGTCTTTTTTTATTAGTATTCTGAAAACTTTTCTACATAGTGAATCGTGATATTTGATGGTTTCATTTTTCGGTTGTGACGAATGTTTAAGCAGAAGTTATCCCTCACAATTAGGTCAAGAAAAAGATAATATGATTTGAAAACGATTTAAATCTACCAATTAGTCTGTTCATGGCTCAAAAGACCAACTAGCCAAAGATCAAATACCGACAAATTACCAAAATTTTAATGTTTCGAGTTTAATTATAAGCTATTAATTAAAGTTCAGCAGCAGTCACAAGTATTTTGAAACTACCCTGGTGACGACCGGTACTATGTCTAATCTGCTTACGACATTCATATGACCTCTTCAGTATCAGTAGTACAATTCTTTTGCATAAAATGATTTGACAATAGTGTTTGTAGCTGGTCCACCATTTATCACCAGACAAAGATTCTACTAATGTTCTACAAATTTTTTCACTATATAAAGTAGAGATTGATGGATTCAAAGATATAGATAGAGCTAAAGAGACTCCACAACAAAAATAATGGATGTGGAGATAAAGATGCATGAACTGGTACAAGCAAGATCATCAGGAAATCAGGTTTTGCCAGAAAGGCCAAAAAATAATGAAGATGATCCATGGATTTTGATGATGGGTACTGAGACAATGGAGCGTTGGCTTCCGATAACAGAATCACGAGAAGGAGGTGCATTGTCTGCTACATTTCTTCTTATCTGCTCCGGTATGGGTCTTCAGTCTTTTGCACTTCCTGTCGCGCTTGTCTCCCTTGGATGGTATGTTTTAATTCTTGCACGTTTTTAATTAGTTAGTAAGGTGTTCATCTAACTTTCATGAATTCTAATCGTTTGCTTATCAAATTTGTTACTCTGTGCTTCAAGTTTGTCACTCTGTGTTGGTAGGACTGAGATTTTTTTTGCATCATCGAAATGGCATTTTATACAATGTGGAATTGTAGGTGTTGGGGTATAATATCATTTACCATAGGATATGTATGGCAGCTCTACACCATATGGCTTCTTGTTAATCTTCATGAATCCGTGCCACCTGGTAGTCGCTATAGCAGATTTATGCACTTGTCAGTCACTGCTTTTGGTTAGTATTTGCTAGTTGCAATTTTTTAGAACTTTCTCTAAAATTATGGTATTTTGATCTGTACCTGTCTAAATTGAGATATTTTGATCACTTTTTTCTCTCAAAGTAGAAATGGTGCAACTGCAGGCATGAAGCTGGGAAAATTACTTTCATTGTTCCCAATAATGTATTTATCTGGAGGAACATGTGTAGTCTTGATTATAAATGGAGGAAGTTGTTTAAGAAGTTTGTACGTAGAAATATGGGGATACGACAACATGAAACCAGCATTATCGGATACAGAATGGTGCCTTCTATTTATAATTATAGCCGTTATTTTGTCTCAGTTCTCTCCCAACTTGGATTCTGCTGCAAAGATAGCTGCTCTCGGAGCTTTAGCCGCTGTCATATATTCTACCTTGTTAGTGGTCCTCTCCCTTGTCCAAAATCGTCCAAAAGGCATATCCTACAGTGTCAAACAGGCTCCGAAAGAACAGAAGGAAATTTATGGAGCTATCAATGCTCTTGGATTGATTGCATTTGCTTTCAGAGGCCACAATGTTATACTCGATATTCAAGTAAGTAAAGAAATCTTTAAATTTTCATTCACGGGAATGTTTTTTGCAGTCGATATAGCGTGTTAAATTATAAAGGTCGGTAAGTGAGGATTCGTTTGGGGAAAGGGTGGAAATGAGCCTTTGTCACTACTCTATCCCTCAATCCTCAAAGTGTAACAATTTCATGCCCATATTTTATGATGCAGGTTTAACCTGCGTGTATAGTTTGTTTATGCATTCTTTTAATGATGCAGGGAACAATATCAACTTCTAAAAAACGACCATCAAAAAGGCCAATGAACAGAGCAGTGTCAGTTTCATATCTAGTAATTGCAGCTTGTTTCTATCCCCTTACATTAGCTGGATACTGGTCTTATGGTAACAAATTACTGACTAATGATAACATGCCACTGCTAAGGTCATTCATGCAATATCACCATGACAGCATGCCAAATTTTGTCAAGGCCATAATATACCTGCTAGTTGTGACACACTTCCTAACCATATTTCAAATCTATGGCATGGTAGTTTGGGACAACTTCGAGCGTATTTATGTTACCATGAAAAATAGGAGATGCCCCAAGTGGCTCCGAGGCGGAATACGAGCATTGTTTGGAGGATTTGTTTATTTTGTGGCAGTGGAGCTCCCGTTCTTAGGAGCACTGTCAGCTTTGCTTGGAGCGATCACAATAGTGCCTATAACATATATATACCCTTGTTTGATGTGGATTATAATTAGGAATCCTCGATGGACAAGTCCAATGTGGTACCTCAATGTAGGAATTGCTTGTTTAGGTATAGCGTTTGTTGTCTTGGTGGAAATTGCAGCTATTAGAACTTTAGTTGTTTACGGCTTTAGGGCTAGTTTCTTAAATCCTCATTGACGACGCCATATCATGGACAAAAGTCGTATGGACAAAGACGATAAGTTACATATTACCTGTAGAAAAACATTTAAGTCCATTACAAGGATTATTCTTTATAAACAGAACGGCACATTTAACTAGTGTATTGAAACTCTGTTTACAGATGAAACTTATAGCCTAGTGATGAAGGAGAAAGGAAAATAAAACAAGTTTGAATGAGAAAATCAAGAATGAAATAGTTAACGAAAATGGAGAAGATGCTGAGCACAAAAATGCACCATGACCAATAAGAGAACATTTTCAACTTGAAGCTCATCTTCAAATTTACTGTTGTCAAGTCCATCGCAAGTGGTATGTAACTTTGTACTGACAATGAGCAGCATATCAGATTATAAGCAAATCCTGGGTCAATCCAGTTCAATTGAGCTCTGGTATTAGTCCTATTAGAATTTTAGATACACTTGAAGGTCCCAGGAGCGTCGGGAGAATGTACTCTTGAGAGATCAAATCTTGCATGTTGTCAAAGAATTCCTTTTCAAGAAAACGACAATCCAATACCTTTATGAAAACAATCTTCAACATCCACATCCCATTGGCAATGACAAAAGTAGCAAGTCTACTTGTAACAATATGGAATAGTTATGACCTGTTTGATAAGCAGAAACCAAAACAAAAGAACTGAAAAAGTCCAGAACTAGTACTTCACACTTCTTTTCAAAGCAAAAAGATAATAGAGAGAGTTGTTTGTCTCGGTAGAAATTGTGAGGGTAGCTTTGCTTGTACGTGTGTATAATAACGTAGAAGAGTTATAAATACTGTACAAGCAATGTACAATGTAAGAGAAAACATTGTATTGCAATGGAAACAACTACTTAATATATAGAGCAAAAACTTGCTCCCCACGTTTGCTATAGTACAGTAAACAGTGTTGGGCTTACTAAGCAGGCCTTAACTCCACAATAGTATGATATTGTCCGCTTTGGGCCTAACCCGCACGGATTTGTTTTTGGGCACATCCCAAAAGGCCTCATATTAATGGAGTTAACCGGCTGCTTATAAACTAGTTATCTGCCTCTCCCAAAATCGATGTGGGACAACTCCTAACAATCTCCCCCTTCACACATCGGGCTCGACACCTGTCGAATCTACCACCATTCTTGTGTGATCTGCTCCCCTTGACCCATACTGGAAGTTCCTGGCTATCTGGATCCCCGGGCTAATACTGAAAGCCCACCTGCTCCCCCTTAAGCCTATCCTGGGGTAGCCCTTCTGCCTATTTCTGGATCCTTCTGGAGCCCATTGAGATCGTTATGGATCGTTATAACTATAGCTCTGATACCACTTGTTGGGCAGCGAGCAAGCCTTAACTCCACATTAGTATGATATTGTCCGCTTTGGACCGAGCCCGCACGAATTTATTTTTGGGTTACTCCAAAAGGCCTCATACTAATGGAGTTAACTAACTGCTTATAAACTAGCTATCTGCCCCTCCCACAAACGATGTGGGCCTCATACTTATGGAGTTAAGGCTTGCTCGCGGCCCAACAAGTGGCATCAGAGTTATGGTTATAACGATCCATAACGATCTCAATGGGCTCCAGAAGGATCCAGGAATAGGCAGAAGGGCTACCCCAGGATAGGCTTAAGGGGAAGCAGGTGGGCTTCCAGTAGGCCTGCTTAGCAAGCCCAATAAGTGGTATCAGACTTCATGGTTCGGTAGTTGGATCCTGGGGGTTATGGGCTGCAGGTGTTCGATGTGGGAGGTTCCCCTTGGTAGGCGATTGGAGATCTGTTGGGTTCCTTGTGTCGAAAGTCTTCCTGAGCAAGTTCTGCGGGTATAGCGGCGGTGCAAGATGTACACAGATTTATCGCGGGTGCAAGATCACGGGTTATGTGGTTCTTGGTTTAAGGGGAGGATTGTTGGGTGGTGTCAACCCAAGCACCGCATCGAGGAGATAAGAGATAATTCTCTTGTATATAGAGCAGCCAGTTAACTCCATTAGTATGAGGCCTTTTAGGAGTTGCCCAAAAACAAATCCGTGCGGGCTCGCCCAAAGCGGACAATATCATACTATTGTGGAATTATGGCTTGCTAGCGGCCCAACAAGTGGTATCAGAGCCCATGGTTCGGTAGTTGGATCCTGGGGGTTATGGGCTGTAGGTGTTCGATGTGGGAGGTTCCCTCCGGTGGCGATTGGAGATCTGTTGGGTTCCTTGTGTCGAAAGTCACAATAGTATGATATTGTCCGTTTTAGGCCAAGCCCACACGAATTTGTTTTTGGGCACATCCCAAAAGGCCTCATACTAATGGAGTTAACCGGCTGCTTATAAACTAGCTATATGCCCCTCCCACAATCGATGTGGGAAAACTCCTAACAAACAGAACTTGGGGACCAAGATTGCTACAGTAAATGAACAATAAAAATATATAATTTAACACCCCCCCTCAAACTTAAGATGGTTGAAAAACCAACTTGAGTTTGTAAACAAAATCACTGTAAGTGGTAGGAGGATGAGTTTCGTAGAGCAGACATGATGTAGAAGAATCATACCATCTTGAACTTGTTGACCGATGAATGTGACAATCAATCTCTATTTATGTGTGTTGTTTGAAAACACAAGCAAATATATGTGTATATAACTGTGATATTTATATATGTGCGTGCTTATGTTGTGATACGTTGAAATCACAAAGCAAATATATATAAATGTGATAGTTATATGTATATATATGTGCTATGAAAATATGAGCCAATATATATATATGTATACGACTGACATATGCATATATATGAGTGCTATGTTGTGATACGTTGAAATAACAAGCGAATATATATGAATATGACAATAATATGTATATATGTATGTGTTGTGTGTGATATAGAGATTGAATGTTGATTATGACCTTTCGCAACTATGTTCTGTCCCAAGAGGCTGTCCTATCTGAGGATCCCGTAGTGACTGTGAATGCAGTGGAAGGTGAACTGGTTTTAGATAAAACCTGTCTGAGTAAGGATTCAAGCTCAGTAACTGATATAGTTTCCGGTGTAGAATCCGAGGTTGCATCATGAGAGAGCTTGTTTGACCGGAATGAAGGTCTCTTACAATACTATGGTGAAGAATGACCCTTCTGGTGGCAATGTTGGCAGGTATGATTGTGAAGTGTTGCACAATCCTTGATCAAGTGTCCATTTTTCCGACAAAATTTTCAAAATGGTTTATCAATGATGGATGATGAAGGTATTGCTGGAACCATATCTTTCACATGGTTGCCTTTACCGATTTTGAGTCGAGTTTCTTCAGATATGAGTTCCGTAACAGCAATCTCCAAAGAGGGTAGTGGAACACGATGAAGCAAAGTAACTCTAACTAGTTCATAATCTTGTGTAAGAGCCATTAGAAACTGGATGAGTCGTTGTTGGTCACGATATGTCTGATAAAGTGTTGCATCCTCTATGTGTTGCCACTTTGGTTAAGACAATGTTAATGGATCCCAAAGTAATTTTATCTGTGAGAGAAAATCAGCTATTGATTGACCAGACTCTTGCTTCTGCTTACTGAGAGAATGCGTTATCTGATATTGATGAGAAAGATCAGATGTTGTGTACCTAGATTCCAAAGTATCCCAAATTTCTTTTGCGGTGTCAAAATTTCCAAATTGTAAATTAATTTTAGAAACGGAAGAGTTTCTAAAATAGGTAATAACTTGATGATTTTTGACATCCCATTCTTCAATGCGATCTTTCAGTTTTGAATCATTTTCATTCTTTAATACGCATAGTTTAAGACCAAGATAAATAGTTTGAGCCGATCAAGATTGTTTGAATCGGTGAACTATTTTCTCTTTCCATTTTTGCAAGTATCGTATAATATAATGATTCTTACAAGCACAGGGTTTAAACTATAGCTTTTGAAAACTTGAAGGACAATACTACAGTGTGAAATAGTCCAGGGGCTGAGATGTCAGTTGACAAAAGCTAGAGTGTGCAACTTACAAGGTTTAGGAGATTGAGTTTGAACGAGTTGATTAACTCGATGTGTTAACCCGTCACTAAGTTGGGCGAGTCACTGAGTTGTCTCGAAACGTGGTTAATGATGTGTAGAGGCTTGGTGTGTGTTTGGTATATCTTGTGGTTGGTATGGAGTAAACTCAGGAAGTGTTTGTGTAACTTGGTGAGTTAACACGCAAGGTGTTTGTGAAAATGTCACAAAGAATTGGTGCACTGGAAAAGATGGTTGTGGCCGAAGATTATTGAGGCCGAGAGTTTTAAAGTGCAGCGGAGAAGTGAGAGTTGAAAAGGGCAAGCTGGACAGAACAGAGGAGCTTGCTAGACTTGACAGAGACTTATTTGCCGGAGCTAATCTTGAGGTAAGCTCTGGAAACTTGGTTTTGGTGACAGCGGAAATTGGTTTTGGTGACAGCGAAAATAAAGAAGATCAGGAGCTTAAAGCTCTGATACCATGTAAAAATTGTGAGGGTAGCTCTGCTTGTACGTTTGTATATAACGTAGAAGAGTTAAAAATACTGTACAAGCAATGTGAGCTTGATAAAGATAGTGAAACTGAACAACAATGTAAGAGAAAACACTGTATTGCAATGGAAACATTCAGCTTGTCTATTACAAAGGAAACAACTACTTATATATGGGTAAATGGTCATTTTCGTCCCTGAACTATTCGAAAACTTTCACTTGGGTCATCAGCCCAAAAAAACTTTCAGTCAAACATTTATTTTATCAAAACATTTCAAATAGGTTACTGTTGTTAGTCTCCGTTAAATTGACTAACGGAATGATTGCGTGGAATCCTACATGGCGGTCACTATTCATCATCTTCTATATGTCCTCTCTCTCTCTCTCTCTCTCTCTCTCTCTCTCTCTCCACCACACACAATCTCACTCTTCCTCTTTATTTCTTAATCCTTCCCATTTTGCTTCCTCTCCGCCGCACTAGCCAGCTACATCGCAGCTACCACTACTAAGAGCATCTCCAAGAGGCTCTCTATTGTAGCTCTTAACTCAAAAAATGAGGAGAGAGAATAAAAATCAAGCTCCAAGAGACTCTTAGAGGCTCTTTAAAAAGTTAAGAGCTTCTTCTCTCTCCTCTATTTTAGGAGCAACTAGTAGCTCTTAACTTAATATTTTATTAGTAAAATAGTGGTTCTTCTCTCTCATCTATTGATTATTTGTCCAAGTGGAATTGAAATATGAATAAAATATAAAATAAAGAGCCATAATAGAGAGCATTGTTGGAGTTGACACACAAATCAATGTAATAACTTGTTAAGAGCTTAATTGTTTATAATATATTTAGGAGTGAGCTAAGAGACTCTTGGAGATGCTCTAACTATCCTTCTTCCCTTCAACCCGCAACCACCGTTGCTCCACCTGCCAACCACCCACATCTGTCGCCTCCTTCACTACATCCCCTCCCTTTTCCGCTCACCCACCTCCGCTGTTCTTCTCCTCTGACCACTCCTTCGTCCTCACCTCTGTTCCTTCTCCCTTCACCACTGACGTTCTTCTTCTACAAACACCACACCCATCTCATCTCCTCCTTCAACACCGCTGCACCTCATTCTCTCCACACAGCCCCGCCGCACCTTTAACACCCCCGTACCTCCTCCGTATTCCCCACCAATCAGCCTCAATCACCACCAATCGAACTCCGCCACCACTACCAACCCACCTCTGTTCTTCTCTCTCCCTTCACCTCCAACCTCCTCTGCCATCCCCGCCCACCTCTAATCACAACCTCCACCCATCTTCTATAACTCGCTGCCTGCCCACCTCCCTTCACCACCAAACTTCAACCTTAACCCCCCACCACTTCACCCCTTTTACTTCACCGTTCAAGACCAACCCAACTCACCCACTACACAGCCACCTCCCTTCTTCAATTCACCACCAGCCACCGCCATTTGTCACCACGCCGCCCTTTCAACACCAACAGCAACTCCGCAACCACCCATTCCTCCGTTCACCCCCTAACTTTACCACCATTCCCACACCATCTCCACCCATTCAAACAACTCAACACCCCACCGCCTCACCCCGCCTCCTCCTTCAAGACGCAACCGCGCCTCCCACCAGTCAACCACTGTCTTCCTCCTCAGCATCAACCCACTTCGACTGATTTGTGATATTTCATCCATCAGGTTTATTTGAAATTATTAAAAGTAAAAACTTTGGGCTTTTGATGTGGTAAGTATGTGGCAACTAGGTGGCAGGTACGTGACAGCTGATGTGTAAAAGTTTAACGGACTTCCGTTAAGTTAACGAAAAATTAACGACAGTGAAATATTTTTAATATACAATGATCCAATTGAAAGTTATATTAAAGTTAAGTAATTCGTTTGAAAGCTTTTTTGGACTGATAACCCAAGTGAAAGTTTTCGAATACTATATGGACGAAAATGGTCATTTACTGCTTAATATATAGAGCAAAGAACTTGCTCCCTACGTTTGCTATAGTGTTGCTACAGTGACAAAGGACTGGTACACTGTTGCTACAATAAACAGAACTTGGGGACCAAGATTGCTACAGTAAATGAACAATAGAAATATACTATATTTTAACAGTCTCTTTGACAAAATATCTTTTTGATGTAAAAAAGTGAGAGCACTGACAGTCAAGGGACTAATTATAGCACTACAACAAACGAGGAGAAAAGATGCAGAAGTGCAATGAAGTAGAAATTGCGGAAGCAAGCTTGAGGAGAAATGATGCTTTCTTCGAAAGCTAAAATAAATAATGCCTGGTTAGTAAAAGAATGCCGCATATTGAATCCAAGGAGAATAAGGGATTTATGAAGGATCAAAGACAAGCAACCAGGAGGCCATAAAAAAGTCTGAGGAGAAAAGAATGAAGTTTATATCAAAATATATTGCTATTTTATTAAATTATATTTGTAAACTAAATTAGTACTATGCATTTTAGAGGTGTTCGAAGTCATGCATCAACCCATGTATACGGTTGGATAATTTATCAAACAGCAGTCATACTGTATAAGTTTCAAATTGCACAATCTACATCACAAGAAGAATACTGTGTGATCAGCTGTGCAATACGATTTTATGCTAGCTGTTTACACATTTGAAAATTATTTATTTTTTAAATAAGAATTATATCAAAATAACTGTTTGTTTGTCAATTTTTCAAAAATTAACATCAAATATTAGATTTCAGTAATAAGTATATGTAATTTTAAAAATAAAAAAAGTGTAGATTATTCATTGAAGTGAATAATATAATAAGCTAATAAATTTAATATCTAGAATGAGCACTGTTGAACTAGTTAATTTTAACATATGAATAGTTAATTTTCAAATATGAACCATACGTAATGTCAATGGTGTATGATAAGTGAATAAGTTATCAGATTTATATATTACTGAAATTATTTTACAATAGACCCTTTCCAATAACTTATTATATATTTTAAATATATTATTAAAATTGTGGTGCGGTGTGAATTGCACGGTTTGTTAAAAATGCAACTCGCGATCACATCACGAGCATCAAAAATCACATATTGCATTGCGATATGGTATGGTGTGTCCGTTTTGTATTGTTTGTGCGGTTTCATTAACATCCTTAGTGCATTTGCACGAGTTTCGTACGAGTTTTACATGGTTTAAGTACTAGTTTTGGAGTTTGTTCCCAGAGATTTTTTTTTCCTTTTAGAGGAGAGAGGCCGATTCATCCTTTAGAACGCAATATATTTGCATATTCTTTTGTGATTAATATATATTAATGGGGCACCATCCTCATTTATGAAAAAAGAAAAAAAATATTATATCCTTATTTATAACTCTGACAAAGAAAATTATACTACAATTTATTTTAGATTTTGAGATTAATGTAGCCACTCAAATTGCATGTGTGCTCGGTAAATATGCTCAAACTCGAACATTTATTTGACATCATCAGTGACTTCAATTCCATTTTTCCCATATCGGATTTGACAGTTGGACACAACTAATATTCAAATTAAGTCAGTGAATCAAATTTATTTACCTCCTATATAAAGCAAACCAATACATGGAAATTGCGACATTGCTCTCTCCATATACACAGTACAGCCTAACAACATTACTATAAGGAAAAAAAATGGGAGACTCGAAAATAAAAATGGGGGACTCAGTGGAAATAGAAATACAAGAGTTGGTACGAGCAAGTTCATCAGGAAGTCAGGTTTTACCAGGAAATCTACAGAATGATGTTGATGATTCATGGCTACCGGCTACTGAAACCGAAACAAATGATCATTGGCTTCCGATAACGGAGTCTCGAGAAGGAAGTGCATTGTCTGCTACATTTCTTCTCATCTGCTCTGGTATGGGTCTTCAATCTTTTGCACTTCCTGTTGCACTTGTCTCTCTTGGATGGTACGTTCGTTTTCTTTCTCGAAATTTTTTGTTCTCAGGTTCTGGATCTCGCTCATCCCGAGAATTATTAGAACATAGCTATAAGCTAATATATTCAAAAAAAACGTGCATTTTTTCGAATAGGAAGGTAATTCAAATCAAATATTCGATGCATTTGTATTCTAGCTTACGAGTCGAATTTGATTATAAGTTTTTCTCGTAAGATTAACTTGTTATTATACCGCATGCTGCATACGATAATAGAGACAGATTGTGTAAATTGAAAAGTTTAAAAGGAATATACAGTAAGTCGACAGCTTGAATTAGAAAAGGTGGCTAACAGATATACTAAATTTTACAGTATTTCTTTTTTAAGGTAAACTTTGTATTTCCAAAATAGTTAAATTTACTTTCAATGGCCACCACAACGAGTCAATATATAGATGATTTTTGACTAGAAAATTTCAAAAGTTAACGTAGCCAAAGGACCGTCAACGTCCAAATATAGATAATCCTAATTCGAATTGGTTTTTACCTCTCGACTTGTAAATTGTATGTAGACACATGACATCCTCCGTATTTAGCAAGGTTGGTTATGCTTAATTGATCGGTCAAAGAAGCATGCGATTTGTTGTGGTAAACCGGTCAAATTTGGGGGGTGATTTCTAGCAAATTCAAAAGTTTTCTTTTGCACAGTTAAAAAATGAAAATATATCCAGTCCATGTGGGATGTCAAATTTTATTCGAAAAAATGATATGATTAGGGCGACTGATCAAAATTTGTACTGTACTAAAAAAGATGCTATTCCATATAATTATAATATGATCGTGTATTCATAATGTCAGTATTTCATGTTTTCTATGTTTTGCATGATTTCATTTTCATGGACCGTAGCTAGAGAGATTTTGTAATAATGAAAATGCTATATATTGATGTTATATGTGGAACTGTAGGTACTGGGGTATAATATCAATGACCATAGCGTATGTATGGCAGCTCTATACTATATGGTTATTAGTTAATCTTCATGAATCCGTGCCTCCTGGAATTCGCTATAGCAGATTCATGCACTTGTCAGTCACCGCTTTCGGTTAGTATTCTTGATTCGGTTAGTATTCTTGATTTCGAAATCGATTTTATCTGTTCAGAGAAAATGTATTTCAGTTAGCCTGTAAGGATATGAGATTATGGTATTTTTTTTTTTGTTGATTTCGAAAAAATGCTCAAGGATTTTGACATTTATATAATTGCAGGAATGAAGTTGGGAAAATTACTGTCATTATTCCCAGTATTGTATTTATCAGGAGGAACTTGCGTAACCACGATTATCAACGGAGGAAGTTGTTTGCGAAGTTTATACTTGGAAATGTGCGGACATTACTGCAGTACAAGACCATTATCTGGTGCAGAATGGTACCTGATATTTATATTCATAGCCGTCATTCTGTCTCAGTTCTCTCCGAACTTAAATTCTGCTGCCAAGTTTGCTGCAATCGGAACTTTAGCCGCTGTCATGTATTCTGCCCTCTTAGTTGTCCTCTCCCTCATCCAGGATCGCCCAGATGGCATATCTTACGGTGTCAAATATGCTCCCGAAAGACAAAAGGAAATTTATGGAGCCATCAATGCTCTTGGATTGATTGCATTTGCCTTTCGAGGCCACAATGTTATACTCGATATACAAGTGAGTAAAGAAGTTTGGTGTCTAGCATTTCTTATTCATTTCATAACATTTCGTTCACATATTCCGAAATAAAGATTTCATTTTGGCGTTAATTTGTTTCTACATGGTGCTAATGATGCAGGGAACGCTATCTTCGTCTAAAGAACGACCATCAAAAGACACAATGAGAAGAGCAGTGTTAATTTCTTATTTCGTGATTGCAGCTTGTTTCTATCCCCTTACAGTAGCTGGATACTGGTCTTATGGTAACAAGTTACTGATTAAAGATAACATGCCATTGCTAAGGTCATTCATGCAATATCACAGCGACAGCATTCCAAAATTTGTCAAGGCCATAATATACCTACTAGTGGTGATACACTTCCTAACCATATTTCAAATTTATGGCATGGTAGTTTGGGACAACTTGGAGCGAATTTACGTTACCTCAAAAAACAAGAGATGCCCCAAGTGGCTTCGAAGAGGAATTCGAGCATTGTTTGGAGGAATTACGTATTTTGTGTCAGTGGCACTTCCGTTCTTGGGAGCATTGGGAGCTTTGATTGGAGGGATCACAGCAGTACCTCTGACATATATATACCCTTGTTTGATGTGGATCATCATCAGGAATCCACAGAAGACAAATCCAATTTGGTATCTCAATGTAGGGATTTCTGTTCTAGGTACACTGTTTGTTGTCTTGGTGGAAATTGCAGCTATTAGAACTTTAGTTGTCTACGGCCTTAAGGCTAATTTCTTCCATCCTAAGTGACAATGCCAAGACATGAATAAAAGAAGTTGTACTGAAAATTTGACAGAGATAACAGATTACAAACATTTGTACTAATTTCAAACTATTGTAAGAATAAATCATGTATATAAATACAACATAATATATATACATGAATCTTCTGATCAAAACTATGAGTATAGATAAATAGCGAAAGCGTACCTGAATCGAAAGAGGCCATTAATGATCTTGAGAGAGTCCGAAGAGCGCAAGTACTTGAGGGTTTTGATCTTCACTATTCTCCTCTGTACGTAAGGATGGGGTGTGTGTATTTTCTGAATAGTATGAGACGCGTGTCTTTTGTTCTCACATAATATTCTTTATATAGAGGGAATAGTGGGACCAACCCTAATGGGCTAAACCCATAACCGTCCATCAAAGTTATGGGCTTGGGTACTTAAGCCATTATTAATATATATATATCCAAATATATATTTTGGATGTAATAATTAATATATATATATATATATATATATATTAAATGCTATTTATATATTTAATTATTAATTAGGCTCAAGTCTTATTTAGATGATTACTAATAAACCCGATGGGCCATAAATAATGGATTGGATCCCGTCGAATCCAACATTCTCCCACTTGGCCGAGGGTCAGTATATCATCGACATACATATAACAAGACTTCATTATTGAGCTTTACATCCCTTAAGACAGGCTAAATTTTACATCATACTAAAATAGAATTAAAGGTAGTATCATACTCGTATAGAGATATGAAACCGTCCTCCAGTTACAATCCAAGTATAATTGCAAAACTTAGCAAAAGATATAGCTTAAAGTCATGAACAACATAATATATCATAAGCAATAGCAAATCAATATGTTCATGAGGTCCTTACATAATTGTTTGTTCCATATATAAACTTCGAATGTGCACAATAATAGAAGTAACAAACTAAATACTTTGTCCAAAAACCATAACATAAAGTGATCACAATACTAGTGTCTTACAATAAAATCCATGAATCAATAAGAAAGATTATCAACCAAACCCATGCTAGCAACATGTTCTCGAAAGAGATTGGGCGGTAAACCTTTTGTCAATGGATCCGCCAACATAGCAACTGTACTAATTTGCTCAATAGACACTTGTTGTTTTTGAACTCTTTCTTGTACTACAAGATACTTTATATCTATGTGTTTTGTCGCATCACTTATCTTGTAGTCTTTAGAGAAAGAAACAGCAGCTTTATTATCGCAATAAATTTTCAGTGGTCTAGAAATAGTGTCAACTATTTTGAGATACGTGACAAAATTCCTCAACCATAGAGCCTGCTTCATTGCCTTATAGCAAGCCACAAATTCAGCTTCCATTGTAGAAGAGGTATGCAACGACTGCTTAGCACTTTTCCATGATATAGCTCCTCCAGAAAGCATAAAAATGTAACCTGAAGTGGATTTCAACTCATCTTTACACCCACCATAATCAGAATCCGAATAATCAATAACTTCAAGGTTATACGTCTTTCGATATGTGAGCATAAAATCTTTTGTACCTTGCAAATACTGCATGACCTTTTTAACAGCTTTCCAATGATCCGGACCTGGATTTATTTGGTATCGCCCTAGCATTCCAAAAATATATGCTATGTTTGGACGAGTACAAACCTGAGCATACATAAGACTCCCAACTGCCAAGCATAAGGAATATTCTCCATTTGATCCAATTCCAGCTGATTTTGAGGACATTGTTTCAAGCTAAATTTGTCACCCTTGACAACAGGAGCAACGCTTGGAGAACAATTTTGCATGTTAAAACGTTTGAGAATTTTATCAATATAAGCTCTTTGTGATAAACCCAAAATTCCATGAGATCTATTTCTATGAATTTCAATGCCCAAGACATAAGATGCTTCCCCCAGGTCCTTCATATCAAAATTCTTATGAAGGAATCTCTTTGTCTCATGCATAAATTCATATCACTACTAGCGAGTAGAATATCATCCACATATAGTACTAAAATAATGTACTTGCTCCCACTCACTTTTAGATATATGCATTGGTCAACAAAATTTTCTTTAAACCCAAATTTTCCAATCACATCATCGAATTTAATATACCACTCTCTAGAAGCTTGCCTTAATCCATATATGGACTTCTTTAACCGACATTTCATGTGTTCCTTGCCTTTGACTACAAAACCTTCCGGTTGTGACATGTAGACATCCTCATGCAAGTCACCATTAAGAAAAGCGGTTTTAAAATCCATTTGGTGTAACTCTAAATCATAATGAGCTACTAAAGCCATGATGATACGAAATGAGTCCTTACTCGAAACAGGGGAAAATGTATCATTATAATCAATTCCTTTTCTTTGTGTGAAGCCCTTTGCAACCAATCTAGCTTTATATCTTTCGATGTTCCCACTAGAATCAAGCTTAGTTTTGTAGACCCATTTGCAGTCTACAGCTTTGACCCCTTGTGGCAACTCAACTAGATCCCATACATCATTATCCTTCATGGATTTCAACTCATCCTCCATGGCTGCAAGCCATTGAGTTGAATGGTTACTAGCAATAGCTTCTTTATAAGAAACAAGATCAGGTCCCATGCCAAGATTAGACTCAATTTCATCTAAATACACAATATAATCATCTAAGATTGCTGATCGTCTTACTTTTTCTGACCTCCTAAGAGGTTCAGTAGTATTATTGTCATCTTGAGGTGGTTCTTGATGTACATTCTCATTTGCACCAATATTTTTATCATCATTTTCTGGTGCACTAATATCTGGAATGATAGGAATAGAGACATTCTCCTGAATCTCTTCCAGATTTATCTTTCGATATGTACTCCCACTGACTTCAGCATCCTCAAAAAATACTGCATTTCTAGTCTCAACTATTCGAGTGGTGTGTGATGGACAATAAAACCTAAAACCTTTAGATCTTTCGGGATAACCAATAAAATGACAAGTAATAGTCTTAGGGTCCAATTTCTTGATGTGTGGGTTATATATTTTCGCTTCAGCCAAACAACCCCATACATGCATATATCCAAAACTAAGTTCCCTTTCAGTCCATATTTCATAAGGTGTTTTAGGCACAGACTTACTTTGGACCCGATTAAGGATATGCATAGCTGTTTTAAGGGCTTCAACCCACAAAAATTCTGGCAACGTACTGTGACATATCATGCTTCGAACCATATCCATAAGAGTTCGATTTCGTCTCTCAGCAACACCATTCTGTTGGGGTGTACCCGGCATTGTGTACTGAGGAACGATGGCACATTCTCGCAAAAATAAGGCAAAAGGTCCTGGATTCTGTCCAGATTCAGAGAATTTTCCATAATACTCTCCTCCTCTATCAGATCTAACAACCTTAATATCTAATTTAAGTTGTTTTTCAACTTCTGCTTTATAAATTTTAAACATATCGAGTGCTTCAGATTTTTCATGCAAAAGATAAATGTAGCCATAACGTGAGTAGTCATCAATAAAAGTAATAAAATACTTATGACCACCTATGCCTGGAGTGTATGGTCCACTAATGTCAGTGTGGATTATCTCCAAACACTTAGTGCTACGAGTTGCACCCTTTTTGTTTGTTTTTACAAATTTTCCTTTAATACATTTAATACATGTGTCAAAATCTGAGAAATCTAATGGATGAAGAAGTCCTTCTTTAACAAGTCTTTCCATTCGACTTTTGGATATGTGACCCAGTCGTTCATGCCACAATTTTGAGGAATTCTCATCATTTCTTTTTCTCTTTTTAGAACCAGTTGCAACTTCATCTTGCACATTCATTGAAATTAAGGATTCACTAAAAGAAGCATTCAAACATAATCTGTAAAGGTTTCCCTCTAACAGCCTAGAGCCAATATACTGAGAATAAAGAAATAGAGAAAAAACATTTATTTTCAAATTTAAACGAATATCCATAAGCGTGTAACTTTGAAACAGAAATAAGGTTTTTAGTAATACTTGGAACATAAACAGTATCCATTAAATCCAAATTAAAACCACTTTCCAACATAAGTCGGAAAGTTCCTGATGCTTCAATTTGTACTTTGTCTCCATTTCCAACGAGTAAATATCGGTCTCCTTTATTTAGCTTCTTCACGGAAAGGAATCCCTGCAATGAATTAGTTATATGCACAGTTGCACCAGTGTCTATCCACCATGTATTTAAAGGAGCTTCAGATGTAGAAGCTTCGTAACAAACATAAATAGATGCATTACCTTTCTTATCTAACCACTCGCGAAATTTGGAACACTCTTTCCTTATGTGTCCTTTAGCTCTGCAGAAGTTACATTTAGGACCTCCAAAGTTCTTTGTGCCAGAAGTCTGTCCCTTGTCTTTCGTGACAGCTGCATCAATTCCCTTTTTCTTTTGACTATTGCCATATTTCTTTCCTTTTCCTTTAGCGGGTGTCGTGGTCACAACATGAGCACTTTCAACCTTCTCAGACCTAAGGCATTCTTCTTCTTAAACGCATATAGAAATCAGCTCGCTCATCTTCCACTTTTCTTTCTGCATATTGTAGTTGATCTTAAAAGGACCAAATTGTGCAGGAAGAGAAGTCATTATGAAGTGAACGAGAAAACCTTCAGAGATTTCCATGTTCATATCCTTTAACTGAGAAGCCATATCATTCATTCTCATAATGTGATCACGAACACCACTTGAACCATTATACTTGAGAGTGACCATTTTAGAGATCAGTGTAGTGGCTTGAGCCTTAGTGGAAGCCTTGAATTGTTCCTCAATGTTCGCTAGGTACTCCTTTGCATTATCAGATTCGGGAATTGCTCCACGAATTGCACTAGTAATGGAACCCTTAAGAATCATTAAGGAAACACGGTTGCTATGCTCCCATTTTGCATAATCAGCCTTTAGCTCAGCAGAGCTTTCGGCCGTAATGACATCAGGTTTTCCAACCCTTATGGCATAATCAAGGGCAGTAACTCCCAACGTAAGATCAATTTGCTCTTTCCACTTCTTAAAATTAGAGCCACTCAATGGTTCAATGTGTGAAAAGTAGTTGGTAAGTGAAACAAGACCAAATGCTGAATCAAGGTTAATCACAATCATGCACATAAGTACAACAAGTACAATAAATATAATCCACATGATGAAAAACAGTTAGTTCACCAAGTAACACTTAACTTAAATAAACTGAGGGATAAACAGTTTATCTAAATAGGAAAAATAAAATACACAAAAATTTTCCTATAATTAAATTAAATTTAATATTAATATCTTCCGTTGGGCCGATTATCAATATTAAATTAATTTTACCATTAAACATGAGATTACAAAAAGTAAAATATTAAATTATATCACCGTTGGGCAGAACATAATTTAAATTCTACAATTTGAACTTTAAAAAATTCCGTTTACAAAATTAATATACAAATCTTCCGTTAGACCGATTCGTACATCAACTTGTACACGTACATTAGGTGATTTTTAAATCTCCTAATAATTAAAGTAAAAGATTTTCGTTGGTCCATCCAATACTTTAATAATTAGAAATCACTATATTAGTCCGAATAGATAATTAATAATTTTCTTGAGGGACTAATATTTATTAATAATCATAAGTATCCCTTTAAAACATTATTATTAACAATAATAATACTAATCCATCGATATCAGCAAGACAGCTGATAATTTACATTAAAAAACATCCAACCCAGAAAATAATAATGACAAGGATCGTTTTTAACATGCCCGTTAATACAATTACAGTACTTGTATATGGTTAGTGGACTTCAACCATTCTATTATTAACTCTAAAAGCCTTCTTGTACATGTATGTTTATATTATAACTAAAAATTCCTCATGTTAATGTTCCATGTTATGCTTTAGTTCTATGTCCTCATAATGAAAAAAGCATACAATATATAAACGACATTAACATGATACTTTAAGTTAAAATTAAAAAAAAACTGGACAACCAGTTATACTGGTCAAATAGGCATGCTTTGTTTCGGGTTATAAATAATGCAAATTTGTTAACCCAAACAACGTACATGGACATATAAATAAACCTTAATCATACATGTCAAAATCGTGTTCGCCAAAATCAAGAAAATCGATTCAATTTATTTTAATAAACTCAAGGAATTAATCTAGGATTAGGCTCTGATACCAATTGTAAGAATAAATCATGTATATAAATACAACATAATATATATATACATGAATCTCCTGATCAAAATTATGAGTATAGATAAATAGCGAAAGCGTACCTGAATCGAAAGAGGCCATTAATGATCTTGAGAGAGTCCGAAGAGCGCAAGTACTTGAGGGTTTTGATCTTCACTATTCAACTCTATACGTAAGGATGGGGTGTGTGTATTTTCTGAATAGTATGAGACGCGTGTCTTTTGTTCTCACATAATATTCTTTATAAAGAGGGAATAGTGGGACCAACCCTAATGGGCTAAACCCATAACCGTCCATCAAAGTTATGGGCTTGGGTACTTAAGTCATTATTAATATATATATCCAAATATATATATTGGATGTAATAATTAATATATATATTAAATGCTATTTATATATTTAATTATTAATTAGGCTCAAATCTTATTTAGATGATTAATAATAAACCCGATGAACCATAAATAATGGATTGGATCCCATCGAATCCAACAACTTCTGATCACTATAATATATTGGTTCCAGTTTTTTATTATTATTTGCAGCATATGGGAGAAAGTACAGGCTGTGGCATTCTCATATTGCTCCAAATGCAGATGAACAAAACAAGTACGATGCAGTAAGGAACTAACGATAGACACAGGAAGGGCCTATTCTTGCCAACAAGTTCCCCAACTCTTGTAGCAACATAAACATCCTATGAACATCTAAAGCCAATAACATGGAATGCGCATCATAAACAGAATAACAGATTTTAATATTGTTATACAATCTCTCCATTAATAATTTTACTAGTGTACTGATATTCTCTTTGTCGATGAAACTATATCAGTCGATTGACAAGGAGAAAGGGGCCTAAAAAAGGATCATGAAAAAGATGATCAATGAATATAAAAAGGTTGCTGAGCACAGAAAGGTATCAACTCTGGTGGAAAAATGCAATGAAGTAAGGAATGCAGAAGCATTAACGCCTGAAAAGAAGAAAGGCTTTCAATAATACACCTAATAAATAGTGCCGGGTCACTGGCCAGGTCAGTACAGCAACAATATGGAGGAGATTAATGAAGCCTACACCACATTTTGAAGGAGCCGTGCATAACGACACTACCAAAAACAAGGTATTCATGGAAAAGATCAAGGACAAGTTGCATGGGGTTGATCAGATGGCGAGGGATAACTGAAACTAGAGTTACATTTCAGGATTTATATCAACAAACATGGCTAGCAAGTTTTGTTAGAATGAGTGTCTTTATGAGCTTATTTGTTAAATTACAAGATGGCTATTTGTTTCGAGGCTTAATCCTATAACAGCAAGCAGATGGCAAGTAGAAGGCAAGTAGAAACTTGCTTATGGCACGCCAAGCATGAACATCATTTGCTAGAAACTGGTAAAAATGAAAATCAAGGATCGAAACTAGAGTCTAAAGTGATTTAAGATTAATTTAGTAAATGACCATATGCAAACTTGAGACCAATGCTCCGCTTATAACAGAAAACAAGGACAATTAAATTGTAATTTCAGTAACAATAAAATATACGTCCGAGTATGATAATGCACTGAACAAGTTCATGTTAACATCTTACAACGACCATTTCCCGAATACATTGAGCATGAGTGCACAACTCTGGTTCATGTAAACATCTTGGTGTGTACAACTCTGGTTCATGTAAACATCTTGGTGTTTCCACTATGCCAATATTTCACAACAGAGCCACTCAATTTGTATTTGGGCATGTCAAATATTATGAACTTCAATCAACAACATTTCTCATTATACAAGACAAATATATTTATCATTTATCCTTATTGTAGTATTTGTAAAAACATTATAAAAAAAAAAAAAAAAAAGTAAAGTAAAGCTTTAAGTTGCTTTTACATCTCTTCTCATATATCATCATATCTGCAAAGCTCAAAAGTGAATTAGAATGCCTCATTGAGCAAAATTATATTTACTTGTAGAAAATTTTCAAGTACACTGAATAGAGATGTATATGTAATGATAACTACCGATGTATGGTGAACCTTCACATATGCATCCTGACAAAAGAGCATTAAAAAGAAAATCTAGCTATATATATGAAAGTCTTAAACATTGTTGATGATCAGTTATGATGAACACAAGAATTTGCCAGATTTACGGGCTTGCCTAGTTTGTTGCCATGTAAAGTGACTTGACATCTGATGTTCCTGTAGAATTTGGGCTTCACCAGTTTTCCCAACACGTAAGCCCTCGACCATACGCCAACAGTTAAATTCAGTGGCACAGATATGCTGTCATGTCCACTATTTCTGACACTAAAACCAGGAACCGCACCATATAATGGAAGCTGATATGCATTAACGCTGGTCACTATGTTTCGCTGAGTCTTTCTATGTTGATGAAACTTCACCTCCTGTTACATTCACATTTAGTTCAAAATCAGTAAGAAAGTAAGAGGGGTTGGAGGATAGTTCATCATTTGAAGGAGAAATAAGCGATACACTATACTTGTGAGTTTATATATGGTTCAGGCATAGGAAAACCATTACTCTTTGCATGTATGTAGCTGCTAAGGTCTAGATCCGACAAAATTGATGATCAGAAACTCAAAATTCACTTAAATTTAACAAGTGAATTTTTTTTATTTATCAGTGCCGATCCAAAACTTAAGGCCAGGAGCTAAACTTAGGGGTCCAACCGTCCAAGCCTCCAAGGGCCCTTCAAATATATAAAAGATACTAAATGCTAGAAATCTTTAGAAAAAATCAAGTAGTTCTGGTTTGTAAATTTCATCCACAATCCTACTTCCATTTCAACTTCACTATATTAATGTCACAATTCCCCTGATTTACCATTCCCAACCTAAGGTATACCTCATCTCCTTCGTACAAAGGTTCGACAAATCAACTTCAATGGAGTACTTATTGTTGAATCTTATAGAAACTCTAGTTACAAACATACTTTGAAAAATAACGCATTTTGTTACTCGTCTCCAACGTACAACATTACATGCATGATCTCCTACACCTGCAGATTGCAAAGCACTCTTCCTGTCATTTCTTTACATAAAATATAAATCATGTATGACACTCTCCATCCGGAAACAAGTGTGGCTTTAATTTTCTGCACATATTTTAACATGTAAAAAGGAGATACTTGCATAATTTAGTTTCTGCTAAATGTTGATTCAGAAAAATAAAAAATAAATAAGAAAATAACATTTTTTTTAATCTTAAATACGTGTAAAAAAATCACATTAACACTTATTTTGAAACGGATAAATATATAATTGTGGGACAATAACTGAATTATTGATGTCAGACAAAGAGAAATGAAATTTAAAATACAGTGTTGACTCCTAGGAACAAAATCTCGTGCATTTGAACATTTAATTCAGATTGTAACAAAACTAGTTTTGGCACAACAGTTGCAGAAATTACATGCAAATGGACAAGTTATACGATCATGTCACAAAAACAACCATACACCATTAGTAACTTGCCGTATGTATCAACCAATAAATAACAAACACGTTGTAATCCAGATCAGAAGAGTGGGCCCATCTTCTGAATAAAGAAGAACACAGCTTTTGCACTGCTTTTGAGACCATGATCATCTCTACCAATGCAATAACTGCCATCACTTCCTCTCATTAATTTTGTTACTGTGGATTACTATTGAGTTAGAACGAGCGCAGGACGTAAATCAGTGAGTCAAGAACTCACAACTCGGATCTATATGTCAGTATGCAGGAACATACTCCCTCCGTCACAGTGGGATGTTTACATTTTAGCTGGGCACGGAGGACAAGACAAACATATAATAGTGAGTATAAAGTGGATGTAATATTGTTAAAATAAATGAAGTAGTGGATGTAATAATGATTTTATTGTTAAAATAAGTGAAGTAGTGGGTGTAATAGTGATTTTATTGTTAAAATAAGTGAAGTAGTGTGTGTAATAGTGTAAAGTATTATTAAAATAAGTGAAGTAGTGTGTGTAATAATGTTAAAACTTACTATTTTGGGAATGTAAAGAAATGGATGGGAAGGCTCAAAATAGTAACCGTAAAAAATCCATTGGGACGGAGGGAGTAAAATTTAGTCACTGACTCACTGCATGTAAGGTCACTTTCTCTGCCTTTTACAAGCTTTATACGTATATTTGATTTTGGGAGTTGATATGTGCACATCTTATATTTACAGGTACACACCCAAAATTGTTAAATAGACCAAAATACCCTTAACTACTTTTTGTGTTTATTCCCTTTTTCACAACTACATTACATGTTTTATTAACTAAATCCTAATTCTTGTTTATACGAAACTTCTGCAAATATAAGAGAACATCAACGAATACTTGCAAAATAATAATGTAGATGAGGAATTGCAAGAATGAGCAAAATTATCAATCTAGTTAATTCAAATAATTATTAAGAAATTTTTGAATATTTTCAATCACTTTAACTTTTGCAATCCTAATGGAAGCAATTTTTTGAATGATTAATTACTTTTCGTGATTTATGAATTTTGCATATACAGAATATGCCAATACCTTATACATGACCAAGGGTTTTTTATAATCATGCTTGAGTTCTCCATATATAATTTAGTTTTAAATCTTTTAAAATCTATAATTTTTATTATGTAAGCACAATGATATAATTTGGAAAATGATATACGCATATCTTCAATTTATACTTAAAAATTCATCAAATATCTTGATATATAATTATAAATAAATAACAGCTAATTAATTAATTTAATAATAAAAAACAAACTTGAAAAATAGAAGGTAATGGAAAAGAAAAGATATTAATTAAGCATAAGGGTAATTTGGGAACATGACCAACAATGGGTGTGCACCTATAAGAGGAGGGTGTGCACATATCACCTCCCTTGATTTTATACTAGGGGAAATATAAAGCGAAAAAGAATCCTGAGATACATCTTAGGAAGTTTTCTAAATTTTCTAAGATACACACAAAACTAATTCTTAAATTTACTGAGCCCGCAGGGCTAATTAACAAAATTTTAAATGAATCATGATTTTACAAAAATGCCCTCCATATTTACATACAAAGTTTGTATATCTCAGGAACTTACCTGAGATATACCTCAAGCTCCCTACTCTCAAATATAAATTACTCCCTCTGTCTCTAAAAACTTTTTCTGTTTGGACTTGACACGTATGCCAATGAATACTTTTAATCGTTAATATCTTTAATATCGTATTAGTATTAAATATAAAAATTTCACTATATTAAAGTACTCACAAATACAAATCAAACAAAATCATTCATAATTATATTTTATTTTATAAATTATGCATAAATTAGTAATTAATCAGTGTAAAAAGTCAAAACAGAAAAAAAAAATTATGAGACGGAAGGAGTAACTTTTTTTCTTTTTTATAGTTGAAGTCGAATTCTCTACACCAATCGTATAAATTAACCTTTACACTACAATGAACTTACAATGAACTTATTATTACGTACATTATTTTGGTAATTATCCTTTTTTTAATTTCTATTCCGCCAACTATCAAAAAAACAAAGATCAATTAAAGATCATGATTAGTACTCCCTCCTTTTCGTTTTAGGTTTTTTAAAAATTCCTTTTACTTTACATTTCCAAAACATATTTAATGACTATTATTCCACTCATTATCCTTGTATTTATACATGTGTTTTCAAATTCTTTCTAGATACATTGAATCATAAGGTTATTTAAATAATTTTCTAACAACATTAATAACATCAAAGTGTATTAATTATACTTCCTTGATTTCTACAAAATTTCTAAAACCACTAATAAAAAGGAATTACTAATAAAAAGGAACCGAGAAAGTATCTCACTTATGAACAGAAAATTGCACGATCAATAATTAATCTTGAGAAGATGAACTTAATTAAGGAAAATGCAAACATTTAGCAAGATGATAGTACAATTTATAAAATCCATGCAAGTATAAAAGGATGAAAGATATACTTACAGGTCCCGTAGCGAGATTACGCTGGTAATACCAAAGTTGTATGGGTGCAATTTTTACATCAACTCCGAAAAATGTGCCTGTGTTTCTATAGAAAATCTTGACCGTCGAATTTATACTCAACATATCCGTTGGCACTCCCGATGTATCCATCCCCGATTGCACATTAAATCTCTGAAACACCAACCTCTGCAACACATAAATTTGACTCGAGTGTTATATCAACTCAACTCGCACGAGTCAACTCAAAACAAATCAATAATATAACACCATATTCGATATACAAAAACATGAATGAGCAACCTAAACCAATACGACTAGCCCGAGTTGACTCAATTGACTCAGCAGCTGAGTCAACTCGGGAGATATGAAAAAATAAGTTATTTCACACCAAAGCTTTAAACAAACACTTATAACGAAATTTTGCAAAAGAAAACTCGTCCGAGTCAACTCGGGAACCGACCTCATTACACCAAAATAAAAGGACACTAACCTTAACATAAACCTGAGGAGGGTAAGAAGTACTAGCAGCCCACAAGATCAACGAAAACACCGAGAACAAAACAACAAACGACAAAACAAAACACACAACATAAAACCTCTTAATCTCCTTCTTCTCTCTCACATCCTCTTCATCATCCTCTTCAACTGAGTCACCAACTCGTTGAAGTCTCTTCCAGTAGCCATTATTTCTCGTAGTGTTTTTCAAGGAAGCAGAGAATCTAGAAGTGGAGGATTCTCGAGAATGGTGAATGGGAGAAGAATGGTAGTGATGATGACCCGGTGACCCGAATGGGCTTGACCCGTATGACATTTTTTCGGCGTCATGGTTAGACGGAGATTGGACGTAGTAGAGTGGGTGTTTTGGCGATGCTGCTTCCAGGCTTGTTACGTCCGAGTCGGACTTTGCGTGCATTTTTTTCTATGAAAATAGAATTACAAAGAATGAATGCATGTATGTATCTTCGTATACATACGTCCGTAAATTTGTCGTCATCGGGAGGTGTGAACTACATCTGTTGTGTTTATTAGAGTTGGTTGAGTTAGAGTACTAGAAAACCAATTTTTAAATTTTTTTAAAGCATAATAAAGGTAACATTTCGCTTCTTTTACGAAATAAAATCTGAAGAATCTGATTTTTAGCTTGGTGTTAAAAAAAATTCTGATTTTTTGCTGGTTGTTAAATTTTAGACTGATACTTTCTAATTTTTTTCGCGTTTGTTTTCCTTTAATTAATAATCAAACGTATATATCTTTCTATTAAATATCTATTTTAGCAAATTTTAGAGGTGAACGAAAATTGGGATAATGAAAAATGAATTCTTAGAATTTGAGTTATTTAATCATTTTTATTTAATTTAATGAAACTACTCCCTCTGTCTCAATATAATCTTCCCCTTTACAATGTCGGCCCTGTTCATAACATGAGATAAATTACTAATTTACGCATAATCTATAAGATCAAATATAGTCATGAGTGATCTTGTTGGATTCGTATTTATGAATACTTTAATACAGTGAAGTTTATATATTTAATACTAATACGAAATTGAACATATTAACGATCAAAAATATGCGTTGGCAAACGTGTTTTTTGAAATAAGAAGAGTTTTTTGAGACGGAGAGAGTAGGACATTTCCAAGGGAGATTTCAAAAGTGTTGTCATTTTGTGAATAATGTCTTTGCCTTTTTTCGATAATGAAAGTTTTCTATAATTTTACATACTCCTATCTTTTAAGGATTGGGATTTTTTTGACAATGAAAGGTAAATATAAAGTAATTTTTTTATAGCTGTCAAAGACTCAAACCAATCTGTAAATATACAAAAGATGTACTGTATGCGGTAACAGAGAGAGTCAGAAACAGGGGCCAGTTTTTTAGCAAGTAGGTAAAATGAGAATTCAAAGTGACAAGGTTTAGAAAATCACGAGACGCAGGATCCTCTTCAATTTTGGGGTTGGTTTGTGAAAGAATGCGAATAAAGGGTTCATGCATTTCTTCACTAGTAAGATGTCTAGTTTATCAATTCCTTTTTAGTGATTAAACGTGTTTTAACACCTCAAGAAACAACTTTACCTAGTCCAAAACTAGGACACTCAGATCTGGAGATGTACAAAAAAATCTTCGCATCGGGTTTTAGTCCGGTTTTAAAAAAATTGGAGTTTTTAAGAATTGGGTCGGGCTGGATTTTAAAAAATCTAGTCGGGCTGGACTTTCTCTAAAATATGATGTCTGTTTTAGGCCCTCGGGTCGGCCCAAACTTTTTTCAATCTTTTTTTAAATTTATATATATATGTCATTTTGTCTTTTTTTGTAAAACTAATACTCCCTCTGTCTCAAAAAACTTTTCCCATTCATCATTATCACGTTTGCCAACGCACACTTTTAATGGTTAATATCTTCAATTTCGTATTAGTTTTAAATATAAAAACTTCACTATATTAAAGTACTCACAAATACAAATCCAACAAGATCACTCATGACTATATTTGGTCTTATAGATTAGACGTAAATTAGTAGTCAATCGCTTAGAATGAACAGTAACAAAAGTCAAAACGGGAAAAACATTTTGTGACGGAGGGAGTATATTAATATAAAAAAAAAGAAAATCTTACAAAAGAAACAATTTCTAAAGAGTTACATTCTTGTACTTCTATAATTCAAAATACATAAGAAAAGACACCACGAAACTTAATATTAAAAAATTACTAGCATAATACTTGTTTTATCATAAAACATCACTACAACTCAAGAACCTTTTACTCATAATCTGCTTTATGACATAAAGTTACCGTAAGCCATATAAATCTACTCGTATATGACCATTTCGAGAAGCACATCCTCGACACTCAATTAGTCTTCTTGAAAGAAGAGTTTGTCTTGTATATTGTTGATTCTTCCTAACCTCATGATCATTCACATCGCCTCTATTGCTAAGTTTAATATTTTTAAAAATTTATTAAAAATATTATATATTTTTATATTTTATCTATAAAAAATTGAATTCTTATCCGGATATCTTAAAAAGTCCGGGCTTTTATCCGGACCGAACCGGGCTTTATCCGGGCTTTTAATCGGATTTCGGGCCGGGCTGGGTTTGATGAAAAATATGAGGCTCATCTTAGGCCCTCGGGCTGGGCCGAACCGGCCGGGTTTTTATCGGATCGGGCTTTTCGGATTTTGCAAATTTGATCGGGCCGAATTTCGAAATTCAGCTTTTTTGAACATCTCTACTCAGATCCTGACATATTTTTTTTAATCAATTCTACTTTTCTTTATTTTAGTTTCATATATGAGAACTGGGGTCCAAAGTCTATATTTTAGGATTTAATTCAAATAAGAATTAATGCTTACAAAAAAAAAATTAAAGATCCACCTGTAATCGTTTGATTATTCAAAAATTAATGTTTTAAATTTTATAATATAATTCAAAAAATATAGATAAATCAATTACAAAAGTAAGGGAGTAATTGAAAATATTGAATTAATTAAAAATCAATTAAATATTAATGAGTGACAATTTCCCAATTACAATATCTCTATCTCCTATATATCAGCATTTGCTAGTGCTTCCTTAGACACAATATTTTTTTTGACACGCTTAAAGCAGATTTCATTAATGCTTTAAAAGAGACTCAATCGAGACAAACCCCCAACTGATCATGCAACCAGGTTGAAAAACAAATAAAGGAGCCAAATAGCTAGTCGCCTTGTTTCCGGATTGCTTAACTCAGAAAATACAAATATTCTACAAATTAAAAATGAAGATAAAGGTTTTCCGAGCAATCCAGCCTGCATCCCCCTGAAAAACGGAAACTTCACAATTGACCCTCACAATAAATCCATGGATAATGCGATGTTCAGAGATTGATATGAACATATTTTTTTTTGTGAGAGGTTAGCACATGCGATTTCACTATCATTTCAAGTGCACCCCAACTATCTACCTACCGGATACCAGCTATAAACTTGCCGAAAGTGTTGTTGATGCGAGATATCCAGATCTCCCAATTCATCGAAAAATTCATTTTCAACACATCGCATAAAGCGAGACACATCGCACAAAGCGAAGACACATCGCACAAAGCGAGATACTCAAATACATGACTAATAACTCAAACATCCAAAAAATTCGAAAAATCAAAGATCTCGAAATAACACAAAATTTTGATATGATGTTAAGTAGGAGATTTTGACTCTAAGAATGAATTTTAATTGAAATTTCAAGCTCTAAACCGGAATAAATCTTAGAAAAACGGAGAAGAAACTCGAATGAATTTTCAACTAAAACTCATTTATTGAAAGAAAAAATAGAAGAATGGATGATGGAAGAGGATTTGTGAGGGGAAAGAAGGTTGAAATGGAAAGAGAGGAGATTTATTAAGGGAAAGAGGGTCTCCGGCCGGTGGATAAACCACCGCCGGAGGGGAAGTGACACTAACAAGAAGCAAGAAAATTTACTTTCGGTGGAAAGTAGTTTTAAGAGAAAGAGAGAGTACCAACTAGAGTTTAATTAACAAAAGTAATAGCCAACTCTATTTGTGTCTCTGGACTACTACCCCAGACCAGGGTTCTAAAAATCGGTAACTCGGTCCGAGTACTCGGCCGAGTACTCGTTTTGGACCCCTAAACCGATCCGAGTAGTGACTAATCGGACCAAAAACTGGTTTTTGCTATAACTCGGTCAAGACTCGGGTTGACTCCGAGTAATCGGGGTCAAACTCGGGTTTGACTAATTTTTTTTTTGCTAAGTATTAAAATATAATTTTTATTGCTCAACTTATAGACTATAGTTATAATCTAGATTCGGCCCAATTAAAAGTCTTCTCTCTCAAAGATTCTATACATACACTTATATCACGTTTTAATATTATTAATAATATTAATATTAATACTTGGACACGTTTTAATATTATTAATAATATTAATATTAATATTATTAACACATATTCTAATTTAATATTAATTTAATATTAATATTAAATTAGAATATGCAAAAATTTCAGAAATCTAGTATATTTCTAAAAAAAGCTATAAATATTATTAGTAATATTAATATTATTACTTTTTAGCAGGGTTGTAATAATATTATTAGTAATATTAATATTATTGTTAAGTTTTAAGTTTAACACATGTACACTAAAATTAGAATAAATACATATAAATTATGAGAAAAAAAAAGTTAAAAAACAATATCCGATTAGTAGTCCGAGTACTCATTCCGAGTACCCGTCGAGTTTCCGATTACTCATTTTTCTGGACCAAAACCGAGTTGGTCCGATTTCCGATTTTTACAACCTTGCCCCAGACACAATATTAATCCTCCTCGAATTCAACACGTGAATTTGAATGTTATAAAATTTAAAATGAAAATTTTGTAAGTAAAATAGAAAATTCATGTATAGAATATGTAGTGCAAATACGTATGTTTATACACAAAACTTACTTATTTTTATTAAAATATATAAATTTCACATATGAACTTTGAATATTCTACATTTGAACTTGCTTATGTCTTGCATGTGAATTTGAAGATCTAAAAGGTTGATCCATAGAACATATGTTGCAAATATATAAATTTATATGTATAACGTACTTATTTCTATTAAATTATTAAATTTTGCACATAAACATTGAAAATTTTATATTTAAACTTGTTTATGTCTTAGATTTGAATTTGGAGATTCCTGATATCAAATCCAAATTATTAATTTTGTTACGTGATTTTGGAAGTATAAAATTTTGTAATATTTAAATTTCAAAAAAAAATTATCTAGTAAAAATTCATTATAAATTTTGCTGATTCTTTTTTTTATTAATATTTTACTACCCTAAAATATAAATACAATATAATATATCTTCATTATATTTAATACGTATTGGTTCTTAGATTCTTAAGTGATTAGCATGAGTGCATGACCTTGTACTATGTCATAAATTTCTCCATTAATATTGTGAAATCCCCCGCTAACACAACACATCAATTATATTAACTTTTGTGACAATATTCAATTTATTGTATAAATAGAATTTATATATAAGATAATAGTATTTAATAACCGAATATTTAAAAACAACTAAGTTTAATTGTAAAAATTGAAAATTCATGTACATAACTGTTAAAATTCAGATATTAATTATTCAAATTAGAATAAAGTGCATTTAGTGTACCTGCATTTTGCCGAACACACCACTTGAAATACTATAATTTAGAAACTACCATTTGCAATACTTAACAAACACTTTACTTAAATTTCGTATGCTACCGTCTATTTGTAACTAACTCCGTTAAATCATCAAGGATAAAACTGTCTTTTTCCATCTACAAATAATGGTACTCCCAGACCCCTTTTTTCCCACTTCAACACACACACGACACACAATGACTGGACTAATTTGCACTTATTCACTAGCATTCTTCACTAGTAATTTTATTTATGGAATTCATTTCGATATAGAAAATATTTTGTTTATGCATATATACTACATAACTTTTGTAGGACGAAAAAAGGAAAATGGTTGCATCTGCATTTGGTGAGGATCCAAGTGGAGGCACAGGAAGTTGGTTAACTGTGGAAGACTTGAAATATCTATTTATGGGGAATCAGTAACATGATTTTGACATTGAAGTCAGTTGTGCCGTTGAAGAAATTGTTGTATGTAATGAACTCCTAAATACTTGTAGAATTTACATTAGCAATTAAGAGTAGAAGTTATCATCAAAGCTAGTAGATTTGTTCTCTGCATAAACTAGGTCTACTCCTAGACATACCAGTTTTTGGGCTAGCAAATGGAGCAATTTTGTTGTGATAATGTATGTAGATAGTAAATACTATGTAGGGGTTGTAAATATTAGAACCAATTTGTACTTGGTTGAGTACAGAATCCAAGAAATAGCAGATACAAGCACTAGAAGAACAGCGTACACAATGGCTTGGAAGTAAAATGAAAGTACACATTAGGCCAGGAACAAGTTTACAACACATCATTATTGTAAATTGGGCAAAAGATCAACGGGTAAAATGTCACTTTCCCTACTGTACTATTGTAAAATTTCCGTTTAGCTAGTGTATTATCGAAGGCATCACTGTACTTTCCATTTTTTCTCTTTTCTCCATCCCCGTTTGTTAAAAAAAATTGTCATCTGTTTGACTAACGGACTGCTGAGTTGGCCACACCAGTCACCACTCCACATTGGCCACATCAGCAAAAATTAAACCCCAAAATAAACCCATAAATAAATCCCAAAATAAACCCTAACCCAATGCATATATATTCAGCCCCTCCCCATCTTTGCCCGCCAATCTTCCCGCCAAACCAAACATTGCTAACTAACTTCCAAATCACCATGGCAGCCAGCTCTGATGCACAATCCCGAATGTCTATGGAGACCCGAATGTCTGTGGAGACCTACTTGTGTGACTGCGAGAAGAAAGCAAAGCTCTTCACCTCGCGAACCGCGAGAAATCCTGGGAGGAGATTTCTGGGTTGTGGTCAACCACAAGGTACCCGATGTAATTTCTTCCATTGGTTTGATGTTAAAGCTGCTGGCAGGTATGGAGAGGTTGTAACTCAGTTGAATGATAGGAGGTTCCTTTTGGAAGAGAAGGTAGTCGTAATTGAAAGGAAGTTGGCAGATGCTGAGGAGAAACTAGCTGAAAAGAAGCAACAGACAAAAGCCTTGAAGAGGAAGAATTTAATGTTGGGTCGAATGTGCTTTGTGCTCATGATGGTTGTAACTGTTATGGTTGTTTTGATGTTTGAGAAAAAAATGACTTGATTTATTAGGCTTGGTAGGTTGGACTTTGTAATGTTAAAATCTTTATTTTGTAATGTTAAAGCCTAAGCTTATGTAATCTTGCAAGTTGGATTTGTAATGCTTTTGATGTTGAATGCAATTCTCTAATTTTGTAATGCAAATGATTTGTAACGCAATTGAATTTTAACAATAACATAAAAAATCAACTAACATTACATCACCATAAGTTCATTACAACCATTTAACATGCGTTCATTACAACCAAAAGTTCAAAACCAAAATTCTTAAAACCAAAAGTGCATTACAACCAAAAGTGCATTACGACCAAAAGTCTTAAAACAAAAAGTGCATTACAATCAAGGTTGTGCCATCTCCTGCATCACAGCCTCTCCCATGAGTTCTTCACCTATTTTGTTTTGTGCTTGGGCAGTCTCCCTCTCCTGGGCAACCTCTTCATCTACAGGGGTACTTCTTTTCCTCTTTCTCCCTGTGGTAACTGTTATTGGATCTGGACATTTCCTTATGTTATGGCCTGGTTTCTTGCAGTTTGTACAATGCATCACCATCCCAATTCTAGACACTTGTTCCTTGCTTGAGGTAGTAGTAGTGGCCTTTTTTGGTTCCCATCTTCCTCTTCTTCTCTGTTTCTTGGGTCTTCCCCTCAAAGTCCTCACCATTGGTGGTGGAAAATGGTGTCCCCCTCTACTTCCTCCCCAAAAGGTGGCCCTTGCAGAACCTCCAAGCAGTGTGATTAACATTGCATATATTTGGCCTTGGTGTAGTAATGTGACACATAGTCCATTACATTTATCCTGCAACTCTGGATGGCACTCACAGCATGGATGCAGGGGATTCCAGTTAAATCCCACACCCTGCAAGAACATGTTTGGTTTTGGAGGCTGACACAGAACCCTATCCCTCTCCACTTAACTTGGTAGTTTTGCCTACCATCCCATAGAATTGTGCACTAATTACTCTCCCTAATCACTCCATCTAATCTCTTTCTCAACTTTGGTAGAAGGACAGTATCTTGATTGGCCATTGCATCCCTCCTCATGTGAATCTTTTCCATTATGAGATCATGGATCTCAGTAAGCATGTCAGTAATTGGCATATACCTTGTTTTCATAATGTATGCATTGAAGCACTCAGACATATTATTTTTAGTTGAGTCTGTCTTTGAGTGAGTTTAAAAATAAGCCTTTGACCATACCTTGGGGTTCAAAGAACTCATCTTTTCATAAGTTGGCTTGGAGGCCTTCTCCATCTCCCTCATTGCAGTCTTGAATCCCTATGGATGTGTGGCATTGTAAGCAGCATAGAAGGCCTCTTTCAGTGGCTCTGTACCACATATTCCTTGCAAGTTGGAGTACAAATGTCTTGTACAATTTTTTTGTTCAACATGAGGTAAAAGCTCCTTGACTGCCTTCTCCAATCCCTGCACAGTCACAACCAAAAAAAATAGATATCAATTATGATATGAGACAATGACAGCTATTATTAAGATAAACTGTGATAATGTTAGGAATATGTTGTACTTGATGATAACTTCACAATCAATCAAATTGTATAAGGTTTTGTAGCTGTCAACGGATGAGGATTTATAACTCTATCCGTTGACAGGTAGCTCATCAACGGATGAGGTTTTGTAGCATACTGCAGTATCTCTATGTTATCAGTTGATAGTGTTTTTATCCATAGTCATGTTGACCATCAATGGATAGGCAGAATAGGGTAGCCAATTGTAAATAAGCTATGCTATGTAATTCTATCTAAGTGAAAGTGTATCAACGGATGAAGACAGAACTCTATCAACGGATACAACTCAAACCCACTCAATCAACAGATACAGCTCAAATCTCAATATCAACGGATACAACTCAAATCTCAATATCAACGGATACAGCTCAATATATCATCAACGGATGTCAGTGTACAATGTCAACGGATAATCATTGACACTTACTTCTATGCTAAGCTGAGGATTAGCAGTTGATAAGGACAGGTTTGACTGACAGATCACATGGGTTGATAGTAGATACAAAAAGCAGTATGGCAGCCATACTTTGGAAACACAGAAGAAAGAAGCATTCCGTTTACACTATGAATACAAGAAAGGTGCAGGAGACATGTCTGTTCACAAGGATAACCTTTCGGCTACATGTGTATTTGGAGTGTAGTAGCAAGTCAACCTGAATTAGATTAATATTATCTTATTCCTGTAGTACTTGTAAACTTGGGATTTATAACCAAGTGTAGCAACTCTTTAGAAGCTAAGAAAACAGATACATTTGCTTAGGTTTTTATTGAATATCCTTAGAAAGCAAAGAGTTGTAAAACAGAAGCTGTGTACATTTGTATCACAGAGTTTTCTTCGAATAAAAGCTTCAGGTGGTGCATTTAACCACCTGATTTTTATGTGTTTGTGCATTAATCTTTTTACAACAATTATCTAAGTATAGATTTCTGGAGTTCTTATCAGAAATTTATAAATATCAAGAATTGTATTCAACCCCCCCTTCTACAATTATACAAGTGTGTAATCTGGGAATAACAATTGGTATCAGAGCAAGCTTCTAACATATTTGAAGTTTAAAGATCAACACACTTCCAACATGTCTAAGAAGGATTATGGAGTAAAGATACCAGTTCTTGATAGAGAGAATTACTTTTACTGGAAAGTAAAAATGCGTCTACATTTCTTGTCTATTGATGGGGGTTTTGTGGATTGCATTGACAAGGGTCCTCACGTTCTAATGAAGACTGCAACAAGAGTTGGCCTGGCTGAAGATGTGCCTGACACTCTCATTCCCAAACCTGTTTCTGAATGGAGTCTTGAAGATATTGCAGAAGTCCACAAGGACAAAAAGACCATGAATATACTGTTCAATGGTCTAGAAACAGACATGGTTGACAATGTTATTAACTGTACTATCTCCAAGGAAGTATGGGACACTGTTCAAACCCTTTGTGATGGAACAAAATAGGTGAGGGAAAACAAGATGCAACTACTAGTCCAACAGTATGAACATTTCCATTTTAAGAGTGGAGAAACATTGAATGATACATTTAGTAGATTTCAAAAGCTACTAAATGGTTTGAAACTGTATGGAAGAATCTATCAAGTTAAAGATTCTAATCTCAAATTTCTAAGATCACTGCCCAAGGAATGGAAGCCAATGACTGTTTCTCTAAGAAACACTCAAGAGTACAAGACATTTACTCTTGAAAGGCTCTATGGAACTTTAAAGACATATGAGCTGGAAATGGAGCAGGATGAAGAGATTGAGAAGTCCCAAAAGAAAAGTGGGTCAGTTGCACTTGTTGCCAACTTGAAGCAGAATGAGGAAAGGATAGAAGCTGCTTATTCTACACTAAACACGGAGGTTTATAAAGGTAGAGCAGAATCAAGCAGGAGCAAGGAAAAGATGTCTGAGGAATTGAATGTCCTTCAGCAGGATGAATTGGATGAGATAGATGAGCACTTAGCTTTTGTGTCTAGGAGATTCTCTAAGCTGAAATTCAAGAGAAACTCTGGGGTGGCCAAGTCATTTAACAAGGATTTTTCCACAAGCAACTATGTGGATAAATCCAAAATTAAATGCTACAATTGTGGAATTGCTGGTCACATGATAAGTGAATGCAGGAAGCCTAAATCTGAGAACAAGGGAAAGCCAACTGAGACTGTTGACTACAAGAAGAAATACTTTGATCTTCTCAGGCAGAAAGGAAAGGCATTCTTGACCCAAGAGTATGACTGGGCTGCTGATGACAA
This sequence comes from Saposhnikovia divaricata, assembly GCA_036435485.1. Classification (NCBI taxonomy): domain Eukaryota; kingdom Viridiplantae; phylum Streptophyta; class Magnoliopsida; order Apiales; family Apiaceae; genus Saposhnikovia; species Saposhnikovia divaricata. The sequence continues at coordinate 61,601,261 of CM071597.1, read as the reverse complement.
TCATTCTGATGATGATGTTGAGTTTGTCAACCTTGCATTGATGGCTGATTCTGGAGAGCAGGAAGTAAGTTCAGCTAGCAATCGGATATTTTCTACTAATCTCTCTGAGCTCACCAAAGAGGAATGCAATAGTGTTATAGATGAAATGTCTACTGAACTAATATCACTTGATTGTTACTCTTAAATCACTTACTAAAGAGAACAATAGGATTAAAGAGACTAATATGTTTTTAAGTGATAGAAATGCTGCTCTAGAAGCTCAATTTCTAGAATTTGAGAAAATGAGAGTTGATTGCAATAATGCTAAAAGTGAACTTAAAGCTGTGTTAAAAAGGGAACTGATTTTAAAAGACCAGCTTGAAAAAGAACAAGGGATAATTGCTAAATTTCAAAGTTGTAGGAATATTTCTCAAAACATAATAGAAGTCCAGGTAATAGAATCATTTGTGAAGGATACCTGGACTCAAAAGAAAAAGGAGCTAGAACCTGACCTTGAGGATCTAGAGACTATTTGTGAATCAACGGATAGTGATCATCCGTTGACAGATGAACCATCAACGGATGAGAGGTATCCGTCGACTAACAAAAAGTTTGTTAGTAAGAAGGAACTCAAGAAACTGGATATCAAGTATGGTCCAGTCAACAAGAACTTTGTTAGTGGTGAGAGTAACCAAACCAAATCTAGTGGGAAGGCTAAGGCAGGTGATTTACATAACAAAAAGGCTGTTGGTAAATCAGATAATGAAAAGGTAGAAATTGAGGGTAAAAAGAAAAAGAACAGAAATGGTAAGATAGGCATCAACAAGAAAAACAATTATTCTCCTGACAAGTTTGTCCCTAGGAAAACTTGTAGTAATTGTAATAGTGTCAATCACCTATCTTCTAACTGCAAGATTGTTAACAAGGCTCCTGTTCATGTACCTCAAACAATACCATGTATGCCTGCAATGCCTGTTATGTCTGGTTTGTATCAAAATGCTAGTTTTTAAAATCCATATGTGAACATGCCATATGTGTCTAATCCTTATTTTCAATCTGTGAATGTGCCATAAATGTCATGGAGCATTCCTAGCATGAATAATATGTATGCTAATTTTCCACAAATGCATGCATCAAATATTCATGCAAATGAGCATTTGTCAAACCCCATCACTCAAGCATCTACACCTAAGTTGAAGAATGCTAAGAGTGCAAAGTCAAAGGCTAACAAGAAAGGACCCAAGGAAGCTTGGGTACCAAAATCAACTTGATTTGTTTTTGGAATGTGTGCAGGAAAACAGAAGGAATCTATGGTACCTAGACAGTGGATGCTCTAGGCACATGACAGGAGATTCAACCCTGCTCACAGAGTTCAAGGAAGGAGCTAGCCCTAGAATTACCTTTGGAGATGACAGCAAAGGATATACTAAGGGATATGGCCTGATTTCAAAAGACAATGTCATCATTGAAGAAGTGGCTTTAGTTGAAGGTTTGAAGCTCAATTTGCTGAGTGTCAGTCAGATTTGTGACAAAGACTATGAAGTAAAGTTCACAAAAGAAGCTTGTGTTGTTTCTGCCAAGGAAGACAACAATGTGGTATTGACAGGTTTCAGAAAAGGAAATGTTTACATAGCTGACTTCAATTCAGCATGCTCAGAGTCCATTACTTGTCTCTTCAGCAAAGCAAGTAAGGATGAGAGTTGGCTATGGCATAAGAAGCTGTCACATTTGAATTTTAAAGTTATGAATGATTTGGTAAGAAAGGATCTTTCTAAAGGAATCCCTCAATTGGAATTTATCAGAGATGGACTGTGTGATGCCTGCCAATTAAGGAAACAAAAGAAATCATCCTTCAAGAGCAAGACAAAGTCATCCATTGTTAAGCCTTTTCAACTGCTGCATATGGACTTATTTGGTCCAGTAAATGTCATGTCTATTTCTAAGAAGAAATACTGTTTGGTGATTGTAGATGATTTTTCTAAGTTTACATGGACCTTCTTCCTGCACTCCAAGGATTGTGCAAGTGAAATCATCATCAATCACCTCAGAATACTAAACAATGGTTCTGAAGACAGAGTTCAAAGAATCAGGAGTGACAATGGTACTGAATTCAAGAATTCCACAATGAAGATTTTCTGTGAAGAGAATGGAATTGTCCATGAGTTTTCTGCTGCCAGAACACCTCAACAAAATGGGGTTGTTGAAAGGAAAAACAGAACTCTCATTGAAGCGGCTAGAACAATGTTAAGTGAATCAAGGTTACCAACATATTTCTGGGCTGAAGCTGTCAACACTGCATGCTCTACTCAGAATATTTCCTTGGTCAACCAAGCTAGAGGAATGACTTCTTATCAGTTGTTAACCAACAAGAAACCAACTTTAGCTTTCCTTCATGTCTTTGGATGTAAGTGTTTTGTGCTAAGGAATCATGGAGATAACTTGGGCAAATTTGATGCAAATGCAGATGAAGCTATTTTTGTTGGATATGCAGCAGGGAAAGCCTACAAAGTCTACAATCTAAGAACCAACATTGTTATGGAATCTGTACATGTTGTGTTTGATGATCAAAAGATTCTAGGTCTAAATGATGGAGGCTCCCATGAAAAGTTGGAATTTGAGAATGAAGGTGAAGGAAGAATGTATTATGATGATGATGAGGAAGATGAAGATCATGACCACAGAGATCCACCAAGAGTTGTTGTACCAACTAGAAGTGATGCTTACACTGGAAATGAAGCATCCATTGACAGTCATTCTGGAGCATCCGTTGACAATATTAGAGATGCATCCGTTGACAGAGATTCTCAAGCATCCGTCGATAGGCAAAATGATGCATCCGTTGACAGTCAACTTCATAATTCAGCAAGGACAACAAACTCAGGGGGAGTTTCTCAGGGTCAAAATTCAATGCTAAATCAACATGATCATGCTCATGAAAATGAAGCAACCTCATCAAGATCAAACCTTCCACCTGCAAGAAAATGGACTAGAGATTATCCATTTGAGTTAATCATTGGTGAATCAAATTCAAGAGTCCAAACTAGAAGGGCTACTCAAGCAGAATGTCTATACAGTAGCTTCCTGTCTCAAGAGGAACCTAAGAAAGTGGAAGATGCCCTTCTAGATCCAGATTGGGTCTTAGTAATGCAAGAAGAGCTAAACCAATTTGAAAGAAATAAATTATGGAAGCTTGTGCCCAAACCTGATGATAGAAGTGTCATAGGTACTAAATGGGTTCTCAAGAATAAGACAGATGAAAATGGCATAATTGTGAGGAATAAAGCTAGATTAGTGGCAAAGGGATATTCTCAAGAAGAAGGGATAGATTTTGATGAAACTTTTGCTCCAGTGGCAAAACTTGAGGCAATAAGAATCTTCCTAGCCTCTGCAGCACATGCCAATTTCAAGGTCTATCAGATGGATGTCAAAAGTGCCTTTCTAAATGGGGAACTGGAAGAAGAGGTCTATGTCCATCAACCTCCTGGCTTTGAGGATCCAGAATTTCCAGGATATGTATATCTTCTCATGAAAGCACTTTATGGTTTGAAGCAAGCACCAAGAGCCTGGTATGACACTTTATCTCAATTTCTTTTGGAGAACCACTTCACTAGATGTACAGTAGATAAAACCTTATTTCATAGGAATATTAATGGCTCTTCAATACTTGTTCAAATCTATGTAGATGATATTATTTTTGGATCTACAGATGAGAAGCTTTGCAAAAAGTTTGCCAAACTTATGCAAAGTAGTATGAAATGAGCATGATGGGTGAATTAACTTACTTTCTTGGCCTACAAGTAAAGCAAGTTAATGAGGGCATTTTCATAAGTCAACCAAAATATATTTATGATCTCTTAAAGAAATTTGACTTAATGGATTGTACCTCTACAAAAACACCTATGGCCACTGCAACTAAGCTTGATTTGAATACTGAGGAAAAGTCTGTGGACATCTCAAGCTATAGAGGCATGGTAGGTTCACTTCTATACCTAACAGCTAGTAGACCTGATATAATGTTTTCTACTTGTCTTTGTGCTAGATTTCAAGCTGACCCTAGAGAGTCTCACTTGATAGCTATTAAAAGAATTTTCAGGTATCTCAAGGGAACACCAAACCTTGGCATTTGGTACCCAAGAGGATCTGGTTTTGATCTAATTGGCTATTCAGATGCAGATTATGCATGTTGCAGAGTTGATAGGAAAAGTACTACAGGTTCCTGTCAATTTCTAGGAAACAGGCTTGTTTCATGGTTCAGTAAGAAACAGAACTCAGTCTCCACTTCTACAGCTGAAGCTGAGTACATTGCTGCTGGAAGTTGTTGTGCACAAATTCTATGGATGAGAAATCAACTTATTGACTATGGTCTAAAAGTTGAGAAGATTCCAATTTTCTGTGACAACACAAGTGCTATTGCCATCACAGGGAATCCAGTGCAACATTCGAGAACCAAGCACATTGACATCAAATACCACTTCATTAGAGAACATGTGATGAATGGTACAGTAGAAATGCACTTTGTGCCAAGTGAAATGCAGCTTGCAGATATCTTCACCAAGCCTCTTGATGAATCCACATTCACAAGATTGGTAGGTGAGCTAGGTATGCTTAATTTATTATAATTCCTAGTGATATTTGATTTTACTGCGTTGCAGCTAGAAATGTGTTTTCATTTACTTGAGAATTAAAAACTCTCAGAAAAATTTTCTTCAAAAATTTTGTCCAACGCAAAATTATCTTATCAACGGATATCCTTTTACCCGTTGATAGCATAAACACATTCCTAGATTTTCGTATATCAAAGGATAACAGGTTATCCATGTCATCAACGGATAAACTGTTTCTCAATCGTTCATTTCATATCCGTTGATATACATATTTTCTTTTAAATATAACCGTTGGTAAACGTGTATCTATATAGGACTGGTTATATTTATTTTCTTTTATTATTTGACAGTTACTTTTGACCAATGGGTAATTACTTTTAATTATTTCATTTTCAATTCTTGAAAAGTATAAAAGGCTGTCTTGTGCTCTCACATCTCACTTTTATCGACTTTCAAGATTCTCTTAAGTAAACTGCATCTTCTTCATAAAAACTCTCTGCAACAAAAGTTCAAACACTTCAATGGCGCCTATTGTTAGGATGATGTCTTCGACTGGGTTCACCTATGAGAAGAACAACTTCATGGCCTATGTCGATACAGTGAATGCCCTAGAAGCTTATCACACCATGATGAACTTTGTGAAGAACTGTAAACTTTCGTATGCTATGACTGCCACCACTCCTCTAATCCATGAGGTAATTGAAGAGGTGTGGGCATCTGCTGAGTTCAATGGCACAGACGGTACAATTGCTTTTTCCTTAAAGGGTAAAAACTATGTACTTAACTCTGATGTGATAACTGCTTGTTTAAAATTGCCTGGGAATAACTGTCTGAAAGTACCCAGTGATGCTGAAATAGTTGCCATGCTTAATTCCATAAATTATGCCCTTAGTACTGATAATTTAGGGAAAATTGTTAGGAAAGGGATGGTTAAAGAATGGAGTTATTTTTGTGATGCCTTCATTAAAACTTTTTAAGGCAAAATTAGTAATTTTGATGTTGTTACCCATTCCATGCTAGTTATGTTGTGTATGCATCTAACTGATAAATTCTATAACTTTGGCACACTAGTCATGTATGAGATAGCAGCAAAATTAGGTAAAAAGGAAACTAGGAGCAAGAATATCTATTTTGCTAGATTTTTTATGCTCTTAGCACTGCATGTATCTGAGAATGAGCTATCCATTGCTAACCCGGATAGCAAGTTCACATGTTTTGTTCAGGAGAAGAGAGTCTTAAGTGATTTAATTCGAATGAACTCTAATGCAGGAGTACAATTGGTATATCTACCAATTGTTCAGGTAACTATTTCTAACCTTGAAACTCCTATCTCTAACCCCCAAATTTCTTTGCCTTCCACAGTCACAATGGAGTCTGTAGTAGTGACCAAACAGGCTCCTACCCAAGTGACTAAAACAAAAGTTTCCAAACCAAAATCTAAGAGACAAACCTCAGGTGCTTCTCAAAAAGCACCTGTTACAAAAACTACCACAACTCTTGAGGGGAGTGTGAAGGAGGTTGTGAGTGGTGAGGGACAGGGTGCAAGCTCTAAGAATAAGGTAGGTGAGGAAAGTTGACCAAATAGCCAAGCCCAAGTTACATCCTCTCAACAGGGTATGACTACTAGTTCCACAGCAACTCTGCACAAAAGGGTAAGGGACAATAGCCCTCTCTCAAAAACCTATGAAAGAAGAGTAAAATCTAAAACCATAGGGGAATCACAGGGTGCACACACAGTACAAGAAACTGTACCTTCTCAAATTTAGTTTGATGTGACTTCAATAAATGTGGAGTCACAGCCCCTTGATCTTAACCTTCAAATCGATACACATTACAATCCCCCATCACCAACTCATCTCTGGATGTGGATATGATATCTACATCAATTCCTGATTCTCCATCTTTAAGATTCTTGGAGAAGCCCCACTCTGCAATTGGTGGTCATCATCTTTTAGATGATTTGTTGGGCCATCAATCTTCCATTCCTGAATTCACAACAACATATGTGGCCTCATCTTTAAAATCAATCTCCACAGATTCAGTGTTGGTTTTCACTTCAACGGATACTACCATTCCTTCATCAACGGATATCCTTCATCCGTTGACAAGTGTTTCTCCATCAACGGATGCGCCTATGTCTAGCCATCCGTTGACAGCTATAACTACTCCATCAACGGATATCCCTTATCCGTTGATAACTCACTCTACCAATGCTATATCTGACATTCCTGTGTCAAGTGTGGAGGAGTTCTCAGTAGTTGAAACACTTTTAGGATTGAGGGAAGGGAGTGAGAGGCTGCCTTGTGAGCAGGCAAAAGGAGAGGCAAATAATGAGAGGCTGACCATTTCTTCAGGTCAGGCAAAAGGAGAGCAAGAGAGTTCCACCTTAGTAGGTGAAGGTGAGGGTGTGAGAGGTGTGAGCCAGGGTGAGCCCCTGATGCAAGAAAAGAGAGATGAGAGGAGAGAAAGGACTATAGGAGAAATAAGGCAGGAAGATCCAGCCATTGCAAGTAAGTTAATGGAGGTTAATGAAGCTTCTAAAGAGATGGAATTTCGACAAGAATATCAGTCAATCATTGACTCCATCTCTTTGGATCTTGAAACCTTTACTCATCCTGTTTCTGCCTATCAAGTCATGGCACAACAGGGCAATGTGGAGGCAGAGGAGGCAATGCACCTAGTGCACACCTCACATCTCTACAAAGAGCAAAGGAAGCTTTGACAACTCTACCATCAGATGCTGACAGTGAAGAGTTTGGCAGTGATGATAGTGACAAGACAACAAATGATGAAGAAGTCAATGTGGCAGATACTCCAGAATGGCTATTTTCTACTGCCACTGTGGCTGGTGACTTCAATGTGGAGATTATGAAGCAATATCAATCTGCTAGGGCTGAGTACCAAAATGCAGATCCACAGAGGAAGGCCGTCCTTCAGCAAATAATGGACTCCCTGAAGCTTCACAAGATGCACATGGTTATTCAAAGAACACAACAGGAGGAGGTCCAAACTGCCATCAGAGAAATGAAAGTGGAACTAGATGCCAGGATTGAGGCACTAGCCCCTACTACCACTCAGAAGGTGCTGACTAGCAAACTGCTGAAGGAAGATAGCCTGGCCAAATCTGTTCAGCATCTCTCCTCCAGAGTGGATAGTATGGAATCTCAAATGCAGACACTCATTGCCAATCAAGCCAAACAGACTGAGCTACTGGAAAGGTTACTTGCAGCCTCATCTCCAGCCCTTGATGCTAACAAAAAGGGGGAGAAAAAGGTAGAAGAGGTTGCAGCTACTTCTAGTCAAATTCAAACTTCCAGTAGCAAGATAGCACAAATTGAGGGGGAGCAACAGCCAATTATAGTGGTCAATCCAACAGAGTTTACTATAGAGGCTTCCCCTGTGAAGAAACAAAAGGCTTTGCCTGTGATTCCTGACTTATCAGAAATCTCAGATGGTGAAAGGCAAGCCAGAATAGAGGCCTTAAAAAAGATCAACAAGGAGGCAAATGAAAGAATTTTGAGGACAGAGAGAATGATCAATGCATCAATTGTACCAACTCTGTTCTCTACTCAGTCCTCAGCTCCAACAATATCAACTACAATTCTGAAGGTGCTCACTCCAGAGATTGTGGCTCCTACATTCTATGATGCTGAACCATCTTATATCAAAGAATTTGAACCATACATAAGAACCAGAGCCTACTCTCCACCAAAGGCAAATGGGAAGAACAAGTTACAATTGGACTTTCCATTTCCCAAGGATGATGATGAGAAGCTAATGGGAAAGACAATCAAAGAGTTCAAGGAAAAGACAAATATGAGTGTAAGAGATTGGATGGCTGTAATAATAAGGAATGGAAAAGTGTTAAATATATCCAACAGCCATCCTAGATTTGTTGAAGCAAAAAGAGAGGAGACCTCCAAACTTCTAAGGGAAGATCATCCAAGTGAAGAAAATCAATATGAAAACTCTGAATGAGAAGAAAGCCAGGCTGGCTCAGGAGTTAATGGATGAGGTAGAGGATGAAATGAGGGAACCTGAGGAAGTCCCCAAATCCAAACCTAAAAGGAGAGTGAAAACAAAGGCAAAGAGGCCTGTCTCTCCAGAAATTGAAAGAAAGGAAATAGTTGGCTCATCACAACCTATTTCTGCACAAGTATTCAACCCAGCTGTGAATTTCCATGGTGACCCTATAATACCTAAAGAGGAACCAATGAATCTTGACTCCATTAAGGTTCCTTCATTCTTGCTGAAGCCTCAACAGAAGCCTAAACAGAAGAAAAATACCAAGGAAGCAACCTTCAGAGGAACCAATTCAAGTTGCTAGGGTGCCTGCTATTGTCAAGCAGCCAATCTTGGAAAACAAGGATGATTTTATCTATCAGGCAGATATTGAAGAATACTCTGGCATGAATCTGTATCTGGATGAATTGTCAGAAGTAAGAGGAATTGACAAATATAAAAATTTGCCTGAGAGATTGGTCTTTGTATACAAGGGAGGAAAGGAAAGGACATGGCCACTACAGAGGGTTCTTGGAGAAAATTATCTGACCTTAACCAAAGTGTTCTCTGCAATCAAGAGATACACAGGGTTCTCCAAGATAACAAAAGGGGAGATACTGGACAGAATAGAACAGATAAGGATAGAATGGAACTCACCATCAAGTCTACCAAGGAAGATGAAGATCCCATACAATGGACAGAAAATCTACCTTCAACCCTTCTGGATGATGGAGTTCAGGGATGAAGATGGTAACAGGAGATTCTTCAGGTTAGAAGACCAACTATCAAAGGCTAGTTCTCAATACCTGAGATGGTTACAACAAAAGCTAAATCCAAAAGTTGAGGAAGAAGATGCCTTCTATAGGCAACTCCAAATGCAGATTGAGTCCAACTCTGCGAAAGAAGGAAAATCAAGGGTGATGCCAACAAGAGAGAAGAAACGGTTTTAATCTGCTCAGTCTAGAGGAACACTTCTCTGTAAATTTCTCAAACTTTCAGTTTTTAATTTTTGTAGCTTAATTCAATTTTTGCATTGTTCTATATATATCTTTAGGAATGTTTTGTTATCATCAAGGTCCTGAATTTATGCTTTATTGCCATCAAGTATAAATTAGGGGAGATTGTTAGGAATATGTTGTACTTGATGATAACTTCACAATCAATCAAATTGTATAAGGTTTTGTAGCTGTCAACGGATGAGGATTTATAACTCTATCCGTTGATAGGTAGCTCATCAACGGATGAGGTTTTGTAGCATACTGCAGTATCTCTATGTTATCAGTTGATAGTGTTTTTATCCACAGTCATGTTGACCATCAATGGATAGGCAGAATAAGGTAGCCAATTATAAATAAGCTATGCTATGTATTTCTGTCTAAGTGAAAGTGTATCAATGGATGAAGACAGAACTCTATCAACGGATACAACTCAAACCCACTCTATCAACGGATACAGCTCAAATCTCAATATCAACGGATACAGCTCAAATCTCAATATCAACGGATGTCAGTGTACAATGTCAACGGATAATCATTGACAATTACTTCTATGCAAAGCTGGGGATTAGCAGTTGATAAGGACAGGTTTGACTGACAGATCACATGGGTTGATAGTAGATACAAAAAGCAGTATGGCAGCCATACTTTGGAAACACAGAAGAAAGAAGCCTTCTGTTTACACTATGAATACAAGAAAGGTGCAGGAGATATGTCTGTTCACAAGGACAACCTTTCGGCTACATGTGTATTTGGAGCGTAGTAGCAAGTCAACCTGAATTAGATTAATATTATCTTATTCCTGTAGTACTTGTAAACTTGGGATTTATAACCAAGTGTAGCAACTCTTTAGAAGCTAAGAAAACAGATACATTTGCTTAGGTTTTTATTGAATATCCTTAGAAATCAAAGAGTTGTAAAACAGAAGCTGTGTACATTTGTATCACAGAGTTTTCTTCGAATAAAAGCTTCAGGTGGTGCATTTAACCACCTGATTTTTATGTGTTTATGCATTAATCTTTTTACAGCAATTATCTAAGTATAGATTTCTGGAGTTCTTATCAGAAATTTATAAATATCAAGAATTGTATTCACCCCCCCTTCTACAATTATACAAGTGTGTAATCTTGGAATAACAGATAAGTTAAAGAAATTCACCTTTTGCTGGTCAGATATCAATGTGTAGCCATATCCATTCCCAAGTTGAAGGTCATCAATCAACAAGTCCAAGAACCAGCCCCAACTATCATAGGATTCACTCTCAACCACAGCCATAGCAACAGGATAAATACAGTTGAGGCCATCTCTTCCTACAACTGTGAGAAGCTGTCCTCTATAAACAGTTTTCAAGAAGCAGCCATCTAAACCAAGGACTGGCCTGCAACCTTCTTTCCAACCCTTCCTCAACTCTGCATAACATACATAGAATCTCTTGAAGTGTGGTGGATTACCCTCATTTTCCTCATCAACATCATCCTCATCAGTCTCTGAATCATCACCCTCATAAACTGATAAGTGCATATTGTTGCATATTTTTATTACCTATTTATTGCTTGAACTCGTATTTTAATAAATTATTTTGTTGCATTTCAGGAAATTCGTAAATAAATAAAGAAATGACAAAATAAAGAAATAAAGAGCAAGGAAGGGAAAAAGAGGAAGAAAAAAGACCAAAAATGAAAGAAAAAAAAAGAATTAGGAGCTTGGGGCAAAAGGAATATTTCAAGACAAGTGGAAGGTGGAGATCATCCCAACACACTACATAAGTGTATGGCTAAGATCAACTCTTCAAAGCTTAAGGGGGAAGGAAACAAATAGATGGCTAGGATTTCACCACCACACACCACAAATGTATGGTGGGGATTTACCCAACACCCCCCTTAACCCTAATTCTTATCCTATAAATACCCCCTCATCCCCCTTGTATAGAAAAACTGAGATTTTAGGGTAGCTTTAATTTCTTGTTTTTCTTAGTTTCAAATCTTGTAAACGCTCTTTTTAATTTTAATGCAATTTCATTTCCTTTAATTTCTCGTCTTGCTCTCTCGTTTATTTTACTTTCCTTTCGTTATTTTCGTAAATCTGATTATTGGACAAAGTAGCGAAAAGCTAACCATTATGGGTTGAAAGTAACGAATTTTTAATTTCTTGCTCTTAGTTTTAATTCGTAATTTTTGCCCCTTTAAAGTTCAATTTTATTGTGGGTTTCATAATTTTTAATTGTAGTTCTGATTTTTTTTATGTTAGTTTCAGTGTAATATAAAATAAAACAAAAAAAAAAATAGTTTTATAAAATTTCATTACGTACTTTCAGTATTAATATCTCCCTTTATTTTATTTTTATTCGAAACAAATTTAGCAGTAGTTTCCCCTGTTTTAGTTATTTTATTTCTATTAACTACACGAACCCATTTCCTATGTCTATCTTTTTTTTCTTCGTTTAAAACACAATTCCCCTTGTTTTTTTTTCTTTTAATTCGAATCCCCTTCTTCTTCCTCAAACCACCCCCCTCCTTATTCCATCTCCCCTCCTCCTTCACCTGCGTTTTAATTACTTTTTTTTCTTTCTTTTTCGAGTCCTATACACACACCCACAAGCCCCCTTTTCTTTTCTTTTCGTGTTTTCTTATTTGTTTGTGTTTTGTTTTATTTTTCCCGAGTTCTTGTTTTGCTGTTGGTATTTCGGGTCTACCGAGTCGCTTGTTCTTTTTTAAGTTTCAGTTTTCTCCGAGTAATTGTTCGTGGTTAATTTTCTGTTTGTTCTTCTCCGAGTTCACCTGAGTTGAATTACGAGTCCGCGAGTTGGTTTTCTGAGTCTGCCGAGTCTGTCTCTGTTTTTGACGAGTTGTATTATTGTTGGTTTTGTTGAGTTTTGTTTGAATTAATAATTTTGGTTCGTATTAGTTGTTTTACTGAGTAGTTTTACCAAGTAGCGTTTGTAGTCGCTGAGTTATTGCGTTTGAATTCTGGCGAGTTCGAATTTTTTTTTTGTAGAGACCAGTTTATTTTTTTTTTCTTTCCTGGGACCAGCTCGTTACAATTCGTTAGTGAATTCATAGTTCGACTGTTTGTGCTGTTTTGCTGTGTTTAGTGCTAAGTCTGTTCGAATCGCTTTCTTGTTTTCGCTGAGTTAGTTTGAATTGAGTTAGTTCGAGTTAGAGTGTTTTCTTGTTTCATTTGGTTTAGCTGGGTTGTGCAAAATTCTGGGATTCGAATTATGAAATTTCTTATTATTGGTTGTTGGTAATTTTTGGCTAGTTTCATTTACGAACCCATCATGTTGAATTTTCTGTTAAAATGTTCTGTGAATAAATTTTAATTTTGAAAAAAAATTGTTTTAGAATAAAATCTAGTTTTAATTCGAATTTAGAATTTTTAGATTAATTTAGCTTTTGTTCTTTTTATTATTAGAGTAAATTTAATTTTCTTTTAAAAATAGTTTAAATTTCTTTTGGTAATTAAATAGTATAAAAAATCTAAATTCTCAAAAATCAAAAACTTGTTCTAATTCGATTAAATTAGAAAATTAAGGATTGCGAAAATAATAGTCTCCGTGGAACGAACCTAAAATATTTTAACGATCGAGCCGTGCGCTTGCGGTTTAAATTGTCATTTATTTTAGCATTACAGACTCAAACACACCGAGTCAACTCAGCAACAATTTGAACTCAATGAACTCAGTAAACAAAACCAAAACTCACGAACTCATAAACAAAATACAAAATTACACAACTCATGAATTCAGCAACACTATTACAAAATCAAAATGCTGACAACAACTCGGCAATTCGTAACTAACAGCGAATCAATTCATCAATTTAAACAAAACTCGATACCAAAAACGCAATTAAAAAAATAGGAAAAAGGGAATGGGGTGTTTGGGTTTTTCTGGGGAAAAGAAAGAAGAGGGGAGTTGGCTTTTAAGGGGGGGAAGAAGAGAGAGAGAGAGAGAGAGAGAGAGAGAGAGAGAGAGAGAGAGAGAGAGAGAGAGAGATTTGAGCTGGGCTGGAATTGTGTGGGGAGAAGGAGTCGAACGGAAAAAAAAAAAAAAGGAGAGTAAAGGAGAGTTGTTCGACAAGAAAAGAGAGGAATGTGGGTTTTGTTAAATGCAAGAAACAGAGTAGGCACAATATTAAAAATAGACAAAGCTTCGTTTTATATTATACAGCTAAAGCAGAGAAAAAAAAGACAGTAAAACAGGGATTGCTTTGATTTAACAGAAATAAGACAGGTGATTAAAAACTAAAAATTAAGAAAACTACTAATATTTTTGTGAAAATTATTATTTATTCTATCACATAAAACATAAAAATATAGATCTACAATTATCAATAATAGAGCCCACAATAAAATTGAAATTTAAAGGGGCAAGATTACGAATTAAAACTAAAAATAAAAATTAAAAATCGTTAGTTTCAACCCATAGTGGTTAGCTTTTCGCTACTTTGTCCACTACTTGGATTTACGAAAATAACGAAACGAGGCAACAATAATGAAAGAGCAAGACAAGAAATTAAAGGAAATGGAATTGCATTAAAATTAAAAAGAGTGTTTACAAGATTTGAAACTAAAGAAAATACAAGAAATTAAATCTACCCTAAAATCTCAGTTTTTTTACCCGTCAATTCGATTTCCACTTGGGAGGGTTTCGTAGTCATTTTTCTTAAAAAATTCTTTCCAAGCCACAAGACTACGAAACTCACGAATGAGATTAATCAATTTCGTAAAAAACACAACGAACCATTTTGGACGTGTTTTGACCGTTTTAAAAATCTTCTATCTCAATGTCCCCACCATGAAATCGAAAAATGGAGGCTCTATAAGCTTGTGTACGAGGCCCTAGATAGTTCAACAACCGCGTTGTTGGAATCTATGTGCCAAAGGAAATTCATGGAGAAAGACGAGGATGAGGGTTGGGCATTCTTTGAAGAGTTCGCGGAAAAGACTATGTTATGGGAATCGACTAGGGAACCCACTAGAGAACCCGAGAAACTGAACAATTCAATAGCCACCATGAATCAAAAGGGTTTACATCAAGTTGGTAACTCTATCGCGACCGAGGCTAAATTAGCCACTCTCACTCTACGTTTAGAAGCTTTAGAAACCAACGGGTCCTCCTCCCAAGTATCCATGTGCTCGAATTATAACTCAACCAATCAAGGGATACAAAGTCCTCAAGATTTTCAACAAGTCAACGCGATGTTCCAATCGGGTCTTCGAAATGATCCTTATTCTCCCACTTATAACCCCGGTTGGAAAAATTACCCGAACTTTTCATGGAATCAAGGTCAAGGTCAACAATCTCAACCTCCTCAATTCCAATCTCAACCTCCGGTTTTTTATAAACCTCACTCAAATTTGTTTTCACATCAAAATCATGCTCCTTATCCGAATCAAGCTCCCGCCCACCCTCCCGGCTTTCATGAGTCGGATAAGAGAATTAATTCCTTGGAAAAGACTCTCCATGCGCTCCTAAAATCAACGATTAATTTGGCTCAATCTCAACAAACCTTCATGCAAACCATGACTAAAGATAGGCAAATTTTAAATGCTAGTACTCAAGCCATATCTAAGTTAGAGGTTCAAGTGAGCCAATTAGCCAACGCCATTTGTGAACGAGAGAAGAACAAACTTCCAAGTCAAACCGAGGTCAATCTTAAATTTCCTCTTAATCATCGACCTCCTCACAATGTGAACGCTGTCATTTCCGTAAGGTCCGGTAAGCAAGTAGAAAATCATGTCGGTGACAAATCTCCCGAAGAAGACGAGTCAAATTCTGAACCAAACGCTAATCTTGAACCCGAGAGTTTAATGGAACAAGGATCAACGAGTGGGAAAAAACCCGTCCCCGAAGAACCTAATGAACGAGTCTTTAAGCCAATAGCTCCTTACCCTCAACGACTCATTTCTCCTAAACAAACGGCCCAAATGGACAAGATCTTAGAAGTCTTTAAGCAAGTTGTTAGGAATATGTTGTACTTGGTGATAACTTCACAATCAATCAAATTGTATAAGGTTTTGTAGCTGTCAACGGATGAGGATTTATAACTCTATCCGTTGACAGGTAGCTCATCAACGGATGAGGTTTTGTAGCATACTGCAGTATCTCTATGTTATCAGTTGATAGTGTTTTTATCCACAGTCATGTTGACCATCAACGGATAGGCAGAATAGGGTAGCCAATTGTAAATAAGCTATGCTATGTAATTCTGTCTAAGTGAAAGTGTATCAACAGATGAAGACAAAACCCTATCAACGGATACAACTCAAATCCACTCTATCAACGGATACAGCTCAAGTCTCAATATCAACGGATACCGCTCAATACATCATCAACGGATGTCAGTATACAATATCAACGGATAATCATTGACACTGTCTTCTATGATTAGCTGGGGATTAGCAGTTGATAAGGACATGTTTGACTGACAGATCACATGGGTTGATAGTAGATACAAAAAGCAGTATGGCAGCCATACTTTGGAAACAAAGAAGAAAGAAGCATTCCATTTACACTATGAATACAAGAAAGGTGCAGGAGACATGTCTGAACACAAAGACAACCTTTCGGCTACATGTGTATTTGGAGCATAGTAGCAAGTCAACTAGAATTAGATTAATATTATCTTATTCAGTAGTACTTGTAAAACTTGGGATTTATAACCAAGTGTAGCATCTCTTTGTAGGTTAAGAAAACAGATACATTTTGCTTAGGGTTTCTATTGAATATTCTTAGAAAGCAAAGAGTTGTAAAACAGAAGCTGTGTACTTTTGTATCACAGAGTTTTCTTCAAATAAAAGCTTCAGGTGGTGCATTTAACCACCTGATTTTTTTATATGTTTGTGCATTAATCTTTTTAAATTATCTAAGTATAGATTTCTGGAGTTCTTATCAGAAATTTATAAATATCAAGAATTGTATTCAACCCCCCCTTCTACAATTATACAAGTGTGTAATCTGGGAATAACAATTGGTATCAAAGCAAGTTTCTAACATATTTGAAGTTTAAAGATCAACACACTTCCAACATGTCTAAGAAGGATTATGGAGTAAAGATTCCAGTTCTTGATAGAGAAAATTACTTTCACTGGAAAGTAAAAATGCGTCTACATCTCTCGTCTATTGATGAGGGCTTTGTGGATTGCATTGACAAGGGTCCTCACGTTCCAATGAAGACAGCAACAAGAGTTGGCCTGGCTGATGATGTGCCTGACACTCTCATTCCCAAACCTGTTTCTGAGTGGAGTCTTGAAGATACTGCAGAAGTCCACAAAGACAAAAAGACCATGAATATTTTGTTCAATGGTATAGAAACAGACATGGTTGACAATGTTATTAACTGTACTACCGCCAAGGAAGTATGGGACACTGTTCAAACCCTGTGTGAAGGAACAGAACAGGTAAGGGAAAACAAGATGCAACTACTAATCCAACAGTATGAACATTTTCACTTTAAGAGTGGAGAAACATTGAATGATACATTTAGTAGATTTCAAAAGCTACTAAATGGTTTGAAACTATACGGAAGAATCTATCAAGTTAAAGATTCTAATCTCAAATTTCTGAGATCACTGCCCAAGGAATGGAAGCCAATGACTGTTTCTCTAAGAAACACTCAAGAGTACAAGACATTTACTCTTGAAAGGCTCTATGGAACTTTAAAGACCTATGAGCTGGAAATGGAGCAGGATGAAGAGATTGAGAAGTCTCAAAAGAAAAGTGGGTCAATTGCACTTATTGCCAACTTGGAGCAAAAGGAGGAAAGGACAGAAACTGCTAGTTCTACACCAAACAGGGAGGTTTGTAAAGGTAGAGCAGAATCAAGCAGGAGCAAGGAAAAGGTGTCTGAGGAATTGAATGCTCTTCAGCAGGATGAATTGGATGAGATAGATGAGCACTTATCTTTTCTATCTAGGAGATTCTCTAAGCTGAAATTCAAGAGAAACTCTGTGGTGGCCAAGCCATTTAACAAGGATTTTTCCACAAGCAACTATGTGGATAAATCCAAAATTAAATGCTACAATTGTGGAATTGCTGGTCACATGATAAGTGAATGCAGGAAACCGAGATCTGAGAACAAGGGAAAGTCAACTGAGGCTGTTGACTATAAGAAGAAATATTTTGATCTTCTCAGGAAGAAAGGAAAGACATTCTTGACCCAAGAGTATGACTGGGCTGTTGATGACAATAATTCTGATGATGATGTTGAGTTAGTCAACCTTGCTTTAATGGCTGATTCTGGAGAGCAGGAAGCAAGTTCAGCTAGCAATCAGGTATTTTCTACTAATCTCTCTGAGCTCACCAAAGAGGAATGCAATAGTGTTATAGATGAAATGTCTACTGAACTATATCACTTAAGTGTTACTCTTAAATCACTTACTAAAGAGAACAATAGGATTAAAGAGTCTAATCTGTTTTTAAGTGATAGAAATGCTGCTCTAGAAACTCAATTTCTAGAATTTGAGAAAATGAGAGTTGATTGCAATAATGCTAAAAGTGAACTTGAAGCTGTGTTAAAAAGAGAACTGATTTTAAAAGACCAGCTTGAAAAAGAACAAGGGATAATTGCTAAATTTCAAAGTTGTAGGAATATTTCTCAAAACATAATAGAAGTTCAGGGAATAGAATCGTTTGTGAAGGATACCTGGACTCAAAAGAAAAAGGAGCTAGAACCTGGCCTTGAGGATCTAGAGACTATTTGTGAATCAACGGATAGTGATCATCCGTTGACAGATGAACCGTCAACGGATGAGAGGTATCCGTCGACTAACAAAAAGTTTGTTAGTAAGAAGGAACTTAGGAAACTGGATATCAAGTATGGTCCAGTCAACAAGAATTTTGTTAGTGGTGAGTGCAGCAAAACCAAATCCAGTGGGAAGGCTAAGGCAGGTGATTTACACAACAAAAAGGCTGTTGGTAAATCAGATAATGAAAAGGTAGAAATTGAGGATAAAAAGAAAAAGAACAGAAATGGTAAGATAGGCATCAACAAGAAAAACAATTACTCTCTTGACAAGTTTGCTCCTAGAAAAACTTATAGTAATTGTAATAGTGTCAATCATCTATCTTCTAATTGTAAGATTGTCAACAAGGCTCCTGTTCATGTACCTCAACCAATGCCTGGTTTGTATCAAAATGCTAGTTTTTCAAATCCATGTGTGAACATGCCATATGTGTCTAATCCTTACTTTCAATCTATGAATGTGCCACAAATGTCATGGAACATACCTAACATGAATAATATGTATGCCAATTTTCCACACATGCATGCATCCAATATTCATGCAAATGAGCATTTGTCAAACCCCATCACTCAAGCATCTACACCTAAGTTGAAGAATGCTAAGAGTGCAAAGTCAAAGGCTAACAAGAAAGGACCCAAGGAAGCTTGGGTACCAAAATCAACTTGATTTGTTTTTGAAATGTGTGCAGGGAAACAGAAGGAATCTATGGTACCTAGACAGTGGATGCTCTAGGCACATGACAGGAGATTCAACCCTGCTCACAGAGTTCAAGGAAGGAGCTGGCCCTAGAATTACCTTTGGAGATGACAGTAAAGGATATACTAAGGGATATGGCCTGATTTCAAAAGACAATGTCATCATTGAAGAAGTGGCTTTAGTTGAAGGTTTGAAGCACAATTTGTTGAGTGTCAGTCAGATTTGTGACAAAGACTATGAAGTAAAGTTCACAAAAGAAGCCTGTGTTGTTTCTGCCAAGGAAGACAACAATGTGGTATTGACAGGCTTTAGAACAGGAAATGTTTACATAGCTGACTTCAATTCAGCATGCTCAGAATCCATTACTTGTCTCTTCAGCAAAGCAAGTAAGGATGAGAGTTGGCTATGGCATAAGAAGCTGTCACATTTGAATTTTAAAGTTATGAATGATTTGGTAAGAAAGGATCTTTCTAGAGGAATCCCTCAATTGGAGTTTTTCAGAGATGGACTGTGTGATGCCTGCCAATTAAGGAAACAAAAGAAATCATCCTTCAAGAGCAAGACAAAGTCATCCATTGTTAAGCCTTTTCAACTGCTGCATATGGACTTATTTGGTCCAGTAAATGTCATGTCTATTTCTAAGAAGAAATACTGTCTGGTGATTGTAGATGATTTTTCTAAGTTCACATGGACCTTCTTCCTGCACTCCAAGGATTGTGCAAGTGAAATCATCATCAATCACCTCAGAATACTAAACAATGGTTCTGAAGACAGAGTACAAAGAATCATGAGTGACAATGGTACTGAATTCAAGAATTCCACAATGAAGATTTTCTGTGAAGAGAATGGAATTGTCCATGAGTTTTCTGCTGCCAGAACACCTCAACAAAATGGGGTTGTTGAAAGGAAAAACAGAACTCTCATTGAAGCAGCTAGAACAATGTTAAGTGAATCAAGGTTACCAACATATTTCTGGGCTGAAGCTGTCAACACTGCATGCTTTACTCAGAATATTTCCTTGGTCAATCAAG
The DNA here is from genome assembly GCA_036435485.1 of Saposhnikovia divaricata. NCBI lineage: Eukaryota > Viridiplantae > Streptophyta > Magnoliopsida > Apiales > Apiaceae > Saposhnikovia > Saposhnikovia divaricata. The sequence continues at coordinate 61,581,209 of CM071597.1, read as the reverse complement.
CTAGAGGAATGACTTCTTATCAGTTATTAACCAACAAGAAACCAACTTTAGCTTTCCTACATGTCTTTGGATGTAAGTGTTTTGTGCTAAGGAATCATGGAGATAACTTGGGCAAATTTGAAGCAAAGGCAGATGAAGCTATTTTCGTTAGATATGCAGCAGGGAAAGCCTACAAGGTCTACAATCTAAGAACCAACATTGTTATGGAATCTGTACATGTTGTGTTTGATGATCAAAAGATTCTAGGCCTAAATGATGAAGGTTACCATGAAAAGTTGGAATTTGAGAATGAAGGTGAAGGAAGAATGTACTATGATGATGAGGAGGAAAATGAAGATCATGACCCCAGAGATCCACCTAGAGCTGTTATACCAACTAGGAGTGATGCTTACACTGAAAATGAAGCATCGGTTGACAGTCATTCTGCAACATCCGTTGACAGTCATTCTGCAACATCCGTTGACACTATTAGAGATGCATCCGTTGACAGATATTCTCAAGCATCCGTCGACAGGCAAAATGATGCATCCATTGACAGTCAACTTCATAATTCAGCAAGGACAACAAACTCAGGGGGAGTTTCTCAAGGTCAAGATTCAATGCTAAATCAACATGATCATGCTCATGGAAATGAAGCAACCTCATTAAGATCAAACCTTCCATCTGCAAGAAAATGGACTAGAAATCATCCATTTGAGTTAATCATTGGTGAACCAAATTCAAGAGTCCAAACTAGAAGGGCCACTCAAGCAGAATGTCTATACAGTAACTTCCTGTCTCAAGAGGAACCTAAGAAAGTGGAAGATGCCCTTCTAGATCCAGATTGGGTGTTAGCAATGCAAGAAGAGCTAAACCAATTTGAAAGAAATAAAGTATGGAAACTTGTGCCCAAGTCATAGGTACTAAATGGGTTCTCAAGAATAAGACAGATGAAAATGGCATAATTGTGAGGAATAAAGCTAGATTAGTGGCAAAGGGCTACTCTCAAGAAGAAGGAATAGATTTTGGTGAAACTTTTGCTCCAGTGGCAAGACTTGAGACAATAAGAATCTTTCTAGCCTATGCAGCACATGCCAATTTCAAAGTCTATCAGATGGATGTCAAAAGTGCCTTTCTAACTGGAAGAAGAGGTCTATGTCCATCAACCTCCTGGCTTTGAGGATCCAGAATTTCCAGGATATGTATATCTTCTCCTGAAAGCACTTTATGGTTTGAAGCAAGCACCAAGAACCTGGTATGACACTTTATCTCAATTTCTTTTGGAGAACCACTTCACTAGAGGTACAGTAGATAAAACCTTATTTCATAGGAATATTAATGGCTCTTCAATATTTGTTCAAATCTATGTAGATGATATTATTTTTGGATCTACAGATGAGAAGCTTTGCAAAAAGTTTGCCAAACTTATGCAAAGTTGGTATGAAATGAGCATGATGGGTGAATTAACTTACTTTCTTGGCCTACAAGTAAAGCAAGTTAATTAGGGCATTTTCATAAGTCAAACAAAATATATTTATGATCTCTTAAAGAAATTTGACTTAATGGATTGTACATCTGCTAAAACACCTATGGCCACTGCAACTAAGCTTGAGTTGAATACTAAGGAAAAGTCTGTGGACATCTCAAGCTATAGAGGCATGGTAGGTTCACTTCTATACCTAACAGCTAGTAGACCTGATATAATGTTTTCTACTTGTCTTTGTGCTAGATTTCAAGCTGACCCTAGAGAGTCTCACTTAATAGCTATTAAAAGAATTTTCAGGTATCTCAAGGGAACACCAAACCTTGGCATTTGGTACCCAAGAGAATCTGGTTTTGATCTAACCGGCTATTCAGATGCAGATTATACAGGTTGCAGAGTTGATAGGAAAAGTACTACAGGTTCCTGTCAATTTCTATGAAACAGGCTTGTTTCATGGTTCAGTAAGAAACAAAACTCAGTCTCCACTTCTACAGCTGAAGCTGAGTACATTGCTGCTGGAAGCTGTTGTGCACAGATTCTATGGATGAGAAACCAACTCATTGACTATGGTCTAAAAGTTGAGAACATTACAATTTTCTGTGACAACACAAGTGCTATTGCCATCACAGGGAATCCAGTGCAACATTCGAGAACCAAGCACATTGACATCAAATACCACTTCATTAGAGAACATGTGATGAATGGTACAGTAGAAATGCACTTTGTGCCAAGTGAAATGCAGCTTGCAGATATCTTCACCAAGCCTCTTGATGAATCTACATTCACAAGATTGGTAGGTGAGCTAGGTATGCTTAACTTATCATAATTCCTAGGTATATTTGATTTCACTGCATTGAAGCTAGAAATGTGTTTTGATTTTCTTGAAAGTTAAAACTTTCAGAAAAATTTTCTGCAGAAATTTTGTCTAAGGCAAAATTAGCTAGATTTTCGCATGTCAACGGGTAACAGGCTATCCACGTCATCAACGGATAAACTGTATCTCAAACGTTCATTCTATATCCGTTGATATACATTTTTTTTATAACCGTTGGTAACCGTGTATATATAATCATGGTTGTACTTATTTTCTTTTCATTTATTATCTGACAGTTACTTTTGACCAATGGAGTAATTACTTTTAATTATTTCATTTTTAATTCTTGAAAAATATAAAAGGCTGACTTGTACTCTCACATCTCACTTTTACTCATTTTTAAGCATATCAAAAGTTAACTGCATCTTCTTCTCTAAAACTCTCTGTAACCAAAGTTCAAACACTTCAATGGCGCCCATTGTTAAGATGATGTCCTCCACTGGGTTTACCTATGAGAAGAACAATTTCGCGGCCTTTGTTGACACAGTGAATGCTCCAGAAGCTTACCACACTTTGATGAGTTTCGTGAAGAAATGCAAACTGTCATATGCTATGACTGCCACCACTCCCTTCATCCACGAGGTAATTGAAGAAATGTGGACATCTGCTGAGTACAATGGCACAGACGGTACAATTGCTTTTTCTTTAAAGGGTAAAAACTATGTAGTTAATTCTGATGTAATAACTGCTTGTTTAAAATTGCCTGAGAATAACTGTCTGAAAGTACCCACTGATGCTGAAATTGTTGCCATGCTTAATTCTATTAATTATGCCCTTAGTACTGAAAACTTAGGGAAAATTGTTAGGAAAGGAATGGTTAAAGAATGGAGCTATTTCTGTGATGCCTTCATTAAAACTTTTTCAGGCAAAATTAGTAATTTTGATGTTGTTACTCAGTCCATGCTAACTATGATGTGTATGCTCTTAAATGATAAATTCTATAATTTTGGCACATTAGTTATGTATGAGATAGCTGCAAAGTTAGGTAAAAAGGAAACTAGGAGCAAGAATATCTACTTTGCTAGATTTTTAATGCTCTTAGCACTGCATGTATCTGAGAATGAGCTATCCATTGCTAACCCGGATAGCAAGTTCCAATGTTTTGTTCAGGAGAAGAGAGTCTTAAGTGACCTAATTCGAATAAACCTCAATGCAGGAGTACAATTGGTATATCTACCAATTGTTCAGGTAACTATTTCTAACTCTGAAACCCCTATCTCCAACCCCCAAATTTCTTTGCCTTCTAGTGTCACAATGGAGTCTGTAGTTGTGACCAAACAGGCTCCTACCAAAGTGACCAAATCCAGAGTTCCAAAACCACATTCTAAAAAGCAAACCTCAAGTGTCTCTCAAAAGACACCTGTTGTAAAATCTACCAAAACTCTTGAGAGGAGTGAGAAGGTGGTAGTGAGTGGTGAGGGACAGGGTGAACATCAAAGAAGCCCTAAGGATAAGGAAGGAGAGATGAGTGCAACCACCATTTCAGTCTCTCAAAAGACTGCTAATGTAACTACAAGCCAAATTCTAGTTACACTCTCTCAACAGAGTGTGACTACTGAATCAAGTTCCCCACAAGGAACACTGCACAAGAGGGTTAGAGACACAAATAGCCCACTCTCAAAAACCTATGGAAGAAGAGCGAAATCTAAAACCACAGGGGAATCACAGGGTGCACAAACAGTACAGGAAACTGTACCTTCTCAAACTCAGTTTGATGTGGCTTCAATAAATGTGGAGTCACAGCCCCTTGATCTTAATCTTCAAATCGATACACATTACAATCCACCATCACCAACTCCATCTCTGGATGTGGATATGATATCTACATCAATTCCTGATTCTCCATCTTTAAGATTCTTGGAGAAGCCCCACTCTGCAATTGGTGGTCATCATCTTATAGATGATTTGTTGGACCATCAATCTTCTCTTCCAGAATTCTCAACACAGACTGTGGCCTCGAACTTAAAATCAATCTCCACAGATTCAGTGTTGGTTTTCTCTTCAACGGATAAAATTCTTCCTTCCTCAACGGATATCCTTCATCCGTTGACAAGTGTTTCTCCATCAACGGATGCGCCTTTATCTAGCCATCCGTTAACAGCTATAACTACTCTATCAACGGATATTCCTTATCCGTTGATAACTCACTCTACCACTGCTATATCTGACATTCCTGTGTCAAGTGTAGAGGAGTTCTCAGTAGTTGAAACACTTTTAGGATTGAGGGAAGGGAGTGAGAGGTTGCCTTGTGAGCAGGGAAAAGGAGAGCTAAATAATGAGAGGCTGGCCATTTCTTCCGGTCAGGCAAAAGGAGAGACTGAGAGTTCCACCTTAGTAGGTGAAGGTGAGGGTGTGAGAGGTGTGAGCCAAGGGGAGCCCTTGATGCAAGAAAAGAGAGATGAGAGGAGAGAAGGGACTACAGGAGAAATAAGGATGGAAGAAGCAGCCATTGCTAGTGAGTCAATGGAGGTTGAGGATGCAGCCAAGGAAATGGAATTTCAAAGAGAATATCAGTCCATGATTGACTCCATTTCTTTGGATGCTGAAACCTTTACTCACCCTGTTCCTGCCTATCAAATTCTGGCACAACAGGGCAATGTGGAAGCAGAGGAGGCAATGCACCTAGTGCACACCTCACAGTCTCTACTTAGAGCTAAGGAATCTTTAGAAGCTCTGCCAACCACTGCTGAGAGTGAAGAATTTGAAGATTCTGAAGATGAAGACAGCCAGAGCCCTGAAGATGAAGGTGGTAGCAGTATTCATGATTTTAAATTTGCTCACAACTACACCTATCATCAACTTGATGTGGAAATCATAAGGCAATATAAATCTGCCCTGGCTGAGCACCCAGAAGCAGATCCACAGAGAAAGGTTGTTCTTCAACAGGCAATTGACTCCCTTAAGTTACAAAAGATGCAAATGGTGATTAAGAGATCCAACTTAGAGGAGGTCAAACAAGAAATCAAGGATGTGAAGATCTCTGTGGATTCCAAGTTAGAGCAACTAGCTCCTACAGCCACTCAGAGGGTGTTGCAACAAAGGTTCATCAAAGAAGACAACCTGGCTAAGTCTGTGCAACTACTCAACTCAAGAGTGGAAAAGATGGAATCCCAGATGGAGCAATTTCTTCAACATCAAAAACTGCAAACCCAACTGCTAGAAAAGTTAGTTGCAGCCCCAACTTCTAGTCAACCCCTTGATGCTAACAAAAAGGGAAAAAGTGGAAGAGGCTGTGGCAACTACAAGTCAAATCTTAATTTCTGAAAGAAGGGAAGCAGCAAGTGAGGGGGAGCAGCAGCCTACCATAGTGGTCAATCCACAGGACTTCATTGTCACAGCTTCCCCCAGCAAATCCAAACCTGTACAAGTAGCTCTATCTAAAGAGTTTGATTTCTCAAACTTGACAGAAGAGGAAAAGCTAGCCAAAATTGAAGCTCTACAAAAGATGAAAGAGGAAAACTATGAAAGAATAATGAGGCCAGAAAGATTGATCAATCAATCTATTGCATCAACTCTGTTCTCTAGCCAAACCTCAGCTCGAACAATATCTACCACAATTCTGAAGGTGCTCACTCCAGCAATTGTGGCTCCTACATTCTATGATGCTGAGCCTTCTCATGTTAAAAAATTTGAACCCTACATCAAAACAAGACCCTACTCACCACCAAAAGCAAATGGGAAAAACAAGTTACAACTGGACTTTCCATTTCCCAAGGATGATGAAGAGAAGCTGATGGGTAAGAAAATTAAGGAATTCAAGGAGAAGACTAACAGTTGTGTAAGAGAATGGATGGCTGTAATCATAAGGAATGGAAAAGTTTTAAACATATCCAACAGCCATCCTAGATTTGTTGAAGCCAAGAGAGAAGAGACTTCAAGGCTGCTAAGAGAATTCCAACCAAGCACTGAATATCAATATGAAAACTCAGATGAGAAGCAAGCAAGGCTGGCTCAAGAGTTAATGGATGAGGTAGAGGATGAAATGAGGGAACCTGAGGAAGTCCCCAAATCCAAAAGGAAAGGGAAATCAGTCCCCAAATCCAAATCTAAGAGAATGAAATCAAAGGCAAGGAGGCCTGTCTCTCTAGAAATTGAAAGCAAAGAGACAGTTGGCTCATCACAACCTACTTCTGTAAAAGTATTCAACCCAGCTGTGAATTTCCATGGTGATCCTATAGTATCTAAAGAGGAACCAATGAATCTTGACTCTATTGAGGTTCCTTCATTCTTGCTGAAGCCTCAACAGAAGCCTATACAGAAGAAAAGGATACCAAGGAAGCAACCTTCAAAGGAACCAATTCAAGTTGCTAGGGTACCTGCTATTGTCAGGCAGCCAATCTTGGAAAACAAGGATGATTTTATCTATCAGGCAGATATTGAAGAATACTCTGCCATGAATATTTATCTGGTTGAATTGTCAGAAGTAAGAGGGATTGACAAATATAAACATTTTCCTGAAAGATTGGTCTTTGTATACAAGGGAGGAAAGGAAAGGACATGGCCACTACAAAGGGTTCTTGGAGAAAATTATCAGACCTTAACCAAAGTGTTCTCTGCAATCAAGAGATACACAGGGTTCTCCAAGATAGCAAAAGGGGAGATACTGGACAGAATAGAACAAATAAGGAGGGAATGGAACTTACCATCAAGTCTACCAAGGAAGATGAAGATCTGTTATTCCGAGATTACACACTTGTATAATTGTAGAAGGGGGGGTTGAATACAATTCTTGATATTTATAAATTTCTGATAAGAACTTCAGAAACTTATGAAGAGATAATTGCAATGTAAGATTTAAACACAAACACATATAAAATCAGGTGGTTAATATGCACCACCTGAAGCTTTTATTTGAAGAAAACTCTGTGATACAAAATGTACACAGCTGCCGTTTTACAACTCTTTGCTTCTAAAGATATTCAAGAAACCCTAAGCAAATATGTCTGTTTTCTTAACTTACAAAGAGTTGCTACACTTGGTTATATATCCCAAGTTTTACAAGTACTACTGGAATAAGATAATACTAATCTAATTCTAGTTGACTTGCTACTACACTCCAAATACACATGTAGCCGAAAGGTTGTCCTTGTGTTCAGACATGTCTCCTGCACCTTTCTTGTATTCATAGTGTAAGTGGAATGCTTCTTTCTTCTGTGTTTCCAAAGTATGGTTGCCATACTGCTTTTTGTATCTACTTTCAACTCATGTGATCTGTCAGTCAAACATGTCCTTATCAACTGCTAATCTCCAGTTAATCATAGAAATCAGTGTCAATGATTATCCGTTGATGATGTACACTGACATCCATTGATGATGTATACTGACATCCGTTGATAATGTATAGAGCAGTATCCGTTGATATTAGGACTTGAGCTGTATCCGTTGATAGAGTGGATTTGAGTTGTATCCGTTGATAGAGTTTAGTCTTCATCCGTTGATACACTTTCACTTAGACAGAATTACATAGCATAGCTTATTTACAATTGGCTACCCTATTCTGCCTATCCGTTGATAGTCAACATGACTGTGGATAAAAACACTATCAACTGATAACATAGAGATACTGCAGTGTGCTACAAAACCTCATCCGTTGATGAGCTACCTGTCAACGGATAGAGTTATAAATCCTCATCCGTTGACAGCTACAAAACCTTAAACAATTTGATTGATTGTGAAGTTATCATCAAGTACAACATATTCCTAACAATCTCCCCCAATTTATACTTGATGGCAATAAAGCATAAATTCAGGACCTTGATGATAACAAAACATTCCTAAAGATATATAAAGAACAATACATAAATTGTATTAAGCTACAATAATTAAAAACTGAAAGTTTGAGAAATTTACAGAGAAGTGCTCCTCTAGACTGAGCAGATTAGGACTGTTTCTTTCCTCTTGTTGGCATCACCCTTGATTTTCCTTCCTTGGCAGAGTTGGACTCAATCTGTATTTGGAGTTGCCTATAGAAGGCATCTTCTTCATCTACCTTTGGATTTAGCTTCTGTTGTAGCCATCTCAGGTATTGAGAACTAGCCTTTGGTAGTTGGTCTTCTAACCTGAAGAATCTCCTGTTACCATCTTCATCCCTGAACTCCATCATCCAGAAAGGTTGGAGGTGGATTTTCTGTCCATTGTATGGGATCTTCATTTTCCTTGGTAGACTTGATGGTGAGTTCCAATCCCTCCTTATTTGTTCTATTTTGTCCAGTATCTCCCCTTTTGCTATCTTGGAGAACCCTGTATATCTCTTGATTGCAGAGAATACTTTGGTTAAGGTATGATAATTTTCTCCAAGAACCCTTTGTAGTGGCCATGTCCTTTCCGTTCCTCCCTTGTATACAAAGACCAATCTTTCAGGCAAATGTTTATATTTGTCAATTCCTCTTACTTCTGACAATTCATCCAGATAAAGATTCATGTCAGAGTATTCTTCAATATCTGCCTGATAGATAAAATCATCCTTGTTTTCCAAGATTGGCTGCCTGACAATTGCAGGTACCCTAGCAACTTGAATTGGTTCCTTTGAAGGTTGCTTCCTTGGTTTCCTTTTCTTCTGTGTAGGCTTCTGTTGAGGCTTCAGCAAGAATGAAGGAACCTCAATGGAGTCAAGATTCATTGGTTCCTCTTTAGGTACTATAGGCTCACCATGGAAATTTACATCTGGGTTGAATACTTTCACATCAATAGGTTGTGATGAACCAACTGTCTCTTTGTTTTCAGTTTCTGGAGAGACAGGCCTCCTTGCATGTGATTTTAATCTCTTGGATTTGGGGACTGATTTCCCTTTCTTTTTGAATTTGGGGACTTCCTCAGGTTCCCTCAATTCATCCTCTACCTCATCCAATAACTCTTGAGCCAGCCTTGCTTGCTTCTCATCTGAGTTTTCATATAGATATTCAGTGCTTGGTTGAGATTCTCTTAGCAGCCTTGAAGTCTCTTCTCTCTTGGCTTCAACAAATCTAGGATGGCTGTTGGATATGTTTAGAACTTTTCCATTCCTTATGATTACAGCCATCCATTCTCTTACACAACTGTTAGTCTTCTCCTTGAATTCCTTGATTGCCTTACCCATCAACTTCTCTTCATCATCCTTGGGAAATGGAAAGTCCAGTTGTAACTTGTTCTTCCCATTTGCTTTTGGTGGTGAGAAGGGTCTTGATTTGATGTAGGGTTCAAATTCCTTAACATGAGAAGGCTCAGCATCAAAGAATGTAGGAGCCACAATTGCTGGAGTGAGCACCTTCAGAATTGTTGTAGATATTGTTGGAGCTGAGGTTTGGCTAGAGAACAGATTTGATGCAATAGATTGATTGATCAATCTTTCTGTCCTCATTATCCTTTCATAGTTTTCTTCTTTCATCTTTTGGAGAGCTTCAATTTTGGCTAGCTTTTCTTCTTCGGTCAAGTTTGAAAGATCAAACTCTTCAGATAGAGGTTTGGATTTGCTGGGGGAAGCTGTGACAATGAATTCTTGTGGATTGACCACTATGGTAGGCTGCTGCTCCCCCTCACTTGCTGCTTCCCTTCTTTCAGAAATTAAGATTTGACTTGTAGTTGCCACAGCCTCTTCCACTTTCTCCCCCTTTTTGTTAGCATCAAGGGTTTGACTAGAAGTTGGGGCTGCAACTAACCTTTCTAGCAGTTGGGTTTGCAGTTTCTGATGTTGAAGAAATTGCTCCATCTGGGATTCCATCTTTTCCACTCTTGAAGTGAGAAGTTGCACAGATTTAGCCAGGTTGTCTTCTTTGAGAAACCTTTGTTGCAACACCCTCTGAGTGGCTGTAGGAGCTAGTTGCTCTAGCTTGGAATCCACAGAGATCTTCACATCCTTGATTTCTTGTTTGACCTCCTCAAAATTGGATCTCTGAATCACCATTTGCATCTTTTGTAACTTTAGGGAGTCAATTGCCTGTTGAAGAACAACCTTTCTCTGTGGATCTGCTTCTGGGTGCTCAGCCAGGGCAGATTTATATTGCCTTATGATTTCCATATCAAGTTGATGATAGGTGTAGTTTTGAGCAAATGCAAAATCATGAATACTGCTACCACCTTCATCTTGAGAGCTCTGGCTGTCTTCATCTTCAGAATTGTCAAATTCATCACTCTCAGCAGTGGTTGGCAGAGCTGCTATAGATTCCTTAGCTCTAAGTAGAGATTGTGAGGTGTGCACTAGGTGCATTGCCTCCTCTGCTTCCACATTGCCCTGTTGTGCCAGAATTTGATAGGCAGGAACAGGGTGAGTAAAGGTTTCAGCATCCAAAGAAATGGAGTCAATCATGGACTGATATTCTCTTTGAAATTCCATTTCCTTGGATGCATCCTCAACCCCCATTGACTCACTAGCAATGGCTGCTTCTTCCATCCTTATCTCTCCTGTAGTCCCTTCTCTCCCCTCATCTCTCTTTTCTTGCATCAAGGGCTCCCCTTGGCTCACACCTCTCACACCCTCACCTTCACCTACTAAGGTGGTACTCTCAAACTCTCCTTTTGCCTGACCGGAAGAAATGGCCAGCCTCTCATTATTTATCTCTCCTTTTGCCTGCTCACAAGGCAGCCTCTCACTCCCTTCCCTCAAACCTAAAAGTGTTTCAACTACTGAGAACTCCTCTACACTTGACACTGGAATGTCAGATATAGCAGTGGTAGAGTGAGTTATCAACGGATAAGGAATATCCGTTGATGAAGTAGTTATAGCTGTCAACGGATGGCTAGATAGAGGCGCATCCGTTGATGGAGAAACACTTGTCAACGGATGAAGGATATCCGTTGAGGAAGGAATAATTATATCCGTTGAAGAGAAAACCAACACTGAATCTGTGGAGATTGATTTTAAGTTCGAGGCCACAGTCTGTGTTGAGAATTCTGGAAGGGAAGATTGATGGTCCAACAAATCATCTAAGAGATGATGACCACCAATTATAGAGTGGGGCTTCTCCAAGAATCTTAAAGATGGAGAATCAGGAATTGATGTAGATATCATATCCACATCCAGAGAAGGAGTTGGTGATGGTGGATTGTAATGTGTATCGATTTAAAGATTAAGATCAAGGGGCTGTGACTCCACATTTATTGAAGGCACATCAAACTGAGTTTGAGAAGGTACAGTTTCCTGTACAGTGTGTGCACCCTGTGATTCCCCTGTGGTTTTAGATTTCACTCTTCTTCCATAGGTTTTTGGGATTGGGCTATAGGTGTCCCTAACCCTCTTGTGCAGTGTTCCTTGTGGGGAACTTGATTCAGTAGCCACACTCTTTTGGGAGAGTGTAACTAGAATTTGGCCTGTAGTTACATTAGCAGTCTTTTGAGAGACTGAAATGGTGGTTGCACTCATCTCTCCTTCCTTATCCTTAGGGCTTCTTTGATGTTCACCCTGTCCCTCACCACTCACTACCACCTTCACACTCCCCTCAAGAGGTTTGGTAGTTTTTAAAACAGGTGTCTTTTGAGAGACACTTGAGGTTTGCCTTTTAGAATGTGGTTTTGGAACTTTGGATTTGGTCACTTTGGTAGGAGCCTGTTTGGTCACAACTACAGACTCCATTGTGACACTAGAAGGCAAAGAAATTTGGGGGTTGGAGATAGGGGTTTCAGAGTTAGAGATATTTACCTGAACAATTGGTAGATATACCAATTGTACTCCTGCATTGAGGTTCATTCGAATCAGGTCACTTAAGACTCTCTTCTCCTGAACAAAACATTGGAACTTGCTATCCGGGTTAGCAATGGATAGCTTATTCTCAGACAGATGCAGTGCTAAGAGCATTAAAAATCTAGCAAAGTAGATATTCTTGCTCCTAGTTTCCTTTTTACCCAACTTTGCAGCTATCTCATACATAACTAATGTGCCAAAATTATAGAATTTATCATTTAAAAGCATACACATCATTGTTAGCATGGACTGGGTAACAGCATCAAAATTACTAATTTTTCCTGAAAAAGTTTTAATGAAGGCATCACAGAAGTAGCTCCATTCTTTAACTGATAGGTCCATAATTAATCATATTTTTAATACCTATTTTATGTCCGTTTTCGTAATTTTATTAATTAATAAATTGTTTTATTTTGTTTTGTAGGAAAATAAATAAAAACAGATTTCTAGCAGGAAAAGGTGCAAAAAGGGAAAGGAGGTGGAAAATACTTGAAGAAAAGGAAATTGGAGGAAAAATCGATTACTTATTGAAGAAGAAAAGGAAATTGAAGAAATTATATTCAAGATTGGATTGTAATCAAAGGGGCCAAACCCAATATTTTCCCCTATATATATGGCCTTCTCCCTTGTAATTTGAGACACCTAGAATTTGATAGCTCTTTATTTTCTTGCTTTTTACTTTCGTTGGTAGCTTTTATCCGACATACTCGTCTGAATTATTAATATTTTTTTAGTTCTTCTTTTCCTTCTTTCGTGCGTTCACTTGTTTCAAATCTTCTGCTACGACCTTACTATTTGATTACATGCATGCTTCATTAGTTAACTAGATTTATTAATTTATTATATAAATACTTGCCATTCACGTTATTAATATTAGGCTTATTAAGTTTCTGACCATATATAGATTAAAGTTAGTTTTGTTAAAATCGTTGATTCATGTTTACTTGGTATTATTATAATTGTTTCGTTATTTTTATAATCATGAGTAGCTAATTCTCTTGCCCTAGGATGAAGATGAAGTTAATTTAATTACTCTTGATTTCTTCTCGTTCCTATTAATTGATTCTCATAATTTTTCTTGGTGCTTAATTATTCAATTGACAAAGTGATTTTGATATATTATTGTTACCGGATTTGTTTTTCATAGCCTATGCTTGCTCCTTGAAGTTTTGATAGGTTATTGTTAGATAACAAGTTTCATAGTATATGCTTGTCTCGTTGATTGATATATCTTATTTTTGAAGAAAAGAGGATTGATTTAGGGCGAGTTGATATTATTTGTGATTGATTAACGGATTCGGATTCCTAGATTTTCCATATTATTTGATAATCTTTGTTAATTAGTTTAATTAGGTTAATTAAAACTCATCTCAAACCTATTTGTCTAGTTCGCCTGATTTAATTATTAGGGTTTTGAAAATTCATAGTCTCTGTGGATCGACCTGTATTTGCTACAATTAACCACTGTGCGCTTGCAGTTATTTTACACATCAAGTTTTTGGCGCCGCTGCCGGGGACTATTGGTAATTTTCACTCCTTGATATTAATTCTTCGGATTAGTTTCTTGTTTTCTTTTGTTTGTTTTTAGGGAATAGTGAAGCGGAGAAAAGCTTGGACAAGAAGATCGTTGGAAGGCCTCGTTGTCTCTTTTGAAATTTTTGGAAGCGCTTTTCGGTATTCCGTATCACCTCTCTCTATTTTTTTTATTATTATTGAAAAAAAAAACACAAAAAAAAAATAATTAAATATTCAAAAAAAAAACCCCAAAAAAAAAAATATTAGTTAGTTAATTGTTTGTTAAAAACCAATTTGCTGCATCATTCATTCTCTCACATAGGATCACATCATCTATATTTCTTTATTGTATTTATTGTTTTCCATCTTATATAACTGTGGTGATTGCTGGAGGAAAGAGGTACGTACAATTTAGAATAGAACACGTAGTGTAGTGCATCCATAAGTGTTTATTTTCTTGTTCTTTGTGTGTTGCATCATTCAATCAATCTTAAGGGTGCCACCCAATTACAAGATAAGGTGAGGGATTTCATCACCCTTTCCTTGGCCCACAAATCACTAATTCGTTCATCTTGCATACCCTTTCCTTAATAAAATTAAGTAGACGTTGGCCCCTAGGATCTCGCGCTCAACTAGGAAGAGAATCTAGGAGGAACAAATCACTAAGCATTCTTTCGTTTGGTGTCTAGGCAAGCGTGACGCTTACCTGGCTAATTTGGATTGGTGTCTAGAAAGGTGTTTAGCCTCTTGGCAATGCTTGCACCTGCCTGGCCAGTCAGGACGAATGTTTTTTGAGTTGTGACTTTTAGTAGTATCTTATTGTTAGGAGCAAGGTCTAGAATTTTTTTAGGATAATATATATTTTTCTTTTTAATTTTCCATTTTTTTTTGGGGTTTACTTATAGTTCTTGTCTGCTACGTGACTAATTGTTTACTTCTCTTGTATGCAAAGTGCTTGGGTTCGAGACACTACATCTAGATTAGTAAGACAAACCAATCTGTCATCTCCTAAAGTAGTAAGGCAACTTGAGTTCTCTTCACCCACTAGAATTGAGTCAAAAGAATTAGAAGTTCAACCCGTAGTCATGGCTGTTTCACTTAAAGACCGTTGTTACCCCGCTCGTACCGCTCAACCCTCATGCATAGTCTTACCCGCAGTAACCGCGAATAACTTTGAAATCAAACATCACAACATTAGCATGTTACCTAGGTTTGCTGGGGTAGAGGGAGAGGATCCATATCTTTTCATTCGAGAGTTTGAGGAAGTGTGTGCATTACAAAAACTTCAACAATTGAGTGAGGATTCCATTAGGCTCGGGCTTATTAATTTTGCTTTGAAAGAAGATGCTAAACAGTGGTTGTATAGTCTACCCGTTAATTCTATTTCCACATGGGAGGGATTTGTTGCTATCTTTCTAAAAAAATATTTTCCAAACCATAAGGCAAACAGACTTAGGAATGAAATCAATCAATTTCAACAAAATCGGAATGAGTCTTTTTGGAAATATTTTGATAGATTTAAAAAGCTATTGTCTAAGTGTCCTCAACATGGTATAGAAAAATGGAGACTTTGTAAAATTCTTTATGAAGCCTTAGATAGCCAAACCACTGCTTTGTTAGAGTCTATGTGTAATGGTAAGTTTATGGACAAAGATGAAGATGAAGCTTGGCAATTTTTTTAGGAGTTAGCTGAAAGAACAATGTTGTGGGAGTCAACTAGGGAACCTAATCAGGAAGCTGAAAAATCTAACTCATCTAAGGGCTTACACACAGTTGGTAATTCTATTGCAACCGAAGCTAAGTTAGCTACACTCACTAGACGTCTAGAAGCCTTAGAAACCAACAATGCGTCCTCTCAAATGTCTCTCTGTGCAAACTGTAGTTCTCCTAATCATGTGGTAGAGAATTGCCCTGAAATTGAACAAGTCAATGCCATGTTTCAACCTAGAGTTAGGAATGATCCTTATGCACCCACATACAATCCTGGTTGGAAGAGTCACCCAAATTTCTCATGGAACCAAAGTCAATACAATCAGTATAATCAAAACCCTCAACCTGCTTTTCAAAAGCCCAATCCTGGCCCATACCCAACTCAAAATCCTAATTCCTATCCTCCTCAAAATCTTGGTCATTATCCAAACTCAGTCCCCATGAATCCTCCTGGTTTTGCTGAATCTGATAAGAGATTCAATTCTTTAGAAAAGAGTATTGAGGCGTTATTGAAATCTCAAGCTAATCTAACTCAATCTCAACAATCTTTTATGCAAACCATGACCCAAGATAGGCAGTTAATAAATTCCAACACTCAAGCCATATCTAAGCTAGAGGTCCAAGTCAGTCAATTGGCAAACACAATCAATGAGAGAGAGAAAAATAGATTTCCTAGTCAACCCGAGACTAATCCTAAATTTCATCCAAATCTAAAGTCTCATGAAAATGTAAATTCTGTTATCTCTCTAAGGTCTGGTAATCAATTCAACAATCATGCTGGTGTCAATACTCAAGAAGAAGATAAGCTAACATCTGAACCAAATCCTTTACTCTTGAATCCTAGTCTTAAGCAATCTTCAAATTCCGAGAGTTCTGAAGTAGATAAAGCTGATGAGTCACCACCATCCGATGAACCACCTTCGAAACCCCACTCTGATGTGTCTAATGAAAAAGTCTTTAAGCCGAAAGCCCCATTTCCTCAAAGACTTACTTCAAACAAACAATCTGCTCAATTAGATAAGATTTTGGAAGTCTTTAAGCAAGTCAAGATTAACATTCCTCTTTTAGATGCGATTCAACAAGTTCCCTCTTATGCTAAGTGTCTAAAAGATTTATGTACTCATAAAAGAACCACTCATGTTCCTAAGAAAGCTTTCCTAACATCTCATGTTAGCTCTATTTTGTCAAATCAAATCCCTGTGAAGTATAAGGATCCTGGTTGTCCTACCATCTCTTGTGTCATAGGTGATACTTTCATTGATAAAGCTTTACTCGATCTAGGAGCTAGTGTGAATCTTCTTCCATTATCTGTCTACCAAGCCTTGGGTTTAGGTGAACTTAAGAAGACTAGTGTCACTCTTCAGTTAGCTGATCGTTCTGTTAAAACTCCTACAGGTATAGTGGAAGATGTGTTGATTAAGGTTGGTGATTTTGTCTTCCCCGTCGATTTTGTTGTTCTAGAAACCGAACCAGTCAAAAATCTCAAAAATCAAATTCCCATAATTTTAGGAAGACCTTTTCTTGCCACATCTAATGCCTTAATTAACTGTAGGAATGGTTTAATGAAGCTAACTTTTGGAAACATGACAATTGATCTCAACATTTTCAATGTAGGAAAACAACCCAATGACTATTTTGACCAACCCATAGAAATTAACATGATTGATGAGTTAGTTGATAATGAAGTCATGAATGTTGATGATGTGCTTAGCTTTTGTCAAAACTACTTTGGTCAAGAATGGGATGATACTTGTCATAAAAATGAGGTCAATGAAATGTTAGAGTCCACCATTCCTAGTTCCAACCAAGAGTTAGAACCTTCTCCTTTGCCACTTTATGAAGCTAATGAATCAGTTGAGACAAGTCCACCAGAATTAGAACTTAAACCTCTTCCCGAAACTCTTAAGTATATGTTTCTAGGCCCTTCTGAGTCTTTCCCAGTCATAATTGCATCTGATCTGTCACCTTCTCAAGAGGAAGAACTCTTACTTGTACTTAGAGATAATAAGGAAGCCATAGGGTGGAGCATATCCGATATCAAGGGAATTAGCCCTGCCATTGTCCAACATAGAATTCACTTAGTTAATGATGCTAAACCAGTTAGGGAGCCACAAAGGAGGTTAAACCCGACTCTTAAGGAAGTTGTTAGGAAGGAAATCCTTAAATGTCTAGATAATGGAATCATCTATCCTATATCTGATAGTTCTTGGGTCAGTCCTGTTCAAGTAGTGCCTAAAAAGTCAGGGATCACTGTAGTTGTCAATGAGGATGATGAACTAGTTCCCACTCGTGTCCAATCTGGTTGGAGAATGTGTATTGATTATAGGAAACTAAATGCTGCCACTAGAAAAGATCATTTTCCTCTACCCTTCATTGATCAAATCTTAGAAAGGTTAGCAGGTCACTCATACTATTGCTTTCTAGATGGTTTTTCTGGTTATTTTCAAATTCCCATTGCTCCTGAGGATCAAGAAAAGACCACCTTCACTTGTCCATTTGGAACCTTTGCCTATCGTCGTTTAGCTTTTGGTCTAACCACTGCCCCTGCCACCTTTCAAAGATGTATGATGAGCATTTTCTCTGACATGGTAGGAGAATTCCTAGAAATCTTTATAGATGACTTTTCCATCTTTGGTTCTTCTTTTCATCAGTGTCTTCATCATCTTGACTTAGTTTTAAAACGATGCAAAGAAACAAACCTTGTTCTTAATTGGGAAAAGTGTCATTTCATGGTTAAAGAAGGAATTGTTCTTGGTCATAAAATTTCGTCAAAGGGAATTGAAGTTGATAAAGCTAAAATTGATCTCATTGCTAATCTACCTCCACCAAAATCTATCAAAGAAATTCGTTCCT
The DNA here is from genome assembly GCA_036435485.1 of Saposhnikovia divaricata. Classification (NCBI taxonomy): domain Eukaryota; kingdom Viridiplantae; phylum Streptophyta; class Magnoliopsida; order Apiales; family Apiaceae; genus Saposhnikovia; species Saposhnikovia divaricata. Next base: position 61,563,143 of record CM071597.1, on the reverse strand, counting down.
TTTTAGGGCATGCTGGTTTTTATAGGCGTTTCATTAAAGATTTTAGCAAAAAGGCTAGACCATTGACCAATCTTCTTTCCAAGGACATAAAATTTGAATTCTCTAATGAATGTCTTCAATCATTTGATCATCTTAAGAAAGAATTGACCTCAGCCCCTATCATTCAGTCCCCTGATTGGAATCAACCTTTTGAGCTTATGTGTGACGCGTCTGATTATGCCGTAGGAGCAGTTTTGGGACAAAGAATTAATAAGATACCTCATGTCATATACTATGCTAGTAAGACTCTAAATGATGCTCAACTCAACTACTCCACCACTGAAAAAGAACTTCTAGCTGTTGTTTTTGCTCTTGAAAAGTTCAGGTCGTATCTTATAGGTTCTAAAATCATTGTTTACACAGACCACTCTGCTCTTAGATATCTCTTCTCTAAGAAAGACTCAAAAGCCCGATTGATTAGGTGGGTCTTGTTGCTCCAAGAGTTTGACCTAGAAATTAGGGATAAGAAGGGTTCTGAAAATGTTGTTGCTGATCATCTTTCCCGTCTAGTAGTGGAGTCCACCATTGATATGCCTTTGAATGAGTCTTTTCCTGATGAGCACCTTCTTTCCATATCTACCACTCCTTGGTTTGCTGATATTGTTAACTACCTTGTCACTGGTGATATTCCTTCTCATTGGTCTAAGCAAGATAAATCCAAATTTCTCTCACAAGTCAAATACTTCTTTTGGGATGATCCTTATCTTTTTAAGTATTGTTCGGACCAAATCATTAGGAGGTGTGTTCCAAACCATGAGTTTAGAAGTATACTTTCCTTTTGTCATGATCAGGCTTGTGGAGGTCACTTTAGTGCTAAAAAGACTGCTGCTAAAATACTTCAATCTGGTTTCTACTGGCCCAATCTGTTTAAAGATTCTGCTGAATTTTGTGCCACTTGTAGTAGGTGTCAACATTTAGGAAAGATCACTAGAAGAAACATGATGCCAATGAATCCAATCTTAGTTATTGAGATCTTTGATGTTTGGGGAATAGATTTTATGGGTCCCTTTCCTAACTCTTTTGGTAACCTCTACATTCTCTTAGCGGTTGATTATGTCTCTAAATGGGTCGAAGCCATACCAACTAAGTCTAATGATAACAAGGTAGTTCTTAAGTTCTTAAAGGAGAATATCTTTTCTAGATTTGGTACGCCTAGAGCTATAATTAGTGACCAAGGTAAGCATTTCAAAAACCATCAGTTTGAGTCTCTTTTGAGGAAGTATTCCATCACTCATAAGATAGCCACACCTTACCATCCTCAAACTAGTGGTCAAGTTGAGGTCTCTAATAGGCAGATTAAACAAATTCTAGAGAAAACTGTCAATTCAAATAGGAAAGATTGGTCTGTTAAGTTGATAGATGCACTTTGGGCTTATCGCACTGCTTTTAAGACTATTTTGGGCATGTCTCCTTATAGGATTGTGTTTGGTAAAGCATGTCATCTTCCCGTTGAACTTGAACATAGAGCTTTTTGGGCCATTAAAGAGTTGAATTTTGATTTACCCACTGCTGGTAGTCATAGGAAGTTACAACTGTCTGAGTTAGAAGAAATCAGGAATGATGCCTATGAAAATGCTAAGATTTATAAGGAAAGAACTAAAATTTTGCATGATAAATCTATTTTGAGAAAATCTTTTTCTCCTGGTCAAAAAGTTCTTTTATACAACTCTAGGCTGCATTTATTTCCTGGCAAATTGAGATCTAGATGGGAGGGCCCATATGTTGTTAAAGTTGTTTTTCCTCATGGTGCTATTGAAATTGAAAATCCTAAAACTGGTGAAACATTTAAAGTTAATGGTCAACGCCTTAAACCATTTTTAGAACTGCCAGTTGATTATGAGGAGGAGGTGATCCACCTCCTTGATGCGTGACTCAAGTAAGTTACCTTGTTGTACATAGTTATATTCCTCCGTCTTGCCTTTATCAGGTATTCTCGTCCTTTTACTTTGTCATTTCTTTTTCTCTCATTTGCATACATTGAGGACAATGCATGATTTAGGTATGGGGGAGGGATTTAGTAGTATTATTTAAAAAAAAAAACCCAAAAAAATTTGAAAAATGAAAAAAATACAAAAATAATTCTAGCCTTGTGAAATGATTACTTGTTATAAGTTGGCTTGATGCACCCTTACATGCTATAGTACTCTTGTGTTTCTGAAGCTTTTGATTGAGAAGTGATAAGCTAAGTTCTTGTGCACACACATACACTAGCAAGTTGAAACTAGTAGACTTATTGAATGTTGTAAGTAATTAAAAGGACATGAATATGTGCAAGAAGATTTGGTTTCCATGCTTTGAGTACAAGTAGGTGCATTAAAGAGATTTTTGCTTGGGATTAATTATGTTTTACCACCAAGTGAGATTTTGAGCCTATATGCATATCTTTTGCATTTTATATTCGTTTGCTTGAGTGTCCACATGTTGTTTGCATTGCTAGCACTTGTTTGAGACCTTTCTTGAAATGCATGACATTATTTGATGATAAGATGATAAAGGTATTTAGGAATAACCAATTATTATCCAAATTACCACACCCTTTACATATGATCAATTAGTTACCCCTTTGAGCTTAATCCTATTTTTTCGGTGACACACCACATTACTTGCCTAGACCTTTTTGTTGTGCAGCCTTATATATACTTGTTCCCAATTGTCAAAGGCTAGTAGGAAGTTGAGGGAGTAATAAGGTGTGTGAGATGGGGTTTACTTTTGTTCATTACTTTTTGGGAAATATTGGGTTTTGTTGCTTACCTGTTAGTCGTTGTTCAAGAAATTTTTAAAGAAGGATTGTGGTTGTGTATATATTTATCTTAGCTCTCCAAAAAAAAGAAAAAAAAGAAAAAAAAAAAAAAAGAAAAAAAAAAAGAGAAAAAAAAAATTGAAAATAGAAAAAAAAAATCATATGAGAGCATAATTATGTTTCTGTGTTTTTGAGATCCTTCTTCATTCGACTAGTCAAGCAGTTTGTTGGAAGAAAATTAGAAATCCATGTATGGGGAGGATGTATGGTGTTGTGTATGATTTATTATGGTTTCTACTAGCTTTTGACACTTCACCTTATTTGGCCTTACTTAACATACCTTGTCCCAAGCCCCGTTACAACCCAAATAAAAGACCTTTTGATTATCATCATTAATGTATGTTGCGTTAAAGTTAGATTGATACCAAATGTCAAGCATGCTTATGATTTTGTTGGAATGGAGTGATACACTTACCCTTGTTCTTGAGTGAATATTCTTTTGTGAGTGAAAGGTGAGTTGTTACTTGTTTTGTGCATATGAGATCCCAAGTTTTGACTCTAAGGTGTACTCTTGTGGGCTTAGCATGGTTACCAACTTATTTTTACACTTGACGTGGACTTCTAATGACCGCTGCATATTTCTTTGAGTAGACTATGTGAATACTTGCACCTTACACACCAAGACATTGCAAATTCACTTTGATTTCTTAAGTTGATGTAGCATGAGATGACTTGTATGTGTGGTGTTGCATTGACCAATCTTTTACATGAGCTAGATGGATTTTGTGGGTACATTCACTATAGGCCCTCACGAGACCTCACTCGTCCACTAGGGCTGCCTAGGGGTTTAAAGGGCTTGTTGCATATGCCAAATGCAACCGTGATCACCTACGGAAGTGGTATTATATATTAGATAGTATTTTATTATATATTTTTCTCGAGGACGAGCAAAAGATAGGTATGGGGGCATTTGATAGGTCCATAATTAATCATATTTTTAATACCTATTTTATGTCCGTTTTCGTAATTTTATTAATTAATAAATTGTTTTATTTTGTTTTGTAGGAAAATAAATAAAAACAGATTTCTAGCAGGAAAAGGTGCAAAAAGGGAAAGGAGGTGGAAAATACTTGAAGAAAAGGAAATTGGAGGAAAAATCGATTACTTATTGAAGAAGAAAAGGAAATTGAAGAAATTATATTCAAGATTGGATTGTAATCAAAGGGGCCAAACCCAATATTTTCCCCTATATATATGGCCTTCTCCCTTGTAATTTGAGACACCTAGAATTTGATAGCTCTTTATTTTCTTGCTTTTTACTTTCGTTGGTAGCTTTTATCCGACATACTCGTCTGAATTATTAATATTTTTTTAGTTCTTCTTTTCCTTCTTTCGTGCGTTCACTTGTTTCAAATCTTCTGCTACGACCTTACTATTTGATTACATGCATGCTTCATTAGTTAACTAGATTTATTAATTTATTATATAAATACTTGCCATTCACGTTATTAATATTAGGCTTATTAAGTTTCTGACCATATATAGATTAAAGTTAGTTTTGTTAAAATCGTTGATTCATGTTTACTTGGTATTATTATAATTGTTTCGTTATTTTTATAATCATGAGTAGCTAATTCTCTTGCCCTAGGATGAAGATGAAGTTAATTTAATTACTCTTGATTTCTTCTCGTTCCTATTAATTGATTCTCATAATTTTTCTTGGTGCTTAATTATTCAATTGACAAAGTAATTTTGATATATTATTGTTACCGGATTTGTTTTTCATAGCCTATGCTTGCTCCTTGAAGTTTTGATAGGTTATTGTTAGATAACAAGTTTCATAGTATATGCTTGTCTCGTTGATTGATATATCTTATTTTTGAAGAAAAGAGGATTGATTTAGGGCGAGTTGATATTATTTGTGATTGATTAACGGATTCGGATTCCTAGGTTTTCCATATTATTTGATAATCTTTGTTAATTAGTTTAATTAGGTTAATTAAAACTCATCTCAAACCTATTTGTCTAGTTCGCCTGATTTAATTATTAGGGTTTTGAAAATTCATAGTCTCTGTGGATCGACCTGTATTTGCTACAATTAACCACTGTGCGCTTGCAGTTATTTTACACATCATTAACCATTCCTTTTCTAGCAATTTTCCCTAAGTTTTCAGTACTAAGGGCATAATTAATAGAATTAAGCATGGCAACAATTTCAGCATCAGTAGGTACTTTCAGACAGTTATTCTCAGGCAATTTTAAACAAGCAGTTATTACATCAGAATTAACCACATAGTTTTTACCCTTTAAAGAAAAAGCAATTGTACCGTCTGTGCCATTGTACTCAGCACATGTCCACATTTCTTCAATTACCTCGTGGATTAAGGGAGTGGTAGCCGTCATAGCATATGACAGCTTGCATTTCTTCACGAAACTCATCAAAGTGTGGTAAGCTTCTGGAGCATTCACTGTGTCAACAAAGGCCGCGAAATTGTTCTTCTCATAGGTAAACCCAGTGGAGGACATCATCTTAACAATAGGCGCCATTGAAGTGTTTGAACTTTGGTTACAGAGAGTTTTAGGGTAGAAGATGCAGTTAACTTTTGATATGCTTGAAAATGAATAAAAGTGAGATGTGAGAGTACAAGTTCGCCTTTTATATTTTTCAAGAATTAAAAATGAAATAATTAAAAGTAATTACTCCATTGGTCAAAAGTAACTGTCAGATAATAAATAAAAAGAGAATAAGTACAGCCATGATTAGATATACACGGTTACCAACGGTTAAAAAAAAATATGTATATCAACGGATATAGAATGAACGGTTGAGATACAGTTTATCCGTTGATGACGTGGATAGTCTGTTACCCGTTGACATGCAAAAATCTAGTAATGTGTTTATACTATCAACGGATAAAAGGATATCCGTTGATAAGATAATTTTGCCTTAGGCAAAATTTCTGCAGAAAATTTTTCTGAAAGTTTTAACTTTCAAGTAAATCAAAACACATTCCCAGCTTCAATTCATTGAAATCAAATATCACTAGAAATTATGACAAGTTAAGCATACCTAGCTCACCTACCAATCTTGTGAATGTGGATTCATCAAGAGGCTTGGTGAAGATATCTGCAAGCTGCATTTCACTTGGCACAAAGTGCATTTCTACTGTACCATTCATCACATGTTCTCTAATGAAGTGGTATTTGATGTCAATGTGCTTGGTTCTCTAATGTTGCACTGGATTCCCTGTGATGGCAATAGCACTTGTGTTGTCACAGAAAATTGGAATCTTCTCAACTTTTAGACCATAGTCAATGAGTTGGTTTCTCATCCATAGAATCTGTGCACAACAGCTTCCAGCCGCAATGTACTCAGCTTCAGCTGTAGAAGTGGAGACTGAGTTTTGTTTCTTACTGAACCATGACACAAGCCTATTTCCTAGAAATTGACAGGAACCTGTAGTACTTTTCCTATCAACTCTGCAACCTGCATAATCTGCATCTGAATAGCCAGTTAGATCAAAACCAGATTCTCTTGGGTACCAAATGCCAAGGTTTGGTGTTCCCTTGAGATACCTGAAAATTCTTTTAATAGCTATTAAGTGAGACTCTCTAGGATCAGCTTGAAATCTAGCACAAAGACAAGTAGAAAACATTATATCAGGTCTACTAGCTGTTAGGTATAAAAGTGAACCTACCATGCCTCTATAACTTGAGATGTCCACAGACTTTTCCTTAGTATTCAACTCAAGCTTAGTTGCAGTGGCCATAGGTGTTTTAGCAGATGTACAATCCATTAAGTCAAATTTCTTTAAGAGATCATAAATATATTTTGTTTGACTTATGAAAATGCCCTCATTAACTTGCTTTACTTGTAGGCCAAGAAAGTAAGTTAATTCACCCATCATACTCATTTCATACCTACTTTACATAAGTTTGGCAAACTTTTTGCAAAGCTTCTCATCTGTAGACCCAAAAATAATATCATCTACATAGATTTGAACAAGTATTGAAGAGCCATTAATATCCCTATGAAATAAGGTTTTATCTACTGTACCTCTAGTGAAGTGGTTCTCCAAAAGAAATTGAGATAAAGTGTCATACCAGGCTCTTGGTGCTTGCTTCAAACCATAAAGTGCTTTCATGAGAAGATATACATATTCTGGAAATTCTGGATCCTCAAAACCAGGAGGTTGATGGACATAGACCTCTTCTTCCAGTTCCCCATTTAGAAAGGCACTTTTGACATCCATCTGATAGACTTTGAAATTGGCATGTGCTGCATAGGCTAGAAAGATTCTTATTGCCTCAAGTCTTGCTACTGGAGCAAACGTTTCATCAAAATCTATTCCTTCTTCTTGAGAATAGCCCTTTGCCACTAATCTAGCTTTATTCCTCACAATTATGCCATTTTCATCTGTCTTATTCTTGAGAACCCATTTAGTACCTATGACACTTCTATCATCAGGTTTGGGCACAAGTTTTCATACTTTATTCCTTTCAAATTGGTTTAGCTCTTCTTGCATTGCTAACACCCAATCTGGATCTAGAAGGGCATCTTCCACTTTCTTAGGTTCCTCTTGAGACAGGAAGCTACTGTATAGACATTCCGCTTGAGTGGCCCTTCTAGTTTGGACTCTTGAATTTGATTCACCAATGATTAACTCAAATGGATGATTTCTAGTCCATTTTCTTGCAGGTGGAAGATTTGATCTTGATGAGGTTGCTTCATTTCCATGATCATGTTGATTTAGCATTGAACTTTGACCATGAGAAACTCCCCCTGAGTTTGTTGTCCTTGCTGAGTTATGAAGTTGACTGTCAATGGATGCATCATTTTGCCTGTCGACGGATGCTTGAGAATTTCTGTCAACGGATGCATCTCTAATAGTGTCAACGGATGTTGCAGAATGACTGTCAACGGATGCTTCATTTTCAGTGTAAGCATCACTTCTAGTTGGTATAACAGCTCTAGGTGGATTTCTGTGGTCATGATCTTCATTCTCCTCATCATCATCATAGTACATTCTTCCTTCACCTTCATTCTCAAATTCCAACTTTTCATGGTAGCCTTTGTCATTTAGGCCTAGAATCTTTTGATCATCAAACACAACATGTACAGATTCCATAACAATGTTGGTTCTTAGATTGTAGACCTTGTAGGCTTTCCCTGCTGCATATCCAACGAAAATAGCTTCATCTGCCTTTGCTTCAAATTTGCCTAAATTATCTCCATGATTCCTTAGCACAAAACACTTACATCCAAAGACATGTAGAAAAGCTAAAGTTGGTTTCTTGTTGGTTAATAACTGATAAGGAGTCATTCCTCTAGCTTGATTGACCAAGGAAATATTCTGAGTAAAGCATGCAGTGTTGACAGCTTCAGCCCAGAAATATGTTGGTAATCTTGATTCACTTAACATTGTTCTAGCTGCTTCAATGAGAGTTCTGTTTTTCCTTTCAACAACCCCATTTTGTTGAGGTGTTCTGGCAGCAGAAAACTCATGGACAATTCCATTCTCTTCACAGAAAATCTTCATTGTGGAATTCTTGAATTCAGTACCATTGTCACTCCTGATCCTTTGTACTCTGTCTTGAGAACCATTGTTTAGCATTCTGAGGTGATTGATAATGATTTCACTTGCACAATCCTTGGAGTGCAGGAAGAAAGTCCATGTGAACTTAGAAAAATCATCTACAATCACCAGACAGTATTTCTTCTTTGAAATGGACATGACATTTACTGGACCAAATAAATCCATATGCAGCAATTGAAGAGGCTTAACAATGGATGACTCTGTCTTGCTTTTGAAAGATGATTTCTTTTGTTTCCCTAATTGGCAGGCATCACATAGCCCATCTTTGACAAACTCCAAATGAGGGATTCCTCTAGCAAGATCCTTTCTTACCAAATCATTCATAACTTTAAAATTCAAATGTGACAGCTTCTTATGCCATAGCCAACTCTCATCCTTACTTGCTTTGCTGAAGAGACAAGTAATGGACTCTGAGCATGCTGAATTGAAGTCAGCTATGTAAACATTTCCTTTTCTAAAGCCTGTCAATACCACATTGTTGTCTTCCTTGGCAGAAACAACACAGGCTTCTTTTGTGAACTTTACTTCATAGTCTTTGTCACAAATCTGACTGATACTCAGCAAATTGTGCTTTAAACCTTCAACTAAAGCCACTTCTTCAATGATGACATTGTCTTTTGAAATCAGGCCATATCCCTTAGTATATCCTTTGCTGTCATCTCCAAAGGTAATTCTAGGGCCAGCTCCTTCCTTGAACTCTGTGAGCAGGGTTGAATCTCCTGTCATGTGCCTAGAACATCCACTGTCTAGGTACCATAGATTCCTTCTGTTTCCCTGCACACATTTCAAAAACAAATCAAGTTGATTTTGGTACCCAAGCTTCCTTGGGTCCTTTCTTGTTAGCCTTTGACTTTGCACTCTTAGCATTCTTCATCTTAGGTGTAGATGCTTGAGTAATGGGGTTTGACAAATGCTCATTTGCATGAATATTGGATGCATGCATGTGTGGAAAATTGGCATACATATTATTCATGTTAGGTAGGTTCCATGACATTTGTGGCACATTCATAGATTGAAAGTATGGATTAGACACATATGGCATGTTCACATATGGATTTGAAAAACTAGCATTTTGATACAAACCAGGCATAACAGGCATTGCAGGCATACATGGCATTGGTTGAGGTACATGAACAGGAGCCTTGTTGACAATCTTGCAATTAGAAGATAAATGATTGACACTATTACAATTACTACAAGTTTTCCTAGGAGCAAACTTGTCAGGAGAGTAATTGTTTTTCTTGTTGATGCCTATCTTACTATTTCTGTTCTTTTTCTTTTTGCCCTCAATTTCTACCTTATCATTGTCTGATTTACCAACAGCCTTTTTGTTGTGTAAATCACCTGCCTTAGCCTTCCCACTGGATTTGGTTTTGCTGCACTCACCACTAACAAAATTCTTGTTTACTGGACCATACTTGATGTCCAGTTTCCTAAGTTCCTTCTTACTAACAGACTTTTTGTTAGTCGACGGATACCTCTCATCCGTTGACGGTTCATCTGTCAACGGATGATCACTATCCGTTGATTCACAAATAGTCTCTAGATCCTCAAGGCCAGGTTCTAGCTCCTTTTTCCTTTGAGTCCAGGTATCCTTCACAAATGATTCTATTCCCTGAACTTCTATTATGTTTTGAGAAATATTCCTACAACTTTGAAATTTAGCAATTATCCCTTGTTCTTTTTCAAGCTGGTCTTTTAAAATCAGTTCTCTTTTTAACACAGCTTCAAGTTCACTTTTAGCATTATTGCAATCAACTCTCATTTTCTCAAATTCTAGAAATTGAGATTCTAGAGCAGCATTTCTATCACTTAAAAACAGATTAGACTCTTTAATTCTATTGTTCTCTTTAGTAAGTGATTTAAGAGTAACACTTAAGTGATATAGTTCAGTAGACATTTCATCTATAACACTATTGCATTCCTCTTTAGTGAGCTCAGAGAGATTAGTAGAAAATACCTGATTGCTAGCTGAACTTGCTTCCTGCTCTCCAGAATCAGCCATTAAAGCAAGGTTGACTAACTCAGCATCATCATTAGAATGATTGTCATCAACAGCCTAGTCATACTCTTGGGTCAAGAATGCCTTTCCTTTCTGCCTGAGAAGATCAAAATATTTCTTCTTATAGTCAACAACCTCGGTTGGCTTTCCCTTGTTCTCAGATCTAGGTTTCCTGCATTCACTTATCATATGACCAGCAATCCCACAATTGTAGCATTTAATTTTGGATTTATCCACATAGTTGTTTGTGGAAAAATCCTTGTTAAATGGCTTGGCCATCCCAGAGTTTCTCTTGAATTTCAGCTTAGAGAATCTCCTAGATAGAAAAGCTAAGTGCTCATCTATCTCATCCAATTCATCCTGCTGAAGGGCATTCAATTCCTCAGACACCTTTTCCTTGCTCCTGCTTGATTCTGCTCTACCTTTACAAACCTCCCTGTTTGGTGTAGAACTAGCAGTTTCTGTCCTTTCCTCCTTTTGCTCCAAATTGGCAACGAGTGCAACTGACCCACTTTTCTTTTGAGACTTCTCAATCTCTTCATCCTGCTCCATTTCCAGCTCATAGGTCTTTAAAGTTCCATAGAGCCTTTCAAGAGTAAATGTCTTGTACTCTTGAGTGTTTCTTAGAGAAACAGTCATTGGCTTCCATTCCTTGGGCAGTGATCTCAGAAATTTGAGATTAGAGTCTTTAACTTGATAGACTCTTCCATACAGTTTCAAACCATTTAGTAGCTTTTGAAATCTACTAAATGTATCATTCAATGTTTCTCCACTCTTAAAGTGAAAATGTTCATACTGTTGGATTAGTAGTTGCATCTTGTTTTCCCTTACCTGTTCTGTTCCTTCACACAGGGTTTGAACAATGTCCCATACTTCCTTGGCGGTAGTGCAGTTAATAACATTGTCAACCATGTCTGTTTCTAGACCATTGAACAGAATATTCATGGCCTTTTTGTCTTTGTGGACTTCTGCAATATCTTCAAGACTCCACTCAGAAACAGGTTTGGGAATGAAAGTGTCAGGCACATCATCAGCCAGGCCAACTCTTGTTGCCGTCTTCATTGGAACGTGAGGACCCTTGTCAATGCAATCCACAAAACCCTCATCAATAGACGAGAGATGTAGACGCATTTTTACTTTCCAGTGAAAGTAATTTTCCCTATCAAGAACTGGAATCTTCACTCCATAATCCTTCTTAGACATGTTGGAAGTGTGTTGATCTTTAAACTTCAAATATGTTAGAAGCTTGCTCTGATACCAATTGTTATTCCCAGATTACACACTTGTATAATTGTAGAAGTGTAATAACCCTAACTTCAGTAATGCTACAGTGGTCACATGAATAGTAAATTTCGAGGATTTAGAGAAATGGTATATAGGTACCCTATAATGGAAACATAAAATGAATAAACAGAAACCATATTAGTATTGTACAATGGAAATAAGTGACTCGAAATGACGTTAGATTTCAGAAATTCCTGAAGCATGGATTTTGAGGATTTTGATTTCGAATAAGCTTCTATTGGATATTAAGGAGCATGGAAACATTATAAGAATTATATATTGAGGAATTAGTGAATTTAGATTTAACCAAGGGATTATTAAGTTAAGAGAATACCAATGGAATTTAGATTGTTAAATGATTTTAAAACCACTGAGATAATGAGGTACATTCGAAACGAACCACAATTAGACGCATATGGAGACCAAGCAACCAAGATTAGTAATATAACAAGGATACATACCACATTATTTACCAATGTGATTGGCATTTTACTTAGAAAATTAAGAAATTGGGAGATTAGCTCATCCTAATGACATCACCATCCACTAACTTGTTTTAAGGGGGGGTAAATTAGTAACTTTGCAAGGTTTTAATCACTAAATATCTACCAAGCTTCCAAAGTACTCTAGTATTAGCAAGATTAGATGAGATAAGACCAAAACAAAACACAAAAACCTCTCCCCCTTCTTGTTTCTTCCATTCGGCCAAAGTAAGAAAAAAAAAAAAGAGAAAAATCAAAACCAAAATCCTAGCTAGCATCAAGATTAAATCAAGGGAAAAATCATGGAGCTTCTTGGAGGATAAATTAAGACTAGCACAAAGTTTCAAGGCCAACCATCATCATCTTCATAGGTAATAAATTCATGAAAGTTGCTTGATGAATAGTGATGAATAGTGGTTTCAAGAAACTAACTTGGTTTTTATGATTCCTTTAGTTGATTCAAGTTAATCTAAGGTTGTTTAAGGAGTGCCCAAGGTTTATCAAGGATTTTTAAGAGTTGTCAAAGCTTCAAGAAGGTATAAACATGCTTGGCCTTTTATATTTATGGTAGATATTGAAGTGGTTGGTAGTTAAGTGGTGTTAATGTAATGTTTATGATGATTATGTGTTATAAGTGGTTTGTTTTGATGTGAAAATTGTGTTGTGGACTTGTAACCATGGCTGGTGAAGAATACCACATGGTGTAGGTGATGATTATGGTGTTTGATAATTGATTTGGAGGAGTTGGATTTATGGAAAGTACGAAATTATAGCCGTTATAATGCCCGATTTTCGTTAGGATGTAAATTGCCCTGTTTTGGACCCCCTGCATCCGTACGGTACCCTACTGTCCAGGTTCCTATTTAACTATGAAATGATAGAGCTTAGTTCATAGATCGTTTTGATATAAGGTGCGTTAAAATCTGATGAACGGTTTAGGAGAAAAGTCAGTTTTAGTGAAAGCGGTTCAGAAACCGAGAAACCGTAAATGTATCAAACTTGAGGTTACAATTACCATACTTTAACATTGTTAAAAGTCACGAAATTTTGGGATAGTGTAGTAGGGTGGTCAGAGGACCCTTGACAGTTGACCTTACATTAAAATTCGAAATCCATATTTTCTGAGAATTTTTACAGTTAAGTGTGGTCGTTAAGGAAAATGGTGAAAACCCCTGAAACTTCGATTTAGCTTATAAATGGTTAAGTTCTTGAACCTTTGGGATAATAATAATACGTTAAACATATGTTGAAGTGTAAAGGGTTTTGTTATACAAGAGTGTAGTGAGTAAGAGATGTGGTTCTAATGACGGTCCTTTTGTGTTTATAGAAACTCCGGAAGAGGGACGAGCCATACCTTCAGGATATCGAAACCGAGGCAAGATTTCTTCTATCCCTATTTGTAAAACTACTTATCCTCACAAAGAAACTTGATTTTGTGAAATATATATGTGATGCTATTATTACTATATTGTGAAGAAATTGTCTTCCTTGAGTATTAATATTGAAAAGAAAGATATCTGAAGATGTATATGAATATGGATATGAGTATAAGATGTATATGAATATGAATGGGAGTATGAGATGGATATGTATAAAGATGATTATGCATGAATTGAACATGCCTTATGATTAAGAGAATAAGAGAGAATGGTATCAGTTGTTATCGAGGGTTATATGGTTGTAATATTATATTAAAAATGTTCTTATTGAGTATCAGTGGTTTAATAAACATTATTTGATTCCTGAATTTGAAAGAGAGGTCTGAATCATAATCAAAGCCTTATGATATATATATATATTTTATAGAAGTAATGTGTGAGAATGGAAATGATATGAGAGAATGATATGTGAAAACGAAAGTGAGAAAATGGAAATGTGGAATGATATTTTAAAAAGAGAATAACGATGTGATAAAGAGGGGGATTGCAACAGATTTGCGTAAGTGGCTGTGTCAGGGCTGTGTGCGACACAGTCCAGCATTTATTATTTTTATTACGGCACGAAGATGCCAAGGGAGGATGTTAGCAGGTGGCCTTCCTCCAGGGATGATTTTCATTCCTTCTACCGGTAGTAAAAAGAGAGCAGATACGATTATGCGACTGATCATCGTCCTAACGTATCAGGCGACAGCAGATATCCCCAATGTTTTTGAAAAGGAAGTGTAGACAATGGTTTTCAGATTTCTATACTGAAAACAGAATAATGATATGAGATGATGGAATGATAGTTACAGATGAAGAAAAACTGATATTATATTATTTCAAATTTCTATACTGAAAACAGAGTAATGATATGAGATGATGGTATTATGGATACAGATGAAGAAAAACTGATATTATATTAATATAGATTACTTTCTTATAATAGTGAGTGGATGATGTATTATTAAATAAGAGCTTTACTCTTCCTTAAGGATTTTAATTGTTTCCTGCTATTACATATGCCTATACATATATGTATACTTGTTCACATTCTAAATTTTAGTTACAGAATGATCTTGCTGAGCTATTATAGCTCACTCTTGCTATTTATGTATATAGCAGCTAGGTCCCATGCCGATACTACGTACCACACCCCGCAAGAGGGTAAGGGAAAGGCGACCTTTTGAGCGAGTGCTGGAGACCATCCCCGAGGTAGTGACAAGCGAAGGGGCTTAGTATACTTATGTAAATTAAGTGTGTAAGTTGTAATAAACTTTAGTTGTTGAAGTGCTTCCTGTAGAAGCTTTGTTCAACAATGTACTTAGTAAATTCTGGGCTTGTAATAACTGTTAACTTTAAAACTTTTAAATATTGTGGTTGTTGTTCTATGAGCATATGACTGGTGTGTGTGTGTATTAGTGTGGGGTCAACTGCTGATTTATTTATTTATTTAAAAAAAAAAAAAAAAAAAACTATAGAGATATTGATATTGATCGGAAATTGGACCTTGACGGCCCGGATCCTTGACCCCGGATCCCGGGGCGTCACAGATGGTATCAGAGCTAAGAGTCATATGCTCATAAACAAAAGTGATAATAATAAATGTATCAGTTATAATATAAATTGTGAACTTCCATCAAGTTCAGGGGTGGTATATCGCAGGTAGTATTTACTTTAAGCATATATTATAATTTATTAGACTGTTACTAATAGAATTTTATGTTTTATTATAGGGAGCGGAGATGGGTGAGCCGAGTCAGGACCCCCAGTGGCTAGGGAGGTCAGAGCAGGAGCTATTAGATCTTCAGCTGGCCGGGGTAGAGGTCCCCGAGTATGCAGTTGAGGACCTCAGGGAGAGACGCCGGGCGGCGGCTAGAGAGCGATTAGAGAGAGATGAGGCAGAGGAGCAGAGACGGAGAGATGCTGTGGCCCTAGTGCCATATATGGGTAGACCTTCTACAGGATCTGACGAGGCAGGTCCTTCCAGAGTGAGATCGGAGATCCCTGAGGAGGAGAGGCCACTGCGTAAGAGGCCTAGGTTGTCAGTTATACCTGAGGAGCCGATTGAGTGGAGGGATATTCAGATGATTCCCACTCCTGTCCGACCCATCCCGGTGCCGTCACCAGTTCCATCCCCTCTACCTAGTCCTGACCCTATAGATGATCCTTTTGAGCAGTTTACCCCTCCAGGGCATTTTGGTTTCTTTGAGGAGGAGGAGGATCCTTCAGAGGATGCTGAGACAGAGTCGGTTCCTCCATCCCCACCCTTTGCACCACCACCACCTCCACCTGTGGATGCACCTCCCCTAGCTGTACCCCCTCAGGAGGCACCCTTACCGGCGGGTGACTCACTTTCAGCTACCTTATTGACCGAGTACTTTGCTCTTCAGGGACAGTTGGAGGAGTCCCGCAGGACTATAGACACCCTTCTGCAGAGGTTAGAGAGAGGGAGAGGAGGGGTTATCCTGGATGGGATATCTCTGGGGATGATCAGTATTGAGCTACGAGCATTAGGAGATATTAGGAGGTTGTTGGGTGATAGGGGAGACCCGGCATGGAGGGCCCAGATAGTTGATACGGTTACTACCATGGTGGTCCAGATACGGGATGTGGTCAGGGCAGGGGTGTGAGCCGGGATAGTAGTTGTCACTAATCAGACTAGTCATCTTGCTGATGTCATTTTGGGGATTAGTTTAGTTGTCCACTGTTTTAATCCCAGTCTGATTAGAGGACAGTTAGTAGTACTTTTGGTGATATCGGATTAGTATGTACGGCTATGTTTTGGGTTTCGAACCTTGTATTAGATGATGTATATTATTAGCAGTAAAAGATGTTGTACCCAAATTGTAAAATATTTATGTACATTAATGAAGTTTGTGCATTTCTATCTAAATTTTTGCTGCATATTTTTGTATAATAAATGTTGAGACTCAGAAATATTGATGTATAAAAGGTGATTGACTTAATGAAAAGGCTATCGTGTTAAGGGCGATACACTTACCTACTAAAGTTATGGTATAACTAGATGAAAATCGCATGATAAAGATATTGTGATATGCAAATGAGCTAATTAATGATATAATTGTGTATATAGAAATGATGTATATAGTAACCCAAATTCGGGTAATTAATAAGGACTATTGTTATGTACAGAACTATGCCGCCTAGACGTGACAGTAGAGCGAATGCAAGGGAAAATGAGAGAGACGAAAGAAGTCGAAATATCGAAGGTACTAGACTGAACGAAAATGCTCATAATGAAGAAAATCATGAAGAAGGAGAAGAGGAATCAACTGGCCAACAAAGGAATCCGGGAGGTGATCCCTTTGCCCAATTCATGGACTTATTAAGGCAGAATTTAGCAAATCCACAGAATCCTCAACCACCACCTGTTCTCCCCAACCAGGCAGCTAGTTCCTTTCGTGCCTTTAAGTCATTAAAGCCCCCAGAATTCGAGGGAACCACTAACCCAGTAGTAGCCAGGGCATGGCTAAAAGAAATGGAGAAAGCTTTCGAAATACTGAGGATAGAGGAAGATCAGAAAACAGTTTTTGCAGCCTATCTCCTAAAGGGAGAGGCAAATTACTGGTGGGAAGCTAGGAAGAACCTAGAGGAAGCGGGAGTGATAACCTGGGAGCGTTTCACTAGAGTGTTCCTAGAAAAGTATTCTCCTAGGTATCTAGAAAACTAAATGGAATTAAAGTTTCTGGAGTTAAAACAGGATAACCTAACAGTGGCAGAGTATGAAAATAAATTCTCAGAACTGTCGAGGTTTGTTCCCGAGTTTGTGCGTACTGAAGAACAACGTGCAAAAAGGTTTCAACAAGGGTTAAAACCCTGGTTACGAACGAGAGTGGCCCCATTTGAGTTAACTGATTATGCTGCAGTGGTTCAAAAGGCATCAATTATAGAGGCCGAGAGTGAGCAGGCTCAAATAGGTCGAGAGAATAAGAAAAGAAGATTTGAGGGCCCAAAAGGAGGTTCAAGTGAGGGAAGCTACTTTAACAAAGGAGGTAAAGGACAAAAATCTCAATTTGTGGGAAAGTCGGGGGGTAACAAGACTACTAGTGAGACGGTGAGTCAGGGTGGAAAGTCTTCGGGAACATTTCAGTCCAATCAATCACGACCACCATTACCAGATTGTGAGACGTGTGGTAAAAAGCATATAGGAGTCTGTAGAGTGCTGGGAGTAACTTGTTTTAAGTGTGGACAAAAAGGACACTACTTTAACCAGTGCCCATCAACTGATGCAAACCCTAAAAGAGATGTTAAGTGTTACCAGTGTGGGAAACTAGGACACTTTGCTAGAGATTGCCGTTCAGGTGGGTCATACGCGTCAGGACAGAGTGGGGCTGCTTCAAATAGGCCTACTGCTAGAGTGTACAACATGACCTTAGGGGAAGCGTTGACGAAACCAGATGCGGATACAGGTACTTGCTTTTTCGATTTAAATTTTGTGTGTAAGTCTTTGGTTAAGGATCGACTTAATCAATTAATGGAATAAATAAGTTAATAAAATAGATAAGGAAAATCAGTATCTGTTAAGGGCTAGGAAACGTTATGAAAAGAAAAGTAGGAGTGTTTTGGGAAAACACAAGCTCGTTGAGACGAACAGGAAATATATATTATAGGTAGTATTTTCTTACAATTGTTTTAAAGAATATTACTAGAGCTTATTTTCTGGAAAATTTTACAGAGAGGAGCTATAGGAATATGGAGGAATTAATATTTATGTCATGATAGAGATCAGAAGATGGTCAAACCATAAGTGAGATACACTACCATTCAGAAAAGGTCAATGTAGTGGCGGATATCTTCGTCAAAAGAGGAAGGAGAGACGAGATAACCTGGAATGACTTGAAACAGGAGAAGATTTGTGAGGAAAAGACAGTAAAAGGACTGTTATTGATAAACTAAATGGCATGTTGATGAATGACAAGGAAGTTATGTTAGTATATTTCTGCGCAAACAAGATAGATAGATTATAGAAGGAAAAAGGATAAAGGAAATAGTGTGGAAGTTAGAAGGTGTGAAGGAGAAAGATACTTATGGACATTTCCAACATGATTCCGGGACGGAATCCTTTTAAGGGGGGAAGGATGTAATAACCCTAACTTCAGTAATGCTACAGTGGTCACATGAATAGTAAATTTCGAGGATTTAGAGAAATGGTATATAGGTACCCTATAATGGAAACATAAAATGAATAAACAGAAACCATATTAGTATTGTACAATGGAAATAAGTGACTCGAAATGACGTTAGATTTCAGAAATTCCTGAAGCATGGATTTTGAGGATTTTGATTTCGAATAAGCTTCTATTGGATATTAAGGAGCATGGAAACATTATAAGAATTATATATTGAGGAATTAGTGAATTTAGATTTAACCAAGGGATTATTAAGTTAAGAGAATACCAATGGAATTTAGATTGTTAAATGATTTTAAAACCACTGAGATAATGAGGTACATTCGAAACGAACCACAATTAGACGCATATGGAGACCAAGCAACCAAGATTAGTAATATAACAAGGATACATACCACATTATTTACCAATGTGATTGGCATTTTACTTAGAAAATTAAGAAATTGGGAGATTAGCTCATCCTAATGACATCACCATCCACTAACTTGTTTTAAGGGGGGGTAAATTAGTAACTTTGCAAGGTTTTAATCACTAAATATCTACCAAGCTTCCAAAGTACTCTAGTATTAGCAAGATTAGATGAGATAAGACCAAAACAAAACACAAAAACCTCTCCCCCTTCTTGTTTCTTCCATTCGGCCAAAGTAAGAAAAAAAAAAAGAAGAGAAAAATCAAAACCAAAATCCTAGCTAGCATCAAGATTAAATCAAGGGAAAAATCATGGAGCTTCTTGGAGGATAAATTAAGACTAGCACAAAGTTTCAAGGCCAACCATCATCATCTTCATAGGTAATAAATTCATGAAAGTTGCTTGATGAATAGTGATGAATAGTGGTTTCAAGAAACTAACTTGGTTTTTATGATTCCTTTAGTTGATTCAAGTTAATCTAAGGTTGTTTAAGGAGTGCCCAAGGTTTATCAAGGATTTTTAAGAGTTGTCAAAGCTTCAAGAAGGTATAAACATGCTTGGCCTTTTATATTTATGGTAGATATTGAAGTGGTTGGTAGTTAAGTGGTGTTAATGTAATGTTTATGATGATTATGTGTTATAAGTGGTTTGTTTTGATGTGAAAATTGTGTTGTGGACTTGTAACCATGGCTGGTGAAGAATACCACATGGTGTAGGTGATGATTATGGTGTTTGATAATTGATTTGGAGGAGTTGGATTTATGGAAAGTACGAAATTATAGCCGTTATAATGCCCGATTTTCGTTAGGATGTAAATTGCCCTGTTTTGGACCCCCTGCATCCGTACGGTACCCTACTGTCCAGGTTCCTATTTAACTATGAAATGATAGAGCTTAGTTCATAGATAGTTTTGATATAAGGTGCGTTAAAATCTGATGAACGGTTTAGGAGAAAAGTCAGTTTTAGTGAAAGCGGTTCAGAAACCGAGAAACCGTAAATGTATCAAACTTGAGGTTACAATTACCATACTTTAACATTGTTAAAAGTCACGAAATTTTGGGATAGTGTAGTAGGGTGGTCAGAGGACCCTTGACAGTTGACCTTACATTAAAATTCGAAATCCATATTTTCTGAGAATTTTTACAGTTAAGTGTGGTCGTTAAGGAAAATGGTGAAAACCCCTGAAACTTCGATTTAGCTTATAAATGGTTAAGTTCTTGAACCTTTGGGATAATAATAATACGTTAAACATATGTTGAAGTGTAAAGGGTTTTGTTATACAAGAGTGTAGTGAGTAAGAGATGTGGTTCTAATGACGGTCCTTTTGTGTTTATAGAAACTCCGGAAGAGGGACGAGCCATACCTTCAGGATATCGAAACCGAGGCAAGATTTCTTCTATCCCTATTTGTAAAACTACTTATCCTCACAAAGAAACTTGATTTTGTGAAATATATATGTGATGCTATTATTACTATATTGTGAAGAAATTGTCTTCCTTGAGTATTAATATTGAAAAGAAAGATATCTGAAGATGTATATGAATATGGATATGAGTATAAGATGTATATGAATATGAATGGGAGTATGAGATGGATATGTATAAAGATGATTATGCATGAATTGAACATGCCTTATGATTAAGAGAATAAGAGAGAATGGTATCAGTTGTTATCGAGGGTTATATGGTTGTAATATTATATTAAAAATGTTCTTATTGAGTATCAGTGGTTTAATAAACATTATTTGATTCCTGAATTTGAAAGAGAGGTCTGAATCATAATCAAAGCCTTATGATATATATATATTTTATAGAAGTAATGTGTGAGAATGGAAATGATATGAGAGAATGATATGTGAAAACGAAAGTGAGAAAATGGAAATGTGGAATGATATTTTAAAAAGAGAATAACGATGTGATAAAGAGGGGGATTGCAACAGATTTGCGTAAGTGGCTGTGTCAGGGCTGTGTGCGACACAGTCCAGCATTTATTATTTTTATTACGGCACGAAGATGCCAAGGGAGGATGTTAGCAGGTGGCCTTCCTCCAGGGATGATTTTCATTCCTTCTACCGGTAGTAAAAAGAGAGCAGATACGATTAGGCGACTGATCATCGTCCTAACGTATCAGGCGACAGCAGATATCCCCAATGTTTTTGAAAAGGAAGTGTAGACAATGGTTTTCAGATTTCTATACTGAAAACAGAATAATGATATGAGATGATGGAATGATAGTTACAGATGAAGAAAAACTGATATTATATTATTTCAGATTTCTATACTGAAAACAGAGTAATGATATGAGATGATGGTATTATGGATACAGATGAAGAAAAACTGATATTATATTAATATAGATTACTTTCTTATAATAGTGAGTGGATGATGTATTATTAAATAAGAGCTTTACTCTTCCTTAAGGATTTTAATTGTTTCCTGCTATTACATATGCCTATACATATATGTATACTTGTTCACATTCTAAATTTTAGTTACAGAATGATCTTGCTGAGCTATTATAGCTCACTCTTGCTATTTATGTATATAGCAGCTAGGTCCCATGCCGATACTACGTACCACACCCCGCAAGAGGGTAAGGGAAAGGCGACCTTTTGAGCGAGTGCTGGAGACCATCCCCGAGGTAGTGACAAGCGAAGGGGCTTAGTATACTTATGTAAATTAAGTGTGTAAGTTGTAATAAACTTTAGTTGTTGAAGTGCTTCCTGTAGAAGCTTTGTTCAACAATGTACTTAGTAAATTCTGGGCTTGTAATAACTGTTAACTTTAAAACTTTTAAATATTGTGGTTGTTGTTCTATGAGCATATGACTGGTGTGTGTGTGTGTATTAGTGTGGGGTCAACTGCTGATTTATTTATTTATTTAAAAAAAAAAAAAAAACTATAGAGATATTGATATTGATCGGAAATTGGACCTTGACGGCCCGGATCCTTGACCCCGGATCCCGGGGCGTCACAAGAAGGGGGGGTTGAATACAATTCTTGATATTTATAAATTTCTGATAAGAACTTCAGAAACTTATGAAGAGATAATTGCAATGTAAGATTTAAACACAAACACATATAAAATCAGGTGGTTAATATGCACCACCTGAAGCTTTTATTTGAAGAAAACTCTGTGATACAAAATGTACACAGCTGCCGTTTTACAACTCTTTGCTTCTAAAGATATTCAAGAAACCCTAAGCAAATATGTCTGTTTTCTTAACTTACAAAGAGTTGCTACACTTGGTTATATATCCCAAGTTTTACAAGTACTACTGGAATAAGATAATACTAATCTAATTCTAGTTGACTTGCTACTACACTCCAAATACACATGTAGCCGAAAGGTTGTCCTTGTGTTCAGACATGTCTCCTGCACCTTTCTTGTATTCATAGTGTAAGTGGAATGCTTCTTTCTTCTGTGTTTCCAAAGTATGGCTGCCATACTGCTTTTTGTATCTACTTTCAACTCATGTGATCTGTCAGTCAAACATGTCCTTATCAACTGCTAATCTCCAGCTAATCATAGAAATCAGTGTCAATGATTATCCGTTGATGATGTACACTGACATCCGTTGATGATGTATACTGACATCCGTTGATAATGTATAGAGCAGTATCCGTTGATATTGGGACTTGAGCTGTATCCGTTGATAGAGTGGATTTGAGTTGTATCCGTTGATAGAGTTTAGTCTTCATCCGTTGATACACTTTCACTTAGACAGAATTACATAGCATAGCTTATTTACAATTGGCTACCCTATTCTGCCTATCCGTTGATAGTCAACATGACTGTGGATAAAAACACTATCAACTGATAACATAGAGATACTGCAGTGTGCTACAAAACCTCATCCGTTGATGAGCTACCTGTCAACGGATAGAGTTATAAATCCTCATCCGTTGACAGCTACAAAACCTTAAACAATTTGATTGATTGTGAAGTTATCATCAAGTACAACATATTCCTAACAAGATCCCATACAATGGACAGAAAATCCACCTTCAACCCTTCTGGATGATGGAGTTCAGGGATGAAGATGGTAACAGGAGATTCTTCAGGTTAGAAGACCAACTACCAAAGGCTAGTTCTCAATACCTGAGATGGTTACAACAAAAGCTAAATCCAAAGGTTGATGAAGAAGATGCCTTCTATAGGCAACTCCAAATACAGATTGACTCCAACTCTGCCAAAGAAGGAAAATCAAGGGTGATTCCAACAAGAGAAAAGAAACAGTCTTAATCTGCTCAGTCTAGAGGAGCACTTCTCTGTAAATTTCTCAAACTTTCGGTTTTTAATTTTTGTAGCTTAATACAATTTATGCATTGTTCTTTATATATCTTTAGGAATGTTTTGTTATCATCAAGGTCCTAAATTTATGCTTTATTGC
Source organism: Saposhnikovia divaricata (assembly GCA_036435485.1). Taxonomy (NCBI): domain Eukaryota; kingdom Viridiplantae; phylum Streptophyta; class Magnoliopsida; order Apiales; family Apiaceae; genus Saposhnikovia; species Saposhnikovia divaricata. The sequence continues at coordinate 61,539,626 of CM071597.1, read as the reverse complement.
CATCAAGTATAAATTGGGGGAGATTGTTAGGAATATGTTGTACTTGATGATAACTTCACAATCAATCAAATTGTATAAGGTTTTGTAGCTGTCAACGGATGAGGATTTATAACTCTATCCGTTGATAGGTAGCTCATCAACGGATGAGGTTTTGTAGCATACTGCAGTATCTCTATGTTATCAGTTGATAGTGTTTTTATCCACAGTCATGTTGACCATCAACGGATAGGCAGAATAGGGTAGCCAATTGTAAATAAGCTATGCTATGTAATTCTGTCTAAGTGAAAGTGTATCAACAGATGAAGACAAACCCCTATCAACGGATACAACTCAAATCCACTCTATCAACGGATACAGCTCAAGTCTCAATATCAACGGATACCGCTCAATACATCATCAACGGATGTCAGTATACAATATCAACGGATAATCATTGACACTGTCTTCTATGATTAGCTGGGGATTAGCAGTTGATAAGGACATGTTTGACTGACAGATCACATGGGTTGATAGTAGATACAAAAAGCAGTATGGCAGCCATACTTTGGAAACACAGAAGAAAGAAGCATTCCATTTACACTATGAATACAAGAAAGGTGCAGGAGACATGTCTGAACACAAGGACAACCTTTCGGCTACATGTGTATTTGGAGTGTAGTAGCAAGTCAACTAGAATTAGATTAATATTATCTTATTCCAGTAGTACTTGTAAAACTGGGGATTTATAACCAAGTGTAGCAACTCTTTGTAGGTTAAGAAAATAGATACATTTTGCTTAGGGTTTCTATTGAATATTCTTAGAAATCAAAGAGTTGTAAAACAGAAGCTGTGTACTTTTGTATCACAGAGTTTTCTTCAAATAAAAGCTTCAGGTGGTGCATTTAACCACCTGATTTTTTTATATGTTTGTGCATTAATCTTTTTACAAGCAATTATCTAAGTATAGATTTCTGGAGTTCTTATCAGAAATTTATAAATATCAAGAATTGTATTCAACCCCCCCTTCTACAATTATACAAGTGTGTAATCTGGGAATAACACAAGTCAAAGTCAACATCCCTCTTTTAGACGCGATTCAACAAATTCCTTCGTATGTGAAATGTCTAAAAGATTTGTGCACATATAAGCGAACTACTCACGTCCCTAAGAAAGCCTTTTTGACTTCTCAAGTTAGTTCAATTCTTTCAAACCAAATTCCCATGAAATATAAGGACCCCGGTTGTCCTACAATTTCATGTGTTATAGGCAATACCTTTGTGGATAAAGCATTACTTGACTTAGGCGCTAGTGTGAACTTGCTTCCATTTTCGGTCTATCAAGCCCTTGGTTTAGGAGTGCTTCAAAGAACTATTGTTACACTTCAATTAGCCGATTGTTCTGTCAAAGTTCCTAAGGGGATTATTGAAGACGTCCTAATTAAAGTAGGTGACTTTTTCTTTCCCGTTGATTTTGTCGTCCTAGAAACTGAACCGGTCAAGAACCCTAAGAATCAGATTCCTATCATTCTAGGAAGGCCATTTCTAGCCACCTCCAATGCGTTGATTAATTGTAGAAATGGATTAATGAAACTAACATTTGGGAACATGACCATTAACCTCAACATTTTTCACATAGGGAAACAACCCGATGATTTCTATGATCAACCTATGGATGTCAATTTAATTGATGATATAGTTGATCAAGAATTCATCAACCCTAATGATGCTCTTGATTTTTGTTTAAAACACTTTGGTCAAGATTGGGATGATTCTGAATATACAAATAAGGTCAATGCAATGTTAGATTCCACCATTCCTACAAATAACCAAGCATGTGAACCACCTCCTTTGCCACTTTTCGAAGCTAGTGAACCCGTTGAGTCAAAGCCGCCAATTTAGAACTCAAACCTCTTCCCGACACTCTTAAGTACGCCTTTTTAGGTCCTAACGAGTCTCTTCCCGTTATAATTACCTCTAATTTGACCAAGTCCCAAGAGGATGAGCTTGTTAGTGTGCTTAAAGAACATAAGGAAGCCATAGGTTGGAGTATCTCGGATATCAAAGGAATTAGTCCGGCCATTGTCCAACATCGGATTCACTTAGTTGATGATTCCGAACCAGTTCGTGAGCCACAAAGGCGGTTGAACCCTACCTTGATGGAAGTCGTTAGGAAGGAAATTCTTAAGTGTTTAGATAATGGAATCATTTATCCCATTTCTGATAGCTCTTGGGTTAGCCCGATTCAAGTATTACCTAAAAAGTCGGGTATTACCGTGGTGACTAACGAGAACAACGAGCAAGTTCTTACCCGTGTCCAATCCGGTTGGAGGGTGTGCATAGACTGTAGGAAACTCAACGATGCCACTAGAAAAGACCATTTTCCTTTGCCATTCATAGATCAAATGTTAGAAAGGTTAGCGGGTCATGCCTACTATTGCTTTCTAGATGGATATTCCGGTTATTTTCAAATTCCTATAGCTCCCGAAGACCAAGAGAAAACCACTTTCACATGTCCCTTTGGAACCTTTGCTTATCGCCGCTTAGCTTTCGGTCTAACCACTGCCCCGGCCACCTTCCAAAGGTGCATGATGAGCATCTTTTCTGACATGGTAGGAGAGTTCCTAGAGATTTTCATAGATGACTTTTCCATTTTTGGTTCGTCTTTTCATCAATGCCTAAACCATCTTGAGTTAGTCTTAAAACGGTGTAAAGAAACCAACCTCGTTCTTAATTGGGAAAAATGTCATTTCATGGTTAAAGAAGGAATCGTTCTTGGTCATAGAATTTCTGAAAAGGGGATCGAAGTAGATAAATCCAAAGTTGACCTCATTGCCAATCTATCCCCACCAACATCGGTCAAAGGAATTCGTTCCTTTTTAGGGCATGCGGGTTTTTATAGGCGTTTCATTAAAGATTTTAGCAAAAAGGCTAGACCCTTGACTACCCTTCTTGGTAAAGATGTCAAATTCGAGTTCAATCAAGATTATTTACAATCTTTTGAACACCTTAAGAAAGAGTTGACTTCGGCCCCGATTATCAAGTCTCCCGATTGGAGTCAATCTTTCGAGTTAATGTGTGATGCATCTGATTACGCATTAGGGGCGGTATTAGAACAACGAATCAATAAGATACCCCATGTCATATACTACGCTAGTAAGACCTTAAATGATGCGCAACTTAATTATTCTACCACCGAAAAGGAGCTTCTAGCCGTAGTCTTTGCCCTCGAGAAGTTTAGATCTTATCTTATTGGTTCGAAAATCATTGTTTACACCGATCATTCCGCCCTTCGATATCTCTTCTCTAAGAAAGATTCGAAAGCACGATTGATTAGGTGGATCTTGTTGCTCCAAGAATTTGACCTAGAAAATAGGGATAAGAAGGGGTCCGAAAATGTCGTTGCCGATCACCTTTCTCGATTAGTGGTGGAGTCAACCACTGACTCGCCTTTGAATGAATCTTTTCCCGATGAACATCTCTTTTCTATCTCTACTCCTCCTTGGTTCGTCGACATTGTCAATTACCTTGAAACCGGCGAAATCCCCTCTCATTGGTCCACACAAGATAAATCGAAATTTTTCTCTCAAGTCAAACACTTCTTTTGTGACGACCCGTATCTTTTTAAATATTGTCCCGATCAAATCATTCGGAGGTGCGTCCCAAACCATGAGTTTCGAAGTATCCTTTCCTTTTGTCATGATCAAGCTTGTGGAGGTCATTTTAGTGCAAAGAAAATAGCAGCTATAATCCTCCAAAGCGGTTTTTATTGGCCTAGTTTGTTCAAGGATGCTGCAGAATTCTGTGTCGCTTGTAGTAGGTGTCAATACTTAGGAAAGATCACTAGGAGAAATATGATGCCTATGAGTCCCATCTTAATCATTGAGATTTTTGATGTGTGGGGCATACATTTTATGGGTCCCTTTCCTAGCTCTTTTGGCAACCTCTACATTCTCTTAGCGGTTGATTATGTGTCTAAGTGGGCAGAAGCCATACCGACTAAGTCCAATGATAACAAGGTCGTTCTTAAATTCTTAAAAGAGAATATCCTTTCTCGATTTGGCACACATATGGCTATCATTAGTGACCAAGGTACGCACTTTAAGAATCGTCAATTTGAATCTCTTTTGAAAAAGTACTCAATTACTCATAGGCTGGCTACCCCTTATCATCCTCAAACTAGTGGTCAAGTTGAAGTCTCGAATAGGCAAACTAAGAAAATTTTAGAAAAGACTGTCAACTCGAATAGGAAGGATTGGTCCATCAAACTGATAGATGCCTTATAGGCCTATCGGACCGCTTTTAAGACTGTTTTGGGCATGTCCCCGTACAAAATTGTGTTTGGCAAAGCCTGTCACTTGCCCGTTGAACTAGCGCATAGGGCCTTGTGGGCCATTAAAGATTTGAACTTTGACCTACCAACCGCCGGTAGTCATAGGAAGTTGCAATTGTCAGAACTAGAGGAACTAAGAAATGAGGCCTATGAAAATGCTAAAATCTATAAAGAAAGAACAAAACTTTTTCATGATAAATCCATTTTGAGAAAATCTTTTTCTCCGGGTCAAAAAGTTCTTTTGTACAATTCTAGGCTTCATTTATTCCCCGGGAAATTGAGATCTAGGTGGGAAGGTCCTTACATTGTTAGGACCGTTTTTCCTCACGGTGCTGTTGAAGTTGAAAATCCTAAAAATGGTGATGTATTTAAAGTTAATGGACAAACACTCAAACCATTTTTAGAGCTGCCATTTGATCCCGAGGATGAGGTCACCCACCTCATCGACCCGTGATTCATGTAAGTTTCTTTCAGTAGGTAAATTCTCTCCTTCATCCATTGTCAGGTATTATCTCCTCGTTCTCATTTACTCATTTCTCTTGCATTTGCATACATTGAGGACAATGCATGATCTAGGTATCGGGGAGGGGTTTTAGTGTAAATATAAAAATCAGAAAATCCAAAAAAATTAAATAATAAAATAATTACGAAAAGAGTTCTAATCTTATTCTAGTCTTGTTAATTGATTGCTAGTTGCTTGATGCACCCTTACATGCTATGATAATCTTGTGATCCTTTAGCTTTTGATTGAGAAGTGATTTGCCAAGTTCTTGTCCACACACTTACACTAGCAAGGTGAAACTAGTAGACTTATTCGATTTGTGCAAGAAATTAGAAGGTCATGATCAGGTGTAAGAAGATTTAGTTTTCATGCTTTGAGTACAAGTAGGTGCATTGAGGATGCCTTTACCTGAGATTGATTATGTTCTACCACACCAAGTGAGTATTGAGCCTATATGCACATCTTTTGCATTTATATTCTTTTGTCATTTGCATTGCTAGCACTTGTTTGAGTTCTTTCTTGTAACAGATGACATTGATTGATGATAAGATGATAAAGGCATTTAGGAATAACCCATATTTCCCAAAATATCCACACCATTCTTATGTGATCAATTAGTTACCCCTTTGAGCTTAATCAAATTCTTTCGGTGACACACCACATTACTAGCCTAAGACCTTTTTCTTGTACAGCCTTACGTATACTTGATCCCAATTTGTCAAAGGCTAGTAAGAACTTAAGGGAGTAATAAGGTGTGTGAAATGGGTTTACTTTTGTTCATAACTTTGAGGAAATATATGTTTTGTTACCTTGTTAGTCGATTTTTAAGTTAAATCTAAAGGAGGATTATGGTTGCTTATGTTTATCTTAGCTCTCATAAAAAATAATAATAAAGAAAAAAAATTATGGAGAGCATACTTATGTTTTTGTGATCCTCCTTCATTCGACTAGTCAAGTCTTTTTGTTGTAAATAGAAAAATAATTGTGTGGGGAGGAAGTTTGGTGTTGTGCATGTTTTTCATGGTGACTACTAGCTTTTGACACTTCACCTTGTTTTGGCCTTACTTGACATACCCTGTCCCTAGCCCCATTACAACCCAAATAAAGACCTTTTGATTGTCATCATTAATGTATGTTGTGTTTAAGTTAGAATGATACCAAATGTCAAGCATGCTTTCGATTTTGTTTGAAATGAGTGATACACTTACCCTTGTTCTTGAGTGAATGTTCTTTAGTGAGTGAAATGTGAGGAATTGCTTGTTTCTTTTGTAACGCCTTAGAAATTTCAGAATATTTAATTATTAAGAGTTATTTATTTTATTATTAATTGTGAATTATGTGGTGTGTGAGTTGGTGGAGGAAGTATTATATTGTGGAATAATATCTGGAAGTTTGGTTGATATTTTATATGTGTTATGTAAGCCCGACTATTTTAATTATATTTTTGGGATTTATTTCCTATTTAATTGCGTTATATTTACCTTCTGTGAATTTTATTAAATCTTCGGGATTAGCAGAAATCCTGAAATCTTCTTCATTATTAACTTTATTAGTTTATATGACTTTTAAAAATATTGGGTGAATTCTTTTTGGGTTTCAAGGATTTTAAAATGATTTTTCGAATTAATTTCCCGATTTAATGGTTAATCTTGTAAAATTCGTATTTAATTCGTTTTAAATCCTAAAAATATTTTAAAAATATGTGGGTGATCGTAATTTTACATTCTTCATTTTTTAAATTTTTAAATATAATATTCCATTTATTTTGAATTTAATTATGATTTTACAATTTTAATTATTATGAGTTTCATTTAAAAGTATTCACAAAACAAATTGTTTTTAGTTTTTCCCCCAAATTTTTTTTCTACTTAAAACCCTAATTAGACTTACCAAAAACAAAACACTCAGTCTCTCTCTAGCAATCTGGAAAGTTCTCTCTCGAGTTCTTTTGTCTCCCTCTCGTTCCATTCGTTAAATTCGACTGGGTTTTTGGTTCGATTGTGGGTAAAAATCCCTTCCCTTTTCTCCTGTATTGTTATGCTTCTCCTTTCTCCTCTCCTATCATTCAATTCTCTGCTGGGTGTTGTGTGAAGAGCAAACGGGTGTGTGTGTTCCGGAGGTGGGTGTTGAGTTTGAGTCGTGTGTGTGTGTGTTTGGCAGGGGTTCTTCCCTGTGTTGTGTGCGTGCGAGATGAAACCGTGTGTGTGAGTGTGCCTATAGAGTGTGTGTGTTGTGTCGAGCTCAACCAATTTGGGTGTGTGCGTATATGGGAGGAGTGCGTGTGTGTGTTTGTTGAATTATATGCAAGTGTGAGTGTGTGGATGGTGATGTGTGGGTGCACAGCCGAGTTGTAGACATGGTTGTGAATCGATTTTTCCCTCCCCTGTTCTGGTATTGTTTAATTCCTGGTGAGGCAGAGTGTATGTAGTGTGGCGGCAGTATGTAATTCCTATGTGAAGCCTGTATTGTTCCCTGTATTGGTTCGTTTTGGTCCTGTCATTGTGACTGCGATGTTGTCGTGGTTGAATATTGCTGCATTATGTTGTGAAGTTCAATTGCTGTAATTCGGATATTGTGGCTGGATTGATTCGATTCCGTTTCGAAAAATTTCTGATTATTGATTCGTGATTTTACAAAATAATTTCAGAAAATTATTTTAATTAGTAAGTGTAGAGTCTCGGGTTGGAAACCCTAATTTTGGGTACCCTCGGGATTTTGCCCCCTCGACGGTGATTTAATTTGAGTCGAGGGTATAAAACGGCGATGATGATTATTTTCTGAGCCAAAAAAAATTATTTATTATTTAATATTTGTTATTTATCTAATAAATTGTAGTTCATTGTCGAATTGGTATTAATTATTTAATCGATAATGAATTGGGATTTCAGTAAATTGGAAATGTGAATTGGGAACGTTATTTGAAGTATGGATTTAATTGTTAAATTATGATTATGTTGGTTGTGTCGGCTGTAATCCGACTGGCAGTCCCCCGTATAAAAGGGATGCCGTCAAAATTTTCCTAAAATATATTAACATCATTTCTTGGATACGAGTATGTATAATTATATAATTTATACGAGTTGTGAGTCGGGCTTCATATTTTAAAATCTATATGGTATGTGCTTATGTGGCTATTTGATTAAATACTTTTGTCTGTAGCTTATGTATTGATATTATACGATTAAATAAACATAAATTAGGGAACTATTCGCTGGGGTAGCCTAAGTGGAATGTTTATATTGATTAGCGAGTATTATACGGGATTCTGAAATAGTGTTATATTGTGTGTAGACTCCGTGGATAAAGGAAAGGCTAAAGCTGAGGACGTAAAGACGCTTCGGATTCTGTGATTTTCTATTTAAGGCAAGTAAATTGCTTCAACTACCTTTCAAATGAGTTATGATTATAAAAGTCTGATTCATATACTTATTTAAATTATGCCTGCTATAATTGTTCTGTTAATTTCCCGAAATTGCGAATACTTAATTGTTATGTTCCAAAATTGATTCCACTGAGTTGTTGATGCTATTAATGAATTGATTTACATCCATATTCCTTGCAAGTGTATTATTCCACTCCTCTTTCAAGTAGATCGCTTCACTTATATTTCCAGCGAATTATGATCATCATATCTTGATTCCATTGTAATTGATTTATCCTTGATATAATTGCTCTGATAATTTCCATTAATTATGAATATTCAATTGTTATACCCCAGGTTGACTATATCGTTTTTGTTAATCCTTTTGTGACTTGACTCAAGTCAATACCCCTTTTCGCCATATCGAACTTGTCGATATTTAATTCAGAGATTACCCGACCTTGTTCTATTTGATGTGATTTGAGATGTTGACCTGGAACGAAAGTATCCAGGGTGTTTGGCGGTTGAGGTGGTCGATTGTTCCGACACCTGACGTCTAATTATAGGATTGGACTGTTAGTTTTTAAAAAATGTGGACCGTAAGGGTCAGACCAGATTCGTGGTCAGAAATAATTAAGGCCAATGTGTGCCGTGGATCCATTAAGGACATTGCTGTGTGCGTTTGTCCGGGGTTAGTGCGTGACTGATCAGCAGCCTAACCTTATAATTGTTTTTATTTATAAAATGCATGATAGTCCAATCCGATTCTATTCTATGATTCAGATAAAAGATGAACCTTTAATTGAGATATATATATTGTTGAATTGTTAATTCTTGAAAATCTTGCAAACATATCAGTTGTTGATGTTTTAGTTTCATACATATATACTTGCTGAGCGTTTTGGCTCACTTGCTTGCTAATTCTGTTTCCTCAGCTAAGCCAGGAGATGTCTAGAAGAAGTGGCCCGTCGGGTTGGGGTAGTCACCGAGGCAGTCAGAGGGTCGAGGCGGTTGGTTGGGTAGTGACATATACCTTGGTTTATATTATATCTGTATTTGTAGGCAGATTGTCATATTTAATGGGTTGTAAATTATTTAATTCAGTTCTGGGTTGTAATAGCTATTGATAGTTGTTTCATACAGTGACCTGTGTGCGGTCTGGGTTGTTATGGTTTTATTTTCTTATGGTTTAGTATAACTTGTGCTTGTGGACTGTTTTAGTTATACTTAGTTGCTTGAGCAGGTGATTAGTCCAGTTTATGATTACATCATGCCGAAATTTCTAAAATTTCTCCTATATTAATGTTTAATTGAATATAAGAGTTTATAATATTATTGTTGGTAAGTGAGGGTGTTACAAGTTGGTATCAGAGCCACAGGTCACAGTCACTGAAACAATTAGGTGGGGAGTCGGGGTAGAGTTATGAGAAAGGTTAGGATTGTTTCGTGAGAGATAGGAAGTCTAATTATATATATGTATATATGTGTATACTACAGGCACCTGCTTCTGGTTCCGATTCAGACCCGGACGAGGATCCGGAAGGAGGGGCTTCTGTACCGCAGCAGATTTCCCCAGGGGTTATGCAGCCGTTTGTAGGATCGCAGGGCTCAGTGAATGGGCCAGCATACCAGTATACTCCTCAGCCTGTCCCATATCATGTGTACGAGCGAGTGGCCCGAGAGAGGGACTATCTCTTGGGGCAGATGGCAGAGTGGAGAGCTATGAGGGCTGGGGAGGAGGAGCGGGCTAGAGATAGAGATAGAGTGGCGGCTGAGCTGGAGGATGTCCGGAGGCGAGTACGAGCTCTTAGACGTGTTGTCATTAGGCGGGGACGGATGAGATCCCGAGATGAGCCGGCATTTGTGACACAGCAGGTGACCCTAGGTCTGGTGACGGCAGAGCTGGAGAGCATTTTGGGATCAGCTTGGCGGGGAGAGTCAGATGACGATGATGACCAGTGATGATTAGGGTAGTATGATGATGTGGTATTTAGAGGCACGTTATGGCAGTAGTAGTACGTCAGGATTTGCAGTGCGATCAGTTTTGTTGTATATATCGGTTGTACTGTGACTAGATGTTAGCAGTCTTCTCTTTTAGTATTATGTTGTACCCTTATCGAAGCGTTGTTCTTACGCTTGTATCTGATCTATCTATATATATCATTATCACTTTCGCAGAACTGTGTTAAATTTCCTTATACTGTCATTTACTTAAGCATCTTATTTATTGCTCGTTTCATATTTACTTTCAGCACCATTTCCTTCTAGCATTGTTTTTACTTTCGATACTATGTTTGACCTTAGCATTATGACTATTGTTTCTTTATTGCACCTATTGCACGTTTGTGAATACCTTGTGTAACCTTGGATTGATATCCTATTGCACCTTGTGAATCAATTGTTGACCGGAATATTGGTTGGAGACCTCAAAATTCCTTTTCAGTAATATATGCATTGTTTGTATAGGTTGGATCATTTTGAGCTATTATTTTCTGAACCTGAATCTAATATAATTGTTCATTGATTTCAGAAGTATGCCACCCAAAAAGAAGAAACAAAATACCCGAACCACCGATCAGGGTGAACAAGCTAATCCACCCCCTGTTGGTCAGATGGATCCTGCCTTAGCACAAATATTACAAACTCTTGTTCAGCAGACTGCTACTCTGGCACAGCAACAGCAGCAATTACAGCAGCAGTTGTTGGCTCAACAGCAACAACAGCAACAACAGCAACAACAGCAACAACAGCAACAACAGCAGCAGCAGCAGCAGCCACCTGTTCCTCCGGTGGTTACTTTTAAGTCTTTCCAGGCAGTAAAACCTCCTGAGTTTAAAGGGACAGCGGACCCGGTGGAGGCGAGGTCTTGGTTAAAGGAGATGGAAAAAGCCATTGCACTGGTGGGGGTCCCAGCAGACAAACAAACTGAATATGTAAGTTATTTCTTGAAGAATGAAGCTACTTACTGGTGGGAATCAGTGAAGATGTTGGAAGCTACTGAGGTGATTCCTTGGGAGAGGTTCACAGAGCTATTTTTGGAAAAGTATTTCCCCGACTATATGAAAGACCAGATGGAGATGAAGTTTTTGGAGCTGAAACAAGGGAAAATGTCGGTGACAGAATATGAAACCAAGTTTACGGAACTAGCTAGGTTTGCTCCAGCCTATGTGGATACGGAAAGGAAGAAGGCTAAGAGGTTTCAACAAGGATTGAAACCGTGGATTCGTACTAAACTAGCAGTTTTGGAGTTGGAGACTTATGCAGCAGTGGTGCAAAAGGCCATGATAGCTGAAGGGGAAAGCGAATTATACTTCAAGGAAAAAGAAGGAAAGAAGAGAAAGGCTGGGTCAATGGGGGAACGACAAGAGCAAGGCAGTTCTCATAATGTGCCAAACAAAAAGCCAGGATTCCAGCCAGGAAAGTATGGGAACCCTAAGAAGCCGGGATCAGGGAATGGGGGCCAAGGAAATAGAATTCAAGATGCGAGTCAACAGAAATTGGTTAGGCCACCCTTGGCAGAATGCAAAACTTGTGGGAAGAGGCATCCGGGGGTGTGTACAAAGTTGGAGGTGACGTGTTTCAAATGTAATCAAAAAGGTCATTATGCTCGGGAATGCAAGGCAGGAATTGTGTGTCACCGTTGTGGGAAGCCAGGGCATATTATGAAAGACTGTAAAGTACCTGTAGTGAAACCTCCAGTTCTGGCTAACCCAATGCTGCAAGCAATTGAAGCAGCACCCCCAACATCAAGTATCAGACCAGTGGCAAGGACTTTCAACATGACTCTGAACGAAGCTATTAAGAATTCGGATGTGGTAGCAGGTACGCTCCCTGTAAATTCTGTTCAAGCTAAAGTGTTAATTGATTCCGGGGCTACGAAATCTTTTATATCCAAAGAATTTGTTCAAAAGTTAAATTGTGAGGTATGTATGTTACGTGAAGCTATAGTTATAGAAATAGCTAATTCAGAACGAATTCCGGTTACTCAAGTGTGCCCTCGTTGCAAGATTGATATTTCAGGGCATTGTTTCTACGCTAATTTGATACCATTTCAGTTAGGTGAATTTGATGTTATCTTAGGAATGGATTGGTTAACAGAAAATAATGCCCAAATTGATTGTAAGAATAAGAAGGTGATCCTTAAACCCTCTGATAATGTAGAAGTTACCTTTAGGGGCCAGAGGCAGACTAGGAGATTTTTGTCGATCATTCAAACAAAGAGGTTGTTGAGGCAAGGATGCGAGGGCTATATGGCTTATGTCATGGACACTAGTCAAGAGGTGCCTAAGATAGAGGAAATTCCAGTGGTGAATGAATTTCTTGATGTTTTTCCGGATGAACTTCCCGGTTTACCTCCGGATAGAGAAATAGAATTTACCATCGATTTAGCCCCCGGGACTGAACCAGTGTCAAAGGCTCCGTATCGAATGGCACCCGTAGAGATGAAGGAATTGGCAGTTCAATTGCAAGATCTTCTGGAGAAAGGTATTATTAGACCTAGTGTATCGCCGTGGGGAGCTCCGGTATTATTTGTAAAGAAGAAGGATGGAAGTATGAGACTGTGTATCGATTATCGGGAATTAAATAAGTTGACCATTAAGAATAAATACCCTTTGCCAAGAATTGACGATTTATTTGATCAACTGAAAGGAGCAACTTGTTTCTCGAAGATTGATTTGCGGTCAGGATATTTTCAATTAAAGATTAGACCGGAAGACGTACCAAAAACAGCGTTTCGGACTAGGTACGGGCACTACGAGTTCTTAGTAATGGCCTTTGGGTTAACTAATGCACCAGCAGCGTTCATGGACCTAATGAATAGAGTCTTCAAGAAGTATTTGGATAAGTTTGTGATTGTGTTTATAGATGATATTCTGATATACTCGAAGACCGAAGAAGAGCATGCAGGGCATTTGAGAATAGCCTTAGAAACGTTGAGGAAAGAGAAATTGTATGCGAAGTTTTCCAAATGTGAGTTTTGGCTGAAAGAAGTGCAGTTTTTAGGGCATGTCATCAGCAGTGAAGGGATTAAGGTGGATCCTGCTAAAATTGAAGCCGTGATGAATTGGGATCGACCTAAAACACCCACAGAGGTTCGAAGTTTCTTAGGATTGGCGGGATACTATCGAAGATTTGTTCAAGACTTTGCGAAGATAGCCACCCCACTAACCAAGTTGACAAGGAAGAATGAAAAGTTTGTGTGGAATGAGAAGTGTGAAGAAAGTTTCCAGGAATTGAAGAAGAGATTGGTGATTGCACCTGTATTGACACTTCCAGATGAAAAGGGAAATTTTGTGATCTACAGCGATGCATCTCACAAAGGTTTGGGATGTGTGCTAATGCAGCATGGAAAGGTAATTGCTTACGCTTCGAGACAATTGAAACCTCACGAGCAGAAATATCCTACTCATGATTTAGAATTAGCCGCGATTGTTTTCGCCTTGAAGATTTGGAGACATTATTTGTATGGGGAAAAGTGTGAAATTTATACAGACCATAAGAGCTTGAAGTATATCTTCACCCAGAAAGAGTTAAATATGAGACAGAGAAGATGGTTGGAATTACTCAAGGATTATGATTGTACTATCAACTATCATCCTGGGAAGGCGAACGTGGTGGCGGACGCTTTAAGTAGGAAGGAGAAAATCAGTATGTTGACAATGCCTGAGGAATTATACAAAGAGTTTGAAAGATTGGAGATAGAGGTGTGTATGCCTGCAAGTAGTACAGATACGGTGTACACTATGACGTTTCAGCCAGAATTATTAGAAAAGATTCGCAGATGTCAGGAGGAAGTCATGAGCGGAGATGTGAACAAGTTAACAGGTGAGGAAATATGCACACAGGTAGATGACAAGGGGATATTAAGATTTTCTTCACGTATTTGGATACCCAATGTGACAGAGTTGAAGAATGAGATCCTACAGGAAGCCCACAGTTCAAAGTATTCGATTCATCCAGGAAGTACGAAAATGTATCGAGACTTGAAAAGAAACTTCTGGTGGCCGGATATGAAGAGAGATATTGCTGAATGGGTGAGTAAGTGTTTGACCTGTCAGAAAGTAAAAGCAGAACATCAAAGGCCAAGTGGGATGCTACAACCATTAGAGATTCCCGAGTGGAAATGGGAACATATTGCAATGGACTTTGTGGTTGGATTGCCAAGGACGAGAGCTAATCATGATGCTATCTGGGTAATTGTTGATCGCTTAACGAAGTCTGCACACTTCCTTCCGATAAACGAGAGGTTCTCATTAGACAAATTAGTTCATTTATACATAAAAGAGATTGTGGTGCGACATGGAGTTCCAGTATCAATAGTCTCAGATCGAGATCCAAGATTTAATTCGAGATTCTGGAGAAGTTTTCAAGAATGTTTGGGCACCGAATTAAAAATGAGTATTGCTTACCATCCTCAGACTGACGGTCAGAGTGAAAGAACGATTCAGACAATTGAAGACATGCTCCGAGTTTGTGCATTGGATTTTGCAGGAAGTTGGGATGAACACTTGCCGTTAGTGGAATTTTCATACAACAATAGCTTTCATGCTAGTATCGGTATGCCACCATATGAAGCGTTATATGGACGAAAGTGTCGATCTCCAGTATACTGGGAAGAAGTTGGCGAGCGAAAGATACTCGGACCTGAGTTAGTTCAGCAAACCAAGGAAGTAGTTCAACTTATTCAGAAACGGTTAGTGACGGCTCAGAATCGACAGAAAAAGTATGCTGATTTGGCCAGAAAGAATATGGAGTTCGAAGAAGGAGAGCAAGTACTGTTGAAAGTATCTCCGTGGAAAGGATTAGTAAGATTTGGCAAGAAAGGAAAATTAAGTCCAAGATTTGTGGGGCCTTTCGAGGTATTGAAGAAAGTCGGAAAGGTCGCCTACGAGTTAGCTTTACCGCCCCATATGCAACATATCCATAACGTGTTCCATGTATCTATGCTTAAGAAGTACCATCTGGATTCTAAACATGTCATTGAATATGAGCCGATAGAGATTCAGCCAGATCTATCTTATGTGGAGCAGCCTATCAAAATACTAGATAGAAAAGAAAAGGTTCTGAGGAATAAAACAATTCCTATAGTGAGAGTTTTGTGGGGAAACCCCAAGGTGGAAGAATCAACTTGGGAGTTGGAAAGCGATATGCTGGAAAAGTATCCTCAATTATTCTCTTAGGTAAGATTCTGGGGACAGAATCCTTTTAAGGGGGGAAGGTTGTAACGCCTTAGAAATTTCAGAATATTTAATTATTAAGAGTTATTTATTTTATTATTAATTGTGAATTATGTGGTGTGTGAGTTGGTGGAGGAAGTATTATATTGTGGAATAATATCTGGAAGTTTGGTTGATATTTTATATGTGTTATGTAAGCCCGACTATTTTAATTATATTTTTGGGATTTATTTCCTATTTAATTGCGTTATATTTACCTTCTGTGAATTTTATTAAATCTTCGGGATTAGCAGAAATCCTGAAATCTTCTTCATTATTAACTTTATTAGTTTATATGACTTTTAAAAATATTGGGTGAATTCTTTTTGGGTTTCAAGGATTTTAAAATGATTTTTCGAATTAATTTCCCGATTTAATGGTTAATCTTGTAAAATTCGTATTTAATTCGTTTTAAATCCTAAAAATATTTTAAAAATATGTGGGTGATCGTAATTTTACATTCTTCATTTTTTAAATTTTTAAATATAATATTCCATTTATTTTGAATTTAATTATGATTTTACAATTTTAATTATTATGAGTTTCATTTAAAAGTATTCACAAAACAAATTGTTTTTAGTTTTTCCCCCAAATTTTTTTTCTACTTAAAACCCTAATTAGACTTACCAAAAACAAAACACTCAGTCTCTCTCTAGCAATCTGGAAAGTTCTCTCTCGAGTTCTTTTGTCTCCCTCTCGTTCCATTCGTTAAATTCGACTGGGTTTTTGGTTCGATTGTGGGTAAAAATCCCTTCCCTTTTCTCCTGTATTGTTATGCTTCTCCTTTCTCCTCTCCTATCATTCAATTCACTGCTGGGTGTTGTGTGAAGAGCAAACGGGTGTGTGTGTTCCGGAGGTGGGTGTTGAGTTTGAGTCGTGTGTGTGTGTGTTTGGCAGGGGTTCTTCCCTGTGTTGTGTGCGTGCGAGATGAAACCGTGTGTGTGAGTGTGCCTATAGAGTGTGTGTGTTGTGTCGAGCTCAACCAATTTGGGTGTGTGCGTATATGGGAGGAGTGCGTGTGTGTGTTTGTTGAATTATATGCAAGTGTGAGTGTGTGGATGGTGATGTGTGGGTGCACAGCCGAGTTGTAGACATGGTTGTGAATCGATTTTTCCCTCCCCTGTTCTGGTATTGTTTAATTCCTGGTGAGGCAGAGTGTATGTAGTGTGGCGGCAGTATGTAATTCCTATGTGAAGCCTGTATTGTTCCCTGTATTGGTTCGTTTTGGTCCTGTCATTGTGACTGCGATGTTGTCGTGGTTGAATATTGCTGCATTATGTTGTGAAGTTCAATTGCTGTAATTCGGATATTGTGGCTGGATTGATTCGATTCCGTTTCGAAAAATTTCTGATTATTGATTCGTGATTTTACAAAATAATTTCAGAAAATTATTTTAATTAGTAAGTGTAGAGTCTCGGGTTGGAAACCCTAATTTTGGGTACCCTCGGGATTTTGCCCCCTCGACGGTGATTTAATTTGAGTCGAGGGTATAAAACGGCGATGATGATTATTTTCTGAGCCAAAAAAAATTATTTATTATTTAATATTTGTTATTTATCTAATAAATTGTAGTTCATTGTCGAATTGGTATTAATTATTTAATCGATAATGAATTGGGATTTCAGTAAATTGGAAATGTGAATTGGGAACGTTATTTGAAGTATGGATTTAATTGTTAAATTATGATTATGTTGGTTGTGTCGGCTGTAATCCGACTGGCAGTCCCCCGTATAAAAGGGATGCCGTCAAAATTTTCCTAAAATATATTAACATCATTTCTTGGATACGAGTATGTATAATTATATAATTTATACGAGTTGTGAGTCGGGCTTCATATTTTAAAATCTATATGGTATGTGCTTATGTGGCTATTTGATTAAATACTTTTGTCTGTAGCTTATGTATTGATATTATACGATTAAATAAACATAAATTAGGGAACTATTCGCTGGGGTAGCCTAAGTGGAATGTTTATATTGATTAGCGAGTATTATACGGGATTCTGAAATAGTGTTATATTGTGTGTAGACTCCGTGGATAAAGGAAAGGCTAAAGCTGAGGACGTAAAGACGCTTCGGATTCTGTGATTTTCTATTTAAGGCAAGTAAATTGCTTCAACTACCTTTCAAATGAGTTATGATTATAAAAGTCTGATTCATATACTTATTTAAATTATGCCTGCTATAATTGTTCTGTTAATTTCCCGAAATTGCGAATACTTAATTGTTATGTTCCAAAATTGATTCCACTGAGTTGTTGATGCTATTAATGAATTGATTTACATCCATATTCCTTGCAAGTGTATTATTCCACTCCTCTTTCAAGTAGATCGCTTCACTTATATTTCCAGCGAATTATGATCATCATATCTTGATTCCATTGTAATTGATTTATCCTTGATATAATTGCTCTGATAATTTCCATTAATTATGAATATTCAATTGTTATACCCCAGGTTGACTATATCGTTTTTGTTAATCCTTTTGTGACTTGACTCAAGTCAATACCCCTTTTCGCCATATCGAACTTGTCGATATTTAATTCAGAGATTACCCGACCTTGTTCTATTTGATGTGATTTGAGATGTTGACCTGGAACGAAAGTATCCAGGGTGTTTGGCGGTTGAGGTGGTCGATTGTTCCGACACCTGACGTCTAATTATAGGATTGGACTGTTAGTTTTTAAAAAATGTGGACCGTAAGGGTCGGACCAGATTCGTGGTCAGAAATAATTAAGGCCAATGTGTGCCGTGGATCCATTAAGGACATTGCTGTGTGCGTTTGTCCGGGGTTAGTGCGTGACTGATCAGCAGCCTAACCTTATAATTGTTTTTATTTATAAAATGCATGATAGTCCAATCCGATTCTATTCTATGATTCAGATAAAAGATGAACCTTTAATTGAGATATATATATTGTTGAATTGTTAATTCTTGAAAATCTTGCAAACATATCAGTTGTTGATGTTTTAGTTTCATACATATATACTTGCTGAGCGTTTTGGCTCACTTGCTTGCTAATTCTGTTTCCTCAGCTAAGCCAGGAGATGTCTAGAAGAAGTGGCCCGTCGGGTTGGGGTAGTCACCGAGGCAGTCAGAGGGTCGAGGCGGTTGGTTGGGTAGTGACATATACCTTGGTTTATATTATATCTGTATTTGTAGGCAGATTGTCATATTTAATGGGTTGTAAATTATTTAATTCAGTTCTGGGTTGTAATAGCTATTGATAGTTGTTTCATACAGTGACCTGTGTGCGGTCTGGGTTGTTATGGTTTTATTTTCTTATGGTTTAGTATAACTTGTGCTTGTGGACTGTTTTAGTTATACTTAGTTGCTTGAGCAGGTGATTAGTCCAGTTTATGATTACATCATGCCGAAATTTCTAAAATTTCTCCTATATTAATGTTTAATTGAATATAAGAGTTTATAATATTATTGTTGGTAAGTGAGGGTGTTACATCTTTTGCATATGAGATCTCAAGTTTTGATTCTAAGGTGTGCTCTTGTAGACTTAGCATGGTTTCCAATAATTTTTGCACTTGACATGAACTTGTAATCACTCGTGCATGCTTCTTTAAGTAGACTATGTGAATCCTTGCACGTTCCACACCAAGACTTTGCAACTTCATTTTGATTCTTAAGTTGATGTATCATGAGAGGACATGTATGTGTGGTGTTGCATCGCCATGTAATCTTTTATACAAGCTAGATGGATTTTGTGGGTACATTCACTGTAGGCCCTCACGAGACCTCACTCGTCCACTAGGGTTGCCTAGGGGTTTAAAGGGCTTGTTGCATATGCCAAATGCAACCGTCACACCTACGAAAAGGATTATAGGACTTTTTATCTAGATTTTATTTTTGTTTTTGTTTTACTCGAGGACGAGAAAAAGATAGGTATGGGGGCATAAACTTCTTCACTTTCATAATCTTTATCAACATCTTTATCAGCCTCTTCCTCTCTTCTCAATTCATCTTCACTTTCATCATCTTTGTCAGCCTCTTCCTGTCTTCTCTCTTCATTTTCTTTTCTTTTCAGCTCATCTTCTTCTCTGATTTCTTCAGCTCTTCTCCTCACTTCCTCAAATTCATCATCCTTGTAATTCCCATGGAAATACAGATCTGGTTCACTAGCTTCATCACTGTCAAAATTGAGTATTTTGCCACCAATCCCCTTCCTAGCAGTTAGTTTGTACCTTCTACCAGGTGTGACTTGATTCACTCTAACACCCTTCACTGATACAGAACCTGGGCTAAGACAACTTTTTTCCCACCAATCCTTTCTATCACCCTCATTCACACCCTCATTCACATTTCCACCATGCCATAGATTATCATCATTATCCACATCTCCCCAGGGATTCGAATTCCATGAGTCCTCATGCCAAGCCTCATCATCAACAGTGGGGGGAATGGAGCAACAGAGCCTTCATGGTATACATGAATTTTTCATACCCCGGTGTGCCTAGATGCATGCACCAACTCTCTAACATACTTGTCATCAGTCAATTCTCTAAACCCATGATCTGGAGTTACCCCATCCCTCATAAAAAACAGTCTATCTCCATCCTTTACCACATCTTTCACCTTCTCCCTAATCCAATTCACAGATAACTTCGAAATCTCTACCCGCTTAAATTTCTTACATTTAGGCCCTGCATACTGGTACGCAGTTGTGGTTATGAAATGGTCACCATGGTATACAACTAAGTCACACACCCTACAAGAATAACATTATACTTAACATTTACCCCATTTCTAACACATAACAAACTAGTAAATGAAGAAAAGCAAGTAAAGGTTAAAGACTGTTACTTACTTTCGAACCATGGTATGTAGTCGGAGAATGAAAGTGGAGAACAGCAACCGTTGTTCGAAAATGCTCGAATGGGCGTGTGTATGCAAGTAAAAGTATAAGTAACTTTGGGGAGATCGAAAGGGGGGGTGGGTTTTAATTAGGTTAGGTTTTATTTTGGGGTTTAATTGAGGGTTTATTTTGGGGTTTAATTGAGGTTTATTTTGGGATTTATTTAGGGGCTTATTTTGGGGTTTAATTGTTACCAATGTGGCCAACGTGGAGTGGTGACTGGTGTGGCCAACTCAGCAGTCCGTTAGTCAAACAGACGGAAATTTTTTTAACAGATGACGATGGGAAAAAGAGAAAAAACGGAAAGTTCAATGATGCCTTCGATAGTACAGTAGGCTAAACGGAAATTTTACAATAGTACAGTAGGGAAAGTGACCTTTTACCCAAAGATCAACTAAAACAATGTGTTAAAAGACAGAGAAATCGTTAATGTGTTTGAAACAGTACCATAACATTGAAGATTGCAAGAGGAATGAATCAGTGTAAGCCAACACTTTCATGCTTTAGTTACACGAATTAGACCATTGTCAAAAAACTCGGCTTAAAGTATTATCTCTTCTAGCAGAGATGCAAGGTTTTAAGGCCTTTGGAACCTTGATAATTTGCTAGAAGAACTGTCCACAAAAGTTACAAAATAGGACAAATAAAAAAATAAAAAGATGCTTTCCTCAACAACCTTGTTATTAATGCAACGCAAACCAAAACCAAAGAAGAAATATAAACGAGACCCATTTTGACATCGACGATCGCTCCTCAACTCTAAGTAGCATCTAATTTGATTCTCAAAAAATACATATACATAAACCCCACTCAACATCTATATTCACATTTATTCAATCATTTCTCATATAATTGTGTTGAATTATTATAATTACAAAAACAATTCGAATTCGCATAAGCTGCAAAATCAGGTCGTCGAATTAGTCCAGAAGCTTAAAAAACTTTACATCATTGATTTCGATTTCCTCCACACCGTCTCTGGAAAGAATACATCACTCCCGACTCTCCCTATCCCTCTTAGTGGGGTGGACCCAAGCTTCGTGGACGACGATGGCGACGAGGGGGGTAAAACGAAAAGAGACGTGGGAGAGAGAACAGAATGAGCAGAGTGAAACAGACGGGGGAGGGGTGAAGAGAATAAGAGAAGTAAAAATAAAAATAAAACGTACTGGAAAAAGATAATTTTACCCTTGATAATTTAACGGAGTTAGTTAGTAACAGATAGACGGTAATACATGAAATTTAAGTAAAGTGTTTGTTCAGTATTGCAAATGGTAATTTTTAAATTTTAGTATTTCAAGTGGTGTCTTCAACAAATTGCAGGTACACAAAGTGTACTTTATTCTTCGAATTATGATATAAATTATAAATACAATATACACATGAAATAACAGCATTTAATCACAAAATATTTAATAACAAGTAAATTCACGTGCATAACTTTAAAAACTCTTAAAGTTCATGTGCATAATTAAAAAACTCGGATCCATAATTTTTAAAGTTCAAACATAATATTCGAGTTACGATATTAATACAATGCGAGAAAAAAAATTATAGCAGATAATGTACACTACATTTAATAGAAAACATTAAAAGTACATAAGTTAATTTATTGAAAGGCATAAGTATAATGAAAATTTAATGAGGAAATAATGGAGATTTTAAAATTTGGGACAGATAATATGTTGAGGGTGATACTTACATTTTTTTGCTATATCTTTACTTAAAATATTTTAAATAATTTTCAATTCAAATATATTAGAAATGCATCTACATGCCTTTGGAATTGATATGGATACGTTTTATTTTTTATTGTTATACAGTTGTCTTGATTTCTTAATTAAATCTAAGCCATTAAATATATATGGACTAAACAGTGATTGTTGTTTTCCATTTTTTTTATATAGAAAAACCTATATATGTGAGCAAAATTTTGAAACAATTGTACAAATATTTTTGTGACAATATTTTTTTGGAATGAACCAAATTCAAATAGGAGTTTTAGTTAAATATAAGTTCAAATTTGACTATATTTTAACAAGTTAAAACGGTGATAATTCGATTATATACGATTCTTTTACAACCAACTTTTTCATAATTCCAAAATCTTCTCTCTCTTATTATATAGTTGAATTTCTTAATTAATTTTTCATCAACGATGTTGTTATGTCCCAAAATTACTTGAGAGTTGATCTCGAAATTTAATGTTATGTCTTGTATATATATGAAGAAAAATTAACAAAGAGAAATCTCAGTTTTCAAAAAAATTACATTCATTCATCAAAGATATTAAGAAAGTCATTAATTAGGATTCGAAGATCTATCAAATTGATTTATTAATGGTGTTTTTAGATCATAGTCGATTTGAACTATTTTAATGGTCTTAGTGGCTATTAGGGGTGTACACGGGTCGGGTTGGCCGGGTTCGAGTAAAATCTTAACCCAACCCATTTTTAATCGGTTTGGAAAATTTCAACCCAACCCATGAAAAATAAATTTTTAACCCAACCCTATATAATAAAGGTCGGGTTGGGTTGGTTTGGGTCGGTTTGGATGGGTATATTATTGATTTGAGTGATTCTTCGTTTAAGTATCTATCAACGTCATTCTTTTTTTCGGTTATCAACATTTATCGGTGATGCATATGATTTCCAATAAACTCCTCTTACTTGGTACATTGCCAATTGAAAGTAACTACAACAAATTGTTAAACTAGTTGAGTAATCGATTAGCATGTTTCTTGAACTAAAGGTTAATAAGACAGAAACGATACAGTGCACTTGTAAATATTAATACATGAGTATAATATATAAAATCACACTAAGATTTAAATTATGTTCCTACTGGAAAGAATTATCATAATCTTATTTTTATTTATTATAAAGAAGATTCGCGTAAACCTAATATTATATGGACAAGGGCTAGACTAATGAACTTATAGGTAAATATCTATTAATTTACCAAAATTCTAAACGGGTTGGGTTGGGTTGAGTTAAAAAAATCGAAACCCATACCCAACCCATTAACACCGGGTTGAAATATTTTTAACCCAACCTTATTTCGGTTTGAAATTAATCGGGTTGGGTTGGCCGAATATAGGGTCGGTTTGGGTCGGGTTGGTCGGTTTCGCCAAACCGTGTACACCCCTAGTGGCTATCCTATAAAATCTCAAGACCAAATTGATTTCTAATGAAGTCTTTGTAAAGGACAATATTGTCATCTTCTAACTTCGTGAATTCGGCAGAATGTATTGTCTCACCCAAGTTACTTTGTCTTAAACCTCCTCTAACGCAATAGGATGGCATGTCTTCCTCGAGATTGGATGAGAATGAATTAAATTCGTAGATTCCACATATTCAATATTTCTCTTCTGACGCTAAATCATTATCGTTAGTCTGAGATTCTAAATTTTGTCTTAAGACTGAGACGTCTTGAACTTCGAGCTAGAATCCTCCTATTTCATATGTGATGTAGAACAAGTAGCTACTGATTATTTGGATAAGGAGAACAAGAAGAAGAAGAATAAATAATCAGCCAATAAATTGTTACAAGTATTTATTCAAAAAGTTATATTAAGTAGTTATTATCAAGTAATAGTCAGTTGTTAATAGTTATTAGTGGTTATGGTTGTAATTCAGTTACCAATTTGAATTATAACTTCCAGATATGTTTATGTAGTTATTGCAATATTAGTTTGGAGTGTCTGTATATAAAAGACACTAGACACTGGGGTTTGGAGGGATATCAGTTTATTCAATAAAATTTCCAGTATATTTACTTCTGTTCTTGTGGATTCAGGAACCTCGCCTTATTTATTTTAGGGTTATCTCGATTCTTTGACTGCGTAATATGTTTAACGTGCTTACTTGTTAAATTTTGAGCTAGAATCCTCTTATCTAAAATGTCTATTTGGCCACGCCCGTCGTCGACGCGCCAAATTGAAAATAATTTATTAATGCTCTACTATGTTCGCACTTAACTACAAAATATAGCAAATGTGGCAAGTAGGGATCGAACCCAAGGGAATAGTGTTCAATACTAGTGTAAAGTAAAATGGTGGGGGGTTTTGAGTTGGTTGTGGTATTTTATCAAACACCTTACATACAAGAAATAATTTGCTAAAGAAATATAACTAAGTGAATTGCAATCATCCAAATTTACCAACACAACAAAGCACAATGAGTAAATTAGCAAGATAAAGAGATATTTGACCCAAGAATTATGGAAACTCAAGAACTTCACCCAAACACATATAAGTAAGAAATAATCAACTCTACCTAACCAAGATAATTGGTGGAGCACACAATCACTTATTTCTCTTCTAAAAACACTAATTTAGTGAAACATATAAATTAGTTCTCTTGGTACTAGCAACCAAATAATGAAGCACTACCAATTTAACCAAATCAAGGAATTAAACAAGAGGTTAGGACAAACCCAAGATTGAGGAGCTCAACCTAGGTATTTGCACTTAAAGCTTGAGGATTTAGGTAAACTAAATCTTGTGCTACTATAATGAATGCACTAACAATTACGAATTAGCACAACAATTGAAATTAAAAGAAGAGTAAGATGAAACAACTTACAAATCTCCAAGCAAAATCATAAACAATACAACCCAAGCATTCAAGAAAGAGCGAAATAGATCTTACTTAAAATGAAATGGGTTTAGTACAAGAGCTTCCTCCTTGAGCCAAATAAATAGAGTTAATTACTCATAATCAATGCTAGATTATGAGTAATAAATAATTCTCTCTACTCACTAACCCTAATTGAATGTTGTTGAAGAGGTAAAATATGAGATGAAGATAAGATATGTTTGCTTGGTTCACTTCTATTCTATTAATACATCAATTAGACAAAAGGATAAGATAGACAATTGCTTCCAAAAATTTTCAACAAGTGTCGAACGGCCTGTTGAATGGCCGTACAACAACCCATACAAGAGACTGCTCCTTTTAAACTCTTTGAACGGCCTAGCGAACGGCCTGCGGAACGGTCGTGCGAGACAAATCTTCTAGATAATACATTAAAAATCTCCCGGCATCGCGAGCTTGCATCTTCTAACTTCCCTATTGAATAATCTTTGCTTTCAAACCCAAAATTAACCATCTTTTCAACAATTAAGCATGAGGCACTGAAAGATGAAAAACATAATTAATATCAATAAAACTACATTCGGAACTAACAAAAATGCAAGAGAATGAAAGATAAAATGTGTATAAAATACACGTTATCACTATTATGATCCACATTTCGTGCTTGTGAGTTGAAAAATAGATGGTCATCTATATCAATCAACAACTTTTAGTTTGTTCTCTTGGAATAAGATTTTGGTTAGATGATAGGTGGAATTTCATAAGCATTCCTTGCGACATTTTCTGGAACTTCGATTTTGTACGAAGCTTTGCCTTGATTAAGTTGGGTTTTCACATTTTTTTGGTTCAAAAAGGATAAAATAAATAAGAGAGATCATTTTAGCGTGTGATAAATAACTCAGGTAAGGAGGTAAGAATGGTCATAATCACGAGTACTTAAGACTTAACCTAAAACCTTAATTCTTTGTTTTAAAATAATAATAAAAAAAAGTGGTTAAGGGATTACTTCTTCTCACATATACACACCGCTATATATTTCAAATTTCTCATTCTTGCATTATTTCTTATAAAACCTACTCTTATTTTTACATCAGAATCATTGCTTATTTTCGCATCGGAATCATTGCGAGATCCAAACCTCATTCAGGTATTATTTATCAAACAACCACCAACAAGTACACCACATTTTGAGTTTAGAATAGACGAGAAATGGCCAATCAAAAAAGGAATTATTAGCACCAAATATTGAATAATATCGACATACATGTAATAATCAAAATAAAAAGAACATCTTATTGATAATATATCGATGTTATAATTGTTTTTATTTATGCACGTTTTATAGTTTTTTTCCATGTATAAAAATCTCCTCATATATATTAAAAGAGGACTAGGAATAAATATGTCATTTTATTGATTGTGAAATTACTATTTTATTTCTATTTATTAAAAATATCAAAAATGTCATCCTTTAAATATATGTATAAAAGTAAGATGAAATAATGTTGGAATTGAGAATCAAATTCCTAATGTTTTACTTTCAAGCTTATGCTATTACCGATGTACCATTGTGCTACACTCAATTTTAAGTATGTTTCAAAAGTTTTATTAAATAAACTAAATCTTTTCCTTTGTTCCTTTTTTCTACTTTTGTTTGTCTAAATATAATGTATGTTTTTTTTTATTATTTTTAGAATATTGCATAGTATATACAGAAAATATTTCAATCTATTGAGCAAATTTTACAATTCTCTTTTGCCAATAAATTTTAGATTATACAAAAATATGACCGAATTTGGAAAAAATACATAGATTCATTAAAATTCATCTATTAAAATAAAAAAAAGATTTGATTTTTAAGAAATATTTAAATTTTATTTATCAAATCATACATTATTAATAATTGCATATTGATATATAAAATTTTAAATATTTGAATCATATTAGAGATTTTTATCGACCAACTACATAGACTTTCAGCAATTTAAAAGTAAGACTGGTCTAAAAACATAAATATTAAAAAAAATATGAAAAAAATTGAATTTATGTTAAAAATATAAGAACTCTAAACAAGAATTTGGGATAAATACATAAGATTTTAACAATTCTTTCCAATTTTACTACCATCCAACTATCATTTCACTTCTATAAAATCATTTTTTCAAAAATACGACCTCATTATAATTTTATGTTTTCAATATTCCAAAAATACTACCTTCCTCAGTTGCAACTTTTGCAACCTCATTTGCAACTGAGATGCTACAAATTTCTGATTGCAAGTTCCAGGTTTCAAATGTCATTTTCGACCACTTTTTTTTGGAATATATATATATATATTATATATATATATATATATATATATATATATATATATATATATATATATATTCCAAAAAAAAGTGGTCGAAAATGACATCTGAAACCCGGAACTTGCAATCAGAAATTTGTAGCATCGAAGTTGCAAATGAGGTTGCAAGGCCCCGCTAGGGGCACTCATAATTGGTGGATTTGGGTTGCAAGGCCCCGCCAGGGGCACTCATAATTGGTAAATTTCTGATTTGCAACTTTCAGTTTTCAGTTGCAACTTTTGCAACCTCAGTTGCAACGGTTGCAACTTTTACAACCTCAGTTACAACTTTTGCAACCTCGGTTTACAACCTCAGTTGCAATTTTTGCAACCTCAGTTGCAACTTTTGCCACTGAAAATTGAAAGTTGCAAATCAGAAATTCACCAATTATGAGTGCCCCTGGCGGGGCCTTGCAACCCAAATCCACCAATTATGAGTGCCCCTGGCGGGGCCTTGCAACCTCATTTGCAACTGAGATGCTACGAATTTCTGATTGCAAGTTCCAGTTTTCAGATGTAATTTTCGACCACTTTTTCGGAATATATATATATATATATATATATATATATATTCCAAAAAACTGGTCGAAAATGACATCTGAAAACTGGAACTTGCAATCAGAAATTTTTAGCATCGAAGTTGCAAATGAGGTTGCAAAAGTTGCAACTGAGGAAGGTAGTATTTTTGGAATATTGAAAACAAAGTCGGTATTTTTAGAATTTTAGAAAGGTTGGTAGTATATATTTAAAAATCCAATAGTTAACATGGGTAGTTTTGAAACTATCCCAAAAAATTTTATATTATATATAATTAATGACGTAACTAATTTACAATATTGAATAAATAAAGATATGATTTTTGAGTTATACATGTAACAAAATTGCAATAATTATTAACAAATGACTGGTTAGACTATAACTCGAATACTATAAAGTATGATCATATGAATTTTCATATAATATAATAAATTTAACAATTTAATATATAATGGTTAATTTGTAACATATACTATAATATTATGAAACCAATAAATTTGATGATAGATATCATATAAATACACAAATCATTAAGTTAGTCTAATTATATTTTACATTGATAATACTTAGGAAAATTTAATGTTGAATTAAAAAATATTTCAAAATTATAATATAAAAATAATTTCAAATTACCTAATTTTTAAAATAGAACTTTGATATTGATAAACATTATACTAAAATTAAACATTTGCATTTTAAAGTGTTTAAACATGTATGTATGTATGTATGTATGTATGAAAAAAGCGAGTGAGAAATCCAAAAGATGACTTTCACATAGAACCCGTTTGGCTAAGCTTAAGAAAAGTACTTATGACTTAAAATTACTTAAAAGTTAAAAGTTAAATTTTTATGATAATATCTGTTTGGGTAATTTTATTATTTTGTATAACTTATGAGTTATTAAAAATAAAAAGATTTTTTATAAAATGGACATACGCATGATAATATTAACTTATGTAAAAACAGGTTACAAAAAAAATTAAGTTAGTTGAAAAAAGTACCTCCTACTAACTTCTGGCTTTAAGTTATTTTTTCAACTTTTAATCATTTTTCAGCTTATTACACAAACACGCATTTTTCAGCTTAAAGTCGAAAATCACTTTAAGCCCAAACAAACGGTCTCATAATATCATGAGATTTTGTAATATGCTTCTAACTACGTTAAAATCACTTGAGCTTATGCGCATATGTTATACATGAACAATTTTATAAAAGTAATAATTTATATAATACTCAGATGTTCAATTTGATAAAATTAATTTAACGTCATTTTAAAGCTAAATTAATATTTTTAACAACTAAAAGTAATCATGTGATTATTGTCATCTAGATATTTATCCAAAATTTTTGCAATCTAATCAAATTATAAAATATTTGGTCATAAATTTGGTATATAATATTACAAAAAAATAATTATAAAAATATTTGATAAGATCATAATCTTATTATTTATCACATTTTTAATTAATAATATTATCTCAATATATACATTTCAAATAAGAAATTATTTGAGTGCTCTACGCTAATTTAATTTATTAGAGCAAATCCAATACATCTTTGATTTGTTCCCTATAAACATAATAAAATAATGATTCCTAGTGAATTAGGGACTTTATTTGTCTATAAACTGAATTTTCAATTGATAAAAATGAAGTTAGGGATGGCTTAGACATTAGGAAATGGCTAGTGATTCCTATCATTTTAAGAAATTACTAGGACATAGTTGGAGTGGTATTTTGAACTAAATTCCATAAATTTCAATTTAAGAATTCAAATTGGGAGTTGTTTGAACTTGCTCCGAGGGACCTTTGTGGGTCTGATTCTACTTTATATTTTGCGTTTCTGGGCCTTTTAGTAGTACAACAGAGCACGGCCCAAGACAGTACAAATGCTTAGAAACCTCCGAAACATAAGTCATGACTTACACGAACGTTACGCAAGAATATAGGACACCGGATATCTAGGTAACATCTGTGTTCAGTAACTGCATTCTGTAACTGCATTTTGATCGACCTACGCATTTCGTAAATGATAATTGGCTCAACAATATACATATATCGGTTACCATCTTTTGTTATTTGGTACTCCCTCCGTCTCATATTATTCTTCTCGTTTGATATGTCGGCAGGTCCGGCTCAATGTATCAAGATGTCCTGTGCCAAATGTAAAAATTGGGCCCTTGCTCTCAGGGGGAATTTTTTTTATTATTAATAATATGAGTAGTGCTAGGTGTACAGAAAATATGCACAGAAAAATTTACATAATGAATTGGATTCCACTAATTAATATTTTTATTAGTTGATATTAATGTGAATGCAGAGGGCACACTGAACTATAACCAATCACATTGAAACACCTACCATTTTGTGAAAGTTTTTATGAAACTTTACGTAACTCTAACATTTTTCTAATAATATATTCAGGAGGCCTATTGTATGCATAGAGTATTTTAGAGTGGAATTTGTAGAGCTGCATCCGGTTATAAAACATTGTTTTTTACCCAACATTGTTTATAAAACATTGCTTTTTATGCAACTTTGGTGAAGTACCGACAGTAAAGCAAAATAAAGAAATAAAAATAACACAAAAGTAACTCAGAAATAATATTTTATAGCATATGCAGTGTCATCTTTTTCTTCAGAATAGGCAACTGCAGTTTCATCTTCTTCGGAATAGCCGGAAATTGCATGTTCATAGCCGGAAAAAATGGGACCTAAATAAATTGGGGGCCCCTAAATATTTGGGGCCCTGTGCTGAGGGGCTGTTTGCACCGGCTAATCACCGGCCCTGTATGTCGGCACTGTTCATAACAAGAGACAAATTACTAATTTACGTCTAATCTATAAAACCAAATATAGTCATGAGTGATCTTGTTGGATTCGTATTTATGAGTACTTTAATATAGTGAAGTTTTTATATTGAATAGTAATACGAAATTAAAGATATTAACGATCAAAAGTGTGCGTTGGCATACGTGTCCAGGAGAAATGGAAAATATTTTTTGGGACAGAGTAAAATTTAGTACTAGTATTGCTTTTGTTATAGTGATAATTTATAGAAATTTGTAGCAACATTTTATTTCATTAAAAGAAAGCTCTACCTTTGTTTTTGTTAGGAAAAAAAAATTAACTCTACCTTTTACAAATTAAAAGAAGGCTTCAACTTCTTTCATGCCTGCTGACACTAATTTTTAGGGTTTCTTCTATGAAAATTTAAAAGCAAAAAATATAAAAAAGAAAACCATAAAATTTGGTTTAATTGTGCTCTTATATCTCTATACTACTTCTTTCATGCCTGCTGACACTAATTTTTAGGGTTTCTTGTATGAAAATTTAAAAGCAAAAAATATAAAAAAGAAAACTATAAAATTTGGGTTAATTGTGCTCTTATATCTCTAAATATTTTTTGTAGCGCTGCACTAAAATATAAGCCAAGAATTACTAAAATAAACTTATGTATTGTGTATAGAAAATGCATGCATGATCTTTTCCTGTACATTAGGTCAGTAAATGAAGTTTTAGTTATCATATGTATTTGGCAACACATTTCAGTTGTAAGATATGTACGTGATTTGTTAAATACGTAAGAGATAAATGTAAATTTTGTTAACATTAGGTTTGTCACACGATAAAGATTGTAAGATGTTGTGACAGAGTAGGTTACTCTTCTATTTGGATTAACTCACAATTACACCCAACTCATTTTTACTAATTACAAGCTTAATTATACACTATACACTAGCATTACCGCTCCTAACTAACATTTATGTGCATTACATTTTTGTAGGCTTTCATACAACTTGTTCTCCCCTCAAATCTTGAATATATTGGAGCCAGAGTATATATAAACCACACAGACTTGTCTCTGTTCTGCATACTTTTGCTGTTGCTGCAGGTTTTTTTAAGAAGGGGTTTGTAATTATCTTATAATCAGGCAATGCTTGTACAATAGAGGAGTTGGAGTAATATTGGTGCCAACAGTATTATTATTCTCTGTTCTAGCTTGGCCATTGATAATATGATGATGAACATGTTTCATTTTTTGGTGATTTTATGCAATATTATGAATATCATCAGTACTGTTAGTGGTGAAAGTCCATACAGATATTTCCATTGGCATGTAACTTATGGTGACATCTTCCCCTTGGGTGTTAGGCAAAGGGTACGTACTTCATTCTATTGTTCTGCACAACACATTTGCGGAACACGTACATATATGTACACACACAACCAGGATTTTAAAATTATATAAGCGGGCTAGAGTAATTTAAGAATGAAATATATGTTAGTTATAGATTTTTTTATAACATTCTGTAATTTACGGGGCCTAGAATCATAAAAATAAATATTTAATCTAGAGGTTAGCCAGGGCTACAGCTTAGATTGCTATCTCTGGTCCCGTGTATCGTTTACACACTGATAGTTAACCAGTGGTAGGTGGGGGAGATGAAATATTGTGTTTTTGTCACTTTTGTTACCTTATTGTAAGGCTTCAACTTTGACATTGTACAAATGAGCTTTGTGTGGATTTATGATCAAAAATATTCATTGTGAAATGCAGGGAATTTTGATAAATGGACAATTTCCCGGACCAGAACTACTTTGTGTTACCAACGACAATCTCGTTATCAATGTTCACAATCACCTCGACGAGCCATTCCTCCTCTCTTGGTCAGTACTACATGTGTGTTTGAACTGAAGTATACTTGGTAATGCATGTGAATATATGGAGGTAAGTATGCACGTTATGTGTTTTTTCGTTGTGTGTATTTTTTGATGCAGGAATGGGATTCAACAGAGAAGAAACTCATATGAAGATGGAGTGTATGGAACCACATGTCCTATTCCACCTGGCAAGAACTTCACATACAAGATGCAATTAAAAGATCAAATTGGTAGCTTCTTTTATTTCCCTTCTCTGGGCCTCCATAAGGCTGCTGGTGGTTACGGAGGGATTCGAGTTCTCAGCAGGCCCAAAATTCCTCTTCCATATCCATCACCAGATGGTGATTACACTGTTCTAATTGGAGATTGGTACAGATCTGATCACAAGGTAATCATCTTATTTTATTTTTTGTTAAATTTGCTAATCATCTCCTAAATGTTTGTACTAGTATGATGACATGATTGTCAATATTATTTTATGCATACCGAACATCTAGTTTTATTAGTTGTAATAAGCACATAGAGTTTGAGTAACTAATTTTTTTGATTTGGTTTGTCGAATATACAGAACTTAAGATCAGTTTTAGACCATGGTAGGATGTTGCACTGCCCTGATGCAGTATTAATCAATGGCCATAGAACTGGTTCATCTTTTACTGTTGAACAAGGTGAGACATTTTAATTTAAGTTGTGTTGCGTCAGTGTATGCATGATGAAACGATATATTACACTTGCAGCTTAATGTGTGTGTGTGTGTGGCTAATTATGATACAAATCTCAGGGAGAACTTACAGATTAAGGATATCAAATGTGGGGCTTCAAAATTCACTAAACTTCAGAATTATGGGGCACAAAATGAAGTTAGTTGAAGTGGAGGGGACTCACACTGTTCAAAACACATACTCATCACTAGATATTCATTTAGGTCAGTCTTTATCAGTGCTGATTACTGCAGATCAGCCTCCTCGGGACTATTATATTGTGGTTTCCAATCTCTTCACCGATGAACCCCTCACCTCCACAGCCATCCTTCACTACAACAATTCTCACAAGCCAGTTTCTGGAAGACCTTCATCTTTCCTCAACAACAACAACAGGCACATTTTGTGGTCGCTATCCCAAGCACGTAGCATTAGGTACATTTTTCTTCATGAGAATGTTTTGTACATAGAAGGGTCTTTTTCTTGGTTAAGGATTGTCGAATATTGTTATTCTTGATATCTAACAAAGAATTCAGGAAATATTGTTAATTGAAGTGTCATCTTGTATTATAATTTTTGCAGGACTAACCTTACGTCTAGTGGTCCAAGACCAAATCCACAGGGCTCATATCATTATGGCCAAATCCCCGTCAATAGAACCATCATGATTGTTAACTCAGCAGATCAAGTTAAGGGGAAGTTGAGATATGGTTTAAACAATGTCTCCTTCGTTCCAGCAGACACGCCTCTCAAATTAGCGGACATCTTTAACATTTCAGGCGTTTTTCGTGTTGGAAGCATCCCTGACTACCAAGATGATCGGCCTTTTCACCTTGACACATCTGTAATGGGTGCTGGCTTCAGAGAATTTGTGGAAATCGTGTTTGAAAATCATGATTGTATCACCCAATCCTATCATCTTGATGGATACTCTTTTT
Organism: Saposhnikovia divaricata; assembly: GCA_036435485.1. Taxonomy (NCBI): domain Eukaryota; kingdom Viridiplantae; phylum Streptophyta; class Magnoliopsida; order Apiales; family Apiaceae; genus Saposhnikovia; species Saposhnikovia divaricata. The sequence goes on along the minus strand of CM071597.1, from coordinate 61,505,588 downwards.
TCGTAGTTGGGTAAGAACACATGACTGTTTATCAAATGATGTAAAATTCAGTATTGGCACATAACAACTATGTTATAATTGCAGCTTAGATAGAGGTATGTGGACTCCTGCATCAAGAGATCAATACAATCTTGCTGATGCAATTCCCCGTTGCACAACACAGGTCAGCAATTTGTAATGTAAAACTACGATCTCCGATTTATAGTAATAAAAACAGATTCCAACTCAAACAAGAGCACCTTGATACGATAATAATTAAAGAGTTCCAGTACATAAATTGACTCAATCACTACAAATAACGATAATCTAGCATTCGAGAGGCTAGTCTCTCCCAAAAGAAAGTAAAGAAAACAGATCTCAACAATTGCCTCCCCCTCCCTTCGATTGTGCCCTATTTCTTTTACCTCTTGCCTTGGTTCTGCAATTACTTTCTTACCCTCCAACATTTGCTGTTCTCTCTTTTCTGCCCTTCTGTCCACGTCTTTTGTACACGTGTATTGGTGGCCCCGTTAGCGAGTCTATCACATTACCTTCCTCCCAAAGATTCACCTTGTCCTCAAGGTGGAACAAGGGAAAACGCTCCTGGATCAAGCCCACATCCTCCCAAGTAGCCTCAGCTTGTGGTAACTCCTTCCATTTAATTAAAGCTTCTCTCCTTTCTTCTACCCCGATCTTCCTGACCCCTAACAAAGTCTCTGGCTCCACCTGTAACTCGAACTCAGCAGTTATTTGTGGCGGTATAGTGGATGAAGCTGGGGTGGTGCCAATGTGTCGCTTCAACTGGGAAACATGGAATACTGGGTGGATTTTGCTGGCAGGGGGCAATGCCAACTTGTACGCCACCTCACCAATTCTTTGTATGATCTCAAAGGGTCCATAGAAACGGGCTGACAGCTTCTCATTTGGGCGCCGTGCCAAGGATTTTTGGCGATAGGGTTGGATTTTAAGGTAGACCCAGGTTCCTACTTCAAAGATCTCTTCTCTTCTCTTGCTATCCGCTGCCTTTTTCATCCTCTGCTGAGCCTTTACCAGGTTAAACTTTAACTCATCCAGAATGAGGTCCCTCTCACGCAACCATTCCTCTAAGCTATCAACTTGGGTCTGGCCAGTTGCCCCTTTTGTTACCAGTGGAGGGTCTCGCCCATACAACACTCTAAATGGACTCATTTTCGTGGATAGGTGTGGGGAGGTGTTGTATGAGAACTCTGCCCACGGTAGCCATTGAAACCATGTCTTGGGTTTCCCAGCAATGAAGCATCTTAAGTACGATTCCAGCCCCTTGTTCACGATTTCTGATTGGCCGTCGGTTTGGGGATGATACGCTGTACTACGCTTCAACTCCGTTCCTTGTAATTTAAACAATTCTGTCCAAAAATGGCTCATGAAAACCTTGTCGCGGTCAGAGATAATTGATAAGGGAAACCCATGTAAGCGAACTATTTCGCGTATAAACACCTCAGCTACAGTGGCAGCAGTAAAGGGATGTCGTAACCCCACGAAATGTGCGTATTTTGAGAGTCTATCGACCACTACCAAGATAGAATTAATACCTCGTGATATCGGCAACCCTTCGACAAAGTCCATTGTTATATCCTCCCAGACTTGAGATGGAATCGGGAGTGGCTGAAGCAACCCAGCTGGGGACAATTGCGAATGCTTTTGCTGTTGACAAGTAGAGCAACGGGAGACGTGCTGTTTTACTGACTTCCTCATTCCAGCCCAGAACCAATCTGTTGCCAACCTCAAGTAAGTTTTCAATTCGCCATTGTGCCCTCCCACTACAGAATCGTGGTACTGCTGCAAAAGAATGGGGATAAACTTTGAGGTGCTGGGAATAACTCTCCTTTCCTTGTAGAACAACTTGCCATCTTTTACGCTAAACCCAACATACCCCTCCTTTTGAGTCCTCAACGATTCTATGATCTGTTGTAACTCCACACTATCCTGCAACTCAGTTTCCAACCCTTCCCAGTCCACTAGGTTCGAGGATAGTAATGTCCCGCACTCTACCACAACCCCTTGTTGTTTCCTAGACAGTGCATCCGCCACCCGGTTAGAGACCCCTGGTTTGAACTGCACTTCAAAATCAAATCCCAACAGCTTTCTTATCCACTTTTGGTACTCTGGGTTGACTTCTCGCTGCTGTAGTAAGTACCGAAGGCTCTGCTGATCGCTTCTAACGACAAAATGACGACCCAGGAGATAATGTTTCCACTTTGTAACCGACAAACATATTGCCATAAGCTCCTTTTCATACACTGACTTCAGTTGTGTTTGTTTGCCCAGCAGTTTACTGAAAAATGCCACGGGCCTGTTTTGCTGCATTAAGACTGCCCCGAGCCCGTACCCAGACGCATCAGCCTCGATTACAAACTCCTCTTGAAAATTAGGTAGGGTCAACACAGGGGGGTTGATCATAGCTGCCTTTAGATTTTCGAACGCTCGAGTTGCATTTTCTGACCATCCGAAACAGTCTTTTTTCAACTGGTTTGTCAAAGGTTGGGCAATCTGAGCATAATTAGCTACGAACTTTCGGTAATAGCCGGTCAGACCAAGGAATCCCCTGAGTTCCCGCAGGTTGCCAGGCTGTGGCCAATTAACCATTGCTTCGACTTTATCCATGTCCACAGCCACACCCTCTTCTGAGATCATATGCCCCAAGTATGAGATGGTAGTTTGGCCAAACGCACATTTCTTTAAGTTAGCATATAGCCGATGCTCTTCCAGTGTGCTCAAAACGGTGTGGAGGTGTGAGATGTGCTCATCTACCGTTTGACTATACACCAGAATATCGTCGAAAAATACCAGTACAAACCTCCTCAAGAAGGGTCTAAACACGTCGTTCATTAATGATTGGAAGGTTGCGGGAGCGTTCATAAGCCCAAAAGGCATCACGAGGAATTCATAGTGACCATCATGTGTTCGGAATGCTGTTTTATGCACGTCTTCTGCCTTTACTTTAATCTGATGGTAGCCTGATTTTAAATCCAACTTGGAAAAAAATTTTGCTCCGTGTAACTCATCCATCAGCTCCTCTATGACAGGTATGGGGTATTTATCCGGTATTGTCTCCTTGTTGAGAGCTCTATAATCGATGCAAAATCGCCACGAGCCGTCCTTTTTTTTCACCAACAAAACGGGACTCGAAAAAGAGCTCCTCGATGGTTGAATAATCCCCGCTTCTAGCATCTCCTGAATCAATCGTTCTATCTCATCCTTTTGACATTGAGGGTACCGGTAGGGCCTAACCCCTATAGGATTGCTCCCCGTTTTCAGGTTAATGGCGTGCTCATGGCCTCGTGAAGGAGGCAGCCCCTGTGGTTCTACAAACACCCCTGGAAACGCTTTCACAACCTCATTCACAAACTGCACCCTTTTATCCCCTGTTGCTCCCTGCCCTTGTCCAGCCTCCACCCTTGCGTTCATGTGATTAAACTCCACCCAATACCCTTTTCCTTCTTTCCTCAAGCTTCGTAACATCGCCTTAAGTGAGATCTTGGACTTAACCAGCGACGGATCCCCCTTTAAAGTGAACTTGCTACCCCCTAACTCGAAATGCATCACCTGTGTTCTCCAGTTTGTAGTCACGGGCCCCAAGGTCTCTAACCATTTAATTCCCAGAATGACATCCGAGGCCCCTAATTCCAGTGGCAAAAACTCCTCACACACCACCAGCCTCCCATCCAAATGCACACTCACCTCCTTACAAACGCCATTCCCCTTAACCATTTCTCCATTCCCTAGCGACACCCCAAATCCCCCTGAATCCTCTATTGCTATCCCCAACAGTTTCACAACAGATAAAGAAATGAAATTATGCGTGGCTCCGGGGTCGATTAGTACTATAATTTCTTTATCTTCGATTTTTCCCCGGAGTTTCATAGTCTTAGGATTTGAAATGCCTACTACAGAGTTCAAGGATACCTCAGTGAGCAACTCTTCGGTTGGTGATGGTGGAGCTTCACTGTTCCCTCCATCAGTGTCATCGTCATCTTCGTCGTCAACTAAGATGACACTAAGCTCCTTCCGCCTACAACGGTGCCCAAGAGTCCACTTATCATCACACCTGAAACATATGCCCTTGGCCTTCTTCTCTTGGAGCTCCTTTTCCGTCAGCCTACGGAATTCATGGGGTGTCTTGCTTGCACTACTCTGGCTGGTATTTCTTGGTGACACAACCGATGCCTGCGACTCGGTAGACACTGCACTCCAACTACGATGGCTAGGTGGCCCTGTCTGCGACACCCCATACCCTACAGGACTTCCTACACTCCCTCTGTTATACGAATTCAGAGCAGTACCAGTAGCCAACTTAACAGAGCTCAATAGCTGTCTTCGGGGTTGAGTGACCTGATTCCTCTCTTCTACTCTAGAAGCTAGTTCCATCGCCTGTTCTACATTCACTGGGTTAAGTAAACGGACCTCCACTCGTATCTCCTCCTTGAGTCCGTTAATGAATTGCCCCATCAGAATATTTTCCGCGATTCGATCCAGGGGAGCGGCTGTCTCAATAAATCTCCTCTTATACTCGCTCACCGTGGTTAACTGTGTTGTTGCTAACCACTGTTCATACAATGACCCTCCCGCTATCGGACGAAACTGTCTCAGCATAAATTTCTTCAAGTCACTCCACAGCCTAATAGGATGTCTATTCTGCTCCCATTGGTACCACCTTAAGGCGTCCCCCTCCAAAGCCACGGCCACAGACTCTAGCATTTCCTTCTCAGTCAATCCATAGAACTCAAAGTACCTTTCCACTCTTAACACCCACCCATCTGGATCATTTCCATCAAAAATCGGCATATCCAATTTTCGATATCGCCAATTCCCGGGCCCTTGTCCAGAACCCACACTGCCTCCTTCCCCAAACCCAAATCCTCCGTTTCCCCCATGACTACCCCTCACAACTCCTTCATCCACAACCTCCTTTTCGGTTCGGCCCATACTTACTCCATTCATTCCCAGTACTGGGCTCACCATAACCGACCCAGCTTGACTTGTACTGACCTCGCCCTTGTCACTAACATGTTTGTTCTTGGCATACATCTCTGTCACCGTGGATCTCATCTCTGCACAGAACTTGAGCTGCTCCGCTCGCATCAGACTTAATACTTGCTCTTGGTGTTCTCTGGATCTATTAATTCGCCCCTCCAACCTTGCTGCCATCTCATCGAACTCCTCCCTCTGTTTGCGAGCCACCGTCGCCTGTCCCTCCATTAACAGATCCGTAATGGACTGTTTCATCGAGAGAATACCTGTCTCCACCGCCTTGGCTACCATTAACGCCATCGTCTCATCGGCGTTAGCCGCCTTCTCTTCTAGCTGTTCCACTCTCTGAGCAACTGTTGGTGGCCCCATGGATCAAACGCTCTGATACCACTTGTAATGTAAAACTACGATCTCCGATTTATAGTAATAAAAACAGATTCCAACTCAAACAAGAGCACCTTGATACGATAATAATTAAAGAGTTCCCGTACATAAATTGACTCAATCACTACAAATAACGATAATCTAGCATTCGAGAGGCTAGTCTCTCCCAAAAGAAAGTAAAGAAAACAGATCTCAACAATTGCCTCCCCCTCCCTTCGATTGTGCCCTATTTCTTTTACCTCTTGCCTTGGTTCTGCAATTACTTTCTTACCCTCCAACATTTGCTGTTCTCTCTTTTCTGCCCTTCTGTCCACGTCTTTTGTACACGTGTATTGGTGGCCCCGTTAGCGAGTCTATCACACAATTGCCTATGCATAATCTTAAGAAGTCGTAACAACTGAAATATGACACTATAACAACATTTTAATTGTTGCAGGTATATCCTAATTCATGGACTGCTATATATGTCGCGCTTGATAATGTTGGAATGTGGAACTTTAGAAGTGAGATATGGGCACGAAGATACCTTGGCCAACAATTTTATCTGCGAGTTTACACGCCAGTCATGTCCCTCAGGAATGAACTATCTATTCCGGATAATGTGCTGCTTTGTGGCAGGGCCGTTGGTAGAAAAATACCAGATTCTCCAGGAATCTTACAGAGAGATGAAGATGAAGAACAAACATTACAAGATCTAAAAATCGACCCTTAAACAGAAAAACTCATGGACACATATACTCAGTCGCAAGTTTAAAATATAGTTGGCATTTACTTTTGGAGCAAAAAGTTAAGCCCATTCATTTCTTTGTAGTTCTAGTAGACCTACATGATATTTATCTGTATGTTCTTTTCATTAGTAACTTTGGATGCAAATTACCATTGGTTTGGTCATTCATTTGAAAAAATGGAACTTTTTTCCCCATCTGTTTTCAGTATATCTCTCCAAGACATGTACTGGTGAGGAATGGATAACAATGACTTCTAAGCTATATTGCTGCTGATATTCTTAAGAACAAGAAACCTGAAATTTAACATAAGATAACTTTTTTCTAGTATTGAAGAAGATACAATATGAATTCATTATTAAAGAGATACAGTAATAATCAAATATGAGAACTTGTCAGCTGTAATATGTTGTAAGCATGATTTTTAGTTAAACAAGGTAAACTATATGTAATGCAGATCAGTAAAAAGATTGAAGCTCTGGTGTTCTTGACAAAACCGGTCATAATCTGGCATGACATAATTTTTTCAACTGTTTTGTAAATTGATTTGCAAGCTAAAATATATTGTGGTCCCAATTTATCTACTAAGGATACTCGTGCCTTGACGATCTCATTTCTTATCAAGTGACAACCAACAGAATGTGGCACGCCACTACCAGAACAATCAAACAATTTGTCACCATTCACAGATATTTAACAGCTGCGCTGAGGCCGAAAGGAATAACAAGTTTTCTTTTCTGAGTCAATCATCAGCATAACATAGGTAGCAATGGCATCCTTTGCTATTTTTAGACTAAAGCAATGTACTAAACGAACAATTCATAAATGTAGTAATGACTGCTTTATGGGATCTACTTGAAGGTATTATATGCATGAATATTCAGACACACACAGAAGTTTGTACTTCAAATTGATGGCTTCGTAGTCCATGAAGTCTGTATAAAGCCTACGAAAGTTGGCACTATGAAACCTACATGATATTTTTTTAGATATCAATTGGCTGCTGTCCATCACAAAGAATCTTCAAATTAACAGGATATTATTTAGATAGTCTAAACGACTTTTCGAGAAACTTCCTACTCAGAACCTCCAAGCCACCATGTAGAAAAAGAGCTCAGAGCTTCCTGCGATGAGATATTCAATCTGAAACACCTCTGGAATTACCATAACTGTTATTGAGGTTCCTATGTGAAGCAGTAAGTATAGTAACTTCAGATTTTTTCATAGCATATGAATTAGAAGCTAGAAATACCGAACGTTTTGGTGAGCATGGTGTAATTTATCGATTTTGTCACTCAAAAGTCATTTTAAGGATGTTGAAACTGCTTGCTGCGTTGTTTGTTCTATCGTATAGTTTCAATCCGCCTCTCCATATTGAAGGCACTCAACATAATGTATCCAAAAAAAAAAATTATGATTAACTTACAAGTAAAAAAGAAGTACAGGAGAGATATTGCAGTATGTTCGTATAGCTTATTAGAGTTTTCACTCATATATACAGTCAAGTAGCCTTGCTTGAATGTTGCCTATTACACACAATTACACAAGAATATAATGTATCTACATGTTAGAGTGTAACAAAACAATTTGTAAAATTTAGGAGTCAACCTTTATATACAGAGCTTTCTGTGAGAAACTTATTTTGTAGCTTTTCCTCTTGAACAAATGTACGAGCTATTATATTTCTTTGTTTTGTTTTTGGGAATGTATTACGAGTCTCATCAATGAACTATGTTCAAGTAGAATCTGTTTCATCAGAGTGAGATGACTCTGTCTCACCATTGAAACTAATTCCATCAAGGAGCCCTTCTTTCCTTTTCTGCATCTCTAACCACTGCTCTGGTTCCTCAAAGAGTTGCAAAATCTGCTGAAAAAGAACACATTCTTTTACGGAAACTGTAAGTACAAACACATACGTGAATAATAAACTATAATTTGAAGGTTGACATTAAAGATGGAGAGCAAAACTATAATACAAGTAGTTGGAAGTGACTAAATAAATTTAGCAAAAAGAAAATGTGAATAAATTTGTCTTCGTAACCTTAAAAAATTTTGTTATAGGCTCTCAAAAGTAGGGCTTTTCAAAGAATAGCAATGGACTAACTTTCAGGTTGGCCTATATTATAAGAAGATGAAAAATAGGTAGTTAAAAATAAAGCGGGGACATGTTGAACCATTACCATCTTCATTGTTGGCCTACTGGAAGATGGATCCAAGAGGCATAGTCGTGCTACAGTCATCATCGTTGCCATCTCATCCTTGTCGTAATCTTCATCTATGAAAGGATCGATTAGACATTCACATAAGCTAGAATCGAGTAGAGATTTTGCCTGCAAGAAAAAAAAAATTTCATATTGATGCTCAAAACTTTGATGTTTTGATTTCAACATGCTGCCTTTGTTCCTTTTCCCGTATTAATCATGACTTGTATTTCCTTATCTTACCCACAAAACCAAGCTTTCATGTTGAGATGCCTGATTTGTTTGTATAGCTGCTTTCCCGGTGATTAGTTCCAGGAGCACAACCCCATACGAGTAAACATCAATCTTTTCATCAACTCTGCCATACATCATGTACTCTGGTGCCATGTATCCAAAGGTCCCAACTACATCAAACGGTCTTTGACATGTAGATATTTTCTGAGTTTGTTGATGTACTGTTGCAGCTCCAAAATCTGACAGCTAAGGATTTATAACGAATTTTAGGTGTCAGTACTTAAAGAGAAACTTGCAGACCTGGTAGTACTGATGTTAAGTCTATCCCATTTATCGAATTGGCCCTTTTTATATTTTCCTTGTATAAATTTATTGTGAAGCATATAATACGAGAAATGTAAATGAAACATTGCAACTTACTTGAGGTTGGCAATCCTCTGAGAGAAGAATGTTTGATGACTTAACATCCCTGTGTATAATTGGGGGTGATAAAGAATGGAGGTAATCTAGTGCCTTCGCAACATGAATAGCAATCCTCATTCTGTCACTCCATTCAAGCTGATTTAGCCTTTGCTTCAAGCTACACTCCAATAAATTGCAGACAACAGCTTGCATATCTTGACTATAACAATACCCAATAAGTCGAACTATGTTTTCATGATTTAAACTACTTAGAATTTCTACTTCTCGGAAAAAGAAATCCTCAGAGGACTTTTTCATGGCCTTAAGAACTTTCACAGCAACAGCTTGATCATTTTCAAGCTTGGCTCTGTATACCATACTGTGCCCACCCTCTCCAATAAGAAATCCAGGACCGAAGTTGTTTGTTGCATGTTTAAGTTGTTCTGTACTAAAACGCCTGCCGGATCCTTTTATATCTAAAGTGGCTAATCTTTGAAATAGTTTCTGACTCATCAATGATTGCATCTTACAGTTCTCAGACTTTCCAGTTTGAATATTTGAAGGTGAGGCTAATGAAACTGGCATTGACACTGATTTTTTCACCTGGTGGACTTTTCGTGCTGATTGGTTGGAGAGAGTGGATTTTGATGGAGATGACAGAGAAGATCGAAGGACTTTCTTTGTAGAAGATGAGCCCTCTTGTGAAGTCCCTGCCATCTGTACCAGAATCCTCCCTGAACTGTCCATTACTAAAAGGGTACAAGTAGGGGGCAATGTTTTCAAGCATTTTGAAACCTTTGAATCCTGTGGCCTACATCACGAATTTAAATAATGATTTTGTAAAAGAAGAGTCAAATTGAGAACTTGAAGAGAGAAAACAAAGTTAAGTATTACAGAAACTTGCTGCATCCGAGGGCAAGAATTGTTGCAAAATTTGTCCGTACTTGATGGCTCAGCGCAACCATGTAGGAGCTTCCTGTACAAACCTTTACTTGGAAATCCACCTGCAACCGATCGATATAAGAACGTGTTTTTCTTGTGACCAGAGATCAGATAACAATTCACTAAGGACCAATAAGTAAATATACGATTGGTTCTGACCTGTTTTGACTTGCACAGATCTTCATGAATATAAAATGTATTGGGATCAAATTCACAGCCATCTCGTTCTTGCACATGAACAGCAAGCACACTGTCACCTACCATAACCACCATATTGAGTAAACGCAGAAGCACTTCCCTGCTGCTGTTATCATCTTTTAGACCGACGACAATCATTCTCTTTTTCACAGTCCTGGACCGCAGCAGGGAAAACATTCCTGCCGAAACTGCTCCTAAGAATTTCGAACTGTCAAAAACACCAGATGTTTATTTGTTTGCAGGAAGCACAAGTTCTTATCAAATGAATGGAAAAATGTCCCTGTTGTACAATTTAGCCTTTTTTTGTAAGACTACTGCCTCATGGGTTATGTTTTCTCTTTTAACATAACAGTACAGCACATTAAAGAATGGTAGCTGATTAGAGAATCATGTCATAAAATGTCGAAATTTGTAGATGGATTTTAGCATTCAAGTAATGGTAGGTGCAAGGTACTAAATTCAACACTTGCCTTCACCTAGAGCCTACATTCTACCCCAAGTAAAATTCACCATTTTCAAGAATTTAATGCCTGTTGATAATAGTACTTGTAACTTCAAATGTCAGTGCCTAAATAAAATCCGAAAGAGACGTTTATGAGCCCAGATCAAAGCTTACTTAGATGTTTAAGTTTCAGTAAATGGATATGAATGCTCTTCAAGTGAGACAAGAACTGGGAAACAGATGAATAGTCAGAAGCACATAGACTTCAAACTAAGTTGCACATGCAAGATTAAGTACATGAATTCTGAAATGTGACAGTATTAGTAATTTAGTACTGAGAATTTACGGTAGCTGGAGACTGTTTTTGGGAGAAGTTCGGCAATAATTGGAGTTAATGCTTCTCCCTCCTCTCGACATTTTTTTTTTAAATGATACATCATAGTTTGTACTCTGTCCAAAAGAGCATTCAAGCCTTTTTAAGTCACTCTTTTTTTCCCTTTTTTTGATAAACTGCAGTAGTAAACCTACTTCATTGGCAAGGTACGTGGTATCATACTACGTCAAAAACAGAACTCTCTGTTACATGTCTCAGTTGGTGTGGTTAAAACCTCACCACAGTTATTAAATTATAGTTCTTGATTTGGTTTCGATTGATTAAGCTCAGGCACATCATCCCTTTCATCAGCTACCAACATTTTCTTTCTTTTTTTGTTTACACACCCCATCAGTGCTCAGACCGGATAGATGGGGCTTTACTTTGTTACTGGGAGTTAAGTTATGATCAAACTCATTAAGTATCAATAAAGTACGTTAGGTCAACTAACGAAAACAGGTTTTGCACTTGAATGAGGCAGGTAAAGAATAGAATGTGAAGCTCAACCACCTATGGATGGTCCCTGTGCTCTACCGATGTGTCCCCAGTAAAGGACTTGCATCAATTTATTTTATTATCCCAGCCCTAGAAGAGCCCGACCTAAAATTTTTGGTCCATGATTACCAACAATCCTTCATGATAAGCTATAGCTATTTGCCTGGTTATCATAATCATATCACACCCACAACAGTCTTGTTTGCATTAAAAATGTTATCGAATAATATTTATATTTTTAGACCATTAGCTCACCAGAAGAATAGTGTGCCAAGAGTATAACAAGAACAAGATCGAGGGGACGAACCAACATGAACAAAGAGTGAGAAGTTCTGAATACCACGGCAAAGGCCATGAAACAGAACGAATAGACTGGCCGATATCTTTTGATTCCTCGTCATTCCAAAAAAAATTAAGTGTCAATGAAGAAGCAATTGTTAAAACTTTCCAATAACCCATTGGGCTAAAAAAACAGGCAATTTATCACATTAGTTAAAACGTTTCAGGTACAAAAGAGAACAAGATTGCAGGCCCTGACTAGGCGTACAAACAAATTTAACATTAGAATACACATCAAACTACCGCTTTATAATTAGCCCCAATAATAGTTCCTCCATCTCCATAGCTTATAGTCAATCATGCCTTCTCAGCAACCTGCACAGAACATAGAAATAAGGACATTAGACCCATACTATTACAAGACACATTATACTAGACTGAGCATCATTCCTTCTGCATGCATTCACGCTATGTATCACAGCATTAAATTTTATGCTATGTATCCATGGTCTATAACTTTTAGCGATAAACCAGTCACTCCCTTAAATTTGCTACTGTGCACTATGCCACTATCTAGATGAGCTTCAAGTTTAACTGGACAGGGTATGATCAAGGTTAGTTTTTTTATCAATTACCCTGTTTAACAAAATATTTATTTACCCCAAAACTACTAAACCATTAACATGAATCCTATGTCCCTACTTCCAGTTCCCCGAAGAATTAACTGTCAGCTCCCTGAACAATTAACTGACTTGTGTACAGTTCCCAATTAATTATGAAAAGTAAATGCAACTTTTACCCCGCCGAAGCCAGTCCATAAAGATATGAAATATGCCTTCACTTAGCATTCCAAATAAAGCAACAGGAAATTAAAGAGATCAAGTAAAGTTCTCTCTACCAATAGAAGACACGTCATACTATATTGCTACGGCAAAGAGCCAAAGACACAATATTAATCATACAAATTATAGATCCAAAACTGTTCACTGTGCACATTCGGTGTCTTTTTCAGACAGACAGTATAATATTAAATAATTTATTTTTGGAATAAAAGGCAAGGAATTTAACTGATCCAGTATCCTGAAACCGAGGCAAGAAATCTTGACAAAAATGAGCAATTGGTGTTGATGGAACTCAGTTTGTAATTAGATATTATAACCAGAATCACCAGAATTTCTAGTAGTTCCACAACATATCAAGCACTCCCACTTATATTACTTTGCTCATATTGCAGAAAGCTGTTAATGGAAAAGGTAGAAGCTAAAGTTCATACACTGTTTCAAACCTTCACCTGTTTTCTAGCAAACTAAATCATCAATAATCAACACTTTTCAACTACTTTAAAGCAGTAAAGCACCTCGTGCATGGTTATGAACTGTGCTTCAGACATTTTAGAAAAAGTTTCGGACAATATATCAAGGCATTGCCTAAAAGAAAAATGATTTGTTTAGCATAATTACGAAAAAGAATTGGTCGTGTGTGCTAAAATAAGACCTGTTCTCTTTTTACAGAAATTTAAGATCACATTTGATGTCGGCTGAAATAAAGTAATAGAAATATAGCCGTACCAAAGTGCCCGATGACTGTAAGACCTATGTGAAACACTCCAGCTAAGAAACATGGCATGGATGGCGTGTGCGGGGGTGTGCGGTATTAGATACGACAATTTGGCAATTCCAAAATCAAGCAATTTGAGAGCGGGGGGACACGGAAATTAATAAAATAGAAATATAAATTATATATATGTAGTAAGTTAATGAAACCAGAAGCAGCATTCAAATTAAACCGAATACTCAAATAGTCATATATATTATATTTGATAAATAATATTAAAAACAAATACCATGTAAGTAAAAAAAATATAAAAGAAACAGTAGCAATACAGTCGTAGTGTACTGGTGTGAGCCAATCTGTCAAACCACAGTCCAAATATCCATCCATATACATGTATATACATGTACGCTTATATATATATACATCGAATCATCAATCCATTATAAATACAACACATAAATCTGAAACCAATACTTACTATGCATACCTACACCAATCACCCATTACATATATGCAGAGAGAGAATCGATTATTTACAGGCCAGTGCCGGAGTTTGAACGGCGATGCTAGAGTCGCCTCCTCTTCAATTAGGTGAAGTCTTTTAAATGGTAACTAAACTCCCGTTCTTTTGTGTTATGTGTTATTTTGTTTTAATTGGAATATGAAATTAGTTTTCTACCCATCCCGCACACCCTTTCCGCACCGCCACGACCACGAATCCCTGCTTTGTAGGTGACCAGCATAAAACACTTAAAAACAATTAACATTTGGGAGTAGAGTACCCTTAGTTTGGATTAAATCCAGAATTTGACTGGATTTACTTCAAACCAATATTTGAACAGGCTGTTGTAGGGTCTCTAGTCATTTTCATTAAGCCAATACCTTATCACATGGGAACTGTGTGAAGTACTGGAAACCAATTATGGCACATATCAGGAAAGATACTTTGTTCAGTGTTTTAATTTTAGCATTCTTAAGCACCTTCCTTTGTATACAGAAAATGATCTTGACATGGTAAACAAAAAAGGATTACATAGTTATAATGTTATTATCTTTCAAAATACTGTACTATTGTAGCACTTACACTGGATTAAAATAATTGCTGGCATCATCTAGAAAGAATTACAGTCATAAGCCAGACACAACACAGGAACTACGTGTAAATAACAGACCACTAAAAAACAAACAATAAAACATTGAAAACCCAAACCATCTTTATAAAGAAACTTATTAATGAAAGCATAAATTCTAGATCACCTTGTTAAGAGGATTGTCAGGGGATTTCTTCCACAACTTCCATATCATATCCTTGTACTGAGTGTGAGTAAGGCCTGGTTTCTCCGCCTTCACCTTCGGAAGCTCAGCTTCTTCAAATGCCTGTACATATATAATATATATTACCAATAAATCATGTAGGAAAAAAACGTTTGAATAATAGCAACAAATTTTATCCTTATCTGCGCTTAAGCGGGAACTAGGAGCCCAGACTCAACATTTCAAATCAAAATGAAAATGCATTTTCATCAGTTCTTTTGGCCAATCAAACTCTATAATTCAATAAACCGTGATTACATTTAAAGGATTCACTAACATGAACCAATATGCAAATCATCAATTGAAACTTGATTAGCATAAACTCTATAATGCAGCAACTTAAATTAGCATCGACTATAATTCAGTATATGAAACAAACAATACGTAATTTAAAATTCAATTAATCCAAACGATACGATTAACAAGATTAACAAGACAACGAAAATAGACCTTAAAAGCAGCCTTGAGTCTTTTCTCGGGATGCTTATCCACAGGCAAACTCTCCACAACACTCATCTGAGCAATCGCATCCTCCACAGACCTGGCCTCAATTATAGAATCATCACGATTCGTATTCGCCACAAGTACCACACTCTCATACTCCTCCTCCGCCGCAGTCCTACTATTCCTCCTCTTATCTTCCTCAACTTTCTTCTTAATCTCCGCTTGCTCCTCCTCTCTCCTTTTCCTCAGCTCCGCCTCCGTAACTTTCGGAACCGGTATCGAAACTCGATTCGCCTTCTTATCATTCTTCTTCACCGCTTTCTCCAGCTCCTTCTCTTCTAACTCCGCTAATCGTTTCGCTTCGGCTTTTCGAGCCGCGGCTTCAGCGCGCTTCTCGGCTTCCTCTTCGCGTTTCTTAGCGGCGCGTGATTTGGCGCCCTCGGCTTCGCGCCAATACTGTTCCTCCTTGTCGCGAGCTTCGCGCTCTTTGCGCTCGCTCTCGGTGGCGCTTTTGCGTGCCCTAGCCGCCTCGGCTTTGCTGTTTACTCCCATTTTCTTCGGCGGCATCTTTGATCAACGGCGGTGAGTATCGGATTTGGTGAATTGAGATGATTTTGATCGGAGATATACGTATACGGAATTGTATCTATAGCTGGTGAATATGTTTACTGAGATAGTGAGATGTGTTGGATTAAAATGAAGGTGAAGTCGGTTTGTAAAAGAGTTGGGCCTGCAGGGTGGCAGAAATGGGCTTAGTTCGGCCCAAGAAGATATAACTATATTGGATCATATTTTCACGTTTCACTTGTATGTCTCTATGTACAGTATCATGCCATTGTTAGGTACTTTCCTATTGGATATTTCCTATTGGATTTTTTATTGTGCTCAAAGAATGTTAATAGAAATGGTTATATTTTTGACATTTCTTATAGTGAATAAACTATAAGTTTCTATATTTAAAAAATTATTTATATCTATTTTAATTTAATTTTGGATATTTGTCAAATATACCAAAGTTAGAGTATGTTTTTGCAAAATACTAACCTGTACAATTTATTGCAAATTTACGTTTTTCAAAAAAAAAGAATTAAATAGTTTGCAATAATACGAACGTTACCACCTGCATTTTTTCACTCTCTCTCTTCACTCTCTTCTCTCTCGTTCTCTCAATGTCATATCCAATCCCCGACTGACCTTGACTCCCCGACCTCCTCCGGCGACCTCCCGACCTCCACTTCTTTCTCCGACATCCCCAATCCTCACTCTCTCTCTTCTTCACCGTCAAACACTTCTCCGCCTCCACCTCCACCTCCATTAGATCGAACCGGCCCCGCAGGACACCATTAATATCAAATTTTCAATAGATAATCAGGTGATTCATATTATCGATTGAGAGAGAACTACTTTCGGATTTGGAGGTTTTGTTTTAGATTTTGGTTGATTTTAGATGAAATTGCGTTTGGTTGATTTCGGTGGCTTTGGATGTTACGTTTGGCTGATTTCGGTGACTTTGGGTGTTGCGTTTGATTGATTTCGGATTTGGGTTGAAATAATTAAGTTGCAAATAGTTTATTTGGGCTGCTTTCAGATTTGGTAAAATTTACATCCAGTTGATTTTAGTTGCATCCCGTATTTTTGCAATTTTTTTCAAAAAACTGTATTTTTACAATAAATATTGTATATTTGCAAAAATATCTTTAAAATAATATTATTTTTGCAAAAAAATTAAAATCATTAGGTATTTTTCAAAAAAATCCTTTATTTTATTTGTATTTTATTTGGGATTATTTAATGATCTTTTTATGAGATGATTGGATAAAGTTTGAAATATGACAATAATAAAAAATAAATAACTATTATTTAATTACAATCTGTTGATGATGTTTGATACCTAAAAATATTTTTAATGTAAGTATTTTTTTACCAACATTAGTGTTGAAACCTTACAACAAGGATATCTCAATTACGCTTTTTAACTGGAAAAAAGAATGGGAGAATATGGTTTTAAATATGAAAACCGAAATCACAATCAAATCGAAAAATCAATTTCGATTTCAATTACAAAACCAAATCAAAAAAAGATATTACAGCCTATATAAAACTAAAATTGATGTCATACAAACTTACACAACTTCAAAATAAATGGGGCAAGCCCGTTTGGGAAATATTATTTTTTAGAAATAAGTTACTTATTCTGGAAAAAAGTTAGGACATATGTACTTTTTTTTGAAATAAGTAATTTATTTTTGCAAGATAACAAATATTAAACTTCTCATACACATTTTTCTTAAAAAAAAGTATATAAATACAAATTTTTTTTTAAAATAAGTAACTTATAAGTTGATTCTAAAATTTGCCAAACGGGCACATATATATAGTGCAACTCATACAATGTCTGAACATTAAAATCAAAATGTAACAGCCCGACTTTTCGGACTATTAATTCTAAATTGAAAACTAACATAAAGTACATTTTATTAATCAAAAATTCTATTACAAAGATAACTATTACAAAAGCGCAGCTAATGATGACAATTTACTCCGAATCTAAGATCCTTGAAATCCAATGCTATCCCACTCGATCTTACACCGAACCTGAAAATTGTAAGTAATGAGCTATACAGCCCAGCAAGTAACCAATCGATCTAACTAGTAAGGCCAAGTAACACGTACATATAAAGATAGTATAATTCAATACAATACAATAACGATATATGAAACAATCACTTACGATGCACTTATTCTTATTCGATATAATTCGATAGCACATAACAACAATAACAATAACTTGAAACCCACAATTCATACCACGACCACTACAACCCGGTGATAACGGTCCTAAATTTTCAGAAAACTGTCACTACAACCCGGTGACTCGGTCCTAAGTCTTTATTTTCGCAAACCATGGTATAAATCAGAGTTTCAAGACTATTGCTTACACATAACAAATATACTATAACACATATCAATTCAAAATAAATAATCACTTAGCCGAAATTTTAATAATCAAATATACACACACAACACATAATTTTGAACACACTAGAAAGAACGATCAGAAACTTACCTCTATGCGGAAACTCAAGAATCAAATCATCCTAGATCATGTATTCAATTCTGACCAGATCTGTATTTTGCATTTTTGACCCTCTAAACGACATTTTCTTGAAAAACTCAAAGAACGAAAGTTGTAGAACATGAAAATATCTTTCCGAAAAGTCCAGAATCAATGAATTCCGACGTACGATGAATTTTCTACGAATTTTATAAAACTGCTGAATTATATGTAAAGGAGACCTACGAATTTTGTTATAAAAGATGGAGAAGGAGAATATGATGTATTTATAATGTCTTACAAACCCTAATTAAATAAGGTAATTCTAAAAATTGATCCTAATAATTTTACAACCTCCCCAAGTAATTCTTAAAATAAAATATCCTATTTATGATATCAATCTTCTAAAATTTTCTCACGCTTCTTTCCCATAATAACAAATCTTATCTTTGATTAACTAATTTGCACAAAAAGAAATTAATGCTCTAAATAAGAATTAATCTAGTATATTTTTAAAACTCTAATTCCAATTTTACTAATTATCCTAATTTTAGAATCTCATCTATATTTTAGACTAATATCTTCAAATTCAATTTTAATACCTAACTTTTTAGTAATTTTTTATTCATTCTTTTTCTATTATTCTTTTATTATTATTATTATTATTATTATTATTATTATTATTATTATTATTATTATTATTATTATTATTCTAAAATAACGGGATATTACATACTACCCTCCTTAAAAAAAATTTGGTCCCCAAATTCTTCAACAATCCTAAACTCCAAAAAGTTTGTGACACATCTATTCTAAACGTCTACTCCCAAACGATAGTCTATAGGATCGCATCCTAGGGAATGTACTAGTCCCATACCTAACACACTCCGAAGGACAGCCCGCTCTGATACCAACTGTAACAGCCCGACTTTTCGGACTATTAATTCTAAATTGAAAACTAACATAAAGTACATTTTATTAATCAAAAATTCTATTACAAAGATAACTATTACAAAAGCGCAGCTAATGATGACAATTTACTCCGAATCTAAGATCCTTGAAATCCAATGCTATCCCACTCGATCTTACACCGAACCTGAAAATTGTAAGTAATGAGCTATACAGCCCAGCAAGTAACCAATCGATCTAACTAGTAAGGCCAAGTAACACGTACATATAAAGATAGTATAATTCAATACAATACAATAACGATATACGAAACAATCACTTACGATGCACTTATTCTTATTCAATATAATTCGATAGCACATAACAACAATAACAATAACTTGAAACCCACAATTCATACCACGACCACTACAACCCGGTGATAACGGTCCTAAATTTTCAGAAAACTGTCACTACAACCCGGTGACTCGGTCCTAAGTCTTTATTTTCGCAAACCATGGTATAAATCAGAGTTTCAAGACTATTGCTTACACATAACAAATATACTATAACACATATCAATTCAAAATAAATAATCACTTAGCCGAAATTTTAATAATCAAATATACACACACAACACATAATTTTGAACACACTAGAAAGAACGATCAGAAACTTACCTCTATGCGGAAACTCAAGAATCAAATCATCCTAGATCATGTATTCAATTCTGACCAGATCTGTATTTTGCATTTTTGACCCTCTAAACGACATTTTCTTGAAAAACTCAAAGAACGAAAGTTGTAGAACATGAAAATATCTTTCCGAAAAGTCCAGAATCAATGAATTCCGACGTACGATGAATTTTCTACGAATTTTATAAAACTGCTGAATTATATGTAAAGGAGACCTACGAATTTTGTTATAAAAGATGGAGAAGGAGAATATGATGTATTTATAATGTCTTACAAACCCTAATTAAATAAGGTAATTCTAAAAATTGATCCTAATAATTTTACAACCTCCCCAAGTAATTCTTAAAATAAAATATCCTATTTATGATATCAATCTTCTAAAATTTTCTCACGCTTCTTTCCCATAATAACAAATCTTATCTTTGATTAACTAATTTGCACAAAAAGAAATTAATGCTCTAAATAAGAATTAATCTAGTATATTTTTAAAACTCTAATTCCAATTTTACTAATTATCCTAATTTTAGAATCTCATCTATATTTTAGACTAATATCTTCAAATTCAATTTTAATACCTAACTTTTTAGTAATTTTTTATTCATTCTTTTTCTATTATTCTTTTATTATTATTATTATTATTATTATTATTATTATTATTATTATTATTATTATTATTATTATTCTAAAATAACGGGATATTACATACTACCCTCCTTAAAAAAAATTTGGTCCCCAAATTCTTCAACAATCCTAAACTCCAAAAAGTTTGTGACACATCTATTCTAAACGTCTACTCCCAAACGATAGTCTATAGGATCGCATCCTAGGGAATGTACTAGTCCCATACCTAACACACTCCGAAGGACAGCCCGCTCTGATACCAACTGTAACAGCCCGACTTTTCGGACTATTAATTCTAAATTGAAAACTAACATAAAGTACATTTTATTAATCAAAAATTCTATTACAAAGATAACTATTACAAAAGCGCAGCTAATGATGACAATTTACTCCGAATCTAAGATCCTTGAAATCCAATGCTATCCCACTCGATCTTACACCGAACCTGAAAATTGTAAGTAATGAGCTATACAGCCCAGCAAGTAACCAATCGATCTAACTAGTAAGGCCAAGTAACACGTACATATAAAGATAGTATAATTCAATACAATACAATAACGATATACGAAACAATCACTTACGATGCACTTATTCTTATTCAATATAATTCGATAGCACATAACAACAATAACAATAACTTGAAACCCACAATTCATACCACGACCACTACAACCCGGTGATAACGGTCCTAAATTTTCAGAAAACTGTCACTACAACCCGGTGACTCGGTCCTAAGTCTTTATTTTCGCAAACCATGGTATAAATCAGAGTTTCAAGACTATTGCTTACACATAACAAATATACTATAACACATATCAATTCAAAATAAATAATCACTTAGCCGAAATTTTAATAATCAAATATACACACACAACACATAATTTTGAACACACTAGAAAGAACGATCAGAAACTTACCTCTATGCGGAAACTCAAGAATCAAATCATCCTAGATCATGTATTCAATTCTGACCAGATCTGTATTTTGCATTTTTGACCCTCTAAACGACATTTTCTTGAAAAACTCAAAGAACGAAAGTTGTAGAACATGAAAATATCTTTCCGAAAAGTCCAGAATCAATGAATTCCGACGTACGATGAATTTTCTACGAATTTTATAAAACTGCTGAATTATATGTAAAGGAGACCTACGAATTTTGTTATAAAAGATGGAGAAGGAGAATATGATGTATTTATAATGTCTTACAAACCCTAATTAAATAAGGTAATTCTAAAAATTGATCCTAATAATTTTACAACCTCCCCAAGTAATTCTTAAAATAAAATATCCTATTTATGATATCAATCTTCTAAAATTTTCTCACGCTTCTTTCCCATAATAACAAATCTTATCTTTGATTAACTAATTTGCACAAAAAGAAATTAATGCTCTAAATAAGAATTAATCTAGTATATTTTTAAAACTCTAATTCCAATTTTACTAATTATCCTAATTTTAGAATCTCATCTATATTTTAGACTAATATCTTCAAATTCAATTTTAATACCTAACTTTTTAGTAATTTTTTATTCATTCTTTTTCTATTATTCTTTTATTATTATTATTATTATTATTATTATTATTATTATTATTATTATTATTCTAAAATAACGGGATATTACATACTACCCTCCTTAAAAAAAATTTGGTCCCCAAATTCTTCAACAATCCTAAACTCCAAAAAGTTTGTGACACATCTATTCTAAACGTCTACTCCCAAACGATAGTCTATAGGATCGCATCCTAGGGAATGTACTAGTCCCATACCTAACACACTCCGAAGGACAGCCCGCTCTGATACCAACTGTAACAGCCCGACTTTTCGGACTATTAATTCTAAATTGAAAACTAACATAAAGTACATTTTATTAATAAAAAATTCTATTACAAAGATAACTATTACAAAAGCGCAGCTAATGATGACAATTTACTCCGAATCTAAGATCCTTGAAATCCAATGCTATCCCACTCGATCTTACACCGAACCTGAAAATTGTAAGTAATGAGCTATACAGCCCAGCAAGTAACCAATCGATCTAACTAGTAAGGCCAAGTAACACGTACATATAAAGATAGTATAATTCAATACAATACAATAACGATATACGAAACAATCACTTACGATGCACTTATTCTTATTCGATATAATTCGATAGCACATAACAACAATAACAATAACTTGAAACCCACAATTCATACCACGACCACTACAACCCGGTGATAACGGTCCTAAATTTTCAGAAAACTGTCACTACAACCCGGTGACTCGGTCCTAAGTCTTTATTTTCGCAAACCATGGTATAAATCAGAGTTTCAAGACTATTGCTTACACATAACAAATATACTATAACACATATCAATTCAAAATAAATAATCACTTAGCCGAAATTTTAATAATCAAATATACACACACAACACATAATTTTGAACACACTAGAAAGAACGATCAGAAACTTACCTCTATGCGGAAACTCAAGAATCAAATCATCCTAGATCATGTATTCAATTCTGACCAGATCTGTATTTTGCATTTTTGACCCTCTAAACGACATTTTCTTGAAAAACTCAAAGAACGAAAGTTGTAGAACATGAAAATATCTTTCCGAAAAGTCCAGAATCAATGAATTCCGACGTACGATGAATTTTCTATGAATTTTATAAAACTGCTGAATTATATGTAAAGGAGACCTACGAATTTTGTTATAAAAGATGGAGAAGGAGAATATGATGTATTTATAATGTCTTACAAACCCTAATTAAATAAGGTAATTCTAAAAATTGATCCTAATAATTTTACAACCTCCCCAAGTAATTCTTAAAATAAAATATCCTATTTATGATATCAATCTTCTAAAATTTTCTCACGCTTCTTTCCCATAATAACAAATCTTATCTTTGATTAACTAATTTGCACAAAAAGAAATTAATGCTCTAAATAAGAATTAATCTAGTATATTTTTAAAACTCTAATTCCAATTTTACTAATTATCCTAATTTTAGAATCTCATCTATATTTTAGACTAATATCTTCAAATTCAATTTTAATACCTAACTTTTTAGTAATTTTTTATTCATTATTTTTCTATTATTCTTTTATTATTATTATTATTATTATTATTATTATTATTATTATTATTATTATTATTATTATTATTATTATTATTATTATTATTCTAAAATAACGGGATATTACATACTACCCTCCTTAAAAAAAATTTGGTCCCCAAATTCTTCAACAATCCTAAACTCCAAAAAGTTTGTGACACATCTATTCTAAACGTCTACTCCCAAACGATAGTCTATAGGATCGCATCCTAGGGAATGTACTAGTCCCATACCTAACACACTCCGAAGGACAGCCCGCTCTGATACCAACTGTAACAGCCCGACTTTTCGGACTATTAATTCTAAATTGAAAACTAACATAAAGTACATTTTATTAATCAAAAATTCTATTACAAAGATAACTATTACAAAAGCGCAGCTAATGATGACAATTTACTCCGAATCTAAGATCCTTGAAATCCAATGCTATCCCACTCGATCTTACACCGAACCTGAAAATTGTAAGTAATGAGCTATACAGCCCAGCAAGTAACCAATCGATCTAACTAGTAAGGCCAAGTAACACGTACATATAAAGATAGTATAATTCAATACAATACAATAACGATATACGAAACAATCACTTACGATGCACTTATTCTTATTCGATATAATTCGATAGCACATAACAACAATAACAATAACTTGAAACCCACAATTCATACCACGACCACTACAACCCGGTGATAACGGTCCTAAATTTTCAGAAAACTGTCACTACAACCCGGTGACTCGGTCCTAAGTCTTTATTTTCGCAAACCATGGTATAAATCAGAGTTTCAAGACTATTGCTTACACATAACAAATATACTATAACACATATCAATTCAAAATAAATAATCACTTAGCCGAAATTTTAATAATCAAATATACACACACAACACATAATTTTGAACACACTAGAAAGAACGATCAGAAACTTACCTCTATGCGGAAACTCAAGAATCAAATCATCCTAGATCATGTATTCAATTCTGACCAGATCTGTATTTTGCATTTTTGACCCTCTAAACGACATTTTCTTGAAAAACTCAAAGAACGAAAGTTGTAGAACATGAAAATATCTTTCCGAAAAGTCCAGAATCAATGAATTCCAACGTACGATGAATTTTCTACGAATTTTATAAAACTGCTGAATTATATGTAAAGGAGACCTACGAATTTTGTTATAAAAGATGGAGAAGGAGAATATGATGTATTTATAATGTCTTACAAACCCTAATTAAATAAGGTAATTCTAAAAATTGATCCTAATAATTTTACAACCTCCCCAAGTAATTCTTAAAATAAAATATCCTATTTATGATATCAATCTTCTAAAATTTTCTCACGCTTCTTTCCCATAATAACAAATCTTATCTTTGATTAACTAACTTGCACAAAAAGAAATTAATGCTCTAAATAAGAATTAATCTAGTATATTTTTAAAACTCTAATTCCAATTTTACTAATTATCCTAATTTTAGAATCTCATCTATATTTTAGACTAATATCTTCAAATTCAATTTTAATACCTAACTTTTTAGTAATTTTTTATTCATTCTTTTTCTATTATTCTTTTATTATTATTATTATTATTATTATTATTATTATTATTATTATTATTATTCTAAAATAACGGGATATTACACAAAATCAGTTCCATTAACATATAAGTACTAATCATTATCCTGTATCCACAAACAGTTTTAATTTCTAATGGTATGAAACAAAAAATAAGAAAACATGAAAACTAATATTATATATATATATATATATAAATTGATTGTCAAAACTTCCTCAAGAAGACTCATAAAATTTCCTTAAAAAGACTCACAAAACTTTCTCAAGAATACTCAAAAAGCTTCCTCAAGAAGACTTGCAAAACTTATCTAAGAAGACTTGTAATACTTATCAAAGAAGAATTGAATATCTTACTTAGTAAGACTTGTAAACCAACTCCTATAAATAGGCCAGTTGGTGAAACAGATTTAGAGATGTTAGGTCCCGAAGTATCGTAGAAGTGAGGTTGAATACGATACTACCAAAATATTTCGATTTTCAAGATTTTTGGGTATAACAATTTTTCGGATCTTGAAATCAAAATAACGAAACACAATTTCAGGAATATATCTTTATTGATAATAAATCCGAAGGAGTGTTACAACTTCTAATCCAATGGATTAGCTTCAAAACCTGAACACTCCTAAGGATAGTTTAGGCACGAGGACCTTCTACCCGACACTTCCTGAAAGCGGGCTAAGCCGACTTTCCTACTAGATGGACTGTCTAGCAGCTTACACTACTAAGGATAGTTTAGGCACGAGGACCTTCTACCCGACACTTCCTGAAAGTGGGCTAAGCCGGCTTTCCTACTAGATGGACTGTCTAGCAGCTTATACAGAGAAGATATAAGAGAGAGAAGAGAGAGTTGTGTGTTGAGGTTTGTTTTGAAATGTAATACAACAGGCATATTTATTGGTTTTAGAAAGTCACTATTTGACACTATTCCAACAACCCCTAAATAGTAACCGAGCACTATTCCAACAACCCCCAAATAGTAACCGAGCACTATTACACCAACCCCAAATAGTAACCGTTGGTTACTATTCATATAAATAGTACTATTCATATGAATAGTGATTTCAGATACTATTCATATGAATAGTAATTTTGGATACTATTCATTTTCCTCTTAATTTGACATCCTTAAATATTCAGCTTCCAACTAACTAGAGGATATCAATACTGCTCTAAACTCAATCATACCTCTTGAACAGTTTTTCTGAGTTAGATACTTCGATTCTTTTGTGAAGTGTTGACGCCTAGTGCAACTGGTCTGGTTCACAGACGACTAACATTCGCCCGTGGTCTTCATATCATGTCTTTAAGAACACTGCTAAGAATTGTGCAATCATAAAAACTTTATCACTGGAATCTTTTGGCCCTTCAACTGAATCGTCTGTACATCTTAATTTGTCACTGAGGCTTGATCATGTTAATGAACTTCTTTCAGCAACTTGATCCTTGTTGATGCTTGTTCTTCAAATTTCACGATCCCTGTATAGAGTTAATATTATTTATCTTTTATCCTAGTTTAGTTATATACGTCCTCTATTACATATTACATTACATTATGCTTTACAATCTCCCCCTATTTGATTGTTAGAGTTTAAGAAGCAAATTCCAAGAGGATAACTCAACTGATACATCAAAATAAAATACAAAGATAAATAATATTAAAGTGCATTCTGGATCATATGTATACATTTTCCAGATTTCTAAAATTAACCAAGTGAGAGTTAATTGTTCCTCTAGACTGAACATATCTTCAAGTTTGCCTTGCTTTCTTTCCACATAGCACTAATACTCCCATTAGCTTTTCCTTCCCCAAAATAAAGTTAATTCCGTGTCAACAACCTTTTCTTTGCCCTTACGCCCAGTAGATTTTTCTTGATCATCCAACTTCTCCCCCTCAGTTGGGTTATCCTCCAAACTAGTAGGATGTAGAGTTGGTAAATTAGACGAAAATGGATTTACCAAGGAGTTGATTGCATCATTAAACTGGGCTGCCATGGTATTCAATTGAACCTGGAATACATCATGTTGAATAAGCTGCAAATTTTTGATTTCTCCAACGGACTTACAGATATTTGACAACTCTTTCTCCATTGTTTGGACCCATGTAAGGAGTCTGTTGTATTCCTTTCTGGTTACATGTGCATGTGGTTGAGTAGGTTCCTCACTCGTACGTTCTGCATGTGTTTCACTCAACACTCTATATTCACTCGGTTTAGTGGTTTGCGTTACACTTACATGTTCTGTTTATGTTTCCCTCAACTCTCTTCCAGAGCTTCCACCGAGATGTGTACTGCAAATGAAATCATCCTAGCCCCTTTTTCAGAGGTCACAGATGGTGCAATGAAAGTTCGTGAGCTTCCGTCCTCGCGTGAAGCGAGTTGCCGACCACTGGTAAAGAGTGGAAAATCTCGAAAGAGATCCAGAGATTTTCCCTCTGGGAGGTTAAACTTGAATCGATTAAATGGCACAGAACCCAAGTTTCCTTCATATGTCTGTGAAGACACTTGGTTCATAAAAGAACCACCTACCGATGGATCTTTCCGTAAAATGGAAGATTCACCAGCAGTTATTGAGGTAGGTAATTCCACCTCGGATGCTTATGAAGGCATTTGATCTTTAGAAAGATCATCAACCACTCTTATGTTCTGTGAAATGGAACTCAAGATAGTTGCTCCCGTCAATTCAACCTCATTTACATTTTCACTCATTGGATAGGGAAGAATTGTTTCACTAACAGTTGCCGTTACCTCAGGTTCGTTGGGTTTACTCCGTTTAGAATGAGGTAGAGCGGCTGATGTAACTAACTCCTTATGTGGTGCTGCTGAGGCACTATCTCCCTCAAAAGTGTTGATGGATGGTCGTTTAAGTGACAATTGAGGTGTAGGAGTTTGTTGTGTTTGTGTTTGCATTTGAAAAATGGGTTCTTCGACCTGTGTTAGAGTCGGTGGGATTTCCTGCTCTTGGTCGGGTAAGATGGCCACTGGGGGCTGTAGAAACTGTATTTTCTGTGACACAGCAGGGAATACAGAGGTTGGAATAGCAGGGATTCAAATATTACCTTGTTGTATACCTGCTCTCACTGGTCTTGGTAATAACGGAAATGGGACAGTCTTTAGATATTCAGTTAGGACTGTAGGCACATCCGTATATTTCTTTTTGCTTATGTAATTAATTACATTCGTCTTCATGAAAGAACATTCCACTTTTGACCATTTTCCAAGCGTGCCCTGTCTTCATCATTCAAAAAATCATTTAATATTAGCTGTAGAAACCTTGGATATAGACATTTGACATTTTGAGTCTGAACATCTCTTGTTCCCAAGTGTTTCATCTTTAAAATGATTTGACCAAGCACTATTTTTCCAAAATTAATCCTCAAATTATTGGCGACCGCATACCCTATTTTTTGAGTAAATTCAGGTATTCGATCTTGATTTGTTCTATCTGAGGAAAAAACATGGTTAAGAGTGTGAAAGAAGAAATTCTAGTACTGGGTTAGAAACGTTCTAGAAAGATTACCAGTATTGAAATTGCCATCTTGGTACCTTATAAAACGAAAGAACATTTCAATCTGTTCAGGCGTAGGATCAGAAACAAGATTTTCCATAGGAAAATGAAGAATTCGATTAACATCTCGTTCAGTGACCCTAATCGACCTACCAAACAGTCGATATGTGATTGCACACCCGTCCTGTCCAGAAGTGTTAACCGCACTGCAATATAGTTCACGCAATGCATCATGGTTAAGCTGTACTGGTGTAACTAAAGCTTAGCGAATTAATGAATGTTCATTCAGAAATTGTGTCCAAGCCCGAAATTGCTCATCCAGAATGGTTTCGATTTGCTGAATGGAAATAGGATTAACTTTAGCAATTAAAAAGCTTCCCTACAATGCCATTTTCAAAACTTTGAGGAAATTCAAAAAACAAGGGTTAGTTTTTATAAAGGATGATGTATAAAGCAAGAATATGAAATCCGATCTAAAAACCACCAGCTAGATTGAGAGAACTTTCCGATCAAAGCTCGAAATATTCAGCAATTGTATGTATATGCTCTGTATATCTGAAAAATGATGATGTTAAACACAAACAAAAACTCATCATTTATAAGGTTTCAAGGTTTAGTGGGTTAGGTGTGATAGTGACAGGTTATGTTGAAAAAATAACACCGTTCAATAATTTCTCACCTAACAACCTAATTAGCCTAAAAACATCTTATCACTGAAACCTGTCAGCCGAAAAACATCTTATCACCGAAACCTATCAGCCTATACACATATACACATATTTAATACTTCTAATTATTATGGATTTAAAAATAATCACGCAGTAAATCAAGAATTAATCCACAACAATCAGATATACTCACAATTAAATAGACATAAAATTAACAAAATATCATTAATTGATATATGTCAATAAAATATTTATTTAATTATGCTACAATGATATCTCCAGAATAATCATGCAGGTAAGCAAATAAAACAAACAAAATCCAGAGAATGAAATTCACTAGCTGCAAGCAAATTGAACAGATATTTTAAAAGATCATGTGAAATTTAACATACCAAGCTCACTTACCAACTTTGAAAAGGTTGCTTCATCCAAAGCTTTAGTAAAAATGTCTGCCAACTGTTTTTCACTAGGAACAAAATGCAGTTCCACAGTGCCTTTCATCACATGCTCCCTGATGAAATGGTATCTGATGTCTATGTGCTTGGTTCTAGAATGCTGCACTGGATTATGTGATATTGCAATTGCACTAGTGTTGTCACAGAAAATTGGGATCTTTTCAACTTTAACTCCATAGTCAAGTAGTTGATTTCTCATCCATAGAATCTGTGCACAATAACTCCCAACTGCTATGTATTCAGCCTCTGCAGTTGAAGTAGATACTGAGTTCTGCTTCTTACTGAACCATGAGACCAGCTTATTTCCCAAGAATTGACAAGTTCCTGTGGTACTTTTTCTATCCATTTTGCAACCTGCATAATCTACATCTGAGTAACCAGTTAGATCAAAACCAGAATCTCTAGGGTACCAAATGCCAAGGTTTGGTGTTCCCTTGAGGTATCTGAAAATCATTTTAATAGCTACTAAGTGAGATTCCCTAGGATCAGCTTGAAATCTAGCACATAAACATGTAGCAAACATAATATCAGGTCTACTAGCTGTTAAGTATAAAAGAGATCCAACCATGCCCCTATAACTTGTCATGTCCACCTTCTTTTCCTCAGTATTCAGTTCAAGCTTAGTGGTAGTGGCCATGGGTGTTTTTGTAGAAGAGCAATCTGCTAAATCAAACCTTTTTAAAAGATTATAAATGTATTTTGTTTGACTAATAAAAATTCCCTCATTCACTTGTTTAACTTGTAAACCAAGAAAATAAGTTAATCACCCATCATACTCATTTCATATCTATTTTACATGAGTTTGGCAAACCTCTTGCAAAGTTTCTCATCTGTAGACCCAAATATTATATCATCTACATAAATTTGGACAAGTATCATAGAGCCATTGACATTTCTATAAAAGATAGTTTTATCAACAGTACCTCCAATGAAGTGATTCTCTATAAGGAACTGTGAGAGTGTGTCATACCAGGCTCTAGGTGCTTGCTTCAGGCCATAGAGTGCTTTGAGTAGAAAGAACACATATTCTGGAAAGTCTGGATCTTCAAAACCAGGCGGTTGACTAACATACACCTCCTCCTCCAGAATACCATTCAGAAATGCACTCTTGACATCCATTTGATAGACTTTGAAATTGGCATGCGCTGCATAGGCCAGGAAGATCCTTATTGCTTCTAACCTTGCCACTGGAGCAAAGGTTTCTTCAAAATCAATTCCTTCCTCTTGAAAGTAGCCTTTATCAACTAATCTAGCTTTATTCCTTGTGACTATGCCATTCTCATCCATCTTGTTCTTGAATACCCACTTAGTGCCAATCACAGATTTGTCTTTAGGTTTGGGTACAAGTTTCCATACTTCATTTCTTTCAAACTGGTTTAGCTCTTCTTGAATTGCTAAAACCCAATCTGGATCCAGAAGAGCATGTTCAACTCTCTTTGGTTCCTCTTTCGATATAAAACTTCTATATAAGCATTCTTCTTGAGTTGCTCTTCTGGTTTGGACCTTTGCATTAGGATCTCCAATGATAAGCTCAAATGGATGATCACTGGTCCATTTTCTTTGTGGTGGTAAGTTTGACCTTGATGAAGTGGCTTCATTTTCTCTGTATTGATCATTGTGAGAAACTCCCCCTGAGTGTATGTCCCTCGAGATTGATGGAGTACTTGCAGATTTATCAACAGATGCTTCTCTTTGATTTTCAACTGATGGTGTAAGTTGCTCTTCAACAGGTGGTTCATTCTGCACTTCAACTGATGATCCTTGTCTGTTTCTCACACCATTTGATCTCCATTCTTCATCATCATCTTCACTTTCTTCACCACTTCTCTCATTCTCAAATGAGAGAGACTCATGAAAACCTTCATCTACTAGACCAGATATTTTTTTGTCATCAAAGACAACATGTATGGACTCCATTACAATGTTTAGTCTTAGGTTGTAGACTCTGTAGGATTTTCCAGCTGAGTATCCAACAAAGATAGCTTCATCTGCCTTTGAATCAAATTTTCCAAGATGCTCACCATGATTTTTCAGTACAAAACATTTGCATCCAAAGACTTGCAGAAAGTTGATTGTTGGTTTCTTGCCTTTGAAAAGTTGATAAGGTGTCATGCCTTTTGCTTGATTGACCAAAGAAATATTCTGAGTGTAGCATGCAGTGTTTATAGCTTCTACCCAGAAGTATGTTGGTAGCTTAGCTCTTCAAGCATTGTTCTTGCAGCTTCAATTAGAGTTTTGTTCTATCTTTCCACTACACCATTTTGTTGAGGAGTTCTTGGTGCAGAGAATTCTTGGGTAATTCCTTCTTCTTCACAAAACTCTCTTATTACAGAATTCTTGAACTCAGTTCCATTGTAACTTCTGATTCTCCTTACTTTGAGTAAAGGATTGTTGTTTACTATCTTGATGTGATTTATAATTACTTCATATGCCTCATCCTTAGAGTACAGAAAGAATGTCCAAGAGAATTTTGAGAAATCATAAATAATCACAAGACAGTATTTCTTCTTTGAGATTGACAACACATTGACTGGTCCAAAGAGATCCATGTGAAGTAGTTGCAAGGGTTGGTCAATTGATGACATTGACTTTGATTTGAAAGAGGCCTTCTTCTGCTTCCCTTTCTAGCATGCATCACACAATCCATCCTTGGAGTAATCCAATTTTTGAATACCTCTAACCAAATCCTTCTTTACCAACTCATTCATTGCTTTAAAACTCAAGTGTGACAGTCTTTTATGCCAAAGCCAACCTTCATCTACACTTGACTTGCTGAGAAGACATGTAGTCATTTTTGCATTTGTTGAATTGAAGTCAGCAATGTACACATTTCCTCTTCTATCTCATGTCAACACTACCTTGTTGTCATTTTTCTTGAAAATGACACAAGCTTCAGATGTGAACCAGACATTCTGGCCTTTATCACACAGTTGGCTGACAATTAGCAAGTTAAGCTTAAGTCCATCAACCAGTGCTACTTCTTCAATGACAACATTCCCTTGTGAAATCAAGCCATATTCTCTAGTATATCCTTTGCTGTTATCTCCAAAGGTAATGCTAGGGCCAGCTCTCTCCTCAAACTTAGTGAGCAGGGTAGAATCTCCAGTCATGTGCCTAGAACAACCACTATCTAGGTACCAAAGATTATTTCTGTGTCCCTGGTTGCTTGCTGAACTAGCCTCTTCATCAGTTTCGTTTGCCATGAGTGCAAGATTGACAAACTCCTCTTCTGCATTTGAGTCACCTCCAGCAGCCCAGTCACTATCTTTTGACACGAATGCTCTCCCTTGTTGCTTGAGAAGATCAAAATATTTCTTCTAGTAATCAATAGCTTCAAACTGCTTCTTTTCTTTCTCAGCTTGGGATTTCCTGCATTCATTGGCAAAGTGACCAGCAATTCCACAGCTATAGCATTTGATCTTTGATCTTTCAACCACATCCTTGTTCGGTTGATAGCTTTTCTTGAATTGCCCGGTTCCCGCTGGATTCTTCCTGAATCTTAGCTTCAAAAATCTCTTTGATAGAAATGTCAAATACTCATCTAGATCTTCAGCTTCATCCTCACTTAATGCATCAGGTTCTTCAATCATCTTGCTTTTACCTTTACTAGTTTCAACTTCACCTTCACAAGTTTTTGAACTTAGTGTGGCTTCTACACTCTTCATTCTTCCACCACCTTGGATTGTTGGAATATTGGCCACCAAGGCAACAGATCCACCTTTCTTCTGGATTTTCTCCACTTCCTCATCTTGCTGCATTTCAAGCTCATAGGTCTTCAGGATGCCATACAGTCTCTCAAGTGTAAAATCTTTGTAGTCCTGAGAGTTCCTCAACGAGACTGTCACTAGCTTCCATTCCTTAGGAAGAGATCTCAGAAACTTTAGGTTGGAGTCCTTGGTTTCATATTTTCTCCCATACAACTTTAGACCATTCAGTAACTTTTGAAATCTACTGAATATGTCTGTTAGATTTTCACCAGAGGAGTAGTGAAAATGCTCATATTGTTGTATTAGGAGCTGCATTTTATTTTCTCTGACTTGCTTAGTTCCTTCATAGATTATTTGAATAGTGTCCCACACTTGCTTGGTAGTGGTGCAGTTTATAACACAATCAAATATATCTTAGTCGATGCCATTGAATAGGATGTCCATAGCCTTCTTATCTTTGTGAATCTCCTCCAAGTCTTCATCTGTGTACTCAGCTTGATTCTTTGAAATAGGCCTTCCAGCAGCTACAGTGGCAGCATCTTGACCAATCCCAGAGTTGGCCTTCATTGGAACATGAGGTCCTTTCTCTATGCAATCTACATAGCCTTCATCAATGGCTGAGAGATAAATGTGCATCTTTACTTTCCAGTGAAAGTAATTATCTTTGTCAAGCATTGGAATCTTCACACCTGTATCCTTCCTTCCCATGGTTTTGATCTTTAGACTTCTTGTATGTTAGAAGCTTGCTATTGATACCAATTGTTAGGTCCCGAAGTATCGTAGAAGGGGGGGTTGAATACGATACTACCAAAATATTTCGATTTTCAAGATTTTTGCGGATAACAATTTTTCGGATCTTGAAATCAAAATAACGAAACACAATTTCAGGAATATATCTTTATTGATAATAAACCCGAAGGGGTGTTACAACTTCTAATCTAATGGATTAGCTTCAAAACCTGAACACTCCTAAGGATAGTTTAGGCACGAGGACCTTCGATCCGACACTTCCTGAAAGCGGGCTAAGCCGACTTTCCTACTAGATGGACTGTCTAGCAGCTTACACTCCTAAGGATAGTTTAGGCACGAGGACCTTCTACCCGACACTTCCTGAAAGCGGGCTAAGCCGGCTTTCCTACTAGATGGACTGTCTAGCAGCTTATGCAGAGAAGATATAAGAGAGAGAAGAGAGAGTTGTGTGTTAAGGTGTGTTTTGAAATGAAATACAACAGGCCTATTTATAGGTTTTAGAAAGTCACTATTTGACACTATTCCAACAACCCCCAAATAGTAACCGAGCACTATTCCAACAACCCCCAAATAGTAACCGGGCACTATTACACCAACCCCAAATAGTAACAGTTGGTTACCATTCATATGAATAGTACTATTCATATGAATAGTGATTTCGGATACTATTTATATGAATAGTAATTTCGGATACTATTCATTTTTCTCTTAATTTGATATCCTTAAATATTCAGCTTCCAACTAACTAGAGGATATCAATACTGCTCTAAACTCAATCATACCTCTTGAACAGTTTTTCTGAGTTAGATACTTCGATTCTTTTGTGAAGTGTTGACGCCTAATGCAACTGGTCTGGTTCACAGACGACTAACATTCACTCGTGGTCTTCATATCATGTCTTTAAGAACACTGCTAAGAATTGTGCAATCATAAAAACTTTATCACTGGAATCTTTTGGCCCTTCAACTGAATCGTCTGTACATCTTATTTTGTCACTGAGGCCTGATCATGTTAATGAACTTCTTTCAGCGACTTGATCCTTGTTGATGCATGTTCTTCAAATTTCACGATCCTTGTATCGAGTTAATATTATTTATCTTTTATCCTAGTTGAGTTATATATGTCCTCTATTACATATTACATTACATTATGCTTTACAAGAGATATACATATAACTTTCCCTTTACAAATTCTATTCTCTACATACGATTCTTATACTAAGATAACGAAATTCTTTCTAGTTATATCATTAGTTATTTAGTTGAAGATTGAAAACTCAAGATTTACAACACGTTATCAGTACGAGTCTCTGCCAGCTGAAACTATTCAACAAAGAAGGTATGTTTTAAATTTTGTCATTTTATTTTGAATACTAAAATTATTATTTTTTACATGTTTTTATTGTTATTCAAGTACTATAAAGATGGCCATGCCGTCAAGTACTACCACTATAAAGATGGCTCTGCCGTCAAGTAGTATTCAAAAGTTTTTGTGGTCGGCTATGCCGTCGTAACTTTTGAATTGAATTATTAATATATATATGTATCATTGTTTGTTAATTGTTTAAATCTAAATCTTGATGTGCTATAATATATCATGTTCAAATCTTTATGAGAATGGCCAATCTTGCGAAATTAGAGTTTGTTGCTTTGGATGTATCTGGGGATAATTATTTATCTTTGGTACTCGATGCGGAGTTACACCTTAGTGCTAATAGGTTACAAGATACTATAGAATCAGGAAAAATCCCAACCATTGAACAAAATGCCAAAGCTATCATTTTTCTCAGGCACCACATTCATGAAAACTTAAAATCTGAATACCTCACAGTCAAAAATCCACTCACTCTTTGGACCAATTTCAAAGATAGGTTTGACCACCAAAAACTTGTCCATCTGCCACATGCTCGTTATGAATGGATCAATTTAAGGTTACAAGATTTTAAATCTGTTACTAAATATAATTCTGCCTTGTTCAAAATAAGCTCAAACCTAATCCTGTGTGGTGAGAAAGTTATTGATACTGAGATGATTAAAAAGACCCTTTCGACATTTCATCCCAACACTATGATCTTGGCACAATAATACAGGGAACGTAATTTCTAGATTTATAGTGAGCTGATATCTCTCCTTCTTGTACCTGAGAAAAATAATGAGTTGTTGCTGAAAAATCATCAGATACGTCCCATAAGCTCTGCCCAGTTACCCGAAGGGCATAGAGGAGGATGAGGTTATGGACGAAACCGTGTACCTGGGAATTTTCATGGTCGGTTTCGAAATCAGTATCACTATGGCCACCTGAAGTGGCAGCGTGATGGCTACAACAACTCTAGCCACCAGAAGTGGCAAAATGAGATGTCAAATAAAAGGAAGACACCACAGGAAGGAGATACTAGAGATATATGTTTTAGATGTAGGGCTCATGGGCATTGGACTCGTACTTGTCACACACCTAGACATCTTGTAGAACTTTACGAGTCATCTAAAAAACAGAATGAACAAAGGGTGGAAATAAATTTGGCTAGCTTTAACGATGAACAAATCAATAAGACTCCAAATGAACTAAATAATGGTGCTAATCTTTACCACGGCTTAGATGACTAGTTTTCATATGTATCTCTTTGAATTCATGTTCCTTATGTATTTGCTTTGATTTCATGTTTTCATGTACTTGTTTTATGTTCTTACTTTATGTACTTCATTTGCTTTAATAAAATTGTTGTTTACTTATATATGTGCATAGTATAAAATATGGGAGATATATGCATTGCTGATTACGTATTTCTCACAGTTGACTAAAACCAACTCACATGTTTGGACCATTTCGGGAACATCAAATATAATAGAGGATTTTGGGAAAGCCAGTTTTATCCTACCAAATGAGACACAAATTCACATACATATTGCTCTATATTCTAGTAAATCCATTAGAAATCTTTTGAGTTTTAAAGACATTCATCTTAATGATTTCCACGTAGAAAATACTAGTGAGAATGTAAAAGAATATCTCCTTATCACTTTAACCTTTTCAGGTCAAAAGAATGTCTTAGAAAAATTATAGTCAATATCTTCTGGATTATATGCTACCCAAATTAGAGTCATTGAGTCTCATAGTATCACCATTCCAAAAATCGTAGACCCAAAATTACTCACCCTTTGACATGAAAGACTTGGTCATCCAGGAGTATCTGATGCGTCGTATTATAGAAAATTCTGTTGGACATCCCTTAAAGATCAAAAGGTCATACCACATAATAAACTCCTTTGTTCAGCATGTTCTTTAGGAAAACTAATTGTTTGACCATCTCCTGTTAAACTCAAACAGAGTCTCCAAATTTCTTAGAAAGAATCCGAGGTGACATTTGGGGTCCTATTCATCCGTCATCCGGTTCATTCATATATTTTATGGTATGCATCAACTAGATGGTCTCATGTCTGTCTACTCTCTACACGAAATACAGCCTTTGCCAAATTACTTGCTCAAATAATCAAATTGCGAGCCCAATTTCCTGACCATCTCATTAAATCAATTCGACGAAATAATGCTGCTGAATTTACATCTGCAACTTTCAATGATTATTGTATGTCAGTATGGATCTCAGTCGAACACCTTGTAGCTCACGTGCATACACAAAATGGCTTAGCAGAATCTCTAATTAAAAGACTTCAACTTATTGCACGTCCCTTACTCTTAAGAGCCAAATTGCCTACATCTATTTGTGGTCATGCAATACTTCATGCATCAAACATAAGTAAGATAAGACCATCGCTTACCACAAACAATCGCCCCATGAGCTAGTTCTTGGCCAAGTTCCTGATATTTCTCACTTTAAGATTTTTGGTTGTGCCGTATATGTTCCCATTGCACCCTCACAGAGATCCAAAATGGGTCCATTAAGAAGAGTAGGTATATATGTTGGTTTTGACTCGCCATCTATCATAAGATATCATGAACCGTTAACTGGTGATGTGTTTACTGCTCGTTATGTTGACTGTCATTTTGAGGAGTTAGTGTTCCCTCCATTAGGGGGAGATAATGTTTTGTATAAATTAAATTCTGAACTATCATGGAATGCATCAGGATTAAATGCTATTGATCCACGTACTAAACAATGTGAATCCAAGGTTTCAAGAATCATTCATATGTAAAATATTGTTAATCAAATGCCGAATGCTATTAATGATTCTATACTTATTATAAAATCGCATATACCCGCTGTTAACGCTCCGGCCAGGGTTGAAAATTGAAATCCATGTTCATAAATCAATTCTTGAAGAATTGATTGGTAATTCAAAACCACGCCAGAAGCATGGTAGACCTGTTGGTGCGAAAGATGTTGTACCACGAAAACGGAAATTGAATGGACCTGCCCCTGAAGTGGCAAATGTTCTTGAAGTGACTATATCAAATACCCTAGAAGTGGTATCACCTCCTGAAGAGGTTCAAGCCCCTGAAGTGGATGTGACAAAACCACCTGAAGTGGTATTACCTCCAGAAGAGGATATTGCCCCTGAAGTGGCACATGCTTCCATAGAAGCAAAGGTACCTGAAAATTATGAGATCTCAATGAGTTATGTACATAATGGGAAATTATTGGATCGTAGGAGTATTGAGGTTGATGATGTATATGCTTTTTTCATGACATGTGATATTATTATGAACTCCGATCCTGAACCACAAAGTGTGGAAGAATGTCGATAAAAAGATGATTGGCCAAAATGGAAAATTACAATCCAGGAAGAATTGCAATGCTTGCACAAGAGAAATGTATTTGGAGCTGTAGTCCGAATACCAGCTGGTGTGGTTCTCGTTGGGAATAAATGGGTATTTGTACGAAAACGAAATGAGAGAAATGAAATTATAAGGCATAAGGCCCGGTTGGTAGCCCAGTGATTCTCTCAAAGACCTGGATTTGATTACAAGGAAAACTACACTCATGTAATGGATGGAGTGACTTTTCATTTTCTAATGGGTATGGCTTGTATGGAAAGATTAGAAACATGTCAAATGGACGTCGTGACAGCCTACCTTTATGGATCACTTGATAGTGATATTTATATGAAACTCCATGAAGGATTAAAGTTAGAGGAAATTAAGCGTCGACATTAGGGCTGAGCATTCGGTCGGTTCGGTCCAGAACCGGACCGAACCGAATAAACCGAAAACCGAAATGTCATTTTTTTTCTGGACCGAACCGAACCGAAGTTTAATCATGGACCGAACCGGACCGAACCGAAATAATTCGGTTCGGTTCGGTCCGGACCGAAAAAACCGAATTTTTTTTTTGAAAAAAACCTATATTATAAATAAAGCTAAAAATTCATGATTTATCACAAAAATAATAATCAATTATCACCACTATTTCACCAACATAGATATAATTAGAATTTACAAATTAGATAATATAATTATATTTTATAAGATATATATAAAATGTATATAACATAAATATAAAAATTAAAGTATATATTATTCGGACTATTCGGTCTATTCGGTCCGGACCGAAATATTTTTCAAAGAACCGAACCGAACCGATTTTTATTTCGGTCTATTCGGTCCGGACCGAATAAACCGAATTTTCAAAAAATTAGAACCGAACCGAACCGAATTTGCACGGTTCGGTTCGGTTTTTCGGTTTCGGTTCGGTTTTGCTCAGCCCTAGTCGACATTAATACTCAGTTAAACTACAACGATCATTATATGGCTTGAAACAATCTGGTCGTATGTGGTACAATAGGCTTAGTGAATATTTATTGAATGATGGGTATATTAATAATCAAGTGTGTCCATGTGTGTTTATCAATAGGTCACAATCTGGTTTTGTTATTATTGTTGTATATGTGGATGATTTGAATACTGTAGGTACTTCTGAAGACATTACTGATGCTGCTAACTATTTGAAAAATGAGTTTGAAATGAAAGATCTTAGACAGACAAGATTTTGTTTAGGTATACAGGTGGAGCACTTATCTTCAGGCATATTTATTCATCAATCAACCTATACAGAAAAGGTTCTTGATCGGTTTTACATGGATAAAGCTCATCCACTAACTACACCAATGGTGGTTCGATCACTAGAAGTTGAGAAAGATCCATTCCGCCCTAGAAAAGAAAATGAAAATGCACTTGGGCTTGAAGTTCCATATCTTAGTGCAATTGGAGCTCTTATGTATCTTACAAATAACACACGGCCTGATATTGCATTTGTTGTGAACCTGTTGGTGAGATTCAGTTTTGATCCAACTAAAAGGCATTGGGATGGGATCAAACATATATTCAGATATCTCCGAGGGACAACTGATCTTGGGCTATTCTTCCCGAAAAATTCAAAATCGTAATTGGTTGGATATGCGGATGCTGGGTATATGTCTAACCCTCATTTTGGACGATCTCAAACATGTTTTCTATTCACATATTATGGTACTGCTATTTCTTGGAAGTCTTCAAAACATACTATGGCGGCAACTTCATCTAACCATGCAGAGTTACATGCAATCCATGAAGCAAGCAGAGAATGCATTTGGTTACGATCTGTCATTCAACATATTCGATAATATGTGGCTTATCAAGTATTTCAGACAGTCCTATAGTTATGTTCGAAGACAACTCAGCTTGCATTAAACAATTAAAGGAAGGCTATATCAAAGGGGGTCGAACAAAACATATCTTGCCAAAATTCTTCTACACTCATGAGCTACAAGAAAATGGTGACATTGATGTATGACAAGTTCGTTCATATGATAACCTGACAGATTTACTTACAAAGTCACTACCTACATCAACATTTGAAAAGCTGCGAAGCAATATTAGCATGCGAAGATTGAGGAAATTATTACACCAAGATGTCAAATTGTGAGACGTTTTATTCAGGGGGAGACTATACTCTTTTTCCTTCATCAAGATTTTTATCCCACTGGGTTTTTCCTTACAAGGTTTTAATGAGGCAGTTAATCCCTACAATAACTCGTTTTTGACAATCAAGGGGGAGTGTTATAATATATAAATATAAAGTGATTGTCAAAGCTTCCTCAAAAAGACTCACAAAGCTTCCTTAAGAAGACTCACAAAGCTTTCTCAAGAAGACTCAAAAAGCTTCCTCAAGAAGACTTGTAAAACTTATCTAAGAAGACTTGTAATTCTTATCAAAGAAGAATTGAATAGCTTACTTAGTAAGACTTGTAAACCAACTCCTATAAATAGGTCAGTTGGTGAAACAGATTTAGAGATATACATATAACTTTCTCTTTACAACTTTTATTCTCTCTACATACGATTCTTATACTAAGATAACGATATTCTTTCTAGTTATATCATTAGTTATTTAGTTGAAGATTGAAAAATCAAGATTTACAACAAAAACATAATTTTTGAACACAAAATAGGTGGTAATTTATAGGTTTCTTGCAAAATAATGTCGGGCGAGGTTGTCGTTTAGTGAATAAGTGTTTGTTTTTCGAAGATAAAGTTTAACTTAGAGACAGAAAATTTCAAGAGTGTATGTATGTGAAAAAAAATTCCACCCCTTCTACTTCTTCTCTTACTCTAATTATAGGAAAAGAGATGGGTAAAATGGAGTTGGTACCTATCACATAACTCGTCCAGATAGGTCTTGAGCTTGGCTATTTAGGGGATAAGCCGACGGGAATGTAGCTTCACTATTGGTTGTCATTTTGTAGCAGTATGTTTCTGTTCCTTTTATCTAATTTGTTGACTTATATCTTGTCTTGCGTTCATTTTTATGTATTGAACTTGTTTTTTTTCTTTTGAATATATTAGCTTATAGCCTTACAAGTTGTTCTAATAATTTTCGGGGTGTGCGAAAGTCGAATTCAAAACCTAGAACAACAGAGGATAAACTCTTACCACTCGGGTTATCCAATCGCGCTCATATATTGAATTTGTTAAATGGAATGGGTCTAAGTTTTTTGGACTTATACTATCACTAGACTAGCAGAGCCAAGTTTCAGCTTGTAATCTCTTTTGTTTATGATTCTCTTCATCAAGTGAATTGTGAATACTTTAGCATTATTACTGATAGTGCAGCAGCTTGAACGAGAAAACTAAATGGAAATATATGATAAATTAGTGCAGCCATGCATGGCCTAGAGGGAGGGCATCCAGGTCACCCGCCCTAGGCCCAAAAAATTTGGGGGCCCAAAATTTTAAAATCCATATAGTAGTGCTAGTATACATCTGTCCAGGTTATACAAAAACAAAAAATACACAATCCTGTTTTCTCAACTAATCAGCTTTGCCTTTGGTTCCACTCCTTCATTCACTGATCCCAGTTATAAAAGATCTTCTCTTTTTGAACTTTGCACACGAATATATTATATATATAATGTGTATATAATATGTTCAATATCATT
The DNA here is from genome assembly GCA_036435485.1 of Saposhnikovia divaricata. Taxonomy (NCBI): domain Eukaryota; kingdom Viridiplantae; phylum Streptophyta; class Magnoliopsida; order Apiales; family Apiaceae; genus Saposhnikovia; species Saposhnikovia divaricata. The sequence continues at coordinate 61,463,232 of CM071597.1, read as the reverse complement.
GATTCACTACGACCTATTGATTTATACAAAAAAATTAATACATATTCTTAGGTTTCATAGAAAATTGATTATATTTACATTTATATACAAGTTTAATTTGGAACATATGGTATGTTGTAATTTATTAAGTTTGATAATTTTGTCCCCTTCTGTGTTTCTTAGTTCTTACTTTAATTGAGAATTTGTGTTTTTTAATCTGTTCTTTGTCTCTTGTTAACTTCATTAATAATTTTTCTATTTTTTTATATTTGTAACATGTTCAATAATTAAAGAATAGGAATATTGGATACTTCAAGTTTGAGATACTTTCTTACTTCATTCAAGGTGCTATTATTCATTTATCTCAAGTAGTTGCAATTTATTATTGTAGAATAATATGTTGAGAAAAAACAACCATCTGGAAGCGAAAAAAGAAAAAAAAATGAGCTGATGATATGATAGAGTCACTGAGAGGAGCTATTGATAGTTTTGTTATTAAGAAAATAGACACTTTGGAAAAAGAATAAACAAACATAAATTTGGAGGATTCGGTAGCGAGTAATGATGAAAATTTGGTGGATTTAGTTCTAGAAAAGAAGGGTGTTAACATATTAAGTGAGAATGAGAAGGAACCCGATTTGTCTAACAATGAAAATACGATAGGAGAAGAGTCGCTTCCTCGTTTAAAGGTTATTCATGATCCCAGAAATTGGGATAATTTAAATAATAAGGAAAGGAATATTTTGGTTGAAAAGGCACCCATAAGAGAATTAAATCTTGTATTTCCACTGGATAATGTTTCAAGACATCTCTCTTATGCTTATTATTCAAGGAGGTTGAGTAATGGAGAGGTTGTTGACAGAAAATGGTTGATTTACTGTAAACCAGTGGATAAAGTGTACTGCTTTTGTTGTAAAAGATGGAAGGTTTTACTTGATAATGTTCCGGGCTTGACCGTGAAATCTTTGTGCAATACTCGTTGGGAAAGTCGTATAAAGAGTGTAAAAGCTATTAGATTTCAAGCTCCTCAAATTAGGTTGGCTTTATTAGAATTAAGGGACAACTCTAATGATCCCAAGTCAGTTAGTGAAGCAGAGGGTTTGATTGGTTTACCTGGACATTTCGAATTCTTACTTGGTATGGTTATTTGGTATGACATTTTGTTTTCCATTAACATGGTGAGTAAGAAATTGCAATCTAAATCTATGTGTATTGGTGCTACCATGAAACAATTGGAAAGTGTAATGTTATTTTCTGACAATATAGAGAAGTAGGATTTGTTTCTAGCGTGAATGTTGCTAAAGATCTTGCAGTTGAAATGGATGTTGAGCCTATTTTTTCCTATAAAACGTCGTGTTTTAAGAAAAAAGAAATTTGATGAAAAAGATCACATTGAAAAATTAAAATCAGCTGAAGAGTCCTTTAGAATTGATTTTTTCCTTGCGATTGGTTGACGTTGCAGTTACCTCATTAAAGAGTCGTTATGAGCAGTTAAAGACATTTGAAGGTGTTTTTGGATTTTTGTTTGATTCACCAACCTTAAAGTCTTTGGATTATGATGAATTGAAGAAGCACTGAAGTAATTTGGTATCTACTTTCTCTCATAATGGCTTGTCAGATTTTGAATTGGAGGCTCTTGTACAAGAATTAGAAACGTTGCAAATTTATGTTCCTGATGATTTAATGTCTGCAGTTGAGGTTCTTGAGTTTGTCAAATCCTTGGATTGTTTCCAGAATGTTGCAATTGCTTATCGAATATTATTGTCAATACCTGTGACTGTAACATCAACTGAAAAAAGTTTTTCCAAGCTAAAATTGTTGAATTTTTTTTTTTTTGCGATCATCAATGTCACAAGAAAGATTGAACGGTCTTGCAATTTTGTGCATCGAAAAAGATATGTCGGAGAATATTGATGTTGACATGGTCATTTCAGATTTCGCATCAAGGAGTGCCCGACAGAGTTGTTTTACTTAATTTGTAAGTATTTAAATTATTCATAATACTTAGTACTTATTTGGTTTTTTTATTGAAGTTGACTAAATTTTCTATTTTATATTATTGCAATTTTTATGTTGTTAAAATAGTTAAAAAAAATTAAGGGCACTTTTTTCGGTTTCGCTCATAGGCCCCCATATAGTATGAAACGGCCCTGAATTCAGCAAGAGGAAAGAAACATGTCGAATATTGTATCAGATTTAGTCAAAAATAAGCTGAAACATTTTCAAAACATAATCACCAGCAAATTGAGTATATTTAGACATTTTTGTCAAATTCAGGCATTTTTGATTGAATAAGCATAGATGGGAGCTAAGAAAGAAAAAAGTTGCAAGTCATTCTGCTGTATGCTTAATTTCTTATATTATAGTACTTTTTTAGGAAATTAATAAATAAACTTCATGGATTAATATTTAAATTCTAATTGACATGTAAATGATATAATTACCCATAACTAAAAAAATCAATAAACTTCAATATTGTTGAGAATCATGGGTAGTCTTGTAAGTAAAATGTCTGAAAATTATAATTGAAACTTAAATAATAAAAATAAGAGTTTATTTATCAATTTCTTTTTTTTTAATTTGAAAAATGTATATTCAATATATGAACATGATATGTGATATGTGATATATCTATACAATTTATACTATACTATAATATATAAGTAATATATGTAACACCCCCAGATCCGGGGTCCGGGATCCGGTCGTTACGGTTTCCAATTCTATCCACAACACTTGAACTTTCCTTAACATAAAATAAATTACATCTCTATGACCAAACACAACAATGTAAAACACACCCGTTATAGTCCCAGAGATGAAATCACAGTAACAATCAAATTTTTATTAATCACATTATGAGTTCTTACAATCCAAAAAAAATTTCAATATAAATACATACTCTTTGCCATCCATTTACATAAGTCATACTAGACCATATACTTGGTACTGAAAGAATAAATATATCCTACCAATAGCTTCTTCTTCAGCTCTGGTAGCCTCATCGTCCTCGCCCGCATCGAGTGCGCCTTGTGCGAGTCATCTGGTCTAGCTGTTGTTGTGATATAATAATAAAGCAAGGGTGAGCAATAGCCCACCAACAATAATATATAACTGAACGATAATATATAACGGTTCAAAAGTATCTTTCAAACCATATGCCATGCATTTACGGAAATGATGCCAGTATAATATGAACGATGAAGTTACAAGGTAACTTAAAGTATTTGTTTGTAGAAATATCTGCTACATCAAAAGTAAGCGAGATATTCTCATTTCATTAAAAAGAGGAACTTGCATGAAAAGATTGCAATCCCAGTTATGAACACTTTTCCAGCTCTGCCAACAGTAATCATGTTGCAGGAAATAATTAAGTTTGGATGATGAACCAATGATGGAGTATTCACCGCGCCCGCTGTTCCAATCTTGATGATCAGTCGAGATCGTACAACTCAAATTAGATTTACTACCGGTAGAAGGAAGAACTGACGGCTTTACTTGTATACCGCTTTACTAGCTCTCCCCGGCCAACGGTTGGGCCAAAGGGGATGGACCGGCGCTACTCGGCCTCTTACACGACTCCTAGTTCAAATAGAATTCATGATTCTGAATGTAACGTTCGTCCCCCTTTCCCCAAGTATAATACTTGTTGATAAGACTCTACAAAGTAGTCGTATCTAGTTGGAAAGGAAAATTCACCAATAACTTCCAAGCTATTGCTTGGTAACGAATATCAAGTTGTTCCAACAATCTTACCCCTTGAAAGATGAGAAGGTAAACAACGACTTAATAAGTCCATAGCACCCGAGTTGCGAGTGAAGAGAATACTTTATGACCGGGAAGTCGACAAGATAAATAACATTTTCCAAGTAAGGTTCCCTTATTTTTAGGGAGATAGACTCAAGAAGAATGATGTCTGAGAACCTTTCTTGATATAAGATTAATAATAATATGACTCCGAGATATTTTCCGTAATAATCGAAGAAGATAAACCTTATTGAGGTTATTCTAAGTATGGAATAATTATTCAGAGAATATTTATTGAATTAAAATATTTAAAGAATATTTAGGAATATGAAAGAATATCATTAATCACAGTATTTCTCCAAATAATCCTTGAAGAAACATCAAGAGAATATTTATTGAATAAATAAATATTTAAATGAATATTCAAAATAATATTCATTAATTAATAAGGAATTTAAATGAATATTCAAAAAGTAATATTCATTTAATGAATAATATTCTAAATGAATATCAAGTAATATTCATTTAGTAATCCAAACTTTAAAGGAATATTCGAGATGATATTCGATAAATAAATCAAGCTTCAGATGAATATTAGAATAATATTCATCAAGTAATTAATATCTTAAATGAATATTCAAAAGTAATATTCATTTAATAAAATAATAGTCTAAATGGATATTCAAATAATATTCATTTAGTAGTCCAATCTTTAGAAGAATATTCGGAATAATAATCGATATTCTATTCGACTTTGAATGAATATTGAAAAATATTATTCGTCGAATGGTTACGTTCAAATAATTATTTGAAGTAAAGATCGTTAAATAAATAATCTCGAACGAATATTGAAATAATATTCGTCGCCCAAATAATGCAAAATATTTACTTAAATATTTTCCTCCGAGGTAATCTCGATATATCAAGAAATATTGACTCCCGGTCTATATTTGACGAATAAGATGTATACGCCCTTCTATGAGGGTCTTACAATAACCGGCTTATAATTGATACGTTAGTTATCTAATTTATAAGCCAATAAACAATCAGGGAACAAGCATAACGATATAACTTGAAAGTAGGCATGCATGCTATGGCATATGTATAACAGAAAACATATATATATATATATATATATATATATATATATATATTCAATCACAACAACAGCCTAAAAGAAGGGAATTGAAACTTGCCTGGTAGTCGAGCCAAGAGTCTTGGATAAGTTTTGATAGATATTTGTTTTGTTTCTTGTTTGATTTAAGTGATTTAAATCACTTAACTCCTAAATTGTTTTGATTTAATCCTTGATTAAATAATTTAATCCACTTGATATAATTCTCTTGATGATCATATAGGATATTTAATCTTGTCACAATCTTGATCCTTAATCCCTGATTTGTTCGCTTAATTGCTTAATCTCGTTGTAACGTTTTAGCGGTTTCTAGAACGCTTGTTTCACTGTCTCAGTGGTTTCCTACCTTCATTCTTAAATCAAATATAATAACATCCCAAAATATCAAATCCTCAAAGTTAATATCTCAATTCTTGGATTATAATAATATATAATCCACTGTCTGGTCAAATATTATACCGAAAAAGAATTTGGAATTTCTGAATTCCGATCGTCTCTGCATTCACTTATTTCCTCCGCGTATTACTAATATGACTTCGAAACATCCATATCACGTCCCGTACATAGGGTGGCGTGAAAAGTTTTCCAACTTACAAAATCACTATTCATCCACCAAATTACTATGCACGTACATGAAATACTATGCACGTACGGGAAACACTATGCACGTACGGGAAATACTATGCACGTATGGGAAACACTATGCACGTACGGGAAACACTATGCACGTATGGGAAACACTATGCACGTACTCATTTCCCTTCAAGGATCCATTAGCTCCTTCCTGGATGGTAGATTATTCTTATCTAGGTCCTCAACCATCGAATTACTCTATTATGACAATATACCAATGCATCAGGATCATTGTCCAAAGCAATATCCATTCATTACAATCATTGTTCTTTGAAACCACCATTCATTAGTGCTCTTTAACCAAAATAAGAAAAGTTTTAATTCTACCCAAAATTCGGGTTATTACAATATATTTTGTACTTTGGTTAACCCCTTATTTGGTTACCCTTATTTTTGGTTATCCCTTTCATTCACAACCGTACCGTTAGATCTATAACTCAAACAGATGATGTCTGTTGGATATAATATTAAAATTTGTTATATAAAAAGGTTTAAGGTTCAAATTCCGCCAACAAAATTTTAATATAAAATTAATACTAAAAGATGTTATATATAAGGTTTGAAGATTCGATTCCCGCCAAGAGCATATTAATTTAGATTTAATACTAAAAATTGTTTATATACAATAATTTGTTATATACAGAGGTATGAGGTTCAAATCTTGCCAATAACATTTTAATATAAAATTAATACTAAAAGATGTTATATATAAGCGTGGAAGGTTCGACTACCACCAATAGTATGTTAATTTAGATTTAATACTAAAAGTTGTTTATATACAATGGTCTACGGGTCGAATTTTCTCGAACACATTAAAAATAATATTTATGATATTATATATAATACACTATAAATAAATTAAAAAAATAAAAATAACTCGGACTTTGTACGAGCTATAAGCTAGTAATATATAACATATATGAATATATTTGGTTTAGTTTCAATTTTCTCATACATGTATATCGGAGAAAATGACATAAATAACTTGAAATGGATACCCCGGTGCCCAAATTACCCATTGGCGCGAACATTGCCCATTTTAACCAAGGGACCACGCATACTCCATATGCGTATACTCTCAGCTCTCTTGATGTCTCTCTCTGCCACCAATCTGTCTCGCTCGTTCTCTCCCGCAACCCATCTCTCTCTCGCTCTCCTCCTCCATCTCTCTCTCTGTTTCTCTCTAATTGTCTCCCCCGTCTCATATGTTCTTTGGCCCCGCAGGGGCGGTGGTCGAGCTTATCGGAAAACAATGGCAGGGGTGACTGATTGAAATTTGAGGGTTTTAAATCTCACATTAGACATGGATTGAAACTTGTATAGTGATGTAGATCGTCGAACAACGATTCCAATGGTCTATAAAACATAAACGAAATATTAGGGGGAGAGGGTCGAACGAACATTCGAGTTTTTCATCAGAAAATCATCATTATCGCATCTTGGAGAGAGAGGTTCGCCTGGTGGAGAATTGTGAGGATACGCCTTTGTGTCATGCGTATCTCCTGATGCGCCTCTTTGTAATGCGTATACCTATATAAAAATGAAAAATCTACACAGCCTCCACATCCACCGTATGCGTGTATGTAACAGCCCGACTTTTCGGACTATTAATTCTAAATTCGAAACTAACATAAAATAGATTTTTATTCAAATAAATCAAAATTTCCACAAAATTCAAAGTAGCGGTCAAGCTTAATATTCAAAAACATAAAAATCGGAGACACAGCTCCACAAGTTCAATAGAATTAATCTAATAATGAGATAACTCCAATTCAACAATTACAATAAATCACGTAGCACAAAATCCACAAGTTCACATCCACATTGATCTCAATAAGCTTCCACAACATACGAACCTGAAATATCGAAAAAGAGTGAGCTACACAGCTCGGCAAGTAACAGATTGACTTAAAAATATCCTCAAAATCAGTGGGCGTTTAATAAAACATATTTTCTCAAAACAATAATAATTTTGTAAAACATTTGCGAAAACAGTTCCAACCCAAAGTTTATATTTTACAAATCTAGAATTTGAAACAGAACGGAAAAATGGAACAGAAATAGAAACGAAATTCTTATAAATACCACAGTCTTGATCTACGGCCACACTTTGTCAGTGACCGGAATCTTATTCTTAATCTTATTCTTTTGTCACACTTTGCCAGTGATCGGCATCTAAAGTTTAATAATTACGCGCCCTTAATAGGTATCTAAAGTTGCACACTTGTGCGCCTGCTAAGGGTATCTAAGGCTAGTTCCAGAACTATAGCGTAAATTACGAATGGGTTCGAAACGTAGAGACTGGGTTTCTAAAATCATATACTTATATCTTATAAAGTTCGAAACATAATTCTTATATCTTATACGAAAATCGAAAAACACAATATCAAAATATCTTTTCAGAAATTAAAATTAAGTCAAAAGTACTTACCTTAAATGCGACCAAACACTTACAAATTACCCGAACAATCCTAAAATTTTAATCAAACAAAGTTTAGCAAATAAAACACTTATTATTTACTATAACACAAACAGGCCCTAAATTAAATCATACAAATTACATAGAATAACATAGTGATCTTAAAGTCCAGCCAGACATATAAACGCTAAAAAATCCAAATTAATTTATGAATACTCAACCTATATAGTTTTAACATGCAACTGTACAAATAAGTCAAACACACTTTTTTTTTCTTTTCTTAATACTTACCATTACGCATGCATGTATAATTAATGAACTAACATTTTCTTTGTTTTACTAAAATAATGATCACAAATTAACAATTGGACAATGATTTATCAAATAATCAAAACTATAATGTACGTGAATGACAAAGCTAATATTTATAATTAGTGTAACTAACAAAAACATGCATCCATCAGATTATGTTAATAAGTAGTCGAATTCAAATTAAACAATATTTAATTATTTTAAATTTACGCTACATAAATCAATTAATCAAATAACTTAAATTTAATTATGATTAAAATTGTGCATGTCTACATAACCTGATTACAGAGTAATTCAAATTGCACTAGCATAAACAAATCAAATATTTGTTCATGGAGATTAATTACATATAATAAAAGATATGAGAACAAGGCTTGCACACATGTATAAATTATATAATTCGAGTTATGCATCCATAATCAGTAAACTCAAAAGGCGCCCAGCATAAATCAATAACATGTATTTTTATACACCAATAACAAGTCACACGAATTATTCAGTTAGCAAATAAAAGCACGCAGGAAAACTTATAAATTAAAAAGAATGAAAACGTACCTGCTCAACAAGTTGTTGTACAGCTCAATTCATATTCAAAGGGTTTATTATATAGGCCTAAAAACCCTAAAATAATTTAGGTAAATTTAAAACATGCCATTAATATATTCACAATACCTCCAAGTAATACCTAAAATTAAAATATTCTACCATACACAATTAACATAATTAAAAAGATATCGATTCACTAAAATATTTTCACGTTTCTTTCTATTAATAATGAATCTTATCTTTTAGGTGGTGTAGTGGTAAGAGAATTCATAAGCTACATTATAGACTCAAGTTCGATTCCCACAAACAACATTTTTTTATAACATCCAAGCCCACAACCGAATGCATACCGGACCCAACAACCCACCACAGGTCAGTCCAAAAGTGCTAGCAAGTTGGTACATATTAGTTGTTGACTTGTATCTATAAATGCCCCCAAATACTCTTATTCTTATCTATGTGGGATGTTACAGTGTAGTACCCAGCTTTTAGAGTACTCGCATTCAAGAGATGCGTATGTGGCACTCGCATATGCTGAATGCGAGTTTACCTGATCATTTTGGGCAAAAAATCAGCGCATGGTCATTTTGGGAATCATATAATAAAATCTGGATATTCTGGGCTTTCACCCTGTATATCGGTTCAATTTTTAATTTTTGGTTTTATCTCTACCAATTTTGGTTCAATTTCGATTTTAGTTGGATTTGTATACCTTTCCCTAAAAAGCAGAGTATAACGAGTTATGTTTACTTTTTTCTTTTATGTTGATTAATGTCATCAAACTCAATCGAACCTCAAATAAATTTTCTAAAAGATGATTAAATTATGGATTACTTGGCTATAATCTTAAAAAAAAGTACCACCCCAAGTTGATTTAACAATTCTTAATTTTTAAATTGGGAGCAATGAATCAATTTTCACTTGAAGTTGAACACTAATAATAGCCAGCACGAGTCAAGTTACACCAATGAGAAATTATCAAATGGCGTATATTAACAAGAACCTGTAACTCCAAAGAAAATATCACAATTCTCTTGTAACATAATATCATTATTGAAGATATGAATGAAAAGTGTTGACGGAGGAATTTGGGAACAACAAAATTCGAGGTACGTCACCGGAAACAAGATCTTAGATGGTGGTTTTTCTCCGGAAAAAGTGGTGGCGTGTGGTGGCTGTAGATAATTGGTGGCTGAGATTGATAGGGTTAGTGGCGGCTATTTCAGAGCTCTCGACTTCCAACCCCTCAATCGGCCTACGCACCCTGGTATTTATAGGGATCAAGCCATACGTAGTTCTTGGAGAGCAAGAAACCCAAATGGGTTTGGATTGTAGGTCCAGCATCCGGAATGTTCTACTATGAGGCCTAACCACAAAGGCCCAAGGCTCATCCAAGATCCCAAGACTTCAAAGATAAGGAAACTTCCCCCGTCAAGGACTAGTCCTATCCGCTACCAGCTATTTCTTGATTTCAAGGATGCAGGTATAGCCATGGTTTACCCCAAGTGCAGAACGCATCCCTGTCCCCCGAATGAGAAGCACCCACTAGATAGCAGGACAGGTGATCCAGAGCTTTTGGGTGCAAAGTGTAGGATTACTCCGAAGTTCCCCAATGAGAGCGCGCCCATTGAATACAAGAACAGAGCTCCCAAAGCACACACCAGAAAGTCCCCATCTTTCCACCTTAGGGCGCGCCCTTAGTGTTTAAGAAGGGTCCTTATATCCAGGCAAACCCCTGGAGGCCTTCTGCGACGAACATCCCCCTCCTGAGATACGACATGAGGGAATTCTTCAATAACTCCTCGAATCCCAGCCTAAGTGGAATCCCAGAATAGAATTCTTCAATGGCTCTTGGAAAATCAACTTTATCATCATTTTTAACATTTAGGACGCACCCTCCTTATAGATCAAGAGAGGGCACGACCTGACTTCTCTATTTCCACCAAATTCCTAGTTTAATCTAGAATTCCCCAAATTGAAGCCGTATTTGACCCGAATCCATCCTGAAATACCCGAACCGAATTTTTACTATAAAAACTACCCCCAATTCCATATGAAATCACAGATGATGTATGGAATTCTTCTCAAAAAACCCAAAATTCTCTCATAATATTCCAACAGGGCGCGCCCTGTCATAGGGCGCGTCTTCAGAATTCCAATCGACTTGAGTGGTTGATAGCTGTATCCCACTATCTCTTCAAATGCCTATAAATACCCCTTCTCTCTCATACTTTACTCTTTTCTCATTCTTTTACCCTAAAACCGAACTCTCGCCGCAGTCCAGCCTTTCCGAGCAAAATCCGGTAAAATCCCATCCGTTCTTGCAAATCTTTTCCACTAATCTTATTCCAGAACTTCTAAGGTGTGTTCTTATGCTTTTATTTTGTAGTTTCTCCATGCAAATGGTATGATTTATTGATTTGACTGTTGAAATTTATGTGTTCTTCATTTTTCGATGTATATACTAGTGTATGTATATGCCGTTGATCTTGTTTTGCTGCTAAAACTTCCGTAAAACATGTTTTTGTAATTTTAACTCCTTTAGTCTTTTGGGGCGCGCCTTATACCCAGGGTGCACTCTACGATTTTTTTTTTTAGCATAGGGAACGCCCTAAGCTTCTCTAAGGTTATACTTTAGCCTCTATTTAGAAATTCATCCTTCACAACAACAATTGTAACCCTTTAGGATACCTTCGCACCACGACTTGTAGGAAATTTTCCTCCTTTTATAACTTTCTTGGGCGCGCCCTTAGTTTTTTTTTTAATTTTGATTTTGCAGCTGGATAGATAGGGCGCGTCCTCTCCATTTCACCCTTTTAAAGAATTCAACGAAAGTCTTGGAATCTTCTCTCTTTTGCCAGCTCCTCTTTCTCCAACTCCTTGCAGGCCTCTTTTTTCATTCATACCTTCAGAAACTAGGGCACGCCTTATAGAGGATTTTAACGAAGACAGAATGAGTTTCTCCAGTGAAAATTCCTTAGACAATGTCCCTCTTAGTGCACGCCTTGTGAGAACTCAAAACCCTAAACCTTCCAGAAAAACACCAACTCCTGAAAGAATTCTAAACTCACCCCTCTCAGATCCTTCTGATTACGACTTTGTTCCAGACAGCCATACTTTCAACGATACCCACTCCACGAACACTTATTCTATTGAGGGCGCGCCCTTAGCGTCCTCCATTTCGCCCATGATTAATTCCGAGCCAACATCTCCTCCCCCTTCACCAATCCCGTTTGAACACTGGGAAATCCTTGATGAAGAAATTGACATCGAGTGGGGGAGATACGGAGACAAGTCTGAAAAGGAGAAGAATCAACTCAGAAAGAAACGAGGCAAGCTAGCCTGCGTGAGCATGTCTTCTACTGCCACAAATGATGAAGTGGAGTGGGCTATGAAATATTACGGCCAAGAAGGACTTTGGGCCATTCCACACTCTCACCATCGTCCTCATATCTTCAACTACGGGGAAAATTTTAGAATTCCAAGGATGGTCCTAAGCCCAAAACTCATAGCTCTTGGTGTGGGCGCGCCCATGCATCCATACTTGAGAGAGATCCTCGAATGGTATAACCTTACTCCAATTCAACTTTCTCCCAACAGCTACAAGCTTGTTCTAGCTCTTTTCATTCTTTATCATGACCTCGGATTCGGGACTCCCTCCATGCCAGAAATCAGCTATTTCTTTAGTATCCGGCAATCAAATATTGGCTATTATTACTTGGTGATCAACAAACCTCACAATAATAAAGGCTTTTCCGAAGGAAAGATTAGCAACATCAAACGATGGAAGGAGCTTTATTTTTTTTTTGGGACGTTCCTCGAGCTCGCGTTCAATTCAATACAGACCCTTATAAGTGAGGGCGCGTCTTGAATTTCTCTTATCTTTTTTTTTAAAGTTTTTATTAACTCCTTTAAGTTAAAACAGATAGAAGAATCCAAAAAACTATCCAGGGCGCGGCCGAAACCAGGGCGAAAGCTGTGCTCAAAGTGGTAGTAGAAAGATTCAACCTCCAAACCCTAATCATTGAGGAAAACCTAAAAAGGGTTGGAATCCTTTCTGATAGAGTTGGATCAATCTGTAAATTTAGGAAATTTAGAAATGGTATTGCCGTTCCCATGTCCTCTTCTAGTGATAATGATAATGAAAATTCCGATTCTGATCAAGATGAAGGTACGAAATCCTAAATTAGGGCGTGCCCTAACCTTTTGGCTTTACCTTCATTATCTTTTATCCTTTACTTGATACATCTTGCAACTTGTCTTTATATGAAAAACTTCTTTCATGATGAAACATTTTTTTTTCTCTGGTGCAGATATGGCCTCTAGGATTCCCCATGGTTTCAGAGCCACAAAGAAAAACGACAAGGAGAAATAGGATAACAAGGATAGCACCTCTGATCCTAGGGCGCGCCTTCTTCAAGAGAAAGATTTTGAGACAGTCATTCCTCCTTCCTCTACCTAATCCTTGAAGAGGAATACTGAGACTCAAAATCTTTCCATCGACAAGGGTAAAAAACCAAGAATCGAGGGCGTGCCCTCGTATGTGGAGACCTTAGTTGGTCCAGCGGCTGCCCCCTTTATTAGGGAAAAAGAGATTGATTTATGGCAGAATATGAGTGCTGAGGATGAGTCTCAATCCATGATTTAAGCATCTGCCCAACTTCTTATCCAATCCCTAGGGCGCACCCAGAGAGTGCACAAAAAAAACTTCATATAAACAAACTCGAGGCTAAGAACAGAAAATTCTCTAAAATGGTTATTGAAACTGATAACAAGTGGAAGAAAGAATGTGATGCCAAAAATGCCACTATTGCTACCCTCAAGTTGGATCTTCAGAAGTCCGTTGAACACGGCCAATATCTTTGTGACCAGGTTAAGAGGTTGAAGAAAGAAAGAGAAGAATTCCAAGTACAACAAGATGCTCTGGAGACCGAAAAGGCTAAATTGAAAGAACAAAGAGAATCCATTGAGGATGAGAACTTTCAAAAGGGATTTGAGTTTTATCTCCTTGGCTTTCTGGCCAACGATCCTGACTACAACTGGGAGGAGAAATTTGGTCGGGAAAGTGCTGAAGATGTTGAGGTCTTCAAGAAAACACATGTAAAAGCCATCGCAATAAAGAGAGTTGAGTTGGGATTGGAGATTCCTCCTGAGGGCGCGACTTTCGCAAAGGGCTCGCCTAAAGAGACTGAACAAATTACAAGTGTTGAAGCTGAAAGTGCAAAAAACTCGATTCCTGCAGTTACTGCGCCTCCTCCTTCCAAGGACGCATCTCCCATTGCCTCTAAGGACGCGCCCTGAAGCCTTCTACCTCATTTTTCATCTTTTGAATCATTAAACTTTATCAAATTTTAAGGCGCGGGTCCTTTATAAAACCCTGCAAATTGTAATGCTGAATTTTTGATAACTTCGAATATTCCTGATGTTTTTGCTCTAAATATTTCATCAAGTTCTCTACATCTTTATTGCCTTAAAACTTTGAATTAAAACATAGGGCGCGCCCAGTGGTGAGGGCGTGACTTCCTGAAAAATTTACTGAAATTCTTCAAATCTTCATACTTTGTTAATATAATGACTTTTAATGATGTTAATGCAACAGAATTAGGGCGCGCCTTACTGTTTTAGGGCACGGCCTCTTGTACTCAACAACCAATGCTTTTCTAACAATTCTTGAAAATATTGAAAAAAAACTTGAAAATCTTCATTAAACTTCGAATCTCTACAGAACAAGGGAAGGTATATATGCACTACCCCCTAGCTAAGGACAATAATTATTGAAAAGTGAAGAGCAAACAAGTCTCGACTAGATCTAAGGAAGGTATATATGCACTACCCCCTAGACTAGGAGAACAATTATTGGTACTAGTCTATAACTTAAATATAAGCCTTCATACTATAGGGGGTCAAAGTCGCACCCTATTGATAATATATCTTCAAATGCTCCGCATTCCATGCCCTTGGAATCGTGTTACCATCCAAGTCTTCTAGGTGATAAGTGCCTTCCCAGATGATAGACTTAATCTTATAAGGTCCTTCCTAATTGGGGCCAAAAACTCCATGAGCTGCTATCCTTGTATTAGGCATAACCTTCCGAAGAACCAAATCACCCACCTTAAAAGGACGGGTCTTCACCTTTCTGTTATAATATCTTGCAGCCCTTTGCTGGTAAGTTGCCAACCTCAGCTGTGAGTTGGTTCTTGTTTCTTCCAAAAAATCCAGACTCAGCCTTTGATTTACCATATTGGTCTCTTCATCATAGAAATCTCTCCTGAACGATCCTGCTCTAATCTCTACCAGAACCATTGCCTCGCATCCATAAGACAACACAAAAGGAGACTCCCCAGTAGTAGTTCTCGGAGTTATGTTGTATGACAACAACACCATGGGAAGTTCTTCAGGCCAATTCCCCTTGCTTTCTTCCAACTTCGTCTTCAAGGTATGCTTGATTATTTTGTTGATAGCCTCTGTCTGCCCATTACTTTGAGGATGATACACAGCTGCAAACTCTTTCTTTATCCCCAAGTCATCACACAACCTTCACAATTCTTTGCTATCGAACTTCTTTCCATTATCTGACACAAGCTTATATGGAATCCAAAATCTGCACACAATAGAGTTGAAAACAAAATCTCGAATTTTTTTCGCAGTAATGGTGGCCAAGGGCATTGCTTCCGCCCACTTGGTAAAGTAATCCATAGCAACAGCAACATACTTCACACTTCCCTTAGCCTTGGGGAGTTCTCCAATGAGATCTATCCCCCACATAGCAAACAGCCATGGACTCATTAGAGAAGTCAAGGTAGTAACAGGGCTGGTAGAGTAGTTGGCAAACCTCTGGCACTTGTCACATGTCTTAACAAACTCGTAAGCATCCTTCTTCAAGGTAGGCCAATAATATCCTTGCATTAACACCTTCATTGCTAATGAACCACCCCCTGAGTGATTACCACAAATCCCTTCATGAATCTCCCTAAGGATGTAATTACACTTATCTCCATCTATGCACTTGAGAAGTGGTTGATTGAAACCCCTCTTATATAGTACTCCATCATATTCCACAAATCTAGCTGCTTGATACTGAAGCCGCCTTGCCTCAAGCTTCACACTTGGAAGTACACCTCCTTGGATATATTTTTGAATGGGAGTCATCCAAGTGACCTGTGGGATTGATTCCACTTCCATGACTTCCTGAATTTGCAAAGGAACTGTTCCCAACAGCATAGCATCTTTCTGGGACCCTAACTTGGCTAAAACATCTGCGCTACAATTCTCATCCCGTGGAATACACTCTACCCGTACTTCTCGGAACTTTTTGATCAACCGTTGAGCGCACTTCATGTAAAGTTCTGTCCTTGGACCTCTACATTGAAATCCACCCTTTACTTGCCCAACCACTAATTCTGAATCAATTAAAACTATGAGATTCATTACCTTCATCTCCAAAGCCATCTTCAACCCATTAATCAAGGCTTCATACTCAGCATCATTATTGGTTGCTTGGAACTTGAAATGAATGGCACTCATGAGTTGATTTCCTTCGGGGGTAAATAGGATTACACCTGCTCCAGCCCCCCATTATTGACAGCTCCATCTACTTGTAACTTCCACCAAGGTTGAGGGACTTCCTCAAGAGGGCATGCCCTCTCAAGCGGAATTTCAGGTTCAACCAATACAATTGATTTTTCTTCATTTTCTGACTCGAATTCAAGAATGAAATCAGCTAGAGCTTGACCCTTGATAGCAGTCCTTGGTTGGGGTATATTCCAAATCAAATTGTCCTAGCTCAATTGCCCATTTTAACATTCGACCAGAGGTTTCTGGCTTATGGAGAATTCCTCTCAATGGATATGCCGTACGAACCTCAATCTTGTGAGCTTGAAAACAAGGCCGAAGCTTTCTCGATGCCAGAACTAAGGCATAGACCAACTTTTCCATGCTAGTGTATCTGGTCTCCGCGTCAAGCAAACGCTTACTCACATAGTAAACCGGAGACTCATGATCAACTTCTTCCCTTACCAGCACTGCACTAATGGAATGTTCCGAAACGGCCAAGTATAAAATTAACGTCTCTCCTTCCATAGGCTTAGCTACAAGTGGAGGATTTCCCAGGTGCTCCTTTATTTTCTGAAAAGCTTCCTCACATTCAGAGGTCCATACAAAATCCTTGGCTGCCACCTTGATTGCTTTGAAGAATTCTCTACATTTATCCGATGACTTTGATACAAAACGATTAAGAGCAGCTATCCTCCCCGTTAGACTCTGGACTTGCTTCACACTAGATGGAGATTTCATGTCAAGTAGAGCTTTAATCTTTGCTGGATTTGCCTCGATTCCGCGATGATTGACAATAAATCCTAGAAACTTCCCGGACTCTACCCCGAAGACACATTTTTGAGGGTTTAGCTTCATCCTAAACTTCCTCAAAATCTCAAACATCTGTTCCAAATGCTTTACATGGTCCTCTGCTTTTAAGGATTTAACAAGCATGTCATCCATGTATACCTCTATGGTTTTCCCTATCAAATCTTTAAACATCATATTCACCAACCTCTGATAGGTTGCCCCAGCATTGATCAATCCAAAAGGCATCCCAATATAATAATACAATCCTCTATCCATAATAAAAGAGGTGTGTTCCTGATTCGGTTCATACATAGGAATCTGGTTGTAACCTGAGTAAGCGTCCATGAAGCTTAAAAGAGCGTGTCCTGCCGTGGCATCCACCAACTGATCAATCCTCGGGAGTGGAAAGCTATCCTTCGGGCATGCCTTATTTAGATCAGTGAAGTCCACACAAGTCCTCCATTTTCCATTTGGCTTTTTCACGAGAACCGGATTGGCCAACCAATCTGGATAATATGACTCCTTGATCAGCCCAACATCTCGAAGTCTATCCACTTCTTCTTTCAATGCTATGGCTCTCTCTCCACTCACTGGCCGACATTTCTGGCGGATTCCCTTCTTGGTAGGATCTATATTCAGACGATGACACATAACCTCCGGATCAATTCCAACCATGTCAGCATGACTCCAAGCAAAAACATCCAAATTACTCAAAAGGAAGTTGGTAAGCATCCCTCTCAACTTGGAATTCAACTGCGACCCAATTTTCAGAACCTTAGTTGGATCTTTTTCATCTACTAGAATTAAAATTTTATCCTCTACAGGGCCAGTCTTTTCAACCAGCTGCGATGTTCTCGGATCGAGGTCAGAATCAAAACTTCGAGGATCTTCAATTGGTGCTTCATCCTTGGAGGGCACGTCCTCTTTAAGAGGGAAGTCTTCCTCAACAAGGGTATGCATCAAGCCTTCAAGTAACATTCGCCTTCCTTCAACCTGCTCACCTCTGATGTTGATAGAGATTATGTCCTCTGAATCTTCTTCTATTTCTTCCAGAATTCCATCTTGAAGATCGTCAAGAACTGGGGCATCTTCCGCTGGGCGCACCCTGTAAAGGGGCACCTCCTCTTCCGGCTCTTGGATGAGATAATGTATTTTTACTTCTCCCGGGGCAATGCTCATGACTCCTGAATTATCTTCAACCAGGGCGCGCCCTCCACCTTGTTGTCTCCCAAACCCTTTGATTGCCTTTTGGTAACAATCTCTGGAATCATGTTGAGATCCCCTTATAGTCCCTACACCATTGGGTGTAGGAAATTTCATTGCAAGATGATAGATGGAGGTCACAACTTTCATTTCCTTCAAAAAGGGGCGCCCTACCAAAGCATTATGCGATGATTCCACATTTAAAATCATAAAATCCATCATTTGAGTCACAGAAAGAACTCCTTCCCCAAGAGTTATCGGTAGCTTGATAGCTCCCAAGACTTTCACAGATTCGCCCGAAAAACCATAGATCCATCCATTATCTTGAATCATATCCTTATCTAGGAGTCCCAGCTTCTTGTAAGTGCTATAATACCGAATATTCACCGAACTTCCATTGTCAACAAAAACCCGATGTACATTCTTGGAACCAATCTGAATTGCTACCACCAGAGCATCATTGTGTGGATGATGTACCCATCTAGCTTCTTCTTCAGTGTAAGTAATATCTGCACATTCCCCCTTGAACAATTTGGGCGGCCTTAGCTTCAAACTATTCACATTTGTGAGAGGTCTGTATCTTGCCTCTCTAGCATACCTTTCCATAGCATGATTACTATCACCGCCCAGGTGATGTCCTCCAAAGATAGTATGAATACTCCCTTCCTTAACGAACTTTTTATCTTCAGGCTTACCATCTCCATGGAGGCCGCACCCTCCATCTCTTCTGTCGGGATTCTCCTTGTGCTTCTTCACCTCCCTAAAAATCCATTCTGTCAGGTATCCTTCCTTAATCAAATCCTCAATCTCTTCCCTGAGCTGACGACATTCATGAGTGTTATGCCCTGAAGATTCATGGAATTCACAATATTTCTTTTTATCTTTACTCTGCCAAGAAGTTAGAGGCTCTGGCCTCTTGAAGTATCCTTTATTCTTATTCACCTCAAAGATGTGCTCAATGGAAGCCGCCAAAGGAGTATAGTTTCCAGGCCTTTGGCCTATTCTCGAGAACCTCTGCCTTGATTGTGAGACATCTTTTTCTCCAAAGATATAGATCTTGATTGGCTCCCCTCCTTCTAGCGCCAATTTGTTGACGGAGGAATTTGGGAACAACAAAATTCGAGGTACGTCACCGGAAACAAGATCTTAGACGGTGGTTTTTCTCCGAAAAAAGTGGTGGCGTGTGGTGGCTGTAAATAATTGGTGGCTGAGATTGATAGGGTTAGTGGCGGCTATTTCAGAGCTCTCGACTTCCAACCCCTCTATCGGCCTACGTACCCTGGTATTTATAGGGATCAAGCCATACGTAGTTCTTGGAGAGTAAGAAACCCAAATGGGCTTGGATTGTAGGTCCAGCATCCGGAATGTTCTATTATGAGGCCTAACCACAAAGGCCCAAGGCTCATCCAAGATCCCAAGACTTCACAGATAAGGAAACTTCCCCCGTCGAGGACTAGTCCTATCCGCTACCAGCTATTTCTTGATTTCAAGGATGCAGGTATAGCCATGGTTTACCCCAAGTGCAGAACGCATCCATGTCCCCCGAATGAGAAGCACCCACCAGATCGCAGGACAGGTGATCCAGAACTTTTGGGTGCAAAGTGCAGGATTACTCCGAAGTTCCCCAATGAGAGCGCACCCATTGAATACAGGAACAGAGCTCCCAAAGCACACACCAGAAAGTCCCCATCTTTCCACCTTAGGGCGCGCCCTTAGTGTTTAAGAAGGGTCCTTATATCCAGGCAAACCCCTGGAGGCCTTCTGCGACGAACATCCCCCTCGTGAGATGCGACAGGAGGGAATTCTTCAATAACTCCTGGAATCCCAGCCTAAGTGGAATCCCAGCCTAAGTGGAATCCCAGAATAGAATTCTTCAATGGCTCTTGGAAAATCAACTTTATCATCATTTTTAACATTTAAGACGCGCCCTCCCCTCCTTATAGATCAAGAGAGGACGCGGTCTGACTTCTCTATTTCCACCAAATTCCTAATTTAATATAGAATTCCCCAAATTGAACTCGTATTTGACCCGAATCCGTCCTTAAATACTCGAACCAAATTTTGGTTATAACAAAAAGTCACCCGACGATGCAGTCACAAAAACCTGATGACATCCTCGCTCTCAAACGTAATATTGTCATTGAAGAGGAATTTCGATCTCAAATTTTTTTTCACAAAAAATTAGAGAATGCTAAATTTTCAACTAATAAACTTCGTAGTAATAAGAGAATCTCTAATCATTAAAAAAACTTAGTTAAAAATGTGTGTGACATGCCACAAATAAAAATAACATTTTTGTTTCCAATAATATTTTTGTTAGCTAAAATTTTAGCCAATCCTATTATAAATATTTGTCGAACCTCTAAAAATTTGTATTAAAATTACACATCATCTTATCATGTTAAATCATATATTTAATTTTAACAACCTAAAATAAAAATAATATATTAGTTTTAAAATATAACAATCATTAAAGATAATTTCATTGAAATAATGTACAAATTTAACAAAATTTTACGTGATAGTTAATAATATTTCAGGTGATCATATTAATCAAGAGTAAAATGTCCTAAAGTTGGCTATTAAAATAACGAAATTCTATAGAATATTTCCTTCTATTGAATTTTAAAAAGAAGTGTTTCCAAAATTGTGAATGAACAATATATTTGTGCTATCAAATGACCATCTAATCAATTTGATATTATTTTGGGAATTAAAGATTAAAAATAATATAACAATTATTTTCTCAGTCCAGCCAATTACTTACGTTTTTGAGAGAATGTCCGGCACGCATTTTAAGATGATTATAAAATATAATTCTATAATTTATTTTAAATTTTTTTTTCTGAATAAAAATATAAACATTTTACTTTTATTCAAAATCATAAAATTGTAAAAATAAGTTATGGAACTATATTTATATGCACCTTAAAATACGTGTCAAATACTCTTTCAAAAATGTAAACAAATGGGTGGGACGAATGAAACATTGCTTTAAATGAAATTAACTTTGACCATAAAATTTCCTATTTTAATACTAGTTAACTTTAGAAAATCAATCTATAAATACATTTTACTCATTAATCATACCACTTGAGAGGTTTTAATTAGTCAAGATTCAAGTTTGGACAAAATTAAGCAAATCTTTTAATATTTGTGATTCATCCATGCCAAATAACTCAATGGAGTGATGTGAGAGCTTCTTGTCACGAGAAGATGTGAACTACACATTATCATCTAGTCGTCTCACCAACCTGTCAATGATTTCACCTCATCCTTATCAATGTATATGCCATAGAAAAAGAATTCACTTGTGTCCATTTTTATGCAACCCATCAATCAAGAGATATTATGACACAGGAAATCCCATATATATAGGGAGTACAAGTACAACATAACATACATGATATATTTACCATGTGTGTACATTTGTGTGTGAATTTAGATTGAAATGGTGAAAATAGAGATTCTTTTCTTCATATATGTACAGTTGTATTAGTTTCACCAATTAGGTTAAACATGTGTCGTGACTCCCCCCTCTCTCCCTCTCTATTTTTGCATGTTGTTCATCATATTGCTTCAACTGGATACAATGGCCACCTCCTCGAATCAGTGCTCTTTTTCTTTTTGTATGAATACAAAAGAGTACATATATATCCCCACTCATTGCACTCATGTTGTAGTTATTTTTTGATCTGTCTTTTGTCAAATTTATATATAGACAGACAATAATTGGGTGCAATGCATATTTGAGCCCAAGAACTTCATGAAATTTATTTTTTGAATTATATTTTTATCGCTATGCTATATCGAATTTAATTTAGGCGAGTAATACCACTGCTTGAGGACTTAAGAGGCCGAAATAAACACAAAATTAAAAATTATAAAAAAAAAATTTAGGCCAAAATACGTTCTTAACTATACTGGGACTTGAATTTGTTTAGAATTGAAGAATATTTAGTGGACAGTCGAAATTGAATAGTCCCAAGTTTGAATTATTGGGATTCCAAAGCGAAAACAACAGTGTGTACCTTGAACGTTATTCCCGGAAATTGATATCATGTTGAGGAAAAAGATACATACAGCAGCTAGCACTGATACGCACTTTGAATGAGAGATTCTTTAGAAGTCAAACAAGTCAAACTGAAAGTCTAGTGGGAATAGGCGAGCAGTGATAATGGCTACGGTCAATCGAATCAATTGGAAAATGATCAAGTCGATCACACTATCAGATTCACAAACTTCTGTAAAAGACCGGTTCGGTTGGACATATTTACATTAGCTAGATTTCGTGTTAAATTAAAAGTGATTAATTCTTTTTCAATTATTATTCCTACTATTAATCTTAAACATTTCAAAGTTGAATTCAGTATACTTAGACCTGTTGACTTATTTAAATATTATGAAAATTAGTTTTTTTTTTTTTGACAACAAAGAACACTGATTTTAGTTATTCAAATAAACTTGATCATTGATTTAAATTAGTTAAATTTAAATATGATTACAAAATGGAAATGTTTACATGTATTAATGTAAGGAAGTTTACAAACTTGATAAAATAGCTCAGTTGATTTAGAATAGATATTCATTTGTATTTTTGTATAAATATATAATTATATCGAAGAAAAAAAAGAGAGTACACATAACAATCAATATAATCATATCCAGAATTTAAAATAGCTGGTATTAATATTATTTTTAAAGTATTAAATTAAATGAATGCACCATTTTGACAATAGTAATTGCAATTATGTGATGAGTTTGGTCACACGCAATGCCTTTGAGATTCTTGCTAGATCAACGGCAATTAACTTGGACTTCCCGCACTGCACCATCTTCCTCTCAACTTATGTGTGGGTTCACACTTCACATCACCCAAATTGCCACGTCATCACACCTGGCTACCCTATCTATGATTAACATTAATTTTTTATGTAAATGAACTGAAATTATAATTGTTAAAATAAAGTATAAAGTAATCAGATAATAATAATAATTCTCTTTTCAGATAAATAAAGGAGTACTAATAGTTAAAATAATTTACTAATAGTTAAAATAATTTACTACTTCTGAGATAAATAAATAAAACACAAACTGAAATTGTGTGTAAATAAAGAAACATAAACATATACACACAAAAAAGGAAAAGGATTGTGTGTGTGTATATACAAGACTAGACTAGAGGGCAGTCACTAGTCATCAGCTTTATCTGCTCCTCACTCTTTTACAGTTCTCCACCACTCTATCTTTATCTCTCCTTCCCCAATCTTCACACACTAATTACACACACACATTCACGCAATGTATATGTAACACGCACTCTCCTTGCTTTCTTTCACTAATTTATAATATCAATGGCGAGTGTTTCGTCGGAAGATTGTTCTGATGACCGTTGCGGCAGTTACAGTTTGAGCGCTGACGTCAGCGAGTCCGAAAGTTCTACTAGCTTCTCCGGCCGACGATTCGATGCGGACAGCTTGAGTGCTGAGTCGCTGTTAGGTCCCCGTGGGTTCCCCGGAAGTTCTGGCTTTCCGGCGCCGGTGATGTTTCCGGTTGTCGGTGGTAAAGATGTGGTTGTTTGGGAGGACAGGACTCAAAAATCACAAGCTGATCTCTCAGGTTTGTATATACACTTCAATAAATGAATTTGCTTGCAACCGGAAAATTTTATTTATTTATCCAGATTTGGTTGTATTTATTTTATCTATTTTTAAATGTTGAAATATATGTGTGTAGGATATTGTTTGTGGTATTATTTCTGGTATGCATTTACTAAAGTTTTAATTGTATATGTACTTATAAATGTGTGTTTATATAATGCCTAGTAGTGTTTATTGAGCAAGCAGATCCAGTTACTTTACTAACAGTTTACATTTTAATGATGTGTGTCAGTGTGTCTAAGTGGCTCATTTTTTATAAAATGCATATGTTAGATCACTTTATATTGCTGTGTTTATGGTGTTACTATGATGGTGAGGAGGGCATGAGTTTGCGCAAGTGAAAGGGTTGGTATGGATAGGTTAGTTTAGTCGGAATTGATGTGGGTTTATTTTGTGTTGGTTTGATGTTGATTTTTGCTTTGTGGAACTTGTAGAAGTGGAGATGATCAAGGAAAGATTCGCTAAGCTTCTTCTTGGAGAAGATATGTCTGGAGGGGGTAAAGGTGTTTCTACTGCTCTTGCAATTTCAAATGCCATCACCAATCTCTCTGGTTAGTGCATTTTTTGACCCAACTTTCTTTTTTCATGTATTAGTGTAGTTTATGTGTGTTGGTATATAAATGATCGATGGCTTTGTTATTTTTTTTAGCTACTGTATTTGGTGAATTGTGGAGGCTGGAGCCATTAGCGCCACAAAAGAAGGCAATGTGGCGAAGGGAGATGGAATGTTTACTGTGGGTTAGTGATTCAATTGTCGAGCTTGTTCCATCTATACAACAGTTTCCTGGTGGAGGGAGTTATGAAGTAATGGCAACACAACCTCGGTCGGATCTGTACATTAATCTCCCTGCCCTCAAAAAGCTTGATGCTATGTTGATCAGCATTCTTGATGGGTTTCAAGATCTGGAATTTTGGTATGTTGAACGTGGAATGGATGTAGCTGAAGGCGATAATCGTGATGCCTATCCATCTGGGTTTTCAAGTGGGAGGCCTTCGGTTCGGCAGGAAGAGAAGTGGTGGTTACCTTGTCCTAAAGTTCCATCAAAAGGGTTGTCTGAGGATGCTCGGAAGAGGTTGCAGCAGTGCAGGGACTGCACCAACCAAATACTGAAGGCAGCATTAGCAATAAATAGCAATGTGCTTTCTGAAATGGAAATTCCAAGTGCTTACCTGGACACGTTACCTAAGGTGTTTCTCAGGGTTTTTGGTATCTTGCTCATGTCATGCAATATGATTTAATTTGTCTGGCATTATGCAATATGCATTGCCTTGTTTTACTTTTTTTGTTTTCTTGAGCGATTTATTATGGTCGCATAGTTCTTAGTTATCCATAAGACAGTTTACATAGTGCTATAGACTGTCATCAAAAGATTTTTCTTAGGAGAGGTTACTTGCAATTGAAGCTGTCGAGTTCCTGAGTAATAAAAGTTGTATTTATTATGCCGCACTAGGATACAAGACAGGCATACCAGAAAATAGCGAATATTTTCCACTAAATGAATTTGTGTTAATATCTCCTTGCTTAGTAGTAACTCGTTAACCACTGTGGGGGCCACCATAAGAAATTGGTTCAAGGACTTTCAGGTACCTGCAGCCTGCTACCCTGGTCTTGATTGCATTTACGAAATAATCCTTTACTTTAATGAGATTTTAGGTAGTACATGGATAGTATGGCTTTTATTAACATTCTATTCTGAACAAAGATGTATAAATTGCCTTGATAGAAGTTCATATTTTTGATAGTAGTATATATGTAACGATCTATTATTTCTCTGATAATAATTAACTTGGTTCATCTGCACAGTGGATGCATTGATCGAAGTAAAAAAATGAAAGAGATATAGGGAATCGGAGACACAAGATGAACCAGTATTGGTAGAATTATGGCTATGCTGTAACAGAATGGAAAAGCTTGTTAATTGCTATACCTTTTCAGCATTAGTTTATATTTATCATTATTCCTCTAATAAATAAATTGTTATGCAATCACAGAATGGAAAAGCTTGTCTAGGTGATATAATCTATCGCTACATAACTGCGGACCAGTTCTCTCCAGAATGTCTTCTTGATTGCTTAGATCTGTCGTCGGAGCACTACACTCTGGAAGTAGCAAACAGAATAGAGGCAGCTGTGCATGTATGGAAGCTTAAAGATCAGAAAAACCATTCGAGTCATACTAAATCTAAGCATTCAACTTGGAGTGGCAAGATAAAGGGCCTTGTTGCTGATGGAGAAAAGAACCATATTTTAGCTCAACGGGCTGAGACCTTGTTGCACAGCCTGAAATTGCGTTTTCCTGGTCTTCCACAAACTGCTTTGGACATGAACAAAATTCAATACAACAAGGTAATTTTTTTTTTCTAACCCCTTCATTGATATAAGGAATGGGAATTACTTGTGTAGAAGTCAAATAGTTGAAGAATATTGCTGCCATTAAAACTATTGTAGTATTGTGTATGGTTGATCTTTGCTTTCATGAAACTCTATAATGCTATGTCTATTCGATTTGCGGCACCCTTCAAAAGTAGAAAGTGTAATAACTAACTCTCAGAGATCTATTGATTAGACTGAAAACTTTTACTCTCAGAGATCTATTGATTAGACTGTGAAAACTTTTAGATGATGTGCCATATGTTATGAGGTGCTTACATTTACTATTTTTATTATTTATTAGAGCTCTATTATGTATATTAACAATACATTATCTGCAGTCTGTGCTTTGATAAGCTTTTGGATGGTCACTTGTAGACAATTGATTATGAGTAGCCTCACTTGGTTGACTATAGTGAGGGTGTTTGGGATTGCTTAAAATAAGTTACTTTTGACTTAATGGGGGTATTTTTAACTTAAAGGAGAAAGTAAAGTTATTTACTTTAAGTTGAATGAAAGTGTTTGGGTAATTTTACTTAAAGTTAAATGGAGGTTTAATAATTTTGGCTTAAAGTGAAATTTGAAAAAAAAATTTAAATTCAAGATATTTAAGCTTTACAAGAATTGTGAAAAAAATTAAAAAATAAAAAAAATCCATAAATCATAAGTCAAAAGTACCTAAATGGAATTTATGGCTTAAAACAGTTTTTTAACTTAAAGCCAGCTTAAAGCAAGAGTAGACAAACAGTCCAAAAACACTTAAAGCCAAATGAATAAGCATTAAGCTCATTCCCAAACAGGCTCAGTGTGATATGACTTATTCTGTTTCCTGTAGTTTTACCTTTTTTCCTTATGTACAGGATGTAGGGCAGTCAATTCTTGAAAGCTACTCAAGGGTAATGGAGAGCTTGGCATTCAACATAATGGCAAGGATTGATGATGTGTTATACGTCGATGACTCTGCTAACAGATGTTCTGCTGCAGAATCAATGTCCATTTTCAGCAGGGGGAATTTGGCTGGTCATCCCATTCAAAAGCGGATGTTGCCTAGTCCGTTCTCAATTCAGCACACACCCTATGCTTCTCCATTCGCAACTCCAACGTTATGTTCTTCCCCTCCTATCAGTGGTAGCCCGGGCAGAGTACCTAAGCCGATACACAGTAATGGTCTCAAGGGTGTACCGAGGCATAAGTTAGAGATACCAATGCCAGCTGACCTTGATAAGCTGTGGTCTTATGCTGGAAACCTTAGTGCCAGAAGAATCTCTGAAGATGGTCCTGAAATCGATAAATAAGTATAAATATTTTGGAAATTGACTTGCGAGGACTATAAGCTGGCCTGTGAAAGTGATGCCTAAAGAATAGATTGATAGTTTAGATCTTGTATATGTCTATGAGAAATTAGAGATATGGTGTATATCATATTCAGAAGGTTCTAGTCGTGGTTTCTCATCTCTTTAATAGTGAAATAGGATGATCTTTATTATATATGCTACCAAGTAGTCAGTACCAAGTCATCAGTTCTATTCAATCCCTCAGATGTTTTTCATTGTTATACTCTTTAACTAGTAAGAATATATTCCCAATCCGATTTGCAGTAGCATGTAGAAAAAGTGATCTAATGAATTATTGGGGATTCTCCGAAACTTCAGTTATGTTATTCTGTATAGTCCAAAAGAAATAATCTGAACAATTCAAATTTTCACTAGAACTTTATTCCAAAAGAAATAATCTGAACAAGCAACAATATGTTAGTCTAATGAACCTCGTAGAGGTTCCCATGTACCGCTAGATGCTTCCAATGATGCTGCTGAGCTGGCATGACCTCTTCCGTAGGGAGGAACATGGTTTTAGTGTAGGGAGGAACCTGGTTCTATAGTAACTTATCCAGCTATTGGTTCATGCGGAACCTCTTGGTTTTAGTGTAGGGAGGAACCTGGTTCTATAGTAACTTATCCAGCTATTGGTTCATGCGGAACCTCTTAACATTTGTAACCTCTTGACTATTCTCTTAGCTTGGCTCTTTTCTTTATGTTTAGTCTTCATTTTCATTTTTTTGTATTAGATCTATCTCTTGACTTGTATACTTCATTGGACCCAATACCTAAATCTAATCCATGAAGATTTTGGGCACAATAGTATATATTACTATGAAGAACACCCTTATATAAAAAAACACCATAGAATCTTCTATAAATCACATTTAGATTTCAATTTTTACATCAATAATGGTTTTTATGAATAAAACTAGAATCTAACAAAAATTTAAGATCAAATATAATATGATTATACATAATTTATTGTTACAAAAATATATATAAGATTCTATAGTGGAATCTATGTAACATTTGATTTGTAAATTTAGAAGAGATTCTACGTTAGATTTGATATGTTAAGTTTAATTATTGTTAAAATTTGTCATTCTTATCATAACAAATCAATTTTCATTAAAACAAAGTAATATGATGGTGTTCTTTATTGTTCCTTATATTAGGTGTTCTTCATAGAGTGCAACTCTCTCTCTCTCTCTCTCTCTCTATATATATATATATATATATATATATATATATATATATATATATATATATATGTATGTATGTATATATGCTATACTATAATAAGCGAAAGGGGTATAATTTGTACTCCCTCTGTCTCTCTCATTTCTTTACACTTTCCTTTTTGGGACGTCCCACAAATTCTTTACATTACTAAAAATAGTAAATTTTAACAATAAAATACATTATTACATCCACTACTTTACTCTACTTTTTCAACACTTTACACTATTACACCCACTACTTCACTTGTTTTCATAATTAAATCACTATTACACCCACTACTTCATTTATTTTAACAATATCCCAGTATCCTTGGTCTCCGTGCCCAGCCACACTGTAAAGTATTGGTTGGGATGGAGGTAGTAGTTTGGTTAACCCTCTATTTTTGATTATCCTCTCATTTTTTGTTATCCCTTATCCAAAACCGTTAATCTTCAACAGAAATAGTTCATGACCGTTAGATACAACAATACTAAAAATTGTTATATACAGAGGTATAAGGTTCGATTCCCGCCAATAACATATTAATTTATATTTAAACTAAAAAAATATTATATACAAAGATGTAAGGTTCGAATTCTTAAATAACATATTAAAATTACTATTACACTATATTATAAACAAATTAAAAAAAATTAAAAGTAACCCGTGCAAGGCACGAGTTATAAGCTAGATGTAACATATTAAACAAATATTATATACAAAGATGTAAGGTTCGAATTCTTAAATAACATATTAAAATTACTATTACACTATATTATAAACATATTAAAAAATTTAAAAGTAACCCGTGCAAATATGTAAGGTTCAAATTCTTAAATAACATATTAAAATTACTATTACACTATATTATAAACAAATTAAAAAAAAATTAAAAGTAACCCGTGCAAAGCACGGGTTATAAGCTAGTATATATAATACGACAGATGACTAGATTATTAATGAAACTTTTTACATTAATACGATAATACAAATTTGTATAAATTGTGAAGTACAGCCATGCAAAATCTTTAGCTAAAATTATAGTCAAATTTCTCACATTAGCTAAACGAGCATAAAAACCCGTGCGAGGCACGGGTCGCTAGCTTAAATTATATTTTTTAATTAAACTATTCGTGATCAGTATCGTTTGAAACATGTGATTGATTTTCAAAGATTTCATCTTATTACTGGACTATGTGGTTATTGTGTACATACTTAAATATGTTCAAAATTGTACTTTGAAAACTAATATGAGTAATATTGATAGCAATCATGTCAGATTTTAATTTTGTTGTGTGTCATAGAATATAATTTTAGTGTTTTATGGGTGTTGTCTAATTATTAATTTAGACGATTTTTCATAGCACCTACATTCCTAAATTTTCTTAAAAAATGATGCATCCATTTAGCTGGATCTCCAATAATATTCAAGGTAGAAACTGAATAGTCTTCAAGATGCTGCATTCTGAGAATGTAGGTTTCAGTCCTGATTCCAATCAAAAACCTTCGTAAATTTTCTAAAACATCTCAGGTCTTGCGCTTTTACTTCTTAAAACTACATTTTTAATTCTTTTATTTGTTTTCTTCTAATTTCTTCATTTTAAGAATTCTTTTCCTTTATTTCTCTTCCGATTTCCGTCTGACTTTCATTGAGTTACCTCCATAAATAATATATAATATATGGTCCTTTTTTTCCCGTAAAATGTCATATTTTAAATTGAACATTAACTAATTTGTATATAAAAGGTAATGTGTTATTTGTAGAATTCGTCTTTTTGAAGCCAAATATTTTTATGACCCAAATAGTTTGACTAATAAATTATTGTATCTTATTTAGTAATATAATAATTTCATTTTACGTTAACACCTCAATATTTTTTACTCTAATATACTGTTAGATAATATCCATCATATTAATTATAATATCGGTTTATAACCCAATTGTGTATTTTACGTAATTATTTTATCGATAATACATATTGTGTGTATAATTTAAAATACACGTGAATATGTGATCTAATGGTATGAAGATGCAGAATTTAACTCGGTGATCCACGTTCGATTATCACTAAAAATAGTACTTCTATACAATATGAACTTAGGAGTAAATTGGTGCTTTCAAATCAGTAATAAAGTACTTTTGTTATTGACTTAATCATATATGTAATATTTTTCATAAAAAATACATTATGCATTTCATTTTGTTTCTTCATATAAAACCAAATCTTGCCCCGCTTAAGCGATATACATAGAGATATTATGTGTATTATTGAAAACACGTATAGATGAGTGCTTAGGTTGTTTAAGAGAATAATTATATAGTAATTTTTTTATTATTATGTTGATTATTATTGTTATTACAATTTTATAATATTATCAAACCATATATTATGTATCAATAATTTATATTTTAATTTAATATGTTATAGTTCAAATCAATAAATGTAAACGCAACATGACAAAAAATTATTAATATGTCGCAATATTATAATATTAGAAAAAAATTTCACTAAAATAACACACATACATCTTTTATGTGTATGATTTAAAACACATGTGATTGAGTGGTGTAGTGGTAAAAAGATTTGTTAATTAACTCGGGGGCCCAAGTTCAATTCTCACCAACCACAACTTTTTCAAAAAAATTGAGAATAGAGGGATAAATTAATAATCATACTACATAAAAAGTCGCACAACACACACATATATCTATAATGTGTATGTTTTAAAGCATATGTGATTGAGTGGTGTAGTGGTAGAAGGATTTGCTAAATAACTTGAAGACCCAAGTTCAATCCCCAACAACCACAATTTTTTAAAAAAATTTGAGAATAGAGGGATAAATTGGTAATTACAATACATTAAAAAATCTCACTATTTTTATCTTGTGTTGGCCTATTATATATATAATAGATTTGTTAAAATTCTTGAAAGTTGTACCAAAGTTCTAATCATATGTAATCATTATAATTAATTCTATGGGAACACAACATCCTCCAGATTATCTTATATTATATTAATTAATTAATCATTTTAGCTAACAATGTTAAATTGTTTGAAAAAAAAAACTAACAATGTTGAAAACGCTGGTTATGCTCACTTTTTTTTTCTGCCAAGAAAGTGAAAATTTCATTAAAACTTCAAATTCTTCCTCAGTACATTCCAGAAATCTAGTTGGACATTGTCCATATTCCAAACACGATCAGCTACAGAACAAGTATTTCTTGTGAAGAAATTGGCTACCGTATTCGCAGATCGTTTAACAAAATTTAAACATATTTGTCGACTTTCAATCATCTGCTTGCATTCCTCAATTACGCGGCCAAAGTATGAAAGCATGAGTGAAGATCCTCGAATTGCTTAGATTGCAGTAAGGCAATCTGACTCCACCTCCACCTTATTCCATCCTCTAACTTTTATCCACCTTAATGCTTCATGAATGCCTATTGCTTCTGCTATTTCTGGTGTTGTACTGCCCTGGACACATTTAGCCTTTGCCTCTATCAATTTTCCTTGATGGTCTCTTGCAACAATAGCATAGCTATAACAGTTAGATGAATTGAATATCGCGGCATCAACATTTACCTTAATCGTATCTGCATTTGGACTCCTCCAGTACTCAGCACCATCTGCTACAGTCATGAACCCCAGATAGTTATTAAAGGTTTTATCCTGAGCACATCTCCATTAATTAAGGGACGCTTTTGCTAATTCCACTACACCCAGCACATCCATGCTCTTCTGATTCCACACTACTTCATTTCTGCACTTCCAGATTGCCCAAGCCACCATTACCGTTAGTAGTACTTCATTTCCTTGTTTTTGCTCGAACACAGAAGCCAACCAGTCTGCAAAATTGATTTGTTCTATCTCCGTAGTATTGAAACCAATGTTGTTCCAACAAGATGCAGAGAACCAGCATGTTACCAAAACGTGCATAATAGATTCAGGACCTGCATTACACATAGGATATAGATCGCAAACATCAACATGCTTTCTTCGTAATTGTACCTTTGTTGGTAAACGAAAAGATGAAGCCCTCCACAAGAAGTTCTTCACCTTTAAAGGGACCTTGAGGTTCCATAATTTTTGCCAAAACCCGGAAGTATTACTCATGTTTGATCTATCTCTGTCAATTTGGAGAACATCATATGCACTTTTTACTGAATAAAACCCCAATTTCTCCTTTCTCCAATACCAGGATTCATTATCTGAGTTATTTAAAGAGATAGCATAAATCAGATTGGCATCCCTCTCCTCAAAAATATCATCTATCAAGTCTGAATTCCATTGATTTTGATCTGTAACCA
Organism: Saposhnikovia divaricata; assembly: GCA_036435485.1. Taxonomy (NCBI): domain Eukaryota; kingdom Viridiplantae; phylum Streptophyta; class Magnoliopsida; order Apiales; family Apiaceae; genus Saposhnikovia; species Saposhnikovia divaricata. The sequence goes on along the minus strand of CM071597.1, from coordinate 61,430,035 downwards.
TTAAACTATCCACCATTTTATTGTTCAGAGCTACATTTGATGTGTGGACGTACGGATCCTCTTCACAGGGTAACCATGGATCCTTAAGAACATTCACACTTCTTCCATTACCGATTCTGCAGGTAGCACCCATTTTTACCAGATTCTGAGCTTCCAATATACTACGCCAAATGTAACTTAGGTTGCTTCCTAACTTAGCATCAAGAGATGAGCTATTTGGATAGTACCTTGATTTAAAGATTTTACTTGCCAAATTATCTGGCTGAGTCAGTAAACGCCACGCCTGCTTCCCCAATAACAAAACATTAAAATCTTGTAGATTACGGAATCCAATCCCTCTGTTTGACTTTGATACACACATTCTCTCCCAGCTCATCCAATGAATTCCCGTAGTTTTATTTGGAGAAGATTGCCACCAGAATTTACAAATCATTCTTTCCATTTCTTTACATATTCCCACTGGGATTAAAAACATACTCATGGCGTAGTTAGGCAATGCTTGTGCGACTATTTTCAATAAAATCTCATTACCCCATTTTGACAAGTACTTTTTATCCCACCCCTGCATTCAACTTCGAAGCCTCTCCTTCAAGAAGCCAAAAATTACAGATTTGTTTAGCCCAATAATGTTTGGGAGGCCTAAATATTGACAATTTTCATCAGCATCACGAAATTGCAGATGATCGCGGACTTCATTTTTTATCCTGTCATCAGTATTGTTGCTAAAGAAAACCGAAGACTTGTTGTAGTTAATCTTCTGCCCTGAAGCTCTTTCAAAACTAGATAACAGCTTTGTGACATGGTTGGCCTCCTCTTGATTGGCTTTGCAGAAAATGTAACTATCATCCGCGAAGAAAATATGAGACACTCTAGGTGCTCCTCTAGCCACCTGAACTCCTTTAATCAACTTCTAAGATTCATTTTTTCTAATAAGAGCAGACAGTCCCTCCATACAAATCAGAAAAAATTATGAAGAGAGAGGATCTCCTTGTCGGATGCCTCTCTCTAGGATTATATAACCAAACTCTCTTCCAGCGTGAATAATTCGTTATCGAGCAGATGTGACACAAACCATGAAAAGGCAGATTAGTTTGCTATCAAAACCCATTTTTGTCAGCGTTGCCTCTAGAAATCCCTAATCTACACGATCATACGCCTTGATCATGTCAAGCTTTAAAGCCATCCAACCATTTTTGCCCTTGGTTTTTCTATTCATGTAGTGCATTATTTCATAAGAAATCATGATGTTGTCCGTGATTAAGAGTTCAGGAATAAAAGCACTCTGCGTGTTAGAAATCACTTTATCAATAACCTCCTTTAATCTGTTGGCCAACACTTTAGATATGATTTTATACAGCACATTACAAAGAGAAATGGGACGCAAATCAGCCATAGTTTTTGGGCACTTTTTCTTCGGTATGAGGACTATGTTAGCATCTGGCAGATTCTCATCGGACCCCTGTTTCAAAAAACTTTTTAACCATTTTGTAACAGCCCCAGGTCTGGGGTCGGGGACCTAGTCGTTACGGTCTCAATTTCCATATATACTACTTGCACTTGAATCAAAATAAATAAACCGCATGCTGTGACCCCGCAATAATAGCACATCACACAACTAGTTATAGTCCCAGAGGCGAAATTGAAATAAATATTTAGTCATAGGATCCACAAGTTATAAGTTATTACAACCCAAAATGATTACAGCATAAGTTTAATAGTTTCTACCGTTGATTAACATATGTCTTACATATAATAAGTTTGATGAACCAAAAGCTGACAGTCTAGCCTACTAGTTGCTCCTACCTCAGCAATGGCGGCTATGACATCAGCGGGGAATCCTATGACGGCTGTCAGCTGATTGCATCGAGTGTGCCTTGGTCGGGCCATCTGCTCTAGCTGCTGTTGTGATATAATAAATAAAGCAAGGGTGAGCAATAGAGCCCACCAAAAAAATAGTTGTAACTGAACAACAATATATAACAGTTTGAAAATATCTCTGAAAAGCCATATGCCATGCATTAACGAACATAGTGCTAGTATAACGTAAAAGATGAAGTTACAAGGTAATTTAACATATATATTCCGTCGGAATATCTGCTATGCAAATGTATAAGCCAAATATCCACATATATAGCAACAAGGGATATCGCAAAACAGATATTGCAATGATAGTTTTGAACACTTTTCAAACCCCTACCAACCTGAAAGAAGTCTCTTCGATACGTGTTGCGGGAGCTACCCGGTAATCTGAAAGAAGTCTCTTCGATACATGTTGCAGGAAATATCCAAATTTGGATGATGAAATATCCAATACTGGAGTATTCACAGCGCCAGTTGTCCCAATCTACGATGATCAGTCGCAGTTGTACAACACAGAATGGTTTTACTACCGGTGGAAGGAAGAACTGACGGATTTACTTGTCTACCGCCTTATAGTAGCTCCCTGGCCAACGGTTGGGCCTTGGATCGGCGCTACTCGGCCCTTATACGACTCCTAGTTCGAATAGAATCCATGACTCTGAAACGTAAAGTTCGTCCTCCTTTCCCCAAGTATAATACTTGTTGATAGGACTCCACAAAGTAGTCGTATCTAATTGGAAAGGAAAATTCACCAATATTTCCTGAGCTATTGCCCGTTAATGGATTATAACTTCTTCCATCAATCTTGCTCCTCGAGTGTTGAGGAAGTAACCAAAAAGACTCATTTGATGATTTAGAAATCAAGATGCGAGTGAAAATAATACTTTCAAAAATCTATGACCGGGCAGTCAATCATAAATAACAGTTCTCAAGTAAGGTTCCCTTATAATTTGGAAGTTTTGAGCGAGCATTTAAATCCTCCTATAAGATAGATTTAAATGGAAAATAGAGTTTTGGGAACCTTCCCTTGATAAAATAATCATAATAAAACTCAGAAATATTTTACATAATTTTTTAGGGTCAAAGATAATTTTGAATAAGAGAAATCATCTTTAAAACTAGTTAAAAGTATTAAATAAATATTCAAATAATATTTATTAAATAATAAATAATTAAAGAATATTTTTAATCAAAAATATTGCTCGTAAATAATCCTCGAATGATTATATAAAAATATTCACTAAATAAATAAATCCCCGAATGAATATTCGAAATAATATTCAATAAATAATTCAAAACCTTAAATGAATATTCAAAATAATATTCATTTAATAAATAAAAGTCTAAATGAATATTCGAAATAATATTCCTTAAAGAAATAAGGAAAAACATTTACTTAATATTTTCCTCAGAAAATAATCACAAGATATACAGAAATACCGACTCCTGGTCTAAATTCAAAAAATGAAAATCATATGCCCTTCACTAAGGGTCTTAACGAAACATCCGGCTTATAACTAATATATCTCATATCTAGCTTAAAATCCAATATCAATTCGTAAAACAAGTATCACAATATACTTTCGAAAACAGGCATGCATGCTATGACATATGTATAACAGGAAACATATATATATATATATATATATATATATATATATATATTCACAACAACAGTTTTTAAAAGGTTTTTAAACTTGCTTGGAAGTGTTGTAGGGGTAGCGTGTCTCAGATCGGTCTGGTGATCTATAAATAACCAAAATTATTCAAGGTTAATCACCTAACACTTTGAGAAGCTAAGTACATACTTTACTTAAGCTAAAACACGCTTACAAGTTAACTTTTTATTAACACCGTTTATGATCCAACACTTGCTTGTTATCAAGGCATGTCATTACACTTACACTTGGTAGGTACCTCAAAGGGGTTCATTCGCACTTAACCTTGATTCAAACATTTTTATAAAATCGAAAAACGATCCTTTTTACATGAGGTCTTGTCTCACACATTCCTTATGACTTCTAATATTTAATTATTATGATTTACAACTGCATTACTCATGTTAAGGGAGTTTAATTTCAGTTACGAACTCGCACTTATGGTTTCGAACGACTTTTACTAAATCGGCCATATCTCCTAAACGGTAAGTCCATTTGTTTCGATTCTTGCGCCAAAACGATCTATGACTCGAGATCTATAAGGAAAATCCATATAACCATTAAGGTCCGAGAATTAGACCTACTGTGATGCACGGTTTTTTAAGGTTTAACGAAATTTCGGCATTACGACAACTATGTTTACACGTTTTCCCAAATTTTTCAATCCACCAAGATCATACTATGATCCAACCAACAACTTATAAACATCATCTACATCTTAACAAGCCCAAAACATCTCCCTTTAAACATCATTTGCATCATAGCTCTTAGATCGATTAAACCAACTACATAATCATGTTTACATGCTTATAATAACATCATAATCATAACTCATATAAAACCACCAAGAACATTCAAAAACTTAAAGTAAGATCTAGGGTTCATGAGAGATATACCTTCCTTGGAGTGTGTAAAGACCTAACTAAGCCTTGTATAATCCTTGTATATCTTTAATATAGCTTAGATCATCCAAAGAAATCAAGAAAACAAAATTAGTTCTTGAAAGTTACTATTCATCATCAACTTTGATGATTTTATTACCTATGAAAGAATTGGAATTTGAAGCTAAGATTCATAGGAGATCTAAATTATGAAATGTAGTACTCACCTAATTAATCTTGAGATTTTTGAATGGTTGGAAGTTGGATTTCTCTCCCTGATTTCTTGCTTGGCCGAATGTAGCTATAATGGGGAGAATGGAGTTTCTTTTGCTTGCTTTGATCTCATCCTTGTCTAATTTGCATTATTGTGATAATATCTAGCATAAAGTAGATTTATTAAAGTGCTTAGGTCATCTCCCATGCATCATTTACTAGCCAAGTGTTGTGTTTTAGTGGTGGAATGATGTCATGTAAGCTAACTATCTAGTTAGTTGCTAATGTTGTTAGTTGCTTTTGTAACTAACTTGGTTCCTTACTCCATCCACTTGCACATGCTTGTCTCTTGGTTCTCTGCTTGTTTCTTGTCCGGTTATTGCTCAATTTCATTGATCGTTCGGAGGAATATCTCAAGTATTTATCGTTAGTGTTTTACCGGAAACCTTCTTGATATTTTAACTACCATCTTCAATCCTCCTTTATAATCCTTGAATTTAAATTCCTTAAATCTTTTTATTAAATCCTTAATTCCTTCAGTATCCAAGGAAATCTCGGGGAAAATAAAAGTGCTATTTTTCAGAATCTGATATCATTTACATACACTTATTTTGTCCCTAGATCATTAATACGAACTTAGAAATCCACTCCGAATACTTCTATATAGGGTCTTCTGATAATATTCCAAAATCCACCAAAAACACTATTCATCATTTATTCTTTCTTTATTCCTTGTACTTAGAAGGTGTTCTGGTGCTTTCTCGAACATTTTCGATCTCGTTTGCGGAGCTACTTGACTTTTATTAGATATCGATTTGGATGACATGAGAATCCCTTTCTTTTTTGGGACACCATAGCTTACTCTTTGGACGATAGATTATTCTTATATAATTTTGTCAACCTATTGCAGCATTCATAGCTTATAAACACTTGAATCCAAATCCATTAAAATATCTGTTCATTACAACCACTGATACAATGTAGTCATAACCACTATTCATTCATACACCAATATATAATAAAAGTTTTTAATTCTTCCAAAAATCTGGGTTCTTACTGTCTCCCCTCCTTAAAAGGATTCCATACCGGAATCAGTTTGAAAACAAATGGGGATATTTCTCCGACATTGCGGTTTCTAGTTCCCAAGTTGATTCTTCTACGTTGTGGTTCTGCCACAAAACTCTGACTAACTTGACGACCTTGTTTCGGAGCACTTGCTCTTTTTGATCTATGATTTCCACGGGCTGCTCCACATAGGTTAGGTCTGGTTGCTTGTCTACGTGCTCATATTCCACGATATGCTTGGCATCCGGATTATATTTTCTCCACATCGAAACATGGAACACATTGTGCACTTGTTGCAGGTTTGGGGGTAGTTCTAGTTCATAAGCTAGTTCTCCGATGCGTCTTAATATCTCAAATGGTCCAATGTATCTAGGACTCAGTTTTCCTTTCTTACCAAACCTCATTAAACCTTTCCAAGGAGATACCTTCAAGAACACTAAGTCTCCTACTTCATATTCTTTGCCTTTCCGAGCCAGATCAGCATATTTCTTTTGTCAATCTTGGGCTGCCACCAGCCGTCGTCAGATTAGATCTACTGCATCTTTAGTCCGTTGGACCACTTCGGGCCCGAGCATCTTTCGCTCTCCAACTTCATCCCAATATAAGGGAGATCGGCACTTTCTTCCATAAAGGGCCTCGTAAGGTGGCATTCCTATGCTTGAATGAAAGCTATTATTGTAGGAAAATTCAATCAGTGGCAAGTGATCATCCCAATTTCCTTTAAAGCTATCGTACAGACTCTCAACATATCCTCTATCGTTTGGATGGTCCTTTCACTTTGCCCGTCTGTATGGGGGTGGTAGGCCGTGCTCATGTTTAGCCTGGTGCCTACACATTCTTGAAAGCTCCTCCAAAATCTGGAGTTAAATCTAGGATCTCGATCGGATACTATGGTGACTGGGACTCCATGTCGCGCCACTATCTCTTTTATATAGATATCTACTAGTCTATCGACCGTATACCTTTCGTTGATCGGAAAAAAGTGAGCTTACTTCGTTAGTCGGTCTATGATCACCCATATGGCGTCATGATTAGCTTTGGTCCTTGGCAAACCTACTATGAAATCCATGGCTATGTGTTCCCATTTCCATTCAGGAATCTCTAAGGGGTGTAAAAGTCCACTAGGTCTCTGGTGTTCCGCTTTAACCCGTTGGCTGGTCAAGCATTTGCTTACCCACTCTGCTATGTCCTTTTTCATGTTAGGCCACCAGTAATATTCTTTCAAATCCCTGTACATCTTGATGCTACCGGCGTGCACTGAGTACCTTGAGTTGTGTCCCTTGAGTTTCGTCCTTTAGCTCTTGCACATTTGGGATCCATATCCTTGATGCGTATCTCATGATCCCTTCTTTATCTCTTTCACACTTAATTTCTTCCCCGATCATTATTTCTTCCTCCGAGTTCTTTTCTTCTTCCATTATCCGTTCTTGGCATAGCCTAATCTTTTCCAACAATGGGGGTTGGATTCGATTTTCCATAAACCTCTCTTGACCATCTCCTGGTAGTCTGACCTCAATTTCCAACTTCTCGAAGTCTCTCACCAACTCTTCTTCTGAGGTTATCATTTTGAGTTTCTCTTTCCTACTAAGGGCATCAGCCACCACATTGGCCTTGCCCGGGTGATAACGAATCTCACAATCATAATCCTTGATTTGCTCTAACCATCTTCTCTGGCGCATGTTAAGCTCCTTTTGGGTAAAGATGTACTTGAGACTCTTATGGTCAGTGTAAATCTCGCACTTCTCTCCATACAAGTAGTGTCTCTAAATTTTTAAAGCGAAGACTATTGCTGCTAATTCTAGATTATGAGTGGGATATCGGATCTCATATTCCTTCAGCTATCTTGACGCGTACGCGATTACTTTACCGTGCTGCATAAGCATGCACCCTAATCCTTGATGCGAAGCATCACTATAGATCACAAAATATCCTTTTCCATCAGGCAACGCCAAAACAGGGGCCGTCACCAATCTCTTCTTTAGCTCTTGGAAGCTATTCTCACATTTTTCAGCCCATTCGAACTTTTCAGTCTTGCCGGTATGTCGAGGTAACGGGGCTACAATATTTGCAAAATCCTGAAAAATGTATTTCTTCCAATTGCAAAGCTCATACTTAGTAATCATATACATGTCCTTTCTATATCCTCAATATCTTGCTATGTCTTCCGATCTTGAATCCTCGAAACTGATTACATTCCTGGTTGTAATTAATTAATCTATTTTATATCTCTCTCTGGTGGTAATCCTCCTAATTTATCAAGTCACATGTCCGAGAAATCTTGACCACTGAAATATGCTTCACTTTAATTATCTCCTTATTGATGTCTCTCATATATATAAAATAACCTTAAAATCTTATTATAAAACCTCTTAGTCTGCGTAACCATTAAAACTCCTTTATTCACCTTCTGACTTGAAAGACAATTTACATATCTCTTGAAAATCATAATTTCACCTTCTTATCCTCACACCTTGACTATACTTTATAGTTAACTATACAATCCAATCCCAACTCACACTCAGCTCTTTTAACTACCATCACATTCATATTCTTCACATCGTCATTCATAATCATATTGAACTTCTAGATTCTAATTTTGTCACTTCTCACCATACTATTCTTTCTGCTCACAATTACATCTTTTCATATTAATTTTAGTACAATTAAGATAGGCTTCCTCTCGAAATCTTACCTTCCAATGATGGCGGTCTTGTTGGTCTCAATAATTCATATTTTTTAGGTAGCTTTTCTATCTCGTTATCCTGGTCTTTAAAATCTTCTGGATCCTACATTCCTTTTTAACCAAATCTCACATCTTCTGACTATATTCGTACAAGTTATTAACTCCACACAATCACTTCACTTCCTTATCCAAAGCTTTAATTCTTGCTAAAATTCATTAAAAATGAACCGTCTCCATCCATTGCGTAATGTAACTTGATATTCAACCTCTACTTTATCCTCAATTCTCAAACCCGCTCATCCAATCTTCATTCGCCATAAATGTAGCTTACACCACTCAAGATTTCATCGTCTCCATCTTACTGCTCTCAATCATCGATAACTTTTAGAAATCACAAGGGTTTATAATAAAAAGATCAATAGAATAGACAGGTATTAACATGTATGAACATAAGATGAATTCTGTTTGATAAGAATTTTATAAAAGAATTTAACTGAGAGATCAATATGATCATTGAACTGTTTCCAGGTTGCATTTGTCACTTATGTCAACCGCCATAGCACAAGAAGGAGGCCAGCCTTCTGTACTTTCATGACAAACACAATTAGTGGCGTCCCACCAGGCTTCTATCATATAGATAATATGTCCCTGAATCCCCTACATACATAGGGTTGTTCATCCCAGTTAGAATAAAGAAGGTTAAGTATTCAGAGAGAAACAAAAAGAATTCAAAAGTTTCAAAAGTTTATATATATATATATATATATATATATATATATATATATATATATAATGTTGAATAAAGAATAGCAAATGTTCGGGGAAAATAGAAAGAATTCAAGGGTCTCAATAATTTATATGCGTCATGTTGAATCAAGTGATCCCCTGGAAAAATAGAGGTATCTCCGAAAAATAGGAATAAGTTTAAATGAATCTGAAAAAAATTCGTCATTAATTGAATTATAGTTGATTATCAAAGGTGATGGGGTATTATCCCAATAAGACGAAACATAAAGAAAGGTTAAATCTCCTAAATCAATAAATTAAATGAAATCAACGGCTAGTAATGAATAACCACGCCATTCCTCCAACCCATGCCAATAATCGTATTTCACATCTTGTTTACAATCCTTTCGCACTTTCTATATCGCTCGCGAGGTAATTAAAGTCACAAAAGAAACTCTAGAAGGTACGCAAAGGTCTGCACGTAGGGTCTTCCAAGCTGATAGCTCTGGTCGTCTATTTAGCGTATGATGTTCCGAATTATCTGCCTCGTCCTAAATTGAGTCATCGGATGAATCGAATTTATGCTCACGCGATATGTCGAAATACCAAATAACGTCGCAACAGTCGTCCTAATATCCTAAGGCGAATCTTATCCTAAATCGTCCTATCTAACGTCCCACTTAAATACGTATACCTAATCATCCTAACTTGTTTCAGTGACCATAACCTGTCGCTTTGATACCAACCTGTAACTCCCCGACTTCCCAATACTGAAAATATACTTTTTATAATGGAATACTCAATTATTGGAATTTATTAAGATAAAATAGACTTTCATAAAGGGGATTTTTTTTTTTGAAAATTTCGACATGATGTGTTCGTATTTCGGACTATCCACCTGTAATTTGAACCAAACCAAATTTTATTCAAATACCAAACAACAATTTATAAGGAAATTAGGGAATACAGGAATATGAAATTCAATTGATAAATTGGGCTACTGCACTGGTCATAAATCAATGAAGAGTCATTAGTCAATAAAGAACAAAATAAGTTTTAGGGTTTTGGAAATTCAAGGGTTATGAATTTGGTTTCACTGGTATGGTTTAGAGGAATAAGCATAAAGAAAAATTAAGATAAGGCAAGGCATAATTATAAGTCAAGGATTATAGTTCAACAACATACATGGTAATTAACAGGATGCATAAGTTTAAATAATGGTTCATAAGGATAAACAAGGTTCAGGTGTTTCAACAATAATTGATAAGAAATAAACAATAAGGTATGAAGGGTTCAACAATAATTAAAAAGAATTGATAGAAAGGTATAAGAATTTAAGCAACAATTCATAAGCAGTTCAGGAAATCTGGACTTCAATACAAGTTTCAAGTCAAATCACTTGAAACGAAATGAAGGGGTGTGGACCGCAGCAAAATGATTTGAAAGAAATCTTACAAATAATAGAGACAGATTCACATCATCCAAAATAAATATGAAGAGTATAAATGCTTGCAAGAAGGAATCTGAAAGAACATATAAACAATAAAGGATATTTCACATCACTTGAACGATAAGTGAGGGATAGTATACTTGCCTCAATACACGCAGTTTCTAATTTCAATATCTCGATCCTTTACTCACTTTACATTAGTCTCTCCTTCTTTATATATTGACCTTTCTTCAATCACATATCCGTCTTTCCTTTATTACTTGCTAGTCTTTACACGAGCACACTCGTCAATCCTGGTAATTCTCTCCTTCTTCTATATTCTATTTACACGCACTAGCTCTTTGCCGGCCTCCTATTCGTACCTATATACAGGTAAAGTCATAAAGCATAATGTAATGTAATATGTAATAGAGACATATATAACTCAACTAGGATAAAAGATAAATAATATTAACTCTATACAGGGATCGTGAAATTTGAAGAACAGGCATCCACAAGGATCAAGTCGCTGAAAGAAGTTCATTAACATGATCAAGCCTCGGTGACAAAATAAGATGTACAGATGATTCAGTTGAAGGGCCAAAAGATTCCAGTGATAAAGTTTTTATTGTTGCATAATTCTTAGCAGTATTCTTAAAGACATGATACGAAGACCACGAGTGAATGTTAGTCGTCTGTGAACCAGACCAGTTGTACTAGGCGTCAACACTTCACAAAGGAATCGAAGTATCTAACTCAGAAAAACTGTTAAGAGGTATGATTGAGTTTAGAGCAGTGTTGATATCCTCTAGTTAGTTGGAAGCTGAATATTTAAGGATGTCAAATTAAGAGGAAAATGAATAGTATTTGAAATTACTATTCATATGAATAGTAACTGAAATTACTATTCATATGAATAGTAACCAAAATTACTATTCATATGAAAAGTAAACAAAAGTAGGTGGGATGAAAAACAAAAGCAGGTGGGATGAAAAACAAAAGCAGGTGGGCTCAGTTTGAAAAACAGATTCTAAAAAGAAAACAAGCGGTAGATGTTCGTCACTCGTTACGTAATATTAGCCGCATAGTGATTTTCTAGAATCTATAAATAGGCCTGTTGTATTTCATTTCAAAACACACCTCAACACACAATTCTCTCTTCTCTCTCTTATATCTTCTCTGTATAAGCTGCTAGACAGTCCATCTAGTAGAAAAGCCGGCTTAGCCCGCTTTCAGGAATTGTCGGGTAGAAAGTCCTCGTGCCTAAACTATCCTTAGAAGTGTTCTGTTTTGAAGCTAATCCATTGGATTAGAAGTTGTAACACCCCTTCGAGTTTATTATCAATAAAGATATATTCTCGGATTTTTTTTTTGGTAGTATCGTATTCAACCCCCCTTCTACGATACTTCGGGACCTAACAATTGGTATCAAAGCAAGCTTCTAACATACAAGAAGTTTAAAGATCACTACCATGGGAATTAAGGATATAGGCGTGAAGATTCCAATGCTTGACAAAGATAATTACTTTCACTGGAAAGTAAAAATGCACCTTCATCTCTCAGCCATCGATGAAGGCTATGTAGATTGCATAGAGAAAGGACCTCATGTTCCAATGAAGGCCAACTCTGGGATTGGTCAAGATGCTGGAACTGTAGCTGCTGGAAGGCCTATTCCAAAGAATCAAGCTGAGTACACAGATGAAGACTTGGAGGAGATTCACAAAGATAGGAAGACCATGAACATTTTGTTCAATGGAATCGATCAAGATATGTTTGATAATGTCATTAACTGCACCACTGCTAAGCAAGTGTGGGACATTATCCAAACCATCTGTGAAGGAACTGAGCAGGTCAGAGAGAACAAGATGCAACTCCTCATACAACAGTATGAACACTTCCACCATAATTCTGGTGAAAATTTAACAAATATATTCAGTAGATTTCAGAAACTACTGAATGGCCTGAAGTTGTATGGGAGAACATATGAAGTCAAAGACTCCAACTTAAAATTTTTGAGATCTTTTCCTAAGGAATGGAAGCCAGTTACAGTCTCGTTGAGAAACTCCCAAGACTACAAAAGTTTTACACTTGAGAGACTGTATGGCATCATAAAAACATATAAGCTTGAAATGCAGCAAGATGAGGAAGTAGAAAAGAGCCAGAAGAAGAGTTAAGCTATAGCCTTAATGGCCAACAAACCAACAATCCAAGGTGGTAGAAGAATGAAGAGTGTAGAAGCGACACCAAGTTCAAAAACTTGTGAAGGTGGAGCTGAAACTAGCAAAGGTAAAAGCAAGATGATTGAAGAACCTGATGCATTAAGTGAGGATGAAGCTGAAGATCTAGATGAGTATTTGGCATTTCTATCAAAGAGATTTTCGAAGCTAAGATTCAAGAAGAATCCAGCAGGAACCGGGCAATTCAAGAAAAGCTATCAACCGAACATCTCAAATGCTATAGCTGTGGAATTGCTGGTCACTTTGCCAATGAATGCAGGAAATCTCAAGCTGAGAAAGAGAAGAAGCAGTTTGAAATTGTTGATTACAAGAAGAAATATTTTGATCTTCTCAAGCAACAAGGGAGAGCATTCGTGTCAAAAGATAGTGACTGGGCTGCTGGAGGTGACTCAGATTCAGAAGAGGAGTTTGTCAATCTTGCACTCATGGCAAACGAAACTGATGAAGAGGCTAGTTCAGCAAGCAACCAGGTATACTCTACAAACCTAACTGAACTTTCCAAAGATGAATGTGATAATGTTGTTAATGAAATGTCTAATGAATTGTATAACATGCATGTCACATTAAAATCGCTTAACAAGGAGAACAAAAAGATTAAAGATCTTAATGCTAAGATAGGTGATAGGAATACTTTGTTAGAAACTCAACTAATTGTTGAAACAATGAAGAGAGAATGCCAGGATGCTAAGAATGAGTTACTTGAGGCTCTGAAAAGAGAAGAGTGTTTAATAAAATAGTTAAAAGAGGAACAAGACTTAATTGCTAAGTGGAAGGGATCAAAGGGTAAAACTGAAGAAATTTATAGTATACAAGGAGTTGATTCTTTTAACAAATTAGCAGAAGTAAAGTTAGGAGTTGATGGGGAGACAGCTTCAGACAGTGACTCAATGGATGTGGTATGTCCATTGAAGTTGGAACCTGTCATCAAAGCAACCTTGATTAAACTAAATAATCAATATGGACCTGTCAGCAAAAACTTTGTAGTTGGAGAGTGCAGCAAAACCAAATCTGTTGAAAAATGAAACATAGGCCATTTATCCATCAAGAAATTGAAGGATAAATTAGAAAAGACAGAACCAAAGGCTAAGGCTAAATGTAGGAGAAAGAACAGGAATGGCAAGGTAGGGATTAATAATCACAACAATTACACCCCTAATAAGTATGCTCCTAGGAAAGAATGTGTAAAATGTGGTAGTGTTAATCATTTGTCTGTAAACTGTAAAACTGTTAAAGATGCTTCTGTGCCTAGTATGCCTATATCTGTGCCTATGCCTACTATGAATGTTACACCTAACATGTTTGTCCAACCTGCTCATGCATCTAGTCAGTATGCTAACATGCCATTCATGCATAATCTATATTACAATAATTTTTACATGCCTCACTTGCCATGGATGATGAATAACATGTTTGCACAGACTATGCCAAATTATACATCTAGTTTTAATACATGTGAGCAAATGAAACAACCTATTTTTCAGAAACCTACACCAAGAGTTAAGGTTGATTTAACTCAATCAGAAACCCTGGGTAATAAGGGCTTGAAAAATAAGAAAAAGGCTAACAAGGCAAGACCCAAGGAAACTTGTGTACCAAAATCAACTTGATTTTATTTTGATGTGTACAGGGAAACAGAAAGAATCTTTGGTATCTGGACAGTGGTTGTTCTAGGCATATGACTGGAGATTCTACCCTGCTCACTAAGTTTGAGGAGAGAGCTGGCCCTAGCATTACTTTTGGAGACAACAACAAAGGATATACTAGAGGATATGGCTTGATTTCACAAGGGAATGTTGTCATTGAAGAAGTAGCACTGGTTGATGGAATTAAGCATAACTTGCTAAGTGTCAGTCAACTATGTGATAAAGGCCAGAATATCTGATTCACATCTGAAGCTTGTGTCATTTTTAAGAAAAGTGACAACAAGGTAGTGTTGACAGGAGATAGAAGAGGAAATGTGTACATTGCTGACTTCAATTCAACAAATGCAAACATGACTACATGTCTTCTCAGCAAGGCAAGTATAGATGAAGGTTGGCTTTGGCACAAAAGATTGTCACACTTGAGTTTTAAAGTAATGAATGAGTTGGAAAAGAAGGATTTGGTTAGAGGTATTCCAAAATTGGATTACTCCAAAGATGGATTGTGTGATGCATGCCAGAAAGGGAAGCAGAATAAGGCCTCTTTCAAATCAAAGTCAATGTCATCAATTGATCAATCCTTGCAACTACTTCACATGGATCTCTTTGGACCAGTCAATGTGTTGTCAATCTCAAAGAAGAAATACTGTCTTGTGATTATTGATGATTTCTCAAAATTCTCTTGGACATTCTTTTTGCACCCTAAGGATGAGGCGGGTGAAGTCATTATAAATCATATCAAGATAGTCAACAACAATCCTCTACTCAAAGTAAGGAGAATTAGAAGTGACAACAGAACTGAGTTCAAGAATTCTGTAATAAGAAAGTTTTGTGAAGAAGAAGGAATTATCTAAGAATTCTCTGCACCAAGAACTCCTCAACAAAATGGTGTAGTGGAAAGAAAGAACAGAACTCTAATTGAAGCTGCAAGAACAATGCTTGATGAGTCTAAACTACCAACATATGGGCAGAAGCTATAAGCACTATATGCTACACTCAGAATGTTTCTTTGGTCAATCAAGCAAAAGGCATGACACCTTATCAACTTTTCAAAGGCAAGAAACCAACAATCAACTTTCTGCATGTCTTTGGATGCAAATGTTTTGTATTGAAAAATCATGGTGAGCATCTTGGAAAATTTGATTCAAAGGCAGATGAAGCTATCTTTGTTGGATACTCAGCTGGAAAATCCTACAGAGTCTACAACCTAAGACTAAACATTGTAATGGAGTCCATAAATGTTGTCTTTGATGAAAAGAAAATATCTAGTCTAGTAGATGAAGGTTTTCATGAGTCTCTCTCATTTGAGAATGAGAGAAGTGGTGAAGAAAGTGAAAATGATGATGAAGAATGGAGATCAAATGGTGTGAGAAACAGACAAGGATCATCAGTTGAAGTGCAGAATGAACCACTTGTTGAAGAGCAACTTACACCATCAGTTTGAAATCAAAGAGAAGCATGTGTTGATGAATCTGCAAGTACTCCATCAATCTCGAGGGCCATACACTCAGGGGGAGTTTCTCACAATGATCAACACAGAGAAAATGAAGCCACTTCATCAAGGTCAAACTTACCACCACAAAGAAAATGGACCAGGGATCATCCATTTGAGCATATCGTTGGAGATCCTAATGCAAAGGTCCAAACTAGAAGAGCAACTCTAGAAGAATGCTTATATAGCAGTTTTTATCCAAAGAGGAACCAAAGAGAGTTGAACATGCTCTTATGGAACCAAACTGGGTTTTAGCAATGCAAGAAGAGCTAAACCAGTTTGAAAGAAATGAAGTATGGAAACTTGTACCCAAACCTAAAGACAAATCAGTGATTGGAACTAAGTGGGTATTCAAGAACAAGATGGATAAGAATGGCATAGTCACAAGGAATAAAGCTAGATTAGTTGCTAAATGCTACTGTCAAGAGGAAGAAATTGATTTTGAAGAAACCTTTGCTCCAGTGGCAAGGTTAGAAGCAATAAGGATCTTCCTGGCCTATGCAGCGCATGCCAATTTCAAAGTCTATCAAATGGATGTCAAGAGTGCATTTCTAAATGGTATTCTGGAGGAGGAGGTGTATGTTAGTCAACCACCTGGTTTTGAAGATCCAGACTTTCCAGAATATGTGTTCTTTCTACTCAAAGCACTCTATGGCCTGAAGCAAGCATCTAGAGCCTGGTATGACACACTCTCATAGTTCCTTATAGAGAATCACTTCATTCGAGGTACTATTGATAAAACTCTCTTTTATAGAAATGTCAATGGCTCTATGATACTTGTCCAAATTTATGTAGATGATATAATATTTGGGTCTATAAATGAGAAACTTTGCAAGAGATTTGCCAAACTCATGCAAAGTAGATATGAAATGAGTATGATGGGTGAATTAACTTATTTTCTTTGTTTACAAGTTAAACAAGTGAATGAGGGAATTTTTATAAGTCAAACGAAATACATTTATGATTTTTTAAAAAGGTTTGATTTAGCAGATTGCTCTTCTGCAAAAACACCCATGGCCACTGCCACTAAGCTTGAACTGAATACTAAGGAAAAGAAGGTGGACATGACAAGCTATAGGGGCTTGGTTGGATCTCTTTTATACTTAACAGCTAGTAGACCTGATATTATGTTTGCTACATGTTTATGTGCTAGATTTCAAGCTGATCCTAGGGAATCTCACTTAGTAGCTATTAAAAGGATTTTCAGATATCTCAAGGGAACACCAAACCTTGGCATTTGGTACCCTAGAGATTCTGGTTTTGATCTAATTGGTTATTCAGATGCAGATTATGCAGGTTACAAAATGGATAGAAAAAGTACCACAGGAACCTGTCAATTCTTGGGAAACAAGCTGGTCTCATGGTTCAGTAAGAAGCAGAACTCAGTATCTACCTCAACTGCAGAGGCTGAATACATAGCAGCTGGGAGTTGTTCACAAATTCTATGGATGAGAAATCAACTACTTGACTATGGAGTTAAAGTTGAAAAGATCCCAATTTTCTGTGATAACATTAGTGCAATTGCAATATCACATAATCCAATGCAGCATTCTAGAACCAAGCACATAGACATCAGATACCATTCCATCAGGGAGCATGTGATGGAAGGCACCGTGGACCTGCATTTTGTTCCTAGTGAAAAACAGTTGGCAGACATTTTTACTAAATCTTTGGATGAAGCAACCTTTTCAAGGTTGGTAAGTGAGCTTGGTATGTTAACATGATCTTTTAAAACGTCTGTTCAATTTGCTTGCAGCCAGTGAATTTCATTCTCTGGATTTTGTTTGTTTTATTTGCTTATCTGCATGATTATTCTGGAGATATCATTGTAGCATAATTAAATAAATATTTTATTGACATATATCAATTGATATTTTGTTAATTTTATGTCTATTTAATTATGAGTTTATCTGATTATTGTGGATTAATTCTTGATTTACTGCGTGATTATTTTTAAATCCATAATAATTAGAAGTATTAAATATGTGTATATGTGTATAGGCTGATAGGTTTCGGTGATAAGATGTTTTTCGGCTGACAGGTTTCAGTGAAAAGATGTTTTTCGGCTAATTAGGTTGTTAGGTGAGAAATTATTGAATGGTGTTATTTTTTCAACATAACCTGTCACTATCACACCTAACCCACTAAACTTTGAAACCTTATAAATGATGAGTTTTTGTTTGTGTTTAACATCATCATTTTTCAGATATACAGAGCATATACACACGATTGCTGAATATTTTGAGCTTTGATCGGAAAGTTCTCTCAAATCTAGCTGGTGGTTTTTAGATCGGATTTCATATTCTTGCTTTATACATCATCCTTTATAAAAACTAACCCTTGTTTTTTGAATTTCCTCAAAGTTTTGAAAATGGCATTCAGGGAAGCTTTTTAATTGCTAAAGTTAATCCTATTTCCATTCAGCAAATCGAAACGATTCTGGATGAGCAATTTCGGGCTTGGACACAATTTCTGAATGAACATTCATTAATTCGCTATGCTTTAGTTACACCAGTGCAGCTTAACCATGATGCATTGCGTGAACTATATTGCAGTGCGGTTAACACTTCTGGACAGGACGGGTGTGCGGTCACATATCGACTATTTGGTAGGTCGATTAGGGTCACTAAACGAGATGTTAATCGTATTCTTCATTTTCCTATGGAAAATCTTGTTTCTGATCCTACACCTGAACAGATTGAAATGTTCTTTCATTTTATAAGGTACCAAGATGGCAATTTCAATACTGGTAATCTTTCTAGAACGTTTCTAACCCAGTACTGGAATTTCTTCTTTCACACTCTTAACCATGTTTTTTTCCTCTGATAGAACAAATCAAGATCGAATACCTGAATTTATTCAAAAATCAGGGTATATGGTCGCCAATAATTTGAGGATTAATTTTGGAAAAATAGTACTTGGTCAAATCATTTTAAAGATGAAACACTTGGGAAGAAGAGATGTTCGGACTCAAAATGTCAAATGTCTATATCCAAGGTTTCTACAACTAATATTAAATGATTTTTTGAATGATGAAGACAGGGTAAGCTTGGAAAATGGTCGAAAGGTGGAATGTTCTTACATGAAGACGAATGTAATTAATTACATAAGCAAAAAGAACTATACGGATGTGCCTACAGTCCTAACTGAATATCTAAAGACTGTCCCACTTCCGTTGTTACCAAGACTAGTGAGAGCAGGTATACGACAAGGTAATATTTCAATCCCTGCTATTCCAACCTCTGTATTCCCTGTTGTGTCACAGGAAATACAGTTTCTACAGCCCCTAGTGGCCATCTTACCCGACCAAGAGCAGGAAATCCCACCGACTCTAACACAGGTCGAAGAGCCCATTCCACAAATGCAAACACAAACATGTTTGCACTAAATCACGCAAGCTTACGTGGTCACAAGTAATATATGAATAAGTCGAGTTCGTTCCCACAGAGATCTGGTTATGGTTTTAATTCAGTAGATGTACCTATGCAACAATGTATGATTATTATTCACTGTTAAGACAATTAACAAATTGGAGTTTGATTAACTAAAAATTAACTAAGAAACAAATTAACAAACTAAGAATTAACTAACTAACGAGAATTTAAATCTAATTACTTCTGCAAGAGAAAGCATGGAATCCTAACTTCATTAAATACTTTGCTTAGATCTGACGCCTTTAATCACTATATGCAATGGTTATGATATCTGATCGGACAACACGAAACAAGTACACGCTACTTCTCAGTATACGAATACCAAACTAAACATACATCCACAAAAGAGATAGAAGATGAATAGACACCAATTATGCTTAGACCCTATATGTCTATAGAATTTGAAAACATTACGGTTGAAGAGCAAGTTATCCATAAAGATCACACAGGGCAATATAAGTATTTTCATCTCATACTACTAATCATGTTGATAAACAATCATGAACCTATGCTAGCATGGCAAGTTCTAAATCTCAAGATCCACTTTCACTTCACAAGAGATTAACAAATTAGATGTTAGCTACGCATCTAACAATTAAGCATAACCATACAAGGATATCAAATATACATCACACACAGATCTTTAAAGCAATCAAGATACTAAAGCTCCATAAATAAATCCGTTAGAATCCCATGACAACGATTAGTTCATAATCGAACCTCTCGTCATCATGGGATCTGATGAAACCATGATAAAAATAAAGTATGAAAAGATACAAATAAAACTAAGTAATTGATATGTAATCGTCTACTAAATTACAATGGTAGGATGTGTTTATATAGGCTCTAGAAGTCTTGTCCACCAAGCAATTGCCTTTTTAGAGTTGGAATAGAAGATTGGCAATTTCCGTTCTTGAATGAGAATAGAATTGCAAATTTCATGTGTAGATCTGATTCTGGAATGATCTAGCCGCCCAAAGCAATTACCATACTTATTAGAAGTAGGAATTATAGCAATTTCCTTGTCAAAGTTGAGTTTCTGTAGTTCGGCACATAATACGTTTCCTAAACTGATTCTGTTTTTAAGGAAAATTCGTAGCTGACTTTTCTTCAACATTTCTGGGCCGTTCCAGTTGTAAGTGGACATCTGGACCACTTTAGAATGATAGAGAATCTCGTTAGCTTTGCGTGGACTGTAAGATCGTCCAAAACGGACTTCTAGAACTCAAGATATGGCCAAAACAAAATCAGAAATTCTGGCTGATTTTCCCCAGCACGCCGCCGCGCCAGGGGCGCCAACCGCGCCTGAGGCGCCAGCTCAATCTGCATAAAACAGCGCTGGGGCGCCAATTGGGGCTCCCGTCTTGGTCCTGATATGCGAAAATTGATTTTTCTTCGATTTTTAAGCTTTTTCTTCCGTTCCTTTTGCATGAGCTTCCGTCTTTCATCCTTAATGACTTGTATACTTCTTGGTAGTTGACCTTAGCCTCCATTCTTCATTCCATATCATAAATCAACTCCAAATAACGATGGAAACTACACCTTTAATCGACATTTCTTCAACCCTGCACAATTAAACATAACACATCAAAACTACCACAAACTTGAGGCCAAAGCAATCAATTTAAGCCGAATTAGAATGCTCCAAATGGATATAAAATCCATTTATCAAAACACAACAACTCCTACACCTCAATTGTCACTTAAACGACCATCCATCAACACTTTTGAGGGAGATAGTGCCTCAGCAACACCACATAAGGAGTTAGTTACATCAGTTGCTCTACCTCATTCTAAACTGAGTAAACCCAATAAACCTGAGGTAACGGCAACTGTTATTGAAACAATTTTTCCTTATCCAATGAGTGAAAATGTAAATGAGGTTGAATTGACGGGATCAACTATCTTGAGTTCCATTTCACGGAACATAAGAGTGGTTGATGATCTTTCTAAAGATCAAATGCCTTCACAGGCATCCGAGGTGGAATTACCTACCCCAATAACTGCTGGTGAATCTTCCATTTTACGGAAAGATCCATCGGTAGGTGGTTCTTTTATGAACTAAGTGTCTTCACAGACATGCGAGGGAAACTTGGGTTTTGTGCCATTTAATCGATTCAAGTTTAACCTCCCAGAGGGAAAATCTCTGGATCTCTTTCGAGATTTACCACTCTTTACCAGTGGTCAGCAACTTGCTTTACGCGAGGACGGAAGCTCACGAACTTTTATTGCACCATCTATGACCTCTGAAAAAGGGGCTAGGATGATTTCATTTGCAGGTACACATCTCGGTGGAAGCTCTGGAAGAGAGTTGAGGGAAACACAAACAGAACATGTAAGTGTAACCCAAACCACTAAACCGAGTGAATATAGAGTGTTGAGTGAAACACCTGCAGAACGTACGAGTGAGCAACCTAGTCAACCACATGCACATGTAACCAGAAAGGAATACAGCAGACTTTTTACACGGGTCCAAACAATGGAGAAAGAGTTGCCAAATATCTGTAAGTCCATTGCAAAAATCAAAAATTTGAAACTTATTCAACATGATATATTCTAGGTTCAATTGAATACCATGGCAACCCAGTTTAATGATGCAATCAACTCCTTGGTAAAGCCATCTTCGTCTAATTTACCAACTCCACATCCTACTACTCTGGAGGATAACCCAACTGAGGGGGAGAAGGTGGATGATCAAGAAAAATCTACTAGGCGTAAGGGCAAAGAAAAGGTTGTTGACACGGAAGTTGTTGACACGGAATTAACTTTATTTTGGGAAAAGAAAAGCTAATGGGAATATTAGTGCTATATGGAAAGAAAGCAAGGCAAACTTATGTTCAATCTAGAGGAACAATTAACTTGCACTTGGTTAATTTTAGAAATCTGGAAAATGTATATATATGATCCAGAATGCACTTTAATATTATTTATCTTTGTATTTTATTTTGTTGTATCAGTTGAGTTATCCTTGGAATTTGAGTTAAACCCTAACAATCAAATAGGGGGAGATTGTAAAGCATAATGTAATGTAATATGTAATAGAGACATATATAACTCAACTAGGATAAAAGATAAATAATATTAACTCTATACAGGGATCGTGAAATTTGAAGAATAGGCATCAACAAGGATCAAGTCGCTGAAAGAAGTTCATTAACATCATCAAGCCTCAGTGACAAAATAAGATTTACAGATGGTTCAGTTGAAGGGCCAAAAGATTCCAGTGATAAAGTTTTTATTGTTGCACAATTCTTAGCAGTATTCTTAAAGACATGATACGAAGACCACGAGTGAATGTTAGTCATCTATGAACCAGACCAGTTGCACTAGGCGTCAACGCTTCACAAAGGAATCGAAGTATCTAACTCAGAAAAACTGTTAAGAGGTATGATTGAGTTTAGAGCAGTGTTGATATCCTCTAGTTAGTTGGAAGCTGAATATTTAAGGATGTCAAATTAAGAGGAAAATGAATAGTATCCGAAATTACAATTCATATGAATAGCATCCGAAATTACTATTCATATGAATAGTAACCAAAATTACTATTCATATGAAAAGTAAACAAAAGCAGGTGGGATGAAAAACAAAAGCAGGTGGGCTCAGTTTGAAAAACAGATTCTAAAAAGAAAATAGGCGGCAGATGTTCGTCACTCATTACGTAATATTAGCCGCATAGTGATTTTCTAGAATCTATAAATAGGCCTGTTGTATTTCATTTCAAAACACACCTCAACACACAACTCTCTCTTCTCTCTCTTATATCTTCTCTGTGTAAGCTGCTAGACAGTCCATCTAGTAGGAAAGCCGGCTTAGCCCGCGTTCAGGAAGTGTCGGGTAGAAGGTCCTCGTGCCTAAACTATCCTTAGGAGTGTTCTGTTTTGAAGCTAATCCATTGGATTAGAAGTTGTAACACCCCTTCTAGTTTATTATCAATAAAGATATATTCTCGGAATTATTTTTTTTGGTAGTATCGTATTCAACCCCCCTTCTACGATACTTCGGGACCTAACAAAAGTACTACTTCAGTACACTTGCAACCTTAACCGTCAAATTCTGCTCTACCCAATCGTGTTCTATACGCTTTACAGCTTATCACAGATAGCTTATACAGATCATATTCTCGAAATAATAACATATGATCACAAAATCATATAAGCACTTAACACGTAGTAATAATTTACACGTATGCTAGTTATCACATATATCATCTCTATTTATAAATACTTGTTATCAATTTGCTATACAAATTATAAAATAATTCTAATAAAATTCGGACAGCACCTCCTCTAAAATAGGTCCTAACCTGAATACAACTTGTCAAACCAAATCGGAAATCAACATCCTTTACTGCAATATGACTCACTCAATACAATCTCATCATCATTACAATCATATCAACATACACCATTTATAATCCTCCTGGTCATCCATACACTTAGCACTTAATGTACGTCCTTGTACCATTCACAATCCAAGTCACAGTATATACATTTCACTTTAATACTAAGAATCCATCGAATACCCTTAATAAAAATTATAATTATCACTCCAAATCCATCATATAATTTACTAATCATAAAACACATAACCGTTAATCAATAACAATCAGCAAGTAAAATAGTTAACACTTAATAATTCATATTATTATTCGCATACTATTCCATTAGTAATATATTTATCATACCCGAGAAATGTGTAAATACTATATTTTAGGAAGTATAATTTTAGAAAATTTTGACGGCATCCCCTTTGCACGGGTTGCCTAACAGTCGGACACAACCGACACAAAATCAACAACAATCACAATTACATCCGAGATAATTTATTATATAATTTATTCGCATAACACTATAAAATCGAAATTCATCATAAATTCGAAACCAAAAATCAAGAATCGGAAACCCACTTCGGTTATTCTAAATTACATAGCAACACAACAATATTCCTTGAGCACTTACACATCGACACACACACACAGAAAATGGAACACACACACACACACCAGTACCACAGAACACACGGCTGAATCACAAATCAGTGACCCATTTTGACCTTGGAGTCCATCATATACATACACCCATTAACTCATACCCACGGTAGCAAAACACACACCCACACGCTGTTACCAACACGCACACACTGCTCGACAGACACATACACACACTAGCAGCACAGTCGTATAAAGTGCAGTACAGGAGAAGGAAAGTTCGTGCGAGAGAGAATCACAGAGAGAGTTGTGAGGGAGGGGAATGTCGAGAGAATGATTAAGAGCATATGACCAAAATAGAGTCGAGAGATACACCCACACTGCAGAACAACTCAGTACAACAGAAGGGAGGGATTCTAGAGAGATTGTTGAGAGAATTCGGGAGAGATTTAGAGAGAATTGAGAGGGAGATTAAAGAGATTCGGGACAATTCCCGAGAGTTCATCTGCTATTAAACTGAATTTGGGAAATGGAATGTCGATTTAGGGATTTAAAGAAGCTAAAGACATTTTGGAAATTTCATAAATACTAAAATACAAACAAAATCACTTTATATCAAATTCTAAAATTGAAATAAATCAGAAAATTAATAGAAAAATAAATTTTAAAATTTTAAAATATAATTTATGAAATTACAAACATCCCCATATTTTTAAAATATTTTTAGGATAAAAAATGAATTAAATATGAATTTTACAAGTTTTTGATCATTTAAATATAATAAACTCTTAAAATCATTTTAAAATACTTAAACACCCAAAATAATTCTCCCAATAATTTTAAAAATTAATAAATATACAAATATGATATTGCAAAAGATTTCGGGATTTTTAAATACTCCAATAATTTTATAAAATTTTTCGAAGATCAATAACGCATGATTTAAATAAATTTTAATCACAAAATTTTAAATGAAAATTACACGGACTAGCACGTCACACATACATCACCATATAAACATGTAAACATGATGTCACATATATTTTTAAAAAACAATTCACACCCTGTATTCCACATTTAATATTAAATAATTAAATAATAATAACAAATACGATATTTTCTAGGGCGTTATAAACACACCAAATCTAAAACACAAATCGTCACAAATCACAAATCATCAAACACAAATCGTCACAAATCATTGAGCAAATCGTAACTGGTTAACGGTGTTTCACACCTTCTGGTACGGCGCTTCGCACCTTTATCATTCTAAAACTGTAAGGAATGGCAATCAATGGTAAAGGCCCTCACGACTACCTATCTCGTTGGATGAAGATGCCGGCTGCGACGCCGTCGGGAGTCAGATCTGGTGTTATGGTGGTAACCTTCTTAATTTTTCATTTTTTTTTAAAATATTCTAATTATCTGGGTTTCAATTCATTGATTTCTAGTTGATTTTGATGCTATGGATAGATAGATCGTTGTCTTGTGAGCATGCTCATATTTTTCCTTTGTGTTTTTGAGTTCAGAATGGAGTTGGCCGGAAAATATATGGTCTGGCGCCGCCTCGATCGAGTCTCCGGTTTTGTTGATTGTTTATCGATTTGAGGTGGTTATATAGACTCCTGGAAATGCTAGCCTCCATTTGTGCCAATTTGTGTCGAGTTTTGAGCTCGATTTGAACTCACCGGATTCCGAGGTCGCCGGATTTGAGGTGGTGGTGATGGTGGCAGAGGAAGACGATGAAGATGATGCCCTTGCGGGGCCATAGGTCAGAAACAAAAAGGTGGAGCAGATCTGTAAATTTACAGTTCGTCGAAAAATTTGAGCTCGCCGGAGAAGATGGTCGGAGGTGGAGGTGGGGGTGGGTGTGGGGGTGGGTTTTATTTTAGTAATTTTGGTTTTTTTATATTTTTTAAAATTAAATATAAAAATAGTGATTTTGGTTACACAAATTAATGATGGTTTGTAGTTTGTATTTGATATGGGCTAAAAGTTAGCCCTAAAGACACATTTAATGTGGCATTAATTAGACCCAGTATGGTCCAAACGTGGGGCCCATCTACGAGGCCCAAAACCCTAATTAAATATTAATTTCGTAATTAATATTAAGGGTAATAAACAGCCCAACAAATAAGAGTCAAATAAGGATACTACTCCTGCCAGACTTAGCCTCCAAGGCATTCAATTCAACATGGAAACTGATTCCTACAAGGAAGGAGTCTAGAACCTTCCTCAAGGAGGTGACTTGCCCGCCAAGTCTTCGAATCCTACCATAATTCTAAGGCTCTCGCTGTAAGAACCCCAAATTTTGGATATAATTAAAAACTTTTTATTATGTACTGAGGTAATGGTGAATAGTGATTACGACTACGATGTAACGATTGAGATAATGAATGGAAGGAATGGAATTCGATTTAAATATTTATATGTCTTGAACAATACTATTGGTTGACAATTTAGATAAGAATTATCTATCTCTTAGGGAATTGAGATTTGATAATTCTAAAGGAGAAGATTATTCTTATGTCATCCAAATTGATATCTGATATTGGTCCAGTGGGTCCGTAAAAAGGTTAAGGAATGATCGAAAGAGATCAGGGACAATTGTACAACCCTAAGAGGATGAGTAAAGAAAAATGGATGAATAGTGATTTTGGTGGATTTAGGAATATTATTAGACGACGCTATATAGAGGTACTCGGAACGAAATTCTGAGTTCGTATTAGTGATCCAGGGGGAAAAAGAGTGTATGTAAAAGCTGTCGGATTCTGAAAAACAGCACTTTATTTTCCCCGAGATTTCCCTGGACACTGAAGGACTTAAAGAGTTATTGGAAAGATTTATGGAATTTGGATTCGAGAATTATTAAAGAAAATTAATAATGATAGTATAAATATCGAGACGGTTTCCGGGAAAACCCTAACTAGAAATCTTCAAGATATTCCTTCGAACGATCAGTGAATTGAGTAATAACCGGACAAAAGAACAAGCAGATGATCAAGTTGATGCATGTACAAGTGGATATGATCAAGTAACCAAGTAGTTACATGAGTAACTAGAACAATTATAGAATTAAACTAAGTACTTAGCTCCTTTCATCATCCAACCACAAGATTAAGACACATGCCCCCTCAAAATACATCATGCATGACATAATAGCTTTAATAAAGCTACTTTACTATAGATATTATCCAAAGAAATCACTTTATGCTAGATTAGTGCAAGAGAAGCAAGCCAAACTCCATCTCTCTCCATTTTCTCTAAACTACCCAGCAGAAACACTCTCAAGAAGAAAATTCATATCTCCATTTCTATCCATGATAAAATCACCAAATTTTAACCATAGCTTCTCTACTCCATGGGCAAGGTTCGTTCAAAATTTCATGGCAATCCAAGTAGTATAGCCTAGTTAAATCCCTCCCCAAAGTTGAAGAAACCAAACTGATCTGTGCTTGACAGTTTCTGTCCAGAGGAGAAAGGGGGCTCAAAACCCTACCTAGGAAGCTTCAAATCTGATGATCTAGGACTCAAAACAAAGCTTATGAAGAGGCCAAGATGTGGTAAAAATTTGAGAGACAAACTCTTATTTTTCTATTTTCTATGATTTTTACAAAAGTGATGATGAATAGTAACCCTTAGAAACTAACTTTGTTTTCTTGGTTTTCTTTGTTGCTCTAAGCTATATTAAGGTGATCCAAGGACTAGATCAAGGCTTGTTAGACTCTTAGACACACCAAGGAAGGTATAACTCTCTTGAAACCCTAGGTTTTACTTTAAGTATATGCATGATCTTGATGAGTTTTAGTATAGTTATGATATTAGCATGGTTATAAGCTTGATTAGCATGATCTTGTAGTGGTTGAAACATATGATGATTATAAGGATGAAGTGATATGATCTTGGACAGATTTGGATGAGAATCATGTATATAAGATGTGTATTATGCCCGTTGTGGCTTGGTTTTGATGTTATAATTTTTGGAACGCTCGATTTATAGCCGTTATAATGCCGGAATTTTGTTACACCTTGAAACTCATGCATAGCAGTAGCTATAATTCACTGATCTGGTTAAGTATATAACATATCCATGTAGATCTCGAGTCGTAGATCATTTTGGAAAAAGAATCGGATCAAACGGACTTACGGTTTAGGATTTACGGCCGATTTACTAAAAGTAGTTCGAAACCGTAAGTACGAATTCGTAACTGCAATTGAACCCCCTTAACATGAGTAATTCGGTTGCTAATCTTGGTAAATAAATACTAGAGGTCATAAGGAAGGTATGAGAGAAAACCACATGTCAAACGGATCATTTTCCGATTTTATAAAAATGTTGGAATCGAAGTTAAACGCGAACGAACCCCTAAAAACCCGCTTGATTATAACTTCGGTAAAACACTTAGAAAACGGGCGATAAAACTCGGAGTATAATATTGATTCGTAACGACCGACTTTAGAACTTGTATGACTTAAGTATGTCCCAAGTGTAAGTACAGTGACATGTCGTATTAACGAACGAATGTCGGGTCGGATCGATGATAAAAGGAATCCACTAAAAGGGGTATAACGAGATAACTCGAGAACGTGTTTCGATTTAAGTATAACTTAACTTTTGAGATGTTAAGTGATTAATCCCGAATGCCTTGGCTATTTATAGATCACCAAGCTGACCCGGGACCCGCTACCACTACCCCTTACCGTACTCGACTACCAGGCAAGTTTCAATTCCCTTCTTTTAGGCTGTTGTTGTGATTGAATATATATATATATATATATATATATATATATATATATATATATATATATATATATATATATATGTTTTCTGTTATACATATGCCATAGCATGCATGCCTACTTTCCAGTCATATCGTTATGCTTATTCCCTGATTGTTTATTGGCTTATAAATTAGATAGCTAACGTATCAATTATAAGCCGGTTATTGTAAGACCCTCATAGAAGGGCGTATATATCTTATTCATCAAATATAGACCGGGAGTCAATATTTCTTGATATATCGAGATTACCTCGGAGGAAAATATTTAAGTAAATATTTTCCATTATTTGGGCGACGAATATTATTTGAATATTCGTTCGAGATTATTTATTTAACGATGCTTACTTCAAATAATTATTTGAACGTAACCATTCGACGAATAATATTTTTCAATATTCATTCAGAGTCGAATAGATTAGCGATTATTATTCCGAATATTCTTCTAAAGATTGGACTACTAAATGAATATTATTGAATATCCATTTAGAATATTATTTTATTAAATGAATATTACTTTTGAATAATCATTTAAGATATTAATTACTTGATGAATATTATTCTAATATTCATCTGAAGCTTGATTTATTTATCGAATATTATCTCGAATATTCCTTTAAAGCTTGGATTACAAAATGAATATTACTTGATATTCATTTAGAATATTATTCATTAAATGAATATTACTTTTTGAATATTCATTTAAATTCCTAATTAATTATGAATATTATCTTAAATATTCCTCTCAGGTCTTATTAATTAATGAATATTAATTTGAATATTCATTTAAATATTTATTTATTCAATAAATATTCTCCTGATATTTCTTCAAGGATTATTTTGAGAAATACTCTGATTAAAGATATTCTTTCATATTCCTAAATATTCTTTAAATATTTTTAATTCAGTAAATATTCTCTGAATATTTATTCCCTACTTAGAATAACCTCAATAAGGTTTATCTTCTTCGATTATTACGGAAAATATTTCGGAGTCATATTATTATTAATCTTATATCAAGAAAGTTTCTCAGACATCATTCTTCTTTGTGTCTATCTCCCTTATAATATGGGAACCTTACTTGGAAAATGATATTTATCTTGTCGACTTCCCAGTCATAAAGCATTCTCTTCACTCGCAACTCGGGTGCTATTGACTTATTAAGTCGTTGTTTACCTTCTCATCTTTCAAGGGGTAAGATGGTTGGAACAAGTTGATATTCGTTACCAAGCAATAGCTTGGAAGTTATTGGTGCATTTTCCTTTCCAACTAGATACGACTACTTTGTGGAGTCTTATCAACAAGTATTATACTTGGGGAAAGGGGGACGAACGTTACATTCAGAATCATGAATTCTATTTGAACTAGGAGTCGTGTAAGAGGCCGAGTAGCGCCGGTCCATCCCCTTTGGCCCAACCGTTGGCCGGGGAGAGCTAGTAAGGCGGTAGACAAGTAAAGCCGTCAGTTCTTCCTTCTACCGGTAGTAAATCTAATTTGAGCTTTACGATCTTGACTGATCATCAAGATTGGAACAGCGGGCGCGGTGAATACTCCATCATTGGTTCATCATCAAAACTTATTTATTTCCTGCAACATGATTACTGTTGGCAGAGCTGGAAAAGTGTTCATAACTGGAATTGCAATCTTTTCATGCAAGTTCCTTTTTTAATGGCAATGAGAATATCTCGCTTACTTTTGATGTAGCAGATATTTCTACAAACAAATACTTTGAGTTACCTGGTAACTTCATCCTTTATATTATACTGGCAATAACTTCATTAAGGCATGGCATATGATTTCAAAGGATATTTTGAACTACTGTATATATGTATCACTGTTCAGTTATATTATTGTTGGTGGGCTTTCGCTCACCCTTGCTTTGTTCATATTATGTCACAACAACAGCTAGGGCAGATAGCTCGCGTCAGGCGCACTCGGCGCAAGCGGGTTACCCGACCCACCGGACACCCCGCTGAGATGCTAGTCGCCATTGCTGAGGTAGCATAGTTAGACAGCTTTTGTTTCCTATTTAACTATATGTATAATTAATGTAATCAACGGCAAAACTTTTAAACTTATGATGTTATCCTTTTGGGATTGTAATAACTTTCATTCGTAAACCCCTTTTATGTAAGACTTATTTCAATTTCATCTCTGGGACTATAACTGTGTGTGTGTGAGTGGATATTCTTGTGGGGTCATAGCATGCTACTTATTGATTTTGGACTCAAGTCAAGTATTGTGTATAAGTTATGAGACAGTAACGACCCGATCCCGGACCCCGGATCTGGGGGTGTTACAGAAGTGGTATCAGAGCGTACGTTATAAACCCAGAGATGAGGCGACGTTAAAATAATAAATTCACTAAGATAATAAGAACTCTTGCCAAGTTCATAGTCGGACTACTTAAGGTAGTGATGACGTATAAAACCCTTATGGGAACTCTTAAGTTTCATGATAGTAACTTAGCTCGATATCGTATCGACGAATAAGGCGACAGACCTTGAGGCATAAGAGCAGCAGCGCGATGATGCTTTATGTGCTGAAGATCAGCGGGTAAATTCGATGGAGTACCCTACTGGATACCCGGAAGAGGTTCCAGCAGATAAGGAAAATCCTGTTAGGATAAGGAGCTTACCCTCGAGGAATGAGGGCAACAGCCAGAAAGACTGAGATGATTAAGGTATAGTGCTCAGAAAAGTGAGCATAAAGAGCTGAGCTATTAGCAAGAGAACCAAAGATTCATGTTGGATTCGTAGCCGGACTACTGGATGTAGTACCAGCGAGTAAGACGGATTGGAAGAATTACTTGAGATCTTATACGGGAATAGACGAGAATCCTCAAAGACTTTCATATTAACGAAGAAAGAGCTAGAGGGATGTATGATTATCAAAGACATCGATTTAGGGCGAGGAGCAGAGTCCCTGGAAATAGTTGAGAAGGAGGCAGTAAGTGCCATATCATTTGACAAATGAATTAGTATGAATATTGTCAGTAATAATTCGCCATGAGAAGGCAGATGTCATAGGTTGTAATTTATAGAACCAAATTGAGGTTGATGAAGTTGTTTTACTCAGGAAAATGTCCATTTTATGAATGAATCAGTTAGAAAGTGAAAACATTGGGAAGTGACAGCATGATTGGATAAAGTTATATATGGAAGTAGTAAGCAAGACAATGATCTCAGAACCTACCGGAAGATAAGACCAGTGAGTCAAGATGAACTCGTAATGAGACTATTATCAGAGACTGAGTATAGAGTTATCGCAACATAGTTAAATGATGAACCAGAAACGTTAGATGCTTGTGATTCAGAGAAATATTAAATTCTTTCTTTTCGTTGAATGGATTATAGTAGTTACCTTAAGTTTACTCCGACGCGGAATTATAATGGATCAAGTAATACGATCAGTAGTTAAAGAGAAAAATGTGAGAAAATCTTCCTGGAGCTAAAAGATGAAATTGGTAATGACCAAGAGTTGGCATTGCTTAATGGAAAAATGAGACTTTGTGCTTCCAACGACGCTTCGCATAAAGGATTATGATGTGTGCTTGCGCAGCACGACAAAGTACTTGCGAATGCATTCGAACAACACGGTCCACCAGATCGGATGGCCTTAGTAGTGCCAATTTTGTGGGACAACCAACTCCGACGGTAATGTTCCTTCTGAGACTAGTAGTCAGGTAGACTGACATTTGGTAATATTGAATATCAGGACGTATAGGTATCAGGACGTATAGGTATCAGGACGTTGCGACTAGTTTCAGTTTAAAACTGTTGATTCCCTTCTAAGGGATATATATATAATTGGTTCCTCTCCAGGGGTTAAACTTCCAACCTGATGACGATTATTTCGTTAATTATGACTGCCTACGGTTCTACCTGCTTGGAGGTTCATTAAACTATTATTCTGGTTTCGAAATCGGTCTCCTTAATGTTACCAGTAGATGGATAGATTGACCAAATTTCCCTAATTCTGGGAAGAATTTCAACGAATTTTGGCAAACCTTATCTTTCTGATTATCAGAGAACATCATGGAAGAGAGTAGAAACTGGGGCGAACCCCGTGAATTGGGTAAAGCTATATGGGTTGGTGGACAGACCCTAGTTATCGCGATTTATTGTAGAAATACAATGATGAAGTGAGATTGGACGAAAACATGAAATGTAAGTAAGAAACCAGTCGGACTGAGAAACTCCGGGATTGACTTAAGTGAAAAGGCTGTTATGCCAGGAATGGTAAGCTTGCGTGGCACGTGGGAGTGATAAGAATAGTTGAAAAGGTAAAAAATAGAGGAAAGGTGACCGGAGACGGCGCTGAGTAGCCGATTAAGACTTATATAAAGTAAAGTTTTGGAAAGGTAGAAAGGTATCAAAGAAGAAGGCACTATGCCTGCAATTGCTAGAAAAGTAATGCTATTAGCCAACCCCTAAAATCATATATTTTTATTTTAGTGTGGCCAGTTGAGGCCAAGTCACAAAGGACTATCAAGTGACTAGACCAGTAATGAAAGGACAAAGCAGGGTTGCTTCTAAGTAAGCACCGACTGCAAGGGCTTCTGATATGACGGAAATATTAATGAGATTGTAGGAATCTTCTACTGAATCCTTTGCAACCCATGTTTGGATTGGGAATTTACTAGACTTTTGGAATGGGGTCACCCGTACTAAAGTGGTTCATGTGTATATGATCGTCTAAGATTACGAAAAAAAAAATGGAAGTACAATGACTTGAGATGTATGATATTAGGGTATCATGAATACCATGAATATATTATGACTAAGAGATTCACGTTGAACTCGACTCGACCAATATCTTCCAGAACATCCTTGCTACCAGTACCAAGTTCTGTAAGAGAGCAGATAGACATACGTTGTCTTTTGGAAGGTCAAATAGGCTAACAACTATTTGAAAGAAGAGGTCAGCATTAAGCCACCGATCGATTATCAAATGAGAATGATTGAGAAGAGACCCTTATTAAGGATACATGATTTGATTGCCAAGTACAGGACGCAAGAATTCCTTGGCAGTTGAATTAAGGATAGGATATCCATAAATTAAGACAAACCCTGGGGAATGCACAAGGGATGGCATTAACCATAATAACGACATTATGAATTCAGATGATATGAGTTGGACTTGCTAAGGCAACAATGACCGGTAAGGATTATTAAAAAGAGTTCTGGAAAGAACATAGATAGAATTAATAGAGTATTGATCAATGACGTTTTGATTTACCCTGTACCTAGAAAATACAGAAGGAATGATGAGGATGACCTAAGAAACCTTAGAAGGAAAAGTTAATATTCTGAGTTTCCAACTAGAAGTTTGGAAGAGAATGTAAGACACAGTAGCAATATACCAGATGATGCATGTATGAAACCCTGAGGAAGTATGGATTGAACCTATAAAGGTTGAGATTATCCTAAGATAAGGAAAGAACTAAGAAAAGAAGTATCCTAAGTAGGAGTGGGAATAAACGTGATAAAGTTCCCACGGGTAGGTGGAAGCAATGACTTATGGAAAAAAAAGACTGATAGATATATTTTTCTCCTTCAACAGAGCTTAAGGGAGAATGCTTTCACCCAACAGTGATGGGAATGAGGTAGAAAAATTTGAGTTGGAATGTATCCAGAAAACATGGATTACAAGGAATTATTATTATCAGGAAAGGCCAATGAGGTGGCCGACAGTCTAAGTATAAAGGAATAATTACAAATGTTCATACCGAAGAAACAAAATGATATTTGGAAAGACCTTGAAGGTCATATCGGAGTGGAGGAATTTACATTCCTTTTGATGATTGTGCAACAATCGAAGGTAATAATAGTTTAAGTAAAGATTCGATTCCTGATGGAGTCTTAAGCATATTACGTACCTTAGAAGGTCCCGTTTTGAGGTAAACCAGGACCATGATACAAAATTGATGAAGTAAACCGTTAAGTTTCCAGTATTTTCTGGAAGCTGCATGAGTGATAGTTTCATCAACCGGACCTAGCTGCGATGCTTGAAAATCTTCTACAATTTTATCTACTTCATGTAATATCTACATCAAGTTTAGGAAGTGTTCCTTATGGATAAGGAATAGTGATTACTTTGTCTCCCTAAAGGATTAAAACCCGTATGGTTAGCTATTAACGCACTACGTAAATAACAAGCGATGTCGATTCTTCTAAGAAAGTAGATGACAACGTAAAGATAAAGAAAGTGCTGCTATTAATGAGCTAAGTGGCATGTTGATGAATGACAAGCAAGTTTTTGTTAGTGTACTTCTGCACAAACAAGATAGAGAATATGAGGTTGATGATTCATGATGCTAAATGTATTCCCGTGGAAAGAATTAATGAGACTTAGAGAGAAGGGCAGTTGAGCCGAGACTTATTAGGCCACCTGAGAGTTTAAAATTGTTCGGAAGGTGGCATTCGAGCCAGTTTTACCCCCAAAACTTGTAGCCCGGTCATAACGGGTTTTCATGTGGCAAGGCTACGCCAGTAAAATGCAGATACTCGATAAATGATAAGAGTACGAGCAAGTAGATATATGACCGGGTCTGACTTACGAAGAACAACCTGTGGAAAACCACGGGTAGAAAAGAACAAGTGATGAGAAACAAGGTTGGCAGAAGTAGATTATATTTAAGGGATCGGGCCAGATTCATTTCGGAAAGTTTAAATTGGAATAACGTGATGATTATAGAGTAAATGTGACGGAATACCGATAAGGAGGTACCAAGTGCAAAAGGTGTCTCAATAAAGAGATGAAGGTGAAAGTAAATAACAGAAGTAAATAAGAATCAGATAATGAGAAGGATGTGATTGATAAAGAAAAGACGGGGAAAGCAACTACGGAATATGAAGCAAGGAATGTTAGGAATGGATTAATAAATGGGTTTTCCGATGAATTCTCGGGATGACAACCTGATAGTGTTAATATTATAGATATGAAAAAGCTAGTAGCGTGACATGGAATGTCAGTAACAATGGTGTCAAGCGAGAAACTAAGATTTAACCTGAGAGGTTCAAAGATTTTCCAAAAGTAAGTATTGCTAAGGTTGAACCAGGGTACAGGTCCAGAGATTAGTGGACAAAGCAGCAAGATATGTTGACACGTGAGGTTACGATCAAATAGTATTGGATATAATTATGATTAATTTCTTCCTTAATGAACCTCTATAGTTCAGAGGTAAATTCTGAGTATGATATTTTACAATCATGAAAACTTTCTATAATCCTTTAGAATTCTTTTCTTTTCTTCTCTCTTATTCATCTTCTTTATGAATTGAGAAGAACAACCCTCTAAGGAGGGGAGGTACTGCTACGTGACTATCTGTCTATGTGATAAAAGTCTAAGTGGAATACCATAACTTGTTTAATTGCTTGTGAAGTACTAAAGGCTGGGCCCCTTCTGTACTAGCTATGCAATATAACAAATGTTCAATTGGTCATAGTGATCTATCAATAAATCTTTCCACTTCCCTATATTGATCGAGATTGCGAAGATTAAAGCGATCAGGAAATGCACAGTACGAACGAGGTTACCTCCAAATTCGAAGTGGGATAGTGATACCAATGTCACTGCAGGTATCAATAAGGATAAGACTAAGTAAGATCATAACCCGGATAGTGTGTTGTACGAAAATTAGCAAAGTTGATGGAAAAAGGATAAAGTATGGATTGTAGCACTAGAAGATGTGCTGAGAAAGGGTAGAACGACTAAGAATTTACCGGGAAGCTAAAAAGTAAACGACAGACAAACGACTCTTTGCTTCCTACCAGATTCCGGGACGGAATCATTTTAAGGAGGGGAGACTGTAAGAACCCCAAATTTTGGATATAATTAAAAACTTTTTATTATATACTGAGGTAATGGTGAATAGTGATTACGACTACGATGTAACGATTGAGATAATGAATGGAAGGAATGGAATTCGATTTAAATATTTATATGTCTTGAACAATACTATTGGTTGACACTTTAGATAAGAATTATCTATCTCCTAGGGAATTGAGATTTGATAATTCTAAAGGAGAAGATTATTCTTATGTCATCCAAATTGATATCTGATATTGGTCCAGTGGGTCCGTAAAAAGGTTAAGGAATGATCGAAAGAGATCAGGGACAATTGTACAACCCTAAGAGGATGAGTAAAGAAAAATGGATGAATAGTGATTTTGGTGGATTTAGGAATATTATTAGACGACGCTATATAGAGGTACCCGGAACGAAATTCGGAGTTCGTATTAGTGATCCAGGGGGAAAAAGAGTGTATGTAAAAGCTGTCGGATTCTGAAAAACAGCACTTTTATTTTCCCCGAGATTTCCCTGGACACTGAAGGACTTAAAGAGTTATTGGAAAGATTTATGGAATTTGGATTCGAGAATTATTAAAGAAAATTAATAATGATAGTATAAATATCGAGACGGTTTCCGGGAAAACCCTAACTAGAAATCTTCAAGATATTCCTTCGAACGATCAGTGAATTGAGTAATAACCGAACAAAAGAACAAGCAGATGATCAAGTTGATGCATGTACAAGTGGATATGATCAAGTAACCAAGTAGTTACATGAGTAACTAGAACAATTAGAGAATTAAACTAAGTACTTAGCTCCTTTCATCATCCAACCACAAGATTAAGACACATGCCCCCTCAAAATACATCATGCATGACATAATAGCTTTAATAAAGCTACTTTACTATAGATATTATCCAAAGAAATCACTTTATGCTAGATTAGTGCAAGAGAAGCAAGCCAAACTCCATCTCTCTCCATTTTCTCTAAACTGCCCAGCAGAAATACTCTCAAGAAGAAAATTCATATCTCCATTTCTATCCATGATAAAATCACCAAATTTTAACCATAGCTTCTCTACTCCATGGGCAAGGTTCGTTCAAAATTTCATGGAAATCCAAGTAGTATAGCCTAGTTAAATCCCTCCCCAAAGTTGAAGAAACCAAACTGATCTGTGCTTGACAGTTTCTGTCCAGAGGAGAAAGGGGGCTCAAAACCCTACCTAGGAAGCTTCAAATCTGATGATCTAGGACTCAAAACAAAGCTTATGAAGAGGCCAAGATGTGGTAAAAATTTGAGAGACAAACTCTTATTTTTCTATTTTCTATGATTTTTACAAAAGTGATGATGAATAGTAACCCTTAGAAACTAACTTTGTTTTCTTGGTTTTCTTTGTTGCTCTAAGCTAAATTAAGGTGATCCAAGGACTAGATCAAGGCTTGTTAGACTCTTAGACACACCAAGGAAGGTATAACTCTCTTGAAACCCTAGGTTTTACTTTAAGTATATGCATGATCTTGATGAGTTTTAGTATAGTTATGATATTAGCATGGTTATAAGCTTGATTAGCATGATCTTGTAGTGGTTGAAACATATGATGATTATAAGGATGAAGTGATATGATCTTGGACAGATTTGGATGAGAATCATGTATATAAGATGTGTATTATGCCCGGTGTGGCTTGGTTTTGATGTTATAATTTTTGGAACGCTCGATTTATAGCCGTTATAATGCCGGAATTTTGTTACACCTTGAAACTCATGCATAGCAGTAGCTATAATTCACTGATCTGGTTAAGTATATAACATAGATCTCGAGTCGTAGATCATTTTGGAAAAAGAATCGGATCAAACGGACTTACGATTTAGGATTTACGGCCGATTTACTAAAAGTAGTTCGAAACCGTAAGTACGAATTCGTAACTGCAATTGAACCCCCTTAACATGAGTAATTCGGTTGCTAATCTTGGTAAATAAATACTAGAGGTCATAAGGAAGGTATGAGAGAAAACCACATGTCAAACGGATCGTTTTCCGATTTTATAAAAATGTTGGAATCGAAGTTAAACGCGAACGAACCCCTAAAAACCCGCTTGATTATAACTTCGGTAAAACACTTAGAAAACGGGCGATAAAACTCGGAGTATAATATTGATTCGTAACGACCGACTTTAGAACTTGTATGACTTAAGTATGTCCCAAGTGTAAGTACAGTGACATGTCGTATTAACGAACGAATGTTGGGTCGGATCGATGATAAAAGGAATCCACTAAAAGGGGTATAACGAGATAACTCGAGAACGTGTTTCGATTTAAGTATAACTTAACTTTTGAGATGTTAAGTGATTAATCCCGAATGCCTTGGCTATTTATAGATCACCAAGCTGACCCGGGACCCGCTACCACTACCCCTTACCGTACTCGACTACCAGGCAAGTTTCAATTCCCTTCTTTTAGGCTGTTGTTGTGATTGAATATATATATATATATATATATGTTTTCTGTTATACATATGCCATAGCATGCATGCCTACTTTCCAGTCATATCGTTATGCTTATTCCCTGATTGTTTATTGGCTTATAAATTAGATAGCTAACATATCAATTATAAGCCGGTTATTGTAAGACCCTCATAGAAGGGCGTATATATCTTATTCATCAAATATAGACCGGGAGTCAATATTTCTTGATATATCAAGATTACCTCGGAGGAAAATATTTAAGTAAATATTTTCCATTATTTGGGCGACGAATATTATTTGAATATTCGTTCGAGATTATTTATTTAACGATGCTTACTTCAAATAATTATTTGAACGTAACCATTCGACGAATAATATTTTTCAATATTCATTCAGAGTCGAATAGATTAGCGATTATTATTCCGAATATTCTTCTAAAGATTGGACTACTAAATGAATATTATTTGAATATCCATTTAGAATATTATTTTATTAAATGAATATTACTTTTGAATAATCATTTAAGATATTAATTACTTGATGAATATTATTCTAATATTCATCTGAAGCTTGATTTATTTATCGAATATTATCTCGAATATTCCTTTAAAGCTTGGATTACTAATTGAATATTACTTGATATTCATTTAGAATATTATTCATTAAATGAATATTACTTTTTGAATATTCATTTAAATTCCTAATTAATTATGAATATTATCTTAAATATTCCTTTCAGGTCTTATTAATTAATGAATATTAATTTGAATATTCATTTAAATATTTATTTATTCAATAAATATTCTCCTGATATTTCTTCAAGGATTATTTTGAGAAATACTCTGATTAAAGATATTCTTTCATATTCCTAAATATTCTTTAAATATTTTTAATTCAGTAAATATTCTCTGAATATTTATTCCCTACTTAGAATAACCTCAATAAGGTTTATCTTCTTCGATTATTACGGAAAATATTTCGGAGTCATATTATTATTAATCTTATATCAAGAAAGGTTCTCAGACATCATTCTTCTTTGAGTCTATCTCCCTAATAATAAGGGAACCTTACTTGGAAAATGATATTTATCTTGTCGACTTCCCGGTCATAAAGCATTCTCTTCACTCGCAACTCGGGTGCTATTGACTTATTAAGTCGTTGTTTACCTTCTCATCTTTCGAGGGGTAAGATGGTTGGAACAAGTTAATATTCGTTACCAAGCAATAGCTTGGAAGTTATTGGTGCATTTTCCTTTCCAACTAGATACGACTACTTTGTGGAGTCTTATCAACAAGTATTATACTTGGGGAAAGGGGGACGAACGTTACATTCAGAATCATGAATTCTATTTGAACTAGGAGTCGTGTAAGAGGCCGAGTAGCGCCGGTCCATCCCCTTTGGCCCAACCGTTGGCCGGGGAGAGCTAGTAAGGCGGTAGACAAGTAAAGCCGTCAGTTCTTCCTTCTACCGGTAGTAAATCTAATTTGAGCTGTACGATCTTGACTGATCATCAAGATTGGAACAGCGGGCGCGGTGAATACTCCATCATTGGTTCATCATCAAAACTTATTTATTTCCTGCAACATGATTACTGTTGGCAGAGCTGGAAAAGTGTTCATAACTGGAATTGCAATCTTTTCATGCAAGTTCCTCTTTTAATGGCAATGAGAATATCTCGCTTACTTTTGATGTAGCAGATATTTCTACAAACAAATACTTTGAGTTACCTGGTAACTTCATCCTTTATATTATACTGGCAATAACTTCATTAAGGCATGGCATATGATTTCAAAGGATATTTTGAACTACTGTATATATGTATCACTGTTCAGTTATATTATTGTTGGTGGGCTTTCGCTCACCCTTGCTTTGTTCATATTATGTCACAACAACAGCTAGGGCAGATAGCTCGCGTCAGGCGCACTCGGCGCAAGCGGGTTACCCGACCCACCGGACTCCCCGCTGAGATGCTAGTCGCCATTGCTGAGGTAGCATAGTTAGACAGCTTTTGTTTCCTATTTAACTATATGTATAATTAATGTAATCAACGGCAAAACTTTTAAACTTATGATGTTATCCTTTTGGGATTGTAATAACTTTCATTCGTAAACCCCTTTCATGTAAGACTTATTTCAATTTCATCTCTGGGACTATAACTGTGTGTGTGTGTGTGTGAGTGGATATTCTTGTAGGGTCATAGCATGCTACTTATTGATTTTGGACTCAAGTCAAGTATTCTGTATAAGTTATGAGACAGTAACGACCCGATCCCGGACCCCGGATCTGGGGGTGTTACACTCGCAGCCTATATAAAGGGCATGACCCCTCATTCTCAGAACTATTTCTTGGCTTGATTCTCAATAACGAGATACGTAGGCACTCTGTGAGGACCGATCAGTCTCGAAACACGGAAACAACCATTAAAGCTCGAAGCTCAACAACCCTAGCATTAATTACATACAAACACTAGTTTTATTCCACAACATTTGGCGCCGTCTGTGGGAAGACAACATCAACCATGGTTCAAACACGAAGAACAGCACCGACCTCTACCGAGGCCATACCCCTCAGCTCTGCTCCGCCCGCCACTGAACAAGTGCCCCCAACAACAGGAGCAATCACTCAACCTCAAGTTTCTCAACCTATAGGGACGATTCCCCATGTTGAGAGTACGTTACATGTGGTCGTCCATCCAAGTCAAGAAACCAACCCTCTTCAGATGGTGGTCTCTCCTCTTGCTGATCCTACTCATCCGCTACCACCGGGAGTACAGATCCACACTACGGATCTACCCTTGAATACCAACCCGATGTATGTGCTGCCTAATTATCCCCCTCGACAAAAGGAACCTGGACCAAGCGGTCATGCATTAAAGATCCGAGATCGAGAGTATGATGACTACTCTGGTCCCTATACTGATGATTCATCATCATCTGAGGACGATGATCGTGATGAAGCCCCGAGGAGGCGACGTGCTAGCAGAGAACCTCTAAGGAGGACACGAGGTATCCATGATGGACCCCCCTTGACAGCTGCTGAGAGGATCAAGGCTCATGAAGCCGAGATCTTAAAGTTGATGGACGATATGGCGAGAGAAC
Source organism: Saposhnikovia divaricata (assembly GCA_036435485.1). NCBI lineage: Eukaryota > Viridiplantae > Streptophyta > Magnoliopsida > Apiales > Apiaceae > Saposhnikovia > Saposhnikovia divaricata. Next base: position 61,387,656 of record CM071597.1, on the reverse strand, counting down.
GAGCTAGATTGAGTCATACTCAGCCTCCTCCAACCACAGGGAGGATTCCCATTATCGACTTAGAAAGGTTTTCATGGAGATAGAGAAGGGCTGATGCCCCAACTAGAAGGACAATAAGGGTGGAAACCCCCAAGGGTAACCCCAAAGATCTGATGCCACTAGGAGATCCTGATGATCCCACACCCCCGTTTATTGAGGAGGTGATGAATGCTCGTATTTCAAAGAAGTTCAATATGCCGACAATCAAGGCTTATGATGGAACGGGAGATCCCGCAAATCACGTCAGGATGTTCTCAAACGCACTGTTGTTGCAGCCTGCAAGTGATGCTTTAAAGTGTAGGGCGTTCCCTCAAACCCTGTCGGGCATGGCTCAAAGATGGTATAGTTGCTTGCCCGTGAACAATGGGCTCCTTTAAGGAATTGAGTGCTGCTTTCATTAGTCAGTTCATTAGCGGAAGAGTTCAAAAAAAAGCTCTGCATCTCTCATTTATGTGGTGCAAGGAAATAACGAAAATTTGAGGGATTACCTCAAGAGATTTACTAAGGAGACATTGAATATCACTGATTTGGAGAACAAGGTGGCCATGGTAGCCCTCGAACACGGAACCACTGATCTCTTCTTTAAAAGGTCATTGGCAAAACACCCCCTACGAATATGGCTGAGCTCCAACGAAGGGCTGATAAGTATATTAAAGCTGAGGATAGCATGAAGAAAGAAGCCGCAGAAGGTAATGAAAAAGGTAACAATGGTTCAAAGAAGCGAAAGCAAGAGCAAGAGTACGATGCTAGGGACAAGTATCCCTGAACTAGCAAGGACTCTGACTCACCACCACCAAAGAAGAATTTTGGACCAAGATTTTCTGACTATGCAAGGTTGAATGCTCCTAGGAGTCAGATCTTGTTGGAAATTGAGAAAGATAAGGAATTCCGATGGCCGAAGCCACCAAGGGGAGACCCCACAAAATGAAACAAGGATCAGTACTGTAGGTACCATAAGGATGTGGGACATGATACCGATGATTATAGGAAACTCAAGGACGGGTTTGAATTCTTAATCCGAAGAGGGAATCTAGGCCAGTTCATGAAGGGTGAAGATCGTGGAAATCAAAGGAGGGATTATGACAGGAAGAATAATGATCGTAGGGACAACGACTGTGATCGCAACCCACAGCCCTGAGGGCCAGTTATCAATATGATTTGGGGAGGCCCGACAGCGGTCGGCACAACTCGAAACTCTCGAAAGGCATATGCCAGAGAAGTGATGCACATCGTGGGAGAGGCCCCGAAACGTGCTAAGACTGAAATAGTGATTGGTTTTAATGATTCACACCTCGAAGGGGTGAAGTTCCCCCACGACGACCGGTTGGTCATAACCCCTGTAATTGGAAACTCGGAAGTAAAGCGAGTCCTGATAGAAAATGGAGCTTCGGTTGACATTCTGTTTCATGACGTGTTTGTGAAGATGGGGTACAGACTCTCAGTTGACCCCGACCAACATGCCTATCTATGGATTTAATGGAGTTGAATCCAAAGTTGAAGGAACCATTCAGCTGCCTGTGACTATTGGGCAGGAACCTAAAGAGGCCACTCAGATGCTGAATTTCTTAGTGATCAAGGCAGCCTCGACATATAATGCGATCCTGGGAAGGACTGGGCTTCATGCGTTTAAGGCTATAGCCTCTACCTATCATATGAAGATTAAGTTTCCAACTCGTAATGGTGTTGGAGAACAGAGAGGGGATCAGAAAATGGATAGAAGTTGCTATATAGCTGCTTTAAGGGTCGATGGAGTCGGGGGGCAGGTCCTTCCGATTAAAGACATGGATGTCCGAGAAGATGATGAGCACCGAGAGAAGCCGGCAGAAGATTTTTTTTCTATAACTCTAGATCTCGGAGACCCCGAAAAGGTTACGTATATTGGAGCTTCTTTGAAGGAACCCTTGAAGGGCAGGTTGATGACTTTCTTACAAGAAAACAGTGATGTTTTTGCTTGGACAGCGGCCGACATGCCAGGGATTGATTCCCAACTCATAACTCACAAGCAGAATGTCGATCCAAAGCGAAAGACAATAAAGCAGAAAAAGAGGAATTTTGCTCCTGAAAGGCAAGAGGCCATTAAGCAAGAAGTTGACAAGCTCTTAGAGGCTGGGTTTATTGAAGAGATTCAGTTTCCCGAATGGTTAGCTAACCCTGTGATGGTCAAGAAGGCAAATGGAAAGTGGAGGATGTGTATAGACTTCACTGATCTGAATAACGCATGTCCCAAGGATTGTTTCCCTCTACCAAGGATTGACACGCTGATAGATGCAACTGTTGGGCATGAGATGTTGAGTTTCATGGATGGTTTCAGTGGTTATAACCAGATTAAGATGCATAAGGATGACATCCCAAAGGTATCTTTCATAACTGACTTTGGTGTTTTCTGTTATCTTGTTATGGCTTTTGGACTAAAAAATGCAAGAGCCACTTACCAACGATTGGTGAATAAGATATTCGCTCATCTAATTGGGAAAACCATGGAGGTCTATGTTGATGACATGTTAGTCAAGAGCCTATTCAAGGCAAACCACATTAATCACCTCAGAGAGGCATTCGAAGTGCTGAGGCACCACAAGATGATGTTGAATCCATCCAAGTGTGCTTTTGGCATTGGATCAGGAAAGTTTTTGGGTCTGATGGTTTCAAAGCGAGGCATAGAAGCCAACCCTGATAAAATTAAGGCGATTCTGGATATGGAGCCACCACGCTCTGTAAGAGATGTGCAGAAATTAACAGGCCGAGTTGTAGCCTTAGGGAGATTCATCTCCAAATCTGGTGATAAGTGCTTGCCTTTCTTTCAAGCATTGAAGAAGGTGAAAAACTTTGAGTGGACGCCTGAAAGCCAAGAGGCCTTTGAAAAGTTAAAGAAGTACATGACTGAGGCCCCGTTGTTGGCCAAACCTAGTCCCAGAGAGACATTGTATTTATACTTGGAGGTATCTGAACAAGCATTGAGTGTCGTCCTCATCCGAGAAGAAAACAAGGCTCAGAAACCTATCAACTACGTGAGCAAGGTGTTGCATGGAGCTAAGTTGATTTACTCTCCCATTGAAAAATTTGCTTTGGCATTGGTGACAGCCTCAAGGAAGCTACGCCCATACTTCCAGGCACATAAGATTGAAGTCCTGACGGACCAGCAGCTGAGAAACATATTGAAAGGCTGATTAAGTGGGTGATCGAACTTGGAGAATTTGATATCACGTACAAGCCTTGAACAGCAATCAAAGCTCAGGCATTAGCTGACTTCGTGGTTGAATGTACCATTGGCAACCAAGAAGTCGGGGGACAGGAGATAGTACCCACCCCTGAAGGTAAGGATAAAGATGAAGAGCTATTGTCGGATCAAAAGGAATATTGGGTGCTCTATTTTGATAGGGCGTCAAAAACAAAATCTAGTGGTGCAGGAATGGTTTTGCAAAGCCCCGATGGGTTCACAGTTGAGTATGCTTTGAAGTTGGACTTCCCGACAACCAACAATGAAGCTGAGTATGAAGCCTTGATAGCCGGATTGGGCTTGGCCAGAATCATGAGGGTCAAGAACCTTAAAATCCGTGGAGACTCAAGACTGGTAGTCTCGCAAGTGAATGGTGAATTTGAAGCCAAGGATGAAACTAATGCGAAATATTTGAGAGTTGTGAAAGCTATTATGACTCAGTTTGATGAGGGCTATGTGGAGCACATTTCGAGAGAATAGAACGTTAAGGCTGATGCCCTGTCCAAGTTCGCTTCTTTGGAGATAAAGAATTATGCAGGGAGAGTTTACTTCCAGGTCTTGAAGACCCTGGCCATTAACTCGAAGTTGGTGGCACCAATTGATGTAGGGAGCTGTTTGATAGATCCGATCAAAGCTCACTTGGAAACTGGATGGCTCCCTAACGATGCCCAGGAGGCACGAAAGCTGTCAGTAAGGGCATTGAGATATGCCTTGATTGAAGGCGTTCTTTACAAGAGGTCTTTCGTCATCCCGTATCTGAGGTGTTTGAGGCCCCAAGAGGCAAAGAAAGCGTTAGAAGAAGTTCACGATGGAATCTGTGGGCAGCACTTGGGGGGCAGAGCCCTAGCTCATAAGATCACTCACTTGGGATTCTATTGGCCTGAAATGTTGGCCGATGCACAGAATTATGTTAAGAGGTGTGATATGTGCCAGAAGCACGCTCCAATTGTAAGGCAGCTGCCTGAGATGTTAACCTCGATTAACTCTCTTATCCCTTTCGTAATGTGGGGAATGGATATACTGGGACCTTTCCCTGTAGCTTCAGCATAAAGGATGTTCCTGATAGTGGCCATCGACTACTTCACTAAGTGGGTTGAGGCTAAACTTTTGCCAAGATAACCACCAAACAAGTTGCCCAGTTCTTTTGGGAGAACATAATTTGCAGGTATGGAATCCCGCGAATCCTTGTGACGGATAACGGGACACAGTTCAACAATGAAGAGTTCAAGAAGTATTGTGAGGAGAATGCTATTGAGCTTCGCTTTACCTCAGTGGCTCACCCTCAAGCTAATGGACAGGCAGATGTAGCAAACCGGATTATCCTTGATGGACTGAAAAAGAGGGTCGAACGCTCAAGGAACACTTGGGTGGATGAGTTGCTGCCTATACTTTGGGCGTATCGCACCACTTGTAAAGTGACAACTGGAGCAACCCCGTTCTTGCTGGCTTATAGAGCCGAGGCAGTTGTGCCCTTGGAAATTATGCATGCTTCACCGCGAGTTGAGGCATATGAACCAGAGACTAATGAAGAAGGCATGAGGCTCGCCCTTGATCTGATTGATGAGGTTAGGGATGAAGCAAATGCCAGGAATGTGGAGCATCAAAAGAGATCATCTTTCCACTACAACCAAAGGGTTAAGGAGATGTCCTTCCGACAAGGCGACTTGGTTCTAAGGAAGATAGAGGCCTCTAAAGTTGGCCAGAAGGGAAAGCTAGCCCCCAACTAGGAAGGGCCATATCGAGTCAGGAAGACATTAGGACAAGGATCCTACAAGCTGGAGACCTTGGATGGAAACGAGGTGCCTCGTACTTGGCACGCTTCGAACCTGAGGGTTTATTATGTTTAAGCTATTCTTGTAAAGACTTAGCTTTTTATCTATCTATTAGAAAAGGTAGCCATCTATGTAAGGGTTGAACCCATTTCAAATTATTAATGCAACTTTGTTTTCCATTCTATGATTCTGTGATTTTAATTACATACCAAGCACCTGTCGAGTGTAAGTCTAGAATGACCAAGTACCGAAAATAAAGAACATACGAATAAAGGAAAGCAACAGCATAGATAAGATGCCCTGGAGGGCCAAGGTTTAAGTTACAGACATTATCAAATAAAAGTCTAAGTCCATGAAGGACCCCGAATAAAAATAAACACAGCCACAAGCGGCTAACAAGGCCATGCAAGGCCACTTACTCCTGTGGAGCTTCATCATAACTCTCTTCCTTGCTAGATTCTTCCTCGCCAGACTCCTCCTCATCTGAATCATCCTCGTCAGAGCCACTACCATCTTTGGCTATCACCTGCGCCCCAGTCCTCTCTACCTCTGCTACGCCAGAGGAAGAGCTAGAGGAGGAGCTGTCTTCGTTCCGGATCAATCTCTTTCCGGGGATTGGATGTCGAATCATTCCATATCTTCTTGCAAGCATGGGCTTCTTCCCACGAGAGCCCGAGGAGCCTGAGTCACGGCTAGCAGCTGGAACAGCATTCTTGGAACCAGAGCCTGATGGCTAAGAAAAAGTTGGAACCCCAGAGTTGGAAGCAGCCCGGCTAGGGTAAGGGAAGTTGCTCGGGTCGATCATAGATCGATACTTGCTGCTTACAGCCTTGATAGCTTTGTCCAAGCCAATGGACATGTTCACGGGGCGCACTTCATCATCATGGTCGTCAATGAAGTTTAGAAAAGCATCTGATTGATGATATGCTTCAACTACTTTGTTGAACTCGACTATTTTCTTTCTGTGCAAAGAGTTGTACTGCTTCTGATAAGATTGAACAGCTGCTTCAACCCGGATGGCCTTAGACTCTAAGTCTAGCTTCTCTTCTTGCCACCTCACTTTCTCCTGTCTTAAGGGTATGTTGTCATCCCTGAAAGCTCGCCCCTGACGGGTAGCAGACTGAAAATAGGCATTGGCCTGAAATAAAAAAATTGATAAGGCATTTATAGCATCAACATAAGTAAAGACATCGAGCTTGAGGATACGAATGTTATACCTGATATAGAGCCTGTGCCCCAAGGCGTTCAGACTCTTCTGTCTTGTCTCCGGCACACACCGTTGCTAAGTCAGTAGGGTTGTGGAGCATTGGGACCAATCCAAGGCCAAAGTAGGGCATCCCAAGACAGAGTCTTGTTCGCAGATACCCCAAATAGGGGTGAAGGGCGATCTCAAGTCACCTTCGGCATTCCTAGACCTCTTCTGAGAACATCAGGCCAAGAACTGAGGAATTTTCACATCAGCAGGACTTACCAACGCTTCTGCCTTCTTCATCATCCTCTTAGTAAGAATCGGCTGATTCTCAGGACGGTTGTCAATCTCTTCGGCAGCTGAAACAAAGAAACGAAAACATATCGGAATAAGAACAAACGAAGTTCATAACGGACAACAAAGATAAATTACCCTCAAGTGAAAGAAAGCTGAGGCCAGCATCGATAAGCTTTCTCTCATTCAAGAAAATTTTGTAATGGGTATGACCATTGTCTGCTAGTAGTCTATCTCGATTTAGGAGCTCTTCCTCATCTATATCACATATGAAGTGTGAACTATCTTTCACATCTCCGAACTTTGTCACAAAGAATTGGCTCCAGTTGCCCCCCTTCCACTTGAGAACTACAAACTCTCGTGGCCAGAAGTGATGAGAATCTGGGACGGAAAGATGTTCACTATTTGAGGAATTCTGGTTCTATGTTGAATGTTGATCCATCCTTTCTTAGTGTCAGGAGAATTCTTTACTGTAAATATACTCCGGAACATGGTAGTGCTCAAGGGAATGCCCAGATCCCGGCACCTTATTATGAAGATTCTGACAAATATCCAAGCATTTGGATACAGTTGGCAAGGGTGAACTTGTAGTTCAGCTAGAAGCCTGATGATGAACGGGTCAACAGGAAACCTTAAACCCGCATCGAGAGCACCTTTAGTGACGCACAACCTCTCCGGGTGCCAATTACAAGTTCTGTCGACCAAGCCCGGAGTACAAACCTTAATTGCATCTGGAAAGCTGTAGGTGTTGGAAATTTGCTCAACTTGAAGCTTACTCAACTTACACGGACTATGATATGAGTCAAGTTCTGAACTATTAGGGAATGCTTCCCTCATAGTACTTAGCAAATCTAAAAGAGAATCAAAATGATGATCAATGTATGAAGGAGGTCTCAGTCTAGCTTTACCTCTGAGAGATTGTGTCTTGCTTCTTTTGGCCATTGCCTCGGCCATGGAAACTGGAGGAGCAGGTGCACGGCTGTTGTCTGACATGCTTGAAGCTTAAACTTCAACCTGAAACCTTGATGACTTGAGAGCTTGAAAACAAGAAGTGAAAAGAAGATAAGTGAATGAAAATGAGGACTCCTCCCACTCTTTTATAGAAGATGGGTGACCTCCTATACCAGGTTGAAACATAGTTCGGTTCGCATTTGTAGGTCATCTATCGTTTATGAACGAATAAAGATGAAATTCATATGTTATATGTGAAAAGAATCGTAACAAATTCATACGATTCCGAAGAGGAAAAGAAGGATTTAAACGAATATACAGCGCCAAGCTACGCCAGAACACTTAACTGAGCTTTAAGAGCTAATTACGCTTAAGGAAGATAGATTACAAGATATTAGCAAGTGCTAATAAAGAGATTAATTATGATTGAAACAGAGAAAGGTTGATAGTCAACAACCAAGTATGAAGACCATGATTCAATGTTGATGAACATGGTTGAATGTTGATGAACGTGATTCAAGGTTGATAAAGAGAATCATGGTTCAAGATTGATGAAAGGATTCAAGCGTCATGAATAAGCTCCGAGAGGCACGAAGAAGCTCCGAGAGGCACGTCAAGGAGCCGGAGGAGGGCCAACCAACCACCTGGCAGTCGACCAGCTGTCAGAGGAAGGTCCAGCCGACCTCCTGGCAGCCGACCAGCTGTCAGGGGAAGGCTCAGCCGACCTCCTAGCAGCCGACCAGCTGTCAGGGGAAGGCTGAAGCCGACCTCTTGTCAGGTTGGCTGACCACTAGGTAATTTTCAACCCCCAAACATGATGTTCAACCTTCTAACATGACTGTTGACTTTGGAACATGATCAACAACCTTTGAATGTCAAGTTAGATGTGGGAAGTATGCACCGTTTACTGCTGTTTTATGCCATTTAACATCATTTAAACACCGTTCAAATGTTCGTTCAAGGCTGAAAACATCACGAAAAGAGCTACGAAAGGCACGACGAGGCGCCAGAGGAAGGCCAGCCAACCTCATGGCAGCCGACCAGGCGCCAGAAGGAGGCCTAGCCGACCAGCTGTCAGGGGAAGGCCTGGCCGACCTCCTGGCAGCCGACCAGCTGTCAGGGGAAAGCTTCGGCCAACCTCCTATCAGTTGGTCAGTCAGGTGGTCATTCCAGCGCGATCTTTGACATTCCAGCGTGATCATCAACCTTCGAACATGTTTAACAACCTTTGATAGTCAAGTCAAATGTTCGAAATATGTATGGTTGACCGGTATTTTGAAAGAAAACGGCATCCAAAGCCAAGCACCGATTAGTGCCGATTAGTGCCGTTTAGTGCCGATTAGCGCCGATTAACGCCGATTAGTGTTGTTTAGCACCATTTAGTGCCGTTTTATGCCGTTTAACGCTGTTTAAACGTTGTTTAAGGCTGATTAGCGCTGTTTAGTGCCGTTTAACACCGTTTAGTGTGGTTTAACGTCGTCGTAAATGCATCGGTCGCTCCACGCTTTACATCAAGACGATATTCATGACAGTACTAGTGTACAATGATAAACCCTGACCCGAGTCTCGAAAAAAGGCTTTAAAACTTGAAGGAAAACCTGATCAGTTTTCCTTAGGGGGTAAATGATATGGGCTAAAAGTAAGCCCTAATGACACATTTAATGTGGCGTTAATTAGACCCAGTATGGTCCAAATGTGGGGCCTATCTACGAGGCCCAAAACCCTAATTAAATATTAATTTTGTAATTAATATTAAGGGTAATAAACAGCCCAGCAAATAAGAGTCAAATAAGGATACTACTCCTGCCAGACTTAGCCTCCAAGGCATTCAATTCAACATGGAAACTGATTCCTACAAGGAAGGAGTCTAGAACCTTCCTCAAGGAGGTGACTTGCCCGCCAAATCACCGAATCCTACCATAATTCTAAGGCTCTCGCAGCCTATATAAAGGGCCTGACCCCTCATTCTCAGAACTACATGTTGGCTTGATTCTCAATAACGAAATACGTAGGCACTCTGTGAGGACCGATCAGTCTCGAAACACGGAAACAACCATTAAAGCTCGAAGCTCAACAACCCTAGCATTAATTACATACAAACACTAGTTTTATTCCACAACAGTATTTTAAGAGTAGTTTGTATTTGATCATTTACCGATATATATCTATACTATACTATTATAAGCAAACTATTGTATATTTGGTTGGTTCACTTTATTTGGTACACTCAATAACAACCGTTAGATTTTAAGATAAATAAATGAGAACAGTTGGATCTAATACTAAAAGAATATTCTTTTTCTAATATTTACAATACTTTTATAATTTCCAAGTTCGAATCTCACCAAAAACATATCTCTATTAAACATATATATTATTTTATAAACTACTCTAACGAGTTTAAGAATCAATTCCCGTCAACAACATATTATTAATTAAAATACTATGCCAAAAATACTATCAAACATGTATTACAATATTTGATTATGTTATATAATTCATTTTTCTCCTAATTTAAAAATATATCTGAACATGATATTTAAAAAGTTAAAAAAATATTATAAATAAAAATATATATACAACTTAAAACTTTAACAATAAAATATAATTAAAAAAATTTACAAGCAACCGTGCATCGCACGAGTTATAAGCTAGTTATATTACTATAAGCAAATTACGGTATTCTAGCTTATAACTCGTGCAACGCACTGTTCCTTTTTTAGGATCTATAATTATATAGATTTTTTAATTTTATATGTTATTAATTTGCATATCAATTTTTTGTTAAAAATTGATATATATATATATATATATATATATATATATATATATATAAGATTTTACACATTCGATTTAATATTTGTGACACCTTTTTCAATATCTATAATTATATAAAATTTTTAATTTTATATAATATTAATTTACATATCAAATTTTTGTTATTATATTTATATATATATATATATATATTTTATTTTATTTTTGATTTATGATATGGCCAAAAATAAGCCCTAAAGACACATTTAATGTGGCATTAAATAAACCTAGATTGGTCCAAGGTTAAAGCCCATTAATGAGGCCCGAAACACTAATTAAATAATAAATTCGTAGTTGATAAATCAGCTAATAAAAAGACTTCGTTATTGAGTCCAAAAGGGAATAAATTCCTTCAAGAAGTAGCCCCCAAGACATACGAGTCCAATAGGAATCAGCCTTCCTCATGGAAGGATCCAGAATTTTATCTAAAATGAGTAACTAGTCCACCAAGACACCAAACCCTACCCTAATTCCAAGGCACCCAATGCCTATATAAAAGGCATGACCCCTCATTCTCTAAACAACGTTTTTGGGCACAGCTCCATACGGCACCCACCACGCTTTAGGCTTAATCCTCGAATAAGGACATACAAGCCACTACGCCAATACGCCGCGAGGGCGCATCAAGCCTCGTAGGCAACTATAGAACTACGTTTTGGCTTGATTCTTGATATTCATCAAGGTACGTAGGCATCTTGCGAGGATCGACTAGTCCCGACAGCAAGAGCAGCCACCATTAAAACTCGAAGTTCTCAATCCCTAGCAATCAATACACGAATTAATCACACCCTACTTTTTATTCCACGACATTTGGCGCCGTCTGTGGGAAAAAGACATCAACCATGATTACCACACGAAGAACATCAATCGCAGAAACAACTGAAACGCCCATCGACACTTCCGCACCCTCATTGACGGAACAGGTACCACCAGGAACGGGATCCCAACCTCAGATTGCTCAGCCTCAAGGGCCGGATCCCCCGAGGTCTGAAACTCAAACTCAGAGGTCGTTACCCCTAGTGACGAATCCCTTCAACCAAGGGACGAATCCCCTTCAGATGGTTGTCTCTCCCCTCGGAGGATGTCTACTTCACTGCCCTAGTGAACGAGTTTAAGCTCTCCAGGGGCGGATCCCCAATCCTAAGCATGGCTATGCCCATAATAGGCAAGCATGATTACAAATCTCTACCATGGTGCTTCCACTAACAGCTCAGAACCCGAGTTATGGGCTTCCACCCCAATGAGGGCATGATTCGTCCCATATTTGAGGCTTGGAACCTCCGCACATAGCAGGAGGGAGAAGTCTCGATCGTGCACTAATGACAACGATCCACTCCCCTCGACTTCCAATCAAGGAATGACTCCCCCAGAGGCGCGTCTCGAAGGGGTGATCCCTAAGGGGTGATCCGAAATTGACTAACTCAGGGAGAGAATCCCCAATTGCAGATGGTGGATTTACCTCTGTTTAATGAGCACATAAAGCATGGATCGCCACCATCGTCATGCTAATTCTAATAAATCGAAACCCTATTTGTGGGTTGTCACCGTTCCCAACTGCTGATGGAACCATAGATCTACACATGAGAAGTATGTGCCTCAATACATTGAAGGCTTCGTCCCCTTGCTGGAGGACACCAAATTTTCTCCGAGTCATATGCCAAAGATGACTCCTCGTCTGAAGAAGATAAGGAAGAGGACATCTGTTCTAGCAAAAGACGTCATGGCAAGGAACCCACCGAAGGAGCGGGACATTCTCAACCCCGAGGGATTCAAGGAATGGCTCTTCAGGCCATAGACGAAAGGATCTGGGGGCTCAAATTACTAATCCGCACCAGCCGGATGTGGATTCAATGAATTCAGGACGAATCACCATATTTGTCATTACACAATGAACTTAGATTCCCACCAATGGGATGTCATTCATCAAGGTAGAAGTGGCCAGCAAAGCGAGGCATACGTGCCCCAACGCATTCAAGGCCTAGAACGCCCATGAACGAGTCATGATTTTTCCGGACCGTATACTGTTGACAATTCATCATCCACTAATGAAGATAACTATCTCAGAAGGAGATGACCAGGCAAGAAGCTCGAAGGAGGGTCAGGGCCTTCTAACCCCCGAGGATCCAAAGGACTGACTCCTAAGACTCTAGGAGGGAGGCTCATGAATCGCATACTTGAGAATTGAAGTAAGATATGGAAATACAACAAGCTAGGTAGCCCCCAAGGGCTAGGATGCCCAATGTTTTTAATGTGAGTGATCCTCCTAGGAGGAGAATGGTTGATACACGAAGGGCCGATCCCTATAAGTCGAGGCCTCTAGGAGATCATGATGATCGAATCTTGTCCTTCACCAACGAGATAGTGAATGCTCATATCTCAAGGAAATTCAAGACGCCCACCATCGAAGTGTGTGATGGGGCAGGAGATCCCACTAATCATGTGAGAACATCCTTCAATGCACTACAAATTGCAACCCGTGACTAACACAATCAAGTGTAGGGCGTTCTCTCAAACCCTGGGGGGCATGACACAATGATAGTATTGTCGGTTACCCCCGAATCCAATCGGCTCCTTTAAAGGACTAAGTAGGGCATCTATCGCCCCATTCATTGATGGAAACTTTATGAGAAAAGTTTTGCATCCCCAATGAACATGGAGCAAGGAATGAATGAATCCTTGAGGAATTACTTGAACCGAATCACCAAAGAAGCCTTGAAGGTCCCGAATTGGGATGATAGAGTAACCACAATAAATCCCCAAGCACTCATTGACTTCGTGGTTGAATACACCATTGACAACCAAGAAGTCGGGGGGCAGGAGGTTGTACCCAAGAGGGTAAGGAAATAGATAAGGAGAATCCAGAAGCGGTACTCAAGGAGTATTGGATATTCAATTTTGATGGAGAATCAAAAACAAAATTAAGTGAGGGCATATCCTGATGGGTTCATGATTGAGTATGCCCGAAATTTGGATTTCCCAATGACAAAATGACAAACAATTAGGCTGAATGCAAAGCTGTGATAGCCATATTTGGATTGGTCGGTGCCCCAAGGGTCAAAACCTTAAAGTCAGTAGAGACTCAAGATTGGTAGAACCAAAAGTGAATGGTGGGTTCGAGGCTCGGCCTGGAACCGTGACAAAATACTTGAAACTTGACTCAGTTCAATGAGAGTTACAAGGGAGGACAACATAAAGGCTGACGTCCTATATATGTTGGCCTCCTCAAAGATAGAGAATTATGTTGGAAGTTTTTTACTTTCGAGTCTTGGAGACCCGAAGCATTGATAGAAAAGCTGATAACACTTGAAGGTATGAAAAGTCGTTGGATAGATCCTACAAAGGCTCACCAGGAAACCGGTTGGTTACCCGACAATGCCTTGGAGGCACGGAAGTTTTCAATAAGAACACAAAGGTGTCAAGATGTGAATTCAACCTTGAAAGAAACTCATATGGAAATCTGGGGGCAGCACTCGGGGGGCAAAGCCCTTGCCCACAAGATGACCCGATTGGGATTCTACAGGCAAAAAAAAAAACAAAATGGCTGATGCCAAGAATTATGCCCAATCGATATCCAAAACCGCGCAACTGATGATCAATCCCCTGAAATACTAACTTCCCCCATTCCCAGTGGCAAGGTGGGGGATAAGTGTTCTTGGTTCATTCCCAGTGGCAAGTGCCTAGAGGAAGTTCTTGATAGTTGTAATGAATTCCTTCGTGAAGTAGACCAAGGCCAAATCCCATGCCAAGATAACCACCAACTAAATGACACAATTCATGTGGGAAAGTGTGATACATAGATATGGACTTCCACCAATCCTGATGCTAGAAATGGATAACAATTCAAGAATGAGGCTCTTACAAGCTGGAAACGTTTTGAAGAAATGTGGTGCTCAGACTTGGCATACCCCAAACCAGACGTTAGGACAGACCACCTGATCAGACCAAGAATAAATTAATGAAGGCACGAATAGGCCACGTTCCAATAAAATGAAGGCACGAATAGGCCATGTTCCATTCAAATGAAGGCTCGAATAAGCCACGTTTCATGCAATTGAAGGCTCGAATAGTCCGCATTCCATTCAATTGAAGGCTCGAAAAATACGAGCAATACGCAGCAAGCTATCGCAAAGAGATAGACCTCGAAATGAGATTCAATTCGATATATTACAAAATCAAATCGGAGCAACGAGTAAAAAGTTATGAATATTTTCACGTTCCGACCTAAGGGGTCAGGATCCCTAATTTACGGGGTCAGGATCCCAAGTCCAAAATCCTGAACTAAGGGGTTAGGATCCCTAATCTAAGGGGTCAGAAATCCTGATCTAACGGGTCAGGATCCCAAGTCAGAATTTCTAGTCTAAGGGGTCAGGAATCTTGGTCGAAATTCACAAGACCAGAAGGTTAAAATTGCCCATAATTCGACCAGGATCCTGATCAAAATCAACCAGGAATCCTGGTCGAAATTCATAAGATCAGAGTGTAAAAATGGCCCTTAATTCGACCAGGATCCTGATCGAAATTCGACCAGGATCATCGTCGGAAAGCCATCGACCATACCGCATTTGAAGCCAATAATTCGACCAGAATCCTGACCTGAGAGGTCAGGATTCCTGACCTGAGAGGTCAGGATTCCTGGTCTAAGGGGTAAGGATCCCCGATCGAAAATCCATTGATTAGGATGCACAAAACACCCATAACTCGATCAGAATCTTGGTCTACGGGATCAGGATTCCTGGTCTAAAGGGTCAAGAAGCATTTTTGAAATAAATATATTTTGAAAAATGAGAATAATTTATAAAATTATTTCTATGCATGTTGCACAAAAAATAGGGTATATATTTAATGAAAAATTGTATGAGCCTAGAGTCATGAATGACCTCAATTCCGGACGAATTTCGTAAATTTGTGAGCCAGCAAGGCCAAAAATACGATCTTAAATTACGAAAATATTAGGGCTGATAGCCCCTTCAAAATGGTGAAAAATTTATTATTATTATTATTAAAAATAATAGTAATAAAGTCCGGGTCGAATATTATTCGAGTGAAATTTTATCCGAGTGGGACATCTCCGATTTAGGGATCGAAATTTTCCAAAATTCGGACAAAACAAATATTATTATTGAATAACAATATTTTAAAAAAACAAGAAAAAAGGTCCATAGTTAGATCAGGATCCTGGTTTAAAATTAGACCAGGATCCTGGTCTAAAATCATGAGACCAGGATGCAAAAAAGGTCCATAATTAGATCAGGATCCTGGTCTAAAATCATGAGACCAGGATGCAAAAAAGGTCCATAATTAGATCAGGATCCTGGTCTAAAATTAGACCAGGATCCTAGTCTAAAATCATGAGACCAGGATGTAAAAAAGGTCCATAATTAGATCAGGATCCTGGTCTAAAATTAGACCAGGATCCTGGTCTAAAATCATGAGACCAGGATGCAAAAAAGGTCCATAATTAGATCAGGATCCTGTTCTAGAATTAGACCAGGATCCTGGTCTAAAATCATGAGACCAGGATGCAAAAAAGGTCCATAATTAGACCAGGATCCTGGTATAAAATTAGACCAGGATCCTGGTCTAAAATCATGAGACCAGGATGCAAAAAGGTCCATAATTAGACCAAGATCCTGGTCTAATTAAGACCAGGAATCCTGGTCGAAAATCAAGAGACCAGGATGCAAAAATAGGCCATGATTCGACCAGGATCCTCGTCGAATTAAGACAAGGAATTCTGGTCGAAAAGTTTGAATTTTAATTTGATTTTTCAGCAGAAATTACAAAAAAATCGGAAAAATGGGGAATAATTTACAAAATTATTTCCAAAGGCAATAAGCCCAAAATTTTTTTTTGATAAAATTAATCAAAAATAAGGAAAAGTGCTTGTGAGTACAAGAAAAATTCCCAAAAAGTGCAAGAAAATTATAAATAATTAATTTTCTATAAGGCATAAAATTGTTGTTTAGCCTCGAATAAGGCAAATCGTCGTAATTGTGTAGGTCGCTCCACACTTTGCAATCAAGACGATACACGGGAAACACTTGTGTACAAAAATCCCTGAATTCGGGTATGTTGTCCCAGGTAAGGGATAAATTGGACCCCTAATCTTGACAATAGGACAATTGTAACTTCAAGGAAAACCGAGGTTTTCCTTGAAGTTGGGGGGCAAATGATATGGCCAAAAATAAGCCCTAAAGACACATTTAATGTGGCATTAAATAAACCTAGATTGGTCCAAGGTTAAAGCCCATTAATGAGGCCCGAAACACTAATTAAATAATAAATTCGTAGTTGATAAATCAGCTAATAAAAAGACTTCGTTATTGAGTCCAAAAGGGAATAAATTCCTTCAAGAAGTAGCCCCCAAGACATACGAGTCCAATAGGAATCAGCCTTCCTCATGGAAGGATCCAGAATTTTATCTAAAATGAGTAACTAGTCCACCAAGACACCAAACCCTACCCTAATTCCAAGGCACCCAATGCCTATATAAAAGGCATGACCCCTCATTCTCTAAACAACGTTTTTGGGCACAGCTCCATACGGCACCCACCACGTTTTAGGCTTAATCCTCGAATAAGGACATACAAGCCACTACGTCACTACGCCGCGAGGGCGCATCAAGCCTCGTAGGCAACTATAGAACTACGTTTTGGCTTGATTCTTGATATTCATCAAGGTACGTAGGCATCTTGCGAGGATCGACTAGTCCCGACAGCAAGAGCAGCCACCATTAAAACTCGAAGTTCTCAATCCCTAGCAATCAATACACGAATTAATCACACCCTACTTTTTATTCCACGACAATTTATATAAGATTTTAATTTATATATAAAATTTTACATTCGATTTAATATTTGTACTCTATTTTGAATTCTTAAAATTTGATTTGGACAATTTTACAGTCCATGTGAAATTAACAAAATAATCTTTAATTTAGTTATGGTTTGACAATCATTTTCCAATTAAATCTATGCGGATAGAAAAGAGAGAAGAAATTGACGATTTTTTACGTTGAAAATTCTATTTGATTTATGAATTATACTTATAATTCGTTTTGACTATCAAAATACTGTTATTATTTGAAGTTATTATCTGAAAATAGTTCTATTAACAACCAAATACAATTATATCCTTATATATAATAAGTGTAAAAGGGATTTTATCCATAATTTTCGTCACTGTACCAAAATAATCTAAACCGTCGAATCTAATATTTTTAAAAATAGACGATCAAGATTATATCATATTAAAAGAGAAAATTATAACCTAAAATGGATATAATTAGAAAATGTTGCATTATAAGTAAATTTTAGAAACAAAATTATAATCAAAAAAGGATATAATTAAAAAAGGTATTAGAATTGAATTTTAAAAACAAAATCATAATCTGAAAAGGATATAATTTAAAAAGGTTGTGATAGAATTGAATTTTATTTATTTTTTATAAGTACTAAAAAAAATTCATATTTACTATTTGCGATCTATCTTGAGATTTAGAAATCAGATTTTGATGGTTTTACAATCCACGCGAAACTCATAAAATTATCTTTAATTTAGTGATGATTTAATAATTATTATTCAAATGAAAACACTCAGAATCTTAAGAGAAAATTTAATTACAAATTTTTGCATTAATCCTATTCAATGTAGAAGACATACATTCATCTATTCAATGTATAAAACCTAGGGCTTTTTTCATAAATATATATAAAAAAGTAAATTTTTACAACTTTACTTTTGTTAATAAAAGCTATTTGCAATTTTACTAACCTAAGTTTCAAAATAAAATTGCAAAAATACTACCTTTTAGGGCAGCCCTGCCCAGCTGCCCAGCCGTGCAACCACATTCAACCACATTCAACTCTTTTTTTTTTTTTTAAGGTGGGTGCTATTTGGGTTCCAAGGCCCCGCATGGGCATATTCAACTAAATGCAACCACATTCAACTGAATGCAACCACATGCAACTAAATTTCTGATTTCAAGTTCCATTTTTCAATTGTCATTTTCGACCTCTTTTTTGGACTCTATATATGTAAAGAGGTCGAAAATGACAACTGAAAAATGGAACTTAAAATCAGTAATTGAATGCAACCACATGAAACTTTTTTTTTTAAGGTGGGTTGATTTTGGGTTCCAAGGCCCCGCAGGGGCATATTCAACTGAATGCAACCACATTCAACTGAATGCAACCACATGCAACTAAATTTCTGATTTCAAGTTCCATTTTTCAGTTATCATTTTCGATCTCTTTTTTGGACTATATATATATATATTTCAACCACATGAAATCAGTTGAATGTGGTTGCATTCAGTTGAATGTTGCCCCTGGCGGGGCCTTGCAACCCAAATCCACCAAAATCTCCCCACCTTAAAAAAAAAATTGCCCCTGGCGAGGCCTTGCAACCCAAATCCACAAAAATCTCCCCACTTTAAAAAAATAAGAGTTGAATGTGGTTGCATGTGGTTGAATGTGGTTGCATTCAGTTGCAACCAAAATATCACCCCACCTTAAAAAAAAAGAGTTGAATGTGGTTGAATGTGGCTGCATGTGGTTGAATGTGGTTGCATTCGGTTGCAACCAAAATATCACCCCACCTTAAAAAAAAATCGATGAACAGTACCTGCCACGTGGCAGTGCCACGTGGCAGGTACTGTTCATCCGAATTATTTTTTTTAAAAAAAGAAAAAAGGGTTGGAAAAGGAAAGATAGTATTTTTGCAATTAAGAAACTTAAGATAGTAAATATGCAATGAATTAAAGAAGATGGTATTTTTGCAAAAAGAAACTTGAAACCTAGTATTTTTGGTAAATTCCCTAAAACCTAATCATATATGATTTAAATCATTGACATACACCTTTTCGTATTTCAATATAAATACACTTTTTAGTTTATAACATATTAAAATATTAAATATTTTTTTATGTTAGATCCAACAGTTTTCATATATTTAGTTTGAGACCTAACTGTTCTTATTTATTTTGTCGTGCGGAGGACCAGACTACCGATTATCAAAGTTTTGGATAAAATCTCTCTTGCATTTATTATTAAAATTGTATTTGGTTGTTAGTAGGACAATCTTCAAATAATAATAATAATAAGGGTATTTTGATAATCCAAACGAATTATAATTAGAATTAATAAATCGAACAGAATTTTCAACGTAAAAAATGGTCAATTTCTTCTCTCTTTTGTTTTTGCGTAGGTTTAATTGAAAAATAATTGTTAAATCATTACTAAATTAAAGATTATTTTGTTAATTTTACGTGTGCTGTAAAATTGTTCATATCAAATTTTAAGAATTCAAGATAGAGTATAAATATTAAATCGAATGTGTAAAATCTTATATATATCAATTTTTTAACAATAATTTTATATGTAAATTAATAACATATAAAATTAGAAAAAATAATATAATTATAGATATTAAAAAAGGAACCGTGCGTTGCACGAGTTATAAGCTAGTGTGTATATATATATATATATATATATATATATATATATATATATATATATTATAATAGCAGAAGATCGGAGAGGAAAACTCAGATGATTAAATTTTTTCTTAATTTTTCACATTTTTATTAAAATAATTTCCTTGCATTAATAACATTTTAATTAGTCATTAATTCTATATATTAAATACACTTTATTTTATATTTCATATAAAATTTTAGTAACAATCTTTATTGGAACATTATAATTCTTATGTTATATAAAATATTAATTATTTATATAAAAGTATATTTATTTTAAGGTAAAATGATAAAATTAAATTATTTATATCGTTCATTTGTAATCCTTATTCAAAATCATTGCAATTTATTTGGCAACAACAAATTAATAGATAATTTTAATTTTTCGATAAATTCGTAATTAGTGATTGTTAGTGCAAGAGTTTTCATATTCTGTCGACGACATGATTTTGTACTGCCGGCAAGGATTTTTTCTAGCAATTACGAGTAAGACGGACGACTATGATTTAAACGAGTATGCTAAAACGATGACTTGATCTATAAAAGATATAATTCTCAGTTACAACGGATAATTGATTAAGAAGAACTGAGTCAAAGCTTGACCTGGTCTTAAAGGAACAAAAGTTAGCTTGACCATTGTGAAATACAAAGACAGATGCAAGACAGCTCAAAGAACAAGTCCATTCGTCAGTTAACGGTCCTGGAAAATAGGAGCAAAGATAAAAAAACGACAGCTAAATGGAAGAAACGTGATCAAAATCATTACCTAATTAATAGCTACGTAGAAGTTGAAGATGGGGAGACAATTACATTCTGAGTTAGAGTGAGAGGTGGTTGTTGATTCTTACTTAGCCTATTATTTAGAGATATCCAAAAAATTCTTGAGTATTGGACGAGTAGGAGTTGTATGCTAGACAGATAGGTAGAAACAATTCACAACACTATCTTTTGTACTTGTAACCTCAAATGTCAAATATGAATGATTCTAGTGGAGATTATTGGCTGGGACATTCTCAGCCGCGGTTTTTAACCTTCTTTAAGGGGTTTTCCGCGTCACAAAAACGTTTTTGGCTTTGTTTCTTCTTTGCTTTTTACAAACTAGTCGTTCTTATTTTCAATAGAGATCAATTAACCTTAGCTATTAACCGTATAAAATTTTATCAAAACAATAACCGTAAGAATCATGATAAGTTACGAATATATATATATATACTTTCAATTAACATTTACAATTTTAATACAAATAATATTGTAAAATTTACCTTTACATATGAACTACACACGGGGTGTGTGACCAACTCTATTAAAGTGAACCAACCCAACCAAATTTTCACTTGTTATATCAATAAAAAGTTATACATTTATTATTCCATTATATTGTGTTAGAATAAATTAATATTCTAACTAAACACATACTATTACTAATCAATTAATAATGCATGTATGTTATGAGACGGGCATTGGCATCTAAAAATGTTAATTAATTATATTTTTAAATTTTTATTATAAAAATTATGTTGACATTGTAATTTGGTATGTAAAAAAGTAAGAGGTCTTTATGGAGTTGATGAAGTTAACGGGCATTTTTAAATTTTTATTATAAAAATTATGTTAACATTGTAATTTGGTATGTAAAAAAGTAAGAGGTCTTTATGGAGTTGATGAAGTTGATAATATGTTAGATGATCTTCATTTTGTTTATATAATTAAGTTTAAATGATTTAGTTTATTTTAAGATTTAATATAAGAGTATTAGAATATGTGAGTACCATTTTTGAACATGTGTTCATGAATTTAAATTTAATATTATATACAAAAAAGTTTTTAAAATGCTACAAAAATTAATCAAATGAAGAGATACGAGTGTCAGATCACTCCG
This sequence comes from Saposhnikovia divaricata, assembly GCA_036435485.1. Lineage (NCBI taxonomy): Eukaryota > Viridiplantae > Streptophyta > Magnoliopsida > Apiales > Apiaceae > Saposhnikovia > Saposhnikovia divaricata. The sequence continues at coordinate 61,366,023 of CM071597.1, read as the reverse complement.
AAAAATATGAAGCATGACTTAAAAAATGCATTTGAATTCTGTTTTGTTTGTCATACAACCAAATTTATTGACAAGTTAAGTCAATCACAGCTCTCATCCATTTACATTCAATTTTTTTTCGTAATACAGTCATATTTATTAACAAACTAAGCATTCAAGTCTCTCACAATGTCATCGACAATGAAAAAGATACAAATATGTTATTTTTACTTATCCAATGCCAAATTTTGTAATTGTTTATCAATACAGTATTGGATTTCAAATGCATTTTTTATGCGATAAAATAGGTGTCGTTAATATATTCGAATATATAAGTATTAATCCTAAAGAGTTTAACTGAAACATGTTTTTTTCTAGTAATTATTTTCTCTGTAATTCTTAAACATTCAAATTTAATTACATTTCAAACAAGTTTCAATTCATCATATCAACTTTCAAATAATAAAATTTAACAAACAATAATGTTATATATGCAATTTTTAAAAATATTTTCGAGTTATGCTTAACGCGACTTTATTACCTAGTTTTGTATAACAACAAAATTATGTTCCGTAACAAAATCATTTATATAACTACGTGCTGTTATGATAGAACGGTTTGGTTCTATGATACAATTTATATATAGTATATACTATTGATAACAGGATAAGATAACACTACAATATTCCTTTTTTCTTTACATCATATTTTTTTTCAAAGGAGAAAACGCGGTGATAATGAAAGAAGTATCTAACAAAAATATGTTAAAATCCTTGTATTTTTATGTTTGTTGTAATTTTAGAATGAAAATATGTAATTTAACTTTGTATTTTGTCATAAAAAATCCTTAATTTAATTATGTTATTTTATCCATCACAAGTGAGATAATCCTCTTACCTCTTTCCACTTGCTAAGTTTATTAAAGAAATAACAAGAATAATAATAAGCAGCAAAACAAAATATTAATGATATTAATAATAATAAAAAATAACAAACTAATAATTTAGAAATATGAAAAGTACTCTACTGTGTACACACACAGACGGAGACACTTAGCAAAAAAAGTAAAAAACAAATAATCACGAGATTTTCTCATAAATACCTAAATTCAGAATTTTTTTCTACAAAAACATTTTTAAAAAGAATATTTTGCGAAAATACCAAGTTTTACAAAATATTTGCAAAAATACGTTCAACAACCAAATCAATCAAATGTAACTGTTTGCAACCATATATGCAATTGCATGCAATGTGTTGCACATCACATATGCAAATTCAACTTTAAAATTTTTACAATCCATCAAAATCATCTACCAACTGCAACATCAAATTTACCAAAATATGAGCGTGATGAGATAGCTCAAGTGGTAAGAGTTTATCCCTTTTCGTCTCAGGTATTAGGTTCGATTTTCGCTTATCTCAAGATTTTTTAAGAACAGATATTCAATTGTTTGACATCTAAGTCTACTTATTAAAAAAAAATCCAAAATATAAACATGAAACAACAAATATCAACTTCAATTTTAGTAAATACATACAGACAAATGTACATACATACATATGCGAATTTGTAACTAACTAACTTCAAAATCTTGTATAAAGATAAAAGATTTTTGAGGTTTTTTGATAAATAAATTGTTAAAAGTAAATTTTTGCAATTTTACCTTTTTTAAGAAAAGTTATTTGCAATTTTACCATCTTAATTGCAATTATACCAATTTTTTTAAAAAAAATTGCAAAAATACTATCTTTCCTCATTAACCAAGCATTACATTCACATACACACACAAATACACCGTCTCTAATTAAAGCTACACCAAGTTTATTTATAGTGACATCACATTCCGGCAATAGTGGTTGTAGCATTACTACCCGTCCAAGAAAACATCGGGAAGTGATCCATTTCTCCATCTCCGGCCGCCGGAATTTCAATATCCTCCAAACCCATAAAGAAATCATCGCTTAAAGGCGTATCTAAAGCCCATAGTTCCTCGTCTTCTTCTCTCCAATTTCAAACTTTTTCGGCACTGACGAGAGGCTCGTCGTCGGCAAAATGGGAGTTGAGCAAGCGGGTTTGCTTGGGTTGCTGTCGGAAACACCTTCCATTGATGATACCTTCTGGCGAGTACTTCCATCAAGAGAATTCCGGTGGGTTGGAACATGGTGATTGTGCTCAGCAGTGTATGTCACTATAAACATATTCGGGTCGAATCGGTGGAGCGGCCCCAGAGTTCGGGGACGGGGGAGGGGGTGGCGATTGGGCGGGGATTAGGGTGGAGAAGAATGTGTGGGTTGAAGGAAGGGGTTAGGGCGGAGAAGAATGTGTGGGTTGAAGGAAGGGAGAAAGGAAAAAAAGGGAAATTGAGAGTATATTTGCAATTAAGATAGTATATTTGCAATGAATTTGAAAAAATAGTATTTTTGCAAAATAAAGTAGAAAATATAGTATTTTTATAAATTCTCAAGATTTTTTGTATAGAAAAGTATTAGTATAGATTTTTTCGCCGAAATTGAATAGACAATCATCGAAATTCAGCAAATTATTTTTCAAAAATATGTAAAAACAAGTTGCTTTTGATTGATTCATTTGCATAACGTATATTTGCAAATATAAAAGTTAGTATTTTCGTAAAATATTTTTATAAAAAAAATTATTTTAAAAATATTTTTAAAAAATGATGAAATCGTAAAAAAACTTTTAAAAAATAATTTTTGGATAAATACCAATAATCTTCGAATGAAAACACACACACACAGAGTAACAACATAAATACTTTGTCAAGAAAAAAAAGAATAACGACATAAATACCAGAGACTTGCAATTTTACAATTGTGAATAAACCCCAGTTTGTAAGAATGAAGAAGAACGAAAGCAAAGGCAAGAATACGACCCACGCGCCGCCGATGGTTGGTGGCATAGTTGAAAAGGGTTTCTCTGATAACACTCCACTCGCCCCTTCTTCTTTCCCACGCGCCACCGTCCTCCCTTTTCCGGTCGCCCGTCATCGTTCTCATGGCCCAGTAAGCCCCCACCCCCTTTCTTCTTCTTTCATTACATTTAGTGTATATATATGTTTCACACTTTGATGATTGTATATGTGTGTATGTTTAATTGTGTTTCTAGTGGTGATTAGGTTAGTTTTTGGTGTTTATTTGTATATTGTAATGGTTTGTGACAGCATTGGGCACCTCAAGTAAGTGATTCAAGTGATAATTCGCTATCGTTTTCGTTGTATACTTCCCCGACTTTGTATAAGCATCTTGCACTTTTGTTTTCGATTTTTTATATTTTAGCTGTGGGGGGTTTAACTGGTGTTTAGGTTAGTTACTGGTGTATGTGTTGATTGTGACAGCCTAAGGTCCGAAATTCTAGTTGAAATCTGCTATGTTTTTTTTTTATAAAGCCCAATTTTTATTTTGAGGTGGATTAAAATTTTTTATTGTGTATTTTTAGTGGTGATCAGCTTAAATGTTTGTGTATGTATTGCTTGTTACAGCATTGGGGACCTAGAGTGAGTGATTCTATTGGAAACTTGAATGGTGAGGATGAGAATGAGGACGATGATGATGATGATGGCCACCTGATGTCAGCGTTTGCTCAGCCAGTGCGGAGGAAAGAGAAGAAGAGTGTGGATTTTAGTCGATGGCGAGAGGTAGTTACTGAGAATGCTGGTATCAGTTCGAATAAAGAAAGTAATAAGCTTGTTGCGAAACCTAAACCGAAAGAGGTAAATGGAGTTAATGCGGCGGATAGAATTGATGAGAATGTGACTAGACGTGTTAGTTTCGAGAATGCTGTTCAGGTAGAGGGAGGAGTATTTGGAAATGATTCCAAAGAAGAAGATGTGGAGATGGAAAGTGCGGATTTTTCTAAGAAGGGTGTGGTGGCAGAACGAGATGATGTCTCAGATATGAATATTGATGACGAGTCAACTGAGGTGTGGAATGAACTTGATTCGAGTGAACGTTTTAAATATAAGAACCCGGTTTTTAAGGCAGTTAATAATCATCATATGATGGAATCTCTCAGGAATGCTGGTCATGGTAACAAATACTTTGGACTTAGACAAGAACCTAAAACCCTTGATAGACAAGTTGATGACATTGATTCCGAGAATCGTGCTCGTCTTCAGAAAATGTCAGCTGATGAGATTGCTGAAGCACAAGATGAGCTGAAGAAAAGGCTGAATCCTTCACTATTAGAGAAGTTAAGGAAAAGGGGGCAGAACAAATCAAAGAAGCAAAAAAGTTTAATTTCAGATGAAAGAATTGGCGGTCAAGTAGGAAACCTTCAGGATGAATATTTGACTGATAAATCTACATTTCCTCAGACTGAGACATCAGATAATGCAACAAAAACAGATTCAGTGATGACGCCAGCTGACAGCCCATTGCTAGTTGGTGACAATAGTTGCAGTCCATGGGATACTTGGAGCAAAAGGGTTGAATCTGTTAGGGATTTGAGGTTCTCATTGGAGGGAAATGTCATTGACATCTCTGGTAGGGACTCACTTAGTATTCGTTATTTGAATATGTTGGTTTCACCTCAGAATATATAAATTTTATATTTCATACAATTTATGCATCTTTGATCATCTGCAGATGCTATATATCCATACAAGCTGTTGACAGTTCTTCTTTGTTTATGTTAAGGTACTAAGAGTGGATATAGTGCTGGAAATGTATCAGAACGTGACCTCCTACGAACTGAAGGTGACCCTGCTGCTGCAGGTTACACCATCAAAGAAGCACTGGCACTTATCAGGAGTGTGGTTAGTTTAACAACATTTTGGTCTTTATTTGTTATACCTGCAGCACTTAATAATGTTGTTTGGACTTGCATCCACGAACCTCTTTCGGGATGGAAATTTCAGGTTCCTGGGCAACGTGTCCTTGCTTTGCATTTACTTGCATCTGTCCTTAATAGGGCATCAAGCTGTATCCTTCAAAATCAAGTTGGGGCCACCTGGAAAATATCTAACAGCGACAGACTTGCTGACTGGGAGGCTATTTGGGCTTATATTCTTGGACCAGAGCCAGAGCTCGCTTTTTCACTTAGGTGAGTCTCAGTTTTTTTTTTTGTCATTATTTTAGTTTCAAGTTTTAGTATTACCACATCTGTTATGACCACATCATGTATCTTTAAGGGAATTCATATATTTATAATCTGTAGACAAATATGTTTCTTGTGCATGTAAGTATCCTCCCTCTATCTATATATATCGATCTTGATTGATTTTTGACGACATGCATGATTAGACCTGGCAATTGGGTTGGGTCATGTACTTTTTCGGTTCGTTACCTACAAGAGTCCAAACTCATACATGACACGAAATGGATTCGTGCACTTTCCGTGTACTCTCACTGTCATGTTTTTGTGTATACTAAAAAAATTATTTTGATATAATTTTGTTAAAAAATGTATGAGTATATTTACATTTTTATAAATATTCGTAAAATATGTATTTTTATACATTTATTTACATACAGTTTTATAAAATGTATATTCTTATATGTGTAATTATATTTTATATAAAAATTTAACTATTGAATCATATTTATGTTTATTTCACGTGGCCAAAGTGAAGCCCAAACACGACTCTATATCTGTTCTGTACTTTCATGTGCGTGTGTACCTAAAAATCCAAACCCTAACACTAAATTTTCATGTAGTGTACAATATTTCCGGGTCTATGCATGTGTTCAGAGGCATGCATCTGCGATTTTTTGTGAGATCCTTGATCTGACATAAATTTTGAACACTTCGAGTTTTCTACAGTGTTTGTTTTATGTATTAGGTTGATTGCATTTGGTCAACAAAATGTCCCTTAGTTCACAAGTCTAAGCGGTTAGGTCTGCCTTTCTAGGCCAAGTGTAAGATAGAGATGCAATTATTTTGGTGTGATGCATGAGTTCAGAGGCATGTGGCTGCAAGTTTTTATGAGATCCTTGAGATGGCCTAAATTTGGTAGATTTTGAGTTGTCTACTGAGTACTGAGTTTGTTTTGTGGTCTTGGCTGATTGCATTTGGTCAACATTGGGCTCAATAAGCTTAAGGAGCTTATTACTCCCTCCATTGAGATTTTAGGACTGAGCTAGAAGTCAGTCGATTGTCTGAGGTTTAAAATTAAGCCTGCATTGATTTTTATGAAAGTTGATTAAAGTATAAACTAAAGTTAAGTATTGATCTTATAAGTAGATTGAGAGAGCATATTGTTAATTTGAATTAAAGATGTCACATTAGTACATGTTAATCATCAACTTCTTTTTTTCGCAGGATGTCTCTTGATGATAACCATGATTCTGTTGTTACAGCTTGTGCCAAAGTCATTCAATCCGCATTGTGTTGTGACATCAATGAAAATTTCTTTGATATTTTCGAGGTAGAGTATTATTTCATGGTTTCCTGTTATTTTATGTTTGTACAAATCTTTAACTTTGCTACATATGTTTTCAGAAAACAGTAACTTATCAGAAGGGTGTCTGTACTGCTCCAGTATTTAGAAGTAGACCTAGAATCGAAGATAGTTTCCTAAAAGGTGGCTTGTGGAAGTATAATACTAAGCCTTCAGATCTTCTTCCTTTTGATGACAACACCATGGACTACGAAGCTGAAGGAGGGAAAACTATTCAGGATGATATTGTTGTTGCAGGACAAGATGTGGCTGCTGGTTTGGTCAGAATGGGGATTATATCAAGAATCCGCTATCTCTTGGAGGTAAGCGTTTGCAAAAGAATGTGAAGTTTGAGAAAACTGTAGCATTGATCTTTGAAGAATTTAAAGTAATATGTGTGCCACATGGTCATATTTCTAACTTACCCAAGAGCATGTTGTGGAATTATGAATTTTCTTACAGTAAAGAGCCCATGATGTCTTTTCTTTAGGGTCGTATCTTCTTCTGGAAGTTGGTCAGAGACTCACCGCTCACGGCCTGTTGCGTTAAAAAAAAAAAGTTATATACTGTTACCTTCAAAAACTTTTACAACTGGCGAGACATACACTTTGCTATACTTTTCATGCTTTTTTCTGTTGAGGTTTGCAAAATACCATCTTCGTAATTGGTATGTAAACTCGTTTAATCCTGTATGTTGAGTAAACTTATGAATCGTCCCGAGAGCCTTTCCTGTATCAAGTAATTTAGTTGCACTGGTTCATGATATCTTAGTATGTCAGTAATACTTGTTGGTAAAGAAACGTTGCGAACTTTATCTGCATGTCTTTGATCTGGTATTTACGATAGCACATAAGAATTTTTACGGTTTGGTAAAAACTTTGTTACTTGCAAATTCAGATGAACCCTTCATCTGTTCTAGAAGAATGTGTGATCTCCATACTAGTAGCCATAGCAAGGCATTCTCCGGCTTGTGCAGATGCAATTATGAACTGTGAAAGACTTGTTCAGACAATTGTTAAAAGATTTACGATAAAGGACCAAATGGAGATCAATTCCTTCAAGATAAAGGCTGTTAAACTTATGAAGGCAAGCCATTTACATACTTAGCTTGCTTCAGAATTCTATAACTAAAGGCTGTTAAACTTATGAAGGCAAGCCATTTACGTAGGTTTCTTCAGAATTCTATAACTTTTAATTCTTATTTCAACTTTATGTTTTTTCTTTCAATTAGGTTTTGGCTCAATATGAGAAGAACTGTTTGAAATTTATAAAGAATGGGACTTTCCAGGAGGTTACTTGGCATTTGTATCGATATACATCCTCCATTGACCACTGGGTGAAATCAGGAACGGAGAACTGCAAAAAATCATCTGATTTGCTGGTTGAACAACTTCGTTTTTGGAAAGTATGCATTGGGTATGGTTATTCCGTTTCTAATCTTACAGATCTGCTCCCTTCTCTTTGTATCTGGTTGGATGTATCCACGCTTGAAAACGTGATTGTTAACAACATCCTTGACGAATATACTGCCATTGCAAACGAAGCTTACCTTGTTCTAGAGGTTCTTACTAGACGGCTTCCAAACTTCTATTCACAAGTGGAACTAGAAGAAGTTGACACAGAAGACAAAGAAACATGGTGTTGGAGTCATGTAGGGCCTATTGTTGAATTGGCTTTGAAGTGGATAGCATTTAAGAGCGATTCACATCTTTCTAAATGCTTTGAGTGGAAAAATGCAAATAGGAGCAATTCTGTTATGAAAAATCAGACGGTAAAGTCTCTTTTATGGGTAATTTCATCGGTCATGCACATGCTTTCCACTTTACTAGTGCGTGTCATTCCAGAGGATACCTATAGTCTTCAGGGAGGGCATGTTCCCTGGCTTCCGGAGTTCGTTCCAAAAATTGGACTTCATGTAATCGAACAGGAGTTTCTCAGCTTTACACAGGTGACCAACAAAGATTATGGCAAGGATCCTTCTCGGTGTGGTTCTTTCCTCGAGTATTTGTGTCATCTGAGACATGAAAGTGAACCTGAGATGATGGTTGCTTCTGTAGTCTGTCTTCGGGGATCAGTTCAAGTTGTTCTTTCTGTTGATAAGCTGATCCAACTTGCAAACATGCATACTACATCCTTTCAGGGTTTCAGTGTCTCAAGAGAAGATAAAATACTTGCGTCTGGAATTCTTAAGTCTTCCTTGGTCGAATTGGAAATGATGCTGATAACTGTCATGAACCTAATTGCTTCTGAATGGCAGTGTATGCAGTCCATTGAGATGGTTGGTAGAGGTGGTCCTGCTCCAGGCGTTGGTATTGGCTGGGGTGCTTCTGGTGGAGGCTTTTGGTCCACAGCAGTCTTGTTGGCTCAAACAGATGCAACTTTGCTCATTCACTTACTTGAGCTATCTCCAGTTGTTTGTGCTAAAGATCCACCAAATTCTGAAGAGATGAGATTTATTATGCAGAAAATAGATTGTGCATTGCATATGTGTTTGATCTCAGGGCCAAATGACAGATTCTTGCTGGATAAGTTGTTAGGGTACCTGTTTCAAATCCCTGTCCTTAAGTGTCTTGATCTCTGTGTTAGGGAATTCAAACAAATCGGGTGGCAATACAAAGAGAAAGACTACCACCACTTTAGTGATTTCTTAACATCACACTTCAAGAATAGATGGCTGTCTCGTAAAAAGAAGTCAGGGGCTGGAAGCAAAAAGAGTCATTTGGATCATAAAGCACCTATAATGAAAAAATTTAATCTGGACACCATTCACGAGGATTGTAACACATCAAGCATTAATGGTCAGAAGCATAATTCAAATTCCATGGTAGTGGAATGGGCTCATCAGAGACTGCCACTCCCTTCACATTGGTTTCTGAGTTCACTTTCAACCATTGTTGAAAAAACTGCTGAATTTTCTAGTGTATCTGATTCACTAGACTGCAAATTGAGTGCTTCCTTACTTGAAGTTGCGAAAGGTGGATTATTCTTTCTTTTAGGTATTGAAACAATGTCAACTTTCCTTTCTTCTAATTACAACACATCTGTTCAATGCGTACCACTATCATGGAAATTGCATTCTTTATCGTCAAGCTTATATGATGGAATGGGTGTTCTTGAAGACAAGAGTAGAGATTTGTATGAGATTTTGCAAGAGGTATATGGACAGCTTCTTGATAAGTCATGGCTCTTGCATAAAGGAGAGATGAATAGCCTGGAATCGCTAAGGTTCCATTCAGATGTTCATGAGAGTTACTCTACATTTATCGAAACACTGATAGAGCAGTTTGCTGCTGTATCGTATGGTGATATGATATATGGGCGGCAAGTTGCTATATATTTACATCGCTGTGTTGAGGCTCCTGTACGGCTAGCTGCTTGGAATTCCCTTTCTAATGCTCGTGTTCTTGAACTTTTGCCACCTATAGAAAAATGTATTGCAAATGCTGAAGGGTACCTTGAACCTGCTGAGGTATTTCTGTGAATTATTCTCTATTGATATTGTCTTTGTGGCTTGGCAAATTTATAAGTAACCTTATTCCTTCCATATTTAGAATGAAACGGGAATCTTTTTATTGATAACCATAAACTGTTAGTATAATAAGGTTTTTTTTTTCTTCGAAAAAGATGTAATAACAAAATCCCACTTGATTCCTTCTATGAACAAATTTTACATGACCACATACGATATCCTGTTATGCAGGATAATGTGAAGATTCTGGAGGCTTATGTGAAATCATGGACGTCGGGTGCACTTGATAGAGCAGTTAATCGTGGCTCAGTTGCATTCACAATTGTTCTGCACCACCTGGCCTCTTTAATTTTTGGCAATCCCCTTGGTGACAGAGTTACAGTGAGAAACAAACTAGTTAAATCTCTTTTGCGAGATTACTCTGGTAAAAAGCAACATCAGGTACGAAACTTTTTTCCCTGTTCTTTTTCAGAATAAGTACACTAATACTTTTATATGTATTTAAGTTGTTCAGTATAATGTTTGCCCATGGTTATTAGGACGTGCAGAAGCAGCATTTCATTTGAATATGCCAGAATTTTGTAACTATTAAATTTTGAATTAGGTATCATAGAGCAGATTATTCATTTACATATCGGCGGTTTGATGTATGCCAATATTTATATTTGGCTTCCATACAAAATTGTTTGAGGGATAGCTAGTGCCACAATAGCTCTTAATATTTTACGGGGGAAATCTGGGCAACTTGAGATCTGTGGCTTTTTGTCTCTGTGTAATGCATTTGCTTTATGAAGAATTGAAAATTAGATCATAAGGATGTATTCTTTTTCGTCGTCTTTTCGTCTTTTTTTGTTTGTACAAATATCTTCCTGACCAAATTATGTGGTTATTAATTACTTTTTTCCCTCCGAATTTCCCCTGAAATGTTATACTAGATCACATTGATTAATTATTCACTCATCCATTTATTTGGTCATAACAGAGCATGATGATTGATCTTATTCGATACAAAAGACCATCAGATGATCAGAAACACAGGAAAGAACTTGTAGTGCCGCAGTTGGATGAATTTGACAAAAGATTTGACTTACTGAAACAGGCCTGTGAAGGAAGCACCTCGCTCTTGAGTGAGGTAGACAAGCTAGAGTCTAGCTTTAGAAAGTAACAATTTTGTCAGATGACATGCGTGTACAGAGAGAGGTAACCAAGAGTAGTTCAAATTTTAAGAATGTTAAAATTTCTTATGGTGGAAATGTGGTCTTCTCCAGGCTCTACTCTCCTACTGAACTTTTGACCCTATTTTCAAGTAGGGGAGTAGGAGATACTGTGTGTTTTTCAGTGAGGCATGCCTATGTGGATTTACTTATTACTTCTTTATAGTGCACGGAGTTTAGTATGTATAAGAAAGTTTATTCTAGTTTACATTGACCAGATTCATAGATTTGGATTGAATTTTACCCAAATATTGAAAGGATTTCTATTTCTAATTTTTAGACTTTACCATCACTTTGTTTATTAGCTTAACTTGAGCACAGACGCTAATATCTAAAGATATCTGTAGTGTTTCTAAATTCGACCAATTCATTCTTAGGTCCAAACAAAGTACAAAAATAATCCAATCTAATCTATTTTCAGAAAAGAAAGTCTTTAAGTTTTAAGCTTGTGGTAAAAGTAGCAACCATATAATTGTGTTCATTTCTACTAGTCTCAACACCAACACGGCAACACCCAATAATACTTTTATTGTTTGCAAAAATAGGATGAAATCCGGTCCAACAGTCCAACTCATCCTTATTAACTAACAAAGCTTAACATTTTAGCAGAAAATTTTAGTCGGGCCAGACTCGAATTTACAACAATCCAGCATGAAGGTTAAATTTATAAAAATTTAAAATTTTTATTTCGGATAAAAAGTCGAGAATGCGTTTCGCACATTTTGTTGGGGTCAGATGGATCCAAAAGAGCACAACTAAAAGAAAAATGCTAGAAGAACGCGATTGTATAGCCAAGTGGTAAAGGGTGTATCCTTTGTCGTCCCAGATCATGAGTTCGACTCTCACCCATCTCAAAAATTATCTTAGAACATATCCTAAATTATAAGGCATATAAGGTTACATAGTCAAAAAAAAAAAATGCTAGAAAATCGAAAAGAATTTATCCCAAAATATATCCCAGATATTGATGTATCATCTGTAATTGGTAACATTTCTAATAAAATGATAAATCCAGCATGCATAAATATGCATATACAAATTATAATTTAACACGTGACATATCATTCAAAAAAATTTAGAAAGAATTGTTTGGGTTCCCGTAACAATACTCCAACTAAGAGGGTGTTCGGCAACCACTACTTAAAACTAAAAATAGCTTTAAGTAGTTTTTGACCCGTTTGGGTAATCTCCTTTCAGCAGGTGCTTTAAGTTAAAACCGGTCATAAGTCAGAAGTTGCTTTGAGCAACTTTTGGCTTTTGGCTTATTTCGGCTTTTTTTTTTAAACTTCCAGAACTCTTATAAAATTTAAATAACATGAATTTAATTTTTTTTAAGTCAAAATTATTAAACTCCCATTTAACTTTAAGTAAACTTACCCAAACACATTCATTCAACTTAAAGTAAAAAACTTTACTTTCTCCATTAAGTTAAAAACACCTCCATTAAGTCAAAAGTAACTTATTTTAAGCAATCCCAAACACCCTCTAAATTAAGGGGTTCTGTTGTTGCATAATACTAGGCAATTTTTGTTTTTTTGTTTTTTTTTGCAAAATGAAACGATTTCATTTAAATGATAAAATTTATACAATCTAAAAAGAGAAGGAATTATGAGATATTCTTTCATCCACAAAAACTTATCATCTAAACGATAGGTATGCTTAACCAATACATGGGTCGTAACCTGAATTACGACTGACATGAGAAAGAGATTCCTCTGGAAGTTTATACAATAAAATCTCTATATCAAAAAAGAAGACTTCTTACATAGGTAGGGCTAATTAAAAACCTCGCAAGAGCAAAATCCTATAGAAAAAACTCATTAAAAATTGAACAGTTTTATTTATCTAACTGATGGGGTCCCCTTTGGTTAAGCATATAAAACGCCAAGTTCTCATAAAATATCTAAAAAATCATCTAAAATGACAAAATAGATTCGTCAACTGACGATAGATCACAAACACCAATAAATGGTCCAAAAGTCAAAAAAATATGGCACACCCTTTATATGCACTAAAAACCATATAACATGGCACAATATGTACTCACCTTAAAAAGGTTAAAAAGCACAAAAAATATCATATATGACATCGTTTTTTTTCTTTTCTTTTTTTAAAAAAGAAACTTAATCGATTGACTAGTATTACTTATTAAAAAAATAGACGTGACAAAAAAAATCAGAAAAAGTAAAAAGTAAACAACTTTGTAAAGTTACCTTATAAAATATTAAACTAATAACTCAATTAATGAAAAAATAAATACATATTTATTTTTATGAAACAAAATCAAAAGCAACTAACTACAATAATAAAAACTAACCAATGTAAGATCCTTTCTTTTCTCAAACCAAACTCATAAACAAAACACCTAACACAAAAAAAAATTCCTAAAAAAGGTAACCCAAGCAAGGGACATTAAATAATAATAAAAAATAATACACACATTCCAAAATCAAATCACAATAAATTCTATGAAAACAAAACTGAATAAAACAAAATCATAGGCAAAATTACCTACCAAAATCATAGCAAAAGATAACAAGAAAAAACCTTAAAAGCCTAATTAAGAGCTAACTCAATTAAGACTCATTAAACAAAATTAATGCTCTCATAAATCAAAATCAATTCTAAAAAACAAAAAAGAAAAAAAAACAAATTAAAAGAAGATGACTTGCTAAAATGACATATAACATTAAAATATAAGAAAAATCTGGCACTAACTAAAATACATAAAGATATACATAAATGAATCTATACTATTATATAAAACCCGAAACATTAAAAGTTTTGATACCTATTTTTTTGTACGTTTATTTATCCTTCATCATCAAGAAAAATATATACGATATTTATGCTATTAAAACAACTAAAATAAGTAATAACATAATATAATTATTGGTAATTAGTCGATTGCCTTTTTCACATTTACTTATAGTTGAAGATATTGCCTTTTTTAAATACCTAAAAATATCAATCGTATCATATCTTCCAATCATTAATATTTCCTTTCGAATTAAAACACGTTACCTTTTTGATTTAAAACTAATCTTACGATCATTAAAATATACCCGAAAATATCACACCATTTTTTTCAATTATTAATAAAATATATTAAAAATTCGTATATGTTGTTTCTAATAAGGAAAAATTAGTATAATCCGTAAACATGAGTATATTAAATTATATTAAATTAAAATTAAAAAAATTATTAAAAATGATGATTGTATAAAAACATAATTGTAATATTAAATAAAATTTATAACATAATAAAAGAAACCTGTGCATCGCACAAGTATCAAAAGTTTGTCGTTTTGGTTTTTGGCACGATCATCATAATTATTAAAATAAAGAATATAATTAATGATAATTAACCAATTATCTTTTTTAATTAAAACATATTTACTTTTAATTGATGATTTTTAGTAATATCATAGACCGTTAGATTTTTGGTACATGTTTTTTTGGTATTTCATGAATTTATTAATTTACCCTTCTTTATAAAGAAAAATATATACTATATCTATACTAATAAAACACCTAAAAAAATTATAACATAATATAATTAATGGTAAAAATGGATTGCCTTTTTCACTTTTACTTTTTTACTTTTAGTTGAAGATACTACCTTTTATAAACACCTAAAAACATCAATCGTATCATATCTTCCAATTATTACTATTTCCTTTCGAATTAAAACACATTATCTTTTTCATTTAAAACTAATCTTACAATCGTTAATATTTATCCGAAAATATTACACCTTATTTTTTAATTATTAATAAAATATATTAAAAATCCGTATATGTTGTTTCTAATAAGGAAACTTTAGTATAATCCGTAAATATGAGTATATTAAATTTAAATTAAAAAATTATTAAAAAAAATGATTATATAAAAACATAAGAGTATTTTCAAAAAATACTAGGTTTAAAGTTTCCCTTTGCAGAAATACTATCTCCTTTAATTCTTTGCATAAATAATATCTTTTGTATTCAGTTGCATATGCAACTTTTTTAACCTATTTTTTTTAAAAATAATTCGGATGCCACGTGGCAGGTTACTGTTCATCAATTTTTATTTAAGGTGGGGTGATTTTGGTGGATTTGGGTTGCAAGGCCCCGCTAGGGGCCATATTCAACTCAGGCACTGCCACGTGGCATGTTACTGTTCATCGATTTTTATTTTTTTTAAAGGTGGGGTGATTTTGGTGGATTGAGATTGTAAGGCCCCGCCAGGGGCCATATTCAACTGAATGCAACCACATGCAATTTTTTTTTTAAGGTGGGGTGATTTTGGTGGATTTGGGTTGCAAGGCCCCGCCAGGGGCCATATTCAACTCAATGCAACTGAAAAACGAAAGTTGCATTCAGTTGCATAAGAAAATTCCATTTTTCAGTTGTCATTTTCGACACACACACACATACATATATATATATATGTCGAAAATGACAACTGAAAAATGGAATTTGCAATCAGAAATTCAGTAGCATGTGGTTGCATTCAGTTGCATATGCAACCACATGCAACTAACCTTTTACGCATTTGAAATTTGAATTTTCATACGCGGCTGCGCCGCCCTTATATACAACTGGAAGTTGAGTCAAAAAAAAAGAAGAAAATTCCACTTTCGTTTTTCAGTTGCATATGAGGTTGCATTCAGTTGCATAAGAAAGTTCCATTTTTCAGTTGTGCAACTTTCGTTTTTCAGTTGCATGTGGTTGCATTCAGTTGAAAATGGCTCTTGGCGGGCTTTGCAACCCAAATCCACCAAAATTACCGGACCTTAAAAAAATAAATAAAAAAAGTAAAAAAAGTTGCATATGCAATCACATATACAACTGAATACAAAAGATAGTATTTTTGCAAATAAGAAAGTATTTTTGCAAGTAAGATAGTATTTTTGCAAATAGCTATTCTTAAAAAAGTAAATGTGCAAAAATTTACTTTTATCAATTTATTTTTCAAAAAAGCCCAAAACATTATTGTAATATTAAATAAAATTTATAACATAGTAAAAGAAACCCGTGCATCGCGGACATCGAAAGTTTGTTGGTTCGGTTTTTAGCACGGTCATCCTAATTATTAAAATAAATAATATAATTAATGATAATTTGCCGATTGCCTTTTTAATTAAAAATTGTTTACTTTTAATTGATGATTTTTAGTAATATCATAGACCGGTTAGATTTTTAGTAAAAAATCATAACAGTTAGATCTAATGATTAGATATATTATATGATTAAATTAATTTACTAAAATTTTAAGGTTCGAATTCCATCAACGACATATTTATTTTAAAATTTTATAATATAAGTTTTAAAGCATGCATATCATTAATTAAATTTATATTAAATTATTTAAATTAAATTTAAAATAAAATATTATAAATAATGATTATATAAAAATATAATTATAACATAAAATAAAATTTATTACATATCAAAAGAAATCCAATAAACTAGTATGATTAAACAAAAGTATGATTAAACAAAGATCTACAAAAATAGACAAAGAACATGATCAAATTCGAACTCAACCAGATACAGATATAAATCAATACTAATCAAATGATGCCAATAAGATTATCATAAAATACTCCTGAATTAAGAATTGTAAGACAGAGTATCAAGTAACAATTATAAGCAATTACACAGAGATGTCGTTTATTATATAACCAAATCAAGAATCTCAGTATAATGTAAAACTAGTAACCAATTCAAGCACATAGTCAATATAACAGTAAAAAACAATGGTACGAGAACATGCACCTTGACCATGGTGATAATACACATGGTTAATTACTCCAAAAATATATAACCAAACACATATGAACACAAAACATGATGCACGAACTAAGAACCGTAAATCGTCTCATCGGACTGAGTCATGAGCGAGTTGCAACTAAAAGGCCTCAAAAGTCCGTGAAACAATGAAAACTAACACTCTTATCCTGAAACCAACACACAATTTCAGCAAACAGTGGTAAAATTAAAGAACTTAAATACATAGAAATTTAGGGTTTGATAAAATTGGAATCCAAACAGAGGGCTTTTGAGATATAACCCACGAAACATCAAGAGCAAACACGAATTTAACCCAGAAAGCTCAAGAATTCGACAAATCGAAAGAGTTCAAGATATACATATAGGGTCACGCTCTGCTCAGAACACATGTTAGTGTGAGAACTCTATTCTGCAGCATAGTAATACAATAATGAAAATGTGAAAAATATGCAAAACAATTGTTCACCATTTTTACCCACCACGGGTGTCTCTGTTGGTTGGTACCGTAACTTAGGGACTTACCATCCCATGGTCATAGGTTCGATCTCACTGGGAGGAACGGAAGTAAATGGACTGCCATGTTCGATGGATATGAGTGTGCTAGCAGTCCTCCAAATTAGTTGAGGCGCGTGAAAGCTAGCCCGGACACCGGATCATAAAAAAAAATTGTTCTGCACTTTTAAAAGAGTGCACAACAATTATTCTCACTATTCTCATGTATAAATGGTTCTCACCTGAATCATACCCTATACACATATATGTAGGTTTGAGGCCCTGTAGTGCTTTTTGCACACTTAAGGAGATACTGTATCACAATTTAAAGTAAAATGGTTCAAAATATCATAATCAGGGAAAATGGTCCTAGAAAAATGCATATTTAAGTCTTATTTTCTAAAAACGCATTTTGCTTTTGCATTTCTAATTAAATTCTTTGCTATTAATTAATTTTAAAAACTGAAAATGCATTATTAGATTTCGTTAGTGGGGAAAATGAAATACTAAAAGTGGGGAAAATGAAATACTAAACACATTCTTTATGTGCGTTGTTGACTTTTCTCCTTTTTGAAAATAGAAGCCCAACTAGAAGAGATAGTGCAGCACAAACATGAAAATTGTGAAAAAATTATAAAGGCATCCATGTTGTATTTTTTTGTAATATTAGAGGCCTTTTTTTTTTATAGTGATATTATAGGTATTTTAACCTTAAATTATGATTTTAAAGGGCCATTTTTCGTGAGATATCGCATATGTTTTTAAGTAATATTATGATTTTGGACTCTCTGGAAAGATATTTTGATTATCTTCGTTCCTCGTTCTTTGTGTTTTTCGAAATTTTGCTTTTAAGTATGTTAAAATCTACCGTTTGTGTCATCTGGTGGGTTAATTTCAGTTTTGATGTATAACTTCGAAAATTCATATTAAATTGGGTGTTTATTCAGTAATTACGCGTAACATCATTCTGGAAAGATCTTTTCGTGTTCTACATTTTTTGTTCATATTTCTCTGTCAAATTCGGTGATTTTGATATCTTAAATATCAAATTATTGTTGTGATCAAGGGCTGATTCTGTTATGGTAGTCGGCATTTTCATTGTTTCTGAATTCATTACTTTTCCATTTTTGACGAACTTTACCATTCTGGAAAGGTCTCGGAATTGTCTACGATTATCATGTTTCGTATGTTTTGATTGGATTCACCTTTATTGAGTTAATTGTCATTTTTTGAGTCTGGTCAGGTCTGATTTTGTCGTCCTCTATTTTGTAATATTTGAGAATTGTGTTTTTGATTAATTTTTGATATAAATATGATTTGGGAGTTCTTAATACATTCGTCGTGAGCGGATAATCTCGTGTTTGGCATTTCCTATGCGATGTATAAATAGCATATGCGTGTTGCCGGAGTAGTGGGACACGTATAATCAAGTCATGACGAGTCAGTTTGTGTGTGTTTGGCCATTCTGGGTAGCATGTGCCTATTGTCTTACGATCACTGTCTGATTTGGGTAGTATTTGTTTTGTGGTATGCCCCTGTTTGTGTAAGATCGTCTCCCATATTAGTAAATAACTTATTTTCAATATTATGTGTAAGTATCAGAGGATGACTATATTTTATCAATTATGATTTTCTTTATGTTAATACGATAATTATGCCCCAGTGATATGATTATTTGTTAGAGTAAGTTTATTTTGATTTGAGAGAATTTATTTTTATATTGTTAGTTGAGTCTTTATTTCCTATTTTCTCATTCGCCATATCTCATTGTTCTTTGTCAACTTCATTTTGTTCAGCTTTTGTATTGGTTCATATCCGTATATGAGTCTTTCGTTAACTGCCGATTCTTTGTTTTTCTTATTTCTCCCAGTAGATGATCTTATTTAGGTGGGCTACTTATTGGGAAGAGTTCGAGTTCGAGTGCGAGTTGCGATATTTAGAGAAATTAGGTATATTTTTTTATTATAAATTGTAAGATATAGGATTTTGAGAAGTTATATCATTTTATTTGATTTTTAGTATATTTTAAAATTAAGTATATTTGTTAGGAAATGTTAAACCAATTCTTGCAAAATTCTCGAATCCAGGGTCCAATCAGCTGCAAAACTGTATTATTAGTCTGATATCATCATCTCAATATGACTGAAAAGAAACATTTAAGGTACAAGTAGGCTTAAATTCCAAATACTACGAACACAATAGTAATGTAAGAGTAGGTGGTAGATCAATACTCCTATATTATATATAATCCTTCAATGATACTCCCTCTGTTTCTGAAAGTTTTTCTTGTTTTGACTTTTGTTCCTGTTCATTGTAAGCGTTTGACTACTAATTTATGCATAATTTATAAGATAAAATATATTCATGAGTGATCTTGTTTGATTCGTATTTATGAGTACTTTAATACAGTGAAATTTTTATATTTGATACTAACACGAAATTGAAAATATTAACGATTAAAAGTGTGCATTGGCAAACGTGTCAAAGGTAAACAGGAAAAACATTTAGGAACGGAGGGAGTAGTAGGTAATATATTCTGATACGCATGAATCATGGAATATCTTTACTTTAATTGAATCATGTACAGTATGACTTAAAAAAAAGAAAAACTAATCATTGTGCTAATTTAAATTGTGAAAGGATAGGAGAAAAGAACAGTACTGAGGCTTAAAGAGGAAATAATCATGGACTAATAGCTAGGATGTCAAATTTATTCAAATGATGACCACCCATAAAGGGCCCTGAGTTTGAAGAAAGGCACTGCCAGAAAATTAATACCAATCTTATCCTATAATATAAAAACAAAAAATAAAAAACAAAAATTATTACCATACATACCAAACTATCAAATATTTATAGAAAAATGCTAGAGGTACCAAATTGGTTACCAAAAATTATTATCAAATAAAATATTTTGAAAAAAAATTAAATTTACTATGCAATCAAAACTCATTAAAAACTCATTAAAGTACCTGGCAAAAGTCAAGCAACTATTAAAAAGAAACAAAGGAGTATATATATAGAGCTTTAAACTACCTCATACCAACTTATTATGATAATAAGAAATTTATAATATTTTGGTAATTATCCACAACTTTAATATTATTTCCTTATCATAAAATACTGTACTATCAACAAAAATAACTTATCTTACTACGATTTAGAGTATTCTCATTTAATTCATTAAGTATGATATAGGTGTGTAATCTAAAAATTAATCGTCAATTTGTTAACAAAATAAAAATTAATAAATTTTGTTTTAAATATTTCAGATTATCTAAAAATTACTAAATTTTATTTTAAGTATATATGTTTTATATATATTAACAAAATAAATTTAACTACCAAGTTTTTTAAATTCCAATTGAGAGTAAAAAGCCTTTACTAAATTAAGAATATTAGTTATATTAAATGTTTTTAATTACAAATTATTTTCTAACCATGGTTAACAAAAAACTAACTAGAAGGATGTTTTTGAACCATAAACTTAAAATATAGGGGTGTATTTAATCATTTTTAAATTATAAGGGTATATTTGCTCCTACACCTATGTCATAAGGGTGTTTTTGCTCCTTAACCCAATATCATTGGAGATGTTCTAATTATAGGTTAATTAATCAAAATTTCTTATGATATCTTCTACAAATTTATTGTAATTATACAATATATTAAATTCTTGAATATGGGACATAGTGAGTATAAATTATAATCTTTTTTATATACAGGTCTATTATTCCACATTATTGCGCTGGGGTAATATGTTGGAAACATCATGCAGTTCACTTATATAAATGAGCGAAGCTGAAGTAATTTCAAGACCCTGATTATTTAATTGTTATTGCCCTGGTTTATTTCTTGAAAGAGAAATGACAGGAATAATAAATAGTGAAGCAACAAATGGAAATGATGAAACAGCTCAAGCACAAGCCGATATCTGGAGATTTGTGTTTGGTTTTACTGAAATGGCTTTAGTCAAGTGTGCCATTGAGCTTTCCATACCCGAAATCCTCGAAAAACATGGTAAACCGATGACACTTTCCCAGCTATCTTCAGCTCTTTCTTGTTCATCACCAGCCCTTTTTCGGATCATGAGGTTCTTGATGAACCGAGGTATTTTTAAGGAGACGATCACAGACCAAGGCACCATGGGGTATGTTCAAACCCCGTTGTCTCGCCTTTTGATAAAAGATGGCAAGAATAGCTTGGCTACATTATTGTTATTTGAAAGCAGCTCAGTTATGTTAGCTCCCTGGCATTTTTTAAGTGCACGGGTGCTGGATAACGGAACATCGGCATTCGTTCGTGCTCATGGGAAGAACGTGTGGGAGTATGCAGCTGAAAATCCTGGCCATAGCAAGTTTATTGATGAAGCAATGGCTTGTGATACTAGATCAACAGTTCCTGCAATACTTGACGGATGTCCTGAGGTGTTTAATGGACTAAGCTCCATGGTGGATGTTGGAGGTGGTAACGGAACAGCACTTAGCATACTGATCAAAGCATGTCCGTGGATTCGTGGAATCAATTTCGATGTTCCTCATGTGCTGTCTGTTGCACCAAAATATGAAGGCATTGAACATGTTGGAGGAGATATGTTTGTCAACGTCCCTAAAGCCAATGCTACT
Organism: Saposhnikovia divaricata; assembly: GCA_036435485.1. Lineage (NCBI taxonomy): Eukaryota > Viridiplantae > Streptophyta > Magnoliopsida > Apiales > Apiaceae > Saposhnikovia > Saposhnikovia divaricata. The sequence goes on along the minus strand of CM071597.1, from coordinate 61,344,069 downwards.
TTCATGAAGGTTAGTATACTTGAATTTTTTGAAAGTTTACTTTGCCACTAGGTTGTCCTGAATCCTCAGTACGCTTAAAAATTCGTAAAAATTACATAAGTTAAAGTAATATGTCATCAACGGGTCGGGTTCGGATCGGATCGATCTAAATCCATATCCATATCCATTTGTTTTTATCGGATTTGGATCGGATCGGATCATACCTCGGATATTTTAGAGGTCGATCCATATCCAATCCATTTAGTTTAATGTATAAACGGATCAGATTTCAGATATCCATTGCTCCATTTATTTTTTAAAATATTAAAAAAATAATCACATCGATATATATCATTCTTCGTTTTAAAAGAAAATTAGTAAAATTTGAGAAGTTACAACCTAGAAGTCGGTGTGTAAATTTTAGTAGCAATTAAAAATTTAAACTATTTTAATAATTTTATTGTTCAAACACAATGTTTAAAAAAACATAAATCACAAGTTCAAATTGAATAAAAGAAATATATGAAGTCAAGCACTTCGAAAAAAAGAAATTTATTTTTTTCCTAGCCTACATTTTGAACATCGCTTCGTTCTTCGCTGCCGTACAAGTAAATATAAGTAACCATTCATTTACTAACAAAAATCATTGTCCGAATATATTTAAATTATAAATGCAAGTTTCTAAAGAAAATTGACATTAAAATATAAATACAAAAAAATATAATGACGTTAAACTTTGGAGGCTGGAGTGTATAAGATTTAGGATTTTCAATAACGTAACTTATTACAATATAAAATATTTTGAAAATATTACTATATATATATATATTATGATATATTATTATAAAATTAAACGGATCTGGTTGTGGATAAGCGGATCGGATCAACCTAAATCCATATCCGATCCATTTATTATTCGGATCGTTCTTATCGGATCGGGTTCCGGATCGATATTTTTCAGGCTAATCCATATCCATTGAAATCAGTACGGATCGCATCGAATCGGATCGGATTTCCGATCCATTGACAGGGCTAGTTCAAAGTTAGATTTCTTAATTGTGTCTTTACCAAAAAAAAGACTACATGCTTGATTTTAATAAATGCAGTGGGTATTGCACGACTGGAACGATGAAGAGTGCATCCAGATTCTCAAGAACTGTAGAGAAGCAATCTCGGAATATGGCACAGCGGGGAAAGTGATTATTGTAGAGGCTGTAATCGAAGACAAGAAAGGAGACAAGCTTAAGGATGCGGGGTTGATGTTAGACATGGTGATGTTGGCACATACTAGCAAGGGCAAGGAAAGGACTGTAGAGGAATGGGCTTATGTTCTGCGTGAGGCTGGCTTTACCAGGCACACAATTAAAAACATACAGGCTGTATCATCTGTTATTGAGGCTTATCCTTAGATGGTGATTAAGGACCACTTCTTATTCTTAATTAAGTACCTAGTGATGCAAAAATAATCCCACAGATGATAACTGGTTTTTTTTTCTCTATTTGTTCTGAATAATGTAACACTTCCTTCAGTAATTAATACCAATCATTAGCTTTGTGATAAATGGACGATAAAGGCATTGATTTTACGGAAAATGATAGAGGTAATAAATTGGATTTTAAAATGGTTCTCAAATGCAAGTCCTCATAATTTGATTGGTGTCTAATAAATATTTAATTAGCTTTGTAGTCCGTGCAATGCACGAGCATGCTTTAGATTACAAATATTTATGAATTACTCGTGATCACATAGGGTTGGATTGTTGATATCTTCGCAACAATTGTTGCGAGAAAACAAAATTTATGCAATACCCGATCGTGACATGCAAATTATAATTCTGGTTAAATTAAATATATTTTATATTTTACACTATGCTTTGTTTTATTAAATTAAACTGGAACCATACATAATAAATAGATCAATTTTAAGATCAAAATCGTACTTCGAAATATAAATATATAGTATTAGCATGGATATATAAAAAGATACATACACATATTAATTACATAATAATAAGGCATATTAGTTAATATTAGTTATTATTATGTAATAAATATTTTAGTGTTGTAACACCTAAATAGTCCCCGGAAATATAACATAAATAGAATTAGCAGGGGTAAATATGACTTTTTATATGAATAAATTTGCTCATGGAACCCCCCTATAATTCTGGTTAAATTAAATTTGTTTTATATTTTACGCTATGCTTTATTTTGATGCATAATTTTTTAAAGCAAACTTGAACGATATGTAATAAATAGGTCAACTTTAATATCAAAACCGTATTTCGAAATAAAAATATATAGAGTTAACATGGATGGATACAGAGATACATACAAGTATTAATTACATAATAATAAATGCATATTAGTTCATATAAGTTGTTATTATTATATAATAAATATGTTAGTGTTGCAATACCTAAATAGCCCCCGGAAATATAACATAGATACAATTAGTAGGGGTAAATATGACTTTTTATATGAATAAATTTGCTTTTGGAACCCCCCATTTGCTCTATTATATATATATATATATATATATATATATGTGTGTGTGTGTGTGTGTGTGTGTGTGTGTGTGTGTTTGTTATATTTTTTGTGCATTTACGTATTAAAGATATGATTATGAGTTTTACGATAGTTAATGTTAATACAAGTTTGTATTATACTTATATACGTATGAAGGTTCTTTTTTTGGATTGTGATATTTTTATATAGTATTTAATTCGTACATATTTACAGTAGATCTAAAATGATTAATGAGATATGGTATATGTTAATGAATATTATAGTATATTATTATATATTCGCAGAAATTTATATATGTATGTATATATGTTTGTACATATGTATGTATGTATGTATAAATATGCATATTAATTATACAACAATTAATAGATTACAAATAATGAAATATTAATAGATAAACATATGTATGTATGTATGTATAAACATGCATATTAATTATACAACAAATAATAGATTACAAATAATGAAATATTAATAGGATATCCAGCATAAATGTATGTATGTATGTATGTATGTATGTATGTATGTATGTATGTATATTTGTATGAATGTATGTATGTATGTTTGTACAGATGCATGTATAATTAATAATTATACATTAATGTATAATTATCTACAAATATACATTATAATTAATAATTATACATTATCTGAGTTAAGCCAACTGAGATTTATCTACAAATATATATAAACAAAAAAATATTTATGTATGTAGTTAATCATTTTTAATATAAACTCAAATTCTCACACAACTCCACAGGTTATGGTGTTGAATTTAATTTTGCAAGGTCATGGATTCAAACCCTTTGAAAAACAATATTTTCAGAAATATTTAGAGTTTAGGTTCGTAAGACTAGATCGATAAGGAATTAGGTTTGGAGTGTGGAGGAATAATTTATTCATAAATTTGGAGGTTCGGAGGGACCGGGCCTATAATTTAATTTGCTCAGGGAAATCTCCTGTAATCCATTAATTATACAACAATTAATAGATTACAAATAATGAAATATTAATAGATAAACATATGTATGTATGTATGTATGTATGTATGTATGTATGTATAAATATGCATATTAATTATACAACAATTAATTGATTACAAATAATGAAATATTAATAGATTATCCAACATGAATGTATGTATGTATGTATGTATGTATGTATGTATGTATGTTTGTATATATGTATATACGTATGTATATTTGTATGTATGTATGCATGTATGTATGTAGGTATGTATGTTTGTACGGATGCATGTAAAATTAATAATTATACATTAATGTATAATTATCTACAAATATACATTATAATTAATAATTATACATTATCTGAGTTAAACCAACTGAGATTTATCTACAAATATATATAAACAAAAATATATTTATGTATGTAGTTAATGATTTTTAATATAAACTCAAATGCTCACACAGCTGAGCATCTAAAACTCTTGGAACTCTCTTAGCACGTGGCGGAGCGCCCGCTCCCTGACCACTAGTATCAGCACCACTAACATCATACCCAAGCCCCCTAGGATGTGGGATTCCGCCTTGCCATTCCGGCATTCGATCAATAGACACATCAACAATGGACGGCAAAGGTGACTGCAACTCCTCATCCGCACCCCAGGTAACGCCACTAACCATACACAACCCAACTATGATAGAAGCATGGGGCATCGATGACAGTGCACTAGACTTTAAACACCTGCGAATATTCTGCTGAACAATGTGGGCGACATCAATGTATTTTCCCTTTAGAATGCCCCAAAGAATAATCGCTCTATCAGCTGTGACCTCACCCGTATGAGAAGTAGGCATAATATTGGCACAAAGAAATAGATACCATGCTCGTGCAAACTTATTCATAGCAGAAGATAGAAAAGAAAGAGGCTCATTAGTTCCCAATTTATACTTCCAACTTGTACCGGGAACACAAAGTTCACGAACAATCGCCTCCATATCCACATCATCACTAGTCTTCATCGCCCAATTTTCATCCCCCACAAGCTTAGGTGGTTGTCCCAAAATTGGACGAATAGCATCTGATCTGTAATCCACCCGTTGACCACGAACCATACACACACCATTCTGCTCATCTTTAGCATTAGCATAGAACTCCCTAACCAAATTCACCGGAACCGGAGTAGGTGCCTTACAAATCTCTCCCCAACGTAACTCACTAATCACTTCAACCAACCCATAATGACGAGATGGCAAAAACCCCCTTTCCTTCGCCACCGGCTTTGACAACAACCGATTATACTCTACCTCCACCTCCGGAGAAGAAAATCTCTCCACCCTACTAGAACTACCCCTCATTCGTTTAGGAGCCATAATAACCAAAACCCAACTCAATAATAGCACCACCAACAACCACCAAGAAATATCCCACCAAAAACCACCAAGAAAAAATCACACCACAAATACCCAAGTAACAAGAATAATACAAAAACCCCAATTGACAAGAACACAAATTCGTAATAAAATAAAATAGAGAAGAGAAATCCCACTACGAATCAAAGAGGTGAACTTGTACTAATTTTCCCCCAAACTTGAATTTTTAAGAGATGTAGAGGAAGAAGATAATGAATTGGGTGTGTATGTATGGGTATATATAGGCATGGAGTGATAGGATGAATATAAGAATTTGAATGTGAAAAGGAAAAATTTTTGGTAGAATTTGGAATTTGATGTAGGATAGAAATAGGATTTAAAAATTTAGGAAAAAGAATTTGAATTGAGATAGGAAAAAAATTGGGTTTAGAATTTTAGGAGAAATTTTGGAGGTTTTGGAATTGAAATTGGTTTAGGATTGATTAGGAGATGATGTTATAAAAAGGGAGGTAGGAGAAAGGATTTTGGGGAGATAATTTTTTTTTTTTTTTTTATAAGTACAACAGCCAACAGCAAAAAAATCGTCCAAACATTTTGCACTACACGCAAACTGCGCGCGGGAAGGGCAGACTGCGCCCAATGCAGTAACGCAGGCGCAGCCTGCGTCACGCAGGCGCAGTCTGCGTGTCTTACAGAAACGCAGGCGCAGCCTGCGTTACGCAGGTGCAGCCTGCGTTACACCTTTTTTTTTTTTTTCACACTCACAACACTCATTTTTTTTTCCTTTTTTCACACAACAACTAATTCCTTACTTGGGTTGCCTCCCAAGAAGCGCTCGTTTAATGTCATTAGCTTGACATTCTTCCGAAAAATCACGAACAAGATAAAACTGCGGCAACCTTCTCGCGGTTGACCATTCCTCCATAATACGGCTTAAGTCTCTGTCCATTTACCTTGAAAACATCATCAATAGAACCCCTAAATATCTCCACTGCCCCATGTGGAAACACGGTTTTGACTGTAAACGGACCCGACCACTTTGATTTGAGCTTACCCGGAAAAAGTTTAAGGCGAGAATTATAAAGCAAAACCTGTTGGCCTGGCACAAACGACTTATGCACCAACTTCCTATCATGCCACCTCTTCACTTTCTCCTTGTACATCTTAGCATTCTCATAAGCCTGCTCACGAAATTCCTCGAGCTCGTTTAAATGAAGTAGACGTTTCTCACCCGCAGCTGAAATATCTAAGTTTAACTTCTTCAACGCCCAATAGGCCTTGTGCTCTAACTCTGCCGGCAAATGACAAGCCTTACCAAATACCAACTGATAAGAAGACATACCTAGGGATGTCTTGTAAGCAGTTCTATACGCCCAAACCGCTTCGTCTAACTTCAAAGACCAATCCATCCTTGATGGATTTACCACTTTCTCTAGAATTCTCTTGATCTCGCGATTCGAAACCTCCGCTTGACCATTAGTTTGAGGATGATAAGCTGTGGCAACACGATGAGTCACATTATACCTTGCCATCATAGCAGTAAATTGACGATTACAAAAGTGTGTCCCCTCATCACTGATTATAGCTCTTGGAGTTCCAAAACGCGTGAAAATCTGCTTGTGAAGAAAATTCAGCACCACCTTAGCATCATTGGTCGGTAAAGCCTTCACCTCGACCCATTTAGACACGTAATCCACTGCTAAAAGAATGTACTGATTATTGCAAGACGAAACAAACGGACCCATGAAATCAATTCCCCACACATCAAAAATCTCAACTTCAAGGATCGTACTAAGAGGCATCTCGTTCCTCCTGGAAATATTACCAACCCTTTGACATCGATCACAACTCATCACGAACCTATGAGAATCTTTAAACAGAGTTGGCCAATAGAATCCCGCTTGAAGTACTTTCTGAGCTGTTTTATCACCACCGTAATGGCCTCCATATGTGGTAGAATGACAATCATGCAAAATACCTTCCGTTTCACTATACGGAATGCACCTCCTCAAAATCTGATCCACACCAAGCTTAAACAAGAATGGCTCGTCCCAACGGTACCACTTCACATCATGCAGAAACTTCTTCTTTTGAGCATAAGAAAATTCCGGAGGAATAACATTGCTCACCAAATAGTTCACATAATCTGCAAACCATGGCTCTTCACCTTGCACTCCAAAAAGCTGCTCATCTGGAAAAGATTCATTAATAAGAGCTTTGTTATGCGAATCCTTACCGTGGTCCTCTAAGCGTGAGAGATGATCCGCTACTTGATTTTCCGTGCCTTTCCTATCCTTGATTTCCACATCGAATTCTTGCAAAAGAAGCACCCAACGAATCAATCTAGGCTTTGAATCCTTCTTCGACATGAGATATCGAATTGCAGCATGATCCGTATACACAATCACCTTCGTACCAAGCAAATAAGACCTGAATTTCTCAAAACCATAGACAACTGCTAACAACTCCTTCTCCGTAGTAGTGTAGTTCAGCTGTGCATCATTGAGGGTTTTACTAGCATAGTAAACCACATGAAAAATTCTATCCTTCCTTTGACCAAGCACAGCTCCAACAGCATAGTCACTAGCATCACACATCAGTTCGAACGGTTCTTCCCAATTAGGTGCAGTGATGACTGGCGTAGTAGTCAACTTCTTCTTCAAGAGCTCAAAAGCTGCAAGACACTCATCATCAAACTTGAAAGGAACATCCTTCTCCAAGAGATTGCACAAGGGTTTAGAAATTTTTGAGAAGTCTTTGATGAATCGCCGATAGAAACCCGCATGACCAAGAAAACTGCGAATTCCTTTAACAGAGATAGGTGGAGGAAGATTTTCGATTGTTTCCACCTTAGCCCTATCCACCTCAAGTCCTCTACCAGATACCTTGTGCCCAAGACTAATTCCCTCTCGCACCATGAAGTGACACTTCTCCCAATTAAGCACCAGGTTAGTCTCCACACAACGTTTCAAAACCAAGCCAAGATTATGCAAGCACTCGTCATATGAAGTACCAAAAACTGAGAAGTCATCCATAAAAACCTCCACATTCGAGCCAATCATGTCTGAGAAAATAGCCATCATGCACCTTTGAAAAGTGGCGGGAGCACCACAAAGTCCGAAAGAAACCCGTCGGAAAGCAAAGGTACCAAAGGGACATGTGAATGTGGTCTTCTCTTGATCTTCCGGAGCAATGCAAATCTGATTGTAGCCTGAATAACCATCAAGGAGGCAATAATACTCATGTCCCGCCAACCTGTCTAGCATCTGATCAATGAATGGCAAAGGAAAGTGATCTTTTCTCGTGGCTTTGTTTAGCTTCCTATAGTCCATGCAAACTCTCCACCCCGTGACTGTTCGAGTAGGGATGAGCTCATTCTTTTCATTAGCAACAACTGTCATGCCTCCTTTCTTTGGCACACATTGAACCGGGCTCACCCAAGAACTGTCTGAGATAGGATAGATAATACCCGCATCAAGCCACTTTAGAATTTCCTTCTTCACCACCTCTTTCATAATCGGATTAAGTCTCCGCTGATGCTCAACAGTAGGCTTAGCTCCCTCCTCTAGCAGAATTTTGTGCATGCAATAAGAAGGGCTGATTCCCTTGATATCTGCTATAGTCCAACCAATTGCTGACTTGAACTCCCTCAAAATTCGTAAAAGCTTTTCTTCCGCACTGGCTGACAAGTTAGAGGCAATAATAATAGGTAATGTAGATGCATCCCCAAGAAAAACATACCTCAAATGTTCCGGAAGTGGTTTGAGTTCAAGTGTAGGTGCTTCCTCAATAGATGGTTTCAGGCGCCCCTCCGAATTTTTAAGTTCTCCTAACCCAAGAGATTCAAAAGGCAAATCAAATCTCCTTTTCCAAGGGGCTGAATTTAGCTGCTGCAATTGCTCGGCTAATTCCTCGTCTTCAAAATCAGAGTCACCAACTAAAACTTTTTCCAAAGAATCTGACTTAAGTAACTGCTCCATTTCCATGGTAACTGCAGAATCAACCCAATCCACCTTCAAACATTCTTCTTCATCTGAGGGAAGTTTCATTGCATTAAAAACATTGAAAGTGACATTCTGGTCTTGCACCCTCATGGTGAGCTCCCCTTTCTGCACATCAATCAAAGTCTTTCCCGTAGCCAAGAATGGTCTTCCCAAGATTATGGGAATCTTCTTATCTTCCTCAAAATCCAAGATAACAAAATCAGCAGGAAATATGAGTTTGTCAACTTTCACCAACACATCCTCCACTATGCCTCTAGGATATGTAACTGAACGATCAGCCAACTGCAAAGAGATGTTGGTAGGCTTTGGTTCCGGTAGACCAAGTTGCATATAGACTGACAAGGGCATGAGATTGATGCTAGCTCCCAAGTCACACAAGCACTTCGCAAAAGACAAATTACCAATAGTGCATGGAATAGTAAAGCTACCCGGATCCTTTAGTTTTGGAGGCAATTTCTGTTGCAGCACAGCACTGCATTCTTCCGTTAGAGCAACGGTCTCTAATTCCTCAAGCTTCAACTTACGAGAAAGAATCCCCTTCATGAACTTGGCATAGCTCGGCATCTGTTCAAGAGCTTCGGTAAAGGGAATGTTAATCTGTAACTTCTTGAACACCTCTAAGAACTTAGCAAACTTCTTGTCCAACTGCTGCTTCTGGAGTCTTCTAGGATAAGGAGGAGGAGGATAGATCTGAGTGTTCTTTGTAGACTGCTCCACAGAATTTTTAACAGGTTCCTTGCTCTTCTCTACTTCATCACCTTGCTGATCAGCCATCAAATCAGATTGAGTAATTTCGGGCACTACAGATTTTTCACCCTGCTGATTCTGAATATCTTCATCTTCTTCTACTGCTGATTTAGGGCCTGCTATAACTTTTCCTGATCTCAAAGTCACAGCCTTCACCTGTTCCTTGCTATCTCTCCTACCTGAATTTGCTTCCGTATCACTAGGGAGAGTTCCTTGAGGCCTACTAAGTAAGGCACTTGCAATCTGTCCTATCTGAGTTTCCAAGAGTTTCTGACCAGCTTGTAGGTTCTTTAACGCTAACCACACATCATCTGATTTTTCATTAGAAGATTGCCCCGCCTGAGCCTGGGGCTGTTGCTGCTGAAATCCCGGAGGTTGATATGATTGCTTTGGAGCATACTGCTGCTGATAACCTTGATTGAATGGCCTTGCTTGCTGACCCTGAAACTGCTGATAGGGCTGAGGTTGTTGAGCACCTTGGTTGTTACTCCAGCTGAAGTTAGGATGATTCCTGTTATTTGGATGATAGGTGGCTGGTACTGGTGCAGCAGGTCTCTGAAAATTACTTACGAACTGTGCTGATTCAGAAGAGATAGCACACTGATTTGTTTCATGTGCGCCCGCACATAGCTCACAAACACTAGCAACCTGCTGAACTCCATAATTAGCAAGAGAATCCACCTTCATCGAAAGAGCCTTCAACTGAGCTGCAATAGCTGAAGCTGTGTCAACTTCAAGAACACCTGCTACCTTACCTTGAGAAAGCCTCTGTGTTGGATTCTGATATTCGTTAGCAGCCATCATCTCAATAAGATCATAAGCTTCCTCATAGCTCTTCGCCCACAGAGCTCCACCAGATGCTGCATCTAGCAAAGGCCTAGACTGTGCTCCCAACCCATTGTAGAAACCATTAATGACCATCCAATCAGGCATGCCATGATGAGGGCACCTTCGTAGCATCTCCTTATAACGTTCCCAAGCCTCACACAAAGATTCGCCATATTGCTGTTGAAATTGAGTTAACTGGTTCCTTATTGCTGCAGTTTTCGCCATAGGGAAGAATTTAGTAAGAAACTTCTGAGCAAGATCATCCCATGTAGTAATGGAACCAGCTGGTAGAGAATGTAACCAGCCCTTAGCCTTATCCCTTAAGGAGAATGGGAAAAGCCTCAACTTGATAGCATCATCCGACACACCATTAAATTTGAAAGTGTCGCAGATCTCGATAAAGTCCCTGATGTGCATATTAGGATCCTCTGTCGAAGCCCCCCCAAACTGAACCGAATTCTGCACCATCTGAATTGTGCTCGGCTTGATCTCAAAGTTATTCGCTGCAATAGCTGGCCTGACAATACTAGATTGTATGTCAGTAATCTTCGGCTGCGAATAGTCCTTCAAAGCCTTAATTGTTGCTGGTAAATCTGCCATCTCTACAGTAGTTTCAAGTTCCTCTTTCTGATTATCTACTACAAGACCGTCTTCTGCCAGTTTTTCCTTACGAGCCTGCAAACGTGTTCGCATACACGTTCAAGTACCTGAAAACACCACGAAGCAAACAACTAAGTAAGAAATCCGAGTCAGTGAACGCTAACGACCACTGATGACAAGCACATAAACTAAACAAAACACCGATGATCCCCGGCAATGGCGCCAAAAACTTGTTAGCACAAAATTACGCAAGCGCACGTAGTCACAAGTAATATAATTAAGGTTCGTTCCGCAGAGATCTGGTTAAGTTCAATCAGTAAATATGCCTATGCAACAATGTTTAGTTTTAATCCACTGCTAAGACAAATAACAAGAATGAGGTTTTAATTTTCTAAATTAACTCGGAAGCAAATTATTAAACTAAGAATAATTAACTAATGAGAATTTAATATGAATTACTTATATGAGATAAAACATGGAATCCTAATTTCATTATCTACTTCACTTAGAGTTGCAGCCTTTAATCAATACATGTGATGTGGTTGATATCTGATCGGATAACACGAAACAAGTAAAAGCTACCTCTCGGTATACTAATACCAAACTACGCATGCATCCACAAAAGAGATAGAAGATGGGTAGACACCAATTATGTTTAGACCCTATATCTCTATAGAATTTGAAAACATAAAGGTTTAAGCACAAGTTATCCACTTAGATCACATAGGGTAGCATAATATCTCTATTTACGCCACAAATCATGATGTTAAAACATCAACCTATCCTCTGCTAGCATGGCAAGTTCTAAATCTCAAGATCCACTCTCGTTTAGCAAGAGATTAACAAATTAGATGTTCGCGACGCATCTAAATACATGAAACACAACCATACAAGGATATCAAGAATTCACCACACATAAATCTTTAAAGCATATAAACTACTAAGCTACATAGATAAATCCATTAGGATCCCATGACAACGATTAGTTCATAATTGAACCGTTCGTCACCATGGGATTAATTGAAAACATGATATTAAACAAGATATAAAATAAAGAAGTAATAATATTAATAAAAACAAGAGTTGAGAAAACAAATCTATTATCCAAAGTATACAAAAGTTGAAGTAGATCTAGATCTTGCTTGTCACCGAGCTTGAATCCTTCTCCACTCTTCTCTCTTGCAATTCTACGTTACAATAATAATAATCTCTCAAATTACAAGGTATGATGTGTTTATATAGGCACTACAAGTCTTGCCCAGCAAGAAAATACAAAACAGAATTATAATAGAATTTCTGCAAGATACGTTTCATAATTTGATTATTTTTTGTAAGGAAAATTCGTGGCTGACTTTTCTTCAGATTTTCTGGAACGTTTCCCACGTAATTGGACCTCTGGACTATCTTAGAATGATAGGAAATCTCGTTATCTTCGCGTGGACTGCTTACGGGCCTAAAACGGACTTCTAGAACTCAAGATATGGCCAAAACAGTGTAAACTGTGCAACCCTTCTCGAAAATCCGAATTTTAATCAATTAATTCCCAAAAAATTATAAAAGCATCCACTTTAGTCAACACTCTCGTAATCCTGCACAACTAAGCAAAACACATCAAATCTACAACAACTTGAGCCCAAGACAATCAATTTAAGCCGAAATTAAGCGATCCAAGTGGATATAAAATCCACTTATCAACAGCTCCACAGGTTATGGTGTTGAATTTAATTTTGCATGGTCATGGATTCAAACCCTTTGAAAAACAATATTTTTAGAAATATTTAGAGTTTAGGTTCGTAAGATTGGATCGATAAGGAATTAGGTTTGGAGTGTGGAGGAATAATTTATTCATAAATTTGGAGGTTCGGAGGGACCGAGCCTATGATTTAATTTTTTCAGTGAAACCCCCTGTAATCTATTAATTATACAACAATTAATAGATTACATATAATGAAATATTAATAGATAAACATATGTATGTATGTATGTATGTATGTATGTATGTATGTATGTATGTATGTATGTATGTATGTATAAATATGCATATTAATTATACAACAATTAATTGATTACAAATAATGAAATATTAATAGATTATCGAATATAAATGTATGTATGTATGTATATATGTATGTATGTATGTATGCATGTATGTATGTAGGTATGTATGTATGTTTGTACGGATGCATGTAAAATTAATAATTATACATTAATGTATAATTATCTACAAATATACATTATAATTAATAATTACATATTATCTGAGTTAAGCCAACTGAGATTTATTTACAAATATATATAAACAAAAAAATATTTATGTATGTAGTTAATGATTTTTAATATAAACTCAAATGCTCACACAGCTCCACATGTTATGGTGTTGAATTTAATTTTGCAAGGTCATGGATTCAAACCCTTTGAATAACAATATTTTTAAAAATATTTAGAGTTTAGGTTCGTAAGATTGGATCGATAAGGAATTAGGTTTGGAGTGTGGAGGAATAATTTATTCATAAGTTTGGAGGTTCGGAGGGACCGAGCCTATGATTTAATTTGCTCAAGGAAACCCCCTATAATCTATTAATTATACAACAATTAATAGATTACAAATAATGAAATATTAATAGATAAACTTATGTATGTATATATGTATGTATGTATGTATGTATATTTGTATGTATGGATGCATGCATGTATGTATGTGATACGGGCTAAAAGTAAGCCCTAAAGACACATTTAATGTAGCATTAATTAGACCCGGTATGGTCTGAACGTGGGGCCCATTTACGAGGCCCAAAACCCTAATTAAATATTAATTTCGTAATTAATATTAAGGGTGATAAACAGCTCAGCAATAAGAGTCAAACAAGGAAGCAATATCATTAGGAGTAGCCTCCAAGGCACCCAATTCAACATGGAAACTGATTCCTACAAGGAAGGAGTCTAGAACCATCCTCAAGGAGGTGGCTTGCCCACCATGTCTTGCTACCATAATTCTAAGGCTCCCGCAGCCTATATAAGGGCCTGACCCCTCATTCTCAGAACTACGTCTTGGCTTGATTCTCAATAACGAGAAACGTAGGCACTCTGTCAGGACCGATTAGTCTCGAACACGGAAACAACCATTAAAGCTCGAAGCTCAACTACCCCTTTGCATTAAATACATACTAACCCTCGTTTTTATTCCACATCAATATGTATGTTTGTACTGATGCATGTATAATTATCTACAAATATACATTATAATTAATAATTATACATTATCTAAGTTAAGCCAACTGAGATTTATCTACAAATATATATAAACAAAAAAATATTTATGTATATAGTTAATGATTTTTAATATAAACTCAAATGCTCATACAGCTCCACAGGTTATAGTGTTGAATTTAATTTGCAAGGTCATGGATTCAAACCCTTTGAATAACAATATTTTTAGAAATATTTAGAGTTTAGGTTCGTAAGATTGGATCGATAAGGAATTAGGTTTGGAGTGTGGAGGAATAATTTATTCATAAGTTTGGAGGTTCGGAGGGACCGAGCCTATGATTTAATTTGCTCAGGGAATCCCCCTGTTGTGCTATTAGATATATAATTAGCATAATAACCCGTGCGAGGCACAGGTCAATTTCTAGATTTTTTTTGTGCAACACGTAGTTACATTCTTAAATGTTTATTTATTATTTATTCATGATAAATATTGTATAGTGTTTCAGGTATATTAAATATAAGTAGATTGACTTTTATGTAATATATTACTAATTTGTGTGTTTTAATTTAACTAAGTGAGTAAATAATACATCTTTTAATTTGTGGCACGTGTGATTTGTACTAATTGAATAAGTACAAGTAGGGCTGTAAAAGAACAAAACTACTTGTTAAGCTCGATTCGACTCGTTAAGTTCGACTCGACTTGATAAGAATTTGAGTTCGAGTTTGAACAAAAAATTATGTAAGATAAATTGTTCAAGACGATCCGAGTTTATGAGTGTTCGATTCGAACTCGACTCAAATCGTTAAACGCGACTCGAACTCGACAAGCTATATACATAAAAAAATATTATATTATTAACATAAATAATATATTACAATACAATAATACAAATATATAATAATATGTAGATCATAGATCAACGATTAATCATATAATCCCTCATCATACACAAAATTAAACATGAAAATGTACTGAATAGTGAAAAAGAAGCGTTAAATGAAAAAAAATTATTGACAAACTCGAACTCGACTCGTCGAAATGTTCGTGAACAACTCGAATTCAACTCGGTTGTTTAAGAAATCGAGTTCAAACAACATAAATTGATCGATAAGGTAATCGAGGTTGGCTCGACTTGTTAAGAAAAAACTCGAACTCGAACTGGACAAACTAAAATTCAACTTGACTTGATTCGTTTACAACCCAAAGTACAAGTAATATAGTTGGTACACATTTATATGCAAGACTAAAAATTGTATATAAAATGAATTGGCTAGTATATATAATAAACTAAAATTAGTAAATATATATATATATATATATATATATATATATATATATATATAGAGTTGCACTCCATGACAAACACTTTATATACTCCCTCCGTCCCATAAATATTGTCTTAAGTTGACTTTTCAAAGTCAAAATTTTCTAACTTTGACCAACAATTTAAAAATATTCATTTGTGATTTTACAAAATTTTAAATTGCTTCATAAAATAGAGTGCTCAAACTTTATTATTATATTTTTTATAAAAATAGATATTATTATATAATATGTTTAATTTGTTGGTCAAAATTGATAAATTTGACTTTAAAAATTCAACTTAAGACAATATTTATGGGACAGAGGGAGTAACAAACAATAAAGAAAACCTCATATCTAATATAATTTAAGAGTTCCGTCATAGCACCCAATACAAAAAGTTGTTATTTTTTTACCCTCTAGCAAACCAGCAAAAAGAAAAAAAATTGAAAATTTACTGTTCATTGGTGACGTCATCAGTGACGTCATTAGTGAACAGTAATTTTCAATTTTTTTTTGCAGACTTGATAGAGGGTAAAAAAATAACAACTTTTTGTATTGGGTGCCCCTGGCGGGGCCAAAGGATCTAATAGATCTAAGGTGTTCTTTGTTGTTTGTTATATAAGAGTGTTCTGTATGGAGCAAAGGCCTATATATATATATATATATATATATATATATATATATATGATGAATTGACTAAAATGCCTACACGTTTAAATATCTGCCACATGATATTGTGCTCAACTATTATGAACATATGTAATTTAAAGATATAACCTAAGTTTAATTTAGCTCCATAGTTACTTTTATATATTTTGAATGTAAAACGACATTCACATACTAGATGTATGATTTTGTACACATGTGATAATGTGGTGCAGTGGTAAGAGAATGCATGATTTACTGATAGACTCAAGTTCGATTTCCAAAAAAACATTTTTAAAAAAAATATTAAATATGGGGATAAATTAGTCATTTCAAATGCATTAAAAAGTCTCACAATTTTATCTTGTATTGGTGTATTATATATATAATATATAGATGAGATAAATCCTTATATTCACATTAGTTATGGCAATTAAATTTTTTAAAATTGACAATGTCATTTTACAAATTTTGATACCTAATTTGATAACTTTAGCATTACTCATCTGGTGTGGCTGAATTATCAAGTGAATATTAATCTGTTGTTCTTTTTATAGATTAAGATTCTGTTTGGAATTACTTTAAAAATTATTGTGTGATTACAAAAAGGATTAATGAAAAAAGTGTTATTGCAAAATTCAGACCACTATTTGATTAAAATTTTGGTATATGTACATGTTTGCATGTAGAATAATGTTGTTTATGAGATTTAATGGTGACATCAGCAACGATTTCTAACAAAAGTTCAAAAATAGCTTTTTTCGAAAAATGGGATAGAATAAAATTATTTTTAGAAATGCAATTTTTAAATTTTTATTAAACAATTTTCAGCAACTTTTTAGCAAAAAACACACCCTAAATTACCAAATTAGGGGCAAATGCCACCATTGTCCCTGAATTTTGAAGTTCGTAAATGTACCTGGTTTTACATTTTTTTTTTCATATGAAATTTATAATTTGGATTGAAATTTTGTAGGCTCACAAAGTGGGTACAGTATATATTATATATTTGAATTGTAACTTTTACGTGCAATGAAAGAAAAATGAACTGTTTTTTCTTAAAATATCTACAAAAGCAATCATTCCCTTTAAATCGGGATAGACGGAATATGTATAATATAAGAATATATTTTCAATCGCTCTAAAAAAGAGTTGAGGTGGTGAAACCCGAAATGGCCCAAAACCCGGCACGAGCCCGATAGGTACGAGTTAGGATTAGGAAAAATTAGAGCCTGCAATTTCGTACACGACACGAAAATGACACAAAAATTACGGGTTTGGATTGACCTTCGTGGTACACGAACACGAAATTACACGGATGAATTTAGTGTCGGTTTTGGGTTTACCCTGGGTACACGACACGAAACGAAAATACACGAAATAAATAAATATTTAAATAATTTTATTAAAATTATGTGAATACATATTTTAAAATAATATTATATATATAATTTTTACATAGGATAATTAGAAAATAGTTTCAAATTTTAGTTTCACAAGACTTGAGCACACTTGATTCTTTATGACATATTGACTTAAGACTCGATTAGTAAAAAATTAATATTTAAATATTTTTATTTTTATTCAAAAATTATACGAAACACGACAACACGAAATGATGGTACACGAACACGAAACGTAACGAATCCTTAATGGGTCATTTTTGGATTTGACATTACATACACAAAACATGAAAGTACACGACACGAAAGTACACAAAACGAACGAATTACCAACTCTAAAAAAAATTAACCCGAATAACCAAGTACAATCAAACCTAACATGAACCCGATCCAAAATCCGAAATTACCATCCCTACGTTGTACTAATTTTTCTTTGAAGTTTACCAATAATTTATACTGTGAGCCGCCCCGACATGAAATATACGTGTGGTGTGGACTGTGGAGCGTGAACTACTATAAGTTTGTCGGTACAAGCATGCAAGACAGACTTCAAACAATATATCCATTCCACATGAAAGTTAATGATCTTCTAATTTTTATTTTGTAGTTTTCTAAAATTCTACTGATAGATTTTTTTTATGCATTGCAATTTATATTTTGATTAAATTTTAATTTAAAGACATTGCCAAAGTGAGGGTGAAAGACAATTATATCCTATTTTTTAAACAATATTTACCAAAATAACCAGTTTTACACAGATCACCAATAATACCCGATGAAATATGTATTACAAAATGTGGTAATATATAACACGCATTCTACATATGAGTAATCAGTAATATATACTAATTTTTTATATTTTTGTTCTAGAATACGCAAATTGAAATAGACTATTATAACTTAATATGCATCAATAAAATGTGTATTATTGTTTAATATGCATTTTGCAAATGCAAAATAGTAATTCTAACCAGTCTTCCACCGAAACAGCACACATGTTGTAAATGCATTTTGCGCATGTTTTTTTTTTTTTTAAAGGAAACTACATAGAAAAAAGGACAAATCCATGTGAACATGTCTGACATGTCCCTACATGATAGGGCTGTCAAACGGATATTTCGGATTCGGATATAACTATATCCATATCCGTATTCGAAATTATCGGATTCGGATACGGATAATATTCTATTTATTTCGGATACGGATAATATCCTATTTTTTCGAATACGAATATCGGATTTTTTGAATTTTTTTTATATCCAAATTGATAATTAAAAAAAAAGACTTATATTATGATATATTTTTAATATAATATAATAATATATTATATTTATATCATATATATGTTTAAAAAATGTCTACACTTAAATATATCTTTGAAAAATATATTAAATAATGAACAAAGACATATATTATTAATTCTATATATATTATAAATTATAAATATATTATAAATTATAAATATTATATATAAATATATGTTATTTTTCCATTTTCGGATTCAGATATGTCGAATTCGAATACGGATAATATCCTATTTATTTTGAATGCGGATAATATCCTATTTTTTCGAATACGAATACGAATATTTCGAACGAATTTCGAATTTTTCAAATTTTTTTAACAACCCACATCTTCTTCCATTGTAGTGAACTTCAAAATATTGTAGGCAACTTACAACAATGAGAGTAGGCATTTACCAATTATGTATTGAAACGGTCATAAGTGGCCAACTATTCGTAAATAATTACTTTTGTTAAAATACTCTTAAAACAAGTTAATATTGTCATTTTTTCACAAAGGGACATGACATTAATTTTTAATATAAAGAAATCATCATTAACAAAGTGACATGACATTACTTACGAAACGAATAAGATTATTTCATTTTAAGGATAAGACTTGATTTACTTTATGAATAATCTATAAGTTGAAAAATGTATATATTTTTAACTTACGCGAAAACAGACGGGAGAATAAAATCAATAGTCGCAACCCATTTCAAAGTATGCGATTAGGCTCTGTTACTTTTCTGGTATATTAACGTTCCTTTGTTTCATAAAAAGTATATCTGAATTCAACTTTGCAAAAATAATAGAGGGCGCCACTTCAAGTGGCTACTAGTCCTTGGGCGCCACTTGAAGTGGCGACCCTAGCCCTTTTTTTTTAAATTATTCTTTCTTCATTTATTTGGCATCAAATAAACAGAAACATGCATGTGAAATATACATGTGAGGAGGCAGTGTTGCACAAAATATAACTTAATTTTAAATTGAACTTTTTTTAATTTTTTAGGTTCGAATTTAAGTATAAAAGACTTACTTTTTTATAAGCTAAAAATCTTAAAAAAAGAATAAGTGTAATTATGGTATTATTTTGTCTGAAAGCGACAACTACAAATAAAATTCTTAACAATTAGTTTGGGGAGGCATGTTGACGGGTCTAAAAAACTTAATTTTACAAGTTTTTTTGTCTTTGTTTTTTTTTTTCCACATTATAGTATTAACGTCCTACTTTGGTGTAAGCCCAAAAAGATGAACAAATATAATGCGCAATTATGTTTTGTTAAGATCCGAAAATGATAAAAATTCCAAAATTTTGACATAAAATTATATTGAAATGAAGCAAACAACGTACATGAAATGAAGCACACAAACGATTAATTCATTACATAGTGAAAAGCAGATTCTAGAATACAACTAATATATTTGAATAGCCCTCATGAAAAGTGAAACTTTCGTAGTCTATAACGTCGGCGGCAAATGTGATCTCAAATTGACAGCATATCTTGTAGAGGACAATAACACATCCGACTTCAACCGGTTTACGGATAAGTGGGTACCTATCACTATCCAATCGGAGATAACAATCAACTTGCCGTGTGCCATCATCTACTACGATGATTGTTTTACCAAATAGGTCCGAGTCGCGGATGCTTACGATCCATCCCTTTGCATAATCGATTGGTATGGTGTCGATGCCCACAAAGTCATCGTATTCTTCAAATGCATATTTTGATATTCCTTTAAGAGTCCTGCAAGTGACGGAATAAGGGATTTTGCATTCTTCTTCATTGGATTCGGATACATGTTAGCGTAATATTCCGCATCTGCAAAATTCCATATTTTTAGCAATTTAAATAAATGAATAATAAATCATTACAAAAAACATGAAATTTGTAAAAATGATCTTACCACCACTTTGGATGAACATTTTACAATCCTTCCACTGCTTACTTTTGTAATCAATTCTGGGGGCTTGCGGAATTGGATTGATTGATTGAGGAGGCTCTGGAGTGATTGGTTGAGGATTGGAAGTGGTTCCTCTTTCTCTTTGAGGGGATTGTTGGGGAAGGTTTACAGAACTATCCGGGTGTGGTTGATATAAAGCATCGGCAGCTCTATACATTTCATCAATTGCATTTTATTGAGAAATTGTAAGGTTATTCCAATCCCAATTGTAACTCTGATCGGAAGTTGGAGCGAGTGGTTCTAGAGGGATTGGATTGATTGTTTGTGGAATTTCTGGAGTGATTGGCCGAGGATTGGAAGTGGTTCCGATTTCTGTTTGAGGGGGGTTGGGAGAAGTCTAGGGGACTATCCGGGTGTGCTGCATAATAATCATCACCAGCTTGATAGATTTCATCAATTGCTTGTTGTTGAGAGAATGTAAGGTTATTTCAATCCCAATTGCAACTACAACGGGAGTTGCAACTATGATCGGAAATGTTATCTCCATCATCTTCACTACCCATTTCATGCAAGTGACTTTGGGAAAAATATGTCAGCTATATTATTGTTGATGACACTACAGAACTTTATACACACACAAAGTAGGACTTGAATTATTGAGCTTTACAATAACATGCATTCATTAATTGAGCTGTACACACATGTGAATTATGACTGTGAGCAAAGTTATAGGAAGATGTGACCACTCAATTTCAATAACTTTAAGTAAATTTATGCCA
Source organism: Saposhnikovia divaricata (assembly GCA_036435485.1). Taxonomy (NCBI): domain Eukaryota; kingdom Viridiplantae; phylum Streptophyta; class Magnoliopsida; order Apiales; family Apiaceae; genus Saposhnikovia; species Saposhnikovia divaricata. The sequence continues at coordinate 61,322,515 of CM071597.1, read as the reverse complement.
CTGTTATGTGCATACTGTTGAAGATGAGACCACACATTAGTGAGATGCACAGCTGCAACAGGTTGAAGAGACTACACAACCTTGTGATCCCATATCTAAAATTTATGTTTTCAACGAAATTAAAATTTCAACTACTACTCTACTTTACAAGCATATGATTTATTACCCCACCTGAGCACACAATTTTGATGATGTGATAAGTAAAATTGAATAACTTGCATGAATATAGAAAGCCACAACTTTAAACATTTGGAGCTTTATTTTACTGTTGACTACACTATACATAGTCAGATAGTGAAATAATGAATACTTGTATTATGGAGGAATCCCAATGTTATGTCATCTGCATTCTTGTGATATATTTATTTGTTATGTGCTTTCATTCAAGATGCTATAAAAAACGAGTATGTGTTGAGGTTTGTTCACCCAACCACTACAAAACATTTTAGCACTTCTCTCATACAATTGAATATGAGTTATACTCCTGGTGATATTTTCAAAGCAAAGGGTAGGCACTGGTGGTGTGATGATGATTTTGACTATCCGCTCGATCCAAATTTACGTTACTCAACTATGTCAATAAGGACAATGCGTCGGGAGTGGGAGTGGCGAATACATCAACTCTCTTGTTGTGTAGAACAATGTCGGTTGAATGAATTAAGAATACCAAAACAGTGTGCCATACTCATGCCGCGTGACACTCCCCAACAACTGGAATTAGCGTTATTTCGTGCACGAGAGGAAGAAAATCGGATGAGATTACGGTTACGACGAAAGAGTCTACGTGATGACCGTGATGCATATTTTGAAGAGGGCGACTTAAGAGAAGCAAGGATATTTCAGCTCTACAGTATGAGTCCTGATCTGAACTTTGATTGCTATATGTCCGATGATGAATAAAGTCTATGCCAATGAATTATTTCATGTACTTCTGAAAGTAGTTTAGAAGTTGTTTACTTTCGATATCGTTTGTGGCAAGTAATTTTTTGTACTACTTCCATCAATTTACAAAGATTATGGTAGTGTCATTTTCCATGTAGTTTTGAAATTAGTTTTCAGTTGGTTTGCTTTAAATATTTATGTAAACGTGAAGTTTTAGGGAAGGGAAATTGAAAACAACGAATTAATCTCATTCAAAGTTCAAACATCAAATAAATTACGAAGTGCAAACAAAGATATTGAAAAACCATCATGCTCGTGCTCCCCCGGGTCCTGGACATTTTTTACTCCTTTTTGTGTGACCCTCTTGTTTGCATATGTTGCATTTTATCCCAGTGCGGGATGCATCCATTTCAGTGCAAATTCTGACCGATTGCCCCTTATCCCCACGTTTCTTCTTTAACTTCTTCAAGGCCTCGTCAATTACCAATTTCCCAAACCGTTGCCACTGCCTCAGTAATTCATAGTTCCACAGTGGAGTAGGTTGAAGTGGATATATCACCGGTCTCCACACCTTTTGCAGTTGCATGTTGTAATGGTAAGACTCAATAAACTGGTGCCAATCAAGTTTATTTTTCATGCACCCTGCCCCGTGCTCTTAGGTAAGTGACATAACTAATACACCTCTACCTTCACGTCGATGCTGCATGTTTAGCGTACTAACTTGACTTGTGTTACTTCAGGTGGGTCATGATTATGTAAATAGTTGGAATCACCAATTCATCAGTGTCGGAATTTGCTGGTTGTTTACGGTGATTAGAAGAAAATATAAATAATTTTGATGGTTGTTCATAATGAGTAGTAAGTTGTAACGATTGAGAATTCATTGATTCAGGTTTTACGATAAAATCCAAGTATAGTGGTGCACACCCTGATGTGACATGGGATTGTGATAAATATTCGTGGACATTACATTATGATTACGATTGTAGTGTACGCATGACAATTTTTTTTAAAAAAATTGAGAACAATCTTCGAATGCGTCACATGTCGGTTAGAATATTAAGATATATATAGATGAATGTACCCGGGAAGTGTTTTAATTAATTCATATGTATTACGGTTATAAGTAAGGTCGTTTAAACTTACAACTTAGAAATTAGATGATCAATTTGAACTTACAATTTAAAAATTAGATGATATGATTCATAAAAAAAAGATCAATAACTACGATTTTAGTAAAATTTTTTGGAGTGATTGTTGTCTGGAAATTGCATTACGAGACTATACAGTTGATGCATATGCTTCAAAGGTATATATTCCTGTGTATAAAATGTCTTAAGTGTCTCTTTTAGGCCAAATATCCTTCAACAGGTATGTTGTTGAACCATTGGATAAAATTAAGTGGGTTTGTTATTGGGCATTGGTTCAGGCAACGATAAAATTTTAATCCAAATTTTTTTATGTATTATCTTCATTTTGGCTACATTATAGATATGAAAATGTATTTTAACTTAAATATGTATATGCATTTTATCTAATTATTAGAGCAATAGTTGATATAGTATTCAAAATTCTACTTTTACATTGGTTAATTCGATTACAAATACTTTTGACCTAATTAAAAGATCACATAAAATTATTGAGTATGTAAGTTAGTTAGAAATTAATATGGTAGACGATGCAATCTATAATCTAATAGTATATAAAATATAAAGCATTTTATACTAAATGCAAATAAATATAATTTACAATATAAAAGAAAATTTTCAATTTTTTAATATATTGTTTATCTATTTATTTTGGCACAAGCGTTGCTCTATTATGTGGTTAGATTTGCAAAAACAATCATTAAAAATATGATTTTAAGGCACTTGTATAGATAAATTTAAATTATTAAAGATCAAAATAGAATAAATTGTATGAGGTGTTTGCACATATTGCAAATAAATTTTATATTTTATCCAAATAGAGTGATTAGCATAGTGATTAAGAATGTCACTTGTAAGTCGAATGTCATGAGTTCAATTACCAACTCCCACTTTTATTTCTGAAATAAAATAATAATGCCATTTTCGTAATTGCATAATAAATAAGATTATACGGGTAATTTCACAGGCATTTTTTTGGCACTTTTTGCCCTTGTGTTGCCATTTAATATATAGGAATAGAATTGGTGATTTCATTTATTGGAATGATATTGGCTAAAATTTAATATATTAACCATGATTATAATAAAATATATTATTTAAAATAATTTGTAGCGATAAATTGAATTTTAATATTCAAAACATTAAATATTTTTTTGACAATAAATCGATAATTTTTGAAAAATTGGATAATTTTTAAAACACTACTTATCCTACATATATGTGGTAACTTTAATAATCGTTTTTGCAAATATTAAAGCCTACTATAACCTTTTCAATATAAAATATTGTTATTATTATTTTAATAATAATTTATGTGAGCTACATATTAATAATCAATTATATTTAGCTATTTATTTTATTGGGTTAAATAAAGTGATCAAATAAAGAACCCAATTAGATTTTAAATATTGTATGGATTAAATGAGTGAATACCCACTACTTGGCCAAATTTAATTATAATGGGAGATTTTATTGAGCATGTAGAATACAGAGGGTTATGGTCCCCAATATATCAAGTACAAGTACAGTCATATTCTCCCCATCAGAATATTACTACTTTGGAAAACCAAAAGAGTACTTGGTTGAGGAGGACAATAGCACCGTCTAAGGACATCTCTAGCATTGCGAAATCATGGATACAGGTACGCTTCCGCTTCATGATTTAATCTCGATAATTGAATATAATGTTTCGATCCTTGTCTCTATATTTTAGAGAATTAAGTGTTTATAGAATTGTTAGACAATTGGCATCAGAGCCTCTTCATATTTGATTATTGGGAATTGATTTATGCTTATTCAGATTTATAATCTATTGAGATGTTAATTTGTAAATTTTGTTTTGCTAGATTATTGTTTTCGAAGATGATTTGTATCGCATGTCTAAAACGATTCATATACGAGGGATATATGTTTATATTTTTTATTGTCCCATATGGATACAACCTTGGTTGTTATGTTGCTGTTATCACTTAACGGAGTCCGAATTATCATTTCAAAGTGATCTATGTCATAAAGTTCTTTTTTCTTTATACATGTATGTAATATCATGCCATTTATGGTCTCTGGTGGTGGTTAATTATATATCAAAAGTAGTACCTATTATGGACACACTCTCGGCTTTTGTTTTGATATAGTATTAACACCTTCATTTTTCGACCATGAATCTTTCGATATTTTGGCATGTTATTATGTGTTAATTTTCATATAATAATCAACGTATACAAATGATTGGTGAATTGTCGTACATAAGGGTATAGAAATATAATTTGTGATTTAAGTTTATTTATTGGCAATTAATATTAACTTATTTATTTAAGTGATCTAATATTTTTAAATTAGTTGATTGAAGCAATATGTTGCCAAAGTGACCTCTTTTGTGTAGATTAATTAATTTAAAAATATTATTATGATGTTGAATATTTAATTTTGTGCAAATTTTATCGGCCCAAAGGAAGGTATAATTTGGCCAAAATTAAAATATTCTTGTGATAATAAGTATGTAGCAATACTGAATTTTTTTTCATGTGAATAATACGTCGGTCCAAAAGGAAGGCATATTATTTGACAGAAATTTATAGTTAATACTTGATTATTGCATTGAGAGTACCACTTGCAAATTGATTTTTCTGTCCAAAGACTAAAATTCAGTGTTGCGTTAGGTATCTTGTGATGGTGTTGCCAATATTTAATTTATCACATATATTTAGTATTTTAGCATTTTTTGTATATTTGTTTTCTATTTTAATTACTGCTAATGTTAACTCTGCTTCTGCTCAATTGAGCATGATTCCGATGTTAATGGGACAAACTATGTCACATCGAAAGAGAATGTTGAAATCGTTCTTGGGTGCATGGATCTTGTCTAAGAGCAACCTGTTCCTACTGCGACTGATCCGAAAACAGATCAAGTTGAGAAATGGGAACGCTCTAATCACATGTGTCTGGAGATCATGAAGCGGACGATTCCAACTGGTTTTCGGAGCTCTATTACTGAGAGCACAAATGCCAAGAAGTCCCTCACTGAAATTGAGCAATATTTTGCTAAGAATGAGAAAGCGGAAACGAGTAATCTTCTGTCAAAACTCGTGATCATGAAGTATAAGGGAAAGGGGAACATAAAGAAGTACATCATTGGGATGTCTAATCTTGCTGGCAAACTTAAGGAACTCAAGTTGGAACTTTCGGATGAGTTACTTGTTCACTTGGTTCTTATTTCACTCCCTCCTCAATTTGGTCACTTTGTGGTGAGTTATAACACTCAGAAGAAAAAATGGACTCTTAATGAGCTCATTTCACACTGTGTTCAAAAGGAAGAGAGGGTATTGTGAGAGAAGACTGAAAGTTCTCACTTGGAATGTAGCTCTCATGATAAGAAGAGAAAGAGAGGTAATGATAATGCAAGTGGAAAACCCAAGCAATCTCAAGAGAAGCAGGATAAGGGACCAACCTGCTACTTTTGTAAGAAGGCTGGACACATGAAGAAAGAGTGTTCCAAATATGCTGCTTGGCGTGTGAAGAAGGGTAAGACTTTTGTCTTTTTTTGTTCTGAAGTTAATTTAGCTTTTGTACCTATGGATACTTGGTGGGTAGATTCTGGTGCTACTACTCACATAAGTGTATCAATGCAGGGTTACCTGTGGAGCTGACCGCCAATTAATGCTGAAAGATTCATCTATGTGGGCGATGGCAATAAAGTTCCAGTTGAAGCTGTTGGAACATTTAGATTATTATTTAAAACTGGTGTTCATTTGGATTTATTTGAGACTTTTGTTGCACCGTCTTTTAGACGGAACCTTATTTCTATTTTCCTGTTTCGACAAATTTGGCTACACTTGTTCCTTTGGAAATAATAAAGTTAGTTTCTATTTAAATTCAAATTTGGTTGGCACTGGTTGTAAGAACCCAAAATTTCGGTAGAATTAAAACTTTTCCTATTATGATGAAGTGCATCAATGAATAGTGATTTGGTGGATGAATAGTGATTTTGAGGATTAAGAAAATTTTTCATGCCACCTATGTACGAGACGTAGTGTGGATATTCCGAAGTTATACTAGTAATCTACGGAGTAAATAAGTGTATGTAAATGCGATCGGAATTCAGAAATTCCAAATTCTATTTTCCTGTAATATTTGACCGAGTAGTGAATTATATATCAGTAATATCAAGAAATGAGATATTTAATTTGAGGAATTGAGGAGTTAATATTTTGGAATTTTATTATAAGTGATTTGAGAATTTGGAACGAAAACCACTGAGGAAGTGAAACAAACGTTCTAGAAACCGCTGAAACTTTACATTGAGATTAAGCGAACGAAGCATGGATTAAGGATATGGTATATTAAGAGTCCAAGGAAGGGTATATTATGAGAAAGAAAGAGGATTGAGAATAAACTCCTAGAATTGAGAAATAGAGAATGCTTGAGAAATCGGGAGAACGTTTTCTGAGATAAAGAGAAATAAACAAGGGATGTTGGAATTAATATTCATTCGAGGTATTGTGCCATATTAGAGCAATAATATGCAAAGTATAAGTTGTAAAGTATTAATTTTATTCACGAGACAACAAGGAAATCAAATTGTTGGAAAAGGAAACAAACCAAGGGACTAATATGAAAGAAACAAAAGATGAGGACTTTGTTGCAATTGTTGTGGATAAGGAAATCCAAGTGAGCCAATGAGGTGTTGACAACACATTACAAGAAGATGCATCCAAATATAGATAGATATTACATGTATTAAGTCATTACCCATAACAAAACACAAAGAAAACTCCATCTCTCCATTTCTCCACAAGCTGTCCAGCAGAACCAACCCTCAAAGAAAAATATATATCTCCATTTCTATCCATGATAAAATCACCAAATTTTAACCACAACCTCTCCACTCCATGGGAAATATTCTCTCAAAATTTCATGGCATTCTAATGAGTGTAGCCTAGTTAAATCTCCTCCCCAATTTGAAGAAGCAAACTGTCCTGGTGCTTGACAGTTTCTGGGATGATTTTTAATCGGACGTATCTCCTTCATTACTCAATGGAATTTCGTGTTCTTTATATGGTTAGAAAGCTGTGAAGATACTCTACAACTCTCATTCAGAAGCCTCGATCAGAAAAGCTCGGTAAGGGCCTCGTTTTCCATGATCTTTCAGTCGGATTCTAATAACTCCGAATTACTAACTTTGTTTTCTTCATTTCTTTTGATCATCCAAGCTTACCCAAGACTATACAAGGATTATACAAGGTTTAGAAAGATATTACACACATCAAGGAAGGTATAAACCCTCTCAACCCTTAGCTATGACTTGTTCATAGTTCATATTGCTAGATCTACAAGTATTGGTGCATATCTTGGTAGTATGAGTTATAGATGATGAAATCTTGAAGTTATGTGCTTGTTATGATGGTTGTAAGGGTTGTACTTAGAGTATGTAACCCCATGTATGCTATATAGACAAGTCTTGGTGGTTTTGATGATAGATGTGATGTATAAAGTGAGTTCTTGAATGTTTGAGAAAGGATATGTGCTGTGTAAATTCCTGGGAGCATGTACTGTCTTGTAGGAGGGTTTTGAACCCCTAAATCTTGTCACCCGAGGACCTAATTTATATGGTTGGAAAGATAATTGAATGTAGTTTCTAGAAATACAAGGTTCATACCCAGGAGATGTGTATATCTTGAGTTATGACCGGATTAGTGCAGTGTGGTTCTGGAATTCGGACTGCATTGTGTTGTCCACTTGTGAACTGAGTTAGGACCCCTTAAAATTATTCTAGTGTTATGAAAATTTGAGGGTAGTCAGATTATACAGTTGTGAAGGCTGTCCAAAAAGAATTTGAATAAAATTTGTATTTTTCAATTTTATAAAAATGTTAAAGCGAAGTGCGCGCGAGTGAAAAATCACCTAGGAGCTTAGTTTAACGTAGTTTTAAGAGTACTCACGTGTATTTCAAGTTTGAGGAATGGATTCGAGTCGAATGGGTAACGAATGTGATAAAGTGATGACATGGTCGTATGGGAGGGTTAGTGGTCACAAATTGGAGTCTTTAAGTTGGTCTTACATCCTTTAAAACCTTACGATTAAGTAGTGTTGTTAAGGTACTAACGTACGAATATTGATTATGTTTAGATCTTCGTTCCACGTCGCGAGCTCGACCACCCCACCCTACCAAGGCAAGTTTACTTTTCAAAACTTATATATAAGGATTTTCACTGTATTGTTTGTGGCTTTCAAACGTATTATATGCTTATGCTTTATGAGGTTATGTTGAAGTTTGAGATATATGCACATATGTGTTTGTACACCCTTGAACTTAGAATGAAAATGTTTTCTTCGGACAACGACTCTAGCAATAGAGGTCGTAGCGGTCCAAATATGCTATTGACCGGGGAGCGGTATATTATTGTATCGTGATTAAATTGCAAAAACCCGAAGGGTCATTCGGGAAGTATCGTATACTTAAGTATTTATTATTTTTACATTATTATAAATACTCAAAAATATCTATCTTGGATTAAAAGCTTATTTTAATTAAATAATTATTTTATTAATTGTTTATATTAAATCTCAAAATATCATTTATTAATTATTGTTCATTATTTTAAAGACAAAACTAATCCAAGATACCTTCATCGTTTTCAAACTCGAACTCTTTCGAACCCAAAACATTTTCGAAAACCCCCGGTCAGGTTTTGCTTCTTGTACACTTTTCAAGAATTATCGGTCGACTGAGGTCGAACTTCAACTACTCGAATTTTCTATCAAAATGATTTTTGACAAGAAAGAAAAAAAAGGGGACTCTGGCAGGTGTGGGAATCGTTGACGAACGATTCCCGGGATGTGTAAGCGGCCCTGAGCCAGGCGGTCCATCAATTATTATTCCGGCCCAGGTGTTGCCGAAGGATGATTACGGATGTAGTTTTCATCGAGGGTGATTACGGATGTAGTTTTCACCCGAGGATAGTTACGGATGTAGTTTCTATCCTTCTACCGGTAGAGAAGACCCGCGGATTATTGGACTTGGATGTGGCGACTGATCATCGTCAATCCCTGTCAGGTTTTATGTTTTCTTCAAGTCCCATCCTCCACTTTGGAAAAATACTCAGACACTGCTTCTTGGGCCTAAGTGCCAAGTTGCCGATAGTGTGGTTTTTGATAAGAAAAATATTGACATCGTGCAGTATCTAGAACTGCAAGATTTTCTATAAAGATTGGCACGTGTTAGTGCACTCTTGCAATTATTTCAAAGAATGAAATGTTTTTGAATGAGAAACCTTCTAAGCTAATGGAAGGAAAGAGGTTTGCAATGATGTATTCCCTGTACGGTATGTTAACCGTAGAGTGTTTTGCCGAAAATGATATACTCATATGTATATATTTTCAAAATTGAGATATATTGAAATGGGAACCTTATAAAGGGTTCATATGTTATTCTTAAAGCTCCTTAGTGAGTATAGATGTTTTATTCAAACTCGGACATATATATCGTCCAATTATGTTTTGAAATCTGAGATATATACCCATATAGTTGGTAATGTTTTCGAAATAAACCACATTATTATTTTTCAAAATGGTGAACTTGCTGAGCATTATGTAGCTCATTCTTGCTTTATAAAAACTTTTCAGAAAGAGAAGAATTTTGCCGATTAACTCCGCACCAGCAGAAGAGGAGTAGAAGATTTACCCCGGAGATGATTTAGTTCGTGATAAATACTACAGAGTAAGTCTGATAGGTTTTCAACTGTAATAGTAAGACTTGTCTTCAAGTGTAGTTGTATAAGTGGAAGTGCGTAAGATTCTGGATTGTACAGATGAATTGTAATTTTTAGTGTTACTTTTGATTATCGTTTCTGAGGCTCTAACTTGTTTGTGCGTAAGATTGAGGTCTGGATGGATGTATTGTTGAGTTATAAAGTTAATACAGGTATGATATGGTTGGATGGTGATGGACGACTTGAATCTTTGACCTCGGATTTGGGGGCGTCACAGAAATGGTATCAGAGCGATAAGTTACAGTACTCAGAAACGAGAGTGTTGAGAGTTAAGTCTAAGTAGGAGAATGACATAAGAGATCGTAGTAAACTTATTATTGGACTTCCGGAAGAGGTACCGGTGAGTAGAATGGACTGGAGTGTTTACTGGAGGTATCCTTAGAGACCTTCAGAATGATGAATAGAGGTTTGAGAGTCGTACATGACCTATCATAGGTAATGAAATAGGAAGCAGAGCGAAATCTCAAGAGCAGCTGAGGCAGAGGCGATATTGCCAATATGATCGGATGACTAGGCTGGCATAAATTTTGTGGGCCATAGTCCTCCACAGTTTAGAAGGCGGCATTTTAAGAATAAAGAAGTTTAGACTTCCCTACATAATTAAGGGTACTTAGTACTTGGAATAATGAAAGTCTTTTACTTTGGCTATAAGATCCGATTTTCGATAAGTAACGGGTTTACCTGAAAGTTGGTCACTATGTCGTTGTGGATTTCATTACCCTTGATGGCGAATTTTACATGTGTTATACGAGAATGTTATCATAAGACTAGCGTGCTAGATAATTCCACGCATGATTCGGACGCTAGAGCATGGTAGTTCAACTTAGAGAACAAACAAGTAGAATTAACAAAGGGACTCAAGAGAAGTTGAATATGGTTGCAACGAGCGATACAGTGATCTCAGAGTCTACCAAAAGAAAAGACCAGCGGGTCTAGAGTGGGATCCTTTGATAGAGATGTTATCAGGGACTACGTATATATGTATTGTAGACCTCAATATTTTGGTATATGTTCACATACACACACCCGCCACTGAACCTATGGACTGCACTGAGATCCCTGAGAGATCTCTTTGATCTGTTCCCAGGGGGAACTGGCCACTTGTGATTCATGTCGGAAGGCATGAAGTAGGACCCTATGGACTAAGCAGGTGTCCCCGGAATGATGTGAAGCTTGGTCTTCAAGATAAAGCACGGAAATGACAGATATATTTGTGAAACCCCAACTCAATAAATGACTTTAAGATGATGATTGAGAGACGCACTAGTTGGTGTCTTGTATTACGAAGATGAAGAGATGGAGTTACCCTCATAATGGTGATAATGAGATGCACGAATGATCATTAACTTATTTTGGTAACTACCGGCAGGTGCACTACTTCATTTTAAACTGTTCACTAACCCTGTTACCTCGATTAGTTTATATCAGGTAACCCTTCTAGCTTTCTACTTCAAACTTGTGGAATAACAACCAGTGAGATACTTTCCCTAAAGCAGGACTTATCCGAAGTAATTTTATTTGATCCATGAACATTCTATTCAAAAATTTATGATGATCTTGTTCGGCTCAGGCCTATTTACACTTTCTTTCAATTATCCAAGGAAGGTTCAACAAATATTTCCTTAATTAATCGATGAATATTACTTAACGAATATTGATATTTGATTGCTTCTTTCATACTTGCACTCTTCAGTTGAGCTCATAAATATTTAACAAATTACTGAGGACATGGATGATCTAATGTCCAGACATCCTTCATGAATTCTTTTCTTCTATTCAAGATGAGATTGTACATCGTACATTGAAATCATAGTAAGGATATCATTTTGATATTGGTATTCTGAATTTAATTCTATTGTAGGATCTGATAAAGCATGTGTACGGAGGCACCCTTGGGTGGACCGGTTCACTGGTAAGTAATATTTGATGAGAGGTTATCGATTGTTCCGATACCTAGAACATTCTCTTCAAATTTTATAGTTTTCTTTTTCAAACTTAATAACTTCTTATTTCCATTTGTTGTCCGAGTAGCCTAAAGTTTCTTCAGTGGCTACGATGTTGAAATTCCGTTCTAGCCAATTGAAACTGGCTAGTCGATATGTCAATATGAATGACTAGTTGATTGTTCTAACTAGTCAAAATTGTAATGTTGTGAAGAACACCTAGCTAATTGTCCTAGCTAGTGGTGATGTCTCAAACATGTGAACTAGCAAATTTTGTCTAGCTAGTTGCTAGTGTTTCTTGAAAAGGACTAGTTATTGTTTCACTGGTCCAACTCCTAATTTAATTCATTTCGTAATGCATTTGGAATGTGGTAAAGTATGATGATGAAAGTTTTGACGAATAACTTGATTGAGACCTAGTGAGGTCGCCCACTCAACTTGAATTCTACCCATCTTCGTATCAGACTTTATGTCACTTGAATACTCTGTTCTTTCATTCCTATAATGAAGATTCATTTGAAACCATAGATTACTTGAATGATAAACTGCTTCATTTTTTTTATTGTCATAGAGTAGAACTGCTTTCGATCGAATGACCTTTATCAATGGGACTTTTAGATCCTCTATTTTTGAGGAAAAGTATTCACCAGATGTAAGAATGGTATAAAGATCGTCTTTATGACTTTTGTATCCAACAATCATTGCCCTTGTGCAACACTCTCTATGATATCACATTACAAAATTATCAGGACATGAAGGAATAAACCTTGTTGTATTCTTTCTGTCCATCCTTACATCTCCAAAAATCGAGACTCCTAGTATTTGGAACCATCAACATTCTTGGAACATCCAATGTGGAATTCTTATTGAAATTATCTATTGGACCTTGTTATTTTGAAACCATTCCTTTCAAAAAGTGATTACTCTAAGGTGAACAGGAGGTACAATTGTGAACCGTTGCACCAATATGAGATCAAAAAAAAAAACAAATGTTGTAATTGTGCAGCCAGAGCGTTATGCAGAGTAATTATTTAAAGTAGGAATAACATGTCGGGGCATACCACTAAGACCTTTAATATTAGTGTGAGGAAGGTTATAAGAAATGATGAGGTGGTTGGGAGTACGCTCCTACCAACCGTTGTCAGGATGTTATATTAATGAATTCTGGAGTTACCAAGCCTTTTCCTGATCCAAGAAATTCAAGTCGATTGCGATGTAAGACATATCCTTAGAGGAAACTAACATGGAAGTGAGATGGACAAGAAAGGAAGAAATATCGTGGCAAGAATGTGAAGCTTTACTTAGCTTAACGGGATTGATGCACATAGAGAGACATAAAGTTTAAAAGGCCCCTAATAGCAAATGGATGCATGGATATATCCCAACGATCCTTCGAGATTACCACCTAATCAAGTTTATTGGGAATCGCAGCAGCATGCAGGCCTCAGGCTGATTGGCGCCAGTTGTGAAAGAGGACGAGCGTATGACATCTTACATATACCATCGAGAATCGATACCCCTAACCGGAGATGTAGGAATTGTTGACCAGTTAAAACGCGTAGTTGTTTTTCAAAGTTAAGGTTGAAAAGCGGGTTTCACCAACTCAAGATCGACCTCTGTACTGTGCCAAAGTTAGCATTTCACACTAATATAAATGTTATAAAATTATGGTAGTATCGTTTGAGTGGACTTATGAGTCAAAAGCCTTTATGGATTAATGAACAAAGTTTTGGAATGAAATGAGATATTAGCAACAACCTTGTTGTTAGCTATACTTAATGATAAAAAGAGGACTTTGAGAGTCACGATGATGCGTCTTTCAAGAGTTTAAGTGGTGTGCTGATGCAGTAGAAAGGGGATGATAGCCTATACTTCTAGACAACATAAAGGTTACGGGATAGGATATACTAGCCGTGAGTCGGGGATTTGTCATGATAGCGTTCACGCATAAAACTGAGACGTTAACCTTATGAGAAAAGTGTGAAATTTTTCCACAAGTGCCATAAGTATATCTTCACATTAGAACTAAACATGAGAAAGAGAAGGTGACGAAAGGGAGCAGGGAGTATAATGGAGAAATTTGTTATTACCCAGGAAAGGCCAGTGTGGTGGCCGATACCTATAGAAGGGATTATTCGAAATTGGAATTCAGTCAGTATTGACCAAGAATATAGTGTATATACAATAAAGAATAATGTTAGAGGAAAGTGACTAAATTATGGGGAAGGACAAAGATGTATAGAGAATTAAAAGAATGTTTGGCAAGCGGATATGAAGAATGGTATTGGCAAACTATTAAGTACAAACGCGTCATGTCAAAAGCAGAATGATAGAGATCTAGTGGATTAATTCCGCCTGTAGAAAATCTTGAACGTGGACAGAATTATAATGAATTTCATAAGTAGGTCTCCGAAGACCGAGCCAAGAGATGGCCCTAGTTGAGTTATAATTGTTGGACCAAGTGATTCACTTACGAGAGACTTTCAATTTAGAAGATTATCGATTTATATACGGAAGAGATGGTGGTGCAATATAAAACTTCTGCAGCGATTACGTCGGATAAAGACTTAAAGTTAAACTTCGAATATTGAAGGTGCTTTCAAGTATATTTAACAAAGAGATTGAGCGTATGTACTAATTTGATCTGTGGCTGACGGACAGGGAAGAAGAATTGTCCAGACGATCGAATTTATATTTAGTGTCGTGCCTTAGGTTTCACGGGGCAGTCGAGAATAAAACTTATCCATGAAATGAATGTTGTTATCGCGATCGTCACCATGCGAACGTAAGGATGTCTCTTGTAGAGCGTACTGCGAAAGAAGAAGTTTCGCTTTTCTTGCGTTACGAAGAAGTCAATGAACGAGGGACATAGTAGCTGAACTGGTTCGACGTATACCGAAGACTATACAGTATCCATAAAAAGTGGTAGCGGCTAACGGGAGGCAACACATGCGTGCTAATCAAGCCAAGGAATATGAGGAATACCATGCGTATTGACGTTGCCTCAAATTATAAAACATGACCACAAAGTATTCACGGGCCAACGATACAAGGACTCAACACGGATACTATGAACAAGGTAGAAGAGAAACGTATAAGTAGTGGGATAGAAATTTTCATTCATAGAACAACCGATAAGGAATACATGTCGAGGAGAGCATGCATTGAGAAACAACATTAAAGCGATGGTGAGACCAAGGTGAGAGAACAAAAGGGTTGAAGTGTCAACCTGAGAGTTGGAAAGTTTAAAGTTGGAATTGTATCCACAACTATTTTCCCTAGGTTCTTAAGATAGAATCCTTTTAAGGAGAGGAGACTGCAATAACCCTAATCTTCGTGAATATTCGAAACCTGGATGAATAGTAATTTTATGGGTAGATGAGAAATTTTTGCAATCACGATATGTACGAATTATTAAATGAAGATTTCGAATTGATATTACGTCCTTACGGTACAGACGAGTGTATGTAAAAGTCATTAGTTTTTTTACGAAACCCATTATTTCGAATGGTCAAAATTTATGAGATATCAAAGGAGTATGAGGTGGGAAACTTCGTGATGCTAAAGGTATCCCCTGGAAAGGATTAATGCGGTTTGTTAAGAAAGAGAAGCTAAGTCTGAGGTTTATTGGACCTTTTGAGATTTTGAGGCGTATTGGGAAGTTAGCCTACGAGTTAGCCTTGCCCCAAGCTTGCAGCAAATTCATAATGTGTTTCATATGTCTATGTTACGACCCTACCACACCGACTATCAGCATGTGATACAGTACAACCAAGTGGACCTATGACCCGACTTGACCTATGTGGAGCAACCTGTGGAAATCATGGATAGAGAAGAACAAGTGCTGAGGAACAAGGTTTTCAAACTAATAAGGAATTGTGAGAAAATCAAGATGTGGAAGAATCCACCTGGAAGTTGAAAGAGTGAAACAAAGAAGGAGTAACCCCAGTGATTCCTAAACTGATTCCGGGACGGAATCCTTTTAAGGAGGGGAGACTGTAAGAACCCAAAATTTCGGTAGAATTAAAACTTTTCCTATTATGATGAAGTGCATCAATGAATAGTGATTTGGTGGATAAATAGTGATTTTGAGGATTAAGAAAATTTTTCATGCCACCTATGTACGAGACGTAGTGTGGATATTCCGAAGTTATACTAGTAATCTACGGAGTAAATAAGTGTATGTAAATGCGATCGGAATTCAGAAATTCCAAATTCTATTTTCGTGTAATATTTGACCGAGCAGTGAATTATATATCAGTAATATCAAGAAATGAGATATT
Organism: Saposhnikovia divaricata; assembly: GCA_036435485.1. Classification (NCBI taxonomy): domain Eukaryota; kingdom Viridiplantae; phylum Streptophyta; class Magnoliopsida; order Apiales; family Apiaceae; genus Saposhnikovia; species Saposhnikovia divaricata. The sequence continues at coordinate 61,306,490 of CM071597.1, read as the reverse complement.
TAATTTGAGCAATTGAGGAGTTAATATTTTGGAATTTTATTATAAGTGATTTGAGAATTTGGAACGAAAACCACTGAGGAAGTGAAACAAACGTTCTAGAAACCGCTGAAACTTTACATTGAGATTAAGCGATTGAGCGAACGAAGCATGGATTAAGGATATGGTATATTAAGAGTCCAAGGAAGGGTATATTATGAGAAAGAAAGAGGATTGAGAATAAACTCCTAGAATTGAGAAATAGAGAATGGTTGAGAAATCGGGAGAACGTTTTCTGAGATAAAGAGAAATAAACAAGGGATGTTGGAATTAATATTCATTCGAGGTATTGTGCCATATTAGAGCAATAATATGCAAAGTATAAGTTGTAACGTATTAATTTTATTCACGAGACAACAAGGAAATCAAATTGTTGGAAAAGGAAACAGACCAAGGGACTAATATGAAAGAAACAAAAGATGAGGACTTTGTTGCAATTGTTGTGGATAAGGAAATCCAAGTGAGCCAATGAGGTGTTGACAACACATTACAAGAAGATGCATCCAAATATAGATAGATATTACATGTATTAAGTCATTACCCATAACAAAACACAAAGAAAACTCCATCTCTCCATTTCTCCACAAGCTGTCCAGCAGAACCAACCCTCAAAGAAAAATATATATCTCCATTTCTATCCATGATAAAATCACCAAATTTTAACCACAACCTCTCCACTCCATGGGAAATATTCTCTCAAAATTTCATGGCATTCTAATGAGTGTAGCCTAGTTAAATATCCTCCCCAATTTGAAGAAGCAAACTGTCCTGGTGCTTGACAGTTTCTGGGACGATTTTCAATCGGACGTATCTCCTTCATTACTCATTGGAATTTCGTGTTCTTTATATGGTTAGAAAGCTGTGAAGATACTCTACAACTCTCATTTAGAAGCCTTGATCAGAAAAGCTCGGTAAGGGCCTCGTTTTCCATGATCTTTCAGTCGGATTCTAATAACTCCGAATTACTAACTTTGTTTTCTTCATTTCTTTTGATCATCCAAGCTTACCCAAGGCTATACAAGAATTATACAAGGTTCAGAAAGATATTACACACATCAAGGAAGGTATAAACCCTCTCAACCCTTAGCCATGACTTGTTCATAGTTCATATTGCTAGATCTACAAGTATTGGTGCATATCTTGGTAGTATGAGTTATTGATGATGAAATCTTGAAGTTATGTGCTTGTTATGATGGTTGTAAGGCTTGTACTTAGAGTATGTAACCCCATGTATGCTATAGAGACAAGTCTTGGTGGTTTTGATGATAGATGTGATGTATAAAGTGAGTTCTTGAATGTTTGAGAAAGGATATGTGCTGTGTAAATTCCTGGGAGCATGTACTGTCTTGTAGGAGGGTTTTGAACCCCTAAATCTTGTCACCCGAGGCCCTAATTTATATGGTTGGAAAGATAATTGAATGTAGTTTCTAGAAATATAAGGTTCATACCTAGGAGATGTGTATATCTTGAGTTATGGCCGGATTAGTGCAGTGTGGTTCTGGAATTCGGACTGCACTGTGTTGTCCACTTGTGAACTGAGTTAGGACCCCTTAAAATTATTCTAGTGTTATGAAAATTTGAGAGTAGTCAGATTATACAGTTGTGAAGGCTGTCCAAAAAGAATATGAATAAAATTTGTATTTTTCAATTTTATAAAAATGTTAAAGCGAAGTGCGCGCGAGTGAAAAACCACCTAGGAGCTTAGTTTAACGTAGTTTTAAGAGTACTCACGTGTGTTTCAAGTTTGAGGAATGGATTCGAGTCGAATGGGTAACGAATGTGATAAAGTGATGACATGGTCATATGGGAGGGTTAGTGGTCACAAATTGGAGTCTTTAAGTTGGTCTTACATCCTTTAAAACCTTACGATTAAGTAGTGTTGTTAAGGTACTAACGTACGAATATTGATTATGTTTAGATCTTCGTTCCACGTCGCGAGCTCGACCACCCCACCCTACCAAGGCAAGTTTACTTTTCAAAACTTATATATAAGGATTTTCACTGTATTGTTTGTGGCTTTCAAACGTATTATATGCTTATGCTTTATGAGGTTATGTTGAAGTTTGAGATATATGCACATATGTGTTTGTACACCCTTGAACTTAGAATGAAAATGTTTTCTTCGGACAACGACTCTAGCAATAGAGGTCGTAGCGGTCCAAATATGCTATTGACCGGGGAGCGGTATATTATTGTATCGTGATTAAATTGCAAAAACCCGAAGGGTCATTCGGGAAGTATCGTATACTTAAGTATTTATTATTTTTACATTATTATAAATACTCAAAAATATCTATCTTGGATTAAAAGCTTATTTTAATTAAATAATTATTTTATTAATTGTTTATATTAAATCTCAAAATATCATTTATTAATTATTGTTCATTATTTTAAAGACAAAACTAATCCAAGATACCTTCATCGTTTTCAAACTCGAACTCTTTCGAACCCAAAACATTTTCGAAAACCCCCGGTCAGGTTTTGCTTCTTGTACACTTTTCAAGAATTATCGGTCGACTGAGGTCGAACTTCAACTACTCGAATTTTCTATCAAAATGATTTTTGACAAGAAAGAAAAAAAAGGGGACTCTGGCAGGTGTGGGAATCGTTGACGAACGATTCCCGGGATGTGTAAGCGGCCCTGAGCCAGACGGTCCATCAATTATTATTCCGGCCCAGGTGTTGCCGAAGGATGATTACGGATGTAGTTTTCATCGAGGGTGATTACGGATGTAGTTTTCACCCGAGGATAGTTACGGATGTAGTTTCTATCCTTCTACCGGTAGAGAAGACCCGCGGATTATTGGACTTGGATGTGGCGACTGATCATCGTCAATCCCTGTCAGGTTTTATGTTTTCTTCAAGTCCCATCCTCCACTTTGGAAAAATACTCAGACACTGCTTCTTGGGCCTAAGTGCCAAGTTGCCGATAGTGTGGTTTTTGATAAGAAAAATATTGACATCGTGCAGTATCTAGAACTGCAAGATTTTCTATAAAGATTGGCACGTGTTAGTGCACTCTTGCAATTATTTCAAAGAATGAAATGTTTTTGAATGAGAAACCTTCTAAGCTAATGGAAGGAAAGAGGTTTGCAATGTTGTATTCCCTGTACGGTATGTTAACCGTAGAGTGTTTTGCCGAAAATGATATACTCATATGTATATATTTTCAAACTTGAGATATATTGAAATGGGAACCTTGTAAAGGGTTCATATGTTATTCTTAAAGCTCCTTAGTGAGTATAGATGTTTTATTCAAACTCGGACATATATATCGTCCAATTATGTTTTGAAATCTGAGATATATACCCATATAGTTGGGAATGTTTTCGAAATAAACCACATTATTATTTTTCAAAATGGTGAACTTGCTGAGCATTATGTAGCTCATTCTTGCTTTACAAAAACTTTTCAGAAAGAGAAGAATTTTGCCGATTAACTCCGCACCAGCAGAAGAGGAGTAGAAGATTTACCCCGGAGATGATTTAGTTCGTGATAAATACTACAGAGTAAGTCTGATAGGTTTTCAACTGTAATAGTAAGACTTGTCTTCAAGTGTAGTTGTATAAGTGGAAGTGCGTAAGATTCTGGATTGTACAGATGAATTGTAATTTTTAGTGTTACTTTTGATTATCGTTTCTGAGGCTCTAACTTGTTTGTGCGTAAGATTGAGGTCTGGATGGATGTATTGTTGAGTTGTAAAGTTAATACAGGTATGATATGGTTGGATGGTGATGTGACGACTTGAATCTTTGACCTCGGATTTGGGGGCGTCACACTGGTTTTTTAATTGATAATCTTTATATGCTTGATACTATTACTTTTAATAATGAGATTTTGCACTCTAGTGCAAGAGGTACGAAGCGTAAGTTAACTGAGAATTCTACCATGTTGTGGCACAAGCGTTTATGTCACATCTCTAAACAGAGAATTCAAAGGCTTGTGGATGATAGAATTCTTGTTCCCTTAGATTTAAGTGATTTTCAGGTTTGCATAGAATGCATTAAGGGAAAACAAACAAACCCCAGAAAGTTAGGTGCCAATAGAGCAACGAGTGTCTTAGAACTGATTCATACCGATATTTGTGGACCATTCCATACGGCCTCTTGGGACGGTCAATGGTATTTTATCACGTTCATAGATGATTACTCAAGGTATGGTTACCTATACTTGATACATGAGAAGTCCAAAGCTTTGAACGTGTTTAAAGTATATAAAGCTGAAGTTGAACTTCAGTTGAACAGTAAAATACTAGCTGTCAGGTCTGATCGTGGTGGTGAATACTACGATAGATATGATGGATCAGGTGAGCAACGTCCAGGGCCCTTTGCTAACTTCCTAAAGAATTGTGGAGTTGTCCCTCAGTACACTATGCCAGGCAAACCTAATATGAACGGTGTTGCTGAGAGGCGAAACCATACTCTTAAAGATATGGTGAGAAGTATGAAAAGTCATTCTTCTTTACCTGAGGCACTTTGGGGAGATGCACTAAAGACTGCAATTTATATCCTTAATAGGGTTCCAACAAAAGCAGTGGCCGAAACCCCGTACAAACTTTGGACTAAGAAAATGCCTAGCATTAAGCACTTTCATGTTTGGGGTTGTCCAGCTGAGGCAAGGCCATATAGGCCGAATGAAAAGAAACTGGACTCAAGGACGGTCAGTTGCTACTTTGTTGGATATCTGGAGCGTACTCGCGGATTCAAATTTTATGATCCCACTACTAGATCCTTCTTTGAGACTGATAATGCAAGATTTTTTGAGGAAGTTGATTTTGGGAGGGAAGGTATTTGTAAAAACATTGTCTTTGAAGAAGATAGTCATGATTCTATTCATGACAGTGCTGAGAACAATGATGAGATTATGGTACCTATCATTGCTCAAGGCCTTCCGGTTCAAGACAACATTGACATTCCCCACGAGGAACCAATTCAGCAAAATCAACAACCTCTTGAATCACAAGAAGTGCCATTAATAAGATCCACTAGAGAGCTAAAAAGTGCAATTCCACATGATTATATTGTTTTTCTAGAAGAACATGTAGATGGAATTGGCATTGGAGAAGATGATCCTATTAATCTTCAACAAGCCATACAGAGTCCTCATTCTTAGAAGTGGATTGATACCATGAATGAAGAGATGCAATCTATGAAAGACAATGACGTTTGGGATCTTGTCGAGTTACGTAAAGGATCAAAACCTATTGATTGCAAATGGGTACTTAAAACCAAAAGGGATTCAAATGGTAACATGGAAAGATATAAGGCTCTTCTAGTCGCAAAAGGATTCACTCAAAAGAAAGGTTTCGATTACAATGAGACTTTCTCTCCGGTTTCCTCGAAAGACTCATTTAGAATTTTTATAGCACTTGTGGCTCATTATGACCTAGAGCTACATTAGATGGACGTAAAGACGGCATTTCTCAATGGTAACATTGGTGAGACAATTTATATGATGCAACCAGAAAACTTCATCTCTAGAGATCCAAAGACTATAGTTGCAGGTGAAAGAAGTCCATCTATGGTCTCAGGCAGGCTTCACGTGAATGGTATCACAAGTTTCGTCATGTTATCACATCATATGGTTTCGAAGTGAACTTGGTGGAACATTATGTATATCACAAGTTCAGTGGGAGCAAATTTATCTTTCTTCTCTTATACGTTGATGACATTTTACTTGCCACTAATGATATAGGCTTATTGCACAATACCAAGAAATTTATCACTAGTCAATTTGAGATGAAGGACCTTGGTAACGCCTCTTTTGTATTAGGAATTCAAATACATCGAGACCACTCTCGAGGTATCATTGGATTATCACAAAGGAGCTATATCGAAAAGATCCTGGAAAGGTATGGCATGAAAGATTGTGCAGGAATAGATACACCCGTGTCTAAGGGAGACAAATTTAGTCTCAAACAGTGTCCCAAGAATGAACTTGAGATAAAGGAAATGCAAAGGATACCATATGCCTCAGTTGTGGGAAGTCTAATGTATGCTCAAGTTTGTACTCGTTCTGACATAGCATTCATTGTTGGAATGTTGGGAAGATATTTGAGTAATCCGGGAATGGAACAATGGAAAGCAGTCAAGCGAGTCCTACGGTATTTGAAGAAAACAAAAGACTATATGCTCACATATAGGAAGTCAGATCATCTCGAAGTCATTGGATATTCAGATTCTGATTTTGGAGGATGCATAGATGAAAGAAAATCTACTTCGGGCTATGTTTATCTACTAGCTCGTGGAGCAATTTCATGGAGGTCTGCCAAACAGATGCTCATAGCTTCATCCACCATGGCTACAGAATATAAAGCATGTTTTGAGGCATCCAATCAAGCATTATGGTTGCATAATTTGGTCACTTGTTTGTGTGTTCTTGATGGTGTTGAAAGACCATTAAAGATATTTTTTGATAATAAATCAGTAGTGGAATATTCAAACAACAATATGAGCACTACGGAAGCAAAACATATAGATATAAAGTTCTTGATTGTTAAAGAAAAGATACAGAGTGGATAGATTTCGATAGAACACATTGGAACCAACTCCATGATTGCGGATCTGCTCACTAAGGCTTTAGCACCTAAGGTTTTTCACGAGCATACTGCTCATATGGTTGTTACCTTGTTTGATACTTTGGTTTAGTGGGAGTTTGTATTTTTGGTGTTTTATGTTATAAACATTGAGTTGTTTATGTTCTGCAGAATACAGTTGATGGATTTAATTTAATTAAATGTCAATCTACTTTTGTTCAATTTTCTTATTGTGGTTTAACATTGTGTTGAGAAAATTGAAATCAATCTCATCAGAGATTGGCTAAGGACTAGTTTGAAATAGGCATTATATAGATCACATTGTATGTAATTTCCATGTCACTCATCCATGCTTTGATTCATGACGTTGAATATATTTTTGTGGTGATCACGGAAGGTTTAGTCGCATTATAATAGTGACGAGCCGCCAGAATCTCATACTGATATAGTAGACGGACCGAATTATTTTAGTAAAATCTAAAGGATAATGAATAGCATAAGGTTACGCACTAAAGATTATGTATAATTGATTTCGGATTAATATGCAGTCCAAGTGGGAGATTGTTATTATTATTTTAATAATAATTTATGTGAGCAACATATTAATAATCAATTATATTTAGCTATTTATTTTATTGGGTTAAATAAAGTGATCAAATAAAGAACCTAATTAGATTTTAAATATTGTATGGATTAAATGAGTGAATACCCACTACTTGGCCCAATATAATTATAATAGGAGATGTTATTGAGCAGGTAGAATACAGAGGGTTATAGTCCCCACTATATCAAGTACACGTACAATCATATTCTCCCCATCAGAATATTACTACTTTGGAAAACCAAAAGAGTACTTGGTTGAGGAGGACAATAGCACCGTCTAAGGACATCTCTAGCATTGCGAAATCATGGATACAGGTACGCTTCCGCTTCATGATTTAATCTCGATAATTGAATATGATGTTTCGATCCTTGTCTCTATATTTTAGAGAATTAAGTGTTTATAGAATTGTTAGATTCTATCAAATATATCAACATTATTTTAAAAATAGAACTCAACTATTCACGAATTTCAATGTAGTTTCTCGATGGTGAATCAATAATTGCTGCTCTCCATGAATTCAATTTCAACAATGGTGTAATGCTTGCAGGGTTGCACATGGTTTGCTCGTTTAGAAATTAAATACCGTTAATGGAAGCCCGTGTTTTAATTTGTGGAGAGAATTAATTATTCTCAGACTTCTAATTGGATATTTTTTTTGCTAATCATTTAATTTTTATTAGTTATAAAACGATAATTTATTAAAGATCCAAGCTTCATAATGAGAGCAATTTCAAATTTACACGCCAAAACATGCAAGCAACAAGTTCAGAATTACAGATCAAACATTAAATAAAAGTTCAACTAATTCGCAAATCACTGAGCTGTAGGCATTCCGTTATTCTCACATTCAAAGTGCATCCCTTGATCACCAATAACGTTAGTATCAACTGACATGTTGTCCCGACAATCTTCTGCAAAGTTATCATCTGATATGCCCTCCTCCTTTTTCACGAGTTCCTGAACACCAGCTTCAAGGTCACCAGCTTCAATTTTCATCGACTGCTTCAGCTGCATCATTAATTTTCCTACATTTTCCATCACTGTCAATAATCCACATAATCATTGAAATATTATGCTCCCCATCATTTCTATCCTGCCAAGAAATATCCTCCCTATTGGTTAGACTCAAACCAAGACTGAGCTGTCTGGGAAATTGGTTCATAAAAGAAAAGAAAACTCACAACAAAAAACATCCTCTTTAGATTACCACAAAGCCCATTTGAATATTAATAACAAAAACAGACACGTCATTGGTTCACATTCTCATAATGTAACAGAACTTGTGCCATCCCATCCGTGAATGTGGGTGTTACAGGAAGAAATTGGTATAACAATATTTATGAAGGTTGCTGGAATCACAGAGCAAAATACGAATATCTTGCTAAGAACACGAAGAACACGGAAGGAGATTGGTGAATATTTGTGGCTGATCTTGTTTGTTGATATTTCAGGGTGAACTGTTTCTCAATCCTAACAAGAGGCCTACGTACCCTATTTATAGGGAATTAAGCCACACGTAGTTCTTGGAGAACAAGTTACCTAGACGGGCTAGGGTTTCTGGAGTTCTATCTTGGCCCAAGTCCACTAGACGTTTATGGGTTGATGTAAATAGTCCATTAATTCTGATCATGACCCATGACTCAATAAAGACTACCTATGGCTAACATGATGCTAGAATCACGAGGCCTTTCTTGCGAGGCTAACTGAGAAGCTTATGAGGGCCTCGTATGCGACCTCAGTAGGCTTACATGCGAGATGGTCCCAGATATGGAGATATTTTTTACTCATGCGATCTCACTGGGCTTAGTAATGAGCCTTCATAATGTAAATGTTAACTGACGGAGCTTACCTTATACAGAGAAGCGACCTCTAGGCCATACTGGACCTTGCAGAGAAATAAAACAAGTGTGATCCCATACTAGGAATCATATGCGAGTACAACCCACGACCCGTGGTCGCAGACCTCTAGAAAGAATATTGTGTTGACAATATATTGGACCAGCTCCTGGAAGTGGGCTTTGGTGACCCAATCATCATTTTTAGGCCCATTACAAATTATGGGCTGTTATCCCAGCCCATTAGTCCTGTTTAAGATCTATGCCAAGATTTGGGCATAACAACTACCCACCGAGTCCATATTGTCATTGTAAATGCAATGTGGAATCAGAAACTAGATATCAAAACCACGAGGCGAAGCTCGGGCTCGCGACAAAAAGTTGAGCAGCCTCGTCCTTCCTGAATTTGGAGAATGCGATCACGACCTGGTTAATTTGAAATGTTTGGATAACTATCACGTCTCGAGATCTGTTCCCAACCACTATGATTGTGCACGTGTCTTGTATCTTTCTCTCTCTTGAGATCTATATAAACCCCAACTTCCAATCATTTGTTACTTTCCTTATTAGCATCATAATGAATTGCTGTCCAAGTGCTGAAGGATCAAACGAAACAAAAATTCAAAATTTCCGAAGAACGATCTCCAATCTTCTCCAAGTTTTTTAGACTTCTTCATTAAAAATTAAGCTTTCTTATCTCTTTTCTTTACTATTTTTCAATGTTTTTACGCTTTTAATTGCATGCGATGCGACCCCTCATAAATGCGACCATACATTATCACTTTCTTACTGTGAACTCGGCCTCGTTAGGACAAAAATGCGATCCCTTTTAGAGATAGGAACGCGGCCCCTCTTTCTCCTCGTGAGCGAAGTGAGGACACTTAGAGCCTTCTGTTCGTTTTATTTTTCTCTTCCTGAATTTCCATGATTTTCCGTAAGTGCACACACTTATTTTTCACAATCTTTTCAGATGAGTAACGAGGATAGCTCAAGGATGCCCTCTCCAGTACCCAACGTTTTGATCAGCGAGAAGGCAACTATGAATATAGCCAAGGCTACGAGCACAAGTGACAGCTCATTCCAACTGTATATGGACCACTTGTGGTCAAATGAAGACTATAACAGAGAGACTCTGCTAGGTTCTTGGAGATCAAAGCACCCATCAAGCTCATGAGGTCAATCCTTTGGGATCACTCCAAGCGAAGACGAACCCCAACTCAATGCCACGGAAGTCTAGAAGCAAGTTGATGAACTAATATGAAAGGGAAAAAAGATCTTCTCAGGCATCCCCAAGCCCCATACTCCCATTCTAATAAACAGCGATTCTCCTATGGATTCGCTTGGCGACGCATATTATGACCTCGATGGAGGAGGTGACAACGAGGCCAATTCTGCTGATTCTGACTTCCTTCGCTGATGGTGACCTTGATGAAGTCTCCACGGTCGTTAACTTTGAAGACTATAATTATATGCCTGAGGCGTCGCCCCAGACTTATGTTCCTACCCCTCAACCTGAATTAGAGGGAGTGATATATGTGGGAGGACCTCCTCCTGATGAGATCTAAGAGGGCTCCAACGCGAAGCCAGGACAGCCTCGCATCTTGGCTTGCAGAGATTAATCCACGACCTTGACAGTGGATTCGTTGACCAAGGCTGTTGATAAATTCAGGCTAGAAGGCAAAATCATACTTCCCATTTCTGAAATGCGATGCTACCGCTTTAATCACAATGAGAATGGTGGAAGAGTGCCTAGGATAGTGTTGACAGTTCCTCTAATGCGAGTAGGCGTCTCTTCTCCTCTCCATCCATTTATCAGAGATGTTTGTGAGACCTACCATTTAGCCCCCATTCAAATTAACCCCAACGGATATAGGTCCATGATCTCACTCTACATCCTTTACCATAAGCTGGGATATCCAAAGCTGGATGCGAGGATGATGGGGTATTTTCTCCAGTTACAGCGATACGGAGCCAAGGATTTTGGCTTCGTATATTTTTCTGTGTGGCCTGAATACAACAAGAAAGACCTGATTCATGGTGGCCCAATTATAATTGAGGTGAGCAAACGCCCTTTATGAACGCTTTATACTTAATTTTTTTCATTTTAGATCACAAATTAACCCAACTCCTGTGGGATCGCAGCGGGTCAGGTTTGCACCGTACTAAAGGGCGAGGAGAAGCGAGCTGATGATCTTCTGATAACACCTCGCGATGATAGAAATATCCGATCGCTCTTAATCGTAGAAAATTTAATTGAGTATGGCTTCCACAAGGAAGGGGTAGGGCTGTCACCAGTAGCTGAGCCATCAAACGCGAGGAATGGATCGCATAAAAGAAAAACAAGAGAGGACACTTCGTCCTCTCGAATTGAGGTTACAGAGGACGAGGGTATTTCCACAAACGCGAAGCGATCCATGCTTCGTACTCGCTACCTTTATTTTTCCATGTACTAATTTCCATGTTATTTATCTTCGGATTCTCGCACTACATCACTTTACTTTGATATTATTGTCCCTAATCGCATTTTGTTTTAATTGCGCAGCAATATCTCAGAAAAGTGGCAAGAGCCATCCCCCTCCCTTTCTCCAAAAGGGTGGCAACGTTGTTGCTGCAAAGCCGCTGGTAGCTGTCCCTCAGGCCGGGGCAAGTACTGCTACAAAGAATAATCAGGTCGAGCGCAATACTAAAATTATTCATGAATGACATCATGATGTGACTCGTGAGGATGACGCTTCCAAGAAGGCGAGGCTATCAAAGGATGGGCCAGTGCTGCCAACTTCGAAGGCCCCTGCTATTGCGACCCATGTTCACTATCTATTTACGAAGCTGGGAAATCCACACGCCACTGAGGCCGAAGCTACTAGCTAGTGCAGTGGGGGCCTAGAAGAGAATGCAACCATCGTAACCAGGGGTCTTGCTGAGGCCTTTGTCTGACAGGCCTCTCACCTCAAGGAATTCAAACAGATCAATGCATCCAAAACACATCTTGAGAAGGATGTTGCCGTACTCAAGTGGAAGAAAGAGGAGGATAAAAAGTCCATGATAGAGACCTATAAACAGGCCCTGCGAACAGAAACTTCGAAGCTCAGGACTGATTTGAAGAATGCGCAAAATTAGGGAAATGAATTTGTGAATAAGTTGAAGGAGGCTGACTTGGAATTATACTTCTTCACCTCTCGAACTACCCATTCAGTCAATATCCCATCTCGAATTAACTGATTGATTTGTTCCTTGAGCTACTAGCAGTCCGCAGTATCGTGCCCCATTTGCTCATGAAAGGCACAATATTTTTTAGTGTTCCAGGTTCCTTTACTCCATAGGTGTGGGTTTCTTGAATATCCCCTTGTTGGCATTAACAGCATAAATATAATCAACAGAGGCTACCAAAGGGGTAAACTTGTCTTCATTTCTTGCGGGACGAACTTGAGGCGGGGATCGTTTTGGGGATCACGATCCCTTCTTTTTGGGCTTGGACTGTGATTTAGTCTTCACCTAGGGCTTCGATAGTTCCAACTCTTCACTCCTTTGCCCTTACTCCCACTATTGCAACCTTCATTGTTCTTCTTGAGGCCTTCCATTGACTTCTCTACCCGCTTGAAGAGTTCGGCCTCCTTGTACAACTCAGAAAGGGTACTTGGTGTCTGTGCCTGTAACTTCTTCCAAAACTTAGTGCCCTCTCTCACCCAGCAATAAGGAAGTTTTTTACGGCCTCGTTGTATGCACCTCGCACACGAGGAACCTCAGCATTGAACCTCTTAAAGTAGTCTTGCAGGGTCTCACCTTCCTTCTTCTTTATGTTCACTAGGGTGGACACAGGGGGCGCATAGAGCAATGAAGATTGAAATTGCTGGATGAAAATATCCACGAACTACTCCCATGAGTCTACTGTGACGAAGGCTCCTAGCTTAGAAAACCACTATTGGGCACTACCCCTTAACGAGGCCGCGAATAGTCTGTACCTAGCCAACATCGAAACCTGGTACACATCCATCTCATTGTTGAATCAAATAAAGAACTTTGATTGGTCAGCATTCCCATTATAGGTCATGTCTGGGTTATTGCTTCGAAACGCAGTGGGTAGTGGAGCGATTCGAATTTCATGGGTGAAGGGCAAAGACTAACCCATAGAGCTGAAGACCTGTTTGCACTAATTCATGCAAGCGTACGTGGTCACAAGTAATATAGAATTAAGTTGAGTTCGTTCCCATAGAGATCTGGTTTTGGTTTTAATTCAGTTATTGCACCTATGCAACAATGTATGGTTATTACACTGCTAAGACAATTAACAAATTTGGATTTTGATTATCTTAATTAACTAAGATGCAATTTAACAAGAATGAGATCTAATTGACTAACGAGATTTGAAACTGATTTACTTATGAGAATAAAAACATGGGATCCTAACTTCATTAAATACTTCGCTTAGATCTGATGCCTTTAATCACTATATGCAATGGTTATGATATCTGATCGGATAACACGAAACAAGTACACGCTACCTGTCAGCATACGTGTACCAAACTACCCATATATCCACAAAAGAGATAGAAGATGAATAGACACCAATTATGCTTAGACCCTATATGTCTATAGAATTTGAAAACATAATGGTTGAGAAACAAGTTATCCACATTGATCACATAGGGCAACATAATATATTTCTATTTATGCTACAAATCATGTTGATAAACAATCATGAACCTATGCTAGCATGGCAAGTTCTAAATGTCAAGATCCACTTTCACTTCATAAGAGATTAACAATTCAATTTAGATGTTAGCTACGCATCTAAAAGCATTAAGATTAACCATACAAGGATATCAGAAGGATATCAGATATACATCACCCACAGATCTTTAAAGCATCAAGATACTAAAACTCCATAAATAAATCCGTTAGAATCCCATGACAACGATTAGTTCATAATCAAACCGTTCGTCACCATGGGATCTGTTGAAACCATGATAAATAACCAAGTTTGAATAAAAGTAATATTGCTAAAGTAATGAGTTAAGAAAACAAATCCCAAAAACATCCAAGAGTTCGCCTAATTAGAAGAAAACAAAAGTAGATCTAGATCTCCAATAGCTGTCACGATCTTCAGAATCCTTCTCCAAGTCTGAATCTCCGTCTCTAGCTCTCTCTCTGTGTTATGATGGGTTATGATCTGAATTACAATGATAAGATGTGTTTTTATAGGCCCTAGAAGTCTTTTCCAACAAGAAAAGTCATAAAACGGCAATTTAATTCGAAACAGGAAAGAAAATCAGATTTTTAAGGAAGTCCACGCGCACCCTGCTCACTTTCTGCGCAGTCTGCGCACTTGGCTACTGATTCTTGCGCAGTCTCCGCGTTTTCTGTGCACCCTGCACTGTTTTTGTGCTGATTCTGGCGCACCCTGCGCATTTAGTGCGCAGTCTGCGCGGCAAGTTTCTGTCCAGATTTTATTTTGCTCTATTCTTCAAGGAAATTTCCCAAGCTTCGTGTGGATTGCTTACGGGCCTCAAACGGACTTGTAGAACTCCAGATATGGCCAAAACAGTGAAGACTGCGCAACCTACCCGGGAAATCCGAATTTTTGCTATTTTCTTCGTTTTAAGTCCGTTTTCTCCCGTTCCTTTTGTATGCAATGTCTTCCTTCAATTGCTAAACTCTAAAACCTTCATAGAATCATATGAGAGACTCCATTCTTCATTCCAATGCTCACTTTCAACTCCAAAATCGACGGAAAACGCCAACCCTAGCCAATAATCGAAATCCTGCACAACTACACAAAGCACATCAAAAATACAACAAACTTGAGGCCAAGTGAATCAATTTAAGCCGAAATGAAGCGATCCAAGTGGATATAAATCCACTTATCACATCAAAAACTTGTTTGCACAAAATCACGCAAGCGTACGTGGTCACAAGTAATATAGATAAAAGTCAAGTTCGTTCCCACAGAGATCTGGTTTTGGTTTTAATTCAGTTATTGTACCTATGCAACAATGTATGGTTTTTACTCACTGCTAAGACAATTAACAAATTTGGGTTTTGATTTACTAAATTGACTATGATGTAAATTAACAAGAATTAGATCTAATTAACTAACGAGATTTAAAACTGATTTACTTATGAGAATAAAAATATGGGATCCTAACTTTATTAAATACTTCGCTTAGATCTGACGCCTTTAATCACTATATGCAATGGTTATGATATCTGATCGGACAACACGAAACAAGTACACGCTACCTGTCAGCATACATATACCAAACTACCCATACATCCACAAAAGAGATAGAAGATGAATAGACACCAATTATGCTTAGACCCTATATGTCTATAGAAATTGAAATCATAACGGTTGAGAAACAAGTTATCCACATTGATCACATAGGGCAACATAATATATTTCTATTTATGCTACAAATCATGTTGATAAACAATAATGAACCTATGCTAGCATGGCAAGTTCTAATCTCAAGATCCACTTTCACTTCACAAGAGATTAACAAATTAGATGTTAGCTACGCATCTATCACTTAAGCATAACCATACGAGGATACGAGATATACATCAAACACGGATCTTTAAAGCATCAAGATACTAAACTACATAGATAAATCCGTTAGAATCCCATGACAATGATTAGTTCATAATCGAGCTGCTCCTCATCATAGGATCTGATGAAACCATGGTGAAAAACAAAGTATGAACGAATACAAATAAACTAGAATGAAGAGTTAAGAAAACAAATCCGAAATCCAGAATATCCTAATAGAAGAAAACAAAAGATGAAGTAGATCTAGATCTCCGTTGCGTGTCACGAGCTTCGTAAAATCCTTCTCCAACTCGTTTCCCTTGTTTCTCTGATAAAACATTGGTTTCTATTGTCTACATGTGTTTATATAGCCCCCATGTCTTGTCCAGCAAGAAATTCCCCAAAACAGAATTAAAATAGAATTTCTGCAGTTCGGCATAAAATACGTTTCCTAAACTGATTCTGTTTTGAAAGAAAATTCGTAATTGACTTTTCTTCAGTATTTCTATGCTGTTCCAATTGTATTTGGACATCTGGACCACTTGAGAATGAAAGAGAATTCCGTTATCTTTGCGTGGACTGTAAGATCATCCAAAACGGACTTGTAGAACTCAAGATATGACCCAAACAGTAAATCAGAACTTCTACCAACCGACTGAAGTGCTGACTGCGCCGTAGTAGCGCTGACTGCGCCCAAACTTTCTGTCCAAGATTGTAGAAAATTTTGTTGTCTTCGCGTGAGCTGTAAGATCGCTGAATTCGGACTTCTAAAAATATGGCCAAAACAGTGAAGACTGCGCAAACTACCCGGAAAATCCGAATTTTAATCAATTTAACCTCCAACTCTTAGTTCTGCAAAACTCAGTGAAAACACATTAAACACACCACATACTTGAGGTCAAGTAATCAATTTAAGCCGATACTAGGCATTCCAAGTGGATATAAAATCCAATTATCACACCCCCAAACTTAAACCGATGCATGTCCTCAAGCATAAACAAATATAACTATATACAACTAACTAGTACCACTTCCGTAGGTGATCACGGTTGCATTTGGCATATGCAACAAGCCATTTAAACCCCTAGGTAGCCCTAGTGGACGAGTATGGTCTCGTGAGGGCCTATAGCGAATATACCCACAAAATCCATCTAACTAAACAATGCAATGCATGAATGCAATGAATATGAAAATGCAACGATCCCCTCAAACTAACCAAAACCAACTAGCAAGCAAATATCTCAAAGAATGCAACCAAATCCAAATAGAGCTCGACTAAGTCCCCGTATACTAACAATACATGACAGAAACGTGCGTGTGTGCGATGCTCCTCAGATATACTCCTAACAATAGATCAAAATCATATTTATTCTTCGCCAAGACAATCACAAGTTTATGAATAGAATGAACGGTAAACACTTCATAACCTAGGAACACCTCCATCATCCTTCGAGTTAGACAGAAATTCATACTTTATTACTAAACTACAACACATAATACTATACACAACAATGCATGCTTATTTAACCGTGCAATGGATGAGACCCCAAAAGGCTTATACAGTAATACCCATGTAGCGAGCGTTAGGTTAGTGGATCCCAGACTGTAAAAGCCTTAGGTCAGTAGGCACAAAGTCCCCTAGAACTTAATTGCTCGAGTATTAAAGAGCTCACCCTGGTTAATTTTGCATTTAACAGTTCACATAACTTTTTTTTTACTTTTTTTTTTCTTTTTTTTGCAACTTTTTTTTCACACCTCTAATTTGGAATGACTGCGTTTCGCTCCATCTCATCCAACCCTAGACTACTCATAAAATATGAGCCGGTTACTAGCCATTTGATGCCTAGCCATTATTGACAATAATCACAATTAGCATGAAATTCCTATTTTCCCCCAAACTTAGACTTTAGTGCTCCTACGCTATCAAGGGAATAACAAAAATTCTAAATATAAACAAGTGATTAAATCTAAAACAACCAAACAAGCATGACCTCAACCTAGCCCAAAAGCAAACGATGAGACTGTGTAAAAATTTTGTTTCTGAAACATGCAAGTCAATTCCTAGGAACTATAAATCAACCCTCTATTCATCATTACCACACTCAAATAGACATCGACCTACCAATCAGAATTAGCTCATCCTAAGGGATCATGAAATATGCATGCTATGCAAATGCAACTATATGGAACTCACATGGTATACGGAAACAAAATAACAAAATGCCCTATATGAAACAAACATGCAATAATACGAACACATCTGAATGAACTACCACTAATATGTAATATATGATTTCCTACATGAAGAAAGACTCAACTAACACTACTTATCCCCCAAATCACCCCCAAACTTAGAATATTCAATGTCCCCATTGAATTGAAAGTAATACAAGGGATAGTAGAGATACCTAAATAAAAATGCCGAAAAGCGTGGGTTGCCTCCCACGAAGCCCTGTCGTTGACGTCATTTAGCCGGATGTTGCTTTCTCACTTCATGGCGGTTTCAAGAGAATAACCGAACCGCCCTCAATAGAAAAAACTTTCGCACCCATGCCGACCATTTGTTTGCTTACATTCAACACATCTCTTCTTTCACTCTTCACGTTGATTTTTCCACCAATCGACTTCTTCTTTTTCTTCCTCACAGCTTTAAGGTGTTTATCCCTCTCAACTGACTGAACAAAACAATCTTCTACCTCATCATCAACTATCCACCTTCCTAACACATTATCAAGACCCTCTTCAAAAATCACCAACTCATCATTCAAAAGGACATACCTCAAATGTGGTGGAAGTTTTCCGAGCTTAACATTCGAGAGATCTTGAGTGGAAGATTTAATAGCATCAATTTTCCCGAGCATCTTAAATGAATCAGAGTTCTCCGAAAAATTTGGAAGACTGGGCAATGCATCCAATTTCAAATTACCTTTCTCTTCTTGGAGAGACAATGCAAGGGATTCCACAGAAAAGCACACTTCTGGATCATCTAAAATCTTTGTAGGAGCAATAATACCCATGTAGCGAGCGTTAGGTTAGTGGATCCAAGACTATAAAAGCCTTAGGTCACTAGGCACAAAGTCCCCGCGAACTTAATTGCTCGAGTATTAAAGAGCTCACCCTGGTTAATTTTGCAATTAAACAATTTACATGACTCTTTTTTTTTCCTTTTTACTATATTTTTTTTTCAATTTTTTTCTTTTTTTTATGCAATCTGGAATGAGAATTCTCATTTCCAACCCTAGACTACTCATATAAATATGAGCCGGCTACTAGCCATTTGACGCCTAGCCATTATTGACAAATATTTACAACTAGCATGAAATTCCTAGTTTCCCCCAAACTTAGACTTTAGTGCTCCTACGCCGTCAAGGGAATAACGAAAATTTTAAATATAATCAAGTGATTAAATCTCAAAACAACCAAACAAGCATGACCTCAACCTAGCCCAAAAGCAAACGATGAGACTGTGTAAAAATTTGTTTCAGAAACATGCAATTCAATTCCTAGGGACTATTAATCAACCCTCTATTCATCAATAATCACACTCAATTAAACATCTACCTACCAATCAGAATTAGCTCGTCCTAAGGGATCATGAAAAATGCATGCCATGAAAATACAACTAAAATGAACTCACATGGTATACGAAAACAAAAACAGAATGTCCTAAATGAAACAAACATCAGTAACACGAACATACATGCATGAATTACTACTTATATGTAAAACATGATATCTATATGACACAATGACTCATCTAACACTACTTATCCCACAAACCACCCCCAAACTTAAAATATTCAATGTCCGCATTGAATGGAAGGTAAGACAAGGGATAGTAGGAAACATACCTAGATAAAATGTCGAAAAGCGTGGGTTACCTCCCACGAAGCGCTGTCGTTGACGTCATTTAGCCGGACATTTCCACCTCACTTCATGGCGGTTTCAAGAGAATAATAGGATCGTCCTTAATAGAAGAAACTTTCATACCCATGCCGACCTCTTGTTTGCTTACATCCAACACATCTATTCTTTCACTCTTCACATTGATTTTTCCACCAATCGACTTCTTCTTTTTCTTCTTCATAGCTCTAAGGTGCTTATCCCTCTCAGTTGACTGAACCACACACTCTTCTACCTCATCATCAACTATCCACCTTCTTAACACATTATCATGCCCTTCTTCAAAAATCACTAACTCATCATTCAAAAGGACATACCTCAAATGCGGTGGAAGTTTTCTGAGCTTTACATTCAAGAGATCTTGTATGGAAGATTTAACCACATCAATTTCCTTGAGCATCTTAACAGAATCAGAGTTCTTCGAAAAATTTGGAACATTAAGCAATGCATCCAATTTCAAATTACTTTTATCTTCTTGGAGAGACAATGCGAGGGATTCACTAGTGTTATGCTCTAGAATATGGGTATCCGTTTCATCAGCAAGAGATTCCACAGAAAAGCACAATTCTGGATCATCTGAAATCTTCGTAGGAGCAAACACATTAAAGGTGGCCTTATCATCTTGCACCCGCATAGTCAGCTCCCCTTTCTGCACATCAATCAAAGTTCGGCACATCAATCAAATCAACCATCTATTCATCAATAATCACACTCAATTAAACATCTACCTACCAATCAGAATTAGCTCGTCCTAAGGGATCATGAAAAATGCATGCCATGAAAATGCAACTAAAATGAACTCACATGGTATACGAAAACAAAAACAGAATGTCCTATATGAAACAAACATCAATAACACGAACATACATGCATGAATTACTACTAATATGTAAAACATGATATCTATATGACACAATGACTCATCTAACACTACTTATCCCACAAACCACACCCAAACTTAAAATATTCAATGTCCGCATTGAATGGAAGGTAAGACAAGGGATAGTAGGAAACATACCTAGATAAAATGTCGAAAAGCGTGGGTTACCTCCCACGAAGCGCTGTCGTTGACGTCATTTAGCCGGACATTTCCACCTCACTTCATGGCGGTTTCAAGAGAATAATAGGATCGTCCTTAATAGAAGAAACTTTCGTACCCATGCCGACCTCTTGTTTGCTTACATCCAACACATCTCTTCTTTCACTCTTCACATTGATTTTTCCACCAATCGACTTCTTCTTTTTCTTCTTCACAGCTCTAAGGTGCTTATCCCTCTCAGTTGACTGAACCACACACTCTTCTACCTCATCATCAACTATCCACCTTCTTAACACATTATCATGCCCTTCTTCAAAAATCACTAACTCATCATTCAAAAGGACATACCTCAAATGCGGTGGAAGTTTTCTGAGCTTTACATTCGAGAGATCTTGTATGGAAGATTTAACAACATCAATTTCCTTGAGCATCTTAACAGAATTAGAGTTATTCGAAAAATTTGGAACATTAAGCAATGCATCCAATTTCAAATTACTTTTATCTTCTTGGAGAGACAATGCGAGGGATTCACTAGTGTTATGCTCTAGAATATGGGTATCCGTTTCATCAGCAAGAGATTCCACAGAAAAGCACAATTCTGGATCATCTGAAATCTTTGTAGGAGCAAACACATTAAAGGTGGCCTTATCATCTTGCACCCGCATAGTCAGCTCCCCTTTCTGCACATCAATCAAAGTTCTGCACATCAATCAAATCAACCCTCTATTCATCAATAATCACACTCAATTAAACATCTACCTACGAATCAGAATTAGCTCGTCCTAAGGGATCATGAAAAATGCATGCCATGAAAATGCAACTAAAATGAACTCACATGGTATACGAAAACAAAAACAGAATGTCCTATATGAAACAAACATCAATAACACCAACATACATGCATGAATTACTACTAATATGTAAAACATGATATCTATATGACACAATGACTCATCTAACACTACTTATCCCACAAACCACCCCCAAATTTAAAATATTCAATGTCCGTATTGAATGGAAGGTAAGACAAGGGATAGTAGGAAACATACCTAGATAAAATGCCAAAAAGCGTGGGTTACCTCCCACGAAGCGCTGTCGTTGACGTCATTTAGCCGGACATTTCCACCTCACTTCATGGCGGTTTCAAGAGAATAATAGGATCGTCCTTAATAGAAGAAACTTTCGTAACCATGCCGACCTCTTGTTTGCTTACATCCAACACATCTCTTCTTTCACTCTTCACATTGATTTTTCCACCAATCGACTTCTTCTTTTTCTTCTTCACAGCTCTAAGGTGGTTATCCCTCTCAGTTGACTGAACCACACACTCTTCTACCTCATCATCAACTATCCACCTTCCTAACACATTATCAAGACCCTCTTCAAAAATCACCAACTCATCATTCAAAAGGACATACCTCAAATGTGGTGGAAGTTTTCCGAGCTTAACATTCGAGAGATCTTGAGTGGAAGATTTAATAGCATCAATTTTCCCGAGCATCTTAAATGAATCAGAGTTCTCCGAAAAATTTGGAAGACTGGGCAATGCATCCAATTTCAAATTACCTTTCTCTTCTTGGAGAGACAATGCAAGGGATTCCACAGAAAAGCACACTTCTGGATCATCTAAAATCTTTGTAGGAGCAATAATACCCATGTAGCGAGCGTTAGGTTAGTGGATCCAAGACTATAAAAGCCTTAGGTCACTAGGCACAAAGTCCCCGCGAACTTAATTGCTCGAGTATTAAAGAGCTCACCCTGGTTAATTTTGCAATTAAACAATTTACATGACTCTTTTTTTTCCTTTTTACTATATTTTTTTTTCAATTTTTTTCTTTTTTTTTATGCAATCTGGAATGAGAATTCTCATTTCCAACCCTAGACTACTCATATAAATATGAGCCGGCTACTAGCCATTTGACGCCTAGCCATTATTGACAAATATTTACAACTAGCATGAAATTCCTAGTTTCCCCCAAACTTAGACTTTAGTGCTCCTACGCCGTCAAGGGAATAACGAAAATTCTAAATATAATCAAGTGATTAAATCTCAAAACAACCAAACAAGCATGACCTCAACCTAGCCCAAAAGCAAACGATGAGACTGTGTAAAAATTTGTTTCAGAAACAAGCAATTCAATTCCTAGGGACTATTAATCAACCCTCTATTCATCAATAATCACACTCAATTAAACATCTACCTACCAATCAGAATTAGCTCGTCCTAAGGGATCATGAAAAATGCATGCCATGAAAATACAACTAAAATGAACTCACATGGTATACGAAAACAAAAACAGAATGTCCTAAATGAAACAAACATCAGTAACACGAACATACATGCATGAATTACTACTAATATGTAAAACATGATATCTATATGACACAATGACTCATCTAACACTACTTATCCCACAAACCACCCCCAAACTTAAAATATTCAATGTCCGCATTGAATGGAAGGTAAGACAAGAGATAGTAGGAAACATACCTAGATAAAATGTTGAAAAGCGTGGGTTACCTCCCACGAAGCGTTGTCGTTGACGTCATTTAGCCGGACATTTCCACCTCACTTCATGGCGGTTTCAAGAGAATAATAGGATCGTCCTTAATAGAAGAAACTTTCATACCCATGCCGACCTCTTGTTTGCTTACATCCAACACATCTATTCTTTCACTCTTCACATTGATTTTTCCACCAATCGACTTCTTCTTTTTCTTCTTCATAGCTCTAAGGTGCTTATCCCTCTCAGTTGACTGAACCACACACTCTTCTACCTCATCATCAACTATCCACCTTCTTAACACATTATCATGCCCTTCTTCAAAAATCACTAACTCATCATTCAAAAGGACATACCTCAAATGCGGTGGAAGTTTTCTGAGCTTTACATTCGAGAGATCTTGTATGGAAGATTTAACCACATCAATTTCCTTGAGCATCTTAACAGAATCAGAGTTCTTCGAAAAATTTGGAACATTAAGCAATGCATCCAATTTCAAATTACTTTTATCTTCTTGGAGAGACAATGCGAGGGATTCACTAGTGTTATGCTCTAGAATATGGGTATCCGTTTCATCAGCAAGAGATTCCACAGAAAAGCACAATTCTGGATCATCTGAAATCTTCGTAGGAGCAAACACATTAAAGGTGGCCTTATCATCTTGCACCCGCATAGTCAGCTCCCCTTTCTGCACATCAATCAAAGTTCGGCACATCAATCAAATCAACCATCTATTCATTAATAATCACACTCAATTAAACATCTACCTACCAATCAGAATTAGCTCGTCCTAAGGGATCATGAAAAATGCATGCCATGAAAATGCAACTAAAATGAACTCACATGGTATACGAAAACAAAAACAGAATGTCCTATATGAAACAAACATCAATAACACGAACATACATGCATGAATTACTACTAATATGTAAAACATGATATCTATATGACACAATGACTCATCTAACACTACTTATCCCACAAACCACCCCCAAACTTAAAATATTCAATGTCCGCATTGAATGGAAGGTAAGACAAGGGATAGTAGGAAACATACCTAGATAAAATGTCGAAAAGCGTGGGTTACCTCCCACGAAGCGCTGTCATTGACGTCATTTAGCCGGACATTTCCACCTCACTTCATGGCGGTTTCAAGAGAATAATAGGATCGTCCTTAATAGAAGAAACTTTCGTACCCATGCCGACCTCTTGTTTGCTTACATCCAACACATCTCTTCTTTCACTCTTCACATTGATTTTTCCACCAATCGACTTCTTCTTTTTCTTCTTCACAGCTCTAAGGTGCTTATCCCTCTCAGTTGACTGAACCACACACTCTTCTACCTCATCATCAACTATCCACCTTCTTAACACATTATCATGCCCTTCTTCAAAAATCACTAACTAATCATTCAAAAGGACATACCTCAAATGCGGTGGAAGTTTTCTGAGCTTTACATTCGAGAGATCTTGTATGGAAGATTTAACAACATCAATTTCCTTGAGCATCTTAACAGAATCAGAGTTCTTCGAAAAATTTGGAAGATTAAGCAATGCATCCAATTTCAAATTACTTTTATCTTCTTGGAGAGACAATGCGAGGGATTCACTAGTGTTATGCTCTAGAATATGGGTATCCGTTTCATCAGCAAGAGATTCCACAGAAAAGCACACTTCTGGATCATCTAAAATCTTCGTAGGAGCAAACACATTAAAGGTGGCCTTATCATCTTACACCCGCATAGTCAGCTCCCCTTTCTGCACATTAATCAAAGTTCGGCCGGTAGCTAGGAATGCCCTTCCCAAGATGATGGGAATCTTCTTATCTTCCTTAAAGTTTAGAATGACAAAATCAGCAGGAAAGAAAAACTCATCCACCTTTACCAAGATATCCTCCACTATACCTCTAGGATATGTGATCGACCGATCAGCCAGCTGTAACGAGATATTTGTAGGTTTTGGATCAGGTAGACCAAGTTGCATGAAAATCGACAAAGGCATTAGATTGATACTAGCTCCCAAGTCACACAAACACTTGTCGAAAGATAAATTGCAAATATCTTTAAGTTTAGGAGGCAACTTCTGCTGCAGAACAGCACTGCACTCTTCCATCAAAGGAACGGTCTCTAATTCATCGAGCTTTAACTTCCTTGATAGAATCCCCTTCATGAACTTAGCATAGCTCGGCATCTTTTCTAGAGCTTCCGCAAAAGGAATATTAATGGACAATTTCTTGAAGACGTCCAAAAATTTCTGAAATTGCTTTTCTTGACTTTTCTTCAAGCGTCGAGGATAAGGAGGAGGAGGAGGAGGAGGATATAGCTGATTGCTCTTTGTAGACTGCTCCGGAATAGACTGTTCAGCAGACTTCTTACTCTTTTCCACCTCACCGTTCAACTGATCAGCCACCAAGTCAGATTTCTCAATTTTTGGCCCTGCAGATTTTTCAACCTGCTGATTCTGAACTTCTTCATCTTCCTTAGCTGCTAATTTCTGCTCGGTTGTAACCTTTCCGGATCTCAAAGTTACTGCCTTCACCTGATCATGGACTTCCCTCTTGTCTGGATTAACCTCCATATCACTAGGAAAAGTTCCCTGTGGCCTATTCAACAATGCATTAGCAATCTGGCCAATCTGATTTTCCAAGATCTTTACCGAGACAGCTTGACTTTTGCACATCAACCACAATTCTTCCAATTCAGATTTTTCGGAAGAAGACTGCCCCACACTAGGGGCTCTTGCTGAAATCCCGGAGGTTGATATGGTTGCCTTGGAGCATACTGCTACTGATAGCCTGAAGGATTGTACGGCCTCGCTCTATATTGCTAATAAGGCTGCTGAGGTTGTTGAGCACCTTGATTGTTGTTCCAGCTGAAATTAGGATGATTCCTGTTGTCCGGATGATAGGTGGTTTGAACTGGTGCAGCAGGTCTCTGAAAATTACTCACAAACTGTGTTGATTCAGAAGAGATACCACACTGATTCATCTCATGTGCGCCTGCACATAACTCACAAAAACTAACCACCTGCTGAACTCCCTAGTTGGTAAGAGAATCCACCTTCATGGTCAAAGCTTTCAACTGAGCTGCTATAGCTGTAGCTGCATCAACTTCAAGAATTCCTGTGACTTTGCCTTGAGATAATCTCTAGGTTGGATTCTGATATTCATTGGCAGCCATCGTCTCAATCAGATCATAAGCTTCCTCGTAGCTCTTGGCCCACAAAGCTCCATCTGATGCTACATCTAGCAAAGGTCTAGATTGTGCTCCCAGACCATTATAGAACCCATTAATTACCATCCAGTCAGGCATACCATGATGAGGACACTTTCGAAGCATCTCCTTCTAACGTTCCCAAGCCTCACACAAAGATTTACCAGATTGCTGTGTAAATTGAGTTAGAGCGTTCCTGATTGCTGCAGTTTTCGCTATAGGGAAGAATTTAGTAAGAAACTTCTGGGCAAGATCCTCCCATGTAGTAATGGAACCGGCTGGTAGAGAATGTAACCAGCCCTTAGCCTTATCCCTCAAAGAGAATAGGAAGAGTCTCAATTTGATAGCATCTTTCGACACACCATTGAACTTGAAAGTGTCGCAGATCTCGATGAAGTCCCGGATGTGCATTTTACGATCTTCCGTAGGAGTACCCCTAAATTGAAATGAATTTTGTACCATCTGAATTGTGCTCGACTTGATCTCAAAGTTGTTAGCTGCAATGGCTGGTCTGACAATACTAGATTGGATGTCATTGATCTTTGGCTGAGAATAGTCCTTCAAAACCTTAGTTTCTGCCGCTGCTCGATCACCCATCTCTACTGTAGTTTCAAGTTCCTCTTCCTTTTTATCTGCTACTGGCTCTACGTCTACCAGGTTTCGAGTTTGAGAACGTATTCGCATACACGCTCAAGTACCTGAAAAACCAAGAACAAACAAACTAAGTAAGAAACAATCCAAGTCAGTGAACTCTAACGACCATTGATGATAAGCACATAAACTAAAAATAAAACACCGATGATCCCCGGCAGCGGTGCCAAAAACTTGTTAACACAAATCACGCAAGCGTACGTGGTCAAAAGTAATATAGAATAAAGTTGAGTTCGTTCCCACAGAGATCTGCTTTTGGTTTTAATTCAATTAATGTACCTATGCAACAATGTATGGTTTTTACTCACTGCTAAGACAATTAACTAATTGAGATTTTGATTATCTAAATTAACTATGATGTAATTTAACAAGAATTAGATCTATTTAACTAACGAGATTTTAAACTGATTTACTTATGAGAATAAAAACATGGGATCCAAACTTCATTAAATACTTCGCTTAGATCTGACGCCTTTAATCACTATATGCAATTGTTATGATATCTGATCGGATAACACGAAACAAGTACACGCTACCTGTCAGCATACGTATACCAAACTATCCATACATCCACAAAAGAGATAGAAGATGAATAGACACCAATTATGCTTAGACCCCATATGTCTATAGAATTTCAAAACATAACGGTTGAAGAACAAGTTATCCATATTGATCACATAGGGAAACATAATATATTTCTATCTATGCTACAAATCATGTTGATAAACAATCATGAACCTATGCTAGCATGGCAAGTTCTAAATATCAAGATCCACTTTCACTTCACAAGAGATTAACAGATTAGATGTTAGCTACGAATCTAACAATTAGGCATAACCATACGAGGATATCAGATATACATCACACACAGATCTTTAAAGCGTCAAAATACTAAAGCTCCATAAATAAATCCGTTAGAATCCAATGACAACGATTATTTCATAATCGAACCGTTCATCACCATGGGATTTTATGAAAACATGATGTAAAACAAAGATTGAATGAATAAAATAATACTAGAATAAAGAGTTAAGAAAACAAATCTAAAATCCAGAGTATCGCCTAAGAAAAGAATACGAAAGATGAAGTAGATCTAGATCCGTTGCTAGTCACAAGAGTTATTGAATCCTTCTTCGTTTTTCTCCCTTGTGTTTTTATGATATGATATGAATTACAATGAGGGGATGTGTTTATATAGGTCCAGGAAGTCTTTTCCAGCAAGAAAAGTCATAAAATAGCAATTTAATTCGAAACGGGAAAGAATTTCAGAATTTCCAGCAAGTTTCCGCGCACCCCGTACACTTAGGCGTGCACCCTGCGCACTTGAATCCAATTTATGTGCAGTCTGCTCACTTTCTGTGCAGTCTGCCCACTTGAATTCTGCCCGGATGCTGATTGTGCTCGTTTTTCTTCATTTTGACTCCGATTTCTCCCGATTCTTTTCCGCTAGCTTCCGTCCTCAATCCTTTAGCCTTATAATCTTCATGGAAGCTTAAATCAAGTTCCCATTCTTCATTTCAATGCTAACTTTCAACTCCAAAATCGACGAAAAATGCCAACCCTAGCCGAAATAACTAATCCTGCACAATTACACAAAACACATCTAAACACCACATACTTGAGTCCAAGACAATCAATTTAATCCGAAATGAAGCGATCCAAGTGGATATGAAATCCACTTATCACACCCCCAAACTTAAACCGTTGCTTGTCCTCAAGCATAAACAAATACAACTATATACAACTAACTAGTACCACTTCCGTAGGTGATCACGGTTGCATTTGGCATATGCAACAAGCCCTTTAAACCCCTAGTCAGCCTTAGTGGACGAGTAAGGTCTCGTGAGGGCCTATAGCGAATGTACCCACAAAATTCTTATAACTAAACAATGCAATTCATGAATGAAACTAATATGAAAATGCAATTCAGAAAAAGATTCACCAGATTGCTGTGCAAATGGAGTTAGAGCGTTCCTGATTGCTGCAGTTTTCGCCATAGGGAAGAATTTAGTAAGAAACTTCTGAGCAAGATCCTCCCATGTAGTAATGGAACCGGCTGGTAGAGAATGTAACCAGCCCTTAGCCTTATCCCTCAAAGAGAATGGGAAAAGTCTCAATTTGATAGCATCTTTCGACACACCATTGAACTTGTAAGTGTCGTAGATCTCGATGAAGTCCCGGATGTGCATATTAGGATCTTCCATAGGAGCACCCCCAAATTGAACTGAATTCTGTACCATCTGAATCGTGCTCGGCTTGATCTCAAAGTTGTTAGCTGCAATGGCTGGTCTGACAATACTAGATTGGATGTCATTGATCTTTGGCTGAGAATAATCCTTCAAAGCCTTAGTTTCTGCTGCTGCTCGATCACCCATCTCTACTGTAGTTTCAAGTTCCTCTTCCTTTTTATCTGCTACTGGCTCTACGTCTTCCAGATTTTGAGTTTGAGAACGTGTTCGCATACACGCTCAAGTACCTGAAAAACCAAGAACAAACAAACTAAGTAAGAAACAATCCAAGTCAGCGAACTCTAACGACCACTGATGACAAGCACATAAACTAAAAATAAAACACCGTTGATCCCCGGTAGCGGCACCAAAAACTTGTTTGCACTAAATCACGCAAGCGTACGTGGTCACAAGTAATATAGAATTAAGTTGAGTTCGTTCCCACAGAGA
Source organism: Saposhnikovia divaricata (assembly GCA_036435485.1). Taxonomy (NCBI): domain Eukaryota; kingdom Viridiplantae; phylum Streptophyta; class Magnoliopsida; order Apiales; family Apiaceae; genus Saposhnikovia; species Saposhnikovia divaricata. The sequence goes on along the minus strand of CM071597.1, from coordinate 61,276,967 downwards.
TCTGGTTTAGGTTTCAATTAAGTTAATGCACCTATGCAACAATGTATGGTTTTTATTAACTGCTAAGACAATTAACAAATTGGGATTTTGATTATCTAAATTAACTAAGATGTAATTTAACAAGAATTAGATCTATTTAACTAACGAGATTTTAAATTGATTTACTTATGAGAATAAAAACATGGGATCCTAACTTCATTAAATACTTCGCTTAGATCTGACGCCTTTAATCACTATATGCAATTGTTATAATATCTGATCGGATAACACGAAACAAGTACACGCTACTGGTAGCATACGTATACCAAACTATCCATACATCCACAAAAGAGATAGAAGATGAATAGACACCAATTATGCTTAGACCCTATATGTCTATTGAATTTGAAAACATAACGGTTGAAGAACAAGTTATCCATATTGATCACATAGGGCAACATAATATATTTCTATTTATGCTACAAATCATGTTGATAAACAATCATGAACCTATGCTAGCATGGCAAGTTCTAAATCTCAAGATCCACTTTCACTTCACAAGAGATTAATAGATTAGATGTTAGCTACGCATCTAACAATTAGGCGTAACCATACGAGGATATCAGATATACATCACACACAGATCTTTAAAGCGTCAAAATACTAAAGCTCCATAAATAAATCCGTTAGAATCCCATAACAACGATTAGTTCATAATGGAACCGTTCGTCACTATGGGATTTGATGAAAACATGATGTAAAACAAAGATTGAATGAATAAAATAATACTAGAATAAAGAGTTAAGAAAATAAATCCGAAATCGAGAGTATCGCCTAAGAAAAGAATACGAAAGATGAAGTAGATCTAGATCCGCTGCTTGTCACGAGCGTTATTGAATCATTCTCTACTTTTCTCCTTTGTGTTTTTATGATATGATATGAATTACAATGAGGGGATGTGTTTATATAGGTCCTAGAAGTCTTTTCCAGCAAGAAAAGTCATAAAACAGCAATTTAATTCGAAACGGGAAAGAATTTCAGAATTTCCAGCAAGTTTCCGCGCACTCTGCAAAATTAGGCGCGCACCATGCGCACTTGAATCCGATTTCTGTGCAGTCTACTCACTTTCTGTGCAGTCTGCCCACTTGAATTCTGCCCGGATGCTGATTCTGCTCGTTTTTCTTCGTTTTGACTCCGATTTCTCCCGATTCTTTTCCGCTAGCTTCCGTCTTCAATCCTTTAGCCTTATAATCTTCATGAAAGCTTAAAGCAAGTTCCCATTCTTCATTCCAATGCTAACTTTCAACTCTAAAATCGACGGAAAATGCCAACCCTAGCCGAAATAACTAATCTTGCACAATTACACAAAACACATCGAAACACCACATACTTGAGTCCAAGACAATCAATTTAAGCTGAAATGAAGCGATCCAATTGGATATGAAATCCACTTATCACACCCCCAAACTTAAACCGTTGCTTGTCCTCAAGCATAAACAAATACAACTATATACAACTAACTAGTACCACTTCCGTAGGTGATCACGGTTGCATTTGGCATATGCAACAAGCCCTTTAAACCCCTAGTCAGCCTTAGTGGACGAGTAAGGTCTCGTGAGGGCCTATAGCGAATGTACCCACAAAATTCTTATAACTAAACAATGCAATTCATGAATGAAACTAATATGAAAATGCAACGATCCCCTCGAACTAACCAAAACCAACTAGCAAGCAAATATCTCAAAGAATGCAACGAAATCCAAATAGAGCTCGACTAAATCCCTGTATACTAACAATACATGACAGAAACGTGCGTGTGTGCGATGCTCATCAGATATACTCCTAACACTAGGTCCAAATCATACCCATTTTTCGCCAAGACAATCACAAGTTTATAAATAGAATAGACTGTAAACACTTCATAACCTAGGAACACCTCCATCCTTATCCGAGTTAGACAGGAATTCATGCTTTATTACTAAACAACTACGACACATAATATACAATATGCATGCTTATTTAACCGTGCAATGGATGAGACCCCAAAAGGCTTATACAATAATACCCATGTAGCGAGCGTTAGGTCAGTGGATCCCAGACTTTAAAAGCCTTAGGTCACTAGGCACAAAGTCCCCGCGAACTTAATTGCTCGAGTATTAAAGAGCTCACCCTGGTTAATTTTGCATTTAACAATTGACACTTTCGACTCTTTTTTTTTTTTTTTCTTCTTTTTATATATGCAATTTGGAATGAGAATTCTAAATTCCAACCCTAGACTACTCATATAAATATGAGCGGATACTAGCCATTTGACACCTAGCCATTAACAACTATACACAACTAGCATGAAATTCGTGGTTTCCCCTAAACTTAGACTTAAGTGCTCCTACGCCATCAAGGGAATAATGAAAATTCTAAATATAAACAAATGATTAAACCTCAAAGCAACCAAACAAGCATGACCTCAACCTAGCCCAAAAGCAAACGATGAGACTGTGAAAAGATTTTGTTTCCGAAGCATGCATGTCAATTCCTAGGAACTATAAATCAACCCTCTATTCATCGTTACCACACTCAATTAGACATCTACCTACCAATCAGAATTATCCTATCCTAAGGGATCATGAAATATGCATGCTATGCAAATGCAACTAAAATGAACTCACATGGTAAAATAAACAAAATAACAGAATGCCCTATATGAAACAAACATTAATAACACGAACAAACATGCATGAATTACACTACACATGAAAAATATGATATCTATATGAACACAATGACACACAAATAACTACTACACACTACTTATCCCCCAAACCACCCCCAAACTTAAAATATTCAATGTCCGCATTGAATGGAAGGTAATACAAGGGATAATAGGAAACATACCTACTCGCCGGAACCACATGGGTTGCCTCCCACGAAGCGCTATCGTTAACGTCATTTAGCCGGACGTTACTTTCTCAACTCACGGCGGTTTCAAAAGAATAATCGAACCGTCCTCAACAGAAAGACCATTCATGCACACGTTGACATGTTGTATGCTTCCTCCCAACACAACTTTTCTTTCACTCTTTACCTTGATTTTTCCACCCGTCGACTTCTTCGCCTTCTTTTTCTTTCTCACACCTCTAATGTGTTTATCCCTCTTAGTCGACTGAACCACACACTCTTCTACCGCATCATTAACTATCCACCTTCTTAACACATTATCATGCCCTTCTTCAAAAATCACTAACTCATCATTCAAAAGTACATACCTCAAATGCGGTGGAAGTTTTCCGATTTTTACATTCTAGAGATCTTGAGCGGAAGATTTATCATCATTACTTTTCCCGAGCATCTTAACTGAGTGAGAGTCCTCCGACAAATTTGTAACACTAGGCAATGCATCCAATTTTAACTCACCTGTTTCTTCTTGGAGAGACAACTCAAGGGAGTCACAAGTGTTATGCTCGAGCATATTGGTATCAGTTTCATCAACAAGAGATTCCACAGAAAAGCACACTTCTGGGTCATCTGATATCTTTGTATGAGCAAACAAATTAAAGGTGGCCTTATCATCTTGAACCCGAATAGTTAGCTCCCCCTTTTGCACATCAATCAAAGCTCTACCGGTGGCTAGAAAGGGCCTTCCTAAGATGATGGGAATCCTCTTGTCTTCCTCAAAGTCTAGAATGACAAAATCAGCATTAAAGATAAACTCATCCACCTTTACCAAGACATCCTCCACTATACCTCTAGGATATGTAATCGACCGATCAGCCAGCTGTAACGAGATATTTTAGGTTTCGGATCAGGTAGACCAAGTTGCATGAGGACAGATAAAGGCATTAGATTTATACTATCTCCCAAGTCACACAAACACTTGTCGAAAGATAAATTACCAATAGTGCACGGGATTATGAAACTTCCTGGATCTTTGAGTTTAGGAGGCAACTTCTGCTGCTGAACAGCACTGCACTCTTCGTCAAAGCAACGGTCTCCAATTCATCAAGCTTCAACTTCCTTGATAAAATCCCCTTCATGAACTTAGAATAACTCGGCATCTTTGCTTGAACGTCTGCAAAAGGAATACTAATGGACAATTTCTTGAAGACGTCCAAAAATTTCTGAAATTGCTTTTCTTGACTTTCCTGCAAGCGTCGAGGATATGGAGGAGGCTTACTCTTTGTAGACTGCTCCGAAGTAGATTTTTCAGCCGACTTCTTGCTCTTTTCCACGTCACCGACCAACTGATCAGCCACCAAGTCAGATTTTTCAATTTCTGGCACTGCAGATTTTTCAGCCTGCTGATTCTGAGCGTCTTCATCTTCCTTAGCTACTGATTTCTGCTCGGTTGTAACCTTTCTGGATCTCAAAGTAACTGCCTTCACCTGCTCATGGACTTCCCTCTTGTCTGGATTAGCCTCTGTATCACTAGGAAGAGATCCCTGTGGCCTATTAAGTAAGGCACTTGCAATTTGCCCTATCTGATTTTCCAACGTCTTGAGAGATACCGCCTGGCTTCTAAACATCAACCTCAATTCATCCAATTCAGATTTTTCATTGGAAGATTGACTAGCATTCCCATGAGACTGTTGTTGTTGAAATCCCGGAGGTTGGAATTGTTGCCTTGGAGCATACTGCTGCTGATAACCTTGATTGAACGGCTTAGCTCCATATTGCAGACCTTTAAACTGCTGATAAGGCTGCTGAGGTTGTTGAGCACTTTGATTGTTGCTCCAGCTGAAATTAGGATGATTCCTGTTGTTAGGATGAGAGGTGGCTGGAGCTGGTTGATGTGGTCTCTGAAAATTACTCACAAACTGTGCTGATTCAAAAGAGATAGCACACTGATTCGTCTCATGTGCACCTGCAAAAAGCTCACAAACACTAGCAACTTGCTGAACTCCATTGTTGGCAAGAGAATCCACCTTAATAGTCAGAGCCTTCAACTGAGCTGCTATAGCTGTAGCTGCATCAACTTCCAGAATTCCTGCTACTTTGCCTTGTGCTAATCCCTGAGTAGGATTCTGATATTCATTAGCAGTCATCGTCTCAATTAGATCATAAGCTTCCTCGTAACTCTTAGTCCATAGAGCTCCACCTGATGCTGCATCAAGCAATGGTCTAGATTGTGCTTCCAGACCATTATAGAACCCATTAATTACCATCCAATTAGGCATACCATGATGAGGACACTTTCGAAACATCTCCTTGTAACGTTCCCAAGCCTCACACAAAGATTCACCAGATTGCTGTGGAAATTGAGTTAGAGCTTTCCTGATTGCTGCAGTTTTCGCCATAGGGAAGAATTTAGTAAGAAACTTCTGAGCAAGATCCTCCCATGTAGTAAAGGAACCGGCTGGTAGAGAATGTAACCAGCCCTTAGCCTTATCCCTCGAAGAGAATGGGAAAAGTCTCAATTTGATATCATCTTCCAACACACCATTGAACTTGAAAGTGTCGCAGATCTCGATGAAGTCCCGGATGTGCATATTAGGATCTTCCGTAGGAGCTCCCCCAAACTGAACTGAATTATGTACCATCTGAATCATGCTCGGCTTGATCTCAAAGTTGTTAGCTGCAATGGCTGGTCCGACAATACTAGATTGGATGTCATTAATCTTTGGCTGAGAATACTGCTGCTCAATCACCCATCTCTACTGTAGTTTCAAGTTCCTCTTCCTTTTTATCTACTACTGGCTCTACGTCTTCCAGGTTTCAAGTTTGAGAACGTGTTCGCATACACGCTCAAGTACCTGAAAAACCAAGAACAAACAAACTAAGTAAGAAATAATCCACGACAGTGAACTCTAACGACCACTGATGACAAGCACATAAACTAAAAATAAAACACCGATGATCTTCAGCAGCAGCGCCAAAAACTTGTTTGCACTAAATCACGAAAGCGTACGTGGTCACAAGTAATATAGAATTAAGTTGAGTTCGTTCCCACAGAGATCTGGTTTAGGTTTCAATTCAGTTAATGCACCTATGCAACAATGTATGGTTTTTATTCACTGCTAAGACAATTAACAAATTGGGATTTTGATTATCTAAATTAACTAAGATGTAATTTAACAAAAATTAGATTTATTTAACTAACGAGATTTTAAACTGATTTACTTATGAGAAAACAAATCCCAAAAACATACAAGAGTTCGCCTAATTAGAAGAAAACAAAAGTAGATCTAGATCTCCGGTAGCTGTCATGATCTTCGGAATCCTTCTCCAAGTCTGAATCTCCGTCTCTAGCTCTCTCTCTTTGTTATGATGGGTTATGATCTGAATTACAATGATAAGATGTGTTTTTATAGGCCCTAGAAGTCTTTTCCAACAAGAAAAGTCATAAAACGGCAATTTAATTCGAAACAGGAAAGAAAATCAGATTTTTCAGGAAGTCCACGCGCACCCTGCTCACTTTCTACGCAGTCTGCGCACTTGGCTACTGATTCTTGCGCAGTCTGCGCATTTTCTGTGCACCCTGCACGGATTCTGTGCTGATTCTGGCGCACCCTGCGCATTTAGTGCAAAGTCTGCGCGGCAAATTTCTGTCCAGATTTTTATTTTGCTTTATTCTTCACGGAAATTTCCCAAGCTTCACGTGGACTGTAAGAACCCTAATTTTTGGTAATATTTTTTTTATATGTAATATCATATGACATTGTGAATTTGGAACCTTTTGAGTCACCCATGTTGTTTAATGGAATTGATTATCTGAGAAATTTATGTTGTTACATTCACTATGTAAGAAAAAGGGAAGATTGCTGAAGGCAAGAGTCTTATTGCTATTAAGATTTATAAAACTTGGGATTTGAGAGCTACTAGAGTGTTGAAAGATTTTAAGAGACTATGACAAGGAGTTATGGATATTTAAGGAATTTATACAATTTAGCACTTAATGAATTACAAAGGAAATTTCTACGCGACAAAATATTATTAGGAGGAGTTTTATTATAGATACGTCAAGAATTAAGGATTACGTAACGAAAATTGGTTGGGTAATGAGACGAGATAATATTCCATTTAAGATGCCATGCAAACCATTAAGTTAGAAATGCTAACTAGAAGTACAAAAAGCAAACTAAGTAGCATGGGTTAGTAGTACATCTAGCCATGCTTTAAGTACAAGGGAGACATGGCCTAACTTAGGGCTAGCTAGTAGGGTGGAGACATGTGATTACTTATCATCTAATACACCACCAATATATCCATACACCACACAATTATTTGACCAAACAAAAACAAAAGAAAAGCTCTTTTCCCCTTACCAAACTGCTCTAATCTGAGCAGAAAAATAAGAGAGGAAGAAAAATCATTTTCTCTACTTTTACTCCTCTATAGTTCTCAAGATTAAAACCCAAGCTTCCCCTAGGTGTTGTGAAGGTATGTACTAAGTTTCATAATTTTATTCAAAGTGTAGCATGGTGAGAAAAATGGTGGAAGTTGGAGATGTATAATGACTAACCATAACTTTTGTTTTAGATCTTGAAGTTTAAGGTTCATCTAAGCTAGCTAAGGTGTTCTTAAGGCTACCCAAGCTCGTACAAGGCTTCCCTAGGCTCAAGAAAGGTATAACATCCTCTCACTTTTCGTTTGTGTCAAGATTTGATGGATCTTTTAAGGTTTGAAAGTATTAGTGTAAATCTTGGGGGTTTTGGACTTTTGATGGTTAGATCTTGAGATATTATGCTTGTATCCATGTTGTAAGCCATGTTCTTGAGTTATGTAGTCATATATGTGTTAATGGTAAGGATCTTGATGGTTTTGATGGTTATGGTTAAGTGTCCAATGAGATTTGAAAGTGATGTAGTTGTAAAGGTGTTGTTTGGAACTTTTGTAAACTGCTCTGTCTTGTGAGACAAATTCGGACCTTGAGTTTTTGCACCCTTGAGACCCACTAACCACGGTTAGAAATATAATTGAATGTAGTTTCTAGAAATATAAGGTTCATACCCAGGAGATGTGTAGATCTTGAGTTATGGCCGGATTAGTGCAGTGTGGTTCTGGAATTCAGACTGCACTGTGTTGTCCACTTGTGAACTGAGTTAGGACCCCTTAAAATTATGCTAGTGTTATGAAAATTTGAGGGTAGTTAGATTATACAGTTGTGAAGGCTTTCCAAAAAGAATTGGAATAAAATTTGTATTTTTCAATTTTATAAAAATGTTAGAGCGAAGTGCGCGCGAGTAAAAAATCACCTAGGAGGTTAGTTTAACGTAGTTTTAAGAGTACTCACTTGTGTTTCAAGTTTGAGGAATGGATTCGAGTCGAATGGGTAACGAATGTGATAAAGTGATGATATGGTCATATGGGAGGGTTAGTGGTCACAAATTGGAGTCTTTAAGTTGGTCTTACATCCTTTAAAACCTTACGATTAAGTAGTGTTGTTAAGGTACTAACGTACGAATATTGATTATGTATAGATCTTCGTTCCACGTCGCGAGCTCGACCACCCCACCCTACCAAGGCAAGTTTACTTTTCAAAACTTATATATAAGGATTTTCACTGTATTGTTTGTGGCTTTCAAACGTATTATATGCTTATGCTTTATGAGGTTATGTTGAAGAATGAGATATATGCACATATGTGTTTGTACACCCTTGAACTTAGAATGAAAATGTTTTCTTCGGACAACGACTCTAGCAATAGAGGTCGTAGCGGTCCAAATATGCTATTGACCGGGGAGCGGTATATTATTGTATCGTGATTAAATTGCGAAAACCCGAAGGGTCATTCGGGAAGTATCGTATACTTAAGTATTTATTATTTTTACATTATTATAAATACTCAAAATATCTATCTTGGATTAAAAGCTTATTTTAATTAAATAATTATTTTATTAATTGTTTATATTAAATCTCAAATATCATTTATTAATTATTGTTCATTATTTTAAAGACAAAACTAATCCAAGATACCTTCATCGTTTTCAAACTCGAACTCTTTCGAACCCAAAACATTTTCGAAAACCCCCGGTCAGGTTTTGCTTCTTGTACACTTTTCAAGAACTATCGGTCGACTGAGGTCGAACTTCAACTACTCGAATTTTCTATCAAAATGATTTTTGACAAGAAAGAAAAAAAAAGGGGGACTCTGGCAGGTGTGGGAATCGTTGACGAACGATTCCCGGGATGTGTAAGCGGCCGTGAGCCAGGCGGTCCATCAATTATTATTTCGGCCCAAGTGTTGCCGAAGGATGATTACGGATGTAGTTTTCATCGAGGGTGATTACGGATGTAGTTTTCACCCGAGGATAGTTACGGATGTAGTTTCTATCCTTCTACCGGTAGAGAAGACCCGCGGATTATTGGACTTGGATGTGGCGACTGATCATCGTCACTCCCTGTCAGATTTTTATGTTTTCTTCCAGTCCCATCCTCCACTTTAGAAAAATACTGAAACACTGCTTCTTGGGACTAAGTGCCAAGTTGCCGATAGTGTGGTTTTTGATAAGAAAAATATTGACATCGTGCAGTATCTAGAACTGCAAGATTTTCTATAAAGATTGGCACGTGTTAGTGCACTCTTGCAATTATATCAAAGAATGAAATGTTTTTGAATGAGAAACCTTCTAAGCTAATGGAAGGAAAGAGGTTTGCAATGATGTATTCCCTGTACAGTATGTTAACCGTAGAGTGTTTTGCCGAAAATGATATACTCATATGTATATATTTTCAAACTTACCTTATAAAGGGTTCATATGTTATTCTTAAAACTCCTTAGTGAGTATAGATGTTTTATTCAAACTGGGACATATATATTGTCCAATTATGTTTTGAAATCTGAGGTATATACCCATATAGTTGGGAATGTTTTCGAAATAAACCACATTATTATTTTTGAAAATGGTGAACTTGCTGAGCATTATGTAGCTCATTCTTGCTTTATAAAAACTTTTCAGAAAGAGAAGAATTTGGCCGATTAACTCCGCACCAGCAGAAGAGGAGTAGAAGATTTACCCCGGAGATGATTTAGTTCCGGATAAATACTACAGAGTAAGTCTGATAGGTTTTTGTGACGCCCCCAGATCCGGGGTCGGAGATCTAGGCGCTCACGGTCCATTTTCCATTAATAACATACCTGTTCTTGCACAGAATATAAATAACACAGCCATCGACCCCACAATAAACTCACACCGCACACACACACACACACACACACACACATAGGTTAGAGCCTCAGAAACGTCACACATTGATTAAACAGTAATAAAATTATCAGAGTTATTACAGACCGAATTAAATAGTATTTATGCTACCAGCAACACTTCGATATGAAGCGAAGTTGGCGGCTTGAAAGTTTGTTACGATACACTGCCTTGCACAGGTCATACTGATAAATAAAACGAACTAACAAAAGCTGCCAACCAATCCGGCTAATGGGGCCTACCGGTGGAATCTCAAGTGCTGGCTCGGGTCTAGTCACCTGCTTTCGAGCAGTCTGTCTGGTTCTTGCCATTTCGCTTAGCTGTTGTGTTTGTAAAATTTGAAAACAAGCAAGAGTGAGCAACTATAGCTCAGCAAGAAATATATGTATAAGGTAAGCAATATAACATTTCATATGATTGGCAGTTATTAAACTTGTTTGTATCAATCAGATATAAAATCACTTGTCATTGTTGATAAATCTCGAAGGTGCATCAATATGTGCCCTTGTTTTCAAAATAAACTTGCAGTTCTAGATACTGCATAGAGTCAACATCTTTCTCGTCAAAATAGAACACTATCAGCGACTTGGCACAAAAGCCTAAGAAGCAGTGTCAAAGCATTGTTCCAAAATGGAGGAATGGGACTTAAAGAAAACACAAAACCTGACAAGGATTGACGATGATCAGTCGCCACATCCAAGTCCAATAATCCGCGGGTCTTCTCTACCGGTAGAAGGATAGAAACTACATCCGTAACTATCCCCGAGTGAAAACTACATCCGTAATCACCCTCGATGAAAACTACATCCGTAATCATCCTTCGGCAACACCTGGGCCGGAATAATAAGTGATGGACCGCCTGGCTCACGGCCGCTTACACATCCCAGGAATCGTTCGTCAACGGTTCCCACACCTGCCAGAGTCCCTTTTTCTTTTTCTTTTAAAACTTGATTTTGATTGAAAACAGAGTAGTTGAGGTCCGACATCAGTTGACCGATGATTCTTGAAATCATACAAGAAGCAGAATCTGACCGGGGGTTTTCGAAAATATTTTGAGTTCGAAAGAGTTCGAGTTTGAAAGTACTAAAAAGTATCTTGGATTAACTTTGTCTTTAAATAATGAATAATGATTAATAAATAATATTTTAAGATTTAATATTAATAATTAATGAAATAATTATTCGGTAAAATAAACTTTTAATCCAAGATAGGGTTTCGAGTATTTACAAAGATATGAACATAATACCTGAGTATACGATACTCCCCGAATGACCCTTCGGGTTTTCGCAATCTAGATACGATATAATAATATACCGCTCCCCGGTCAATAGTATATACGGACCGCTACGACCTCTATTTCTAGAGTCGTTGTCCGAAGAAAACATTTCAATCTAAGTTCAAGGGGTACAAGCATATATGTACTTATTCAATCTCAATTGCATCAATACTTCGATAAACATAGCATTTGATATAATTGAAAACTACAAACACAACAGTGAAAGTCCTTGTATATGGATAAGTTTTGAAAAGTAAACTTGCCTTGGTTTGGTTGGGGTGGTTGAGCGTGCGGAGTCGAACGATCTATACATAAGCAAAAATCCGCTCGTTAGTACCTTAACAATATCTCTTTAATTACGGGGTTTAGGGGGGTACGAAATTAACTTAACGACTTCGTCTTATGACTCTCTAGCCCCACTATAGGTTCATGTCATCACTCGATTACGCTCGTCACTTAATCGACTTAATTTAGTTACCACTTTCGAATCATAACCACTAACCCTAGAATTATGCTCCACTAATCGACTTTTTCCATTGCGCGAATTTTACTCTAGCATTTTTATAAAATCCAAAAATTCATATTTTAATCAAATTCCTTTTGGGTGGTCTTCACCACTGCATTCCCTACATTCTCAAATTTTTCCATGATCCCACATATATTTTTAGGGGGTTTAAACAAGGTTCACAAGGGGGTCACTTAGTGCAGTCCGGAGTCCAGAAACACAATTCACTCCTCCGGCCATAACTTAAAATCTATACATCACCTAGCCATGAACCTTACATTTCCAGAAACTAAATTCAATTATCTTTCCAACAATATATGGTAGGACATCAGGGGACAACATTTGGGGGTTCAAAATCGTGTTACAATACAGGTCAATGTTCCTGGACAAAACTCAGCAAGCACAAACTACTTAGATCAACCATTTTTCACACTTCCACAACACAATCAACACTTAATACCCTTAGATCATGGTTCATAACACTCATGGAGATATATATATTATTCATAATCATAAAAGTCACAATCTCAACATCAAAACTCAAGATCCATGCTATCCAATACATATACAACCAAGATTAGCTCACAAACACATGGATCTACTACCATACTTTATAAATAATACATAACCAAGAGGGTTTGAGATTTTTATACCTTCTTGAGCACCTAGGGACCTTGGATAAGCTTTTCACAACTCAACAACACCTTAAATGGTCTCCTACAACACTTACAATCCAAGATCTAAAAGAAAATAAAACATGGTTACTATTCACCCAAGCTTTAACAATTTGTAACTTGAAATTGGGTGGATGAAATGGATTGAAATTGCTAACATACCTTGTCTAGATGATGTAGATGACCTAGGATTTATGGTGTGATTTATGAGTGATGGAAGAGGAGGAAGAAGAAATTTTCTTCTCCACTTTCCTTCTTGGCTGAGAGCAATACAAAAGGGGGGGGGGAGAAGAGTTTGTGTTTTTGGTTTTTGTGTTGTGTTGGTGAATAATGCATAAAGTTATGTTAGGTTGGGTGATACATATCATATAAGTATAGGTAAGTACTAGCAAGCATGGCCTCATGTACTACTTGTCCCCTTTTTTGAAAAAGCAAGTAACTAGGTACTATTCATCTTCCAATGGCTAACTAGTTTGCTTGATTTCTAACCAATTGGTTGCATGGGACTTGCATGCAATACTACTCCTTGTATTATTATTCTTCCACCAATGCTTGTTATTTATTATTTAACTCGTATCGTATCTTAATTAATCTCTCGTAATAATATTTGGTCGCGTAGAGATTTCCCCTATAATTTCTTAAGTACTAATTGTGTAAATTCCTCGAATGTCCATAGTTCCTCGTCATAATTCTTAATAAATCCTTTAATACTCTAACCATTCTCAAATCCCAAGTCTTATAAATCTTACTAACGATAAGACTCCTGCCTTCACAATCTTCCTTTTTATCTTACACAATAAATGCAACAACGCAGTTTCTCAGACAATCAATTCTATTAATCAACAGGGATGACTAGAAAGGTTCCATATTGACAATGTCACAAGATATTAAATAAAAGGAAATATTACCAAAAATTAGGGTTCTTACAGCCTCCCCTCTTTAAAAGGATTCCGTCCCGGAATCAGGTTGAAAACAGTTGGGGTTGCTTTTCACGCATCGCCCTCTCCAGTTCCCATGTTGATTCTTCGACATTCTGATTCCTCCACAAAACTCTCACTAATTTGACAACCTTGTTCCTCAGCACCTGTTCTTTTCTATCAATGATTTCTACGGGTTGCTCTACATATGTTAAGTCTGGTTGCAGATCCACTTGATCGTGTTCTATCACATGTCGGAAGTCGGTATGGTAGGGTCGTAGCATGGACACATGGAACACATTATGTACTTGCTGTAAGCTCGGGGGTAAGGCCAATTCATAGGATAACTTCCCAACTCGTTTCAAGATCTCAAAAGGTCCAATAAATCTCGGGCTTAGTTTTCCCTTCTTACCAATCTCATCAATCATTTCCACGGCGATACCTTCAACATCACAAACTCTCCTACCTCATATTCTTTGTCCTTGCGGGTCTGGTCCGCATACTTCTTCTGTCTGTCTTGGGCCGCTATCAGCCGTCCTCTTATGAGCTCGATAGTTTCTCTTGTCTGTTGGACCAGTTCAGGCCCTAAAATCTTCCGCTCTCCAACTTCTTCCCAACACAAGGGAGACCGACATCTTCGTCCGTATAAAGCTTCATATGGGGGCATGCCTATACTCGCATGGTAACTGTTGTTGTAGGAAAATTCGATCAACGGCAAGTGGTCATCCCAACTTCCCTTAAAATCAATGGCACATACCCTCAACATGTCCTCGATGGTCTGGATGGTTCTCTCACTCTGTCCGTCTGTTTGGGGATGGTATGCAGTACTCATGTTTAACTTGGTCCCCACACAATCCTGAAAACTTCTCCAGAACCTGGAGTTGAATCTTGGGTCTCTATCTGATACAATGCTCACAGAAACCCCATGCCTTACCACGATCTCCTTTAAGTAAATATCTGTCAGCTTGTCGACAGTATATCTCTTGTTGATTGGAAGAAAATGTGCTGACTTGGTCAACCTATCGATAATTACCCAAATGGCATCATGATTAGTCTTGGTCCTTGGTAATCCGACCACAAAGTCCATCGCAATCTGCTCCCACTTCCACTCGGGTATCTCTAAGGGTTGCAACAATCCACTGGGCCTCTGGTGTTCGGCCTTTACTCTTTGACATGTCAAGCATTTACTTACCCATTCTGCCACGTCCTTCTTCATATTTGGCCACCAATAGTATTCCCTCAGATCTCTATACATCTTAGTGCCTCCAGGGTGAATTGAGTACCTCGAACTATGAGCCTCTTGCAAAATCTCGTCTTTTAATTCCTGAACGTTCGGGATCCATATCCTAGATGCGTACCACATAATTCCATTCCCGTCCTTCTCACACTTAATTTCCTCGCCAGTCAAAATTTTCTCCATCGAATTCTTTTCTTCTTCTATCTTCCTTTCCTGGCATAACTTAATCTTTTCCAATAGCGGTGGTTGGACTTTTATTTCCATTAGACTCTCTTGTCCAATTCCTGGTAACCTCACTTCAATCTCTAGTTTCATAAGGTCTTTGATCAATTCGTCCACTGACGTTATCATCTTAAGCTTCTCCTTTCGGCTAAGTGCATCGGCCACCACATTGGCCTTCCCTGGGTGATAATGAATCTCACAATCATAATCTTTAATTAGCTCTAGCCATCTCCTCTGCCTCATGTTTAACTCTTTCTGAGTGAATATGTACTTTAAGCTCTTGTGATCCGTGTAGATTTCACATTTTTCTCCGTAAAGATAATGTCTCCAAATCTTCAAAGCAAAAACTATCGCTGCTAATTCCAAATCATGGGTGGGGTATCTTATCTCATACTCCTTAAGTTGTCTGGACGCATACGCAATCACCTTACCGTACTGCATAAGCACACACCCTAAACCTTTATGGGATGCGTCGCTATAAATCACAAAATCTCCCTTATCATCAGGTAGGGCTAGTACTGGTGCTGTCACCAACCTCTTCTTCAACTCTTGGAAGCTCTCTTCGCATTTTTCAGTCCACACAAACTTCTCGGTCTTGCGAGTTAGTCGGGTCAAAGGGGCTGCTATCTTGGCAAAGTCTTGGACGAATCTCCTATAGTAGCCAGCCAGTCCTATGAAACTTCTCACCTCTGTCGGAGTGGTTGGTCTCTCCCAATTCGATACAGCCTCTATTTTGGCTGGGTCCACTAGAATGCCTTGTTCGCTAATCACATGCCCTAAAAACTGAACTTCCTTCAACCAAAATTCACACTTCGAGAACTTAGCGTACAACTTTTCTTCTCTCAATGCTCCCAATACAATCCTCAAGTGCTCTGCATGTTCCTCCTTCATCTTGGAATAAATCAAGATGTCATCGATGAAGACTATAACACACTTGTCCAAGTATTTCTTGAAGACTCGATTCATTACATCCATGAAAGCTGCAGGGGCATTCGTTAACCCAAATGACATCACTAGGAACTCATAGTGTCCGTACCGGGTGCGAAAGGCCGTCTTTGGTATATCTTCTGGTTTAATCTTTAACTGGTGGTACCCGGTCCTCAAATCAATTTTAGAGAAATAAACTGCATCTTTCAATTGATCAAACAAGTCATCTATCCTGGGCAAGGGATACTTATTCTTTATAGTCACCTTGTTCAACTCCCGGTAGTCTATACATAATCTCATACTACCATCCTTCTTTTTCACGAATAACACCGGGGCTCCCCACGGTGACACTAGGTCTTATCATCCCTTTATCCAACAACTCTTGTAACTGAGTGGCTAGCTCTTTCATCTCCACTGGGGCTAGCCGATATGGGGCTTTCGAAATTGGGGCCGTACCCGGAACTAAGTCTATAGCGAACTCGATGTCTCTATCAGGTGGTAGTCCTGGAAGATCATCCGGAAATACGTCCGCGAACTCATTAACGATAGGGATTTCCTGTAGGTTTGGTGCCTCCTTCTTGGTATCCTTCACATAGGCTAAATAGGCTTCGCATCCTTTACGTAACAGCCTCTTAGCTTGAATCATAGTCAGGAACTTTTGGTTTTGCCGTTTCCCACTAAACACTACTTCCTCGTCCCCTGGCAGTCTCAAACTTACTTTCTTCTTCACACAATCAATCTGGGCTCCGTGGGTTGTTAACCAATCCATACCTACTATTACGTCAAACTCCCCTAGTTTAAAAGGTATTAAGTCTACCCGAAAGTGTCGCCCTTCTATTTCTAGGTCGCAACCTGGACATACTTGGCTAACGGGAATAATTTCATGATTAGCTATCTCTATTTGCAATCTGTCTTTCAATGGTTCAGTCTTAAGGCCTAACTGTCATACAAAATCTAGAGATATGAAGGACTTGGTAGCTCCTGAATCAAATAAAACATTTGCTTTAACTGAGTTGAGTAGTAGGGTACCTGCAATCACATCCGTGTTCCTCACGGCATCCTGCACCGTCATGTTAAAAGTTCTTGCAGTAGGGGCCTTGTTAGAAGCAGTTCCACTCACTGTCGATGCAGCTGGCCCAGAGGACATACATTCCATCATTCGGTGCCCTGGTTTCCCACACTTGAAGCAATTACCTCCGGCACTCGGGTTGTTACTAGTTCCGCGACAGGCGTTAGCATAATGCCCTGTCAGCCCACACTTGAAGCACTTCACATCTTGCAGGTTACACACGCCCGCATGTTTCCTTCCACATTTATTACATTCTGGGGGTTGGGCTCGGGATGGGGTAGAGTAAGACGATCCCTGTGGTCGGCCGCTCTGGCCCACACTCCAAATTTCAGCTCTCTTGGTTCCAAAGTTTCCGCTGGGTTGGGACATCGATCCTCGCTTAAATTTGCTCGGAAAGCTCCCACCCGCAGAGTTTCCCTTTCGACTATCAAACTTCCTCTTCTTTCCTTCTCTCTCCTTCTGCATCTGTTCACTCCCAGCCTCAAAAGCCTCAACAATTGACGCTTTCTGTACCAGGGTGGCATAGTCTGTCAGCTCAAGAACCGCCACACGATTCTGAATCCATTGTTTTAGCCCTAATTGAAATCTTCGGGCCCTCTTTGCCTCAGAGTTCACATATTCCGGCACAAACCTCGACAGCTCAGTAAATTTGGCCTCATACTCGGCCACCGTCATGTTTCCTTGCTTCAGTTCCAAAAACTTCAGCTCCATTTGTGTCTCCATGAACCTAGGAAAGTACTTCTCCAAGAACAGCTCGCTAAATCTCTCCCAGGTCACCACACCTCTTCCTTCCAAATTCTTCTTAGTTTCCCACCAATAGTTCGCCTCACCCATCAGAAGGTAAGTGGCAAAGACAGTCTTCTGCTCCTCAGCGACACCTAGTATCTCGAAAGATTTTTCCATTTCCTTCAGCCAGGCCCTTGCCTCGACCGGGTCGGCAGTTCCTTTAAATTCTGGGGGTTTCAGGGATTTGAAGTTTCGGAAAGCATTAGCATTAGCATTCTGGGGTGGTTGCTGAACTGGGGGACGGTCCAAGTTCTGCCTAAGTAACTCCATGAACTGTTCCATAGGGCCTCCCCTAGGATGTTCTACCTCTTGGGTATCATCACCAGCTTCTTCTTCTTCATACTCAGAGTCATCAAACAAGTTATGATCGTTGCCCTCATTCTCACTCAGGTTGGCATTCTCCCCTTCATGGTTCTGGTGGCCTCCGGTTCCATGGTGGCTACCCTGGCCCTCAGAACTGATCAGGTGAGCTCGATTGTTCATTCTTCTGGGTGGCATGATTCTGATAATAAAACAAGGAATGGGTTAGGGTTTTCCAATTACCTGACAGCGTTTGCACGGGTCAGGAGCGTATCGTTCCTCCTCATAAGGGTGGAAATGCAAAAGTTTTAATAATTCGATGTTGGAGATAAAATGTCAAACATTTTTGGGGAAAAATCCCTTTGGGATGCGAAAACATTTACAAGAGTTTTCAAAATTTCGAAACCTCAAAAATATTTTTCAAAATTTCAAAACGAAATTTTTTTTTTGAAGAAAATCTATTTTTAAAGATTGTAGGAACATTTTTGGAAATTGTAGAAAACAATTTGAAATTGCATATCGTAAATTTGAAACAGCATGGTTGTATTTGTGGCCTGTAGCAGTTGTATAATCACAGTTGTATATCAAAACAGTAAAGCATGGCATCGGAAAGTAAAGCAGATGAGGCAATATTAAGGAAACTGAAACTAAATAAGTACGGTACAAGGGTTATCACAAGGTTTGGATGTT
The DNA here is from genome assembly GCA_036435485.1 of Saposhnikovia divaricata. Lineage (NCBI taxonomy): Eukaryota > Viridiplantae > Streptophyta > Magnoliopsida > Apiales > Apiaceae > Saposhnikovia > Saposhnikovia divaricata. The sequence continues at coordinate 61,258,246 of CM071597.1, read as the reverse complement.
AGAGCCAAATACATAGTTCCGATGTCAAAGTCTAGCAAAAGTGGAACAAATACAAGTACATCATCCGAATAGTCAGGCTACACAAAAGTAGGGCTACATCCGTACATACTACCCGAAGTCACATCTACATATCTGTAGGTCAGTCTACTCATCCACTGGTCAGAACGGATACCACTGCACAAGTCAACTATCCCGCAAAATCGACACACTAATGTCATCTGATCCTAGGGGACTGAGCTACCAGTAACACATCATGGGGCCGCACCGCGGCGGAGCAAGGTCCTCACTCAGGAAAATGCACGACGCACAACACGCCTAGCATCCCTAGCCTGGATCACTCCGCCCCCGCGGATCCCTAAACCAAGAATCCTATCGCGACTCCTCCTCTCAATCCTATGGAGTCGAGCCCTAGTCCTCCTAGCAACAGCGGTCCTCATCTCAGCCTGGATCCTCAAGCGCGCCTCGCGCTCCTCCACTAGTGCCCGCCTCGCCTCGTTAAGTCGGGCCTCTGCAGATAGTAAGTCTCGGGTCAGGAACTGTACCACGTAAGCGTGCTCAGTACCCGACACTGGGGGTAGGTCCATCGGTGGAGGTGGTATGACTGGAACAGGAGTAGGTGCAGCAGCAACAGCAGGAGCAGGAGCAGTAGCAGGGGTAGGGTCAAGCTCCTCCTCGCCAGAAGTATCATCCTCGGAGTCACCGTCCGATGAAACAGGGCTAGATGTCTGTGGAGAAGGTGGGGGTGACACAACACGACCCTCACCGGATCTCACACTCTACTCATCAGTAGCTACAGGAGATGGGGTAACAGGCTCTGGCTCAGGCTCAGGCTCAAAGGGCTCCTCAACGGGATCCTCATCATCAGTATCCTCTATCAGTGTAATCCAGGGGCCAAGCTCGGAGTCAGCACCCATATCCTCCTCAGGATCCTCGGTCTCTCGCATCAGTGCCTCATCATGCTCTCTCTCGAAAGCCTCAGGGTCTGGTATCTCCTCCATCTACACAAGGGAAATAAGGTGGGTCACTAACCATAAAAGAAAGGTTTAGGAGTAGTTCCCTCACGGGCCTTAAAGTCAGGGCTATATCCGATAACCCGACTACAAACTCGATGAGAGTTCTAAGTATTATTAATGTTGTTATTAAGGTTATCGTTATTGTTATTATTATTAGGGTTGCTTTCTTAAATTACTATCGTTTCTGAGAACTGTAACCTCGCTCTGATACCATTTCTGTGACGCCCCCAGATTCGGGGTCGGAGATCTAGGCGCTCACGGTCCATTTTCCATTAATAACATACCTGTTCTTGCACAGAATATAAATAACACAGCCATCGACCCCACAATAAACTCACACCGCACACACACACAGAGGTTAGAGCCTCAGAAACATCACACATTGATTAAACAGTAATAAAATTATCAGAGTTATTACAGACCGAATTAAATAGTATTTATGCTACCAGCAACACTTCGATATGAAGCGAAGTTGGCGGCTTGAAAGTTTGTTACGATACACTGCCTTGCACAGGTCATACTGATAAATAAAACGAACTAACAAAAGCTGCCAACCAATCCGGCTAATGGGGCCTACCGGTGGAATCTCAAGTGCTGGCTCGGGTCTAGTCACCTGCTTTCGAGCAGTCTGTCTGGTTCTTGCCATTTCGCTTAGCTGTTGTGTTTGTAAAATTTGAAAACAAGCAAGAGTGAGCAACTATAGCTCAGCAAGAAATATATGTATAAGGTAAGCAATATAACATTTCATATGATTGGCAGTTATTAAACTTGTTTGTATCAATCAGATATAAAATCACTTGTCATTGTTGATAAATCTCGAAGGTGCATCAATATGTGCCCTTGTTTTCAAAATAAACTTGCAGTTCTAGATACTGCATAGAGTCAACATCTTTCTCGTCAAAATAGAACACTATCAGCGACTTGGCACAAAAGCCTAAGAAGCAGTGTCAAAGCATTTTTCCAAAATTGAGGAATGGGACTTAAAGAAAACACAAAACCTGACAAGGATTGACGATGATCAGTCGCCACATCCAAGTCCAATAATCCGCGGGTCTTCTTAACCGGTAGAAGGATAGAAACTACATCCGTAACTATCCTTGAGTGAAAACTACATCCGTAATCACCCTCGATGAAAACTACATCCGTAATCATCCTTCGGCAACACCTGGGCCGGTATAATAAGTGATGGACCGCCTGGCTCACGGCCGCTTACACATCCCGGGAATCGTTCGTCAACGGTTCCCACACCTGCCAGAGTCCCTTTTTCTTTTTCTTTTAAAACTTGATTTTGATTGAAAACAGAGTAGTTGAGGTCCGACATCAGTTGACCGATGATTCTTGAAATCATACAAGAAGCAGAATCTGACCGGGGGTTTTCGAAAATGTTTTGAGTTCGAAAGAGTTCGAGTTTGAAAGTATTAAAAAGTATCTTGGATTAACTTTGTCTTTAAATAATGAATAATGATTAATAAATAATATTTTAAGATTTAATATTAATAATTAATGAAATAATTATTCGGTAAAATAAACTTTTAATCCAAGATAGGGTTTCGAGTATTTACGAAGATATGAACATAATACTTGAGTATACGATACTCCCCGAATGACCCTTCGGGTTTTCGCAATCTAGATACGATATAATAATACACCGCTCCCCGGTCAATAGTATATACGGACCGCTACGACCTCTATTGCTAGAGTCGTTGTCCGAAGAAAACATTTCAATCTAAGTTCAAGGGGTACAAGCATATATGTACTTATTCAATCTCAATTGCATCAATACTTCGATAAACATAGCATTTGATATAATTGAAAACTACAAACACAACAGTGAAAGTCCTTGTATATGGATAAGTTTTGAAAAGTAAACTTGCCTTGGTTTGGTTGGGGTGGTCGAGCGTGCGGAGTCGAACGATCTATACATAAGCAAAAATCCGCTCGTTAGTACCTTAACAATATCTCTTTAATTACGGGGTTTAGGGGGGTACGAAATTAACTTAACGACTTCGTCTTATGACTCTCTAGCCCCACTATAGGTTCATGTCATCACTCGATTACGCTCGTCACTTAATCGACTTAATTTAGTTACCACTTTCGAATCATAACCACTAACCCTAGAATTATTCTCCACTAATCGACTTTTTCCATTGCGCGAATTTTACTCTAGCATTTTTATAAAATCCAAAAATTCATATTTTAATCCAATTCATTTTGGGTGGTCTTCACCACTGCATTCCCTACATTCTCAAATTTTTCCATGATCCCACATATATTTTTAGGGGGTTTAAACAAGGTTCACAAGGGGGTCACTTAGTGCAGTCCGGAGTCCAGAAACACAATTCACTCCTCCGGCCATAACTTAAAATCTATACATCACCTAGCCATGAACCTTACATTTCCAGAAACTAAATTCAATTATCTTTCCAACAATATATGGTAGGACATCAGGGGACAATATTTGGGGGTTCAAAATCGTGTTACAATACAGGTCAATGTTCCTGGACAAAACTCAGCAAGCACAAACTACTTAGATCAACCATTTTTCACACTTCCACAACACAGTCAACAATTAATACCCTTAGATCAAGGTTCATAATACTCATGGAGATATATATATTATCCATAATCATAAAAGTCACAATCTCAACATCAAAACTCAAGATCCATGCTATCCAATACATATACAACCAAGATTAGCTCACAAACACATGGATCTACTACCATACTTTATAAATAATACATAACCAAGAGGGTTTGAGATTTTTATACATTCTTGAGCACCTAGGGACCTTGGATAAGCTTTTCAGAACTCAACAACACCTTAAATGGTCTCCTACAACACTTACAATCCAAGATCTAAAAGAAAATAAAACATGGTTACTATTCACCCAAGCTTTAACAATTTGTAACTTGAAATTGGGTGGATGAAATGGATTGAAATTGCTAACATGCCTTGTCTAGATGATGTAGATGACCTAGGATTTATGGTGTGATTTATGAGTGATGATAGAGGAGTAAAAAGAAATTTTCTTCTCCACTTTCCTTCTTGGCCGAGAGCAATACAAAAGGGGGGGGGGAGAAGAGTTTGTGTTTTTGGTTTTTGTGTTGTGTTGGTGAATAATGCATAAAGTTATGTTAGGTTGGGTGATACATATCATATAAGTATAGGTAAGTACTAGCAAGCATGGCCTCATGTACTACTTGTCCCCTTTTTTGAAAAAGCAAGTAACTAGGTACCATTCATCTTCCAATGGCTAACTAGTTTGCTTGATTTCTAACCACTTGGTTGCATGGGACTTGCATGCAATACTACTCCTTGTATTATTATTCTTCCACCAATGCTTGTTATTTATTCTTTAACTCGTATCGTATCTTAATTAATCTCTCGTAATAATATTTGGTCGCGTAGAGATTTCCCCTATAATTTCTTAAGTACTAATTGTGTAAATTCCTCGAATGTCCATAGTTCCTCGTAATAATTCTTAATAAATCCTTTAATACTCTAACCATTCTCAAATCCCAAGTTTTATAAATCTTACTAACGATAAGACTCCTGCCTTCACAATCTTCCTTTTTATCTTACACAATAAATGCAACAACGCAGTTTCTCAGACAATCAATTCTATTAATCAACAGGGATGACTAGAAAGGTTCCATATTGACAATGTCACAAGATATTAAATAAAAGGAAATATTACCAAAAATTAGGGTTCTTACAGTTTTCAACTGTAATAGTAAGACTTGTCTTCAAGTGTAGTTGTATAAGTGGAAGTGCGTAAGATTCTGGATTGTACAGATGAATTGTAATATTTAGTGTTACTTTTGATTATCGTTTCTGAGGCTCTAACGTGTTTGTGCGTAAGATTGAGGTCTGGATGGATGTATTGTTGAGTTGTAAAGTTAATACAGGTATGATATGGTTGGATGGTGATGTGACGACCTGAATCTTTGACCTCAGATTTGGGGGTGTCACAGAAATGGTATCAGAGCGATAAGTTACAGTACTCAGAAACGAGAGTGTTGAGAGTTAAGTCTAAGTAGGAGAATGACATAAGAGATCGTAGTAAACTTATTATTTGACTTCCGGAAGAGGTACCGGTGAGTAGAATGGACTGGAGTGTTTACTGGAGGTATTATACTAGGGTCGATAGAATCCTTAAAGACCTTCAGAATGATGAATAGAGGTTTGAGAGTCGTACATGACCTATCATAGGTAATGATATAGGAAGCATAGCGAAATCTCAAGAGCAGCTGAGGTAGAGGCGATATTGCCAATATGATCGGATGACTAGGCTGGCATAAATTTTGTGGCCCATAGTCCTCCACAGTTTAGGAGGCGGCATTTTAAGAATCAAGAAGTTTAGACTTCCCTACATAATTAAGGATACTTAGTACTTGGAATAATGAAAGTCTTTTACTTTGGTTATAAGATCCGATTTTCGATAAGTAACGGGTTTACCTGAAAGTTGGTCACTATGTCGTTGTGGATTTCATTACCCTTGATGGCGAATTTTACATGTGTTATACGAGAATGTTATCATAAGACGAGCGTGCTAGATAATTCCACGCATGATTCGGACGCTAGAGCATGGTATTTCAACTTAGAGAACAAACAAGTAGAATTAACAAAGGGACTCAAGAGAAGTTGAATATGGTTGCAACGAGCGGTACAGTGATCTCAGAGTCTACCAAAAGAAAAGACTAGCGGGTCTAGAGTGGGATCCTTTGATAGAAATGTTATCAGGGACTACGTATATATGTATTGTAGACCTCAATATTTTTGGTATATGTTCGCATACACACACCCGTCACTGAACCTATGGACTGCACTGAGATCCCTGAGAGATCTCTTTGATCTGTTCCCAGGGGGAACTGGACACTTGTGATTCATGTCGGAAGGCATGAAGTAGGACCCTATGGACTTAGCAGGTGTCCCCGGAATGATGTGAAGCTTGGTCTTCAGGATAAAGCACGGAAATGATAGATATATTTGTGAAACCCCAACTCGATAAATGACTTTAAGATGATGATTGAGAGACGCACTAGTTGGTGTCTTGTATTACGAAGACGAAGAGATGGAGTTACCCTCATAATGGTGATAATGAGATGCACGAATGATCATTAACTTATTTTGGTAACTACCGGCAGGTGCACTACTTCATTTTAAACTGTTCACTAACCCTGTTACCTCGATTAGTTTATATCAGGTAACCCTTCTAGCTTTCTACTTCAAACTTGTGGAATAACAACCAGTGAGATACTTTCCCTAAAGCAGGACTTATCCGAAGTAATTTTATTTGATCCGTGAACATTCTATTTAAAAAATTTATGATGATCATGTTCGGCTCAGGCCTATTTACACTTTCTTTCAATTATCCAAGGAAGGTTCAACAAATATTTCCGTAATTAATCGATGAATATTACTTAACGAATATTGATATTTGATTGCTTCTTTCATACTTGCACTCTTCAGTTGAGCTCATAAATATTTAACAAATTACTGAGGACATGGACGATCTAATGTCCAGACATCCTTCATGAATTCTTTTCTTCTATTCAAGATGAGATTTTACATCGTACATTGAAATCATAGTAAGGATATCATTTTGATATTGGTATTCTGAATTTAATTCTATTGTAGGATCTGATAAAGTATGTGTACGGAGGCACCCTTGGGTGGACCGTTTCACTGGTAAGTAATATATGATGAGAGGTTATCGATTGTTCCGATACCTAGAACATTCTCTTCAGATTTTATAGTTTTCTTTTTCAAACTTAATAACTTCTTATTTCCATTCGTTGTCCGAGTAGCCTAAAGTTTCTTCAGTGGCTACGATGTTGAAATTCCGTTCTAGCCAATTGAAACTGGCTAGTCGATATGTCAATATGAATGACTAGTTGATTGTTCTAACTAGTCAAAATTGTAATGTTGTGAAGAACACCTAGCTAATTGTCCTAGCTAGTGGTGATGTCTCAAACAGGTGAACTAGCAAATTTTGTCTAGCTAGTTGCTAGTGTTTCTTGAAAAGGACTAGTTATTGTTTCACTGGTCCAACTCCCAATTGAATTCATTCCGCAATGCATTTTGCATGTGATAAAGTATGATGATGAAAGTTTTGACGAATAACTTGATTGGGACCTAGTGAGGTCGCCCACTCAACTTGAATTCTACCCATCTTCGTATCAGACTTTATGTCACTTGAATATTCTGTTCTTTCATTCATATATTGAAGATTCATTTGAAACCATAGATTACTTGAATGATAAACTGCTTCATTTTTTTATTGTCATAGAGTAAAATTGCTTTCGATCGATTGACCTTTATCAATGGGACTTTTAGATCCTCTATTTTTGAGGAAAATAAAGGTGCTGGAGATCTATTCCGATTTTGACACTCCACGTGTGAGCGATAAATGAATAATTGAAAATATGATCATACAAAGGTGGGAGATGAAGGCACTAAAAGATGATTTGATCGAAGTTTGTGATTTTATGGTGGTTAGTCGATAGGAAAATTGATGTTTTATAATTTCTGAATATTTATTTGAAAAGATTTTTGGTGATTTACGTTTAGAAATTTGGTGATTTCTGGTGAAATTTAGTGATTTACGTTGAAATTTTTGTGATTTGGGCTGGTGATTTGCGTTTAGAAAAATTGGTGATTTCTGATGAAATTTAGTGCACGTTGAAATTTTTGTGATTTGGGTTGAAATTTTGGTGGTTTTGTAGGCGTCATGGTGGTGGTATAAGTGTGGTGGTGGTTAAATTTTGATTATTTTTTATTAATATTTTGGTTTTTTGAAAATTAATTATATGAATTACTGGGCAATATTATTGTGGTGTTCATTGCAAGGTGTGGAAAAGATGGTCCATGTGATACCCAGTAGTGAAGATATACAATTATAAAACAAATTTACGTGCATATTTAATTTTTATAATTATATAAAATTAAAAAAATAATAAAACTGATATTAGGCTCTTAGTTCTCTTTATAAGGAGGGTCTCATTGGAGTAATCCTATATATATATATATATATAGATAGATAGAAAAAGGACCCTGAGATATATCTCAGGAAACTTTTCCTAAGATACATACAAAATAACCTTTAAATTTTGCTCGGCTCGCATGGCTAATTAAAAATATCTGAATTTACTAAAATGCCTACCCCATTTTTATATATAAAAATTAGGCATCTCAGGAATATATATATATATATATATATATATATATATATATATATATATATATATATATATTTATTTATTTCAAAAAACTAGTCGAAAATGACAACTGAAAACTAGAACTTGCAATCGAAAATTCGTCTGCTCCCCTATATTGCATCGAAGTTGCATATATATATATATATATATATATATATATATATATATATATATATATATATATATATATATATATATATATATATATTTCAAAAAACTAGTCGAAAATGACAACTGAAAACTAGAACTTGCAATCGAAAATTCGTCTGCTCCCCTATATTGCATCGAAGTTGCATATAATGTTGCATATGAGGTTGCATAGCAACCTCATATGCAACCATATATGCAACCGAAAACTGAAAACTGGAAGTTGCAACTTACAGTTGTCATTTTCGACCAGTTTTTTGAAATATATATATATATATATATATATATATATATATATATTAGATTTCAAAAAAAAATGCTCAAAAATGACAATTGAACACTGGAACTTGCAATCAGAAATTCGTCTGCTCCCATATATAGCATCGAAGTTGCAACTTCCAGTTTTCAGTTGCAACTTTTGCAACTTCCAGTTTTCAATTGCAATTTTTGCACCTCATTTGTTCAGTTGCAACTTTTGCAACTCACACGGCTGGCGCCGTTCTGAATTTACAAATGAGGTTGCAAACGTTGCAAAACGTATTTTTAAAAAAATAAAAAGTTAAAAACAAAGTTGGTAGTATATTTGTAAAAGTAAGATTGTAGAATTGAAAGAGGAAGTTAATGAAAGTAAAAACGTAAAAGAAAGTTAAAAACATACATATTTTTGTAAATATCCCTAAACTTAATAATTATCACATACCTTATAAATTTTTAGTTAAAATCATTTTCACTGTAAAGATGAAATTTGTAGAATAGATAAACAAATTATTTTGTAATTTTTGAAATAATTGGACGATTTCACTTTAAACTATATGCTATTTGTATTGCTCTATTTTAGAAATTTAAATAAGTATTGAATACAAAGTCAAATTTTCATTTTAATTATGAATCAATGAGTTATCACAGACTACAGGTTCAATTGTATATTCAGGTATCTTAGATATATTTTTACTAAAATATATACATTGTTTTATTAAATATTTCTTTTTTTGCTAAGCAACATTATTAAATATTTAAATAAAAGTAGATAAATATCCAATTATCTAACAAAAATAAATAAGACATACATAAAATAATCCATTAAAAAAATCATGCTCTTATTTAGATTAAAGTAAACGGATAGAGGTGTCATATTTTAAATTAAATCAGTGTGTCATATTTTACATGTCACTTTTGAAAATATCAAATCAGTGAGCAAAAGAATTGGTTGGATAATTTTCTATCTCCAATTAACACATTAAAAATGGGAGTAAAATTAAGTTCCAAAAAATTCAAATTTAAAAAATAATAGATAATAGAATATTTGAAAAATTATCCTTAAATTTGTATATATAATATAAGACATTTGCTTGGAATTAAATCATGTAAAATGGGATATGACGCATAATTCATTTCAAATACTAGATTCTCAATTTTCATCATAAATTCTCATTTTAAAATTTAACTGTATCCATATATGTCATTTGATCAATAGTAAAAGAATTTGTACATGTTTAATTAACATGACATAAATTATTCAAAAGTTATTTAATTGTTTCACATGCATTAGGAACTTCATGATAAAATATATTTTAGATGATTTTATTCTCATAATTATTGTGTTTTGCATTGATTTGATTGTTTTATTGTAGGAAATAAGGAATTCATAACTTGGAAGGATTTGTAGCAAAAAGAGCTAATTTGAAGTTTAAATACAAGAAAATTCGTATTATTGGGATACATGTACTTCCTACACTATTTGGGCCCTATCTTGAGTTTCAGAAGTCGGATTTCGATGATCTTACAACCCACGCGAAACTTGTAAAATTCTATTTCATTCTAAGGTGGTCTAGCAAGCAGAGCCCAACTGGAAAAGCCCAGAAACTGAGGAGCAAAAGCAGTTACGAATTTTACATAAAGAATCCTATTCAATTATGAATATCTACTGGTATAATATTTAGAACAATAAAATTATTATTATTATTAATAGAGGATCAGAAATATTAGTTTGATTATTAGTTTTATGGAGGAGATAGAGACGTGTGATTTTTACATAGACATCTAGGGTTTTCTTCTTCATCTTTGAGGATGGATGTATTCTTGTTGAAATAGCTTGGATTCATCACCAATTATGTAAGCTTAAGGTATTCCTCATATTCCTTTCTTTTCATAGTATATGTTTTACATGGCTTTAGTTATTATTTCTATTGCTTTTAATCTTATTATTAGTGAGTAGTCGTAGCTAGGGTTTAAAGGGGAAGCCATGTTTGCACTATAATTGGCATGATTTTCACAGTGATTTGATTGATTACGGTTATTATAGTTGATTATGTTTTAATCATTAATTTGTGTAATTGGCCGATATCATGAATTAATTCTATGCGAATAGGAGTAATAGATCGAGAGATTTTACTCACTAGAGGCACACGTACGACTAGCAGAATTGAATTTGAATGCGAGAGCATCATTGGATTTCTGAGAGCGTTAATACTCGAGAGAGATTAGCATTGCTTTAATTACCTAACTGATTGAATTACTAAAAGTGGTTAATTGTGTAAGCATGTTTCGAGAGTGTTATTACTTGAGAGAGAATGACAAACTCTAGTTACTTGACCACGTTAACTGTTTTAGCTTAGGAGCCAGTTATTTTACAAGCATGGTGGACCTGATTGCCCTATATTTTAAATTCATTAGTTTAGTATTTATTTAGTAAGTGTTAATTTAGTTATAGTTATTAGTTAGTTCAGATCTTTAAATAATCATTTGTCCTTGAAACAATTGATAATAATTGAATCGGAATCGATAGAACCTATCTACTTGTGGATACGACCCGCTTGCCATTCTGTACTGGAAATAGACACCGTGCGGTTGCGGTACTATATTTTTAACAAGTCACTTCCCACTTTCGCAGAAGAGGTATATCGTTTAATCGTTAAGTAAATTCTCATGTAGCAAAATCTTGCCCATTTTTTTAAAGGTTGCCTTTTTTTCTTTTCATTAATTATTATCAGGTATCAAATTATTGTATGGCCGAAGATGATACTGAAGCTTTCAACTTCCTTCTCTTGGTTCGTGCAGCAAAAAGACTCATTAGAAAAAACAGCAACAAAATTGATTGCTGTTATGGAATAAAAACGAGGGTTTGTAAATTGTGGCTAGGATTTGTATGTATTAAATAAAAGGGATGGTGAGCTTCGAGCTTTAATGGCTGTTCTTGCGTTCGAGACTGATCGGTCCTTACAAGATGCCTACGTATCTCTGTATTGCTAGAGAATCAAGCCAACGTAGTTCTGAGAATGAGGGGTCAGGTCCTTTACATAGGCTGTAGGAGCCTTAGAATTATGGTAGGAGTCAGAGACTTGGTGGACAAGTCTTCCTTGAAGAAGGTTCCAGATCTATTCCTTGTAGGAATCAGTTTCCATATCGAATTGGATGCCTTGGTGGCTAAGTCTGATGGAGATAATATCCTTATCCAACTCTTATTGCTGAGCTGTTTATTTCCCTCAATATTAATTACGAAATTAATATTAAAATAGGGATTCTGACCTCATTAATGGGCCCCACATTTGGACCATGCTGGGTCTAATTAATGCCATATTAAATGTGTCTTTAGGGCTTATTTTTAGCCCATATCATTTGCCCCCCAACTTCTAGGAAAACTGATCAGGTTTTCGTAGAAGTTATATTTGCCTTAATCGAGACTCGGGGTCGTTTTTATCCCTTACCTGGGACTTCTTAATTTTCCTACCCTTATATGGGAATTTTGGTTTACACTAGTGTTTCACGAGTATCGTCCTGATTGTAAAGTGTGGAGCGACCTACACATTTACGACGATTTGCCTTATTCGAGGCTTTAATTTGTGCTTACTTTTAGCAATTTCGGCACTTTTATAGAGCTTTTATGCATTATTAGCATAAATTATTGCTCAATTTGTCAAGAAGATATTTCTATAATTTTCCTCGTATTTTTCTGTACCTTTCCTAATAATTTAGGAATTTTTTATGTACCCACAGGTATTTTTCTAAATTATTCCTAATAATTTAGAAATTTTTAATGTACCCACAGGTATTTTCCTTAATTATTCCTAATAATTTAGGAATTTTTGTGTACCCATAGGTATTTTTCGTAATTATTCCTAATAATTTAGGAATTTTTAGGTACCCACAGGTATTTTCCTTAATTATTCCTAATAATTTAGGAATTTTTAATGTACCCACAGGTATTTTTCTAAATTATTTCTAATAATTTAGGAATTTTTAATGTACCCACAGGTATTTTCCTTAATTATTCCTAATAATTTAGGAATTTTTAATGTACCCACAGGTATTTTTCTAAATTATTTCTAATAATTTAGGAATTTTTGTGTACCCACAGGTATTTTTCGTAATTATTCCTAATAATTTAGGAATTTTTATGTACCCACAGGTATTTTTCGTAATTATTCCTAATAATTTAGGAATTTTTATGTACCAACAGGTATTTTCCTTAATTATTCCTAATAATTTAGGATTTTTTTTTAGCATCAGGGACCATTTTGCAAATGGCCAAAACATAGGGTACTAAACAGCAATTTGGCCATTTAACCATGTAAATAGAAGCTAGGCGGGGGTGCACCCGCGTAGAAGCCCATGTCATTTCCCACGCCCAGGGGAGAAACTTGGGTGGCGTGGGTAAGTTTTTTGTGTTTTTTTTTTTTGTTTTCCTCCTTTTTCCTTTTTTTTTCTTTTTCTTTCTTTTTTTTTTTAACCATCAGGTTTTATACATTTTATTTTCGATAATTTTTACCAAAAATAAAATGTTGGGCCTCATGCCTTAGAAATAATTTTATAAATTATTCAAACATTTTTTTGATTTAATAGGTATTTTTACCCATTTTATCATCACTTCTAGCCTATTTTCAGAATTTTTAAGGATTTTATTCCTTTTTTAATTTCTGAAAAATGGCTTGTCGTTCGAAGAGGAGCCCTGGGCGTGGGTACCCCCGCCAAGGAGACCTTCTCCTTAGGCACGCCAAGGAAGTTGGTCTCCTGGGCGTGGGTATTTCATGCCTTCAATTTTCAAAATTTATTCTGGGCGTGGGTACCCCCGCCAAGGAGACCTTCTCCTTAGGCATGCCAAGGAAGTTGGTCTCCTGGGCGTGGGTATTTCATGCCTTCATTTGTACAACCACTCTAGGCGTGGGTATCCCCGCCTAGGAGATGTTTTTGCCAACCACGTCTAGGAGATATGGCTTCCTGACCGTGGGTATTTTTTCACCCTCAATTCGTACAACCTTGGCGTGGGTACCCCCGCCAAGGAGGCACTTTTTGATACCTTGTCTTATGATTTTAAGTCTTCTTGGCGTGGGTACTTTAATACCCTTCATTTTTTACTCCAGCCTTGGCGTGGGTATCCCCGCCAAGGAGGCTTTATTTGATCCAACGCCTATGAGATTTAGCTTCTTGGGCGTTGGTGTTCTAGGCTCCTATCCTTTGGGCCAATTTTTATTTATGGGCCGCCTCTTTGGCTTTTGTCGGGCTCCCAGCCCTATTATTTTCAAATTTTTGAGATTCCCGCAGAACCTTGAAACGACCCGTTTCTTAGCTTTCGTGACCTTCAGGGCCTTAATTCGTTTGCTGAGTCCTTGATTCGAAAACGAGAATTCATTCGTGGTTGTTGGTTATCATCAACCTTTCAACCTTTAACTCTCATTCTAAGATGTTGAAATGATGGAGTCCCTTAGTTTTTGCCCCCTTGCCTCATATAGTGGGGGTCTTGCTTCTCGGTTGATCGTTCAAGAAGTTCACTCGCCACTGAGCACTTGACTTTAAGTCTGGTATGCCTTGGCTGGTTCTCAACCCTCTATCTTACTTCTAGGTTTCCAACCTTCTTCTTATACTTGTAGAACCTTGGCTAGGTTTTAAGTAGCCTGATGCCTCTTGTCAGGTTCGTTTGGAGGCAGATAACCTTGTTGGCCATCAAGGCTTGAATTTTGAGATTTGAAGTTCAAGACCTCAAGTGTAGAATTGTAAAGGACTTCTTATCTCAACACTCTCATTAACAGTTTTCGTGCTTTCAAGGAAATATCAAGGAGCCAACCAGTCTTAAGATGAGCTTTGATAGGGTCTATCTGACAGCTTCCTACATCAAACGGTGCCACCAACTTCGAATCGATGGTGGGGGTCTTCAGGACTTGGAAGTAGACGCTCCCAGAATGGGTCTCGACCCTTGAATTGAGATAAGGCATCGACCTTTGTATTCTCCTCCCTTGGGATATACCTGGCACTCATCTAACTGGGCTATCACAGCTTTCACAATCCTCAAGTATTTGGGCATATTCTTTTCTCTAACCTCAAACTCTCCATTGACTTGTGAGACTACCAACTTTGAGTCTCCACAGACTTTCAGGTTCTTGACCCTCAGGGCTCTTGTCAGTCTAAGGTCGGCTATCAGAGCTTCATACTCCGCCTCGTTGTAGGTTGTTTGGAAGTCGAACTTCAAGGCATACTCGAGTGTGAACCCATCGGGGCTTTGCAGAACTTAACCTGCATCACTGGTTTTTGTTTTTGATGCCCCATGAAAATAGAGCTTCCAATATTCCTTCTTCTCTTCCAGGGGTTTCTCACCTTGCTGACCTTCCTGGTCTATTACCTCCTGCCCCCCGACTTCTTGGTTGTCAATGGTATATTCAACCACGAAGTCAGCTAGAGCCTGGGCTTTGATGGCCGTCCTAGGCTTGTACTTAACATCGAATTCTCCTAGTTTGATTGCCCATTTGATGAGCCTTCCATTGGCTTTCGGGCTATGCAATATGTTTCTTCAGCGGGTGTTCCATCAGGACTTCAACGTTTGTCTTTATCCAGGGTCCTTCAAGGACTTAAACTCTTATCTGCTGTAACCTAACTCTACCCTTCGGGGTATGCATTTGTTTGTTTTCATTCGTGTATTCTTTTATTTTCGGTACTTGGTCTTCTTTGACTCACACATCAGGTGCTTGGCACATAAATAAAATCACAATCAATGAATGGAAAACAAACTTGCATTAATAACTTGAAATGGGTTCAACCCTTACATAGAGTACTACTGTCCTACTCGGAGCAACATGCTCTACAATGGTTTTAATAAACCTTATTTCTACTTCTACTATATAAATATGAAGCTAAGTCCTACTAGGATAACTTAAGCCCAATCGAGCCTTTTCAAGACTAGGTTTGCACTACTTGATTTTGTTTTTGATGCTCCATCAAAATAGAGCACCCACCACTCCTTCTGGTCTCCTCATTCTTATTCTGCAATTCACTTCCTGCTCGGGGTACTACCTCCTGCCCCCCGACTTCTTGGTTGCCAATGGTACACTCAACCACAAAGTCAGTTAACGCCTTAGCCTCAATGGCTGTCCGAGGCTTCTGTGTGATGTCCTCTGCTGACCTTTCTTTGTGTTGCTTACCACTGTAGACATCCATGTCTTCAATCGGAAGGACCTGCCCCCCGACTCCATCAGGCCTTAACGAGGCTACATAACAGCTTCGTGCCATCTTCTGATCACCTTTATGTTCTCCAACACCATTCCTGGTAGGGAACTTGATCTTCACATGATAGGTTGAGGCAACAGCCTTGAATGCATGAAGTCCAGTCCTTCCAAGGATAGCGTTGTACGTTGAAGCCGCCTTGATTACCAGGAAGTTCAACATCTGAGTGGCCTCCTTGGGCTCTTGCCCGATAGTTACAGGCAGCTGAATAGTCCCTTCAACTTTGGATTTTACTCCATTAAATCCGTATATAGGCATGTTATTGGGGGTCAATTAAGAGTCGTTGTATCCCATCTTCACAAATGCATCATGAAATAAAATATCCACAGAAGCCCCATTGTCTATCAAGACTCGTTTTACTTCTGAATTTCCAATCACAGGAGTTATGACCAACGGGTCGTCATGGGGGAATTTCACCCCTTCCAAGTCTGAATCATCGAAACCAATTACCATCTCAGTTTTAGCACGCTTCGGGGCTTCTCCCACAATGTGCATTACTTCTCTAGCATAAGCCTTTCGAGAATTCTTAGTTGTGCCAGCTGCTGTCGGGCCTCCCCAGATCATGTCGATAACTGCCCTTCGGGGCTGTGGATTGCGGTCATGGTTGTCATCCCTTCTATTATAGTCTCTTCTCTGATTACCACGGTCTTCACCCTTAGTGAAGTGCCTCAGCTTCCCTCTTCGGATCAAAAACTCGATCTCATCTTTGAGTTGCTTGCAATCGTCAGTGTCATGCCCCACATCTCTATGGAATCTGCAATACTGATTCTGGTTTCTCTTTGCGGGATCACCCCTGAGTGGCTTCGGCCATCTGAAATCCTTATCATTCTCAATGTCCAACAAGATTCGACTCCTAGGAGTATTCAACCTTGCATACTCAGTGAACCTTGACCCTTGGTTCTTCTTAGGGGCAGAGTCGGAGTCCTCGCTAGTTCGGGGATACTTGTCCCTAGCATCATACTCTTGATCATCATAGTCCTGGTCTTGCTTTCGCTTCTTGGAGTCATTGTTACCTCCTGTAGTTTCCTTCTTCATGCTGTCCTCAGCCTTGATATATTTATTAGCCCTTCGTTGGAGTTCATCCATACTTTCAGGGGGGTGTTTTGCCAACGACCTCTTAAAAAAGAGATCCGTGGTTCCATGCTGCAAGGCTACCATAGCCACCTTATTTTCCAAATCAGTGATGTTTAGGGTCTCCTTAGTGAATCGCTTGATATAATCTCTTAAGTTCTCATTCTTTCCCTGTGTTACATACATAAGGGATGCGGAGCTTTTCTCATGAATTCTTCCGCTAATGAATTGACTGACAAAAGCGGTACTCAACTCCTTGAAAGAGCTAATCGAGTTTGGAGGTAAACGACTATACCAGCGTTGCGCCATGCCCGACAGGGTTTGGGGGAACGCCCTACACTTAAGGGCATCGTTAGCAGGCTGCAGTAACAATGCGCTCGTAAACGTTCTCACATGAGTTGCAGGATCCCCCGTTCCATCGTAAGCTTTGATTGTGGGCATCTTAAACTTTCGGGAGATATGTGCGTTCATCACCTCCTTAGTGAATGGAGGGGTTGGATCATCAAGATCTCCTTGTAGCATCAGATCTTTGGGGTTACTCTTGGGGAGTTCCATCCTTGTAATTCCTCTGGTTGGGGCTTCAGCCCTTCGGTGTCTCCTCGAAGACCTCTCCAAATCTATGAAGGGAATCCCTCCTGAAGTCGGAGGAGGTCGAGTCTGATTAGGGTTCTTTCTCTCTTGCTCCCTTGCTTGGTCGTCCTTCAGCTTCTGAATCTCGGCTTCATAAGCCTTAATTTTCTCTGCAATTGTTAAAGGACCATCACGGTTTGATGGATTCCTCCTCAGAGGTTCCTTACTAGCACGTCGCCTCCTTGGGGCTTCGTCTCGATCATCATCTTCAAACGACGAGTCTCCAGTATAAGGACCAGAGTAATCATAGTATCCTGGTTCAGGAGGGGCCGGGCCTCTAAGATAAGAGGGTTGTTGTTGCCCATGGATCAGCCGAGCATGACCGCTTGGTCCTGGATCCCTTGGATCTTGGGGGTAGTTAGGCAGCCCATACAGTGGGTTGGTATTGACAGGGAGCGAAGAAGTGGAGAGGAGAGACTATCATCTGGAGCGGGTTAGTCTCTTGTCCTAGAGGGACGATTACTGGCTGAGGTTCTTCAACAAGGGGATTCGTCCCTTGTGGTTGAGAGATCTGAGTATGAGGGTTTGTTTCCGTCAATGGGGGTACAGACCCTTGCTCTATACCAACAGGAGGAGCAGTGATTGGTGGAACGACGGTTCCAGAGGTAGCCTCGGTTGAGACCGGTGTTGTTCTTCGAGTGGTAACCATGGTTGATGTCTTTGTCCCACAGACGGCGCCAAATGTTATGGAATAAAAACGAGGGTTTGTAAATTGCGGCTAGGATTTGTATGTATTAAATAAAAGGGATGGTGAGTTCGAGCTTTAATGGCTGTTCTTGCGTTCGAGACTGATCGGTCCTCACAAGATGCCTACGTATCTCTGTATTGCTAGAGAATCAAGCCAACGTAGTTCTGAGAATGAGGGGTCAGGCCCTTTATATAAGCTGTAGGAGCCTTAGAATTATGGTAGGAGTCAGAGACTTGGTGGACAAGTCTTCCTTGAAGAAGGTTCCAGATCTATTCCTTGTAGGAATCAGTTTCCATATCGAATTGGATGCCTTGGTGGCTAAGTCTGATGGAGATAATATCCTTATCCAACTCTTATTGCTGAGCTGTTTATTTCCCTCAATATTAATTACGAAATTAATATTAAAATAGGGATTCTGACCTCATTAATGGGCCCCACGTTTGGACCATGCTGGGTCTAATTAATGCCATATTAAATGTGTCTTTAGGGCTTATTTTCAGCCCATATCAATTGCGAAGGAAATTTATATATATATATATATATATATATATATATATATATATATATATATATATATATATATATATATATATATATATATATATATATATATATATATATATATATATATATATCCTATCTCTTTCATGTCTACATCTTAGAGCATCTCCAAGAGACTCTTTATAGGAGTTCTTAAGTGAAAATATTGAGAGGGTATAAAAAATTAGAGCTCTAAAAGATTCTTAAAGGCTCTTTAAAAAGTTAAGGGCTCATTCTTTCTCCATATTTTTCATAGCCTCTAGGTAGCTCTTAACTTTTTTCATTAATAAAATATTCATTCCCTCAATTATTTCATTACTTGAATTCAAAATTTTCTCATAATGTAGTTAAAATATGAATAAAATATAAATAAAGAGCAAGTATAAAGAGCATTGTTAGAGTTGACACTATAAACGATGCAGTAACTTACTAAGAGCTTGACTATTTGATAGTATTTTTAAGAGTCTCCTAGTTTGCTACTTAATTACACTAATGCCTTCAGATTGATTTATAGGTTGAGACAAACAAAAAATATTCTAATGAAATTAAGGAAATCTCTAGAAAAGACGTAACTCTACAAATTGAACTCACTAATGGCAACATTCTAGTCAATAGCAATGTGTACCATGCTACTGATGCATATGAATCTGTCAATGATAATTCGTCAAAGTCTGAGACAATAATATCTGATTTTGAATCTTCTAGCTTCAAAGATGTGAGTCAAGAATTACATCAATTTTATGTAGACTAAAATTATTGAGGTTCTAGACTGAGAATACGTCGAGTTCTGTCACATCATGCACAAAGAAAATTAAAAATAGTTACATATATTTTTTATTATGATCCATACAAGTCTTGATTTGTCAGGATAGTACTTTTCTAATTCATTATTCTCTATTGGGAGGAACTCTAAAAAGAAAGTTAGCAGTTAACAGCAATGCAGTTATGGAGTCTGTGAGGAAGAATGTGGCCAGAATTTCATTATGAGCAATTGCTTTTCATTTCATTAATTAATAATTTGTTGTTAAGTTACAATAGATGTTGTGTTCTATTTACTTCTAAACATCTATTATTTCTTTCGAATGCTTATGTATCTAAGTTCTACCTCCGATTTAATATTTACTCGAAGCTCTATGTTTATGTTTTTACTTAAGAAAATATGATTCCTAAATGGACTGTATCTACCGTTCGTGACATTCAAACATTTATTAGCTATTTGTTTACGAAAATGTGTTTAATTTATAGCGATCATTGTCATTGGTAAACGTTCATGTCGGTTGTAATGAGTACATCTCTTTTTCAAAATGAATGAATAAAAATGAATTAACGTGTGCGAAGTACGAACAATATTGCTAATTTTATATTAATAGTGAATAAACAAACGGTTGAACTTGGCTCCAAAAATATTAGAGAAACTTAGGAAGTAGGAGGTAGGAAGTGCATATGAACCACGATCCATTTTAAGTTTCTGGTCTATTATGATGTATATATTTGTTATCCATTCCAGATCCATTTACATATTTTATATAGGTTGCATTATCAGTAAACAGCACAGATAATCCGTGATTACATTTGTACGAAGTCAATATCTTGTACACTATAGTTTTCTTTTTGAGGGCCAGTAGAGTGAAACTGTAGTTAATTAAGTAACAAAAATATGTGCAAAACGTATTTACAGAAGCATTTAAGAGTTTCAAAAGTAATTAAAGGAATTTGTCTTTCATTGCCTTCCAGTTATCCCACACTTATTTCATGTTCTACAAGATCGTCCCATAGTGTTAGTAGTTTAGATTTCGTTTGGTATTACTCTTATAGTTACTAATATTTGGAAAATGATCAAAAGTATCATTTTTTTAATTTGTATACAAACACCCATTTTTAAGTATTATGCATTTTCAAAACTGGATAGTACTAAATAAGTATCACTTAAAAAAATAAAAAAGAAACGAAAAAATAAAAATATACAGATACGCGTTCTAAATATGCATATCACTTACACTTTCCAGGTGATACGCATTCTTAGGTTGCGTGTCACCCACTCAAATTTATTTAGTTTTTTTTATAAAAAAACATTTTTTTTATAAAATATCCATTTATCAAATGTGTATTAATAATATTCGTTTTGGAAAGGCGTAATAAATTGGTATATTTGATTAGAAAATTTCAAATTGATATTTTTACAAAAAGTTTAAAAAATGGTTTTTTGACATTTTTCATTTTTTAAAAAAATAAATAAACAATTGGTTATCAAACTTCAATAATTGGTAATTGAAAAACCTTTTTCATATCTATAAAGCTATTTTTAGAAAAAAAAATGTGTCCATACAAATTCGTTTGATTTGGTTTTAAAGCATTAAAGTTGGATTCAGTTCCACTATTGATAAATTAAATTTTTTGGTTCGATATGATTTAGCCCTTCAAATATTCGAAAATCAATCGATACATAGCCTTAACTTTGAAAATTTATCAAATTATAAGTATTGTTGATTGGCTTCATTAATTTATTAATCACATTGCAAAGCCCATTGTTCCAATTTTTTTTCATCATGGAAATTATCAAAACAAAACTTTTGCATTTTTTAAGAAAAATTGCAAAAAGGCTATTCAACGCATGCTTTTACAAAACATTCTTATACTTTCAATGATATTATATGGGTTTGGTTCAAACATGAATCTTTTATTAAAATTTAGGACCAATCTATACTGTAAATTTTGTTTTATCAACGATGATTGATATTTATCCGTTTTACTGCATTACACATTATATTTAATTTTGCTTTTCTCAATAGTATATTCGTAGATTTTGCTTTTTGAAATGATACATCAAATAATATTAGCTTCCTTTTGGCACCCTTATACTAATATATTCCTTGGACGAGTATGTTGAAGAGTGTATATTAATACAAGGATATCGAACGGAAAACGGAAACCATGAACCAGGGACCAACCCGGCTTAACCTGTGCAGTCAACCCAACTGCACAGGGCTCAAAATTTCCAGGGGCCCCCAATTAGTTAAGGCCCATTACAGTAGGTAGGCATCAGAAAAAAAAAAGATTGCCGGAAACTCAAAGATTAATTAACAACTGGCGATTTTTCTGGACAGCTGGGCTTACTCTCTCTCAATCTTGATTTGCGGAAGAAATCAAATGAGTATGATTATATCTCTCTACTCAATCAATCTATTCTTATGTTGATTCCAATTCACAAGTAAAGGTAAAAAAATCTCTTTTATATACAACTCATCTTATTTTCATTCTTTACATCTCATTATCTCAATCAACTCAATACTAATTCACTATATTATATTTATCTTCTTTTCAATTAATTATAGCTAAACAAACAACCTTTTGGTTCTGGGAATTTACTATACATATATTTGGATTTTGGACTCCGATTTGGTCAATTTCATCAAAAGGAGGCACGTGGCTTGAAGAATTGGAGAATTAAAGTACTCGTTGTCGGCTTAAAATTGTAGTTTCCAGGTTTTTTCAATCCATTTATCACTTTCATCATATTATAATTTCTTGTGAGATTTTTAATTATGCCTCCAAAAATTAGAAAATATGATTCCGGGTATGGAAAGTGCAAAAAAAAAAGAGATGAAGAATTGGTTGAGTCTCAAAAAGGAGCGCTTAATAGGTTTTTTATAAAAGAACCACAAGTTTCGATTGAAAATGAAAATGTTGCTAATGTGCCTAATAGTCCTAGTGTGTCTACTGATCTTAATGTGCCTATTGATGCTAATGTGTTTAGTGATGCTAGTTTGCCCACTAATGTTAGTACGCCTGTTGAAAATGATGATATTAATAATGTGCCTGTTGAAGATGCCAATATTGATGAGTGTCTATTGAAAATGATAACATGGCTGTTGAAAATGATAATATTGAACTTATGTCTAAAACTTATGATTTTCCTGATATATATGATCCGAGAACTTGGGATGGGCTTTATTCTAAGTTGATTGATTTATTAGTAAAAAGGGGTCCTAAGAGGGATAATTCTATTACAAAAGGTCCTAAAGATAAATTTTCCAGGAGGTTACTAGTAACTTGTACACTAGAGTTTTATCAAATGGCAAGAAGTGTGATAGAGATTGGCTTGTTTACTCAAAAGAGCTTGATAGATTATTTTGCTTTTGTTGTAAAATTTTTAAAAAAGGAATTAGTAGAGGTCTATTAGCAAATGAAGGATTTTCAGATTGAGGGCATGTTGGCATAAGACTTAAAGAACACGAGACAAGTATAGATCATATAAAAAATATGGCCACTTGGTATGACTTGCGTCTAAGATTTCAAAAGAATCAAACAATTGATAAGGCTACTCAAAGTTTAATTGAGAAAGAAAAAGTTCACTGGAAAAAAGTGTTAGAAAGAATCATAGCAATTGTTAAATTTTTAGCTAAGCATAATTTGCCATTTCGTGGTTCTAAAGAGAGATTGTATGAAAAAAGCAATGGTAACTTTTTTGGTTTAATTGAAATGTTGGCCAAGTTTGACCCAATTGTCCAAGAACATAGTAGACGTATCACTAATAATGATATTAATATTCATTATTTAGGTCACTTCATTCAAAATGAGTTAATAATTGTTAGATATTGATTCAAGTGATAGTCAGGATCTGGATTATTGATCAGATACTGATGCTGATGTCATCAGTAATGCATCGTTAGTATTAGGCTATCATCAGGATTGGTGGCTGATCAGGATTACTCGAGGATATACATCAGTCCAAGAATCAAGGGAGATTGATATGTCGGTTCTTGATTTATAGGAATGCAGCTATCATTCAAGATATGTATTAATAGTCGTATGTAATTGATTTAATATATCTTGTAATTGATAGGGCAGCTGTGTACTGTATATAAACACAGTTTAGGTTTTACTTAATTAGAAATCTCTTACACGAGTTATCTTGTAACCTAGCAGCTCTCAAGAACATCAGAATTTCTTGAGAGAGTTTGTAACAGTTTTATATCAGAATTAATAAAGCTGTTATTTATTCATACTTGTGTTATTATTTCTGCTGTAAGTCAAAAATCTTATAAAATTGTATTCAACCCCCCTTCTACAATTGTTCTTTACTGGGTAACAATTGGTATAAGAGCAAACTGATAAATTACAATCAGAAATGATCTTAAGATGTCGACAAGCAAGTATGAAAGTATTAAAATCCCTGTTCTCAAAAAGGCTGAATACCCCACATGGAGGGTAAAGATGTTGATGTATCTGGATGCAACTGATCATAACTATCTCGATCGAATATATGATGGTCCATATATCCATAAGAGACTGGTTGCTAGAACAGATACTATACATGAGCACTATGTTCAGAGTACAAAGGCTAAGTGGACTCCTGAGGAAAAGGCTGAAGTACTCAGAGATGCAAAGGTGAATAATATTCTTCATAATAGCCTTGATGCTGTCATGTCAAACAGAGTGATAGCATGTAAAACTGCTAAGGAAATCTGGGAAATTTTGGAAACTCAATGCCAGGGTACTGAATCTATCAAAAGGAACAGAAGGGCTCTATTGATTCAAGAGTACGAACAGTTTGATGCAAAATCTGATGAGAACCTCAATGATCTGTATGATAGATTTCTGACATTATTGAATAATCTATCTCTGGTGGGTAAAGAGTATGAACCAGAGGACTTGAACACCAAGTTTCTTAGAGCTTTTCCTGAGGTGTGGGATACTCAAACCTCTATCATTAGGCATCAGTATGATCTTAATGCTGTGTCTCTTGATGAAGTCTATGGGATGCTAAGAACCCATGATCTTGAGGTTCAACAAAGGAAGAATAAGAAAAACCAGCAAAGCAAAGGCTGTTGCTTTGAATGTTGAATCAAAATCAAAAGGAAAAGCTGTGGAGGTTTCAAGAAGGAGAAGTAGAGTAGCTGAGTCCAATACTGATGACTCATCATCAGATCCTGATGCCAATCCTGATACTGATACTGATGATGACTCTACTGATTCTGACATGATGGAAATGGTTGCTATGATAGTTAAAGGCTTCAAGAAGATGAAGTACAGAAAGGCTAGAAGACAAGGCAACTTTCAGAAGAAACTTTTCAATACTGACAAGAACAGGTACAAGAAGAATGAAAGTAAAGGCAGCAAGTTTGACAAGTCAAAAGTCAAATGCTACAACTGTGATGGAATGGGTCACTTTGCAACTGAATGCAAAAAGGACAAGACCAAAGCTCTTATCTCATCAAGCAAGGATTGGACGGACTCTTCCTCAGACTCTGAAGAGGAAAAGGTGAACTATGCATTAATGCCAAATGTGGATGAGATTGCTGCTCCTGAAAATAAGGTACCTGAAGTTGTTTATGATTTTGATACTAATAATGTTTCCGAGTTAAGATCTTTCTTAAAGTCTCTGCATATTAGCTTTAAAAGTCAATCTCTTGAAAATGCTAGAATAATATCTGAGATATCAGAATTGACTAAAAGAAATGATCATCTAGAAGCTGAGTTACTCTTTATGCAAGAAGTACAAAATGAATGTGATAAGGCTAAGGACATGAAGCTAAAAATGGAGTTTAAATGTACTGCACTTGAAAAGGAACTTAATGATGCTAATGAGAAACTCAGAACCTGGACACACTCTGGAAAGAAAACACACGATCTTATCACAGATAAGAACTAGAAAGAGGGTCTAGGTTATAAACCAGAGGACAAAAAGAAGAATAAAGGTAAAGTTGTTACTGCTGAAACAACAAAACCAGGAAGAGTTGTTGTGAATGAGTCAACAAATCCAAAAATCTATAGACATGTTATAGACAGAACAAAGACTAAATTAAAACCTGTTAAGTATGTGTATCCAGAAAATCCCAAATCTACTTTAGAAAAGGGATCTACTTCTACACAAAATTCTGAGTCTAAATCTGTCAAAAATATAGGTCTTTTGTCTAAGAAACAACTGAGAGATAGAATCTGTGAAGTGACAGATAGAGAGAAAACCACTACTACTAAGAGGAACAGGAATGGTAAAATTGGAATAAACAAAGAGAATAATTATAAGTATATGTTAATCCCAGATTACACACTTGTATAATTGTAGAAGGGGGGTTGAATACAATTCTTGATATTTATAAATTTCTGATAAGAACTCCAGAAATCTATACTTAGATAATTGCTGTAAAAAGATTAATGCACAAACACATAAAAATCAGGTGGTTAAATGCACCACCTGAAGCTTTTATTCGAAGAAAACTCTGTGATACAAATGTACACAGCTTATGGTTTACAACTCTTTGCTTTCTAAGGATATTCAATAAAAACCCTAAGCAAATGTATTTGTTTTCTTAGCTTCTAAAGAGTTGCTACACTTGGTTATAAATCCCAAGTTTACAAGTACTACAGGAATAAGATAATATTAATCTAATTCAAGTTGACTTGCTACTACACTCCAAATACACATGTAACCGAAAGGTTGTCCTTGTGAACAGACATGTCTCCTGCACCTTTCTTGTATTCATAGTGTAAACGGAATGCTTCTTTCTTTTGTGTTTCCAAAGTATGGCTGCCATACTGCTTTTTGTATCTACTATCAACCCATGTGATCTGTCAGTCAAACCTATCCTTATCAACTGCTAATCCCCAGCTTAGCATAGAAGTAAGTGTCAATGATTATCCGTTGACATTGTACACTGACATCCGTTGATGAAAGATTGAGCTGTATCCGTTGATATTGAGATTTGAGCTGTATCCGTTGATAGAGTTCTGTCTTCATCCGTTGATACACTTTCACTTAGACAGAATTACATAGCATAGCTTATTTATAATTGGCTACCCTATTCTGCCTATCCATTGATGGTCAACATGACTGTGGATAAAAACACTATCAACTGATAACATAGAGATACTGCAGTATGCTACAAAACCTCATCCGTTGATGAGCTACCTGTCAACGGATAGAATTATAAATCTTCATCCGTTGACAGCTACAAAACCTTATACAATTTGATTGATTGTGAAGTTATCATCAAGTACAACATATTCCTAACAATCTCCCCCAATTTATACTTGATGGCAATAAAGCATAAATTCAGGACCTTGATGATAACAAAACATTCCTAAAGATATATATAGAACAATGCAAAAATTGTATTAAGCTACAAAAATTAAAAACTGAAAGTTTGAGAAATTTACAGAGAAGTGCTCCTCTAGACTGAGCAGATTAATACTGTTTCTTCTCTCTGGTTGGCATCACCCTTGATTTTCCTTCTTTGGTAGAGTTGGACTCAATCTGCATTTGGAGTTGCCTATAGAAGGCATCTTCTTCATCAACTTTTGGATTAAGCTTTTGTTGTAACCATCTCAGGTATTGAGAACTAGCCTTTGATAGTTGGTCTTCTAACCTGAAGAATCTCCTGTTACCATCTTCATCCCTGAACTCCAACATCCAGAAGGGTTGAAGGTGGATTTTCTGTCCATTGTATGGGATCTTCATCTTCCTTGATAGACTTGATGGTGAGTTCCATTCTCTCCTTATCTGTTCTATTCTGTCCAGTATCTCCCCTTTTGCTATCTTGGAGAACCCTGTGTATCTCTTAATTGCAGAGAACACCTTGGTTAATGTCAGATAATTTTCTCCAAGAACCCTCTGTAGTGGCCATGTCCTTTCCTTTCCTCCCTTGTATACAAAGACCAATCTCTCAGGCAAATGTTTATATTTGTCAATTCCTCTTACTTATGACAATTCATCCAGATACAGATTCATGCCAGAGTATTCTTCAATATTTGCCTGATAGATAAAATCATCCTTGTTTTCCAAGATTGGCTGCTTGATAATAACAGGTACCCTACCAACTTGAATTGGTTCCTTTGAAGGTTGCTTCCTTGGTATCCTTTTCTTCTGTTTAGGCTTCTGTTGAGGCTTCAACAAGAATGAAGGAACCTCAATGGAGTCAAGATTCATTGGTTCCTCTTTAGGTATTATAGGGTCACCATGGAAATTCACAGCTGGGTTGAATACTTGTGCAGAAATAGGTTGTGATGTGCCAACTGTTTCCTTTCTTTCAATTTCTGGAGAGACAGGCCTCTTTGCCTTTGTTTTCACTCTCCTTTTGGGTTTGGGGACTTCCTCAGGTTCCATCATTTCATCCTCTACCTCATTCAATAACTCCTGAGCCAGCCTGGCTTGCTTCTCATCTGAGTTTTCATATCGATTTTCCTCACTTGGATGAGCTTCCCTTAGAAGTCTGGAGGTCTCCTCTCTTTTTGCTTCAACATATCTAGGATGGCTGTTGGATATATTTAACACTTTTCCATTCCTTATTATTACAGCCATCCAATCTCTTACACTCTTATTTATCTTTTCCTTGAACTCTTTGATTGTCTTTCCCATTAGCTTCTCATCATCATCCTTGGGAAATGGAAAGTCTAATTGTAACTTGTTCTTCCCATTTGCCTTTGGTGGAGAGTAGGCTCTGGTTCTTATGTATGGTTCAAATTCTTTGACATAAGATGGTTCAGCATCATAGAATGTAGGAGCCACAATCTCTGGAGTGAGCACCTTCAGAATTGTAGTTGATATTGTTGGAGCAGAAGACTGAGTAGAGAACAGAGTTGATACAATTGATTCATTGATCATCCTCTCTGTCCTCATTATCTTTCATGTGCTTCCTTGTTGATCTTCTCTAATTCTTCAATTCTGGCTTGCCTTTCACCATCTGAGATTTCTGATAGATTCTGAATCTCAGGAAAAACCATTTGTTTCTTCACAGGGGAAGCCTCTATAGAAAACTCTGTTGGATTGACCACTATAATTGGCTGTTGCTCCCTCTCAATTTGTGCTATCTTACAACTGGAAGCTTGAATTTGACTAGAAGTAGCTGCAACCTCTTCTACCTTTTTCTTCCCCTTTTTGTTAGCATCAAGGGCTGGAGGTGAGGCTGCAAGTGGCCTTTCCAGTAGCTCAGTCTGTTTGGCTTGGTTGGCAGTGAGTGTCTGCATTTGAGATTCCATACTGTGACGCCCCCAGATCCGGGGTCGGAGATCTAGGCGCTCACGGTCCATTTTCCATTAATAACATACCTGTTCTTGCACATAATATATAAAACAGCTATCGACCCCACAATAAACTCACACCGCACACACACACAGGTTAAAGTCTCAGAAACGTCACAACATTGATTAAGCAGAAATAAAAGTATCAGAGTTATTACAGACCGAATTAAATAGTATTTATGCTACCAGCAACACTTCGATATGAAGCGAAGTTGGCGGCTTGAAAGTTTGTTACGGTACACTGCCTTGCACAGGTCATGCTGATAAATAAATCGAACTAACAAAAGTTGCCAACCAATC
The DNA here is from genome assembly GCA_036435485.1 of Saposhnikovia divaricata. Taxonomy (NCBI): domain Eukaryota; kingdom Viridiplantae; phylum Streptophyta; class Magnoliopsida; order Apiales; family Apiaceae; genus Saposhnikovia; species Saposhnikovia divaricata. The sequence continues at coordinate 61,229,131 of CM071597.1, read as the reverse complement.
CGGCTAATGGGGCCTACCGGTGGAATCTCAACTGCTGGCTCGGGTCTAGTCACCTGCTTTCGGGCAGTCTGGCTGGGTCTTGCCATTTCTCTTAGCTGTTGTGTTTGTAAATTTGAAAACAAGCAAGAGTGAGCAACTATAGCTCAGCAAGAAATATATGTATACGGTAAGCAATATAACATTTCATATGAGTAGAAGTTATTAAACTCGTTTGTATCAATCAGATATAAAATCACTTGCCATTATTGATAAATTCCGAAGGTGCAACAATATGTGCCCTCGTTTTCAAAATAAACTTGCAGTTCTAGATACTGCATAGAGTCAACATCTTTCTCATCAAAATAGAACACTATCAGCAACTTGGCACAAAAGCCTAAGAAGCAGTGTCAAAGCATTTTTTCCAAAATGGAGGAATGGGACTTAAAGAAAACATAAAACCTGACAGGGATTGACGATGATCAGTCGCCACATCCAAGTCCAATAATCCGCGGGTCTTCTCTACCGGTAGAAGGAAAGAACTACATCCGTAACTATCCCTGGGTGAAAACTACATCCGTAATCACCCTCGATGAAAACTACATCCGTAATCATCCTTCGGCAACACCTGGGCCGGAATAATAATTGATGGACCGCCTGGCTCACGGCCGCTTACACATCCCGGGAATCGTTCGTCAACGGTTCCCACACCTGCCAGAGTCCCTTTTTCTTTTTCTTTTAAAAACTTGATTTTGATTGAAAACAGAGTAATTGAGGTCTGAAATCAGTCGACCGATGATTCTTGAAATCATACAAGAAGCAGAACCTGACCGGGGGTTTTCGAAAAGGTTTTGAGTTCGAAAGAGTTCGAGTTTGAAAGTATTAAATGTATCTTGGATTGACTTCATCTTTAAAATAATGAACAATAATTAATAAATAATATTTTAAGATTTAATATTAATAATTAATAAAATAATTATTCGATAAAATAAACTTTTAATCCAAGATAGGGTTTCGAGTATTTACGAAGATATGAAAATAATTACTTGAGTATACGATACTCCCCGAATGACCCTTCGGGTTTTCGCAATATAGTTACGATATAATAATATACCGCTCCCCGGTCAATAGTATATACGGACCGCTACGACCTCTATTGCTAGAGTCGTTGTCCGAGGAAAACATTTCAATCTAAGTACAAGGGGTACAAACATATATGTACTTATACAATCTCAATTGCATCAATACTTCGATAAACATACATTTGATATGATTGAAAACTACAAACACAACAGTGAAAGTCCTTGTATATGTATAAGTTTTGAAAAGTAAACTTGCCTTGGTTTGGTTGGGGTGGTCGAGCGTGCGGAGTGGAACGATCTATACATAAGCAATAACCGCTCGTTAGTACCTTAACAATATCTCTTTAATTACGGGGTTTTAGGGGGTACGAAATTAACTTAACGACTTCGTCTTATGACACTCTAGCCCCACTATAGGTCCATGTCACCGCTCGATTACGCTCGTCACTTATTCGACTTAATTTAGTTACCATATCATAGTCATGACCATTACCCCTAGAATTATACTCCACTTAATGACTTTTTCCCTTGCGCGAATTTTACTCTAGCATTTTTATAAAATTGAAAAATTCATATTTTAATCAAATTCTTTCTGGGTAGCCTTTACCACTGCATTTCCTAGCTTCTCAAATTTTTCCATGATCCCACATAAATTTTTAGGGGTTTAAACAAGGTTCACAAGGGGGTCACTTAGTGCAGTCCAGAATCCAGAAACACATTTTACTTCTCCGGCCATAACTTAAAATCTATACATCACCTAGTCATGAAGCTTACATTTCTAGAAACTAAATTCAAATACCTTTCCAACAATATATGGTAGGACCTCAGGGGACAAGATTTGGGGGTTCAAAACCATGTTACAAGACAGGTCAAGTTTTTGGAAAAATTCAGCATGCATGTTTCACTTAAATCAACCAAGTTTCTTACTTCCACAACACAACCAACATCTAATTCACCTAGTTCATGCTTTATAACATTCATGGAGATACATATACTAACCACAATCATAAAACTCACAATCACAACACTAAAACTCAATATCCATATCATCCATCACTTGAACATCCAAGATCAACACAAATATACATGGATCTATCACCAAACATCATAAACACTACATGGCCAAGAGGGGTTATGATTTTTATACCTTCTTGAGTACTTAGGAGCCTTGGTTAAGCCTTACAAAACTCAAGAACACCTTGAATAAGCTCCTACTATCCTTATAATCCAAGATCTATAAGAAAAACTTAATATGGTTACTATTCACAATATCTTTAACAATTAATATCTTGAAAGTTAATGGATGAAAGGGCTTGAAACTCTTAGTATACCTTTCTTAGATGATGGAGAGAGTCTAGGAATTATGCCTTGAATTATGAGTGAGGAGAAATGGAAGAGGAAGAAATTTTCTTCCCCTTTTTTGGTCTTGGCCGAGAGCTCTTCTTGGAGGGGGGGGGGTGATGTTTGTGTTTTGATTTTTTGTTTGTTTGAATAATTGTAAGTAGTTGGGTGATACATATTTGTGTATGTATAAGCATGGTACAACCTAGGTATGGCCTCTTGTACTATTGTCCCCTTCTTGGAAAAAGAAATGCAACTAGTTACTATTCCTCTTGCCATTTGGTTTAACTAGTTTGCTTTTTCCTAACTACTTGGTTGCATGGGACTTGCATGCAATACTACTCCTTGTATCATTATTCTTCCACCAATGCTTGTCACTTAAACTTTAATTCATATCGTATCTTAATTAATCTCTCGTAATAATATTTTGTCGCGTAGAGATTTCCCTAATAATTCCTTAAGTACTTAATTGTGTAAATTCCTCGAATATCCATAATTCCTCGTCATAATCCTTAATAAATCTTTTAATACTCTAATCATTCTCAAATCCCAAGTTTTATAATTCTTACTAACAATAAGACTCTTGCTTTCAACAACCTTCCCTTTATCTTACATAGTGAATGTAACAACATAGTTTCTCAGACAATCAATTCCATTAAACAACAGGGATGACTAGAAAGGCTCCAAATTGACAATGTCACATGATATTAAATAAAAGAAAATATTGCAAAAATTAGGGTTCTTACAGCCTCCCCTCCTTAAAAGGATTCCGTCCCGGAATCAGGTTGAAAACAGTTGGGGGTGCTTTTCACGCATCGCGCTCTCTAGTTCCCATGTTGATTCTTCGACATTCTGGTTCCTCCACAAAACTCTCACTAGTTTGACAACCTTGTTCCTCAGCACCTGTTCTTTTCTATCCATGATTTCTACGGGTTGCTCCACATATGTTAAGTCTGGTTGCAGATCCACTTGATCATGTTCTATCACGTGTCGGAAGTCGGTATGTTCTATCATGCTCTGATACCATTCCTGTGATGCCCCCAGATCCGGGGTCGTAGCATGGACACATGGAACACATTATGTACTTGCTGCAAGCTCGGGGGTAAAGCCAATTCATAGGCTAACTTTCCAACTCGTCTCAAGATCTCAAAAGGTCCAATAAATCTTGGGCTTAGTTTCCCCTTCTTACCAAATCTCATCAATCCCTTCCACGGCGATACCTTTAACATCACAAACTCTCCTACCTCATATTCTTTGTCCTTGCGGGTCTGGTCCGCATACTTCTTCTGTCTGTCTTGGGCCGCTACCAGCCGTCCTCTTATGAGCTCGATAGTTTCTCTTGTCTGTTGGACCAGTTCAGGCCCTAGAATCTTCCGCTCTCCAACTTCTTTCCAACACAAGGGAGAACGACATCTTCGTCCATACAAAGCTTCATATGGGGACATTCCTATACTCGCATGGTAACTGTTGTTGTAGGAAAATTCGATCAACGGCAAGTGGTCATCCCAACTTCCCTTGAAATCTATCGCACATACTCTCAACATGTCCTCGATGGTCTGGATGGTTCTCTCACTCTGTCCGTCTGTTTGGGGATGGTATGCAGTACTCATGTTTAACTTGGTCCCCACACAATCCTGAAAACTTCTCCAGAACCTGGAGTTGAATCTTGGGTCTCTATCTGATACAATGCTCACAAGAACCCCATGCCTAACCACAATCTCCTTTAAGTAAATATCTGCCAGCTTGTCGACAGTGTATCTCTCGTTGATTGGAAGAAAATGTGCCGACTTGGTCAATCTATCGATGATTACCCAAATGGCGTCATGATTAGTCTTGGTCCTTGGTAGTCCGACCACAAAGTCCATCGCAATATGCTCCCACTTCCACTCGGGTATCTCTAAGGGTTGCAACAATCCACTGGGCCTCTGGTGCTCGGCTTTTACTCTTTGACATGTCAACCATTTACTCACCCACTCTGCCACGTCCTTCTTCATATTTGGCCACCAATAGTATTCTCTCAGATCTCTATACATCTTAGTGCCTCCAGGGTGAATTGAGTACCTTGAACTATGAGCCTCTTGTAAAATCTCGTCTTTTAATTCCTGAACATTCAGGATCCATATCCTAGATGCGTACCTCATAATTCCATTCCCATCCTTTTCACACTTAATTTCCTCGCCAGTCAAAATTTTCTCCATCGAATTCTTTTCTTCTTCTATCTTCTTTTCCTGGCATAACTTAATCTTTTCCAATAGCGGTGGTTGGACTCTTATTTCCATTAGACTCTCTTGTCCAATTCCTGGTAACCTCACTTCAATCTCCAGTTTCTCAAGGTCCTTGATCAATTCGTCCACTGACGTTATCATCTTGAGTTTCTCCGTAAAGATAATGTCTCCAGATCTTCAAAGCGAAAACTATTGCCGCTAATTCCAAATCATGGGTGGGGTATCTTATCTCATATTCCTTAAGTTGTCTGGACGCATACGCAATCACTTTACCGTGCTGCATAAGCACACACCCTAAACCTTTGTGGGATGCATCGCTATAAATCACAAAATCTCCCTTATCATCAGGTAGGGCTAGTACTGGTGCTGTCACCAACCTCTTCTTCAACTCTTGGAAGCTCTCTTCGCATTTTTCAGTCCACACAAACTTCTCGGTCTTGCGAGTTAGTCGGGTCAAAGGGGCTGCTATCTTGGCAAAGTCTTGGACAAATCTTCTATAGTAGCCAGCCAATCCTATAAAACTTCTCACCTCTGTCGGAGTGGTTGGTCTCTCCCAATTTGATACAGCCTCTATTTTGGCTAGGTCCACTAGAATGCCTTGTTCGCTAATCACATGCCCTAAAAACTAAACTTCCTTCAACCAAAATTCACACTTCGAGAACTTAGCATACAACTGTTCTTCTCTCAATGCTCCCAATACAATCCTCAAGTGCTCTGCATGTTCCTCCTTCGTCTTGGAATAAATCAAGATGTCATCGATGAAGACTATAACACACTTGTCCAAGTACTTCTTGAAGACTCGATTCATTAAATCCATGAAAGCTGCAGGGGCATTCGTTAACCCAAATGACATCACTAGGAACTCATAGTGTCCGTACCGGGTGCGAAAGGCCGTCTTTGGTATATCTTCTGGTTTAATCTTTAACTGGTGATACACGGTCCTCAAATCAATTTTAGAAAAATAAACTGCGTCCTTTAATTGATCAAACAGGTCATCTATCCTGGGCAAGGGATATTTATTCTTTATAGTCACTTTGTTCAACTCCCTGTAGTCTATACATAATCTCATACTACCATCCTTCTTTTTCACGAATAACACCGGGGCTCCCCACGGTGACACACTAGGTCTTATCATCCTATTATCCAACAACTCTTGTAACTGAGTGGCCAGCTCTTTCATCTCCACTGGGGCTAGCCGATATGGGGCTTTCGAAATTGGGGCCGTACCCGGAACTAAGTCTATAGCGAACTCGATGTCTCTATCAGGTGGTAGTCCGGGAAGATCATCCGGAAATACATCCGCGAACTCATTAACGACAGGGATTTCCTGTAGGTTTGGTGCCTCCTTCTTGGTATCCTTCACATAGGCTAAATAGGCTTCGCATCCTTTACGTAACAGCTTCTTAGCTTGAATCATAGTCAGGAACTTTTGGTTTTGCCTTTTTCCACTAAACACTACTTCCTCGTCCCCTGGCAGTTTCAAACTTACTTTCTTCTTTACACAATCAATCTGGGCTCCGTGGGTTGCTAACCAATCCATACCTACTATTACGTCAAACTCTCCTAGTTTAAAAGGTATTAAGTCTACCCGAAAGTGTCACCCTTCTATTTCTAGGTTGCAACCTGGACATACTTGGCTAACAGGGATAATTTCGCGATTAGCTATCTCTATTTGCAGTCTGTCCTTCAATGGTTCAGTCTTAAGGCCTAACTGACATACAAAATCTAGAGATACGAAAGACTTGGTAGCTCCCGAATCAAATAAAACATTTGCCTTAACTGAGTTGAGTAGTAGAGTACCTGCAATCACATCCGTGTTCCTCACGGCATCCTGCACCGTCATGTTAAAAGTTCTTGCAGTAGGGGCCTTGTTAGAAGCAGTTCCACTCACTCTTGATGCAGCTGGCCCAGAGGAAATGCATTCCCTCATTCGGTGCCCTGGTTTCCCACACTTGAAGCAATTACCTCCGGTACTGGTGTTGTTACTAGTTCCTCGACAGGCGTTAGCATAATGTCCTGTCAGCCCACACTTGAAGCACTTCACATCCTGTAGGTTACACACGCCCGCATGTTTCCTTCCACATTTATTGCATTCCGGGGGTAGGGCTCGGGATGGGGTAGAGTAAGACTATCCCTGTGGTCGGCCGCTCTGGCCCATACTCCAACTTTCAGCTCTCTTGGTTCCAAAGTTTTCGCTGGGTTGGGACATCGTTCCTCGCTTAAATTTGCTCGGAAAGCTCCCACCCGCAGAGTTTCCCTTTCGACTATCAAACTTCCTCTTCTTTCCTTCCCTCTCCTTCTGCATCTGTTCACTCCCAGCCTCAACAATTGATGCTTTCTATACCAGGGTGGCATAGTCTGTCAGCTCAAGAACCGCCACACGATTCTGAATCCATTGCGTTAGCCCTAATTGAAACCTTCGGGCCCTCTTTGCCTCAGAGTTCACATATTCCGGCACAAACCTCGACAACTCAGTAAATTTGGCCTCATACTCAGCCACCGTCATGTTCCCTTGCTTCAGTTCCAAAAACTTCAGCTCCATTTGTGTCTCCATGAACCTAGGAAAGTACTTCTCCAAGAACAGCTCGCTAAACCTCTCCCAGGTCACCACACCTCTTCCTTCCAAATTCTTCTTAGCTTCCCACCAATAGTTCGCCTCACCCATCAGAAGGTAAGTGGCGAAAACAGTCTTCTGCTCTTCAGTGACACCTAGTATCTCGAAAGATTTTTCCATTTCCTTCAGCCAGGCTCTTGCCTCAACCGGATCGGCAGTTCCTTTAAATTCTGGGGGTTTCAGGGATTTGAAGCTTCGGAAAGCATTTGCATTAGCATTGCTGGGTGGTTACTGAACCGGGGGACGGTCCAAGTTCTGCCTAAGTAGTTCCATAAACTGTTCCATAGGGCCTCCCCTTGGATGTTCCACCTCTCGGGTGTCATCACCAGCTTCTTCTTCTTCATACTCAGAGTCATCAAACAAGTTATGATCGTTGCCCTCATTTTCGCTCAGGTTGACATTCTCCCCTTCATGGTTCTGGTGGCCTCCGGTCCCATGGTGGCTAACCTGGCATTCAGAACTGATCGGGTGATCTCGAGTGTTCATTCTTCTGGGTGGCATGATTCTGATAATGAAACAAGAAATGGGTTAGGGTTTTCCAATTACCTGACAGCGTTTGCACGGGTCAGGAACGTATCGTTCCTCCTCATAAGGGTGGAAGTTGCAAAAGTTTTAATAACCCGATGCTGGAGATAAATCGTCAAAACATTTTTGGAAAATCTCTATGGGATGCGAAAACATTTGCAAGAGTTTTCAAGATTTCGAAACCTCAAAAAATTTTTTTTTTTTTTTTTTTGAAGAAAATTTATTTTAAAATTGTAGGAACATTTTGGAAATTTGTAGAGAACAATTTGAAATCGCATATCGTAAATTTGAAACAGCATGGTTGTATTCGTGGTTTGTAGCAATTGTATATATTCACAGTTGTATATCAAAACAGTAAAGCATGGCATCGGAAAGTAAGGCAGTTGAGACAATATCAAGGAAACTGAAACTAAATAAGTACGGTACAAGGGTTATCACAAAGTTTGGATGTTAGAGCCAAATACATAGTTCCGATTTCAAAGTCTAGCAAAAGTGGAACAATAACAAGTACATCATCTGAATAGTCAGGGCTACATAAAAATAGGGCTACATCCATACATACTATCCGAAGTCACGTCTACATATCTTTAGGTCAGTCTACTCATCCACTGGTCAGAAAGGATACCACTGCACAAGTCAACTATCCCGCAAAATCGACACACTAATGTCATCTGAACCTAGGGGACTGAGCTATCCGTAACACATCATGGGGCCGCACCGCGACGGAGCAAGGTCCTCACTCGGGAAAATGCACGACGCACAACACACCTAGCATCCCTAGCCTGAATCACTCCGCCCCTGCGGATCCCTAATCCAAGAATCCTCTCGCGACTCCTCCTCTCAATCCTATGGAGTCGAGCCCTAGTCCTCCTAGCAACAGCGGTCCTCATCTCAGCCTGAATCCTCAAGCGCGCCTCGCGCTCCTCCACTAGTGCCCGCCTCGCCTCGTTAAGTCGGGCCTCTGCAGAAAGTAAGTCTCGGGTCAGGAACTGCACCACGTAAGCGTGCTCAGTACCCGACACTGGGGGTAGGTCCATCGGTGGAGGTGGTATGACAGGAACAGGAGCAGGTGCAGCAGCAGTAGCAAGAGCAGGAGCAGGGGTAGGGTCAGGCTCCTCCTCTCCAGAAGTATCATCCTCGGAGTCACCGTCCGATGAAACAGGGCTCGATGACTGCGGAGAAGGTGGGGGTGACACAACGCGACCCTCACCGGATCTCACACTCTCCTCATCAGTAGCTGCAAGAGATGGGGTAACAGGCTCTGGCTCAGGCTCAGGCTCAAAGGGCTCCTCAACGGGATCCTCATCATCAGTATCTCCTATCATTGTAATCCAGGGGCCAAGCTCAGAGTCAGCACCCATATCCTCCTCAGGATCCTCGGTATCTCGCATCAGTGCCTCATCATGCTCTCTCTCGAAAGCCTCAGGGTCTGGTATCTCCTCCATCTACACAAGGAAAATAAGGAGGGTCACTAACCAAAAAGAAAGGTTTAGGAGTAGTTCCCTCACAGGCCTTAAAGTCAGGGCTATATCCGATAACCCAACTGCAAACTCGATGAGAGTTCTAAGTATTATTAGGGTTGTTATTAGGGTTATTATTATTGTTCTTATTATTAGGGTTGCTTTCTTAAATTACTATCGTTTCTGAGAACTGTAACCTCGCTCTGATACCATTCCTGTGACGCCCCAAGATCCGGGGTCGGAGATCTAGGCGCTCACTGTCCATTTTCCATTAATAACATACCTGTTCTTGCACATAATATATAAAACAGCTATCGACCCCACAATAAACTCACACCGCACACACACACAGGTTAAAGTCTCAGAAACGTCACAACATTGATTAAGCAGAAATAAAAGTATCTGAGTTATTACAGACCGAATTAAATAGTATTTATGCTACCAGCAACACTTCGATATGAAGCGAAGTTGGCGGCTTGAAAGTTTGTTACGGTACACTGCCTTGCACAGGTCATGCTGATAAATAAAACGAACTAACAAAAGTTGCCAACCAATCCGGCTAATGGGGCCTACCGGTGGAATCTCAACTGCTGGCTCGGGTCTAGTCACCTGCTTTCGGGCAGTCTGGCTGGGTCTTGCCATTTCGCTAAACTGTTGTGTTTGTAAATTTGAAAACAAGCAAGAGTGAGCAACTATAGCTCAGCAAGAAATATATGTATACGGTAAGCAATATAACATTTCATATGAGTAGCAGTTATTAAACTCGTTTGTATCAATCAGATATAAAATCACTTGTCATTATTGATAAATTCCGAAGGTGCAACAATATGTGCCCTCGTTTTCAAAATAAACTTGCAGTTCTAGATACTGCATAGAGTCAACATCTTTCTCATCAAAATAGAACACTATCAGCAACTTGGCACAAAAGCCTAAGAAGCAGTGTCAAAGCATTTTTTCAAAAATGGAGGAATGGGACTTAAAGAAAACATAAAACCTGACAGGGATTGACGATGATCAGTCGCCACATCCAAGTCCAATAATCCGCGGGTCTTCTCTACCGGTAGAAGGATAGAAACTACATCCGTAACTATCCCTGGGTGAAAACTACATCCGTAATCACCCTCGATGAAAACTACATCCGTAATCATCCTTCGGCAACACCTGGGCCGGAATAATAATTGATGGACCACCTGGCTCACGGCCGCTTACACATCCCTGGAATCGTTCGTCAACGGTTCCCACACCTGCCAGGGTCCCTTTTTCTTTTTCTTTTAAAAACTTGATTTTGATTGAAAACAGAGTAATTGAGGTCCGACATCAGTCGACCGATGATTCTTGAAATCATACAAGAAGCAGAACCTGACCGGGGGTTTTCGAAAAGGTTTTGAGTTCGAAAGAGTTCGAGTTTGAAAGTATTAAATGTATCTTGGATTGACTTCATCTTTAAAATAATGAACAATAATTAATAAATAATATTTTAAGATTTAATATTAATAATTAATAAAATAATTATTCGATAAAATAAACTTTTAATCCAAGATAGGGTTTCGAGTATTTACGAAGATATGAAAATAATTACTTGAGTATACGATACTCCCCGAATGACCCTTCGGGTTTTCGCAATATAGTTACGATATAATAATATACCGCTCCCCGGTCAATAGTATATACGGACCGCTACGACCTCTATTGCTAGAGTCGTTGTCCGAGGAAAACATTTCAATCTAAGTTCAAGGGGTACAAACATATATGTACTTATACAATCTCAATTGCATCAATACTTCGATAAACATACATTTGATATGATTGAAAACTACAAACACAACAGTGAAAGTCCTTGTATATGTATAAGTTTTGAAAAGTAAACTTGCCTTGGTTTGGTTGGGGTGGTCGAGCGTGCGGAGTGGAACGATCTATACATAAGCAATAACCGCTCGTTAGTACCTTAACAATATCTCTTTAATTACGGGGTTTTAGGGGGTACGAAATTAACTTAACGACTTCGTCTTATGACACTCTAGACCCACTATAAGTCCATGTCACCACTCAATTACGCTCGTCACTTATTCGACTTAATTTAGTTACCATATCCGAGTCATGACCATTACCCCTAGAATTATACTCCACTTAACGACTTTTTCCCTTGCGCGAATTTTACTCTAGCATTTTTATAAAATTGAAAAATTCATATTTTAATCCAACTCTTTTTGGGTAGCCTTTACCACTGCATTTCCTAGCTTCTCAAATTTTTTCATGATCCCACATAAATTTTTAGGGGTTTAAACAAGGTTCACAAGGGGGTCACTTAGTGCAGTCCGGAATCCAGAAACACATTTTACTTCTCCGGCCATAACTTAAAATCTATACATCAGCTAGTCATGAACCTTACATTTCCAGAAACAACATTCAAATACCTTTCCAACAATATATGGTAGGACCTCAGGGGACAAGATTTGGGGGTTCAAAACCATGTTACAAGACAGGTCAAGTTTCTGGAAAAATTCAGCATGCATGTTTCACTTAAATCAACCAAGTTTCTTACTTCCACAACACAACCAACATCTAATTCACCTAGTTCATGCTTTATAACATTCATGGAGATACATATACTAACCAAAATCATAAAAATCACAATCACAACACTAAAACTCAAGATCCATATCATCCATCACTTGAACATCCAAGATCAACACAAATATACATGGATCTATCACCAAACATCATAAACACTACATGGCCAAGAGGGGTTATGATTTTTATACCTTCTTGAGTACCTAGGAGCCTTGGGTAAGCCTTACAAAACTCAAGAACACCTTGAATAAGCTCCTACTATCCTTATAATCCAAGATCTATAAGAAAAACTTAATATGGTTACTATTCACAATATCTTTAACAATTAATATCTTGAAAGTTAATGGATGAAAGGGCTTGAAACTCTTAGTATACCTTTCTTAGATGATGGAGAGAGTCTAGGAATTATGCCTTGAATTATGAGTGAGGAGAAATGGAAGAGGAAGAAATTTTCTTCCCCTTTTTTGGTCTTGGCCGAGAGCTCTTCTTGGAGGGGGGTGATGTTTGTGTTTTGATTTTTTGTTTGTTTGAATAGTTGTAAGTAGTTGGGTGATACATATTTGTGTATGTATAAGCATGGTACAACCTAGGTATGGCCTCTTGTACTATTGTCCCCTTCTTGGAAAAAGAAATGCAACTAGTTACTATTCCTCTTGCCATTTGGTTTAACTAGTTTGCTTTTTCCTAACTACTTGGTTGCATGGGACTTGCATGCAATACCACTCCTTGTATCATTATTCTTCCACCAATGCTTGTCACTTAAACTTTAATTCATATCGTATCTTAATTAATCTCTCGTAATAATATTTTGTCGCGTAGAGATTTCCCTAATAATTCCTTAAGTACTTAATTGTGTAAATTCCTCGAATATCCATAATTCCTCGTCATAATCCTTAATAAATCTTTTAATACTCTAATCATTCTCAAATCCCAAGTTTTATAATTCTTACTAACAATAAGACTCTTGCTTTCAACAACCTTCCCTTTATCTTACATAGTGAATGTAACAACATAGTTTCTCAGACAATCAATTCCATTAAACAACAGGGATGACTAGAAAGGCTTCAAATTGACAATGTCACATGATATTAAATAAAAGAAAATATTGCAAAAATTAAGGTTCTTACACATACTATCCACTATGGAGGAAAGATGCTGAACAGATTTGGCCAGGCTATCTTCTTTTAAAAGTTTGCTAGTCAGCACCTTCTGAGTGGTAGTAGGGGCTAGTGCCTGAATCCTGGCATCTAGTTCCACTTTCATTTCTCTGATTGCAGTTTGGACCTCCTCCTGTTGTGTTCTTTGAATAACCATGTGCATCTTGTGAAGTTTCAGGGAGTCTATTATTTGCTGAAGGACAGCCTTCCTCTGTGGATATGCATTTTGTGCTCAACCCTAGCAGATTGATATTGCTTCATAATCTCCACATTGAAGTCACCAGCCACAGTGGCAGTAGAAAATAGCCAGTCTGGAGTATCCTCCACATTGACTTCTTCATCACTGGATGTGCTATCATTGTCATTATTGCCAAACTCTTCACTTACAGCTTCTGAAGGCAGAGTTGTCAAAGTGGTGAGCCAAACTTGAAGCAACATAAAGATAAATAAATTTATAACGCAAATCCTAGTTTATCCAATAGCAGTCGAACTACCAAATAAACACACAGTTTACTTGTCATATATTTTCCTAGTACATGGCCCAGGTAACAATACCTAATATTTACATTGATTAGTTGGATTTTGGATTAGTTGGGAGCCCAACAACTGATAAACATGACTTTTCTCAGAGACTCTTCAGATTGCTTTGCTTTGTCTTGGGTGCTGTTTAATAATCTGCAAATCATGGGGTCGTGTGCTGAAGACGAGAACATCTTGGCTTGAGAAAATGATGGAAGGTTAGATTTAGCGCGCTGGTGAAGGCATCTGATGGGATAGTTCCATCGCGCAAAGCCTTGATCTTTAAGCGCCTCTACTAACCCTACGCTTGCTGCCACTATCCATGCTTTGCTTGCTGCTGCACTCATCTTTTTTATCTTCAAGATAATTCTTAAGTTTAATATGAGTTGAATATTTTGTTGTGTTTGAGCTTCTCCAGACTCCAATATCAGGGTCTATATATAAAGGAGGGTATGAGAGGAGAGTAGGAGCACTGAGTAAAGGTTTAGTCTATAGCTCCATCAACATATACTTTGATCTTATTAATAACAGGTTTAGTCTAACACTCACAACCACTCTCATAAGTTCTATCTGGAACTAAAAGTGGCTTAACTTTGCGGGTTTGAGCGTGCTTCCATTGATCAAGAACCAGGCGTACCGAGAAAACTACATTAGTAGGCTAGTAGCAGAACACGGTTTATTTCTCCAAAACAGGTCATTCCTAGTATCCTAGCCTTCCACATTGACCAAGACACAATCTCTAAAATCAACTATGTTAGGAGCCGTAAGTCTACATTGGATATTTTCCAGCAAGAACGGGTTCCTTCGCTCTTTGAAGAGATTGTGAGGTGTGCACTAGGTGCATTGCCTCCTCTACCTCCACATTGCCCTGTTGTGCCATGACTTGATAGGTAGAAACATGATGAGTAAAGGTTTCAGGCTCCAAAGAGATGGAGTCAATGACTGACTGATATTCTTGTTGAAATTCCATCTCTTTAGAAGCTTCATTAACCTCCATTAACTCACTTGCAATGGCTGGATCTTCCTGCCTTATTTCTCTTTTGGTCCCTTCTCTCCACTCATCTCTCTTTTCTTGCATCAGGGGCTCCCCCTGGCTCACACCTCTCACACCCTCACCTTCACCTACTAAGGTGGAACTCTCTTGCTCTCCTTTTGCCTGACCTGAAGAAATGGTCAGCCTCTCATTATTTGCCTCTCCTTTTGCCTGCTCACAAGGCAGCCTCTCACTCCCTTCCCTCAATCCTAAAAGTGTTTCAACTACTGAGAACTCCTCCACACTTGACACAGGAATGTCAGATATAGCAGTGGTAGAGTGAGTTATCAACGGATAAGGGATATCCATTGATGAAGTAGTTATAGCTATCAACGGATGGCTAGACATAGGCGCATCCGTTGATGGAGAAACACTTGTCAACGGATGAAGGATATCCGTTGATGAAGGAAAGATAGTATCCATTGAAGTGAAAACCAACACTGAATCTGTGGAGATTGATTTTAAAGATGAGGCCACAGATGTTGTTGTGAATTCAAGAATGGAAGATTGATGGCCCAACAAATCATCTAAAAGATGATGACCACCAATTGCAGAGTGGGGCTTCTCCAAGAATCTTAAAGATGGAGAATCAAAAATTGATCTAGATATCATATCCACATCCAGAGATGGAGTTGGTGATGGTGGATTGTAATGTGTATCGATTTGAAGGTTAAGATCAAGGGGCTGTGACTCCACATTTATTGAAGTCACATCAAACTGAATTTGAGAAGGTACAGTTTGTTGTACTGTGTGTGCACCCTGTGATTCCCCTATGGTTTTAGATTTTACTCTTCTTTCATAGGTTTTTGAGAGAGGGCTAGTGTCCCTTACCCTTTTGTGCAGAGTTGCTGTGGAACTAGTAGTCACACCCGGTTGAGAGGATGTAACTTGGGCTTGGCTATTTGGTGCACTTTCCTCACCTACCTTATTCTTAGGGCTTGCACCCTATCCCTCACCACTCACTACCTCCTTCACACTCCCCTCAAGAGTTGTGGTAGTTTTTGCAACAGGTGCTTTTTGAGAAGCACATGAGGTTTGTCTCTTAGATTTTGGTTTGGAAACTTTTGTTTTAGTCACTAGGGTAGGAGCCTGTTTGGTCACTACTACAGACTCCATTGTGACTGTGGAAGGCAAAGAAATTTGGGGGTTAGAAATAGGAGTTTCAAGGTTAGAAATAGTTACCTGAACAATTGGTAGATATACCAATTGTACTCCTACATTGGAGTTCATTCGAATTAAATCACTTAAGACTCTCTTCTCCTGAACAAAACATGTGAACTTGCTATCCGGGTTAGCAATGGATAGCTCATTCTCAGATACATGCAGTGCTAAGAGCATCAAAAATCTAGCAAAATAGATATTCTTGCTCCTAGTTTCCTTTTTACCTAATTTTGCTGCTATCTCATATATGACTAGTGTGCCAAAGTTATAGAATTTGTCAGTCAGAAGCATACACAACATAACTAGCATGGAATGGGTAACAACATCAAAATTACTAATTTTGCCTGAAAAAGTTTTAATGAAGGCATCACAAAAATAACTCCATTCTTTAACCATCCCTTTCCTAACAATTTTCCCTAAATTATCAGTACTAGGGGCATAATTTATGGAATTAAGCATGGCAACTATTTCAGCATCACTGGGTACTTTCAGACAGTTATTCTCAGGCAATTTTAAATAAGCAGTTATCACATCAGAGTTAACTACATAGTTTTTACCCTTTAAGGAAAAAGCAATTGTACCGTCTGTGCCATTGAACTCAGCAGATGCCCACACCTCTTCAATTACCTCGTGGATTAGAGGAGTGGTGGCAGTCATAGCATACGAAAGTTTATAGTTTTTCACAAAATTCATCATGGTGTGATAAGCTTCTGGGGCGTTCACTGTATCAATATAGGTCGTGAAGTTGTTCTTCTCATAGGTGAACCCAGTGGAAGACATCATCTTAACAATAGGCGCCATTGAAGTGTTTGAACTTTTGTTGCATAGAGTTTTTGTGAAGAAGATGCAGTTTACTTAAGAGAATCTTGAAAGTCGATAAAAGTGAGATATGAGAGCACAAGACATACTTTTATACTTTTCAAGAATTGAAAATGAAATAATTAAAAGTAATTACCCATTGGTCAAAAGTAACTGTCAAATAATAAAAGAAAATAAATATAACCATTCCTATATAGATACACGTTTACCAACGGTTATATTTAAAACAAAATATGTATATCAACGGATATGAAATGAACGGTTGAGAAACAGTTCATCCGTCGATGACGTGGATAACCTGTTATCCGTTGATATACGAAAATCTAGGAATGTGTTTGTGCTATCAACGGGTAAAAGGATATCCGTTGATAAGATAATTTTGCCTTGGACAAAATTTCTGAAGAAAATTTTTATTAGAGTCTTTTAATTCTCAAGTAAATCAAAACACATTTCTAGCTGCAAGGTAGTAAAATCAAATATCATTAGGAATTATGACAAATTGAGCATACCTAGTTCACCTACCAATCTTGTGAATGTGGATTCATCAAGAGGCTTGGTGAAGATATCTGCAAGCTGCATTTCACTTGGCACAAAGTGCATTTCTACTGTACCATTCATCACATGTTCTCTAATGAAGTGGTATTTGATGTCAATATGCTTGGTTCTCGAATGTTGCACTGGATTCCCTGTGATGGCAATAGCACTTGTGTTGTCACGGAAAATTGGAATCTTCTCAACTTTTAGACCATAGTTAATAAGTTGATTTCTCATCCATAGAATATGTGCATAACAACTTCCAGCAGCAATGTACTCAGCTTCAGCTGTAGAAGTGGAGACTAAGTTCTGTTTCTTACTGTACCATGAAACAAGCCTGTTTCCTAGAAATTGACAGGAACCTGTAGTACTTTTCCTATCAACTCTGCAACCTGCATAATCTGCATCTGAATAGCCAGTTAGATCAAAACCAGATTCTCTTGGGTACCAAATGCCAAGATTTGGTGTTCCCTTGAGATACTTGAAAATTCTCTTAATAGCTATCAAGTGAGACTCTCTAGGGTTAGCTTGAAATCTAGCACAAAGACAAGTAGAAAACATTATATCAGGTCTACTAGCTGTTAGGTATAGAAGTGAACCTACCATGCCTCTATAGCTTGAGATGTCCACAGACTTTTCCTTAGTATTCAAATCAAGTTTAGTTGCAGTGGCCATAGGTGTTTTTGTAGAGGTACAATCCATTAAGTCAAATTTCTTTAAAAGATCATAAATATATTTTGTTTGACTTATGAAAGTAAGTTAATTCACCAATCATGCTCATTTCATACCTACTTTGCATAAGTTTGGCAAACCTTTTGCAAAGCTTCTCATCTGTAGACCCAAAAATAATATCATCTACATAGATTTGAACAAGTATTGAAGAGCCATTGATATTCCTATGAAATAAGGTTTTATCTACTGTACCTCTAGTGAAGTGATTCTCCAAAAGAAATTGAGATAAAGTGTCATACCAGGCTCTTGGTGCTTGCTTTAAACCATAAAGTGCTTTCATAAGAAGATATACATATTCTGGAAATTCTGGATCTTCAAAGACAGGAGGTTGATGGACATAGACCTCTTCTTCCAGTTCCCATTATAAAGGCACTTTTGACATCCATCTAATAGACCTTGAAATTGGCATGTGCTGCATAGGCTAGGAAGATTCTTATTGCCTCAAGTCTTGCCACTGGAGCAAAAGTTTCATCAAAATCTATCCCTTCTTCTTGAGAATAGCCCTTTGCCACTAATCTATCTTTATTCCTCACAATTATGCCATTTTCATCTGTCTTATTCTTGAGAACCCATTTAGTACCTATGACACTTCTATCATCAGGTTTGGGCACAAGCTTCCATACTTTATTTCTTTCAAATTGGTTTAGCTCTTCTTGCATTGCTAAGACCCAATCTGGATCTAGAAGGGCGTCTTCCACTTTCTTAGGTTCCTCTTGAGATAGGAAGCTACTGTATAGACATTCTGCTTGAGTGGCCATTCTAGTTTGGACTCTTGAATTTGATTCACCAATGATTAACTCAAATGGATGATCTCTAGTCCATTTTCTTGCAGGTGGAAGGTTTGATCTTGATGAGGTTGCTTCATTTTCATGAGCATGATCATGTTGATTTAGCATTGAATTTTGACCCTGAGAAACTCCCCCTAAGTTTGTTGTCCCTGCTGAATTATGAAGTTGACTGTCAACGGATGCATCATTTTGCCTGTCGACGGAAGCTTGAGAATCTCTGTCAACGGATGCATCTCTAATATTGTCAACGGATGCTCCAGAATGACTGTCAACGGATGCTTCATTTCCAGTGTGAACATCACTTCTAGTTGGTACAACAACTCTTGGTGGATCTCTGTGGTCATGATCTTCATCTTCCTCATCATCATCATAGTACATTCTTCCTTCACCTTCATTCTCAAATTCCAACTTTTCATGGGAGCCTCCATCATTTAGTCCTAGAATCTTTTGATCATCAAACATAACATGTACAGATTCCATAACAATATTGGTTCTTAGATTGTAGACTTTGTAGGCTTTCCCTACTGCATATCCAACAAAAATAGCTTCATCTGCCTTTGCTTCAAATTTGCCTAAGTTATCTCCATGATTCCTTAGCACAAAACACTTACATCCAATGACATGAAGGAAAGCTAAAGTTGGTTTCTTGTTGGTTAACAACTGATAAGGAGTCATTCCTCTAGCTTGGTTGACCAAGGAAATAGTCTGAGTAAAGCATGCAGTGTTGACAGTTTCAGCCCAGAAATATGTTGGTAAACTTGATTCACTTAACATTGTTCTAGCTGCTTCAATGAGAGTTCGGTTTTTCCTTTCAACAACCCCATTTTGTTGAGGTGTTCTGGCAGCAGAAAACTCATGGACAATTCCATTTTCTTCACAGAAAATCTTCATTGTGGAATTCTTGAATTCAGTACCATTGTCACTCCTGATTCTTTGTACTCTGTCTTCAGAACCATTGTTTAGTATTCTGAGGTGATTGATGATGATTTCACTTGGACAATCCTTGGAGTGCAGGAAGAAGGTCCATGTAAACTTAGAAAAATCATCTACAATCACCAGACAGTATTTCTTCTTTGAAATAGACATGACATTTACTGGACCAAATAAGTCCATATACAGCAATTGAAGGGGCTTAACAATGGATGACTCTCTCTTGCTCTTGAAGGATGATTTCTTTTGTTTCCCTAATTGGCAGGCATCACACAGTCCATCTCTGATAAATTCCAATTGAGGGATTCCTCTAGCAAGATCCTTTCTTACCAAGTCATTCATAACTTTAAAATTCAAATGTGACAGCTTCTTATGCCATAGCCAACTCTTATCCTTACTTGCTTTGCTGAAGAGACAAGTGATGGATTCTGAGCATGCTGAATTGAAGTCAGCTATGTAAACATTTCCTTTTCTAAAGCCTGTCAATACCACATTGTTGTCTTCCTTGGCAGAAACAACACAGGCTTCTTTTGTGAACTTTACTTCATAGTCTTTGTCACAAATCTGACTGACACTCAGCAAATTGTGCTTCAAACCTTCAACTAAAGCCACTTCTTCAATGATGACATTGTCTTTTGAAATCAGGCCATATCCCTTAGTATTTCCTTTGCTGTCATCTCCAAAGGTAATTCTAGGGCCAGCTCCTTCCTTGAACTCTGTGAGCAGGGTTGAATCTCCTGTCATGTGCCTAGAGCATCCACTGTCTAGGTACCATAGATTCCTTCTGTTTCCATGCACACATTCCAAAAACAAATCAAGTTGATTTTGGTACCCAAGCTTCCTTGGGTCCTTTCTTGTTAGCCTTTAACTTTGCACTCTTAGCATTCTTCAACTTAGGTGTAGATGCTTGAGTGATGGGGTTTGACAAATGCTTATTTGCATGAATATTTGATGCATGCATTTGTGGAAAATTGGCATACATATTATTCATGCTAGGAATGCTCCATGACAGTTGTGGCATATTCACAGATTGAAAATAAGGAATAGACACATATGGCATGTTCACATATGGATTTGAAAAACTAGCATTTTGATACAAACCAAGCATAACAAGCATTGCAGGCATACATGGTATTGTTTGAGGTACATGAACTGGAGCCTTGTTAACAATCTTGCAATTAGAAGATAGGTAATTGACACTATTACAATTACTACAAGTTTTCCTAGGGGCAAACTTGTCAGGAGATAATTGTTTTTCTTGTTGATGCCTATCTTACCATTTCTGTTCTTTTTCTTTTTACCCTCAATTTCTACCTTTTCATTATCTGATTTACCAACAACCTTTTTGTTATGTAAATCACCTGCCTTAGCCTTCCCACTAGATTTGGTTTGGCTACTCTCACCACTAACAAAGTTCTTGTTGACTGGACCATACTTGATATCCAGTTTCTTGAGTTCCTTCTTCCTAACAAACTTTTTGTTAGTCGACGGATACCTCTCATCCGTTGATGGTTCATCTGTCAACGGATGATCACTATCCGTTGATTCACAAATAGTCTCTAGATCCTCAAGGCCAGGTTCTAGCTCCTTTTTCTTTTGAGTCCAGGTATCCTTCACAAACGATTCTATTCCCTGGACTTCTATTATGTTTTGAGAAATATTCCTACAACTTTGAAATTTAGCAATTATCCCTTGTTCTTTTTCAAGCTGGTCTTTTAAAATCAGTTCTCTTTTTAACACAGCTTCAAGTTCATTTTTAGCATTATTGCAATCAACTCTCATTTTCTCAAATTCTAGAAATTGAGCTTCTAGAGCAGCATTACTATCACTTAAAAATATATTAGTCTCTTTAATCCTATTGTTCTCTTTAGTAAGTGATTTAAGAGTAACACTCAAGTGATATAGTTCAGTAGACATTTCATCTATAACACTATTGCATTCCTCTTTGGTGAGCTCGGAGAGATTAGTAGAAAATACCTGATTGCTAGTTGAACTTGCTTCCTGCTCTCCAGAATCAGCCATCAGTGCAATGTTGACAAACTCAACATCATCATCAGAATGATTGTCATCAGCAGCCCAGTCATACTTTTGGGTCAAGAATGCCTTTCCTTTCTGCCTGAGAAGATCAAAATATTTCTTCTTGTAGTCAACAGTCTCAGTTGACTTTCCCTTGTTCTCAGATCTAGGCTTCCTGCATTCACTTATCATGTGACCAGCAATTCCACAGTTGTAGCATTTAATTTTGGATTTATCCACATAGTTGCTTGTGAAAAAATCCTTGTTAAATGGCTTGGCCACCCCAGAGTTTCTCTTGAATTTCAGCTTAGAGAATCTCCTAGACAGAAAAGCTAAGTGCTCATCTATCTCATCCAATTCATCCTGCTGAAGGGCATTCAATTCCTCAGACACCTTTTCCTTGCTCCTGCTCTACCTTTACAAACCTCCTTGTTTGGTGTAGAATAAGCAGCTTCTGTCCTTTCCTCCTTCTGCTCCAAGTTGGCAACAAGTGCAACTGACCCACTTTTCTTTTGGGACTTCTCAATCTCTTCATCCTGCTCCATTTCCAGCTCATATGTCTTTAAAGTTCCATAAAGCCTTTCAAGAGTAAATGTCTTGTACTCTTGAGTGTTTCTTAGAGAAACAGTCATTGGCTTCCATTCCTTGGGCAGTGATCTCAGAAATTTGAGATTAGAATCTTTAACTTGATAGATTCTTCCATACAGTTTCAAACCATTTAGTAGCTTTTGAAATCTACTAAATGTATCATTCAATGTTTCTCCACTCTTAAAATGGAAGTGTTCATACTGTTGGATTAGTAGTTGCATCTTGTTTTCCCTCACCTGTTCTGTTCCTTCACAAAGAGTTTGAACAGTGTCCCATACTTCCTTGGAGGTAGTACAGTTAATAACATTGTCAACCATGTTTGTTTCTAGACCATTGAACAGTATATTCATGGTCTTTTTGTCTTTGTGGACTTCCGCAATATCTTCAAGACTCCATTCAGAAACAGGTTTGGGAATGAGAGTGTCAGGCACATCTTCAGCCAGGCCAACTCTTGTTGCAGTCTTCATTGGAACGTGAGGACCCTTGTCAATGCAATCCACAAAACCCTCATCAATAGACAAGAGATGTAGACGCATTTTTACTTTCCAGTGAAAGTAATTCTCTCTATCAAGAACTGGTATATTTACTCCATAATCCTTCTTAGACATGTTGGAAGTGTGTTGATCTTTAAACTTCAAATATGTTAGAAGCTTGCTCTGATACCAATTGTTATTCCCAGATTACACACTTGTATAATTTTAGAAGGGGGGGTTGAATACAATTCTTGATATTTATAAATTTCTGATAAGAACTCCAGAAATCTATACTTAGATAATTGCTGTAAAAAGATTAATGCACAAACACATAAAAATCAGGTGGTTAAATGCACCACCTGAAGCTTTTATTCGAAGAAAACTCTGTGATACAAATGTACACAGCTTTTGTTTTACAACTCTTTGCTTTTTAAGGATATTCAATAAAAACCCTAAGCAAATGTATTTGTTTTCTTAGCTTCTAAAGAGTTGCTACACTTGGTTATAAATCCCAAGTTTACAAGTACTACAGGAATAAGATAATATTAATCTAATTCAAGTTGACTTGCTACTACACTCCAAATACACATGTAGCCGAAAGGTTGTCCTTGTGAACAGACATGTCTCCTGCACCTTTCTTGTATTCATAGTGTAAACGGAATGCTTCTTTCTTCTGTGTTTCCAAAGTATGGCTGCCATACTGCTTTTTGTATCTACTATCAACCCATGTGATCTGTCAGTCAAACCTGTCCTTATCAACTGCTAATCCCAGCTTAGCATAGAAGTAAGTGTCAATGATTATCCGTTGACATTGTACACTGACATCCGTTGATGATATATTGAGCTGTATCCGTTGATATTGAGATTTGAGCTGTATCCGTTGATAGAGTGGATTTGAGCTGTATCCATTGATAGAGTCATGTCTTCATCCGTTGATACACTTTCACTTAGACAGAATTACATAGCATAGCTTATTTACAATTGGCTACCCTATTCTGCCTATCCATTGATGGTCAACATGACTGTGGATAAAAACACTATCAACTGATAACATAGACATACTGCAGTATGCTACAAAACCTCATCCGTTGATGAGCTACCTGTCAACGGATAGAGTTATAAATCCTCATCCGTTGACAGCTACAAAACCTTATACAATTTGATTGATTGTGAAGTTATCATCAAGTACAACATATTCCTAACAGTATATTCCAAATGCACCAAGGAAAACATGCTTTAATTGTGGTAACTTTAATCATCTTGCAATTGATTGCAGGAGGAGTAAAAAGAAGGCTACTGTAGTTCCTAAGTCTGACATTAGGAATAGATCAGTATTTTATAAACCACAGAATCCTTGTTTTCACTGTGGCATTAAATGGCATTCTATCTACACATATGAAGAATACCATAGTTTGTACTTCAATCATTATGATCCTTTGCCAAAGTTTAATAAAAGTGCAAATTCTGGTAAAACAAAGAGTCTTAATACTAAGCATGCATCTGATGATTCTAATAATGACAAAGCAAATTCTGATGGATTTAAATCTGACAGAACTGCTTTTGTTAAAAAGACTTCTGCTGCTAAAAATGTTAAATTGCATGCAAAAAGAACCCAACAAGTGTGGGTTCTTAAAAATTCTAACTGAGCTCTTTGTGTTTCTGATTGCAGGGTAAAAAGAAAAATGTGTTGGTCATGGATAGTGGATGTTCTGTTCACATGACTGGAAACAAAACCTTGCTATCAGAATTTGAGGAGAAGGCTGGCCCAACAGTGTCTTATGGAGATGGCAACATTAGACAAACTTTGGGATATGGCAATATAATTATTGGAAATGTCATCATTGAAAAAGTAGCTCTGGTGAAAGGACTCAAACACAATCTGCTTAGTGTTAGTCAAATCACAGACAGAGGTTATCATGTCAACTTCAATAATACTCACTTTGAAGTAATCAGTAAAACATCTGGAAGGATTGTCTTAACTGGTCAAAAACGTGGTAACATTTATGAAGCCAACGTCTACACCAATGCTGATGGTCCCTCAACATGCCTCATCAGTAAAGCAACAGTAGATGAAAGTTGGAATTGGCACAAGAAGCTTTCTCATCTCAACTTCAACAACATCAATGAGTTGGTTAAGAAAGATTTGGTGAGAGGATTACCAAAGGTGTTGTATACTCCAGATGGACTCTATGATGCTTGTCAGAAGACCAAACAGAGAAGGACATCATTCAAGAGTAAATCTGAATCCTCAATTGATGAACCATATCACATGCTACACCTTGACTTCTTTGGACCAGTCAACATTATGTCCATCAGTAAGAAAAGGTATACTCTAATTATTGTTGATGAATATACTAGATTTACCTGGGTGTATTTTCTGCACAGAAAAGATGAAACTGCTGAGATACTTTTGGACCATGTGAGACTCATCGAGACTGGCACAAAGTACAAAGTCAAGATTCTAAGAAGTGATAATGGAATTGAATTCAAGAATTCAGTAATGGAAGAGTTCTGCAAGTACAAAGGAATAGTTCAATAATTCTCTGCTCCTGGCACACCCCAGCAAAATGGAGTACTTGAAAGGAAGAACATAACTCTTATTGGAGCTGGCAGAACAATGTTGGAGGAAGCTAAACTACCTACATATTTTTGGGCAGAAGCAGTCAACACAGCATGCTATACACAGAACATTACTTTAATCAACAGACATGGTGTCACCCCTTATCAAATGATTAAAGAGAAGAAACCAAGTCTGAAACATCTACATGTGTTTGGCTGCAAGTGCTTTGTTCTAAGACCCCATCCTGAATAGCTAGGAAAGTTTGAGACTAAAGCTGATGAGGGAATCTTTATTGGCTATCCATCAACAAGAGCCTTTAAAGTCTATAACTTAAGAACAAGGACAGTCATGGAGTCTATCAATGTTTCTTTTGATGATAAGAAGATAACAGGAATTGCTGAAGACTGACATGACAGTTTGATCTTTGCAAATGAAGCTACCAAGAATTCTGATGAAGTAATGTCAGATACTGATACTCCATCAGATCCTGACGATCGACCAATGCCTGATGAAACACCAGTTACTGATGATGATTCAAATAATGCAAATGTTGAGGGGGAGCAACAACAAAATACCATCAGTACTGATACAACTCAATCATCAGGAGGAGATTCATCTGAAACAAATTCAAGTGATAATCCTGACAGCACTTCAGGAGGACATAGCACTATCTCAGGGGGAGCTTCTAATAATTCTAGTTCTTTTGAAGATAACACCAATCCAGGGGGAGCATCCAACTCAAGAAATGATTTACCATCAGCAAGGAAATGGACCAAAAGCCATACTCCTGATTTAATTATTGGGAATCCTGATGCAGGTGTTAAAACCAGAAGTGCAACACAAAATGAATGCCTCTGCAATAACTTTCTGTCAAAGGAGGAGCCTAAGAAAATTGAAGATGCACTCAAGGATGCTGATTGGATTACAGCAATGCAAGAAGAACTGAATGAATTTGAAAGAAATGAAGTCTGGAAACTTGTACTAAGGCCAAAGGGTAGATCAATTGTTGGTACAAAGTGGTTGTTCAGAAACAAGACAGATTCAGATGGCACTACTGTGAGAAATAAAGCAAGGCTAGTTGCAAAGGGGTACTCTCAATATGAAGGAATAGACTATAATGAGACTTTTGCTCCTGTTGCAAGGCTAGAAGCCATCAGAATTTTTCTGGCATATGTAGCCCATAATAAATTCAAAGTTTTCCAGATGGATGTTAAAAGTGCTTTTCTGAATGGAGAATTGGAAGAGGAGGTATATGTTGAACAACCTCCTGCCTTCATTGATCCTAGATATCCAGATCATGTCTATAGACTGGATAAAACACTTTATGGACTAAAGCAAGCTCCAAGAGCCTGGTACGAAACTCTGGCTCAATTCTTACTGGAAAGTGGTTTCAAAAGAGGTACAATTGATAAAACCTTATTTTATTTGAATCATGGTAAGGATTTGCTATTAGTTCAGATTTATGTTGATAATATCATTTTTGGGTCAACTAACTCCAAATTGGGTGAGAAGTTTTCAAAGTTGATGCAGTCTAGATATCAAATGAGCATGATGGGAGAAATGAGCTATTACTTAGGTTGCAAGTTAAACAGACTGATGATGGGATCTTTATCAATCAGTCAAAGTATACAAAGAATCTGCTGAAAAAGTTTAGCATGCAATACAGTTCTACTGCTTCAACTCCCATAGCTACAGCTACTAAGCTTGACCCTGATCAAGGTATTGAGGTAGATGTAACTAACTACAGAGGTATGATAGGCTCACTTTTGTATCTAACAGCTAGCAGACCAGATATCATGTATGCTACCTCTCTATGTACAAGATTTAAGGCAAACCCCAGAGAAGCACATCTCATTGCTGTTAAAAGGATTCTCAGATACTTGAAAGGCACTCTATCACTTGGCCTTTGGTATGCTAGAGAGTCTAACTTTAGTCTATGTGGTTACTCAAATGCTAATTTTGTAGGATGCAAAATAGACAGGAAAAGTACTTCAGGCAGTTGTCAGTTTCTTGGAGGAAGACTAGTTTCTTGGTTTAGTAAAAAGCAAAAGTCTATCTCAACATCAACTGCAGAAGCTAAGTACATTACTGCTGGAAGCTGTTGTGCTCAGATCATGTGGATGAGAAATCAGCTAATGGACTATGGTTTGTCATATTCAAAAATACCTATTTATTGTGATAACCAAAGTGCTATTGCTATGACAGGAAATCCAGTACAGCATTCTCTTACTAAGCACATCAGTATCAGATATCATTTCATAAGAGAGCAAGTACTGGAAGGAACAATCGAGCTACACTTTGTTCCTACTGATCAACAGTTAACTGATATATTCACCAAGCCACTTCCTGAAGCTACTTTTACAAAATTGGTGAATGAATTGGGAATGGTAAACTATGAGATTTTCTGAGAACAAGGGGAGACCAAATACTGATGATTGTCAGATCCTGACGCATGTCGAATACTGACGAAAAAGTCAATCCTGACTTTAGTCAAACATCAAATCCTGATGCAACGGTTCGACTATCAGTACAATTTGTATAATTCAAGTATTCCCTAAATTGTTCTGTTCCCTGATTTAATTGTGGTTATTGTTAATGAATTTGTTACTTATGTGATTACTTTAATTAGTTTTCATGTTTACTTCTCTGATTTAATTTTTTGAAGAACAGTTCATAAACATAAAAAATTGCAGAACACATTGAATAATATAGAGAAACAGAGTTTTTCATTGATAATAAGAAAGAGATTACATGCAAATATTACATCTTTTTGTTCTCTCTATCTACTAATCTATTCAACAGGAAAATAAAAAGTGAAGTTCAAACAACTCCATTGCTAGCAGCCATCCCAGATCCCATCTTTGCCACTTTGTTTGGGTGGAAGTTGAAAGGGATAGGGTTATTTTTACTGACATATTCATTAACAATGGTTGGTGGTGTTGGATGAGGATGCCTCAGAGGAAAGCCATGCAAATGTTGCTTGAAGAGCAGCATCGATGTCGATCACTCTTACAGGTCTTTCTCTCTCGATTTCTTCAAGACTAGCATCCATCTGCAACCACAAAGTTTCAAGTTGTCTTTCCCAGTCAAAGGCATCAAACTCTTCACGAGTATAACTGAAGAAATCTCTCTTTTCTATGAGATGGAGATTCTTTTCCTTGATGGTAAGTTTTGACATTGTTTTAAGGTGTGTTGTGTGAAGGGTTTTTGATTTTCAGGAGAGAATGAAGAGTTAAAGGGATAGTGGACAAGTCTCTAGGTGTTAAATAGAGATGGGAGAGTAACGAAGTCAAGAAACGCTTCGTATTCTGGTTTTTAACGGTACCAGGAACTATCGAATGAATTTCACATCATTCAGGATTTCTTGGCGTCTAGTCCGATTAAGTATGCTTTAACGACACCCGCCAAAGTTTCTTTCAAGTGTGCAATGCAGGTATGGAATACCGCTGTTTTTGGTGTATGTGAACCCTCAGGAAGGCCTAACTTGTCCTTTACATACAATGGATTTACACATCATGTCACTCCAGAAGTGGTTGTTGAAGCTCTACAATTACCCTCTCTCAATGGTATGCCTCCAGCAACAATTACTGATGCTTCTTTGTTGGAGTTTACTACGAGTCTGGGTTATAATGGACAACCAAGAAAGTTTGGAGAGTTATACAGAACCAAGCTTATGAAGGAATGGAATTTCTTCTTTGATACCATCAGTAGGTGCTTCTTGAACAAAGTCTCTAACTTTGATGCACTACCAACTTCTTCAGTTCACATTGGGTACTCTCTAATTCATGATACGTTGTTTGATTATGGGTCTTTTATTCTGAGAGCATTAAATGCTAGGAAAACAGATAAATGTGTTTATGTCTGTTTTATTAGATTTTTTCAATTTATTTTCTCTCATTTATGTCCCAATGTTGAATTTGAAAATGATACAGTTTTGCCTATCTTTAAGATTTCTAAAAACAATATCAAATCTTTGGTTAAATCGGATAAGGCAAATGGTTTTGAGGGAAATCCTTACATTCTTGATGGGGTCTGGGTTCTCCTGAAAAAGAGATTGCCTGTAATTTATGGCCCAGCCACGAGTGCTATGGGACAGGACCAAACACATTCTGTTCCTGACAGAAGCACATCACACATAAACTTATCTAAACAGTCAACCACCTCTGGTGTCTCCCAAAAGACATCAGTTGTAAAAGAAAAGAAGTCAGCTAGATCTGATGTGTCTGGCAGACAATCAGGATCAAAGCACTTCTCCACTACAACCCTCACTAAACAGAAGTCACAAGGGGGTGCACAAAGGGTCCTGGTATTGGAGAAGTATGCTCCCAAGGTTGATAAGTCCTTGGTTGAAACTGGAGTATCTAAAGAAACAGGTGGGAAGAGAAAGTTTTTGCAACAGGATTCTGATTCTGATAGTGATGATGATAAGACCATCTCGATAATTATGAAGAAAAAGGAAGTTGCTGCTCCTGTTACTGATGAATTAGCTAAGCCAGTAAAGCCAAATAAAAGAAGAAAGATAGTAAACAAGAGTCAGTATTACATTCCTGAAGAAATGCAGCATCTTAATGATGATATTAATCTTGATGAGTCATCAGTTCCTGACACATCTGTCATTCCTGATATCTCTACTCATGATACATCACCTGTGAAGACTGTTGAGATTTCTGATTCTCCAGCACCTACATCTCCAAAGAGAAGAATAATTGAGATGTCTGTGGATGAAGTAAATGCTATTGCTGCTCAGCTTGGTAATAAACCAACACCTCTTCAAATAAAGAGACAAGCTGAAGCAAAAGTTTTTCATAGACAGAAGAAACAGAGGATCACTTCACCTCTGAAAGGATCAAGCCCACAAGAACCTGAACTTCAAAGGAGTTCAGCAGCTATTGAAGATCCAGTCCCACAAGAACCACCCTTTCAAAGTGTGGGTGCAGACATTGTTGAAGGAATGGTCCCACAAGAACCACTTTCTCAAAGGGAAGGTGAAGACAAGAACATTCCTGCCCCACAAGAACCATCTTCTCAAAGTGAAGATGCAGGCATAGATTCTACAGCACATGGGGTTTCTGACATTGCTCTAGAGATTCCTGAACTTGATGTTGTACACATAGAAACTGTTTTTAAGGGAAGCACACAAGAACCTTCAGCTCAAAGTGTTGAAGAAGCTTCTGAACCTCTGGCTCCACAAGAACCATCAGTAGCAAATACTGATGCAAGCCCTCTTCCTGATGAAAGCATAGCTCATGATGAGACTGTTGATACCATTCTTGATGATACTCAACCTATTCTGGTACAACCACTCTCATCAGACCAATGGAATCTTTTACTACTTCATCAGGTAACACTTCTATATCTACTTCTTTTACTACTGATAGTATGATTACAGATAGACTTGAGACAAGGGATACCTCTATTTGTATGACTTCAGACCACTCTTCTCAGCCACCTCTTATTTCTTTGAATTTGTTGAGCCAGAACTTTTCTTGTGAGAAAGAGAGTGAACACTTAGAGAAAAAGAAGAGTGAAGAGAGGCAGTCTCCTGAACTGGCAAAAGGAGAGGTAGAACAGAGTGAGAAGCTAGTGAGGTAGCAGTTACTATTGAAAGTAACTTAGGTAATGTTGTGAGAAGTGATGAGATCACTTTAGAAAAATAGAGAGATATAGGAATTGTTTCTAATCTGAATGCAGGATTTCAGGATACAACAGTACCATCTGCTGTTGATTTAAAATTAAAAGGAGTTATGAATCCTGAAGACAATGTGGATGATAGAATTCCTGAGTCTAATGATAACTCAGATGATGATGTTGATGATGCTGATAATGATCCGGAAGTAGCTCAGCTTAATGCTGTCATGAAAGAAAGTCTAGGATCAACTTATGGATCATCCAGTAAGTTTATGGAGTCTATGGGTAAATCTACAGCTGCTCAAGTTGAGATCATAGGAGATTACAACAATCTTCTTCCTGAACATATTCAAGCTGCAAGGAGATCTGAATGGTATACTGAGTGGAATCAGCCTACTGTTGATATAAATTTCAATAATGCTCTTTTTCACTTCAGTCATATAGCTACTAAGCTTTCTGATCCAAATCTCAAAGCTCATCTGAAGACAACTACTATTCTAGAAAAGGGTCTGAAAGATGAAATTAAATCTGTTAAGACTGATAATGAGAAGTTTCATGCTCGGTTCACTCAGGATCATTCTGCAGTTGCTACTGTTCCACAATTTCAACATTTAAGTACTGCTGTTCACAAAAGGATGGATACTCTAGAGGATAAAGTTGATGTCTTGACTTCCAAAGTTAACAATATGGAATCTTCTCTCCATCTTATCTTATCTTTATTGACTGATGATTCTGATGTCAAAAAGGGGGAGAAGGTAGTCAAAACAAAATGCACACCTGATCTAGTTGTAAGAAAGGATGATGATACTTCTGGAAATGATGGTGGTGCTCAGACACAGACACATGGAACAGGAACCTCTGATGCTGCATTGGTAACAAGGAGAAGTCAGTCACAAACTCAAACCAAGCAGTTAACTCATGTTTTTGAATCTGGGAAGAGAACAGTAAGAACAGTGGTGCAATCTCAAATCCTGACAGAAGAACAATTTTTGTCACCTGGTCAAAGTCAAAGGCAAACACTTCCCAAAATTCTTGAAGGTGATGAAGATTTGCTAATTACTGATGAAGAAGATGATCCACATCTATTCGAGATGATTACTACTGGGACAGGTGATAGTGAAATTGTATATCACAATAGTGCTAAGGTTCATTAGTATCATGCTGAGAAGGCACTTGCTTTAACTTCTAAAGAAAATCAAAACATGACTACTGATGAGATCTTAGAAGAACAAAACAAGATTCTTGAGGAAATTGCTAGAGAAAAAGAAGCTCCTGCTGCAAGAAGAGGAAGAGGCAGAGGAGGTAGAAACAGAGGAAGAGGAAGGAAACTAGTTCAGACAAGTACAAGACAGACAAGATCTAGTGGAATCAAAATAGAAGAAGTTACTGAGAACACAAAGAAGAAAGCTCCACTATCTCTTGAGAACACTCCATTATCAAATGTATTTGCTGAACCTGTTACAGTTGAAGAAGAAACTCCTTTGGTTAGAAGGAAGAAAGCTGTTGAAGAAGCTAAGGATAATGTTGCTGGAATGACTCAAATTGTTGCTTCTGACTCTGAATCTATTAAGGATGCAACAGATGAGTACGTGAGAAGAATTTTTGAGTCTGATAAACAATTGTGGTATGACATCAACAAACTACCTAAGGAGGATATTCTTGATGAACCACAGCTCAAAAAGAAAGGAGGCAAGTGGAAAGATGTTGATAAAATGAAGTACACTGGACCAGCTATTTTTAGGTCTGGTGGAATAATCTTACCACCTTCGGTTACTCCTGGACTTCAGAAAGCTAAAGTTTCCAAGTCTGACAAATCACCACCAATATGCTATCTAATCTATTAGGACTGGAACCTTACACTCGAGGAGGTATTGGTTCTAGGGATGCAGAGTTTATGTCTTCAGCTCAAACAGATCAACATTTTCTTGTTAAAAGGTTTGGTGATGAACTAACTATTGATGATCTTTGGGAACTAGAATCTGTTGCTATTGTTGCTTGCAATGTGAACTCTAAGAAGATAGAGAAATTGCTGTATTTCATGAAAGACAAAAGTGTCAAGAAGCTGTCTATTCATGAGGTGTTGTGCAAATCGACAAAAGAGCTAAAGTATGTTCTCTATTTTCTTGAAAATAGACAAATCCCTGATAAAGAAGCTAGTGTTTACAATAACTGGTGTACCATAATCTTCAGAACAATCAAGTCCAGATATTTAGAACGAGGATCAAGGTATGATGGTAATTACACTCCCATGTACTTGAATACAGAAGGACAAGAAGTTGAAATGCAAAAGGGTTCAACTGTTAAATAAGTGATATTGTATCAAGAACAACTATCTCTGAATCCTGGTGGAAAAGAACTTGCATACTTACTGTTGGGAGAGTTAGATTTACCAAGAAGCTCAATTCAGAATCTCAGAGCTGGAATCTATCAGATTGGTAAGGGAGATGAAGAACTTAGAAATCTGAAGAAAAGGCTAATTCAAATTCTTGGTGCTAAAGAAGAAGAGTTATTATCAAGTTTCTTGCAGATGAGTAATTTCTATGTGAGAATTTCTGAAACTAAGCCTGAGGATTTATTGTAATATTTTGTTTTGAGTTTTTGAGGAATCTATCAGATTGGTAAGGGAGATGAAGAACTTAGAAATCTGAAGAAAAGGCTAATTCAAATTCTTGGTGATAAAGAAGAAGAGTTATTATCAAGTTTCTTGCAGATGAGTAATTTCTTTGTGATAATTTCTGAAACTAAGCCTGAGGATTTCTTGTAATATTTTGTTTTGAGTTTTTGACATCACTGAATCAAGGAATTTGTGCTTTATTTCACAAAGTACAAATTATGGGAGATTGTTAGATATTGATTCAAGTGATAGTCAGGATCTGGATTACTGATCAGATACTGATGCTGATGTCATCTGTAATGCATCGTCAGTATTAGGCTATCATCGGGATTGGTGGTTGATCAGGATTACTCGAGGATATACATCAGTCCAGGAATCAAGGAAGATTGATATATCGGTTCCTGATTTATAGGAATACATCTATCATTCAAGATATGTATTAAGAGTCGTATGTAATTGATTTAATATATCTTGTAATTGATAGGGCAGCTGTGTACTGTATATAAACATAGTTTAGGTTTTACTTAATTAGAAATCGCTTACACGAGTAATCTTGTAACCTAGCAGCTCTCAAGAACATCAGAATTTCTTGAGAGAGTTTGTAACAGTTTTATATCAGAATTAATAAAGCTGTTATTTATTCATACTTGTGTTATTATTTCTGCTGTAAGTCGAAAATCTTATACAATTGTATTCAACCCCCCTTCTACAATTGTTCTTTACTGGGTAACAATAATTTTGCTTGGTACTGCAATTAAAAATGAAATAATTAGAAGAATAAAACGTGCAAAATATTTCTCCGTAATACTTGATTGTACTCCTGATGTTAGTCACCAAGAGTAGATGTCTTTGATATTAAGATATGTGAATGTCTCATCAAATCCTATTAGTATTGAAGAATCTTTTTTAGGATTTTTAGATGTGAATGATACAACTGGACAAGGACTTTTTGATGTTTTACAACATGAATTAAAAATACTTGATCTTGATATACTTAATATGCGAGGACAAGGTTATGACAATTGTTCAAATATGAAATGAAAATATCAAGGAGTACAAAAAAATTATTGGAAATAAATTCTAGAGCTTTTTATACTCCTTGTGGTTGTCATAGTCTAAATTTGGCATTATGGGATATGGCTAACACATTTGGTAAATCTTGAGATTTTTTTGGAGTTATACAACGCATATATACAATTTTCGCATGTTCGATGAAACGATGGCAAATTTTGAAAGAAAATGTAAAAGGATTGACTCTAAAATATTTATCATCTACTCGTTGGGAAAGTCATGTTGATAGTGTCAAAGCTATAAGATTTCAAATGTCAGAAATACGAGAAGTTTTGCTTCAAGTAGCAGATAGTGATAATTATTCCAAAGTAAAGAGTGAAGCTAAATCTTTAGCAACTAATGAGCTTGGTGATTTTGAATTTTTAATTGCAATAATTATTTGGTATGAAATATTATATGCCATTAATCTTGTGAGTAAATTCCTACAATCAAAGGATATGCTTATTGATGTGGCTATTGAAAAAATAAAGGTCTAATTTCATTTTTTGAGGCCTATAGAGAAACTGGTTTTAATGATGCTTTAAATATTGCAAAAGAAATTGCGACTGAACTGAATATTGATCCTATCTTTCCCCATAGGTGTGAAATTCGAAGAAAACAATTCTTTGATGAAAATTCAGGTGCATCGCCAAGTGCTCCATTATCTGCGGAAGAAACATTTAGGGTTAATTATTTTATTTACATAGTTGATCAAGCAAGCACTTCTCTTAATAAGAGATTTGAGGAATACACAAGTCATGAAAATATTTTTGGATTCTTATTCACTTCTAACAAGTTTAAGTCATTGGATGATCGAAGTTTAAAGAATCATTGTATTCAATTAGAAAATGCACTTAAATATTGATGGGAATGAATTATATATGGAATTGAAATTGCTTGGAGAGTTTTTGCATGTAGACATTGTAAGAGTTATTGATATTTTGACATTTTTTAGGGACTTTGACTGTTTTCCTAATGTGTTTATTGCTTATAAAATTTTGTTGACTATTCCTGTGACAATTGCATCTGCAGAGAGGAGTTTCTCAAAAGTGAAGTTGTTGAAGACTTATATGAGTGCTACAATGTTACAAGACAGGCTTAATGGATTAGCGATGATAGCGATTAAAAACGAGCTCTAAGAAAGTGTAGAATATGAAGATCTGATCGATGATTTTGTTTCAAAAAATGCTCGAAGGCTGTCCCTTTTTAAATAAAATATTTATGATTTATGTTTGATATTGTACAGCGACATTTTCGCTGAGTATGAATATACCGACAAGAAAATACAGAGGGGGTTGGTGAATGTATTTTCAAACTTTTCTACAAATAAATATTTCAAGTGAAGATTGTTTAATTGTTTGAATCTGATTGTGTAGCAAGAGTGTGTATTCGTGTTCTTTAGAATGTGTAAATGCGGAATATAAACACTAGAACAAGTTCACTCACTTTAATCTAATATTTTATTAGATAAAGATTTGCTACAAACTGTGAATACAAATGGTAGTATTCTCAGCTTCGTTTTTCTCAGAGAGATTTGTTTACAAGATGTGCTTCTGAAAAACTTCTTAACTGCTTAGAGAAGTGTGGTTGTACTCTTATAGAGCATGAGTACAACCTACTTACTACAAACAAGGTTACAGACTAAAATTACATTCAAGCGTGTCTATCCTTTTTGAGTAATATCCAAACAGCTTGAGATTTGACTTCCTTTAGCTCTTTTCAGATCCACTTCTTTAGCAGCTTGTCTCTTGAAACATCTCTCTAAGCTTCTTTGTAGGCTTTTCTAAACTACTTTACAGTATGTGGTCCATAAAGTGTTTTGGCTTACTGCAGGATTCTGACCTGTGCAATTCTTCAGTATTTTGTCTCCAAGATTTCATTCGAGAAGTGACTGAGTGATTGATTCGAGAACTGGAGTTTATTTGTTAGATAACTATGAGTTCTCGAATGCTATGAGGTTGACATGTCGAATCACTTCTCAAATAAGTCCTTTCTCCAGGAACCCTTGAGTTGTCGAATAGAACATTTGACTTATCAAATCCCAGAGATATCGAATAGCTTCTTTAGTCCTTGAGATATCGAATGGAACTTTGACTTGATGGATCCTTGAGAACTCGAATGATGATTTGACTTGTTGACTTCTTGAGTTCTCGAACAGAGTAATAGACATGTCGAATATCTGAGTTCTCGTACGAGATATCGATCAATACTTTTAGAGATATCGAATAGTGTCTTTTGAGATACCGAATCTCTGACTTCTCGAAAGCTAGTATTCTTGAATATGACAATCTTACTTCTCGAATTGATACTTAGGCAAATCTTCATTCTTCAAATTCCAGCTGTGTTTGTTTTGACAGTCTTGATCTTTAAGCTTGAGGCATGATCCTTGGAACTTCTTTCAAGCATTATTCTCTGACTTTAATTACAGTTACACAGATAGAAATTGATGCCTATTACAAGTAATATAACAAGTAGAAACTCTACAGCTAGAGGTTCCCTCAGTCAAGAGGTCATGAAAGTAATGCATAGCATTACAAACAATTGGGCTTGTTATTAGATGTACACAGGCATGCCTCTATGACTAACAATCTCCCCCAAATTGTGAGTAAGACCCTTAGTCACAATTTCATGTCTGATAACAAGCCTAACATACATAAAGATAAAACACTGACAGTACACGTATGAATTTTGATAAGCATCATGAATGGAATTTACAAGAGGAGTATTCGTACAGACTATGATGAAGTGCTAGCCATTGTCATTTGTTTCCATCTCCATAGCTTTGGCTTGCAGATCATCATAAGCCTTCTTTTTCTTTTCTTCTTCCTTCCTTACATTCTCATCCATAGCTCTTATGATAGCTGTCATAGCATCCAGTTCTTCAAGCAAGATTGAGTTCTTGAAATCTTCAAGTACTGGTTTCAGAATGTTTGCAGGATAGTGATTGAGTATGTTCATCCTGATATTGACACGATCTTCATTCCTCCTCCTATATTTCACCACATAGGGATTGAGCTAAACTCTACACAACCCTTTTTCTCTTAGCTTCTCTGCTTCAACTTCCAGCCTATCATTCTCCTACTCCCTTTCTAGCCATTTTTCAAAGCACTCCCTTCTTATCTTTTCAGCATGGTCTCTCTTCATCTTCACAAAGTCAATCAACTCCAGCTTCCACACCCTCTCCACTTTGTCTTCAGAATCCAACAGTGCAATAATTCTCTCTATATCAGATAACTTGCCCCAATTTTGACATCCCCCTTGTCTGAATTTCTTCTGTCTTCCATCAGTGTATTTGATTTCAATGTAGTCATTAAAAATGGCAGCATAGTAGATTCTTTGAGCTTGTAGAAATTGCAGTTGGTCTTCATCAAAG
Source organism: Saposhnikovia divaricata (assembly GCA_036435485.1). Classification (NCBI taxonomy): domain Eukaryota; kingdom Viridiplantae; phylum Streptophyta; class Magnoliopsida; order Apiales; family Apiaceae; genus Saposhnikovia; species Saposhnikovia divaricata. The sequence goes on along the minus strand of CM071597.1, from coordinate 61,191,362 downwards.
TCTTCATTTAGAGGTTGAAGTTTTAATCCTGGATAGATTGTTAGAGCTCTTGATCTAGGTAGCTTCACCCTTCTTGCTGCTTGCTTGAATTTAATCTTTCTCACTTTGTTGCTTGGCAGAAACTTGTGACCCATGCTTTTTGACCATCGTAGTACACCATTAGCAGTTTGCTTTTGGAAACATACACATGGTTTCTTGATTTGAAAGTCCTTTGCTTGAGGTGGTAAAACAGTTGCAGAAGCCATGGATGTAGATTTTGGTAGGTCATTACTAACTGCAATCACCCTAGACTTAGAGTCTTGTGTTGTGGTGAGGTTACAGCTAGTAATGCCTAGGGCTTGCTATTTTCCACTCTTCCTCTCATAGACCTTGTTTTGGCCTTGATCATCATCATTCTTCTTATCCTTGTTGCTCTTCTTCTTCTTGTATTCATCTCCCTTATTGCTCCTGTGATGACTTCTCCTCCCATCACTTTTGTCTTCATCTTCATCATCCTTATTCCTCCTCTCTTTAGCCATTTCAGGGACAGTGCCAGTTGTAATGAAAGTTTTGAGAATGTTCAGTGCTTCCAACTCTTCAGCAGTTCTGATTCCTTGCTTTTTAGTTAGTATCTCAATGATGGCAATGATGAGATTTCTGTTCTGAGGTATAAGATGCTTGGGAATGATCAATTGCTTGATGTCATCAATTCTTGTTATAGATTGATAGATAATTGTTCTTGGATTTGTAATCACTTCAGGCAATCTGGTGGGTTGCTCATTCCTCAAGTCATCATATAGGCTTTTGTTGTTCTCATTCCTCTTCATAATCAGTTTCAGAAGTACATCTATCTCAGAGAATTTTAGAGCTTTCAGAGTGTTGTAAGTTAGATGCCATATCTTGGTCTTTGTCACCATCATTATCTCCTTGAACTAGGGCTGAGCAAAACCGATCCGAACCCGAAAAACCGAACCGAAATATGCTAATTCGGTTCGGTTCGGTCCTAAATTTTTTGAAAATTCGGTTTTTTCGGTTTTTCGGTCTGGACCGAAATATATTTCGGTTCGGTCCGGTTTTTTTCAAAATATTTCGGTTCTGGACCGAATAAACCGAAATAATTAAAACATATATTTACATTATATTATATATATATATATAATATATTATATAATTCTAAATTCTAATACAGATAAGATAACAGACTACTGAGTTGTTGTTGTGAGTTGTCTGTCTGTATGTAGTCTGTACGCTCCTTCTCCTCTTTCTGTAAACCTAATTTGAATCAAAACCAACCGCAGTCACCCACCGGCCACCGCTGACCTCGTCGTCGTCTCTAGACTCTAATTCTTCTTCCTCGTCGTCGACTTGTCGTTACTCGTTACACTCTCCGCAGTCACACTCCGCAGTTTACTTTTGGTAATTTCAGTCCGCAGTTATTTTTGTTAGTATTTTTCTATTATTGCTTATAGATTCTTGATTCTAGTTTAAGATTCTTGTATCTATATATATAAATCTTTATCAATTTATTGGAAATTTGGAATTGGATAATGGAGAATCATAGATTCGATTTCAAAATTTTTCTTAATTTGTTACTTAGTTTTATCATCATAGATTCGATTTCTTATTCGCTACTTAGATTTCTTTTAGATTATGTTAATTTGTCATCTTAATTAGTTTATCAGTTTTTTAGGCAGTACTGCAGTAGCTAATTTGAATCAGTAGGTCAGCAGTAGCTAGCAACAGTTGTGGTTTAAAACTGATGTCATTTTTCTGTTCATTTCAGTTCAAATAATGTCTCATTCAAATTCACAACAAGACATAGGGATGGGAGATTCCAATGATGGAAATAATGCTCCAACTCAAGAAAGCTTCGGCGCAAAGAGAAAAAGAAAGCCTATGAAATCACGGTCGGAAGTTTGGGATCATATGGTCAAGTTTGTGGATGCGGAAGGATTTGAAAAAGCTAGGTGCAAGTATTGTGGTAAGGAATACTTCTCTAATAGTAGTCAAAATGGCACTAGTACACTTTTAAAACATGTCAAATCTTGCTCAAAGTTACCACTTAGTGGTGAGTCAAAACAAACACAATTGTCTTTACAATCCGATGGTGGAAATGATGGCATTCTTAAAAATTGGCGTTTTGATCAAAAAGTTAGTAGACATAAGTTAGCTTCCATGATCATTATTGATGAACTCCCCTTTAGATTCGTTGAGGGGGAGGGATTTAATGATTTCATGAAAACTACTCAACCTCTTTTTAAGATGCCATCTCGTTTTACCGTGGCACGGGATTGTTACCAAATCTTTTTAGATGAGAAGAAGAAGTTGACCACATATTTTAAGATGTCCGGTCAAAGAATTAATATCACCACGGACACTTGGACTTCAATTCAAAGGATTAATTATATGTGCATTACGGCTCACTACATTGATCATAATTGGAACTTGCACAAGAAAATAATTAATTTTTGTCCTATAGAGAGTCATAAGGGTGAGCTCTTAGCTAGGGACCTTGATATGTGTTTGAAAGAATGGGGAATTGCAAAAGTGTTTGCAATCACGGTTGATAATGCTAGTTCAAATCATACTTGCATTCAAAAATTGAAAGATAGGTTCTCTTCTAGGGGGTGCGATTTCTTGAATGGAAAATATATGCACATGAGATGTATTGCACACATAACTAATTTGATTGTGACGAAAGGACTTGAAGAAATAGATCCATCGGTTGAAAGAGTAAGAAAGGCGGTTAGGTATATTAGGCAATCTCCGGCTAGACTAGCTAAATTCAAGGAATGCATTGAGTTAGTGGATGTTGATTCTAAATCTATGTTATGTTTGGATGTAAAGACAAGATGGAACTCCACTTATTTGATGTTAAATGTTGCTCAAAAGTTTCAAGGTGCATTTGAATTATATGAAACAATGGACACGTCCTTTGTAAATGAGCTTAATGAGAATGGTGGGGTGCCCACTTCTTGGGATTGGGGTAATGTTAGAAGGATGGTTGATATCTTAATTCATTTTTATGAACTTACCTTGAGGATTTCGGGTTCTTTGTATGTCACATCAAATATATTTTATCATGAAATTAGCACGGTTAATTATTTGTTGAAAGATTGGATGAAGAGTGATGACTTAGACGTGAGCTTAATGGGCGAAAGAATGAAAGATAAATATGATAAGTATTGGGGTGATGTGCACAAAATGAACAAACTTATCTATGTGGCGGTTGTTGTTGATCCAAGGTACAAAATGGAATTCCTTGAGTTTGCACTTTGTGAGGAATATGGAAAAGATGTGGGTTGGAAGTTGGCAAGTGATACAAGTATAGTGATAAGAGAGTTGTTTGAAGAGTATAAAAAGACTTGTCAACCTAAAACTACTCAAGTTAATCAAGAAGTTCAATCTTCAAGCATACATTCAACTACATCTTCAACTTCAAGAACACAATCGGCATTAGGAGCTAGATTCATGAAACAAAAATTGGAAAGTGGAGAAGTAGAATCCAAGAGTGAATTGGATATCTATCTTAAAGAGAGTGTCTATGTTACAAAAAATGAAGATGAATTTGATATTTTGAAATGGTGGAAAGTTAATTCAAGTAGGTTGCCTATCCTCTCACAACTTGCTCGTGATGTACTAGCAATCCCTATTTCCACCGTAGCATCGGAATCCGCTTTTAGTACGGGTGGAAGAGTACTTGATCCATATAGGAGTTCTTTGACGGCCAAAGTTGTGGAGGGATTACTTTGTGCTCAAGATTGGTTGCGATCGGCCAAACGTCCAAAAACAATTGAAGAAGATGTTAATGATCTTGAGAAATTCGAAGAAGGTATATTAATTTGCATTCCACTTGTCACTATCTAATATTTGTAGTTAAAACTTAAATTGAATTAACTTGTCATTTTCATGCAATTTGCAGCATTTTCTGCTCTTTCAATCAGGGAGAACGTTGAAAAGGATGTTGTTGTGCCCCTAGATATTGATTAGTAAGAACATCAGTCCTTTGACTCCTTTCTGCTTTTATTTTCTGTCGACTCAGTTCAGTTTTTCAGTTTTTCTGTCATTTGCTTCTGTTTTTAATGCCTCTGTTTTTAATCTTATAAGCTGAGAGTATGCACCTTCAGGATCTTCAAGTAGTTCAGAATGTGAACCTGATAATCAACAAAACAAGATATTAAATACTTTTTCTTGTCCAATCAAACTTGACAAAGGGGGGAACTCTTTTTAATTGTTGAGTATACTAAATCTTGAATATAGGCACTGAAGTTTTAAGCTCATCATCAATTAATAATGGCAAGCTGGTTTGATACTTTGATTACCTGCTAACAATTTACTTTGATTACCAGTTTGTATCTGAGTTTTTTGTTGCTATTCTATGATAACTTTGTTTATTCTTTTTTATTTGCAGATAGTTTTGGTATCCACTATTGGCCAGGAATTGCCATGCCCTGCCCAGTGCAGCAGCCAGCAGGAATGCCAATGACAGTGCAGCCAGCTGCCAGCCAATGCAGATGCTATTCTGTTTTAGTCTTTTAGAGTGCTTATTTTTCTTTATAAATTTGTAATTCTCATTTCTCTGTATTCTGGTGAATCTGGTGATTGTGGTCTGGATTTCTGTTTCTGAATCTGTATTCAATGCAACACTGCAGCAGGAATTGCCATTTGCCAGTCCAGTCCATGTTCTGTTTCTGACTTTCTGTTGATTTTGTTGTCCACTGTTTAATGTTTTGTTTTGTTGATTTTGTTTCTGTATTCAATGCAACATTGCAGCAGGAATTCTCATTTCTTATGTTTCTGTAAATTAAGTATTTAAGTTAATTAACTCAGGCTCAGCAGCACTGTACTGTACTCTACTACTCTAGTACTCTGCTCTCTGCACAACAGCACAACAGGAACAATTCGGTTATTTCGGACAGAACCGAACCGACCGAAATATTTCGGTTCGGTTCTTGTTCGGTCCAAAGCTTTAATTCGGTCCGGTTCGGTCCAAAAAAAAACTGTTATTCGGTGTTCGGTTTTTTCGGTTCGGTCCGGTTTTTGGACCGAACCGACCGAATGCTCAGCCCTAGACACACCATCACTTCTTCTAGGCACAACAGTGAAGTAGTCAATCTGATCTTTCAAACTCCTCAGATATACCTGTGTGTCCTCAGCCTGTTCTCTTGAGACTTTCAGAAACTCCAAGACTGCATCATCATGATAGACATTAGAATTTGCAATTTCTTGTAGCTTGGCCTCAGTAACCACCTTTACTTCTACAGGCTTGGAACTTTCAATCCTGGAGGGTTGAGGTTTATCAGATGGCATACTTCCTGCAACTACTGTAGTTATGATAGTTTGTTTCTGTCCACTGGGGGTAGTGATGTGCACTTCTGGCATAGTGACAACTGGTAGAGAGGTTTGAGTTTCAGAGACTTTGGCTTTACCCTTGCCTTGAACATGAGGAGTTGTAGATTTTGAGAATCCTCTTGGTTGACCACCCTCAGATATGATTATGCCCTTCTCCCCCTTAGACTTTGGGTTTTTGGAATTCCTCTTCTCCCCCTTAGGCTTGTTTTCAGGCACAAAGGCTTTTGAAGGGGCCTTTCGGTTGGAAGAGTCTTCAGGTATAGAGAGGCCCATGTGCTTCATCATGGCAGACAGCATTTGTTGTTGATGAAGAAGGACATCAGCTGTGGTGTTGGCCTGAGTGTCCAACCTTTTATGTAGCAGAGCAATAGTGTCCTGAAGTTCAGAATTGGAGTGTTTGAGTGAGCTCACTTCTTCTTCTAGAGAGGTCAGCTTGGTGAACAACTCAGTAGCTTTGAATCCAGAGAGTGATTATTCTTTGAGCCTCACTACTTCAAACTTTGTCATGTCATGCACAGGGACTTCAGTCACCAGCTTATCTCCATATTGATTGGCAAAGAGATTTCTAATCATGACATTGGCATCATTTGTCTGAGAAGATAGGTTCTGTACTTGAGTTGCAAGATTCTTGACAGCACTTTGAACCAATGGAAATGCATTGTCCATCTTAGTGCAGGTATTTTTGCATTCCTGAATGGTCCTAAGTACAGGATTTAGAGAAGGAAATTTTAAAAGAAATTCCTTCTTGACTTCACTCACTTCCTTTGTTGTGGCATCACAAACCTTACTGCTTCTGTTTTAACTCCCTTGTCAAGGTAGTGAGCAGCCTTGAGAAATCCCTTATAGGAGTCATTTATGGCCTCATACACTTCACCAGGAGATAAAGATTTGGCATTTGAACCCAGTGAAGTGATGTATTCTTCTCTTAGATATTGGAGAGCTTCATTGAGAGTAATGTCATATTTTCCTTGCAACCAGGCATTTACATTGCCATCTCTCTTAGCATCATATATTATCTTCTCCTTTTGCAGCTCTACATCATCTCTGTGACACAACAGAATGGCTTCATAGTCTGGATCTGAGAGATTTAATGTAACAAGATGTTGGGCTATTTTGACAAACTCAGGAATCTGATCCACAACTAAGCTTTGAAGTGCTTCCACCATCAATTATGGTGGAGCAGACCCTGATCCTGAAGCATTGTCATGTTGCACAGGCTTCAGCCATTGTGACAAAAAGTCAGAGCTAGAGCTAGGCAAGCTAGACTCCTCAGTTGCAGATGCAACTTCTGCAACCGGATGGATTTACTCTAATACTATTATCTCCACAGAAGTGAGATGGGTTATAACAGTAGTTGACACGGGCACAGAGTCTCTAGTGAAAACTAGTGAATCCTCTGTGTTTGTGATGGTGTCATTAGGATATGCCCCAGCTTGCATTCCCCCACCATCTAAATGTGGTTCCTGGGTGGTGAGCAAAGTGTCATGAACTAAGTCACTTTAATCCATTGGCTCACCAAGAGAAGAAAATTCTTGGTGATCAATGCCTTGCTCCTCAATTTCTTGAGTTACAGGCTTCAAGGAAATTTGAGTGGAAGATTCTGGAAGAGAAGTGTCGTTTAGATTTGATTTTGGCAACTCCCCCTGAGAAATAGAAGGAGTTTCAAGTGTGATGTGCTCTCCACTCATTGTAGTGCCAGCCTTATCACTCCCATGTGCTGACTCATTACAAGAAGGTGCATTGGGGAGAATGCTTGATTCTATAGATGCACCCTGTTGAGAGGGCACATCTAGTGAGCTGTTTGCCCCTGATTTTACAACTTCAGCCATTTGTGTGACTGAAGAGGTGGTTTTTGTTTTCTTCTTCTTCTTTGGCCTTAGTAAGGGTGACTCTGGTTCCTCACATTCTAATCCTAACTCAGCACTCAATGCTGCTTCTGATAACATGTTTAAACCACTGTGAGTTCTCTTCTTCTTCTTCTTCTTCTTCTTCTTCTTCTTCTTCTTCTTCTTCTTCTTCTTCTTCTTCTTCTTCTTCTTCTTCTTCTTCTTCTTCTTCTTCTTCTTCTTCTTCTTCTTCTTACTAGCATAACCCTGTTGAGAGGATGATGCAGTTGGCTCAGTGTTTGGTAGAGTGTTTGGCTGAGAGGGTTGGTTAGCAAGCCCTAGGTTAGCATTTTGTTCTAATTGCTTGAGCTGTGCTAACTGTGATTTGGAATCAAATGTTGGCATGTTGTGAGGGTAAGTCCTAAATAAAATCTCCATATGGGGAGTTATTTTAAGTCTTACTTCCACATTATTTCTAGTCTCCAAATTACCAAAAATAAGTTTGGTCATGGATCTAGGATAGCCTATTCTATTTCTATCTATCCCAGGCAATTCAACTAGTTTATCATTTACTGAATTAAGTGCAGATTGAATAAAACGAGGGAAGAAGATTTCAGTACATCTCTTGACTGAGTTCTTACCAAGTCTTCCATACAACTCCTGTAGAATTATCAGTCCAACATCTATCTTTCTCCAATAGGCCAAAGCATAGCCTATTTGCTGTGCAGGAGCACTAATTTGATCAAAGCTGGACTTCCTAGCAGTGAAGACTTGAAGTAGAGTAGCAAATACATAACTCCACTCCTTCGGTAAGAACTTTCTATTCAACTACCCAAGATTGATTTCATCTGAGTAATTGATGAAGTCAAAGAAGTCTTCCAATTCAGCATTTGTGGCTAGTGGGTCGTACACTTTTTGTTGTAACCGCAATGCTTGATTCATATCTGCAGTAGTGATAGTAATTTCCTTATCTTGAATCTTGCAGTGAATGATGTACGAGGTTATTGCATTATCTAGAGCTACGACTTCCACAATTACAGTTCTCCAAAACTGTTCGAGTAAGTCGAGATACAGAGTTGGGTTGGCTGAGAGTGCATCTTTGATGTATGATTCTGACATCCATCGAACAAAGCACTTGAAATTTGCATTCGGTGCTTCCAAATAATTGGTCATAGCGATAAAATTAGTCTGTTTGGGTATGGTGAGTTGGATGTTTTCCATTTATGCAAGGAGAGAGAGAAGAGAATGAGGGTTGAAGAAGAAATTTGCCTTGAGCGGTTAAGATTTTTATTTCGCAGAGGGGTAGATATTTAAGATATCGATCGAAATGGCACTACACCAAATATGGCATATTGAAACACCAATATGTATTTGTGTTACAAAAAGTGTTACAATAGACACAAAACTTGGTAGCTATTGCAATATTTTTAAAAACGTTGCAAGAAATACGAAAAATGTTGCAAGAAAAAGGATCATTTTGAAATTTTAGAACAATTGCAATACTTTAGCAAAAGCGTTACAGTAGACGAAACACTTTTGGTAACTTGACTGAAAATTGTAAGCGGGAACTTAAATTTTTGTTGGGCGGGCTGAGAATTGGTACCAAAAACAACATTAAAACGAAAACCAAACCTACCACTCTCTCTCTCTCTCTCTCTCACCACCCTCTCTCTCTCTGGACACCTCTCTCTCGCTCTCTCGACACCACTCTCTCTACCTCCTCTCGCCTCTCTCTATCTCATACCTCACTTCTCAGTATCGACCTCTCTCTACCTCTCACGCACATCTCTCGCACTCACTCTCAAATCTCTCTCACTCACTCTCAAATCCCTAAAATCGATTAGAGCACCTAAAACCCCAAAATTGATTGGAGATTCAATTAGGTTAAAGATTCAATTACCAAAATTGATTGGAGATTCAATTAGGTTAAAGCTTCAATTAGAGGTAAAATACCTTTTTTTATTATATATGTATATGTATATGTTATTGGTTGCTCCCAGTTTCCCACTGTGCTTCCTCCTGTACTAACTGAAGACATGAAGTTAGTGATGAAGCTGGCAGTCTTACTTACCATCAATTGTTTTCTTGTAATTGTCTTTTTTTAGGTCCAATATAATAGGAGTATATTATGAATGGAACTTTCTACTTGATGCAGGTATACTTTGTTCATTGTGTTATATCCTACTGAGAAATTCTCAGTGAATGTAAGTGTTCTAATAAGAATTGAGAATATGTTCAGGTTAAGCCACTTTTCTAGTCCTTCAGTTATTGTGTTGTTTTAATTTTAATTGTAATTTGATTTATTTATTTTTAAGTTGAGTGATTAATTAAAAGGTTTCGACAAGTTTGTTATTAGTTGTAAGGATTGATCGTTGATGAATGTTGGTGTTTTGAGTGGATTTTACGGGCGATATGGATTAGTGATGTTTGAGACTTGTTGTGTTTGGCAGCACGGAGAAGATGTGAATGTTACGGATCATACTGGCCAAACAGCATTGTATTGGAGTTCGGTGATAGGTTCTATTCAGGTTACGGAGGTATTGTTACAAGAGGGTGCTTGTGTCAATAATACTGATCTCAATGGATATTAGGTTGGTATATCTTCGTATGCTGATGTTTTAGAGATTACGTGGCCGTCTTAGGAGTTAGGATCACAAGATAGAAAGCCGCTGGTTGATGTTATTCATCTTCTTGACATGTGGTGTTGACTTTACTTTTTAGTAGATGACTAACTGAAGCAGTAATTTGCTATACGTTATTAGCTGCAATGAATGGCATTTATAATGTATTCAGCCTTTCAGGCCCTTGAGAGGTTTGACCCTGGACTATGACAAAAATAATAATAATAATAATAGTAATTTAATGCAATATACGTTTTACTATAAGGATGCAAATTAAGTGACTTACATTGTGGATAATATGTTTCTCAAAGATTTAGGCGTATAAAAGATATAGTACTTATTAACATTTTTTTAGTTTTCCCTGTTTTGGATAAATGTTACTAGTATAATGTTTGTTCCTCCTTTTTTACAGGTTTCTGAAATTCTTTACTCAGATTATTGAGGAAGGCGATAGACATTTACTACTAGGCCATCTAATTAATATAAAGAAACTGGTTTAGGTATCGTAATTATATAAAGACCAACTAGGGGGCTTTGTGTTTTGTATGTATATTTGTATGAATATCCTTGTGACTTTTGCGATTATTGATAGAAATATATGACTGCTGCAGGGTTATGTGGTATACCGTGTGCGTGTGAAACGTGGTGGATGTAAAAGACCCGTTTCTAAGGGTATTGTTCTTACTTCCTTATCCCTGGTTTCTCTCGAAAAGTGGATGAAAGGGTTGTCCTAAAGCACTTCCATTGGCCAGAGAAGAAAGCCGACATGTTAAGAGAAGCAGCTTTTGGGTACTGAGATCTCAAAAAATTGGAGTATGAAATTTCCAACTATAATGATGATACTCGAGTTCCATGTGATCTTGCACTAAAGAAAATGGTTACCTTGTCTGAAAAGTAAGAACATTTAAATTTCATGGGTGCTTTAATAATGCCGTTTTAAAATTTCTTTCAGCTTTTTTTAGGAATGTCAATGTGTTTTCACTTTCAGGATGGAACATACTGTATACAGTCTTGTACGAATTTGAGATTTGTTTACTGTAGTGGACCCTGGGCTTTCATTCCTGTAGCTGGTTGTTAACCAGTCACATGATTTCCACCCATAAGAAACTTGACGATGTTTTTTCCCTATAGAGCATCATAGCCTCAGCTATTCTCCTCCATTCCCTGTGCTGTTCTAATGTAGATAAAAGTCTCTTCTAATATTGGACAGAAAGCTAACTGCAACTCGAGCACAAGCTAATATATATAGTACTGAAAGTGTTGTTTATAAGAATTTCGAGTGACAGGAACAGAGCGATAAACTACAAGGGAGTAGAAACTTCATTTAGCTGCTGTTTTTGTAAAAGAGGTTTTCTTGTCTATGTATTGTGTACCAATAAATTTTTAAAATTTTTAGTATTACTTGGGGGATTTCGCAGTGGATTTATGCAATCTAGTTGTGTTGATAATCATTTTATCATGTCAGTGATTACATTTCATCAATTTACGTAAAGGCAATTTCATGAATGATTTTGTAATGCACTGTACATAGTTTATACATATTCCTGGAGCACATCTGTTGAAAGTTCATTGACCAATATTAAGTAAGCAAAAAGGAGAGGGAAATCAATGGATATGCCATGTCAAAATTTAACTCAAATAATTTTCCTTTGTTACTTGGTAGGATGAAATTTTATTAACTAAAGTCTTACTGCTATCTAAACATCTGCCATTGTAGATAAAATTTGGATCCGTAAAGCTTGCGAAGAAATACATGAAGAGGGTGGCAACGGAACTCCACACTAAAGGAACATCAGAGAAATATTCTTCTATGGACTATATGCTTCTTCAGGGTGTGAGATTTGCTTTCCGAATTCATCAGGTTAGTAAATTATCAATTATATAATTATTATAGACAAGCCTCATAATACAGTAATGGAAATATTTAACTTACCAGAAGTATAAAAATAATATAGGAAAGCAATACCAGGTCAAGAGTATAGATGATCTGAACTTTTAAAATCCTAGCTAATTCCCGCATTGTTGAAAAACTAGCAAATCTACAACTTTAGATTGAGAAAAAACTAAAGATGAAATTAAGTGTGGCTTAATTTAGTTAAGTGTACTCTTGTTAAGTGCAACTTTTATAATCTACAACTTTAGTTAAGTGTCTTGCTCTTGTTAAATAAAAAACTCAAAGTGTGGCTTCTTTATAATCCACAGAGATTAAAAAAAACAAGTGTATTTCTACCCTATCTAAGCCTACTATGTATATATCTTCTGGGAGTGTTTCATGAAGTGAACCATTCCTGATAAAATAGTCATACATTAATAGACTTGTGCATTTGAAAGGAAATGGAGAAGGGCAACTAGTGTTCATTTCATATGCAGGCTATTACCAATAATAATCCACTGAAATGAAGTTAAATTTAAACTTTTGAAAGTCTGTCGGTTAATTTGAGTATGGGCATGAAATTGAGCAAATGTCAACTTCTCCTCTATAAAACCACCTATCTCCTGACAAAGAGAAAGCAGAAGTCGCTTTTGTGTATGTAATTGTGTTTTTCTTGAACTGGTGTAATTTTCTAATACGGGTTTTTTCCGCGAGGTGCAAAAAGATTAGTGCCAGGCATTGTTGTTCCTCATTCAGACCTTTATCTTCGAAGAATTTATGGTAAACCCAGTGAGGTAATATCTGGCATCATTATGTTGATTACTTGCCATATACCTTATACTCACAAGTTTAAACTTATTACCATGCTATGCCTGATAAGTACAGCAGGGTTGATTTTATATTTGGCGGTAGTTGACATCCTATCTAACTGAACTAAATATATTAATAGGAATACATTGTTACAAAAACTACTAAGTGACATAGAAAGATACTAAAGCCACCTTTTTTTTAATTTGCACCGTTGAAAAAATTACCTAAACCTTCATAATATTATCATAGAATACATGCAGTTTTTCTGGGAAAAATCTAAGAAAAAGCAGAAGAGACTAACATCTGAAACTTCATCAACAGATTAATCCACTACCAACTTTTTGCAACTTAAATTCTCCCTTATTTAATTAAGATGTCCTCACCAATTTGGTATCCTAGATTTGGACCCTGGCTCTCTTGGAACTGCAAGTAGGGCATTTGTACTGCTTGATATGTTCAGCTTTGGCAGGAGTTATTTTTACGCATCACTCTCCCCTGCTTCACTAGGTGGAGGAGCCATCGAGGTCCAAATGTTCGAGACTTATTGCCATTTTTCTTGCTTTTGTTTCCATTACTTCTAGCATGGTCCTTTGACTATTTAGCACTGCCTGTTACAACTTTATACACAGTTGGCAGCTCATTTATCATCTAGAAAAGCCGCTTCCTGTCATTCTTGCCAAAACCAAAACGAGCACCAAAATAAAATGCAACAGAAATCAACCACGAATCACTGTGAACTGCAACAAGTGATAACCAATCCTTCTCTTGCATCACATTCTTGGTAAAACTTCTGCATATCTGCACTGTAGTTGACGTGAAATTGAACTGCTCCTGATTGCTTTTACTAAAAGATGTACACACCTTTTATGATAATAAGAGTTATTGTCTAGCTTATACTAACATATTATTATTTTTTGGTTTAACTAAGCCTGGTTTGTGAAATGGAAAATCCAGTTCGTCACTTCCTATGGCACGTGAACTGAATAAATGTGATAGTTGGAGGTAAAGGAGTACAAGTTCATGTTCCTATGGCAGCTGGGTTGGCTGATCCTCGAAGGAGTGTGCCTAAACCTGCATCACTTCTGAAAGCATTAGGCTTGGCCTCTTCTGGTGCTACTATTAAGGAGGTAGGGAAATCTTCTTGCTTGAGTAACACTAATCTTCCTGGACTGTGATATATGAAATAAATGGCTGCATTTCATTATTGAACATTACATCACTAGTCATGACATCATAATGTAAAGAAATATAGATTAATTTATGGTTCTATGTGATCCTTTTTACAGGACTTTTTGGTCGGAAAGCTTTCTCATATTCCTTTCTCATATTCCTGGTGAATATCCAACATCAATGATAAGGAGAATCATTTGAAGAGTTGTGTGCTAGTGGTGACAAAAGGACAGTGATCAGAAGGTCGATGATCACGAGGACAACGAAAGTGGTGATTGATGATCATCAATACTTTACTTATATATTCTATGTGTGTACTTTTGGTAGTAGGTTGGTATTTTGAGAAAAACTAAGTTTAATGTAGAATTGTAGTGTAAGTCGACATGTGTTTCGATTTTAGACTAAGTAGTACTATGTTTGTGTTGTATTGACATCTGTTTTGTTTGATTTTTCATTTGGGGTATTTGAAATGTCATTTATGGTTTAATATGTTTTTGTGCATGGTATGTATTGATAAGTGGATTTTATATCCACTTGGAGCGTTCCATATCGGCTTAAATTGATTGACTTGGTCTCAAGTTTGTTGTATTTTTTATGTGTTTTGTGTAGTTGTGCAGGGTTGTAACTATCGGTTAGTGTTGGTGTTTCTAATCGATATTAGAGTGGAATTAAGCATTGGAATGAAGATTGGACACTTGTGTTATGCTACCAAGGGGTTACATGTGTCATGGTATTGAAGATGTTAGCTAATGCAAAAGAAACGGAGGAGAAAGGAGCAATTTGTGTAAAATTCGGATTTTCTGGGTAGGTTGCGCAGTCTTCACTGTTTTGGCCATATCTGGAGTTCTAGAAGTCAGAATTCAGCGATCTTACAGCTCACGCGAAGCCTGGGATATTTTCTACAACAATGGATAGATTACAGGCGTAGGCTGCACGGAATGCAGTAGGAGGGGCGCAGGCTGCGCGCCTGAGGGGCAAGTTGCACGCGCGCGTTGCTGAAAAATTACAGTTTTGGCCATATCTTGAGTTCTACAAGTCCGTTTTGGACGATCTTACTGTCCACGCGAAGATAACGAGATACTCTATCATTCTAAAGTGGTTCAGATGTCCAAATACAACTGGAACGGCCCAGAAATACTGAAGAAAAGTCAGTTACGAATTTTTCTTCAAAACCGAATCAGTTTAGGAAACGTTTATGTTCCGAACTGCAGAAATTCAACTTTGACAAGTAAATTGCTATAATTTCTACTTCTAATAAGTATGGTAATTGCTTTGGGCGGCTAGAACATTCCAGAATCAGATCTACACATGGAATTTGCAATTTATTCTCATTCAAGAAAGGAAATTGCCATACTCCTATTCCAACTCTAAAACGGCAATTGCTTGATGGAAGGCAAATTGGGGCTATAAATACACACCATTACATATCAATTACTTAGTTTTATTTGTATCTTTTCATACTTTGTTTTTATCATGGTTTCATCAGATCCCATGATGACGAGAGGTTCGATTATGAACTAATCGTTGTCATGGGATTCTAACTAATTTATTTATGGAGCTTTAGTATCTTGATGCTTTAAAGATCTGTGTGTGATGTATATTTGATATCCTTGTATGGTTATGCTTAATTGTTAGATGCGTAGCTAACATCTAATTTGTTAATCTCTTGTGAAGTGAAAGTGGATCTTGAGATTTAGAACTTGCCATGCTAGCATAGGTTCATGATTGTTTATCAACATGATTCGTAGTATGAGGTGAAAATACTTATATTGCCCTGTGTGATCTTTATGGATAACTTGTTCTTCAACCGTTATGTTTTCAAATTCTATAGACATATAGGGTCTAAGCATAATTGGTGTCTATTCATCTTCTATCTCTTTTGTGGATGTATGTTTAGTTTGGTATTCGTATACTGAGAAGTAGCGTGTACTTGTTTCGTGTTGTCCGATCAGATATCATGACCATTGCATATAGTGATTAAAGGCGTCAGATCTAAGCAAAGTATTTAATGAAGTTAGGATTCCATGCTTTCTGTTGCAGAAGTAATTAGATTTAAATTCTCGTTAGTTAGTTAATTCTTAGTTTGTTAATTTGTTTCTTAGTTAATTTTTAGTTAATCAAACTCCAATTTGTTAATTGTCTTAGCAGTGAATAATAATCATACATTGTTGCATAGGTACATCTACTGAATTAAAACCATAACCAGATCTCTGTGGGAACGAACTTGACTTATTCATATATTACTTTTGACCACGTACGCTTGCGTGATTTAGTGCAAACAAGTTTTTAGCGCCGCTGCCGGGGATCATCGGTGTTTTATTTTTGGTTTATGTGCTTGTCAATAGTGGTCGTTAGAGTTCACTGACTCAGATTTTTTCTTACCTATCTTGTTTAGTTTGGTGTGTTCAGGTACTTGAGTGTTTGAAGATGGCATGCGAGGAGTTGCCATGGTGGGCATATTCGAGGACATCCATGCCTTATCAATGTGAGCGGTGTTTGGGCGTGCATGATCCCTCACAATATTGTTACTACGAAGGAGTTGATCCATATATCACTTATGAGGAACAACCATATGTTCAATACCATCCTCAACAGTACTAGCAAGATGTTCCAGATATGTCATATTTCTTTGGAAGTGAAGAGTTTCAACATCAGCATCCTACTCCTACTTTTCAGTCAGATGAGGTTGTTACTATGGAGGAGCTTAGGATGCTTGCAAAGAGTAATGAGGAGCCTCTCAAATCTTTGGAGATTCTAGTTGCTCGAGCTGTGAGTGCTGTGGAATAAGAGAAACATCAATTCATAACAGAGGCAATTCCAGAAAATAACGGTGACTTGGAGCAAGGTACTGCATGCTTAATTGAAGAAGACAAATTCCAAGGTGAGGTGAGCGTTCACAAGCCATGTGAGGAATTTGATCAAGCTAGTGAGGTGGATGATTTGGAAAGGGCATAATTCGGGACAGACACTGATGAGCTACACAAATTTCAAGAATTGGTATGTGCGTACCAAGAGGACACTGATGAGCTACGCAAATTTCAAGAATTGGTATGTGCGTACCAAGAGGCTGATGAACATGGGACAGATGCAGGTTTTCTACTTGTCTCAGAGTTTAAAGATGGAGGTAGCGCATTAGAGCCAATGGAGTAAGTTCTTTTTGAGGAACCAAAGGCTTCAGCAACTTACATTTACCCTCCTCCATTATATTGAAGTGAAGCCCGCGAGTGTGTTTTGTTCTACAAATTGACAGATTTTGGGTCAACAGATGAAGGCATTGGAATAGGACATATTTGTTATACGAATAGGCCAAGCGAGGAGAAGGGGCAGAAAGTGTGCCGCCGTGATGACGATGAAGTCTCGCGAAGAGAGGACCAGGCAAACTATTATCATCCTTAATGGAGGCTTGGAAGTAACGTCAAGCTATTGACGTTAAAGGAGCGCTTCTTGGGAGGCAACCCAAGCATTTTTGTATACTGGTATGTTTTCTACTTTCCCTCGTATTTACTTCCATTCAATGAGGGCATTGAAGATTTTAAGTTTGGGGGTGGTTTGAGGGATAAGTAGTGTATGTAGTTGTGATTGTTAGTCATTGTGTTCATGTAGGATTTCATGCTTGCATATTAGTAGTAGTAAATTATGCATTTATGTTCGTGTTATCTACGTTTGTTTCATATATGACATTCTGTTTTTATGTTCGTATATCATGTGAGTTCATAGTAGTTTGCATTTGCACCCATGCTTGATAGGAATTTTGTGTTGTTGACGCTTTTGATTGAGAAGTGATATGCTTTGTTCTTGTGCACACACATACACTAGTAAGTTGAAGCCAGTAGACTTATTGAATGTTGTAAGTAATTAGAAGGACATGAATATGTGCAAGCTGATTTAGTTTGCATTCTTTGAATACAAGTCGGTGCATTAGAGAGATTTTTGCTTGGGATTGAGTATGTTTTTCCCGCTAAGTGAGCTTTTGAGCCATATCGCATTTGTTGCAATTTTATTCGTTTGCTTGAGTGTCCACGGATTGTTTGCATTGCTAGCAGTTGTTTGAGGTCTTTCTTGAAACGCATGACATTATTTGACGATTAAAATGATAAAGACATTTAGGAATAACCACATATTTTCCCATATTACCACACCATGTTTACATGATCAATTAGTTAACCCGTTGAGCTTAATCTTATTTTTTCGGTGACATACCACATTACTTGCCTAGACCTTTTTCTTGTATTGGCCTTACATTAATTTGAACCCACATTGTCAAAGGATAGTAGGGTGCTTAAAGGAGTAATAAGGTATGCAAGGAGAGGTTTATTGTTGGTCATAATTTTGGGGGAAATATTGAAATTTGGGTTTGGTTGTTGCTTAATAGTCGGCATGTGTAATAAAATCGTGGGATCATTGTTATTGTCCATATTATTGTTGCTTTAGCTCTCGGAAAAAAAAAGAAAAAAAAATATAGAAAAAAAAGGAAAGAAAAAAATATTATGAGAGCATGTTTGTGTTTGTTGTGATCCTACTTTAGTCGACTAGTCGAGCGTTTTTGTTGGAAGAAAAATAATAAATTATGTGGGGGAAAAATAGGGTGTTGCGTATGATTCATCATGGTACTTACCGGCTTTTGGCACTTCACCTGTTTTGGTTTATTTGACATACCTTGTCCCTAGCCCCGTTACAATCCAAATAAAGACCTTTTGATTATCGTCATTGATGTATGTTGTGTTAAGAGTTAGATTGATACCAAATGTCAAGCATGCTTATGATTTTGTTGGAATTGAGTGATACACTTACCCTTGTTCTTGAGTGAATATTCTTTTGTGAGTGGATTGTGAGTGTTTTCTTGTTTTTGCGTATGAGATCGCGAGTTTTGTCTCAAAGATGTACTCTTGTAGGCTTAGCATGTTTACTAACTTATTCTTACACTTGACATGGACTTGTGAGAACTTATGCATGTTCATTGAGTAGACTATGTGAATACTTGCACTTTCGACATCAAGACATTGCGTATTTACTTTGATTCTTAAGTTGATATGACATGAGAGGATTTGAAGGTATGGTAGGATATTAGTACTAGATTAATTGCATTTTCATATTAGTTGCATTGCATTGCATTAGGTTAAATGGAATTTGTGGGTACATTCACTATAGGCCCTCACGAGACCTTACTCGTCCACTAGGGCTGCCTAGGGGTTTAAAGGGCTTGTTGCATATGCCAAATGCAACCGTGATCACCTACGGAAGTGGTACTAGTTAGTGTTAGTTGTTTATGCTTGAGGACAAGCATCGGTTTAAGTTTGGGGGTGTGATAAGTGGATTTTATATCCACTTGGAGCGTTCCATATCGGCTTAAATTGATTGACTTGGTCTCAAGTTTGTTGTATTTTTGATGTGTTTTGTGTAGTTGTGCAGGGTTGTAGCTATCGGTTAGTGTTGGTGTTTCTAATCGGTATTAGAGTGGAATTAAGCATTGGAATGAAGATTGGACAATTGTGTTATGCTACCAAGGGGTTACATGTGTCATGGTATTAAAGATGTTAGCTAATGCAAAAGAAACGGAGGAGAAAGGAGCAATTTGTGTAAAATTCGGATTTTCTGGGTAGGTTGCGCAGTCTTCACTATTTTGGCCATATCTGGAGTTCTAGAAGTCAGAATTCAGCGATCTTATAGTTCACGCGAAGCCTCGGAGATTTTCTACAACATTGGACAGATTACAGGCGCAGGCTGCGCGGAATGCAGTAGGAGAGGCGCAGGCTGCGCGCCTGAGGGGCAAGTTGCACACGCGCGTTGCAGAAAAATTACAGTTTTAGCCATATCTTGAGTTCTACAAGTCCGTTTTGGACGATCTTACTGTCCACGCAAAGATAACGAGATTCTCTATCATTCTAAAGTGGTTCAGATGTCCAAATACAACTGGAACGGCCCAGAAATACTGAAGAAAAGTCAGTTACGAATTTTCCTTCAAAACCGAATCAGTGTAGGAAACGTTTATGTGGTGTGGTAAGTGGATTTTATATCCACTTGGAGCGTTCCATATCGGCTTAAATTGATTGACTTGGTCTCAAGTTTATTGTATTTTTGATGTGTTTTGTGTAGCTGTGCAGGGTTGTAGCTATCGGTTAGTGTTAGTGTTTCTAATCGATATTAGAGTGGAATTAAGCATTGGAATGAAGATTGGACAATTGTGTTATGCTACCAAGGGGTTACATGTGTCATGGTATTGAAGATGTTAGCTAATGCAAAAGAAACGGAGGAGAAATGAGCAATTTGTGTAAAATTCGGATTTTCTGGGTAGGTTGCGCAGTCTTCACTGTTTTGGCCATATCTGGAGTTCTAGAAGTCAGAATTCAGCGATCTTACAGCTCACGCGAAGCCTGGGAGATTTTCTACAACATTGGACAGATTACAGGCACAGGCTGCTTGGAATGCAGCAGGAGGGGCGCAGGCTGCGCGCCTGAGGGGCAAGTTGCACGCGCGCGTTGCTGAAAAATGACAGTTTTGGCCATATCTTGAGTTCTACAAGTCCGTTTTGGACGATCTTACTGTCCACGCGAAGATAAAGAGATTCTCTATCATTCTAAAGTGATTCAGATGTCCAAATACAACTGGAACGGCCCAGAAATACTGAAGAAAAGTCAGTTACGAATTTTCCTTCGAAACCGAATCAGTTTAGGAAACGTTTATGTGCCGAACTGCAGAAATTCAACTTTGACAAGGAAATTGCTATAATTTCTACTTCTAATAAGTATGGTAATTGCTCTGGATGGCTAGAACATTCCAGAATCAGATCTACACATGGAATTTGAAATTCTATTCTTATTCAAGAAAGGAAATTGTCATACTCCTATTCCAACTCTAAAACGGCAATTGCTTGATGGAGAGGCAAATTGGGGCTATAAATACACACCATTACATATCAATTACTTAGTTTTATTTGTATCTTTTCATACTTTGTTTTTATCATGGTTTCATCAGATCCCATGATGACGAGAGGTTCGATTATGAACTAATCGTTGTCATGGGATTCTAACTAATTTATTTATGGAGCTTTAGTATCTTGATGCTTTAAAGATCTGTGTGTGATGTATATTTGATATCCTTGTATGGTTATGCTTAATTGTTAGATGCGTAGCTAACATCTAATTTGTTAATCTCTTGTGAAGTGAAAGTGGATCTTGAGATTTAGAACTTGTCATGCTAGCATAGGTTCATGATTGTTTATCAACATTATTCATAGTATGAGATGAAAATACTTATATTGCCCTGTGTGATCTTTATGGATAACTTGTTCTTCAACCGTTATGTTTTCAAATTCTATAGACATATAGGGTCTAAGCATAATTGGTGTCTATTCATCTTCTATCTCTTTTGTGGATGTATGTTTAGTTTGGTATTCGTATACTGAGAAGTAGCGTGTACTTGTTTCGTGTTGTCCGATCAGATATCATAACCATTGCATATAGTGATTAAAGGCGTCAGATCTAAGCAAAGTATTTAATGAAGTTAGGATTCCATGCTTTCTGTTGCAGAAGTAATTAGATTTAAATTCTCGTTAGTTAGTTAATTCTTAGTTTGTTAATTTGTTTCTTAGTTAATTTTTAGTTAATCAAACTCCAATTTGTTAATTGTCTTAGCAGTGAATAATAATCATACATTGTTGCATAGGTACACTTACTGAATTAAAACCATAACCAGATCTCTGTGGGAAAGAACTCGACTTATTCATATATTACTTGTGACCACGTACGCTTGCGTGATTTAGTGAAAACATGTATATTAAAATTTCAGACAGGACATTGCAATATGGACTAATAAAAAGTGTTACAAAGAAGTTTTGCCAATAAAATCTAAAAGTATTACAATAGAGATAAAAATGTTGCAGATAAATGTTGCTAAAAAACCAAAAAACATAGCAATAGGCACTAAAATGTTGCATCAAAATGTTGCAATAAATCGACTTTGTAACATTTTAATTATATAAGTGTTGCAAAAATGCGTTGCATTAGTTTGTTGTAACACATTAAAAATGTTGCTAAAACATGTAAAAGTGTTACAACAAACTACAACAAACTCTTATTGTTATACTTTATAAAGTGTTGCAATAAGTTCAAAAAGTGTTGCTATAGAAGGCATAGGCAACGCCGGCAAATGCAACGCCGAGTTTTAGCAAAAGTGTTACATAAACATCTATTGTAACACTTTTGGGGCCTAATAATACACTTTTTTGGCGTTGAAATAGGTCATATTTGGTGTAGTGTGGGTAGAGCAGTTGAGGGAGGTTATAAATAGGGTCACTTGAATTGTCAATTAGGTATATGCTTTGTACCGACAAGTCGGGTATCCAAGAAGTGAACAACAGCTGTTCAATATGTCGTATGTGTCACATTCGATAACTTGAGCAGGTAAAAACCGACAGCTGGCATTTTATTCAATGTAAAGTTGAAAAATATATGTCTTTTATGAGTGAGTTAAAGTTGTCAGATAAAAGTCAAAAAGGGTCTGACGCTCAACGAGAATTCAGCCTTTTCAAATGATTCGAGAACTCAAATATAGTGTTCGAGAACTCAGTCATTAGAGAACTCAATTACTATATTCGAGAAGTCAAGCATATCACTATTCTATATCTCCACAAGACTCTTACTCGAGAACTCGAGAGTGCTCCAAAGAGACTTGTTAGAGAAGTCGAGCAGTGAATCATTAGAGTAGTCTGATTTAACGAAATATTCTCTTCACTCATAAAACTCAATTTTCCCTATCTTTTAAATTCACCAGAGATATTCAATGAAGAATATTCTAACAAATTGTATTGTGATTTTCTTAAAATTTCATAGAAATTTCAAGTTAATAAAATATGATTTCACATATGCAACAGATTTGAAACATTTATAAATCATATTTCAGCCAACACTCACTTCAAAAAAATTGAGAATTTAGATAAAGTAAGTATTTACTGCTGCAACAATCTAGTTGATATTTTCACTTAGCCAGATTCTGAAGAATTCAGCATTCCGATCTCACTAAGCAACCTTGTGAAGGTGGCTTCATCTAATGTCTTAGTGAATATATCAGCTAATTGTTTATTTATGGAGACATAATGCAGCTCAATGGTTCCATTGGTTGCATGCTCCCTAATGAAATGATATCTGATATCAACGTGCTTTGTTCTAGAATGATTGACAGGATTGGCAACTATAGAGATTGAACTTGTGTTGTCATACATGATTGGAATTCTTTCCAACATAAGTCCATAATCTCTAAGTTGGTTTCTAATCCAAAGCACTTGAGCACAGCAACTCCCAGCAGCTATGTATTCAGCCTCAGTTGTGGAAGTTGACACGGATTGTTGTTTCTTGCTATACCAAGAGACTAACCTTTGTCTAAGAAACTGGCAGCTACCTGAGGTGCTTTTCCTATCCATTCTACATCCAGCATAATCAACATCAGAATAACCAACCAGATTGAACCCTGTGTCCTTAGGATACCATAAACCCAAGCTTGGAGTGCCCTTCAGGTATCTAAAGATCCTTTTGATAGCAATCATATGTGATTCTTTGGGATTTGATTGAAACCTTGCACACAGACATGTAGAAAACATGATGTCTAGCCTACTAGCAGTGAGATAGAGTAGAGAACCAACCATGCCTCTGTAGACTGAGATATCTACCTTCTTGCCCTAATCTTCATCGAATTTAGTGGCAGTGGCCATGGGTGTCTTAGCAGGTGAGAAGTCTTCTAAGTCAAACTTTATCAATAAGTCCTTGATATACTTGGTTTGACTGATAAAGATACCATCCTTCCTTTGACTAACTTGCAATCCAAGAAAGAATGTCAACGCTCCCATCATGCTCATCTCATATCTGCTCTGCATGAGCTTAGAGAATTTCTCACACAGCTTCTCATTAGTAGAGCCAAATATGATATCATCCATATAGATCTGAACTAGGATAATATCATCACCGTGCTTCTTGTAAAAGAGTGTCTTGTCCAATGTGCCACTAGTGAATTGATTTTCAAGAAGAAATTGTGATAGGGTGTCATACCATGCCCTTGGAGCCTACTTAAGTCCGTACAATGCCTTAAGCAATCTGTAGACAAATTCCGGGAAATGTGGATCTTCAAAGCCAGGTGGTTGTTGCACATAAACTTCTTATTCCAACTCTCTATTCAGAAATGCACTCTTGACATCCATCTGATAGACTTTGAAATTTGAGTGAGCAGCAAATGCCAAGAAGATTCTGATGGCTTCCAATCTAGAAATAGGGGCAAAAGTCTCATCATAGTCAATGCCTTCATGTTGAGAGTATCCTTTTGTAACCAACCTTCCTTTGTTTCTTACTATTACACCATCTTCATCCATCTTGTTTTTCAGAACCCATTTTGTTCCAACAATGGTTCTGTTCTTTGGTGCAGGAACAAGCTCCCATACTTTGTTTCTTTCAAATTGATTCAGCTCCTCTTGCATAGCAATAATCCAATCTGGATATAACAGTGCATCATCAAGTTTCTTAGGCTCAATCTGAGATAGAAAGCAACCATAGAGACACTCATTTTGAGTTGCTCTCCTAGTTCTCAATCCTGCATTTGGATTTCCAATAATTTGATCAGCAGTATGTGATCTACCCATTTTCTTGAATGCTCAGTTTGATTTCTCAACCTTGATGTTGCTTCATCATCAAAGTTATGATCATTTTCATTTCCTCCCCCTGTGAAGTTGCCACTGTTCACAGGTGTGTCTTGGATGCTTGTCTCTTCACTGTTGATTGACACAAATTCTTCTCTTGCTTCATCATTCACTGGAGTTTGTTGAACTACGGTCTCAACTTTAGTTTCAATCTCTTTATCAGAATCATTCAGATTTTCAAACTTTAATTGATCTCTATCTTCATCATTGGCTTCTTCTAATCCAAGTAGTTTACTATCATCAAATGTCACATCTGTGCTTTCCATAACTTTCTTTTGACTGATGACATAAACTTTGTATGCAATTCTCTCCATTGAATAACCAAGAAAAATTCTTTCAAATGCCTTTGCATTAAACTTTCCAACATATTCTGAATTGTCTTTTAACACAAAGCATTTGCTTCCAAAAGTATGAACATACTTAAGAGTAGGCTTCTTTCCAGTCATCAGATTGTAAGGTGTCTTTCCAGTGTTCTTGTTGATGAGAGTTCTGTTTTGAATATAGCATGCAGTGCTCACAGCCTCAGCCCAAAAACATGTAGGCATCTTTGCATCAAGCAACATTGTTCTTGCAGCCTCAATTAGAGTTCTATTCTTTCTCTCAACAACTCCATTTTGTTGTGGAGTTCTTGGAGCTGAGAATTATTGTCAAATGCCATTCTCTTTGCAGAATGCTTCAAGTAAGGCATTTCTGAACTCTGTTCCATTATCACTTCTCAATGCAATCACACTTGCATTGTTGGCTTTTGCTTCCTTATCAATCTTCTTTATGTGCTCAATGATTACTTGTGGAGCCTCATCCTTTGATGCTAGAAATTCCACCCATGTATACCTTGTGTAGTCATCAACCATCACCAGGGCATACTTCTTTCTTGAGACATAATATTGACAGGTCCAAACAAGTCCATATGAATTAGTTGCAGGGGCTTGGTTATTGATGTCACTATCTTTGACTTATGGCTTGACCTTTTCATCTTCCCTTTTTGATAGGCCTCACACACTCCTTCTTGACAGAATTCAAGTGTGGGCATGCCTCTCACTAACTCTCTGTTGACTAGAGAATTGATGGCCTTGAAGTTCAAGTGTGATAACTTCTTGTGCCACAACCAACAATCTTCATTTGATGCTTTTGAATAGAAACAACAAACTTTGTCCTTGCTTGCAGAATCCATATTGGCTACAAACAGGCTTCCTTTCCTTACTCCAGATAGAGCAAAATCACCAGTCTTCTTGTGAGTGATCAAACATTCATCCTTGTCAAAATTCACTTTGAATCCTCTGTCAGTAAACTAACCAACACTAAGCAGATTATGCTTGAGTCCCTTGACTAGTGCTACATCTTCAATGATGACATTTCCAACTTTCAATTTGCCATATCCCAATGTGTTACCCATGCTGTCATCTCCAAAAGCAACCATTGGGCCAGCCTTCTCCTCATACTGTGATAGCAGGGCCAAATCACTAGTCATATGGTTTGAGCATCCACTGTCCAAAATCCACATAACTTTCTTTTCTTGTTCTTTGCCCTGCAAACACAAAGGTATTACTTCTTCTTTGGTACCCAAACAAGTTTGGGTCCACTTGGCTTAGAAATAGTCTTATCATTAACAACATGCTTATCAACTTTCTTGGTGCTAGTCTTCTTGTCACTGTTGGAAGTCTTAGAACTTGAGTTCTCAGACTTAGGTGACAGGGGTACCTTCCTAGCTTTAGGAGGACTTGAAGACTTTGACCTTGTGTAATGTATGTGAGAATTGTGAATGATACAACCATCAATGAATTGCCTTCTCAAATTGAAGCAGCTAATCATAACATTCATATTGCATGGCATACAGTCAAATTTATCACAGAATGGAGCATCTCTATGTCTTAAAGGCACAGAACAATCATAGAAAGGTTTAGGCACACTACCAACAGGTTTCTTACATGCATGTGTTAAATGATTAGTACTGAAACAGTTTTGACAAACTTTCCTAGGAGCATTTGGCACATAAGCATAATTATTATCCTTGTTT
This sequence comes from Saposhnikovia divaricata, assembly GCA_036435485.1. Classification (NCBI taxonomy): domain Eukaryota; kingdom Viridiplantae; phylum Streptophyta; class Magnoliopsida; order Apiales; family Apiaceae; genus Saposhnikovia; species Saposhnikovia divaricata. The sequence continues at coordinate 61,165,039 of CM071597.1, read as the reverse complement.
ATCCCTAGCTTGCCATTTCTATTTTGTTTCTTCTTAGCCACTTTCTTTTCAGATTCATTCTTCCCAGCTGATAAAAACTTAAAAAATTTCTCAGGTCTAGGTCTACCTCTTATTGGCTCCTTGGTTTTTACTTTGACACTCTCACTTTTAGAGGATGCTGGTTGTTCATTAGATTGTGCCTCATCCTCATCTCTCAACATTTGCTTAATGAGTAAGGCATCCTCATCAATTTCAAATGATGATTCTTTAAAAACTGGAGATTCAACCTTTTTTAAAATGTGAGGCACTTCCTAATGAGCAACCTTGTCATCTTCGATGACAGCATAGCCTTTCCTCTATTTCAGAGTGTCATAGTTAAGACCAATTGCAGCCTTAGGTTTAACTTGAATTTTCTCATGGTTGGACTGCAATAGACTAGAGGAGTTCTAAAAGGTTTTCAATTTGAACTCATTCTCAGTTAGTTCATCCCTAAGAGCCTTCTCAATCTGACTAGCACATAGAACCTTATTCTGCAGATATTCAACTTCTTTCTTAAGGTTTTCTACTTGCATAGCAGTTAGCTCAAGTTCCTCATTCCTTTTGTTTAACAACTCATTTCTAGTAGACAGTTTAGTAATCTCTTCATTAGCAGCAGTCACACTAGTATGAATATTAAACATTTCAACAGATAGTTGTTCAATCATATCTTTGTATTCAGAAACAGATATGTCTATGGTAGTGAAAGATGGTACCTGAGTGTTTGATGAAGGTGTCTCATCCTTGGAATCATCCATCAAGGCATAGTTGCAAAATTCTTGCTCTTCTCCATCACTATCAGTATCATCCTAACACTTCCCTTCAGCTATGTAGGCCTTGCCTGGTGTTTGCTTTTTGAGAAGGGCCTCTTAGCTTCAAGCTCTAGAAACTCTTTATCCTTCTTTTTAGACTTCTTGCATTCACTAGCAAAATGCCCTATGTCATTGCATCTATAGCATCTCACAGATGACCTATCCACATAGCTGGTTTTGAATTTACTCTTGTTTGGTTTCACAGGTGCTTTACTCTTGTTGAATGAATGGTTCTGAGGTCTAGGTTTAAAGGGCTGCTTTCTCTTGAATCTCATGTTTTGAAATTTTCTAGCCAAGAAAGCATATGAGGTATTTTCTATAGCATCCAACTCCTCAAGAGTGTAGAACTCATCTCCTTCTTCTTCCTGTTCCTCAACAACAATCTCAGGCATCTCCACTACTGGTTCTTCATCCACTACTTCTTTAATCCTCAAATGGCTTGTAGAGGCTTCAAGTTCTTGCATAAATCTGTTCACAATCAAGGCACATGATGTGTTTATCATTTTACCCTGATCTGCTTGAATAGCCCTCTTTTGTAACAACTCAAGCTCATGGGTTTTTAGTACACCACAGAGCACATCATATGTGACTTTGTTCAAATCTCTTTCCCTTAGAGAAATGACCCTTTGCTCTAAATGGTTTGGTGTAGACAGTAGAAACTTCATATTCAATTCTTTGGTGCTGTAGACTTTTCCATTCATCTGCAACTCAATCACCAGCTTGTGAAATCTCTCAAACATGTCGGTAATGCTTTCCTTGGGCTGTGCCATGAAAACTTCATACTGTGTGACCAGTGTCTGTTTCTTATTCTCCTTGACCTCATCTGTTCATTCACATAAAACATCAATGTGATCCCACATCTCTTTGGCAGATGTACAAGATGCAATTCTTGCAAACATTGACATATCCATTGAGTCTATGATTAACAGCATGAGATGACTGTCAAGAGCAACCATCTCCTTCTCTGATTCTGTCCATTTGGTTGGCTCCTTGGCCACATAAGATCTTGGATAGGTTGTGGTTCCAACTGTCTTTTCAGGGATCTCTTGTTGTGGAACAAAGGGACCATTCTTGAGAATCTCAGGATACAGAGGATGAGAGGCTTTGGTGAACAACATCATTTTTATCTTCCAGAGGTTGAAATTATCTTTGTCAAACTTAGGGACCTTCACTGTTCCTGTTGTCTTTGGTGTATTCATATTCATTATCATTTACTGTTTTGATCAACAGCCTGCTCTAATACCACTTGTTGAGTATGAATATACCGACAATAAAATACAGAGGGGGGTGAATGTATTTTCAAACTTTTATTCAAATAAATATTTCAAGTGAAGATTGTTTAAGTGTTTGAATCTGATTGTGTAGCAAGAGTGTGTATTCGTGTTCTTAGAATGTGTAAATGCGGAATATAAACACTAGAACAAGTTCACACACTTTAATCTAATATTTTATTAGATAAAGATTTGCTACAAATTGTGAATACAAATGCTAATATTCTCAGCTTCGTTTTTCTTAGAAAGATGTGTTTACAAGATGTGCATCTGAAAAACTTCTTAACTGCTTTGAGAAGTGTGGTTGTACTCTTATAGAGCATGAGTACAACCTACTTACTACAAATAAGGTTACAGACTAAAATTACTTTCTAGCGTGTCTATCCTTTTTGAGTAATATCCAAACGTCTTAAGATTTGACTTCCTTTAGCTCTGATCAGATCCACTTCTTTAGCAGCTTGTCTCTTGAAACATCTCTCTAAGCTTCTTTGTAGGCTTTTCCAAACTACTTTAAAGTATGTGGTCCATAAAGTGTTTTGGCTTGCTGCAGGATTCTGACTTGTACAATTCTTCAGTATTTTGTCTCCAAGATTTCATTCGAGAAGTGACTGAGTGATTGATTCGAGAACTGGAGTTGATTTGTTAGATAACTCTGAGTTCTCGAATGTTATGAGGTTGACATGTCGAATCACTTCTCAAATAAGTCCTTTCTCCAGGAACCCTTGAGTTGTCGAATAGAACATTTGACTTATCAAATCCCAGAGATATCGAATAGCTTCTTTAGTCCTTGAGATATCGAATTGTCATCTTTTTACCTTCTCTGCCGTCTTCTCTCCTTCTAACTTCTCAAACTGGAATTGGCATCATATTGCTAGGGTGAAGTAACTTGGAATCTCCTCGAATACCAGAAGCCCCTGCAATAAAGTGAGAAGGTTTTAAACACCAAATACACACAAACAGAAAAGCCCCAGTTTGTATGTATGCATCCAATGAAAACCCAAACAAAAAAGCCCCAATCGAATATAGAGACAGAGAGATAGTCGAGAGTGAGAGAGAGAATGACTGTCCTAATCGAACCCTAATTTTGAAGCCTAATTGCCCTTCATTTTGTTCTTCAATTAATTAATTTAAATCAGAGAGACGACGAAAATTTTGAGTGCCGCAAAGAGAAAGTTTAGGTCAGGAGACTTTAGGTGAGTGAGTGATTGAAGGGGAAAGTTAAAGTCCACAAAGTTTTGTTTGGGGGGAAAGTTTCGGTTAAGTTTTCATTTGGGGGGAAGTTTTTTCACTTAAAAAAAAGGCGCTGCTTTCAATTTTTTCAGTTTTTGATATAATTTGTTATTTCAAATTTTAAATTCAATTATTATAATTATTATTTATTAACTTAAAAATAATGAATATATAAATATTTTATATATTTATATTTCAGAAAATTTTGGAAAAAAAATAAATTTGTTTGCCCAAGTAATTTAACGGTCAACTAGTACTTTGACCGGAACCCCTAAATAGGGTTTCGTTAGGGTTTAAGGATTCGATTTTTTAAAAAATATTTCTCGACCACCAAACCATACGGGAATCAAGATCCATCATATTTAATGTTATTCCAAAAATTTTAGAACAAAAAAATTTATTTGATCGGGTAATTCAACGGTGAACTAGTACTTTGACCGGAACCCCTAAATATGCATAAATATGATGTTTTTAAAATTATTGAAAAATACATTACTTTACAAAAAAAAAAATTCTGAGCAGGATTTTAAAAAAATTGAAAAAATTACAATTTCTAAAAAAATATTACAATTTCTGAAAAAAATTATTTTTTGAAAAAAAATCGACTTTAAAAAATAAAATAATATTCCAACTCATTTTACAAAAAAGTTAACAAATTTTAAAAACTAAATTTATTTAAAAAAATTCAAAAAAAAATTAAATTAGATGAAAAGAGTTGTCATGGCCAACTCTAATGTAACACGTACATATTTATGTTACATGCTTCAACACTTTCTAGCTACTGTAACATCATATTTTAGGCTAAGGTAACATAAAAAACGCAATGTTACCTCAGGATGTAAGTAGTATAGCTAATGTAACATATTGGGGTAACATTTTTTCTGTAGGAGTTACGGTAGACCATATATGGTGTACTGGGAAGTTTGACTTGATGGCTCCTTGAGAACTCGAATGATGCTTTGACTTGTTGACTTCTTGAGTTCTCGAACAGAGTAATAGACATGTCGAATATCTAAGTTCTCGTATGAGATATCGATCAATAAATTTAGAGATATCGAACAGTGTCTTTTGAGATATCGAATCTCTGACTTCTCGAAAGCTAGTCTTCTTGAATATGACAATCATACTTCTCGAATTGATAATTAGGCAAATCTTCATTCTTCAAATTCCAGCTGTGTTTATTTTGACAGTCTTGATCTTTAAGCTTGAGGCATGATCCTTGAAACTTCTTTCAAGCATTATTCTCTGACTTTAATTATAGTTACACAGATAGAAATTGATGCCTATTACAAGTACTATAACAAGTAGAAACTCTACAGTTAGAGGTTCCCTCAGTCAAGAGGTCATGAAAGTAATGTATAACATTACAAATAATTGGGCTTGTTATTAAATGTACACAGGCATGCCTCTGTGGCTAACAATTTTTTTTAATAAAAAGGGCCCAAAATTCAGATTTAACATGGGGACCATTCATTTATCGAGCCAGGCCTGCGAGGGACGATGCCAACAAATATAAGGGAGGCCAAAAATGTTTTTCTTCAACATAGTAAAATATCCCATCTACATATATCTCTAAATTTTATTAATAAGAAACACTCTTTTGTACTAAATTTTAATTCGCACTAAATTTTGATTTCAACCTAGAATCACATCGTCATAATTTTATGTTGTTTTTCCATAAGAAAAAAAAATCTGATTCCTATAATTCCATCTCCTTTATAATTTTGTGTTATATTTCTTAGAGAAATAATAAAATTGAAATCCTATTAAAATCATAATTCTTTTGTTTGCAATTTTTTTTTGTTACAATTTGGAATCAAAATAAGCTACGATCCATTCTCTAAAAGAATTATGGGTGAGGACAATGAGAACGTGTTTACATGCACTTCTCTTGACAATCTAATTCTAAGGTTATATTTTTCCATCTTTTATTCTCTATAAATTCTTTTAGTGAGTATCTATTGTGTTTTTTTATTTTTTAAAATAAATTATTTAAATAATAAAAAAAACCTTTATAAATAAGTGTAAATTTTTCGTTTTCAATGGTTTTTCTTTACCAAATTTAATTTCATCCCTATATATTCCGTTATAAGTACAATTCTTTTATTAGAACTTACTGAGTTACATAAATAACATATATTTTTTTTAAAAAATTATAAGTATTGATTATCATCTGAATTTTAATTTTTATATTAATATAATGATGTTAGGTGAAAGGCATAAATAACCAATTTTCAGGAGATATTGCCCAAAATGACCATGCGCGATAACAGTAAATATTTGGTTTGCAATTTTATCTACATGCATATTCGTGTAAGTTTTTTTCCTTTTAACATAAATAAAAATCTACCAGTTTTTTTTGCTAGATTTATATTTGTAAACACTATTAGAAAACTTATAATCAAAACGTCAATTAAATTGTGTTTTCTTATCGAATCCGGCGGCCTGATTTTAAAAAATTGGGGCCCCAATTTTTTAAAAATCATGATAAATTTTGGTTTAGGGTCTACGGTTTAGGGTTGTAAACAACCCTACACCCTGAATTCTAAACCCTAAGTTCGTATACGATTTATTCGTCGTTCTGAATATTTATGAAATCAAAATTGTTGAACCCCAAAAGTTAACTGTTGAACTCCTAAGGGAATACAGATAAATTTAAAAATTTTAAATAAAAAATTGAATATTTCTAAACCCCAAATGAAACCTGTTAAACAGTAAATTTGAACCCCAAATTTGGGTTTTCTTAATTATCGAGTCCGGCGGCCTATTTTTAAAAAATCGTGGGTCAGCCCCGATTTTTTAAAAATCAGGATAAGTTAGGGTTTAGGGTCTAGGAATTAGGGTTGTAAACACCCTAAACCCTAAGTTCGTATACGGTTTATTCGTCGTTCTGAATATTTATAAAGCCCACAATGGAATTGTTGAACCGCAAAGGTTAATTGTTGAAACCCCAAAAGAATACAAATAAAATTTGAAAATTTTAATTAAATAATTGTATATTTCTAATCCCCAAATGAAACCGGTTAAATCCCAAAAGGGAAACTCTTTTAATCCCAAAGGAAATATCGATATAATATTAAATATTAAATATAAGAAATAATATTATACGCAGGAGTCACATGCGAAGTCTTTAATTTTTTTTATTATTTGTCAGGTAAAAATATATGAGCAACACAAGAACGTACGTACGTAGCTGTTATAAAAAAAAATAAAAAAAAATTAAACATGCGCATATGCAAAATGCGATGTCTGTTGGTTAAAATGGACAACAATCCCGACAAAAGATATTTTGGGCACTGTATTAGCTAATTTATGTTATATTGGTCATTTTCTGAATGATGTTGAGGTAATTGTTTCACTATGTTGTAAATAAAAAAAACATTTTTATATTTATTGGATAGCACGTAATTTTTCACGAAGTAAAATACTTTAAAAATTTTAATTATTAATTACTGAAAAAATGTTATAATTGTAACAAAAATAATCCAAAATTTTTAATAATATTATTTATATTATAATATGACATAATGTAAAATTCTAGAATTAATCAAAATAAGGCATTATTAAACAATGTAAATAAATTCTCTCGTGCTTCAGGTTATCATCTAATAAAATATTAATGTGAAAGTTTAATGGGCCAAAAATTTTATTTTATAAGCCCAATTTTTTTATTGTATAGGGTCCAATACTTTTATTCTATAGGGGCCAAAAATTATATTTACATAAATATATAAATAAATTACAAATTTATATTATATTCTATATATAATTGGCGTAAAGAGGTTTAGGTGGTCGTCTGGTTGTCAGGGATTAAAACGTAACTTCATTAGAAATTAGAATTAGGCTAGAGAACAAGTTGGGCTAGAGAAGTTGGGCTAGATTATTGGTTTAAAATCTATAAAACTATGCTACCAAGTAAATAATTGTATTTTTAATTTAATAAACAAGATCAAAAAAGAATGCACTAAAATAAACAACACATGATAAAACAGAAAAAATTAAAATTGAGAAAATTATTATTAACTAAAATTAATACAAAGATAATTTAGACTAAAGTTTAAAATATAATTTAAAAAAAATCTTACCACAAAAAAGAGTTTCAAGAAAATCTAATTTTTAGAAAAAGTTATAAAAAAATTTTGCTTTTAGATTTTACAACAAACAAGTTTTTAAAATTTATACTAACAAAAGTCAACACAAATCAATAAATTAACATTTAATTATTTTACAAAGATTCTAGATTTGGTACCAAAGTTGTAAATAAATTAAAAAATAATCCAAAAATCCAAAAAAAGATAATTAATAGAGAATCAAAGTATAATAAGTACAAAAAATCCTATAATGATCTAATAATTTAAAAGTTACAAAAATATTACATTTCATCAACAATAAAATTTAAAGTAAATTAATAAAGAATAAAACTAATAAAGATTCATCATTAACTTAATTAATTATTATTATTATTATATGAAAAAGAGTTGTAGTAACACAATACTTACACACAATTAACAAATAAGGATAAAATAGCAAAAACCCATAATGAAAAATAAATCACAAATTCATTTTTTATATAAAATAAATAAGTATATAAAGCATACCATCAGAATTTCAATTCAAAAAATACTTTTTTAAAAAACAAGAATTTAAATTTAATTATAAAACAAAATTTTTTTTAAAGAAAATATATGGTAAAACAAGATATTAAAAAAGTAATCAAAAAATATGTTATAATTGGAAATGGCACAAAAATTTAAAATATGATTTAGAAAACTAACGCTAATTCAAAACAAAAAATATAATTTTTGAAAATTAAAATCAACAATAAAATTTAATATAATGCACTTGAAATAAATATAAACTGTAAGAACCTAGATTTTTGGAAGAATTAAAAACTTTTATTATGTAATGGAGTATAAGTGTAACGGTGGTTATAATGAATGATTATGGAATGGATTTGGATTCAATTGCTTATATGCCATGAACCATGCAACTGATTGACAACTTAGATAAGAATAATCTATCTCCCAGGGAAGTAAGATATGGTAATCCCAAGGAGGAAGAATATTCTCATGTCATCCAAATCAATATCTATTATTAGTTCAGTGGTTCCGAGAAAGAGTTAAGGAACGCTCGAGAGGGGACAAGGACATTTTTACAATATATAAGGAATAAAAAGAGAATAGAGTGTGAATAGTGTTTTTGGTGGAAATGAGAATATTATTAAACGACATTATATAGAAGTACCCGGAACGGATTTCTAAGTTCGTATTGATTTTATTAACGAGTTACAAAGAGAATCAAATTGGTGGAAAATGGAGAAATCAAGTGACTTAAGTGCAAGTCAACTAATAAAGGGATGATGAAGTTGCATTTTTACAAAAATGGACTTGCTTAACATGGTGATGACAAGTGGCACTAATGGATGCTTGACAACAATTAAAAACAAGATGAAGCTAAAGTAGTATAGATATAATACATGTAATTAAGAGATATTATGTAACACCCCCAGATCCGGGGTCAGGGATCTGGTGGTTACGGTCTTACATCCATTCATAATACTTGACTTAAGTCCACAATAAATAAATCACATGCTGTGACCCCACAATAATATCCACTCACACGCACAACAGTTATAGTCCCAGAGATGAAATTGAAATAAGTCTTACATTAAAGGGTTACGAATAAACGTTATTACAATCCCAAAAGGATAACATCATAAGTTTAACAGTTTTGCCGTTGATTACATTAATTATACATATAGTTAAACAGGAAACAAAAGCTGTCTAACTAAGCTACCTCAGCAATGGCGGCTAGCATCTCAGCGGGGAGTCCGGTGGGTCGGGTAACCCGCTTGCGCCGAGTGCGCCTGATGCGAGCCATCTGTCCTAGCTGTTGTTGTGACATAATATGAACAAAGCAAGGGTGAGCGAAAGCCCACCAACAATAATATAACTGAACAGTGATACATATATACAGCAGTTCAAAATATCCTTTGAAACCATATGCCATGCATTAATGAGGTTATTTCCAGTATAATATAAAGGATGAAGTTACCAGGTAACTCAAAGTATTTGTTTGTAGAAATATCTGCTACATCAAAAGTAAGCGAGATATTCTCATTGTCATTAAAAAGAGGAACTTGCATGAAAAGATTGCAATTCCAGTTATGAACACTTTTCCAGCTCTGCCAACAATAATCATGTTGCAGGAAATAAATAAGTTTGGATGATGAACCAATGATGGAGTATTCACCGCGCCCGTTGTTCCAATCTTGATGATCAGTCGAGATCGTACAGCTCAAATTAGATTTACTACCGGTAGAAGGAAGAACTGACGGCTTTACTTGTCTACCGCCTTGCTAGCTCTCCCCGGCCAACGGTTGGGCCAAAGGGGATGGACCGGCGCTACTCGGCCTCTTACACGACTCCTAGTTCAAATAGAATTCATGATTCTGAATGTAACGTTCGTCCCCCTTTCCCCAAGTATAATACTTGTTGATAAGACTCCACAAAGTAGTCGTATCTAGTTGGAAAGGAAAATTCACCAATAACTTCCAAGCTACTGCTTGGTAACGAATCTCAACTTGTTCCAACAATCTTACCCCTCGAAAGATGAGAAGGTAAACAACGACTTAATAAGTCAATAGCACCCGAGTTGAGAGTGAAGAGAATACTTTATGACCGGGAAGTCGACAAGATAATTAACATTTTCCAAGTAAGGTTCCCTTATTATTAGGGAGATAGACTCAAAGAAGAATGATGTCTGAGAACCTTTCTTGATATATGATTAATAATAATATGACTCCGAAATATTTTCTGTAATAATCGAAGAAGATAAACCTTATCGAGGTTATTCTAAGTATGGAATAAATATTCAGAGAATATTTATTGAATTAAAATATTTTACAGAATATTTAGGAATATGAAAGAATATCTTTAATCAGAGTATTTCTCAAATAATCCTTGAAGAAATATCGAGAGAATATTTATTGCATAATTAAATATTCAAATGAATATTCAAAATAATATTCATTAATTAATAAGACCTGAAAGGAATATTTAAAATATTTAAAATAATATTCGATGATTAAATAGAACCCTGGATGAATATTCAAAATAATATTCATAATTAATTAGGAATTTAAATGTTTATTGAAAAAGTAATATTCATTTAATGAATAATATTCTAAATGAATATCAAGTAATATTCATTTAGTAATCCAAGCTTTAAAGGAATATTCGAGATAAGACTCGATAAATAAATCAAGCTTCAGATGAACATTAAAATAATATTCATCAGTTAATTACTATCTTAAATGAATATTCAAAAGTAATATTCATTTAATTAATAATATTCTAAATGAATATCCAAATAACATTCATTTAGTAGTCCAACCTTTAGAAGAATATTCGAAATAATAATCGATAAATAATTCGACTCTGAATGAATATTAAAAAAATATTATTCGTCGAATAGTTACGTTCAAATAATTATTTGAAGTAGGGATCGTTAAATAAATAATCTCGAACGAATATTCAAATAATATTCGTCGCCCGAATAATGGAAAATATTTACTTAGATATTTTCTTTCGAGGTAATCTCGATATGTCAAGAAATATTGACTCCCGGTCTATATTTGATGAATAAGATGGATACGCCCTTCTATGAGGGTCTTACAATAACCGGCTTATAATTGATACGTTAGCTATCTAATTTATAAGCCAATAAACAATCAGGGAACCAGCATAACGATATAACTTGAAAGTAGGCATGCATGCTATGGCATATGTATAACAGAAAACATATATATATATATATATATATATATATATATATATATATATATATATATATATATTCAATCACAACAACAGCCTAAAAGAAGGGAATTGAAACTTGCCTGGTAGTCGAGTACGGTAAGGGGTAGTGGTAGCGGGTCCCGGGTCAGCTTGGTGATCTATAAATAGCAAAGTCATTCGAGATTAATCACTTAACATTTTAAAAGTTAAGTTAATACGACGACATTCGTTCGTTAATACGACATGTCACTGTACTTACACTTGGGACATACTTAAGTCATACAAGTTCTAAGGTCGATCGTTACGAACCAATATTATACTCCGAGTTTTATCGCCCGTTTTCTAAGTGTTTTACCAAAGTTATAATAGAGTCGTCTTTTAGGGGTTCGTTCGCGTTTAACCTCGACTCGAATATTTTTAATAAATCGAAAAACGATCCTTTTGACATACGGTTTTCTTTCACACCTTCCTTTTTACCTCTAGTATTTATTTACCAAGATTCGTCATGACTTTACATATTTTACGAGGGTCCAATTTCAGTTACGAACTTTCGTTTACGGATTCGAACTACTTTTAGTAAATCGGTCATAAATCCTAAACCGTAAGTCTGTTTGATTCGATTCTTTTTCCAAAATGATCTACGACTCAAGATCTACAAGGGTATGTTATATAATTAACCAGATCAGTGAATTATAGCTACTGCTATGCACGAGTTTCAAGGTGTAACGAAATTCCGGCATTATAACGGCTATAAATCGAGCGTTCCAAAAATTATAACATCAAAACCAAGCCACACCGGGCATAATACACATCTTATATACATGATCTCATCCAAATCTGTCCAAGATCATATCACTTCATCCTTATAATCATCATATGTTTCAACCACTACAAGATCATGCTAATCAAGCTTATAACCATGCTAATATCATAACTATACTAAAACTCATCAAGATCATACATATACTTAAAGTAAAACCTAGGGTTTCAAGAGAGTTATACCTTCCTTGGTGTGTCTAGGAGTCTAACAAGCCTTGATCTAGTCCTTGGATCACCTTAATATAGCTTAGAACAACAAAGAAAACCAAGAAAATAAAGTTAGTTTCTAAGGGTTACTATTCATCATCACTTTTGTAAAAATCATAGAAAATAGAAAAATAAGAGTTTGTCTCTCAAATTTTTACCACATCTTGGCCTCTTCATAAGCTTTGTTTTGAGTCCTAGATCATCAGATTTGAAGCTTCCTAGCTAGGGTTTTACCGGAAACCGTCTTAATATTTATACTATCATCCTCCATTCTCTTTAATAATTCTTGAACCTATTTTCCTTAAATCCCTTCAATAATTCCTTAAGTCTTTCAGTGTCCAGGGAAATCTCGGGGAAAATAAAAGTGCTATTTTTCAGAATCCGACAGCTTTTACATACACTCTTTTTCCCCCTGGATCACTAATACGAACTCAGAATTTCGTTCCGGGTACTTCTATATAGCGTCGTCTAATAATATTCCTACGTCCACCAAAATCACTATTCATCACTTATTCTTTACTTATTCTTTTAGGGTTATATAAATGTCCCGGTTCTCTTTCAATCGTTCCTTAACCCTTTTACGGAACCACTGGACTGATAACAGATCTCGATTTGGATGACATAAGAATAACCTTCCCCCTTGGAATGATCAAATCTTAATTTCCTAGGAGACAGATAAATCTTATCTAGATTGTCAACCAATAGCATTCTTCATGACATATAAGCATTTGAATCCAAATCTACTCCTTTCATTAATTATCTCAATCGTTACATCGTAATCGTAATCACTATTCACCATTACCTCAGTACATAATAAAAAGTTTTTAATTATATCCAAAATTTGGGGTTCTTACAGTCTCCCCTCCTTAAAAGGATTCCGTCCCGGAATCAGGTAGGAAGCAAAGAGTCGTTTGTCTGTCGTTTACTTTTTAGCTTCTCGGTCAATTCTTAGTCGTTCTACCCTTTCTCAACACATCTTCTAGTGCTACAATCCATACTTTATCCTTTTTCCATCAACTTTGCTACTTTTCGTACAACACACTATCCGGGTTATGATCTTACTCAGTCTTATCCTTATTGATACCTGCAGTGACATTGGTATCACTATCCCACTGCGAATTTGGAGGTAACCTCGCTCGCACTGTGCATTTCCTGATCGCTTTAATCTTCGCAATCTCGATCAATATAGAGAAGTGGAAAGATTTATTGCGAGATCACTATGATCAATTGAACATTTGTTATATTGCATAGCTAGTACAGAAGGGGGCCAGCCTTTAGTACTTGACAAGCAATTAAACAAGTTATGGTATTCCACTTAGACTTCGATCACATAGACAGATAGTCACGTAGCAGTACCTCCCCTCCTTAAAGGGTTGTTCTTCTCAATTCATAAAGAAGATGAATAAGAGAGAAGAAAAGAAAAGAATTCTAAAGGATTATAGAAAGTTTTCATGATTGTAAAATATCATACTCAGAATTTACCTCTGAACTATAGAGGTTCATTAAGGAAGAAATTAATCATAATTATATCCAATACTATTTGATCGTAACCTCACGTGTCAACATATCTTGCTGCTTTGTCCACTATTCTCTGGACCTGTACCCTGGTTCAACCTTAGCAACACTTATTTTTGGAAAATCTTTGAACCTCTCAGGTTAAATCTTAGTTTCTCGCTTGACACCATTGTTACTGACATTCCATGTCACGCTACTAGCTTTTTCATATCCATAATATTAACACTATCAGGTTGTCATCCCGAGAATTCATCGGAAAACCCATTTATTAATCCATTCCTAACATTCCATGCTTCATATTTCGTAGTTGCTTTCCCCGTCTTTTCTTTATCAATCACATCCTTCTCATTATCTGATTCTTATTTACTTCTGTTATTTACTTTCACCTTCATCTCTTTATTGAGGCATCTTTTGCACTTGGCACCTCCTTATTGGTATCCCGTCACATTTACTCTATAATCATCACATTATTTCAAATTTAAAACCTCCGAAATGAATCTGGCCGATTTCTTTAGCTTAGATCCAATATAATCTACTTCTGTCAACTTGTTTCTCATCACTTATTCTTTTCTACCCGCGGTTTTTCACAGGTTGTCGTTCGTAAGTCAGACCAGGTCGTACACCTACCTGCTCGCACTCTTATCATCTGTTGAGCATCTGCATTTTACTGGTGTAGCTTTGCCACATGAAACACGTTACTACCCTGCTATAAGCTTTGGGGGTAAAACTGGCTCGAATGCCACCTTCCGAACACCTTTAAACTCTCAGGTGGCCTAATAAGTCTCGGGCTCAACTGCCCTTCTCTCTAAGTCTCATTAATTTTTTCCACGGGAATACATTTAGCATCATGAATCATCAACCTCATATTCTCTATCTTGTTTTTGCAGAAGTACACTAACACAAACTTGCTTGTCATTCATCAACATGCCATTTAGCTTATCAATAGCAGCACTTTCTTTATCTTTACATTGTCATCTACTTTCTTAGAAGAATCACCATCGCTTATTGCTTACGTAGTGCCTTAATAGCTAACCGTACGGGTTTCAATCCTTTAGGGAGACAAAGTAATCACTATTCCTTATCCATAAACAACACTTCCTGAACTTGATGTAGATATTACATGAAGTAGATAAAATTGCAGAAGAGTTTCAAGCATCGCAGCTAAGTCAGGTTGATGAAACTATCACTCATGCATCTTCCATAAAAGACTGGAAACTTAATGGTTTACTTCGTCAATTTTTGTATCATGGTCCTGGTTTGCCTCAAAACGGGACCTTCTAAGGTATGTAATATGCTTAAGACCCATCAGGAATCGAATCTTTACTTAAACTACTATTACCGTCGATTCTTGCACAATCATCAGAAGGAATGTAAATTCCTCCATTCCGATATGACCTTCAAGGTCCTTCCAAATATCATTCTATTTCTTCGGTATGAACATTTGTAATTATTCCTTTATACTTAGACTGTCGGCCACCTCATTGGCCTTTCCTAATAATAATAATTTCTGGTAATCCTTGTTCTCTGGATACATTTCAATTCAAATTTTTTTTTTTACCTCATTCTCATCACTGTTGGGTGAAAGCATTCTCCCTTAAGCTCTGCTGAAGGAGAAAAATATATCTATCAGTCTTTTTCCATAAGTCATTGCTTCCACCTACCCGTGGGAACTTTATCACATTTATTCCCAATCCTACTTAGGATACTTCTTTTCTTAGTTCTTTCCTTATCTTAGGATAATCTCAACCTTTATAGGTTCAATCCATACTCCCTCAGGGTTTCATACATGCATCATCTGGTATATTGTTATTGTGTCTTACATTCTCTTCCAAACTTCCAGTTGGAAACTCAGAATATTAGCTTTTCCGTGTAAGGTTTCTTAGGTCGTCCTCATCATTCCTCCTGTATTTTCTAGGTACAGGGTATATCAAAACGTCTTTGATCAATACTCTAATAATTCTATCTCTGTTCTTTCCAGAACTCTTTTTAATAATCTGTACAGGTCATTGTTGCCTTAGCAAATCCAACTCATATCATCTGAATTCACAATGTCTTTATTAGGGTTAGTGCCATCCCTTGTCCATTCCCCAGGGTTTGCCTTACTTTATGGATATCTTATCCTTAATTCAACTGCCAAGGAATTCCTGCATCCTATAATTGGCAATCAAATCATGTATCCTTAATAAGGGTCTCTTTTCAATCATTCTTATTTGATAATCGATCGGTAGCTTACTGCTAATTTCTTCTTTCAGATAGTGGTCAACCTATTTGACCTTCCAAAAGACAACGTATGTCTATCTGCTCTCTTACAGAACTTGTTAATGGTAGCAAGGATGTTCTGAAAGATATTGGTCGAGTTCAACGTGAATTTCCTAGTGCTTATCGTTCTTCGCAAAGGTACTTGCCTCAGAGAAAATTCCTACAGCATACTGTTCAATTTCTGACCATTTCTATACTCTCTTCATATACCTTCATTGTTTACTTTCCTCCGTCATAATATATTCATGGTATTCACGATACCCTAACATCATACATCTCAAGTCACTATACTTCCATTTTACTCGTAATCTTGGACAACCATATACACATGAGTCACTTTAGTACGGGTGACCCCATCCCAAAAAGGTCTAGTGAATTCCCAATCAAAACATGGGCTGTTCAGCAGAAGATTCCTACGATCTCATTAATGTTTCCTTTATATCAGAAGGCCTTGCAGTCGGTGCTTTCTTAGAAGCAACCCTGCTTTGTCCTTTCATGGCTGGTCTAGTCACTTGATAATCCTTTGTGACTTGGCCTCAACTGGCCACAAAAAAATATATATATATATGATTTTAGGGGTTGGCTAATAGCATTACTTTTCTAGCAATTGCCGACATAGTGCCTTCTTTGATACCTTTCTACCTTTTTAAAACTTTACTTCATATAAGTCTTAATCGACTATTCGGCACCGTCTCTGGTCACCTTTCCTCTATTTTTATCTTTTCAACTATTCTTATCACTACCATGTGCCACGCAAGCTTACCATTCCTGGCATAACAGCCTTTTCACATAAGTCAATCTCGGAGTTTCTCAGTCCGGCTGGTTTCTTACTTACATTTCCTGTTTTCGTCCAATCTCACTTCATCATTGTATTTCTACAATCAATCGCGATAACCGGGGTCTGTCCACCAACCCATGTAGCGGCTACCTTACCCAATTCACGAGGTTTGCCCCAGTTTCTACTCTCTTCCATGATGTTCTCTGATAATCAGAAAGACAAGGTTTGCCAAAATTCGTTGAAGTTCTTCCCAGAATTAGGGAAATTTTGGTCAATCTATCCATCGACTGGTAACACTAAGGAGACCAGTTTCGAAACCTGAAGAATAGTTCTATGAACCTCCTAGTAGGTAGAACCGTAAGCAGTCATAATTAACGAAATAATCGTCATCGAGTTGGAAATTTAACCCCTGGAGAGGAACCAATTATATACATCCCTTAGAAGGGAATTAACAGTTTTAAACTGAAACTTGTCACAACGTCCTGATACCTATACGTCCTGATATTCAATATCACCAAATGTCAGTCTACCTGACTACCAGTCTCAGAAGGAACATTACCGTCGGAGTTGGTTGTTCCACAAAAATTGGCACTACTAAGGCCATCCGAACCTGGTGAACCATGTTGTCCGAATGCATCCGCAAGTACTTTGTCGTGCTGCGCAAGCACACATCCTAATCTTTTATGCGAAGCGTCGTTGGAAGCAAAAAGTCTCCCGTTTTCCATTAAACAATGCCAACTCTTGGTCATTACCAATTTCATCTTTTAGCTCCAGGAAGATTTTCTCACATTTTTCTCTTTAACTGCTGATCGTATTACTTGATCCGTTATACTTCCGCGTCGGAGTAAACTTAAGGTAACTACTATAATCCATTCAAAGAAAAGAAAGAATTTAATATTCCTCTGAGTCACATGCATCTAACGTTTCTGGTTCATCATTTCACTGACTTAAATTAACCCTATACTTAGTCTCTGACAATAGTCTCATTACGATTTCATCTTGACTCACTGGTCTTATCTTCCGGTAGGTTCTGAGATCATTGTCTTGCTTACTACTTCCTTATATAACTTTATCCAATCATGCTGTCACTTCCCAATGTTTTCACTTTCTAACTGATTCATTCATAAAATGGACATTTTCCTGAATAAAACAACTTCATCAACCTCAATTTGGTTCCATAAATTACAACCTATGACATCTGCCTTCTCATGGCGAATTATTACTGACAATATTCATACTTATTCATTTATCAAATGATATGGCACTTACTGCCTCTTCTCAACTATTCCTAGGGACTCTGCTCCTCGCCTTATATCGATGCCTTTGATAATCATACATCCTTCTAGCACTCTTTTCGTTAATATGAAAGTCTCTAAAGATTCTCATCTATTCCCGTATAAGATCTCAAGTAATTCTTCCAATCCGTCTTACTTGCTGGTACTACCTCCAGTAGTCCAGCCACGAATCCAACAGGAATCTTCAGTTCTCTTGCTAATAGCTTAGTTCTTTATGCCCACTTTTCTGAGCTCTATACCTTAATCATCTCAGTCTTTCTGGCTACAGCCCTCATTCCTCGAGGGTAAGCCCCTTATCCTAACAAGATTTTCCTTATCTGCTGGAACCTCTTCCGGGTCTCCAGTAAGGTACTCTATTGAATTTACCCACTGATCTTCAGCATATAATAAAGCATCATCGCGCTGCTACTCGTATGCCTCAAGGTCTGTTGCCTTACTTGTCGATGCGATATCGAGCTAAGTTACTATCATGATACTTAATAGTTCCCATAAGAGTTTTATAGGTCATCACTACATTAAGTAGTCCGACTATGAACTTGGCAAGAGTTCTTATTATCTTAGTGAATTTATTGTTTTAACGTCGCCTCATCTCTGGGGTTTATAACGTACGCTCTGATACCACTTCTGTAACACCCCCAGATCCGGGGTCAGGGATCTGGTGGTTACGGTCTTACATCCATTCATAATACTTGACTTAAGTCCACAATGAATAAATCACATGTTGTGACCCCACAATAATATCCACTCACACGCACAACAGTTATAGTCCCAGAGATGAAATTGAAATAAGTCTTACATTAAAGGGTTACGAATAAACGTTATTACAAACCCAAAAGGATAACATCATAAGTTTAACAGTTTTGCCGTTGATTACATTAATTATACATATAGTTAAACAGGAAACAAAAGCTGTCTAACTAAGCTACCTCAGCAATGGCGGCTAGCATCTCAGCGGGGAGTCCGGTGGGTCGGGTAACCCGCTTGCGCCGAGTGCGCCTGATGCGAGCCATCTGTCCTAGCTGTTGTTGTGACATAATATGAACAAAGCAAGGGTGAGCGAAAGCCCACCAACAATAATATAACTGAACAGTGATACATATATACAGCAGTTCAAAATATCCTTTGAAACCATATGCCATGCATTAATGAGGTTATTGCCAGTATAATATAAAGGATGAAGTTACCAGGTAACTCAAAGTATTTGTTTGTAGAAATATCTGCTACATCAAAAGTAAGCGAGATATTCTCATTGTCATTAAAAAGAGGAACTTGCATGAAAAGATTGCAATTCCAGTTATGAACACTTTTCCAGCTCTGCCAACAATAATCATGTTGCAGGAAATAAATAAGTTTGGATGATGAACCAATGATGGAGTATTCACCGCGCCCGCTGTTCCAATCTTGATGATCAGTCGAGATCGTACAGCTCAAATTAGATTTACTACCGGTAGAAGGAAGAATTGACGGCTTTACTTGTCTACCGCCTTGCTAGCTCTCCCCGGCCAACGGTTGGGCCAAAGGGGATGGACCGGCGCTACTCGGCCTCTTACACGACTCCTAGTTCAAATAGAATTCATGATTCTGAATGTAACGTTCGTCCCCCTTTCCCCAAGTATAATACTTGTTGATAAGACTCCACAAAGTAGTCGTATCTAGTTGGAAAGGAAAATTCACCAATAACTTCCAAGCTACTGCTTGGTAACGAATCTCAACTTGTTCCAACAATCTTACCCCTCGAAAGATGAGAAGGTAAACAACGACTTAATAAGTCAATAGCACCCGAGTTGAGAGTGAAGAGAATACTTTATGACCGGGAAGTCGACAAGATAATTAACATTTTCCAAGTAAGGTTCCCTTATTATTAGGGAGATAGACTCAAAGAAGAATGATGTCTGAGAACCTTTCTTGATATATGATTAATAATAATATGACTCCGAAATATTTTCTGTAATAATCGAAGAAGATAAACCTTATCGAGGTTATTCTAAGTATGGAATAAATATTCAGAGAATATTTATTGAATTAAAATATTTTACAGAATATTTAGGAATATGAAAGAATATCTTTAATCAGAGTATTTCTCAAATAATCCTTGAAGAAATATCGAGAGAATATTTATTGCATAATTAAATATTCAAATGAATATTCAAAATAATATTCATTAATTAATAAGACCTGAAAGGAATATTTAAAATATTTAAAATAATATTCGATGATTAAATAGAACCCTGGATGAATATTCAAAATAATATTCATAATTAATTAGGAATTTAAATGTTTATTGAAAAAGTAATATTCATTTAATGAATAATATTCTAAATGAATATCAAGTAATATTCATTTAGTAATCCAAGCTTTAAAGGAATATTCGAGATAAGACTCGATAAATAAATCAAGTTTCAGATGAACATTAAAATAATATTCATCAGGTAATTACTATCTTAAATGAATATTCAAAAGTAATATTCATTTAATTAAGTCATACAAGTTCTAAGGTCGATCGTTACGAACCAATATTATACTCCGAGTTTTATCGCCCGTTTTCTAATTGTTTTACCAAAGTTATAATAGAGTCGTCTTTTAGGGGTTCGTTCGCGTTTAACCTCGACTCGAATATTTTTAATAAATCGAAAAACGATCCTTTTGACATACGGTTTTCTTTCACACCTTCCTTTTTACCTCTAGTATTTATTTACCAAGATTCGTCATGACTTTACATATTTTACGAGGGTCCAATTTCAGTTACGAACTTTCGTTTACGGATTCGAACTACTTTTAGTAAATCGGTCATAAATCCTAAACCGTAAGTCTGTTTGATTCGATTCTTTTTCCAAAATGATCTACGACTCAAGATCTACAAGGGTATGTTATATAATTAACCAGATCAGTGAATTATAGCTACTGCTATGCACGAGTTTCAAGGTGTAACGAAATTCCGGCATTATAACGGCTATAAATCGAGCGTTCCAAAAATTATAACATCAAAACCAAGCCACACCGGGCATAATACACATCTTATATACATGATTCTCATCCAAATCTGTCCAAGATCATATCACTTCATCCTTATAATCATCATATGTTTCAACCACTACAAGATCATGCTAATCAAGCTTATAACCATGCTAATATCATAACTATACTAAAACTCATCAAGATCATGCATATACTTAAAGTAAAACCTAGGGTTTCAAGAGAGTTATACCTTCCTTGGTGTGTCTAGGAGTCTAACAAGCCTTGATCTAGTCCTTGGATCACCTTAATATAGCTTAGAACAACAAAGAAAACCAAGAAAACAAAGTTAGTTTCTAAGGGTTACTATTCATCATCACTTTTGTAAAAATCATAGAAAATAGAAAAATAAGAGTTTGTCTCTCAAATTTTTACCACATCTTGGCCTCTTCATAAGCTTTGTTTTGAGTCCTAGATCATCAGATTTGAAGCTTCCTAGCTAGGGTTTTACCGGAAACCGTCTTAATATTTATACTATCATCCTCCATTCTCTTTAATAATTCTTGAACCTATTTTCCTTAAATCCCTTCAATAATTCCTTAAGTCTTTCAGTGTCCAGGGAAATCTCGGGGAAAATAAAAGTGCTATTTTTCAGAATCCGACAGCTTTTACATACACTCTTTTTCCCCCTGGATCACTAATACGAACTCAGAATTTCGTTCCGGGTACTTCTATATAGCGTCGTCTAATAATATTCCTACGTCCACCAAAATCACTATTCATCACTTATTCTTTACTTATTCTTTTAGGGTTATATAAATGTCCCGGTTCTCTTTCAATCGTTCCTTAACCCTTTTACGGAACCACTGGACTGATAACAGATCTCGATTTGGATGACATAAGAATAACCTTCCCCCTTGGAATGATCAAATCTTAATTTCCTAGGAGACAGATAAATCTTATCTAGATTGTCAACCAATAGCATTCTTCATGACATATAAGCATTTGAATCCAAATCTACTCCTTTCATTAATTATCTCAATCGTTACATCGTAATCGTAATCACTATTCACCATTACCTCATTACATAATAAAAAGTTTTTAATTATATCCAAAATTTGGGGTTCTTACATATTAGTTGATAAAAGAAAAAGAAAACAAAACCTTAAGCTTAGAGAAGCTCTCGGCCAAAAGTGAAACAGAAAGGGGAGGAAGGAGATTGCACCAACCATTTTCTACAACCTATAGCTTAAATCAAAGAGGGAGAAGAGTAGAAGGTATGACCAAAATCTTATGATTATCCAATAAGTATTTCATGTCCAAAAAGCTTGAAGAAAGTGATGATGAATAGTGTTTTACTTACTTGTTTTGTTTTTGATCTTTGATGTATGACTTCTAAAGGATATTATAAGCAAGGTTCAAGGATTGTAAGAATATATTAGCCTTATAAAGCTTGAAACAAGGTATAATACTTGAAACCCTTGATGGATTATGAGATTTGTTTGAGTTTTAGTGATATTATGTATGTTTAAAGCATGAAAACTATGATTGGGTATTGATAATTGTTAAAGTAGTTTATATGAACGGAAAGGCAGTGCTTGGCCTTAGTTCAAAGGTAAATAACATGTATGTGTGATTTTGAGTGGAAACCATGGTTATTGGAAAGATTCGATTTTGGAAATATCCGATTTATAGCCGTCGTAATGCCAAAATTTCATTAACCTTTAAAACAGAGCATACCCGAGATAAATAACCTCTGACCTTAACAAGAACCTGACCTATCCTTGTAGTTCTCGAGTCATAGATCGTTTTGGCGAAAGAATCGAAACAAACGGACTTACGGCTTAGGAGTTATGACCGATTTACTAAAAGTGGTTCAAAACCATAAGTACGAGTTCCTAACCGGAATTGAACCCCCTTAATATGAATAATTTGGTTGCGAATCATGGTAATTCAATACTAGCACTACACCATAAAAGGCCTACGGCAACACCAAAAAAATGTTGTCGTAGGTTCGAAATATGTTGCCTTAGGCCCAAAAAAACCAAAAGGCAACATTTTGCTGGTGTTGCTATTTTGGTCGTTGCCTTTGGGGTCAAAGGCAACATTCTACTTCTCTATGGCAACATCAGTTTTCTGTTGGCGTAGACCAGCTATGACAACAATATTATCAGTTTTAGCAACATGATATTATGTTGCCTTTGGGTTAAACGTTTTACAAAAAAGTGGGGCCCCGTGGTGGGCCCCACTTTTTGGGGCCCACTTTTATGGCAACACAAATTTTGGCTCTAACAACATTTCTTAACATTATTTTTCCTTTTTGCCAACACTTTATAGCCTCAATGGCAACACTTTTCTATTTTAAATAAAAAATCATAAATATGAAAATATTCATTCCCTTAATAACCAAATCAACACAACCAACTTTAATTATCATCATAACAATCCATACAAATTCAATACAATCTCAACCAACAACCCATATTAAGAGCAAAAGGCATAAAACCTGGTGCCACAAGTACATAAACTACAATCTTATATGTACGTAAGTCTAACATAATAGCAAAAGATGCTGTAAACATATGGCATGACTAAATGAAGTATTAAAGGATCTGACATGAAATGGTATCTAGTGATGACACATCTGATTGATTACACCTTGGTAGTCCCCCCATACGCTGAATCCAAGTTTTGACTCATAATTCTAATTGCATCTGTTGTGTTAAATATGGTTGTTGATGCCTCTTCCGCAGTATCAATAATTATATCCACCACAGTTTTTGCTCTAGAATGAGACTTAGCATCCCCTCCAAGAACTATCCCACATCCAATTCTACACAGGTTAATAAGAGAAGCTCATCAAAGATGATAATTTTGCTTACTAAGAAGCTATGTAATAATAATAATAATAAAATAGCTAGACTTACATTGCTAAGATTGTGAAAAATGCTGCTAGAAGAATTGGCTAGATGTAATATTGCCTTGAATGCAAAGACCTCTTCCTCAGCATTCTTTTATCATGACTCTTGAAACAGAATTTGGTCACAAGAAGATACAATGCATATACTATTCCACAAAGAAGCCATAACACTCCCAAGGCATAACCAGGTATCCCTGTATATACAGTTGAATGCACAAGATGAATACAGAAAATAAAAATCATAATTTCAGACACAATAATGAAGGTCTCTTTTATTCATTCATTCCCCCAGAAACCAAAAATAATCATTTCTGATTATTCTGAACATAAATTTGAGAGTCCAACATATTACAAATTCATGCACCAAATCCAGAAAAAAACTTTAAAACACTAAAATAAAAAAAACTCATCAAAAGTGAGGTGTGTGTGGCAGAAAATTAGAAGTTGATTAAAATATATGCATGCTGCAGGTACCTTCACTTTTGTGTGGAACACCTCAAGTAATTCTAATTGCATCTGTTGTGTTAAATATGGTTGTTGATGCTTCTTCCGCAGTATCAATAATTATATCCACCACAGTTTTTGCTCTAGAATGAGACTTAGCATCCCCTCCAAGAACTATCCCACATCCAATTCTACACAGGTTAATAAGAGAAGCTCATCAAAGATGATAATTTTGCTTACTAAGAAGCTATGTAATAATAATAATAATAATAAAATAGCTAGATTTACATTGCTAAGATTGTGAAAAATACTGCTAGAAGAATTGGCCAGATGTAATATTGCCTTGAATGCAAAGACCTCTTCCTCAGCATTCTTTTATCATGACTCTTGAAACAGAATTTGGTCACAAGAAGATACAATGCATATACTATTCCACAAAGAAGCCATAACACTCCCAAGGCATAACCAGGTATCCCTGTATATACAGTTGACTGCACAAGATGAATACAGAAAATAAAAATCATAATTTCAGACACAATAATGCAGGTCTCTTTTATTCATTCATTCCCCCAGAAACCAAAAATAATCATTTCTGATTATTCTGAACATAAATTTGAGAGTCCAACATATTACAAATTCATGCACCAAATCCAGAAAAAAACTTTAAAACACTAAAATAAAAAAAAACTCATCAAAAGTGAGGTGTGTGTGGCAGAAAATTAGAAGTTGATTAAAATATATGCATGCTGCAGGTACCTTCACTTTTGTGTGGAACACCTCAAGTAACTGCATTTATATCAAATGAAAATGAGGAGGATGGGTTGTTTTGTATTATTGTATGGAACAAGAAAAGAGAAGTAAAGCTCTAGAATTCTACTTTTACATGCTTATATGTGCATTCCATATAACTAAAAAACATGTCTCTGGTCTAGAAACTAATGTAGACCTTGCATACATAGGACTGAGTAAAATAGTTGATTAATGACGAACAAATATAAGGGATGGCAGACTCTTTCTTCTGCAAAATAGCGTTGAAAAGTGGATTGCAAACATGAAGGTAAAAGTAATGACCAGACGCAATAATTTATGGATATATAATTTTTTTGGTGTGTAAATGAAAACCTTGAGGATTTCAGGTGTTACAATGTTTGGAACAGAATATAGTGCATACAAAATTATTTCCTATGCAGTATGCACTCTATGTAACTTGAGAAGATTTATTTGAAAATGATAAACTACTTTGTCAGAATGCTGACCATTAGCACAATTTTTCACAACACTGAAATTTGGAAGTTATTGCAAAAGTCTTAAGAGGAAAAGCAAAAATATTTACAATAAGATTGTGAGACTAGAACATTGTTCTAAGAGTAAAAACTCCCCAGTTTCTCAGAAACCTAATAAAAAATTTCAGTAAGTGGTATGTTTTCTATTTATTATCAAATGGGTCATCATCCCCTGGCAGTTAATTGGCAGTTAATCTCGGAAAATCCATAAGATTTTATATCTCTTATTTTAACACAAAAAAAAAAATTAAATCATGATATTAAGTAGACAGCTACCTGATTTTCTCTCGACCATGACAAGTTGGTTCTGAAGTATTCTCTATTTTACATGTGAGTGTGTGCATGGTTGGACTATAACTCAAGCACATTTTTTAAGTAGCATTGTAGCAATACCATATAATCAATACCAGTCATGAAGGATGAATTAAACTCCATCAGACAAACAAGAAACATCATTCTCAATGTAGTCCACTTGAGACGGAAGAGCGATATAGTATGCAGCCATCTGTTTACAAAATTGCAAATGTTACTTACTAAAACTTGCTCTCACCGAAAGCATAAAGGAAAATTTTGAATTTCAACCCCTTGGGTATAAAATACAAGTTTTTTTTCTTGACAAATTATAAGCTTTAAAGTTCAAAGCAATTTTGCTAGTATTATACTTCTCAAAGTACAATACAAAGAATTTATTATCCTCAAATGCAGGTAAATTATATCACAAACAGTTGTCATTTCCGATATATCACAACCAATCAATAAAAAGCATAAAAAACAAGAACTGAAATAAAAAGCTATAAGCTGATTGTAATGACATATCATGTTAGATATAATTGATGTAATGTTTAAGTGTTTAAGTGTAACAGTGAAATATCAGAGTTTAACTGGAAGGAAGTCAGAGTTTAGTAAAGTCTGACTGACAGAAGCTGGACAGAGTTTAGTAAAGTCTGTCTAGAAGCAGCGCGTACGAAGTCAACAGAAGATATTAGAGATCAATTGAAGATTGATATGGAAGCGAGATCTTTGGAGACTGGATAGCTATCAAAGAGATCGAGTTGACTTAGGAGACGTGTGACAATCTGTAATTGATATCATTGTATAGCTGATTATTAGGAATATCAATTAGAGATTGTATCGAAGCTGTATGTTTTATAAATACAGTTAGGTTAACCCTAGAAGGGTATCGTGCATCGAACTATCTTTATTGTAACCTAGCAGCTCTTTGTGATAGTTTACATCACGAAGAGGGTTTTTAATACCAGAAGATTTAAAGTGCATAATCATCTTAATTGTTATTCTCTCATCTAATATTGATTATTAGTGTGTATTCGGCCTAACAAGTGGTATCAGAGCCATATCTGTTAAACATTACAGTTTAAGATCCACACAAACAGTAATCATCATGTCTGAAGTTCCACCTCCATCAGAGTATGAAAATGCTAAACCCACTGTTAATCGATATGAGGCTATTAGGGTTCCTATTCTCAGGCCATCAGAATATCCCATCTGGAGGGTAAAGATGACCATGTTTCTGGAAGCTATAGATGTAGAATATCTTGACAGGATTAATGAAGGGCCACACCTGCCTACAAAGTTGGCATCTGCTGTTACTGGTCAAGAGGCCAAAATGATTCCTAAGGAGAAGAAGGATATGACTCCTGAAGATCTTTCATCCATTGCTAAGGATGCAAAGGTGAGGCATTTACTTCACAGTGCTTTGGATAATGTTATGTCTAACAAGGTTATTGGCTTGACTACTGCAAAAGAAATTTGGGATGCTCTTGAGGTTAGATGTCAGGGAACTCCTGCTATCAAGAAGAATAGGAGAAACATACTCACTCAGGAGTATGAACATTTTGAGGCTAAACCTGAAGAGACTATGACACAAACATTTGACAGATTCTGTAAACTGTTGAATGATTTGTCATTGGTTGACAAAGAATATAATTTGGAAGATTCAAATCTAAAGTTTCTTCTGTCTCTACCTGAAAAGTGGGATGTGAAAACTACCACTATTAGAGACAATTATGAATTTGATGAGACCCAAATTGATGAAATTTATGGGTTGCTCAAAACTCATGAATTGGAAATGGAACAGAGAAACAGGAGATTCAACAAAAAGGCTAAGTCTGTTGCTCTTAATGTTGAAGAGAAGCCTATGAAGAAAGAATCATCCAGGAGAAAAGCTAAAGGAAAGGCACTAGCTGTACAGTCTGATAGTGAGTCACCAATGTCTGACAATGACTCAAACTCAGATGAATCATCTGATTCTGAGGATGATGAAGAAGAGATAATGCAGATGGCTGCCTTGATGGTTAAGACATTCAAGAAAATGGGCTTCAAGAATTTCAAGAAGGGAAAGAATTTCTCCAGGAATGTTTCCAATGCTGACAAGAAAAGCTTCAAGAAGTCTGATAAGAGAGATTCAAGGGGGAAGAAAGGCAAGTCTGAAATCCAATGCTACAAGTGTAAGGAGATGGGCCACTTTGCTCCTGAGTGCAAGAAAGGTAAAACTGAAAAAGCACTCTACACTAAAGGCAGAAATTGGGCAGACACTTCAGATTCTGATGAAGAAATGAACTATGCTCTCATGGCTACTACTGAATCAGAAACTTCTGAAAATCAGGTACCTCTAACTACCTATGCTTATAATATTGATGATATTTCCCAATTAAGAATTTATCTTAAGTCATTGCATATAAGTTATAGGGATCAGACTTTAGAGAATGAGAGGATTAAATCTGAGAATTCTGAACTCAAAGAGAGAAATAAAATTGTTGAAGAAAAGCTAAAAAATGTGCAACAAGTTCAGAAAGAGAGAGATGATGCTGTTTCTATAGAACAGGATTTGCTTCAGAAATATAAACAACTAGAATCTGAGTTGGAGGAAGTAAATAAGAAAATTAGGACTTGGACTAATTCTGGAAAGGACACTCAACAGGTTTTTCAAACAGACACTGTTGGTCTAGGTTATAATGAGGGAGATGAACTAAGATTTCAAAGTCAAGTTAAAATTAGACCTCATTTTGTGCATGGAGCCAGTAAATTTTTGTCTGATAATGAAAAAGAAACTGTTAAGGTCAAATCAGTAAAAACTTGTGCTAAACAGGTTAATATTGGTTTGATGACAGATAAACAACTCAAACATAAACTGAAGGAGTTAAAATTTGTTAAGAAACAGAGAGTGTCAAATAAGAACAGAAATAGAAAAGTAGGCATCACTTCAGGAAATAAACCAATGCTTGCTAGTTATGCTCCAAAAAAGACATGTCATAACTGTGGTAGTACTAAGCATCTTGCAAATTTCTGCAAGAAAAACAAAAATATAAATTCTTTACCTTCCAAGTCTGAGGTAAAGAAGGATTTTGCTAGAACTAAGCCACAGACTTTATGCACACACTGTGGAAGCACTTGGCATTCCATTTATACTTGCAAAGAGTATCATGCTATCTATCATAATTACTATGAACTGAAACCCAATCTGAAATGGGTTAAAGTTAATACTGCAAGTGTAAACTCTGATATTGTTAGCTCAAACTCTGATAATGTTAATTCCGCTGCTAAAGCTAACAAAGTTAAGAATGTCAAAGGATCCAAGCAAGTCTGGATCCTTAAATCTAACTCTCAGTAATTGCTTGTGATTGCAGGGCAATAGGGAGGCAATCCTAGTCGTGGACAGTGGATGCTCAGGACACATGACTGGAAATAAAGCCCTGCTATCAGACTATGAGGAGAAGGCTGGCCCAAAAGTTTCCTATGGTGATGGCAATGTAGGAAGAACATTGGGATATGGCAATATTAATCTTGGAAATGTCATCATCAACAATGTAGCTCATGTCCCAGGACTCAAGCATGACTTGCTATCTGTGAGTCAAATCTTTGACAAGGGATATCATGTAGATTTTCAACCTGAATATTGTGAAGTTATCAGCAAATCTACAGGAAAGGTTGTTCTAGTTGGTCATAGGCAAAACAATATTTATGAAATCAAGCTGTTAATAGACTCTGTTGGAAAAGCTGTTTGCCTGTCTACAAGAATGTCTAGTGAAGAGAGTTGGAAGTGGCACAAGAAACTCTCACATTTGAACTTGAACAACATCAATGAATTGATAAGAAAGGATCTTGTAAGAGGACTCCCAAAGGCTCTGTTAAATGTTGATGGCCTATGTGATTCATGTCAAAAGGCCAAGCAAAAGAAGTCATCTTTCAAGAGCAAGACAGAATTTTCAATCACTGATCCTTATCATCTTCTGCATGTTGATCTCTTTGGTACAGTAAATGTTATGTCTATAGCAAGGAAGAAATATGCTTTAGTCATTGTTGATGAATACACTAGATTCACTTGGGTGTATTTTCTAGCAAAGAAGGATGAAACTACATTAACTCTGATGGAGCATGTGAAGCTTCTGGACAAAGGATCAAGTAACAAAGTCAGAATCATCAGAAGTGATAATGGAACTGAGTTCAGGAATGCAACAATGGAAGAATTCTGCAAGGACAATGGAGTGAAGCAAGAATTTTCAGCACCTGGTACACCACAACAAAATGGTGTAGTTGAAAGGAAAAATAGAACCTTGATTGAAGCTGCCAGAACTATGCTTGATGAAGCAAGATTGCCAACTTATTTCTGGGCAGAAGCTGTTCAAACTGCTTGT
Source organism: Saposhnikovia divaricata (assembly GCA_036435485.1). Taxonomy (NCBI): domain Eukaryota; kingdom Viridiplantae; phylum Streptophyta; class Magnoliopsida; order Apiales; family Apiaceae; genus Saposhnikovia; species Saposhnikovia divaricata. Next base: position 61,134,788 of record CM071597.1, on the reverse strand, counting down.
TTTACTCAAAATGCTACACTGATCAATAAGCATGGAAAGACACCATATGAGATGGTGAAGAAAAAGAAGCCTAACCTGAAATACTTTCATATTTTCGGGTGCAAATGCTTTGTTTTGAAGACTCATCCTGAACAGTTGACCAAGTTTGAGCTAAAGGCAGATGAAGGAATTTTTGTTGGCTATCCACTGTCAACAAAGGCATTCAGAGTTTACAATCTGAGAACTAAAGTGATCATGGAATCTATACATGTGTCTTTTGATGACAAGAAAATAACTGGACTTGAAGACATAGATGAATATGATCAACTGAACTTTGAAAATGAAGATTTAAACTCTGTTGAAGTAAACTCTGATCAAACTATTCTGACAGACTTTGTTGAAACAGACTCTGAACCTCTACTGGTAAACACTAGAGAAACTTCTCAGCCACAACAAAGGGAAGAACCAGTTGAGGGGGAGCATGATCAAGATGAAGACTCAAACATTGATACTGAGTCAACTGAAAAATCTGGATCAAACTCTGATGATTCAAACTTTGAAAATTCAAATTCTGACTCTGGGCAGTCAAGTTCAGGGGGAGTCTCAGAAAATGAAGAAAGCCCACAACAAAATCAGGAGAGCATGGATCAAGGGGGAGGATCACATGCTGACAGAAGTCATTTGCCTTCTGCTAGGAAATGGACTAAATCACATACACCTGATTTGATAATTGGTGATCCAGATGCAAAAGTGAGAACAAGAAGTGCCACTGCAAGTGAATGTTTGTTTCATGCATTCTTGTCTAAGAATGAACCAAAGAAAGTGGAAGAAGCTCTTCAAGATGCTGACTGGACAGCAGCAATGCAGGAAGAGTTGAATGAATTTGAAAGGAATGAAATTTGGACCCTTGTACCATGGCCAAAGAACAGATCTATTGTTGGTACTAAATGGGTTTTCAGAAACAAGACTGACAGTGAAGGTGTTATCACAAGGAACAAGGCTAGACTGGTAGCAAAAGGCTATTCACAGCAGGAAGGAATAGACTATGATGAAACATTTGCTCCAGTTGCAAGATTTGAGGCAATCAGAATTTTTCTAGCATATGCCTCTCACAAGAAATTCAAAGTGTTCGAGATGGATGTGAAAAGTGCTTTTCTGAATGGGAAGCTTGAAGAAGAAGTGTTTGTTGAACAACCACCAGGATTTGTGGACCCAAAATATCCAGACCATGTCTACAGGCTGGATAAAGCACTCTATGGACTTAAGCAAGCACCAAGGGCATGGTATGAAACTCTGGCTCAATTTCTCTTAGAAAGTGGATTCAATAGAGGTACTATTGACAAAACTCTGTTTTATTTCAAATCTGGGAGTGACTTGCTTTTAGTTCAGATATATGTTTATGACATTATCTTTGGGTCTACTAATGATAAACTCTGTAAGAAGTTTGCCAAGCTCATGTAGTACAGATATCAAATGAGCATGATGGGAGAGCTTAGTTATTTTCTAGGCCTACAGGTGAGACAAACAGATGATGGTATCTTTATTAATCAAGCAAAATATACCAGAAATCTTCTCAAGAAATTTGGTATGCTTGACTGTTCATCTGCATCAACTCCCATGGCAACAGCAACTAAATTGGACAAAGACACAGGAGTTTCAGTGGATATGACAAACTACAGGGGCATGATAGGATCTCTTCTTTACTTGACAGCTAGTAGGCCTGACATCATGTATGCAACCTGTCTTTGTGCAAGATTTCAGGCAGATCCTAGAGAGCCACATCTGACAGCTGTGAAAAGAATCTTCAAGTATCTCAAGGGCACCATATCATTAGGTCTGTGGTACCCCAGAGAATCAGATTTCAAGCTACTTGGGTATTCTGATGCAGACTTTACAGGCTGCAAGATAGACAGAAAGAGCACTAGTGGAAGTTGTCAATTTCTTGGTGATAGACTTGTCTCTTGGTACAGCAAGAAACAGAAATCAATTTCTACATCTACAGCTGAAGCAGAGTATATTGCAGCTGGTAGCTGTTGTGCACAGATCTTGTGGATGAAGAATCAATTGTTGGATTATGGATTGAGGTACAGTAAGATTCCTATTTACTGTGATAATCAAAGTGCTATTGCTATGACAGGTAATCCAGTACAGCATTCAATGACCAAGCACATCAGCATAAGGTACCATTTCATCAGAGAACATGTGGAAGAAGGGAATATTGAACTACATTTTGTGTCTACAGAACAACAGCTTGCAGATATCTTCACCAAACCATTGAGTGAAGCTATATTTACAAGACTGGTCAATGAACTAGGAATGGTCTCTGGTTTTGACTAGGAATGTTGGTTAGATTCAAATTTTACTTATGGAATGTGTTGCTCATATTTCCTTGATTTGTTAAGTGCTAAGTGAACTCTGTTGATTAAACTCTGTTATGCATACTCTGTTAACATGTTTTTCTTTAAACACTGTCAAACTCTGTTAAATTCTGTCAGCATGCCTGTATGTCATACACTGTTAATAAGTTTGATAAACTCTGTGAATTCTGAGTTGATTATTGTCTGAATGGAAACACCAATGAAGAAATATGTATGAAGCATGATTCTCAGTAATTAATCATGAATCTTTCTGAGTTATTGTGATCTAATCTTAGATTGTGCAGAAAGTTAACACAGCATGATACTGGTTCATATTTATAGCATCTCTTAGTTTATTTTATCCTAAACTCTGAGTCTATAAATACTGTGTGCATTGCCTCTCATGAATAACTACTGATGTTGATGAACTCTAAACTCTGTTAGTTATACTCTGGTAGATTAAAATGCTTACTACAATACCCCCAAAGAAAATGTATATAGGTTGCTATACTCCTTTGAAATTATGTTGGTGACTAGGATGACCCAGGAACCTATTGGTATATAATATGGGCTAAAATTCTCTGATTTTTGGTGACTAGTCAAAGACTAGGATGACCCAGGAACTTATCAAAATGATAAGGGCTAAAATTTTTGAATTTTTGGTGACTGGCTCCAACCTCTAATTACTAGAATGAATAGAAGAATATATATATATATATATATATATATATATATATATATATATATATATATATATATATATATATATATATTAGCAATAGAGGGGGTATAAAATAAATTAAATGTTACTGTATATAGATTGATTACTACAGAGTTTAGCTTTCATCATACAGTCACTGTTTACTATGAGAGTTTGTGCATCCAGTGTTTATTGATTTACTTTATGGATTTTATGAAAAATTAGATGCTCTAAAAATTGATTTGGTAAACTCTGCTACACACACACACATATTTTCACAACTGTGCAATTTTTGAAAGGGTTTCGGTGATAAAGTTGGAGAATTGACAAACGCTGTTGATTTGTGGTTAGTACTCTAAGGTAAATTTTCATTTGGATAATTTGAAAATTTTGGATTAAATAGTGCTTTTGACAACTGTTAATAAGTGTATTGTGTTAAAGTGTCTTGGAAATAGGAAAGAGAATACAGCGGTGATAATTGCTATTTTTACTGCGTGTGATTAATTGATCCACTGCAATGTATGACACGTGTTCCACTCACTCATTATTGTGTCCCACTCACACATTAATCTAGGAACTGTTGAGTGTTTGAATACACAAACGATTGAGTTTTAATTTTTAAATTACAACTCTAATTACTTTTGTGTACAACGTTTCATTTTTACTTTCACCCACTCACTTTTACATCTCACAGTTCTCTCAGTTTTCACTTGCGCATTTTCGCAAACACTTTTCCTACATACATTTTTCATTGTGATTTCTTGCCCGTTTCTTGATTTAATGGCTTCTAAATCATTCACTGTTCTTGGTCTACGTTTTGTCCCTAACAATTATGCAGCCCCACTCAATAATGAACGTATTCCAGAAGCGTTTCTTCTTATGCAGAATTTCTTAAGAGACTCAGAGATTGGACAAGCTCTGGTTGAACCTAGTACTCTCTCTGCATCTCAAATTGCCACTTTTTGGCGAAACTCAGTCTATGTGGATGGAGGAGAGAATGGGACTCCAATCATCATCTTCACTCATGATGAACAAGAGTTTGTGATTACTCCACAAACTGTCAGAGAAACGATGGGTTTTGATACACACACCTCTTATGCTTATGTTGGTGAACCTCAATTGAGACAAATGCTACAGGAGATAGGCTACATGGATTCTCTTGAAAGGCTTGGCAGTGTAAAGAGGCCTAATCTCAGGAAGGAATGGAATTTTTTCTTCGACTGCATCACAAGAACATTCCAGAAGAAGGTCACTAACTGGGATGCTATTCCAATGGACAGTCTACAAATCGGGTATTCTCTACTTTATGGTAGTAATTTTGATTTTGGTAGATATGTTCTAATGAATCTAGGTGATAAACTGTCAGAGTCTACTACAGTTTATTTTGCTCGATTTTGTCAAATGCTATTCACTGCTTGTGTATCTGGTTTAGAGATTGTTGAAGCTGATGTGATTCAGCCTTTTATAGTCAACAAGAGAATATTCTCTGATATGACTAATAAGGATGCTGGTAAAGAAAACTTACCTGTCTTTGTTCTGCCACTTGCTTTGCAGAATTTTCTCAACCAACCTCAAAACCCACCACAACCAGAACCACACCCTGAACCACTAAACACTGATCATACTCAAACCTTAAACACTGAACCATCTACATCACCTACCCACACTGTACCTACTCAACAACCTGCAACCTCAAACCAAACCTCTATCCCTGAACCACAACTTGCATTCACTCACAATACTCCATCACAAATCACAAACAATGCTCCAACCCAAAATCCTAAATCTCCAATCACAAAACAATCTTCACACACTCAACAACTAAACACTGAACCATCACAATCTCAACCACAACCACAGCCTAAAGCAAAAAGAGGCAGAGTAAAGCAAACAGCAGCAACTACTGAAAGACATGCAAGAGCTAAGAAGACAATAGAGAAACACACCAAAGCAAAACAGACATCTCCTGGAGCTGTTTATGCTAGAAGAAAGATTCAAAGAGCAAAAAGACCTTCTTCACCCTCTGTGGTGGCAGAATCTAGTAAAGAGGATTCAGATGAAGTGCCTCTATCTAAGAGGAGAAAACTAGTAATCTCTGATTCTGATGGTGAAAATGTTGAAGCTCCAGAGGTGGATTCACAGCAAACACCTACTGTTGAGGCTGAAAAAGATATACCTGCAGAGGTTGAAATGCCTGCAGAGGATAAAATGCCTGCAGAAGATGATAATAGAGATGGCTTTTCTCCAATGGATGATACTCTTGATTCATTCATGCCATTCTCTGATCCTATCTCACCTATTTCTGCTCAATCTGAAGCAACTGGTGCAGCTGATCAACCTACAGTTGTCATTACTGAAACTGTAGCATCACATACAGAGTTAATCTCAGATGCTCACCAGACTGTTGAAGGAGGTGATGAGGTTGATCAAGCAACCAAGGCTACTTCTCAGCCTATGCCTGTTGATGACACAAATGCAAACTCTGTTGCTGATCCTGAGCAACATGAAGAAAATCTTGACAAGGCTGCAGAAGAAATTGCAGAAACTATGGCTGACAATGTTCAGCACAGTGTTTCACTTGAAGATGATGTAGAACATGCTAAAGCTGCAAGTGTTGAACTTGAAGGTGAAAGCAGTGCAAACTCTGATTCTTTTCTGAGTGCACCAGTACAAATTAATGCCAAGGTGCAAGCCTATCATGTGTCTGGTCCTGAGGTTCCTACATGTCATGATCTTGAAAGAGAACACTTTGAAAGATCAGCTGCCAGATGGTATCAATCAGATTGCATTTTTCCAATTGGCAGGGCAGCAGACTTTGTGAAAAAGGCTGCAGATGAAATTAAAAATCCTGATATTGTTTCCTGTTTGAAGGCAACTGTTGTTCAGGTCAAAGTCCCTAATAAACGATTTGATACCGCTGCAGAAGATATTAATGGCCTTCGAAGTGATATTACTGAAATTGATTTCAAGAGGGAGAAGGAAGCTACTCTTAAACATCAAACCATTGCAAACTCTTTGGAGTTGCTAACCTCCATCCTGATTCCTGATGGTGTCAAAAAGGGGGAGAAAGTTGCAAACACTGCTTGCAAACAACTTCAATCCTTGGAGAGGAAGGATGATGCTGCAGATGGAGGTGGATCTGATAGAACCAAAAGAGTAATTACAAGGTCTAGAGTAAACTCTGCTAAAGCAAACACTGGGTCTAGAGTAAACTCTGCTAAAGCAAACACTGCTGAAGGTCCACAGAATGATACAGAGTTAGCTGCAAATATGTTTCTTGATGAACATGGAAATGATGTCACTCTAGAAGATGTAAAGGCTGAAGAGCTAAGACTTAAAGCTGAACATGAGAAAAAGCTTAAGTCCGGGAAATTCAAGAAGAAAGTTGAAAAGGAATCAAGGCCTGTTCTTAAAGGCATTAAGATCAATGAAAATGTCAATGCTGATCAGAGATTGTCTCATTCAAGAAAACCAACAGCAGATGAAGCTAGATTAAAGCTTAAAGGAAAAGTTGTTGAAGATGATAAGAGTTTAAAGAAGTCAAAGCAAGTTGCAACCTCTGTTTCTACACATGTTGTACAAACTACTCTTCCAATTCATGGTTTTGTGAGACCTACTATTCCTGATAATACTGAGCAAGTTCAAGGAGGTGATACTTTTCAAAGCAGAGCAATGATTGCTAAGCAACCTCATGATTTGGCTGGTTTAGGGTCAAACAGAGAAAGGACTCTGAATATTACTCCTAGAGATCATTCATCACTGGCTGCTCCAGGCAAGGGTGTCCTTCAAGTTAATTTGGACAAGCTGGAATCAGTACAGTTGATCCGTCAAAGAAGTCTAAATAAAGACTTTCCGCTGTATTTCATGGAGGATGGGACTGTCTACAAAATTGGAGAGCATGATATTCATTTGAAGATGTATGAAGAACTGCAGTATGTCTTACATATTTTCAAGGTGAATAACAGTCCTACTTACCAAGCTGCAGAAGTGCTCAGATATCAGATGGAAAGATCAAAGATGATTTCTGGAATTAAAGACAAGTCTGAATATGTACCAAAGTACTTAGATTACAATGGAAGAATGGTTGAAATGAAGAGAAACAGTGCTAAGCTGAGAACTGATTTGGGTGTCACTGTGCTTGAATTTAATTCAGAATCAGCAAAGTCATATTTTATCAGACTTGGAAATGAAATGAAGAAGAACAGCATCTATGATCTGAGATTAGCCATTTATCAGACAGATGGTACAGATTCTAAGCTTCGAGAGATCAAGCTAGAAATGGAAAGAGCACTTGAAGTTGCAGAAGAGAGATTGCTAACAGAGTACTTGAAGACAGCATGGGATGTTGAAAGGATTAAGTAATTTATGCTCTGTAAGTTTTTCATATTTTCTGTAATTTTGTTAAGTAACAGTTTAAACTCTGTTTAGTTGTTAAACACTGTATATGATTATTTGTTTTTGACATCATCAATTATCTATTAACTTGTGCATTTTTGCTAATGAACAAGTTGGGGGAGATTGTTAGATATAATTGATGTAATGTTTAAGTGTTTAAGTGTAACAGTGAAATATCAGAGTTTAACTGGAAGGAAGTCAGAGTTTAGTAAAGTCTGACTGACAGAAGCTGGACAGAGTTTAGTAAAGTCTGTCTAGAAGCAGCGCGTACGAAGTCAACAGAAGATATTAGAGATCAATTGAAGATTGATATGGAAGCGAGATCTTTGGAGACTGGATAGCTATCAAAGAGATCGAGTTGACTTAGGAGACGTGTGACAATCTGTAATTGATATCATTGTATAGCTGATTATTAGGAATATCAATTAGAGATTGTATCGAAGCTGTATGTTTTATAAATACAGTTAGGTTAACCCTAGAAGTGTATCGTGCATCGAACTATCTTTATTGTAACCTAGCAGCTCTTTGTGATAGTTTACATCACGAAGAGGGTTTTTAATACCAGAAGATTTAAAGTGCATAATCATCTTAATTGTTATTCTCTCATCTAATATTGATTATTAGTGTGTATTCGGCCTAACATATCAACGATCAAAGTTACAGACCTTTCAGAAAGATATGCAGATCCTTCTTCTATTAATTCCTCAATCACATCTGGTTCACTATACTCCTTTTCAGAAGCTGAAGATGGATCAGAACTCTTTTTTTTAAACATAGACTTGAAAACTCCCATCCCTTGCTTCTTTGGCGGTACCGACAAAGGAGGACTTGACTTTTCTGGGGGTTGTAAATCTATCACAATGCAGTTTGTATCTTGAAATTCCTGATCAGTAAACAATTAGGATAGAATGAACATCTAAGTTATGCCAAATTTGTTATATATATATATATATATATAAAGTAGCTGGCCTATCATATGATACCTCATCAGATGGAAAAAAATAGGTGCATCATTTACAGTTGGCCTACAAGAGTCAGCAGGGTTCCATCTAGATAGATTTGAAAATGTCTGAAAGAGGTGATCACAAAGGTCTTTCCCCATGTAAATAATTGATTGTTCAAACAGAGACTTTACAACACAAACTCATATAAATATATAATTAAATAGAAGGGAATATACGATCTACAACTTTATTAGATATTACCTTCCCATGGTATTCGTCATACACCTAAACGTTCCCATGTAATTATTGCAAAACAAAACATACACAGATGATATCTACTAGTACTAAGAAATTTCCTGGGCTTCCCACATAGTTCAAAATAGTTATATATTGTACAACAAAGAGTCCTGCAATTGTTAGTATTTTCCTGGGCTTCCATCGCAAACAATATTCCATAAGAGAATACAATAATGCCAGATTCATTTCTCCTTATTTTAATTTTACTTAAAAAAACAATTAACATACAAACACATACGTACACACAAACAAAGAGAGACAGAACCAAATAGATATAGGGAAATACCTTAAAATTAAAGCCCCAAGTTTGAACCAGATATGAAGAGAGAGCAAAATAACACCTCGATTAGGACAAATAACACTAGATATGAAGAGATACCCTCAATTAGGACAAAGAAATCTTACAGAAAAGGGATTAACTCCTTCCTATTCTTCTTCGACAAATATATGAGATTAAACAGAGAAAGTAAAGATCTTGAATATAACATTAAAAAGTTATACACGATTGAATATATAGCACAAAATCTTAAACACGAAGCCCCAAATTCAAGAAGATGGAAACCCTATTTTTGAAGCCCCAAATTAAACACAACCCGGCTGAAGCCTTAAATTAAATATGATTGAAGCCCTAATTTCGAATTCAGACCTGAGATAACAAAAGTACAAATCGAAATCAACCCTAATTTTTGTTAAAAATCGATTTGAAATAGATTATATGTATAATTGAATTTTAAAAAAGCATTCAAATCAAAAGTGATAGTATGTAGGCATATGTATGTATAGATTATATGTGGGTATAGATAGTAGTTACAAAGATTGTGTTTGTGATAGTGGGAGAGAAAGGCGGGGCAGAACTACCAAAGTGAAAAATGAAATAATGAAGTAGAGGGAAAGCTTATTGCTTAAAGAAACAGAGAGCGGGAAATTGAAAATTTTTGGATCACATCTAATTTTCAATTATTTTGTGTAAATTTTTTGTGCGTGTTCCTAATTATTCATTCTAAATTTATAATTTTTTTTGTTAATTATAAAATTATAATTATTTATCGCAAATATTTATTTTAATCCTTTTAATTAATAATTCACTTGTTTAACATATTCTTGATTTCTATAAAAACTTCTTCAGTATTTTATCAAAATTATTAAAAATCTAAAATAGTTTTGTTAATTAGAAAACCAGACAACAATATTTATTTTAATGGTAATTTAAAAAAAAACTTTATTTTTAGTTAAAAAACTAAAAAAAAATTAGTTAACAAGATTAAAATTTATTTTTTTTCAATTCCTTTTACATAATCTACAATATTATATTCAAATATTTTTAATCATGTACGAAAATATTTTTATTTTAATGATATATTATTTTGAAAAAAAAATCATTTTAAAAATTTTGTTTAATAATATTATATAAACATAAAACTAAAAGTATTTATCTTAAAAAATTTTAACATTTTTATTGAAATATTAACTTTTACTGAAATATTCTTGAATTTTAAAAAAATTCTTGATTATTTTTATCCAAATAAATTATTTTTCATGTGAAAAAAGGTTAAACTTTTATTTTTAGTAGAAAATGTAAATTTTTTCCATTACAAAATTATGGCAACACAATTTAATAACTACGGCAACATGCAAACACTTTTATTCTATAACAACATAATTTTTCTACCTGAGCCAACATAAAAATGATAATGTTGCCTTAGCAAAAAACATCATGGCAAAGACAACATATTTGATGGCAATACAGGTTAAAAATGTTGTCGTAGGCCTTTTATGGTGTAGTGTAGATATCATAAGGAAGGTGTGAGAGAAAACCTCATGTAAATTGGATCGTTTTTCAATTTTATAAAAATGTTCGAATCTAAGTTAAGTGCGAACGGATCCTTTAAGAGCGCACTTAGTAATAACATTGGGAAATCACTTAGAAAACGGTCAATAACTCGCGAGGTGTAATCTTTTATAGTAAACGATCGACACTAGAACTTATATGACTTAAGTACCCCAAGCATAAGTACCATGCAATGCCTTGATACTGAGCCAGTGTTGATTTTAATGATGATAATAAAGAGTTATGTTAGGGGGATGTCCAATGAGTTAACTTGAAAATGAGTTTAACCTAAGTAAAGTATATACTTAGCTTTTCAAAAATGTTAATTGATTAACCTTGAATAATTTTGGGATTGTTTATAGATCACCGGACTGATCGGAGACACGTTACCCCAACGACCCTTCCAGGCAAGAGTTCTTTTATCTTTACTCTATTAAGTTATAAAATTCCAGGAAATGGTTTTGTTGAAAATGTATATATGTACACATGATTACATATTATTGCAATGCAATGGACATGTTTCTGATTTTTGAAATTATTTATGAATACCAATAATGCAAGGTACTCTGTGGATAAAAAGGGGTAATTTGGTAAATGGAATTTGAAAAGGAAATTTTTCGGAATAAATGGAATAAGAACTTCGATAATGGGGATTCTATCTTTGGGCTGAGTTCAATGCAGTCCAGCTTGCAATATTTTATTCCGGCCCATGTGTTGCCGAGGGGGGATTGTGGAGAACTTTCCTCCAGGGATGATTACCGGAGAGGGTCATTCCTTCTACTAGTAGTAAACAGGAACAGGTACGTATAGGGCGACTGATCATCGTCCTGTCATATCTGGCAATGATGAAGATCCCCTAAACTCTTAAATAATTGCTGAAAATTTCATTGCATTAGTATATTGGAAAAGAATGAAATGGTATGAAATAATGAATGGAATCAAGGAATTAGAAGAGAAACTGATATTTTATCTTTATAATGAATAACAAGCAAGTTTATGTTGGTGTATTGCTGCGCAAACAAAATATAGATATTTCTGAAAATGTTTTCCCTACTTTACTTTGTAACTTCATCGTTTATTCTTTATTGAAACAACTTTGTTGAATGAACAACCAACACTTCCAAAGCTTTTATAAATTGTTCTACTTCAAACAGGATTTAAAACTTTATCTTGCTGAGCTATTTTAGCTCACTCTTGCCTATGTTTATATCACAGCTATTGCAGATGCCGCCGATACGTCGCACCACACCCCAGAAGCGGGCAAGGGCGGGGATATATGATAGGGATCTGTCGCCTATTCCTGAGGTAGCCTATATATATATATATATATATATATATATATATATATATATATATATATATATATATATATATATATATATATATATATATATATATATATCCAGGGTATGAGTAGACGTGTGTAAGTTAATCAAAAGTCTGTTGTAATATATATTTTGGTTGTTGATATGCTTCCTGCAGAAGTATTTTCAACAATGCTACTTAAATATTCTGGGTTTGTAATAATAACTTTACGTTAACTATTTTTAATGATGGTTGCTGTTCTCTGAGCTTATGACTGGTGTGTGTTATTATAAGTTTGGGGTCAATAGTGTGCGTATATAATGTCATAAAATTATTTAAGTATCAAGAGTGTAATATATTTAAACAGAAATTGGACCGTGATGACCTGGATCCATGACCCCGGATCTAGGGGTGTCACAGAAATGGTATCAGAGCTCAGAGTCATACTGCTCAGAAACAAGAGTGTTAATAAGGCAAAGATATATGTATATATATGATAAAATGCATGAACTCATATCGAGTTCAAGGTCGGTCTATCGGATATAGTACTGACCCTAAGTAGGGATTAAGATTTTAAATATTATTACTAATAAGAGTTATGTTTTATTATAGGAGGAGGAGCGGACTGGTGAGGCGAGTCGTGATGGGTGGCGAGGGATTACGGAGGAGGAGGCTGTACAGCTAGAGGAGAGCGGTATTGAGATTCCCTCGCATGTCGTAGCAGGTTTGAGGAGGAGAGTCCGGATCGGACATAGACAGCAGTATTTGGAGGATATGGCAGTAGTGCCATATGTGAGGGGACAGAGACCAGCAGTCGGGTCGGGTGAGGCAGGTCTCTCTAGGGTGAGGCCAGAGATTCCGGAGGAGGACGTTCCAGCACCTAGACGTCCTAGGATTGAGACTGAGGTAGAGGAGTAGTCGGTGTTTAGAGATATTCAGATGATTCCTGTTCCACTTGCTCCAGTGCCATCACCTGCAACGAGTCCAGACCCATTGGACGACCCTGAGGAGGAGGTAGACCCTTTGGAGGATTCAGATCCTTCGGAGGATTCAGAGGCAGATACAGCCCCCTTTGATGATCCACCCCCACCTGTAGCTCCACCCTCACCTGTAGAGGCACCCCTACCAGAGGTCCACCCCCCAGCAGGAGATGCTATTCATGTTACTCTATTGCCAGATTATCAGCTTTGGGAGGGACAGTTGTCAGAGTCCTGCTGTATGGTGGATATGTTGTTGCAGAGGTTGGCTGGACCTACGGACAGGGCAGCCCAGATTCCGGAGGGGATATTTGTAGGGCTGATCAGCGTAGAGATGCGATCACTTGTTCGCATTAGGGAGTTGACGGCAAGGAGAGGGGCACCAGAGTGGAGAGATGAGGTAGACCAGGTTATTATGTCTGTTATGGTTCAGCTGAGGGATATTATCAGAGCAGGATTGCCATGATCTGTAGTTCATAGTTCTTAGTCACTGATCAGACTATAGTCACCTTAGTGGTGTCATTTTGGTGGATTAGTCTAGTATGTTTACAATATTAATCCTAGTTTGATTAGAGGACTGTTGGTAGTACTTTTGTTGTATCAGAATCAGCATGTATCAGTATCTTTTGAAGCTTAAACTGTGTACATTATGAAGCATATATGGTAATGAAAATGTTATTCGCAGGTTGTGATGCATTTATCTTAAACAGTGCAGTTTACTTATATTCTGTTTAAGTCATCTTATACCTTGTTGCTAATTAAAATGGTGGTATATAAATTTGTTATTTAGTGATATATTATGGAATATGGGAATAATGAATATTGTGCCCCAATTTCGGTAATTAATGGAGAATATTGTTATTTACAGAATCATGCCGCCTAGAAGAAATACAAGATCAAATCCAAATGCTGCGGACCAAGGCAGCCATACCGTAGAGAATATTAGACAAAATGAAAGGGCTATTGATGAATCAGATTATGAAGAAGAAGAATATGAATTTGCTGATCAAGAAGGGGACCAGGGAGGAGATCCCTTAAATCAATTTATGGACTTATTAAAGCAGAATTTAGCTATGCATCAGAATCCTCAACCACCACCAGTTCCACCAAATCCTGTAGCCAATTCATTCCGTGCTTTTAAGTCATTGAAACCCCCTGAATTTGAAGGAACTACCGATCCAGTTGCAGCCAGGGCATGGTTAAAAGAGATGGAGAAAGCTTTTGAAAATACTGAATGTAGATGAAGGACAGAAAACGATCTTTGCTGCCTATCTCCTAAAAGGAGAAGCTAATTATTGGTGGGAGGCAAAAAGGAACTTAGAAGGAGCAGGAGTAATAACTTGGGAGAGATTTACCAGGATGTTTCTAGACAAGTATTCACCTAAATATCTGGAAAACCAAATGGAGACAAAATTCCTGGAGCTAAAGCAGAATAATCTATCAGTGGCTGAATATGAATCTAAGTTTACGGAACTGTCTAGGTTTGTACCGGAGTTCGTAAATTCTGAAGAGAAGCGAGCAAGAAGATTTCAGTTAGGGTTGAAACCATGGATACAGACTCGAGTGGCAGCCTTCGAATTAACTGATTATGCCGCGATAGTTCAGAAGGCATCGATAATAGAGGCAGAAAGCGAACAAGTGCAAAGAGACTGAGAGAATAGGAAAAGGAAAGCTGAAAGTCAGAAAGGAAGTTCAAGTGGAAGGAATTTTCCTGGCAAATTCAGTAAAGGACAGGGGTCTCAAGCCGAAAGGAATCCAGGATTTAGTAGAACTCAAGGTGAGACAGTCAATCAGGGAAGTAAACCATCGGGAGCATCCCAGCCTAATTAATCAAGGCCACCTCTACTTGATTGTAATACTTGTGGTAGGAAGCACACGGGCATCTGTAGACTGCCAGGAATAACTTGTTACAAGTGTGGATAGAAAGGGCACTATTCTGACAAATGTCAAGAAACTAACACCAATGCTAAGAGAGACCTCAAATGTTTTCAATGTGGAAAATTGGGACACATGGCTAGAGATTGCCGTTCTGGTGGTTCATCTGCAACAAGGCAAAGTGGTAGTGCTTCGAATAGACCTCCTACTGCCAGAACATTTAATATGACATTGAGGGACGCGGTGAGGCATCCAGATGTGATTGCAGGTACGCTCCAACTCAACTCTTTAAGTGCAAATGTTCTATTCGACTCGGGGGCGACCAAATCTTTTATATCCCAAGACTTTGCTAGTAAACTGAAACTTAAGGCAGAATTATTACAAGAACCCTTACGGGTAGAGATAGCTAATCAGGAAGTCATTCCAGTTAAACAAGTATATCCAAATTAAAAATTCGAAGGATGTCAACTTCAAGTAGATTTGATTCCTCTGAAATTAGGAGAGTTTGATGTTATCTTAGGAATGGATTGGTTATCAAAGAATGAAGCTAATATTGACTGCAAGGGAAAGAAAGTAAGGATAAGGTTACCTGAAGGTAAAGAGTTGGTATTCAAAGGGCAAAGACAAAGTAAACAATTTCTGACTAGCATACAAGCTAAAAGGTTGATACGCCAAGGATGTGAGTCGTACTTAGTTTATGTGATAGATGCCACTAAGAAATCACCTGACCTAAGTAGGATTCCTATAGTTAATGAGTTTGCGGATGTATTCCCAGCAGATCTTCCTGGATTTCCACCTGATAGGGAGATAGAGTTCGCTATAGATTTGGTGCTAGGAGCAGCACCAGTTTCAAAAGCCACGTACAGGCTAGCCCCGATTGAGCTAAAGGAATTAGCCTCTCAATTGCAAGAACTTCTTGATAAGGGCTTTATTCGACCTAGTTCATCTCCGTGGGGAGCACGTGTTTTATTTGTCAAGAAAAAGGACGGGAGTATGAGGCTGTGCATAGATTATAGAGAGCTGAACAAGTTGATGATCAAGAATAAATATCCATTACCGAGGATAGATGATTTATTCGACCAATTGAAGGGTACCGAGTACTTTTCAAAAATAGACTTAAGGTCCGGATATCACCAACTAAAGATTAAACCTAAGGATATTCCCAATATGGCATTCCGCACACGTTATGGGCATTATGAGTTCTTGGTGATGTCTTTCGGTTTAAGTAATGCGCCGGCAGCTTTCATGGACTTTATGATTAGGATCTTCAAGAAATATCTGGATAAGTTTGTTATAGTCTTCATTGATGATATATTGGTTTATTCAAGGACTCAGAAAGAACATGAGGAGCATTTAAGGATAATCTTAGAAACCCTGAGGCAGGAGCGGTTGTACGCTAAATTTTTGAAGTGTGAATTCTGGTTGCGAGAAGTCTAGTTTCTAGGACACGTGATAAGTAAGGAAGGAGTGTTAGTTGATCCCGCAAAGGTAGAAGCAATTTCAAATTGGGAAATACCAAAGACTCCAACGAAAGTGGGATTGGCTGGATATTATAGGAGGTTTGTTCAGGATTTTGCCAAGATAGCGGCACCATTAACCCGACTCACTCGTAAAACTGAGAAGTTTGTGTGGACGGATAATTGTGAGGAGAGCTTCCAGGAGCTAAAAAGACTAATGACAGCTCTAGTACTAACCTTACCAGATGAAAAAGGGAACTTTGTAATTTTCAGTGATGCATCCCATAAAGGCTTAGGTTGTGTACTTATGCAACACGGCAAGATGGTTGCATATGCTTCGAGACAATTGAAGGAGTATGAGTTAAAGTACCCTACCCATGACCTGGAGTTAGCTGCCATAGTATTCGAGTTGAAAATCTAGAGACATTATTTATATGGAGAGAAGTGTGAGATTTACACTGACCATAAGAGCCTTAAGTATATCTTCACCCAGAAGGAGCTTAACATGCGCCAGAGAAGATGGCTAGAGTTGATCAAGGATTATGATTGTGAGATCCGTTATCACCCGGGTAAGGCCAATGTGATGGCTGATGCCCTTAGTAGGAAAGAGAAGTTAAAGATGATGACTTCAGAGAAAGAGTTGATAAGAGACTTCGAGAAGTTGGAAATCGAGGTAAGGATACCAGGAGATGGTCAAGAAAGGTTGATGGAAATTTGAATTCAACCGCCATTGTTAGAAAAGATTAGACTATGCCAAGAACGAATAATGGAAGAAGAAAAGAACTCGAAGGAAGAGATAATGACTGGAGAAGAAATTAAGTATGAAAGGGATAAAGAAGGGATCATGAGATATGCATGGAGGATATGGATCCCAAATGTTCAGGAACTCAAGGACGAGATTTTATATAAGGCACACAACTCAAGATACTCAGTGCACCCCGGTGGTACTAAGATGTATAGAGATCTGAAAGAGTACTATTGGTGGCCTAACATGAAAAAGGACGAAGCAGAGTGGGTAAGCAGATGCTTGACCTACCAGCGAGTGAAAGCAGAGCATCAGAGACCCAGCGGACTTTTACATCCCTTAGAGATTCCCGAATAGAAATGGGAACATATAGCCATGGATTTCGTAGTAGGTTTACCCAGAACCAAAGCCAATCATGACGCCATATGGGTAATTATTGATCGACTAACGAAGTCAGCTCACTTCCTTCCGATCAATGAAAGATATACGGTCGACAGATTAGTAGATATTTGCTTAAAGGAGATAATAGCACGACATGGAGTTCCAGTCACCATAGTATCTGATCGAGATCCCAGATTCAACTCCAGATTTTGAAAGAGCTTTCAAGAATGTGTGGGAACCAGACTGAACATGAGTACCGCCTATCACCCTCAAACGGACGGGCAAAGCGAAAGGACCATTCAAACATTGGAAGATATGTTAAGAGTCTGTGCTATAGACTTTAAAGGAAATTGGGATGACCATTTGCCGTTGATTGAATTCTCCTACAACAATAGCTTCCATTCAAGCATAGGGATGCCGCCCTACGAGGCCCTTTATGGAAGGAAATGCAGATCTCCCTTATACTGGGATGAAGTTGGAGAGCGAAAGATGCTCGGGCCCGAAGTGGTTCAACGGACTAAAGATGCAGTAGCCTTGATCAGAGGACGGCTGGTAGCAGCCCAAGATCGACAAAAGAAGTATGCAGATTTGGCTCGGAAGGACAAGGAATATGAAGCGGGAGACCTGGTATTCTTAAAGGTATCTCCTTGGAAAGGGTTGATGAGGTTTGGAAAGAAAGGCAAACTTAGTCCTAGATACATTGGACCATTTGAGATCTTAAGACGCATCGGAGACCTAGCTTACGAACTGGCATTACCTCCAAACTTACAACAAGTGCACAACGTGTTTTGATAAGTGGATTTTATATCCACTTATTATGCGCTAATTATACCTAGATTGGTGGTTTTTCCTTAAGAATGTTATGTCTTTTAATTCGTTTATGTTGTTTCAGGCTTTGTTGTGCAGAACTCGCAACTTCAGATATTGTGGCGATAAAAGACTAAAAATGGTGGAATTCTGCCTCAATTCGGAATTAATAGTTGCCAAGAGAGCGCAAGGTCTGAGGAAGTCAAGACTGGTATAAAGAAAATCATTGTGCAAGCAACAGAAGTGCTAAATCATTTAATCACACGGATTTTATTATCAAGTGGACTGGCTACGAGGAAAAAGAATTATCAAAAAGAAATTTTGAGTGATATATTCTTAATGCTGAAACCCCGGTTGGAATGGATATATTTTTTGCTAAGCAAAAGGAGTCCGGTTCAGATCCTCAAGAGACCGTAGCTTACGCCTGGACGAAGAATGAGGAAATAGAACTGTCACATAAATATGGAAAGTGATATATTCTTAAAGAGGGAATCCCGGTTGGAATTGATATATTTTTGTTAAGCAAAAGGAGTCCAGTTCTAGACCCTCAATAGACCGCAGCTTAGGACTTAAGGATTTATTTATATTAGTAAATATTTTAATTAATTAAGAAATTATATTTATAAATATCTAATAATATTAGATATTTAATTTTATAATTTCTGAATTAAATTAATTATTTATTAATTAAAAATTATAAGCTGTGCGGGTTAAAAAACATTTTTACGGAACCCGTTTGTATAAAACAAAATAGGCCTGGTTGATTTTGAATGGTAAAGTCGTAAAGAGGTTGCTGGTCGGCAGAATTAAGCATGTGTTTAACAAAGTCAATTAAGTAAGCAAATAAAAGTAAAGGGCCGCGTGAAATCAACAGCTAATTTGTCAATTTCGGCGCTAGTGCTTGTTTTTTGTTGTTGTTGTTACTTTCGGCTAAATTGTTTATTTCTAGATGGTGTGCTAAGTTGTACTATAAATAGGTGTGTTTGTCATAGTTTTTCATGACCTCTCTCAACGGTATTCTCTCTTTTATTCTCTCAAAATCTTCTAACCTTCTTTTGTATTTTCAATTTTATTTTATACACTTTAATTTTCTGCAAATTTAGTATAAGTTCTATTTTGGTTGAAGATTTTAAGGGGATTACTTGGAGTGTTCCTCTTTTTCATTGGAAGCTATTTCGGTTCTATTTTCTAAACTCTTGTAATTTCATATCTAATTCATGCAATTTCTTGCTATGTTTTCATTTAATCCCAGGATGACGATCCGTTCGATTATGAACTAATCGCCGTCATGGGATTCTAATGGATTTATTTACGTAATTTAGTAATTCGATGCCTTAATAATTTGTATTATGATAAAAACTCAGATTGCCTAATGTGGTTGCGCTTAATTTATTAGATGCATAGCTAACATCTAAATTATTAATTCCTAATGAATGCGAAAGTGGATTTAGGAATTTAGAATTTTCCATGTTAGCATAGGTTCGTAATTGTCATGTACATTTACGATAAGTGGTAGGATTTTGGATCACACCGCCCTATGTAGTCATAATAAAGGAATTTATTCGTAAACCAATTATGTTTTCAAATCTTATAGACATATAGGGTCTAAGCATAAACGGTGTCCACGCAACTTCTATCTTTTTAAGTGGATGTTCGTGTGGTTTGATATAAGTTAAGGCTGAAAGGCGCTTATGTTAGTTTCGTGTTCCCGGCTAGCTTTCGTAATTATCAAATAAAATTTAATTAAGGCATCAATTCTAAATGAAATAAGTAATGAAATTAGAATCCCATGTTTTTCTCACATATTAAATCTTGTTTAATTAAACCAAGTAGTTCGAATTATTTAGTATTATTATTTTGATAAATCAATTAGAAAAATAAAACAAACTCCCCTTTTATATTAATTCAAGCAGTTTGTTGTTTAATCATACGTCGTTGCATAAGCACTATTTCTGAACAAACACCAAGTCTTCGTGGGATCGATCTTATTATATTACTTGTGACCACGTACGCTTGTTTAGTTAGTTTTCGAACCAACAAGTTTTTGGCACCGCTACCGGGGACTTCGGTGTTATTTTCAGAATTTGTGTTTAACATCAACGGAGGTTAAACTTAACTGACTTGGATAATTTTTTTTTCTCACGTCATGTTTTCTCGTTCTGCCAGTATAAGGATCTTGAGTTATTTATGCGAACGCGTGCCCAAACTCTTAAATCAAGAACCGTAATAAAGCTGGAAGAAGCATTAGAAATGGCGGATGTTGTGCCCAAGACGTTGATGGACTATTCTCAACCGAAAATCAATGACATTCAGTCAAGCATCGTCAGGCCAGCCATTGCAGCCAACACATTTGAAATCAAACCTGGGACAATCCAGATGGTACAAAACTCTGTCCAGTTCGGGGGAGCGCCAACGGAAGATCCAAATATGCATATCCGGAACTTCATAGAGATTTGTGACACATTCAAATTCAACAACGTGTCAGATGATGCTGTAAAGTTGAGGCTTTTTCCATTTTCTCTACGGGACAAAGCTAAGGGATGGTTGCCTTCTCTTCCAGCTGGCTCGATAACAACATGGGAAGAACTCGCACAAAAGTTCCTCACTAAATTCTATCCCATGGCAAAAACAGCTGCCATAAGGAATGCTCTTGCTCAGTTCACACAACAGACGGGGGAATCTTTATGTGAAGCTTGGGAGCGCTATAAGGAAATGCTAAGAAAATGCCCTCACCATGGAATGCCCAACTGGATGGTGATTAATTGCTTTTATAATGGTCTAGGATGGCAATCAAGACCAATCGTAGATGCAGCTTCAGGATGAGCCTTATGGGCTAAGAGCTATGAAGCTGCCTACGAACTAATTGAAATGATGGCGGCTAATGAGTATCAGAATCCGACACAGAGGATGCCTCAACACAAGGTGGCAGGAATCCTCGAGGTTGACATAGCCACATCCCTATCAGCTCAGCTTGAAGCACTAAGCATGAAGGTGGATTCTTTGACAAATTATGGGGTACAGCAAGTAGCGAGTGTTTGTGAGCTTTGCGCCGGTGGACATGAAACGGATCAATGTGCAATTTCTAATGAATCAGTACACTTTGTGAGCAATTTTCAAAAGCAACAGCACCTAGTCCCAAACACTTACCAACCCAACAACAGAAACCATCCTAACTTCAGCTGGAGCAAAAATAAAAATGGATTGAAACCACCACCATATCAAACTCAAGCACCATATCAAACACAGCAACCACAGCCATATCAACAACAGCCATACCATCAACCCCAAAATCAGCAGTATGGGGCCAGACCATACAATCCCTCAGGATCGCATCAACAGCAGGGGTAACAACTTCAGAATCAATACGCCCTTGAACAATCTCAACCTTCGAGATTTTATCAACAATATAATGACGGTCTAGGCCAACAGTTTGCTGAGAAATCAGAATTGGAAGAACTAAGATTGATGTGTAAAAGCCAGGCTATATCTCTTAAAACTCTGGAAAACCAAATTGGCCAAATAGCAAACGCCTTACTCAACAGGCCGCAAGGAGTTCTTCCTAGCGACACAGAAACAAACCCTGGAAAAAGGGACGGCAAAGAGCAAGTCAAAGCTATCACTTTAAGATCTGGCAAAATCACAAAGGACCAAGAAGTTGAAAAGGTAATCGAACAGCCGGATAGGGCAGCCATACCACTACAGAGGAACAAACGGAGATCTCGAAACCTGAAATCAGTATCAGCAAACCGGAGGGTGTCAACAAACCATCAAAGAAAGCATCTCAGGAGCATAAAGCTGCAAATACTCAAATATACCCCCTCCACCATATCCGCAGAGACTCCAGAAGCAGAGATTGGATAAGCAGTTTGCAAAGTTTTTAGAGGTATTCAAGAAGCTACATATTAGTATACCTTTTGCAGAAGCATTGGAACAGATGCCGAGTTATGCTAAGTTCATGAAGAGTATTTTATCAAGGAAGCTGAAACTTGAGGAATTGGAAACCGTTGCTTGAACAGAAGAATGCAGTGCTATTCTGCAACAGAAATTGCCCCCGAAACTCAAGGATCCAGGAAGCTTCACAATACCATGCACAATTGGCAACATATCATTCAAAAAATGTTTATGCGACTTGGGAGCAAGTATAAATCTGATGCCACTATCGGTTTTTGTTCAACTAGGACTCCCTGATCCAAAGCCTACTAATATCTCATTACAGCTAGCTGATCGTTCGATCACATATCCGAGAGGTATAGTAGAGGATGTTTTGGTTAAGGTGGATAAACTGATCTTTTCTGCTGATTTTGTCATTCTAGATTTTGAAGAAGACAAGAACATTCCTATCATTTTTGGAAGACCATTTCTGGCTACAGGCCGAACTCTGATTGACGTCCAGAAAGGAGAGCTAACCATGAGAGTACATGATCAAGATGTCACTTTCAATGTATTCAAGGCTATGAAATTCCCAACAGAAGATGAAGAATGTTTTAAAGTGGATGTAGTTGATAGGGCAGTATGTGATAAGATAGAACAGTTGCTGAATTCGAATCCTTTAGACAATGCTCTAAAAAGAGAATTGGGTATTGAAGATGATGAAAGTGACGAACAAATTCAGTTGTTGGATGCAACCCCCTGGTAAAAGAGGTTTAGCACACCACATGAGTCACTTGGCTTGGCAGATATCAGGGATTCTCAAGAATGCCTTAAGCCGTCTAGTGAGGAGGCTCCTAAACTCAAACTCAAACCTCTACCAGATCACTTAAGGAATGCATATTTAGGTGATGCATCTACATTACCTGTTATTATTGATGCTAACCTGACAGGTAGTGAAGAGGACAAGCTATTGAGGATTCTGAGAGAGTTTAAATTTGCTATCGGATGGACCATAGCAGATATTAAGGGAATCAGCCCCTCCTATTGCATGCATAAGATTCTTCTTGAGGAAGGAAGCAAACCATCTGTCGAACATCAGAGAAGACTCAATCCTATCATGAAAGAGGTGGTAAAGAAGGAAATTCTTAAATGGCTTGATGCAGGAATCATTTATCCTATCTCAGAAAGTTCGTGGGTGAGCCCGGTGCAATGTGTGCCTAAAAAAGGAGGCATGACAGTGGTAGCTAATGAAAAGAATGAGCTCATTCCTACTCGGACAGTCACAGGGTGGAGAGTATGCATGGATTATTGGAAGTTGAAAAAAACCACCAGAAAAGATCACTTTCCTCTACCGTTCATTGATCAGATGTTGGACAGGCTGGCTGGCCATGAGTATTACTACCTTCTTGATGGTTATTCAGGTTACAATCAAATTTGTATCACCCCAGAAGATCAGGAGAAAACCACATTCACTTTCCCTTTTGGCACTTTTGCTTTCCGACGAGTTTCTTTCGGACTCTGTGGCGTGCCTGCCACCTTTCAGAGATGCATGATGGCCATATTCTCTGACATGATTGGAATAAATGTGGAGGTTTTCATGGATGATTTTTCAGTTTTTGGAACTTCTTATGATGAGTGCTTGCATAACCTGAGTCTGGTGCTGAAAAGGTGTGTTGAGACCAATCTGGTGCTCAATTGGGAAAAATGCCATTTCATGGTACAAGAAGGAAACATTCTCGGGCACAAGGTATCTAGGAAGGAGCTCGAAGTGGATAAGGCTAAAGTGGCGACTATTGAAAATCTTCCTCCACCAATCTCAGTTAAGGGAATCCGTAGTTTTCTTGGCAATGCTGGATTCTATCGAAGATTTATCCAAGATTTTTCTAAAATCACAAAACCATTGTGCCGCTTGTTGGAGAAGGACAACCATTTCAACTTTAATGAAGAGTGTTTGGCTGCATTTGAGCACTTGAAAGAAAAGCTGACTACTGCTCCCATCATTACAGCACCTAATTGGGACGATCCATTTGAGATTATGTGTGACGCCAGTGATTTCGCGGTGGGAGTTGTTCTGGGCCAACGGAAGAAGAATGTGTTCCACGTGGTCTACTATGCTAGTAAGACCCTCACTGATGTACAGCTGAATTACACCACCACTGAGAAGGAGCTTCTTGTAGTCGTCTATGGGTTTGACAAATTCAGATCATATCTACTTGGCACGAAAGTTACAGTTTACACAGACCATGCAGCCATTAGATACTTGATCTCAAAGAAAGATGCAAAGCCGTGTCTGATTCGATGGATTCTTTTTCTACAGGAATTTGAGCTATAAATAAAAGATATGAAGGGAACGTAAAATCAAGTGGCAGACCACTTATCACGGCTGGAAGATCATGGAAGATCTAATGGGAATAATACTCTAATTAATGAATACTTTCCCGATGAGCAGCTGTTTGTGGTGCAATGGGAAGAGCCATGGTTTACAGATATTCTAAACTACTTAGTGACCAATATCATCCCTTCCGAATTTTCGTCAGTCCAGCGAAAGAAGTTTCTCCATGATGTAAAATGGTATCATTGGGATGAGCCATTCTTGTTTAGACAATGTGCAGACATGATGATCAGACGTTGTATACCATACATCGAGACAGAGGGTATTCTGCAGAATTGTCATTCCACCACGTATGGAGGTCATTATGGTGGGGAAAGGACAGCTGCCCGAGTGCTGCAAGCAGGTTTCTTTTGGCCAACATTGTTCAAAGATGTGCATCACTTTGTATTGAAATGTGATAGGTGTCAACGAGTGGGAAATATTTCCAAAAGGAATGAGATGCCCCTCAATATGATCCTAGAAGTGGAAATCTTTGATGTCTGGGGGATAGACTTCATGGGACCATTTGTCTCATCGTGCAACAACAAGTACATTCTTCTAGCGGTGGACTATGTGTCCAAGTGGGTAGAAGTCAAAGCTCTGCCTACAAACGATGCTAAAGTGGTGTTAAACTTTCTGCACAAGAATATTTTCACACGTTCACCACGAGCAATAATCAGCGATGAAGGGTCTCATTTCTGTAATCGGCAGTTCACAGCACTCATGGCCAAATATCGTGTAACCCATCGTGTCGCTACTGCATATTATCCCCAAACAAATGGGCAAGCAGAAGTTTCCAATCGAGAGATCAAGCGGATCCTAGAAAAAGTGGTTAATCCGTCCAGGAAAGATTGGTCGCTGAAATTACAAGAAGCTGTGTGGGCATACATGAAGGCTTACAAGACTCCATTAGGAATGTCGCCATTTCAGTTGGTTTATGGAAAGGCATGTCATCTTCCGGCTGAGCTAGAACACAAGGCCTACTGGGCCTTAAAGAAATTAAATTTTGATATGAAAGCTGCAGGTGAAAAGCGAATGCTGCAATTGAATGAGCTTGAGGAATTCCGTTCGCAAGCATATGAGAACTCAAAAATGTACAAGGAAAAGATGAAACGATGGCATGATAGGAAGCTGGTATATAAATCATTTGAACCAGGTCAATCGGTCCTTTTGTACAACTCTAGACTCAAACTTTTCCCAGGAAAGCTCAAGTCAAGATGGTCGGGTCCATTCACCATCAAAAATGTTTTTCCACATGGCGCCGTCGAGATCTATGACAGGTTCCCTGATAATCCGTTTAAAGTGAACGGACAGCGATTGAAACATTACTTCGGTGGTACGGTGAACCGTGAGGAAGTCACCGCTATTCTTGCCCCGACATGATCAAGAAGCGGAATCGTCAAGCTAGCGACAATAAACAAGCGCTTCATGAGAGGCAACCCATAGGTTTTATGTTTTTATTTTTAGTTTGATTTTATTTAGTATTATGTTAAGTTTACAGGTCATTGACGGATTACAGGAGCTTGCTTCGCAAAAGAAAAATTCTTCTTTCGAGGTAGACTGACTTCAGTTTGAAGTTCATGCAGCATTTCCACCACTTGATTCACCACCCGAGGAGGGTGACGATGCCAACAATTAGGGGAGTTCTCTTTTATCCTTTATCTATACCTTCAATAAGGACATTGAATATTTTAAGTTTGGGGGTGATTTAGGATAATTGATTAATCGAGTCATAGTATTGCATACAGTTTCGTGTAGTTCATAATATACAATGTTAGTATAATTTCAAAAAAAAAAAAAAAATAATAATAATAATAATAATAATAATAATAATAATAATAATAAAAATTGCATATTCATGATTAGTTGCATAGCATATTTTCCTTGATCCCGTAGCGCTTGGTGGTTCCGTTTAGTAGCCAATGATGAATCTGAGTATGATAATGATGAATAGAGGGCTGATTTAAATACTTATGAATTGACTTGCATGCTACAGAAACACATTCTTAACAGAGTCTCAGCGATTGCTCTTGAACTAGTTTCGGAACATACTTGTTGTTTTGTTAAGAATAATCACTTGTTTATATTTAGAATGTTCTGTATTCCATTGATTGCATAAGAGCACTAAAGTATAAGTTTGGGGGAAACCAAGGATTGCTTGCTGAAAGTTTAGTAGCTAAGAGAGTTAATAAGGTTAGGCGTCAAAGGCTAGTAGCCGCTCATATACATATTATGAGTAGTCTAGGGGTGGAATAAGATGGAGCGAAACGCACTCATTTTTCCAAAATAAAAAATAGAAAAAAAAATAATAATAAAATGAAAAAAAAGAAAAAAAAATATGAGTGTATATGGGCATAATTGACTGCGGTTGGGCTCATTAATACTCGAGCAATTAAGTTCTAGGGGACTTTGTGCCTAGTGACCTAAGGCTTTCTCGGTCTGGGATCCATTAACCCGACGCTCGCTACAAAAGTATTAGTGCATAAGTCTTTAGGGACCTCAACCATTGCACGGTCAAATAAGCATAAGTAGCATAGTTTTGTATATATAGCAGTTGAATGATCTAAATAAAGCATGTTGAATCCTTGGCAAACTTGAATAAGTATGAAGGTGTCTTTGAGTTATTAAGTGTTTAACGTTCATTCTATTTATAAACTTGTGATTCTTTGGTCAAAGAATAAGCTATGTTTCTGAACTAGTGCAGGGAGTATATCTGGTGAGCTAAGCACACACGCACGTTTCTGTGCTTGTAAATGTTAATATGTGGGTATTTAGTCAATCTCTATTTGGAATTATCACATTCTCTGAGGCACTCTGCTAAATTGGTTATTGCTTTGCCTATGGGATCCTTGTATCAGTTGCATTCATGCATTTAGAAGTAGTCGAGTCTGTTTTCGCTTGAGGACAAGCATCGGTTTAAGTTTGGGGGTGTGATAAGTGGATTTTATATCCACTTATTATGCGCTAATTAGACCTAGATTGGTGGTTTATCCTTAAGTATGTTATGTTGTGTCTTTTAATTCGTTTATGTTGTTTCAGGCTTTGTTGTGCAGAACTCGTAACTTTAGCTATTGTGGCGATAAAAGACTAAAAATGGTGGAATTCTGCCTCAATTCGGAATTAATAGTTGCCAAGAGAGCGCAAGGTCTGAGGAAGTCAAGACTGGTATAAAGAAAATCATTGTGCAAGCAATAGAAGTGCTAAATCATTTAATCACAAGCATTTTTTTATCAAGTGGACTGGCTACGAGGAAAAATAATTATCAAAAAGAAATTTTGAGTGATATATTCTTAATGCTGAAACCCCGGTTGGAATGGATATATTTTTTGCTAAGCAAAAGGAGTCCGATTTCAAATCCTCAAGAGACCGTAGCTTACACCTGGACGAACAATAAGGAAATAGAATTGTCACAAAAATATGGAAAGTGATATATTCTTAAAGAGGGAATCCCGGTTGGAATTGATATATTTTTTGTTAAGCAAAAGGAGTCCGGTTCTAGACCCTCAATAGACCGCAGCTTAGGACTTAAGGATTTATTTATATTAATAAATATTTTAATTAATTAGGAAATTATATTTATAAATATCTAATAATATTAGATATTTAATTTTATAATTTCTGAATTAAATTAATTATTTATTAATTAAAAATTATAAGCTGTGCGGGTTAAAAAACATTTTTACGGAGCCCGTTTGTATAAAACAAAATAGGCTTTGTTGAATTTGAATGGTAAAGTCGTAAAGAGGTTGCTGGTCGGCAGAATTAAGCATGTGTTTAACAAAGTCAATTAAGTAAGCAAATAAAAGTAAAGGGCCGCTGAAATCAACAGCTAATTTGTCAAGTTCGGCGTTGGTGCTTGTTTTTTGTTGTTGTTACTTTCGGCTAAATTGTTTATTGCTAGATGGTGTGCTAAGTTGTACTATAAATAGGTGTGTTTGTCATAGGTTTTCATGACCTCTCTCAACGGTATTCTCTCTTTTATTCTCTCAAAATCTTCTAGCCTTCTTTTGTATTTTCAATTTTATTTTATACACTTTAATTTTCTGCAAATTTAGTATAAGTTCTATTTTGGTTGAAGATTTTAAGGGGATTACTTGGAGTGTTCCTCTTTTTCATTGGAAGCTATTTCGGTTCTATTTTCTAAACTCTTGTAATTTCATATTTCATTCATGCAATTTCTTGCTATGTTTTCATTTAATCCCAGGATGACGATCCGTTCGATTATGAACTAATCGCCGTCATGGGATTCTAATGGATTTATTTACGTAATTTAGTAATTCGATGCCTTAATAATTTGTATTATGATAAAAACTCAGATTGCCTAATGTGGTTGCACTTAATTTATTAGATGCATAGCTAACATCTAAATTATTAATTCCTAATGAATGCGAAAGTGGATTTAGGAATTTAGGAATTTAGAATTTGCCATGTTAGCATAGGTTCGTAATTGTCATGTACATTTACGATAAGTGGTAGGATTGATAATGTGTATTTTATACACGTTTTGTCTTTTATTCTCTTGCATTTTTGTTCGTTTCGAATGTAGATTTATCGATATTAATTATGTTTTTCATGTTTCAGTGCCTCATGCTAATTGTTGAAAAGATGACTTATTTTGGGCTTGAAACGCAAAGATTATTGAAGAGGGAAGTTAGAAGACGAAAGCTCGCGATGTCGGGAGGTGTTTAATGTATTATCTTGAAGATTTTATCTCATACGGGCTGATGTACGGCCGTTCGACAGGCCGTTCAAAGGAGCAAATTTTCTGTACGGGCAGCTGTACGGCCGTTCGACAGGGCGTACGACCCTTGCTGTGTATTAAAAAGAGATGTAACCAAACACAACCTCTATCATAACTTAACCTAACTTCAACTTCATCCAACCTAGCCTCTTCAAGGTCCATTCAATTAGGGTTAGTAGAGTAGAAAGAAACATAAATTACTCATAATCTAGCATTGATTATGAGTAACTAACTCCATAATTTGGCTCAAGGAGGATCTCTTGTATCAAAACCCATTTCATTTTAAGTAAGATCTATTTCACTCTATCTTGAATTCTTGAGTTGTATTGTTTATGATTTTGCTTGGAGAATTGTAAGTTGCTTCAATTTGCTTCTCTTGTGAATTCAATTGCTAATTGTTTGTGCTAATCCGTAATTGTTAGTACATTCATTGTAGTAGCACAAGGTTTAGTTTATCTAAATCCTCAAAATTCAAGTGCAAATACCTAGGTTGAGCTCCTCATCCTTGGGTTTGTCCTAGCCTCTCTTTGTTTAAATTCCTTGACTTGGTTAAATTGATAGTGCTTCATTATTGGTTGCTATTGTCAAGAGAGCTAATTTATGTGCTTCAATAATTAATGTTTTTAGAAGAGAAATAAGTGATTGTGTGCTTCACCAATTATCTTGGTTAGGTAGAGTTGGATATATTTTGCTTGTTGGGTTGAAGTGCTTGAGTTGCCATTATCCTTGGGTCAAATATCCCTATATCTTGCTAATTCACTCGTTGTGTTGGTAAATTTGGATGTTTGTCATTGACATAGTTGTATTTTTATAGCTATTTATTTCTTGTGCTCAAGGTGTTTGATAAAACACCACAACCAAATCAAAACCCCCTTGTTCATACTTCTAAATTGTAAGAGGCAATCTACTTGAAATCGATATTAATAGTCCTTCCCTGTGAACGAACTTACGAAAAACACTACCTTCAAATTGGCGCCGCTGCCAGGGAAGGCAACAATATTAATTTTGAGTTAATTGTTTCTTATATTTTAGATTTTATCTTTGTATATAGTTTTTTTTTCTTTGTTTTTTTTGTTATTGGTGTGTCTTCATGTTTATCGGATATAGACATGAACTAACTCTTTCAGGAGATGATGGATAACTATTTTGGTTGGAATAACGCTCAAGATTTCACTTATGATCAAGAACGATATCAAGATTTTAATTCTTTTCAGAATTTTAATGCGTATCAGGTGAATTCTTTATATTCTACAAACTCATGCTATGCCCCTTACCCTCCTAGCATCGATTATTCATATGCTTTTAAAAATCAATGTTATGATCCGCATTATAATTCCCAAGACCATCAAGGGTCTTCTTCATCTTCCTTATCATCATTAGAGGATGATGAAACAAATGGCGGGAAATAACCTCCAATTTGCTCTTGAAAATCGATGCTATGATCCGCAATATAATTTCCAAGACCATTAAGGGTCTTCTTCATCTTCCTTATCATCATTAGAGGAGATGATTGAACAAATGGCGGCAAACAACCTCCAATTTCAAAACACCACTTTTCAAAGTATATCCAACTTGGAAAAGATCACTTCTCAAATGGAAAAGAACACTTCTCAAAGCATATCCAACTTAGAAAAGCAAATGAGTCAACTAGCCGAAACCGTGAGTCGATTAGAGGAGGTCAATTCTCCTACTAATCACGATTCTTGTTTTGTAATTAATGAAAATGTTGTGCATGATGAATTTGCTTGTTTAGTTGATGATTGCCCTAAGCTTGACAATGATAAATTGGATGTAGTTGAGGATCTACCAAACATAGAAAATACTTTTGTGCTTAATGAAGTGGTAGATGAGATAAAAATTGATGAATGTCGAATTAAAATTGAGAAGAAATTTGAGCTTAAGATTGATGAGGTTGAAATTTTTGCTTGGGTATATAAGGATCCAATTTGGGAACATTTTTTGAGTCGTAGTTATAATGATTATTCTGATGATTTTTCTAACTACTTTTCTTTTTCAAAGTCTCTTGAAGATGTGAAGATCATAAAAATATTTTTATATTTTTATGGATCAAAGGTATATTTGCACACCTTATTTTTATTATTGATTCGTAGGTATGTGCATTTATTTGCTTTTTCACCTCATTAGTTATGGTAATTGTATAAATAAGTCGAGCCAACGACAATAAACAAAGCGCTTTTTGGGAGGCAACCCAAGGTACGCATGTATTTTTATATTTTTATGCGTATGTTAGATTTTGTTCCTCACTTGCATTTATGTAGGGTGTTATGCTATTGTGAATTTGAAGATTGATCTAAATGTTAGTGAGTGGGAATTCCATTTTTCATCTTTTTTTTTTGACGAAATGCATAGAATTATATTACTGGATCAAATAACTCAATATAACAGCAGGACAAACCCCCGACTGTCAACACGACCAGGTTGAAAAACAAATAAATTGTTTTCTGATCGTTTAACATGATGAACATAAAAGTTCTTAAGGCTAAAAATAAATTCGAAAACATCCCAAGTGATCCAAACTGCGTCAAAATCCCTGAAAACAGTGATATCACAATTGACCACATCACATAAGAACCGTTGATACCCCAGTGTTCAGAATCCTCACTCCAGCTATCTACATGCCGGATACCAGCTATAGACATGCCGAACATGGAAACCCCCAAAGGATGATTAACACCCCAGCTATCTACATGCCGAATATCAGCTATAGACATGCCGAAAGTGAACACCTCCAAAATATGATGAACCATCTTTGGTTGTGAGTGGTGAGCTCTTGCAATAATCTTCACCGTCCTAGTTTCGATGCAGTCTTTCCAGATCTCCCAAGACATCAACAAAGTTATTCTCAGCAAATCCAACCACGAACATAGAGATGCATAATTAATTAAATACATAAAAACACACCAAACCACTCCAAAAGGAGAGACACACTCCAAAAGGAGAGACACACTCCCAAACAATTGGGATTTATTGAAAAGAAAACAAGGAAGAGGGCCTCCGGCCGGTGGATAAACCACCGCCGGAGGGGACTGAACTTGACGAAGAAGAAGAGAACTAAGAAGACAGAGAGAAAAGGAGGATTTTACTTTCCACCGAAAGAATTGAGTTGATTGAATAAGGTTGAGATATTTTTCATCTATTTTAATTCTAAGAAAATAACCCAAAAAAAAATTATGTATTTTTGTGGTGTGATTAATGAATTTTATAATAGATTTTCAAAAAGAAAAATTGTAATAATAATGTCCCACTCAATAATATTTAATATCGTTAATTACGGTTTTATAATTTTTAAATTTGTTCCACTCGTGTCTTGATGTGTTTGTTTCATGTTTTCAGGAATTAGTATTTTATTCAAGCATTCAAGGATTTGTGGGAATTTTCTGTACAAATAAAAAGAAAAAAAATAGTTTTTGTAAAATTTCAGGACTACACGGGCTATCGTACGGGGTGCGGGCCGTGCCGCAAATCGTGCAGCAGCCCGTACCATGTTTTTCTCACCTTCTGCCGAAAGCATAGTTCAAAATGAGAGGTTTTTCTACAGCCCGTGCAACTCTAAAAAAACAAGACAAGACAAATACAAAAGCATTCCTTCTCAGCATCCCCACACCGAACTACTCCATCTCTCCCATTTTCAACAACAGCCGTCCACCACCCCTTCGCCATTAACCCACCGCGCCTCCACCCATTTCACTCACTAAACCCCCTCAAACAGCAGCCCCCTTCCCCCCGTTTTATCACAGTTTCCCCTCAACACCACTGTCCTTCTTCTCCGTTCAACTCCCCATTTCGGTCGTCGCCAACAGCCACGACCTCCTCCCTTTCTTCCACGGTTCGCACCTCCACTCACCACATCCCCTCCACCCATTCAACAACAAACAACACTACAGCCTTCTACACCCTTTCCTCCTCTCAAACCCAACTGCTACTCCACAATCCACACCTTGCCTACACAACCTCCTCCCATATAGTTCTTCGACCAACCACTCCTTCTTCCCTACGCAGGCACCTCCACCAATCGACCACCTCCACCGTTCACCGCCTGCAGCACCAGCCGCGCACCCTCCTGCCTCTCCAATCCTTCACCCCTTTTCCACCCCCCCTCCATTCCACCCCACTGTCCCCCTCCGCCTTCCACAAGCACCACCATGACATCCCTCCATCTGCAATTCCCCCCCCCCTCTGTTTCAATACACGACCCCCCCTCCCCCTTTTATTTTGTTGTTTTATTTTAATTTTATTTTCTTTTGATTTATTTTCTTTTATTTCTCTTTTTATCTATTTATTTTATTTTATTTTTGATTATGATTTTCTGCTTTAATGTTTTTTAAGCTAGATAATAAATATAATTTCAAGAATAAATTTTATTTTATTATTAATTTGATTTTTATTTTAAAATTTGATTTTTTTTATTTTTTTATTAATTACTTAGTTATTTTTTTTCTTTTATTTTAATTTTAAAATTTGATTTTTATTTATTATTAATTTGTTAGTTTTTTATTATTATTATTATTGTATTTTTTAATTTTAATTTTATTTCATTTCATTTTATTTTATTTTATTTTCTTTTTTTTAAAAAAAAATTACCAAAAACCAAAATTTAATTCTTTTTAATTTTGATTTTAGTTTTTAATTTTCTAAAACTATGTAATTATTTTATTTTATTTTAGTTTTAAAATTTAATTTTTGATTTTATTATTAATTGGTTAGCTAGTTTATTTGATTTTAATTTTATATTATTTTATTTTTGTTTTATTTTATTTTTTTTTTAAAAAAAACAAAAACAATTATTTTAAATTTTTCTATATCCTTAATTAGTGTTTTGAAGTGGCTTTGTAGGGTGTGGATTTGGCTTGTTGATTATTTTCGTTGGGATGATTGTGGTTAGTGGCATTGATTCAATTCATGGCTTGCAATATCGAAGTTGGATTTTGACAAATATGAGTGGTGCTCCCGGTCCTTGTTATTCATTTTAAGGGGAGTTCCTTTCACTTTTGTTTCTACTTCGTTTTTTTTTATTTGTCATGCATGAGGACATGCCATGTTTTAAGTGGGGGAAGGATTGCTTTTGTTCGGTTTTGTTGTGCAGTACGTAACTAATATTATTACTATCTTTTGTTTCGTTTGATGTCCGTCTTGTCTAATTTAGAAATAAGTTTAGTCATGAGCGTGTTTACTTGTTTGTAAAATTTATGACATTGTGAGCTGGTAGCCTTGTTTTCTCCTATTTCGTGCCTAGCATTACCAATTTGATGTGAAACTATAAGTTTGACGCACCTTATTGCATACACGCACACACTTAAA
Source organism: Saposhnikovia divaricata (assembly GCA_036435485.1). NCBI lineage: Eukaryota > Viridiplantae > Streptophyta > Magnoliopsida > Apiales > Apiaceae > Saposhnikovia > Saposhnikovia divaricata. Next base: position 61,100,440 of record CM071597.1, on the reverse strand, counting down.
ATGACATGAAAAGTCTAGATTGTTGTGATTAAATTGTAAACATGACAATTATCTCTTAGAATGCATGGAATCAAATCGAGAAGATGTTATTAAAACTTAAACCTTGTGAGATCTTGAACGATGATTCTTTTGCTTGTGTGTTTCTCCTTCTTTATGTGTGTTTTTGCTCTAGGGCTTGCATTAAACCTTCATTCACGGATGCACCATAATGAGGAAATTCTATTTAGGATAACCTTTTTGACCTTTTTAGCTTGTGAACCATGAAAATAATCCCTAGTTACCCCTTTGAAGCTTATATCCATATTTTTCTTCGTCACTTTCTCTTTTTATACATGAGTCAAAGCCAAATACTTCACTCTCGATCTAGTTGAGCTAGTTGAGTCTTGGAAAGAATTGATTGATGAGCATGTGAATTTCGAGAAGTTATGAAGAGAAAGGATTCTAATTATTGTAAGTGGGAACTAGTTTGATGTGTATATCTAGATGTGGTTCAAAGGTCTTTGTGTATTTATTTATGTTATGCATTCCCTTTGCTAAAAAAAATAATAAAGGGGATGTAAAAAAAAGGAAAAAAAAAAAGAGAAATAAAAAAAAGCAATAAATCTTTGTACTTTATTTTGTTTCAATTTTCTTGGTAAATGTGGTTGTATTTTGTAATTGTAAATGAGTGAAGACATTCTTTAGTTTGAGAATTTGGTGGATGAAGCGAGCAAGCGTCATTTTGACTCAACTAGCGAGACTTTTACACCTTCCTTGAACTTAAATTTTCACGCCTTCACCCAAGCCTCATTACAACCCATTTCATGAATTCCTTGTTTTTGGTGCAATCCGGAATTTAGGTGAACATGCAAGGTCAAGTAGAGCGCATGCATTTAGACTTGGAGTTGAGTGAAATCTCTAGCCCATACTTGTGTGATACATAATTGAGAGATGTGAGATTTTTCACCATACAATTTCATCTTCTTAATGCGAAGCCATGTATGCTTTGTGATAATCTTGTCTAGTGTTCACGATTGAAGTGCATTCATTCTATCTTTAATGTCTTTGTTACATTTTGCACAAGGTGTGTTATCTTGATTCTTGAATTGGTTGTTAACTCGTTTTAGTGGATGACAAGGTGAATAGCTCTATATGTTTGATTTTAGTTACAAGTAGACTACTCGGATATGTGAGTGTAATAGTTAGTTTAATTAGTAGGTATTGTTAGTTTCTTGTTTATTAGTGGTTTTTGTGATTTTGTGGGTACATCATCTATAAACCCTCACGAGACCTCACTCGTCCACTAGGGCTACCTAGGGGTTCCAAGGGCTTGTTGCATATGCTAAATGCAAGTGGTACTAGTTAAGAGTATATAGTTATGTTAATTTTGGTTTGCTCGGGACTAGCAAAGTTTAAGTGGGGGAATATTTGATAATGTGTATTTTATACACGTTTTGTCTTTTATTCTCTTGCATTTTTGTTCGTTTCAAATTTAGTTTTATCGATATTAATTATGTTTTTCATGTTTCAGTGCCTCATTCTAATTGTTGAAAAGATGACTTATTTTGGGCTTGAAACGCAAAGATTATTGAAGAGGGAAGTTAGAAGAGGAAAGCTCGCGATGTCGGGAGGTGTTTAATGTATTATCTTGAAGATTTTATCTCGTATGGGCTGATGTACGGCCGTTCGACAGGCCGTTCAAAGGAGCAGATTTTCTGTACGGGCAGCTGTACGGCCATTCGACAGGCCGTACGACCCCTGCTGTGTATTAAAAAGAGATGTAACCAAACACAACCTCTATCATAACTTAACCTAACTTCAACTTCATCCAACCTAGCCTCTTCAAGGTCTATTCAATTAGGGTTAGTAGAGTAGAGAGAAACATCAATTACTCATAATCTAGCATTGATTATGAGTAACTAACTCCATAATTTGGCTCAAGGAGGATCTCTTGTATCAAAACCCATTTCATTTTAAGTAAGATCTATTTCACTCTATCTTGAATTCTTGAGTTGTATTGTTTATGATTTTGCTTGGAGAATTGTAAGTTGCTTCAATTTGCTTCTCTTGTGAATTCAATTGCTAATTATTTGTGCTAATCTGTAATTGTTAGTACATTCATTGTAGTAGCACAAGGTTTAGTTTATCTAAATCCTCAAAATTCAAGTGCAAATACCTAGGTTGAGCTCCTCATCCTTGGGTTTGTCCTAGCCTCTCTTTGTTTAAATTCCTTGAGTTGGTTAAATTGATAGTGCTTCATTATTGGTTGCTATTGTCAAGAGAGCTAATTTATATGCTTCACTAAATTAGTGTTTTTAGAAGAGAAATAAGTGATTGTGTGCTTCACCAATTATCTTGGTTAGGTAGAGTTGGATATATTTCGCTTGTTGGGTTGAAGTGCCCCCTTGTTCATACTTCTAAATTATAAGAGGCAATCTACTTGAAATCGATATTAATAGTCCTTCCCTGTGAACGAACTTACGAAAAACACTACCTTCAAGGATTTTGGATCACACCGCCCTATGTAGTCATAATAAAGGAATTTATTCGTAAACCAATGATGTTTTCAAATCTTATAGACATATAGGGTCTAAGCATAAACGGTGTCCACGCAACTTCTATCTTTTTAAGTGGATGTTCGTGTGGTTTGATATAAGTTAAGGCTGAAAGGCGCTTATGTTAGTTTCGTGTTCCCGGCTAGCTTTCGTAATTATCAAATAAAATTTAATTAAGGCATCAATTCTAAATGAAATAAGTAATGAAATTAGAATCCCATGTTTTCTCACATATTAAATCTTGTTTAATTAAACCAAGTAGTTCGAATTATTTAGTATTATTATTTTGATAAATCAATTAGAAAAATAAAACAAACTCCCCTTTTATATTAATTCAAGCAGTTTGTTGTTTAATCATACGTCGTTGCATAAGCACTATTTCTGAACAAACACCAAGTCTTCGTGGGATCGATCTTATTATATTACTTGTGACCACGTACGCTTGCGTAGTTAGTTTTCGAACCAACATGTTTCATGTTTCGATGTTAAGAAAATATAATCTGGACGCTAAGCATATCGTGGAATATGAACACGTAGACATACAACCAGACCTAAGCTATGTGGAACAGCCTATGGAAATCATAGATCGAAAAGAACAAGTGCTCCGAAACAAGGTTGTCAAGCTAGTCAGAGTTTTGTGGCAGAACCATAATGTGGAAGAATCGACTTGGGAACTAGAGAGCGAAATGCTGGAAAGGTACCCCCATCTGTTTTCAAACTGATTCCGGGACGGAATCCTTTTAAAGGGGGAGACTGTAAGAACCTAGATTTTTGGAAGAATTAAAAACTTTTATTATGTAATGGAGTATAAGTGTAACGATGGTTATAATGAATGATTATGGAAAGGATTTTGATTCAATTGCTTATATGCCACGAACCATGCAACTGACTGACAACTTAGATAAGAATAATCTATCTCCCAGGGAAGTAAGATATGGTAATCCAAAGGAGGAAAAATATTCTCATGTCATCCAAATCAATATCTATTATTAGTTTAGTGGTTCCGAGAAAGAGTTAAGGAACGCTCGAGAGGGGACAAAGACATTTTTACAATATATAAGGAATAAAAAGAGAATAGAGTGTGAATAGTGTTTTCGATGGAAATGAGAATATTATTAGACGACATTATATAGAAGTACCCGGAAAGGATTTCTAAGTTCGTATTGATTTTATTAACGAGTTACAAAGAGAATAAAATTGGTGGAAAAAGGAGAAATCAAGTGACTTAAGTGCAAGTCAACTAATAAAGGGATGATGAAGTTGCATTTTTACAAAAATGGACTTGCTTAACATGATGATGACAAATGGCACTAATGGATGCTTGACAACAATTAAAAACAAGATGAAGCTAAAGTAGTATAGATATAATACATGTAATTAAGAGATATTTGTTGATAAAAGAAAAAGAAAACAAAACCTTAAGCCTAGAGAAGCTCTCGGCCAAAAGTGAAAGAGAAAGGGGAGGAAGGAGATTGCACCAACCATTTTCTACAACCTATAGCTTAAATAAAAGAGGGAGAAGAGTAGAAGGTATGACCAAAATCTTATGATTATCCAATAAGTATTTCATGTCCAAAAAGCTTGAAGAAAGTGATGATGAATAGTATTTTACTAACTTGTTTTGTTTTTGATCTTTGATGTATGACTTCTAAAGGATATTATAAGCAAGGTTCAAGGATTGTAAGAGTATATTAGCCTTATAAAGCTTGAAACAAAGGTATAATACTTGAAACCCTTGATGGATTATGAGATTTGTTTGAGTTTTAGTGATATTATGTATGTTTAAAGCATGAAAACTATGATTGGGTATTGATAATTGTTAAAGTAGTTTATATGAACGGAAAGGCAGTGCTTGGCCTTAGTTCAAAGGTAAATAACATGTATGTGTGATTTGGAGTGGAAACCATGGTTATTGGAAAGATTCGATTTTGGAAATATCCGATTTACAGCCGTCGTAATGCCGAAATTTCAGACCGATTTACTAAAAGTGGTTCAAAATCGTAAGTACGAGTTCCTAACTGGAATTGAACCCCCTTAATATGAATAATTTGGTTGCGAATCATGGTAATTAAATACTAGATATTATAAGGAAGGTGTGAGAGAAAACCTCATGTCAATTGGATCGTTTTTCAATTTTATAAAAATGTTCGAATCTAAGTTAAGTGCGAACGGATCCTTTAAGAGCGCACTTAGTAATAACATTGGGAAATCACTTAGAAAACGGTCAATAACTCGCGAGGTGTAATCTTTTATAGTAAACGATCGACACTAGAACTTATATGACTTAAGTACCATGCAATGCCTTGATACTGAGCCAGTGTTGATTTTAATGATGATAATAAAGAGTTATGTTAGGGGGATGTCCAATGAGTTAACTTGAAAATGAGTTTAACCTAAGTAAAGTATATACTTAGCTTTTCAAAAATGTTAAGTGATTAACCTTGAATAATTTTGGGATTGTTTATAGATCACCGGACTAATCGGAGACACGTTACCCCTACGACCCTTCCAGGCAAGAGTTCTTTTATCTTTACTCTATTAAGTTATAAAATTCCAGGAAATGGTTTTGTTGAAAATGTATATATGTACACATGATTACATATTATTGCAATGCAATGGACATGTTTCTGATTTTTGAAATTATTTATGAATACCAATAATGCAAGGTACTCTGTGGATAAAAAGGGGTAATTTGGTAAATGGAATTTGAAAAGGAAATTTTTCGGAATAAATGGAATAAGAACTTCGATAATGGGGATTCTATCTTTGGGCTGAGTTCAATGCAGTCCAGCTTGCAATATTTTATTCCGGCCCATGTGTTACCGAGGGGGGATTGTGGAGAACTTTCCTCCAGGGATGATTATCGGAGAGGGTCATTCCTTCTACTATTAGTAAACAGGAACAGGTACGTATAGGGCGACTGATCATCGTCATGTCGTATATGGCAATGATGAAGATCCCCTAAACTCTTAAATAATTGCTGAAAATTTCATTGCATTAGTATGTTGGAAAAGAATGAAATGGTATGAAATAATGAATGGAATCAAGGAATTAGAAAAGAAACTGATATTATATCTTTATAATGAATAACAAGCAAGTTTATGTTGGTGTATTGCTGCGCAAACAAAATATAGATATTTCTGAAAATGTTTTCCCTACTTTACTTTGTAACTTCATCGTTTATTCTTTATTGAAACAACTTTGTTGAATGAACAACCAACACTTCCAAAGCTTTTATAAATTGTTCTACTTCAAACAGGATTTAAAACTTTATCTTGCTGAGCTATTTTAGCTCACTCTTGCCTATGTTTATATCACGGCTATAGCAGATGCCGCCGATACGTCGCACCACACCCCGGAAGCGGGTAAGGGCGGGGATATATGATAGGGATCTGTCGCCTATTCCTGAGGTAGCCTATATATATATATATATATATATCCAGGGTATGAGTAGACGTGTGTAAGTTAATCAAAAGTCTGTTGTAATATATATTTTGGTTGTTGATATGCTTCCTGCAGAAGTATTTTCAACAATGCTACTTAAATATTCTGGGTTTGTAATAATAACTTTACGTTAACTGTTTTTAATGATGGTTGCTGTTCTCTGAGCTTATGACTGGTCTGTGTTATTATAAGTGTGGGGTCAATAGTGTGCGTATATAATGTCATAAAATTATTTAAGTATCAAGAATGTAATATATTTAAACGGAAATTGGACCGTGATGACCTGGATCCATGACCCCGGATCTAGGGGTGTCACATAAACCAACATTAAAATTTAAAAGATAGTACAAACTTTCTTTAAAAAAAAGTTCAAATGTATATGTGTTTTACAATAAGTTCTCACATTTTTAAAGTATATTATATATATTCAAATAAATAGAAGAAAACACGCCAAAAAATATGAAACATTAAAATATATGTTAGGCTAAACCTTAAAATATAATTTTCAAAAAAATCGTTTACCAAATAAATGTGTTTTAGGAAAAACATTATTTTAATAAAAATCATTAAAGATTCTATTTTTAGGTTTGACAACAATTATGTTTATAATATTAACAAACAAGGATAAAATACCAAAAAATCATAATCAAAAATAAGTCGCAAATTCATTCTTTATATATAATAAACAAGTAAACAAAGCATATCATCAGAATTTCAATTCAAAAAAAATACTTTTTTAAAAAACAAGAATGTACATTTAATTAAAAAACAAAAAAGAAGTTTTTAAGAAAATATATGGTAAAATAAGATGATAAAAAAATAATCAAAAAAACATGTCATAATTGGAAATGACACCAAAATTTAACAAAATATAATCTACAAAACAAACGTCAATTAAAAAAAGATCTAAATGTAGAAAACTAAAATCAACAATAAACTATAATATAATGCACTTAAAACAAATATATACCAACACAAAAACATAAAAGGATAGTACAAACTTTCTTCATATATAAAGAATAGTTAAACCAATAAGTTTCCACATATAAGTATATTATATATATTTTAATATTATTGAGAAAACTCCCCAAAAATATGAAATATTAAAATATATGTTAGGTTAAACCTTAAAATATAATTTACATATTTCCAAAAAAAGTTAAAAATGCCTTTAAAAACTATAAAAACACTAAAACAAAAGATCTAAAAATTTTAGGATAACCATTAAATTACATAATCAAAAAGATTAAAAAAAAATAATATATCATATGTAATCTAATAAAATAAAAAATTCAAAAATAATTATGAAATACTAAAAAATATGTTAGCCTAAACTTTAAAATATAAATTAAAGAGAAACCATTTACAAGGAAAAAACAAATATATACTTACAAATCATATAACATATATATTATTATCATTAAAAGTAAAAACAAATTTTTCAAAATGCTATTAAAATAATTTTTCATGAAAAAAATTATAATCAAAATTGTACTACAAAATATTAATTAAAGTAGTTACCCGTGCATCGCACGGGTATAAAGCTAGTATATTATAATAGCAGGAGATCGGATAGGCTTTCACTCGGAAACTTCAAAATATTTTTCTTGATTTCTCACATTTTTGATTTTTTGTTAAAATAATTTCCTTGAACTTAATAGCATCTATATATATATATATATATATATATATATATATATATATTATAATAGCAGGAGATCGAAGTGATTTTCACTCAGATGTTTCAAAATATTTTTCTTGATTATTCACAATTTTGATTTTATGAAATTAATTTACTTGCACTTAATAGCATTTTAATTAGTAATTGTACTATATTAAACTTATATTAAATGTACTTTATTTTATACTTAATATAAAATTTTAGTAATTTAAATTAGAAAATTATAATTATTATATTAATATAAAATATTAATTCATACTAGCTTATAACCCGTGCGATGCACGGATTTCTTTTGATATGTAATAAATTTTAATTTATGTTACAATTATATTTTATATAATAAATAGTTTTCAATAATTTATTTAAATTTAAATTTAAATAATTTAATATACATTTAATTAATGATATGCATGGTTTAAAACTTATATCATAAATTCTTAAAATAAAATTGTCGTTGATGGAATTCAAACTTTGAAATTTTAAAAAATTAATTTAATCATATAATATATCTGGTCATTAGATCTAGGGTGATGGCCCAAAATATTCATATGGGAGCCATGCTGGCCCTTTTTACTGACCAGACACGCTAGACCGTGTACCGTGATATAAGGGGTGTTGCGGAACACGATCTTCCGTATCATGCATAATACGGTACACCGTGTTCCGTATCATGCACGAACACGGTACACCGTGTTCCGTATCATGCCTGAATACGGTACACCGTGTTCCGTATCACGCTAACACGGAATATCGTGTTTCGTATCATGTATAATACGGTACACGGTGTACCGTATACCAAACCGACAAAATTTCAATGTTTATGAAATAAATTTATTTTATGTTACAATTATATATTTATATAATTATTATTTTTAATAATTATTTTAATTTGAATTTAAATTATATATATATATATATATATATATATATATATATATATATATATATATATATATATATATATATATTGAATGTTTCATAAAGTAAATTAATCATATAAAATATTTAATCATCAGATCTAAAGGTTCTGAATTTTTCGCTAAAAATCTAACGGTAATTATTCGTTGTATACGGATTTATATTATATATTTTTATTAGTGATTGAAAGATGTGGATAATTGTAAGATTATGATTTAAATTAAAAGGTAACATGTTTTAATTAAAAAAGAATTATTAATGATCGAAAGATTATGATTGCAAAATTATGTTTTAAATTTAAAGGTAACCTGTTTTAATTAGAAAAGAAATATGAATGATTGGAAGATACGATATTTTAGGTGTGTATAAAGGGTAATATGTTCAATTAAAAGTAAATGTCTTTTAAATTGATTGAAAGATACAATATTTTAGGTATTTATTAAATTTTATTTAATATTACAATTATGTTTTTATATAATTATTATTTTAATAATTATTTTAATTTTTAATTTGATATAATTTAATATACCCATATTTACGAATTATACTAATGTTTCCGTATTATAAACAACATTTAGGGATTTTTAATATATTTTATTAATAACTGAAAACAGGGTGTGATATTTTTGGGTATATATTAATGATTGTAAGATTAGTTTTAAATAAAAAAGGTAACGTCTTTTAATTAACAAGAAAAAATTAATGATTAACGTCGTTTAATTAGAAAGAAAATATTATTGATTTGATGATATGGTACTATTGATGTTTTTATAAAAGGTAATACCTTCAATATGTGAAAATGGCAATGACTAATTATCATTAATTATATTATGTTATTATTTATTTTAATAATTAGGATAACCAAACCGAAAACCAAACCGACAAATTTTCAATCTTTCGGCTTTAATATAATAGTATAGATATTATTCATACTTTAACTTTTATTATGACAAAGATTAAATTGAAATATGTGTAAATGAATTTGTTATTATTAAGAAGAAGTTAAGAGTTAGGAAATGGTTTTTAAAATAAGGAATAGAGAACAAATTCTTTAGATTTTTAAGAACCAATAAAAAAAATGGAATATTTACAAAAATATATATGTATTTAACTTTCTTTTACATTTTTACTATCTTTAAAATGGGGTTTCAAATGTATACTTTCAGTTTTTAAATATACTACCGTCTTTGTTTTTAACTTCTATTTTTTTTTAAAAATACCACCTTCTATAAAAATACCTTTCTTTAAAATTTTTTGTTGAAAAATAAGGGTTGCAACTTTGCAACCTCATTTGTAACTTCAGGGCGGCGCCAGTCGTGTAAGTTTTCAGTTGTCATTTTCGACCAATTTTTTGAAATCTATGTATATATATATACATAGATTTCAAAAAACTGGTCGAAAATGACAACTGAAAACTGGAAGTCAGTTTTCAGTTTTCGGTTGCATATTAGGTTGCATATGAGGTTGCGTAAGGTTGCTACGCAACCTCATATGCAACCTAATATGCAACTTCGAAGTCAGTTTTCAATTTTCGGTTGCATATTAGGTTGCATATGAGGTTGCTCTATGCAACCTCATATGCAACGTAATATGCAACTTCGTTGCTATATAGGGGAGCAGACGAATTTCTGATTGTAAGTTCCAATTTTTAGTTTTTAGTTTTTAACCTTTGCAACCTCATTTGTAACTTCAGGGCGGCGCCAGCCATATAAACTGGTCGAAAATGACAACTGAAAACTGTAAGTTGCAACTTCCAGTTTTCAGTTTTCGGTTGCATATTAGCAACCTCATATGCAACCTAATATGCAACTTTGATCCTATATAGGGGAGCATACGAATTTCCAGTTTTCAGTTGCAACTTTTGCAACCTCATTTGCAACTTCCAGTTTTCATTTACAACCTCATTTGCAACTTCCAGTTTTCATTTGCAACCTCATTTGCAACTTCCAGTTTTTAGTTGCAACCTCATTTGCAACTTCCAGTCTTCAGTTGCAACCTCATTTGCAACTCACACGGCTGGCGCCGCCCTGAAGTTGCAAATGAGGTTGCGAAGGTTGCAAAACGTATTTTTGAAAAAAGAATTTTAAAGAAAGGTATTTTTAGAAATTTCGTTTGTAATTTGAATTTCTTCCAGCATGCTTGGACACTATTTGAATTTCCTTTAGGACCAAGTTTAATAGGAAGGCGATATGATATCTATGGAAAAAATGACAAAGGTTCATATAAAAATGACCAAGGTTAATAGGGAGGCGATCTGATGTCTTTCTTTGTTTTTTATGGTCTGCACTATGAGTAGAGAGTCTGTTTCAACCAAGACTCGAGTATTCTGAATTTGTTGCTCCATAATCCAAGACAAAGCCTCTCGGACCCCTATAGCCTCTGCTTCAAATACCGAAACTGACTCAGGATGTTTGAGATTTTTACCTACTCTAAAAGTACCTAAGTGATTTCTTAGGACCATGCCAATCGAGAATGTGTTCATGCCTGTAAATACAGATGCATCGACGTTTATTTTCAAAGCAATAACCTCAGGAGGCCACCATTTACTCTCCTGTTTCTCTTTGCTCTGACTCACGTTCTGGTTTACACATGATTTTAATTTCTTTGCATCCTTCCACTCGGTTAAAGATCTGAAACTTCCATCCATGGCAATTGCAGAAGTGACTGACTTCCCTTCCTAGACCTTCTTATTCCTCCATAACCATATTCCCATAACACGGTGCATATTTTAATTAATTCTTCTGAAGGAGCATCACTTAATTTGCCTAACAGCCATTTTGGAGCACACTTTACTACCCTCAAGTCATAACTCCAATTTACATGATCCCAACATTACAGAGCAAAATCACGATCAAAAAAGACATGTAACAAATGCTCAATGTCACTGTGACACATAGGGCAAATTGTAGGAAGTGTGATACCTTTAAAACTCAACCTTCTACGCACTAGCACACTGTTACGACAAAACGTCAAATGAAATCTTCATTTTGTGAGGGATCGACAGTCTCCAGACTTTGCTCCATCCTCGACTTTGTGGCATGGTTGATGTACCAACATAGTCATACCAAAAGTGATAACCAGTTTTAGCAGTATATATACCATTAGAAGACACAGACCATGCAACTCTGTCTTGAGTGTTCCGTTGAGGGATCTGGATTGCCAAGATTGCTATGTCATATTCTTCCAAAAATTGGTCTTGCACATAACTTACATTCCATTGTTTCATATTATGGAGAAATAAACTTGAGACTAGTTCGTTTCGACCTTCATAAACATGACTCTGTTCCATATAGTAAGCCGTGTAGTATCATATCTGTAGGATATGATTTGTTTCCATATAGAGCAGATTTATTTATTTTCCTTATTACACTAACTCCGTTATGTAATGTCTGAGTCTGTGTATATAAACACACATCTTGTACATAGTCTGGTAACCCTAATACAAAGGAATATTTTCCTCAAGATATTTAAGTTTTGTCATGGCATCAGAGCCGACCTACAATTAGGTTTTATTTTCTGAGTACACTCAACCCATACTCCAGAACAATTAAATCAACCCATACCCAAAACAACCAAATCTGATCCTCCTTTATTTCCTTTGAAATTATCAAACTCTCCATGGCCGATGACAAGAACACCAAAACCGGATACGATGTTTCGACTCCGTTTTACCTGCACCTTTCTAATAATCCGGGTTTGTTGAATTGTCCTATAATTCTCAAAGGTTAATACTATGAAGAATGGTCGAGGGATACACAGAATAACTTTCGTGCGAAGAACAAGATTGGATTTAGATGGAACCGTCAAAGAACCTGCTGCAAAATTAGCAGATAGTGTACAATGGACTATCGTCAATTCTATGCTAATGACATGGATTTTCAACACTATTGATCCTTCCCTATGTACATCTGTCTCCTATTTACAGTCTGCCAAAGATTTGTGGGATAAACTTAAGGAGCATTTTTCTATTGGGAACGGTCATCGCCTACATGAACTCAAAAATTAACTTATTATGTGCAAACAAAGAGGTCAGACTATAGTGAACTATTATGGGCATATCAAACAACTCTGGGATGAAATTGTTGCCTTCTCGAAAGTACCAAAGTGCACATGTGGGGCTGCTTCTGAGTTTATGAAGGAATGAGAGGCTGAGAAGCTCCATCAGTTTCTTATTGGATTGGATTCCAATGAGTATGGAAATATTGTTTCGAGTATCCTTATTATGGATCTTCTCCCTACTTTGAACATTGCTTTTGCTAAAGTCGTCACTGAAGAATGACGTCTAAATATTTCTCGAGCACAAGAATCTCGTAGTGATGCTGTGGGATTTTCAACTCCACTCACCAAGGGTCATTCTCCTTCTTTTAAAAACAATAATAAGGTACCTGGTACATGTTTTAATTTTGGTAAAGCAGGGCATGAACAAGCTGGTTGTTTTGAATTGATTGGTTATCCAGCATGGTGGAGGCAGCAAGATCGTAATCCATCTCACGATGGACGGAACCCTCATGGTGGCAGGTTGGGGAGTGCTTGTGGACGTGGTCAAGTTGCTAATGCAATGACACATTTTGCTGTTGGTTCAACCTCCGCTCCAAGGTCATTTACTAAACTGATCGGGCTGCGCTGCCTAGTTTTTCTGAGGAGCAGTGGAACAATTTAGTGACACTAATAAATAATCAGTGTTATAAAAAATGCATTAAGCGGCCGCTTAAGCGGAAGTGGGATAAAAATGCCTAACTTATAACAAAATAGGGTTTTTAAGCGTTTAGTGGGGTTTAAGTTGGTCAAAAACGGGTCAAACGCGGGTTTAAGCGGTTTTAAGCGTGTCTAAAAGTAAATTTGTAATTTGATATTTCTAAATGTTACATTTGTATTTTTTAAATTCATTATGACTAACTATGACTTTGTGAATGTGGAGATTACTGGTTTTAACTTTTATCATAATATGTTATATCATAGGTGAATGTTATCTTTTTAAAAAAACTAATATTGTATTTATTTATTTATATAAATATATATTTATTTATAATCCGGTTAATGATCCGCTTTTAAAACCGCTTAAGCTTCCTCTTAACCGCTTAAGCGCTAGAAGGTCATCCCACCGCTTAGGTCTGATTTGCGTTTTTAATAACACTGTAAATAATAAATCTTCTACTGAAAAAGCTCTCTGGTGAGTATCTTTCTAAACAATAAATAATTTACACTGGTGCATCAATTCATACGAGTGGAAATGCTTCTTTATTTAACCATATGACAAATTCAACGCCTTCATATGTTGGCATGCCAAATGGAAAATGAGTTGTGGTGACAAAATTTGGAATCGTAAAATTAGCACAAAACTTAATTTTGCATAATGTCTTGTTTGTTCCTGATTTGAACTGTAACTTATTATCGATTTCTCAACTATTTGAGAATTTGGCATGTACTGTAACTGTCTCTAATAACCTTTGTGTAATTCAGGACCAAACTACAAAGACCTTGATTGGAGTGGGTGAGCTATGTGATGGGATTTATTGGTTTCAGTCGCTAGAAGAATCTCGCGCTTATAAAGCGACAACTTCTACATCAGAGTTGTGGCATCGAAGGTTGGGACATCCATAAAGAAAAATAAATTCATTTTTGCCAGTTGTTATTCGAAGTAGCCTAAATAAAAATATTTTAAATCCTCATGTTTGTAAAATTTATGTTTGTGCAAAACAGAAGAGAGAAGTGCTTTTATTAAGCAATAATACTGCATCTGTTTTATTTGGATTAATTATTGTGATATTTGGGGTGCATATTCAGTGTCTACTAGTTTTGGAGCTCATTATTTCTTGACTTTTGTCGATGATTATTCAAGAGCAGTTTGGGTATATCTCGTGATTAAAAAAGATGAGGTACCGCAGTTAATAAAAGATTTTTGTAACATGGTGAAGACACAATTTGACAAGCAAGTTAAAATATTAAGAAGTGACAATGGTCGGGAATTTACTTGCTTGAAACGTTTTTTTGGTGATAATAGAATTTTACATCAAACTTCTTGTGTAGATACTCCCCAACATAATGCTCGTGTTGAAAGAAAGCATCAACATATTCTCAACATAGCTCATGCATTGTATTTCCAAGCCAATCTTCCTATTTCATTTTGTGGTGAATGTGTTTTGACCGATGCATATTTAATAAATCGCACACCAACTCCATTACTTCATGGTAAAACTCCTTATGACATGTTGTTCGATGAAACTCCATCTTATAATGTGTTGAGAGTTTTTGGTTGTTTATGTTTCGCACACAATAGATCTCGAGAAAAATATAAATTTGGCTCCAGGACACGTAAATGTGTGTTTGTTGGGTACCCCTATGGAAAAAGAGGATGGAGACTTTATGACATGGAAAATAAAAATTTCTTTGTTTCACGAGATGTTATTTTTTGCGAGGATAAATTTCCATTTGGTCACATAAACAAAAATGTGAAGGATGATATGTGGCTTGAATATTTAATACAATCTTCAAATTATCATGATAATGCAGTAAGGGATGATAATGTTATAGAGGCAAGGGGGAATGATGTTATAGATGTTGAAAAAGATCTTCATGCAAACATTGACACTAGTGCTACTATTGACATGTCTTCAAATAGTCGAGATGAGTCCACAACACTTAATGAAGACATGGGGAGTACTGAGATCGAAAGTGAACTTGGTCGTGGTCGTCTTCATAAGAAACCATCCAGTAAATTGAAGGAATTTATTACTGGTACAGTTCATCAAATAAACCCCGTCACTCCAACAGCTCCACCGAACAATCACGGTCTTCAGGTACCCCTTTTCCTATTGCTTGTTATATAGATTGTGATAAATTTTCAATTCCACACAAAACATTCTTGGCAGCTATTACTGCAGGACACGAACCTCGTTCTTTTTCCGAAGCAATAAGGGACCCTAAGTGGCATAAATCAATGCAAGTTGAGATTAATGCTTTGGAAAAAAATGGAACTTGGATAGTGGAGGATCTGTCTCCTAATAAAAAGGTGATTGGATGTAAGTGGGTGTACAAGGTCAAATATAATTCTGATGGATCTGTTGAAAAGTTGTCTTGTACTTGGCCACAAACAAGTTGCAAGGATTGATTACAACGCAACTTTTGCTCCCGTGGCAAAGATGGTGACAGTTCATTTATTTTTGTCTATTGCCTCTACTCGAAACTGGGAAATTCATCAAATGGACATTCATAATACCTTCTTGCATGGTGATTTGGATAAAGAAATTTATATGAAATATCCTCCTGGGTTTGAGGCTGCATTTCATGGTAAGCTTTGTTGATTGCGAAAATCCATTTATGGACTACGACAATCTCCTAGAAATTAGTTTGAGATGCTACTGTTGTTTTTAAAAAAATTGTTTTTACTCAGTCATATGCAGACTATTCTTTTTTAGATATATACGAGATAGTGTGGCTATACATGTACGGGTTTATGTGGATGACCTGGTTATCAATGGCTCATCACATGAGGCAATTCAGAACATCAAATCTTATCTCAGTCAATGTTTTCATATAAAAGATATGTGAAAATTAAAATACTTTCTTGTCATCGAGGTAGCACGAGGAGATGATGGTCTTTTTCTTTCGCAGCGCAAGTACGCACTTGATATAATTACCGAGTCAGGACTTTTAGCAGCAAAATCGATTGCTACACCAATGGAGCAGAATCATAAGTTGGTGCAATTTCAAGGAGATGATTTATCCGATCCTGAAAAATTTCGCCACTTGGTTGGACGTCTTATCTACCTTACTATTACTCGTCCAGAGTTGTGTTATGTTGTTCATGTACTTGCTCAATTTATGGGGACTCTGAAGGTTGTACATTGGGATGTTGCATTGCAGGTTTTAAGATATCTCAAAGGTTGTTCAGGTCAAGGTATTTTTGTAACGCCCCCTAATCCCTTACTAGGAATCCGGGTCGTCACATCCTTAACCATACACATACATGCCTTTGCGGAATATTCTATCACCTGCTCACAATGTAATCTACAACAATATTCATAATAAACTCCATAATATACTCCACGGGTTATAGTCTTAGAACAAGTACTCAATAATCCAAAAGTTGTTACATCTCAAATTCACTTCCTAGAATCTCTGAAATACTATTACAACTTCAAAGTACTAGATAATAAGGCATTAAACAACTTCTTTCCTGCTTGCACCCTCCTCAGATACCATAAGGCTAACACGCTGAATCAGTTGCCTTTCCCCTTCCCTTAATCACGGTTCGTAGTACTAGTGCCAGCTCTGATTGGTGCTGTTTAATAATATTTAAATAGCAAGTATGAGCCAAAGAATGCCCAGAAAGTATATAGATACCAGATAGAACAACAACAACTCGCTAAAAAATATGTTTTTAGCACTAAAAAAAACTCATTCTCATAAGTAAATACACTCTTTTTGAAAAAAAATTATCTCGAAAGTTCTCACCAACCTCTGAATACTACTCGTATAAGAAAATAAATATCCCTCAATAACTCCTCGATACACCTCGAATATAATACAATGACTCCTCGAGACTACTCAATTGATTTGAATAATATGATTCAACAACTGCTCGAATCAACACCCTAGTTAAAAGAACCAGAAAGGCATCGTTAATAGTTAGGGTATCGATGATGGACATCTCCTCAAAACGCCACCTAAAGTAATGGATTGATCAGTCCATTGTCACACCTCGTTTTCTATCGATAGAAGGATGAGCCGACTTTGCTCGGACCATCACCCTAATTTACTCCCCAGGTTGGGTGAGGCGACTTGCTCGGACCATTACCCTAGGATGAGCCAACTTGCTCGGACCATCATCCTAAATACTACTTAATTGGGTCGGTGCGTTACTCCGATCACTTACGTTAATTATTTGATGGGTTTCGAGCATCAAAAATGCAGCGTAAAATTAAAACAAAACAATAATTATCGAAACCCTACCGCAGGATCCATGCAAAAACATGATATTTAATTCGGAGATTGATGATTTACCTTAAAGAAGCTTTACGATTGTATGTCTAATGGAGATCCAAGCTTTCACGATCGTTGAGTGCTCCTCTTCGAAGCCTCCTCTACGGTATCCACACGAACACTCCAAGAACGATTCTTGATTGGAAGGGAGGTACTAGCCTCCAATGAAAATATGAGATCTTCTTTTTAGGTTTTGGTTCAAGCGGCTGGGGATAATTTTTGTCGTACAAAATTAATTACCTTCTTTACCTATCATCATATATTTATATGATAGTGTAAGGTAAAAGCCCAACTAAAAACCTAGCCCAAGTTTGATTAATTAAATAATAGAATCAAATCCTATTATTTAAATAAATAATAATTAAGTCATACTTAATTATTAAAATCATATCTCATTTGTATTTTATTATATCTTAATTAAGTCCCACTTAATTAATATAATAAAATACAACTAATCATTTAATTAATTTAAATTCATAATTTAAATTAATTCTTCCTTAAAATGTTCTATGTGTGTGACCCTGTAGGCTATCATTTAATTGGCAATAATTTTATTCTCTAATAAAATTATAAACAATGAGCGGCATCTAGTAATACATCATTGCTACCCAATTAAATAATAATTAAATCGTGATTCGATAAAACCTTTTGTGATTAATGTTCCCGTGTAATATAATCCCTTTAACCAAATATTATAGATTAAACTCGAGGCATGTTTCATGTCATCCTCTTCATAATTTAATCCGGGTTTACTTGATCCATGAGTAGACTATTAAAAACAAATCATTATTTGAGCACGGCCATGCATTTTATAGTCTCACTCAATCAAGAGGCCAATAATATCTCTCCTAATAATAGGAGGGTTAAATCCTTTATCTATCATTCATATTTCTCATACGATTCACAATATACCCGATGTCCACTTTTATCATTACCCGGTCAAAGGTAACTTTTAATGTAGTCAAAGTATATTATCCTCGTATAGAAATATAATGATCTCAAGTCAAAGGATCATTACACCATTATCACTGTGAGTCTTTCTTATGACTTAATTAACATGAAGAATCTCACGTTGGGTTTGTCCAGTACCATGTACTCTACATGTACCTATGTATTGACTTTAGTATCTCCATACTTATAACCAATGAGATGTGGTTATCAGTCAAAAACATACTAGTCTATTTATGTATTATTATTGTCCTGTATAATAATACTCGACTAGGGACCTTTAAGAATATGATATTATATAATCTCAAATTCAAGTTGTAAACTTAAACTATATAATGTGTATCATTATTCTAAGGACATTTATTATGCTAACAAATATCGCAGTAATTAGAGTCATAATAAATACATTTATTTAATAATCAAATGACATATGGTTTATTTAAGAAACAATGTATTGCCTCTAGGGCATCTACACTAACAATCTTCCACTTGCACTAGAGCCAATCACCCATGTATCTAATACCCATGGAACTAGTGTGACCGTCGTGCTTCTGCTGCGACAGGCCTTTGGTCAGTGGATCTGCAATGTTATCATTTGTATGCACTTTACATATATGTATTTCACCCCTTTCATTAATCTCTCGTATGAGGTGATATCTTCTGAGTATATGTTTGGATCAGGAGTGCGATCTAGGCTCTCTAGCCTGTGCGATGGCCCCATTATTATCGCAGTATAGATCAATGGGATCTGCAATCGATGGAACCCCTTCCAAATCAGAAATGAATTTTCGAATCCAAATAGCCTCCTTAGCCGCTTCACAAGCTGCAATGTACTCAGCCTCCATTATAGAATCAGCTACTATTTCTTGCTTTGAACTCTTCCAGCTTACAGCACCTCCATTTAGACAAAATACAAAACCAGACTGTGATACAGTATCATCCCTGTCTGTTTGGAAACTTGCATCGGTGTAACCTTTTACAACCAGCTTCTCCTCTCCTCCATACACTAAGAATGAATCTTTAGTCCTTTTCAGGTACTTTAGAATATTCTTGACTGCCGTCCAGTGACCTTCACCTGGATTAGACTGGTATCTGCTCGTCATGCTCAAAGCATACGAAACATCTGGTCGAGTACATACCATTGCATACATGATAGATCCAATTGCTGATGCATATGGAACTTTATTCATGTGGTCCTTCTCATCTAATGATTTCGGACACTGGTCTTTAGAAATCGTTATTCCTTCAGACACGGGGACATATCCCCTTTTAGCATTTTGCATACCAAAACGATGCAAAACCTTATCAATGTATGTACTCTGACTTAGACCGATCATCCTTTTAGATCTATCTCTATAGATCCTCATTCCTAGAATGTAGGTTGCCTCTCCTAAATCTTTCATAGAGAAATTGCTCCCTAACCAAGTCTTAACAGCCTTTAGAGAAGGTATGTCATTCCCCATTAGTAGTATGTCATCAACATACAGTACTATGAATGCCACATGGCTCCCACTAACCTTCTTGTAAACACAAGGTTCATCCTCGTTTTGAATAAAGCCATACTCCTTGACTGTTTCATCAAAACGAATATTCCATCTCCTAGAGGCTTGCTTCAATCCATAAATGGATCGACGTAATTTACATACCTTGCCAACATTCCTTGGATCGACAAAACCTTCTGGTTGTGTCATGTACACATCCTCTTCAAGGCTCCCATTAAGGAAAGCTGTTTTGACATCCATTTGCCAGATTTCGTAATCATGGAATGCTGCAATTGCAAGCAAAATCCGTATGGACTTGACCATGGCAACTGGTGAGAAAGTTTCATCATAGTCAATACCATGAATTTGTTTGAACCCTTTCGCAACCAGTCTTGCTTTATAGGTCTGAACATTTCCTTCCATGTCAGTTTTCTTCTTGAAAACCCACTTGCACCCTACGGGTTTTACCCCTTCAGGTGGATCAACCAAATCCCAAACTTGGTTTTCGTACATGGAATCCATCTCGGATTTCATGGCTTCAAGCCATCTCTTAGAGTCTGGACTGTTCATAGCATCTTGGTATGTGAGAGGCTCATCCTCATTTATGAGCATCAAATCCCCACATTGAGTCAAAAGAAATCCATATCTCTCTGGCTCATGGCAAATTCTACCAGATCTACGAACAACCTGTGTTTCTTGAGCATTATCATTATTCTGCTATTGTTCCACCTCAGGTTCAATGCTATTTTGTGGTTCTCGATCTTCATCGAGATCTATAGTTCTCCCACTGTCCCTTTTGGAAACAAAATCCTTTTCCATGAAGACAGCATCTCGAGCAATGAACACTTTCTGCTCAGAAGGACTATAAAAATAATACGCCTTTGTTTCTTTAGGGTATCCCACAAAATTGCACTCTTCGGATTTAGGTCCAAGCTTGTCAGATACTTGACGTTTTACAAACGCCTTGCATCCCTAAACTTTCATAAAGTTCATGCTTGACCGTTTCTCCTCCCATATCTCATATGGAGTCTTTTGAACCTTCTTGGTTGGAATACGATTAAGTGTGAAAGCCGCTGTTTCTAGAGCATAACCCCAGAAACTTATTGGAAGATCTGCATGACTCATCATCGATCGTACCATGTCCAACAAGGTGCGATTTCTCCTCTCTGAAACTCCATTCCATTGAGGTGTACCTGGCGGAGTGAGTTGTGATACAATACCACACTCTTTTAAATACTCTTTAAATTCGGTGCTTAAGTATTCACCCCCACGATCGGATCGTAAGATCTTAATACTTGCACCTCCGCCTATTTGCTTTTCTACTTCAGCCTTGTATTCTTTGAATTTTTCAAAAGAATCGGATTTGTTCTTCATAAGATATACATATCCATATCTACTGAAGTCATCAGTAAATGTTATGAAGTAGTAGTAGCCTCCTCTAGCCATCACACGCATTGGGCCACATACATCACTATGTATTAGCTCCAAACGTTCAGTGGCCCTTTGACCCTTACCAGTAAAAGGGGCTTTAGTCATCTTACCAAGCAAACAAGATTCGCATTTTTCGTATGATTCAAAATCAAACTTATCCAAGTATCCATCTTTATGTAATTTGGAAATGCGTTTCTCATTTATATGGCCTAGACGACAATGCCAGAGGTATGTTTGATTTGAGTCATTTACTTTAAGTCGTTTGTTTTCTATGTTACAGATAGGATTATCCAAATCAAGAACATATAAACCATTAAATAAACGCGCAACACCATAGGTTAAATCATTCAAAGCAAAAGAGCAACTGTTGTTCTTTATTGTAAACGAAAAACCTTTCTTGTCCAAACAAGAAACAGAAATAATGTTTCTGCGAATCGCAGGCACGTAATGACAGTCATTTAGTTCTAAAACAAGCCCAGAGGGCAAAGATAAATAATAAGTTCCTACGGCTAAAGCAGCAACTCTTGCTCCATTGCCTACTCGTAGGTCCACTTCTCCCTTAGCCAAAGTCCTACTTCTCTGCAGTTCCTGCACATTTATACAAATGTGAGAAGCACATCCAGTATCCAATACCCAAGATGTAGAAATAGACAGATTGACTTCTATAACATAAATACCTGATCCAGAAATCTGAACACCCTTCAATTTCTTCAGATCCTCCAAGTAAGCATGACAGTTTCTCTTCCAGTGACCAGGCTTGTGACAATAGTGACAATCACCTTTGTCAGCCTTTGCGACATCTCCCTTCGGCTTTTTAGCCTTTTTGAAAGAGGGCTTAGAAGGACCAAGATCTTTCGGTGTAACCTTTTTCTTGCCCTTCCATTTCCCCTTTCCCTTAGCACCTTTCTTGCCCACCATCATTATGGGAGCTTTCTCAGGTGCCTTGACCATATTTGCTTCAGTGGTCCTCAGCATGGCCAATAATTCCATAGGAGTCTTATCTTGCTCAGTCATATTGGAAGTCATTATGAACTGAGCATAGTCGCTGTTCAAAGATTGCAAGATTATATCGACTTGAGCCTCTCGCTGAAGCGGGAAACCCAAACGAGCAAGGTAATCACAATACCCAATCATCTTTAGAACATGTGGTCCGACTGGTCCATTGCCCTGCTTACACGAGAAGAGTGCTTTGCTTGTGTTGAACTTTTCAACACGAGCCTGTGATTGAAACATCGTTGAAAGATGTTCAAACATGGTATAAGCATTCATATCAAAATGCTGCTTCTGGAGCTCAGCATCCATAGTAGCAAGCATAAGACAAGCCACATCAGTTGCATCATCAATATGCTTCTGATAAGCATTTCGTTGAGCAGCAGTGGCATTGTTAGCAGGGGCTTCCGGTGGAGGAATATCAATCACATAAGATTTCTTTTCCTGCATGAGAACAATTCTCAAATTCCTAGACCAGTCAAGGAAGTTCGATCCTGTCAGCTTGTCCTTCTCAAGGACTGATCGCACAGAGAAAGTGTTGTTTGTATTTTGTGCCATTTGTTTTCTACAATGATAAAATGCATAAGATAAGTTAGATTGTTACATTAATTATGTTCAAGTGATTATGACATATTCATAATATATCTCCCACTATTTTTTATCAAATTAATAGCCCTTACTATTAAATCGGAAAGAATATCCCATAAATTTTTCTAGTGAGCCAAGATCCATATTTCATCACATCCTAAGTCAACCACTGGTAGTCCTTAAAACATGATTATTTAGGTAGACAACAGTTGTCAATTATATCATATATAATTCTTGGATAGTTTGGTGAACAACAATTGTTCTTGTTTATCTAATAGACTTTGAACCAAACTCTATGCTTCTAAGTTCATAATAATTGAATATAACCGTTTATTTTCACCTTATTATGACGACTCAGTTAAGTTAAACCCAATGATACAACGATCGAATATAACCGCTTATATTCGTCACATCTCACCACGATAGACAGGAGTCCCCTGCCACTGGTAGTCATTCCCCTTATCGATCTAGGATTCAATGAGTGTTCATTCATTGGAAAGCATCCGATTAAAACTTAATATTTTGTTAAGGGGTTTTGATTTAAAACGACCATGATCCCATCATAAAGAGATTCCCAATTTTTCCTTGAATTAAATACTTCAAATCAATATTCATCAATAGTTTGATTTCCAGGTTGTTGGAGGAGTCACAAGTGGCCTCACTTAATACCCAACTTCCTTACAGGTAAAACCCGTTTTTGACAAAATCTCCCCATATCTAAATCATTGAAAATTTGTATTTAATTCCGTGTTTCATAAACACAGAAATCTCATGATCGTTTGTGAAAATCGGACACTGGACACAGATTTCGCCAGATCTGCGCAGCGTATACAGAAATCGTATCGTATACAATCCCCATATCATGAACAAACAAAAATCATGTATATATCAATATACATACAGATTATATGATCATCATATGATCATCCCAATCATCATTAACATACAGTTTATACATATATATCAAAATCAACGCATCATACATGACAATCATCAAACATGCTCGTATATATATCAAAACTGTAACATATAACCGAATTAAAACGTTTTTGCAAGTAGCTCTGATGCCATTGATGGGTTTCGAGCATAAAAAACGCAGCGTAAAATTAAAACAAAACAATAATTATCGAAACCCTACCGCAGGATCCATGCAAAAACATGATATTTAATTCGGAGATTGATGATTTACCTTAAAGAAGCTTTACGATTGTATGTCTAATGGAGATCCAAGCTTTCACGATCGTTGAGTGCTCCTCTTCGAAGCCTCCTCTACGGTATCCACACGAACACTCCAAGAATGATTCTTGATTGGAAGGGAGGTACTAGCCTCCAATGAAAATATGAGATCTTCTTTTTAGGTTTTGGTTCAAGCGGCTGGGGATAATTTTTGTCGTACAAAATTAATTACCTTCTTTACCTATCATCATATATTTATATGATAGTGTAAGGTAAAAGCCCAACTAAAAACCTAGCCCAAGTTTGATTAATTAAATAATAGAATCAAATCCTATTATTTAAATAAATAATAATTAAGTCATACTTAATTATTAAAATCATATCTCATTTGTATTTTATTATATCTTAATTAAGTCCCACTTAATTAATATAATAAAATACAACTAATCATTTAATTAATTTAAATTCATAATTTAAATTAATTCTTCCTTAAAATGTTCTATGTGTGTGACCCTGTAGGCTATCATTTAATTGGCAATAATTTTATTCTCTAATAAAATTATAAACAATGAGCGGCATCTAGTAATACATCATTGCTACCCAATTAAATAATAATTAAACCGTGATTCGATAAAACCTTTTGTGATTAATGTTCCCGTGTAATATAATCCCTTTAACCAAATATTATAGATTAAACTCGAGGCATGTTTCATGTCATCCTCTTCATAATTTAATCCGGGTTTACTTGATCCATGAGTAGACTATTAAAAACAAATCATTATTTGAGCACGGCCATGCATTTTATAGTCTCACTCAATCAAGAGGCCAATAATATCTCTCCTAATAATAGGAGGGTTAAATCCTTTATCTATCATTCATATTTCTCATACGATTCACAATATACCCGATGTCCACTTTTATCATTACCCGGTCAAAGGTAACTTTTAATGTAGTCAAAGTATATTATCCTCGTATAGAAATATAATGATCTCAAGTCAAAGGATCATTACACCATTATCACTGTGAGTCTTTCTTATGACTTAATTAACATGAAGAATCTCACGTTGGGTCTGTCCAGTACCATGTACTCTACATGTACCTATGTATTGACTTTAGTATCTCCATACTTATAACCAATGAGATGTGGTTATCAGTCAAAAACATACTAGTCTATTTATGTATTATTATTGTCCTGTATAATAATACTCGACTAGGGACCTTTAAGAATATGATATTATATAATCTCAAATTCAAGTTGTAAACTTAAACTATATAATGTGTATCATTATTCTAAGGACATTTATTATGCTAACAAATATCGCAGTAATTATAGTCATAATAAATACATTTATTTAATAATCAAATGACATAAGGTTTATTTAAGAAACAATGTATTGCCTCTAGGGCATCTACACTAACATTATTATGCTGGGCCGGCCCTGTCCCGGTCTCTTACGCTATTTTCAGTCCAGAATATTAGGTGTCGGAATCTTCGATCACCTTTAACAATAATTCGCTTAGCCGTCACGGTAAAAGAACACGTGCACCTTTATTTAATTCTCAATAAAATACTACTCCAATATCGTTCGGAAATAATGAACGTTAAACACCTCCAATAATTGGTTTTCCTCTTGAATGAGTAGAGGAAATATTTATGAAAAACTGTTCTGATCATGGATTCAGAATGAGGTAACCCATGTCAGTATTCACAACTTACTATATATATATATATATATATATATATATATATCTCCACTCTTAAATATCAATTAATATATAGTATGAGGATATTATTTAATATATCTCTATCATCTCCTCTGCGAGTACGAATGATGTATATCGATAAACGTCCCAACAATATGGACCAACTCATGAAATAAATTTGAACATCTCGAGTAATAATATCCGGATCACAGCTCAACAATAATATATATGCATGTAAATTGCATTAATAAAATCCGGTATAAACAACTAGATAGAATACTTGCATTTGTGTTTTGAAAACTTAATTAGCATACTTATGCATTTAAAATATATAAATACTCTGAACAATAGAGTATGTAGTAGTAAACTTGCCTGGTACTCTTGATGTAGCAGGGGCTCGTAGCGGAATCCGACAATCTAACAAAGTCAAGAAAATACACGATTAATCCCCTATACGATCCACTTATAACTCAATGCTGAGACACTTAAGCCAATCACAAACAAGGCACTAAGGGGTCCCTCTAGACTCGTACTAAGTCCATGTTATACTTAACCATTTATAACCTCGTTCTTTACACCAATATGTTAACTTGATAATCCTTTACAAGTTTCGTGTTTTAGTCGACTCGAAATTCCTGTTTTAACTTAGCCAAAATGGATGGTCAAAGTAGTATCTCTAGAATTGACTTTTCTGAAAATTACTATTCCTCGACTCGCACTCCACACTTTTAATAAATCACTGGAAACATCATTAAATACGAAACCACTTATAAAATCATCTTTGGTATTTTTAATATTTATCATAAAAATCTTGATTTGAAAACACGGGTCTAGATAGGTGGAATGTATTTTCGAAGTTGGGTCAACTGCAGATTTTTACTATTTGCACCACTTTTACTAAAACCTTCATAACTCGATAACCGTTAACTCAAATGACGCACCATTTTCGCGTACACGATCTAGATAATGTCTAAGAGGTAAATAACTCAAGATTTGGCTCTGGTAAGAAGACTCATTTTTTGTAATTTACAAAACAGGGCAGAGGGTTTGAAATAAATAGTGTCACCTCCTAAAAGGGCTTTTCCACTTGCGCAACCTCGGCTGACGCATTTTTATAAAATCTAAAAATAATGTTTTTAACTCGAAACCTTTCTAACTGACCTTAGTATTTATCCTCAAAATTTCATATTATAAATCGACTGTTAAGGGTCTCATTCATATCCTCAAAGTAGGTACATTTCTACAGTTCCATTCCCCAAACAACATTCACTAAAATGGTCATATCTCCTAAACCGTAAACTCTTTTGACGTGATTCTTGTGGCCAAATAAACTAGACAACAATATCTACAAAATATGGGCAGTGGTTAGCATTTAAAAAAAGTTATGGTCTCGGGTGGCTACTGTTTTTAGGAGCTAACAAAATTTCGCCATTACGACTGCTATAACTCGGACATTTCCATTTTACAAACACTTCAAACCAATCACCAAGGCATACCATCCATCCTTACCAACAACAAACATCCATTATACAACTCTAAGGTCAGTGGTGTGGCTCAAATCCAACACCCAACATTTTACACATTATATAAATCCAAACAACCAGTAAATCACTTAATCACGATCTCATCTTTATATAACATCAAAACTACATCAAAAACTCATATAATCTCAAAGCATGGTTTAGGGTTTTACCTTCCTTGAAGCTCTAAGAACACTAACAAAGCTTGTTAGTCCTTAAACAAGCCTTAGGTAACCTTTACAAAGCTTAAATTCATGATCAAAACAAGAAAAACAAGGTGAAATACTATTTATCACTATTCATCATCAACTTTGAGAGGACTTTTGAATACCTTACACTCCATATTTGAAGCTGAAATTTTAACCATATCTTCTACTCTTCAAGAGCTTTCTTTTGAGTCATAGATCATCAAACTTGAAGCTTCCTAGCTAGGGTTTTGAGGCCCATCTTTATCTAAAATTTTGTATAGGCTGGTCAGAAACTGCCCAAAATTTTGTATTCTTGGTTTTCTTTATTTTTCTCTCTTTTAATCTCTTGTTTAAATAGTTAGTAAATGTTTTTGTGAGATATTTGTGATATAAATCAGCTATACACTCTCTTAATCCACTTGTCAAGCTTGTGTGGTGTGCAAAATGTGGTGACAAGTAGCCTTGTTGGCATGTTCTTGATCTAACACCTCATTAATCCTTTTGTTTTGATTTCTTGTTTTTCTTTTCCACCAAATTCACTTGATATAAAACCCTAGATGATCATGCATGGTTTCCAATCTCGTTACGCATTTAATCCATAATTTGTTTCGCGTTCGCTTTATCGCTTAATCTCGTTATAAAGTTCTAGCGATTTCTAGAACGTTCGTTATACTAACTCAGGGGTTTTCGTTATAACTCCTTAAATCACCTTAAATAAAATAATGAAATATAAAATCCTTCTTGGTCCCGGAGTATATTGTAGAAGGGGGGGTTGAATGCAATATAGATAATTTCAAATCTTTAGCTCAACAACAATGATAAAGATTGTAAACTATCTACACAGGAATTGCAAACACAAGTAGTAATTCAAGATGTTCTCACAAAATAAATATTTTATTTATTTTGTAATGTGTTGTTACAACCTAGAGAAAAATGGTTTTCTCAAGCTTCGACTTCTTGAAAGAAATCAATACAGAAAGAATGAGAGATGTGTCTCTATATAGACTAATCTTTCTCTAACATCTCAGTCACATGGGTCGCGGAGCTGTTGTCGTTTTCAAGTAGTAGCTCCTCACAAGTTGCCCACCCATGTGACCTTTCCTAAAATGCTATACAAATAGAGTTATCTTTAAGCATAAGGCATTCTGGGTTCTTTCTAAAATTAGCTATAACAATTCTAGTAGATGCAGACTTGTCATACTCTTGAATTGTCGAGCCTTGTCTTGTGATCTCTCAATCTTCTGTCGTAGTCTTGTAGGTTTGCTACAATCTTTGATGAATTGCAGCAAATCTGTTTCTCGAACATCTAAATTGTCACGGGGGTTTGATTGAGATAAAATCCCCAAATCAAATAATTCAGTGAGAAAGTAACCTTTGCCGCCAAGTTTGCTGTCATAGGAATATTCAGTAGTTGACAGTATGAGCTCCCGCCAATGTTGCTGTTGGAACTCCAAACTTGCTGTCAAGTATGAGAATGTTGTTGTCCCATGCTTCAGCCAATGTTGCTGTCAAATGAGACTTGCTGTCGTGACCTTGCAACATGCAGTCTTCTTGTAACGTTACCATCAATGTATTGACAGTAACTTTATTATTGCTGTCGAACTGATGTATTCTCTTGAGGCTTGAACATATCAATGAACTTCTTCCAAGATACATACTTATTACATTTCAGCAATTATTTGATTACAAGAACACACTCTGGCTGTGACAGTATGTTCTACTTAGCCTATACAAATAAACTAAGTACTAGTTAAGTTGTCTCTATGCTATCACCCATAAAGCCTAACAATCTCCCCCAATTTGTTTTTATGGACAATAACAACAAATTCTCAATACAAGCATGCTGACAACTTAACTAACATAGATCAGAATAGGATTCTAGAACATTTCCAAGCATTTAGCATTACATAGGACAATGATCTAAAGCAGAACAAGTACTCCTCGAGGTTGAGTAGATATGAGATTTACTTATCTTGTTATTAAGCTTTCCTGTTCTGTCTGTTCTCTCTCTTTCTGTGTAGAGCTTCTTCCAAGTACTTTCTGAGATCTTGCACTAGTTTCTTTTCATCAGCAGATACATCATCATCTTCAATCTCATCAATGTACTGTTGGATTTGTTTAGAAGAGACATTCTGAACATCTTTCAGATCAAACCATGATTCAAATCATAGGTGTAAGTTCTGAATTTCAAGATGTTGTTCTCAATCTTGAATCTTCTGCCAGGAAAAGAATTCAAGGTCACTCTTCTGTTTCTGTCAAGTTTTGGATCTTCATCTCTCCTACTATAAAAAATAACTTCCAATTCCCATGCGCACAGCATTTCCAGTTTGTGAGATGATCCAACAACTTTCCAGTATAGACCTTTCAGTACACTGGTCCTCAGCTTGTGAAAACTATCTGCATAGATTTCTTCTTTGCCATCTATGATCCTGAGAGGATTTTCCAGTGCACATGGCTGATAGTTTGGAGCTTCACTGTTCATCTTATTGACTTTCTTGCATTTTTCTTTCAACTCAGCTTCCACTACCTCAGCAGTCAGTTTACCAATATTAGCTTTTCTCCTAGCAACTTCAGCAGCTAATTCGGCTTCTTAAGCAGCCATTGCTTCAGGTGTATAGGAGGGCATCCTTTCTGTCCAATCATATTTAGACACAAGTTCTTCCTCATCTATACTCACATCCTCATTCGCATCATCGATATTTCTCCAGTCACCATATTTCTCATAAAGTTCAGCATATCTTTCAGCATGGTACTTTTAGATGTGTTTCATGGCTTTCTTAGGAACATTTTCATATGTCCCCATAAGCTCCACCATTCTTTCCAACACGAAGTAATCAACTCTACGCCTTACTTCTTGTGATGTTTGTTTTAGAGTGTATCTATCAATTATTGTTGACATATTCACCATAGTGAAATCCGTCTCAACAAACATGACTTTTGATTTATCTTTCCAAAGAATGTATCTGGATGCATATTCCTCAGAGTTATCCAGCTCCAATTCGACTGAAGTGATATCTCTTGTCACAGCTTCCTTCTGGATTTCGAAGCTGTTTGTTTCTCTTCTTCGAATAGGCTTCTTACGAAATACTACTCCATGCTTCTTTTTCCTTGCTACAGCCTTTGTCTTGCCCTTTCTTAGAACTGTACGCCAGGCTTTTGCTCTTTGTTTTGTCTTTCTAGACTTGGATGTCTTCACAGTTTTGCCTATGATAGCTTCTTCATTCAGGCTCTTGACAGTGTCTTTCATGACAGCGTCTTCTTTGACAGCAGCTTCTTCGACAGTAACTTCACCATTCTTGACAGTTTCCTTGTTGACAGTATCTTTTTCAACATCAAAATAATCAATAATAAATCTTAAGATACTTCCTTCCAGTGTGTCAAGAATGTCTGTCTCTCCCTCATCTTTAGCTTCAGCATCTTTCTTATCATCCTTGGGAGCTTCTTCTATTGCTTCCTCCTGAGTCTGACTTCCAGTAATCTCAGCAGTTTCTTTACCACTTCCAGTTGTACCAGATCCTCTAGTTCTATCAAGATCATCATCATCAAGGGTGTCATCATATGTGCAGCTTCCACCACTTTCACTTCTTCTGGCATTAGCTTCAGAAATCAATTTCTTCACTTGAGAGCTAAGACTTTCATCTCTCTTTGATAGCAGTTTGTGAATAGCTTTGACAGCCTTAACTTTGTCTCTGTTTATTTTAGATTTGAGGATTTGTTTTAGTACTCCCATAATTGTGTTAGAATGCAATCTGGGTTCTTCACTTAGGATCAGAAATCCAATCCTTTTAGCTCATGTGCTTGTGGTTGTTCTGTAGCAAATACCATAGGGTTCTTCAATCACTTCTGGTAGCTTTTCTTCAACAAGACCTTTAATTTGTGCTAGCAGATCGTTATTGAAGATTGTAGAATTGACTTTCACTTTCGTTCCCATGGCATTCAGCACTCTAGCTTGCAGACTTTGCAGTAGCTGCATTGTAATGAATATAGAGATGCCAGTTTTCAGATAAACATCAACTGCCCATCTTTTATCCAGATTCACCTTCACAGAGATACTTGTTATTTTGTCCTTCAGTATTGGTGACAGTTTTTATATACTCCTCCTGCCTCTTTTATGGCACTATTCACCAATGCACTGAATTCTTCATCTTTGTTCTGCAAAGTACTCTCCATGTAGCTAACCATCATCATTTCTGCCTCTTCTCGACTATATCCACTTCCATCAGACCAAATGTATCCTTTTGTAGGATTTACCTTTTCAGGCATTTTGTCTTTGCCTTTACCGAGTCTGTTGGATTCTTCCATTTCTCTCCAATGTTTCTGCAATAGAGTTTCCATGACTTCAGGAACTGGTTCATTGATTTTCAGAGGAGGCAATGTTGATGTTTGAGCCCTTTGTAATTGCTCCAATATTTCTTTAATCACCAACATTGGCTCACCATCTACTTCAATAGATTCACCAATTCCACTAGCTCTCAACTCTTCACCAAAGATTCTGTCTTCATTTGCATTTTGCTCCCCCTTACTTCCATCTCCATCTTCTTCCATTTGCTCCCCCTCTCTTCTAGACTCCCCCTTTCTTGTTGCTCCACCTTGTGTCTCCTTCTCTACTGGACTTATAGTATTCTGACTTTGCACTTTATTCTGATCTACCACTTTCTCCCCCTTAGTTAAGTTGACAGCACTAAGGACAGCAGAAAACGATAAAAGATTTTGTTGAATCTCAGCAAAGCCAGTAGCTACCATTGTGGACAGAGCATCAAGTTTAGCTTCCATGGATGCAAATCTGCCCTCAAGGGATTTCAACCTTGATTCAGCTTGTTTAGAAGGACCATCAGACCTTAACCTTTTTGATGAGACAGGAAAAGACTGAGGCAAGGAGGCTATAGGGTGTCTTACACTCTCATTGTTTTTCTGAGTGATCTCATCACTCCTCACAGAATGACTCTCAAGGCCTAGTGCCTTTTTTGTGGGGTTCCCTCAAATTCACTCTGGACATGCTCAAGTCCCTCTCCTTTTGCCAGCTCATTTGGCTGCCTCTCATTTTTATGCTCACCTCTCTTTTCTTTTATCTCTCTTTTCTTTTGCACACCCTCACTCATCCTAGATGCATGGGTATGAGCAGTACTTACATGCATTGAAAGAGAAGGTTTAGATTTTACCTTTCTGAAAGAAGAGATTGGCACATGATCATTATCAGAAGCATCTTCAACAATTACTGAATCTTGATCAAACTGTGAAGAGGTGACAGCATCTTTGCCCAAAATGTTACTGTCCAGAGGTGGGTTGACAGCAACTTTTGTGGTGTCTTTAACAGCAGCTGAGGCTATGACAGCAACTTCCTGAAGGTCAGTTGCTTCTTGGAGGTCGACCAAGATTTTGGCTGTTTAATTTTCTGGCAGATTGCCATCTTGATCTAGCTCAATGTTTGAGGGAGTGGTATCCATTTCACTTTGAGAAATGGGTTCTTGTGGACCACTTGATGGGGGCTCATCCATTACTTGAGATGGATGATCAAAACCTGAAGGGTTGGGACTGTCCCCTTCTCTAGGTTGTTGAGAAGAAACAATTGATGGATTAGAGAATAAGGAAGGTGATGGTATAGAAGAGATTTCTGGCTGTTCCACAGAGATAACTTGTGGAACATCAAGAGTAGAAGTTTCATGACCCTCACTGTGCCCTAACTCCGTGTGCATTTCTGCAAGTGTAGGCTCCTCATGAGTGAGTACATGAGGTTGTGCAGATTCTTTACAGGATGCCTTGGGAGACAGGCCAGTTTCAATAGATACTTCTTGTTGAGAAGAAGCACCTAGGGATGTGTTTGATTCCCTTTTATCCTCCAAAGCCTTTTGTGAGACTGAGGGGTGGCTGACAGTGGTTTTGTCCCTCTTAGCTCTCTTCTTCTTAGACTCAAGAGGAACCACTGTGGATTCACTTTTACTAACATCCTTATTTGCTGCATCAGGTGCAGTTTCTCCCTCAACATTCTCAGAACTACCACAGACTCCAGTTTCCAAGGGTCTTTTCTTGGATTCTTGCAAGGCTATTTTTGTGGCTTTTGTTTGTCTGGAATGTCTGATTGGAACGAATGGTGTAGAATGTGGGTTAACTGAATTTGGGTCTAATTCAGCTTCATTCTCAAGGGAGAAATTAACATACCCAGAAGGTAGCTCAAAATCAAGATTAGGCTCTTGATCGGCCATGTGTTTGGTGAAACAGAGTGAAATATGTGCATTCAAATTTTGTGAATTGAGTGATGTGTGTGTGTTTCTTTTCAAAACATTGCACTCCATAATTAGATATGCATTATCATCAGTACCACATAATGAATTTAAGCACATTGTAAGAAAGCGAGGATAAACATGTACCTTCCTGCTCAGAGCTGACTTGAGTTGACTCATAAGCAGCTTTCCAACATCCACTTTGTAACCATGGACTAGAGAGTGAGTGAGCTTCTTGATGTATGAGGGAATTCCATTCCAGCCAGTGGTTTTGGTTGAGAAAACCGGTTGAGAAAACCTTCACCATGACATCAAAAATCATGCTCCATTCTTTTCTCAAATACTTTCTGTCCATTTCACCAGTTGAGTACCAATTTGTTGTACCCTCTTCAAGGACAGGACCAGAATATCCAATTTTTAAGAAAAACTTCTTCAGGGTTTCATCACTTGCAAGTTCCTTGTATGATTCTTTAGCTTAAGTCCAGTTCCCAAAGCTTCGTTAATACCTTTTATTGTGATGATGCAGGTAACCCCTTTGATTTTGCAGTTTATGGTGTCTTTACCTGCACCTCCTGGAACAAAGGCAGATTTCCAGAATTCTTCAAGTCTTTCTAGGCCCAAAGATGGAGTAGAGGTTATAGCATGACCTAGATAGGACTTGTTTAAGAAGGATATGAGTCCTTTGAAACCTCCACCAGCATCTCCAGCAGAGAGAATACCAGCAAAGTTTGTTTGAGAAGAGGATTGTTTGGGTGCCATTTTTTCTTTGAGTTTTGGGAGAGAGATTTTTGCTTTTGAGAGAGAGAGGTTATGTTGAGTGTTGTGTGTTTGTGTGTTTGATAGTTGCTTACATGAAAATAGCAAATGTTTTACTGAAGAAGGGAAAGTAGCAATGTCTTAGCCCATTAATCAGTCACGTGGTGTTGTGGATAGTTACTTTTTAGTGGCTGTAAGTCGTGGAGGTAAAATCCCAATTAAATCGGTCCACTAATCTTGACAGTAACCTGTGCGCTGTAACAAATTCATTAGTAATTTAGGAGGATGACAGCAAGTTTTTCTTGACAGTAACATCGGTGCAAGAACATGCTGTCACCATTAAGCAATTTATACAATTTCCTTTAAATTTCATGACAGAAACTTTTTCCATTGCTGATAAGGAACTTGCTGTCAAGGCACATCGTGACAGCATCTTCACTTATTGACAGCAACTTGAGCGAAAATAATTTGTGTAATGAATTTTAATCGACTTCGCCCATTGCTTAAGAGTAAAATTACCAATTAGCATTTTAATCGATTTAAGCACATATTTGTTAAGCAATCACACATCCACATACATCCACACACACAAGTATACACATGCATACACCAACAGTTGACTAAGATGAGAAGATAAAGGTGAATAAGACATGCAAGAACACTGGGAAGACGAAGCGATAATCATTTCATTAAAAAAAACTTAAAACAATACATAAAAGTTCTTGAGAACTAAACATTATTTTAAGTTAGGAAAAGCTTCCAGCAGCAGCCCTTCCACAACCTTCTCGATCTCCTTCTCATCGGAGACCCCCAGCATGTCTAGATAAGCTTGAAGCTTATCAAAGACTGTATCAAGAGGGGTCTCATCAGCAGCAGCAGTCCCCTCCGTTTGCTTAGGCACCTCTTTGCCTTTATCGTTGGCTGAGCTTTCTGAAGTGGACATCTCAGAAGCTTTCCTCTTGCTCATTCTCTAGAGTCTCTTAGTGTGTAATGAAGAACAATGGTTTGGCCTCAGTCTTATTTATAACACATTAAGTGATGCTACAGCTTCCCACACGCTTCTTTTTAATAAAGTATTAAACTTTAAAAATAAAAAGACTAACTAATGCCTGAGCTCATTTGAAATGACACGACTAGTTGTCACTGGCATGCGTATGGTTTAAATTAATGTCATGTGACTACTCATTACATAAGTTAAAACAGGCATGTAATTTGAATTTAGCATAGTCATAGCAAACATGTTGTCAATTAAACAAGTTGCACATACGACAGTAACTTCTCATGACAGTAACATTAAAAGCTACGGTCACAAGCTGCAATTTAACCACTTTGAAAATGTAAAAATTAGTAAGTTAACATACCAGATTTAGCATTCCCAATTCACGTACCAACCTGTTGAAGGTTGCTTCATCTAGTGGCTTCGTGAAGATGTCTGCAAGTTGCTTTTCTGTTGGAACATAAACTAGCTTCACAGTTCCCTTTTCAACATGCTCTCTGATGAAATGATGTCTAATATCAATGTGCTTCGTCCTGGAGTGTTGAACTGGATTATCTGAGATGGCTATGGCACTGGTGTTATCACAATAAATGGGAATATTGGACAACTCTAAACCATAATCCATTAACTGATTTTTCATCCAAAGAATTTGAGCACAGCAACTTCCAGCTGCAATGTATTCAGCTTCTGCAGTTGAGGTAGACACAGAATGTTGCTTCTTGCTAAACCATAACACTAATATTCCACCAAGAAATTGACAGCTTCCTGTTGTACTTTTTCTGTCAATCTTGCATCCAGCATAGTCTGAATCTGAATATCCTATCAGATCAAATCCAGAATCTTTAGGATACCAAATGCCTAAATTTGGAGTAGCTTTGAGATATCGAAAGATCCTCTTGATTGCTACCAAGTGTGACTCTTTTGGATCAGCTTGAAACCTTGCACAGAGACATGTAGCAAACATAATATTTGGTCTGCTAGCAGTTAGATACAGCAATGATCCCACCATGCCCCTGTAGGTACTAGAATCCACTGTCTTTCCTTTAGGATCCAAATCCAGTTTGGTTGCAGTAGAGATGGGTGTCTTGGCAGGTGATGCATCTTCCAAGTTGAACTTTTTGAGAAGTTCCTTGACATATTTCTCTTGGCAAATGAAGATGCCATCATCCTTTTGATGAATTTGTAAACCTAGGAAAAATGACAGTTCTCCCATCATACTCATCTCATATTTGTTCCTCATAAGAGATGAAAACTTTTCACACAGCTTCTCATTTGTAGAACCAAAGATTATGTCATCAATATAGATCTGCACCAGAATGATGTCTTTGCCATGATGCTTGTAGAACAGTGTCTTATTCACAACACCTCTTACAAATTGATTCTCCAGCAGAAAGGTAGAGAGAGTATCATACCAAGCTCTAGGGGCTTGCTTCAATCCATAAAGTGCTTTAAATAGTTTGTAGACAAAGTCATACAATTCAGCATTTTCAAATCCAGGTGGCTGTTCAATATACACTTCCTCCTCTAGCTCTCTATTGAGAAAAGCACTTTTGACATCCATTTGAAACACTTTGAAGTTACCGTATGCAGCATAGGCTAGGAAAATTCTTATGGCTTCAAGTCTGGCAACATGTGCAAATGTTTCATCATATTCTATTCCTTCCTGTTGACAGTATCCTTTGGCCACTAGTCTTTCTTTGTTCCTTGTCATGTTTTCTCCTTCATCCAGTTTGTTTCTGAAGACCCACTTTGTGTCAACAACTGATTTCCCTTTAGGTCTAGGGACTAGCTTCCATACATTGTTTCTCTCAAATTGGTTGAGCTCTTCTTGCATGGCTATCACCCAACCTGAATCCAACAATGCTTCATCAATTGACTTTGGCTCAGTTTGAGATAGAAAGCAAGAGAACATGCTGTCAGCAAGAACATTTCTCCTTGTACTTATACCAGTAGTGGGATCACCAATGATTAGATTGCTGGTGTGATCTCTGTTCCACTTAGTGGTTCTAGGCAAGCTTCTTTCTTGATCTGCTTGATCAGTTCCTCTTTGAGGAGTTGATTCTCCACCATTGATGGTTTCTCCTTCATGTTCTTCAACATCTCCAGACTAATTCTCATTCTGATGATTGGGAGTTATTGTTTGAGACTGAGCTGGAGTTTGAATAACATCATTGGTGTTAACAGCATCTCTTTCAAACTCAATGGTCTGAGTGCAAGTAGGTTCATCAGCAACAACTTCTTCTTCCTCCAAGTAACCTTGATTTTCAAATCTAAGAGGCTCCATTTGACCATCCTCTTGTAATCCAGGGAACTTGGTTTCATCAAATCTGACATTTACACTTTCTTCAATGACTTTGTGATCAATGACATAGACTCTGTACGCAGTCCTTTCCAATCCATATCCCATGAAAATGCCTTCATAAGCTTTAGCATCAAACTTTCCTTTCCTTTCATGGTTGTCAATCATCATGAAACACTTACTCCCAAATACATGAAAATATTTGACAGTTGGTTTCTTTCCTGTTAACAGATAGTAAGGAGTGTTTCCATGAGTCTTCTTGATCAAGGTTCTGTTTTGTGTGTAGCAAGTTGTATTAATAGCTTCTTCCCAGAAATATGTTGGTAATTTAGAATCATTCAACATAGTTCTTGCAGCTTCAATGAGAGTTCTATTCTTCCTTTCTACAACTCCATTTTGTTGTGGTGTCCTGCCAGTGGAGAATTGTTGGACAATGCCTTCTTCCTTGCAGAAGTTTCCCAATGTGGCATTTCTGAACTCAGTACCATTGTCACTTCTCAGATATTGAATTTTTGCATTCGGGGTTCTATCAAGAACTCTTATGTGATCAATGATTTCTTGAGCAGCTTCGTCCTTTATCTCTAAAAACTTTACCCAAGTGTACCTCGAGTAATCATCCACCATTACCAGGGCATATCTCTTTCTTGCAAGAGATTGAACATTTACTGGACCAAACAGATCCATATAAATTAATCTGAGTGGCTCAGTGTTGGTATTCACTTGCTTTGACTTGTGCACTGATCTTTTCAATTTACCCATTTGACAATCCTTGCACAGTCCTTCTTGACAGAATTCCTGTTGAGGTAGTCCTCTCACCAAATCCTTCTCCATCAGAATATTCATATTCTTGAAATTGAGATGGGAGAGCTTCTTGTGCCAAAGCATGCTTTCACCAACTGATGCTTTACAGTAAAAACAGTAAGACTTGTCTTTATTCACAGAATTTAAGTCTGCAACAAACAAGCTTCCTTTCCTGACTCATTTCAAAGAGAGGCTTCCATCCTTCTTGTGATAGATATTGCAAACCATCATATCAAAATCAACCTTGAATCCCCTATCACTGAACTGGATGACACTGAGTAGGTTATGCTTCAATCCATCTACAAGAGCAATGTCTTCAATGACAACATTTCCAATTTCCAAACAGCCATATCCCACAGTGTAACCTTTGCTGTTGTCTCCAAAAGTTATGATTGGGCCGGCTTTCTCCACAAAATGTGATAGCAGGGCTATATCACCTGTCATGTGTCTGGAGCATCCACTATCGATGATCCACATGACTTGCTTCTGCTTTTTGCCCTGCAAAATAGATGATTTTAATTTGCATCTGGTACCCAAACTCTGTTGGGTCCTAGCGTTACATCATCATTATTCATATCATTCTGTTTCACTTTTGAATCAGCACTAGAATCCTCCTGTTTGACTTCTTTCACAGTCCACTTAGGCTTAGAGTTAGACTTGGTCTTTCTCTTGGTGGCTGTTGCCTTTTTACCAACATAGGCAGGCTTAGAAGTCTCAGCAGTTTGCATATAGGAACATCTTTCAGTAGACAGAATAGGCAAATTGAAACAAGTACTCATAACAACAATCTTGTATGGCATACATTCAATATTATTACAGACGTCCACTTCTCTTTGCATGATGGGGGTTCTATGTAAGTTAGAACTAACATTGGTCGCATTAACCTTGTTCTTGTTGGGTTTCTTACAAACAAATGTTAAATGTTGAGATGAGCCACAATTATTGCAAAGCTTCCTAGGAGCGTCTTTAACATGAGCATAGCCATTCTTTTTGTTAATTCCTAACTTGCCATTCCTATTCTTAGGCTTGTAGGCATTTGCCTTGACAGTATGTTCTGAAGTTGCTGTCGAGCTACCTTTGACAGTACCTTTCTTTCCCTCTTTCTTGATAGCAGGCTTGAAAGTTGCTGTCTTGGATTCTCTCTTGACAGTATCTTTTGAAGTTTCTGTCATATCCTTGTTGACAGCTACTTTAGAACATTCTGTCTGATTGCTTGGCAAAGTTTCTATCACGGGAGACTTGACAGTATCTTTCCCTTCATCTAGTGTGCTATCAACGCACTTATCCTCATTAAGAAGCTCTTGTTTGATGAACAGGGAGGTTTCATCAAAATCAGCTTCAAGATTTTTAAAAATCGGTTTGTAAACTCTTTTGAGAATATGAGGTTTGACAGCATCACTATCATCAAGAGCAATTTCCTTTACATGCCTCCTACCATACTCGAAGCCTATACCTATCTTTTGATTCTCAGTGTGATTATCATGATATTCCTGGACTAACTTAGAAGAGTTTCTAAATGCTTTGAGTTTAAACTCATTTTCTGCAATTTGATTCCTGAGAAGTTCCTCTATTTCCTTAGCACATACAATATCATTTTTCAATCTAGTATTCTCTTGAGCTAACGAATCTAGAGGACTGGTTCTAAGCAATAACAATTCATTTTCAAATTTGAGAGTTTCATTCTGTTTAGTTAACTTAGCAATTTCTTCGTGAGCAGCAGATAAACTAACATGAATATTAAACATCTCAGCACTTAAATCTTCAATGGTATGCTTGTATTCAGTTTTAGACATATCAAGTAAGACTAGAGATGGTACCTGAGTTAAGGAACTAGAAGCTTCATCATCAGATTTAGCCAAGAGGGCCAAGTTTACAAACTCTTCTTCTTCCTCATCTTCAGAATCATCCCAGCATTTTCCTTCAGCCACATAGGCTTTACCTTGATTCCTCTTAAACTGATTTCCAGATCCTTTTCCTTGATTCTGTTTTGGTCTTCTGCATTCAGTAGCAAAATGACCTAGCTCATTGCAGTTGTAACACCTGAACTTCGACCTATCCACCATCCCGATCTTGTATCCACCTCTCGTGGCACCACCAGTAGATTTTGAAAAACTCCCCTTGTTGAACTTAGATGTTTGACCCAGTGGCTTGTATGACTTGTCCCTTCTGAACTTGATGTTCTTGAATCTCTTAGCCATATAAGCCATGGTTGGATTATCCATGCTTTCAATCTCTTCTATTGTGTAGAAGTCTTCATCTTCAACATCTTTGAGCTGTAGAACCACCTTCTCCTCGTCATCCAACACCTCTTCAATCTTCAATGGTGGTACTTGTGTTGGTTGTGAACTTTGTGAGGATTCACTTGGACAAGCTACTTGCGATTCATGAGCTATAAGGGCTCCTTATATGTTTGCCAACTTTCCTTTGGTTCCAGTTTGAATAGCTCTCTTTTGAAAGAGTTTATGATTTGATCACACCATAGAGAGTTTCTAGAGAGACATCGTTCAAGTTTCTTCCTTCTCTTATGGCTTTGACTTTGTGCTCAAGATGCTCAGGGAGAGTGAGCAGAAATTTGATATTGATCTCCTTTCTATCATAGAACTTCCAATGAATTTGCAACTCAGCTATTAGCTTACTGAACCTTTCAAACATGTGTGTGAGTTCTTCGCTTGGCTTGGCCATGAAGGCTTCATATTGTGATACAAGAATTTGCCTTTGATTTTCTCGGACCTCTTCACTTCCTTCACACAACAGCTCTATCTTACTCCACATCTCTTCTGTAGATGAACATCCCATGACGTTACCACACATGGCTTTATCTAAAGTGAGAGAGTCGAGCAAGATAAGTTGTAAGTAGTCATCCAAGGCAACTTTCTCCTTTTCGGTCTCTGTGTATTCAGAAAGCCTCTTGGCAACCCAATGGGCTGGAATGACTTCGTCATTTACAGTAGCAGCAGCTACTTCCTTTTGAGGAATGAAGGGGCCGTTCTCAAGGATTCCCATGTATAGTGGATGGGCAGCTTTGATAAATAACAAGATCTTTCTTTTCCAGAAATTGTAGTTCTCTTTATCAAAGACTGGAATCTTGATACCACTTGACTTCTGAACACTCGTCATGATCTTCAGATTTGTATATCAATCTGTTGTTCTGATACCAGTTGTTGGTCCTGGAGTATATTGCAGAAGGGGGGGTTGCATGCAATATAGATAATTTCAAATCTTTAGCTCAACAACAATGATAAAGATTGTAAACTATCTACACAGGAATTGCAAACACAAGTAGTAATTCAAGATGTTCTCACAAAATAAATATTTTATTTATTTTGTAATGTGTTGCTACAACCTCGAGAAAAATGGTTTTCTCAAGCTTCGACTTCTTGAAAGAAATCAATACAGAAAGAATGAGAGATGTGTCTCTATATAGACTAATCATTCTCTAACATCTCAGTCACATGGGACGCGGAGCTGTTGTCGTTTTCAAGTAGCAGCTCCTCACAAGTTGCCCACCCATGTGACCTTTCCTAAAACGCTATACAAACAGAGTTATCTTTAAGCATAAGGCATTCTGGGTTCTTTCCAAAATTAGCTATAACAATTCTAGTAGATGCAGACTTGTCATACTCTTGAATTGTCGAGCCAAGTCTTGTGATCTCTCAAGCTTCTGTCGTAGTCTTGCAGGTCTGCTACAATCTTTGACGAATTGCAGCAAATCTGTTTCTCGAACATCTAAACTGTCACCGGGGGTTTTTACTGAGATAAAATCCCCAAATCAAATCATTCAGTGAGAAAGTAACCTTTGCCGCCAAGTTTGCTGTCATAGGAATATTCAGTAGTTGACAGTATGAGCTCCCGCCAATGTTGCTGTCGGAACTTCAAACTTGCTGTCAAGTGTGAGAATGTTGCTGTCCCATGCTTCAGCCAATGTTGCTGTCAAATGAGACTTGCTGTCGTGACCTTGCAACATGCAGTCTTCTTGTAAAGTTACCATCAATGTATTGACAGTAACTTTATTATTACTGTCGAACTGATGTATTCTCTTGAGGCTTGAACATATCAATGAACTTCTTCCAAGATACATATGTTGGTGTATACTGAAAATATTTATTTAAAGTATATACATTTATTTCTGGCCCAGTTTTATTGAGAATCATTTAAATGTTTACATGCTGTCTAATATTATATATTGTGGACAATCTAGTATCAAATGGGATACAGAATATTAGATTGTTAAATACGATTTATATAATATAATAAGGTTCACAGCACAGGTGGAGT
Organism: Saposhnikovia divaricata; assembly: GCA_036435485.1. NCBI lineage: Eukaryota > Viridiplantae > Streptophyta > Magnoliopsida > Apiales > Apiaceae > Saposhnikovia > Saposhnikovia divaricata. The sequence continues at coordinate 61,057,509 of CM071597.1, read as the reverse complement.
TAGACAATCCACTGGAATGGCTGTAGTATTATTTAGATTAGTTTATATTGACTAATAAATAATACTAGTATACTTTGTGTATATTGAACAGGATCAAATTTAGAATTGTTCCCTAATACTGATTAAGAAGGAGAACTAAGATTCTATGTTATTATTAAAGCTTAGGTTCTTAATCCAGATATAGTAATTGACACGTGTATATTATTTACATGCTTTGATTTATATATGAAATAATTCTTTTGATTTATTTCATTATATTTTGGGTGATGAAATAATATATATGGTGAATATTATTTATAGAAGGAATCCATGTCCTGATAATATTCAGCTTAATGATGTCCCCTTGAAAGCTCAAAAAGATTTAATTATGTGAAACCCTGCAGGTGGATTTATTCCGGCATAATTAAATAAAGGTTGAGTGGATGATCAAGGATATTAATTAAATGAATTATCAGTAATTTATTTAATTAATGGACATGCGATATTTTATACATGGGGAATTTAATAAGCAAATAATATTGGAACCGAATTAATTAATTAAATTACGGTATTGGGAAAGGTAGTGCAAATATTAATTCTTTAGTGGATTGAATTAATATTTAATTACATTGGGCTAGGCCCAAGATGTAATTAGAAGGCCCAACCTAATTATCCATGATCCCTATGGTAGCCCTATATATATTCTTATTCTCTTCTTGCTAGGGTTGGTCGAAAAAATTTTATAGCCACCCAGGAGCAAGAAGAGAGGTTAACTTGAGAAGACGAAGGTCACACTTCGCTCAAGGGAATTTGGGAATACAATAGAAGAGCGTGGAATCAACCGTTAACAAGGTGACTTTTCTATTCGTACTCGTTAATTTATTGTATCAAAAATCGCAGTGCCAAGATCTGATTGTCCCAACAATTGGTATCAGAGCCTGGTTCAATGGTTCTGCGATTTTTGATACGATGTCCATGTCGTAATTATATATGCATGTATATAGTGGTAGGCTTGTATATTCTGATTTGCAGGTTGTTATCCACTATTATGGCCATCTATATTTTAATTATGTGTTTGGATCCCACGTGGTTTAATCGTGGTTATTTTGTTTGGTTTCCACGTGGTTTATCGTGGTTGTAAAACACGAGGGTTGATCGTGTTAGAATAGATTTTACAAATTAGTTTTGTATTATATCTATTTTTTATGTAATTGTTTGATGGATTTTGTATAATCCGGGTATTTTGTAACAATTACGTGCGATCGGAAATTAAATCGGAGCAATAAAGTTTTCCGCTTCGTTGCTGATTGTTCGATTGAATTGCTGGTATATTAGTTCGAACAGAAAGTCTAAAAAAACATGAAGAACACAGTCGCGGCGTGTGAAAAAAAACCTGGACAGAGGCTGTAACGCAGTTCATACCTGCGTTACACGTTGATTCTGGCATGGAACGCATCACAGGGATGCGCAACAGCGTTTCCAGGAGAATAAGGCGGTCACGCAGGAGCCGAATGCGCAACAGGCTAAACAGAGTGGGTAACGTAGGCAGAGGATGCGTTATTGGAGTAGGATGGCAGAAAATATTTTTTTTTTTCAGCAGAATACAGGGCTGGAAATATTTTTTCACGGGGCCATAATAGTGGAAATTTTTATTTTAATTTTTTCCACTGATTTTAATTATTGCTTTAATTAATTATTATGTGTGTTGTTAATTATGTGTGTAATTATTTTTTAATTGCATGTTTAACATAATTAGGACGACCTGGACATAATATTTATTTATTATGCTTTAATCATGAATAGCATGCTGTTATGTTATGTGTTTTATGTATTTTTGATACATGTGGACTGCGATTAAATAACATAAGGTGATGCATGCTAGATAAAATTCCTCAATTTTAAATAAAAATTCTAAGTGGGTGAGGGAATTAATTAGGAATTAAATCCCACGGTCTCCATTATTTTGTATGTAATATAACCTTTTAAATAATGTAGATGGTATATATGATCACCTAACGTGGCATACTATTTACGGTATTTTAAAAGGTTGTAGAAATTACTAGAACAAAATTCTTAAATTAAATTACGAATATTGAAGGGTATATTGATCACCCTAACGTGACGTACCAAGTTTCATAGAATTCGTAACGAAAATTGAATACTCTTTTGATGTTGACTATGGAAAATTCTGTCTAGGAATCGATTATTAAGCGAGGTCGTTGTGACTCCTCCGAGACCTGGGAATTATCCATTAATATATCAAACGGATGTATTTGGTTTAAGTAATTTAAGATTTGATAATGGTATACACTTAGCTATGAAAAATAATATATAGTCCACCCTAACGTGGCGTATTATTTAGTAATAGGACCGAAGTAATATTTAAACGAATTTAAGTGGTATATATGTCACCCATCGTGGCGTACCAGATGCTTATGGTGTTTAAATATTAGTGCATTAATTTTAATTAATTGTTAGAGGAAACCAATAGGTTTTAAGATTTATGCAACTCTCTGATTATGTGTTACATGTATGATTCTCAGGATTAGATCATTATGGGCTTTAATCCACTATTCACCATACTTAAGGATAACAAACTTACTGGACCGAACTATACTGAATGGAAACGTAATTTGGACATAGTGTTGACTGCTGAGGGGTACAAATTTTGTACTTATGAACCCAAGCCAGATCAGCCTACTGAAGATGCTCCTGAAAGTGAGAAGGAGTATTATAAGCGGTGGGTTAAGGCTGATGAGATGTCGCGATGTTACATTCTGGCAGCAATGTCGGGTGTTTTGCAGCATCAGCATCAGGCTATGGCCACTGCTTCAGATATGCTCTTTAATCTCAAGGAACTTTTTGGAGAACAGAATAGGGCTGCTAGGCAAGTAGCAATGAAGGCTTTAATGAACACTCAGATGGCTGAAGGAACACCTGTAAGGGATCATGTTCTCAGGATGATGTCTCATCTGAATGAGATGGAGATCCTTGGTGTTGATATTGATGGGGAAACTCAGATCGATATCATCCTTATGAGTCTGCACAAAATTTTTGAGCAGTTCCGCTTGAATTACACCATGAACAAAAGGATGTATAGTCTCGCGGAACTTGTGACAGAACTTCAGGCAGCTGAAGGACTCTTTAAGCAGAATGTTCAAGTGAATGTGGCTGAGAAAGCTTCTTCCTCTAAGCCAAAAGGCAAGAAGAAGAAGAAGAAGGTTCAGACACAGAAAGCTGGAAAGATTGCTAATGCAGTGGGAGTTCAAGGTGGTGTGAAAAAGCATAAGGGCAAGTGCTTCAGGTGCAAGTAGTCAGGTCACTGGAAACAGGATTGTCCTCTTCCTAAGAAGACAAACGATACTGGTATGTCTCTTTCTCTAGTTACAGAAACATATTTAGAGGCTATATCTACGAGCACTTAGTGTGTAGATACAGGAGCCACTGATCATGTTTGTAACTATTTACAGGGGTTCCAGCTAACCAGAATGCTTAGAGATGGTGAGATATATGTGTTCATGGGAGATGCTACGAAAGTAGTAGTATTTGTAGTGGGAGTCGTTACTCTGGTTTAAGTAGGATTTTGGTTTTAAACAATTGTCTTAATGTACTCGTTTTAGAAGAAATTTGTTTTCAGTTTCTAAACTTGAGTTGGATGGTTAAAATGTTTGTTTGGATCATAATGTTTCTATTATGATGAATAAATGAATTATATGTTCTGGTACATTGCAAGACAATTTGTTTATAATTAATCCTAGTCAACCAACATTGCAACATAGGGTAATGAATAACACATCTTCTAGCTCAAACAAAAGAAAGGAACCTTCTGAATTGAACCAAACATATCTTTGGCACTTAAGATTAGGTCATATTGACGTGAGGAGGATTCAAAGACTGGTAGTAGATGGGCCATTAGGCTCGTTGGCAGTGGAGCCATTTCCAGTTTGTGAATCATGCTTGGAAGTTAAAAATGACTAAATTAGAGCTGAGAAAGAGTTAGAATTGATTCATTCTGATTTATATGGACCCGAGAATATCCAAGCAAGAGCTAGTTATGAATATTTTGTCACTTTTATTGATGATCATTCTTGGTACAAGCTTGGAGGATTCATGGATTATTTATCAGATTATGGGATCGCATCCCAGTTGGCTGCACCTGGAACACCCCAAAATGTTGGTGTAGCAAAGAGAAGGAACCAGACTTCTTTAAGAGAGTGTTAGATTGATGATGAGTCATTCAGATTTACCCAGATCGTTTTAGGGACATGCTTTATAAACATCGGCTTACCTTCTGAACATAGTACCTTCTAAGTCAGTTACTAAGACTCAGATAGAATTATGGACTGGTGACAAACCAAGCCTAAGGCATATTCAGATTTGGGGTTGTCCGGCATATATGCTGAACAAGAACGTGACTAAGTTGGGTTCTCGTATAGAAGTAAGGTTGTTTATAGGCTATCCTAGGGGAACGAAAGGATATTCATTTTATAGTCCTAAGGATCGGATTGTCGTTGTTAGCATTGATGCTAGATTCTTAGAGGAAGACTATATAATGAACCACAAACCCATGAGTAGTATTGTTTTAAAGGAATTAGTGGGAGGATTAGAAAATTCTAAGTAAATGCATAACTTGACACTAATACTGTTGGGACAATCAGATCTTGGCACTGCGAATTTTGATACACTAAATTAACGAGTACGAATAGAAAAATCACCTTGTTAACGGTTGATTCCACGCTCTTCTATTGTATTCCCAAATTCCCTTGAGCGAAGTGTGGCCTTCGTCTTCTCAAGTTAACCTCTCTTCTTGCTCCTGGGTGGCTACAAAATTTTTTCGACCAACCCCCAGCAAGAAGAGAATAGGAATATATATAGGCTACAATAGGGATCATGGATAATTAGGTTGGGCCTTCTAATTACATCTTGAGCCTAGCCCAATGTAATTAAATATTAATTCAATCCACTAAAGAATTAATATTTGCACTACCTTTCCTAATACCGTAATTTAATTAATTAATTCGGTTCCAATATTATTTGCTTATTAAATTCCCCATGTTTAAAATATCGCATGTCCATTAATTAAATAAATTACTGATAATTCATTTAATTAATATCTTTTATCCTTGATCATCCACTCAACCTTTATTTAATTATGCCGGAATAAATCCACCTGCAGGGTTTCACATAATTAAATCTTTTTGAGCTTTCAAGGGGACATCATTAACCCGAATATTATCAGGACATGGATTCCTTCAATAAATAATATCCCACCATATATATTATTTCATCACCCAAAATATAATGAAATAAATCAAAAGAATTATTTCATATATAAATCAAAGCATGTAAATAATATATACGTGTCAATTATTATTTCCGGATTAAGAACCTAAGCATTAATAATAACATAGAATCTTAGTTCACCTTCTTAATCAGTATAAGGGAACAATTCTAAATTCGATCCTGTTCAATATACACAAAGTATACTAGTATTATTTATTAGTCAATATAAACTAATATAAATAATACTACAGCCATTCCAGTGGATTGTCTAACTCCACCTGTGCTGTGAACCTTATTATATTATATAAACCGTATTTAATAATCTAATATTCTGTATCCCATTTGATACTAGATTATTCACAATATATAATATTTAGACAATATGTAAACATTTAAATGATTCTCAATTAAACCGGCCAGAAATAAATGTAAATACTTCAAATAAATATTTTCAGTATACACCAACAATCTCCCACTTATACTCAAAATATTCTATGAGTATATCAGTGTTTATTTAATCCACTATTACACAGAAAACTATGTGTCCATCCATCTGACTCCTATCGCTTCCACATGCCTGTCAAAAACTTTGGCTGGCAGGCTCTTCGTGAAAGGATCTACCCGGTTGTCTTCTGATGATATGTGAGCCACAACTATATCTCCTCGCTTTACGATTCCTCGTATAAGATGATACTTACGTTCAATATGTTTAGCTGCTTTGTGATCTCGCGGTTCCTTCGAATTTGCCACAGCACCGGTGTTATCACAATACACTGTCAAGCTCCTAGGCAAATTAGGTACCACATCCAAGTCCAAAAGGAAGTTCCTGAACCATACAGCCTCCTTTGCAGCCTCAGAGGCCGCCACGTACTCGGCTTCCATGGTAGAGTCTGCAATGCATTTCTGCTTTACACTCCTCCATATAACAGCTCCACCTCCCAAAGTAAAAACATATCCCGAGGTCGATTTCCTCTTATCCCTATCTGATTGGAAATCTGAATCAGTATATCCCAAAGGAAATAGATCTGAGGCCTTGTAAATTAACATATACTCCTTAGTCCTTCTCAGGTACTTGAGTATAGTTTTTACTGCACTCCAATGTTCCTGACCTGGGTTCGACTGATATCTACTAACCATGCCTACAGCAAAGCAGATGTCAGGCCTCGTACATAACATAGCATACATTAAGCTTCCACATGCCGAAGCATAAGGAACTGCTTTCATGCTCTCTATATCCTTAGGTGTCGAAGGACACTGCTCCTTGGATAGAGCCACTCCATGCTTAAAAGGTAGAAAACCTTTCTTAGAGTTCTGCATGTTAAAACGAGCTAATACTTCATCAATGTAGGGCTCTTGAGATAAAGCCAACATCCTTTTCTTGCGATCCCTTATTACTTTGATCCCAAGGATGTATGCCGCTTCACCTAAGTCCTTCATTTCAAATTGTTTGAACAACCATGCCTTTATTGATGACAACATCTTAACATTGTTTCCAATGAGTAAAATGTCATCCACATACAGTACTAGAAAAACCACTGCATTACCCTCACTTCTCTTATACACACATGATTCGCTTGGACTTTGATCAAATCCATATGACTGGACTGCCTGATCAAAACGAATATTCCAGTCCCTAGAAGCTTGTTTTAGTCCATAAATAGACCTCTTAAGCTTACAAACAAGATGCTCTTGGCCTTCCTTAATGAACCCTTTTGGTTGTTGCATATAGATGGTTTCCTCAAGACTTCCATTAAGGAAAGCTGTCTTGACATCCATTTGCCAAATCTCATAATCGAGATGAGCTGCTATAGATAAAAGAATCCGGATCGACTTAAGCATAACAACCGGCGAAAAGGTTTCCTCATAATCGATCCCTTCTTTCTGAGTATACCCTTTCGCAACAAGTCGTGCTTTCCAGGCTTTCACCTTTTTGTCAGATCCTCTTTTCTTCTTGTAGATCCACATACATCCAATGGGTTTTACACCTTTGGGTGGTTCCACGAGCTCCCAAACTTGATTAGAATACATAGATTCCATCTCAGATTCCATTGCCTTTTGCCAAAGATCTGCATCTTCATCTAGAATTGCTTCTTCGTATGTCCTAGGATCCTCATCATGTTCACCAGAGACCAAGTCTGAGGACTCTCCCAAAAACATGAATCGATCAGGTTGTTGAACAACCCTCCCACTACGACGAAGCACCGGTGTGGTATTAGTGACATGTTGTGCATTTTCTTGTGGTTGATCTACTTGTACTATTGGCACTTGGGGATTATCTGTCCCTCCCACTAGTTCCTCTAAAACGATACTACTCATGGGTTTGTGTTTCATTATATAGTCGTCTTCTAAGAATCTAGCATTGGTGCTAACAATGATATCTCGATCCCTAGGACTATAAAATGAATAACCTTTCGTTCCCATGGGATAGCCTACAAACAGCCTTACTTCTGTACGAGATTCTAACTTGGTCGCGTTCTTATTCAGCACATGTGCTGGACAACCCCAAATCCGAATATGTCTTAGACTTGGTTTGCCACCAGTCCACAATTCTATTGGAGTCTTGGGAACCGACTTAGAAGGTACCAAGTTCAGAAGGTAAGCCGCTGTTTCTATAGCATATCCCCAAAACGACTTAGGTAAATCTGAATAACTCATCATCGATCTAACACTCTCTAAAAGAGTCCGATTCCTTCTCTCTGCTACACCATTCTGCTGAGGTGTGCCAGGTGCAGACAATTGGGATGCAATCCCATTTTCTGATAAATATTCCCTAAATTCTCCAAGCGAGTATTCGCCACCACGATCTGATCGTAGTGACTTGATACATTTTCCAAGATGTCGCTTCTCCGCACTTGCTTTGTACTCTTTGAATTTTTCAAAGCACTCAGACTTACGGCGCAACAAATAAATGTACCCATATCTAGAATAATCGTCAATGAAAGTGACAAAATACTCATAACCTCCTCTTGCTTGGATACTCATAAGTCCACATAAATCAGTATGAACCAATTCTAACACTTCTTTAGCTTTATTCCCCTTTGCTTTAAAAGGCCTATTAGTCATCTTACCTTCCAAGCAGGATTCACAAACTGGAAATGGCTCCACTGCCAACGAGCCTAATGGCCCATCTACTACTAGTCTTTGAATCCTCCTCAAGTTAATATGACCTAATCTTAAGTGCCAAAGATATGTTTGGTTCAATTCAGAAGGTTTCTTTCTTTTATTTGAGCTAGAAAGAATGTTATTAGTTTCCTTATGTTGCAGCATTGGTTGGATAGGATTAATAATATATAAATTGTCTTGCAATGTACCAGAACATATAACTCGTTTATTCATCATAATAGAAACATTATGATCCAAACAAACATTATAACCATCCATGGCAAGTTTAGAAACCGAAATTAAATTCCTTCTAAACGAAGGTACATAAAGACAATTGTTCAAAACCAAAATCCTATCATCGCCAAAAGACAATGTAATTATTCCAACTGCAACTACTGCTACTTTCGTAGCATCTCCCATGAACACATATATCTCGCCATCTCTAAGCATTCTGGATTGCTGGAACCCCTGCATAGAGTTACAAACATGGTCAGTGGCTCCTGTATCTACACACCAAGTGCTCGTAGATATAGCCGCTATATATGTTTCTGTAACTAGAGAAAGAGACATACCAGTATTGTTTGTCTTCTTAGGAAGAGGACAATCCTGTTTCCAGTGACCTGACTGCTTGCACCTGAAGCACTTGCCCTTAGGTTTTTTAACACCACCTTGAACTCCCACTGCATTAGCAACCTTTCCAGCTTTCTGTGTCTGAGTCTTTTTCTTCTTCTTACCTTTCGGCTTAGATGAAGAAGCTTTCTCGGCCACATTCACTTGAACATTCTGCTTAAAGAGTCCTTCAGCTGCCTGAAGTTCTGTCAGAAGTTCCGCGAGACTATACACCCTTTTGTTCATGGTGTAATTCAAGCGGAACTGCTCAAAACTTTTGGGCAAGCTCATAAGGATGATATCGATCTGGGTTTCCCCATCAATATCAGCACCAAGGATCTCCATCTCATTCAGATGAGACATCATTCTGAGAACATGATCCCTTACAGGTGTTCCTTCAACCATCTGAGTGTTCATTAAAGCCTTCATTGCTACTTGCCTAGCAGCCCTATTCTGTTCTCCAAAGAGTTCCTTGAGATTAAAGAGCATATCTGAAGCAGTGGGCATAGCCTGATGCTGATGCTGTAAAACACCCGACATTGCTGCCAGAATGTAACATCGCGACATCTCATCAGCCTTAATCCACCGCTTATAATACTCCTTCTCACTTTCAGGAGCATCTTTAGCAGGCTGGTCTGGCTTGGGTTCATAAGTACAAAATTTGTACTCCTCAGCAGTCAACACTATGTCCAAATTACGTTTCCATTCAATATAGTTCGGTCCAGTAAGTTTGTTATCCTTAAGTATGGTGAATAGTGGATTAAAGCCCATAATGATCTAATCCTGAGAATCATACATGTAACACATAATCAGATAGTTGCATAAATCTTAAATCCTATTGGTTTCCTCTAACAATTAATTAAAATTAATGCATTAATATTTAAACACCATAAGTATCTGGTACGCCACGATGGGTGACATATATACCACTTAAATTCATTTAAATATTACTTCGGTCCTATTACTAAATAATACGCCACGTTAGGGTGGACTATATATTATTTTTCATAGCTAAGTGTATACCATTATTTAATTTTAAATTACTAAAAAGACCGGATACCACCATTAAATATTTCAAATCAATAATCGATAATAGGATAATTCCCAGATCGGGGGGAGCATTGTCAAGAGGCATCACTTAAGACCCCTTTCTAGACAGAATCATCCTTTCTCTCTATATTGAAAATCTATATTCAATCATTGGCACCCTTCTAATTAATCGAATTCTATGAAACTTGGTACGCCACGTTGGGTGGCATATATACCTTTCAATATTCGTAATTAATTTAGGAAGTTTGTTCAAGTAATATCCATAACACTACCTGACACCATAAATCATACGCCACGATGGGTGGCATGTATATAATTTATATTCGTCTCGGTGTTAAATTACATACAAACAATAATGGAGACCATGGGATTTAATTCCTAATTAATTCCCTCACCCACTTAGAATTTTTTATTTAAAAAATTGAGGAATTTTAAAAATTAAATGGGGCCTATGTCATTATAATTATGTCTAACATGCATTCCAAATACACACATAATTTAACAACATAAAACATTTAATTAAAGCAATAAATAAAATATCTATGTCCATGTCGTTCTAATTATGTTAAACATGCAATTAAAAAATTACACACATAATTAACAACACACATATTAATTATTTAAAGCAATAATTAAAAAATTAAATAGCAAAATTAAAAATTAAAATAATAATTAAATCCACTATTATGGCCCCAAAATCAATTTGCTGCAGCCCCTGTTTCGAATTAACGTTTGCTGGCCACTTCGAACAAACCACAATTATTGTTGGCCGCGTCTTCGTGTTTATTAAAATATTTAATAAACTGTGCGTGTTTGCCATGCTCTGGATACACAGCAGGCATGTACCTTAATACCTCACCTAATAAAGACTTTTTTGCACGACAGTGGCCTGAACTATAATTTTTTTGCATAAAAATGGCCAACCTATAATACTGAGCACCCGCATGGCCAAACTTTAATTTTTTAATCACCCGATTGCATTCCGTCAAAATTGCTTAACAGACGTTAGTTTTGTAGGGGTAAAATCGGAAATTCAGTTTTTTTCTTACTTAAAAATTCCTCCCGACCTCTTGGCATCTATTTCCATCAGAAGACATTAAGTTAGAACTTAAAAAATCAGATTAAGGAATATGTCAAGAATTGCTGACCAAATTCTAACTGTTTTAGTAGTTAATTTCAAGATACAGGTTTCAAGATATAAAATACACTTTCTTTTATACTCCACAAAATAACAGATATAGGTTTCAAGAAGAGTGGCATACAGTACTGGTTTCAAAATAACAGATATAGGTTACAAGTCCAAACATTACTTCCATAAAATAGCTTAGACATTACACTGCTGTTCTATTACAAAGTTGGCCTCAAACTAGCATAATCAAAATAGCATAATCAAAATAGCTTAGACAACCAACAAAAAAGACAGTCATAAATACTCCAAATACTACTAGCATTTTGTCCTCATTTCTCCCTCATTTCTTCCTTTTTGCAGTGCTCTTTTTAGCCGGATTAGCAATCCTTGAGGTTGAGCTACCTTGAGTGCTTGGACCATGTATCTCCTGCTGCTGCATCATATTAGGAATAGTTTGTTGATCTTGTTCTCTTGGTACCTTGGCACAAGTCCTTGAGTTATGCCCAGTTTTTTTGCACGTTTTGCACACACATGTTGATTTAGGTATGATAGGCTCTCTCCCCTCTTGTACAGCTTGTTTTTTAAGGTCATTTATCTGAAAAGAAATGAAAATTTGCATAATCTATAATGGTGAAAGGACAAGGTCAATTAGGCAGTTACATTAAAAAGAAGATGTACCTTGGCAGGACAAGTTCTAGCATTATGACCCCTTGCTTTACAGTAAGTACAATTAACAACTGTCCCTACTTTGCTTAATTTTGTTGCATCTGGAGGTATGTCGTTCATTGTATTCCTCTTCTTCTTTGGTCTGCCAGGAGGGGTCTTCATATTCGGGGCCAATGGCCTTGGCTCAGTTGCTTGTTGCCAGAATTCTTAGGGTTTTCTTCCATTTCCCCATCATAAAACAACTTAATTGTGAAAAATTCCTCATCTGATTTAAGAAATTCCCAAATCAAAATATATACAACAACAGAAATACAGAGGCAAAGATAGCAACAACAATACTTGACATTACTAGATTCTTCGACACAAAAAACACACAAAACACATACAAACATGCTTGCACAAAAAAATCCCCAATTTAAAATATCAAAATTTTAACACGGCTATATTTGGACAAGAGCAAAACTTACATTGATATTCAGGGCATTCATAAGGTTTGTACTTGTTCAGCTCCTCCTTGGGCCTTATCTTCCAACTCATTTCTTCTTCGATTGAATCGCAATTGAATCGCAGATTGTGATTTAGGGGAAAAGGAGGGAGAGTTAGGGGAAAAGAAGGCTTACAGCAACTCGTAATTGAAGGATTAGAAGGGTTTTAGTTTTTCTTCCGATTTTACCCCTACAAAACTAACGTCTGTTAAGCAATTTTGACGGAATGCAATCGGGTGATTAAAAAATTAAAGTTTGGCCATGCGGGTGCTCAGTATTATAGGTTGGCCATTTTTATGCAAAAAAATTATAGTTCAGGCCACTGTCGTGCAAAAAAATCCCTAATAAACTAACATGAGCTTCTAGCGGACCCGCAGCCTCACTTGTTAAATTTCTTATGTTAACAACGGGGTTCAAGTACATGTGCGCCAAAACAAGACCAACAATAAAATTAATCAATTTCGAAATTACACAGCAGCCCGCAGCAGTCTCACAGCAGCCTCGCAGCGGATGATTATTTTCTCCGTTTTTGATTTCCACTCGCACGTAATTGTTACAAAATACCCGGATTTTTACAAAATCCATCAAACAATTACATAAAAAATAGATCTAATACAAAACTAATTTGTAAAATCTATTCTAACACGATCAACCCTCGTGTTTTACAACCACGATAAACCACGTGGAAACCAAACAAAATAACCACGATTAAACCACGTGGGATCCAAACACATAATTAAAATTACATGGCCATAATAGTGGATACTAAACAACCTGCAAAAGATTATTATCCAAGCACACCACTATACACATGCATATATAATTACGACATGGACATCGTATCAAAATTCGCAGAACCAATGAACCAGGCTCTGATACCAATTGTTGGGACAATCAGATCTTGGCACTGCGAATTTTGATACACTAAATTAACGAGTACGAATAGAAAAATCACCTTGTTAACGGTTGATTCCATGCTCTTCTATTGTATTCCCAAATTCCCTTGAGCGAAGTGTGGCCTTCGTCTTCTCAAGTTAACCTCTCTTCTTGCTCCTGGGTGGCTACAAAATTTTTTCGACCAACCCCCAGCAAGAAGAGAATAGGAATATATATAGGCTACAATAGGGATCATGGATAATTAGGTTGGGCCTTCTAATTACATCTTGAGCCTAGCCCAATGTAATTAAATATTAATTCAATCCACTAAAGAATTAATATTTGCACTACCTTTCCTAATACCGTAATTTAATTAATTAATTCGGTTCCAATATTATTTGCTTATTAAATTCCCCATGTTTAAAATATCGCATGTCCATTAATTAAATAACTTACTGATAATTCATTTAATTAATATCTTTTATCCTTGATCATCCACTCAACCTTTATTTAATTATGCCGGAATAAATCCACCTGCAGGGTTTCACATAATTAAATCTTTTTGAGCTTTCAAGGGGACATCATTAACCCGAATATTATCAGGACATGGATTCCTTCAATAAATAATATCCCACCATATATATTATTTCATCACCCAAAATATAATGAAATAAATCAAAAGAATTATTTCATATATAAATCAAAGCATGTAAATAATATATACGTGTCAATTATTATTTCCGGATTAAGAACCTAAGCATTAATAATAACATAGAATCTTAGTTCACCTTCTTAATCAGTATAAGGGAACAATTCTAAATTCGATCCTGTTCAATATACACAAAGTATACTAGTATTATTTATTAGTCAATATAAACTAATCTAAATAATACTACAGCCATTCCAGTGGATTGTCTAACTCCACCTGTGCTGTGAACCTTATTATATTATATAAACCGTATTTAATAATCTAATATTCTGTATCCCATTTGATACTAGATTATTCACAATATATAATATTTAGACAATATGTAAACATTTAAATGATTCTCAATTAAACCGGCCAGAAATAAATGTAAATACTTCAAATAAATATTTTCAGTATACACCAACAAATACCGCACCAGTGCCTCATCGTAGTGGGAGGGTTGTACGACAACCTGATAGATTCATGTTTTTGGGAGAGTCCTCGGACTTGGTCTCTGGTGAACATGATGAGGATCCCAGGACATATGAGGAGGTAATTCTAGATAAAGATGCAGATCTATGGAAAAAGACAATGAATCTGAGATGGAATCTATGTATTCCGATCAAGTTTGGGAGCTCGTGGAACCACCTAAAGGTGTAAAACCCGTTGGATGTAGGTGGATCTACAAGAATAAAAGAGGATCTGACAATAAGGTGAAAGCTTGGAAAGCACGACTTGTTGCGAAAGGGTATACTCAGAAAGAATGGATCGATTATGAGGAAACCTTTTCATCGGTTATTATGCTTAATTGGATCCGGATTCTTTTATCTATAGCAGCTCATCTCGATTATGAGATTTGGCAAATGGATGTCAAGACAGCTTTCCTTAATGGAAGTCTTGAGGAAACCATCTATATGCAACAACCAAAAGGATTCATTAAGGAAGGCCAAGAGCATCTTGTTTGTAAGCTTAAGAGGTCTATTTATGGACTAAAACAAGCTTCTAGGGACAGGAATATTCGTTTTGATCAGGCAGTCCAGTCATATGGATTTGATCAAAGTCCAAGCGAATCATGTGTGTATAAGAGAAGTGAGGGTAATGCAGTGGTTTTTCTAGTACTGTATGTGGATGACATTTTACTCATTGGAAACAATGTTAAGATGTTGTCATCAGTAAAGGCATGGTTGTTCAAACAATTTGAAATGAAGGACTTAGGTGAAGCGGCATACATCCTTGGGATCAAAGTAATAAGGGATCGCAAGAAAAGGATGTTGGCTTTATCTCAAGAGCCCTACATTGATGAAGTATTAGCTCGTTTTAACATGCAGAACTCTAAGAAAGGTTTTCTACCTTTTAAGCATGGAGTGGCTCTATCCAAGGAGCAGTGTCCTTCGACACCTAAGGATATAGAGAGCATGAAAGCATTTCCTTATGCTTCGGCATGTGGAAGCTTAATGTATGTTATGTTATGTACGAGGCCTGACATCTGCTTTGCTGTAGGCATGGTTAGTAGATATCAGTCGAACCCAGGTCAGGAACATTGGACTGCAGTAAAAACTATACTCAAGTACCTGAGAAGGACTAAGGAGTATATGTTAATTTACAAGGCCTCAGATCTATTTCCTTTGGAATATACTGATTCAGATTTCCAATTAGATAGGGATAAGAGGAAATCAACCTCGGGATATGTTTTTACTTTGGGAGGTGGAGCCTTTATATGGAGGAGTGTAAAGCAGAAATGCATTGCAGACTCTACCATGGAAGCCGAGTACGTGGCGGCCTCTGAGGCTGCAAAGGAGGCTGTATGGTTCAGGAACTTCCTTTTGGACTTGGATGTGGTACCTAATTTGCCTAGGAGCTTGACAGTGTATTGTGATAACACTGGTGCTGTGGCAAATTCGAAGGAACCGCGAGATCACAAAGCAGCTAAACATATTGAACGTAAGTATCATCTCATACGAGGAATCGTAAAGCGAGGAGATATAGTTGTGGCTCACATATCATCAGAAGACAACGGGGCAGATCCTTTCACAAAGAGTTTGCCAGCCAAAGTTTTTGACAGGCATGTGGAAGCGATAGGAGTCAGATGGATAGACACATAGTTTTTTTTTGTGTAATAGTGGATTAAATAAACACTGATATACTCATAGAATATTTTGAGTATAAGTGGGAGATTGTTGGTGTATACTGAAAATATTTACTTAAAGTATATACATTTATTTCTGGCCCAGTTTTATTGAGAATCATTTAAATGTTTACATGCTGTCTAATATTATATATTGTGGACAATCTAGTATCAAATGGGATACAGAATATTAGATTGTTAAATACGGTTTATATAATATAATAAGGTTCACAGCACAGGTGGAGTTAGACAATCCACTGGAATGGCTGTAGTATTATTTAGATTAGTTTATATTGACTAATAAATAATACTAGTATACTTTGTGTATATTGAACAGGATCAAATTTAGAATTGTTCCCTAATACTGATTAAGAAGGAGAACTAAGATTCTATGTTATTATTAAAGCTTAGGTTCTTAATCCAGATATAGTAATTGACACGTGTATATTATTTACATGCTTTGATTTATATATGAAATAATTCTTTTGATTTATTTCATTATATTTAGGGTGATGAAATAATATATATGGTGAATATTATTTATAGAAGGAATCCATGTCCTGATAATATTCAGGTTAATGATGTCCCCTTGAAAGCTCAAAAAGATTTAATTATGTGAAACCCTGCAGGTGGATTTATTCCGACATAATTAAATAAAGGTCGAGTGGATGATCAAGGATAAAAGATATTAATTAAATGAATTATCAGTAATTTATTTAATTAATGGACATGCGATATTTTAAACATGGGGAATTTTATAAGCAAATAATATTGGAACCGAATTAATTAATTAAATTACGGTATTGGGAAAGGTAGTGCAAGTATTAATTCTTTAGTGGATTGAATTAATATTTAATTATATTGGGCTAGGCCCAAGATGTAATTAGAAGGCCCAACCTAATTGTCCATGATCCCTATTGTAGCCCTATATATATTCTTATTCTCTTCTTGCTAGGGTTGGTCGAAAAAAATTTATAGCCACCCAGGAGCAAGAAGAGAGGTTAACTTGAGAAGACGAAGGTCACACTTCGCTCAAGGGAATTTGGGAATACAATAGAAGAGCGTGGAATCAACCGTTAACAAGGTGACTTTTCTATTCGTACTCGTTAATTTATTGTATCAAAAATCGCAGTGCCAAGATCTGATTGTCCCAACAACATACTTATTACATTTCAGCAATTATTTGATTACAAGAACACACTCTGGTTGTGACAGTATGTTCTACTTAGCCTATACAAATAAACTAAGTACTAGTTAAGTTGTCTCTATGCTATCACCCATAAATCCTAACAATCCTCAAATCCTCAAATTAAATATATCACTTGTCTTGGTCGCATTAAAATGCTCCTCACTGCCCGGTCAAATATTCCATAAAAATAAAGTTTGGAATTTCTGAATTCCGATCGCGTTTACATACACTTATTTACATCGTAGATTACTAATATAACCTCGAAATATCTATTTCCTATCCCGTACATAGAGGGTAACATGAAAAATTTCCTAGTCCTCAAAAATCACTATTCATCCATAAATTCACTATTCATCCATGCAAATCACTATTCATCCCTCAAATGAAAATTTTTCTCAAGTACAGAAATTTGGGTTATTACAATTTTGCTTTGGAGGGATGGTTCATTACAACTTAATGCTTTCTGTGATATTGATTGGGCTGCATGTCCAAGGACAAGACATTCTTTGACAGGTTATTTCATTTTTTTGGCAATTCACCTATTTCCTGAAAGAAGAAAAAGTAACCTATAGTTGCACGTTCGTCTGCAGAAGCCGAGTATCGCTCTGTGGCTACTACTACTTGCGAGCTTAAATGGTTAAAATCCCTTCTGCATTCGTTTGGAATTGAACATGACCTTCCAATGCTGTTGTTTTTTGATAGTGAAGCTGCCTTACACGTCACGGCTAATCCTGTATTTCATGAACGTATAAAACATATAGAGGTGGACTACCATTTTGTTCGAGACGAAGTGCAAAGTGGCAATATAAGAACTGCATATGTTCGGACTCATCAGCAACTAGCGAATATATTTACGAAGGCTCTTGGACGATCACAATTTTAGTATCTTTTAAGCATATTTACGAAGGCTCTTGAACGATCACAATTTTAGTATCTTTTAAGCAAGTTGGACATTCGAGATCCACATGCTCCCGCATGAGGGGGAGTATTAGGCGATGTAGTATCATATTTGTAGGAAATGATTTGTTTTCAAATAGAGAAGATTTATTTATTTTCCTTATTACACTAACTCCATTATGTAATGTTTGAGCCTGTGTGTACATCTTTTACACAGTCTGATAACCCTAATACAAAGGAATATTTCTCTTTCGCAATTCAAATACCATTCTAGATAAAACTCGAAACTTGAAAGTTGTTGTCATCAAATTAACCATAATCAATAATCCCATATCCGTTCTCGAAAGAAATATCATAATCCCAAATCCTAAAATCAGTACTGGTTTATAAAAAGGTAAATATTTACCCATTTCCTCCAATTTCTTAATAGAATCTTTATTGGTTTGTCTATCTTCTAATATTTTTTAAAAAATAAGCATTCTTTATAAAAATTAATAGGCCTCATAAAATTAAGTATTTAGTTATTTAACTTTTTATCATACGTATTTTATCTATTTTTAAAATTTTGGTAGGACTGACCATATGTTGTTTATATTTTAAATCTCGAACACTTTAGAAATAGTGGTTCCGGCGTAGCTGCACTTAATGAAAATGATGCGGATGTACGAAAGAGAGACAACCACAACCACATCCACATGGTTGTTGCAAAATCCTTGGAAGGATGATACTAACATAATAGTACTCCCTCCGTTTTATAATAAGTTTCCTCTTTTTAAAAACACGTTTGCCAACGCACACTTTTGATCGTTAATATCTTGAATTTCGTATTAGTACTAAATATAAAAACTTCACTGTATTAAAGTACTCATAAATACGAATCCAACAAGATCACTCATGGCTATATTTTGTCTTATAAATTATGCGTAAATTAGTAGTCAATCGCTTATAATGAATAGTAACAAAAATCAAAATGGGAAACTTAATAAGGAACGGAGGGAGTACTCCCTAACAACAATGTCACAATCAACTTTGCCTGCAAGTTTTTTGTACTTGCGAAAATATCTGATGCCCCTCTTATCCTTCTACTGTTCATTTTCAACCATAAAAATAGGCATCACCTTTATTAATTATTCACACTTCTCATATGATCTACTCCTTTCCCTTTTTCATTTATTTGACCTCTGTTGCTTAATCAGATGTAATACAGTTCGAATTAATCTTCAATTTACCGGTATTTTGAGCTAACACTCTTCGTGATACTTCAAGGTGATACTCCCAAGTCCCAACTCCCTGGAGTGTCGCTTTCTTTGCAGTTTATACCCACACCCACTTAGAGCATTTACAAGAGATTCTTAAATAAGTTTTTAAGTCCAAAAATAAAGAGTATGAGAAAAAAATGAACTTCAAGATATTTTTAGTGGTTCTTAAAAAGCTTAAAAGCCTTTCTCTCTTCTCAATTGTAAGAGCTACTACATGGCTCTTAACTATTTTCTACCAATAAAATATTCACTTGAACATGGTTAGATTTAAACGTATATCATAATTATGTTTGAAATATTAATAAAAGATAAGTTAGGAATCAAGATAAGAAACATTGTTCAAGTTGACACGGAAATCTATCTAAGAGACATATAATTTATCTATCTATCTATACTATTATATTAAAGCCGAAATATTGAAAGTTTTGGTTTTCGGTTTGGTTATCCCATTTATTTTGGTTTTCACAGATAATTAAATTATAAAAATAACTTAAAAAGCTAATTACTAAGGTTAGCGTAATTATATTCAGATTAAAATTCCTTTATCCATATTGAGCTTCTACTTGGACTCTTTTTTCAGCTCCAACAACTCAATTACCCATTTTTTCTAAAGATTTTACTTCTAATTGAAACACTTTACAATTTAATTTAAAACTAATATTACAATAATTAATATATATCCAAAATATCACACCATATCTTTCCGTAATTATTTTAGTAGTAATTTTTGTAATTAAAACAAGTTACTTTTTAATTTAAAATTAATCTTGCGATAACTAATATACACCCAAAAATATCTCACCATATATTCAAATCATTATTTTTAGTAATAAATTAGAATCGTTAGATCTAATAATAAGATATATTATATGATTAATTTACTAAAAATTCAAAGTTAGAACCCGTCAACGACATTTTTAATTTAGAATTTTACAAAATAAATTTCAAACCATGCATATCATTATATAAATTTATATTAAATTAAAATTAAAAAATTATTAAAAATAAGGATTATATAAAAACATAATTATAATGTTAAATAAATTTTATAACCTATCAAAAGAAACCCGTGCTTCGCACGGGTTATAAGCTAGTACTATTATATTAAAGCCGAAACATTGAAAGTTTTGGTTTTCGGTTTGGTTATCCTAAGTTTTGGTTTTCGGTTTGGTTATCCTAATTATTAAAATAAATAATTAAATTACAAAAACAACTCAAAAAGCTAATTACTAATGTTAACGTAGTCATATTCTGATTAAAATTCCTTCATCCACTTCTACTTGGACTCTTTTTTCTGCTCCAACAACTCAATTATTCATTTTTTCTAAAGATTTTACTTCTAATTAAAACACTCTACCATTTAATTTAAAACTAATATTACAATAATTAATATATATCCAAAATATCATACCATATCTTTCCGTAATTATTTTTAGTAGTAATTTTTGTAATTAAAACATGGAGTACTTTTTAATTTAAAATTAATCTTGAGATCACTAATATACACCCAAAAATATCTCACCATATATACAAATCATTATTTTTATTAATAAATAACAATCGTTAGATCTAATAATAAGATATATTATATGATTAAATTAATTTACTAAAAATTCAAAGTTCGAACCCGTCAACGACATTTTTAATTTAGAATTTTACAAAATAAATTTTAAACCATGCATTTCATTATATAAATTTATATTAAATTAAAATTAAAAAATTATTAAAAATAAGGATTATATAAAAACATAATTATAATGTTAAATAAATTTTATAACCTATCAAAAGAAACCCGTACTTCGCACGGGTTATAAGCTAGTATTATATTTAAGAGCTAACTAAGAAATTATTGGAGGATACTCTTACCCATCTTTGTGTTGGTAGATTTTGAATTTAGTTTTAGTTTTATTGTTCGGCATGTATTTATTTACTAATTAAAGTTTGATTTGGGAATGATGTTTGAGAAATTACCGAAAATAATGTTTTTTAAAGTTTTTTTTATAATTTTATCAACTTCTGAAAATATTTATAAAAATATGATATACAATCAAATGTAATTTATTTTTACATTTTTTTGAAAAATATTTGAAATTTTTTTGTATTGCATTTTAGATCACATTTGACTGCAAAATTGTATTTTTCTTCAAAAAATATTAAATATTCGTACTTTTGAAAAACTTCAATATCCCTTTTTTTTCAATATGGTACATATTCATTCAAAAAATATAAGAATTCGGAACAAAATTTGAACTTAACTGAATTTGTCTTATCTTGTCTTGTTTAGTTAACACCTATGTTAAAATGCATAAATTTAATATCAAGTTACAATAAACTATGTTAATTACTTACAATCAACATCTACAATTTCCTGTCAAAAAAAAAAAAAAAAACTTGTACAATTTAAACGCAACTTGCAACAGCAATAAGCAAGAAGTTGCAATGGAATTTGCTTGAGCCACCCCCACCGACCCATGGATTCATAGAGAAGTTGTAGCAATACTACTACTGTTTAAATAATAAAGTAACAATAATTATGAATCTGAATAAAGTAACAACAATATAGTAAGAAGAAGATGAGCATATTTTGATTCGCATTTTTTAATTTATCCACGTCACCCTGACAATGCTCGGTGGAACCTGTTTGGATAAATTACTGCCCTCCCAAATTAACATATTCAATATTTCAATCCATTAACACTTCTGCTAATTTCTCTAAATTAATATTCCCTCCGTCTAATTTTACATGATTGAACGTATATATATTTACTATTTTTGAACAATATCTTTCACTATTATACCTACCACTCTCCATTTTATATTCTTTTTTATATTAAACAAATACTATTACACCCACTACTATTCTCCAATATTTCAAATATATTATTAAATATTAATAGTTCCTATTACTTTATCCACTTTTCAACTAACTTTATTCTTTTTTTTATTACAATTTCTTAATTTCCGTAAAAATCAAATAAGTTCATATAAAAATGGAACGGAAGTAGTATCATTTAAAACAACAATTTCTCTAAATTGACCAAAGAAATTTTGGTCCTATCCATTACTACATTCAGTAATTATATAGAAATTCCTTTAATGTGATAACAAATCTATGATACTTTATTATACCCATTCTTTTTTCTGTTATATTTATTTTATATATTAAATATTAATTGATCATATTATTTTACTTACTTTTTTTTATTATATACATTAATAACGAAATGGGTTGGTTATGCAGCAAACAGCAACATTCTTGTGAACCTTAAAAGTCCTATAAATGAAAGATTAGAGGCTCAGAATATAATTAAGAAAAAGTATTATAAGCAAATAATTACTCCAAAGCAATTAAAAAAGAAATCTTGTACCTAGGGAAACGGGGGAGTGTATATAATAACGGGTGGTGGAGTACATATACATACACTGATACCATACACATAAAAAAGTATTTGTGTGTATGTATGCAAATCTATACTGTACTATATTAATAGGGTCTGATGGACGATAGTTCCTCCCCTCAATCCTTCTGCAAATCCTTTCCATTTATGTACACAAGATATTTTTATTTTTATTCTTATTAGAGAGAGGGAGAGAGAGAGAGAGAGGGAGAGAGGGAGAGAGAGAGAGAGGGAGAGAGGGAGAGAGAGATCAGAGGAGAGGATGGTGATGGAAGACAACGAGAGTTGTAGTAGTAGAGTGGTGGAATCAATGGGTGTGAATAGTAGACAAGAAAGATTAAAACTTGAAGTTTATAATGAGGTTCTTTGGAGGCTTAAAGATTCTGATCATTTTGAAGCTAAAGATTCTGATTTTGATGATCAGCTTTGGGCTCACTTTAATAGACTACCCACTAGGTATCCCCCACCTTTTTAATTTTTACTCTACCCCATCTTATTTATTATCCTTTATATATATTCATTTGTGTACATGTATTAATGGCCTGGATGTTGTTTGTTCTAATGTGTTTTTTTAGTGTTGAATTTCGGTGATTTTGTGTTTGTTTGATTAGGGACTTTCTTGGTTTTTTATCTTTTGTTGTAAAGATTTGATTTCTATGGTTTTGGGTTGATTGAGTTGTAATTGAAGGAGTAGGTTATTATGATTACAGGCCATGGAATTTATAAGCAAGTGGTTCTTGTATAAATTGGCTAAATGGGAATTAGTAGAATTCATTCGAGATTCGGGTTGTGAGATGCCTTGTATGAATTTTCTTATGTGTTTCTTGAAGTTTTATTTAGAGTGAGCTTTTTGGTTTGTTTTTGCTTTGTTTACATGATTTGTTTCTTGATTTCTTCGTACCCTGGTTATATAGTTTTCACTAGTTGTTTTCATTTTTTTGTTTAATTTCATTTCGATCCTAATTGTTAATGCTATCTATTGAAATCTTGACCATGTTAAGGATATGATATTTGGGTATGAAGGTATGCATTGGATGTGAATGTGGAAAGGGCGGAAGATGTTCTCACGCATAAAAAGTTACTTCTTGAAGCACATGATCCTGCAAATAGACCTGTATTTGATGTTCGTCTGGTGCAGGTGAGTTAATTTTGGGTTAATTTTGTAATAATTTTAGAATTCACATTTTGATCCCATGGGTTTAGTGAACATTAAATATTAGATATTAGATATATCCGGTAAAATAGGTGGTTAGTACACTATTCCTAATTAGGGCTGTCAATGGATCGGATATCCGGTCCGATCCGATCCAAAAGCTAATGGAGCGGATATGGATCATGTAAAAAAAAATCCGATCCGGAAAAAATCCGAAAGCTAATGGAGTGGATATGGATTTGATACGATCCGATCCGTTAACGATCCGATCCGATCCGACTTTATATATATATATATATTACATAATTTATTTAATAAATATATTTATATATTCAAATTTTAAAGAAAGAAAGAATAGAATGCCACAAAAGGACCTGGTAGTGGCTTCGTATAATTTTACTCTAGAAACAATTAAATCATCAAAATCAGGAGTCATTGAAATAAAAATCGCTTAGTAGTAATCACTTATGCATACTGGGATGCAAAAATAATTGCATTTTTTGTAAAGATAATAAGGTATTCTAAGAGTTGCATTGATCTGAATCAAATCCCTGTTTCTTTCAAAAATTCTGCGAGTACAATATGAACTATGTCTAGGATTATTACAAATATTTGTAATTTTCTAAATGTATTGCAATGCTCTAAATTTCTCGGATTTATAAAGACTTGTAATATTTTGTTTGTGTACTTTACATTTCAAAATGTTGCTATTATTATTCGAAAAAAAAAAATTCTCTATATATAAACGGATCGGAGATCCGATCCGATAATCCGTGATCCTAACGGATCCGGATATGGATCATGTTAAGAAAAATCCGGCTATGATCCGATCCGAATCCGAATCCGGTAAAATTAAATGGATCAGGATATGGATCATGCCTATGGATCATGCCTGATCCGATCCAGATCCGATCCATTGACAGCCTATTCCTAATCAAAGATTTCGGCACATTTCCATTAATAGTCATCCATCTTGACTTATCACAAGTTTGTAAATTTATGATTTGATATACAGTAAACCACCTATGTATTAAAGAAGACTTTACTTTGTAATTTTCTATATCAGTCGGCAAATATGAATCAATTAAATTGTAGCTACTCAGAGTTCATTCCCTGAAGATACGACATTTTGTTTCTCAAGTGCAAGTTAACATCAAATTGTAGCTACTCGGAGTTCTCGGGACATCACATTTAAGTTGACTGAAGTTCCTACATGTTAATGCTCGTTGTGATATCATTCGCTACTTGTGGTGATACATTTTGTTTTAATTTCAACATTCCGACTAAAAATGATTCAGTTGATATGTGATTTACTATGCTTCATGTTTCTAGTACAACATCCAGTTTTAATATATATATTGGCTTATTATATATTTTGTATGTGTACCGTGGACTTGTGAATTCGTAAATGAAAGTATTAAGTATGGGTCTTGATATGTCAGGCCATGAGGTTACCTTCTAAATTGTGACATGTTCCCGCTCTGCACATATATATAATTTGGATATAGATATCTGTATTACTTTGTTTTATGTACGAAAGGGTTCACCCAAAAAAAGTAATTTCGTTTGATATGTTGCTATCTAAGATTGTGTGTATTAATAGAAAAGTGTTGCTCTTTTGCAGGTGTCTCCTCCTTCAAATGGACACATGGATGATTCTATTAATTCAAGCTCTCCAAGAAAGGAAGTTGTCCAAAGGTCTGATTTTTTGGTGAACCAGTCTGATTCTTTATTTTAGCTTTCTTGCATTTTTTTTGATTAATTTTGATGACGCTACTGATGTACTATCTTTTCCATACAGCGTTCACCCACCTCCTGCATTTGGGTCTTCTCCTAATCTTGATTCCCTTGTACTTGAAAATAAAAATACTCATGTTCAAGATGGGGATAGTGCAACAAATGCATCTGCAAAATTTTCCAGGTATATTAGTGTCATTTTCATTCTTGATCATGCTGCTGCAGTCATTTCCAGGCTTTATATTCAAGCGGTTTCCTTCGATGATGCTAATTATGATGCTAATTATATAGGCCAATGCATGAAATCACCTTCTCAGCAGATGACAAGCCAAAACTTCTTAGTCAGGTAATTTCTTTAGCAAACTATAAGTTATTTCTTCAAATGATTATCAAGAGTCTTTTACTTGCACCAACTGCATATATACGAACTCTTAAGTAACTTCGAAAATGCATGTAAATTGCAGGTAAAAATAATTAAAATAAGGATACTATACTGCCATTTTATATGATCATAATTTGTCTTTTTAACTTAATTTCAGAGTAACTATAATTTGTCTTTCAGTTGACTTCTTTACTGGCTGAGATTGGGCTGAACATCCAAGAGGCACATGCTTTTTCCACGGTAGATGGTTACTCTTTAGATGTTTTTGTTGTCGATGGTTGGCCTTTTGAGGTAAATCTACTTAACCTTTCATTACGTAGATCTAACTTGAATTCTTATAGTTACTTGGTTTTTCTGAAGAAATGTATGCCTTTTTTATCTTTTATCTGAGTGTTTATACTTTGTACTCTTCTGTAGTTAGTGGTCTGATGTGTTGAAACACGGCATAACTTTTTTCAGTAATCTTCACTTATTATAGGACTCTCCTTTGTGTTCTAGCCTACTAGCCTTTTTATTCTTTCCCTGCACTACTTTTTATAATAACGAATTTTGACTTCATTTTTTAATAGGAAACAGAGCAACTCCGAACTACTTTAGCAAAAGAAGTTCTAAAGATCGAGGTATTTCTTTTCTTACTCTGTTTTAACTGCAGTCTGTCTAGCTCTGCTCTCAGATTTGTCTGATCATTAAAACATGCTAATCCAATTGCTTATTTAGTTGTGCTTGTCCATCAAAACATTATTTCCATATAATCAATATACGATGATGTTACATTTTAATGACATTCTTTATAGCTTGGGTACAATTGAAACTTGAAGCTATGAGTTCTTGATGTTTTTAGGTATAGGAGATACATTAGTTTCAGATTAGTACGTTAGAAGCGATCCCTTGAATGATCTGTCAACAAAAATAACTTGGCAGAGCTAGCCACTTACTTTTTTTAGGGACGGGAGGTGGGCCTTAATCTTAAAATAAAGTTAATTAATTTGATATTTCAGTACAATACATGTTTGTGTTTGAGGACACTGGAATTTGAATTAACAACAATATATGTAATTAGAGAATATCTTGGTTTGAAGCATGGAATCTACACATAGTTTCTAGACAAAATTGTTTTTAAATGGAGTTAAATATCTTTGTATTTACAAACTTTTGGTTACAGCCCTTGTGGACACCCTCAAGTTTCCCAAGTCTCTTTAAATAATATCTTTGAGATATATTGGTTGCTAATATTGGTTGCGGCAACTATTGGGTAGCATTAGTGAATTTTAAGTTTGTGCACCAGATATCATCTCCTTTGATTTGATTTTATCCCCAATTAATTTGCTTGACATTGCAAACTAATCTGTTGACATGAGAGAGATACTAAACAATAAATCGATATTAGTAACCTATCTCTTGTTTCTTACCCTGGTTGGCTGATTTCGCAAAACACATTCAAGATTAGATTTCATGCTGCACTAGAGATTATATTTATTTTTAGATTAGGTTATATGCGTGATGTAAGGTGAATTTTCTCCTATATGACAATTTTTGTTATATATTAGATCTATAGTTGATGAAGGCGCTTGAGTTGCTTTGCAGAATCGGTCGTGGCCAAATAAACTTCCATTGGACCCTCTTGATGTAAATGAGCAAAGTCCCATCAAAAGTGAAAGTGATCACTTGACAATACCTAGCGATGGAACTGATGTATGGGAAATCGATCCCCAACAATTGAAATTTGAGTGCAAAGTTGCTTCTGGGTCATATGGTGATCTGTATGTATCATATTCATTGCTTATTCTCTTATTTCCTATATTATTTTCTGATCACTATCAATTTGAATTACTCAGATATAAAGGTACATACCGTAGTCAAGAAGTGGCTATCAAAATCCTTAAGGTTGAACGTGTAAATGCTGAGATGCAGCAAGAGTTTGCCCAAGAAGTTTATATAATGAGGTCTGTAAACATATCTCTCCAACTATAAATTGCATTGATATTTATCAAGGACATGGAGAAAGAGGTTGAAACTCAGCCAAGCTAAAATTATTGCTGGTTTACATAGCATCATAATTTGTTTCTCGCTAACTAGCAACTGTGACCAATCTTAGGAACCTATGTTGATAAAAAATGCATAACAATAAA
The DNA here is from genome assembly GCA_036435485.1 of Saposhnikovia divaricata. Classification (NCBI taxonomy): domain Eukaryota; kingdom Viridiplantae; phylum Streptophyta; class Magnoliopsida; order Apiales; family Apiaceae; genus Saposhnikovia; species Saposhnikovia divaricata. The sequence goes on along the minus strand of CM071597.1, from coordinate 61,029,373 downwards.
TTTAACATGTTATAAGCAAATTAGATTGTCCTAAAAAGTGTTAATGATAACCGGATTCAAACTCAAGGCACAAATATGAAGTCATGGTAACAAAATAAAGATAGATAATCAACTACAAGCCCTAAAGATTAGCTCTGTTCTTCTCAAAAGTTGACAACTTAGACATAAATTAATAATCATCATCTTCAGGCTCTTCTTGAAGAGTTTCAAAATCTTCATCTTGACTGTCCTGGTTACGATTCTTATCCCCCTCTTCAAATTCAATCTCATCTTCCTCGTCTTCACTTTCATCAACTAAACGCCTTCTAGATGAGAAAGATTTTATGTATATGTATGTATACATATATGTATGTATGTATATATATATATATACATACATACATATATGTATACAAGAAAGAAGATAATAACCCGGAAAGGAGATGAGAAATCTGGCACAGAATCTCTCTTTCAGTCGCCTGCCTCGTATGTTTGTGACTTTGTGTATGTCTGTATCGTTCGATATGATATGTGACTTAGGTTTTAGGGTTTTTTATGACCCGTTTCGTTAGAAAAGGCCCGGTCAACGGCCGAGTCAATAGCCTAGTCAACAGCCCGGTCAACAAAAAATAAAAGCGCGCTTTTTTGGCGCTTCTTGCATATCGCTTAAGCGCAAGAATCACACAGAAGCGCGTTCTTCAGCAACCTCGCATTGCATAACTCAAGCGACGCGCTAAAACCTCGCATCGCATCGCTTCTCGCATATGCGCGCGCATATGCGCGCTTATATGCGCGTGCATATGCGCGCTTTTAACAACACTGGGTGCTATACATATTGTCTTGAGAGTATTTTGCACTACAAAGTACAAAGTCTTAATTTTATTATTGTTAATTACATGTTCTCTTGAGATTTTTATTATAAGGAAATGCACTATATTTTTGTTTGTAAAATGCACTTGGTTGACTAGAAAAAGTGGAGAAAGCAGCACATTAATGTGGTATATATATATATACCACATAGTGGACAACTGTCAAGGATTCAAGGTTCATCGTGCATTTCAATATGTTATAACTCAGATTAAATAAAATCACACTTTTTCCTAAGTTGTCATAATCATACTATACTAATTATAAGAAAATTAATTTTAGGAATATGTTATCAAGTTAAAATATATGATCTACTGCATGAGCAGAATTGGTCCATAAAAGAGAATATGCACAAGCTTTTAAAACTGCTATAATTAGACAAAAAGGAGTCATGATATTCTGATCTCGTATCAGAATGAAGCACTTTGTTTATCAGTTGCTCTAATTGAATGCTGCTGGTCAACGATTGCAGGAAAGTTCGACACAAGAATGTGGTGCAATTCATAGGTGCATGTACCAAACCTCCGAGTTTGTGCATTGTAACAGGTAGATTGTATAGCGAGTAGCATATAGAGGGAAATTAGTCAAACAAGTTCTTCTCCTTTTCTTAGTTAAATACAAACTATTTAAACTAATTCTACGTTTCAATGTATGTGCTTACCTTCAGAATATATGAGTGGTGGAAGTGTTTATGACTATCTGCACAAACACAAGGGTACTTTCAAGCTTCCATCTTTACTCAAAGTGGCAATTGATATATCAAAGGGGATGAACTACTTGCACCAGAACAATATAATTCATAGAGACTTAAAGGCGGCCAATCTTTTGATGGATGAGAATGAAGTAAGATAGAGGCTCTTACATAGCCTGTGAATCTATATCATTTAAATTGCGTATTGGTCTTAGTTTCGCTAATTTACCTTGTATTTTTCATGTTGCAATTTTTTTCTGTATGGTATTCAGAAATTCAGACCGGCCCCATACCAATAGGAATGTTAGCATTTTGGGATATTCCATTTGGTACCATTATACAATTGGCTTTTCTATTTGGTACCACCCAAAGTTTATGACTTCCAAGTGGTACTATTATACTTTTGGTTTCATCCACATAATACCATTCCGTATAATGGTACCACTTGGAAGTCAAAAACTTCGAGTGGTACCAAATGGAAAAGCCAATTGTACAATGGTACCAAATGAAATATCCCTAGCACTTTTTAGTCGCACTGCATAGAGCATCTAGTATGTTTTGGATCTAATCTCATCCTCTATCTTCCAGGTTGTTAAAGTAGCTGATTTTGGTGTTGCTAGAGTGAAAGCACAATCTGGAGTTATGACTGCAGAAACTGGAACATATAGATGGATGGCTCCAGAGGTGCGCCTACGAGTTAAACTATTGAGTTTAGAGTAATATTTGGTTGGTTATCTTTATATCCTTTCCGATTCCAGTCACCAACTCTTCACTTCAGTATAGCTTAAGAAAATGAAGCTAAAAGAAGGCTACAAACATAATACGTGAACCAGCCATTTATCTCAAGCTTACATCAGTTTTGAACTGAAGTTGAATGACACTCCGATTAGCAGAAAAGTAATCTTGAATTTTATCATTCCATTCATATATTATAGCTAGCTAACTTACATTAGAAGAGTCACTCACTCATTTTTCATGAACTACTATATAGTGTGCTATTCAGTCCCAGGGAGTGAAGAGTAAAAAGGACATATTGCTATCTTTTGTAAGAAGTACAACGTATTTGTCAATTAATTGGGTGCTTTATCACCCCTGCCATCCCCATTTTTCGTGCCAGATTTTAAATTTATTAGTTAGTTGCTAGGCGTATTTCCTTTTGGATGCTAATCATCTGGCATTTGTTCACTATATTCCATTTCTGTTAAAGGTTATTGAACACAAGCCCTACGATCACAAGGCTGATATTTTCAGTTTCGCAATTGTATTGTGGGAGTTGTTAACGGGGAAGGTAAAATATTATACATCGAAGATGTTCTTTTTCATCTCACACAAGGCATTGGTTATTTTAACAAATTTACCCTAATTTATCGGCTTTTACAGATTCCATACGAGTACTTAACGCCCTTGCAAGCAGCTGTTGGAGTGGTCCAAAAGGTAAAGTATATATCCGGGGTTCTGGTCCTCTATATTGTTCAAAACAGAAATACTAATCACACACCACCATATAATGATTTAAAGCTAAACTTTGCTCTAAAAATGTAACACGTGTTTAATTCACATGCTTTCAGGGACTACGCCCAACCATTCCTAAAAATACTCTTCCAAAAATTGCTGAACTGCTTGAAAGATGCTGGCAGCAAGACCCAACATTAAGACCTGACTTTACTGAAATAATTGCAAACTTACAGCAGATTGCCAAGGAGGTAGCATCTTGTTTTCCTTTACACAGCACGCACCAAGACAAACAAAAGAAAAGGGAAAAAGGGCAGCATGTTTCTAAATTTGTATCATGCTTTCACTAGTGATATTATACCTTTTTCTGGTCCTACTTGGTTGTAGAAAGATGGGTTTTAAAATGTTTGAAATTATACCTTTTAGGTTTAAAATTAGTTGTTAGTATTAAAATGTTTGGCTTTTTCTACGCTGCATATTTTTTGGTGCATTATATATTTTCTTGATATAAAAGATATTTTAGCATACGGGGTGAGGAAGTAGGACTTGTATCCATGACTTTCCGAGAGGGGGCTTTGCGACTAGCACACGGGATGGGGAAGTAGAAATTGATATCCATTACTTTTGGGGAGAGGGCCTTTTCAACTAGTCTATCCTTGATTCCTTCAATCTGGCTTTTTGGCTCGTAGATTACATTTTGTGATATATGTATTTTTGATGATTATCAACTTATATCCATGTTGATATGAAACCATGCCCAAATAACCCTGATATCTAAACCTGTTCCAGTGATCTAAATGACACCTGAAGTATTTGGGACAGGTTGGAGATGATGGAGATGATCGTCGCAAAAGTGGTGGATTTCTTTCAGTCCTCAGACTTGGCCATCACTAAATGGTGTCTAAGGATAGGTCATATAATTTTCATGTATGGTCTTGTAATGTACAGTATTATTGTTCTTAATCAGCTTTTCTGCCTAGCTTGTAAATTTGTTTTTAGGACAACAAGATTCCTCCTAATTTCTTCCCCACTTGTATAAGGAAGTCTTTTCCAAACATTATGTTTCCAGTCGAAGAGCAGTAATTCAGATTACCCCTAGTTTCTTGAGTCACGAGGCCATTAATTCTTATTAGCTGAGTTGATTCAGATTGAAGGATCTGTTTCTTGACCTAATTTTTTTTCCTGAAACCGCGAAGGCTTGTATATATGGTAAAAGAATTTTGTGTTAACTGTGATTGCCACCATGCTCTTGTTTTCAAGATTCTGTATGTCATTTATAATTCCGGGGACGTGTAACTATTACAACAAACTTTGATAAGACATTGACGATGTTCAATATTGCTAGCACAGAATGTAACCCATTAATCATGTACTTTCAGTTCTGTTTTGCAAATAGTGTCCGCAAAGTTAGAAAAGTAATCATGTTAGTTTGTCTTGTAAGGCAACGGATTCTCATTCGCGAAATGCTTGTGAGACATTCAGTCATAAAAAATCGGAATGTGTTTTAATATATTTAGTCTGGAAATGAATGATTTCTGCTCGTGAATTAAATAAGGGTTTAAAGAATCTAAAATTTTGAGAAGGTGAAATGATTTGGAAATGGGTAAGGTACTGTCATGTGTTTACAGAGAACAGTTGGGATGATCGTGTCAATTTCATGCATGTGATAAGATACCAGGGAATTCAGGTTCAGGTTCAGGCTCTGTTATGTATACAATGTGAAGGGGTGCAATACTATTTGCTATGTATGGAATAAGATTGATAAGAAATAACGATGTGTGTTGTCTCTAATTTTACAAATGTTTTATTTTCTCTTTTGTAATTTGTACTCCCTCCGTCCCAGCCGGTTCTTTACCAACGGCTGAGACACGAAGACCAAGGAATATAATTTAAATAGTGGATGTAATAGTATAGTAGTGGGTGTAATAGTGATTTTATAATAATGTAAAGTGTTGAAAAAGTAGAGTGAAGTAGTGGTGTAATAATGTATTTTATGGTAGTAGTGGGTGTAATAGTTATTATTTTTTGTAATGTAAAGAAATGGATGGAACGTCCAAAATATTAACATTAAAGAACCTGTGAAACGGAGGGAGTAGATCGGGACGGAGGGAGTACATCATTTGTGGACTCATTTGGATAAAAAAAACAAAGACTTTATTTTTTTTTCTTAATATAGAATCTAAAAGGTTCATAAATGACAGCTTTACAAATGTTGATTGGATTAAATATTTAACTAATTTTTTATTCAAAACTAAACTTTTGTTACAAAATTTGTTTTATGTCGAACTTAACCTTAAGCTTGAGTGCTTAACTTTTAACTAATTATCAGGCCATAGAAAAAGCACCTAATTAACATGGAAATTGTAATTTGACACTGTAGTACTGATTCAGTAGTCTGAGTCAAAACCTCGTGCGGCTTGTTCGCCATTATTGCAATCTGTACTCTTTCCCAGGCCCCAGCTACACATATTTTTACGCATGTAAAATGTACTAATCTACGGCTACAAGTGTCATGCAGATATGTGTGTGTCGTGTCATCCTGTATTTTTTTAAGATCAAGCAAAAAATTAAGCAGGTAGTAGTGAGAGTGTTAAAAGTTTAAGAATTAAGATCAAGCAAGATTAAGCAGTTAATATCATTGTGCATGCTATGCTATTGCATGTACGTTGATTTAAACACAGTAATCCTCATTAGTCTTTTCGATGAACTTGTCTTCTTCCTCTAAGAGATCAGTTAGTTCCCACGGCTCATTTGTATGTTCTGGTGATTTTTCTGATGTACCAAATGAACCACACCCTATTCTCTCCGGTCACCAGAGTGAAGTTATCCTTAAAATCGATGACAATGCAACTGACAACACTGGTGTCAGTGGAGTTTTCTCGAAGGAGAGCAACAGCTTTCGATTTCATACAAGTACTGTGGAGGATCTTGGTGAGATTTCGTTAGATGTGAATTCGGAGGCTAAAAAGTTAGAACAAAATCAGAGTTGTTCTGTATGTCCTAAATGTGAAACTGAGGTCAAAGAATCAAAAGTATCTTTTAAAACTCAACTACATTTTTCGTCTTCAGATGATGATCTGGATCCGGATGATGATCATATCTCAGATCAGCCCCTGAGAAGACGAGAATCAAATGTATCTTACAAAATTGGTGCTAGCAATAAAGGGTTAAAAGGTAGGAGTATATTAAGGGGAAAGTCGAGGCTAGCTGACCCGCCTGTATCCAAAAGGAGATCAGGTCAGGGAAATAATTTAGGTCGATGCAAGTCGGGTGAAGGTTCGGGTTTAGTTGAGAAAGCATCAGATGAAGATGATGATGAGACTTCTAATGATGATGATGTGCCTCTTCATCTTAAGAAATTGAACTTTAATACATTGACATTGTTAGAATGTATTAGTCTTTTCTTAATTGTCACATTTTTGTTATGTACTCTAGTGATTTCAAAGTGGAAGAGGAAAGAGCTTCGCGGACTACAACTATGGAAATGGGAAGTTCTGTCACTTGTGTTGATTTGTGGTAGATTGGTTTCTGACTGGGTGGTTAGATTTGTTGTGTTATGTATTGAAAGGAATTTTATGTTGCGAAAACGTGTTGTGTATTTTGTTTATGCGTTAAGGAAATCTGTTCAGTACTGTGTTTGGTTAAGTTTGGTTTTGGTAGCTTGGAATGAATTGTTTGACAAGAAGGTTTTAGTTGCAGGTAACAGATTCTTGTGGTTTGTAGACAAGTTTCTGTGGTGTATGTTGGCAGTTACATTGACATGGCTAGTGAAGACGTTAATAATTAAGGTTCTTGCTTCATCTTTTCATGCGACAACGTTCTTTGATCGGATCCAAGATACACTGTTTAATCAATATGTGATTGAAATGTTATCTGGGCCGCCTATTGCTGAGATTCACGAGAGAATAGAGGAAGAAGGGAAAATAATGGTTGAGCTTTCAAAGTTCGAGGATGCAGAGGCAGTTCTGCCTCCTCACCTCAGGGAAGCTGCTTTCCGAACTTTAGCGTGTGGCAAAAAGGGGCTAGTAAAACAAAGTTCAGGTATTACTGTTACTAACAACGATGATATAGGAGTTATCAATGAGAAACAAGATGAGGACATGTTACTTTTTTCTCAATTGCATAAGCTGAATCGTAAGAATGTTTCTGCTTGGAGTATGAAAAGGTTGATAAAATTAGTTCGTTATGGGGCTCTTACTACTCTTGATGAGCATTTACGGGGCCTATCTCTTAATGATCAAGACCCTTCTACTAAGCAGATTAGTAGTGAACATGAGGCCAAAGTTGCAGCCAGGAAGATATTTCAAAACGTAGCTAGAAGGAGGTTAAAGTCTAAGTAAGTTACCTTTCTTGTTTCCTTCTTTCTGTTCGTTTAGAAATGCATAGTTCTCCTGTTTCTAGCTAGATAGTGCTGCTGCATATAATTGCTATGTGTTTGTCGAGATGAGATTGCGATTTTATAGAATGTTACACATTTGGGGAAAGTACAAGTGACAAGAGTGTTGCATTACCGAAAATGTATAGAATGAAACTCTGACAGTAAACAATGGCAGTGTTATCACAGCAAGTGTTATTTTTTTGTTTTTAATTTTTTGTTGATATATTGGTTTAGTTTTTTTTTTTTGAATAAATCGTACTTGTATTACTTAAAAATTATAAATACATGATTACTAAAATTAGGAGGAGTGACAGACCACTCTCCATAGTCTGACATAGAATATATGCAGCATTTGCAAGCAAAAAACCACACGATTCGCAGACCGATAATTGAACTGATAGCACTTGATAATTGTGCTTTAGAGATTTTGTCCAAGAAATGGCTTCTTGCCAACAGCTCGCTCCCACCTGCTCTTCCCTCCAACCCTCGAACAAATTCCGAACCCAGTGTTCAGAAGCCTCAGCTGCATAATTTATGGTTAGAGTAACGCCATTCCAGCTATCTACATGCCAGATACCAGCTATAGACATGCTGAAAAATAAAACCTTCAAAGGGTGAGCAATACCCCAGCTATCTACATGCCGGATACCAGCTATAGACATGCCGCAAGTGAAGACCCCCCACAGGTAATGAGCCATCTTTAATTGTGAGTTGTGAGCTCTTGCAATAATCCAAATCTCCCAAAACATAAACAAAATCATTCTCAACAGGTCTGATCTATTGCAGACCTTCATCAAACCAAACAAACCAAACAAACTCTCACAAGGACAGACAAAACAAACTCTCACAAGGAGAGACAAATAAATCCAATTAATGGATAAACAAGTCAAAAAAACTCACAATCCTCGTAGAAGGAGGATGATTATTGAAAGAATTAAAGAAATTAGACAAGAAAGGGGCCTCCGGTCGATGGATAAACCACCGTCGAAGGAGAGGCGACTGACCACGAAGAAGAAGCTGAAGGAAAAGTTATTGGTTTAGTTTAGTGTTTCATTTTGAGCAGAATGTATTTTTGTAAGACTGGAACTTGAGCTTTTCTTCTTCGTCAATATCAAGGGTTCCTTTTTACACACATTTCTCATGCATGAGTATTTAACTACATTCAAAAATAGATAAGATGGAGACACTCATGAATAAGAAGTATTAGAGCATTTACATCCCATCCCCCATCCCCAACCTCATCCTTATAATTTGAGGATTTGTCCAACTTTTCTTCTAAAACACTCCTCCATCCCATTCCCCATTTTAGGGATTAATTTTGGGGACAAGTTTTGAATCCCCATATTTGGGGACTACTATTTTGAATCCCAAATCATCTCTCTCCTCTTTTAAATATATTTAATTGTAGTGGGTGAGTTTTGGTAGTTAAAATTGTAAGTGAAAGAGAGAGAAAGAAGTAATATAAAAAAGAATATAGGGATAGGGGAATGGAAAATGGGGAATAGGATGTAGAAACTTTTTGATAATTTTGGGGATTTACTATTTTTATTTGGGGATTTACTATTTTTAGTAAGTTTTTGGGGTTGGGGATGGGGGATGGGATGTGAATGCTCTTAGTCATAAAAAAGGCTTTGGTGCTGTAGAATTTAAAGTTGTTAACATAGTTTTGTGTCTAAACTAGAGATTTCAAGATCTTAGAATATGATCATTAGTTCGAGTGTTGCCTTGCAGTTTAAGAACCATAAAAAATGTTGCTACTAATAGGCCTGGCCCTCTGATGCTAATGTTGTAAAGCCGGTCTATGACAGACATATATATATGCAAGACTTGCTACGTTTTCTTGGAGACGATGAAGCTGAGAAGGCCATGGAGATCATTGAAGGAATTCCTGCATCTAATAAAATTAGCAAAAAGGACCTCAGGAATTGGGTGGTAAGTATTTGGGATTATACTAAATTTTATTTGATATCAGGATGCATTTATCTTATCTAAACAGTTGGGAAACTTAGAGCAACTCCAACCTCCAAGAAATCCCTTATATGACCTCCTAACTCAAATTATAAGGGATTGTGTTTAAAATTGTGCTCCAACAGGCTCTTAACTTTTCCTTAAAAAGTTAAGAGCATCATGTCAGAGCAACTCCAACAGCCTCCTTGTATTTTCCTTATAAATATTATAAAATATTAGGCTTTTAGTGATTTAGGATATTATAAGGTATGACAACTCCAACAAACTTCCTTATATTGATCCTTATAATTATTAAATAATAAATAAAAGAAAGGAAGCAAGAACAAAAAAAGAGGGAAACAATTGGAAAGAGGAGGGAAAATAATATTTTATTGATAAAAGTGAAATAAGGGAGCCCTTAAAGATAAGGGATGACATGATGCAAAGTTAAGAGCCTCTTGGAGCACAATTTTAAACACAATCCCTTATAATTTGAGTTAGGAGGTCATATAAGGGATCTCTTGGAGTTGCTCTCATCACTTATCTTTAAGGGCTCCCTTATTTCACTTTTATCAATAAAATATTATTTTCCCTCCTCTTTCCAATTGTTTCCCTCTTTTTTTGTTCTTGCTTCCTTTTTTTTATTTATTATTTAATAATTATAAGGATCAATATAAGGAAGCTTGTTGGAGTTGTCCTACCTTATAATATCCTAAATCACTAAGAGCTTAATATTTTATAATTTTTGTAAGAAAAACACAAGGAAGCTGTTAGAGTTGCTCTTATGTCTCAAATTACAAGTCCTAATATTGAAGTAGTATCATTGATTGCCACCTTTTGATTCTTGTAGGTGAATGCTTTCAGAGAGCGAAAAGCACTTGCATTTTCGCTAAATGATACAAAAACTGCAGTCAACAAACTTCATAACATGGTGAATGTATTGGTTGGCATCATTATTATGATTATTAGCCTCGTAATACTAGGACTTACATCGCGCCAACTTCTAGTAGCTGTAAGCTCTCAGCTCGTGGTGGTGACATTTATATTTGGAAATACATGCAAGACAATCTTCGAAGCTCTTATCTTCTTATTTGTCATGCACCCATTTGATGTGGGTGATCGTTGCGAAATAGGAGGAGTTCAGGTAACAAGATAACGAAGTCTGAATTAATGCAGCTATTCTTTGCCTCTTTGTATTTTAGCAGTACTGCAAAGAAAGTGTCTTGTATAAATTATTCATCATATCGTGAAAGCTATTTCGAGCCTAATTCTACATTTTTCAGATGGTTGTGGAAGAAATGAACATTCTGACTACAGTCTTCCTCAGATACGACAGCCAGAAAATCATCTATCCAAATAGCACTCTTTCAACAATGCCTATTCATAACTTATATCGTAGTCCCGATATGGATGAAGCCATCGATTTTTGGTTTCCTATTGCTACACCTTCAGAAAAGATCAATGTGATGAAACAGAGAATAGTAAGGTTAGTTTGATTATGTTGAAATTCTCTTAAGCTATATGATTCTTTTTATGATCAATTCCCTTTCATATATATCTTCTATATTCCTTGATAATACTGGTAATGATTCTAGGGAAAGTGCATGATTCCATATTTCCATATGAATAAATGATCCTAAAAACACTTAACACAGGATCTCATTTCATAATAAAATAGCTCGGGCGAAGCCCTTTCTACCACAAAATTCTAACTGTGTCAAATATTTCATATTACTTATGCATAAGACCTGCGTATAACAAGGAACTGATACGCTTGCATATCTTCACTTCTTCTTCTTCTTCTTCTTCTTCTTTTTTTTAAATCACAAATGCATATGGGATATGTATAGCCCTATTCCCTAACTGATACACATCTTCGGTATGTATGTTTTCATGTAGTATGTCAGGTCGTACTTTAGATTATGATATTTTGGTCTATCTTTCTCAAAATTGGTATATTAGGCATCTCTCTAGCTAGTAGCCGGGCAGGCCACAATTCATAAGCACGAGAGCTGTGACATTCAGGGAACTTACTGTTTTTTGTATGCATTCCCTCTGCAGTTATATTGACAACAAGAAGGATCACTGGTATTCAAATCCTATTATTGTAACGAGGGACTTGGTAGATTTAAACAAGATTAAGATGTCATTATGGCCAACACATAAGATGAACCACCAGAATGCTGTAGAAAGGTACAAAAGGAGAGGCCTTTTAGTCGAACAGATTGTTAAAATTGTCAAAGAAATGGACATTGACCATCTATTGTACCCTGAACATTCGCGATATGCCAACTGCGAAGTCTACTGGAACAATTTGGCTTCATCTTGATGATGAAATCATCCACGAGGCAACATTTCATAAATGCGACGTTGCTAAATTTGTGAGGCGAAGGGAAGATCAGAAGAGAAACGCAAATTTTCCACAAACAACATTTCATATTTACAAAGAAATTTTAGTCTGCTTTGCAACATGCCTACGTGTATGGGGATCTTTTGAAAATATGATGCAGCAAAACAAGAAATGAATAGGAAGTAAAGTCATGAATTGAGAAAGTTTGGCACTGGAATTCTACATATTACTTTCAAATCTATGTATCTAAAGTTTGCTCTTTTTCCTTCTTAATTGTAATCGAGAAGATCACATCATTTATGTCTGATGTTTCATTTCCAAGCAGTTCAATTTTTCGTAATTTTATGAATGTTTAAAAACCGCACAGTACGTGTACACTTACCAATATGTAGGTAAACTTTTATCGAGTGTGGTCCAAGTGGTAAAGACTTATCCATTGTCTCCGGGTGCTGGATTCGATTTCGTTAACCCCGAAATTATCTAAGAATGTAGGGCTTTCTCTAGGAGAGGTGAGAAGGAGGCAGTCCTTTAATCTTATATTTCATACATCAAATACAGATTATATTTTATTTTGCCTACAGTTTGTGTCCAAACTATTCTCAGTAGAAGTGAGAATATCGTATGTTTTAAACATCTCAAACGGTTGTTAGAAGAATTTCCTGATGAAACATTGTTCCAACTAGGCAGTCCTTCCTACTTGCTCAGGCGAGGTCGATGCTCATGCTCCCTTACTATCTTCAGCCCAAAATCTCCACAACTATATCTTTTTGTTATTTGTTGACTTGGGCCTGGCCCATTTTAACCAGATTGGATTGATGCCATTTGGCCCAAATCAGATAAATATACATTTGAGTTTGAAAGTTGAGTGCAAAGGCATCCAGCCTCCGGCTACCACTTGTTGTAAACTCATACTCCCTCCGTCCCAAAAAGATTGACACGCTTTCCTTTTTGGGTAGTCCCAAAACTAATGAACCTACTATACTTACTATTTTTGAACACTACTTTTCATTATTACACCCACTAACTTTATTCCTTTTTTATTAAATAAATATTATAAACACTATTACACCCACTACTTTACTCCACCATCTCAAATCTATTATTAAATATACACCATTACATCTACTATTTTACTCCACTATCTCAAATCTATTATTAAGCATTAATAGATTCCATCATTTTACCCACTTTTCATCTAACTTTACTCATATTTTTATACATTTTCTTAATCTCCATGAAAGTCAAACCAGCTCGGTCTTTCTGGGACGGAGGTAGTATGATTTAATCCATATGCTGAGCTAACAAAAAGGATTATAGGGAAAGCAGAGGCAGTATAGTCTCTTGTGTGTGTGCGTGTGTTCTGAATAAGCATCATCCTCGTTTACCAAAAAAGAAAAGAGAAAAAAAAAAAAAAAAAAAAAGTGGTTTCCATTTTAAGATCGATATTCGACTTTCATTTTTGATAAGCAATCATTCTGCAATAATTTGCCCATAGCAAGATTGATATTCATGTCTAAATTAGTAAGTACGACCAACAAAGTTTCAAGGGTAAACAGGGAAAGACCAGGGGCGGACCCACACTGTGGCCAAAGGTGGCCGTGGCCCCCACAGCCTCTCAATAGAAGGAATATTATATGTATATATATGATTGTAATTTGCTACTATAAGTCACTTGGCCCCTGTCATATTTTTGATTTTATTAATGTATTGGCCCATTTATAGAAGCCCAAGAGTCCACAATGTATAACCCAAATAAAAAAAAAAGCAACCCAAATACAAACAGATGTGCAACGCAAAAAAAAAACAAAAGTACAGATATCACAAACACAAACAGACAGCTCACATCACTTAGAGACTAACATTAAGACGACTTAGACGAGTAGGCGCCGTCACCGACAAGATCAATTTACAGTTGAGCACCATTACAAGATTGATATTTTTCTTGCTGTGATTGACACTCAATTGCAAGAATTGAACAATAAGTTCAATGAAAAAACAACAGAATTGCTTGTGCTAAGTTCAGCGCTGGATCCAAAGGAGATTTATATCAATGAGGACTGATGATATCGACAAGCTAGTACAAAAATTCTATCCCCAGGATTTTGCAGAACATGAGATGGCTCAACTAAAGATGCAATTTGAGCATTTCAATCGCAATCAAGACTTCGAAGCAAAATGGAAGACGAATATCTGTCAGATTGTTTGATTGATGTTATATATTGAGAAAGAAATTGTTCGTAGTATTAGTATAAATGCTATTATAGATGACTTTCGTGACTTAAAAGAGCGACGATCTCAATTTTAATGTATTAAAACAATCTCTTTTTTTATATGCGCTAAATTATATAATATATTTTGGCCCCCCTTGATGAAACTTTCTGCGTCCACCCCTGGGAAAGACATTGTGCAGCAAAAAGCCGTTGGACTGAGAAAATAAGGAAGCACAGTCTTCAGGGTAAACCAAACCAAACCAAACATACCCAGTATATCCCGCTCAGAGCAGGGTCTGGGGAGGGTAGGATGTACGCAGACCATACCCCCACTTTTAGAGCGGGGAGGCTGTTTCCGTGAAGACCCTCGGCTGAGTGCACAACATACCTATAGTGTAGGAAATACAACGGACATGATATGGAAATAGACAATGACATACCTGAGGCCCATGGCGTTCTCCACATGGGCATACCTACCTGCGAGGAATTATGATACTCCTAGTTTGATGCGCTCCAACCACACGGCAAGTCCCGCACAGAGACACCACCGAGCCAAGCTCCCTGCAACTACAACACCAAAAAAAGAAAAAACAATAGACACTCGGAACGAAAAGTGAACACGATGACGCCGAACTTCTAAAAAATCGCTAATCGAGACAGGGCAACTCTGAGGCTCTCGACAACAGAGCCACAACCTAGAAGGGAATCCACCACTCTGATACGCCGCCTCCATGAACACCTATCCGCGAGCATGGTCTCATTTAAGTCTAATGCCTTCAAATCCATCCGGAGCTGCTCTTCCCACGTCCTCCTTGGCCTGCCTCTCCTCCTCGCCCCAACAACCGTCAGACTTTCGACCCTCCTAACTGGGGCTTCAGCCAGCCTCCTTCGAACGTGGCCGAACCATCTCAACCTTCCTTCCCTAACTTTCGCCGAGAAAGGCGCCACTTCAAGCTCGCTCCTAAACACCGAGTTCGGGATTCTGTCCAGCATCGTGCGCCCACAAGACCACCGCAACATCCTCATCTCAGCCCCTTCCAACTTGCTTATGAGAGCCTTCTTCTCCGCCCAACATTCAGAACCATACAGCATCGCAGGACGGATAGCCGCTCTATAGAATTTCCCTTTCAACTTTAACGGGACTTTCTTATCGCACAAAACCCCTGACGCTGCCCTCCACCTTTGCCACCCAGCCTTGATGCGATGCGTGACATCGGCTTCAATCTCACCTTCCTTCTGGATGATCGAACCCAAATACTTGAATTTATCCGTCTGCGGGACGATCTGGTCTTCAATCCTAACCTCCACCCCTTCTTCGCTGGCCTCACCACTGAAGTTACACCAGAGATACTCGGTTTTAGAACGACTCATACGTAACCCTTGGAACTCCAAAGTAGATCTCCAAAGCTCCAATTTGTCGTTCACCTCCTTCCTCGATTCCGCCACTAGCACGATATCATCCGCGAATAGCATGCACCAAGGGACAGCGTCCTGAATCCCCCGCGACATGACATCAAGGATAAGGGCGAAAAGAAATGGGCTCAGGGCCGATCCCTGATGAAGCCCCATCTCAACCGGGAAGAAACGGGAGTCCCCCACTGGGGTCCGAACGCAAGAACTAGCTTGGGAGTACATGTCTTGAATCACCCTAACGAACGCCGACGAGACTCCCCTCTCCTCAAGGCTCTTCCAAATAGCTACACGGGGGATGCTATCATAGGCCTTCTCAAGATCAATGAACACCATATGGAGGTCTTTGCGACGTTCCCTGAACTTCTCCATAAGGCGCCTAATTGCTGCAATTGCAATATAGATAAAAGCAAAGCAAAAGTGAGAAACAACCAAGTAAAAGATGCAAGAAGCTTATGGTCGACCACGCAACAAAAGCAACAGCACACGATTTCATCTAATATTTATTTACAACCCCACCCACGCAAAACCAAAGTAAGAAAGAAAAATGACATGATCAAAAGGATATTCTAGGATCACATAATGGGTCCAAGAGCGTAAAAGATTCCTTTTGTGCAACTTGCATTATTCATCGAGCTCTATCAATCTCCAGATGGAAAGAAGATGTTTCCCAAGAGTCACATACAAAGAAAACTAAATCATGCATCCAAATGAAGACTGGTGGAAAAGAATAGAGTTTAATAAAACCAAGATGGAGCTCCTAATTTGCAGAAAGAAAAACAAGAGTATAGAGGTTGCACTGTTATAAACTGCTCCCAAGTACACAATAATGAAGTACTACAATAATGAGTAAATAAAGTTGTTAACTACTCCCTCGTCCCATAAAGTTTGAGCTGGTTTGACTTTCACGGAGATTAAGAAATTTACAATTGACTTGTTAAAAAATGTGTAAAGTTAGATGAAAAGTAGATAAGTGGTGGGACCTATGAATATTTAAAAATAGATTTGAGATAGTGGGAGTAAAGTAGTGGGTGTAATAGTGTTTATAGTATTTGTTTAATTAAAAAGGGATAAAGTTAGTGGGTGTAATAGTGTAAAGTAGTGTTCAAAAATAGTAAGTATAGTAGGTTCATTAGTTTTGGAACGTCCCAAAAAGGAAAGTGTGTCAATCTTTTTGGGACGGAGGGAGTAGTAGTGAAAGGAGTTACTTCAGCTTAATCTGCTGATTATATTAGGTCGATCAGCACATTTAACATGTCCATTTAGTGAGCAAACATGCTGTGCGGTATTACCGACGGCTCAGCGAAATTGACATGTTACCTTCCATATACATCAAAATGACAGCTAGTTTCCACATCCATATTGCAGGGAACTGGTCATAACACAGTAAAATATTAGATAATCCTTTGTTTCTTGCTGCAGTTTACTATAGTATAACAGAAATTTCAGGTGCAAGATACCTCTACCAGAAAGATTACATAGAGATCTACAAAATAATATACTATTAAGTATTAATTAACATAACAAAGACAGAGCACATGTATCCAATGACAAAGAAGCATGTTTATCTATTTTATAAAGGGATGTAACCATAAATGTTGGGCAATTAAATTTACAACTAATACAATAAATTTAAAGGACGATTCGACAGTATGTTAAATGACACAAATCCATAGATTGACGACAAGCAGATAAGAAGCTGTCTCTGCTGCAAGTACACAGTTTGGGATCACAACCTTGCCTTCTTGCTCTTATCAGATCAACTATACATGTATATATATTATTACTGAATTACTGCATATATCATATCAAGGAACTGCATCAGCATTGTGTATATGCAGCAGTGAAAAAGAAACTATCGTGCAAAGAAGGCTTTTAAAATATTGTAGCAAATCACCGCTCCTACTGCCTAATCAATAACTTTCCTCCTACAATATTTACATGTTTAATCAATGTCAATTTGTTAATAGCTAATGTTATAAAGACTCAATGCCTTGTAAGTTCTCCCGCAATACGACCTAGAGATTCAGATCTTCCACGCAATGTACACCTGTTGTGGATTTGTTATGCCTTATACAGTTATTCCTAACAAGAACACCGTAGTTATCTAGTTCTATATTGTGTTAGAAATTAAGCACATGCTACCCCTGCCACAATGACACAATTCCTACTTATCAAATTAACAACAAATTGATAAAACTTTGGATCAGATCTATCATTAGAGCAAGTCCAACAGCTTCCCTATCTAGGTTGCTAACTTAGAATTTAGGGAATTTGACTTAAATGAAGCTCCAACAGTGTCTTAGTGATTCCCTAAATCACTAAGAATCCCTAGCCATTCCATATCTTTGGGGAACCACTAGCCATCCCTAACTTTATTTTCATCAATAAAAATTTGTTTCCCTCCATTTTTCCACTAGTTGTCTTTATATCATTTCCTAGTTAGTTTCAAATTTATTATTATTATAATGATAAGGATTGAATGTAGGGATTATTGTTGGTGTTGGTATACAGAACAAGGTCCCTAAAATATTAAGAATCCTTATAATATTAATAGGGAATCAACTAAGACACTGTTGGACTTGCTCTATATATCTTACTTTATAAAGCAGCATTAGTATTCAAATTAGATCTAATAACCTTCATTCCCTCTAAAACACATAAGGACCACAAGGGGACCTCACATGACTCTCTACTCTCCACCAATGTGAATGTAATACTATGTCTTAACAGTTACAGTTAATTATATCACATGACATGTCTGCTCAAAAAATTATTTACCAAAAGACAATGTAATCAGTTTAATCAACAAGATAGCGAGTGGTCCATTAGAAAGATACAAACTTTTGAACAATACACATAAAAACTTCAAAAAGATAACTATAATAGGAAAACTCTTGGGAGGTTTAAGAACTATGCTCTTTTAGACAAAAGACCACATCCAATAGATTTAACAATCGCAATTCCCAAATTTTGAATAACATTAATTACCTTAAAGTTACATGAAGAGTATTCTTGTAGCAGGACATTGCCAAACACTCTAAATATAAACTACAATTAAAGATGCACCCTCAAGCTTTTAACCTTAACAACAAGATGAAATTCACTCTAAAAGAACACAAACCATAAATTAAAGGCCTAGTTAACAAAACAAAACAAAAAGAAACAGCTTGAGAAAAACCTCCAAAGTGGCATTCTTATTCGGGTTTTCTGCAGAGAATCATATGCATAGGAGTAAAAATCTTAGTCTCACCACCTCTAGTCAAGTAATCAGCAGTGACAAACAACATCTCATGAACATCCACAGTCCCTTTCGGTGCAATCCCCAAAAACGATAAAATCATAACAAGAATATGGTTCCTCCAATACGCAATCCTCCCCATTTTCAACCTTGTCCACCACGGTCTAGCAGGTGGTTTTGCCAAATCCTTCTCCTTGACAACTTCAAACCCAACTTTCTTCGCAATCTCAGCTACATCAGTATAATGCCTCAACCCCGGCAACGCATCCCCCCTCTCAATCCCTTGAATAATCTCCACATGTTCCTCATTCTCCCCATCATAAAACTCCGTAGTAACCCACTCATACGAAACATACAAAGCCCCCGGCTTCAAAACCCGATAAATCTCAGCATAAACATCCTCCAACTTAGGAGCATGACAAGTAGCCTCAATAGAATAAGCACCATCAAAACTATTATCCCCAAAAGGCATTTCAAGAAAATTCCCACACACAACTTCACACAATCCATCCAACCCAGCTTTCTTATTATGCAACCGAGCTCGATTAACCTGATACTCATTAATCGTAATGCCAACGACATTGGCACCTGAATGAGCAGCAATAGCCCTCATTGGACCACCAACACCACACCCAGCATCCAGAATCTTATCACCAGGCTTAACATTCAATAGATCTACAGCCATTTCTTCATGGATCTGGGTCGCTTCAAGATTTGATTTCCCAGGCAAAGATGGTGAAAAATGAAAAGATTGGCCCCACCCCCATTCATAAATATCAGTAACAAGATTGTAAAAAGTGTCAACAAAGGCAGGAACTTTGTCAGTTTTTTCAATTTGTTTAGGGGTTTTAAAAAAGGACCAATAACTGTCGTAATTATCTTGGACTTTGTCGTCGTCGATGGAGCCGCCGGAGAGATTCACGGCACGTTTGCCTTTGCGTTCAGCAGAACCCAAGATGCAGATGAACCAGTAGAAACCTCCGGCGATCAGAAGAGCTGAGAATACTAATGGGAGAGTGTCCATGGTGGGGTGGGGTGGGGTGGGGTGGGGTATTGTGTGTATGTATAATTGTGTGTGTATATGGAGGGATGCAAGAGTGGAGTGATTGTGTGAAAGAAAAAGAAGGTGTTGAGGTGCAAAGTAATTTTGGGTGTTGATTTGATTTTTGTAGAAAAAATCTTTGGGTTTTAGATCTCTAGCATGTGGTCACACGTTAGCAACTACTCCTATATTAGTCTAGTCTACTATCGGACTGTGAGGATAATAATATTTGAGAAAATCATCACATTAACGGGAAGGTGATGTTTGCGAATCTTCAATTGATAGTTATATATCTTTTTTTTTTTTTGATCACGATAGTTATATACTCCCTCCGTTCCTAAAAACGTTTCCTGTTTACTTTGGACACGTTTGCCAATGCATACTTTTAATTGCTAATATCTTTAATTTTGTATTAGTACTAAATATAAAAATTTCACTGTATTAAAGTACTAAAAAATACGAATCCAACAAGATCACTCATGACTATATTTTATCTTATAAATTATGCGTAAATTAGTAATCAATTGCTTATAACGAACAGTGTTCAAAGTCAAACCCAGAGAAGTAATTCGGAACAGAGGGAGTATCTTTTTGTATATTTGATCGTAATATTTTTAGAATATTGTTAATGGAGAAGATTTTTTAGTTAAAATCAAATAAATAATACCATAAATATAATTTATAGAGATTATGTAAAAAAAAAAAAATCACTCCAATGGGCATTATTACCCTTGGCAACAAATTTAGATAATTTGTTTTCGTTTTGGCAAACCTCTAAAGGCTAGTAAAGAAGATTTTTTATGATCTATTACCTTATAAAAATATATTCTATTTATAACAAACTGAAATAATAATAACATGTTATATTTATAATATAACCAAACATTATAGCTAATATAAGCATTTCCAATGGAATTAGCTAAACTAATTGGCTAAAATGATTGAAAATACTGATTATGTAAAATTTACTGAACCTATAAGGCATCTGAACCTGTAAGGCGTTAGAGCATCTCCAACGGTGTTAGCTAAAATGGTTGGCTAAAATGATATAAAATATTGATTATGTAAAATTTGTTGAACCTGTAAGGTGTTGTGCTCCAATGGATTCGTTATAATCGTTAGCTATATTTTAAAAATAGAATGTTATTATTATTTCAAGTTGTTATAAATAGAATATATTATAATTAATATGGTAACTGATGATGTGTTATTTTACTACAGGTCTCTACAGTTCTCTACAGATTCGACAAATATAGCCAATATAATCGTGTTGGCTAAATTTATAGATAAGAGGAATGTACCATTGGAGAGAGTATTTTTTTACAAATTATGTATAATTATTATTTATGGTATGCCAACTAATATTTTAGCTAAGGGTATGCTCTTACGCTTCGATGGTACTGGCTATATTTTAAATATAGTATATTATTATTATTTTAAGTTATTATAAATAGAATATATCATTTAAATATGGTAAGAGAAGGGGTGGAATCTTCTTATAGGTCTATAGAGGTTCGACAAATATAGCCAACATCAGGAGATTGGCTATATAGACAAGAGAAATGATCCATTGAAGTTGATTTTTTTTACATAATCTCTATAATTTTTAATTATAATATGTTTTAATTACTTTTAGCTAAGGATTCTACTTGGTTAGAGATGCTCTTATAGGTTTAGCAAATTTTACATAATCAATATTTTATCTGATTTAGCCTACCATTTTTAGCCAATACGATTGGAGATGCTCTCGATTTTTCTTTTTACTTTAGCTTGTTG
The DNA here is from genome assembly GCA_036435485.1 of Saposhnikovia divaricata. Classification (NCBI taxonomy): domain Eukaryota; kingdom Viridiplantae; phylum Streptophyta; class Magnoliopsida; order Apiales; family Apiaceae; genus Saposhnikovia; species Saposhnikovia divaricata. The sequence continues at coordinate 61,008,030 of CM071597.1, read as the reverse complement.
TCAAATTCTATTACTTGTATTTTGATTTGATATCGGACTCAAAAACAAATTTCTGTCGCCGTTCATTTATTTTAAGTATTTCATTTGTATCTTCATTTTGTGAACAAAAAAGTGTTTACTTAGATGTTTAATCAACATTAACTTATAATCCGTGAATTTCAAAAAAAAAACTTATAACCTGTTGAAGGTAGTGTTTTTCGTAGTTCGTTCACAGGGAAGGACTCTCAATATCGATTTCGAGTAGATTATCTCTTACAATCTAGAAGTGTGTAAATGGGGGGGTTTTGAGTTTGGTTATGGTGTTTTATCAAACACCTTGCATACAATAACTAAATTGCTACAAAAATACAACTAAGTAAATGGCAACTATCCAAATTTACCAACACAACACAATGATCAAATTAACAAAATACGAGACATTTGACCCAAGGATAATGGAAAATCAAGCACTTCAACCCAACAACAAGCAAATATATCCAACTCTACCTAACCAAGATAATTGGTGAAGCACACAATCACTTATTTCTCTTCTATTATAAACACTAATTTAGTGAAGCACATAAATTAGTTCTCTTGATACTAGCAACCAATAGTGAAGCACTACCAATTTAACCAAATCAAGGAATCAATCAAAGAGAGGCTAGGACAAACCCAAGGATGAGAAGCTCAACCTAGGTATTTGCACTTGAATCTTGAGAATTTAGGTACACTAAACTTGTGCTACTATAATGAATGTACTAACAATTAAGGATTAGCACAAACAATTAGCAATTGATATTACAAGAAGAGCAAATTGAAGCAACTTACAATTCTCCAAGCAAAATCATAAACAATACAACTCAAGAATTCAAGATAGAGTGAAATAGATCTTACTTAAATTGAAATTGGTTTTGTACAAGAAATCCTTCCTTGAGCCAAATAAATTAAGTTAGTTACTCATAATCAATGCTAGATTACAAGTAACCAATGTTCTTCCTCCTACTCTAATTATATTTACAAGATGAGACTACAAGATAAGGTTAGGTTTTGATGAAGATAAGAGGTAGGTTCAGTTATGAAGATGTTAGATAAGGTTGTGTTTGGTTACATCTCTTTTTAATACACAGCAGGGGTCGTACGGCCTGTCGAACGGCCGTACAGCTGCCCGTACAGAAAATCTGCTCCTTTGAACGGCCTGTCGAACGGCCGTACATCAGCCCGTACGAGATAAAATCTTCAAGATAATACATTAAACACCTCCCGACATCGCGAGCTTTCATCTTCTAACTTCCCTCTTGAATAATCTTCGCTTTCATGCCCAAATTAAGCCATCTTTTCAACAATTAAGCACGAGGCACTGAAAGATGAAAAACATAACAAATATTAATAAAACAACATTCGAAACTAACAAAAATGCAGAAGAATAAAAGACAAAACGTGTATAAAATACACGTTATCAAATCTTCCCCCACTTGAACTTTGCTAGTCCCGAGCAAACTAATATTAACAACACGATATACTCCTAACTAGTACCACTTCCGTAGGTAATCACGGTTGCATTTGGCATATGCAACAAGCCCTTGGAACCCCTAGGTAGCCCTAGTGGACGAGTGAGGTCTCGTGAGGGTTTATAGATGATGTACCCACAAAATCACAAAAATCACCAATAAACAAAAAAAAAAAAAAACTAACAATACCTACTAATTAAGCTAACTACTACACTCACATGTCCGAGTCGTCTACTTGTAACTAAAATCAAACAAATAGAGCTATTCACCTTGTCATCCACTAAAACGAGCTAACAACCATTTCAAGAATCAAGATAACACACCTTGTGCAATATGTAACCAAGACATTAAAGATAGAATGAATGCACTTCAATCGTGAACACTAGACAAGATGATCACAAAGCATACATGGCCTCGCAATAAGAAGATGAAATTGTATGGTGAAAAATCTCACATCTCTCAATTATGTATCACACAAATATGGGATAGAGATTTCACTCAACTCCAAGTCTAAATGCATGCGCTCTACTTGACCTTGCATGTCCACCTAAATTCCGGATTGCACCAAAAACAAGGAATTCATAAAATGGGTTGTAATGAGGCTTGGGTGAAGGTGTGAAAGTTTAAGTTCAAGGAAGGTGTAAAAGTCTCGCTAGTTGAGTCAAAATGACGCTTGCTCGCTTCATCCACCAAATTCTCAAACTAAAGAATGTCTTCACTCATTTACAATTACAAAACACAACCACATTTACCAAGAAAATTGAATCAAAATAATGTACAAAGATTTATTGTTTTTTTTTTCTTTTTTTTTACATCCCCTTTGTTATTATTATTTTTTTTTAGCAAAGGGGATGCATAACATATATAAATACTAAAAAGAACTTTGAACCACATCTAGATATACACATCAAACTAGTTCCCATTTACAATAATTAGAATCCTTCCTCTTCACAACTTCTCCAAATTCACATGCTCATCAATCAATTCTTTCCAAGACTCAACTAGCTCAACTAGGTCGAGAGTGAAGTATTTGGCTATGGCTCATGTATAAAAGGGGGAAAGTGACGAAGAAAAATATGGATATAAGCTTCAAAGGGGTAACTAGGGATTATTTTCATGGTTCACAAGCTAAAAAGGTCAAAAAGGTTATCCTAAAAAGAATTTCCTTATTATGGTGCATCCATGAATAAAGGTTTAATGCAAGCCCTAGAGCAACAAACATACATAAAGATGGAGAAACACACAAGCAAAAAGAAACATCGTTCAAGGCCTCACAAGGTTTAAGTTGTAATAACATCTTCTCGATTTGATTCCATGCATCCTAAGAGATAACCGTCATGTTCACAATTTATTTACAACAATCTAGACTTTTCATGCCATTTTAAGTGTGTGTGTGTGTGCAAAAGAGGTGCATCAAACTTATAGATTCACATCAAATTGGTAATGCTATGCATGAAATAGGAGAAAACAAGGCTACAAGCTCACAATGTCATAAATTTCACAAACAAGTAAACACACTCATGACTAAACTAATTTACCAAATGCGAACAAAATGGACAATAAGACGGACATCAAAATGAACAATCCTTCCCCCACTTAAAACATGGCATGTCCTCATGCATGACAAATAAAAATGAGGGAGAAACAAGAGTGAAATAAAACTCCCCTAAAAATAAGCAACGAGGATCGGGAGCAACATCATATTTGCCCAAATCCAATTCCGAAATTTGCACGCCAAGAATTGAGCTAATGCCGAGCACCACAATCAACTCAACTAAATAACCGACAAGCCAAAATCCAACACCTACAAAGCCACTTCAACACTTATTAAGGATATATAAATAATAAAAATATTTGTTTTTGTTTTTTTTTTAAAAAATAAATAAAATAAAATAAAATAAAATAAAATAAAATAAAACAACTAACCAATTAATAATAAAATAAAAATCAAATAAAAATCAAATCAATTTGAAAACTGAAATAATAATAAAAGAAAAAATCAAATTTAAAACTAAACTAAAATAAAATAAAATAACTAAGTAATTAATAATAAAATAAATTAAATTAAATTTTTAAAACTAAAATAATAATAAAATCAAAAATCAAATTTAAAACTAAAACTGAAATAAAATAATTACCTAGTTTTAGAAAATTAAAAACTAAAATCAAAATGAAAAAGAATTAAATTTTGGTTTTTTTGATTTTTTTGATTTTTTAATTTTTTTTTAAAAATAAAATAAAATAAAATAAAATAAAATAAATCACTAACCAATTAATTACAATATCAAAAATTAAAATTTAAAGCAAATTTAAAATTAATTATTAAATTAATAAAAATTGTTTAGTTTAGAAAATTAAAATTGAAAATCAAAATAAAAGAAGAAAAAAGAAAAATAATAATAATAATAATGATAATAATAATAATAATAAAAATAATAAAATAATAAAATAAATCACTAATCAATTAATAATAAAATCAAAAATTAAATTTTAAAATTGATTTAGAAAATTAATACTGAAAATCAAAAGTAAAATAAAAAGATGTGAATAAAAAGAAATAAAACAAAAAAAACAAAAACAAAATAAAAAACTAAACTAAACTAAACAAAAAATAAACAAAACAAGGGGGGTTACGTATGTTTTGGAAAAAGAAATAGGACGGTGGAATTGGGGGATTGGGGAGTGGTGGCGAGGTTGGAGGAATTGAGTCGTGGGTTGAAGGTGGAGGAAATGGGTGGTACGGTGGTGGTGAACTGGGCGGAAGGCTGCGAAGTGATGAAGGGGTTGTTGGGGTGTTAAGAAGAGGAGATGGGGGGGAAGGTTAGAGTTGAACGATGATGGAGGGAAGGGAGAAGGGTGATGGTGGGGTGGGGTAGTGGCGCATGAGCGGTGGAAGGTAGAATTGGAGGTGGGTTGCTGATGGAGGCGAATTGAAGGGGAGGAGGAGGGCTGCGTTGTGGTGGTTGCGAAGAATAAGGAGGTGAGAACGGAGTGGAATAAGACGGTGGATGAAAGAAAGGTTAGGTGGGTGGAGGTAATGAGAGTTATGGTGGAAATGGTGGCTGGTGACTGTGTTAAAACAGAGGAGGGAGGTGAATATTGCGGAGAGATGGTGGTTGTGGTTGTTTGTTGGTCGGAGGCGCGGTGGTGCGCGCTGTTGGTGGTTTGAAAAGGGGTGGATGCTGTGGGCTGTTGGAGATGAAAAGAGAGGAGAGTTTGGGCTTGAGGTCGAGGAATGGAGAGGAGAGTACGGGATTAGAGAGATGTGGTTGGGCGACGGGGAGATGGCGCGGTGAAGGCGGAGGAAATGGTGGTCGAAATGGGGTGATGGTGATGTGGCCGTTGGATTGGAGGAATAAGGGAGGAATGATTCGTGGTGTTTTGTTTTGGTGAACGGAGGAGGATAAAACGGTGGAGGTGCGGTGTGTGTTTTAGAGGCGGTGATTCGTGAAATTTGCAGAACGACACGGGGGAAGAGAGGGAGATGTGGGAGAGATGTGGAGAAGGGAACTGTGATGTTATGAAATGTATCTGTTTGTCTTTTTTTTTTTAGAGTTGCACAGCCAGTTCAACAAGTGGGTACGGGGTTGCAAATTTCCCTCATTTTGAACTACAACATTGGCAGACGCTGAAGAAAATTGGTACAGGCTGCTGGACGGTTTGTTGCACGGCCTCTAGCCTGTACAACAGCCCGTACGGCTCTGAAATTTTATAAAAATAATTTTTTTTTCTTTTTTTTTTACAAAATCCACATAAATTCCTGAATGCTTGAATACAATATTAATTCCTGAAAACATGAAACAAAAACATCAAGGCACGAGTGAACAAATCTAAAAAAATATAAAAACTATAATTAACGATACTAAATATTATTGAGCGGGGCGTTATTATTACAATTTTTTTTTTTTTTTGAAAATCTATTATAAAATTCATTAATTACACCACAAAAATACATAAATTTTTTTTTTTTGGTTATTTTCTTAGAATTAAAATAGATGAAAAATGGAATCCCCACTCACTAATATTTAGATCAATCCTCAAATCCACAATATGAATAACACCCTACATAAATGCAAGAAATCTAAAACACGCATAAAAAATATATAAATACATACGTACCTTGGGTTGCCTCCCAAAAAGCGCTTTGTTTATTGTCGTTGGCTCGACTTATTTATACAAGTGTTATAACTAATGAGGTGAAAAAGCAAATAAATGCACATACCTACGAATCAATAATAAGAACAAGGTGTGCAAATATACCTTTGATCCATAAAAATATAAAAATAATTTTATGATCTTCACATCTTCAAGAGACTTTGAAAAGGCAAAGTAGTTAGAAAAATCGTCAGAATAATCATTATAAATACGACTCAAAAATTGCTTCCAAATTGGATCTCTATATACCCAAGCAAAAATTTCAACCTCATCAATCTTCAATTCCTTCTCAATTTTCATTGGACATTCATCAATTTTTATCTCATCTACCAATTCATTAAGCTCAAAAGTATTTTCTAAATTTGGTAGATCCTCAACTGCATCCAATTCATCATTATTAAGCCTAGGGCAATCGTCAACTAAACAAACAAATTCATCATGCACAACATTTTCATCAATTACAAAACAAGAATCATGATTAATAGAAGAATTGACCTCCTCTAATCGACTCACGGATTCGGCTAGTTGACTCATTTGCTCTTCCAAGTTGGATAAGCTTTGAGAAGTGTTCTTTACCATTTGAGAAGTGATCTTTTCCAAGTTGGATATACTTTGAAATGTGGTGTTTTGAAATTGGAGGTTGTTTGCCGCCATTTGCTTCATCATTTCTTCAAGTGATGACAATGTAGATGAAGAAGACCCTTGATGGTCTTGGGAATTATATTGCGGATCATAGCATTGGTTTTCACAAGCATATGAATAATCGATGCTGGGAGAGTAAGGAGCATAGCATGAGTTTGTAGAATATTAAGAATTCACCTGATACGCATTAAAATTCTGAAAAGAATTAAAATCTTGATATCGTTCTTGATCATAGGTGAAATCTTGAGCGTTATTCCAACCAAAATAGTTATCCATCGTCTCCTAAAAGAGTTAGTTCATGTCTATATCCAATAAACATGAAGACACACCAATAAAAAAAACAAAGAAAGAAAGAAAAAAACTATATACAAATATACAATCTAAAATATAAGAAACAATTAACTCAAAATTAATATTGTTGCCTTCCCCGGCAGCGGCGCCAATTTGAAGGTAGTGTTTTTCGTAGTTCGTTCACAGGGAAGGACTCTCAATATCGATTTCGAGTAGATTATCTCTTACAATCTAGAAGTGTGTAAATGGGGGGGTTTTGAGTTTGGTTAAGGTGTTTTATCAAACACCTTGCATACAATAACTAAATTGCTACAAAAATACAACTAAGTAAATGGCAACTATCCAAATTTACCAACACAACACAATGATCAAATTAACAAAATACGAGACATTTGACCCAAGGATAATGGAAAATCAAGCACTTCAACCCAACAACAAGCAAATATATCCAACTCTACCTAACCAAGATAATTGGTGAAGCACACAATCACTTATTTCTCTTCTATTATAAACACTAATTTAGTGAAGCACATAAATTAGTTCTCTTGATACTAGCAACCAATGGTGAAGCACTACCAATTTAACCAAATCAAGGAATCAATCAAAGAGAGGCTAGGACAAACCCAAGGATGAGAAGCTCAACCTAGGTATTTGCACTTGAATCTTGAGAATTTAGGTACACTAAACTTGTGCTACTATAATGAATGTACTAACAATTACGGATTAGCACAAACAATTAGCAATTGATATTACAAGAAGAGCAAATTGAAGCAACTTACAATTCTCCAAGCAAAATCATAAACAATACAACTCAAGAATTCAAGATAGAGTGAAATAGATCTTACTTAAATTGAAATTGGTTTTGTACAAGAAATCCTTCCTTGAGCCAAATAAATGAAGTTAGTTACTCATAATCAATGCTAGATTACAAGTAACCAATGTTCTTCCTCCTACTCTAATTATATTTACAAGATGAGACTACAAGATAAGGTTAGGTTTTGATGAAGATAAGAGGTAGGTTCAGTTATGAAGATGTTAGATAAGGTTGTGTTCGGTTACATCTCTTTTTAATACACAGCAGGGGTCGTACGGCCTGTCGAACGGCCGTACAGCTGCCCGTACAGAAAATCTGCTCCTTTGAACGGCCTGTCGAACGGCCGTACATCAGCCCGTACGAGATAAAATCTTCAAGATAATACATTAAACACCTCCCGACATCGCGAGCTTTCATCTTCTAACTTCCCTCTTGAATAATCTTCGCTTTCATGCCCAAATTAAGCCATCTTTTCAACAATTAAGCACGAGGCACTGGAAGATGAAAAACATAACAAATATTAATAAAACAACATTTGAAACTAACAAAAATGCAGAAGAATAAAAGACAAAACGTGTATAAAATACACGTTATCACCTGTATGATGTACGTATTTTTTTTGATATATTATAAAATTTATTATAATTTATATTATAATTTTAAATTAAAATTTTTTTGAAGAAATTCAAATCTTAAATTTTTAATATAATAATTTAAATAAATAATATATTTTATCATTACATCTATCAGTTTTTATTTATTTACTAAAAATTTAACGATCAGGTTGTATGAGTAAACCGTTGAACCAAAATACAATAATTATACTCATATTTACTTATTATAAACGTACTAACTTATAATTTGTGCGATGCACAGATTTTTTTTGATATATCATAAATTTTATTTTATAATATAATTATGTTTTTGTATAATTAATATTTTTAATAATTATTGTAATTTTAATATAATATAATATAACATAATATTAATTTAATTAATGATGCATAGTTTAAAACATATATTATAAAATTCTAAATTAAATATTTGTTGACTCATTCGAAACTTGAATCTTTAATAAATTAATTTAATCATATAATATACTTTATGATTAAATTTATTAGTTCTTATTTATATATAAAAATATAACTATCATTATTTGTTGTATGCTTGAACCGTTAAATCAAAAATACAAATAATTATATTCGTATTTACTTATTATAAATGCATATATATTTTTAATATACCATATGAAAATAGGGTGTGATATTTTTTAGATATATATTAATGATGACAAGATTATGTTTTAAACTAAAAGGTAACGTGTTTTAACTAAAAAAAAATATAAAATAATTGGAATATATGTTACAAATTATTGATATTTTAAAAAATTTAAAAAAATAATATCTTCAAATAAAAGTAAACGTACCGAAAACTAAACATCAAAAATTTCAATATTTCTATTTTAATATAATAATATATAATTTATTCCAAACTTTTAAATGAATAAATTACATCTAGAAACTAGAACGAGTACGTAAATCGAGACCACTTTATTAAAAACTTATATATGCAATTCTTAATTTAATTATGTTGATAACAATTATTAGAACATCTTCAACCATGTAAACACTTAGGTAAAGATTAAAATAAATTATCTTAAATAAAAATTACAGAAAATTTGTAAAATTTTGTGCATTCCAACGAACAAAATCTTAGGCAAAAATTTAGACAATCACAATAGGTTGGCTATACTTGTTGAATCTTTAATAACCTGTAGTAAAACTCCACATCATCAATTACCATATTTAATTATTATATTCTATTTTTAACAACATAAAATATTAATAACATACCATTTTTAAAATATAATCAATCAATATAGTTAATCCCTTTGGAGTAAAACACGTTACAAGTTCAACAAATTTTACATAATCAATATTTAAAGCATCTACAATGCTACACATCCCTTAGGTAAAATGGTGATCTGTCTTCAAATTTACAAACCAAACCAAACCAAACCAAACATACCCAGTATATCCCGCTCAGAGCAGGGTCTGGGGAGGGTAAGTTGTACGCAGACCATGCCCCCACTTTTTAAGGCAGGGAGGCTGTTTCCGTGGAGACCCTCGGCTAGGTGCATGACAGATACGGTGGGTGCTATATACATAGGAATCCAAAAGGTACGAAAATGTTGAAAGCAATACCTGCGCCCATGGCGTTCTCCACATGGGACCTACCTGCCTGTTAGGAATGCATGACATGGTGCGCTCCGCTCTACCAGCTTGTGAGAATAAACTCCTGTCGGGCCCCCTGAGCCCAAGCGCACTCCCCAAACAGACCCAGTATACCCCACACAGAGATAAGGCCGGCCCGATCTCCCTGAAACTGCAAAACCGACAAACAGAAGACAATAAAAGCGAAAAATGAGAACGAAAAAGCTGATTTACTAAGATAAAGCTAACCGAGACAACCCAAGTCTGAGGCTCTCCACCACAGAGCCGCTCTCTAAAAGGGAATCCACCACTCTGATAAGACGCCTCCAAGAGCACCTGTCGGCAGTCATGGTCACATTCAGGTTTAAGGCCTTCAGATCCAACCTAAGCTGCTCTTCCCACAACCTCCTCGGTCTGCCCCTCCTCCTCGCCCCAACAACCGAAAGACTCTCGACCCTCCTCACTGGGGCTTCAACCAGCCTCCTTCGGACGTGGCCGAACCATCTCAACCTCCCTTCCCTGACTTTCGCAGAAAGCGGTGCCACTTCAAGCTCGCTCCTAAACACCCCATTCGGGATTCTATCTAACATCGTGCGCCCACACGACCACCGCAACATCCTCATTTCAGCCGCTTCCAGCTTGTTTTCGAGGGCCTTCTTTGCCGCCCAACACTCAGAACCGTAAAGCAACGCAGGTCGTATTGCCGCTCTATAGAATTTCCCTTTCAACTTTAAAAGGACCTTCTTGTCGCACATCACCCCTGACGCTGCCCTCCACCTTAGCCACCCAGCCTTGATACGGTGTTTGACATCGTCTTCAACCTCACCTTCCTTCTGGAAGATCGAGCCTAGATACTTGAACTTGTCCGTACAGGGTACAATCTGATCTTGAATCTTAACCTCCACTCCTACCTCGCTGTCCTCTCCACTGAAATTACACCATAGATACTCAGTTTTAGAACGACTCATCCGTAAGCCTTGGGACTCCAAAGTAGATCTCCATAGTTCCAGCTTCTCGTTCACCTCCCCCCTCGACTCCGCCACTAACACGATATCATCAGCGAAGAGCATGCACCAAGGGACGGTATCTTGAATCCCTCGCGACAAGACATCAAGGATAAGGGCGAAAAGAAAAGGGCTAAGGGCCGACCCCTGATGAAGCCCTATCTCAACAGGGAAAAAACGGGAGTCACCCACTGGGGTCCGGACGCAAGAACTAGCTTGAGAGTACATGTCTTGAATCGCCCTAACGTACGGCGACGCCACTCTCCTCTCTACAAGGCTCTTCTAGCTTCACGGGGGATGCTGTCATAAGCCTTCTCAAGATCAATGAACACCATATGAAGGTCTTTGCGACGCTCTCTGAACTTCTCCATAAAGCATCTGACGAGATGAATGGCCTCGGTCGTCGATCTCCCCGGCATAAAACCAAATTGATTCTCTGAGATTACAACTTCTCTTCTAATCCGACATTCAACCACTCTCTCCCATAGTTTCATAGTATGACTAAGTAATTTAATACCCCGGTAGTTACTACAACTCTGGGCATCACCTTTGTTCTTGAAAAAAGGAACCACGATACTACGCCTCCATTTAGTTGGCATCTTATCACCCAAGAGGAGATCATTAAACAGATCTGCTAGCCATTGAACGCCAACCTCACCCAGACAAAGCCACGCCTCGATTGGGATCTGATCCGGGGCCAACCGCCTTCCCTCTGGCCATCTTTTGAAGTGCACCCTTGACTTCCTCCTTGCTGATACGCTCACAGGAACCGATAGAAAGCACCGACGAAGGAGGGACCTCTTGCTCCACGCCAGTACCACTACTCCTAGCTTCATTGAAAAGATTTTGGAAATACGAACTCCACCTCTCCTTGATAGCCTCTTCATTCAATAACACTTTGCCTGAATCATCCTTAACAAACTTAACAGAACCCAGGTCGCGCCGCCCTCTCTCCCTAGCTTTAGCTAGTTTAAAGATAGCATTCGCTCCTTCCTTGGTATCTAGGTGCTTGTACAGCCCCTCATAGGCTTCCTCTTTGGCTTTCGCCATGGCCTTTTTTGCCTCTCGTCTCGCCACCTTGTACGCTTCCATCTTCAGAATCCTCTCCGTCCCTGCAGACATGGACAAAAGCTCTTTAAAGAGCGCAAGTATAGCCTTTACTTTCTGTTGAACCTCCTCGTTCCACCACCACGACTCCTTATGGCCACTGAACCTACCTGAGGAAACCCCCACCAGCTTCTCGCCCACACACCGAATAACCTTCGCCACGTTGGTCCACCTACTGTTAGCATCTCCACCGCGCGCAAAACAACCTTCGTAGAACAGAGACTCCCTGAATTCGGCCGCCTTCTCGCCCTTCAAATCCTTCTAAAGGATTCTAGGTCTGAACTCTCTCGACCTGCGAACAACTCGACCCCCCATGACTAGATCCATGGCCAGCAACCGGTGCTGGGATGCACACGCCTCACTCCGGAACACCTTGCAATCCACGCACGCCCTAGCATCCCGACTGCGCAAAAGTAGGTAATCGATTTGAGTGTTGTGCCCCCCACTACTAAAGGTGATGAGGTGCTCAGCCCTCTTCTGAAAAACAGAATTCACAATTACCAACTCTTGGGCAGTAGCAAACTCCAACAACGCGGACCCGCCGACATTCCTTGCCCCGAAGCCAAAACCCCTATGTGCGCTGGGATAGCCATCTGCCCTCTCACCAATGTGACCATTGAAATCGCCACCCAACACTAAAAATTGGTCGTCAGGAATGCTTCTGACCAACTCATCTAAACAGACCCAGAAAGCCTCCTTCTCTGAATCCCCCAAACCTGCTTGAGGGGCATACGCACACACCACGTTCACCACCTTCTCCCCAACCACGACCCTGACGGACATGATCCTGTCGCTGCACCTCTTCACTTCCACGACGTTGTCTTTAAGATCCTTCGCCAACAGAATACCCACTCCGTTCCTGGAGTTGGCAAGACCTGAGTACCACAATTTATACCCGTTCGCTTCTCTGGAGTGGGCCCCTTTCCACCTAGTCTCCTGAATACACGCCACATCCACTCTCCGCTTCTTCAGCACGTCCACTAGCTCCAAAAATTTGCCCGTTAAGGTACCTAAATTCAAACTTCCAACACGTAAACTACGCGTCATCGTCAAAAATAGAAATAAAAATAAAATAAAATACCAAAATGAAAATAGCAATAATAATACACATAACAATAAAAATAAAAGTGAAAAAAAAATGAACCAAACAAAAAGACAGACACAAAACCAAACACCAAAACCGAAAACAAAACAAAACAAAAATGTAAATAGGGAACGGGGGAAACTGGGAATGAACACGGGGGTTAGGGGGAGAAAGGTAAAGGCAGGGGTTGAAGGGGAGAGATCGAGGGAGGCTGTAGTGTTAGGGGTTGCGATTATTGTCTGGGAAGAAGAAGGTGGATTAGTGGTAGAAAGAAAAAAAGGGGGATGGAGACGAATGTGGAGGGCGAGGAGTGGTGCTGCAGGAAATGGCGAGGTGAGAAGGATTACGATGGTTGGGGTTGAAGAAACGAAGTGGAGGCGGTTGGATGTTGAGGTAGTAGTGGAGGTTGAGATGGGTGGTGGGAAGTTGAGGGTGAGGGGTGGGGGTGCGGAAGGGTAGAAAACAGGGGGGGTGATGGACAGAGAGGGCTTTAATTTTACCAATATCCAATCATCTCTCCACTTATCTAAAATTTTATATAATTTGTTTGACTATATATAGTCAACATCTAAATTTTTTTTACATAAGCTCTGTAAGTGACACATCATCATGACATCATCAATTGTTTGTATATTTCATACAGTAAGTAACCAATCATTTTACATAATATCATTGTAATACACTAGCTTACAGGTTTGACAAATTTTACATAATCACAATTTTACATAACCACTATACATAATAATAGGATAATGGCCAAAAATACCCTAAATGCACCTTACCCCTTACAAGAATACCCCAAAATGCTGTTGGTGGCCAAAAATACCCCGCTATTACGCATTTGAAATAGGGGTAATAGGTTTTATACTAATTACGCATTTGAAAATGGGGTAATAGGTGAACAGCACTTATCTATTACGCATTTGGAGAATGGGTAAATGATATTAAGCATTCTTCAAATGGGTAATAAAGAAAAAAATTTATGCTAATTACCCACTTATCAAATGCGTAACAGGCTGTTTTTTTTTTGTTAAGCATTTGTGAAATGCGTAACTTGCACTTTTTTTTATTATGCCTTTGTGAAATGCGTAACTCTGGGGTAATTTTGGCCACTTTTTCCAAAAGTGTTATTTTCGTACAAATTTTGAAATTTTGGTGTATTATTGTCATTCTTTCATAATAATATTGAAGATGCTCTTATCCAATCATTTTTACGAAACACCGTTGTAGATGCTACATAACTACACTTTTTGTTCAATTTGAAATTCATATATTATTGAATTATGTCTATACTTGGATTTGTATATGGATAACATTTGATTTATTTTAAAATAAAATAATATTAATTTTTTTTTAAATATGAATACAAATATTTGAACCAATGTTAGATTTTTTAATTTTTTCTTGCAAACCTAATTTTAAGTAATTTTTTCAAACATTTAAAGATATTCTAACATTGAAAAGATATCGTAATATATCTACTATATATATAATAGGTCAATATGTCACATTTTATTCATGTATAATTTACAATTATACCCTCAATTTATTATAATTTTACAATTATGTCCCCAAGAGTCAACATCAATAAAAATATTGAAATGTTTTCATGTTGTAGCCTATATTATTCACACATCATGTGCCAAATAAATTTTATATAATTTTATATATCTCTATGCACATACAAGAATCATATATTTATTCTATTAATAAAACTTGTATCATCTTATTTAATGTAAAAGTTAAAAATTGATTGTAAATATTTTATAGAATATTAATAGAATATTTAGAGGGTCGCTTATTAGAAAAAAAAAATCTCATTACTCCAATTATTTGCAAAAACACTTAGGCTCCGTTTGGGAAATCTTATTTCTCAGAAATAATTTACTTATTCTGAAAAAAGTACATAAATATGGACTTTTTTCTGAAATAAGTAACTTATTTTTGTAAGATAACGGATATTAAACTTCCCACACACATTTTTCTCTAAAAAATGTATGTAAATACGAAATTTTTTCAAGTAACTTATAAGTCGAATTAAAATTTGTCAAACGGGCCTTAGTATTGTGAAGTCTATCCAATGCACGCATATGCATTTAAGTAAATTCTTTGTATCTTTGTCATGAGTGGTCCTATTTCAAAATCAAAAATTGCACGAGTTGTTTGGGTATGGTGTTTTTTTGTTTTTATATAGCAGGGATTATAAAGCATGAAACCAGCAAAATTTATCGAGTCTCTCATGTCACTCATACCTAAAATGTGGTGAAAATTATAATGTGGATTAAAATTGCACTTCAGGTCATACTCGCTTCTTACAATTATTTAGATGGCATTGCCAACTTAGAGATGAAAAAAATATAAACCATACAGACTTAATAGCCGCAACACAATTTTCACTAATAAGATCATACTAAATTATGATGAAATAAAGTCACAATAAATCGAAAATTGTTTATCATCATAACAAAATTTTCTAATATGTAATGTAAAATGCATCAAATATCGAACTGTCAACACACAAATACAACAAAATCAGCAAAAAAATAATTTAATCAAATTAGAACATTTTCGTGCCATGCACGGATATTGAAGCTAGTTTATTTTAATAGAAGAACACTACTAAAATATTAAATTCTATTTAAGTGTTTAAATATATAAAATTGTGAATAAATTCAATAAGTTCATATGATTATTCTTTTATTGAAACCAGCTTTATATGATTAT
Source organism: Saposhnikovia divaricata (assembly GCA_036435485.1). Taxonomy (NCBI): domain Eukaryota; kingdom Viridiplantae; phylum Streptophyta; class Magnoliopsida; order Apiales; family Apiaceae; genus Saposhnikovia; species Saposhnikovia divaricata. The sequence continues at coordinate 60,992,509 of CM071597.1, read as the reverse complement.
TTACGATTGTGTTCTATAATTAGTTAATTACTAGCATGATAGCCCGTGTAAAGCACGGGCCATATAATAATTCATAGAATCTTCTTGTATTAGTCTACTTTACGTATTTCGATCTATTTAAAATGTTATAGTTTCAAAATATTATTAGATTCTGAACCGCGAAAGTTATATTTTTAGTTATGTTTGGTCGGTGTAAGAAGAATGACCGACTGAAAGCTATAAGTAAGAGTTAATTAAATGCCAAGTATTACTACAATAATCTTGTTGTATTGAAATACATGAGAAAATAGCTGGCTTATTTATTTTGAGTGGATGAAGAATTAAATATTATATTATTTCTAATTTAATATTGTAAGAAATAATGTAATGTGACGAAAAAATAAAAGTAATAGAGTCATATAGTTCTGCTAATAAAATCTCAGCGTATATTTCCAATTTTGGATTTCAACGCACATTTCCAATTTTGGATCCTTTTCTCCGACCAATTTCGGAGAACAAGGAGAATAACAAATTTATTCTAATAGTTGTGCACGTTCAAAATAAATATGTGATGTGTGTTTTTCTAAGATCATGGCATTTGACCATCTCAGATGTATCATTTCAATAGCAAATTGACCATAACAAAATCTTTTCTTCAAATACATTGTACTATATATCTATTCTCAGAAGTGAACTTTCAAAACCCCAAGGTAATATCTCAAATTTCAAGACAATTCATATTTAGACATGTACAAATTCAACAAAATACACGAGTAACTAAAATTAAAGTGTCATAACTCATAACAGGTTTTTAAAATGAGATGTGTTAATGTATGCACCGAATGAAACATGTTGTAAAAGTTCATATGTACAATAAAATTCAATCTATGAAAATAAGATAGACATGACTACGATAATGAAGCATCCCGAATATCATTTAAATTTGAGGTAACAGTAAAATGATAGCCGAAAAATAAAAAAATACACATACCACATCCGTGATCATAAGACATTGTATATATCAGCAATTTTCGAATTTATTAGTCTCACACCGGGTTGAAACTCGCATTGGAGTTTAAAATTCAAGTGAAATTGGTATATTACTATCTTATATATGGTTGTAAAACTCATTTTATATGAAGTTAATAACATTAGCATATTACGAAAATGCTGCAAAAATAAAGTGCGAGGGACAATAGATATCAAAACCATATTGACATTTTTTTACCAAATCCAAATCCTATATGTAAATTATTTCTTATTTTTAATATTTTAGTCTATTTTGTTAATCGATCTATAAATTACCCGATGATAATAGGATTAACCGATATAGTGCAAATATACTTAAAATAAAATATTATACTGATATCGATTATAAATATGTTTTACACCTTATTTATCATTTTTTGTATTCTGGCCATTCGACTAATATAGACATAATTGTTAAAAGAGAGAAATATTATAATAAATTTTTATATATCTATTTTCACTTCCGCCCGTTTACCTACTTGAGATAACTTCTACTAATTTTCCGTCACCTACCGCCTCACTTCGATTTTTTTTTTTTTACCAATTTTCGGCCACCTCAGTACCTTTCATACATAAAATAAAATATTATAATGATACTGAGTAAAAATATGTTATAAACTTCATTCATCAATGTAACAATTTAATAATAAACATAATCTGGACATTTGACTAATATATAGATATAATTGTTAAAAAAGAGAAATATTATAATAAAATTTTATAGATCTATTTTCATTTCCGCTCGTTTACCTACTTGACATAGACTTCTACTTATTTTTCGTCACCTACCTCCTCACTTTGATTTTTTTTGACCAATTTTCAGCCACTCAATACCTTTCTTAATTCTGACTTCGACGACATCATATTTGTCAATTTATATTTTCCCTCCCCGACTACCATTTTTTACTATTATATGTGAAAATATTTTAATAATTTTATCCATAATAAATCATAAAAATAAACGTGAGCATAAATTTATGAGTATATGAATGGCATAAATTATTAAAATTACTAAAAATTACTATCTTATATATGGTTGCAAAACTCATTTTGTATGAAGTTAATAACATTAGTATATTACGAAAATGTTGCAAAAATAAAGTGCGAGGGACAATAGATATCAAAACCATATTGACATTTTTTTGCCAAATCCAAATCCCATATGTGAATTATTTCTTATTTTTAATATTTTAATCTATTTTGTTAATCAATCTATAAATTACCCGATGATAATAGGATTAACCGATATAGTGCAAATATACTTAAAATAAAATATTATACTGATATCGAGTATAAATATGTTTTACACCTTATTTATCATTTTTTGTATTCTGGCCATTCGACTAATATAGACATAATTGTTAAAAGAGAGAAATATTATAATAAATTTTTAAATATCTATTTTCACTTCCGCCCGTTTACCTACTTGAGATAACTTCTACTAATTTTCCGTCACCTACCTCCTCACTTCGATTTTTTTACCAATTTTCGGCCACCTCAGTACCTTTCATACATAAAATAAAATATTATAATGATACCGAGTAAAAATATGTTATACACTTCATTCATCAATGTAACAATTTAATAATAAATATAATCTGGCCATTTGACTAATATATAGATATAATTGTTAAAAAAGAGAAATATTATAATAAAATTTTATATATCTATTTTCACTTCCGCCCGTTTACCTACTTGACATAGACGTCTCTTATTTTCCGTCACCTACCTCCTCACTTTCCTTTTTTTTTGACCAATTTTCAGCCACTCAGTACCTTTCTTAAATCTGACTTCGACGACATCATATTTGTCAATTTATATTTTCCCTCCCGGACTACCATTTTTTACTATTATATGTGCAAATATTTTAATGATTTTATCCCTAATAAATCATAAAAATAAACGTGAGTATAAATTTATGAGTATATGAATGACATAGTTTTAATTATCAAAATTCAAATTATTAAAATTAATACAAGTTATGTGGGCAATTTTATCTTGAATAAATTATAAAATAAATATTGCTAATAGGTGAGTTATTTGAGCATGTAGTGAATGAGTTTAAAAAGTTGCACAAAAAAGTGATTTGGTTTAGTGGTTGAACATGTGAACACAAAGTTACAAGTGTTGGTAGGTCATGGGTTCAATTCCTTCCAACTTCAAAATTTTTAACATTCATTTAAATCTAAGGACAAACTAGTAATTTACTAAATAGGCACAAAACTCATGTTGGCCTATAATAATAGATATATAAAGGACTAGCTGAACTATGTGAAGTGATATCAATAAATCAAGCATAATTTTTTTCTTCCTTGCACCTTTAGGTAAGTGTCCTTGTCGTAGGAACTTGTTTTTCTTTCTAAAAATGATATTCTTTCATGTAATTATTGTCCGCATCATGAAAATTTGAAAACGGACCATTTTTCACATTAGCTAGCTGTATTAGGCTTTTTTTAAGTAGCAGGGATGACAACGGTTTTGGTTCGGTTCGGGTTTACAAAATTAAAATCCAAATTAAAATTTAAATATTTTTGAATTTTAAAAATAAATACATATCCATATTCAAATCCAAAATTCACCATCCAAATCCAAATCTGTCGAGTTTCGAATCGGACGGGTTTCTTTTCGGGTATTCAAAATTAAAAAATAGTGTAATTAAGTTTAAAAATACCGCTACATGCAAACAAGGTTAATAATGTTTATACAATAATTAAAATAAAATATGATTATGTAGACAATATAACGTATCATACGGATTGACATAATAAATAAAATCTAAAATATGTTAAATTAATAATTCCTAATATATCAACATAAACGAAAATTTTATGTAAAATAAAAATTTACAACCTAAATATATTAAAAAAATATTGATTTTGAAAAAGAGAAGATCAATCACTAGATTATTATTGACTATTTTTAATAAAATAAATAATTTGTACGTCTTATATCTGAAATATAATATATAATAATTACAAATTATCATATTATATATAATTATTAAAATATTTTATTAAAATTGAATTTAAATAACATGTATAATGTTTTATTAAAATGTATTTTAAAATGTATAATATATTATATGTAAAATAATGTGTGTGTATATATATATACACTCGGTATTTTTCGGATTTCGGGTTTGAATTAGGTTTCGGATTCTAGATCGGGGGTCCTTCGGAAACAGCCTCCCTATTGTATAGGGGCATGGTCTGCGTACAGCTACCCTCCTCAGACACCATTTTGAGTGGTATTATAACTGGGTAAGCTAAGTTTTATTCTAGATCGGGTTTCAAATCTATAAACATAAAATTCAAAAAAATTTGAGTTTAAAATTTAAATTCATATTCATATTCAAATCCAAATCCAAAAATTCAAATTCAACATACCTGAAAAATCAAATTTTGGATCAAATATCTATCGAATCTGATTAAATTATCGCCCCTATTAAGTAGCTAGCTGTATCTATTTCTCCGACACCCCTTTAACTAGTTGTACACAACAATACAAGTATATAGCAAAAAATAATGTATGTCGGACCTCTCTGAGTGGTTAAAGTTACCTAATGCATTTTAAGTTCTAAATTGCAAGGTGATGTGTTTGTAACTTTGTATACAGAGAAAAAGGATTTTGACATTAACTTTAGGAAATTTTTCTGAGATATTCTTTAAAATTTATTGGGTTCGTCATATTAATTAATAAAATTTTAAATAAATTTTGATTTTACAAAATTGTCCACTCATATTTACATATAGAATTATACAATTTCAGGGATTATGATATATCCTAGGCTCCCTACTCTCTTGTATATATTTAAAATTTTCAACTTAAATTAAATTTTAGTTCAAAAAATTTAAGTACCTTCGAGGTACTTTTTTCTAACTTATTTTTTTATATCAAATTTCATATTTTTGAGTCACCTTTTAATCCGTATTAGTATATTTTTTGCATTTATTTATATTTTCTACTTTATATTATGTTTAAAAAAAATAAATTTCTCTTTTTTAGTCAATTTTTTTAAAAATAAATTTAAATAAAATAAAATTAGCTAAACAAATATGCCTATCTTAAAATTAAAATTATCACTTTTTACTTAAATCGAGTAAGTTGCACTTTAAATTATAAGTGACATTTTTTAAGTTAACTTAGATGGGCTCTAAAATTTATATTTGAAACAAATTATCATTGTAACATTTATCCCCTTTTCCATTTAAACTTGAATGTAAATCTAGTTTGGTTATATTGTTGAAAAAGAAAGACAAAATGATCAAATTATCTCATATGGAGCGTCACTATCCGACCTGATATTTCAATACTCCACAAATAATGAAATATATCCATATAATATTACTTTGGGAATAACGTGTCATCTTAATATTCCACTATTAGTGAATGATGGATATTTAGAATCATATTCATTGAATATAAATATTTTACGCCTTTATCCACCAAAGAAAAATTGACTCCAATTTTTACATGAAAAATATTTATTTGTATAATTGTATGTATGTTTAAGACTTTAAGTTGTTATAGCATCAGTAAAATATGATTTTAAATAAAAACAATTCAGAGATATATTAAATAAATTAGAAGTAATTATATATATATGTATATATATATATACATATATGTTATAAATTTTTTAGAAGTAATTTATCAAATAACTTATTTTTTTTCCTTGAAAAATGTTGTTTCGTGAAAATTCTTTTGAAAATACAATTTTGTAACATTTATTTTATTATTTCATTATTTTGCTATTTCTAAAAAAATTAATGAAATCAATAAGAAATCATTTTAGGAATAAAAAAGTATGAGGAGAGAGGAGAGAGACAAAATTCAAAATTCAAATAACCACTGGAACCCCAACTTCAGAGAAGATGAAAGGGAACACAGGAAGAATGGTTCTATAATGGTTCTATACAGGGAAGAATCATAAGGGGAAAAGAGTTATGTCCCTGGTGATTGATCCTAGTCAAAGGAATTATCACTCACACACTTATCCAGAAGTACTCAAGGAAGGTGGGAGAGAGAGGAGAGAGACAAGAGATATTCGGGAAACTACAATCTTCGTAACGAACTTACCGCGAGGAATAATGGCAAGAGAGGTCTGGAAATTCTTTGGGTCTTAGGAAGATATACATGATATAATACTACCCAGGAAAAGAGACCGCAATGGTAACAAATTTGGGTTTATTAGAATGAGCTTGGGGAGAATAGCAAAGAGAATAATCAAAGATCATAATGGAAGTGTGTTCTTGGGTTACAAAATCCTGCTCAAAACAACCATGGACCTAAAAGAAAAACAAAAGCAGCATAAGAAGTATGAGAAAGAAAGAACGAAGGAAGGAATGAAAATAGAGGTAAAGAATATATACACATCCAACAACATGACATTAATTCCCAAAAAGAAGATAAAACATGCCAACCTCCGCAGCTAGTGGAACAACCAATTCAACTTGGAGATGGATGATAAAAGCAAGGAGGAAAGTATGAGAAGTGTTATAGGCTTCAGTAAAGAGGAACAGTGGCCGGACATGCTGCAGGAAAAAATCTCAATTGTAGGGTATGAAGGAATAATGATTTTAGGAATCACACTCCAAAAATTTCAAATCTTATTCCATTCGGCAGAGGATAAAAGAACCTTAGGGGTTGATTTTCTTAAGGAACGGTTCACATCAATTAAAAGCTAGAATCACTTGGATTTGATCCAACCAAGACTGGCTTGGGTACATTGTGATGGCCTACAGTTATCAGTTTGGAATGAGTCAAACATAAGAACTGTTAGCAAATGGTTAACAACTGCACTAAAAGTTAGTTCTTTTTGGTATTTTCTGGATAAAAACCACAAGTGAAAACAATAAAGCTGAATAATAGAAGTTTGTTCTCCAAGATAATCCAGAAATGGGGGACCATTTCTGTTTATAATACAGACCCAGTGCACACTAGTCACGTGACAAGCTCTAACAGGAGGCTAACAGAACCTAACAGAACCGTTAAAATATAGACTGGCACTTAACTTATTACAATAAGGGCTAGCCTAGAATAGAAAGTCGTGACAACTGCCCACTGCTAGAGAACATCCTTGTCCTCAAGGATGGAAATTTGGAAATCGTTTGGTAATACTCTCCCAAGATTCCCAAGTAGCTTCATCAGCAGTACCATTCTCCCATTGGATTAGCACCATAGCTGCTGGTTTATTGTGCTTCTTGATCAACCTTCTGTCCAGGATAGCTACAGGCTGAGGATTGAGGTTCCCTTGGTCATCGATTCCAGGCAAATCTATCTGCACTAGCTTGTGGTTGCCAATTTTCTTCTTGAGTTGAGATACATGGAATACATTGTGTAGCTTTGCTCCAGGTGGAAGTGCCAGTTTGTAAGCAACTTGACCCACTCGTTCAGTGATAACATAAGGCCCATAGTATTTAGCTGAGAGTTTATGGTTTTTCCTAGCTACCAAGGAATGCTGGCGGTAGGGCTGTAGCTTTAAGAACACTTCATCTGCAACCTGAAATTCTCTATCAGTTCGTTTCTTATCAGCATACCATTTCATGCGTTCCTGGGCTTTGGTGAGATTTTCCTTCAACAGTTGTTGTACAGAGGCTCTTTCCTGAAGTAGAGCATTAGCTGTAGCATCCTTGCTCTTACTGTACTGATAGTGAATAGAAGGGGGTGGCACGGAATAAAGAGCTTGGTAGGGCGTCATGCCTAGTGCAGAGTGGTAACTAGTGTTGTACCACCATTCTGCCAGTGGCAACCAAGTGGCCCAAGCTGTGGGTTTATGCCCAGTCATGCACCTGAGATACATCTCAATGCACTGGTTGACCCTCTCAGTCTGCCCATCTGACTGAGGGTGGTATGCTGAGCTTAGTTTGAGTTTAGTGCCCAAGGTAGAGAACAATTCCTTCCAAAAGTTGCTGACAAAAACGGGATCCCTGTCCGAGATTATAGCTGATGGAATTCCATGCAGTTTGAAGACTGAATTGAGAAGTTCTTGGGCCACCTTGCTGGCTGTATAAGGGTGTGACATGGCAACCAAGTGGCAGTATTTGGTAAGTTTGTCAACAACCACCAAGATAACATCCTTTCCCTTGGACGTAGGGAGCCCCTCAACAAAATCCATAGATATGACCTCCCAAGCATGATTGGGGATGGCTATGGGCTGCAACAAACCAGGAGATTGAACATGTTCTGGTTTCATTCTTTGACAGGTTTCACATTCCCTAATGTGAGTGGTGAAGTCTGCCTTCATACTTGGCCAATAGAAGTATTTTTCTGCCCTTTTTACAGAGGCATTTATTCCAGAGTGGCCACCTTCAACACTGCCATGTATAGTATCACATATTTTCTGCCTTAGTTCAGTACTGTTGCCTACATAGTATTGGTCCCCTTTTTTTAAGATGCCATCCACCAGTGTATACCCAGGTTTACTTAGAGGATCAACGAGCAGAGCAGTGATCAGTTGCTGAGCTACAGGATCTGAGGTCTGGCTTGCTATTAACTCCTCCTTCCATAGTGGTTTTGCAAGGTGAGTTAGGGCATTTAACTCAGAGTCTTCATATAACCTGGATAAGGCATCAGCAGCCAAGTTCTCCTTTCCCTTTTTATAAACAACAGTGTAGTCAAAACCTAGTAATTTGGACAGCCACTTTTGTTGCAGACTCGTAGTAATTCTTTGCTCCATGATGTACTTTAGAGCCTCATGGTCAGTTTTGACTATAAATGGATGGCCTAACAAGTAGGATCTCCACTTGTGTGTAGCCATTATTACTGCCATGAGCTCTTTTTCATAGGTTGACAGTCCCAAATGCTTCTGGCTCAGTGCCTTACTCATGTATGCCAATGGTTTGCCATCTTGCATCAGGACAGCTCCCACCCCAGTCTTGCAAGCATCAGTTTCCACGATGAGGGGTTTAGTGAAGTCAGGCAATCCTAACACTGGTGTAGTAGACATGGCTAGTTTGAGGCTATCAAAGGCTTGTTCTGCCTCCTTGGACCAATTAAAACCACCCTTTTTCAGAAGCTGAGTGAGAGGCCTACTAAGGATGCCATAATTTTTGACGAACCGCCTGTAATAGCCTGTCAGCCCTAGAAAACCTCTGAGACCCTTGATAGTTTTTGGAACTGGCCAATCTCTCATAGCTTGGATTTTCGTTTCATCAACAGCCACTCCATCAACAGAGATAATGTGGCCCAAGTATTCAATTTTGTTCCTAGCCCATTCACACTTGCTCTTTTTTATAAATAACTTGTGTGCCCTCAGAGTGTCAAAGACCAGTTGCAAGTGTGCCTTGTGTTGTGCTTCATTCTCACTGTAAATTAAGATATCATCAAAGAAGATTAGGACAAATTTTCCTAGGTAGTCTCTGAACAGATCATTCATAAGAGATTGAAAGGATGCTGGAGCATTAGTGAGCCCAAAAGGCATCACTAGAAATTCATAGTGGCCTTGATGAGTTTTAAAGGCAGTTTTGTAGATGTCCTGTGGGTTGACTCTAATCTGGTGGTAGCCACTTCTCAAGTCAAGTTTTGAATAGATTTTACTGCCTTTAAGTTCAGACAGCAGCTCCTCAATAACAGGGATTGGGAATTTATTCTTGACAGTTATTTCATTTAGGGCCCTGTAATCCACAACCAATCTCCAACTGTTATCCTTCTTTCTTACCAGCAATACAGGTGCTGCAAAGGGAGAAGTACTGTTCCTGATAACCCCTGCAGATAACATTTCTCTAGTGATCTTTTCAATCTCTTCTCTATGGGCAATAGGGCACCTATATGGACTTGCAGAGGTTGGTTGGCTACCAGGCTTTAAGGGTATATGATGATCATGAGCCCTTGCTGGTGGTAGCTGTTGGGGTAGGGCAAAGAGATCTTCATATTCAGAAATTAAGTTCTGCAAACAGTTTGGAATGAGTGGAGTTCCCTCAGTGTTACCATCAATTGCTGTGAGTTGTACAAGGAAGTAAGCTTCTTCTTTGTGGTAGGTAGGTAGTTTGGTTGGGTGGGGTAGTAATTTAACTTGAGAATGCTTACTCTGTTGTTGAAGAGTGAGATGGTGGCCTTGCCAATTGATGGTGATACTGTCTTGTTTGTAGTCGAAGGTTACTGGACTGACCTCAGTCATCCAGCTCACTCCCAGAATAATATCATAGCCCCCAAGTGGGATCACATTAAGATCTCCCTGAAACTTGTTGTTGTCAACAGTCCAAGTGAGGCCATCCACCCTGGTATCACACTGTACCTTCTCACCATTGGCCACAGTAATTCCAAAGGGTGAACAAGGGCTGGTTTTAAGTTGAAGGTGCTTGACTAGATTGAGGGAGATAAAGTTGTGAGTAGAGCCACTGTCCACCAGTATTGAGATTGGTGTTGACTTGATGACCCCTTGTAACTTTAGGGTACACATACCAGTAGATCCCAGCATGGCATGTAGCGAGACTTTAGCTTCAGTGGTAGGTGGTTCTGCTGTTGGCACACAATCATCCTCCCAAAGGATGGCAAGTTCTTCTTCACTTGGCGGGGCAGTTTCTGTATCATCACCCAAGATGACAAATAGCTTTTTCTTTCTGCAATCATGTCCTATTTCATATTTCTTGTCACAATAAAAACAGAGGCCCTTTGCCTTACGGTCATTTAACTCTGCTAGTGATAATTTCTTGAACCCATCTATAGCAGGTTTTGCAGGGTTGGCAAGTGAGAACTGATCTCCCGAAGGTTTTGGCACAACTGCAGTAGTTTTCTGCACAGTAGTAGAAGACATCCACCTAGACGGATTTTGGTTAGTCTTATACCTCTTATCCAGCACAGAGAGGTAGTGTTCTTGACCTCGGGCTAGGTCCCTAGCTTCTTGCAGAGTGTGTGGCCTATGGTTGTAAAGGTGTTGAGCGATTTCCTCCTTCAAGCCACTGATAAAATTATCCACATAATAGGATTCTCTGTGAAACCCTTCCTGATTCATTACATAATTTCTCAGCTCATCAAATTGGGTGATATACTCCTCAACAGTCCCCTTTTGGGTCAGTTTATTAAACTGGCCCACTACATTTTCGTAACCATCCTTAGAGAACCTTTGGCAAACTAAGTGGGAGAATTCAGGCCAAAGTAAGTTGTATTTCTCAGTTTCTATGGTTCTAAACCAAATGTCTGCTTCCCCATCCATGTAAATAGCAGCACATAGAACTCTGGCCCGTGGGTCATTTGTGTTGTGTAGGTGGAAAATTTTTTCACACTTATTTATCCAGCCCCTAGGATCCTTACCTTCAAATTTTGGGAAGTCCAGTTTGGGTGTTTTGTATTGTGTGGTAAAAGGGTTGGTCCTGGTAGTATTCCAATCCGATTGTTGTTGTTGGGAGGGTTGGGGCTAGGGTATACTAGTGAATGTGAATGGTGTGGTTACTGAGTTTTGTGTAAAGTTGGGGTAGATAGGCTGAGCAAAAGGGTTTAGGGATGAAGATGTGTGAGTGTGGATGGGAGTTGTAATAAGGGCTTGGGTTGGCATGTTGTGAGATGGAAAGCTTGGGTTCTGAATCCTTGGGTTTAGATCTGAAACAACATGTGAGTCTACTATTCTTGCATTAAGGCTAAAGGTGTGTGGGGGTCTTTGGTGAACAGATGTAAACCCAGCAGTATGGGGAATCACAGAATCAGTAACTATAGCAAAATGAGTAGGAGTAGTAGGGAAAGATGTTACCTGAGATTGAGGTTCAGGGTTTGGCCTTGAAGAACTTCCAGAATCCTGTACCATCTCTCTTGATGCTAATGTAGTTTTCATAAAAGCCATGAAGTCATTGAGGCTGTTTCTGAGATCTGTAGTCTCCTTAGTAACTTGCTCTTGGAGGTTTGTTAACTGGGTTAAGGTGGTGTTGTTTGTTGTTTCCAGAGAAACCAGCTTTGTTTCAATGGTTGAGATTGCTTTTTCATGTTTCTGGAGTGATTTCTCTGCCATGGATGCCAAGGAAAGAAGGGCTTTGATACCAAATTGTTAGCAAATGGTTAACAACTGCACTAAAAGTTAGTTCTTTTTGGTATTTTCTGGATAAAAACCACAAGTGAAAACAATAAAGCTGAATAATAGAAGTTTGTTCTCCAAGATAATCCAGAAATGGGGGACCATTTCTGTTTATAATACAGACCCAGTGCACACTAGTCACGTGACAAGCTCTAACAGGAGGCTAACAGAACTTAACAGAACCGTTAAAATATAGACTGGCACTTAACTTATTACAATAAGGGCTAGCCTAGAATAGAAAGTCGTGACAAGAACAATAACGAAAAATTGGGGCACTTTAATTTCAGGAGGCTCGACTCCATTGATTTGTAACTTATACAAAAAAAGATGCTCTGCATAGCTACTCACAAGGTATCACAAATTGATGAAACCATAAAGATTAAGATCAACGAAGTGGGTTACTGGATCAGATTCAAATAGGCTCCCTTGGTGATAGGAAGTCAAGTTGACAATGTGGTTGAAAGGAATAAAGTCCAGAAGTACGCTGCATCGGGGGCGGGGGCGGGGGCGGGGGCGGGGGAGGGGGCGGGGGGGGACTTTAGTGCACACTACAGTAGATCCTTCTGTTTTCGCTCCAAATGACCAAGAGGTCACCCAAAACACTCAGCAAGAACAGCCAACAAACTTCATTAATGATGAAGAACCCCTAATAGTTTCAGATGGGACACAGGATAACCAATCTAAAGGTGGGAATCTGTTAACTCGAATAACTTGTAGAAGGGGGGTTGAATACAAGTTATATAATCGTGTCTGATTTTTGCTTGATTAGATGAACAAGAACAAACGAATAAATTAAACTGTTTGTATTAATAAAATCAATTACAAACTCTACCAAAGGTGTACAATACCTTTAGCAGCTGCTGACAATACAAATATCTCTCTGTTTGTTTCGAACTCTCGAATACAAACCTTATACTGAGCTTCACATTTTTTCACTTACGAACTCACTCGTTCTTTTTACAATGATATTGAGAGAGTATTTATAATGCTACCTATCAACTAATAACAGAAAGTAATGATCTATACAGGATAACCAATCTAAAGGTGGGAATCTGTTAACTCGAATAACTTGTAGAAGGGGGGTTGAATACAAGTTATATAATCGTGTCTGATTTTTGCTTGATTAGATGAACAAGAACAAACGAATAAATTAAACTGTTTGTATTAATAAAATCAATTACAAACTCTACCAAAGGTGTACAATACCTTTAGCAGCTGCTGACAATACAAATCTCTCTCTGTTTGTTTCGAACTCTCGAATACAAACCTTATACTAAGCTTCACATTTTTTCACTTACGAACTCACTCGTTCTTTTTACAATGATATTGAGAGAGTATTTATAATGCTACCTATCAACTAATAACAGAAAGTAATGATCTATACATGACAATGTTCTGCCGTCTAGTTGATAGTTTCCATCAATAGAAAATTCTTTCCTTCATGATACCATCTTGCTTGTTCTTCAAAAAACGATCCTGTTTTATAGCACTTGCCAGTTTCTGTAGCATCCGTGATGACATCATCAGTAGTAAGACTGATATCAGGATTTCACCTTGCATCAGGATTCGACATCCATCAGTATTTGACTTGTCGTATCAGGATCTTCTCTCAGTTCCTGAAATGTAGTCCTTGACACACTGTTCCTGACTTAACTCTAAAGATCACTGTCTAACACATATATCCTATATAAAGTGCTAAATCCTTTATAAGATCAAGATATACAAGAAGTATATGCAAATTCTATTCTTAACATCACAACTCATGAATTACCTAACAATCTCCCCCTATTTATGCTTTAGAATCTGAAGCATAAATCTAAGTTGTAGATGTCAAAACATATAACAATACAACCAGAATAGAATTTATGAATTTAAGATCATGAAGTTAAGTACCTCCTTCTTTAGATGTAGAATTAGTATCTAGTACTTAGAAGAAAGAATTCAACTATGTGATGCTTCTTTTCCTTTACCACTTCCCTGTTGAGATTCACCTCTGTCACCCTTAGTTCTTCTTGTATCGCCCTCAGTCTATGTATCTCCCCCTTAGTTTGTTGCCTTTGAATTATTTTTATCTCCCCCTTTTTGACATCAGCAACATTAATTGCAAGAGATTCAGTAACAGAACAAATGAGATTCATCAGAACTACTTGATTTTCCATAATAGTGACTTGGTTATCTTCAAGTATTTGAAGTCTCGATTGAATAGCAATTTGAGATTTCTGAATATCCTTTAGAACTTCAGAACTAACTTCAATGTTGGAAGTGCTTGTTGTATCTTCAGACTCAGATGCAGAAATAACCTTATGTTCAAGCCTTGTAGAAGAAGTTGCCTGTGTAGTATGCTCTACTGAAGTAGACTGATATTCAAGTAATAATACTTGAGTAGAATTACAAGCATCTTCACCTTTCTGATCTGAAACTGAAATATGATCATCCTGTCCTTCACCAGTATTCTGTGTACTAACATCTACAAAACCTGACTCCTCCTGAGAGTGATCAAAATACTGCTGATGTCTCAATTCTAGCTGATATTGGAAGTACATACAAAATAATACTAGGATCATTAGGAATTTCTTCTGGTACAAGTGGAGTAAGAGATTGTCTTAGCCTTTCACTTCTTCTGTTGATGATTTCTGCAAGCCTTTCCTTTTGCTTCTGAGCTTTGCATTGTGCTTTGCTAAGTCATTCTTCTCATACATTTTGATAAAAGAATAAGTATTAGCATCCATACCAAGATTGTCAAACCAAGATTCTGGAAAAACCTGATCCCAGAAATCAAATGATGGTGGTTTCCTAATTTTCTCTTCCTCACTATGGAGTTGATCATCCATACCCTCATTCTCACTTTTACTATCTAAAGTCAACACTCTTTCTACCTCTCCTTTTGCCTGGTCAGGAGCCAACCTCTCTGTTTGTGGATCTATGTCCATCTTTTCAAGTGTATCACTCAAATTTGGATAAGTGCTCTCATGACCTACAGAAAAATAGGGGTTAGAAGAAGTTTTTATACCTGAACTCACATGGAGAGAGGGTTCCCCATCTGGCAAGAGGCTTGAGGTTTTCTCCAAGGAGTGAGCTGCTATAGTCACTGAACCCTCACAATCATCTACTTTCTTTTCAGAGACTACAGGCTCCAGTATACCACTTTCAGGTTCTACACTAGATACTGATGCCTTCAGTAATACTTCATTAGACATCAAAACCTGTGTGTCACCGTCTTTAAGTGTTGTTTGCTAAGACACACCCTCAAGGTGGATAGACTCTGACTGAACAATATTTGTTTGATCTTCTGGAAAATCAATCAAAGTTATTCCTTCCATATCATAGGGTATCTCACTTGCAGTTTCAGTCATCACAGAAGACCTTTCAGCATCAGCAATCACAGTTCCTGAGTCATCCAACCTCTGACTAGATGGTTCTTGTGTTGCAGTGACTGTGATCTGATCTATTCTACTATTTACCATTGGTGCAATAGTATCTCCTGTTGACTGCATTCCACTATCTACTACCTCCTTTGGTTCACCTTTAGCTGGAGCATCTTCAACAATGAAATCCTTATGAAACAATTATGTATGAAGTGATTGAAGTGCACCATGCTTTGACAGTTCAAATGACTTGTGTAACTCCTTTCTGAAAGATAAATAGAAAGGCATCTTCATTAAATCAAGTATTTGATGTAGAAGTTTGTATGTCAATGTTGTTTCCCATGAAGAATCAATATCAAGATCTCTATTGTCAATTGCTGACTTGGATACAGCTTTATTTGTAGAGACCTGCATAATGTTAGTTGGACTAGACTCTGTGTGTAGGTGACAAATGAATCTTTCTCCTTGTTCTCCTGGTATAGTGAGCAACAGATTTATCTTGAGAAGATTCAAGAGGTGTAGACACAGAAGTGATCTTGGGATGAGATCGTTTTTCAATAGACACAGTCTTTTGAGAGATAGTATCCAGTAACTGTTTTCCCTTTTTAAGAACTACAGTCTTTTTGGAGACTGCAGCCTGGCTATGACTAGGTGTTCCATCTCTTTGTCCTAGCTTAGAAAGTTGAATTGCAGCCTTCAATTATGCTCTCTCAGCAAGAGATATATTATCATCATCTTCACTAGAACTACTACTAGAAACAACAAATCTTCTCTTCTTTACAACTGATGTCTTTTGAAAAACACCAGAGGTTGGTTTCTTTGAAACAACAGGTTGTAGATCAAAATTTGGTTCTTGAATTGTTTCAGAGACTGTGATGGTTTGGGTTATTTGGGTAGACACAGGAGGGTTCTCCACCAATTGAGATTCCTGAGTCATTTCACCACCAAAGAAAGAAGAATTGTAGAGAGTAGGAAGATGAGTTCTTAGAAGTACCTGAACATATTGTGAATAGTGTATTGCAGGTATTTCATCTAGATTCTTTTCACTGTCCTTCTGTGTAATGTCAGAGAAAATTCTCTTTTGCTGTACATAAGAAGAAACAAAATGTTCTCTGCCAAATCTAGCTTCAACATTAGGAATAAAATGGTTAATAAACAATTGCATGAATCTGTGATAATAAACCATTTTCCTATCTTGATCTCTTGACCCAAGTTTGATACACATCTGACTTAAGATAATATGACCAATGTTAATTACTCTGTTATAAAGCAAACTATATGCAATTTGAGATGTAATAGAAGTAATTTGTTGAAAAGAACTACATTTACCAGTAAAACATTTAGCAATTTTGTCAAAGAAGAAAGACCATTCTTTCCTAAGAAAGGATCTATTTAACTGGCTCATGTTATCAAGAGGTCCATTATAAACTAACTCAAATAACATAGTTCTTACATTATCATTAGATGGTACATTCTCAAAATTCATACTAACAGGTAAGTGAAGTACTGAATTAACAACAGATTCAGTAATATCAAATGAGTCTTGTCCTAATTGTAGAACAATCTTACCTGCTTGACCATGAACAGAGTAAATTACCTCAGCACTCTCCCAAGCTTGTGAAACAGCAACTTGATTAATGTGTGGAGATGCTGTCAAGGCATACTTTAATGGTCATTTCGACATAAAGTCCATAATCGGGTGAAAATCAGTTGACACCCCTTCCTTGTTGGTGATTGCTGCAACATGATTGTTCTTCATAAAATCAAAGTCACCAAACTTGAAAGCTACTGATTTGGGTAGTCTTCTTTGAGCTGTCATTTTGATCTGAAAAGAACTCAAGAAATCTTGAAATTGATTAGTGATTTTGAGAACTCAAGAGTGTTTTTGCTTTAGAAAATGTGAATTTAGAGAAAGCAATAAACAATTAGAGTTTCAAAATAAGTATATTTCAAAAATCCATCAGACCCCATTATCCCACGTTGACACGTAGGTTGACAGGTGTCAGTCCCTGAAAAATGTAGTTACCCACGATTTTTGGAAAATAAATCCAAAATTGATTTCAATAAAATAAATCAGGGTATAATCAAGATAAAAAAATCAATACTGATCAGCTTCCTTTTCCTGTTGTGATCTTCTCTTCAAGATAATCACAATTGCAATGTGATTTATAAATAATGATATTCACAAATCCTGATGATCACGCTTGTAGATCCTGATCAATATCATCCTGATTCCAGAGACTAAATGGAGTTTCCACATGGCATTTTCTTTTATCTGAAAAAGAAATAAACAATAATCTAAACAAATTCAATTGGTTAGATACGTTCAACATTTCTTGAAAATACAAGAAATACAGTCACACGAAATAATAATGACTGACTGCATTGATAATCTCCAAACGACTGTTTAGCTTCCCACGTCTTTCTATAAAAGAACCTGACGTCTTATGCCATACTCCAAAACCTTTCAATATTTTCTCTGTAAACCACACCTTTCCAAATGGCTTTCAACCCAAATATTCATATGAATCCTAACTTCCGATTCATTTCCTCTGAGAAGTTCTATGCTCTTGATGATCAGGAGCAAGTGAACTATCTCTTAGAAGAGATGACTTTTCTCATCGAGTTAGATATGGTTGATATCAACCCAAATGATATCCAAAAGTCTTCTCTAAAACATCTACCAGTTGAACAAAATTCTCCTCTAATCTCTTCACACCTTGAGGATGTAGAATTTGGTGAAGAGTCTGGGGTTGATCTTGATGGAAATGCTATTCATTTAACCATCAGTCCTCAATAAACATGTGGTTGTACCAGCTGCTGTCATTCAAGTCATCTTGAGAAGAGATTCAAGAGCAGATGGGACCGATCAAATCCCCAAATGGATTTTAAGATGCTCCTTGTCCTATATCTTAGATGCATGGAAGAAGTAAGATCCAATATCCATAACATTAGACAAGAATAGGATTATCAGTAGAAGTTAGACAAAAAGAAGTTTGTATTTCATTTCCATGTATGTAATGCTTTTGATTAATGAAAATACAAGTTTTCTTATTATCTACTTGTCTATTGTTGTTTATTGAACTGATCTGAAAATAGTATAAATTATCAGTATGCATGTATTAAAACTTGCTAGCATAGACTTAACAAAACTCAGAATTAGACCACTGAATGAATTGAACTCTAGAATTTGAAACATTAAGTCACAGACTCAACAATTTTCACAATCCTGATACTAACACAGAAATCCTGATGACGTCAACATCCTGATAGCAATCCTGATCCTGATGATTATTAACAAGTCTATCATACTGTAATTTATCAAAGTAAGATGTTACAGCTTAAGCATTTAACAATCAAATATAGATCCTCACAAAGATATCAAGTCTATAAGCTGAAACAATATACCTTGCTACTTCTGCAGATGATAAAAATCTAGAAATTTAACATTCCTAACTCACTAACCAATCTAATGAATGTAGCTTCATCAAGTGGTTTAGTTAGGATATCTGCAAGCTGTTTGTCAGTAGGAACAAAATGAAGTTCCACAATACCATTCTCAATACGTTCTCTAATAAAATGATACCTGATATTAATGTGCTTAGTCCTTGAATGTTGAACTGGATTCTCTGCAATTTTGATAGCACTAGTATTATCACAAAACATAGGAATATTACTTAGTGTCATACCATAATCCATCAACCGATTTCTTATCCAAAGGAGCTGTGCACAACAACTGCCTGCTGCAATGTACTCAGCTTCTGCAGTTGAGGTTGAAACTGATTGTTGCTTCTTGCTTGCCCAAGAAATCAATCTGTTTCCCAAGAATTGACATGTACCTGTTGTGCTTTTCCTGTCTATTTTACACCCTCCATAATCAGATTCTGAATAGCCAATTAGGGAGAAATCAGATTCTCTAGGATACCACAAACCAAGATTTGGAGTTCCCTTGAGATATCTAAAAATCCTATTCACAACAATTAAATGAGATTCCTTAGGATCACCTTGGAATCTAGCACATAAACAAGTAGAAAACATTATATATGGTCTACTTGCAGTTAAGTACAACAGTGAACCTATCATGCCTCTATAGCTAGTGTTATCAACACTCTTTCCCTTAGGATCAGAGTCTAGCTTAGTGGCTGTTGCCATGGGTGTTTTTGCAACTGCACAGTCTTGAAAGTCAAACCTTTTTAAAAGATCTTTAATATACTTTGACTGATTAATGAAAATACCAGTCTCAGTCTATTTGACCTGCAAGCCTAAAAAATAATTTATTTCACCCATCATGCTCATCTGATACTTAGACTGCATAAGCTTACTAAACTTAGCACACAACTTTTCATTTGTAGAACCAAATATGATGTCATCAACATAAACTTGAACTAAAAGCAATTCACCTTTAATCTTTCTAAAGAGTAGAGTTTTGTCAATTGTACCTCTTGTGAAGCCATTTTCAAGAAGAGATTTAGACAAAGTCTCATACCATGCTCTTGGTGCCTGCTTTAGTCCATAGAGTGCCTTGTCAAGTTTGTAGACATGATTTGGAAACTTTGGATCAACAAAACCAGGTGGTTGCTCCACATACACTTCCTCATCAAGCTTGCCATTTAGAAAAGCACTCTTTACATCCATCTGGTATACTTTGAATTTTGAATGAGCTACAAATGCAAGAAACATCCTGATTGCTTCCAATCTTGCTACAGGGGCAAAGGTTTCATCATAGTCAATTCCTTCTTCCTGAGAATAACCCTTGGCTACCAGTCTTGCTTTGTTTCTTACAATCATACCAGATTCATCTAGCTTGTTTCTGAAAACCCATTTAGCACCAACAATAGATCTATCTTTAGGTCTTGGTACCAGTTTCCAGACTTTGTTCCTTTCAAACTCATTTAATTCTTCCTGCATTGCAATTACCCAATCAGGATCCTGTAAGGCTTCTTCAACCTTCTTAGGTTCATTCTTTGAGAGAAAACAACTGTACAAGCATTCATTTTGAATTGATCTTCTAGTTCGAACACCATTATTTGGATCACCAATGATTAAATCTTCAGTATGACCCCTTGTCCATTTTCTAACAGGTGGTAGCTTACTCCTGCTAGACTCCCCCCTAAGTTAGTGGTATCTCTTGTAGAAGAACTTTCTCTGCCTTCAAAAGCTCCCCCTTGATCAGTAGAATCAGTAGACTCCATACTGCTACTAGTTTCTGATCTTCCATCACTAGACTCTGAAGGATCAGTTCCTGATGGAGTAGACTCTGAATGACTAGTCTGCTCCTGATGAGTATTATTCCTCCTCGATTAACTTATTCCCCCTCACCAACAGCATTCCTTTGAGAAGCAATAGAGATTTCCTCTGGAGAACTTTCATCATCAATGGAGAGAATCTCAGAATCCTTAAGATTTTCAAATTCCAATGTGTCATGGCTTTCATCAGTTTGCAAAATTCCAAACTTCTTGTCATCAAATGCAACATGAATTGATTCCATAACAATGTGAGTTCTGAGATTATAGACTTTGAAGGCCTTTGATGCTGAATATCCTAGAAAGATTGCTTCATCCGATTTGGCTTCAAACTTTCCAAGTTGTTCTGGATGAACGTTCAAGACATAGCATTTGTATCCAAAGATATGAAAGTATTTCACACTTGGTTTCTTTCCTTTGATCATCTCATAAGGAGTCTTACCATTAGCATTTACCAAGGTACAATATTGAGTGAAACATGCAGTGTTGATAGCTTCTACCCAGAAATAGGTTGGAAGCTTTGCATCTGCAAGCATGGTTCTTGCTGCCTCTATGAGAGTTATGTTCTTTCTTTCTACTACACCATTCTGCTGAGGTGATCCAGGTGCAGAAAACTGTTGAGTAATTCCATTGTCTGCACAATACTCCTCCATTGTAGAATTCTTAAATTCTGTACCATTGTCACTCCTAAGTACTTTGACCTTGTACTCAGAGCTATTTTGAATATTTTTGACAAGTTCAATGATTTGCTGAGGAGCTTCATCCTTCTTGTGTAGAAAGAATACCCATATGAACCTTGTGTAATCATCCACTATAACTAGAGCATATCTTTTCTAGCTGATAGACATAATGTTTACTGGACCAAACAGATCAAGATGCAGCATGTGAAATGGTTCAGTAATTGAATTTTCTGTCTTGCTCTCGAAAGTGGTTCTTCTTTGTTTTCCAAGCTGACAAGCATCACAAAGTCCATCCTGCACATAATTTGCCTGAGGTAGGCCTCTCACCAGATTGTGTTTCACAAGTTGATTAAGCTTCTTGAAGTTAAGATGTGAGAGCTTCTTGTGCCAATTCCAGATTTCTTCATTTGATGCCTTGCTGTAAAGACATCTAACAATTCCTTTAGATGTATCACCAAAGCTGGCTTCATAGATGTTACCATGTCTCTGACCAGTTAGAACAATGTCTCCATTTTTCATATTCAAGACTTTGCATCCTTCATTGTCAAAGATTGATTGGTAACCTTTATCACCCAGTTGACTTATGCTTAAAAGTGTGTGTTTCAAGCCTTCAACCAGTGCTACATTTTCTATGATGACATTCCCCAAAACAATTGAGCCATATCCCAGAGTTTCTCCTTTGTTGCCATCTCCAAAAGATATTACTGGGCCAGCTTTCCTCTCAAATTTTGTAAGCAGGGACTTCTTTCCAGTCATATGTCCAAAGCATCCACTGTCCAAGATAATTGAATGCTTCTTTCCTATGCCCTGCAAACAAAAAAGTAACTAGTTAGAAGATTTTAGGACCCAACTTTGATTGGATCCTTTCTTACTAGATTTAGAAACAACAGGTTCTGAAGATTTTGCTTTTGATTTACCTGTTGCAAAGTCAACCTTAGACTCTGATTTCACAAAATGTTTTTGACTAGGAGTTTCAGATTTCAAGGAATAATAGTCATAATATAGTTCATGATATTCTTTACACATGTAAATGGAATGAAGTAAACTACCACAATGATAACAAGCTTTTTGTGGTTGGTATTGAATTTTCTGAGTCTTGGGGAATCTAGACTCAGTTTTCCAAGAAGGTTTTTGATTGCAGTCTAGGGCCAAATGATTATGATTTCCACATTTATAGCATTTCTTCCTAGGTGCATCAGGTACATTCTTGTAGTTATTCTCTTTATTAATACCTTCTTTTCCATTCCTATTTCTCTTGATCTTGCTAGACTCTGAAAGACTCTCTAGTCTCTGTTTCAGGTGAGACTTAGACAGAAAGCCTATGTTGACATTCTTAGGTTTTTCTAACACTCTCTCATCTGAACTACTATTGTTAATTCTTTTGTGCACAACTGGGGTACCTTTCGAATCAACAAACTTAACATGATAAGGTTCAGAAACTTTCTGCTTACCTTCAGATTTATATGTGCTAGCTTCTTCTTTCCTATCATTCAAGACAATAGCTACAGGAGTTTCACTTTTATCCTTTTCAAAACCTAAGCCATAGACCTTACCAAGAATTTGATTTTCAATGATTTCTTGAGTCTTTTTACCAGAATTGTTAATGGTTTTCATCATCTCTCTCTCTCTCTCTTCATCTAGTTCCTTTCTGACATAGTCATAAGCCTCAAGAATAACACTATAATCATGCTTAGCTTTATCAGAACTTAACCTATATTCTTCCATTTGAATTAACTCAGATTCAAGAAAATTATTTCTGTCAACTAATTTATCGTTCTTAATCTTAAGATCATCTCTTTCACTAGTAAGAATTCTAAAATTAGTCATAAGATTCTTAAACTCGGCATGGATAGATCTAATTTCATCATAATCTAAGATATCAAATGAATCAAGAGAGTGAAGTGATACCTTAACAGAAGATGAAGAAGTTTTCTTTGGAGATCCAGGCTTGTCTGAAGCACTTGCCATCAAAGCAATGTTGTCATAATCCAATTCATCTTCAGAATCATTGAAATCTGCCCAATCCTTCTGTGTGACCATGAGTGCATTACCTTTTCCTGAATTTCTAGGCTTCTAACACTCACTAGCAAAGTGTCTAAGCTCGCTGCAATTAAAGCAATTGATCTTGGCCTTATCAAGCTTGATAATTGTACTTTTGCCTTTGTCACTCTTCTTCTCCTCTTTCTTTTGAAAAGATCCTTTGCTAAATCTTCTCCTGTTGAATCTTCCTTTTTTAAAAGCTTTAGCAAACATATCAAAGAGTTCCTGCATCTCTGATTTAGAATCACTATTGTCAGAGTCTATATCTGCAGTCTCTGACTCAGAACTTCTTTGCTATTCTTCTTCCTTGAGTCTCTTTCAGTAGATTAAGACTTTTCTTCTGGAAGCTTCTTTGATTCAGATTGTGCAGTGAGTGCAACAAATTTCATCTTTCCTTCACTCCTACTCTTTTCTGCTGCCTGTCAAGTTCATAAGCCCTAAGTTTTCCATAAACTGCCTCTAATGATATTTTATCCAGATCATTAGCTTCCTCAATTGCAGATATCTTCTCGTTGAAGAAATCAGGCAAGGCTTTCATGAACTTAGTATCCATATCCTCTAAGTCATAATATTTGCCGTGCATGGCCATCTCATTGATGAGTTTAGTAAACCTATCAAAGGTATCAGTAAGTGACTCACTAGACTTCGATTCAAAGTACTCATACTGTTGTATGAGAAGTGTCCTCATATTCTTCCTGATAGGTTTTGTTCCTTCACATTGAACCTTTAGATTGTCCCAAATCTCCTTAGCAGTCTTACAAGAGAGAACATAGTTAGTGAGAACAGAATCAAGACTGTTGAATAGTATGTTTCTCACTTTAGCATCCTTAAGAACGTTCTCCTTGTCCTTATCTGTCCATTCAGATTTAGGCTTCTCTGTCGTGTGCTCTGGAACAACTTTTCCTTCAATAGTTGCTTGAGGAACAACCCTTGTTGGAACGAAAGGCCCATCTTTTATTCTGTCAAGATAATCAGGATCTGTCACTTCCAGGTAATGCAACATCTTCACTTCCTATAGAGTGTATTCGTTTCTCTTGAGCATAGGAATCTTAGTATTACCATCTTTGTAACCAGACATGATTGCAGATCTTTATGATTATTCGAAATCAACCTGCTTTGATACCAATTGTTAACTCGAATAACTTGTAGAAGGGGGGTTGAATACAAGTTATATAATCGTGTCTGATTTTTGCTTGATTAGATGTACAAGAACAAACAAATAAATCAAACTGTTTGTATTAATAAAATCAATTACAAACTCTACCAAAGGTGTAAAATACCTTTAGCAGCTGCTGACAATACAAATCTCTCTCTGTTTGTTTCGAACTCTCGAATACAAACCTTATACTCACGAACAAACTCTTTTTACAATGATATAGAGAGAGAGAGTATTTATAATGATACCTATCAACTAATAACAGGAAGTAATGATCTATACATGACAATGTTCTGCCGTCTAGTTGATAGTTTCCATCAATAAAAAATTCTTTCCTTCATGATATTTTCTTGCTTGTTCTTCAAAACAACGATCCTGTTTTATGGCACTTGTTAGTTTCTGTAGCATCCGTAATGACATCATCAGTAGTAAGACTGATATCAGGATTTCACCTTGCATCAGGATTCGACATCCATCAATATTTGACTTGTCGTATCAGGATCTTCTCTCAGTTCCTAAAATGTAGTCCTTGACACACTGTTCCTGACTTAACTCTACAGATCACTGTCTAACACATATATCCTATATAAAGTGCTAAATCCTTTAGAAGATCAGGATATACAAGAAGTATATGCAAATTCTATTCTTAACATCACAACTCATGAATTACCTAACAGAATCAGTTATATGATCGTTCAGAAGCAAACTTAGATACTGACCCAAAAAGCATAGACAAGGTTGGGGTTCGAGGGAGACGATAGGAGAAAGCACAAAGGATTCTATCAACAAGGAAACTCAGAGTCTTTATGACTCAGAGATGGATAAAGAGGCTTCGCGTATTGACATCAATGAGTTAATACTAGAGGAGAAGAGAGAACTATTTGATTTACAAGATGGAGTAAAAGGGCTACAACTTGGTAGAAGTAGGGGAAGGCCAAGGAGGGTGGCCAAAGCAAGTAACTTCTTTGACTTTGTTCTGAAAAATAAGAAAAAAAGGAGAGGAAATAAACCAGAGGCCAAGCAGAGAACAAACCAGAGGAATGTCAGTAACAAGTTGCACACTAATACCCAGAGTGACAAGAGTCAAAACCAAAAATGTACAGTTGAAGACACCTCACAAGCAATAGTTCCAAGGGATATGGGAGAATATATCTATGAGTCGAGTTTGCTAATGAGATTAAATAAGGGACAAGATAAAGAAGCAAGAATCCATATCATCAAGAATGCGTTAGGGGAGGTTTCAACTATCCATGAATTTATAGATGAACACTGAACTCTTTTCTCACCTAACATAGAACATAAGAGGTATTAACAACACAAGGGCAAGGAAAAATCTCAGGAAACTTATTCAACGCACAAATCCATGGGTGTTAGTAATACAGGAATTTAAATGTGAAAATCTCACAACCAGCATGAAGGAGTCGATTTGGGACGACTCACATGAATTGCTCTTCTCTCCAGCTAGAGGTCAATCAGGAGGGCTGGTCACCTCGTGGGACAAAAGGAAGCTCAAATTGATAGAATCTGCAATGACTCATAATCTTCTTTGGACCAGGTGGGAGATCATTATAGGAACCCATACAGTAAGTGAATTTGTGAATTGTATTAATGTTTATGGTCCACAAAATAGATCAGGGAAGCGATCTCTTTGGAATGCATTAAGCTCATTCTCTAATACTTTTGCACAAGAACCGTTATGTATGGCAGGGGATTTCAACTGTATAAAGGAGAGAAGTGAATCAAGGAACTGTAAATACAGAGATAAGGACAGTAAAGTTTTTCTAGAATTCCTACAGATTAACAATCTATGGGATATGAGGATTTAAAATCAAATATTCACATGGTTCTCAACTTCAGGGAAAAGTAGTAGGCTAGATAGAATAATCTTAAATTCTTCCTGGGTGAATAACCTAGATTGGAAAGTTGTGGGACTTCCTAGGAAGTCGTCAGACCACACTCCACTGTTTTTAGAGTTCTACTCTATTGACTGAAGCCCGAAGCCAGTTAAGCTCTTTGACTCTTGGTATGAGGATGCCAAATGTAAAGCAATAGTGCAAAACCATCTCTCAGTGGTGATGAACACGGGTATATCAATTCAGAAAAAGTTGAAGGACGTGCGTAAACAGATGCAGAAGTGGAACATGGAACAAAATAGTAAACATATTAGGGTTATCAATGAAGAGAAGGAAGAATTAAGCAAGGTAGATCAGACAGGTGACTATAAATTAGCCAATGAAATACAGACAAAACTCAGAGAATGCTATGATGAACAAGAAGCAATTTTAAGATAAAAGTTGAGGATACAATGGATAAGTCAAGGAGACGCAAACTCAAAATTTTTTCACATGGTGATAAAAAAGACAAGATGGAGAAATAATATTCAGGGTATTCAATTTTAAGGAGCATGGATACTCAACCCGGAATTAGTTAAAGACATTTTTCCAGTACATTTTGAGGAGAGATTTAAAAAAGATAGAACCCCACAGTGCTTTTGTATATCTTCCTTACAGATTAAGTCTCTTCCAGCAAACATTTTCAAAATACTGGAAACTAAATTCAGTGAGGTAGAGATATATGGGGCACTCCATGAAATCCATCCAAACAAAGCACCTGGCCCAGATGGATTTAATGGATTTTATCTCAGGAAGTTGTGGGATTTATTAAGAGTGGATATCATCCTCTTCATGGAAAATTTCTGGGAATCTAGCTCACTACCTCAAGGGATCAATTCATCGTTCATTGCACTAGTCCCAAAGGTCAACAATCCGGTACAGGTGCAAGATTTTTTCCCAATTAGCTTGATAAATTGCACTATAAAGATTCTACTCAAATTGCTGGAGAATAGGCTTAAACACATTACACCAACAATCATTTCAGAAATGCAATTTGCGTTTATCAAAGGAAGAAACATCTCAGAATACATTCTAATAGCAGGAGAAATGGTACATAGCATCCAAAATAAATTAGTGGAGGGAGTGATATTGAAGGTGGACTTTGAAAATGAATTTGATTCCATTAAATGGGATTTCTTCATAGCATGACTTCAAAAATAAGGATTTGGTAATAAATGGTGCAAATGGATATATGGTATCATTTTTACGGTTCGCTCTTCAATTTTGGTGAATTGTAGCCCCTCAAAGGAATTCTCGATGTTCAAAGGTCTTCGTCAAGGGGATCCCCTATCTCCGTTGCTCTTCATTCAAGTTACTGAACTTCTAACCTCCCTAATGGAACAAGCAAAAATACTAGGGCTAGTAAAAGGCACTGAACTAGGTCCAAACGTGGAAATTTCGCATCTGCTATTTGTAGATGACTCCATATCCTTCCTGCAAAACAAGACAAAATCAATAATGGGCATCAAAGTTATTCTTATTATTTTTCAACTATTATCAAGGCTCAAAGTTAACTTTGAGAAGAGCTATCTGTATGTTACAACCAACGATGCTATGTCAGCAGTCCATTGGAGCAAGATACTGGGTTGTAAAGTAGGGGGATTCCCATTCAAATACCTAGGAGCATCACTCGGGGGTGCTACTAAAAGATTAAGCTTCTCGCATCCACTTACGAAGAAGGTTAAAACAAGGCTAACTATGTGGAGAAACTCTTTCTTGTCAAAAGTAGGGCACCTGGTATTAATCAAAGTAGTCCTGGAATCACTTCCATCATATTGGTTTTCACTTTTTAAACCCCCGAAAGGAGTTATTAAGAAGTTGGAAAAAATTAACAGACAATTTTACTGGGGAGAAATAGGTTCAGAAGGGGATGTAATGAGAAAGCTTCATACGACGAGATGGGAAATTATTTGCAGGCCAAAGCATAAGGGAGGGCTGGGTGTACAGGTTCTAGCATGGAAAAATGCATCATTACTAGCCAAATGGTGGTGGAAAACAAAACTGGAGAGATCGAAACTCTGGTACAATGTTCTAGAAGCTAAATATGGGGAAAGATTTTTCTCAGAACCAAGAGGAAGGGGAAAATCTATCTCCTCTATGGTTAAAAGCATAGCGGAAATCAAGTAATAGCAAGAGTTAAAATTGTTCAATCTAGAAGACTTCCAGTGGCGAGTAGGAAAAGGCGATATCATTAAATTTTTGATGGACGCATGGTCACCCCCTACAACCCTAGACAGATCATATATCAGACTATTCAACTTGTTCAATGACAAAAAAAATCACCCTACAACAGATGATCAATAGTTGGCAAACAGTCAGCATAGGTGAAACAGGATTCTGGAGAAGAATGTGATGCACCAAGAGACAGCTGGACGACTAATAACATTTGCTAGAAAGAAAAAGAAGGGCAGAACAGTAACTTCACCTACAGAGAATTAAACCTCGGTCAAACAGAGCAGTCAAGGGGTAAAGAAGAGAATGCAAGAGGAAAGGGAGAGAGTATATCAGGAGAAAATATCAATTAGGGTTTTTATCGATTGATTATGTAAACATTTCTTTTCTGTTAGACTTTGGAGAGGCTGGACTCTCGAACATCTCCAGTATTATCCCTCTAATTATTATGTTTTCTGTCTCGTTGTTCTTATAAAAGTTGTAGATCTGTTCTCAATTCGTATTTTGCTGTTTGAATCAAGTCATTCCATTACAAAGTGGTATCAAAGCAGTTCGGTTCTAATGGGTCCACCGACGGTGACGCAGCGAATAGATATGATAGAGGAAAGGTTGAGTAATATAGAGACAGCGATGAAGGAGACGGTCGCGAAAGAAGTAGCGACGGCGGCAGAAAATCTACGCCACTCTCTCACGGAAGTGTTGATGGAGGGACAGAGTTTGGCGACGAAGAAATTAGGGGCGGATCTGGGATTGATGGTCAACAGTATGAGGAACGAGCAAATGAAGTTTCAAAACGAGGTAAAATCCACCATCACTGGTTTTCAATCGCTTAACATACCTGTACACGATAAAGTAGAAGGGAGCACTAATCATTTGCCAACCACTCCTGAAAACCCTAATTCTGTGTGGGGGGGTTTGGATGAGCTGGGGAGTGGGTTTGGTGGACGAGGAATTACAGGGGGGAATCTGGGAGGTACAGGGTGTGGAGGAGGTGGTGGGTCAAATTGGAGGTACCGAAAACTCGATATGCCCATTTTTGATGGTTCCGACCCGGACGGGTGGATTTTACGGGTTGAGAGGTATTTTCAGTTTTACCGGATGAATGAGGCTGAGATGTTAGATGCAGCTGCAGTGGCCATGGATGGGGATGCGTTGAGGTGGTACCAATGGGAAAACAATAGGCACCCCATTAGGCGTTGGGCTGATTTGAAGTTGTTCGTGCTGCGACAGTTTCGTTCATTGAATGGCGGGTCCTTGTATGAGCAGTGGTTATCCACCACTCAAACAACCACTGTGCAAGAATATCGACGGAAGTTTATAGAGACGGCTGCCCCTTTGGGTCGAATTTCAGAAGAAATGCTAATGGGACACTTTATCAATGGGCTCAAGGACGAAATAAAAGCAGATGTGAGACTGACAAACCCGGTGAGTTTGGAGCACGCTATGGAAATGGCAGTGAAGGTAGAGGAGAAACACAGGGTGGTAGCGTCTAAGAAAACAGGGTTGGGGTCTATCAAAACAGGGGGTTTCTCAGGGTATAGCAAGGCCCCTTCAACTGTGAGTGCCTACTCTTTTGGCAACCCGACTAGTCCACCTTTCTCGCGAAATTGGGGGCCTAGATCTCCTGACTCCCAAGTTTCGGCACAATCTCAGGGATCGACAGCATCCACAGGCAACAGTGGTGGAGAGGTTAAGAGACTGACTGAGAAAGAATTGCAAGACAAACGGGCAAAAGGGCTGTGTTATCGATGTGATGCCAAGTGGATGGCAGGGTACCGATGCAAGAAAAAAGAATTGAGCGTGATGCTCATTGCTGAGGAAGAAAATGAAGTTGAGGGAGACGACCTAGAAGCTCCACCATCCCCGATCGATGAGATTGTAACAGAAGTATCCTTGAATTCGGTGATTGGGTTGTCAAACCCCAAAACCATGAAACTAAAGGGGTTGATTGGGGACTACGAGGTGATAGTGATGATAGACCCGGGAGCCACCCATAATTTCGTGTCGCTGCGAACGGTTAAGGAGGCTGGGTTACAAGTTACCGATTCTGGTGGTTTTGGGGTGTCTCTTGGAAATGGCGAGGCTGTTCGTGGAGAAGGTATTTGCAAGGATGTTCGATTGCAGCTGGATGGGGGCATGGAAGTAGTTGAAGACTTACTACCTCTAAAACTTGGGAGCTCCGATATCATATTAGGTGTGCAGTGGCTAGAAAAACTGGGAATGGTATTGACAAACTGGAAAACCCAAGTCATGAAGTTCGAGCATAAAGGGGAACCAGTAACATTGATTGGGGATCCCTCACTAGTGCACTCGCAAATTTCTCTCAAGGCGATGAGAAAAGTGCTACGAAAAGGCAGTATTGGTTATTGGGTGGAATGCAGCCGTATGGAAGGTAAAATAGAAACAGGGCAGACCACTATGCAGGCAGATTTGGGGGAGGCCGTTCCAGAATTCTTGCACGGAGTGGTACAGAAATATTCTAAGGTATTTGAAGAACCCACCGGACTGCCGCCTAGTCGTAATCATGAGCATGGGATTGTACTTAAAGAGGGTAGCAACCCAGTTGGGGTACGACCGTATAGATATCCCCAAACTCAAAAGGATGAAATCGAACGGTTAATCGCAGAGATGTTAGCAGCAGGTATAATCAGACCATCATCCAGTCCTTTCTCCAGCCCGGTCTTGTTGGTTAAGAAGAAAGACGGCTCGTGGAGATTCTGCGTGGATTACCGCGCCCTTAACAAAGAAACAGTGGCGGATAAGTACCCGATCCCGGTGATTGAAGAGTTACTTGATGAATTAGGGGGAGCAACAATTTTTTCTAAGTTGGATTTACGAGCGGGATACCATCAGATATTGGTCAGACCTGAGGACATACACAAGACGGCTTTCCGAACGCATGACGGGCACTATGAATTCCTCGTCATGCCGTTTGGTCTCATGAATGCCCCATCTACATTCCAGTCGTTAATGAACGACATTTTCCGTCCATTTTTGAGAAAATTCGTGCTAGTTTTTTTCGATGACATCTTGGTGTATAGTCGAACACCAAGAGAGCACCAGGAGCATCTCCAACAAGTTTTGAGCACATTGGCCACACACTCCCTTTATGCCAAGTTAAAGAAATGCGAGTTTGGGAAGGAGGTAATTGGTTATCTAGGCCATGTAATTTCGAAAGCTGGGGTTGAAATGGATCCTGACAAGGTGAAAGTTATGATAGATTGGCCACAGCCAAAGAACTTGAAAGAGTTGAGAGGGTTCCTCGGATTAACGGGATATTATCGTAAGTTCGTAGCGGGGTACGCACAAATAGCACGACCTCTCACTGACCAGTTAAAAAAGGATTGCTTCGGCTGGACAGAGCAAGCAACCGAAGCTTTCGAGCGATTGAAGTTGGCTATGACCACACCACCCGTATTAGCCATGCCTGACTTCCAACAGCCTTTTATTATTGAGGCAGATGCCTCCGGATATGGGGTAGGGGCGGTGTTAATGCAAAATCAACGTCCCGTGGCCTACTTCAGTAAAAACCTGGGCATTCGAGCACAAGCCAAGTCGGTATATGAGAAGGAACTGATTGCAATCTGTCTAGCGGTTCAAAAGTGGAAGCCTTATCTACTTGGTCGTCATTTCATTGTGCGCTCCGACCAACAGAGCCTGCGTTTCTTAACCCAACAACGAGAGATAAATGGCGAATACCAAAAATGGCTCACCAAACTTATGGGGTTCGACTTTGAAATACAATACAAACCAGGCACTTCTAACAGGGTAGCCGATGCGTTATCAAGAAAAATGTCAGGAGAGATTACTTTGCAGGCAATATTATCGACCCCTGTTATCTCATGGGAGGTATTAACAAAAGAAATGGAGAAAGATAAGGTGATTCAACAGATAATGGCCGACTTAAACACTGGAGTCACAGCACATGAAGGGTTCAGTGTCGTGAACAACATCTTGTGGTATAAGGGTCGAACTGTGTTGCCTCGACATTCAAGTCTGAAGGAGAGTCTTCTTCAAGAGTACCACGACTCTGCGATGGGGGGACACGCTGGAGAATTAAAAACATACCAAAGAGTAGCAACCAACTGGTATTGGACAGGAATGAGAAAGGATATTGCTCAGTATGTGCGCAACTGCAGTGTCTGCCAGCAACAAAAAGTTTCACAATTGGCCCCAGTAGGGTTACTCCAGCCTTTACCTATTCCAACTAGGATTTGGGAAGACATTTCGATAGACTTTATTGAAGGCCTCCCTACGTCACAAGGAGTTAATACAGTGCTAGTCGTCGTTGATCGGTTGTCCAAGTATGCACACTTTATTGGTTTGAAGCACCCTTTTGATGCATTTACTGTGGCTTCTGTTTTTATCAAAGAGGTAGTTCGACTTCATGGGTTTCCTCTCTCTATAGTCTCGGACCGAGATCGCGTCTTCTTAAGTACTTTCTGGAAAGAGAAACTGGCCCCGAAGTTCTATGGACCGTATCGTATTGAGCAGAGGGTGGGTAAAGTAGCTTATAAACTCACATTGCCGACTACATCGAGGATTCACCCGGTGTTCCATATCTCACAGCTTAAAAGATCAGTGGGGGATGCTACTACGTTGTCACAGATACCACCTCAACTGACAGCAGACTTAGAATTACGGGTAGACCCTGAACAGTTATTGGAGGTTCGTGAGCTTAAGAAAGGGAGAGAGACATGTGTGGAGGTTTTAATTAAATGGAAAGCGTTACCAGAGACAGAGGCAACCTGGGAGGACATGAACATTCTAGCTCATCAATTTCCTCATTTCCACCTTGAGGACAAGGTGGCTGTTTGGAGGGGAAGTAATGTGATGCACCAAGAGACAGCTGGACGACTAATAACATTTGCTAGAAAGAAAAAGAAGGGCAGAACAGTAACTTCACCTACAGAGAATTAAACCTCGGTCAAACAGAGCAGTCAAGGGGTAAAGAAGAGAATGCAAGAGGAAAGGGAGAGAGTATATCAGGAGAAAATATCAATTAGGGTTTTTATCGATTGATTATGTAAACATTTCTTTTCTGTTAGACTTTGGAGAGGCTGGACTCTCGAACATCTCCAGTATTATCCCTCTAATTATTATGTTTTCTGTCTCGTTGTTCTTATAAAAGTTGTAGATCTGTTCTCAATTCGTATTTTGCTGTTTGAATCAAGTCATTCCATTACAAAGAAATCTACGGGGTTGGGAATGGGATGATTTGCAAAGGCTAGATATGGTCATGCAGAATATGATTATTTTGACAAAAGAGGATATTCCTAAATGGGCAGTCAATAATTCTTATTATTCAGCCTCTAGTGGATATGAATTATTGCTCCCAAGAGTATCGAGTGAACCGGAATGGGTGCAAGTTTGGAAATTACAAATCCCTGCAAAAGTTAAGATACTATGGTGGAATGCCGTACATCCAACCTTGCCATCTCTAGCACTTCTAAACTCTAGAGGATTATAACTGGTACCAGATGCAGATGGTATTATGTTGAGATAGAAGACATCAAACATTTCCTTTGGGAGTGCACATTTGCAAAATTCTGTTGGAAGTTCTTTTGCAGTTGGTGGGAATTGGACTTTATACTTCCACACAATCTTAAATCTTCTCTCATTCTACTGTCTAAGGGGGGTCAATATCAGGGCAGACTGGCCTGCATGAGTGCAATGTTATGGAGTATTTGGATAGCGAGGAATGAACTATTATTCTCAGGAACTCGTATGCTGGATTCCACTCTGATCACACAAATAAAAAATAGAGCTTGGTAGTGGAATTTAACTTATGGCCAAGTTCTAGACAAATGGGTAAACCTATGGGCCACAAATCCGAAAATTGCATACAAAAGAAGCAAGGTTGATGGGCTCAAGTCACTACTGAATAAATGGTTTGATACAAACAAGTATGTAGGATTTATAGATGGGGCCTGGAGCATATCGGATGAGGGGTGCATAAGGGGGGTATTGGCGGGTTTCTAATGAACAGGGAAGGGCGGGTCATTTTCATTTTTTCTGACTCATGCATCAGAGAAAACTCGTATTTAGTGGAGGAGTCTGCACTTAAGTTCTTGATAGATTGTATTCTCAAAAATGAAGTGAAACAATCAACGGTTCTAATTGCTTCAGACTCAATTCAATTAATAAATTACTGTCTCCAGAATATCTCAAATTCATTGAATGCTAATCCTTTAATAAAAGTTGATACACAAGATGCCCACCCTTAACATCGCACATGTAAGTAGGAGGTTCAATCCAGAAGCAGATAGACTAGCATCAGAAGGGGTCTATAGGGAGGTCACTGTATCAGGTTGGCTGTAAGGGCTCTTATGGCATTAATGATAGTTAAACTACAAGTAGAGCAGGTTCTCTCCATTTCAAACTATATAGGCTGCACCCAGATAATAAGCTTCCAGAAGGCAATCATCATGCTCCTACTCAGAGCTACAACTTCTCATAGGGTTTATATATGGATATAAGTTCTTAATGTGGCAAGTTGAAGATGTAAATTAATCACATCACATCAAATTTTCAAATTTCTTCAAGGCGGATGGGCATCAATACTTACATATTAATCTACATATCTTTATGGAGTATTAATAGTGTGACAAGTGATGTAAGTGGTTGAGAGGAGTAATTACAGGAGAGGAGATGATATCAGTATTCTCATCTATAAATACCACCACTCTACTGGCCTTCTCCTCCATATTCTTGCTCAGTTCTTTCTACTTCTTTCTTCTATGGCATTGAATTGGGTTCCACCACCTCCTCAAACTCTCAAAATTAATGTGCATGACACATACTCGAAATTGATTAGGCCCAGTGGAAATGATACTGGCATGGAGGCGATCTATAGAAACTCTAATGGTAATTTAGAGCTTCTAACTGTAGGGACGATCCCATTTCTAACGTCCCTAGGAAATCAACTCTGGATCGTAATTGTAGCACTAAATCGTGCCTTTGAAGAAGGATATCGTGATGTCCAACTGGAAACGGACAACCATGAAGCCTACAAGGTAATGAAAAACTTCAATCTAGGGGCCCCAGCTTCGGTGTATGATCTTGCTTCTCAAATAGACATCAAAGCAAAGGACAAATGCTGGAAATGCAAAATTGCTTATGTCTTTCCTTCGCGTAACAAGACAGCTTGATTCATAGCTCGCCTGTGATTGGAAACTTCTGACAGGCTTTACACATTTGACAGACCAGTGGGTGGTGTAGAGAAGATGCTTAACTGGGACATGGGTCATGGTATTGACCACCCGGCCTTCCCGGATGTCTACCTCCCAGCAGAAGCGCCAGACCCGGTAAATTTTGATATAGTGGCAAACTTATCAGTTCAAACACGCAACCTGGGACTATGGAAACTCAACGCATTCTCAGTCATCAGCCTTGATATGGCTCTAAATGTTGATGTTCTTCATCTAGGTCCGGGGATCGAAGAAGACTTCTTTCATGGAGGGGTGATTTTCCATGCAAAACAAGCATTGTTTGAAGGTGGCACTCTTATTCAAGATGTAGACTAAGGTTTACAGGATTAGGGTTGAACTGGCCATGTACATTTTCCTAAGGCCTCACCCGAATTCAGTACTTAATCGTCTTTAGTTATGTTCTTAGTTGTAAGATGGGGTCTTTTGTGGTTTGTCTAGTTCCCCATGGTCGTGATTATCACCAAGTCTAAGTTGGTTAGCAAGGCTAGTAGTCTGCAGCTATGTGTAAGGATCAGTTTGATCGTTAGATGGTTGTATTAGTAAGGCTTTGATCCTCTAGTGGCTAGGGCGCTCTCTTATGAAGAGATCTCTTACGTTGTATTATTGTCAGGAGAAAATTGAGTAATGACGAAAAACTCTGAGGTTGTTCCGAACTGAGATTCAAGAGAAATTCATAAGCAATTCTAGATCAGACTTGAAAAGAACCCTTTCAATCGAGTTCATCGGATCCAAAATCGGGATCATCTCGACAAGCGTTTTCTTCGTACTGATCTAGACGCGTGTTCATCAAATGTTATCTCTTTGATCTCGATTTTTTTCACAATTTTCTTCTATTTTACAGTAGTTTACTTGATCGATTGTTTGTTATACTGCTATTTCTTCACATATCAGTGAAATTATTTGTGGTTCCTCTGATTTCCATAGCGTTGCTATTGATATCGGTATTCCAACTTTTTGCGATATCAATTATTCTTCTGTCTTGCTGTCTATAAATCTTTATATGAGAAATCTGGATTTTGTATTGCATTGAAAGTCCTGTACAAGAAAAAGATGAGTGTCAACTTCTGTTTTCGTTATTTATTAACTTTGTGCCTGGATGAACTGTTCTATCGGGTTTGAATGTTTATTTGATATTTGGTATTTGACAATCTTACAATTTTTAATCCGACATGCATTTTTATTGTGAGTTTAAAAATTTGTGTCTCTGTACATGTCAATGTTAGCTTAGAATATTTGTGGAGGAATATTATTTTCTTAAGCTAATAGTAAGTTGTGTATCTCAGTATCCACTTTTTTCATTTTTTTTATTAAAATTTCATTGTTATTTGATATTGCTGTGGTTCATTTTACAATTCGAGTAAGTTGTTTCAATTTAGTGGATACAATTCTTCATGTAATTAAAAGTGTTTATATCAATCCAGTTCTTCCTGTGTGTGTTGAATAGGTGTTTTGATCTTTGTGGATTAATACTAACTGTATGAATAGTGTTTTCAGTCTTAATTTTCTTTTATCTTTTATGATAAAATTTAATTTTCTGTTACAAATAATGAATATGAGGTTTAATTTTGCTTATTGGGTGTAACGCATGAAGTTAATGTCTAGTTTTAATGGTGCATATATTACTACTAGTCGATAAAGCCGCGCTTCGCGGCGGCGTTACAACATTTTTAAAAAAATTCAATATATTTATGTTATATTATAATATTAATATTAAAGTTTAATAATTAAATAATCTTTTCTAATGAATCAAGAAAAAATTCTTGTTAAACACGATTTTTTCGATTGAGCCGCTCTCTCATTAAAATCGAAATTCCAACTTTAACATATAATTTATATTATAAAGACTTATATAATAATTTTTATCCATAAAATCGAACCGTAAAAATAAAAAAAAATTATGACATAAGTATCAAATTCTAATAGCTAATACAATCTTTTCTAATGATCCGTCTTCTCATTAAATACTTTTCGAGCCGCTCTTATTTGGAACCGAAATTCTAACTTCATTATATAAATGGAGTAAATTCCAATTTTATATTCTTTAAACTTTCTAATATTTATGGAGTTTTAAAAGATGAAAATACATCTTATTTTTTCTGCATATTATAGATATTCATGTATTTATTTACAGCTTCCGCATGGGAATGTCTTTCTGTTATGTTAATATATCAAAAAAAATCAAAATACGAAGATTTTTCATTACGGGATTAAATTTATGGATATATTTTTCTAATGCAAGTATAATTGACTTGTATAAAAAAGTTAAAATAAAGGATTTCTAGGAAAAAAGATATATAGTTTTAAAAAATCGTATAAGACGTCTCCACGATCCTCATATTCCACTTCCAATAAAACATTTTATTTTGTATTCTTTATATATTCACGCATCTTTTATATGGTCTTCTATAATAAACCGCTTTCTCGTTAAACACAGTTATTACTATTGATCCGCTCTCTCGTTAAAACCAAAAACCTAACTTTTACATATATCACTTGTATGATAATGTTTATCCATAAAAATCAAATCCTAAAAATAAAATAAAATTTATAACATCAATATTATATTTTAATAGCTAATACAATCGTTTATAGTGAGTCGTTTTCCCGTTAAACACGTTTCAAGCTGCTCTCGTTTGGATCAAAATTCCAATTTCATTACATATTATTGATGATATTTATCCTACACAACAACTTTTTTCCTTAAAATCAAAACCTAGAGTGAATTCCAATTTATACTTTCTCTATACTTTCTAAAATTTATGGAGATTCGGAAAATGAAAACACATCTTATTTTCTCTTTATATTATAGATACTCCTATATTTATTTAGGATTCCTGCATGAGAATGTTCTTTTATTATGTTAACACATCAATTCCTTTTTTTTAAAATACGGTGACTTTTTTTTTTGACAATTGTATTGGATTTATGAATAAATTTTTCTAATAGAAGTATAATTAACTTATATAAAAAAGTATAATTTCAGAAGATCGTACTTTCTATGAAATATTTAATTATATGTATCTTTATATATTCAAACACCTATTATACTTCTAATAAAACTTTTATTTATATGTTTTTTCTATAAATTTAAACTCTTATTCTTTATAAATTCGAACTCCTATTCTACTTCCATTATGCCTTATAAATACTTATTCTACTTTCAATAGAACTTCTAATCATATGTCTTCCCTATAAATTCGAACTCTTCTCCTCAATAAATTCGAACACCTATTCTACTTCTAATATATTAAATAAAATAGAATAAAATTTATAACATCAATGTGTTATTTTAATAGCTAATACAATCTTTTATAGTGAACCGTCTTCCCGTTAAACACGTTTCGAGCCGCTCTCGTTTGGGATCGAAATTCCAAATTCGTTACATATTATTGATGATACATATCTTACACAACAACATTTTTCCTTAAAATCAAAACCTAAAAATAGAGTGAATTCCAATTTATACTTTCCCTAGACTTTCTAAAATTTATGAAGATTTAGAAAATGAAAGCACATCTTATTTTCTCTTTATATTATAGATACTTCTATATTTATTTAAGATTCCTACATAAAAATGTTATTTTATTATGTTAACACATCAATTCTTTTCTTTTTAAATACGATGACTTTTTTATAATAATAGTATTGAATTTATGAATAAATTTTTCTAATAGAAGTATAATTAACTTATATAAAAAAGTATAATTTAAGAAGATCGTACTTTCTATAAAATATTTAATTATATGTCTGCTCTATATATTCAAACACCTATTCTACTTCTAATAGAACTTTTATTTATATGTTTTTTCTATAAATTCGAAAATCCATATAAATAAAAATATTATTTATATTTTTAATAATATTTTATATAATATTTTATATAATATTTTAATATTATTATTTAATAATATTAAATAATATAAATAAATATCAATTATTTTAAATAATATTATTTTAATAATATTATTTAATAATATTATTGAATAATATATATTTTTAATAATATTATTTAATTAATATTATTTTAAAAATATTTTATATAATATTTTTAATAATATTATTTACTTCTAATAGAACTTTTATTTATATGTTTTATTTATATTCTTTTCTATAAATTCGAACTCTTATTCTCTATAAATTCGAACTCCTATTCTACTTCCAATAGAACTTTTAATCGTATGCCTTATAAATACTTATTATACTTCTAATAGAACTTCTAATCATATGTCTTCCCTATAAATTCAAACTCTTCTCCTTTATAAATTCGAACACCAATTCTACTTCTAATATGCTAATTGATATTTTTATATTTATTAGTGTTTAAAATTCTAGAAAATTAGAAAAATCGATTGAGACGATATTAGAGCGCCACCTAAACTCCCGCTATCCTCCTTTATATATATATATTGATATATTGATGATTGATGATTCTTTTCTATAAATTCGAACTCTTATTCTCTATAAATTCGAACTCCTATTCTACTTCCAATAGAACTTTTAATCGTATGCCTTATAAATACTTATTATACTTCTAATAGAACTTCTAATCATATGTCTTCCCTATAAATTCAAACTCTTCTCCTTTATAAATTCGAACACCAATTCTACTTCTAATATGCTAATTGATATTTTTATATTTATTAGTGTTTAAAATTCTAGAAAATTAGAAAAATCGATTGAGACGATATTAGAGCGCCACCTAAACTCCCGCTATCCTCCTTTATATATATATATTGATTACTAGTGTTTTGTTAGAGAAATGTAACCTCCTTTTTAAAATGAATGGACTCTCTTGCTTTAATTAGAATTATTAAATGGTTTGTTAGTTATTTTTTTTAATTGATTTATGTTCTCATTAATTTAGCTAAATTGATTTATGATGGCTCATTAATTTTGCTAAATTGATTTATGTCCATTGTTATTTTATTTATTTTGACATTAACATGTTTATTGGCTTCAAATTTGTGCATTTTTGTCTTTTAGAATTACTGTTTCCTAATTTTTCTGTTATTTTCTGTAATACATTTTGTGTCATTTTATATGAATTTTGTGCCTATAAAGGGAGTGCCATATTTTTTAGGTTTTTGGAACATTTATTGGTTTTTTGTAATCTGTCGTCAGTTGACGAATCAGTTGTCATTTTAGATGACTTTATAGAAGATCTATTAAGAGGAATCGATATTTTATATTTCTAACCATGGGGGACCCCTTTGGTTAGATATTTTAATGGTTTTTTGACATAGTTTTATCTATTGTGTTGATATTTTCAGTTTCTGTGGATGGAAAGAAGTGTAAAGAAAAGATGGATGATGGCAAAATTTTGGATTTTAGGGGAATCAACAAGATACCTATTTTGGTGAGAAGAAGTGTGAGAAGATGGATGAAGGCGGGATTATGAATTATGGAGAAGATATCTAATTTTTTGATTTTTAGGCTTTTGTAAAATGATGTATTCATTTATTTTAGTGGGACACTCTTTTTCCCCGCTTGAGTTTTTTTTCCATAGGATTTTGCTCTTGTGGGGTTTCTTAACGAGGCCTTTTTTGGTGGATATAAAGGTGATATTATCTAAACTTTTGGGGGAATCTCTTTCTATTGGGTCATTAGACCCATAGATTGGTTAAGCATACCTTTCGGTTAGATAATGAGTTTTTATTATCTCTTCAGATGTATCATCTGTTTCTTTTCATGAATGAATTTTATCATTCCCCACAAAAAAAAATTAATACAATGGCCGGGGTTTATATAAAAAAAATAAGAAATCATTTATTTTGATAAATGTTTTTCCATTTTGAAAAGAAAAAGTCATTTCTGAAAAAATATCACTTTTCTTAAAGAAATTTTCCACTCTTGTATTTTTTTTCCTAGAAAATCAAACAAATACAGGAAAATCTGAAAAATATTTTTCATAAAGGTTTCAAATAGCCAAACAAATTTACGAAAAACATTTTTGTAAAAAATATTTTCTAGAGACGAAGCAAATGTCGAAAAATCTAGAAAAGATATGATAATATAATTTACTTAAAACAAACTAATACAAATTTATAATTTACTTATAATAATATAGTATAAATTAATTTAGCAAAAAAATATAGTTTAAATTAGAAGTCTCATTAATATCGAAATAATGCCAAAAATATCCATTGTGGGGTGTCTATTTGCCCAAAATACCTATTTTCAGAAACAACTGCCCAAAATACCTACACATGTCAGATATTCCTTACCTAGTGGAGTATCAGCTGTGATACTCCTTACCCAATGGAGTATCACGTGTGATACTCCTTACTCAATGGAGAGTATCAGGAGTGAGTATCAGGGGTGATACTCCTTACCAGTGGAGTATCAGGGTTGATACTCCTTACCCAGATACACCACCGGTGGAGACGTATCATCCTGATACTCCTATGACATTGGCGTATATACCCCATCTGACAGTGGAGTATCTGTCGGGTATTTAGGGTACTTTTTATTCAATATGAGTATTTTGGTCAAGTGTTATTGAAAAATGGGTATTTTGGGCACTCACCCATTATATCCTTATATATAATAAGCGTTAGAAGGATATTATCTGGTTCCTTAATTTTGGTTACTGTACCGCCAAAATAATCTCAACCGTCGAATCTAATATTTTTAAAAATATACGATCAAGATTATATCATATTAAAAAGAAAAATATAATCTAAAATGGATATAATTAGAAAAGATTGTACTAAAATGAATTTTAAAAAAATTATAATATGAAAAGGGTATAATTAAAAAAAGATACAATTGAATTTTATTTATTTTTTATCAATATTAAAAAAGTTCATATTTATTATTTGGGCTATATTTCGAGATCTAAAATTCAGATTTAGATGATTTTACAGCCCATGCGAAACTTATTAAATTATCTTTAATTTAGTGATGATTTAACAATTATTGTCGAAATGAAAATACTCACAATCTCAAGAGATAATTTAATTACGAATTTTTACATTAATTCCATTCAATATGGAAGACCTACATTAATAATCCTATTCAATGTAGAAAACCTACTTATATAAGATTTTAATCATTGATATACACTTTTTTGTATTTCAATATAAATACACTTTTTAGTTTACTTGTTAAAATACAAATTGTTTTTATGCCAGATCCAACGTTTTTCATTTAAAAAAAATATTTTAAGATCTTATGGTTCTTATTTACTTTGTCATACTGAGAACCACCTCTTACACTTATTATTAAAACTGTATTTGGTTGTTAGTAAAACTATCTTTAAATAATAAAAAGGTCATTTTGATAACCAAAACGAAATATAAGTAGATTTCCTAAATTGAATAGAATTTTCAATGTAAAAAATCTTCAATTTCTCCTCTCTTTTATTTCTTGATAGTTTTAATTGGAAAATAATTGTTAAACTATCACTAAATTAAAGATTGTTTGTTAATTTCATGTGGGCTGTAAAATCATACAAATCAAGTTTTAAGAATTCACTAAATTGAAAGTTTTAGTAGTTTTGTTAATTTTGTTAATTTCAAGTT
The DNA here is from genome assembly GCA_036435485.1 of Saposhnikovia divaricata. NCBI lineage: Eukaryota > Viridiplantae > Streptophyta > Magnoliopsida > Apiales > Apiaceae > Saposhnikovia > Saposhnikovia divaricata. Next base: position 60,949,217 of record CM071597.1, on the reverse strand, counting down.
TTAACAATTTAATATGTAAATTAATAATAAATAAATATTAAAAAAATTAATATAATTATAAATATTAAAAAAAAACCGTGCATTGCAACATAGTAATAATCAAAACTTTATAGAAGTTGCAAAGAGTTCTTTTAACTAGTTGGTGGGAATCAGCAAGAGTTAATTGCAAAAGTAAAATTTTATTTTTTAAGTCACTTCGCACTTACCTTAAGCGCAGAAAGGACTACAACACCAAACAAAACAAAGAGGAACAGCTTAAAGAAAGCCTTGCTATTCTTGTTCTGGTTTCTTGCAGAGAATCATATGCATGGGAGTAAATATCTTAGCCTCGCCAGCTCTAGTCAAGTAATCAGCAGTCACACACAGCATATCATGAACATCCACAGTCCCTTTCGGTGCAATCCCCAAAAACGATAGAATCACAACCAGAACATGGTTCCTCCAATAAGCAATTCTCCCCATTTTCAGCCTTGTCCACCATGGTCCAGCCGGTGGCTTGGCGAAATCCTTCTCTTTTACAACTTCAAACCCAACTTTCTTCGCTATCTTAGATACATCGCTATGATGCCTTAACCCTGGTAATGCATTACCTCTCTCAACCTCTCGTACAATTTCTACATGTACCTTGTTATTGGCATCGTAAAATTCAGTAGTCACCCATTCATACGAAACAAATAAACATCCGGGCTTTAAAACCCGATAAATTTCAGCGTAAACATCTTCCAATTTAGGTGCATGACAGGTAGCTTCCATTGCATAAGCCCCATCAAAACTATTATCATCAAAAGGCATTTCAAGGAAGTTTCCGCATACAACTTCACATAAGGAATCTAAGCCTGCTTTCTTATTATGCATACGAGCACGATCCACTTGATACTGGTTAATTGTAATGCCAACAATGTTAGCACCTGAATGAGAAGCAATAGCCCTCATAGGCCCGCCAACACCACAACCAACATCAAGAATTTTATCACCAGGTTTCACGTTTAAAAAATCCACAGCCGTTTCTTCGTGGATTTGAGTAGCTTCAAGATATGATTTTCCGGGCAAAGATGGTGCAAAATGAAAAGATTGGCCCCAACCCCATTCATAAATATCAGTAACAAGATTATAAAAAGTGTCTACAAAGGCAGGAACATTATCAGTTTTTTCAATTTCTTTAGGACGTTTAAAGAAAGACCAATACTTGTTGTAAGTATCTTGGACTTTGTCGTTGTCAATTGAGCCACCAGAGAGGTCGATGGCACGTTTGCCCTTACGTTCAGGGGAGCCAAAAATGCAGATGAACCAGTAGAGGCCTCCAGCGACTACTGCGGTAGTGAATAATATAGGGAGAGTATCCATGGTTGTGAAGAGTCTGAACTAAATGTGTACATACGTGTCTATTACATGTGTTTTTATATAATAGAGATAAAAGAATGGAGCGGTTGCACCAATGGACTCCCTGACAGCCGGCCGTGGATTCTTCATACGTATATGCATGTACTTGTATGCTGTGAATGTCATGTTTCAATAAATAAGCCTTTTTCCTCATAGCTAGATGTGCTAGTTTAATTGTGTATGATTTCGACTTATTCCTGCTCTCTCTGTCTTATCTTCATGGTTATTTTTTTTTTGCATATGTTTCATCACCCTGCCGTCTTTTTTCTGTATTTTCTCTTTTGGCACACAAATGACAATATATTCCTTCGATGATTTTGTTTAATTTCTTGTACGGTTCACATCTTAATTCCAATAATTGCGAACTTGCATATTTCTCTATGATATCTGATGGTTAGTTTCTTTTAAGGTTAAGTTAACTTTGACCGAATGGAATGAGGGGGGAATGGAATGAAATTTGAACTCTTATTGGTGTAAGTTTGAGGAAAATGTTTAAAATTTTCATTCTTTCTTTCATTCTATTCAAAACTATTTGAAATATAATTCTAACCCACATGTTTTGGAAGTAATGCTCATTCCATTTCTACATCAATTTTCCTACAATCTTTATCATGAAAAATTTAGATTCTCTCATATTCACTCATGATTTCACTCATATATTCTTCTTTTTTTCATAAAATTTGTATATAATTTTTCATTCCATTCCATCCCCATTCCATTCCCACCAAGTGAACACAACCTAAATGTTTAAACACATATAATCAGATCAGAAGATTACCAAATTTACTAAATCCAGTAAACACAACTCACAAGTCTAAGAGGGTGTTTGGCTACAACTCCTTAAAGGAGTTTTCAACTTTAAGGAGATTTTGGTTTGCTTTAAGTCAAAAGTTCCATTTAGGTACTTTTGACTTATGACTTATAGAAAATTTTTTTTTTCACGATTCTTGTAAAGTTTAAATATTATGAATTTAAAATTTTTTAAGTCAAATTTCACTTTTAGTCAAAATTATTAAACACCCATTTAACTTTAATTAAAATTATCCAAACACATTCATTCAACTTAAAGTAAACAACTTTATTTTCTACTTTAAGTTAAAAACACCACCATTAAATCAAAAGTAACTTATTTTAAGGAATGTCAAACACTCTCCAAAGGGCCTTCTACTACATTTCAACCAAATTGCACATACTTGCATCCAAACAGAGCTGTTGATTTGGAAATTTAAATACTCACACAGAATTCATTGCAGATGTAATAAAAACTAAAGTTCCGCATTTTAGCTCCAACAGTCATAACAAAAGCCATATTGACCTTTTGATTGAAAATAAAAATAACTGAACAAAAGATTTGTAGAATTTCAGAAAGTAACATGAAACAAAAAGATGAGGAAACCAAAACCAAGTTCGTAAGTACTGAAACTTATTCTTTATTATATGTACAAGCTCCAAGTACTGGGAAAGCAAGGGATCCCCAACAGCATTCAATCAAAAACGTCTTCACTAGAGGTATAGCCATCAACTTCTGAAGAACCATCACTGTTGGCATCATACATAAGCTCAAGCAGTTGTTCATGGTGTATCATTGACTGCTGCTCATTGTCCTCAGAACCTGTCCTCCGCCTTTGAAGTGAAAATAGTTGCAACATCAGGTCCTCAGGTGAAGCCATGGACATCCAGCCCCTGGCCTTAGGTCTCAGCTGGAAACAGAAAGCAGAAAAGTATAAGCATCAAGACAATCAGCACCAGCTCAACTACTTATCATCAAGTCAGTCATTGGTATGGTCAATAACAGCTATATACACCATTTCTCTAACTAAAGTGTGCAAGTAATCAGTGGCCTTCAAGTTGTTAATCCATGGAACAAAGATCACCATCAACACCAAAAGAATATTCACAACAATTAAATTTTTCATCAACATATTGTTCATAACATGAGTAAAACTCCTGCATCTCCTTGTCTTCTCTATCTCATTCTCCCACCTCCTCATCATCGTCGTCGTCATCATAATCATCAACATCATCATCATCAACATCGACAACATCATCATCCCCATCACCACCACCATCTTCATCATCATAATCTTCATCATCTTCATCATCATCGTCATCATCATTGTCGTCGTCGTCATCATCATCATCATCATCATCATCATCATCATCATCATCACCATCACATTCAGAAGAACTGACACCGCCATCATTATCAGACTCATACTCGTCCTCAGTGAAATCAAAAAAGTAATCATCATCATCACTACTAGTAAATAAATGACCTCGGCCGGGCATCAGAACCTTGTGCAAAAGATACAAGGCAGAAAATTAATACTTCCTCTACTGCCCCCATACAGTTCGAATACTTTCTAGCAACTATACAATTTCTTCTAACCATTACAGCAATTTGATACATTCTGACGTTAGAGCTTCACAAGTCGGGGTTCAATAATGAAAATAAGAAATAATCTTGAAACAAATATAAACCATAATAAACCATGAGAAATTCAGACACAAAATGATTCTGTGGTCATTGATGTTTGAAGAATAAAGATTAAACTAATTCAGATGCAAATTTAAATTAAAAAGAAAAAATGTGCTTTCTACACATCTGCATTTCGCAGGGTGGGTAACTTTTGAGAATGCACATCCAATATTACAAATGGCATTTTTTTTCTTTTTGTTTTTTTAGGATAGGTAAATAAGAATTATCTTTAAACTGAAAAGAAGCATTAGCAGTCTTTGTGCAGAAAAGACTCCCTATGGAGAATATTGCCTCAGGCTACCATGCATTTTTAGGACAATGCATTGTGATCAGAATGCAGACCACAGTTAAATCGTCAAGTTTCAACAATTATTAAATAATAGTAAAAGACATACCTTTTCAATGTTTTTAGGCAGAGTAGCTCTCTCAACGGCTTTTGGAATCCATAGTTTTATGTCATTCTCGATCCCACTGCTAGCCAGTGCAGTTGTATGAGGATGGGGCTCGATACAGTTAACTACTTTCTTATCTGCTTCCATAACTCGTAAAAGTTCCCCAGTTCTCTTCCTCCAAATGAAAATCCGGCCACAATCTGACCCACTAACAACATACTCACATCTAGGCCCAAAAAAATTTACACCCTTCACTGTTTCACGGTTCTGATGCCCCTTGTAAACTTGTGGAGAAGCTACGAAATTAGAATTGTTCTCTGAAGAAGATTCAGCCGAGGCATGATGAGATTTGACTTCATCAGCATCACTGTCCATATATTTAGGAGAGGTTAAATCTGGATCGGGTCCTAACCCCATGTCCTTCGTGAATAGATATATGAATTCATCATTGTAAGTGGCAAGTAGCTCACTTTGATCGGAGAATGCCAAACCAGTTATTCCCACCAGCCCATCCCCTATTAAATGTTGAGGGCAAAAGTAGTCTGCCGGCTGGCCAAAATCAGACGAGCCATCCCACTTGTACTTCCGAATATCATAGAGCCTAGTATATTCATCTGAGCCTGCAACAGCAAACAGGTTAGGGTTCCTTGGGTCTATTGCAATTGCATTCAGACGAACAACTGGCATCAGACCATCTTGGACAGATTGGCAAGTAAAAAGTTCTGTAGCAGCTCCAGTTCTCAGGTCAAACTGCAAGACATAATATTAACCAACCCATCGTGTCACTTAAATATGGATAACCAACCCATTGTGTTACTTAAATATGGATAAGCAGAGAAAAAGATGACTACATATATATCAAGAAACTAATACATAATCTTATAAGCATGCACTGAACAACCCATTGTGTCACTTAAATATGGATAAGCAGAGAAAAAGATGACTACATATATATCAAGAAACTAATACATAATCTTATAAGCATGCACTGAACAGCAAATCTATTACAAGGATTCATTTATATTGACTACACATGTCACTCTTCCGCATCTGACAAGATCACTATTTCACTACATCCACCTTACCTCCTAGTGGTCTCTTCTAGAGTGGACAATTTCCATGTTGGAAACAGAAAATTTTGACGTTTTTAAACTTTTATGTTTGTGCTGGCTAACTCTGTTCAACTGGAACAAAAAAGAAAGAAAAAAAAAAAGAGAAGACAGGCATGCCATTTTATAAAACCATCGAGAAACTAGAGCAACAATGCAAATGTTTATTCAGGACATCGTATTTGCATGTATGATCTCAAAGTTTGCTTCCTAATAACTTGTTTACCCATTCATAAATTAGAGTTTAGACGCAATTCAACAATGTAACGCGTGCCGGGATAGTCTGAGTTAACAACACTTACACCTTAACACATAGCTATCCCTAACACCACGCCCACGGCACATGCCCTTGCAAGGGAATATATTAATCACAACTATGCAGATCGTATTTGATTAGTCTTTTCCTGAACCAAATTTCAAGTTTTGCTAATGTAGGGGAAATGGGGATGATTATACTAAATATTGGTATGAGTAAAGTTTGACTAAGGACTCTACTAACATGTTGGACCAGTCCATCTTCACCACATGTATAGAAGATATGAGGGCTTCCAGGTTCAATTGCCAGCTTATGAGCTCGTCCTTGATGTTTGGCTAACAGTTTGGTCTCCACGCGACCACGTTCAAGAATCTTAGCATGCCTCACCTATACAAAATAATAACAAGAATCAGTTTTAAATAAACTTCAACTTATGATAGAGTAGCTAATGGTGCTCCCACAGTAGTAGCCTCAGAAAATAAGATACATACCTGTCCATCAGCAGCACAGGTGACAATGCTTCTGTCATCCGAGAAAGGCATGAATTTTGCTTGGAAGACATTGTTATTATGACCAGTATGAAACGCAAGTTTAATGCGCCCACATTGCCAATCCCACAGTATAACTCTGCGGTCATCAGAGCCTGAAACAAGAATATCCCCGTCAGAACTAAAGCTTACAGTGTTGACGCAACCTCTGTGCTTCTCCAGTTTCCCATGTAGATCGAGACGCAGCACAAGATCCTGAAAAACAAAATTAACCCTCTCAAAGAACGGGAACATAAGTTAAAGTATAACAAGAAATAGAAACATAATGACAACACATTCAATAATTCTAACCCTATATACACCGGTAACCAACTAAAAACAGCCAACTACTTAAAATCGATTCTATTAAAAGTCGAACCACACATACTTGCTGTCCTAAAAGAAAAAATACACGCAACACTATAAACAAAAGGAATGGGAAAAAATTAGTTCATAAAATTGAAACATCAAAAGAGAAGTAATGTTGCAACAAATTTCAATATTACTAGCTTGCAACAACATATAACCAACATTTGCTATCATGACAACAACTAATGCCGAAATTAACAGACCACACATCAAACCACATCTAATATGATGCAAACTAATAAGTAAAACACGCGGATAAGAATGCAAAGAGTTGTAGCTGTGTAATCAAGTCAAAAATCCGACACTTCACTTAAATTCATAACTACTCTCTGGCATTCCATTTGAAATTAAACTAATTTGTCACACCTCACTCACCTTAAATTTGTAAATTAACACTAGTCAGTTGGTTCCACTCGAATTCAAACTTGTTAATACACTAGTACGAAGCTATAAATCCATTTGACAATGTACCATTTGAATAATACAGTAACTTGAACATACAACAATATTTTAAACAAACACATACGAGTATCACAGTAAATATATGTTCACATTCAGTTAATTAACATACACACATACAATAAAAGTGAGTTAACATAACATTTATTTATCAGCTTAAAAAAACACTGTATCCTAGCTACCAGTAATAAAAATATTAATTAATCGAGATTATTAATTTATCTAACTATTAATTTATGGGGAAATCGAGAAGTAACCTCAGAAGCAGCGAGACGGTGAGCGAAGGTGCGATTGGAGATCTGACCGACTTCGCGTTTCCAAACAGACACAACCGCCGCCTTGTCCAGGTTGTTGGAAATCATTGATCTTCCTCTCTTTCTCATTCTTCTTGGATGTTATTATTAATTAAATATTTTTTTAATTCAATTATAAGAAAGATATGTTTCTATTCAATTACACGATGTGTGTAAAATAAATAAATATATATAGACATTGGACATGGGAATTGGGGGAAAAGGGCTCCGATCGGTGGAAGCAAAGGAACGGGTTGGAGTGTTTTGTATGGTTTGTAATTGTAAGTTTCATTTACAATCCACACGTGGAGCTTATGTAAATTACCCAATTAGTACTGCTGTGTTTTTCTTTTTCTATTTTCTATACTAAACACGTCATCACTACATCAGAATGATGATTGAATTCTATGCTATTGTACTACCTCAGGGGTGTTCACGGATTGGTTTGGTCCGGATTCTTTTTTTTTCGAACCAAACCAATATAAACAGTTTTTTAAAAATCAAAACCAAACCAGACCAATTAGATGCCAAGACCAAATCAAAGCAGACCACAGAAGAACGGATTGGTTCGGTTTCGAACCACGGTTTGAACTTTATAGCATATTATTTTTTAATTTTTGTTAAACATAAAAATGAAATTCTAATTTAAATAAATATATAAAGTAAAATTTAATACAAATTAATATTATACACTACATATATGTATTACAATATTTGTTTATTAATGTTTAGTCTACTATTTATGTATTACATTTATATAATTCAATTGAATTTATATAAATAGTAAACAAATTAATTTAGTGTAAAACTACAACATATTGACAATTAACTCAATATTATATTATTAAGTAATTTAATCCTTTTATTTTATATACGTATATACATTACATGCTATAACTTATAATCTTAACCTATAACTATCTACTAGAATTTTTAACGTATTATTATATAATGGTCCGGTTTGGTTTAACCGGTTTTAAAATATTAAAAACCATAACCAAGCCATTTAGGTATAAACGGTCCGGTTAACCGAACCACTAACAACGGTTTTTACGGTTTCGATTTTTGTTGGTTCGGATTGTTGTGGTCCGGTCCGGATTGATGGTTTGACGGATTGTTTGAACACCCCTAACTACCTCCGTCCCAAAAAGACTGAGCTGGTTTGACTTTCACGGAGATTAAGAAAATATATAAAAATATGAGTAAAGTTAGATGAAACGTGGGTAAAGTCACTACACCAAATATGGCCTATTGCAACACCATTATATATTTGTGTTACAAAAAGTGTTACAATAGACACAAAACTTGGTTGTCTATTGCAATATTTTTAAAAATGTTGCAAGAAATACGAAAAGTGTTGCAAGCAAAAGGATCATTTTGAAATTTTAGAACAATTGCAACACTTTAGCAAAAGCATTACAACAGACCAAACACTTTTGGTCAACTTGATTGAAAATTGTAGGCGGGAACTTAATTTTTTCATTGGGCGGGATAAAAGAATGGTAAGAGTGGTACTGAAATATTTTGGTACCAAAATTCTTTTACACAAAATTAAAACAAAAAAACATAACTTATCTCTCTCTTCTCAGTTCTCACCACTCTCTCCCATCTTTGTCACTCGACCTCACCTCTCTGCCGATTCTCTCTCTCCCCATCTTTCTCACTCACTTATCTCTCTCTCCTTTCTCTGTCTCAAGTCCCTAAAATCGATTAGAGCAAAACTATCTCAAAGTCCCTAAAATCGATTAGAGCAAAACCCTAAAATCCCAAATTTTATTAGAGAACAAATTACAGTAGATATTGATTAAAAATTCAATTAGAGGTAAAGTACCCATCTTTTTTTGATTATATTGAATTATACACGTATATATATGTATGCATATGAAAATTTTCAATTATATGTTCAATTACAGTTGGTATTAAGTGTTCAATTAGTAGGATTTTTGTGTTAATTAGTAGGGCTTCTGTGTTAAATTTTGTGGGAATTTTGTGTCAATCTTGTTGTAATTTATGTTAATTTTGTGGTAATTTTGTGTTAAATATTGGAGTTGTGTCATAATTTTGTGTTAATAATTAGTGATAGTAGTGTGTTTATTTATTTTTTTGATATATTCTTGTAATATGGTGAATTGTTAGTACAACATCTCTGTTATTTTTGTACAAAGAAAAGTATGCTTTTTTTAATTGGCTGCTTTACTTGAAGCTGAGAGGACTGTGCAGGTTGCCTTGGCGAAAGCTTCTATGGTTGATGATCTTCAAAATAAGAACCAAGAATTGATGAAGCAGATAGAGATATGCCAGGTATTGTAGCTTGACATTGCGTTTCCGTTACAACTATTACCATGAATATGGTCGTGTGATCTAAATATCTCTAGTACATCTATTTGTATAACAGGAAGAGAATAAAATTTTGGATGAAATGCACCGCCAGAAAGTTACTGAAGTTGAAAAGCTTATGCAGACGGTACATGAGCTTGAAGAAGCTGTTCTTGCTGGTGGTGCTACTGCAAATGTTGTGAGGGATTACCAACGAATAGTTCAAGAGATGAATGTAAATTAATTTCCCCTCAGTCTTCATGTGGAATGATTGTATGATTGAAACTGATACTTAATGAACAAGTCGGTTCTTGATTTCTCAGGAAGAAAGAAAAACTCTTGAAAGAGAGCTGGCGCATGCGAAAGTAACGGCAAACAGGGTGGTTGTAGTTGTAGCCAATGAATGGAAAGATGCCAATGACAAAGTAATGCATGTAAAACAATGGCTTGAAGAAAGAAGAGTTCTGCAGGCATGATAAGTTTTCTTTTAATATACTTGGTCGCTTTTGGCTTATATTACCAAAGAAAAAAAACCAACTTAATGGGGTTAGCAAGATAAAAAAACCAAGTAGTTAGTATGAGGTTTTAATTTATAAACTATGGTAAGGTCTTTAGTTTTTGTTATACATAATTTAATTGTGTGGCCTTTGTTATTTGTGTGCAAGGATCATAATCATAAAATTGTTCATGTTGCAGCTGCCAATTGCCGAATATAAAATGTCAAATGAAGATTTATGAAGTGGCATTGCATAGGAAGTGATGTTGCTGTAAGCACTCTTATGCTATATTAGCACTTCAAAGTTCATGTCCAACTATGTTGTATAATAGATTCTTTTGTATATTTGATTCTTTGACTGCAATTAGCTTAATAATCATTTGCTTGATAATTTTAAAAAATATGTTTAGAATTAACTTATACAGGCTGGCCCATGATAAAATTATCAATATACTTATCTGCTTGCAGTTGTTTGAGGTGTGCCTATAAACTATGATTATTGTTGTTTATAGATCCTTGCCCATATTCAATGTGATTGGGTAAGGACAGAATTTTTTGGACATTTTTTTAGGAGGAATGAATTTTAGAGCAATTTTCCTTCTGTTTCATTCACTTTGAAGGTTTCTGCCATACTATATTTAGTTTCTTTCTTGTTGCATCAAACTATAAGTTTCATGTATTGGTACCACTTATTTAAAAGGGCCTTTTCAAAATTTTACAATTAAATTATTGTAACTTTTTAGCTCATAAGCACCACTGTGCATGAAGTGTAGTTAGACGATGCTTGTTTTGGCCCTTTTGGGTATTGGACTGAACTTTAATCTGAGAAACCATTTAATATGCGCATTTGCTATTAGAATGGAGCTATAACGATAGTATTGTATTTTAAGCTATAAGCTGCTTCCTACGGGTTCCGCAGCATAAGGTTCCTATTTTTAAAAATTAATATGAAAGAATGCAGCAACATTTGTAGTTTATATGCAGTTTGGGCTAAGGGTAGCTCAAGTCTTCTCATCCAGGGCGATACCATCGACAAGGTTTTAAATGGCGTCAGTGAGACCTTGGCAGTTGTTTGTCAAGTATATCCCATGCTCCCGTCTGCAAAGGTTATTTGCCAGTGCCCTGTTTCTGATGTCCTGTAAAACAATTTAAATCTTTCTTTTTTACTAACTATTTCTAAAACATTGGCAGCTTAAAATGATTGTCAATTCTCTCTTAAAGCTTTTTAGTTATGAAAGCTCCAAAGTTCCTCCACATGCATGCTTGGGACTCTTATATCTTTGTGATGGAAGACAAGAGATGGTAGTTGGAAGAAAAGATATTGAACCTCTTATTGATAGTCTTACTCAGATTGTTAAGTAAGTGGATTTTCTTTGTTTTCTCTTCTTTTAGACGAATTTTGGTTTTACATTCACTATGTTTTCCAGGTGGCATACTAAGTTGTATGCTAATCCGGATTTACATCTCAAAGTCACTGCTGCACTTATTGCACTGGGAACTATTGTGAGATGGGGTAGTGATGACGACATAGAGGTATGATGAAGTGAATGCAAGATAATGTGATTGTAAAATTAGTTTCAACCACAGTACTTAATAAAAGCTCAATTTGTGCGAGTGTGTGTTTTATCTCTGACGAGAAGTTATCACATTGCAGTTAGCATCATCCTAATATAAATATAATCATTATTAAGATTAGAAATAACTTCTTCCTGATACTTGCCATGTGACGGGACAATTTTTTTAGATATGTCCTTAATACATTGAATAGAAATCTGCAATTTGCAGTTAACTGTTTTACTGCTATATGTCCAGTGGCAATCATCTGCTCTAATTTTAGTCTAGGAGCAGTTTCAATCTGCTCTTTATTTTCTGCAGTTTTCATTTTGCGCAGCTCCTCTGTATTTTCTGCAGTTTGGGTATGGTGGGATGCCCATAATTTCAAAGTCTGCCATTCAGGAAGATACTGCTACTAGGATTACTAGAGTACGTATAAATCAACATGCCTCAGGATTTTAATCAGTTTCTATATGCATGTCCAATTATAGTCTCTCTGGTTTTTAATTTAATTTATTGCATGGACAGGTCCGTATTGGACCAGAACTTGTACTATACAGGGATGAAGTATAAAAGTGCAACTTTCCCATCAGCTATGTGCAATATTCTTCATGCGCTTGGATCCTGAGGTACAATCACGAGGACGATCTGAACGAAAATCATGAAGATTGATGATCAGTACTTTTATTTTATATGCATGTGTGCGTACTTTTGGTAGCTTGGTACTTAGTAAAGACCAAGTTTTATTTAGATATTGGTGTGTAAGTCGACTATGTGTTTCGACTTTGGATTTATGTACTTTCGACATATATTCAGTGATTTGCTATGTTATGGTATAAGCCGACTCTGTTTGGGCTTTATGGTATATTTTGTTGAATGGGAAATGTGATTCTGGTTTGATATCTATTTTGTATTGGTTTATTGACTTTTCAAACAGGATATTGCAAATTGTACTAATAAAAAGTGTTGCAAATAAATGTTGCAATAAGTATAAAAATGGAATACAATAGAAACAAAATTGTTGCATATAAATGTTGCTAAAAAAACAAAAAGCATTACAATAGGGGGTAAAATGTTACATAAAAATGTTGCAATAAATTGACTGTGCAACACTTTTAACGAAAATATGTTACAAAATGGTGTTGCAATAGTCTATTGCAACATCATAAAAGTGTCACTAAACGTTACAAAAGTGTTGCACTAAAGGGGATATTGTAATACTTTAAAAATGTTGCAATACGTAGGTAAAACGTTGCTATAGGGGTCTATTGCAACGGCAGCAGATGCAACGTTGAATTTTCGCAAAAACGTTGCAAAAACTTCTATTGTAACACATTTGGGGTCTAATATGACACTTTTTTGGCGTTGCAATAGCCCATATTTGGTGTAGTGAGTGGTGGGACCTATCAATATTTAATAATAGCTTTGAGATGGTGGAGTAAAGTAGTGGGTGTAATAGTGTATATTTAATAATAGACTTGAGATAGTGGAGTAAAGTAGTGGGTGTAATAGTGTTTATAATATTTATTTAATAAAAGTGGAATAAAGTTAGTGGGTGTAATAGTGAAAAGTAGTGTTCAAAAATAGTAAGTATAGTAGGTTCATTAGTTTTGGGACGTCCAAAAAAGGAAAGTGTGTCAATCTTTTTGGGACGGAGGGAGTAGTAAAATGGTTAATATATAGTGAAACCTTTATAAATTAATATAGTTGGGGTCGGAGAATTTTCTTAATTTAAAGAGGTATTAATTAATTGATAAATTAATAATTATTAATTTATAGAAAGTTTTTGACATCAAAGAAAATTAATTTCCAATTATATATAGTTAAATAGAATAAATTATACAATTTATATTTTATACTTAATTCAATATACATTGTTTTACAAATTTAAGGAGTATTTGCGGGATTCAAAGTAAAGATTCATTATATATTTAGATGATATCAAAGAGAAAACAACATTTTTTAATCCTTTTGCACATAAAGAATCACTCAATACATCAAAAACATTGATTAATAACCTTTCAATGCTTTAAAAAAATACCACATGGATGCAACAAAGAGAGTTAAGGATGAGTTTCATATAAATTCAAATTTTGAGAACCCTAGAATCATATTTTACAAAAGGGTAATACATATATTTTTATGATTATAAAGGACTTATTAATTTATAATATTATTGGGACCATATATTTATATAAGATTTTTCAAAAAAATTATTATCTTATTATCTTATCGAAATTTATCATTTTTTAAACTGGTCCAAGTTGAGACTGGAGAAAATTATTAACTTAAAGAGATTATTAATTTATCAAATATTAATTTAACGAGGTTTTCTGTACTTTTTTCTTGGCTTCTACAATTTTATTTTACTACATCTTTTCTTTTTCTTTTTCTTTTTTGACAATGACGGCGGTAAATCATTTCTAAAAAAAACTGTTTTGGAATTATTATTATTGTATATTAAATTGTTATGGTGTTGATCAAAAATTATTGTTTTCTTTTTAAGAGAAAACAATAAAGGTAATAGCTGAAAAAGTAATTAGTTAGTTAGTTATTACTTAGGAGTAGTGTTGGGAATTGCGTGTAATATTTTGAGAAAAGATTATGTTTTATTTTTTATAATTAAGTAAAATAATTAAACATAATAAAATAAAACAATTAAATAAGGTAAGAACCGTACCATACTAATTTAGGGCTGGCAATTTTGGACCCGTGACACGAACCCGACACGAACCCAACCCGCATGGGTCGGTTTCGGGTTTATATTTTTCGGGTTCGGGTCGGTTTCAGGTTGACCCTAACTTGACCCGAAAAAATCGGGTTGGGTTCGGGTAACCCGAACTTGACGTGTAGCCTATAACCCGTGCGATGCACGGTTGCTTTTAAATTTTTTAATTATATGTTATTATTAAACTTTTAAGTTGTATATATATTTTTATCATTAGAATAATTTTTTAACTTTATAATCCCATGTATATAAATATTATTAAAATTATTTATTTTGAATTATTACTTTAAAATACATACGTATAGATATAAAAATTAGACAAAAATTGTTTTTTAACTTTTATTTAATAGAAAAGTGAAATTTATCTAATCATGTAGATCTTTTTTCGATTTTTATACAAAATTTTCTATATTGTAATTGTTTTCCAGATTTTGTGTAATTTTTTACTATATAGCTTATTACTCGTGTGGTGCACGGATGTTTTTTTTAATTTTTTTATTATCCATATTTTCACACACATATATATATTAATTAGTAGAAAAATAAATTATATAAGATAATAAAATATTATAATACATGTTTGACAGTATTTTTAACGATAGTGTTTTAATTAATAATATGTTGTTGACGGGTCTTAAATTCGTGAGAGTGGTTTATAAAATAATATATACGTTGTTGGTGGGATTCGAACTTGGAACCTATAATAGTATTTTAAATATTAAAAAAGAAATACTTTTTTAACATTAGATCCGACGGTTATCATTTATTTATCTCAAAATATAATGGTTGTTATTGAGTGACCAAAAAGAGTGACAAAAAAAAGAGTACCAAACCGACAACCAAATATACCCTGTTTCGCTTATAATAGTATAGTATGGATATATATATATAGGCCATTACTCCATAAAGAACACTCTTATATAAAGAACAATAAAGAACACTATGGAATCATTTATTCCAATAGATCCAATGGCCCCGGCAGGGGCACCAAATACAAAAAATTCTTATTTTTTTATCCTCTTTCCATTCAGCAAAAAAAAACGCAACACGTTCTCAACAACCCAAGAACATAGGACCTCAATTGATGTTCGGTTTTATATTACAAGCATTTAAACTGGTTTTAATTAAAAAAAGATTCATCTTCACGCCATGGAGCGAGGTACGACCACCATTGTTCTGTAGGTTATCTACAAGTAGTAATAAGGTTCTATAACATGTCTACGTACTTTAAGTTCAGTTTCTGTGTTTTTCGTATCACTCATTTGTTCTGTAAGTTTATTGTGTTCTGCATTAGTTATAAGTTTTAACATGCTACTCTTGTAAACACCTTAAGGGGTTGGATTGTTTCAGGAATGTTGTGTTTAAGTTTAAGTTTTGTAAATATAGTTTAGGTCTACTATTTATAAATATTGTTTCAAGAATGTGTGTTCAATGAAGTGGATTGATCATGTTTGTGTACTATAATTTGGTTCTTAAAGAGTGTTATATAGACAGTAAGCTGTAGATTTTGATTGCATTTATGATTTATGTAAACACGTGACATAATCTGTTTGATTGATGTACCATATTGGAAAATAGGTACTGGACACAGTGGTCGTCTAAAGTTACGAAAAATAGAACAAAGAGTGCCAATTGTCATGGATTGGTTTCTATCTCAAGTACTGCTTACAAAAGCGTTGAGACAGAAAGAATTGGGGATGTCTCCGCAAGTGGAACATATATGGAGAATGCAATTGTGATTAGATCCACAAATTCAACAAACACAAACCCCAAAGGTATTTTCCATTTTGTGAAGACTTTTTTTGTTTTTTAAAAATATCTTTTAATTTCCAATTAACTGATAACCAAATTTGTTGCAGGATACGGTAAACATTTTATCAATTCAAGTACTGTTAGGTCCAAAATAGTTTGTAGAAGGGGGGTTGAATACAAACTATGTCGTTTTATTGA
Organism: Saposhnikovia divaricata; assembly: GCA_036435485.1. Classification (NCBI taxonomy): domain Eukaryota; kingdom Viridiplantae; phylum Streptophyta; class Magnoliopsida; order Apiales; family Apiaceae; genus Saposhnikovia; species Saposhnikovia divaricata. The sequence continues at coordinate 60,932,909 of CM071597.1, read as the reverse complement.
ATTTGCCTTTTTCTTAATATATTAAATCAAGAACAAATTGATGCGGAATAAACGAATACCAATATTTCAAGTTGAATATAAAACTATATTAAACTTGATGGGGTGTGTCTAAATACACGGGTACAAATTACAATGGTTTGATGACCAACTAATTATTACAAATTCTATAGAAAATTCGACATGAACTTTTCTATATTTGTAATAAAAAGATCGAAATTAATTATTACAAATTCTATAGAAAATTCGACATGAACTTTTCTATATTTGTAATAAAAATATCGAGAGGTTCTAGGGAACTTAATCCGCTAGATAGTTCCACAAGTACAAGTAAACAATTTCTAGTGGTTTAGATTTAACAATACAAGCTAGAAATAATTTACAAGAATTTATTTGTTGTTCAAGGAACCATTTTCTCTCTTGGTCTCTCTCTGCTGTGATTTTTCTGGAGAGGTGAAGGTTCTGAGCTGTTCTCCTGTGTCTGATGCTTCTGTCTGTATTTATATAGTCATTTAAGTCTTGCTGGCTTTCTGTAGGATATTTTATTGATCTGGTATGACTTAAACTGCTTCAAGACATAATAAATCAGCTGTCAACATGACTTAAACTTGCTCCAAGACATAATTTTCCTTCGGTATGACTTAAATCTTGGTCGGTATGACTTAATAAATCTGTCAGTATGACTTAATCCTGAGCAGCCTTTAGGTATGACATAAAGCACTTTGTCGGTATGACTTAATTTACTTTTCAGAAATATCTTCAAGTTGGTAAGACTTAATCTGCTCGGTATGACTTAACTGGTCTGTGTGACTTAGATCAGAATGACTTAAATCAGAATGACTTAAATCAGAATGACTTAGATCAGAATGTGTTAGAATATAGGATATATGGTGAGATTATAAAGAGAGAAGATAGAGAGATAATGAACACCAAAGAGGTGCAGTGAACTGTGTGTATGATTATACTACTACTTCTGCTGTTGTTTTCTTATTTTCTGTTGTTATTACAAGGAAGACTAAGCCTCTTTATATAGATAAACTTAGCTTCCTCCTTACACTAGATACTTGGTTGGTGAACTTGGTTGGTGGACTTGGTTGGTGAACTTGTCATTGCTTACCTCACTTCCTAGGTTATGTCATTGCTTACCTCACTTCCTAGGTTATATTTAACACGCCCCCTCACTCGAAATCCCATCTACGGATGAAAGACCTATCTTGGGATTGAAGAGTGGACACTAGTAGCCCTTGAGCTTAATCCAAGCGTCCAACTATACCCATTTTTAGGATCGACCGATCTTGAGTTTATTGAGTCTTTTGGGATACGGTTATCGAATTTTCGACCACACAGTATATTTTATGCCGTCAAAAATACAGAAGGTGCTGATGCAAGTGCTATAGTAGATAACCACCTTATTAAGAGTTTTTCACCCCTTTACCACCGGCAAGGGCCTGACCTGAGTTTGCAGGAGCAGCCCATGTTATTTTTGGATCTGGTTTGGGGGTCAGAAGTGTAAACAACTGAATCTGGACAGAATGTTACCATGGCAGAAAAACAAGACCCGGGACTAGAAAGCTTGAGTTTCCCTTGAAAAACCCTAAGCTTAAATGAAAAGGCTCTACTTTAATAAAAACCCTCCTGAATCTGGACAGAGGTTCCCTTAAGAACTTGAGTTTGAATGGCTAAATGATTGAAAAATCAAATCTGGGCAGAAAATGACACAAGTTCCCTTAAGAACATTGATTTTTTAACAAGAAAAAACATTGATTTCTCTACATAAACGAACCCGCTCTGATACCATGTTAGAATATAGGATATATGGTGAGATTATAAAGAGAGAAGATAAAGAGATAATGAACACAAGAGAGGTGCAGTGAACTGTGTGTATGATTATACTACTACTTCTGCTGCGTTTTCTGTTATTGTGTTGTGTTTAACAATAGAGGAGAACACCCCCATTTATAGGCTGCATCTCTAGCCATTTACATCATGGATTACATCATAAATTAGGCAACCTACCAACCTACCAAAGTTGAATAGTCTACCTACCTAACTTGCATATGTAATCACTTACATCACTAATTTAACAATATTTAACAGAATGACTTAGATCAGAATGACTTAGATCAGAATGACTTAGATCAGAATGACTTAAATCAGTATGACTTAAGGATAAGTCATACCGACCTCCAGTAAGTCATATTCGCTGAGCAGAATTTGTTTTAAGTCTTTAAACACTTATATTAATTCGGATTTAATTAATTAATTGATTAATTTAAAGAATAAATTAATTCTGATTGAATTAATTTATAAAATAAATTAGCCAACTAATTAAATTTAATTAAAAGAAAATTAATATGAAGTCTTTTTATAATTATATTAATTCCAACTTAATTAATCTTTTAATTAATTTATTAAATAAATTAATTCGAATAGAATTAATTTATCAAATAAATAAATCAAATGACTTAATTAATTAAGAGAAAATTAATATACCTCCTTGACAGCATAATCCTTGTGATCTTCCATGTTTTGACAAATCTAATCCTCCACAAAGATTATTCCTTAGCCAGTCTTGATTGCAAAACCATTTTGGTTAATTAATTTAGTACCTCTGTTGCTTGCACAATGATTTTCTCTTTTACCAGTCTTGATAGCTTGAACCACTGAAGTTAATGACGGATAACCACTGTTTAATGTTGACACTCGATGCACGGTCTGGTTCATGAGTGACTAACCGCAATGACTATTCTTCATATATTGACTTTAAAGTTGTGGTTCATGTCTTCCTTTTCTTCACTCTTTTTCAAACCTTTATAATCTGTATTCTGCCACTGTAGGAACCTCTTGTCACTATAAATAGAATCCACTGTCTTGATTACTCCACTGATACTTGATCAACTGAATGAACTTCTTCAAGTTTAGTATACCTCAAAACGGTAGATTGACTTTGTCTTCTTTCTCTTGACAATTATTCATTTGAGATCCCTGTGACAGTACATATACTATTTACTATTACATTCTTGTTTGAGTTGAGTTGAATCCTCGAAATACAAATAGGCTATGTCATATGCCTTTCAATCTCCCCCTATTTGTTTGTTAGACAATAACAATCAAATACCTAGAGGATAACTCAACTACAAACAAGAAGAAGATAAAGCATTAAAGAACTATAGTAAATAATACATAAAAAAAAAATTCTGGTTTAGATATAACATTTCCAGAATCTCAGTAGTTGAAATGATAGATGACTGTTCCTCTGACAATGAATTAAGTAACTCATCTTCATTTCTTGACATATCTGCCTGATAACCCTTTACATCTAATATTGAACATTATCAGCAGATACTTGGGAATTCTTCAGTGGTAAAGAATATGACTTGTCAACCACATACTGAAGAATTCTTCTTTGTCGTTTCATACTTCTCTCCTTCCTTATGTCTCCCCACCTAAGGTGATATATCTCTTCCTTATAACGGTGAATACTCCTTATCTCCCCTGACAAGGCGAATAAATCTATCTCCCCCTAACAAGGTGAATACTCCCCCATTGTAAGGTATGTCCTTTTTCATATCTCTCCCCCTTAGATAGAAAATCTCCCCCTCACTAAGGTAAGCTTATAATCTCCCCCTTAGTTGAGTATCTCTTACTAAGGCAATCTTTGAGTATATCTTCTTCAAAATATCTCTCCCCCTTAGTTGAGTAATCCTCCAAGCATTCAATTATAGCAAACATCCAAATGTAAATTAGATGATACCATACTTTCAATTATAACTCACCTCTTACCTTTAGTACAACAGATTCTTCATACAACTAACATTGACTGCTGCAATAAAGAAAAGAAGCTTTGCTTGTGTTGAAGGATTTTCATGAAGACTTCCAGAATAGAAGTATGTAGACTGATCAACTTTGCCCTTTAGATATTATAGAATGGCCTCACTATTGATCATCCTGACAACCAAATCTTCCGACAATTTCCTTATATCTCCCAAATCTTGTAAGTAAACTTTGTTTGGGAATAGGGAATGAGATTTGGTGTTTATCTTTCTTCCTCACTGTGAGTGTGTGATTCTGTTTCGTGTACATCACAAGTGTTTAGCTCATCTCTCCACTCATATCACTTAAAATGAGTGATCTCATCTCTCAACTCTCAAGTGTTTACACTCATGCTCACTAGTGTATCACTCTTATCTCTCATAGCTCCAACATCCATGTGTACTTGCAAGGAAAATTCACCATAGCCCCTTCTAGAGAGGTCACTGGTGGTGCAATGGGGTTTCGCAAATCCCCGATCCTCGTTAGACTCGTCAGACGAGTCTGAGTCATAATCTACAAGTTGATAATATTTTTCCCTTTTTGTGGGTTTCAGATTTGAATTCTGAGAAGGTAAACAATGAAATCAAAACTTAGAATTAAAATCATGTTTCCATCTAATGTCTATGAAGACATCACCTTGTTAAACTCATCAGGTAAATCTGAATCATAGTTAACAAGTTGCCGATCCGCACCTATGTCGGACCCGATACCCGTAGGATCCAGAGATGTTCCCTCTGGGGAGTTAGATAATGATCTTGTTGAATTTTGCATTGAGATCAATACCTTCTCTCGAGGTCTGTGAAGACTCTTGGTTCTTTGAGGAACCTTCAACTTATAATCCTAACCGTAAAATGGTCGAAGTATTAGTTGTTTCCGTCAATTCATCCTTAGTGTGTGCAATCTCACTTTGTGCATAGGAAGTATTTTAGTATTGTGTATGAGGTAGTAACTTACCAACAGATGCCCTGGCTGACAGGCGAATTTCAATAGACTCATCCTGTCGAGAGAATGAATCCAGAGATTGTTTTCATGCCATTTTCATCTCTGCATCCTTTTGGGAGAATGCAGGCGAGCTTACAGATACCTCAAGTTGTATACGACTATTCTCCTTGAGAGGTAGAGCTGTGGGTTTACTATTCCTCACATCCTTATTTGCTGCATCAAGTGCAGTTACTCCCTTATTGACCTATAATCTAATAGGTTACTTCCACTTCAGGGGTAAGTTAGGATGTGTTTAGATTTGGATTTATAGTCCGGGATAGAAGTTGTTGGGTTTACAACCTCATGACTTTCATGTGAGAAAACTTCCACTAGGATTTGAACCTGCATCACATAGCAATAGAGCAAAATAGAGATAGAATGCATTTACAACATACCATAACATTGTGTGAAAACATATGCATTACATCTTGTAAGAGAATTGATGTACATTTATGATTTCAAAAAGTTTTACAATTATAAACAATCACAAATGTTGAATGATTTGAGTTTTCTTTTAAAAACTGTTAATGTGCAAGAGTCTGTATTTATGCATAAAACAATGTATTATAATGTCTTTTCATGAAAACTAGGTCATTTTATTTTTAAAAGACACAAACTCTTGACTTCGCAGTAATTTAGAAAGAAAGATTTTCTTTAAGTGCTTATTATGTATAGAGAACTTTAACACAAAGTTAGTGAAAAGACTCATACAAGCACTTGATGTCGTTTAGATAACAAAGATTACCAAGTACATAAGTACCGATAACCAATGTCTCTCCTTTGGCACTTCATTACTTAGCACAACATAAACTAAGTAATTGACTGATGGATGTAAAATATTCTAAGAACTATCATATGTATAAAGTGGTGTATAACCAGAATTAGAGAATTTAATTTTGAAAAATCTTCACCACTTCAAAATATGATAGGAGACAGAATGTAACTTTAAGTCTCACTTACTTAGAAAGTTGAACACCTTAATTTATACTAACCCTAATGATTTATAGATAATACACATTTACTCAGAATAAATCCTAAGTAATATCATCAGAGATAATATATACATCATAATTAGTTTGCAATAAAGTATCAGAACAACTAGCAATTGTCAGTAAACAAATATTTTACTATTTGATACCAACTGTTAGTATTTATCAAATACTTAGAATGCAAGTAATTGTGTTTATGATTACTTTACCAAAATTAAATTATGAGCAAATAAACCATTGAATTGCTTCACGTCATAATTTACTAGGATATAAATAATCACTGCTAAATACTGAATATTCAATGATACCAATTGTTTGATAAATTCAATATATTGTAAGATAAATTCAATTTAATGAAGATTGAATTGTTACATTGAGTACCAATTGACAGAATGAATATTAGTATCTAACTACTTGAGAACATCATTCACTGATATTCATAAGTACGAGGAACTAGTTGACAAGAAATACACAAGCTCTTAAGATATAACATTTCAAACTTATGACTTCAAGGCAACTCCTTGATAATAACAATTGTTAACTCCTAACAACTGTTTACTGGTAGACAACCTTGGTTCTATAAATAAGACTCGATTACCAAAGCTATCTTGTCTGCAATCTTAGAAATGATATTCTAAGTCCTATACACCTTGATCCATAGTATATAACATTTATTATCAAAGTGATTAGAAGCTTGCAAATAAGCACAAAAATTATTCCAAGTAACCGAACAATGGTCACTTTAGATATTACAATATCCATAGTTCTACTTAGATAATTTTCATACCATGTATAATAATATGAGTGAATTGTAAAAGATATAACATTGATTACTTAGAGGAGTTCTAAGTAATTTCACACATACCAATACATCTCACAATTAGTTAATAAATAGAATTCTAACTAAATATCATTAACTGATATAAGTCAAAACTTCAATACAACCAATTGTTAGAACCATGATATTAATAATAGTGAATTCCTGAAAATTGGATATTAAAGTTCACTAGAATTAACATCTCATAACTGATTGAAGACCAATACAGATTAGGTCCAAATTAGTTATGTTGTTTATTTATTTTAATAAATATGAGGTATAGAGCAAATACTAAATTGAATTGCTTCAAGTCTGTTACTCATATAATTCAAAACAAATAATTAAATACTAAATCTCTAAGAGTTAGATTTTAGCATTTAAGTATTTAAATTATCCTTAAATAATCACCACTAAAATATATTACAATTATACACATGGCAATCATTCAACAAATAATTCTCAGCGTGAGGTCTGGATGTAAATAAGTTCACAAGTCCTTTCAATACGGATAATTGAATACTTGTGAGCTTACTTAAGAATTACTTAACAGATGGGATATACAAATCATATAGCATTAATAAAATCTCAAGTTTACAAACCAATATTGAAAAATTAATTTCATCAAGTGATTTAGCAAACATGTCTGTAAGTTAATTTTAATGAAAGACAAGCTCTCGAAATAATTGATACCTTATGCAAGTTGCTTAGTCCTTGAGTGTTCCACAGAGTTGTTGGAGATGAATTTGATTCCTTGTGTTCTCCTGCTTTCGTACAACTCATTTGATCTGTCTCTATGCAGCAAAACATGTCAGAACTGATGTCTCTAGGGTACCATCTCCGGAGATGGGTCCAACTTAAGACATCTGAAAATCAAGTGTAATAACTACAAGAATAGATTCTCTAGGATCCACTTGGGGCCTTGCAAATTTGCATATTGAGAATAAAATATGCGTGTAAGTGATCTATTATCAATTGAATAAGATAATGAGCTGATGATTCCTCTATAGCCTGATTAGGTCCTAATTAGTAGATCCTGAACTTGTTGGGTCAAATATCTCTAAGGTACCATTTCCGCAGATCCGGGTCCATCTTAAGATTTTTGATTACCAACTTGTTAGGTCCAAGCTAATAGGTCAAAAGCCAGCTATAGTGATGTGTTGGTAGGTAGTCTTGACAGGTCTAGAATCTTCTGAATAAAAACAAAAGATCCTGGACTTACTTTTATTGTCATAATTCTTTTGGCTTACTTGTGCTCCAAATAGAATTATTCTTTTGGCTTGCCTGAGCTCCTAAAAGGATTCTTCTATTGGCTTGCATGAAGTAATTCAAAAGAATTGCAACTTTACCAACATCAAAACATCAAATATCTTGATCCCAATTTATAGTTAGTAGACCAACATATAATATAACTAAGATATCATTGCACATATATATATCATTTATGTTTGTGCCTAAAGATGTAGAGAGTTCTATATATGTGACACCAATTGTTAAAAGATACCAACTGTTAAAGATTGATACCAAATATTAAATTATAGGTTGGGTGTCATACCATGTCTTCCATGCTTGCTTGAGTGATGATACCAGTTCATACTAACCTGTAGAGATTTTCAATTATCTCACCAACTAGGAGTGCACTTGTTCACATTCCTCTAGCATCCAGATTCAGTAGGTCTAGATGTCCATTATAATCTTGAATGTGCAGCAGGTTCCTGATATCCTCAAGTCTTGTCACTGGTGCTTCTTGTCAAATATACTGTTTGATCAAATTGTAACCTAGCATCCAGTTTGGCTTTGTCCCTCATAACAATGCCTTGACATCATCCAGGTAGACTTCTGGTTATCCTTGTACCAAATACAGCCTTGTTGTTTGGTCTAGATACCAGCTTCCCTTCAATCTGCCTTTTGTACTGATTGAGATCATCTTGCATTGCAATCACTCAACCTGGATCTTTCAGAGCTTTTGTAGCTTTCTTAGTTTCTTCTAAAAGAAGACTAAAGAAATAATCATTAGTACTTGAAGCTCTGTTAGTCTTTTACTTCCACCATTAGAAACACTAAGAACTAGAACAAAGAGTTAATTAAGTCAACACTCTTTGTCTTGGCAGACATGTTCTCATAGTGTCCTTTGACTTTCAATGTGGTGTTGAGTTGACTAGATGATCCTTCTTTTGCTCCCCCTAAGCTGTTGCTGGGTTTACATAAAAATTCTCAATGTTGACATTGCTTGGATCTGAATCATCATTACCATTGACAGCTGGGAGCTAGAAGTCGATGAACATCACTAAGACTTTCAATCACCTTCTGTTGATTAATAACAATCAGCCTATAGGCTGTTGACTCCACTGAGTAACCAAGGAAATTATCCCCAAGAGCATTAGCTGATTGCTAGGATACTCACTTTCGATTTAATATTGCAAAACAATTTCCTTCATACTTATGGGGTCTTCCTAAAATTCTTACGGATCAGGGTTTAAGATGTGATCAATCACCATCAGTGGTGTCTTGTCTTCAGATTGTCTGAACAACAACTTGTTTGTTGAGAGAAGTCATCAGTCATCACTACTAAAATATATTTTACTTTGATGTAGAACTTCTGTGTGATGCTTATTTGACTTCCCTTTATGACATGCCTCGTAATTTCATTTTACTTTAATTTCAGATGAGGCAGTCTCCTTTGCTGATTCGATTTTCAGGAAAGAATCTCTTGATTTGACATTCAGGTAAGAGAGCTCCTTATATCATAGCTGAACTCTTGTCTGATTAAGCTTTAGATTTGACCTTGTTGACTTCACCTTTGACTGAGATTCCATGTCAGCTACAGATAAGTTCTCTTTCCTTAATCCTCGAACAGTAGGCTCTTCATCTTATAAAAGATGCTTTATTACTGACAACATTCCTTAGCTATTGAATAGCCTTGACCCTAGGTCATACCCTTGCTGTTGTCTCCAAGGGATAAACCACTTGGCCTGTCTTCACATTCACATTTGATAGCAGGGTTCTTTCTTCGATGATATGCTTTGAATAAATCAACAATAATGCATAATCGATTAACCTGATAAGCCCTACATTCACAAATGGATAAAAAGTTCTTGGTACCCAAATTGTTTAATTGGGTCCAGATGGATTAGAGATTTCTCTTTTATTAGAGTTAACAACAGTTTTAACCTTAACATGCTCATTCTTATCTTTGACTGACCATTTCTCCTTTTTAATGTCATTGACAAAATATTCACTGAGCAAGGAGAATAATGGTGCCTTCCTAACATAAGGAGGACTAGCAGTCTGTACCTTATTGTTATTCTTAAACATGCTTTTTCTATGATCAATGCAAATACTAGGAAATGCATTTATGACATTTGAAAGAAGCAGGCATGATAATAAGAATACATTGCATACATTCAGCATTAAAACATTGCAGATAAGAATTATGCAAATTAGGCATGTTATGCATTTTAGAAAATTCAGTACTATCTACTTTAACCTATGTACACTTGTGTAACAGGTAGCAAGTAGATTTACAGATATTCAATAATTTTCTAAACATGCATGGAATAGAAGAATTAACAATTAATCACTGATTCTATCAAATCCATTCCTATTGTTATATTATATTATATAATCTCTATTACCTAAGTCAGTTTTACAAATGACTTGATGTTCTACTGACACCCTAGGTAATTATTCCATCTTTTAAACTTTTTAAACCTTAACAAACAATTCAGAATGAATAAGCAAATCTTGTTCTACTGGGGATCCTGAAACTAGCTTAAGCAGAGGTCATATATGCTTGACATATATCATTTAAGAATTGAGAGATATTGTCTAAGGAACACTTCTAACTCACTATTGCAATTAATTAAATTCAACAAATATTCATACACATAATAAGATCTTCTAACCAAAGATATAATAATTAAAAACTAAGATCTTAACATGCTTTGAATTTCTGAGAATTACATATTACACTAGTTCGAAGAATTGATACCTGAGACATGTGAGGTGAATCATCTTCAGAGATTGCTATGAAGGCAAGATATTAATTATGCTCTTCTCATCATCATCTGATCCATCCCAACTCATTTCTTCAGCAAGATAAGTTCTGCACTGTTGCTTCTATTTCATCTCATTTAATGAATCCCTATTCATCCTTGTCTGTCAGAATTCTGTACCATGTTGCACACCTTGATAGTTACTTATCACATAAAACTTTTCATAACTGCAACTATCATGTTTTGTTCTTTCCACCAACTCAGTCTTGTATCCACCACTTGAACTGTATCCTGAAGAGTTTCTGCTTCGGAATAGATAGGCCTAATTCCTGGATTAAACATTTGTACTCTTTCTAAATTAGTAACTCTTCATGTATGTTCTGAGGTTCCATCATTAATTCCTGACTGAGATGTCTATCTGTCTAGTTCATTCTCAAACCTCCTTGATTCCACTTTTCTAAAATCTCTGTTGATTCCTTGAAAGATATTTCTTGGTACAATCCACTAAGTGTAGTAGATGTTACATTGGAGCAATCCACTTAGTGTTTGTATATCACAGAATCAATAGACTTAATTCAAATCTTCGAGAAAAATTCTATCCACTAAAACCTCTTCCATTCCTGCTTCTGAAAAACCAGTGAATTCTATGGATATAATTTTGAGGAGCTTCCAAAAAATTTTCTTCAGTAGGTAGAAATTAATTTCATTGAAAAATGCATTTTCTTCAAAAGATTCAAATCATCTTTGACAATTCGTAGGAATCTTCAACTAACAACCTTCTTAGAACTATTGGCTTAGAATAAATTCAAAATATTTAAAATTCAAAAACTTCAAGGACTCGAAAATTTTTTGAGAAATAAAAAATCTGAAAGTAAGTTCAAATTAATTAAAATTCGAAATTAGAGTCAAAATAATTAAGAATCAAAAAAAATCTCATGAAATGAAAATTTTTTAGAGTTAAAGAATCCGAAAATAAATTCAAGTTAATTAAAATTCGAAGTTATCAAGAATTAAAAATTTTGAAAATTAAACAATTTGAAAATAAACTCAAGTTGTTTAAAAATCAAAATTTCCAAGAATTAATCATTTCAAGAATTAAAAAATTCGAATATAAGTTAAGATTACTTAACAATCAAAAATATCATAAAATGAAAATTTTTGAAGATTAAACAATTTGAGAATAAATTCAATTTAATTAACAATTGAAAATAAACTCATATTGTTTAAAAATCAAAAATATCATAAATTGAGAATTTTTAAAGGTTAAAGAATCCGAAAAAAAATTTAGATTATTTAAAATTCAAAAATCTCAAAATTGAAAATTTTGAAATTTAAAGAATCCAAAAATAAGTTCAAATTATTTAAAGTTCAAAAATCTCAAGTATTGAATTTTTTTAAGGTAAAAAAATCGAAAATTGAGGAGTTGACTTTTTGGTCTAATACCGGATTTAATTTTTGCATGGGTCAGCAAACTCGAAATCCAATTGGAGGACCACAAAAATAAGGATCTTGATCTGTGCGTCAATCAAAAGGCTTTGATACCAATTGTTAGGTCCTAAATAGTTTGTAGAATGGGGGTTGAATACAAACTATGTCGTTTTATCGAATTTGCTCTTTTCTTAATATATTAAATCAAGAACAAATTGATGCGGAATAAACGAATACTAATATTTCAAGTTGAATATAAAATTATATTAAACTTGATGGGGTGTGTCTAAATACACGGGTACAAATTACAATGGTTTGATGATCAACTAATTATTACAAATTCTATAGAAAATTCGACATGAACTTTTCTATATTTGTAATAAAAAAATCGAAATTAATTATTACAAATTCTATAGAAAATTCGACATGAACTTTTCTATATTTGTAATAAAAATATCGAGAGGTTCTAGGGAACTTAATCCGCTAGATAGTTCCACAAGTACAAGTAAACAATTTCTAGTGGTTTAGATTTAACAATACAAGCTAGAAATAATATAAAAGAATTTATTTGATGTTCAAGGAACCATTTTCTCTCTTGGTCTCTCTCTGTTGTGATTTTTCTGGAGGGGTGAAGGTTCTGAGCTGTTCTCCTGTGTCTGATGCTTCTGTCTGTATTTATATAGTCATTTAAGTCTTGCTGGCTTTCTGTAGGATATTTTATTGATCTGGTATGACTTAAACTGCTTCAAGACATAATAAATCAGCTGTCAACATGACTTAAACTTGCTCCAAGACATAATTTTCCTTCGGTACGACTTAAATCTTGGTCGGTATGACTTAATAAATCTGTCGGTATGACTTAATCCTGAGCAGCCTTTGGGTATGACATAAAGCACTTTGTCGGTATGACTTAATTTACTTTTCAGAAATATCTTCAAGTCGGTAAGACTTAATCTGCTCGGTATGACTTAACTGGTCTGTGTGACTTAGATCAGAATGACTTAAATCAGAATGACTTAAATCAGAATGACTTAGATCAGAATGACTTAGATCAGAATGACTTAGATCAGAATGACTTAAATCAGTATGACTTAAGGATAAGTCATACCGACCTCCAGTAAGTCATATTCGCTGAGCAGAATTTGTTTTAAGTCTTTAAACACTTATATTAATTCGGATTTAATTAATTAATTGATTAATTTAAAGAATAAATTAATTCTGATTGAATTAATTTATAAAATAAATTAGCCAACTAATTAAATTTAATTAAAAGACAATTAATATGAAGTCTTTTTATAATTATATTAATTCCAACTTAATTAATCTTTTAATTAATTTATTGAATAAATTAATTCGAATAGAATTAATTTATCAAATAAATAAATCAAATGACTTAATTAATTAAGAGAAAATTAATATACCTCCTTGACAGCATAATCCTTGTGATCTTCCATGTTTTGATAAATCTAATCCTCCACAAAGATTATTCCTTAGCCAGTCTTGATTGCAAAACCATTGTGGTTAATTAATTTAGTACCTCTGTTGCTTGCACAATGATTTTCTCTTTTACCAGTCTTGATAGCTTGAACCACTGAAGTTAATGACGAATAACTACTGTTTAATGTTGACACTCGATGCACGGTCTGGTTCATGAGTGACTAACCGCAATGACTATTCTTCATATATTGACTTTAAAGTTGTGGTTCATGTCTTCCTTTTCTTCACTCTTTTTCAAACCTTTATAATCTGTATTCTGCCACTGTAGGAACCTCTTGTCACTATAAATAGAATCCACTGTCTTGATTACTCCACTGATACTTGATCAACTGAATGAACTTCTTCAAGTTTAGTATACCTCAAAACGGTAGATTGACTTTGTCTTCTTTTTCTTGACAATTATTCATTTGAGATCCCTGTGACAGTACATATACTATTTATATCACATTCTTGTTTGAGTTGAGTTGAATCCTCGAAATACAAATAGGCTATGTCATATGCCTTTCAAGTACTAGAAATAGGAGATCCATGTTATGACGCCCTGGAAATATCATATTTGTTATTATTATTATTATTATTTAATTATTTAATATTAAATGTGGATTATAGGGTGTGAAATTTTTTTAGATAAAATATATGTGACCTCATGTTTACGTGCTTATATGATGATGTATATGTGAAATGTGGGTCCGTGTAATTTTATTTGAAATTTTGACGAATTAAATCTGTTTAAATAATGCCTTATTGATGTTATGAAAATTTTATAAAATCATCGGGGTATTTAAAAATTCCGAAATCTTTTGTGTTATCTTATTTATAATATTATTTAGTTTTTAAAATTATTGGGAAAATTATTTTGGGTGTTTCAGTGTTTTAAAATGATTTTAAGAGTTTTATTTCATTTAAAGTGTTAAAACTTGCAAAATTCATATTTAATTCATTTTGATCCTAAAATTATTTTAAAAATAGGGGAATGTTGTAATTTCATAAAGTTTATTTTTAGAATTTTAGAATTTATTTTTTTGCTAATTCTCTATTTAATTCCAATTTTTAAAAGATGTAAAAACCAAATTTTTAGTAGAATTTCAGCATTTTGTAATTACTACAATTTCCCCAGAGTTTTAATAAACCCACCAGTCTCTCTTTTCTTCCCCTTTTTGCTCTGAGTTTTTGCTCTGCTCTTGTGGTCTCGGGAAACTCTCGAAGGTTCTCTCCCTCTTCATAAAAGTCTCTCCCTTTCAGCTCTCTCTCGCACTCTTAATCTCTCCCTATCTCTCTCCCGGGAAATCTCCCTCTTCCTCTCCTCTCTTCTCCCCTGAAAAACAGTGTTTGTTGTGTGTGTATCTCTTCCCTTGTACCGATTACACTGCTGGGTTGGTGGTTGTTTATGTGCATACTTATGTGGTGCCGAGTTTGGAGTTTCTAACAATGATTCTTTGAGCTAGTGACTGATTCCCCCTCCTCTGTGTTATGTATTCGTACGAGCTGCCTATGCTGTTGTCTGGGTGAGCTGATGCGATTGTGCGTGTCTCTGTTGTGTCTGTGTGGGTGCATTTAAGTGAGCGTGTGTGTGTATAACAATGTGTGTGCATGTACTATGTGTGGGTATACAAACGTGTGTGTGTAAAGTCCTCTGTTTCAATCTTATTGCACCTACCGTGATGTTTTTAAGTTAGTAAGTTGCCGCGTGTTTTTGCTGCCTGGGTATTGTTCAGTTCGTGTTCGTGTTGTAGTCGATTGTATATTGCTGCTTATTGTTATTCAAGTTTCGAGTTTGAGTATTGATTAACAAATTATATGAATGGATTCAAGCTATATTGTTGTCTTTTGTTGATTTTTTTGATGAATTATGTTGTCAAACGGACTTTGGAATGGATTTGCAGCAAAAGCCCCATCGTCTGGGCATTGCACGCACGACAGTGGTCACCGGCAGTAAACTCCGGCGAGCCGATGACCGAGTTCATGAAGTCTTATGTTTGTTATTGCTTATTATAACTGTATGAGCATGTTAGGAGCGTATAAGTTTATAATTAAGTGTAAATTTGTATATTAGTTAAGATTACACCATGGGTCGAGATTTTTACTTGTTTGAGTCTATATGTGTGATGATTGTTTAAAGAATCTTTTGCAATACCTGAATTACTTGTTAAAATCGAGTGTTATACATGGGATGGTGTTAATTTTTATGTAGTTATTGATTGATGTATGCAGTGTGTGGTAATCTGGTGAGGAGTGTGTGTGGTTACATCCGTGTGTGGGTGCAAGAAAAGTGGGGTTGTGAGTTCATGGGTGCGTGAGTCTAGGTGTGTTGGTGTGAAGTGGTAACTTATAAAAAGGTTTCGTAAATTTAGAGATGGTTTTAAAGGAAAAGTAGTAAGTCTTGAGGTTACATGTTAACAATGAAATCCAAATTTATTGTATGTTGGATTTTATGTGAAAATGGATTTCATAGGCAAGTATTGTTTGTGTATATTAATAATCAGAAATTGTTATTAAGGGTATTAGATGGATTCTGAGTGCTAAAGCGAAATGGAAATACTGTGATTTGGATTGTGAATGGTATGAGGATGTATATTAAGTATTAAATGTGCGGATGGTCAGACCGGTTATAGTAATGTTTGTTAGTGTGGTTTGAGATTACTGTAGATTGTAGTAAAGCAAAGGATGTTGTGATTACTGAATGGGTTGATTGTATTTCGACAGGTTAGACGATATTACAAAGGAGGTGCTATCCAATTTTTACTGGAATTATTTTGTAATTCTTGTAGTAATTTGATGAAGATTATTTGTAATCAATATGATGTATGTGTTAGAGAGATATAAGTGTAAATTAATATTACGTGCTAAGTGCTTATACGATTTTGTGATTATATTTTATTACTTTGAGAATATGATTGGTAAGAGCTACATGTGATAAATTGTAAAGTGTATTAGGACGTGTTTGGGTAGAATAGTATTATACGGTTAAGGTTATGCGCGTATTGAAGTAGTAATTTACTTGTATATAGGTACACATAGGAGGCCAGCTAAGAGCCAACGCAAATGTAGAGGGAATCCTGAGGAATGGAACAATTATCGGAGCTGATGCGTGTGCTCGCATAGCAGCTGATAATTAATAAAAAGGAGGACGAAAGTATGATCGAGTAAAGGCCAGTGAATAAGAATAGAGACAGATGTACAATAAGTAAAGAATTAAGATATGGAAATGGAAACTTCATATATTAAGGCAAATTTACTATCCCTCACTTATTGTTCAAGTGATGTGAAACTTTTTGTATTATTTATTTGTTCTTTCGAACTCCTTTCTTGCAAGCATCTATACCTTTCGTTTCCAGTCTAAATAATGTGAACCTGATCCGTTAATTATACGATAATCCTTTGCTAGTGCCTATACTCTTTATTTTTACTTCCAGTGACATTCTTCTTCTATTAATTTATAAACATACATTCTCAAATTATTCTATTATTGTTTATGCTCCTCACCTGTTGTTCAGGTGATGATTTCTTTTAAAATCATTTTATTGCAATATTCCTCGTCTATGCTAATATTTTTCAAAGTATGTTTTCTTTCAAATTTATGTAAACTAATTCGAGGTTTATACTGTTGTTGAGGCATGTGTTGCTCAGTGACGCTTAAAGCTAAGAATGAATTGAGATCTTATTAATTATTCAAACTCATTATTGTCAGGCCGGTTCTGGCAGATAAAGTATATGAGTGCTTAGCAGATAAGAGTGAGACTTTGTGTAATTGAGAATTTCTTAAATCTTCTTTTGAACTTCAGATTTTCTCTATTCCATGATTGCTTATAAATTGATGTGAATTTATAAAATCTTTACAAATTGCTTTGTTCCTTAAATTATTATCATGTTTCCTTGTTGATATATGATTCTATCTTGCTGAACCCTATCATGCTTAGTTTAATCTTATTGCTTTGTCATTTATGATTCTTTATATACAATGCTACTGTGACCCTTAATCTTTTATTGTTACTCATTAAAAATGGTTTAATTAATTAAAGATGTTTTTAAAATTCCTTATACTGGACTGATCTGTTATCAGTGAGTATAAAGGACTTAAAGTGAAATATTTTAAATTATTTATAAAATTGTTTATGGATTGGAGAAGCGTAAGAGGCTAGGGGTGGTTCCCCTAGTCCAACACTTTTTGTTTAGCGTAAGAGGCTAGGGGTGGTTCCCCTAGTCCAACAATTTAAAGGCCAATGTGTTGCCTAATTGGGAACCCAATTTCAAAGGAAGGGGGACTTTACGTGGCTGATCACCCGTATTGTCCGTAATCAGGATAATAATACAATCAACTTAAATGTTTTTAAAAAGTTTTATGAAAAGTATATTTTAATGAAAGAAATGTTTTGAGAAAAAGTTATGATTTAAAGAAAAATGGAAAGTTTTATTCTATAATAGAAATTGAGTTATTCCCTCGAGATAGTTTGATCATGATATTGTTCATCAATGAAATATTGAAAAATTGTTGTTCACTATATTATTAACTTGCTGAGCGTTCTTTGGCTCACTCTTGCTTTGTTTTTACCTAACCCTTTGCAGTTAGGCTTAAAGATGATCTACCTACATTTTTCATTTCGAATGAGAGCGATGAGGCATTCTATACAGGATAGATTTTGAAGCTAGAGCGGGTAAGCACAGATTGGGATTGTGCTACAAATTAGATGGTATAGTAATTTTCCATTCGGAGCTGAGACAGAATTTCTAATAATTTGTATAATTTAGATTCTTGTTTCATACCATAACCTGGAATTGATCCTCGGTGAGGAATCGTTGGAGTATTAAGTTTTAATTTATTTGTTAAATGGAATTTGGGTTGGTTTGAATTACAGGTGGATAGTCCGATTTACGAATACTTCATGTCGAAATTTTCTAAAATTCCCCTGTATTAAAGTATATTTTATTTTAAAAAAAATTATATTTTCAGTATTGGGAAGTCGGGGCGTTACACATGTATTATAGAATGAAGACCACAACGTGTTTGAAGATGTAAAACAGAGCATTGACAGGGACTGTAATGTAAAGAACAACAGTAGATCATCAAGATGTATGAAAAATGTAAGTGGTGGAAGCAAGGTAGGCGATGGTTTAAAAAACTCAGGGAAGTGTAAAGAGGCAGCAGTACATGTCGAAAAATCAGATTCAAAGAGGAGTTGATTAGCTTCAAATCAGGTAAACATGTTTTTGATGTTGTAGTGCTGTA
Source organism: Saposhnikovia divaricata (assembly GCA_036435485.1). NCBI lineage: Eukaryota > Viridiplantae > Streptophyta > Magnoliopsida > Apiales > Apiaceae > Saposhnikovia > Saposhnikovia divaricata. Next base: position 60,914,171 of record CM071597.1, on the reverse strand, counting down.
TTTCATTGGCAAATTAGTGCGTATATAATTCAGCTTAAATAAAAATGTCCCACTATTACTTATTAAAATTTATTGTTAAAACTTTCTATTGCAGGAAGTAAGTACGAGAATGAGAAGATGTTCAAGTAATAAAAGTTTGTGTACAAGTAAGCATAATGGTGAAAGGAAAGACTCATCTTACGAAGATTCAAGAGAGAACAACACTTTGGGAAAAGGAAATTGGTTCGAACTGGAACGAGCAGATTTCAGAAAACGCAGACCTATCACCGACACATACAAAAAAAGTTGTCACCAAATGTTTTTTCAAATATGTTGTCAGAATTATTCGAGGAGCAAAAAATGGGTTAAGAAAACAGGTTTTGATGTTGTCCTGGCTTTAAGGATGAAGAGGTATGCCCATAAATTAGGATACGCTCTTGTTGAAGTATTAGACGGAGATGAATGTTCTATAAGGATGGAAGATGGTACTATAAAAATTTCAGATGTTGTGGTGCACAAGGTACTTAGTTTACCAATGGAAGCAGAGACTGTGTGGTTGTGCGAGAACTTAAGCAATTTTTAGGTGCATGGGAAAGCTAGTTTTCCGAAAAACAATTCTCCAAAATTACAACTAGTATGATTGTTAGAAATATTAAGAGTGACGGAAGTGCCACATTTATGTTTAAGCTGAATTTTCTTATCCTGTTATCAAATTTTTTGATGGAGTCTAGTTCTGTGGGGGGATAGAGAAATGTTCAAACTACAACTATGTTTAAATGTGTGTTCTGTAATAAAAAAAAATATAAAGATAATATAACAACAACTATGTTCTAAAAAATTATATGTTGAAGATATATTAAATTCATTTAAAAGTAATTTCAGTTTTTAAATTGTAAATAGAGACGCTCACATCAACGAAAAAGGTACAACATTCTATTTAAATTAATTGTACTATTTTTGAATAATTAGTTCATTCTTTAAATAAATGTAAAATTATAAATTTGTGTATAATTGATAGAATGTTGTTTTTTCACATTTACTATAAAAGAAATGCAATATTTTAAAAATAGTAAGTATTGTAAAAAAGTTATAAACTCTAAAAATTTATTTATAATCAATAAGATATACGTTTTGATCTGAAAATTAAAATTTTCAAAATAAAATAATGTTTGAAATTTAAAACAATTGTAAGAAATTTTTACTTAATGTGAAATTTTCTCTTTATGTAACTTAGTGTTCATTCCCTTCAAAAAAAACTTGTGTTCATTCACATTTTGATTTTAAAAAAAATAATTACATATATTCTACAAAATAAGACTTTATAAATCCGTTTTAAATGTGTGTTCTGTAATAAAAAAAATATAAAGATAATATAACAACAACTACGTTCTAAAAAATTATATGTTGAAGATATATAAATTCATTTAAAAGTAATTTTAGTTTTTAAATTGTAAATAGAGACGCTCACATCAACGAAAAAATAAGATATAAATTGTCAAAAAGTTAAAAACTTTATAAATTTATTTATAACCAATAAAATATAATTTTTGATAGTATGCTCTGTAAAAAAAATATTATAGAAATATTTAGTTTCTGGAAATTAATTTTTTTTTTAAAAAATGTTTGAAATTTAAAACAATTGTATGAAAAACAAATGCATAAAAAGAAAACGATTATTGAAAATACAGAACACTGTAAAGCATAATGCAATGTAATATGTAATAGAGGATATATATAACTCAACTAGGATAAAAGATAAATAATATTAAATCTATACAGGGATCGTGAAATTTGAAGAACAGGCACCAACAAGGATCAAGTCGCTGAAAGAAGTTCATTAACATGTTCAAGCCTCAGTGACAGAATAAGATGTACAGATGATTTAGTTGAAGAGCCAAAAAGATTCCATGTATTTACATAATTTGAAGATACTGCTACAGGCTAATCAATTGGAATGTAACGAAGGTGTGAAGATCAAGATCAGTGCTAGTCACTTATGAACCAGACCAGCGCAATAAGTGTCAGCACATACGAGAAGGATCAACACATTAATTTACAGAAAGAATTGTCAAAGCCTATTGATGATCAATGACAGACATAATATTTCAAGGTATTGTCAAAAATTAATTTACTCTCTGAAAATTAAATAAGTAACAAATTAATTAATTATTTATAACAAATAATTAAATTAATCTAGTACTTGAATTATTTTCAGAGATGAATTAAAATAGCAGAATAAAACAGAAGAAAGAAGCCCAAGAGATACAAAAATAGTATTACTATGCACAGTTACTATGCAAAGTTACTATGCACGGTTACTATGCACTGTTACTATTTGGGGTTGGTGTAATAGTGCCCGGTTACTATTTGGGGTTGTTAAAATAGTGCTCGGTTACTATTTGGGGGTTGTTGGAATAGTGTTAAATAGTGGCTTTCTATAATCTATAAATAGGCCTGTTGTATTTCATTTCAAAACACACCTCAACACACAACTCTCTCTTCTCTCTTATATCTTTTCTGTGTAAGTTGCTAGACAGTCCATCTAGTAGGGAAGCCGGCTTAGCCCGCTTTCAGGAAGTGTCGGGTAGAAGATCTTCGTGCCTAAACTATCCTAGGAGTGTTTGATTTTGTAGCTGATCCATAGGATTAGATTGTGTAACAAACCTCCGGGTTTTATCTATTCAAAGCTATTTCCCAAACAGTTGTGTTATTTCGATTCAGTATTTTTGATCTCATATCCACATCAAAAATCGAAATATTTTTAGAATAACGCATTCAACCCCCCTTCTACGTTATTCCGGACCTAACAATTGGCATCAGAGCCACTTTGTTATTATACAACAGTTAAGATCCAAAAACCTATACAATCATGACAGAGAAAACACAAAGAGATTCAAATTCCGAAAAGAAGAATTTCAGAAAAGCTGAGGGAAATGAAGGCAGGTCTGGGAAAGTGGACAAGTCCAAGATCAAATGCTATAATTGTGGTGAGAAAGGACATTTTGCACCTGAGTACATGAAAGCCAAAGCTGATAAAGGTCAAGCTTACATCACAAAGAAGAAGGACTGGGCTGACACTTCAGACTCTGAAGATGAGGTGCACTATGCCTTGATGGCAAATGCTGATAGTATCTCTGAAGCTACTGAGACCAAGATACCTCACTCTACTCTAGCTTTTGATACTACTGATATATCTGAGTTAAGACTATTTCTTAAAAACTTGCATGTTAGCTACAGAGATCAGACTTTAGAAAATGAAAGAATAAAATCTGAAAGTCTAGACCTTAGAAAGAGAAATGACTATCTAGAATTAGAATTAGTCCAGATGTTAAAAATTCAGAAAGAGATTTATGCTATTATTGTTAAAACTGAATTATTGAAAAAGCATGCTTATCTTGAATCTGAACTTGCTAAAGAAAGAAACATTATTAAAACTTGGACTAACTCTGGTAAAACTACTCAGAGTATCTTAGAGAATGGTTGTTGGAAACAAGGTCTAGGTTACACTGATAAAAAGAAAACTGCCAACCTAGAAGCTGAGACCTCTAAACCTGTATTTACTGAAAGGGCTGCAAAGCCCAAAATTAATCCTGTGAGGTTTGTACCAAAATCTGACAAACCAAAACAGGATGAAGTCAAATCAGTAAATATTGGCTTAATATCTCAGCTTAAACAAAAGCTGAAGGAGATAAAAAGAGTGAACAAGGTAAAAGAACCTAGGAAAAACACAAATGGAAAGGTAGGCATCAATAAAAGCAATAACTATATGCCTATTCCCAATGCTCCTAGGAAGAAATGTCACAACTGTGGAAATCCTAACCATCTTGCTACTTTTTGCAGGAAGAATAAAAATATAAACTCTATACCTCCTAAGTCAGGAGTTAAGAGTGGTTCAGTTAGGTTTAAGCCACAGAATCCTTGTTTTCACTGTGGCGGTATTTGGCATTCTATTTATACATGCAAAGAGTATCATAATTTGTATTATGATTATTATGAACTTAAACCCTCTTTGAATAAATTCAAGATTGATTCTACATGTATAAATTCTGATAAAAAAGAATGTTAGCACAAACTCTGATAAGACTTCTGAAAGGCATATATTTAGCCTATTTGTATTTCGAGGATACAACTCAACTTAAACAAGATTGTAATAGTAAATAGTATATAGGCTGTCACTAGGAATCTCATATCGTATTATCTGTAAGAAGAAAAAAGATCAAGGTCAATCTACAGACTTGAGGAATCAATACATTGAAAGAAGCTCAGTCAACTGATCAAGCCTCAGTGGAGTATTCATTAAGAAGTGGATTCGTTTAAAGTGACAGAGATTTTAAAGGTGACAGAGACAGTACAGAAGAATTAAAGAGCGAGCTAGGAGAAAAGAAAAGGAACCACATCATAGAGTCAAAAGTAAAGAAAAGCCGTTGGTGTTAGTCGCTCATGAACCAGACCGTGCATCGAGCGTCAGCACAGAAAAATCAGTGATAATTCTTTATTACTTTTAGTGGTTCGAGAAGAGGATTGGGATGTCAAATGATTAAAAATTAATTCTCATTTAATTAATATAATTATGTAATTGATTTAATTGATAAATTAATTTACTCTAAATTAATTTATTTATTAAATTAATTATTATGTTAATTAACTTTGAATTAATGATTTAATCTTAATTGATTTAATTAATTAATGATTTATTCATTAAGTGGTGAAAATGTCCTTTTACCCTTAAATTAATTCAATAAGTTGAAAGATATTCAAGTTGGACTGAGTGAAGTGGCTGGCTGTTTAATCAAGTTGGGCTGATTTAATAATCCCACCAGATTTGTCAGAGAAATGGGCCGAGTTATTTCTTAAGCCCATTAAGGATTAAAAGGCTAAAGTTGTGAATGAATAAGAAAGGTAAAAGTTGTTGTCAGCAGAAGGTATTAAATAGATAAACAATTTGAATTGTAAAAGAAGGAAACAAAGGTCAGATGTTGCAGTCTGTTGTCGGCAAGGAAGCTCACTCTCCTACCACACGCGTGGCATGCACGCGCCTGAACAAACCAGCAAAAACAGAGCCCGCATGTGCAGCACTTCCCCTGCTGCGGTTGGTCTTCGTCTACTGCAGTGTTGAAATCAGTTTTGTTCACAAACAATTCAATCATACTATTTCCGAGTATTATCTATACTCTCACCGAAAATAGTATACTATTACCCAGCAATTTATACTATTACCCAGCCTTTTCCATATTATTACATGGGAATGACATTGTTATTTTTGGACAAGTTATACTATTTCTGAAACCTTATACTATTACCCATGGATTAAAAAGAAGGCAGGAGATGTTTTTGTTTGGTTTAGTATATAAACAAGAGAAGACACACGAGACACATAATGTAATATCTACAAACACACAGAAGCTCTCACCTCTCTCAAAAAGCTCAAGAACACAGCAGTTAGAAAAATTTATAGAAAATCAATCTTGCTACCTTTGTAATATTTTATCCGGTAGAACTTGATTACTTGCATCTCTTGTACTACTAGCGAATTAAGTTTCCTAGTTCTTATCTCGATTTTTATTAACTAAATTAGAAAAGTTCATGTCGAATTTTCTAATTAGTTTTTATTAACTTGATAACACTCTGTACTGTATTTGTAACAACCCTCAAGTTTAATATAATTTTATATTCAACTTGAATTTTGTTTCATTTAATTCCGCACGAATTTGTCTTGAACTAAAATTAAATCACCGGACAAATTTCGATAAAACAGTACTGTTTCTATTCAACCCCCCCTTCTACAAACATATTGGACCTAACAATTGGTATCCGAGCCGTTTGATTGATATACAAATCAAGATCATATCTTTATTCAATTAAAAATCAGGCTCTAATTTTTAACTCACTTAAAAATTCATCATGACTTCGAAAGCCATTGTGAAGATACCTATCTTTGGCAAAGATAATTTTGATATGTGGAAGAATAAAATGGAGTTGTTTCTAGATGTTACAAATCCCAAATATTTGGGTGTTTTGAAAAATGGACCTAAAATTCCTATGGTCACTGAAACAGAAGTTATTATTGAAGGAGAAGTTGTAATTCCTGGTAGAACCTATGAAAAGGACCCTGATTCCTTTACTCCTGATAAAAAGGAGGATGCTGGACTGGATAACAACTTAAGACTAATCCTAATAGATTCCCTGGATGTTGTGATGTATAGCCAAGTGATGAATTATAAAAATGCTAAACACATGTGGGAAACTATTGAAACCATCAATGAAGGAACATATGAAGTCAGGGAGAACAGACTTGAGATCTTAACCTCTGAATATGAACACTTCAGATCTGGCCCTACTGAAGACATTCAAGAAGTGTTTGAAAGGTATAATAAAATAATCAACAACTTGCAAATCCATGGCAAGAACTATACACAAAAGGAGATTAACCGAAAGTTCTTGCTGACTATGCCTACTCACCTAGAACATAGGATAACAACCATTAGAGAATCCAGAGACATGAATCAAATTACTCTTGAAAGGCTCTTCGGCATTTTGAAAACCTATGAGTTGGAACAAGTTCAACAGAAAGAGATTCATGGTAAAGGTAGGGTTGCAAGTTCGTCTATAGCTCTAGTGGTTGAGACTACAAGGGAGGCAGAAGCTAAGGTTGCTCGACCTCACATCTCAGACAAGGAACAGATTGAAGTGGAACATGGTCAAACACCAGCTAATCAGGATGGTGGAGAATTTTACTCATTAGAAGAATTGGATCAGTTGGAGGATGAATCCATGGCACTCATGGTGAGACAGTTCAGTAATTTAGATTTAGGAGGAATCCCAAGTTCAAGTTCAAATCTAACTACAACAGATTCCAGAGAGGAGGTTCTTCATCCTCTAGTAGCAGAGGTGGCTACAAAACTGGAGTTATTGACAGAAGCAAGATTCGTTGTTTTAACTCCAATGAACTTGGACACTTTGCAACTAAGTGTCATCAACCTCAACAAGATGCAAGGAGAGAGTATGCATCTGGTAAGAAGAACATAGATACAGCCTATGTTGCTCAAGATAAAAGCTGGGATGACACTAACAATGATGAAGAGGAGGTTGAGGATTTTGCACTGATGGCAAAAACAGAAGAGATCCTAACTAGTCATAAATCTCAGGTAAAATGTACTGACTCTGAGTTAGTTCATCATTTAGGTAGTTCCATGGTTAATGCACAAAATGAAATTGCTAGACTAGTTCTGTTAAACACTGATCTTGAGATGAAGTGTTAGAACTAAAAAAGGTGCATGTTAATCAAGATCAGCAAAAAGAGGAAATAGCACGACTTAATAAAAGGGATAAGTCTTTAGTGGAAGTAGTGTCTAAACAACTTGCTAAAATTGCTGAACTTGAAACCAAGGTTAGTGCTTGCTTTAATTCTGTTAAAACTTCTAAAGAGTTTTTCAATAAATAAGCTGTAGACCGAACCGTAGGAATAGGGTTTGGCTACAACGAGGCTATTGGATTATTAGGCATAAATACCCCTAACCTTGTTAGTGCTAAAGAAAGGGGTATACCACATGTGCTCAAGAATGTTAAAGATCCTCTCTTTAGAAAGTCTGTTGTTGAAACACCAAATATGCTTTCTATCATTATTCAGGAAGAGATGATAAATGAGGACAGTGCAAATGGCATAGTCCTTGATAATGATAAATCTGTTAAGGCAACTACACCCAAAAATGTTAAATCTAAAAAGGTTGTCTCTAAGGAACCAGTTAAGGTTGTTGAGTCAACCTGTTCGTCTAAAACTGGGCTAGGTGGTAATAAGTTGAAAAAGAACAATAACATGTCTAACATGCATACCATGCCTATTATTGATTCTTCTCATAAAGCATGTGGTGTTGTCAATTGTATGTCTTGTGCTTTTAATGTTAATTCTGCTTACTTTAATGGTAATCATGCATGTGCTAATAAGATTGCTCCTCGACAACATATGAATAGAAATAAATATGTTAGATCAAAGACTGCTAGTCCTTCTCATGTTAGGAGAGAGACATTTGTATCAAAGCCTAAAAAAAGTTTTATTAAGGCTGTTTACAAGGTAAAATGTCCAGTCTTTGAAAAGAATGTTATTGCTGTTAAAGAGACATGGATACCCAAGATAAAACAAAAGATTCTCAAATCTGTTTATAGGGTTAAATGTCTTTTGATTAATGATGAAATTGGTGTCAAGGTCAAGAATGTGGTTTTTCCTGACAAAGGCCAATTTTTCAAGTACTCTGGACCCAACCAAGCTTGGGTCCTGAAGAAAGTTTAACCGTTTTGGCATTACAGGGTGTGAAACAGGTAGATCGTGTTATGTGGATTCTGGACAGTGGATGTTCAAGGCATATGACCGAGGATAGAGCCCTGCTGTCAAGAGTGGTGAAGGTATCTAGCCAAGTGGCATCCCTTGGAGACAACAGCAAGGGTATGACCCAGGGTCATGGCTATTTAATAGCTAGGAATGTTGTCAGTAATAACGCATCTTTAAAAGATGAAGAGCCTACTATTCAAGGAGTAAGGAAAGAAAACTATCTGTAGCTGAAATGGAATCTCAGTCATAGGTGAAGTCAACAAGGTTTAATCTAAAGCTTCATTAGACAGGAGTTCAGCTATTACATAAGGAGCTCTCTCACCTGAATGTCAAATCTAGAGACTATTTCCTAGAAATCGAATCAGTAAAGGAGACTGCCTCATCTGGAATTAAAGCAAAATGAAATTATGAGGCATGTCATTAAAGGGAAGTCAAAGAAGCATCACACAGAAGTTCTACATCAAAGAAAAATATACTTTAGTGATGGTAATTGATGACTTCTCTCAACATACAAGTTGTTGTTCAGATAATCTGAAGACAAGACACCATTGATGGTGATTGATCACATCAAGAAGTTCGAACAGGAAGCAAAACTGACTACGACAACTTTAAGGTCAGATTATAGGGGTAAATCCAACAATTGGTGTTCTGGATGATTTCTGCACTTAAAAGATTATTAATGCTGAAAAAGTCAATAGTTTGCTACTGGTATGATTAACCCTGATCGGTAAGAAATATAGGAAGACTCCACAAAGTATGAAGGAAATTGTTTTGCAATGATAAATAGAACTGAGCATCTTGGCAATCAGCTAATGTTCAAGAGGATAATTTTCTTGGTTACTCAATGGAGTCTACAGCCTACAGGGTGATTGTTATTAATCAACAGAAGGTGATTGAAAGTCTTATTGTTGTTCAACAACTTCTAGCTCCCAGCTGTCAATGGTGATGGTGATTCAGATCCAAGCAATGTCAACATTGAGAATCTTCATGTAAATCCAGCAACAGCTTAGGGGGAGTAAAAGCAGGATCATTTAGTCAATTCAACACACCACATTGAAAATCATAGGACACTATGAGAACATGTCTGCCAAGACAAAGAATGTTGACTCAATTAATTTTTTGTCCTAGTTCTTAGTGTTCCTAATGGTGGAAGTAAAAGACTAGCAGAGCTTCAAGTACCAATGATTATTTCTTTACTTTTCTTTCAGAAGAAACTAAGAAAGTTACAATGGCTCTGAAAGATCCAGATTGAGTGATTGCAATGCAAGATGATCTCAATCAGTACAAAAGGCAGATTGTAGGGAAGCTGGTATCCAGACCAAAGAACAAGGTTGTAATTGGTACAAGGATAACCAAAAGTCTAACTGGATGTCAAGGCATTGTTATGAGGGACAAAACTAAACTAGATGCAAGGTTACAGGCTGATGAAATAGTATATCTGACAAGAAGCACCAGTGACAAGACTTGAGGATATCATGCACTTACTCACATTCAAGATTATAATAGACACCTGGACCTACTGAATCTGGATGCTAGAGGAATGTGAAAAAGTGCACTCCTGGTTGTTGAGACAATTGAAAATCTCTACAGAGATAGATCAAATGAGTTGTACGAAAGCTGGAGAACACAAGGAAACAATTTCATCTCCAACAACTTTGTGGAACACTCAAGGCTAAGCATCTTATATAAGGTATCAATTCTTTTGAGAGAGCATGTCTTTAGTTATTAATAACTTGCAGACACGTTTGCTAAATCACTTGATGAAATTAATTTTTCAAGACTGGTTTGTAATTTTAAGATTTTATTAATGCTATATGATTTGTAAATCCCATCTGTTAAGTAATTCTTAAGTAAGCTCACAATTATTCAATTGTCTGTATTGAAAGGACTTGTGATTTTACTATGAGTAATTCTTAAATGATTTTACAAGTATTTAATTGTCAATATTGAAAGGACTTGTGAACTTATTTACATCCAGACCTCAGGCTGAAAATTATCTATTGAATGATTGCCATGTGTATAATTGTAATATATTTCATTGATAATTATTTAAGGATAATTTAAATATTTAAATGCAAAAATCTAACTCATAGAGATTTAGTATTTAATTATTTAATTATTTATTTTGATTAATATGAGTTATAGAACCTAAAGCAATTCAAGTTAGTATTTGCTCTATACCTCATTTATCAAAATAAATTTGAATCATAACTAATTTGGACCTATCTGTCGTGGTCTTCAATTAGTTGTGAGATGTTAATTCTTGTGAACTTATTAATGCATCATTTTCAGAAATTCACTATAATTAATATCATGGTTATAACAATTGGTTGTATTGAAGTTTTGACTTATATCAGTTAATGATATTTAGTTAGAATTCTATTTACAAACTAATTGTGAGATGTATTGGTTTGAGTGAAATTACTTAGAACTCCTATAAGTAATCATTGTCTTATCTTTTGAAATTCACTCATTCTACTATACAAGGTGTGAAAATTATCTAAGTAGAACTATGGATATTGTAATATCTAAAGTTACCATAGTTCAGTTACTCGAAATAATTTTTATGCTTAATTGCAAGCTTCTAATCACTTTGATAATAAATGGTATATTCAATGGATCAAGGTGTGTTGGACTTAGAATATCAATTCTAAGATTGCAGATAAGACAACTTTGGTAATTCAATCTTATCTATAGAACCAAGGTTATCTACCAATAAACAGTTGTTAGGAGTTAACAATTGTTATTATCGAGGTGTTGCCTTGAAGTCATAAGTTTAAAATGTTAATGATGATAATTATTCAAGTGATAGTGGTAGAAACAATTTTAATATTGGAGATACCCATGTCACTGAAGAAGATCATCAAGTCAATCTGGCAATAACTCAGGGGAAGTAAACAAAGGATCAACTAGTCAAACACAACATCACAATGAAGAACAAGGCGATTCATCAAGATCTAACCTTCTCGGACAGTATGTTTGGAATATAGCTGATCATTGGTGATCCAGATGTTGGAGTAAGAACTAGAAGGGCTTCTCAGAATCAAGGTATAGAATCTAAGGATTCCGAGGAAGCACTTGCTGATCCTGAACAACAAGAAGCATGGAAGCTGGTGCCCAGGTCTAAGCACCAAGTAATTGGTATGACATTCTTTCCAAATTATTACTTGTTATCTTTCTAAAAGGATTGTCATAGTCATTCTCTTGTTATCCTTCATGTTTCTGTATTTTAGAATGATAAATTTTCTCTAAAAATATCTTTCTCTAATTCTCAAGTTAGAATTTTTATGAAAGTATTTTTGTTGAAAATTTCATTATTTTAAAGTAACTGCAATGTTTATGATAGTTTATTAAATCATATTTTCTCTCTAAATAATTTTCTAGTAGAAAATTATTTTGTTAAAAAATATATGGATTTACTAATTTATTATAAATATTTTTGTATATATATATATATATATATTTATTTATTTAATGTTTTGTACAGGTTTTGTAATTTTCGGATGTTAATCTTATTTAACATGTTTTGTAGTGTTTGTCCTTCAATGTAAGTTTAATGTCCGTTTATAAGTCAACCTATGTACATTATTAACTTATGTATAGTTCTACTATTTTTATTTTTATTCGAATTTTTCTTCTTTGTTTAGTTCATTCAAAATTTTCTTTTCTTTTTAGTTTTTATTTTATATAATCATTATGTATATTGTTAGGAATATGTTGTACTTGATGATAACTTCACAATCAATCAAATTGTATAAGTATTGTAGCTGTCAACGGTTGAGGATTTATAACTCTATCCGTTGACAGGTAGCTCATCAACGGATGAGGTTTTGTAGCATACTGCAGTATCTCTATGTTATCAATTGATAATGTTTTTATCCATAGTCATGTTGACCATCAATGGATAGGCAGAATAGGGTAGCCAATTGTAAATAAGCTATGCTATGTAATTCCGTTTAAGTGAAAGTGTATCAACGGATGAAGACAGAACTCTATCAACGGATACAGCTCAAATCTACAATATCAACGGATATAGCTCAATCTATTATCAATGGATGACAGTGTACAATGTCAACGGATAATCATTAACACTTTCTTCTATGCTAAGCTGGGGATTAGCAGTTGATAAAGATAGGTGATAAGTGGATTTATATCCACTTGGATCGCTTCAATTCGGCTTAAATTGATTGTCTTGGACTCAAGTTTATTGTAGTTTTGATGTGTTTTTCTTAGTTGTGCAGACTTACAAGAATGTCGATTATGGGTGATGCTTCTATCGTGTTTGGAGAATTAATTGATTAAAATTCGGATTTTCCGGGAAGGTTGCGCAGTCTACACTGTTTTGGCCATATCTGGAGTTCTATAAGTCCGTTTGAGGCCCGTAAGCTGTCCACGCGAAGCTTGGAAGATTTTCTACAACTTAGGACAGGAGCCGCACGCGCAAGCTGCGTGTGGTGGGCGCAATCTACGCGACAAGCAGACTGATGGGAGCAGAGAATTTACTATTTTGCCCTTTTCAAGTTCTAATTATATTTTGGGCAGTTTTTGGTACCTAAATCGAATTCTAATTGTAATAAAAGGCAATTTCTTGCTGGGCAAGACTTGGAGTGCCTATATAAACACATCCAACCCCTTGTAAAATTAGAATTAGATAATTAGACAATTAGATATCTTGTACATAATATAGCTTAGATCTGCAAGGGAGAAAAGGAGAGAAGGATTCAACGCTCGTGACAAGCAACGGATCTAGATTTACTTCATCTTTTGTATCATAGATTTGTTTTCTTAACTCTTGTTTCATTAATATTATTACTTTCTTCCATATCTTGTTTGTTATCATGGTTTCACTTGATCCCATGATGACGAGAGGTTCAATTATGAACTAATCGTTGTCATGGGATTCTAACGGATTTATTTATGGAGCTTAGTATCTTGATGCTTTAAAGATCTGTGTGTGATGTATATTTGATATCCTCGTATGGTTATGCTTAATTGATGGATGCGTCATGAACATCTAATTTGTTAATCTCTTGTGAAGTGAAAGTGGATCTTGAGATTTAGAACTTGCCATGCTAGCATAGGTTCATAATTGTTTATCAATATGATTCGTAGTATGAGATGAAAATACTTATATTGCCCTGTGTGATCTTTATGGATAACTTGCTCTTCAACCGTTATGTTTCCAAATTCTATAGACATATAGGGTCTAAGCATAATTGGTGTCTATTCATCTTCTATCTCTTTTGTGGATGTATGTTTAGTTTGGTATACGTATACTGAGAGGTAGCGTGTACTTGTTTCGTGTTGTCCGATCAGATATCATAACCATTGCACATAGTGATTAAAGGCGTCAGATCTAAGCGAAGTATTTAATGAAGTTAGGATTCCATGTTTTTCTCGCATATAAGTAGTTAGTAATTTTTAGTTGTTAATTTGTATCCTAGTTAATTATAGTTAGTAAAAAACTTAATATTGTTAATTGTCTTAGCAGTGCATAATAACCATACATTGTTGCATAGGTACAAAACTGAATTGAAACCTAAGATCTCTGTGGGAACGAACTTGACTTCTATCTGTATTACTTGTGACCACGTATGCTTGCGTGATTTAGTACAAACAAGTTTTTGGCGCCGCTGCCGGGGATCATCGGTGTTTTATTTTTGGTTTATGTGCTTGTCAATAGTGGTCGTTAGAGTTCACTGACTCAGATTTTTCTCACCTATCTTGTTTAGTTCTGTGTGTTTCAGATGGCAGGTGAGGAGTTTCCATGGTGGGCATATTCGAGGACATCCATGCCTTATCAATGTGAGCGGTGTTTTGGCGTTCATGATCCCTCACAATATTGTTACTACGAAGGAGTTGATCCATATGTCACTTATGAGGAACAACCATATTTTCAATACCATCCTCAACAGTACCAGCAAGATGTTCCAGACATGTCATATTTCTTTGGAAGTGAAGAGTTTCAACATCAGCATCCTACTCCTACTTTTCAGTCAGATGAGGTTGATGATTTGAAGGAGATTAGGAAGGAGATTAGGATGCTTGTAGAGGGTCATGAGAAGAATCTCAAATTTATGGAGACACTAGTTGCTCAAGTTTTGAGTGTCTTGGAACAAGAGAAACAGCAATCCATACGAGAGGCAATTCCAGAAAATAACGATGACTTGGAGCAAGGTACTGCATGCATAATTGAAGAAGACAAATTCCAAGAGGAGGTGAGTGTTCACAAGCCATGTGAGGAATTTGATCAAGCTAGTGAGGTGGATGATTTGGAAAGGGCACAATTTGAGACAGACACTGATGAGCTGCAGAAATTTCAAGAATTGGTAGGTGCGAACCAAGAGGATGAAGAACATGGGAAAGATTCAGGTCTTCTACTTGTCTCAGAGTTTAAAGATGGAGGTAGCGCATTAGAGCCAATGGAGGAAGTTCTCTTTGAGGAACCAAAGGCTTCAGAAACTTACATTTACCCTCCTCCATTATATTCAACCGAAGCCCGCGAGTGTGTGTTGTTCTACAAATTGACAGATTTTGGGTCAACAGATGAAGGCATTGGAATAGGACATATTTGTTATACGAATATGCCAAGCGAGGAGAAGGGGCAGAAAGTGTGCCGCCGTGATGACGATGAAGTCTCGCGAAGAGAGGACCAGGCAAACTATTATCATCCTTAATGGAGGCTTGGAAGTAACGTCAAGCTATTGACGTTAAAGAAGCGCTTCGTGGGAGGCAACCCGCGCACTAGGGTAGGGAAAAAAAATTTAAAAAAATTTGAGTGTTGAAAAAAAAAAAATGAGTGTTGTGAAAAAAAAAAAGAGTGTTGTGAAAAAAAAGGAAAAAAATGTGTGTTGTGAAAAAAAAAGAGTGTTGTGAAAAAAAAAAAGGTTGTTCAAAAAAAAAGTTGTTCAAAAAAAAAAAAAAAAAAAAATCCCGCGCGCCACTGCGCAAGGTGTGCGACATAGCCTCCAAAATTCCCTGTCCAGGCCATTGTTTTGTTGTCCGTGTATGTGAGTTTCACATAAAAAAAAATCAACAGGGAATTTCTCACGCGCCACAGCCTTCCTACAAACATTCTGTCCAGGTACTACTTCTATGTCTTGTCCCGTGTAAGTGTAACACATAAAAAAAAAAATGGAACAAAGCTCGCGCTGGCGCCTGAATGATTTCCTGTCCATCCAGGTACTACTTTTCTTGTTTTTTTTTTTCCGTGTATGTTATGTTAACATACATACATATATATATATATATATATATATATATATATATATAAAATTCATCCCCCAAATCAATTCCAACCCCTTTTCTAATTATTTTCTCCACCTAAAATCCTAATTCTAGTCTTATATTAATTCTAAATTATTCCCAATCCATCTCTTATTTCATATTTTTTTTCCCCCAAATCTATATACCCCATCTATATATACACCTATATATACACACAAATCCTACCCCATTCCAATTAATTTCAAGGCTTCAAGATTCAAGTTTGGGGGATTTTTAATTGCAAGTTTCACCTCTCTGGTTCGTATTTGGGGTATATTTCTTCCTTTTATTTTGATATTACGAATTGTGTTCTTGCATTATTAGGGTTGTGTGTTCTTGATTATTTGGGGGTATTTGTGAATTCGAATTTTTTTTGTGGATTTTGGTGAATTTTGTGAGTTGGTTATTGATTCTTGTGGCTCCTAAGCGTGGGAGAGGTGGTGCTAGTGTTGCAAAATTTTTGTCTTAGACGGTGGAGGTTGAATTTAATTGGTTGTTGTTGAGGCCAATTGCTAAAGAAAGGGGATTTTTGCTGAACAAGCATGTTGAGTTGCGGTGGGGAAGGATTTGTAAGGCGCCTTGTAGGTATATTTTCTGCTATCCCTCGTATTTACTTCCACTCAATGCGGACATTGAATATTTTAAGTTTGGGGGTGGTTTGAGGGTTTAGTAGTTGTTGTTGTATTATGTGTTCATGTAGGATTTCATGCTTTGCATATTACTAGTAGTAAATTATGCATGTATGTTCGTATTAATTATGTTTGTTTCATATAGGACATTCTGTTTTTATTTTTTTTGTATACCATGTGAGTTCATATTAGTTGCATTTCATAGCATGCATATTTCATGATCCCTTAAGACGAGCTAATTCTGATTGGTAGGTAGGTGTCTAATTGAGTGTGGTAATGATGAATAGAGGGTTGACTTATAGTTTCTAAGAAATTGACTTATGTGTTTCGAAAACAAAACTAATTACACAGTCTCATTGGATGCTTTTGGACTAGGTTGAGGTCATGCTTGTTTGGATGTTTTGAGATTTAATCACTTGATTATATTTAGAATTTTCGTTATTCCCTTGATAGCGTAGTAGCACTAAAGTCTAAGTTTGGGGGAAAACAGGGATTTCATGCTAGTTGTTGGCTAGGTGTCAAATGGCTAGTAGCCGGCTCATATTTATATGAGTAGTCTAGGGTTGGAATTGAGAATTCTCATTCCAGATTGCATAAAAAAACAGAAAAAAAAAAGAAAAAAAAAAGAGAAAAAAAAGAAAAAAAAGTGAAAAGTGTCAATTGTTTATATGCAAAATTAACTAGGGTGAGCTCTTTAATACTCGAGCTATTAAGTTCGCGGGGACTTTGTGCCTAGTGACCTAAGGCTTTTATAGTCTGGGATCCACTAACCCAACGCTCGCTACATGGGTATTATTGTATAAGCCTTTCGGGGTCTCATCCATTGCACGGTTAAATAAGCATGCTTGTATATATGTGTCGTAGTAGTTAGTAGTAAAGCATGAATTTCTGTCTACCTTGGATAAGGATGGAGGTGTTCCTAGGTTATGAAGTGTCTACAGTCTATTCTATTTATAAACCTGTGATTGTCTTGACAAAGAGCATGTATGATTTTTGACCTAGTTTTGGGAGTATTTCTGATGAGCATTGCACACACGCACGTTTCTGTTCATGTATTGTTAGTATACGGGAACTTAGTCGAGCTCTATTTGGATTTAGTTGCATTCTTTGAGATATTTGCTTGTTAGTTGGTTTTGGTTAGTTTGAAGGGGATTGTTGCATTTTTCATATTAGTTGCATTCATGCATTGCATTGCATTAGGTTAAATGGATTTTGTGGGTACATTCGCTATAGGCCCTCACGAGACCTTACTCGTCCACTGGGGCTGCCAAGGGGTTTAAAGGGCTTGTTGCATATGCCAAATGCAACCGTGATCACCTACGGAAGTGGTACTAGTTAGTTAGTTAGTTGTAATTGTTTATGCTTGAGGACAAGCATCGGTTTAAGTTTGGGGGTGTGATAAGTGGATTTATATCCACTTGGATCGCTTCAATTCGGCTTAAATTGATTGTCTTGGACTCAAGTTTATTGTAGTTTTGATGTGTTTTTCTTAGTTGTGAAGACTTACAAGAATGTTGGTTATGGGTGATGCTTCTATCGTGTTTGGAGAATTAATTGATTAAAATTCGGATTTTCCGGGAAGGTTGCGTAGTCTACACTGTTTTGGCCATATCTGGAGTTCTATAAGTCCGTTTGAGGCCCGTAAGCTGTCCACGCGAAGCTTGGAAGATTTTCTACAACTTAGGACAGGAGTCACGTGCGCAAGCTGCGTGTGGTGGGCGCAATCTGCGCGACAAGTAGACTGATGGGAGCAGAGAATTTACTATTTTGCCCTTTTCAAGTTCTAATTATATTTTAGGCAGTTTTTGGTACCTAAATCGAATTCTAATTGTAATAAAAGGAAATTTCTTGCTGGGCAAGACTTGGAGTGCCTATATAAACACATCCAACCCCTTGTAAAATTAGAATTAGATAATTAGACAATTAGATATCTTGTACATAATATAGCTTAGATTTGCAAGGGAGAAAAGGAGAGAAGGATTCAACGCTCGTGACAAGCAACGGATCTAGATCTACTTCATCTTTTGTATCATAGATTTGTTTTCTTAACTCTTGTTTTATTAATATTATTACTTTCTTCCATATCTTGTTTGTTATCATGGTTTCACTTGATCCCTTGATGACGAGAGGTTCAATTATGAACTAATCGTTGTCATGGGATTCCAACGGATTTATTTATGGATCTTAGTATCTTGATGCTTTAAAGATCTGTGTGTGATGTATATTTGATATCCTCGTATGGTTATGCTTAATTGATAGATGCGTCATGAACATCTAATTTGTTAATCTCTTGTGAAGTGAAAGTGGATCTTGAGATTTAGAAATTGCCATGCTAGCATAGGTTCATAATTGTTTATCAATATGATTCGTAGTATGAGATGAAAATACTTATATTGCCCTGTGTGATCTTTATGGATAACTTGCTCTTCAACCGTTATGTTTTCAAATTCTATAGACATATAGGGTCTAAGCATAATTGGTGTCTATTCATCTTCTATCTCTTTTGTGGATGTATGTTTAGTTTGGTATACGTATACTGAGAGGTAGCGTGTACTTGTTTCGTGTTGTCCGATCAGATATCATAACCATTGCACATAGTGATTAAAGGCGTCAGATCTAAGCGAAGTATTTAATGAAGTTAGGATTCCATGTTTTTCTCGCATATAAGTAGTTAGTAATTTTTAGTTGTTAATTTGTATCCTAGTTAATTATAGTTAGTAAAAAACTTAATATTGTTAATTGTCTTAGCAGTGCATAATAACCATACATTGTTGCATAGGTACAAAACTGAATTGAAACCTAAGATCTCTGTGGGAACGAACTTGACTTCTATCTGTATTACTTGTGACCACGTACGCTTGCGTGATTTAGTGCAAACAATAGGTTTGACTGACAGATCACATGGGTTGATAGTAGATACAAAAAGCAGTATGGCAGCCATACCTTGGAAACATAGAAGAAAGAAGCATTCCGTTTACACTATGAATACAAGAAAGGTGCAGGGGACATGTCTGTTCACAAGGACAACCTTTCGGCTACATGTGTATTTGGAGTGAAGTAGCAAGTCAACTTGAATTAGATTAGTATTATCTTATTCCTGTAGTACTTGTAAACTTTGGATTTATAACCAAGTGTAGCAACTCTTTAGAAGCTAAGAAAACAGATACATTTGCTTAAGGTTTTCTTGAATATCCTTAGAAAGCAAAGAGTTGTAAAACAGCAGCTGTGTACATTTGTATCACAGAGTTTTCTTCAAATAAAAGCTTCAGGTGGTGCATTTAACCACCTGATTTTATATGTGTTTGTGCATTAATCTTTATACATCAATTATCTTCTTATAGATTTCTGAAGTTCTTATCAGGAATTTATAAATATCAAGAATTGTATTCAACCCCCCCTTCTACAATTATACAAGTGTGTAATCTGGGAATAACAATTGGTATCAGAGCAAGCTTCTAACATATTTGAAGTTTAAAGATCAACACACTTCAAACATGTCTAAGAAGTATTATGGAGTAAAAATACCAGTTCTTGATAGAGAGAATTACTTTCACTGGAAAGTAAAAATGCGTCTACACCTCTTGTCCATTGATGAGGGTTTTGTGGATTGCATTGACAAGGGTCCACATGTTCCGATGAAGACTGCAACAAGAGTTGGCCTTGCTGAAGATGCGCCTGACACTCTCATTCCCAAACCTGTTTCCGAATGGAGTCTTGAAGATATGGCAGAAGTCCACAAAGACAAAAAGACCATGAATATACTGTTCAATGGTCTAGAAACAGACAT
Organism: Saposhnikovia divaricata; assembly: GCA_036435485.1. Classification (NCBI taxonomy): domain Eukaryota; kingdom Viridiplantae; phylum Streptophyta; class Magnoliopsida; order Apiales; family Apiaceae; genus Saposhnikovia; species Saposhnikovia divaricata. The sequence goes on along the minus strand of CM071597.1, from coordinate 60,894,187 downwards.
GGTTGACAATGTTATCAGCTGTACTACCTCCAAGAAAGTATGGGACACTGTTCAAACCCTTTTTGAAGGAACATAATAGGTGAGGGAAAACAAGATGCAACTACTAATCCAACAATATGAACACTTCCATTTCAAGAGTGGAGAAACATTGAATGATACATTTAGTAGATTTCAAAAGCTACTAAATGGCTTGAAACTGTATGGAAGAATCTACCAAGTTAAAGATTCTAATCTCAAATTTCTGAGATCATTGCCCAAAGAGTGGAAGCCAATGACTGTTTCTCTAAGAAACACTCAAGATTACAAGACATTTACTCTTGAAAGGCTCTATGGAACTTTAAAGACATATGAGATGGAAATGGAGTAGGATGAAGAGATTGAGAAGTCCCAAAAGAAAAGTGGGTCAGTTGCACTTGTTGCCAACTTGGAGCAGAAGGAGGAGAAAAGGACAGAAGCTGCTTGTTCTACACCAAACAGGGAGGTTTGTAAAGATAAAGCAGAATCAAGCAGGAGCAAGGAAAAGGTGTCTGAAGAATTGAATGTCCTTCAGCAGGATGAATTGGATGAGATAGATGAGCACTTAGCCTTTCTGTCTAGGATATTCTCTAAGCTGAAATTCAAGAGAAACTCTGGGGTGGCCAAACCATTTAACAAGGATTATTCCACAAGCAACTTTGTGGATAAATCCAAAATTAAATGCTACAATTGTGGAATTGCTGGTCACATGATAAGTGAATGCAGGAAGCCCAGATCTGAGAACAAAGGAAAGCCAACTGAAGCTGTTGACTACAAGAAAAAATATTTTGATCTTCTCAGGCAGAAAGGAAAGGCATTCATGACCCAAGAGTATGATTGGGCTGCTGATGGAAATCATTCTGATGATGATGTTGAGTATGTCAACCTTGCATTGATGGATGATTCTGGAGAGCAGGAAGCAAGTTCAGCTAGCAATCAGGTATTTTCTACTAATCTCTCTGAGCTCACCAAAGAGGAATGCAATAGTGTTATAGATGAAATGTCTACTGAACTATATCACTTGAGTGTTACTCTTAAATCACTTACTAAAGAGAACAACAGGATTAAAGAGACTAATCTGTTTTTAAGTGATAGAAATGCTGCTCTAGAAGTTCAATTTCTGGAATTTGAGAAAATGAGAGTTGATTGCAATAATGCTAAAAGTGAACTTGAAGCTGTGTTAAAAAGAGAACTGATTTTAAGAGACCAGCTTGAAAAAGAACAAGGGATAATTGCTAAATTTCAAAGCTATAGGAATATTTCACAAAACATAATAGAAGTCCAGGGAATAGAATCGTTTGTGAAGGAGACCTGGACTCAAAAGAAAAAGGAGCTAGAACCTTGCCTTGAGGATCTAGAGACTATTTGTGAATCAACGGATAGTGATCATCAATTGACAGATGAACCATCAACGGATGAGAGGTATCCGTCGACTAACAAAAAGTTTGTTAGTAAGAATGAACTCAAGAAACTGGACATTAAGTATGGTCCAGTCAACAAGAACTTTGTTACTGGTGAGAGTAGCCAAACCAAATCTAGTGGGAAGGCTTAGGCAGGTGATTTACACAACAAAAAGGCTGTTGGTAAATCAGATAATGAAAAGGTAGAAATTAAGGGTAAAAAGAAAAAGAACAGAAATGATAAGATAGGCATCAACAAGAAAAACAACTATTCTCCTGACAAGTTTGCTCCTAGGAAAACTTGTAGTAATTGTAATAGTGTCAATCACCTATCTTCTAATTGCAAGATTGTTAACAAGGCTCCTGCTCATGTACCTCAAACTATACCATGTATGCCTGCAATTCCTGTTATGCCTGGTTTGTATCAAAATGCTAGTTTTTCAAATCCATATGTGAACATGCAATATGTGTCTCATCCTTATTTTCAATCTGTGAATATGCCACAAATGTCATGGAACATTCCTAGCATGAATAATATGTATGCCAATTTTCCACAAATGCATGCATCAAATATTCATGCAAATAAGCATTTGTTAAACCCCATCGATCAGGCATCTACATCTAAGGTGAAGAATGCCAAGATTGTAAAGTCAAAGGCTAACAAGAAAGGACCCAAGGAAGCTTGGGTACCAAAATCAACTTGATTTGCTTTTGGATGTGTGCAGGGAAACAGGAGGAATCTATGGTACCTAGACAGTGGATGCTCTAGGCACATGACAGGAGATTAAACCCTGCTCACAGAGTTCAAGGAAGGAGCTGGCCCTAGAATTACCTTTGGAGATGACAGAAAAGGATATACTAAGGGATATGGCTTGATTTCAAAAGACAATGTCATCATTGAAGAAGTGGCCTTAGTTGAAGGTTTGAAGCACAATTTGCTGAGTATCAGTCAGATTTGTGACAAAGACTGTGAAGTAAGGTTCACTAAAGAAGCCTGTGTTGTTTCTGCCAAGGAAGACAACAATGTGGTATTGACAGGCTTTAGAAAAGGAAATGTTTACATAGCTGACTTCAATTCAGCATGCTCATAATCCATTACTTGTCTCTTCAACAAAGCAAGTAAGGATGAGAGTTGGCTATGGCATAAGAAGCTGTCACATTTGAATTTTAAAGTTATGAATGACTTGGTAAGAAAGGATCATGCTAGAGGAATCCCTCAATTGGAATTTATCAAAGATGGACTGTGTGATGCCTGCCAATTAGGGAAACAAAAGAAATCATCCTTCAAGAGCAAGACAGAGTCATCCATTTTTAATCCACTTCAATTGCTGCATATGAACTTATTTGGTCCAGTAAATGTCATGTCTTTTTCAAAGAAGAAATACTGTCTGGTGATTGTAGATGATTTTTCTAAGTTTACATGGACCTTCTTCCTGCACTCCAAGGATTGTGCAAATGAAATCATCATCAATCACCTCAGAATACTAAACAATGGTTCTGAAGACAAAGTACAAAGAATCAGGAGTGACAATGGTACTGAATTCAAGAATTCCACAATGAAGATTTTCTGTGAAGAAAATGGAATTGTCCATGAGTTTTCTGCTGCCAGAACACCTCAACAAAATGGGGTTGTTGAAAGGAAAAACAGAACTCTCATTGAAGCAGCTAGAACAATGTTAAGTGAATCAAGATTACCAACATATTTCTGGGTTGAAGCTGTCAACACTGCATGCTTCACTCAGAATATTTCCTTGGTCAATCAAGCTAGAGGAATGACTCTTTATCAGTAGTTAACCAACAAGAAACCAACTTTAGATTTCCTTCATGTTTTTGGATGTAAGTGTTTTGTACTAAGGAATGATGGAGATAACTTGGGCAAATTTGAAGCAAATGCAGATGAAGCTATTTTTGTTGGATATGCAGCAGGGAAAGCCTATAAAGTCTACAATCTAAGAACCAACATTGTTATGGAATCTGTACATGTTGTGTTTGATGATCAAAAGATTCTAGGTCTAAATGATGGAGGCTCCCATGAAAAGTTGAAATTTGAGAATGATGTAGAAGGAAGAATGTACAATGATGATGATGAAGAAAATGAAGATCATTACCATGAAAATTCACCAAGAGTTGTTGGCCCAACTAGAAGTGATGCTCACACTGGAAATGAAGCATCCGTTGATAGTCATATTGAAGCATCCGTTGAGAGTCATTCTTGACAATATTAGAGATGCATCCGTTGATAGTAATTCTCAAGCATCCGTCGACAGGCAAAATGATGCATCCGTTGACAGTCAACTTCATAATTCTGCAAGCACAACAAACTCAGGGGGAGTTTCTCAGGGTCAAAATTCAATGCTAAATCAACATGATCATGCTCATGAAAATGAAGCAACCTCATCAAGATCAAACCTTCCACCTGCAAGAAAATGGACTAGAGATCATCCATTTGAGTTAATCATTGGTTAATCAAATTCAGGAGTCCAAACTAGGAGGGCCACTCAAGCAGAATGCCTATATAGTAGCTTCCTGTCTCAAGAGGAACCTAAGAAAGTGGAAGATGCCCTTCTAGATCCAGATTGGGTCTTAGCAATGCAAGAAGAGCTAAACCAATTTGAAAGAAATAAAGTCTGGAAGCTTGTGCCCAAACCTGATGATAGAGGTGTCATAGGTACTAAATGGGTTCTCAAGAATAAGACAGATGAAAATGGCATAATTTTGAGGAATAAAGTTAGATTAGTGGCAAATGGCTATTCTCAAGAAGAAGGGATAGATTTTGATGAAACTTTTGCTCTAGTGGCAAGACTTGAGGCAATCAGAATCTTCCTAGCCTATGCAGCACATGCCAATTTCAAGGTCTATCAGATGGATGTCAAAAGTGCCTTTCTAAATGGGGAACTAGAAGAAGAGGTCTATGTCCATCAACCTCCTGGCTTTGAAGATCCAGAATTTCCAGAATATGTATATCTTCTCATGAAAGCACTTTATGGTTTGAAGCAAGCACCAAGAGCCTGGTATGACACTTTGTCTCAATTTCTTTTGGAGAATCACTTCACTAGAGGTACAGTAGATTAAACCTTATTTCATAGGAATATCAATGGCTCTTCAATACTTGTTCAAATGTAGATGATATTATTTTTGGGTCTACAGATGAGAAGCTTTGCAAAAGGTTTTCCAAACTTATGCAAAGTAGGTATGAAATGAGCATCATGGGTGAATTAACTTACTTTCTTGGCTTACAAGTAAAGCAAGTTAATGAGGGCATTTTCATAAGTCAAACAAAATATATTTATGATCTTTTAAACAAATTTGACTTAATGGATTGTACCTCTGCAAAAAAACCTATGGCCACTGCAACTAAGCTTGAGTTGAATACTAGGAAAAAGTCTGTGGACATCTCAAGCTATAGAGGCATGGTAGGTTCACTTCTCTACCTAACAGCTAGTAGACCTGATATAATGTTTCTACTTATCTTTGTGCTAGATTTCAAGCTGACCCTAGAGAGTTTCACTTGCTAGCTATTAAAAGAATTTTCAGGTATCTCAAGGGAACACCAAACCTTGGCATTTGGTACCCAAGAGAATCTGGTTTTGATCTAACTGGCTACTCAGATGCAGATTATGCAGGTTGCAGAATTGATAGGAAAAGTAGTACAGGTTCCTGTCAATTTCTAGGAAACAGGCTTATTTCATGGTTTAGTAAGAAACAGAACTCAGTCTCCACTTCTACAACTGAAGCTGAGTACATTGCTGCTGGAAGTTGTTGTGCACAGATTCTATGGATGAAAAATCAACTTATTGACTATGGTCTAAAAGTTTAGAAGATTCCAATTTTCTGTGACAACACAAGTGCTATTGCCATCACAGGGAATCCAGTGCAACATTCGAGAACCAAGTATATTGACATCAAATACCACTTCATTAGGGAACATGTGATGAATGGTACAGTAGAAATGCACTTTGTGCCAAGTGAAATGCAGCTGGCAGATATCTTCACCAAGCCTCTTGATGAATCCACATTCACAAGATTGGTAGGTGAACTAGGTATGCTTAATTTGTCATAATTCCTAGTGATATTTGATCTGACTGCATTGCAGCTAGAAATGTGTTTTGATTTACTTGAGAATTAAAAACTCTCAGAAAAATTTTCTGCAGAAATTTTGTCCAAGGCAAAATTATCTTATCAACTAATATCCTTTTACCCGTTGTTAGTATAAACACATTCCTAGATTTTCGTATATCAACGGATAACAGGTTATCCACATCATCGACGGATAAACTGTTTCTCAACCATTCATTTTATATCCGTTGATTTACATATTTTCTTTATATATAGCCGTTGGTAAATGTGTATATATAGGCATGGCTGTATTTATTTATTTTCTTTTATTAACTGACAGTTACTTTTGACCAATGGGTAATTACTTTTAATTATTTCATTTTCAACTCTTGAAAAATATAAAAGGCTGTCTTGTGCTCTCACATCTCACTTTTATCCACTTTCAAGATTCTCATAAGTAAACTGCATCCTCTTCACTAAAACTCTCTGCAACAAAAGTTCAAACACTTCAATGGCGCCTATTGTTAAGATGATGTCTTCCACTGGGTTCACCTATGAGAAGAACAACTTCGCGGCCTATGTTGATACTGTGAATGCTCCAGAAGTTTATCACACAATGATGAGTTTCGTGAAGAACTGTAGGCTGTCGTATGCTATGACTACCACCACACCCCTCATCCATGAAGTAATTGAGGAGATGTAGACATCGGCTGAATTCAATGGTACTAATGAAACTCTATCTTTTTCTCTTAAGGGTAACAACTATGTGGTTAATTCTGATGTCCTAACTACATGTTTGAAATTACCTGAGAATAATTGTTCATCTGCACCAACTGATGCTGAAATTGTTACCATGCTTAATTCAATTAATTATGCTTTTAGTACTGATAATTTAGGCAAAATTGTTAGGAAGGGCATGGTTAAAGAATGGAGTTATCTTTGTGATGCCTTCATTAAAACTTTTTCTGGTAAAATTAGCAATTTTGATGCTGTTACTAAATCCATGCTTGTGATGCTATGTATGCTCTTAACTAATAGATATCATAATTTTAGCACACTAGTGATGTATGAAATGGCAACTAAATTAGGTAATAAAGAAGCTAGGGGCAAGAATATCTACTTTGCTAGATTTTTGATGCTCTTAGCCCTGCATATTTCTGAGAATGAGCTATCCATTTCTAACCCGGATAGCAAGTTCAATTGTTTTGTACAGGAGAAGAGAGTCCTTAGTGACTTGATTCGAATGAATCTGAATGCAGGGGTACAATTGGTTTATCTTCCAATTGTTCAGGTAGCTTATAACCTTAATACTCCTATCTCTACCCCCCAAATTTCTTTGTCTTCCACTATCACAATGGAGTCTGTAGTTGTGACCAAACAGGCTCCTACCAAGGTGACCAAATCCAGAGTTCCAAAACCACAATCTAAAAAGCAAACCTCAAGTGTCTCTCAAAAGACACCTGTTGTAAAACCTACCAAAACTCTTGAGGGGAGTGTGAAGGTGGTAGTGAGTGGTGAGGGACAGGGTGCAAGCCCTAAGAATAAGGTAGGTGAGGAGAGTGCACCAAATAGCCAAGCCTTAGTTACATCTTCTCAACAGGGTGTGACTACTGAATCAAGTTCCCCACAAGGAACACTGCACAAAAGGGTCAGAGACACAACAAGCCCTCTCTCAAAAACCTATGAAAGAAGAGTAAAATCTAAAACCATAGGGGAATCACAGGGTGCACACACAGTACAGCAAACTGTACCTTCTCAAAGTCAGTTTGCTGTGGCTCCAGCAAATGTGGAGTCACAGCCCCCTATTCATAACCTTCAAATTGATACACATTACAATCCACCATCACCAACTCCATCTCTGGATGTGGATATGATATCTACATCAATTCCTGATTCTCCATCTTTAAGATTCTTGGAGAAGCCCCAATCTGCAATTGGTGGTCATCATCTTTTAGATGATTTGTTGGGCCATCAATCTTCCATTCCTGAATTCACAACAAAATCTGTGGCCTCATCTTTGAAATCAATCTCCACAGATTCAGTGTTGGTTTTCACTTCAACGGATACTATCTTTCCTTCATCAACGGATATCCTTCATCCGTTGACAAGTGTTTCTCCATCAACGGATGCGCCTATGTCTATCCATCCGTTGATAGCTATAACTACTCCATCAACGGATATCCCTTATCCGTTGATAACTCACTCTACCACTGCTATATCTGACATTCCTGTGTCAAGTGTGGAGGAGTTCTCAGTAGTTGAAACACTTTGGATTGAGGGAAGGGAGTGAGAGGCTGCCTTGTGAGCAGGCAAAAGGAGAGGTAAATAATGAGAGGCTGACCATTTCTTCAGGTCAGGCAGAGCAAGAGAGTTCCACCTTAGTAGGTGAAGGTGAGGGTGTGAGAGGTGTGAGCCAAGGGGAGCCCCTGATGCAATAAAAGAGAGATGAGAGGAGAGAAGGGACTACAGGAGAAATAAGGCAGGAAGATCCAGCCATTGCAAGTGAGTTAATGGAGGTTAATGAAGCTTCTAAAGAGATTGAATTTCAACAAGAATATCAGTCAATCATTGACTCCATCTCTTTGGATCCTGAAACCTTTACTCATCCTGTTTTTGCCTATCAAGTCATGGCACAACAGGGAAATGTGGAGGCAGAGGAGGCAATGCACCTAGTGCACACCTCACAATCTCTACAAAGAGAAAAGGAAGTTGTAACAACTCTGCCTTCAGAAGCTGAAAGTGAAGAGTTTGGCAATGATGACAGTGCTAGCACAGAAAATGATGAAGAAGTCAATATGGAGGATACTCCAGAATGACTATTTTCTACTACCACTGTGGTTGGTGACTTCAATGTGGAAATTATGAAGCAATATCAAACTGCTATGGCTGAGCACCAGAATGCAGATCCACAGAGGAAGGCTGTCCTTCAGCAAATAACGGCCTCCCTGAAACTTCACAAGATGCAAATGGTTGTTCAAAGAACACAACAAGAGGAGGTTTAAACTGCAATCAGAGAAATGAAAGTACAACTAGATGCCAGGATTGAGGCACTATCCCCTACTACCACTCAGAAGGTGCTGACTAGCAAACTGTTAAAAGAAGATAGCCTGGCCAAGTCTGTTCAGCATCTTTCCTCCAGAGTGGATAGTATGGAATCTCAAATGAAGCAAATCATTGCCAACCAAGCAAAACAGACTGAGCTACTGGAAAGGCTACTTGCAGCCTCACCTCCAGCCCTTGATGCTAAAAAAAAGGGGGAGAAAAAGGAAACAAGAATAGAAGAGGTTGCAGCTACTACTAGTCAATTTCAAGCTGCCAGTAGCAAGATAGCACAAATTGAGGGGGAGCAACAGCCAACTATTGTGGTCAATCCAACAGATTTTTCTATAGAGGCTTCCCCTGTGAAGAAACAAATGGTTTTGCATGAGATTCAGAATCTATCAGAAATCTCAGAAGCTGAGAGGCAAGCCAGAATAGAAGCCTTAGAAAAGATTAACAAGGAGGCAAGTGAAAGAATTATGAGGACAGAGATAATGATCAATGAATCAATTATATCAACTTTGTTCTCTACTCAAGCTTCTACTCCAACAATCTCAACCACAATTCTGAAGGTGCTCACTCCAGAAATTGTGGCTCCTACATTCTATGATGTTGAACCATCTTATGTCAAAGAATTTGAACCATACATAAGAACCAGAGCCTACTCTCCACCAAAAGCAAATGGGAAGAACAAGTTACAATTGGACTTTCCATTTCCCAAGGAGGATAATGAGAAGCTAATGGGAGATACAATCAAAGAGTTCAAGGAAAAGACAAATAAAAGCGTAAGAGATTGGATGGCTGTAATTATAAGGAATGGAAAAGTGTTAAACATATCCAACAGCCATCCTAGATTTGTTGAAACAAAAAGAGAGGAGACCTCCAGACTTCTCAGGGAAGCTCATCCAAGTAAAGAAGAGAGATATAAAAACTCAGATGAGAACAAGCCAAGCTGGCTCAGGAGTTATTGGATGAGGTAGAGGATGAAATGAGGGAACCTGAGGAAGTCCCCAAATCCAAACCCAAAAGGAGAGTGAAAACAAAGGCAAAGAGGCATGTCTCTCCAGAAAATGTAAGTAAAGAAACTACTGGCTCATCAATATCTATTTCTGCACAAGTAATCAACCCAGCTGTGAATTTCCATGGTGACCCTATAATACCTAAAGAGGAACCAATGAATCTTGACTCCATTGAAGTTCCTTCATTCTTGCTGAAGCCTCAATAGAAACCTAAACAGAAGAAAAGGATACCAAGGAAGCAACCTTCAAAGGAACCAATTCAAGTTGCTAGGGTGCCTGCTATTGTCAAGCAGCCAATCTTGGAAAACAAGGATGATTTAATGTAAAACCCCCAGATCCAGGGTCAAGGATTGGGTCGTTACGGTCTCACACACACAACAGTTATAGTCCCAGAGATGAAATTGAAATAAGTCTTACATTAAAGGGTTACGAATAAAAGTTATTACAATCCCAAAAGGATAACATCATAAGTTTAAAAGTTTTGCCGTTAATTACATTAATTATACATATAGTTAAACAGGAAACAAAAGCTGTCTAACTATGCTACCTCAGTAATGGCGGCTAGCATCTCAGCGGGGAGTCCGGTGGGTCGGGTAACCTGCTTGCGCCGAGTGCGCCTGACGCGAGCCATCTATCCTAGCTGTTGTTGTGACATAATATGAACAAAGCAAGGGTGAGCGAAAGCCCACCAACAATAATATAACTGAACAGTGATACATATATACAGCAGTTCAAAATATCCGTTGAAATCATATGCCATGCATTAATGAAGTTATTGCCAGTATAATATAAAGGATGAAGTTACCAGGTAACTCAAAGTATTTGTTTGTAGAAATATCTGCTACATCAAAAGTAAGCGAGATATTCTCATTGTTATTAAAAAGAGGAACTTGCATGAAAAGATTGCAATTCCAGTTATGAACACTTTTCCAGCTCTGCCAACAGTAATCATGTTGCAGGAAATAAATAAGTTTGGATGATGAACAAATGATGGAGTATTCACCGCGCCCGCTGTTCCAATCTTGATGATCAGTCGAGATCGTACAGCTCAAATTAGATTTACTACCGGTAGAAGGAAGAACTGACGGCTTTACTTGTCTACCGCCTTACTAGCTCTCCCCGGCCAACGGTTGGGCCAAAGGGGATGGACCGGCGCTACTCGGCCTCTTACACGACTCCTAGTTCAAATAGAATTCATGATTCTGAATGTAATGTTCGTCCCCCTTTCCCCAAGTATAATACTTGTTGATAAGACTCTACAAGGTAGTCGTATCTAATTGGAAAGGAAAATTCACCAATAACTTCTGAGCTATTTCTTGGTAACGAATATCAACTTGTTCCAACAATCTTACCCCTCGAAAGATGAGAAGGTAAACAACGACTTAATAAGTCAATAGCACCCGAGTTGCGAGTGAAGAGAATACTTTATGACCGGGAAGTCGACAAGATAATTAACATTTTCCAAGTAAGGTTCCCTTATTATTAGGGAGATAGACTCAAAGAAGAATGATGTCTGAGAACCTTTCTTGATATAAGAGTAATAATGATATGACTCCGAAATATTTTTCGTAATAATCGAAGAAGATAAACCTTATTGAGGTTATTCTAAGTATGGAATAAATATTCAGAGAATATTTATTGAATTAAAAATATTTAAAGAATATTTAGGAATATGAAAGAATATCTTTAATCAGAGTATTTTTCAAAATAATCCCTGAAGAAATATCAGGAGAATATTTATTGAATAAATAAATATTTAAATGAATATTCAAAATAATATTCATTAATTAATAAGACCTGAAAGGAATATTTAAGATAATATTCATAATTAATTAGGAATTTAAATGAATATTCAAAAAGTAATATTCATTTAATGAATAATATTCTAAATGAATATCAAGTAATATTCATTTAGTAATCCAAGCCTCAAAGGAATATTCGAGATAATATTCGATAAATAAATCAAGCTTCAGATGAATATTAAAATAATATTCATCAAGTAATTAATATCTTAAATGAATATTCAAAAGTAATATTTATTTAATAATATTCTAAATGAATATCCAAATAATATTCATTTAGTAGTCTCATCTTTAGAAGAATATTCGAAATAATAATCGATAATCAATTCGACACTGAATGAATACTGAAAAATATTATTCGTCGAATGGTTACGTTCAAATAATTATTTGAAGTAAGGATCGTGAAATAAATAATCTCGAACGAATATTCAAATAATATTCGTCGCCCAAATAATGGAAAATATTTACTTAAATATTTTCCTCCGAGGTAATCTCGATATATCAAGAAATATTGACTCCCGGTCTATATTTGATGAATAAGTTGTATACGCCCTTCTATGAGGGTCTTACAATAACTGGCTTATAATTGATACGTTAGCTATCTAATTTATAAGCCAATAACAATCAGGGAACAAGCATAATGATATAACTTGAAAGTAGGCAAGCATGCTATGGCATATGTATAACAGAAAACATATATATATATATATATATATATATATATATATATATATATATATATATATATATATATTCAATCACAACAACAGCCTAAAAGAAGGGAATTGAAACTTGCCTGGTAGTCGAGTACGGTAAGGGGTAGTGGTAGCGGGTCCCGGTTCAGCTTGGTGATCTATAAATAGCCAAGGCATTCGGGATTAATCACTTAACATCTTAAAAGTTAAGTTATACTTAAATCGAAACACGTTCTCGAGTTATCTCGTTATACCCCTTTTAGTGGATTCCTTTTTATCATTGATCCGACCCGACATTCGTTCGTTAATATGACATGTCACTGTACTTATACTTGGGACATACTTAAGTCATACAAGTTCTAAGGTCGATCGTTACGAACCAATATTATACTCCGAGTTTTATCGCCCGTTTTCTAAGTGTTTTACCGAAGTTATAATAGAGTCGTCTTTTAGGGGTTCGTTCGCGTTTAATCTCGACTCGAATATATTTAATAAATCGAAAAATGATCCTTTTGACATACGGTTTTCTTTCAAACCTTCCTTTTTACCTCTAGTATTTATTTACCAAGATTCGTCATGACTTTACATATTTTATCGGGGTTCAACTTAAGTTACGAACTTTCGTTTACGGATTCGAACTACTTTTAGTAAATCGGTCATAAATCCTAAACCGTAAGTCTGTTTCACGTGATCTTTTTATCAAAACGAAGCTTAGAACATTACCTATCCTATCATGGCAGATAAAGTCTCTGGACAGTAGGGTTTTGACATGGAAAATGGCATACAAAACATGGTATTGTAAAATTGGACATTATAACGGCTGTAATACGAACGTTCCAAAAAATCACTATCAACAACCCAAGCCACACCGGGCATCTAAACAACTTATACACATAATAAGCATCTCACAAGTCCAGAGGCTACTGATCTTAGCATCAAAATCATCATGCATTTTAAATCATATAACTAATTACATAATCATGCTTATAATTATCACTAAAATCATACCAAGCTAAATCCATCAAGAACATGCTTAAAACTCAAAGTAGATCTAGGGTTTTCAAGTCTTATACCTTCCTTGTAGTATGTACTAGCCCCACAAATCTTGGTATTGCCCTTGGATAGCCTTAACTTAGCTAGGATCAACCATGAAAACAAGAAAAACAAAGATTAGTTCTAAAAAAACACTATTCATCATCACCTTCTTGATTTTATATCTCAAGAATGGAATGGAATTTGAAGCTAAAATTTATAGGGTATCTTTGTTATGATATGTAGGACTCACCTAATTAATCTTGAGGTTTTTGAATGGTGGGAACCCTTCCTCTAGCTTCTTGGCCGAGAGCTTCCATCTTTCTTTCTAACTTTCAAATTTATATTCCTTAAATCCATTCGTTAAATACTTAAGGCTATCAGTGTCCAGGGAACCCTCGGAGAAAATAAAAGTGCAGTTTTTCAGAATCCGACAGCTTTTACATACACTTATTTTCCCCCTGGATCACTAATACGAACTCGGAAATCCGTTCTGAATACTTCTATATAGTGTCATCTAATATTATTCTATACTCCCACCAAAACACTATTCATTATTTATTCTTTACTTGTTCTCTTAGGGTTGTACAATTGTCCGTATTCTCTTCCGATCGTTCCTTAACCTTTTTACGAAACTACTGGATTAATCGTTATCGATCTGGATGACATGAGAGTATTCTCCTGCTTGAAATTGCCATATCTTATTCCCTTAGAAGATAGATTATTCTTACCTATGTTGTCACCCTTTAGCATTCTTCAAGACATAGATATAATAAAGTCGAATTCCATTCATTCTTTCCAAATATCAATTATTACATTGTAGTCGTAACCACTATTCATTCTCACATCATTAAATACATAAAAGTTTTAATTCCACCCAAAATCTGGGTTCTTACAGTCTCCCCTCCTTAAAAGGATTCCGTCCCGGAATCAGTTTGAAAACAAGTGGGGGTACTTCTCTTGCATTGCGCTTTCAAGTTCCCAGGTTGATTCTTCTACATTGTGGTTCTGCCACAAAACTCTGACTAGCTGAATGACCTTGTTTCGGAGCACTTGTTCCTTCCGGTCTATGATTTCCACAGGTTGCTCTACATAGGTCAAGTCTGGTTGCATGTCCACTTGCTCATACTCTACAATATGCTTGGCATCCGGATTATACTTCCTCAGCATCGAAACATGGAACACATTGTGCACCTGCTGTAGATTCGGAGGCAATGCGAGCTCATAAGCTAGTTCCCCAATCCGTCTCAAGATCTCAAATGGTCCAATGTATCTGGGACTCAGCTTTCCTTTCTTCCCAAATCTCATTAAACCTTTCCAAGGTGACACTTTCAAGAACACTAGGTCCCCTACTTCGTATTCCTTGCCTTTCCGAGCTAAGTCGGCATATTTCTTTTGTCGATCCTGGGCTGCTACCAACCGTCCCATGATTAGATCTACTGCATCTTTAGTTCGTTGGACCACTTCGGGCCCGAGCATCTTTCGCTCTCCAACTTCATCCCAATACAAGGGAGATCGACATTTTCTTCCATAAAGGGCCTCATAAGGTGGCATCCCAATGCTTGAATGATAACTGTTATTGTAGGAGAACTCAATCAATGGCAAGTGATCATCCCAATTTCCTTTGAAGTCTATCGCGCAGACTCTCAACATATCCTCTAGCGTTTGGATGGTCCTCTCACTTTGCCCATCTGTCTGGGGGTGGTAGGCTGTGCTCATGTTCAGCCGGGTCCCTACACATTCTTGAAAACTTCTCCAAAACCTGGAGTTAAATCTAGGATCTCGATCGGATACTATTGCGACTGGGACTCCATGTCGCGCCACTATCTCTTTTAAGTAGATGTCCACTAGTCTGTCGACCGTGTACCTTTCGTTGATCGGGAGAAAGTGAGCTGACTTCGTCAGTTGATCTACAATTACCCATATGGCGTCATGATTAGCCTTGGTCCTTGGTAAACCTACTACGAAATCCATGGCTATGTGTTCCCATTTCCATTCTGGAATCTCTAAGGGATGTAGAAGTCCGCTGGGCTTCTGGTGCTCTGCTTTCACTCGTTGGCAGGTCAAGCATCTGCTTACCCATTCTGCTACGTCCTTTTGCATGTTGGGCCACCAGTAATACTCCTTCAAATCCCTATACATTTTGGTGCTACCGGGGTGCACTGAGTATCTTGAGTTGTGGGCCTCATTTAAAATCTCATCCTTGAGTTCCTGAACGTTTGGGATCCATATCCTGTATGTGTACCTCATGATCCCTTCCTTGTCTCTTTCACACTTAGTTTCCTCCCCGGTCATTAGCTCTTCTGTGGAGTTCTCTTCTTCCTCCATCATCCGTTCCTGGCACAGTCTAATCTTTTCTAACAATGGAGGTTGGATTCTAATTTCCATCAACTTTTCTTGGCCCTCTCCAGGTAACTTAACCTCAATTTCCAACTTCTCAAAATCTTTCACTAGTTCTTCCTCTGAAGTTATCATTTTGAGCTTTTCTTTCCTATTAACGGCGTCAGCCACCACATTGGCTTTGCCCGGGTGATAGCGAATTTCACAGTCGTAATCCTTGATTAACTCTAACCATCTCCTCTGGCGCATGTTAAGCTCTTTCTGAGTGAAAATGTACTTGAGGCTCTTATGGTCAGTGTAAATCTCGCACTTTTCCCCATACAGGTAGTGTCTCCAAATCTTTAAAGCGAAGACTATGGCTGCTAGTTCTAGATCATGCGTGGGATATCTGACCTCATAATCCTTCAATTGCCTAGACGCATACGCTATTACCTTGTCGTGCTGCATAAGCACGCATCCCAGTCCTTTATGCGAAGCATCACTGTAAATCACAAAATCTCATTTTCCATCAAGTAATGCCAGCACTGGGGCTGTCACCAGCCTCTTCTTTAACTCTTGGAAACTCTTCTCGCATTTCTCAGTCCATTCAAATTTCTCGGTTTTACGGGTAAGTCGAGTTAATGGAGCTGCGATTTTCGCAAAGTCTTGGACAAATCTCCTGTAATATCCGGCCAGTCCAATGAAACTCCTCACCTCGGTTGGAGTAGTTGGCCGTTCCCAGTTTGAAACTGCTTCTATCTTGGAGGGGTCAACCAACACTCCTTCTCTATTGATCACGTGCCCTAAGAATTGTACCTCATTTTTCCAAAACTCACACTTGGAGAACTTGGCATATAACTGCTCCTTCCTGAGTATTTCTAAGGTTATCCTTAAATGTTCAGCGTGTTCTGCCTCTGTCTTTGAGTAGATGAGAATATCATCAATGAAGACTATCACGAATTTGTCCAAATATTCCTTGAACACTCTATTCATTAGGTCCATGAAGGCTGCTGGGGCGTTGGTCAATCCAAATGACATAACTAAGAACTCATAATGTCCATATCTGGTACGGAATGCAGTCTTCGGGATATCTTCAGGTTTGATCTTCAGTTGGTGATATCCCGTTCTCAAATCAATCTTAGAGAAGTATTCAGCGCCTCTTAGCTGGTCAAACAAATCGTCTATCCTGGGCAATGGATACTTATTCTTTATGGTTAGCTTGTTCAATTCTCTGTAGTCGATGCATAACCTCATACTCCCATCCTTTTTCTTAACAAACAACACTGGTGCGCCCCAAGGCGACACACTGGGCCTTATTATGCCCTTATCCAACAATTCCTGTAATTGTTTAGCTAGCTCCTTCATTTCTACTGGGGCTAATCGGTACGGGGCCTTCGAAACCGGCACCGTCCCCGGGGCTAACTCGATGGCAAACTCAATTACCCTATCAGGTGGTAGTCCGGGAAGATCTTGTGGGAACACGTCCTCGAACTCATTAACTACCCGAATGTCTTGCAATCTTGGCACTTCCTTCTGAGTGTCTATAACGTAAGCTAAATAAGCCTCGTTCCCTTTTCGTAACAATCTCTTGGTTTGCGCCATGGTCAGAATATTCTGGGTCTGTCGCATCCCCTTAAACACTATTTCTTTCTTCCCTGGGGTTTTCAACTTAACCTTTTTCCCTTTACAATCTATCCGCGC
Source organism: Saposhnikovia divaricata (assembly GCA_036435485.1). NCBI lineage: Eukaryota > Viridiplantae > Streptophyta > Magnoliopsida > Apiales > Apiaceae > Saposhnikovia > Saposhnikovia divaricata. Next base: position 60,877,109 of record CM071597.1, on the reverse strand, counting down.
ATCATTGCGAGACAACCCATCCATACCCAAAATGACATCGAATTCCCCTAGCTTAAAAGGAATTAAATCGACATAGAAGGATCGTCCTCCTATTTCTAGCTTACAATCAGGGTGAATTTGATTAACCGGTACGATTTCCTGATTAGCTATTTCTACTTGTAAGGAATCTCTTAGTTGCTGGGTTTTAAGTTTCAATTTATGCGCAAAATCTTTAGATATAAAAAACTTAGTTGCTCCTGAATCAAATAAGACATTTGCACTGACTTAATTGAGAGAAAATGTACCTGCTATCACATCTGTGTCCCTCATGGCATCTTGTACTGACATATTAAAAGTCCTAGCAGTTGGTGGCCTATTTGAGGCAACCTTGCTTGCTCCTGATGCTGCTGGTTTGCTCCTTGGGCAATCCTTCCTCATGTGCCCTCGCTGTCCACACTGGAAACAGGTTATGCTGTTAGGGATGACCGTGGTGCAAGAGGTAGCATAGTGCCCAGCTCGCCCACACTTATAACATTTTATCTGCTTCAGGTTGCACACCCCGGAGTGCCTCTTCCCACAAGTAGCACAAAATGGCAATGGAGGTCGAGAAGGGTTGGAACGGGACATTCCTGATTGATGGCCGCCCTGGCTCACACTTACACTCGCAGATGGTTTAAACCCTACATTCCTCCCAGGTAGGGAAACCGCTCCTCGATTAAACTTGGTTGGGGGTTTTCCTCCAGCGGATTTTCCGCCCATACTAACATGCTTTCTCTTTATCCCCCTTTCTCTCTCTCTCTCTGCATCTGATCACTACCAGCCTCCACAATGGTTGCCTTCTGCACCAAGGTGGCATAATCGGTAATCTCTAAAACCGCCACCCTATTCTGGATCCACTGCTTCAGCCCTTGTTGAAACCTGCTAGCTTTCTTTTCTTCTGTGTTTACAAACTCTGGCACAAATCTCGACAGCTCAGTAAATTTGGCCTCATAGTCAGCCACTGACATATTGTTCTGTTTCAGTTCCAAAAACTTAAGTTCCATCTGGGTTTTCATGAACTTCGGGAAGTACTTCTCCAGGAATAATTGTTTGAAAGTTTCCCAGGCTATGACAGCATCAGTCTCCATGTTCTTCTTGGCTTCCCACCAATAATTGGCCTCTCCCTTTAGTAGGTAAGTAGCAAAAATAGTCTTCTGAGCCTCATTGATACTCAGAATCTCGAAAGATTTTTCCATTTCCTTGATCCAGGCCCTCGCCTCAACGGAATCAGCCGATCCGTGGAACTCTGGGGGCTTAAGGGACTTAAAAGCCCTAAAGGAATTTGCCACTGAAGTGTTGTTGCCTGGTGGTGGTTGGGGGTATTGGTTCAAATTCTGCCTAAGTAGATCCATAAACTGGCCCATGGGGTTTCCGCCCTGGTTCTCCCCTTCCTGTTCTACTTCAGTTTCTCCACCCTCGATTTCCCCCTCAAATTCTTTAGAGTACAGGGGTTCATCCTCTGCTCCATACTGGGAATCTTCTTGCTCATTATAATCCTGATCTTGTTCTTCACTACTTTCATGGTTTTCCTCGTGTTGGTTGTGACTCTCTTGGTCAGTAGATTCTCGGGGGTTAGCCCTAGTGCCCATTCGTCTTGGAGGCATTTTACTGAAAATTTGGAAAATTTTACATTAGGTTCACTTACCTGTTTTAAAGGATTTTTCCTTGCATAATTCTTTACATGATTGGGTTTAAGATCCCACAGTTTTATATCTAATGGCAACTTAATCAAAAAAATAGTACATGTGCTAATAAACTCGTGATCACATCCCAACAAATTGAAATAACTGAAAGGGAAACAAATATATACCAGGTACCGAAAAGGTACAACATCCGAGTTACAACGATAGTTTAAAGTACAACCATCCTAACAACAACAATACATCAAAAGTGAAATACGCTGTCTATCTGTCTAGTCTGCAAAAAGGGAAAATAAGTACAAGAAAACCATCCCTACAAAAGCCGGCACTACTACGTCCGTACATGACTAGACAACTAGACTACTGCATCACTACATCTGAAATCAGCCGCCACGATGAAACATCATCCGAACCCTCCCCATGGCGATGCAGAAAATCTCCTCGGCATCTGCTCTGTCTACCCTACCATGCCCATCAGTAGGCAACCGTCGCACCCTCACCCGAGCCCTCAGCTCGATACGGGTCACAGCCCTATACCCAACCCTGTCACTGATAGTCCTCCTGCCCTGCAACCTCATCCGGGCGGCTCTCTCTGCTTCTAACTCCCTCCTAGACTCTGCCAACCTGGCATTCGCCACAGACAACTCTCTATAAAGCCCGTTCAAAATCAAGTTGTGAACACATACTGGGACTCCTCCTATCAGGACATGAGGTGGGGTGGATGGCTCAGCTGGAGCGGCAGTCTCTGTCTGCTGGGGCTCTGGGGTAAGCTCCTCAAACTCATCGGGGAATGGGCTCACAGATAGTGGTGGTGGGGTAGGGGCTCTCTCAACAGAGGGGGGTGGCACTCGTAGTCCGGAACTCCCTACTGCATCCTCCACTGGCTCTACCTCATCTACAGCCTGTCCAACAACAGCAGCCATGACCTGGTCAGTGGTCATATCAGTATCCTCCTCCATGGTCCTAATCTCAGATACAACCCAATAATCCTCATCCTCAACAACTAACTTAGCATCCTGTCCTGTCTGGATCCCCTCCGGGTCCTCCTCCCCCTCAGTCTCAACAACATCTGTGTCAGCATCAACCTGGACCTCCTCAGGGTCCTCCTCCTCAGACTCGATCACATCTGTATCAGCATCAACCTGGACCTCCTCAGCGTCCTCCTCCTCAGGCTCAGTATCCTCCTCAGGCAAGTGCTCATAGTATGGGTCCCTAGTCCGGAACATGTCCTCATCATGCTGTCTCGCAGCTACCTCCTGGGCCGACATGTCGCTCGCCTACACAAGACGAACTATGTTACTATCATGATACTTAAAAAGTTCCCGTAAGGGTTTTAGGTGAACCTGGAAAGGGTTCTTATTATATTATTGAATTTATTATTATATAACGTCGTATCATCTCTTGGGATATATAACTCTCGCTCTGATACCATCTCTGTAACACCCCCAGATCCGGGGTCAGGGATTGGGTCGTTACGGTCTCATAACTTATACCTAATACTTGACTTGAGTCCACAATAAATAAATCACATGCTGTGACCCCACAATAATTTCCACTCACACACACAACAGTTATAGTCCCAGAGATGAAATTGAAATAAGTCTTACATTAAAGGGTTACGAATAAAAGTTATTACAATCCCAAAAGGATAACATCATAAGTTTAAAAGTTTTGCCGTTAATTACATTAATTATACATATAGTTAAACAGGAAACAAAAGTTGTCTAACTATGCTACCTCAGTAATGGCGGCTAGCATCTCAGTGGGGAGTCCGGTGGGTCGGGTAACCTGCTTGCGCCGAGTGCGCCTGACGCGAGCCATCTGTCCTAGCTGTTGTTGTGACATAATATGAACAAAGCAAGGGTGAGCGAAAGCCCACCAACAATAATATAACTGAACAGTGATACATATATACAGCAGTTCAAAATATCCGTTGAAATCATATGCCATGCATTAATGAAGTTATTGCCAGTATAATACAAAGGATGAAGTTACCAGGTAACTCAAAGTATTTGTTTGTAGAAATATCTGCTACATCAAAAGTAAGCGAGATATTCTCATTGTTATTAAAAAGAGGAACTTGCATGAAAAGATTGTAATTCCAGTTATGAACACTTTTCCAGCTCTGCCAACAGTAATCATGTTGCAGGAAATAAATAAGTTTGGATGATGAACCAATGATGGAGTATTCACCGCGCCCGCTGTTCCAATCTTGATGATCAGTCGAGATCGTACAGCTCAAATTAGATTTACTACCGGTAGAAGGAAGAACTGACGGCTTTACTTGTCTACCGCCTTACTAGCTCTCCCCGGCCAACGGTTGGGCCAAAAGGGATGGACCGGCGCTACTCGGCCTCTTACACGACTCCTAGTTCAAATAGAATTCATGATTCTGAATGTAATGTTCGTCCCCCTTTCCCCAAGTATAATACTTGTTGATAAGACTCTACAAGGTAGTCGTATCTAATTGGAAAGGAAAATTCACCAATAACTTCCGAGCTATTGCTTGGTAACGAATATCAACTTGTTCCAACAATCTTACCCCTCGAAAGATGAGAAGGTAAACAACGACTTAATAAGTCAATAGCACCCGAGTTGCGAGTGAAGAGAATACTTTATGACCGGGAAGTCGACAAGATAATTAACATTTTCCAAGTAAGGTTCCCTTATTATTAGGGAGATAGACTCAAAGAAGAATGATGTCTGAGAACCTTTCTTGATATAAGAGTAATAATGATATGACTCCGAAATATTTTTTGTAATAATCGAAGAAGATAAACCTTATTGAGGTTATTCTAAGTATGGAATAAATATTCAGAGAATATTTATTGAATTAAAAATATTTAAAGAATATTTAGGAATATGAAAGAATATCTTTAATCAGAGTATTTTTCAAAATAATCTCCGAAGAAATATCAGGAGAATATTTATTGAATAAATAAATATTTAAATGAATATTCAAAATAATATTCATTAATTAATAAGACCTGAAAGGAATATTTAAGATAATATTCATAATTAATTAGGAATTTAAATGAATATTCAAAAAGTAATATTCATTTAATGAATAATATTCTAAATGAATATCAAGTAATATTCATTTAGTAATCCAAGCCTCAAAGGAATATTCGAGATAATATTCGATAAATAAATCAAGCTTCAGATGAATATTAAAATAATATTCATCAAGTAATTAATATCTTAAATGAATATTCAAAAGTAATATTTATTTAATAATATTCTAAATGAATATCCAAATAATATTCATTTAGTAGTCTCATCTTTAGGAGAATATTCGAAATAATAATCGATAATCAATTCGACTCTGAATGAATATTGAAAAATATTATTCGTCGAATGGTTACGTTCAAATAATTATTTGAAGTAAGGATCGTGAAATAAATAATCTCGAACGAATATTCAAATAATATTCGTCGCCCAAATAATGGAAAATATTTACTTAAATATTTTCCTCCGAGGTAATCTCGATATATCAAGAAATATTGACTCCCGGTCTATATTTGATGAATAAGTTGTATACGCCCTTCTATGAGGGTCTTACAATAACTGGCTTATAATTGATACGTTAGCTATCTAATTTATAAGCCAGTAACAATCAGGGAACAAGCATAATGATATAACTCGAAAGTAGGCATGCATGCTATGGCAATATATATATATATATATATATATATATATATATATATATATATATATATATATATATATATTCGATCACAACAACAGCCTAAAAGAAGGGAATTGAAACTTGCCTGGTAGTCGAGTACGGTAAGGGGTAGTGGTAACGGGTCCCGGTTCAGCTTGGTGATCTATAAATAGCCAAGGCATTCGGGATTAATCACTTAACATCTTAAAAGTTAAGTTATACTTAAATCGAAACACGTTCTCGAGTTATCTCGTTATACCCCTTTTAGTGGATTCCTTTTTATCATTGATCCGACCCGACATTCGTTCGTTAATATGACATGTCACTGTACTTATACTTGGGACATACTTAAGTCATACAATTTCTAAGGTCGATCGTTACGAACCAATATTATACTCCGAGTTTTATCGCCCGTTTTCTAAGTGTTTTACCGAAGTTATAATAGAGTCGTCTTTTAGGGGTTCGTTCGCGTTTAACCTCGACTCGAATGTTTTTAATAAATCGAAAAATGATCCTTTTGACATACGGTTTTCTTTCACACCTTCCTTTTTACCTCTAGTATTTATTTACCAAGATTCGTCATGACTTTACATATTTTATCGGGGTTCAACTTAAGTTACGAACTTTCGTTTACGGATTCGAACTACTTTTAGTAAATCGGTCATAAATCCTAAACCGTAAGTCTGTTTCACGTGATCTTTATATCAAAATGAAGCTTAGAACATTACCTATCCTATCATGGCAGATAAAGTCTCTGGACAGTAGGGTTTTGACATGGAAAATGGCATACAAAACATGGTATTGTAAAATCGGACATTATAACGGCTGTAATACGAACGTTCCAAAAAATCACTATCAACAACCCAAGCCACACCGGGCATCTAAACAACTTATACACATAATAAGCATCTCAAAAGTCCAGAGGCTACTGATCTTAGCATCAAAATCATCATGCATCTTAAATCATATAACTAATTACATAATCATGCTTATAATTATCACTAAAATCATACCAAGCTAAATCCATCAAAAACATGCTTAAAACTCAAAGTAGATCTAGGGTTTTCAAGTCTTATACCTTCCTTGTAGTATGTACTAGCCCCACAAAGCTTGGTATTGCCCTTGGATAGCCTTAACTTAGCTAGGATCAACCATGAACACAAGAAAAACAAAGATTAGTTCTAAGAAAACACTATTCATCATCACCTTCTTGATTTTATATCTCAAGAATGGAATGGAATTTGAAGCTAAAATTTATAGGGTATCTTTGTTATGATATGTAGGACTCACCTAATTAATCTTGAGGTTTTTGAATGGTGGGAACCCTTCCTCTAGCTTCTTGGCCGAGAGCTTCCTTTAATGGAGTTCTTTGTTTCTTTTTTTTTTTTTTTGCTTTATTATGGCTTAATACATGTATTATTATGTATATAACTTGGATGCATCTCCTCCTTTTGTGTTGTCACTCATCTATAGGTCCAAGTGTTGGCTTCTTAGTGGACCATGTGTTGGCACCACATTAAACAACTCCATTTTTGGTTAAATGCTAAAGAATCATCCTAGTTGTAGTTGACTTTCATGTGACATACTTTGGTTTCTATTATTCCATCCACTTGCACATACATGTATCTTGCTTTCTATGCTTGATTCTGTGTCCGGTTATTGCTCGTTTCGATTGATCGTTCGTAGGAATATTTCACGGATTTCTATTTAGGGTTTACCGGGAATCTTTCTAATATTAATACTATCGTTCTCCATCTTTCTTTCTAACTTTCAAATTTATATTCCTTAAATCCATTCGTTAAATACTTAAGGCTATCAGTGTCCAGGGAACCCTCGGAGAAAATAAAAGTGCGGTTTTTCAGAATCCGACAGCTTTTACATACACTTATTTTCCCCTGATCACTAATACGAACTCGAAAATCCGTTCCGAATACTTCTATATAGTGTCGTCTCATATTATTCTATACTCCCACCAAAACACTATTCATTCTTTATTCTTTACTTGTTCTCTTAGGGTTATACAATTGTCCGTATTCTCTTTCGATCGTTCCTTAACCTTTTTACGGAACTACTGGATTAATCGTTATCGATCTGGATGACATGAGAGTATTCTCCTGCTTGAAATTGCCATATCTTATTCCCTTAGAAGATAGATTATTCTTACCTATGTTGTCACCCTTTAGCATTCTTCAAGACATAGAAATAATAAAGTCGAATTCCATTCATTCTTTCCAAATATCAATTATTACATTGTAGCCGTAACCACTATTCATTCTCACATCATTGAATACATAAAAGTTTTAATTCCACCCAAAATCTGGGTTCTTACATTTTATCTATCAGGCAGATATTGAAGAATACTCTGGCATGAATCTGTATCTGGATGAATTGTCAGAAGTAAGAGGAATTGACAAATACAAACATTTGCCTGAAAGATTGGTCTTTGTATACAAGGGAGGAAAGGAAAGGACATGGCCACTACAGAGGGTTCTTGAAGAAAATTATCTGACTTTAACCAAGGTGTTCTCTGCAATTAAGAGATACACAGGGTTCTCCAAGATAGCAAAAGGGGAGATACTGGACAGAATAGAACAGATAAGGAGAGAATGGAACTCACCATCAAGACTACCAAAGAAGATGAAGATCCCATACAATGGATAGAAAATCCACATTCAACCCTTCTGGATGTTGAAGTTCAGGGATGAAGATGGAAACAGAAGATTCTTCAGGTTAGAAGACCAACTATCAAAGGCTAGTTTTCAATACCTGAGATGGTTACAACAAAAGCTAAATCCAAAAGTTGTTGAAGAAGATGCCTTCTATAGGCAACTCCAAATGCAGATTGAGTCCAACTCTACTAAAGAAGGAAAATCAAGGGTGATGCCAACCAGAAAGAAGAAAGAGTTTTAATCTGCTCAGTCTAGAGGAGCACTTCTCTGTAAATTTCTCAAACTTTCTGTTTTTAATTTTTGTAGCTTAATACAATTTTTGCATTGTTCTATATATATCTTTAGGATTGTTTTGTTATCATCAAGGTCCTGAATTTATGCTTTATTGCCATCAAGTATAAATTGGGAGATTGTTAGGAATATGTTGTACTTGATGATAACTTCACAATCAATCAAATTGTATAAGTATTGTAGCTGTCAACGGATGAGGATTTATAACTCTATCCGTTGACAGGTAGCTCATCAACGGATGAGGTTTTGTAGCATATTGTAGTATCTCTATGTTATCAAATGATAGTGTTTTTATCCACAGTCATGTTGACCATCAATGGATAGGCAGAATAGGGTAGCCGATTATAAATAAGCTATGCTATGTAATTCTGTTTAAGTGAAAGTGTATCAACGGATGAAGACAGAACTCTATCAACGGATACAACTCAAATCTACAATATCAACGGATATAGCTCAATCTATTATCAACGGATGACAGTGCACAATGTCAACGGATAATCATTAACACTTTCTTCTATGCTAAGCTGGGGATTAGCAGTTGATAAAGACAAGTTTGACTGACAGATCACATGGGTTGATAGTAGATACAAAAAGCAGTATGGCAGCCATACCTTGGAAACACAGAAGAAAGAAGCATTCCGTTTACACTATGAATACAAGAAAGGTGCAGGGGATATGTCTGTTCAAAAGGACAACCTTTCGGCTACATGTGTATTTGGAGTGAAGTAGCAAATCAACTTGAATTAGATTAGTATTATCTTATTCCTGTAGTACTTGTAAACTTGGGATTTATAACCAAGTGTAGCAACTCTTTAGAAGCTAAGAAAACAGATACATTTGCTTAAGGTTTTCTTGAATATCCTTAGAAAGCAAAGAGTTGTAAAACAGCAGCTGTGTACATTTGTATCACAGAGTTTTCTTCAAATAAAAGCTTCAGGTGGTGCATTTAACCACCTGATTTTATATGTGTTTGTGCATTAATCTTTATACAGCAATTATCTTCTTATAGATTTCTGAAGTTCTTATCAGGAATTTATAAATATCAATAATTGTATTCAACCCCCCTTCTACAATTATACAAGTGTGTAATCTGGGAATAACATATATTATTTCTTATTTTTGTATTTTTGTATATTCTTTTTCATATGTATATAAATAGTATGTATAGTTTTTACAGTTTAGTCACTATACTTTCAAAACTTACAAACAGGTCCCTGTACTTGGTTCTTTTACTGTTCTTCTGTTTAACACACACATAACTTGTAGTTTTAATTCTAATTCTTTATTGTGTTGTTGTTGACAGACTTTCTTATATAGGACCATTGTTGGTATCAAATTGGTATATGTCAATTCAATTGTTTAGGAACTAACGTTTGATTTTCAGGATCTAACAATTGGAAGACAAGACCTATCAATTGCTAACAATTTCTAATAGTTGGTATCTATCTTACAGGACCTAAAACATGATAAAATAGTTTTGTTTGTATTGGTTTAAACATTAACTTACATTAATTCGATTAATTTATTAATTGAATTCTTGCTTATGTTCTTGTTTAGTAAAACCGGCTCAAGATCTCTTTAACTTCCTAACTCAAAATCTCTTTCTACAGCTATGATTGCTTACATTGTAAATATTTTTAAATCACAACTGTATATCATTTCTCTTAAGATAAAAGGCAATATTTTCTCAGAAAACGTTTCATTGATAAAAATGCATTCTATCTCTATTGCTCATATTCTGTGATGCAGGTTCATCTAATTGGAGTTTTTCTTTCTCACATGATTAGTCATGAGGTTGTAAACCCACCAACTTTTATCCCAGACTATAGTCAAACTCAAACACATTCTATCTTACCCCCTAAAAGGAAGTAACCTTTCAGACAAGAGGTCACCAGGGAGTAACTGCACTTGATGCAGCAAATAAGGATGTGTGGGATATACAGTTGGAGAGTCACTACCTTATACACTAACCAAAATATTTCATATGCACAAAGTGAGATTGCACACACTAAGGATGAATTGACAGAAAACTGTAATCCAACCATTTTACGGTTAGGATTATAAGTTAAAGGTTCTTTAATGAACTAAGAGTCTTCACAGACCTCGAGAGAAGGTATTGATCTCATATGCAAAATTCATCAAGATCATTATCTAACTCCCCAGAGGGAACATCTCTGGATCCTACGGGTAACGGGTCCGATATAGGTGCGGATCGGCAACTTGTAGATTATGACTCAGATTCGTCTAACGAGTTCAATGAGGATTTGGGATTTGCGAACTCCAATTACACCACCACTGACCTCTCTTGAAGGGGCTAGGGTGATTTTTCCTTGCAGGTACACTAATGGATGTTGGAGCTATGAGTGATATGAGTGATACACTAGTGAGCAAGAGCGTAAACACCATGAGAGAAGTGAGACACTCAACAAAAATTAGTGGAGAGAAGAGTGAAACACTTGTGAGGTACACTAAACACTATCACACACTCACATTGGGGAAGAAAATGAAACTTCCATTCTAACAAAGCTCTATCAATTGATTTCAATGTACTCTAACAATTGGTAACAATTGGTATCAACTACTTTGTCAACTAGTTGATTGGAGGATTCCTCAACTAAGGGGGAGAAGTATTGGGGTACAAGAAAAAGGAGAGTAAGTTAGTAAGGGGGGGCATTTAAAGACTGTGCTTAGGAGAAGAAGCAAGTCAGGAGAAGCAAGTCAAGTTTCTAAGGGGGAGCCTTAGATGGAGAAGCAAAGGGAGATATAAGGAGAAGTACATCACATTACTATTCTATTAGTCTTTCAATGTACTATGTATTGAGGCTAAGTGGAGGAGTAGTAAATTTCCTAGAAGTTATAGAAATGGTATTGATTCACCATTGTCTACATAGTAGGAACGTCTACTTTTTCTTTAGTGAGAAAAGCTGTGTTAGAAAAGGGAAGTGATTGTAAATCAAGAACTGCTGATAATCACCAATGTAAGATATGAAGGATTATCAGGCAAAGATATGAAGAATCAGAAATGAAGATGAGTTATCTATTGAAAATCAGTTCAGTGCTAGAGGAACAATCATCTATCATTTCATCAACTGAGGATTCTGGATTGTTAAATCTAAACCAGAGAATTTTTTTTTATTAATTACTAAGTTCTTAATGTTTTATCTTTTTCTTGTTTAAGTGAGTTAGTTGAGTTATCCTCTAGGTATTTGCTTGTTATTGTCTAACTGTAACACCCCCAGATCCGGGGTCCGGGATCCGGTCGTTACGGTTTCCAATTCTGTCCACAACACTTGAACTTTCCTTAACATAAAATAAATTACATCTCTATGACCCAACACAACAATGTAAAACACACCCGTTATAGTCCCAGAGATGAAATCAGAGTAACAATCAAATTTTATTAATCACATTATGAGTTCTTACAATCCAAAAGAATTTCAATATAAATACATACTCTTTGCCATCCATTTACATAAGTCATACTAGACCATATACTTGGTACTGAAAGAATAAATATATCCTACCAATAGCTTCTTCTTCAGCTCTGGTAGTCTCATCGTCCTCGCCCGCGTCGAGTGCGCCTTGTGCGAGTCATCTGGTCTAGCTGTTGTTGTGATATAATAATAAAGCAAGGGTGAGCAATAGCCCACCAACAATAATATATAGCTGAACGATAATATATAACAGTTCAAAAGTATCTTTCAAACCACATGCCATGCATTTACGGAAATGATGCCAGTATAATATGAACGATGAAGTTACAAGGTAACTTAAAGTATTTGTTTGTAGAAATATCTGCTACATCAAAAGTAAGCGAGATATTCTCATTTCATTAAAAAGAGGAACTTGCATGAAAAGATTGCAATTCCAGTTATGAACACTTTTCCAGCTCTGCCAACAGTAATCATGTTGCAGGAAATAATTAAGTTTGGATGATGAACCAATGATGGAGTATTCACCGCGCCCGCTGTTCCAATCTTGATGATCAGTCGTGATCGTACAGCTCAAATTAGATTTACTACCGGTAGAAGGAAGAACTGACGGCTTTACTTGTATACCGCTTTACTAGCTCTCCCCGGCCAACGGTTGGGCCAAAGGGGATGGACCGGCGCTACTCGGCCTCTTACACGACTCCTAGTTCAAATAGAATTCATGATTCTGAATGTAACGTTCGTCCCCCTTTCCCCAAGTATAATACTTGTTGATAAGACTCTACAATGTAGTCGTATCTAGTTGGAAAGGAAAATTCACCAATAACTTCCAAGCTATTGCTTGGTAACGAATATCAACTTGTTCCAACAATCTTACCCCTCGAAAGATGAGAAGGTAAACAACGACTTAATAAGTCCATAGCACCCGAGTTGCGAGTGAAGAGAATACTTTATGACCGGGAAGTCGACAAGATAAATAACATTTTCCAAGTAAGGTTCCCTTATTTTTAGGGAGATAGACTCAAGAAGAATGATGTCTGAGAACCTTTCTTGATATAAGATTAATAATAATATGACTCCGAGATATTTTCCGTAATAATCGAAGAAGATAAACCTTATTGAGGTTATTCTAAGTATGGAATAAATATTCAGAGAATATTTATTGAATTAAAATATTTAAAGTATATTTAGGAATATGAAAGAATATCATTAATCAGAGTATTTCTCCAAATAATCTTTGAAGAAACATCAAGAGAATATTTATTGAATAAATAAATATTTAAATGAATATTCAAAATAATATTCATTAATTAATAAGGAATTTAAATGAATATTCAAAAAGTAATATTCATTTAATGAATAATATTCTAAATGAATATCAAGTAATATTCATTTAGTAATCCAAACTTTAAAGGAATATTCGAGATGATATTCGATAAATAAATCAAGCTTCAGATGAATATTAGAATAATATTCATCAAGTAATTAATATCTTAAATGAATATTCAAAAGTAATATTCATTTATTAAAATAATAGTCTAAATGGATATTCAAATAATATTCATTTAGTAGTCCAATCTTTAGAAGAATATTCGGAATAATAATCGATATTCTATTCGACTTTGAATGAATATTGAAAAATATTATTCGTCGAATGGTTACGTTCAAATAATTATTTGAAGTAAGGATCGTTAAATAAATAATCTCGAACGAATATTCAAATAATATTCGTCGCCCAAATAATGGAAAATATTTACTTAAATATTTTCCTTCGAGGTAATCTCGATATATCAAGAAATATTGATTCCCGGTCTATATTTGACGATTAAGATGTATACGCCCTTCTATGAGGGTCTTACAATAACCGGCTTATAATTGATACGTTAGTTATCTAATTTATAAGCCAATAAACAATCAGGGAACAAGCATAACGATATAACTTGAAAGTAGGCATGCATGCTATGGCATATGTATAACAGAAAACATATATATATATATATATATATATATATATATATATATATATATATATATATATATTCAATCATAACAACAGCCTAAAAGAAGGGAATTGAAACTTGCCTGGTAGTCGAGTACGGTAAGGGGTGGTGGTAGCGGGTCCCGGGTCAGCTTGGTGATCTATAAATAGCCAAGGCATTCGGGATTAATCACTTAACATCTTAAAAGTTAAGTTATACTTAAATCAAAACACGTTCTCGAGTTATCTCGTTATACCCCTTTTTGTGGATTCCTTTTATCATTGATCCGACCCGACATACGTTCGTTAATACGACATGTCACTGTACTTACACTTGGGACATACTTAAGTCATACAAGTTCTAAAGTCGATCGTTACGAACCAATATTATACTCCGAGTTTTATCGCCCGTTTTCTAAGTGTTTTACCGAAGTTATAATAGAGTCGTCTTTTAGGGGTTCGTTCGCGTTTAACCTCGACTCGAATATTTTTAATAAATCGAAAAACGATCCTTTTGACATACGGTTTTCTTTCACACCTTTCTTTTTATCTCTAGTATTTATTTACCAAGATTCGTCATGACTTTACATATTTTACGAGGGTTCAATTTCAGTTACGAACTTTCGTTTACGGATTCGAACTACTTTTAGTAAATCGGTCATAAATCCTAAACCGTAAGTCTGTTTGATTCGATTCTTTTTCCAAAATGATCTAAGACTCAAGATCTACAAGGGCATGTTAGACACTTGTCCAGTTTCAGCCATTAGACCTACTGTGATGCACGGTTTTCAATGATTAACGAAATTTCGGCATTATAACGGCTATAATACGAACGTTCCAAAAATCGCAATCAACAACCCAAGCCACACCGGGCATCAATACAACTTATACACCTAATAATCATCTCACAAGTCCCGAAGCTACTGATCTTAGCATCAAAATCATCATGCATCTTAAATCATATAACTAATTACATAATCATGCTTATAATTATCACTATAATCACACCAAGCTAAATCCATCAAAAACATTCATAAATCTCAAATCAAATGCTAGGGTTTCAAGAGATCTACCTTCCTTGGAGTATGATATAACCTTAATAAGCTTGGTCTGGTCCTTGTCTATCTTAATCAAACCTTAGATCATCCAAAGAAATCATGAAAACAAAGTTAGTTTCTAAGATCCACTATTCATCGTCAATCTTGTAAAAATCATATAAAATAAAAAACTAAGAGTTTGGTTCTAAAATTTTTTACCACACCTTCTACTCTTCAAGGGCTTTCTTTTGAGCTATAGAACACAAGAATCCAACCATGGGAGCTAGGGTTTTGAGCCCCATCTTTCTTCTGATCAGAACGTGGACAGTTTTGGTCCTCCAACTTTAAGCATGGATTTGACTAGGCTATACTACTTGGATTTCCATGAAATTTGGAACGAATCTTGCCCATGGAGTAGAGAAGCTATGGTTAAAATTTGGTGATTTTATCATGGATAGAAATGGAGATATGAATTTTTCTTTGTGTTATGTTTCTGCTGGACAGTTTGTATGTTCTATGTTTTCTTTTGCTTTTCTCTCTTTTCTCCCACTTGATCATCTACTTTTTGCTCATATAACTAGATATTATCAGCTGGTAGGATGAGATTGATAGCATTGGGGTAAGAGCCAAGAGTCTTGGATAAGTTTTGATAGATATTTGTTTTGTTTCTTGTTTGATTTAAGTAATTTAAGTCACTTAACTCCTAAATTGTTTTGATTTAATCCTTGATTAAATAATTTAATCCACTCGATATAATTCTCTTGATGATCATATAGGATATTTAATCTTGTCACAATCTTGATCCTTAATCCCTGATTCGTTCGCTTAATTGCTTAATCTCATTGTAAAGTTTCAGCGGTTTCTAGAACGCTTGATTCACTGTCTCAGTGGTTTTCGTTCTAATTTCTAAAATCAAATATAATAAAATTCCAAAATATCAAATCCTCAAAGTTAATATCTCAATTCTTGGATTATAATAATATTTAATCCACTGTCCGGTCAAATATTATACCGAAAAAGAATTTGGAATTTCTGAATTCCGATCGTCTCTGCATTCACTTATTTCCTCCGCGTATTACTAATATGACTTCGAAACATCCATATCACTTCCCGTACATAGGGTGGCGTGAAAAGTTTTCCAACTTACAAAATCACTATTCATCCACCAAATTACTATGCACGTACAGGAAACACTATGCACGTACGGGAAACACTATGCACGTACGGGAAATACTATGCACGTATGGGAAACACTATGCACGTACGGAAAACACTATGCACGTATGGGAAACACTATGCACGTATGGGAAACACTATGCACGTACTCATTTTCCTTCAAGGATCCATTAGCTCCTTCCTGGATGGTAGATTATTCTTATCTAGGTCCTCAACCATCGAATTACTCTATTCTGACAATATACCAATGCATCAGGATCATTGTCCAAAGCAATATCCATTCATTACAATAATTGTTCTTTGAAACCACCATTCATTAGTGCTCTTTAACCACAATAAGAAAAGTTTTAATTCTACCCAAAATTCGGGTTATTACAGTCTTCCCTCCTTAAAAGGATTCCGTCCTCGGAATCAGTTTAGGAATAACTGGGGTTACTTCTATCCCATTGCACTTTCTATTTCTCAGGTGGATTCTTCCACTTCTTGATTTTCTTCAAATCTCTCACTAGCTTGACAACCTTATCTCTTAGCGCTTGCTCTTTTCTATTCATAATTTCCACAGGTTGTCCTTCGTAGTTCAGATTCTGTTATGTATATCTATCTGCTCGTACTCTGTCATATGCCGGGCATCTATAGTATACTGATGAGGCACATACGCATGAACCATGTTATGACCATTTTACCGGTTTGGGTGAGGCTGGCTCATAGGCCACCTTCCTGACGCGTTTAAACTCTCAGATGGCCCAATGAATCTTGGTCTAAACTTCCTTTCATTCTAATCTTGTTAATTCCTTCCACGAGGATACCTTTTCTTATTACAAATCTCGAACCTTATATTCTCTATCTTGTTTGCACAGAAATACATCAACAAAAACTTACTTGTCAGAATCCTCTATTAATTCTAGATATTTCCCAATTCCATTGTATAAATGTCAACTCTATTGTCGATGGGGTACTCTGTATTGAAACTAGTTCGAGTATTCTAACAACCGATTCGAGTAACTCTTGATGTCTAGCAACGAGCTCGTCGGCCATCACTGTTTTGGCCTCGCTATCTCATTGTTAACTACTATCACCCCCGGTGTTCCAACCTCTTCTTTAATCATCTCACAGAATGCCAATCTACCTCCTGTGTTCATTCAGTCATTCTCTATTATCTCATCTCTTCTCCTTTCTGAAAGAAAGGCGAATCTCTTGGGGGGATTTGTTTGCGGGGAATGTTGTCTGGTTCGAGGACTCTTAATCCTTTTATCACAAATCATAATCTTCATATACACACAAGCACACATATTTTCAGATCTGATAGGTCTGAAAGTCGATCATGTTTGATCCTTTTTGATTTCGCACCTTTCCTTCATATATACAATGTTTCGATATACTTAGGGCGAAAACTATCTCAGATAACTCACAGCCAATTCATTAAATTCCAAAAAGTTGTGGGTGCAATAGTCAACCCAAAATGACATCACTTACAATTTCATAGTGTCTATACCTAGTGCGATTCACAGTCTTGGGTATATCCTCGATTTTTTTTTAACTTCCAACCGGTGATGTCCCATTTCCTAATAAGTTTGGAAAATACACAGCGTCCCTGTGCTGCTCAGACAATCTTCTACAACAGTACCTATACTCAATGTTGACTCATTCAACTCTCGAGGTTCGATGCACAATTTTGTGCTAACATATTTCTTTCTTACAACACACCGGTTCCTCACGGTGGCACACTGAGTCTCATCGCACTCTTATTCAACAATCCTCGCATCTGAGTTGATAATTCTTTTATTCCTACTGGGCTAACGGGAGATTCAGCACTAGGCTCTGAACACTCGATATTCATTATTATGTCATCCAAATCGTTATCTGGTAGCTTATTAAAACCTTGTACAACCTCCCAAAATCATTATAATTATACTTGGTGTCTCTTTCCTCGGGGTCAACCATATGAGCTAATCAAGCCTCATATCTCTGGCGTCATAATCTCTTAGTCTGAACTAGATTCCAAAATCTCTGACTCCGTCTTTATCCTTGAATTATTTCCCTCATAATCAATTTGGCTCCATTGGGTATCAACTAATCCATCATTATTATAATATCAATTTCTCCCTAATTCGAAAAGAATCAAATCTCTCGATCGAGTGGTACTCTGGGTAGGTTCTCTGGAAATCACTATTCCTTATCCATAAGGAACACTTCCTGAACTTGATGTAGATATTACATGAAGTAGATAAAATTGCAGAAGAGTTTCAAGCATCGCAGCTATGTCAGGTTGATGAAACTATCACTCATGCAGCTTCCATAAAAGACTGGAAACTTAACGGTTTACTTCGTCAATTTTGTATCATGGTCCTGGTTTGCCTCAAAATGGGACCTTCTAAGGTACGTAATATGCTTAAGACTCCATTACAAATCGAATCTTTACATAAACTATTATTACCTTCGATTCTTGCACAATCATCAAAAGGAATGTAACTTCCTCCACTCCGATATGACCTTCAAGGTCTTTCCAAATATCATTTTGTTTCTTCGGTATGAACATTTGTAATTATTCCTTTATACTTAGACTGTCGGCCACCTCATTGGCCTTTCTTGATAATAATAATTTCTGGTAATCCTTGTTCTCTGGATATATTCCAATTCAAACTTTTCTACCTCATTCCCATCACTGTTGGGTGAAAGCATTCTCCCTTAAGCTCTGCTGATGGAGAAAAATATATTTATCAGTCTTTTTCCATAAGTCATTGCTTCCACCTACCCGTGGGAACTTTATCACGTTTATTCCCAATCCTACTTAGGATACTTCTTTTCTTAGTTCTTTCCTTATCTTAGGATAATCTCAACCTTTATAGGTTCAATCCATACTTCCTCAGGGTTTCATACATGCCTCATCTGGCATTATTGTTACTATGTCATACATTCCTTACCAAACTTCCATTTTGAAGTTCAGAATATTACTTTTTTTTTTTCCTTGTAAGGTTTCATAGGTCATCCTCATCATTCCTCCTGTATTTTCTGGGTACAGGGTATATGAAAATGTCATTGATCAATACTCTAATAATTCTATCTATGTTCTTTCCAGAACTCTTTTTAATAATCCTTACCGGTCATTGTTGCCTTAGCAAGTCCAACTCATATCATCTGAGTTCATAATGTCGTTATTAGGGTTAATGCCATCCCTTGTGCATTCCCCAGGGTTTGTCTTAATTTATTGATATCCTATCCTTAATTCAACTGCCAAGGAATTCTTGCATCCTATACTTGGCAATCAAATCATGTATCCTTAATAAGGGTCTCTTTTCATTCATTCTCATTTGATAATCGATCGGTGGCTTAATGCTAACCTCTTCTTTCAGATAGTTGTCAGCCTATTTGACCTTCCAAAAGACAACGTATGTCTATCTGCTCTCTTACAGAACTTGGTAATGGTAGCAAGGATGTTCTGGAAGATATTGATCGAGTTCAACGTGAATCTCTTAGTACTTATCGTTTTTCTCAAAGGTACTTGCCTTAGACAAAATTTCTACAGCATACTGATCCATCTATGACCATTTCTATACTCTCTTCATAAACCTTCATTGTTTACTTCCCTTGGTCATACTATATTCATGGTATTTATAATACCATAACATCATACATCTCAAGTCATTATATTTCCATTTTTACTCGTAATCTTGGGCAATCATATACACATGAATCACTTTAGTACGGGTGACTCCATTCCAAAAAGTCTAGTAAATTCCCAATCCAAACATGGGTTGCAAAGGGTTCAGTAGAAGATTCCTACGATCTCATTAATATTTCCTTTATATCAAAAGCCCTTGCAGTCGGCGCTTACTTAGAAGCAACCCTGCTTTGTCCTTTCATTGCTGGTCTAGTCACTTGATAATCCGTTGTGACTTGGCCTCAACTGACCACACTAAAATAAAAATATATGGTTTTTGGGGTTGGCTAATTAGCATTACTTTTCTAGCAATTGCTGGCATAGTGCCTTCTACTTTGATACCTTTCTACCTTTCCAAAACTTTACTCCATATAGGTCTTAATCGACTTCTCGGCACCGTCTCCGGTTACCTTTCCACCACTTTTATCTTTTCAACTATTCTTATCAATCCCACGTGCCACGCAAGCTTACCATTCATGGTATAACAGCCTTTTCACTTAAGTCAATCCCGGAGTTTCTCAATCCGACTGGTTTCTTACTTACATTTCCTGTTTTCGTCCAATCTCACTTCATCATTGTATTTCTACAATCAATTGCGATAACCGGGGTCTATCCACCAACCCATATAGCGGCTACTTTACCCAATTCACGGGGTTCGCCCCAGTTTCTACTCTCTTCCATGATGTTCTCTGATAATCAGAAAGACATGGTTTGCCAAAATTCGTTGAATTTCTTTCCAGAATCAAGGAAATTTTGGTCAATCTATCCAACCACCGGTAACACTATGAAGATCAATTTCGAAACCTAGAGAATAGCTCTATGAGCATCCAAGCAGGTAGAATCATAAGCAGTTATAATAACGGAATTATTGACACAAAGTTGGAAGTTTAACCACTAGAAAGGAACCAAATATATATATATATATATATATATCCCATAGAAGGGAAATCAAAAGTTTCAAACTGAAACATGCCACCTCTTCCTGATACATATACATCTTAATTGTCGATAATATCAAATGTCAGTCTTCCTAACCACAGGTTTCAGAAGGAACACTACCGTCGGAGTTAGTCATTTCATAAAAATTGGCACTACTAGGGCCATCCTAGTCTGGTGTACCGTGCTGTTCGAATGCATCCGCAATTACTCTGCCGTGCTGCATAAGCACACCACCTAAACCTGTATGAGATGCATCATAGTGTATCACAAAGTCTTCCTTCTCCCGTTAGGCAACACCAACGCCGGGTCGTTACCAATTTCATCTTAAAACATTCTCTATTACCTCTTAACCACTAATCGCATTACTTGATCCATTTTCAATTCAGTGTCAGAATAAACTTAATGTAACTACTATAATCTATTCGGGGAAAAGAAAGAATTTAATATTTTTCTGAATCACATGCATCTAACGTTCCTGATTCACCATTTTACTGAGTTAAAAATAAACTTATACTTAGTACCTGATAGTAGTCATATTACGAGTTTATCATAGACCCACTGGTCTTTTCCTCTGGTAGTTTCTGAGATCATCGTCTCGCTTACTACTTTATATAACTTTATCCAATCAGGCCATCACTTTCCACTATCTTTACTTTCGAAGCTGGTTCATTCATAATATGGACATTTCGCTGAATAAAACCACATCAACAATCTTAATTTGGTTTCATAAAATATAACCCATGAAATTCGCCTTCTCATGGCGACTTACCATTGACAGTATTCACACTAATCCATTTATCCGATAATATGGCACTTGTTGCCTCTATCTGAACTGCTCCTGGGTGATCCCCGTCCTACATCGACGTCTTTGATAATCATGCATCATTCTAACTCCTTTCTCATTAATCTGAAAGTCTCTAAGGATCTTTATCTATCCCAATATAAGACCTCAAGTAATCCTTCTAATCTGTCTTAATTGCTGGTACTACCTCTCGTAGTCCGGCTATAAATCCAACATAAAATTTCAATTCTCTTAATAATATCTCAGTTCTTTGTGCTCACTTCTCTGAGCACTATAATCTTAACTCTCGCTATCCCTCTGGCTACAGCCCTCATTTCCTTGGAGTAAACTCCTCATCCTCAATAGGATTCTCCTCTGCTGGAACCTCTTTCGAGTCCTCAATAGGGTACTCTATCGAATTCACAATCCGATCGTCAGCATATAATAAAACATCATCATGCTTCTGCTCGTACGCCTCAAGGTCTGTCGCCTTACTAGTCGATACGAGAACGAGCTAAGTTACTATCATGATACTTAAGAGTTCCCATAAGGGTTTTATATGTCAATACTACTTGAAGTAGTCCGACTATGAACTTGGCAAGAGTTCTTATTATCTTAGTGAGTTTATTGTTTTAACGTCGCATCATCTCTGGGGTTTATAACGTACGCTCTGATACCACTTCTGTAACACCCCCAGATCCGGGGTCCGGGATCCGGTCGTTACGGTTTCCAATTCTATCCACAACACTTGAACTTTCCTTAACATAAAATAAATTACATCTCTATGACCCAACACAACAATGTAAAACACACCCGTTATAGTCCCAGAGATGAAATCAGAGTAACAATCAAATTTTATTAATCACATTATGAGTTCTTACAATCCAAAAGAATTTCAATATAAATACATACTCTTTGCCATCCATTTATATAAGTCATACTAGACCATATACTTGGTACTGAAAGAATAAATATATCCTACCAATAGCTTCTTCTTCAGCTCTGGTAGTCTCATCGTCCTCGCCCGCGTCGAGTGCGCCTTGTGCGGGTCATCTGGTCTAGCTGTTGTTGTGATATAATAATAAAGCAAGGGTGAGCAATAGCCCACCAACAATAATATATAACTGAACGATAATATATAACAGTTCAAAAGTATCTTTCAAACCATATGCCATGCATTTACGGAAATGATGCCAGTATAATATGAATGATGAAGTTACAAGGTAACTTAAAGTATTTGTTTGTAGAAATATCTGCTACATCAAAAGTAAGCGAGATATTCTCATTTCATTAAAAAGAGGAACTTGCATGAAAAGATTGCAATTCCAGTTATGAACATTTTTCCAGCTCTGCCAACAGTAATCATGTTGCAGGAAATAATTAAGTTTGGATGATGAACCAATGATGGAGTATTCACCACGCCCGCTGTTCCAATCTTGATGATCAGTCGAGATCGTACAACTCAAATTAGATTTACTACCGGTAGAAGGAAGAACTGACGGCATTACTTGTATACCGCCTTACTAGTTCTCCCCGGCCAACGGTTGGGCCAAAGGGGATGGACCGGCGCTACTCGGCCTCTTACACGACTCCTAGTTCAAATAGAATTCATGATTCTGAATGTAACGTTCGTCCCCCTTTCCCCAAGTATAATACTTGTTGATAAGACTCTACAATGTAGTCGTATCTAGTTGGAAAGGAAAATTCACCAATAACTTCCAAGCTATTGCTTGGTAACGAATATCAACTTGTTCCAACAATCTTACCCCTCGAAAGATGAGAAGGTAAACAACGACTTAATAAGTCCATAGCACCCGAGTTGCGAGTGAAGAGAATACTTTATGACCGGGAAGTCGACAAGATAAATAACATTTTCCAAGTAAGGTTCCCTTATTTTTAGGGAGATAGACTCAAGAAGAATGATGTCTGAGAACCTTTCTTGATATAAGATTAATAATAATATGACTCCGAGATATTTTCCGTAATAATCGAAGAAGATAAACCTTATTGAGGTTATTCTAAGTATGGAATAAATATTC
The DNA here is from genome assembly GCA_036435485.1 of Saposhnikovia divaricata. Taxonomy (NCBI): domain Eukaryota; kingdom Viridiplantae; phylum Streptophyta; class Magnoliopsida; order Apiales; family Apiaceae; genus Saposhnikovia; species Saposhnikovia divaricata. The sequence goes on along the minus strand of CM071597.1, from coordinate 60,853,785 downwards.
AGAGAATATTTATTGAATTAAAATATTTAAAGAATATTTAGGAATATGAAAGAATATCATTAATCAGAGTATTTCTCCAAATAATCCTTGAAGAAACATCAAGAGAATATTTATTGAATAAATAAATATTTAAATGAATATTCAAAATAATATTCATTAATTAATAAGGAATTTAAATGAATATTCAAAAAGTAATATTCATTTAATGAATAATATTCTAAATGAATATCAAGTAATATTCATTTAGTAATCCAAACTTTAAAGGAATATTCGAGATGATATTCGATAAATAAATCAAGCTTCAGATGAATATTAGAATAATATTCATCAAGTAATTAATATCTTAAATGAATATTCAAAAGTACTATTCATTTATTAAAATAATAGTCTAAATGGATATTCAAATAATATTCATTTAGTAGTCCAATCTTTAGAAGAATATTCGGAATAATAATCGATATTCTATTCGAATTTGAATGAATATTGAAAAATATTATTCGTCGAATGGTTACGTTCAAATAATTATTTGAAGTAAGGATCGTTAAATAAATAATCTCGAACGAATATTCAAATAATATTCGTCGCCCAAATAATGGAAAATATTTACTTAAATATTTTCCTTCGAGGTAATCTCGATATATCAAGAAATATTGATTCCCGGTCTATATTTGACGAATAAGATGTATACGCCCTTCTATGAGGGTCTTACAATAACCGGCTTATAATTGATACGTTAGTTATCTAATTTATAAGCCAATAAACAATCAGGGAACAAGCATAACGATATAACTTGAAAGTAGGCATGCATGCTATGGCATATGTATAACAGAAAACATATATATATATATATATATATATATATATATATATATATATATATATATATATATATATATATATTCAATCACAACAACAGCCTAAAAGAAGGGAATTGAAACTTGCCTGGTAGTCGAGTACGGTAAGGGGTGGTGGTAGCGGGTCCCGGGTCAGCTTGGTGATCTATAAATAGCCAAGGCATTCGGGATTAATCACTTAACATCTTAAAAGTTAAGTTATACTTAAATCAAAACACGTTCTCGAGTTATCTCGTTATACCCCTTTTTGTGGATTCCTTTTATCATTGATCCGACCCGACATTCGTTCGTTAATACGACATGTCACTGTACTTACACTTGGGACATACTTAAGTCATACAAGTTATAAAGTCGATCGTTACGAACCAATATTATACTCCGAGTTTTATCGCCCGTTTTCTAAGTGTTTTACCAAAGTTATAATAGAGTCGTCTTTTAGGGGTTCGTTCGCGTTTAACCTCGACTCGAATATTTTTAATAAATCGAAAAACGATCCTTTTGACATACGGTTTTCTTTCACACCTTTATTTTTACCTCTAGTATTTATTTACCAAGATTCGTCATGACTTTACATATTTTACGAGGGTTCAATTTCAGTTACGAACTTTCGTTTACGGATTCGAACTACTTTTAGTAAATCGGTCATAAATCCTAAACCGTAAGTCTGTTTGATTCGATTCTTTTTCCAAAATGATCTACGACTCAAGATCTACAAGGGCATGTTAGATACTTGTCCAGTTTCAGCCAATAGACCTACTGTGATGCACGGTTTTCAATGATTAACGAAATTTCGGCATTATAAAGGCTATAATACGAACGTTCCAAAAATCGCAATCAACAACCCAAGCCACACCGGGCATCAATACAACTTATACACCTAATAATCATCTCAAAAGTCCAGAAGCTACTGATCTTAGCATCAAAATCATCATGCATCTTAAATCATATAACGAATTACATAATCATGCTTATAATTATCACTATAATCATACCAAGCTAAATCCATCAAAAACATTCATAAATCTCAAATCAAATGCTAGGGTTTCAAGAGATCTACCTTCCTTGGAGTATGATATAACCTTCATAAGCTTGGTATGGTCCTTTTCTAGCTTAATCAAACCTTAGATCATCCAAAGAAATCATGAAAACAAAGTTAGTTTCTAAGATCCACTATTCATCGTCAATCTTGTAAAAAATCATATAAAATCAAAAACTAAGAGTTTGGTTCTAAAATTTTTACCACACCTTCTAATCTTCAAGGGCTTTCTTTTGAGCTATAGAACACAAGAATCCAACCATGGGAGCTAGGGTTTTGAGCCCCATCTTTCTTCTGACCAGAACCTGGACAGTTTTGGTCCTCCAACTTTAAGCATTGATTTGACTAGGCAATACTACTTGGATTTCCATGAAATTTGGAACGAATCTTGCCCATGGAGTAGAGAAGCTATGGTTAAAATTTGGTGACTTTATCATGGATAGAAATGGAGATATGAATTTTTCTTTGTGTTATGTTTCTGTTGGACAGTTTGTATGTTCTATGTTTTCTTTTGCTTTTCTCTCTTTTCTCCCACTTGATCATCTACTTTTTGCTCATATAACTAGATATTATCATCTGGTAGGTTGAGATTGATAGCATTGGGGTAAGAGCCAAGAGTCTTGGATAAGTTTTGATAGATATTTGTTTTGTTTCTTGTTTGATTTAAGTGATTTAAATCACTTAACTCCTAAATTGTTTTGATTTAATCCTTGATTAAATAATTTAATCCACTCGATATAATTCTCTTGATGATCATATAGGATATTTAATCTTGTCACAATCTTTATCCTTAATCCCTGATTCGTTCGCTTAATTGCTTAATCTCATTGTAAAGTTTCAGCGGTTTCTAGAACGCTTGATTCACTTTCTCAGTGGTTTTCGTTCTAATTTCTAAAATCAAATATAATAAAATTCCAAAATATCAAATTCTCAAAGTTAATATCTCAATTCTTGGATTATAATAATATTTAATCCATTGTCCGGTCAAATATTATACCGAAAAAGAATTTGAAATTTCTGAATTCCGATCGTCTCTACATTCACTTATTTCCTCCGCGTATTACTAATATGACTTCGAAACATCCATATCACGTCCCGTACATAGGGTGGCGTGAAAAGTTTTCCAACTTACAAAATCACTATTCATCCACCAAATTACTATGCACGTACAGGAAACACTATGCACGTACGGGAAACACTATGCACGTACGGGAAATACTATGCACGTATGGGAAACACTATGCACGTACGGAAAACACTATGCACGTACTCATTTCCCTTCAAGGATCCATTAGCTCCTTCCTGGATGGTAGATTATTCTTATCTAGGTCCTCAACCATCGAATTACTCTATTCTGACAATATACCAATGCATCAGGATCATTGTCCAAAGCAATATCCATTCATTACAATCATTGTTCTTTGAAACCACCATTCATTAGTGCTCTTTAACCACAATAAGAAAATTTTTAATTCTACCCAAAATTTGGGTTATTACACTAACAAACAAATATGGGGAGATTGAAAGGCATATATTTAGCCTATTTGTATTTCGAGGATACAACTCAACTTAAACAAGATTGTAATAGTAAATAGTATATAGGATGTCACTAGGAATCTCATATCGTATTATCTATCAGAAGAAAAAAGATCAAGGTCAATCTACAGACTTGAGGAATCACTACATTGAAAGAAGCTCAGTCAACTGATCAAGCCTCAGTGGAGTATTCATTAAGAAGTGGATTCGTTTAAAGTGACAGAGATTTTAAAGGTGACAGAGAAAGTACAGAAGAATTAAAGAGAGAGCTAGGAGGAAAGAAAAAGAACAACATCATAGAGTCAAAAATAAAGAAAAGCCGTTGGTGTTAGTCGCTCGTGAACCAGACCGTGCATCGAGCGTAAGCAGAAAAATCAGTGGTAATTCTTTATTACTTTCAATGGTTCGAGAAGAGGATTGGGCTGTCAAATGATTAAAAATTAATTCTCATTTGATTAATATAATTATGTAATTGATTTAATTGATAAATTAATTTACTCTGAATTAATTTATTTATTAAATTAATTATTATGTTAATTAGCTTTGAATTAATGATTTAATCTTAATTGATTTAATTAATTAATGATTTATTCATTAAGTGATTAAATTAATTAAATAAGTTGAAAGATATTCAAGTTGGGCTGAGTGAAGTGGCTGGCTGTTTAATCAAGTTGGGCTGATTTAATAACCCCACCATATTTGTCAAATAAATGGGCCGAGTTATTTCTTAAGCCCATTAAGGATTAAAAGGCTAAAGTTGTGAATGAATAAGAAAGGTAAAAGTTGCTGTCGGCAGAAGGTATTAAACAGATAAACAATTTGAATTGTAAAAGAAGGAAACAAAGGTCAGGTGTTGCAGTCTGTTGTCGGCAAGGAAGCTCACTCTCCTACCACACGCGTGGCATGCACGCGCCTGAACAAACCAGCAAAAACAGAGCCCGCGTGTGCAGCACTTCCCCTGCTGCGGTTGGTCTTCGTCTACTGCAGTGTTTAAATCAGTTTTGTTCACAAACAATTCAATCATACTATTTCCGAGTATTATCTATACTCTCACCGAAAATAGTATACTATTACCCAGCAATTTATACTATTACCCAGCCTTTTCCATATTATTACAAGGGAATGACATTGTTATTTTTGGACAAGTTATACTATTTCTGGAACCTTATACTATTACCCATGGATTAAAAAGAAGGCAGGAGATGTTTTCGTTTGGTTTAGTATATAAACAAGAGAAGACACACGAGACACATAATGTAATATCTACAAACACACATAAGCTCTCATCTCTCTCAAAAAGCTCAAGAACACAGGAGTTAGAAAAATTTATAGAAAATCAATTTTTCTACCTTTGTAATATTTTATCCGGTAGAACTTGATTACTTGCATCTCTTGTACTACTAGCGAATTAAGTTTCCTAGTTCTTATCTCGATTTTTATTAACTAAATTAGAAAAGTTCATGTCGAATTTTCTGATTAGTTTTTATTAACTTGATAACACTCTGTACTGTATTTGTAACAACCCTCAAGTTTAATATAATTTTATATTCAACTTGAATTTTGTTTCATTTAATTCCGCACGATTTTGTCTTGAAATAAAATTAAATCACCGGACAAATTTCGATAAAACAGTACTGTTTGTATTCAACCCCCCCCTTCGACAAACATATTGGACCTAACAACTTCTGCTGCAAAAGCTAACAAACTTAATAAGGCCAAATGATCCAAGCAAGTCTGGGTCCTTAAAACTAATCATTAGTGGTTTTTGTGATTGCAGGGTAAGAGGAAAAATATCCTTGTTCTGGACAGTGGATGCTCAGGACACATGACTGGAAATGAAGCCCTGCTATCGGAATTTGTGAAGAAAGCTGGCCCAAGTGTTTCTTATGGAGATGGCAACATAGGAAGGACTCTGGGATATGGCAATATCAATCTTGGGAATGTCATCATTGAAGTTGTAGCTCTAGTCTCAGGACTCAAACATAATCTGCTAAGTGTGAGTCAAATCTGTGACAGAGGTTATCATGTGGATTTCTTTGAAGAACACTGTGAAGTTATAAGCAAATCTACAGGCTAAGTTGTTCTGAAGGGATACAGGCATGGTAACATTTATGAAGCCAAGCTTTCAACAAACTCTGAAGGCTCTGCAATCTGTCTACTGAGTAGAGCATCAATTGAAGAAAGCTGGAACTGGCACAAGAGACTTTCTCATCTGAATTTCAATAGCATTAATGAGCTAGTGAAGAAAGATCTTCTGAGAGGATTGCCCAAATCAGTTTTTACTCCAGATGGCCTATGTGACTCATGTAAGAAGGCAAAACAAAGGAAAACTTCATTCAAAAGTAAGACTGAATCCTCAATTCTTGAGCAATATCACTTATTGCATGTTGATTTATTTGGTCCAGTAAATATAATGTCTATTGGAAAGAAAAGATATGGGTTGGTTATTATTGATGAATACACCAGATATACTTGGGTGTATTTCATGCACAAGAAAGAAGAAACTGCATAAATCTTAACAGAGCATGTCAAATAACTGGACAAAGGATCTAAGCATACAGTGAAAATCATAAGAAGTGATAATGACACTGAGTTCAAGAATGCAGCCATGGAAGAATATTGTAAAGAAAATGGAATAAAGCAATAATTCTCTGCACCTGGAACTCCACAACAAAATGGAGTAGTAGAGAGAAAGAACTGGACTCTCATAGAAGCTGCAAGGACCATGCTTGATGAAGCAAAGCTGCCAACTTACTTCTGGGTTGAATCTGTGCAAGCTGTTTGTCTCACACAGAATGCTACACTCATAAACAAGCATGGTAAAACACCATATGAGATGGTGAAAAATAAGAAGCCGAACCTGAAGTACTTTCATGTGTTTGGATGTAAGTGTTTTGTTCTTAAGACTCATCCAGAACAGCTTTCCAAATTTGATTTAAAAGCTGATGAAGGAATTTTTGTTGGATACCCACTATCCACAAAAGTATTCAGAGTCTACAATCTGAGAACAAAAGTGGTCATGAAATGTATCCATGTGTCTTTTGATGATAAGAAGATAACAGGCCTTGAAGATTTTGATGAACATGACCAGCAGAGATTTGAGAATGAAGAAATAAATGTTGATCTACAAAATTCTGATACTCTTTCAGACTATATTGTTCAATCTATACAAGTAGATCAGACTGCAGTACATGTTGAGGGGGAGCAAGTGAACGATGAAAATGAACCCCAATCAAGTGAAGAAACATAAAAGAATGCATCTACTGCTAATGATTCATTAAACTCTGATTCATCAAACTCTGAAAGCAACAGCTCAGGTGGAGCAAACAATGATTTTGGATCTACTAGTCACCACACTCAACACAATTATGAACTTGGGGAATCATCAGGATTTGTGCCGAGACAAAGGGTATGGAGTAGAGAACATCCCTTTGAACAGATCATTGGTGAACCGGACATGAGTGTACAGACTAGAAGAGCAACACAGAATGAATGAAATTTCGCAGGATTTTTATCTCAAATTGAACCTAAAAAGGTTGATGAAGCTCTTGATGATCGAGATTGGGTAACTGCAATGCAGGAAGAACTCAATCAGTTCGAAAGGCAGAAAGTATGGAAGCTAGTGCCAAGACCAAAAGATAAATCTGTAATTGGTACTAGATGGGTGTTTAGGAATAAACTGGATGAAAATGGTATTGTTACGAGGAACAAGGCTCGATTGGTAGCAAAGGGTTACTCTCAAGAAGAGGGAATTGATTATGATGAAACCTATGCTCCAGTTGCAAGGCTTGAAGCAATCAGGATGTTCTTAGCATTTGCTGCCCACTCCAACTTTAAGGTTTTTCAGATGGATGTGAAGAGTGCATTTTTGAACGGAGATCTAGAAGAAGAAGTCTTTGTTGAACAACCCCTGGGTTCGAAGACAAGGAATTTGAAGGTTTTGTATACTTTCTCTTCAAAGCTCTCTATGGTCTCAAGCAAGCTCCTCGAACATGGTATGATACTCTCTCCAAGTTCTTACTTGAAAATGGTTTTACAAGAGGTATCATCGACAAAACAATCTTTCATAAAAAGCATAAAAATGATATAATTCTGGTGCAAGTATATGTGGATGATATAATATTTGGTTCTACTAATGATTTGCTATCCAAGAGATTTGCTAAGCTAATGCAGAGTAAGTACGAGATGAGCATGATGGGTGAGTTGTCCTTCTTCCTTGGACTTCAAGTTGTTCAGAAGCCTGATGGTATTTTCATCTGCCAGTCAAAATACATAAAGGATCTTCTGAAGAAGTATGGGATGGAAGAAACAGCTACTGCCAAGACCCCGATGCCAACTGCTGTCAAGCTTGATCAAGACAAATCTGGTAAGTCAGTTGACATCACGAAGTATCGAGGTATGATCGGCTCTCTCTTATACTTAACTGCTAGTAGACCAGATATTATGTTCGCAACTTGTTTATGTGCTAGATTCTAGGCTGACCCTAAAGAGTCACATCTTATAGTTGTTCAACGTATTTTCAGATACCTTAAGGGAACCCCCAATCTTGGGATTTGGTACCCTAAAGGAACAGGTTTAGACCTAGTTGGCTATACAGATTCTGATTTCGCAGGTTGTAAGATTGATCGGAAAAGTACTTCTGGAAGCTGTCAGTTTCTAGGAAGAAGGTTGGTATCTTGGTACAGCAAGAAGCAACACTCAGTATCTACCTCGACAGCCGAAGCAGAATACATTGCGGCAGGTAGTTGTTGTGCTCAGATCCTGTGGATGAGGAATCAACTTCAGGACTATGGACTCATGTTGGACAAAATTCCAATTCTATGCGACAACACGAGTGCCATTGCCATTGCCAACAATCCAGTTCAACATACCAGGACTAAGCACATTGATATCAGGTATCATTTCATACGAGAGCATGTCATGAATGGAACTGTGGTATTATATTTTGTTCCCACAGATCAACAAATTGCAGACATCTTTACTAAACCTCTGGATGGATCCACTTTCTCCAGGTTAGTTGGTGAACTTGGGATGTTCACATGTATTTTAAATGTCCATATGTTTAGGACTTGTGAATTTATTTGCATCCAGTCCTCATATTACAGTTATCTCTATATTAATTATCATGCTTATAAATGATATATTTTATGGTAATTAGTTAGTAAATAATTGTGTCAATTGTAGCATAATTAAATAAATATTTTATTGACATATATCAATTAATGATACTTTGTTAATTTTATGTTTATTTAATTATGAGTTTGTCTGATTATTGTGGAATAATTCTTGAATTATTGATTGGTTATTTTAAATCCACAATAATTAGAAATAATAAATGTGTATGTGTGTGTACATAGGCTGATAGGTTTCGGTGATAAGATGTTTTTTCGGCTGACAGGTTTCGGTGAAAAGATGTTTTTCGGCTAAGTAGGTTGTTAGGTGAGAAATTATTGAGCGGTGTAATTTTTCAAACATAACCTGTCACGCTCTCACCTAACCCACTAGTCCTTGAAACCTTATAAATGATGAGTTTTTGTTTGTGTTTAACATCATCATTTTTCAGATATACAGAGCATATACACACAATTGCTGAATATTTCGAGCTTTGATCGGAAAGATCTCTCAATCTAGCTGGTGGTTTTTAGATCGGATTTCATATTATTGCTTTATACATCATCCTTTATAAAAACTAACCCTTGTTTTTGAATTTCCTCAAAGTTTTGAAAATGGCATGGCAGGGAAGCTTTTTAATTGCTAAAGTTAATCCTATTTCCAATCAGCAAATCGAAACCATTCTTGATGAGCAATTTCGGGCTTGGACACAATTTCTGAATGAACATTCATTAATTCGCTATGCTTTAGTTACACCAGTACAGCTTAACCATGATGCATTGCGTGAACTATATTGCGGTGCGGTTAACTTCTGGACAGGACGGGTGTGCAATCACATATCGACTCTTTGGTAGGTCGATTAGGGTCATTGAACGAGATGTTAGTCGAATTCTTCATTTTCCTATGGAAAATCTTGTTTCTAATCCTACACCTGAATAAATTGAAATGTTCTTTCGCTTTATAAGGTACCAAGATGGCAATTTCAATACTGGTAATCTTTCTAGAACGTTTCTAACCCAGTATTGGAATTTCTTCTTTCACACTCTTAACCATGTTTTATCCTCAGATCAAACAAATCAAGATTGAATACCTGAATTTATTCAAAAAATAGGGTATGCGGTCGCCAATAATTTGAGGATTAATTTTGGAAAAATAATGTTTGGTCAAATCATTTTAAAGATGAAACACTTGGGAACAAGAGATGTTCGGACTCAAAATGTCAAATGTCTATATCCAAGGTTTCTACAACTAATATTAAATGATTTTTTGAATGATGAAGACAGGGTACGCTTGGAAAAAGGTTAAAAGGTGGAATGTTCTTACATGAAGACGAATGTAATTAATTACATAAGCAAAAAGAACTATACGGATGTGCCTACAGTCCTAACTGAATATCTAAAGACTGTCCCACTTCCGTTGTTACCAAGACCAGTTAGAGCAGGTATACGACAAGGTAATATTTCAATCCCTGCTATTCCAACCTCTGTATTCCCTGTTGTGTCACATGAAATACAGTTTCTACATCCCCTAGTGGCCATCTTACCCGACCAAGAGCAGGAAATCCCACCGACTCTAACACAGGTCGAAGAGCCCATTCTACAAATGCAAACACAAACACAACAAACTCCTACACCTCAATTGTCACTTAAACGACCAGCCATCAACACTTTTGAGGGAGATAGTGCCTCAGCAGCACCACATAAGGAGTTAGTTACATCAGCAGCTCTACCTCATTCTAAAAGAAGTAAACCAAATGAACCTGAGGTAACTGCAACTGTTAGTGAAACAATTCTTCCTTGTCAAATGAGTGAAAATGTAAATAAGGTTGAATTGATGGGAGCAACTATCTTGAGTTCCATTTCACGGAACATAAGAGTGGTTGATGATCTTTCTAAATATCAAATGCCTTCACAGGCATCCGAGGTGGAATTACCTACCTCAATAACTGTTGCTGTATCTTCCATTTTACGGAAAGATCCATCGGTAGGTGGTTCTTTTATGAACCAAGTGTCTTCACAGACGTATGAGGGAAACTTGGGTTTTGTGTCATTTAATCGATTCAAGTTTAATCTCCCAGAGGGAAAATCTCTGGATCTCTTTCGAGATTTACCACTCTTTACCAGTGCTCGGCAACTCGCTTCACGCGAGGAGGAAAGATCACGAACTTTCATTGCACCATCCATGACCTCTGAAAAAGGGGCTAGGATGATTTCATTTGCAGGTACACATATCGGTGGAAGCTCTGGAGGAGAGTTGAGGGAAACACGAACAGAACATGCAAGTGTAACCCAAACCACTAAACCGAGTGAATATAGAGTGTTGAGTGAAACACCTGCAGCACGTATGAGTGAGCAACCTACTCAACCACATGCACCTGTAACCAGAAAGGAATACAACAGACTCCTTACACGGGTCCAAACAATGGAGAAAGAGTTGTCAAATATCTGTAAGTCCATTGTAGAAATAAAAAATTTGCAACTTATTCAACATGATGCATTCCAGGTTCAATTAAGTTCCATGGCAGCCCAGTTTAGTCATGCAATTAATTCCTTGGTGAAGACAGCTTCGTCCAATTTACCAACTCCACATCCTACTATTCTGGAGGATAACCCAACTGAGGGGGAGAAGGTGGATGGGCAAGAAGCTACTAGGCGTAATAAGGGCAAGGAAAAGGTTGTTGACACAGAATTAACTTTATTTTGTGAAAGGAAAAGCTAATGGGAGTATTAATGCTATGTGGAAAGAAAGCAAAGGCAAACTTGAAGATTTATTCAGTCTAAAGGAACAATTATCTTGCACTTGGTTAATTTTAGAAATCTGGAAAATGTATATATATGATCCAGAATGCGCTTTATTATTATTTATCTTTGTATTTTATTTTTGTTGTATCCGTTGAGTTATCCTCTAGGGATTTGCTTTTCAAACCCTAACAATCAAATAGGGGGAGATTGTAAAGCATAATGCAATGTAATATGTAATGGAGGATATATATAACTCAACTAGGATAAAAGATAAATAATATTAAATCTATACAGGGATCGTGAAATTTGAAGAACAGGCACCAACAAGGATCAAGTCGCTGAAAGAAGTTCATTAACATGTTCAAGCCTCAGTGAGAGAATAAGATGCACAGATGATTCAGTTGAAGAGCCAAAAAGATTCCATGTATTTACATAATTTGAAGATACTGCTACAGGCTAATCAATTGGAATGTAACGAAGGTGTGAAGATCAAGATCAGTGCTAGTCACTTGTGAACCAGACGAGCGCACTAAGTGTCAGCACATACGAGAAGGATCAACACATTAATTTACAGAAAGAATTGCCAAAGCCTATTGACGATCAAGGACAGACATAATATTTCAAGGTATTGTCAAAAATTAATTTACTCTCTGAAAATTAAATAAGTAACAGATTGATTAATTATTTATAACAAATAATTAAATTAATCTAGTACTTGAATTATTTTCAGAGATGAATTAAAACAGCAGAATAAAACAGAAGAAAGAAGCCCAAGAGATACAAAAATAGTATTACTATGCACAGTTACTATGCAAAGTTACTATGCATGGTTACTATGCACTGTTACTATTTGGGGTTGGTGTAATAGCGCCCGGTTACCATTTAGGATTGGTGAAATAGTGTCCGGTTACTATTTGGGGGTTGTTGGAATAGTGCTCGGTTACTATTTGGGGGTTGTTGGAATAGTGTCAAATAGTGACTTTCTATAATCTATAAATAGGCCTGTTGTATTTCATTTCAAAACACACCTCAACACACAACTCTCTCTCCTCTCTTATATCTTGTCTGTGTAAGCTGCTAGACAGTCCATCTAGTAGGGAAGCCGGCTTAGCCCGCTTTCAAGAAGTGTCGGGTAGAAGGTCCTCGTGCCTAAACTATCCTAGGAGTGTTTGATTTTGTAGCTGATCCATAGGATTAGATTGTGTAACAAACCTCCGGGTTTTATCTATTCAAAGCTATTTCCCAAACAGTTGTGTTATTTCGATTCAGTATTTTTGATCTCATATCCACATCAAAAATTGAAATATTTTTAGAATAACGCATTCAACCCCCCTTCTACGTTATTCCAGACCTAACAAACACGTAGATGATCCTTTTTAAAAAAACTAATACAAATTGAGACATCCAGACACGCCCTTGCGAATTGGTAACTTCCCAAACCATTTTAATTTGTGCATTTACAATAATAACCCTTCATGCATTACACATTATACACATCAAATGAATCTGGAACGTTAAAAGTAAAACTAATCAAACGGTTGTCCTGTAATTACTAGGTTACCCGCTTAAAAGAGTTACTATATATATATATATATATATATATATATATATATATATATATATATATATATATATATATATATATATATATAGAGTTGCACTCCATAACAAACACCTTATATAACAAACAATAAAGAACACCTTAAATCTAATAGATCCAATGCCCCTGGCGGGGCCACCCAATACAAAAAGTTGTTATTTTTCTACCCTCTGTCCATCCAACAAAAAAAAATTAAAAAGTTACTGTTCATGATGACGTCGTCATCATGAACAGTGAAATTTTGATTTTTTTTGTGCTGGATGGATAGAGGGTAAAAAAATAACTTTTTGTATTGGGTGCCCCTGGCGGGGCCAATGGATCTATTAGATCTAAGGTGTTCTTTATTGTTTGTTATATAAGGGTGTTCTGTATGAAGCAATGGCCTATATATATATATATATATATATATATATATATATATAGAGTAAGGATCTAGAGAAAACTTTTTATATAGAAAACTTAAGGTACTCCATCTAAACCGTTGATTATTTCTATAATAAAATTTTAAATATAAAATTTATAATGGCAAAAGAGTAATACTTCAAAATTATAAGTGCAATTGCCAAAAGGTAAAGTAACAGAAACAAGGAAATTATATTTACAAATTGTTAGTTAGTCACGTAATTGATTGTGCAAAATCATAATTAAGGAATCAATGCTTCTCTATTAGTGATAGTATAGTATATTAGAGCAAGTTCAATAGACCCCTTATATGACCTCCTAACTCAAATTATAAGAAATAAGGTCTAAAATTATGCTCCAACAGTCTCCTAACTTTTCCTTAAAAAGTTAAGAGCATCATGTCATCCCTTATCTTTAAGGGATCCCTTATTTCACTTTTATCAATAAAATATTATTTTATTTCCTCTTTCCAATTGTTTTCCTCTCTTTGCTCTTCCTTCTTTCCTTTTATTTATTATTTAATAAATATAAGGATCAAATATAAGGAAACTTGTTGGAGTTGTCATACCTTATAATATCTTAAATCACTAAGAGCATAATATTTTATTATATTTATAAGGAAATACAAGGTGGTTGTTGGACTTGCTCTTAGTTTTTGAACGGCCGTCTAACCATAAATTTGGAAACAAAGAACACTACAATTATTCCTTTTGTAAACAAAAAACACTACAAATACGAACTTTTAAGACCCATAATTATAGGAAATGAATCAAAACAAAATCAAGTGTTCTACTATTATAAGTTGAACAACAATATCAAGATTCTATTAGATGTTCTAGTATTTACTCAACGATAAAACTAAGGCTCTGTTTGGAATTGGTGTTAAAAATTGTTGTGCTGTTAGAAAAAGTGCTGGTAAAAAAAGTGTTGTTGTAAAAAGTTGAAGACTGTTTGGTAATATTTTTTATATGTACATATTTTGATGTAAAAATATATCAAAAATAATGTTTTTGATGAGGTTTGATGTTGAAATCAGCTACTGCTTTCCGCAAAAGCTGAAAATCAGCTTTTTTCAAAAGCATTGGGGGGACCTGCTTTCTCTAAAAGCAGCTTTTAGGCCAAAAGCACTTTTCAGAAAAGCAGCTTTTAAATTTTACCAAACACTTTTCAGCTGCTTTTCAGAAATAAGCTGCTGTTGCTGTCTACAACAGCAATCCCAAACAGACCCTAAGATTCTTCTATGTACCTTATGTACCGTTGGTTTTAAAATTATTAATGAATATTATCTAATTTATTAAATCAAATTTTAAAATTTTATGGAGTGTTCTATAAGGCATTTTAATAATTGCTTTGAAATCGTGATATTATTTATTTTATTAATCGTTAATCTAAAAGTTTTCTACTACTTATTTAATTGATTATTCTAAAGTAAGAGACAATATAAAATATTAAGAGATTCTATAAAAGATTCTACTTATTGTTTTACCGGTTTTCCAGTCAATAATAATATTAAAATTTTATGAAGTAATTTAATGGTTCTTTATAATTTTCTTTTAGGTGTTTTACAAAATATTTTTTGGTTATAATATTTTTTCTATTTTTGATTATTTGAATGATTATAAAAAAATTAATTAAATACTAATTACTTATTTTTAAAATGTTCTATAAAATAAAGGATCGATAGATTAAAAAAAATCAAAATTTAATTAAATAAAATATTCTTTTAAGTGTTCTCTTAACGTGTTCTATGAAGCGTTCTATGAAAGACTAAAAAAAAAATCTTCATATTAAATTGAAATATTACTAAGTGTTCTTTTAATTATTCTTTATTTTTAGGTATTTTTGCGTCTTCTTTTTCTTATGGTTCTTTATGATGTTGTTTTAGTTGTAGAAATATTACTAAGTGTTCTTTTAGTTGTTCTTTATTTTTAGGTATTTTTTAAGTGTTCTTTATTTTTAATGGTTCTTTATGATGTTGTCTCAGGTGTTTTACTAAATATTTTTTGGTACTCTTCTATTTTTTTGATGATTTTGAATTCTTATAAAAAATTAATAATACTAATTACGTGTTTTTAAGTGTTCTATAAATAAAGGATTAATCGAATAAAAATATCAAATTTAAATTTAATTTTAATAAATATTCTTTTAAATAATTATTTAAAATACTAGTAACGAATTTTTTAAGTGTTCCATAAAATAAAAGATCGATAGATTAAAAAAACCAAACGTTAGTTAAATATTAATAAGTGTTCTTTTAAGTGTTCTCTTAACGTGTTCATTGAAGTGTTTTATGCAAAACTAAAAAAATCTTTAAATTAAATTAAAATCTTACTAAGTGTTCTTTTAATTTTTTTTAGGTGTTCTTTTAAGTGTTCTTTAGTTTTAATGATTTTTTATGATGTTCTTTTAGGTGTTTTATTAAATGTTTTTTGGTTACTCTATTTGTTCGTGTTTTTTGATGATTTTGAATTCTTATAAAAAATTAATTAAAATACTAATTAGGTGTTTTTTAAGGGTTCTATAAAATAAAGGATTAATAGAATAAAAATATCAAATTTTAATTAAGTTTTATTGAATATTCTTTTAAAAAATATTTAAAATACTACTAACAAGTTTTTTAAGTGTTCCATAAAATTAAAGATCGACAATTTAAAAAACAATCAAACATTAATTAAATATTAACTAGCATAAAACCCGTGCGATGCACGGATTTTTTTTAATATTATATGAAATTTTTTCATTAGTTTAAATTATTTTTTTAAAACATGAATTTTGGAGGTTTAAATTTTTATATGAGATGATTTGATAATCTATACTATTATATAAAAACCAAAACATTAAAAGTTTTGGTACCTGTTTTTTGGTACGTCGCGAATTTACTTATTTACCCTTCATTATAAAACACATAATAACATCTAAAAATACCTAAAATAAATAATAACATAATATAATTAAAGGTATTTAGTCGATTACCTTTTTCACATTAATTTCAGTTGAAGATATTACCATTTATAAACACCTAAAAACATTAATTGTATCATATCTTCCAATCATTAATATTTCTTTCGAATTAAAACACGTTACCTTTTTTATTTAAAACTAATCTTACATTCATTGAAATATACCCGAAAATATCACACCATACTTTTCAATTATTAATAAAATTTATTAAAAATCTATATACATTGTTTATAATAAATAAACATTAGTATAATCCGTAAACATGAGTATATTCAATTATATTAAATTAAAAAATAATTAAAAATGATGATTAAATAAAAACATAATTGTAATGTTATATAAAATTTATAATATAATAAAAGAAACCCGTGCATCGCACGGGCATTGAAAGTTTGTCGGTTCGATTTTCGGCATGGTCATCCTAATTATTAAAATAAATAATAAAATAATATGATTAATGATAATTAGCCGATTGCCTTCTTAATTAAAAAATGTTTACTTTTAATTAATGATATTACCTTTTATAAATACCTAAAATATATGTCTTTCGATCAATAATGTTTTTCTCTAATTAAAACACATTAACTTTTAATTTAAAACAGAATCTTGTAATAATTAATATATACCAAAAAATATGATAAAATATCTTCTAATCACTAACAAAATATAACAGAAATTCGTATACTACGAACAATAACCATTAGATTTTTAGTATAAAAAACATAACTGTTTGATCTAATTATTAGATATATTATATGATTAAATTAATTTATTAAAATTTCAAGGTTTGAATTCCATCAATGACATATTTATTTTAAAATTTTATACTATAAGTTTTAAACCATGCATATCATTAATTAAATTTATATTAATTAATGTAAATTAAAATTTAAATAAAATTTTGTAAATAACGATTATCTAAAAATAAAATTATAACATAAAATAAAATTTAACACATATTAAAAGAAATCCGTGTGATCTATGCATCGCACGGGTTATAAGCTAGTAATTATATAAATGTTATTCGTGATATTTCTAGAAAAAGAGGAATTTTAGTTAGAAAATATAGAAAAATGATAAGTTTTAGTTAAAAAAGGTAATCGGTTAATTATTAGTAATTATAAAATTATTATTTTATTTTATTAAATAGAATGCTCGTGATATGATTAGAAAAAGAGAGAATTTAGTTAGAGAAAATCAAAAAAGGTAATTGATTAGTTTATAGTAATTATAATTTAATTACGTTATTTTACTAAATACAATTGCTCGTAATATCTTTAGAAAAGGAGAAATTAATATTGTTCGTATTATTTCTATATTAAAAGAGGGATTTTAGTTAAAAAGAATATAGAAAAGATGATATGTTTTAGCTAAAAAAGGTAATCGGTTAATTATTAATATTATAATTTTATAATTTTATGGGATATTCTCTTTGGTACACTTGTAGAATTGGCTTTTGCCAATGGTACCATCACATTTTTGGCTTCTATACATGGTACACCTGACATATTGTTTCTGTCTTAGTAGTACCCTTCTGTTAGGCAGCTGTTAGCAAAACGTTTAAAAACATCCAAACCATAGAAAACACATCCAAACCAGTTTTAAAACAGAAATCTAGCGCCAAAAAACCTATACAGAACACTGGAAACTTAAAATGCTATGAAAACCACAAAAACACGGATCAAAAGCATCATTAGAATTTGGATCAAAAGCATAATATGTCTACCATCATCAGAATTCAAAGTTTACATCAAAAGCATAATATGTCTACCATGAGCATAATTAAACTAACAAAAGTAAAGGACTAGTCTGTCAGAAACAGGTTCACTTCTGGTGCTGAGATTGTGAAGCAGTAAGGACAGAGGGTTGTGATGCACTCCCTAGATTTTCAGCCTTCCTTTTCCTTGTTGAGGTCCTTGAGGAGGTTCCCTCAGCTGCTGAATCTTTTACTGCTTTGTTTGCTGCTCTGGCAGCTTTTGCTGCATTAGATTGATCTCTGACCCTTGGATGTCTAACAAGCAGTGATGCATTAGATTCAGTGGCCTTCATTTCCTTTCCAGTGGGTCCTCCCTTACATGTTCTAGCATTGTGTCCAAAATGGCCACACTTTGTGCACTTCACAGTCTTGCTTCTTTTTCCCTTTTGATCTTCACCTTCTTCTCTTCTCCTGTTCCTACTTGGCCTACCAACTCCCCTTTTCATTGTTGGTGGCATTACATTAGGGAGGCCTTCATATGCTGGCCAGTTTTCCTTATCAGCAATGGGATTAATGTTGAAACTGTATGCTTGCTTGTATGTCCTCACTGAATACCAAGAGCTGATAACTTTTTGGGGGTCAATCTTTGCATGCAACATTGCCCTAACAGCATGCCTACATGGTATACCTGATAGCTGCCAAGCTCCACATGAACACAACTTACTATTCAGCGACAGAGGAAACTGTGATTTACCTTCATGAATTTCATATTCACCAGGCTTGGACATGTAAGCTTTACAGCTGATAGTCCCCTTGCTTATATCTTTAAGAGCTTTAACAATTTTTGGGCATACATCTTCATCATTCCAAGTCTTTGCATTTTCAAGCCTTGTTGCTATTCTAACCATACAAACTCTTCTAATACCTGCAAACAAAAAATGTAGTATACTGTAATTAGTAAGAAATGTACAAGTCTACAAAGTTGGACAATAATAGTTGATTGGAATTTACCTTCAAGCAAAGATAGCACTGGCCTACTCCTCTCAACTCCAAGTGTAGAGTTGAAGCTTTCAACAAAGTTGGAGGTGTTTGAATCATTGCAAACATTGGGATTAAACATGTGTTTGCTCCAGGTACATGGATCCCCTAAGTTAGCAAACCAGGTCATGGCTGCATCCCCTCCTGCCTCTTGCATCCTCTCCATTGCTTTTCTAAAAGTAAACTGTGAAGTTGCATTGCAGACCCTCCAGAATAGAGTATACATCAATGGGCCATGAAACTGTTTCTTAAAGTTCCTGCTAAGGTGCCTACAACAGTACCTTCTTTTGGCAGATGGCCAAACCTTTTCTAGTGCAAGATCAATTCCCTAACAAACAGTAGATCAATAAAACAGAGTTTATTAACAAGCAAATTAAAATGCAGAGATATTGTAAGCAAATTAACAAGCAAACGGAGTTATGCGTACCTTTTGTCTATCTGAAATTATGGTCCAATCTTTCCTGCTAGACTCCTTGACAATATTATAAACATTCCACAAGAAAAATCCCCAATTGTCCTTATCCTCTACACTCACCACTGCATAAGCTAATGGAAAGATTTCATTGTTGCCATCTAAGGCCACTGCTGACAATAAAATCCCTCCATAATTGCCTTTGAGGTGTGTCCCATCAACACCTATTAATGGTCTACAGCCTCCCAAGAACCCCTTCCACATAGCAGTAAAGGAAATGAAGATAGTGCTGAAGAGTAATTGCTTTGGAATGGTTTCAGTTTCAACATATGAGCAATATGCTTTAGATTCAGGATTTGTATCACAAATAACCTTAGTATAGGCTGGCAAATCCTTGTAAGATTGATCATGACCACCAAATAGTTTCTCAACTGCATACCTCTTCATTCTAAACAGAGTTGACAGTTTCATGTAGATTCCATACCTCTGAAATAGTAGTTCATTTAAAGCTTTCCCTGGTATGTCTGGATTAGCCCTTATGTCCTCCATGAGTTTTTCAGCAGCCCACTTAACATCAACTAGTGGATTATGTATCTCCAGACCCCTACATGTATGAGTATTTGGTTCAATCTTCTTTATTGCCCATGTGATTCCATCTTGCAGCTTACTTGCATGTATCCTCCAGTTGCAACACGTAGCATGACAAGTTGCTGTATACCTTGAGTTGTCTGCTGCCAACACAATAATAGCAAACCCCTCCTGGATGCAGTAATCCTTAAGTGTAGCCTTGAAATGAGCCTTGTCCATAAAAAGCAACCAAGGCTTATTCTGTTTCGCTCTGACCCTAACCCGACACACTGAGAATGAAGAGTCGTGTTAATTTTATTTGGGATATTCTGTTTTATTTAATTTTATTCTTAATTGTCATTAACAGTGGTTAAACGATGTTTAACGTTTGTTTAACGTTGTACTTAAAAAAGGGTACTACTAAGACAGAAACAATATGTCAGGTGTACCATGTATAGAAGCCAAAAATGTGATGGTACCATTGGCAAAAGCCAATTCTACAAGTGTACCAAAGAGAATATCCCTAATTTTATTGTATTAAATAGAACCGCCCATGATATAATTGAAAAAGTGATATTTTAGTTATAGAAAATAGAAAGGTAACGTGAAAATTAAAAAGATGACATGATTTATGTAAAAAAGGTAATTGATATGTTTATAGTAATTATAATTTAATTATGTTATTTTACTAAATAAAATTACTCAAACTTTTTGAAAATGAGAAATTAATGTTGCCCGTGATATTTCTAGAAAAAGGGAATTTAATTAGAAAAAATAGAAAAGATGATACGTTTTAGCTGAAAAGGAAATCGTTAATTATTAGTATTATAATATTTTTATTTTATATTTATTAAATAGAAACCCCGTGATATAATTGGAAAAAGAGAGGTTTTAGTAAGAGAAAAGAAAAAAGGTAACGTGTTTTAACCGTCCATGATATAATTGGAAAAAGAGAGATTTTAGTTAGAGAAAAGGTAACGTGTTTTGGCTGAAAAAGATAATTACTTAGTTAATACTAATTATAATATAATTATGTTATTTTATTAAAAAAATTGCTTCTAATGTTTTTTAAAAAAAAGAAAAATTTTAGTTAGATAAAATGTAAAAGATATTGTATTTTTAGGAAATTATTTAGTTATTTAAAAATAGAAAAGGTAATATGTTTAACCTGAAAAAGGAAATTGATTAATAAAGGAGAAATTTTAGTTAGATAAATTATAAAAGTCCATGATATAATTGGAATAAGAGATATTTTAGTTAGAGAGAAGGTAACTTGTTTTGCCTGAAAAAGGTAATTAATTAGTTAATATCAATTATAATATAATTATGTTATTTTATTAAACAAAATTGCTCATAGTATTTTTTAAAAAGAAGAAATTTTAGTTAGATAAAATGTAAAAGATATTGTATTTTCAGGAAATTATTTAGTTATTGAAAAATAGAAAAGGTAATATGTTTAACCTAAAAATGGAAATTTATTAATAAAGGAAAAATTTTAGTTTGATCAATTATAAAAGATATTGTATTTTACTTGAAAAGGGAAGTTATTTAGTTATTGAAAAATATAAAACATAATATGTTTAACCTGAAAAAGAAAATTGATTAATTAATAGAATTTATTTTATCTATAATCGAGTAAGTGTAAATAATTAAAATCAATAGGTACGGTACCGTACCGACCGACCGACCAACCAAACTTTTAATGTTTCGGCTTTTATATAATAGTATAGATATGTGTTCTTTTAAGTGTTTCTTAATGTTCATTGAAGTGTTCTATGCAAGACTAAAAAAATTTCCTATATTAAATTGATCACTCAGTGTTCTTTTAAATGTTTTTTATTTCTAGGTGTTGTTTTAAGTGTTCTTTAATTTTAATGGTTCTTTATGATATTCTTTTAGGTGTTTTTACGAAAAAAAATTCGTTACTCTATTTGTTAGTGTTTTTTTGATGATTTTGAATTCTTACAAAAAAATTAATTAAAATACTAATAAGTGTTCTATAAAATAGAGGATTAATAGAATAAAAATATCAAACTTTAATTAAATTTTAATAAATATTTTTTAATATATTATTTTATATACTACTAAAGAATTAAATTAAATGTTAATTTAGTATTAATTTACTATTAATTTAATAAATTATTTTAGATACTACTAACAATTTTAGGTGTTTTTTAAGTGTTCTTTTAAGTGTTCCCTTAACGTTTTGAGTGAAGAAAAAAAGTAATTTAATTTGTTTTAGAAAAACTTTAATTGTCTTTTAGTTTATTACCTTTTAAAAGAACACTAATAAAAAATTATCTTATTTTTATTTATTATATTTTATGTATTTATTTATTAAAATATTTAAAAGAACACTTTAAATTTATATGTTATTTGAAGTGTTCCGTAAGTGGTCTTTTTGAATTAAAAAATCGCCTCAAACAACTTAAACACATGTCGAGGTTTAGAAAACTTTAAAAATCAACTTATTTTTTCAAAAAGTAAGAATATTTTTATTAAATATTAAATTTATTTAGAAAGAACATTTAAAATAATATAACAAGAAAAAAATGAGAAAAGAAAGAGGTTAATACTTAAGTGATCTTTTACAAGAAAGAGGTTAATACTTTTTGGCAAAAAATTTATGGAATCTAAGAAAAATGGTATATAACAAATTAAATTAGGTGATCATTAAAACACATCAAAAATATTAGAAAAGATTAAATAAAAAGATTAATAGAAAAGATTAAAGATTATAAGTGTTCTGATAAGTGTTTCCTTAATAGAAACTTTAATAAATTAATGAAAACACGTAAGGGAATTTTTGATAAATTAGTAAAATACTTAACAGAATCTTTAATAAAAATAATGAACGAAATCACTAATATATTAGTAAAAATACTAAACGGAATCTTTAATGAATTAAAAAAAATACTTAACAAAATCTTTAATAAATTAATAAAACTCTTAACGGAATCAAAGGAAATTAAGAAAAAATAGAAAATAAAATTTGATTCTATTAGATGTTTATTAATTTTATCATCAAAATTTTTATTCAATTATAAAATGTAGTTGATATTTTATAAATAAAGATCTTGAAATCTAAGCATATCCACACAAACTTTAACATTCTATGTACTTACCCGATTTGAATTTTGTCTATACATGGAAGTCTGTTAATGAGATTGGTAAGTAATAAATTAGAATGATTAAAATGATGCACCAATCAAAGAAATTTTGTTGATCATCAAATCTGATAAAATTGATTTATATCTTGTAATTTTAATTGTCAAAAATGCCCTTTAAATGCAAAAAGAAGAAATCTGCTGACTTATATAAAAAGATTGTAGCCATCGGATTATTCGAAAATGGATGGCAGATTAGTGGGTCTCTTGGTTCTCTCAATAGTAAGGGTTCTCCCTTAATCATGAGCATAATAAAGTAGCACTCTATGGAGAACCACCTTACGTGGAGAACTGTGGAAAACCCTATGATTCTGTGGTAGAACCAATATTTTTAAAATTTTTTTCTGACTCTGTAACAGAACCAAATTTTTTTTTTCAAAAAAAAAATTTCGAAACTGCCACGCTAGCACTGCTGACGTGGCACTGCCACGTCACCTACCACGTCATCACTGCTGACGTGGCAGTGCCACGTCATCGATGACGTCATCATTGATGATGTGGCACTGCCACGCAGACATGCCACGTCAGCTTTGCCCATAATTTTTTTGTAGCACCAATTTTTTTTTTATAGAACCAAAAAAATAAAAATTTGTTTCCGTAATAGAATCAGAAATTAGCATAGAATAAGTGGTTCTCCACTTATTATATATATATATATATATATATATATTATTTTTAATATATATTATTTTTAAAATTTTAAAAAATTAAATTTTCGGGTCGAGTTACCCGAAACCCATTCGTGTCGGGTTCGGGTTGAGCACCTGTACCCATTCAATTTTCGGGTCGGGTTCGGGTTTGGTCAAATTTGCGACCCGTGTCTGTTGACCCGACACAAACCCGACCCGAAACCCGAAATTGTCAGCCCTATACTAATTAAGTAAAATAATTAAAGATAATAAAGTAGAACAATTAAATAAGGTAAGTACTGTACCGTACCAAAACTTTTAATGTTTCTTGTTTTATAATATAGTATATATTTATATTATAGATAGTATAGATTAGATGAGTAGCACTCCAGAGAGAACCATCTTATATAGAGAACCGAGAGAACAATCTAATTTTTTGATTCTATAGTAGAACCAAAAATTTTTCTAATTTTTTTTCCAAAAAAAAAATATTTTAAAAAAAAAAGTTTGTTGCTGCCACGTCGTCATTGATGTGGCATTGACACGTGGCAGTGCCACGTCACCATTGCTGACGTGACGATGACACGTCAATAGTGATGTCATCACTAATGATGCAAAACTGCCACGTCAGCAACGACGTCAGCACGGATGATGTGACATTGCCACGTGTCACTATCACGTTATCAACGTTGACTAGGACTGGAAATTTCGGGTTTCGGGTCGGGTTCGTGTCGGGTCAACAGTGGGTTTCGGGTACAGGTGCTCAACCCAAACCCGACCCGAAAATTTAATGGGTACAGGTGCTCAACCCGAACCCGACACGAATGGGTTTCGGGTAACCCGACCCGAAAATAATTATATATATATATATATATATATATATTAAAAAATATATTTATATATATTAAATAAATATATTTATATTAAAAATAATTATATATATTAATATATATATATATATATATATATATAAATAATTATATATAGTAATATATATATATATATATATATATATATATATAGTAGCACTCTATGGAGAACCACCTTACGTGGAGAACTGTGGAAAACCCTATGATTCTGTGGTAGAACCAATATTTTTTAAATTTTTTTCTGACTCTGTAACAGAACCAAATTTTTTTTTCAAAAAAAAAATTTCGAAACTGCCACGCTAGCACTGCTGACGTGGCACTGCCACGTCACCTACCACGTCATCACTGCTGACGTGGCAGTGCCACGTCATCGATGACGTCATCATTGATGATGTGGCACTGCCACGCAGACATGCCACGTCAGCTTTGCCCATAATTTTTTTTGTAGCACCAATTTTTTTTTTATAGAACCAAAAAAATAAAAATTTGTTTCCGTAATAGAATCAGAAATTAGCATAGAATAAGTGGTTCTCCACTTATTATATATATATATATATATATTATTTTTAATATATATTATTTTTAAAATTTTAAAAAATTAAATTTTCGGGTCGAGTTACCCGAAACCCATTCGTGTCGGGTTCGGGTTGAGCACCTGTACCCATTCAATTTTCGGGTCGGGTTCGGGTTGGGTCAAATTTGCGACCCGTGTCTGTTAACCCGACACAAATCCGACCCGAAACCCGAAATTGCCAGCCCTATACTAATTAAGTAAAATAATTAAAGGTAATAAAGTAGAACAATTAAATAAGGTAAGTACTGTACCGTACCAAAACTTTTAATGTTTCTTGTTTTATAATATAGTATATATTTATATTATAGATAGTATAGATTAGATGAGTAGCACTCCAGAGAGAACCATCTTATATAGAGAACCGAGAGAACAATCTAATTTTTTGATTCTATAGTAGAACCAAAAATTTTTCTAATTTTTTTTCCAAAAAAAAAATATTTAAAAAAAAAAAGTTTGTTGCTGCCACGTCGTCATTGATGTGGCATTGACACGTGGCAGTGCCACGTCACCATTGCTGACGTGACGATGACACGTCAATAGTGATGTCATCACTAATGATGCAAAACTGCCACGTCAGCAATGACGTCAGCACGGATGATGTGACATTGCCACGTGTCACTATCACGTTATCAACGTTGACTAGGGCTGGAAATTTCGGGTTTCGGGTCGGGTTCGTGTCGGGTCAACAGTGGGTTTCGGGTACAGGTGCTCAACCCAAACCCGACCCGAAAATTTAATGGGTACAGGTGCTCAACCCGAACCCGACACGAATGGGTTTCGGGTAACCCGACCCGAAAATAATTATATATATATATATATATATATATATTAAAAAATATATTTATATATATTAAATAAATATATTTATATTAAAAATAATTATATATATTAATATATAATTATATATATATATATTTATTTAAATAATTATATATAGTAATATATATATATATATATATATATATATATATATATATATATATATATATATATATTGGGTTCGTGTCGGGTTCGTGTCGCGGGTCCAAAATTGCCAACCCTAGTCAACGCGTCACTATTGACGTAGCACTAACACGTCATCAGTCATCACTGCTGACGTGGCAATAACACGTGGTAATGCCACATCAACAATGATGTCGTCACTGTTGACATGGCAATGACATGTTAGCCATAGTGCCACATCGTCATTTGGTTTTCAGCAGTGGTACCACGTCATTATTTGGTTCTACCAATTGGTCTTTTTCTACTATAGAACCAAAAAAATTGGTCTCTTTTTTAATAGAACCAAAAATTAAAATTTTTATTCTACTATAGAATCAAAAAATTAGTGATTTTCTCTGGTTCTCCATATAAGATGGTTCTCCATAGAACAATGGCCTAGATTAAGATATATTAATGAACTTCAATTTGGAGACAAAACCAGCAGAAAACAATGTTAAGAAACTAGATTAGCATTATATAACCGGTTAATCTAAAACTTGTTTAGGAATTGTGGTTGCAGTTCCTACATGTATATTTATGAAACTTGTAGTTGTAGGCATTTGCGAACAATTGTTCTCCACCCTTTGAAACATTCCTCGTCTGTGCTCAAGTTTTAACAAGTGAACAAGCATATATTACCCTCATATTAGAAAGGAACAAAAAACAAAGAGTGGGTACACTGTGCTACCAAAAATTGATAGTTGTGGGTACATTGCATTAGGACCTGTTCCACTTAACAATTTCTTCTCTTCCTTCTTTTGCGTCAAACTTTTCTTCTCTACAAACGTGTACAAAACCTAACATCAGGTACCAGATTGGCATGGGATGGATATTTGTGTTTTCCAAACACTAGATACCAAATATGGTTTGAACAAGGCTTGAACAATACAATACACCAGCAAGTGCTTCCTTTTTATCACTTTATAATTTATATACACCAAGCCTGCAAAAACAGGCATGGAAATTAGAAACAAAAAAACTGCATTCCTATCTTACTTGACTGGATTACTAGTAACATCCTCAGGGACCAACAAACACTGGTTAGAGATGATTGCATGCACATTTCTAATATTTAATTTGGGTCATCATTATTAGAATCTCGTTTTAAAAGCGCAAGCGCTAAAAGTTTTTATTACATACATGACAGTAAGAAAACTAGAATGATACTTCAGCATGATTTGCTATTTTTCCAGACATCACAGATGCATTGTACAAATATCATAGAGAAGTCAAACTTCTGAAAGGCTGACGATGTAGCAGGCATTTCAAAAAGCTGCAAGACGGAAGTGCAAGGAGTGAAATTAAACCATGCTGTAGCTATTTATAACTTTATCAACTTTCTTAAGTCAAGTTGAATTGCTCTGTATAAATAAATCTCCGGTAACCATCTTCTACCATATAGAAGATGCAAGACAGCCACTTCATAATCATCTAAAATTCATTACCCCAGCCATAATAAACTGAAGACCAATGCATGACATGAAGATACACCTTAACAAAAAAAACTAGACAATGAGTTTATAAATTCTTTACCAGCACATCATCCAGAGAACAACTTGTACTTCAATTTCATATTTCTGTAGCTTTCATAGACCCAAAACCTCGTGTCTATCCTGAGAGCACCGGGATAGAATAGGCACAAGGAACCCAACAGCAACAAAGTTAAGAACGTGCTGTTTCGAACTGTTTTTGTCAATCAGCCTGAATAGGTTTCGCAAGCCTGTGGATAGATTAACCTGCACGACAACACAAACTTCATGCGTCTGATAAACCTAAATCAAACCAATAAAGTTGAGCAAATAATGGATGTGGACTGAAAAAGTTTAAAACATTGATGTCAGGGATTCTCTATGTTGATTTTGGGGATGATGAGATATATTTCAACTAAGCTTGTACATACACCTAAATGCTGAGGTTCAAAAACGTCAAGTGAGACGATATTTGTGGATTAAAACAAACTATCAATCAAATAAATCTTTCTGTTGCACTTAAAAATTGTAGATCTAGAATGCAAAAAATGACTTTATAAATACAAAATCACTCTTGCTTCTATTAACTTACACTTGAATTTTATGATAAATCTACTTGGTGCAAATACAGACATAACTAGGTATACGGGCATATATATCAAAGACATCAGTTAATAATACACGAAATCAAAGTTTTCTGTTTTACCCGGCCACCAGCAGAATATTAGAATAGTATTCCTACGTAGTTCTTATATGGAGAAAATGGCAACTAGTTTGGAGTTCCAAAAGTCAAAACCAAGGCATCCACCAAATATACATCTTCCCAAGATTTTCATGTGCAACTGCTTCAGCAATCAAACGACGAGCCTGACCTTCTACTGCAAGTGGCAAAGATGGTGCTGCTCTAACACCAACAACTACTCCTTGTAGCCGTGCTTCAATATTACTGATAGCCCTCTGCAGTTTTCAGAATGTACAAATTTGAGGATACAGTTACAGCTCTACAAGAGATTTAGCCAATAGGTAAAGATGTTTGGACTAAAACCATTAAAAGCAAACACACATGCACATATATATACCCACACATATTTAAAGCTATTAATAACCTATTGTCTAATGTTCAACATTACATATCAGCCAATTAACTTCGCAGGATTGGTCTTCTTTCAATAAAATAAGGAAGCCAGTGACTTCACAAACATATCAGAGTGCAAAATGTACACATGAAAGCAGGAATGCTCCGAAATCTGTATTCCCCATCCAGCCTCATTACAGTACCAGAAAGAAAACTGAAAGCCTACTTATGCTCAATGCAGAAGATATATGTAATGAATAAAAATTATTCGAATGGACGTCGGTTGCCAAGTTTAGTTATATGATCATGAATGCGAAGGTGAAGAAGAAACCTGTGCATGGGGGTTCTGAACTTCCACCCCGCTGGACTTGTGTGACTTGGTCCATTCCACTAAAGGATCATGAATAAATGTTTCAAGAACACTCATTAAAGTTTCTCTATGTGTCCTTAGTACAGAAAGTGTGATCTCACAGACTTTCAAGAAGATGCCCTCATATCCAGTAATCCCCAAGCCATCAATCATGTTCTGCACATCATTTTCAAGGTTCCAAATTCAATAAAAGAATCTAACTAAAAGAACCACATGATGTGAAATAAGTCTCTTGAATAAGCCACACTTGGACTAAAGTCAGAAATCTTATTTTTACTTAAAGTTTCTGTTTACGAGCTGCAGAACTTCTTGTCATGAATTCTTCTAAGAGTGGTGAACAATTACTACACAAATTAGTGTGCTGTTGAAAGAAAGATATATACTTGACAACTGTGACTCTGTTAGTCACTTTTCAGTAAAGAAGTACCCCCTCTGTCCTAAATTAAGATTTTCAAAATCACGCATGGTTAATGGAGGGAGTGAAGATTAGTCATATTTATCATTAAAGAGAAATTGATGGTGTCATTATAGAACACTTAATCTGAAAGAAAAAAACACACAAACCTATTAATTAGTTTGGGACCAAAGAAGTACATCAGATCTTAGTTTACCTGTGTAAGCCTAAAAGGCACCAGCTCAGGTTTTTCCAACAATAAACCTTTGTCAAACAAGCAACTGAAATCAACATGAACACAGTCACCTGTTGTAGAATCAAAAAGTATATTCTCACCATGTCGATCTCCTAAGCCCACTATATGTCCAACCATTGACCAAACTGCAGTAGTCTGTGCATAAGCAACCCGAGCATGAAACCAAGCCGCTGGTTCAGAAAATGTGTTGAGAAACCATTTGTGGAAAACTGGAGGGAACATTGGAAGTATTTTTTTCTTTAGCATTTCATCTTCCGAGATTTTGCCTTGGCATTGATCATATATGCGCTTAATCTGTGGATTGGTTTTCTGTCTATCAAACTTTCCACAGCTTATATAAATGTCTTGGAGTATATGACGGAGCCCACGAGTGTGAGGCACCCATTCTACCATACCACAATCTTCTGTAAGTGGTATCACTGCAAATGTGCGAATATAGAGCTTTCTTCGGCGACTTTCAGGGGATTTGGATAATAAACGATTAATCATTGCATTAAATTCCATCATACGGGCATCTTTCCTAAGGTCATCCTTTGGTTTGCAGAGGAAAGGACGTTCAATACCATCGCTGCCCAGAAGAACAATCTGTCAAATAAAAAAAAATTATTAACACAATAACTTATGAAGGTGCCAAGTCATATCAAATAAAATCTTACTAGGAATGAATATGACCAAAAAAAAGATGAGTTGATGTCAAAGGTCATTTCAGAAATAACACCGCGAAGAAGCAAACTTGCAATCTTTGAACTACTTTACTGTAATCATGTTGAAGGAATACAAGAACTAACCTTTTTGGGCCTCTGAAGTGATGAGAGAATCTCAGCCTCGTCTGCTATTCCCAATATTGTTGGCAGATCTGCCGAAAAAATGCTAGATGAAAGTGAGCTGGTCATTTTTTGTTCATAAGTGGGAAGACTAACCGTTAGTGATTGTTGAAGAGGCATGATGATTTCTAATGGCATCATCCTTTTCAAAGAACTGAATTCGGTCGAAATGTTAATTACCCTCGACTTCGATTGACCCGCATGGAAGCACAATCGAATAAGATGATCAATTAGAGTGGCAAACTGCACAAACAATGGTTTTCCATCTACAAGAGGAAAATCTCTACGCGCTTCTTGAATTATTGCTGCAGCCGCCTCTCTTCTCGAAGAAACAGTAGATTTCGAAACTGCTGCCATTATCCATAAAGCTTGCTGCGGAAATTGTTTAAGAACAGAAGTGATGATCCGTTTGACCAATCTAACAATGTCATCATTTTGGTGGCAAATTCTAGAAACAAGCTGAGGCAGAACTGTCAACCATTGATAGGTTGGCAAATCATTCAAACACCCTCGCATAATACCTATTAACTGCAAGAGGGGAAAAGAAATTACAAACACATAAAGCATGAATAAGAGGAATACTAAAATGTCGATAGAAACACAATATAGCAAGGTACTCACTTTCCCGTTGACATTTTTCATATCTTTATTGGATGATGAGCCACTCCTCTGGTAGATGCTGCCGAATTCAAACCACAAAGTCAGCAACCTTGGAAGAGCTTGAAAGAGATTCCGGTGGCCTCTATGGAGTCCCTTTGCATAACATATCAGTGTATCAGGAAGGTAAGACCACCACAGCTTCTCGTTATTTGAACTCACAGCTGATAGGATGGTTTTCGTTCCTGACTCTGAATTCTCTTCTTGCCTCTTTCTAGCATCAACAAGCACCTCATCATAATACTTTGCCAGATAGAAGTACCCCTTCTCCCATTTTGGTTGCAGTTCCCTCACTCTAGCATAAAGGTTTATCACATCTTCCTTCTGTTTCTGCCCAGTATAATGTGTCCATCTTGAATACAGAAGGAGGGTCTTTGCAATATCTAGATTCTCATTCATAGCCTGGGTACTGCATGGCATACGGGATATATTTAGAGGAATCAGTGAATGGCTGGTGATTGAAGATATTGTGACGGAACCTACAACCTCCACAGGCATGTTCAGAAGCGACTGTTGAAGCTCCGCAATGGCACTGTCGGATTGCCTAGTGCTCCACAAAAGTTTTGCCTTTTCCATATGAACATTAGGTGAACCCAAAGCCTTGGCTTCTAAAATTGCTCGATTTGCCGTCTCATAATGTCCAGCTGAGCGACAAAGCTTTGCATACTGTAGCCAGCAGTTGCCAACTTGTGCGCCAAGCCTGCTAGCTCCAAAAACCAGTCTCCGAAAAGCCAGAAGTGGCTCCCTTGCCCAGATAGATGACTGGGTAAATCTTAGTCGACTATCCCAGTTTTCAATTCTTTTCACAAACTC
Organism: Saposhnikovia divaricata; assembly: GCA_036435485.1. NCBI lineage: Eukaryota > Viridiplantae > Streptophyta > Magnoliopsida > Apiales > Apiaceae > Saposhnikovia > Saposhnikovia divaricata. The sequence goes on along the minus strand of CM071597.1, from coordinate 60,821,752 downwards.
AGGTTCACTAACATGGAACAATTTATCCCTAAAAGATTCACCTTCAAGTAGACAGTGGAAATCCTCTAGTTCGTGCAACATGTGAAGCTTAACGATGAATGGGTATGCCCGCGTGTAAGAATCCATGCCTGCAGCAGCTAGAGGAGCTATCAAAGCTTGTTTTGACAGTGCAATCCTCTCAACAACAGAAAATTGGTCTTTCCTCATAAGTGCCTGAAGAATTTTTGCGACATCCATGTCAAACGATGCATTACTTTCGGAGCTGCTACAGACTAGACCTTCTTCATTAGCCCCGTCAAGAAACTCATCCATTAAATCCCACCTGCCAAGTCTCCATGCTGCCTGAACACCTTGCATACACCAAGTTTTCTTGTACTGGGGTATCCTAGATATTAACCCATCCACATGGGTTACCACAGCCTGCAAATGACACATGTTCAATAAACAATTAAGGACATCTGAATGCCTTTGAACAGATTTGGGTTCCATCTGCAGAGCCTGCTCACAGGAAGTCAATACTTCTGCCCAGTTACCTGCTTTTTTATTTATTACGAGCTGGTCTTGTAAGCTCTTTGACTTGCGTAAACATGCCAACCCAGATAAGCCATCAGGCTCATCCAAACCGCTGTATATTTCCATTAAGTACGTAACATCTTCATCTTCGAAAAGGCCACTCCTTTCTGCAGCTGGATTAAAAGATCCCGACTTTTCCCGAACATGAGACTCAAAGTACAGTAAGGACCTTGCATAAGCTTGACACTTGAAGGAGGCCTTCGCAAGAGTTACCTTAGGAATGGCAGCCAAGAGCTCTGAGACATATTTACACTGCACTAGTAACTGGTTCGGATTAGATGAAGGATCTTTACTTTGATCCTTCAACTTAGAAACCTGTTGCTTAGTAGTGGATAATTGGAGAGACTGTGAAAGAGCGAGTTCCTGTTCAACGTCATCCATCCACTGGCCAAGACTATCAAGAAGTGTAAAAACAGCTTGAATACAAACTTCGCTCTTTCCAGAACTGACTTTAGGAAGAGCAGCTGCATTATTCCCTGAAGCAGCTGACTCTAGAACATATAAGATCTCCTCTGTTATGCCATGCCGTGCCTCCTCATTACCATGGCAGACTGCATTAAGGACTAGATATGGCAGCAGATATGTTGCTGTTTGCACATCATGACGTACGATTCCTCGACATGCAGTAAAGATACTAGCCCGAGAACCAGTTGCATGGACAGTAAGCTTCTTTATCCAGAAATAAATCCATGTTCTAAATGACATAGAAGGCCTGTAGATAGGACCAACAACAGCAGAATCTGCCACATTTGGCAGCTGATATTTTGATGTCAAACAAGGGGCTATAATTTCTTTGACATAATTCGAAAAACGGTCCCAAAGTATCTGACCCCTCCCATTCATTTTACTAGAAGCGCTGTTCGTCCCGACTCCAGATACAGGAATCTTCAATGATTGTTTACCTTTGATTGTCTGCAACGTAGAAGCTGTAACATTTTCATCAAGGGATGCTTCACAACCTGCTATCTTTAGCAACTCTTGTATTGCCAGTGCAGCTGAGTCCTGGATATTGGTGTCAGGTGCAGCTCTAAAAGCCCTGGCTAAGTGCTTGTGGATCAACTCAAAGATCAAGTCATCATCTGAACATGCAATTCTGAAACGCTGGCTGGAAAAACCCTTTACTTTGGCAGGATCAACTGCACCAAGCGCTCCAAGGCAATCAGCACAAACCAATTTCAAACGTTGTCCAACAGAAGTTCTTGATTCTTCAGCACATCCTTTAAGAAGAGAGGCAATCAGAGAGCTTAATACATCCATATCTGATTCCCCTTCCCCATTGACAACAGTTGTGACATCTTCCCTTTTCAGGTTCAGCAGTTTGCTCAGCTCACATGCTACCATATACCTAACATTCAAATTCTCATGATTTAACCCCTCAACAACATCTAGCAACTGATCTTTCAAAGTAATTACCCCTCGTACTTCTTCTATTACTTTGTTTACTTTTGCTAGGGCGGAAATTCTGGGCAGAAGTGTGAACTCACGGATATGCTGCTTTAAGATGCATCTATTTTCAAACACAAGTTCTTCTAATATTTCCACAATTTTATTCATATGTGAAGATGAATTTTCTTTATCTTTCTCTAAGAATGGAGTAAGGGCAGCAAAAACTTGAGATATTACATGTTGAGTACTTGATGGCGACACCTTCCCTAACTGCTTAATGAAGAAATGCAAAACAGCAAGACCTTCATTCTGAAGTGATTCTTTATCAACGGCATGCATGAGAAGAACCATAAGTTTTGGCACGTAAGTGCTTAGGTGGGCACCCATCATGCCTATCAGCATTTCAATTCGTTTCATTGCTTGAATCTGCAGTGAGATATCATCTGAATGAAGCATTTTTCTACTGATTCTGTTGAGAAGACCAGCAAAATGATTTCTCAGGAAGCCTGGAAGATCATCATCGATACCAGTCAGGATTCCTGCGACTTCTTTTATTACCTGAGGTACCCTAGATAACCTGCAAGTATTTTAAATTACAGTAAACAGATTTCCCTTAATCAACTGACAAAAAAATTATAACATGAAGTGAGATTTGTGAAACCAAACTCGTATACAAATATTGGTAAATTAAATAATCAATTGCTAATTTCTTTGTGCATCGAATATGGATTTCTAATTGTCTACTGCACTCTGTATCCTGATCTATTTAAGGCCAGTCATTTTGATGTCATAGGACAGCAACCTGATGCAGTATCATTTCCAGCAATGTGCTAGTCTGTGTGTCAATTCACTTATAAATTATGTCATGCTGGCCCCGATTCTGCAACATTATATGTTCACTTTTATTCAATATTACAATTGTGCCGATATATTCAGCTGCCATATACTATTCTGGCCACCATTAATCTTAAAAGTTTGTTTGACTAACTCTAAAGGAAGTCAACGGAACCTTAAAAGAACATAAATTATAAGGTAACAAGCTGTTGAAAATGTAATTCAACGTGCCAAGCTGCTGTATATACAGTCGGATACAGAACTATTCAACATCAGCTTTACAATATATTGACACAAAAATAAATTACATACCTTTTGCTTGTTTTATCAAAATCACCCTCATCCACAAAGCATACAAGTTCATCTAAAAGTGCAGGCAACGCAGCTGCAAAAATTTCCTGCTTATCTGATTTAGCATGCTCATGGTAGAACAGCAAAGCAGATTCCAACACTTGTCTATCTGCTTGATGAAGAGCGAAAGCTAGCACTTTAGGTATCCAGTCAACTATAAGTTTTACCATATCCGTATCCAAACACTTAGCCAAATTATTTAAAGTAACAACTTGTAGTTTGTTGCTATGCTGAGTTGTGACAAGCTTCGGAAGAACAACAGGGATTAGTCGTTTAACAAGTTCATTCATTTCCACACTAAGAACAGAAGCTGCAAATTCATTGACCATTTCTGGCCGAGTTGTAAGCCTAAGACAGAGATAGTCATACAGCTCATCTCGGATATAAGCAACTTTGTTAAGGATTTCTTCTAAACCTCCTTTAAGATGGAAAGAACAAGATCTGTGTATCAGTCTTGACGCAGTCATTCTCACAGTCACATGTGGATTATCAAGTTGATCAACCAACAAAATAAGAGAGAATAAGAAGAGTTGATTGTGTGTATCAACTGTACTCATGATCTCCGACGTGGCTTCAAGAAGAGTATCATACAATTGGGGATCATCTGCGGTTGCCAGAGCATGCTTGATCTTGTCGAGAAACTTTTGTTCTTTAGTTTTAGTTCTTGCTTCTTCATCTAAAAACAAACAATTTAAAATAGGTTCCTCAAGGAAGAAGCCAATTTGTGTACTGAAGGCGTCTCTCACGGCCTTATTTCTGTGAAAGAGTAAAAAGTCAATGCATTTTATCCATGCAGACCTTGTTTTAAGAAGAATATCGGTGGTCGCATGTGCAAGGACTCGTCGAATCATTCCAACGCAGGAAATTTGAACCTCTTCCAATGAATTATCATATAGAAGATCAAAAAAAATGGACAGAAGCTGGACATAATCAGTATTCAAATCAAACTGCAAACCTAGATTTTTGTGATGATGCATGTCTAACGAATATAACCCAATACTATTTTCAACACTGTTATCACACTTTGAGCACCAAAATCCTCGCATGAGGTGATCTATCGACCAGTTTAGCTTCTCACTATTCATTTTCAGGGATAATTTGCACTGAGACTCGCGAAGAGCAACTCCACTACAAGATCCGCAAAGGCATGCCAGATAACCAAGGGAATGTGGAATGATTTTCCTAATCTGCTCATTATGCTCTCTCTCCAGGTACCTGTGTAAAAGCAATAAGCACCACTGAATATTAAAACCATTTCCTCAGGGTTAAAATACTGTAAAATGCCAAGTAGACAACAAGCAACAGAAACATGAAGCAGAAGAGAATATGATTCTGTGAGAAAGAACCAGAAAGGTCAGGAAAGCTTTTATCAGAGGTACAGGATTTTTCATATAAGGGTACCAAGGCAATCATGATAAAAAGTTCTTCCTCTTACCCCATCCTTTTCAGTACATGTGTCAGCATAACAGAACCAGACCAGAAGACTATCACTGGCATAGAAATAATGGCTTCCATCCTAACTACTTCGGCTGCATCACGAAGGCCCAAATCCAGCACTTCAAGATTACTGCCACTTGGTGACAAAGAGACCATCTTAGACACAACTTGAAGAGACAAACACTTTGCCTTCCATTGTAAATGGGGTTCACTGATTCCAAAAGAATTGTTCCAAGGAAGCTTTAGGACATATTGTGTGAATTCTGCAGCACTATTCTCATTTTGGAAAAGTTTGTTCTCCATGGAAAGGAAGCCTAAGTGCATTTGGACAGAAGGCAGTTAAAAGTAATCTTAAAAAAAGATAAAAGATGCAATGTTACAGTATATGAACGGAATTTGAGGAAACTTCCTTTCAGGCATAAACACAAAGAACATAAAAGTAGGAAGATATGGAACATTTTTGAATTTTACATGCACATACATTAATATGGTGGAGCAGTTACTATCAACATAGATGTTTTTTTGCCTACATTCTTGCTGACTAATCTTACTAATTTTCTAAGCCATCTGCTTGGGGGAAATAATCCATGAAAAACATGGGAAATAATACATGACCCTGGAGGCGGACACGAAAAATGCAGGGATAATTAATATGATGGGAGCAACAATTATTTGTAGAACAATATTAGAACATAAACCGCTGTCCAAAACTTCATTTTGACAAACAAACATATCCTTAAAGAAACACAGTATCCTAGAATAAGAGAAAGCATCTAATCTGTATTCATTAATACAAACTGTAAGCAACTGGCCTGTACAACTTTAGGAAGCATCTAAAAATCAAGAAGAGGGCAGACATTCAGATCTAAAAAGCTTTAGTACATCATTTCAAATTTGATAATTAATGTCATAACACCCTTGATCTAGCCATCACATAAGAGGCCATCCAGCCACATCTGACTAACCATTGTAGCTTCTAAAGTTTGGCCAGGCATCACCGGAAGAATAACACTAAAATGACTTCATTTACAAACTTAACTTTTACTACCTCTGATTTAGGTATTAAAAGTCCTAGTATGCTAAAGCACAACCCTTTAAGACTTGATAAATACTTATCTACACAGTAATAATAAATTTAACGTTTTCATATCTCTAGGTTATGCTTTTTGTAGGATATAAGTTAGAAACTCATAACAAATATAGGTTATAAATTCAGCTTCACTAAGTATCCTTGACGACTTATAGTTAAGGGACGCCTGGACAAGCATAGTTGAACAGAGTAGTCTAGTATCAGTATTGCAGACATACAAATGGAAAATGTGCTCAATTTATTGCCTTACGTTCTGTAAGCAGTACACAGTGAATTGCCTCGAGAAAGATGGATAAGTCAAGTGTGACGGGAAGTCCTTGTCTGGCCTGTTAGATACAACCATCTATTAAAACAGGGCAAGACTAGATCATTACAATAACTAATTTGTATATTAGCCTACCTGCTCGCAGGCCCAGGAAATCCAACCACGCATATGGACAAGAATGCATCTTGAAACTTCGGTATGGACATACCCACAAAAAACAATGCACAGTGTGCTAAGAGCCATTAAGGCAACATCTGGTGCTAACGAACAAGCTTTGTCATCAGGAGGTTGTAGCCGTTCAAGAAACAAAACTAGTGAGCTGCGCAAGTAATCGCCATATTCCTTTTTACGTTCGGAACTTATATAATTTAGTTTGCCCATATCCTGAAAGTCGAAAGTATATTCGACGAGTACTTCATTTTTTTTTTGGCGCTTTGCCTTGAGAACTTCAGGAGCCTGACTAGACCTTTTTTCTCCAACCCTCAATACTTCAAATTTGTTATTCGCTAAATGTGAAAGGTCCAAACTACCATTGCTTTTTGTTACTTCTGTAAAAAGATCAGGAACAAGTGTAGATAGGGCAGCCTGAAAGCACTCTGTGAATGGAAAAAAAGGCTTTGGGGAACAAATCATATCAAAGAGAGATTCAGGCCTCCAGATGTGAGGGGCACAACTTTTAACGATTCGGACATATGCACTGCACAATGCAGCCTGTGGAAGCAGAGAGATAAAGTAGACAGTCATAATGTATACCAAAGAAATGAATTGATCACCACAATGAAGAAACCAGAACATCAAAACATAGTCTCACGAAATATTAAGTACAGATTATAAATTACTAATTCAAACCTAACCTTTAACTCTGTACTTCTTGTTTTCTGCATTGATACAGCAAAGACATTGACTATATCTGTAGCAGTCAGCTTGACAACATCATCAGGACAAGTCGAATGAAGCACGTGAAGGCATTCTCCAAGAGAAGAATCATAACTTGTATTACTGTCATATATTTTGTATTAGCTTATTGACATATTATCCCAGACATGACCCAAAAAAACTAGATTTTTGCCAAAAATCAGCAGTAAAATATCCTTAAAAATTATTCCACTACTTACTATCCATTAAAAGATTGACTGCTAATGTACATGATATACAGTGTGAGCTCACACTGATTTAAAATTCCTACAGTCAGTTGTTCTGGATGCAAGAAGGAAAACTCATGCTAATTGCCAACGAAAATATTTGTAGGTTTACAGATAAGCGAAAAAGTTCAAAAATGCAAGTCAATATCTCATTAAACAATCACCAGCAAGCACAAACGTTTCAAATCATACCTTCCAAAAGAGTACCGTAAGGATTAAAAAAATTGGTAAATACATAAAGCTGCCTAGTGTTTTATCCCAAGGTCGGGGTGGCAATTTCGGGTAATGGGTCGGGTTCGTATAGGGTTTGTTGTACCCGATCCTGTTTTTGGGTCAACCTGACCGGCACCTGAAACGGGTTGAAATATTTCAATCCGAACCAGACCTGTTGAAGTAAAAGGAATCTATAGTTACCTTTAGGTATTTTTCCTAAAGTTAATTGCATTCTTCACTTTGTTGAAGTAAGTACAACATTGCTTTTGATTTCAAACACAAATGGAAACTTCCAAATCTGTTTATTGTAAATATTAAATGCTTTGTTGGAGTGAAAATGGTGTAGGTGGTGTAGTTTAATATGGTTAACTTTAGGAAAATTACCTAAAGGTAACTGTAGACTCCTTTTACCCTATGTATAATATAACTTTATACATTTTATATGACTTATTATATATATTAAATTTTCGGGTCAGGTTCGGGTATTTTGGGTCAACCCAAAACCGACCCAAATAATTCGGGTTAACTTTTAAACTAACCCGAAACTCAAAATACTCAACCCAAATTCGTACTTTTCCGTGTCGGGTTTCGGGTCGTGTTAAATTTTGCCACCCTTATCCCAAGGACAAGGTTCAGCACTGAACTCGTGACAAGCTAAATACATAATATTTAAGGTCCGTCCACCCTGTAACTACTTATAACTTATAAGAAGTCTCCAATATCTACAAATATCACATATATCATATACCCTCTTCTAGAAGCACGTATTGCTGATGCCACTTTCCATATTTTTATCATTTTCATTTTCAAAACTTAACCATGACATACTTATGTGTATATATACATATATCATACATGCATAATATTACAAAAGTTGGACACAAAATAAACAAGCCGAGGCATACTCTCTCCACTCCAGATTCATACCATTCCTTTCCAAGAAATACATTCAATTATATGTATTCGGTTGGCTATTTGAAATTAACAGCCAGGTATTGAGAATGTAGGCATGCAGGAACCAAGGGAAAAAACATTAGAAAAACAACATAATAATCGAAGGCGGTGAGTATCAAACGAATAGACATACCTAAAAACCCAAAGCTTCTCCTCGTGTTCACTTAATATAATGGATATTGACCTAATTATTTTTTCACTAGGAACCATCTCAGAATTCAGGACCGCTCCAATAACACGTGTGAAGTCAAAGCATGCCTTCAGCAAAATAATTAGTATTATAGTAAGAGCTCCAGGTTTTATATTACACAGGAACAGACTTTAATAGTTAACGGTAATATAGAATTTAGCAGTTAAAAGATGAGTAAATCAGTAAACAGTACATAAACAAAAAAAAATTAGCAGTTAACTATTATTGATAGCATACTTTGGGGGTGTTTGGGAGAACTTTTTTCCAGAATAAGTCAACTTATTTTAAGACAAAGTTAGAGATTCCTAACTTTCCAACTTATTTTCCAACTTATTTTTGTAACTTATTGAATCTCAAACATACATTAAATATTTGTATAAAAAAAAAATTATCAAAATATAAAATTTTTACCCGAAAATAAGTCCATAAGGACTTAAAAAAAGGTATGCCAAACGGGCCATTTATAGCACATAGATATTATACTATTTAGACAGAAGATATTATCTAAACTTGCAGTGTAATGCTACCCACCATTTGCAAATCAGCATTTCCATAGCACAAAAGAGTACATGCAGCCACAACACATGAAGTGTTGATAAGTCCTTCAACATAGAGTGTTCCTTCAGTCAAAAATTTTGAGAGAAGCTTAATAGTCCAAGTACCAAAAGGCTGCCACCTGCTTCTGCCTGTCAGGTTGATCAAAATACCATAGCCAGTGGTGGGCTTGCTGCATTCTGGAATGTCACTGAGAAGAGCAGTACTTGAGATACCACTGAGGGATTCATAGAAACACTTCAAAGACACTTCACTTGGTTTTGAATGGCTAGCAAGATCAGACTGCAAAGCTACATACTGCAAATCTACATGAAAACATGAAACAAGTTAAGTAACTCACATGCCAAAATCGAGATACGAGCTGCTCCCTCAATTCCAAAAGTAGATATGCGACTGGCTTTCATATACTTCATTGGGGAAATCTTAGGGTTCAAATTGGTGTGAACATATATGTGACCTCAACAGATGTAAAAGATAACATTGCACAATCCTGATTAAGTACAATTGTTTACAAATTACAAATTTCAAATATTTTCACTATTCTACAATTTAGACTGTCAATATAACATTCTAAACTTTGGAACACTGTAGTCTGTAGATTTAATGGACCAAATCAAATGTATCTCTATTCTGGAATGAGGGGATAATATTCTACCAGGAAAGCTAGGCAGCTTATGAAGTATATCACAGAGGGAAATCTAGGTTCAATGGCTAATTATGATGTAAAAAAAAAAAAGGTTCTGGTCATCCACTAGATCACTCAGCAATAGTAAAGGTTATCGCAAAAGTTAGGGAAGAGATTTACTACAACTGGTAAAACCATTAAAGCGAGAGGCAAAAGCATGCAGTGAAATGATAATAGCATCAATCAATAATAAATTTCCAGTTTTTTTATGCATTAAGCCTCCATAACTAGTATATGTAAGTTGTGCGGCGAGACCTTCAATTACCAACATGGTGTCCATAAAGAATTGACGAAACATATCTCGATCTCCAGTACGCAGCAAGGATAAAAGGGATCCAACTGTTTCAAAAATCACTCCATGGCGCGAGCTGAAAAGTAAAGTTAATCTGTTGACTTCTGACAAAAATGTAAGCAGGCATGTTTGGAAGAGAAGATGGAAGTTTATCCAAGTGCAATAAAACCAAATAGTAATTTAGTATGTTATAAATCAACTATAGTGTGAAACTGAAGCTTTGACTGAGATCACTCAATTAAACTAACCATTAGCCTAGTCGTTCAGGGTATGTGAGCCCTTGAAGTCATTTATTTTATAGTATTTCAGGTAGTTTGTTATGTTTAAGTGATCTTAAGCATTCGTTTGTTATCGTGTGAGGTAGGGAGTGCTCAGTCTCTTTACGAAAAATGTGAATGCCTATCAAAAAAGAGAAAAAAGTGGCACAAACCGTCTTAACTCTTAATGCCTGGACACTGCCAGTACCATCTTAGAACACAATTACAAGAGAGAACCCTGGAAAAGAGCACCTCACATGCAATTTTTCCCTCCCAGTGTGCTTCTTTCACGACATGCTCTGGCGGCATGGTTGACTGGAATTAACATGTAGTACTTCTGCATTAATAATATCAACATAACCATATACTCTTCTAACAAATTTTGCATTGTCATTTCCATTATAACACAATTAGGGATTTAGGACTTCCATAAAAATTCCCTTTAGTAACTTGAAAGGAGATATATCAATTTTCTCCTGTTGCATACATAAATTCTGATGCTTATATGCTCTCAATTTTTTGTCTTCAAGTACTTATTCTAAAAGCACAATTTGCACAATAATCTGAACATAACAATATAAGTTCATTATAAATGTGGTCAAAAAAGGCCTAACAAATTGAACTCACCAGAACGAAGGCTCAGCGAAGAAAGGCAGAATCCGACAAATGACAGGCAAAACAGCAGCAGAATTTCCATGAAAAAAAACTCCAGGAATGTTGTTAGCAGTATATGTTAAAAGCTTCAAAATTGCAGTTACTTCTCTTTCATTGGCTATTCAAAACAAAATCAAAAAACAACATAAATATAACCTCGACTACATACACATTAACACATACCTAACATGAATCCGATTTGAGGTTAATTAGAAAGAGAGGAAAGGAATCATATGACAGTGCAGTGTATAACAAAATCTAAAAACAGTACGAATATAACAGCGATTATACAGTATGGATGTATATAAATAATTATCCCATAAATAGGAGAGGCAAAGGAACCACAGTGTATTGTAGTGTATGTTTACATATACAACAAACCACCAAAAATTAGTATGAATATAACATCAATTATACACACAGAAACCTAACACGATAATTAAATACGATTATCAGTAAGTATCAAGGACACAATATTACTAATAATACTACACACACAGACCTAATACGACGATTATCGGATAAATACCAAAAAAAAGTACACAGAATAATACAGTAAAATGAAACAAAATTAAAACAGTAAACTGAATAAAACATGGATAATAAAGTGTAAGCATAGACAAGTGATGTGTGGGAAATTAGAAAAAACATGCCAGTAGAAGAAGGAACGACATAAGTGTGGAGGAGATTGGGGATAACAGCTCGGAATCTAATTTCCAAAGCGTCGTCGTATTGATCATCATCTCCACCTGTATTGTGTTTGTTGAGTGGCGGTGTAGATGAAGAAGCTGCTATTCTTTCTCGAAGTTCGTGCACTAGACTTGATAAGTTCTTCGCCATCAAAACCCTCTCCCAGCCCCTTTTCTCTGTTCCCTCCTTTTTCAATTGAAAATTGTGGTGTCTGTTTTGTTGAAACTAATTAAACAATTCTCTACTATTTATTATTACTATTCTGTTTTTTGATTTTTCGAAATAATGTCATATTTCAGAAAAAGTTTAAAGATATCACACAAAAAAGTTTAAAAAAAATAAAAAAAAAATAGCCATAAATGATGGTATAAGAGAATATATTCAATTTTTTCAAATATTTTAAAAATTAAAATTACGAGGTTCAAAAATTTTCATAACCATGTATTTAAGTATAGTAAATTGTATAAGTATTGAAAATCCGAAATTGAAATTAATAGCTCATGAATTTATTTGTTTACTTATGTTGTAAATAAAAGGGTGAAGGGATATTTTGGTTAGAATAAATGTTAAAAATAACCATTGTTTTAAAAAAACAAACAAAAATAACAATCTGCGGACAGCTTGGTTAAAATTACCGTTTTCATCACCCGATTGTCAAATGCGTCTCTCGGATACGCATGGTGCTTATGCGTATTGCCTTATACCCAATTTGCTTATGCGTATCCTATACATTTCAATTATCAATTACCTCAATGAGTAATGCATATTAACTGTTACCCAAACAGTAAATACGTATTTGCGTATTCTTCAGATAGAAACTGTAGAATTTTTTTAAATTTATTTGTATTATTTTAAGGGTTCAACGGTTAACCGTTCAATTTTTCCATTTTGAGTTTTAGAAATTTTAAATTTTTAAATTTTGGGTTTAATTAAAATTTATAAATTTTATCTGTATTCCCTCGGGGTTTCAACGGTTAACCTTTGGAGTTCACCAATTCCATTTTGGGTTTAGAAATATGCATATATGTGAGACCCCATTTGTGAATGCGTAAGTCAATATAAAAGTAATTAAAAATAGTCTTATTACCCAAATGAATCTTGCGTATCATTTTTTTATATATTAATTATCCCACAATACCCCAACCTGTTTTGCGTATTAAGTGATTACCCAAGTCTCAGATGCGTAATAAGGGATACCCCAGTAGCATATGCGTATTAATTCCGATATTTTTCGCCCCATTCTCCGCCAATCGTCATTTTCGTCAGCATAGTGTAAAAATTCGGTATTTTTTGATTTCACCCTTTTGGTTATTATCTCTTGTTTTGTCTTACCCCTAGGTTCTTGAAGGGTATGGAACGGATCGAACTATCAATGATATTGTTGAATTGTGGAGTATTAACAATGTAAAGAAGTAGGGTTACATTTTTGCTTCCCGGTCCCTAGCAAACGTATGCCAGGGACGTCTTACACAACATACAGCTTTTAAGCCGTTGGATCAACCATCCAACAGCTGTGATTTAAAAAAAATCAACACCGTACCGCATAAACTCTCTGCGATATGGTGTAATTACATTTATGCCCCCGCCTCCCGTACCGCAGAAACTTTCTGCGATACATACCCTTTTGTCTTTCTGAAATTCTCTCGATAATGGCAGTTTAAACCCTAAAACCTCTCAAAAACACCCAATTCAAATACACTGCTGAAGAAGGGGCGAATTTGTGGGATTTGAGAGGCGAAATTCAGCGACTTGAGCACACTAACAGGCCATTCTTCTTCGTTTTACAGGTATGGAACCATTGTTCCTCAATTTTGTGTTATTATGTGTTTATAAATGATTTTGTATGTATTGTATGTATTTTTTAGGCGATTTTTAGGTGTTCGATGCATGATGTTGTACGTATAATTGTTATCATTCGAATAGATAAATATTTATTGAATTTAGAGGGCATTTTATTGGATTTTAGAGGGAATTTTGTTGAATTTATTTTTGTGAATTATTTAATTAGTTGTAAATTCGAAATGTGGACTTGAAAATGAAATTAGGGTTTGTTGATTTTCTACGTATATTTCGTGTACTTAGGAGGATTATTTGTTGCATTTTTTAGAATTATGAGTATAAATTGAATTTTTTGGTATATTCTTGTCAAAATTGGAATTGAGGATTTCATATGGTTTTTATTATAGTTGTTATTGGAACTTGTTTTTTATGTATTTATTTTATGTAATTCGCAGGGTATGGAGCATTTCCACGATGATTTGACTGATGTTTTGTCGGGTCCTTGTAGAACGAACATTATTTGGGATAACCGCTATCATGTTAGCGAGGATGTGTGGGATGGTAGTGGGAGAGAGGAGTTGGAGTGCATTTGTGGTAACAGGAATTTGCGGGATTGGAAGTTAAGAAGGCCATAGAGGGAGCTTCTACATATGATGGGGTTTGGGATATTTACCAACCGCCATGTTGTGTGCTAATGATGCGAGGCTCATTTCTACGATGGTTGAGCGGTGGAGGCCTGAGACCAACACCTTCTTCATGAGGTAAGGGGAGATGACGGTTACCTTGGAGGATGTTTCCGGTTGTTGGTGAGGCTGTGACATGTGGTCTTATAGAGAACCAGAAAGAGTTCTTTGTACGTAATTGGTTTGAGCCGTTGACAGAAGACGAGGTGGAGAAAGCCTTGTTTAGAAATCATATCAAGTTGTCATGGTTATTTGAGAGATATGGTAAGGATAAGCAGGAGAAAGGTAATGACCAGGCGATTCTCTTACATACACAGGCATACTTGATATTTTTGTTTGGTGTTGTTTTGTTCCCTACGAAGGACAGAGCTTATGCCCATGTCAGATTCATTGTGCCTCTACTAAACATTCAGGAGATCCCTAATTATGCTTGGGGTGCAGCCGTGTTAGCTCATCTGTATAGAGGTTTGGAGCTTGCAGCGAGGAAGAATACTAAGAGTATTGCTGCTTGTGTATGGTTATTGCACATTTGGTGTTATGAGAGATTCCTCCGCATTGGTGTGCCTCAGCGAGACCCTGGGCATGATGATTATCCGGTTGCAGAGGGTTGGGTTTATTCGTCTCTTCAGGGTGTTAATAAGAAGCGGCGTCAGTCAGGGCCTCATCACAGCCTACCGTTTTATAGGGGTGAGTTTGATGGAGTTGCTTGGGATGATGTAGTGTGGAGGCCATATGCCAGATTTGATGAGGTTGTTGATTGGGAGATGATACAGGCACAGTTAGCAGGTAATGCTCGGGTCTCCTTGATATGCTTCGATGTGGTTGAGTGGCAGCATCCGGAGAGGGTGATTAGGAAGTTTGGTTGTGATCCACAGATTCCCCAGGCTCCTGTTAACATGATCCGTTACAGGCAACCTAAGGAAGCCACTTTTGCACCTGATGATTGGTTGGTTCAGTGGTTTGTTGATATTGGGAGGTAGGCTACATTCTGTTCGGATTTGGAGGGGTTGATTGATTGTACTTCTAACATTGCATCCCAGGCTGACTACATGGCTTGGTATTCAGAGATCACCCATTCACGTGTAGGGAAGCCACAACCTGTCCCTCAAACAAGGTACCAAACAAGGGAGTTGTATGATAGCATCGAGGGATACCGAGTTATAAGTATTCTAACTTTCCTAAATTTGTATTACACAATACACACCACAATTTTTTTATTGTATGTTATGTTTTACTTAGCTATTCTTCTTTGCTTTATGTTTTTGCTTTTGTAGATGGTAGCTGCACTTGACATGCTCAAACGTTTGGATTCTAGGGTTCCCGTTGAGTTTATGGATGAGCTTGGGAAGATTTCAGAAACCTTTCTCACTCCCTTCACAAGGTTGATGAAGAAGATCAAAGGACCTGCTTATAAACCTCCAAAATTTGAGAACATTAAACCACTTTCAGTGTATGAACAAGATCCCGATGCTAGTGTTGCAGCCATTCCTTCGCAAGATGTCATAGATATGACACAACCATCCCAACATATGTCTGAGCCTCCCATTCCTAGTGCTACCACCTCATCTAGTAGGCCTTCAAACTACCAACCCGAAGAATGAAGGGGGAGAAGTGGACTATCAGCAAGGATTTAGATGTGCATAAGCGGAATCAAATCTATGAAGATTGGGGGTGGGGCATTGGGCAGAAGCCGAAGTTTCAGGGACGACTAGAAGTGTGTGGCTATCATGTATCAGAGAAAGCGATGCAGAGCTTAGCTCTAGGTGCATGGGTTGATGACAGGATCATTTACTGCTATATGGTATAATCTCATGCTTGTCCTTGTTTTAATAGTGCATATATATCTCTATCTATTTGTCCTTCTTTATGTCACAATATTTATGTGTTTCTTTTCAGGCATTGCTACGGGAGCGAGAGGAAGCTATTCACAACGCCAACATATGGGAGAGGAAGCCAGTTTACTACTTCGTGGATCCGTACTTTATTGTCCTTGCGTGGAAGCACATGAGAAGAATCAAAAGAGCGGCTATACAGAGTCCGGCTGAGGAGAACAAGGCATGGCATGCAGCACTCCGGGTCTTGAATGGATTTGCCACTTCCAGCATTGGCCCCTCCGTTATCGAGGCGGATTACATATTCATTCCATGTTGTGTTTCTAGTGTTCATTGGATTTTGTTCATGGCTTCTACAACATCCTTTGATGTTATCATTCTTGATTCCCTATACGATAAGCCTTGTTATCCCAAGGAAATAGAAGTTGTGGTATGAAGCTTTTCCTTTTTATGTAGGTTGTCATTATTCTTTCTCCACACAAGACATTTCAAACGTTTCAGACGTTGTTTTTCATCTAGGATCTGATACTCCTAAGTTTTGATGATCACAAACATTAAGCCATTTGGCTTATTAATAGATATAAAACAACATGCTAGTTGTGTAAAGTTTTGATGATCATAAACAGTAAGCCATTTGGCTTATTAGTAGATATAAAACAGCATGCTAGTTGTGTATGTACTCACTTGGTTTTTGCAGGATACTCTAGCTTACTGATTGTATAATCAGTCTATCTAACAGCAAGCCAAAGTTGAGACACAATGATAGTTTGGCAAGCAAGTTGCACACAGTCAATACACAAACAGCAAGCTGATAGCTTGTAGGTTGATATAAAACATTATGTATTTCTGTATTGTACTAACTTGGTTTTGCAGGGTTTAATAGCTTACTGATTGTATATTCGGTTTGTCACAAACAGCAATCCATTTGTACAAACAGCAATCCATTTTCAACTGTTCAGAATTCCTGTAGATAAAGATCAAACAGACATATCTATGTTCTCAGGAAACTTGGTTGATGATATAGAAATGCAAAAGTATAAGGCCATGTATCTGTTCAGCTCACCAGAACCAAAACAGCAAGCTGACATGAACTTGCTATGTTATTTCGGTACTGTACTAACTTGGTTTTGCAGGGAAAATAAGCTTACTAATTGAATAATCAGTTTGTCACAAACAGCAAGCAAAATTCATGGACAAACAGCAAGCCAGTCAGAAATAGCGTGCCAGTCTCACAAACAGCAAGCTGTTTCTGTCTGCCAGAGTTAAGGAACAGTTTGGTTCTTCAAGGAGCATACAACGGAAACATTGTTAGGAATATTTATAAGGGCCCTCTGAATTAATCTAAATATGCCAGCTCTCATATTTCAAATATTTTTGGGAGACAAACTTATTCCTTGTCTTAAAATAAGAAAAGTAAGATCTACTTTTCATTATTTTAATACCCACCATACCTCCACTCAAAGACAACACATGGGACTCATCATAGCAAATATTCTCTCCATGTTTTTGACTCTATACACGCTCCATCTCTTCTGAATTTGCAGAACATCAAGCTCCTCTCTTTTGCTTAAACAATTCATCATCTCTAACGGGTTCATTTCATACCGTTGGAACCATTTCAAGCCAATTTTCAAATACTCTTGTTTAACTGTTTAAGGACTGAATATATTCAGTCTTTATCATCGAAAAAGAAGTGCAGAAACAAGATATACATTCACAACCACAAAAGCTTACATTGCAAAATTCTTCAAAACCTCACAAACCCTATATACACGCATATATATATATATTCAGAGGGTTTATAGGTTGAGTTTTAATTGATTCAAATCATTGTATTGTTCAATTTGTATTGAATAGTTGTTGTACAAGTTTGGCTTAAGGTTTTGTGTGTTGGTGTATACTGAAAATATTTATTTGAAGTATATACATTTATTTCTGGCCTATTTTATTGAGAATCATTTAAATGTTTACATGTTGTCTAAATATTATATATTGAGAATAATCTAGTATCAAATGGGATACAGAATATTAGATTATTAAATACGGTTTATATAATATAATATGGTTCACAGCACAGGTGGTGTTAGACAATCCACTGGAATGGCTGTAGTATTATTTAGAATAGTTTATATTGACTATTAAATAATACTAGTATACTTTGTGTATATTGAACAGGATCAAATTTAAAATAGTTCCCTTATACTGATTAAGAAGGTGAACTAAGATTCTATGTTATTATTAATGCTTGGGTTCTTAATCCAGATATAGTAATTGACACGTGTATATTATTTACATGCTTTGATTTATATATGAAATAATTCTTTTGATTTATTTCATTATATTTTGGGTGATGAAATAATATATATGGTGAATATTATTTATTGAAGGAATCCATGTCCTGATAATATTCGGGTTAATGATGTCCCCTTGAAAGCTCAAAAAGATTTAATTATGTGAAACCCTGCAGGTGGATTTATTCCGGCATAATTAAATAAAGGTTGAGTGGATGATCAAGGATAAAAGATATTATTTAAATGAATTATCAGTAATTTATTTAATTAATGGACATGCGATATTTTAAACATGGGGAATTTAATAAGCAAATAATATTGGAACCGAATTAATTAATTAAATTACCGGAATTAGGTGGGTGGTGCAATATTAATTATTTAGTGGAATTAATTAATATTAATGATAAAGGGCTTGGCCCAAGTTATCATTAGAAGGCCCAACCTAATTTACTCCTTGATCCCTATTGTAGCCTATAAATACTCATTATGCCTCCAAGAATAAGGGTTCTGAATTCTAGAGCTTGGAGGCTAAACCTTGGAGGAACGAAGGCCACACTTCGTTCAAGGGAGTAAGGGAATACAATAGAAGATCGTGGATTTGAATCGTTTGCGCCGTAGCGATTAAGGTAAATCTTCTAACCCCCTTTGTAATCATTAAACGGGTTAAACACAAATCACTATGATCCAAAGGGACCAACATTGTGTGGGTCGAACTAGACTAGAGAAGGATACTTGGGAAGTATTGCTTAGAGGGTTAGTTCAGCACAGCAAACAGCAAACCATTTGTAAGCAGCTGGGTGTTTTAGTTGCCGGACAGATTGGTTAGGGAACAAGGGTTTGGTGAACGTTGCTAGAGAAGTATACTTGGGAAGTATAGCTTAGAGAGCAGGTTCAGAAACAGGTGTTCAGCAAGCCATTTGTCAGCAACTAGGAAGAAGGGAGATATATTATTGTATCTTGTAATCGGTATATTTCATTGATCAATAATATATTCTCTTACCAAGTTGGTAAGGGACCAGGACGTAGACCATAGGGGTTTAGGGGTCGAACCTGGCTAAAAGATCGTGTTTTCTTTAATTTTCTGCATTTTAGTTACAAACAGCGTACCATTTGCAAACTGATAAAACACAAACAGCAAGCTGTTTGTAGTAATTTTTAAAACAGTTCATAAAATAGGATTGTTAGCCATAAACACATTTTCACCCCCCCTCTAGGTGTTGTTTTCAATTGGTATCAGAGCTTTGGTATACTAACATTTCTGTAACAGGAAAGTACAGATCCTATGGCATACATTTATGAAGAGGGAGAATCATCAAACATGCCACTACTTCTCGTTGGTACAGAAAATTATGATTTATGGAGACTAAGGATGAAGATGATTCTGATCAGAAATCCACTTGAATGGTTGGTTGTTAAAGATGGTCCATTTACCTTTCTAGATGAAAACGGCAAACCAAAAGATGTTGATGATCTTACCGGGGAAGAATTGATAAAAGCAAGCTATAATGGAAATGCCAAGTACACACTGATTTGTGGTCTTTCAGATTCAAATTTTGCCAAGGTCAGTTCGTGCATCACGGCAAAGGAGATAGGGGATACCTTGGAAATACATTATCAAGCTACAACAAAAGAAGTATGTGTCAATTCAAAACAACAAGCTGCTTCATGTGACACAAATAAATCTAAGGCGCCACTCCTAACATGGAATGATGATGAGGAATCAGCTTCTAATGATGACTCAAGTGATGAGATGGACAATCTCCCCTTTGTCGGTATTGATGATGAAGATACCGTACGAATAAATATCAAAGAAGTCCTTGTAGACAGTGATGTGTCGAATTCGGATGACGATAGTAGTGAAGTACACTCATTTAATCTTGATTTATCTTCTAGTATTCCTATGTTAAATGAACTAACCATGCAGGTGCCAAGTAATGTATCTATCATTGAGTTCATGGAATTGAAAAATAAAAATAATGAGCTTGAAAAAATGAATACTCATTTGAAGAAAATCATTTCTGATTTAATGGCTGAAAAGGCTCCTGAAATCAACCATGATGATCTTATTGCTGATTTAAAGGAGAAACTCATTCAATTCGAAGGAGTTAATAAAGTAATTATACAAAGGAATGAGGTTCTTAAGAAAGAACTCAGGGATTTGAGGTCAAAGATTAAAGCTAGAGATGAGTGTATAGAATCATACAAGATTAAGGAATCTAGCCAAGCTGAATTTCAAAATTTGCTGAGAAGAGACTTCAGCAAGCTGAATGTACAGACAAACAGCACGCCATTCTTATCAAACAGCAAGATGAACTGATTTCTCTTCTGGAAAAAGAGGTCAAAGATCTTGAGAAAGGGTTTAAAACATTTGTTCGAGGAGAAGACAGTCTAAAAACAATCATGAAAAAGGCAAATGTTCCATTGGTAAGAGAAGGAGTTGGCATGAACCTCAACAAGAAGCATGGTGCACTCAAATACGATGGAAGAAATGGCATACCATACAACTATGCTATGCCTTGGAAAACATGCAACAAATGTGGTGGAAAAGGCCATCTGGAAAAACATTGTGTGGCTCAAGTCAATCACATAGCAAAAACAGCTTACCAGAATGAAACAGCTAGTCGACAAACAGCTTGCCATAAAGAACCATTCAGGCAACAAACAGCATGCCAGAATGCTTCTGTCAGAAGGAAAACAGCTTACCATCAGTCACAAAAAGTGGTCAAAATATGGATCAAGAAAGCTGATTTAAATGTTTTATATACTATTTCTACTAACCAATTTGGACCCAAACCTATATGGGTACCAAAACACTGAGTTGGTATTTTTTTTGTTTTGTAGATATGCCTTGCCGCTAAAGGGAAGTCAAAACAATGGATTCTGGATAGCGGATGCACTAGACATATGTGTGGAGACAAATCTCAGTTCATAAGTCTCAAAATGAAGAAGGGTGGAAGAGTTACAATTGGTAATAGTAAGACTCTTCGAATCCTTGGTATTGGTTATATTGGTAATAGTAATATTTCGATCGATAAAGTTCAATATGTCAAAGGTCTTTCATATAATTTACTTAGTGTCACTCAATTATTTGATGATGGACATTTTGTTCAGTTTGGCATTGATAAAACCACTATTACTATTAGTACTAACAAAATCCCCCTAGTTGCTAGAAGGGAAGGAAATATATATGTATTAGACTTTGAAATGCAGGAAACAATATGCTGTTTGGCTGCAATAGAGAATGATCCATATATTTGGCATAGAAGATTAGGGCATGCACACATGGACCTGATCAATAAATTATCAAGCAAGAATCTGGTCAGAGGTCTACCCAAACTGAAATATAGTAAGGTTGAAATCTGTTCAGCATGCCAATTAGGGAAACAGATTAGAAGTACTCACAAAGCAAAGAAAATGGTATCTACTTCTAAACCTTTAGAGCTACTGCACTTGGATCTATTTGGTCCAGAATCCTATAAAAGTATTGGAGGTAAACAATATGGTTTTGTAATCGTAGATGATTATTCTAGATTTACTTGGGTATTGTTTATTCGTACTAAAAATTGTGCTTTTAATTATTTTGAAAAATTGATTAAATTACTTGAGAACAAGCATGATACAAGACTTGTAGGTATAAGAAGTGATAGAGGAGGTGAATTTGTCAATGAGAACTTTATTGCCTATTGTGAAGAAAAAGGAATCTCCCATGAATTTTCTGCTCCAAGGACTCCACAACAAAATGGAGTAGCGGAAAGGAAGAATAGGTCACTTCAAGAAACAGCAAGGACTCTACTGTAAGAAAGCAAGCTGCCTAGGAGTTTTTGGGCCGAAGTTGTGAATACAGCATGCTATTTGTTGAATCGAATCATAATCAGGCCTATTTTGTATAAAACTCCTTATCAATTGTTGAGAAACAAGAAGCCAAACATCAGTTACTTCAAGATTTTTGGCTCTAAGTGTTTTGTGCTCAAGACAATTGGTAAAGATGGTAAATTCGATGCAAAATCCTCCGAAGCTATATTTCTTGGTTATTCTTTAACAAGTAGGGCTTATAGAGTTTATAATATAAATAAACATATTGTTGAAGAATCTATTAATATTACATTTCAAGAACCTAACAATGATCTACCAAGAGATGAGGAAGAATTCGCAGGTGAAAGTATGCAATCTCAAATTTCTGACAAACAGCAAGCTGGAAGTTCAAAACAGCAAGCTGGAAGCTCAAATCAGCAAGATGGAAGTTCAAAACAGCAAGCTGAAAGTTCAAATCAGCCAGCTGAAGTTGAGACTGAAACTGGAAGTCAGCAAGCCAAGAAGGATGCAGATTCTGACAAACAGCAAGCTAGAAGTTCAAGACAGCAAGCTGAAATGGAAGATACGATTTCTAAAGTGGCAAAAATGACTTTGGAAGGTCCTAGAGGCTCTAGGGCTACTGAGAAACTACCTCTCTATGATGGAGAAGATCAATTACCACCTGCAAAGATAAGAAAGACAACTCATAAAGAAATAGCTCAACATTCCTTATCGAGGTCAACAAGAACGGTCAAGAATCATCCCCCAGAGTTAGTTATTGGTGATATTACTGATGGAATCACAACAAGAAGAGGAAAGGAAAATTATTGTGCTCATGCTGCCTTCCTAGCTCAAGAAGAACCCAAAAATATCAATGAAGCACTAGAAGATGAAAATTGGACCATGGCTATGCAAGAAGAATTAAATCAATTTGAGAGATGTGATGTTTGGGAACTTATCAAGCCTCCAGAAGATGCTTCAATTATAGGAACAAAATGGGTGTTCAAAAATAAAGTTGATGAATTTGGCACCGTTACTCGAAATAAAGCAAGGCTTGTAGCTCAAGGCTATAACCAAAAAGAAGGCATTGAATTTGATCAAACTTATGCTCCTGTTGCTCGTTTGGAATCAATAAGAATACTTCTAGCCTATGCATGTTTCAAGAAAATCAAGCTATATCAAATGGACGTGAAGAGTGCGTTCCTAAATGGCGTGCTGGAAGAGGAAGTCTATGTCAAACAGCCTCCTGGATTCAAGCATGAACAGTATCCAGACTATGTATTCAAGCTAAAGAAGGCTCTTTATGGTTTAAAGCAGACCCCTAGAGCTTGGTACAAAAGGCTTAGTAAGTATCTAATCCAAAATGGATTCATTCGAGGTAAAATTGATCCCACATTATTTATTATGCAAAATGGTAAAGACATTTTAATTGTTCAAATATATGTGGATGATATTATTTTTGGAGCTACTAATGAATCTATGTGCAAGTGGTTTTCAAAGTGTATGCATAGTGAGTTCGAAATGAGCATGATGGGTGAGCTCAATTATTTCTTGGGTCTACAAATCAAGCAATCCAAGGATGGAATTTTTGTGCACCAATCTAAATATACAAAAAGTTTGCTCAAAAGATTTGGTTATGAAGATGTTAAACCAAAATCAACTCCTATGATCCAAAACAGCAAGCTGTTTGCAGACGAAAATGGTAAGACAGTTGATATTAAAAGGTATCGAGGTATGATTGGAAGCTTACTATATTTAACTGCTTCTAGACCTGACATTATGTATAGTGTGTGTGTTTGTGCAAGGTTTCAATCCAATCCTAAGGAGTCTCACTTAAATGCTATTAAAAGAATTTTTCGATATTTAAGTGGTACCATTACTCTTGGTTTGTTCTATCCTATCACAAATACTTTTGATCTTGTTGGGTATAGTGATGTAGATTATGCAGGTTGTCAAGTTGATAGAAAAAGTACTAGTGGTGTTTGTACATTTCTTGGACAAAGCTTGGTTTCATGGCAATGCAAGAAACAAACTTCTGTAGCGTTATCCACGGCCGAAGGAGAGTATCTAGCAGCTGGGAGCTGTTGTTCTCAACTTTTATGGATGATTCAAACACTAAGAGACTTTGATATCAAGTGTGAAAGGGTTCCAATAAATTATGACAACACTAGCACCATTAATATTTCAAAGAATCCGGTGAATCACTCAAGAACGAAGCATATCGATGTTCGACACCATTTATTGAGAGATAATGTTGCTAAATGCAAGATAGAATTGGTCTTTGTTCCAACATAATTTCAACTAGCTGATATTTTCACAAAGCCTCTTGCTGAAGAAAGATTTTCAGTCATTCGAATGCAACTTGGTATGTGCTCTCTTTAAATCAGCATGCTGAATGGTAATTGCTAGTTAGGTTAGCTTACCATTTGTTCTATTCGCATGTTACAATTGGTATACTGATTGCATTATATTCTGGCATATCATTTGTTTATCTTAAGATTTTTAGTTTTTGATGGATTAAGGGGGAGAACTTTAGGAGAATACTTAATGAAAATGTATTATTTGATGTTTTTATTTGATCTTGTTATATTATTGTTTTATATCTAATTTTAAGATGTAGGGATTTAGGGGCAGTTATTCTAATTCTCCTAAATTAGTTGTAATCATCAAAAAGGGGGAGATTGATACTCCTAAGTTTTGATGATCACAAACAGTAAGCCATTTGGCTTATTAATAGATATAAAACAGCATGCTAGTTGTGTAAAGTTTTGATGATCATAAACAGTAAGCCATTTGGCTTATTAATAGATATAAAACAACATGCTAGTTGTGTATGTACTCACTTGGTTTTTGCAGGATACTCTAGCTTACTGATTGTATAATCAGTTTATCTAACAGCAAGCCAAAGTTGAGACACAATGATAGTTTGGCAAGCAAGTTGCACACAGTCAATACACAAACAGCAAGCTGATAGCTTGTAGGTTGATATAAAACATCATGTATTTCTGTATTGTACTAACTTGGTTTTGCAGGGTATAATAGCTTACTGATTGTATATTCAGTTTGTCACAAACAGCAATCCATTTGTACAAACAGCAAGCCATTTTCAACTGTTCAGAATTCCTGTAGATAAAGATCAAACAAACATATCTATGTTCTCAGAAAACTTGGTTGATGATATGGAAATGCAAAAGTATAAGGCCATGTATCTGTTCAGCTCACCAAAACCAAAACAGCAAGCTGACATGAACTTGCTATGTTATTTCGATACTGTACTAACTTGGTTTTGCAGGGAAAATTAGCGTACTAATTGGATAATCAGTTTGTCACAAACAGCAAGTAAAATTCATGGACAAACAGCAAGCCAGTCAGAAATAGCGTGCCAGTCTCACAAACAGCAAGCTGTTTGTGTCTGCCAGAATTAAGGAACAGTTTGGTTCTTCAAGGAGCATGCAACGGAAACATTGTTAGGAATATTTATAAGGGCCCTCTGAATTAATCTAAATATGCCAGCTCTCATATTTCAAATATTTTTGGGAGACAAACTTATTCCTTGTCTTAAAATAAGAAAAGTAAGATCTACTTTTCATTATTTTAATACCCACCATACCTCCACTCAAAGACAACACATGGGACTCATCATAGCAAATATTCTCTCCATGTTTTTGACTCTATACACGCTCCATCTCTTCTGAATTTGCAGAACATCAAGCTCCTCTCTTTTGCTTAAATAATTCATCATCTCTAACGGGTTCATTTCATACCGTTGGAACCATTTCAAGCCAATTTTCAAATACTCTTGTTTACCTATTTAAGGACTGAATATATTCAGTCTTTATCATCGAAAAAGAAGTGCAGAAACAAGATATACATTCACAACCACAAAAGCTTACATTGCAAAATTCTTCAAAACCTCACAAACCCTATATACACGCATATATATATTCAGAGGGTTTATAGGTTGAGTTTTAATTGATTCAAATCATTGTATTGTTCAATTTGTATTGAATAGTTGCTGTACAAGTTTGGCTTAAGGTTTTGTGTGGGTCGAACTAGACTAGAGAAGGATACTTGGGAAGTATTGCTTAGAGGGTTAGTTCAGCACAGCAAACAGCAAGCCATTTGTAAGCAGCTGGGTGTTTTAGTTGTCGGACAGATTGGTTAGGGAACAAGGGTTTGGTAAACGTTGCTAGAGAAGTATACTTGGGAAGTATAGCTTAGAGAGCAGGTTCAGAAACAGGTGTTCAGCAAGCCATTTGTCAGCAACTAGGAAGAAGGGAGACATATTATTGTATCTTGTAATCGGTATATTTCATTGATCAATAATATATTCTCTTACCAAGTTGGTAAGGGACCAGGACGTACACCATAGGGGTTTAGGGGTCGAACCTGGCTAAAAGATCGTGTGTTCTTTAATTTTCTGCATTTTAGTTACAAACAGCGTACCATTTGCAAACTGATAAAACACAAACAGCAAGCTGTTTGTAGTAATTTTTAAAACAGTTCATAAAATAGGATTGTTAGCCATAAACACCTATTCACCCCCCCCTCTAGGTGTTGTTTTCATGATCAACCCACACAAGACATTTCAGACGTTGTTTTTCATCAACTTGTGTTCTAATAAAAAATTTAGAACCACTTTCTTCATTCAATCTATGTAACACGTCTAATGCGGCTTGGACATCACCTTTTTTAAAACTTTTTTTCCTCTCATCCCGTATCACATTCCTAACATGTTGAGTACCGAACCCTACTTTCTCATTACCTCCATGAATATTACCGATAACATTCATTACTTGATAATTACAAATTCCCGAACCATAGAGAGTTTTTATCAAACTACGAGTAGCGGTACTTACATTATTTTCTCGTTGTATCAACTTCATCTTGGTAGGAGAGACTAGTACGTGATTGTGAGTTAATTCAAGGCTAGTTATCTCCCAAAAACTTAAATTCTTTGAATAATTGACATACATTCTTGCTTTGCAATCACACTTAGGAAGATTTTCTCTACGCCGTTTAGAATTACTACTTTCACCACTTTTACCCGCGAGTCTACAAACATACATACGAGCATAAATTTCACTACTTTTAGAACGCGTATGGGTTGATTGAATTTTAATGCCAAATCCGTTTCTTAGGGCATATGCCCTAAAAAAAATTCCCGCATCCTCCAAAGTATGAAACAATTGATGCATATATGGAACACCATTTCCATCCACATTTTCATACAATTTTTCACACTCAACATTTGGTGATCGAAAATATTGTTGTCCCAACACCTAATAACAATATGACAGTATCTTTTCAAATTAAGTTTTATATGTTATAATCATTAAGAGCTAATAATTTATATTATTTATAAAGAGTGAACTAAGAGCATCTCTAGGAGGCTTTTTATTTAAGTTCTTAAATGAAAATATAAAAAGGATGACATAAAATGAGTCTCCAAGAGACTCTTAGAGGCTCTTTAAAAAATTAAGAGCTTCTTCTCTCTCCTCCATTTTAGGAGCAACTAGTAGCTCTTAACTTAATATTTTATTAGTAAAATAGTAGTTCTTCTCTCTCCTCTATTGAATGTTTGTCCTAGTGGAATTGATATATATAAATATAAATAAAGAGTCATAATAGAGAGCGTTGTTGGAGTTGACATACAAATCAATGTAATAACTTGTTAAGAACTTAATTATTTATAATATATTTAGGAGTGAGTTAAGAGACTCTTGGAGATGTTTTAAGAGACTTTTGAATATGCTCTAAGAGCATCTCCAAGAGACTCTTAAAATGGATCTTAACTTGAGATTTGAGGAGAGATGAAACTTTTTTACTCCAAGAGACTCCTAGTGACTCTTAAATTCACTAAAATTCTATTCTCTCTCCTCAATTTTAAGAGCTACTAGCAACTCTTAACTAATATTATATTATAAATGTAAAAGACAACATTCTCTCTCTATCCACTTGCTTTTATACTTTTATGGATGTAGCTTACTTTTAATAATATAAAATGAAATAAGGAGTCTATAACGCCTTAGAAAACTTTTGGTATTTATAATTATTTATTTAGTATTAAATGAGAATTAAATTATGTGAATATTGTAGAGAAGGTCAATTATATGTGATATCGTGTTTATATGTTTATATGATGATTTAAATGTGCCGTGTAAGTCCGTGTATTTTCATTTGTATTTTGACAAATAAAATCTATTTAAATCATGCACTATTGATCTTCTGAGAATTTTATAAAATCATCGGAGTTATTATAAATCAGGAAATTTGTTGTAATATTATCTTGTATATTTATTTAGTTTTTAAAATTATTGGGAGAATTATTTTGGGTGTTTTGGTATTTTAAAATGATTTTAAGAGTTTTATTGCATTTAAAGGATCAAAACTTGTAAAATTCATATTTAATTCGTTTTTGATCCTAAAAATATTTTAAAAATATGGGGGTGTTTGTAATTTCATAAACTACATTTTTTAATTTTTAAAAATATTTTTCTACAAAATTTCCTGTTTAAATTTGATTTTTTTAAAATGATTTAAAATGATTTTTGTTTTATTTGTTTTTCAGCTTTTGTAATAATTTTAACTCCCAGATTTTTTTTCCTAATTACGTTAAATCCCCAATTCAGTAGTCTTGTAGCGTGTGTTTCTGGAAATCTCAGGAGCTTTCCACTCAATTCTCTCCCTCTCTCTCACTCGGAAATCTCTTCCTCTCTTCTCTCGGTAATCTCTCCCGACCCTTTCTCATCTCTCTCTTTATCTCACTCAATCTCTCCTTTGATATTTCTCTTAGTTTCTCTAAAAAAAATCTCTGGACTACTCTCTCTACAATCTCTCGCGAATCTCCCCCATATCTATATGTATACGTGTTGTGCGTGTATATGGGCTGGAGTGAGTGTGTGTGTAATTCCTTGTTGAAGTTCGAGTTCGAACTTTGTAAATTCTGCTATGGTGTTGCTTGGGCAGGTATGATGCCGCGTGTATGTGTGTGGTCGAAATTGGGGGTTTTGTTTAAATTTGATTTTTGAGTGCGTGTTCATTGATTTTGATATTAGTACTGTGTTTCTTGCATTAATACGAGTCTATAGTATGTCATTATGAAGATTTTGGTTGAGTTTTGAGTTATGAAATGAATGTCAGATTAATGGCCGGATTTTTGATGAACTTCTAATTAAAAATTTGTTGTTTAGAGTTGTAGGTTACTGGTATAAGATTGTTAATTGTTGAGGATTGTTTCCTGTTGATTATATTTTGAAATAGTGTCACCGTCGGGTTTGATTTGGGTTATGGTCGATTAAATGATATGTTGTGAGTTTATATGTGTGTTGAGTAAGAGTGAATATATGAGAGTTATAGTGTATGTGGGTGCAAGTGATTTGTTCGACTACGGGTCTTGAAGTTTGGGCTGGCTGTGTTCCTAATGGTTCGAATTATGGCCCTGTGCCTTGTTTTAATTCAGTGGTTATTGATTTATTTAGTAAAGTTAGTAGATAATTTATCCGGTTTTGGAGTAAATTGTATTGTTCATGAATTTCTTGGTGTAGTATGAATTTCTGTTATGTATTGATAAGGTTGTTCTACTGGTGGAATTGGGTTTTATCAAATTTTGGAATGAATTCTTAAATATTGGGTAGTTAATTTTGACTGTAAGATTCAAAATTATCTGAGTTCTTAAATAATATTTACGTGTTTGGTCCGTATTATATTAGATGATGAGCGTATAATTGTTTAATTGAGAATGAAGATGTACTGATTTTGGTTATGTGATAGTTGTTGGATTTTGTGTCGGATGTTCCGACTGGCAGTCACCCGTATAAAGGGGATGCCGTCAAAATTTTTCTAAAATCCTAATTGTAAAATTCTGAATATATATATGTACTACTAGTTGGAATTGTATTTGAATTATACTTTATTTATTTGATTTCTTTCCAAATTCTTATTGGTTATAATTATAAGTTATGTCAGTAGTTAGTGGTTGATAGTATATGACTAAAGTCAATAAATTGGGGATTATCGCAAGGGTAGATTAAGATTAGATGCTCGAAGAGGAACGTCGAATATTGAATAGAATTCTGAAATATTATTTTTATGTGTGTAGATTTGAAGGACGTAGACCCAAGGAATAAAGGAAAAGCAAAGATTGAGAGTTTTGAGCTAAAAGCCTAGCGTGAAAGTACTTAGTTAAGGCAAGTAAATTTCTTCACTTATCTTTCAAGTGAATTATGATTATTATAACTTGATTCATATGCTCGTTCGAATTATCCTTGTTATAATTGTTCCGTTAATTTCCCTTAATTTCGAATATTAAATTGTTATACCCCAAATCGATTATATTGATTTCGTTGATTCTTTTAGTGGCTTGACTTACATCCATACCCCTTGTATATATATCAAACTTGTCGATATCTAGGTAAGAAATTATCCGACCTTATTTCATTTTGCGAGATTTGAGATGTTGACCTGGAACGAAAGTGTCCAGGGTGTTTGGCAGTTGAGGTGGTTGATTGTTCCGACACCTGATGTCTAGTTATAGGATTGGACTGTTAGTTTTTTTTTTAAAATGTGGACCGTAAGGGTCGGACCAGATTCGTGGTCAGAAATTATTAAGGCCAATGTGTGTCGTGGATCCATTAAGGACATTGCTGTGTGTGTTTGTCCGGGGTTAGTGCGTGACTGATCAGCAGCCTAACCTTATTACTGTTTTTATTTATAAAATGCATAATAGTCCAATTCTATCCCATTTCCTGATTTAAATAAAATGATATATCTCTACAGCTCTCAAGCTTTTATATTGTTGATTATTGATCTTTATCAGACCTGCAGTTTAATTCAGTTATGCACACATATTTTATACTTGCTGAGCATTTGGCTCACTCCTTGTCATTGTTTCTAACCGTTTTTCAGTTTAAGAAGAAAAGGATACAAATTAGAAGCTATATCGGGAGAAGAACTTGTTGTGGACCATAGACAGCCTAGAATTGCTCTGCTAGAAGGTTGGACATCTGAAGATCAGTTAAGACTTGTTCTAATAGTATCAGCTAGTTGTATATATTTGTGGAATGTATGTAGTTTTTAATTAAGGTTTTAGTGATATGATGTAATAGTTTAGTTAGTAGCTGCTTGTTTCATACCACTACCTGTTAGAGATCCGGGTTGGTAGTGGGGTGTTGTATTATGACTTAATGTCTGGTTATCAGCTTATAAGTATTTAATTTTGGTTGTGGTGCCCCGATCTTGTTTTATGATCGGGAGGGCATGGTAGTATAGTTCACCTGATCGGTTAGGACAGGTTGAACAGGTGCTCATGTTTCTTAAGTAGTTGGATTTGCAGTTGTTTTCTTTTATGAAATTTGGTTGGGTCAAAATACAGGTGGATAGTCCGTATTACGAATACTTCATGCCGAAATTTTCTAAAATTCCCCTGTATTAAAGTTCATTTATTTAACTAATCAATTTCAATAAAGGAAAGCGAGTTTAATTGATAGAGTTATGTGTGAAGTGAGTTTTATTTTTATTTCTCAGTTTGTTTTAAAAAAAAATGGTTAAATCATGGTTTTATTATTTCCGACAAAGGTTTTGAGGCAGTGTCGTATATATATTTTTTCAAGTGTATTCGAGTATTTTTATTATAAAAAGTATATGTTTATTATTGGGTAGTCGGGGCGTTACAGGTTGGTATCAGAGCGGACAGGTTTTGGTCACTGAAATAAGCCAGGATCAGGTATAGGATAGGTGTAGGATAGGAGCAATAGGTGTAGGTTATCATTAGGACAGTAGATTATAGGTTTAGGATATGTTATCGCTTTAGTACCTTCTTCTTGCGTTATATCGTTATCACAGGAGGCGGTTGATGAGTATCCTCGGCAATTACCTTTTATAGTTAGTATGTTAACAGTGTACCTTGAACTCTAAAACTGTCATGCATATCGTTAACCTTGTTGGTTTTATAACCTTTCTTTTCTTGATATTTGCGCACTTTCCGCTCTATTTTTTTTCGGAGTTGTTTAAAATTATTTCGAATTACTTGTTCAAGTTATACCTGTGTTTCCCTGTTTCTTTACACTGTTATAATTCTTGTTATCGTGGATGACTCAAATCCAGGATTCGAAAACCTTATTTTCCTTGTATATGCCAGCTTGTTGTAAGTTCCTTGTTTTCTCATCAGAACCATGCCTCCAAAGAGAAGAACCTCTACTATAAATCCTGAAAACTAAAACATTGGCAATCAAAATCCAGTTGATCCGACTATGACACCAATCCTTCAACTTCTTCAACAACAAACTGCTACACTAGCTCAGCAGCGACCAACTCAACCCTTAGTGACATTCAAAACTTTTCAAGCTGTGCACCCCTAGAGTTTAAAGGTACAGTTAACCCCGTTAGAAGCTAGGGGATGGTTGGGCAAGATGGAAAAAGCCTTTGTACTGGTAAAGGTAGGAGAAGATCAGAAGACTGAATATGCGAGCTATTATCTGAAAGTAGAGGCAAATTATTGGTGGGAATCAACGAAGCTAATGGAATGTGAAGGAGTGATTATGTGGCAGAGATTTACAGAGTTATTTCTCGAGAAATATCTTCCAAGGTATATGCAAGATCAGCTGGAGATCCAATTTCTAGGGTTAAAGTAAGAGAATATGAATGTGGCGGAATATGAGGCAAAATTCACGGAGCTAGCGAGGTTTGTTCCTAGATATGTCAATACTGAGGCGAAGAAAGCTAAAAGATTTCAACAAGGTTTAAAGCCATGGATACATAGTAAGGTGGCAGTATTTTAGTTGGAGAACTATGCAATGGTGGTGGAGATGGCTATGATTGTTGAAGGAGAAAGCAGGAAAGAAAAGGAAGATAGAAAGTACTAAGGGAAGTAATAATAATAATAATAATAATAACAAGTTCAAGCCAAGGGATGAGGTGCAGTATGGTAGGAACCGAAGGTTTCAGAAGCCGAAGAATGGGAATGGTAGTCAAGGTAAACGTTTTTAGAATACCAATCAGCAACTTGCAATCAGACCAGCCTCACCTGAATGTACAACTTGTGGGAAGAAGCACTCGGGAGTTGTCGCAGATTAAATAGTACATGTTTTAGGTGTAACAAGAAGGGACATTATGCTGGTGAGTGTCCGGATTCAAAGCCCAGGACCATAGGTGTGACTTGTTTCGAATGTGGGAAAGTTGGTCATCTTACTAAGGATTGTATGGAACTAGTTCAGATGGCAAATTCTTTGAGGATAGCTGGACCTCCAGCCCAGACCCAAATCTCTCCACCTAGAGCCAAAACCTTTAACATGATGATGCAAGATGCAGATCAAGAAGCTGATGTTGTCGCGGGTACGTTATCTGTGAACTTAGTAGAGGCTAAAGTTTGAATTGGTTCTGGGACTACTAAGTCTTTCATTCCAACAAGTTTGTTAGTAATTGCAATGTGAAATTCGACTTTTAGAACAAGCTTTAATGATAGAAGTGACAAATCAAGATAGAATCCCTATTAATCAAGTGTGTCCTCAGTGTAATATAGAGATAGGTGGTTACTTTTTCTATGCCAATTTGAAACCTTTTGAAATGGGAGAATTCGATGAAATCCCAGGAATGGATTGGTTGGCTGGTAATGACTCACAAATTGAGTGTAAAAAGAAGCAGGTAAGATTAAGGACTGAGGATGACTAGGTGTACGAATTTAGGTTGGATGTTAGATAGAACAATTTAGGATAAATTCGTTTTAGGTTATTAGGACGACTATTGTGACATTATTTGGTATTCCGACATATCGCGCGAGTAGATTCGGTTTTGGATGAGGCAGTTAATTAAGAGCCGCCTAAGCTAATTAGACGAACGGAGCTACCAGTTTGGAAGACGCCATCTCGATATCCACACGTACCGTCTAGGGTTTCTTCTACGAATTTAGCTATTTAGTGAACGTTATGGAGAGTACGGAAGGACTATAAATAAGATGCGAAATGCAATTTCTGGCTTGTGTTGGAGTAAGGGTGGGGCCATTCAATTAGTAGCCGTTGATTTCGCTTGATTTGTTGTCCGAGAAGATTTAACTTTCCTTCCTTGTTTTGTTGGTACCATGTCTTGTTCAATAATTAACTGTAATTTGATTGATGTTGAACCATGTCTATCAGATTCCCTTAAACACATCTTTATTCATTCATTGACGCCTCTATTTTCCAGGGGTTACTTTATTCAACATTTTACTCAAACTTTTGGAACTTTTGAAATAATTTCTATTTTTTTTCCCTGAATACTGACCTTCTCTATTCGGACCGGGATGAACAACCCTATGTATATAGGGGATTCAAGGACATCCTATCTATGTGATAGAAGTCCAGTGGGACGCCACTGATTGTGTTTGTCATGGAAGTACTAAAGACTGGCCATCTTTATGTACTGTGGTGGTTGACCAAGTGACAAATGCAACCTGAAGATAGTTCAAGGATCATATTGATCTCTCGGTTGAACTCCTTCATAAAAGTTTTATCGAATAAATTCAGTCTATATTCACACTTCGGTCAAACATTTGATTGGCCTCCTCTTTCAAAGATTCGAGGATTTCAAAATCTGCTAATGATGAAGAGATGCGAAGATAGGCGTGATGACGACGTCTTAAATGTATGAAACTGCAAATGTACTGACGAAGAATCGGTTGCGCAAGTTTAAGAATTTGGGGATGGAGACAAATATGACATGACAAATTAGAATAATTACAGATTCGAGAAATCATGGACAAGATTTGAGGCTAATGAGAATTTAATAAAGGAAAAGGGCAGCAAATAAGAGCCCATGATTACAAATATCGTTAAAAGGTAAAAAGAGAATAGTGACGGAGATGTTTGGTATAAAATGTTTAATGCTGGAGGAAGATTATTTTAGATGCTTATTGAATGATAGAGGTAGTAAATGAAAATTCATAAGATTTTGAATGTTTTAAATCCATCGTTGGATATAAGATTTTATAATCAAGGAAGGTTGACTTGAGTAAGGCAGAGTGAAGAAGAATGAAAAGGTTTGTAAAGATTATCGAGAAGAACTAAGATTGAATGAGGGGTAAGGTGATTATGTGGAATAAATAACTTATGTAAGCCAGTGTAGAAAGTCATGAATATCAAGGGTGGAGGAAAGTTGATCAAGATGGAATATAGTGACAATAAGAAAAAGATGGAAGAAACTAGGAAGTTTCCAGAATCGGTTTAAACGGAAGATATGTAAATTAGTAAGGAGAATTGAGGAATGAAGTTAGAAGAGTAAGGGCACAATCATTGCCTATAAGATGAGAACTAGCGGAGGTTAATGAGACTCGTGATCAGAAAATAAGATTTCGGGAGAAAATCCCTAGAGATTTTATTAAGATAAATGTGGAAAGTTGTGGCTATAATCAGAAGGGTAGAGAGGTAACAAATAACAGTGTCAAAAGTTAAAGCTATATGTTATGAGCTTTAAAACATGGGAATTTTTGTCAGAAATAATATCATATCGATTTTGGTGGAATTTATGAAGAGTGACATGACTGCTTTTATGATTATTAAGAATCTAGAAATTCAATATGATTATGAAGGAAGTTAGCAGGAAGTGGATTGTGATGACTATGAAAAGAGTTATTTACGATCCAAGATTAGATTTAATACCTACCAACAAAAATGCGAGCAAATTGTGAGGACAAGAAAATGAGATCTTGAGTTTGAGAAAAATAAAGGCGGTGTTTTGAGGTCGGAAGCGGACATAGAGGTCTTAGCGATCAAGTAGATCAAGGAATTGTTATACTAGGGGAGTGAAGAAGTTGTGCATAAGGAGGAGGTATCAGGAAGAAGACGATTAAGTCAAAGCATATTTCAGTGAATAAGATTTCAAACCGCATTCGGACGGAGAATTTAAAATAATCATAGATCACATATTAAGAGGTTTGAAGATTTGTGAGTGTATGCAATTCAATTGAGAATGACCTTAAAAGGTTCCAAGAAAAGGAAAGAAATTTTTGCACGAGAGTCCCAATGTGAGTGGTGTTAAATGATAAAGATGTAGCGTGTAAAGCTAAGTTCGAAAACTCGTCAAGTATTCAAAGTTGTGATTCGAAGGTTGATTTCAGGAGACGCGAAATAGTGTGTTGCGAATAAGATATATATATGATTTAAGGAAAATGGTCATCAGTTTAGAATGGATACTCAGTAAAACAATGAGATAAAGGATGAATGGAAGTTTTTCGATTATTCCCTTCTCGAGCGGTGTAGTACATGAAAAGTGGAGTAGAAACGATCAAAGAATTTCTTCAGATTTCTTTTTTAAAGTTCTATTTGAAATCGTGTGGTTATAAGTAAAGCGTGGGAGTTGTACCCAGTGTAGGTCGTTGCAAATTAAGTCAAATTGCGCGATTGCATTATTGCGAAGGATTGGTGTGGCAATATAAGTTTTGACGCTGGCCATAGTTCGTTATAAGGAAAGGTCATGTTGAATCCAGAGTGGATAATCGCCTAATTATGGTAAACGTTTAGAGTTCATAAGACTCGGAAACCAAAGCTTAAGATTATTTCGAAATTTGAGGGCTCGCAGAATGATCTTATTAACGTATGATTTATTATGGGGGAAATCCTAGAGTTGAAAGATACAACCTGAGAAGTAGAAGTAAGATGTTCGAGAAGATCAGAATTGTTAATTGCGTCCTTAGGATTGATTCTGAGGACAGAATCCTTTTAAGGGGGGAAGGATATAACGCCTTAGAAAAATTTTGGTATTTATAATTATTTATTTAGTATGAAATGAGAATTAAATTATGTGAATACTGTAGAGAAGGTCAATTATATGTGATATCGTGTTTATATGTTTATATGATGATTTAAATGTGCCGTGTAAGTCCGTGTATTTTCATTTGTATTTTGACAAATAAAATTTATTTAAATCATGCACTATTGATCTTCTTAGAATTTTATAAAATCATCGGAGTTATTATAAATCAGGAAATCTGTTGTAATATTATCTTGTATATTTATTTAGTTTTTAAAATTATTGGGAGAATTATTTTGGGTGTTTTGGTATTTTAAAATGATTTTAAGAGTTTTATTGCATTTAAAGGATCAAAACTTGTAAAATTCATATTTAATTCGTTTTTGATCCTAAAAATATTTTAAAAATATGGGGGTGTTTGTAATTTCATAAACTACATTTTATAATTTTTAAAAATATTTTTCTACTAAATTTCCTGTTTAAATTCGATTTTTTTAAAATGATTTAAAATGATTTTTGTTTTATTTGTTTTTCAGCTTTTGTAATAATTTTAACTCCCAGATTTTTTTTCCTAATTACGTTAAATCCCCAATTCAGTAGTCTTGCAGCGTGTGTCTCTGGAAATCTCAGGAGCTTTCCTCTCAATTCTCTCCCTCTCTCGATACATCTCTCTCTCACTCGGAAATCTCTTCCTCTATTCTCTCGGTAATCTCTCCCGACCCTTTCTCATCTCTCTCTTTATGTCACTCAATCTCTCCCTTGATATTTCTCTTAGTTTCTCTAAAAAAAAAAAAAAAAATCTCTGGACTACTCTCTCTACAATCTCTCGCGAATCTCCCCCATATCTATATGTATATGTGTTGTGCGTGTATATGGGCTGGAGTGAGTGTGTGTGTAATTCCTTGTTGAAGTACGAGTTCGAACTTTGTAAATTCTGCTATGGTGTTGCTTGGGCAGGTATGATGCCGCGTGTATGTGTGTGGTCGAAATTGGGGGTTTTGTTTAAATTTGATTTCTGAGTGCGTGTTCATTGATTTTGATATTAGTATTGTGTTTCTTGCATTAATACGAGTCTATAGTATGTCATTATGAAGATTTTGGTTGAGTTTTGAGTTATGAAATGAATATCAGATTAATGGCCGGATTTTTGATGAACTTCTAATTAAAAATTTGTTGTTTAGAGTTGTAGGTTACTGGTATAAGATTGTTAATTGTTGAGGATTGTTTCCTGTTGATTATATATTGAAATAGTGTCACCGTCGGGTTTGATTTGGGTTATGGTCGAACTAATAATATGTTGTGAGTTTATATGTGTGTTGAGTAAGAGTGAATATGTGAGAGTTATAGTGTATGTGGGTGCAAGTGATTTGTTCGACTACGGGTCTTGAAGTTTGGCCTGGCTGTGTTCCTAATGGTTCGAATTATGGCCCTGTGCCTTGTTTTAATTCAGTGGTTATTGATTTATTTAGTAAAGTTAGTAGATAATTTATCCGGTTTTGGAGTAAATTGTATTGTTCATGAATTTCTTGGTGTAGTATGAATTTCTGTTATGTATTGATACGGTTGTTCTACTGGTGGAATTGGGTTTTATCAAATTTTGGAATGAATTCTTAAATATTGGGTAGTTAATTTTGACTGTCAGATTCGAAATTATCTGAGTTCTTAAATAATATTTACGTGTTTGGTCCGTATTATATTAGATGATGAGCGTATAATTGTTTAATTGAGAATGAAGATGTACTGATTTTGGTTATGTGATAGTTGTTGGATTTTGTGTCGGATGTTCCGACTGGCAGTCACCCGTATAAAGGGGATGCCGTCAAAATTTTTCTAAAATCCTAATTGTAAAATTCTGAATATATATATGTACTACTAGTTGGAATTGTATTTGAATTATACTTTATTTATTTGATTTCTTTCCAAATTCTTATTGGTTATAATTATATGTTATGTCAGTAGTTAGTGGTTGATAGTATATGACTAAAGTCAATAAATTGGGGATTATCGCAAGGGTAGATTAAGATTAGATGCTCGAAGAGGAACGTCGAATATTGAATAGAATTCTGAAATAGTATTTTTAAGTGTGTAGATTTGAAGGACGTAGACCCAAGGAATAAAGGAAAAGCAAAGATTGAGAGTTTTGAGCTAAAAGCCTAGCGTGAAAGTACTTGGTTAAGGCAAGTAAATTTCTTCACTTATCTTTCAAGTGAATTATGATTATTATAACTTGATTCATATGCTCGTTCGAATTATCCTTGTTATAATTGTTCCGTTAATTTCCCTTAATTTCGAATATTAAATTGTTATACCCCAAATCGATTATATTGATTTCGTTGATTTTTTTAGTGGCTTGACTTACATCCATACCCCTTGTATATATATTGAACTTGTCGATATCTAGGTCAGAAATTACACGACCTTATTTCATTTTGCGAGATTTGAGATGTTGACCTGGAACGAAAGTGTCCAGGGTGTTTGGCAGTTGAGGTGGTCGATTGTTCCGACACCTGATGTCTAGTTATAGGATTGGACTGTTAGTTTTTTTTTTTTTAAATGTGGACCGTAAGGGTCGGACCAGATTCGTGGTCAGAAATTATTAAGGCCAATGTGTGCCGTGGATCCATTAAGGACATTGCTGTGTGCGTTTGTCCGGGGTTAGTGCGTGACTTATCAGCAGCCTAACCTTATTACTGTTTTTATTTATAAAATGCATAATAGTCCAATTCTATCCCATTTCCTGATTTAAATAAAATGATATATCTCTACAGCTCTCAAGCTTTTATATTGTTGATTATTGATCTTTATCAGACCTGCAGTTTAATTCAGTTATGCACACTTATTTTATACTTGCTGAGCATTTGGCTCACTCATTGTCATTGTTTCTAACCGTTTTTCAGTTTAAGAAGAAAAGGATACAAATTAGAAGCTATATCGGGAGAAGAACTTGTTGTGGACCATAGACAGCCTAGAATTGCTCTGCTAGAAGGTTGGACATCTGAAGATCAGTTAAGACTTGTTCTAATAGTATCAGCTAGTTGTATATATTTGTGGAATGTATGTAGTTTTTAATTAAGGTTTTAGTGATATGATGTAATAGTTTAGTTAGTAGCTGCTTGTTTCATACCACTACCTGTTAGAGATCCGGGTTGGTAGTTGGGTGTTGTATTATGACTTAATGTCTGGTTATCAGCTTATAAGTATTTAATTTTGGTTGTGGTGCCCCGATCTTGTTTTATGATCGGGAGGGCATGGTAGTATAGTTCACC
Organism: Saposhnikovia divaricata; assembly: GCA_036435485.1. Lineage (NCBI taxonomy): Eukaryota > Viridiplantae > Streptophyta > Magnoliopsida > Apiales > Apiaceae > Saposhnikovia > Saposhnikovia divaricata. The sequence goes on along the minus strand of CM071597.1, from coordinate 60,781,823 downwards.
TGATCGGTTAGGACAGGTTGAACAGGTGCTCATGTTTCTTAAGTAGTTGGATTTGCAGTTGTTTTCTTTTATGAATTTTGGTTGGGTCAAAATACAGGTGGATAGTCCGTATTACGAATACTTCATGCCGAAATTTTCTAAAATTCCCCTGTATTAAAGTTCATTTATTTAACTAATCAATTTCAATAAAGAAAAGCGAGTTTAATTGATAGAGTTATGTGTGAAGTGAGTTTTATTTTTATTTCTCAGTTTGTTTTAAAAAAATGGTTAAATCATGGTTTTATTATTTCCGACAAAGGTTTTGAGGCAGTGTCGTATATATATTTTTTCAAGTGTATTCGAGTATTTTTATTATAAAAAGTATATGTTTATTATTGGGTAGTCGGGGCGTTACAGAGTCAATATAAGAAGCATTGTTGGAGATGAATGCACATTAAATCATTAAGAGCTATTATTTTATAATATATTTAAGATTGATTTAAGAGACTCTTGGAGATGCTCTAATAGTGAGGAAAGAGAATGAGCTCTAAACTTTTTAAAGAATCACTAAGGGGTCATTTGTTAAATCTGAATAATATTTTTTGAATGATTAAAACTCTGAACGAATGACTAATCTGAATGCTGGACAAATAATTGTATTTGTTAAATTAATTTTCAGCTTTCTGAATGAAAGAATGTTGCACATTTTTTTGTCATACTACCTTGTAATCTATCTATATTCTTTATTAATATGGAAAATCATGTTTTAATGGCACATAATAGAACCAAAATACCGAATTTGGTTATGAATTAACATGGGATTGATTTCTTCCAACTACGTAATTATACAGTATTTATTTAATTAATTTAATTTCTTTAATTTCACATCATGTTCGATTCCCTTTAACTACATAATTAAATAATATTTACTTATTATATATTTTTAGCATTCAATTCTTTACAAGTTTATATTAAAAAAGATAGATGTGCCTAAGATTAACTCAGGTAGCACACTGAGGTTAAAAGCTTTCTAAACATAAATATAAGGGCATTTATGTAAATTAAAGTGAATAAAATTAATATTTACAACACTACCACTCAGAATTTGTATGGCAAATACATGCATATAACCTCAGGGAAAACCCTGAGCAGTATTCTAAAGTTTAAATAATACTTATGGATTATGTTAGTTTTTAATTTTAATACTTATGGATTTTTTTTTAATTTCACCCTTTGTTTGATTCCCTATAAGTACATAATTCAATAGTATTTATTTATTATATACTTTTATCATTCAATTCTTTGCAAGTATATATTTAAATAATATTTATTAATTATAATTATTTTCAATAGTTTATTAATATCTGATCCATGCCCGTCGAGTTATCAGCTAGCTTTATTATAGTATACTATACTCCCTTTGTCCTCGTACATTATTGGCATTGTTGTTAGGTATGGAATTTAATATAATAATAATAATAATAATAATTTTATTAATAATATAATTTTAATATTAATTTTAATAGAAGTACCGGATAAGATAGTGTATAATATAGTAGATTTTCTATCATGTTAAGAATTTTTAAATATTGTCTTCACCATTTTTGTATTATATATATATATATATATATATATATATATATATATATATATATATATATATATATATATATATATATATATATATATATATATATATACTAGTTTATAACCCGTGCAATGCACGGGTTTCTTATATTATATTATAAATTTTATTTAATATTATAATTATGTTTTTATATAATCATTATTTTAATAATTTTTTAATTTTAATTTAATATAATTTAACATACTCATGTTTATAAATTATACTAATGTTTCCTTATTATAAACAACGTATACGATTTTTAATATATTTTATTAATAATTGAGAAATATGCTGTGATATTTTCGGGTATATATTAATTATTGTAAGATTTATTGTAAATTAAAAAGGTAACGTGTTTTAATTATAAAGGAAATATTAATGATTGAAAGATATGATACGATTGATCTTTTTATGTGTTTATAAAAGGTAATATCTTCAACTAAAATTAAATGTGAAAAAGGCAATCTACTAATTACCATTAAATATTTTATGTTATTATTTATTTTAGGTGTTATATTTTTCTTGAAAATTATGGTTTGATATTTTCGGGTATATATTAATGATTGTAAGATTTGTTTTAAATTAACAAGGTAACGTGTTTTAATTCGAAAGAAAAATATTAATGATCGGAAGATATGATACGATTGATGTTTTTAGTTGTTTATAAAAGGTAATATGTTTAATTAAAAGTAAATGTGAAAAAGGCAATCGACTAATTATCATAAATTTTATTATACTAATGTGAAAAAGGCAATCGACTAATTACCATTAATTATAACGTGTTTTAATTCGAAAGAAAATACTAATGATGGAAAGATATGATACGATTGATGTTTTTAGGTGTTTATAAAAACTAATATCTGGCAATCGACTAATTACCATTAATTATAACGTGTTTTAATTCGAAAGGAAATACTAATGATGGAAAGATATGATACGATTGATGTTTTTAGGTGTTTATAAAAGCTAATATCTCGACTAATTACTATTAATTATATTATGTTATTATTTATTTTAGGTGTATTTATTTTTTTTATAATGAAGGGTAAATAAGTAAATTCACTCAATACAAAAAAACAGGTACCAAAACTTTCAATGTTTCGACTTTTATATAATAGTATAGTATAGATATATATATTTGAAAATTTAGAAAAATCTAACAATAATAATTCTATTTGCTATATAATGCATTGACATGCTTTTTTAATGTTTCATATATTAGAAAGTTATATTTCTTAAATTCTATTAGTGGTGGGGAAGGTAGCATAATTTTCGTACATTGTTTATTTGTTTATTTTTTTCGTTAATTAATACAAACATGTTATATCTTTGTTTTAAAGAAACATGGATAAATTAACAACATGAACCATTGAGGTGCCAAAATATAGACCACTCGTCCAGCACTTTTTTCCACTCGTCCAAATAAAAACATGATACCCAAACGATCTTAACAATGAATCGTCCAAAATTATTTTCATTCAGATTCCATTCATTTATTAACAAATGATCCCTAAAAGTCTCTTGAAGCTCTAAATTTTGATATCCTCCATATATTTTCACTTAAGAGCTCGTATTGGACAAGAAAATAATAAATGGCGGTAACATAGGACTAGTAAAACATACTTAAAGTCTCAAACGACAGAGTGAGTTTTTTTTTTTTTTTTTTCCACGAAACGACAGAGTGAGTTTATTATCTAGGTTTCGTACGAGACCTCTGTTCCAATTGTCGGAGTATAGTTAGATTTCCACTCTACTTAGGAAATCTATTTTATATCTGAATAAAAAGCTAAGGCCTAATCCAATCCAAGAATCAAAACCTCTTCCAGAAGATGTCTTGGCCAACATATTTAGTAGAACCTCAGCTGAGTGTCTTTTTCGATGCGCACAAACATACATGGATTGGAACTATTTATTCTCAACCCATTATTTCATTCATGATTTGTTCTTACCAACAGCCTCTCCTACCATTATTGTTTATAGCAGCTCCAAATACCACAATGAACTATATTACGTTGGTGATGATTGGGCCGGTAAGAAAAAGCGAATCACCCTAGATGCTGAAGAAGATTCTCTATTTTGTGGGCGTACTCAACTTAAGATTTCATGCTATGGGTTGCTTTTCTTCACAAATAAACTCGAGCAGTACACAGTTGTACTTAATCCTGTAACATGGGAAAGAATTAACCTTTTTCATCGATTTAAGGGCGTAAGTCAAATATGTGGAATATACTTTCACCCAATTGTAAAAGAATACCGTGTGTTGTTGGTATCATCGTATGATAATACCTATGTCGACTATAAGTTGTTTAGTGGGAAGGGGAAAGGGACGCCATTACGTGTTTGGAGCAAACTATCTAAGTTTTGGTACCACCCCATGATTGAAGATTCCTCTCCAGTCAATCTGCATGGTTCTCTACATTGGATGCGGTGTTTCAGTTCTCCATTTTCCTCTCCATCCATCATTGTATTTTCCATTGCGGAGGAAGAATTTAAACTAATGCCTCACCCCACTGGTGTCCCTGCTTGTGATTCCAAGGGAAGATCTGACAATAAAATGCAAATTTTTGAATTAGAAGGTAAATTATCTTTATGTCAGTTTGCGGACACATTAGGGATATGGACACTAGAAGATTATTCTAGCTGGTTTTGGACAAAATGACATAGTATCATACACGAATTGTTCGACATTGTTGAGAACCCTACTTGGGTGTATGTTCTGGGCATTCAGAATGATTCACTAGTGATTCATGTGCTAGGGAAAGGAATACTTGCTTATAACCTTAAGCTAAATACTACCAAGAAATTGTTATTTGATCAGTTAGAAGGTCGGGATTCTTCTGCAACTGTACGTCTTCATACTAAAAGCTTGGTTACCTTGAGGGGTTTTGAGCTTTGAACCAGGAAGGTATCAGGTACTTCTACAACTGCATGTCTTTATAGTACCATTAAATTTATTTGGTATGTGTTAAAATGAAGTGAATAAAAATCTTTAAGGATGTGCAACTGTAAATTTTCTGTATGACCTTCTGACTCAGGTCACATTCACCCTGCATGCCTTGAACTCCAGTGAGTAGCCTAGGAAAATTCCTTCATCTGCTTTGGCATCAAACTGACCAGGATGTTATAAAATTGGTAACTTGCTGAATCGGTAGACACTTTCACAAATCAAGTAGCAATATGTACATTCTTACTTCCAAGTAAAACCCTATTTAATTTCCTGAAAGGGTGCAAAAAACAGAAATTTTAAAAAAGAATAACTAAAAAGAACAAAAAGATATTTACATCATTTAGTCATTTACCAATCAATCTACGAAGCCTGCAGAAGATCAGAACTTTGAATTTACTAGATTTATGACTTAAAGTGAAGTGGAGGTATATCATTCTTAATCGAGGCTTTGTAATTGAATTCCTATCAAGTTCCATTACTATTTACCTCAGCTGCTCAACTGGGTATAACACATAGAATATACGTTCTTCTTGTATCTTTTAAGAAAGAGACTACTAGTACTTAATAGTTTGCAGCCTACAGTTACTGATGGAAACAAAACAGTTTAACAATGCAACTGCAATGTATAATGTGGAAGAAGAACAACTGTTTTGATTGCTTTAAATCACAAGACATTACACTCTTTAAATAGAGAATACAAAAGCACACAAACTGCTTAAACAATTAACTAAAACAGAAAAACAAAAAAGAACCCATGCTAAGCTGTTCTTGAATCTCAGCAACGTGTTGTTGGATCTCAGTCACATGCCTCCTGCATATTCTCTGCAAAACCACACTGATGGCACTCCTTCAAACCATGTGTTACAGACAATGGAAGCACCAACACACGAGCAACACACTAATATAGGATGGTCGCCACTTGAAGTGGCTTCCAAGCCTTGGTCGCCACTTGAAGTGGCTTCCAAGCCTTGGTTGCCACTTGAAGTGGCTTCCAAGCCTATATAATATATAATAAGGTTTAGATAAACTCCAACAATCTCTCCCTTTATCTAAACGTGCTTCACCAGGTCTTTCACTCCAAGTAGCTTGCGCATTTCCTCAAATTTTGCAGTAGACAAAGCTTTAGTTAGAATGTCTGCCTTCTGATCATTTGTACGTACATACTTCACAACTATTTCTCCTCTCTCTACACAATCTCTGATAAAGTGATAACGCACATTAATATGCTTGCTTCTCCCGTGAAAGACTGGATTTTTTGTTAGGTTAATTGCAGACTTGTTGTCCACAAAGATGACCACAGGTTCTGGACTCATATCAGTCACTTGTCTTAGCAAATTTTTCAACCAAATTGCTTGACATGCTGCAGCTGTTGCTGCCATAAATTCAGCTTCACATGATGACAATGCTACACACCTCTGTTTCTGTGATACCCAAGTTATAAGGTTATCATTCAGATAAAATGCCATGCCACCTGTGCTTTTCCTGTCATCCACACTTCCAGCTAGATCACTGTCTGCATACCCTGACAAGATATAATTTCCTACTCCACGTGAGTATATCAATCCATACTCAAGTGTGCCCTTTACATACCTGAGTATCCTTTTCACAGCTTCAAGATGCAAGACAGTAGGTTTCTCCATGTATCGACTGACAATGCCAACAGAATAGGCAATGTCTGGTCTAGTGTGTACAAGATACCTCAATCCACCAATTATGCTTCTGAACTGAGTTTCATCTACTAGTTTACCACCACCATCTTTATGCAACTGAATCTTAACTTCCATAGGATATTTGACTGGATTGCAGTCTCTCATTCCTGCTTTGTCCAACACTTTCTTGGCATATGCAGTTTGTTTCAGTTCAATGTAGTTCCTTTCTTGGCATACCTCCAAACCAAGATAGTATGACAACTTTCCTAAGTCTGTCATCTCAAACTCACTGGCCATCTGGTTCTTGAACTTCTTGACACTTTCAACATTTGATCCTGTTACAATTAGATCATCCACGTACACTCCAACCACCAAACTCTCATCACCTTCACGTTTGGTGTAAACAGCATGTTCATATGGGCATTTTATGAAATTGAGTTCTCTTAAGCATTTGTTAAGGCGAGTGTACCAGGCTCGTGGAGCCTGTCGAAGCCCATACAGAGCTTTTAACAGCTTGTATACCTTTCTTTCTTCATTTTTCTTCACATATCCTTCTGGTTGTGATACGTACACTTCTTCGAGCAACTCACCATTCAAAAATGCAGACTTCACGTCAAGATGGTGTACCTCCCATCCATGCTTGGCTGATAGTGCCAATAACAACCTTACTGTCTCCAACCTTGTGACTGGTGCAAATACTTCGTCAAAGTCTATGCCCTTTTTCTGCACATAGCCTTTTGCTACGAGACGTGCTTTGTACTTCACAATGTTGCCAGTTGAGTCTTTCTTCAGTTTGTAAACCCATTTCAAGTTTATGGATTTTCTTCCTTCTGGTAGGTTAGTTAACACCCACGTTTTGTTTTTCTCGATTGCATCGATTTCAACCTGCATTGCCTTCTTCCAAGCATCTTCTTTTGTTGCTTGGCTGTAAGTTACTGGTTCATCAACACCAGCAAACAATAATTCTTCTGCTAGTTCAATTGCCTCTGTCACATTGTATATGTCATTGAGCCTTCGAGTCTTTACAGGCTCCATGCTCCCACTGCTAGAGTTTGAATTTGCAGACGAGCTTAGACTTTCAGCAGCACCTGTAGCATTTGAATGTACAGGAGTCACAAACTCTGAGTCTCCTTCATAATGCTCTCCACCTTGTGCCTCAAAAATGACAAAGGCATCTGGGACAACATTTCCTTCTTCTGACCTTTGCCAGTTCCAACCTTTCTTTTCTTCAAAATGCACATCCCTGCTCACGTGCAAACATCCAGTTTTTGGATCAAACAAGCGATGTGCCTTAGTTCCAGGTTCTTTACCAAGATACACCACCTGTTTGCTACGATCATCTAGTTTACTGGTGTGCACCTTTGGGATCTTCATGTGTGCTAAGCATCCAAAGATGCGTATGTGATCTAGGTGTGGTTTCTTCCCAGTCCAAGCTTCATATGGGGTCTCACCAACTAATGCTTTTGTTGGTAACCTGTTCAAGATATAGACAGCATGTCTGACTGCCTCTCCCCAATAAATTTGTGGCATCTCTTTTTCTTTAAGCAAGCTCCTTGTCATGGCAACAATGGTACGATTTCGTCGTTCCACCACCCCATTTTGCTGAGGACAATAGGGAGCTGTGAGATGCCTTTGAATCCCTGCATTAGCACAATAATCCTCGAATTCTTTGGAGGTGAATTCTCCACCTCTATCAGTTCTGAAAACTCTTATCTCTGTCTTTGCTTCTTTTTCAACTAACACTTTAAATTTCTTGAAGGCAGTCAATGCCTCATCCTTCGTTTTTAGCAAGTAAATCCACATTGCTCTACTAAGATCATCTACAAGCAATAAGAAATACCCGTTACCAGCTGGTGTAGGTGGTGAGATAGGTCCACACAGATCACCATGTATCAACTCTAGTTTTTCTTTTGCAACAAAATCTGATTTTGAGGGAAATGAACGTTGTGTTTGCTTAGACAATAAACATCCACTGCACAACTCTTTTGGCCTCATCAGTTTTGGAATTCCATACACCATTTCTTTGCTTGACATGAGATTCATTGCTTGAAAATTGGCATGACCTAAACGTGAATGCCAGGTCCAGGTTTCTTCTTCCATCTTTGACAATAAACACTCAGAGCTACTATCTTCGAGTAGGATCTTGTATAGCCTGTTATGTGACTTTTTTACTTTCATTAGTAGTCTTCCTGTTTCCTCGTAGATCCAAAGATGCTCACCCTCAAGTATCACTTTATTCCCACTCTCAGATAACTGTCCAAGACTGATTATGTTGTTATGCAGGGTGGGAATGAAGTATACCTCGTGTAGCTGTCTTTCTTCACCATTCTTACACTTGAAGGTTATTGATCCTTTGCCTTCAATATCTACCGTCGAACCATCACCGAACTTCACCTTTCCTGTCACCCTTGTATCGAGTTCTGTAAACTTGGAGCGTATTCCTGTCATATGGTTGCTAGCACCATTGTCTAGGTACCACAACCTTGCATCATGGATGGTGTTTTTTTGTGTTGGTGTCAAACTTTCTTCGTTTAACAGAACGAAGTTGGTTTCTTTGCCTTTGCATTCTGATAGTAACAAAGTAGGTTCATCTTCATCATCTTGCACCTGTGTTAGGTTAGACTCATGAGAGTTGTCTTTGTCACGTGTCCTTTCTTTCTTTGGCTTCTTGCACTCTGTGGCAAAATGTCCAAGCCCACTGCAATTGTAGCACCTTACTCGACTTTTATCGAAACGGCTACCACTGTTAGAACCTCCACGACTTGTTTCATGTGAACGTCCTTGTTGCTGATTCTCCCTTGTACTAGTTGCATCATTATTTCTCCTGCCTCTGCCACGATATGATCTACCTCCTCTGGTTCTATGATTCGAGTTTGACTTGCTCCGTTTTATCCATTCTTCTTGTGTGAGGAGCAACTGGCCATTAGAACTCTCAGTTTGTTGGCCTTTCATTCGTTCTTCGTGGGTTTTGAGACGACCCATTACTTCTTCCACTGTCATAGTTTTCAAATCTCCAAACTGCTCTATAGTTGATGCAATTTGAAGAAATTTTGCTGGCACTGCACGTAGGAGTTTCTTCACCACGCTTGCCTCGTCTATTTTCTCTCCCAGGATTCTTATGTTTGTCACAATTCCTGTTAACTTCATACAGAAATCATCGAGTTGGTCCATTTCCTTCATTGTTATGGACTCAAACTCTGCTCTCAAAGTCTGCACTTTTGCAGTCTTTACCCTTTCTTCCCCCATGCACATTACTTTTAAGTAATCCCAAGCTTCTTTGGCTGTCTCTTTCTCAGCAATTGACAGCAAGATTTCTTCAGGTATACCCTGGTAAATCGCAGCCAAAGCCATCTGGTCTGTCTTGTCTTCGACTGTGACTTTGGGATCGCCTTGTTCTACAGCATGCCACACTCCTTGTGCCTTCATAAAAACCTTCATTTTTAGAGACCATACTGTGTAGTTGCTTCTGGACAACATAGGATAACTGAGACCAACTGAACCTTCTTTTGGTTTTGGTGCTTCCATTGTTGTACTTGCAGATGTGGTGACTGGTGGGGTTACTGTGTTTCTAGGCATGTGTGTTTAGGCTTACAACGACCTGGGTGCTCTGATACCAGATTGATGGAAACAAAACAGTTTAACAATGCAACTGCAATGTATAATGTGGAAGAAGAACAACTGTTTTGATTGCTTTAAAACACAAGACATTACACTCTTTAAATAGAGAATACAAAAGCACACAAACTGCTTAAACAATTAACTAAAACAGAAAAACAAAAAAGAACCCATGCTAAGCTGTTCTTGAATCTCAGCAACGTGTTGTTGGATCTCAGTCACATGCCTCCTGCATATTCTCTGCAAAACCACACTGATGGCACTCCTTCAAACCATGTGTTACAGACAATGGAAGCACCAACACACGAGCAACACACTAATATAGGATGGTCGCCACTTGAAGTGGCTTCCAAGCCTTGGTCGCCACTTGAAGTGTCTTCCAAGCCTATATAATATATAATAAGGTTTAGATAAACTCCAACAGTTACGTAGTATCAATTAATCATGGAGACAAGAATGATTAAATCGCAGCCAAATATTAGCCAATGATAAGAACCTAGACTAAGATTCTGTTACTGTGCTATTTAATATGCATAATTAGAGATTTTCAGCTTCTGGACTAGTTATCTCTGTGAAATCAAGAAGGCTTCCTGGACAGAGAATGATGAATACTGTATTATTATTTTTTGTAGCAAAATCCGGGTACATCAACAAAGAGCAAATTGAAGCGGGAAACAACATAGAAAATGCATAAGATAAAATCCAATTTGCAGTGGACTGATTGAATGCACAAGAGTATTAGTGTTTGGAGCACTTGCAGAAAGATGCTGAACTGAATGATTCATTTAACAAAGTTTCTTTTGACTTAAGATGACAATATTGTAGTTACATTCATGAAAACAAGATAGATGCAGTAGGTGATTTAATTATTCGTATACATCATGTATGTATTTAAATATGCACAACAAATTTCCATAGTACTGTACCAATTGTTGGGGTGACTCAAGGATACATTTCTGTTGGTGTGCTTAGTGCTTACTGAGTTAAAACTGGACGTCTTGAAGATCATGTTCTTGTATGTATAAATTAAACTTTTTGGTTTGATTTGTTTTGTAAATTTAATGGTCAACAATCAACAAGATAATGCAATAGTTGATTTGATAAGTTCTATACCTCATGTTTTTACTAACATATTTACACCAACAATTTTCCAAATTACTAGTTTTAGGGTGGATTTAAGAATACATCTTTGTTAGTCAGCTTACTCGGTTATTTATACTCGATGATGTGTAAAATAACTGCAAGCGCACAGTGTTTAGTTGTAGCAATTACAGGTCGATCCTCAGAGACTATGAATTTTCCAAACCCTAATAATTAAATCAGGCGAACTAGACAAATAGGTTTGAGATGGGTTTTAATTAACCTAATTAGCAAAGATTATCAAATAATATGAACAACCTAGGAATCCGAATCCGTTAATCAATCACAATTAATATCAACTCGCCCTAAAATCAATCCTCTTTTCTTCACAAATAAGATATATCAATCAACGAGACAAGCATATACTATGAAACTTGTTATCTAACAATAACCTATCAAAACTTCAAAGAGCAAGCATAAGCTATGAAAAATAAATTCGGTAACAATAATATATCAAAATCACTTTGTCAATTGAACAATTAAGCACCAAGAAAAATTATGAGAATCAATTAATAAGAACGAGAAGAAATCAAGAGTTATTAAATCAACTTCATCTTCATCCTAGGATAAGAGAACTAGCTAGACATGCTATCGAAAAACAAACAAGAATTTAAAGCATGAATTGAATAACAGAAAAAGTGTTTTAATAAAGCAAATAAAAATTGTTTGTATTGAAGGACAACTAAATCTACTCCTACTCCTAAATTATGAATCTAGATTGGTGTCTAAATTGATGTCTAAAGTGGTGTCTCAAATACAAGAGAGATGACCATATATATAGGGGAAAATATTGGGTTTGGCCCCTTTGATTACAATCCAATCTTGAATATAATTTCTTCAATTTCCTTTTCTTCTCCAATAAGTAATCGATTTTTCCTCCAATTTCCTTTTCTTCAAGTATTTTCCACCTCCTTTCCCTTTTTGCACCTTTTCCTGCTAGAAATCTGTTTTTATTTATTTACCTACAAAACAAAATAAAACAATTTATTAATTAATAAAATTACGAAAACGGACATAAAATAGGTATTAAAAATATGATTAATTATGGACCTATCACTCGACCTCTTGAAGGTCCTGTTCTTTACAAAGTCCTTTGGTTTGATTTGCTTCATAGCTCATTCTCATACAGTAAAACCTCTATAAATTAATATAGTCGGGACCGAAGAATTTTATTAATTTAGAGAGGTATTAATTAATCGATAAATTAATAATTATTAATTTATAGAGGATTTTTAACATCAAAGAAAATTAATTTCCAATTATAAACATTTAAATAGAAAATTTTACAATTTTTGTTTTACACTTAATTCAATTAATTCAATATACATTGTTTTACAAATTCAATGTATATTAGCAAGATTCAAACTAAAGATTCATGTATATTTAAATGATATCAAAGATAAAACAACAATTTTGAAATCTTTTGCACGTAAAGAAGCAATCAAGATATAAAAAACATTGATTAATGACTCTTCTTGCTTTACGAAAACACTACATTGGAACTTTTGGATCTAACAAAAGGGTTAAGGATGAGTTTCGTAAAGATTCAAATTTTAAGAAACCTAAAATCATATTTTATAATAGGGATAATAGTGTAATACATATATTTTTGATTATAAAGGATTTATTAATTTATAATATTATTGGGACCATATATTTATATAGGTTTTTTCAAAAAAATTATTATCTTATTATCTTATCGAAATTGATCATTTTTTAAACTGGCCCAAGTTGGGACCGGAGGAAATTATTAACTTAGAGAGATTATTAATTTATCGAGTATTAATTTAACGAGGTTTTAGTGTATATGAATTTTGTGGCACCCGATGGCCTGATTTTTGACTTGTTACAGAAATGTTTACAAACACATTTTGGAATGCTCAATACATTGATGATTGGGTGAAGGTTTATTAAAAACTTGTACTCATCCAGTTTAAACTTCTATAGTCTGCGAATATAGTAGTATGTTTTATCCTATGATGTAGTTTGTAATATTGTGTCTTGCTAATACAAAAATGTTTCAGCTTCTGAATGTAACAACCCCCATCTCCTTCCTCGCACACACATATCGAACTGGATAGTGAAAATGATAGGTTTGTTTCCTCGTACACACATATCGAACTGGATAGTGAAAATGATAGGTTTGTGATCTGTTGACGGAGAAATTTGGGAACAACAAAATTTGAGGGACTTTGCCGGAAACAAGATTTATAGCGGTGGTTCTTTACCGAAAAGAGTGGTTGTGTGTGGTGGCTGTTTGTAATTGATGGTTGAGATTGATAGGGTTAGTGACGGCTATTTCAGAGCTCTCGACTTCAAACCCCTCAATCGGCCTACGTACCCTGGTATTTATAGGGATCAAGTCATACGTAGTTCTTGGAGAGCAAGAAACCCAAATGGGCTTGGATTGTAGGTCCAGCATCCAGAATGTTCTACTATGAGGCCTAACCACAAAGGCCCAAGGCTCATCCAAGATCTCAAGACTTCACGGATAAGGAAACTTCCCTTGTCGAGGACTAGTCCTATCCGCTACCAACTATTTCTTGATTTCAAGGATGCAGGTATAGCCATGGTTTACCCCAAGTGCAGAACGCATCCCTGTCCCCCGAATGAGAAGCACCCACTAGATAACAGGACAGGTGATCCAAAGCTTTTGGGTGCAAAGTGCAGGATTACTCCGAAGTTCCCCAATGAGAGCGCGCCCATTGAATACAGGAACAGAACTCCCAAAACACACACCAGAAAGTTCCCATCTTTCCACCTTAGGGCGCGCCCTTAATGTTTAAGAAGGGTCCTTATATCCAGGCAAACCCCTAGAGGCCTTCTGCGGCGGACATCCCCCTCCTGAGATACGACAGGAGGGAATTCTTCAACTTCTAGAATCCAAGCTTGAGTAGAAATCCCAGGAAGGATTTATTCAGTTCTTGGAAAATCTACTTTATCATCATTTTTTTAGTATTTAGGGCGCGCCCTCTTTATAGAGAAAGAGAGGGCGCGGCCTGACTTCTCTATTTCCGCCAAATTCTTAATTTAATCTAGAATTCCCCAAATTGAACCCGTATTTGACCCGAATCCATCATGAAATAGCCGAACCGAATTTTGGCTATAACAACTACCCCCCAAATCCATATGAAATCAGAGATGATGTATGGAATTCTTCTCAAAAAATCCAAAATTCTCTCATAATATTCCAACAGGGCACGCCTTAGACGAGGGCGCGCCTTCAGAATTTCAACCGTCTATTGCTTTACAACTGTCATCCACTATCCTTCTTTTTGCCTATAAATACCCCACTAATTACTTACTTTACCCTTTTACTTTCTCTCTCCCCACAAAAAAACCCCACTCCGGCGATTTACTTTTTTCCGAGCAAAAAGTCGACCGAGTGCAGCGTGTTTTCTCGATTTTCTTCTAAAATCTTCAATCTACAACTCCCAAGGTATGATCTCATGTTCTTTTTTTTTTACGATTTCATCATGTCAATTGTTTGTTTTACCGATTCGACTGTTCATACTCCTTGTGTTCTTCAATTTTGAATGTATCTATACATGTATATATGTGCATTTGATCTTTCACTGCTGTAATATGTATTGCAAAACATGTTTCTGTGCATTAGCTTAGTCTTCTCATTTGATATTGGGTGCTCCTTATGCTCAGGGCGCGCCCTAAGGCCTTCGTTTCCATATTCATCCTATGATTTGTCAAAAAATATCTTGAATGCTCAATAATAACTTCAGGACGTGCCTTCAATGCAGGGTGCGCCTTGGACTATTAGAATAGTTTATTAAATGCCCTTTGAACCATGATTTTGTAGATAACTTTCTTCTGCTTATTCCTTTCATCCCAAGCTTATGATTCTTCAGGACGCGTTTCACACACAGGGCGCACCTTGAATTTCTTTGATAATCCCCTGCCTTTTCTAGAACATGCCCTAGGTTTCAAGGAAATACTCGAAGAATTTTCTTGCTCGTCATTTCCTTGGGCGTGCCCTTAGTCTTTTTTCTTTTAATTTTGTAGTTGGAGGGCGCGCCATCTCCATTTCACCCTTTCAAGGAACTGAATAAACGTATTGGGATTTGGTCTCCTTTGCCAGCTCCTCTTCCTCCTAATCCGCCCAGGCCTCTCTTCTCATTTATATCTTCAGACGATAGGGAACGTCTTATTGAAGACTTTAACGAAGACATAATGAGTTTCTCAAGTGAAGGTTCTCTTGACAACGTCCCTCTCAATGTCCGAGCTAAAAATAAAGAAGGCCCTCAACCTTCAAAGAAATCTCCAAGTCCCGAGAAGATTTCCAACTTGTCATTTTCTGATCCTTCTGATGGCGATTTTATTCCAAATTCCAACACTTCTGGTGATACACATCCCTCAGATTCTTACTCCACTGAGGGCGCGCCCTCAGCTACCTCTATCTCGCCTATTATCGATCCCGAGCCAATGTCTCCACCATCTTCGCCTACCCCATTCGAACATTGGGAAGTTCTTGATGAAGAAATTGACATCGAGTGGGGGAGATACGGAGACATGCCTGAAAAGGAGAAGAACCAACTCAAAAAGAAACGAGGCAAGCTAGCCTGTGTGAGCATGTCTTCTACTGCTACAAATGATGGAGTATAGTGGGCTATGAAATATTATGGTCAAGAAGGACTTTGGGCCATTCCAAACTCTCACCATCGTCCCCATATCTTCAACTATGGTGGAAATTTCAAAATTCCAAGGATGGTCCTAAGTACGAAACTCGTAGCTCTCGGTGTTGGCGCGCCCATGCATCCATATTTGAGGGAAATCCTCGAGTGTTATAATCTAGCCCCGATTCAACTCTCTCCCAATAGCTACAAACTTGTTTTAGGTCTATTCATTCTCTATCATGATCTTGGATTCAAGGCGCCTTCAATGCAAGAAGTTAGCTATTTCTACAGCATTCGTCAATCCAGTATTGGTTATTACTATTTGGTGATAAATAAACCTCATAACAATAAATGTTTTTCCGAAGGAAGGATCATCCACATTAAACGATGGAAGGAACCCTACTTCTTTGTCTGGGATGTCCTTCGAGTTCGCTTACAATTCAACACAGATCCCTGTAAGTGAGGGCGCGCCCTACATTCTCTTCGTATCTCCTCAACGTTTTTCCTTAACATGAATTTTAACTAACTTTAAATTAAAACAGATAGGAGAGTTCAAAAAACTCTTCAGGGCGCGGCCTTACACAGAGAAAAGGCCGTTCTTAAGGTTGCGGCTGAAAGATTCAATCTCCAAACTCTTATCACAGAGGAAAACCTCAAAAGGGTTGGAATTCTGTCGGACAGAGTTGGGTCAATTTGTAAATTATAAAATTTAAGAATGGTGTTGCCGTTCCCATGTCTTCTTCTAGTGATAGTGATAATGAAAATTCCGATTCTGATCAAGATGAAGGTATGAAATCCTAGATTAGGCCGATATAACGCCCTTATAAATTTTGTATTTATAAATGTTTATTTTAATATTAATTGTGAATTCTATTATGTGGATATTGTCGTGAAGACCAAATGTATGTGATATCATGTTTAAAGGTTTATATTATAATTTATATGTGTTAAAGAGTACCTGTGTATTTTTAGTTGCCTTTTTCTATAATTAAATTTATTTAAAACATGCAATAGTTAGTTTCGGGGAATTTTACAAAATCATCGGAGTTAGTAAAATTTGTGAAATCTTTTACATTATTATCTTTGCATATTTAAATGTTTTTTTTTAAAAAAAATATTAGAGGAATTATTTTTTGCCTCTAGAGATTTTAAAATGATGTTATGAATTATTTTGCATTTTTGTGGATAGACATGTCAGAAACATGTTTTATTCATCTTCTACGAATTTTATAAAATCACAGGAGTCGTTAACAATCACGAAATCTTTTGTAATATTACATTTGCACATTTGTCTAGTTTTTAATATTTTTGAGAGAATTATTCTCAATCTTGAAAGATTTTAAAAATGATTTTTATGAATTGTTTTGTATTTTAAAGATTTAAATCTTGTAAAATTCATATTGAGTTCATTTTTTATTCTAAAAATATTTTGAAAATATGGGAATTTTGGTAATTTCGTGATCTATATTTCAGGATTTTTTTTAAATTTAATTTTTTTATCCATTTTCTGAGTTATTTCGAATTTAAAAAGGTTTAAACAAAATATTTAAATAGTTTTTTTTAATTTGTAAAATGTGTAAAATGCCCCTATATTTTTTTTATCAGCAGCAGTTTCTTGGTTTGCTAGAGAGTTCTCTAGAATTCTTGAAATGTCTCTCGTACTCTCTCATTTTTCTCCCTTTCTCTCAACAACCTCTCTCAATCTCTCCCATCTCTCTCCCGAACTCTCTATATCTCTCTGTATTCTCAGCAATCTCTCTCCTCGTACCGTGCAGCTTGGTGAGTGGGTATCAAACTGAGTGTGTAATAATCAGAGTGTGTATAATACTCGGCGTGTGTGTGTGTTAATCGTGTGTGTGTGTGTGTGTGTGTTAGTTAAGTTTTATGATGAGGGATTTGTGGTGTTCTGAGTGTATGGTTTGTGATTCTGTATTCACCACAAACCCAGGGACACTGTTTTCGGTATTGGATTTGTAAGATTTAGGGTCTCGATCTTTTGCTCAAAAGGATGATGTTGGATCAGTGGTGCTGGGTTTAAGTAATTGGAGGATTGGTTAGATTATAGAGCTGAGGAAGGTAAACAGAGGAGATGGATATGAGTGCTAACAAGTAGTGTTTATATTGGATGTGTAGAGGGGGGGTTGTAAAGGCAGAGTAAGGTGAGTCGAGTGTGTGTGCATAGCAGGTGGGTATGTAGTGTTCAACAGGGGTCATTGGTATGGATTGTGTTTGTATATAGCGTGTGTGGGTCTTTCGATTTAACTACAACATCACAGAAATTCTCTTGTTCTTCCTCGTTAAAGTTTGAACTCGACTTTAGTGGTACTGCAGTTGGGTTGGACTTCATTTTGAGAGCTTATGGAGGAATAAGGAGTACATGAGGTGTGAAATTATGTGTAGTTGTTTTGAAATGTATGTGATGTAGTCATGTGTGTTTTTGGGATTGGTAACGGACCGAGACTAAGCGGAGGAAAAAGAGTGGTGATGGTGTGTAATGCAAATTAAGTTTGATTGTGTGTGTTTGTGCCGAGAGGTATGGGTGTGTATATTATAGGTTAGAGAGTGTGTCCGTGGGTATGCTTTGAATCTGTACTATCGTGAGGAGACAGGGAAGGGGAAGCCACCACCTATGTGTAAGTCTATATTATTATTTTATTAATTGAATGTTTAGAGTAAATTTTGGGAATTTTAGTTGATAATTGAAGAAGAGTTTGTGTTTGAGAATTTGTGGATAAATTGAGAAAATGAAATAGTATTTGATTAGTTTATTAGGTGATGAAATGGATTTTGGGATGTAAATTTAAAAATTTGGTAAAATGAATAAAAGATAGGACTTGGGATGATTTTATAAAATAGTAGTGAAGTTGGATTTTGGAATTTATGATTTTATTTGGCTAGAGGATTTTATAAGGAACATTATGGTAATTTTTGGATAATTTTATGAGAAGTGGAAATGGAGATATGAATTTTATTCTAAGATTAGAATAAAATGATTTATTAAGTTATTTTGTGGAATTTGGAGACTTGGTTGAATTATATTAAATAGTGGACATGGTGAAAAATTTTGAAATTTGGTTATTAAATCTAGGAGGAAATGTAGTAATTTCTAAGATATTTAGGAGTGGTAGGAGTAATCGGATGAATTAGTTATTAAATTCGGAAAATGATTAAAATGTAAACTTTGAGGAATTTTATAAATGGTGGGAGGTTTGATTTTGGAGAAATTAATTTTATTTGGCTTTGGGATAATATTGGAAGGTTTATGGAGAATTTTATTTTGATTAATGAGGAAGATCAATGGAGTTATGGATTTTACTAGAAAGTGGAGTATTTAATGGTCATTTCTAAGGAGCCAAGAGTATTTTAATTAATTAAAATATTTCATAAACTCGGAAATTTACGTATAATATATGGACACGACCGTATCGAAATGTACTATTTACTCAGATGGATTTCATTCAGAGATTCTGAAGAGAATACCCTATTTTAAAGGAGAGAACAAATTAAAATGTTAGTTATCGATGACAACAATTTTGATTTGGATATTCACTATGTTAGTTGTCTATATTACATAGATATTGATTCGATAATTCTTAATTGAAGCCTGGTTAATACGTTCGAGTTGATTTATAAGCGTTTATAGAATATTAGAATTGTCGTCTGGAGACTGAAGTCTTGTCTTATGTTTGATATTGAAGTTGACGCGGGGGCTCGATATCGGCGGATCAGACTCGTGGCAACCGCAAGAGCAATAAACCGAAGAATGGTTATAATAGAAGATTGTGATGCCGTAAGATAGAAGAAGAAAGTAGTATTACTGCGATGTTACTTAATAGCTAAGGACCCGAGGCAAGTGTTTTTGCTATTCACTTATTGTTCAAGTGATGCAATTTAGTTTATTTGTAGTATATGATGATTTGGCCAAGTATAGATGGTAGATGACATATATACTTTTTCAAATAAGTGTGATACCGTTTATCTCCCCTACCCGTAATTCAAATATCCGATTTGCAAAGAATTTTACAAATAACCTTTCTCTCTCATTATTCTATCCGTGGAGTGCCATTTCTTCTATTTTCGTCAAGATGGTTTAAGAATTCCCTAAATAAAGGAAATCCAAGATTTTGGACTCTTATGAAAACCTGCTAGTGAAACTCTTGATTCTAGCATATTTTTACCAAAGGACCCCTCATTTAGAAAAATGTTTTCTTTCAAATTGATCTGAACTGTTCCATATTTTAATCATTTTTCAAACAAATGTGTAAGCCATTTTAATTGCTTATGGAAACTCAAACTTTTCAGTGAGCCTAGTATTTGATCATATTTTCGCTTTAACTTAAAGTTTTGATGGTTTAAAGTCTTATCGCAATGTATATCTTTTATGTGCTCAAGTTAAATTTCTCATTAGATAAGTTGCTGACGTTATAGATTCCAATTATTCATATTCAGCTTGTTGGTATTTATTCGAATTGTCATTCTTTATGTTCGCCACCCTATGTAGTATCGAACTTGTCGATATCTGTTAAAAATCTTGATTGCTCGTTTGCTCCCTGTAGTGTATCGAACTTGTCAACACCATACGATGCTATTGTTTCTTATTAACTCTTAATCTTGAGTTGTTATTCTGGACGTGAGCTTCCTGTTGTTTGGATATCAAGGGTTGTCGATTATTCCGACACCTAGTGTGGATGATATAGAATTGGAAATGTTTTTAAAAGTGGCCCTTGGGGCGTAAAACCCTTCGGGGTGGGACCATATTATGGTCGGAAGTTAAGGCCAATGTGTGCCATGGATCCAATTAAGGACATTGCCGTGTGCGTTTGTCCGGGGTTAGTGTGTGACTGATCAGCAACCTAACCTTACTGTTTTTTTAAATATATAAAAATTCCAATTCTAACCTATATGTTGAGATTGGGTTGTTTTGATACCCAATTCCCTTGAGGTTTATTTCAATTAGATCTTGAAATCAGAACTTTTATCAGTTCTAATTGTTGATATACCCCATTCCAGTGATACAATGTTGGTCCCTCGTGGTAATAAAATATATATATATATATATATATATATATATATATATATATATATATATATTTGACCTAGTTGATATTTTTCGAAGCATATGATAATTCTTCTTGACTTATCAGAGTTTATAACTGTTGTTGATATTGTATCACTTTTTGCACTTGCTGAGCGTTGTTGGCTCACTCTTTCTTTGTTTTACCTTTCCTTTTCAGTTAGGGTTAAGGAGTTGGATACCTACGCTTTATAATTCAAGTAAGGGCGATGGTGCATTCTTTAAAAGTTAAATGCAAAGCTAGCACGGGCATATGCTAAATGGGCTGGCGTTATGGTTTAGACGGTGTAAAGGTTGGTAATTGAAAAATTGAGATGGTAGTTGTAATAATTTGTATAGTATAGATTCTTGTTTCATACCATAACCTGGAATCGATCCTCGGTGAGGAATAGTTGGTGTATTAAGTTTTATTTGTATTTGTTAGTTGGAATTTGGTTTGGGTTGAAATATAGGTGGATAGTCCGATTTACGAATACTTCATGCCAAAATTTTCTAAAAATTCCCCATTATCAAAGTCTATTTTATTATAAAAAGTATATTTTCAGTATTGGGAAGTCGGGGCGTTACAAGTTGGTATCAGAGCAACAGGTTATGGTCACTGAAACAAGTTAGGATAATTAAGTATACGTATTTAAGTGGGACGTGATATAGGATGAACGATTTAGGATAAGATTCGCCTTACGATATTAGGACGATTGTTGCAACGTTATTTGGTATTTCGATGTATCGCGCGAG
The DNA here is from genome assembly GCA_036435485.1 of Saposhnikovia divaricata. NCBI lineage: Eukaryota > Viridiplantae > Streptophyta > Magnoliopsida > Apiales > Apiaceae > Saposhnikovia > Saposhnikovia divaricata. The sequence continues at coordinate 60,760,429 of CM071597.1, read as the reverse complement.
CCAGAATTCGATTCATTCGAAGGTACGACTTTGGACGAGGAAGTTGATTTGGCATCGCCTACGTTAAATAGACGACCGGAGTTACCAGCTTGGAGGATGCTACGTGTAGACCTTCGTGTACATTCTAGAATTTCTTTTGCGATTTTAGTTACCCCGTGAACGATATAGAAAGTGTGAAAGGACGGTAAACAAGATGCGAAATGTGATTTCTGGCATGTGATGGAGTAAGGACATGGTTATTCATTACTAGCCGTTGATTTCATTTAATTTATTGATTAAGGAGATTTAAACTTTCTTTCTGTTCTTCTTATTTTGATAATACCCCATCACCTTTGATAATCAACTATACTTCAATTGATGTCAAATTTTTCAGATTCATTTAAACACATATCTCTATTTTTCAGAGATACCTCTATTTTCTAGGGGATCACTTGATTCAACATGATGCATATAAATTATTGAAATCCTTGAATTCTTTCTATTTTCCCCGAATATTTGCTATTCCTTATTCAATATTGTAAATATATAAACTTTTGAACTCTTTTTGTACTCTCTGAATACTTGACCTTATTATTCTGACTGGGATGAACAACCCTATGTATATAGGGGATTCAGGGACATCTTATCTATGTGATAGAAGTCTGGTGGGACGCACTGATTGTGTTTGTCATGAAAGTACAGAAGGCTGGCCCCTTCTTGTGCTATGGTGGTCGACCTAAGTGACAAATGCAACCTGAAATTAGTTCAATGATCATATTGATCTCTCAGTTAAATTCTTTTATAAAATCCTTTTCAAAAAAAAAAATTCATCTTATAGTCATACACGTTAATACCTGTCTATTCTATTGATTCTTATTTAAAAAAAAAATCCTTGTGATTTCTAAAAGTTATCAATGATTGAGAGCAGTAAAGGTAGAGATGATGAAATTGGAGTGGTGTGGGCTACATCTATGTCAAATGAAAATTGGATGAGCAGGTTTGAGAATTGAGGTTAAAGCAGAGACTGAATATCAAGTTAGCTTACGCAGTGGATTGACAACACACGTACAAGATTCGATAATACAGCGAAACTAATTATGGCTATGGATCAGATAACAAGGTCATGGAGTGATAATTTTGTTAAAATCAAAAGTAGAGTGATGATGGAGTTAGTTAGTATGTGATAGCTATGTCGAGGGAAGATTGTTGAGGGACACTTGTTTATCGCGTATTTCACTTTGGACATAGATATGGGAATATTATGAGATTTTAAATGTTTGAGACTAATTGTTGGATATAGTAATTTTAGAATCAAAGTGGGAAAATATGAGCGAAGCAAAGTCAAGCTAGACAGATTGTTTTACAAACTTCAACGAGAATTGGAACTTCGGATAAAGGAGAAAAAGGATTGTGTTGGAGATAGTACTTAGATTAATATAGTTCGAAGGATTACGAATATTAAGGGTATAGAGAGCTTGACGGAAGAAGACACTAAGAAAATGGGGATGGAAAATCAGAAAATTTGTAGGAATTGTGCTAGGAGAGGATGCGAGATTTGGCTAGAAAGGAATGTAGGATCTAGAAGATTTTAAAGACCAGGACAACGAGGAAGGATAGCTACCTATAGGATATGAATTACTGAGACCAGCAGGACCACCATTAATGGAAGGTAAAATTTCGAGAAAAAGTATACTGCAATTGTATTAGGATAAATGTGGAAAAAGGTAAGTGTGAGCAGAAGGAATAGTGTGGCGAGAAGTGACAAAATTAGAAGCTAGAAGTTCAAAATGATTATAAACGATGATATGAAGAATATGAATGGGATGGCAGCTAAAGGAGCTGAGTGTGAGTTAGGATTGGATTGTATAGTTGATTATAAAGTACAGGCAAGGTGTGAGGATAAGAAGGTGAAATTATGATTTTAAGAGAGATGCAAGTTGTCTTTCAAGTCAGAAAGGGGATAAAGGAGTTTTAATGGTTACACAGACTAAGAGGCTATTATGATAAGATTTTAAGGTTATTTTATATATGTGGGAGATATCGATAAGGAGATAATTAAAGTGAAGTAGATTTCAGTGGTCAAGATTTCTCGGATATATGACTTGGTAAATTACCAGGATTATCACCAGACAGAAATATAAAGTTGATTAATTAATTACAACTAGGAATGTAATTAGTTTTGAGGATTCAAGATCCGAAGACATAGTAAGATATTTAAGGATATAGAAAGAGCACGTATAAAATTTCTAAGTATGAGTATTGGAATGGAAAGAATTATAATTTTAAGGATATGACGAAAGGATCGAAGTGAAGGCCGTGACGACGAAGTATTAATGAATCGAGAAAGGCCTAAGACGCCATTAGAGATCGAAAGTTGTGAAGGGTCAGCTAGGAATTTTCGGAGGTTGTCAAAGATTTAAACAAGATAGCTACAGTAGTGGATAAGCCTACAAATCGGGAAACGAAAGGATAAAGGTGGAGAAAGCTTTCAGGAGTTAAGGAAGAGATTGAAAACCGTCCCAGAGATTGTGCAACCGGATGGAAAAAAAAAGAGAGAATATGTCGATTATATGTTTGCTGCAAGTCAAGGCAGATTTTGTTTTAGTATTGTATATGAATGAATTGTTTATGGATGATTGGGTTAGTAATTGAGGTACTTTCATACAGGGCGTAGTCCATTATACGAATAGGTCATGCCCGATTTTCAGTACAAAAGGATCGTCACGTACGAGTGATAAATATCTAGAATTAACGAGTCATGTAAACCAAAGGTTTAAGTTATGTTGGAATTTATGGGTTTAGAGGACGAGCCTAACGAGATATGAATTGATATAAAGGAATTCAAGAATGAAATGAATGACTTGGGAATTAAAAAAAAAAAAAGAAATGTTTGATAATACCGTCATATGTTTTGTTTCGGTCGATTCTGAGGACAGAATCCTATTAAGAGGGGAAGGATATAACGCCCTTATAAATTTTGTATTTATAAATGTTTATTTTAATATTAATTGTGAATTCTATTATGTGGATATTGTCGTGAAGACCAAATGTATGTGATATCATGTTTAAAGGTTTATATTATAATTTATATGTGTTAAAGAGTACCTGTGTATTTTTAGTTGCCTTTTTCTATAATTAAATTTATTTAAAACATGCAATAGTTAGTTTCGGGGAATTTTACAAAATCATCGGAGTTAGTAAAATTTGTGAAATCTTTTACATTATTATCTTTGCATATTTAAATGTTTTTTTAAAAAAAATATTAGAGGAATTATTTTTAGCCTCTAGAGATTTTAAAATGATGTTATGAATTATTTTGCATTTTTGTGGATAGACATGTTAGAAACATGTTTTATTCATCTTCTACGAATTTTATAAAATCACAGGAGTCGTTAACAATCACGAAATCTTTTGTAATATTACATTTGCACATTTGTCTAGTTTTTAAGATTTTTGAGAGAATTATTCTCAATCTTGAAAGATTTTAAAAATGATTTTTATGAATTGTTTTATATTTTAAAGATTTAAATCTTGTAAAATTCATATTGAGTTCATTTTTTATTCTAAAAATATTTTGAAAATATAGGAATTTTGGTAATTTCGTGATCTATATTTCAGGATTTTTTTTAAATTTAATTTTTATCCATTTTCTGAGTTATTTCGAATTTAAAATGGTTTAAACAAATTATTTAAATAGTTTTTTTTTAATTTGTAAAATGTGTAAAATGCCCCTATATTTTTTTTATCAGCAGCAGTTTCTTGGTTTGCTAGAGAGTTCTCTAGAATTCTTGAAATGTCTCTCGTACTCTCTCATTTTTCTCCCTTTCTCTCAACAACCTCTCTCAATCTCTCCCATCTCTCTCCCGAACTCTCTATATCTCTCTGTATTATCAGCAATCTCTCTCCTCGTACCGTGGAGCTTGGTGAGTGGGTATCAAACTGAGTGTGTAATAATCAGAGTGTGTATAATACTCGGCGTGTGTGTGTGTTAATCGTGTGTGTGTGTGTGTTAGTTGAGTTTTCTGAGTGTATGGTTTTTGATTCTGTATTCACCACAAACCCAGGGACACTGTTTTCGGTATTGGATTTGTAAGATTTAGGGTCTCGATCTTTTGCTCAAAGGGATGGTGTTGGACTAGTGGTGCTGGGTTTAAGTAATTGGAGGATTGGTTAGATTATAGAGCTGAGGAAGGTAAACAGAGGAGATGGATATGAGTGCTAACAAGTAGTGTTTATATTGGATGTGTAGGGGGGTTGTAAAGGCAGAGTAAGGTGAGTCGAGTGTGTGTGCACAGCAGGTGGGTATGTAGTGTGCAACAGGGGTCATTGGTATGGATTGTGTTTGTATATAGCGTGTGTGGGTCTTTCGATTTAACTACAACATCACAGAAATTCTCTTGTTCTTCCTCGTTAAAGTTTGAACTCGACTTTAGTGGTACTGCAGTTGGGTTGGACTTCATTTTGAGAGCTTATGGAGGAATAAGGAGTACATGAGGTGTGAAATTATGTGTAGTTGTTTTGAAATGTATGTGATGTAGTCATGTGTGTTTTAAAATGATTTATTAAGTTATTTTGTGGAATTTGGAGACTTGGTTGAATTATATTAAATAGTGGACATGGTGAAAAATTCTGAAATTTGGTTATTAAATCTAGGAGGAAATGTAGTAATTTCTAAGATATTTAGGAGTGGTAGGAGTAATCGGATGTATTAGTTATTAAATTCGGAAAATGATTAAAATGTAAACTTTGAGGAATTTTTATAAATGGTGGGAGGTTTGATTTTGGAGAAATTAATTTTATTTGGCTTTGGGATAATATTGGAAGGTTTATGGAGAATTTTATTTTGATTAATGAGGAAGATCAATGGAGTTATGGATTTTACTAGAAAGTGGAGTATTTAATGGTCATTTCTAAGGAGCCAAGAGTATTTTAATTAATTAAAATATTTCATAAACTCGGAAATTTACGTATAATATATGGACACGACCGTATCGAAATGTACTATTTACTCAGATGGATTTCATTCAGAGATTCTGAAGAGAATACCCTATTTTAAAGGAGAGAACAAATTAAAATGTTAGTTATCGACGACAACAATTTTGATTTGGATATTCACTATGTTAGTTGTCTATATTACATAGTTATTGATTCGATAATTTTTAATTGAAGCCTGGTTAATACGTTCGAGTTGATTTTATAATCGTTTATAGAATATTAGAATTGTCGTCTGGAGACTGAAGTCTTGTCTTATGTTTGATATTGAAGTTGACGCGCGGGCTCGATATCGGCGGATCAGACTCGTGGCAACCGCAAGAGCAATAAACCGAAGAATGGTTATAATAGAAGATTGTGATGCCGTAAGATAGAAGAAGAAAGTAGTATTACTGCGACGTTACGTAATAGCTAAGGACCCGAGGCAAGTGTTTTTTCTATTCACTTATTGTTCAAGTGATGCAATTTAGTTTATTTGTAGTATATGATGATTTGGCCAAGTATAGATGGTAGATGACATATATACTTTTTCAAATAAGTGTGATACTGTTTATCTCCCCTACCCGTAATTCAAATATCCGATTTGCAAAGAATTTTACAAATAACCTTTCTCTCTCATTATTCTATCCCTGGAGTGCCATTTCTTCTATTTTCGTTAAGATGGTTTAAGAATTCCCTAAATAAAGGAAATCCAAGATTTTGGACTCTTATGAAAACCTGCTAGCGAAACTCTTGATTCTAGCATATTTTTACCAAAGGACCCCTCATTTAGAAAAATGTTTTCTTTCAAATTGATCTGAACTGTTCCATATTTTAATCATTTTTCAAACAAATGTGTAAGCCATTTTAATTGCTTATGGAAACTCAAACTTTTCAGTGAGCCTAGTATTTGATCATATTTTCGCTTTAACTTAAAGTTTTGATGGTTTAAAGTCTTATCGCAATGTATATCTTTTATGTGCTCAAGTTAAATTTCTCTTTAGATAAGTTGCTGACGTTATAGATTCCAATTATTCATATTCAGCTTGTTGGTATTTATTCGAATTGTCATTCTTTATGTTCGCCACCCTATGTAGTATCGAACTTGTCCATATCTGTTAAAAATCTTGATTGCTCGTTTGCTCCCTGTAGTGTATCGAACTTGTCAACACCATACGATGCTATTGTTTCTTATTAACTCTTAATCTTGAGTTGTTATTCTGGACGTGAGCTTCCTGTTGTTTGGATATCAAGGGTTGTCGATTATTCCGACACCTAGTGTGGATGATATAGAATTGGAAATGTTTTTAAAAGTGGCCCTTGGGGCGTAAAACCCTTCGGGGTGGGACCATATTATGGTCGGAAGTTAAGGCCAATGTGTGCCATGGATCCAATTAAGGACATTGCCGTGTGCGTTTGTCCGGGATTAGTGTGTGACTGATCAGCAGCCTAACCTTACTGTTTTTTTTAAATATATAAAAATTCCAATTCTAATCTATATGTTGAGATTGGGTTGTTTTGATACCCAATTCCCTTGAGGTTTATTTCAATTAGATCTTGAAATCAGAACTTTTATCAGTTCTAATTGTTGATATACCCCATTCCAGTGATGCAATGTTGGTCCCTCGTGGTAATAAATATATATATATATATATATATATTTGACTCAGTTGATATTTTTCGAAGCATATGATAATTCTTCTTGACTTATCAGAGTTTATAACTGTTGTTGATATTGTATCACTTTTTGCACTTGCTGAGCGTTGTTGGCTCACTCTTTCTTTGTTTTACCTTTCCTTTTCAGTTAGGGTTAAGGAGTTGGATACCTACGCTTTATAATTCAAGTAAGGGCGATGGTGTATTCTTTAAAAGTTAAATGCAGAGCTAGCACGGGCATATGCTAAATGGGTTGGCGTTATGGTTTAGACGGTGTAAAGGTTGGTAATTGAAAAATTGAGATGGTAGTTGTAATAATTTGTATAGTATAGATTCTTGTTTCATACCATAACCTGGAATCGATCCTCGGTGAGGAATCATTGGTGTATTAAGTTTTATTTGTATTTGTTAGTTGGAATTTGGTTTGGGTTGAAATATAGGTGGATAGTCCGATTTACGAATACTTCATGCCGAAATTTTCTAAAAAGTCCCTATTATATTATAAAAAGTATATTTTCAGTATTGGGAAGTCGGGGCGTTACAGCCGTGCCCTAACCTTTTGGCTTTATCTTTATTATCTTTTATCCTTTACTTGATACATCTTGCAACTTGTCTTTATATGGAAAACCTCTTTCATGTTTTAACATTTTTTGTTTTTCTCAGGTGCAGATATGGCCCCTAGGATTCCCCGTGGTTTTGGATCCACAAAGAAAAACAACAAGGAGAAACAGGATAACAAGGATAACACTTCCGATTCTAGGGCGCGCCCTTTTCAGGAGAATGATTTTGAGACAGTCATTCCTCCTTCCTCTACCGAATCCTTGAAGAGGAATGCTGAAACTCAAAATCCTCCCATCGACAAGGGTAAAAAGCCAAGAATTGAGGGCGCACCCTCGTATGTGGAGACCTTAGTTGGTCCAGCGGCTGCCCCCTTTATTAGGGAAAAAGAGATTAATCTATGGCAGAATATGAATGCTGAGGATGAGGCTCAATCGATGATTCAAGCATCTGCCCAACTTCTAATCTAATCCCTAGGGCGCGCCCAAATAGTGCACAAACAAAAACTTCATATACACAAACTTGAGGCTGAGAGCAGGAAATTCTCTAAAATGGTTATCGAAACTGATAACAAGTGGAAAAAGGAATGTGATGCCAAGGATGCCAGTATTGCTACCCTCAAGTTGGATCTTCAGAAGTCCGTTGAACATGGCCAATATCTTTGTGACCAGGTTGAGAGGTTGAAGAAAGAAAGAGAAGAATTCCAAGTACAACAAGATGCTCTGGAGACCGAAAAAGCTAAATTGAAAGAACAGAGAGAATCTATTGAAGATGAGAACTTTCAGAAGGGGTTTGAATTTTATCTCCTTGGCTTTCTGGCCAACGATCCTGACTACAACTGGGAGGAGAAATTTGGTCGGGAAAGTGCTGAAGATGTTGAGGTCTTCAAGAAGACGCATGTAAAAGCCATCGCAGCAAAGTGAGTTGAGTTGGGATTGGAGGAGACTCCTAAAGATCCTAAGGACGCGCCCTCAGTTGAAGACATTCCCCAGGTCACACAGACTTCTCCACCTGCTGCCAATCAAACTCAAAATCCCAACCTTGAAGAGGTAACACCTCTTAAAATCGTCCGTCCCTCCGATTCCCAAGATGTTCTTTCTTCACCTCCGAAGGGCGCGTCCCCTTCTGCCTCTAAGGATGCACCTTGAAATTTTAATTTGATATACTTTTGCTTGAAGTATGAATTTTCTAAGGCGCGGGTCCTTTGTAAAACCCTGCAAGTTGTAACCTTGAATTTGTTCCTTTTAACTTTAAATATCTTTTGATTTTAATATTCCATTTGGAATTATGTTTCTTCAAGTTCCTTGCTCATATATTGCCTTAGAATCTTGAATTTACCCGCAGGGCGCGCCCTACAGTGAGGGCGTGGCTTCCTGAAAAATTTGCTGAAAGTCTTCTCTATCCATTAATTATAAATTCCAATAAAAATATTCTTTCTATGTAAGTTAAGGGCGCGTCTTGTTATGTTAGGGCGCGACCTTTTGAATGAAGATTCTCAAAATCTTCAAATCTTCATAATTTGTTAATATAATGACTTTTAATGATGTTAAAACAACAGAATTAGGGCGCCTTACTGTATCAGGGCGCGGCCTCTTGTACTTCAACAACCAACAATTCTTGAAAAATATTGAAAATCTTCATTAAACTTCAAGTCTCTACAAAACAAGGGAAGGTATACATGCACTACCCCCTGGCTAAGGAGAATAACTATTGAAAAGTGTGAAGAACAAACAAGTCTCGACTAGATCTAAGGAAGGCGTATATGTACTACCCCCCTAGACTAGAACAATTATTGATACTAGTCTATAACTTAAATATAAGCCTTCATAAAATAGGGGGTCGAAGCCGCACCCTATTGATAATATCTCTTCAAATGCTCCGCATTCCATGCCCTTGGAATCGCGTTACCATCCAAGTCTTCTAGGTGATAAGTGCCTTCCCAGATGACAGACTTGATCTTGTAAGGTCCTTCTCAATTTGGACCGAAAACTCCATGAGCAGATACCCTTGTATTTGGCATGACCTTCCGAAGAACCAAATCACCCACCTTAAAAAGACGGGTCTTCACCTTTCTATTATAATACCTTGCAGCCCTTTGCTGGTAAGTTGCCAACCTCAGCTGTGAGTTGGTTCTTGTTTCTTCCAAAAAATCCAGACCCAGCCTTTGATTTACCATATTGGTCTCTTCATCATAGAAATCTCTCCTGAACGATCCTGCTCCAATCTCTACCGGAACCATTGCCTCGCATCCATAAGACAACACAAAAGGAGACTCCCCAGTAGTAGTTCTCGGAGTTGTGTTGTATGACCACAACACCATGGGAAGTTCTTTAGGCTAATTCCCCTTGCTTTCTTCCAACTTCATCTTCAAGGTATGCTTGATTATTTTGTTGATAGCCTCTGTCTGCCCATTACTTTGAGGATGATACACAGCTGCAAACTCTTTCTTGATCCCCAAGTCATCACACAACCTTCAAAATTCTTTGCTATCGAACTGCTTTCCATTATCCGACACAAGCTTATATGGAATCCCAAATCTGCACACAATAGAGTTGAAAACAAAATCTCGAATTTTCTTCGCAGTGATGGTGGCCAAGGGCATCGCTTCCGCCCACTTGGTAAAGTAATCCACAGCAACAAAAGCATACTTCACACCTCCCTTAGCCTTGGGGAGTTCTCCAATGAGATCTATCCCCCACATAGCAAACGGCCATGGACTCATTAGAGAAGTCAAGGTAGTAACAGGGCTGGTAGAGTAGTTGGCAAACCTCTGGCACTTATCACATGCTTTAACAAAATCATAAGCATCCTTCTTCAAGGTAGGCCAATAATATCCTTGCCTTAACACCTTCATTGCTAATGAACCACCCCCTGAGTGATTGCCGTAAATCCCTTCGTGAATCTCCCTAAGGATGTAACTACACTCATCTCCATATATGCACTTGAGAAGTGGTTGATTGAAACCCCTCTTATATAATATTCCATCATATTCCACAAATCTAGATGCTTGATACTGAAGCCGCCTTGCCTCAAGCTTCATACTTGGAAGTATACCTCCTTGGATATATTTTTGAATGGGAGTCATCCAAGTAACTTGTGGGGTGGATTCCACTTCCATGATTTCTATCTCTGGAATACTAGGTACTTCCTGAATTTGCAAAGGAACTGTTCCCAACAACATAGCATCTTTCTGGGATCCTAACTTGGCTAAAACATCTGCGCTACAATTCTCATCTCGTGGAATACACTCTACCCGTACTTCTCGGAATGTTTGGATCAACCGCTGAGCGCACTTCATGTAAAGCTCTATCCTTGGACCACTACACTGAAATCCACCCTTTACCTGTCCAATCACTAATTCTGAATCACTTAACACGATGAGATTCACTACCTTCATTTCCAAAGCCATTTTCAACCCATTAATCAAGGCTTCATACTCATCATCATTATTGGTTGCCTAGAATTTGAAGTGAATGGCACTCATGAGTTGATTTCCTTCGGGGGTAAACAAGATTACACCTGCTCCAGCCCCCCATTATTGACAGCTCCATCTACTTGTAACTTCCACCAAGGTTGAGGGACTTCCTCAAGACGGCACGCCCTCTTAAGTGGAATTTCAGGCTCAACCAATACAATTGACTTTTCTTTATTTTCTGACTCGAATTCAAGAATGAAATCAGCTAGAGCTTGACCCTTGATAGCAGTCCTTGGGGTATATTCCAAATCAAATTGTCCTAGCTCAATTGCCCATTTTAACATTCGACCAGAGGTTTCCGGCTTATGGAGAATTCCTCTCAGTGGATATGCCATACGAACCTCAATCTTGTGAGCATGAAAATAAGGCCGAAGCTTCCTGGATGCCAGAACTAAGGCATAGACCAACTTCTCCATGCTAGTGTATCTGGTCTCCGCGTCAAGTAAACGCTTACTCACATAGTAAACCGGAGACTGATGATCAACTTCTTCCCTTACCAGCACCGCACTGATGGAATGTTCCAAAATGGCCAAGTATAAAATTAAAGTTTCTCCTTCCACAGGCTTAGCTAAAAGTGGAGGATTTCCTAGGTGCTCCTTTATTTTCTGAAAAGCTTCCTCACATTCAGAGGTCCATACAAAATCCTTGGTTGCCACCTTGATTGCTTTGAAGAATTCTCTACATTTATCCGAGGACTTTGATACAAAACGATTAAGGGCAGCTATCCTCCCCGTTAGACTCTGGACTTGCTTCACACTAGATGGAGATTTCATGTCAAGTAGAGCTTTAATTTTTGCTGGATTTGCCTCGATTCCGCGATGATTGACAATAAATCATAAAAACTTCCCAGACTCTACCCCGAAGACACATTTTTGAGGGTTTAGCTTCATCCTGAACTTCCTCAAAATTTCAAACATCTGTTCCAGTTGCTTTACATGGTCTTCTGCTTTTAAGGATTTAACAAGCATGTCATCCATGTATACCTCCATGGTTTTCCCAATCAAATCTTTAAACATCATATTCACCAATTCCTGATAGGTTGCCCCAGCATTGATCAATCCAAAAGGCATCCCAATATAACAATACAATCCTCGATCTGTAATAAAAGAGGTGTGTTCCTGATCCGGTTCATACATAGGAATCTGGTTGTAGCCTGAGTAAGCATCCATGAAACTTAAAAGAGCGTGTCCTGCCGTGGCATCCACCAATTGATCAATCCTCGGGAGTCGAAAGCTATCCTCCGGGCATGCCTTAGTCAGATCAGTGAAATCCACACAAGTCCTCCATTTTCCATTTGGCTTTTTCACGAGAACCGGATTGGCCAACCAATCTGGATAATATGATTCCTTGATCAGCCCAACATCTAGAAGTCTATCCACCTCTTCTTTCAATGCTATGGCTCTCTCTCTACTCACTGGCCGACGTTTCTAGCGGATTCCCTTCTTGGTAGGATCTATATTCAGACGATGACACATAACCTCCGGATCAATTCCAACCATGTCAGGATGACTCCAAGCAAAAACATCCAGATTATTCAAAAGGAAGTTAGTGAACATCCCTCTCAACTTGGAATTCAACTGCGACCCAATTTTCAGAACCTTAGTTGGATCTTTTTCATCTACCAGAATTGAAATTGTATCCTCTACAGGGCCAGTCTTTTCAACCAGCTGTGGTGTTCTTGGATCAAGGTCATAATCAAAACTTCGAGGATCTTCGATTGGTACTTCATCCTTGGGGGGCACGTCCTCTTTAAGAGGGAAGTCTTCCTCAACAAGGGTATGCATCAAGCCGTCAAGTAACATTCGCCTTCCTTCAACTTGCTCACCTTTGATGTTGATAGAGATTATATCCTCTGAATCTTCTTCAATTTCTTCCAGAATTCCATCCTGAAGATCGCCAAGAACTGGGGCATCTTCCTCTGGGCGTACCCTATAAAGGGGCACCTCCTCTTCCGGCTCTTGGACGAGATAATGTATTTTTACTTTTCCCATGGCAATTTTCATGACTCCTGAATTATCTTCAACCAGGGCGCGACCTCCACCTTGTTGTCTCCTAAACCCTTTGATTGCCTTTTGATAACAATCTCTGGAATCATGTTGAGATCCCCTTATAGTCCCTATACCATTTGATGTAGGAAATTTCATTGCAAGATGATAGATGGAGGTCACAACTTTCATTTCCTTCAACAAGGGGCGCCCTACTAAAGCATTATGCGATGATTCCACATTCGAAATCATAAAATCCATCATTTGTGTCACAGAAAGAACTCCTTCCCCAAGAGTTACTGGTAGCTTGATAGCTCCCAAGACTTTCACAGATTCGCCTGAAAAACCATAGATCCATCCATTATCTTGAATCATATCCTTATCTAGGAGTCCCAGCTTCTTGTAAGTGCTATAATACAGAATATTCACTGAATTTCCATTGTCAACAAAAACCCGATGTACATTCTTGGAACCAATCTGAATTGGTACCACCAGAACATCATTGTGTGGATAATGTACCCACCAGAGAATTATCCTCACTAGGATGTTCAATAATATGGTCAGTATATTCTAACCTTCGAGGAGTAATCTGCTGAAATCTCTTCTCTTGCACCTGACCGCCTCTTCGGGAACTTTCCTCAATCTGGAAGGCTTTCCCTGTTCGACGATGATTTCGTGGGATACTCCGAGATTTTCTCCTTGATTCTTGCTCTTCATTCACAGAACCCAAATTGCATCTTGCATAATATACAGCTGCTCCATTAATGCCAAATTGCTGATAAGAACGGGCAGCTGTCCACCGACGGCGGCCGGAGTTCCATGATGTCGTGGAGGAGCAGCAATATTCTCTGGAACATAAGCTTCATGACGAGCTTGGTTACCTCCCAAGTTGTCTTCAGAATCATAACCATCTTCATCTCGAGAACCTCTGCCTTGATCGTGAGACATCTTTTCCTCCTAAGATGTAGATCTTGATTGGCTCCCCTTCTTCTAGCGCCAATTTGTTGACGGAGGAATTTGGGAACAAAATTCGAGGGACTTCGCCGGAAACAAGATTTACAGCGGTGGTTCTTTGCGGAAAAGAGTGGTTGTGTGTGGTGGCTGTTTGTAATTGGTGGCTAAGATTGATAGGGTTAGTGGCGGCTATTTCAGAGCTCTCAACTTCCAACCCCTCAATCGGCCTACGTACCCTGGTATTTATAGGGATCAAGCCATACGTAGTTCTTGGAGAGCAAGAAACCCAAATGGGCTTGGATTTTAGGTCCAGCATCCGGAATGTTCTACTATGAGGCCTAACCACAAAGGCCAAAGGCTCATCCAAGATCTCAAGACTTCACGGATAAGGAAACTTCCCCCGTCGAGGACTAGTCCTATTCGCTACCAGCTATTTCTTGATTTCAAGGATGCAGGTATAGCCATGGTTTACCCCAAGTGCAGAATGCATCCCTGTCCCCCGAATGAGAAGCACCCACTAGATAGCAGGACAGGTGATCCAAAGCTTTTGGGTGCAAAGTGCAGGATTACTCCGAAGTTCCTCAATGAGAGCGCGCCCATTGAATACAGGAACAGAGCTCCCAAATCACACACCAGAAAGTCCCCATCTTTCCACCTTAGGGCGCGCCCTTAGTGTTTAAGAAGGGTCCTTATATCCAGGCAAACCCCTGGAGGCCTTCTGCGGCGGACATCCCCCTTCTGAGATACGACAGGAGGGAATTCTTCAACTTCTAGAATCCCAGCTTGAGTAGAAATCCCAGGAAGGATTTATTCAGTTCTTGGAAAATCTACTTTATCATCATTTTTTAGTATTTAGGGCGCCCTCTCTTTATAGAGAAAGAGAGGGCGCGGCCTGACTTCTCTATTTCCGCCAAATTCCTAATTTAATCTATAATTCCCCAAATTGAACCCGTATTTGACCCGAATCCATCCTGAAATACCCGAACCGAATTTTGGTTATAACATGATCCTTTGAATCAGATATAGTTGAATGTACTAATAGCTAAAGTGTATAAGCTTAGTAGTGTTGGCGCAACATCCTCATCGGGGTCTGGTGATGCTGACGGGTCCTCAAGGAATCTTCCTTACTCAAGACGCAATTATCCGCACGTCGAAACCAAAAATAAGTTATAGAATAAATCAGTCATGCTAGAATTGTTGGAGTTTCAAACTCTTTAGAAGATAAACATATAAGTCATATATGGTAGGCTGCATGTGTGAAGAAGAGAAAAACAAGAAAAAGAAGTGGTTGATCATTGAATATGAAGTGGAGGCTGTCAAAGTTTCACATTAAGGTGATGTAAGGCATGATGTGTATGTTAGATTTTATAGCCTATAAATAGAAACCAAGCTAGTTCATTTGATAACACACCAAGAAAAGAATATACACAACAAAGTGTAAGAGATCAGAGAGATAGAAAGAGCTGAAGCTCTTGTATGAGAGAAAAAAAGAAATTGTAATTTCTTCTTATATATATATATATATATATATATATATAGTTTGTTGTTTGAGTTAAAATTATTTGGTATAAGCCCATACACGTTTCCAACAAGTGGTATCAGAGCTTGGTTGTTAAATTCTGAAAATTCTGCAAATTTTCCGGCAAGTTACTATTCCGGCAGGCACTGTTCACGCCGTAGAAGACGAAGTACTGTTTACGTCGGAGAAGATGAAGTACTGTTTATACATACGGTAATGTTCATACGAAGTAATGTTCATACGAAACTGTTCATACATACGGTACTATTCATAGATATTGTACGAAACTATTCATATTCATACGGTACTATTCATACATACGGTACTATTCACGGTGAAAGGATATTTTTTGAAAAAACATGGCAAATATGATGCAGCCACAAATTCCGAAATTGACGGGTAAAAATTACGGGAATTGGAGTATCCAAATGAATGTGTTACTTGGTTCATATGATAATTGGGATATTGTCGAAAGCGGGTATGAAGATCCTGTTGATGCAACTGCCGAAGCAGCCCTATCAAATGCCGAGAAGATGGAATTAAAGGAGTTCCGAAAAAAATACAAGAAAGCGTTATACACAATTTTTCAAGGCGTCGACGAATCCACCTTCAAAAAAATTTCAAACGCAAAGACAACAAAAGAGGCGTGGGAGATTTTACAAAAATCATTCCAAGGTGTCGAGAAAGTGAAAAAGGTACGGCTCCAAGTTCTTCGTGGAGAATTTGAAAATATCAAAATGAAGACTTCAGAGAATATCGGTGAATATGTTACGCGTTTGAAAACGGTGACAAACGAAATGAAAAGAAATGGCGAAAGTCTCGATGATGTTCGGGTCATGGAAAAATTGCTTCGCTCGCTAATAAGAAAATTTTATTATGTTGTTACTACTATCGAGGAGTCGAAAGATTTGTCCACGATTTCTATTAATGAGCTAGTTGGTTCACTTCAAGCGCATGAGCAGCGGATGAACCAATATGATGATGCAAGCCATTTGGAAAAGGCATTGCAAAGTAAAGTATCCATCGGTGACAGTTCTGGCAGTAGCAGTTCTTCACATGGCAAAGGTGGCTATAGAGGTAGCTATCGAGGTGGACAAGGACGTGGAAGACAATCTTTCAACAGAGGCCAGAATTCTCAAGGTTATCAACCATCTGGTCGTGGTCAAAATTTCAGAGGTCGAGGAAGAGGCGGATTCCAACAACGAGGTGATAAGTCTCATTTACAATGTTATAATTGTAACAAATATGGTCACTTCAGTTATGAGTGTAGATCTCCAAAAGTAAAAGAAAGAAGTCATTTTGCCGCAGCAAAAGAAGACAAAGATGTGGGTTCCGCTATGTTCCTCACTTACAAAGGAGATGACGAAGGCAAGAAGAATGCATGGTATCTTTATTCGGGAGCCAGCAATCACATATGTGGCCATAAGGAATTATTTGCGGAGATAGACAACACCATCAGTGGAGAAGTTACTTTTGGTGACTCATCGAAGATTCCAATCAAAGGAAAAGGCACTGTTACGATTGTGTCAAAGAAAGGTGATAATAAGTATATAAATGATGTTTATTATATACCTGTTTTGAAAAGTAATATCATCAGTCTTGGCCAACTTGTGGAAAAGGGATATAATATTCAGATGCAGGATAATTCTCTGATAATTAGAAATCAGATTCGAGAATTAATTGCAAATGTGGAGATGTCAAAGAATCGTCTCTTCACTCTTGATATGCAGACGGAGGTGCAGAAGTGTTTGAAGTCAGTCATTAAAAATGACTTGTGGTTATGGCATTTAATATTTGGTCATTTGGATTTTCTGGTCTGAAGTTATTGTCAAAAACAAAGATGGTGGACGGTTTGCCAGCATTCAACGAACCAAATCAGTTGTGTGAAGCTTGTGTTAAAGGAAAGCAACATCGACAAAGCTTTCCAGTTGGAAAATCATGGCGAGCTAGAAGGCCATTGAAGATTGTTCATACTGATATTGCTGGTCCATTTGATATTCCATCACTTGGCGGAAATAGGTATTACCTAACTTTTATTGATGATTTTAGCAGGAAAAGTTGGGTGTATATTCTGAAAGAAAAGGCAGAGGCTCTTGATAAATTCAAGGAGTTTAAAGCTTTGGCAGAAAAACAAAGTGGTCATTATTTGAAGGTACTTAGATCGGACAAAGGAGGTGGGTGTAATTCAAATCTGTTCAAAAGCTTCTGCCGAGCACATGGAATCAATCATCAATTGACTACAGCCTATACTCCCCAACAAAATGGCGTTGCAAAAAGAAAGAACCGGACTATTCTAGACATGTCAAGGAGTATGGTGAAAGCAAAGCACATGCCAAGAACTTTTTGGGCTGAAGCCGTTTTATGTGCAGTTTATTTGTTGAATCGCTGTCCAACAAAAAGTGTCAGAAACAAAACTCCAAATGAAGCATGGAGTGGTAGTAAATGTTTACACTAATATCACGCAAGCGTACGTGGTCACAAGTAATATATGAATAAGTCGAGTTCGTTCCCATAGGGATCTGGTTTAGGTTTTAATTCAGTCAATGTACCTATGCAAAAATGTATGGTTATTACTCACTGCTAAGACAATTAACAAGATTGGGATTGATTAACTAAAATTAACTAAAAAGGAAATTAACAAACTAAGAATTACTTAACTAATGAGAATTGGAATCGAATTACTTCTACAAGAGTAAACATGGGATCCTAACTTCATTAAATACTTCGCTTAGATCTGACGCCTTTAATCACTATATGCAATGGTTATGATATCTGATCGGATAACACGAAACAAGTACATGCTACCTGTCAGCATACGTATACCAAACTAAACATACATCCACAAAAGAGATAGAAGATGAATAGACACCAATTATGCTTAGACCCTATATGTCTATAGAATTTGAAAACATAACGGTTGAAGAACAAGTTATCCATAAAGATCACACAGGGCAATATAAGTATTTTCATCTCATACTACAAATCATGTTGATAAACAATCATGAACCTATGCTAGCATGGCAAGTTCTAAATCTCAAGATCCACTTTCACTTCACAAGAGATTAACAAATTAGATGTTCGAGACGCATCTATCAATTAATCATAACCATACAAGGATATCAGATATACATCACACACAGATCTTTAAAGAAACCAAGATACTAAAGCTCCATAAATAAATCCGTTAGAATCCCATGACAACGAATAGTTCATAATCGAACCTCTCGTCATCATGGGATCTGATGAAACCATGATAAAAACAAAGTATGAAAAGATACAAATAAGCCTAAGTAATTGATATGTAATGGTGATCTCTCTTTATTACAATGCTAGGATGTGTTTAAATAGGCTCTAGAAGTCTTGACCAGCAAGGAAACTACCAAATCAGAATTAAAATAGAATACGTTTCCTAACTGATTCTGTTTTTAAGGAAAATTCGTAGCTGGCTTTTCTTCAATATTTCTGGGCTGTTCCAGTCGTAATTGGACCTCTGAACCACTTTAAAATGATAGAGAATCTCGTTATCTTCGCGTGGACAGTAAGATCGTCCAAAACGGACTTGTAGAACTCAAGATATGGCCAAAATCGTAAAAAGGGCAAAACTGTAATTTTTCAGCGATTTTTTGGGCAAGTTGCGCGAGATTTGGGCAAGTTGCACGGCTAGGCGCTGTTCTGAGGTAATTCTGGTGCAAGTTGCACGAGATTTGGGCAAGTTGCCCGACCACATTCTGTCCAACTGCTTGAAATTGCCCACATTCTTCGTTTAAACTCCGAATTGCATTCCGTTTCTTCCGGCAATCTCGCAACGCGATGAACTTTCATTCTAGCCTTCAAATTCCACCTTGCAATCACATTGAAATGCCCTTTCCTCTTCTAGGGTCACTTTCTGCACAACTCACTAAAACACATCAAAACTACAACAAACTTGAGGCCAAGTGAATCAATTTAAGCCGAATTGAAGCGATCCAAGTGGATATAAATCCACTTATCAGTAAACCATCAGTTGAGCATCTCAGAATTTTTGGGTGTATTGCATATTCCCATGTTCCAGATCAGAAAAGAAAAAAGGTGGATGATAAAGGAGAAAAATGCATCTTTACCGGATATGATAAAAGGAGCAAAGCTTACAGACTCTATAATCCTCTCACGAAGAAATTAATCATTTCTCGAGATGTTGAGTTCGATGAATCTGATTATTGGAGATGGAGCGAGGTAGAAAGAAAAGTTGCAGGCTTGTTTTTTAATGATGATGATGACTCCAATATAGAAGATGGCAGAGATGATGATCCAACTCCTCCACAAAGTCCGAATCAACAAACTCCTGCATCGACACCATCGACATCAAGAAGCAGCAGTAGCAGCAGTTCAGGGGGAGCACCGCGAAAAATGCGGAGTCTGGATAGTATTTATGAGGCAACAAGTCCGGTACAAACATCTTTTGATTATTCTTTATTTTGTTTGATGGCTGAATGTGATCCAGTTACATTTGAGGAAGCTACTGAAGAAAGCAAATGGAACAAAGTCATGGATGAAGAAATTGGCGCAATAAAGAAGAATGATACTTGGGAGCTTACAAGTCTTCCAGAAGGACACAAAGCAATTGGTGTCAAATGGGTCTATAAGACCAAGACAAATCAAGAAGGAAAAGTGGAAAAGCACAAGGCGAGGTTGGTGGCTAAAGGCTACAAGCAGATATACGGGATTGACTAGGATGAGGTATTTGCTTCAGTTGCAAGAGTTGATACCATAAGAATTCTTACAACAATTGCAGCTCAGAACCAGTGGAAGATCTACCAGATGGATGTGAAGTCCGCATTCCTGAATTGTTATCTTGAAGAAGAAGTCTACATCGAGCAACCACCTGGATATGTTCAGAAAGGTCAGGAAAATAAATTCTACAGACTGAAGAAAGCATGGTATGGTCTGAAGCAAGCTCCGCGAGCATAGAATACAAGGGTTGATGAATACTTTCAGAAGAACGATTTTGTGAAAAGTCTATACAGCATGCACTCTACACCAAAACAAATTCAGGGGGAGATATTATGATCGTGTGCTTGTATGTCGATGACATGATCTTCACCGGCAACAACCCTGGTATGTTTGATGATTTTAAGAAAGTCATGACTAACGAATTTGAGATGACAGATATTGGTCAAATGTCTTACTTTCTTGGAGTTGAGGT
This sequence comes from Saposhnikovia divaricata, assembly GCA_036435485.1. Lineage (NCBI taxonomy): Eukaryota > Viridiplantae > Streptophyta > Magnoliopsida > Apiales > Apiaceae > Saposhnikovia > Saposhnikovia divaricata. The sequence continues at coordinate 60,740,150 of CM071597.1, read as the reverse complement.
GAAGCAAAGCAAAGATGGGATTTTTATGTCTCTAGAAAAAAATATGCCGAGCAGATTTTAAGCAAGTTTAGAATGGATGAATGCAAGCCAGTGAGCACGCCCGCAGAAACGAGCATAAAGCTCAGAAATGATTCAACGAGAGAGCCGGTAAATCCGATATTGTTCAAAAGTTTGGTTGGAAGTCTGAGGTACCTAACTTTCACTCGTCCCGATATCATGTATGCAGTTGGACTGGTTAGTAGGTACATGGAGAAGCCGAAGCAAGATCACTTCATGGTAGCTAAAAGAATTTTGAGGTACATAAAAGGTACACTTAATCATGGTCTGCTTTACACTCATTCTCAAGATTCAAAATTAGTTGGCTATTTAGATAGTGATTATGGTGGAGATTTGGATGACGGGAAAAGCACTTCAGGTTATGCTTTTCATATCGGTTCAGCGATATTTTCGTGGTCATCAAAGAAGCAACCAATGGTTGCTCTGTCAACATGTGAGGCGGAGTATATGGCAGCAGCAGCGTACACATGTCAAGCTATGTGGCTAGGCTACATACTGAGCGAGTTAAATCTTTCAAAGAAAGATCTGATTACTATTTATGTGGATAATAAATCTGCCATATCACTCGTGAAAAATCCAGTGTCACACAGTCGGAGCAAGAACATAAACATAAAATATCATTTTATTCGAGAATAGGTGAACGACAAAATTGTGGAGATGGTACACTGTAGGACTGAAGAAAAGTTAGCAGATATATTCACGAAGCCATTGAAGCCGGAGGTGTTCCATAAAATGAAAGAGAAGCCCGGGATGGAAAGTCGAGTTTGAGGGGGAGTGTTGAAGTTTCAAACTCTCTAGAAGATAAGCATATAAGTCATATATGGTAGGCTGTATGTGTGAAGAAGAGAAAAACAAGAAAAAGAAGTGGTTGATCATTGAATATGAAGTGGAGGCTGTCAAAGTTTCACATTAAGGTGATGTAAGGCATGATGTGTATGTTAGATTTTATAGCCTATAAATAGAAACCAAGCTAGTTCATTTGATAACACACCAAGAAAAGAATATACACAACAAAGTGTAAGAGAGCAGAGAGATAGAAAGAGCTGAAGCTCTTGTGTGAGAGAAAAAAAAAAGAAATTGTAATTTCTTTTTATATATATATACAGTTTGTTGTTTGAGTTAAAAATATTTGGTATAAGCCCATACACGTTTCCAACAAGAATAGTATACCAAAATGCCAAAAAAAATAACAGACAAACAAACAAACAAAAATTGTTAGGGAGCAGATCTATAATTAGATAAATCTGTAATCAGATCTAAACCTACTATACAAAGTTCCCAAAACAGCTCCAACAACAAAAGCAAAACTTCTCTGCACTTTTCTTGAAAGGAACAATAATATTATAAAAGTAGGCATTTTCCATGTAATTTGTATATATTTATATTCGACAGCTTTGATAATTAAATATCTATTATATACAAGTAATGTGGAAGCTGAAGGGTATTGTTGGGACATCCTCCTCACCTGGGGGCATAGTGATGCTGAGAGGTCGTTGGGGCATCTTCCACCCTCAATGCATGGCCATCCTCGCGTTCAGGCCTGAAATAATCTAGAGCCTCCAAGTAGTGAGTAGCTACCCAGCTCCAAGTCTTGCAAAAAATCTCACTCATACTGGAAGTGTCAATTCTTGACGTTCGCTCCTTCATCCACTCCAGCTCAAATTCAATTTCTGCATCTTCACATTCAATAGTTAAATGATCATCATTATCTATCATTGGCTTTTCCTCGCAGTCCTCATTGACCATAGAGGGTAATATGGCTGAGGTTGAGGGTTTAGTAGTTCTCAGTGATTTAGCCTTCCAAGAATTCAGCTTCTCTCTATACTTGTTCTCCATCATCGTCATGCAATCTGTCACCTCTTTCTATGTTGTAAATCAAGAATTGAAATTAACATTATGAGAATCTTATAGTCGAATAAAAAAACAGATAAAAGATTTTTGGTTTAGCAAAAGATGGAATTACCATATCAAGAGGCAGAAAATCTTCACTTTCTGCAATGCATTCTATGAAACCTTGTTCAGGAAAAACACATAAGATAGCAGCTGCTGCCAAAGTTGATGGCCTGAATTGTGTAAACCTGATATCTGACAATCATAAACAAGTAAAATATTAGTTGATGAAAGAGGTCACAATAAGTCATATATACTTTATCAGTTAAGCAGATCAAATATTAAAATGGCTAAAAATTTAGCAATAAATTTGTTGGAACTGTCCACTCTTCTTGAATAATCTTGATATCTCTATAGTTATACTCTTACTCAAAGGAGTTGAATAATTTGATTATGAATCAGATGTAATTATGCATCAGAGGATTCATGAATGTGCTTCTATTTTTGATAAATAATTAGTAATATTATTAATCAGTGTTTACACATATAACTTATTGTCTAGATAATTCCGCTACATTCCATGAGTTTTTTAATCTGTTCTCTTATAGATACTAAATTCATCTAGTGTTAGCGTGTGTTTCTATCATTCTTCGGATATAGCATTTTCTAGAAACCTAAGGATTGTGTGCGTGTTTCTTATTTCTTTGTATCTTCACAACTAATTAGTAAAAAGACCTTGGCCCTAGTCTAGTGTTTCTAGCTGCAGTTTAGCGTGCCCATTATCTTGAGTGAAATAATCAAATTAAATATGAATCAGTAAGAAATAATTCTTTAATTATTCTAACCTGCTCGAGACTAGACAATGATCTGGAAAACATGTGGACGTCACTGCGTCAAATTTGGGTTTTCGTCACTCTTTTGTATAGTAAGGGCTGTGACACTTTGGAAAAAACGAGTGGCTAAAGGTCATCGTCCCAAGTTTTAGCCACACAATTATTTTTCGAGTGACCGAAAACATATTTTTTGGAAGATTTAGTCACAACTTAAAAAAATGTGTGACAATATTTAGCCACGTTCCAAAAATGTGACCAAATATGATAAAACAACATGGTTTTTTGCTGACTTTGACCAATTCCAAAATTTATAGTCATACTTGAGAGATACAAGTGTGACAATAACTAGCGACGCTTCTTTGCTGTGTCCAAATGTTATGAAACGGCCACAGTCGTTTTCGGTGATGTGGCTAAATGGGAAATAACCTATGGTCACTACATTTTATATGTGACTAAAAAGTAGAGTTTTCTGCATATATGTCAGAGCTTTGTTCGCTTAAGGAAGCTAATTTGATGTGTTCTAGGGTTCATATTCGAAAATTGGGGCTTTTTGATGTTTGAATTATTCGGTCATAGAGAAGTGATTTATGTGTGTAATTGAAGGCTTTATGTTCGAATTAGACTGAGTCGAGTTCTTTTTTTTTTTTTTATCGATTTTAATTCATTCAATGTGATATAGTTAAGTTAATTTGATGTTGTGAGCAGTTTGAGGACAACTAAAGCTTCATTTTAACACTAAGAATGCTGAATTTAGATCTGATATTACATACCAAGAATATCAAATACATAGGAATATAGGATGTGGTACGGTCAAAAAACTTATCAGAATATCAGATGATCTACATACATGAAGAAATAACACACCACAGCATGTGGCAAGTTTAAATCATAATCAACGTAAAGTGAAGATCAACTCAGTTTAAATCATAATATTTGCTTCTTTTCCAGTGATCTTTATCTTTAATACAACAAACATCAATACAAAGTTTAATCAGACATGCACTAACAAAAATAAGCCACACATAAAAATGCTATTGAGTTTGTCTTTTTTCCACAACAACTCATCTGGTACACCAATATCAATCTCCCCACCTCATCTGATACACCAATATCAATCTCTCGATGAAATCTGCCAAATCTTCTCGATGAATCAACTTACGGTGGTGGAAAATTGGAACCATCACTGTCATAACCATCCATATTTAAATTAATAGAACTTCGGGAAGGAGTTTCAAATCCATTACTTGAACCAAACGACGACCTGCCTGATCTCATACTTTGAGACATAACTGCTGGCATATCAGATGTCATTCAACTAAAAACTGCCAAACTTCCACCAGGTAGATATGTATTCCAACTAACAGCTACTTCTCCAATGAGCAATACCTCCTTTCAATAAGTCGCTCGTTTACCCTCACAAGCATGAGCTGAAACAGCACACCAAGTCTTGGGTGAAAATTTCAACACATAAACCACTTAACTTCAAATCATTAGCTTACCAAGTTTGCATCTCTTTAGCATTGATCAAAATAAATGAAATAGCATGAAGTCAACTTTTATCTATAGATAGTTTTCAATCTTGAATTACCTCATGTACCATCAAAGATTCATCATCTATGCCTATATTTTCTTTATCTTCAACAGGATTTACAGGAGTATATCTCCTCTTAAACTATTGATCTTCTTTGATTTTAGCCATAGTTATTCGAGTACGAGGGTTTGGATCAAGAATCCTTCTTATCAAGTTTTTAGCTCCTGTAGATATCCCCTTGGGAAAATTCACATTCCCCTTGAAAATCTGAAATCACCAAGAAAGATCACATTAAAAATTGTAAGACTAGAATTACAGAGGATTTCCGTAGAAGGTTCATCCATGTCAAATACTTTTATACCTTCTGATATAGTACTGCAAGGTTTCTATCATCAAATGGTAGATACCCTGTAAGAATTACATATAAGATGACACCATATGACCACGTATCTGATGTGGCACCATTATAACCCCATGTTATGGACGACTTCTGGAGCAATGTAATTGGGACTACCGTAGGTTTGGTTCGCATTGCAGCAGAGTTCACTTCTATCCTGATAGATCTTGTACGCTGCTTATGAAAAATATGTACAACGGACCAGGCCTTGCTTGGGAGTAGGATGAAGGGCTTGAGGTTTGTAAATGAAGTCCTGCTGAAATTTTAGTATCATGATCCTAATCATTTTTTTTCTGAACTTTTGTTGAAGTATTGAATTAATGAAACACCCACCAAAACTTTCCCGTGAATTAGCAACCCTCCAAAACATTCCCATTAATTAGCAATCTAGTGAATCGAAAACCATATCTTTGTGTTAGACGTATTATACTGTCATATTCGTTGTTTATATGATAAGTGTCTTTTTCTTTTGTGCAAAAAGACGATAATAGCATCTGTAATCCTGATTGATAGCGCATTTTTTAATGTAGCTGTGGACTTGAGCAAACATAGGGAAATACCTATGTTAGGGAAGGCAGTGTTGAGAGAAGGGCAAAAATTGAGCAGTGGAACAGAAGGAAAACGGCGAAGTAACTAGAGCTACCCGGAAAGCAGCGAGGATTCTCTTCATTATATATTCAGCAGTGATGTATCTTCAGATTTGTTTAGTGTAATTTTTGCAGTTTATAGGATTTGTGTTGAAAGAATGTTCGCTTCTGTTTTATTATTGATCTCGGACCTAAATGTACTTAAATTCTTGTACAGGATTACAAGAATCTTTTACATATTTTTCAATTTATTTTACTTTTTTTTATTTATTATTATGTGACAGCTAGTTGTCACAACTTATTTCTTTTTACTATTCTTCAGCCACACAACCTATTACAAACAATCTATATTATATTTGGTTTGAAAAAAGAGTTTAGCCAGAACGATAGTTACTACAATTATTAGTGACTAAAATCAGTTATTTAATAGTTTATATAACATAGAAACGACCACACAAAAATTATATAATGTGGCCATACCAAAGCTTTTTGCCACGATTTACAAATAAATAGTGCGACCAAAACTAAGCCTTTGATGAATATTGGTATTTAGCCACGTTATTAATTCTCTTTAGCCACTACGCATCCTGTGGCTGCAAGCTGGTATTTAATCATACTTTTGAGCTTAAAATGGGGGCTGTCAGACCCAAGTGGTGGTATGCTTTAGTCACTCTGTTTTGAGTTACAGCCACACAACGGGGGTGTGTCCGTAGGGGGCGTACAATGATCCGACCTTATGTCACACTTGGCTGAAAAATATAAAAGTGACGTAAAGTTTATAGCCACATATATTTTATGTGGCCGAAGCCAAAATTTGACGTTGTGCGTCTGATAAACTGACCTGGCGGTAGCAAAGGTAAAAAATATTTCATAAAGCAAAAAGGATTCGGATCAGTAATCCATTCCAGTGTTTTAAGGATACGGCGCTCCAGCAGAATTACTTCGCCTAAGCTGTAATTTATTTGTTTCTCCAACTGCAATAAAGTTGAAGATGTGGTGAACACTAGAAGCTAAAGTAGAAAACCAAGACTTAAAGATATGACGTGCAGTAAAAGCTAAAGTGGAAGACTAAGTACAGGTACATTACCAGAAATGTACGAGCACGGAAGGACTCTATTTTATTCTTACATGATATTGTGAGGCAGCTGATCATGAACAAATCGATCTCCTTCTTGTGTATTAAACTCTGCCAAAACATACATTCAAAAAGTACAATCAACTGTTGTAAAAAGGGTGATAGAAGTACAAACCACAAAGGATTAAGAAATTAATCAAGATGTATCAATAAAAAAAAAATGATCCCCTCTTTTGCAGCAAGATTGAGACGAATCATTTAGTACTTCATGAAGTTCAAGATCCATATTCCCAAAAGAAAGCCTATTTACATCAAGTTGCTACTATCTTCCAAGTTTTAGAGGTTGCACATAATAAAACTATATTACAACAAGTTCCTTTATCTTCCGATTTTAAGGGGCAGCACGCTATCAGGTACCAAGTTAGCAACTGGACTAAAGACGTGTTCATATTTTTACCAATAAAGATTGAGAAAATTATATAAAATCAACAAAAGACAGCTTCTAAAAATGTCTTAAATTCTAGATTTTCCTAAAAAGCTGTCGTCATCCTCATAAATTATTACATATAATTTATTATTCTCTTTCTCCCCCTTCCATTCTCCCCCATCCCTACCCCCCCTTTCTCTCATGTCTTTCAGGAGGACCATCGATGCCAATTTGGACCAGAGAAGTGGTGGTTTGAAAGTAAAATAGGATCAAAGAGGTTCATGCTGGGGTAGTTAAATTAGAAATTTGAGCTGAAAACAAATCACAATCACTGATTGTTTAAGAATAAAAATTTAAAGCATTTAATACATCAGAAAATTTCAAAAAAAATGGACAAAAAAATATGGAATGTCGGTTATAATAGTATAAACGTGGTAGGAATCAATCATATTATTAAGCTTAACCAAAAACCAATACAAGGACTGATGCTTATATAGCTTACATATCTAACTAATAAGGAAAGTCTAAAGATCAGGAAATTATTGATCTTATGCCTATAATATATATGTTAACACTCCCCCTCAAGGTGGAGCATAGATGTCAATCATGCCCAGCTTGTCACAAAGATACGATATTCTAGATGCGTTTAGAGGCTTGGTTAACACATCTGCAACTTGCTCAGTAGTCCGCACATGTCTAGTGGTAATTGTTCCAGCTTCAACCTTTCCGCGAGTAAAATGACAGTCCCTTTCAATATGTTTCGTTCTCTCGTGGAAAACTGAATTAGCTGCAATGTATTGAGCAGCTTTGTTATCACACCAAAGAGTCATCGGTACTAAGTTCTCAAAGGCCAACTCTGTTAATAAATGTTTATACCATTCAAGCTCACAACACGTGTCTGCCATGGCTCTATACTCAGATTCTGCGCTAGATCTCGAAACAACTTGTTGTTTCTTGCTTTTCCACGAAACTAAATTGCCTCAAAAAAATACAAAATATCCTATGGTAGATCGCTTGACTCCAAAATCAGCATCAGAATATGCCATCAATTTCATATGTCCATGATCACGAAATAGTAAACCTCTCCCAGGAGCACCCTTAAGATATTTTAATATTCGAATGACTGCTTCCCAGTGTGGTACTCGAGGAGATGAGAGGAATTGGCTGACAACACTCACCGAAAAAGCTATGTCCGGTCGAGTAACTATGAGGTAGTTAAGTTTGCCAAGCAATCTTCAATATCTTTTGTTATCCTCAAATAAATGACCTTCTTTATCTTTTAATATTTTACTACTATCCATGGGTGAATTAGCTGGTTTTGCTCCCAACAACCCTGTTTCTTCCAACATGTCCAAGACATACTTTCGTTGCGATAAAACAATACCTTTCTCTGACTGTGCCACTTCAATCCCCAGAAAATACTGTAATTTTCTCAAATATTTAGTCTCAAATTTAGTCGATAGAAATGACTTGAGAGCTTGAATTCCCTCGTTGTCATCCCCAGTTATACCAATATCATCAACATAAACAACCAAGAAAAGTCATTTGCCCGACTCACCCTTGTAATAAAACATAGAAGGATCGTAGATGCAACGTTTCATTCCAAACTCTATGACTGCTGCAGAAAACTTTCCAAACCATTCTCGAGGTGACTGTCTGAGGCCATAAATAGTCTTCTTTAATTTACAAACCATACCATGCTCCCCCTGAGCAACAAAACCTGATGGTTGCTCCATATATACCATCTCGTGAAGATCATAGTGTAAAAAAGCATTTTTAACATCAAGCTGATGTAAAGGCCAGTAAAAAGAAGCTGCTAAAGAAATCAACAAGCGAATAGAAGATATTTTAGCCACAGGAGAAAATGTATCAAAGTAGTCAACTCCATATACCTGAGCATATCCTTTAGCTACAAGACGAGCTTTGAGTCTGGCCAATGAGCCATTAGGTTTCAATTTCACAGCAAAAACCCATTTACACCCAATAACAGTAGCATCAGCAGGGGGGTGAACCAATTCCCAAGTACCATTCTTCTCAAGTGCCTCTAATTCCTCAAACATAGCCTTTCTCCAACCAGGATTCGCCTGAGCTTCTTTTACTGTCTTAGGAAGAGGATAAGCATCCATTACAGATAGGCTAACAGCATATGTAGGAGAGATACATGTATAAGAGATAGAGGCTGAAATAGGGTGTTGTGTACAAGAACGCGTACCTTTACGCAATGCAATAGGTAGATTTAATTCTGAAGTAGGATGCGGATCTGCCGACGAAGTGGAAGGATGCACAATATTTCTAGAGGCATCATTAGTTCGAGAACGCCGACTATAGACATGTCGAATTTCAGGAGTAGACCGAGGTCAAGGAACTGGAGTTGTTGTCGTTCTGGTGGTGATGATATGTGTGGGAAAGTCTGTATCCAATTCAGAGGTATCATGGGGAACAGATACAAATGGTGAATTCTCAAAGAAGCTGACATCAGAACTTACCAGATATTTTTTAAGATCTGGAGAAAAACATCGATATCCCTTTTGTGTGCGAGAATAACCAACAAACAAACACTTCAAAGCTTTAGGGTCTAGTTTAGAGTTACCTGGATGATGATCACGAACAAAACAAACACATCCAAATATACGGGGTGACACGGTAAACAAAACCTGAGATAGAAATAATACGGAATATGGAATAGAACCATTAAGGATAGAAGATGGCATACGATTAATAAGATAACATGCGATAAGGACAGCATCGGCCCAAAAAAGTTTAGGAACATGCATCTGAAATAATAAAGTACGTGTCACTTCTAAAAGATGTCGATTCTTGCGTTTAGCTACACTATTTTGTTGTGGTGTATCAACACAAGAAGATTCATGAATAATACCATGTTGCCGCATAAAACTAGAGAACGAAGTTGAAAAATATTCTTTAACATTATCACTCCGAAGTGTTTTCAAAGTTACATAGACTGATGCTTATATATCTAACTAGTAAGGAAAGTCTAAAGATCAGGAAATTATTGATCTTATGCCTATAATATATATGTTAACAAATAGCTTTAAAAACAGTTGATTGCATTGCAAGGGGTCTTGTGTGGTTTCTAAAAGATTGATTGCTAAAACCCAAGTCTTTCAACTTGGGAAGACTATTACCATGATCCCAAACATTACAATCTGCATCCAAAGCCTTGGATTGAGAACCTTGACTTTGCTTTTAATAATTGGCAAATTGCGCAGGTTCTGCCAAAGCTTTCACATCTCCCATTTAGGTTCAAGGCAGTGATTGAGTCCACTATTTAACTACAAAAAAAACTACATGATCTGATGATTTTGTTTGTGAAGGACTTATCGGTGGGCTGCATAAACTGAGCCATTCAGGTACCTTTAAACTTGATTTTGGTAATTGTTTACTCGGTCTAAAATATCAAATGACCAAACAATCTTTATGTATGAATCAATAATCATAAGATCATTTTGATTCATTTCCATGTAAAAAAATGACCCCTAGCTAGTTGACTACACATTCGAGGAACTTCCTAGATAGAAGTTCAGGACAAATTACAGTCAAGATGGTCTAACATGAAGCTTGTCTACCCTTAAATAGCTAGAACATGGGACTGTAACAGCACTAAACCAAGACAAGACTAGAAACAATACACAGACATGGTAGATTATGAACTTATGCTTGACAGTGCAAATCAACTCAAAAAAATGAAAATGAAAATCCTTTGTGCAAAGCATGAACAAAAGTTCTTTTAATATACCAGGTAACAGACAATTTAGATAATCAAAAAGTTCACACCAGATTATATTATGGATGTAGAAACAAAAGGTGGGCATTATAGGAAAATGAAGGAGTTATGTTTGAATATTATGTGGGAATGCTAATCCTTGAAAGGTGGAAATTATGGTAGGCTACATGTGAAGATAGTCAATAGTCTAATATGTAGGCTTGAAATAATATGAGATAAGCAGTGATGTAAAACATGTTTGTTAAGCCTATATAAAGGCAACCCAGCTAGTTCATTCAGGAAAACAATAACACAATACAATGTAGACATTACATACTTGTTCTTGTATCTTCTTTGTTACTCCATTAATGAAGTTTGCAATAAAGTTTACCTTGCTACATAATCTTCCGCACATAGCTTATATATTTTCTATCATGGTATCAGAGCCTCTGATCTTTGAGGCCTTCTTCCGCATGTTTATCTCTATTTTCTGTAAAATTTTCCGGTAAGTTACTATTCTGGCAAGTTACTATTCCGACGATTGTTGAAGACGATGAACAATTGCAAATAGTAATTTTACTATTTCATCGAGGTACTATTCAAAAAAAAATCAGGGAAGATTGGTGTCTCTCTCCCAAATCAAAGTTTTCACAAGTGTTGTGTTTCCACCAAATTCAGAAATTACTAGGGAGAAGATTCCACCAAATTCAGAAATTACTGGGGAGAAGATTCCACCAAATTCTGAAATTACTGGGGAGAAGATTCCACCAAATTCAGAAATTACTGGGAGAAGATTCCACCAAATTCAGAAATTACTGGGATGAAGATTCCACCAAATTCTGAAATTACTGGGGATAAGATACCACCAAAATTAAAGTTTTCACCAAATTAAAGTCTTTCTACTAAAAATTTGTTTCGACTGATGATCATTCCAGTCCTTGGTTTGTTTTGGCCGTTCGAGCCACTGAAAATTTGCTCCATTTTGAATGTTTTTTTTGTTAAATTCCAAGTTGCATGTTTGTCGTTTTCTCTCCCACATCCAACTTGAGGGAGGGTATTACGGATGTAGAAATAAAAGGTGGGCATTGTAGGAAAATGAAGGAGTTATGTTTGAATATTATGTGGGAATGCTAATCCTTGAAAGGTGGCAATTATGGTAGGCTACATGTGAAGACAGTCAATAGTCTAATATGTAGGCTTGAAATAATATAAGGTAAGCAGTGATGTAAAGCATGTTTGTTAAGCCTATATAAAGGCAACCCAGCTAGTTCATTCATTCAGTAAAACAACAACACAATACAATGTAGACATTATATACTTGTTCTTGTATCTTCTTTGTTACTCCATTAGTGAAGTTTACAATGAAGTTTACCCTACTACATAATCTTCTGCACATAGCTTATATATTTTCTATCATGGTATCATGTAGCCTACCATAATTGCCACCTTTCAAGGATTAGCATTCCCACATAATATTCAAACATAACTCCTTCATTTTCCTGCAATGCCCACCTTTTGTTTCTACATCCGTAATAGATTATAAGTTACCTGATGTTTGGAATTGATGCGATCGAAGATGTTCATGGCAACATATGGCACTGAAGTATCATGTATCTGGCACTGACCATAAATCTGTATAATATAAATAAGATGAGGTATTGTTCGCGTAATAAGTAGGTTAAATAATATGATATCTGCACTAATTTACCTCTTGGAGATAATTGAGTGCATGCTCACGAAGCAACCCTGCATCTTTGTTAGTTTGGTAATCTTTGGGAATAGCTAAATCTAATTCAGATTTGAACAGCTCACACAATTCAGGGTTCATCTTGTCTCTGTTCACCGGAAAGAAATGTTCATTTTGTTAGGGAATCTTGTTCTTGATGCATTTATTATAGAAGTAACATAGGTTTTTTCTTACATTATAGACAAAATTGTAATAAACAATTTAATAGGGACCAAAACAAACCATCTTTTCAACTCTCAGGGCTCAGGTTATAATTCTAAAGTAACAAGCAAAACAATCTTGCCTATACATCTTTCTTACCATTTCTTCTCCATATACAACAATCAATCGTCAAAAATTAACTTAAAATGCAACAATCAATCGTTGAAATTATATATAATTAAATATAACATTCATTTATATGAATAATTTCACAGCAAAACTAGAAGTCGTAAAATATGCATTTACAAAAAATACAACATAGATTCGAAATATCGTACTAACTACTGGTTTGTCTCAACATGGATTCGAAATATCCTACAATACAGAAATCGAGAGTTCCAAATAACCTTGCCTATTCGTCACGGTGTGTTAGTTTTCCTCTACATACCATGACTAATACTTATTCTCATTAAATCCCGGTAAAAAAATATAGGACATAAGATTAGGTAAAAACGTTTAATGATAATAATAATAATTTCACAGCAAAAGTAAAACTCGTATATATGCATCTACAAGACACAAGAAAGATTTCAGCTATCGTACTAACAACAGTTCGTGTTAACTAATGTACCGTCCCTAACAAAAAGAATGGCACAAACAAAGACACTGAACTCGCACAAAAATCACACTCCTACTAGGAGTAACTTTCATCAAATAAGATAAATCAACAAAAAACAACACGGAACTTGCACATTTTCAAGAATATTGGCGCAAATTCAAGAATATGTGCATACTTACACGTCAAATAAACAAAAATCACACAAAAATGAATTTGTTGCCAGAAAATCACATAAAATTTAGAAATCGAGAGTCGCATTACGAAACAAACCTTGGTAACGAGTTTTTCTAATCTTCTCCTGACGCTACAAGAAAAATCAACACAGAAATGGCACAAATGAGAGACTGAATTCAGTCACATTATTAAATAGTAGTAATACACTTACTACAACAATCATACAACATCTAATTAATCACAAAAAATGTAACTTACAAACTTATACCATAATGTAGAAATTGAGAGTTGAATTAAGAAACTAATCTTCGCTAATCTTGTTGTTACAACATACACAAAACAAAGAGATTAAACACGTACACGTACGGATAAGCATGCGAATATGAACAGGCATTTACATCCAACAACGATCAATTTCTGGTTAAAATGAAGGAGATGAGAGGGCTTACCATGAGTAGTGGTTCACTTGTTTTTGGGGATTTCTTCAAGAGAGGGAAACAATTGCGAGCGCATTTTATTCGTACGTCGTGCTTCTAAATATCGTTAAAGCCATTAATTATTCCATAGTTTTTAAATTAATTTAACTAACTTATAGCCCGTGCAAAGCATGGGTTACTTTTAAATATTTTTAAAATTATATGATTAAATAAAAATAGAGTATAATAATTTATTATGAATATAATTTAACTTTGTAATTAATTAATAAAATTATTAGTAATAATAATAGTTAATTAATAAATGATATGTATTGATTAGAACTAATAATATAAAATCTTAATTTAAATTTGTTGTTGACGGGATTCGAACCTTGGATCTTTAGAAGAGGGATTTAAATATAGAATATTCCTTATCATTAGATCTAATGGCAATCATCTATTTACTAAATATCTAATGGTCACTGTTCTTTTAGATGATTGAACCAAGTTGAACCAAACAACCAAATTATACCCCTATTTGCTTATTATATAATACTATCTTATAGCCCGTGCGATGCACGGGTTTTTTTTGATATGTTATAAATTTTATTTTATTTTATAATTATATTTTTATATAATCATTAATTTTAAAATTATTTTAATATTAATTTAATAAAATTTATAGTAAATTTAATAAATGATTTGCATGATTTAAAATTTATATAATAAAATTTTAAATTAAATATGTCGTTGACGGGATTCGAACCTTGAATATTTAGTAAATTAATTTAGTCATTAAATATACTTTATAATTACATCTAACAGTTCTTATTAATTACTAAAAATCTAATGATAATATGGTATCATATTTTTGGGTATACATTAATGATTGTAAATTTATGTTTAAAATTAAAAGATATGGTATTTAATTAGAAAAGAAATATTATTGATTGGAAGATTATGTTTGCAAACTTATGTTTTATATTAAAAGGTAACGTATTTCAATTAGAAAGAAATATTAATGATTGGAAGATATGATATTTCAGGTGTGTATAAAAGGTAATATATTCAATTAAAAGTAAACGTCTTTTAAAATGATTGAAAGATAAGATATTTTAGGTATTTATTAAATTTTAGTTAATTGTACAATTATGTTTTTATATAATTATCATTTAATAATTTTTTAAATTTTAATTTAATATAATTTAATATACTCATATTTACGTATTATACTAATATTTTCTTAATATAAATAACATATATGGATTTTTAATATATTTTATTAATAATTGAAAATATGGTGTGATATTTTTGGGTATATATTAATGATTGTAAGATTAGTTTTAAAAGGAAAAGGTAACATATTTTAATTAGAAAGGAAATATTAATAATTTAAATATATGGTACGATTGATGTTTTTACAAAAGGTAATATCTTTAACTAAAAGCACATATGAAAATGGCAATTGCGAATTACCATTAATTACATTATGTCATTATTTATTTTAATAATTAGGATAACCAAACCGACCAAACTTTTAATCTTTTGGCTTTAATATATTAGTATAGATTACCATTAATTATATTATGCCATTATTTATTTTAATAATTAGGATAACCAAACCGAAAACCAAACCGACCAAACTTTTAATCTTTTGGCTTTAATATATTAGTACTAGCTTATAACCCGTGCGATACACGGGTTTCTTTTGATATATTATAAATTTTATTTTATTCTATAAATATGTTTTTATATAATCATTAATTTTAAAAACTATATTAATATTAATTTAATAAAATTTAAAGTAAATTTAATAAATGATTTGCAAGATTTAATATTCATATAATAAAGTTTTAAATTAAATATGTCGTTGACGGGATTCGAACCTTGAATATTTAGTAACGTAATTTAATCATTAAATATACCTTACAATTACATCTAACGGTTCTTATTAATTACTAAAAATCTAACGGTATTTTTTGGTATACATTAATGATTGTAAATTCATGTTTTAAATTAAAACGTTATGTATTTAATTAGAAAAGAAATATTAATGATTGGAAGATTATGATTGCAAAATTATGTTTTAAATTAAAAGGTAACATGTTTTAATTAAAAAAGAAATATTAATGATTTGAAGATACGATATTTTAGGTGTGTATAATGGGTAATATATATTTACTTATTATACTAATATTTTATTATTATAGGGGAATATTATAAACAACGTATATGGTGTGATATTTTTGGATATATATTAATGATTGTAAGATTCGTCTTTTTAAAAAAAAAAAAGGTAACGTATTTTAATTAGAAAGGAAATATTATTGATTTGAAGATATGGTACGATTGATGTTTTTATAAAAGGTAATATCTTCAACTAAAAGTAAATGTGAAAATGGCAATGACTAATTACCATTAATCATATTATGTCATTATTTATTTTAATAATTAGGATAACCAAACCGAAAACCAAACCGACCAAACTTTCAATCTTTCGGCTTTAATATATTAGTATAGATATGGTGTGATATTTTTGGGTATATATTAATGATTGTAAGATTAGTTTTAAAAGAAAAAGGTAACATATTTTAATTAGAAAGGAAATATTAATGATTTAAAGATATGGTACATATTTTTACAAAAGGTAATATCTTTAACTAAAAGTAAATGTGAAAATGAAAATTGCTAATTAACATTAATTATATTATGTCATTATTTATTTTAATAATTAGGATAACCAAACCGAAAACCAAACTGACCAAACTTTTAATCTTTTATATTAGTATAGATTACCATTAATTATATTATGTCATTATTTATTTTAATAATTAGGATAACCAACCGAAAACCAAACCGACCAAACTTTTAAACTTTTGGCTTTAATATATTAGTATAGATACTAGCTTAAAATCCGTGCGATGCACAGATTTTCTTTAATGTTATATGATTTTTTCAATAATTTGAATGAATTTTATATGATACGAATTTTGTAATTTCAATTTTTAAATGATATGATTTGATAATAATTATATATATAAATTGGCCATATTATTTCTTAAAAAGAAAAAACTTAGTTATAAGATATAGATAAGATGATACGTTTTAGTTAAAAAGGGTAATCAATTAATTATTAATTATTATGATACTATTTTATTGAATACAATTATCCGTGATACTATTGAAAAATAAGAGGTTTTATTAAGAGAAAATATGAAAGGTAATATGTTTTAGCTGAAAATATAATTTGTTAGTTATTAGTAATCATAATAATAATATCATATTACGTTAGGAATAATTCATAAGTTGTGATGTTAAGAATAGAATTTTGCTAATACTTCTTGTATATCCTGATCTTATAAAGGATTTAGAACTTTGTATAGGATATATGTGTTAAACAGTAATCTGTAGAATTTAGTCAGGAACAGTGCGTCAGAGACTACATGTCAGGAACAGAGGAGCAGATCCTGATACATTAAGTCAGATCCTGATCAAATACTGATGGGATAATCAGATCCTGATGCAATGGGAAATCCTGATATCAGTCATGTTACTGATGATGTCAGTCATGTTACTGATGATGTCATTATGGATGCTACAGAAACTGGCAAGTGCTATAAAACAGGATCTTTGTTTTGGAAAACATGCAAGAAGATATCATGAAGGAAACGAATTCTCTATTGATGGAAACTATCAACTGGACGGCAGAACATTGTCACAGAAAGATTATAATTCTGTTATTAGTTGATAGGTAGCAATATAAATACTCTCTCAATATCATTGTAAAAAGGAGTGTGTAAGCGAGTGAGTTCGTAAGATTTGTATTCGAGAGTTCGAAACTGTTAGGCCGAATACACAATTAATAATCAAATTTGTATGAGAGTTTAACAAGTAAGATGATTATGCACTTTAAAATCTTCTGGTATTAAAACCTCTTCGTGATGTAAACTATCACAAAGAGCTGCTAGGTTACAATAAAGATAATTCGATGCACGATACCCTTCTAGGGTTAACCTAACTGTATTTATAAAATATACAGCTTCGATACAATCTCTAATTGATATTCCTAATAATCAGCTATACAATGATATCAATTACAGATTGTCACACGTCTCCTAAGTCAACTCGATCTCTTTGATAGCTATCCAATCTCCAAAGATCTCGCTTCCATATCAATCTTCAATTGATCTCTAATATCTTCTGTTGACTTCGTACGCGCTGCTTCCAGACAGACTTTACTAAACTCTGTCCAGCTTCCGTCAGTCAGATTTACTAAACTCTGACTTCCTTCCAGTTAAACTCTGATATTTCACTGTTACACTTAAACACTGATTAAAACACATCAATTATATTTAACAATCTCCCCCAACTTGTTCATTAGCAAAAATGCACAAGTTAATAACAGTAATTGATGATGTCAAAACAAATAGACAAATACAGTGTTTATACAAATTCAGAGTTTAAGCTTCTAAATAAGAAAATCCTTACAGACTTTAATCTCTAATCTCTTCAAGATCTGGTGTAGCTCTGAGATAATCTATGAGCAATCTTCTTTTTGCATTTTCAAGCTCAATCTCCATAGCTTCTTTAATCTCTCTGAGCTGAGGATCACTCTCATCTGTCTGATAGATAGCAGATCTAAGATCATAGATTTTGTTTCTTCTCATCTCATTTCCCAGTCTGATAAATTTGACTTCTTCTGACTGTGAATTGAAGTCAAGTACTGTGATTCCCAAATCAGTCTTTAATTTTGCAGTACCTTTCTTCATTTCAATAAGATTTCCATTCCAATCCCTGTACTTAGGAACATATCTGCTATTATACTTCACTCCTCTGATTGCCAAATTCTGGAGCATTTTCTTTCTAAGCACATTTGCAACTGATTGAGTCCTTTGACTATTCACCTTGAAAAGATATAGAACATATTCTAATTCTTCCCAATATTTCAAGCCAATATCATTCTCACCAATTCTAAATACTGTCCCATCAGCCATGAAGTACAATAGAAAGTCCTTCTTTAAACTCTTCTGATAAACTAACTGTACTGATTCCAGTCTGTCCAAACTTTCTTGAGTGACACCACGACCTGGAACAGCCAGTGAAGAAGGATCCCTAGGACCAGTATATTGCCTTTTATCCTTGTGTGAACCCAAACCACCCTTATTGTTTCCAACCTTACCAGACAAGGCTCTTCCATCAGAGAAATCCATAGAAACTCCAGATAATAGATTTGGATCATGAAGTGTTCCTTTCCCAAAAACTGATTTCAACTGAGAAGATAAAGGTCTAGATACAACTTGTGTAACAACAGAGGTTGTGTTTTCTTTCTTCTGTACAACTTGTGTAGAAACAGAGGTTGTAACTTTCTTCTGTGAACTTTCTCCTTCAATGCCTTTCAGCTTGAGTTGAGCTTCTGCTGCCATTGTTTCCTTTGATAACTGAGATTTTTGACTAACATCAGCACTTTCCTTGATCACAATGCCTTTACGAACAGGCCTAGGAGCTTTTCCTTTCTTTAGCTTACCAGACTTTAAAGCCTTGAGATGTTCTTCTTGTAAACTCTTTTCTTCAGCTTTAATGTCCTCAATTGTAACTCCTTCCTCATTCTCTTCAATAAACAACTTAGCAGCCAATTCTTCATCAGTCTGTGGATTAGAAGATAATAGCAAACTCTTGATCTTTGAAGTACCTTGAGTATCAGTGTTTATCCCAACAAACTGTGATTTAGAGGACTTTCTAGTTTTCAGAGTTTGAAATTCTTCAGTTTTGCCCTTTCCTTTACTACTTGCTCCTCTATCTCCAGCATTATCCTTTCTGATCAGAGTTTGAGATTGCTTGCATTTGTCTTTAGCAACTCTCTCCCCCTTTTTGACATCATCAGGTATAAGAATAGATGTGATTAACTCCAAGGAGGTAGCAATAGAATCAATCTTTAAGGACATATCATTCTGATTTTGTTCAACTTTGCTCAGCCTGTGAGACAAAGTTTCTTGATTCTGAGTAAGATAGTGAAATTTATTCTTGTTGTAAAGTTTAATCATATCAGTTCCTCTAACAACATCACCTCGAACATCAGAGATTGCCTTTTGACATAGATCAAACCTAGAGTTGAGAGTCTTCACTTGTACAACTGTAGCCTTGAGACAAGATAGAATCTCTGGATTTGTAATTGTTCTGGAGGTTCTCTTGACAAATTCAGCTGCTCTTGCAGGAGGAAAGATACAAGTGTCCTTGTACCAGTCATTTGAAAATTGTTCAAGGTGTTCTTCTTCAGCATCTGCTTGATTTGAAGGACCAGCAAAATCCTTAACCTTAGCATCAGTCTGGACTGGTAAACTCTAAGAAGAGCTTGACTCAGTATTCCCTTCAGTTTCATCTCCAACCTCAGCTTCAACATTATGAGTGAATGGAGGAATTGGAATAGATGCATCAACAGTGTCAACAACATCCTCTGCAACAGGTTTAGTAGTAGAGTCAACAATAGGCTGTACAATATCCTCTGCAGATTGCACAATAGTCTCAGAGTTTATCTCCTTAGGTTGTTGATCAATCTCATCTCCTCCTTCAACAGTCTGGTGAGCATCTGAGAGTAATTCTGTATGTGATGCTACAGTTTCAGAAAGGACAACTGTAGGTTGATCAGCTGCACCAGTTGCTTCAGATTGAGCAAAAATTGATGAGATAGGATCAGAGAATGGCATGAATGAATCAAGAATATCATTCATTGGAGAAAAGCCATCTCTAGTATCCTCTTCTGCAGGCATTTTGTCCTCTGCAGGCATTTCAACCTCTGCAGGCATTTCAACCTCTGCAGGCATTGTATTTTTTTCAGCCTCAACAGTAGGTGTTTGCTGTGAAACTACCTCTGGAGCTTCAAACTTTTCATCAATAGAATCAGAGATTACCAGTTTTCTTCTCTTAGCTAGAGGCACTTCATCTGAATCCTCTTTACTAGATTCTGCTACCACAGAGGGTGACTTAGGTCTTTTTGCTCTTTGTATCATTCTTCTAGTATAAACAGCTCCAGTAGATGTCTGTTTGGCTTTGATGTTTGTCTCTATTGTCTTCTTAACTCTTGCATGTCTTTCAGTGGTTCTTGCTGATTTCCTTACTCTGCCTCTTTTTGCTTTAGGCTGTGGTTGTGGTTGAGATTGTGATGGTTCAGAGTTTATTTATGGAGTGTGTGAAGATTGTTTTGTGATTGGAGATTGAGGGTTTTGGGTTGGAGCAGTGTTTGTGATTGGTGATGAAGGTTGTTGAGTAGGTGCAGTGTGGGTAGGTGATGTAGGTGGTTCAGTGTTTAGAGTTTGAGTATGATCAGTGTTTGGTGGTTCAGGTTGCGGTTCTGGTTGTGGTTCTGGTTGTGGTTGGTCTTGAGGTTGGTTAAGAAAATTCTGCAAAGCAAGTGGCAGAACAAAGGCAGGGAGATTTTCTTTACCAGCATCCTTATTAGTCATATCAGAGAATATTCTCTTGTTGACTCTAAAAGGCTGAATTTCATCAGTTTCAGCAATTTCTAAACCAGACACACAAGCAGTGAATAGCATTTGACAAAAACGAGCAAAATAAACTGTAGTAGACTCTGACAGTTTATCACCTAGATTCATCAGAACATATCTACCAAAATCGAAATTACTGCCATAAAGTAGAGAATACCCGATTTGCATCCCAGTTAGAGACCTTCTTCTGGAATGTCCTTGTAATGCAATCGAAGAAAAAATTCCATTCCTTCCTGAGATTAGGCCTCTTTACACTGCCAAGCTTGTCAAGAGATTCCATGTAACCTATCTCATGTAGCATCTGTCTCAATTGAGGTTCAGCAACATAAGTATAAGATGTGTGTGTATCAAACCCCATCGTATCTCTGACAGTTTGTGGAGTAATCACAAACTCTTGTTCTTCATGAGTGAAGATGATGTTTGGAGTCCCATTCTCTCCTTCATCCACATAGACCGAGTTTTGCCAAAAAGTGGGAATTTGAGATGCAGAGAGAGTACCAGGTTCAACCAGAGCTTGTCCAATCTCTGAGTCTCTCAAGAAATTCTGCATAAGATGAAACGCTTCTGGAACACGTTCATGATAGAGTGGAGCTGCATAGTTGTTAGGGACAAAACGTAGACCAAGAACAGTGAATGGTTTAGAAGCCATTGAATAAAGAGAAAAGTGTATGTAGGAAAGGTGTTTGAGAAAATGCCCAAGTGAAAAGTGAGAGAACTGTGAGATGTAAAAAGTAAAACACAATCGTTTGTACACAAAAGTAATTAGAGTTGTAATTAAAAATTAAAACTCAATGTTTTATGTATTCAAACACTCAACAGTTCCTAGATTAATGTGTGAGTGGGACACAATAATGGGTGAGTGGGACACGTGCTCGTAATTTTAAGAAGTGTATTTGTGAATATAACAATAAAATATTTGATTTTAAAAAAAAATCAAATAACACTCTCTTAAAATACCTGGAACCATTAAAAACCAGAATATGAAGCATTTACCAGAATACGAAGCGTTTTAGTACTTCGTTACTTTCCCATCTCTATTTAACGCCTAGAGACTTGTTCACTATTCCTTTAACCTTTCATCCTCTCCTGAAAATCAAAAACCCTTCACACAACACACCGTTAAACAATGTTAAAACTTACCATCAAGGAAAAGAATCTCCATCTCGTAGAGAACAGAGATATCTTCAGTCATACTCGTGAAGAGTTTGATGCGTTTGACTGGGAAAGGCAACTTGATACTCTGTGGCTGCAGATGGATGCCGGTCTTGAAGAAATCAAGAGAGAAAAGCCTGCAAGAGTGATCGACATCGATGCTGCTCTTCAAGCAACATTAATATGGCTTTCCTCTAAGGCATCCTCATCCAACACCACCAACCATTGTTAATGAATATGTCAGCAAAAATAACCTTATCCCTTCAACTTCCACCCAAACAAAGTGGCAAAGATGGGATCTGGGATGGCTGCTAACAATGGAGTGGTTTGGCCTTCACTTTTTATTTTCTTGTTGAATAGATTAACAGATAGAGAGAACAAAAAGATGTAATATTTTCATGTAATCTCTTTCTTATTATCAATGAAGGATCGTGTTTCTCTAATCTTATTCAATGTGTTCTGCAATTTTTTATGTTTATGAACTGTTCTTCAAAGAATTAAATCAAAGAAGTGAATATGAAAACTAATTAAAATAATCATATAAGGAACAAATTCATCAACAATAACCACAATTAAATCAGGAACAGAACAATTAGGGATTACTTGAATCACCGCTGTATTTTCTTTCCTATTTCCAAGACACTTTAACACAATACACTTATTAACAGTTGTCAAAAGTCCTATTTACTCCAAAATTTTCAAATTATCCAAATGAAAATTTACCTTAGAGTACGAACCACAAATCAACAGCGTTTGTCAATTCTTCAACTTTATCACCGAAACCCTTTCAGAAATTGCACAGTTGTGAAAATATGTGTGTGTGAAGCAGAGTTTACCAAATCAATTTTTAGAGCATCTAATTTTTCATAAAATCCATAAAGTAAATCAATAAACACTGGATGCACAAACTGTCATAGTAAACACTGATTGTATGATGAAAGCTAAACTCTGTAGTAATCAATCTATATACAGTAACATTTAATTTATATTATACCCCCTCTATTACTAATTTTTTTTTATTCTATTCATTCCAGTAATTAGAGGTTGGAGCCAGTCACCAAAAATTCAAAAATTTTAGCCCTTATCATTTTGATAAGTTCCTGGGTCATCCTAGTATTTGACTAGTCACCAAAAATCAGATAATTTTAGCACATATTATATACCAATAAGTTCCTGGGTCATCCTAGTCTCCAACATAATCTCAAAGGAGTATAGCAACCTATATACATTTTCTTTGGGTTATTGCAGTAACCATTTTAATCTACCAGAGTATAACTATCAGAGTTTAGAGTTCATCAACATCAGTAGTTATTCATGAAAGGCAATGCACACAGTATTTATAGACTCAGAGTTTAGGACAAAATAAACTAAGAGATGCTATAAATATGAACCAGTATCATGCTGTGTTAACTTTCTGTACAATCTAAGATTAAATCACAATAACTCAGAAAGATTCCTGATTAATTGCTGAGAATCATGCTTCATACATATTTCTTCATTGGTGTTTTCATTCAGACAAAAATCAACTCAGAGTTCACAGAGTTTATCAAACTTATTACCAGTGTATGACATACAGGAATGCTGACAGAGTTTAACAGAGTTTGACAGAAAAACATGTTAACAGAGTATGCATAACAGAGTTTAATCAACAGAGTTCACTTAGCACTTAAGAAATCAAGGAAATATGAGTAATACATTACATAAGTAAAATTTGAATCTAACCAACATTCCTAGTCAGAACCAGAGACCATTCCTAGTTCATTGACCAGTCTTGTAAATGTAGCTTCACTCAATGGTTTAGTGAAGATATCTGCAAGGTGTTGTTCTGTAGACACAAAATGTAGTTCAATATTCCCTTCTTCCACATGTTCTCTGATGAAATGGTACCTTATGCTGATGTGCTTGGTCATTGAATGCTGTACTGGATTACCTGTCATAGCAATAGCACTTTGATTATCACAGTAAATAGGAATCTTACTGTACCTCAATCCATAATCCAGCAATTGATTCTTCATCCACAAGATCTGTGCACAACAGCTACCAGCTGCAATATACTCTGCTTCAGCTGTAGATGTAGAAATTGATTTCTATTTCTTGCTGTACCAAGAGACAAGTCTGTCACCAAGAAATTGACAACTTCCACTAGTGCTCTTTCTGTCTATCTTGCAGCCTGCAAAGTCTGCATCAGAATACCCAAGTAGCTTGAAATCTGATTCTCTGGGGTACCACAGACCTAAAGATATGGTGCCCTTGAGATACTTGAAGATTCTTTTCACAGCTGTCAGATGTGGCTCTCTAGGATTTGCCTGAAACCTTGCACAAAGACAGGTTGCATACATGATGTCAGGCCTACTAGCTATCAAGTAAAGAAGAGATCCTATCATGCCCCTGTAGTTTGTCACATCCACTGAAACTCCTGTGTCTTTGTCCAATTTAGTTGCTGTTGCCATGGGAGTTGATGCAGATGAACAGTCAAGCATACCAAATTTCTTGAGAAGATTTCTGGTATATTTTTCTTGATTAATGAAGATACCATCATCTGTTTGTCTCACCTGTAGGCCTAGAAAGTAACTAAGCTCTCCCATCATGCTCATTTGATATCTGGACTGCATGAGCTTGGCAAACTTCTTACAGAGTTTATCATTAGTAGACCCAAAGATAATGTCATCAACATATATCTGAACTAAAAGGAGGTCACTTCCTTGATTGAAATAAAACAGAGTTTTGTCAATTGTACCTCTGTTAAATCCACTTTCTAGAAGAAATTGAGCAAGTGTCTCATACCATGCTCTTAGTGCCTGCTTAAGTCCATATAGTGCCTTATCTAGCCTGTAGACATAATCTGGATATTTGGGGTCCACAAATCCTGGTGGTTGTTCAACAAACACTTCTTCTTCAAGTTTCCCATTCAGAAAAGCATTTTTCACATCCATCTGGAACACTTTGAATTTCTTGTGAGAGGCATATGCTAGAAAAATTCTGATTGCCTCCAATCTTGCAACTGGAGCAAATGTTTCATCATAGTCTATTCCTTCCTGCTGTGAATAGCCTTTTGCTACCAGTCTAGCCTTGTTCCTTGTGATAACACCTTCACTGTCAGTCTTGTTTCTGAAAACCCATTTAGTACCAACAATAGATCTGTTCTTTGGCCTTGGTACAAGGGTCTAAAATTCGTTCCTTTCAAATTCATTCAACTCTTCCTGCATTGCTGTTATCCAGTCAGCATCTTGAAGATCTTCTTCCACTTTCTTTGGTTCATTCTTAGACAAGAATGCATGAAACAAACATTCACTTGCAGTGGCACTTCTTGTTTTCACTTTTGCATCTGGATCACCAATTATCAAATCAGGTGTATGTGATTTAGTCCATTTCCTAGCAGAAGGCAAATGACTTCTGTCAGCATGTGATCCTCCCCCTTGATCCATGCTCTCCTGATTTTGTTGTGGTCTTTCTTCATTTTCTGAGACTCCCCCTGAACTTGACTGCCCAGAGTCAGAATTTGAATTTTCAGAGTTTGAATCATCAGAGTTTGATCCAGATTTTTCAGTTGACTCAGTATCAGTGTTTGAGTCTTCATCTTGATCATGCTCCCCCTCAACTGGTTCTTCCCTTTGTTGTGGCTGAGAAGTTTCTCCAGTGTTTACCAGTAGAGGTTCAGAGTTTGTTTCAACAGAGTCTGTCAGAATTGTTTGATCAGAGTTTAAATCTTCATTCTCAAAGTTCAGTTGATCATATTCATCTTTGTCTTCAAGTCCAGTTATCTTCTTGTCATCAAAAGACACATGTATAGATTCCATGATCACTTTAGTTCTCAGATTGTAAACTCTGAATGCCTTTGTTGACAGTGGATAGCCAACAAAAATTCCTTCATCTGCCTTTATCTCAAACTTGGTCAACTGTTCAGGATGAGTCTTCAAAACAAAGCATTTGCACCCGAAAATATGAAAGTATTTCAGGTTAGGCTTCTTTTTCTTCACCATCTCATATGGTGTTTTTCCATGCTTATTGATCAGTGTAGCATTTTGAGTAAAACAAGCAGTTTGAACAGCTTCTGCCCAGAAATAAGTTGGCAATTTTGCTTCATCAAGCATAGTTCTGGCAGCTTCAATCAAGGTTCTATTTTTCCTTTCAACTACACCATTTTGTTGTGGTGTACCAGGTGCTGAAAATTCTTGCTTCACTCCATTGTCCTTGCAGAATTCTTCCATTGTTGCATTTCTGAACTCAGTTCCATTATCACTTCTGATGATTCTGACTTTGTTACTTGATCCTTTGTCCAGAAGCTTCACATGCTCCATCAGAGTTAATGTAGTTTCATCCTTCTTTGCTAGAAAATACACCCAAGTGAATCTAGTGTATTCATCAACAATGACTAAAGCATATTTCTTCCTTGCTATAGACATAACATTTACTGAACCAAAGAGATCAACATGCAGAAGATGATAAGGATCAGTGATTGAAAATTCTGTCTTGCTCTTGAAAGATGACTTCCTTTGCTTGGCCTTTTGACATGAATCACATAGGCCATCAACATTTAACAGAGCCTTTGGGAGTACTCTTACAAGATCCTTTCTGATCAATTCATTGATGTTGTTCAAGTTCAAATGTGAGAGTTTCTTGTGCCACTTCCAACTCTCTTCACTAGACATTCTTGTAGACAGGCAAACAGCTTTTCCAACAGAGTCTATTAAGAGCTTGATTTCATAAATGTTGTTTTGCCTATGACCAACTAGAACAACCTTTCCTGTAGATTTGCTGATAACTTCACAATATTCAGGTTGAAAATCTACATGATATCCCTTGTCACAGATTTGACTCACAGATAGCAAGTCATGCTTGAGTCCTGGGACATGAGCTACATTGTTGATGATGACATTTCCAAGATTAATATTGCCATATCCCAATGTTCTTCCTACATTGCCATCACCATAGGAAACTTTTGGGCCAGCCTTATTCTCATAGTCTGATAGCAGGGCTTTATTTCCTGTCATGTGTCCTGAACATCCACTGTCCAAAACTAGGGTTGCCTCCTTGTTGCCCTGCAATCACAAGCAATTACTGAGGATTAGATTTAAGGATCCAGACTTGCTTGGATCTTTTGACATTCTTAACTTTGTTAGCTTTTGCAGCGGAATTAACATTATCAGAGTTTGAGCTAACAGTATCAGAGTTTACACTACAGTATTAACTTTAACCCATTTCAGATTGGGTTTCAGTTCATAGTAATTATGATAGATAGCATGATACTCTCTGCAAGTATAAATGGAATGCCAAGTGCTTCCACAGTGTGTGCATAAAGTCTGTGGCTTAGTTCTAGCAAAATCCTTCTTTACCTCAGACTTGGAAGGTAAAGAATTTATATTTTTGTTTTTCTTGCAGAAATTTGCAAGATGCTTAGTACTACCACAGTTATGACATGTCTTTCTTGGAGTATAACTAGCAAGCATTGGTTTATTTCCTGAAGTGATGCCTACTTTTCCATTTCTGTTCTTATTTGACACTCCCTGTTTCTTAACAGATTTTAACTCCTTCAGTTTATGTTTGAGTTGTTTATCTGTCATTGAACCAATATTAACCTGTTTAACACTAGTTTTTACTGGTTCACTTTTAACAGCTTCTTTTTCATTATCAGACAAAAATTTACTGGTTCCATGTACAAAATGAGGTCTGATTTTAACTTGATTTTGAAATCTAAGTTCATCTCCCTCATTATAACCTAGACCAACAGTGTCTGTTTGAAAAATCTGTTGAGTGTCCTTTCCAGAATTAGTCCAAGTCCTAATTTTCTTATTTGCTTCCTCCAACTCAGATTCTAGTTGTTTATATTTCTGAAGCAAATTCTGTTCTATAGAAACAGCATCATCTCTCTCTTTCTGAACTTGTTGCATGTTTTCAAGTTTTTCTTCAACAAGTTTATTTCTTACCTTAAGTTCAGAATTTTCAGATTTTATCCTCTCATTCTTTAAAGTCTGATCCCTATAACTTATATGCAATGACTTAAGATAAATTCTTAATTGAGCAATGTCATCAATATTATAAGCATAGGAAGTTAGAGGTACCTGATTTTCAGAAGTTTCTGATTCAGTAGTAGCCATGAGAGCATAGTTCACTTCTTTATCAGAATCTGAAGTGTCTGCCCAATCTCTGCCTTTAGTGTAGAGTACCTTTCCAGTTTTACCCTTCTTGCACTCAGGAGCATAGTGACCCATCTCCTTACACTTGTAGCATTGAATTTCAGACTTATCCTTCTTTCCTCTTGAATCTCTCTTATCAGACTTCCTGAAGCTTTTCCTGTCTTCATTTGAATCTCTAGAAAACCTTTTCCCTTTCTTGAAATTCTTGAAACCCATTTTCTTGAAGGTCTTCACCATCAACACAGCCATTTTCTTCATTTCTTCTTCATCATCCTCAGAGTCAGATGATTCAGAAGAGTTTGAATCACAATCAGAGTTTGATGATTCACTTTCTGAGTGTATGACCAAAGCTTTTCCCTTCATTTTCCTTCTTGATGCCTCTTTCTTCTGAGGCTTCTCTTCAACCGTAAGAGCAACAGACTTTGCCTTCCTGCTTGATCTCCTGTTTCTCTGCTCCATTTCCAATTCATGAGTTTTGAGCAGCCCATAGATTTCATCAATCTCTGTTTCAGCAAGATCATAGTTGTCTCTAATAGTGGTTGTTTTCACATCCCACTTTTCAGGTAGAGAAAGAAGAAACTTGAGATTTGAGTCTTCTAGATCATACTCTTTGTTGACCAATGACAGATCATTAAGCAATTTACAGAATCTATCAAATGTTTCTGTCATGGTCTCTTCAGGTTTAGCCTCAAAATGCTCATACTCTTGTGTGAGTATGTTTCTCCTATTCTTCTTAATAGCAGCAATTCCTTGACATCTGACTTCAAGAGCATCCTATATCTCTTTTGCAGTGGTGCAGTTAATCACTTTGTTAGACATAACATTGTCTAAAGCACTATGCAGTAAATGCCTAACCTTTGCATCCTTAGCAATTGATGATAGATCTTCAGGAGTCATGTCCTTCTTTTCCTTTGGAACTATTTTAGCTTCTTCACCAGCAGTTGCAACAGATAGCTTTGTAGGATTGTGAGGGCCTTCATAAATCCTGTCAAGATATTCTGGATCTGTAGCCTCCAGAAACATAGTCATCTTGACCTTCCACATAGCATACTCTAATGGCCTGAGAATAGGAACCCTGATTGGTTCATAACGACTCACAGTAGTAAGAGCCTTTTCAGAACTAGTAGATGTTGGTGGAGGAATTGCTGACATGATTATTGTTGTGTTTGGATCTTAACCTGTAATAAAGTAACAGATTGGCTCTGATACCACTTGTTAGGCCGAATACACAATTAATAATCAAATTCGTATGAGAGTTTAACAAGTAAGATGATTATGCACTTTAAAATCTTCTGGTATTAAAACCTCTTCGTGATGTAAACTATCACAAAGAGCTGCTAGGTTACAATAAAGATAATTCGATGCACGATACCCTTCTAGGGTTAACCTAACTGTATTTATAAAATATACAGCTTCGATACAATCTCTAATTGATATTCCTAATAATCAGCTATACAATGATATCAATTACAGATTGTCACACGTCTCCTAAGTCAACTCGATCTCTTTGATAGCTATCCAATCTCCAAAGATCTCGCTTCCATATCAATCTTCAATTGATCTCTAATATCTTCTGTTGTCTTCGTACGCGCTGCTTCCAGACAGACTTTACTAAACTCCGTCCAGCTTCCGTCAGTCAGACTTTACTAAACTCTGACTTCCTTCCAGTTAAACTCTGATATTTCACTGTTACACTTAAACACTGATTAAAACACATCAATTATATTTAACAGAAACAAACAGAGAGGGAGATTTATATTGTCAGCAGCTGCTAAAGGTATTGTACACCTTTGGTAGAGTTTGTATTTGATTATTTTAATACAAACAAAGTTTGATTAATTCATTTATTCTTGTTCATAAAATCAAGCAAAAATCAGACACGATTATATAACTTGTATTCAACCCCCCCTTCTACAAGTTATTCAAGTTAACAATTGGTATCAGAGCAGGTTGATTTCGAATAATCATAAAGATCTGCAATCATGTCTGGTTACAAGGATGGTAATACTAAGATCCCTATGCTCAAGAGAAACGAATATACTCTATGGGAAGTGAAGATGTTGCATCACTTGGAAGCAACAGATCCTGATTATCTTGACAGAATCAGAGATGGGCCTTTTGTTTGTTCCTGAAGCAACTGTCGAAGGAAAAGTTGTTCCAGAACATAGAGTAGAGAAGCCTAAATCTGAATGGACAGATAAGGAAAAGGAGAACGTTCTTAAGGATGCTAAAGTGAGAAACATACTATTCAATAGTCTTGATTCTGTTCTCACTAACTATGTTCTCTCTTGTAAAACTGCTAAGGAGATATGGGACAATCTAAAGGTTCATTGTGAAGGAACGAAACCTGTCATGGAGAATATGAGGACACTTCTCATACAACAGTATGAGTACTTTGAATCCAAGTCTGGTGAGTCACTTACTGACACCTTTGATAGGTTTACTAAACTCATCAATAAGATGGCCATGCATGGTAAATATTATGACTTGGAGGATATGAATACGAAGTTCATGAAAGCTCTTCCTGATTTCTACAATGAGAAGATATCTGCAATTGAGGAAGCTAATGATCTTGATGAGATATCATTAGAAGCATTTTATGGAAAATTGAGAGCTTATGAACTTGACAGGCAGCAGAAAAAGAGCAGGAGTGAAGGAAAGATGAAAACTGTTGCACTCACTGCTCAATCTGAATCAAAGAAGCTTCCAGAAGAAAAGTCTGAATTTACTGAAAGAGACTTGAGGAAGAAGAAGAGCAAAGAAAGTTTTGAGTCAGAGACTATAGATATAGACTCTGAAGATAATTATTCTGAATCAGAGATGCAAGAACTCTTTGCTATATTTGCTAAAGCTTTCAAGAAAGGAAGATTCAACAGGAGAAGATTTAGCAAAGGCTCTTTTCAGAAGAAAGAGGAGAAGAAGAATGACAAAGGCAAGAGTACAATTATCAAGCTTGATAAAGCCAAGATCAAGTGCTTTAACTGCAGTGAGCTTGGACACTTTGCTAGTGAGTGCCAGAAGCCTAGGAATTCAGGAAAGGGTAATGCACTCATGGTCACACAGAAGGATTGGGCAGACTCCAGTGATTCTGAAGATGAATTGGATTATGACAACATTGCATTGATAGCAAGTGCTTCAGACAAGCCTGGATCTCCAAAGAAAACTTCTTCATCTTCTGTTAAGATATCACTTCACTCTCTTGATTTGTTTGATAGCTTAGATTCTGATGATATTAGATCTATTCATGTTGAGTTTAAGAATCTAATGACTAATTTCAAAATTCTTGCTAGTGAAAAAGATGAACTCAAGGCTAAGAATGATGAATTAGTTAGTAGAAATAATTTTCTTGAATCTGAGTTAATTCAAATGGAAGAATATAAGTTAAGTTCTGATAAAGCTAAGCATGATTATGGTGTTATTCTTGAGGCTTATGACTATGTCAGAAAAGAACTAGAGGAAGAGAGAGATGTGATTAAAACCATTAACAATTTTGGTAAAAAGACTCAAGAAATCATTGAAAATCAAATTTTGGGTAAAGTTAATGGTTTAGGTTTTGATAAGGCTAGGCAAGAAGATACTGTAGCTATTGTCAGTGATGATAGTAAAACTGAAGCTAGCACATCTAAGTCTGAAGGTAAGAAGATAGTTTCTGAACCTAAACATGTTAAATTTGTTGATTCTAAAGGTACCCCAGTTGTGCACAAAAGAATTAACAATAGCAATTCAGATGAAAGAGTGTTAGAAAAACCTAAGAATGTCAACATAGGTTTTCTGTCTAAGTCTCAGTTGAAACAGAGACTAGAAAGTATTTCAGAGTCTAGCAAGATCAGAAGAAATAGGAATGGAAAAGAAGGTATTAACAAAGAGAATAATTACAAGAATGTACCTGATGCACCTAGGAAGAAATGCTATAAATGTGGAAATCATAATCATTTGGCCCTAGACTGCAATCAAAAACCTTCTTGGAAAACTGAGTCCAGATTCCCCAAGACTCAGAGAATTCAATACCAACCACAAGAACCCTGTTATCATTGTGGTATTTTACTTCATTCCATTTATATGTGTAAGGAATATCATGAACTCTATTATGACTATTATTCTCTGAAATCTGAAACTCCTAGTCACAAACAGTTTGTGAAATCTAAGTCTAAGGTTGTCTCTGCAACAGGTAAATCAAAAGCAAAATCTTCAAAGCCTGTTGGTTCAAAAGTTAGTAAGAAAGGATCCAATCAAAGTTGGGTCTTAAAAAATTCTACCTAGATACTTTTTGTTTGCAGGGCATTGGAAAGAAGCATTCAATTATCTTGGACAGTGGATGCTCTGGACATATGACTGGAAAGAAGTCCCTGCTTACAAAGTTTGAGAGGAAAGCTGGCCCAGTAATATCCTTTGGAGATGGAAACAAAGAAGAAACTCTGGGATATGGCTCAATTATTTTGGGGAATGTCATCATAGAAAATGTAGCACTGGTTGAAGGCTTGAAACACACACTTTTAAGCATAAGTCAACTGGGTGATAAGGGTTACCAATCAATCTTTGACAGTAAGGGATGCAAAATCTTGAATATGAAGAATGCAGACATTGTTCTGACTGGTCAGAGACATGGTAACATAAATGAAGCTAGCTTGAGTGACACATCTAAAGGAACTGTCAGATGTCTTTACAGCAAGGCATCAAATGAGGAAAGCTGGAACTGGCACAAGAAGCTCTCACATCTCAACTTCAAGAAGCTTAATCAACTTGTTAGGCATCATCTGGTGAGAGGCCTACCTCAGGCAAACTATGTGCAAGATGGACTTTGTGATGCTTGTCAGCTTGGTAAAGAAAGAAGAACCACTTTCAAGAGCAAGACAGAAAATTCAATTACTGAACCATTTCACATGCTGCATCTTGATTCTTTCTACACAACAAGGATGAAGCTCCTCAGCAAATCATTGAACTTCTCAAGAATATTCAAAATAGCTCTGAGTACAAGGTCAAAGTGCTCAGAAGTGACAATGGTACAGAATTCAAGAATTCTACAATGGAGGAGTATTGTGCAGACAGTGGAATTACTCAACAGTTTTCTACACCTGGAACACCTCAGCAAAATGGTGTAGTAGAAAGAAAGAACAGAACTCTCATAGAGGCAGTAAGAACCATGCTTGTAGATGCAAAGCTTCCAACCTAATTCTGGGCAGAAGCTATCAACACTGCATGTTTCACTCAAAACTGTACCTTGGTAAATGCTCATGGCAAGACTCCCTATGAGATGATCAAAGGAAAGAAACCAAGTGTGAAATACTTTCACATCTTTGGATGCAAATGCTATGTCCTGAAAGTTCATCCAGAACAACTTGGGAAATTTGAAGCCAAATCGGATGAAGCAATCTTTCTAGGGTATTCAGCATCAAAAGCCTTCAAAGTATACAATCTCAGAACTCAAAATTGTTATGGAATCAATTCACGTTGCATTTGATGATAAGAAGTTTGGAATTTTTCAAACTGATGAAAGTCATGACAATCTGGAATTTGAACATCTTAAGTATTCTGAGATTCCCTCCAGCGATGATGAAGGTTCTCCAGAGGAAATCTCTATTACTTCTCAAAGGAATGCTACTGCTGAGGGGGAGCAATTCAATCAAGGAGAACATAGGACTGATCAGGATCAGACTGGTCATTCAGAGTCTACTTCATCAGGAACTGATCCTTCAGAGTCTAATGAAGGAAGATCAGGAACTAGCAGCAGTACTGAATCCACTGATTCTACTAATCAAGGGGGAGATTTTGAAGGTAGACAAAGTTCTTCTACAAGAAATACCACTAACTTAGGGGGAGAGTCTAGTAGGAGTAATCTACCACCTGTTAGAAAATGGACAAGGGATCATACTGAGGATTTGATAATTGGTGATCCAAATAGTGGTGTTCGAACTAGAAGATCAATTCAAAATGAATGCTTGTACAGTTGTTTTCTCTCAAAGAATGAACCTAAGAAGGTTGAAGAGGAATTACAGGATCCTGATTGGGTAATAGCAATGCCAGAAGAATTTAATGAGTTTGAGAGGAACAAAGTTTGGAAACTGGTACCAAGACCTAAAGATAGATCTATTGTTGGTGCTAAATGGGTTTTAAGAAACAAGCTAGATGAATCTGGTATGATTGTAAGAAACAAAGCAAGACTGGTAGCCAAGGGTTATTCTCAGGAAGAAGGAATTGACTATGATGAAACCTTTGCACCTGTAGCAAGATTGAAAGCAATCAGAATGTTTCTTGCATTTGCAGCTCATTCAAAATTCAAGGTATACCAGATGGATGTAAAGAGTGCTTTTCTAAATGGAAAGCTTGATGAGGAAGTGTATGTGGAACAACCACCTGGTTATGTTGATCCAAAGTTTCCAAATCATGTCTACAAAGTTGACAAGGCACTCTATGGACTGAAGCAGGCACCAAGAGCATGGTATGAGACTTTGTCTAAATTTCTTCTTGAAAATGGCTTCACAAGAGGTACAATTGACAAAACTCTATTCTTTAGAAAGATAAAAGGTGATTTGATTTTAGTTCAAGTTTATGTTGATGATATTATATTTGGTTTTACTAATGAAAAGTTATGTGCTAAGTTTAGCAAGCTTATGCAGTCTAAATATCAGATGAGCATGATGGGTGAACTAAATTACTTTTTAGGCTTGCAGGTCAAACAGACTGAGACTGGTATTTTCATTAATCAGTCAAAGTATATCAAAGATCTTTTAAAAAGGGTTGACTTTCAAAATTGTGCAATTGCAAAGACACCCATGGCAACAACCACTAAGCTAGACTCTGATCCTAAGGGAAAGAGTGTTGATAACACTAGCTATAGAGGCATGATAGGTTCACTGTTATATTTAACTGCAAGTAGACCAGATATAATGTTCTCTACCTGTTTATGTGCTAGATTCCAAAGTGATCCTAAGGAATCTCATTTAATTGCTGTGAAGAGAATTTTTAGATATCTCAAGGGAACTCCAAATCTTGGTTTGTGGTATCCAAGAGAATCTGATTTCTCCCTAATTGGCTATTCAGACTCTTATTATGCAGGATGTAAAATAGACAGGAAAAGCACTACAGGTACATGTCAATTCTTGGGAAACAGATTGATTTCTTGTGCAAGCAAGAAGCAGCAATCAGTTTCAACCTCAACTGCAGAAGCTGAATACATTGCAGCAGGCAGTTGTTGTGCTCAACTCCTTTGGATAAGAAATCAGTTGATGGATTATGTTGTTGCTGCTTCAATCCTCAACGATCGACTTCAGGACAAGGAGCATCTCAAGAATGAATTCCTTGTCTGGGCGACTTGAATGAGAGCAGCTGACTCATCTCCATGCTTATTAAAGAAGATGAATAGCATCTCCATCAAGATCAACCTCAGACTCTTCACCAAATTCTTCATCCTCAAGGAGTGAAGAGATTAGAGGAGGATTGTATCCAACTGGTAGATGTTTTAGAGGAGATTTGTGGAAATCATCTGGGTTAAGATTAACCATATTTGACTTGATGAGAAAAGTTATCTCTTCTTAGAGATAGTTCACTTGCTCCTGATCATCAAGAGTAAAGAACTTCTCAGTAGTAATGAACCAAAAGCTAGGGTTCATATGAAGATTTATGTTGAAAGCCATGATGGAAAGAGAAAAGAATGAAAAGGTTTTGGAGAATGGCATAAGACATCGGTTTCTTTTATAGAAAGACGTGGGAAGCTGAACAGTCATTTAGGAGATATCAATGCATTCAGTCATAATATGTGTGACTGTATTTCTTGTATTTTTAAGAAATATTGAATGAATTTAACCAATTGATTTTGTTATTTCTTTTTCAGGTAAAAGAAAATGCCATGTGGAAACTCTATTTAGTCTCTGGAATTAGGATGATATTGATCAGGAATACGAATGTGTTCACATCAGGATTAGTAATTCTTTTTATTCAGAAATCACATTGAATTGTGTGATTATTCTGATGAGTAGATCACATTAGGAAGAGGAAATTGATCAGTATTGATTTTTTTTCTTGATTTTACCTTGACTTATTTACTTGAAATTATTTTTGGATTTTATTTTCCAAAAGTCATGGGTAACTGCATTTTTCAGGGACTGACACCTGTCAACCTACGTGTCAACGTGGGATAATGGGTCTGAAGGATTTTTGAAATATAATTATTTTGACACTCTAATCGTGTAATTGCTTTCTCTAACTTCATTCTCTAAAGCAAAAACAATCTCGAGCTCTCAAAATCACTAATCAATTTCAAAGATTTCTTAAGTTCTTTTCAGATCAAAATGGCAACTCAAAGAAGACTACCCAAATCAGTAGATTTCAAGTTTGGTGACTTTGATTTTATGATGAACAATCATGTTGCAGCTATCACCAACAAGGAAGGGGTTTCAACTGATTTTCACCCGATAATGGACTTTATGGCGAAAGGACCATTATGCTATGCCTTGACAGCATCTCCACAAATTAATCAAGTAGCTGTTTCACAAGCTTGGGAGAATGCTGAGGTAATTGATTCTACTCAGAGTCAATCAGATAAGATTGTTCTACACTTAGGACAAGACTCATTTGATCTTACTGAATCTGTTATTAATTCAGTACTTCGCTTACCTGTTAGTACAAATTTTGAGAATGTACCATCTGATGATGATGTGAGAACTATGTTATCTAAATTAGGTTATGATGGACCTCTTCTTTTCTTAGGAAAGAATGGTCTTTCTTCTTTGATCAAATTGCTAAATGCTTTACTGGTAAATGTAGTTCTTTTCAAAAAATTACAGCTGTTACATCACATATTGCATATGCTTTGCTTTATAACAGAGTAATTAATTTTGGTCACATTATCTTAAGTCAGATGTGTATAAAACTTGGGTCAAGAGATCATGACAGGAATATGGTTTATTATCACAGATTCATGCAACTGTTTATTAACCATTTCATTCTTGATGTTGAAGCTAGATTTGGTAGAGAGTATTGTGTTTCTTCTTATGTACAGAAAAAGAGAATTTTCTCTGACATTACAAAGAAGGACAGTGAAAAGAATCTAGATGAAATACCTACGTTACACTATCCAAATCATGTTCAGGTACTTCTAAGAACTCATCTTCCTACTATCTATAATTCTTCTTTCTTTGGTGGTGAAATGACTCAGGAATCTCAATTGGAGGAGAACCCCCCTGTGTCTACCCAAGTAGCCAAAAACATTACAGTCTCTGAAACAATTCTAGAACCAAATTTTGATCCACAGCCTATTGTTTCAAAGAAGCCAACCTCTGGTGTTTCTCAAAAGACATCAGTTGTAAGGAAGAGAAGATTTGTCATTTCAAGTAGTAGTTCTAGTGAAGATGGTGATAATATATCTCTTGCTGAGAGAGCAGAATTGAAGGCTGTAATTCAACTTTCTAAGCTAGGACAAAGAGATGGAACACCTAGTCACAGCCAGGCTGCAGTCCCTCAAAGGGTTGTAGTTCTTAAAAAGGGAAAACAGATACTGGATACTGTCTCTCAAAAGACTGTGTCTATTGAAAGAGGATCTCATCCCAAGATCACTTCTGTGTCTACACCTCTTGAGTCTTCTCAAGATAAATTTGTTGCTCACTATACTTGGAGAACAAGGAGAAAGATTCAATTGTCACCTACACACACAGTGTCAAGTCCAACTAACATTATGCAGGTCTCTACAAATAATGTTATATCCATGTCACTATTTGGCAAGAGAGATCTGGATCTTGATTCTTCATGGGAAACTACATTGACAAACAGACTGGCTATGGAACTTATTTCTCTGAAAGTGAAGCTTTCCAGGCCTGTTCTAGATTTTCTGATTGAAAGAGTTCCCAAACTTTCATTTCCTAAAGAATATGGATTGTTACATCAAAGGCTTGACTTAATGAAGACATACTTGTATGTATCAGTCAGAAAGGAGTTACACAAGAAATTTGGACTTCCTAAGCATATTGCACTTCAATCACTTCATGCATATTTATTTGATGAGGATGTTATTGTTGAAGATGCTTCAGCTCAAGGTGAACAAGAGGAGGTAGTTGATAAAGGGAAGCAGTCAACAGAAGATACTATTGCACCAGTGGTGAATAGTGGAATAGATCATATCATAGTCACTGCAACACAAAAACCATCTAGTCAGAGGTTGGATGACTCAGGAACTGTGATTGATGATGCTGAAAGGTCTTCTGTGATGACTGAAATTGCAAGTGAGAAACCCTATGATATGGGAGGAATGACTTTGATTGATTTTTCTGAAGATCAAACCAATATTGTTCTTTCAGAGTCTATCCACCTTGAGGGTGTGTCTCAGCAACCAACACTTAAAGACGGTGGCATATTAGCTATGGTGTCTAATGAAGTATTACTGAAGACATCAGAGTCTAGTGTAAAACCTGAAAGTGGTATACTGGAGCCTGTAGTCTCTGGAATGAAAGTAGATGTTTGTAAGGATTCAGAGACTATAGCAGCTCACTCCTTGGAGAAAACCTCAAGCTCCAACCCTCTCTCCATGTGAGTTCAGGTATAAAAACTTCTTCTAACCCCTATTTTTCTGTAGGTCATGAGAGCACTTATCCAAATTTGAGTGATACACTTGAAAAGATGGACATAGATCCACACACAGAGAGGCTGGCTCCTGACCAGGCAAAAGGAGAGGTAGAAAGAGTGTTGACTTTAGATAGTCAAAGTGAGAATGAGGGTATGGATGATCAACTCCATAGTGAGGGAGAGAAAATTAGGAAACCACCATCGTTTGATTTCTGGGATCAGGTTTTTCCTGAATCTTGGTCTGAAAATCTTGGTATGGATGCTGGTACTTATTCTTTTATCAAGATGTATGAGAAGCATGACTTAGCACATCACAATGCAAAGCCAGAAGTTAAAGCTCAGAAACAGAAAGAAAGGCTTGCAGAGATCATTAATAGAAGAGGTGAAAGGCTAAGACAAACTTCTACTCAACCAGTACCAGAAGATATTCCTAATGATCCTAGTATTCCTTTGTTTGTACTTCCAATTTCAGCTAGAATTGAAACATCAACAATATCTGATCAATCTAAGGAGGAGTCAGGATTTGTAGATGTTAGTACACAGAATACTGGTAAAGGACATGATGATCATACTTCAGCTCCAGATCAGAAAGATGAAGATGTTTGTACTTCTACTCAAGTATTATTACTTGAATATCATTCTCAACAGGCAACTTCTTCTACAAGACTTGAAGATAATGTTCTTTCTGAATCTGAATCTGAAGATACAACAAGCACTTCCAACATTGAAGTCAATTATGAAATTCTTAAGGACATTCAGAAATATCAAAGTGATATTCAATCGAGACTTCTAATTCTTGAAAATAACCAAATCACTATTATGGAAAATCAAGCAGTTCTGATGAATCTCATTTGTTCTGTTACTGAATCTCTTGGAATTAATGTTGCTGATGTCAAAAAGGGGGAGATAAAGACAATTCAGAGACAACAACAACAACAGACTGGGGGAGATAAACAGACTGGGAGTAGAACTAAGGGTGACAGAGTTGGTAAATTTCATCATGGGAGTGGTAAAGGAAAAGAAGCATCAAATAATTGAATTCTTTCTTCTAAGTACTAGATACATGTCTACATCTGAAGAAGGAGGTACTTAACTTCATGATCTTGAATTCATAAATTCTATTCTGGTTGTATTGTTATATGTTTTGACATCTACAACTTAGATTTATGCTTCAGATTCTAAAGCATAAATAGGAGGAGATTGTTAGGAATAATTCATAAGTTGTGATGTTAAGAATAGAATTTTGCTAATACTTCTTGTATATCCTGATCTTATAAAGGATTTGGCACTTTGTATAGGATATATGCGTTAAACAGTAATCTGTAGAATTTAGTCAGGAACAGTGCATCAGAGACTACATGTCAGGAACAGAGGAGCAGATCCTGATACATTAAGTCAGATCCTGATCAAATACTGATGGGATAATCAGATCCTGATGCAATGGGAAATCCTGATATCAGTCATGTTAATGATGATGTCAGTCGTGTTACTGATGATGTCATTATGGATGCTACAGAAACTGGCAAGTGCTATAAAACAGGATCTTTGTTTTGGAAAACAAGCAAGAAGATATCATGAAGGAAACGAATTCTCTATTGATGGAAACTATCAACTGGACGGCAGAACATTGTCACAGAAAGATTATAATTCTGTTATTAGTTGATAGGTAGCAATATAAATACTCTCTCAATATCATTGTAAAAAGGAGTGTGTAAGCGAGTGAGTTCGTAAGATTTGTATTCGAGAGTTTGAAACAAACAGAGAGAGAGATTTATATTGTCAGCAGCTGCTAAAGGTATTGTACACGGTAGAGTTTGTATTTGATTATTTTAATACAAACAAAGTTTGATTCATTCGTTTATTCTTGTTCATATAATCAAGCAAAAATCAGACTCGATTATATAACTTGTATTCAACCCCCCCTTCTACAAGTTATTCGAGTTAACATTTTATTTTATTAAATGTAATTGTTCGTAGTATTTTTAGAATATAAAAAATAACGTGTTTTACCTAAAAATGAAATTAATTAGTTATTAAAAAAATAGAAAAGGTAACATGTTTTTACCAATAATAAATATTTAATTATAGATAATTAAGTAAGAAAAGAAAGTTCGAAAATGAGATATTCTATTTAGAAAAGATAGAAAAGATATTACGTTTTAACTGGAAAGGTAATAAATTAGTTATTAATAACTATAATTTTATTAGTTTATTTCATTAAATAGAATGACCCGTGAAAGTTTTGGAAAGAATATGTTCTGTTTAGAAATCTTAGAAAAAGATAATGTATTTTAACTGAAAAGTTAATTGGTTAGTTATTAAAAACTATAATATCGTTATTTTATTTTATAAAATAGAACTACATTTTTTTATAGATAATAAATATTTAAGTAAGGATAATTAAGTAAAAAATTCAAATTTGAAAATAAGATATTTTAGTCAGAAAATATAGAAAAGATATTGCCTTTTAGCTAAAAAAGGTAATCAGTTAGTTATTAGTAATTATAATATTATTAGTTTATTTCATAATTAGAACGACCATATTTTTGGAAAGAAAATATTTTAGTTAGAAAAGATAATGGCTGAAAAAGGTAATTGATTGTTTATTATTTGGGAGAAAATGACATATATTAATTAGAAAAGATATTACCTTTTAGCTATAAAAGGTAATCAGTTAGTTATTAGTAATTATAATATTATTAACTTATTTCATTAATTAGAATGACCATATTTTTGGAAAGAAAAAGATTTTAGCTAGAAATGTTGGAAAAGATAATATCTGAAAAAGGTAATTGGTTAATTATTATTTAGCAGAAGTACGTGTAATATTTTGAGAAAATGTTGTATTTTGTTTTTTATAATTAAACAAAATAAATAAGGCTAATAAAGTAAAATAATTAAATAAGGTAAGTACTATACCCTTTTAATGTTTTTTTATAATATAGTATAGATGTTGTCCGTGATATTTTTAGAAAAGGATGGATTTTACTTTGAAAATATAGAAAAAATGATATGTTTTAGCTAAAAACTTAATAGGTTAGTTATTAGTTATTATAATATTATTATGTTATTTTACTTAAATAAAGCTACCCTAATAGGTTTTATTGGAAAAAATAAAAAAATAGAAAAGGCAACATATTTTAGCTAAAAAAAAGGCAATTAGTTAATTATTAGTAATTATATAATTATACTTGTAATATTTTATTTTATTAAATAGAATTGTTCATATTGTTTTTAGAAAAGGAAAAATTTTAGTTTGATAAAATATAAAATATAATGTATTATACATAAGTAAATTGATTAGTCATTGAAAAATAGAAAGGGTAACATATTTTTTCTAAAAAAAGAAATTTGTTAGTGGAAAAATTTTAGTTAGGCAAAATATAAAAAATAATGTATTCTACGTGAAAAAGGAAATTAATTAATTATTGAAAAAAAAAAAGGTAACATGTTTTACCTGAAAAAGAAAACTTATTAGTTATTAGTAATTATAAATAATTACGTACGGATAATTAATTAAAAATAACATGTACCGTTAAGGAAGGGTAAATAAGTAAAATCAACAGGTACCGTACAGACCAACCAAATTTTAATGTTTCGGCTTTTATATAGTAGTATAGATATACTAGCTTATAACCCGTGCAAATTACGGTTTTAAATGCTTTTAAAATTATATGATTAAATAAAACAGAGTATAATAATTTATTATGGATATAATTTAACTTTGTAATTAACTAAAAAAATTATTAGTAATAATAATAGTTATTTAATAAATGATATATATTGATTAGAACTAAATATAAAATCTTAATGTAAATTTTTTGTTGACGGGATTCGAACCTTGGATCTTTAGAAGAGGGATTTAAATATAGAATATTCCTTATTATTAGATCTAACGGCTATCATCTATTTATTAAATATCTAACGGTCACTATTCTTTTAGATGGTTGAACCAAGTTGAACCAAACAACCAAATTATACTCCTGTTTGCTTATTATATAATAGTATAGATATATACTAGCTTATAACCCGTGCAACGCACAGTTCCTTTTTTAATATTTATAATTATATTGATTTATAATTTTTTAATATTTATTAGTTTACGTGATCAAAATTTTGTTAAAATTTGATATACATTGAACTTTACACGTTCGATTTATTTTTTGTGATCTATTTTGAAATCTAAAAATTTGATTTGAAAGAATTCACGGACCACGTGAAATTCACAAAAAAAATCTTTAATTTAGTTATGGTTTAACAATTATTTTTCAATTTAAATTACCCAGAAACAAAATAGAGAAGAAATTGACGAATTTTTTGATTGGCAATTTTATTTGATTTAGGATATATACTTATATTTTATTTATATTATCAAAATACCCTTTTAGTATTTGATTATAATTATACTAACAACCAAATATACTTTTAATATTAGATTCAATGGTTCTCATCTATCAATTTTAAGATCTAACTATCCTTATTATTTTGGTATATAATACAATCGAATATAATTTACGTATTAATTAAACCAGTGTCCTTATTATATCCTTACATATAATTAAAAAAAACTCTTAAATTTACTATTTAAGCTCTAATTGAGATGGAAATGACAAATTGTCCATTATAAAATAAAAATTAATTAATTTCATCATAAAGAATTCACGGATAATTGTGTAAAGAGAATGTATGAAAACAAAATTTGGAGTTTAAACTTTAAATGGTAAAATGAGGAGTTTATTTATCAATTCCCTAATTATATCCTTATGTATAATAAGCGTTAAAATGATTTTATCCAAAAATTTGGTAGTAAACAGTACAACCAAAAAAAATAAAGGAAGGAAATCGTTGGATCTAATATAAAAGAATAATTTTATTTTAAGGTATAAATTAAACGGTTTATATTGAAATGCAAAAGAAGTGTATGTCAATGATTTAAAACAAGTATAATCGGGTTTTTACATTGAATATGATTATCAATGTAGGTTTTTACGTTAAATAGGATTATTAATGTAAAATTCGTAATTATAATTTTTCTTCATATCTTAAGTGTTTCTATCTTGAATTCTTAAAATTTGATTTGGATGATTTTACAGCCCACGTGAAATTAACAAAATAATCTTTAATTAATAATGGTTTAACAATTATTTTTCAATTAAAACTACGTAGAAACAAAAAAGAGAAGAAATTGAGGATCTTTTACGTTAAAAATTCTATTCAATTTACGAAATTTACTTATATTTTGTTTTGATTATCAAAATACACTTCTTATTATTTGAAGTTTTGTGTAAAACTTTAATAATCGGTAGTCTAGTCCTCAGTACGACAAAATAAATAAGAACCTTTAGATCTTAAAATAAATAGATGAAAACCGTTGGATCTAGCATAAAAAATATTTTATATTTAATATGTAAACCAAATAGCGTATTTATATTGAAATACGAAAAAGTGTATGTAAATTATTTAAATCATATATAATTAGGTTTTCTACATTGAATAGGATTATCAATTTAGGTCTTCTACATTGAATAGAATTAATGTAAAAATTCATAATTATATTTTCTTTTGAGATTCTAAATATTTTCATTTGAATAATAATTAATAGATCATCACTAAATTAGAGATAATTTTATTAGTTTCGCGTGGACTGTATGATCATCCAAATCTGATTTCTAGATCTCAATATAGAGACCAAATAGTAAATATGAACTTTTTTTAATATAAATAAAAAATAAATAAAATTCAATTCTAAT
Source organism: Saposhnikovia divaricata (assembly GCA_036435485.1). NCBI lineage: Eukaryota > Viridiplantae > Streptophyta > Magnoliopsida > Apiales > Apiaceae > Saposhnikovia > Saposhnikovia divaricata. Next base: position 60,695,506 of record CM071597.1, on the reverse strand, counting down.
ACAACCTTTTTTAATTATTAACCTGTTTAGATTATAATTTTTTTTTAAAAATTAATTCTAATATATCCTTTTTAGATTATAAATTTCTTTTTAATATGATTTAATTTTGATCGCCTTTTTTTAAAAATAATAGATTCGACGGTTGTGATTATTTTGGTGGTACAGTGACCAAAATTAAGGGATCAAAATTATGGATAAGATCCTCTTACGGTTATTGTATATAATGATATTATATTTATTACTTTTTTTAGTAGAGTTGTTGACGGTACAGTAACCAAAATTAAGGGATCAAAATTATGGATAAGATCCCTCTTACTATATACATTAATTATATATTTATTACTTTTTTTGGTATAATTTTAAATACTCTTATACAAATTTTTAAATTTATATATTATTGATGGGAATCGAATCCAATCTATGATAGTACTCTCTTGCCGTATACTGTATAAAAATTAGGTTATTCTGTTCCCAGCTGACAAGTGTATTATTTCGAAAGTCAAATCGCGGTTAATTCATTTTTGAAAAGGTTTCGACTAGGAAATTAAACATGTGCTCATTACCTTACAAAAATAAAAAAAATGGGCTCCTCATGCAAATGTAATTTGGATTTTCCTTTTTTTTTCTAAAGTTCGATGGGAATTAAATTTAGACAAGCTAATAAACTCATTTCGATAGGAATTATTAAACTTTTTACCATATATAGCGGCTAATTAATTTATTTAACTATTTACAGTTAAACCTTGATAAATGAATTAGTTCTGGACCAAAAATTTTTATTCATTAATCGAAATTATTCATTTATCGAGGTCAAAAATACACTATCTCTATTATGTCAGGACCGAAAAAAATTATTCATTTAATGAGGTTATTCATTTATCGAATATTCATTTATCGAGGTTCTACTGTATATGCTTCAACATCTGAGAAAAAACTAAAATCAAACAAAAATCATTTTTTTAGAAAAATCGAGTAGAATTAAATAAGTTCGAAATGGAAAATAAAAAACCGTACATATTTAAATGGTTCAGTTATTTTTTAGTTATTTAAACTCATAAGCAACTAGCATCATATATATATATATATATATATATATATATATATATATATATATATATATATTTTTTTTTTTTAATATCCATTTACATAGACGGATCGGAACTCTGGCTTAGATAATTCTCAACGAGCATTCAATATACCTTCATTCAAAAAATGCATTCAACATTCCTCATTTTCCTATTTGATAGTGTTAACGGCAAATTTTTTATTTTTTTTTTGACATGTTAACGACATTTATTTACCCACAAATTGCTACTATTGTATAGTGAAAATTGTGATCTAAAAGATAAATTGATAAGCTTAAATGTAAAAATTTATCTTTCATTGTTCCATAGCAATAAAGTGTTGCCTTGATTAAGAACTATTAAGAAGCTTAAATGCACTTTTATTATCCTTAAATTTATACACCATCCATTAATACTGAGAAAAATCTTGAAAGTGCGCCGGATCAATAGCTAGTGAGTACCATAAAACACAGCGATCAATATCAATGGTCGGAGGTATGTTTTCTATAAAAGTACATGTCTTTTAGAATATTTATTTTAAAATTTGATTAATATAAATTTTTATTGGAAACTATAATTGTTAAATTCAAATATATATATATATATATATATATATATATATATATATATATATATATATATATATATATATATATATATATATATATATATATATATATAGGCAAGTGCTCACCCTTAAAATGAGAACTTAGATTCATTATCAGCCACACACCTTTTATATAACATTAAATCCTAACCACACAATTTGGACCTTATCCATCTCTCTCCTCCATCCTGATATTAATTTTTCATTCTTTCACTACACCCACCTTTCTTCTTCACGCTTTTCTTCTTCCATCTCCGATGAGCTCTCCTCCTCCAGTACCATCGCATCTACTTTTTCCATTCTCATATCTCCATCGACAACATTCTTTCATCTTCGATAAATTGTACTCATATCATTGCATCATTTTGCCGATCTTATATCTCTATTGCAGCGTACCCACCATCATTGCTCCATATCATACTATTATCACCACAACCATAATCTTCGTCACTCATATAATTACCGTCTTAACAATTTGTTTATATCTATTTTTTTTCATATTTTTTTGTTCAAATCTTGTAAATTTCTACTAAGAGCTATTATCTTCTAACTTTTTAATGTAAATCATTTACAGATCTATACAAATCACTTTATTTGAGTGTAATTCTCTGAATTCAACATACAAATCACCTTTTTTAAATACAAATCACTTTTTTATTTGGTGATTTATATAAGTATATTTGGCGATTTGCGTACAGAATTGGTGGTGAATTGAACTCAAATGGTTATCAACGACGCTTTTAGTGACTAGTATATATTAATTCTAAGTCAACGATATTTTGTGATGCATCAGATCGATAAAAAGGCAAGTGAAGAAATTATTGCAATGACTTGACGGTGATGGTAATGGATGATGCGGTGCTGTTGAGATGACGATGATTATAAAGGACGTTGTTGTTGTTGGTAAAAGATTTAATGGAGAGAAAAAATAATGGTGATTGTTGGTGAGAGAGGGAGAGAGGAGAGTTGTGTCTTTTGAATGGTGGTAGTTTAGATGGGAAATGAAATTAAGAGATATATGTTGCGATATGACGGTGTGGATTGTGATGGTAATGATGGATGGTGCCATGGTGGTAAAATCAACAGTGATGTGGAGTGTAGTACTGGTAGTGGTAGTGACGCATATTATATTTTTGTGTACTTTTAATATTTGGACTAATTTATAGCCCAGTATGCAGTTCTCACAATAATAAGGGGTCTCACTGGAATAGCCCTATATATATATATATATATATATATATATATATATATATATATATATATATATATATATATATATATATATATATATATATATATATATATATCGTTGTGCCCAAAATTCGTCTTGGACTCGAATAAGGCCCATTAAGGTTATAAACTTGATTTACTTAAATATGGAAAGATGGGTTGGGCTAAGTACTGAGTATAATGATCTGACATGCCTTGGAAGCGGATTTGGAAAAAGGGTTCTGAACATTTGGTTTGGAGTTTGTTCATAAGGGGGTTCAGGTACACGAACCCAAGAGTGGGGGGTACAGCTATGGTAAAGTGAGAGGAGGGTTCACTTAGAGAAGGGACTTTCAGGATGGGGGTACGTGCATGAACCCCGAAAGTTTCCACAAAACACACCAGCAGTCCCAGAATCTCTTGGAATATAGGAGATTGGATAGTGCACGTTGTAACAACCTTCTGGATAGCTCCTAAATAATAGGAACGGCTCAACAACCGTTCTTATCATGGATTAATATCATATATATATATATATATGGAATATGTATATATGCGTGTATATTTATGGATATATCAAGAAAATATGCAGATAAAATCATGGGATAACAGCTGGATAATCATGGAAGTATGGATAAACGATCGAGGGAAGTCTGTTATGGAGGATCAAGCTTATCAGCTCGTGGAGGATTAACAAGAACTACATGGGACTTGATCTCTTATATAATAAAGGTATGTAGGCAATTTGCAAGGGTTAGACACACCTAAACACCTCTAACACTTGCTCCTAGCTGTTGGCTCTCGATTGAATAGGTCATATTCAGTCACCGTAGTTGGGAGTACTTGCAAACTTAGTCCGTAAACACACTCTTCCTCCTTTCGGATTAGGGTTCATGAGATCAGGGTTTTTGGCTTGTAATTCGATTTATTTAATTGACAATTTTGGGTTTTCTCGGTTTATTCTTGTAATTCTTTCATTGAAGTGTTGTACCAATTTTCCCTCACAACATTTGTGGCGCTTAGAAGGAGGGCAAAGGTTTTATCTCTAGAGGGAAGAGATGTCTCGAAATTCCGGTGATGTTCATACACCGGAGGATGAACGGAGTGATGGTGATGGAGAACGTGGTAATCAATTCACGAATCAAGAGCTTAGAGAAAAGATTAAGAAGATGGAAAATAAATTTTTTTCTTTGGAAAAGAAATTTGAGAAGCTAAAGAAGTGGAATCAAAAGCATGGTTCTTCGGATCGAAAGGCAAAAAAGAAGGTGGTAACACCAGTTCGGTAAGACTTGGACAGTGATGATGGGGAGTCGGAAAAGAGGCATCACAGAAAGGATTTCCTGATGTGGAGACTAACCAAACAAACCCGGACTGGAAAGAAGGAGAAGAAGAGGTTCAGCAGTCACAGGGTTCGCCCACACGCAGCCTGAGTGTCTTCGACAGGCTGGGCAACAAGCTGAACGTCAAGGATTTACGCCACAAACTTGATGGGAAGAGGGAAAGGCAGACCCGGAAAACTCATGATGCGAGATCTCAATCAAAAGGATCCCAAAGTTATAGAAGGGATAAATCTGTTTCTAAATCTGGCAGGCTCTCTAAAGGGGGTGATGGTGAGCAAAGCTGCAGCTCTCAACATAACCCCAAGTACAGTGACGATGACCAGTACCGGATGAAGGGTTCTACTGAAGGCTTTAGTGACGATGGAGGCCAGTTTACAGATGGTGAGGACGAGCATTATAAGGTGAAGGACTTGCGTGAGGCACTAAAGAAACTGAGGTTGGAAAAACAATCGTTGGAAGGCTTGACGATGGCTTCACCCTTCACCAAAAAGGTGAGGGATTCACCCCTCCCACCAAAATACCGGGGGGTAGGAGACTTGAAATTCAGTGGAACCACCGACCCAGTGGAATATCTCAGTCGGTTTGACACGAAAATGGAGGTATATCAGGTTAAGGATTTAACAAAGTGTCTCTTTCTGGCTGCCATATTAAGGGATAGCGCCCACCAATGGTTCAAGAGGCTACGTCCAAATTCTATTCGGTCTTGGTGACAAATGAGTGAACTGTTTGTAACCCAATTTCGAGCTTCGGTTGCGTTCGCACCCCCAGCTAATACACTGGCGAACATTAAGCAAGGTGAAAATGAAACTCTCACTAAATATTTTAAGCGAGTCAATGCGGAGGTCCCAAAGGTGAGGAAGACCACAGATGATACCTATAAAAATTTTTGATCGCGGGCATACGCCCAGGTACCGATTTTTGGAAAGAGCTGCAAGGGGCGGAGCCCAAAACTTTGGCAGACTTCTATGCCAAGGCTGAAACCCACAAGGTGATTGAAGAATCAATGGCTAAGCTCAAGAAGAGTCGTAGCTCTAGGGAATAGAGCAGGATTAAGAGGCGCAGATCCTATAGCCCAAAGGACAGGGGGTACCACAAGCGAACCTCCTATGGTGGAAGCTCCTCTTCTAGGTCCACCCATCGTGATGAAAAAATGGCTCCTATAACTGTGAATACAACCAACACAAGAAGGACGGTGAATTATAAATATCCAGCAAGGAAGGATTCCCAAAACATGGGTAAGTATACTGAGTATACCCCGCTCACAGCCTTTATCGAGCAGGTGTACGAAGTGGGAAATAAGGCCGGGATGTTAAGGAAGCCAACAAGAAACGGACCTCCAGGAAAGAAAGATGAAGGGCGTTACTGTGCTTTTCATGATGTCAATGGGCATGAAACTGCGAATTATCGCCATTTGAAGGATCACATTGAAGATCTTATAAGAAGGGGTTACCTGACTGAGTTCGTAGCCCAAGAAGCGAAAGGATACAAGAATGATAGAATTAATAAGGAAACAGAAAAGGTAAATCCAGAGCGCCATACAAGAGCGAATATCATTTATACTATCATAGGTGGACCTTACATTGGGGGTACGAGCAGGAACGCCCATAAAAATTACACTCGGGAAGCCAGGAACACACCCCTCACAAATGTGTACAACTTGTCTGAAAGGCAACCTAAACTTTTTAAAGGCGATTCACTGAGGAGGATGCCAGACATGTACACCATCCCCATAACGATGCCTTGGTAATTAAGGCTGCAATCGGAGGTCTAAACGTACACCGGGTGTTGGTGGATAATGGAAGCTCGGTTAACATCTTGGCGTACAGCACCTATCAGAAGATGGGGTTACTTGACAAAGAAATGGCTCCCTCCTACAACGAGTTATATGGATTTACTGGTATCCCATCAGGGTGCAAGCAAGGCGAACCCTGTGGAAATTGATTTTGATCCACGTATGCCAGAAACAAAGGAGAAGACCGGGGCGGCTGAAGACACTTTGTCTATTCCAGTGGATGCAGCTGATCCCACTAAGGAGTTGAAAGTTGGTAAATAGCTGAACCCCGAAATCAGGGAAGCACTGGTCTCGTTTTTGAAGGATAATTTAGATATATTTGCATGGAGCCACGAGGATATGGTGGGAATAGACCCAAGGGTGATGTGTCATCATTTAAACATCGATCCAGAAATGAAGACCGTAAGGCAGAAGAGGAGAGCAATAAGTGGGGAAAGAGCCATTGCATTGAAGGAAGAGGTGGACAGGTTGTTGAAGGCCAAACTGGTAAGGGAGTCTTTTTACCCCATGTGGTTGGAAAATCCAGTCTTGGTAAAGAAACCTAATTGCAAGTGGCGTACGTGCGTCGATTTCACTGATTTGAACAAGGCATCACTAGTACAAAACTGACCTTATACGTCGCCTCTTATACGTTGGTTCTGGCCAAAGGCGACGTATAAAGTAGTTATATACGTCGGTTCCGCATAAAGGCGACGTATAAGGTCAATTTTTAAATTTTTTACGTCGGTTGAACAAAACGTCGATGTATAAAGTCATATTATACGTCGGTTGAGGAAAAGGCGACGTATAAAATGCTACTTTATACGTCGGTTGAGAAAAAGACGACGTATATAATGCTGCTTTATACGTCGGTTGAGAAAAAGGCGACGTATATAATGCTACTTTATACGTCGGTTGAGGAAAGGCGACGTATATAATACTACTTTATATGTCGGTTGAGGAAAGGCGACGTATATAATACTACTTTATACGTCGCTCTTAATATAACCGACGTATAAAACCTTTAAAGAAATTAGAAGTTGCCACGTGTCACATTATTATAAAACATATATATACGTCACATTCTCTTAAATCCGACGTATATACTATTTTTAGCAAAATAATACTCAATAATCTAAGTTGTTCCCGAACTCTCTCCACTTCCATCTCTCTTTCTTCTCTCCATCTTTCAATCTCGCACACACACAGACGCACACGAAACACCCATCATACACACACCCACAAACTCGCACACAAATCTCCTCCATCTCTTCCTCATCTCCGCTGCTACAAGTCTACAACACAACCACCACCGTCGGCAACCTATCGACCACGGTGGTGCCTCCATTTTCCGACCGACCAACACCCATAATCCATACATAAAAGTAATCCTCTCATCCTCCTTAATCTATTCACACCATCAATTTCGACAAAATCATCATGAATCCAAATCCCCCTAACTATATATAAACCCTAATTTTTATACCCAATTTGGATAAAATTGATATCAGGTCTAAGAAGCAGAGAAAGAAAGTCAAAAAAAGAGGAGGTGATAGTGGAGGCTGATTTACAAAAGTATGCAATCTTTCCCCATAACTTTACAAAGAGTTCTGTATATTTTATGTGTACTTGGATTTTGTTTTTCTAATTGTTTGATAATTTGTGTTGGGTATTCTTGTTTTGATGAATTTGATGCATATGTGAGAATTAGCCATGAATTAGCTGGAGCTCCGAAACAATTGAACTCTCCTGGTAATATTCTTCTGTTAAATGGAGGTATCGGCAGATTTGCTATTGTGTTAGATCTTTTTTTATCTTATTTACAATTTCTTGGAGGTATCCCATATATTGTTGCATCGATCGAGTCAACTTAATGTGATCCTATAATTATCATCTCTTATGTTTCTTCTTCCAATCTAGTTCTTCAAATTCTTCTCTAAAATGGTGTCAAATTCATTTACAAAGTTATTAGGAGTAGCTTTCACTATCACAAACACACGGATTTGGCTATACTGTGTTGTTTGGTGAAATAGGTGTAGAACCGCGAAAAAGTGATTTTTGGGTTGTTTTTTGCAGCAAAGGATGAAAAGGAAAGAAAACGGCACTGTTCTCGACAAGTCTCATATACCACCTTTGGGGGGGGAGACAACTCCTGCAAACCAATGGTGCAGTCCTTGATAATCAATCGCTATACAACATCATTGGACACCATTTTAGACCTGAGCTTGGACCTGAGCTTATTTGTTCTGTTTGGTTTTGGTGTTCCGTTGTATATATTTTTATAATATCAATATCCTGTTTGATGGGTGAAGAAACATCATTGCATTAATAGGATTCTTTGTACAAAGATATCAGAAAGTGACTGATATTTTATTCCTCTTGCAGCAACCACCTGCTCCCTGGTTAAACCAAAGGCCCCACTTGATGTCAATGTTGGTAAGTAATTAGATATAACTGCATCTTATGTAGACTTGTAATATATATGTCACAACACTACTACATATCTTTTTTCCAGCTTATGATGAAGGGCGTGAAGAGGTTGACACCTATAATACAATATTCAGTTATTCATTATGTTGCTTTCTTCTTTTTTATTGCCAACAAACTGATAAGTTCAATTTTGGATGTGTAATTCTGGGATTAAAGGTCAGAGAGAACCAAGCTTGGGAGTATGATTAGTGCTGCATTGGTGACCATCTTGGTTGGAATTACTGCTAGTAATTTGGGAATCATTCCTTACGAGGCACCTGCGTACTCCGTTGTGTTTCAGTATCTTCTACCATTGACAATTCCTTTGCTGTTGTTTAGAGCAGATATGTGGAATGTGATACACTCAACGGGGACACTGTTTTTTGCCTTCTTGCTTGGATCAGGTCATAGTCTCACACTTGAATTGCTCAGGCTTTCAGAAAGCTGTACCCGATCTCTTTCTCTGTACTGGAAACTTGTCATACTTCGTGATCAGTAATTATCTTTTTCTTTAGCTTACCTGTGTTTATATATCTTATATGGATCTATCTTTTGCTTAGCTGTGTTTCATTTCTGCAATCTCTCTTACATATCTATTGCATTTTTTAAATATTTTACAATCATCGTGTATGAATAATTCCTCCCGTAAAAGACTTCGTCTCTGCAGCCCTCACACCAACATGTCAGTAACTTTGCAAGTTTTTACTTGGCCAGACTTGTCCCGTGCTACCTTTTGTCCAAAATAAAGAAATTTTTTTTCTTAAATTGTGAATGTAAGTGTACTTTGAAGGATGGCATTATGCACATTAACAACAAAGACATCCTGTTGAATAAGGTGTGCTTTTTGTGTTTAGTTATATGTATATGTTAATTTGTTAGCAGGGGAGTCATACTTTTTATCTTGCATTATAGGTGTCGTTCAACTTGAATCCTTGAATAAATGAATTTGTGGAAACTAATCCTCCCAGTAATATGTTGTTATTTCCTTAAATAAGAAAATGGTAACTTGAGTTAATTATTTGACATTTTGCAGCCTGATTCACAACGTATTATATGTAAAGGAAATGGGATTGTGGAAATTATTTGATGTGCCAATTTATATTTGTAATTTTGCTCTATCGATTGTTTTTTTTTTAATTCAGAGATCTCATTTTAAAGTTATGGTTTACGGCTGATGATCTACATCACTGAAGTTATGGTTTGTTAGGGCTAGCTCTGTTCTGATTCTTTTTGGCGGTGAAGATGCTCTGTTAGGGCACTTATGGTTGAATAGTATGGCTCAGAATCATCTTTGCATGGCGTTCAACACTACCGAAAGTCAACTGGATTGCATGTGGCTGACCAGACACCTTCCACTCCAGCCAAAGTTCAAGTGCATCTACCTTGGCAAAACCATATTCCTCCATATATGTATAATTATCAGAACTCTGTTGAGAAATTAAATGTATGACATGGTTAATCAAGAATTTATGTAATAATTATTTCAATTTAATTAATAACTTTGTTGAGAAATTTGGATTGCAAGTTTTTTTATTATTATTTTTGTTTGTAATAACAGGAATTTTGGTATATATATAAATATAAAATGGGGAAAAATTGTCATTTTTCAATAGACAATATACGTCGGTTTGTTAGACAATATACGTCGGTCTTTTGGATTGTATATGCTGGGTCTTTTTTGACAATATACGTCGGCTTTTTACTACATTATACGTCGGTCTTTTTTGGACATTATATGTCGGCTTTTCTCTACATTATACGTCGGCTTTTTAGCGACGTATATTTAGACTTTATACGTCGCCTTTTTAACCGACGTAAAAGAGGGGTGACTTTATACGTCGCCCCTCCTTACGTCGCCAAAATGCCGACGTATAAGGCATATTTAACCGACGTAAAAGGCCAGTTTTGTACTAGTGCATGTCCCAAGGACAGCTTTCCACTTCCATGTATCGATCAGTTGGTTGATGCTACGTCTGGTCATGCTTTACTAAGTTTCATGGATGCATACTCGGGATACAATCAAATTCCGATGTACGAGCCTAATCAGGAGGATACCTCTTTCATAACCGATAGAGGCCTTTACTGTTACATTGGGATGCCCTTCGGACTGTTGAACGGTGGAGCAACTTACCAAAGGCTGGTTAACAAGATGTTTAAGGATCAAATTTGGAAAACCATGAAAGTGTACGTCGATGATATGTTGGTTAAATCCAAGAGGGCAGATGAACACGTCACTCACCTAGCCGAGATGTTTGGTATCTTAAGGAGGTACAAGATGAAGTTGAACCCCCAAAAATGTGTTTTTGGGGTTGAATCTAAGAAGTTTTTGGGCTTCATTGTGAATCATCGAGGAATTGAGGCCAATCCTGCTAAGATAAAGGCATTGGTCGAGATGAGATCCCCCCGAAGTGTGAGGGAAGTCCAAAGCCTCACGGGGCGATTAGCGGCTTTTAATAGGTTTGTTTCAAAATCCTCGGACAGATGTAGAGAATTCTTCACGGCTATTAAGAAGGGGAAAGGTTTCGAGTGGACACCCGAATGTGAGGCTGCCTTCACAAAGCTTAAGGAACAATTGGGAAGCCCCCCACTTCTGGCAAAGCCTGTGGAAGGTGAAACCTTGATTCTGTACTTGGCAGTCTCTGAACACTCTATCAGTTTGGTTCTTGTCCGTGAGGAAGATCAAATACAATACCCAGTATACTATGTAAGTAAGATGCTTCTGGATGCTGAAACTCGGTATACAAATATGGAGAAGCTGGCTTACGCACTGATTCTGGCATCGAGAAAGTTAAGGCCATACTTCTAGGCACATAAGGTAGAGGTACGAACATCATTCCCACTAAGGCAGGTCCTGTACAAACCTGAAGCCTCGGGAAGGTTAATGAAATGGGCCGTGGAGTTAGGTCAATTTTATGTCGAATACAAGCCAAGAACAGCTATTAAGGGTTAAGCACTTGCTGATTTCTTTCTGGAATTCCCATCATCTGTTGATGTGGAAGCCAAGGAAGGGGTAGTTGAACCCCTAGAGAAGGGAACTCCACCGGAAACCTGTACACCATGGTGGACATTATATGTGGATGGAGCTGTTAATGGAAACGGAGCAGGTGCTGGCATAATACTGATAAGCCCCGAGGGCCACAAGTTGCAAAGTTCGATTCATTTTACATTCAAGGCTACAAACAATGATGCCGAATACGAAGCCCTGATTGCGGGTTTGAAACTTGCACTTGAAATGAAGGTGGTGAATATGACTGTGTATAGTTATTCCATGTTGGTGGTGGGTCTTATCAAAAGAAACTTTCAAGCTTGGGGTCCACGCACCGACTTGTACATGAGGTACGCTCGAGAGTTGATGAGCAAGTTCGGGGAGATAAACCTTGTACAAATTCCAAGGACGGAAAACTCAAGTGCTGATGCCTTAGTTAAGTTGGGTTCCACCAGGGAGGCGACTATGTTAGGGGTGATACCGTTGGAGATACAGCAGCAACCTAGAATTCCAAGATTCGATTGTATGGATATTGAAGTTCAGATGGAGGATACATGGATTACTCCCATTCTGGAGTACATCACAAATGGGATTCTACCAACTGAAAAGGATGAAGCCCGAAGAATGAAGTACATGGCCACGCGCTATGCTCTTTACGATGGAAATCTATATAAGAGGGGCTTCAACAAGCCGCTTCTACGATGTATAGCAGGCAGTGAGTGCGAATATATTATGCGGGAAGTACACAAAGGCATATGTGGAAACCACTCTGGAGGAACCTCATTGGCCCATAAGATACTTCGACAGGGGTACTATTGGCCGAATCTACAATAGGATGCTCAAAAATTCTCAAAGGCATGTGATCGGTGTCAAAGGTATGCCAATTCCAATAGGAACCCTGCTGCGCCATTAAAGCCACTCTCTAGCCCATGGCCTTTTACTGTTTAGGGGATTGATTTGATTGGAGAACTCCTAAAAGGGAAGGGAGGAGTAAAGTACGCTGTCGTAGCTGTGGATTATTTTACGATATGGGTAGAGGCTGAACCCCTGGCTACGATCACCGCATCCAAGCTCAAGGAGTTCGTGTTCCGGGAAATTGTATGCCGGTATTGGGTTCCCTATAAGTTAATATCTGACAATGGCAAACAGTTTGATAGCAAGGAAATGAGAGGTTTATGTGAGGACCTCGGAATTGTGAAAGGTTTTTCTGCAGTATGCCATCCACAAAGCAACGGTCAGACTGAAGCCGTCAATAAAATCATTAAACACACTCTAAAGGCAAAGTTGGAAGATAAAAAGGGTTGCTGGCCAGAAGAGCTTCCAATGGTGTTATGGTCCTACAATACAACACCAAGGACTACGACTGGTGAATCCCCATCTACTTTAACCTATGGGTGTGAAGCAATGGTACCCGTGGAAATTATTGTTGGCTCATTCAGAAGGGATAATTTTGATCCCATGGAAAATGAAGTTAATCATCGTTTGTATTTGGACTTGGTGGAAGAGGTCCGTGCAACCTCTTAGCTGAGGCTTGCAGCCTATCAATAAAGGACTCTCAAGTACTTTGATGGCAAGGTTCGAGCACGACCTTTAAAGGTTGGTGATCTGGTTTTAAGGAAGATGATGCCCAACATGAGGACTCCAGGACATGGGGCCTTTGAGGCAAACTGGGAAGGCCCATTTATGATCAAGTCGGTCTTATGGGAAGGTACTTATCATTTGGAGGATTTGGACGGGAAGCTAATCCCGAGGGCGTGCAACGCCGAACACCTTAAGAAATATTACCAGTAGTTGAACCCAGGTAACATTTCTTGTAGACCTCTTTCAGGTGTAGGAGAATAAAAGTGGCTTATTAGTTGTAGCTACCATAATATTAGGATCAGTCGATTAGGAATTTCCCTTTCATGTTAATAAAGTGCTCGGGGGGTTGTGAATGTACGCCTACCTGTTGAACACCCATTATGATTTGATTTAATGAATATGAAATCAACTTGTTTTGCTTTTATCTATGTTTTATTCATTAAATTGTATGGATTTATTTGGATGAATGCATGCTATGTGTAACCTGCTTTATTCATGTTTTAAAGAGGATATGACTGTTGAACCTAGTTCTTCACTATAAGTCTAATTATATTAAAGAACTCGGGGGTAGTAGGTATACATTAATTAATGGAAAAATCACTTGGCTTAAAAATGGGCAAATTTTAAAGGAAAATTTATCTAATGGAATGGAAGCACATGGATTAGGTGCTTATGGATGGAAAACATATGGAATATGTGTTTATGGATTACACGGGTTATATGTATGGATTATATGGATACATGGAGGGTAACGTACATGGATTACGTGCACACGGATTGGAACATGTATGGCTTATGCATGAAATGGGGGGGAACCCCAAGACAGAAAGACCCTAGAGAAACTAGGGCCGTGAGGTTCAATCGCTTGAACCCTAAATTACCGTGTAATCAATATGGTGGATAACCAATCTCACTATAGGACTTGTATGTAGTTGTGGAAACTAAGTACAAATTTGCAAAATGGCCTTGTGATGACCCCAGGGAAACTGGGTAAGTGAGGCCCAACCTTTGAATAATAGGAATGGCTAAGGAAATTGGTTTTGCGAGGAAGTCGCATGGAAATAGGAATCAAGGATGGTGGGAGCCTAGTGTGTTCCAATAACAACACATATAGGGGTACGATTGGTGGAACATCAATCATCCTTTAGTAAATACCTTATGGTTAATAAGGATTGGTTGCAAGGTAAGGATTTTGGATGGAAATGGCAAGCTCAGTGAGAAACTCACTTGGTTGTGAAAATTCATAGGTTCCTGACAGGTTTTGTCAAGACATTTTAGGAGCATGACAGGTGAAATACCTATTGTTCTTAAGGTAGGGATACATGTTCGTTTCATTAGTGATCAGGGGTACAACGGGTGAACCCCAAAATTAACAAAGGCTTGTTATCCTAAGGGGAATCATGGCATAGATACTTAATTGAACAAAACATGGTATGGACATTTTACTAGATTTGGCATGCAGAGTAAGGAACACCAAGTACTGAATTAAGTGTTGGTGTGTGCATATGTGTACATGTAAGTTAACTACATGGCAAGCATACACTAAGCAAAAGCAAGAAAATCCATAAAACGAAACTACATGTCTTAGGCAAACCAAGTTAAAGGTTACGTCTTGTGAAGCATTCAGAGGAGCCCACACCCTCAAAATAATCAGTTCGTGACAATCATTACCAAAGGAGTTCAAGAAATGGTTTAATTAAAAGAGTTCCTGGTAGGAGGATTACTGGATTATTTTGGTTGGGGAAGCTGGTGGAGTTGCCTGAGCAGGGGAAGTCTTCACGACCTCAGGATCTGTTGATGGGATTAACTCCTGGGGTGCCATGACGGAATCCCCACCTTTAGCTTCAACTTCAGGGGCTACCAACGGTTCCTCCTGCGTCTGAACAACAGCTGCCACTTGCATCTCCTCAATCTTGTCTTGGAAAGCTTCTTCAATCTTCATTTCGGGGATGACTGCAAGTTTCTCTTCCTTTATCAATTCAATGGCATCAACGGCGTCTTGACCCAAAAGGCTCCACTCAAAATCAGGAAAACTTCATACATAGAAGACATATAGTCTCTCACACCAGCTTTGTAGCCTAAGTTATACTCTTTGCCTTCTTGCTTGGAGAGAGAGACTTTGTACTTGGCAATCGCACCGTGAAGGGATCTGACCTTTAACTCAAGCTTCTCCTTCTCCTTCTTGTGAGCTGTGGCAGCATCCTCTCTTTCCTTATCCATTTTCAGGACGATAGTATCCAGGGAATCCTTATCCTTCAGTAACTTATCTTTTTCTTGGATCAGTATGCCCTCACTCTCGTACAACTTTCTGTTAGAATCAAGAAGCTTCTTTCTGTCGTCTTGAAAGGCCTTCAACTCTGATTGTACCCTGAATAGCTCTGCATGCACCCTGGAATTCCCATTTGCTGCTTCAACAATTTGATCGATGTGCTTCAAATGCAAGAACAAACTTTCTGCATTTACGAGTGGAACCCTGCTCGCTGCCTCTTCAAAGCTCAGACTATCCCATTCCAGGATGGATTGCATGGGAACCTTATCTTTTATCGAGTCAATAAAGGCAGTCAAAGGGGTAGGAGGAATAACTTTCGGAGGGCTTTGTCCCATCTCATTTTTGGAGCGCCTGCTATTGCCGGTGCCGGAGGTTCCAAATTGTTCAGGGGTACATTGGGAGGTCCTCTTCTTAGAAGCAGAAGCTTTCTCTGGCCGGACTTGGCTGGAATTAACAGTCGGAGTAGGAGTTCTTTCAGAAATAGGAGGCATGCTTGCTGGCTTGGAAGTGCTCTTGTGGCCGGAGCGTTTGGTGACAAACAAAGGCACGGAGAATGACATGTCTGCATCATAAACAAAAAGATGGGGTTAGAAGACATAACAAGGGAAATCATTGCAATAAAGATAATAACACAAAGGCATATCCAAGGAGTTAAGTAGTATGCATAATACAGTTAAGATGTTAAACGAGGTACGCCTATATGACTGATAACCAGTGTTACTGGGGGTTTCATCTACTAGGGTCCCCACATAGAGAGTGTTCTCAAAAGGGGTACCATCAACCCCTGGAGCCACAGAAGTACAAGCATGGCTGAAGCCTAGTTCAATTAATCTATCTTTTGTAAGTAGGCTGGCACCATCCCTTAGCTTCACACATTTCTTCAAAGCTTTATAAGCTCTTTTTAACTCTTCCCCCTCTAATGGAGTCTGAAGAGGCATTGATGGATTGGGGTTGAAATCTGTTCTATAGGTGGGATAGTTATAGCAATATAGAAATTGCTTATGCCATCCAGACATACCTTTCTTGTTGCCTTTTATATATTTACCTTGGTGAATATTCCAGGTGGTTAAATAAAAGAAGCCGGAGGTTTTTCCAGTCTCCTTGAGTTGGTAAAAGAAGCCCAACTCTCGAGCTGACAACTTAACTTGAAACAAAGAGTCATATAGGATGTACATACACACCGCCATGCGGTAGGAATTCGGAGTTAATTGAAGAGGAGCAAGGCCATAAAAGTCGAGTATTTCTTTGATGAAAGGATGAAAGGGCAAGGATAGCCCCAACCTAAAAAATTGGGCAGACATGACAGCACCGGGGATCATTTGGTCTGGTTCAAAGTTGGAAAAATCGTGACACCTCTCGTCAGGCTGGGGTACAACCAATGTACACCCAGGGTCACAAGCCCATAACAGGTTGGCTAATTTTTGGGCTGTCATGGAGGTACGGGTGTTAGCACAGGAATATTGGGGAAAAGAGGCATTGGTGACGGTAACAGGCTTAACTTCAGTTGAGGACTCTTCGCTTGAATCCGAAGTATTGAAGGGTTCAACTGTTGGGGATAAGTGACCCAGTGAATCAATCTCCTCTCCAGATTCAGAAGAGTCTTAACTCACTGTGGAAGGTGCAACTGGAGAAGGGTCCAAGGGGCGAGACTTGACTGAGATTTGGGCAGTAGTAGGATCAAGAACCTTAACTTTACAGCGGGTACGTCCGCTCACAGTGGAAGTTAGGGGAGTAAATTTGGACATGGGGCTTGGAGATGAGGAATGATCATTTTCAGAGGCCGCTGGCAGTTGGGAAGCCTCTTTGATAGATGAACTCCAGGACGCAAAAGGTGTGGCTTGACTCGACATCTGCACAAAGAAAAGCAGAGTGAGCCTCTAGTCCTTTGTGCATTTCTTACATTGGAGTAACACTTGTGAAAAAGGGGAGCATGGAGAAAAAAGGGTATTGAAATGGTAGCTATGGTAGGGGTTCAAGCATGGGAATCCCTAAGTTATCCGAGGTTACATTGTTCGTAGGTTCCAGTAGGGGAAGGGCGGTGATGTCAAAGTTTCATATAGGGATTCATCTATAAAGACCCATACGCAGACAAAGGTTGGAGGCTGTAAGGAAAAGAGGTGAATACATCATGTCATAAAACTAGTGTCGAAGGGGTTAAAGCCCAAGTTATATGATGGTATCATTGAATGGGTCCCAATAGAGGGAGCCAGGTTCAAGATTAAACAAGACAAATCAAAGCCTAATATGGAAAAGTGCGTATATAAACCAAATTAAAGTCTAAAAGCTAGGAGAACATGGAAGGACTGGCTTACGCATAATGAAGGCATATGAAGGGACATTCAGCCACACAAATACAAAACAATCATGGAGAAGATCAAAATGTAAACGCAATCAAAGGATCTATATATAATTCTGACTATGTGAGTGTGAGGATATGAACAGATGTGAATGGGATTATTATGTGAAGAAAACAAGTTCAATTCAATTATAAAATGTGACATGCAAATGGAGGTAGGGACCATTTAAAGGAGGGTATACCAAACAGAGGGGATATGATGGAACTACTACTGTGGGATGTTGGTCATTGACGAGCACAGGTGCATGAGGTGTGTGTTCGTGGGTACTTATCGGTATGTGTAAAAGAAAAAATATTCAAAACTATGGTAATTAGAATTAGAAGGGAAGTAAAGAATACATGGGATTTGAGAGGATGATCGGAAAATGGAATCTTTCGTCGGAACTAGATTTGTGAAGGTGAAACGTCTCAAGAAGAGAGTAAAGAGGACTGCATCTTTTCTTGTAAAGGTTGAAAGAAGGAAAAGGGTGAGGATGTTTGTATATATAAGCGTGTGGGGATATGAACGGATGGGATATGTGGCCTAATCTAAATGAGCCCGCGTGCAAGACTGAAAAGAAATGGTAGTTATTGATAGGTTTTGGGAATATGAAGGTATTGAATATGGACAGATAGTGGGCTTGGTACAATGGTTGATCGAGGAGAGAGAGTTTTTGTAAAATTCAAAAATCGGAAAATTGAATATTAATAGGACTTTAGCTACTTGAAGCATATCGTTTAGAAAAAGAGTTGCATCTGGAATGTCTCTTGAATAGTCGTATGGAATATGGATGTTTATGGGAAGGGTGAAACTGGGAAGATTTGTCGGTTTTACCTAAGTAAGGATGTGGTGGAACACTGAGGTCCAAGCTTGAGGGTACGATTATTAACACAAGGAGTTCAATAATCGAACCCCTTGTTTCTTACAACGAGTGCGCTCGCGTGAGCTTAGGGGTTCACATGGAATGAAGGTGTATGATGCGCGGATAGTATTGGGTTCCTTTTGCAGTTAAATGGCTACAAGGAACCGGGGGGTAGTTGTTGTGCCCAAAATTCGTCTTGGACTTGATTTAAGGCCCATTAAGGTTATAAACTTGATTTACTTAAATATGGAGAGATGGGTTGGGCTAAGGACTGAGTATAATGATCTGACATGCCTTGGAAGCGGATTTGGAAAAAGGGTTCTGAACATTTGGTTTGGAGTTTGCTCATAAGGGGTTTCAAGTACACGAACCCAAGAGTGGGGGGTACGGCTATGGTAAGGTGAGAGGAGGGTTCACTTAGAGAAGGGACTTTTAGGATGGGGGTACGTGCATGAACCCCGAAGGTTTCCAGAAAACACACCAACAGTCCCAGAATCTCCTGGAATATAGGAGATTGGATAGTGCACGTTGTAATAACCTTCTGGATAGCTCCTAAACAGTAGGAACAGCTCAACAACCGTGCTTATCATGGATTAATATCATATAAATATGGAATATGTATATATGCGTGTATATTTATGGATATATCAAGAAAATATGCAGATAAAATCATGGGATAACAGTTGGATAATCATGGAAGTATGGACAAACGATCGAGGGAAGTTTGTTATGGAGGATCAGGCTTCTCAGCTCGTGGACGATTAACAAGAACTACATGGGACTTGATCTCTTATATAATAAGGGTATGTACGCAATTTGCAAGGGTTAGACACACCTAAACTCCTCTAACACTTGCTCCTAGATGTTGGCTCTCGATTGAATAGGTTATATTCAGTCACCGTAGGTTGGAGTACTTGCAAACTCAGTCCGTAAACACACTCTTCCTCCTTTCGGATTAGGGTTCATGAGATTAGGGTTTTTGGCTTGTAATTCGATTTATTTGATTGACATTTTTTGGTTTTCTCGGTTTTTTCTTGTAATTCTTTCATTTAAAGTGTTGTACCAATTTTCCCTCACAACATATATATATATATATATATATATATATATATATATATATATGAGTGGCACTCCAAGAAGAACACTTTAAATAAAGAACAAAGAATAACACATGGCTTAACCATTCATTTTTTTATAAAAATTGGACGGCCAGGATTAAAAGATAGAATTAGTAATGGGCTTGAGTATATATCATAAAATATAGATACAACTGTTGTATCTAACAGCTCGCTTACTAACGTCTGTCTCTCTCTCTAACGACTCTCTCACCCAAGCTGCAACTCTCTCTCTCCACATATAATCACGATTTTCTCAAAATCTCTCTCGACGAACTACAAACTCTTCTCTCTTGATCAGAATCTATGAAATTACGGCTCAAAATCCGTGAAAACCGTAAACTCTCACTCATCAAAACTTCAATTTGACGTAAATTCATCTTCAATTCGAGGTAATGATATTTACATCTCATCCTGCTTGTTATTTAGGCGAAATTAATAAAATTAGGGTTTGAAGATTTCATTTTTTGATTCCGTACTAGATGCTTGTTTGAATGAAAGTACACATATTAGATTCTATATCGGATGTTGTATATTACTATTGTTTTATGAAAGTGATTTTTCAAGTGATTCAGTTAATGATTCTTTGCTTATTTTTGTTAGAAATTTTGTTATATAATGCATTTAAGACTCGTTAGATGAAGTTGTAAGTGATTTTATGGTTGATTTTGTTATTAAATTTATGATTTCGTACATTTCTTTTAATATATAAAGTTTGGTATTTTTTAGTCTCGTTTTATATGAGTTAAGTTGAAAATGATTCCGTTATTGATTCTATGGTTGCTTTATTAGTGAATATGTGATTCTATAGTTAACTAATTGTTAGTATTTGTCAAGCTTAAGTTACTAAGATGCATGTGTGTTGTAATACTGAATGGTGATTATATATATCCTCTATTTATGTTCTCAATATTTTGCTATTATTTGGCTCTTTCATACAGTGCTGCTAAGCGACTTCAGAATCATACCAAGACTCTTGGTAGTTTTGGTGCATGGAATAGATGTTTATTTGGTGAAAGTGATTCCGTCGATGATTCTGTGATTCTTTTATAGATTCTACAGTTTTATATGCAATAGGCCCCGCCAGGGGAACCTATCTTAATAAAATTGGTAATAATCAAGGTAAATGATTCCATGGATGATTCGATGGTTGGTTTTGTTAGTAATTATTTGGTTGGGGTGCCCCTGGAGGGGCCACAATATTTTAACAAACTATAGAAAATTGTGTTTTGCCAGGTGACACCTTCACATATCAGTTTGTGGTGGACAGGGTAAATATTAAAACTACTCTTCATGCTAGTGGCGACTATGAAGCTCAGTGCAGCTGATTAGATGGCTGGTAAGAATTTTTGTTCTTTCTTTAATCTCCAGACCCTGGCTTTACGATGTAGAGTAGAATCGAGAAACTGAAGGTCTTTAATATCACTACTAAGAGAGGATTGTTTTTTCTGAATGTTGCATCAACTTAAAATTTCTTCCACCATTAATGCATATTTATTTAATTTATGCAGATAGGGGCACCTATTATCTAGCTTTAAGGTTTATTTCTTGCAACTAATTATATGTATTTAGTTAATACATAAGTGTGGTTATCTCTGTATAGACTGATTTTCGGATATTTAGCAGCTTCATTGGATTCTTGTTTTGACGATTTAAGTTTTATTCAGACTATAGAAAGAATTTCATAAAGTAGTCTTGACAATGGTAGAATTGAATATTGAGGGCTGTCATTGGTTTTGTGGTTTAATATGTACAGTCTTGTGTAAGATTTTCTGTGGAATCTTTAAATTGTTTTTAGGGTCAATTTTTAAAAGTGAAGCCTAAACTAGATGATGATTCTCTGTTTGATTCTGTGATAGTTTCTATAATGAAGTTTACAGGTTTAGTTATGGGGACAGGTGTAGTATGTTATTTTGTGAAAAAAGAGCATACATTACATTGTTTTCTACAGTCGATTATTTTGATTGTATGGGGACAAGTGTAGTTGGTTGATTGTTTCTAACACATGACGATGACGATATTAAGCTCGATACTTATTTGAGTAAATTTGATTCTATGATAGATTCTTTGGCCAAATAGTCTAAGATCAATTTTGATTTACATATTTTTAAGGATTTCGTCTTTGTCACTGTGCATTGATTTTTCTTATAGAGTTTCAAATGAGTAACAGTGATGCAATAGTGAGAAGGTTCTGCTATTTCAAATGAGTGATGCTATTTCAATTATAACTTAAGTACTAACATCTTAGATACTTGTGAAGGTTCTGCTAGATAATTATTAAAATCGCTTTCCACTGTCTCCAGATCCATCAGAGACGTGCAGTTATTACAAATGTAATGCATGAACTGCGTACAATTTCTGCTTTAAAAGAAGGTAAACTCGAATTTCATAGAGAAGGGGCAGGTTCGTCATCATTAGCATACAGATCTCTGATCCAAGTATGTGTTCTTTCTATCAGATAGACAGTTTTAAGCAGTTGTACTTGTCATTTATGCCTTTATGGTGTGAGTTTCTGATTATTCATTGCATTGTAAGGTCATCCCTAATGGAGTAAGATTATTTAGCATTTCTAATTCCTATTGCAAAATACAACATATCAAATATAGTGTTTAATCTCCAACAAGAAGTTCTACTTTTACCTCTACAAAGCATATTTGTCTAATTTTTTTTTCTCACAATCTGAAAAGACCAAGTTTATATTAAGGATATGTAAAGTTGCATAAAGTAAATTCGACATGTTCCTTTTCCCATTTTTTGTGTGTTACTATAGCATTCCCTTGGAGATGGAAATTTCCATTTGCGTGGGAAACCTAAAAATGACACCCCGCAGAGGTACTCTAAGAGTGTCTATACAATTTTGCCATAAAATATGTCTCGAGCTACACCCGTTAAATCCTCTCAGTGTTTCCTTTCTTTGTAATAATAGGCTGGCCCCGACGAGTCCCTTCAAGATCTTGCTCGAATGCTCGTAGAATCGTGCAATATAGAATATCTGCAGTTCTAATTCTGGATTCCACGGAAGATGGATCTTGTCCAAAGCTGTTACATGTAGCATGCCTAGTTGGCATATTGAAATGTGGGTCTTGTCCTGCTAATTTTGAGACTTTTCCTCTGAAGTGAACGCCTTTCTGATGATTTTTTTTTTCCTATCCTGGAAATAATTAGATATATGCAGGCACCTGGGAGACCGCCTTGAATATCTGCCACTCTTTCAACAACCAGTGTGTAGCCTTCTGTTAGGTACCTGGAGAACAGATGGAGGTTCAGGTGGTCCTCTGTTGTTAACATTACGCCCCAGGGAATTACTTTGCTATGCACTTCATCTGTTTACAGAAGGTACAGAACAACTTTCCTTTGTATTTAAGCAAAATGGAAGTCAAACATTGATGATATAGCTGCTTTATTATTATTTATTAAGCATTTGAATTCCTTTTCCATTGTTACCAAATTTATGCGCTAATAATTATATTTTCTTTGAAAGATAAGTTATCTAGATGATGTCAACTTTGCAGAAAGATTCATGCTAGCTAAAAAGAAAATGAATCTTGATAGTTGTAGATTCTTGGTCTTGGATGAGGTAGATCATCTAGTGGATTTGGTTTTTGAAGATGAGATACGGGATGTGATCAATCACTTCAAAGATCAAAGGCAAACTCTACTATTTTCTACTACTATGCCAACAAAGATTAAGAATTTTGCTATGAATGCATTGGTTAAGCCTGTCATCGTCAATGTTGGAAGGGCTGGAGCAGCAAATCTTGATGTCATTCAAGAAGTGGAGTATGTGAAACAAGAGGCGAAATATGTGTACCTTCTTGAATGCCTGCAAAAGACTCCATCGCCTGTTCTAGTATTTAGTGAGAGCAAAGCTGAAGTCGATGAAATACACGAATATCTCATCTTAAAAGCAGTTGAAGTAGTGGCGATTCACGGGGGTAAGGATCAGCAAGAAAGAGAGTATGCAATCTTCTCTTTCAAAGCTTATAGGAAAGATGTGCTAGTTGCAACTGATGTGGCCTCAGGGTTTGAATATTCCAAACATTCAGCATGTTATCAATTTCGATATGCCGGATGAAATTGAAAACTATGTTCATAGGATTGGAAGGATAGGGAGATGTGGAAAAATTGGCACAACGACAACATTTAATAACAGTAGGCAAGGGGAAACAATTCTTCTTGATCTGAAGCATTTGTTAATTGAAGCAAAACAGAGATTACCTCCTGTGCTGGCCGAAGCAACAAGTGATACAACAGAGGTAAAAGAAGGATGTGGTAATTGTGGTGGACTAGGTCCCCGCATTCATAGTTGTCCTAAGCTAGAGCACCAGAATATGCAGCGTGCATCTAAGTTCAAGATAGATACTTTTGGGGCTGGGGGTTACAAACCTGAATTCTAGTTGGCAATTTGTGCAAGGCACTGGAGGATAATGTATCTTATATTTTACTTTCACTTCTGTTACTTGTTAGCATTTAGCTGTATAACTTACTGCTGTATATAAATAATTGTATGTTACTTCAGTATACTTCTCAACACATAGCACACATAGCACATGAACGTGACAATTTTATTACTTTATCAACAATCGCTTACAGAAGCTTGAAATATTATGTCAAAACTATAGTTGCAGTAGTACTATCAATGATTGATCAATCTTTTGTAAGGTTGGTAACTGTGATCTACTTTCAAGTAGATCAGACTGACAGACTAATCTTACTAGCATTAATTCCCATTCAAAACTTATGAAAGGACAAAAAAGTACAGAACACAAAACTGAAAGCTGCATAGCTAACTATTGTATAACTCTATTTTCTAAGTTATTCTTAGGTGGATGATGTTTTAGTCTACCGTAATCTGCACTATAAGCAACAAAACCAGACTCATTCTTCTTCTCCTTGACAAGTAGACTTCTTCGTCTAAATTTGCGTTCACTTTTCTTGTCTGCAACCAGTGTAGGGCCTTCAATCTTTTCTATACCAGTACTCGAGCTTCTCTGAATAGGAATTAACAAACTTCCACATCCACCTATAAATTATGTCAACCCCTATATTCCAGCTAGTTTTTAACTTTGATTCTTTGTCAGCTGCTTCATGCACATTATGTACCTGCAAACAAATTCACTAAATTTACTTTAAATTCATAAATCCTGGATCAGACTTGGTACAAGTTTTTCATGTCAACTCAGCTAGGATGTAGATTCTAAGTAATTTACTACAACTTAATTTAAAGTCGATAAGGAACTATAACACTCAGGCATCAATTTGGTTCGCCTCTGCGAATTCCCCTGCTTTTTCTTAAATTTAGATACTCCTATAAGCAAACATGAACAGCACACACTGATCATGATTAGATATAGCTGAAAATGATAATGTATAAAATGGAGGACGTTACCACTTCATCACTAGCATCATTATTCTGTCGTGGTTTTGCTGAATCATTGACACCTGAAAAAAAATTAAAAAAATTGAAGGAGTGAAAATGTGAAAAATACAATTACAGGAAACTCTAACAAAATAGATGAGCACCTTTACAAGAAACTACTAGTTTCAAGTGGCTTCCAGTATTGATAAACAAAATTACTAGAGATAAGCTTAACAACAATAGTAGTATATGCTGCAGCATTGCTTCTTGATGGTTATTTCTGCTTCCTTAAACACAAACCAGATAACAAAAGAGGAAAATAACAGACATAACATGTAAATATATATATAGACACTGCTCATAATTGGAGCACACAATTTTATCAGTAGTCAAATATGAGGTTTAAAAAATTAAGGGTCAAACCTAGGGACTAGCTAACAACTAACACAATTAAGAATCTCAAGTAGAATCAAAAGTGTGAAACTTAGAAAATGATCAAACGCAATTCAAGACAGCTAACACACACACACACACACAGATATATATATATATATATATATATATATATATATATATATATATATATATATATATATATAAGAATCAAAACTATAAATGTAGAATCAAGCTGAGAATCATTATTATTCAAAAGACAGATGGACAATTAAGGTAGAATCTAACATAGAATCGATATATAAAAATTCTCAAAAATACATAAAACATAAGTACAACTGAATTTTGATAACTTAATACAGAATCTAGCATAGAATCAACATTATTATACAGAATCTTATACCAAAAACAAGTAACCCTATTTCCAACAACTACACTTGCATCACATCTTCAATCCACTGTATCTAACCCGCTATCATCTTCCCCCTGCCTTAACTCTACAGTGCAGTCCGACATCACTTCATTATTCATTATTGTATCTAATGTACAGTAGAACTAACATAGAATCAAACTACATAATTATACAAAATGTTAAAAATTCTGAGTCACAAAATCTGTATATTAACTCATAAATTACTACAGTTCAAACTAATATGGAATCGATTATAGAATCAAAAGTAACAAAGACAACAAATTTGTGTAACACAAATGCAATAACAAAGCCACTCAAATCAAACCTCATTAAACAGAATCAGGCACAGAATCACTTAAAAGAATCTTATACAAAAACGAAATTGAAAAATTGAAATCATTCATAACATAGAGAGTAGAATCTAACATAGAATCAAACTGCAGAATATCTTAAAATCCTAAAAATCAATGTAAACTAGAAACTTATGAACCATTGAACCTGACAAGCATTCATTCATGTCATTAGCATTGAGTCCGCAGTAAGCAACAAAGCATTATTCGAAGTAGAACACATCACAGAAAATTGATAAAATCAGCTTAATTGTTGTTAACATGATCGATAAACAAAAAAGAGGTAATAAACAAGTAGTCTGTGCAAAGAAAATCGATAAACACTAGTAGAAGATCGATAAACACAAGCAAAGACGGTGAAATCGATAAAAACAAGCAGAGAGAGATGGTTGAGAGACGAGAAGAGATCGAGGAATTGTATGTATACGTGGGATGTAGATACAAGTTGTAACATAATTATGTTTTAATTGATTAACAGTATGTTGATGGTAGTATTTTTTTGTGATTCGTTCGCAGGGAAGGACTATTAATACAAGTTCAAGTTTTAATTCCTTAATATTTAGAAGTGTGAGAAATAATTGGTGTGTTCAAATAAACTAATTTTAAACAAGTACAACTAAAATTTAATTGATGAGGAAAAGCGATCCAAGAACTAGGGTTCTTCAATTGGTTCAATAATGTTGTTTTAATGCGATATATATTTTTTTTCTTTCATATTTTGCTAAAAACAATTCTTCTATCCTTTATAATGTTCTCTCCCAAGATACAAAATATTGTCTATAATCATATCTCAAAAGTCACTCCCATGATCAATTGAAATATAATTTTAGATTATTAAGACCCAAGAATTATAAGTTTCATAGTCTTCTTATTAATCTCCCGATTCAATAATTAAACTATGTCTATCAAATCATGAACAAGAATTATGACTCATTTCCCAATTTATCATAATCCCTATGAATACAATTAAAGGTTAGCTACTCCCTTAATTGGGTTGAGCCCTCAATGATAGATTAGCAAAAATAGAGAATTAACATCACAATCAAACAAGCATATTTCACCAATGAATACTACCTAATTCTCGGATTATAAAATTAGTTACGCATGCTAGATAAAGAAAATAAGCATAAATTAACGATTAAAATCATGATTAAAAGAGTTTAGAGTAAAGAAAGTACAACTTGAAGAATTTATCCTCCCGAAATAATTGTCAATGAAATAAACGAGCACTTCACGTAATTCCCTTACAATCTTCACCAGAAATAAATCTTCACCCGAAATAAATCTTCACCCGAAATAGAACTTTACCCGAAATAGAACTATGCAGAAAATTAAAGTGCATAAAATAAAACTGAAATTACAAAAGAAAGTTGATAGAAAATTTTAGAGACTACAACTGAATATTCAGTAAAGGGATCTGTCCTCAAAACCTATGAAATCACATCTATTTATAGCAAAGATGCAGCACGCCATACATAATAAATAAATGAAACCACCCGGCCGAAAGCAATCTGCACTACTAATTCCATTTCCTTCTTTAATTAAAAAACAAAACCACTTGCTTTCACTTTTCAAAAACAAACCAGCCGCCTATGTTGTTTTATATACTGGGCTCCGTAGAAATGTTTTTTAACCCGCACAGCTTATAATCTTTAATTAATAAATAATTAATTAAATCCAGAAATTATAAAAATAAATATCTAATATTATTAGATATTTATAAATATAATTTTCTAAATAAATTAAATATTTATTAATATAAATAAGTCCTTAAGTCCTAAGTTGCGGTCAATTTAGGGCCTGGAACCGGACACCTTTCGCTTAACAAAAATTTATTAATTCCAACCGGGATTCCTGCTTTAAGAATATATCACTTTCCATATTTTTGTGACAATTCTTATTTCCTCATTGCTCGTTCAGGTCTAATCTACGGTCTCTTGAAGATGTGAAATCAGGCTCCTTTTGCTTCCAAAATTATCCTATAAACATAAAAAATCATCTTAGCATCAAATCCAAATTAAAATGCTACTAACAATGCTAATCAAGGACAAAATTATTACAAACTAAGGATAATTGAGAGATACATGCTATAAAATGTACATAAAATTAGCTTGTATCAAATACCCCCCAACTTGACCTTTGCTCGTCCTCGAGTAAACCACTATAAAATAACTACTTATTAATACCACTTTCGTAGGTGACGCGATTGCATTGAGCACATGCAACAAGCCGTTAAACCCCTAGGTAGCCTTAGTAGGACGAGTTTTGTCTCGTGAGGGCCTCAAAGATCGAATGCCAATACAACACCACACATACAAGTCCTCTCATGCCACATCAACTTAAGAATCAAAGTGAATACTACAATGTCTTGGTGTGAAAGGTACAAGTATTCACATAGTCTACTCAAAGAACATGCATAAGCTCTCAAAAGTCCATGTCAAGTGTAAGAATAAGTTGGTAACCATGCTAAGCCTACAAAAGTACATCTTTGAGTCAAAACTTGGGATCTCATATGCCAAACAAGTAATAACTCACCTTTCACTCACAAAAGAATATTCACTCAAAAATAAGGGTAAGTGTATCACTCTATTCCAACAAAATCATAAGTATGCTTGACATTTGGTATCAATCTAACTTTAACGCAACACACACCACTGATGATAATCAAAAGGTCTTTATTCGGGTTGTAATGAGGCTAGGGACAAGGTATGTCAAGTAGAGCCAAAGAAAGTGAAATGTCAAAAGCTAGTACCCAACAACATAAATCATTCAACTCCCCATCTATCATCCCCACACTTGAATTCCTTTCCCAACAAATAACTTGATTAGTCGAACAACGAAGGATCATACAAACATAAGTATGCTCTCATATAAATAAATTTTTTTTTCGAGAGCTAGATATAAACAAGTACAATGATCCCCTGCCATTCTTATAAATCCGACTAACAAGTAAACAACCAAACTCGATATTTCCCCAAAGTATGACCATCAATAAAAACCCCCCTTGCACACGTTTTTACTCCCTAAAACACTCTACTAGCCTTTGACAATTTGGGTTCAAGTTAAAGCAAGGTCAATACAAGAAAAAGGTCTAGGCAAGTAATGTGATGTGTCACCGAAAAAATATGATTAAGCTCAATGGGGTAACTAATTGATCATGTATAAATGGTGTGGTAATATAGGAAATATGAGGTTATTCCTAAATGCCTTTACAATTTATCATCAAATAATGTCATGCGTTTCAAGAAAGGTCTCAAACAAGTGTTAGCAATGCAAACAACATGTGGACACTCAAGCAAACAAATATAGATGCAAAAGATATGCATATAGGCTCAAATTCTCACTTGGTGGAAAAACATAATCAATTCCAAGTAAATAGTCTCTCCAATGCACCTACTTGTACTCAAAGCATATAAACCAAATCATCTTACACATATTCATGTCCTTTTAATCACTTACAAAATTCAATGAGTTTACTTGCTTCAACTTGCTAGTGTATGTATGTGCACAAGAACAAAGCATATCACTTCTCAATCAAAAGCGTCAATAACACAAGATTCTTTTAGCATGCATGGATGTATCAGGCTAACTTACAACAAGTAATCTTTACAAGGCTAGAATTATTTTTGTGATTTTTAATTTTTTTTTTAGCACCAAATAACCTAAATAAGGTTCTATCTAAATGAACTAATAAGGTTCCATCTAGATGAACACACCCCCCAACTTATCACGTTTCTTGTCCACAATAAACAACACACAATGGACTAATATGCGAGGAAAAAGAGAGGACTCCCCTGAATCATGATCGAGGTGGTAGTGTGCAACCAAGAATTGCCATTTTGGCATCCATTTTGAAATGAAGATCCTCCTGCACAGTCCAAACACACAAAAATATTATTCAAATCAACAAAATTCCTTGGGTTGCCTCCCAAATAGCGCTTGTTTAACGTCATTAGCTCGACGCCTCTCGTGATGAACTTAAGCTTGAGGATTGGAGAGAACAATTGACTCCTCTTGGAATGTCATCACCAATCAAATATGGCTTGAGTCTTTGCCCATTCACTATAAACACATCGGAACCATCTCGAGTGATGTCCACAGCACCATACGGATATACCTTGACAATTTTAAAAGGGCCAGACCATCTTGACTTCAATTTTCCGAGAAAGAGTTTCAGCCTTAAGTTGAACAGTAGAACTTGCTGGTCAACTTCAAACTCTTTCGGTCTAATATGCCTGTCATGACACTTCTTTGTCTTCTCCTTGTATATTGCTGCATTTTCATAAGACTTAAGTCTCAACTCATCAAGTTCACTTAGTTGCATCAACCTGTTAAGTCCCGCAGCCTGTAATTCCATGTTCAAGAATCTTATCGCCCAAAGTGCCTTGTGCTCCACTTCCACGGGTAAATGACATGATTTTCCAAACACCAACCTATACGGAGACATACCGATAGGTGTCTTGAATGCCATCCTATAAGCCCATAGAGCATCATCAAGCTTCCTTGCCCAATCTTTTCTGGAGCTAGCCACTGTTTTCTCAAGAATTTGTTTCAGCTCTCGATTTGAAATCTCCACTTGCCCGCTAGTTTGAGGGTGATAAGGTGTAGCAACTTTCTGAGTCACTCCATACTTTCGCAAAAGATCTTCAATTAATTTATTGCAAAAGTGAGACCCTCCATCATTGATGATGGCCCTAGGCACTCCAAAACGTGTGAAGATATGCTGCTATAAGAACTTTTTCACTACTCTAGCATCATTTGTAGGACTAGCAATCGCCTCCACCCATTTAGAGACGTAATCAACTCCCACCAAAATAAATTTGTTCCCATAAGATGATGGGAACGGGCCCATGAAATCTATGCCCCAAACATCAAAGAGCTCAACCTCAAGAATAGGTTGCAAAGGCATCTCATTCCGTCTTGCAATATTTCCCGTTCTTTGACATCGATCACAAGTTGCAACAAAGCTTCTGGCATCTTGATACATTGAAGGCCAATAAAATCTAGACTGCCAAATTTTTGCCACCGTTTTTGCGCTACTATTGTGACCACCACACTCTAAAGCATGACAATGATTCAAGACATTAGGAATTTCCTCGTGTGGCACACACCTCCTCATGATACCATCAGCACATTCCTTGTAAAGAAGCGGTTCTTCCCAGAAGTAGTGTTTTACATCAAATAAGAATTTCTTCTTTTGTTGATAAGTCAATCCACTTGGTACAATGCCACCCACAAGATAATTTACGAAGTCCGCATACCATGGTGTAGACAAAGATACGGCAAGAAGTGTTTCTTCCGGGAATGCATCATTGATAGGGATATTAACTCCTACCACTTCATGTCCCTGGTCCAACCTGGATAAATGATTAGTTACCAAGTTTTCAGAACCTTTCTTGTCTCGAATTTCAAGATCAAACTCCTGGAGTAAAAGAATCCAACGGATTAGACGAGGCTTGGCATCCTTCTTTTTCATTAAATAACGAATCGCAGCATGATCCGTATAAACAATCACCCTAGACCCAACAAGATAGGATCTAAATTTGTCAAAGGCAAAAACCACAGCAAGTAGCTCTTTTTCAGTGGTGGCATAATTGATTTTTGCATCATCAAGTGTCTTGCTTGCATAGTATATCACATGCATGCGTTTTTCCTTCTTTTGTCCCAAAACAGCGCCTACGGCATAGTCACTAGCATCACACATGAGCTCAAAAGGCAAGCTCCAATCAGGGGCTGACATGATAGGTGCAGAAGTAAGCTCCTTCTTCAACCTGTTGAAAGAAACAAGACAACTCTTGTCAAAATCAAAGACACTGTCTTTTTCAAGTAGATTACAAAGAGGACGAGAAATTTTAGAAAAATCTTTGATAAAACGACGATAAAAGCCGGCGTGTCCAAGAAAACTTCTAATCCCCTTCACAGATGAGGGTGGTGGTAATTTCTCGATCACTTCGATTTTTGCCCTGTCCACCTCGATGCCTTTACTAGAAATCTTGTGCCCAAGCACAATACCATCCTTTACCATAAAATGACACTTCTCCCAATTAAGAACAAGATTAGTGTCTTCACATCTCTGCAACACTTGAGACAAACTGGTTAAGCAAGAATCAAAGGAAGAACCATATACAGTAAAGTCATCCATGAAGACTTCCATGGTTTTTCCTAGAAAATCTGAGAATATAGCTGTCATAAGTCGTTGAAATGTAGATGGGCCATTACACAAACCAAAGGGTAGTCTATGATATGCAAAAGTACCATAAGGACAAGTAAAGGTTGTCTTTTCTTGATCCTCGGGTGCAATGGGAATCTGAAAATATCTCGAGAATCCATCTAGAAAATTATAATACTCATTACCCGCAAGTCTTTCGAGCATTTGATCAATAAATGGGAGAGGAAAGTGATCTTTGCGAGTAGCATTATTTAATTTTCTATAATCAATACAAACTCTCCAACCTGTTACAGTCCTAGTGGGAATTAATTCATTATTTTCATTATGCACGACAGTCATCCCACCCTTCTTAGGTACAACATGTATTGGACTAACCCAGTTACTATGTGGAACAGAGTATATAATGCCAGCATCTAACAACTTAGTTATCTCTTTCTTAACCACATCTTGCAAATTAGGATTCAATCTTCTTTGTCCCTCAATCACAGGTTTATGATTATCTTCTAAGGAAATCCTATGCATGCAAAGAGCGGGGTTAATTCCCTTGATATCTTTAATTGTCCAACCAATTGATGATTTAAATTGCCTAAGCACATTTAACAATTTATCAAGTTCATCATCATGGAGTAAAGCGGACACTATCACAGGATATGTATCATTAGGACCAAGAAAAGCATACCTTAGATTAGAAGGAAGAGGTTTGAGTTCTACCTGAGGTGCCTCTGAAATTGAAAGTGCCACATCAATTTTCGGCGTACCTTTTTCTTGCATATCAAGTGCAAGTGCGTCTTCAACTTCTTTATCATCTAAGGTTTGTTCCACTTTTGCGAAGTCTGCATCTTCAAGACTTACGATCTCATCCACTATGTCAACATTGAAACATATAGCATCAAATGAAGGCATCTTCATAGCTTTGTTGAGATCAAACTCAACCTTTTCATCACCAACATTTAATGCCAATTTCCTAGCTTTGACATCAATTGTGGTTCCAGCAGTAGCCAAAAATGGCCTTCCCAAAATAATGGGCATCTCAACATCTTCATCCATCTCCAACACCACAAAATCACAAGGGATAAAGAATTTATCCACTTTGACTAGTACATCCTCAATGACTCCCAAAGGATACTTGATAGTACGATCAGCCAACTGAAGTGAGATTCTTGTCTTCTTGAGCTCTCCAAGACCAAGTCTTCCACAAATGGAATGTGGCATCAAACTCACACTAGCCCCTAAATCACAAAAGGCTTTAATATTCTCCATTGCTCCAATATTGCATGGTAAAGAGAAACTCCCAGGATCCTTCAATTTCTGTGGAATTGCTTTTTGGATGACTGCACTACATTCCGCATTGAGAGTAATAGTTTCCACATCTTCAAGTTTCCTTTTTCTGGACAACATCTCCTTAAGAAATTTGGCGTAGAGTGGCATTTGAGCCAAAGCGTCAGCAAATGGAATATTAATATACAACTGCCGGAACATAGTCAAGAACTTCTCGTACTGCTTCTCTAACTGCCTGTTGTGAAGTCTCTGTGGAAATGGAATAGGAGGAACATAAGGTGGTGGAGGAACATACGGATTTTCTGGTTTTTCATCCTTCTTATCTTCATCTCCTTTTTCTGACTTTTCTGCATCAATCTCTACTATCTCATTTTCTTTTTCCGCATCCCTCTCTTTAGGCTCAAGATCCTCAACCTCGGGCAACTCTTTTCCGCTCCTCAAAGTAATTGATTTGCATTGTTCCTTACCATTCTGGTCGGGTTGACTTGGAAGAGAACCTTGCTCACGAACACCCATCTTGGAGGCAATTTGTCCAATCTGTGTTTCTAGCATCTTTTGAGATGATGCCATCTGATTTATTCTTGATTCCATATTAGCCAATGCCCCAGAGGTTCCTTGCATTATTTTATTTAGTGCAACCTCCCAATCAGCAGGTTCTTTCTTTGGCGGTGGTTGATACTGCTGTTGTGCTTGATACGGTGGTCGTGACTGAAAACCAGGAGGTTGATTCTGCCTTGGAAATGAATAGGAAGGATTAGCCGTATGATTACTACTGTAAGAAAGATTGTTGTTTGGCCTTTGATTTGGATTGTAGTAGGAGTTATTCTGAATAGGCCACGGCTGTCTTCCCTGAATAAAAGATGCTTCTTCTGGAAATTGTTGCACACAAGAGTTCTGACTAGCACCATAATCATTATACCCTTCCATAGGTGAAGAAATAGCATTCACATTTGCCCTTTGTCCTCGCATCTCCTGAGTTAGAGTATCCAATTT
Source organism: Saposhnikovia divaricata (assembly GCA_036435485.1). NCBI lineage: Eukaryota > Viridiplantae > Streptophyta > Magnoliopsida > Apiales > Apiaceae > Saposhnikovia > Saposhnikovia divaricata. The sequence goes on along the minus strand of CM071597.1, from coordinate 60,660,943 downwards.
GAGAGCCAGCATGTTGATCATCTCAGAATCTTATGCTGCTTTTGCTGAGCTTGTCCCACTAGGTGCCCATGAATAATTATTATGTGCCAATTCCTCAAGGAGTGCTTTAGCCTGTGTAGTTGGTGCCTTCTAAAATTTCCACCAGCAGCCACATCCAAACTCAAACGAATATCTGCATTCATGGCCCCATAAAAAGTACTAATGATCTGCCAATCTTGCAAACCATGATGTGGACACTTCTTCAATAATGACTTAAATCTCTCTCATGCCTGATATAGACCTTCACCCGGTTGTGCTTTAAAACTCATAATCATAGTCCTCAATTGTTGCGTCTTGTCAGAAGGATAATATTTGGACAAGAATGCAGTAGGAAGACTCTCCCCTGTAGCAACCGTGGTGTCTGGAAGTTGTTGAAACCATTCCAAAGCTCTTCCATTAATAGAGTAGGGAAACATATGGAGACGAATCTTGTCACTCGTAACACCATTGATTCTGAATGAGCCACACATCTGCACGAAACGCTCTAGATGTCTGTGTGGGTCCTCTAGTTCAATATCTCCTTCAAAAGCTTGATTGCTGATCATCTGAATTAAGCTTGGATTAATGTTGAATTGGGCTGCCCCAATCTCTGGAGTTTTGTACATGCAATTAACAGGATTTGGTGTCTCATGGTCCCAAATTGAAGTCTCATCAATAATAGCAACTTCACGATCTTCGTCAGCCATCTTAGATTTTTCTTTCCGTTGCTTTGCCTCTCGCCTTAAGATTCGAGCAGTGCGTTCGATTTCCGGATCAAATTCTAAATTTCCAGCACTTACTGTACGTCGCATGCAAGAGTTTGTGCACCTAAAAAGAAAACACCAATAAGTTAGATCTTGGAAACAAATTTGATAAAATCTACACAATAAGAAATCATTAACCTAAACTCCACAATACATCATATTCGACAAATCTTTTATTATTATTATTATTTTATTTTATTTTATTTTATTTTTATTATTATTTTTTTTTGAAAATTAAACTATTTTAAAAGAAAACTAAATTTTATTTAAACTAAAAACTGAATTTTGATTTATTTTTAAAAAAAAAAAATTTGGGCCAGAAAATCTAATGGGCTAGCAGGTAAACGGGCCAGGAATGGTATTTGGCCCAGCAACTAACCTGGACCAAACTAATGGATTTGCTAACAAACTTAAAGACAACAACTCGTCAAACAAAACAGGGAAACTATAGAACAACAATTCTCAACTTGTAACTTTGTGAACTCAATGAAATGACTCGGAATTCAGTTACATTGAAAACACTACTCAGACTCGCAAAAAATACTCAGCAACATTACAGCATTACGAGCTCAAAAAACGCAAAGAAAACTCGAACAAAGAGAATCCCAGTGAACACAACAATTCTCAATTCGAAACTTGACTCAAGACACACAATTATGGAAAGGCTGAAACGAACCAACAGCTTCACTACTCAATATTTAAGCACGGTGAAAACTCAACCTCTACTAGCAAGTAGCAACGAACTCATCCTCTTTCAAATTCCATAATCACTTCAACTAATCGAAAAATCTTAATTCAAAGAACAAAACAACAATCTCGACAATTACAACTACGCAGACACTCAGCAACTCGAACCAAGCAGCAAACAACGAAATCAGTGGTGACCCAGGACTCAGAAGATCAACACACGAACACAAAACACATACGTAAATTATTCTAAAAATCGAAACCGAGAACGAAAGCTAGGGGAAAAGGGATTTGTTTGTTTGAAGGAGAAGAGAGTGTGTTTGTGGGGAAAGGAGGAAAATAAGGGAAGGAGGAGAAAAAGAAGGAGGCTGGGGATTTTATGGGGAATGAAAGAAGGAGAGAAGGAAAAAGATGAAGAGGTGTGAACTGGGTTTGTTTCGAACAAAAGGAAATTAAACAGATGGGTTTGTTCAGCTGGCAAAACAGGAGACTAAACAAAGCTTCGAATTAATACTAAAAACACAGAAAACAAATACTGAAAATTTTAATAAAACTAAAATATTTTTGTTATTTTAAATTTTTTTTTTTTTTTACACTAAACAAAATAAAATCTAAATTATAAGAAATAATTAACCTAAACTTAATATTGATGCCTTCCCCGGCAGCCGCGCCAATTTGATGGTAGTATTTTTTTGTGATTCGTTCGCAGGGAAGGACTATTAATACAAGTTCAAGTTTTAATTCCTTAATATTTAGAAGTGTGAGAAATAATTGGTGTGTTCAAATAAACTAATTTTAAACAAGTACAACTAAAATTTAATTGATGAGGAAAAGCGATCCAAGAACTAGGGTTCTTCAATTGGTTCAATAATGCTGTTTTAATGCGATATATATATATATATATATATATATATATATATTTTCATATTTTGCTAAAAACAATTCTTCTATCCTTTATAATGTTCTCTCTCAAGATACAAAATATTGTCTATAATCATATCTCAAAAGTCACTCCCATGATCAATCGAAATATAATTTTAGATTATTAAGACCCAAGAATTATAAGTTTCATAGTCTTCTTATTAATCTCCCGATTCAATAATTAAACTATGTCTATCAAATCATGAACAAGAATTATGACTCATTTCCCAATTTATCATAATCCCTATGAATACAATTAAAGGTTAGCTACTCCCTTAATTGGGTTGAGCCCTCAATGATAGATTAGCAAAAATAGAGAATTAACATCACAATCAAACAAGCATATTTCACCAATGAATACTACCTAATTCTCGGATTATAAAATTAGTTACGCATGCTAGATAAAGAAAATAAGCATAAATTAACGATTAAAATCATGATTAAAAGAGTTTAGAGTAAAGAAAGTACAACTTGAAGAATTTATCCTCCCGAAATAATTGTCAATGAAATAAACGAGCACTTCACGTAATTCCCTTACAATCTTCACCAGAAATAAATCTTCACCCGAAATAAATCTTCACCTGAAATAGAACTTTACCCGAAATAGAATTATGCAGAAAATTAAAGTGCATAAAATAAAACTGAAATTACAAAAGAAAGTTGATAGAAAATTTTAGAGACTACAACTGAATATTCAGTAAAGGGATCTGTCCTCAAAACCTATGAAATCACATCTATTTATAGCAAAGATGCAGCACGCCATACATAATAAATAAATGAAACCACCCGTCCGAAAGCAATCTGCACTACTAATTCCATTTCCTTCTTTAATTAAAAAACAAAACCACTTGCTTTCACTTTTCAAAAACAAACCAGCCGCCTATGTTGTTTTATATACTGGGCTCCGTAGAAATGTTTTTTAACCCGCACAGCTTATAATCTTTAATTAATAAATAATTAATTAAATCCAGAAATTATAAAAATAAATATCTAATATTATTAGATATTTATAAATATAATTTTCTAAATAAATTAAATATTTATTAATATAAATAAGTCCTTAAGTCCTAAGCTGCGGTCAATTTAGGGCCTAGAACCGGACTCCTTTCGCTTAACAAAAATTATATTAATTCCAACCGGGATTCCTGCTTTAAGAATATATCACTTTCCATATTTTTGTGACAATTCTTATTTCCTCATTGCTCGTCCAGGTCTAATCTACGGTCTCTTGAAGATGTGAAATCAGGCTCCTTTTGCTTCCAAAATTATCCTATAAACATAAAAAATCATCTTAGCATCAAATCCAAATTAAAATGCTACTAACAATGCTAATCAAGGACAAAATTATTACAAACTAAGGATAATTGAGAGATACATGCTATAAAATGTACATAAAATTAGCATGTATCATATGTTATAACATAACCGTTAGATTGTAAGTAAAATGCACGGTCGAGATTAGAAGTAGGTGTTCTTTATTGTTCTTTATATAAAGGTGTTCTTTATGGAACAGTGATATATATATATATATATATATATATACATATATATATATATATATACATATATATATATATATGGTCTTGCTCAGGTGAGAACCCACTACTTATGGTGAGATATGAGATCTAATCATATCCACTCATTTAAATATATTATATTCATCTTTTACCATTCATTTAATATTTTAATATTTTGGGATTTCACCATCTTCTTTCTAATTCAACCACCCACCACCACCGGCGACCACCACCACCTCCGGTGACCACCAAAAAATCACCACCGGCAAACATAAAATCACCACCGCCAAACCAGAAATCACCACCAGAAACACAAAAAATCACCACTCCGACCACTGGAAAACAAAAAATCACCACCGAAAAACGAAAATCACCACCAACAAATCACCACCAACAGCTCGAAAATCACCACAAATTCCACCAAAATTACTACCAATCACCAAATTCCAAACGAAAAAACAAAAAAAGAAAAAGAAAACCGCAGCAGCATCACTTCTCACCAACTCAGAACAAAGCCAAAACAATTTGCGTATTAAGATGTAGTTATTCACATTTCTGTTATAACTATAGCTTACCATGTACGTACACAGGTGAGTGTTAATAAACTTAAGATGTAACTATTAGATCTACATATTTAACAAGCAATTAACTATACAATATATAAACAACATATGATTCACCACACTTTTCAACAAAAAAGCACTACAATGAACACTAATACTGAATAGAACTCAATTACGCACAATCATTTTAAAACAAAGAAGAATTCAACGAAAAAGTATAATTAGAGATGGATTTGTGCTGTGACGATGGTAGTGGCCGAAAACGAGGAGATGGGCAGGTAGTGGTGGTGAGAGGCTGACGGACGGACGGACGGACGGTCGGTGGGTGGGTTTTTTGTGTATGTAGCGTACATATGTATGTGTGCAGTGTGTATGGTGTGTAGTGGGTGTGTATTTAATGTGTGGCTGTGATTAAAAGAGGTTTAAAATTTGTGTTGCTGAGATTAGATCTCAGTTCTCATTTTAATTGGGGTTCTTACTTGAGCAAAACCCTATATATATATATATATATGGGGAGAGAGAGAGAGAGAGAGAGAGAGAGAGAGAGAGAGAGAGAGAGAGAGAGAGAGAGAGAGAGAGAGAGAGAGGACCCTGAGATATATCTCAGGAAACTTTTCCTAAGATATATGCAAAATATTCTTTAAATCTTGCTGGGCCCGCAGGGCTAATTAAAAATCTCTGATTTTACTAAAATACCCATCCTATTTTTATATATATAAATTAGGTATCTCAGGAACTTACCTGAAATATATCTCAGGCTTCCTGCTCTCATATATATATATATATATATATATATATATATATATATATATATATATATATATATATATATATATATATATATATATATATATATATATATATATATATATAGGGTCTTGTTCTAATAGAAACTAACTTAGAATAGAAACTAGAAACTAAACCTAAATTAAATATTTCAAGCTAATCTAATGACCAAATTAGGGGTACTCCAATACAAAAAACGTTTAAAATTATTGTCTCTATTCAACAAAAATATATAAAAAAAAATTTTAAAAAAAAGTTACTGTTCACGTGATGACGTGGCACGTGAACAGTAACTTTTTTTTAAAATTTTTTTATTTTTTTTTATATTTTTGTTGAATAGAGCCAAGAATTTTAAACGTTTTTTGTGAAGGTGCCCCTAGCGGGGCCATTAAAATAAATGAAATATAATTTATTTAGTGTAAGTTTCTAATTTCTATTCTAAGGTTGGTTTCTATTTGAACGCTAACCTATATATATATCGAACTTTAAAATTAAGTATCTCTGTTTTACGTTGTCACAAATTTGAACTCTTTAAATATACAGCCTTACATAATGGATACGGCCCCTAAATTAAAGCTCTAAAATCCACCCTGACTAAGACCCTCTTTGTGGAATGTTGTTCTCTACTGAGATGTTAACAGCTTCGTCAATTAGACTAAGCACGTTATAGATAATGCTTCATTTTCATGTTTTTCCTGTACATGTTATGAGGTCAATGAATAATGGTTGAGGTACGTCCGTAAGTACTTGGGTGTCCCTCAATTCAAGTGAGCTGTCAGCAAGGGTCATTAATTCTTTCTTTTTCTCTTAATTATGCTTTAGGCTCAAACGATGTTTTCGCCAACAGAACGTTAGTGAAGTTTCTAAGATGATCACCTTGTTACTTCAAAACAATAGGTTATATGGAATCTCTGTATATTCTTCTTGGCAGATATCTAATTCAAGCCCTTTCTAATTTGTTTTGTCGACGCAAAAGTAATTACATATGAGCATTATGTTACATCTATATTTTTGGGAAGTTACGGTGGATCTAACTAGCATGTTATAAGAATCCTAAATTTCCAACAATACATAACGAGTTATTGTGTTGAGAACTTCGAATTTTCTAAATTAATGGTCACACCTTTAATTATTAGTTGCTTCTTGACGAGGTTGTGTATTTTAGCGAGATCGTTATGACGATTAACTTGTGTAAGTGATTCTATGTATGTAAACCTAATGGAACCAAGCTACTTAATTAAGGACTAATTGACACAACAGCTTTGGGTTTTGAAGATAACTGGTGCAAACGGTAACAGGGCTTTCAAGTGCTGAACAGAGGGGTTCATTTTCACCCTGTTACAGAACTCCATGGTTAGCTCATGAGTCACACCAACTTTCGGTGAGAATTATGGGGCCATCTTTACATTTTCGTGTGTTTTTAGCTCGCTTCACCAACCATTCTCATTCACAGAACATGGGGTGGCCTTCAAACAGACAACTCCTGTGGCCTAGTTCTCTCTATTAAACTCACCTCTCAATTTTTGATTTAGGAAAATACAATCTTCCGAAAGTGACAACAGCTGAGGCGCTGAGCCAATAACGAAACCGGTAGCTTCTCAACTAAACATTAACCAACGAACGAAATAGTTGGATTTTTAATTCCTTTTGATTCCCGGCACATGCATGCAATCAATAGTAAGCTTTATGGTTGTTCATGTAAGATGAAATGTAGTTAAAGTATCGGTTGCCATGAGAATAAACCAGAGTGAATGAAGACAAAAAGTACTTGGAGGAGTTTTCAGTTGCATGTGGCAAAATGTAAATGTTGAGTTGTTTTTTCATCTTCTTTTTTATCCGGGCAGAATCTACTTTCTGAATATTGGAATTCTGTTATAACTCGGTACTTTTTTCCGAGTCTATTCTTTAAACACTTCAAGGTGTTTACGATTCTACCAAGAAGCAACACAATCTGAAGAAAGAATAGCAGCAGGTAAATGTTACACATTAGAATTCAAATGCGAGAACATTAAGATACTAAAACCTGAACCCCGATATTGGGTATTACCGTATGATCTTGTTAAATGATCATGTCTACCAAAATCTTTAAGTGACGAGGGAAGGCGGATTAAGGATCATTGCTAGGCTCGATGCCATACTTAGCATTAGCCCAGTGAAGCAGAGCAAGTGGTACCCTAAGCACATGTGAGTGTTATCGTCCTTGACTTAATTATCAATGTGCTCAGTGGCCAGAGGGCCGTAGAACAGTACAATAATGTACAGTTATTATTGGACCAGGGGCGGAACTAGGGGGGGGCTAGCCCCGGCGCTAGCCCCGGTCGAACCGAAAATATTAAGTAAAAATTTTTTTTCAGCCCGGGGTAAATTTTGAAAATGACTATATATATTTTTTAATAGCCTAGGTTAAATTTTGAAATTTAGAATTTCAAGCCTTGGCCAAGCCAATAACTTCACACAATCTCATCCAAATTCATAGAATAAGAGATTCACCACTTTATAAAGGTAGTTCTTTAATTATTTTTTCTTATTCTTTTTGATATAAGTCAAGATGAAGTAATGATTTCGAACTATAAAAAAAAAAATTTCGCGCTTCGCGCGGGATCCAAACTACAATTTTTTTTTTCGCGCAAACGCGAGAGCCAACACATTTTCAGCCCCCCTGCAAATCAATCCTGGTTCCGCCACTGATTGGACCCTGTCTCACCCACCACATATATTTCTCGACATCAGAATCAGGCGGCCACTAGAGCAATATTATGATTTTGATGTAAGTGTATAAAGTTTACCTTTTGCCACCAATACGTAGTAGCTTAAAAGATATACTTGTATTAGCTTTTCTCACTAGCTGTAGGCGTAGCAACAAGCAACATAATTTCTGAAAGTTTCTATATTGCAATATTTTCTGCTAAAAATCAATTTATTCTACAAAATAGCAATTATAGTAAGTAGTACAAGTCACGAGTGACGGCAACATAAATGACCAGCTTGTAATTTGTAAAAGCTGAATTAATTTGTATCGGAAAAAACATAGCGTTTACATGTGCAGCGCAAACATGGCCTAAGGCATTTGTAAATCAGTTGTTTATTGGCCTTGTCACGGTGTACTTGGACCTCAAGACCTGATACTAAGAAATCAAGTAAGTTTGGAATAGGCATAAGGTAAACATTGGGATGTAACAGCTAGCAATTCATAAGGAGTGAAGATTAGTTAGCGTGTGTTCATATTTCAAAGGTCGGCAGGAGTACGAGAGTGTACAAGGTACAAACTAATCTTATCTAGATGGATAAACAAGAAAACATTCAAACATATGCTGATATGCTACTCCCATCTACTCCTGTATATATCTCACTGGATTAAGAATATGTTATCAAATATTCGCCTTGTATGAAAAGCAATTTTGTTAGAATATAATATAAGATCCATATAAGGCCTTCCTCTAATACCTTAAGGTTTTAGATGGACCGGTTAACATGGTATCAGAGCTCAGACACGCAGAGGTCTCAGGTTCGACCAAAAATGGGCTTTCGAGTGAGGGGAAGTGTTAGAATATAATATAAGATCCATATAAGGCCTCCCTCTAATACCTTAACGTTTTGGGTGAAACGGTTTCTAACAAATTTTAATTAACAAGATATCTAAACTCTTTAGCTTCATAACTTAGAAAATTATTGAAAATCTTTAGCTGCAATTCGAAAGATGGGACAATTAGACCTAAGATAAATTTTTGAATGAGGAGTTGCATTAACACAAGGAAATATATATATTTATTTTCTGTTGCAACACTTTGAAAGAGTCTAACATTATAACAAGACCTAATAAAAATTGTACCTGTATTGAGGATACTTAACTATTCCCTTCCAAGACATTGTTTATGAACCTACTCAAAACTACTCAACTACCAAAATAATGTACATGCAAAAAAGTTACTAGATGAGAAGGAGAAACAGAGAGAGGGGCCTTGATGTTCTAATGTAGGGCAACAAATTGCAATATACCGAGTGAGATTTGGCTCCCAACATGTCCTAAACCTCACACACTTGCCAAAAACACCCGGTCTCTTCATTGCCCCCACAAGCCCACATGACTTTATTTGTAGTTTGTATGTGTACTTTTCTCTCTTATTCTCACTCACTTTATATATATCCCTCAACTCACCTTTTCCTTCTCACATTTCACAAATTACTTCTCTATTTTTTCCTACTAATACAAATACAACTACTTTCCATTCAAAAGACAGAGGAGTTTCGATGGCCTATAAAAAATCAAACAGGTTGTCACAAGCAGCTTTGATCAAGCAAATCATGAAGAGATGTTCAAGCATGAAAAGGAGACAAGATTACGATGATGAAGGCTTTCCTCTTGATGTACCAAAGGGCCATTTTGTTGTCTATGTTGGCGAAAACAGAGCAAGATACATTGTTCCAATTTCGTACTTGAATTATCCTGAGTTCCAAAACCTTCTCCAACAAGCGGCTGAAGAGTTCGGGTTTGATCACGACATGGGACTTACTATTCCTTGCGCTGAAGTTGTTTTCGAAAGCCTGATGTCAATGCTTAGATAAAGATGATTTTCTTACATAGAGCTTCCTCAAATCAGAAGTTTACGAACATGAAGCTGCTTCACTGCTTCTGTGCCTTTTATTTCTTTTGTAGTGATTATTTTAATTAGATGATTTCTAGAGTTAAACTAACTGGAATTCCCACGCGGATCGTATTTGCGTATTTCTCAACAGATTTCTTCTTCAGTGTAGTCTTTGGACGTTCTACCATGTGAGAAAGAAGTAATATTCAGGATCTTAATTATACTCCCTTGAGCACAATTCTACTATTGCATGTCTCCGACCTAGTGCATCATTTCTGAAACTTAAACGGTAGTGAAAATATCGTATTAGAAAATTGCAGAAGAAAAAGCAACACCTGATTCATTTGATCCTGAGACTTATAATTAATATTTGCTTTGTGTTCGTCATTGGAATACCAGGAAATATATTTGAATTTGAATTAGAGAAAGGAGTTTATTTAACAATGAAAATAGAACTTGAAGTTCAGAAAAAAAAAAAACATTAAGTTAATAATAATTAATAAAGGAGGTATACATATGGATTTTTCGGACAACCACCATAGTTGTGCATCTTCAATTTGAGGTCAGCTGAACTTGCACTGCTGAAGCTAGCGATAAATGGATAAGTTTTGATACTTGATCATGCTATGTTCTATTGCGAAAGATTTTTTACCACTGGCCACGACAGTAGGACAGCCCCTGTTTCAGTCGACATCCGTTGTGGTGCTATGTATATTGCTGTGGGTAAATTTCAGCTTGTAATTTCCTTGGTTCACAGTAGTCATCAACGATATAAGATCCATTGACCAAAACCTATTCCGTATCCAACTGTGGTTGTAGACTAACCCTATATATAATCTACTTAAAGAATAGATTTTCTCCTATATTGAACTAATGAACTTGTGATAACTTCTGGTACTACCCTTGTACTCGTCCAGATTTAACATAAGATTTCAGTTTGTGAGCCAATTTGTTTTCTTGGTATACAAATAGTGAGTTAGTGTTAGTCATATAGTATTAATCATTAACGTAATCAATGTAAACATAGTGAGTTAGTGCATGCATTACAAAAGTAACATAGTGTCCATGAGGTTCTAACCTAAAGACAACAAATCAATGCAAACGTAAACTGCATGCATTACAAAAACCATAATTGACAATGAGATTCTAGGCTAGTGACGAAAATTTAGGTCATGTATTCGTTCCTTATCCGGCTCCGACTATCCCCATCACACAGTAACCGTATGGCTGGCGAGGATGGTTAGCTAGATTTTGAAACCACAAGAGTTTTGGCCAATTTCCCCATCAATAAAATGGTCCATGCCCACATGCATTCAAAATTCCATACAATAACTAGTAACTACTGTTAGAAGCATTTTCAACGGTGTTGGCTAAATTGGTTGGCTAAAATGATAAAAAATATTGATTATGTAAAATTTACTGAACTTATAAGGAAAATGATACTGGTTATAATGATTGACTATTTTTAAAAAATAGTATGTTATTATTATTATTATTTCAAGTAATTATAAATAAAATATATTATTTTATATGGTAATAGATAGTCTCTAGATGATGTGGAATTTTCTTACGTGTCTTTAGTGTCTCTAGAGGTCGACAAATATAACTAACATCATGGAATTGGCTAAATTTTTAAGCAAGAGGAATGCATGGTTGAAGTTGAAATTTTTTTACATATTCTCTGTAATTTTTATTTATGATATTATTTATCCCATTTTACCTAAGAATTTTAGAGGATCGATGATTCCCTTATCTGCTAGCTTACTAGAGATTACAACACAAGTAGTACCAAATGACAGCCAACAAAATATGTAGAAAATCTACCATCCAATGTCTAATTTTGTGTTGTGTTTAAATGAGAGTGGTCCCTTGTGCTTTTAACTTTCAACAATTCAACCTAACCTAGTTATAGATTTTTTAATCATAACCAACCAGTGTTCCAAAGTTTATATATCCGTACTGACCGGACATTTGCACACAAGCCTGTGGCTATATGTATAGCTAGATATTTCCGGCCAATTAATTGTTAATCGACTCTGCTTTCGGCTGATGCATTATAATCAACGCAAATTCGTTTGAAGTCTTTCCTGAATAATAGTATAAAATTAAGAGCCTGTTGCAAGTGGCCAAAGTTTACTTCCATTTTTTTTTTAAACATCTAATTTAACCAGAAACTTTTAAAAAAAATAAAGTTAAAAATTTGATTTCTTCATAAAAAAATTTGTGGAAAGAAAAGAAAAGAGCTTGAAAAACATCTCCAATGGTAAAGAGCCCTTAATTATAATATCTATGTGGCATCTCTTATAGATAACATGTCAAAAACAATTGCATTTCAATGCATCAAAACCTTAGCAATAATTATAAATAATCATCATCCATTGGCAACCAAAATTCTGATCATTTCCAACGGGATTCGTTAAAATTTTTGCCTAAAATAATACAAAATAATCATTGACTAAATTTTATCGAATATGTAAAAAGTTGTGCTCTTACGGGATTGACTATTAATAAAACTTATATGTACAACTCTTCAGGCTCGACAAATTTGGCCAAATTGCCTATATATAGGCAAGGGTTTTATGAAAATTATCTAAAATATTTGTCATGTAGAATTTTTTTGCTAAAGGGTTCTCCCATTGGAAATGATCTTAACAAAAACTATACTGAATCATTACTATAACTAAATTTTTATAACTAAATTTATTGGAGTTCCCATCACCCTTCTTTTGTAAATTTTTTATTGTTTCCTTTTAAGAAAAAATTTAACCAACCATTATATCTATTATCGTTGAAGATGCTCTAAAGATTTGGAAAGAAATTTCTTATATATATTCTCTGTTATGTTCTTTTCTTTCATTGATCTGAGCCACCCTAAAATTTTACAAATTGGTGACTGACTTTCATTTTTATTGTACAAAATAGTGGCTCTCGGTTAACCACACAAGCGACTTAACAAATTTCATTTTTTTTTATGTCTTAAATCCTTTAGGTAATTAACACAAGTTCTCTATTTATAAATTAGAATTTACTAGTTTATAACTTGTGCGATGTACGGTTTATTTTTAAGTATGATATAATATTTTTTTATAACTAAAATAAATTTCTTATCTAATTTTTAGTTTAATAATTATTTTAATTTTAATTTAATACATATTAGTCAAAAGCTCATGTATTGTTAGAACTAATAATGTAAATTCTTAACTTTAATTTATTTTTAACGGGATTAAAATCATGAGTATTCATTAAATTAGCACAAATATGGAATATTTTTTAGTGTTAGATCTAACGGTTCTCATCGATTTACAAAAAAATTAACGGTCATTATTGTTTGTATGGTTGAACAATTGAACCAAATTACGAACAATTATTCCCTAGTTTGATTATTATAGATTAGTATAAATTTGTATTTCAAAAAAATATACATTAAAATACTAATTTTGAATTTTTATAATACAATTTTAGACCTGTAAAATAAATTTTTGTATATTATATCCTATTATATAATAAAAGTAAGAGGGATAATAAATAGGTACTAACAAAGATCAAGGGTTCGATACTCATTGACAACGACTTTAAATTTGATGTTATATATCCTAATTCTTATCAATAATAAAATTTAAAGAAATAATTGCATTCCACTACTACTTAATATATATTATTATTAGTAACTAACGAAATATTTATTACCAACTTATTAGTAGCATATATCTATACTATTATATTATACTAAATTTATGATATCACTACTAACAATATTCCAAAACTTTTGGTAAAAACCAGGGCTCATACCATCGGGGCCCGGAGATTTGTCCGGGTGCATGCTAAAAAGTGCATTTTTTACCTCCACATCTTCTACTGGAGCCAGCAGCTGCATATTCTGGGCACTAGTTACTTTTGTCTCGACACAATCCACCAGCTCATTCCAATATGTATTAGATGCTTTGAACAAATCTGTAAAATACTCCACCATTGTTTCCTGCAAACCTGAAACCTAACCAACTGAATTACCATTTCTATCCTTCAAAACTTCAATTCGATTTACTTTTCTTCGGGATTTAGCAGATGCATGAAAAAATCTACTATTTTTTTCACCCTCCCTTAGCCATAACTGCTTAGAACGTTGTCTCCAAAACACTTCCTGCTGACAATAAACTTCAATAAGGTTCTTCGATTCTTTTTTATACAACTGAACTGAACTATCATCCCTCCTGTTCCGAAGCAACCTCATAATTTTCTTGCTACTGCTTATACGATCTCTAAAATTTCCAGTAATTTCCTCGCCCCATTTTGAAAGCACCTCGGAACATATTTCCAACTTACTATGTAATGATTTATCATGGTTCTGCAACCAGATATCTTTTATAATTTGTGAGCACATGGGTTCTCTAAGCCAAGCGTTTTCGAATTTGAAACACTTACTAGAAAATTCTTTATTATCCCTAACTGGTTCCATGAATAATGGGCTGTGATCACTGGTTGAAATCTCTAAGTTTACCACTCTCACTTCTATAAACGTACGCAGAAAATTCCTTGACACCAAAGCTCTATCAAGCTGAATTTCTATCCAGTTTTCGGTTCCTATCCTTCCTATGTATATCTGTGACCTTCTAAAGCAACGTCGTGAAAATCAAAATCTTCAAACACTTTTTAAAACCCCTGAAGAAGCCACGACGGATAGTTTCTCCCTCCTTTTTTATCTTCTTGACACAAAACATTGTTCATGTCTCCAATGAGACACCATGGAATACTGGTATAAATATTTAGACCTCGAATAAGATCCCAAGTTTCTTGGCGTTTTGCTCTATCTGGTTCCCCGTATAAACCTGTAAGTCTGAACCTGCTCTAGCCATTTATCTCTACCATCACGTCAATATGATTTTTGCTATAAGATAATAGCTTTACTTCCCTCTCCTTACGCCATAGCATTGTAATTCCTCCACTGTGCCCTTGAGAATCAACTGAAAAAGCTCCTTCAAACCGTAATAAATTTCTAACTTTCTCCACAGTATCTTGCTTACATAACATCTCACACAAAAATATCAAATTGGATTTCTTTTGGAGAATTGACTCCGTTAGAAATTGAATAGCCCATGGGGTCCCAAGCCCACGGCAATTCCAGCTGAAAGTACTCATTGTGATAGGCGAACTCCACCTAAGAAGCCCACCTCTGGTCCGTTTTTTGGGTTTATGCTTTAGTTATTTGTGTTGTCCATATCCTGATCCATTTGAATCAACTCTTCTTCACTTAGGCCCGAAAACAGCTCTGTATTTCTTTCCACCTCACTTTTCTGGCCGAGCCCATATTCCGTCCTGCGTTTTTTATTTTCAATTGTTGTAATCCCACTATTAATGGGATTTGTTTGTTTATTTTCTTTGGATAAGTTTTGTTGTTTCAAACTATCCATATTCGTGCCAAAATCTTTAGTCTGAGATCCCTCCAATCCTTGATTTTCGACTGTTACAACTGTTTCCTTATTTTTCGGAGTAAAATTCTCATTCTGTTTTTCACCATCTACACCGCCTGCCACCGTATTCCAACCACTGTCACTGGATCCGTCTCTCAGCCACCGTGAGCCTATCAGCTTGGTCTGTTTCTTCAAAGGAGCCCTCATCCATGAACCGTATGGCTTCACTATTTCATTTTCCTGCATCTCAAAGAGTTTAGTGCAGAATTTTTCCGAATGTCCCCTGAGGCCACAAATGAAACAAAAGGTGGGGACATTTTCATACTTAAACACAATCCAATACCATTCTGCACCCGATTTCCTGATCTTCATTTTCCTTTTGAGAGGCTTTGATAAATCAACAGACACCCTAACCCTCATGTATTCCTTCCACTCCGGTGTAAAATTCCTTGGACATGACTCAGCGAACCTGCCCACATAATTTCCTATCTCTTTCAATATGTTCTCCGACATAAAACCAGCTCTTAAGTCATGTATTTGAACCCACACATCCAGCGTATTGAGACTCACCCCCCTTGGAATATCCCCCTCCTTCATTCTGGAAATGATTAAGGCCCTGCGATTGAACGACCATGGACTACCATCTACAACACGCTTTATATCAATTTCATGATAAAACTGAAACAAAAACAGATTTGCATCCACTTCTCTGATGAAAACTCCTTTCCCTGGTTTCCATAGCGCATCCAAAGTGTGTTTCATTGCCTGAAAGTCCACTACTCCTTCTGTTATAAACCGCCCTACCAAACAGAGTTTTGTATCCAATCCATTATACATCTCCGACTCATTATTCTCTTCGTTTACTTCAAAAGCAATTCCCCCATCTTCCTCATCCAAAGTAATGTTGCACATTGCCTGAATGATGCTACTATCTGATGCCATGACTCGACAGAAGACGAAACGATAAATCGAGAAATAAGATATGAAACTACTGATTTTGACACAATAGGACAAAACGAAACAGAGACTAACTCACCATGGCAGAAGCCAAGACACGTTGAACCTTTATGTTTTTTTACACCTTTCGTTTTTTACTCAGTTTAGAAGCCATGATTGAATAGAGGAGGTGGACAATTTATATTATAAGTAACTTATATAAACCGAAACATTTTCTCAACTTATTCCTAGGGGTGTCAACCGGATAAAACGGACACGGATACTGCCATATCCGGATCCAAAATTTTTTGACCATATCCGAATCCGTATTCGGATCCGAAAATATTCTGAAAATCATATCCGAATCCGGATCCGACAGAGGTTATCCGAATACCAAATAATATCCTGATCCGGAATCCGGAACGCTGATGTTTTTTTCTCAAAACTTTTGCGTGCACGGGGAGTTGAACCTGGGGCACCCCCGAGCCTTGTGGAGCATCACAACCAGCTGAGCTACAAGATTCTTGTGTTGAGAAGGGAAATAATTAAAGATAAGTTAAGTTTAAACATATCTTTGAATTTGATAGTAATTTATTGAAATCTCCGACCAAATTAATTTTTTATTTTCTGAAAATTTGAGAATATCCTTAAATTAGATATATATTGACATCCGTACGGTTGGATCGTGCAAAAATATTTTTTAAAAAATAGAAACAATAATCCGTGACAAACCACTAGTTAGGAGTCATATTGAAAATAGTAGTGATCTACTTAGATCTCCAATCAAATTAATTTTTTATTTTCTGAAACTTTGGGAATATCATTATATTAGATATATATTGACATCCGTACGGTTGGATCGTTCAAAAATATTTTTTAAAAAATAGAAACAATAATCCGTGACAAAGCACTAGTTACGAGTCATATTGAAAATAGTAGTGATCTACTAAAATCTCCAATCAAATTAATTTTTTATTTTCTGAAACTTTAGGAATTTCATTATATTAGATATATATTGACATCCGTACGATTGGATCGTTCAAAAATATTTTTAAAAAAATAGAAACAATAATCCGTGACAAAGCACTAGTTACGAGTCATATTGCTGAATGTTTATTTTCCGGTTTTATAAGTGAAACACATAGCTTGCTGAATGAAACACATAGCTTGCCAATTTACACAAGTACATACAAAAAAATATAAAATATATTATGAATAATAATTAATTAATTAATTAATTAATTTCGGATACGGATATTTTCGGATACGGATGCGCCTATATCCATATTCGTATCCTAAATATTCGGACATGGATACGGATAATATCCTGTTGACTTCGAATACGGATAATATCCGGTTTTTTCCAGATACGAACACGGATATTCGAATCGGATTTCGGATTTTTGGATTTTTTTGACAGCCCCACTTATTCCCAAATCAGAGAAACTAAACAAACAGAAGCATAAGCTGGGAGTCGGCTTTATCAGTGGCTTTATTGGGACACCCAATAATTATCCTATAAAAAAAATTGAATTCGATTTAATTCGAATTCAATCCAAAATTTATTAAAAATTTGATATTGTTTATTAGCTAATAAATTATATTTAGAAAAATGTACTATACAAATAAAATGCATCATTTTTACATTTTTTTAAAATATTTCACCATTTTTGAAAAAATAACACATATTTTATTTTAAAAATTGATATTTTCATTGAAAAACAAATAAAATCATCTCCTAACATGTACAATTTGTGTTCTTCATAAAAAATTTGAACTATTTTAAATACAATAGGTCAAAGTAAAAGAAAAATAAAAGAAAATTTACAATTATAACTAAATAAGTAGTTATTTAAAATAAAAAAAATTGTGAAATGGAGGCACAAAACTAAAAAATTATAATAATTTTTGCTTTATATAGAAATTCCATATAAAAATTATTATTTTTTAGAAGATCATGGGGGCACGTGTCCCCTCGGGGCACCACGTGCCTCCGCCACTGGGCTTTATTATAGTAGGACAGACGTGTTCGTTCTGGGAAAGAGATTTGTTTAGTTGCTTCCAAATCTAAACAGCTGTTGAACTAATAACTGTATGTATCAATTCGTATATCTTCGTTCTTCAAATTTTAAGTCTTTGTTAGCTCTCCAACACACACAATGTAGACATCCCAACTGATATCTTCATTCACACTTAGAGATTTTTCATCAACTTGTAAACAAATATCATAGACGGTGTTCTACTGAGCCACAAATTTACTATATACTAATATACACTTCCCCAGTTATCTATGTGCATTTTTAAGTTTGAATTGGATCTACAAAACATCAGCCTTACGTAAAAATCAACTAGTTTTTATAGTTTGGCATTGTGTCGTTTGTCATAAATTGAAATGATCATTATTTGTCGGGGGCATGCTGATACCACAGTACTCGCAATAGTCGGGCATTGTGTCATTTATCCAAGCTTATATTTAACATATACTTTTCCTCTGCATATATATTACATAAATTGCAACTGATATTATTATAATCCGTTCTAATTCATCCATAATTTTACTTAAAGCAAAATATAGCTAGCTTGTGTACTTAGAAGTGTGAAGAGTGTTCGGGTATTATTAATGCACAAGTTGTTCCACTGGTGGTGTTCAACCATGTATTCTTTAGTCAAAATAAAGTTGCTACGAATTTAAATTATCAACAAAAGAACAGCTCAGTACTATTGTGTGAATAAACGACAGAAAACAAATCATATACAGTCATGTGCAAAAATTACCTATTGTTGATAATAAAGTATTATCGATCTTATTAGATGACGAGCATGGAGGAGAACGGCTTGAGTCTTGACATAATTCCGAAATTGTTTGGTCTGTCTGAACAAGAATCAAGTGTTTTAGTTTCTCGAATCAGCAAAGACTTCACAGTATGTAATGATGCTTTAGAAACTCTCAAAGCGGGAATTTATTGTATGGTTGTAGACGTTCCTTTCAGTTCCTCACAGTCACATAACTTCAAGCTAAACGATCCTCTCCGAAATTTAAGAGCAAGACTGAAGAACATCAGTTCAATTGTCATTATTGCCAAGAAGCCACTGAGTCACTGACATGACCTAATGCTCATTTCTAGATTTTGTTGAGAAAAACCTGCTAAATCCTCTTGAATTTTTTTCTGGTGTCGTGGTAGAGGACGAAGAAGTGGACGAGCCTAACTTTGCAGACCGATGCTGTGAGTGCTTTGAACTGATTGGTGATCGCAATAGATTGTTTGCTTCAGAATCTGATGGACTGAAAGGGGTATCGTATATATTCATAGGGGACTCACCACCTGGTTGATGAACATCAGAAGTTGCAGTATCTGTGTCAGTAATATTTATGCCATGCAAGTTCATACTGTTGGTAGTTGGCTCATCTTCGTTAAAGCTTTCTACGTTCTTCTGACTCTTGTCCCTGGATAAAGACCCTGAAAATTCTGGATGTGGACGCATCAATTTCAATTGTTTTCCCAATACAAAGATAGTTTCTTGGCACTCTGCTAGCTTCTCTGCTGCAGCTGTTAACTCCATCTCCTGCGATAGCAAAACAGTTATAGCTTCTTTGCTTCACCACATGACTCACAAAATATTGTAAAGTCATTACACACTAGGAGGTAGTACAATCGTACAACATGATTAATTTTTAGCATGTAACATATAGTTTTGTACTGAGACAGGTGGCAACACATCAATAATACCAAAGCACGGCCTTATAGTTTCATCAAGTTGTATACCCTCACCTGGTTGCTCTTGGCATCAAGAATAACCCCAGGACCATTCTCAATCCTGAAAAAGTAATCCAGGATACAGTTAGGGGTGTTTTCCACATAAATTCCAACAGCTATGTACATATTATAATTGTTTTAAGGTATTAGCCGTCAGCATGCCAAAAGCAGGTTGGAGTATGCACACTTAACAATGCAAAGGCACATAAAGTATATCAATACTGGCGTATTTTTCATCCATCTGGTATACCATCGTATTAAAGGAATATATACTATTCAAAACACGAAAGGAGTGAATTGGAGAATTTGTGCGTGTGAAGGGTTCATTGCATTTGACATTTAATGTACAAATAGGTGTTCTGAATAAAATTTGGTGGCATTACAATAATTACGCTAAATTCTGAGAACTGTTACTTCTTACCAAATTTATTGACATTGTGGGAGTATAATAGAGATCTTGATATAATAGTGAGTTACGGTCATGTGAAAACTTTTTGTTTCTGTATTATTAAATGTTACAAGTGATTTAATCCCATCAAACATGACCAACTATAGCAAATTTCAAGCAATCAAAGTTTGCACTAACCTTTGCAGTTCGTCTTGCAGAGACTTGCATTTTGCAAGTGCATCCTGATGATGACTTCTCTCTTCCTGAAGCTCCATATTCAAATTTTCTAATTTGCTCCGTAGGTGATTCAATTCAACTTGTGACTCCTCTGCACGACTTTCAAGTGTCTTGTACGACTCCGCCATACATTTTACCTGTGTCTCGGACAAGCCATTCAATTTTTGAGCAGAAATTAGCTCTGATTTAACTTCAGCTAGATGCTGTTCAGTTTCTATTAACTGAGACTTGGTATTTTCTAGATTTTCAGTACATCTAGCTAGATCAATCACCAAGTTATCTTTTTCTGACTTCAATCGTTCAAAATCCTCCAGTGACAAAGTTTTGAATTCAGAGGTTGGAACAAATGTTCTTTCGAAAGGAATGTCAAGATTAGAAGTTGAATCCAAAAAAGGAGTACATCTGTTATCGTATCCCTCTCCAGATGATTTCTTTACAGCTTTATTCTCAGGCAACACGATTTTGTCTATGCAATCAGAGCTACTATTTTCCGTTTCTATGTTATTACAACCCACAATACTTAAACGGAGTTCATGGGCGTTACTGAATACTTGAGAAAGGCGAAGAACAAAATCAATTAGGCCTATTTTTCTCTTCATCACCTCATTACATGTGCAAGAGAATTCATCCAATTGCCGGCTCAAATCATCCTCATCGGGCAGTGGGACCAGGACAGCTTTTGCCTCTTTGCCAAGTAGCTGTACGAAGTCGTTAATATTAGAGACAGCAATCCTTACATCTTCAGTAATTTCATGCTCAATACTTCTCAATTCTTTGCTGTCTTGGGATACAAAGACTTCCTTGTCAGTTGAAACCTCAACATATTCCGGACAAGTTTTCTGATCACCAGCATCACCAGTACAACGAGGTTCGTCAACGCGAGGTTTCACTGAGTTCTGATACAAATCATCATGCAGATTCTGCATAACATGCCTGATCTCGTCCAAAACTTTTTGAAAATCAGTCTCTTTAGACGCGGAATTTAATACCAGTGAAATGCTTGAGTGGAGCTTCATGTAAGGAAGTAGGTCTTCTTTATCTACCCCCCTAATTTCCAATGAATTGGTTTGTTGCTTCCCCTTGAGCTCAGAATCTGTGGTGGTTTTTTCTACTGTTAATTCATGATTCATAACTTCAGATTTTGTACTATTTGATAAATCTCCATTTGACTCATTGGATGAACATGCCAACTTTTCCATCTCTAGAAAGTCATCCATAAGTTCCAGATGGTTTGCCTTTTCAGCGTTCACCGGGCTGCTGATGTTCTTTTCCTTCTTTACAGAGAGCTCAGACATTAATCCTGTTGCCCAAGACCCTGCACAGCTTACTTCATCATCATTTCCATCTTCCGACATAGAGGTCAAGCTTGGTGGATTGCTTGCATTTTGGCTTAAAGAACCTTCGGTCTGAATTTGTGTACTTGATTTTGCTATACTTCTATGTTGATTATTTGCTTGCAATTGTGCTTCAAGACTTTGCAGTTTGCTCATTGTCTTGGCACACACACTCCTAGAAGCTTGCAATTCACTGTTACGTTTGGCTAAAGCTTCCTTCAACATTCTTGTTTCTTCTTCCATCGCCAATAGACGTTCTGTAAGTAACTCATTCTCTTTATGGTGCTTCTGTGCACTGTCAAGTGAAAATTCGGACAACTGAGACATGTGTGGACTAGTGGGAGGCTTTACAGGAGACCGCCTTACCCTAGTCTCTCCATAGTCCCGGCCCAAATTTTCAACTTCTAGCTTCATTTGAGCCATAGCAGCTGGACCAGGCAATTTTTTCCGAACAAGACCACGCAAGCGCTGGCACTCTGCTTCTAGCTTAGCTATTTTCTTAGCCCCTTCCAAGTGCTGCTTGTTTGCAACTTCCGCAGACCGCACACTCATGTTCTTTTCCTCATTCCTGATTTCTAATTCTTTGGCAACTATATGAAGCTCGTATTTTAGCGAGTTTATTTCCCTTTCACATGAGTCAATATTGCTCTTCAGTTGTTCGATGTCTGCCTCGGCTTGCGCTTTTTCTTCACTGATCTTTATCAGCATATTAGATCGATCTTGGAGGGATCTAGATATTGCTGCATTGTCAGATTCGGATCTGAGAAGCTCTTGTTCTAAATTACCTATCTGTGCTTCAAGTTCAGACTTTATCATGTCACATTGCTTGGTTTTGTTTAAAACAATCTCATGCAGTTTCTCCTCATGCTCTTCTTTCAAATTTCTAATTTGCCGCATACACTCCTTCAAAGCACCATCTAAATGTGATGCTCGATCTTCAGCCGTAAGCTTTAACAAAGTAACTGATTCCAGCTGATTTTTTAGTGCCAGAGCTTCTGCTTCAGCCTTTTCCCATCCTGTTTAAGAAAAAAAAGAGTTGCGTTACATCATTCTTAAATGACAAAAACATGACCAGAATTACGTCAACATACCTGAAACGGCTTCTTCAGCGACTTTAGCATGCTGTTTTACTGCATTTTCCTTTATTGTCATCTCTGAATCGGCTTCAGACAGCTTCTCATTCAATGCATTAACTTCATTCTCTAAATTTTGCACCTGATCCTCATATGAGGTCAATTTATCCTCGTATGTCTTCACTTGATCCTCATATGTCTTCACTTGATCCTCCAATCCAGTCAGATGAGAATATGACTCCACAGAAATTTGGACATACTTTGCCTTTTTGTCCTGCTTACCCTGTGGGATAACCTATCCATAAAAAAAAGAGAAAATTGAACCCACCACAAAGTAACGCATAGTCATGACACTGTCGCTAAACATCTACACATATGGAGAAAATTGTACCAAGGAAGGTACATGAAAAAAAAGGAGTGCTACAGCAGCCAAGGCTTCTATACTTGAAACTCTGTACTTTCTATGCAATCAAGTTGTAAAGTTACAATAATTTCAATATAATTTATATTATAAGTATTGTAGTTTCTTTCAAATGCAATGTTATGTTGCACACAGCATAAATCCTGTTCGATAATCATGAAAATATGAGATACAATTTGTATAAAACACATTTTGTGTTTGATCTTCAACTCAATTGGAGTATATGCTTAATAGGAGTATACATGGAGTGTAAGCCCTACATCTTTTCACGGCCTATGAGGAAGTCAACAAGAAGTGTTTACAGTAAAGCATAAAGCTCGGAAAAAAATTAGCTGAAAATATTTAAGAGATTGGAAAACAAAGATATCCACATATGACAAATCAGTATGCACTACAGACTTACATATGAAGTATCGGATTAGACTTTTTTATAGTGTGATAGTGTCATTACCATTGATATCAATAATAAGAAAATATGGAAAGCAAGGAAAAATGCAACACTTAAATGTCTTATTACCAGAGACAACAAACAGGAGAATGGGAAGACAGAATTCTATTGAGTACAAGAAAAGCTATCCGAAACTAAAAAGATGTAATTGAAGAACATACTTGATCACCCTGGGTTCCAGACAAAGCTGTAGGAGTAGCAGCAGAATCCGAAGAGGCAATTACTTTATCGGCATTTGTCTTATCAGATGATTTTTTCTTCCAGGGCCAGCTTCGTTTGTCCATTCTAAACTCTAGTAGTATGTATATACGCGAAGAATAATGTTAGTAAAACAAGTAAACCACAAATTCAGAACACAAACAACAAAAGCAAAAACCGGCACCACACAGATTACTTTTATTTCATAATCCTCGGATTCGGTATTGTTGACAGCAAAACTAATACAAACGAAGTTTAATTTATAATCCTCGAAATCGATAAAGTTAACAGCAAAAACTAGTGCCACACAATATGCTCCGTGTGTTTTCGCATCTTTCAGTATTGATCAATGTAGCAATCAGCAGATCCGCAATCAGTTCAACAAAAATAGAATCAAGTAGAAGATTTCATATGTATACATACAAACATAAATTCAATTAGAGAACATAGTAAGCTTTGTACAAGGCACCGACAAACATATTTGAAAGTAGATAGAAGCAAGTAAAAAACACAAGTACAGATGTTCAAATCCAGACATGTATGATCAACAAAATTATATGTATAATTGTATGAAACTGAAAATCAACTTACAATGCAGGGGGCTAGTGCAAGAAAATTGAAGGAGAAGTGTTGTAAGTATATGTGTGTAATAAGGTAAGACTTTGGGAGATTGTTGACAGTGTTTTGTTATTGATGTACAGTTTAGACTTTTGAGAGAGAGAGAGAGAGAGATGTTTTAAAGGATGATGTGGTGGTGCCAATGGTGGTGGGGTGGGTGGCATTAGGTGTCACTTTAAAATGGAAACATCCAAAAACATTTTCAGCAAGTCCTCTCTGCACGCTTTATTATCGACGAAAACAATTAAGGGAAGGATGTCACCGAAATTTCGTTTGCTTTTTTTTTTTTATTTAACCTTCTCATATTTAACTTTTAATACAAAATTAAAAGAAATTGATGTGTTTGAATTTTCATTTATGTTTTCAATATAATTAATGAAGATACTTAACATTCTTCTAATTAAGTTTTAATACAATATTTAAAAATTTGATGTGTTAGCACCAAAAAGTTAAGTTTGAAGCTTTTGAATTAAACATTATTTGAAAAATGAATTTTTCAAAAATAACATAAAAATGTTTAGAACTTGCAAAATATTCTAGTTATTGCCAGGACCTTGCCTTATGTAGCTTCATCATAAAAGTTAAATTTGTGCGTTTTATGTCTTAAATAATTGTTATAAACAACCTACAAAATAATAATATTTTCCTCCATTTCATTCTTAATAACCAACATTGTAATTTATAATTTGAAAGAATATTACATTTCTTTTCATATTCATTTTCATTTTTCATTATAATGTGACAATAACAAATTTGTACTTCCTTAATTTTCAAATATTTTTCCAATTATTTATTTTAATTTCATTTCTTTCATTTCATTCATTTCAACCAAAATTAGTTTAATTTAATTTATTTACTTTAATTTGATAATAATGATTATTATAAGATTTGATAAAAAAAGAACAAAATTTATGCATTATAAATTTTAGGTAGATGTTTTAGTGATAAGTTTTAGATATTAATTTTATGCATTCTATGTTTTATGGTAATTTTTTTAGTGAAAAAGATTTTCTTACCGACATATTATTTATATATTTTCATGAAATTTCGTTACCAAATATAAATATTTTCAATTTTGATTGAAGTAACATTATCATTGTTTTTAAGTTATTTGATGTATTAATTCAACTTTAACTTTCCCAGTGACAAATCATAAAAATTTTAAAATTTTACCGTACCTTAAGCACCCTCATGTTAATTAAATAGTCATTACCGATTACTATAATTAAGGTCTTTGAATTAGCAAAATATGAAAAATAAAGATCTTTGACTCGGCAAGAGTTGCAACTCTCCTAATATTTATGACCCACTTTTTCTTTACACCATTAAAAGGATTATTTGGATCGATTTGTATTTAGTATTACTAACTTAAAATCAGTATCATGCACGAGTTTCTTTTGATATTATATGATTTTTTTTTATTAATTTGAATTATATTTTTTATATATAAACTTTAGAGATTTAAATTTTTAAATGAGATGATATGATAATAATTATATAAATGTTATCCGTGATATTTTTAGGAAAAGAGGGATTTTACTTAAAAAAAATATTGAAAAGATGATTTATTTTAGTTGAAAAATGTAATCAGTTAATTATAAGTACTTATAAAATTATTATTTAATTTTATTGAATAGAATGTCGTGGAAAAAGAGATGTGTTAGTTAGAGAAAATAAACATGTTTTAGGTGAAAAAGGTAATTGATTAGTTTATAGTAATTATAATTTAATAATGTTATTTTACTAAATAAAATTGCTCGTATTTTTTTAAGAAAAAGAAAAATTAATGTTGCCCGTGATATTTTAAGATAAAGAGGGATTTTAGTAAGAAAATATAGAAAAGATGATACATTTTAGCTGAAAAACATAATCGGTTAATTATTAATATTATAACATTGTTATTTTATTTTATTAAATAGAATCGCCCGTGATATAATTGAAAAAGACAGATTTTAGTTACAGAAAATGAAAAAGGTAATGTGAAAATGAAAAAGGTGACATATTTTAGGTGAAAAGTGTTACTGATTAGCTTATAGTAACTCTAATTTAATTTATGTTATTTTACTAAATTGAATTGTTCGTAGGGTTTTTAGATAGTGAGAAATTAATATTGCCCTGAAAAAGGTAATCGGTAATTATTAGTATTATAATATTATTATTTTATTTTATTAAACAAAATTTTTCGTAGTGTTTATAAGAAAGGAGAAATTTTAGTTAGATACAATATGAAAGATATTGTGTTTTATCTGAAAAGAAAAATTATTAGTTAGTGAAAAATAGAATAGGTAATATGTTTAATCTGAAAAAAAAATTAATTAGTTAGTAGGATGAATTTTATCTGTAATTAAATAAGGGTAAATAAGTAAAATAAATAGGTACCGATCAACCAAACTTTTAATGTTTTGGGTTTTTATATAAATAGCTTATAACCCGTGCAATGCACAGGTTTCTTGTATTATTTTATAAATTTTATTTAATATTACAATTATGTTTTTATATAATCAATAGTTTTAATAAAATTTTTAATTTTAATTTGATATAATTTAATATACTCATATTTACGAATTATACTAATGTTTCCTTATTATAAACAACGTATACGATTTTTAATATATTTTTATTAATAATTGAAAAATATGGTGTGATATTTTCGGGTATATATTAATGATTGTAAGATTTGTTGTAAATTAAAAAGGTACCGTGTTTTAATTTGAAAGAAAATATTAATGATTGAAAGATATATACGATATAATATTTTTAGGTGTTTATAAAAGGTAATATATTCATCTAAAAGTAAATATGAAAAAAACAATCGACTAATTACCATTAATTATGTTATATTCTTATTTATTTTAGGTGTTATATTTGATTGATCTTTTTAGCTGTTTATAAAAGGTAATATATTCAACTAAAAGTAAATGTGAAATAGGCAATCGACTAATTACCATTAATTATATTATGTTATTATTTATTTTAGGTGTTATATTTTCCTTGAAAATTATGGTGTGATATTTTCGAGTATATATTAATGATTGTAAGATTTTTTTTAAATTAAAAAGGTAACATATTTTAATTCGAAAGGAAATATTAATGATAGGAAGATATGATACGATTGATGTTTTTACGTGTTTATAAAAGGTAATATCTTCAATTTTTAGGTGTTTATAAAAGGTAATATCTTCAACTAAAAGTAAATGTGAAAAAGTCAATCGACTAATTACCATTAATTATGTATCTTCAACTTAAAGTGTGAAAAAAGGCAATCGACTAATTACCATTAATTATATTATATTATTATATATTTTAGGTGTATTTATTTTTCTGTATAATGAAGGGTAAATAAGTAAATTCACGAAGTACCAAAAAACTGGTAATAAAAAATAGGTACCAAAACTTTTAATGTTTCGGCTTTTATATAATAGCATAGATAATAGTATTGACATAACTCCGTGTATTAGGAATTAGTATCATCTATGTCTTTGTTTAGTAAAATTTGTTAAAATTTGTTAGGGATATTCACAAAAATATCCAACTTTTTGAAAATATTTTCAAAAATACGATCTAAAGTTGCAGATTAGGTTGCAGATCAAGTTGCAAACCAAGTTGTAAATGTTGCATGTTGCAAATTGCAAATGCAACCGTATTTTTGAAAAAGTTTATGCAACATGGATATTTTTTAAAAAAAGCTCAATTTATTATTGTTACAAAATTATTAGTAATTATATATATTACTAAAAAAAATTGATCATAATTTGATCATTTATGTTCAAGACTTCAAGTTTAATTAATTTGACATAAAAAATAATTGTTGGTATTAAAATGGAACCTCTACTCCAATATTAGTTACAAATTGCAATAAATTAAATTTAAAAATAATCGCATTCCATCTAAATATTTTTCTTCTTTGAATAATAATATTATCTTTCATTTTAGTAAATTAATAATGATTTGACAAGGAGGGCTATAATCATATTTTGTTCTTAATATACAGTCGATGGAGCATTTATGCATTTTGCATCCGGTTATAATTATGTATTGTAATACTGTTTTGTAATTTTTATTTTATAACTAAATAAAATCAAATATATCGATGTATCAATTTTCTGTAGCTCCTAAAATACAAGTTGGGCAACCAAAGGTTAAATACAGCCACCTCTATATATAATTTAAGTTACGAAAGAGGAAAGTAAAGAAAAAGTCACCACACAGCTGTGTATGTATTATTAAAAAAATGTACTTGATTTTTGGAGTTTAATAAATAAATAAAATAAAAGGAGTGAAGATGATGGGACGAACCGACGAACAAAGTTAGAAGGGGTTCAGGGGCAGGCTTGTGCAACAAGGATTTGAAGCAGTGAGCTGGAGTTGGACCACCGTCATCAACTAGCTACTCAATACAGCCCATACATAGCTTCGAATCTCAATATTATTTTATTCCCTTATTAACATTCCAGTAATCTAGTATCCAATCTTTAGAGCATTTATACTTATAGTAGTTCTCTGAATTATTCATATTTTATTATTTAGATATCTAAATAAAAGATTTCGTATTTTGGTTTTTTGATCTACTTCTTTTTCTGATTCAAGTCCCTCCGTCAAAAGGATTCTAACGAACGTTAGAATCTTAATGACTTGAATCTTTCCATTTTCTTATTTAGGTCCTTAAAAATTAAAAATTTAAATTTCAAGGACAAAATATTTGAATATTTTAAATTCTAAACATAAAACTTTATACTTTAAACATAAAAATTGAATATAAAATTTTAAACATAAAAATTGAATATATGAAATTGAACATAAAAATTGAACATAAAATTTTAAATTTTAAACATAAAAATTGAACATAATAATTTAAATTTTAAACATAAAATTTGAACATAAAATTGAACCATGAATAAGGATGTACGTTTTATAAGTATGTCAACCATTGAAGTGTTTTAAACGATAATCATGTTATTTTTAAAATAAGCGATAATCACGTTTGGATTTATTTTTAAAAAATTTATGTTTAAAATTTGAAATTTGAAATTTTTATGTTTAAGGACCTAAGCCGGAAATGGAAAAATTTAGGAATTCAAACCAAAAATTTATATGTCGCGTCAGTGACACGTCATCAAGATTCTAACGTCCGTTAGAATCTTGATGACGGGAAAACTTAAATTAGAAAAAAAAATATAGTTCACGGACCCAAAATACAGAATCTTTTGTTTATGGACCTAGATAATAAAACACGAATAGTTCATGTATCTATTATTTAATCTTCCCTTATAGAATCCCGTCAGCTAGTCAGTTAATCCGTCAACTTATTAAATGGAATTTGTTATTATACAAAAAAATTAATTCTTTTGTTATTCTTTAATTATTAAAAATTAACATAATTATAAATTAAATTAATTGGCCATCAAATAAATTGACGAATTGATGCACTTTTATCAACGTATCGATTATTTATTGTCCATCATTGACCATTACAATATTGTTCTATTTGATCAAACATAGCAAAAAATTAGTATTATTATCATTTTTAGTAATTTATAATCTATTTAATGAAGCTGATGAGCCCTTCGAGTATAATGATGAACTATTTGATAAAAGTAAGTGTATTTAGTAATACGAGATCCTTTTTCTGATTTACAGGTTAAGTGCGTACTCATGAAAATCACGTGAAAATAATTATACATGTTATGATTATTGTCAGGTTATATGGATTTTGCTGAGAAGTTAGATATAGATAATTTGGAAGGTTATCAAAAATTAGGAGGCCCAGATGCTCTCTGCTCAAAGTGCGGTTCCGTCATGTAGAATATGGAGCACAACAACAAGTCGAACAATAATGCCATGCCAACCTTCTCTCTCTGTTGCAAAAATGGACAAGTCGAGCTTCCAAGAGAAAAACATCCACCAGGATCTCTTGCTTCTCTGCTTCATAATTCACCTCATTTTCGACTAAACATAAGAGTATTATATAATTGTATTTTTGCAATGTGTTTTGGTGGTGGAAAGATTGATCATAAAATAAACAATGGGAGAGCACCTTATTGCTTCAAGGTTAAAGGTTAGAATTTACATTTTATTGGAAGTTTGCTTCCAATAAAATGAGAAACCACTAAATTCTGTTAATTGTACACTTACGACGCTGAAAATGAGCTTCCTAATAGACTGAATTCCATTGGTAAGGTTCGAGATTAGTTTGACCATACTATTGTTGTGGCGCTTATGTAGATGTTGCACAAACATAACAAGGTTGTGGAGCAATTTCTTACCGTGCGTGAAAGATTTAAAGACAATGAGTTGGATAAGTCCAGGTTGCTTATAGTTTCTTCAGAGTCAGCGAGTGGTAGATCTAACATAATTGGTCCATCAAATGAGGTTGGAGGCTTGATAGTGAATAAAAATGAAAACACCCCAGGTTTTAGAAATACCATTGTCGAGATACGGTAGAATGTTCTCAAACGAGTATGGGAGACTAATATGTTCTTTATGCAACTTCAGTATCCAATTCTTTTCCCACATGGAGATGTTGGTTTTCTTACGAAAATTCCACAAAAGAATATAAATAAAAAGAAAAGAATGGTTGTAGAAGATGACAATAATGATGAAGAAAAAACGCAAAGAAATTTGTTTCAATGAAGGAATACTACTGCTACAAATTAATGATACGTCTTAATGAAAGTACAAAATCATGTATCTTGAAGTTGCATAACACGTTTTACACGTTGTATTTTTATAAATACTTTAGTAATTTTTATTTACTTGGATTTTTAATAATTACACAGGATTAACTCTTCATCTGGTGGAAGATTGTGGCAACAATATATGGTTGATGCATTTACAGCTGTTGAACAATACATACTGGATTAGATTAGTAAAAATCAGACCATAATTCGGTTAGATCTGTATACTTAAGTGCGTGATGCAATAAAAAATGAGATAATAATCCATCTCATGTTGGAAAACGTATAATTTTACCAGCTTCCTTCATTGGATCAAAGCGTTACATGTCTAAATATTTAAAGGATTCATTGGTTTTGTGTCGTGTAATTGGACATCCCACTTTGTTTCTAACAATGACGTGTAATTCTAAGTTGTCTGAAATTAAAGAAATGATGAAGCACTTGCCAAATGTTGATGTGCGATGCACCTGGAATAGTAGCAGGAGCCTTTAAAATGAAGTTGGAACAACTCACTGATCTAATCAAGAAAAAGAACTAATTTGGTAGATTCATTGGAATTGAGTTTTATTACTTTAACTAATGTCCATTATTCTTTAAAAAAATCCATATTCAGATTTCCGTTTCTAAGTATCTATATCATTACCTGGATTTATTGTTTTTATTTTTTTGCATGTTCATGAACAGTAATGCGTGTGATTGAGTTTTGTTTAGTATGAAATACACTTAAGATAATACAGAAGGGGGTGAATGTATATCAACTTTTGTTCGAGTTGTTTGAATGTTTGAATTAGTTTATTACTTGTAGCTTGAGTATGTGTGTTAAGAGAAACATATTGTGGAATGTAAACAACACACAAACTCACTTTAAACCTAATATTGTATTAGATTTGAAGGTTGCTACAAACTGTGAACACAATGTGTATTCTCAACTTCGTTTTCTCAGAGAGATATTTTCTTGATATTACAATTGAAAACTTAACAACTAAAGATATGAGTCTGTACACTTATAGAACATGTGCATAGCTCACTTTTTCAAAACTGGTAACAGATAAACTAGTAAACTAAATCTGTCTATACTATTTTGGTGAAAGCTGGTATCATGTGATTTCGCTTTATTTTACATACTGACCTGATCCACTTTTTTAGCTGTTCTTCGTTGAATTTCTCTCAAGGCTTCTTTGTAGACTTGCCAAGTGCACATTGCAATAATTGGACCACTGCAGGTGCCTTGGTTTGTGTTAATTTTCTGTCATGAGAATCTTCTTCAGTTTTGTCTTTGAGAGATTCAAGAATTGGCTAAATACTTAATTCGTGAACTATTTTTTTGAATGGCTAGAGATCTCTGAGTTCTTAATCAAATATTTTTAAGATATCGAATGCACTCTAAATACGTTAGTTTTATAATTTTTGATTTTGACGTCCATTCATATTGGCCATTCGTGGACCGATCACCTGTCCATCTGCCAGATTCTAAATACGTTAGTTTTAAAATCGGGAGTCTTTGTAAAAGGTTTTTGATCGTGCAACCTCAAAAAGGAGTAAGTTGTAAGCTTGGTTTTTAGCAAATAAGTATATTCCCACTGCTCGGCAATACACATATTCAGAATTTCCAAGTCACTTTACTTGGCTTCTCAGGGAATGCAAATGGAAACTAAGGCAGATAGGTGATGTTGTTGGTAGGCTTTCTGAAATACATGCAACTGCTTGAGACTTGCTTTATCTACGCATGTCACTAATGAGAAAAAAAAGGATGTTTGTCCTTTGAAGATTTGAGAAATGTTGATGATCACGTTTACGATAGTTTTAAAGAAACATGTGCAGCACTAGACCTTTAATAGGATGATAAACAGTGGCATGAGGAAATATTAGAGAATGCAAACTCATCATTCTCTAATCAATTGTGTGAAATGTCTGTCAACGTATTAGCTTATTGCTCTGTTTCAGATTCACTCAGTTTATGGAATGAACATTAGATGTGCATGTCAGACGACATTCTTCACAATGAAAGACGACTCACGGAAAACCATGATATGCAACTAATTGAATCAGATCTATAAATTTATGTTCTTGCAGGTGAATCTGAATTTACATACTTTTTAATTACGATACTTTTACATACTTTTACATTTTTTTATCGGATCTGCATTTATCTGAATCTGAATTTACATGTTTTGGAGTTTATTTGATTTTTAAGTTTATTTGCAGTATTTGGAATTTTGAATGGGTTTTAACATATGAAATAATAGGTTTTTTCCAAAAATAGAAAAGCTCATGAATGATGTTGGTAAAAATTCGAAGGATTATTCAACAATTCCTTTTCCTACCAACATTTTTAGATGTATAGATCTAAATCGTCTCATAATTAAGGAAACTGGATATGGCAAGGTTGAGATGAAAGAAAAACATGATGCTATATGATGCTAACTATGGTAATACAAATCAAAAGGATAATTCAGCATACATCATCGTTAAAGATGAATTCAATCAAAAACATGAAAATATCTGTAATACATATTAGATTTTGAATTACTGATATTAGATTATCATTAATCAATCAAAGAGCAAATCTCCAATGTTAGACGATTTCTTGATCGTGCTTTGAAATTTGACAACGATTCCAACTTGATGGAGTTTGAAGCAGTTGTGTCCGAAGGTTTAGATTGTTGCATGCAAGGAAGAATTTGGGATTTTTGGGATGTAATTGGGTTTATCCATGCTAATATTGAATAACGTGTATTTTGATAGGAATTAGTTGGATTATTACTAGAAGGGACTGATTTAGGTGAGAACATGTATATGTTGGAGAATAATGAGAACACCACATTTTAAGCTATTCTAAAGGGCCCCTCCAGGGACACCCAATACGAAAAAGTTTTATAATTCTACCCTCTATCCATTCATAAAAAAAAATTTGAAAAAAATATTTTAAAAAATGATGAAGTGGCAGCAGTTTTTTTTAATTTTTTTCATGAATGTATAGAGGGTAAAATTATAAGACTTTTTGTGAAGGTGCCCCTAGCGGGACCGTTTAAAATAGCTTGAAATGAGATGAACATATTGTTCTCACTGTTCCCATACTAACACGTGTTCTCACTAGAGCGTGACCCATTACTAGAAAGTATAATATTAATTCCTCTACATACTATTATATACAATACTTAATGGTTAAAATTGGAATTATGTAGAAAATTGTTATATAATAATAATATTGTAAAATAACAAAATTTATTATTTAACTTTATTTTAGATAAAATTACATCTGTCACCGAAAGTGATAAATAGAAAAGTTATTGTTTTATTAAGCCTCCTTGACATTTGTATCACATTTTAGAAAAATATAATTTCAAAAATTTTGTTTTGATAATTATATTTTTGGCAATTAATTGGATCTCCTTTGATAAGAAAATTAAATTAATAAATCATGTATTAATCGTATATTTAAATTTATTATATTTTCTATAGATTAATTTTTTTAATTTAACTTTAAAATAGTGTTGCTGTTAATATTTAAACACGATGACCCATTTTTTGTAATAATCAATATTAAATTACAAAACATCAAACTCGGTCAACGTCATTTAGTTTTAAATTTATAAATCCTTTTTCATTATCTGTTATTTTATTATAAGTAAATGTACTATTTTATAAGAATATAAATGTGTTATTATTTTTAATTATTTAATATATAAGTAATTAATATATTTATAAAATTTATAATTATATAATAAAAAAATAATGAAGGTCTTAGCACGTGTAGTGCGGGCATAGTCTCTATTTCAAGCAAACATAAAGAGCATGAAAAAAAAAATTGAACTCTAAAACATTTTTAATGGCTCTTAAAAAGTTTAAGAACCTCTTTTTCCACAATTCTTAAGCAACTACATTATTTTTAATTATTTTTTATTAATAAAATATTAACTTGTATATGGTTAAATTTAAATGTTTATTATAATTATGTTTGATATATTAATAAAATATAAGTTAAGAATTAAGGTAAAGAACATTGTTGAAATTGACGGAGGAAATTTAGGTAATTGACGGAATTTTTTTATATAAAACACATAATTTATATTATATTTAAAAGTGTTGAATATGCTCCAAGTAGACATACATCTGCAGCTGAAGATGATATTCAGTGCATAAAATATTAAATCGAAAAAGTAATTGGTGCTTTTAAGAATTTTTCTTTTATCAATAAAGTCACCTTGCAATCTATACGCCTACTGTGCATTGCGTATTTCTATGCGAAATTGTAACGATGAGTTGACGATCATAAAATACAGTCGAAAATCAATCAGCAAATTATTTACATAAATAAATATATAATACACAGTGTAAAATGTTGGGAAATTAAAAAAATAATTCCTTACATAGTGAATCTTTATATTAATTGTTGATAGTATAATTATTGACTAGCTTTATATCCGTGCGGTTGTTTTATTAATATTTTTATTAAAAGTATTTTTTTCAAAAGTTTTTTTTATATTTTTTGAAATTGCATTTTTCAATTTTTATAAAATAATACATATATAATTTGTAATTATATATATTAAAATAATAAGAGAGATAAGTTAATTTATAATATTAATTAATTAATTTGTTATTTGTATTTTATTAGTTTCAATTTATATTAATCTAGTTTAAATTTTATTGTTGATGAAGTTTTTATTTTTTTAACTTTAAATTTATTAAATCTAAAGTTTTTCTTATTGTATAATATTTAAATTCTATATATATAATTTTTTTTGTTTTTTGGAATTTTTTTAAAATTATTTACAGATGTAGTACTACATCTACAATTTCGCAAAAAAAAAAATTACATGACCAAATGAAAATATGATTTTTCAAATAAAATTGCATATTTTTGTTGATTTATGTCTGTTTTTTTAGTATAAAATTTCGAAACGTGTTTGTTGTATAACTTATAAGTAAATATTTTATGATATTTACTAGTTAAGATTTTTTTTCTAGGACCGTTATGCGATGGTTGTTATTTTTGTAAATTATATTATAAAGTTTAGCTTAATACATTTTTTAATTTTCATTATTTTGGAGTATCTTGTTTTTAAAGTATTAAATTATGTAAGACATATTTGAAATATGTCAGGTAGTATAACTTTTCTTTTTTATTTTTGCATCAAATATGTTAAAATACGTATGATTATCTAAAAATCGTTTAGAGTTTTTGCTATGGTATTTTTTGAGGAGGTGTTTTTTTCTAGTGTTTCGAACTTTTTTGGAATTTTCTGTTGATTTTAAATATTTTAATATGTGTGAATGTTATTTTTGTTGTATCTATTTATTAAGTGTTTTTCGTATGTTTATGATATTATATGTTATATTTATTAACTTTTTCAAAAAACAACTTGTTATATGTGTTACATTTTGTTTGCACTAAATCACGCAAGCATACGCGGTCACAAGTAATATCATGGTAAGTAGAGTTCGTTCCCACGAAGACCTGGTGTAATTCAGATTATGCACTTATGCAACAATGTATGATTATTATTCACTGCTAAGACAAATATCAAAGGTGTGTTTTGATTAACTAAATTAACTAACAAGCAATTTAACAATACAAAGAATTAATTAACTATGTGATTAAAACCGAATTACTTATGAGAGATAAAACATGGGACTTTAACTTCATTAAATACTTCGTTTAGAGTTGATGCCTTTAATCAGTGTATGTGACGGTTATGACAATTAATCAGACAACACGAAATTAATACACGCTACCTTTCGGCATACGTTTACCAAACCACTCAACATCCACAAAATAGATAGAAGCTGGGTGGACACCAATTATGTTTAGACCCTATATGTCTATAAGATTTGAAAACATAACGGTTTAAGTACAAGTTATCCATTGAGATCACATAGGGTAGCGTAAGATGGTTAAAATTACACTAAGAATCATACATGCTTGTCAAAACATCCATAAACCTATGCTAGCATGGCAAGTTCTAAATCTCTATATCCACTTTCGCATTCAATAGAGATTAACAGTATAACTTAGATGTTAGCTATGCATCCAAGAAGAATTAGCACAACCATACAAGGAAATCAATAAGTCATCACACACAAATCTTTAAAGCAATCAAACTACTAAATTCCCTAAATAAATCCGTTAGAATCCCATGACAACGATTAGTTCATAATCGAACGGCTCGTCATTATGGGATTTAGTGAAAACATGATAGTAAACAAGATCTGAATAATAACGGGAATACTAGAGTATTAAAGTTTAGAAAACAAATCCAAAACGAGCATCCAAAAGTATCGCCTAATTATAAGAATACAAAAGATGTAGATCTAGATTTCCGTTAGCTGTCACGTTCTTAGGTAAATCCTTCTCCAAGTCTTGTATATCCGTCTATCTCTTGTCTCTTAGTCGTCTCCCCTTTTCTGTTGATAACATGTGCTTTTATAGTCCCTCATGCCTTGGCCGTCGAGAAATTTTCAAAACTGACTTAAACAGGATTTCTGGCAGCCCGTGCAAGCGCCCCCGCGCTCTAAGGAGCGCCCCCGCGCTCTCAGCTCTTCCAACAAGCGCCTGTGCCTTACCAAGCGCACCCGCGCTCACTGCTTCTGGATTTCAGGCTTTGCTTCTTTTCACTCCAATTCTCTTGCAAGTTCCCGTCCTTCAGTTCCTGAGTTCAAAACCACCAAATAATCGTGGAAAAGTGACTTCCTGCCTCTAGCTTGTAGTCCTGCACAAACTCAATAAAAACAAGTCAAAAACACCACACACTTGAGATCAATTAATCAATTTAAGCCGATACGAAGCATTCTAAGTGGATATGAAATCCAATTATCACATTTTTTCTTAGTTAATTTTTGTTATATGTGCATTATATAAAAGTTTTTTATGAATTTTATTTTACTTAATTTAGTATTTATTTAAAATTAACATTTATTTTGTAAAATATATTTTGGTAAATTTTTATGAATTTTGGTGCCATTTATAATCATTAAATGTTTTTTAAAACATTTTTAAAGTCTTAGTTTACCAATTTTTTATTTATGGGTACATTTTTTTTAAAAAAAATTGCTTTGTAATTAAATGTCGATTCTTATTTTGTAAAAAAGTATTTTTGGAGTAGGAAATTTTTTGTAATATTTTGTTTACTCTGCTTGTTATACTTTTTGTTGTATTGATGCATTATTATAATATTTTTCTTATTTGGTTACATTTTATGGAAAAAATGATACGTTATTTTCTAATTATTTTATAGAATTTATTGTATTACTAATCTCTAGTACGTTTTTAAATATTTCAGTAATTATATAGTTTGGATTTTATTATTTTACCCCTGTTGAACATAAGAAAATGTTAGGGAATCCAATTAAATCTCCCAAAACATTTTCTCAATAAGAAAAATGTTAGGGAATCCAAATAAATCAGCCAAAAATGTTTCTAAATGATGTAGTAAACACGTGACAATTTCATAGCGATACATATGTATTTGAACCAATTTTGGGATAACTTTTTGGGTTCCTATCAATTAAAAATTTCTATTTTAGCAATTTCTGGTACGCCATTTTTGAAACCTTTTTAGAAATTTTATTTAATTCTCTAATATTACTCATACACAATACAAGTTCCTTATTTTTGAAACCTTTTTAGAAATTTTGTTTGATTCTCTAATATTACTCATACACAATACATACTCCACAAATACATAATAAATGGATGAGACACTTTTTTTTTCTCGCATTTTAATGCACTTCATAGATATCCTTGTAATTAATATTTTTTCGATTTTTTTATTTTATATTAAAGTAAAAATATTATATTTTATATAAATTAAAAAAATTAAAAAAATGTTATCTACAAGCA
Organism: Saposhnikovia divaricata; assembly: GCA_036435485.1. Classification (NCBI taxonomy): domain Eukaryota; kingdom Viridiplantae; phylum Streptophyta; class Magnoliopsida; order Apiales; family Apiaceae; genus Saposhnikovia; species Saposhnikovia divaricata. The sequence continues at coordinate 60,621,774 of CM071597.1, read as the reverse complement.
CCTTAACCAAGTGCATTAAAATGTGTATAAAATGAAATGGTTGATTCATTTTGGAACCGAGGAAATATATGACAAACGATTAATTTTTTCACATAAATAAATTTTTTAATTAATATATTTTTATCTTAATAAAAAAATAAATATGCAGGATTATTGAGATTTAATGGCATTTGTATATATAAAAAAATTGGTGAAAGTCCTGAATATTAGTTTTTGGTACATCTTTGCTCAAAATATTACTTAGCGTAAAAAGTGCCATAAATAACTCTTTGGACACGCATTTTCTGGTTGCGTAGGTTGTAAATAGAAGAATGCACATTTTTTTTTATAATTTCTTTAAAATAAATTAAAATCTGTAGGTTTTTTTTAAAAAATTTCTTTAAAATAAATAAAAATCTAATAGAAAACTTATAATCAAAATGTCAATTAAAATTGTGTTTTTATTAAGTTCGTATATGGTTTATTCATCGTTCTGAATATTTCTAAAATCCAAAATGGAATTGTTGAACCCCAAAAATTAACTGTTGAACTATCAAGAGAAAATATATAAAATTTAAAAATTTTATTTAAAAAATTGAATATTCATTACTGAGTTTGGCGGCCTGATTTTTAAAAAGTCGGGGGCCAGCTCCGATTTTTTAAAAATCAGGATATGTTAAGGTTTAGGGTCTAGCCCTAAGTGTTTGTATACGATTTATTCGTCGTTTTGAATATTTTTAAAACCCAAAATGGAACTGTTAAATCCCAAAGATTATCTATTAAAACCCCAAGAGAATACAAATAAAATTTAAAAATTTTAACTAAAAAATTGAATATTTATACCCAAATGAAACCCGTTAAACTCCAATGAAAACTATTTAACCCAAAGAAAATATCGATAAAATTTTAAAGAATTAAATATAAAAAATAATATTGAATAGAAACTGTTTAACCCGAAATGAAACTCTCATGTATACTAGGTATAAGTCACATGAGTAGTTTTTATTTTTTATGTTTGTTTGTGAGATAAGAAAAAGAACATTCAACATGCAGATAGAGGAAAAAAAAAAAAAAAGGAACATACGCATACTCCCTATGCGTTGTACTTAGTTAAATTGGGCAACATTTTCGACAACTGTTATTTTGAGCAATTAAGTATCAAAAAAATATTATTTTGGTCATTTTCACCAAACAAATAAGCAGAGTACGAAATTGTTTAGCAATTAGTATGGGTGATCCGGTAGAAGAAAAGAGGCGTCACCATCAAGTGAAAGACAACGAAGAAAAAGAAAGAAAGAAAACCGTTGGTCCCCGCCATCACACGGTTGTTGTTTGGTAGGATGTTTTGGTAGCTTTTTCATTTTCACTCAAGAGTCATGATGAGACTATAATGCCGAGTGGGGACCACCGACACGGAGGACCACATTAATAATTATATAGAGTAGTACTCGTACATGTAATTTCCACCTCATCACTCAAATCTACCATAACAATTTACACGTGTATGACCATAGCGACATTCACCCTTCCCGTCCCGTTTCCTTTTTCATGTTGTTCTTCTAATTTCGAATTGTCGGCTTTACCGTAGCCGTAATCCCGTACACGGCTCTTTAAATCCGTTATAATGTGCGTACATATGATTATGAGATACATTGTGGGTGTTTGGGTATTTTTTTAAAAACAAAATTTATGTTAAAAACATAAATGTCATATAAATAATAATTGCAAGAATATTTATAAGTTAAGGTCTTGCTGAGGTGAGAAACCCAATTAGTTTGAGAAATCCAATCCTAAACACACATTTTTTATATCTAAATTAAATCATAATCCCACAATTACTATATTATTTTTTTATTATTCATTTTATTCAACATCATCTTCTACAATCATTTCTTCCCCCATCTCCGGTCACCATCTCCGACGACCAATTCCGGCCAACCCAGAAAATCATCACCGGTAAATAGAAAATCACCGCACTGTCGCCACCTTCGACCACCACGTCGTCGCCGCCACCAACAAAAATCACCACCATTTAACAGAAAATCATCGCACTACCGCCACCTCCGACTACCACCTGCCGCCACCAGCACCAAAAATCACTGCCTGCATATGAAAATCATCGCGACCAAAACCACACCACATCGCCGCCACCACCTCCGGTCACCACCAACAAATCACCATCGGAAGCCCAAAAATCACCACAAATTACAACCCAGCCTTGAGAAATTAAATGATAAAATTTTAAAAATAAAAAATAAATTGAATCTGTGCTCTGGTTTTATCTCTTCTCTCTCACTCCACTTCAATCACCACACACGCGTCTCTCCTCTTCCACCACCACCGCGCCACCTCAAACTCCGGCAACACATTTCCGTCACCTCCGCCATCAGCAACAACTCAACTTCTCCTTCAAATCAACCTCGAACTCTGTTTCCAGGCGGTTACAAACACTAACAAATCAAAGTACCAGCTCTGATTTTACTAAATCATTCACACATCTCTCGAATTCGTCATCATATTCTCCGTCTTTACTGTTCAATCAGCTCGTTGAATCATCATCGTTGAATCTCTAATTCAAGCAGTGGCAGGCGATCGGGCGGAGGCGGTGTGGCGGCAGAGGGGGTGGGAGGGGGGAGCAATGGGTGGGTGCGTGTGGTTGTGTGTGTAGTGCGTGTTGTTTATTTGTGTGGTGTGTGTATGCGTGTGTGGTGTGTGTAGTGGGTGTGTGTTTAAAATGTGTGTTATGATTTAAAATGGGTTAACGATTGTGGGACTGAGATTAGATCTCAGTTCTCACCATAATAGGGGGTTCTCACCTGAGCAAAACCCTTATAAGTTATATAGCCATTTGGATATATTTACTTATAATTTGGTGAAATATTTTAAAATTAAATCAAAAAAAATATTATTTAACACAATAATATCAATATATATATATATATATATATATATATATATATATATAAAACTAAAAATACATTTAAAAACACAAATACAAAAATATAATTATTAAATAAGTAAAGAAATCAAGTAAATAAGAAATAATTTGGCATGAAAATAGTAAATTATTAAATAAGAAGATAACAAGCCGTAAGCATCACCAATAGTACTTTCACCACAACACAAGACTCTATGTCTAGGGTGGTTACTATTAGTGATGACTTAATAAAATCTAAATCTATGGATTCTGCAACTGTCTTGCCACTTAAAGCAAAGAAGATACAAATCAAGAAATCATCTGTATGTCTCCAAAAACAAATTGCTAATGGTGTACTGCAATGGTCCAAAGACACAGGATTTAAACTACTTCCAAGTAACAAGGTGCAAAAGCTGAAATTCAAGACAGTGGCCATAATAAAGAAGAAAGCACCAACATCTCAGGCTCTCACAATTATACCAGGATTACACTTGCCACCTTTTGATGAGGATTATGACAAAGATGCACTGACATATCTATAAGCTCAAAGAATCTATCATGTTGCTGTAGTTGATGACTGGCTAGAGTTCAAATACATTGATGAAAGAGGGAAGAGGTTCAAACAAGGAATGTGCCAATACTGGGGGGAAACTCTTTGACTTAGAGAGAGTAATGGTACTGTTGAATTATGAAGGCGAGGTAGAGAGAAGTTGGAAGATAGAGATTGCCATATTTGTGAAGATGCAAAGAGATTATCAAGAGAAACTGAGAAAGGAGAATGATGAGAAGCTAAGGAAGAAAGAGGATGAGTTGGCTATACTTGAAGCTAAGGCAAATGAACTGAGAGCTAAAGGGTTGTGCAAAGTCAAATTCAATCCATACATTATGGAGTATAGGAAGAGAAATGGAGTCAATGTGAAAATCAGAATGGATTTTCTAAATGCCTACCCTAATGTCAAGCTGAGAGAAGTAATTGAAGATCTGTCAAACTCTCCTCTCATTAAAGAACTGAATGCCATGCAAGATATCATACTAGCAATGGATGATAATATAAAGAGAACAAAAGAGAAAGAAAAGAAAAGATATGATGATTTAGAAGCCAAATCTTAAAGGATGAAGTCAATGGATCATGGCTAATATTTCATATATAAATCAACTGTAAGATTGTTCTTTATGTACTTGTATCAAGTTTTTAATCAAATTCATACATGTACTTTTCAAGTTATATCTTTATGTATGTTAGGCTTGTTATCAGACATGAAATTGTGACTAAGGGTCTTACTCACAATTTGGGAAAAATTGTTAGCCACAGAGGCATGTCTGTAAACAACTAATAACAAGCCTGATTGTTTGTAATATTTTGCATTACTTACATGATCCCTTAACTGGGGAACCCTTATAGTTAGATTTTCTACTTGTAAATTGCACTTGTAAAGGGCACCTACTTCAACTGTGTAATAGTACAAATCAAAGTCATGAAATAATGTTTAGAGGAAGGTCCCTAGATCATTCCCCAAGCTTGTAGAACAAGGCTGAAGAAATAAACACAGGTGAAGTTGAAGAATGGAAATTTGCCTAAGTACAAATTCGAAAAGTAATTTGGTATATTCGAGAAGTCAAGAATTCGAGAAGTCAAGGATTCGATATGTCAAAAACATTGTTCAATATCTCAAGAAATCAACAAGTCAAAACATCATTCGAGTTCTCAAAGGGTCAAATTCGACATCTCAAAGGCTCAGAAGCTATTCGACATCTCAAGGATTCCATATGTAAAGACACTATTCGATAATTCAAGGATTCTAAAAGAAAAGGCATTCGAGAAATGATTCGTAATGTCAAAAAAAGCTAGTTCGAGAACTTAGAGTTGTCTAGCTGTTCAAAATCAGTTCTCGAATTTAATACTTAGCAATTTCTCGAATGAACTTTTGAAGACAAATTAATGTAGATAATCATGTCAGAAAATCTACACAAATTAAGACACTTACAATGACATATCATTGTATTGTGTACATGAAAAGTCTATAAAGGAGCTAGGAGAGATATTCAAGGGAACAAGCAGCTGAAGAAGTGGATCTCAGTAGGTTGAAAATAAAGTTTTATCACATGATGCCCAGACTTGCAACAAAATGGAATAGACAAGCTTGAAAAGTCATTTTGTGTGTTACCAATTTTGTAACAAGTGCGTTGTGCACATGTTCTATAAGTGCATATTCACACTTCCTTAGTTGCTTAGGTTTTTCATTATCATACATAAAAAATATATTTCTGAGAAACGAAGCTGAGAATACTAACATTTGTATTCCCAGATTGTAGCATACTTTCAATCTAATAAAATATTAGATTAAAGTGAATTTGTGTTCTTATTTCCGCATTGCATATTCATAAAACACACTTTCAAGCTACACACACTAACACCACAGATTCAACAGATCGTCAAGCAAAAAAACTAAGAAAAGTTTAGGAAATACATTCACCCCTCTGTATTTTCTTATATGTATTTCATATTTAACACTAATACGTAAGTAAGGGTAATTAAGTAAAAATACGATGTACCAAAAAATAGGTACCAAAACTTTTAATGTTTCGGTTATTATAATATAGTATAGATCGGTACATATATCTATTAAAATTAACGTAATTGTGTTATATATAAGTACACGATGAATTTTAAAGATTTCGAAAATATCTATTAATTTTATCCATTCCATTATATTTCGTACAATTCATCCCAATCTAATACAATATCTGAGTAAGAACATAGAAATGATTAGACGGCAATAAATTTTGCTTAAATAAATGAGTCAACTAGTAGGAGCATCTTTAATGAAGGGTACCAAGAAGAGTGTCAACGCCATGTTGCATGAGCGTAACACTCTGCTTGCACTCCATTGGAATTCTGGGATGCTGTGGGGTGCCGAGTAAAGTGCCATGGGTGCCAATTTGAGATGCCAAAAGTTGGCATCCCAAAAGAGGGTGTCAAATTTATTTGTGGACCCAATAATGAATTAAATGTTGGAAAATTAATATTAGATCCTTGATAAGACCTTCCTCTTATATCGTAAGGTTTTAGATGGACTAATCACTTAATATTAAATATTAATTTTTTTAAAATTTATGTTATACATTTTCTTTAAAAGGTTATCATCTAAAACTGTTAACCATTAGAGTATTTTGTGAAAAAAGGTGTCGAAAATGATTTTTTTTATAAGATTAGCATTTAGGGATGTCAACCATTTGAGTATATTGGAGTATTTTGTGAAAGAATGATGCCAAAAATGATTTTTTTATAAAATTAGCATCTAGGGATCGCAACCATTGGAGTATTTTTTGAAAAAAGGGTACCAAAATAATTTTTTTATAAAGTTAGCATTTAGGGGTGCCAATCGTTGAAGTATTTTGTGAAAGAAGAGTGTCAAAAATGATGTGAAAGAAAAAGAATATAAAAATGATATTTTCTATTATGTCATAAAATTGACATTTTTTGAAAGATGCCAACCATTAATGATGCTCTAGTTAATGTGAATTTTATTTTCAAGCCAACTAAATAAATCATTGTTGTTTAAACACAAGTCACTTTTCGATCACTAGTCCACTACTGTTACAGTTTGCGGAGGATTACACGGTTTGTGTGATTGACTAATGTTGATATGTGCATAATTTATCTGCAGAATCATTTTGTGGTGGAAGGTAGGAGATGGGATTGCCATGAATTCATTCCAATAACTAAATTAAAAATGGAAAATTAGACCTAATTCCATATTTATAATTTTCTTTACCATTTAAGTGAATATTTCAATTAAGCAAGTTGAGGTAGCTCAATTGGTTGAATTTATCTCTAGTCGATCTAGAGGTTCTTGGTTCGATACTCGCTTATCACGAGATTTATCAATGAACAGATACGTAAAAGGTTATAAGCCAAAATATTTAAAAAAAAATAAGTGAATATTTCAATTCTTGATTGTATTTTAAAGTTTGCTTCTGATTGATATATGTTGGATTTCGACTAGTACTATGTAGTATCTACTAATATTAAAGATTTATTTTCAGATGTTGTTGATGTTGTTTTATTGTGTCAGGGTATGTTCCGGGACTGGGACTCAGTCTCAGATATGTATTATAAGCCAAAATATTTAAAAATAAATAAGTGAATATTTCAATTCTTGATTGTATTTTAAAGTTTGCTTCTGATTGATTTATGTTGGATTTCGACTAGTACTATGTAGTATCTACTAGTATTAAAGATTTATTTTCAGATGTTGATGTTGTTTTATTGTGTCAGGGTATGTTCCGGGACTGGGACTCAGATATGTAGATAATTTAATTTATTAACTGATATTAATATTTAGAGAGAAATCTAGTCCCAATAATTTTATATTTGATCATTCCTTTCTATATAAGCCAAAATATTTAAAAAAAAAGTGAATATTTCAATTCTTGATTGTATTTTTAATTTTACTTCTGATTGATTTATGTTGGATTTCGACTAGTACTATGTAGTATTTACTAGTATTAAAGATTTATTTTCAGATGTTGTTGATGTTGTTTTATTGTGTCAGGGTATGTTCCGGGACTGGGACTCAGATATGTAACAGGACAATTTAATTTATTAACTGATATTAATATTTAGAGAGAAATCTAGTCCCGATAATTTTATATTTGATCATTCCTTTTTATATCTGTACTATTATATTAAAGCTGAAAGATTGAAAATTTGTGGCTTTGATTTTCGGTTTGGTTATCTTTATCATTAAAATAAATAATTACATAATTAATGATAATTAGCCATTGCCATTTTCACATTTACTTTTTGTTAAAAGATATTATCTTTTATAAAAGCATCAATCATAGCATATCTTCAAATCATTAATATTTATTTTCTAATTAAAACACGTTACCTTTTTTATTTAAAACTAATTTTACAATCATTAATATATATCAAAAAATCGCACCATATTTTCAATTATTAATAAAATATATAAAAATTTCCTATACGTTGTTTATAATAAGAAAACATTAGTATAATCCGTAAATCAGTGTATATTAAATTATATTAAATTAAAATTATATAAATTATTATAATCGTATCTTCCAATCATTAATATTTCTTTTCTAATTAAAACACTCATTTTAATTTAAAACAATAATTAAAAATTAAAATAATTATTGAAAACAATAATTACATAAAAACATAATTGTAATATAAAATAAATTTATTTCATATCAAAAAAAATCCCGTGCATCGCACGGGCAATAAGCTACTATATTATAATGCCAGGAGATCGGAAATGCACCAAAAGCGTTTAAAATATATTTTTTAAATTTTCACTTTTTAAATTTTTTTATTAAATTTTTTCTTGCATTAAGTAGCATCTTAATGACATCTTAATAATCAGTAATTGCACTTATGAATATATATATATATATATATAGGTCATTTCTCCATACAGAACACTCTTATATAACAAACAATAAAGAACACCTTAGATCTAATAGATCCAACGGCCCTACCAGGGGCACCCAATACAAAAAATTGTTTTTTACCCTCTATCTATCCAACAAAAAACAATAAAAAAAATTAAAAAAAAAATTTACTGTTTATGACTGACGTCATCAGTGACGTCATCATGAATAGTTTTTTTTTTTTTTTTTTTGCTAGATGGATAGAGGGTAAAAAAATAACAACCTTTTGTATTGGGTGCCACGACGGAACTCTTATATTAGATTAGATATGTGGTGTTCTTTATTGTTTGTTATATAAGGTGTTTGTTATTGAGTGCAACTCATATATTTATTCTTATAGTTAACTGTAGGAGAATTTCCTAAAGTTAACCAGTAAAATCAATACACATCACATAGTTTCCTAAATAAAAATATATATCATTAATGCCCCTGCGGGCCCTTATAAATAAAAGATAACAAATGCATGATTTTAAAATTCTTTTAAAGTTAACTGTAAGAACATATATATATATGTAGGGTCTTGTTCTAATAGAAACTAATTTAGAATAGAAACTAGAAACTAAACCTAAATTAAATATTTCAAGCTAATCTAATGACAAGTAACTTTTTTTTAAATTTTTTTTAAATTTTTTTTAAATTTTTGTTGAATAAAGCCAAGAATTTTAAACGTTTTTTGTGAAGGTGCCCCTAGCGGGGCCATTAAAATAAATGAAATATAATTTATTTAGTGTAGGTTTCTAGTTTCTATTCTAAGGTTGGTTTCTATTTGAACGCTAGCCTATATATGTATATATTATATATTATATATATATATATATATATATATATTTTAAATTTACTTCAAATTATTTATATAAAAGATTAACAAACTTTATTTGAGAATTATAATTATTATTCAAATTTAAAATATTAATTATATGTATAAAACTAAGATTATTTTTTTATGTAAATTAGAGATTTAAAATTGTTCACATTGCGTCATTTTTTTTTTTTTACATTTTGAAGATTTTTGTAAACATTTTCGGACGATTGTAGGATAAACGATCTTAACTTCTCAAATAATTTTTATCAGTAATTGTGTAAATCCTTATAAGTTATGAAAGTATAATCTTTTGGTTAAAATCAAGAATTTGAATAAAATTATATTGACAGTTTTTTTTATTTTTGTACATAACAAACTCAAACATTTTATTAGCTGATTAAGTCGATAAAAATGTTGTACACATGTTGTTTCATTATGTGCCTGTTTGGCACAACTTCTCTTATCGACTTATGGACTTATTTTCGGATAAAAATTTTATATTTTGATAATTTTTTTATATAAGTATTTAATGTATGTTTGAAAATCAATAAGTTGCAAAAATAAGTTGGAAAATAAGTTAGAGAGTTAGGAATCTCTAACTTTGTCTTAAAATAATTTGACTTATTCTGGAAAAAAGTTCCCCCAAACACCCCCTATATTGTGTCAATATAAATTAATATTCTAATTATATAAATTCTTATGCTATTATTGAACATGTACGTTATGAGAGTGGTGTCGGCTTTAAAAATGTTACTTAGTTATATTTAATATTGTAATTGTTGTTTTTCATATTTATGATATTTTTAAAATTATTAAATTTTTTGATATATAATGAGAGTATTATTCAAACTAATATTTCATACAGACTGTTTTAAATCTCTTTTTTAGGAAATTTTTAAAATACAAATTAATTTTTATAAACAATAAAAATTACTTTATTTATTTTCAGGACCTAACAATAAAAATTTATTGTTAGGTCCAGGATTTTATACGAATTTCCTATTTTTCATCAAATTCGACCTAATTCGAAACTCGAAAAGCTCGAATGAAAGCTGGAAGCCCAGATAAAGTCGAATCCCAAAAAACCTAGATAAAAGTCCGAGATTTTTGAAAAATCCAGATAAAAAGTCGACTTTTTATAAATAAAATTTAAAAATATGTAATTTTTTAATAATTTCAAAAATATTAATATATATACGTTTTAAATTGCTAGATAAAAACCAATTTTTTTTTGGATAAAATCTAAAAATATGAAATATTATAATAATATCAAAAATATTAATATAAAAATTAAAAAGTTTTGAATAAAAGCCCGATTCTGCCCAATCTGGCATCGTTCGCGGACCTAAAACGATCCTCGTACTTTAGAGAAACCCCAACTTGACCTAACCCAACCCAATTTTTTGAAAAATCTAATCCAACCCGATTTTCAAAACATTTGAATAAAATTCAACCCGAAGGACTAATTATGCATCCTTAATTATTACCACGTTCTGGGTTGATCAATACAAATACAAACATCCAACAATATGTAAGTTTGTGGTTGATAAGAATTAACCATAGTCAATATTTGTAGCAAAATGTTGCATTTTACAGTCGTATTCTCGATCATTTTTCATAGTACAGACCATTATCAGATTAAAATTCTCATAAATATTCTAATTTGGAAAAAAAAAATAAAAAATTGCGACGATCTGCCGTATTTTGCAGCAATATATTGTATTTTTATGTCATGTTTTGCCTAAATTGTCCTTGCTCTGAAGCCTCTAACCATCACTTTTAAAAAAATTTGTTGTTCTTAATTTTTTTTCAATTTTCTTTTTAAAAAAACAAATACTTATCTTATTTTTACATTAAAAAAGAGTTCTCAAATTTTCTTTTTATTCATGAAATGTAAAAATACCTAACCATAACACTAGTACCAAAATGGCATCTAGTGCTTAGTGCCATGCAATACAGGGCATTGAGGAGTAGAGAAAGAACATAAAACCAAATAATGCCAAATGGGACCCCTTTAAAGAACAGAGAAACAGCTTTAGTCCTCCCAACTCCCTTTAGTAGTGACAAAGTTGGTCGATTTTCCATTGGATTCGATTTCCCCTGCTTTTTTTTTTTTTTTGAAGAACATTTATACTCCCTCTGTCCCATCCATTTCTTCACACTTTCCTTTTTGGGATGTCCCATCCAATTCTTCACATTTCAAAACTTTCCTAAAATAGTAAAATTATATATATATAAAAATCAACTACATCCACTACTTTCCTCCACTATACCCACTTTATACATTATATATTTATGGGTCCCATCACTTTACTCACTTTTCTCCTCCACTATACCCACTTTATACATTATATATTTATGGGTCCCACCACTTTACTCAATTTTCTCACTTTTCACCCATTTTTTTATATATTTCCTTGATCTCCGTGCCCGAACCCATATGTTAACTAATGGTCGGAACGGAGGGAGTACACATTACTTCGCTGCATTCGATTTCTCACGGCCTTCACTAATACCTGTTATGCCCGAAAGACAGGTTCAATAACTATATTAGGGAATTATCTTTCTTAATCACGTGTGGTCCTAGTTATAGGTAAAATAGTCTTGCGCTAAGATTTTCAAAATTCAAATAATCCAAATTTAGAGGTATAGTAGGTATTTTTGTATAAAAATTTGTAAATGTTGAGTTAAAATTTGATTGAAAATACTAGAAAGACAATAGATGTGTTAAAATACATAAAAGATATGGAAGGTAGTTATCCAAATGGTTAGATTTTTTATAGAAATCTTCTAACTATACTCGTTACAATCGTTTATGCGGAACAAAATTTTTCAAAGTTTATCCAAGTTATCATGAAAGGTAATTCCTCGCGCATAATTAAGGGAGCTTCAACTACATCAAATGATCTTTTAAATTGGTCAACAGTTGAAGACATGATGAAAAGGGCTATATTTGCCAGAGAATTTGCGGAGATAACGACTGGCCCCGGAGGGGGCTTGAACCTCCGCGCCTATGACTTCGTTTCTCAGGAAATTCTGAATGAATTAGAAAGAACGAAGAAGTAAGGAAATGGATTTGAAAGGACTGCAAGAAAAAAAAACTTCTGTCGCTCCATCCCCGCAGGGGCAGAGAACCCGTCGCTGTCTTGGCTGTGCTACCGGAGGCAAACTTGGAAATAACTCTTTGATGGAGTCAGTAGGTAAAAGATTATACTCTCAATCCCTTCTTTTACGGCGACCTCTGACCGTCCGTCCCGTCTCATCTTGATTTGGCTATACTTGTATGAATTTTCCACGGAAGCCGGTTCGATTAAATACTACATTAATTCAATCATGTCTTAAGAAAGATAAACTGGTTTAGCTATGGTACCAAAGAAAAAAGTATGCTTCAGAAACTTGACTATGTGAATTTGATTGATATTTTTGCATTAAAAAATACAAGGCATGTTATATTTAAATAAAATAATGAGATTAATTTACATATGATGTTGTCGCATGTTTTATTATTAAATTTTAAGTGTATATTTTGTTTGTGAAAAAAAAAAAATTTTAGGCCCTATAATTTAGGTTCGCCTAGGGCCCGTAAACTAGATAATCTTATAGTGTTTGTATCGCCATAGGAAGGCTCACGACTAAACCCAAAGGGGTCGCATGGGTGGAAGCATCTCCATATTTGGGACCACATCGCATGCCTTTACCCAAAGGGTCGAATGTGAGGCCCATATAAGTCACTCCATTAGCCTCGCAGATGAGACCTCGCCATTTTAACGTTGTGGTAACCTCGCATAGTCTTTACTAAGCCATGGGTCATGACCAGTTAATGAATTATTTACGCCAGCCCACAAGTGTCCAGTGGACTTGGGTCAAGATGGATCTCCAAAACCATAACCCGTCTAGGTAACTTATTCTCCAAAAACTTCATAAAAAATTACATGTGGCTTGACTCCCTATAAAAATGGTACGTATGCCTCTTGTTACGATTGATTGATAGTTTGCAGCAAGAGAGAATAAACAGTTTTTCTATGACATTCTACGAATCAACAAGCAAGATCAGCCACAAAATTCGCCAATCTTCATCCCGTGTTCTTCGTGTTATTAGCTAAATATCCATTTTTGTTCCGTGATTCCAGCAACCTCCGCAATTACTGTTATACCAGATTCTCCCTATAACATTTGGTGCTAGAAGAAGGACAATCATCATATTGGGAGAAACATGACTAAGTCGAACAAGAAGAAGAACGGAGGGAACAACAGTGGGGTGACCCCGGGGTTGTACAAAATGCCCAAGGGCGATCCCCCCAGGAGCGAGGCCCCCAAGAAGGACGAGCTCGAGAAGGTGGAGACAACTGTTACCCACCAGGTGACAGGGAACAACGAGGTCATGGCCTTTCTCAAAGGCCTAGGTGAGTAGATGACAGCTGTGTAGGAGAGGATGACTAGGATGGAAATGCTGCATAGTTCAAGGGGTGCAAAGAGGAACTCAGTGTGGGGTTCCAAGACCTACCAGGATGAGATTACGGGGTTCCCCCCCAAAAAGCTCCTCGATGACTTTGAAGACATGGTTACAGACTAAAATAATCCGGATTTCTACGATGATCTCGAATAGGAGGAGGAGGTTGATAAAACTCAGAAGAAGCAGGGGTTGCATCACGAGGCCGCCTCGTCTGAGGGAAGATCTGTTAGACATTTTGATCGTACTGGAAAGAAGTTGACCGAGCATGACCTATGCCTCAAGCTCGAGAAGCTCACATCTGATAAGAAGGATAAGCGATCCAAGGGCCCTGGTTCGGAGCGACCCCCTCTCCTCGTCGAGAGCGCGAGCGGTCCTATCATGCGAATGACAAACCCCCCTTTCCTCATCAAGAGCGTGAGCGGTCCCATCATCGCGGTGAACGACCGTCCTCTCCTTACCGAGAGCGTGAGCGGTCCCATCAGTACAAACCCGACCCTAGGGATCGCAAGAAGAAGGATCGCAAGGGGGGATCAAGGAGAGGCAAGTGCCCCCAAAAAAGACTCAGTCCCACTATGGCCATACTAGAAAGGGACAAAAAAAGGTAGAGGACAAGGGGATCAAAGTTGGAAACTTCAAACTCGAGAAGTTGAAGAAAGCCTTAGATAAGATGAACTTGTCAAGAGGGTCCTCAATCCCAATATGGCCCCCTATATGTGTAGGTAACTAGGCCCCATCTTGTGTGACCAATGAGGCCCCTATCTGGTGTGGCTATCGAGATCTTGAGATGCCTCTACGTGAGATGCCTCATAGTAAGATGCCTCTTAATGAGATGCCTCTACGTGAGATGCCTCGTAATGAGATGCTTCTACGTGAGATGCCTCCTAGTGAGGTGCCTCGTAATAAGATGCCCCTTCGTGGGATGCCTCTTAGTGAGATGCCACTACGTGATATGCTTCTTGGTGAAATATCTCTACGTCGAGGAGAGGGGGGGACGCCCCCGACCCTTACCGGTAATAAGGAGGTCCTCGACTACCTCAAGACACTGGGATGATCAAGTGATTACTACACATCATGTTCCAACCTCCTCTAAAACAAGGTCCATGGTAAGGCCTGACCATCTATCGAATGAGCCCCCTGCTTGGTGTGCACATCAATATCACGAGATACCTCTATATGAGATGCCCCTGATGGGATGACTTTTTAGGAGATGCACCTAATGGGATTCATCTTTATGAGATGCTCGAGCAAGGCCCCTTGAATGGTATATTGCGTGGTTGGTGAGATCCCCATATGTCATGGCATGTGAGCCCTCCAATATTGTGTGGCTGGTGAGACCCCCATATGGCATGGCTTGTGAGGCCCCATATATCGCGTGACCAAGAGGCCCACTGCACGGCGTGGCGAGCGCGGCCCTCTCCAAGGAGTGGCCGATGAGACCCTGTATAAGGCGTGTTTTCTCTCCAAAGGAGCTTTCTACATATGGCTAGTGAGGTGCCTTACAAAAATCAACAAAGAGTGCTAGGCTCAAATTTCTAACTTCACTATCTATTGCAAAAGTATTGTCCTACTTTATTTGGCATCACTATGAATTTTCAGGACAAGGTCGACATTTTACGATGCGAGATCGTATACCTAATGTCTTGCGATGTGAGGCCACTAGGCTCTGTTGGCGATGTCGTGTCTTTCCATAAGGCTAAATAACGTGAGGTATTCCGAATACACACATTGAAAACACTCAGTTCTATCACTTGGAGACTCTCTTAGCTATCACAAAGTACTTAAAAAAATTCAACTATATATTAACAAAGTTCAAGGAAGGGTCCGCATAAGCCACTATCACGTGATGAAAGTCCCTGTGCCAGTGGATGCGTTGCGAGGCCCGTAGGTCAGCATCATGAATCGCGAGGCTAATGGACATCGAATGAACACGATACATTGCCGGTTGAAGATCTTCAACAACCTAAAATGATCTCATCTCCATAATTTTTTATTGCCTAATTTGGACTACAAGGTGATCTAAAATCCAAGACATGTTTGTGTCCAAGGATCCAGGGAGGCCAGCACCATGCAACGCAAGTTCTTCATGTCAGTTGATGCGGTGCGAGGTCCATCGACCAACATCATGAACCACGAGGCAAGTGGACATCATATTCGATGCGAGGCCTTCTAAGAAGTGTGATACGATCCCAAAGATAATCACATTACTTCAATATTGCTTCATCACAAGAAAGACTAGGCGATCTCAAATTACTTGAGAAGAATCTTGGATGCTCCATGGATATGTGCAAGTAGCCTCAATTACTATAGATCAACATCATACGAGAGGAGGTTGGGATGAAGATAGTTGGTCGTCAATGAACCAAAATATTAAGGTTACTCACCTTCTACTATTTAAAAGAAAAGAAGCCAAAGTACCTAAAATTAAAAATGAGCTCAAGACCTCAACATCTACATTCTTATTGACCTCCTTCATAGCAATCTTATTACATGTGCAACATTGGGAAGCTTTTTATGACACTAAAGAAGCTAAGTGCTCTCGCTTAACGTTGGAGAGTCCAAATGCTTTGCAACAACAGTGAAGAGACCAAGTGCCCCGGGATAGCGTGATGAAGCAAAGTGCCTCGGGATAGCGTTGATGAGATCAAATGCCTTGGGATAGCATTGAAGAGGTAAAGTATGCTCATAGCGGGATCACATCAAATTCTCTACATTAAAAATGGTATCAACTCCAAATGATACAAAAAGATCTCTATCACTTTGATTCCTCATCACATCTACAATGATATTAAGGAATTGGGGGGTAGTGGCATCTTTGGAATACCGTTTCTAGTAAGACATTTGAATATTGGGCTACAGGGCCACCATCAAGTGATGCGAGGCCGCAAATCCGACATCTTGCCCTGCGAGGCCTCTCGGCCCCATTGGTGATGACGGGTCAGTTCCTAAATTTATCCAATGTAAGACTATCTCAATGCATGTGCTAATGTCAACCTATTTACAATAAGGATCATATGGACCTCAATCAGATATCTTAAAGCACTTGAAAAAATTATTGACTTTTATGTTGAAAGCATAAGGAGAACGTTTGTGAAGATCAGCATGAGATGAATCGAGTCTCTCTAGGCCAGCACATAAGATGCGAGGCCGTTATGCCAATGTCATCTGGCATGAGGCTAGAGACAACATCGTGATGCGAGGTCTACAAGAATCATGAAGTCAATTATGTGAAAAATCACATCTCAGAGAAAATCTATGACCTAAAATTACTTGGATGAATTCAAAAACAATTTACAATGAATTGAAGATGCAAAGCTTTGTTCCCAAACAACGAATCTTTGATGATGCGAGACCAAACAACTAGCATAAACGAGGCATGATTAGGACCAGCATCTTACTATGCAAGGCCAATATAAAGGAGTGCATGGGATGTGCAAGTTCGCATTGCGAGAAGCTATAAGCGAGGAGGTGATTGTTTATACACCAATACAATGCGAAGAGATTGAAGTGGGCTTCACTGCATTGAGGAGCTAAACAGAAACAATATTATGAAAAGACTACGAGAGGATGTGTTTGTTGACAAGGAAGGCAAAAGAGTAGTAAAGTATGGTGAATAACCATCTTGCACGTACATGGCTATATATTGTGAATTTAAAAGGTGGAATCAGACATGTACTTTAGGCCCGCTAGAAGGTGTGAACAAGAAATTCAAAATAAAATCGAAATTGTTGGACAAACAATAAAGTAACGAACTCACCAGAATGAAAAAACTGGACAGCAATGCGTGGGAAAAATATGTGAAGAGTGTTAGAATTCAAACTCATCTAGAATGAAGGATAAAAATCAAAGCAACACATGCATATTAATGTTCAACAATTGTAGGCTTGGTTGGTGAAGTCATAGATTGTAGGCTTGAAATAAATATAAGTTATGTAAGCAATGATGTCAAGGTACTAGGATGAGGTTATAAATAGGTTAATTCATTGCATTTGTAAAATATACCAAGAGAAATAAAGAGAGAAACACAAGAGTTGTTTTCTAGAGAAACACAAGAGTTGTTTTCCAACATTTGGTATCAGAGCTTGGTTGTTAAATTCTGAAAAGTTTGCAAATTTTCCGGCAGGCACTATTCCGGCGGTCACTATTTCGGCAAAGGTTGAAGATGATAAATAGTAGCAAATAATAATTTACTATTTCAGCGATACTGTTCATACAGACGACACTGTTCATACAGACGACACTGTTCACACAGATGACATTGTTCATACAGACGGCACTGTTCACACAGACGACACTGCTCATACAGACGATACTGTTCATACAGGCGACACTGTTCACTCCGTAGAAGACGAAGTACTGTTCATTGTAAAAATCATGGGAGATTTTACAAACTCTATTCAGAAACTCAACAACAATAATTATGGGTCATGGAGTACCCGTATAAAGTTTTATCTGCTTGGACAGGATTTATGGGATGTTGTGAATGGCAGTGATACAACACCACCAAGGGAGGCCAGAAGTATAGACACAAGTTCCGTCGATTCAACCTCAACACCGGCACGACCAGAGGCTACACCTCAAAGACCAGTAGCTGACCCTGAGATCTTAAAGAAATGGAAGGTTAAGGTAGGCAAAGCCATGTACGCTTTAACCGTAGTTGTGGAGGATGAATTTCTGCGAATCAAAGATGCCCAAACGTCGAAAGAGGCGTGGGACATATTAACAGGAGTTTTTGCTAAGAAGAATGACGCAAAATTACAAAGGCTCAAAAATGAGCTTTTGTCCATCTCCCAGCAAAATATGACCGTGAGTCAATATTTCTCAAAGGTAAAATCTCTCTGTGACAAGATTTCCAAACTAGATCTAGAAAATGGTATTACACCAACCAAGATGAAAAGAATTATCATCCATGGACTAAAGCCGGAGTACAAGAGTATTATCACGGCAACTCGGGGCTGGGCCACCGAGCCAACTTTAGCAGATCTGGAGAATTTGCTAATTAACGAAGAGGATCTAGACAAACCCATGTCTAGTCAACCAACCATTCGTGAAGAGACGGCTCTTTTCACCAACAGGAGAGACGACTGAGGACGCGGTCGTGGTCGTGGTAGAGGTTGAGGACAAGAACGTGGTGCCGGGAGATTCAATAGTCAAGAAAGAAATGTTCGAGGAAACCAATATAGAGGTTTCCAATCAGGGGGAGCTCGAGGAGCTCAAAATAATCAGGGTGGTCAGAACCGGTGGCAACAAAAGGATCGTCAAAGTGAGGAATGTTTTAATTGTGGCAAGAAGGGACATTACGCAAGAAATTGTTGGTCCAAGAAAATTGAAGGAAATGTCACAACATCTTCTAAAAACAAAGACGCTGGAGAAGAATATTGGAACTTCAACACTTCTTTCTTTGTGGAAGAGAAAGACATTGTTGATGCACGAGGGAAAGGCCCAACAGAAGAACATGCACTTACTATTGTATATGAGCAGTCAGTCGACTATAAGAATGATTGGATCGTTGATTCAGGCTGTTCCAATCATATGATCGGAGATGAGTCAAAATTGTCGAGCATAACAAAGTACCTAGGAGATCGTGTAATCGTAACAGCAGATAACACACATTTGCCAATATCCCATGTTGGCAAGACGCAGCTGTCATAAAAGTACAGACATGAAGAAATACAACTAGAAAATGTTTATCATGTCCCAGGGATGAAGAAGAACCTATTGTCAGTACCCCAACTAACAACTTCAGGTAACTATGTATTATTCGGCCCAGATGATGTGAAGGTGTATAAAGAATTAAAAGTCATAGGTACACCTTTCATAGAAGGACCAAAAATGAAGGCTATCTATGTGATGTTAGTTAAAGAGGCCTATGTAGACAAGGCCAGAAAGAGTGACACAGGCGACTTGTGGCATGCACGACTCGGGCATGTCAACTACAACAAATTGAAGATTATGATGCAAAAGTCAATGTTGAAGGTGAAAGTGTTTGTCCTAAATCCAATCATGTATGATGAGTTAGGAAGAACTTTCATGTATTCTTGTTTGATTTCATTAATAATAATAAAAGACTTGTTTTGATTTTATTACGGGCATTATCTGTTTAAAGTGTTTTAAATAAGATGTTCCATAGTTTAGAGTAAAGCTTCTATAATTATAATGAGATTATAATAGTGAGATCTAGAAGATGATAACTCTAGACTTAAACAGTTCCTGATCATAGGATAACTAATCGGAAGTTAGTGAATCCGCAAAGATCGGTACATATTATGCTTGCTCCCGTCAGGAGGATGTCTGTTCTCATAGGCATTTGTGTGGTGACACTATAGCTAGTATGTAGGTGCTTATTAGGGAATAAGTTCACTGAACATGACTCGATAAGTTGGACAACTAATGGAGTTTACTCACGTGTCAATAGTTATTCACTGAGTGATAGTTGTACAAGTGTCCTTAGACTTGAGATCGTTAAAGTTATCTTATATATAATGAACTGTGCTTTGGTTTAGTCCTTAGTCTCAAGGACATACATTAGGTCTATTCTGGGTACAGGGATTTATGTATGGAGATAGTTAACGATCAATAAAGAATCTACCCCTTCCAGTAAGGAAGTGAATATCCTATGTTATTCTTAGTATGCGAGTTCTGGAATCTCTGGCCAGAGTGTATGAAATTAGAAAGGAGTTTCTAATTTGCATTAATATGAACTTTGCGTTATGAATAAGAAATCATATGATTAAATTTGATAGGCCTGACACGAGATCCATGCCTTGTATTTAATCGGGATATTGTAGGGTAGAAGGAATTGATTGTACGGTAACTAGTCACTGACAGGTTCTTGGTATTCTAAGCAGTGAATTCATATTATCCGGATAGTCGCGATATGTTGAGAAGCATCACTCACGATGTAGAATAAATATAATTAATCAGTTAATTATATTTAATGAATTTTAGAATTCATATAAATAATAAATAAAAGGTTTATTATTATTTATTTCTACTACCGGCTTAATATTGAACCTACAGGGTCACACCATAAAAAGATTAATTTATTGATGAAGGTATTTTGAGAGAGCAAGTTGTTTTAATAATGATTAAAATTGTTTTAATTATTATTTAACATTTTATAAGGTAAAGTGTAGGATTTATATATTAATATATAATGATATATTAATTATGTTAAAAACCTACTTGTGCCCTATAAATAGAATGAGATGAGAAGAGTATGACACACTTGGTTTTTGTGAAAAACTTAAAGCCTCCATCTTCTTCATCTCTCTCTCTCTCTCTCTCAAACCTCCATTTTTATAAAACCTTGTTTTTATAAAAAGCTTCATCGAAGAAATTTATCTTGGTGGATACCGGTAGAGTGCTTCACACTCTGAGAAGCAACTGCGAGAAACCATTTTATAAAGCTTCGATTTTTCAAGGTATGATCACGATTCCTCGTTTATTCATTTTTACATGATTTTCTATATGTGCGATACACGGTTTTTACGGAAATAATTGTTATTTGCGCTTCCGCTCATTCGTAAATTCCTTCAATGGCATCAGAGCTAGGTTCTTGCATATAGAGAGTCATATAAAAATTTCAGATTTTTTTATGCATGTATGGATTTATTATGATTTTTGCAAGTTTATTTGGATTTAATTATGAATTAATTCAAAATAATATTTGCATGAGATTTTGAACATTGATCTGGGTTCTATAAGTGTTATGGATCATCTAGATATTTTTCTCATAATTTTGTGATGTGTAGATTATTTGTTATGAATTTTTTAAAATTGTTTTAGTTAAAATTCATAAAATAATTATGCATGTGAATATTATGATTTAAAAATTTGCACAAGAATCCCCTTGCTTTTCTGGTAATTTTGCTACTGCCTGGTTTAAGAAATCTTATCCCTGTAATTTTTAATTAATTAATTGATTAATTTTTAATTAATTTATTAATATTAAAATTATAAAATTAATAATAGTTATTGTTAGTAAAGGGGAGTTAGAGTTTTTAATGAAAGGGGAGTTACAAAAGGGATACACACGGAAACGTCTGGAAAAAAAAAATGATGATCTGCAACGGTCTGCTGTCCCGGGCGCGTGTAGGACACCCGCGGAGGGGTTGTCACGCATTTGGGAAATGCGTGACAAGGGCTGTCGCGCATTTACTTCATGCGTTACACAATTTAATGGCGTTAAATTGTTGTAACGCATTACTGTAATGCGTTACAGTCTTCTGTCCAAATTAAATTTGATTTATTTTGAGTTCCGTAACTCCATTTTGGGCGTGCGATATATCGTTGGATTCGTTTTTCCGAGACGGATCTAATGGAGTGGTCAAATATTTTTTATATAATAATTTTGAATTATTTATATTTCCGGAAGTGTTTTTAAAGCATGTTTTAATTGGATTAATTGCTTTTAAATACTATAATAAATCCATACATCAATATATCAATGTGTGACATGATATTGCTTGCATGCTTACTTATTGATTTATTTTTATATATGTGATATATGCCTATGTTTACCATGCGATGATAGATTTAGGTGAACTTAAATCAAAATAAGGCGTGCTCTAGAAAATCTAGAAATAGGAATCGTTTCTTGCCTTAATAATAATATTATGAATACAATCATGAGATTCTTGTGTTTGTGAAACACGTAATTAAATATGAATTTTCAATATTGAGAGAATGGATGATTCTGTCAAAAACGGATTTCGATCTGTAAGAAAGGGGTATTAAGTGACGCCTCTTGACAATGCTCCCCCCGATCTGGGAATCATCCAATTATCGATTATTGATTTGAAATATTTAATTTAAAAGGAAGAATCTCTTTATAATATGATTATGATTGTAACATAATATAATCCCTCTAAAATTAAATAATATCAAGTAGTAATTGGCCAATGACACAACGGGCTTGTGTCGGTCATAGCCTTCCAACATGGTAGAAAGTAGTTCTTATTTTTGAATCATTGTCGTTTCGTGCTACAGCCGAGGGCTTTGATTTTGAAATAAGAAATACTTGTCTATTACATAGAGATGTGTACAATGAATTAGAATCTAATGGTCGTTACGTGCTACAGCCGTGGGCCGTTGGAGACTGATTCAGTTGTACGGAATGTTGGGTTAGACTTGACTTAGAATATTGAGTTTGTCGTGCCACAGCCGTGACTCAATTATTCAAGAGGCTAAAGTTTTATTAGGGAATAACATGAGATGTAATTGACAAGAGTTGTCTGCCTATTGAACATCACATGGCGTTTCGTGCCACAGCCGAGGTTGTGTGATGGAATATAGGATCCCTATTCCCACTAGCATTATGAATGATTAATTTTTCACTTAAGGGGGTTGAATAAATTAGATAAACTAGTGGGAGTCACTTATGAATAAAGACCCGATTCATATAGTGTTTTTAAAATGAAATTGAATATTTGCTAAGTGTTGTTATGTGTTTATCATTTACAGATTTACTATATACACTATGTCTGGTGCACTATCACTCCGGAGCATACTAGATGCTCACAAATTGACTGGTCCGAATTTTGCTAACTGGCTTCGAAACTTGAGAATTGTTCTCAGGGTTGAGAAGCTGGAATATGTGCTTGACTCACCTAAGCCTGCTGCACCTGCTGACGATGCACATAATGATGAACATGTTGTGTATCGTAAGTGGATAGATGATGCTAATGTTGCTCAATGTATCATGCTAGCTTCCATGAACGATGAGCTACAGAAGCAACATGAGCTTATGGATGCTCACACTATCCTAGAGCATCTGCAAGAGTTGTATGATGTGGCAGGGAGGACAGCTCGATATGAGATATCGAAGGAGCTGTTCCGTTGTAGGATGTCTGAGGGATCATCCGTGAATGACCATGTACTTAAGATGATCAATTTGATTGAACGTCTTGGGCAACTTGGTTTTGTCATGGATAGGGAACTGACTCAAGACTTGGTCTTGCAATCACTTCCGGGTTCATTTTCGCAGTTTGTTGTGAACTTTCACATGAATAAGTTGGACGTCAGCCTGGCTGAACTCCACAACATGTTGAAGACTGCGGAATCGAATTTTCCCTCTAAGAAGAGTTCTGTTCTTCTAATTGGTGAGGGTTCCAATCCTAAGAAAAGGAAGAAGAACCCTTCCAAGAAGAAGAAAGTTGGTGAGAAAAAGCCGGTTCCACCAAAAGCTGAAGACCCCAAGAGCAAAGCTGTTTGCTTTCACTGTAACAAGGTGGGGCACTGGAAGAGGAACTGCAAGGTTTACCTTGCAGAAATGAAAAAGAAGAAAGATAGTGAGACTGTCGCTTCTGGTTCAGGTATGTTCATGATTGAAGTGAATATGTCAATAAATCAAAATTCTACTTGGGTATTAGATACCGCCTGTGGTTCTCACATTTGCAATTCGTTGCAGGGACTAAGGAGAAGTAGGACTCTCGAGGAAGAGGAGGTGATTCTACGGATGGGAAATGGAGCAAGAGTTGCTGCTGAATCTGTAGGATCGTTTGATTTACATATGCCTACGGGCAAGACTATTGTTTTAAATAATTGTTATTTTGTTCCCTCGATTGTGAGGAATATTATTTCTATTCCCATGTTAGACTTGGATGGATTTTTGTTTGTTATTAAGAATAATGAATGTTCAATTCTTAGAGATAATGTTCTTTATGGTAGTGGTATTTTAAATAATGGTCTATATGTGTGTGACATAGAGCATGATTTACTACAAATTGAACATACTAATAAAAGGAAAAGAGATGATGAAAATCTCACCTATTTGTGGCACTGCAGACTTGGTCATATTAGTGAAAATAGACTGCGGACATTGCATAAGGAAGGGTTACTTGACCCCTTTGATTTTGAATCATATCCTACATGCGAGTCTTGTCTATTGGGTAAAATGACCAAATCTCCATTTAGTGGACATGGAGAGAGGGCTGCAGAATTGCTAGGACTGGTACACACAGATGTATGTGGACCGATGTCTACGCAAGCCATGGGCGGATTTTCGTACTTCATTACTTTCATAGATGATCGATCTAGATTCGGATATGTGTATTTAATGAAACACAAATCTGAAGCCTTTGAAAAGTTCAAAGAATATAAGAATGAAGTGGAGAAACAAACCAAACATAGTATTATAACCCTTCGATCAGATCGAGGTGGTGAATATTTAAATGGAGAGTTTCTAGATTATCTCAAAGAAAATGGTATAGTCTCTCAGTGGACTCCTCCATATACTCCACAGTTGAATGGAGTATCTGAAAGGAGAAATCGAACTTTGTTAGACATGGTTCGGTCCATGATGAGCTACGCAAATCTTCCAGTATTCCTTTGGGGTTATGCATTGGAAACCTCAGCATATTTACTGAATAAGGTGCCTTCCAAATCTGTTCCTCAAACTCCATATGAGATATGGAAAGAAAGGAAACCGAGTCTTAAACACGTTAAGATTTGGGGATGTCCGGCTTATGTCAAGAAAGTTGACCCTGATAAGCTGGAATCTCGATCCGTGAAATGTAGTTTTGTGGGATATCCTAAAGAAACTTTAGGGTATTACTTCTACACCAATCATAGTGTATTTGTCTCCAGACATGCTACCTTCTTGGAAAAAAAGTTTATCCTAGAAGGAAACAGTGGGAGCAAAATAGAACTTAATGAAGTTCAAGAAGCACAAACTACTACGGTTCAAGAGGAAACACCTGTTCAAACTGAACAACCTTCTGTGGTACAGCCCATTCGTAGGTCAGAAAGAGTGTCTCGCCAACCTGAGAGGTATTATGGCCTTGTCATTGAGAATGACAATGAGTTATCAATCGTTGATGATGACGACCCTATGACCTATAATGAAGCTATGAGTAGTGTTGACTCAGAGAAATGGCAGAGTGCCATGAAATCCGAAATGGATTCTATGTATGCCAACCAAGTATGGACTTTGGTTGAAGCACCAGAGGATGTGAATCCTATTGGATGCAAATGGGTATACAAAAGAAAGATTGGAGCAGATGGCCAGGTGGAGACCTATAAGGCCAGGCTCGTGGCAAAAGGATTCAGACAAAGGCAAGGGATTGACTTTGATGAAACTTTTTCGCCTGTAGCCCTGTTAAAATCAATTCGGATTTTGCTTGCGATTGCTGCTTACTACGACTATGAGATCTGGCAAATGGACGTGAAAACGGCCTTCCTCAATGGGAAACTTGAAGAGGAAGTGTATATGACACAGCCAGAGGGGTTTGTTTCTAAAGGGAATGAACACCTAGTGTGTAAGCTGCTAAGGACCATATATGGATTAAAGCAAGCTTCTCGTAGATGGAACATTCGTTTTGATGAGACAATCAAAGAGTTTGATTTTATCAAGAACATAGATGAACCATGTGTCTACAAGAAGGTTAGTGGGAGCGCGGTAACTTTTCTTGTATTGTATGTGGATGACATACTTCTTATAGGAAATGATATACCGATGCTGCAATCAGTCAAAGTGTGGTTATCAAAGAACTTCACTATGAAGGACTTGGGTGAAGCATCCTACATTCTCGGTATGAAGATCTATAGAGATAGATCTAGAAGAATGATAGGTCTTACCCAGGGTACATACATCGAGAAAGTGCTTAAAAGGTTTAGCATGGAAAACTCCAAGAGAGGTCTCATACCGATGAGCCATGGAGTATCCCTTTCCGAAAAGATGTCTCCTAAGACACCTGAGGAAAGAGAGCGCATGAGTAAGATTCCTTATGCTTCAGCAATAGGATCTATCATGTACGTGATGTTATGTACTAGGCCTGATGTTGCTTATTCAGTCAGTGTGACAAGCAGATATCAGTCCAATCCAGGTGAAGACCACTGGAAAGCAGTGAAGAATATCCTTAAGTACTTGCGAAGGACTAAGGATACTTTTCTTGTTTTTGGTGGATCTGAGTTGAAAATAGAGGGTTATACTGACTCTAGTTTTCAATCAGAAAGTGATAGCAAATCCATGTCAGGGTATGTGTTTACTCTGAATGGTGGTGCGATTAGTTGGAAGAGTTCCAAACAGTCGACAACGGCTGACTCCACAGCGGAAGCAGAGTATATAGCTGCAAGTGAGGCTGCAAAAGAAGCCGTTTGGATGAGGAAATTTGTTTCTGAGTTGGGAGTTGTTCCAAGCATTGAAGAGCCTATTGTGTTGTATTGTGATAACAATGCAGCAATAGCACAAGCCAAGGAACCTAGGTCTCATAAAAATTCCAAACATGTTTTGCGGCGCTTTCATTTGATTAGGGAGATCATTGAAAGGGGAGATGTCAAGGTTGAGAGAGTTGACACACATAACAACATAGCAGACCCACTCACAAAGTCATTGTCTCAGATTCACTTTGATCGTCATAAAGAGAAGATGGGTATTAGATACCAGGGTGATTGGCTTTAGTTCAAGTGGGAGATTGAAAGTGTTTGTCCTAAATCCAATCATGTATGATGAGTTAGGAAGAACTTTCATGTATTCTTGTTTGATTTCATTAATAATAATAAAAGACTTGTTTTGATTTTATTACGGGCATTATCTGTTTAAAGTGTTTTAAATAAGATGTTCCATAGTTTAGAGTAAAGCTTCTATAATTATAATGAGATTATAATAGTGAGATCTAGAAGATGATAACTCTAGACTTAAACAGTTCCTGATCATAGGATAACTAATCGGAAGTTAGTGAATCCGCAAAGATCGGTACATATTATGCTTGCTCCCGTCAGGAGGATGTCTGTTCTCATAGGCATTTGTGTGGTGACACTATAGCTAGTATGTAGGTGCTTATTAGGGAATAAGTTCACTGAACATGACTCGATAAGTTGGACAACTAATGGAGTTTACTCACGTGTCAATAGTTATTCACTGAGTGATAGTTGTACAAGTGTCCTTAGACTTGAGATCGTTAAAGTTATCTTATATATAATGAACTGTGCTTTGGTTTAGTCCTTAGTCTCAAGGACATACATTAGGTCTATTCTGGGTACAGGGATTTATGTATGGAGATAGTTAACGATCAATAAAGAATCTACCCCTTCCAGTAAGGAAGTGAATATCCTATGTTATTCTTAGTATGCGAGTTCTGGAATCTCTGGCCAGAGTGTATGAAATTAGAAAGGAGTTTCTAATTTGCATTAATATGAACTTTGCGTTATGAATAAGAAATCATATGATTAAATTTGATAGGCCTGACACGAGATCCATGCCTTGTATTTAATCGGGATATTGTAGGGTAGAAGGAATTGATTGTACGGTAACTAGTCACTGACAGGTTCTTGGTATTCTAAGCAGTGAATTCATATTATCCGGATAGTCGCGATATGTTGAGAAGCATCACTCACGATGTAGAATAAATATAATTAATCAGTTAATTATATTTAATGA
Organism: Saposhnikovia divaricata; assembly: GCA_036435485.1. Classification (NCBI taxonomy): domain Eukaryota; kingdom Viridiplantae; phylum Streptophyta; class Magnoliopsida; order Apiales; family Apiaceae; genus Saposhnikovia; species Saposhnikovia divaricata. Next base: position 60,593,786 of record CM071597.1, on the reverse strand, counting down.
ATTTTAGAATTCATATAAATAATAAATAAAAGGTTTATTATTATTTATTTCTACTACCGGCTTAATATTGAACCTACAGGGTCACACCATAAAAAGATTAATTTATTGATGAAGGTATTTTGAGAGAGCAAGTTGTTTTAATAATGATTAAAATTGTTTTAATTATTATTTAACATTTTATAAGGTAAAGTGTAGGATTTATATATTAATATATAATGATATATTAATTATGTTAAAAACCTACTTGTGCCCTATAAATAGAATGAGATGAGAAGAGTATGACACACTTGGTTTTTGTGAAAAACTTAAAGCCTCCATCTTCTTCATCTCTCTCTCTCTCTCTCTCAAACCTCCATTTTTATAAAACCTTGTTTTTATAAAAAGCTTCATCGAAGAAATTTATCTTGGTGGATACCGGTAGAGTGCTTCACACTCTGAGAAGCAACTGCGAGAAACCATTTTATAAAGCTTCGATTTTTCAAGGTATGATCACGATTCCTCGTTTATTCATTTTTACATGATTTTCTATATGTGCGATACACGGTTTTTACGGAAATAATTGTTATTTGCGCTTCCGCTCATTCGTAAATTCCTTCAGAAGGGACTTCCACAAATTGAGATCCGCCATGATCCTGTATGTTCTGGATGTCAATATGGTAAGGCGCATCAATTACCGTACAAGGAGTCAAAGTTTAGAGCAAAGGAGCCGTTTGAGCTGGTGCACTCAGATGTTCTTTGAAAAATCAAACAACCATTAACTCGTGGTTATCAATATTTGTTAACCTTCATTGTTGATTTTTCAAGGTATGTGTGGGTATACTTCTTAAAACATAAAGATGAGGTTTTTAAAAAATTCAGGGAATTCAAGGACAAGGTAGAACGCGAGCTCGGAAGAAAAATCAAGTGCCTTCGCACTGATAATGGAGGAGAATACACTTCAAATGAGTTCAACAACTACATCAAGAAGTTCAACATCCGGAGACAACTAACTTGTGCAAAAACTCCACAACGGAATGGAGTAGCGGAGAGAAAGAACCGCCACCTAGCAGAGACGTGTAGAAGCTTCTACATGCCAAGAATGTTGATACAAGATTTTGGGCAGAATGCATGAAGACGGTGGTCTATATCACTAACAGGTTACCACAACCAAGGTTGGAATTTGTTTCACCATTTCAGAAGGTGCATAATGTAAAACCAACGGTCAATTATTTTCGGGTATTTGGTTGTGTATGTGTTTGCACTAAATCACGCAAGCGTACGTGGTCACAAGTAATATAGAATTAAGTTGAATTCGTTCCCACAGAGATCAGGTTTAGGTTTCAATTCAGTTATTGTACCCATGCAACAATGTATGGTTTTTATTCACTGCTAACACAAATAACAAGGTTGGGTTTTGATTAACTAAAATTGACTAATAATTAATTAACTAATGAGAATTATGGTCGAATTACTTATATGAGAATAAACATGGGATCCTAACTTCATTAACTACTTCGCTTAGAGATGATGCCTTTAATCAATACATGTGATGGTTTTGATATCTGATCAGACAACACGAAACAAGTATAGGTTACCTCTCGGTATACGAACACCAAACTAATCATACATCCACAAAAGAGATAGAAGATGAATAGACACCAATTATATTTAGACCCTATATCTCTATAAGATTTGAAAGCATAACGGTTTAAGTACAAGTCATCCATATAGATCACATAGGGCAGTATAAGTATTCTCATCTTATGCTACGAATCACGTTGATAACAATCATGAACCTATACTAGCATGGCAAGTTATAAATCTTAAGATCTACTCTTGTTTCGCAAAAGATTAACAAATTAGATGTTCGCGACGCATCTATCAATTAAGCATAACCATACGAGGATATCAAGAATTCATTACACACATATATTTAAAGCAATCAAACTACTAAGCTACATAGATAAATCCGTTAGAATCCCATGACAACGATTAGTTCCTAATTGAATCGTTCGTCATCATGGGATCAAGTGAAATCAAGATAATAAAACAAGATCTGAATATTAAATAAGAGTAATAGAGTTTAGAAAACAAATCCAAAATGAGCATAGAAGAATAGAAAAGATGAAGTAGATCTAGATCTTCGTTGCTTGTCACGAGCATTGTGAATCCTTCTCCAAGTCTCTCTCTTCTCCCTCTAATGTTATTCTAAGTAATGATATGTAATTCTAAGTAATAATATGAATTACAATGATGGGATGTGTTTAAATAGGCCCTAGAAGTCTTATCCAACAAGAAATACCCAAAACTACAACTTAGATTCGAAACAGGAAAGGTATTAGAGTTTTTAGGAGACAAAATCGAATTTTTAGCAATTCCGCCATGGCCTAGACTCTGCGCTAGGGCAGAGCATGGGCCGGTTTGGTCCGGTTTTAGGGTAAAACCAGATGCAAAACCGTATATGCCCGGTTTCTAAAATCGAAAACCGCAACCATCGGTTCCGATTCGGTTACGGTTTTGGTTTAAAACCCCGGTTCGATTTGAAATGGTTCGGTTTCGGTCTCATGAACGCCCAAACATTGCTCACATTGCTGAGGCATGGATGTCCTCGAATATGGCCACCATAGCAACTCCTCGCCTGCCATTTTCAAACCCTCAACTACCAGAAACACACCGAACTAAACAAGATAGGTAAGTAACTAATCCGAGTGAGTGAACTTTAACGACCACTGATGACAAGCACATAAACTAAAATAAAACATCGATGATCCCCGGCAGCGGTGCCAAAAACTTGTTTGCACTAAATCACGCAAGCGTACGTGGTCACAAGTAATATACAATTAAGTTGAGTTCGTTCTCATAGAGATCAGGTTTAGGTTTCAATTCAGTTATTGTACCTATGCAACAATGTATGGTTTTTATTCACTCCTAACACAAATAACAAGGTTGGGTTTTGATTAACTAAAATTAACTAGTAATTAATTAACTAATGAGAATTATGGTCGAATTACTTATATGAGAATAAACATGGGATCCTAACTTCATTAACTACTTCGCTTAGAGATGACGCCTTTAATTAATACATATGATGGTTTTGATATCTGATCAGACAACACGAAACAAGTATAGGTTACCTCTCGGTATACGAACACCAAACTAATCATACATCCACAAAAGAGATAGAAGATGAATAGACACCAATTATGTTTAGACCCTATATCTCTATAAGATTTGAAAACATAACGGTTTAAGTACAAGTCATCCATATAGATCACATATGGCAGTATAATTATTCTCATCTTATGCTACGAATCACGTTGATAACAATCATGAACCTATGCTAGCATGGCAAGTTCTAAATCTTAAGATCCACTCTCGTTTCGCAAAAGATTAACAAATTAGATTGTTAGGTCCGATAAGATTGTAGAAGGGGGGGTTGAATACAATCTTTACCTTTTTATCGAAATTTGTCCTTTAAATTAAATTTGATAAAGACAAATTTATCTGCGGAAATATTTAACACAATTTTTCAAGTTGAATATAACTGTATATTAACCTGATGTGGTGTTACAAAATTAGTATAACAACTTATCAAGATGTTAATAACTAATTAGAAAATTCGACATGAACTTTTCTAATTTAGTTAATAATAATCAAGATAAGAACTAGGAAACTTAATTCGCTAGTAGTACAAGAATCACAAATAAGCAAGTTCTATCGGATAGAATATCACAAAGATGAAGAACTTGATTTTCTCGGAATTGTTTAAGCTTTGGTGTTCTTGGTGTTCTTGAGAGAGAGAATTCTGGTCTTGATGGAATGTTTTCTGCTGTGTTTTCTCTGTTATGACTTAATCTGGTCTGTTCTGATCTTTTATATCAACAACAGGTCTTGCTGGCTTTCTGTAGGATATTTAATAGCTTCAGCATGACTTAAACAGCTTCCAAGACTTGATTTTCCTTCAATAAGACTTACACAAACCTCCGTTATGACCTAAAATGTGTCGGTAAGACTTACCAGAATTTCGGTAAGACTTATAACAGCTGGCAGAGGTCGGTAGGACTTAAATCAGGTCGGTAGGACTTAAATCAGAAAAGGCTTCAATCAGTAAGACTTAAATTAAGTCTTACCGAGTTTTACCTCCTCCAAGACTTAATCAACTTTCTTTCTTTAAGTCTTATTGATCCATTTAATTAGTTAATGTTTTAACTAATTCATATTTAATTGATACAATAATTAATTTAATTAATAAATTAATTCTACCAGAATTAATTCATTTAATTAAATCAACTAAATTAATTTATATCAATTATAAATGAATTTAATTAAATCAATAAATAATTAATTTAATTCTTACAAACCACTAAAGGTAGTAAAGAATTACCACTGATTTGTGTTGACGTTCGATGTACTGTCTGGTTCATGAACGACTAACTTCAATGACGCTTCTTCACTTTGACTTTAGGTTGTGGTTTATTTCTTCTCTCAATTTTCTTGTACTGTAACTGATCTTCAAACTATCACTCGAAAAATCTCTATCACTGTTCAAATGAATCCATTAACTTCAATGCTGTACTGGGGCTTGATCAGATAACTGAATCGTCTTCCAGTGTATGACATCAAAACTATAGATTGACTTTTCTTCTTTCTTCTGACAGATAATACTTCTTGAGATTCCTGTGACAGTTCATATGTATATTTACTTATTACAATTTGGTTTAAGTTGATTAGGATCCTCTAACTACAAATAGGCTGAGTCATATGCCTTTCAATCTCCCCCTATTTGTTTGTTAGACAATAACAAGCAAATTCCTAGAGGATACCTCAACTAATCCAACTTAACCAAATGAAAGATAAAACTTTAAATACTAAGTAAATATGAAAAAAAAAGTTCTGGTTTATATTTAACATTTGCCAGATTCAAACATGAAAGATAAATACAAGATAGATGATCCTCTAGACTGATCATATGATATAAATTCCTATCAAGATTTATCTAGGCTCTAAAGATATAACATGTAGAGCAATTCTTTATCTTCAATTGTCTTCCCTTCTGAATTCTCCTTCTTCTGGATCATCTGTGACTTGAAGTTTCATGTGTAGATCAGAATCAACAAGACGTTCTCTTCTTGATGACAATCCTTGAGGTAAGACTAAAGGAATTCCAAGCTTCTTTCTCAGTTCACCTTAAAATTTCTTGTAATCTTTTATGTTTGTTTGTGCATAGGAACGGATGTGATCTGCAGCTATTACCTTTTCTTCAGTCAAGTATCCATGATTTCTGAGAGCATATTCAGCATATACCAAGTGCTTTGCATGATGTTCGTATAGCTCATATGTCTGAAGATTGATTGTGTGAAGTACCTTTCCCTTAAGAAATTTTACTTGTGGAGGTTCCTTAATCACTTCTGGTCCAGCTCTTTCAGCAAATTCTTTGAACTTTTCATGTAACAATACACCTAGCTCAGAAGATGTTCTTACCTTAGGCCTAAGTACCCATATCTCTGTCAGTGATCTGTCATAAAAGAACTGAATAGATACTCTGAATGTTCCAACTTTATGACAATCTACAAATATCACTAGCTCATCAGATTTGGGTTCAAATGCAGTAGTTATCCTGATGACTTCTACCTGTAAGGCCTTTATATACATTTCGTGAATTGGATTTGCCAGTTTGAATTCCTCGAGAATTTGTCCAAGACGACGATCTTCATAATCAGAACTCTGAGGTGAATCAATTGCTCTTTGAGCACGTTCCCATTTGTCACCGCTCTTTAGTCTGATGTATGTTTTTCTCTTCTCAACATTTATAGCATGTAGTCGTTGTAATGCTTGCTGTTCAGCTTTCTGAAGTTCTTCATTTCGTGCAATTTGCTCTAAAGATTTTTTAAGTTTTTCTTCTCTTAGTTGCAAATTAGCTTCCCTTTGAGCAAATAATTCTTCAGATTCTTTCTCAGCTTGTTGAGCTTCAAATTCGGATATCACTGGTCCTTCATCTTCCCAGTGACTAAGATCAGGTTCAGGAAGTTCTTCACCTTGATCAGGGAATTCAAGATCAGCAAAAACATCGAAGTTATCCGGTTCACCCGTGTAATAATAACCTGTGTTCTTGTCTTGAATTTCTTCTTCAGTTTCTTCAACTACTTTCTTCCTCTTATCTTCACCTTGGTCAGATTTACCAGATTTTCCTTCTCCTCCCTCTCTTTCTTTAGATTTATCTTGTGACCCATTTGATTTCTCCCCCTTAGTTGAGGAATCCTCTACAGACTTATCAGTTGCCCCAGCTTCAGGATCCTGTTCATCATCATCACCACCCTTACTTGTAAAGAATTCAATTTCTTCATTTGTAGGTTTGCGACTTTGACTTACAAGATTAAACAAATGTCTTAACCCTTTAGCCTGGTGTGCATTCTGCTTTTCAATCTGGTCCAGACGAGAATCAGTAGATTCTTGATTGTGCTGTACCTCTGAATGTAGATTATCAACTTTCAAGGAAATCTCAGAAATTAACATGTCTTGAGCAACAGTAATATCTCCAGAGTCATCAAGTGCCTTTTCATGAGAGAGTTCGAGAGATTCTATCTTCTTGGTGAAAGATGTCTTTAAGTAGTTTATGTCCTTCATTACAGCAAGCTGACTGTTGACAGAGGTGGATGTAGAAGATCGCTCACCCACTTGTGCTCTAAGAATTTCTGTTTCAGCCTTGCTGACTGCAAGTTCTTTCTCTAAAGCAGTTATCTTTTCTAATAATGAGAGAGTGTATGTGTCAGTGTGTGCGCTCACCTGACGTTCACTTTGAGATCCACTCACCTGAAGTGCATGTGTTTCACTCAATTTTATGGTATTCCTCACATCACTCCTCTCAGATTCCTTAGCTGCTTCCAGATTTATACCTGCATGTAAAATCACCCTAGCCTCCTCTGGGAAGGTCAGTGGTGGTGTAATGGGAGTTCGCAAATCCCTGTCCTTAATCAAATCTACTTGAACATTTGAAATTGTTGACTGAATTGCTTCAGTAGTAGATTGATCAAGTTGCCTTCCACCTTTTCCAGTCGAAACTGCGAGTGGAAAATCCCTTGTGGGAGCCAGGAGTGTTTGTCCTGGGAGGGGAGATGATGGTTCTATTAAAGTTGGCTGAGAACCAAGATTTCCCTCTAAAGCCTATGAAGACTCTTCTACCGTAACTATGATAGGCACTGTCACATTTTCTACGTGCTCTCCTTGCAGTGTGTCCTGAGACTCATTTAAAGGTATGTCTTCCCCCATTGTGAGTAATAGAGGAGGTGTGCTTGACTCACTACAAGGTGCCACGGCCCTATGGCGAATTTCAATAGAATCATCCTGTTGAGAAGATGATTCTAGTAACTGTGTAACGGCCATATCAATTTCCATATCCTGTTGGGAGGATACAGACGGGCTTACAGTTACCTCAGTTTCAGTTCTACTTTTCTTTTCTAGAGGCAGAGCTGTGGGTTCACTCATACTACCACTACTGATACGACTTCTTTTAACTTGCAATTTCTTTCTGGAATGAAAAGATATGAGTTTTGGTGGTTGAGTGTTTGGCTCTATGACCTTGGTTAGAGGTTGTGGTACTACAACCCCTTGGTCAGACCTACCAACCACTTGGGTTCCAGAAACAGATTGAGAAGCAGTAGTAGTTTGAGGAACAGAAGGCAATACCTGGTCAGCTGTTAGGTCCAAATGTGTTGTAGAGGGGGGGGGGTGAATACAACTTTTCGAATATGAGAAGCAATAAATACGATGCAATAAATGAACACACAGATTCAAGGAATATATGTCTTATATATAACTTGAAAGGGTTGCTACAACATTCATTACAAAGTATAACAGAAGTTGAGAGAGAAGTGAATGATACTAAGCTCTGTGAATGCACTCTCTCTTTTTCTCTTGTGTTTTTCTCTAGAATTGCTCACTAACTAAAAACATTACACAAGTACTTCTATTTATACTACATGTAATCTATGTCCTGTAGTCTTCAAAGACTAAGATGTACGTGGCCCAATGATGTCCACATAAATCTTGCCTTATCTTGAAAGCTTGGAAATCTGCCAATCAGAAGATGCCATGTGTCATGTTGAAGCTGCACTCTAAGTAGAACTTCTACGTGAGAATTTCTACTTAGCCATCTCGAAGTTCTAAGTAGAACTTCTACTTAGAAACTTCTACTTGGCCATCTAGAATATTTAGTACTTAGAAAATATTCTGGTCTTCAACTTGAAACTTCAATGCACATCTTGAACTTGTGATATCTTCATGTCTTCTTTATTCTTCACCAAGCTCTTGAATATGGATCTTTATTACTGACATAAACTTGCTATCAATGTCCTGACACTTGATGCAACGGTCTGGTTCATAAGTGACTAGTCTTGATAGGGTTTTTGCTTCTTGAATAAATTACCATATCCAATTAGAAATGTGGCTTTCCAATATTTGCTTTCCTTCTTGTTCACTTGAAATCAATTGGTCTTATTGATACTGATAGTTATGATCTTGATTCTTGGCTTTCCAAATCACTGAGGCATGAACAACTTTGACTTGAACTTCTCTCAATGATTTCTTCTTGGATTGATCATAGTTAACATGTTGAATTGTATCAATTACCTCGTCTTCATTTAGTGTTGATTTCTTGTGACTTCTTGTTCTTGATTGTCTTCTGGTTAAGTATCTTTTCCTTTAGTTTGAGTTACATTAGTTATAGTGTTACAAGTTTACACACTCTGCCTTTCAATCTCCCCCAATTTGATTGTCTAACAATGACATTCAAATTAATGAAGGATAACTCAACTAAACAATGAGACGAGAAAAGATAATTAACATTACAGTCTTGAATAATTTACAATTGAAATTTACATGAAAACAATACAAAGAACTTAAACTAGAAACAGAATTCGAACTTCGAATTAAAGATCATTTGAGTGATTCCTATCACCTGGATTATTTCATACCTTTTAGTCAAACTTGTATCACCTTATTGGATTCACTCTAAGGTGAATTTTCCTCAAGTGAGTTAAAGCAACCAAAAGACATGAAGTTTTTCCAACTTCAAGTTCACACCACTCTGACCTTTAACCCTAATTCCGTTTCCTCTTTCTAGCTTCAGCAGCTTGGTCTCTCTCTTCTTTCTGCCTTTTGCTCTTCTCCTTCTGCTGCTTTTCTTTCTTGTATACTGGATCTTTAAGCTGCTTCCACCTAGCATTCAATAGACTTACAGCTTCCATTTCTAGAGGGTTCTTGGGCTCTGGATAAGGATGTTTGAAAAGCCTTCTAAGTTTGTCCACCTCCTGAGTAGTTCTGATCTTTGGAATATCCTCGAAGTTCTTCATGATGAGCTGAGGTTTCCAGTGAGATTTATCAGATTTGAACTGACAATAGATCATCTTGGGGTAGCCCTTGACACGGTCAGTATTGTGGACACTGGTCGCATCTCGCTCCATTCTCTTCTTTTCCACCACTACTTCAGACAGGTAACTCATGAGTCTCTGCTTTTCTTCAACAAACTTATCTTCCACTTCGCCCCATTTGAATACATATAATACTCTCTCTAGAAATGCAGCATCTTGAGTCCGTAGCAGCCATTGTCTACTCATATGCAAGATAGTTTGATTCTGGTCTGCATCTATGAATACTAAGGCATCAGCTGTATCTTCAACATAAGCATGTATCCAGTATACACTTTCACTTCCTGGAACACCAATAGCCTCCCTTATTTCTCCTTGTTCTAGTGCTCCAGAAGGAAGAGTCAGAGCTTCATCTACATTCTTCATGGCTTGAAGAATATTCCATTTCTTCTCTATCAGCTCCGGCTCAATCTTCACGTCATCAAGAGGGTTTGGAGCAATGACATCACACTTCCACACCTCATTGCTCTTCTTGAATATTGCTCTTTCAATGATCTTCACGGATTTATCTTTAAGCTCAGAAGCGAATCCCTTGCTCATCATTTGTCTACAGACAGCTTTGAGAGATTCTACTGAAAGCTCCATTAGATCATTTTCCTCCATGCTAACCCTCTTCATCTTTCCATCAACTACCATCCGGACAAAATTTGGATATGCTGAGAATTCTGGACCCTTGTCCTCTGCTAGCTGCATTAACTGATCCCTGTACAGAATGCTTAGCTCCTCAGATTGAGAGTACTGAATTTTAGTCGCTAGCAAGAACAACTCTGACGCAGATCTTCTCATTATGAATTGGTCGTCCACATATAGGAAAGATGTTGGGACTCCTTCTACCAAAGATAAGATAACCTGCCACTCCTTAAGATTTGCATTGTATCCAACCCTGACTTTAGAAATTAATCTCTTCAAAGCATTTATATAGTCCCCAGTCATTGGATTCTGCAAATTCAAGTTGTAGAACAGATCATCTGCATCCTTGTTATGAACTCCTTTCGCACATGGTCCCATCATTATCTTCCTTGCTTCATCCCATTTCTGCCCTATCCTTCGTTTGTCCAGATCAACTTGAGGATTAGCTAGCCTTGCAACCTCATACTCATACTGCTTCCCTTGTAGCTCCACCTTCTGTTCTAGGAACGCAGCATGTTCTTGCATCATTTTCATTTTATGGAACTGAGCTTGTTCCAAGGCTAACTGTTGAGCTTTAAGAGTTTCCTCATCAACAGGAAATTCTTCAGGCAGTCCGGAAGACATCCCAGCACCTCCACCTTGTTCCTTCAAAGATCTTTTTATAGCGTGTGCCAACGGTACGTCTTCCATGTCAGAATCTGAGTCAAGTACCTCCTGTACTGTTTCCTGATGACTCAGATCAACAAATGGTTCATCAACCATTACTGCCTTACCCTTTCTCATCCTCAGAGCCTCTTCATCAACAGACGGCTCAACTTCTGGTTCCTTGACAAGATCAGCGGGTTCTTCAATTTCTTCGATGTGAACTGCCTGCTGTCTCGTCTCCTTTCCACTCTCCCCCTTAGGTGAGTTATCCTGAGCTCCACCATGGTCTTCAGATCCACCAGCTGCATAGGAACCTCCAAAACCAGAACCAGAGGCTCCCGCTCCACTAGCACCACCTGCACCACCTGCACCAGCATTGGGGGGAGGTTGTTGCGACTCGAAGCACTCCGGGGGTACAAAACTCTTGACTGCGAACATCATTCTACTGATCTCCACAGCCATTGTATGCATTGTAGACTCCAATGCCCCCATCCTCTCATTGAGAGTGCTTCCCAAGACACCACCAGCATGGCCCAAGTCATTGACCTTATTTGTCAAATCATCAAAAGCTGTAGCTTGACTTGCCATTCTTGCTGCGTAGTCGTCTAGAGCCCTTTGGTTGTTTCCAATGTTAATCCCGAACTGCCCCATCGTCTGCCCGAACTACCTCATCTGATTTTCCATTGAAGTCATACGCGTATCAAGATTTTCAGTGTTAAGGGACGGTGTTTGGTTTAGGTGACCTCGCTCTAATACTCGTTCTGTTGGTATTTGACGCTCGGTTTCGGGCCTTGAAAATGAAGGTCCCTCTCTCCCTAACCTCTCACACACACTCCCTGTCTCACGCTCGTGTATGTCTTCAATGATTGATCCAAATAGTGAAGCAGTACCTGCAGAAAATTGATAAGAAATGTTGTTGACAGTTATGGGATCAAATTCTGTTTGTTCCTGAGTTGGAATCTCAGGCTGAGAGGCTGCAAAGTGTCCTTGTACGACATCAGAACCGATCCTCTTTGCAGCATCAGTACGTACCGGTGAAGGTACGGTTGAAGTTCTTAAGACTTCATGTCCTCTTGAAGCAACAGTATCTTCAAGAGGTACATCATCCTCACCAAAATCAAAATTCCTATGTGCAGATTGTTCAAGGGGTGAACCACTCGCGTGAGGTGGAGTGGTTGCGTGTGACACTCTAGGGTTTGACTGTGGTTGTGAAGTAGCAGCGTGGAAAAGTTTGGCTTTCTTGCGAATAAGTTGCTGCTCTTCGGGTTCACTCTCCTCATCATCTTGTATATATACACGTGCTGGTTTTCTGACTTCCGTTAACAGGGGTGATAGAGAATAGGAATGTGTATCAGACTCAGAGTCAGAAATATGACTCTTACCCTGGGATAGATCCTGCGGGTTAGCAGTCTCTTGGGTCGCGGAATCAGAAACATAGGAGGAAGAATGAATAGTATGCAGAGAGAGATTACCTGATTGATTACCTTGTGCATCATCGCTTTCCTCATCAGGAATCTCATCAAATGCCTCAGCATGAACAGATGGATTTTGAGCATGTGATGAGACTTGTGATGATGCCTCCAAATTGGTAACTCCTGCATCATATCTAAGCCACATTTGAATATTTTCAGGAGTAGACATTGGTTTACCTTGATGTTTATCCTGATTAGCAATGGTTGAAAGTGACTTAGTGCCCATCCCTAGCGATTCAGATGTGGGGCTTCTGGCAAATCCCTGTCTAATAGCAAGAGCATCCTTCGGTATTAAGTCATTGATCAGCATTTGATGAAACCGAGGAAACCAGCAGACAACATCATTTGTAGTGAGGTCTCTGCTTGCAAGGGATCCCATTGAGGCCACTATCTCAGAGAGAACTATGCGTCCATAGTTTATATCCAGTTCTCTTGCTAGGGCAACTGCAAAGGTTTGCATTGGAATTGGAATTTGATGAAAGTCTTTTTCGCGTGCCCGAAAACATCTTGTGATGGCCTCGAAAAAGTAATTCCATTCCGCATGGAAGAATTGCTTTTGGATATTTCCTGTGATTGGGCCTTTTGGAGGATAACATCCAATTTCTTCAAAGAATCTGAGGCGTTCTGCAGCAGTAGGTTCTGGATCATAGGCATCTTTAATTGGGAATCCCAGAACTCTGTTGACAATTTGTTCGGTCACCTCATATTCCTGACCCGCTAAGGTAAACCTGAAACCGTAGGGGGTTGATTTACTCCCAAAAGTAACCGCACTAGTCCATAATTGCTGTAAAGCATCATGTACTAGTGTAGGTTTAGCAGTAAAAGCATGGCTAGCTTTGGAATACAAATTGAGAAATCGTATCCAAAACTTAAACCGCGGGAGTTGATCACCAATTTCCGTAGAAATATTATAAAAATTGTTTTTAGCAAGGGAAAATTGGTGAGCCATTTTGATTAAATGTTTTTCTTTAAAAAGATGTGTTTTTTTGTTTAATTTTGAAAAACAAATAATTTACGAATTAAATGATGTATCCCTTTTAATTTATCAAAAAGAACAAAAGTCCCTTAGAGAAAATTAAACTACGGGATTAACAATCAAAAACCAATGACCAAATCTGAATATTCAAAGAAGATGAATATTCGTGTGTACCAGTGAAATCGTGTGTGTTTATGAATGGTGAATATGGAATTGCGTTTTATGAACAGTACACAAACAGTTATATGTTCGTGTGTATGTATATGCGCGTGTATATTGATGAACACAAAACACACCCACACAAAGATTAAGGATTACACAGTGAAGATTACTCCAAAAATTGGAAGTAATTCATGATTAGTACGAGTTTAATCACAAAAACACGGGTTAACGGTATGAAGTTATGAAATCGCCTTGTTTTGTGAAGAGGCTGCTGTGAAAATTAGAATTAGGTAAAGTGAATTAGGCATCGAGTTAGAGATGTATATATAGGTGAATGTGGAATGACAAAAATGTCCCTGTTAAAAAATGTGAAAAGTACTAAGTCCATACAGGGGACATCTAAGTCGAACTCTATCTCGAACATCTCTATCTCGAACATCTCTATCTCGAACATCAAGTCGAACTTCGAGATAAAGTTCGAGATAGAGGTTAACTCGAACAGTTATGCACAAAGAAACACTTTAACCAATTTTACAGCAGAAACTATAGGGAAATCCTATCTTGAACATTATTGAATTGTAGTAAACTTGGAAAAAAGAAAATTCAAGATACTTTTCGAGTTAGAAGTCTATCTCGAACATCAAGTCGAAATTCGAGTTGAGTTTCGAGATAGACTAAGAGCTCTATCTCGAACATCAAGTCGAAATTCGAGTTGAGTTTCGAGATAGACTAACTCGAAGTTAATCTCAAATTCTTTCCAAAATACCCCCTTGAATCAAAAAGAACAGGGTAATTCAAGATATGTTTCGAGTTAGGAGTGTAACTCGAAAAATTCCCTTTAGCTTAACTGAGAACTCTATCTCGAACACCAAGTCGAAATTCGAGTTGAGTTTCGAGATAGACTAAGAACTCTATCTCGAACATCAAGTCGAACTTCGAGATAAAGTTCGAGATAGACTAACTCGAAGTTAATTCTCAGTTCTTTTCAAAATATCCCCTTAATGGAAACCTCATCTCAACCTTTGAGATAGAATTCGAGATAGACTTTATCTCGAATATTTTGAAGATAGAACTAGGCACACTGGTAACTCGAACTCGAACTCTAAGTCGAATTTCGAGATAGCCAACTCGAAATTCTTCCCAGACTTAGAATTTTACAAAAACTTCACTCTGACAGATTAAGTCAAAATTCAAGTCGAATTTCTAGATGAGTTTCTAGATAGAACCTAACTCGAAATTTTGAAGTTTTTAAATTCTAAGGCCTCTAATTACATGAAAATCATAGGTAAATTCATCTAAAAATCATGCAATATTTAGAATATTATGAATTTAACTCCCCCTATGATCATGCAATCTAACAAGCATAAATTCACATATTTGTGCTATAAAAGACACTTAAAACACAAGGAATTTATGCAAAAACACACTATATGCAAACTATAACAATCATTAATTAGGCATTTTAAAGTCTAAGCACATAATGATTGATTAGCTTGCACATACAAACATAAACATGGATTTTACAGATAGAAGGCTTTACTAACTTGTGTTAAGCATTCCCAATTCACCAACCAACCTATTGAATGTTACTTCATCAAGAGGTTTGGTGAATATATCTGTAATTTGTTGCATTGTGGGCACAAAATGTAGCTCCACAGTCCCCTCCTCGACATGTTCTCTTATGAAATGATACCTGATGTCAATATGCTTGGTTCTTGAGTGATCTACAGGATTGTTGGTTATGGCAATGGCACTTGTGTTGTCACACATGATTGGAATTTTCTTGTGCTCCATGCCATAATCCTTCAATTGGTTCCTCATCCACAGTATTTGAGCTACACAGCTTCCAGCAGCAATGTACTCAGCTTCAGCAGTAGAAGTAGATACTGTATGTTGTTTTTTACTTTGCCAGGACACCAATCTTCTGCCAAGAAATTGGCAAGCACCAGATGTGCTTTTCCTATCAATCCTGCAACCTGCATAGTCTGAATCCGAATAGCCAATAAGATTAAAACCTGTATCTCTTGGGTACCAAATCCCTAGATTTGGTGTGCCCTTGAGATACCTAAAAATTCTTTTGACGGCTACGAGATGTGATTCTCTAGGATCCGCTTGGAACCTTGCACATAAACAAGTTGCGAACATTATATCTGGTCTACTTGCAGTTAAATAGAGGAGTGAGCCAATCATACCTCGATAGCTTGTGATGTCAACTGATTTACCTGATTTGTCTTCATCAAGCTTCGTGGCTGTTGCCATGGGAGTCTTAGCTGCTGATGCATCTTCTAGATTATACTTCTTGAGTAAATCTCTGACGTACTTAGATTGACAGATAAAGATACCATCTTTTCTCTGACTGATCGGTAATCCAAGGAAGAAGGACAGCTCTCCCATCATGCTCATCTCATATTTTTCCTGCATTAGCTTGGCAAATTTCTCGCACAAGCGCTCATTTGATGACCCAAAAATAATATCGTCCACATATACTTAAACAAGTATTAAGTCATTTCTCACAACTTTATAGAACAATGTTTTATCAATTACTCCCCTAACAAAACCATTTTCAATTAAGAATAAGGATAGGGTTTCATACCATCGCCTTGGGGATTGCCTGAGGCCATAGACAGATTTGAAGAGTAGATACACAAAATCTGCATGTTCTGGATCAACGAAGCCAGGCGGCTGTTCCAGATACACTTCTTCTTCTAACTCTCCGTTCAGGAAGGCACTTTTCACGTTCATCTGGAAAACTTTGAAGTTCTTATGTGCTGCAAATGCCAAGAACATCCTGACTGCCTCAAGTCTTGCAACTGGTGCATAGGTTTCATCATAATCAATTCCTTCTCGCTGAGAATAACCTTTTGCAACCAAACGAGCCTTGTTTCGTGTTACAAGTCCGTTTTCATCCAGTTTATTTCTGAATACCCACCTAGCTCCAATTACGGATTTGTTCTTTGGTCGGGGTACCAGTTTCCAAACTTTCTGCCTTTCAAACTGATTGAGTTCCTCTTGCATTGCAATCACCCAATCAGCATCGCCAAGAGCTTCTTCTATTTCTTTAGGTTCAAGCTTGGATAAGAACCCAGAATATAAAGAAATATTAGCCATGTCAGCTCTTGCAGTTCTTCTAGTAGTCACACCAGCATCTGGATCACCAATAATTAACTCAAACGGATGGTCTCTATTCCATACCCGTTCACCTGGAAATTGTCTTGATGATTCAGCTTGACTTTCTGAGTTGGGGTGCTGACTACTTTGATTATTTTCACTAACTCCCCCTGAGTTAGTGCCAGCTCCTACAGAACTAGAGTCAACTCGACTCGAGCCTTGAACAGTAGTCCTTGAGCTGCTATTTACTCCCCCTGAGTTGTTGCCGGTTGGTACTGAAGAAGTCTCTCCTGATCTTGTAGAATTAGCTTGTTCACTAGACTCAGGTTCTTCATGTACGCTTGGAACATTTAATGGAACAACCAACTCAGGTTCATCTTCAAGATCTTCTAAGTCCAGATTCTGAAATTTTAGGGACTCAGGTTCACTAGAATCTCTTGAAATTGATGAGAGTTTGGTATCGTCGAATCTGACGTTGTAACTTTCAGTCACTTTTCGATCATTCACCAAGAACACTCTATAAGCTGCCACCACGTCTGTAGAGTAACCAACAAAGATTCCTTCACGAGCTTTTGCTGCAAACTTGCCTAGATTTTCATCATCTATAAGCACATAGCATTTTGCTCCGAAGACATGAAAGTATTTGATTGTTGGTCTTCTGTTGTTCATTAGCTCACATGGTGTCTTTTCTTTATCTTTTATGATCAAGGTTCTATTTTGAGTGTAACAAGCGGTACTCACTGCTTCGGCCCAGAAATACAAAGGAAGTTTTGAATCATACAACAAAGTTCTTGCTGCTTCAACCAAAGTTCTATTCTTCCTTTCAACTACTCCATTTTTCTGTGGAGTTCTCGGGGCTGAATACTGACGACGTATTCCTTTAGATACACAGAAGTCATTCAACACTGCGTTTTTGAATTCAGTGCCATTGTCTGATCTAATCGTCTTCACAGTAAGTGTTGAAACATTCTCAATTTGAGTGATGTGATCAATGATTAAGAAAGGTACTTCGTCTTTCGTCATTGCGAACAATACCCATGTATACTTGGAGAAGTCATCCACGATTACTAAAGCATATCTTTTCCTAGACAAAGATAGGACATTCACTGGGCCAAACAAATCCATATGAAGAAGTTGCAGAGGCTCAGTAATACTAGAAATTTCTTTGCTTTTATGCGATGCTTGCTTCGACTTTCCCATTTCACAAGCTTCACAGAGTCCTTTCGGAGCGAACTCCATTTGAGGTAGATCTCTCACCAATTCTCGCCTCGCGAGAGCATTCATCGTTTTGAAGTTTAAGTGAGATAGCTTTTTGTGCCATAACCAGCTTTCATCATCCGAGGCTTTGCTGTAGAAACAGGTGACCTCATCCTGATTTGCTGAATCCATATCTGCAACAAAAAGATCTGCCTTTCGAACTCCTCTCAAAGCTAGTGAGCCTTCCTTGATGTGAGTGATTGAGACACCTTTCTTGTTGAAGACAATTTCGTAACCTTTGTCACAGAATTGACTTATACTCAACAGATTGTGCTTTAGTCCCTCAACATAGGAAATATCTTCAATGATGACATTGCCAGTTTTCAGTTTGCCATATCCCTTAGTCACACCTATGCTGTCATCTCCAAAGGTAACATAAGGGCCAGCCTTCATAACCAACTCTGTAAGCAGGGACTTGTTTCCAGTCATATGCCTCGATGCTCCACTGTCTAGCACCCATATAACTTTATTTCTATTCTGCTTAATGCCCTGCAATGACAGATTGGTTAGACATTCTTCGGAACCCAACTTTGATTGGGCCCGGCTTTTCGATAAGATCGAGAATCAACAGATTTAACAACAGGAGATGCACTTTTCTTCACATTGCTAGAGCTTTCGACTATCTCCTTTCCTTTCTCAGACTTGACAGATTTGTCAGTCTTAGGAGAAGGTTTGTCACTCCTAACTTTAGGAGGACTGACAGTCTTGGCTCTCCCATACTTTTTCTTGATATTTGAACTAGCAACAGTATTTGAGCATGACTGGCTAGATGCATTCATTAAATGCACAAAAGTTTGCATGATGTTAAAAGTGCATGGCATACAATTAGGTTGACCACATTGTGCATGATTCTGATGCAGATTATTCATTGTATGTGTGGTAGGCATGGCATGTGCAGCAGGAACATTCATGTTAGCTTTGCATGCATAAGAAAGATGTTCAGTAGATTTACAATGATAACATGCTTTCTTTATTCGTTCAGCCTTAACCTCTTTTATGCCTTTCTCTCTCTTTCCTTGTTGCTTAACAGCCTTAGCTCCTAATCCCAGTCTAGATTCATCTCTAGGGAAATTGATTTTAACTTGTTTGATAGGAGTTACAGGTTGTTCTTTCTGGCGATCTTCCATCTCAATCTCATATCTAGCTATCAATTCAGTCTCTTCTTCTTCTATTCTAGGAACAAGATGTTTGTAGATAGGTTTGACAGCCGATTTAAGAATACTAGGTGTTTCCTTTTTAAGGTCACTGGAACTAGGGTCAATAGGTCTCTTTCCTTCTTTCTTAGGAAGGTCAGAATAATCAAGTCCTATACCTACTCCAGTTATTTTCTTAAATGTGTCATTATCTACATACACTTTACTAGCCGCTAGTTTGTAAGCTTCGCATTTTGTTTCTAACTCAGCTAGATTGTTCCTAAGACATGCTTCTACTTCTTCCTTAAGGACGAGCTTGTGTTCCAGAGATTTAATAAAGTCTCTTAGAGAAGTATCTACAGTGCAAGCAGCCTCTAGCTCTTCCACTTTTGCCTCAAGCATTCTGCATTTGGCAACAAGTGTTTTCTGTTCCTTTTGAGAAGAGTCTAGGCTTTTGCACAACATATAGATCTCTTCACTAAGAGCCCCGTTCTGTTCTTTATAATCATCAATAGACATTTCTACTTTAAGAGTCAGAACTGGTACCTCTGGTTCCTCTGATGTCTCAGCCATGAGGGCAAAGTTTGCTACATGAGTAACATCTTCCTCATCTGAATCATCCCAAGCTCTTCCTTCTGTCACCAATAAAGCTCGTTTTCCATGTCTTTCCTTCAACAGTGCTTCATAGTTGCTTTTGAGAGCTTCAAATGTTTCTTTTGGATAAGTCTGTTTAGGCTTTTTGCAGTCCGAGGCAAAGTGTCCAGCTTCACCACAATTATTGTAACACCCTCACTTGCCAACAATAATAATAATAAACTTTTATACTTAATTAAACATTAATATAGGAGAAATTTTAGAAATTTCGGCATGAAGTAATCATAAACCGAACTAACCACCTGCTCAAACAACTAAGTAGAACTAAAAACAGTCCACAAGCACAAGTTATACTAATCCATAAGAAAATAAAACCATAACAACCCAGACCGCACACAGGTCACTGTATGAAACAACTATCAATAGCTATTACACCCAGAATTGAATCAAATAATATACAACCCAATTAAATATGATAATCTGCCTACAAATACAGATATAATATAAACCAAGGTATATGTCACTACCCAACCAACCGCCTCGACCCTCTGACTGCCTCGGTGACTACCCCAACCCGACGGGCCACTTCTTCTAGACATCTCCTGGCTTAGCTGAGGAAACAGAATTAGCAAGCAAGTGAGCCAAAACGCTCAGCAAGTATATATGTATAAAATTAAAACATCAACAACTGATATGTCTGCAAGATTTTCAAGAATTAACAATCAACAATATATATATCTCAATTAAAGGTTCATCTTTTATCTGAATCATGGAATAGAAGCGGATTGGACTATCATGCATTTTATAAATAAAAACAATTATAAGGTTAGGCTGCTGATCAGTCACGCACTAACCCCGGACAAACGCACACAGCAATGTCCTTAATGGATCCACGGCACACATTGGCCTTAATTATTCCTGACCACGAATCTGGTCCGACCCTTACGGTCCACATTTTAAAAAAACTAACAGTCCAATCCTAACTAAACATCAGGTGTCGAAACAATCGACCACCTCAACTGCCAAACACCCTGGACACTTTCGTTCCAGGTCAACATCTCAAATCTCACCAAATAGAACAAGGTCGGGTAATCTCTGAATTAAATATCGACAAGTTCGATATGGCAAAAAGGGGTATTGACTTGAGTCAAGTCACAAAAAGGATTAACAAAAACGATATAGTCAACCTGGGGTATAACAATTGAATATTCATAATTAATGGAAATTATCAGAGCAATTATATCAAGGATAAATCAATTACATAAGAATCAAGTTATGATAATCATAATTCGCTGGAAATATAAGTGAAGCGGTTTACTTGAAAGAGAGGTGGAACAATATGCTTGCAAGGGATATGGATGTAACCAATTCACTAAAAGAATCAACCATTCAGTAGAATCAATTTGGGGTATAACCATTATGTATTCGCAATTTCGGGAAATTAACAGAACAATTATAGCAAGAGTAATCTAAATAAGCATATGAATCAGGCTTTTATAATCATAACTCATTTGAAAGGTAATTGAAGCAATTTACTTGCCTTAAATAGAAAATCACAGAATCCGAAGTGTCTTTACGTCCTCAGCTTTAGCCTTCCCTTTATCCACGGAATCTACACACAATATAACACTATTTTAGAATCCTGTTCAATATTCACTAAACAACGTAAACATTCCACTTAGTCTACCCCTGCGAATAGTTCCCTAATTTATGTTTATTTAATCATATAATATCAATATATAAGCTACAGACAAAAGTATTTAATCATATAGCCACGTAAGCACATACCACATAGATTTTCAAAATATGAAGCCCGACTCACAACTCGTATAAATTGTATTATTATATATATACTCATTTCCAAAAAAAATGATTTTAATATATCTTAGAAAAATTTTGACGGCATCCCCTTTATACGGGGGACTGCCAGTCGGGATACAGCCGACTCAATCAACCAACACAATCCCAATCATTAATCATATTCCACTTTAACCAATCAAATCATTATTTGATTCAATTCGGACAATTCATTACAACTTAAATAACTTAACTTAAATCCATAATAAATTACAATTAAATACATATAAATATATATTTTAAATTTCGGCTCACGTATCATCATTGCCGATTTTATACCCTCGACTCAAATTAAATCACCGTCGAGGGGGCAAAATCCCGAGGGTGCCCTAATTTGGGTCTCCGACTCGAGACTCCGCACAAAATTGTTACAATAAATTTTTGTAATTTTTTTTTACAGAAATATTCGAATGCATCACTAAATAATTTCTCAGAATTCGAATGTAGTAACCACAAAATCGAGCAATATAGGATACAACATCCTTGGTCAATTCAATGAACAAGAATTCACAGCAATTGCAATACCCCTGTATAACAGAATATATCAATTAACACAGGGATACCATCACAATACCAATCTCAACATTCAAGTTCTCATCCATTTGACAACTCGAGACAACAAAACCAGCACAGTACAATCGAACCACACAGATCAAAACACGCCCAACTGCCGGCCTACAACCATCGCCGGAAATCCTCACCACCATAAACAAGAACACATACATATATCTTAATGTTAAGAACAGGGAGGGGAAGCTTCGACCGGCACACACACACACTCGAAATAGTACACACACAGATACAAACTCGCACACCCACGGCTATACAGCCACCGAACCCAACGAACTCAAAACCGAACACATAGCCACACACGGCTCAAACACACTCACACACGCAGAGAACCATACACACAATCCCTTATCAATATACATATATACCTGTATAATCAGAAGAGATTGGGGTCGAGAGAAAACGTGAGGTGAGGGAAAGAGATCGTGAGGAAGACAGCGGAAGAGATGAGAGAAAACCGAAGGAGACGCCGAGAGAGTTCGAGAGAGAGAGTTATGTTATAATCTGATTTGGGGGAAATGATTTGGGGAAAATGATTTTAGGGATTAGATGATTAAAAGGGAAAGTAGTTGGGTAATTATAGTAAAATAACTTTTTAAATAACGAATAAACTATTTACGTAATTTCCAAAAATCACATCAAGGAAAATTTGATGAAACTTTAAATTTTAAAACTCTTAAATATAGAATGAAAAATTACGATACCCCACATATTTTTAAAATATTTTTAGGATTTAAAACGAATTAAATATGATTTTTACAAGATTAAACCATTAAATCGGAAAATAATTCGTAAAATCAATTTAAAATCCTTGAAACTCAAAAATAATTCACCAAATATTTTTAAAAGTCACATAAACTAATAAAGTTATTAATGAAGAAGATTTCAGGATTTCTGCTAATCCCGAAGATTTAATAAAATTCACAGAAGATAAATATAACGCAATTAAATAGGAAATAAATCCCAAAAATATAATTAAAACAGTCGGGCTTACATAACACCTATAAAATATCAATCTGACCTCCAAATATTATTCAACAGACACATCACCTCCACAACAAATATATACGCCACATAATTCACATTTAATATAAAATAATTAGCTTTTAGTAATTAAATATTCTGAAATTTCTAAGGCGTTATAATTATAGCATTTGAACTTCATTTTGAAATCCAAAGGAGATTTGTAGCTGGTATTCTTGCCTTTTCCTTTGTAGCCTGACGAACTACCACCACCCTTAGCAGCCCGATAATAAGATGAAGATTTTCTCTGTGGTCGGTTGCTCTTTCTAAATCTCATGTTGCTGAACTTCCTTGCCATGTATGCCACGACACTATCGTCCATGTCGTCCAGCTCTTCTTGGGTGTAGTATTCATCATCACTGTCAGATGCGCACTCGTCATCATTATCAACTTGATGTGGTGCAAGTGATGATTTAGGCTTTGCTGCAACCATTGCCTTCTTAGACTCTTCCTCATCAGCAACTAATCCTGATGCACTTTCTTTTCCCTTTGAATCATTGTCCCATGCTTGATCTTGAAGAGTTTCCAGCTCATAGGTCTTTAATATTCCATAATATTCTTCCAGAGAAGTTGTATGCAAATCTCTGGTTTCTCTTATTGCGTAGACCCTATGTTCAATGCTTTTTGGCTGGTTCCTCAGATATCTCGTATTAGTCTCAACCATGGGGAGAGTTACACCTCTCAGATTCAAATCCAATACCAACTGACTGAATCGTAGGTAGACATCTGTTATGCCTTCTCCTTTCCTTATTCTAAAGGTGTCATACTCCATCTTGAGTATGAGTGTTTTGTTGCTTCTGACCTCTGCAGATCCTTCCATGACAACTTCTATCTTGTCCCAAATCTTCTTCGCTGTAGTCAGACCTTTGACTATATTAAACATTTCATGATCAAGAGATTCCATCAAGGTTTGTCGTACGGCAGTATCACAAGCTATTTGTTCCTTGTCAGCATCCGAAAACTCCGAGACCTTTTTAGGCTCAGACCGAGGTGGTATAACCACTCCTCCTTCCGTATGTGAAGGAATAACTACCATTGGGACAAATTTACCCTTGTCAAGGACTTCCAGATATTCAGGGTTAACAGTCTCTAGATATAGTCTCATTCTGAAAACCCATTCTTCAAAGTAGAAATTGTCCAAGTCGAAATTCTATGTAGAAATTCTCAAGTAGAAATTCTATGTAGAAATTTTGCCTTAGAATAATTTTTCTGCAGATTACTTTAATATTGAATAAACAATATTATCTCTTTAACACCTTTTGACTTTGAATGCTTTACTCACCTAACCCACCTAACCCACATGCTAGGCACTGAGTATGTCTGTATACTTTCGGTCGAATAAAGCTAATTAAAAAGTCCAAAACCACCTTTTTTATTCTTTTACTTTTGAAAAGGAGATCAAAAAGTTGTTGGGTTGTCTTCTTTGATAAGAACAGATGATGAACACTCAAGAACACCAAATATGAAAGTACCCAGATTAATTCACAAAAATTAATTAAAATACATCCAAGCTAAATAATCACACCTGGAGTATTTAAATAATTTTTCAGATGAGTTTTCAATACGAACGATTTAAAGCACACTTTTCAAGAAAATGAAAAGTAGATCTAGAAAATGAAAACTCACGATTCTTCTACTCAACACAAGGATCTATGTTTTGTATGTTAAACATATAGCTCTGATACCAATTGTTAGGTCTAAATGTGTTGTAGAGGGGGGGTGAATACAACTTTTCGAATATGAGAAGCAATAAATACGATGCAATAAATGAACACACAGATTCAAGGAATATATGTCTTATATATAACTTGAAAGGGTTGCTACAACATTCATTACAAAGTATAACAGAAGTTGAGAGAGAAGTGAATGATACTAAGCTCTGTGAATGCACTCTCTCTTTTTCTCTTGTGTTTTTCTCTAGAATTGCTCACTAACTAAAAACATTACACAAGTACTTCTATTTATACTACATGTAATCTATGTCCTGTAGTCTTCAAAGACTAAGATGTACGTGGCCCAATGATGTCCACATAAATCTTGCCTTATCTTGAAAGCTTGGAAATCTGCCAATCAGAAGATGCCATGTGTCATGTTGAAGCTGCACTCTAAGTAGAACTTCTACTTGAGAATTTCTACTTAGCCATCTCGAAGTTCTAAGTAGAACTTCTACTTAGAAACTTCTACTTGGCCATCTAGAATATTTAGTACTTAGAAAATATTCTGGTCTTCAACTTGAAACTTCAATGCACATCTTGAACTTGTGATATCTTCATGTCTTCTTTATTCTTCACCAAGCTCTTGAATATGGATCTTTATTACTGACATAAACTTGCTATCAATGTCCTGACACTTGATGCAACGGTCTGGTTCATAAGTGACTAGTCTTGATAGGGTTTTTGCTTCTTGAATAAATTACCATATCCAATTAGAAATGTGGCTTTCCAATATTTGCTTTCCTTCTTGTTCACTTGAAATCAATTGGTCTTATTGATACTGATAGTTATGATCTTGATTCTTGGCTTTCCAAATCACTCAATGAATTGTATCAATTACCTTCTCTCAATGATTTCTTCTTGGATTGATCATAGTTAACATGTTGAATTGTATCAATTACCTTGTCTTCATTTAGTGTTGATTTCTTGTGACTTCTTGTTCTTGATTGTCTTCTGGTTAAGTATCTTTTCCTTTAGTTTGAGTTACATTAGTTATAGTGTTACAAGTTTACACACTCTGCCTTTCATCAGCTGATTCCGCAACAGTCTCTGATAAGATGGGTTGATCCAATTCAGGTTCAGGGACAGATGCAGTTTCTTGCACTGGATGTTCAACAGCAAGAGCAGCTAGCTGAGGAACAATCTGCTGAGCAGGTTCAACTTGTTGATTGCCTTGATTTTCATTATCAACAAGTATGTTGTCTACTGGTGGTTCAGGTTTTTGTTCTGGTTGTTCAGTTTCTGGTACAGGTTCAATAACAGGTAGTTGTATAAAGTTTGACATGTATTGGGTGACAACTACATGTATATTTGTGAATTTTGGCTTGTTGCTGTACTCAGTGAACAATCTGGTAGTAGGTTTACCTGACGCCAGTGACTCTCCATTCAGAAATTGGGCTTGGTTTTCTAGTTCCACAAGATGATTAAAAATCAATGAGAAGAATCTTGGATAATAACATGAAACTTTATGTCCATTATCAAAATTCTTCTTTGCATTAATGATTCTTCTAACCATCGGAACACACAGTAGTCTACCAATATTAATCCTTCGGTTGTGTGCAACTGCATATCCAATATGCTGCAAGAAAGATGGTAATACCCCGAAGTTCCCTTTCGTAGTATTGGCAAAGACTCTACCTAGTGTGTCAAACAGATAATCCCATTCCTGAACGAAGTTCTTTTTATTCCAGACAGTTTGATCAGGACTGTCTTGATAGAATACACCATTTAAAAAATTTATCATTTCTTGATCTGATGGTAATTCTTCGAAATTATCAGTTGGAAAATTTAAGACCGTATTTATTGTATTTTCATTCACTGTGTACTGATTATCTCCTACAGAGAAGACAAAAGATCTGTTATTATTAGAAATGACAGCAGTAGTACACATGATTCGCAAAGGTTCAATCTTCAGAGGAGCATCCAATCTCAAAGCATTGCGAACCAGTGAATTTTCATTTAAAAACCGAATCCACGGTCGAAAACGTTCAACTGAACATTTTTCTGGATCAAAATAACCGATTAAATTATGTTTAATAATTTCAAATCGATCAGCCATTTTAATCAAGATTTAATTTTCTTGAAAATTTTAGATTTTACAAATTTTTAATTTAAAAATTAATTTTTCGAATTAATAATTAATTAAAAATTCGAAATAATTAAAAGTTCTTCAAAAATTCTGAAAAATTCACACAACAATCCTTGCATACACACAAACACACATGTATTTTTAGTTTTCCAAGAATCGAACTCAGTTTTCCCCAAAAACAGATCTTGAAATCGTTTTTTTCGAAAATAAAAACTCTTGAAAACCGAAGAAAAACTCGATTTTAAGTGATCAAACTGATGATAATCAAACAAGGAATCGATTAAACGTGTTTATTGCTTGATTCCAGTTAGATTCTAGTGAAAATCGGGCATGAATTCGACTGAGATTGTGTGTATGTATCGTATGTATATCTTTTAGTACTCTAAGACTTAACTTGAGAGTATTACTTAAAATGAAACTAAGACTTAACTTAACTTAGCTATTATCTATATATACTAACTGTTGAATAAGACTTAAAAAGAGAACTATTAAGACTTAACTATATTAAAACAAATAAGACTTAAAAATACATACATACGAATAAGACTTAAACATAAGTAATTAAGACTTAATTAACTTACAGGTGATTAAGACTTAATTTACACTGATTAATGAATATGACTTAAAAATTATTAAGACATAACTGTTATATATATATATTACAGTAGATTATGACTTAATTAAAACTAAGATTAAATTAAGACTTAATATAAACAAGACTTAAAAAAACTGTTACTAAAAAGACTTAACTAATAAAACTGACAAGACTTAAATTGAATAAGACTTAATCTAAAAACAGGTGAATAAGACTTAATCTAAACTGACCTGCGAATATGACTTATATTTAAAATCTCGGTAAGACTTAACCTGTTTAAGTCATACCGATTTTAAATCAAGTCTTAATGACTGTTTTTCCTAATTTTAAGTCATATTTACTTTAAATAAACATTAAAAATACTATAAAATATAAAATTAACTTACAACAATAATAAAAATATTATATAAAATTAAACAAATAATAAAAATAATTATACATACCATATGCTAACCTATTAACGAAAACAAAGCAATATTAACAGGACAAACATTACAAAACATATGATAAATTAATTAATAAAATAGAAATTAATATTTACAAATATTCTAAAAATATAGAAGTATGAAGTATTAAATAATATGAATAAACAGAGTGAAAAATAACTAAACAAACAAGAAAATCAGATGGTAAAATAATTATACAAGTGATTTCAAACAACAAATATTCACAGAATAATCACTTGTAAAATTATTAAAGATCAAATTTCAGATATTAACATTATTAATTACTAGGACTGTTTAACATGCCCAATTCACTAACAATTCTAGTGAATGAGGATTCATTAAGCGACTTAGTAAAAAT
This sequence comes from Saposhnikovia divaricata, assembly GCA_036435485.1. Lineage (NCBI taxonomy): Eukaryota > Viridiplantae > Streptophyta > Magnoliopsida > Apiales > Apiaceae > Saposhnikovia > Saposhnikovia divaricata. The sequence goes on along the minus strand of CM071597.1, from coordinate 60,565,758 downwards.
ATCTGCTGTTTGATCTCCAGATCCTACAAATAGTAGTTCCACTGTACCATTCATTACATGCTCTCTTATAAAATGATACCTTATGTCAATGTGCTTTGTCCTTGAGTGCTGCACAGGATTGCTTGCGATTGCTATGGCACTTGTATTATCACATAAAATAGGAATATTTTCCAATACAATGCCATAGTCCATTAATTGATTCCTTATCCATAAGATCTGAGCACAACAGCTTCCAGCAGCTATATATTCAGCTTCGGCTGTAGAGTTGGAAACTGTTTGCTGTTTCTTACTGAACCAGGATACCAACCTTCCACCTAGGTATTGACAACTCCCAGATGTACTTTTCCTGTCTACAACACTTCCTGCATAGTCAGAATCTGTATATCCAATTAAAGTAAAACCAGATTCATTAGGGTACCAAATGCCTAAATTAGGCGTACCCTTTAGATATCTTAAGATTCTTTTGACAGCAGTGAGATGGATTTCTTTAGGGTTCGCTTGGAACCTTGCACACAAGCATGTGGCAAACATTATATCTGGTCTACTAGCAGTTAGGTATAGCAATGAACCAATCATACCTCTATAGCCTGTGATATCTACCTTGGCAGAACTTTCACATAAACCAATTTTGACAGCTATAGTTGATGGTGTCTTTGCTGATGAGCACTCCTCCATGTGATATTTCTTGAGGAGCTCCTTGATGTACTTAGATTGACAAATAAATATTCCAACTTGTCTCTGACTTATTTGTAATCCAAGAAAGAATTTCAGTTCTCCCATCATGCTCATTTCAAACCTACCCTGCATTAACTTAGAAAACTTCTTGCACAGAAGCTCATTAGTAGACCCAAATATAATATCGTCCACATAGACTTGGACTAGTATTATATCATTCTTATGTCTTTTAGTGAAGAGAGTTTTGTCTATGACACCTCTTATAAAACCATTTTCTATTAGAAATTCAGAAAGAGTGTCATACCATTTTCTTGGGGCCTGCTTAAGACCATAGATAGCTTTGTAAAGAAAGTAAACATAGTCCAGTTGATCTTGATCTTCAAAACCAGGAGGCTGTTCTACATACACTTCTTCATCTAGCTTACCATTCAGAAAGGCACTCTTGACATCCATTTGATAAACTTTGAATCTTGAATAGGATGCATATGCCAAGAATATTCTGATGGCCTCAAGTCTTGCCACTGGAGCATAGGTCTCGTCATAATCAATGCCTTCAGCTTGAGAATAACCTTTAGCTACCAGTCTTGCTTTGTTTCTTATCACAGTGCCATCTTCATCTAGTTTGTTTCTGAATACCCATCTTGTGTCCACCACTTTTCTATCTTTAGGTCTGGGTACCAGCTTCCATACTTCTAGTTGCTTAAATTGATTGAGTTCATCTTGCATAGCAATCACCCAATCAGGATCAGATAGAGCTTCTTCTACTTTCTTAGGTTCCATAACAGACAGAAACCCAGAATAATTACATTGATTCTGATAAGCTCTTCTTGTTTTCACACCAACATCTGGATCACCAAGAATCAGCTCAAAAGGATGAGCTCTATTCCAAACAGTTTGTCTGGGAAGAATTGATCTTGACGATTCGCCTTGTTCTTCAGAATGATGTTGAGTATGACTTGTTGACCCTTCATTATCTCCCCCTGAGTTGTTGCCAGTTTGACTTGTTGATGGTTCAAGAGTATCAGTGGTGTCTTGAAAATTATCATTGTTTTCACCAGCATCACCTTGATCATTACCACCAACAATTGGATTATTATTATCAGCAACAACATCAGGTTGATTGTCATCATCTGAATCCGAGTCTGACATATCATCAAACTTAAGCTTTTCAGATGGATCTTCATTTTGGATATTTGGGAGTTGTGTGTCATCAAATGTTACATTGACACTTTCCAACGTTTTCTGTTGATCAATAAGATACACCTTGTAGGCTCTTCTAGTATAACCAATAAATATTGCTTCATGTGCTTTTTCTTCAAATTTACCACCTTGATCATCTCCTTCTTTCAGCACAAAGCATTTTGTCCCAAATACATGGAAGTACTTGAGAGTTGGTTTCTTGTCATGTAGAGCTTCATATGGTGTCTTCATTAAGTCTTTATTGATAAGTGTACGATTCTGGGTATAGCATGCAGTGTTGACAGCTTCAGCCCAAAAGCTCAATGGAAGCCTTGATTCACTTAGCATAGTACGTGCAGCTTCAATCAAGGTTCTATTCTTTCTTTCAACTACCCCGTTTTGCTGAGGAGTTCTGGGAGCCGAGTACTGTCTAGTTATACCCTTTTCAGTGCAAAAGTCATTCAGAACTGCATTCTTGAATTCAGTTCCGTTGTCTGACCTTATAGCTCTTACTGAACGATTAGAGTCCAGCTCAATTAACTTAATGTGATCAACTACCAGTTGTGGAGTTTCATCTTTTGAGTTCAGAAATAGTACCCATGTGAATTTTGAGAAATCATCAACAATCACAAGAGCATATCTTTTCCTTGACATAGACATCACACTAACTGGACCAAACAAATCCATATGGAGAAGTTGTAATGGTTCAGTTATTGATGATATGTTAGTGCTCCTGTGAGTTGCCCTTTTTAACTTCCCTTTTTGACAAGCATCACATAGACCTTCCTGAGTAAATTCAATCGAAGGTAAACCTCTCACCAACTCTCTTTTCACTAGAGAATTCATTGTTTTGAAGTTAAGGTGAGAAAGTTTCTTGTGCCATAACCAACTTTCATCAGTGGATGCCTTTGAATAAAAACATCTAATTTCTTCTGTGCTTCCAGAATTCATATTGGCTATGTACAAGTTTCCTTTTCTTACTCCAGTCAACTGTGGCCTTTCATTTCTCTTGTGTGATATTAGACAATTCTTCTTGTTGAAATGAACTTCATAACCTTTGTCACAGAATTGACTAATACTGAGCAAATTGTGCTCAAGGCCGTTCACAAAAGAGACATCTTCAACGATAACATTTCCAGCTTCTAATCTGCCATATCCATCAGTTTTACCTTTGCTGTTATCTCCAAAGGTAACGACTGGGCCAGCCTTCTCCACCACATCTGTCAACAGGGCTTTATCTCCGGTCATATGCCTTGAACATCCACTGTCTAGAATCCACATGACTCGTTCAACCTTTTTCAAACCCTGCAATGACAAATTGGTTAGACTTTCTTCGGAACCCAAATTTGAATGGGTCCGGAGTACTTAAAGAATTGACCTTTATCAGGCAAAGCAACACTTTTTATTTTAACAACATTTTCTTTAGGTACTGGACATTTAACCCTGTAAACAGCTTTAACTTGTTTTGGTTTCAGCTTGGGTAACCATGTCTTCACCATATCCTGAGAAGGACTTGGGGTCCTAATCTTAGAATTAGGTGATGTTACAGTCCTGGATCTTACATGTTTATTTCTGCTCATTTGCTGTCTAGGGGCATTCTTATCAACACATGCATGATTACCGTTAAAGTAAGCAGACATTATATTAAAAGCACAAGACATGCAATTAACAGCATCGCATTTCTTATGAGCAGTATCAATAACAGGAATAGCATGCATGGTAGATTTGTTGTTGCATTTATTCATGTTGTTACTTCTGCTACTAGTTTTCAATGAACTAGTAGACTCACCAACTCTTTCTGCTTTTACAAACACAGTCTTTCTATCTTTATCATTTTTAACAACTTGATTACTTTCTAAGACTACGCCATTAGCTACATCCTCAATGCGCATCTCTTCCTTAATGATTAAAGATGTTGTATCCAAAGGTTCTGCTATGGATTTCTTAAAGAGTGGGTTACTAACACTCTTAAGCACTAATGGTATACCCCTATCTACAGCACTGACACGATTAGGGGTAATAATGCTTTTTCGTCCAATAGCTTCATTATAATCAAACCCAATTCCTACAGTTTGATTAATAGCTTGTTGGTTAAACAACTCTTTAGCTATTTTACATGAATTAGAAGTAGCACTGACTCTTATTTCTAGTTCAGCTATTGTTTCACGTTGTTGAACCACTATCTCTGCTAGAGACCTCTCAAGTTCTTTTAGCATTCTTATTTCTGTTTTTTGTATAACATGGCAATTTTGTACATCATGTAATTCTGATAATTGATTTCTAAGATCTGTATTTAACAAATTGATCCTTTCAATCTCTCTATTAGCATCACCCAGTGTATCAGTAAGTTGATAAATATATTGACTTTCAGTACATGATACCTCAGATGATGTACCACTGGAGTTATCAGATTTTGCCATCAGGGCAAGATTGCCATACTCTTCATCTTCAGAGTCTGTATCATCCCAACTCTTTCCAGCAGCCACATAGGCTCTACCTGTCTTCTTCTTCTCAGATCCAAAGTCTTTTCTTTGGTTTTGTTTTGGCTTCTGACATTCAGTAGCGAAATGTCCAAGTTCATTACAGTTGTAGCATCTAATTTTACTTCTTTCAACTGTTCCAGTTTTGTAACCTCCTCTGTTACTTGAGGATGAAGAACCTCCTCTCTGGAACCTGTTATAGTTAGATTTGTACCTGAACTTGGGATTCTTCCTGAATCTGAAGTTGCTGAATTTCCTTACCAACAAAGCCATGGACTCATCTTCCAACTGATCTAGTTCTTCTAATGAATAGAAGTCACCTTCATCTGGACTAGCATTCGTTTGACCAACTTCAACTTCCAGCTTGCCACTGTCAACACTACAAGGTTGAATAACCTTATCTTCCACTTCCTGTTTGTTCTCAACAATAAGAGCTGTAGAAGTATTAGCAACTCTTCCTTTTCCATAAATCTCCTTTTGTTGAGATTGTTCCAGTTCATAGGTTTTTAAAACACCAAAGAGTCTTTCTACAGTTATTTCACTTAGATTCCTCGACTCTCTGATAGCTGTAATTCTATGTTCTAGATGAACAGGCATTGATAGTAGAAATTTTCTGTTGATCTCTTTCTGAGTGTAGTACTTGCCATGCATCTGTAAATTGTTGACAAGTTTGTTATATCTTTCAAACACATCTTGAATACTTTCATTGTATGCTGATCGAAAGTGTTCATACTCAGATGTCAGAATTTCTAGACGATTCTCCCTAACTTCCTCTGTTCCTTCATTCACAGTTTCAATGGTTTCCCACATGTGCTTTGCTGTGTTGCAGTTAATCACATGACTGTACATCACAGAGTCTAGAGAATCTATTAAAATCAGTCTTAAATTAATGTCAAGTCCAGCTTCCTCTCTTTCAGCAAGAGTGAATTCAGAAGAATCTTTTTGTACAAGCTTTGCAGGAGTAACAACTTTTCCATCAGTAACAACTTCAGGAGTTAGTCCAAAAGGTATTATTGGTCCTTCTGATAAGACTTTCATGTATTTAGGATTTGCAACCTCGAGGAACATTAACATTTTGTTCTTCCACATATCATAACTGTTTTTGTCATATATGGGAATTTTCACAGTTCCGACTTTAGAAGACATGATGAATTTTTTAAGAGAGTTAAAAAAATTCGGGGATGATTTTTAATCGAGTAAAATGGAATCTTTGGTTTGTGTATCAACCAACCGGCTCGGATACCAATTGTTAGGTCCGATAAGATTGTAGAAGGGGGGGTTGAATACAATCTTTACCTTTTTATCGAAATTTGTCCTTTAAATTAAATTTGATAAAGACAAATTTATCTGCGGAAATATTTAACACAATTTTTCAAGTTGAATATAACTTTATATTAACTTGATGTGGTGTTACAAAATCAGTATAACAACTTATCAAGATGTTAATAACTAATTAGAAAATTCGACATGAACTTTTCTAATTTAGTTAATAATAATCAAAATAAGAACTAGGAAACTTAATTCGCTAGTAGTACAAGAATCACAAATAAGCAAGTTCTATCGGATAGAATATCACAAAGATGAAGAACTTGATTTTCTGGGAATTGTTTAAGCTTTGGTGTTCTTGGTGTTCTTGAGAGAGAGAATTGTGGTCTTGATGGAATGTTTTCTGCTGTGTTTTCTCTGTTATGACTTAATCTGGTCTGTTCTGATCTTTTATATCAACAACAGGTCTTGCTGGCTTTCTGTAGGATATTTAATAGCTTCAGCATGACTTAAACAGCTTCCAAGACTTGATTTTCCTTCAATAAGACTTACACAAACCTCCGTTATGACCTAAAATGTGTCGGTAAGACTTACCAGAATTTCGGTAAGACTTATAACAGCTGGCAGAGGTCGGTAGGACTTAAATCAGGTCGGTAGGACTTAAATCAGAAAAGGCTTCAATCAGTAAGACTTAAATTAAGTCTTACCGAGTTTTACCTCCTCCAAGACTTAATCAACTTTCTTTCTTTAAGTCTTATTGATCCATTTAATTAGTTAATGTTTTAACTAATTCATATTTAATTGATACAATAATTAATTTAATTAATAAATTAATTCTACCAGAATTAATTCATTTAATTAAATCAACTAAATTAATTTATATCAATTATAAATGAATTTAGTTAAATCAATAAATAATTAATTTAATTCTTACAAACCACTAAAGGTAGTAAAGAATTACCACTGATTTGTGTTGACGTTCGATGTACTGTCTGGTTCATGAACGACTAACTTCAATGACGCTTCTTCACTTTGACTTTAGGTTGTGGTTTATTTCTTCTCTCAATTTTCTTGTACTGTAACTGATCTTCAAACTATCACTCGAAAAATCTATGTCACTGTTCAAATGAATCCATTAACTTCAATGCTGTACTGGGGCTTGATCAGATAACTGAATCGTCTTCCAGTGTATGACATCAAAACTATAGATTGACTTTTCTTCTTTCTTCTGACAGATAATACTTCTTGAGATTCCTGTGACAGTTCATATGTATATTTACTTATTACAATTTGGTTTAAGTTGATTAGGATCCTCTAACTACAAATAGGCTGAGTCATATGCCTTTCATAGATGTTCGCGACGCATCTATCAATTAAGCATAATCATACGAGGATATCAAGAATTCATCACACACATATCTTTAAAGCAATCAAACTACTAAGCTACATAGATAAATCCGTTAGAATCCCATGACAACGATTAGTTCCTAATTGAATCGTTCGTCATCATGGGATCAATTGAAATCATGATAATAAAATAAGATCTGAATATTAAATAAGAGTAATAGAGTTTAGAAAACAAATCCAAAACGAGCATAGAAGAATAGAAAAGATGAAGTAGATCTAGATCTCCTTTGCTTGTCACGAGCGTTGGGAATCCTTCTCCAAGTCTCTCTCTTCTCCCTCTAATGTTATTCTAAGTAATGATATGTAATTCTAAGTAATAATATGAATTACAATGATGGGATGTGTTTATATAGGCCCTAGAAGTCTTATCCAACAAGAAATACCCAAAACTACAACTTAGATTCGAAACAGGAAAGGTATTAGAGTTTTTAGGAGACAAAATCGAATTTTTAGCAATTCCGCCATGGCCTAGACTCTGCGCTAGGGCAGAGCATGGGCCGGTTTGGTCCGGTTTTAGGGTAAAACCAGATGCAAAACCGTATATGCCCGGTTTCTAAAATCAAGACCACAATTCAGCAATTCCGCCCGGCCATGGCCTAGACTCTGCGCCATGTCCCAAAGTAAAATCTGCCCAGGCGTGTCATGGCCTAGACTCTGCGCCATGTCCCGGCTCTGCAACTGCCCGGCATGATTTCTTCACTATTTCTTCGTTTTTCCGCCGCTTTCTCTTGCTCTTTCTTCGACTAATGTCATCCTTATTCCTCGAACTCCAAACCTCCCCAAGATTGGTACGAGAAACTTCATTTCTTCACTTAATACTCTTGAAATCCACTCTGCATCACGAAATCGCCAACTTTAACCAACGATTCATAACCCTGCACATCTCAACAAAACATATCAAAAATTACAACATTCTTGAGGTCAAGACATCAATTTAAGTCAAAATAGAATGCTCCAAGTGGATATATAATCCACTTATTAGTATGTTATGTGTTTATTGCAGATGAAGACCGTAATAAGTTTAATAAGAAAGCCATTCGCTGCATTTTTGTGAGATACGATGAACAGAAGAAAGGTTGGAGATGTTGTGATCCCAATACAAACAAGATATATGTCTCACGAAATGTTGTATTCGATGAGGCATCTTCATGGTGGGCAAATAAAGTGGTGTTAGCAGATTCAGAGGAGCTGCAAGAAAAGTTACAAATCAAGTTGCAGCTAGATTCCTCCCAAAATAATGATGATACAGAGGAACCACAATCCCCGACGGATCAATTGGAGGTACGATCCAAGTCAAGAAGCCCTTGAAGAACAGGTGTTCATGAAACACCAGATGAAGTACAGACTAATCAACCGGAAGAGCAACAACAAGAGCCTTTACAACCTCAAGTGCGAAGGTCTAACAGAGATAGACGACCAAATCCAAAGTATATAAATGCTGCCTATGCTGAGGTGAAAGAGCCAACTAACTTTGATGAAGCATCAAAGAGTCCATAGTGGAGAAAGACCATGGAAGAAGAGATTTTGGCACTTAAACAAAATCAAACATGGAATTTAGTGCCAAAACCTGAAGCTGTTAAACCCATATCCTGTAAATGGGTTTACAAGTTAAAGATTCGCCCAAATGGTACGATCGAGCGATACAAGGCTCGATTAGTTGTTCGCGGGTTTGCTTAGGAATATGGCATAGATTATGACGAGACATTCAGTCCAGTGGCAAAGATTACTACAGTTCGTGTCTTACTAGCCTTAGCCCCAAGTAAGTCATGGAAATTATGGCAGATGGATGTGAAGAATGCTTTTCTATATGGAGAACTTGATCGTGACATTTATATTGATCAACCCCAAGGATTTGTGAATCGTGAAAAGCCAAAATATGTGTGCAAGTTGAAGAAGGCATTATATGGCTTGAAGTAGGCACCAGAGCATAGTACGGGAAGATTGCTGAGTTCCTAGTACAAAGTGGTTATCCTGTTGCCCCAGCAAATTCGAGTTTGTTCGTGAAATCTCAAGGAGGGAAATTATAAAATGTCCTTGTATATGTAGATGAACTAATCATCACCGGGGATGACAAAGATGAGATTCAATGAACAAAGAAAAACTTATCAGTTCGATTTCAAATGAAGGAGCTTGGTGAGTTGAATAGAATTGGAAGTTGAAAGAACAAAAGCTGGTATATTTCTTGGTCAACAAAAATATGCAAGAGATATCATTCAAAAGTATGGGCTAGCTGAGTGCAAGCCGATCTCTACCCCAATGAAGCCAAACTTAAAGTTGTGTGCCTACGATGGAAAGGACTTGAAGGATACAAAAATGTATAGGCAAATAGTAGGTAGTCTTATCTATTTACTCTGTCTAGACCAGACATAGCTTTCGCAGTAGGTGTTGTTAGCAGGTTCATGCAGAACCCAAGGAAGACACACCTGAAGGTACAATTGATTGGGGACTCTTCCACAAGAATGGAGTACAAAGTAAGGTCAGCGGCTACTGTGATGCTGATTATGCAGGAGACCATGACACCAGGAGATCGACTACAAGATATGAATTTAATCTTGGATCAGGAGCTATATCATGGTGCAGTAAGAGACAACCTACTATTTCTCTCTCAACCACAGAAGCAGAATATAGAGCAGGAGCGATAGCAGCACAAGAGTGTGCGGTTGACTCAACTCTTGAAGGACTTGAACCAACCAATAGAAGATGGAGTTCCATTACATTGTGACAATATATCAGCAGTTCGTTTGGCCGAGAATCCGGTCTTTCATGCTCAGACCAAACATGTCGAAGTACATTATCATTTCTTACGAGAAAAAGTACTTAAAGGAGATATTGACATGAAGGCAGTCGGGACCGAAGATCAGGTTACAGATATATTTACGAAGAGTTTATCTGCAGCAAAGATTTATGAGTTTCGTAAATCACTCGGAATGGAAAGTCGAGTTTGATGGGGAGTGTTAGAATTCAAACTCTTCTAGAATGGAGGCTAAAAATCAAAGCAACACATGCATATTAATGCTCAACAAATGTAGGCTTGGTTGATGAAGTCATAGATTGTAGACTTGAAATAAATATAAGTTTTGTAAACAATGATGTTAAGATACTAGGATGAGGCTTATAAATAGGTTAATTCATTGCATTTATAAAATATACCAAGAGAAATAAAAGAGTTATTTTCTAGAAAGAAACATAAGAGTTATGATCAATTCATGTTTTATTAAATAAAACAAAGGCCAAGGCTAGCTTGGTGGGTGATTTTAAAAAAATTATGGAAGCTTGAATAGTTAAATGGAGCAAACAGGAAATATAGGTCTGTGTAAAAGAAAGAAAAAGTACCTATTAAGGAGCGAAACATCAGAAATTATTGATGTGCACGTGCAACATTAACAATCTCGTGTTTATGAGGGTGTTTGAGATTACTTAAAATAAGTTATTTTTGATTTAACGGAGGTATTTTTAATTTAAAGGAAAAAGTGAAGTTATTTACTTTAAGTTGAATAAAAGTGTTTGGGTAATTTTACTTAAAGTTAAATGGAGGTTTAATAATTTTGACTTAAAGTGAAATTTGACTTAAAAAAATTTAAAATTCATAATATTTAAACTTTACAAGAATTTTGAAAAAAAAAATTCCATAAATCATAAGTAATAAGTCAAAAGTACCATATGATTTAAAACAATTTTTTAATTTAAAGCCGGCTTTTAAAGTCGGTGTACACAAACATACCAAAAACTGCTTAAAGTTTAAAACTCCTTTAAGGAGCCTTACCCAAACGGCCTGTATGTCAACAACTTGTAATTAGACCTTTATTTTAGACCATTCAATTAATCCAAACATAAAATAAAAATTAAATATAATTATTTTTTATTTATAAATCCATAAACAGTTATTATTATAAAAATAATTTAACAAAATCATTACGAGCTGATAATTATGTTGAACAATGGATTGCTATTCGCTAATCTGGCAAGTTGCTTTAATTTGAAATCATTTAGGTGCAGTGTTACAACCCATGTCGCAAGGCTCAATCATTACACATGAGTGGCAATAAATAAAGTGAAGGTTGCTCCGCTTAAACCAAAGAAGATACTGTACAACAAAAGTTTTACCTTTTCATCTCCAATTCAAAATTGAATATATTTTTTATTTTAATGCAAAATAAAATCCAATTCAACTTAAAACCTAATTTTTTCAAAATGAAATCCAATTCAACTTAAAACGAAATTTTGCAATATAACATTACACAAAATTTCATGCCATATCAGAAATTTAATGTAATTTACGTTTTTAATAAAAATATGTTGTACTATTGTGCTCAAATTAACAAATAATGTTTTATACTAGTCATATTGGCTCGTTTGAAAAATCTTATTTCTCAAAAATAATTTACTTATTCTGCAAAAAAATACGTAAATATGTACCCTTTTTCTGAAATAATTAACTACTTTTTACGAAATAACGAATATTAAACTTACCATACCCATTTTTCTTTAAAAAAAGGTATGTACATACAAAATTTTTTCCGAAATAAGTACTGTTTGGGTTAAGAATTGCGGGACCGTTATTAAGTTTACATCTTAAGCGGTAAAATATCTTATCTGATCATGTATTTATTATAAGTCAGCAATTGATCCAGTCCAGGTTTAGGTCAAGGTCCAGCTCGGGTCCATGATAACTGATAAGTATACTTTAGTTAGTATTTTGTTTACTCTCAAATTTACCTAAGTCGATGAGTAACATATAGATGGGCTGCCCCATACGTCTTCGTAATTTTTTCCCCAAAAGCCCATTGCTTTTGTAAACTTGCATCATTTAAGCCGCTCAAAGAAAAAGATAACATTAGTTTTCTACTTTGTACAGTAAATTAGGATAAAAAATTCTCTTGACTTGTGTGTTAAACTATTGAAGTCTTAGTTCAGAACTTTTTATAACAAATCTATCTATCTATCTATCTATACTATTATATTAAGCCGAAACATTGAAAGTTCTGGTTTTCGGTTTGGTTATCCTATATATTTTGGTTTTCGATTTGGTTATCCTAATTATTAAAATAAATAATTAAATTACAAAAACAACTCAAAAAGTTAATTATTAATATTAACGTAATTATATTCTGATTAAAATTCCTTCATCCACTTCTACTTGAACTCTTTTTTCTGCTCCAACAACTCAATTATTCATTTTTTCTAAAGATTTTACTTCTAATTAAAACACTTTACCATTTAATTTAAAACTAATATTACAATAATTAATATATATCCAAAATATCACACCATATCTTTTCGTAATTATTTTTAGTAGTAATTTTTGTAATTAAAACATGGAGTACTTTTTAATTTAAAATTAATCTTGCGATCACTAATATACACCCAAAAATATCTAACCATATATACAAATCATTATTTTTATTAATAAATAACAATCGTTAGATCTAATAATAAGATATATTATATGATTAAATTAATTTACTAAAAATTCAAGGTTCGAACCCGTCAACGACATTTTTAATTTAGAATATTACAAAATAAATTTTAAACCATGCATATCATTATATAAATTTATATTAAATTAAAATTAAAAAATATTAAAAATAAGGATTATATAAAAACATAATTATAATGTTAAATAAATTTTATAAACTATCAAAAGAAACCCGTGCTTCGCACGGGTTATAAGCTAGTACTATATTATTATAAGCGAAATATGGTATATTTGGTTGTCGGTTTGGTACACTTTTTGAATATTCTTCTTTCAATATTTAAAATATTCTCATTCCCACCAACAACATATCTTTATTAAACATATATATTATTTTATAAACTATTCTTAAGAGTTCAAGGTTCTATTCCCGTCAATATCATATTATAATCAAAAAAATTTATTATCCTTTTTTAATAAAGTATCATTATACATTTATATTATCTTATAAGCTACTATAAAAAATTTCCGTCAATAACATATTATAGTTAAAAATTAAAACACTATCGTTTAAAATACTATCAAAAATGTATTATGATATTTTATTATCGTAAATATTTTTTTTCCTACTAATTAAAAAATATACATATGAAAAGATGAGTAATAAGATAAAATATGTTAAAAAAACATCTGTGCATCACACGAGTTATAAGTTATATAGTTAAAAATTACATAAAATCTTGAAAACACTTACAATATAGAAAATTTTGTATAAAAATCGAAAAAAGGTCTAAATGATTAAATAAATTTCACTCTTTATACTAAATAAAAAAAAACCTTCTTTTATGTAATATTTTTATATATACATATGTATTTGAAAGTAATAATTAAAATACATAATTAGAATAATATTTATATTCATGAAATTTATAAAATATTTTAATAATAAAAACATATATACAACTTAAAATTTTAACGAAATATAATTAAATAGTTTACAAGCAACCGTGCATTGCACAGGTTATAGGTTAGTATATATATATACGAAAAATATAGGGCTTTTTTCATAAATAAATAGAGAAAAGTAAATTTTTGCACATTTACTTTTGTTAAGAATAGCTATTTGCAATTTTACTAAACTAAGTTTCTTAATTGCAAAAATACTATCTTTTCTTTTCCAACCCTTTTTTCTTTTTTTTTAAAAAATAATTCGGATGAACAGTACCTGCCACGTGGCAGGTACTGTTCATCGACCTTTTTTTTAAGGTGGGGTGCTATTTTGGTGGATTTGGGTTGCAAGGCCCCGTAGGGGCATATTCAACTGAATGCAACCACATTCAACTGAATGCAACCACATGCAACTAAATTTCTGATTTCAAGTTCCATTTTTCAGTTATCATTTTTGACCTCTTTTTCGAATTATATATATATATATATATATATATATATATATATATATATATATATATATATATATATATATATATATATAGTCCAAAAAAGAGGTCGAAAATGCAACCACATGCAACTAAATTTGCAACTGAATGCAACCACATGCAACTAAATTTCTGACTTGAAGTTCCATTTTTCAGTTGTCATTTTCGACCTCTTTTTTGGACTCTATATGTATTTATGTATATATATATATAGTCCAAAAAAGAGGACGAAAATGACAACTGAAAAATGGAACTTGAAATCAGTAACTGAATGCAACCACATGAAAATAAATTTGCAACTACATCTATCTGAATGTAATTTTTGTTTTTCAGTTGCATTCAGTTGAATATGCCCATGCGGGGCCTTGCAACCCAAATCCACCAAAATTACCCCACCGTTTTTTCTTAAAAAAAAAAAGTTGAATGTGGTTGCGTTCGGTTGAATGTGGTTGCATTCAGTTGAATATTGCACCTAGCGGGGCCTTGAAACCCAAATCCACCAATTCAGTTGCATGTGGTTGCATTCAGTTGCATGTGGTTGCATTCAGTTGAATATTGCCCCTGGCGGGGCCTTGAAACCCAATTCCACCAATTCAGTTGCATGTGGTTGAATATTGCCCCTGGCGGGGTCTTGAAACCCAAATCCACCAATTCAGTTGCATGTGGTTGCATTCAGTTGAATATTGCCCCTGACGGGGCCTTGAAACTCAAATCCACCAATTCAGTTGCATGTGGTTGCATTAAGTTGAATATTAACCCTTGCAACCCAAATCCAACATGTCATCCCACCTTAAAAAAAAAAAAAGAATTGATGAACAGTACCTGCCACGTGGCAGGTACTGTTCATCGACAGGTTACTGTTCATCCGAATTATTTTTTTTAAAAAAAGAAAAAAGGGTTGGAAAAGGAAAGATAGTATTTTTGCAGTTAAGAAACTTGAGATAATAAATATGGAATGAATTAAAGAAAATGGTATTTTTACAAAAAGAAACTTGAAACCTAGTATTTTTGGTAAATTCTCAAAAATATACTACTTCGAATTATTCTGTAATTTTGTTAGTCACATATTTGCTTACACATGCAAAGGTTATCGGAAAGTTCATTTGAGCATAGTTTGACCAACTATTCGATTACAATGTATATATATTTTTAATTACTTACTCTTTAGGAATTTGTGATGACAAAATTTGAGGTTAAAGACGAAATTAAGATCTATAATGATAGTTTTTTGCTGGAATAATGATCGGAGAATGGTGGTTTAAGTGCTTATCAATGGTTGATATTAAAGAGGTAGCGGTGGTCTCTCTGAGCTCTCAATGTCCAACCCCCTTGATGTGCCTACGTACCCCTGTATTTATAGGGGCTCAACTTTCACGTAGTTCTTGGATAGAAAGAAACCTAAGCCCAGTAGAAATAGGTCTCTTGCTAGCAGGCCCAGGCCCACTACGATGTGTGGTCGAACCAACCGTCTTCGAAGCCCATTTTGGAATAGCCCATGCGATAAAGCCTAGCTCAATGATACCAAGGTTCAACTAAGTCCGAGAACTTCACGGATAAACATTTGCCTTAACTATCGGTGCTAACATCAATCGCTACCAGCTCTTTCCTCATTCATTACTTGCAGGAATAATCATGAACCCCCCTCACGCGATGAGGCAAATCCATCGGACTGCAGAACAAGTTCTACCAAATTACGTCACGCAAATTATCTTACAATCACCAAATAAGGACAACTTGTTAGAATACAGGACTAGATCTCTAGAGTGTATTGACAGACTTAATTACCTTTGATTCCCCAATAAAGACAACTTAATGGCATACAAAATAAGACCTTCAAGAGAATCGTCATTTCGTTACATTTCGTTCAAGACCAAACATGACTAATTGTCGCAGCAATTATGTCTAGTTATCGCAGTAACTTAGTACAAATCCAAGTAGTTAAAGAAGTCACATTTTAGCCCAAGGAGAGAAGACAAACTCATGGTTTCCTTAGACTAAATCAACACTTTCCTTGTATAAATTTTGAGCATAACACTTTTTTCGAATTTTAAAAATTAATCAAATTCAAAAAATCTTTCAAAAATAGGCTAGGGTCAAATTACATTTCTTAGTCTTATTCTTGAGTACCAATAATTCAGAAAAGTGGTGGGAGAAAGGAGAAATTGACAATGTTAACTTTGATGGTGATCAGACATTAGGGTTGAAATATGGGGGATTAAAATATGAACAATATACTATGAAGTATGAACTTTGAAATACATTTAAGCACTTGCATTCTCTACCATCCAGTATGTGTTTGTTATCTTATCTTCTTTCATGTTGCTTTGTTTTTTAACCTCTTTACCTTATCCATTGATTTGTTCATCCATTACAATTCACATTTAAAATTTTTCGAGTTCGTACTCTGAAAACATTATCATATATTATAGCAAAATTTGGACATTTTTTCAAGGTTTTTTTTTTTGCCAAAACATTTTTTCAAGGTTATTTGTTAATAATTCGATTTTTTCAAGACGATTACATTTGCTAGCTTATTGTTTGACTTATTATCTAAATGTTTTGCTTATTATTCCTCCGTGTTTTCATATTATTACTTTTGGTTCACTTGCTGTATTTTTTTGTGAACCATATAAATTTTATAGATAAATAAATTAGGAAATTCATTACAAAGATCCGAGCCCCGCAGAAAGGAAAGAGCGTGGAGGCGGCTGCTAGGGTTAGAGGAAAAGGGGGGAGAAAAAAGAGAAAGAAAAGTATGATAGACTCTCATCGACGGGTTGCAAATTTCTGTACGTTGAATAAGAGTATCTCTAACCGTGTTTGCTAGCAAAGCGGTCATCTTTTTGACAAATCATTACAAATAATACTACGTACTTGAAAGCGTTCTTAAATTAAGTTCTCAAATGATGTGACATAGTTGACGTGACATTTTGATATGTTGTAATTGATGAAATTTATGTGAATGTAATGGGATCCATCATTATTATTTAAATTAGTACCAATAACATTCTGACACGTGATATTTGGGAATAAATTTGGGGACTTTAGCATTTTCCTATCATTATATATATATATATATATATTAAAATTTTATTTTCTCTTTCTTTTATGTTAATTTTGGTAATAATTATCAAAAATCAATATAACAGTTAGCATCTTTTAAAATTGTTCATGTGATCCCATATTATCATAATTAAAATAAAGGAAATTCCAAATGGTATCATTGTACAATTGGTTTTTTCATTGAATACTATTTACTATTTTTGACTTCCAAATGGTACCATTATACAATTTGTTTTCCCATTAAATACAACTCCGTCAACCAAAATGTTAGTATCTTATTTTTAAATGGTACCATCGTAAATTAACTAACTAGTAAATGGTACCACGTGAAAAATGGTATCAAATGAAAAAGTCATTTTTAAAATGGTAATAAATGAAATATTCCTTAAAATAATTTCTAAAATATAACAAGTATGAATGATATGCTTATTTTATATTTACATATATAATTAATCATTTGACAAAGATGATAAGAGATTGTCAAAAATTAACAATCTTGCTAAACAATCTTTGAACAATTTACAATTTCCATGGATTAACAGCAATCTCTTACTCCCTCCGTCTCTTTATTTTTTTCCCGTTTGACTAAAAACACGGGTTTTAAGACAATTGGTAATGAATATTATTTTTTTATGGAGTAGTGGGTATTGAATATTGTTTTTAAGAAGTAGTTGGTATTGAATATTGTTTTTAATGAGTAGTGGGTGGAGTAGTGGGTATTGAATATAGTTTTTAAAGAGTAGTGGATGGATAGTGGGTATTGAATATTATTTTTTAAGGAGTAGTGGGTGGAGTAGTGGATATTGAATATTGTTTTTAAGGAGTAGTGGGGGAAGTAGTGGGTATTGAATATTGTCTTTAAGGAGTAGTGGGTGGATTAATGGGTATTGAATATTATTGTTTATGGCTTAAAATAGAAAGGGGAAAAGTATTTTGATAGTCCCAATTTAGTAAACAGGAAATGTTTTAAGAGACAGAGGGAGTAACAATTACGGTACTATGAAAACGCTCTTAGTCAGAATACTGATGTTTTGTTGACATGACCATTCACCAAAGATGCAAGATAAATATCTGGCCTGTTTGGCTCATCTTAATATAAGGGTTTATGGACTTATTTTCGGGTAAAAATTTTACATTTTGATAAATTCTTTATACAAGTATTTAATGTATGTTTAAGATTCAATAAGTTACAAAAATAAGTTGAAAAATAAGTTGGAAAGTTAGGAATCTTAACTTTCAATTTAAAATAAGTTGACTTATTCTGAAAAATAAGTTCCCCCAAACACCCCCTATAAACGCTACTTGAAGTTTGGTTTTGGGCTAGTAACGCCACTCTAAGTTTGGTTTTGGGCTAGTAACGCCACTTTAAATTTGGTTTTGGGTCCAAAAAGCAACTTTGTTTATAGAGTAGAAGTGCGCACCTCTACTAAAAAAACCAAAATGTTACACGCAATTGTGTTTTGGAGTGATATTTAAGGCCAAGTTTTTGAGCTGTGATATTTTGGACAATTTCCTTTCAAATTGTGATATTGGGGTTTTTTTTTTCCTATCGTCTGACTTAATCAAATAATACTGTATTACTTCGTATATAGAGTGAGTTATGATTGGGTTGATGAGCAGATTGGCACGTTTTCCAGTAGTGATGGTGACAAATGATGAAAAAGTTGGGGTTTTAGTGATTTTGGGGTTTGAGATTTTTGAAGATCGGCCAGGATACTTTATTGAAGTTTGGTCTTGTAGTTTTACTTATCTTTTTCTTTCCAGTATTAGTTATTTTGTAATGTATCTACCAATCAGGTGGCATCTTCTCAGACATTAAAGTTCTATTGTCTAAGTGTCTAGGGGCAACAAGCGTGCCTTTCGGTTAGGTGATAAACTTTCTTGAATGAAAGAAACACCTTCTTACGAATATTGTACTCGTTGCAATTCATCTATGAAATAGATACCCCTGACAAAAAAAAAAAAGAAAAAAAGAGTGAGTTATGATCGATCATATTTAGGTCCCGTTTGAGAAATCTTATTTTTTATAAATAAGTTAATTAATTAGAAAAAAAGTATATAAATATGTATTTTTCTTTTGAAATAAGTAACTTATTTTTTTAAAATAACGAATATTAAATTTCACACACACATTTTTTCCAAGAAAAAAATATGTAAATATATTTTTTTTTTGAAATAAGTAATTTATAAGTTACTTATAAAATAAGACCAGAAAACAGTACACATTGTCAAAAGCAAATATGAAGATCTGGGTAATGCGCTCAGAAAAATAAATTTAAATGTATCTATGCTATGCAGGGCGATTTTATATCAATTATAATTTAATTATCTATCTACATCAAAATCACAACTTACCTTTTTTTTTTTGTCAAGCACAAATACTATGTTTTTTCTCTTCTGTTTAGTTTTCCTATGTATTTTTCGACATGTAAAGAACTATATTTTATGGACCTAGCATTTTACACGTGTTACGTATCGAAAGCATAATTTTAAAATTTCAAAATAGTTACAAAAATATATAAAGTATCTAAAAATAAATTATTTTATTATATTTTATTTTGAGAGTAATGAACCCGATATGCATCTCAAATAACTTTTATCAAATAATTTGCAATTGTATGAACGCGTGTCAAATTTTTTTAAAAATTTGTGTATATATAAAAAGATTAAAATCAAAACACATTCATTTGATATATGATAAAATATACATGAGATGCATATCAATTTTCTTATTCCCTTTTATTTTTTCCCCAAGTAATTTAACGACATTTAATGCTATTTTTATAGAAAGTTCGGTTCAATATAATCATGTTTTAAGGACCAGGCGTAGGGAACAATAAAAACATAATTGTTAATAGAAAAATAAATCAAATACATATTTTTCATTGTATAAATGCAAATAAAATAGGAAATGAGCAATTTTTTGGAGTAATTCTAGAGGTCCCAAAAAAATTTCAAAAAAATCCCAAAAAGTGAGTTTTCATATTTTAATTGGTTAGGGTTCTACCCGTGCTACGTACCGAATGATAAAATTAATTAATTAATTAATTAATATAAATACATTATTTTAATCATTATTTATAAAAAAGAAGAAGATAATTTCATTAAAATTTAAGTATAAAATTTGTCGTCAATTTATTCCAATTGCATTAATATCAATATTGTCAAACAATTATCATAACATTCACATCCCTACTCAAACATTCTAAGCCCATCTCTATTGTTTTTTCTTAATTTTATTTTTCATTTGATTTCTCTCATTTTTTAGAATCTTTCAACCAAGTTCATAAGTTTTTTATTCATATTTTAAGTTTTGTTATTTTGAAAATCTGGTATATTTAAATGTGCAGTACAATGGGCTTCTATAATCTTTATTATATTAATATTCAAAATATTTGCATGGGTCGCGATCAATTTTTCGAATAGATATTAAAAATTTATAAACACTTATTTCTAACGATCGTTATAAACAATTAGATTGTTTATAAAAAAAGGTTGCATATTTCAGTGATATGACAAAGGATCACTACTGTTCAAGATCCATTAAACGAATGTAATTATGATAAAGGAAAACTATCATCTAATTTAGTTTCCTATGCGTTTGTTCCATACCATTTTTACAAATTTTATGTTCTTTTATTAGTGAATTGATTTACTATAGAATAATAAACATTATCAATTAACAAAACAAATCCAATATATCCCGTTCTTTGAGTAAGATATGAGTATTAGAGTTTATGTTGATTGTCATCAGCTTGTTTTTAATGACAACTTAAAATATATATATTAAATTTGAGAGTTTGTATGTTAAGTTTTTTATTCTTTTCTATCAGAATATGGTATATTAAATATTAGTTTTCTTTTATCCATAATAAAGAAGAAAAACTAATTCGATATAATGGTACCTAATCTGAACCCTAAAATTACCGAACCCGAATTTTTGGATTTAAGTTTGGATATAAATTTAAACTCGAAATAGTTTCGATTTGCATTTGGATTTAAGTTGTACCGAACCGATATCCGGAACCCAATCCAATATCGAAACCCGATACATAAATAATATAATATTATAATTTGAAATTATTTTATACATTATTTTAGATGTAAAACATATTATTTTATTTATTTTAATTCAAATATTTCATTAGAAATATTCAATACTAATTTAGTAATTATAACTTCTATTTCTCAATCTCAAATTTTATTGATATATTTAAGATGTAATTTTATTTACTTTACATAAATTTTTCATTTCCGTGTATAAAAAAAATTATATTTTTAACATATTTTAAATTTTACTTAGTATGTTAATTCGTATAATATGCTATATTTAACTACTTAAGTTAATCATTTTAATTTTTAAATTTTGTATAAATATAATTAATATTGTTTGCATGTAGCAATTATTTCAATTTTTACTATATTATTACTAATTTTGGATACCTAAAAAAAACCAAATCTAATCCGAAATTTGACGAATTTGGTTTTGGATATTGAGTCTTGGATTTGGATTTATTTTTAAAACCCAAAAATATTTGGACATGGGTTTGGATTTTACAAAATTCGGATCAAACCAAACCCATTGTCATCCAAATGCGTAAAATAAGACATTTGAAAATGAGTATCACCTATCTTTTTTCTATTCGACTAACATGTCAAAATAGAAAACTGTACATGAAAATAAAATCATATCTTTTTTCTATTCGACTAACATGTCAAATAGAAAACTGTACATGAAAATAAAATCAAATGTGTATTATATATCGTAATCACATTATTATATATGGTCCTTATAATTTAATTATAGGGTTAAAAAACATGAAATTCATTTTCATTTAACAGTGAGTATATTTTTTCGAAATATATTAAACGAAAGCGTTTACGTAAATCTTGAAAATCGATTGTGCTGTGTACATTCTTGCCATGTGTCTTCGGGGTCTTACATGAAAATGACATGAAATTATTTTCTGTACCCAAAATTCGAACACAAAATGCTACTAAACTATGCATTTTTTTGTACACGAAACGAAAATAATACGCGAAAAGAAAAAATATGACAATTACATGTAATGTTAGTCACAGAGGCATGCCTGAGTACATCTAATAACAAGCCTAATTGTTTGTAATGCTTTGCATTACCTACATGACCTCTTAACTGAGGGAACCTCTAGTTGTAGAGTTTCTACTTGTAGTACTTGTAATAGGCATCAATTTCTATCTGTGTAACTGTAATTAAAAGTCAGAGAATAATGCTTAAAAGAAGTTCCAAGGATCATGCCTCAAGCTTGAAGATCAAGACTATCAAAATAAAAACAGTTAGATTTTGGAGAATGAAGATTTGCCTAAGTACCAATTCGAGAAGTATGTTTGTTATATTCGAGAAGTCTAGCCTTCGAGAAGTCAGGGATTCGATATCTCAAAAGACATTATTTGATATCTCTGAATGCACTGTTCGATATCTCATTCGATATCTCAGAGATTCGATATGTCTATTACTCTATTCGAGAACTCAGAAAGTCAACAAGTCAAAGCATCATTCGAGTTCTCTAGGAGTCAACAAGTCAAGGTTCATTCGATATCTCAAAGACTCAGAAAGCTATTCGATATCTCAGGGATTCGATAAGTTAAATGCTCTATTCGACAACTCAAGGATTCCTGAAGAAAAGAGCTATTCAAGAAGTAATTCGATATGTCAACTTTGCAATATTTGAGAACTCAGAGTTATCTATCAAGTCAATTCTAGTTCTCGAATCAATCACTAAGTTACTTCTCGAATACAATCTTGGAGACGGAGAAATTGTACAAGTCAGAAACCTACAACAAGCCAAAGCACTTTATGGACCACAAACTGTAAAGTACTTTGGAAAGCCTATAAAGAAGCTTAGAGAGATGTACAAGAGATAAATAGCTAAAGAAGTGGATCTGAGCAGAACCTCAAGAAGTCAAACCTGTAGCCGTTTGGATGCTTACTCAAAAAGGATAGACACTCTAGAAAGTAAATTTGTTTAGCTACCTTATTTGTAGTAAGTAGGCTGTATTCATGTTCTATAAGAATACAGCCTCACTACTCTAGCAGTTAAGTTTTTCACATACATATTCAAGATATACATCTCTCTGAGAAAAATGAAGCTGAGAATACTACCATTTGTATTCACAGGTTGTAGCAAATCTTTTATTAGATTAAAGTGATATTGTGTCTTGTGTTGTTCATTTTCCGCACCTATATTTCTGCACACACACATAACACATATCTTGCTACATACATCAAACAGATTCAAGAACAAGAAAAGTTCAAGAATCCATTCATCCCCCTCTGTATTCTTTTGTGCGTTCAATACTCAACAAGTGGTATCAGAGCAGGCTGTTTATTTAAAAACAGAAAAAGATCATGAATACACCAAAGACTACAGGAACAGTGAAGGTCCCTAAGTTCGACAAAGAGAATTACAACCTCTGAAAGATTAAAATGCTGTTGTTCATCAAAGCTGCTAACCCTCTATATCCTGAGATACTCAAGAATAGTCCCTTTGTTCCACAATAGGAGATTCTTGAAAAGACTGTTAGAACTGTAACCACTCCAAGATCCTATGTGGCTAAAGAACCATCCAAATGGACAGAGATAGAAAAGGAGATGGTTGCTCTTGACAGTCATCTCATGTTATTAATCATAGATTCTATGAAACTGTCAATGTTTGCTAACATAGCCTCTTGCAAAACAGCAAAGGAGATGTGGGATCATATTGAGGTGCTATGTGAGGGAACAGAGGAGGTTAGAGAAAACAAGAAACAGATACTGGTCATACAGTATGAAGCTTTCATGGCTCAGACCAAGGAAACCATTACTGACATGTTTGAAAGGTTTCACAAGCTGGTGATTGAGCTACAGATGAATGGGAAAGTTTATAGCACCAAGGAGTTGAACATGAAGTTTCTATTGTCTTCACCAAACCATCTAGAGCAAAGGGTCATTTATCTAAAAGAAAGAGATTTGAACAAAGTCACATATGATGTGCTCTATGGGGTTTTAAAGACTCATGAGCTTGAGTTGCTTCAGAAGAGGGCCATCCAAGCCAACCAAAGCAGAATGATAAACACATCATGTGCCTTGATTGTCAGCAAATCTGTTCAAGACCTAGAAGCATTTACAAGTCAGCTGAGGATAGAGGAGATAGTAGATGATGAAGAAAATGAAGGTGAAGTGACTGAACCTGTTGAGGAGAAGGAAGGAGAAGAGTTCTACACTCTTGAAGAGCTAGATGGCATGGAAAACACTTCACATGCTTTCATGGCCAGAAAATTTCCAAACATCAGATTCAAGAGAAACCAACCCTTAAAACCTAGACCCCAAAACCATTCATTCAACAAGACCAAGACACCTGTGAAAGCAAACAAGAATAAATTCAAAACCAGCCATGTGGATAGGTCATCTGTAAGGTGTTATAGATGCAATGACCTAGGGCATTTTGCTAGTGAATGCAAGAAGCCTAAAAAGAAGGATAAGGAGTTTCTAGAGCTTGAAGCTATGTATGAGGCCCTTCTGAGAAAGCAAACACAAGGCAAGGCCTACATAGCTGAAGGGAAGTGTTGGGATGACTCTGATAGTGATGGAGAAGAGCAAGAATTCTGCAACTATGCCTTGATGGCTGATTCCAAGGATGAACAATCTCCATCTGACTCTCAGGTACCATCTATCACTACCATAGATATGTCTGTTTCTGAATATAAATGCATGATTGAACAACTGTCTATTGAAATGTTTAATATTCATACTAGTATGACTGCTGCTAATGAAGAGATTGCTAAATTGTCTACTAGAAATGAACTGTTAAACAAGAAAAATAGAGCTAACTGCTATGCAAGTAGATAGCCTTAAGAAAGAAGTTGAATGTCTGCAGAATAAGGTTCTATGTGCTAGTTAGGTTGAGAAGGCTCTTAGGGATGAACTAGCTGAAAATGAATTCAAACTAAAATCTTTTAAGAAATCATCTAGTCTATTGCAGTCCTACCATGTGAGAAACCAAGCTAAACCCAAGGCTGCCATTGAACTTGACTATGACATTCTTAAACAGAGGAAAGGCTATGCTATCATTGAAGATGACATAGTTGTTTAGGAGGAAGTACCTCACATTTTGAAAAAGACTGAGTCTCCAATTTTTAAAGAACCAACATTTGAGATTGATGAGGATGCCTTACTCATTAAACAAATGTTGAATGATGAGGATGAGGCACAGTCTACTGAACAACCATCATCCTCTAAGGGTGAGAGTGTCAAGCCAAAAGCCAAGGAGCCAGTAGGAGGTAGACCTAGACCTGAGAAGTTTATGAAGTTTGTTTCAGTTGGGAAAAATGAATCTAAGAAGAAAGTGGCTAATAAGAAACATAACATGAATGGCAAACTATGGATAAACAAGAATAACAATTATGCTTATGTGCCAAATGCCCCTAGGAAAGTTTGTCAAAACTGTTTTAGCACTAATCAATTAACTCATGCATGCAAGAAACCAATTGGTAGTGTAGCGAAACCATTCTATGATTGCTCTGTGCCTTTAAGACATAGAGATTCACCTTTTTGTGATAAACTTGACTGTATGCCATGCAATATGAATGTTATGACTAGCTATTTCAATTTGAGAAGACAATTCATGGATGGTTGCATCAGTCACAACATTCACACACACACTACACAAGGCCAGAGTCTTCAAGTCCTCCTAGAGCTAGGAAGGTACCTTTGTCACCTAAGTCTGAGACCTCAGTTTCTAAGACTTCTAACAGTGACAAGAAGACTAGTCCTAAGAAAACTAATAAGCATGCTGTTTTTGATAAATCTGTTTCTAAGCCAAGTGCACCCAAACTTGTTTGGGTACCAAAGGAGAAGTAATACCATTGTGTATGCAGGGCAAAGAACAAGAAAAGAAAGTCATGTGGATTTTGGACAGTGGATGCTCAAATCATATGACTGGTGATATGGCCCTGCTATCACAGTATGAGGAGAAGGCTGGCCCAATGGTTGCTTTTGGAGATGACAGCATGGGTAACACATTGGGATATGGCAAGTTAAAAGTTGGTAATGTCATCATTGAAGATGTAGCACTAGTCAAGGGACTCAAGCATAATCTGCTAAGTGTTGGTCAGTTTACTGACAGAGGATTCAAAGTAAACTTTGACAAGGATGAATGTTTGATCACCCACAAGAAGATTGGTGACTTTTCTCTATCTGGAGTGAGGAAAGGAAGCCTGTTTGTAGCCCATATGGACTCTGCAAGCAAGAACAAAGTTTGTTGCTTCTACTCAAAAGCATCAAATGAAGATTGTTTGTTGTGGCACAAGAAGCTATCACACTTGAACTTCAAGGCCATTAATTCTCCGGTTAAAAGAGAGTTAGTAAGAGGCATGCCCACACTTATATTCTGTCAAGAAGGAGTGTGTGAGGCTTGTCAAACGGGAAAAATGAAAAGGTCAAGCCACAAGTCAAAGACAGTGACATCAATCACCAAGCCCCTGCAATTAATTCATATGGATTTGTTTGGGCCTGTCAATATTATGTCACTCTCAAGAAAGAAGTATGCCCTGGTGATGGTTGATGACTATACAAGGTATACATGGGTGGAATTTCTAGCATCAAAGGATGAGGCTCCACAAGTGATCATTGAGCACATAAAGAAAATTGATAAGGAAGCAAAGGCCAACAATGCAAGTGTGATTGCATTGAGAAGTGATAATAGAACAGAGTTCAGAAATGCCTTACTTGAAGCATTTTGCAAAGAGAATGGCATTTCACAACAATTCTCAGCTCCAAGGACTCCACAACAAAATGGAGTAGTTGAGAGAAAGAATAGAACTCTAATTGAGGCTGCTAGAACAATGTTGCTTGATGCAAAGATGCCTACATGTTTTTGGGCTGAGGCTGTGAGCACTGCATGCTATATCTAGAACAGAACTCTCATCAACAAAAACACTGGAAAGACACCTTACAATTTGATGACTGGAAAGAAGCCTACTCTTAAGTATGTTCATACTTTTGGAAGCAAATGCTTTGTGTTGAAGGATAATTCAGAATATGTTGGGAAGTTTAATGCAAAGGCATTTGAAGGAATTTTTCTTGGCTATTCTATGGAGAGAATTACATAAAAAGTTTATGTCATCGGTCAAAAGAAAGTTATGGAAAGCACAGATGTGACATTTGATGACAACAAACTACCTGGATTAGAAGAAGCCAATGATGAAGATAGAGATCCATTAAAGTTTTAAAATCTAGATGATCCTGATGAAGAGATTGAAACTGAAGTTGAAACTGTAGTTCAACAAACTTAAGTGAATGATGAAGCAAGAGAAGAATTTGTGCCAATCAACAGTGAAGAGACAAGCATCCAAGACACGCCTGTGAATAGTGGCAACTTCACAGGGGGAGGAAATGAAAATGATCATGACTTGGATGATGAAGCAACATCAAGGTTGAGAAATCAAACTGAGCATTCAAGGAAATGGGATAGATCACACACTGCAGAGCAAATTATTGGAGATCCAAATGCAGGAATGAGAACTAGGAGAGCAACTCAAAATGAGTGTCTTTATGGTTGCTTTCTATCTTAGATTGAGCCTAAGAAACTTGATGATGCACTGTTGGATCTAAATTGGATTATTGCTATGCAAGAGGAGCTGAATCAATTTGAAAGAAACAAAGTTTGGGAACTTGTCCCTGCACCAAAGAACAGAACCATTGTTGGAACAAAATGGGTTCTGAAGAATAAGATGGATGAAGATGGTGTAATAGTAAGAAACAAAGCAAGGTTGGTTGCAAAAGGATACTCCCAACAGGAAGGCATTGATTATGATGAGCCATTTGCCCCTGTTGCTAGATTGGAAGCCATCAGAATCTTCTTGGCATTTGCTGCTCATTCAAACTTTAAAGTCTATCAAATGGATATCAAGAGTGCATTTCTGAATGGGGAGTTGGAAGAAGAAGTTTATGTGCAACAACCACCTGGCTTTGAGGAACCACATTTCCCAGAATTTGTCTACAGATTGCTCAAGGCATTGTATGGACTTAAGCAGGCTCCAAGGGCATGGTATGACACTTTATCACAATTTCTTCTTGAAAATGAATTCACTAGAGGCACATTGGACAAGACATTATTTTACAAGAAGCATGGTAATGATATTATCCTAGTTCAGATCTATGTGGATGCTATCATATTTGGCTCTACAAATGAGAAGTTGTGTGAGAAATTCTCTAAGCTCATGCAAAGTGATGGGAGAGTTAACATTCTTACTTGGATTGAAAGTTATTCAGAGGAAGGATGATATCTTCATCAATCAAACCAAGTACATCAAGGATTTATTGAAGAAGTTTGACTTTGAAGACTGCTCACCTGCAAAGACACCAATGGCCACTGCCACCAAATTGGATGAAGATGTCAAAGGCAAGAGAGTAGATATCTCAGTCTACAGAGGCATGGTTGGTTCTCTACTCTATCTCACTGCAAGTAGGCCAGACATCATGTTTGCTACATGTCTGTGTGCAAGGTTTCAATCAAATCAAAAAGAGTCACATTTGATTGCTATAAAAAGAATTTTTAGATATCTGAAGGGCCCTACAAACTTGGGTTTATGGTATCCTAAGGACACAGGGTTCAATCTGGTTGGTTATTCTGATGCTGATTATGCTGGATGCAGAGTGGATAGGAAAAGCACCTCAGGTAGCTGCCAGTTTCTTGGACAAAGGTTAGTCTCTTGGTACAGCAAGAAACAACAATCAGTGTCAACTTCCACAGCTGAGGCTGAATACATAGCTGCTGGAAGTTGCTGTGCTCAAGTGCTTTGGATTAGAAATCAGCTTAGAGATTATGGACTTGTGTTGGAAAGAATTCGAATCATGTGTGACAACACAAGTGCAATCTCTATAGTTTCCAATCCTGTCAATTATTCTAGGACAAAGCACATTGATATCAGATATAATTTTATTAGGAAGCATGCAACTAATGGAACTATTGAGTTGCATTATTTCTCCATAGATAAACAATTAGCTGATATATTCACTAAGCCATTGGATGAAGCCACCTTCAAAAGGTTGGTTAGTGAGATTGGAATGCTGAATTCTTCAAAATCTGGCTACGTGAAAATATCAACTAGAGTGTTGCAGCAGTAAACACTTACTTTATCTAAATGCTCAATATTTTTGAATTAAGTGTTGATTGGAATATGATTTATAAATATTTCAGATTTGTTGCATATGTTGAAAATCATATTTAGTTAGCTTGAAATTTCTATGAAATTTTAAGATTATCACTATTTAATTTGTTAGAATATTCTTCATTGAATAATTCTGGTGAATTTTGAAAAGATAGTGAAAATTAAATTTTATGAGTGGAAAGTATAGCTCGATAAGTTAGACTTCTCTAATGACTTTCATGTCTATGGTCGACTTCTCTAACAAGTCTATTTGGAACAATCTTGAGTTCTCGAATAGTGCATTTTGGAGAAATCGAACAGAGACTTGCTTGACTTCTCGAATATGGCAATTGAGATCTCTAATGAATGAGTTCCCGAATACTGTACTTGAGTTCTCGAACCTTTTAAAAAGGTTGAATTCTCGCTGAATCTTGACCATTTTTGGATTTTTATTCAGAATTTTAAATCACTCATGAAAACATATTTTATTTAATTTAGAATTATTTCTAAGTTAGACAACTGCCAGCTGTGAGTTACAAACTGCTTGAGATATCGATTAAGCCTTTCTTGACTTATCGAATAGTTGATTTCTACTTCTCGAATGCCTGACTTGTCGATACAAAACATATATCTAATCGACAATTCAATTACTTCATACTTATACAATTTTACATCTATTCGTTTCATTTCATTCAATTTCTCAAGCATCTAAAGTTCCAAAACCTATGAAAACCCTAACTTCAAAAGCTAAATTTCTTCTTCGAACTTCATTCTCTTCTCTTTCTCTCTGTGTAGCAATGGCAAATACCCAACTCACAATTCCTACCCACACCAACTTCATTGCTATTACTTGTGATGTGGAAGCACCCAATGCTAATTTCAAGTGCTTCGTTCGCTGGATGTCTGAGTCATACATCAAGGATACACTCTCAGCCAACCCAACTCTGTACCTAGATCTTCTAGAACAGTTTTGGAGGACAGCCACTGTGGAAGTTGTTTCTCTAAAAAATGCAGTAACCTCTTATATCATCTACTGCAAAATACAAGAGAAAGAGGTTACTATCACTACAGAGGATATGAATCAAGCACTAGGACTTCATCAAGACCTGTATCACCCTCTGGTATCTGATGATGATTTGATTACATTCTTCGACTTTATCACATATGCTGATACAATCAATATTTGAAAAATGAACCGGAAGTGTCTCAGAAAGGGATGGAGTTTTGTGTTTGCCACACTGCTAGAGGTGTTCAATGCTAGAAAGTCAAGTTTTGATTAAATCAGTGCACCTGCACAGCAAATTGCATACTCCCTGGCATATGATAGGAAGATCAAAGTGGGTAATCTAATTATGCAGGAGCTATATGGGAGACTTGGTAAGAACTCAACCAAGAGAGGTACTGAAATTTTCTTCCCTCGTTTTATTCAATCTGCTCTTAATTTTGTAGATAATAAATTGATTGAATTGCCTGGGATAGATAGAAATAGAATAGGCTATCCGAAATCCATGACCAAACTCATTTTTGGTAACTTGGAGACTAGGAATGATATGGATGAGAGACTTGAAACAACTCCTCATATGCAGAGTTTATTTGAGTCTTAACCCCACAACATGCCAACATTTGCCTCTAAGTCTGAGTTAGCACAACCCAAGCAAGTAGAACAAAATGCTAACCCAGGGCCTGCTAACCAACCCCCTCAACCAAACACTGTACCAAACACAGAGCCACCTGCATCATCTTCTCAACAGGGTGGTGTTAGTAAAAAGGAGAAGAAGAAGAGAATACAGATTGAATCTGAACCCTTGAATATCTTCACAGAAGCAGCATTGGCTGTAGAATTAGGTCTAGAAAGTGAGGAACTTGAGTCACCCTTACAGAGACCAAAGAAGAAGAAATCTAAATCCACCTCTTAAGTCACACAAATGGCTGAAGTTGTAAAATCAGGGGCAAACAGCTCACTCGATGTATCCGCTCAACAGGGTGCATTTATAGAATCAAGCATCCTCCCCAATGCATCTACTTGTAATGAGTCAGCACCTGGAAGTGATAAGGCTGGCACAACACTGAGTGAGCACATCACACTTGAAACTCCCTCTATTTCTCAGGGGGGTTGCCAAAATCAAATCTACAAGACACTTCTCTTCCAGAATCTATCACTGAAATTTCTTTGGAGCCTGCAACTCAAGCAATTGAGGAGCAAGGCATTGATCACCAAGAATTTTCTTCTCTTGGTGAGCAAATGGACTCAAGTGACTTAGTGCATGACACTTTGCTCACCACCCAGGAACAACATTTAGATGGTGAGGGAATGCAAGTTGGGGCATATCCTAATAACACCATCACAAACACAGAGGATTCACTAGTTTTCACTAGAGACTCTGTGCCTGTGTCAACTACTGTTGTAACTCATCCCACTCTTGTGGAGACAACAGTAGTAGAGTCAATCCATCCGGTTACAGAAGTTGCATCTGTAACTGAAGAGTCTAGCTTGCCTAGCTCTAGCTCTGACTTTTTGTCACAATGGCTGAAGCCTGTGCAACATGACAGTGCTTCAAGATCAGGGTTTGCTCCACCACAATTGATGGTTGAAGCACTTCAAAGCTTAGTTGTGGATCAGATTCCTGAGTTTGTTAAAATAGTCCAAAACCTGGTCACATCCAAAATATCAAATCCAGACTATGAAGCCATTCTGTTGTGTCACAGAGATGATGTGGAGATGCAAAAGGAGAAAATAGCAGATGAAGCTAAGAGAGATGGCAATGTAGATGCCTGGCTGCAGGGAAAATATGACATTACTCTTAATGAAGTTCTGAAAGGATATCTTTGATATATTATTTATTTTGGTATTTGTAAATTTAACATAAAATTTAATTACACTTAGTTATCCTCTCCACTAGGTCATTAATTTAATTGATTCCGTCAAAAGTCAACAAAAGTCAAATTCTACCAATATCTATTTTTAATTATAAGAGATATTCCATTATTGCGAAAAATTAAAATTATATTTTTATGGAATATATCTCTACACCAAGGCAATAAGATCGAAAAAGAAATATTGATATTTAATATTTTTTAGATCTCCATTGCAAAATTGATAAGGCGACAGGCTCGAACAAAGAATATTCGAGGATTAATATTCTTTAGAGAACTCGTGCTATATTTAAAAACGATCAGTTCTTATTTAAAAATATTCCGCTTCGCACTCAAAATGTTTTTATCCTCAAGAATATTAATGTTCAGTGGTAGAATATTAACACTCATTTTTATCTCGTGCCATAAATATTTAAAGTAATTTTGATAAGTGGATTTTATATCCACTTGGAGCGTTCCATATCGGCTTAAATTGATTGTTTTGGACTCAAGTTTGTGGTGGTTTTGATGTGTTTTGCTTAGTTGTGCAGAATTATGAGAATGTTGACTAAGGTGGATGCTTCTATAATTTTTTGGGAATTAATTGATTAAAATTCGGATTTTCGAGAAGGGTTGCACAGTTTACACTGTTTTGGCCATATCTTGAGTTCTAGAAGTCCGTTTGAGGCCCGTAAGCAGTCCACGCGAAGATAACGAGATTCTCTATCATTCTAAGGTGGTCCAGAGGTCCAATTAAGTTGGGAACGTTCCAGAAAATCTGAAGAAAATCAGCCACAAATTTTCCTTGCAAAACATAATCAAATTAGGAAACGTATCTTGCAGAAATTCTATTATAATTCTGTTTTTGTATTTTCTTGCTGGGTAAGACTTGGAGTGCTTATATAAACACGTCCTACCATGTAATTTGTATCAGATTTTTATTATTGTAACGTAGAACTGCAAGAGAGAAGAGTGGAGAAGGATTCAAGCTCGGTGACAAGCAAGATCTAGATCTACTTCATCTTTTGTATACTTTGGATAATAGATTTGTTTTCTCAACTCTCGTTTTTATTAATATTATTGCTTCTCTATTTTATATCTTGTTTAATACCATGTTTTCATCTAATCCCATGGTGACGAACGGTTCAATTATGAACTAATCGTTGTCATGGGATCCTAATGGATTTATCTATGTAGCTTAGTAGTTTATATGCTTTAAAGATGTATGTGTGGTGAATTCTTGATATCCTCGTATGGTTGTGTTTCATGTATTTAGATGCGTCGCGAACATCTAATGTGTTAATCTCTTGCTAAACGAGAGTGGATCTTGAGATTTAGAACTTGTCATGCTAGCATAGGATAGGTTGATGTGTTAACATCATGATTTGTGGCGTAAATGGAGATATTATGCTACCCTATGTGATCTAAGTGGATAACTTGTGCTTAAACCTTTATGTTTTCAAATTCTATAGAGATATAGGGTCTAAACATATTTGGTGTCTACCCATCTTCTATCTCTTTTGTGGATGCATGCGTAGTTTGGTATTAGTATACCGAGAGGTAACTTTTACTTGTTTCGTGTTGTCCGATCAGATATCAAAACCATCACGTGTGATGGTTTCAACAGCAATCTGGCGAATCTTTGTGTGAGGCTTGGGAACGTTATAAGGAGATGCTACGAAGGTGCCCTCATCATGGCATGCCTGATTGGATGGTTATTAATGGTTTCTACAATGGGTTGGGAGCACAGTCTAGGCCTTTGCTAGATGCAGTATCAGGTGGAGCACTGTGGGCGAAGAGCTATGAGGAAGCTTATGATATTATTGAGATGATGGCTGCTAACGAATATCAAAATCCAACACAGAGGCTTTCTCAAGGTAAGGTAGCAGGTGTTCTTGAAGTTGACACAGCTTCAGCTATTGCAGCTCAGTTGAAGGCTCTTTCGATGAAGGTGGATTCTCTTGCTAATTATGGAGTTCAGCAGGTTGCTAGTGTTTGTGAGCTATGTGCGGGCGCACATGAAACGAATCAGTGTGCTATCTCTTCTGAATCAGCACAGTTCGTAAGTAATTTTCAGAGACCTGCTGCACCAGTACCAGCCACCTATCATCCAAGCAACAGGAATAATCCTAACTTCAGTTGGAGCAACAACCAAGGTGCTCAACAACCTCAGCCCTATCAGCAGTTTCAGGGTCAGCAAGCAAGGCCATTCAATCAAGGTTACCAGCAACAGTATGCTCCAAAGCAATCATATCAGCCTCCTGGATTTCAGCAGCAACAGCCCCAGGCTCATGCGGGGCAATCTTCTAATGAAAAATCAGATGATGTGTGGATAGCGTTAAAGAACCTACAAGCTGGTCAGAAACTCTTGGAAACTCAGATAGGACAGATTGCAAGTGCCTTACTTAGTAGGCCTCAAGGAACTCTTCCTAGTGATACGGAAGCAAATCCAGGTAGGAGGGATAGCAAAGAACAGGTGAAGGCTGTGACTTTGAGATCGGGAAAAATTATAGCAGGCCCTAAATCAGCAGTCGAAGAAGATGAAGATGTTCAGAATCAGCAGGTTGAAAAATCTGCAGTGCCCGAAATTGCTCAATCTGATTTGGTGGCTGATCAGCAAGGTGGTGAAGTAGAGAAGAGCAAGGAACCTGTTAAAAATTCTGTGGAGGAGTCTACAAAGAACACTCAGATCTATCCTCCTCCTCCTTATCCTAGAAGACTCCAGAAGCAGCAGTTGGACAAGAAGTTTGCTAAGTTCTTAGAGGTGTTCAAGAAGTTGCAGATTAACATTCCCTTTGCCGAAGCTCTTGAACAGATGCCGAGCTATGCCAAGTTCATGAAGGGGATTCTTTCTCGTAAGTTGAAGCTCGAGGAATTAGAGACCGTTGCTCTTACGGAAGAGTGCAGTGCTGTGCTGCAACAGAAATTGCCTCCAAAACTAAAGGATCCTGGTAGCTTTACTATTCCATGCACTATTGGTAATTTGTCTTTTGCGAAGTGCTTGTGTGACTTGGGAGCTAGCATCAATCTCATGCCCTTGTCAGTCTATATGCAACTTGGTCTACCAGAACCAAAGCCTACCAACATCTCTTTGCAGTTGGCTGATCGTTCAGTTACTTATCCTAGAGGCATAGTGGAGGATGTGTTGGTGAAAGTTGACAAACTCATATTCCCTGCTGATTTTGTTATCTTGGATTTCGAGGAAGATAAGAAGATTCCCATAATCTTGGGAAGACCATTCTTGGCTACGGGAAAGACTTTGATTGATGTGCAGAAAGGGGAGCTCACCATGAAGGTGCAAGACCAGAATGTCACTTTTAATGTCTTTAATGCAATGAAACTTCCCTCAGATGAAGAAGAATGTTTAAAGGTGGATTGGGTTGATTCTGCAGTTACTATGGAAATGGAGCAGTTACTTAAGTCAGATTCTTTGGAAAAAGTTTTAGTTGGTGACTCTGATTTTGAAGACGAGGAAACAGCCGAGCAATTGCAGCAGCTAAATTCAGCTCCTTGGAAAAGAAAATTTGATTTGCCTTTTGAATCTCTTGGGTTAGCAGAACTTAAAAATTCGGAGGGGCGCCTGAAACCATCTATTGAGGAAGCTCCTACACTTGAACTCAAACCACTTCCGGAACACTTGCGGTATGTTTTTCTTGGTGATGCATCTACATTACCTGTTATTATTGCCTCTAACTTGTCAGCCAGTGCGGAAGAAAAGCTTTTGCGAATTTTGAGGGAGTTCAAGTCAGCAATTGGTTGGACTATAGCAGATATCAAGGGAATCAGCCCTTCTTATTGCATGCACAAAATTCTGCTAGAGGAGGGAGCTAAGCCTACTGTTGAGCATCAGCGGAGACTTAATCCGATTATGAAAGAGGTGGTGAAGAAGGAAATTCTAAAGTGGCTTGATGCGGGTATTATCTATCCTATCTCAGACAGTTCTTGGGTGAGCCCGGTTCAATGTGTGCCAAAGAAAGGAGGCATGACAGTTGTTGCTAATGAAAAGAATGAGCTCATCCCTACTCGAACAGTCACGGGGTGGAGAGTTTGCATGGACTATAGGAAGCTCAACAAAGCCACGAGAAAAGATCACTTTCCTCTGCCATTCATTGATCAGATGCTAGACAGGTTGGCGGGACATGAGTACTATTGCCTCCTTGATGGATATTCAGGCTACAATCAGATTTGCATTGCTCCGGAAGATCAAGAGAAGACCACATTCACATGTCCTTTTGGTACCTTTGCTTTCCGACGGGTTTCTTTCGGACTTTGTGGTGCTTCCGCCACTTTTCAAAGGTGCATGATGGCTATTTTCTCAGACATGATTGGCTCGAATGTGGAGGTTTTTATGGATGACTTCTCAGTTTTTGGTACTTCATATGACGAGTGCTTGCATAATCTTGGCTTGGTTTTGAAACGTTGTGTGGAGACTAACTTGGTGCTTAATTGGGAGAAGTGTCACTTCATGGTGCGAGAGGGAATTATTCTTGGGCACAAGGTATCTGGTAGAGGACTTGAGGTGGATAGGGCTAAGGTGGAAACAATCGAAAATCTTCCTCCACCTATCTTTGTTAAAGGAATTCGTAGTTTTCTTGGTCATGCGGGTTTCTATCGGCGATTCATCAAAGACTTCTCAAAAATTTCTAAACCCTTATGCAATCTCTTGGAAAAGGATGTTCCTTTCAAGTTTGATGATGAGTGTCTTGCAGCTTTTGAGCTCTTGAAGAAGAAGTTGACTACTACACCAGTCATTACCGCACCTAATTGGGAGGAACCGTTTGAACTTATGTGTGATGCTAGTGACTATGCTGTTGGAGCTGTGCTTGGTCAAAGGAAGGATAGAATTTTTCATGTGGTTTACTATGCTAGTAAAACCCTCAATGATGCACAGCTGAACTACACTACTACGGAGAAGGAGTTGCTAGCAGTTGTCTATGGTTTCGAGAAATTCAGGTCTTATTTGCTTGGTACGAAGGTGATTGTGTATACGGATCATGCTGCAATTCGATATCTCATGTCGAAGAAGGATTCAAAGCCTAGATTGATTCGTTGGGTGCTTCTTTTGCAAGAATTTGATGTGGAAATCAAGGATAGGAAAGGCACGGAAAATCAAGTAGCGGATCATCTCTCACGCTTAGAGGACCACGGTAAGGATTCGCATAATAAATCTCTTATTAATGAATCTTTTCCAGATGAGCAGCTTTTTGGAGTGCAAGGTGAAGAGCCATGGTTTGCAGATTATGTGAACTATTTGGTTAGCAATGTTATTCCTCCGGAATTTTCTTATGCTCAAAAGAAGAAGTTTCTGCATGATGTGAAGTGGTACCGTTGGGACGAGCCATTCTTGTTCAAGCTTGGTGTGGATCAGATTTTGAGGAGGTGCATTCCGTATAGTGAAACGGAAGGTATTTTACATGATTGTCATTCTACCACATATGGAGGCCACTATGGTGGTGATAAAACAGCTCAGAAAGTACTTCAAGCGGGATTCTCTTGGCCAACTCTGTTTAAAGATTCTCATAGGTTCGTAATGAGTTGTGATCGTTGTCAAAGGGGTGGTAATATTTCCAGGAGGAACGAGATACCTCTTAGTACGATCCATGAAGTTGAGATTTTTGATGTGTGGGGAATTGATTTCATGGGTCCGTTTGTTTCGTCTTGCAACAATCAGTACATTCTCTTAGCAGTGGATTACGTGTCTAAATGGGTCGAGGTGAAGGCTTTACCGACCAATGATGCTAAGGTGGTGCTGAATTTCCTTCACAAGCAGATTTTCACGCGTTTTGGAACTCCAAGAGCTATAATCAGTGATGAGGGGACACACTTCTGTAATAGTCAATTTACTGCTATGATGGCAAGGTATAATGTGACTCATCGTGTTGCTTCAGCTTATCATCCTCAAACTAATGGTCAAGCGAAGGTTTCGAATCGCGAGATCAAGAGAATTCTCGAGAAAGTGGTAAATCCATCAAGGAAGGATTGGTCTTTGAAGTTAGACGAAGCGGTTTGGGCGTATAGAACTGCTTACAAGACACCCCTAGGTATGTCTCCTTATCAGTTGGTATTTGGTAAGGCTTGTCATTTGCCGGCAGAGTTAGAGCACAAGGCCTATTGGGCGTTGAAGAAGTTAAACTTAGATATTTCAGCTGCGGGTGAGAAATGTCTACTTCAGTTAAATGAGCTCGAGGAATTTCGTGAGCAGGCTTACGAGAATGCTAAGATGTACAAGGAATAAGTGAAGAGGTGGCATGATAGGAAGTTGGTGCATAAGTCGTTTGTGCCGGGCCAACAGGTTTTGCTTTATAATTCTGGCCTTAAACTTTTTCCGGGTAAGCTCAAATCAAAGTGGTTGGGTCCGTTTACAGTCAAAACCGTGTTTCCACATGGGGCGGTGGAGATATTTAGGGGTTCTATTGATGATGCTTTCAAGGTAAATGGACAGAGACTTAAACCGTATTATGGAGGAATGGTGAACCGCGAGAAGGTTGTCGCGGTTTTATCTTGTTCGTGAATTTTCGGAAGAATGTCAAGCTAATGACATTAAAGAAGCGCTTCGTGGGAGGCAACCCATGCATTAGTGTAGGGGAAAAAAAAAGTGAGTGTTGTTGCATAGGCATATTTACTGATTTAAACTTAACCAGATCTCTGCGGAACGAACTTTAATTATATTACTTGTGACTACGTGCGCTTGCGTAATTTTGTGCTAACAAATTTTTCTCCCATATCTTAAATTTATTTCAGTTTCGGAGAAAATTATTTTAAATACTCAAAAATATTTCCTACACTCTCAATATATTTTATATATTAGGAAATATATTCTAAGTATTTATTCAAGTCAAAACATTGGTCAAAAGATGCATCTATTTCATAGAAAGACCAATCGTATTTTATTCGGAACCGAAAGCTGATTTAATCATATTAAATCCAAATAAAATACTTCCACTTGCTAGAATGACTTGAAACTTGAGATGAATCACTTAAATGTTATTTTCTATGCATGATAAAATTTTTGTAATTTTCTGAGAATTTTGGTCCGGGCACGAAAATCGAGGTAGTGGGTCCACAGCTGACCACGTTTGACCAAGTCAACGTTGACCAAAATTGACCAAAACTTCCAGAATTTCATTTTATAATATTTCTTAGTGCTCCATAATTTTAGGATTATTTATTGGGTATTTTCGTATTTTTCGGGTATTTAATTAACGAAACATGTTACGTATTTAATCGTTAATTGATACGAGTACGATACAATTAATTAGAGCCCAAACACAGCTGGTTTCTTTTTACCAAACCCACTTGGAAGAAACACAAAACCACCCCCAACAAACACAAAACCACTTTCCACCTCATCAATCCAAGTGCTTTTCATCTCAACCACTCCTTTTACTTTAAATCTCCACCCTTCCTTCCACCCAACTCCTCCTATAAATAAACCCCCACCCCCAACCATTTCTACCAAGCTAAGAAGCCAAATACTTGCTGGGATTTTTGAAGTGGAAGCTCTCTAAATATATCCAAACACTCTCTACACCCACTTCATCTCAAAAACCTTCTCTCTCTTATATATACTTACAATATATACAAGGTTTTTGTTCCATAAAGCTTAGTTCATCCAACCAAGCTCTCTCCCACCAAGCAAGCTCCTCTACCACTACCATCCGGCCTCCCGAAGGGCTGCCCAAGTTCGTCCACAAGCCAAAATCCGGCTGAACCTCCGACAAATTTTTCCGGCGAATTTTTCCGACGAACTTTTTCCGACGATCTCCAAAAGTGGTGATTTTTAGCTTCAATATCCGAGTCTTAATCGACCATATTTTTATACATATAAGAGCTCTATATCTTCATCTTATCTTCTTTATTAAGCTCTTATATCGGAGTCTTTTTATAGTGGAAGAAATCTCGAGTCCGGAGAGGAGCTCGGGGACTGGAGTAGGGGTGAGCGAATCCATTAGGGGTTGCGCCATCGCTAACCAGGATAAAATCTCCTGTGTGGTATTTTCTTTCCTTGTCTTTTATTTCTGCACTTATAAACTGCATAAACGACTCGGTAAAGTTTTAAAAAGGGAAAATTATTTTAAAACGCCATAATAATTTTTAAATTGGTAGTTAAGCTATTCAACCCCCCCTTCTAGCTTAATATAGCCCTCTTACGGGACCTAACAATTGGTATCAGAGCGGTGCTTTTTAACGTGTTTGTTAAGTGATTTGCAGATTTACAGGCACAACAAAAAGTGATCCTAAATGGCGTATCTAAATACCATCGGTTGCGGTGAAGGCCTATCAAGCTCTCGCCCTCCTCTATTTGATGGCACCAACTTTGCAACATGGAAAACGAGATTTCGAATCTATGCTAGATCTCAAGGAGTCAAAGTATGGATGGCCATAGAAGACGGAGTTGTTATTCCTACCGAAACGGTTGAAGGTGTCACTATTGAAAAGAAGGTTAGTGAATACACTCTCGCCGAGGAAAATATGATGAATATAGCCGCAAAGGCGGAAATGGTTCTCACAAGTGCACTTGCAGAAAAAGAATATAAAAGAGTAAATAATTGCAAGTCCGCACAAGAAATGTGGAACAAATTAGTGGTTACCTACGAAGGAACCATTGATATAAAAGATTCTCGAATGGATACTTTAATCCACGAATACGAGAACTTTAAACTCCAAGAGGGAGAAAATATCATCGATATGGAAACAAGATTTACTCGTATAATCGATGAATTATCTCAACTCGGAAAGAGTTATTCTCGAAATGAGAAGAACCGAAGAGTTCTTAAATCTTTACCTCCTAGTTGGAAGGTTAAAGTTACAACTATCAAAGAAATGCATAATCTAAATGATTATGACATTGATAGTTTATTCGGAAATCTTCGTGCATACGAAGAAGACAATATTCCGGATAAAGTCATTCCTAAAGTGGAAGACAAAAAGAAAAATATGGCTTTAAAAGCTATATTAATTGATGAAAATGAAAACGACGAGGAGTTGAACGAAGAACTCCAAGATCTCGATGAAAGCGAAATTGCTTTACTTACGAGAAAACTTCGTCGTGTGCTATAAAGAAAAGCTCAAAGATACGGAAAAGGCTTCCTTAAATCGAACAATCAACAAAGAGTTTTTAACTCTAAAGGAAGACCTAATTACTCTCAAAATTATAGTCCTAACTATAAGAGTAATTTTCCAACAACGAGCTATAATAAAGGCAAAGGCACTCAAAATACAAATGCCTATAATAATGCCAACAACAATAATAATCCTACTTACACTCCTCCAAAATATAAAGAACAAACTCCGGAGGAAACACAAGAAGTGTGTTTCGAGTGTAAGCAACCGGCCACTTCAAAAGAGAATGTCCAAAGCTTGCTAAAGGAAGAATTCTCGTGGCGGAAAACGGTTGGGATTTAAGTGAAGATGAAGAAGCTCCGGAAGCTAGGGAAGAAGTTATCAACTTGTGCTTAATGGCTATCGGGGATGAAGCTACTTCAACGGGAGCCTCCACTTCTCATCAAGAGGTAAGTTCTAATCTCAACTACATCTCAAATAAATTGCAACTGGATGAATCTAATTTGAATCTAGTTGATATGAGTAAGTATGATTTAATTGAGCTTGTAGTAGGTATCAACAATAAATATAAGGATGTTGATAAGAGATTCCATCTACTATGGTCCGAGAAAATGAAACTCGAAGAATTGTATCACAATCAAAGTAAAGAGTTCACTCGGATGATGGATATACAAACTCAAAATGAGAATGAAATGACATTTTTAAATGATCAAAATCATCTCTTGAAAGTTGAAATAAACAACTTAAAAAACAGCACTCTCAACCTTGAAGTAGAAAATATAGCTTTAGTACTTCAAGTAGAAGAGTTGGAAAATGAAAAGTTGCAACTCAATGACGACATGAACAAACTTCATGTTGATCTATTGAACCTAAAGATTCTAAACGAATCTATAGTTCAAAATAGTGCAACATCTAAATCTCATGAAAACAATCTTGAAAAAGAGAATGAGCTATCAAAAATCCTTGAGTTAAAAGAAAAAGAATTACAACAAGAAACTCAAAGATTAAAAGAAGAAAATTTCAAGCTCATATCTCAAGTTATGGATCAAGAAAGATTCTTTAACAACAAGATTAATGCCTTACAAGATGAAAAAGAAAATCTTGAAACGGTCGTTCAAAGATTCACTAAAGGCAATGAAATGTTAGATAAAATGGTACACTCAAAGGTCTCCTATAACCGTGAAGGTATAGGATATGATAGAAACGCTCCTCCTAGAGAAGTTGTTCAACCAAGAGTGCAACCTATAATAGCTCCTCCTA
Source organism: Saposhnikovia divaricata (assembly GCA_036435485.1). Lineage (NCBI taxonomy): Eukaryota > Viridiplantae > Streptophyta > Magnoliopsida > Apiales > Apiaceae > Saposhnikovia > Saposhnikovia divaricata. The sequence continues at coordinate 60,523,495 of CM071597.1, read as the reverse complement.
AACCACAAACTTTAAAATGTACTTATTGCAATAAAGATGGACATTCGGTTCTCTATTGCAAATTCAAGAGTGGTGAATTTGAGGGGAAGCATGTATGGATTCGTAAAGGATCAAGACCATACAAGAAGGTTGAAAAACAAGTACCATTTAACAAAGTTGCCTATAATGGTCAAAAGCAACAAAGGTTTCAACAACCTATTATGTCTCAAAATAGAAACACAATGCACTATAACAATGCTAGTAGGTATGCATCTAGAAATCAACATGCTCCCATTCGTGATTTCTATCCTCAAAATACTCCATACTTTGCAAATGCTAGAAATAATATGCATCATGTTAATTCTAGATTTTATGATAATGCTAGATATCCACAACATCATGTTAGACATCATGCACCTAGAAATATCTACATGCCTAACAATGATTATTCTATACCTAGATTTTATCATGCAAAATCGAATATTATTTATAATGGACTAACCCCAGGACCCTCAAGACAAAAGGGTACCTATAAATATAATTGATCTATTTTGTAGGTGTGTCTTGCCGCTAAACAAGACATGTGGTACCTTGATAGTGGTTGTTCGAGACACATGACCGGTAATGAGTCACTATTGAACAACATTAAAAAGGTCACTGCGGGGAGTGTCACATTTGGAGATAGTAGTAAAGGGATCATTGTCGGCATCGGAGACATCGGGAATAGTCGCTTCAAGATTTCAAATGTACAACTAGTCACGGGACTAAAGTACAATATTCTCTCGATAAGTCAACTTTGCGACAATGATTACAAGGTAATTTTCTACACTACTCATTGTTGTATTTTGGATAAAGATTGGAAATTGATTCTCACTTGCCCTCGAAACAAAAATGTCTACACATGTGACATGAGCAAGAATGAGAATGTATGCCTAATCACAACAAACAATGACCCTTGGTTATGGCATCGAAGATTAAGACATGCAAACATGAAGTTGATTAAAAATATATCAACTAAAGATCATGTTCGAGGTATACCAAAATTCAATTATCAAAAAGATCATACTTGTGAAGCTTGCGAAATTGGAAAACAAATTCGAGCCTCTCACAAAGCTAAATTCATGGTATCAACCTCTAGACCTCTCGAGCTTTTACACATGGATCTTATTGGTCCAGTTCCAATACAAAGTCTCGGAGGTTGTTCATACACGTTAGTAATCGTTGATGATTATTCACGATTCACGTGGACAGAATTTCTCAAATCAAAAAGTGATGCTTTTGAATCTTTCTCTTCTCTATGTAAAAAGATTCAAAATCAACAAAATAGTACCATCGTCTATATACGGACGGATCATGGTAAAGAATTTGAGAATTCTAGTTTTACGAACTTTTGTGATGAAAATGGAATCACACATAATTTTTCCGCACCATACACTCCACAATCAAATGGAGTTGTAGAAAGGAAAAATAGAACATTACAAGAAATGACAAGCACTATGCTAAATGAATATCGTCGACCTAAATATTTTTGGGCCGAAGCAATGTCAACTTCTTGTCATATTCTTAATCGGGTTTTGTTATGACCAATATCTCAAAAGACTCCTTATGAGCTTTATTTTGGCAAAACACCGAAGCTTAGTTACTTTCGAGTATTTGGTTGCAAATGCTTCATATTAAACTCGAAAGACTATCTTACCAAATTTGATCCTAAATCAAATGAAGGTATATTTCTTGGATACTCTACAAATAGCAAAGCCTATCGAGTATTCAATCTTAAAACACTTGTGGTGGAAGAATCTATGAATGTTGCATTTGATGAAAGAAAGTCATCATCTAAGTACAAAGATCTTGTTGAAAACGAAAAAGTTGAACAAGACGATGTTGAAAATATTATTCGACAATTCGAAAATATGGATCTTGGAACTCCCATCCCAAGAAATCCATTAGAATTATCCGAAACGGAAGTAGAACTTCCAAAAGAAATTCCTATTATTAGAAGTCATCCACTAGATAATGTTCTTGGAGACTTGAATGAAGGAGTTCAAACGCGGTCACAAGTACAAAACGTTGTGAATCATCTTAGTTTTTTATCACAAATAGAACCTAAGACCGCTAAAGAAGCTTTGCTAGACGAGGATTGGATCTCGACAATGCAAGATGAATTACTACAATTCACTCTTAGCAAAGTGTGGGAACTTGTTCCAAAACCCAAAGATACTTCCATAATTGGAACCAAATGGGTATTTAGAAACAAGTTAGATGAAAACGGAACAGTTAGAAATAAAGCGAGATTAGTCGCTCAAGGCTATACCCAAATGGAAGGGATAGACTTTGATGAAACTTATGCACCCGTAGCACGAATCGAATCAATTCGAATGCTATTAGCATACGCGTGTCATAAAGATTTCAAGGTATACCAAATGGATGTCAAATCGGCCTTCTTAAACGGGATTTTAGAAGAAAAAGTTTATGTCAAACAACCTCCTGGTTTTGAAGATGCCACACATCCGGAATATGTATACAAATTATACAAAGCTCTATACGGCTTAAAACAAGCTCCAAGAGCTTGGTATGAAAGGTTGAGCAAGTTCCTATTAGAAAATAACTTTAAAATGGGAACGGCCGATAAAACCTTATTTACAAGACAAGAAAAAGATGATATCTTGCTTGTACAAATATACGTAGATGACATCATCTTTGGTTCAACCAATGATGCACTATGTAAAGAATTCTCTCATAATATGAGCAAAGAATTCGAAATGAGTATAATGGGTGAATTAAATTTCTTCTTAGGATTGCAAATAAGGCAATCGGATGAAGGTATACATATTTCACAATCGAAATATTGTAAAGAAATGCTCAAGAAATTTGAAATGGAAAATTCAAAACCCATATCTACTCCTATGTCTACTTCTGATAAATTAACAGAAGATTCCAACGGAATACCCGTTGACACTAAGAAATATCGAGGTATGATTGGTAGCTTGCTATATATTACCGCAAGTCGTCCCGATATTCAATATAGTATTGGTAAGTGTGCTAGATTCCAAGTAGCACCAAAAGAATCTCATTTATCCGCGGTAAAACGGATATTGAGATATTTAAAAGGAACCACTGACGTAGGTCTGTGGTATCCAAAAGGAGTACCATTTGACTTAGTATGCTTTTCTGATTCGGACTATGCCGGGCATTTAGTCGACAGAAAAAGTACAAGTGGTACATGTCAGTTTCTGGGAGGATGCCCAGTGTCTTGGTTTTCCAAGAAACAAAATTCGGTATCTATCTCCACTACGGAAGCGGAGTATATAGCGGCCGTAAAATGTTGTGCTCAAATATTATGGATGAAGCAAACATTAGCCGACTATAATACTAAATTTAATGTGATCTCAATCTTATGCGATAACACGAGTGCTATTGATCTTAGCAAAAATCCCGTGTTACACTCAAGATCTAAGCATATAGATGTGAGACATCATTTCTTACGTGATCATGTCAATAAAGGCGATATAAAATTGACTCATATAGAAACTGAGTACAATCTCGCAGACATATTCACGAAACCATTGAATTCCGAACGATTCACTAAACTCCGTTTGGATTTAGGAATGTTGGAAATTCCAAAATAATGGTTTACATTGATATATCAATATTATCAATATTTATATATTCTTGTGAGAAAAATTATCATTATTTATAGTCATCTCACGAATTATACATCCTTCGGGATAATTGTTTCTCTAAAACTCAGATTCATCGATAATGATAACATATGAAACTTTATCGATCGGGTTTTATCGAGAACTATTCGAGTAAATATTTATCGGAATTAATTTCGGAAATATTTCTGAGATACTAAATAAATGACATTTATCTCAAATACAAAGAATCAAAACATTAGTATAATTAATCATATTTAATATATTATTATATTAATATATAATAATTATTATTAAAATATTTTCGAAAATATATTTATTATTTTCAGATTAATAATATATTCTTGACCCAGTCCATGTATTTTTTTGGCCCAGCCCAACTCAGCTGACCCAGTCCAATCCACTAAACCCTACGATCTGGACCGTTCGTTATAAGGATGATTCAATCTCGGCCGTTTATTCAGAAAATATATATACTATCTAAACACACAATTTTCATTTATGTGTGTATACTGTTCAGCCGCAGAGCTCTCGTCTCTCTCACAAACCCTAATCTCTCTCTCTCTCGCCGCGTTTTCAAATCTCTCGATCTAAACCCTAATTTTCTTCTAAATTAGAGTATCTAAACACTAAATCGAGTCTATCTATCATTGTTTATATCGATTAATCCAAGAATCGATATGAATCGCAGCTGAGTTAGGTTAGAATGAAATGATTTTGAAAATCAAGTCGTTATCACTTCAATTGATATCGATTTATGGATCAAAATCGACAAATATATACATTATATATACACACACAAATGCACAAATTCAGTTTATCTTCAAGTTTTTCAAAGCCCTAATTCGATCTTCGAGATTTTTGTGCAGGGAAGATGAAGTTAACAAAAGATCAAGGCTTAGCTATGATAAATAGCTTCAGATCAAGCTTCGAAACAACGTAAATCAGCGGAATCGTTCTCGACTCAGTGAGTCGACTCGGTGAGTCAACTCAGTTCTTGACGAGTTATGGATCGGTAAGTACTCGAGAAGACTACGAGGCCTCGAGCAAAGGTATAAATTCGTTTAATCTCATAAACATGTGTGTTCTACATTAAATATGTGTGCTTACATTTACTTGAACTTTCGTAGTTATTGATGTAGCATCTCTACATGAGCTCGTATTTGAATCTCTCTGTGATGTGTTGAACTGTGTGAGGTCTATGTGGCTACTTAAAGTATTCAAAGTATTGATATGATTTTTATTTGATTAAATGGGATTCGAATATAGAAATAAGTTTGATTTATTAAGTTTATATCTCTGACTTGGTAACACAAGTTACGTTTTTAAAATGATTTATAACATCTGATGGAGTTATGTGAGTGGACTAAGATATTTTGTAAACTGGCATCTATTGTCATTAATATGCGAATATGAATAGTGTCAAAACTTGTGGGACTTGGTCAATTGCTTGCTCCTGTACTGTGTTCTAGTCTAGCTGTCTCTGATAAGAAATTATGATGTAAGTGGTGGATTAGTCAACTTAATTCACTTGAAATTTCATGTATACAGAAGTTCACAGGGATCTCCTTTTGGCTACTGAATAGTCAAGTTTGGCTTTGATATTATCTATAACTGCTATGTCTGAACTCTGTGTCTAATATGTGCAACTTGACTTGGATATAATCTCTTGGAACTATATAAATTGATTGAACCTTGTTGATACAGTGAGAGTTTAAGAAATGGAGACGGTTTATCTTAGTTACTTATTGGAGGTGACTGCAATTTTTATTTATTGATGAACTTGAATTCTGTATTTTTATGTGATATCTAATTGATGCTTGACTATTTAGTGCAAATAGTGTGTACTGGTTAGATTTTGTTAATTATGGTTTGATAGCTAGTAACTAAATACATGTATACACACTCACACACCTGCCCTCATCCAAAGACCTGGCTGGGGATCCTCTTGAGAACCCCAGTATCTGGACACTGGGATGATAACGGCCACTTAGAAAAATTTAGGATTCATTTCTTATATTTATTCAATCAGAGTGATATGTAAAACCATTATTGTATTCTATGTGCTGTGCATGTCTGAGTGGTATGGAAATTCCTATATGCATTTATCAAACATAATCTGTGCTCCTTAAATGCAATATAGTCTGTTTGTCTGTTGTGCAGAGTCACTGTCAATCAATCATATATAATATATGGAACCTTGAGTCTTTAATATATTCTTATAGTACTAAAAGTGGTAGCTTGGCATTAATTAAAGATGACCTCAGTTGGACTTTTAGGATTCACCAAGTTGCTTTTGGAAAAATCCTTTTAGTAGAGTCAGCCATGTGTCCCCTGCATTTGTATGTTAAATTTGTCATATATATCCTGCACTTGCCCAAGTTTTTAACATCAAAATTTTCTGCATATAAATTCACCTATATTTGTCAAGAGTCAAGTTGCCAAACACTATTCAAGGTACTATCTTGAGTCATGATATATATATATATATATATATATACATGTATAGAAAAACACCTTGCATGAGTCTGTCTCTTGTGCATGCTTGCATCCGGATTTGCACTTAACATTTCATTCATTGAGCTACTAAAGAGATATCATCTGACATGAAGCATCTCTGTCAATTTGCATAAAATCTTATATTCTTATATGCATGCTTTGTAACTCATTTAATGAAAACACTATAGAGTTTTTGAACTGCATCACTAGTGGGCTTACATGAAATCTTGTGCATACTTGAGTTAAATCTTATCCTTGCTAATTGCTTATAAATATACATATGCATGGATAACAATCACACACTCCTGCACTCCTTATGGAATTTACATTATTGCATCCCAACCCTAAAGCCAAAAATCTTACTCTCCTTCATCTGTTTCCAACCATGAGTAAGAAAAATTTCAACCACTCTCTCTATGCTCCCTTCACACAATACTGTCACTCTTATAATTCCAAAGAACACTATCACAAGAAAATAAAACAAGAACCTTCACATCTAAATGAGTTTGCATACTTCTCACATGGAAGCAAACTTCCAACTTTTAGAAACCCTAACCCTAACTTTGCTTTTCAAGCCATGCCAAATTCTGAGAAATCTGTTAACTCCCACAAAGCAAGAACAAACATCAAACCCCCAAGCCCTACCCTAGTGAGACTTGCCAATACTGGTAAACTCAATAGGATGCTCAAAAATAACCAACTAGGAATGATGGTGTATGTTCCACAAGGTGGTGATGTTCACAGCATGTTCACTAGTGTCAAATGGGAAAATTTTGTATTTTATAGGGGTCAAAACTTCTATACTCATCTGATTGCTGAATACTATGCTAATATGGAGGTACAACAAAGAGTTAATGGGGTGTTCTATCTGAGTTCTTTTGTGAATGGTAAAAACATCCATGTTGATCATAATGTGCTTTGCAAGTCCCTTAGGTTAGGAGATAAATTGTCTGACCTTCCTTGTGTTAACATCTTTGATAAGTTTGTGTTTAACCAAAGTGAGTATGAATTGTTTCTCGGTCTGTTTTGTGAAGAGGATGTGCCTGAGGGGCTGTGTGCTAGAGAATTTGCTGTCCACTTTAGACATTTTCTACCTAGATTCCAACAACTGGCTATAATTCTTAGGGAAAATGTTTTGCCAAAACCCAAACATGATAATTTCTTTGACTTTGTTGACTTAAAAGTCATGTTTAAGATAGTGTCCAATACCATAGATTTCAATGTCAGTTATGTTATTGTGCTAAATATGATAAATGCCTATAACTGATTTCATGCCATATGGTTTGCTTCTCACTTCTGTTTTCGAAACCTATTATGTGCATATGTCTAGGATGCATCTTAATAAGATGGAGTTTTGTGAAATTGATGGTCTTACTCAACCTAATCTTTCTCTTAAGAACTGTCAAACTAGCCACCCAAACAAGGTTGTCATACCCTCACTTGCTCCTAAAACTGATGTTTACGCTATTCTTAGAGAAGAGGTCAATAAGCTAAGTTTGGAAATTGACATCCTTAAAGAGTCAAATTTTGAACTTAACAATAGGGTTGAGTATCTAGAGGGAAAGAATTATAAGGATAAGGGTAAAATGATTGAGAATGCTATTGTTGAACCTGCTAAAGACACTGAGACTAAGTTGGTTGGTGAACTTTGTGCTATTGGTAATGATGATGATATGGAGAAGATATATGTTTCCTTGTCTGATCTAGGTGAAGATCTTGGTGTCGTTTCTGCTGAACTTGTTATGATTCATCCTGCTACTTGACTACATGTTCTGTGATTCTCTATGCCGTTTTGTTATAGTTTGCAACATGTCCTTTAATTCTGTTTGATGTTTAAATCTGTTTTGCTTCTGGTATGATGTTGTTGTTGTTTCACTCAAAGGGGTTGTCTTTGAGTTAGAATAAAACGTCTGCAGGTAGTTCCTCATAATCAGTGAACCACACTGATTATCCTGGAACTTTTTGAATGTATATAGAACTTGCATTGACTAATTTATTATCTATGCACTTATCATATACATCTAAGGATATCATTGACATGGCATGCATGTGATTTAATCTAATAATAAAATATTGCATGTTCCTGATTCCTCTCTTGAGATAGATAGTTAAATCTGGTAAAAGAATATTGAACGAACTCTTTGCTCTATCGACTGATTCTTTTACTATAAACTGTAGCTTGATCGTAAGGTGTATTTGCAGATTTTGATTTAAAGAACTGACCACTATAAGCTCACAGCAGTCTTATATGGAATTACAGTTCAAAGAAGAGTACAATATATGTAGTCAGTATGATTGTTTAGATTACATTGTAAAGATAAATACATACAGTTGTAAATCTGAATGATTTCTGATATTGATTGTACTGATTATATACCGAACATTTATCAAGATGTTGTACTAAACGTTCTTCAAAAACGTTATAGACTGAATATCACTTGATAAAGATTGAATGACTTATTATTGAATCTGAATTTAAATATTCATGTATGAATCAAGATTGCCAAAGAACGAGCAACTTTGATCAACACAAGAATGATTCGAAAAAGAATCATATAAATATTTCTGAGTAACTTCCCAAAAGAATTCTCGAAAATAAACAAACGTTTCTGATAAAAAGAAACGAAGAAATAGAAAAGAAAGGGAAAGAACTTATCCCAATGGGAAGCACTATTTTTCGGTAATACACCGAATGTAAATGATATTTTTCGGTAATACTTCAAAATTACAAAAATAGAACATCTGCTACAAAAAGGGGAAGAGATAAAGAAGATGCAAATGATATTGATTCAAAATGAATCATATTCCAAGGGGAAGCAAAATTTTTGGTAAATACATCAAAAATTACAAAAGCTTACATTAAAGAAGAGAAATAAGGGGAAGAAAAATCATTCGGTATTGAATCAATTAAATTGGTCTTAACCGAAATGTTCAAAAAGGGAAGAGGAAATTCGAAATCTTTTTTGGATTTATACCAAACAAAAAGGGGAAGAGAAAATTAGACCCCCCCTAATTTAAAATTTTCAAAATTTCTTATATGAATTATGCCTAACATTATTTATTCCTCTCATAAGTTGTTTTGCAGGAATCAATTAGTGGAGAATAAGAGTTATCGCATGCTTCGAATCAAGTCTAAAATATTTTTTAAATTCATGCATACACTAAGGGGAAGCACACACGGGTAATTTTTTAAATTTTATGTTTTGTTTGGCAAATACCAAAAAGGGGAAGATTGAAATGATATCTTTGATATATTATTTATTTTGGTATTTGTACAATTTAACATAAAATTTAATTACACTTAGTTATCCTCTCCACTAGGTCATTAATTTAATTGATTCCGTCAAAAGTCAAAAGTCAAATTCTACCAATATCTATTTTTAATTATAAGAGATATTCCATTATTGCGAAAAATTAAAATTATATTTTTATGGAATATATCTCTACACCAAGGCAATAAGATCGAAAAAGAAATATTGATATTTAATATTTTTTAGATCTCCATTGCAAAATTGATAAGGCGACAGGCTCGAACAAAGAATATTCGAGGATTAATATTCTTTAGAGAACTCGTGCTATATTTAAAAACGATCAGTTTTTATTTAAAAATATTCCGCTTCGCACTCAAAATGTTTTTATCCTCAAGAATATTAATGTTCAGTGGTAGAATATTAACACTCATTTTTATCTCGTGCCAGAAATATTTAAAGTAATTTTTCTCCCATATCTTAAATTTATTTCAATTTCGGAGAAAATTATTTTAAATACTCAAAAATATTTCCTACACTCTCAATATATTTTATATATTAGGAAATATATTCTAAGTATTTATTCAAGTCAAAACATTGGTCAAAAGATGCATCTATTTCATAGAAAGACCAATCGTATTTTATTCGGAACCGAAAGCTGATTTAATCATATTAAATCCAAATAAAATACTTCCACTTGCTAGAATGACTTGAAACTTGAGATGAATCACTTAAATGTTATTTTCTATGCATGATAAAATTTTCGTAATTTTCTGAGAATTTTGGTCCGGGCACGAAAATCGAGGTAGTGGGTCCACAGTTGACCACGTTTGACCAAGTCAACATTGACCAAAATTGACCAAAACTTCCAGAATTTCATTTTATAATATTTCTTAGTGCTCCATAATTTTAGGATTATTTATTGGGTATTTTCGTATTTTTCGGGTATTTAATTAACGAAACATGTTACGTATTTAATCGTTAATTGATACGAGTACGATACAATTAATTAGAGCCCAAACACAGCTGGTTTCTTTTTACCAAACCCACTTGGAAGAAACACAAAACCACCCCCAACAAACACAAAACCACTTTCCACCTCATCAATCCAAGTGCTTTTCATCTCAACCACTCCTTTTACTTTAAATCTCCACCCTTCCTTCCACCCAACTCCTCCTATAAATAAACCCCCACCCCCAACCATTTCTACCAAGCTAAAAAGCCAAATACTTGCTGGGATTTTTGAAGTGGAAGCTCTCTAAATATATCCAAACACTCTCTACACCCACTTCATCTCAAAAACCTTCTCTCTCTTATATATACTTACAATATATACAAGGTTTTTGTTCCATAAAGCTTAGTTCATCCAACCAAGCTCTCTCCCACCAAGCAAGCTCCTCTACCACTACCATCCGGCCTCCCGAAGGGCTGCCCAAGTTCGTCCACAAGCCAAAATCCGGCTGAACATCCGACGAATTTTTTCGGCGAACTTTTTCCGACGATCTCCAAAAGTGGTGATTTTTAGCTTCAATATCCGAGTCTTAACCGACCATATTTTTATACATATAAGAGCTCTATATCTTCATCTTATCTTCTTTATTAAGCTCTTATATCGGATCTCGAAACGAGACCATAAAAATCCGTACAAGGATTAATATTCGAACAACGATTCGAAATATTACAACACCTCAAAAAGAGGTTATATTTGACGACGGTCAAATTATTATATCGAGCTTGATTTAATTCCCTTCTATCACCTTAGTGTTCCGAGGGAAAAGAATCTATAAGCCACTAATTAAAACTTTAACGCACTTTGGCCATTAATATTTTATTATTGTGATATATATAATTGTACTAAAGCGTGATTTGTTTCCCTTCTATCACCTCTAGTGTTCCGAGGGAAATAAGTTATTAAGCTTGTATTTATATATTTTGCGCACTTTTTATTCTCGTCCTCACACTTGTGAGTGATTTTACTTTCCGCGCCTTTTTTTTCCGTCCTCACACTTGTGAGTGATTTTACTTTCCGCACTAATTTAACGCATAATAGCGGCCCTCGGTTTATCCTATAGATAAAACGAGCTACTTTTCTGCACGTGTGTGTTATATTTGTGTGTGGTGTTTATTTGGCCAAATTAATATTGAAGTGCAAATTGTTAAAGTAAAAATTGTAACACTCTCGTTTAAATATAAGTACGTATAGTCTATATTAAGACTATATCGAACGAGAAGTTGTGTATCAAAGATCCTTAAGCTATAAAGCGTATCAAGGACTTGATTTTTACATTACTTCGAAAATAGACGTATTTTCAATAAAGAAGTAATTTTAAGTATACTTCGATCTTTACAAAAAGACGAACCAAAGTATACGATTATAAACTTTATAAGCCTACGAGCTTAAAGGACTTAAATATTTACAAACTCCGAGATATATTTAAATCTCACTATACAGAGTATTGTATTAAAAGTATTCTTCGATCTACAAGTCATATCGACTAAAGAATACACATAAAGTCATAAGCATATAAGGCTTATTGAACTTAATTATAATTAATATTCGTGTAAGAATATTATAGTCACCCTAGGACATATTAAGTCCAAACCTCTTTTTATATTACGGTTTGTTTCGTAGATATTGTTTTCTAAGTTTTGCAGTGAGGTGAAGTTGAAGTGAGGTGATTCTCGTTCTAAGACCCAAGTCCTAGGCATTAGCGGGGAGTTAGTGGCCTTTGCACCGTGAAGAAGAGGAAAGACCCAAGACCTTTCATCTAAGATCCAAGACCGGCAAAAGCAAGGAATTCAAAGACTACACCAAGGGTTCTACATCAACTTTGAAGAAGTAGCGGGGAGTTGCTGTCTAAGATAAGTTGTGTAGGTTTCACAACGACTTTGAGGGAGTAACGGGGAGTTACGTTCCAAGACAAGTCTTGTGGGTATTACATTTATTTTGAGGTAGTAGCGGGTAGTTACGTATCAAGATAAATATTTGTAAGGTTGTGTAAGGCTTCTCCGCCTACTATAAAGGAGTCTTTTTGTAGTGGAAGAAATCTCGAGTCCGGAGAGGAGCTCGGGGACTGGAGTAGGGGTGAGCGAATCCATTAGGGGTTGCGCCATCGCTAACCCGGATAAAATCTCCTGTGTGGTATTTTCTTTCCTTGTCTTTTATTTATGCACTTATAAACTGCATAAACGACTCGGTAAAGTTTTAAAAAGGGAAAATTATTTTAAAACGCCATAATAATTTTTAAATTGGTAGTTAAGCTATTCAACCCCCCCTTCTAGCTTAATATAGCCCTCTTATAGGACCTAACAAGTTCTTCAATACCTAAGAAAGGAATACATCACTTCACTGGGCTCTAATGCCAAATCTCTGACTGATAAGTGGATTTTATATCCACTTGGAGCGTTCCATATCGGCTTAAATTGATTGTCTTGGACTCAAGTTTATTGTAGTTTTGATGTGTTTTGCTTAGTTGTGCAGAGTTACAAGAATGTCGATTATGGGTAATGCTTCTATCGTGTTTGGAGGATTAATTGATTAAAATTCGGATTTTCCGGGAAGGTTGCGCAGTCTACACTGTTTTGGCCATATCTGGAGTTCTAGAAGTTCGTTTTCAGCGATCTAACAGCTCACGCGAAGCTTGATAGATTTTCTACAACCTGGGATAGATAGCAAGTGCAGGGAGAGTGCTGAATAAATTCGCGCGCGTGTTCTATGAGAAGAAAAGCAGAAAAAATCCAGTTTTGCCCTTTTTCTAATTCTAATTATATTTTGGGCAGGTTTTAGTACCTTAATCGAATTCTAATTGTAATAGAAGGTAATTTCCTACTGGGCAAGAAATCTAGAGCCTATTTAAACACATCTTAGCATTGTAATTAGAGAGTATTATTATTGTAACATAGCTTAGATCTGCAAGGGAGAAAAAGAGAGAAGGATTCAACGCTCGTGACAAGCAACGGATCTAGATCTACTTCATCTTTTGCGTTATTCTGGATTCTAGATTTTTTTCTTAACTCTTTGTTTATTAATATAATTACTTCTTTTATTCATATCTTGTTTTATATCATGTTATCATCAAATCCCATGACGATGAACGGTTCGATTATGAGCTAATCATTGTCATGGGATTCTAACGGAGTTTTCTATGTAGCTTAGTAGTTTGTAAGCTTTAAAGATTTATGTGTGGTGAATTCTTGATATCCTCGTATGGTTGTGTTTCATGTATTTAGATGCGTCACGAACATCTAATTTGTTAATCTCTTGCGAAACGAGAGTGGATCTTGAGATTTAGAACTTGCCATGCTAGCATAAGATAGGTTGATGTTTTAACATCATGATTTGTGGCGTAAATAGAGATATTATGCTGCCCTATGTGATCTATGTGGATAACTTGTGCTTAAACCGTTATGTTTTCAAATTCTATAGAGATATAGGGTCTAAACATATTTGGTGTCTACCCATCTTCTATCTCTTTTGTGGATGCATGCGTAGTTTGGTATTAGTATACCGAGAGGTAGCTTTTACTTGTTTCGTGTTGTCCGATCAGATATCAAAACCATCACATGTATTGATTAAAGGCTGCGACTCTAAGTGAAGTAGATAATGAAGTTAGGATTCCATGTTTATTCTCATATAAGTAATTCGATTTTAGATCTCATTAGCTATTTAATTCTTAAATTGCATATTAGTTAAATTTAGTTAATTAAAATCTCAATTAATTACTTGTCTTAGCAGTGAATTAAGATCATACATTATTGAATAGGTGCATTTACTGAAAAGAACCATAACCTGATCCCTGTGGGAACGAATTTGGACTTAACCTTATATATTACTTGTGACCACGTACGCTTGCGTATTTTAGTGTAAACAAGTTCTTGGAGCCGCTGTCGGGGATCATCGGTGTTTAATTTAGTTTATGTGCTTGTCATCAGTGGTCGTTCGCGTTCACTGACTCAGATTTCTTACTTAGTTGTTTGTTTCGTGGTGTTTTCAGGTACTTGAACGTGTATGCAAACACGTTTGCAGGCTCGTAAGGAAAAACTGGCAGAAGAAGAACTTGAGACTACAGTAGAGATGGGTGACGCAGCAGCAGCAGTCAAGGCTTTGAAGGACTATTCTCAGCCGAAAATCACTGACATACAATCTAGTATTGTCAGGCTAGCTATTGCAACAAACAACTTTGAGATCAAGCCGAGCATAATTCAGATGGTGTAGAATTCGGTTCAGTTTGGGGGTGCTTCGACAGAGGATCCTAACATGCACATCCGGGACTTTATCGAGATCTGCGACACTTTCAAATTTAATGGTGTGTCGGAGGATGCTATCAAGTTGAGGCTTTTCCCATTCTCTTTGAGGGATAAGGCTAAGGGCTGGTTACACTCTCTACCACCTGGTTCCATTATTACATGGGTAGATCTTGCTCATAAGTTCCTTACTAAATTCTTCCCTATGGCGAAAACTGCAGCAATAAGGAACCAGCTGACTCAATTCCAACAGCAATCTGGCGAGTCTTTGTGTGAGGCATGGGAACGTTACAAGGAGATGCTTCGTAGGTGTCCACATCATGTCATGCCTGATTGGATGATTATTAACGGTTTTTACAATGGGTTGGGAGCACAGTCTAGACCTTTGCTAGATGCAGCATCAGGTGGAGCTCTGTGGGCTAAGAGCTATGCCGAGGCTTATGATTTAATTGAAATGATGGCTGCTAATGAATATCAAAATCCAACCCAGAGACTATCTCAAGGCAAGGTAGCAGGTGTTCTTGAAGTTGACACAGCTTCTGCTATTGCAGCTCAGTTGAAGGCTCTTACGATGAAGGTGGATTCTCTTGCTAATTATGGAGTTCAGCAGGTTGCTAGTATTTGTGAGCTATGTGCGAGCGCACATGAGACGAATCAGTGTGTTATCTCTTCTGAATCAGCACAATTTGTAAGTAATTTTCAGAGACCTGCTGCACCAGTTCCAGCCACCTATCATCCAAACAACAGGAATCATCCTAACTTCAGCTGGAGCAACAACCAAAGTGCTCAACAACCTCAGCAGTCCTATCAGCAGTTTCAGAGTCAGGAAGCTAGGTCATTCAATCAAGGCTATCAACAGCAGTATGCTCCAAGGCAATCATATCAGCTTCCGGGATTTCAGCAGCAACCCCAGGCTCATGCGGGGAAATCTTCTAATGAAAAATCAGAAGTGGATGATTTGAGGATGATGATCAAGAACCTGCAAGCTTCTCAGAAGCTCTTGGAAAATCAGATGGGACAGATTGCAAGTGCTTTGCTCAGTAGGCAACAATGAACTCTTCCAAGTGATACGGAAGCAAATCCAGGTAGAAGGGAAAGCAAAGAACAGGTCAATGCAGTTTCTTTGAGATCTGGAAAAGTCACGAGGGATCTTAAATCAGCAGCTAAGGAAGATGAAGATGTTCAGAATCAGCAGGTTGAAAAATCTGCAGTGCTAGAAATTGAGAAATCTGATTTAGTGGCTGATCAGCTTGATGGTGAGAAGAGCAAGAAACTTGTTGAAAAGTCTACTTCAGAGCAATCTTCAAAGAATAATCAAATATATCCTCCTCTTCCATATCCTGGACGCTTGCAGAAAAGTCAAGAGAAACAGTTTCAGAAGTTTATGGATGTCTTCAAGAAATTGTCCATTAACATTCCTTTTGTTGAAGCATTGGAGCAGATGCCGAGGTATGCAAAGTTCATGAAGGATATTTTGTCACGAAAGAGAAGGTTGGAAGAATTTGAAACAGTGGCTCTAACGGAGGAGTGTAGTGTAGTTCTGCAGCAGAAGTTGCCACCTAAACTTAAAGATCCGGGGAGTTTCACTATTCCGTGCACGATTGGCAACCTTTCTTTTAGAAAGTGCTTGTGTGACTTTGGAGCTAGCATCAATCTCATGCCTTTATCTGTGTTCAAGCAACTTGGTCTGCCAGAGCCAAAGCCAACCAATATCTCTTTGCAGTTGGCTGATCGATCTATCACATATACAAGGGGCATAGTGGAGGACGTTTTGGTGAAAGTTGATAAGCTTATCTTCCCAGCTGATTTTGTTATCTTGGATTTTGAAGAAGACAAGAAGATTCCCATAATCTTGTACTTTGATTGATGTGCAAAAAGGAGAGCTTACAATGAGGGTGCAAGATCAGAATGTCACCTTTAATGTTTTCAAGGCCATGAAATTTCCGACAGAGGATGAAGAATGTTGCAGTGTGGAAATGGTTGATACGGGTCAGAGAAAGAAGTTTGATCAGTTGTTGAGCGAAAAGTCGGACACACACGTGCTAAAGCATCACATCAGTGATTTCATCGACAGTTCTTAAATTCGAGATCTTTCGAATGTAAAGCTTGGGAAACTTCCACCACATTTGAGGTATGTCCTTTTGAATAATGAGCTAGTGATTTTTGAAGAGGGGCATGATAATGTGTTGCGAAGGTGGAAAGCTGATGATAAGGAAGAAGAAAGTTTTGTTCAGCCGTTCGAGTCGGAGAAGCACATTAAAGGTGTGAAGAAGAAAAAGAAGAAGATTAAGCTGTTGGATAGAAAAATTTGGTTGAAGTCTGACGGGAGAAATTTGTGGAAAACAAGCAAACAAGAGATTAACGTTCGTATGAATGGTCTATCTGTTGAGGACGGTTCAGTTGTTCTTTTGAAACCGCCATGAGTTGAGGAAGTAACGTCAAGCTATTGACGTTAAAGAAGCGCTTCGTGGGAGGCAACCCATGCATTAGTGTTCTTTCAAAAAAAAAGTGAGAGAAGAGTGAAAGAAAAAAAAAAGAATTTCAGAACGCGCCTGCGCTGAGTGCGCAAGCCGCGCAGTCTGTGCCATGTCACGCAGGAGGAAGTCGCGCAAACCGCGCAGTCAGCGCCTGTAACGCAGGCAGCATATGCGTTACAGCCTCCAGAATTTGTTTTTCAGCCGATTTTTTGTGTTTTCACCTCCAAAATTCCCCCAAATTTTATCCTAACTCAAATTTATTCAATCCCTAATTCCTAAATCTATTCTAGATCAATTCCATACCCTTCTAAATCTCTCCTACACTCTATTTTTTTTTCAAACCTATCCATCATCTTATATATATACACACCCATACTTACAAATCCTATTCCTCTTCTATTTATTTAAATATCTAAAAATTCAATTCTAAAGAGGAATTAATTACAAGTTCACCTCTTTGATTCGTAATTGGTTTATCTCTTCTCTAATCCTATTTTTATTACGAATTTGTGTTCTTGTAAATTGGGGATTTTGTATTATTCTTGGTATTGGGGCTATTTTTGGTGTGATATTTCTTGGTGATTATTGGTTGAGCTTCTTGAGAGTTGGGTATTGATTCGTATGGCTCCTAAGCGTGGGAGAGGGGTTGCTAGTGTTGCAAAATTTTTGTTTTCAACGACGGAGGTTGAATTTAATCGGTTGTTGTTGAGGACAATTGCTAAAGAAAGGGGATTTTTGCTGAACAAGCATGTTGAGTTGCGATGGGGAAGGATATGTACGGCGCCTTGTAGGTATGTTTTCTGCTATCCCTCGTATTTACTTCCATTCAATGCGGACATTGAATATTTTAAGTTTGGGGGTGGTTTGAGGGTTTAGTAGTTGTTGTTGTATTATTTGTTCATGTAGGATTCATGTTTTGCATATTAGTAGTAGTAATTCATGCATATATGTTCGTATTAATTACATTTGTTTCATATAGGACATTCTGTTTTTGTTTCGTATACCATGTGAGTTCATATTAGTTGCATTTCATGGCATGCATATTTCATGATCCCTTAAGACGAGCTAATTCTGATTGGAAGGTAGGTGTCTAATTGAGTGTGGTAATGATGAATAGAGGGTTGACTTATAGTTTCTATGAAATTGACTTATGTGTTTCAGAAACAAAACCAATTACACAGTCTCATTGGGTGCTTTTGGGCTAGGTTAGGGTCATGCTTGTTTGGATGTTTTGAGATTTAATCACTTGTTTATATTTAGAATTTTCGTTATTCCCTTGATAGCCTAGAACATTTAAGTCTAAGTTTGGGGGAAAACAGGGATTTCATGCTTAAATTGTAAATAATTGTCAATAATGGCTAGGCGTCAAATGGCTAGTAGCCGGCTCATATTTATATGAGTAGTCTAGGGTTGGAATTGAGAATGCTCATTCCAGATTGCATAAAAAAAATAGGAAAAAAAGAAAGAAAAAAAAAAGAAAAAGAAAAAAAAAGTCAAAAGTGTCAATTGTTTATATGCAAAATTAACCAGGGTGAGCTCTTTAATACTCGAGTAATTAAGTTCTAGGGGACTTTGTGCCTAGTGACCTAAGACTTTTATAGTTTGGGATCCACTAACCCAACGCTCGCTAAATGGGTATTATTGTATAAGCCTTTTGGGGTCTCATCCATTGCACGGTTAAATAACCATGATTGTATATATGTGTCGTAGTAGTTAGTAATAAAGCATGAATTTCTGTCTACCTTGGATAAGGATGGAGGTGTTCCTAGGTTATGAAGTGTCTACAGTCTATTCTATTTATAAATCTGTGATTGTCTTGACGAAGAGCTTGTATGATTTTTGACCTAGTTTTTGGAGTATTTCTGATGAGCATTGCACACACGCACGTTTCTGTTCATGTATTGTTAGTATACGGGAACTTGGTCGAGCTCTATTTGGATTTAGTTGCATTCTCTAAGATATTTTCTTGCTAGTTGGTTTTGGTTAGTTTGAAGGGGATCGTTGCATTTTTCATATTAGTTGCATTCATGCATTGCATTACATTAGGTTAAATGGATTTTGTGGGTACATTCGCTATAGGCCCTCACGAGACCTTACTCGTCCACTAGGGCTGCCTAGGGGTTTAAAGGGCTTGTTGCATATGCCAAATGCAACCGTGATCACCTACGGAAGTGGTACTAGTTAGTTAGTTGTTTATGCTTGAGGACAAGCATCGGTTTAAGTTTGGGGGTGTGATAAGTGGATTTTATATCCACTTGGAGCGTTCCATATCGGCTTAAATTGATTGTCTTGGACTCAAGTTTATTGTAGTTTTGATGTGTATTGCTTAGTTGTGCAGAGTTACAAGAATGTCGATTATGGGTAATGCTTCTATCGTGTTTGGAGGATTAATTGATTAAAATTCGGATTTTCCGGGAAGGTTGCGCGGTCTACACTGTTTTGGCCATAACTGGAGTTCTAGAAGTTCGTTTTCAGCGATCTTACAGCTCACGCGAAGCTTGAGAGATTTTCTACAACCTGGGATAGATAGCAAGTGCAGGGAGAGTGCTGAATAAATTCGCGCACGTGTTCTATGAGAAGCAAAGCAGAAAAATTCCAATTTTGCCCTTTTTCTAATTCTAATTATATTTTGGGCAGGTTTTAGTACCTTAATCGAATTCTAATTGTAATAGAAGGTAATTTCCTGCTGGGCAAGAAATCTAGAGCCTATTTAAATACATCTTAGCATTGTAATTAGAGAGTATTATTATTGTAACATAGCTTAGATCTGCAAGGGAGAAAAGGAGAGAAGGATTCAACGATCGTGACAAGAAACGGATCGAGATCTACTTCATCTTTTGCGTTATTCTGGATTCTAGATTTGTTTTCTTAACTCTTTGTTCATTAATATAATTACTTCTTTTATTCATATCTTGTTTTATATCATGTTATCATCAAATCCCATGACGATGAACGGTTCGATTTTGAGCTAATCATTGTCATGGGATTCTAACGGAGTTTTCTATGTAGCTTAGTAGTTTGTAAGCTTTAAAGATTTATGTGTGGTGAATTCTTGATATCCTCGTATGGTTGTGTTTCATGTATTTAGATGCGTCGCGAACATCTAATTTGTTAATCTCTTGCGAAACGAGAGTGGATCTTGAGATTTAGAACTTGCCATGCTAGCATAGGATATGTTGATGTTTTAACATCATGATTTAAATAGAGATATTATGCTGCCCTATGTGATCTATGTGGATAACTTGTGCTTAAACAGTTATGTTTTTAAATTCTATAGAGATATAGGGTCTAAACATATTTGGTGTCTACCCATCTTCTATCTCTTTTGTGGATGCATGCGTAGTTTGGTATTAGTATACCGAGAGGTAGATTTTACTTGTTTCGTGTTGTCCGATCAGATATCAAAACCATCACGTGTATTGATTAAAGGCTGTGACTCTAAGTGAAGTGGATAATGAAGTTAGGATTCCATGTTTATTCTCATATAAGTAATTTGATTTTAGATCTCATTAGCTATTTAATTCTTAAATTGCATATTAGTTAAATTTAGTTAATTAAAATCTAAATTAATTACTTGTCTTAACAGTGAATTAAGATCATACATTGTTGAATAGGTGCATTTACTGAAAAGAACCATAACCTGATCCCTGTGGGAACGAATTTGGACTTAACCGTATATATTACTTGTGACCACGTACGCTTGCGTGTTTTAGTGTAAACACTGACTCCTGGTGAAGTGTATCAGGCTATAAATTATTCTTACAAGGGATTCCTCAAGGCTGCTCACTATCTTGGAAAGGGAGTTAAAACAGAAATCAATAAAGTATGTGATGCAACAGCCAAGGAAGTAAGTGAAATAAAAAGAGAATTTGTTGCCAAGTTTCCCACTCTAGATCTTGTCCTCAAAACTATACAAGACTGCAATCTACCTACCAAGATGGACAATGGCTTGGCTTTGCTTCATGGAACTGTCAGTAATCTAGCAACTCAATTTCAAAATCTATCTGGTCAGATAACTGATGCCAATGCCATGCTGAGGACTCTTTTTGCAAATTAATATGGAGATAAGCTGGTGACTGAAGTCTCTGTTCATGAAATGACCAAATTTGAGCTATTGAGGCTCAAGGAACAATCACTGTCTGGTTTTAAATCTACTGAGTTATTAAAAAAGGTGGATGCTCTGGAGAAAGAAGTGACCTCTCTCATCTTACAGACACAGTTGCAACTCTTACTGAAAAGTTGGACACTTAAGCCACCACCATAGCTGAGGTTCTTCTTCACCAACAACTGATGCTGTCTGCTATGATGAAGCACATGGGACTCCCTCTGTCTGATAAATCTATCAATCCCACCTCTTCCAACCCAAATACCCCTACCAAAGCCTCTATGCCTGACAACAAGCCTAAAGGGGATAAGAGGACCTTAAGGAACTCAAAACCTAAGGGGGGAGAAACCTAAGGAGAAAGGTATTGTCATTACTGAGGGTGGTCAAGGTTCAAAAACTACAACTCATGTTCAAGGCAAAGGGAAAGCTAAAACTGATGAACCTCCATCTTTCATGCCAGTTGTTACTCTACCACATGTGCACATCACTAGTCCAAGTGGCCAAAAGCAAACTGTCACAACTACAGTGGTGACAGGTTCCATGTCAAGTGATCTAGTCCAAGCCTCCAGATATGAAGATGATCCAGTTGAAGTTAATGTGGTTACAGAGGCCAAACTGATAGAAGTAGCAAATTCAGAGATTTATCATGATGCTACATTCTTGAAGTTTCTGCAAGCCTCAAAGGCAAAGGTTGGAGGAGATACACTGCTGTACAGAAGGAGCCTCAAAGATCAAATCAAATATCTAACAGTGATTCCAAGAAAGCTAAATCAAATCTTTCGCAAGGAAATTATGATGGTGACCAATGGCAAAATATGGCATCTATCTTATGACACCTTGAAAGTCCTAAAATTCACTGAGATTGACGCTATCTTGGAACTAATTGAGCAGAAAGGGGAGAACAACAAGAGTCTGTACTCTGAACTAAGGAATGGTCAACAAGCTAGATTGCCTGAAGTGTGCATTAATCCAAGAACCATTCTCTATCGGTCTGGTACAAAGATAGAAGATGTCAATCAGCTTGTCATTCCCAAGGATCTCACTATCAAAAATCACAGACTTATAATTGACATCATTGATCAACTGCAAAAGAAGAATGGGATAAGGACTGCTGAAGAGTTGGAAGCATTGAATATTCTCAGATCTTTCATAGCAACTGGCTCTGTCCCAGAGATGGCTAAAGCAAGGAGGAATAAGGATGATAAAGATGAAGACAAGAGTGATGGGAGGAGAAGACATCACATGAGTGATAAGGGTGATGAAGACAAGAAAGGTGATGATGAACAAAGCAAAGTCTATGAGAGGAAAAGTGGAAAACAACAAGCCTTAGGCATTGCTAACTGTAATCTCACCATAACACAAGACTCTAAGTCTAGGGTGAATACAATTAGTAGTGACCTACCAAAATCTACATCCATGGCCTTTGCAACTGCTTTGCCACCTCAAGAAGAGAAGAAGATACAAATCAAGAAACCATCTGTATGTTTCCAAAAGCAAACTGCTAATGGTATACTACAGTGGTCTGCAAGCAAAGGTCATAAGTTTCTGCCAAGCATTGGAGTGAAAAAGGTTAAATTCAAGCATGCTGCAAGAAGGGTGAAGTTACCCAAGTCAAGGGCCCTAACTATCTATCCAGGACTGAAACTCCAACCACTAGATGAAGATTTTGATTGTTGAGTTCGTTCCCACTGAGATCTGGTTTAGGTTTCAATTCAGTCAATGCACCTATGCAATAATGTATGGTTTTTATTCACTTCTAAGACAATTAAGAAATTTGAGGTTTTGATTATCTAAATTAACTAAGAAACAAATTAACAAACTAAGAATTAATTAACTAACGAGAATTTAAATCGAATTAATTATGCAATAGAAAACATGGGATCCTAACTTCATTAAATACTTCACTTAGAGTTGATGCCTTTAATCAAAGTATGTGATGGTTATGATAACTGATCAGACAACACGAAACAAGTATAGGCTACCTCTCAGTATACGAATACCAAACTACTCATACATCCACAAAAGAGATAGAAGATGGGTAGACACCAATTATGTTTAGACCCTATATCTCTATAAGAATTGAAAACATAACGGTTGAAGAACAAGTTATCCATTAAGATCACATAGGGCAGTATAAGTATTCTCATCTTACATTACGAATCACGTTGATAACAATCATGAACCTATGCTAGCATGGCAAGTTCTAAATCTCAAGATCCACTCTCGCTTCACAAGAGATTAACAAAACAACTTAGATGTTAGCTACGCATCCAAGAAGAATAAGCACAACCATACAAGGATATCAAGAATTCATCACACACAATTCTTTAAAGCAAACAAACTACTAAACTACATAGATAAATCCGTTAGAATCCCATGACAACGATTAGTTCATAATCGAACCGCTCGTTATCATGGGATCTGATGAAACCATGATAATAAACAAAGTATGAATAATAATAAAACTAGAATAATAAGGTTTAGAAAACAAATCCGAAATCCAAAATAACGTCTAATAGAAGGATGAAAAGATGTAGATCTAGATCTCCGTTGCTTGTCACGAGTGTTGGGAATCCTTCTCCAAGTCTCTCTCTGTGTTTATTCTAAGTAATGATACAAATTATAATGATACAATGTGTTTTTATAGGCCCTAGAAGTCTTTCCCAACAAGAAAAACCCAAAATTACATCTTAAAATCGAAACTAGAAAGATAATAGAGTTTTTAGGAGGAAAAATCAAAAATTCCAGCAACTCTGCCAGGCCGCAGCGCGAACTCCAGGCCACGGCGCACTTCTGTTTCTGCCCAGCCAGGCCGCAACGCGCCTGCTAGGCCGCGGCGCGCCCCTGTTGATGTCCGAAGTGATTTTCTTCGTCATTTCGTCGTTCTTTTGCTGATTTCTCTTGTTCTTTCTTCGAGCAATGCCATCCTCGATCCTAGAACTCAAAACTCTCCTAAGATTTGTACGAAACTTGGTGTCAAACTCTTCCAAGATTTGTATGGAAAACTTCATTCTTTATTTTACTCTTGAAATCCGCCCAAAATCACGAAATTCGCCAAACCTAACTGACGATTCGTAGCCCTGCACAACTAAACGAAACACATCAAAAACAAAATAAAACCCGAAACCAAGACATCAATTTAAGCCAAAATGGAACGCTCCAAGTGGATATAAAATCCACTTATCAGAAGACCAACTGCAATTTCTAAGAGCTCAAAGAATCTACTATGCTGCAATTGTGAATGACTGCCTTGAAATCAAATACACTGATGGAAACAGATGAAATTCAAACAAGGAGGTTGTCAAAATTGGGGCAAGCTATATGAGATAGAAAAAATTATTGCATTATTGGATTCTGAAGACAAA
The DNA here is from genome assembly GCA_036435485.1 of Saposhnikovia divaricata. Lineage (NCBI taxonomy): Eukaryota > Viridiplantae > Streptophyta > Magnoliopsida > Apiales > Apiaceae > Saposhnikovia > Saposhnikovia divaricata. Next base: position 60,498,922 of record CM071597.1, on the reverse strand, counting down.
GTGGAGAGAGTATGGAAGCTGGAGTTGATTGATTTTGTGAAGATGAAGAGAGACTATGCTGAGAAGATAAAAAAGGGGTGCTTTGAGAAATGGCTAAAAAGGGAGAAGGAGATTGATAGGCTAGAAGTTGAATCAGAAAAGCTAAGGGCAAAAGGATTGTGTAAAGTTCAATTCAATCCCTATGTTGTGAAGTATAGGAGAAGAAATGGAGATCAGGTCAATATAAGAATGAACCTACTCAATCACTATCCTGCCAACATTCTGAAGCCAGTACTTGAAGATTTCAAGAACTCTATTCTGCTTGAAGAATTAGATGCTATGGCAGAGATCATAAGAGCTATGGATGAGAATGTAAGAAAGGAGAAAGAAAGGAAACGGAAGGCATATGATGATCTACTAGCCAAGGCAATGGAGATGGAATCAAATGACAAAGGCTAGTATTTCATCATAATCTGTAAGATCACTCATTGTAGTTCTATCCATGTTGTTAATCAATTTCATACATGTACTGTCAAGTTTTATCTTTATGTATGTTAGGCTTGTTATCAGACATGAAATTGTGACTAAGGGTCTCACTCACAATTTGGGGGAGATTGTTAGTCATAGAGGCATGCCTGAGTACATCTAATAACAAGCCTAATTGTTTGTAATGCTTTGCATTACCTACATGACCTCTTAACTGAGGGAACCTCTAGTTGTAGAGTTTCTACTTGTTGTAGTACTTGTAATAGGCATCAATTTCTATCTGTGTAACTGTAATTAAAAGTCAGAGAATATTGCTTGAAAGAAGTTCCAAGGATCATGCCTCAAGCTTGAAGATCAAGATTTTCAAAATAAACATAATTAGATTTTGGAGAATGAAAATTTGCCTAAGTACCAATTCGAGAAGTATGTTTGTTATATTCGAGAAGTCTAGCCTTCGAGAAGTTAGGGATTCGATATCTCAAAAGACATTATTCGATATCTCTGAATGCACTGTTCGATATCTCATTCGATATCTCAGAAATTTGATATGTCTACTACTCTATTCGAGAACTCAGAAAGTCAACAAGTCAAAGCATCATTCGAGTTCTCTAGGAGTCAACAAGTCAAGGTTCATTCGATATCTCAAAGACTCAGAAAGCTATTCGATATCTCAGGGATTCGATAAGTTAAATGCTCTATTCGACAACTCAAGGATTCCTGAAGAAAAGAGCTATTCGAGAAGTAATTCGATATGTCAACTTTGAAATATTCGAGAACTCAGAGTTATCAATCAAGTCAATTCTAGTTCTCGAATCAATCACTAAGTTACTTCTCGAATACAATCTTGGAGACAAAATACTGGAGAAATTTTACAAGTCAGAAACCTGCAACAAGCCAAAGCACTTTATGGACCACAAACTGTAAAGTACTTTGGAAAGCCTACAAAGAAGCTTGAGAGATGTACAAGAGATAAAGAGCTAAAGAAGTGGATCTGAGCAGAACCTCAAGAAGTCAAACCTTTAGCGGTTTGGATGCTTACTCAAAAAGGATAGACACACTAGAAAGTAAATTTGTTTAGCTACCTTATTTGTAGTAAGTAGGTTGTATTCATGTTCTATAAGAATACAACCTCACTACTCTAGCAGTTAATTTTTTCACATACATATTCAAGATATACATCTCTCTGAGAAAACGAAGCTGAGAATAATACCATTTGTATTCACAGGTTGTAGCAAATCTTTATCTAATAAAATATTAGATTAAAGTGATATTGTGTCTTGTGTTGTTCATTTTCCGCACCTATATTTCTGCACACACACATAACACATATTTTGCTACATACATCAAACAGATTCAAGAACAAGAAAAGTTCAAGAATCCATTCACCCCCCCCCCTCTGTATTCTTTTGTGCGTTCACTACTCAACATGTAATGTTACTCTCTGCCCAAGTTATCTAATTATGTTATTATATATCTCTGTTTGATTAGAATCTATCTATCAAGTTATTAAAATTTTACCTATACTAGCTTATAACCCGTGCGATGCACGGATTTCTTTTGATATATAATAAATTTTATTTTATGTTACAATTATATTTTTATATAATCATTATTTACAATATTTTATTTTATTTTAATTTAAATTATTTACTATAAATTTAGTTAATGATATGCATGGTTTAAAACTTATATTATAAAATTTTAAAATAAATATGTCGTTGATGGAATTCGAACCTTGAAATTTTAGTAAATTAATTTAATCATATAATATATCTATTCATTAGATCTAATGGTTCTGATTTTTTTACTAAAAATCTAACGGTCATTATTCATAAATAGTATAGATTATTGATATGGTGTTTTTTTATTATGTTATAAATTTTATTTAATATTATATAATAGTATAGATTTAAGGTTTTGTTGATATTAAAAATAAATATTATTAACCAACCAAGCAAATTTGATATGTCTGCTCTTAGATTAGGATATGAGAATTGAATACCATTACTTGAACTCAAGAATACAAAATTAAAATGGGCACCTTTTATTAGAAACAATATATGCATCGACCTATCCAGTTATCAATAATATTGATTTTTAAACGATTGCTATAGCCGTTTCTCTCTCTCCTCCTCTCCTAAAAAATACAAAACTAAAGTTTAGGGGTTGACATCTGCGTTTTGGTTGATGATAAGCCCATTTTTATTGTTTGCCTTGATTTTCCTTTGTTTTTCAATAAATTTCTCTCTTTATTGAGAGTCTAGAACCACGTTGATGGGTTTTATCTTCTAATATATTGGATTTTGTACTTTCTCCTTGTGAATGATAACTCCCGTTTCTTTTTCTTGATTTTACATTGTTTTTCAATAAATATATCTCTTTATTGAGAGTCTAGTATCCCGTTAGTGGATTTTGTCTATCCATATATTGGGTTTTGTTCTTTCTCGTTCGAGAGTAGGTTCTTTTTAGCATCCCATGATTTTGTTATATTGGTTCATTAATTTGGATAGTATAGAATCGCAGTTATGGTCAGTTGTTCGATTACGTTCTCATAAATCACATATGTATTTCCCTTACAATTAGAATACATTTTTGGATTATTTCGCTAGAGTGATGTACCACAATTTAAGATCTGATCAACGATTTTAGTTTGGATTGAGGAAACCTTGTTACCTTGATATGATCTATTTTAAAATGTGTTTGTCCAATCTTGATTATTTTTGCAGATGTATGACATTTTATTGATAAATTATTTACCTATAAAAATAGTGATTTAGAAGAAAATTTGAATAATTATTTGTGTTGATGACATATGCCCTTCTGTTGATAAATTAATTATCTATAAAAAAAAGTGATTTATTAGAATTTTGTGTTGAGTTAACCAATTTGCTATGAAATATCAAAAAAATAGTGATTTATTAGATTTTTTGCACTGAGTTGACCAATTTGTTATGAAAATATTCACTAACAATATTTTTATTTACTCAACAAAATTCAAAAATCGGCAAAAATATTTCAGAAAAATATTTAATAAATAAAAATATTAAAAATAATATTTAAATACAACCGATTAATGATCCGATTAATACGTCCGATTAATCCCCACCTACCCGATTAGGTGCTAGACGATACCCCGACCGCCCTGAGCCGCCTAGCAATTTCTGGAACACTGACTCTAGTACATAACTGTACATTCTATCCCCCTCTTTTAACATAATTCAGTGTTTTTTTTGTCTTAGAATAAAATTAAAAAACTTTTTTTCACTCTTAAAAATATATTTAAAAAAATTCCGTAGATATTTCCGAGTACGATGCAAAAAGAACCTTAATTAAGAATGTCATAACTTTAATATATTAATTAAGTTTAAAAAAAGTTCTTTATCTAAACTGTATGACATACAAGCCTAAATAGTCAATAAAAAAATAATTCTTTATCTAGTTACTCCCTCTGTTTCATAATGCTACTTCCATTCGCAATGTCGGTTTTGTTCATTACATGAGATAAATTATTAATTTACACCAAATCTATAAGACCAAATATAGCCATGAATGATCTTGTTGGATTCGTATTTGTTAGAGCATCTTCAAGAGCATCTTCATTTTGGCTCTTAAGTGAAATTTTAGGAGAGAGAAGAAAAAAATGTGCTCCAAGAGACTCTTAGTCACTCCTAAATTCAATAAATATGTAATCTCTCTCCTCAATTGTAAGAGCTTCTATCCACTCCTAAGAGCAAGTCCAATGCAATGCTATTCTTGGTGCTATTGCTATATTATAGCACCAAGTGCTAAAAAACTCATTTCCAAAGGGGTGCTATAATTGGATGCATCCTTGGTGCTATTGCTATATTATGCATCCTTGGTGCTAAATTTGAAACCAAGGATGAATTTATGCATCCATGCTACATCATCATTTAACTAGAATGAGATGAGTTTGTATTGAATATTCAATAGAAGTTAAAAGAGTTAAGTAAAAGTTAAAAGAGTTGGTTAATTTTTTTTTTTTGATAAAATCGTACATGCATTAAAATATCTCAAGGTTACAGATGATACAATCTCGAGCGGAAACATTCCACTCCGAAAGACCTGACATAGAATATGTCGCCCTCGCTAAGCAATGAGCTACAATATTCGTAGACCTAAGTGTGTAACACACTAACATTTCATCAAAGTGTTTATCCATATTATCCGTACAAGCCTCCAAGATAATATAATCCATCACCAAAACTCACACAAATGGTGAGAGAAAAGCAAACTCACACAAACAAGCGGTGAGATAATAACAAACTCACACAAAGGTGAGACAACAAAAAAACAAATCGATCTTACAATCGGAAAAGGGTTAAAAACCTTAGATCCGAATTAAACATAGATCAACTAAAAACCGGAATCCTCGAGGTTTAAACAACACTCGATTTTAAAATAGAAGAGGGGATGAAGAAGGGGGTGGATGAAGAAGATGACGGGATGAAGAAGGGAGGGGGTGAAGAAGGGAGGGGGGGGGAGATGCTAAGGTCGGCCGACTCTCATGCGGCTGTGGAGAGAGAATGGCTAGAATTATTAGCAGTTTTACTAATATGTTATGTGTTCCCAGAGTTAGATAAATTTGAAACTAGTTTTAGAACTAGCTTTGGAGGGTGAGTTTTATTTTAGCACCAAAATTCACTTTTGGTTCTATATTATAGCAATAGCAATAGCAATAGCAATTTAGCATCTAGCATTGGACTTGCTCGTAATATTTTATACTAAATTCATAAGCTAAATTCTCTCTCTTCCCCACTTTTCTTTTGTCTTTTTATGAATTCCACTTACTTTTAATAATATAAAATTAAATAAGGAGTGAGTATAAAGAGTATTGTTGGAGATGAATGTACATTAAGTTACTAAGAGCCAATATTTTATATTTTATTTAAGAGTGAGTTAAGAGACTCTTGGAGATGCTCTTAGTACTTTAATACAGTGAACTTTTTATATTTCATACTAATACTAAATTAAAGATATTGACAATTAAAAGTGTACGTAGACAATGTTGGGGAATATGGGTAATTACTTGGATTTTTTTGAAGTCGTGTGAACACTTTCAGATTGAAGTTATTTGTGGTTCACCCAAATAATTCAATCGGATAAAGTCAGAAATTCTGCAAGAAGAGAGAATGTGTTTTGCTGTGAATTTCAAATGAACCTGTGCAGAAAATGATCAATGCCACACCTATATATAGATGTCAACAGATGTGTCTTTTGCCAATAGACACATCTCAAGATGTGTCTTTTGCCAAAAGAAAAATCCCATTTCCAACAGTCATATCCAATGCTAATAGACACATCTCAAGATGTGTCTTTTCCCAAAAGACACATCTCATTCTAGCAGATGTGTTTGATGCCAATAGACATGTCTCATAAGCAATAATTCTGAAATCATAATGAACTCGAACAGAGCATGCACTCCGCATTCTCCCGACTTGTTCGATGTAACATTACAATTACATTGATCAACTAGCCAATCCAATTACACTAAAATATCCAACAATCCTCCCCCATTTTAGCGTAATCCATGATTAACTAAACAAAATCATAACAAACAACAAACTTATGCATAAATGAAATATCGTGACGATTGAATTTCACATTAGTATATTACACATTCCAAATATTCGAATACCAAGGTGTCACTATGGATTGAACCTTGGTTATTCATAGTGAATACATGAAGATAATATACACATAAATTTACATTCTCAAATGGTCTTACTCGACACTATGTTTTACTACCCTAATGTCCTAATCCTTCTTAAGCATATCAAAGCCAAGTCCAAGCTTCTTGAAGCGGCTAAACTTCATGCTCAAATAGGTAGTTCTTTTATTCTCGCACCTGCATATGCAATTTTTCAAAAGAACTATTAAGAAGATAAACTTCAACCTCCTTAACTTGCAGGTCTGAACACATACCTTGGGATGATGCTTTAATGTGTTCCAATCTCTAGATGTTAAGCTTTCCACATTGAATTCAGCACCTAATGTCACATTAGATGGGAATTGGGTATCTCAACATGAGAGGTTATTCGATGGACTTTAATCCCATCCCCACAGCCGACTTGTGCACAAGATCTCTACTCAACCCTTTGGTTAGATGATCGGCTAAATTATGTTGATTTCTTATAAACTCCATTGATATAACACCATGCGTGATAAGCTCACGAATCATGCTATGTCTAACACCTAAGTGTCTAGACTTGCCTTTGAACACTTGTCTATAAGCATTAGACAACGCAGACTCACTATCACATCTGATAGATATGGGTGATATCGGTTTAGGCCACAATGGAATCTCATAAATCAGATTTCTTAACCATTCAGCTTCTTTACCAGCCGCTGATAATGCCACAAATTCAGATTCCATCGTTGAATCAGTAATGCAACTCTGTTTCTTTGATGCCCAAGAGATAGCACCTCCCCCAAGTAGGAATACCCATCCACTTGTGGAAGAATGATCTTCCTTATTGGAAATCCAACTTGCATCTGAATGACCTTCAATAACCGAAGGAAATCCAGTATATGTCAAACCATAATCCATGGTTCCTTTCAAGTACTTGAACACTCGGCTTAAGGCTTGCCAATGATGTGAACTTGGTTTGCTAGTATACCTACTAAGCTTTCCAACAGCATAGGCAATATCTGGCCTAGTGCTTATCATGGCATACATGAGACTACCAATAGCCCTTGAATATTCAAGTTGTGATACTGCAACACCTGTATTAGGTAGGAGTTTAATACTAGGATCAAGAGGAGTGCTAACAGGAGAACAATCCTTAAAGTTAAATCTTTTCAGAATCTTCTCAATATAATGAGATTGAGAAATTGAAATGCCATTGTTCTCACGCTTGATTCTTATACCAAGAATCACCTCAGCCTCCCCCATGTCTTTCATATCAAAATTAGATGACAAGAACTTCTTGGTTTTATCCACTTGATTTTGGTCAGTACCAAAAATCAACATGTCATCCACATATAAACAAATTATAACTCCTTTACCAGAAGCATCAAATTTGCTGTATACACACTTGTCTGCTTGGTTAAGAAAATAACCGTTAGACAAGACCACAATATCAAATTTATCATGCCAATCCTTCGGTGCTTGTTACAGACCATAAATTGATTTCTTCAATTTACACACCTTGTTTTCACAACCAGGCATAACAAACCCTTCGGGTTGTTTCATATAAATCTCTTCATCTAATTCACCATTCAAGAATGCAGTTTTCACATCCATTTGGTGAATGACAAGGTTCTGTATAGCAGCAAGTGCTATTAACAACCTAATAGTAGAGGTTCTAGCAACAGGAGCATAAGTATCAAAATAATCAATCCCTTCTTTTTGTCTAAAACCTTGGATTACCAATTTGGCTTTAAACTTATCTATGGTACCGTCCACCTTCATTTTCCTTTTGAAGATCCATCTGTTTCCCAATGCCTTACAGCCAGGGGGCAGATCACTCAATTCCCAAGTATTATTATTCATGATAGAATCCATTTCACCTTGGATAGCTTCTTTCCAGAATGCAACATCCCTATATTTCATAGCTTCACTAAATGTATTTGGATCCTCCTCAATAACAAAACAATATTGGTATTGATATTCAATTTCATCTCTAGAGCCTTCTATTAGATAAAGATGAAAATCATCTCCAAAAGACTTTGCTTTTCTAGCTCTAGTGCTTCTCCTTGGTTCAGACGGTCCATTCACATCTTCAGTAGAAACTGAGTTCCTACTTGAAGAATTCTGAAGCATGTCCCTTGGTCTAGGTATAGATGTAAATCTGTTTTCATCAAATATAGCATCCCTTGACTCGATAATCGAGTTCACAGATACATAGTCATTAGATTCTAACACATAGAATCGATATGCTATGGAATGCTCAGCATAACCAACAAATATGCAATATATACCTCGTTCACCCAAGTTTCTTCTTTTGGGTTCAGTGAGTCTTACAACTGCTCTACATCCCCAAACTCTCAGAAAACTCAATTTTGGTGACTCTTTATACCAAAGTTCATAAGGGGTCATCTTATTCCTCCTTCTAGGAATTTGATTCAATAAATAACAGGATGTTAACATAGCCTCACCCCAAAAACCCTCACTCAATCCCGAGTAGGATAACAAGGAATTAACCATTTCTTTCAAAGTCCTATTCTTTCTCTCTGCCACACCATTTTGTTGTGGTGTATAAGGAGCCGTGGTTTGATGTATTATACCAGTAGATTGAAAATAAACCGGATCATAATACTCACCTCCTCTATCAGTACGTAGATTTTTAATCATGGTACTCTGATGTAGCTCTACTTCTTCTTTATAAATTTTAAAGAAGTCAAGAGCTTCATCTTTAGCATGCAATAAATATACATAGCAATATCTAGTAGCATCATCAATAAAAGTAACTACATACTTTTTATTTCCTAATGATGGTGTAGAATGGAAATCACACAAATCACTATGAATTAGTTCTAAAACATCAAACACCCTATTAACCTCTTTAAATGGCATTCTGGTTATCTTCGTTAACATGCATGTTTTGCATTTTTCATTATCTAAATCAATGGCAGGTATGAGACTCATTTTTGACATATCCTTTATTCTTTTGTAATGTACATGTCCTAGTCTAGCATACCATAATTCAGATTTATTCAAATCATTGCTAGTACTAGTAGAAGCCATGCAAGCAGATTCATCAATAAATGGAGTATTTATATTCAACATAAACATACCATTACACAAATAGCCAAAGCCAACAAAAGAGCCATGTTTTGACAATATATATTTGTCACTTTCATAAACTTGTTTATATCCACAATTGTTCAATACAACACCAGACAAGAGATTCTTCCGGATCCCAAGAACATACAACACTTTATTTAACAATATACATTTGCCAGAAGTAAAAACTATCTTGACATTTCCTAGTCCTTTGATCGGTTCAGTTGCAACATTTCCCATCTTTAAGATAGATCCATCTTCGATTGGTTGAAAGTCTATGAACCAACGAAGATCTTTGCATACGTGACTCGTTGCTCCTGAATCAATCCACCAAGCAACATTGTCATCCTGCACATAAAATGCCTCAGATATTAGTGATGCATAATTCTGACCAGAATTATAATTCTGTATTAAAATCTGACCTTGTTGCTTTTCTGGATCCTTGGATCCACTTGGACCAGCAATCTGCTTTTCTTGCTTGCCTTTACCAACCCGACAATCCTTCTTGAAATGTCCAGGTTTGCCACACTTCCAACATGCCATCTTAGGCCTTTTATTGGAAGAATTGTTGTTGTTTCCTTTAAACTTTCGTTTATCACCCTTGCCATTCTTAGAATTCTTGGAAGATCCACCATCTTCAACCATATTCACAGAAGAGTTACCGACTTGGTTCTTTCCCTTAGGATTATTCTCAATTTCTTGAGTCCTCAAAGCCTCTTCAATTCTGAAGTGACTTCCAAGTTGAACCAGAGTCATATCATCTTTATTATGTTTCAAGGAGTGTTTAAAATCCTTCCATGATGGTGGTAATTTGTCTATAACACCAGAAACTGAGATAGATTCATCCATCTTCAGATTGTGTTGGGCAAACTGCCCCAGAATCCTTAACAATTCATTGTATTGTTCCATCACTGGTCTAGAATCGACCATTTTATAATTCATAAAATTACTAACCAGAAACTTCTTACTAGAAGCATCTTCTGCCATGTACTTGGATTCAAGAGAATCCCACAATTCTTTCGCTGACTCAACATTTTGGTATATATCGAAAAGGGAATCAGACATACCGTTTAAGATGTGGCCGCGACAGATGTAGTCATCGTTTTCCCACTTGCACCGCTTCCTAGTCTGTTCAGCGGTTTCATTTTCGATCACTTCTGAAATGGGGGTACTCAGAACATACACAACTTTCAGCGTGGTCAACAGAAAATGCATCTTTTTCTGCCATCTTCTAAAATCTTGGCCCTCAAACTTGTCCAGTTTTGCAAACTTGCTTGTCATGTCTTTTGCAGATTCTGCGTTCGCCATCTTCAGAAACAAATGACTTCAATCTTTGTTGGGGAATATGGGTAATTACTTGGATTTTTCTGAAGTCGTGTGAACACTTTCAGATTGAAGTTATTTGTGGTTCACCCAAATAATTCAATCGGATAAAGTCAGAAATTTTGCAAGAAGAGAGAATGTGTTTTGCTGTGAATTTCAAATGAACCTGTGCAGAAAATGATCAATGTCACACCTATATATAGATGTCAACAGATGTGTCTTTTGCCAATAGACACATCTCAAGATGTGTCTTTTGCCAAAAGACACATCCCATTTCCAACAGTCATGTCCAATGCTAATAGACACATCTCAAGATGTGTCTTTTCCCAAAAGACACATCTCATTCTAGCAGATGTGTTTGATGCCAATAGACATGTCTCATAAGCAATAATTCTGAAATCATAACGAACTCGAACAGAGCATGCACTCCGCATTCTCCCGACTTGTTCGATGTAACATTACGATTACATTGATCAACTAGCCAATCCAATTACACTAAAATATCCGACAGATAAACGTGTTCAAAGCAAACATGTAACATTTTTATGAATGGAGGGAGTATATTATTAGTTCAAAATGCAATTTGGTGATAATTTAATATAGTCATTTCATAATATAATTTTTAATCACCAGGTAAATAGATTGGAATGGATAATATTATAATAACATGAACAAAACTCAAATCACTGATTTCAACTTTTGCATGTAATCATGAAACTTCCCTCAAACAAAAAAAAAAGGATTCAACTTTTGTCTCGACGATTTTCACTAATCATAATAATAGTAAATCACATAATTTACAAAAGTAAACCAACCCACAATAAATATTATAGTGATCAATTTTGATTAGTGTTGCCTCTGTCACCCTAATCCAAAACCGGGACGACTCGGTAGTAACTCAGACCCACCTACTTGCCATCACCATAACTTTTTACCTCGGCTGACTCGGTAACTCAGTATTCAACCAAAAAATATTCAAGGTGAAAACAAGAAGAAATACAAAAAATATAAAAACCCAATATGGTTCACTCAGAGACTCGTCAACCCAGTTCTCATCATTGTGTAAACGAGTCAACTCGCCCGAGTAACAATTGAGTTGACTCGGACGAGTCAAAGTGAAGCTCAACATTCCTGAATATCACCATATTGAATTCTCAGCAATCCCATTAAGCAAAGGCCTCGACTCAGGCCAAAACTCCACATTATTCCGTATGCCCACGTGGCAATTCTCCTCGATACTCGCAAACCGGGTCGGTTTCTTAGAATCCGACCAGCTCAAGCACTTGATGATCTCTTCAAAAACCAACTCATCACAAGGAATAGCTAATGGGCCTGTATTATTAAACCCATATTCCTCTTCAGCCCGGACCAATAACTCCCTAAAGACAGGATGGTTCAGGTACTTGGCAGGTACAACAAATCTTCTACAACTAGAGCCCACAGTGACCGCCACGTGTCCAGATGGAACATCGGAGGGTATACGAGAAGCAGCCTTTTGACGCCACCGTTTTAACATGGTACGGAGTCTTACAATGTGTCTGATTTTGCTGCACGCCGACATTTCCTGTTTGGGTTTTCCGAGGAAACGGAAATGGAAAGTGAGAAAAATGTTGGGTGTTGTTTGTTGGTTATTTTGAGTGAGGGTTTGGTTGTGGAGAAGAGTAATGTTTTTATAAGGAGTTGAATAGGGTAATGCCCTTGTAGTTGTGTGTATTTACAAGATTGTGACGGCAGTACATGCAAGAATAAAAAAAATTAAGTGCTGCTCATTGGATGACCTGCAATTAGTTTACTATTTACGGGAAACGATAACTTAAGGTTATGGTTAAGCATTAAATATAATCATATTTTCAACATTTATTCTTATTTATATAATTGATTTTTAGTTTTTCAATGCTCTTGATATGAGATGAAAATAAGCCCTAAATACACATTTAATATGGCATTAATTAGACCCAGCATGGTCCAAACGTAGGGCCAATTAATGAGGTCAGAATCCCTATTTTAATATTGATTTCGTAATTAATATTAAGGGTAATAAACAGCTCAGCAATAGTAATCAGATAAGGATGCTATTACTACCGGACTTAGCCTCCAAGGTACCTAATTCAATATGGAAACAGACTCCTACAAGGAAGGAGTCTAGAACCTTCCTTGAGGCGGTGGCTTGCCCACCAAGTATCCGAATCCTATTACGATTCTAAGGCTCCTGCAGCCTATTTAAAGGGCCAGACCCCTCATCTCAGAACTACGTTTTTGGCTTGATTCTCAATAACGAGATACGTAGGCACTCTGTGAGGACCGATTAGTCTCGAACACGGAAACAACCATTAAAGCTCGAAGCTCACCATCCCTTAGCATTAAATATACACAAACCCCAATCGCGATTCGATAACCCGATTTTTATTCCACAACATTTGGCGCCGTCTGTGGGAAGACAACATCAACCATGGTTCAAACACGAAGAACAACATCGACTGAGGCCATACCCCTTAGCTCTGCTCCACCTACCACCTCTGATCCGCTTATCACCGCTGAAGAAGATTAATTACCCCCATCAACAGGGACGGTCATTCAACCTCTAGCCTCTCAACCCTCAGGGACGATTCCTCATGTTGAGGGAACTTTACCTTTGATTATCCCTCAAAACCAAGAAACTAACCCTCTTCAGATGGTGGTTTCTCCTCTTGATAACGTTGATCGAACACTACCCCCAGGAATACAGATCCACACTACGGATCTCCCCTTGAATACCAACCCGATGTATGGGTTGCCTAATTATCCCCCTCGACAAAGGGAACCTGGACCTAGCGGTCATGCCTTACAGATCGAGAGTACGATGACTACTCCGGCCCCTATACTGATGATTCGACATCTGAGGATGACGATGATGATCGCGAAGAAGCCCCAATGAGGCGACGTGTAACACCCCCAAATTCCCTACCGGAATCTAGGTTGTCACACCTCTTGCGGAATATACAATCACCTGCTCATAATATAATCTACAACAATATTCTTAATAGACTCCACAATTACTCCACGGGTTATAGTCTTAGAACAAGCATTCCATAAATCAAAGGTTAATACAACACGAGTTCATCTACTAGAATGTTATTACAATTCCAAAATACTAGATAACAAAATACTAAACCACTACTCTTCAGCTTCCACCTTACTTAGATACTACAAGGCCACCGCGCTGAATCAGTAGTTCGTCGCTTTCCCCTTGCCTCGATTGGTCATACTTGAGTTAGCCCCGGATGCCGCTGCTTAACAATATATAAAATAACAAGAATGAGCCAAAGAATGCCCAGCAAGGTTATAACTATCCCCTATTCCCAACAATTCACACAAAATATTACTAAACCGCTCTACAAAACTTTTCCCCTCATACGAATATATATTTATTTTGAAAAGAGATTTATCTCGGAATTTTAATACCCAAATGATGGAATAAATACATCTCAATAACTTCTCCATATTACTCAACGGTAACATGATAATTGCTCCAACTCCTCAATATAATAATATAATATAATAATTCTTAGATCGATACCCTAGTTAATCCGAACCACAAAGGCATCGGTTAATAGCTAGAGAATCAATGATTGGACTTTTCCTCGAACGCTGCATCAAGTAATGGATGATCAATCCATTGTCACATCTCAATTTTTCTATCGATAGAAAGGACAGTCGACGTCTCGAACCATCCAATAATATTCCTCATAAGGATGAGTCGACAGACTCGGACCCTCACCCTTAGTTGGGCCGGTGCGTTACTCCGGTCACTTTCATCAATTTATGTGCCGAGCCGGCCCTGTCCCGGTCTCGTACGCACTTTCATCGATTTATGTGCTGAGCCGGCCCTGTCCCGGTCTCTTACGCACTTTCAGTCCAGGATATTTAGGTGTCGGAATCTTCGATCACCTTTAACAACAAATAGCTTAGGCGTCACGGTGAAATAACACGTGCACCTTTATTTATTTTGAAACGAATTAATACTCCAATATCGTTCAGAAACAATGAACGATATACACCTCCAATAATTTGGTTCTCCTTCCGAATGAGTGGAGGAAAATATTTATGAAAGATTGTTCTGACTATGAATCCAGAATGAAGGACCCATGTCAGTATATATAAATATATACATAACTCCACCCTTAAATAACAGTAAATATATAGTATGAAGATATTATTAATACGCCTTTATTATCTCCTCTTCGAGTACGAATGAAGTAACTCGATAAATGTCCCACAATACGGACCATCTCATGAACTAAAATAGAACATCTAGCATAATAATATTATTCAAGTAACAGCTCAAAAATAATATATATATATATATATATATATATATATATATATATATTGCAAGAAGAAAACATCTCTAAAAGTAATCACCTCGATAGAATAATTTTGTAAATCAACATTGATATTTCTCCGGACAAAGTTGTTTTAAGAAAACATTTTTTTGAAAATAATATTCTTCTAATTAAATAAATCTAATTAGACGAATAAGGTTCATTTAATCAGTAAATGCTACCCAAGTATCTACTTGATTAATAAACGCTAGATTATTGGTGATGTTTCCTTTAGGTTCATTATTGCGAAATTCTTTAAAATCTTTGTCCGGGTTTTTGAAGAAAATCCAACTCCTCACTACTTCGTATTCACTATTTACTCCTCATGTTACATCATCTAAAGGGAAACGTAAGTTACTCCTAACCATACTTCCCTTATCTCCTCAATATAATAATTCACATATAACTACCATTACGAACATTTTATACACAAAACATCTCTACTCTGAATGATAGAGTAAGAGTTAGTATACTTGCCTGGTACTCCTGATGCAGTAACGGCTGGTAGCGGGGTCCGACAATCTTTCTTGATACTCTCACAACACTAACAAAGCTCTGTACACCTTATAATAGCCTTGGGTAGTCTTAAGCTTGCATAAAAGTTTCAAGATCAAATGATGGTTGGAAGTTGGATTTTGAAATCTCAAAACTTCAAAAATTCGAAGTGGGTTCTTCAAGGGGAAAAACAGAGCGATTTTCTCGAATTTATTTGACCACTCAAACGATCTTCAAAAATTATGAAATTAAATCCACAACTTCATCTTGATGTGCAGAAGCTTCGTGAATTTTTTCATAATTTTTAAATGAGTAGAACTGGGTGAAAAAAAAATCGGAAAGATCCCTGCTCTGAAAAATCTGATCTGCTGGAAAATGGGGAAGGAAAGAGAGAAAAGTGTTTGGCTTGCTTGGTTGATATTTTTGGTGTTAGAAATGAATTATTAGGCTTGTAAGTAATGTATATCAGCTGTGCTACTCTTCATATTCTCCTTCCACACAAGTGTCAAGTAATGGGAGAGTTTAGGTGTTTTATTTGCATGGTTTTAACAAGAACACCTCACCTTGTACTATTCTTAATCCACTTGCATCTTGTTTGGTTTCACACTACTTCTATTGATTTGTTGCACTTAATAATCTTGCATGGTATTTAATCTTGTCATGTGTTCAATCTATAATCCAATATTAAATCCAACATTCCTTGTTTATTCTCTCTTTATCTCTGGAAACGTCCTCCCGATTTTCTCAAGTATTCTCTATTCCTCACCTCTAGGGTTTCATCCTCAATCCCATTTTCCTCTCATAATATATATCCCTCCTTGGACTTCTCATATCCAATATCCTCAATTAATAATCCAATTATTATATCCCTGACTCCTCTGTCAAAATTGGAATAAAATAAAGTTTGGATTCTCTGAATTCCGATCGTCTTTACATACACTTATTTACTCCATGGGTCACTAGTACGACTTCGGAATATCCATTCTACGTCTCGTACATAGGTGACATGAAAACTTTTCCTAATCCTCAAAATTATTATTCATCCACCAAATTACTATTCACGTATGACAACACTATTCACGTATATACTTATTCTTAATAATAAAAGTTTTAATTCTACCGAAAATTTGGGTTCTTACAATCTTCCCTCCTTAAAAGGATTCCGTCCTCGGAATCAACGCAGGTAACAACTAAGGTTAATTGTCTCGTACTCTACTAGTCAATATATTCGCCTTACCCGTACTATGCTTTCTACTTCCAGTTATACATTCTCATATTATAACGCTATTCCATCTCCGATAACCCTCTTATTCCTTAACATGCCTCTATTTTTACACTAACTCATCATTAATCTATGCATTCCCAAAATTTAAGAAACTGTGTACCTGGCGCCTCGTTCCTCTCCTTTAAGCCATCGACCAATGTCATATTAAAAACTCTAGCGGTTTGTCGGTTGCTATTAACTCCACTGCTTTGTCGCGATGTCGCGGGTCCCGCTATCGACACTCTACAATCTCTAGAGATATGGCCCTCCTTTCCACATTTGAAGCAAACCACTCCCCTCCTGGGACAATTCATCTTCTGATGCCCCTCCTGACCACAGTTATAACACTTAACTTGGTTGCAAACTCCCAGATGCTTCTTTCCACACACCTCACAGTCCGGCAGCGGTGGTCCTGACTGCCTAAACTGGCTCCCATTTCCTTGTTGTCCCACTTGTACACTAGCCATACTTTCTGCTGGGTTAAACCCCCCGGACCTCCCAGCCTTAAATCCAGACCTCCTACCATACTGGTTCTGAAATGCTCCACTGACCTGACTTCCTCCCCAACTCTCCGCTTTTCTCTTCTTCCCTTCATTCTCCTTGGGATCAAAATTACTCCCTGCTTCTACCACTTCTGCCTTGTTCACCACCTTAACATACTCAGTAAGCTCAAAAACAGCTACTCTAGTTTGTATCCACGGTTTCAACCCATGCTGAAACCTCCTCGCCTTCTTCTTGTCGGTATCCACGAAATGTGGTACAAACCTAGCTAGCTCCGTAAACTCCTTCTCATACTCAGCTACTGTCTTATTATTCTGTTTCAGCTCCAAAAACTTTATCTCCATCCTGCCCTCCATATGCTCAGGAAAGTACTTCTCCAAAAACAACTCAGTGAATCTCGCCCAGGTTACTACCCCTTCAGGTTCCATTGCTTCCTTAGACTCCCACCAATAATTTGCCTCCTCTTTCAGCAAATAGGTGGCAAAGATCGTCTTCTGCGCATCTTCCACTCCTATAATCTTAAAGGATTTCTCCATCTCTTTCAGCCATGACCTCGCCTCTACTGGTTCACCGAACCCCTTAAACTCAGGTGGTTGGATTGACTTAAAAGCCTTGAAAGCTGCTGCAGTCTGGTTCCCTACATTAGGTCTAGGATCCTGGTGGCCACGGTCTAGGGTTTGCCTCAACAAATCCAAAAGTTGGTTCATTCCTTGCTGGTTCTGGTTGTTATTCTGGTTATCTCCTTGGTTGTTATCTCCTCCTGTATTTCCTCCACCTCCAATTGATTCTTCATCAGGGTTAGCCCTCGCGTTCCTTCTAGGCGGCATTCTCCTATAATAAAAGAAAACTTAATAAATCAGTCGGTTCGATGAAACTACATACTCATGAAACACTTATTTACGAAGCAAACAGTATATACACATGCACATAAATATATATAAATGCATTTGCAACTACACATATATATATCTACGGATCCATATAACTTTTAACTCCTTCAATAATCATGGATACACATTTTTCTCGTCCCAACTGATTCTACTACTGGTCTGGGCCATCATGCCTCTACCCTAACTACCCCTTAAGGTTCTACTACCGAACTTCCATCTCGGTCTCTCGGTTTCTAAAACTCTTGTTCTAAGGTTTATAACCTATCGCTCTGATACCATTACTGTAACACCCCCAAATCCCCTACCGGAATCTAGGTTGTCACACCTCTTGCGGAATATACAATCACCTGCTCATAATATAATCTACAACAATATTCTTAATAGACTCCACAATTACTCCACGGGTTATAGTCTTAGAACAAGCATTCCATAAATCAAAGGTTAATACAACACGAGTTCATCTACTAGAATGTTATTACAATTCCAAAATACTAGATAACAAAATACTAAACCACTACTCTTCAGCTTCCACCTTACTTAGATACTACAAGGCCACCGCGCTGAATCAGTAGTTCGTCGCTTTCCCCTTGCCTCGATTGGTCATACTTGAGTTAGCCCCGGATGCCGCTGCTTAACAATATATAAAATAACAAGAATGAGCCAAAGAATGCCCAGCAAGGTTATAACTATCCCCTATTCCCAACAATTCACACAAAATATTACTAAACCGCTCTACAAAACTTTTCCCCTCATACGAATATATATTTATTTTGAAAAGAGATTTATCTCGGAATTTTAATACCCAAATGATGGAATAAATACATCTCAATAACTTCTCCATATTACTCAACGGTAACATGATAATTGCTCCAACTCCTCAATATAATAATATAATATAATAATTCTTAGATCGATACCCTAGTTAATCCGAACCACAAAGGCATCGGTTAATAGCTAGAGAATCAATGATTGGACTTTTCCTCGAACGCTGCATCAAGTAATGGATGATCAATCCATTGTCACATCTCAATTTTTCTATCGATAGAAAGGACAGTCGACGTCTCGAACCATCCAATAATATTCCTCATAAGGATGAGTCGACAGACTCGGACCCTCACCCTTAGTTGGGCCGGTGCGTTACTCCGGTCACTTTCATCAATTTATGTGCCGAGCCGGCCCTGTCCCGGTCTCGTACGCACTTTCATCGATTTATGTGCTGAGCCGGCCCTGTCCCGGTCTCTTACGCACTTTCAGTCCAGGATATTTAGGTGTCGGAATCTTCGATCACCTTTAACAACAAATAGCTTAGGCGTCACGGTGAAATAACACGTGCACCTTTATTTATTTTGAAACGAATTAATACTCCAATATCGTTCAGAAACAATGAACGATATACACCTCCAATAATTTGGTTCTCCTTCCGAATGAGTGGAGGAAAATATTTATGAAAGATTGTTCTGACTATGAATCCAGAATGAAGGACCCATGTCAGTATATATAAATATATACATAACTCCACCCTTAAATAACAGTAAATATATAGTATGAAGATATTATTAATACGCCTTTATTATCTCCTCTTCGAGTACGAATGAAGTAACTCGATAAATGTCCCACAATACGGACCATCTCATGAACTAAAATAGAACATCTAGCATAATAATATTATTCAAGTAACAGCTCAAAAATAATATATATATATATATATATATATATATATATATATATATATATATTGCAAGAAGAAAACATCTCTAAAAGTAATCACCTCGATAGAATAATTTTGTAAATCAACATTGATATTTCTCCGGACAAAGTTGTTTTAAGAAAACATTTTTTTGAAAATAATATTCTTCTAATTAAATAAATCTAATTAGACGAATAAGGTTCATTTAATCAGTAAATGCTACCCAAGTATCTACTTGATTAATAAACGCTAGATTATTGGTGATGTTTCCTTTAGGTTCATTATTGCGAAATTCTTTAAAATCTTTGTCCGGGTTTTTGAAGAAAATCCAACTCCTCACTACTTCGTATTCACTATTTACTCCTCATGTTACATCATCTAAAGGGAAACGTAAGTTACTCCTAACCATACTTCCCTTATCTCCTCAATATAATAATTCACATATAACTACCATTACGAACATTTTATACACAAAACATCTCTACTCTGAATGATAGAGTAAGAGTTAGTATACTTGCCTGGTACTCCTGATGCAGTAACGGCTGGTAGCGGGGTCCGACAATCTTTCTTGATACTCTCACAACACTAACAAAGCTCTGTACACCTTATAATAGCCTTGGGTAGTCTTAAGCTTGCATAAAAGTTTCAAGATCAAATGATGGTTGGAAGTTGGATTTTGAAATCTCAAAACTTCAAAAATTCGAAGTGGGTTCTTCAAGGGGAAAAACAGAGCGATTTTCTCGAATTTATTTGACCACTCAAACGATCTTCAAAAATTATGAAATTAAATCCACAACTTCATCTTGATGTGCAGAAGCTTCGTGAATTTTTTCATAATTTTTAAATGAGTAGAACTGGGTGAAAAAAAAATCGGAAAGATCCCTGCTCTGAAAAATCTGATCTGCTGGAAAATGGGGAAGGAAAGAGAGAAAAGTGTTTGGCTTGCTTGGTTGATATTTTTGGTGTTAGAAATGAATTATTAGGCTTGTAAGTAATGTATATCAGCTGTGCTACTCTTCATATTCTCCTTCCACACAAGTGTCAAGTAATGGGAGAGTTTAGGTGTTTTATTTGCATGGTTTTAACAAGAACACCTCACCTTGTACTATTCTTAATCCACTTGCATCTTGTTTGGTTTCACACTACTTCTATTGATTTGTTGCACTTAATAATCTTGCATGGTATTTAATCTTGTCATGTGTTCAATCTATAATCCAATATTAAATCCAACATTCCTTGTTTATTCTCTCTTTATCTCTGGAAACGTCCTCCCGATTTTCTCAAGTATTCTCTATTCCTCACCTCTAGGGTTTCATCCTCAATCCCATTTTCCTCTCATAATATATATCCCTCCTTGGACTTCTCATATCCAATATCCTCAATTAATAATCCAATTATTATATCCCTGACTCCTCTGTCAAAATTGGAATAAAATAAAGTTTGGATTCTCTGAATTCCGATCGTCTTTACATACACTTATTTACTCCATGGGTCACTAGTACGACTTCGGAATATCCATTCTACGTCTCGTACATAGGTGACATGAAAACTTTTCCTAATCCTCAAAATTATTATTCATCCACCAAATTACTATTCATGTATGACAACACTATTCACGTATATACTTATTCTTAATAATAAAAGTTTTAATTCTACCGAAAATTTGGGTTCTTACACGACGTGCTAGTAGAGAACCTCGAAGGAGGTCCCAAAGAATCCATGATGGACCTCCACAAACGGCTGAGGAAAGGATTAATGCTCATGAGGCTGAGATCCAAAGGTTGAAGAATGATATTGCTAAGGAGCAAGCAAGGCGAAGTCTGATTCGACCTCCTCCAGTTACAGGGAGGATTCCCATTATAAATCTGGAGAGGCCTTCAAGGAGACAGCGAAGGGTCGAAGCCCCAACTGAAAAATTGACAAGGGTGGAGACCCCCAGAAGTAACCCCAAGGATCTGGTGCCACTTGGGGATCCTGATGATCCCACACCTCCGTTTACTGAAGAGGTAATGAATGCCCGCATCTCAAGGAAGTTCAAGATGCCGACGATTAAGGCTTATGATGGAACGGGCGACCCCGCAAACCATGTGAGTACATTCTCAAATGCACTGCTGTTGCAGCCTGCGAGCGACGCCTTAAAGTGTAGGGCATTCCCTCAAACCCTGTCGGGCATGGCTCAAAGGTGGTATAGCCGCCTACCTGCAAACTCGATTGGCTCTTTTAAGGAGCTGAGTGCCGTCTTTGTCAGCTAGTTCATTAGTGGGAGAGTTCATGAAAAAAGTTCTGCATCCCTCATGTATGTGGTGCAGGGGAAGAACGAGAATTTGAGGGATTACCTCAAGCGATTCACCAAGGAGACTCTGAATATCACTGATCTGGAAAATAAGGTGGCCATGGTAGCCCTGGAACACGGAACCACTGATCTCTTCTTTAAAAGGTCTTTGGCAAAACATCCTCCTGAAAACATGGCCGAGCTCCAACGAAGGGCCGATAAGTATATCAAGGCTGAGGACAACATGAAGAAGGAAACCGCAGGAAGCAATGACAAGGGTTCTAATGACTCAAAGAAACGAAAGCAAGAGCAAGAGTACGATGCTAGGGACAAGTATCCCCGGACTAGCAAGGATTCCGAGTCACCACCAAAGAAGGGTTTGGGACCGAGGTTTTCTAATTATGCAAGGCTGAACGCTCCTAGGAGTCAGATCTTGTTAGATATTGAGAAGGATAAAGACTTTCGATGGCCGAAGCCACTTAGGGGTGATCCCGCGAAGAGAAACAAGGAGCAATACTGTAGGTACCACCGTGACGAGGGGCATGATACAGATGATTGTAGGCAGCTGAAAGATGAGATTGAGTTCTTGATCCGAAAAGGAAAGCTGAGCAAGTTCACGAAGAGTGATGATTGTGGAACCCAAAGAAGGGACTATGACAGGAGAGACACTGACAGAAGGGATAACGATCGTGATCGTGATCGTAATCCACAGCCCCGAGGGCCAGTTATTAATATGATTTGGGGAGGCCCGACAGCGGCCGGTACGACTCGAAACTCTCGAAAGGCGTATGCCAGAGAAGTGATGCACATCGTGGGAGAAGCCCCAAAACGTGCTAGGACTGAAATAGCCATTGGGTTTGACGATTCAGACCTCGAAGGGGTAAAGTTCCCCCATGACGACCCGTTGGTCATAACTCCTATGATTGGAAACTCGGAGGTGAAACGAGTCTTGATAGATAATGGAGCTTCTGTTGATATCTTGTTTCATGATGCGTTTGTGAAGATGGGGTACACCGATTCTCAATTGACCCCGACCAACATGCCGATCTACGGATTTAATGGAGTTGAGTCCAAGGTTGAAGGGACTATTCAGTTACCCATGACAATTGGACAAGAACCTATAGAGGCTACTCAGATGCTGAATTTCCTTGTGATCAAGGCATCCTCGACTTATAACGCGATCCTGGGAAGGACTGGACTTCATGCATTCAAGGCTGTTGCCTCCACATATCACATGAAGATTAAGTTTCCAACCAGGAATGGTGTTGGACAACAAAAGGGTGATCAGAAGATGGCAAGAAGTTGTTATGTGTCCGCGTTAAGAGCTGATGGAGTCGGGGGGCAGGTACTTCTGATCGAAGACATGGATGTCCGTAATGATGATGAACACCGAGGGAAGCCAGCAGAGGACTTAATTCCCATTCTTCTGGAGCTAGGCGACCCTGAGAAAGTAACTTATATAGGAGCCTCTTTGAAGGAACCCCTGAAGGGCAAGTTGATAGCATTCTTACAAGAAAATAGTGATGTGTTTGCTTGGACAACAGCTGATATGCCAGGGATTGATCCCCAACTCATAACTCACAGATTGAATGTCGATCCTAATCGGAAGATAATACAGCAAAAGAAGAGGAACTTTGCACCTGAAAGGCAAGAGGCCATAAAGCAAGAAGTTGATAAGCTCTTAGAGGCTGGGTTTGTTGAAGAAATTCAGTTTCCCGAATGGTTGGCTAACCCTGTGATGGTCAAGAAAGCAAATGGGAAGTGGAGGATGTGTATAGACTTCACTGATTTGAATGATGCATGTCCAAAGGATTGTTTTCCCCTGCCGAGGATAGACATGCTGATAGACGCCACAGCTGGACATGAGATGTTGAGCTTCATGGATGGGTTCAGCGGCTACAATCAGATTAAGATGCACAAGGATAACATCCCAAAGGTATCTTTCATAACTGACTTTGGTGTTTTCTGCTACCTTGTTATGGTTTTTGGACTAAAGAATGCAGGAGCTACATACCAACGACTGGTGAATAAAATATTCGCCCATCTGATTGGAAAAACCATGGAGGTCTATGTTGACGACATGCTAGTCAAGAGCCTATTCAAGGCAGACCACATTAAGCACCTCAGAGAGGCATTCGAAGTGCTGAGGCACCACAAAATGATGTTGAATCCAGCCAAGTGTGCTTTTGGTGTTGGATCTGGAAAATTCTTAGGTTTGATGGTTTCAAAGAGAGGCATAGAAGCCAACCCTGATAAGATCAAGGCGATCTTAGATATGGAACCACCACACTCTATAAGAGATGTTCAGAAGTTGACAGGCCGGGTAGCGGCTTTAGGAAGATTCATCTCCAAGTCCGGTGACAAATGCTTGCCTTTCTTACAAGCATTGATGAAGGTGAAAAATTTTGAGTAGACCCCTGAGAGCCAAGAGGCCTTTGAACAACTGAAGAAGTACATGGTTGAAGCCCCGTTGCTGGCCAAACCTAGTCCCGGGGAGACTCTTTATCTATACCTGGCGGTATCTGAGCAAGCGTTGAGCGCCGTTCTCATTTACGAAGAGAAGAAGGTCCAGAAACCTATCTATTATGTGAGCAAGGTGTTGCACGGGGCTGAGTTGAATTACTCTCCCATTGAGAAGTTCGCCTTGGCATTGATAACAGCCTCGAGGAAGTTACGCCCGTACTTTCAGGCACAAAAGATTGAAGTCCTGACGGACCAACAGTTGAGAAACATATTGCATAGCCCGAAGGCTAGTGGAAGGCTAATCAAGTGGGCGATTGAACTTGGAGAATTTGACATCACGTATAAGCCTCGAACAGCCATTAAGGCTCAGGCATTGGCTGACTTCGTGGTTGAATGCACCATTAGCAACCAAGAAGTCGGGGGGCAGGAGATGATAACTACCCCTGGGAAAGAAGATAAAGATGAAGAGCTTAGGCCTGAATTGAAGGAGTATTGGGTGCTCTATTTTGATGGGCCTGAATTGAAGGAGTATTGGGTGCTCTATTTTGATGGAGCATCAAAAACAAAATCTAGTGGTGCAGGTGTGGTTTTAAAAAAGCCCCGATGGGTTCATGGTAGAGTATGCTTTGAAGTTGGACTTTCCGACAACCAACAACGAAGCTGAGTATGAAGCCATGATAGCCGGTTTAGGCTTGGCCAGAATCATGAGGATCAAAAATCTAAAAGTATGCGGGGATTCAAGGCTAGTGGTATCCCAAGTAAGTGGTGAATTCGAGGCCAAGAATGAAACAATGGCGAAGTATTTGAGAGTTGTGAAGGCAATAATGACTCAGTTTGATGAGTGTTATGTGGAACATATTCCGAGAGAGGAGAATGTTAAGGCCGATGCCCTGTCCAAGTTCGCTTCTTCTGAGATTTAAAATTACGCAGGAAGTGTTTACTTCCAGGTCTTGAAGGCCCTGACCATCAACTCAAAATTGGTGGCACCGATTGATCTAGGAAGCTGTTGGATAGATCCTATCAAAGCTCACCTCGAAACCGGATGGCTCCCTGACAATGCCTTGGAGGCACGAAAGCTGTCAGTGAGAGCATTGAGATATGCCTTGATTGAAGACGTCCTTTACAAAAGGTCTTTTGTCATCCCATACTTGAAGTGTCTGAGGCCCCAAGAGGCAAGGGAAGCTTTGGAAGAAGTTCATGAAGGTATCTGTGGGCAGCACTTGGGGGGCAGAGCCCTAGCTCACAAGATAACTCGTTTGGGATTCTACTGGCCAGAGATGTTGGCCGATGCACAGAGCTATGTCAAGCGGTGCGATAGATGCCAGAAGCACGCTCCGATAGTAAGGCAGCCGCCTGAGATTTTAACGTCAATTAGCTCCCCTATTCCATTCGCAATATGGGGAATGGATATCCTTGGTCCTTTCCCCGTAGCTTCAGCACAAAGGAAGTTTCTGATAGTTGCCATCGACTACTTCACTAAGTGGATTGAGGCTAAGCCTTTGGCCAAAATAACCACTAAGCAAGTTTCCCAGTTCTTTTGGGAGAACATCATTTGTAGATATGGGATTCCTCGAGTCCTTGTGACGGATAATGGGACACAGTTTAACAATGAAGAATTTAAGAAGTACTGCGAGGAAAATGCCATTGAGCTTCGTTTTACTTCAGTAGCACATCCGCAAGCAAATGGACAGGCAGAGGTCGCCAATCGAATCATCCTTGATGGACTGAATAAGAGGGTCGAACGTTCTAGGAACACTTGGGTGGACGAGCTATTGCCTATACTATGGGCGTATCGTACCACCTATAAAGTATCAACTGGAGCAACCCCGTTTTTGTTGGCTTACGGGGCCGAGGCAGTTGTGCCCCTCGAGATTATGCATGCATCACCTCGAGTTGAAACATATGAACCAGAAGTTAATGAAGAGGGCATGAGACTCGCCCTTGATTTAATCGATGAGGTTAGGGATGAAGCAAACGCTAGGAATGCAGAGCATCAGAAGAGAGCGTCTTTCAACTACAATTTAATGGTTAAAGAGAGATTCTTTCGACAAGGCGACTTGGTTCTAAGGAAAATAGAAGCCTCAGGAGTTGGACAGAAAGGAAAGCTAGCCCCTAATTGGGAGGGGCCATATCGAGTCAAGAAGATATTAGGACGAGGATCCTACAAGTTGGAGACATTAGATGGGAACGAAGTGCCACGAACTTGGCATGCTTCGAACCTAAAGATTTACTATGTATAAGCTATCCTTGTACGGATTCAGCTTTCTATCTATTTATTAGGAGAAGTAGAAATAAGGTTCGATGAAACCATTCCAGGGCCTAGTGCCCCGAGTAGGACAGTAGTATTACATATGTAAGGGTTAAACCCACTTCGATTTATTAATGCAAGTTTGTCTTCCATTCTATGATTTTGATTATGTACCAAGCACCCGTTGAGTGCGAGTTTAGAAAAATCAAGTATCGGAAATAATTGAACATATGAATGAGGAAAGCAAATGCATAAATAAAGTGCCCCGAAGGACTAAGTTTTAAATTACAAACCGCAAATAAAAGTTAAGTCCCGAAGGACCTTGATTTAAAACTAAAAAGACAAAGCCACATATGGCTGTGAAGGCCATGCAAGGCCCTTGATCAAAGACATCTACTCCTCGGAGGACTCCTCCACAACTTCTTGTCCTTCTTCCTCCTCTCTGTCTCCGTCTTCTTCATCTCCTTCCTCTTCGGAGCCCTCATCATCATTATCTCCGGCTTCTGTTTCCATAGGTTGCGCCACTCCCCTCTTCACCACGTCCCCTTCTTCGTCTGAAGTCTCAGTCGAGGAGTTGGGTCTAATCCGAAGTTTTTTGCCAGGAAAAGATCGTCTCACGGTCGCCTCCCTTTCCGAGATGGCCTTTTACCCAACTGAACGGGAAGAGGTCGAACTGGAACTAACAACATTTACCGCCTTCCTCAAACCAGAACCAGAAGGGCGGCGACTATCCCCGGAGCCCAAGGCATGATCCCCGTGACTTCCGACAGCAGCAGCCCAGTTAGGGCAAAGGAAGTCTGCTGGATTCACCATCGAAGGATACTTGTGGCTAACAGTGCCAACAGCTTTGTTCCACCCAACTGACATATTAAAGGGCCGCATCTCATCATCATGATCATCTATAAACTTTGTAAAAGCTTCCTACCTATGGTAGGCATCAATCACTTTGTCAGCATCGGAGGATTTTTTCTTGGCAAGTGAGCGAAGTTTCTTTTGGTAGGACAGGCTATTTGCCTCAGCTCGAGCAACCTGGGAGTTTAGGTCTTGAACTTGTTCTTTGAATCGTGCTTGCTCGTTTAGCAGCTCCACGTTGTTATCCCTATGGGCTCGGCCTTGACGGGTGGCGGATTGAAGATAAGCATTTGCCTGCAATAAGAAGATAGGTAGGGCATTTAACAAAAAATTGGGCAAGCAAGAACAACAAGTGCGTAATTTGGTACCTGATAAAGAGCTTGAGCTCCAAGGCGTTCAGATTCATCGATCTTATCTCCCGTAGTAACTGTTAGGAGATCAGGAGCAGTGATAGAGAGCCTGGACCAGGCCAAGGCTAAGGAAGAACTTCCCAAGATAGAATCCTGCTCACAAATACCCCAATCCGGAGTGAATGGGACTCGAGTACCTTCAGCGACATTCCGGGACCTCTTCCCCCCTTGGGAACATCCCTCCAAGAACGCAGGTACTTTTCGACCAGTAGGATTCAGTTGCTCTTCCGCTTTCTTTACCATTCGTTTGGTAACATGTGGCTGATTCTCGGGGTGACTATCCAACTCCTCCGCAGCTGAAAAGAAAGAGAAAGAGATATCGGAATAAGAACAAACATAGTTCGTGATAAAGTAACAAAGGAAAATTACCCTCAAAAGAAAGAATGCTTAAGCCGGCTTCAATAAGCTTCTTCTCTGTCAGAATAGTTTTGTAATGGCTACGACCATCATCCGCAAGCAATCTGTCTCTGTTTAGCAATTCTTCATGGCCAAGATCACACACGAAATGCGAACTATCCTCCACATATCCAAACCTCTTAAAGAAAAACTGACCCCAGTCACCGCCTGGCCATTCCAAAACAACAAACTCTCTTTCCCAGAAGTGATGGGAGCCAGGAAAGGAAGAAGAGTTTACTATATGAGGAAGATGACTTCGAAGTTGGAAGTTAATCCGCCCCGCCTTAGAATCAGAAGAGTTTTTCACTGAGAAGATGCTCCTAAACATTGTTGTGCTCAGAGGGATCTCCAATTCCCGACACTTCAACATGAAAATAATGAGAAACCTCCATGAATTCGGGTATAGCTGGCATGGATGAACTTGGAGCTCCGCTAAGAACCTGATAATGAATGGATGGACGGGGAACCTCAACCCCGCTTCTAAAGCGCCTTTATAAACGCAGATCCTCTCAGGATGCCAATTGCAAGCTCTATCCCCAGGGCTGGGAAGGCAAACTTTGATCGCACTTGGAAAACCATACGTGCTTTCAATCTTCTCTACATCTTTTCTCTTTAACTTGCAAGGACTATGGAAGGCATCTAAATCTGAACTATTGGGGAATGACTCTCCCATAGTATTTAACAAATCTAATGTAGACTCGAATCAACGCTCAATATATTTAGGAGGCATGAGTTTTAGTTTACCTTTCATGGTTCTCGCCATGCTCCTCTTCCTAAAGGCTTCCTCCATGGAGATTTGGGGGGGCAGATGCATGCTTGTCGGCTATACTGAACTTGAAGCTTGAACTTGAAGCTTGAACTTGGAAGCTTGAACTTGGAAGCTTGAAAACTAGAGAATTTGAAGACTTGAGAAAAATTTGAGAAGTGAAGAAGTGAGTAAAAATGAAGGATACTCCCCTCCTTTTATAAGAAAAGGATGACCTGCTACCTCAGGTTGAAATGCAGCCCGGTTCGCGTTTACAGGTCAAGTATCGATAAAATGTGAAAAAGGAGCAAAAACTATCTGTTATAGATGGAAAGAGTCGTTACAACTCATGAAATTCCGGAATTTAAATAAATATCCGGGAAGACGTTTCACCAGAGCAGTCAATTAAGCTTTGGAAGCTAAGCGTTCTTAAGAGAGGATAATCAAGAAATTAGTCCTAAGTACGGGATTAATAATGCTGATCAAGGTTTTAAATAAAACCTTAAATAAAAGCCATGTGTGGCGTAGTTGATTAGCTTTTGAAAGCCGAAGTTTGAATGTTAATATTGATGATCGAGGTCGATATTGAAAATCAAAACTCGCAGACCATGAACCGGCCGGACCCACGAGGGCATCAGCCGATTGAAGCACGGCCGACTGAGGAAAAATTGAACCCTTCGGCCGACCGACATCGACATTCGAGTCGAGTGTTTTTGTCAGCCGATTGAAGCATGGCCGACTGAAGAAAAATTGAACCCTTCGGCCGACCGACATCGACCTTCGAGTCGAGTGTTTTTGTCAGCCGATTGAAGCACGGCCGACTGAAGAAAAATTGAACCCTTCGGCCGATCGACATCGACCTTCGAGTTGAGTGTTTTTCTCAGCCGATTGAAGCACGGCCGACTGAAGAAAAATTGAACCCTTCGGCCGAACGACATCGACCCTCGAGTCGAGTTTTTTTTGTCAACCGATTGACTCTCGGCCGACCGACCTCCCGGAGACTCATCGGTCGACCGACATTGGTTGTCGGTATAAATATTATGCTTCAATTGACGAAAAAAAAATCGACCGACCGAAGTCGACCTTCGGTGTGCCGTTTTATCCCGGCCGACTGACGTCCGGCCGACCGGCCTCCCGAGGATGTCCCGGCCGACCGACGTTGATCTTCGATGTCAACATTCTACTTCGACAAAAATAAAATAAAAATCGGTCGACCGAAGTCGACCTTCGATGTGCCGTTTTATCCCGGCCAACTGACGTCCGGCCGACCGACCTCCCGCGGATGTGCCGGTCGACCGGCCTCCCGCGGATGTCCCGGCCGACCGACGTTGATCTTCGATGTCAACATTATACTTCGACAAAAAAAAAAAATTCGGCCGACCGAAGTCGACCTTCAGTGTGCCGTTTTGTCCCGGCCGACCGACGTTGATCTTCGATGTCAACATTCTACTTCGACGAAAAAATAAAAAAAAATCGGCCGACCGAAGTCGACCTTCGGTGTGCCGTTTTGTCCCGGCCGACCGACCTCCCGATGACCTCCCGGCCGACCGACATTGGTTGTCGGTATGCATTTTTTGACCCGGCCAACTGACAGTAGTGATCGAGTCGGGATTTCACATTTTTTGTTTTTTCGTC
This sequence comes from Saposhnikovia divaricata, assembly GCA_036435485.1. Lineage (NCBI taxonomy): Eukaryota > Viridiplantae > Streptophyta > Magnoliopsida > Apiales > Apiaceae > Saposhnikovia > Saposhnikovia divaricata. The sequence goes on along the minus strand of CM071597.1, from coordinate 60,468,169 downwards.
TTGATGTTCAAGATCGCTATTAGCACCGTTTAGTGCCGATTAAGCACTGTTTAGTGCCGATTAGCGCCTTTAGTGCCGTTTTATGCCATTTAACACTGTTTAAACGTTGTTTGAGACTAATTAGCGCTGTTTAGTGCCGATTAAGCACCGTTTAGTGCCGATTAAGCATTATTTAGTGCCGATTAGCGCCGTTAGTGCCATTTTATGCCGTCTAACATCGTTTAACACTGTTTAAACGTTGTTTGAGACTAATTAGCGCTGTTTAGTGCCGATTAAGCACCGTTAGTGCCGATTAAGCATTGTTTAGTGCCGATTAGCGCCGTTATTGCCGTTTTATGCCGTCTAACATCGTTTAACACTGTTTAAACGTTGTTTGAGGCTGATTAGCGCTGTTTAGTGCCGTTTAACACTGTTAGTGTCGTTCAATATCATTGTAAATGCGTCGGTCTCTCCACGCCTTACATTAAGACGATATTGTTGAATACTCGCGTAAAAGCAATAAACCCTGACCCAAGTCTCGAAAAGGCCATTAAAACTTCGAGGAAAACCTGATCAGTTTTCCTAGAAGTTGGGGGGCAAATGATATGGGCTGAAAATAAGTCGTAAAGACACATTTAATATGACATTAATTAGACCCAGCATGGTCCAAACGTGGGGCCCATTAATGAGGTCAGAATCCCTATTTTAATATTGATTTCGTAATTAATATTAAGGGTAATAAACAACTCAGCAATAGTAATCAGATAAGGATGCTATTCCTACCAGACTTAGCCTCCAAGGTACCTAATTCAATATAGAAACAGACTCCTACAAGGAAGGAGTCTAGAACCTTCCTTGAGGCGGTGGCTTGCCCACCAAGTATCCGAATCCTACTACGATTCTAAGGCTCGTGCAGCCTATTTAAAGGGCCAGACCCCTCATCTCAGAACTACGTTTTTGGCTTGATTCTCAATAACGAGATACGTAGGCACTTTGTAAGGACCGATTAGTCTCGAACACGGAAACAGCCATTAAAGCTCGAAGCTCACCATCCCTTAGCATTAAATACACACAAACCCCAATCGCGATTCGATAACCCGATTTTTATTCCACAATAGCTCCTTTAGCATTAATTTAATTTCAAGAATAATAATAGTGAGCCCCCTGTATTTACATTAATTTTCACTAATAAAAACATCTCAAATTACTAAATAATTATGTTGAGATTCGTGCAAGATTGCTATTATATACTACAAAATTAATATATTAAATACATTTATCCACTTAAATTAATTTTTAATCATAGTTCAAAAGGCTATGTTTAACCTTACCCATTATTTATACTTATATTGTATAGTCGTATTGGGTGGTATGAAAACCAACAGTAACCAAAGTCTTCAAAAATACTACTATTTAAGTTCTAGTGAAATGTGGTCTTATTATTATTATTATTATTATTATTATTATTATTATTATTATTATTATTATTATTATTATTATTATTATTATTTTTTAAACCAGCCTTGTTCTTATATTAAATAAAAGTACAAATGTGTTCTTGATTTTTATAACTATTTATTTGATTTTTTATTGAGATTTTCAACGACTTTTGGAATTAAGTTTAATTAATCGATCCACGCACTAATTCCGATTTCATTTTTTAAAATCGACATCTTCTTATGCAATAGAAATTTTTATTAGTACTGTCATAAATTTAACTCTCATTTGTAGAACAAAAGACGGCAGGAGACTTAGGGGTGAGCAAAAAAATCCGAAAACCGGATTATCCGATTTTCCGATCCGGTATCCGATTATGAAAATCCGGAAATTAGGATATCAAATCCGAAAAAACCGGACCGGATATCCGATCCGGATTATTTTTATGAATTCGTATATGGATCCGGATCACAACTTTTTACAAATCCGGATATCCGGATCCGATCCGGTTTTTAATATCTATTAAAAATATTTTTTATATTTAATAAATAATGAATTTATCGTAGACAAATAACTCAACATTGAACATATTAAATTAAGTAATAAATTATTACTAATAAATAATGAATTTTTCCATAATGATTAATAAATTTATTCTTAAATCAACCTTGATAAATATTTTCTCTTACTTAATCATTTTATCCAAAGTGATTGGTTAAGAAGTTATAATATTAAAAAAATTAAAAACAAAGAAAATTGAAGAATATTTTCTTTTAATAATATTTATCAATTAAAATTATGAATTCGAGAGCTAGCGTGTTACTCCCTGTCCCGTTTATATTGGTTACCAATCAAAAAACACGTATTGAACAATCAAGTGAAAATTACCAAACTTACTCTCAATTGTTTGCATACTTTGAAAAACATAACATTATTAATATTTTTTTTAAAACAACATTATTAATACTTAATTTGCTCCACTATTTTTGGGACATGCAAAAAAGACATTGTGGCCAATATAAACGGGACGAATGTAGTATTCATATCTCTTAAAAAATATTTATAAGAACTCATTAAAGAAATGAATGTTAGTTTATGATAGGTAAAAATAAAATTAGAAAAAAAATGAATATACAAATGTTAAAATATGAGATGATGATATCTAAATTTTTATTAATTAATTTATCATTTGTAAAGTTAATGATAATTTATTGAAAATGTAATAAAATTCATTTATTTATACTAAAAAGAATAAATTTTACATAATTAATTCGGATCCGGATTATCTGATTTTCTATCCGGTTTAAACGGATATCCGAATTTCGGATATCCGATTATACTGGAACCGGAACCGGAATAGATTTTTCATAATCCGAAAAATCGGATATCCGATCTGAATTTTAAAACCGGACCGGATATCCGGTTTTGCTCACCCCTAGCAGGAGTAGTATTATTTTGATCTGTATTATGTATTCGTTAATGTTTGATTATCTTTATAGATGCCGTATGACTTATTATTAATGAATCATGTTCCTTTAAAAAAAAAAGAAAAAAAAACGGCAAGGGTAGTATTATTAGTGGTGGGGGGGGGTGGGTTTTGAGCGCACAAAGCATTTAAATCGGAACTAGAAAGCTTTTTCGCATGCACGGCTTGTTTATTTATAGGCCCGGTCTTTGGTAACGGTTTACTAAATACTATTTTGATAACAAACGGTTTTAAAATCGTGGATCAATTATCCAATGATTCTGGTTTTTAAAAAAAATTGTTTTGTACTGTAAAAATTTTCTGCGGTGCAGATAAATTATTAAAATATCCTCCCCGATGTTCATACCAAAAATCAACCGTTTACGTATCGTAAAAACTTTATACGGTACGGGATGGACTATTTGCCACAACAAATGTTTGTTTCTTACCATACCCTTTATTTATAAATCGTGGAATTATGTTAAGAGTTGCAAGAATGGATATACAAGTCTTTCTACATTTCTTAAAACAAGTTGGATGCACTACTAAATTTCAAGACCTAATGTAAAATTGAAATTGTAACATGATCGAAAAAAGGGATCAATTATAACAGGTTTGTACATATTTATTCAAAGATAAAATATATTATAATGAATGTATTAAAAGTGTTACAATTGATATATCCTGTTACAATAGACCCCTATCTATTGTAACGGTATTATAACGGGATGAATCTACTATAACGATTTTTTTAATATATATATTAAGAAATATATATAGAAAAAAAAACAAATATTCAATAATGTATGCCAATATGGTTGTAGATTTCGGAAATCTAAACAAATAATTTCGGATACTTAATAATGATTTATCGGTAAAAGTGATTTAGCGGAATGACAAATTGAAATAAAAATCGGATAATTTTAATAAATTTAAAATATCTAATATGTTAGTCTTATTTATAATATAATATACTATTTAAAAATATTTTAGAGCGATATATCGAATTTTAAAAATCAAATCAAGCAAATATTTTAACGATAAATCGATGATTGATCGGCTATTTTAGAAAAATCGGACATTTTTAGAATATTGGTGCCAAGCCAATTTTGTTAAAAAAAAAAAAACTTTACTTATCTTGACAAGTGTATTTAAAAATTTCACTTAGAGCCATAAAATTCCAATGGGCGGGTTAAAAATTTTACTATTTTGTAGAGGCGGGATCTAATCTCTCAGCTCAAAATCAAATCTAAACTCATACTCGCTCTCAGATCAAAACCAAAATCTAAATTCATACTATCGCCACTATCTTAAAGCATATAAGATAACTTTAACGGTTTTATTTTATTATTCTTCTTACTTGAATATTGTTATATAGGAAACATCTTTATATTTTAGTGGTACTGTTGCTAATAATTTATTAATATATAAAAGGGACCTCTTCTACAGTCAGAGTTGGATATTTTTTAATATTGATCCAACCCATCTATAACCATCCACTAAAGAAATGGACGGCTGGGATTAAAAAGCTTACGCTATATTATATAGCGTAAGCTTATTCCCATTTTAACCCTAAATCTGCCACGTGGCCGGTCTACTTACGTTATATAATATAGTGTAGCCGGTTTTTTTGACGAAAACCAGGTTTATTTGACAAAATAACATAATAGAGCGTATTGTGGTTGCATATACATCATTTTACAAAATATTAAGTGAGTAAATCATCTACAAACCACCGGAAATCGCAAATCCACCGGAATCGGAAGTAAATCATCATCAATTTCATCATTTCTTCATATAAAGTGAGTAATCTCGTGTCTATTTCTTGTATCTATATGTCATCTAATTGTTAATATGTGTGTAGATTTGTGTACATGTATATATGTATGTATGTATATATCATCAACATCATCTAATTGTAGATTTGTGTACATGTAAGCATGTATGTATATAATTTTCGAATAGGGTCGAATTAAGGTTTGAATTTATGGATTAATTTCTAATTAGGGTCGAATTAGGGTTCGAATTTGTGGATAATTTTTGAATTAGGGTTCGAATTTATGGATAATTTTTTAATTAGGGTTTGAATTTGTGGATAATTTTCGAATTATTAGGATTAAAATTTATTGGATTAAAGTTTAAATTTGTGGATAAAGTTTGGATTTTTTTTGTATGTATTGTGTAGTTTGGATTAAAGTTTTCTGTATGTATTGGATTTTAGATGAAAGATTTTTGCGGTCCGGTTGATCGTTCTCTCCTTACCGACCAAGATAACCATATAAGTAGTAGAATATGGGTTGGTGATCATCGAGATAAACTTACAATCCGTCAAAGTACCTCGTTGCTTAATCAATAGGAATTAGAGCCATATCAAATTCATCTTTTACAACATTTGGGATTGGTACTCCAAGCTCAATCTTCAAAATCTTCAAATTTGGGTAAGATTTGACAAATAAATTAAGATTGGTAGAGTAGAAATATGTATAGATTGGTGTAGATTAAGTTTGTGATGGTGTAAAATATATCTCCAAATGATTTAAGGTTGGGTATAAACTCAAGAACACTCACAAAATGATATTTCAAAACATGAAGGGCTGTTTGAGGTGAAATTGGTGTAGTTCTCGGCTAAGACATATAATTGAACGGAAAATTTAGGGGTAAAAAGGGAATTAAGGTTACGCTATATTATATAGCATACTACGCTCTATTGTATAGCGTATACGCTATATAATATAGCGTAAGTATTCCCGAATCCTGATCGTTGGCCGGTCATTTTAATGGTATAAGATGGGTTGGTTGGATATTTAAAAATATCCAACTGTGGCTGGTGACCAGTGGCTGTGACCAGTTTCCTATATAAAATATGTTATATATTCTATAGCGAGATGCCTTTCAACTTCTAATTATTTAATTTAATCTTTCTTAATTTCGTTTTTTATTTGTTTATCCAAGTGATATAATTTATGATATGAATGTTATTTGTTCTCAATATTTGACCATTGCCCCCATCTGCACATATGCCCCCCCTCCCCCCTCCCGCTCTCTTCTACAAAATAAATTTAACAAGCCGGGATACTTTGAGTATGATACGCATTACAATTTTCTGAACTAGCTCAAGTCAAACATGTATTTTTTCTTACCATTTTACCATGTGAGCGTTCTCTCACATAATTTATCTAAAACGAGTTAAAGATAAGTAAGTTGGATTACGAGTCAGTTATCCAAACTCAACTCGATCGTAAACTTTCATGATTCGATAATTAATTTTAATTTGTTAAATTTAAAATGTAGAATAGGTATCAATCCAATAAAGAAAAATTATTTTGCATATAATTAATCATACAACTGTATTAGTATGAGCTTTTGAGAGGATCGGAGTCCAAAAAATAAATCCGTGAGGGTTTGGTCACGGCTCAGAAAAATTATGGGTTGCAAGAGTTGTGCGGTGTGTGAGACTCTCCAAAACTACTATTAGAAATTTTGGACGACTTGTATCGAAAGGCTTCTTGATATGGAGGTGGTCGGGCGGTGTGTCCCGCAAGACGAGATGTGAGTGACGGCAGTACAAGGGTCACAAGATTGGTGCTTCTTGGATTGAGGGAATATTGTAGAGTGAGTGTCAACCCAAATCCCACATCGATAAGATAAAAAAATTATCTTGAATATAAGCAGTCATACAACTCCATTAGTATGAGGTCTTTGGGATGAGTCCAAAAAACAAATTCGTGAGGGCTTGGATACGGATCAAACAAGATACTCCGGAATGTATTAAACTTATTTCCGATTGTAAATGAAAATTAGCTAATCAAAACATTTATTAATTCTCATGAATTTAGATTTTGATGTAAATTAAATGTAATCAAATAGAATCGTCATACTAATCATGTGTTTTGCTCCAAATTTGTGATTGATAATTCTGTCATAATTTGTGATCGTTATATATTTGTGATGAATGATTATTTGCGACAACAACTTATCTATCATAAAAATTCAAATGGATCCACCGTGTGTTGCGATAGAATAAAAAATTATGACGAAATAGTTAATTTGTGAAGAGGAATTTATGATAGATTTTTTTCGTCGTAAATTAAGAAAATTACGATGAATTTTCTTTTATAATTTCGTCACAAATATTCATGTTTTTTTAGTAAAACGTGATCCACAATGTATTAACTTATTTTCAATTGTAAATGAAAACCAGCTAATTCAAACACTTAGGTTGTGTTCACTTAGGAATAATGGAATGAGGTAGGAATAGAATGAAAATTGTAAACAAAATTCTCGAAGAAAGAAGGGATGTTGGGGGAAATAATGAACAAATATGAGGGAAAAGAAGTTTCTTATGATGAAAATTAAGGAAAATGATGATGATTAAGAATGTAGCATTCCTTCCAAAATATGTGGGTTAGAACTTTAGTTTAAATTGTGTGGAAAGGAATTAAGTAAGGAATGAAAATTTAAACATTTTGCAATGTTTCCCAAATAAGAGTATAAATTTTATTCCATTCTTCCCCCATTCTATTCAAGTGAAGTGAACATAACCTTATTAGTTCTCACGAATTTAGATTTCGATATAAATTAAATGGAATCAAATAGAATAGTCATTCTAATCATGTGTCCCGCTCCAAAATATATTCTAGATAGCACAGGAGTCGAGTCGAGTCCAGAACAGAAGAACATAAAAGTTTATGCAATAAAAACTTCGATCATCAGCAATTTATCAATCATTATTGGCTTTGGATTATTGAGTGCCGATTCAGTGAACTGTATCTGTATGCAAAGCTGCATTACTTTTTTGCAAGTGCATAGGATGACGTACTTTAATATTTTTACTTGAAACTCATTATCTCGATGCCATTTTATGTTTTTTCCAAAGGCAACTCGTTATGTGAATGCATGTGTCTATGATTGTTGTATTTACCCTCCGTGCATGGGTACATTTACTGGTAATATATTGTTTCAGGACATGGATACTCCGCCGCTGAAGAATCAGAAATTCAAGAGTTTCCAAGATAAATATATATACTCCCTAGCCACTGTTCTAAAAATCCCCAATTCGCCCGCAAGGGTTGTCTCAGTTGGTTAAAGAGAGGCCATCTCACCTCTTGGTCACGGGTTCGACTCCCATGGGAGGCGGATTTGTGATTATGCCATCCTGGGGCAGAGCCTGTCGCACTTGTGCGGTTTGCCTTGGATCACGTGGTTTGCAGGCTATTGCGTGAGCCCATGGGTTTACCCAGAGCTGGGAGGCGGATTTGTGATTATGCCATCCTGGGGCAGAGCCTGTCGCACTTGTGCGGTTTGCCTTGGATCACGTGGTTTGCAGGCTATTGCGTGAGCCCATGGGTTTACCCAGAGCGCACCCGAAGGGTAGCGGCTGCGGGTTCCCATGTTAAAAAAAAAAAAAAAAAATCCCCAATTCAACCGATTAATTCCCAATTAATTCTCTATAAGGTAATCAACCGATTCGATTTTTGAAATCCGATTAATCCTATGAATTTATTTAAAATGATATGTTTAATTATAAATTAGACTAATATATTAAATATCATTATAATATCCGATTAATACTCCGATTAATACTTTCAATTAATCTCCGATTACCCGATTAATCTTAAATCGGTACCTCAACCGATTCATACCGATTACCGATTTTTACAACCATGTCCCTAACTAGTTTCTTCACTCAAACTGGGTTAAATTTTTCTTGATTAAAATGATGAATTTTGTAATTTAAAAAAATAAAATCAAACAAGTCATTTAAAACGGGATGAAGAAAATTTATGTGTCAATAGTTATCGATTTTTCAAATTAAGGTAAAAAATTACAAAAACTCTATCCAAGACTCTCTTTTGTCCTCTAAAATTTGTTCTTCGCTGGCTTCACCATTTGAGTATACACCAACGTATATTTTATACTCCTCCGTCTCAAATTGTATGAACGTGTTTGATTTTCATGGAGGTTAAGAAAATGTAGTAAATAAAAAGTAAAGTTAGTTGAAAAGTTGAGACCTATCAATATTTAATAATATATTTAAGATAACAGAAGAAAGTAGTGGGTGTAATAGTGTAAAAAATAGTATAAAATGAAAAAATAGTGAATGTAATAGTAAAAAATAGTATTCAAAAATAATAAATATATCAAATTTATTCTTTTTAGAACGTTAAAAAGATAAATATAATTCGTACAAAATGGGACGGAAAGAGTACTCCATGATTTAATGCACTGTCTTTTCTTTTGAATGCATGGCGAGGAGATTGCAAGTTTGCAACCAGTTATAGATGAACTTGGACGGTTGAAGATTGGCTCGTACTTCAAAGCAAACCGTTGGATGAGGACATGCTCAGTTGCTGACGTGCCCTTGTTTTTTGCCTTGGAGAAACTCATGATTCATTACCAACTTGCTCTGTTGGCAGTGGGGTCCACACCCCTTCTGCTCATCTACGTAATAGCTTATGTGGCTGATATAAAAATATAAAGTAAATAAAATTATTGATATCCTCCTCTATACTGCCATCCCACTGATAAAAATTGAAAATTAGTTGACTCATCGACATTATTTGTTTCAGAGAGAGGAGTGGACAAGGTCCAGGTTCGGAGTAGGTGCTGAGTTGGACTGAGCATGTCACGGACCTCGAGGTCCCATGGGCCCGCCAATCTTTCCCATGCGGCCCAGTTGGATTTTCAATTCCAGAAGATTAACATATACTAATATTTTGTTCTTGAAGAACAATAATTTAAGTAGACTCCAATTTGTGACCATAGTAGTAGTGTTTAATTTTTAAGTTATAATCAGGAGAACATGTATTTAAGGTTCTCAACAGTTAACCCCTTCAAAATTTCAAATTTTACTATAAAATACGATTTCGTAAACTGATTTCGATTAAGATTCTACAAATTTCATGTTAGCCTGAATTGTAATGGAAAGTAAATTTATTTAGCTTGTAAGTTACCTACATTATTGCTGTTGTGCAGTATGCCTATCTATGTTGCTTGAAAATATCGGCTTCGTGAAAAAATAGTTAAAGATGGAAAAAAAAGTTAAAAGATGGATGATGTATCAAAACAAGACAAAAACTCTAATTTGATTAGTCTGTCCTTTGGAGCTGCTTTACTAGATGTGCCTATTTGATTAATGGACATTTTAACTAGTGAATCTCTTAATCTACGGTGTAGGCATACTAATCTAATGTTTCCGGACTGTTTTTTTATCTGTTTCAACCATTGGAACTTAGTGCTAATGACGATGGATTTAGTCATTAAAGTTCGACAATCTCATTCAGCCACATACTTAACTTAAGCCTTTGTAGCTGGCAAAATCCATTGATTATTTATTTAATTATCTTAAGCAAATATTAAAATCAGACTCAGGTATAAATTTCATCACATAATTTTTGTTTACTTTGGCGTATGCCAAGCAACCACGAGGGGCTGACACGTACGTGATTGTACATTTGTACTAATAATGTTTAATGTGGCTTACGGAATCTGCTTAGCTGGGTAATTACTAAGATTAAGGACAAAAGACCATAAAAGACAATGGCGGCACCAACGTCAGGCTATACAAATTGTTGCCTGTGTCGTGTAGTGTATGCTTAGCATTATTTATTTGTTTGCAATTAGACATGGTAATATGGACCAAAAACCACTACTCCAACCAAAACCGAACCGATCCCTAAAATATAGTCTGAGATAAAATCACACATTATAATTGGATTTGGATAGATTTTAAATCACACATTTTGTTTGAAATATGGATGCAAATCTGGATACAAATATATGATATCCATATTTCGAAATTCTTCAATAACATCTACTCTCTACTCTCTGCTCTGTGATGTACTGTTATACTCAACCAATGGATTTCCTCAAGTGTATATTTACATATATATATTTTTTGTCTGTATTTGTATCTATCTATATTCTTCCATTCTTCAAAAGGTGAATTACAGGACACCCTAGGCCTGTTCGGATTTATTCTGGGACCTGCCGACCAGCCCCATGTCCAACACAGGTATGTAAATCTGCTAACTGAGCGACAAAACCCAGTGGTCGGGGCTCTTCAGCGATTCGCTCTAGGGGTGATCGCGGTGCGTGCGGTGCGGTTTTTCCTCAAAACCACGGACCAACCCACGCATGCGGTTTGATCAAATATCCAAACCGCAACCGCACCGCGAAATTTTAAAACCGCATAAACCACACCGCGAAAATGCGGTGCGGTGTGGTGCGGTTCGTTGCGGTTTACACCTTTGATAAAATAATTATAAATCTAAAATTTTAATTTTCATGTGGAATTAATTTTTATAATTCTTACTCGACCACATTTCTTAATTCTTATGCAGACTGTGATCTCTACAAACTCAATTAAATACAAACAATATAGTATGAAATATTGTGATACTAAATTAGAGAAAGATGGGCTAACCCATTATAATTGATCAATAAGTCCCACCATAAGCCTTTAAATTAAACTACCGCTAGGCAATAGGCAATAGCGAAGCAAATAGCTTGCAAACTATCCCTTAAATCATTAACAAAATACTAACATAATATATATATATATATATATATATATATATATATATATAATTGTATAATATATTAAATATTGCGGTGCGGTTTGAACCGCATTTCAGAAAACTAAAACCACAACCCGCACCGCACCGCGCGGTTTGTCAAAATTGGAAACCGCAACCGCACCACAGAAAATAAAAACCTCGCGGTGTGGTGCGGGTTGGTGCGGTGCGGCCGGTTTTTGCAGTTTGGTGCGGTTTATGATCACCCCTAATTCGCTCAGTGTTATCCCTGGAATGTCATTCTTCAAACCTTCCAATGTCTCACCAACTCAGTTTTTGCACAGGGGTGGGTGAGGTTCAAACCCGTGATATTTTTTGTCTGTATCTATCTATATATGACTTGTGCGTATGAAAATAATGTTGAGAGTACTGAACAGGAGATTTTTAAAATCTCAATATGTGTAAATGATCGGCGATGAACTGATATTGTTTGTGCGTAAGGGAGAATGGTGTCTGATCTTATTCTTATTAAATTGAATTAAATAAAAAAATGTTTCTTGTCAAAAAATAAAAATAAAAATGATGTGTGCTAATTGTACTAGGCTCACCTTATTCCCAATCTTCTACAAGTGATCATTACCTTTAATTTTCTAAATAATAAGTTCAAAAACTAAAACATGCACACATATATTTTTGTTATATAAAATTATTATTTATCAAATATGATTAATCCATATTTAATCAAAATCATAGAAATCAAACCAAATCCAAATCTATATTTAATAAAATATGGTTTTTAAATGGTTTTAGTTCATAAACCAAACCAAATTCATATTTTTGAAACCAAAACCAAACCAATCACATATTTTGCCTGGTGCATTTGCAATAGATAAATATACAAATTTACACAGTGTACTGTGTCGAAAATTGTCTACTCTCGACAAAAAAATTGCGATCTAGTCGTTTTGATGTAATTAAATTATATAACTAAAATTCTTTAAATGAAGGACGAACTATTCTAGTAATATAATGTAGTAGTAATAAAGAACTAAATACAAAGATTTTAAATAATAATAACAATTTTTTCAATCTAAGCTGTAATTACAAAATTAATGGAGTAAAAGGCCAATACCGTAAACCAGGATAATTTTTAGCTGCTTGTTAAACAGAGGGGTTGAAGAAGAATTTTATAACAGTAAAGAAGGGGTAACCCAATTAGCTAAAAAAGAAAAGAAGAAATAGCTAAAAAAGATGGGGTAGCCCGGAACTGATAACTAGAGCCTGCAATTTCATACACGATACAAAAACACGACACGAAAATGACACAAAAATTACGAGTTTGGATTGACCTTTGCTATACACGAACACGAAAGTACACGAACACGAAATTACATGAATTTAGTGTCGGTTTTGGGTTTACCTTTGGATTCATGACACGAAACGAAATTACACAAATAAATAAATATTTAAATAATTTTATTAAAATTATTTAAATACATATTTTAAACTAATATTTTACAAAATAGTTTCAAATTTTAGTTTTACAAGACATAAGCACACTTAATTTTTTATGACATATTGACTTAAGACTAGACTAATAAAAATATAATATTTAAATATTTTTATTTTTATTCAAAAATTACACGAAACACGACACAAAATGTACACGAAATGAAGGTACATGAACACGAAACGAAACGAATCCTTAACGGGTCGGTTTTGAATTTGGCATTACGTACACAAAACACGAAAATACAGAACACGAAAGTATACGAAACGAACGAATTGACGGCTCTACTACAAAAAAGGAGGAAGACATTACAGATGGAAAAGCACTGGATCTGTACACGGCATATATAAAATGAATTTTGTTACTTAATAGCTAACTAATAAAAAGCATGGTTTATGTTACTTAATAGCTAATTAATAAAAAGCATGGTTTGAGTATGTCCAACGTTGTTCGTTTTAATTATTGGTTAAATTGATATAAAATATTAATTATATAAATTTTATTGAACCTGTAATTGTGCTTTAATGGAGTTAGCTATAATAATTGACTATATTTTAAAAATAGTATATTATTATTATTTCAAATTATTAAAAATAAAATATAACTTCAAAATTTTACACATTCTTTATAATTCTCATTTATGTTACTAGTTGATTTCAAAGTTTTTTTTATGGACCTCTACCATTGAAAATGCTTTTAAAACTAGCGTCTGCCCGAAGACAACACACTTATTACGGATTTTTTTTTTACGAGATGTGATTTTTTCCCAGCATCCAGATTCTTGAGGAAGGAGAAGGACCATTCGCTGAGATTAATAATACTAGTGCGGAAGCTTTATACGTATATTTTAGAGGCAGCTTTTTGTTGCTTCAAGGATCTTATTCGAGAGAGGAATCAGGAGTAGCTGATGCACAATAGCTTAGCTGATCCAACACACCCATTCCTAAACCCAAAGCTTTCCAGTTTCCAAGTTCCTCTGACCATTCATCCAGTCCCTCTAGATCTGTTAGCTTTTTGGACGGTCACTCACCCACACATAATCAGATTTAATCGATCTAAATAATATTTAAAAATTAATAGTATATTTTTAATATATTTTAAAAACTAACATGATTTTTTGAAAAAAAATATTAAGAGAATTCCTGAATTATCCATCTAAAATAAAGATTATATATAGAGAAATAACACTTGCTTATTTTTTTCAAGTATTTACCTTTCCAAATATTTATATCTTCTACAAATTTTACTAAGGAGATGTTGGTTGGGGGTAACAAACAAATGAAAAAGTAAATAAATATGATCATTCCTTTATTGGTGTTTGGTTTATTAAAATTGTAATTTCTTTTGATCTGTTTTGGTTTAGATCTTCCTAGTATTCATCAAATACCCATTCCACACCTTTCACTAGGTATTTTCTTTCCCATTCCTCTTTTCTTTTTTGTTTTCAATTATAATTTATATATTAAATTGTAATAAAATATATTAACATGTAAATCACTTTTAAAAATTAAAACTAATTTATAAATTAATTTTTAAAAATTAAAAATAATTTTGATAAAAATTTTCTTTGCATTTCTAGATCGAAATCAAACAGGTAAAATAATTCAAGATCATTACTTTTTTATTCTTATTTTTTCTGAATTCCATTCTGTTTTGACACGAACCAACGTCCCCTAATTTTAATCAACCACTTAATCAGACTTTCAACCGATTGGGTCAAAAATTCTTGACCCATTTTCCTAAATAAATTTTGAGTAATGCTATAGATCTCAAAAAAGATCTCAAAAATCTTCCTAAATAATGTGGTATTATTGAGTTGACATGTAAATGTACAGCACGTTTTTATTCATGGACGCATATGAATACACGCGTAATCTCATCATTTTATTAGGAATGTTACCAAATATTTAAGATTGGGTTAAATATCAAATTGGTCACTGAATAACTTGACATATCTCAAATACACCACTGATAAACTCGGGATCTCATTTAAAACACTTTTAATGACATAAATATCAAATGGATACCTTTGAAATGTATTCGAGAAGTAAAAATAGTTTTTCATTGAGTTTTACACATTTTTTTGAATGCTACCATAACCAAACGAAAAGTTAATAATTCTAGTATTTCTGATAATATATTTAGATTTTAAGTAATTTTTATACTTTATTTTTAATTTTATAGTTATTTTCTTTGATTTAATTAAAATTAAATAGTAAATAAATTTCTTAAAATCTAAATATATTATCAAAAATACGATAATTCATAACCTTTCATTTGGTTATAGTAGCATTTAAGAAAAATGTGTAGAACTCAATTAAAAATTACTTTTACTTCCCAAGTATATATATAGAGGTATTTGTTTGATATTCATGTCTTTAAAGTGTTTTAAATGAGATCCCGAATTTATCGATGTTGTTTTGAGATATGTCAAGTTATTCAGTGGTTAGTTTGATAATTAATCCATTTAAGATTTTGGAAAAAAAATGGGAGAACTTTTAAATTTTCTAGCATTTTTCATCAATTTTTAACACGATTTTAACATAATGCAGAACAGTAATCCTATAAATGTTTCTTGGTTTGAGGCTTTGAGCGGCCGATTGGTGAACCGTGAACCGTGAACATGATTAGAAGATAATTATGGTATGCAAATACCGAATCCAACATTATTTTTTTGTTAATCAGAGTCTAGGAAGGGCTGTAATTGCTCAGCAAACATTAGTTGTTGCAAATGATTAAGCTAACTACTACTAGTATTAATTTACGCTCAAGACTCTCATTAAATTAGTTAGCAAAGACCAAAGTCTTGCTTAAACTCTACTAATTAATAAATTATCAAGCCATGAATGACTAGTGGCCTTCAACATTATAGTGAATAGGTTTTTTACCTTTTAAAATGAGATTTTTGGCACGTATTTTAAGGTACATTTTAAGTATAGTTCTATAACTTATTTTTTAATTTTTTTTATAAAATATAATGTATATATTTTTATATAAAAAATAAAATTTTAAAAATATGTTATAGAATTACCATTAAAATGCGTGTCAGAAAATGTAAAAAAAGGTAAATAATTAATTGGGACGAGGGAGTAATTGACTAGCATGATCGTCGTATGCATGCACCACTATACTTTGAATTTCATTGACGATTTCATGATAATTAAATAATTTCCTGCAATTTTAAATTATCTAATATTTTTTCAGTACTAGATACTAGTCAAACAAATTACCCTGTACAATATGTACATATTTTGGAACTATTTGTGGACCTCATTAACCAACTTGTGATTTTCAATAAAGAAAATATAGTTTGATAATGTGTGAATATCAAGATATTCAAAAAGGGGATGAGTAGTAATAACTCAGAAACATTATTGGACTGAATTAACAAATACAACTGATACTCATCTATAAAGATATTTCAGATTTATGATCCATCCTCGCCGGAGAGTAGTAGTAAATTGTCAGGGAGTAGGTGATATCTAGAAACTGGTAAACCAAATAAAGATTCGAAGCTAAATAATGTTCTTGTAATATCTCAAACTCAACAACATGGATATTTATAACAACAAAAATCATTACACGAGGGAGAAACTAGTAGTTTCATTGCGAAGGTGACATGCAATTTACAACCTTCGTCATTCTACGGATACGAGAGTCTTGTGATCCGTTAATGAACACATTATATCGGAACTATACTTGTTAATTAAATCAGAATTTCAATCTGCTAAACGAGAATTTTGTGCATGACAACAAACTGATAAGAAAACATGTTATACCCTCTGCTAATGCGAGAATCTAGTGCAAGAATCTTGTTAAAAAATACCGTATTAGGCGGAAGGTTTTGTCACAACACATTTTTCCCCTCTTAATTGTTATCTTGTGATATTATAACAACCTTGCACATGGAACGAAGATACAACAACTCAGAGCATCATTTACCAACAAATAAAGATTGAAATATATTAGAAGTACCTCTACAAATTTCTCTGGTTTTCTATTGGATTAGAGATATGGTCCCATGAGGGGAAATGTAATGTTGTGCTTCTGATTTGTCATAAAAAAACCCATATTCACTTATATATGAGGATGTGTCATTGGTAATACACTAATACTTTATAATCCTCACCCACTTCACAATATAAATGCCAATCATAAGTACATGGCACAAATGGAATGTACTTGCAGAATGCACAACATCTCATATATATCAAACTAAGATGTGATAACCAGAAACAACAAAGAAGAGAATCCTGGCCTTCTTTCTATTTTCATTCATATCTTATCAATCAAGACATATAACACCTGTCCAGATTAGTTGCATACCTGATTTTTTTTGGGATCCTACTAAGATACGATATCTTTTAAACCGAAAAACCTGCAGGGTATGGCTGGGGCCTGGGGTCACCATCTATCAGTAAGAGATGAAGCCCCATTTTTTACTAGCAGGGTCCTAATAAGTTCCAGCTAATTTAAGACAATGGAGAGACCCAGAGCCGGTCCTGAGCATGTGCGACATGTTCGATCGCACAGGACACTCCATTTTACTAGGTCACATTTTTTTAGTTAGGTGTATATATGTATGTATATTTTATTTGAAAAAAAAAAGTTAAGTTTAATTTTAAAGGTTAAAAAAATTTGTTCAGTTTATCAATTATTCATTTATAGATGATTAAGTGATTTGAAATCATATCTCTTTTTTTTTTGACTAATTTGAAATCATATCTATTTTAATTAATTTACGTATTAAATGAATCAAGTCAATTTAAAACTAAAAATAAATTATAAAATACTTATATATTAATTTAAATACATAAAAATGAGATTTTCTATTGTAGCATAGTATTTGTTTTTATTTATTATTACTTTTTATTCTTTCATTTAAACATAATATATTAATATTTTACATGTATAATTTATTTACTTTAGATTGATTTGTATTAGGGCACTTTTTTTTATTTATTAGCAATTCATGTATAAAAAATTTATTAGTATTAGGGCACTTTTTTTATTTTGCACAGGGCATCCAAAATCTCAGGACCGGCTCTAGAGAGACCATCTATCCATATTTTCTCTGCAACTCAGCTATCAGAATTCACAAAATTTACGATCATCGTCAGGGAAACATAAAACAGTTATGTGACAAACTTATTGACATGGTTTTGTACAAAGATTACTACAAAAAAAAATTGGTTTGTTACATATTGCGATGATGATCTAAATATGTTACTGAATTCGATACAAAAGTTCTAAGTGATAACTTTCTGATTATGTTTTTCCTTCCATCCTTACTGAAATGATGTAGTAGTATAACTTTGATTCTCAAAAGAAAAATTTAAGTTGTTACTCCTTAGTGCAGGCCCAATAAAATAACTGCACATCAATTTTAACTGTCATTCAGTAAAGACCAACCAAAAAGTCCTAAAATTAAACCTAACGGGGCGTGGAAATGTGTTGCTTTCTTAACCATGTCCAATAAACATAGTTTGGGACCAATCCAACTCTACATGTTCTTGTCAAATAAATAAAAATGTTTGAAATCCTTATATCCAAATCGTGCAAACTAACTGTTAATACATAATGTGAACATAAATTGAATTATTAGAATCATGAGAGCTTGATAAACATCCAACAATTCAAAAAGTGCAGCAGTAGTGCCCCTTTTTAAGCTTGCAAGTTTTGGTGCCTACTGAGTGAAGACCGATTGGGATGTACATTTTAATAGGTCAAATTTGTTAAAAAAAACTATGGAGATGACACTCTCTATAAACCGATGTGAATTTCTAGTCTATGTCGCCGTTATGGTGGTCATCTCAATACAAATGTGGCGCCTTTGTTGTGCTGCGTTCCGTCTGTAACCTTAGAAAAAGAACATCCAATAGGTCTATAATATATTTTCATAATTGTAGTAAATAAACTTTTACTAAACGCAAATGATTGTATAAGATTGTGGAAGATTATGTGGGGATACATGCATTTATTAAAATGATTTATTCAAAATCTTGTTTTCCTGATACATCAATAAAAGATTTATTATTTCTAATATATTCAATTTTGTTACCTTTTATTTTTCTTTGCCAATTTGTAAAATCCCACAATTTTATTTGTTATTATATCATTAAATATTAAATAATAAGTATTTTTTAGTTTTATGTTTATTTTATTTAGAAAAATTTTAAAAATCTTTTTGTACAAGTTATTCGAATAATAATAAGATTGTTTATTAGTGAAAAAAAGCGTTAGAATAGCTTTAAAAATTGTTATATTTTAATTTTAGTTAGTTGTGTGTAAAATATTTTTAATATTGAAATTAAAAAGCGTTAGAATAGCTTTAAAAATTGTTATATTTAACACGGCATATATAGAATGAATTTTGT
Organism: Saposhnikovia divaricata; assembly: GCA_036435485.1. Lineage (NCBI taxonomy): Eukaryota > Viridiplantae > Streptophyta > Magnoliopsida > Apiales > Apiaceae > Saposhnikovia > Saposhnikovia divaricata. The sequence goes on along the minus strand of CM071597.1, from coordinate 60,448,885 downwards.
TACTTAATAGCTAATTAGAGTATCTCCAATGTTGTTGGTTATAATTATTGACTAAAATGATATAAAATATTAATTATATAAAATTTGTTGAACCTGTGTTGTGCTTGTTTGATATAATGATTGACTATATTTTAAAAATGTTTATTATTATTATTTCAAATTATTAAAATAAAATATATTATTTTAACATGACAATAAATAATGTGGAGTTTCATTACAGATCTTTAGATATTCAGCAAATATAGTCAATATAATGAGTTTTTTTTATAATTTTAACTAAAGATAATGTACTATTGGAGTATAAATTTTTTACACTTTTTTTATAAGAAATTTTAACTAAGGATAATGTACTATTGGAGTATAAATTTTTTACAAATTTTTTATAAGAGAAAACTGAGCCTGAGGACAACCTCAGTAACTCTCCTAAGGGTAGTAACAAATATGTACTTATAAGTAAGGGGTCCCGCAAGGGCATTTTTATAAATATTAATTTTTTATTAGTGATTTATATAAATATTCTCAAATTTGTATTGAAAATATTTTAACCTCAGATAGAACCCTGAAATCATTCTCAGGTATATGAAACCCTTCTTTATAATTCTTATTTATGATAGTTGATTTCAAAGTTTGTCTAAGAGACCTCTACCACTGAAAATGCTCTTAAAACAAGGGTCTGCGGAGAAAACACACGTATTACAGATTTTTTTTATGAGATACGATTTTCCAAGTAGGGCTGTTCACGAATCGAGTCGAGCCGAGCTTTGACCGAAACGAGCCGAGCTTTGACCTTAACGAACCGAGCCGAGCTTTGATCTTAACGAATCGAGAGCTCGAGCTGTTCGCGAACAGTTAATTTGGTTGGAGATCTTAATAAACATTTAAATTTCAAGTGTACAATTTCATTGTTTCAAAAAAAAAGTGTACAATTTCATCGTTTTAATATTGGAGATATCGATCCACAGAGACTATATATTTTTCGCGTTTCTTTAATTTCTAATTTAGGCGAATTAGACCAAAGATTTCGAGGTGAGATTTTATTTTAACTAATTAGCAATTATTTAAAACAAAATTAAAACAATTATTTAAAATAAAATTAAAGAATTTAACCGGACATAAAGAACTACTGCGATTTATGAAGCAACAGATCTATAAAGAGAAACAAAAATAATTGTGTAGTGATTAACTAATTAACATGGCAATGAATACCATAATATAATTAAAATGATTTGTTAATCAACTTACAAAACAAGGTTGTGTAAGTGAACACTTAACATGGGGGAGGAAATAAAATGGAACTGGGCTTCTAAATGAAATGGGTTAGAATTGGTTTGGGCCGTGAATTACAATAACTAAACATAATGAAAATGGGCCAAAACTCAACATAAGATATAATAACAATGAGATGCTCGGTTTATGGAAATTAAATCTATTTTTTAAAAAATATTTCTCGACGATCCAACCGTACAGATGTCAAAATATATATAATTTAATGATATTCCCAAATTTTTAAAAAATAAATAATTAATTTGGTTAGAAATCTTAGTAGATCATTACTATTCTAACTAGTACTAGTAACTAGTGCTTTGTCACGGATTATTGTTTCTATATTTTAAAAAATATTTCTCGACGATCCAACCGTACGGATATCAAGATATATCTAATTTAGTGATATTCCCAAATTTTCAAAAAATAAAAAAATAATTTGGTTGGAGATCTTAGTAGATCACTACTATTCTAACTAGTACTAGTAACTAATGCTTTGTCACGGATTGTTGTTTCTATATTTTAAAAAATATTTCTCAACGATCCAACCGTACGGATGTCAAGATATATCTAATTTAGTGATATTCCCAAATTTTTAAAAAATAAAAAAATAATTTGGTTGGAGATCTTAATAGATCACTACTATTCTAACTAGTACTAGTAACTAGTGCTTTGTCACGGATTGTTGTTTATATATTTTAAAAAATATTTCTCGACGATCCAACCGTACGGATGTCAAGATATATCTAATTTAATGATACTCCCAAATTTTCAAAAAATAAAAAAATAATTTGGTTGGAGATCTTAGTAGATCACTACTATTCTAACTAGTACTAGTAACTAATGCTTTGTCATGGATTGTTGTTTCTGGTTTTTATAAAATATTTCTCGACGATCCAACCAAATTAAAATTACTTAAATTTATACAATTATAAATTTTAAAAAAATCATTGGTTGCACGAGTTATAAGCTATTATTATAAATTACTAAATATAAGTTAGATTATTAGTAAAACTACTCCCCATGTGATGCCACTTGTCACATTGTAATTGGCTAGTACTAGAGCACATGGATTGTGCTTCTTTAACTTAATTACAATCGTTGATGATGCAAATAGTAAGATATCTCGATCGTTCAATTTTTTTTTTCAATTTCAACTCTCATCATACTCAATCGGCTTGGATTGCAGGGAGAATTTCACTCACTGTACAATGTCTGGACAAGAATGTATGCCATGCACACTTTTTTGTCTAAAGTAATAATAAGCATTAATTAATTTGTAAACAAAAGGTACACCAAACTTGTCATTTCTCTCCCGAAAATCACACTCTTTTCTCTTATCCTCAATTATATCTCTCTTCTCTCTCCTCAAGAACACCAACCAAATCCTAATAATTAAATTCGATTTTCTCTATGATTCTGTTGTTCAAAACATATCATATGTATACTCAAATTGGTCCTCTCCTCATCCTCTACACAATCATGTCATCGTTTCTCAATTTCGAGAAAATCAATTTCTGGGCTAGCTTGATTTCAGTTTGGTTCTTGGAGTTTATGTTCGATTTTGTTGATTCTATTTTGGGTTAGTGTTTATCGGGGGTTATTGATGAGTTTCGGGGTGTGTTAATGGTTGTTGGAGCATTGCTGGTATTTTATATCTTCATTTGGATTTCTGTTTTGTTCGAGCTTAATCGAGCCGATCTCGAGTCGAACGAGCTCGAGCCGAACCCGAGCTGAGCTCGAGTCGAGCTCATTAATAGCTCGGCTCGAGCTCGTTTTGTTATCGAACGATTTTTAGTGTTCGAGCTCGACTCGAGCTCCTAACGAACCGAGCCGATTCGAGCTCTTAACGAGCCGAGCTCGAGCTTGTTCGCGAACAGCTCGGTTCGTGAACAGCCCTATTTCCAAGCATTCAGATTCTTGAGGAAGGACCATTCGCTCATTATTAATACTAATGCGGAAGCTTTATACGTATATTTTTAGAGGCAGATTTTTGTTGCTTCAAGGATCTTATTCGATAGAGGAATCAGGAGTAGCTGATACGCAATAGCTTAGCTGATCCAACACACCCATTCCTAAACCCAAAGCTTTCCTGTTTCCAAGTTCCTCTGACCATTCATCCAGTCCCTGTAGATCTTTTGCTTTTTGGACGGTCACTCACTAGAGATACATAAAAAGTCCTTCGCCTTATTCATGTTTTTCAAGAATCGGGCCGGGTCAGGTTTTTTCAAAAATCGGATCGGGCCGGGCTTTCTCTAAAATATGAGGTCTGTTTTAGGCCCTCAGGTCGGATCGTATCGGGTCGGGCTAGGCTTTTTTTTGTGCTTTTTATTTTAAATTTTTATATATGTAATTTTTTTCTTTTTTTCGCAAAGCTAATATATTAATATACAAAAAAAGAAAATCTTACAAAATAACCTCTAAAGCTACGCCCTTGAACTTCTATAATCCAGAGTACATAATAAGAAGAGACAACACAAAACCTAATACTATAAAACTACTAGCATAATACTTGTTTTATTTTAAACATCATTGCAACTCAAGAACTTTTTACAAATAATCTACATTTTGACTTAAGGCGACCGTAAGCCATATAAATCTCCTCACATATGACCATTTCGTGAAGTACATTCTCTACACTCAATTAGTCTTCTTGAAAGAAGAGTTTGTCCTGTATATTGTTGATTCTTCCTAACCTCGTGATCCTTCACATCCTCTCTATTGCTAAGTTTAATATTCTTATTGATATTTATTAAAAATATTATATATGTTTAGATTTTATCTATAAAAATTCGGATTTTTATCCAGATTTCATAAAAAGTTCGGGTTTTTATCCGGGTCGAACCGGGCTTTATCTGGGCTTTTTAAAAGCCCGGGCAGCTTTATCCGGGCTTTTAACCGGGCTTTTCGAACTTCGGCCGGGCCGAATTTGATGAAAAATAGGAGGTCCATCTTAGGCCCTCGGGCCGGGCCGAACCGGGCCGAGCTTTTTTCGGGCCTGGCTTTTCGGGTTTTTTGCAGATCAGATCGGGCCAGATTTCGGGTTTTAGGCTTTTTGAACATCTCTATCACTCACCCACACATAATTATATTTAATCGATCTAAATAATTTTGAAAAATTAACATTATATTTTTAATATATTTTAAAAACTAACATGATTTTTTTAAAAAAGTATTAAGAGAGTTCCTGAATTTTCCATCTAAAATAAAGATTATATATAGAGAAATAACATTTGCTTATTTTTTTCAAGTATTTACCTTTCCAAATATTTATATCTTCTACAAATTTTACTACGGAGATGTTTGGTTGAGGGTAACTATATTCGAATTGAGAAATGAATAAGTTGAAATCATATTATTGTTGTACTATGAAAATGAGTGACTGGAAATGATCACGGATTTTAAAGATTCTCGAGTATGGACTCTAAAGGATTTCGATTTCATTGGGCATTAAGGATTATGAAAATTTTACAAGGATTTACATCATAAGAAATTTGACAGAATTAGGTTAAACCTAGAAATGAGCAAAGCAAAGGAGTACCACGGGAACTTGGACTGATAAACGAATCGTGATTAAACGAGTACGGAAACCAAACAACCGAGATTAGTAACATAACAAGGATATATACCACATTGTCACTTACCACAATCATTAACACATTATTTAGAAAAATCAAGAACAAGATCAAAGATCATACACAGGACATCATCCCTGACCAAAGCAAGTTAAACAAGTTTCCACTAGCATTATTCAAGCAAATATCAAGAGATTATTTATCCAACATCTATATAAACCATCAAGACTCCAAAGAATTCTAGAGTTTGCTAGCTAACACAAAAAGAAAAACCAAAACCCACTTCTTTTCTTTACCTCGGCCAACTAAGACAGCAGCTCAGTAAACTGGGCATATCTCCCTCATTTCTCACTAGATTTTTGTGTTCTTTAGCTTGTTGGAAAGGTATTGAGATGCTTTACAACTCTTCTTCAGGAGTCTCATCCAGAAAATTAAGGTAAGGACCTCGTTTTTCCAGTTCTTTAAGGAGGGGTTTAGTAACTCCGAAAATTACTAAGTGTGTTCTTGATGTTTCTTGTTAGTTTAAGGTGTTATAAGGTTATATCAAGGCTTCTCAAGGATTAAAAGCCTTTGTTAAGAGTGTTAAAACATCAAGGAAGGTATAAACATTCTTACCCTTTTGAGTTTGTTATGGATTATGGCTAGTTTAAGGATTAAACTTGTAGAATACATGAGACCATGCTTATATGTGTGTTATAAGTTGAGTTGATTGAATATGGAGATGTTATATTCTTGTAACCATGGCTGGTATGATTACCACATAGTGAATGGAATGGTATATGTGTTGGATGATGAGTTTGGAAGGGTGATAATTTGGAAAGTATGAAAGTATAGCCGTTATAATGTCCGATTTTCGTTAGAACAAAAACTGCCATATTTTTAAGGCAGAATTTCAAACTATTAAATTATCAATTGATCATCGTAAGATAGAGCTTGGTTCATGGATCGTTTTGATATAAAGATGGTAAAAATCCAACATACGGTTTAGGAGATATCAAAGTTTTAATAAAAGTTACGCGAAATCACTATTCATCGAACCATCTTCTGTGAACAGTAACTCCGAGAAAGATTTTATGCTATTTTGGAAAACGCTTTACATGGTTTTGTTCTAGACATTTCCTAGATTGTGCACGCGAAACGGTGCATCAATTGAGTTAACGGTTAATGAGTTATGAGCATTTTAGTGAAAGTCGTTTGGAAAACCGAGATTACATCAATGTGATACCTTTGAACTTATGGTCATTATGCTTAAACATTCTTAGTGTTATTATACAAGGATTAATTGGTTAAGTGAACTAAGTGGTTAAGGTAATTGTTATGTGTAACATGGAGTTATAATGGAATATAGTTCTAACGGTGATTCGTTTTGTTTCTATAGAGACTCGAAAGGAACGCCAGAGCACTCTTATTCGACCTAGAGATCAAGGCAAGATATCTCATACCCTTACTTGGATAAATTGTGATATTTTCATGGAAAATTGTTTTGCTGATAATATATGTGGTTTCATATTATTATATTGCTAGGGACATATTTCCCTGATTCCTAAAATTATTTGATATGAATATGGATAGTGCAAAGCACTTTATGGACTAAAGGAATATGTTATATGAGAAGGAAGGGTAGTATGAAGTATAGTAAGTTATATTCTATGAGTGACCAGGAGTTAAGTTTTCCTAAGTAAATAAAGATTAATATTTGCAGATTTTCTTCAAAGGAAATTTTCATGCAGAGTATTATAGTTTGTGTACTCTTTAAGAATAAAAGTATATTCTTTTCAATGATTATAGATTATATTATTTTAAATTATATATTAATATAATAAATGTATAATACTCAATATTGAGTAATTATTTTAATAAAAGGAAAAGTATTAATTGTTGCTTTAAATGTTACTAAAACTTTTCAAGGAATATTAAAAGTACTAAAGACGATTTTAAAGTTAAGGATTGTTTCAACCCCAAGGCTCCCTAGTCAAACTCTTTTAAATCAAATTCTTTCTGAAAATCTTAACTCTGAGATGTATCCAGAGTTAATAAAAAGGGTAATGATATATGAAAGGATAAGGGTGAAAAGGAAAATGGAAAATAGAAATGGGAATGTGAAAGATTATCTTTCAGTATGAATTGGAATAACATATTGTTTTCAATGGGGATTCTGACAGTTCGCGTAAGAGGCTGTGTTCGGCATAGTCTAGCACTCGATATTTTATTTCGGCCCATGTGTTACCGACGGAAGATGTAATGTGTAACCTTCTTCCATGGGGATGCAGTGGGTAACTTTCCTCCTTCTACTAGTAGTAAAAAGGGACAGATACGGAGGGCGACTAATCATCGTCCTTACGTATTTGGAAATAGTGAAAATCCCCAAAATTTTTCTTTAAAGGAATAATTGATAAGTGTTACAGATTGATGTACTAAAAAGAGAAGAACTGGCATTGAATAATGGAATTATACAATGGATAAAAAGGGAAGTATTATTATAATATTATTTTCATTACAGAAGAGAAAAAAATGGAATGTTTACACAAATGGAACAAGGGTTAATTATTCTTTTGATTATTTTTTGAAATTTTATTTTATTAAAGGGTTACAAGTTTATTCTTAATAGTAAATGGAAGATTATAAAAACAGAGTAAGAATTAAATTCTTCTCTTGATTATTTTATTGAATTTTCATTTTATTAAATGATTATATATTATCTTTGGTACTGGTTTTAAAAACTTTGTCTTGCTGAGCTATGATAGCTCACTCTTGCTATTTCTTTATATAACAGCTAGATCAGGTGCCGAAATGTCGCAGTACAACCCGGAAGAGGGTAAAGGGGAAGTCTACCTTATGAGAAAGTATTGACACCTGTTCTCAAGGTAGTATATAGTTATATATGGGTATAGTAGATGGTATTCTGGGATTATAATAACAGTTTATCTTTAACTGCTATTATTAATGGATGTTGTTCCCTGAGCATATGGCTTGTGTGTGTGGATGATAATGTGGGGTCACTTGTGTAGGTATTAACAGGGATTAAGATTTAAATTGCCAAGTGTATAATGTTATTAAATGGAAATTGGACCGTGATGACCTGGATTCCTGACACCGGATCTAGGGATGTCACACAAACCATGTAAATATAATCGTGAGTAGCAATGTATATAGTAATGCGTGTGTGTATGTATAACTATGTGCGTGTGTGTGTGTAAGTATCAATTAGAAGATAGCTAGAGGAGGAAGATCGGCTGAGATTAGTTGGCTCTGTGTGTTAATTGCCCGGAATCGGCTGGAAATCGCCTGAGAGTCGCCTGAGAATCGCCTGTGTTTAATTAGAGTTTAGTTCGGGTCGCGGTAACCTCAATGGGTAATTTGTATATTTTCTGGACTCCGCATTGTATCATTGCGGCAACCACTAAGGGTAAAAACGTAATTTCAGATTTCCATTCCTCCGCATTGTATCATTGCTGCAGTATTTTGGAGGGTGAAAACGTAATTTCATATTTTACTGGTTTCTATATTTGAAATTAACAACTTTTATTAATTTATTATTTTTTATAAATTTTATTAAATATAAAACTATAATAATTTAGTTAAAATTTTATGTAATAATTTAAATTTTATAAACATTTTATATTTTATTATGTATTAATTTACCATTTTTTATTAATTTTAATAAATATAAAAATATAATAACGTAAAATGATATGTAACACTGTTTTGAGGATAATTAACAAAACGTTTATTTGGTGTAGTGGTTAAGTTGTTGTTACCTTTGGAGAAGGTCCTGAGATCGATTCTACAAAATATAAAGTTTTTTTTAAGTTAAAAACACTGTCGCGAGCTGGTGGTTGCGCGCCATTTTTCCAACCAATGGTGGCTATGGAAGGGCACCCATTATATATATATTACTTGTTAGTCTTATGTGTTGCTAGTGCTATGTGCTTGCTGCTGGACTGTTGGTGCATCTGAGCATCTCTCACTCAAAGTCTCTGGAGTCTCAAGTCTGGGACAATAGTCACTAGTCAGTAGTCTAGTAGGATTTGCTTTTTATTTTTTTCAAAAACATTCTAGTTAGACCAAATATTCTCTTATTGCCAACTAAGATTTATATGCTTTGCTGTTTACTTTTCTTGATTGGAAAACTCAGGAAGTCTACATATAGCTTGAAACATACCAGGAAATGGTTTGCAAATTTACTCACGCAGCTCGTCTCTTCTGGCTACTTGTAATTTTTCACGGACTATTCCTTGTTCACTTTTATCGGTGATTCTGTTTTAGTAGCTGTTGAGTGTTGTCATTTAGATGAGATTTTAGTTGCTGCCCGAGTTCCTATTTTATTATGAATTTCTAGAAAACTGATTTTCTTTTTCTAATTCGGTTATTTAAATTGGTATTCGGTTTTAATCGAAATAAAAATTTTCGGCAAAATATCCAAAATTATTTCGGTTTACTAATCGATTATGGTTTTGAGTTTATTCGGTATTTCGGTTATTTCAGTTTTCGGTGATTTGGTTCGGATATAACCGAGTAATCAGCCCTAGCTAGTCTTAGTCCTTTATGCAAATTGAACAAACCAAAAGAAAATATCAGTATTTTTTTAGAACAAATTTTAAATGGGTAGCTTTTAAATTTAAAAGATCAGTAATATAGGTGTTTAATGTAGTCAGAAAATGACTTAATTTCAAGTTAAAAAAACGGAGATACTTTTTTGAATAATTTATTTCATTTTGTTAAATTTATATAGTAAAAGTTAATTTATCATTAATCAAATGGACAATTCATCAAATTTATTTTTATTTTATATTTTTAATAACTCATAATTTATCTATAATAAAAAGTTATCCAAATAGATGTGAACTTAAAATTTCCATTTTTTACTTATTCATTTAAAAAAATTAAGTCATAAGTAATTATTTTAAATTTAGCCAAACTAGCTCTAAAACTCACAATATAAAGTTTTTCTATAATTTTGATTTTTAATCATTGACATTGTTTTGATGATCCAATGTATTGTATGTATTTAAAGATCTTATCCATTGCATAATAATTATTATTATTTAAAGTAACGTAGTATTGTTTTTGTAATGATATTATTCTCTAATATAATTTTAACAATATAAATTGAATATACATTTTTTTTTAAAAAGTCATTAATTCCAATTATAAAATTATTTGAAAATTTCAATATTACTTATTTTTATGTAGTTGTTGGAATAAAATATAAGATCTTGATAATACATTCTTCTAAAATTTTTGATGGACTAGTTAGAACTCAAGCATGCAGGATCTAACTATCTACAATTCTAATGATCCACATTTCGATCCGCTTAACATTGGCAAAGTAATACATTTAAATACTCTGGTTCAATATACAATGAGATGCTCCAGAGTGAGTTAAAAAAGCAACCAACCATTTACCTAAAATGGGCGTGACGGGGATGAGGACAGAAGGAGCGGAAATAATAGATTGCAAGACACTGGTTAAGAAATAATGAAAAGACTTGTCAGGACTCCTGACAGTTAATAATATAATAATTTGGGTAAATGTCCGTGTAAAGGTACGGATAGTGAACTAATTTCTCGTCCGAAATTATATATATTTAAATTATTTTGTAATTAAAAATATGATAAATAATAAGATTTCGATCTATCGAATATTTTTATAGTTATTTTGTAATATTGCATACCAATTTTTTGAACCAAATATTTTATAATTTGATTAGATATCATAAATTTAAGATAATTATTCATAAGAAAATAATCACATAAATACTTATGATTGTTAAATTATTAATTTAATTTTCAATAACTTTATCAAATTGAACATTTGAGTATAATACAAATAATTATCTTCATTAAATACTTTGTTTATAATAGAGGCGTACGTAAACTCATTGATTTTGCTGTAATTGATCGTATATGTAATACTATATTTTGAGACATATTACAAATCTCTTAATATTGACCAAAAGTCATTTATGCTTGTCTCAATAATTTTTTCTAAACATATATATGAATTATACACTTTTAAACTTAAATGTTAGTTTTTATTTAATATTTATTACAATATATAGAAGTTCAATAAAAAATTATGTAAATTGAAATATTTTTTACATTATAATTTTGAATTATTTTTAACTCAATTTAAAATATCTTAAATATTTCAATAGTGTGAAATATGACAACCTTAATAACCCATGCATGTATATGAAATCTAAAATCAAAATTTGTGATTTTATCGTATATTGATCTAAATATATGTTATAACTCAACCATTATATATTATATTATATATTATATTGATCGATAAATTATATAAAAATTCATATGTACCATACTTTATAGTCGAGTTATAATTTAATTGATCTTTTTAAATAATTATTGTAATTTTGTAATATTTATGGTTCAAAATTTATATCTTTTTTTGATATAATTTTAAAGTTCATAATATTATATATTTAGTAGATCATTTTTTTAGATTTTTTTTTTTTATCTTTTTTAACATATTTTCAATTATTTTTCGTATATATTTAAATATTTATGTTTTTAGAACAATCATATATTTAAATCGTTGAAAGTCTAAATAATTGATCGACCAAAATCCTCTAATATAACTCACATATTTAAAATTTTATATACGTCAAAATTATGTGATGCAATTATTAATTATGTATGATTTGATAACTAAAATTTACATATTTCTTAAAACCAAATCTTATTTTTTATTTAAATAATTTAGCATCTACATGAAGATGTATGTAAATAAATCTTTTTCTTTTTGTACTCTGTTACATTATTTAAAATGGGAAAAAAAGAATTGTAGAGTATGTCAGTCGATTAAAATATTTTATATAATTTTATCTATCCAATATTTTAGAAATAATATGAACCTACATTTCATTATTTTTTACATAATTATTGAAGGATATTTTTGTAATATTTTAAAAAAATAGGGGTAAAATTGTAATTTCACACCCAATTAAATGGCAAAATTTGCCCTTGCGTTCAAGTTTAATATATAGTAAAATTTTGCCTTTGCGTTGAAGTTTAATATATATATAGTAATAGATATACGAATTCAAGCCAATTAAGAACAATATTTAATGAATGACTGATTTTGTATGTAATTGGTGGCTGAGATTGATTAAGGTTAGTGGTGGCCGCTCTAGAGCTCTCAATTTCCAACATCTCAATTGGTCTTCGTACCCTGATATTTATGGGATCAAATCAAACATAGTTTTTGGAGAGTAAGAAACCTCGATGGGTTTGGTTTCTTGTTAGACGGCCTAACACAAAGGCCTAAGGCCCTCCATGATATCACAACTTTGCGGATAAGGAAACTTCCCCCGTCAAAGACTAGTCATCACCGGTTACTAGATGTTTCATAGTCGTAGGTATAGTCATAGTTTACCCAAGTGTGGAGCACATTCTTGTCTCCGAATGAGAAACACTCACCAGATAGCAGGGCAAGTGATACCAAGTTTTTAGGTGCAAGGTATATGATTACCCCGGAATTCCCCAATGAAGGCGCACCCATTAATAACATGAACAAAGTTTCAAAGCACACATCAATAATCTCCTTCCCAGTGAGACGCGCCCACTGAATACAGGAGAAGGACTTCAACACCCAGGCTTTCTACGACGGACATTCCCTCCTGGGTACCAAGAGGAAATTCTTCAATGATTCACCAAAACAGCGAGCAACGAGCTTCTAAATCTTCTTTTAGATATAGAGGGCAAGGGAAGTGAGGGCGGTTCCTCTACCTTTTTTGTCAAAATCCTAATTGAACATAATTGAATTCTAATCATACTCATGATCAACCCGGATCCATCTTAGAATACCCATGTCAAATTTTGGCTATAACACTTATTATTGTTTTTAACCGTAGATCATTTTACGATTTTAGTTTTTAGAACTGCTTAGAAGTCAATACTGCAATACATTACAAAAACAATAAACATGTAGAGTGACAAATACATCCTGGGACAAATGACATTACTTACGACGACATAACTACAAGTAGACTAATGGCCTGTTTGGTAACTTGGAAATCATTTGAATTCTTGGAATTGATCAAATTTAGTGTTTGGCAAGATTAAAAAAATTTGGAATTGGAATTGATGAAGTCCATACCAATTAAATATTAGCTATTTTTTTTTAAATTTGAAATTACAAATAAAAGGAAGTCATTTGAAATTCTTCTCCACCCATATTACCATCACTCCTTCTTTGGAAATTTTTTAGAGAAATAGTTTTTAAAACTTTTTTTCTGGAGAAATTTTTTTTCCGAGGAAATTTTCCCAGAAAATTCTCGAGAATTTTTTTCCAGGAAAAAATTTTCTCGAAAATTTTTTTCCCTGAAAAATTTTCTCGGGAAAAAATTTCTAGAGAATTTTTTTTCCGAGAAAATTTTCTCGAGAAATTTTTTCCAGGGAAAATTTTCTCGACAAATTTTTTCCCAAGAATTTTCTCGAGAATTTTTAAACTTCTCGGAAAAATTTTCTCGAGAAATTTTTTCCCGGGAAAATTTTCTCGAGAATTTTTTTTCTCGAATAATTTTCCCAAGAATTTTTTTTCCCGGGAAATTTTCTCAAGAATTTTTTCCCGAGAATATTTTCTCGAGAAATTTTTTTATGGGAAAATTTTCTCGAGAATTTTTTTCCCGGGAAAATTTTCTCGAGAAGTTTTTTCTCGAGAATTTTTTTTCCGTGAAAATTTTCTCGAGAAATTTTTTCCCGGGAAAATTTTCTCGAGAAGTTTTTTCCGGGGAAAATTTTCTCGAGAAATTTTTTTCTGGGAAAATTTTCTCCAGAATTTTTTTTCAGGGAAAATTTTCTCGAGAAGTTTTTTCCCGAGAAATTTTTTCCCGTGAAAATTTGCTCGAGAAATTTTTTCACGGGAAAATTTTCTCGAGAAATTTTTTCCCGGGAAAAATTTTTTCGATAATTTTTTTTCCAAGAAAAGTTTCTCGAGAAATTTATTCCACGAAAATTTTCTCCATATCTAAAATTTCTGAATTTGAAATTCTCGTACTTACCAAACGAAAAATTTGGATTTGAAATAATGGATTTCAAATTCTGAATTTGAAATCATGGATTTGAAATGAAATTCAAGTTTCCAAACACCACCTAAAATAATTTACACTTTCACATCTTTTTTTACACCTGCAGTGTTTTCTATGAGGTCTTGCTATCAAGTGTTCGGAGAGATTGTAGGTTTACAGATTACACAGATATGAATCAATATCTAGACACCAGTAATGGCCTCATTCAATTGTCTTGTTTTCTACCTCATGCCTCACAGAATCAAACATTGCCGTAGACAGGTAACGTTCTCCAAAACTGGGGAAAATAACCTGAGAGAGATAATTATCATCACACAAAAGCCAAAAGGGTTACAAGACAAATTTGAGTTAACTCGACTAAAAGTAAAAACTGATAAAAGATTAGTTTACAAAGCATGAACAGCAATGTAACAGGCTGTGCGAGAGCCCTACTATAACAGCTTGGTAAAATTTCAGAACCAACCACATATTATGTGATAGTGATCCAAAGACTTGCACTGATTGTGATCTGTTCAAGGTACATTTGTAAATATTTACTCAAGGACTGCCTTTGCTCGTACGTAAAAGGCTTTGCCATCCCCGACATATTCAAATTTCCAAAGGGTTAAAGTTTTCAGAGTTCTCTTTACCACTAAATTTCTTTGCATTGACTAGGCCAGTGTCAAGATGATATCAACAATATCTGAAAGCATTAAATGACTATACCCAGTCACTTTCATATTAAGAATAGCCAAGTTTGTGTTGGTTTTAAACACATGGGAAAAGAAAAAATAACTAGAGAAGTAAAATCAAAAGCCTACTAGATGAACTGCTATTAACTTAAAGGGAAAATTATTTCTGACAGGACTTATATTTCGAAACTTACAACAATGAGTTTTCCAACATATTCTGGCAGCTTTGCTAGTTTTATTGCAGCAGCTGCTGCGGCCCCAGATGAAATACCCACCTAGGAGGTCATAAATTAGTAGTAGAACTGTAGAACCTATATTGTTCCTGAAGTGTGTTATATGGACAGCATAATCAAACATAAATTGGAACATACCAGCAAACCTTCTCTCAGCGCAAGAAGTCTAGCAGTTTCAATAGCTTCTTCAGTAGATATCTAAACATTCACATACCATGACAATCAGTAGTCACTAACAACAAAAAGAGCTAGCTTTTATTAGTAGTCAGTAGTCAGTAATCACCATATCGCAACAGTGGCTCAAATCTCAATAAACCAAAAAGCTTTCTATTTGTTAAGGACCAAATTAAGTTTCCTTCCTCTGAACTAGCTTGTCATAATTAACAGTTCAAAGAAAGACTTAACATTAAAATTTGTGAAAAAAACATTTACATGATATGGCTTATGAGAAAATAAGAAAAGAGAGAGAAATATGAAGAGCCCAATACAGCAATACACCCATACCTATGTTAAACGCATCTATTTGAAATTCTAAAAGTAAGAATTTTGAACAGCAAAAGTTATATTATTAGTTTAACAAAATCCTGAATAATGAATGTTGCCAACAAAAGGCTTACTTGAATCACTTCGTCAAGAATGTTAACGTCCAAAACATCAGGGATGAAACCGGCACCAATACCTTGGATTCCATGTGGCCCTTCATGAAACGTACATAAAATAAAACAGTAAACACTTTTATCTGAAAAGAGGAGGTAAAACTATGTACTATTGTGCTAGTGTGTGTATAACATCCAATAACAACTAACAGAAACAAAGGTGTATAGTATCGGATGAAGGCAGTAAACACAACATATAACAAAAGTTATCAAATATATAAGGTTAATGGAATATAAAGCATATTGCAGCTGCTGAGGATCCTATCGAGGGATGATCATGTAACTCTAGTTTAAAAAGATATATAATCAGGAACTAGCACAAGTGGATCCAGACCAAACATAAAACCATCATATGACTTGCAGAAAGAAATGAACTATGTTTAAACTTAAAGTATTAATGTACAATTTATATATTATCTTACCGATAATTAGTGACGGATTTTTAAATGTTAAAATATGATCGGCAGTTTACTATGCAGACTATAGCCAAAACACAATTTGTTTACATATTTGCGAAGAAAATTAATGAGAAATACAAAATGTGAATTCAGGCATTTAAAATTGTAAACTTCACGTGGTTTAAACAAGTTTCATAAGATTGAAATCATCTGACGTGAATGTAAATGAGTGACATTCTCCATTGTCTTAATTATGTTGAGGATATGCACAAAAGTAACTGGAAAAATTAATAGGAGGAATACCAGCACTTTTTATAATTATAAGAAATAATAAAATCTTGATTTAAATGTTAAGAACTAGTCTCATACTAAGAGGCTAAGAGCAACATGTTGGGGTAACAGATGCAACTTTTCATAATGAAACAGTTCTAGATAATAATCAAATAGAGCAGGACTCCACCAATTATGGCCTAATTTTACCAAGTGCATTCAGACTGTTCGTAAACTGAGGCCCCAAACTCATGTAGTCATGTATACTTGTTAGCGCCTGCTAACCGATTAAGATAATATAATTCAATAGCAGTTTACTTAATTGAATATGTGATAGCAGTTTGGCACAAATTTCTGCAAGCATGTAAGAAAATTAAGTACACAATCAATAGAAACTGAACATACCAGGCTTTCCTCCATTTAGGATAGCACTTTCAGCTGGTTCAATACCATATACCTACAAAAATGGATGAAAGCTATATAACATGCACAAAACAAGACCTTTCTTTGTGTCATTTGCTTATTTGTAAATTTCGTGGGAGAACTCTCACCTTTATGTTTGGATTCTTTTCCTTTAAGAATTTCCCAGCACCAGTTACAGTACCTCCAGTGCCTATTCCGGCAACAAAGGCATCAACTTTACCTTCGGATCCAGTCCATATCTCTGGACCAGTAGTCTCGTAGTGAATCTGAACATTGGAAAATTTTTAGAAGTTATACCCTGCTAATGTCACTTCACGTGATATGATATTGGTGTAGGCAAACCTTCGGGTTTGCAGGATTCATGAATTGCATAAGAAAGTGACCATTTGGCGTCCTTGCAAGTATCTCTTCGGCTTTTTGTAGAACTCCAGCAACACCCTTTGTTTTATCAGTTAGGTACAGCTCTGCTCCTAAAGCTAATAAAATAATCCTTCTCTCAATGCTATAATTTTCTGGCATAACCAGAATAAGTTTGTAACCCTTTGATGCCGCAATGAATGCTAATCCTATACCAGTATTACCACTGGTGACCTCGATAAGCACCGTCTTTGCAACACATAACAGGAGCAAATCAAGAAAATAACAAGAAAAAAAAAAATCAGCTCACTGAACATAAAACTTATATTACTCATAAAACATATAGCTTGGACATAAAGATAGTTTTTCTTGACCAGTTGGAAAGGTCCCAAAATTTGACCTATCAGGCATGACGCATATATTTGGTCAGGCTAAATGGAAGATAAATAAAATAATGTATCAAAGTATATCTACGATATTACTGTGATATATCCATCAAGTTGTGACAACTAATGTTAGCCATGTGTTTTTTAACAAACCTTTCCAGGAATGATTAGGCCTTTCTCCTCTGCATCTTTGATCATACTATACCCAAGCCTGCAGGTTCAAAATGTGAAAAGTTACATTACTTTCATACATAATGGTCAGATAACGAACAACACTATCTTACAAAAAAAAAACCTCTACATCCACATCACACCTTGTAAAACAGTTATCAATCCCATAGAAAACAACATACAGACCTGTCTTTTACACTAGAACAGGGTTCCATCATTTCTAACTTAGCAGCAACACGGGCTACACAGCCATCCACAACTTTGTTAAGATATACCATAGGAGTGTTTCCGATTAGCTGTACATCGTGACAAAGAAACATTAATGTTAATAACTCAAATCAACAGTAACAATCCTGACAAAAAAAATTCAACAGTAACAAAGTTTGGGTATAGAAGTTACTTCAGTAACATCCTTTGCGATCTCAGACTTGATTTCCATGTCTTTGCTTTCAAATTGCTGCACAGTAGTAAGAGTCTAAGATATCAGAGATTTTGAGGAAACTGCAATATTTATATACAGCCATATATAAGTTCCAAATAAAAGTCATCCTTGAAAATCAATGATCTTCAAATTCATACTGAACAAGGTCACATGACTTCAAAAGATACGGGGACAAATTCTGCGATCACGAATGTTCGACGACTACAAGATAGGTTCACATGATGGTACCCTAACAGCATCTAAACTTAAATCTACACTTCCAGAGCCGTTCCTAGTTCTATTTATTAAATTTTATAAAAGAAATTCAACTACTTGGGTGAATCCTTGAATGCCCTTGATTTTCTTTAAACTTATTTTAGTAATTATGCAAACTATTGTTATGTAGATTGTTACCGTAACTTTTAGACTCAGTTCTGCCCAAGTATTGTTATGTTCATTCTTGCTTACGTTTCCTATTACATCCAGAATTTAAAAAAGTTTGTAGCTTCTTCGGATTTTTCTGAGTTGACATAGAGTTAGGCAGATTTTACCTCAAGTCCATCAGAATTTCTTGGACTAATGATGGATTTTTTAAAAAAAAACACTGCTAAATATAACAAAATGAAACATCAGATTTTAAAGTACTTCTCACACCTCAGATTTTAAAAGACTTTTTAGATTCCTAGTTCGATACCCCAAAACTTTCGAAATCCGAAAAATCGCAAAAAAAACAAATCCAAACAAGAAACTGTACATGGATATGAATAACAGATTCATGGGTCCAAAACCCTACCAGATTAACTTCACAATCATTATCTTAAGTAGGGATAGTATATAAATTTGGATACACAGAGGTGAGTACCTGATTAAGCAAGCACAACCAAGATAATGAGTCCACTTTCTTTCTTTCTCCCTTGTTTTCTTGCTTCCCGTCCTCACTAGTCTCTCTTTCCCTTATTTTGTTTTGTGTACCACTTTTCTACTGCAAGTCCTCTTAGAGCCCACCACAATAAAATCCAGGGGTGTATAGTGGTTAATAAAACCGACCAATTCGATCCAAACCGACACTATTTTATCCGATTCAAACCGATTTTTTATAAACTGATATATAATTGGATTGAAAAAACGTAAATCCGATTTAAATGGGTTGGGTACGGGTTTTAATTTTTTTTACCCGAACCAACCCAACCCAATTAAAAAATAAATTAATAAAATATTTTTTATATCCATGATTCATTATTACATTGGTCCATTTACATTGACCCAGTTCAGTTAAAATACAAATTTGTAGTAGACGACCCAGACTAGTAGGAAATACAATGATGTAGTCTGAGTCTCACTGCAATTATGTAGTCTCTTTAACGAAATACAGAATGGCTGTTCAGAGTGGTTGTTCTCTTTTCCAAATGAAGAGACTGTAACTTATATTTGCTTGTTTTGAAGTTATATGTTATGACAAGTAAGAGCGTTTCAGGTTGAAGGCTGTAATTTATTGTAGTATAGGTAGATAAATGGGTAGGTAATGTCAACAGATAAGTTCATTAATAAGATAATATGCAAAAAAGTAAAAAGTATGGACCTGCTTTGGTGCATCTGAAAAAGACGAATTGTTTTGTTGCTTAACACCTATTTGAGAGGGATGACTATAATATTTTGATGCTTTTCAATGCTATAAGTAATATTTTGTGCAATTTTTTTTAATATTTATTCATAACCCGTCCAAACCGATCCAAACCGATTGGATTAGATTGGATTATGAATTTAATTTTAATGGAGTGGGTTAAAAAAATTTCAAATCGATTAAATTGGGTTGGGTCACAAAATTCTTCCAACCCGCCCAACCCGAACCGTGTACACCCCTAATAAAATCACAGACAGTAAGTTGGAAGAAAATACTACTATCAAAGGTTAATAATGTAAACAACAGCAGTTGCAGTACAAATACTTCAAGTGGAGTCAACTTTCTAATTTCCAGATCTATGGTAGCAATATATAGATAATTTAAGGTGAATATGATTATGATTAACCAATAATGGGTAATCATTGAGTATTTTTTTTATTACTCATACTCCTTTCGTCCCATTCAATTGTTTACACTTTTCAAGGGGTGTCCGACACACATTTTAAGGTGCATTTTAAGGATAGTTCATAACTTATTTTTAAAATTTTCTTTTCTTGTATAAAAATTTAATGTAGGCCTAAGAACAGGAATGACAAGTTAGGAATTGATAATAAAAATGGTTATGCTTATGTTAAGAATGCTCCCAGGAAACTTTGCAATAATTGTGGCTCCTCCCACCACTTAACACATGTTTGTAAGAAACCTAATGAGAACAAGGTTAATGGTAACTTACATAGAACCCCCATTATGCAAAGAACAATGGATGTTTGCAATAACATTGACTGCATGCCATGCAAAATCACTATCATGAGTACATGTTTAATCTGCCTATTCTGTCTACTGAAAAATGCTCCTATATGAAAACTGTTAAGACTTCTGAGCCTGCCAATGTTGGTAAAAAGGCAGTTTCCACTAAGAAAAAGATCAAGTCTTATTCTAAAACTGAGTGGGTAGCTAAAGAAGTCAAACAAGTAGACTCAAGTGTTGATTCAAGTGTGGATGTTGATGATATAAAATGTGATACTGTAACTGCAGGACCCAACAAGGATTGGGTACCAGACGTTAATTAAATATCATCTATTTTGCAGGGCAAGAAAAAGAAACAGGTCATGTGGATCATCGATAGTGGATGTTCCAGACACATGACAGGTGATAAAGCCCTGCTATCACATTATGTTGAGAAAGCTGGCCCAATCATAACCTTTGGAGACAACAGCAAAGGTTATACTATGGGATATGGCTGTCTGGAGAAATTGGAAATTTTGTCATTGAAGATATTGCTCTTGTGGATGGATTGCAGAGGATTCAAGGTTGATTTTGATATGATGGTTTGCAACATCTATCACAAGAAGAATGGAAGCCTTTCTTTCAAAGGAGTCAGAAAAGGAAGCTTGTTTGTTGCAGACCTAAACTCTGCTAAGAAAGACAAGGTTTACTGTTTCTACAATAAGGCAACAGTTGGTGACAGCATGCTTTGGCACAAGAAACTCTCTCATCTCAATTTTAAGACCATGAATATACTTATGAAGAAGGAATTGGTGAGAGGTCTACCTCAACAGGAATTCTGTCAAGAAGGACTGTATGAGGATTGTCAAATGGGAAAACTGAGAAGATCTGTGCACAAATCAAAGCAACTAAACACCAACATTGAGCGACTCAAGTTAATTCACATGGATCTTTTTGGTCCAGTAAATGTTCAATCTCTAGCCAAAAAGAGATATGCCCTGGTAATGGTGGATGACTACTCAAGATACACTTGGGTAAAATTCTTGGAATCTAAGGATGAAGCAGCTCAAGAAATCATTGATCACATAAGGGTTCTTGACAGAACTCCAAATGCAAAATTTAAAATTCTAAGAAGTGACAATGGTACTGAGTTCAGAAATGCAACTCTTGGGAATTTCTGCAAAGATGAAGGTATTGTGCAACAATTCTCTGCTGCCAGAACATTATAGTAAAATGGTGTGGTAGAAAGGAAAAATAGGACTCTCATTGAAGCTGCTAGAACTATGTTGAATGATGCAAAATTACCAACATATTTCTGGGCAGAAGCTATCAACACAGCTTGCTATACATAAAACAGAACCTTAATCAACAAGACTCATGGGAATACCCCTACTATCTACTGACATGAAAGAAACCTACTATCAAATACTTTCATGTATTTGGAAGTAAGTGCTTCATGATGATAAACACTCATGAAAGGAAAGGGAAGTTTGATGCTAAAGCACATAAAGGCATTTTCATGGGATATGAATTAGAAAGGACTGCCTATAGAGTCTATGTCATAGATCACAAAGTCATTGAAGAAAGTGTGAATGTCACAATTGATGAGACCAAGTTTCCAGGACTGCAAGAAGATGGTCAAATGTAGCCTCTTAGATTTGAAAATCAAGGTTACTTGGAAGAAGAAGAAATTGTTGCTGAAGAACCTACTTGTACTCAGACTATTGAATTTGAAAGAGATATTGTCAACACCAATGATGCTAACCAAACTCCAACTCAATCTCAGACAGTAACATCTAATCATCAGAATGAAAATGATTCTGGAGATAATGAAGAGCATGAAGGAGAAAATATCATTAGTGGAGAATCAACCTCTCAAGAAGGAATTGATCAAGCAGATCAAGATAGAAGCTTGCCAAGGACCACCAAGTGAAACAAAGATCATACCAGTAATTTAATTATTGGTGATCCCACTACTGGTGTAAGGACAAGGAGAAATGTTTCTGCTGACAGCATGTTTTCCTGTTTCCTATCTCAAACTGAGCCAAAGATAATTGATGAAGCATTGTTGGATTCTGATTGAGTGATAGCTATGCAAGAAGAGCTTAACCAATTTGAGAGAAACAATGTATGGAAGCTAGTCCCTAGACCAAAAGGGAAGTTAGTTGTTGACACAAAGTGGGTTTTCAGAAACAAATTGGATGAAAGTGGAAATGTGACAAGAAATAAGGCAAGGCTAGTAGCTAAAGGTTACTGTCAACAGGAAGGGATAAATTATGATGAAACATTTGCACCTGTTGCTAGACTTGAAGCCATTAGAATATTTCTAGCCTATGCTACACATTGTAACTTCAAGGTGTTCCAAATGGATGTCAAAAGTGCCTTTCTCAATAGAGAGCTAGAGGAAGAATTGTATTTTGAACAGCCACCTGGATTTGAGGATACTGAGTTGTATGACTTTGTCTACAAACTGTTCAAGGCACTCTATGGATTGAAGCAAGCCCCCAGAGCTTGGTATGAAACTCTCTCTACCTTTCTAATAGAGAATCAATTTACAAGAGGTGTAGTAGATAAGACACTATTCTACAAGAATCATGGCAAGGACATCATTTTGGTACAGATATATGTTGATGACATAATCTTTGGTTCTACAAATGAAAAGCTATGTGAAAAGTTTTCATCACTCATGAGAAACAAATATGAGATGAGCATGATGGGAGAACTGTCATTCTTCCTAGGTCTACATATTCATCAAATGGATGATGGAATCTTCATAAGTCAAGCTAAATATGTCAAGGAACTCCTCAAAAAGTTCAATTTGGAAGATGCATCACCTGCCAAGACACCTATCTCTACTGCAACCAAACTGGATTTGGATCCTAAAGGAAAGGAAGTGGACTCCAGCACTTATAGAGGCATGGTTGGATCTTTGCTATATCTAACTGCTAGCAGACCAGACATCATGTTTACTACATGTCTATGTGCAAGATTTCAGGCTGATCCAAAAGAGTCACATCTAATTGCCATCAAAAGAATTTTTAGGTATCTGAAAGGCACTCCAAACTTAGGCCTTTGGTATCCTAAGGATATTGGATTTGATCTGATTGGATATTCAGATTCAGACTATGCTGGATGCAAGATTGACAGAAAAAGCACAACATGTAGCTGTCAATTCCTTGGTGGTAGATTAGTGTCATGGTTTAGCAAGAAGCAGCATTCTGTGTCTACATCAACTGCAGAAGCTGAGTATATTGCAACTGGAAGTTACTGTGCACAAATTCTTTGGATGAAAAATCAGCTATTGGATTATGGTCTAGAGTTATCCAACATCCCTATCTATTGTGATAACACTAGTGCCATAGCCATCTCAGACAATCCTGTTCAACACTCAAGGACAAAGCACATTAATATTAGACATCATTTCATTAGAGAGCATGTTGAAAAGGGATCTGTGAAGCTGGTTTATGTCCCCACAGATAAGCAACTTGTAGACATTTTCACAAAGCCATTGGATGAAGCAACCTTCAACGGGTTGGTAAGTGAATTGGGAATGCTGAATCTGGTATGTTAACTTACTAGTTTTTACATTTTCAATGTGTTAAATGCAGCTCGTGACAGTAGCCTTCAATGTTGTTGTCATGAGAAGTTACTGTCTTATGTGCTACTTGCTTTGACAGCATGTCTGCTATGACTATGCTAAAATTAAAATTACATGTTTGTCTTAATTTATGTAATTAGTAGTCACGTGACATTAACTTAAAATACACGGGTGCTAAGAATAATTAGTCTTGTCATTTGAAATGACCGGGTTAATTGTCAGTATTTTTCTTGTAAAGTTAAATACTTTATTAAAAAGCGTATGGGAAATTGAAACGTCTTCTATTGTGCTATAAAATGAACTCGAGGCTAAAGACCAATTTTCACATAACACACTCACGCTTTAAGAAAGAAAATAAGGAATAATAATGAAGAACAAGAATGGAGATGAACAAGAGCCCATTATTTGGTGCGAGCCCGGACACGAGGAGGAGATAAAGAAACTCTTCGCTATCATGGATTAAATACTCGAGGAAGAGAAGGCCAAGAAGGAGAAGGCTGCTAGAGAGAAGGTGGAGAAGGACCTTGAAGTCTGGAAGGAGTTGCTCGACTTCGTCGAAGCACGCCTAAAGGCAGATGGGATAACAGATGAAACAGTTCATGTGGAACTGTATGAACTTGTTTCAGATGATGAATAAATTTGTAATTTTTTTTAATTATTAATGAAATAATCGATTCATCCTCTTTATTGTTCATACTTTCTCTGTCAGATTCTCTTACCTATTTACCTGATGGTTAATGCAATGTGTGTATGTGTGCCTTTAACAAATATGTGCCTAAATTGATTAAGTGCTAATTGGTAATTTTAATTTAAGAAATGGGCAAAATCAATTTAAAACTCATAACAAAAATTATTTTCGTACAATTTGCTGTCAACAAGGAAAGTTACTGTCACGACATGTCTTGACAGCAAGTTTCTTGACAGCAAGGAAAAAGTTTCTGTCATGAGAATTTAAAAGATACTGTTTCTAAATTGCTTAATGGTGACAGCACATTCTCGCGCCAATGTTACTGTCAAGTGAAACATGATGTCACCCCCTCAAAGTTACTGACGAATTTGTTCTAGCGCACAGGTTACTGTCAAAGTTAGTGGACCGTTATAATTTGGATTTTATCTCCAAGATTTACAGCCACTAGAAAGTAACTACCCACGACACCATGTGACTGTTTAGTGGGTTAAGACACAAAGTTACTTTCCCCATTTTCAGTAAAACGTTTGTCATTCTCTTATAAGCAACTGTCAATCACACAAACAAATAACTCTCTACAGAACTTTTCTCTCAAAAGCTTTAATCTCTCTCTCTCTCTCTCTCTCTCTCTCTCTCTCTCTCTCTCTCTCTCTCTCTCTCTCTCTCTCTCTCTCTCTCTCTCTCTCTCTCGTTCGAAACCCAAAGCACAAAAATGGCACCCAAACAATCTACTTCTCAAACAAACTTTGCTGGCATTCTCACTGTTGGAGATGCTGGTGAAGGCTTCAAAGGACTTGTATCCTTCATGAACAAGTCCTATCTAGGTCATGCTATTACCTCAACCCCATCTTTGGACCTAGACAGACTTGAACAATTTTGGAAAACAGCCTCTATTCAAGGGAATGCTGGTAGTGAAACCATACATTTCAAAATCAACAACACCACTTACATTCTCACAATCAAGGGCATCAATGAAGCCCTGGGAACTGGACTACAAGCAAATGAAGCATAACAGGAGCTTGCAAATGATGAGACCCTGAAGAAGTTTTTCTTGAAAATTGGGTATTCTAGCCCTATTATTTAAGAAGGAACTTCAAGCTGGTACCCAACTGGTGAAATGGACAAGAAATACTTGGGGAAATAATGGAGCATGGTTTTTGATGCAATGGTGAAAGTCTTCTCAACAACGACTTCTAGCTGGAATGGAATCCCTACCTACATCAATAAACTCGCTCATTCTCTTGTCCATGGTTACAAGGTGGATCTAGGAAAAATGCTCATGGCACAAATCAAACTTGCCCTGAACAAGAAGGCACATGTCTATCCTAGATTTATTATGTTATGCATAAATTCTCTATGTGGAATTGATGAAAATGCCTCCCTCACAATGGAGTGCAATGTTTTGAAAGGAACACACACACACAACACTCAATTCACAGAATTTAAATGCAGATATTCTACTTTGTTTCACACAACACATGGTTGATCAAGTGCCCAACATTGATTTTCCATTATCACCAAGTGAGTTTGATACATTCTCACTTCAGAATGAAGCTGAATTAGACCCAAATTCCGTTAACCCACATTCTTCACCATACATTCAAGTCAGACCATCCAGACTACCAAAAGCCATAAAAATAGCCTTACAAGAATCCAAGAAGAGACCATTGGAAACTGGTGTTATTGGTAGTACTGAGAATTGTTAGGTCCAAAATAGTTTGTAGAAGGGGGTTGAATACAAACTATGTCGTTTAATCGAATTTGCTCTTCTCTTAAAATATTAAATCAAGAACAAATTGATGCGAAATAAAACGAATACCGATATTCAAGTTAAATATAAAATTTATATTAACTTGATGGGGTGTGTCTAAATACACGGGTACAAATTACAATGGTTTGATGACCAACTAATTATTACAAATTCTATAGAAAATTCGACATGAACTTTTCTATATTTGTAATAAAAAGATCGAATGCTAGAAGCAATTCGCGAGATAAGTTCTAGGAGTAAAAACTCGCTAGATAGTTCCAATGTTACAAGTAAACAATTTCTATCGGTTCAGATTTAACGATACAGCTCAGAAATAATTTACAGGAATTTATTTGAAGAACAGAACTATTTCTCTTGGTCTTTCTCTTGTTCAGCTCGGAGAGAATTTGTGAAGATGTGAAGCTCTGTGTTGTCTCTCTCTCTTCTGTGTCTGATTGCTTCTGCCTCTTTTATAAGATATTAACATTTTGTATTGCCAAGACAATCGGCAAGACAATCAGAACCACTAAGACAATAAATTTGTACTACCAAGACAATAGGCAATACAATCGGCAAGACAATCAACTTCCACCAAGACAATCGGCAAGACAATCCAATTCTGAGATATTTGTCTTGCTTTAACAGCTGTAGAAGACTTTTCCTTTTTAATCATCATCAAGACCATTAATTTGAATATTGATCCTGCATAATGATTACCAAGACATTCTTTTAATTATCTTGTTAGTTTAAAAATAAACTAACAAGACAATCGGTAAGACAATCCAATTGATTTAATAGAATTGTGAACAAACTGGAATAGCTTTCAATTCGATGCCCTGCTGCATGAAGGATAGGTGAAAGACACGCGGGTTCTTTTCTTTGTTTCTCTCAAGTGCGTGAGCGCCATGCGCTGGGTAGGCACGTGATGTTAGTTGCCGACAGCTTCGACACACTTTACTGAACCACTTGTTTGTTTTCTTCTTTTTAATTCCTTTGTTTTCAACTTACTTTCACAAATCCATTTGATTGAACACGACCGACTTGTATATTTTTGTTTTATAATCTATTTTGTCCTTATTACAGACAGCTCCATGTAAATGTTTTTTAACCCGCACAACTTATAATCTTTAACTAATAAATAATTATTTTAATTCAGAAATTATAAAAATAAATATCTAATATTATTAGATATTTATAAATATAATTTTCTAAATAAATAAAATATTTATTAAATTAAAATTATTCTTAAACTCTAAACTGCGGTTACCTGAGCGTCTGAAACCGGAATCCTTTTTCTTAGCAAAAAATACAACAATTCTAACCGGGGTTTCAGCATTAAGAATATATCACTTAGAATTTCTTTATGATAATTCTTTTTCCTCGTAGCCTGTCCACTTGATAGTAAAATCATTGTGGTTAATGAATTTAACACTTCTGTTGCTTGCACAATGATTTTCTCTTTTACCAGTCTTGATAGCTTGAACCACTGAAGTTAATGACGAATAACCACTGTTTAATGTTGATACTCGATGCACGGTCTGGTTCATGAGTGACTAACCGCAATGACTGTTCTTCATATATTGACTTTAAAGTTGTGGTTCATGTCTTCCTTTTCTTCACTCTTTTTCAAACCTTTATAATCTGTATTCTGCCACTGTAGGAACCTCTTGTCACTATAAATAGAAACCACTGTCTTGATTACTCCACTGACGCTTGATCAACTGAATGAACTTCTTCAAGTGTAGTATACCTCAAAACGGTAGATTGACTTTGTCTTCTTTCTCTTGACAATTATGCATTTGAGATCCCTGTGACAGTACATATACTATTTACTATTACATTCTTGTTTCAGTTGAGTTGTATCCTCGAAATACAAATAGGCTACATAATATGCCTTTCAATCTCCCCCTATTTGTTTGTTAGACAATAACAAGCAAATACCTAGAGGATAACTCAACTACAAACAAAGAAGATAAAACATTAAAGAACTCTAGTAAATAATACATAAAAAAAGTTTTTGGTTTAGATATAACATTTCCAGAATCTCAGTAGATGAAATGATAGATGATTGTTCCTCTGGCAATGAACTGATCGTCATTAAGTAACTCATCTTCATTTCTTGACATATCTGCCTGATAACCCTTTACATCTAATATTGAACATTATCAGCAGATACTTGGGAATTCTTCAGTGGTAAAGAATATGACTTTTCAACCACATACTGAAGAATTCTTCTTTGTCATTTCATACTTCTCTCCTTCCTTATGTCTCCCTACCTAAGGTGATATGTTACCTCCTTATAACGGTGAATACTCCCCCTTTCTAAGGTATATCCCCCCCTTAGATAGAAAATCTCCCCCTCACTAAGGTAAGCTTATACGCTCCCTTAGATAAGTATCTCTTACTAAGGCAATCTTTGAGTATATCTTCTTCAGTATATCTCTCCCCCTTAGTTGAGTAATCCTCCAAGCATTCAATTATAGCAAACATCCAAATGTAAATTAGATGATACCATACTTTCAATTATAACTCACCTCTTACTTTTAGTATAACAGATTCTTCATACATATAACATTGTCTGTTGCAATAAAGAAAAGAAGCTTTTCTTGTGTTGAAGGATTTTCATGAAGACTTCCAGAATAGAAGTATGTTGACTGATCAACTTTGCCCTTTAGATATTATAGAATGGCCTCACTATTGATCATCCTGATAACCAAATCTTCCGTCAATTTCCTTGTATCTCCCAAATCTTGTAAGTAAACTTTGTTTGGGAATAGGGAATGAGATTTGGTGTTTATCTTTCTTCCTCACTGTGAGTGTGTGATTCTATTTCATGTACCTCACAAGTGTTTAGCTCATCTCTCCACTCATATCACTTAAAATGAGTGATCTCATCTCTCATCTCTCAAGTGTTTACACTCATGCTCACTAGTGTATCACTCTTATCTCTCACAGCTCCAACATCCATGTGTACCTGCAAGGAAAATTCACCATAGCCCCTTCTAGAGAGGTCACTGGTGGTGCAATGGGGTTTCGCAAATCCCTGATCCTCGTTAGACTCGTCAGACGAATCTGAGTCATAATCTACAAGTTGATAAAAATTTTCCCTTTTTGTGGGTTTCAGATTTGAATTCTGAGAAGGTAAACAATGAAATCAAAACTTAGAATTAAAATCATGTTTTCATCTAATGTCTATGAAGACATCACCTTGTTAAACTCATCATGTAAATCTGAATCATAGTTAACAAGTTGCCGATCCACACCTATGTCGGATCCGATACCCGCAGGATCCAGAGATGTTCCCTCTGGGGAGTTAGATAATGATCTTGTTGAATTTTGCATTGAGATCAATACCTTCTCTCGAGGTCTGTGAAGACTCTTGGTTCTTTGAGGAACCTTCAACTTATAATCCTAACCGTAAAATGGTCGAAGTATTAGTTGTTTCCGTCAATTCGTCCTTAGTGTGTGCAATCTCACTTTGTGCATAGAAAGTATTTTAGAATTGTGTATGAGGTAGTGACTTCCCAACATATGCCCTGGCCGACAGGCGAATTTCAATAAACTCATCATTTTAAGATAATGAATCCAGAGACTGTTTTAGTACCATTTTCAGCTCTGCATCCTTTTGGGAGAATGCAGGCGAGCTTACAGATACCTCAAGTTATATACATCTATTGTCCTTGAGAGGTAGAGCTGTGGGTTTACTATCCCTCACATCCTTATTTGCTGCATCAAGTGCAGTTACTCCCTTAATGACCTCTAGTCAAATAAGTTACTTCCACTTCAGGGGTAAGTTAGGATGTGTTTAGATTTGGATTTATAGTCCGGGATAGAAGTTGTTGGGTTTACAACCTCATGACTTACAATGTGAGAAAACTTCCACTAGGAGCTGAACCTGCATCACATAGTAATAGAGCAATATAGAGATAGAATGCATTTACATCATACCATAACATTGTGTGAAAACATATGCATTATATCTTGTAAGAGAATTGATGTACATTTATGATTTCAAAAAGTTTTACAATTATAAACAATCACAAATGTTGAATGATTTGAGTTTTCTTTTAAAAACTGTTAATGTGCAAGAGTCTGTATTTATGCATAAAACAATGTATTATCATGTCTTTTAATGAAAACTAGGTCGTTTTAATTTTAAAAGACACAAACTCTTGACTTTGCAGTAATTTAGAAAGAAAGATTTTCTTTAAGTGCTTATTATGTATAGAGAACTTTAACACAAAAGTTAGTGAAAAGACTCATACAAGCACTTGATGTCGTTTAGGTAACAAAGATTACCAAGTACATAAGTACAGATAACCAATGTCTCTCCTTTGGCACTTCATTACTTAGCACAACATAAACTAAGTAATTGACTGATGGATGTTAAATTTTCTAAGAACTATCAAAAGTGGTGTATAACCAGAATTAGAGAATTTAATTTTGAAAAATCTTCACCACTTCAAAATATGATAGGAGACCGAATGTAACTTTAAGTCTCACTTACTTAGAAAGTTGAACACCTTAATTTATACTAACACTAATGATTTATAGATAAGACACATTTACTCAGAATAAATCCTAAGTAATATGATCAGAGATAATATATACATCACAATTAGTTTACAATAAAGTATCAGAATAACTAGCAATTGTCAGTAAACAAATATTTTACAATTTGATACCAACTGCTAGTATTTATCAAATACTTTAAAATGCAAATAAATGTGTTTATGATTACTTTACCAAAATTAAATTATGAGCAAATAAACCATTGAATTGCTTCACGTCATAATTTAACTAGGATATAAAATAATCACTCCTAAATACTAAATATTCAATGATACCAATTGTTTGATAAATTCAATCTATTGTAAGATAAATTCAATTTAGTGAAGATTGAATTGTTACATTGAGTACCAATTGACAGAATGAATATTAGTATCTAACTACTTAAGAACATCATTCACTGATATTCTTAAGTACGAGGAACTAGTTGACAAGAAATACAAAAGCTCTTAAGATATAACATTTCAAACTTATGACTTCAAGGCAACTCCTCGATAATAACAATTGTTAACTCCTAACAACTGTTTACTGGTAGACAACCTTGGTTCTATACATAAGACTCGATTACCAAAGCTGTCTTGTCTGCAATCTTAGAAATGATATTTTAAGTCCTATACACCTTGATCCATAGTATATAAAATTTATTATTAAAGTGATTAGAAGCTTGCAAATGAGCATAAAAATTATTCCAAGTAACTGAACAATGGTCACTTTAGATATTTCAATATCCATAGTTCTACTTAGAGAATTTTCATACTATGCATAGTAATATGAGTGAATTGTAAAAGATATAACAATGATTACTTAAAGGAGTTCTAAGTAATTTCACACATACCAATATATCTCACAATTAGTTAGTAAATAGAATTCTAACTAAATATCATTAACTGATATAAGCCAAAACTTCAATACAACCAATTGTTAGAACCATGATATTAATTATAATGAATTTCTGAAAATGGAGCATTGATAAAATTCACTAGAATTAACATCTCATAACTAATTGAAGACCAAGACAGATAGGTCCAATTTAGTTATGATTTAGATTTATTTTGATAAATGAGGTATAGAGCAAATACTAATTTGAATTGCTTTAGGTTCTATAACTCATATTAATCAAAATAAATAATTAAATAAATAAATACTAAATTTCTATGAGTTAGATTTTAGCATTTAAGTATTTAAATTATCCTTAAATAATCACCACTGAAATATATTACAATTATACACATGGCAATCATTCAACAGATAATTCTCAGCGTGAGGTCTGGATGTAAATAAGTTCACAAGTCCTTTAAATAGAGATAATTGAATACTTGTGAGCTTACTTAAGAATTACTTAACAGATGGGATTTACAATCATATAGTATTAATAAAATCCCAAGTTTACAAACCAATATTGAAAAATTAATTTCATCAAGTGATTTAGCAAACATGTATGTAAGTTAATTTTAATGAAAGACAAGCTCTCGAAAAAGAATTGATACCTTATACAAGTTGCTTAGTCCTTGAGTGTTCCACAGAGTTATTGGAGATAAATTTGATTCCTTGTGTTCTCCTGCTTTCGTACAACTCATTTGATCTGTCTCTATGCAGCAAAACATGTCAGAACTGATGTCTCTAGGGTACCATCTCCACAGATTTGGGTCCAACTTAAGACATCTGAAAATCAAGTGTAATAACTACAAGAATAGATTCTCTAGGATCCACTTGGGGCCTTGCACATTTGCATATTAAGAATAAAATATGTGTAAGTGATCTATTATCAATTGAATAAGATAATGAGCTGATGATTCCTCTATAGCCTGATTAGGTCCTAATTAGTAGATCCTGAACTTATTGGGTCAAATATCTCTAGGGTACCATTTCCTTAGATTTGGGTCCATCTTAAGATTTTTGATTACCAACTTGTTAGGTCCAAACTAATAGGTCAAAAGCCAGCTATAGTGGTGTGTTGGCATGTAGTCTTGACAGGTCTAGAATCTTCTGAATAGAAACAAAAGATCCTTGACTTACTTTTATTGTCATCATTCTTTTGGCTTACTGAAGTAAATCAAAAGAATTGCAACTTTACCAACATCAAAACAGCAAATATCTTGATCCCAATTTATAGTTAGTTGACCAACATATAATATAATCAAGATATCATTGCACATATATATCATTTATGTTTGTGCCTAAAGATGTAGAGAGTTCTATAAATGTGACACCAATTGTTAAAAGATACCAACTGTTAAAGATTGATACCAAATATTAAATTATAGTTAGGGTGTCATACCATGTCTTCCATGCTTGCTTGAGTGATGATACCAGTTCATACTAACCTGTAGAGATCTTCCACTATCTCACCAACCAGGAATGCACTTGTTCACATTCCTCTAGCATCCAGATTCAGTAGGTCCAGATGTCCATTATGATCATGAATGTACAACAGGTGCCTGATATCCTCAAGTCTTGTCACTGGTGCTTCTTGTTAGATATACTGCCTTATCAGCTTGTAACCTTGCACCCAGTTTGGCCTTGTCCCTCATAACAATGCCTTGACATCCAGTTAAACTTCTGGTTATCCTTATACCAAATACAGCCTTGTTGTTTGGTCTGGATACCAGCTTCCCTTCAATCTGCCTTTTGTAGTTATTGAGATCATCTTGCATTGCAATCACTCAATCTGAATTTTTCAGAGCTTTTGTAGCTTTCTTAGTTTCTTCTAAAAGAAAACTAAATAAATAATCATTAGTACTTGAAGCTCTGCTAGTCTTTTACTTCCACCATTAGAAACACTAAGAACTATGACAAAGAATTAATTGAGTCAACATTCTTTATCTTGGCAGACATGTTCTCATAGTATCCTTTGACTTTCAGTGTGGTGTTTCTTGAGAGAAGTCATCAGTCATCATCACTAAGGTATATTTTTCTTTGATGTAGAACTTCTGTGTGATGCTTCTTTGACTTCCCTTTATGACATGCCTCATAATTTTATTTTACTTTAATTCCAGATGAGGTAGTCTCCTTTACTGATTCGATTTCCAGGAAAGAATCTCTTGATATGACATTCAGGTGAGAGAGCTCCTTATGTCATAGCTGAACTCTTGTCTGATGATGCTTTAGAATTGACCTTGTTGACTTCACCTTTGACTGAGATTCCATGTCAGCTACAGATAAGTTCTCTTTCCTTAATCCTCGAACAGTAGGCTCTTCATCTTATAAAAGATGCTTTATTACTGACAACATTCCTTAGCTATTGAATAGCCTTGACCCTAGGTCATACCCTTGCTGTTGTCTCCAAGGGATAAACCACTTGGCCTGTCTTCACGTTCACATTTGATAGCAGGGTTCTTTCTTCGATGATATGCTTTGAATAAATCAATAATAATGCTTAATCGATTAACTTGTTAAGCCCTACATTCACAAATGGATAAAAAGTTCTTGGTACCCAAATTGTTTAATTGGGTCCAGATGGATTAGAGATTTCTCTTTTATTAGAGTTAACAACAGTTTTAACCTTAACATGCTCATTCTTATCTTTGACTAACCATTTCTCCTTTTTAATGTCATTGACAAAATATTCACTGAGCAAGGAGAATAATGGTTCCTTCCTAACATAAGGAGGACTAGTAGTCTGTACCTTATTGTTATTCTTAAACATGCTTTTTCTATGATCAATGCAAATACTAGGAAATACATTTATGACATTTGAAATAAGCAGGCATGATAATAAGAATACATTGCATACATTCAGCATTAAAATATTGCAGATAAGAATTATGCAAATTAGGCATGTTATGCATTTTAGAAAATTCAGTACTATCTACTTTAACATATGTACACTTGTGTAACAGGTAGCAAGTAGATTTACAGATATTCAATAATTTTCTAAACATGCATGGAATAGAAGAA
Organism: Saposhnikovia divaricata; assembly: GCA_036435485.1. Classification (NCBI taxonomy): domain Eukaryota; kingdom Viridiplantae; phylum Streptophyta; class Magnoliopsida; order Apiales; family Apiaceae; genus Saposhnikovia; species Saposhnikovia divaricata. Next base: position 60,414,159 of record CM071597.1, on the reverse strand, counting down.
TTAACAATTTATCACTAATTCTATCCAATCCATTCCTATTGTTATATTATATTATATAATCTCTATTACCTAAGTCAGTTTCACAAATGACTTGATGTTCTACTGACACCCTAGGTAATTATTCCATATTTTAAACTTTTTAAACCTTAACAAACAATTCAGAATGAATAAGCAAATCTTGTTCTACTGGGGATCCTGAAACTAGCTTAAGCAGAGGTCATATATGCTTGACATATATCATTTAAGAATTGAGAGATATTGTCTAAGGAACACTTCTAACTCACTATTGCAATTAATTAAATTCAACAAATATTCATACACATAATAAGATCTTCTAACCAAAGATATAACAATTAAAAACTAAGATCTTAACATGCTTTGAATTTATGAGAATTACATATTACACTAGTTCGAAGAATTGATACCTGAGACATGTGAGGTGAATCATCTTCAGAGATTGCTATGAAGGCAAGATATTAATTATGCTCTTCTCATTATCATTTGATCCATCCCAACTCTTTTCTTCAGCAAGATAAGTTCTGCACTGATGCTTCTGTTTCATCTCATTTAATGAATCCCTATTCATCCTTGTCTGTCAGAATTCTGTACCATGTTGCACACCTTGATAGTTACTTATCACATAAAACTTTTCATAACTGCAACTATCATGTTTTGTTCTTTCCACCAACTCAGTCTTGTAGCCACCTCATGAACTGTATCCTGAAGAGTTTCTGCTTCGGAATAGATAGGCCTAATTCCTGGACTAAACATTTGTACTCTTTCTAAATTAGTAACTCTTCATGTATGTTCTGAGGTTCCATCATTAATTCCTGACTGAGATGTCTAACTGTCTAGTTCATTCTCAAACCTCCTTGATTCCACTTTTCTAAAATCTCTGTTGATTCCTTGAAAGATATTTCTTGGTACAATCCACAAAGTGTTGTAGATGTTACATTGGAGCAATCCACTTAGTGTTTGTATATCACAGAATCAATAGAGTTAATTCAAATCTTCGAGAAAAATTCTATCCACTAAAACCTCTTCCATTTCTACTTCTGAAAAACCAGTGAATTCTATGGATATAACTTTGAGGAGCTTCCACAATTTTTTCTTCAGTAGGTAGAAATTAATTTCATTGAAAAATGCATTTTCTTCAAAAGATTCAAATCATCTTTGACAATTCGGAGGAATCTTCAACTAACAACCTTCTTAGAACTATTGGCTTAGAATAAATTCAAAATATTTAAAATTCAAAAACTTCAAGGACTCGAAAATTTTTGAGAAATAAAAAATCTGAAAGTAAGTTCAAATTAATTAAAATTCGAAATTAGACTCAAATTAATTAAGAATCAAAAAAATCTCAAGAAATGAAATTTTTGAGAGTTAAAGAATCCGAAAATAAATTCAAGTTAATTAAAATTCGAAATTATTAAGAATTAAAAATTTTGAAAATTAAACAATTTGAAAATAAACTCAAGTTGTTTAAAAAATTTCCAAGAATTAATCATTTCAAGAATTAAAAAATTCGAATATAAGTTCAAATTATTTAAAGATTAAAAATCTCAAAAATGAATATTTTTTAAGGTTAAAGAATTCGAAAATAGAGGAATTGACTTTTTGGTCTAATACCGGATTTAATTTCTGTATGGGTCAACAAACTCGAAAACCAATTGGTGAACCACAAAAATAAGGATCTTGATTTTTGCGTCAATCAAAAGGCTCTGATGCCAATTGTTAGGTCCAAAATAGTTTGTAGAAGGGGGGTTGAATACAAACTATGTCGTTTAATCGAATTTGCTCTTCTCTTAAAATATTAAATCAAGAACAAATTGATGGGGAATAAAATGAATACCGATATTCAAGTTATATATAAAATTTATATTAACTTGATGGGGTGTGTCTAAATACACGGGTACAAATTACAATGGTTTGATGACCAACTAATTATTACAAATTCTATAGAAAATTCGACATGAACTTTTCTATATTTGTAATAAAAAGATCGAATGCTAGAAGCAATTCGAGAGATAAGTTCTAGGAGTAAAAACTCGCTAGATAGTTCCAACGTTACAAGTAAACAGTTTCTATCGGTTCAGATTTAACGATACAGCTCAGAAATAATTTACAGGAATTTATTTGAAGAACAGAACTATTTCTATTTGTCTTTCTCTTGTTCAGCTCGGAGAGAATTTGTGAAGATGTGAAGCTCTTTGTTGTCTCTCTCTTCTGTGTCTGATTGCTTCTGCCTCTTTTATAAGATATTAACATTTTGTATTGCCAAGACAATCGGCAAGACAATCAGAACCACCAAGACAATAAATTTGTACTACCAAGACAATAGGCAATACAATCGGCAAGACAATCAACTTCCACCAAGATAATCGGCAAGACAATCCAATTCTGAGATATTTGTCTTGCTTTAACAGCTGTAGAAGACTTTTCCTTTTTAATCATCATCAAGACTATTAATTTGAATATTAATCCTGCATAATGATTACCAAGACATTCTTTTAATTGTCTTGTTAGTTTAAAAATAAACTAACAAGACAATCGGTAAGACAATCCAACTGATTTAATAGAATTGTGAACAAACTGGAATAGCTTTCAATTCGATGCCCAGCTGCATGAAGGATAGATGAAGGACATGCGGGTTCTTTTCTTTGTTTCTCTCAGGCGCGTGAGCGCCACGCGCTGGGTAGGCACGTGATGTTAGCTGCCGACAGCTTCTGCACACTTTACTGAACCACTTGTTTGTTTTCTTCTTTTTAATTCCTTTGTTTTCAACTTACTTTCACAAATACATATGATTGAACACGACCGACTTGTATATTTTTGTTTTATACTGTATTTCGTCCTTATTACAGACAGCTCCATGTAAATGTTTTTTAAACCGCACAACTTATAATCTTTAACTAATAAATAATTATTTTAATTCAGAAATTATAAAAATAAATATCTAATATTATTAGATATTTATAAATATAATTTTCTAAATAAATAAAATATTTATTAAATTAAAATTATTCTTAAACTCTAAACTGCGGTTACCTGAACGTCTGAAACCGGACTCCTTTTTCTTAGCAAAAAATACAACAATTCTAACCGGGGTTTCAGCATTAAGAATATATCACTTAGAATTTCTCTATGATAATTCTTTTTCCTCGTAGCCTGTCCACTTGATAGTAAAATCATTGTGGTTAATGAATTTAACACTTCTGTTGCTTGCACAATGATTTTCTCTTTTACCAGTCTTGATAGCTTGAACCACTGAAGTTAATGACGAATAACCACTGTTTAATGTTGATACTCGATGCACGGTCTGGTTCCTGAGTGACTAACCGCAATGACTGTTCTTCATATATTGACTTTAAAGTTGTGGTTCATGTCTTCCTTTTCTTCACTCTTTTTCAAACCTTTATAATCTGTATTCTGCCACTGTAGGAACCTCTTGTCACTATAAATAGAAACCACTGTCTTGATTACTCCACTGACGCTTGATCAACTGAATGAACTTCTTCAAGTGTAGCATACCTCAAAACGGTAGATTGACTTTGTCTTCTTTCTCTTGACAATTATGCATTTGAGATCCCTGTGACAGTACATATACTATTTACTATTACATTCTTGTTTGAGTTGAGTACATGTCTATCCTAGATTTATTATGTTATGCATAAATTCTATATGTGGAATTGATGAAAATGCCTCCCTCACAGTGGAGTGCAATGTTTTGAAAGGAACACACACACAACACTCAATTCACAGAATTTAAATGCAGATATTCTACTTTGTTTCACACAACACATGGTTGATCAAGTGCCCAACCTTGATTTTCCATTATCACCAAGTGAGTTTGATACATTCTCACTTCAGAATGAAGCTGAATTAGACCCAAATTCCGTTAACCCACATTCTTCACCATACATTCAAGTCAGACCATCCAGACTACCAAAAGCCATAAAAATAGCCTTACAAGAATCCAAGAAGAGACCATTGGAAAATGGTGTTATTGGTAGTACTGAGAATACTGAGGGAGAAACTGATGCTCTGCTTTCACTCGCTGGCAGGTCAAGCATCTGCTTACCCACTCTGCTACATCCTTTTTCATGTTAGGCCACCAGTAGTACTCTTTCAGATCTCTATACATCTTAGTACTACTGGGGTGTACTGAGTATCTTGAGTTGTGTGCCTCATATAAAATCTCTTCCTTGAGTTCCTGGACACTTGGGATCCATATCCTCCATGCATACCTCATGATCCCTTCTTTATCTCTTTCACACTTAATTTCTTCTCCGGTCATTATCTCTTCCTTCGAGTTCTTTTCTTCCTCCATTATTCATTCTTGGCATTGTCTAATCTTTTCTAACAATGAACGTTGAATTCGAATTTCCATCAACCTTTCTTGACCATCTCCTGGTATCCTTACCTCAATTTCCAACTTCTCAAAGTCTCTTATCAACTCTTTCTCTGAAGTTATCATTTTGAGCTTCTCTTTCCTACTAATGGCATCAGCCAGCACATTGGCTGTAAGAACCCCAAATTTTGGATATAATTAAAACTTTTTATTAAGTAATGATAAAATGAGGAACAATGATTCCGACAACAAGGTCACCAGCTCTAATGAATGGTGGTTTCAAAGAACAATGATTGTAATGAATGGATATTGCTTTGGACAATGATCCTGATGCATTGGTATATTGTCAGAATAGAGTAATTCGATGGTTGAGGACCTAGATAAGAATAATCTACCATCCAGGAAGGAGCTAATGGATCCTTGAAGGGAAATGAGTACGTGCATAGTATTTTCCGTACGTGCATAGTATTTTCCGTACGTGCATAGTGTTTCTTGTACGTGCATAGTGTTTCCTGTACATGCATAGTAATTTGGTGGATGAATAGTGATTTTGTAAGTTGGAAAAATTTTCACGCCACCCTATGTACGGGACGTGATATGGATGTTTCGAAGTCATATTAGTGATACGCGGAGGAAATAATTGAATTCAGAGACGATCGGAATTCAGAAATTCCAAATTCTTTTCGGTATAATATTTGACCGGGCAGTGGATTAAATATTATTATAATCCAAGAATTGAGATATTAACTTTGAGGATTTGATATTTTGGGATGTTATTATATTGATTTAAGAATGAAGGTAGGAAACCACTGAGGAGTGGTTATGGCTACAATGTAATAATTGATATTTGGAAAGAATGAATGGAATTCGACTTTATTATTTCTATGTCTTGAAGAATGCTAAAGGGTAACAACATAGGTAAGAATAATCTATCTTCTAAGGGAATAAGATATGGCAATTTCAAGCAGGAGAATATTCTCATGTCATCCAGATCGGTAACGATTAATCCAGTAGTTCCGTAAAAAGGATAAGGAACGATCGAAAGAGAATACGGACAATTGTACCACCCTAAGAGAACAAGTAAAGAATACAGAATGAATAGTGTTTTGGTGGGAGTATATAATAATATGAGACGACACTATATAGAAGCATTCGGAACGGATTTCCGAGTTCGTATTAGTGATCCAGGGGGGAAAATAAGTGTATGTAAAAGTTGTCGGATTCTGAAAAACCGCACTTTTATTTTCTCCGAGAGTTCCCTGGACACTGATAGCCTTAAGTATTTAACGAATGGATTTAAGGAATATAAATTGGAAAGTTAGAATGAAAGATGGAGAATGAAAGTATTAATATTAAAAAGGATTCCCGGTAAACCCTAGAGGTGAAACTACTTGGTGATTCTTTCGAACGGTCAATGAATTGAGCAATAACCGGACAAAAGAGCAAGCAGAGAGCAAGGTTCATGCATGAGCAAGTAAGAAATATCTAGTAACCAAACTAGTACCAATGAACTAGAACACTTAGAGATTAAACCAAGTACTTAGCATTCTTTACTATCTTACCACACAAAAACTAACACATGTCTCTTATAACACCTCATGCATGACATATTAGCTTTATTAAAGCTACTTTATGGTCTAGATATTATTTTAACATCAACAATAATTCATTTCATCACAATCAAACCAAGAGACAAGCCAAGCAAACACCACCACTCTCCATCTTCCTTTCCATTCGACTTCTTGCATAATTCAAAATCCAAAGTCCAACTTCCAACCATTGTTAAATCTCAAGAAAATTAAGGTGAGTCCTATATTTCATAACTAAGATATCCTATGAATTTCATCTTCAAATTCCATACCAATCTTGAGATATAAAATCAAGAAGATGGTGATGAATAGTAACTTTTAAGTATTAACTTTGTGTTATTGTTTTCTTTTGATTGATTCAAGTATACCAAGGCTAATTAAGGATCATTCAAGGCTTAACAAGTGTTATTCACTCTCCAAGGAAGGTATAAAGCTCAAGAACCCTTAGTACTACTTTGAGTTTATGGATCTTTTTGGATGGATATATGATGGAGAGGTGTTAGTATGCTTAGATCCATGTATGCATAATTGGTTGTTATTGATATTTCATACTTGTTGGATTTGAGTTGTTCTTGAGATATCATGACTTAGAATAGATGATAAACTTTAGGTCTTGACTTGGTTGTTGTTGGAGGATGATTTGATGATGATAAAAATTTGGGAAAGCGTGTAAACATAGCCGTTATAATGCCCGATTTTACAATATCATGTTTTGTATGCCATTTTTCACATCAAGACCCTACTGTCCAGAAACGTTTCTGCCATGTTAGGATAGCTTAGGTTATAAGCTTCGTTTTGATATAAAGATCACGTGAAACGGACTTACGGTTTAGGAGTTACGGCCGGTTTACTAAAAGTAGTTCGAATCCGTAAACGAAAGTTCGTAACTGTAATTGAACCCTCGTAAACTATGTAACGTCATGGCGAATCTTGGTAAATAAATACTAGAGGTAAAAAGGAAGGTGTGAAAGAAAACCGTATGTCAAAAGGATCATTTTTCGATTTATTAAAAATGTTCGAGTCGAGGTTAAACGCGAACGAACCCCTAAAAGACGACTCTTTTATAACTTCGGTAAAACACTTAGAAAACGGGCGATAAAACTCGGAGTATAATATTGGTTCGTAACGATCAACCTTAGAACTCATATGACTTAAGTATGTCCCAAGTATAAGTGCAGTGACATGTCGTATTAACGAACGAATGTCGGGTCGGATCAGTGATAATAAGTAATCCACTAAAAGGGGTATAAAGAGATAACTCGAGAACGTGTTTCGATTTAAGTATAACTTAACTTTTAATATGTTAAGTGATTACTCCCGAATGCCTTGGCTATTTATAGATCACGAAGCTGAACCGGGACCCGCTACTACTACCCCTTACCGTACTCGACTACCAGGCAAGTTTCGATTCCCTTCTTTAAGGCTGTTGTTGTGATTGAATAAATATATATATATATATATATATATATGATTGCTGATATACATATGCCATTGCATGCATGCCTACTTTCAAGTTGAATTGATATACTTGTTCCCTGAATGTTATTGTTGGCTTATAAGCTAGATAGTTATATATCAGTTATAAGCCGGTTATTGTAAAACCCTCATAGAAGGGCGTATACATCTTATTAATCAAAAATAGACCGGGAGTCAATATTCCTTGATATATCGAGATTACCTCGGAGGAAAATATTTAAGTAAATATTTTCTATTATTTGGGCGACGAATATTATTTGAATATTCGTTCGAGACTAATTATTTTAACGATCCTTACTTCAAATAATTATTTGAACGTAACTATTCAACGAATAATATTTCTCAATATTCATTCAGAGTCGAATTGATTATCGACTATTATTTCGAATATTCTTCTAAAGATGAGACTATTAAATGAATATTATTTGGATATTCTTTTAGAATATTATTTTATTAAATAAATATTACTTTTGAATATTCATTTAAGATATTAAATACTTGATGAATATTATTTTAATATTCATCTGAAGCTTGATTTAATTATCGAATATTATCTCGAATATTTCTTAAAGCTTGGATTACTAAATGAATATTACTTGATATTCATTTAGGATATTATTCATTAAATGAATATTACTTTGGAATATTCATTTAAATTCCTAATTAATTATGAATATTACCTTAAATATTCTTTTCAGGTCTTATTAATTAATGAATATTGTTTTGAATATTCATTTAAATATTTATTTATTCAATAAATATTCTCCTGATATTTCTTCAGGGATTATTTTGAGAAATACTCTGATTAAAGATATTCTTTCATATTCCCAACTATTCTTTAAATATTTAACTCATTAAATATTCTCTGAATATTTATTCCATACTTAGAATAATCTCGATAAGGTTTATCTTTTTCGATTATTACGAAAAATATCTCGGAGTCATATTATTATTAATCTTATATCAAGAAAGGTTCTCAGACATCATTCTTCTTTGAGTCTATCTCCTTAATAATAAGGGAACCTTACTTGGAAAATGTTATTTATCTTGTCGACTTCCCGGTCATAAAGTATTCCCTTCACTCGCAACTCGGGTGCTGTTGACTTATTAAGTCATTGCTTACTTTCTCATCTTTCGAGGGGTAAGATTACTGGAACAAGTTGATATCCGTTACCAAGTAATAGCTTGGGAGTTATTGGTAAATTTTCCTTTCCAACTAGATACGACTACTTTGTGGAGTCTTATCAACAAGTATTATACTTGGGGAAAGGGGGACGAACGTTACATTCAGAATCATGAATTCTATTTGAACTAGGAGTCGTGTAAAAGGCCGAGTAGCGCCGGTCCATCCCCTTTGGCCCAACCGTTGGCCGGGGAGAGCTAGTAAGGCGGTATACAAGTAAAGGCGTCAGTTCTTCCTTCTACCGGTAGTAAATCTAAATTGAGCTGTACGATCTCGACTGATCATCAAGATTGGAACAGCGGGCGTGGTGAATACTCCATCATTGGTTCATCATCCAAATTTATTTATTTCCTGCAACATGATTACTGTTGGCAGAGTTGGAAAAGTGTCATAACTGGAATTGCAACCTTTTCTTGCAAGTTCCTCTTCTTAATAACAATAAGAACATCTCGCTTACTTTGATGTAGCAGATATTTCTACAAACAAATACTTTAAGTTACCTTGTAACTTCATCGTTCATATTATACTGGCATCATTTCCGTAAATGCATGGCATATGGTTTGAAAGATACTTTTGAACTGTTGTACATTATCGTTCAGTTATATATTATTGTTGGTGGGCTATTGCTCACCCTTGCTTTATTATTATATCACAACAACAGCTAGACCAGATGACTCGCACAAGGCGCACTCGACGCGGGCGAGGACGATGAGACTACCAGAGGTGAAGAAGAAGCTATTGGTAGGATATATTTATTCTTTCAGTACCAAGAATATAGTCTAGTATGACTTATGTAAATGGATGGCAAAGAGTATGTATTTATATTGAAATTCTTTTGGATTGTAAGAACTCATAATGTGATTAATAAAAATTTGATTGTTACTCTGATTTCATCTCTGGGACTATAACGGGTGTGTTTTATATTGTTGTGTTGGGTTATAGAGACGTAATTTATTTTATGTTAAGGAAAGTTCAATTATTGTGGACAGAATTGGAAACCGTAACCACCGGATCCCGGACCCCGGATCTGGGGGTGTTACAGAAGTGGTATCAGAGCGTACGTTATAAACCCCAGAGATGAGGTGACGTTAAAACAATAAATTCAATAAGATAATAAGAACTCTTGCCAAGTTCATAGTCGGACTACTTAATGTAGTGATGACATATAAAAACCCTTATGGGAACTCGTAAGTATAATGATAGTAACTTAGCTCGATATCGTATCGACGAGTAAGGCGACTGACCTTGAGGCATACGAGCAACAGCGCGATGATGCTTTATATGCTAAAGATCAGCGGGTAATTCGATGGAGTACCCTACTGGAGACCCGGAAGATGTTCCAGCAGATAAGGAAAATCCTGTTAGGATAAGGAGCTTACCCTTGGGTAATGAGAGTCGCAGTTAGAATGACTGTGATGATTAAGATATGGTGCTCAGAAAAGTGAGTATAAAGAACCGAGATATTATTGAGAGATCTGAAGATGCATGTTGAATTCATAGCCGGACTACCAGATGTAGTACCAGCAAGAAAGAAGGATTGGAAGAATTACTTGAGATCTTATACGGAACTAGATGAGAATCCTTAGAGATTTTCATCTTAACAAAGAAAGAGCTAGAGGGATGTATGACTATCAAAGACAGCGATATAGGACGAGGAGCAGAGTCCCTAGGAATAATTGAGAATGAGGCAGTAAGTGCCATATCATTTGATAAATGAATCAGTATGAATATTGTCAGTAATAATTTGCCACGAGAAGGCAGATGTCATAGGTTATAATTTACGAAACCAAAGTGAGGTTAATGAGGTGGTTTTATTCAGGGAAATGTTCATGAATGAATCAGTAGAAAGTAAAGACATTGGGAAGTGACAGCATGATTGGGTAAAATTATATAAGGAAGTAGTAAGCAAGACAATGATCTCAGAACTTACCGGAAGATAAGACCAGTGAGTCAAGATGAACTCGTAATGAGACTACTGCCAGAGACTGAGTATAGAGTTAATTCAGCTCAGTTAAATGATGAACCAGAAACGTTAGATGCATGTGATTCAGAGGAATATTAAATTCCTTCTTCTCTTTGAATGGATTATAGTAGTGCCTTAAGTTTATTCCGATGCGGAATTATAATAGATCAAGTAATACAATCAGCGGTTAAAGAGAAAAATGTGAGAAAATCTTCCTGGAGCTAAAAGGTGAAATTGGTAATGACCAAGAGCTGGCATTGCTTAATGGAAAAAGGAGACTTTGTGCTTCCAATGACGCTTCGCATAAAGGGTTAGGTAGACCGACATTTGGTAGTATTGAATATCAGGACGTATAGGTATCAGGATATTGTGACAGGTTTCAGTTTGAAACGGTTGATTCCCTTCTAAGGGATGGATATAATTGATTCCTCTCCAGTGGGTAAACTTCCAATCTGATGATGATTATTTCATTAACTATGACTGCTTATGATTCCACCTGCTTGGAGGTTCATAGAACTATTCTTCAGGTTTCGAAACTGGTCTCCTTAATGTTACCAGTAGGTGGGTAGATTGATCAAAATTTCCCTGAGTCTGGAAAGGAATTCGGTGAATTTTTGGCAAACCTTGTCTTTCTGATTATCAGAGAATGTCATGGAAGAGAGTAAAAATTGGAGCAAACCCTGTGATTTGGGTAAGGATGCTGTAAATGGGTTAGTAAACGGACCCTGAGCATTACAATCGACGGTAGTGATAAAATGATGAAGTAAGATTGGACGAAAATAGGAAATGTAAGTAAGGAACCAACCGGACTGAGAAATTCCAGGATTGACTTAAATGAAAAGGCTGTTATGCCAGGATGGTAAGCTTGTGTGGCACGCAGGATTGATAAGAATAGTTGAAAAGATAAAAGTGGAGGAAAGGTGACCGGAGACGGTGCCGAGTAGTCGATTAAGACTTATATGGAGTAAAGTTTTGGAAAGGTAGAAAGGTATCAAAGAAGAAGGCACTATGCCGGCAATTTCTAGAAAAGTAATGCTATTAGCCAACCCCTAAAATCATATATTTTTATGTGTGGCCAGTTGAGGCCAAGTCACAACGGACTATAAAGTGACTAGACCAGCCATGAAAAGACAAAGCAGGGTTGCTCCTAAGAAAGCACCGACTGCAAGGGCTTCTGATATAAAAGAAACATTAATGAGATCGTTTGAATCTTCTGCCGAACAACCCATGTTTTGATTGGGAATTCACTAGACCTTTTTGGGATGGGGTCACCCGTACTGAAGTGACTCATGTGTATATGGTTGTCCAAGATTTCGAGTAAAATGGAAGTATAGTGACTTGAGATGTATGATGTTAGGATATCATGAATACCATGAATATATTATGACGGAGGAAAGTAAACAATGAAGGTATATGAAGAGGGTATAGAAAAGGTCAGAAATTGAACAGTATGCTATAGGAATTTTGTCTGAGGCAAGTACCTTTGGAAAGAACGATAAGCACTAAGAGATTCACGTTGAACTCGACCAATATCTTCCAGAACATCCTTGCTACCATTAACAAGTTCGGTAAGAGAAGAGATAGGCATACGTTGCCTTTTTGAAAGGCCAAATAGGCTGACAACTATCTGAAAGAAGAGGGTGGCATTAAACCACCGATCGATTATCAAATGAGAATGATTGAAAAGAGACCTTTATTAAGGATACATGATCTGATTACCAATTATAAGATGCAAGAATTCCTTGGCAGTTGAATTAAGGATATGATATCCATAAATTAAGACAAACCCTGGGGAATGCACAAGGGGTGGCATTAACCCTAATAACGACATTATGACTTCAGATGATATGAGCTGGACTTGCTAAGGCAACAATGACCGGTAAGGATTATTAAAGAGAGTTCTGGAAAGAACATAGATAGAATTATTAGAGTATTGATCAATGACATTTTGATATACCCGGTACCCAGAAAATACCGGAGGAATGATAAGGATGGCCTATGAAACCTTACAAGGAAAAAGGTAATATTCCGAACTTCAAAAATGGAAGTTTGGTAAGGAATGTATGACATCGTAACAATAATGCCAGATGAGGCATGTATGAAACCCTGAGGAAGTATGGGTTGAACCTATAAAGGTTGAGATTATCCTAAGATAAAGAAAGAACTAAGAAAAGAAGTATCCTAAGTAGGATTGGGAATAAACGTGATAAAGTTCCCACGGGTAGGTGGAAGCGATGACTTATGGAAATGACTGATAGTTATATTTTCTCCTTCAGCAGAGCTTAAGGGAGAATGCTTTAACCCAACCGTGATGGGAATGAGGTAGAAAAACTTGAGTTGGAGTGCACCCAGAGAACATGGGTTACAAGAAATCATTATCACCAAGAAAGGCCAATGAGGTGGCCGACAATCTAAGTATAAAGGAATAATTACAAATGTTCATACCGAAGAAACATGATGATATTTGGAAGGACCTTGAAGGTCATATCGGAATGGAGGAATTTACATTCCTTCTGATGACTGTGCAAGAATTGACAGTAATAATAGTTTAAGTAAAGATTCGATTCGTGATGGAGTCTTAAGCATATTACGTACCTTAGAAGGTCCCGTTTTGAGGCAAACCAGGACCATGGTACAAAATTGATGAAGTAAACCGTTAAGTTTCCAGCCTTTTATGGAAGATGCATAAGTGATAGTTTCATCAACTGGACCTAGCTGCGATGCTTGAAACTCTTCTGCAATTCTATCTGCTTCATGTTATATCTACATCAAGTTCAGGAAGTGTACCTTATGGATAAGGAATAATGATTACTTTGTCTCTCTAAGGGATTTGAAACCCGTAGGGTTAGCTATTAACGCACTACGTAAACAACAAGCGATGGTGATTCTTCTAAGAAAGTAGATGACAACGTAAAGATAAAGAAAGTGCTGCTATTGATAAGCTAAATGGCATGTTGATGAATGACAAGTAAGTTTGTGTTAGTGTACTTCTGCACAAACAAGATAGAGAATATGAGGTTGATAATTCTTGATGCTAAACGTATTCCCGTAGAAAGAATTAATGAGACTTGGAGGGAAGGGCGGTTGAGCCCGAGACTTATTGGGCCACCTGAGAGTTTATAAGTGTTCGGACGGCGGTATTCGAGCCAGCCTTACCCTCAAAACTTATAGCACGGTCATAACGGGTTTTCATGTGGCCAGGCTACGCCAGTAAACTGCAGATGCTCGATAGATGATAAGAGCATGAGCCGGTAGATATACGACCTGGTCTGACTTACGAAAGACAACCTGTGGAAAACCACGGATAGAAAAGAACAAGTGATGAGAAACAAGGTTGGCAGAAGTAGATTATATGAATCTAAGTTAAAGGGATCGGGCCAGATTCATTTCGGAAAGTTTAAATTGGGATAACGTGATGATTATAGAATAAATGTGACGGAATACCGATAAAGAGGTACCAAGTACAAAAAGGTGTCTCAATAAAGAGGTGAAGGTGAAAGTAAATAATAGAAATGAGTAAGAATCAGATAATAAGAAGGATGTGATTGATAAAGAAAAGGCTGGGAAAGCAACTATGGAATGAGAAGCAAGGAATGTTATGAATGGGCTTTCTAATGAATTCTCAGGATGACAACCTGATAGTGTCAATATTATAGTATGAAAAAGCTAGTAACATGATATGGGATGTCAGTAATAATGATGTCAAGTGAGAAATCTAAGATTTAACCTGAAAGGTTGAAGGATTTCCCGAATGTGAGTATCGCTAAGATTAAACAAGAGTATTTGTCCATAGAATAATGGACAAAGCAGCAAGATATGTTGACACGTGAGATTGCGATCAAACAGTATTGGATATAATTATGATTAATTTCTTCTTTGATAAACCTCTATAGTTCAGAGGTAAAGTCCGAGTATGATATTCTACAATCATGAAAGCTTTCTATAATCCTTTAGAACTCTTTTCTCTTCTTCTCTCTTATTCATCTTCTTTATGAATTGAGAAGAACAACCCTTTTAGGAGGGGAGGTACTGCTACGTGACTATCTGTCTATGTGATAGAAGTCTAAGTGGAATGCCATGACTTGTTTAATTGCTTGTCAAGTACTAAAGGCTGGCCCCCTTCTGTACTAACTATGCAATATAACAAATGTTCAATTGATCATAGTGATCTCTCAATCAATCTTTCCACTTCTCTATATTGATCGAGATTGCGAAGATTAAAGCAATCAGGAAATGCACAGTACGAGCGAGGTTACCTCCGAATTCGTAGGGTGATAGTGATACCAATGTTACTGCAGGTATCAATAAGGATAAGACTGAGTAAGAGTATAACCCGGATAGTGAGTTATACGAAAAGTAGCAACGTTGATGGAAAAAAAAGAAGGATACAGTATGGATTGTAGCACTAGAAGATGTGCTGAGGAAGGGTAGAACGACTAAGAATTGACCGGGAAGCTAAAAAGGGAACGACAGGCAAACGACTCTTTGCTTCCTACCTGATTCCGGGACGGAATCCTTTTAAGGAGGGGAGACTGTAAGAACCCCAAATTTTGGATATAATTAAAACTTTTTATTAAGTAATGATAAAATGAGGAACAATGATTCCGACAACAAGGTCACCAGCTCCAATGAATGGTGGTTTCAAAGAACAATGATTGTAATGAATGGATATTGCTTTGGACAATGATCCTGATACATTGGTATATTGACAGAATAGAGTAATTCGATGGTTGAGGACCTAGATAAGAATAATCTACCATCCAGGAAGGAGCTAATGGATCCTTGAAGGGAAATGAGTACGTGCATAGTATTTTCCGTACGTGCATAGTATTTTCCGTACGTGCATAGTGTTTCTTGTACGTGCATAGTGTTTCCTGTACATGCATAGTAATTTGGTGGATGAATAGTGATTTTGTAAGTTGGAAAAATTTTCACGCCACCCTATGTACGGGACGTGATATGGATGTTTCGAAGTCATATTAGTGATACGCGGAGGAAATAATTGAATTCAGAGACGATCGGAATTCAGAAATTCCAAATTCTTTTCGGTATAATATTTGACCGGGCAGTGGATTAAATATTATTATAATCCAAGAATTGAGATATTAACTTTGAGGATTTGATATTTTGGGATGTTATTATATTGATTTAAGAATGAAGGTAGGAAACCACTGAGGAGTGGTTATGGCTACAATGTAATAATTGATATTTGGAAAGAATGAATGGAATTCGACTTTATTATTTCTATGTCTTGAAGAATGCTAAAGGGTAACAACATAGGTAAGAATAATCTATCTTCTAAGGGAATAAGATATGGCAATTTCAAGCAGGAGAATATTCTCATGTCATCCAGATCGGTAACGATTAATCCAGTAGTTCCGTAAAAAGGATAAGGAACGATCGAAAGAGAATACGGACAATTGTACCACCCTAAGAGAACAAGTAAAGAATACAGAATGAATAGTGTTTTGGTGGGAGTATATAATAATATGAGACGACACTATATAGAAGCATTCGGAACGGATTTCCGAGTTCGTATTAGTGATCCAGGGGGGAAAATAAGTGTATGTAAAAGTTGTCGGATTCTGAAAAACCGCACTTTTATTTTCTCCGAGAGTTCCCTGGACACTGATAGCCTTAAGTATTTAACGAATGGATTTAAGGAATATAAATTGGAAAGTTAGAATGAAAGATGGAGAATGAAAGTATTAATATTAAAAAGGATTCCCGGTAAACCCTAGAGGTGAAACTACTTGGTGATTCTTTCGAACGGTCAATGAATTGAGCAATAACCGGATAAAAGAGCAAGCAGAGAGCAAGGTTCATGCATGAGCAAGTAAGAAATATCTAGTAACCAAACTAGTACCAAGGAACTAGAACACTTAGAGATTAAACCAAGTACTTAGCATTCTTTACTATCTTACCACACAAAAACTAACACATGTCTCTTATAACACCTCATGCATGACATATTAGCTTTATTAAAGCTACTTTATGGTCTAGATATTATTTTAACATCAACAATAATTCATTTCATCACAATCAAACCAAGAGACAAGCCAAGCAAACACCACCACTCTCCATCTTCCTTTCCATTCGACTTCTTGCATAATTCAAAATCCAAAGTCCAACTTCCAACCATTGTTAAATCTCAAGAAAATTAAGGTGAGTCCTATATTTCATAACTAAGATATCCTATGAATTTCATCTTCAAATTCCATACCAATCTTGAGATATAAAATCAAGAAGATGATGATGAATAGTAACTTTTAAGTATTAACTTTGTGTTATTGTTTTCTTTTGATTGATTCAAGTATACCAAGGCTAATTAAGGATCATTCAAGGCTTAACAAGTGTTATTCACTCTCCAAGGAAGGTATAAAGCTCAAGAACCCTTAGTACTACTTTGAGTTTATGGATCTTTTTGGATGGATATATGATGGAGAGGTGTTAGTATGCTTAGATCCATGTATGCATAATTGGTTGTTATTGATATTTCATACTTGTTGGATTTGAGTTGTTCTTGAGATATCATGACTTAGAATAGATGATAAACTTTAGGTCTTGACTTGGTTGTTGTTGGAGGATGATTTGATGATGATAAAAATTTGGGAAAGCGTGTAAACATAGCCGTTATAATGCCCGATTTTACAATATCATGTTTTGTATGCCATTTTTCACATCAAGACCCTACTGTCCAGAAACTTTTCTGCCATGTTAGGATAGCTTAGGTTATAAGCTTCGTTTTGATATAAAGATCACGTGAAACGGACTTACGGTTTAGGAGTTACGGCCGGTTTACTAAAAGTAGTTCTAATCCGTAAACGAAAGTTCGTAACTGTAATTGAACCCTCGTAAACTATGTAACGTCATGGCGAATCTTGGTAAATAAATACTAGAGGTAAAAAGGAAGGTGTGAAAGAAAACCGTATGTCAAAAGGATCATTTTTCGATTTATTAAAAATGTTCGAGTCGAGGTTAAACGCGAACGAACCCCTAAAAGACGACTCTTTTATAACTTCGGTAAAACACTTAGAAAACGGGCGATAAAACTCGGAGTATAATATTGGTTCGTAACGATCAACCTTAGAACTCATATGACTTAAGTATGTCCCAAGTATAAGTGCAGTGACATGTCGTATTAACGAACGAATGTCGGGTCGGATCAGTGATAATAAGTAATCCACTAAAAGGGGTATAAAGAGATAACTCGAGAACGTGTTTCGATTTAAGTATAACTTAACTTTTAATATGTTAAGTGATTAATCCCGAATGCCTTGGCTATTTATAGATCACCAAGCTGAACCGGGACCCGCTACTACTACCCCTTACCGTACTCGACTACCAGGCAAGTTTCGATTCCCTTCTTTAAGGCTGTTGTTGTGATTGAATAAATATATATATATATATATATATGATTGCTGATATACATATGCCATTGCATGCATGCCTACTTTCAAGTTGAATTGATATACTTGTTCCCTGAATGTTATTGTTGGCTTATAAGCTAGATAGTTATATATCAGTTATAAGCCGGTTATTGTAAAACCCTCATAGAAGGGCGTATACATCTTATTAATCAAAAATAGACCGGGAGTCAATATTCTTTGATATATCGAGATTACCTCGGAGGAAAATATTTAAGTAAATATTTTCTATTATTTGGGCGACGAATATTATTTGAATATTCGTTCGAGACTAATTATTTTAACGATCCTTACTTCAAATAATTATTTGAACGTAACTATTCAACGAATAATATTTCTCAATATTCATTCAGAGTCGAATTGATTATCGACTATTATTTCGAATATTCTTCTAAAGATGAGACTATTAAATGAATATTATTTGGATATTCTTTTAGAATATTATTTTATTAAATAAATATTACTTTTGAATATTCATTTAAGATATTAAATACTTGATGAATATTATTTTAATATTCATCTGAAGCTTGATTTAATTATCGAATATTATCTCGAATATTCCTTAAAGCTTGGATTACTAAATGAATATTACTTGATATTCATTTAGGATATTATTCATTAAATGAATATTACTTTGGAATATTCATTTAAATTCCTAATTAATTATGAATATTACCTTAAATATTCTTTTCAGGTCTTATTAATTAATGAATACTGTTTTGAATATTCATTTAAATATTTATTTATTCAATAAATATTCTCCTGATATTTCTTCAGGGATTATTTTGAGAAATACTCTGATTAAAGATATTCTTTCATATTCCCACCTATTCTTTAAATATTTTAACTCATTAAATATTCTCTGAATATTTATTCCATACTTAGAATAATCTCGATAAGGTTTATCTTCTTCGATTATTACGAAAAATATCTCGGAGTCATATTATTATTAATCTTATATCAAGAAAGGTTCTCAGACATCATTCTTCTTTGAGTCTATCTCCTTAATAATAAGGGAACCTTACTTGGAAAATGTTATTTATCTTGTCGACTTCCCGGTCATAAAGTATTCCCTTCACTCGCAACTCGGGTGCTGTTGACTTATTAAGTCATTGCTTACCTTCTCATCTTTCGAGAGGTAAGATTACTGGAACAAGTTGATATCCGTTACCAAGTAATAGCTTGGGAGTTATTGGTAAATTTTCCTTTCCAACTAGATACGACTACTTTGTGGAGTCTTATCAACAAGTATTATACTTGGGGAAAGGGGGACGAACGTTACATTCAGAATCATGAATTCTATTTGAACTAGGAGTCGTGTAAGAGGCCGAGTAGCGCCGGTCCATCCCCTTTGGCCCAACCGTTGGCCGGGGAGAGCTAGTAAGGCGGTATACAAGTAAAGCCGTCAGTTCTTCCTTCTACCGGTAGTAAATCTAAATTGAGCTGTACGATCTCGACTGATCATCAAGATTGGAACAGCGGGCGCGGTGAATACTCCATCATTGGTTCATCATCCAAATTTATTTATTTCCTGCAACATGATTACTGTTGGCAGAGTTGGAAAAGTGTCATAACTGGAATTGCAACCTTTTCTTGCAAGTTCCTCTTCTTAATAACAATAAGAACATCTTGCTTACTTTGATGTAGCAGATATTTCTACAAACAAATACTTTAAGTTACCTTGTAACTTCATCGTTCATATTATACTGGCATCATTTCCGTAAATGCATGGCATATGGTTTGAAAGATACTTTTGAACTGTTGTACATTATCGTTCAGTTATATATTATTGTTGGTGGGCTATTGCTCACCCTTGCTTTATTATTATATCACAACAACAGCTAGACCAGATGACTCGCACAAGGCGCACTCGACGCGGGCGAGGACGATGAGACTACCAGAGCTGAAGAAGAAGCTATTGGTAGGATATATTTATTCTTTCAGTACCAAGAATATAGTCTAGTATGACTTATGTAAATGGATGGCAAAGAGTATGTATTTATATTGAAATTCTTTTGGATTGTAAGAACTCATAATGTGATTAATAAAAATTTGATTGTTACTCTGATTTCATCTCTGGGACTATAACGGGTGTGTTTTATATTGTTGTGTTGGGTTATAGAGACGTAATTTATTTTATGTTAAGGAAAGTTCAATTATTGTGGACAGAATTGGAAACCGTAACCATCGGATCCCGGACCTCGGATCTGGGGGTGTTACATTGGCCTTACCCGGGTGATAACGGATCTCACAATCATAATCCTTGATCAACTCTAGCCATCTTCTCTGGCGCATGTTAAGCTCCTTCTGGGTAAAGATATACTTAAGGCTCTTATGGTCAGTGTAAATCTCACACTTCTCTCCATATAAATAATGTCTCCAGATTTTCAACGCGAATACTATGGCAGCTAACTCCAGGTCATGGGTAGGGTACTTTAACTCATACTCCTTCAATTGTCTCGACGCATATGCAACCACCTTGCCGTGTTGCATAAGTACACAACCTAGGCCCTTATGGGATGCATCACTGAAAATTACGAAGTTCCCTTTTTCATCTGGTAAGGTTAGTACTGGAGCTGTCATTAATCTTTTCTTTAGCTCCTGGAAACTCTCCTCACACTTACCCGTCCACACAAACTTCTCAGTTTTACGAGTGAGTCGGGTTAATGGTGCCGCTATCTTGGCAAAATCCTGAACAAACCTCCTATAATATCCAGCCAATCCCACAAAACTTCTTACTTCCGTTGGAGTCTTTGGTCTTTCCCAATTTAAAATTGCTTCTATCTTTGCGGGATCAACTAACACTCCTTCCTTACTTATCACATGCCCTAGAAACTAGACTTCTCGCAACCAGAATTCACACTTTGAAAATTTACCGTACAGCCGTTCTTGCCTCAAGGTTTGTAAGACTATCCTCAAATGCTCCTCATGTTCTTTCTGAGTCCTTGAATAAACCAATATATCATCAATGAAGACTATAACAAGCTTATCCAGATATTTCTTGAAGATCCTATTCATTAAGTCCATGAAAGCTGCCGGCGCATTAGTTAAACCGAAAGACATCACCAAGAACTCATAATGCCCATAACGTGTGCGGAATGCCGTCTTGGTAATATCCTCAGGTTTAATCTTTAGTTGGTGATATCCGGATCTTAAGTCTATTTTTGAAAAGTACTCGGCACCCTTTAATTGGTCGAACAAATCATCTATCCTCGGTAATGGATATTTATTCTTGATCGTCAACTTGTTCAGCTCTCTATAATCTATGCACAGCCTCATACTCCCGTCCTTTTTCTTGACAAATAAAACATGTGCTCCCCACAGAGATACACTAGGTCGAATAAAGCCCTTATCAAGAAGTTCTTACAATTGGGAGGATAATTCCTTTAGCTCAATCGGGGCTAGCCTGTACGGGGCTTTTGAAACTGGTGCTGCTCCTGGCACCAAATCTATAGCGAACTCTATCTCCCTATCGGGTGCCAATCCAGGAAGATCTTCTGGGAATACATCCGCAAACTCATTAGCTATATGAATCCTACTTAGGTCAGGTGCTTTCTTAGTGGCATCTATCACATAAGCTAAGTACGACTCACATCCTTGGCGTATCAATCTTTTAGCTTGTATGCTAGTCAGAAATTGTTTACTTTGTCTTTGCCCTTTGAACACCAACTCTTTACCTTCAGGTAACCTTATCCTTACTTTCTTTCCCATACAGTCAATATTAGCTTCATTCTTTGATAACCAATCCATTCCCAAGAAAACATCAAACTCTCCTAATTTCAGAGGAATCAAGTCTACTTGAAGTTGACATCCTTCGAATTCTAGGTCACAGTTTGGATATACTTGTTTAACTGGAATAACTTCCTGATTAGCTATCTCTACCCATAAAGGTTCTTGTAATAATTCTGCCTTAAGTTTTAGTTTACTAGCAAAGTCTTGGGATATAAAAGATTTGGTCGCCCCCGAGTTGAATAAAACATTTGCACTTAAGGAGTTGAGTTGGAGCGTACCTGCAATCACATCTGGATGCCTCACCGCGTCCCTTAATGTCATATTAAATGTTCTGGCAGTAGGAGGTCTATTCGAAGCACTACCACTTTGCCTTATTGCAGATGAACCACCAGAATGGCAATCTCTAGCCATGTGTCCCAATTTTCCACATTGAAAACATTTGAGGTCTCTCTTGGCATTGGTGTTAGTTTCTTGACATTTGTCAGAATAGTGCCCTTTCTGTCCACACTTGTAACAAGTTATTTCTGACAGTCTACAGATGCCCATGTGCTTCCTACCACAAGTATTACAATCAGGTAGAGGTGGCCTTAATTGATTAGGCTGGGATGCTCCTGATGGTTTACTTCCCTGATTAACTGTCTCACCTTGACTTCTACTAAATCCTGGATTCCTTGTAGTTTGAGACCTCTGTCCTTTACTTAATTTGCTAGGAAAATTCCTTCCACTTGAACTTCCTTTCTGAATTTCAGCTTTCCTTTTCTTATTCTCTCTGTCTCTTTGAACTTATTCGCTTCCTGCCTCTATTATCGATGCCTTCTGAACTATCGCGGCATAATCAGTTAATTCGAAGGCTGCCACTCGAGTTTGTATCCATGGTTTTAACCCTAACTGAAATCTTATTGCTCGCTTCTCTTCGGAATTTACGAACTCCGGTACAAACCTAGACAGTTCCGTAAACTTAGATTCATATTCAGCCACTGATAGATTATTCTGCTTTAGCTCCAGGAATTTTGTCTCCATTTGGTTTTCCAGATATTTAATTGAATACTTGTCTAGAAACATCCTGGTAAATCTCTCCCAAGTTATTACTCCTGCTCCTTCTAAGTTCCTTTTTGCCTCCTACCAATAATTAGCTTCTCCTTTTAGGAGATAGGCAGCAAAGATCGTTTTCTGTCCTTCATCTATATTCAGTATTTCAAAAGCTTTCTCCATTTCTTTCAACCATGCCCTGGCTGCAACTGGATCGGTAGTTCCCTCAAATTCAGGGGGTTTCAATGACTTAAAATCACGGAATGAATTGGCTACAGGATTTGGTGGAACTGGTGGTGGTTGAGGGTTCTGATGCGTAGCTAAATTCTGCCTCAATAAGTCCATAAATTGATTTAAGGGATCTCCTCCCTGGTCCCCTTCTTGATCAGCAAATTCATATTCTTCTTCTTCATAATTTGATTCATCAATAGCCCTTTCATTTTGTCTAATATTCTCTACGGTATGGCTGCCTTGGTCCGCAGCATTTGGATTTGATCTTGTATTTCTTCTAGGCGGCATGATTCTGTAAATAACAATATTCTCCATTAATTACCCAAATTGGGGCACAATATTCATTATTCCCATATTCCATAATATATCACTATTTAACAAATTTATATACCGCCATTATAATTAACAACAAGGTATAAGATGACTTAAACAGAATATAAGTAAACTGCACTGATTAAGATAAATACATCACAACCTGCGAATAACATTTTCATTACCATATATGCTTCATAATGTACACAGTTTAAGCCTCAAAAGATACTGATACATGTTGATTCTGATACAACAAAAGTACTACCAACAGTCCTCTAATCAAACTAGGATTAATACAGTAAACATACTAGACTAATCCTCCAAAATGACACCACTAAGGTGACTATAGTCTGATCAGTGACTAAGAATTACGAACTACAGATCATGGCAATCCTGCTCTGATAATATCCCTCAGCTGAACCATAGCAGACGTAATAACCTGGTCTACCTCATCTCTCCACTCTGGTGCCCCTCTCCCTGCCGTCAACTCCCTAATGCGAACAAGTGATCGCATCTCTACGCTGATCAGCCCCACAGATATCCCCTCCGGAATCTGGGTTGCCCTGCCCGTAGGTCCAGCCAACCTCTGCAACAACATATCTACCATACGGCGGGACTCTGACAA
This sequence comes from Saposhnikovia divaricata, assembly GCA_036435485.1. NCBI lineage: Eukaryota > Viridiplantae > Streptophyta > Magnoliopsida > Apiales > Apiaceae > Saposhnikovia > Saposhnikovia divaricata. The sequence goes on along the minus strand of CM071597.1, from coordinate 60,390,241 downwards.
CTGTCCCTCCAACAGCTGATAATCTGGCAATAGAGTAACATGAATAGCATCTCCTGCTGGTGGGTGGGCCTCTGGTAGGGGTGCCTCTATAGGTGAGGGTGGAGCTACAAGTGGGGGTGGATCATCAAAGGGGACTGTATCTGCCTCTGAATCCTCCAAAGGGTCTACCTCCTCCTCAGGGTCGTCCAATGGGTCTGGACTCGGTGCCGGTGATGGCACTGGAGCAGGTGGAACAGGAATCATCTGAATATCTCTAAACACCGCCTGCTCCTCTACCTCAGTCTCAATCCTAGGACGTCTAGGTGCTGGAACGTCCTCCTCCGGAACCTCTAGCCTCACCCTAGAGGGACCTGCCTCATCCGACCCTACTGCTGGTCTCTGTCCCCTCACATATGGCACTACTGCCATAGCATCCAAATACTGCTGTCTATATCCGACCCGGACTCTCCTCCTCAAACCTGCTACGAAATGCGAGGGAATCTCAATACCGCGCTCCTCTAACTGTACAGCCTCCTCCTCTATAATCCCTCGCCACCCATCGTGACTCGCCTCACCAGTCCGCTCCTCCTCCTATAATAAAACATAACTCTTATTAGTAATAATATATAAAATCTTAATCCCTACTTAGGATCAGTACTATATCCGATAGACCGACCTTGAACTCGATATGAGTTCTCGCATTTATCATATATATATATATATATATATATATATATATATATATATATATATATATATATATCTTTGCCTTATTAACACTTTTGTTCCTGAGCAGTATGACTCTGAGCTCTGATACCATTCTGTGACACCCCTAGATCCGGGGTCATGGATCCAGGTCATCACGGTCCAATTTCCGTTTAAACATATTACACTCTTGATACTTAAATAATTTAATGACATTATTTACGCACACTATTGACCCCACACTTATAATAACACACACTAGTCATAAGCTCAGAGAACAGCATCCATCATTAAAAACAGTTAACGTAAAGTTATTATTACAAACCCAGAATATTTAAGTAGCATTGTTGAAAATACTTCTGCAGGAAGCGTATCAACAACCAAAATATATACAACAGACTTTTGATTAACTTACACACGTCTACTCATATCCTGGATATATATATATATATATATAGGCTACCTCAGGAATAAGCGATAGATCCCTATCATATATTGTTATTCCCAGATTACACACTTGTATAATTGTAGAAGGGGGGGTTGAATACAATTCTTGATATTTATAAATTTCTGATAAGAACTTCAGAAACTTATGAAGAGATAATTGCAATGTAAGATTTAAACACATACATATATAAAATCAGGTGGTTAATATGCACCACCTGAAGCTTTTATTTGAAGAAAACTCTGTGATACAAAATGTACACAGCTGCCGTTTTACAACTCTTTGCTTCTAAGGATATTCAAGAAACCCTAAGCAAATATGTCTGTTTTCTTAACCTACAAAGAGTTGCTACCCTTGGTTATATATCCCAAGTTTTACAAGTACCTACTGGAATAAGATAATACTAATCTAATTCTAGTTGACTTGCTACTACACTCCAAATACACATGTAGCCGAAAGGTTGTCCTTGTGTTCAGACATGTCTCCTGCACCTTTCTTGTATTCATAGTGTAAATGGAATGCTTCTTTCTTCTGTGTTTCCAAAGTATGGCTGCCATACTGCTTTTTGTATCTACTTTTAACTCATGTGATCTGTCAGTCAAACATGTCCTTATCAACTGCTAATCTCCAGCTAATCATAGAAATCAGTGTCAATGATTATCCATTGATGATGTATACTGACATCCGTTGATGATGTATACTGACATCCGTTGATGATGTATAGAGCAGTATCCGTTGATGTTGGGACTTGAGCTGTATCCGTTGATAGAGTGGATTTGAGTTGTATCCGTTGATAGAGTTTAGTCTTCATCCGTTGATACACTTTCACTTAGACAGAATTACATAGCATAGCTTATTTACAATTGGCTACCCTATTCTGCCTATCCGTTGATAGTCAACATGACTGTGGATAAAAACACTATCAACTGATAACATAGAGATACTGCAGTGTGCTACAAAACCTCATCCGTTGATGAGCTACCTGTCAACGGATAGAGTTATAAATCCTCATCCGTTGACAGCTACAAAACCTTAAACAATTTGATTGATTGTGAAGTTATCATCAAGTACAACATATTCCTAACAATCTCCCCCAATTTATACTTGATGGCAATAAAGCATAAATTCAGGACCTTGATGATAACAAAACATTCCTAAAGATATATAAAGAACAATACATAAATTGTATTAAGCTACAATAATTAAAAACTGAAAGTTTGAGAAATTTACAGAGAAGTGCTCCTCTAGACTGAGCAGATTAGGACTGTTTCTTTCTTCTTGTTGGCATCACCCTTGATTTTCCTTCCTTGGCAGAGTTGGACTCAATCTGTATTTGGAGTTGCCTATAGAAGGCATCTTCTTCATCTACCTTTGGATTTAGCTTCTGTTGTAGCCATCTCAGGTATTGAGAACTAGCCTTTGGTAGTTGGTCTTCTAACCTGAAGAATCTCCTGTTACCATCTTCATCCCTGAACTCCATCATCCAGAAAGGTTGGAGGTGGATTTTCTGTCCATTGTATGGGATCTTCATTTTCCTTGGTAGACTTGATGGTGAGTTCCAATCCCTCCTTATTTGTTCTATTTTGTCCAGTATCTCCCCTTTTGCTATCTTGGAGAACCCTGTGTATCTCTTGATTGCAGAGAACACTTTGGTTAAGGTATGATAATTTTCTCCAAGAACCCTTTGTAGTGGCCATGTCCTTTCTGTTCCTCCCTTGTATACAAAGACCAATCTTTCAGGCAAATGTTTATATTTGTCAATTCCTCTTACTTCTGACAATTCATCCAGATAAAGATTCATGTCAGAGTATTCTTCAATATCTGCCTGATAGATAAAATCATCCTTGTTTTCCAAGATTGGCTGCCTGACAATTGCAGGTACCCTAGCAACTTAAATTGGTTCCTTTGAAGGTTGCTTCCTTGGTTTCCTTTTCTTCTGTGTAGGCTTCTGTTGAGGCTTCAGCAAGAATGAAGGAACCTCAATGGAGTCAAGATTCATTGGTTCCTCTTTAGGTACTATAGGCTCACCATGGAAATTTACATCTGGGTTGAATACTTTTACATCAATAGGTCGTGATGAACCAACTGTCTCTTTGTTTTCAGTTTCTGGAGAGACAGGCCTCCTTGCATGTGATTTTAATCTCTTGGATTTGGGGACTGATTTCCCTTTCTTTTTGAATTTGGGGACTTCCTCAGGTTCCCTCAATTCATCCTCTACCTCATCCAATAACTCTTGAGCCAGCCTTGCTTGCTTCTCATCTGAGTTTTCATATTGATATTCAGTGCTTGGTTGAGATTCTCTTAGCAGCCTTGAAGTCTCTTCTCTCTTGGCTTCAACAAATCTAGGATGGCTGTTGGATATGTTTAGAACTTTTCCATTCCTTATGATTACAGCCATCCATTCTCTTACACAACTGTTAGTCTTCTCCTTGAATTCCTTGATTGCCTTACCCATCAACTTCTCTTCATCATCCTTGGGAAATGGAAAGTCCAGTTGTAACTTGTTCTTCCCATTTGCTTTTGGTGGTGAGAAGGGTCTTGATTTGATGTAGGGTTCAAATTCCTTAACATGAGAAGGCTCAGCATCATAGAATGTAGGAGCCACAATTGCTGGAGTGAGCACCTTCAGGATTGTTGTAGATATTGTTGGAGCTGAGGTTTGGCTAGAGAACAGAGTTGATGCAATAGATTGATTGATCAATCTTTCTGTCCTCATTATCCTTTCATAGTTTTCTTCTTTCATCTTTTGGAGAGCTTCAATTTTGGCTAGCTTTTCTTCTTCTGTCAAGTTTGAAAGATCAAACTCTTCAGATAGAGGTTTGGATTTGCTGGGGGAAGCTGTGACAATGAATTCTTGTGGATTGACCACTATGGTAGGCTGCTGCTCCCCCTCACTTGCTGCTTCCCTTCTTTCAGAAATTAAGATTTGACTTGTAGTTGCCACAGCCTCTTCCACTTTCTCCCCCTTTTTGTTAGCATCAAGGGTTTGACTAGAAGTTGGGGCTACAACTAACTTTTCTAGCAGTTGGGTTTGCAGTTTCTGATGTTGAAGAAATTGCTCCATCTGGGATTCCATCTTTTCCACTCTTGAATTGAGAAGTTGCACAGATTTAGCCAGGTTGTCTTCTTTGAGAAACCTTTGTTGCAACACCCTCTGAGTGGCTGTAGGAGCTAGTTGCTCTAGCTTGGAATCCACAGAGATCTTCACATCCTTGATTTCTTGTTTGACCTCCTCTAAATTGGATCTCTGAATCACCATTTGCATCTTTTGTAACTTTAGGGAGTCAATTGCCTGTTGAAGAACAACCTTTCTCTGTGGATCTGCTTCTGGGTGCTCAGCCAGGGCAGATTTATATTGCCTTATGATTTCCATATCAAGTTGATGATAGGTGTAGTTTTGAGCAAATGCAAAATCATGAATACTGCTACCACCTTCATCTTCAGAGCTCTGGCTGTCTTCATCTTCAGAATTGTCAAATTCATCACTCTCAGCAGTGGTTAGCAGAGCTGCTATAGATTCCTTAGCTCTAAGTAGAGATTGTGAGGTGTGCACTAGGTGCATTGCCTCCTCTGCTTCCACATTGCCCTGTTGTGCCAGAATTTGATAGGCAGGAACAGGGTGAGTAAAGGTTTCAGCATCCAAAGAAATGGAGTCAATCATGGACTGATATTCTCTTTGAAATTCCATTTCCTTGGATGCATCCTCAACCCCCATTGACTCACTAGCAATGGCTGCTTCTTCCATCCTTATCTCTCCTGTAGTCCCTTCTCTCCCCTCATCTCTCTTTTCTTGCATCAAGGGCTCCCCTTGGCTCACACCTCTCACACCCTCACCTTCACCTACTAAGGTGGAACTCTCAAACTCTCCTTTTGCCTGACCGGAAGAATTGGCCAGCCTCTCATTATTTATCTCTCCTTTTGCCTGCTCACAAGGCAGCCTCTCACTCCCTTCCCTCAAACCTAAAAGTGTTTCAACTACTGAGAACTCCTCTACACTTGACACTGGAATGTCAGATATAGCAGTGGTAGAGTGAGTTATCAACGGATAAGGAATATCCGTTGATGGAGTAGTTATAGCTGTCAACGGATGGCTAGATAGAGGCGCATCCGTTGATGGAGAAACACTTGTCAACGGATGAAGGATATCCGTTGAGGAAGGAATAATTCTATCCGTTGAAGAGAAAACCAACACTGAATCTGTGGAGATTGATTTTAAGTTCGAGGCCACAGTCTGTGTTGAGAATTCTGGAAGGGAAGATTGATGGTCCAACAAATCATCTAAAAGATGATGACCACCAATTACAGAGTGGGGCTTCTCCAAGAATCTTAAAGATGGAGAATCAGGAATTGATGTAGATATCATATCCACATCCAGAGATGGAGTTGGTGATGGTGGATTGTAATGTGTGTCGATTTGAAGATTAAGATCAAGGGGCTGTGACTCCACATTTATTGAAGCCACATCAAACTGAGTTTGAGAAGGCACAGTTTCCTGTACAGTGTGTGCACCCTGTGATTCCCCTGTGGTTTTAGATTTCACTCTTCTTCCATAGGTTTTTGAGATTGGGCTATATGTGTCCCTAACCCTCTTGTGCAGTGTTCCTTGTGGGGAACTTGATTCAGTAGTCACACTCTTTTGGGAGAGTGTAACTAGAATTTGGCCTGTAGTTACATTAGCAGTCTTTTGAGAGACTGAAATGGTGGTTGCACTCATCTCTCCTTCCTTATCCTTAGGGCTTCTTTGATGTTCACCCTGTCCCTCACCACTCACTACCACCTTCACACTCCCCTCAAGAGGTTTGGTAGATTTTACAACAGGTGTCTTTTGAGAGACACTTGAGGTTTGCCTTTTAGAATGTGGTTTTGGAACTCTGGATTTGGTCACTTTGGTAGGAGCCTGTTTGGTCACAACTACAGACTCCATTGTGACACTAGAAGGCAAAGAAATTTGGGGGCTGGAGATAGGGGTTTCAGAGTTAGAGATAGTTACCTGAACAATTGGTAGATATACCAACTGTACTCCTGCATTGAGGTTCATTCGAATCAGGTCACTTAAGACTCTCTTCTCCTGAACAAAACATTGGAACTTGCTATCCGGGTTAGCAATGGATAGCTTATTCTCAGACACATGCAGTGCTAAGAGCATTAAAAATCTATCAAAGTAGATATTCTTGCTCCTAGTTTCCTTTTTACCCAACTTTGCAGCTATCTCATACATAACTAATGTGCCAAAATTATAGAATTTATCATTTAAAAGCATACACATCATTGTTAGCATGGACTGGGTAACAGCATCAAAATTACTAATTTTTCCTGAAAAAGTTTTAATGAAGGCATCACAGAAGTAGCTCCATTCTTTAACCATTCCTTTTCTAGCAATTTTCCCTAAGTTTTCAGTACTAAGGGCATAATTAATAGAATTAAGCATGGCAACAATTTCAGCATCAGTAGGTACTTTCAGACAGTTATTCTCAGGCAATTTTAAACAAGCAGTTATTACATCAGAATTAACCACATAGTTTTTACCCTTTAAAGAAAAAGCAATTGTACCGTCTGTGCCATTGTACTCAGCAGATGTCCACATTTCTTCAATTACCTCGTGGATTAAGGGAGAGGTAGCCGTCATAGCATATGACAGTTTGCATTTCTTCACGAAACTCATCAAAGTGTGGTAAGCTTCTGGAGCATTCACTGTGTCAACAAAGGCCGCGAAATTGTTCTTCTCATAGGTAAACCCAGTGGAGGACATCATCTTAACAATAGGCGCCATTGAAGTGATTGAACTTTGGTTACAGAGAGTTTTAGGGAAGAAGATGCAGTTAGCTTTTGATATGCTTGAAAATGAATAAAAGTGAGATGTGAGAGTACAAGTCCGCCTTTTATATTTTTCAAGAATTAAAAATGAAATAATTAAAAGTAATTACTCCATTGGTCAAAAGTAACTGTCAGATAATAAATAAAAAGAGAATAAGTACAGCCATGATTAGATATACACGGTTACCAACGGTTAAAAAAAAAATGTATATCAACGGATATAGAATGAACGGTTGAGATACAGTTTATCCGTTGATGACGTGGATAGCCTGTTACCCGTTGACATGCAAAAATCTAGTAATGTGTTTATACTATCAACGGATAAAATTTCTGCAGAAAATTTTTCTGAAAGTTTTAACTTTCAAGTAAATCAAAACACATTTCCAGCTTCAATTCATTGAAATCAAATATCACTAGAAATTATGACAAGTTAAGCATACCTAGCTCACCTACCAATCTTGTGAATGTGGATTCATCAAGAGGCTTGGTGAAGATATCTGCAAGCTGCATTTCACTTGGCACAAAGTGCATTTCTACTGTACCATTCATCACATGTTCTCTAATGAAGTGGTATTTGATGTCAATGTGCTTGGTTCTCGAATGTTGCACTGGATTCCCTGTGATGGCAATAGCACTTGTGTTGTCACAGAAAATTGGAATCTTCTCAACTTTTAGACCATAGTCAATGAGTTGGTTTCTCATCCATAGAATCTGTGCACAACAGCTTCCAGCCGCAATGTACTCAGCTTCAGCTGTAGAAGTGGAGACTGAGTTTTGTTTCTTACTGAACCATGACACAAGCCTGTTTCCTAGAAATTGACAGGAACCTGTAGTACTTTTCCTATCAACTCTGCAACCTGCATAATCTGCATCTGAATAGCCAGTTAGATCAAAACCAGATTCTCTTGGGTACCAAATGCCAAGGTTTGGTGTTCCCTTGAGATACCTGAAAATTCTTTTAATAGCTATTAAGTGAGACTCTCTAGGATCAGCTTGAAATCTAGCACAAAGACAAGTAGAAAACATTATATCAGGTCTACTAGCTGTTAGGTATAAAAGTGAACCTACCATGCCTCTATAACTTGAGATGTCCACAGACTTTTCCTTAGTATTCAACTCAAGCTTAGTTGCAGTGGACATAGGTGTTTTAGCAGATGTACAATCCATTAAGTCAAATTTCTTTAAGAGATCATAAATATATTTTGTTTGACTTATGAAAATGCCCTCATTAACTTGCTTTACTTGTAGGCCAAGAAAGTAAGTTAATTCACCCATCATACTCATTTCATACCTACTTTGCATAAGTTTGGCAAACTTTTTGCAAAGCTTCTCATCTGTAGACCCAAAAATAATATCATCTACATAGATTTGAACAAGTATTGAAGAGCCATTAATATCCCTATGAAATAAGGTTTTATCAACTGTACCTCTAGTGGAGTGGTTCTCCAAAAGAAATTGAGATAAAGTGTCATACCAGGCTCTTGGTGCTTGCTTCAAACCATAAAGTGCTTTCATGAGAAGATATACATATTCTGGAAATTCTGGATCCTCAAAACCAGGAGGTTGATGGACATAGACCTCTTCTTCCAGTTCCCCATTTAGAAAGGCACTTTTGACATCCATCTGATAGACTTTGAAATTGGCATGTGCTGCATAGGCTAGAAAGATTCTTATTGCCTCAAGTCTTGCTACTGGGGCAAAAGTTTCATCAAAATCTATTCCTTCTTCTTGAGAATAGCCCTTTGCCACTAATCTAGCTTTATTCCTCACAATTATGCCATTTTCATCTGTCTTATTCTTGAGAACCCATTTAGTACCTATGACACTTCTATCATCAGGTTTGGGCACAAGTTTCCATACTTTATTTCTTTCAAATTGGTTTAGCTCTTCTTGCATTGCTAACACCCAAGCTGGATCTAGAAGGGCATCTTCCACTTTCTTAGGTTCCTCTTGAGACAGGAAGCTACTGTATAGACATTCTGCTTGAGTGGCCCTTCTAGTTTGGACTCTTGAATTTGATTCACCAATGATTAACTCAAATGGATGATTTCTAGTCCATTTTCTTGCAGGTGGAAGATTTGATCTTGATGAGGTTGTTCATTTCCATGATCATGTTGATTTAGCATTGAATTTTGACCTTGAGAAACTCCCCCTGAGTTTGTTGTCCTTGCTGAGTTATGAAGTTGACTGTCAATGGATGCATCATTTTGCCTGTCGACGGATGCTTGAGAATTTCTGTCAACGGATGCATCTCTAATAGTGTCAACGGATGTTGCAGAATGACTGTCAACGGATGCTCCAGAATGACTATCAACGGATGCTTCATTTTCAGTGTAAGCATCACTTCTAGTTGGTGTAACAGCTCTAGGTGGATCTCTGTGGTCATGATCTTCATTCTCCTCATCATCATCATAGTACATTCTTCCTTCACCTTCATTCTCAAATTCCAACTTTTCATGGTAACCTTCATCATTTAGGCCTAGAATCTTTTGATCATCAAACACAACATGTACAGATTCCATAACAATGTTGGTTCTTAGATTGTAGACCTTGTAGGCTTTCCCTGCTGCATATCCAACGAAAATAGCTTCATCTGCCTTTGCTTCAAATTTGCCTAAATTATCTCCATGATTCCTTAGCACAAAACACTTACATCCAAAGACATGTAGAAAAGCTAAAGTTGGTTTCTTGTTGGTTAATAACTGATAAGGAGTCATTCCTCTAGCTTGATTGACCAAGGAAATATTCTGAGTAAAGCATGCAGTGTTGACAGCTTCAGCCCAGAAATATGTTGGTAATCTTGATTCACTTAACATTGTTCTAGCTGCTTCAATGAGAGTTCTGTTTTTCCTTTCAACAACCCCATTTTGTTGAGGTGTTCTGGCAGCAGAAAACTCATGGACAATTCCATTCTCTTCACAGAAAATCTTCATTGTGGAATTCTTGAATTCAGTACCATTGTCACTCCTGATCCTTTGTACTCTGTCTTCAGAACCATTGTTTAGCATTCTGAGGTGATTGATAATGATTTCACTTGCACAATCCTTGGAGTGCAGGAAGAAAGTCCATGTGAACTTAGAAAAATCATCTACAATCACCAGACAGTATTTTTTCTTTGAAATAGACATGACATTTACTGGACCAAATAAATCCATATGCAGCAATTGAAGAGGCTTAACAATGGATGACTCTGTCTTGCTTTTGAAAGATGATTTCTTTTGTTTCCCTAATTGGCAGGCATCACATAGCCCATCTTTGACAAACTCCAAATGAGGGATTCCTCTAGCAAGATCCTTTCTTACCAAATCATTCATAACTTTAAAATTCAAATGTGACAGCTTCTTATGCCATAGCCAACTCTCATCCTTACTTGCTTTGCTGAAGAGACAAGTAATGGATTCTGAGCATGCTGAATTGAAGTCAGCTATGTAAACATTTCCTTTTCTAAAGCCTGTCAATACCACATTGTTGTCTTCCTTGGCAGAAACAACACAGGCTTCTTTTGTGAACTTTACTTCATAGTCTTTGTCACAAATCTGACTGATACTCAGCAAATTGTGCTTTAAACCTTCAACTAAAGCCACTTCTTCAATGATGACATTGTCTTTTGTAATCAGGCCATATCCCTTAGTATATCCTTTGCTGTCATCTCCAAAGGTAATTCTAGGGCCAGCTCCTTCCTTGAACTCTGTGAGCAGGGTTGAATCTCCTGTCATGTGCCTAGAACATCCACTGTCTAGGTACCATAGATTCCTTCTGTTTCCCTGCACACATTTCAAAAACAAATCAAGTTGATTTTGGTACCCAAGCTTCCTTGGGTCCTTTCTTGTTAGCCTTTGACTTTGCACTCTTAGCATTCTTCATCTTCGGTGTAGATGCTTGAGTAATGGGGTTTGACAAATGCTCATTTGCATGAATATTGGATGCATGCATGTGTGGAAAATTGGCATACATATTATTCATGTTAGGTAGGTTCCATGACATTTGTGGCACATTCATAGATTGAAAGTATGGATTAGACACATATGGCATGTTCACATATGGATTTGAAAAACTAGCATTTTGATACAAACCAGGCATAACAGGCATTGCAGGCATACATGGCATTGGTTGAGGTACATGAACAGGAGCCTTGTTGACAATCTTGCAATTAGAAGATAAATGATTGACACTATTACAATTACTACAAGTTTTCCTAGGAGCAAACTTGTCAGGAGAGTAATTGTTTTTCTTGTTGATGCCTATCTTACCATTTCTGTTCTTTTTCTTTTTGCCCTCAATTTCTACCTTTTCATTGTCTGATTTACCAACAGCCTTTTTGTTGTGTAAATCACCTGTCTTAGCCTTCCCACTGGATTTGGTTTTGCTGCACTCACCACTAACAAAATTCTTGTTTACTGGACCATACTTGATATCCAGTTTCCTAAGTTCCTTCTTACTAACAGACTTTTTGTTAGTCGACGGATACCTCTCATCCGTTGACGGTTCATCTGTCAACGGATGATCACTATCCGTTGATTCACAAATAGTCTCTAGATCCTCAAGGCCAGGTTCTAGCTCCTTTTTCCTTTGAGTCCAGGTATCCTTCACAAATGATTCTATTCCCTGAACTTCTATTATGTTTTGAGAAATATTCCTACAACTTTGAAATTTAGCAATTATCCCTTGTTCTTTTTCAAGCTGGTCTTTTAAAACCAGTTCTCTTTTTAACACAGCTTCAAGTTCACTTTTAGCATTATTGCAATCAACTCTCATTTTCTCAAATTCTAGAAATTGAGATTCTAGAGCAGCATTTCTATCACTTAAAAAAAGATTAGACTCTTTAATTCTATTGTTCTCTTTAGTAAGTGATTTAAGAGTAACACCTAAGTGATATAGTTCAGTAGACATTTCATCTATAACACTATTGCATTCCTCTTTAGTGAGCTCAGAGAGATTAGTAGAAAATACCTGATTGCTAGCTGAACTTGCTTCCTGCTCTCCAGAATCAGCCATTAAAGCAAGGTTGACTAACTCAGCATCATCATCAGAATGATTGTCATCAACAGCCCAGTCATACTCTTGGGTCAAGAATGCCTTTCCTTTCTGCCTGAGAAGATCAAAATATTTCTTCTTATAGTCAACAACCTCAGTTGGCTTTCCCTTGTTCTCAGATCTAGGTTTCCTGCATTCACTTATCATATGACCAGCAATCCCACAATTGTAGCATTTAATTTTGGATTTATCCACATAGTTGTTTGTGGAAAAATCCTTGTTAAATGGCTTGGCCATCCCAGAGTTTCTCTTGAATTTCAGCTTAGAGAATCTCTTAGATAGAAAAGCTAAGTGCTCATCTATCTCATCCAATTCATCCTGCTGAAGGGCATTCAATTCCTCAGAAACCTTTTCCTTGCTCCTGCTTGATTCTACTCTACTTTTACAAACCTCCCTGTTTGGTGTAGAACTAGCAGTTTCTGTCCTTTCCTCCTTTTGCTCCAAATTGGCAACGAGTGCAACTGACCCACTTTTCTTTTGAGACTTCTCAATCTCTTCATCCTGCTCCATTTCCAGCTCATAGGTCTTTAAAGTTCCATAGAGCCTTTCAAGAGTAAATGTCTTGTACTCTTGTGTGTTTCTTAGAGAAACAGTCATTGGCTTCCATTCCTTGGGCAGTGATCTCAGAAATTTGAGATTAGAGTCTTTAACTTGATAGACTCTTCCATACAGTTTCAAACCATTTAGTAGCTTTTGAAATCTACTAAATGTATCATTCATTGTTTCTCCACTCTTAAAGTGAAAATGTTCATACTGTTGGATTAGTAGTTGCATCTTGTTTTCCCTTACCTGTTCTGTTCCTTCACACAGGGTTTGAACAATGTCCCATACTTCCTTGGCGGTAGTGCAGTTAATAACATTGTCAACCATGTCTGTTTCTAGACCATTGAACAGAATATTCATGGCCTTTTTGTCTTTGTGTACTTCTGCAATATCTTCAAGACTCCACTCAGAAACAGGTTTGGGAATGAAAGTGTCAGGCACATCATCAGCCAGGCCAACTCTTGTTGCTGTCTTCATTGGAACGTGAGGACCCTTGTCAATGGAATCCACAAAACCCTCATCAATAGACGAGAGATGTAGACGCATTTTTACTTTCCAGTGAAAGTAATTTTCTCTATCAAGAACTGGAATCTTCACTCCATAATCCTTCTTAGACATGTTGGAAGTGTGTTGATCTTTAAACTTCAAATATGTTAGAAGCTTGCTCTGATACCAATTGTTATTCCCAGATTACACACTTGTATAATTGTAGAAGGGGGGGTTGAATACAATTCTTGATATTTATAAATTTCTGATAAGAACTTCAGAAACTTATGAAGAGATAATTACAATGTAAGATTTAAACACATACATATATAAAATCAGGTGGTTAATATGCACCACCTGAAGCTTTTATTTGAAGAAAACTCTGTGATACAAAATGTACACAGCTGCCGTTTTACAACTCTTTGCTTCTAAGGATATTCAAGAAACCCTAAGCAAATATGTCTGTTTTCTTAACCTACAAAGAGTTGCTACCCTTGGTTATATATCCCAAGTTTTACAAGTACCTACTGGAATAAGATAATACTAATCTAATTCTAGTTGACTTGCTACTACACTCCAAATACACATGTAGCCGAAAGGTTGTCCTTGTGTTCAGACATGTCTCCTGCACCTTTCTTGTATTCATAGTGTAAATGGAATGCTTCTTTCTTCTGTGTTTCCAAAGTATGGCTGCCATACTGCTTTTTGTATCTACTTTCAACTCATGTGATCTGTCAGTCAAACATGTCCTTATCAACTGCTAATCTCCAGCTAATCATAGAAATCAGTGTCAATGATTATCCGTTGATGATGTATACTGACATCCGTTGATGATGTATACTGACATCCGTTGATGATGTATAGAGCAGTATCCGTTGATGTTGGGACTTGAGCTGTATCCGTTGATAGAGTGGATTTGAGTTGTATCCGTTGATAGAGTTTAGTCTTCATCCGTTGATACACTTTCACTTAGACAGAATTACATAGCATAGCTTATTTACAATTGGCTACCCTATTCTGCCTATCCGTTGATAGTCAACATGACTGTGGATAAAAACACTATCAACTGATAACATAGAGATACTGCAGTGTGCTACAAAACCTCATCCGTTGATGAGCTACCTGTCAACGGATAGAGTTATAAATCCTCATCCGTTGACAGCTACAAAACCTTAAACAATTTGATTGATTGTGAAGTTATCATCAAGTACAACATATTCCTAACATATATCCCCGCCCTTACCCGCTTCCGGGGTGTGGTGCGACGTATCGGCAGCATCTGCTATAGCTGTGATATAAACACAGGCAAGAGTGAGCTAAAATAGCTCAGCAAGATAAAGTTTTAAATCCTGTTTGAAGTAGAACAATTTATAAAAGCTTTGGAAGTGTTGGTTGTTCATTTAAAGTTGTTTCAATAAAGTATAACGATGAAGTTACAAAGTAAAGTAAGGAAAACATTTTCATAAATATCTATATTTTGTTTGCGCAGCAATACACCAACATAAACTTGCTTGTTATTCATTATAAAGATATAATATCAGTTTCTCTTCTAATTCCTTGATACCATTCATTGTTTCATACCATTTCATTCTTTTCCAACATACTAGTGCAATGAAAATTTCAACAATTATTTAAGAATTTAGGGGATCTTCAAATGCAAAAGTAAATAAATGTGCTCATTCCTTTATTGGTGTTTGGTTTATTAAAATTGTAATTTCTTTTGATCTGTTTTGGTTTTAAATTTTCCCAATATTCATTAATACCCATTCCACACCTTTCACTAGGTATTTTTTTTCCCCTTTCCTTATTTCTTTTTTGTTTTCAATTGTAATTTTTATATTAAATCGTAATAAAATATATTAACGTGTAAATCATTTTTAAAAATTAAAAATTATTTATAATTTAATTTTTAAAAATTAAAAATAATTTTGATAATTTTTTTTTTTTTTTTGCATTTCTGGATCAATACCAAATAGGTAAAATAATTCAGAATCATTCCTTTTTTTATTCTTATTTCCATTTCTGAATTTCATTCTGTGCAAAACACGAACCAAACGTCCCCTAATTTTAATCAACCACTTAATCGGACTTTCAACCGATTAGGTAAAAAATTCTTGACCCATTTTTCCTAAATAAATTTTGAGTAATGCTATAGACCTCAAAACAGATCCCAAAAAATCTTCCCAAATGATGTGGCATCATTAAGTTGACGTATAAATTTATAACATGTTTTTATGAGTAATGCTAGGTACCCCAAATTGGTACCTAAAAAATGCTCCCAAATGATGTGGCATGGATGAGTTGGCTGTATGGAGGATTTTAATTGGTGAGATTAATATGACCCTGGCGGGTCCATTGTAATTATAACTAATCAGGTAGTGACACGTGTAATTTGGGAAAATATTTGGGATCCAATTTGGGGTACGTAGCATTATTCTGTTTTTATTCATGGACGCATATGAATACACACGGGATCTCATCATTTTATTAGGAATGTTACCAAATATTTAAGATTTTGGAAAAAAATTTGGGAGAACTTTTGAATTCTTTAGCATTTTTCATCAATTTTTAACACGATTTTAATATAATTCAGAACAGTAATTCTATAAATGTTTTCTGGTTTGAGGCTTTGAGCGGGCGATTGGTGAACCGTGAACATGATCAGAAGATAATTATGGTATGCAAATAACCGAATCCAACATTATATTTTTGTTAATCAGAAGAGTCTAGGAAGGGCTCTGTAATTGCTCAGCAACATTAGTTGTTGCAAATGATTAAGCTAACTACTAATAGTACTAATTTACGCTCAAGACTCACATTAAATTAGTTAGCAAAGATCAAAGTCTTGCTTAAACTCTACTATAAACTAGCATAAAAACCCGTGCGAGGCACGGGTCGCTAGCTTAAATTATATTTTTTAATTAAATTATTCGTGATCAGTATCGTTTGAAACATGTGATTGATTTTCAAAGATTTGATCTTGTTACTGGACTATGTGGTTATTGTGTACATACTTAAATATGTTCAAAATTGTACTTTGAAAACTAATATGACTAATATTGATAGCGATCATGTCAGATTTTAATTTTGTTGTTGGTCATAGAATATAATTTGAGTGTTTTATAGGTGTTGTCTAATTATTAATTAAGACGATTTTTCATAGCACCTACATTCCTAAATTTTCTTCAAAAATGATGCATCCATTTAGCGGGATCTCCAATAATATTCAAGGTAGAAACTTAATAGTCTTCAAGATGCTGCATTCTGAGAATGTCGGTTTCAGTCCTGATTCCAATCAAAAACCTTCGTAATTTTTCTAAAACTTCTCAGGTCTTGCGCTTTTACTTCTTAAAACTACATTTTTAATTCTTTTATTTGTTTTCTTCTAATTTCTTCATTTTAAGAATTCTTTACCTTTATTTCTCTTCCGATTTCCGTCTGACTTTCATTGAGTTACCTCCATAAATAATATATAATATATGGTCCTTTTTTCCCGTAAAATGTCATATTTTAAATTGAACATTAACTAATTTGTATATAAAAGGTAATGTGTTATTTGTAGAATTCGTCTTTTCGAAGCCAAATATTTTTTATGACCCAAATAGTTTGACTAATAAATTATTGTATCTTATTTAGTAATATAATAATTTCATTTTACGTTAACACCTCAATATTTTTTACTCTAATATATTGTTAGATAATATCCATCATATTAATTATAATATCGGTTTATAACCCAATTTTTTATTTTACGTAATTATTTTATCGATAATACATATTGTGTGTATAATTTAAAATACATGTGAATATGTGATCTAATGGTATGAAGATGCAGAATTTAACTCGGTGATCCACGTTCTATTATCACTAAAAATAGTACTTCTATACAATATGAACTTAAGAGTAAATTGGTGCTTTCAAATCAGTAATAAAGTACTTTAGTTATTGACTTAATCATATATGTAATATTTTTCATAAAAAATACATTATACATTTCATATTGTTTCTTTATATAAAACCAAATCTTGCCCCGCTTAAGCGATATACATAGAGATATTATGTGTATTATTGAAAACACGTATAGATGAGTGCTTAGGTTGTTTAAGAGAATAATTATATAGTAATTTTTTTTATTATTATGTTGATTATTATTGTTATTACAATTTTATAATATTATCAAACCATATATTATGTATCAATAATTTATATTTTAATTTAATATGTTATAGTTCAAATCAATAAATGTAAATGCAACATGACAAAAAATTATTAATATGTCGCAATATTATAATATTAGAAAAAAATTTCACTAAAACAACAGACATACATCTTTTATGTGTATGATTTAAAACACATGTGATTGAGTGGTGTTGTGGTAAAAAGATTTGTTAATTAACTCGTGGGCCCAAGTTCAATTCCCACAAAACACAACTTTTTCAAAAAAATTGAGAATAGAGGGATAAATTAATAATCATACTACATAAAAAGTCGCACAACACACACATATATCTATAATGTGTATATTTTAAAACATATGTGATTGAGTGGTGTAGTGGTAGAAGGATTTGCTAAATAACTTGAAGACCCAAGTTCAATCACCAACAACCACAATTTTTTAAAAAATTTGAGAATTGAGGGATAAATTGGTAATTACAATACATTAAAAAATCTCATTATTTTTATCTTGTGTTGGCCTATTATATATATAATAGATAGATTATCAAGCCATGAATGACTAGTGGCCTTTAACATTACAGTTAATTGACTAGCATGAACGTCGTATGCATGCACCACTATACTTTGAATTTCATTGACGATTTCATGATAATTAAATAATTTCCTGCAGTTTTAAATTATCTAATATTTTTTCAGTACTAGATACTTGTCAAACAACTTACCCTGTACAATAATGTACATATTTTGGAACTATTTGTGGACCTCATTAACCAACTTGTGATTTTCAATAAAGAAAATATAGTTTGACAATGTGTGAATATTAAGATATTCAAAAAAGGGGACGAGTAGTAATAACTCAGAAACATTATTGGACTGAATTAACAAATACAACGGATACTCATCTATAATGATATTTCAGATTTATGATCCATCCTCGCCGGAGAGTAGTAGTAAATTGTCAGGGAGTAGGTGATATTTAGAAACTGGTAAACCAAATAAAGATTCGAAGCTAAATAATGTTCTTGTAATATCTCAAACTCAACAACATGGACATTTATAACAACAAAAATCATTAGACGAGGGAGAAACTAGTAGTTCCATTGCGAAGGTGACATGCAATTTACAACCTTCTGATAGAATATATTTTTATATATATTTTAGATGATTTTATTCTCATATTTATTGTGTTTTGCATTGATTTGGATTTTTATTTAATAGATTTGATTGTTTTATTGTAGGAAATAAAGAATTCATGACTTGGAAGGATTTGGAGCAAAAAGAGCTATTTTGGAGATAAAATAGATGAAATTTCGGAATTATTGGACTAGATGGGCTGCTGCACTGTTTAGGCCATATCTTGAGTTCCAGAAGTCCGTTTTGGACGATCTTACTGTCCACGCGAAGATAACGAGATTTTCTATCATTATAAAGTGGTCCAGAGGTCCAATTACAGTTGGAACGTTCCAGAATTACTGAAGAAAAGACAGCTACGAATTTTCCTTTAAAACATAATCAGTTTAGGAAACGTACTTCGATTATAATTCACTACTACAAATCTGAACTTGCATAGCGTTTATTTTGCACCTTGCATAGCGTTTTTAAACACTATGTAAGGAGGCGCTATGGAAGTGACCAGAACTTTGATAGCGTTTATCTTGACGCTCTGTAAGCACAATACTACAATAACACTTTTAAAAACGCTATGGAAGTAAACATTCTCTAAGTAACTGTTCTTCAACAGCGTTTATTTTGCACCTTCAATAGCGTTTTTAAACACTATGTAAGGCGGCGCTATGGAAGTGACCAGAACTTCGATAGCGTTTATCTCGGCGCTCTAGAAGACAATACTAAAGTAACACTTTTGTAAACGCTGTTGAAGTAAGGGTTCTCTAAGTAACTATTCTTCAATAGCGTTTATTGAAACGCTTTGTTAGCTAGTTATGTAGGAGTGCTTCTTGAGCTTTTTATAGCGTTTCGTAAGCGCTATCTAAGTTTTTTTTTTAATTTTTTAATTTATGCAATCGTTTTATTAATACATGACCAACTTCATGAAACAAACTATAAAACTCAAATTCCAACCAACCACAAAAAATGAACTAGTAAAATATAACCTCAAATCAAAAACTAACTTCCATAAAATAGTTAAAATCTATCCAAGAGTAACAATTACGTAGTCACAAAATTTAAGTAGATCTCATCACGGATTCGTACAATAGGATAGTAAAAGATATGGATTCAGGAACTACATCTTTAAAGGATCAGGAACTACATCTTTAAAAGTTTTCCCTTGAGGAACCGGTTGTACAAGAATCCTACCCAATTATCTCGGAAGCGGAGCATTTTATCAGGAGAATAGCACATGAGCCTGTTGGAACGAGTAAACTGTACACCAAAACATTATAAAACTAGTTAGAAGATGATGCAAAATAGTGCACTTATCTTAACAGTGCAAGTGATTATATTTACTTACATTCACACTGATGCTTGTTTCACTGGAACGCAACACATCTTCAATGAAACATCCAACATAATGTCCACAAAAAATACCATCATTCTCAGCTTGTTTAGGGCACTGTGAATAACAAGTAAATTTACATCACCATTAAATAACCTTTGATTTTACAACAACATTGTAATTCAACGGCTCTATTTAGATTAAATACTATAGTTTAGGATAGTGAGATAAACAGCAAAGTACTGGTCAACTTTAGTTTTTCTAATAGAACTATAGTTTAGGATAGTTTAGGATAGTGAGATAAACCATAAAATTCTGTTTTATGAGAAATGAAATGTCAACCTTTTGTAAATCAGAGAATAAAAATAATAAGATTTATGCAATGAAGCTAGACAAAGAAAGGACAGGCTGGTCTGTTTGTAGTTGCATTGCTGCTGGTTTTTTGAATTCTTGTCTTGGACCTAATGGCCCTTCTATTTAATTAACAGGTTAAGAAAGTAAGATCGCAACAGATAAGGGGAAATGTACAAATCAATGGTACTCATAAATATAATCACTAAGGTAGTACGATTACCTGTATATTTGTCCATTTAAAAGTGTTCTGTGCGGTCTTCGTGTATGTCTTCCCACATCTAGTCCGAAAAGAAACAAAAGCACTGCAAACATAACACATATTTGACTTCAGAAATAAGCTTAATTATAAACGTTTGAACAAGTAGTGCAATCCCATGTTATATTTTTACTTACGTTTCTACAAGTGCCTTCAAATTCTTGTACTTTACAATGGTGGCCCTTGGAGCAGGATCCATAAAATATATACTCTCTGTTTTTGTATTAATAGCAACCAAGACCCAATGTGCTCTACACATGTTTTATAAGTAATAAGCACATAAAATTAATAAATTTATATAGCATAAAAAAATGCAACTTACGAAACATTAAATGGCACAAAAAGTAAGTGATCTTTGTCAACATATCCCATCATAAACTCTGCCAAAATTGATGAAGCTTTGGAAATATCCAATAAGTAAGAAATGACATGAGGTGATGCAAAAGAATACTTGGCTGCCATGTTGGGATTTTTGGATAAATAGACTTCACTCAAATACCTAAGAAAAAAACAAAATTAGAAGAAATAATAGAAAACTCAAACCAAGAAATTTGTTTTGATATTACCTAATGTAGAAGGCAAGGCTAGTCGCACTTAACCACTGTTCATCCAATACCTCCAAAACATTTTCCTTATTAATATGCTCAATCCAATGGTCTCCATCCCAAAAAGGTCCCATTTCAATCTCTATATCGGTAACACGATCTAACATAACAGCAACACGAACCAACTCCAAAACCCCATCATGAGAAACATCTTGTGGGAGAGGATAACCAAGTTGATTCGAAGACACGCCGGTGATGGACTCGATTGTTTCCATCTGTTTATCCTTAACCTTTTCCTGGCTAATAGCATTCTTGTTCTTTTCCTTATTCTTTTCCTTGTTCTTATTCTTTTTCTTTTCCTTGTTGGTATTTGGGGGTATCTAGAAAGTAGAAGAATAATATTAAAAATCAGATTAAATGAGAACCTAATTGATATAAATTGTAATTCCCCGGCTACTGGACAAGAACAGTGAATGTAAATTAAAATTCAGCTGATCATGGAGGAGGAGACAATAATGGTAAAATGCTAAAAAGGACTGCATCACATGATATTCTGAACCACGGGATTATCCACAAGCATTACGCATTTATCAACCACATGTAATAATTATTTGTTCAAACACATGACAAAAGAACCATTGTTAACATAACAAACTCTAGCTACGTTGAATCATATTTAAACCGTCAATTTTGTATGTAGCTTGTAGAATGCTTGTCTAGTAACCAGTTTATTGCAGTCTTGTTATTTGAATTCTACTTTCCTGTTTGCAGGGTCTCCTAGAAGAGCTAGAAGAAGATTTGAAAAGGGTGAATAAAGGAAAGCCCCCGCTAAAGAACTCTGATGGAAAGCCGAAGAGGAACTTGAACCCTGAAGCGTACAAAAGATTTGCGAAAGACCAGTTACTATGGTTGTAGTAGAGTCCTCTGTTCTATTCGTTATATTCTCCTTATTAGACAGTAACGCTTTAAAAAAATAGCAACTTATGTAGAGCAGCAAAATGGAAGTGAAAAACCTTAATGTGAATGAGGAGAAATTATTGATTACAACAATTGATAAGAAATAAAAGGGGAATAATAATAGGGGAACCAATTCATCAAACATCACAAAATCAGAACATTAATGCAAACACATAAATAAAATCATTCAACCATTAACTTAACTACATAAACAAATATAAAAATTACACAATAAACACAATTTGTGTACCTTTAATTACAGAACCCAATAAACTCGAAAAGTAGAAGGCAATTAGAAGGTTGGTGCCCTAGAGAAATGCTGAGCCAGGGAGAACCTACAAAATTAAAAAACCCAAATTAGTGTTCATGGGGCACAGGTGAGAGAGAGGGAGAGAGGTAGAGAGAGGGAGGGAGGGTGAGAGAGAGGGAGAGAGGTAGAGAGAGGGAGGGAGGGAGAGAGAGAGAGAGAGAGAGAGAGAGAGAGAGAGAGAGAGAGAGAGAGAGAGAGAGAGAGAGAGAGAGAGAGAGAGAGAGGGAGAGAGGGAGGGAGAGAGCGAGAGGGAGAGAGGGAGGGAAAGAGCGAGCGAGAGGGAGGAAGGAGAACCAATATCCAATGTCTGCTAGAATGATAATTAAACTAATTGTGGGATAGAGATTGTGTCAGAGATAACCTAATTGAGAGAGAACTGAAGCGATAGCAGTGAAGCCATTGTAGAAACTGACTACTGAGAGTGGTAACGTATATACAGTATTCCCCGGCCCCTTGTTAATTACTTACAATTTTCTTTTGATCAATTATTTAATTGTTTATTATAAACTATTTACTAACAAAACGTTTTCCTCAACGCTATATTAGTTTAACAAAATTTTATTCAAATAAAAAAAAACAAACTTTTATAAATATCAGAATATTACTTAAAATACATTAACTACCATAGCTATTTTAAAAACGCTATTGAAGAGCTTAATATTTTTTTAAAAAAAATAAAAATTATATAAATATTACTTAATTTACGTAATCTTGCATAGTGTTTTCAAAAAACGCTATAGGAAAACTCCTTTACATAGCGTTTCTTTCTTAAACGTTACATTAGTAATTTTTATTTTATTTAATTTTTATTTAATTCTATAATAAAATTACTTGCATAGCATTTCTATTGTAAACGCTATACAAGTGATCTACTTAGGTAGCGTTTCACAAAAAACGCTATGCAAGTGTTGTTTCCCAAGATCAGATTTGTAGTAGTGATTCTGATTTGGTATTTTCTTGCTGGGCAAGACTTGGAGTGCCTATATAAACACATCTTGGGACACATTATTAATAATGTAATATTAGATCAAATAATATAGTTTAGAGTAGATTAGTATTATTATTAGTTGGAGATGTAGAGATACACCATGACTCTTCTTTTGGATGACAACATTGAAGTTTGAAGGTTTTGTTCTCTTAATCTTTTCTTTGTTCTTATTAGTTTAATTATGTTTTCTTGTTTTACTAGTTGTTTTACTTATTTAATTATTAGCGAGTAGTTATTTCTAGGGCTTAAAGGGAAGCCATGTTGGCACTAATATTGACATGATTTTCATAGTGGTTTGATTGGTTATGGTTAATTCTGATTGATATGTTTTAATCATTAATTTGTGTAATCGGCCAATATCATGGATTAATTATATGCAAATAGGGGTATGGATCGAGAGATTTACTTACTAGAGGCACACATACGATTAGCATAATTGAATTTGAGTGCGGAAGCATCATTCGATTTCTGAGAGCGTTAATGCTTGGAAGAGATTAACTTGACTCTAATTACCTGATTGATTGAATTACTAAAAGTGGTTAATTGTGTTGAATGTTTCGAGAGTGTTAATGCTTGAAAGAGATTAACATACTCTAGTTATAGGATCACATTGATTGCTTTAGCTTAAGAGCCAATTGTGTAAGCATGGTGGACCTGATTGCCCTAGGTTTTAAATAATTTGTTTATCATCTGTTTAATTAGTGTTAATCTTGTTTAATTAGTTAATTAATATTCTCCAATATTCGTCTAACCCTTGAAACAATTAACGATAACTGAAAAGAAATTAGTAGAACCTGTCTCCTTGTGGATTCGACCCGCTTGCCATCTGTACTAGCAATAGACACCGTGCGCTTGCGGTTAGGTATAATTTGACACATTAAGTTTTTGGCGCCGCTGCCGGGGAGACAACGAGTTTCTGTTAATTTTAATTTAGTTGTTTAGATTGTTTCCATTGTCTCGTTGGAACCTTTGTTCCAATTGAGGCAGAGTTTACTGCGTTTTCTTGGCTTTGTTGAGTGTCTACAGGTTTGCAATGGGTGAAGTTGATAATTTTGCACTCTTATCTTCCCTAGTAGAGGCACATACTCGAGAGATTGCCATGTCAAAGACTACAGAGCCCACTATGCGTCCAATGAGTATCAATGAGATGTCACAAGTGGCCACTAAAACTTACAATTTTTGTCCAATTTGTGGTGTCCAGGGTCACTATGGTTTTGAATGCTCTTACAATGTCTATAATTCTCAGAGTGCTCAGTGGGGACAAATGAATTCTTTTGAAGAAGGATATGGGTACAATCAGTATTCAAACACTTTTGATCAAGAATGGGTGAATCAACCAGATTTCTACTACCAGGACAATGGTGCTCAAAATTTTTCATATCATAATCAGCAACAGTTTGAGCAACAATTTTACCAGTCATATGAGCAGCCGCCACAACAAGAATATCAATATCCTCCTCTACAAAAAGATCTACATGTTTCTCAATCCAGCGTAGATGTGCAAGGTGATCAGACAAATGAGATGTGGGATATCTTGAATAAACTGCTAAAGCGTTCTAAAGAATTAGAAACTCAAAGTTTGGCGATTTAATCTCAAATTGCACAGTTGGCTAACTCTTCTACTACAGGGCAGCTCGACTATTTACCATCATCATCTATCCGATCCGAAAAGGACCTGACTGCTATCAATCTCACAAGCGATCAGGAATATGATAGTTTCTCCATGTATGTTGATGATGAGGCCATTGATAAAGAGAAGGAGCATGCCACCGATGAATGAAGTTGCTGCTACCGAGAACAATGTGACTGATGATGAGGCTACAAAGGAAAGCAATACAGAGATGGTTGTTGTTTCTCTTCCACAATCTGTGCCTAAGCTACCATGTATTGATAAATTTGCTCTCGATCTAGCCTCTACTTACAAGGCTTCTTTGCTCAAGAACACTTATTTCAAGGTTGATGTGATAACAAATATTGTCCAAAATGATATTTCTCAAATTCTGGTTGAGGATCCATACAAAGTGGCTCCTACGTTTCAAGCTCGAGAAGTGGGAGAAGATGGAAGTGTCTTATTAGCCAATGATGTGATAAGCCAAGATGTCCGAATGGCTCCAGTGAAAGTGAGGAGTGAAGAAAAGCCACCACCAGAACCTCCACCTTATGTCCAAGGAGTTCAATATTTTCATGGTGTCGAATTTTATCGCTGTTTTATCACAAAGTTTTCCAAAACTGCACAAGCACTCTCTCTATTGCTTATTAATGACATATTTTATTTTACTGATGCTTGTTTGGAGACTTTCTGCAGGATAAAGACAACCACTAACACTCTTGATACTTTTTGTGGTGGCGAGTTTATGATCGAGAAATTGGATATTCCACCTCCATCGGAATATTTTTGAGTAACGTTAAGCTATTGACGTTAAAGAAGCGCTTCGTGGGAGGCAACCCACGCATTAGTGTAGAAAGAAAAAAAAAAGGAGTGTTGTGAAAAAAAATTAAGTGTTGAAAAAAAAAAGAGTGTTGTGAAAAAAAAAATTGAGTGTTGTATTTCAAAAAAAAAAATGTTGTGCAAAAAAATAAAATAAAATTAAATTAAATAAAAAAACGTGAAACAGAAAATTACCTGCGCCACTGCGCCATGTGCGCGACGTAGCCTGGAAAAAGTTCTGTCCAGGTCTTGTTGTATACATGTGTTTAACACATTTAAAAAAAAAAAAAAAGAGTAACGCAGGACGCACCTGCGTTACACCTTGAAACGCAGGTAGCTCCTGCGTTACCACTCCTGGCGCGTTTTTTTACCCTATAACGCAGCTTTCCCATGCGTTATACCTTCCAGATTTTTTTTCCTGCCCGAATTTTTGGTGTTTTTCACTCCAAAATTCCCCAAATTTTTTTCCTAACTCAAATTCTTTCAATCCCTAATTCCTATATCTATTTCAAATCAAATCCTAACCTCTCCAAATCTCTCCTACACACTTAAATCTTTATTCATCTTATCCATCATCTTATATATATACCCACCTCTACATACAAATCCAATTCCTCTTCTATTTATTTAAATCTCTAAAAAATTCAATTCTAAAGAGGAATTAATTGCAAGTTCACCTCTTTGATTCGTATTTGGTTTATCTCTTCTCTAATCTTATTTTTATTACGAATTTGTGATCTTGTAAATTTGAGATTTTGTATTATTGTAGGAAATTGGGCTATTTTTGGTGTGTTATTGCTTGGAGATTATTAGTGGAGCTTCTTGTGAGTTGGGTATTGCTACAGAAAGGGGATTTTTGCCTAACAAGCATGTTGAGTTGCGATGGGGAAGGATATGTAAGGCGCGCCTTGGGCAGAAATTAAATTTGAGCAAGCACATACTTCTTCAATATTTTCAAAGGCCACTTCATGCTTATGCACTAGGGGAGTATTCTTCACCTTTCTTTCTTTGTATATTTGTTGTAATTATTTTCCTTTTTATTATTTTTGTATTTTATTTAGGAATCTTTTCGTATAATTTTTTTTTCTTTTCTTCTTTCTTTCTTTTCTTTTATATATTTGTTCATTGAGGACAATGAATCGCTTAAGTGTGGGGATGAGTTCTCAATGATAAAAAATCCAAAAAACAATTATATATTATAAAATTCAAAAAAATTAAAAAATTGAAAAATACCAAAAGTAATTCTAGCCATGCAATTTGATTAGTTGTTGTATTTTGCTTGATACACCCATGCATGCGTAGGAATCTTGTGTTTATGGATGCTTTTGTATGAGAAGTGACGTGCTTTGTTCTTGTGCACACACGTACACTAGCAAGTTGAAACTGGTAGACTTAATTGAATGTGGTAAGTGATTAGAATGACATGAATATGTGCAAGGTAATTTGGTCTATATGCTTTGAGTACAAGTAGGTGCGTTAGAGAGTCTTGTTACTTGGGATTGATTATGTTTTGTCACACCAAGTGAGTTTTGAGCCTATATGCACATCTTTTGCATGATTTTTCGTTTGCTTGAGTGTCCATTTGTCGTTTGCATTGCTAGCACTTGCTTGAGATCTTTCTTGAAATGCATGACATTAATTGATGATAACATGATAAAGGCAATTAGGTATAACCTCATATTTCCTATATATCCAAACCATTTATACATGATCCATTAGTTAACCCTTTGAGCCTAATCTTATTCTTTCAGTGACACACCAAGTTACTTCCCATTATCCTTTTTATTCTATTGGCCTTACATTGAATTTGAACCTAAATTGTCAAAGGCTAGTATCGTGCTTAAGGGAGTAATAAGGTGTTCATAAAAGGGGGGTTATTTGATGATCATACCATTAGGGAATATTGATTTTGGTTGATGCTTGTTAGTCGAAATTCATAATAATATCTATGGATCATTGTGCTTATTCCTTAGCTCTCAGAAAAAAAAAAAGAAAAAAAAAAAAAGAGAAAAAAAAAGAGAAAAAAAAAAAAATAAATTTGAGAGCATTCTTATGTTTGTATGACCCTTCTTCATTCGACTAGTCAAGTTATTATGTAAGGGTTATTGAAAAATCCAAGTGTGGTTAAGTATTTGTGGTTTTAATACAAAGGGAATTGAATAATGATTATTGTTGGGTACTAGCTTTTGACATTTAACCTGTTTTAGCTTTACTTGACATACCTGGTCCCTAGCCCACGTTACAACCCGAATAAAGACCTTTTGATTGTCATCAGTGATGTATGTTGTGTTGAGAGTGAGATTGATTGCGAGTGTCAAGTTGTGTTTATGATTTTGTTGGAATTGAGTGATACACTTAACCTTGTTCTTGAGTGAATATTCGTTTTTGAGTGAAAGGTGAGTTATTACTTGTCTGGAATAGGAGATCCCAGGTTTAGACTTAAAGATGTATTTCTTGTGGGCTTAGCATGATTACTAACTATTTTTACACTTGACATGAATTTTTATGACCTTCTGCATGTTGGTTGAGTAAACTACGTGAATACTTGCACTTTTGACACCAAGACATCGTATGTTTGCTTTGATTCTTAAGTTGATGTGGCATGAGAGGACTTGTGTGTGTGTGGTGTTGTGTTAGCATTGATCTTTTGCATGGTTAGATGAATTTTGTGGGTACACTCACTATAAACCCTCACGAGACAACACTCGTCCTACTAGGGCTGCCTAGGGGTTTAACGGCTTGTTGCATATGCTCAATGCAATAGTGTCATCTACGAAAGTGATGTTTGTTAGGACTTAGTTTTTATTTCACTTATTTGCCCGAGGACGTGCAAATGCTTAGTGTGGGGATGTTTGATAGAATATATTTTTAAATATATTTTAGATGATTTTATTCTCATATTTATTGTGTTTTGCATTGATTTGGATTTTTATTTAATAGATTTGATTGTTTTATTATAGGAAATAAAGAATTCATGACTTGGAAGGATTTGGAGCAAAAAGAGCTATTTTGGAGATAAAATAGATGAAATTTCTGAATTATTGGACTAGATGGGTTGCTGCACTGTTTAGGCCATATCTTGAGTTCCAGAAGTCCGTTTTGGACGATCTTACTGTCCACGCGAAGATATTTTGGAACGTTCCAGAATTACTGAAGAAAAGACAGCTGCGAATTTTCCTTTAAAACAGAATCAGTTTAGGAAACGTACTTCGATTATAATTCTGATTTGGTATTTTCTTGCTGGGCAAGACTTGGAGTGCCTATATAAACACATCTTGGGACACATTATTAAGAATGTAATATTAGATCAGATAATATAGTTTAGAGTAGATTAGTATTATTATTAGTTGGAGATGTAGAGATACACCATGACTCTTCTTTTGGGTGACAACATTGAAGTTTGAAGATTTTGTTCTCTTAATCTTTTCTTTGTTCTTATTAGTTTAATTATGTTTTCTTGTTTTACTAGTTGTTTTACTTATTTAATTATTAGCGAGTAGTTATTTCTAGGGCTTAAAGGGAAGCCATGT
Organism: Saposhnikovia divaricata; assembly: GCA_036435485.1. Classification (NCBI taxonomy): domain Eukaryota; kingdom Viridiplantae; phylum Streptophyta; class Magnoliopsida; order Apiales; family Apiaceae; genus Saposhnikovia; species Saposhnikovia divaricata. The sequence goes on along the minus strand of CM071597.1, from coordinate 60,361,236 downwards.
TTGCACTAATATTGGCATGATTTTCATAGTGGTTTGATTGGTTATGGTTAATTCTGATTGATATGTTTTAATCATTAATTTGTGTAATCGGCCGATATCATGGATTAATTATATGCAAATAGGGGTATGGATCGAGAGATTTACTTACTAGAGGCACACATTCGATTAGCAGAATTGAATTTGAGTGCGGAAGCATCATTGGATTTCTGAGAGCGTTAATGCTTGGAAGAGATTAACTTGACTCTAATTACCTATTTATTGAATTACTAAAAGTGGTTAATTGTGTTGAATGTTTCGAGAGTGTTAATGCTTGAAAGAGATTAACATACTCTAGTTATAGGATCACATTGATTGCTTTAGCTTAAGAGCCAATTGTGTAAGCATGGTGGACCTGATTGCCATAGGTTTTAAATAATTTGTTTATCATCTGTTTAATTAGTGTTAATCTTGTTTAATTAGTTAATTAATATTCTCCAATATTCGTTTGACCCTTGAAACAATTAACGATAACTGAAAAGGAATTAATAGAACCTGTCTCCTTGTGGATTCGACCCGCTTGCCATCTGTACTAGCAATAGACACCGTGCGCTTGCGGTTAGGTATAATTTGACACATCACCTTCGTCATCCTACGGATACGAGAGTCTTGTGATCCGTTAGTGAACACATTAAATCGGAACTATACTCGTTAATTAAATCGGAATTTCAATCTGCTAAACGAGAATTTTGTTCATGACAACAAACTGATTAGAAAACATGTTATACCCTGCTAATGCGAGAATCTAGTGCAAGAATCTTGTTAAAAAATACCATATTGGGAGGAAGTTTTTGTCACAACACATTTCCCCCCTCTTAATTGTTATCTTGTGATTATTATAACAACCTTGCACATGGAACGAAGATACAGCAACTCAGAGCATCATTTACCAACCAAATAAAGATTGAAATATATTAGAAGTACCTCTACAAATTTCTCTGGTTTTCTATTGGATTAGAGATATGGTCCCATGAGGGGAAATGTAGTGTTGTGCTTCTGATTTGTCATAAAAAAAACCATATTCACTTATATATGAGGATATGTCATTGGTAATCCACTAATACTTTATAATCCTCACCCACATCATAATATAAATGCCAATCATAAGTACATGGCACAAATGGAATGTACTTGCAGAATGCACAACATCTCATATATATCAAACTAAGATGTGATAACCAGAAACAACAAAGAAGAGAATCCTGGCCTTCTTTCTATTTTCATTCATATCTTATCAATCAAGACATATAACACCTGTCCAGATTAGTTGCATACCTGATTTTTTTGGGGTCCTACTAAGATACGATATCTTTTAATCCGAAAAACCTGCAGGGTATGGCTGGGCCTGGGGTCACCATCTATCAGTAAGAGATGAAGCCCCATTTTTTACTAGCAGGGTCCTAATAAGTTCCAGCTAATTTAAGACAATGGAGAGACCATCTGTCCATATTTTCTCTACAACTCAGCTATCAGAATTCACAAAATTTATGATCATCGTCCGGGAAACATAAAACAGTTATGTGACAAACTTATTGACATGGTTTTGTACAAAGGTTACTACAAAAAAAAAAGGTTTGTTACATATTGCGATGATGATCTAAATATGTTACTGAATTCGATACAAAAGTTTTAAGTGATAAATTTTTGATTATGTTTTTTCTTCCATCCTTACTGAGATGATGTAGTAGTATAACTTTGATTCTCAAAAGAAAATTTTAAGTTGTTACTCCTTAGTGCAGGCCCAATAAAATAACTGCAGATCAATTTTAACTGTCGTCCAGTAAAGACCAACCAGAAAGTCCTAAAATTAAACCTAACGGGGCGTGGAAATGTGTTGGGCTTTCTTAACCATGTCCAATAACCATAGTTTGGGACCAATCCAACTCTACATGTTCTTGTCAAATAAATAAAAATGTTTGAAATCCTTATATCATTCCAAATCGTGCAAACTAACTGTTAATACATAATGTGAACATAAATTTAATTATTAGAATCATGAGAGCTTGATAAACATCCAACAATTCAAAAAGTGCAGCAGTAGTGCCCCTTTTTAAGCTTACAAGTTTTGGTGCCTACTGAGTGAAGACTGATTGGGATGTACATTTTAATAGGTCAGATTTGTTAAAAAACTATGTGGGATGACAAGCTCTATAAACCGATGTGAATTTCTAGTCTATGTCGCCGTTATGGTGGTCATCTCAATACAAATGTGGCGCCTTTGTTGTACTGCGTTCCGTCTGTAACCTTAGAAAAAAACATCCAATAGGTCTATAATATATTTTCATAATTGCAGTAAACTTTTACTAAACGCAAATGATTGTATAAGATTGTGGAAGATTATGTGGGGATACATGCATTTATTAAAATGATTTATTCAAAATCTTGTTTTCCTGATACATCAATAAAAGATTTATTATTTCTAATATATTCAATTTTGTTACCTTTTATTTTTCTTTGCCAATTTGTAAAATCCCACAATTTTATTTGTTATTATATCATTAAATATTAAATAATAAATAATAAGTATTTTTTAGTTTTATGTTTATTTTATTTAGAAAATTTTTAAAAATCTTTTTGTACAAGTTATTCGAATAATAATAAGATTGTTTATTAGTGAAAAAAAGCGTTAGAATAGCTTTAAAAATTGTTATATTTTAATTTTAGTTAATTGTGTGTAAAATATTTTTAATATTGAAATTTATTTGAGAGGTTACGAAATTTAGGAGAAAAGTCATAATTTAATTTTGGATATTTACCAAAAATACTATTTTTTTAAAGTTTTTTTTACGATTTTACCAGATTCTTAAAATATTTGCAAAAATACCTAGGTTGCATATGCAACCTTATTACAATCTATGCAACTGAGAGCACGCTCATTGAATTTACGCTTATTGTATTTATTTGAAGAACATGAACATAGCTTATTAGTATCAGTCCAGGCCATACCAATTATATATACATACAATATTTATATGACCGTTGTATTTTCTTGAAAACCCAATTTTACCCCTGCTCCGTTAGAGCCGTTAGAGGGGATTTAACGGAAGACACCTTTTTGAAATGCGGAAAAAATATCAGCCAACATTTTAAAAATCTGAAAACACGGCTAATATTTTAAAAATTGGGGTAAAATTTAGCCACCACTTTGTAATTTACTCAAGAATTTTATTACAGTAAAGATGGGGTAACCCAATTAGCTAAAAAAGAAAAGAAGAAATAGCTAAAAAAGATGGGGTAGCCCGCAACTGATAACTAAAAAGAGGAAGACATTACAGATGGAAAAGCACTGGATCTGTACACACGGCATATATAGAATGAATTTTGTTACTTAATAGCTAATTAGAGTATCTCCAATGTTGTTGGTTATAATTATTGACTAAAATGATATAAAATATTAATTATATAAAATTTGTTGAACCTGTGTTGTGCTTGTTTGCTATAATGATTGACTATATTTTAAAAATGTATATTATTATTATTTCAAATTATTAAAAATAAAATATATTATTTTAACATGACAATAAATAATGTGGAGTTTCATTACAGATCTTTAGATATTCAGCAAATATAGTCAATATAATGAGTTTTTTTTTATAATTTTAACTAAGGACAATGTACTATTGGAGTATAAATTTTTTACACTTTTTTTATAAGAAATTTTAACTAAGGATAATGTACTATTGGAGTATAAATTTTTTACACATTTTTTATAAGAGAAAACTGAGCCTGAGGACAACCTCAGTAACTCTCCTAAGGGTAGTAACAAATTGTACTTATAAGTAAGGGGTCCCGCAAGGGCATTTTTGTAAATATTAATTTTTTATTAGTGATTTATATAAATATTCTCAAATTTGTATTGAAAATATTTTAACCTCAGATAGAACCCTGAAATCATTCTCAGGTATATGAAACCCTTCTTTACAATTCTTATTTATGATAGTTGATTTCAAAGTTTGTCTAAGAGACCTCTACCATTGAAAATGCTCTTAAAACAAGGGTCTGCGGAGAAAACACACGTATTACAGATTTTTTTTACGAGATATGATTTTCCAAGTAGGGCTGTTCATGAATCGAGTCGAGCCGAGCTTTGACCGAAACGAGCCGAGCTTTGACCTTAACAAACCGAGCCGAGCTTTGATCTTAACGAACCGAGATGATTTCTTAACGAACCGAGCCGAGTTTTGACCGAATCGAGCCGAACTCGAGTTGTTCACGAACAGCCTCGGGCCGAGCCGAGTTCAATCCGAGCTCGAGCTGTTCGCGAACAATTAATTTGGTTGGAGATCTTAATAAACATTTAAATTACAAGTGTACAATTTCATTGTTTCAAAAAAAAGTGTACAATTTCATTGTTTTAATATTTGAGATATCGATCCACGGAGACTATATATTTTTCGCGTTTCTTTAATTTCTAATTTAGGCAAATTAGACCAAAGATTTGGATGTGAGATTTTATTTTAACTAATTAGCAATTATTTAAAACAAAATTAAAACAATTATTTAAAATAAAATAAAAGAATTTAACCGGACATAAAGAACTACTGTGATTTATGAAGCAACAGATCTATCAAGAGAAACAAAAATAATTGTGTAGTGATTAACTAATTAATATGGCAATGAATACCATAATAATAATTAAAATGATTTGTTAATCAACTTACAAAACAAGGTTGTGTAAGTGAACACTTAACATGGGGGAGGAAATAAAATGGAACTGGGCTTGTAAATGAAATGGGTTAGAATTGGTTTGGGCCGTGAATTACAAAATCTAAACATAATGAAAATGGGCCAAAACTCAACATAAGATATAATAACAATGAGATGCTCGGTTTATGGAAATTAAATCTATTTTTTAAAAAATATTTCTCGACGATCCAACCGTACAGATGTCAAAATATATCTAATTTAATAATATTCCCAAATTTTCAAAAAATAAAAAATTAATTTGGTTAGAGATCTTAGTAGATCATTACTATTCTAACTAGTACTAGTAACTAGTGCTTTGTCACGGATTATTGTTTCTATATTTTAAAAAATATTTCTCGACGATCCAACCGTATGGATATCAAGATATATCTAATTTAGTGATATTCCCAAATTTTCAAAAAATAAAAAAATAATTTGGTTGGAGATCTTAGTAGATTACTACTATTCTAACTAGTACTAGTAACTAGTGCTTTGTCACGGATTGTTGTTTCTATATTTTAAAAAATATTTCTCAACGATCCAACCGTACGGATGTCAAGATATATCTAATTTAGTGATATTCCCAAATTTTCAAAAAATAAAAAATAATTTGGTTGGAGATCTTAATAGATCACTACTATTCTAACTAGTACTAGTAACTAGTGCTTTGTCACGGATTGTTATTTCTATATTTTAAAAAATATTTCTCGACGATCCAACCGTACGGATGTCAAGATATATCTAATTTAATGATACTCCCAAATTTTCAAAAAATAAAAAAATAATTTGGTTGGAGATCTTAGTAGATCACTACTATTCTGATTAGTACTAGTAACTAGTGCTTTGTCACGGATTGTTGTTTCTATATTTTAAAAAATATTTCTCGATGATCCAACCGTACGGATGTCAAGATATATCTAATTTAGTGATATTTCCAAATTTTCAAAAAATAAAAAAATAATTTGGTTGGAGATCTTAGTAGATCACTACTATTCTAACTATTACTAGTAACTAGTGCTTTGTCACGGATTGTTGTTTCTATATTTTAAAAAATATTTCTCGACGATCCAACCGTACGGATGTCAAGATATATCTAATTTAATGATACTCCCAAATTTTCAAAAAATAAAAAAATAATTTGGTTGGAGATCTTAGTAGATCACTACTATTCTAACTAGTACTAGTAACTAACGCTTTGTCATGGATTGTTGTTTCTAGTTTTTAAAAAATATTTCTCGACGATCCAACCAAATTAAAATTATTTAAATTTATATAATTATAAATTTTAAAAAAATCATTGGTTGCACGAGTTATAAGCTATTATTATAAATTATTTTCAAAAAAAAGAAGCTATTATTATAAATTACTAAATATAAGTTAGATTATTAGTAAAAACTACTCCCCATATGATGCCACTTGTCACATTGTAATTGGCTAGTACTAGAGCACATGGATTGTGCTTCTTTAACTTAATTACAACCTTTGATGATGCAAATAGTAAGATATCTCGATCGTTCAAATTTTTTTTTTTTCAATTTCAACTCTCATCATACTCAATCGGCTTGGATTGTAGGGAGAATTTCACTCACTGTACAATGTCTGGAAAAGAATGTATGCCATGCACACTTTTTTGTCTAAAGTAATAATAAGCATTAATTAATTTGTAAACAAAAGGTACACCAAACTTGTCATTTCTCTTCCGAAAATCTCACTCTTTTCTCTTATCCTCAATTATATCTCTCTTCTCTCTCCTCAAGAACACCAACCAAATCCTAATAATTAAATTCGATTTTCTCTATGATTCTGTTGTTCAAAACATATCATATGTATACTCAAATTGGTCCTCTCCTCATCCTCTACACAATCATGTCATCGTTTCTCAATTTCGAGAAAATCAATTTCTGGGCTAGCTTGATTTCAGTTCGGTTCTTGGAGTTTATGTTCTATTTTGTTGATTCTATTTTGGGTTAGTGTTTATCGGGGATTATTGATGAGTTTCGGGGTGTGTTAATGGTTGTTGGAGCATTGCTGGTATTTTATATCTTCATTTGGATTTCTGTATTTTTCGAGCTTAATCGAGCCGATCTCGAGTCGAACGAGCTCAAGCCGAACCCGAGCCGAGCTCGAGTCGAGCTCACTAATAGCTCGGCTCGAGCTCATTTTGTTATCGAACATTTTTTAGTGTTCGAGCTCGACTCGAGCTCCTAACGAACCGAGCCGATTCGAGCTCTTAACGAGCCGAGCTCGAGCTTGTTCGCGAACAGCTCGGTTCGTGAACAGCCCTATTCCCAAGCATTCAGATTCTTGAGGAAGGACCATTCGCTCATTATTAATACTAATGCGGAAGCTTTATACGTATATTTTTAGAGGCAGCTTTTTATTGCTTCAAGGATCTTATTCGATAGAGGAATCAGGAGTAGCTGATACGCAATAGCTTAGCTATCCAACACACCCATTCCTAAACCCAAAGCTTTCCTGTTTCCAAGTTCCTCTGACCATTCATCCAGTCCCTCTAGATCTTTTGCTTTTTGGACGGTCACTCACTAGAGATATATAAAAAGTCCTTCGCCTTATTCAGGTTTTTCAAGAATCGGGCCGGGTCGGGTTTTTTCAAAAATCGGATCGGGCCAGGCTTTCTCTAAAATATGAGGTTTGTTTTAGGCCCTCTGGCCGGGTCGTATCGGGTCGGGCTAGGATTTTTTTCGTGCTTTTTATTTTAAATTTTTATATATGTAATTTTTGTCTTTTTTTTTGCAAAGCTAATATATTAATATACAAAAAAAGAAAATCTTACAAAATAACCTCTAAAGCAACGCCCTTGAACTTCTATAATCCAGAGTACATAAGAAGAGACAACACGAAACCTAATACTATAAAACTACTAGCATAATACTTGTTTTATTTTAAACATCATTGCAACTCAAGAACTTTTTACAAATAATCTGCATTTTGACTTAAGGCGACCGTAAGCCATATAAATCTCCTCACACATGACCATTTCGTGAAGTACATTCTCTACACTCAATTAGTCTTCTTGAAAGAAGAGTTTGTCCTGTATATTGTTGATTCTTCCTAACCTCGTGATCCTTCACATCCTCTCTATTGCTAAGTTTAATATTCTTATTGATATTTATTAAAAATATTATATATGTTTAGATTTTATCTATAAAAATTTGGATTTTTATCCAGATTTCTTAAAAAGTTCGAGTTTTTATCCGGGTCGAACCGGGCTTTATCTGGGCTTTTTAAAAGCCCAAGCAGCTTTATCCGGGCTTTTAACCGGGCTTTTCGAGCTTCGGGCCGGGCCGAATTTGATGAAAAATAGGAGGTCCATCTTAGGCCCTCGGGCCGGGCCGAACCGGGCCGAGTTTTTTCGGGCCTGGCTTTTCGGGTTTTTTGCAGATCAGATCGGGCCAGATTTCGGGTTTCAGGCTTTTTGAACATCTCTATCACTCACCCACACATAATCATATTTAATCGATCTAAATAATATTGAAAATTTAACATTATATTTTTAATATATTTTAAAAACTAACATGATTTTTTGAAAAAAGTACTAAGAGAGTTCCTGAATTTTCCATCTAAAATAAAGATTATATATAGAGAAATAACTTTTGCTTATTTTTTTCAAGTATTTACCTTTCCAAATATTTATATCTTCTACAAATTTTACTACGGAGATGTTTGGTTGAGGGTAACTATATTCGAATTGAGACATGAATAAGTTGAAATCATATTATTGTTGTACTATGAAAATGAGTGACTGGAAATGATCACGGATTTTAAAGATTCTCGAGTATGGACTCTAAAGGATTTCGATTTCATTGGGCATTAAGGATTATGAAAATTTTAAACGGATTTACATCATAAGAAATTTGACAGAATTAGGTTAAACCTAGAAATGAGCAAAGCAAGGATTACCATGGGAACTTGGACTGATAAACGAATCGTGATTAAACGAGTACGGAAACCAAACAACTGAGATTAGTAACATAACAAGGATATATACCACATTATCACTTACCACAATCATTAACACATTATTTAGAAAAATCAAGAACAAGATCAAAGATCATACATAGGACATCATCCATGACCAAAGCAAGTTAAGCAAGTTTCCACTAGCATTATTGATAAGTGCATATTTTTGCATATTTTTATTACTTATTTATTGCTTGAACTCGTATTTTAATAATTTATTTTGTTGCATTTCAGGAAATTCGTAAATAAATAAAGAAATGACAAAATAAAGAAATATAGAGCAAGGAAGGGAAAAAGAGGAAGAAAAAGGACCAAAAATGAAAGAAGGAAAAGAATTAGGAGATTGGAGCAAAAGGAATATTTCAAGACAAGTGGAAGGCGGAGATCATCCCAACACATTAGAGAAGTGTATGGCCAAGATCAACTCTTCAAAGCTTAAGGGGGAAGGAAACAATTAGATGGCTAGGATTTCACCACCACACACCACAAATGTATGGTGGGGATATACCCAACACCCCCCTTAACCCGAATTCCTATCCTATAAATACCCCCTCCCCCCCTTGTATTTAGTAACTTAGATTTTAGGGTAGTTTTAATTTCTAGTTTTTTTTTAGTTTTAAATCTTGTAAACACTCTTTTTAATTTTAATGCAATTTCATTTCCTTTAATTTCTTGTCTTGCTCTCTCGTTTATTTTACATAGCTTTCGTTATTTTCGTAAATCCATGTAGTGGACAAAGTAGCGAAAAGCTAACCACTATGGGTTGAAAGTAACGATTTTTAATTTCTTATTCTTAGTTTTAATTTTAAATTTTGCCCCTTTAAATTTCCATTTTATTGTGGGCCATTTTAATTTTAAATCATCATCTTAGTGTAATTTTAAATTTGTAGTTAATTTCTTTATTTCCGTTTTTAATAAAAAAAAATGTTTTACAAAAAAAAAATTCAGCATTAATTTCCAATTTCTTTGTTGATAAATTCGAAGCCTTACTTTTATTCCCCTGTTTTTCTGTCTAAACCCAGCTTGAATCTCTTTCGTCTCTTCTTCACTGTGAACGAATCCCTTCCCCTTTCCTTTTCTTTTTCTTATTTGCACATCGCCAAAACTCAACTCACCCATTTCCATTCCCTCCTCTTGTTTGTTCTTTTAATTTCCTTTTCTTAAGTTGTTTTCTTCTCCTCTCTCCTTCTCCCCTTTCTTCCTCCCTTTCGAATCCTTTCGTTAAAACTCCAGATTTCCCATTTGTCTCTTCTTTTCATTTTTTGCATTTTTTTCAGTTCGGTTTGTTCGAAATGAGTCGCGAGTTCGTTGAGTTGTAATGAGTTTGTTGAGTTGTTAAAATAATTGTGATTGTAAGTCTTTTATCTATTGAGTTTAAGAGTCGAGTCGATTGTCGAGACTGATTTTAATCTACTTGGTTCTGTGTTATAGTTTGTTTTTGTTTTGTTCTAAATTTTCTTAGTCGACTAGGAGTTTTCTGGTTTGTTGTTTATAGTCCTGCTTAATTGCGCCTTTCTTGAAGTCCTGTTTCGCTGTCTGTTATAGTGGTTGCTGAGTTTTGGAACCGAGTCGACTGGGTCTGGTTTTTTTTTTTTTTTTTTTTTTTTGGTTTTAGTTTGCAGTTTTCTGCGTTCGATTGTTATTGTAGTCTGCGTTTACTTTTCTGCTGCTGAGTCGCGTCCATTTTGGCCTTGTTCTGAATTGTTTTTGAGTTTAATTTCGTATTAGTTACTGGGTGTCTACGAGGTTTATGCGATATAATCTTAGGCGAAACAAGACGTAAGTTCCTAGATAATTTGCGTGAATGATCATATAGGCAGATGCCATTGCTCTTGGTGTTTTGAGCTTATGGCATAAGTAGCATTAGGAGTGTATGACTTGGAAGTAGTTTATGAAACTTGGTAGGTATTTTGATTTCATTGGTAATTTTTAAAAGTAATTTTTAACCCTTTCTCGTCATGTCTTCTAAATTTCAAGTGTGGTCACTGAAATTTGTCCCTGCTTTGTGAGTAGAGTTTGTAGGTTTTGTCAAGTTTAATTCTCTGAGTTTGCAGCTGTGGTAGTGAGTCGAATGCTGAGTTTCACTGGTTTAAACTCGGTTCGTTTAATTTGGTATTGTTGTTTTCGGCTAGTTCAATTTACAAACAATTCATGTCCACTTTTTCTAAAAAAAATTTCTGTAAATGATTTTTAATTCAAATAAAAAAATGTTTTAGAATAAAATTTAGTTTTAATTTAGAATTTTCTAGAATAATTAAGTTTTAGAATAATTTAGAATAATTAGATTTTCATTTAGTAATTAATTAGGGTAAAATCAAAATCCAAAATTAATTGTTCTAATCCGATTAAATTAGAATTTAAGGATCGCGAATAAAATTAGTCCCTGTGGAACGAATCATAAATTTTACAACGAAACGAATTGTTCGCTTGCAATTTAAAACGCTTAATTTTTAGAGCAACAAGTTTTTGGCGCCGCTGCCGGGGACTAATTATTTTTCGCGCCTTAATTTTTAATTTTTCGAGTTAGTTTTATTTCATGTCTTATTTTTATTTCGTTCTTTTTAGGAAATTGTGAGATGTCGGAACTCTTCTCAAGAAGCGTGGAAAATCGGAATTTATGGAAAGCTTGCTTTGGTAACCGTATCTCACTCTTTTCGCCCTTTTTATTTTTAGAAAAATACAAAAAAATTAAAAAAAATTCAAAAATCACAAAAAAATTGAAAAATAAAAAATCCAAAAAAATTAGTTGTAAATACATAATTGTTGCATCATGCATTCATCACGTAGGTGCACATCATGCTAGATTTTATTTTTTGTTTTTAAATTTTTCGTACCTATAATTGTGGTGATCGCTGGAGGACCCTAAGGTACTTTAAATTTCTTTCTTTAGATTATAACACGTAGAGTACGCATCCATAGTTGTTTATAATTTTTGTATATATCATTGTTTGTTGCATCATTTTGTAAATAAATCTTAAGGGCAAAACCTCTCAAAAGATAAGGGAAGGGATTTCATCACTCTTTCCTTAGCCCAAAAACAATTTAATCCCTCATTTTGCATACCTAGCCTTTAATAAAATTAATTAGACGTTTGCCCTAGGAATCTCGCGCTCATTTAGGAAGGTGCTTAAGAAACGAAGTAATCTTTAATTTTTCCGACTTTTTGGTGTCTAGGAAAGCGAAAGCTGACCTGGCCAATTAAGGTTTTGGTGTCTAGGCTGGTGTTTAGCCTCTTGGCAATGCTTGCAACTACCTGGCCAAGCCGGTTCGAATAATTATTAATTTACCTAGTATTTGGTAGCCCTTAAAGTTAGGAGCAAGGTCTAGTTATTTTATTAAGGAACCCTAGGTTTAGATTTTTTTTTTTTTTAATTTTTCACCCCTTTCTTTTTGTGTGTTTATTTTTCTTCGCACTTATTTGCTACGTGTTTCCTTACATGGTTTAAGCGAACTACTTGTCTTAGGGATAATTCTGCTAGACTAGTAAGATCATTCGAGATTTATTCCTCATCTGATTCCGAGTCTTTAGATAATTCCGAACCAGTAGTAACCATGGCCATGTCTCTTAAGGACCGTTGCTACCCCTCCCGTTCCGCTCAACCTTCGTGCATCACTCTTCCTCCCGTAAATGGTAATAATTTCGAGATCAAAGCTCACCATATTAGCATGTTACCTAAGTTTACCGGGAGCGAGGGTGAGGACCCGTATCTCTTTCTTCATGAATTTGAGGAGGTTTGCGCATTGCAAAAAATCCAACATCTTTCCGAGGACTCCATTAGGCTAAGACTTATCAACTTCGCTTTAAAAGAAAATGAAACCACGTGGGAGGGATTTGTGGTTATTTTTCTAAAAAAATATTTTCCAAACCATAAGACTACGAGAATTACAAACGAAATAAATCAATTTCATCAAAAGGAAAACGAGTCTTTTTGGAAATATTTTGATCGTTTTAAAAATCTTCTATCACAATGCCCCCACCACGGAATAGAAAAATGAAGGCTTTGTAAGATCGTTTATGAGGAGGCCTTAGATGGACCAATAACCGCGTTGTTGGAATCTATGTGCCAAGGAAAATTCATGGAGAAAGATGAGGACGAGGGTTGGACATTTTTCGAAGAATTAGCCGAGAAGACCATGTTGTGGGAGTCTACTAGGGAACCTAACAAGTCTAATGAGTCGTCTCGTTCATCTACGGGTTTGCATTCGATTGCAACCGATGCCAAATTAGCCACTCTAACTAGAAGACTCGAAGCCCTAGAAACTAGTAAGGCCCCCTCAAATGTGTCTATGTGCCATAATTTTAATCAAGGTTTTTCAGACTATCTCGCTTTTGATCAAGTTAATGCGGTGTCTCAACCACCCACTAGGAACGACCCATTTGCTCCTACATACAATTCCGGGTGGAGGAATCACCAAAGCCAAAATTACCAAAATCCACCTTCTTTTCAACTTCCTTTTCAAAATGTTCCTTCTTTCCAAAAACCCAATCAAAATTCTTACTCGACTCCAAATCAAGGTCCATTTCCAAACCCTACTCAAAATCTTGGTCCTTATCCGACTCAACCTTCTTATTCAAATCAAGCACCCGCCCACCCACCCGGCTTTCATGAGTCGGATAAGAGACTTAATTCTTTGGAAAAGACTCTTGATGCGCTTTTAAAATCAATGACTAATTTGGCTCAATCTCAACAAACTTTCATGAAAACCATGACTCAAGATAGGCAACTTTTAAATGCTAGTACTCAAGCCATATCGAAGTTAGAGGTTCAAGTGAGTCAATTAACCAATGCCATGTGTGAGCGAGAGAAGAATAAATTCCCGAGTCAACCCGAGGTCAACCCTAAATTCCCAATCAACCAAAGACCTCATGAAAATGTCAATGCTGTCATTTCTTTAAGGTCGGGTAAACAAGTTGATACTCACGTAGGAATCGAGTTTCCCGAAGACGAGGAAAACGAGTCTAATGTTGAACCAAATCCTAAACTCGATCCTTCAAACCAAATTCCAAATCTCGAGCCTTTCATATCATCTAATCCCGCACCTTTAACTCTTGAATCTTCATCATCCAAATCTATTCCTGAGTCATCAAAATCTTCTCATAAATCACCGTCACCAAATGAATCTTCATCTTTTAACAAATCTCCTCCAAAATCCATTACCGAATAACCTACTGAACGAGTCTTTAAATCCAAAGCTCCTTATCCTCAAAGACTCATTTCGAATAAACAATCGGTTCAAATGGACAAAATTTTGGAAGTTTTCAAACAAGTCAAGATAAACATTCCTCTTTTAGATGTCGTTCAACAAGTCCCTTCTTATGCCAAGTGTCTAAAAGATTTATGTTCTCATAAACGTTCCACACACGTTCTTAAGAAAGCCTTTTTGACATCTCATGTTAGTTCAATTCTTTCGAACCAGATTCCCGTGAAATATAAGGACCCCAATTGTCCTACAATTTCATGTGTCATAGGCAATACTTTTGTGGACAAGGCGTTACTTGACTTAGGTGCTAGTGTGAATCTTCTTCCATTTTCGGTCTATCAACCTCTTGATTTAGGCGAACTCAAATAGACAAACATGACAATTCAACTAGCCGATCGTTCTGTCAAAATGCCTAAGGGAATAATTGAAGATGTCCTAATTAAGGTCGGTGAATTCATCTTTCCTGTTGATTTTGTTGTCCTCGAGACTCAACCCATCACGAATCCTAAGAACCAAATCCCGATCATTCTAGTAAGACCTTTTCTTGCTACATCCAATGCCTTGATCAATTGTAGGGATGGTTCGATGAAACTTACTTTTGGTAATATGACCATTAATCTTAACATCTTTAATGTCAGAAAAGAACCCAACGAGCTTTATGAACAATCCATAAGGGTTAATCTTGTTGATGACGTTGATAATTGGTCAACCCTTGAGGATAGTGAGATTGAGTCTCTTCTTGTTGAGGATTTCAAAAGAAATCACGAAACCAATCGCGAGCTTCAAGAGTCATATAGGGATATGACCTCGGAAGAAATGATGAGGGAATTAGACAATATTTGTTCTAAGTGGGAAACCAAACCCGTGGAGGTCTCTTGTTAACCAATTCTTATTGCTAAAACTCCCGTTGGTGAACCACCTACATCTGATAACTCATTAAGAAATTTGAATGAAATTTGTTCAAAGTGGAAGACCCCACCCGAGGTTGTTAGTAGTGAGCCTGTTCTTAACACTTCTGTGGCAACACCGCCTGCATTTACTTCAACTCTATATCATCCCGAATTTGATCAACAGCCTTTAGGGAAAGACGAACCTTTGTCTTATGTCATTCCTAGTGATTCTAACCCTAACCAAACGTTCATTATCTCTAATTTGCTTAAACAAAATAAAGAAGCATTAAATTGGTTTAGGGAGAACATTAGTGATAATTGTTCTTTAGGGTTAAATGATTCAATTTTGATTGAGAAAATCTGTTCTAATAAAAATTTTCACAAATTTCTTGATATTTTCTCAAAGTTGCACCCGAATTTTCCTACCGGCATCGGCTAATTCGTTTTTATTCTTTTGCCTCCCCTCATGTAAGATAGGTATGGGGGAGGAGTGTGTGCGTGTGTGAGTTGTTTTTCTTTCATAGTTTTTTTTTAGAAATTTTTCAGTCTCCATAATCCCTTATCAGGTATTTCCTCAACTTTCTCCTTTCTCATTTCTTTTGCATTTCTTTATCCTTTCTCATTTCTCTTTTCTTTTGCATTTACATACATTGAGAAGAATGCATGATTTAGGCATGAGGGGTTTTTAGTGTAAATAGTAAAAATTGAAAAATCCAAAAAAATTAAAAAAATGAAAAAATCACAAAAAGAGTTCTTTTCGTATTCTAGTCTTGTTAATTGATTGCTAGTTGCTTGATGCACCCTTGCATGCTATGATAATCTTATGATCCATTAGCTTTTGTTTGAGAAGTGATTTGCTAAAGTTCTTGTTCACACACTTACACTAGCAAGGAAACTAGTAGACTTATTTGAATTGTGCATGAATTTAGAAGGTCATGATTAGGTGTAAGATGATTTGGTCTTCATGCCTTGAGTACAAGTAGGTGCATTGAGGATACCATTTCTTGAGATTGATTATGTTTTACTACACCAAGTGAGATTTTGAGCCTATATGCATATCTTTTGCATTTATATTCTTTTGCTTGAGTGTCCACTTGTCATTTGCATTGCTAGCACTTGTTTGAGTTCTTTCTTGTAACACATGACATTGATGGATGATAAGATGATAAAGGCATTTAGGAATAACCTATATTTCCAAATTATCCACACCATTCTTATATGATCAATTAGTTAACCCTTTGAGCCTAATCATTTTCTTTCGGTGACACACCACATTACTCACCTAAGACCTTTTTCTTGTTTAGCCTTACGTATTCTTGATCCCATTTTGTCAAAGGCTAGTAGGAACTTGAGGGAGCAATAAGGTGTGTGAAATAGGGTTTACTTTTCTTCATAACTTTTGAGGAAATATTTGTTGTTACCTTGATAGTCGATTTTCAAAATTAAATCTAAAGGAGGATTATTGTTACATTCATCATTTCTTTTAAAAAAAATTAAAAAAAATGAAAAAATGAAAAAAAAAGAAAAAAAGAATATATATACATGAGAGCATACTTATGTTTTTTGTAATCCTCCTTCATTGCGACTATTCAAGGCTTTTTGTTGAAAATGAAAATAAATTGTGTGGGGAGGAAGTTTGGTGTTGGGCATGATATTCATGGTGACTACTAGCTTTTGACACTTCACCTTGCTTTGGCCTTTCTTGACATACCTTGTCCCTAGCCCCATTACAACCCTAATAAAGACCTTTTGATTGTCATTATTAATGTATGTTGTGATTTAAGTTGGAATGATACCAAGTGTCAAGCATGCATTTGATTTTGTTGGAATTGAGTGATACACTTGCCCTTGTTCTTGAGTGAATATTCTTTTGTGAGTGAAAGGTGAGGTATTGCTTATTTGTTTTTTTTGCATAAGAGATCTCAAGTTTTGACTCTGAGGTGTGCCCTTGTAGACTTAGCATGGTTACCAATAATTTTTGCACTTGACATGAACTTATAATCACTCTTGCATGGTTCTTTAAGTAGACTATGTGAATCCTTGCACTTTCCACACCAAGACTTTGCAACTTCATTTTGATTCTTAAGTTGATGTATCATGAGAGGACATGTATGTGTGGTGTGCATTGCCATGTGATCTTTTATACAAACTAGATGGATTTTGTGGGTACATTCACTATAGGTCCTCACGAGACCTCACTCGTCCACTAGGGCTGCCTAGGGGTTTAAAGGGCTTGTTGCATATGCCAAATGCAACCGTCACACCTACGAAAAGGAGTATAGGACTTTTTATCTAGATTTTCTTTTTTGTTTTTACTCGAGGACGAGCAAAAGATAGGTATGGGGGCATTTGATAAGTGCATATTTTTGCATATTTTTATTACCTATTTATTGCTTGAACTCGTATTTTAATAATTTATTTCGTTGCATTTCAGGAAATTCGTAAATAAATAAAGAAATGACAAAATAAAGAAATAAAGAGCAAGGAAGGGAAAAAGAGGAAGAAAAAGGACCAAAAATGAAAGAAGGAAAAGAATTAGGAGATTGGAGCAAAAGGAATATTTCAAGACAAGTGGAAGGTGGAGATCATCCCAACACATTAGAGAAGTGTATGACCAAGATCAACTCTTCAAAGCTTAAGAGGGAAGGAAACAAATAGATGGCTAGGATTTCACCACCACACACCATAAATGTATGGTGGGGATTTACCCAACACCCCCTTAACCCTAATTCATATCCTATAAATACCCCCTCCCCCCTTGTATTTAGTAACTTAGATTTTAGGGTAGTTTTATTTTCTTGTTTTTTTTTAGTTTTAAATCTTGTAAACACTATTTTTAATTTTAATGAAATTTCATTTCCTTTAATTTCTTGTCTTGCTCTCTCGTTTATTTTACATAGCTTTCGTTATTTTCGTAAATCCATGTAGTGGACAAAGTAGCGAAAAGCTAACCACTATCGGTTGAAAGTAACGATTTTTAATTCTTATTCATAGTTTTAATTTTAAATTTTTCCCCTTTAAATTTCCATTTTATTGTGGGCCATTTTAATTTTAAATCATCATCTTAGTGTAATTTTAAATTTGTAATTAATTTCTTTATTTCCATTTTTAATAAAAAAAATGATTTACAAAAAAAAAAATTCAGCATTAATTTCCTATTTCTTTGTTGATAAATTCGAAGCCTTACTTTTATTCCCCTATTTTTCTGTCTAAACCCAGCTTGAATCTCTTTCGTCTCTTCTTCACTGTGAACGAATACCTTCCCCTTTCCTTTTCTTTTTCTTATTTGCACATCGCCAAAACTCAACTCACCCATTTCCATTCCCTCCTCTTGTTTGTTCTTTTAATTTCCTTTTCTTAAGTTGTTTTCTTCTCCTCTCTCCTTCTCCCCTTTCTTCCTCCCCTTCGAATCCTTTCGTTAAAACTCCAGATTTCCCATTTGTCTCTTCTTTTCATTTTTTGCATTTTTTTCAGTTCGGTTTGTTCGAAATGAGTCGCGAGTTCGTTGAGTTATAATGAGTTTGTTGAGTTGTTAAAATAATTGTGATTGTAAGTCTTTTATCTGTTGAGTTTAAGAGTCGAGTCGATTGTCGAGATTGATTTTAATCTACTTGTTTTGTTCTAAATTTTCTTAGTCGACTAGGAGTTTTCTTGTTTGTTGTTTATAGTCCTGCTTAATTGCGCCTTTCTTGAAGTCCTGTTTCGCTGTCTGTTTTAGTGGTTGCTGAGTTTTGGAACCGAGTCGACTGGGTCTGTTTTTGTTTTAGTTTGCAGTTTTCTGCGTTCGATTGTTATTGTAGTCTGCGTTTACTTTTCTGCTGCTGAGTCACGTCCATTTTGGCCTTGTTCTGAATTGTTTTTGAGTTTAATTTCGTATTAGTTACTGGGTGTCTACGAGGTTTATGCGATATAATCTTAGGCGAAACAAGACGTAAGTTCCTAGATAATTTGCGTGAATGATGATATAGGCAGATGCCATTGCTCTTGGTGTTTTGAGCTTATGGCATAAGTAGCATTAGGAGTGTATGACTTGGAAGTAGTTTATGAAACTTGGTAGGTATTTTGATTTCATTGGTAATTTTTAAAAGTAATTTTTAACCCTTTCTCGTCATGTCTTCTAAATTTCAAGTGTGGTCACTGAAATTTGTCCCTGCTTTGTGAGTAGAGTTTGTAGGTTTTGTCGAGTTTAATTCTCTGTGTTTGCAGCTGTGGTAGTGAGTCGAATGCTGAGTTTCACTGGTTTAAACTCGGTTCGTTTAATTTGGTATTGTTGTTTTCGGCTAGTTCAATTTACAAACAATTCATGTCCAATTTTTTTTAAAAATTTTTCTGTAAATGATTTTTAATTCAAATAAAAAAAATGTTTTAGAATAAAATTTAGTTTTAATTTAGAATTTTCTAGAATAATTAAGTTTTAGAATAATTTAGAATAATTAGATTTTCATTTAGTAATTAATTAGGGTAAAATCAAAATCCAAAATTAATTGTTCTAATCCGATTAAATTAGAATTTAAGGATCGCGAATAAAATTAGTCCCTGTGGAACGAATCATAAATTTTACAACGAAACGAATTGTTCGCTTACAATTTAAAACGCTTAATTTTTAGAGCAACAATTATTCAAGCAAATATCAAGAGATTATTTATCCAACATCTATATAAACCATCAAGACTCTAAAGAGTTCTAGAGTTTGCTAGCTAACACAAAAAAAAAAACCAAAACCCCCTTCTTTTCTTTACCTCGGCCAACCAAGACAGCAGCTCAGTAAACTAGGCATATCTCCCTCATTTCTCACTAGATGTTTTTGTTCTTTAGCTTGTTGGAAAGGTATTGAGATGCTCTACAACTCTTCTTCAGGAGCCTCGTCCATAAAAGTAAGGTAAGGACCTCGTTTTTCCAGTTCTTTAAGGAGGAGTTTAGTAACTCCGAAAATTACTAAGTGTGTTCTTGATGTTTCTTGTTAGTTTAAGGTGTTATAAGGTTATATCAAGGCGTCTCAAGGATTACAAGCCTTTGTTAAGAGTGTTCAAGCATCAAGGAAGGTATAAACATTCTTACCCTTTTGAGTTTGTTATGGATTATGGCTAGTTTAAGGATTAAACTTATAGAATACATGAAACCATGCTTATATGTGTGTTATAAGTTGAGTTGATTGAATATGGAGATGTTATATGATTGTAACCATGGCTGGTATGATGACCACATAGTGAATGGAATGGTATATGTGTTGGATGATGAGTTTGGAAGGGTGATAATTTGGAAAGTATGAAAGTATAGCTGTTATAATGTCTGATTTTTGTTAGAACAAAAACTGCCCTATTTTTAAGGTAGAATTTCAAACTGTTAAATTATCAACTGATCATCGTAAGATAGAGCTTGGTTCATGGATCATTTTGATATAAAGATGGTATAAATCCAACATACGGTTTAGGAGATATCAAAGTTTTAATAAAAGTTACGCGAAATCACTGTTCATCGAACCATCTTCTGTGAACAGTAACTCCGAGAAAGATTTTATGCTATTTTGGAAAACACTTTACATGGTTTTGTTCTAGACATTTCCTAGACTGTGCACGCGAAACGGTGCATCAATTGAGTTAACGGTTAATGAGTTATGAGCATTTTAGTGAAAGTCGTTCGGAAAACCGAGATTACATCAATGTGATACCTTTGAACTTATGGTCATTATGCTTAAACATTCTTAGTGTTATTATACAAGGATTAAGTGGTTAAGTGAACTAAGTGGTTAAGGTAATTGTTATGAGTAACATGGAGTTATAATGGAATATAGTTCTAACGGTGATTCGTTTCGTTTCTATAGAGACTCGAAAGGAACGCCAGAGCACTCATATTCGACCTAGAGATCAAGGCAAGATATCTTATACCCTTACTTGGATAAATTGTGATATTTTCATGGAAATTGGTTTTGCTGATAATATATGTGGTTTCATATTATTATATTGCGAGGGACATATTTCCCTGATTTTTGAAATTATTTGATATGAATATGGATAGTGCAAAGCACTTTATGGACTAAAGGAATATGTTATATGAGAAAGAAGGGTAGTATGAAGTATAGTAAGTTATATTCTATGAGTGATTGGGAGTTAAGTTTTCCTAAGTAAATAAAGATTAATATTTGCAGATTTTCTTCAAAGGAAATTTTCATGCATAGTATTATAGTTTGTGTACTCTTTAAGAATAAAAGTATATTCTTTTCAATGATTATAGATTATATTATTTTAAATTATATATAATAAATGTATAATACTCAATATTGAGTAATTATTTTAATAAAAGGAAAAGTATTAATTGTTGCTTTAAATGTTACTAAAACTTTTCAAGGAATTAAAAGTACTAAAGACGATTTTAAAGTTAAGGATTGTTTCAACCCCAAGGCTCCCTGGTCAAACTCTTTTAAATCAAATTCTTTCTGAAAATCTTAACTCTGAGATGGATCCAGAGTTAATTAAAAGGGTAATGATATATGAAAGGATAAGGGTGAAAAGGAAAATGGAAAATAGAAATGGGAATGTGAAAGATTATCTTTCAGTATGAATTGGAATAACATATTGTTTTCAATGGGGATTCTGACAGTTTGCGTAAGAGGCTGTGTTCGGCACAGTCCAGCACTCGATATTTTATTTCGGCCCATGTGTTGCCGACGGAAGATGTAATGGGTAACCTTCTTCCAGGGGGATGCAGTGGGTAACTTTCCTCCTTCTACTAGTAGTAAAAAGGGACAGATACGGAGGGCGACTGATCATCGTCCTTACGTATTTGGCAATAGTGAAAATCCCCAAAATTTTTCTTTAAAGGAATAATTGATAAGTGTTACAGATTGATGTACTAAAAAGAGAAGAACTGGCATTGAATAATGGAATTATACAATGGATAAAAAGGGAAGTATTATTATAATATTATTTTCATTACAGAAGAGAAAAAAATGGAATGTTTACACAAATGGAACAAGGGTTAATTATTCTTTTGATTATTTTTTGAAATTTTATTTTATTAAAGGGTTACAAGTTTATTCTTAATAGTAAATGGAAGATTATAAAAACAGAGTAAGAATTAAATTCTTCTCTTGATTATTTTATTGAATTTTCATTTTATTAAATGATTATATATTATCTTTGGTACTGGTTTTAAAAACTTTATCTTGCTGAGCTATGATAGCTCACTCTTGCTATTTCTTTATATAACAGCTAGATCAGGTGCCGAAATGTCGCAGTACAACCCGAAAGAGGGTAAAGGGGAAGTCTACCTTATGAGAAAGTATTGACACCTGTTCTCAAGGTAGTATATACTTATATATGGGTATAGTAGATGGTATTCTGGGATTATAATAACAGTTTATCTTTAACTGCTATTATTAATGGATGTTGTTCCCTGAGCATATGGCTTGTGTGTGTGGATGATAATGTGGGGTCACTTGTGTAGGTATTAACAGGGATTAAGATTTAAATTGCCAAGTGTATAATGTTATTAAATGGAAGTTGGACCGTGATGACCTGGATTCCTGACACCGGATCTAGGGATGTCACACAAACCATGTAAAAATAATCGTGAGTAGCAATGTATATAGTAGTGCGTGTGTGTATGTATAACTATGTGCGTGTGTGTGTAAGTTTCAATTAGAAGATAGCTAGAGGAGGAAGATCGGCTGAGATTAGTTGGCTCTGTGTGTTAATTGCCCGGAATCGGCTGGAAATCGCCTGAGAGTCGCCTGAGAATCGCCTGTGTTTAATTAGAGTTTAGTTCGGGTCGCGGTAACCGCAATGGGTTATTTGTATATTTTCTGGACTCCACATTGTATCATTGCGGCAACCACTAAGGGTAAAAACGTAATTTCAGATTTCCATTCCACCGCATTGTATCATTGCTGCAGTATTTTGGAGGGTGAAAACGTAATTTCATATTTTACTGGTTTCTATATTTGAAATTAACAACTTTTATTAAATTATTATTTTTTTATAAATTTTATAAAATATAAAACTATAATAATTTATTTAAAATTTTATGTAATAATTTAAATTTATAAACATTTTATATTTTATTATGTATTAATTTACCATTTTTTATTAATTTTAATAAATAATAAATAAAAATATAATAACGTAAAATGATATGTAACACTGTTTTGAGGATAATTAACAAAATGTTTATTTGGTGTAGTGGTTAAGTTGTTGTTACCTTTGGAGAAGGTCCTGAGATCGATTCTACAAAATATAATTTTTTTTTTAAGTTAAAAACACTGTCGCGAGCTGGTGTTGGTGCATCTGAGCATCTCTCACTCAAAGTCTCTGGAGTCTCAAGTCTGGGACAATAGTCACTAGTCAGTAGTCTAGTAGGATTTGCTTTTTATTTTGTTCAAAAACATTCCAGTTAGACCAAATATTCTCTTATTGCCAACTAAGATTTATATGCTTTGCTGTTTACTTTTCTTGATTGGAAAACTCAGGAAGTCTACATATAGCTTGAAACACACCAGGAAATGGTTTGCAAATTTACTCACGCAGCTCGTCTCTTCTGGCTACTTGTAATTTTTGACGGACTATTCCTTGTTCACTTTTATCGGTGGTTCTGTTTTAGTAGTTGTTGAGTGTTGTCATTTAGATGACATTTTAGTTGCTGCCTGAGTTCCTATTTTATTATGAATTTCTAGAAAACTGCTTTTCTTTTTCTAATTCGGTTATTTAAATTGATATTCGGTTTTAATCGAAATAAAAATTTCGGTTCGGCAAAATATCCAAAATTATTTCGGTTTACTAATCGATTATGGTTTTGAGTTTATTCGGTATTTCGGTTATTTCAGTTTTCGGTGATTTGGTTCGGATATAACCGAATAATCAGCCCTAGCTAGTCTTAGTCCTTTATGCAAATTGAACAAACCAAAAGAAACTATCAGTATTTTTTTAGAACAAATTTTAAATGGGTAGCTTTTAAATTTAAAAGATCAGTAATGTAGGTGTTTAATGTAGTCAGAAAATGACTTAATTTCAAGTTAAAAAAACGGAGATACTTTTTTGAATAATTTATTTCATTTTGTTAAATTTATATAGTAAAAGTAATTTATCATCAATCAAATGGACAATTCATCAAATTTATTTTTATTTTTATATTTTTAATAACTCATAATTTATCTATAATAAAAAAATTATCCAAATAGATGTGAACTTAAAATTTCCATTTTTTACTTATTCATTTAAAAAAATTAAGTCATAAGTAATTATTTTAAATTTAGCCAAATTAGCTCTAAAACTCACAATATAAAGTTTTTCTATAATTGTGATTTTTAATCATTGACATTGTTTTGATGATCCAATGTATTGTATGTATTTAAAGATCTTATCCATTGCATAATTATTATTATTATTTAAAGTAACGGAGTATTGTTTTTGTAATGATATTATTCTCTAATATAATTTTAACAATATAAATTGAATATACAATTTGTTTTAAAAAGTCATTAATTCCAATTATAAAATTATTTGAAAATTTCAATATTACTTATTTTTATGTAGTTGTTGGAATAAAATATAAGATCTTGATAAGACATTCTTCTAAAATTTTGGATGGACTAGTTAGAACTCAGGCATACTCTAGTTCAAAGTGAGATGCTCCAGAGTGAGTTAAAAAGTAACCAACCATTTACCTAAAATGGGCGGGGATGAGGACAGAAGGAGCGGAAATAATAGATTGCAAGACACTGGTTAAGAAACAATGAAAAGACTTGTCACGACTCCTGACAGTTAATAATATAATAATTAGGGTAAATGTTAGTGCAAAGGTACGGATGAACTAATTTTTCGTCCGAAATTATATATATTTAAATTATTTTGTAATTAAAAATATGATAAATAATAAGATTTCGATCTATCGAATATTTTTATAGTTATTTTGTAGTACTGCATACCAATTTTTTGAACCAAATATTTTATAATTTGATTAGATATCATAAATTTTGGATAATTATTCATAAGAAAATAATCACATAAATACTTATGATTGTTAAATTATTAATTTAATTTTCAATAACTTTATCAAATTGAACATTTGAGTATAATACAAATAATTATCTTCATAAAATACTTTGTTTATAATAGAGGCGTACGTAAACTTATTGATTTTGCTGTAATTGATCGTATATGTAATACTATATTTTGAGACATATTACAAATCTCTTAATATTGACTAAAAGTCATTTATGCTTGTCTCAATAATTTTTTCTAAACATATATATGTAATTATACACTTTTAAACTTAAATATTTAGTTTTTGTTTAATATTTATTACAATATATAGAAGTTCAATAAAAAATTAGGTAAATTGAAATATTTTTTACAATATAATTTTGAATTATTTTTAACTCAATTTAAAATATCTTAAATATTTCAATAGTGTGAAATATGACAACTTTAATGACCCATGCATGTATATGAAATCTAAAATCAAATTTTTTTGATTTTATCGTATATTGATCTAAATATATGTTATAACTCAACCATTATATATTATATTATATATTATATTGATCGATAAATTATATAAAAATTCATATGTACCATACTTTATAGTCGAGTTATAATTTAATTGATCTTTTTAAATAATTATTGTAATTTTTTAATATTTATGGTTCAAAATTTATATCTTTTTTTGATATAATTTGAATGTTCATAATATTATATGTAAATATATATATATCGTAGATCATTTTTTTAGAATTTTTTTATCTTTTTTAACATATTTTCAATTATTTTTCGTATATATTTAAATATTTATGTTTTTAGAACAATCATATATTTAAATCATTGAAAGTCTAAATAATTGATCGACCAAAATCCTCTAATATAACTCACATATTTAAAATTTTATATACGTCAAAATTATGTGATGCAATTATTAATTATTTATGATTTGATAACTAAAATTTACATATTTCTTAAAACCAAATCTTATTTTTTATTTAAATAATTTAGCATCTACATGAAGATGTATGTAAATAAATCTTTTACTTTTTGTACTCTGTTACATTATTTAAAATGGCAAAAAAGAATTGTAGAGTATGTCAGTCGATTAAAATTTTTTATATAATTTTATCTATCCAATATTTTAGAAATAATATGAACCTACATTTCATTATTTTTTACATAATTATTGAAGGATATTTTTGTAATATTTTTAAAAAAAATAGGGATAAAATTGTAATTTCACACCCAATTAAATGGCAAAATTTGCCCTTGCGTTCAAGTTTAATATATCTGTGAGGCTATAACACTTATTATTGTTTTTAACCGTAGATCATTTTATGATTTTAGTTTTCAGAACTGCTTAGAAGTCAATACTGCAATACATTACAAAAACTGGGGATTCATACACAGGTATGAATCAATATCTAGACACCAGTAATGGCCTCATTCAATTGTCTTGTTTTCCACCTCATGCCTCACAGAATCAAACATTGCCGTAGACAGGTAACGTTCTCCAAAACTGGGGAAAATAACCTGAGAGAGATAATTATCATCACACAAAAGCCAAAAGGGTTACAAGACAAATTTGAGTTAACTCGACTAAAAGTAAAAACTGATAAAAGATTAGTTTACAAAGCATGAAATGTAACAGGCGGTGCGAGAGCCCTACTATAACAGCTTGGTAAAATTTCAGAACCAACCACATATTATGTGATAGTGATCCAAAGACTTGCACTGATTGTGATCTGTTCAAGGTACATTTGTAAATATTTACTCAAGGACTGCCTTTGCTCGTACGTAAAAGGCTTTGCCATCCCCGACATATTCAAATTTCCAAAGGGTTAAAGTTTTCAGAGTTCTCTTTACCACTAAATTTCTTTGCATTGACTAGGCCAGTGTCTAGATTATATCAACAATGTAAAAGCATTAAATGACTATACCCGGTCACTTTCATATTAAGAATAGCAAAGTTTGTGTTGGTTTTAAACACATGGGAGAAGAAAAAATAACTAGAGAAGTAAAATCAAAAGCCTACTAGATGAACTGCTATTAACTTAAAGGGAAAATTATTTCTGACAGGACTTATATTTCGAAACTTACAACAATGAGTTTTCCAACATATTCTGGCAGCTTTGCTAGTTTTATTGCAGCAGCTGCTGCGGCCCCAGATGAAATGCCCACCTAGGAGGTCATAAATTAGTAGTAGAACTGTAGAACCTATATTGTTCCTGAAGTGTGTTATATGGACAGCATAATCAAACATAAATTGGAACATACCAGCAAACCTTCTCTCAGCGCAAGAAGTCTAGCAGTTTCAATAGCTTCTTCAGTAGATATCTAAACATTCACATACCATGACAATCAGTAGTCACTAACAACAAAAAGAGCTAGCTTTTATTAGTAGTAGTCAGTAATCACCATATCGCAACAGTGGCTCAAATCTCAATAAATCAAAAAGCTTTCTATTTGTTAAGGACCAAATTAAGTTTCCTTCCTCTGAACTAGCTTGTCATAATTAACAGTTCAAAGAAAGACTTAACATTAAAATTTGTGAAAAAAACATTTACATGATATGGCTTATGAGAAAATAAGAAAAGAGAGAGAAATATGAAGAACCCAATACAGCAATACACCCATACCTATGTTAAACGCATCTATTTGAAATTCTGAAAGTAAGAATTTTGAACAGCAAAAGTTATATTATTAGTTTAACAAAATCCTGAATAATGAATGTTGCCAACAAAAGGCTTACTTGAATCACTTCGTCAAGAATGTTAACGTCCAAAACATCAGGGATGAAACCGGCACCAATACCTTGGATTCCATGTGGCCCTTCATGAAACGTACATAAAATAAAACAGCAAACACTTTATCTGAAAAGAGGAGGTAAAACTATGTACTATTGTGCTAGTGTGTGTATAACATCCAATAACAACTAACAGAAACAAAGGTGTATGGTATGGGATGAAGGCAGTAAACACAACATATAACAAAAGTTATCAAATATATAAGGTTAATGGAATATAGAGCATATTGCAGCTGCTGAGGATCCTATCGAGGGATGATCATGTAACTCTAGTTTAAAAAGATATATAATCAGGAACTAGCACAAGTGGATCCAGACCGAACATAAAACCATCATATGACTTGCAGAAAGAAATGAACTATGTTTAAACTTAAAGTATTAATGTACAATTTATATATTATCTTACCGATAATTAGTGACGGATTTTTAAATGTTAAAATATGATCGGCAGTTTACTATGCAGACTATAGCCAAAACACAATTTGTTTACATATTTGCGAAGAAAATTAATGAGAAATACAAAATGTGAATTCAGGCATTTAAAATTGTAAACTTCACGTGGTTTAAACAAGTTTCATAAGATTGAAATCATCTGACGTGAATGTAAATGAGTGACATTCTCCATTGTCTTAATTATGTTGAGGATATGCACAAAAGTAACTGGAAAAATTAATAGGAGGAATACCAGCACTTTTTATAATTATAAGAAATAATAAAATCTTGATTTAAATGTTAAGAACTAGTCTCATACTAAGAGGCTAAGAGCAACATGTAGGGGTAACAGATGCAACTTTTCATAATGAAACAGTTCTAGATAATAATCAAATAGAGCAGGACTCCACCAATTATGGCCTAATTTTACCAAGTGCATTCAGACTGTTCGTAAACTGAGGCCCCAAACTCATGTAGTCATGTATACTTGTTAGCGCCTGCTAACCGATTAAGATAATATAATTCAATAGCAGTTTACTTAATTGAATATGTGATAGCAGTTTGGCACAAATTTCTGCAAGCATGTAAGAAAATTAAGTACACGATCAATAGAAACTGAACATACCAGGCTTTCCTCCATTTAGGATAGCACTTTCAGCTGGTTCAATACCATATACCTACAAAAATGGATGAAAGCTATATAACATGCACAAAACAAGACCTTTCTTTGTGTCATTTGCTTATTTGTAAATTTCGTGGGAGAACTCTCACCTTTATGTTTGGATTCTTTTCCTTTAAGAATTTCCCAGCACCAGTTACAGTACCTCCAGTGCCTATTCCGGCAACAAAGGCATCAACTTTACCTTCGGATCCAGTCCATATCTCTGGACCAGTAGTCTCGTAGTGAATCTAAACATTGGAAAATTTTTAGAAGTTATACCCTGCTAATGCCACTTCACGTGATATGATATTGGTGTAGGCAAACCTTCGGGTTTGCAGGATTCATGAATTGCATAAGAAAGTGACCATTTGGCGTCCTTGCAAGTATCTCTTCGGCTTTTTGTAGAACTCCAGCAACACCCTTTGTTTTATCAGTTAGGTACAGCTCTGCTCCTAAAGCCAATAAAATAATCCTTCTCTCAATGCTATAATTTTCTGGCATAACCAGAATAAGTTTGTAACCCTTTGATGCCGCAATGAATGCTAATCCTATACCAGTATTACCACTGGTGACCTCGATAAGCACCGTCTTTGCAACACATAACAGGAGCAAATCAAGAAAATAACAAGAAAAACAAAAAAAAATCAGCTCACTGAACATAAAACTTATATTACTCATAAAACATATAGCTTGGACATAAAGATAGTTTTTCTTGACCAGTTGGAAAGGTCCCAAAATTTGACCTATCAGGCATGACGCAGATATTTGGTCAGGATAAATGGAAGATAAATAAAATAAAGTATCAAAGTATATCTACGATATTACTGTGATATATCCATCAAGTTGTGACAACTAATGTTAGCCATGTGTTTTTTAACAAACCTTTCCAGGAATGATTAGGCCTTTCTCCTCTGCATCTTTGATCATACTATACCCAAGCCTGCAGGTTCAAAATGTGAAAAGTTACATACTTTCATACATAATGGTCAGATAACGAACAGCACTATCTTACAAAAAAAAAAAAAAACCCTCTACATCCACATCACACCTTGTGAAACAGTTATCAATCCCATAGAAAACAACATACAGACCTGTCTTTTACACTAGAACAGGGTTCCATCATTTCTAACTTAGCAGCAACACGGGCTACACAGCCATCCACAACTTTGTTAAGATATACCATAGGAGTGTTTCCGATTAGCTGTACATCGTGACAAAGAAACATTAATGTTAATAACTCAAATCAACAGTAACAATCCTGACAAAAAAAATTCAACAGTAACAAAGTTTGGGTATAGAAGTTACTTCAGTAACATCCTTTGCGATCTCAGACTTGATTTCCATGTCTTTGCTTTCAAATTGCTGCACAGTAGTAAGAGTCTAAGATATCAGAGATTTTGAGGAAACTGCAATATTTATATACAGCCATATATAAGTTCCAAATAAAAGTTGTTGTTTGAAGAATTTCGTGATTTAATCTTATCGTTGTGATATCTTCGTGATTTGAAGAATATCGTTTGGAGATATTTTCCGTTATTGATTGATCTTCTGGATTTGAAGAATATCGTTTGGAGATATTTTCCATTATTGATTGATTAATCTGGGTAATTACTGATTTTATCTGATTTAATCTTATCGTTGTGATATCTTCCTGATTTGAAGAATATCGTTTGGAGATATTTTCCGTTATTGATTGATTGAGATTGATTCTTTCCTCGTTTTAGAGAGAGTATAAAACTTAGTGGTTAAGAAATAATTATTAATCTGAATTAATAATTAATAAATATTAGAAATTTGGGAGATTATTAGACATGCCAAAACTAGCCCCCACTTCTTCAGTGTAGCTTGCTGCAGTGGAGAACTAAACATTCTTCAAGCTTCCAAATTTCTTGAGTCGCTGAAACAACTAAAAATAGATGATTAGAAAAACACTTAGAGCACCACTGTGCTCGTTAGGCGTATGCGGATGCAAGAGTGATAGCATGCGATGACCATTATAGGATAAATATATTTTTGCCAAGGTTTTCAAATGTGCGAGCATAAATAATTCGTTTGAAATCCGTTGCGATCCTCATTGTCAAGTTAGGACCTTGGCGTTTGTATATATCCCGAATCGGCACACACGCTTTTCAAGTGTCTGATGCAACCACATAAGGATGTGTCTGGCGGGGTCTTCAGTAAGAGATGTAGATGTAATTCTGGTGAACTTTGCACGCGCGCTGGCTGTGCATGTCTTAAAGATATTTTGCATAGGGATGCCTTCCCACCCATGCGACCTTGAGCTCAAGATCTGGTCATGGGCCTTCAATAATAATCCAGAGGGTGCTGCACTTTACTCAAGCATGGAGCATTGCAGAATTTATAACTTGTCCAGGCTACCCTACTAGACAATTTAGTTCGCAAGTTTGAAAATATTTTTGACATATATGTAATATCGCGACGATATATGAAAAATATTTTACAAATTCAAATGCAATAATAAATGTGCTCTTTTAAGAATGTCGCGATATTTATTTTCTTCGAAAATAATGCTCCTTTTCTTTGTAGAAAATCTTTTACAAAATTATGCATCTCGCATATGTATTTTTACTTCTTTGAAAGATGCAGCTCGTACGAGATTGTAAAATAAATCCACAACTCATCAAATCATAAATATCTCTAATTTATCAGCATAAATCTCTCGTACGATATTTTCCAAATTGCAATAATTTTACAAGCATAAAAATATCTATTGCTCGCACGAATTTTAGATAATAAATATTTTTTCTGAAAAATATTTAAAAACAATAATTTATGCATGCATGACATGGCATAATATTTTTGCACGTTATAATTGTAAAAATTAAATTAAAAAGAAAAAAAAACTTATCTTTGATTTTTGTTTAGCAATTGAACCGGGTAATCTGTGATGTTACTTTGTTTTTCTTCCGTGAGCTCCACCTATATTTGGCAATTGCTAACCAAGTTTCTTCTTTTTTTCTTTCTTTTTCCTGCTGCCGTACTTCTTGGCCTTGTTTTTTTTTTCAGAACTCTCTTTCTTAAGCGGGTCTCGCCTATCTTCTCTTTGTTTTTCTTTAGTCTTCTTATGTACCCTTTTTTTTTTGCTGGCTTCTTTTGTTACTGTGCGAGTTGCTTTTTTTCTTTTTGATATGCTTGGTGCCGCTTTTAGTTGGTTCCTGTTGCTTCGATTGTTGATAATCAAACTTTCAACCTTTTTTTTCCTTTGCCGCCGTTTTGTTGCCGTAGCCCCTTCATGCAATTTTCTTTCAAATTTTTTTTTCTCTACTGGTCTCCCTGGATGGTATGCCAACGTACTACCGTTGCCATGCTTGTTTCGTTTTTGCTTTATGTTGTTTTTCTTTCTTCCAACCACGTAGCCTTTTTCTTTTTGTTTTCTTTTTTCATGCGCTCATCAATTGCTTGCCTTCGTGATTTGCCGCCATATAAAATTTTCCTACTAACTTCTATGTACTACCGTCCACCGCCGTATATTAGCCGCCATGTCATCTGCCGCAATGCATCCTAATTTTTTGTGTAGGTATAAATAAAACCAAAAAGTGCCCTAAAATCAATTAAAATTATTCGTCCTCCACGAATAATAAAATTATGCCCTCCTTCTAGCGCCAAATGTTGTTGGAGGAATTTCGTAACAACATGAAATCGGAGGTGTATTGTTTTAGGGGATTTAGGGTTTACGAAAAAAGAGGGGGCTAGACTTGGCAGGTGTCTCGATTTGTCTCGTGTATCGGTCATATCTTCTGCCAAGATGCCTGCGTACCTATATGTTTATATAGGATCAAGCCCACGCAGTTCTGTGAAATTGATTTGTGTCTATCCCTTAGAGACTTTAGGATAAACTTCGTTAATCTGGGTAATTACTGATTTTATCTGATTTAATCTTATCGTTGTGATATCTTCCTGATTTGAAGAATATCGTTTGGAGATATTTTCCGTTATTGATTGATTGAGATTGATTCTTTCCTCGTTTTAGAGAGAGTATAAAACTTAGTGGTTAAGAAATAATTATTAATCTGAATTAATAATTAATAAATATTAGAAATTTGAGAGATTATTAGACATGCCAAAATTATGGCATAACAAAAGTCATCCTTGAAAATCAATGATCTTCAAATTCATACTGAACAAGGTCACATGACTTCAAAAGATACGGGGACAAATTCTGCGATCACGAGAAAATGTTCGACGACTACAAGATAGGTTCACATGATCAGCATCTAAACTTAAATCTACACTTCCAGAGCCGTTCCTAGTTCTATTTATTAAATTTTATAAAAGAAATTCAACTACTTGGGTGAATCCTTGAATGCCCTTGATTTTCTTTAAACTTATTTTAGTAATTATGCAAACTATTGTTATGTAGATTGTTACCGTAACTTTTAGACTCAGTTGTGCCCAAGTATTGTTATGTTCATTCTTGCTTACGTTTCCTATTACTTCCAGAATTTAAAAAATTTGTAGCTTCTTCGGATTTTTCTGAGTGAGTTAGGCAGATTTTGCCTCAAGTCCATCAGAATTTCTTGGACTGATGATGGATTTTTTTTTAAAAAAACATTGCTAAATATAACAAAATGAAACATCAGATTTTAAAGTACTTCTCACACCTCAGATTTTAAAAGACTTTTTAGATTCCTAGTTCGATACCCCAAAACTTTCGAAATCCGAAAAATCGCAAAAAAAACAAATCCAAACAAGAAACTGTACATGGATACGAATAACAGTGTAACAATATTCCAAACAATTTTCATGTTTCTAACATGGTCTGAATAACAAATTCATGGGTCCAAAACCCTACCAGATTAACTTCACAATCATTATCTTAAGTGGGGATAGTATATAAATTTGGATACACAGAGGTGAGTACCTGATTAAGCAAACATAACCAAGATAATGAGTCCACTTTCTTTCTTTCTCCCTTGTTTTCTTGCTTCCCCTCTTCACTAGTCTCTCTTTCCCTTATTTTGTTTTGTGTACCACTTTTCTACTGCAAGTCCTCTTAGAGCCCACCACAATAAAATCCAGGGGTGTATACTGGTTGATAAAACCGACAAATCCGATCCAAATCGACACTATTTCACCCGATCCAAACCGATGTTTTATAAACTGATATATAATTGGATTGAAAAAACGTTAATCCGATTTAAATGGGTTGGGTACGGGTTTTAATTTTTTTTACCCGAACCAACCCAACCCGATTAAAAAATAAATTAATTTAATAAAATATTTTTTATATCCATGATTCATTATTACATTTGCCCATTTACATTGACCCAGTTCAGTTAAAATACAAATTTGTAGTAGACGACCCAGACTAGTAGGAAATACAATGATGTAGTCTGAGTCTCACTGCAATTATGTAATCTCTTTAACGAAATACAGAATGGCTGTTCAGAGTGGCTGTTCTCTTTTCCCAGGTGTCGCAAATGGAGAGACTGTAACTTATATTTGCTTGTTTTGAAGTTATATGTTATGACAAGTCTTTGTTTCATGACCGTTTCAGGTTGAAGGCTGTGATTTATTGTAGTATAGGTAGATAAATAGGTAGGTAATGTCAACAGATAAGTTCATTAATCAGATAATATGCAAAAAAGTAAAAAGTATGGACCTGCTTTGGTGCATCTGAAAGACGAATTGTTTTGTTGCTTAACACCTATTTGAGAGGGATGACTATAATATTTTGATGCTTTTCAATGCTATAAGTAATATTTTGTGGAATTTTTTTTTTAATATTTATTCATAACCCGTCCAAACCGATCCAAACCGATAGGATTGGATTGGATTATGAATTTAATTTTAATGGATTGGGTTAAAAAAATTTCAAACCGATTAAATTGGGTTGGGTCACAAAATTCTTCCAACCCGCCCAACCCGAACCGTGTACACCCCTAATAAAATCACAGACAGTAAGTTGGAAGAAAATACTACTATCAAAGGTTAATAATGTAAACAACAGCAGTTGCAGTACACATACTTCAAGTGGAGTTAACTTTCTAATTTCCAGGTCTATGGTAGCAATATATAGATAATTTAAGGTGAATATGATTAACCAATAATGGGCAATCATTGAGTATTTTTTTGTTACTCATACTCCTTTCGTCCCATTCAATTGTTTACACTTTTCAAGGGGTGTCCGACACATATTTTAAGGTGCATTTTAAGGATAGTTCATAACTTATTTTTAAAATTTTCTTTTCTTGTATAAAAATTTAATGTAGGCCTAAGAACAGGAATGGCAAGTTAGGAAACGATAAGAAAAATGGTTATGCTTATGTTAAGAATGCTCCCAGGAAACTTTGCAATAATTGTGGCTCCTCCCACCACTTAACACATGTTTGTAAGAAACCTAATGAGAACAAGGTTAATGTAACCAAGGTTAATGGTAACTTACATAGAACCCCCATTATGCAAAGAACAATGGATGTTTGCAATAACATTGACTGCATGCCATGCAAAATCACTATCATGAGTACATGTTTAATCTGCCTATTCTGTCTACTGAAAAATGCTCCTATATGAAAATTGTTGAGACTTCTGAGCCTGCCAATGTTGGTAAAAAGGCAGTTTCCACTAAGAAAAAGACCAAGTCTTATTCTAAAATTGAGTGGGTAGCTAAAGAAGTCAAACAAGTAGACTCAAGTGTTGATTCAAGTGTGGATGTTGATGATATAAAATGTGATACTGTAACTGCAGGACCCAACAAGGATTGGGTACCAGACGTAAATTAAATATCATCTATTCTGCAAGGCAAGAAAAAGAAACAGTTCATGTGGATCATCGACAGTGGATGTTCCAGACACATGACAGGTGATAAAGCCCTACTATCACATTATGTTGAGAAAGCTGGCCCAATCATAACCTTTGGAGACAACAGCAAAGGTTATACTATGGGATATGGCTGTCTGGAGAAATTGGAAATTTTGTCATTGAAGATATTGCTCTTGTGGATAGATTGAAGCACAACCTACTCAGTGTCAGCCAATTCAGTGACAGAGGATTCAAGGTTGATTTTGATATGATGGTTTGCAACATCTATCACAAGAAGAATGGAAGCCTTTCTTTGAAAGGAGTGAGAAAAGGAAGCTTATTTGTTGCAGACCTAAACTCTGCTAAGAAAGACAAGGTTTACTGTTTCTATAATTAGGCAACAGTTGGTGACAGCATGCTTTGGCACAAGAAACTCTCTCATCTCAATTTTAAGACCATGAATATACTTATGAAGAAAGAATTGGTGAGAGGTCTACCTCAACAGGAATTCTGTCAAGACGGAATGTGTGAGGACTGTCAAATGGGAAAACTGAGAAGATCTGTGCACAAATCAAAGCAACTAAACACCAACACTGAGCGACTAAAGTTAATTCACATGGATCTTTTTGGTCCAGTAAATGTTCAATCTCTAGCCAAAAAGAGATATGCCCTGGTAATGGTGGATGACTACTCAAGATACACTTGGGTAAAATTCTTGGAATCTAAGGATGAAGCAGCTCAAGAAATCATTGATCACATAAGGGTTCTTGACAGAACTCCAAATGTAAAATTTAAAATTCTAAGAAATGACAATGGTACTGAGTTCAGAAATGTAACTCTTGGGAAGTTCTGCAAAGATGAAGGTATTGTGCAACAATTCTCCTCTGCTGCCAGAACACTATAGTAAAATGGTGTGGTAGAAAGGAAAAATAGGACTCTCATTGAAGCTGCTAGAACTATGTTGAATGATGCAGAATTACCAACATATTTCTGGGCAGAAGCTATCAACACAGCTTGCTATACACAAAACAGAACCTTAATCAACAAGACTTATGGGAATACTCCCTACTATCTACTGACATGAAAGAAACCTACTGTCAAATACTTTCATGTATTTGGAAGTAAGTGCTTCATGATGATAAACACTCATGAAAGGAAAGGGAAGTTTGATGCTAAAGCACATGAAGGCATTTTCATGGGATATGAATTAGAAAGGACTGCCTATAGAGTCTATGTCATAGATCACAAAGTCATTGAAGAAAGTGTGAATGTCACATTTGATGAGACCAAGTTTCCAGGACTGCAAGAAGATGGTCAAATGTAGCCTCTTAGATTTAAAAATCAAGGTTACTTGGAAGAAGAAGAAATTGTTGCTGAAGAACCTACTTGTACTCAGACTATTGAATTTGAAAGAGATGTTGTCAACACCAATGATGCTAACCAAACTCCAACTCAATCTCAGACAGTAACATCTAATCATCAGAATGAAAATGATTCTGGAGATAATGAAGAGCATGAAGGAGAAAATATCATTGGTGGAGAATCAACCTCTCAAGAAGGAACTGATCAAGCAGATCAAGATAGAAGCTTGCCAAGGACCACCAAGTGGAACAAAGATCATACCAGTAATTTAATTATTTGTGATCCCACTACTGGTGTAAGGACAAGGAGAAATGTTTCTGCTGACAGCATGTTTTCCTTTTTCCTATCTCAAACTGAGCCAAAGACAATTGATGAAGCATTGTTGGATTCTAATTGAGTGATAGCTATGCAAGAAGAGCTTAACCAATTTGAGAGAAACAATGTATGGAAGCTAGTCCCTAGACCAAAATGGAAGTCAGTTGTTGACACAAAGTGGGTTTTCAGAAACAAATTGGATGAAAGTGGAAATGTGACAAGAAATAAGGCAAGGCTAGTAGCTAAAGGTTACTGTCAACAGGAAGGGATAGATTATGATGAAACATTTGCACCTGTTGCCAGACTTGAAGCCATTAGAATATTTATAGCCTATGCTACACATTGTAACTTCAAGGTGTTCCAAATGGATGTCAAAAATGTCTTTCTCAATAGAGAGCTAGAGGAAGAATTGTATGTTGAACAACCACCTGGATTTGAGGATACTGAGTTGTATGACTTTGTCTACAAACTGTTCAAGGCACTCTATGGATTGAAGCAAGCCCCCAGTGCTTGGTATGAAACTCTCTCTACCTTTCTAATAGAGAATCAATTTACAAGAGGTGTAGTAGATAAGACACTATTCTACAAGCATCATGGCAAGGACATCATTTTGGTACAGATATATGTTGATGACATAATCTTTGGTTCTACAAATGAAAAACTATGTGAAAAGTTTTCATTACTCATGAGAAACAAATATGAGATGAGCATGATGGGAGAACTATCATTCTTCCTAGGTCTACAAATTCATCAAAAGGATGATGGAATCTTCATAAGTCAAGCTAAATATGTCAAGGAACTCCTCAAAAAGTTCAATTTGGAAGATGCATCATCACCTGCCAAGACACCTATCTCTACTGCAACCAAACTGGATTTGGATCCTAAAGGAAAGAAAGTGGACTCTAGCACTTATAGAGGCATGGTTGCATCTTTGCTATATCTAACTGCTAGCAGACCAGACATCATGTTTGCTACATGTCTATGTGCAAGATTTCAGGCGGATCCAAAAGAGTCACATCTAATTGCCATCAAAAGAATTTTTAGGTATCTGAAAGGCACTCCAAACTTAGGCCTTTGGTATCCTAAGGATAT
Source organism: Saposhnikovia divaricata (assembly GCA_036435485.1). Classification (NCBI taxonomy): domain Eukaryota; kingdom Viridiplantae; phylum Streptophyta; class Magnoliopsida; order Apiales; family Apiaceae; genus Saposhnikovia; species Saposhnikovia divaricata. The sequence continues at coordinate 60,323,037 of CM071597.1, read as the reverse complement.
TGGATTTGATCTGATTGGATATTCAGATTCAGACTATGCTGGATGCAAGATTGACAGAAAAAGCACAACAGGTAGCTGTCAATTCCTTGGTGGTAGATTAGTGTCATGGTTTAGCAAGAAGCAGCATTCTGTGTCTACATCAACTGCAGAAGCTGAGTATATTGCAGCTGGAAGTTGCTGTGCACAAATTCTTTGGATGAAAAATCAGCTATTGGATTATGGTCTAGAGTTATCCAACATCCCTGTCTATTGTGATAACACTAGTGCCATAGCCATCTCAGACAATCCAGTTCAACACTCAAGGACAAAGCACATTAATATTAGACATCATTTCATTAGAGAGCATGTTGAAAAGGGAACTGTGAAGCTGGTTTATGTCCCCACAGATAAGCAATTTGCAGACATTTTCACAAAGCCATTGGATGAAGCAACCTTCAACAGGTTGGTAAGTGAATTGGGAATGCTGAATCTGGTATGTTAACTTACTAGTTTTTACATTTTCAATGTGTTAAATGCAGCTCGTGACAGTAGCCTTTAATGTTGTTGTCATGAGAAGTTACTATCTTATGTGCTACTTGCTTTGACAGCATGTCTGCTATGACTATGCTAAAATTAAAATGACATGTTTGTCTTAATTTATGTAATTAGTAGTCACGTGACATTAACTTAAAATACACGGGTGCTAAGAATATTAAGTCTTGTCATTTGAAATGACCGGGTTAATTGTCAGTCTTTTTCTTGTAAAGTTAAATACTTTATTAAAAAGCGTATGGGAAATTGAAACGTCTTCTAGTGTGCTATAAAATGAACTCGAGGCTAAAGACCATTTTTCACATAACACACTCACGCTTTAAGAAAGAAAATAAGGAATAATAATGGAGAACAAGAATGGAGATGAACTGTTAGTAGTATTTTTGTTGTTCGTTCGCAGGGAAGGACTGAATGTAATATCAAGTTCAAGTATCTTATCTCTTTACGTCTAGAAGTGTGTGAGAAAAATCTTTGGGTTTGTGTTTTAACTAAATTAACCAAGAACTAATTATAAACGCTAAGAATTGATTTTAAACTGAGATTCAAATATATGGAAAACAATCTAAGAACTGAGGTTCTTCACCTGGTTTCAATACATGCTCAATATTAATGTGATATCTGTGTTCCTACCTTGCTGAAAACAATTCTTCTAAAGTTATACTGCACCCTCCCAGGCTACAATATAGTGCTTACAGCTACACCTTAATTGACACTCCCGTGATACAATCAGAGTATATCTATAAACTGTTAAATACCAAGAATTATATGTCTCACAATTCTCCTATTAATCTCCCGATCTAATATTCGAATTATGTCTGTTAAATCATGTACTAAGATTGCAACTTCTCTCCCAAGCTTATTACAATCCCTAGAATACAATCAAAGGTTCATGACTCCCCTAATTGTGTTAAGATCTCATTAACAAATCAGCCAGGCAGAAAATCACATAATCAAGCATGCATGAATACCAAGGAATACTACCCAATCCTCAGATTAGAGAATTAGTTACGCATATTTAATAAAGAAAACATAATAATAATGATAATGAATGAAAACATAATATTGAAGAAAGAATTGAAAATCGAAAGTACCTTGATACGATTTACAGCTATGAATTGTTATGATTTACAATGGTAAGATGTGTTTAAATAGGCTCTACAAATCTTGCCCAGCAAGATATTACCTTCTATTACAATTAGAATTCAATTCAGGTAATAAAACTTGCCTAAAATACAATTAGAACTAGAAAAGGGCAAAACAGTAAATTTCCTGCTTCCATCTATCTGCTGGTCGTGCTTCCTGGGCCCACCACACGCGGCCTGGTCGTGCGAAACCTATCCCATATTGTAGAAAATCTCTCAAGCTTCGCATGGGCAGTAAGATCGCTGAAAACGGACTTCTAGAACTCCAGATATGGCCAAAACAGTATAAGCTGCGCAGCCCTTCTCAAAAATCCGAATTTTAATTAATTAATTCTCCAAGAACGATAAAAGCATCAACTTTAATCAACATTCTCGTAAATCTGCACAACTCAGCAAAACACATCAAAACTACAACAACTTGAGTCCAAAACAATCAATTTAAGCTAAACGGAGGGATTCCCAGTGGATATAAAATCCACTTATCAAACCCCCAAACTTAAACTGATGCTTGTCCTCAAGCATAAACAATTACAACTAACTAGTACCACTTCCGTAGGTGATCACGGTTGCATTTGGCATATGCAACAAGCCCTTTAAACCCCTAGGCAGCCCTAGTGGACGAGTAAGGTCTCGTGAGGGCCTATAGCGAATGTACCCACAAAATCCATTTAACCTAATGCAATGCAATGCATGAATGCAACTAATATGAAATATGCAACGATCCCCTTCAAACTAACCAAAACCAACTAACAAGCAAATATCTCAAAGAATGCAACTAAATCCAAATAGAGCTCGACCAAATTCCCGTATACTAACAATACATGAACAGAAACGTGCGTGTGTGCAATGCTCATCAGAAATACTTCCAAAACTAGGTCAAAAATCATGCAAATTCTTCGCCAAGACAATCACAGGTTTATAAATAGAATAGACTGTAGACACTTCATAACCTAGAAACACCTCCATCCTTATCCAAGGTAGACAGAAATTCATGCTTTATTACTAACTACTACAACACATATATACAATCATGCTTATTTAACCGTGCAATGGATGAGACCCCAAAAGGCTTATACAATAATACCCATGTAGCGAGTGTTAGGTCAGTGGATCCCAGACTATAAAAGCCTTAGGTCACTAGGACTAAGTCCCCTCAAACTTAATTACTCGAGTATTAAAGAGCTCACCCTGGTTAATTTTGCATATAAACAATTTATTGACTCTTTTTTTTCTCTTTTTTTTTTCTTTTTTTCTTTCTTTTTTTTTTCTTTGCTATTTTTTTCTCTTTTTTTTTTTCTGCGATCTGGAATGAGCCTTTCTCATTTCCAACCCTAGACTACTCATATAAATATGAGCCGGCTACTAGCCATTTGACACCTAGCCATTAACACTAAACAACTAGCATGAAATCCCTGTTTTCCCCCAAACTTAGACTTTAGTGCTCCTACGCCATCAAGGGAATAACGAAAATTCTAAATATAATCAAGTGATTAAATCTCAAAACATCCAAACAAGCATGACCTCAACCTAGCCCAAAAGTACCCAATGAGTCTGTGTAATTAGTTTTGTTTCCGAAACACATAAGTCAATTTCATAAAAACTATAAATCAACCCTCTATTCATCATTACCACACTCAATTAGACATCTACCTATCAATCAGAATCAGCTCGTCTTAAGGGATCATGAAATATGCATGCCATGAAAATGCAACTAGAATGAACTCACATGGTATACATAAATAAAAACAGAATGTCCTACATGAAACAAACGTAGATAACACGAACATATATGCATGAATTACTACTACTAATATGCAAAACATGAAATCCTACATGAACAAATAATACAACAAGAATTACTAATCCCTCAAAACACCCCCAAACTTGAAAGATTCAATGTCCGCATTGAATGGAAGTAAATACGAGGAATAGCAGAAACATACCTACTCGTCCTCATCCTCGGATGAATCAGTATCTGGCGGTGGATAAGGTGTACGAGCTCCATAGACAGGCCACCGGGCCTGAATACCCGCATCTCTCAAAGCTGTAGCCATATCCTCAGCATACGCTCGGTTACTAGCATGAATAGCATCCATCCGCCTGTACAAACGTCTAAAGTGAGCATCTAAAACTCTTGGAACTCTCTTAGCACGTGGCGGAGCGCCCGCTCCCTGACCACTAATACCACCACTACGAACATCATACCCAAGCCCCCTAGGATGCGGGATTCCGCCTTGCCATTCCGGCATTCGATCAATAGACACATCAACAATGGACGGCAAAGGTGACTGCAACTCCTCATCCGCACCCCAGATAACGCCACTAACCATACACAACCCAACTATGATAGAAGCATGGGGCATCGATGACAGTGCACTAGACTTTAAACACCTGCGAATATTCTGCTGAACAATGTGGGCGACATCAATGTATTTTCCCTTTAGAATGCCCCAAAGAATAATCGCTCTATCAGCTGTGACCTCACCCGTATGAGAAGTAGGCATAATATTGGCACAGAGAAATAGATACCATGCTCGTGCAAACTTATTCATAGCAGAAGACAGAAAAGAAAGAGGCTCATTAGTTCCCAATTTATACTTCCAACTTGTACCGGGAACACAAAGTTCACGAACAATCGCCTCCATATCCACATCATCACTAGTCTTCAGCGCCCAATTTTCATCCCCCACAAGCTTAGGTGGTTGTCCCAAAATTGGACGAATAGAATCTGATCTGTAATCCACCCGTTGACCACGAACCATACACACACCATTCTGCTCAACTTTAGCATTAGCATAGAACTCCCTAACCAAATTCACCGGAACCGGAGTAGGTGCCTTACAAATCTCTCCCCAACGTAGTTCACTAATCACCTCCACCAACCCATAATGACGAGATGGCAAAAACCCCCTTTCCTTCGCCACCGGCTTTGACAACAACCGATTATACTCTACCTCCACCTCCGGAGAAGAAAATCTCTCCACCCTACTAGAACTACCCCTCATTCGTTTAGGAGCCATACTAACCAAAACCCCACTCAACAATAGCACCACCAACACCCACCAAGAAATATCCCACCAAAAACCACCAAGAAAAATCACACCACAAATACCCAAGTAACAAGAATAATACAAAAACCCCAATTGACAAGAACACAAATTCGTAACAAAATAAAATAGAGAAGAGAAATCCCACTACGAATCAAAGAGGTGAACTTGTACTAATTTTCCCCCAAACTTGAATTTTTAAGAGATGTAGAGGAAGAAGATAATGAATTGGGTGTGTATGTATGGGTATATATAGGCATGGAGTGATAAGATGAATATAAGAATTTGAATGTGAAAAGGAAAAATTTTGGTAGAATTTGGAATTTGATGTAGGATAGAATTAGGAATTAATAGAAAAAGAATTAGAAAAGAATTGGGTGTAGAATTTTAGGAGAAATTTGGAGGTTTTGGAATTGGAATTGGTTTAGGATTGGTTAGGAGATGATAATATAAAAAGGGAGGAAGGAGAATGATTTTTGGGGAGAGAAAATATTTTTTTTTTTTTTTTTTTTTTAATATAAGTGTGCACAGCCAACAGCACAAAACAAAAAAAAAAAAAAAAATCTGCACAAAAAAAATCTGCGCGCAGGAGGGGGGGCAGACTGCGCCCAATGCAGTAACGCAGGCGCAGCCTGCGTCACGCAGGCGCAGCCTGCGTCACGCAGGCGCAGTCTGCGTGACTTACAGAAACGCAGGCGCAGCCTGCGTTACGCAGGTGCAGCCTGCGTTACACCTATTTTTTTTTTTTTTTTTTTTTTTTTTTTTTTTTTTCACACACTAACAACACTCATTTTTTTTCTTTTTCTTTTCTTTTTTTTTTTTTTTTTTTTTTTTTTTTTTTTTCACACACTAACAACACTCATTTTTTTTCTTTCTCAAAAATACTACATCACTTGGGTTGCCTCCCAAGAAGCGCTCGTTTAACGTCAATAGCTTGACGTACTTCCTCAATTCATAGTAGGGTCTTGAAGGTGGAGAATGCTCATTCCTTGCTCCACTGTTTCTCCAAGCAGGTATGGCTTAAGTCTCTGCCCATTCACCTTGAATACATCCGACCCTTCTCTAATAATCTCACAAACCCCATTAGGATAAACCTTCACAATCTCAAAAGGACCAGACCATCTTGATCTAAGCTTTCCAGGAAATAAACGGAGTCTTGAATTAAACAATAGAACATGTTGCCCAACCTCAAATTCCTTCTTCTGAATGTGCTTATCATGCCACAATTTAGTCTTCTCCTTGTAGATACTAGCATTTTCATAAGATTGGAGCCTAATCTCCTCAAGCTCTCCAAGTTGAAGCAAACGCTTCTCTCCCGCAGATTTAAGATTAAAATTCAACTCTCTTGTCGCCCAAAATGCCTTATGCTGAAGTTCCACCGGCAAATGACAAGGCTTCCCAAAGATCAACCTATATGGAGACATTCCAATAGGTGTTTTAAATGCCGTTCTATATGCCCAAAGTGCATCATCAAGCTTTGTTGACCAATCTTTTCTCGAACTTGCCACTGTCTTCTCCAAAATTGACTTCAGCTCACGATTCGAAATTTCAACTTGTCCACTTGTTTGCGGATGATAAGGAGTTGCCACCTTTTGTGTCACACCATACTTTTTCAAGAGATCAGCCACCTGTTTATTGCAAAAGTGCGAACCTCCATCATTGATAATAGCCCTTGGCACTCCAAATCTAGTGAACACATTTTTCTTCAAGAACTTCTTCACCACTCTAGCATCATTAGTAGGAGACGCAATTGCTTCAACCCATTTAGAGACATAATCAACTCCCACCAAAATATACTGATTTCCATAAGAAGATGGAAATGGACCCATGAAGTCCATCCCCCACACATCGAAAATCTCCACCTCCAGAATAGATTGTAAAGGCATCTCGTTCCTCCTCGAAATATTCCCAACTCGTTGACATCTATCACATTTAGCTACAAAGTCTCTAGCATCCTGATGCATGGTTGGCCAATAGAATCCTGACTGTAAAACTTTCGCAACTGTCTTCATGCTACTGTTATGACCTCCACACTCTAGAGAATGGCAATGTCTGAAAATATGAGGAACTTCATCATGAGGTACACATCTACGAAACATTCCATCAGCACATTCTTTGTAAAGCAGCGGTTCTTCCCAATAGTAATGCTTCACATCATAAAAGAACTTCTTCTTCTGATTATAAGAAAGATTATCCGGCACAACTCCTCCCACAATGTAGTTCACAAAATCTGCATACCATGGTGTAGACAAGGACACACCTAGAAGCTGCTCCTCCGGAAATTTATCATTGATAGGTATCTCACCTCCTACCTCTCCATCTCCTTGGTCCAACCTAGATAAATGATCAGCTACCAAGTTCTCAGACCCCTTCTTATCTCGAATCTCAAGATCAAATTCCTGAAGTAAAAGAATCCAACGAACTAGACGAGGTTTGGCATCCTTCTTTGTCATCAAGAAACGAATAGCAGCATGATCCGAATAGACAATCACCTTAGACCCAACAAGATAGGATCTGAATTTATCAAGTGCAAACACCACTGCAAGTAGCTCTTTCTCCGTAGTGGAATAGTTGATTTGCGCGTCATCAAGAGTCTTGCTTGCATAAGCTATCACGTGCATCCGCTTATCCTTCTTTTGCCCAAGAACAACACCCACAGCATAGTCACTAGCATCACACATAAGCTCAAATGGCAAGCTCCAATCGGGAGATGTAACTATGGGTGCAGAAGTAAGTTCCTTTTTCAGCCTGTTAAAAGCATCAAGACAACTTTCATCAAAGTCAAAAACACGATCCTTTTCAAGAAGATTGCAGAGTGGCCGAGCTAACTTGGAGAAATCCTTGATGAACCGTCGATAAAAACCAGCATGCCCAAGAAAGCTTCGAATTCCTTTCACAGATGAAGGTGGTGGCAATTTTTCAATAACTTCAATTTTTGCTCTATCGACCTCAATGCCTTTGTTAGAGATTTTATGCCCAAGCACAATGCCTTCCTTCACCATAAAGTGACATTTTTCCCAATTAAGAACAAGATTCGTTTCAGTACATCTCTGCAACACCTTTGATAAACTGGCTAGACATGATTCAAAAGAAGAACCATAAACCGTGAAGTCATCCATAAAGACCTCCATGTCTCGCCCTATAAAATCTGAGAAAATGTGGTTCATGAGCCGTTGAAAAGTTGAAGGACCATTACACAAACCAAAAGGAAGCCTCCGATAAGCAAAAGTGCCATACGGACAAGTAAAGGTGGTCTTCTCTTGATCTTCGGGTGCAATAGGAATCTGAAAGTAACCCGAGAATCCATCCAGAAAGTTGTAATACTCATTACCCGCCAACCTTTCGAGCATTTGATCAATGAATGGGAGGGGAAAGTGATCTTTGCGAGTAGCGTTATTCAACTTCCTATAATCAATGCAAACTCTCCAACCTGTTACTGTTCTCGTAGGAATCAACTCATTCTTCTCATTGTGAACGACAGTCATCCCACCTTTCTTAGGCACAACATGAATAGGGCTAACCCATTTACTGTGTGGAACCGAATATATGATACCAGCATCAAGCAACTTTGTGATTTCTTTCTTCACCACCTCTTGCAAATTCGGATTCAATCTTCTTTGTCCCTCAATCACAGGCTTATGATTATCTTCTAAGGCAATTCTATGCATGCAAAGAGCAGGGCTAATTCCCTTGATATCTTGAATTGTCCAACCAATAGCTGATTTATATTGCCGAAGAACATGTAATAACTTTTCTCTTTCATCATCAATGAGCAAAGCAGAAACTACCACAGGATATGTATCATTAGGACCAAGAAAGGCATACCTCAAATTATCAGGTAGAGGTTTAAGTTCCACCTGTGGTGCCTCTGAAAGCGTAAAAGCCATCTCAACTTCTGTGTCTCGTACAACCAGTGCTTCTTCTTCGACTACATCATCCAACACCCGATCTGCTCCCACGAAGTGTTCATTCTCGAGCTGCACAATGTCATCCACTATGTCAATGGTAAAACAAGTTGCTCCAAAAGGGGGCATCTTCATTGCTTTGTTCAGATCAAATTCCACTTTGTCCTCGCCAACATTCAATGTCAATTTTCCAGCTTTAACATCGATTGTAGTGCCAGCAGTAGCCAAGAATGGCCGTCCCAAGATAATGGGTATCTCGACATCTTCATCCATCTCTAACACCACAAAATCACAAGGTATGACAAATTTATCCACTTTAACCACCACGTCTTCAATAACTCCCAATGGATACTTAACAGAACGATCCGCCAACTGAAGTGAAATCCGTGTCTTTTTAAGTTCTCCAAGACCAAGCCTTTTGCAGATTGAATATGGCATCAAACTCACACTTGCACCTAAGTCACACAAGGCTTTCATGTTTTCCATCTTCCCAATAGTGCAAGGCAAAGAGAAACTTCCCGGATCTTTCAATTTCTGAGGAATGGCTTTTTGGATGACTGCACTGCATTCAGCATTAAGAGTAATAGTTTCGGCATCTTCAAGTTTCCTCTTCTTTGTCAACATCTCCTTAAGAAATTTAGCATAAAGTGGCATCTGATTCAAAGCTTCAGCCAACGGAATATTAACATGCAACTGCCGGAACATAGTCAAGAACTTCTCGTACTGCTTCTCTAAATGCCTGTTGTGAAGTCTCTGTGGAAATGGAATAGGAGGAACATAAGGTGGTGGAGGAACATACGGCTTTTCTGAATCTTCTTCCTTCTTCTTTGCATCTTCTTTTTCTGACGTGTCTGCAGCAATCTCCACTGGCTTATCCTCTTTCTCAGTATCACTCTCCTTAGGCTTAAGAATCTCAACCTCGGGCAGCTCTCTTCCGCTCCTCAAAGTAATTGCTTTGCATTGCTCTTTACCAGTCTGATCGGGTTGACTAGGAAGTGATCCTTGCTCACGAACACCCATCTTTGAGGCAATCTGTCCAATCTGTGTTTCTAGCATCTTTTGAGATGATGCCATCTGATCTATTCTTGATTCCATATTAGCCAATGCCCCAGAAGTCCCTTGCATAATCTTATTTAGTGCAACCTCCCACTCAGCTGGTTCTTTCTTTGGCGGAGGTTGATACTGCTGCTGTGCTTGATATGGTGGTCGTGACTGAAAACCAGGAGGTTGATTCTGCCTTGGAAATGCATAGGAAGGATTAGCTGCATGATTATTGCTATAAGAAAGATTATTGTTTGGCCTTTGATTCGGATTGTAGTAAGAATTATTCTGCACAGGCCAAGGCTGTCTTCCTTGAATAAAAGATGCTTCTTCTGGGAATTGTGGAGCATACGAATTCTGACTAGCACCATAATCATGATACCCTTCCATAGGTGAAGAAATAGCATTCACATTTACCTTTTGTCCTCGCACCTCCTGAGTTAGAGTATCCAACTTTTGAGCCAGCATGTTGATCATCTCAGATTCTTGTGCTGCTTTTGCTGAGCTCGTCCCACTAGGTGCCCATGAATAATTATTAGATGCTAATTCCTCAAGAAGTGCTTTAGCCTGTGTAGTTGGTGCCTTCTTGAAATTTCCACCAGCAGCCACATCCAAACTCAAACGAATATCTGCATTCATGGCCCCATAAAAAGTACTAATGACCTGCCAATCTTCTAAGCCATGATGTGGACACTTCCTCAACAGTGCCTTGAATCTCTCCCATGCCTGATATAGACCTTCACCCGGTTGTGCTTTAAAACTCATAATCATAGTCCTCAACTGTTGCGTCTTGTCAGAGGGATAGTATTTGGACAAGAATGCCGTAGAAAGACTCTCCCATGTAGCAACCGAAGTGTTTGGAAGTTGTTGAAACCACTCCAAAGCTCTTCCCTTAATAGAGTAGGGAAACATATGGAGACGAATCTGATCACTCGTGACACCAGTGATTCTGAATGAGCCACACATCTGCACAAAACGCTCTAGATGTCTGTGTGGGTCTTCTAATTCAATGTCTCCTTCAAAAGCTTGATTGCTGATCATCTGAATTAAGCTCGGATTAATATGGAACTGAGCTGCACCAATCTCTGGAGTTTTGTACATGCAATTGGCTGGATTCGGTGTCTCATGGTCCCAAATAGAAGACTGATCAACATTAACAGCTGGTCGAGGTTCTGGATCTCCCATCTTAGCTTTATCTTTTCTTCGCTTTCTCAAAGTACGCTCGATTTCAGGGTCAAATTCCAATTTTTTAGCGCAAGATGAACGTAGCATACACCTGAAAATCACCAACAAAACAACTTGTGGAACCAATTAAAATCTAAACAATAAGAAACAATTAACCTAAACTCAACTATACTGCCTTCCCCGGCAGCGGCGCCAATTTGTTAGTAGTATTTTTGTTGTTCGTTCGCAGGGAAGGACTGAATGTAATATCAAGTTCAAGTATCTTATCTCTTTACGTCTAGAAGTGTGTGAGAAAAATCTTTGGGTTTGTGTTTTAACTAAATTAACCAAGAACTAATTATAAACGCTAAGAATTGATTTTAAACTGAGATTCAAATATATGGAAAACAATCTAAGAACTGAGGTTCTTCACCTGGTTTCAATACATGCTCAATATTAATGTGATATCTGTGTTCCTACCTTGCTGAAAACAATTCTTCTAAAGTTATACTGCACCCTCCCAGGCTACAATATAGTGCTTACAGCTACACCTTAATTGACACTCCCGTGATACAATCAGAGTATATCTATAAACTGTTAAATACCAAGAATTATATGTCTCACAATTCTCCTATTAATCTCCCGATCTAATATTCGAATTATGTCTGTTAAATCATGTACTAAGATTGCAACTTCTCTCCCAAGCTTATTACAATCCCTAGAATACAATCAAAGGTTCATGACTCCCCTAATTGTGTTAAGATCTCATTAACAAATCAGCCAGGCAGAAAATCACATAATCAAGCATGCATGAATACCAAGGAATACTACCCAATCCTCAGATTAGAGAATTAGTTACGCATATTTAATAAAGAAAACATAATAATAATGATAATGAATGAAAACATAATATTGAAGAAAGAATTGAAAATCGAAAGTACCTTGATACGATTTACAGCTATGAATTGTTATGATTTACAATGGTAAGATGTGTTTAAATAGGCTCTACAAATCTTGCCCAGCAAGATATTACCTTCTATTACAATTAGAATTCAATTCAGGTAATAAAACTTGCCTAAAATACAATTAGAACTAGAAAAGGGCAAAACAGTAAATTTTCTGCTTCCATCTATCTGCTGGTCGTGCTTCCTGGGCCCACCACACGCGGCCTGGTCGTGCGAAACCTATCCCATATTGTAGAAAATCTCTCAAGCTTCGCATGGGCAGTAAGATCGCTGAAAACGGACTTCTAGAACTCCAGATATGGCCAAAACAGTATAAGCTGCGCAGCCCTTCTCAAAAATCCGAATTTTAATTAATTAATTCTCCAAGAACGATAAAAGCATCAACTTTAATCAACATTCTCGTAAATCTGCACAACTCAGCAAAACACATCAAAACTACAACAACTTGAGTCCAAAACAATCAATTTAAGCTAAACGGAGGGATTCCCAGTGGATATAAAATCCACTTATCACAAGAGCCCATTATTTGGTGCGAGCCCGGACACGAGGAGGAGATAAAGAAACTCTTCGCTGTCATGGATTAAATACTCGAGGAAGAGAAGGCCAAGAAGGAGAAGGCTGCTAGAGAGAAGGTGGAGAAGGACCTTGAAGCCTGGAAGGAGTTGCTCGACTTCGTCGAAGCATGCCTAAAGGCAGATGGGATAACAGATGAAACAGTTCATGTGGAACTTTATGAACTTGTTTCAGATAATGAATAAATTTGTAATTTCTTTTAATTATTAATGAAAGAATCGTTTCATCCTCTTTATTGTTCATACTTTCTTTGTTAGATTCTCTTACCTATTTACCTGATGGTTAATGCAATGTGTGTATGTGTGCCTTTAACAAATATGTGCCTAAATTGATTAAGTGCTAATTGGTAATTTTAATTTAAGCAATGGGAAAAATCAATTTAAAACTCATAACAAAAATTATTTCCGTACAATTTGCTGTCAACAAGGAAAGTTGCTGTCACGACATGTCTTGACAGCAAGGAAAAAGTTTCTGTCATGAGAATTTAAAAGATACTGTCTCTAAATTGTTAATGGTGACAGCACGTTCTCGCGCCAATGTTACTGTCAAGTGAAACATGCTGTCACCCCCTCAAAGTTACTGACGAATTTGTTCTAGCGCACAGGTTACTGTCAAAGTTAGTGGACCGTTATAATTTGGATTTTATCTCCAAGATTTACAGCCACTAGAAAGTAACTACCCACGACACCACGTGACTGTTTAGTGGGTTAAGACACAAAGTTACTTTCCCCATTTTCAGTAAAACGTTTGTCATTCTCTTATAAGCAACTGTCAATCACACAAACAAATAACTCTCTACAGAACTCTTCTCTCAAAAGCTTAAATCTCTCTCTCTCTCTCTCTCTCTCGTTCGAAACCCAAAGCACAAAAATGGCACCCAAACAATCTACTTCTCAAACAAACTTTGCTGGAATTCTCACTGTTGGAGATGCTGGTGAAGGCTTCAAAGGACTTGTATCCTTCATGAAAATGCCTCCCTCACAGTGGAGTGCAATGTTTTGAAAGGAACACACACACAACACTCAATTCACAGAATTTAAATGCAGATATTCTACTTTGTTTCACACAACACATGGTTGATCAAGTGCCCAACCTTGATTTTCCATTATCACCAAGTGAGTTTGATACATTCTCACTTCAGAATGAAGCTGAATTAGACCCAAATTCCGTTAACCCACATTCTTCACCATACATTCAAGTCAGACCATCCAGACTACCAAAAGCCATAAAAATAGCCTTACAAGAATCCAAAAAGAGACCATTGGAAACTGGTGTTATTGGTAGTACTGAGAATACTGAGGGAGAAACTGATGCTCTGCTTTCACTCGCTGGCAGGTCAAGCATCTGCTTACCCACTCTGCTACATCCTTTTTCATGTTAGGCCACCAGTAGTACTCTTTCAGATCTCTATACATCTTAGTACTACTGGAGTGCACTGAGTATCTTGAGTTGTGCGCCTCATATAAAATCTCGTCCTTGAGTTCCTGAACACTTGGGATCCATATCCTCCATGCATACCTCATGATCCCTTCTTTATCTCTTTCACACTTAATTTCTTCTCCAGTCATTATCTCTTCCTTCGAGTTCTTTTCTTCCTCCATTATTCGTTCTTGGCATTGTCTAATCTTTTCTAACAATGGGGGTTGAATTCGAATTTCCATCAACCTTTCTTGACCATCTCCTGGTATCCTTACCTCGATTTCCAACTTCTCGAAGTCTCTTATCAACTCTTTCTCTGAAGTTATCATTTTGAGCTTCTCTTTCCTACTAATGGCATCAGCCATCACATTGGCCTTACCCGGGTGATAACGGATCTCACAATCATAATCCTTGATCAACTCTAGCCATCTTCTCTGGCGCATGTTAAGCTCCTTCTGGGTAAAGATATACTTAAGGCTCTTATGGTCAGTGTAAATCTCACACTTCTCTCCATATAAATAATGTCTCCAGATTTTCAACGCGAATACTATGGCAGCTAACTCCAGGTCATGGGTAGGGTACTTTAACTCATACTCCTTCAATTGTCTCGACGCATATGCAACCACCTTGCCGTGTTGCATAAGTACACAACCTAGGCCCTTATGGGATGCATCACTGAAAATTATAAAGTTCCCTTTTTCATCTGGTAAGGTTAGTACTGGAGCTTTCATTAATCTTTTCTTTAGCTCCTGGAAACTCTCCTCACACTTATCCGTCCACACAAACTTCTCAGTTTTACGAGTGAGTCGGGTTAATGGTGCCACTATCTTGGCAAAATCCTGAACAAACCTCCTATAATATCCAGCCAATCCCACAAAACTTCTTACTTCCGTTGGAGTCTTTGGTCTTTCCCAATTTGAAATTGCTTCTATCTTTGCGGGATCAATTAACACTCCTTCCTTACTTATCACATGCCTTAGAAACTGGACTTCTCGCAACCAGAATTCACACTTTGAAAATTTAGCGTACAGCCGTTCTTGCCTCAAGGTTTCTAAGACTATCCTCAAATGCTCCTCATGTTCTTTCTGAGTCCTTGAATAAACCAATATATCATCAATGAAGACTATAACAAACTTATCCAGATATTTCTTGAAGATCCTATTCATTAAGTCCATGAAAGCTGCCGGCACATTAGTTAAACCGAAAGACATCACCAAGAACTCATAATGCCCATAACGTGTGTGGAATGCCGTCTTGGGAATATCCTCAGGTTTAATCTTTAGTTGGTGATATCTGAATCTTAAGTCTATTTTTGAAACGTACTCGGCACCCTTCAATTGGTTGAACAAATCATCTATCCTCGGTAATGGATATTTATTCTTAATCGTCAACTTGTTCAGCTCTCTATAATCTATGCACAGCCTCATACTCCCATCCTTTTTCTTGATAAATAAAACAGGAGCTCCCCACGGAGATACACTAGGTCGAATAAAGCCCTTATCAAGAAGTTCTTACAATTAGGAGGATAATTCCTTTAGCTCAATCGGGGCTAGCCTGTACGGGGCTTTTGAAACTGGTGCTGCTCCTGGCACCAAATCTATAGCGAACTCTATCTCCCTATCGGGTGGCAATCCAGGAAGATCTTCTGGGAATACATCCGCAAACTCATTAACTATAGGAATCCTACTTAGGTCAGGTGCTTTCTTAGTGGCATCTATCACATAAGCTAAGTACAACTCACATCCTTGGCGTATCAATCTTTTAGCTTGCATGCTAGTCAGAAATTGTTTACTTTGTCTTTCCCTTTGAACACCAACTCTTTACCTTCAGGTAACCTTATCCTTACTTTCTTTCCCTTGCAGTCAATATTAGCTTCATTCTTTGATAACCAATCCATTCCAAAGATAACATCAAACTCTCCTAATTTCAAAGGAATCAAGTCTACTTGAAGTTGACATCCTTCGAATTCTAGGTCATAGTTTGGATATACTTGTTTAACTGGAATAACTTCCTGATTAGCTATCTCTACCCGTAAAGGTTCTTGTAATAATTCTGCCTTAAGTTTCAGTTTACTAGCAAAGTCTTGGGATATAAAAGATTTGGTCGCCCCCGAGTCGAATAAAACATTTTCACTTAAGGAGTTGAGTTGGAGCGTACCTGCAATCACATCTGGATGCCTCACCGCGTCCCTCAATGTCATATCAAATGTTCTGGCAGTAGGAGGTCTATTCAAAGCACTACCAATTTGCCTTATTGCAGATGAACCACTAGAACGGCAATCTCTAGCCATGTGTCCCAATTTTCCACATTGAAAACATTTGAGGTCTCTCTTGGCATTGGTGTTAGTTTCTTGACATTTGTCAGAATAATGCCCTTTCTGTCCATACTTGTAACAAGTTATTCCTGACAGTCTACAGATGCCCGTGTGCTTCCTACCATAAGTATTACAATCAGGTAGAGGTGGCCTTGACTGATTAGGCTGGGATGCTCCTGATGGTTTACTTCCCTGATTAACTGTCTCACCTTGACTTCTACTAAATCCTGGATTCCTTGCAGTTTGAGACCCCTGTCCTTTACTGAATTTGCTAGGAAAATTCCTTCCACTTGAACTTCCTTTCTGACTTTCAGCTTTCCTTTTCTTTTTCTCTCTGTCTCTTTGAACTTGTTCGCTTCCTGCCTCTATTATCGATGCCTTCTGAACTATCGCGGCATAATAAGTTAATTCGAAGGCTGTCACTCGAGTCTGTATCCATGTTTTCAACCCTAACTGAAATCTTCTTGCTCGCTTCTCTTCGGAATTTACGAACTCCGGTACAAACCTAGACAGTTCCGTAAACTTAGATTCATATTCAGCCACTGATAGATTATTCTGCTTTAGCTCCAGGAATTTTGTCTCCATTTGGTTTTCCAAATATTTAATTGAATACTTGTCTAGAAACATCCTGGTAAATCTCTCCCAAGTTATTACTCCTGCTCCTTCTAAGTTCCTTTTTGCCTCCCACCAATAATTAGGTACGACTCACATCCTTGGCGTATCAATCTTTTAGCTTGTATGCTAGTCAGAAATTGTTTACTTTGTCTTTGCCCTTTGAACACCAACTCTTTACCTTCAGGTAACCTTATCCTTACTTTCTTTCCCTTGCAGTCAATATTAGCTTCATTCTTTGATAACCAATCCATTCCCAAGATAACATCAAACTCTCCTAATTTCAAAGGAATCAAGTCTCCTTGAAGTTGACATCCTTCGAATTCTAGGTCACAGTTTGGATATACTTGTTTAACTGGAATAACTTCCTGATTAGCTATCTCTACCCGTAAAGGTTCTTGTAATAATTCTGCCTTAAGTTTCAGTTTACTAGCAAAGTCTTGGGATATAAAAGATTTGGTCGCCCCTGAGTCGAATAAAACATTTGCACTTAAGGAGTTGAGTTAGAGCGTACCTGCAATCACATCTGGATGCCTCACCGCGTCCCTTAATGTCATATTAAATGTTCTGGCAGTAGGAGGTCTATTCAAAGCACTACCACTTTGCCTTGTTGCAGATGAACCACCAGAACGGCAATCTCTAGCCATGTGTCCCAATTTTCCACATTGAAAACATTTGAGGTCTCTCTTGGCATTGGTGTTAGTTTCTTGACATTTGTCAGAATAGTGCCCTTTCTGTCCACACTTGTAACAAGTTATTCCTGACAGTCTACAGATGCCCGTGTGCTTCCTACCACAAGTATTACAATCAGGTAGAGGTGGCCTTGATTGATTAGGCTGGGATGCTCCTGATGGTTTACTTCCCTGATTAACTGTCTCACCTTGACTTCTACTAAATCCTGAATTCCTTGCAGTTTGAGACCCCTGTCCTTTACTGAATTTGCTAGGAAAATTCCTTCCACTTGAACTTCCTTTCTGACTTTCGGCTTTCCTTTTCTTATTCTCTCTGTCTCTTTGAACTTGTTCGCTTCCTGCCTCTATTATCGATGCCTTCTGAACTATCGCGGCATAATCAGTTAATTCGAAGGCTGCCACTCGAGTCTGTATCCATGGTTTCAACCCTAACTGAAATCTTCTTGCTCGCTTCTCTTCGGAATTTTTGAACTCCGGTACAAACCTAGACAGTTCCGTAAACTTAGATTCATATTCAGCCACTGATAGATTATTCTGTTTTAGCTCCAGGAATTTTGTCTCTATTTGGTTTTCCAGATATTTAATTGTATACTTGTCTAGAAACATCCTGGTAAATCTCTCCCAAGTTATTACTCCTGCTCCTTCTAAGTTCCTTTTTGCCTCCCACCAATAATTAGCTTCTCCTTTTAGGAGATAGGCAGCAAAGATCGTTTTCTGTCCTTCATTTACATTCAGTATTTAAAAAGCTTTCTCCATTTCTTTCAACCATGCCCTGTCTGCAACCGGATCGGTAGTTCCCTCAAATTCAGGGGGTTTCAATGACTTAAAAGCACGGAACGAATTGGCTATAGGATTTGGTGGAACTGGTGGTGGTTGAGGGTTCTGATGCATAGCTAAATTCTGCCTCAATAAGTCTATAAATTGATTTAAGGGATCTCCTCCCTGGTCCCCTTCTTGATCAGAAAATTCATATTCTTCTTCTTCATAATTTGATTCATCAATAGCCCTTTCATTTTGTCTAATATTCTCTACGGTATGGCTGCCTTGGTCCGCAGCATTTGGTTTTGATCTTGTATTTCTTCTACGCGGCATGATTCCGTAAACAACAATATTCTCCATTAATTACCCAAATTGGGGCACAATATTCATTATTCCCATATTCCATAATATATCACTATTTAACAAATTTATATACCGCCATTATAATTAACAACAAGGTATAAGATGACTTAAACAGAATATAAGTAAACTGCACTGATTAAGATAAATACATCACAACCTGCGAATAACATTTTCATTACCATATATGCTTCATAATGTACACAGTTTAAGCCTCAAAAGATACTGATACATGTTGATTCTGATACAACAAAAGTACTACCAACAGTCCTCTAATCAAACTAGGATTAATACAGTAAACATACTAGACTAATCCTCCAAAATGACACCACTAAGGTGACTATAGTCTGATCAGTGACTAAGAATTACAAACTACAGATCATGGCAATCCTGCTCTGATAATATTCCTCAGCTGAACCATAGCAGACGTAATAACCTGGTCTACCTCATCTCTCCACTCTGGTGCCCCTCTCCCTGCCGTCAACTCCCTAATGCGAACAAGTGATCGCATCTCTACGCTGATCAACCCTACAGATATCCCCTCCGGAATCTGGGCTGCCCTGCCCGTAGGTCCAGCCAACCTCTGCAACAACATATCCACCATACGGCGGGACTCTGACAACTGTCCCTCCAACAGCTGATAATCTGGCAATAGAGTAACACGAATAGCATCTCCTGCTGGTGGGTGGGCCTCTGGTAGGGGTGCCTCTATAGGTGAGGGTGGAGCTACAGGTGGGGGTGGATCATCAAAGGGGACTGTATCTGCCTCTGAATCCTCCGAAGGATCTGAATCCTCCAAAGGGTCTACCTCCTCCTCAGGGTCGTCCAATGTGTCTGGACTCGGTGCCGGTGATGGCACTGGAGCAGGTGGAACAGGAATCATCTGAATATCTCTAAAGCGACTGCTCCTCTACCTCAGTCTAAATCCTAGGGCGTCTAGGTGCTGGAACGTCCTCCTCCGGAACCTCTGGCCTCACCCTAGAGGGACCTGCCTCATCCGACCCGACTGCTGGTCTCTGTCCCCTCACATATGGCACTACTTCCATAGCATCCAAATACTGCTGTCTATGTCCGACCCGGACTCTCCTCCTCAAACCTGCTACGACATGCGAGGGAATCTCAATACCGCGCTCCTCCAACTGTACAGCCTCCTCCTCTATAATCCCTCGCCACCCATCGTGACTCGCCTCACCAGTCCGCTCCTCCTCCTATAATAAAACATGACTCTTATTAGTAATAATATATAAAATCTTAATCCCTACTTAGGGTCAGTACTATATCCGATAGACCGACCTTGAACTCGATATGAGTTCACGCATTTATCATATATATACATATATCTTTGCCTTATTAACACTCTTGTTCCTGAGCAGTATGACTCTGAGCTTGATACCATTCTGTGACACCTCTAGATCCGGGGTCATGGATCCAGCTCATCACGGTCCAATTTTCGTTTAAACATATTACACTCTTGATACTTAAATAATTTAATGACATTATTTACGCACACTATTGACCCCACACTTATAATAACACACACTAGTCATAAGCTCAGAGAATAGCATCCATCATTAAAAACAGTTTACGTAAAGTTATTATTACAAACCCAGA
Source organism: Saposhnikovia divaricata (assembly GCA_036435485.1). Classification (NCBI taxonomy): domain Eukaryota; kingdom Viridiplantae; phylum Streptophyta; class Magnoliopsida; order Apiales; family Apiaceae; genus Saposhnikovia; species Saposhnikovia divaricata. Next base: position 60,302,902 of record CM071597.1, on the reverse strand, counting down.
ATATTTAAGTAGCATTGTTGAAAATACTTCTGCAGGAAGCATATCAATAACCAAAATATATTACAACAGACTTTTGATTAACTTACACACGTCTACTCATATTCCGGATATATATATATATAGGCTACCTCAAGAATAGGCGACAGATCCCTATCATATATCCCCGCCCTTACCCGCTTCCGGGGTGTGGTGCGACGTATCGGCGGCATCTGCTATAGCTGTGATATAAACATAGGCAAGAGTGAGCTAAAATAGCTCAGCAAGATAAAGTTTTAAATCATGTTTGAAGTAGAACAATTTATAAAAGCTTTGGAAGTGTTGGTTGTTCATTTAAAGTTGTTTCAATAAAGTATAATGATGAAGTTACAAAGTAAAGTAAGGAAAACATTTTCATAAATATCTGTATTTTGTTTGCGCAGCAATACACCAACATAAACTTGCTTGTTATTCATTATAAAGATATAATATCAGTTTCTCTTCTAATTCCTTGATACCATTCATTGTTTCATACCATTTCATTCTTTTCCAACATACTAGTGCAATGAAATTTTCAACAATTATTTAAGAATTTAGGGGATCTTCAAATGCAAAAGTAAATAAATGTGCTCATTCCTTTATTGGTGTTTGGTTTATTAAAATTGTAATTTCTTTTGATCTATTTTGGTTTTAAATTTTCCCAATATTCATTAATACCCATTCCACACCTTTCACTAGGTATTTTTTTTCCCTTTCCTTATTTCTTTTTTGTTTTCAATTATAATTTTTATATTAAATCGTAATAAAATATATTAAGATGTAAATCATTTTTAAAAATTAAAAATTATTTATAATTTAATTTTTAAAAATTAAAAAAAATTTTGATAAATTTTTTTTTTTTGCATTTCTGGATCGATACAAATAGGTAAAATAATTCAGAATCATTCCTTTTTTTTTATTCTTATTTCCATTTCTGAATTTCATTCTGTGCAAAACACGAACCAAACGTCCCCTAATTTTAATCAACCACTTAATCGGACTTCAACCGATTAGGTAAAAAATTCTTTCCATTTCTGAATTTCATTCTGTGCAAAACACGAACCAAACGTCTCCTAATTTTAATCAACCACTTAATCGGACTTTCAACCGATTAGGTAAAAAATTCTTGACCCATTTTTCCTAAATAAATTTTGAGTAGTGCTATAGACCTCAAAACAGATCCCAAAAAGTCTTCCCAAATGATGTGGCATCATTAAGTTGACGTATAAATTTATAGCATGTTTTTATGAGTATGCTAGGTACCCCAAATTGGTACCCAAAAAATGCTTACAAATGATGTAGCATGGATGAGTTGGCTGTATGGAGGATTTTAATTGGTGAGATTAATATGATCCTGGCGGGTCCATTGTAATTATAACTAATCAGGTAGTGACACGTGTAATTTAGGAAAATATTTGGCATCCAATTTGGGGTACCTAGCATTATTCTGTTTTTATTCATGGACGCATATGAATACACACGGGATCTCATCATTTTATTAGGAATGTTACCAAATATTTAAGATTTTGGAAAAAAATTTTGGAGAACTTTTGAATTCTTTAGCATTTTTCAGCAATTTTTAACACGATTTTAACATAATTCAGAACAGTAATTCTATAAATGTTTTCTGGTTTTAGGCTTTGAGCGGGCGATTGGTGAACCGTGAACATGATTAGAAGATAATTATGGTATGCAAATAACCGAATCCAACATTATATTTTTGTTAATCAGAAGAGTCTAGGAAGGGCTCTGTAATTGCTCAGCAACATTAGTTGTTGCAAATGATTAAGCTAACTACTACTAGTACTAATTTACGCTCAAGACTCACATTAAATTAGTTAGCAAAGATCAAAGTCTTGCTTAAACTCTACTATAAATTATCAAGCCATGAATGACTAGTGGCCTTTAACATTACAGTTAATTGACTAGCATGAACGTCGTATGCATGCACCACTATACTTTGAATTTCATTGACGATTTCATGATAATTAAATAATTTCCTGCAGTTTTAAATTATCTAATATTTTTTCAGTACTAGATACTTGTCAAACAACTTACCCTGTACAATAATGTACATATTTTGGAACTATTTGTGGACCTCATTAACCAACTTGTGATTTTCAATAAAGAAAATATAGTTTGACAATGTGTGAATATTAAGATATTCAAAAAAGGGGATGAGTAATAATAACTCAGAAACATTATTGGACTGAATTAACAAATACAACGGATACTCATCTATAAAGATATTTCAGATTTATGATCCATCCTTGCCGGAGAGTAGTAGTAAATTGTCAGGGAGTAGGTGATATCTAGAAACTGGTAAACCAAATAAAGATTCGAAGCTAAATAATGTTCTTGTAATATCTCAAACTCAACAACATGGACATTTAAAACAACAAAAATCATTAGACGAGGGAGAAACTAGTAGTTCCATTGCGAAGGTGACATGCAATTTACAACCTTCGTCATCCTACGGATACGAGAGTCTTGTGATCCATTAGTGAACACATTATATCGGAACTATACTCGTTAATTAAATCGGAATTTCAATCTGCTAAATGAGAATTTTGTTCACGACAACAAACTGATTAGAAAACATGTTATACCCTGCTAATGCGAGAATCTAGTGCAAGAATCTTGTTAAAAAATACCATATTAGGCGGATATTTTTGTCACAACACATTTCCCCCCTCTTAATTGTTATCTTGTGATTATTATAACAACCTTGCACATGGAACGAAGATACAGCAACTCAGAGCATCATTTACCAACCAAATAAAGATTGAAATATATTAGAAGTACCTCTACAAATTTCTCTGGTTTTCTATTGGATTAGAGATATGGTCCCATGAGGGGAAATGTAATGTTGTGCTTCTGATTTGTCATAAAAAACCCATATTCACTTATATATGAGGATCTGTCATTGGTAATACTTTATAATCCTCACCCATATCACAATATGAATGCCAATCATAAGTACAAATGGAATGTACTTGCAGAATGCACAACCTCTCATATATATCAAACTAAGATGTGATAACGAGAAACAGCAAAGAAGAGAATCCTGGCCTTCTTTCTATTTTCATTCATATCTTATCAATCAAGACATATAACACCTGTCCAGATTAGTTGCATACCTGATTTGTTTTGGGGTCCTACTAAGATAAAATATCTTTTAAACCGAAAAACCTGCAGGGTATGGCTGGGGCCTGGGGTCACCATCTATCAGTAAGAGATGAAGCCCCATTTTTTACTAGCAGGGTCCTAATAAGTTCCAGCTAATTTAAGACAATGGAGAGACCATCTGTCCATATTTTCTCTGCAACTCAGCTATCAAAATTCACAAAATTTACGATCATCGTCCGGGAAACATAAAACAGTTATGTGACAAACTTATTGACATGGTTTTGTACAAAGATTACTATAAAAAAAAATGGTTTGTTTTTGTTACATATTGCGATAATGATCTAAATATGTTACTGAATTCGATACAAAAGTTTTAAGTGATAACTTTCTGATTATGTTTTTTCTTCCATCCTTACTGAGATGATGTAGTAGTATAACTTTGATTCTCAAAAGAAAAATTTAAGTTGTTACTCCTTAGTGCATGCCCAATAAAATAACTGCAGATCAATTTTAACTGTCGTCCAGTAAAGACCAACCAGAAAGTCCTAAAATTAAACCTAACGGGGCGTGGAAATGTGCTGGGCTTTCTTAACCATGTCCAATAACCATAGTTTGGGACCAATCCAACTCTACATGTTCTTGTCAAATAAATAAAAATGTTTGAAATCCTTATATCATTCCAAATCGTGCAAACTAACTGTTAATACATAATGTGAACATAAATTTAATTATTAGAATCATGAGAGCTTGATAAATATCCAACAATTCAAAAGGTGCAGCAGTAGTGCCCCTTTTTAAGCTTGCAAGTTTTGGTGCCTACTGAGTGAAGACTGATTGGGATGTACATTTTAATAGGTCAAATTTGTTAAAAAAAACTGTGGGGATGACACTCTCTATAAACCGATGTGAATTTCTAGTCTATGTCACCGTTATGGGGGTCATCTCAATACAAATGTGGCGCCTTTGTTGTGCTGCGTTCCGTCTGTAACCTTAGAAAAAAACATCCAATAGGTCTATAATATATTTTCATAATTGCAGTAAATAAACTTTTACTAAATGCAAATGATTGTATAAGATTGTGGAAGATTATGTGGGGATACATGCATTTATTAAAATGATTTAATCAAAATCTTGTTTTCCTGATACATCAATAAAAGATTTATTATTTGTAGTATATTCAATTTTGTTACCTTTTATTTTTCTTTGCCAATTTGTAAAATCCCACAATTTTATTTGTTATTATATCATTAAATATTAAATAATAAATAATAAGTATTTTTTAGTTTTATGTTTATTTTATTTAGAAAAATTTTAAAAATCTTTTTGTACAAGTTATTCGAATAATAATAAGATTGTTTATTAGTGAAAAAAAGCGTTACAATAGCTTTAAAAATTGTTATATTTTAATTTTAGTTAATTGTGTGTAAAATATTTTTAATATTGAAATTTATTTGAGAGGTTACGAAATTTAGGAGAAAAGTCATAACTTAATTTTGGATATTTACCAAAAATACTATTTTTTTAAAGTTTTTTTACGATTTTACCAGATTCTTAAAATATTTGCAAAAATACCAATTTATTTGCAAAAATACATAGGTTTGATATGCAACCTTGCAACTGAATGCAACTGAAAACTGAAAGTTAAATTTCCATTTTTTTGTCAACTTTCAGTGCGCAGCAGCAAATGTGCAACCTATGCAACTGAATGCAACTAAAAACTGAAAGTTAAATTTTCATTTTTTATCGGAAGTTGACAAAAAAAAAAGAAAATTTAACTTACAGTTTTCAGTTGCATTCAGTTGTGCAACTAAATGCAACATGCGCAGCCATTACAAATAAGATAGTATTTTTGTAAATAGAATGGTATTTTTACAAATAAGATAGTATTTTTTTAAATTGTTTTTTTAAAAAAAATATTTTTTGCAAAAACTTTTATAAGCAAAGATATTTATGAAAAAAAACCCCTTAATTTAGAGTTAGTGTGCCTATATAATAACTTTTTTAGACACGAATGAGATCATATAGTCTAATCAACCAAAGAAGTATGCCTTCTTTGTATTCTTCTATTAAAATATGTGTTTAATTATCAAAATTTAAGAATAAAAAATTAAAATTGTAACTACTAATATTAAAAAAATTATCAAGTAAAGTTAATAATTTGCTCTTAAAATGTTATCATAATACAATTTCTGATAAATATAATATCAATATTAAATAAGTTATATATAAATTTAAATAAGGTAGATATTTAAAAAATTATTTGAGCAATTAATTACTGATTATTGCATTTAGTAAAAAATTTATTTAATAAAAATGGATATATTATTAAACAAAATAAATTTACTATTAATAAGATAGATATGCATGCTAATTAATTAATCAAACAATCTTGAATAAGCTACCTAGATATAAAAGTAATAGTTCAGTACTACAGTTAGTAAAAATTTATTGGATGTAGTATCGCCCGAGATTTATAATAGTGTTGTTACAAAATCATAAATTGGGCTCTAAAGTAATTTAGTAGACTTGCAAACAAATGGCCCAGGAATGCTATTCGGTGGTCATTTGGTTCAGAAAGTTCGGAATCATGAATCGAGTTATGCTGGTATGGGGTTTAATGATAAATTTGTTTAATTTTATTTTTCTTTTTTTTTTTAAAAAATAAAGGAGAATTTCATTAAAACTTCGCATCATACATCAAAGTCTCCAACAACATATCTGGAGGAGGGATAAATTTGTTTTGGCAATCTAGCAAACAAGGTATCCTAGTCATTAAATGGGTTGCTTTGTTTGCTTGCCTCTTAGCAAAAGAAATTGATAAACCTGGACTAGAGAAAAGAACACTGCGACAAGAGTTCGAAATGTAGCCAACTTCCAGGTGATTATCATGATGATCTTTAAGAGCTTGAACTAACAGCAATGAGTCTGATTCAATCTCAACTTCTTGGTATGGCAACGAGAGTAGCCACTGCAAACCTTCGTGAATAGCATAAGCCTCTGCTTCAAAAACCGAACTCACCATCTTCATACAGACTACCTTCCCTGTAACAAACTGGCCCAGATGGTCACGAAGAATCAACCCAATAGAAAAGTTCTTAGAACCTAATTTAACTGCAGCATCCGTATTTAATTTAAAAGCCCCCTGCTTAGGAGGTATCCATTTATGAGACGAAGGCTGACAAGGGTTAGCAGCTGAAACTAGAAGTGAAGCTCTGATTGCCTTGGCTTTCCTCCAATCAGAAAAATGTTTAGCACTCCAATCCATGGCTACAGCATTATTTACAACCTGATTATCCCATACTTTTTTGTTACGGAAGAACCAAATTCCCCAGAGAACTCTAGCTATTAGCACAATCTCCTCATGTCCTGCATTACTGAGTTTTTGAAGAAGCCATTCCGGTGCATACTCTATTGTACTCATATCATACTGCATACCTACATACTGCCAGCAGGCGGTAGCGAAGGGGCAATCAAAAAACACATGCAATTTGTGCTCAATGTCTGCATTGCACATTGGACAGGTAATGGGGAGTGAGACACCCTTGGCACTCAAACGCCTTCTAACTGGAACATTATTCCTGCAAAAACGCCACAAGAAAATTTTTACCTTATGTGGAACATCTAGTCTCCATATTTTACCCCACCAAGTTGTTTGAGTAACATTTACAGTTCCCAGATTTTGATCAGTCCATAAATGATAGCCAGACTTGACACTGTACTGACCATCTACTGTTCTATTCCAAGCCAATCGATCATTAAAATTCCCACTAGGAATGTGAGTTGCCAGAATTAGGCGAGCATCTTCTTCTGAGAAAAAATTATAAACCTTAGCATCATCCCACCTATTCGTCCCATCCATGATAAAATCAGAAACACTGACACTATTAGAAACATAATCCTGACTCTGAGCTACAAAAAAATCTGCTTTTCCTTTAAGCCACGGGACTCTAACTGCATTAATGTTTCGACCATTACCTACAACCCATCTGTAGCCTTTGTAGAGAGATTCCTTAGCAGTAATTATACCATCCCAAATATAGCTCGAACCTGCCTGCGTACTAGCTTGTAAGAAGCTACAATTGGGGAAATATCGTGCTTTGTAAACACGAGCCACTAACGACTGAGATTGCTTCAGAAATTTCCAACAGTGCTTGCAATCAATGCAATATTAAAACCGTAAAGGCTACGAAAGCCAAGTCCTCCTTTATGTTTAGACAAACTCATATTCCCCCATGAGAGCCAGTTAATTCCTTTATTATTACTCGAGTTCGAACTCCACCAAAACTTATTCAACATCTTCTCCATTTCTTGACAGAATGTTTTTGGCAGCAGGAAGCAGTACATACAGTAAGAGGGAATAGATTGAGCAACATTTTTGATCAAAACAGTCTTACCAGCCCTCGATATGGGCTTTGGCTTCCATCCTTGAATTCTTTTCCACACTTTATCCTTCACAAAGCCAAAGACTTTCTTTTTCGATCTACCAACTAGCGACGGGAGACCAAGATATTTACCATCCTGCAAATTATTACTAACTCCCAGAATCTCAGAAAGTTCAGTCCTACTATCTTGACCAACATTTGAACTGAAGAAAATCCCAGACTTCTGGAAATTAATAGATTGACCTGACACGCTCTCATAGTCATTAAGAAGTGTTTTGACAGCCATAGCTTCCATATGATTTGCACGAAAAAAGAAAAAGCTGTCATCCGCGAATAAAAGGTGAGTGATCGTTGGAGCTGTTGGACTTATCTGAGTACCATGAATAACCCCTTCATTAGTTGCTTTGTCCAGAGCATTCGAAAGACCTTCAACACATAGAAGAAACAAATATGGGGACAAAGGGTCCCCCTGACGTAGCCCCCTTGAAGGTCGAATAGGGCCAACAGTCGAGCCATTGAAGCAGAAATCATAAGAGGCTGTAGTGACACACATCATTATCCACTGAATCCATTTTTGACAAAAACCCATAGACTTCAATCTTGCTTTTAAATAAGCCCAGTCAACCCTATCATAAGCCTTGCTAATATCAAGCTTTAAGGCTATTTCACCCTCTCTTCCTTTGTTCTTCCTTCGCATATGATGGATTACTTCAAAAGCAACCAGTATATTATCCGTTATGTTTCATCCAGGTACAAACGCAGATTGATTCTCAGATATTATGCCAGGAAGAAATTTTTTCATACGATTTGCCAAAACCTTTGCTAAGATTTTATATATCACATTACATAGCGCTATTGGCCTCAAATCTTTCATACAACATGCGTTTTCCTTCTTCGGAATAAGTACCAAATTAGTGTCATTCATATTGGCAGGGAACGAACACGTATGCAACCATTCTCTACAACATTCAAACACCTCCATTCCTAGAATAGCCCATAAATTTTGAAAGAAGGCTGGATTCAAGCCATCAGGCCCGGAGGCCTTATCGGGATGCATCTGTTTGATTGCAACTGTGAACTCGTCAAATGTAATATTAGCTACTAATTCTTAATTCTGCACATCCGTGATACGCCTATCAGCTAGTAAGTCTGGACCTTGTTCTCCATGCTGATTTTCTGTAAACACCCTAGTGAAGTAATCTTTAACCAGATTGCACATCGCATCATGGTCCTGCACCTGTTCCACTTTATCATTCTCAAGAAAAGATAAATGATTTGTCTTCCTCCTGGCTGATGCAGTGGCATGGAAGAACTTAGTGTTAGCATCTCCTTCTGCCAACCAAAAGACTTTCGCTCGTTGTTTCCAGTAGACTTCCTCATGAATTAATAACTCATGTAACTTGTCTTTCTCAAGACAATATTGTTTAACACCCTCCATATCAGTACGATCAACCAGACCTGCTAGAACTCCCTTCAGCCTCTTGACTTTGTCTCGGAATTTGTGAAAAAAATTGCGACCCCAACGAGCCATAAAACCTGAAACTGAGATCAGCTTTCGCAGAATATTAATAGAAGGCATGTCTAACCAAAAATATGTGACTTCTTTACAAAAATTGGGCTCTTGTAGCCAGGTGTTTTCAAACTTGAATCGAAACACCTTTTTCGGAAACGAGACATTAAGCAAATCCAGGAATATGGGGTCATGATCAGAAACAGAGGCATGGTACACCGATAACTTACATAGAGGGAACAAATTCCACCAGGCCTGAGTAGCAAAACATCTATCCAATCGTTCTCTAACCCAGTCACTCTTACCTAGACTCTTCTCCCAAGTAAATTTACCTTCATGCAGATCAACCTCAGAGAGCATGCTGTCATCAATAGCTAACCTAAAACCTTCCATTAAGCTTCGAGGATGAGGAATATTACCCCATTTATCTGAGACATACAAAAGGTCATTAAAATCTCCCAGGTTACACCATGGAAGATCTGATTTATTTGCTAAACACCGAATTAAATCCCACGAGTTCTGACGTCTACTCCTTTCAGGAAATTCGTAAAAACATGAGAGTCTCCACACTGCTACATTATTATGCAAGAAAATAATATCTACATGATTCTGGGAATACCTAATAACCTCACAAGCTGCATTATTCTTCCAAAAGATCCCAAGACCACCACTTCGACCAACACAATCAACAGCAAAACATTGAGAAAAACCAAACTGAACACAGAGCTTTTCTATTCTATCAGCTTTCGAAATTGTTTCAGAAAGAAAAAGAACATCTGGGTTATGTGATTTAATCAAATCACGAAGAACAGGAACTGTCCGAGGGTTCCCCAACCCCCGACAGTTCCAGCTTAGAACATTCATTTTGACTGGCTAGCTTGCATAGCAAGCTTAGCCAAAATTTCAGGGGAAGAAACTGCACAATCAGCATTAGAAAGAGTAGTTTCTGAATAAACCAGTCCATTACCAGCTTCTGTTTCCATATATTCATTTTCACTCATCCCACGTCTCCTTTTGCGTTCCTTAATATTGAGCCCAATCAACTCTTCATTAATAGGCCCATTAGTAGGCCCATTAAAAACATTAAAATTTGAATTTTCCGCCAATTTATTTGAAGACCCTATCTGTTGTGTTGACCCCAAGATAATAGCTTTCTTGTTAATTGTCGCCCTTGAATCACTCCTCAAATTGATATCATTCCCTTTTCCAGTAGGGATTTCCTCCGCATAATTCTGCCAGTAGTTAGCATTTCCATGATTCATGCCCCAATCCTCATCTCTCTCATCACGGAGCCATTTGCTCCGTTCTTGCCCTGCTGTACGCCTCGACGGAGCTTGTAGCCATGGCCCTCATTCTCTGGCTGCTTCATCCGGAACCATACTCAGACGCTTACTACAGAATCTTTCCGTGTGCGTAACCAAGACACAGACAAAACAAAAGTTACCCAATCTCTCGTATTTACACATGATAATGTTCTCAGTCCCATTCTTCCTGCATATCTTCTTTTTCCTTTTGAGTGGCCTCCTCACATCAAGCCTAATTTTAATCCTCATGCATTCATGCCATATACTAGAATTGTTGTTGGGATCATATGATACAAACGTACCAAAGAAATTACCCAGTTGTGTACCAGCTGTCTCAGTCATAAAACCATTTGGTAATCCATGTAATTGAATCCAAAAAGATAGTTCAAACAGAGGTACCTCTAATGGGTCGACACCTTTATCAATCGAGTTAACCACAAGCATAGCACCATCGAAAGATCATGGACCACCATTCATAACCCATTGCAAATCATCTATATGATAGAACTGGAATAGAAAAATACCCGGTTTCAGATCTTTGATATTGATTCCTCTTGCAGGACGTAAATGTCAGCGAGTTTTGACTTCATTGCCCTAACATTGAGATTCTTCGTTGTAAGAAACCTTCCAACTAAACATAATTCATATTTGTTCGTATCCTCTGCTATTTCATCTCCAAAGAACAACTCCTCATTTTCCTTATCATCAATGCCCATACTCGTCATTTGATCATTGATTTCTTCAACCCTAGCCATGAACGTGTAAAAAACAAAGCTCCCACGCCTCTAAAATGACATAGAGGAGAGAAAAACTAGACTCTCACATAAAGGAGAGAAAAACTTATACTTTCTAATTGTGTTTAATCAGGTCTTTATACCACATAATTACTAGCACATCTATTTAATTTAAAATATACTAATTGATAACTCATTTTTTGTTAATATAATTTGATATCCATACCCCATTTTCAAATCCACCTCCCTCCTAAGATATCAAATCTTATTCCTGATGGGTTTCAAGAATGTATAGGTTTGGGATTAAAAAAATTTATCAACCAAACACCAGGTATGAGTTTGAAATGAACGAAACCCATACCTGATACCAGAATCAACCGAACCAAACGACCCCTCAGTGTGTAAAGTCCAATACATATTATATTTTTATATATAATGAGCATAGGAGATTTTATCCATAATTTTGGTCTACTACCAAAATAATCATATTCTTATATATAATGAGCATAGGGGATTTTATCCATAATTTTGGTCTACTGCCAAAATAATCTCAATCGTCGAATCTAATATTTTTAAAAATAGATAATCAAGATTATATCATATCAAAAAGAAATTATAATCTAAAAAAGATATAACTTAAAAGGATTGTATTGTAATTGAATTTTGAAAACAAAATTATAATATGAAAAGGATGTAATCAAAAAGGGATACAATTGAATTGTAATTAATTTTTTTATTAATATTTAAAAAAAGTTCGTATTTACAATTTGGACTCTATCTTGAGATCAAAAAATCAGATTTAGATGATTTTACCGTCCACACAAAACTCCTAAAATTATCTTTAATTTAGTGATGATTTAATAATTATTATCGGAATGTAAACACTCACAGTCTCAAAAGAATATATAATTACTAATTTTCACATTAATCCTATTCAGTGTAGAAGGCCTACACCGATAATCCTATTCGATGTCGAAAACCAAATTATATATGATTTTAATTACTGACATACATTTTTTCGCATTTCAATATAAATACACTTTTTAGTTTACATGTTAAAAAATAAAATACTTTTTATGATAGATCCAACGTTTTTCATCTATTTATTTTATGATCTAATGTTTCTTATTTATTTTGTCGTACTGAAACAAACTACCGACTACCAAAATTTTGGAAAAAATCACTTTTACACTTATTATTAAAACCGTATTTGGTTATTAGTAGAACTATTTTCAAATAATGAAAAGGGTATTTTAATAATCAAAACGAATTATAAGTAGATTTCATAAATCGAATAGAATTTTGGGAATTTAAGAAATATACTAGGTTTTTAATTATTTATTGTAAAAATAATATCTTTTCAAATTAATTGAAAATATACTATCTTATACTATATTAATTGCAAATATACCCCATCTTATTCAACTCCATTCTTCTTCACCCCCTCCTCCCTCCTCCGACCCCGACCTGATCGGATTCATCCTCCGATTCCGACGAATCCTCAAGTTTATGATAATATCAATAAGCACACAACATCCCCTTTTAGGGAACTCCCTTTTGTTTATGCTCGCTAATTTCGTATTCCAAGGGTTCGTATCGTCCATTCTTGTGCTGGTCTACTCTTATGTTCTTCCTGTCCCACTGCCGTATTGAAACCCAATTTTAGATATTACATATACAATCCAACCACCAATCAGTTACCTACTCTACCTAGGAATAATCATTATGATTTCATTTCTGCTGCAGTCTTAGCTTTTGAACCATCCAAATCACCTCACTGCAGAGTTTTTGTCTGTGCCATGCCAATAATACCTTAATGTAAGTTCCACATAAAAAGACAATTTTACATCTACTCGTCTGAAATTGGGATTTGGAGGCCATCCGGCGAACACTTTGATTGTATTACTCTCTATATAGTTGATTTTTGAGATAGATCGGAGAGATAGAGATAAAAATAGATTTTTGTAAACTAGACCTACAAATTGCTTAGTTTATTTTGGAGGTTGAAATTAGTTGATTCCAGTTGATTTTAGTTGTTTCTGGCCCCACAGGGGCACTCATAACTCCACCACCATCACTAGAGCTTTGAATTCAACTTACAATTTTTAGTTGCATTCAGTTGCATATACAACTAGTTGCAACTGAATGCAACTAAAAACTAAAAGTTAAATTTCTTATTTTGTTGCTGCGCCCTTATATAGAGCTGGAAGTTAGTAAAAATAATGAAAATTCAAATTACAATTTTTAGTTGCATTCCACTTGCATTCAGTTGCATATGCAACTAGTTGCAACCGAATGCAGCTAAAAACTAAAAGTTAAATTTCCATTTTTGCTATTGCGTAGCCCTTATATAGAGCTGGAAGTTGGTAAAAAAAAATGAATTCAAATTACAATTTTTAGTTGCATTCAACTAGTTGCAACTGAATGTAGCCTGTTGCGCAGCCATTACAAATAAGATAGTGTTTTTACTAAATTGTCAAAACAGTTGCATCTGGTTGAATGTAGTTGAATCCCGTATTTTTGCAAAAGATCTTTAAAATAACAATATTTTTGCAAAAATATTTATATGTTGGGGTATTTATGAAAAAAGCCTTTGAATTTTTAACGTAAAAAATCTTCAATTTTTTCTCTCTTTTTTTTTCTGCGTAGTTTTAATTAAGAAATAATTGTTAAACTATCATTAAATTAAAGATCATTTTGTTAATTTCGTGGGGACTGTAAAATCGTCCAAATCAAATTTTAAGAATTCAAGAAAGAACGTAATTATTGAATAGAATGTGTAAAATCTTATATATATCAATTTTTTAACAAAAAATTTAATATGTAAATTAATAACATATAAATATTGAAAATATTAATATAATTATAAATGTTAAAAAAGGAATGTATAAACTAATTCTACGTAAGAACGAGAGTGGATGATCGATTTCCATATTGACATTTTTCTCTTGAAAGGCCCGTCTTCCGTATATTATTATGCTAAAAGCTAAACAAATTAAATACTTAAATCCTACTACTTCTTGGTCACATATTTTATACACTATTTGCAGTATTTACTGGATCAAGATCATGGCGTAAAAATGTTAAACAATTACAATTTACAGTTCTCATGCATTATGAAAAATAATTATATGACTTGGCAAAAAAAAATTGTCATTATATGCAGTACTCGTGCATGAATCAATTCCAGCAGCATAAAATAAGTTTTTACTAAAACCAGGTGGCAAACATGATTGAGATCGTATTCCACAATTAATCAAATTATGAGCTCAACTTTTCCACAAAATAAAAGATTGTGTTATTTGTAAAATATAATGGAAACTTATATGTGTACACCCCTTTACTTTATAGGCAATGTTATAAAAGGTGCAGACCTTCTAGCATTTAAGCGATTAAGTGAACGTTTAAGCAGTTAAGTGGACGTTTAAACGATTTTAAAAGCGGATCATTGATCGGATTATAAATAAATATAATATTAATTTTTTTTAAAAAAAAATATAACATTCACTTATGATATATAGAGTAACATATTATGATAAAAGTTAAAACCAGTAACCATTCACAAAGTTTTAGTTAGTCATAATCAACTTAGAAAATACAAATGTAATTTTTAGAAATATCAAATTACAAATTTGCTTTGAGACCCGCTTTCACCCGCTTTTCACCCGCTTAAGTGGTATTTTGACCGCCTAAACCTCACTAAACGTTTAAAAACCCGATTCTGCCATAATCGAAGCATTTTTCTACCGATTCCGCTCAGTCGCTTAATGCACTTTTTACAACATTGCTTATAGGTGCACAACCTCTATTAGAATTTAGATCAAATTATCCTTGTACACCTTTTACTATTCTATTTACAACAATTATATTTTTAGCATATTGAAAAAGGTTCTAACCTTGTATATACTTACACATTGTTTCATATTTTCACGGTTCAATTATTTACTACTTAAGCTATCACGATTGAGTATCCAAATCCTAAATATCATCTTAATTCCATAGCCGTGTAAATGAAGGATAACAATAGCGATGAAGAATCGGGCGAATTGAATGAATTCATCGATCTTATCAATTTTAATAGTGTTGAAATGATATAACAATATTATCAAACACTTAACAGTGGAGATCTCAGTGACAGGGGTAAGTTTAGACTAGGTATCATCGATTATGTACAAATCATTATTTTGTGTGTGTTCGTTACATGAGAAATTTTCTTGTAGTTCATGATATCTAAATGAATATGATAAGTGGATTTTATATCCACTTGGATCGCTTCAATTCGGCTTGAATTGATTGACTTGGTCTCAAGTTTGTTGTAGTTTTGATGTGTTTTGTTTAATTGTGCAGGTTTGCAAGAATGTCAATTAGGGTTGATGTTTCCGTCGATTTTGGAGTTGAATTCGAGCTTAAGAATGAAGAGTGGAGTCATGTTGTGAGTTACCATGAAGATTTCAAGGCTAGAGAATTGAAGACGGAAGCATTTGCAAAAAGAACGGAAGGAAAAGATGAAGAAACGAAGAAACGGAGCAGAAAATCACAAAACAGCCGAAGGCTGCGCCTGTGGCGCGCAGGCAACGCGCGCGATGCTGAAAAATTCCAATTTTGCCCTTTTTCGAATCCTAGTTGAATTTTAGGCAGTTTCTTGCACCTAAATCGAATTCTTATTGTATTATAAGGTATTTTCTTGTTGGGCAAGACTTCTAGAGCCTATTTAAACACATCCTATCATTGTAATTTATATCAATTACTTAGCATAACATAGATTTGCAAGGAAGAATAGGAGAGAAGGATTCAATGCTCGTGACAAGCAACGGATCTCGATCTACTTCATCTTTTGTATTCTTTTCTTAGGCGATATTCTGGATTCTAGATTTGTTTTCTCAACTCTTTGTTTTATTAATATTACTTCTTCTTTCTTTCATACTTTGTTTTATATCATGTTTTCATCAATTCCTATGGTGACAAAAGGTTCGATTATGAACTAATCGTTGTCATAGGATTCTAACAGATTTATCTATGTAGCTTAGTAGTGTGAATGCTTTAAAGATCTGTGTATGATGAATTTTTGATATCCTTGTATGGTCAATCTTAATGATTTTAGATGCATAGCTAACATTTAAATTGAATTGTTAATCTTTTGTGAAGTGAAAGTGGATCTTGAGATTTAGAACTTGCCATGCTAGTATAGGTTCATAATTGGTTATTAATATTCGTAGTATAAGATGAAAATACTTATATTGCCCTATGTGATCAATATGAGTAACTTGTTCTTCAACCTTTATGTTTTCAAATTCTATAGACATATAGGGTCTAAGCATAATTGGTGTCTATTCATCTTCTATCTCTTTTATGGATGTATGAGTAGTTTGGTATACGTATGCTGACAGGTAGCGTGTACTTGTTTCATGTTATTCGATCAGTTATCAAAATCATCACATGCAT
This sequence comes from Saposhnikovia divaricata, assembly GCA_036435485.1. NCBI lineage: Eukaryota > Viridiplantae > Streptophyta > Magnoliopsida > Apiales > Apiaceae > Saposhnikovia > Saposhnikovia divaricata. The sequence continues at coordinate 60,286,386 of CM071597.1, read as the reverse complement.
TGATTAAAGGCATCAACTCTAAGTGAAGTAGTTAATGAAGTTAGAGTCCCATGTTTATTCTCATATAAGAAGTTCAGTTTTAAATCCCAGCAGTTAATTAATTCTTAATTTGATAAATTGCATCTTAGTTTAGTTTAGGTAATTAAAACTCCAATTTGTTACTTGTCTTAGCAGTGAGTTATAACCATACATTGTTGAATAGGTACATTAACTGAATAGAAACTCAACCAGATCTCTGTGGAACGAACTTAATCTATATTACTTGTGACCACGTATACTTGCGTGATATTGTGTTAACAAGTTTTTGGCGCCGCTGCCGGGGATCATCGGTGTTTTATTTTTAGTTTATGTGCTTGTCATCAGTGGTCGTTAGAGTTTACTGACTCAGATTGTTTCTTACTTAGTTTGTTTTGTTCTTGGTGTTTCAGGTACTTGAGTGTGTATGCGAATACGTTCTCAAACTCGTAAACTGGAAGAAGAACTTGCAGCAGTTAAAGATATGTGAGAGCCAGCAGCAACAAAGGCTTTGAAGGATTATTCTCAGCCGAAGATCAATGACATCCAATCTAGCATTGCCAGGCCAGCTATTGCAGCTAACGACTTTGAAATCAAGCCTAGCACAATTCAGATGGTGCAGAATTTGGTTCAGTTTTGGGGTGCTTCTACGGAGGATCCTAATATGCACATCAGGGATTTCATCGAGATTTGTGACACATTCAAGTTCAATGGTGTGTCGGATGATGCTATCAAATTGATACTTTTCCCATTCTCTCTTAGGGATAAGGCTAAAGGCTGGTTACACTCCTTACCAACCGGTTCCATTACTACTTGGGAGGATCTTGCTCAGAAGTTTCTTACTAAATTCTTTCACATGGCGAAAACTGCAGCAATAAGGAATGCTTTTACTCAATTTCAGCAGCAATCTGGAGAATCTTTGTGTGAGGCTTGGGAACGATACAAGGAGATGCTTCATAAGTGTCCTCATCACGGTATGCCTGATTGGATGGTTATCAATAGTTTCTACAATGGGTTGGGAGCACAGTCTAGACCTTTGCTAGATGCAGCATCAGGTGGAGCTTTATAGGCTAAGTGCTATGCGAAGGCTTATGATCTTATTGAGACGATGGCTGCTAATGAATATCAAAATCCAACTCAGAGACTTTCTCAAGGAAAGGTAGTAGGAATTCTTGAAGTTGATGCAGCAACAACTATAGCAGCTCAGTTGAAGGCTCTTACGATGAAGGTGGATTCTCTTACTAATTATGGAGTTCAGCAGGTTTCTAGTGTTTATGAGCTATGTGCGGGGGCACATTACACGAATCAATGTGTTATCTCTTCTGAATCAGCACAGTTCGTGAGTAATTTCCAGAGACCTGCTGCACCAGTTCTAGCCACTTATCAACAACAACAGCCTTACCAGCAATACTCAAGGTGCTCAACAACAACAACAGCCTTACCAGCAATATGGAGCTAGGCCACTCAATCAGGGCTATCAGCAGCAGTATGCTCCAAGGCAACCTTTCCAACCTTCAGGTTTTCAGCAACAGCCTCAGGTTAATGCAGGGCAATTTTCTAGTGAAAAATCAGAATTGGATGAATTGAGGATGATGGTTAAAAGCCAAGCGGTATCTTTGAAGACCTTGGAGAACTAGATGGGGTTGCATGCAAGTGCCTTACTTAGTAGGCAACAAGGAACTCTTCTTAGCGATACGGAGGCTAATCCAGGCAGAAGGGAAAACAAGGAACAGGTGAACGCAGTTACTTTGAGATCTGGAAAAGTCTCGAGGGATCAAAAATCAGCAGCTGAGGATGACAAAGAAATCAAGAAACTGCAGGTGGAGGCTTCTGTAGATAAAGAAAAGGCAAATTCTGAATTGGCAGCTAATAAAGAATGTACTCCAAAATAGTCTACAGAGAGCAATTAGATCTATCCACCTCCTCCATTCCCAAAAAGACTTAAAAAAACAAAATTCTGTTGAAAACTCTCCTCCAAAGCAGAAGTGGGTGAATCAGATCTATCCTCCTCCATCATACCCTCAACGATTGCAGAAACAAGATCAAGAAAAATAGTTTCAGAAGTTTATGGATGTCTTCAAGAAACTGTCCATTAACATTCCTTTTGTTGAAGCATTGGAGCAGATGCCGAGATATGCAAAGTTCATGAAGGATATTTTGTCACGAAAGAGAAGGTTGGAAGAATTTGAAACAGCGGCATTGATAGAGGAGTGCAGTGCGGTGTCGCAACAGAAATTCCCTCCTAAACTTAAGGATCCAGGAAGCTTTACAATTCCATGCACCATTGGGAAGTTGTCTTTTGACAAATGCTTATGTGATTTAGGAGCTAGCATTAATCTCATGCCCTTATCGGTTTTCAAGCAACTTGGTCTGCCTAATCCGAAGCCAACCAACATCTCTTTGCAGTTGGCTGATAGGAGGATCACTTATCCGAGGGGTATAGTAGAGGATGTCCTGGTGAAGGTTGATAAGCTCATATTTCCTGCCGATTTTGTGATTCTAGATTTCGAAGAAGATTCCCATAATCTTGGGAAGGCCTTTTCTAGCTACGGGCCGTACTTTGATCGATGTGCAAAAAGGAGAGCTTACAATGAGGGTGCAAGATCAGAATGTCACCTTTATTGTGTTCAAGGCCATGAAATATCTGACAGAGGTTGAAGAGTGTTTCAGTGTGGACATGGTTGATACGGGTCAGAGAAATAAATTTGATAAGTTGTTGAGTGAAAAGTCGGACACGCACATGCTAGAGCATTACATCAGTGATTCCATTGACAGTTCTTCAATTCATGATCTCTCGAATGTCAAGCTCGAAAAACTTCCATCCCATTTGAAGTATGTCTTTCTGAATGATGAGTTGGTGATTTTTAAAGTGTGTCAAGATAATGTGTTAAGAAGGTGGATCATGGATGATGAGGTAGAAGAGGGTTCTTATCAATCAACTGTGATACATAAACACCTTAGAGGTGTGAAGAAGAAAAAGAAAAAATCAATTGGAGGAAGAGTCAAGGTGAAGTTTGATTTAGAAAAGATGTGGGAAGATAGCAAGATGGTTGTCAACCAATGGGTGAATGGTCCTTCTGATAAGGACAAGTCGAATGCGATCTTCGAGCCACCATGATTTGAATCACATTTGTCCGGCTAAATGACGTTAACGACAGCGCTTCGTGGGAGGCAACCCATGTGGTTCCGATGAGTAGGTATGTTCTACTATTCCTCGTATTTACTTCCATTCAATGCGGACATTGAATCTTTCAAGTTTGGGGGTGGTTTGGGGGATAAGTAGTGTATTTGTAGTTATTTGTAATTATGTGTTATTGTGTTCATATAAATATCATATTTTGCATATTAGTAGTAAAGCATGCATGTATGTTCGTGTTATTTATGTGTGTTTCATATAGGACATTCTATTTTTATTTTTGTATACCATGTGAGTCCATATTAGTTGCATTTCATGGCATGCATTTTTCATGATCCTTTCGAGCGAGCTAATTCTGATTGGTAGGTCGATGTTTAATTGAGTGTGATTAATGATGAATAGAGGGTTGATTAATAGTTCTTATGAAATTGACTTGCATGCTTCAGAAACACAATATTTACACAGTCTCATTGGGTGCTTTTGGGCTAGGTTAGGGTCATGCTTGTTTTGAGATTTAATCACTTGATTATATTTAGAATTTTCGTTATTCCCTTGATGGCCTAGAACACTAAAGTCTAAGTTTGGGGGAAAATAGGGATTTCATGCTAATTGTTAATAAGTGTCAATAATGGCTAGGCGTCAAATGGCTAGTAGCCGGCTCATATCTTTATGAGTAGTCTAGGGTTGGATGAGAATTCTCATTCCAGATTGCATATATGAAAAAAAAATCAAAAGAAAAAAGAAGTTATGTGAATTGTAAATGAAAAATTAACCAGGGTGAGCTCTTTAATACTCGAGCTATTAAGTTCGCGGGGACTTTGTGCCTAGTGACCTAAGGCTTTTATAGTCTTGGGATCCACTAACCTAACGCTCGTTACGTGGGTATTATTGTATAAGCCTTTTGGGGTCTCATCCATTGCACGGTTAAATAAGCATGCTTGTATATATTATTATGTGTCATAGTTGTTAGTAATTAAGCAGGGATTCTTGTCTACCTTGGATAAGGATGGAGGTGTTTCTAGATTATGAAGTGTCTACAGTCTATTCTGTTTATAAACCTGTGATTGTCTTGACGAAGAACATGTATGATTTTGATCTAGTTTTGGGAGTATTTCTGATGAGCATTGCTCACACGCACGTTTCTGTTCATGTATTGTTAGTATACGGGGACTTAGTCGAGCTCTATTTGGATTTAGTTGTATTCTTTGAGATATTTGCTTGTTAGTTGGTTTTGGTTAGTTTGAAGGGGATCGTTGCATTTTCATACTAGTTGCATCCATGCATTCAATTGTTTTTGCATTGTTTAGTTAGATGGATTTTGTGGGTACATTCGCTATAGGCCCTCACGAGACCTCACTCGTCCATTAGGGTTGCCTAGGGGTTTAAAGGGCTTGTTGCATATGCCAAATGCAACCGTGATCACCTACGAAAGTGGTACTAGTTACTTGTAAATAGTTTATTTGTTTATGCTTGAGGACAAGGATCGCTTTAAGTTTGGGGGTATGATAAGTGGATTTTATATCCACTTGGATCGCTTCAATTCGGCTTAAATTGATTGACTTGGTCTCAAGTTTGTTGTAGTTTTAATATGTTTTGTTTAAGTGTGCAGGTTTGCAAGAATGTCAATTAGGGTTGATGTTTCCGTCGATTTTGGAGTTGAATTCGAGCTTAAGAATGAAGAGTGGAGTCATGTTGTGAGTTACCATGAAGATTTCAAGGCTAAAGAATTGAAGACGGAAGCATTTGCAAAAAGAACGGAAGGAAAAGACAAAGAAACGAAGAAACGGAGCAGAAAATCGCAAAACAGCCGAAGGCTGCGCACAGGCAGCGTGTGAGGCAGGAGGATGAGGCGTAGGATGTGCCTGGGGTGCGCAGGCTGCGCGCGCGATGCTGAAAAATTCCAGTTTTGCCCTTTTTCGAATTCTAGTTGAATTTTAGGCAGTTTCTTGCACCTAAATCGAATTCTAATTGTATTATAAGGTATTTTCTTGCTGGGCAAGACTTCTAGAGCCTATTTAAACACATCCTATCATTGTAATTTATATCAATTACTTAGCATAACATAGATTTGCAAAGGAGAATAGGAGAGAAGGATTCAACGCTCGTGACAAGCAACGGATCTCGATCTACTTCATCTTTTGTATTCTTTTTCTTAAGCGATATTCTGGATTCTAGATTTGTTTTCTCAACTCTTTGTTTTACTAATATTACTTCTTCTTTCTTTCATACTTTGTTTTATATCATGTTTTCATCAATTCCCATGGTGACGAAAGGTTCGATTATGAACTAATCGTTGTCATGGGATTCTAACAGATTTATCTATGTAGCTTAGTAGTGTGAATGCTTTAAAGATCTGTGTGTGATGAATTCTTGATATCCTTGTATGGTCAATCTTAATAATTTTAGATACGTAGCTAACATCTAAATTGAATTGTTAATCTCTTGTGAAGTGAAAGTGGATCTTGAGATTTAGAACTTGCCATGCTAGCATAGGTTCATAATTGGTTATCAATATGATTCGTAGTATAAGATGAAAATACTTATACTGCCCTATGTGATCAATATGAGTAACTTGTTCTTCAACCTTTATGTTTTCAAATTCTATAGACATATAGGGTCTAAGCATAATTGGTGTCTATTCATCTTCTATCTATTTTGTGGATGTATGAGTAGTTTGGTATACGTATGCTGACAGGTAGCGTGTACTTGTTTCGTGTTATCCGATCAGTTATCAAATTCATCACATGCATTGATTAAAGGCATCAACTCTAAGTGAAGTAGTTAATGAAGTTAGAGTCCCATGTTTATTCTCATATAAGAAGTTCAGTTTTAAATCTCAGCAGTTAATTAATTCTTAATTTGATAAATTGCATCTTAGTTTAGTTTAGGTAATTAAAACTCCAATTTGTTACTTGTCTTAGCAGTGAGTTATAACCATACATTGTTGAATAGGTACATTAACTGAATAGAAACTCAATCAGATCTCTGTGGAACGAACTTAATCTATATTACTTGTGACCACGTATACTTGCGTGATATTGTGTTAACAGAATATTACTCTACTATTATGATGCAACTAAATAGTTTTATTTCGAAAGATATTAACTATACCAACAATCAAAACAAAGACCAGCAGCAATTGGAAATTGAAAAATTAATGTCATTGGCATCAATATGTTACTCTGACCGAGAAGCAGTGTTATCTTCTATTCGTAATCTGGCAGCTGTGAAACAATCTATGATAAATAACAATATGTGTACGAATAACAAATAGTTGTATAACAGTGAATAATCAAACAAATAAACAAGAAGTATATAAGAAATTCTCGATTCCAGCGGAAGAGTTGTCTCCTTAAAGCTATTTTTCCTCTCACCGTGTGTGTGAAACGATAGCCTCCAAGGATAAAACGAGAAAACGATGGCGCTGCAGAGAACGTCACCTTCGACGAGTAAAAACGAGCAAAAATGTAAGAACCCCAAATTTTGGATATAATTAAAACTTTTATTAAGTAATGATAAAATGAGGAACAATGATTCCAACAACAAGGTCACCAGCTCTAATGAATGGTGGTTTCAAAGAACAATGATTGTAATGAATGGATATTGCCTTGGACAATGATCCTGATGCATTGGTATATTGTCAGAATAGAGTAATTCGATGGTTGAGGACCTAGATAAGAATAATCTACCATCCAGGAAGGAGCTAATGGATCCTTGAAGAGAAATGAATACGTGCATAGTATTTCCCATACGTGCATAGTATTTCCCGTACGTGCATAGTGTTTCCTGTACGTGCATAGTAATTTGGTGGATGAATAGTGACTTTGTAAGTTGGAAAACTTTTCACGCCACCCTATGTACGGGACGTGTTATGGATGTTTCGAAGTCATATTAGTAATACGCGGAGGAAATAAGTGAATGCAGAGACGATCGGAATTCAGAAATTCCAAATTCTTTTTCGGTACAATATTTGACCGAACCGTAAAGAGCCTATCAATACGATCAAGACAAGAGTATTATAATGTTAAGGATTCAAGGATTTTATTTATTAAGTATGATTTGAGGATTTAGAATGAAAACCTTTGAGTTAGAATAACAAGTGTTCTAGAAATCGCTAGAACTTTATAACAAGATTAAGCGATCAAGCAAACGCGAAAGAAATTACGGATTAAATACGTAACGAGATAAAAAAAAACCCTACTTGATCAGCTGGGGTTATATATAGGCTTAATGGCCTTTTAGCCCTCAAAGTTTCTACCAAAATACCCATCAGCCCTCACTGTTTCAAAACGTTCCTTTTGACCCTCCAAGTATCCGTAAAGGTCCAATTAGCCCTTATACCGGTATAGGAAATGGTGAGTTTGGGTGATTGTTGGTTCGTTTTAATCGACACAACAACAATACAGCAAAATTCCGGCTAGAAACCGATTAAAACGAACCAAAAGTCACCCAAACTCACCATTTCCTATCCGGTATAAGGGCTAATTGGACCTTTATGGATACTTGGAGGGTCAAAAGGAACGTTTTGAAACAATAAGGGCTGATGGGTATTTTGATGGAAACTTTGAGGGTTAAAAGGTCATTAAGCCTTATATATAAGAATATTTGGTGGAAATGAAATGAAGAAAAGAAATGAAAAAGGGAGTAATGAGGTGGATGGACAAGAAGAAAACAACAAGGCTTCACATCATCAATTTTTCTAACACACCATAAACCTTTGACACTTGTATTAAGAGGAGTATTAGCAGCTATACCCACTTATACATATCACAAATATCATTTGACAACTAGCCAAGCAAACACCACCTCTCCCCCATTTTTCCAGCAGTTGCATTTTCCAGGGCAGGGGTCTTTGCCATTTTTTTTCACCTAGATCTACTCATCTAAAAATCATGAAAAAATTCATGGAGCTTCTACACATCAAGGTGAAGTTGGGGATTTAATTTCATAATTTTTGAAGATCGTTTGGATGGGTAAATAAATTCGAGAAGTTCACTGTTTTTCCCCCAAAACCAAGGCACTTCGAATTTTGGAGTTTTAAGATTTCAAAATCCACCTTCCAACCATTGTTTGATCTCCAAATTTTTATGGTGAGTCCTATATTTCATAAAAATGATCTCCTAGAAATCTTAGCTTCAAACTCCATGTTTTCCATTTTCAAATAAATCCTCAAAGATGAGGGTGAATAGTGTTTTCAAGAAACTAACTTTGATTTCTTGGTTTCTTTGGATGATTTAAGCTTTGTTAAAGCCATACAAGGACTATATAAGGGTTATTATAGCTTGTACACTCTCCAAGGAAGGTATAATTCTTAAGAACCCAAGATCTTACTTTGAGTTTTATATATGTTCTTGATGGTTTTAGATTAGTTAAGATTATGGTGTTGTTATATGCATAAAAGCATGATTATGTAGTTAGTAGTGATGATTTAAGAGTTTTGATGATTATGATGGTTAATTGAAACCTTCTTGGACTGGTTAAGATGAAAACCATGTATAGTATGCCCGGTGTGGCTTGGATTGATTGTTATGAATTTTAGAACGTTCGATTTATAGCCGTCGTAATGCCGAATTTTCGTTAGACTATTAAACACCGAGCATCACAGTAGCTATAACTCACTGTACAGCTTCATTTTCTGCCATGATAGGATAGATTATGTTTCAAGCTTCGTTTTGATATAAAGATCGCATGAAACGGACTTACGGTTTAGGATTTATGACCAAATTACTAAAAGTAGTTCGAATCCGTAAACGAAAGTTCGTAACTGTAATTGAACCCTCGTAAACTATGTAACGTCATGGCAAATCTTGGTAAATAAATACTAGAGGTAAAAAGGAAGGTGTGAAAGAAAACCGTATGTCAAAAAGATCATTTTTCGATTTATTAAAAATGTTCGAGTCGAGGTTAAACGCGAACGAACCCCTAAAAGACGACTCTTTTATAACTTCGGTAAAACACTTAGAAAACGGGCGATAAAACTCGGAGTATAATATTGGTTCGTAACGATCAACCTTAGAACTCATATGACTTAAGTATGTCCCAAGTATAAATGCAATGACATGTCGTATTAACGAACGAATGTCGGGTCGGATCAGTGATAAAAGTAATCCACAAAAAGGGGTATAACGAGATAACTCGAGAACGTGTTTCGAATTAAGTATAACTTAACTTTTAATATGTTAAGTGATTAATCCCGAATGCCTTGGCTATTTATAGATCACCAAGCTGAACCGGGACCCGCTACCACTACCCCTTACCGTACTCGACTACCAGGCAAGTTCCAATTCCCTTCTTTTAGGCTGTTGTTGTGATTGAATAAATATATATATATATATGCTGATATACATATGCCATTGCATGCATGCCTACTTTCAAGTTGAAGTGATATACTTGTTCCCTGAATGTTATTGTTGGCTTATAAGCTAGATAGTTATATATCAGTTATAAGCCGATTATTGTAAGACCCTCATAGAAGGGCGTATACATCTTATTAATCAAAAATAGACCGGGAGTCAATATTCCTTGATATATCGAGATTACCTCGGAGGAAAATATTTAAGTAAATATTTTCTATTATTTGGGCGACGAATATTATTTGAATATTCGTTCGAGACTAATTATTTTAACGATCCTTACTTCAAATAATTATTTGAACGTAATCATTCGACGAATAATATTCGTCAATATTCATTCGGAGTCGAATTGATTATCGATTATTATTTCGAATACTCTTCTAAAGATGAGACTACTAAATGAATATTATGTGGACATTCATTTAGAATATTATTTCATTAAATAAATATTACTTTTGAAAATTCATTTAAGGTATTAAGTACTTGATGAATATTATCTTCAATATTCATCTGAAGCTTGATTTACTTATCGAATATTATATCGAATATTCCTTTAAAGCTTGGATTACTAAATGAATATTACTTGATATTCATTTAGGATATTATTTATTAAATGAATATTACTTTACTGATATTCATTTAAATTCCTAATTAATTATGAATATTATTTTGAATATTCATCCAGGGTTCTATTTAATCATCGAATATTATTTTAAATATTTTAAATATTCCTTTCAGGTCTTATTGATTAATGAATATTATTTGGAATATTCATTTGAATATTTAATTATGCAATAAATATTCTCTCGATATTTCTTCAAGAATTATTTGAAAAATACTCTGATTATAGATATTCTTTCATATTCCTGAATATTCTTTAAATATTTTTAATTCAATAAATATTCTCTGAATATTTATTCCATACTTAGAATAACCTCAATAAGGTTTATCTTCTTCGATTATTACGAAAAATATTTCGGAGTCATATTATTATTAATCCTATATCAAGGAAGGTTCTCAGACATCATTCTTCTTTGAGTCTACCTCCTTAATAATAAGGGAACCTTACTTGGAAAATGTTATTTATCTTGTCGACTTCCCGGTCATAAAGTATTCCCTTCACTCGCAACTCGGGTGCTGTTGACTTATTAAGTCGTTGCTTACCTTCTCATCTTTCGAGGGGTAAGATCACTGGAACAAGTTGATATCCGTTACCAAGTAATAGCTTGGGAGTTATTGGTAAATTTTCCTTTCCAACTAGATACGACTACTTTGTGGAGTCTTATCAACAAGTATTATACTTGGGGAAAGGGGGACGAACGTTACATTTAGAATCATGAATTCTATTTGAACTAGGAGTCGTGTAAGAGGCCGAGTAGCGCCGGTCCATCCCCTTTGGCCCAACCGTTGGCCGGGGAGAGCTAGTAAGGCGGTACACAAGTAAAGCCGTCAGTTCTTCCTTCTACCGGTAGTAAATCTAAATTGAGCTGTACGATCTCGACTGATCATCAAGATTGGAACAGCGGGCGCGGTGAATACTCCATCATTGGTTCATCATCCAAATTTATTTATTTCCTGCAACATGATTACTGTTGGCAGAGTTGGAAAAGGGTCATAACTGGAATTGCAACCTTTTCTTGCAAGTTCCTCTTCTTAATAACAATAAGAATATCTCGCTTACTTTGATGTAGCAGATATTTCTACAAACAAATACTTTAAGTTACCTTGTAAATTCATCGTTCATATTATACTGGCATCATTTCCGTAAAGGCATGGCATATGGTTTGAAAGATACTTTTGAACTGTTATACATTATCGTTCAGTCATATATTATTGTTGGTGGGCTATTGCTCACCCTTGCTTTATTATTATATCACAACAACAGCTAGACCAGATGACTCGCACAAGGCGCACTCGACGCGGGCGAGGACGATGAGACTACCAGAGCTGAAGAAGAAGCTATTGGTAGGGTATATTTATTCTTTCAGTACCAAGAATATGGTCTAGTATGCCTTATGTAAATGGATGGCAAAGAGTATGTATTTATATTGAAATTCTTTTGGATTGTAAGAACTCATAATGTGATTAATAAAAATTTGAGTGTTACTCTGATTTCATCTCTGGGACTATAACGGGTGTGTTTTATATTATTGTGTTGGGTTATAGAGACGTAATTTATTTTATGTTAAGGAAAGTTCAAGTGTTGTGGACAGAATTGGAAACCGTAACCACCGGATCCCGGACCCCGGATCTGGGGGTGTTACAGAAGTGGTATCAGAGCGTACGTTATAAACCCCAGAGATGAGGTGACGTTAAAACAATAAATTCAATAAGATAATAAGAACTCTTGCCAAGTTCATAGTCGGACTACTTAATGTAGTGATGACATATAAAACCCTTATGGGAACTCGTAAGTATAATGATAGTAACTTAGCTCGATATCGTATCGACGAGTAAGGTGACTGACCTTGAGGCATACGAGCAACAGCGCGATGATGCTTTATATGCTGAAGATCAGCGGGTAATTCGATGGAGTACCCTACTGGAGACCCGGAAGAGGTTCCAGCAGATAAGGAAAATCCTGTTAGGATGAGGAGCTTACCCATGGGTAATGAAGGTCGCAGCCAGAATGACTGTGATGATTAAGATATGGTGCTCAGAAAAGTGAGTATAAAGAACTGATATATTATTAAGAGATCTGAAGATGCATGTTGAATTCATAGCCGGACTACCAGACGTAGTACCAGCAAGAAAGAAGGATTGGAAGAATTACTTGAGATCTTATACGGAAATAGATGAGAATCCTTAGAGATTTTCATCTTAACAAAGAAAGAGCTAGAGGGATGTATGATTATCAAAGACAGTGATATAGGGCGAGGAGCAGAGTCCCTAGGAATAGTTGAGAAGGAGGCAGTAAGTGCCATATCATTTGATAAATGAATTAGTATGAATATGGTCAGTAATAATTCGCCATGAGAAGGCAGGTGTCGTAGGTTGTAAATTATGGAACCAAATTGAGGTTAATAAGGTGGTTTTATTAAGGAAAATGTTCATTTTATGAATGAATCATTTAGAAAGTAAAGACATTGGGAAGTAATAGAATGATTGGGTAAAAGTTATATAAGGAAGTAGTAAGCAAGACAATGATCTCAGAACCTACCGGAAGATAAGACCAGTGAGTCAAGATGAACTCGTAATGAGACTACTGCCAGAGACTGAGTATAGAGTTAATTCAACTCAGTTAAATGATGAACCAGAAACGTTAGATGCATGTGATTCAGAGGAATATTAAATTCCTTCTTCTCTTTGACTGGATTATAGTAGTTACCTTAAGTTTACTCCGACACGGAATTATAATAGATCAAGTAATACGATCAGCAGTTAAAGAGAAAAATGTGAGAAAATCTTCCTGGAGCTAAAAGGTGAAATTGGTAATGACCAAGAGCTGGCATTGCTTAATGGAAAAAGGAGACTTTGTGCTTCCAATGACGCTTCGCATAAAGGGTTAGGTAGACCGACATTTGGTAGTATTGAATATCAGGACGTTGTGACAGGTTTCAGTTTGAAATTATTGATTCCCTTCTAAGGGATGGATATAATTGATTCCTCTCCAGTGGGTAAACTTCCAATCCGATGATGATTATTTCGTTAACTATGACTGCTTATGATTCCACCTGCTTGGAGGTTCATAGAACTATTCTTCAGGTTTCGAAACTGGTCTCCTTGATGTTACCAGTAGGTGGGTAGATTGATCAAAATTTCCCTGAGTCTGGAAAGGAATTCGGTGAATTTTGGCAAACCTTGTCTTTCTGATAATCAGAGAATGTCATGGAACAGAGTAGAAACTGGAGCAAACCCTGTGATTTGGGTAAGGTTGCTATAAAATGGGTTAGTAAACGGACCCTGAGCATTACAATCGACGGTAGTGATAATATGATGAAGTGAGATTGGACGAAAACAGGAAATGTAAGTAAGAAACTAGCCGGACGGAGAAACTCCGGGATTGACTTAAGTGAAAAGGCTGTTATGCCAGGAATGGTAAGCTTGCGTGGCACGCGGGATTGATAAGAATAGTTGAAAAGATAAAAGTGGAGGAAAGGTGACCGGAGACGGTGCCGAGTAGTCGATTAAGACTTATATGGAGTAAAGTTTTGGAAAGGTAGAAAGGTATCAAAGAAGAAGGCACTATGCCGGCAATTGCTAGAAAAGTAATGCTATTAGCCAACCCCTAAAATCATATATTTTTATTTTAGTGTGGCCAGTTGAGGCCAAGTCACAACGGACTATAAAGTGACTAGACCAGCAATGAAAAGACAAAGCAGGGTTGCTTCTAAGTAAGCACCGACTGCAAGGGCTTCTGATATAAAGGAAATATTAATGAGATTGTAGGAGTCTTCTACTAAACCCTTTGCAACCCATGTTTTGATGGGGAATTTACTAGACCTTTTTGGGATGGGGTAACCCGTACTAAAGTGACTCATGTGTATATGGTTGTCCAAGATTTTGAGTAAAATGGGAGTATAGTGACTTGAGATGCATGATGTTAGGGTATCATGAATACCATGAACATATTACGACTAAGGGAAGTAAACAACGAAGGTTTATGAAGAGAGTATAGAAATGGTCAGAGATGGATCAGTATGCTGTAGAAATTTTGTCTAAGGCAAGTACATTTGAGAAGAACGATAAGTACTAATAGATTCACGTTGAACTCGACCAATATTTTCCAAAACATCCTTGCTGCCATTACCAAGTTCTGTAAGAGAGGAGATAGGCATACGTTGCCTTTTTGGAAGGCCAAATAGGCTGACAACTATCTGAAAGAAGAGGGTGGCATTAAGCCACCGATCGATTATCAAATGAGAATGATTGAAAAGAGACCTTTATTAAGGATACATGATCTGATTGCCAATTATAAGATGCAAGAATTCATTGACAGTTGAATTAAGGATAGGATATCAATGAATTAAGACAAACCCTGGGGAATGCACAAGGGGTGGCATTAACCCTAATAACGACATTATGACTTCAGATGATATGAGCTGGACTTGCTAAGGCAACAATGACCGGTAAGGATTATTAAAAAAAAAAAAAAGAGTTCTGGAAAGAACATAGATAGAATTATTAGAGTATTGATCAATGACATTTTGATATACCCTGTACCCAGAAAATACAGGAGGAAGGATGAGGATGACCTATGAAACCTTACAAGGAAAAAGGTAATATTCCGAACTTCAAAATGGAAGTTTGGTAAGGAATGTATGACATAGTAACAGTAATGCCAGATGAGGCATGTATGAGACCATGAGGAAGTATGGATTGAACCTATAAAGGTTGAGATTATCCTAAGATAAGGAAAGAACTAAGAAGAGAAGTATCCTAAGTAGGATGGGGAATAAACGTGATAAAGTTCCCACGAGTAGGTGGAAGCAATGACTTATGGAGAAAGACTGTTAAATATATTTTTCTTCATCAGCAGAGCTTAAGGGAGAATGCTTTCACCCAAAAATGATGGGAATGAGGTAGAAATGTTTGAATTGGAATATATCCAAGGAACAAGGATTACCAGAAATTATTATTATCAGGAAAGGCCAATGAGGTGGCCGACAGTTTAAGTATAAAGGAATAATTATAAATGTTCATACCGAAGAAACAAAATGATATTTGGAAAGACCTTGAAGGTCATATTGGAGTGGAGGAAGTTACATTCCTTTTGATGATTGTGCAAGAATCGAAGGTAATAATAGTTTAAGTAAAGATTCGATTCCTGATGGAGTCTTAAGCATATTACGTACCTTAGAAGGTCCCGTTTTGAGGCAAACCAGGACCATGGTACAAAATTGATGAAGTAAACCGTTAAGTTTCCAGTCTTTTATGGAAGATGCATGAGTGATAGTTTCATCAACCGGACCTAGCTGCGATACTTGAAACTCTTCTGCAATTCTATCTACTTCATGTTATATCTACATCAAGTTCAGGAAGTGTTTCGTATGGATAAGGAATAGTGATCACTTTGTCTCCCTAAGGGATTTGAAACCCGTAGGGTTAGCTATTAATGCACTACGTAAACAACAAGCGATGGTGATTCTTCTAAGAAAGTAGATGACAATGTAAAGATAAAGACAGTGCTGCCATTGATTAACTAAATGGCATGTTGATGAATGACAAACAAGTTTATGTTATTGTACTTCTGCGCAAACAAGATAGAGAATATGAGGTTGATGATTCATGATGTTAAAGATATTCCCATGGAAAGAATTAATGAGATTTGGAGGGAAGGGCGGTTGAGCCCGAGACTTATTGGGCCACCTGAGAGTTTAAAATGTTCGGACGGTGGTATTCGAGCCAGCCTTACCCCCAAAATTATAGCACGGTCATAACGGGTTTTCATGTGGCCAGGCTACGCCAGTAAAATGCAAATGTTCAACAGATGATAGGAGTACAAGAATGTAGATATATGACCTGGTCCGACTTACGAAAGACAACCTGTGGAAAACCATGGATAGAAAAGAACAAGTAATGAGAAACAAGGTTGGCAGAAGTAGATTATATGAATCTAAGTTAAAGGAATCGGGCCAGATTCATTTCGGAAAGTTTAAATTGAAATAACGTGATGATTATAGAGTAAATGAGACGGAATACCGATAAGGAGGTACCAAGTGCAAAAAGGTGTCTCAATAAAGAGGTGAAGGTGAAAGTAAATAACAGAAGTAAATAAGAATCAGATAATAAGAAGGATGTGATTGATAAAGAAAAGGCTGGGGAAGCAACTATGGAATGAGAAGCAAGGAGTGTTATGAATGGGTTTTCTAATGAATTCTCAGGATGACAACCTGATAGTGTCAATACTATAGTTATGAAAAAGCTAGTAACATGATATGGGATGTCAGTAATAATGATGCCAAGTGAGAAACCTAAGATTTAACCTGAAAGGTTGAAGGATTTCCCGAATGTGAGTATCGCTAAGATTGAACAAGAGTATTTGTCCATAGAATAATGGACAAAGCAGCAAGATATGTTGACACATGAGATTGCGATCAAATAGTATTGGATATAATTATGATTAATTTCTTCTTTGATAAACCTCTATAGTTCAGAGGTAAATTCTGAGTATGATATTCTACAATCATGGAAGCTTTCTATAATCCTTTAGAACTCTTTTCTCTTCTTCTCTCTTATTCATCTTCTTTATGAATTGAGAAGAACAACCCTTTTTGGAGGGGAGGTACTGCTACGTGCCTATCTGTCTATGTGATAGAAGTCTAAGTGGAATGCTATGACTTGTTTAATTGCTTGTCAAGTACTAAAGGCTGGCCCCCTTCTGTACGAACTATGCAATATAACAAATGTTCAATTGATCATAGTGATCTCTCAACAAATCTTTCCACTTCTCTATATTGATCTAGATTGCGAAGATTAAAGCGATCAGGAAATGCACAGTACGAGCGAGGTTACCTCCGAATCGTAGGGTGATAGTGATACCAATGTTACTGCAGGTATCAATAAGGATAAGACTGAGTAAAAGTATAACCCGGATAGTGAGTTGTACGAAAAGTAGCAACGTTGATGGAAAAAGGATAAAGTATGAATTGTAGCACTAGAAGATGTGCTGAGGAAGGGTAGAACGAATAAGAATTGACCGGGAAGCTAAAGAGTGAACGACAGGCAAACGACTCTTTGCTTCCTACCTGATTCCGGGACGGAATCCTTTTAAGGAGGGGAGACTGTAAGAACCCCAAATTTTGGATATAATTAAAACTTTTATTAAGTAATGATAAAATGAGGAACAATGATTCCAACAACAAGGTCACCAGCTCTAATGAATGGTGGTTTCAAAGAACAATGATTGTAATGAATGGATATTGCCTTGGACAATGATCCTGATGCATTGGTATATTGTCAGAATAGAGTAATTCGATGGTTGAGGACCTAGATAAGAATAATCTACCATCTAGGAAGGAGCTAATGGATCCTTGAAGAGAAATGAATACGTGCATAGTATTTCCTATACGTGCATAGTATTTCCGTACGTGCATAGTATTTCCCGTACGTGCATAGTGTTTCCTGTACGTGCATAGTAATTTGGTGGATGAATAGTGACTTTGTAAGTTGGAAAACTTTTCACGCCACCCTATGTACAGGACGTGTTATGGATGTTTCGAAGTCATATTAGTAATACGCGGAGGAAATAAGTGAATGCAGAGACGATCGGAATTCAGAAATTCCAAATTCTTTTTCGGTACAATATTTGACCGAACCGTAAAGAGCCTATCAATACGATCAAGACAAGAGTATTATAATGTTAAGGATTCAAGGATTTTATTTATTAAGTATGATTTGAGGATTTAGAATGAAAACCTTTGAGTTAGAATAACAAGTGTTCTAGAAATCGCTAGAACTTTATAACAAGATTAAGCGATCAAGCAAACGCGAAAGAAATTACGGATTAAATACGTAACGAGATAAAAAAAAACCCTACTTGATCAGCTGGGGTTATATATAAGAATATTTGGTGGAAATGAAATGAAGAAAAGAAATGAAAAAGGGAGTAATGAGGTGGATGGACAAGAAGAAAACAACAAGGCTTCACATCATCAATTTTTCTAACACACCATAAACCTTTGACACTTGTATTAAGAGGAGTATTAGCAGCTATACCCACTTATACATATCACAAATATCATTTGACAACTAGCCAAGCAAACACCACCTCTCCCCCATTTTTCCAGCAGTTGCATTTTCCAGGGCAGGGGTCTTTGCCATTTTTTTTCACCTAGATCTACTCATCTAAAAATCATGAAAAAATTCATGGAGCTTCTACACATCAAGGTGAAGTTGGGGATTTAATTTCATAATTTTTGAAGATCGTTTGGATGGGTAAATAAATTCGAGAAGTTCACTGTTTTTCCCCCAAAACCAAGGCACTTCGAATTTTGGAGTTTTAAGATTTCAAAATCCACCTTCCAACCATTGTTTGATCTCCAAATTTTTATGGTGAGTCCTATATTTCATAAAAATGATCTCCTAGAAATCTTAGCTTCAAACTCCATGTTTTCCATTTTCAAATAAATCCTCAAAGATGAGGGTGAATAGTGTTTTCAAGAAACTAACTTTGATTTCTTGGTTTCTTTGGATGATTTAAGCTTTGTTAAAGCCATACAAGGACTATATAAGGGTTATTATAGCTTGTACACTCTCCAAGGAAGGTATAATTCTTAAGAACCCAAGATCTTACTTTGAGTTTTATATATGTTCTTGATGGTTTTAGATTAGTTAAGATTATGGTGTTGTTATATGCATAAAAGCATGATTATGTAGTTAGTAGTGATGATTTAAGAGTTTTGATGATTATGATGGTTAATTGAAACCTTCTTGGACTGGTTAAGATGAAAACCATGTATAGTATGCCCGGTGTGGCTTGGATTGATTGTTATGAATTTTAGAACGTTCGATTTATAGCCGTCGTAATGCCGAATTTTCGTTAGACTATTAAACACCGAGCATCACAGTAGCTATAACTCACTGTACAGCTTCATTTTCTGCCATGATAGGATAGATTATGTTTCAAGCTTCGTTTTGATATAAAGATCGCATGAAACGGACTTACGGTTTAGGATTTATGACCAAATTACTAAAAGTAGTTCGAATCCGTAAACGAAAGTTCGTAACTGTAATTGAACCCTCGTAAACTATGTAACGTCATGGCGAATCTTGGTAAATAAATACTAGAGGTAAAAAGGAAGGCGTGAAAGAAAACCGTATGTCAAAAAGATCATTTTTCGATTTATTAAAAATGTTCGAGTCGAGGTTAAACGCGAACGAACCCCTAAAAGACGACTCTTTTATAACTTCGGTAAAACACTTAGAAAACGGGCGATAAAACTCGGAGTATAATATTGGTTCGTAACGATCAACCTTAGAACTCATATGACTTAAGTATGTCCCAAGTATAAATGCAATGACATGTCGTATTAACGAACGAATGTCGGGTCGGATCAGTGATAAAAGTAATCCACAAAAAGGGGTATAACGAGATAACTCGAGAACGTGTTTCGAATTAAGTATAACTTAACTTTTAATATGTTAAGTGATTAATCCCGAATGCCTTGGCTATTTATAGATCACCAAGCTGAACCGGGACCCGCTACCACTACCCCTTACCGTACTCGACTACCAGGCAAGTTCCAATTCCCTTCTTTTAGGCTGTTGTTGTGATTGAATAAATATATATATATATATGCTGATATACATATGCCATTGCATGCATGCCTACTTTCAAGTTGAAGTGATATACTTGTTCCCTGAATGTTATTGTTGGCTTATAAGCTAGATAGTTATATATCAGTTATAAGCCGATTATTGTAAGACCCTCATAGAAGGGCGTATACATCTTATTAATCAAAAATAGACCGGGAGTCAATATTCCTTGATATATCGAGATTACCTCGGAGGAAAATATTTAAGTAAATATTTTCTATTATTTGGGCGACGAATATTATTTGAATATTCGTTCGAGACTAATTATTTTAACGATCCTTACTTCAAATAATTATTTGAACGTAATCATTCGACGAATAATATTCGTCAATATTCATTCGGAGTCGAATTGATTATCGATTATTATTTCGAATACTCTTCTAAAGATGAGACTACTAAATGAATATTATGTGGACATTCATTTAGAATATTATTTCATTAAATAAATATTACTTTTGAAAATTCATTTAAGGTATTAAGTACTTGATGAATATTATCTTCAATATTCATCTGAAGCTTGATTTACTTATCGAATATTATATCGAATATTCCTTTAAAGCTTGGATTACTAAATGAATATTACTTGATATTCATTTAGGATATTATTTATTAAATGAATATTACTTTACTGATATTCATTTAAATTCCTAATTAATTATGAATATTATTTTGAATATTCATCCAGGGTTCTATTTAATCATCGAATATTATTTTAAATATTTTAAATATTCCTTTCAGGTCTTATTGATTAATGAATATTATTTGGAATATTCATTTGAATATTTAATTATGCAATAAATATTCTCTCGATATTTCTTCAAGAATTATTTGAAAAATACTCTGATTATAGATATTCTTTCATATTCCTGAATATTCTTTAAATATTTTTAATTCAATAAATATTCTCTGAATATTTATTCCATACTTAGAATAACCTCAATAAGGTTTATCTTCTTCGATTATTACGAAAAATATTTCGGAGTCATATTATTATTAATCCTATATCAAGGAAGGTTCTCAGACATCATTCTTCTTTGAGTCTACCTCCTTAATAATAAGGGAACCTTACTTGGAAAATGTTATTTATCTTGTCGACTTCCCGGTCATAAAGTATTCCCTTCACTCGCAACTCGGGTGCTGTTGACTTATTAAGTCGTTGCTTACCTTCTCATCTTTCGAGGGGTAAGATCACTGGAACAAGTTGATATCCGTTACCAAGTAATAGCTTGGGAGTTATTGGTAAATTTTCCTTTCCAACTAGATACGACTACTTTGTGGAGTCTTATCAACAAGTATTATACTTGGGGAAAGGGGGACGAACGTTACATTCAGAATCATGAATTCTATTTGAACTAGGAGTCGTGTAAGAGGCCGAGTAGCGCCGGTCCATCCCCTTTGGCCCAACCGTTGGCCGGGGAGAGCTAGTAAGGCGGTACACAAGTAAAGCCGTCAGTTCTTCCTTCTACCGGTAGTAAATCTAAATTGAGCTGTACGATCTCGACTGATCATCAAGATTGGAACAGCGGGCGCGGTGAATACTCCATCATTGGTTCATCATCCAAATTTATTTATTTCCTGCAACATGATTACTGTTGGCAGAGTTGGAAAAGGGTCATAACTGGAATTGCAACCTTTTCTTGCAAGTTCCTCTTCTTAATAACAATAAGAATATCTCGCTTACTTTGATGTAGCAGATATTTCTACAAACAAATACTTTAAGTTACCTTGTAACTTCATCGTTCATATTATACTGGCATCATTTCCGTAAAGGCATGGCATATGGTTTGAAAGATACTTTTGAACTGTTATACATTATCGTTCAGTCATATATTATTGTTGGTGGGCTATTGCTCACCCTTGCTTTATTATTATATCACAACAACAGCTAGACCAGATGACTCGCACAAGGCACACTCGACGCGGGCGAGGAAGATGAGACTACCAGAGCTGAAGAAGAAGCTATTGGTAGGGTATATTTATTCTTTCAGTACCAAGAATATGGTCTAGTATGCCTTATGTAAATGGATGGCAATGAGTATGTATTTATATTGAAATTCTTTTGGATTGTAAGAACTCATAATGTGATTAATAAAAATTTGAGTGTTACTCTGATTTCATCTCTGGGACTATAACGGGTGTGTTTTATATTATTGTGTTGGGTTATAGAGACGTAATTTATTTTATGTTAAGGAAAGTTCAAGTGTTGTGGACAGAATTGGAAACCGTAACCACCGGATCCCGGACCCCGGATCTGGGGGTGTTACAAAGAAATTATCACTAGAGAGAGAGAGGTATTGGATGTGTTTAGGCTGCGAATTGGATGAATAACTCTAGACCCTAAGGGGGTATTTATAGGTTTGACAATACTTGTTTGCTACACAACTCCCTTAATTAGTTAAACGTGTTAATTAAGATAAGGCGGTAACGAAAAGATAAGGATAAAACTTGTGCACTACACAATATCTGTAATTAAATCAAATCTCGGATTAAATTAAAATCAATCAAATAGATTTTGATTTAACTGAATTAATCAAAACAGGTTTTTGATTAATTTTTTTAAGCTCAAGCCCAGTGGAAATAAACAGTTAGTAAAAACTGGTCTGGGTTCAATCGGCCCAATTTTCTGCTACATACGTGTCCGCTGGTCGCACAAGTAGAAAGCCCGAAGGCTTGCGAAACCTCGGAATTTCCCTCGCATCAAATTCCACTTCCAAGAGATCAACTTTGAGCAATCATATCTCATTCATCCCATAACCATTTTGAGTAATTAAACATGCTTCAGAAAGCTCTCACGGAGGAGAACATAATCCAAGCATCACCCGTTATGCGCACGCAACAAATGACTACTCAAAACTAGGCTCAAAATGACTTGTTAATGTGGGGAAAAATCCACATTTTTCCAACAGCACCAACTCTTGGGTATATCAAGGTGATAAAAATGTCAAAACGTGACTGATACGTAAGAGTGGGTTGTGACAGGGGAGGAGAGTATCGTGTTAACAAAATTCATTTAAAAAGATGAGTTATTATTGTCAAATGGATCGCTGGGACACGTTTGTTCAATTGTTCGTTTAAAATTTTAGGAAGATGGAAAGCTATTGAAAAATGGGAGATTGAAATAAAGAATCTTACACATAATCATCAACCTTCAAAACTTTTGTCTGGGCATCCCTCGCATCATCGCTTTATTAAAGAAGAATTTGTTCGCATTCAAGAAGTGACAATTTTCGATATTACACCTAAACAAATACTTTCTTCTCTTCGACAAGGCAATGGAAACTTAAAATCAATATCTAGAAGTGTGTACAATGCTAGAGCTAAATTTTGGAAAAAAGTTTGTTTGGATGCACTATCCTTGAAGCATTATTCGAAGAATTATGATAATGTGATTTTATTTTTGATATGCAACATGATCATGGCGACCATTTGACTTATCTATTCATTGCACATCTTGTATCTATCACATTGACCAAAAATTACTCATCAATTTTTATCATGGACTATACGTACAAGACCAACCAGTATGGGATGTCGTTACTCAATATTATCGAGTTTACAAGTTTCAGTAGCACATTTTTCTCTGCATTCGTATTTCTGAGAAAAGATGAAACATCTTATTACATTTGGGCACTTAAAAGATTTGTCAAAGTTTTGGGTATGGTGCGTCATCTATCGGCGATTGTGAGTTACAGGGAATTAGCTTCAATAAATTCTTTTAAATTATTTTTTCAGAGACTCCACATCTTTTGTGTGTATGGCACATTGAGAAAAATATATTGGGAAAGTGTAAAAAAGATTCAAGACGAGCAAGGAATGGGATTCGTTTATAGTAGATTGGACGCACGTGATCAAGTCACTTGTTGAAGATTATTTCTATATTGCATGGGTTGCTTTTATAGAAAAATATAAGATTACGAGCTTGTGATTAACTACATTAACAACACCTGGCTCTTTACAGGACATGCTCATTAACAACTCCATTGTTTTGTCATATTACAGGACATGTCTCATTATATACTCTCAAAGAACTTTTCAAATAGTATGAGTTGGCTATTTCAAATGTGTCATCCATATGTAAAGATAATTTCACTACTTCTATGGGTCTTTCATGTGCTCCCAAAATTAAGGCGACAAATTTTTAACCTTTACAACTTATTGATATTCATCCACATTGGAGACTCGCTTTAAAGTCTTTTAGATGTGCTAATAAGGAGATATGAAATTGAAGGTTTGCTTGAATAAATTCATGAAACTATCAATGAATGCCTTTAACTCTTAAAGAAGATGTGCATGAGAAGATTGTTGACATTATTGGTTTTTCGATTCCATTGACACATGGACCTAGAGCACATCCTCATAAAGGAAGATCATAAAAAAGAAAGAACAAGAGCTCCACAGTTCGAGAACCTTCGCTTTTGGAGATTGTGGAAGGAGCCAAAAGTTCACATTGATGACTGTAAGTTACTGTGATTATTGCGTCTTACCTATGCATGAATATTTACTATAATTTGTGTGAATGTTAGCTTCTTCGTGTTATATTATGTTCCATAAAGCTTCAGCTTGATGCAAACATTATAGTCAGAAGCATTTTTACTCTGTTCTTATTTAGTGATTAGTATATTTGTGATAAGAAATTTTCAGATTGTATAATCGGGCTAGTAATGCTACTTGAGTTCTCTGTTAAGCCCAAATATTTGTGTACTTACTTTTTTTTTGTGTTTGTTATATTTTTTATGTTTTGCAGGTCTTGGATTGAACAAGTGCAAATCAAAGTATTTGAATGGGAAAATAGGCTAGCTGAGAGGAGGCTATTGTTAGGAAATTTACACAATCGGAGATTCACAAATAACCAATATAGAGCACATACACAACCAATTGATTAGTTGACAAGATCCACCAAAGCGCAGTCACACGTTATTCAAGTATTACTTCTACTTCTATCAATAATAATTAAAAGTAAAATAAGAACACCAAACAATATTTGGCATGGAAACACCCATGTCCCAACTCGTATTATTAATCCAAATAATTATCAATAATACATCAAAACAATAACATCTCAACGGTGTCCCAAACTGATACTTAAGCCAAATAATGCTTAAGCATCTCCCAAACAATATCCAAGACTACCTCTCTTAAGTATTCATACTTCAAACAAATACAATATGACTATGTATATATAGCCATCCAAAACTTAGCCACCAATACTTACCATACTTGTTCTACAAATCTTACCATACTTGTTATACAAGCCTTCCAATTCTTTGCACCTAATTACCCAACTTAGTGATCAAGACATAACATATATAATAATTATCTTCACATACAATTATTATCTAACCCATATATATCTTGGACCACCCAAGCCCATAACATCATATCGGGTTGAAACCCAACAATCCTCCCCTTCAACCAATACCATATCGAATTGAACGGTAACCATGAAGCCATCGACGTCCATTCTCCAATGCCTCCCCTCGAACAAGAATCTCGTCCTCTTGCTCCTCCAATCTTTGAGTGTCGCTAAAACCCGTAGAGTGACCCTTCAAACCACCGTTCTTCACCATAACGAATGTATCCATCTACAAAATCACGTGCATCAACCACCACGAGTGCCCTTCCACATGTTGAGTCACCCGATCCTTGCTTTCACAATCTTTCGGCTTCCTATAGAAAATCACTAGTATCATCCAAATAGTTAACTTGGTTGATCAAGCCATTGAAACAATTACGATGTCCTCTTCCATCTTCTTCCATCTTGAGTCCGAACACAGGATTGATCCACGGTGCAAGCCAACCGCCAAACCGCACGTAACTTTTCTCTTCCCGCTTTAGTAGTCTCCTTGTCAGCAAATCCATCATTGTACTGTGTCATACCAATTGAACCTCGAACTTTCCCCCAACCTCATCCATCTCGAACCTGAACCTTGACTCTTGATACGACTTGTTAGGGGACTTGCACACAATCCGAGATTCACAAATAACCAATATATAACACATACACAACCAATTGATTAGTTGACAAGATCCACCAAAGCGCAGTCACACGTTATCCAAGTATTACTTCTACTTCTATCAACAAGAAGTAAAAGTAAAATAAGAACAATAACACCTCAACGGTGTCCCAAACAATATTTGACGTGGAAACACCCATGTCCCAACTCGTATTATTAATCCAAACAATTATCTATAATATATCAAAACAATAACACCTCAACGGTGTCCCAAACTGATACTTATATAACGACCTAGAAATTTACGTGTATTTAATTAAGTGTTTAAATAGTTTTTAAATGATAATTATGTGATGGATATATTTCATGAAGTCAAGGTATGTGTGAAAATCATGTTTATGTGATTATGTGATGATTGGTATGTGTTATATGTTCGTGAAATTTTACTTGTATTTTTAGAGCATTAAAGTATTTTTAAAGTGCATTTTTAATTTTCTAAAAATCTTATAAAATTATTGGAGTCGTTTAAATTCATGAAATCTTTTGCATTATCATCTTTGTGATATTAGTTAGTTTTCAAAATTAATGTGAGTATTTAATTGTGAGTTTTGGTATTTTAAAATGATTTAAAAAGCTTTATTTCTTTTAAAGGTTCTTTATTTCAAAAATTCATATAAAATTCATTTTTGACTCAAAAATTATTTTAAAAATATGGGAGGTTTGTAATTTCATAAACTTCATTTTAGAATTTTAAAAATTATTTTCTCCTATTTTCCTATCTTATTTCAATTTTAGATTGATTAAAATCTGTTTTTAGAAAAGAAATAGATTTTCAGCAATTATCAATTTACGAAAATGCCCTTAAGGGCTATATCCTCACCACCGCCCACTTTCCTCTTCATTTCTCTATCTCTCTCTCGACTGTAAGCTCTCCCTCTCCTCTCTTCTTCATTCCTTTCGATTTTAATCTCTAAATCATGTTTTAGTTTTGTTTTAATCCTCTACAACATGTTCTTGTATCTAGTTAATGAATTTGTGGAGTTTTGTGTGATAGTCGGTGTGTGTATGTATATGTTCATGTGGTGTTCGAATTTGACATGCAAGGGCCGGGAGATGAAGTTTGATTGATTTAAAGCTTGAAAATGATGTGTGGATGATTAAAATCAATTTTTTGAATTAGGGTTTGGGTTGATTTGGGTATCTCGGTCGAAACCCACCATTGGTGGCATTTTCCAGCGAGTAACCGACCATGAGTGATGGTCCGGTTGCTGTGAGGTCTTGTAAGCTTGTATAGATGATTGATGATAAGGAATTTCTGATTGCAAGATATAGTACTAATTCGAATTTTTTGAATTAAATAAATTAAGAAAATAATTGTTAGATGATTAATCTTTGATAAATTAGAGATGTAAATGATGATTATGATGTTTACTGTTAATTATAGATTTTGATTGAGTGTTATATGAATTTATAGAAATGCATGTGTAATTTCTTGAATTATTGTATTTAATTCGAATTTTGTGAATTAATTTGAATTACTCGAATTTATATAAGTTATTTGTAATAGTTAGAGGTTGATTCTAATGATTATATGCTAAGTGTTATTTGGTAAACATGTAAGCTTAATTTTCGGAAATTATATATGAGTTAAATTCGGATTTCTTAATTTAGATATGAATTTGTGATTTAGTAAATATGATTTACTGATTTATTGATTTTATTCTATAATTAGTAAAATTACGAAATTGTTGACACTTGGTTTATGTTTTCGAATTAAGTGATAAGGTAAATGGTATGTGTAAGTAGTCGAACTGATATGTGTGCTAGTATGAGATGTCAGTATCAAACTGTATGTATAAATGATCATTATTTGTTATGGTAATGTAAAGTCGATAATTGTATAGTGCAGGTTTATAAATAAACTCTGATGAGTATGATTGGTTTATATGATACCTAGTAGTATCAAGTAATGTGATGGTGATTTGGTCATAGATTTGAAATCCATTGGTATTATTTTGATTGTGTTTTGTGTCGGCTATGTTCCGACGGGCTAGTCCTATAAACAGAGGAGATGCTGCCCGATTTTCGTTAGAATTATAAGTCATAAAGTCTATAGTGTAAAGTTATAAGCTGATTCAAGTTAAGTTGGTATTGTGTGTTATGTGCTTAAGTGGCTTACGTGATTGCATGCTATAGATACTATGTGTTAAGTGTTTATGTGATAATAGTAAGCTATTTGGTAAGTTATATGTATTAAGCGTTAACGCGTTATAAGAATCATTGGGGTAGAATAGGATTAGACGTATAAGAAGTGTAGTATACTAAAAGTAGTACTTATGTTTATGTAGATACGAAGGACGTAGGCCCTAGCAACAAGGGAAAAGCTAAGGTTGAGTATCAGTGACTGAGCTGTTAGCTGTTGCATTCTACCGAGGGCAAGAAACTCTGTCTTTCTCTACAATTTATATTCTTGAAACTGATATGCCCTGTTGATTCAAGCATGTCTATCTTATACCATGTTGATCATAAATCGTGTTAAACCTATCTTTGCATGTACCCAAAATTTTGTTATCAACTATTACACAACCTTTAAACCCTAAAATAACATAATTCTTTCTAATTGCTTCTTGACCATATATGTCAGACAAGTTGCCATAATTAAATCAAATTGACGGACAGATAAACCAGTGTTCTACTTAACCTATGTCCGTGACCTGTTTAACCTATGTTGACCCTAAAACTTATAAAAGATTCATTGTGTCCTAAACACTGTCTTAAAAACTTGATTACCTGTATTATTGTTCTTAAACCCTACAACTTGATCAGTTACTTTTAAACTAGTCCTAATTCACATCTTTGACCTTTGACTTGAGTTTCTTACCTTGTATCCTGATCAAAGCCTTGATTACTTTTGAGTCTATATCTTCTTGATTCAGACTTGTACCTCTATTCCCTTGATGCAGAAAACTTAGTCAAACCCTTTGACTTTTATCATTGCAAATAAAAATGAGTTGTTTCCTTAAAATACTTTGAAGTTACTTAGACTGGGCTGATTTGTTATCAGTGAGTCGAAGGTGCTTCGGAGTAAAGGTTTTTGAAAGGATTTAAGTACTCAAGTGTTTTCCAAATTTTTAAAAAAAAGTTTTATAAATCTTAAATGTTTTCAAAAGATGATTTATAAAGTGTTAGGAACTCCGTCAAAATGGTTTCTACGGATTCCTGACGATTGGAGAGGCGTGAGCGAATGGGTAATGCCGGTTCCGCCTATTTGTGTGTATTATGGTGTAGTTCTGGTCTATCCAGTCCAACACCCTTATAGGCCAATGTGTTGCCTCTTGGGAACCCAAGCTATCCTAATGAAAGGATTAATGTCCAGAGGGATTTTGTGTCCGTTATGGGGACTTTATGGGCTTATCACCCGTATTGTCTATGTGAAGTAAAACCTCCAATCAGTTTTCTTAAAGTGAATGAATAATTTTATATACTGTGAAATGAAATTGGCTTACCATTGGAAATGTCAATTGCTTTACACATATTCTGGTAACCATTGTTATTATGTTTATCAGTTGATACCCTGTCATTATTAAATGCCATATTTCTTTTACTGTTTCCAGTATACTTATGTCATATCCTGTTCTACTGTCACCCTGTGATATCCTGCTATACTGCTTTCAGTTTGAGATCTTTAGTTACTTGCTGAGCGTTGGCTCATTATTATGTTTGTCTAACCCTTTTGACAGTAGCTTAAGAATCATGGTTCGTACCATTCAAACTGCGAGGAAGCGCACTTACCGTGAGCCTGAGGTGGTTTCTTTTGAGATAGCTCCCGAGGTAGATGCAATAAC
Organism: Saposhnikovia divaricata; assembly: GCA_036435485.1. Lineage (NCBI taxonomy): Eukaryota > Viridiplantae > Streptophyta > Magnoliopsida > Apiales > Apiaceae > Saposhnikovia > Saposhnikovia divaricata. Next base: position 60,256,826 of record CM071597.1, on the reverse strand, counting down.
AGCTTAGTGATGAGAGTTTTTGAATTAGTTGTGAGAACTGGTAGATAGAACTTTTGATCAAGGGTTTGTAATAATGATTTTAATTCGAATCTGGTTTGTAATAATAAACAGTTAGACGTTGGATTGCTTGTTTCATACCATTACCTGTGAAAGATCCAGGTGAGTAGAGTTGGGGTCAGTCAACATGCTTTATTATTATTTATTTATTTTAGAGTGTTTGTATCTAGTGCGTTAGTAACTCCCCAATCTAGACCCCAGATTGGGAGGGCGTCACACTTAAGCAAAACAATGCTTAAGCATCTCCCAAACAATACCCAAGACTACATCTCTTAAGTTTTCACACCATAGACAAATACAATATGACTATGTATATGTAGATATCCAAAACTTAGCCACCAAGACTTACCATACTTGCTCTACAAGTCTTACCAGACTTGTTGTACAAGCCTTCCAATTCTTGGTACCCAATTACCCAACTTAGTGATCAACACATACCATATATAATAATTGTCTACACATACAATTATTATCTAACCCAGATATATCTTGGACCATCCAAGCCCATAACATCATATTGGGTTGAAACCCAATAGCTATGAAATTCAAAGATTATTTTTATTTTTTTTCTAAATATGCATGTTCAAGTGATAGAAATTGTGAAGAATAAAAAGTATTACCTTTTGTTTTAGATTAGATGAGAGAAAATGATTTGTGTTATGTAGTATCTGGCACATATTTTTGTGCTTTAAAATTTCTATTTTGCAAAAAATGTATATACTCCTTCCGTCCCTCTCATTTCTTTACCTCCCTCTCATTTCTTTACTTACCATAAATAGTAACTTTTAACAATAAAATACATTATTACATCCACTACTTCACTCCACTTTTTCAACACTTTATAGTATTATACTCACTACTTTACTTATTTTAACAATAAAATCACTATTACACCTACTACTTCACTTATTTTAATATTAAAATCACTATTACACTCACTACTTCATTTAACTTAACAATATTTCTTGGTCTCCGTGCAAAAAGGCAACGTAAAGAACCTTGAGGGACGGAGGGAGTAGCTTTTATTGGTTAATAATAGAGTTCATCAATATAAACTTGGATGAATGTAAGTTGCTAAAACCTTTTCTTAGTGTTGCCGAAACGAAATTTTTTAAATAGAGTAAATTACAAGGTGGTGGCAAAAATTTGCACAAATTTTCAAAATGTTGGCCACGCCTTCAGATTATCAAATTGTTGGTCGTAGTTTTGCTCCGCATTTTGAAAATGTGGCGCCCGTCAAATACCCAGTAACGGCTGTAACGGAGCAAAGGGCAAAAAGGGGTTTTAATAAAATACAACGGTCATATTGTATGTATATATAATAATGACTCTATAATAGGTAAGAATACAACCCTAGAACATATATTTATACTTTCCTTGCACCCAACTAACAGAAAAAACATGGCATACTGTTACTGTGGTAGACTTGCAGTGGATAGAGTGGCTTGGACTGATGCTAATGCTGGTCGAAGATTCAAGAATTGCATCGATGGAATTGGTGGTTGTAGGTATTTCCAATGGGTTGACGCTCCTCTTTGTAATAGAGCAAGAGTTGTAATTCCAGGTCTTTTGAGGAGGTTGAAAGCCATGGAAGCTGAGCATGAGCTTCAATTGATTAAAGTTCAGAAGAGGGAAAATAGAAAATCGATGGTTTGATTTATTTTAAGCTTTATTGCTTTGTTATTAGTCTATATGTTTAGCGGCAGTTAGGAGTAATGAGGTGAGGAGTAATGAGGTCTGTGTATGGTAGGTATATCTGTAATGAATTGTAGTTGGTATTTATTGTGTGAACAAGATCGAAAAAAAGCTTTGCTTTGCAGTTGGTTTGTGTATCTATAAATATTGTAGTTGGTATTTAATGAAATTGCAGTTGCCATTGGAATGAAAATAGATCCATGCTTTCTTATAAATAAAGTTCGGTATTGACATACAATGCATTTCTTTGCTTTGATTGTAGTTGATCAATATTGGAATGAAAGCACTTACAAAAAACTTGGCATGAAACCCTCAAAATGTATATCTTGGCATAGAAAAGACAGACATAGTTTGCCACATAACTTACAAACCACATTACTTGGCACACAAAAGCACTTAAATGTTTACAATTTGCATAGTTGGCAGACTTAGATAGACAGACATAGTTTACAGACTTAGACAAACAGAGTGAAATAGAAAGGTGGAATTAAATACTTCAATCCATATATTTTTTGTTAATTTTCTTCTCCCTTGAACTTCTTGTCCTTAAAACTGCAGTCCTTGTTGTCACAATTTGCTTTTTCTTTTGCCATGTTTTAGGAATCACACCACTTGATCCTGGATTGAGAGGTGTAGTTGGAGCAGTAAAAACACCTCCTTGACTATCATCTACCTCAGTTGTAGGTTGGGATGTACTTGGAACAAATTTAGTATGAAAGTGTTGGTCACCTTCCTCATTTTAATCAACTTGATCACCTTGCACTTCTTCATCACCACCTTGATCACCTTGCACTTCTTTCTCACCACCTTGATCACCTTGCACTTCCTTATCACCACCTTGATTACCTTGAGCTTGATTATCACCACCTTGATCACCTTGAGCTTGATTATTAGCATCATTTGTAGCCTCAATATTAGCATCATTCGTAGCCTCAGTATTAGCCACAACTAATGGAAACAATAAATAATGTTGTTAGCAATATGTATAGCTTTTTCATATAAAGTTAGCTCATCTTTTAATAAAGGTAAGGCATTTATACCTTTTTCATTGCTGCCATGTTCCTCTCATAGTGATATAATGTTGCTGACTTTGCTGCACTCCATAATAAAGTCCTTAGACCTGATCCTTTGTGCTTCTTATGCATGTTGTACAAATGCATTACACAGAATCTGTGTTCTGCATTTGGATACAACTCCTCAAGTGCATTGATACATGAGACATATATAAAGCACTACAGCATAATAACAAAAATTAAAGGGCATTGTACCTTATGCTTATCACTAATAAAAGTCCAAGCTCTATCATTGGTCATATTCAAGTCATATTTCAGCTTGCTTAAAAGCCAACACCAATTCTCTGCGTTTTCAGCATATACAACACTCTATGCTATGGGATACATCCCATCTTCGGTATCCAATCCAACAGTTGTTAATAACTGCCCCCATATGGCACTTTCATGTGGCAACCATCAAACCCCACCACTGGTCTACAACCTGCCTTAAATCTCCTCTTCACTAGCCCAAGACAAATATAAATCCTTTTAAACCTACCCCTGTCTTGGTCAGGTTCAGGATCTTCCAGTTCAATTGTCAGTGTAGTATCAGGCGTAACTCTCTTAACTTCATTGCCATAAACCCATATCTGAGCAAAAGATTCTTCATGAGTTTTATTGATCACCTTTAAAGCTATATTTTTAGCTCTATAGCACATAGATTTGTTCACATTACAACCACGATCATTAACAACCTTCTTCTGAAAAGCTTAACCTTCCCACTGAGAATTCATCCTGATTTCATCAATGTACCTTCTAGCTATCCAATCTACAGAAATTTGTTTTTGGTGAAATGTCAACTGGCATGTGTGCTTTCCAAGGTAAGTCCTTATTTGATAACTCTCACTCCTTTGGCACTTATTTGCATATAATTTCCAAGTGCAGGGTGGTGTGCATATATACTGAACTTTGTTTCCCATATTTGGTTGCCTCTTTATAGGTCTTCACTGAGCTATGGCATGGCTTCTAACTACCTTTCTTAGCACTGCTAAATAACATACCCAATTCAAACTTGGGATACACCATATCCACCTCCTCATTGAACTCAAGGAAGATGGGATCAAGTTCATCCTCACTACTTACTGCCATTTTTTCATCCTTACTACCACTAATCACCTCATCATTTAATTCTATGCCAGCTTCATCCAGAATGTCATCCATATATCCAGGAAATCTTTTGTATTCACTACTGATATTACCAAAATCTTCTTCATAGTTGGAGTTGCCATCACTAGAGCTATCTGGAAACCATTCTTGATCATCTTTATCTGAGTCTGCCCCATCCATCCATGCTTGTTCTTCATTAACAACATCTTCCCCATGAACTTCATTAGCAACATTTTCCCCATGATCTTCATTCTCGGCCTCATACTCAACCTCATTAGCTTCATATTCATGCTCAGCCTCATATCCATTATCTTCATTCTCAACATTACCCTCAGTTCCATGCCCTTCAATATTAGCCTCAGTTTCATTTCCTTCAACATTAGCCTCAGTTCCATGCCATTCAACACTAGCCTCATCCAGGACTGGCCTCTTAGCAGACTTCTTTTTTAAGGTTGGTTTCTTTCCAACCTTCTTTATTTTTTTTCTTTTTAATCACATGAGGTTCTTGCTCCATGTTAGTGCTACTAGAATCATCATATTGCATAACTTTTTCGATATTAGAATCATCAAGATCTATAACAGGTGCATTACTGTTTGGGGTCAACAAGGGCAATCCTTCTACAGCTATAGGTTCCATAAGAACAGTAAACACTTCTACATATTGCACTTCTTTAGTTATTAGATTAGTCATCAATAAAATATCACCATCCGTTTCTAACTTCCCAATTTCATCCATTCCCTCTTTTGGTGATTTAAAATACAACTAAATTCCTACTGATTTACGACCAACAGCCTCAGACACCATTGCACCAACTTTAAATATAGACATCAGTTTGACATTGCAACAGTCTAAGTAATCAACCTTATAATTAACAAATTTTGAGTTCAAATTCTCAAAGTGTCCTCCGTGGTACAGTTTTATAGTAAATAAAGAGGGGTACTTTGCAAATACAAAATGGGGGAAGGGGCAAGAATCGATTTTTAATTAGGGCACAAACAAAAACAAAATGCATGTGGGAGACTGTAAGAACCATAATTTTTGTACTATTGTAAAACGTCTGGAATGAATAGTAATTTCATTACTTAAGGGGAATGATTCCAACCACCACTTATGTATGATGAATATTTAAGATTAGAGTTCATATTATGATTATTTAAGAGAAATAAGTGTATGTAAAAGTTGTCGGAATTTGAAGAATCCTAACGACCTACGTTTTATGAGATATCGATAAATACGAGTACTATGACAAGCCCAAGGGTTATAATTCGAAAATGACCATGCAACCAAGGAACTAGAATAAGGAAATTAAAATGTTGGAAGGTTACTTGAAAGGATTTTTACACCAAAAACATTTTAAGGATTATTGAAGATTAGCATGGAAATTAAGGAATGAATATTGGAAAATGATAAAGGTAGCAAGAAGCCATGTAAATTCCATGTAAATAGCTAGCCATGTAAGCTCCATGTAATTCCATGCAAACCAACTCACTTACAAGCCAACTAAACCAACCAAACTAGAAACTATTCACTTAGGAAACAAGTTCCACCAAAAATGGAATAAAGTAGCTTTATTGGTTGAATTTGGAGGCAAGGTATGGCTCTTCTTTGACAAAAGAATGTAGAAAATATAAGGATATATACATGTTATATCATTATACCATTCAACTACAAAAGTAGCCAAGGCAAAAACACCACCCCCCATTTCTTTCCATTCTCGGCCAAACAGGCAGCAGCCACTTCAAACAGCCATATCTCCTTCATTTCTTACTCGAATTTTAAGTTCTATAGCTTGTTGGAAAGGTATTGAGATGCTCTACAACTCTTGTTCACAAGCCTCGTCCAGATAAGTAAGGTAAGACCCTCGTTTTTCCAGTTCTTTCAAGAGGGGTAATGCTGACTCCAAAAATTCTAAACTTTTTTCTTGATTTCCTTGTAAGGTTAAAGCTTATAAGGCTAGGATAAGCTCTTCCAAGGATCTTTAGGCCATATTTAAGAGTTCTTAGGCTCCAATGAAGGTATAACTTCTCACACCCATCTTAAGTTTATGAATTTTAAGTTAATATGGAAGTTGGATGTAAGATTGGACATGTTTAAGTGGTTTTTAAAGTTATAAACTCTTTAATGTTGTGTAAATCTTGGGTGGTGATAAATGGATGTTATCACAGGTCTTAGAGACCTTTGATGATGGTTATATGATTTTGATGTTGTATGGTTGCCTTAAGTGGCTAGATGGAGTTCATGGAATTTGGAAATGTTCGGTTATAGCCGTTATAATGTCGAATTTTCATTAGATCATTTGTACAATTAATGCCGAATTAAACAAATGTTTTCTTGGCAAATTTTTGGCCATAAACCAGTAGGACTTGTTTTGTAGTTAAAATGGACGAATCGTTAAAATGGACTGACTTTACAAAGATAAACAAGCCCTTTAAAAATGGTTTTTGATTATGAAAATTTTATGAGGAGTAAATAGGTTAGTGGTTAAGATCCCATAAAAATTTGGGGTGGAAATATGAAATTTTCGATTTGATAGAAATGTTTAAGTCAAGAATGCGCATGAGAAACCACTGCAGAAAGAAGCTATTTTTAGAGCAATAATTGAGCTATCAAAAAGATGTTCTTAATTATGAAATTTGGATGAAAAATCCTCTTGACAGTCAAGAAGAAGTGAGAAAAAGAATTTCATGAAAAAGTTTATTTTTTGATTTTATAGAATTTTTCGAATCAAAGTTGCGCAAGTGAAAAACCCTTTTAGGGAACGATACGAGATAAACTTTAGTTTCGTTGAAAATGACCCCTAGTGAAAGTTGTTACGAAACCAATAATTATCAAAAGTGGTTAAAGGATATCATGGACTTATAATAAGCCAAATGTGTAGTAAGGATGTATCATTACAAAGTTGTGTCTTTATGCGAATAGTCGATTCGACGGGATCGTTTAACGAACTAACCAAACCTTATTGGTTGTTATAGATCATCACACTAGAACCAGAGCACAGACTATTCCGACACGATTAGGCAAGTTTTCGAAACTTGTACTTCAAGTATTTCTAAACTATTGTTGTTGTGATATAACTGCTATGAACTGCTTAAAAGTATTTTTCGGATCAGCATGAGATGTATGGTTTATTTACGAAGATATATAAACCTGTTAAGTAAGTACGTATGCATAATACATATACATGCATACGATGTTGTGTTAAGATCCTCAAGTAGGGTACAATAATACCCTTTTCTTAAGTAAGGGAGTCGGAGATATTTCGTCCAGATAAGGACATAAAAACCCGGAAGTCACCGGAGATGATATATGACGTACAAATCGATTTAAAAATATTCCAATAAATATAAATTGGATATTTTCGGATTAAAAATCCCTTTGATGATATTAATGAATATTATTTAAATAATTATTAATTTTCCCAAGCTAATTATTTATTTAAAAAATATTATTTGAATATTTATTAAATACTTCGGGATGATTTAAAAATCATATTAATTATTTAAAAGTTATTTAAGACTTTAAAAATTATTTTAAATATTTCTGATCGTGGGAAAATTATTTAAAAATAGTACGGGTTCCCATTTCTTCACTGACTATAGCTTAAGTCATCAAAAAGTATCACTATCTCGCTCGAACTTGTCAAAACTCGGGAACCCAAGGTTTTGGGAGCCAGTATTATGTTTTCTCCCTTCCCTATCTATAAGACAAATAAGAAATACACCCTACCTAGTAAGGAGGGTCTCGGGTTTGACTAAGTACTCAAAAAAACTCCGATCAACTCCCAAGTTATGTTTTGTAATGAGCTTCCTAAGTAAATGAAATCTGTTGACTAAGGTCAACTCACATGTCAAAGTTACTTCCTCAATTATTCATGGAAGTAAAGCTAAGTAAATGTTATCAGGCCTATCAACAAGCTCTGTGCTTGATATAGAATTGTTACCAAACCTGTCAACAAGCTTTGTGCTTGGGGGAACTGGATTAAATTATGTTCCAATGATGGATAGGATTCTTTAGGGGATTGGAGGAAGAGGGGGGCTACGTTCTCGGGCGTAGTCCAAACATTAAGGCCCATATGCGGTCAGGGTGCAACCCGATAAGGGAACATCGTCCTTCTACTAGTAGAAAAGCAGAGGCACGATACATTGGCTGATCACCAGATATCGTGGAAGAGGCTACAACATAATCCCATTCTTCCAATTGGAATTGTACTGCAACACTGTAATGAAAGCCTAGGTGCTCAATTACCGATAGTGTTGACAGAGTGATGAAATATTTGAAATACCACAAATATTCCTCGCCATATTTCTGGATAAGGAATGAAAAATGTTTAATGATGGTACAATACCAGTATAAGATATGTCATATGGTTTAAGATAACAAAAGTACTTTCAAAAATATTATTATATGGCTGAGCTGTATTGCTCACTCTTGCTTTTCTTTTATATATATACCACACAACAACAGATAAGCATGGCAAGAACAAGGCAGACTGTGACGCCCCTGGATCCGGGGTCATGCATCCGGGCCGTCAAGGTCCAATTTCCATTCATTAACAACATTTCTTGGATTTTTTTTTTATATATAATTAATACAAATTAAACCTTTCATAAATGACCCCACACTAATATCATCACACACCAGTCATATGCTCAGGGAAGAACATCCACAATATTAAAAGTTTAAAGTTAACAGTTATTACAAACCCAGAATTCTACTAAGTACATTGTTGAATAATACTTCTACAGGAAGCATTTCAACAACCAAAAGTTTATTACAAACTTACACACTTAATTTACATAAGTCTACTAAGCCCCTTTCGCTTGTCACTACCTCGGGGATGGTCGCCAGCACTCGCACAAAAGGTCGCCTTTCCCTTACCCTCTTGCGGGGTGTAGTACGGAGTATTGGCATGGGACCTAGCTGTAGTATAAATAAATAGCAAGAATGAGCTAAAATAGCTCAACAAGATAACTTCTATCTACTACCATAAAAGGGAAAATAAACCTTTACATATATATATATATATATATATATATATATATATATAAATGGAAAATTCATCATAGTCATTAAGAAAAGAAATAATTCTTATCTATCAAATGCACCATCTATTCCTCTTTGTACGAAAAGTAATATATAGTATTATAATATCAGTTTCTCTTCTAAAATAATATAACAATCCATACTTCGTTTCCGTATAATTTTCCAAAAATAATATTCCATTTGAATAAGATCTCGCAATAATATCCTTCTATTTCTTGTATACGACAACCATATACAAATAATATAAAATCAGTTTCTCTTCATTCCATATAAATAATTCCATCACCTTGTCTCATTTTCTTGGTTTCAGCATATAACTCTGAAAACCATTGTCAACCCTTTCTTTTCAAAAACATTGGGGATATCTGCTGTCGCCTGATACATTAGGACGATGATCAGTCGCCTAATCGTACTTGCTCTCTTTTTACTACCGGTAGAAGGAATGAAGATCATCCCTGGAGGAAGGCCACCTGCTAACATTCTCCCTTGGCATCTTCGTGCCGTAATAAAAATAATAAATGCTGGACTGTGTCGCACACAGCCCTGACACAGCCACTTACGCAAGTCTGTTGCAATCCCCCTTTTTGTCAAATCATTTTTCCATTTACATTTATCATTTCCATTTCCATTTCCATTTCCATTCACATTTCCATTCACATTTATTCATCACATTTAAATCATATGTCATAATACTTTAATTATGACTCATACATCTTTTCTATAATTATTAAAGTCAAATATGCCTTTAGAACATAAAGTATATTCGCTCTATCCATATTCGTATCTATCTTTCTTTAATTTTTCCAAAATCAGGAAATAAATCCTTAGCAATATAGCATCGTAGAAAAACATATATATTCCAAGAAATCATTTTACTTTAAAAAAAATAGTTTTCTAAAGTAAGAGTAGAAGAAATCTTGCTCTCTTATATACACATATATATATATATATGTTGTTCCATCTACTTTTAAAAATAGTAGATAATAATCAAATAATACTTATTAAATCACAATATTTAAAAAGAATATCTTTAGCAAAATATTATAAATCATATAACCCTAGATAACAACTGATACCATTCTTTTATTTACTTTAGATAACAACTGATACCATTCTCTCATATTCTCTTAATCATAAGGCATGTTCACTTCATGCATAATCATCTCTATACATATCCATCTCATACTCATATCCATATTCATATCCATCTCATACTCATATCCATATTCATATACATCTTCGTATACCTTTCTTTTCGATATCAATACTCAAGGAAGACAATTTCTTCACAATATAGTAATAATAGCATCACATATATATTCCATGAAATCAAGTTTCTTTGAAGATAAATAGTTTTCCAAGTAGGGATAGAAAAGATCTTGCCTCGATCTCGATGTCCTGAAGGTATGGCTCGTGGCTCTCCCGGAGTTTCTATAAACACGAAAAGGACCGTCGTTAGAATACCACATCTCTTACTCACCTCACACTTGCATAACAATACCCTTGACACTTTAATATATGTTTCACATGTTATTCATAACCCAAGTGTTCCAAAAACCTAACCATTTTAGGTTAAATCAAGGTTTCGGTGCTTATTCACCATTTCCCTTAACAACCATACCCGACTGTAAAAATTCTCAGAAAATCTCAATTTCGAATTTTAATGCAAGGTCAACTGTAAATGACTCTTTGACCACTACACTACAATATCCCAAAATTTTATAATTTTTAAAAATGTTTAAGTATGGTATTCATAGCCTTCAATTTGATACAATTACATTTTCTCGGTTCTCGAACGTCTTTCACTAAAACTGACTTTTCTCCTAAACCGTTCATCAGATTTTAACGTACTTTATATCAAAACAACCTATGAACCAAGCTCTATCATTATATGGTCGAATGGTACCCTAGGACGTGTGTTACCAAACGGCATTGGTGTCCAAAAATAGGGCAGTTTTTAGTCTAACAAAAATCGGGCATTATAACGGTTATATTTTCATAATTTCCAAAACATTACTCCTCCAAATCCATCATCCACCTTATACACCATCACCTACACCTACACCATGTGGTCATCTTACCAACCATGGTTACAAGCACATAATCCTTTCATATTAAATCAAAACACATATCCACAACTATATAATCAAGATTTCATGGTTTATATCACTTAACTTCTAAACTAAGCATAATCAACCATAAACTAATAATTCAAGTTAGGGTCTCAAGTAATATACCTTCCTTGTAGCTTCAACATCACTTAATAAACCTTGGGTACTCCTTAAACAACTTCAATATAGCTTGAATCAACTAAAGGAACCATGAAAACAAAGTTAACAATTCGGAGTTACTATTCATCAGCTGAAAGAACATGAAAAACGACCCCCTTACCTTGCTTTTCTGGAAAACTCTTGTGAAATACGACTTGTAGGTTATCTCATGGGCTTTCTAAAAAGCTATAGAACGCAAAATTTGGCTGAGAAACGAAGAAGTTATGCTCGTTTTACTGGGCTGTTCCTGTTTTGGCCGAATGGAATGGTGAGGGGAGAGATTTTCTCTTGATTTTTGATCTTATCTCACTCTAATCTTGTTGATATTTGTTATCCTAGCGTGTCTTAGAAACCTTGGAAGATATTTGTGATTAAAGGCTTGCTAATGTACTAATTTACCCTTAAAAGTATTAGTGGAATGTGATGTCATGTTCATGATCTCATAATTCTCTTTTTATTGTTTTTCCTAAGTATTGTACTAACACTTTTGGTAATTAACTATGTGGTATGTATCCTTGTTATATTGCTAATCTTGGTTGCTTGGTTCCCCTAATCGTCTAATTGTGATTCGTCTCGAATATACTTCATTATCTCCGTGGTTCTGAAATCATTTAACAATCCAAATTCCTTTGATATTTCCTTAACTTAATAATCCCTTAATTTATACTAATTCCCTAACTCCTCAATATATAATTCTGTTAATATCTCCATGCTCCTTGACATCCAATAGAAACTCATTCGAAACCAAAATCCTCAAAAATCCATATTCAGGAATTTCTGAAATCTATCGTCATTTCGAGTCACTTATTTTTATAGTATATCCCTAATATGGTTTCTGTTTACTCATTTTCTGTTTCAAGTATTGAGTACTTACATACCATTTCTTTAAATCCTCAAAATTTACTATTCATGGGGTCACTGTAGCTTTGCTAAAATTAGGGTTATTACAGTCTTCCCCCCTTAAAAGGATTCTGTCCCGGAATCATGTTGGAAATGTCCATAGGTACCTTTTTCATCCATACCTTCTAATTCCACACTTCTTCCTTTATCTTTTTTCCCTTCATAATATCTCTATCTTGTTTGCGCAAAAATACACCGACATAAACTTGCTTGTCATTCATCAACATGCCATTTAGCTTATCATTAGTAGTACTCTCACCATCCTTCCTTGAAAATCTCCTCCTATATACCGTCATTCTATTTTATCTCACCTCTCCTTCCTCTTTTGCTTAAGGGTATCGGCCACCACATTGGCCTTCCCTGAATGGTAGTGTATCTCACTATGGTTTGGCGATATTATGATCTCTATCATGACATAAAATATCAATACTTCAACATTTTTATATATCATCTCTGTAAAATTTTCCAGAAAATAAGCTGTAATAATATTTCTTGAAAATATTGTAAGAAAATATCAATTATAATATATATTACATGTTCGTACTTATACGAGTAGATACTTTCCCTTCATTCTAAGGGTTTTCCTTGCATTTTCCCCATTATTCCAAAATCTCCTTTTTATAGAGTTCTCCGACTCTAAACAGATATTGATTTGGATGACATGAGAATAACTCACTTTCTTATATCACCATAGTTTACTTTCTCACAGATAGATTATTCTTATCTATTTTATCAGCCCATTTACACCATTCATTGACTTATTCAATCCCTAACCAAACACTTACACTTAAGAGGTCAAATTAACGCGTACTTGCAATTTTCTCCGGATACCTTATCCTATATGTCTATTGTTCACTATACACTCTTTACATCTTGCTGATCCTCCTTAGTTTCTTCATGATATACAATCTATTCCACCCCTGTAATTTCCCTTTATTATTCTCATCAAAATCTTTACCTCAAGTTTTACTCATTCACACCTTTTAGATTAATCCTTTGAATACTTAACATCTTTAATCACTCTATGCTACTTAGGGTATTAGTCACAATATTGGTCTTCCCCTACTAATAATTATTGCACCTCGAAATCCTTCATTAATTATCCCCACTTCCTTTGTTTATCCTTATTCTAATTCTATCCTCAAAATATACCTTGCTCTCAATAGTAAATCTCAATTATACCTTAAAATTCCTCATATTCTTTTCTCTTACTAATCATCAAATATACCTATTTCTTCTCACGAATTTCCTTCCTCTCTTATATTGAAACGCTTCTAGCTCTAATTATCTCTTATTGAAATTTCCCTTGGAATCTCAAGTTTCCTCGTATAATCACGTATACCTTAAACCTTGCTTCCATTATTCCATCCAGTAAGGAAATCTTTTATATTCGAAATAATTAATAGAATTTAAGAGACTTTGAATTGAAACGGACCCAGAAACAAGCAAGGGTCCCACAATAATTTATAAAATCGAGAGATTTAAATAATCTTTATTCGAAACAAAAGAATATTTGAGAAATCAATATGATGGAAGAACCCGTACGTCACACAAGTGAGGGCGTCCCCTCCGACTTTCTATCACACAGACAGATTGTCCTTGTATATACATATAGGGCCATTCCTCTTAGTTGGAGTAAGAAATGTAGAGGGAAATTTGAATCACAATGATAAACCATCTTCCGAAAATAATCTTAGAGGAATATTTTGACTAAGATAGATAAATAAAATTTTGAAACACATTCCCAAGGGTACCAGAAAGTTTTGAAAGGATACCGGCTCTTAATGAATAATTACCCACTAGTGGAGAAAATTTGAAACTCAATAATATAATTTAGCAGGGCTTTAGGAGATTAAAAATAGGTACTGTTAATAGCCTCTGCCCAATCGAAAATCCCCATAATGAAAGGTTTTCCTCAAATACTATTTATATCTTAGACTACGTACTCTCCAAAATTTCTTAAATTCGGCACTCACCATGTAGCCTTAACCTATCGTCTGCTATTCCAATTATCTTCATTTACCTAGTCGTGACTTAGCTCGATACTCTATGCCTTTATCCATAATAGAACACAACCTTATAATCGATATACTTACGTAATGTTGATCGTCTTATCCTGACAATGCTCCGGTATCAAGGACCCTTTTAAAACTATATTTTATAATTGTGTATTCTAACATACCACTTATACTTACGAGGTTATCTAACGTATACTTCCCGATACATCAAGTATTCCCTTTCTCATATCGATCCCGTGTGCTACATAAGTTTAACACTTATAGCATAATAACCTTTTCATTTAAGTCAATCTCGGAATGTCTCAGTCTGTCTTGGTCCTTAAGGTATATCTTGGCTTTATCGACCAATCCTCAGTTTCACCATTTCATCTCCACAATCAATTGAAACCATCAGTGTCTGTTCACCAATCCACTTACAATATTTCTTCAAACTCCCTTAAACACAAGAAGACTTTAAATACCCTTAACTTTGGCTCACCAATCTCCTCTACCTATACTAAAACATAAACTTTTATTAGTAATACTCTATAAAATTATAATCACTACTTAGAATGAACACTTCGTTCGATAAACCCCCCTTGAACTCGATGTGAGTTCATATCTTATATTATTACATATATATATATATATATATATATGTGTGTGTGTGTGTGTGTGTGTGTGTGTGTATTATTATCACTTTTGTTCCTGAGCAATATGACTCTAAGCTCTGATACCATCTGTGACGCCCCTGGATACGGGGTCATGCATCCGGGCCGTCAAGGTCCAATTTCCATTCATTAACAACATTTCTTGGATTTTTTTTATTTATAATTAATACAAATTAAACCTTTCATAAATGACCCTACACTAATATCATCACACACCAGTCATATGCTCAGGGAACAACATCCACAATATTAAAAGTTTGAAGTTAACAGTTATTACAAACCCAGAATTCTACTAAGTACATTTTTGAATAATACTTCTACAGGAAGCATTTCAACAACCAAAAGTTTATTACAAACTTACACACTTAATTTATATAAGTCTACTAAGCCCCTTTCGCTTGTCACTACCTCGGGGATGGTCGCCAGCACTCGCACAAAAGGTCGCCTTTCCCTTACCCTCTTGCGGGGTGTAGTACGGAGTATTGGCATGGGACCTAGCTGTAGTATAAATAAATAGCAAGAATGAGCTAAAATAGCTCAACAAGATAACTTCTATCTACTACCATAAAAGGGAAAATAAACCTTTACATATATATATATATATATATATATATATATATATATATATATATATAAATGGAAAATTCATCATAGTCATTAAGAAAAGAAAGAATTCTTATCTATCAAATGCACCATCTATTCCTCTTTGTACGAAAAGTAATATAGTATTATAATATCAGTTTCTCTTCTTAAATAATATAACAATCCATACTTCGTTTCCGTATAATTTTCCAAAAATAATACTCCATTTGAATAAGATCTCGCAATAATATCCTTCTGTTTCTTGTATACGACAACCATATACAAATAATATAAAATCAGTTTCTCTTCATTCCATATAAATAATTCCATCACCTTATCTCATTTTCTTGGTTTCAGCATATAACTCTGAAAACCATTGTCAACCCTTTCTTTTCAAAAACATTGGGGATATCTGCTGTCGGCTGATACATTAGGACGATGATCAGTCGCCTAATCGTACCTGCTCTCTTTTTACTACCGGTAGAAGGAATGAAGATCATCCCTGGAGGAAGGCCACCTGCTAACTTCCTCCCTTGGCATCTTTGTGCCGTAATAAAAATATTAAATGCTGGACTGTGTCGCACACAGCCCTGACACAGCCACTTACGCAAGTCTGTTGCAATCCCCCTTTTTGTCAAATCATTTTTCCATTTACATTTATCATTTCCATTTCCATTCACATTTCCATTCACATTTATTCATCACCTTTAAATCATATGTCATAATACTTTAATTATGACTCATACATCTTTTCTATAATTATTAAAGTCAAATATGCCTTTAGAACATAAAGTATATTCGCTCTATCCATATTCGTATCTATCTTTCTTTAATTTTTCCAAAATCAGGAAATAAATCCTTAGCAATATAGCATCGTAGAAAAACATATATATTCCAAGAAATCATTTTACTTTAAAAACAAAATAAAATAGTTTTCTAAAGTAAGAGTAGAAGAAATCTTGCTCTCTTATATACACATATATATATATATATGTTGTTCCATCTACTTTTAAAAATAGTAGATAATAATCAAATAATACTTATTAAATCACAATATTTAAAAAGAATATCTTTAGCAAAATATTATAAATCATATAACCCTAGATAACAACTGATACCATTCTTTTATTTACTTTAGATAACAACTGATACCATTCTCTCATATTCTCTTAATCATAAGGCATGTTCACTTCATGCATAATCATCTCTATACATATCCATCTCATACTCATATCCATATTCATATCCATCTCATACTCATATCCATATTCATATACATCTTCGTATACCTTTCTTTTCGATATCAATACTCAAGGAAGACAATTTCTTCACAATATAGTAATAATAGCATCACATATATATTCCATGAAATCAAGTTTCTTTGAAGATAAATAGTTTTCCAAGTAGGGATAGAAAAGATCTTGCCTCGATCTCGATGTCCTGAAGGTATGGCTCGTGGCTCTCCCGGAGTTTCTATAAACACGAAAAGGACCGTCGTTAGAATACCACATCTCTTACTCACCTCACACTTGCATAACAATACCCTTGACACTTTAATATATGTTTCACATGTTATTCATAACCCAAGTGTTCCAAAAACCTAACCATTTTAGGTTAAATCAAGGTTTCGGTGCTTATTCACCATTTCCCTTAACAACCATACCCGACTGTAAAAATTCTCAGAAAATCTCAATTTCGAATTTTAATGCAAGGTCAACTGTAAATGACTCTTTGACCACTACACTACAATATCCCAAAATTTTATAATTTTTAAAAATGTTTAAGTATGGTATTCATAGCCTTCAATTTGATACAATTACATTTTCTCGGTTCTCGAACGTCTTTCACTAAAACTGACTTTTCTCCTAAACCGTTCATCAGATTTTAACGTACTTTATATCAAAACAACCTATGAACCAAGCTCTATCATTATATGGTCGAATGGTACCCTAGGACGTGTGTTACCAAACGGCATTGGTGTCCAAAAATAGGGCAGTTTTTAGTCTAACAAAAATCGGGCATTATAACGGTTATATTTTCATAATTTCCAAAACATTACTCCTCCAAATCCATCATCCACCTTATACACCATCACCTACACCTACACCATGTGGTCATCTTACCAACCATGGTTACAAGCACATAATCCTTTCATATTAAATCAAAACACATATCCACAACTATATAATCAAGATTTCATGGTTTATATCACTTAACTTCTAAACTAAGCATAATCAACCATAAACTAATAATTCAAGTTAGGGTCTCAAGTAATATACCTTCCTTGTAGCTTCAACATCACTTAATAAACCTTGGGTACTCCTTAAACAACTTCAATATAGCTTGAATCAACTAAAGGAACCATGAAAACAA
Source organism: Saposhnikovia divaricata (assembly GCA_036435485.1). Lineage (NCBI taxonomy): Eukaryota > Viridiplantae > Streptophyta > Magnoliopsida > Apiales > Apiaceae > Saposhnikovia > Saposhnikovia divaricata. Next base: position 60,239,078 of record CM071597.1, on the reverse strand, counting down.
AGTTAACAATTCGGAGTTACTATTCATCAGCTGAAAGAACATGAAAAACGACCCCCTTACCTTGCTTTTCTGGAAAACTCTTGTGAAATACGACTTGTAGGTTATCTCATGGGCTTTCTAAAAAGCTATAGAACGCAAAATTTGGCTGAGAAACGAAGAAGTTATGCTCGTTTTACTGGGCTGTTCCTGTTTTGGCCGAATGGAATGGTGAGGGGAGAGATTTTCTCTTGATTTTTGATCTTATCTCACTCTAATCTTGTTGATATTTGTTATCCTAGCGTGTCTTAGAAACCTTGGAAGATATTTGTGATTAAAGGCTTGCTAATGTACTAATTTACCCTTAAAAGTATTAGTGGAATGTGATGTCATGTTCATGATCTCATAATTCTCTTTTTATTGTTTTTCCTAAGTATTGTACTAACACTTTTGGTAATTAACTATGTGGTATGTATCCTTGTTATATTGCTAATCTTGGTTGCTTGGTTCCCCTAATCGTCTAATTGTGATTCGTCTCGAATATACTTCATTATCTCCGTGGTTCTGAAATCATTTAACAATCCAAATTCCTTTGATATTTCCTTAACTTAATAATCCCTTAATTTATACTAATTCCCTAACTCCTCAATATATAATTCTGTTAATATCTCCATGCTCCTTGACATCCAATAGAAACTCATTCGAAACCAAAATCCTCAAAAATCCATATTCAGGAATTTCTGAAATCTATCGTCATTTCGAGTCACTTATTTTTATAGTATATCCCTAATATGGTTTCTGTTTACTCATTTTCTGTTTCAAGTATTGAGTACTTACATACCATTTCTTTAAATCCTCAAAATTTACTATTCATGGGGTCACTGTAGCTTTGCTAAAATTAGGGTTATTACAGTCTTCCCCCCTTAAAAGGATTCTGTCCCGGAATCATGTTGGAAATGTCCATAGGTACCTTTTTCATCCATACCTTCTAATTCCACACTTCTTCCTTTATCTTTTTTCCCTTCATAATATCTCTATCTTGTTTGCGCAAAAATACACCGACATAAACTTGCTTGTCATTCATCAACATGCCATTTAGCTTATCATTAGTAGTACTCTCACCATCCTTCCTTGAAAATCTCCTCCTATATACCGTCATTCTATTTTATCTCACCTCTCCTTCCTCTTTTGCTTAAGGGTATCGGCCACCACATTGGCCTTCCCTGAATGGTAGTGTATCTCACTATGGTTTGGCGATATTATGATCTCTATCATGACATAAAATATCAATACTTCAACATTTTTATATATCATCTCTGTAAAATTTTCCAGAAAATAAGCTGTAATAATATTTCTTGAAAATATTGTAAGAAAATATCAATTATAATATATATTACATGTTCGTACTTATACGAGTAGATACTTTCCCTTCATTCTAAGGGTTTTCCTTGCATTTTCCCCATTATTCCAAAATCTCCTTTTTATAGAGTTCTCCGACTCTAAACAGATATTGATTTGGATGACATGAGAATAACTCACTTTCTTATATCACCATAGTTTACTTTCTCACAGATAGATTATTCTTATCTATTTTATCAGCCCATTTACACCATTCATTGACTTATTCAATCCCTAACCAAACACTTACACTTAAGAGGTCAAATTAACGCGTACTTGCAATTTTCTCCGGATACCTTATCCTATATGTCTATTGTTCACTATACACTCTTTACATCTTGCTGATCCTCCTTAGTTTCTTCATGATATACAATCTATTCCACCCCTGTAATTTCCCTTTATTATTCTCATCAAAATCTTTACCTCAAGTTTTACTCATTCACACCTTTTAGATTAATCCTTTGAATACTTAACATCTTTAATCACTCTATGCTACTTAGGGTATTAGTCACAATATTGGTCTTCCCCTACTAATAATTATTGCACCTCGAAATCCTTCATTAATTATCCCCACTTCCTTTGTTTATCCTTATTCTAATTCTATCCTCAAAATATACCTTGCTCTCAATAGTAAATCTCAATTATACCTTAAAATTCCTCATATTCTTTTCTCTTACTAATCATCAAATATACCTATTTCTTCTCACGAATTTCCTTCCTCTCTTATATTGAAACGCTTCTAGCTCTAATTATCTCTTATTGAAATTTCCCTTGGAATCTCAAGTTTCCTCGTATAATCACGTATACCTTAAACCTTGCTTCCATTATTCCATCCAGTAAGGAAATCTTTTATATTCGAAATAATTAATAGAATTTAAGAGACTTTGAATTGAAACGGACCCAGAAACAAGCAAGGGTCCCACAATAATTTATAAAATCGAGAGATTTAAATAATCTTTATTCGAAACAAAAGAATATTTGAGAAATCAATATGATGGAAGAACCCGTACGTCACACAAGTGAGGGCGTCCCCTCCGACTTTCTATCACACAGACAGATTGTCCTTGTATATACATATAGGGCCATTCCTCTTAGTTGGAGTAAGAAATGTAGAGGGAAATTTGAATCACAATGATAAACCATCTTCCGAAAATAATCTTAGAGGAATATTTTGACTAAGATAGATAAATAAAATTTTGAAACACATTCCCAAGGGTACCAGAAAGTTTTGAAAGGATACCGGCTCTTAATGAATAATTACCCACTAGTGGAGAAAATTTGAAACTCAATAATATAATTTAGCAGGGCTTTAGGAGATTAAAAATAGGTACTGTTAATAGCCTCTGCCCAATCGAAAATCCCCATAATGAAAGGTTTTCCTCAAATACTATTTATATCTTAGACTACGTACTCTCCAAAATTTCTTAAATTCGGCACTCACCATGTAGCCTTAACCTATCGTCTGCTATTCCAATTATCTTCATTTACCTAGTCGTGACTTAGCTCGATACTCTATGCCTTTATCCATAATAGAACACAACCTTATAATCGATATACTTACGTAATGTTGATCGTCTTATCCTGACAATGCTCCGGTATCAAGGACCCTTTTAAAACTATATTTTATAATTGTGTATTCTAACATACCACTTATACTTACGAGGTTATCTAACGTATACTTCCCGATACATCAAGTATTCCCTTTCTCATATCGATCCCGTGTGCTACATAAGTTTAACACTTATAGCATAATAACCTTTTCATTTAAGTCAATCTCGGAATGTCTCAGTCTGTCTTGGTCCTTAAGGTATATCTTGGCTTTATCGACCAATCCTCAGTTTCACCATTTCATCTCCACAATCAATTGAAACCATCAGTGTCTGTTCACCAATCCACTTACAATATTTCTTCAAACTCCCTTAAACACAAGAAGACTTTAAATACCCTTAACTTTGGCTCACCAATCTCCTCTACCTATACTAAAACATAAACTTTTATTAGTAATACTCTATAAAATTATAATCACTACTTAGAATGAACACTTCGTTCGATAAACCCCCCTTGAACTCGATGTGAGTTCATATCTTATATTATTACATATATATATATATATATATATATGTGTGTGTGTGTGTGTGTGTGTGTGTGTGTATTATTATCACTTTTGTTCCTGAGCAATATGACTCTAAGCTCTGATACCATCTGTGACGCCCCTGGATACGGGGTCATGCATCCGGGCCGTCAAGGTCCAATTTCCATTCATTAACAACATTTCTTGGATTTTTTTTATTTATAATTAATACAAATTAAACCTTTCATAAATGACCCTACACTAATATCATCACACACCAGTCATATGCTCAGGGAACAACATCCACAATATTAAAAGTTTGAAGTTAACAGTTATTACAAACCCAGAATTCTACTAAGTACATTTTTGAATAATACTTCTACAGGAAGCATTTCAACAACCAAAAGTTTATTACAAACTTACACACTTAATTTATATAAGTCTACTAAGCCCCTTTCGCTTGTCACTACCTCGGGGATGGTCGCCAGCACTCGCACAAAAGGTCGCCTTTCCCTTACCCTCTTGCGGGGTGTAGTACGGAGTATTGGCATGGGACCTAGCTGTAGTATAAATAAATAGCAAGAATGAGCTAAAATAGCTCAACAAGATAACTTCTATCTACTACCATAAAAGGGAAAATAAACCTTTACATATATATATATATATATATATATATATATATATAAATGGAAAATTCATCATAGTCATTAAGAAAAGAAAGAATTCTTATCTATCAAATGCACCATCTATTCCTCTTTGTACGAAAAGTAATATAGTATTATAATATCAGTTTCTCTTCTTAAATAATATAACAATCCATACTTCGTTTCCGTATAATTTTCCAAAAATAATACTCCATTTGAATAAGATCTCGCAATAATATCCTTCTGTTTCTTGTATACGACAACCATATACAAATAATATAAAATCAGTTTCTCTTCATTCCATATAAATAATTCCATCACCTTATCTCATTTTCTTGGTTTCAGCATATAACTCTGAAAACCATTGTCAACCCTTTCTTTTCAAAAACATTGGGGATATCTGCTGTCGGCTGATACATTAGGACGATGATCAGTCGCCTAATCGTACCTGCTCTCTTTTTACTACCGGTAGAAGGAATGAAGATCATCCCTGGAGGAAGGCCACCTGCTAACTTCCTCCCTTGGCATCTTTGTGCCGTAATAAAAATATTAAATGCTGGACTGTGTCGCACACAGCCCTGACACAGCCACTTACGCAAGTCTGTTGCAATCCCCCTTTTTGTCAAATCATTTTTCCATTTACATTTATCATTTCCATTTCCATTCACATTTCCATTCACATTTATTCATCACCTTTAAATCATATGTCATAATACTTTAATTATGACTCATACATCTTTTCTATAATTATTAAAGTCAAATATGCCTTTAGAACATAAAGTATATTCGCTCTATCCATATTCGTATCTATCTTTCTTTAATTTTTCCAAAATCAGGAAATAAATCCTTAGCAATATAGCATCGTAGAAAAACATATATATTCCAAGAAATCATTTTACTTTAAAAACAAAATAAAATAGTTTTCTAAAGTAAGAGTAGAAGAAATCTTGCTCTCTTATATACACATATATATATGTTGTTCCATCTACTTTTAAAAATAGTAGATAATAATCAAATAATACTTATTAAATCACAATATTTAAAAAGAATATCTTTAGCAAAATATTATAAATCATATAACCCTAGATAACAACTGATACCATTCTTTTATTTACTTTAGATAACAACTGATACCATTCTCTCATATTCTCTTAATCATAAGGCATGTTCACTTCATGCATAATCATCTCTATACATATCCATCTCATACTCATATCCATATTCATATCCATCTCATACTCATATCCATATTCATATACATCTTCGTATACCTTTCTTTTCGATATCAATACTCAAGGAAGACAATTTCTTCACAATATAGTAATAATAGCATCACATATATATTCCATGAAATCAAGTTTCTTTGAAGATAAATAGTTTTCCAAGTAGGGATAGAAAAGATCTTGCCTCGATCTCGATGTCCTGAAGGTATGGCTCGTGGCTCTCCCGGAGTTTCTATAAACACGAAAAGGACCGTCGTTAGAATACCACATCTCTTACTCACCTCACTCTTGCATAACAATACCCTTGACACTTTAATATATGTTTCACATGTTATTCATAACCCAAGTGTTCCAAAAACCTAACCATTTTAGGTTAAATCAAGGTTTCGGTGCTTATTCACCATTTCCCTTAACAACCATACCCGACTGTAAAAATTCTCAGAAAATCTCAATTTCGAATTTTAATGCAAGGTCAACTGTAAATGACTCTTTGACCACTCCACTACAATATCCCAAAATTATATAATTTTTAAAAATGTTTAAGTTGGTATTCATAGCCTTCAATTTGATACAATTACATTTTCTCGGTTCTCGAACGTCTTTCACTAAAACTGACTTTTCTCCTAAACCGTTCATCAGATTTTAACGTACTTTATATCAAAACAACCTATGAACCAAGCTCTATCATTATATGGTCGAGTGGTACCCTAGGACGTGTGTTACCAAACGGCATTGGTGTCCAAAAACAGGGCAGTTTTTAGTCTAACAAAAATCGGGCATTATAACGGCTATATTTTCATACTTTCCAAAACATGACTCCTCCAAATCCATCATCCACCTTATACACCATCACCTACACCATGTGGTCATCTTACCAGCCATGGTTACAAGCACATAATCCTTTCATATTAAATCAAAACACATATCCACAACTATATAATCAAGATTTCATGGTTTATATCACTTAACTTCTAAACTAAGCATAATCAACCATAAACTCATAATTCAAGTTAGGGTCTCAAGTAATATACCTTCCTTGTAGCTTCAACATCACTTAATAAACCTTGGGTACTCCTTAAACAACCTCAATATAGCTTGAATCAACTAAAGGAACCATGAAAACAAAGTTAACAATTCGGAGTTACTATTCATCAGCAGAAAGAACATGAAAAACAACCCCCTTACCTTGCTTTTCTGGAAAACTCTTGTGAAATACGACTTGTAGGTTATCTAATGGGCTTTCTAAAATGATATAGAACGCAAAATTTGGCTGAGAAACGAAGAAGTTATGCTCGTTTTACTGGGCTGTTCCTGTTTTGGCCGAATGGAATGGTGAGGGGAGAGATTTTCTCTTGATTTTTGATCTTATCTCACTCTAATCTTGTTGATATTTGTTAATCCTAGCTTGTCTTAGAAGCCTTGGAAGATATTTGTGATTAAAGGCTTGCTAATGTACTAATTTACCCTTGAAAGTATTAGTGGAATGTGATGTCATGTTCATGATCTCATAATTCTCTTTTTATTGTTTTTCCTAAGTATTGTACTAACACTTTTGGTAATTAACTATGTGGTATGTATCCTTGTTATATTGCTAATCTTGGTTGCTTGGTTCCCCTAATCGTCTAATTGTGATTCGTCTCGAATATACTTCATTATCTCCGTGGTTCTGAAATAATTTAACAATCCAAATTCCTTTGATATTTCCTTAACTTAATAATCCTTTAATTTATACTAATTCCCTAACTCCTCAATATATAATTCTGTTAATATCTCCATGCTCCTTGACATCCAATAGAAACTCATTCGAAACCAAAATCCTTAAAAATCCATATTCAGGAATTTCTGAAATCTATCGTCATTTCGAGTCACTTATTTTTATAGTATATCCCTAATATGGTTTCTGTTTACTCATTTTCTGTTTCAAGTATTGAGTACTTACATACCATTTCTTTAAATCCTCAAAATTTACTATTCATGGGGTCACTGTAGCTTTGCTAAAATTAGGGTTATTACACAGACCCTTCGCAAAAGTGTGCTAACCGGTCAGCAGTTTAGGAGACTATTTACGAGGTAGGTGACGAGGCCGTACTCGGTAGCATTACCACAGGTGAGCAGACTGAGTTGGATAGGTTTATATCTTAGGATGGTTAGGTTTATTTACAAGCATGACTTGTGTAAGTTTCTGAAAACCAAACCGCTTTTTGGCCGTAGATGGTAATCCCTTTTTAAGGTTGAACTTTTAAGACTCTGACAATTTGGGTTTGTAATAACTATTTCAAGATGGTTGTAATAACTTAGTAATGACTTAATTTCGTCTCTGAGCCTATAATCTGTGAATGTTACGTTTGATTAAGGGGTCACAGCATGATAAGTTGAAAGTTAAGAATAATGTTTATTAAAAATGGGAATTAAGGAAAGAGGGACAGCCCGGATCCCCGACCCCAGATCTAGGGGTGTTTTAGAAATGGTATCAGAGCATTAAGTTATAATCTCAGAGACGATAGGAAGGTTTAAGGACTCAAACCCTTACTGAAACATGGTCGGGCTATTGGACATAGCCCTAACAACCTTAAGCCCAATAAGGGAACTACTTATCAGAACCTCAAGGATAGTAACATTTTTCCCTTTTTGTAAAGATACCCGAGGATGTAGAGCTGCCTGAGGATTACGAGCAGCGTCACGATGATGCCCTTCTGAGAGCTGTATACGAGCCAGACATTGAGACAGAGACTGGCCCTCAGCAGGAGAGGGAGAGAGAGACAGGTCAGGAGGATCCCAGAGATGATGATCCCGAGGAAAAATCCCATAGATGATGATCCCGAGGAAGATCCCAGAGATGATGACCCCGAGGAGGATCCCATGGAGGATGATCCCATTGATCCTACCCCGAATGCAGACCCTGAGGATGAGGAGGTGGTTTGGACTGATATCCCTATGCATCCCCTTCCAATTAGAGAGGATTCACCCCTAGTGGATTTCATTGGGACACAGATTTAGATGATGACTCTGAGGAGCTTATTCCAAAGGATGCAGAGACCGAGGTGGCCCCGGAGAGCGAGCCTGTTAGTCCTCCCATACATGTTGTTAGAGCCACTGAGTATGACTGGATGGTGTCAGATGGTGTCCCGTATGACCACCGACCTGGTGGCAACGGAGGCCCGAGTGGCTGAGTTAAGGTTCCAGCTAGATGAGGAGAGACGGGCGAGGCTATACTCCCAGGGGAGAGACTATAGAGCTAGACAAATGAGGAGGACAGTACTGGGGATTGAGAGGAGGGCTCTCACCCGACTCAGAGCGCTTCCACGTTCCCACCACAGTAGGAAGATCCGCAGGAGTGATGCTGAGAGAGTCCTTTCGAGGGCTATGACCCGGGTTAGGGAGGCGATACTCTTCCACGTAGATTGTTGGATGGATGACCAGTTCAGTCTTCTAGTACAGAGGGAGGTTGTAGTAGCTTTACTTTTGGTAGTGATGTCGATCATGTAGTACATTCCCTCTGGATAGGAAGACATGTTAGTTGCTTTTGATGTACTTTTTATATATTTCAGTCTTATGTTGTACTTGAAATTTTGACTCTGAGAAGTCAACTAGTATTAATATGACGTAATTTCTGTTTGACTTTAGCAACTATTTCCGTTTAAGTTGTTACATATATGATGCCATGATCATTTGACAGCTAATTATAGGATATGCCTGTAAAAGATTTCACCTTCGAGGTGCCAATCACAGAAAACCAGAATAAGAAAGAAATGAGGAAATCCTAACAGAATTATATATATATGTATCCTTTCAGAAAAATGCCACCAAGAAGAAACACAAGAGCTCACCCTGCCGAGTCCGCCACTCATGGTAGTAACCAACACAGGGAAGAAGAACGCCGTCACCCAGAATCGGATGATGAGGAACATGAGTACAATGAGTTTGATGATGAGGTCTATAAGGAAGAAGAAGAGGAACCTATGGAACAATTTATGCGCCTGATGAGGCAAAATCTGGACCGCCAGCCACAGCCATCACCCCGCGGCCCCGACAACGCAGTAGCCAATGCCTTTAAGGCATTTAAGTAACTTAAAGCCCCAAAATTCCATGGGACAGCAGACCCCGTTGAGGCCAGGGCTTGGTTGAAGGAGATGGAGAAGACCTTTGAGATTATGGGCACTGAGGAAGCCCAGAAAACCATCTTTGCTACATACCTGCTTAAGGGAGAGGCCAACTATTGGTGGGAGGCCAAGAAAAATATGGAACCAGCTGGAGTGGTCACATGGGACAGATTCACAGAGTTATTCTTAGAAAAGTACTTTCCGAGATTTATGGAGACCCGGATGGAACTCAAGTTCCTAGAGCTTAAACAGGAAAACCTGACTGTAGCTGAATACGAGGCTAGGTTCACTGAGCTGTCAAGGTTCATTCCAGAATATGTGAACACCGAAATTAAGAAGACAAAGAGATTTCAACAGGGATTGAAATAGTGGATTCAGAACCGCGTCGCGGTATTTGAAATTACGGATTACGCCACTCTAGTAAAGAAGGCGTCGATTGTAGAGGCAGGAAGTGAGCAGTCCCAGAAAGACAAGATCATGAAGAAAAGGAAGTTTGAAAATGGAAGTGGAGGTGCAGTAAGTGGGAGTTTTCCCAGCAAGTTGGTTAGAGGGACGGTGTCCCAGCCAGCCAAAAATATAGGGTTTAACAGGACAGAAAGCAAGAGTGTTGGCCAAGGAAGTGGACCAACCAGGGCACCCACATCAGGACAGTCGCGCCCTCCCCTACCTAGTTGCAAGACTTGTGGTAAGAAACATTCAAGGGTATGTCTCCAGGGTACGACGACATGTTTTAAATGTGGACAGACCGGGCACTATTCCAATAATTGCCCCCAGAGGAACTCACTCATGAAATGCTACCAGTGTGGATGCACGGACCACTGGAAGAAAGATTGCCCTAAGCTGAAACCGAAGGGTTCAAGGATGAGCGGTACTGCGTCCAATCGACCACCCACCGCTAGGACTTTCAACATGACAGTGCAGGATGCAATGAGGGATGAAGATGTCATCGCAGGTACCCTTTCCCTTAACACCTTGAGCGCAAATACTTTGTTTGATTTTGGAGCTACCAAGTCTTTTATATCGCGATATTTTGCAAGTAAATTGAACTTGAAATCAGAAATGTTAACGGAATGACTAATGGTAGAGATAGCTAACCACGAAGTGGTTCTTGTAAGCCAGATATATCCTAACTGTGATATAGTAATAGGAGGTCACCACTTTCAGGCAGACCTAATTCCGTTTAAGTTAGGCGAATTCGATGTCATCTTAGGAATGGATTGGTTGGCAAGTAATGGTGCCCAGATTGATTGCAAGAGCAAGAAAGTTAGGATAAAGGTGTCAGGAAAGAAAGAGGTCATATTCAAAGGACAGCGACAGACTCAAAAATTCTTGACTGTTGCTCAAGCCAAACAGTTGGTACGAAAGGGCAACGAGGCCTACTTAGCTTATGTAGTAGACACGAAGCGAGGAACCCCTGAACTGAAGGACATTCCAGTTGTCAGGGAGTTTGAAGATGTGTTTCCAGAAGATCTCCCTGGTTTACCACCCGATAAGGAAATCGATTTTGTGATAGAATTAGCACCAGGAACCGTACTAGTTTCTAAATCCCCTTACCGATTGGCCCCCGTTGAGATGAAAGAACTGGCCACTCAGCTGCAAGAATTGTTGGAAAAGGGCATGATAAGACCAAGTGTGTCCCCGTGGGGTGCCCCGGTGTTGTTTGTAAAGAAAAAGGATGGTAGTATGCGGTTATGTATAGACTACCGAGAGCTGAATAAGTTAACCATTAAGAACAAGTACCCCTTGCCTAGGATTGACAACTGTTTGATCAACTCAAGGGAGCGGTTCACTTTTCAAAGATAGACCTGAGAACGGGGTATCACCAGTTAAAGATCAAACCAGAAGATATACCCAAGACTGCTTTTCGCACTAGGTACGGCCATTATGAGTTCCTAGTAATGTCCTTTGGGCTGACTAACGCCCCCGCGGCATTTATGGATTTGATGTATCGAGTATTCAAACAATACCTAGACAAGTGCGTCATAGTTTTTATTGACGATATTTTGATCTATTCAAAGATTGAGGAAGAACATGCAGAACACTTGAGGATAGTCCTAGGAATCCCAAGTGAAGAAAACTTGTATACCAAATTCTTTAAATGCGAATTTTGGCTGAAGGAGGTACAATTCTTAGGTCATGTGGTTAGTAGCGAAGGAGTACTAGTTGACCCTGCCAAGATAGAGACAATATAAAACTGGTAAAGACCGACCACCCCGACCGAAGTAAGAAGTTTCGTGGGACTACCCGGGTATTATAGGAGATTTGTACAAGACTTTGCCAAGCTAGCAGCCCCATTGACCCGACTCACCGGAAAGACTGAAAAGTTTGTATGGAATGAGAAATGTGAAGAGGGCTTTCAAGAGTTAAAGAAAAGGTTAATGACCGCCCCGGTGCTGGCAATACCAGATGATAAGGGGGACTTTGTGATCTATAGTGATGCATCGCATAAAGGACTAGGTTGCGTGCTCATGCAGCACGGTAAGGTGATTGCATATGCTTCCCGACAGTTGAAGGAGTATGAAATAAGATACCCTACTCATGACTTAGAGCTAGCCGCGATAGTCTTCGCATTAAAGATGGAAGAGGAAAAGAACTCTGTTACCCAGTAATTAACAATTATAGAAGGGGGGTTGAATACAATTGCATAAGATTTTCGAATTAAACAGAAATGATAACAGAAGACAGAAGTATAAATAAATAATAGCTTTATTAACTCTGATATAAAACTGTTACAAACTCTCTCAAGAAATTCTGATGTTCTTGAGAGCTGCTAGGTTACAAGATATCTCATGTAAGCGATTATTAAAATGTAAAACCTAAACTGTATTTATATACATTACACAGCTGCCCTATCAATTACAAGATATGTCAAATCAATTAACAACTGTTTATAATGCATATCCTAACTGATAGTTACGATCCTATAAAATAGGAGTCGATAAATCAATCTTCCTTGATCTCTGGACTAATAAAAATCTTCATCTAATCCTGACCAGCTTCCAATACTGATAACTCCTAATACTGACGTTGTACTACTGATGACGTTAGCATCAATATCTGATCAGCAGTCCAGATCCTGATATCACTTGAATCAATATCTAACAATCTCCCCCAATTTGTACTTTGTAAAATAAAGCACAAATTCCTTGATTCAATGATGTCAAAAACTAAAAACAAAATATCTTCTAAAAATCATCAGGAACAGTTTCAGAAATTCTTTGATAGAAAAGATTTATCTTCAAGAAATTTGATAGCAACTCTTCTTCCTTGCTTTCGAGAATTTGAACCAGTTTCTTCTTCAGATTCTTGAGTTCTTCAACTTTCTCATTAATCTGATAAATACCTGCCCTGAGATTCTGTATTGAGCTTCTAGGTAAATCTAATTCTCCCAACAGTATATATGCAAACTCCTTCCCATCAGGATTAAGAGGCAACTGTTCCACACCAAGGTATTCTTCCTTAACAGCAGTGCCTCTCAGCATTTCAATTTCTTTGCCTCTAGAATTTAAGTACATGGGAGTATAGTTACCATCATACCTTGTTCCTCCATCCAGAAATCTCTGTCTGATAATTCTGAGAATCATACTATACCAGTTCTTGTAGACTTCCATCTCTTTAACTTTGATTCTTTTACCCTTGAGCAGATAAAGAACATATTTCAGTTCCTTTGTAGATTTGTATAACAACTCATCAATAGTTAATTTCTTGACAGTCTTATCTTTCATGAAGTACAACAATTTCTCCACCTTCTTAGCACTTGCATGACAATCAGCAATAATAGCAACAGCTTCAAGTTTCCACAGATGATCAGCAGTTAATTCTTCATCAATCCTTTCAACTAGAGCATGTTGATCTGTCTGTGCAGTAGAGATAATTTAAGCTTGATTATAACTAATACCTCCTCTGGTTTTATGTTCCAAACCCTTCAAGCTAGACTGAATATCTCCACAAAGTAATTTGGATTTTTGAAGTGTTTGTGAAGTACCAGCTTCAGTAATCAAAGGAAGTTCAATTATAGGAGCACCTGATTGAAAAACAACTGGTCCTTGATACTCACATTCATCAATACTCTTCCATTTCTTGTTCTTCTTCTTCCTGTCTGGTGCATAATTCTATCGATGTTCTGGAACAAGTCTATTTTGATCATACCACAGCATCCTATTTGATTTAACTACATTTTTCATTTACTTTCTGGTTTCTTTAATCTCAGTATCCCTTGCTTTTTCTCTGACCTCCTTTTATTTTTCAAATCTTCTGAATCTTTCTTGATCAATTCTTAATGTTTCTTCATCAACTTCCAGATTGTGAGATTCAATCACAATAGTAAGAATCATGACTTCAAGTTCTTTCAAGATTTCAACTTCTTTAGGATCAGGATTAGCATTAGGAATTGAATCAATGTCAGAAACAACATCTTGAACTGTTTCAACAGCAACATCCTGTGCTTCTACAGTCACTTTGCTCCTCCTCGCTGTCAATTGATTTTCCTCTTCAATTTCTTCAGATACATTTCCAATTTCTATGTTGTCTAGAGTCATTTCAAGAAATAGTGGAGTTTTCTTCTTTTTAGCTTTCTGAGGATCTTCAGTTATCTCCTCTATTGTGATTCCACTAGACCTTGTCTGTCTTGAACTTGTCTGAACAGGCTTTCTTCCTCTGCCTCTACCTCCTCTGCCTCTTCCTCTACCTACAACAGGAGTTTCTTTCTCTTTGGAAATTTCCTCAAGAATCCTCTTTTGTTCTTCTAAGATCTCTTCAGTGCTCATGTCAGGATTCTCTTCAGAAGTCAAGTCAAGTGCCTTCCTAGCATGATATTGCTGAACTTTAATATCATTGTGATACACAATCTCACTCTCACCTGTCTTATAAGTAATTTTCTTGAAGAGATGTGGAGCATCTTGTATCTCAGTAATAACCAAATCTTCATCTTCTTCAGGAATTATTGGAAGTGTTTGATTTTGACCAGATAGAAATTGTTCTTCCGTCAAGACTTGAGATTGCACCATTGTCCTTACTGTTCTCTGTCCAGTTCTAGAAATATGAGTTAACTGCTTGGTTTGAGTTTTAGACTGACTTCTCCTTGTCACCAATGCAACATCAGAGGTTCCTGCTCCTGCTCCATGTGTCTGAGCATCACCATCATTTCCAGAAGTATCATCATCCTTTCTTACAACCAGATTAGGTGTACATTTTGTTTTGACTACCTTCTCCCCCTTTTTGACATCAGGATCAGTCAACAAAGATAGAATAAGTTGGAGAGAGGCTTCAAGTTGTCAACTTTACTTTCAAGAGAATCAAGTCTCTTATTAGTTTTCTCAACCTCTGTGGTCAGAATTCGAACCTGAGAACCAGTAGCAGATAATTCAAGTTTGGACAGTAACTCAGCTCGAGTATGCGCATGAAAATCCTTAACAGAAGCAATTTCAGTTTGAAGACCTTTAGAAAGAATAGTAGACATCTTCACAACATTTCGTAGAGGGGCATTATCAGTCAAAGTTCTAGCAACAGAGCGAGCATGACCTTGTGCATTTTCAAAATAAATAGTTTCTCTAGGACTAGCCCAGCTGCTATCCCATTCATGATTGCTAACACGTTCAGCATTCTCTCCAGTGCCAGTATCATGAATGATCTCAGGATGTAACAAGCCTCTTTTATGTGCAACTGAACCCTCTGTAGTTTTACCAACAGATTCCATAAATTTACTGGAAGATCCATGAGTGGCACCAAGACTAGCATGTATGGCCTCTTTGAGCTGTGCTGTCTCAGGATCATCCTCATCATCATCATCATCATCATCATCTGAGCTATCACTGGCATTAGCATCAGGAACATCATCACTTTGATTATCATCAGGATTCAGAATACACTTTAATTTCAAATCAGTAGAAGAAGAAGATGAAATATTCTGAGGACCTGCATTTGGAACAGAAACAATTCCTAAATCTCTCTGTTCTTTTAAAATGATCTCATCACTTCTCACTGCTTTTCCTAAGACACTTTCAATAGTGACTGCTACCTCACTAGAAGTTTGAAACTTCACACTCTGTTCTACCTCTCCTTTTGCCAGTTCAGGAGACTGCCTCTCTTCATTCTTCTTTTTCTCTAATTGTTCACTCTCATTTTCACAAGAAAGGTTCTGGCTCAACAAATTCAAAGAAATAAGAGAGGGCTGAGAGGAGTGGATTGAAGTCATACAAATAGAGGTATCCCTTATATCAGGTCTATCTGTAATCATACTATCAGTAGTAAAAGAAGTAGAGATAGAAGTGTTACCTGATGAAGTTGAGATAGATTCCATTGGTCTTGAAGAAATTGGTTCAATAAGCAGTGGAATATTTGGATCATAAATACTTTCATCAGGATTGACATCTGCAACTGGAGAATGACTTGCATCAGTATATTCTACCAATGGTTCTTGTGTAGTCTCAGGTTGTGAAGCTGCTTCAACACTTTGAGTCAAAGGTTCTTGTGTGCTTCCCTCAAATGCAGTGTCTTTAAGTACCTTATCACATTCAGCAATGTGCACATCATGAGCAGCTTTATCTGCCAGACTTTGAGCTAAGTCAAATTCAGTTTCAGGAATCCCTTGTGCAGTGTTATGAAACTCCTGTGCTGATGTAAGCTTGCCTGCATCTTCACTTTGAGAAGATGGTTCTTGTGAGGTACGAATGTTCTTGTCTTCACCTTCCCATTGAGAAAGTGGTTCTTGTGGGACTATTCCTTCAGAAATGTCTGCACCCACACTTTGAGTGGGTGGTTCTTGTGTGACTGAATCTTCAATAGTTGCTGAACTCCTTTGAAGTTCAGGTTCTTGTGGACTAGATCCTTTCAAAGGTGAAGTAATTCCATTTTTCATTTGTCTTTGAAAGACCTTTGCTTCAGCCTGTCTCTTTACTAGAAGTGGTGATGGTGCAAGACCAAGCTGAGCAGCAATGACATTTGCTTCTTCCACAGACATCTCAATGATTCTTCTTTTTGGAGAAGTAGGTGCTGGAGAATCAGAAATCTCAAAAGTCTTCACAGGTGAATTATCAGGAGTAGAAGTGTCAATATTGACAGTTGTTTCAGGAACTGATGAGTTTTCAGGATTGGTAGAAACTTCAGCAATAGTCTCTGTATCATCAATAAGATTCTGTATTTCCAGAGGAATGGAATAACTGCTTTTGTTGATAATGTTTCTTCTTTTCTTTGGTTTTTCAGAGATAGCCATTTCTTCAGTATCAACTGCAGTAACTTCCTTTTTCTTTAATGCAATTGATAAAGGCAATGTATCATCACCAGAATCAGAAATAGAATCATCTGACTGTAAAAACGCATTTTAATTAAAGAATCATCAACCTTAAGACTAGGTTTCTTCTTAACCAGAACCCCTTGTGCACCCCCTTGTAACTTCTTTTGAGTGAGGGTAGGAGTGGAGATATCCTTTGATCCTGATTGTCTTCCAGACACATTAGATCTAGCTGATTTCTTTTCTTTTACAACTGATGCCTTTTGGGAGACACCAGCGGTGGTTGACTATTTGGATTGTTGTTTGTGTGATGTGCTTGTGTCAGGAACAGGATGTGTTTGGTCCTGTCCCATAGCACTTGTTGCTGAGCCATAAAGAACAGGCAATCTCTTTTTCAAGAGAAGCCAGACTTCATCAGGAATGTAAGGATTTCCCTCAAAGTCATTTGCCTTATCAGAATTGACTAAGGACTTTATGTTATTTTCTGAAATTCTCTAGATAGGTAATATTGTATCATTTTCAAATGTAGCATTTGGACATAAATGAGAGAATATCAATTGAAGAAATCTAAGAAAGCAAACATAACCACATTTTTCTTCTTTTCTATCATTTAATGCTTTCAGGATAAAAGTCCCATAATCAAAAGAAAGATCATGAATTAGAGAGTACCCATTTTTAACAGAGCCAATTGGTAGTGCATCAAAGTTTGAAACTTTGTTCAGGAAGCATCTACTGATTGTATCAAAGAAGAAATTCCATTCTTTCTTAAGCTTGGTTCTGTACAGGCTCCCAAATTTCTTTGGCTCTCCATTGTAACCTAGACTAATGGCAAAATCAAGTAGTGCTGAATCAGGAATATTGTTAGGAGTCTTACCATTGAGAAATGGTAAGTGAAGAGCTTCAACTACAACTTCAGGAGTCACATAATATGTAACACCATTGTATTCAAAGTTCATTTGAGGCTTTCCTGATGTAGATCCTTTCCCAAAGACAGCAGTATTCCATACCTGCATAATAGACTTAAAAGAGATCTTGGCAGGTTGGGTTAGAGCATAGTTGATTGGGCTTGAGGCCATAAAGTCCTGAATAATATGAAAATCATTGGGAAAAGCTTCATGATCAAAAACTGCAACGAAGTTGTTAGTAGCAAAAGTAACTCCGTTGATTACAACCTTACTGTTTATGAATGGTGAGGCGTCCATTATTGTTGAGAATGTGTGGGAAATTGAGATTTTGAAAATTAGGGTTTATGTTCGCACAGAGAGAAAAAGAAATGTAATACTAATCGTTTGAGAATAATGGACAATTTAGAAAACTAAATTGATTTTAGACAAAACAAATTATTTCTCAAAACAGGTGTCAGTCTCTGATTTGTGCAAACATAAGTAGTGGACTGATATACGTGAGAGAGTGATGATAACCGCACGCGACACGATTTACAATGTGTATCTATATGTATTTGTGAGTGAAACTCACACGCTTGTACCTTTTATTCAAGAAATATAATTGTGATAATGATAAGAAATATGACAATAAAATATTTAATTTTAGAAATCAAATATCATAATCTAAAAATACCTGGTACCGGTAAAAATTAGAATACGAAGCGTTTCATGTCCTCGTTAGTCTCCCACCTCTATTTAACACTCTGAGACTTGTCCACTCTGAGACTTGTCCACTATCTCTTTAACCTTGAACTCTTCATACTCTCCTGAGAAAAATCTAAAAACCCTTCCAAAGAAAACACTTTAGTGAAAAGATGTCAAACTTGTTTATCAAAGAAAAGAATCTCCATCTCGTAGAGAAAAGAGATATCTTTAGTTATAATCGTGAAGAGTTTGAAGCCTTTGACTGGGAAAGACAACTTGAGACTTTGTGGCTGCAGATGGATGCCAGTCTTGAAGAGATCGAGAAGGAAAAACCTGCAAAAGTGATCGACATCGATGCTGCTCTCCAAGCAACATTTGAATGGCTTTCCTCTAAGGAATCCTCATCCAAAACCACCAACCATTGTTAATGAATATGTCAGCAAAAATAACCTTATCCCTATCAACTTCCACCCAAACAAAGTGGCAAAGATGGGATCTGGGCAATGGAGTGGTTTGGACTGCACTTTTCTTTTGTTGTTGAATAGATTAATAGATAGAGAAAACAAAAAAAAAAAAATTGATGTATGCATGTAATCTCTTTCTTATTATCAATGAAAAACTGTGTTTCTCTAATCTTATTCATTATTTTCTGCACTTTTTATGTTATTGAACTGATCTGTGAAGTAAGAAATCAGAGTAGTAATCATGAAAAACTAATTAAAATAATCACATAATTCACAAGTTCATTAACAATAGCCACAAATAAATCAAGAAAAACATAACAAAAAAACATTTAGATCCTGATCATTATACTGATAAATGAACTGTTGCATCAGGATTCGGTGTTTGACTAAAGTCAGGATTGACTTTTCGTCAGGATTGACTTTTCTTCAATCCTGAAGTACTTTAGGGTTTTTCATTTATCTGAAGGTGAATTTCCTAAATTACCCTTACAAATTACGTTTATTTTAAGTTAGCGGAGCATTATTTAATGGACATTGACGGGCGCCACCTTTTCAAAATCCGGAGAAAAACTACGGCCAACAATTTGATAATCTGAAAGTGTGGCCTACATTTTGATAATTGGTGCAAACTTTAGCCACCACCTTCTAATTTACTCTTGTAAATAAAGAAACAAAAAAGAGGTGCTGCTATGGATTACTCAAAGTTAGCCCGGTGTGTATGTGTTAGTGTCCTCCTTTTTTTATTCTCTTTTTATTACAACTAAAAGAGCTTTTTTATTTTAATTTGATTACTATTTAAAATATAAGGACAAAAAAAAGAAATGGATAAGGGTAATTTGGTTTAAGTATCAATAAAAAGTATGCATTTATAAGTAAAGGTATGCACATATCAATTTTCCATACAAATTAATATTCAATTTTGTTCTGCTTGTGCGCAGTTTGTGTTCTGCCTTGTTGTCACTTGTTACCGGCTCGCTGCACCATAATTATCGCATCCGACCACACACCTCTACATTTTATTTGTTCATTTAATATGTTTGTAGTAACCATTTTATTCATTCGTGACAATGTTCTAAAATCGTTAATCGGACATAATCGGTGAGGAGACCTTGTACAGATTAATCTGTAAATCGGTGATTAATCGGAAGGATTAATCGAACGACTAATCGGTAGTAATTTAATATTAAATTTATATATATATATATATATATATATATATATATATATAATATTCAATAGACTATCGACATTCTACACTAGTTAATTTCAAAAAGGATTCCACAAAAGAGTAATGCATTAAGTTGATCACTTGCAAAATACATAAGCAAAGTCATACATATACTGATATACATCAGAAACAGTTCTACACTACCATTCCTAAAAAAAAGCACTTATATACTTGCACCTTACTTGCTTTAACATTTTGCCATGTCCTATATATTTAGAGCACTAACAAAACTATATATATAAAGCACTAACAAAACCGGTGCTGCTTTTTTCCAACAAAAATCCTTTATGGATGATGTATGTAGCAAGAAGCAACTACGTTGTCAAAAGATTAATGGAACTCATCAAACTTTCAATATATCACCAACAATTCTGATCCATCTCAGCAAACATAAAATCTTCATCAATTTCCGGTTCATCTTCTGAATTGAAATCATCTTCATCAAGTTCTCGAATTGTCTCATCGCATGTGTTTGTTGAACCTTCAGACTCGTTATCTCTATCCTCCACAATCCACTCTTGAGCCATTCGAGCATCATTTGCTAATAATGGATCACACTTGTCCTTTAACTTTTTATTTTTGTTGATAATTCTGGAATTGAACTGAACATAGACAAGACTACTTAATCTTTCTGAATCCAACATGTTACTCTTTTTCGTATGAATCTAAAAATGAAAAGTTCAAATTACATAACCTGGAGAACTTAGGATATTCAGAAAGAGGATGAAGTGAATAATAAGAAAACATAGTTCATTACCCCTTCAAAGGCGCTCTAATTTCTTTCGCATCCTGAAGAACTTGTGGTTAAAGCGAGAATTTTCATTGCCATCCTCTGCAAATTTGGTGTCTCAGAGCCATAATTAGACCACCATGCAACTGAATAAAATCAAAACGGGTTAATTTAGTTTAAACTATGTATAGGATCATTTAAGTGAGGGATAATATCAAACTAGAAAGTTATTACCAGGATTAAAATTATTATCATTGTGCATTCTCCATAAAACGGCCAGCTTTTTTGAAAATATTCCTTTCATTGTTTTATACCTATGCAACTCAATATTACAGACCGAATGTTGAGCTTCGTAATCATCTGGAAAGAAGGCCTCAGTACATATCAATAAAGCTCCCATGCAGTTAGGATCATTCTTCGCTTCATCGTCTTTATAATAATAATATGGGTTCAAAAGATTGGCTGTCAAATGTAATGGACTGTCGAGTCGATCTTTGACCCTTGAATCAATGATGTAAATTATAGGATCATATATTTCCTTAACATCTTTACAAATCCTAATGATTTCCTTTTAGCATCTTTAAGTTCACCATAGATAAAACCCATTGAAGGCCTCAAATCTCCATCCACAAGTCTTAATAGCTTAACTAATGGCTTAAAAACTTCTATGCAACAGGATATGTTTGTCCAAAATGACTTACTTACAATTGTATTATAGGCTGCTATCCCCTTTGGATGAGTAGCCCACCTGCAACCACTCCATTCACTGGACAAAAACATATATTTCAAGCTTTCCTGTTTTTCTTCCATGCTCTGCATCGTGAGAAATGAACTAGCAAATCTTGTGACACATGGCCTCACAATATCTCTTTTTTTTGTAAATTTTCTCATCAATGCCAAAGTTTTATGATGTGCATAGATATAAACCGTTAGAGACTTTGCCATGTCGATCACCAATTTAAATCTTGGAGTTTTACCGGCATGAAGTTGAAATAGGTAGAAAATTATTAGAAACTAACAAGTAATTAGGTAAAAGTAAACAATTTAAATTTCAATTAAGTAAGATACCGATTGCTTCCAGAACCAGGTTTAATGTATGGGATATACATGAAGTCCATAATATATTTGGTCTCTTTACTTTCAAGAGTTTGGCCGCAGCAAAATTATTAGATGCATTGTCAGTCACTACTTGGATCACATTTTTACTTCCAACTACATCAATCCACTTGTCCACGTAATCAAATATAAATTTACCTGTGTGTGCCTTCAAAGAACATTCAATAGAAGAGAGAAAACTGGTTCCAATCTTGCAGTTAACACATAAATTCATTATGCTTCATCATTTACGATCAGACCATGCATCAGTCATAATTGAGCATCCACCACTCTTCCACTCATCCTTTTGTTCATTCATTGATGCTTTAGTATTCTCAACAGCCTGCTTTAACAACGGTTCTCTCAGCTGATATTGAGTTGGTGGAATATATCCCGGACCAAATTGTCCAACGGCTTCAAGAAATTTACGAAAATTGTCATTGTCGATTGAGTTAAATGGGATTCCAGCTTCATACACCCAACGAGCCATATAAGTATGCACCTCATTTGTTCTGCTTTTGAATAATGTTTCATTAATATTCTGTTGCCACTTTTTGTCAGATGAAGATATTGGTCTTGTGAATTGATCAATTGGACCAAGTGTGCGGGGTTTCTTGCTTACACTGTCGATCTCCACACAATCATCAATCACTTTGCTATTTTCAGTGATATTAACCTCTGCCCTGCTTTCTTCGAGGGCCTTTCTTTTGTTTTCTTTCAAGTTTTTTACCTCTTCCAGTGCTCGTTTACGCTTCACTTGATCTATTGGAGTAAATTTGTCACAAGATACAACATTACCTTTTATTCGAGTTATATGTTGCTTTAAACGAAAAACACCTCCACTAATCACTCTTTTGCATAATTTACATTTCACCTTCTGTGATACACCTGGATCCACTAAATCACCATAATCCCATCATATATTATCCGATTTACTTTTTAATGTGTCATCCATGGAACCAGCAGGTGCAGAATTTTCCATTCTGTCATCAAATTAAAAAAATAATCGAAATTACTTAAAGCAAAAACTTATTCTAACAAAATGTAGCCAGCATTTACATATATTTGTTGGAAGATTTAATCCACATAAATGCTTAAACATATATAACAAAATTCATATTGATTTCAATGAAAAGCCCAAAATTCAATTTGTGCTACGCTGACAATCAGCTTAGTAAAGCAGAACAATAGATTAACAAGATATATTCATTCAAATAAAAGATAGTTAAAGGTAAAGGAGAATTGATTTAAGGTCTTAACGATTACCTTGATTAACTATTGATCTTGATTCTTGATCCCGTACATCAACAACAAAGTAAGTGTTAGGGTCTTGCTCGCTATCTTTCTCTCTTCAATGCACCGATATTTATCACAGTTTTGTTCTTTGTTGTGTTTTTGTGGTGAAAAAAGGCCTAGTTTTACATTACTTTGTCACCTAACCCGATTTTCCCTGAGTTTGACCCGATTTCACAGTTCAGCATTTAATACAACGATTAACATAAATAACCTAGGCAAGCCACCTTGTACCGATTAATCAGCCATTTAAAAGGCAAATCGGCCATTTTTTAGAACCATGATTCGTGACAATTTAATCGATTTGTTAGGATTTAGTAAGTTTGTTTCATCTGATTTGTGTACATATTTACTGTAGTCTGATTTTTAAGTAGATAAAAGTATACAAGAAGCATGCATGCATGTTAGAAAAATCGAAAAATATGAAACGGACCAAATCTCGGTAACAATGATGGAAATTAAGAAAACCGGTGGGTGGTGACGATGGACATGACGGTACGGAGGTGGTGTACCGGTGGTCATTCACAACTGTACTGGCCAGACAAATGGAATCACTCTATATACATAAAAATTTATACGTACCCACAGTATTATTGTAGTAATTGGTAGATTGACAAGAGCAATAAAGCGAGGGAGATTTTATGGACACTGACGGGAGAGGAAAAGGATGTCCCCTTGTATCCCTACACCTCAACTTATGTTCCCTCCCTATTTTCCACTCTTCCCCTTTTTGCTTCTATCACTTTCATTTACCGCTATTATGTCCTCTCTTTCTTTCTTTACCCTTGGTATCAAATTTTTTTTTTTACATAATTAAAAACCAAAAAAAGTGTAATTTATAAAAAACTCAACCAAACACATTGCATTGGTATTTACGAAAAAAATGGATTTTCCATTTTAAAACCGAAAAAGTAACCAACTAATCTAATATCACCATTAAAAACGATTCTAGTTTTCCATGTAAAATCGTTCATCATGTGCTTGTTTTGAAAGGATCAAACCTGTGCTTTAAACCTCTGTTTAGACTGAAAATGGATATCGAGTGCATATATATAAAGTGGAATTTCCATCGTATTGGACTCGGTTCTCTATCTACGCTGTATAATTTGGACCTTTGTTTATAGGGAGCACAAATCTATTAGTGTGCAGTGGTTGAGCCACTGACCTCCTTCAGGAGTTCGACTCCTGCGTGTGCGTGAGTTTCTTAGTTTGTATTAGATTTCCTTTCTGTATTTGTATTTCTGTATTTGTAACGGCCGGGGGTCCTTCGGAAACAGCCTACCTATTGTATAGGGGCATGGTCTGCGTACAGCTACCCTCCTCAGACACCACTTTGAGTGGTATTATAACTGAGTAAGCTAAGTTTTTTTAAATCTGTTAAATTTACGATATGGATTAATTAGTTTAATGATCTCTCACATGCTTCTTGATCTAACAAATTAATTTAACATATATAGATATAGGATATAAATTTCTATAATGAAATTATATTCAAATTAAGATTTTAACTACTTTTTTTTGGTATAAATACAAAAATACATACACCTTGAAGAGTCGATTTTAAAAGACATTTTTGTGGCAGATATCTTTATGCTAATTTTGCAAAAGAGAGAGAGAGAGATTACCTTTTATGCTTGGTGTAATCATATATGCATGCATGCCGACTTTTCGAGTGGACCATTTACTTGATATCCCCACAAGTCCGTGTTTAATAATAACAATCGTTTCCACAATTTTAAGAGGGTAGGAGTAGAGGTGGCGAAACGGGCGGTTCAACCCGGACTGATCACGAATTATTCGTTAAAAAAGCACGTTTAGTATGTTACAGTAACAAACAGTCTGTTCAGTCCGCTACAATAAATGTGCCGTGCGCGAGTCCATATTTTCCAAACCGCAGCCCGTTCGGCACGTACGCGGAAGCCCGTCTGAATAAAAATTATAATTTTCGGCTCGTTCGGCCCGTTCATTCGGCGCGACACGGCACGGCACGTCAGTAATAACTTCGCTTGGCACGTTCGGCCCGTTCGGCCCGTGCGGCACGTTCGTCCCTTCTAACGTCTACCTGCTCTGCTCTGCTACACTGCTGTCTGCTGCTGCTGTCCAAACTCCAACGGCTACTATCTCCAACGGACTTATCTCTAGCTTCTATAAATACCACACCACACCACACCAAAACCTCACTGCATTCTTAATCTATCTGCAGTGCTCTCGCCTAAGATGGATATATTACCGAACATGATTGGGAATTGGCATCTACCGTACGTGATATACTTGATTGTTATGCACATGCTACTAAGGTTTTTTCTTATGTTTATGAACCAAATGCACATCACGTTATTATTGAATGTATTAATATTGTTAACACTTTAGCTAATTATGAACAAAATCCTCATTTTAGTTTTACTATAGAGGAAATGAAGAAAAAATGGATCGAATATTTAAGTTAATTTCCTTTTATTTATGGTATTGCATGTCTTCTTGATCTGGGTGTTAGAAAGGATGGTTTAGAAGTATTGTTAAAACATTATTATGCAACGTTAAATGTTTCATATAATTGCGAATTATATGTTCAAAATTGTTTAGATTATTTGTTTCGTCTTGTTGATATATATAATGCTAAAACTCCAATTTCTATGTCACCTAAAAGTAGTGGTAGTAGATTTAATAAAACAATTGCATCGTTATTAACTAACAAAAAACCAAAAATTCTGATTTCCGAATCTAGTACTAGTATTCCCACTACTGCTTTTAGTATGGTGCATGATTTTTTTTCGTATCATTACGAGTTAAATGATGAGTTCGATATATTAACATGGTGGAAAAACCATTATTACAATTTCCAGTTTTAGCAAAAATTGCAAAAGATGTTTTAGTAGTCCCCGCTTCTACGATTGCATCCGAATCCGCTTTTAGTGCGGGTAGAAGAGTGTTAGACGATAAGAGATCAAGTCTTGCACCCGATTCAATAAAAATATGTGTTTGCAAAAAAGATTGGGATCAAGCCGAAAAAAGACAACAAGAAAAAAAAAGCGGATGATTCGGACGGAGAAGACGATCCGTGGATGATTATGGATACTTCATCTGTGACGCCCCGGAATCCGGGGTCAAGGATCCGGGCCGTCAAGGTCCAATTTCCGATCAATATCAATATCTCTGTAGTATTTTTTTTTTTTTTTTAATAAATAAATAAATCAGCAGTTGACCCCACACTAATACACACACACACCAGTCATATGCTCATAGAACAGCAACCACAATATTTAAAAGTTTTAAAGTTAACAGTTATTACAAGCCCAGAATTTACTAAGTACATTGTTGAACAAAGCTTCTACAGGAAGCACTTCAACAACTAAAGTTTATTACAACTTACACACTTAATTTACATAAGTATACTAAGCCCCTTCGCTTGTCACTACCTCGGGGATGGTCGCCAGCACTCGCTCAAAAGGTCGCCTTTCCCTTACCCTCTTGCGGGGTGTGGTACGTAGTATCGGCATGGGACCTAGCTGCTATATACATAAATAGCAAGAGTGAGCTATAATAGCTCAGCAAGATCATTCTGTAACTAAAATTTAGAATGTGAACAAGTATACATATATGTATAGGCATATGTAATAGCAGGAAACAATTAAAATCCTTAAGGAAGAGTAAAGCTCTTATTTAATAATACATCATCCACTCACTATTATAAGAAAGTAATCTATATTAATATAATATCAGTTTTTCTTCATCTGTATCCATAATACCATCATCTCATATCATTACTCTGTTTTCAGTACAGAAATCTGAAATAATATAATATCAGTTTTTCTTCATCTGTAACTATCATTCCATCATCTCATATCATTATTCTGTTTTCAGTATAGAAATCTGAAAACCATTGTCTACACTTTCTTTTCAAAAACATTGGGGATATCTGCTGTCGCCTGATACGTTAGGACGATGATCAGTCGCCTAATCGTATCTGCTCTCTTTTTACTACCGGTAGAAGGAATGAAAATCATCCCTGGAGGAAGGCCACCTGCTAACATCCTCCCTTGGCATCTTCGTGCCGTAATAAAAATAATAAATGCTGGACTGTGTCGCACACAGCCCTGACACAGCCACTTACGCAAGTCTGTTGCAATCCCCCTCTTTATCACATCGTTATTCTCTTTTTAAAATATCATTCCACATTTCCATTTTCTCACTTTCGTTTTCACATATCATTCTCTCATATCATTTCCATTCTCACACATTACTTCTATAAAATATATATATATCATAAGGCTTTGATTATGATTCAGACCTCTCTTTCAAATTCAGAAATCAATTAATGTTTATTAAACCACTGATACTCAATAAGAACATTTTTAATATAATATTATAACCATATAACCCTCGATAACAACTGATACCATTCTCTCTTATTCTCTTAATCATAAGGCATGTTCAATTCATGCATAATCATCTTTATACATATCCATCTCATACTCTCATTCATATTCATATACATCTTATACTCATATCCATATTCATATACATCTTCAGATATCTTTCTTTTCAATATTAATACTCAGGGAAGACAATTTCTTCACAATATAGTAATAATAGCATCACATATATATTTCACAAAATCAAGTTTCTTTGTGAAGATAAGTAGTTTTACAAATAGGGATAGAAGAAATCTTGCCTCGGTTTCGATATCCTGACGGTATGGCTCGTCCCTCTTCCGGAGTTTCTATAAACACAAAAGGACCGTCGTTAGAACCACATCTCTTACTCACTACACTCTTGTATAACAAAACCCTTTACACTTCAACATATGTTTAACGTATTATTATTATCCCAAAGGTTCAAGAACTTAACCATTTATAAGCTAAATCGAAGTTTCAGGGGTTTTCACCATTTTCCTTAACGACCACACTTAACTGTAAAAATCCTCAGAAAATATGGATTTCGAATTTTAATGTAAGGTCAACTGTCAAGGGTCCTCTGACCACCCTACTACACTATCCCAAAATTTCGTGACTTTTAACAATGTTAAAGTATGGTAATTGTAACTTCAAGTTTGATACATTTACGGTTTCTCGGTTTCTGAACCGCTTTCACTAAAACTGACTTTTCTCCTAAACCGTTCATCAGATTTTAACGCACCTTATATCAAAACGATCTATGAACTAAGCTCTATCATTTCATAGTTAAATAGGAACCTGGACAGTAGGGTACCGTACGGATGCAGGGGGTCCAAAACAGGGCAATTTACATCCTAACGAAAATCGGGCATTATAACGGCTATAATTTCGTACTTTCCATAATTCCAACTCCTCCAAATCAATTATCAAACACCATAATCATCACCTACACCATGTGGTATTCTTCACCAGCCATGGTTACAAGTCCACAACACAATTTTCACATCAAAACAAACCACTTATAACACATAATCATCATAAACATTACATTAACACCACTTAACTACCAACCACTTCAATATCTACCATAAATATAAAAGGCCAAGCATGTTTATACCTTCTTGAAGCTTTATCAACACTTAATAATCCTTAGTAATCCTTGGACACACCTTGAACAACCTTGAATTAGCTTGAATTAACTAAAGAAGCCATTAAAACAAAGTTAACACTTGAAAATTACTATTCATTCACTATTCACCATCAACTTCAATGAATTTATTACCTTGCTAGATGATGTTGGTTGGCCTTGAAACTTTGTGCTAGTCTTAATTTATCCCCCAAGAAGCTCCATGATTTTTCTCTTGATTTCTTGTTGATTTTTGCTAGGGTTTTGAATTTTATTTTTCTTGTTTTTCTTGCTTTGGCCGAATGGATGTAATGGATGGGGGAGAGGTTTTTCTCTTGCTTATTTGATCTTATCTTGGCTAATCTTGTTTAATCTAGAGTGTTATGGAAGCCTTGGAAAGATATTTGTGGTTAACACCTTGCAAAGTTACTAATTTACCCTTAAAAATGTTAATGGAATGTGACATCACCCTAATGACCTCATAATCTCTTTTCTTGTTTTTCTTATTATTATGTTAGAAATCTTGGTAAGTAAAAATGTGGTATGTGTCCTTGTTATATTAATAATCTTGGTTGCTTAATCTCCATACTCGTCTAATTGTGGTTCGTTTCGAATGTACCTCATTATCTCAGTGGTTTTGAAACCATTTAACAATCCAATTTCCTTTGGTATTCTCTTAACTTAATAATCCCTAGGTTAAATCTAAATTTACTAATTCCTCAATATATAATTCTTATAATATTTCCATGCTCCTTAATGTCCAATAGAAGCTTATTCGAAATCAAATTCCTCAAAATCCATGCTTCAGGAATTTCTGAAATCTAACGTCATTTCGAGTCACTTATTTCCATTGTACAATACTAATATGGTTTCTGTTTATTCATTTTATGTTTCCATTATAGGGTACCTATATACCATTTCTCTAAATCCTCGAAATTTACTATTCATGTGACCACTGTAGCATTACTGAAGTTAGGGTTATTACATCCTTCCCCCCTTAAAAGGATTCCGTCCCGGAATCATGTTGGAAATGTCCATAAGTATCTTTCTCCTTCACACCTTCTAACTTCCACACGATTTCCTTTATCCTTTTTCCTTCTATAATCTATCTATCTTGTTTGCGCAGAAATATACTAACATAACTTCCTTGTCATTCATCAACATGCCATTTAGTTTATCAATAACAGTCCTTTTACTGTCTTTTCCTCACAAATCTTCTCCTGTTTCAAGTCATTCCAGGTTATCTCGTCTCTCCTTCCTCTTTTGACGAAGATATCCGCCACTACATTGACCTTTTCTGAATGGTAGTGTATCTCACTTATGGTTTGACCATCTTCTGATCTCT
Source organism: Saposhnikovia divaricata (assembly GCA_036435485.1). Lineage (NCBI taxonomy): Eukaryota > Viridiplantae > Streptophyta > Magnoliopsida > Apiales > Apiaceae > Saposhnikovia > Saposhnikovia divaricata. The sequence continues at coordinate 60,209,174 of CM071597.1, read as the reverse complement.
ATCATGACATAAATATTAATTCCTCCATATTCCTATAGCTCCTCTCTGTAAAATTTTCCAGAAAATAAGCTCTAGTAATATTCTTTAAAACAATTGTAAGAAAATACTACCTATAATATATATTTCCTGTTCGTCTCAACGAGCTTGTGTTTTCCCAAAACACTCCTACTTTTCTTTTCATAACGTTTCCTAGCCCTTAACAGATACTGATTTTCCTTATCTATATTATTAACTTATTTATTCCATTAATTGATTAAGTCGATCCTTAACCAAAGACTTACACACCAAATTTAAATCAAAAAAAAAAAATAAGTACCTGTATCCGCATCTGGTTTTGTCAACGCTTCCCCTAAGGTCATGTTGTACACTCTAGCAGTAGGCCTATTTGAAGCAGCCCCACTCTGTCCTGACGCGTATGACCCACCTGAACGGCAATCTCTAGCAAAGTGTCCTAGTTTCCCACACTGGTAACACTTAACATCTCTTTTAGGGTTTGCATCAGTTGATGGGCACTGGTTAAAGTAGTGTCCTTTTTGTCCACACTTAAAACAAGTTACTCCCAGCACTCTACAGACTCCTATATGCTTCTTACCACACGTCTCACAATCTGGTAATGGTGGTCGTGATTGATTGGACTGAAATGTTCCCGAAGATTTTCCACCCTGACTCACCGTCTCACTAGTAGTCTTGTTACCCCCCGACTTTCCCACAAATTGAGATTTTTGTCCTTTACCTCCTTTGTTAAAGTAGCTTCCCTCACTTAAACCTCCTTTTGGGCCCTCAAATCTTCTTTTCTTATTCTCTCGACCTATTTGAGCCTGCTCACTCTCGGCCTCTATAATTGATGCCTTTTGAACCACTGCAGCATAATCAGTTAACTCAAATGGGGCCACTCTCGTTCGTAACCAGGGTTTTAACCCTTGTTGAAACCTTTTTGCACGTTGTTCTTCAGTACGCACAAACTCGGGAACAAACCTCGACAGTTCTGAAAATTTATTTTAATACTCTGCCACTGTTAGGTTATCCTGTTTTAACTCCAGAAACTTTAATTCCATTTGGTTTTCTAAATACCTAGGAGAATACTTTTCTAGGAACACTCTAGTGAAACGCTCCCAGGTTATCACTCCCGCTTCCTCTAGGTTCTTCCTAGCTTCCCACCAGTAATTTGCCTCTCCCTTTAGGAGATAGGCTGCAAAAACTGTTTTCTGATCTTCCTCTATCCTCAGTATTTCGAAAGCTTTCTCCATTTCTTTTAGCCATGCCCTGGCTACTACTGGGTTAGTGGTTCCCTCGAATTCTGGGGGCTTTAATGACTTAAAGGCACGAAAGGAACTAGCTGCCTGATTGGGGAGAACAGGTGGTGGTTGAGGATTCTGTGGATTTGTTAAATTCTGCCTTAATAAGTCCATGAATTGGGCAAAGGGATCACCTCCCGGATTCCTTTGTTGGCCAGTTGATTCCTCTTCTCCTTCTTCATGATTTTCTTCATTATGAGCATTTTCGTTCAGTCTAGTACCTTCGATATTTCGACTTCTTTCGTCTCTCTCATTTTCCCTTGCATTCGCTCTACTGTCACGTCTAGGCGGCATAGTTCTGTACATAACAATAGTCCTTATTAATTACCCGAATTTGGGTTACTATATACATCATTTCTATATACACAATTATATCATTAATTAGCTCATTTGCGCATCACAATATCTTTATCACGCGATTTACATCTAGTTATACCATAACTTTAGTAGGTAGTTGTATCGCCCTTAACACGATAGCCTTTTCATTAAGTCAATCACCTTTTATACATCAATATTTCTGAGTCTCAACATTTATTATATTATATAAAAAAATGCAGCAAAAATTTAGATAGAAATGCACAAACTTCATTAATGTACATAAATATTTTACAATTTGGGTACAACATCTTTTACTGCTAATAATATACATCATCTAATACAAGGTTCGAAACCCAAAACATAGCCGTACATACTAATCCGATATCACCAAAAGTACCACTAGCTGTCCTCTAATCAGACTGGGATTAAAACAGTGAACAACTAAACTAATCCCCAAAATGACATCAACAAGATGACTAGTCTGATTAGTGACGAACTACTATCCCGGCTCACACCCCTGCCCTGACAACATCCCGTATCTGGACCACCATGGTAGTAACCGTATCAACTATCTGGGCCCTCCATGCCGGGTCTCCCCTATCACCCAACAACCTCCTAATATCTCCTAATGCTCGTAGCTCAATACTGATCATCCCCAGAGATATCCCATCCGGGATAACCCCTCCTCTCCCTCTCTCTAACCTCTGTAGAAGGGTGTCTATAGTCCTGCGGGACTCCTCCAACTGTCCCTGAAGAGCAAAGTACTCGGTCAATAAGGTAGCTGAAAGTGAGTCACCCGCCGGTAAGGGTGCCTCCTGAGGGGGTACAGCTAGGGGAGGTGCATCCACAGGTGGAGGTGGTGGTGGTGGTGCAAAGGGTGGGGATGGAGGAACTGACTCTGTCTCAGCATCCTCTGAAGGATCCTCCTCCTCCTCAAAGAAACCAAAATGCCCTGGAGGGGTAAACTGCTCAAAAGGATCATCTATAGGGTCAGGACTAGGTAGAGGGGATGGAACTGGTGACGGCACCGGGATGGGTCGGACAGGAGTGGGAACCATCTGAATATCCCTCCACTCAATCGGCTCCTCAGGTATAACTGACAACCTAGGCCTCTTACGCAGTGGCCTCTCCTCCTCAGGGATCTCCGATCTCACTCTGGAAGGACCTGCCTCGTCAGATCCTGTAGAAGGTCTACCCATATATGGCACTAGGGCCACAGCATCTCTCCGTCTCTGCTCCTCTGCCTCCTCTCTCTCTAATCGCTCTCTAGCCGCCGCCCGGCGTCTCTCCCTGAGGTCCTCAACTGCATACTCGGGGACCTCTACCCCGGCCAGCTGAAGATCTAATAGCTCCTGCTCTGACCTCCCTAACCACTGGGGGTCCTGACTCGGCTCACCCATCTCCGCTCCCTATAATAAAACATAAAATTCTATTAGTAACAGTCTAATAAATTATAATATATGCTTAAAGTAAATACTACCTGCGATATACCACCCCTGAACTTGATGGAAGTTCACAATTTATATTATAACTGATACATTTATTATTATCACTTTTGTTTATGAGCATATGACTCTTAGCTCTGATACCATCTGTGACGCCCCGGATTCCGGGGCGTCACATCATCGGAATCGGGGACCGAACAAGGAGAAGACCAGTGTGTAGAATTTGTATTATCTTGTATTTTTAGATTTATTTTAGATTTTAGAATTTATTTATTTGCAATTTTTTAAACATGTATAATGCGGTTTGTTCCGTATTTTTAGAGATGAGTCCTCTCACACCATTTGTAAAATATTTTTTAATTAATAAAATTTTATAGAGGTACCGTCCTCTTTCAGTCCTTTTTTATTTCAATATAATTCATATCTTTCGGTCCTTTTTTATTTCAATATAATTTATATAATCGTATCTTCTTAAAAATTCGAAACATTTTAATATATAATAAAATTAAAAGGAAAAAGTTACAAATTCGAAATATTTTAATTGGAAACATTTCATATTTTGAGAATATTAATAACAAAAAAATTCAAATTTTATGTACAATTTCTGAGTGTCTACCTTCGAATTTTCCTCAAAAAAAAAAAAAAAGCTCACCAACCCGCCTAACTCGCGTGTCAGTCACGGATTTTAAATTCAGGGATACGGCACGGCACGTCCGTTCCATGCGTGCGTGCCCGTGCCATGTTTGATGGAGCTCGGCACGTGACCAAACCGGCACGATCCGCACGGCACGGCCGTTGGCCACCACTAGGTAGGAGGTCAATTATCAGAATACATAAACAAATAATTTAATTTAAAAATAATTTGAGCGAATTTATTTTCCTAATATATACTTGAAGAAAGTTGGATTACATAAATTCAGTACAATATTATCTTACAGTTTCAATAAAACAATTGTTTTCTTAGTTATTGTTCCAACGAAACAAATGTCAATAAAATTACATAGCACATCTAAGTAGGAGTGAGCAAAATTTTTCAAACCCGCCCAAACCGTCCAATCCAAACCGCCCAAACCAGAATTTACGGTTTTGTAACGGTTTGGGTTGGTAACGGTTTCGATTTTTTAAAAATCGAAAAATAATGGTTGGGTTCGGTTTGCCTTGTCAACCCAACCAATATAACCCATTCCACCCGAATATATAATAATATATAATAATTAATTTTTATTATTATTTAAGAAATATAATTCAAATTAATAATTAATATATAATTATATAAAAAGAAAAAAATGTGCTTACAATTAGTTACAATATCACATATGTAAAAAGACTAAATCGATAAGTTTGTAACCCTATTTTTCTCAACTATCATTTTACCTTAACTACGTTATTTTGCTGGTCCGTAAGACTTTGTAACTTAATTATCATATTTTGATGATATTTTGTGATGTCAGGCATTGTACAATTGCGTCGATTAATTTTTTACAAGTTTAAATTTTTTTAAGTGGTTTAAAACCCAACCCGCCCAAACCAACCCGTTATAATTTGGACGGTTTTTTTTAATACTAACGGTAACGATTACGGTAACGGGTTGTTAAATTCCAAAACCGTAAAATATGGGTTGGGTGGTTTAGTCTTTTCAACCCGACTAACCCGATCATTGCTCACCCCTACATCACTGTGAAGCAAACGGTGGGATGTCCGGCAAACAAAAGTGTAGCTTAGAAATTAGAATGAAGGTATTTTTTTTACATTTTACATTTTCTTTTAATGTAACAAAAAACGGTTTCATAAAAAATATTAATTTTAAATTATAGTTGATTATTATAGAGAATAACATTGGAGCAAACATATTTTTTAAATCTTTATAATTTACAAAATTATTATTATATACTATTATTATGATTAATTATTATAGAAAATAGTTTTGGAAATGCTCGAAGTGCAAACACAGTTTATTTTTGTAGAAATATATATTTTTCAGTAATAACATACTAGTAAGTTTTAAATTGCAAAAATAAATGGGGGAAGAAATAAATAATGATTGTAGGAATTTGAAGTTACGAGAAAATGCGAACGCCGATGAAAAGTGCGTGGTTTGTTGTGTGGGGATGTAGACTTGAGAGTCTAGTTTTCCTACTAGTACGCGTGCCCCTCGATTTCAGCGCTCATTATGGGCCGTTGGATCTACTTTACCCTGGGATGAGATGGAATTACCGAATCTGAGTGGGACCTACTCGGAGTTTGTGTAAGAATAAGGACAAAAGAGGGAAGGTGGTGTTTGGATAGAAAGATTGGAATGAAAGGAATCCTACGGCATCTCCGGCAAAACCTCAGACCCGATTATTGTCTCAGACAAAGTGACAAACCATGGCCCTGCCATAACCCCAGACAGAATGAGACACTTCACTACTACAACATAAGCCTGTAAATTTTAACTTCGACATTTCTTGCAAACCCTTATTCTATCCTTGGACTTGTTTTTATTTTTAACATACATGATGTGACATGTATGGATGCTCTTTTCGTTACATGAAATCCAAAATACTGGTAATTCAATGCGATTTCGAAATTCTGATACCGTCACTGTCGCGGTATCACGTAATTTTGGGACATTTATGTATTTTTACTGTCCGTTTTTTGGCATATCAATTGCGCAGATCTTGAGGTATTTAGTTGGTGGTTAGAGGGTGGTAGTAGTAAAGTTAATCACATTAGCACCTGAAAGCTACATTTGTTGAATCTAGGTTTGATGATTGATGGATTTGAGGGCACAGGGCGTAGGATATCACTTGCTTCTTAAACTGCGCTTCTCTACGTGCTAGCATCAACCGGATTACTTCTTATTTACAGTATTTTAAGAAACTGTGTTTGTATTAGTATTTAATAAAGGAAGTAGAAATTGCAGGGCAAATGTGAAAGGTGATGGAGAGAGGCAAACTCAAAAGAAGCCGTCAAAATGCGAAGGCACACTTAAAGATGATTTGTGTAATGTAAAGTCACAAGAGAGCAAAGGAAAAGACCGGTGAGTAAATTGATAGCTCATCAACTCTGGCTGCTACAGTGCGCCTCATATTGTCAATTCTAACGATTTTACACAATCTATGTACTATGACTTTGATCACTCTGACTACACCTATCTCTCTCAAACATTAAAAAAATATATTCATTTTTCTTCTCCAAGAAGCAACTCTCCTAATAAAACTATAGAATACATTTTTAATAACTCCATGACTTTTTTACATAAGAAACTAAGAAGAAAGATGATGACTCTGATTGCTACCTTTTATAAAATTAAGTATAAAATAATTCATATTTAATCAATGAATATGAAAGTCGTGTATACTTTATAATAGGCCTATTTGGGAAATTTTATTTTTCAGAAATAAGTTACTTATTTTGGAAAAAAGTTAGAAAATATGTAATTTTTTCTGAAATAAGTAACTTATTTTTGCAAGATAACAAATATTAAACTTCCCATACACATTTTTCTCTAAAAAAAGTATGTAAATACGTAATTTTTTCCGAAATAAGTAACTTATAAGTTTTTTTAAGATTTGCCAAACGGGCACAATAATTCATACATTTCATAAGAGAAGGAAAGTCGGAAATTAAATTCATCACATGCAGTATTGTAAAAAGCGATGATTAATCGCTGTTCGATACTTCTCCAAACGGATTTTAGTAAAATTGGGATAAAAATTATTTTCTATAAAAAATAGTCAATAAGCAGATAATTCGGTCAATAAGCGACAAATTCGGCCAAAATATGGTCAAGTTCAATCAAAATTTTAAAATATATATTAATTATAAATTTAATAAAATATTTATAAATATTTATGAATATCTATGAAATATTTATTTAAAACTTATATTATATGTATTAAAATAATTTTTATATAAAAAATAATATTAAATTGATTGAATTACTGATCCAATTAATGGTTCCGATTAATCGTTTCGATTAATATCCGATTATATGATTAATCTTTTATTTCATGCCTTTATCGATTTGTTCCAAATTATATTTTTTAAAATACTAATCACATGTATCGATCAGACGATCAAGTTGAATAGATGTAGAACCGGGAGTCGGGAAAAAAAATATTAGGAGTCTTTATTTTTTTAATTTTTTTATATCTTAGTACTGCGTAGGGGGTATTTGGGGAAACTTTTTTTCAGACTTATTTTAAGACAAAGTTAGAGATTCCTAACTTTCCAACTTATTTTTCAACTATCCTTAAAATAAGCGAGTATCGAACCCAGAACCTCTGGCTCGACCAGAAATAAGCTCAACCAACTGAGCTACCTCAACTTGCTTGAAGGCTGGATCTATAGTTTTTAAAGAAATTAATAATTTTTCTATCGTCAAAATTCAGGTTTGCAAGGACATGATCAAATATTTTAATCCTCCGCCAAATGATAAAGGTTGATATGAAAGAATTACTCCCTCCGTGCCTTAATGTGTTTCCTGTTTTGACTTTTTATACTGTTCATTTTAAGCGATTGATTACTAATTTACGCATAATTTATAAGATAAAATATAGTCATGAGTGATCTTGTTGGATTCGTATTTATGAGTACTTTAATACAGTGAAGTTTTTATATTTAGTACTAATACAAAATTCAAGATATTAACGATCAAAAGTGTGCGTTGGCAAACGTGTTTTTTCAAACAGGAAACATATTATGAGACGGAGGGAGTAATGAATTGGGAATAGTTGTGAGTACGGTCTGTATCAACGTGTGTCAGTAGTAGAATAGGAGGAGTAATAAATAAATTTTAGTTACGTGTTCACATAGTTTTTCCTTGTCCCCTTTGTTTAATGCATATATCCTCTGCAAATTTGATTTGTCCATTGTGTTAAATTTTAATATTTTGATTAAGTGTTCATTTATTTAGCTCTTTAAAGTTTAATCTCTTCTAGTCTTTTTTAGACTAGAGTCTCCGACCCTAAAAAGCAGTTTTCCTATAAATTTATATGAAAAATATTTTAGTTATTTCATTTTACTATTTTGTCATACCACCAAATTTCTTGTTTAGATTCTGGCCTTAATGAGCTCTAAATGCGAACTTTTGATTTAAGCTGCAATGGAAATTAATTAGATACAAAAAGTGTGGGTAGGACAAGAGCATGCACACACTTTTCAGTTTTTCAACCACCCCTCTCTACAAAAGTTAAGATGCAAAAACACAAGCACTTTATTAATTTACAAAGTACTACAGTTGTAGTGTAGACTGATTTACAAAAGAAAATACTTGCTATAAATAAATAAGTGGGAGATGTTTTGGTCGTATATGTATATGTATTTTGATTGGAGAAAAAGTGAACAACTTAAAAGCTTATGAGAAAAAGCAAGGGAGGTGATCAGTAATGACTAATGAGTAGTATTATTATGTTATGTGACCACATAGATTATGAAAGGTCTATTTCTTTATTTCGTCACGAGTAATGCCAGAGAGTCAAATAATTTTTCAAAAACTTATTCAAAATAGTATGAAAAGTGATAACGTGTTAAAATGTGAAATTTTAATTGGTAGAATTGATGTGAATGTCGGAAGTCCATCTCATTTATTACTCCTACCACATCATTTTAGAATGTTTTTGGAAAAATTGTTTAATTTCCTAGCATTTTTCTTTTGTCACACTTCTGTAAAAATATACATATATATTAAGGTTTAACAGTAAATTATTGTTGCCACATACTCCTTCCGTCAAAGCGAGCTGTTTATATTTGAGATAGAGCACTCGGCACGTATTTTAAGATTTTAATAAAGTATAGTTTCATAATTTATTTTTAATTTTTTTTCTTTTAAATAAAAATTTAGTATTTAAATTTTTATTCAAAATAAAATTTAAAAATAAATTATAAAACTATATTTTATATACAGCTTAAAATACATGTCCAAAACATGTAAAGAAATGAGTGGGACGGAGAGAGTATTTATTATTCATATACGCACATATGTTGTTTACAATTATCACATTTACAATAAATTTTAAAGTTTCTAGTCTAATGTATCTACTCCCTCCGTCTCTCAAAACTCTTCTCGTTTGAAATGTCGGGACTGTTCATAACATTAAACAAATTACTAATTTACGTCTAATCTATAAGATCAAATATAGTCATGAATGATCTTGTTGGATTCGTATTTATGAGTACTTTAATACAGTGAAGTTTTTATATTTAAAACTAATACGAAATTAAAAATATTAACGATCAAAAGTGTGCATTGGCAAACATGTTCAGGAGAAATGGAAAATTTTTTTTGGAACATTTATCAAAAATATTTTAGAAAAAAATATGTTATAACAATAATATGCATGTCACGTCAATTTATATATAATATGTTAAATGTAAACAACAGTGATGGAATAGGAAAGTATAGTATATACTACTATATAAATAAGAAAGGGGGGTGAGGAAAGGCAAAGGGAGTCCATAATCCGACTACTCAAAGCTTTGATCCGCGTGCTTTGATGCAATTTCTGGCTTATTGGGTTTATTGTTGAAGAGCAGTGCAAAGGGCCAGGGGGGTCAAAAGTTGCAACCCCACTTAAGATTTATGTGCTAGCTTTTTCTCAGGTTTTGTTCCTTTTGGTTTTGGATTCTTGAGGCATGCCCTCCCCCTTCTCTCATTCTCATTCTCTCTCCAAATAGATTTTGGTTTGTATTTAACTACTACTTACAACTATAGAATCCTTTTAAGTGTTCTATTCCCACTTCACCAGTCTTACAAATCCCACAACAGTCTTATGGCCTAGCTGCTGTCTTATTTCTCTTCTATTAAAATAAATAATAGTATTCCTTTAAGTTTGTCTGGTCAACTTTGTGTTCTTGGATGTGAAGATACAGCCTTTTATTATTTCAAGGGTGTGATTCTTTGTTTTTCTGAGATGGGTTTGCTTCTGTTGTTCTTGAGCTTCAAGTAGATACATATTTTGATTGTGTGTGTATTTTACATACATACTTACATACATACAAGGACTAGGAGTATGAGTTGTGTTGAAGATACTCACAAGCCACCAGGGTTGATGAATGGAGCACACACACTGCTTGAGGATATAAGATTATTGAAAGAAATGCAGGATCATCCAGGTTTGTTTATTTCTGTTTGTTACTTTTTATATTTGTTGTTGTAAATTTTTGTTAAAACATTCTTCTGTATTGTTGTAGGATTTAAGAAACCAATAAGTTCAGAGCTATGGCATGCTTGTGCCGGCCCACTAGTGAGCCTGCCTCAGGTTGGAAGCCTCGTGTATTACTTTCCTCAAGGACACAGTGAACAGGTTTGGTTTTTTTGCTTGTTCAACATATTTGTCATGAATCATATCTTGTTTTTTTATCCAGACATTGACTTTTGTCTTTCTAACTGCTCCATTTGTTCTTTAAATATTAAAGATTTTCATACTTTTTAGTTAAGCAATTGATTAACAGTTTCACTAAGAATTTTAAACTTAAGCATTGTACATTTAGAGGGGCAACTAGAATTTATAGTGTATAATGGTAAACCATAAACTTGTAGAATCAAATGTATTTGGGATTAGTGTCACTGGACCTGTTCACAGTGTTGCATTGTCATAGGTTGTGCATCTATATCAGCTAGGTTCCCACACTTTGGTTCTGTGATAGTGCCTTCATATGCTGCACATTGCAGCATAATTTGGGATAACAGATAGGGTTGCTCCATTGCGCAAAAGAAAATATATTCATGCTTTGATATGTTGCACTAATGATACTACTTACTTTGAGACATAACTTGTTTCATATATCAAATCAAACCCAACACAAAGTAAATATTCCTATGAAATTGTGTTACAGTATTGTAGTTGGCTTATAACAGGGCTATTCATTTAAATAGCTATCCTTTTTTCATACTAATGCTTTCCTTGGTTTAGTTTGTCTGGTATGTACACCATTATAATTTTTATATAATTTCTGTTTTTGTAACACTGTGTAGGACAAATCTGGTTGCTTTAAGCTAGTTGAGATAAATCTGTTGCAATTTTTTTCTCGTGTTTTTATAAGATCTATGAAGTTCTGAAATTACTCGTACCCTTTGCTTCTTTTATAGCTTCTCAGTTAAAGAAATTTGTGTTAATCTTAAGAGCTCGCTAATAGGTGGATTCCTCTAACAGGTGGCAATTTCCACAAATCGGACAGCAACTTCACAAATACCAAACTATCCAAATTTACCATCTCAGCTACTATGCCAAGTTCACAATGTTACACTACATGTATGTCTCTTGGCCAAAATACACATGTAGTTCCCTGAATGTGTTTGTGTCGAACCTTCAAACCATGTAATCAGTACTAATTTCGCTTTTGCTCTGCAATAATCTTGCACTTCTTTTATTTTGTCTAAAAAATATAGGCAGACAGAGACACAGATGAGATATATGCTCAAATGAGCCTTCAACCTGTTAACTCTGTAAGTTCAGAAATCAAACAAATCTGTTGTATAAATGTAGAGTTTTAATATTTTGCACGGACCACCTCAGCTGCTAACGGTTCCTTTACACTTCTTAAATCAGGAAAAAGATGTTTTCCCTATACCAGATCTTGGTCTCAAGACCAGTAAACATCCAAGTGAATTTTTTTGCAAAACTCTTACTGCTAGTGATACAAGCACACATGGTGGATTTTCTGTGCCTCGTAGGGCAGCAGAAAAGCTCTTTCCACAGCTGGTGAGACTTCCTGCTTATTCTTATTGATATAAAAACTTCACCAGAGTTAGGACTTGGGATGATGGACTTCTGTATGGATATCCTTCACGACCCCACTCAGAAAAGTGAAAAGATATAAATACATATAATTTATTTTCTCCTTTGTTTTAGGACTTCTCGATGCAGCCTCCTACCCAAGAGCTTGTCGTTCGTGATTTGCATGATAATACCTGGACATTTCGCCATATATATCGCGGTGAGATGTCCTAAAGTTCTATTCCAATATCTCTTCCTTGTCGAGGTGGTGGAGATTGTTTTGTTCTAGTTTACATAATAATGTGCATAACAATTATTGCAAAGTGAAGTCAGAAATGTAGTTTCTTTTCTTCTCTCTGCATAATTCTTATCTTTCTTCTTACAGTCTATCCTTTTATTGTTACTCCTTGAGTAGGGCAGCCAAAGCGTCACCTTCTCACAACTGGCTGGAGCATGTTTGTTGGGGCAAAAAGACTTAAAGCAGGTGATGCTGTTCTTTTTATCAGGTACCACTTACACATGCTTCCTAGTAGCAAGGTTGTATTATTTACTTAAGTAATCTAAAGAAGAACTTTACCTTAGCAATCTGTACCATTAAGGCTACATTGACTTAGTAATGTTAGAGGGAGAGTTTGGGGCACACTTGAGTAATGCTGTCGCTCATCTTAAGTGTAACCTTTAAGTAATGCTCTTAAACATGAAATTGAAGCCTTTATTTCTGAATTTAGAAGGAGAAGAAAGAATCTAAAATATTGTTATAGATAATAATGCTGTCAAGCTAAGTACTAATTACAAGTAATGGGGAGTACGCTAGTTTATAATTGAATGAGACCTGTGATTGAATAGAAGTAAGATATTTACAATACAGTAGTGGCTGCTGCTTGAACTCATTGGCAGGTTGGCCTGTTTTTGGCTTTCTGTAATACTACAATTTCCATGAATTTCAATCCTACATTTTTAACACCATACTCTTAAATTTTCTGATAGGGATGAAAAATCACAACTTTTGTTAGGTTTGAGGCGCGCAAAACGTCAGCAAACAGCTCTGCCATCATCTGTTCTTTCAGCTGATAGCATGCATATTGGGGTTCTTGCTGCAGCTGCTCATGCTGCAGCTAATCGAACTCCATTCACAATATTCTATAATCCGAGGTAAACATTTAATGACTCTTGGTATTCATCTGACATTATTTTAATATTTTTAATTTAAAGACCTGTGTGCATTATGCAGGGCATGCCCTTCAGAATTTGTTATTCCTTTGGCAAAGTATCGAAAATCAGTTCATGGAACTCAGCTCTCAGTTGGTATGAGGTTTGGAATGATGTTTGAGACCGAGGATTCCAGTAAACGCAGGTAAAAAATAATTAAAAGTTTCCATCTTTCCCAGTTTCGGCTGTAATTATAATTTTGAGCTGTGCACAATCCTGGTTGTTTCTTTATTTGCCATCAATCTCTATAATTACTCATGCACCAAATCTTTTTTGTAATTTACAGCTCTGAAATTTAGTTGTAGCTTACAAAGGTACAACTTTGGTTTTAGAAATGTAGTGTATAATTTATCATTTATGCTAATTTGTGCAGATATATGGGCACAATTGTCAACATATCTGACTTGGATTCTGTTAGGTGGCCTAGTTCCAAGTGGCGTAACCTTCAGGTGAACAAGCAGTTTCTGGAATATGATTTTGTTTAAAACAGGGACGACGAAGTATTATTGTAGAAGCATTAAGCATATTTTTCCGTTTTTATAATAACGTGTTTTTTCATTGAATTTCAGGTGGAGTGGGATGAACCAATGTGTGGTGATAAGCAGAACAGAGTGAGTCCATGGGAAATTGAGACTCCTGAAAGTCTGTTCATATTTCCTTCTCTGACATCAAGTCTCAAGCGACCGTTTCAGTCTTCTTTTTTTGGTAAAGTTATCTTTAAGTCCTACTTTTAAAATGTCCCAAGTTCCCAGTACATTGATAGAAGACATTTGTTCAAACAGGCGCACAAAATGAATGGGAGATGCTAAATAGACCGATAATGCGGGTCCCTGAACATATGAATCCGGACTTTTCGAACCTTCCAATTTCAGGCCAATGGTCAGAACAGCTGATCAAGATGCTCATGAAGCCTCAAGCAGCTGGTTATTCCGGAACACTTTCATCAGCGATGCATGACTCTACGAATAATGGAGTTCCTTCGCAGCAGACCAAGTTCTTGCCACAGCCTACAATTGATCAGAAAACTCAAGCTACAGAACATTTGTCGACACAGGCAGAAAACCATGCACAGTTTCACCGCGTCCAACCTGAAGGCGTAGTTCCAAACTCATTGCAATCAAGTGTACAGGAAAGATTGCAGCCTCAAAACGTGATTGAGACACAAGCACTGCACAAAAGTGATGAGATGATAAAACCAGAAGTTGCTATCTCACCAGAAGAGTCACACCGATTTGCTTCTGGGGGACAGTGCAGTGAAATAAGGCATACGAATCCAAATATCCTTGTGAATGAGCCAATTCATGTAAATGCAAACCATGATTCAGCCCAGCTTCAGTCAAACTCATGGTTAATGCAATCACAGTTCAATCCAAACCCTTTTCAGCCATCACAAATCGAAGCTGCTACTCTAAATGAGCTACTTCCCAACCTTGATAATACTGAATGGAACTCAAATTCTTCCAACTCCCATACTCTCGCTGGATGTCTTAGGTCTCCTGGATCTGCTGGTTTGTTCTCTGAAACAATTAATCCTACTTTACCTCCAACAAGTCACGAAATGTGGGATCATCAGATAAACAATTCAAAGTCTTTGTCCGATGTAAGCCAATTTCAGTCATCAAGTCAGCAAGACCTATGCAAAGCGTATTCTATATCTAGCACCTACCGTCTTAAAGATATTTCGGAAGAGAGTAATACGCAGAGTGATTTATACAGTTGTCTAAACTTTGAGGCTAGTAATGCTGGAAGCACTGTAGTAGATCCTTCCATTTCTAGCACAACTATAGATGATTTTTGCTCATTTAAGTCTGGGAATTTCCAAAATCCTTCAGCTTATCTCGTCAGCAACTTTGGTTCAAACCAAGATTTGCAGTCGCAAATTACATCAGCCAGCCTAGCAGAATCGCAGGCTTTCTCGCTGCAAGAATTCCCTGACAGCTCTGGTGGTGCATCTTCAAGCAATGGGGAATTCGACGATAGCAGTCTTTTGCAGAGCAGTTCGTGGCAACAAGTAGCTCCAAGGGTGCGAACTTACACGAAGGTATGAAATTCTGGTATATCAATTGGTAGTCACTTGATTCATGTGGTCTTGTATGAGGTCATAGTAAATAGTCCACAGGTGTAACTTTTGTGCATCAGGGTTGTCCCAGTTCACAAATTTGATTTCATGTTTCTTCATCCCTATTCAACAGATACAGAAGGCTGGATCTGTTGGAAGATCAATCGATGTATCAAGTTTCAGGAATTATGATGAACTTTGTTGTGAAATTGAACGCATGTTTGGACTTGGGGGCCTGCTAAGTGACACCAGAGGTTCTGGATGGAAATTAGTGTATGTAGATTATGAGAACGACGTTCTTCTTGTCGGAGATGATCCTTGGGAGTAAGTTTTAAAGCTTTATGAATTGAGTAATTCCATGAAGATAACTAATAAATTTGATACCAAGTGCTCATTGGAACACCTTCCACAAGCTTGTCCTATTTAGAATCTCTGATGTTAAATTTACATTATATTTGCAGGGAGTTTGTGGGCTGCGTTCGCTGTATCAGAATTCTTTCACCTTCCGAAGTTCAACAGATGGGTGAAGAAGGAATGCAGCTTCTCAACAGCACAGCAGCGCAAGGTATTAATGGATCTGAAGGTGGTCATGCTTGAGATGGAAGTCACTGATTTCTTGCAGTCAAGCCTGATTTCGCACTAGATAGCTTGCTTCTTACACAGCTGCTTTGTAGATAAGGTTGCTTGTTAACTTAGTTTCTGCTTGATTTACCTCAAAAGCTCGTCTGAAAATATCTTTATCGATTGCCTAAAAGTCAGTGAACGATGGTTGTATCAAAACGTTGATGGCACTATATTAGATCTATCTATATATGTTTTGTGTTGAGTAGAATTGAATGTAATGCATCACAATGACTCTTTGTTGGAAAGTAAATCTTCTGACCTAGAAGATTTTATAAAAGACCTGATCACCGCCAATGGTGGTGTTGTGATGACAAATATTTGGCTATTGATGCTCTGAATCTGATGCTCAATTGCTGCTTCAGTTGTCACTGGTCCTCTAGCACTATTCAGGAAACAAGAATTGGATTCCCTTTTCCAGTGTTTTGTAATCTGTGTTAGTTTCCGAATAGTATACATAAAGGCAGAGAAGCAATCTACGGGGTTCTTGCATAGTACCGGGAATAAAGTGCAATATAAATGTAGATTTAATTTTTAAGGATGATAGAACTTACAAAATTAGGAAAAAAGAGTCCGAGTGAACAGCACATGATGCCCAGTGTCTCTTAGATGCTGCAGGTATTGTTCGCAGCTAAGTGCAGTGCTCGTTTGCAAATGCATGTTTGTCAGTTGTAACTCTGGGGATCAGCGACAATGGACATAACGATTTTGGAGGTGGTTTGTAATTATATTACTCCGTATGAGGCAGTTGTGGGAGAAGGTGGATGTAATTTGGGTTGTTGGGAGGGCTCGAAGGTGGATGTAAAATTGGTCAATTTGATCATTTAAAAATTAAATTGGACAACTAATTAGGGACAGAGGAATACCTTTTTTTTTTTTTTTTTTTATAATAGAGGGAATACCTTTAATCACTTGGTGTATCCAACCTAGTAGTAACATTTTTAGTGGACTTAGAGCATTCACATCCCATTCCCCATCCCCAACCCCAAAAACTTACTAAAAATAGTAAATCCCCAAATAAAAATAGTAAATCCCCAAAATTATCAAAAAGTTTCTACATCCCATTCCCCATTTTCCATTCCCCTATCCCTATATTCTTTTTTATATTACTTATTTCTCTCTCTTTCACTTACAATTTTAACTACCAAAACTCACCCACTATTATAAATACAATTTAATATTATTATGAGGAGAGAGAGTGTGAGGATGGGATGAGGCATCAATTTTGGTCCCTAAATATGGGGACTCAAACTTTGGTCCCTAAATCAAACCCCAAAATGGGGAATGGGATGGAGGAGTGTTTTTGAAGAAAAGTTGGACAAATCCTCAAATTATAAGGATGAGGTTGGGGATGGGGAATGGGATGTGAATGCTCTTATTCCCGTAAAGGGGAAGACAAGTTAAAAGAATTTATCCCCAATCTGCCCTTGAACACGAGAGAGAGAGAGAGGAGAGCCACGGGCTAGGGGCATGGTAGGTAAGTCCCGTGTGGAGAAAGCCACGGGCTTAGGTATGGCTGTGAGCGTTGTCGTATAAACTGTAGATCCCTTTGTATTTATCACTCACCGTTTCTGTCGTGCACATAGCCGAGGGTCTTCACGGAAACAGCCTCCCTACCCTAAAAAGTGGGGGCATGGTCTGCGTACAACCTACCCTCCCCAGACCCTGCTCTGAGCGGGATATACTGGGTATGTTTGGTTTGGTTTGGTTTTTTCCCAATTTGACAGATCGATACTAAAATTTTTTATCAGAAACGTGTCGGCTGGTGGACTTGAGCACACTATACATAAGAAAGCAACAGAAAAACAAAAATATCTAAAACATAATAACTAGAACAACACAGAGAATGGGTGCATCCTCATCGACAGACCATGCAACAACGGATGAGCAAGAAGCGGAAAGCTTAGTAGCATCAACTGGGCAAAGTCTAACGCTTCTTCGGGATGCGTTTTCTCTCCTCTCCCATCCCCACACTCATTCTATTCCTCCTTCCTCTCTCCAGGTTTCTTACTATCCTATTTCTTCTATAAGTTTACCCCATTTTTATGAATTTTGTATCCAACTCCAAATACAACTAGATTTCAAATTTTTATTTTTTATTTTTGCCTATAGTACAAGTTATCAGATTCTAGGGTGTTACTTTTTTAGGTTTTTTATTCTTGATTTTTATAAATTCAAGTTATATCTATTTTCAGCTATGCTTTAGCATAGACTGTGACAAGGTTGTATATGAATCCACAAAAACTCCTGCCGGATTTTCTGAGTTGCTGAAACACGTAGGTTCCTCTGTCGTTGATCTGTTTTTCTCGGCTGACAAAGGAGGTATCGGTTGGGCTGATTTCTTAAGAGGATATGCCAAATGCTGTGGAAGAACAAGTGCATCAATTTCTGTTAATGTTCTGTTTAGACTGTTTGCCGTGGCAGCTGAAAAGGCAGGCCTGTCTACAAAATTGGAGTTTGAAATGGGTGATTCTGAGTGTAATATGACTGGATCATTATTGCCTGCTGATTTGCTGATGCTTCTTTGGGTTTGCTGGTTCATGTCATGGCATAATAGAGATATCAATAATTCTCAACAGAAACCTAATTACAGTCTTCCCCATCTCAATCATATAGTTCTATCGGCTGTAATGTCATGTAGTGATATTGGTAATGAACTTGATGTAAAGAACTGTAATGTATTGGAGTTGAAGGTTCAACTTTCTGCAGACAAGATTTATACGTGGGCCTTAAAAACAGTGCCTTTACTAGCAGATACCTTTCGGCAATTTGTGCAGGCAAAACTACGGAAATATGTACTCCATCAGGTACCGGATTCCTTTATGAGTTAGTTTAGTCATACCCTTTTGCTGTCGAACAAAATATAACCTTCTGTATATCAACGGCATGCACACATACAATTATCTAGCTGCATATATCATCAATTTATTTAAACGAGTTTACTCAATTGAAGATGCATTCAATATAATTTACATGTCAATACTTGAGATGTGCTTCTCGATCATTTCTTGTGCCGTTCTTTTTGGGTATGTTTGGCCCGTAAATGCAATTTACATTTTCCAAGAGTGGCAGACTTATATGAGAAAATTAGAATCGACTTATGGATGCTAACATAATGGAGCTTGGGTTGATATTGTTCATTGATTATGAAGTGAATTATGTTATCAAATTGTGGATTCTCACTGTTGAGGTTTTTCTAATACTATGTCACTATTGCTGGCTCTGTTGTACTTGATCTTTCTTTTTAACTGTGTGCCTCTATGGTGGATAAGCTTCTGTAACAATGAAATATTGATATTGCAATTTCACTAATAGCAGGACAATTTGAAGACATCTGGCCCGTCTGTTGGTGATATATCCTCAACTGAATGTCACACTTGCCTTCTGACCCCAGGAAAGGCCTGGGCTGTTTCTCTTACTCTAAGAAGTACTTGTTACGAGGAAATTGCAAAGACGTGCTTTCCTAATGATGTTTATGAAATTGCTGAAAATCTACTTTATAGGTTTGCACTCTTTCCCTCTTTGGTTAGTCCAAAAGACTGAATTGCTAGTTTCTTACGTGAATTCTGGTTGCAGCTGTTTCTAAAATTAAGCATGACAACTATCACATATTTTTATTTGTACATCGTCTTTGATACTACTATCTGAGATCCATGGCATTTCAGTTGTGATTTAATGATGTCTATGCTTCAAACTATATATTAGGTCTTTCATATGTATGCTTGATCCAAGGTGTTGCAGCCTCAAAGGCTCATCATTAGTCTTTCCTCTAGCTTCTCTATTATCTTTATGAGAAACTTGTATTAAAAATGCTTCCAATCTCATTCCTTTCCCTCCTGCGAAATAAAAGGTTACAATTGTACAATAAAATTCTGGTCATAGCAAAAGAATATGGTTTCCATTCTAACAACTTTCAAGGAGATCATATATAGCTAGTATTATTCTCAAGTTAAAAATTTGACTTGAACCATGTAGGTCATCTCTCCATGGTAGGGGTCTGAACAGGTTCTGGGCAAAAGTTGAAGGATATAAAGGTCAGTTGCTCGTGCTGATAGCTGCTAGTTCTGGAGAAGCTCACGAGGGTCGTACAGATGTTGAGAAGTGGATCGTTGGTGCACTTACTAATCAGGGATTTGAAAATAAGGATACATTCTATGGAACGTCTGGTAGTTTATATGCTTTAAGTCCGGTTTTTCATACATTCTCATCTTCAGGTAAGTAGTTGGAAAATGCTTTACTTTTAATAGTCAAATCTCATGGAGACTTAAGATCAGTAGTTTATATTCCTGCGGTTAGGATCAGTAGTTTATATTCCGGTGGAATGCTGAGATTGTCATTTTCATCAGGAAAAGAGAAAAATTTTGTGTATAGCCACCTGCACCCTGCTGGTAGAGTGTATGAACCCCATCCAAAGCCTATTGGAATTGGTTTTGGAGGATCTATCGGGAAGAAGAGAATATTTTTGGATCAAGATTTTGCCACTGTAACCTTGAACCACCATGCAGCTGACAGAACATACCAACCTGGTTCCCTTTGTCCCAGTCAGGTAATATTATGCCAGTACATTCTGTTTTGCAATATTTATGAGATGTAGTAGAGTTTTGTAGTAGTATACTATAAATTGCCTTTATGATGACTTGGGAACTTTTAATTAGATGTAAAGATACAGTGGTAGAACAAGGTAGATGTATTAACCAACCTTGGAATAGGACCTAAATCACTAAAGTGAGAGACCGCAAAGGCTGATAATAGCAAAACCTACAAAGAGTAAAATAAAGATTGTTCTTATAGCAATATGGAATGTCCATATCCATCTTTTAGTAGCTGATTGCAATTGTTACTACTTACTACAGAGCTATCTCAAATAATTTTCAAAATCCTGAACATTTGAGCTTCCTCCTCTACTTTGAAACTCAAAACATGTAGTGACCTGCTCAGTGGACAGATGCAAATCTGTTAGTTTTCTTAGTCTGACTAAAATATGTTTCCCCTCTGCCATTCTAGGTGCAAGTTAGCTAGGTAGTCCCAACTTGCTTAAACTTTGATTTCAAATTCGCAAAAATATGTGCATTTGTACTATCTCTTGGAGATGCTATCATATGTACCTGCATTTTTCTTAGCTGCATTGAAAACTATGTGCCTTGAAAGTTTAATGTAAATTGCCTTGTAGGGTTTCTTGCCACTTGAGGCATCAGTAATAGAAGTGGAAGTGTGGGGACTTGGTGGTACAACAGCAAAGGAAGTTCAACATGCACACAAAACGAGAGAAGACCTTTTTACTGAGCAAAGGAGAAGGGTTGACACTAACTCTTTCTGAACATTTTTTATACCTTGCATGAATTATTATTAGTTACATATAAAATTTCCCTTGTTCTCATTCGCAGATTGACCTTAAAAAATTTGGTGATTGGCAAGACTCGCCTGAGAAAATAATGATGGATATGACCTCTAATCCCAATGCTGTTGGAAGGGAAGAGCGTTGATAAAGATTTCTTGGTGACAAGTAACCCTCTGTGACCAGCTACATTCCTCTCAGTAACTACTAAATGGTATTGATGTGCATCTGTTACGTGCATGGAACTAGCCGTACAACCTTTTAAATTGTTTTTGAATTGGGTTGAATAAATTTTAGTGGAAATTCTAGTTGCATTGTTTGTTTTAGTGTTGCTGAATTAAAGGAAGTAGTGGGGATGCCCATATTTCCACCCATATTTCCAGTAGCCTAGTTATTAGGAGTAGTTGTTTTATTTCCTATTTATTGTCTTGATCATGTTTGGAATGAATTATCAGAAAATTGCCCCAGTCTTCTCTCTATTTTCCTTCCTGTTCTTCTTCTATTTTCTGGCTGTTGGAATCAGCCGTGAGGCCACCTTATCAGTGGTATCAGAGCGGTGTGATCCAATGGAAACACGCAAACAATCTTTTGAAACCTTTCAGCAGAACACTAACGAAGCTTTGGACAAACTGACTACCATGTTCCAGCAATTGATGACCGAGGTCCAAGCCATTAAGGAGAGGGATACTACCACAGCCACATCCTCAGGCAAGGTATAGAGACACGCCATCGTCGGGACGGAAACAAAGCCTTACCTCAAGCTTCATTTTCCCCGGTTCAGTGGCGATGATCCGACCGGGTGGATTTACCAGGCCGAGCAATATTTCACATTCCAGAAAGTGGCAGATGGAGATCGTGTCAACTTAGCCTCATTCCATCTCGATGGTATCGCCTTACAGTGGCACCAGTGGTTCGCCAAGTCCCGAGGACCGATGACATGGGACGAGTTTACTAAGGCGCTATTGATCAGGTTTGGCCCGACTGATTATGATGACCCCTCAGAATCGTTACACCGGCTCAAACAGAGCTCTACCGTGTCCTTATACATAGAGGCTTTTGAACGCCTATCACACCGTGTGGAAAACCTCCCCGACTCGTTCTTGCTGGGTTGCTTTGTAGGTGGCTTGAAGGAAGACATTCGTTTGGAGGTTAAACTCAAGAAACCTCGCACTGTAGTAGATGCTATGTAGTAGATGCTATGGGAATATCTAGGCTGGTTGAGGAGAAACTAAGTTTGCAGCGACGGGGTCCTCCTATTGCTCGAAGTTCCCATCTCCAGACTTCACCTCCCGCCACACCATTCGCTGGTGCAGGACTTCTGGGCCCACCCCCATCTCCAAAACCCGCATTACCAAACCCAAATTCCATCCGCCGTCTATCGGGAGCCGAAGCTAAAGAACGTCGAGAGAAGGGTTTATGCTATTATTGCGATGAACGTTACATGCCGGGACATAAGTGCCGAAAGCCACAGATTTTCATGATTAATGAAGTCGAGGATACTGAGGCCAGTGACATCCACCAGGAAGAAACGGTGGAGGTACCTCCTGAGGAGAATCATGCGGAAATCTCTTTTCATGCCATCTCAGGTACCATTCTGCCCCAGACTCTACGCTTACCAGGTAAAATTGGTAATAAAAACGTCGTGGTATTAATTGATGGAGGCAGTACTCACAATTTCATTGAGCAGTCAGTTGTCGAGAGGTTTGGCTTAACCGTGGATACAGGAGTCAAGTTGGATGTGGTCGTAGCAAACCGGGAGAAGTTGGCCTGTGTGGGTAGAGTGCGAAACCTCACCATTCTCATCCAGGGCTACACAATAACCACTGATTTCTTTGTGCTTCCAATTGCAGCGTGCCCGCTTGTATTAGGTGTTCAGTGGTTGAAAACCTTAGGGCCTGTGGAGATTGATTTTCAGAACTTCACGCTAGGGTTCAGTCAGGATGGTTTTCCGCACAAGTTGCAGGGCCTTAAGGGTTCACAGATGACTGCAATGACGGCCAATGAACTCATGGGAATGGAGGGTCTTGCCTTGCTTCTCCAAATTTCTCCGGTCGATACCGATCCTACTCCACCACCCAGCCCCTGCCCGGAGGTACAGGAAGTAATCACAGAGTTTAAGCAGGTTTTCCAGGCACCAAAGGGATTACCCCCTCCACGTTTTCATGACCATCACATACCATTACTCCCAGGGGCAAAGCCAGTGAGTTCAAGACCGTACAGACAACCGTATTTACAAAAGGCAGAAATCGAGAAACAAGTTGCAGAATTGTTGGAAGAAGGGTTAATCCGTCCCAGCCATAGCCTATTCTCGTCCCCAGTTTTATTAGTAAAAAAATCTGATGGTACATGGCGTTTTTGTGTAGATTACCGGGCTTTAAACGACATCACGGTGAAGGATAAGTACCCGATTCCCGTTATAGACGAACTCTTAGATGAATTGCACGGGGCCACCATTTTCTCAAAGCTCGATCTACGTTCGGGCTATCATCAAATTAGAGTTCGAGATTTCGACATTCCTAAGACCGCCTTCCGCACACATGATGGTCATTACGAGTTCACTGTTATGCCCTTCGGCCTAACCAATGCCCCGGCTACTTTCCAATGCTTGATGAACGACATCTTTCGACCACACCTACGTAAGTTTGTCTTGGTCTTCTTCGATGATATCCTTATTTATTCCAACTCCTTGAAGGAACACCTTGGTCATCTACGCACTGTTCTTGGCTTGTTACGCACTAATCATCTTTTTGCAAAATTGTCCAAGTGTTGCTTTGGGGTTGTGCAAGTTAATTATCTCAGTCATGTCATTTCCTCTGGAGGGGTGGCGGTGGAAAAAGCCAAGGTTCAAGCCGTCCGTTCTTGGCCTACTCCAATCAATGCAAAAGGGGTTCGTGGATTTCTGGGGTTGGCTGGCTATTATCGGAAATTTATTCAGGGGTTCGGGAGTATAGCAGCCCCCTTGCATAAACTGGTGGGGAAAGGTCCCTTTGTGTGGGGAGAGCAAGCAGAGGCAGCCTTCCAAGAGTTAAAGAAAGCACTGACCACTACTCCGACATTAGCCTTGCCAGACTGGTCACACCCTTTTACAGTCGAGTGTGATGCCAGTGGAGTCGGGATCGGGGCCGTTCTCACTCAAAAGGGACGCCCGTTGGCTTATTACAGTGCACCCTTAAAAGGAAGTATGTTATCTTGGTCTACATACGAGAAAGAGATGTTAGCAATTGTGAAAGCAGTCAGGAAATGGCGCCATTATTTATTTGGACGTCCGTTTGTGGTGAAAACTGACCATGTCAGCTTAAAGTATTTGATGGAGCAACGACTCACTACACCAGCTCAGTCCCGTTGGTTAACCAAGCTGTTGGGTTTCGACTACAAGATCGAATACAAAAGCGGGAGCCTTAATCGAGGAGCAGACGCCTTATCTCGGAAGCCTGAGTTTCATTATCTGGGAATCTCCCACCCTTGTTCCACCATTTGGGCTGACATTCAAGAGGAGGTAAGCACTGACCCCTACTATGCTACACTACCTGCTTCATTTCCACGCCAAGTGGTAGGCACTTTGGTGAAACGTGATGGAATCTGGTTTCGCGATAATGTGATTTTGTTGAATTCCGCATCTCCTCTGTTGTTCACAGTCTTGCAAATGTGTCATGATTCCCCTGAAGGTGGTCATTTTGGGTTCCATAAGACACTCGCCAAAGTTAAACAGAATTTTTGGTGGCTGGGAATGAAAGACTACGTGAAGCAGTATATACGAGAATGTCATCAGTGTCAAAGGGCGAAGACAGATACTATGCAACCTGCAGGGCTGTTGCAGCCTTTGCCCATACCGGAAAGAATTTGGGAGGACATCAGTATGGACTTTGTGGAAGGCTTGCCGGTGTCAAATGGGTTCACGGTGATCATGGTGGTTGTCGATCGTTTTTCGAAGTATGCCCATTTTGTTCCCCTGCGTCACCCGTTTACTACATCAACTGTTGCTCGGGATTTTATCGCTAACATTGTCCGTTTACATGGGATTCCTTCGACTATTGTCAGCGATCGTGATAAGGTGTTCATCAGTTCTTTCTGGCAGGCTCTTTTTAAATTACAAGGAACAGTTTTCTGCATGAGTTCTAGTTACCATCCGCAGACCGATGGTCAAACGGAGGTTGTTAACCGAGTTTTGGAGCAGTACTTGCGCTGTTTTGTGTGCGATAGGCCTAAGAAATGGGTGGATTGGCTTCCATGGGCTGAATACAGCTATAACACTTCGGTTCATGCATCCACTAAGCTCATTCCCTTCCAGGTTGTGTATGGCAGATTACCTCCTAAACTTTTACCCTATATTCCGGGCACGACTAAGGTTCAAGTGGTTGACGACTACCTTCAGGACCGCGAGGAGTTGCTTAAGGTTTTGCGTACCAATCTCCTGGAGGCTCAGAATCGCATGAAGCAATTTGCGGATCGACATAGGCGTGAGTTGGCTTTTGAGGTGGGTGATTATGTCTACGTTAAATTACAACCATATAGACAGGCGACCGTGGCTCTGAGAACTTCAGCAAAATTAAGTCCGCGGTTCTTTGGTCCGTATAAAGTCCTAGCTAGGTTGGGGAAGGTTGCGTACAGACTTGAGCTTCCACCTGGTTCCTTAGTCCATGATGTATTTCACGTCAGTTTGTTACGAAAGAGTGAAGGACAGGTGCCAGAACCCTCACCACCTCCTGTTCAGGAACCCATTCAGTTAGTTGACGTGCCTCAGCCGGAACTTATACTGGAGGAGCGACTTGTGCAGAAGGGGAAGTATCGACCCAAGACGGAAATTCTGGTTAAATGGTTGGGTAAATCCAGAGAGGAGGCAACTTGGGAGAACAAGTGGCGTTTTGCTCGTTCTTATCCTCAGTTTCACCTTGAGGACAAGGTGTCTTCAGGCGGGGTGGATTGTTACGTGCATGGAACTAGCCGTACAACCTTTTAAATTGTTTTTGAATTGGGTTGAATAAATTTTAGTGGAAATTCTAGTTGCATTGTTTGTTTTAGTGTTGCTGAATTAAAGGAAGTAGTGGGGATGCCCATATTTCCACCCATATTTCCAGTAGCCTAGTTATTAGGAGGAGGAGTTGTTTTATTTCCTATTTATTGTCTTGATCATGTTTGGAATGAATTATCAGAAAATTGCCCCAGTCTTCTCTTTATTTTCCTTCCTGTTCTTCTTCTATTTTCTGGCTGTTGGAATCAGCCGTGAGGCCACCTTATCAGCATCTTTCTCCTGTCAGCACATGCATATATTGCATCAAACTGCATGATCGTAGGAGGAATGGAGAATGATTAAAAGTGCTTTAATGTATTGAACTTCCATTGAGTTTAAAACTTGAAGGGGGTATATATCTGTTGTTCTTTTACAGTAGTTGTTTTCCAATTTTTCAAAAGTTTTTGCAGATTCTCAGTCCATTTTGTATAACATCACTTCAAAGAACTATTTACATGATATCAGTCGTAAGCTTGCATGCGAACATGAGTCCTAGTTTGAGGAATTCAGCTACAAGCCTACAATGAAGTTTCTTGCTAGAATGAAATACTCAAAATTTTTGCATAAATTGAATTTGTATTATGATTTACATTTACTGTTTGCTACATAGGTATAATTATTTATGAAATTTGAGACAAATTGAAAACAGGGTAATTAATTTACTAGGAGGCTGTATATCCGTGGAAGGGTTAAACAGGTGGGGTTGTATTTCATAATATTGGTAGGTGTATAGCTGAATTAGCTTGACACTTGACAGTGATTAAAAATGGGTTGTATTTCATAATATTGGTAGGTGTATAGCTGAATTAGCTTGACACTTGACAGTGATTAAAAATGAACATCACCATGACCGTTTTCATCGTTAATACTCTAGTAATTACGTTTTTTAAATTCATTTTGTACATCTTTTAACTTCACTTTCCTATTCCGTGTAAATTATTTTCTGTAATAAAATGTTCCGGCAAATGGTTTTGAACGAAATAATTCTGTGGGAAAAGTTCACAAAGCACAATATTATCAGAGAAAAAAAGAGGTAAGGATGGGCATGAGACCAGACATTCTTATAACAGAAGTTTTAATAAACTGTAAAACAAACCAAATATGTATATTACAATATGGGAATATGTATACTGCATGCTATACATAAGAAGTAAACATGCTGTGACAAATGTGAACGTTGTAACCAGCCCAGTACTGTTCTAAACTCAAACAAGAAAACAACTGAAGCCCAAATTCCGCAAAATAAAGGTAATAATCACAATATAACTGATAACTAACACGAAATCTCTTGGGAACCAGACCAGGAGGGCTACGCGTCTGCAACAGGACCAGGGGGGTTATGCGTCTGCTTCATGTTACTAGCCATTAAAGAGAGAGTTTGTTGTCTCTCATTCATATTTTTGGTTTCACCGCTGCCACTTTTTTCCTGACAGAAGCAGAAGTTTAATATTATTAGGTGATGATAATTACGATACTCTGTTTGCACAACTCACAACTAAGATAACAGAATTTTCAAAAAAAATACCTTGAGTAGGATCATTTCCACTTCCCTTTGTGCTCTGTTGTGCCAGAGATGTGGAGCGCTGTATACGAGGCGAGCCTTGCCTGCCATTGGCACCTGGCAGGGAGTGTCTCTTTTTAATATAAGATTCCTTGTCCTGCACATCGGGACTTGACCTTGGAGAGTTATTGGCATAAGCTTTAGCTCTTGCAGATTCCGTTGCTTGCATGTAACTTGGGACAGAAAGACTGCTGCTACTATCCCTTGGTTCCTGATCAACATGATCTGTTTTTGCTGAACCAGAAGAATTCCGGCGCTTCCCACATTTCTCATCTTTAGGTAATTGTTCTAAACTACTTCTAACACCTGAATCACGACCGGCTAAGGGGGATCGTTTGCCGACAGATAAAGACTTCCGCTTTAGGCTGGATCCATTTTTCTCACTTCTGGTCTTTTTAGATTTTGTAGATACTTGACTAGAAGGTGTAGTTTGGGAATCAAGAATCGTTACCCGGCTTCTTGGAGATGCTTCCGGTGAAGACTTGTACATTTGATCAACAGTTTCACGATCCAATTTTATCTGCATACTGGAAGCATTTTCCTCCAACCTGTCCTCTGGCTTTAAGGATTCTGCATTGACAACTTCAGTATCACTCGGTTTTTCAGACTGAATCATGACGGGGTTGGATAGGTCAGAATTTGAGATGGACGGATCATCAACCCTAGCTTCATTTTCTATGCACATAGTAGTGTTCTTAGGAATGTTCATTTCTTCCTCCGAGATAACGACTTCGTGCCCATCCACAGCTCCAAACTCAGACTGCTCAGGTGAATCAAGAGTAGAAGTAATAGAAAGTTCAGTTCCACAGTCAGACCCACCAAGTACAACCTTCGAGGCAGAGGAAACATCATTATCAGCCAGGCTGGTATCCCTTTTTTTAAGTGAATTGTCTACAGAGGGAAAAACTGTAACCTCGCGGGATTCAACTTCATTTGCTTGATTGCAAATGTCTACTGAATTCACTGAATTGGATGTGGAAGTTAGCTCTTCAAATTTTGACTGCGCTGCAATAAATGCAGCATTACTAGCCTTCCTAGACCCGAACACAGTATTCCTCCCCTCAGTTTCAGGTTGTTCCGAGGCAACCATTTTTACTGATCGCTTGGGGTGCTCTTCCTCCAGTTCAGGCTTGCTAGAAAGGTTGTTAAGCTCTGTCTGAGGACTAGAATCTGATGGTTCATCAAGAGGTTGATGTGGATTCTCACTTAACTTTGTAAAGTTCTGGAACTCAGGCCCAGGCTGCTCAAACTTTTGGCTAGCTGAGTTTTGCTCACTTTCAGATGGTACTGCCGCTTCCTCGGTCTCAGAGTTCAAGTAAGGGACAGCTGCCGGCAAAGCAACGAACATGAAGTCTGTTGACTCAGAATCCTCTATAGCTGCACATGCAGTTTCCACTTGATTTTCAGGATTCTCCTGATCCTTCAGTTCCGAACTTGGTTCTATTTTTGGTGATTGTTCAATTCCAGAAGGTGAAATGGAAGGTGAAATGGATACCCATCTTTCCATCCATTCCCAGGCTGAGTCAGGTTTCGAAGGATCACACTTGATGTTCATGGATTTGGTATTTGGTGATGATTCCAGTAGCTTTAATTAAAAATTAATTATATGTTAAATTCACAAGAAGGATTCAGCAGATAATGACATTTAAGGAAACAGTTGTATTAACAAAAGATTAAAGTAACTGAGTCATACCCGACGGGCAAAGCTATTGCTAAGTAGCTTCTCAATGGATGTATATGTTACATCTTGTTTGGCTCCTGATTTTCTCCCTCCCTGGAAAATAATTCAAAGAGATAACATCGAGTTCAATTTGCCTTTCTTAATTATATAGATAAACATAACATTAATCTAAAAAGAGAAGAAAAATAGCCCAGTAGGCAGTAGCAATAGAAAATTATTAGAATCTAGAGTAAGAAGCATTACAGCTAGGAAGTGTAAATTATCGCTCATATACAAGCTACCAGCCAGACACAAATGCATTATTTTTAATGAAGAGAAGAAAAATATTAACTATGCCCCCACTGTGATAATGAATGCCTGTACCAAGTTTAATAGCCTGACACACGTGCAAATTGCAATATTATAATGAATACAGGAAAAATATTAAGTACGTTCCCACTGAGATAATGTAAGCCTATATTACGGATTTTATAACAATTAACCAACTAAACAATTTCAAAAATAGTAGCCTAATTATGATAGGTAAAATTACCCGAACTTGAATGATAAGGTCAAAGATGGCTATAATAAGTTAACACAGCAACAGTAGATCGTTATTATCAAATATATAAGTTTTCCCAAGTCTAGTAATATTTATTATTGCTAAAAACAGGAGAATCCAATTATCGAGTGAAAGGATGACCAAATCATATCAAGTCAGAACTTCTAAGTCATACCGATTCCATTCTTACTCACAATTCCATTAATGTAGCACAACACTGATACTTTAAAATAAAGACAAAAGGGCTGCAACGGAAAGGGATTGATAGGAATTCTTAAGTCTAGTAGGCTGCTAACATGTACCTTTTCTGTGCGGTTATCTTTTCCAGGGTTTGCATGTCGCTTCTCTTCATCAATAGATGCAATAGCAGAATAACGAGTAAGGCGTGCACGAACAAGAATTTGCATTTTGATAATGGCTTGCACGCAACGCAGTGATCCCACAGCGTGTCTTCGAACCAGGTGTCCTCGTAAAGCTGCTTGCAGCATAACTATATTCTTTTGCTTTGATAGCTCTCTTTCAGCCTGATCAAGTGCATCGATACACAAAATAGTAAGAATGGATGTCCAAGGGTATACCGGGCTTGTAGTACAGCGATTTAAAAAAATTAAGGATATTTTTTACCAAGAATCTTCTTATAGCAGTCTGGATAACAGTAACGACAGATTCATCAGGTTGAACTTCCAGCTTACTGTCCACTTCTGCAACAGCTACGGGATCAAGAAATTTTGAGTTTACTGAAGCTGAGAGCTGGGGCATTTCGTCAGTCCACTGCATTTCAGATGATTTTTCTTGAAAACCGGCTTTAGGTTGAGTCTGATAGTCGGCACTAACTGATTCAGGGCTCTCTTTCTTCACAGAAGAAGGTACTTCTGAAATCACAGTGTTGCTCAGCACTCGATGCGTAGCAGATCTCTTCCTGAAACTCCATCCACGTTTGTCAGCCGAAGACTTGCTCTGTAATGAGATTTTGAACAGAACATTTTAAAGAGTGAGTTAGCGAGAGGCAGAGAGATCATGCAGTCAGACTTAAACAAAGCGTGACATGAGTGCTACTTTCAAACAATAGATCTTCAGAATCAACCTATTATTCTTTATAGCTAACTGGGTCACAAAAGACCATTCTTCTGACAAGGAAAGAAGGTACTGTGTTTATACGGAAAGCCAATTTAATAAGAACAAAAGGTCAATCTGGATAATTAGTACTCCCTCCGTCCCACTGGATTCTTTACAGTTACTAATTTGGGACGTCCCATCCATTTCTTTACATACCAAAAATAGTAACTTTTAACAATAAAATACATTATTACATCCACTACTTCACTCTACTTTTTCAACACTTTACACTATTACAACCACTACTCCAATACTTCACTCTACTTTTTCAACACTTTACACTATTACACCCACTACTTTACCTATTTTAACAATAAAATCACTATTACATCCATTATTTAAATTATATTCCTTGGTCTCCGTGCCCAGCTGAATGTAAAGATCCCAGTGGGACGGAGGGAGTAACAGAAAAGCGAAAAGGAACAAATATTTTATTTGCTAGGGTAGCAACAAGGAGCATTTACAATTATCCACTTTAGAGTTTTAGTAGCCTCCATAGAAAAAAAGCTGAAAAAGTTTGAAAGCAATTAATAGGCAAAAGATAAGAAATTGTGTGACTTTAGGTAGCAAAAAGTCGCCGACACAGAAATCCGTCTACCCTAATACTGGAATCTACGATAGTATACATTGACATACTTTTAACAACACGACACTCATGAACTTGTAATATTTGATGGTTCCGACGTAATTGCAACTATAACATAGCAACTCTGAGGACACCGTAACACCTCAAAAACACCAAACGAAGAAACTGACAATGAAAAGAAGCAAGTAATTGAGCAGAAAAATATTTATTACTGTGCTATTAAATGAATGCCAACAAGGAATTTTGTTACAGTGTGAAGAATAACGTATTCCTTGATCAAAACAACATAATTACAAAAAATACCCGTGTTCCAAACTGATCCTATTGTCTTACATTATCTACTCTAACATTGCGTAGACAATGGTCACCCCAACTTATTACGAATCACAAAGGACACAAACTTGACTTCAGTGTACCAGAGTTTTTGTTGACAAATACAACACATACAGATGCCAAAAAAAAAAAGAGAGACCTTTAGAGACAAAAACATGGAGACCAAAATTTCAATAGCTAAAAGTCCTAAATACATGAATTGCAATCCTGCAATTACAGATCACCAATCACTAGTCATGTGTTTGAGAATCTTAACTTTAATAAATTTGTGTTTAAGAAGTCATCCAAAATTTGCATTCCCATTGTTCAAACATTAACACTCACAAACATAGCATAAAGATCTTGACTTTACAACATTTAAAGGCCACATTAACATTGTTCAACCAAGAACAAAAGCATTATGCAGTTAATATTAGTATATCAAAGAATGATTCAATCACATAAGAATTAACTTGGGGTTTCATATCTATAAACATAAATCAGTAACAAGAGTAAAAGATTAAAACTTGAGCCAGCCCACATGGAATTAAATCACAATGTAACAAAAAAGAAATGATATATTACAGTATTATAATTAAAGAAATATAATATAATATAATATACCTCAGAAACTTGGAGATCGTCTCTATCAACAGAGTCAGTTGCACAAGTGATGATCTTGAAGCAAGATGTAGTGGATCTTCCCATCTCTCTGTCTCTCTCCCAGATCTCTCTGTGTGTGTATCTAATTCTCTCAAAATATATAAAAGCCTACTAGTAGAATATTATAGTAGCAGCAGTAA
The DNA here is from genome assembly GCA_036435485.1 of Saposhnikovia divaricata. Lineage (NCBI taxonomy): Eukaryota > Viridiplantae > Streptophyta > Magnoliopsida > Apiales > Apiaceae > Saposhnikovia > Saposhnikovia divaricata. The sequence continues at coordinate 60,176,582 of CM071597.1, read as the reverse complement.
CAGAGCAAGCTCACTCTTGTTTCTAAAATTCTAATCTTCTTACCCCCACTCATAAGTACAAGTATATTATTATTGGTAGTACCGTTTTATTATGTTGGAAAATGTAGCTAATATAGAGAGAGAGTATGGGGGGTAGGCGGACCTAAATACACTCCTTAAATCTAGCTCATTTATGCTTTTCAAATCCGCTACCTTATTTTACTTCATCAATCATTATCTCACCCTGCCAACAACATGTTGGTGCAGTGGTTGAGCCACTTGCCTCCTTTGAAGGAGGTCAGGGGTTCGATTCCTGCGTGTGCGTGAGTTTCTTAGTTTGTATTAGGTTTCCTTTCTATATTTGTATTTCTGTATTTGTAATGATCGGGGGTCCTTCGGAAACAGCCTCCCTATTGTATAAGGGCATGGTCTGCGTACAGCTACCCTCCTCAAACACACTTTGAGTGGTATTATAACTGAGTAAGCTAAGTTTTAATCATTATCTCACCCTAATCTCTCTCGCATCCTTCCTAATCTCTCCGGCATCCTTCCTACTACTACCTCCATCGCATGAGTTGATTTGACTTTCATGAAAATTAAAAAAATTACAGTTAATTTGTTAAAAAATAAATAAAATTATATAAAAGTGGGTAAATTTGTGGAATATATGAATATATAATAATAAATTTGAGATATTGAGAGTAAATAAGTGGGTGTAATAATGTTTATAATATTTGTTTAATAAAAAAAGAATAAAGTTATTGGGTGTAATAGTAAAAAATAGTGTTCAACAATAATAAGTATAGTAGGTTCATTAGTTTTGGGACGTCCCAACAAAGAAAGCTCATTAATTTTGGGACGTCTCAAAAAGGAAAGTGTGTCAATTTTTTTGGACTGAGGGAGTATTTTTTTTTTCAGACGTAGTATGTTTTATTTAGAACAAATTACTTGATCTTTTTCAGAAATATTTAAGGTCAAATTGTTTTATATAAAAATATTGTGTTTTTTAAATTATTTTGTAAAAATATCGATTTGTAAAATTAATTTTTACAATAATATGATTTGTAACTTTAAAATTTAAATAACTAAATCATATTTGATTGTATATAGGTTGGTTAACAAATTATAACAGTTAAATCAAATATAATCTCAAATACAACCCAAATGCAATAAAAGTAACTTCAATTATTATTTCGAAAAAACGTAAAAACAAGTTGCTTCGTTGCTTTGTTTGTAGTATTTTTGCTAATAATTTCAGAAGATGATAAAATTAAAAAAATAAATAATATTTTTGATAATTTCTCAAATTATTAATTAGTTTTGTAAGTTTTTTGAAATATACATTCCAATTTTGCAATTAGAAAAAATAACAATTATTTTCATTTAAATTTATTGCTATATTACGCAATAAGATATGTTACTCCTATTGTCCTATGACATGATCATTGATCATGGAAAGCATCACACGGTACATTTCTATTTAATTTCGAACTAATACCATAAAGATAGTAGAAGTAATATATATAAATAGGCTAGCATTCAAATAGAAACCAACCTTAGAATAGAAACTAGAAACCTACACTAAATAAATTATATTTCATTTATTTTAATGGTCCCGCTAGGGGCACCTTCACAAAAAACGTTTAAAATTCTTGGCTCTATTCAACAAAAATATAAAAAAAAATTAAAAAAATTTTTAAAAAAAAGTTACTGTTCACGTGCCACGGGTATTTTTTTTTAATTTTTTTATATTTTTGTTGAATAGAGACAATAATTTTAAACGTTTTCTGTATTGGAGTACCCCTAATTTGGTCATTAGATTAGCTTGGAATATTTAATTTAGATTTAATTCTAGTTTCTATTCTAAGTTAGTTTCTATTAGAACAAGACCCTATATAAATATGTCATATGTGTAAGGATCCGATCTAAATATCTAATTTATTGCGTAACGCCAACACAACAGTTAATCAGTGTACTATTTATTTCCAAATCAAGGTTCTTATCCCTTAAATTTGTCATTTTGTATCACTTGCTTTGCGTTCTTAAACAAATATATTCTATAATTACATTTAAGATAAATTTTATTAATTAAAACGCAAAAGAACCCAAAGTTATATAATTTATTAGAGCATGGAGAAGACCCCATACATATAATACCATAAATAAAATTTATAAAAATTATGTAAAAAAATTATTCACTCCAATGAGGCATTAACCTTATCAAAAAATTTAGATAATCTCTTTTCGTTGGCTATATTTGGCCAACCTCTAAAGGAAGATTTTATATTATCTATTACTTTATAAAATTTATTTTATTTATAAAAAGCTGAAATAATAATAACATACTATATTTACAATATAACCAAACATTATAGTCAATATATCATTGGAGCACAACATTTCAACAAATTTTACATGATTTTATCTGATTTAACCAACTATTTTTAGCCAATACCATTGGAGATGTTTTTACATATTTAAATCTATTATTTGTAAAAATGATTGTGATTAAGTTATTAAACTCGATTTGATGCGTTTTTAACTTGCACCAGATAGGACAAGGGCACCCAATTAGGCATGGCTAATTATTATAATTACTTTATTCTTTTTTGGAAGTGATCCTCCTATTAGTAATTTAATCAGAAAAAGTTGAAAACATTAGTAAAAGTTGACAGTACAGGTAACGATTACAGATGCTGTAATATGTATGGAATATTTAATTTAACTACTTGCTAGCTCACTAATTATTGCATATATGTATGGAATATTTAATTTAAGTACTTGCTAGCTCACTAATTATTGTATATGTTGAATTAATAAGTATTTCTAAGTCGACAGAAGCATTCAGAACATTTAAAGCAGCTGTATTATCAGTGGTTCAGTACTGGATTACATTTGTGAACGTTCCTAACCTTGACTTCTTTTTTTTCTTTTTCTTTTTTTTTTTATTATGAGGAGATGTTTCTTCGAATCCAAGAAGTTGGTTTCATAGTTTTTCGGTGTTTATAGTTGGTAGTTCTGACTCATGTTTGCGAAATTGTTTTCTAATAAGTTGTTCTCCGTAGAAATTGTGAGGGTATTGATAAACAAGAATTTAAAACTAAATTGTATTGATATTGAAGACTACATTGAATTGAGTAACTTGATTTTACATCAATGAAAAACTAATATATAGAAGAATAAGGTACACAAAGTCTATGTTTGATTTGTGTGAATGCTTGACAATATAACCATTATTCTAAAAGGGTTTGAATTCTAGGTTCAAGAATTGTGGGTAGTTGAAACTAATATATTTAACACCCCCCTCAAAATAAAGATGGTTGAAGGAACATCTTGAGTTTGGAAATGAAAGCGCGAAAGCTGCCAAGAGAATGAGCTTTGTAGAGGAGACATAATGTAGCAGAATCATGCCATCTTGAACTTGTTGACCGATGAATGTAACAATCAATCTCTATTTATGTGTGTTGTTTGAAAAAACAAGCAAATATATGTGTATATAACTGTGATATTTATATATATGTGTGCTTATGTTGTGATACGTTGAAATCACAAAGCAAATATATATAAATGTGATAATTATATGTATATATATGTGCTATGAAAATATGAGCCAATATATATGTATACGACTGACATATGCATATATATGAGTGCTATGTTGTGATACGTTGAAATCACGAGCGAATATATATAAATATTACAATAATATGTATATATATGTGTGCTATGTTGTGATACGTTGAAATCACGAGCGAATATATATGTATATCACAATTATATATATATATATATATATATATATATATATATATATATATATAAGTGCTATGAGTGGACATATATGTATAAAATTGTGATGTGTATATTATATGTGTGCTATGTTGTGATGCGTTGAAATCACGAGCGATATATATATATATATATATATATATATATATATCACAAATAATATGTATATATGTGTGTGATGAGTGTGACATAGAGATTGAATGTCGATTAGAACCTTTCGCGGTTATGTTCTATCCCAAGAGGCTGTCATGTCTGAGGATCTGGTAGTGACTGTGAATGGATTCAAGCTCACTAATTGATGCAATTTCTGGTGTAGAATCTGAGGTTGCATTAGTGGATTGCCAAATATGTATTTCGTTGAAAAAGCTACGCATAGCTTGAGATCAAGGAAAATGATGTGTTCATCCAAAATGCAACCTCCCTTAATTCTTGTAAAGAAAACGCTCAAAAGTAACTTTGAAATTTTCAGAACTACAATAAAATAGTCCAGGGACTGATGTGTCGGTTGACAGAAGCTGGAGTGTCAACTTGTAAGATCTGTGAAAGATTGGATGCAGGATTGTAATTTATGCCAATAAATCATGGATTTATTATGTGGCTCAGGTGGGCTGATTTTGGTGTGGCCCAAACCCGTTATTGGACCCAAATAAAGAAATAAATGGGCTGATATGCTAAAAACAGATTTAGCCCAAGCTGTATACTTGATTGTGTGCTATATCGTATATGTGTATATCAATCACATATACCGCAGCTTAAACAACAAATACATATTTATCTAAATCTTAGACAGATAGATGAGAGACATGGGTGTTATGTGATGTGGGTTTGGTGGAGAAGAAAGCTCATCAGTCACAAAATCAACCTTCACCTTGGATTGCCTCTACTATCTATGATCTACCTTGCCTTCACTGACTTGACCGTTGACCTTTTTTTTTTACGACAATTGAGTTAGAGACAGGAAGTGGGCGGGATTTGAGAGAGATGGAGAGAGATAGTGGTTTTGTGATGTGTGAGTTGAGCGGGTCAATGACTCGTTACCGAGTTGACTCGGGCTGAGTTGAGTAATGAGTTTTTGGGTTGCTCTCTGTGTAAATTCACAAAGTGTTTGTGTAAATGTCTTAGAGAGTATGTGACACAAGAGGATATAGTGACAGGAGGATATGGTGACACTCACAAAGTGTTTGTGTAAGTGCTGCGGAATGAATGAAATAAGCTGGACAAAAGTGTTTTCCGGAGTTCTGACAGAGACTTGAAAAAAAAACCTGCTGGAACTTAACTTGAGGTATGTGGTATATTTTGTACAACTGATTTTGGTGATAGCGGCTAAGATCAGGAGCTTAAAGCTCTGATACCATGTAGAAATTGTGAGTGTATTGATAAACAAGAATCTAAAACTAAATTGTATTGATATTGAAGACTACATTGAATTGAGTAGCTTGATTTTACATGAATGAAGAACTAATATATAGAAGAACAAGGTACACAAAGTCTATGTTTGGTTTGTGTGAATGCTTGACAATATAACCATTATTCTAGAAGAGTTTGAATTCTAGGTTCAACAATTGTGGGTAGTTGAAACTAATATATTTAACATTCTCTTGATCATAAGAAGTTCGAAAATTTCAACGCAATTAGATAACTCAAGTGATTAGAATTTATCTCTTATTGTTCCAGGTTCTAGGTTCGATTCTCGGTTACTCCGAAATTTATTAAAAACGAATATTACATATAAGCTTACTTGTTTAAAAAAATAAAAAGTTTGAAAGGTTATATTTTTTTTCGATAAAAAAAGTTTGAAAATTAAAATATGATCAAAATATACTACGAACATAAAAGTTTTGTACTTTTTAATCCATAATTAACGATAACAAAGAAACAAAAACCACATTAGTCATGGATATGCATTAGCGTCTCGCATTAAAAAATGAAGACGAGTTTATTATAACTTTAATGTTGTGTTTGGTTGGGATGAATGAAATTTGAAGGAATGGAATGAGATTTCAAGTATAAAATGAGTAGATATTCAAAATTTTCATTCTTTCCTCCATTCCATTCCTCATAATTGATATTATAATTCAAGCATCTCATTTTGAGAAGGAATGCTCCATTCCTTACCACCCCCATTTTCTTCACAATTCTTATTATAACAAATTTGTATTATTTCAATTTTTTTCCAAATCTTCTCTATAATCTTCACTATTTTCCTTAAATTTCACTCATTCCATTCCATTCCATTCCATTCCATTCACCCCAACCAAACACAACATAAGACTTTGCGAGTTAGTTTAGAATAATTGAGTCAACTAATTTTAGCTTATAATTCAGGTAGCTTTTTTAAACAGACCAACCGAGCTCTTGGTATATATAATATATATGGTTAAAAACTTAAGTCTCGTTCTTAAAAAATTCATGATATTAAATTTTTGGTTCTGCCACCGAACGTTGTAAATTGTAATGCAATTTGTAGGACACATATAGTGCGCATATATGCCATCTTACTGAATTCTGCATGTTTTGGCACATGAGTGCCCATGTTCAGCTCTGCAACTCCGGCCTGCGGTGGTACAATACATACACACAATTATTCATGCAAGTACGTAGGACCCCGTTAGATGTCCTGTTTTTTCCCTCCGGAGCCACGACTATCAGATGACAAGAGTTGTTGTCATATTACTGAATGAGAGGTAAGAAATTGCATGTAGAGCTTGATCTGTAGACTCAGCTGGTATTTCATGGAAGTGACAATCATCAGCGCAAACTCACTCGAGTCAGTTTCGTTATTGATTTGCTAATTACTACTCTGTTCTACCGTGAATCTAGTATTTACAATAAACTATGTTGACAGATTCAGATCAAATTTAAAATTTATCAAAATATATATAATTGACATCAATTTTTTTTTTTTTTGCTAACCATATCATTTTATACAAATATGCTATGATGAAACTGGATATTAGACGCCTCGACAAGCCGAGACACGATGGACATAAAGGGTTAAACCCTAAGTTCTAGGTTGTTAGAGCATCTCCAAGAGACTTTCTATCGGATATAAACAAAAAATAACGATTTTTTGGACTTAAAAAATGAAAATGACATTTTTCGGGAGGGGGTGTTAAAAATACCCATTTGAATACGCATTTGGGATTGGGGTAAGGGCTGTTACGCAATTTTAAAAGGGGTATTACAGGTTACGCAATTTTAATTGGGGTAATACATGTATTCAGAACCCTTGGTTACGCAAGTCTCTGTAGGGTAAAGGTGGGATACGCATTTCAGAATGGCGTATCCCGTGTAACGCATTGCTGAGCTGCGTGATGATGTCATACGACGTCATCATCGTTTTTACCACAGACAGCGCTCCGGTGGCGATTTAATGGCGATTCCGGCGAGAAATTTCGACCCATTCGTTCGTACACACCCAGCACTTTCCCAACACATACCATATACCATTGTAATCGTTGTTTCAAACTCTACACATCTATATTACTTTTATTACGCTTATAATCCACGATTGCAAACGCCCAATTCATCCCAAATTTTCCGATTGAATTTCCGGTGAGCTTCACACGCCCTTGCGGGGCCAAACATCGCTAAAATAGATAGGGGAGAAAGGTAGATTGAGGTATGTGGATGTTATTCATGTGCTCAGATTAAAGGATGGTTGATGGTTGAGAGATGACTGAGATCGAGAGATGGTGACCGGAAAGGCGATTTTTCGCCGAGAACGATGACCGGCGTGTTATGTGAGGATGATGTCGAATGACGTCATCACGCATTCCTGGAATGCGTTACACCTGATACGCATCATGTAAATGCGTATCTCAAGTATGCATTTGGAAATTGGGTCATCGATCTGGTATTTTTAACACCCATTCTGCCGAATTGTTATTCTCATTTTTTTTTTCAGAAAAAGTCGGTATTTTCAGCAATTTTTCCTTTCTATCCAAGTTCTTAACTCAAAAAATGAGGAAAGAGAATGAAAATGTTGCTCCAAGAGATTCTTAGTGGCTCTTAAAAACACTAAGAGCCTATTCTCTCTCCTCATTTCTAAGAACCACTAGTAGCTCTTAACTTGTATTTTAATAATAAAATATTCAAGTCCACCAATTTTTGCACAACTTTTGATTATAGTGGGGTTAATTTATGAATAAATTATAAATAAAGAGCTAATATAAAGAAGATTGTTGGAGTTTGACAAATAAATCAGTGTAATAACTTGCTAAGAGCCATTTATTTATATTATTTTGAAGAATGAATGTAGGAGTCTCTTGGAGATGCTCTTAAAGTAGGAATAAACTCCATACCATAACAAGATTCAAGTGCTAAAGCAATAACACAACAAGTTCATAATAAAATGTACAAAACACTGTATGTCTATCCTTGACTATAATTGTTGCTGCTAATGGTGACTTTTTATTTCACGTCCATGTTGTTTCTTGTTCCCGCTATTCATATTCTTATGTATTCCAACAATCAGTTGCATCCCAGCATCCTTATCCACCTATTTAGAGTTTCATGTTTGTTTCACAACAACAATAACATAGTAGTGTTCTCTAACGGTCCAACCATCAACATCAATGGTTCCTCACAACAGACAAAGCACTGGGTTTGATCACGATTGTGTATCATGAGTGCAACAAAATGCTCCAGATTCTTGTAGTTTGACTGATCTTAGAAGATCCCAATAACAAACCTCATCACCAATTCAATTGATGTAATCTTGAGAAGAGTACCAATTATCATTTCAATTTAAACATAGCTTTTGTCCCAACCATAAATCCAACAAGAGGAAAAGGTAAATTAGTGAAAAAACTCTTGCTAAGAAAAACTTGAAAATAGTTGGGAAAACTAACAAGATGTTCTCAATTTTCAGAAACAATTCGGGGTGTAAGTGGGCAGGATCTATCATTTCAACAAGTCCTAGCCTGCCTTGACCAGATTCAGGGGCACTTTTAAAAACACATTATTCAAATACAACAATACACAAACACATCATGTGTAATGATTTACAAAGGAATATAGAAATAGAATCCATAACTTCAAGCCAACCCAATTCAATGTCACAAATTTGAACACAACGATAAGGAAACACATCCCCCATCAAGAACCCGAGATCAACACTAACATCAACAAGATCAGAAAAGCATATCCATCTCCCAATAAACTCAACAGATGAGAAGAAGATAAAACAAATAATGGAACAAACCAAGGCACAATAACTAAAGGCCTAAAATCATACCTAAACCACTGTTTGCAATCACTTTATACCCACTACTAAACAAGAGTGATATATCATGAATAAACTCGTGTTATCGAAACCAAAAGGTTGAGATAGAATAGGCAAACCATTGTTGGAAAGGACTTGTACCTTAAAATACCCATTGTTCTTTGTTCTCTTCAAAATTAAGATTAGAGCTTTCACTAACGCTTCGACAAAGATGTAATTGGTTCCCAAAGTCTTGTTGTTCCTTTTGTTCCTCAAACCGGAGATTGCAGACCATAATCGTAATCTTCCTCTCCTAACATCATCCTCCCGATCAAACTTATAGTAGGTATTCATAAATTGAAGAGTGAGTTCACGTAGGTACTCGAAAAGAGGGTTGCTACAAATGGGATAAAAAGAAATATACTGGTGAAAACCAAATCCTTTAAAAGGTGAGTGTTTTGAAAAATCAGATCCATGATCGATAAAGCAAAAGAGAGAGTGTGACAACCTGGATCAAATCCCTAGCCTTTTTCGAAAATTGGGTTGAGTCACAATTTTGAATTCGAAATAAGTACAAAATAAACTGACTCAAATGTAACCAATTGTTGTACTTTTCCTGATTAATTGAACTAATGTCCCTACTCTCCTCAATATGGGATTGGGATGTTACAAACTCCCCTACTTAAACTCCGTCCTCGTCAGGCATAAATGGATATCCCATAGGATCCCAGATTGTTCCTCACTGGTCATCGTGGGATATTATCGGTTGGCTTAGTGTCTCCATCTCCGGACCTCTGTCCATTGTGGGATAATACTACTAGCCTTCGCGTCCTCACCTCCAGCAACTTGACGAATCAAGCTTTCGACACTACGTCATAGATTGCTTATTGCAACCCAAAAGTATGTTACCATAGACCCTGTTTAACTTTGCCATAGCCTAAAATATGGCTATGGTAACACTTCAGCTGTGTTAGGTTCTCAACAGTTGCTATAGATACCAAAGGTAACATCAAAAATAGCCTAGGGTAAAATGGCAAATGTGGCTACAAAAAACCTCTATAGCAACATCTTAAACACTCTACAGCAACATAGTTTGTGTGTTACAAAAGATGATACAATTTTACACAGGGACAACTGTGGGGCCCACATCTGGGTGGGACCCACGGGTGGACCCCCTTTCTGAGGGTCCCATAAAATAAAAACCAATGGCAACACATTTAATACCTACTACAACACATTTATGTAATAAAATAAAAAAATATACCATTTAAATGTTGCATTTCCCAGCAAAATAAAACCAACCACAATGCAAATCCTATTTTTATTCACCAATAAAATAATCTAACAACATCATCCAGTGATAAACCAACAATCTATACAACGCTGGAGTCTTAGCTCCAAGTTACATCTTCTACAATAAAAAGTAATTACTAACAACGTTATTACAAGTTCAGCCACGTCCACAATAACAAAAGTAAACAAAAAAGCAGATAATAAATAGTTCTAGAACTTTTAGGTTTCGGTGAACAATTGGAAATTCAAGTTTGAGATAATAGAGCATTGTTAGAACCTGCAAATTTTCAGACAAACAGTGAATTAGCCAAGTTTTGAAAAATAAGGACTTATCTCAATCTATTTGTAGCAAAGTACAAAAAATGTCACAAAACTTGCACCATAAGTGGTGTGCTCAAATATTAAAAACTGACTAGTTTATTCACCTGGATGAGATACACAACTATTAGGTGTACAGATTCGATCACTGTAGTCTATAGAAGATGTATTAATTTTGACTTAAGGGCACTGTAGAATTGTCAAGACCTACAATTTTTCACAAACCATGAATTATCCAAGTTTCTAAAAACAAGGATATACACTTGTTTCAACATATTCGTAGTATAGTAGGTGTTGTGGAATAAAAACTAGGTTATTAAATTTACATCTAGGGTTTGTATATATTTAATGCTAGGGTTCGTGAGCTTCGTGCTTTAATGGTTATTTTCATGTTCGAGACTGATCGATACTCACAGAATGCCTACATATCTCGAGGTTGAGAATCAAGCCAAGACGTAGTTCTGAGAATGAGGGGTCAGGCCCTTATATAGGCTTGAGAAGCCTTAGAATCGTAGTAGGGTTAGGAGACTTGGCGGGCAAGTCACTGCCTTGAGGAAGGTTCTAGATCCCTGCCTTGTAGGAGTTTGTTTCCATCTTGAAGTTGGTGCCTTGGAGGCTACTCATCAAGATATGATATCCTTCTTTGACTCTTATTGCTGAGCTGTTTATCACCCTCAATATTAATTACGCATTTAATATTGAATTAGGGTTTTGGGCCCCACTATTGGGCTTCGTATTTAGACCATTCTAGGTTTAATTAGTGCCACATTAAATGTGTCTTTAGGACTTAATTTTAACCCATATCATTTGCCTCCCAACTTCTAGGAAAACTGATCAGGTTTTCCTAGAAGTTTTAGCTGCCTTTCTCGAGACTCCGATCGGGGTTTATCTTTGTACACTAGTGTTTCACGAATACCGTCTTGATGTAAAGCGTGGAGCGACCGACGCATTTACGACGATGTTTAAACGATGTTAATCGGCACTAATCAGCCTTAAACGATGTTAAGCGACGCTAAACGACGCTAAATGGTGCTAAACGGCACTAAACGGTGCTAACGGCACCAACGGTGCTTACGGCACTAACAATACTATCGAGACTAATAGTGCTATCGGCACTAACGGCACTAAATGGTGCTAACAGCAATAAACAGCGCAAAAAGGCATTAAACGACTCTAGACGGCGCTAGACGGTGCTAGCGGCACTAAACGGTAGTAATGGTGCTAAATGGTGCTAACGGCGCTAAACGGTTTCGGCCTCAGCTTCCACTTCAGCTTCGTTTTCATGTTTAAAACGTCAGGAAGAAACTTCAGCATCGCCTTGAGCTTCACCCTCTGTCGGCTGGCTCATTGACCTTGAGCATCACCCTCGGTCGACCATCTCATCAACCTTGAGCATCACCCTCGGTCGGTCGGCTCTCGGTCGGCCGGAGCCTTCCTAGAGAGCTCGATCGGCCAAAGGTTGGTCGGCTAGGGGCCTCGTCGAGGCTTTGGTCGATGGCACTCAGTCGGCTAGAGCATGTGTGGAGCTCCGGGTCGGTGGTACTCAGTCGGCCAGCACTCAGTCGGTCAGCACTCAGTCGGCCGGAGGCCTTCTTGGCTTCTGGTCGGCTACCTTTAGTCGGCCAAGGGTAGTCTAAGACCGTAAAAAATTCATTAAGCTTCGCGTGGACTATAAGATCGTCCAAATTCGATATCTGGAACTCTAGATATGGCCCAAACAACGTGGACAGCCCGTGTAGGGTTGAGAGTGAGTGTCAATCGGCCTAAGGGCTTCAAAATCTTCCAATCAGCCAACATCACTTGGCCAAGGGTCTTCAAGACTGTAGAAAACTAAGTGAGCTTCGCGCTAATATCCGGAGCTCAAGATATGGCCCAAATAGCGTTGAAGGGTCGGATTGAGTTCCCAGTCAGCCTAAGAGCTTCAAAATGCCTCAGTCAGCCAAAATCAATCGGCCAAGGGTACTCTAAGACTGTAGAAAACTCAGTGAGCATCGCGTGGACTATAAGATCGTCCAAATCTGATATCCGAAGCTCAAGATATGGCCCAAACAGCGTTGAAGGGTCTGATTGAGTTCCCAGTCGGCCAAACTCAGTCGGCCAAGGGTCTCCAAGACTGTGAAAAATTTAGAGAGCTTCACGTGGACTGTAATATCGTCCAAATCTGATATTCGGAGCTCAAGATATGGCCCAAAAAGCGTTGAAGGGTCCGGTTTTGGCTTTGGCTCCGGCCTCGGCTCCGGCTTCGTTTTCACATTTCAAACATCAAGGTGAGGCTACGAACATCAACCTTAAGACTTGATCATCAACCTCATGACTCGATCATCAACCTCAGTCGGCTGATGGCCTCTTCGGGAGGTCGGTCTGCCGGTGGTCTGTTGGCCGGAGGTCGGTCGGCCGGAGCCCTCATCGGGAGCTCAGTCGGCCGACTCTCGGTCGGCTGAAGGTCGATCATCAACATTAGTCGACTGGAGCGTAAGCTTGGTCGGCCGGAGCAATCCTTGGGAGCTCGGTCAGTTGGCTCTCGGTTTATCTTATTGAACATCACGTTTCGAACATCAACTTCAAGTTTCAAACGTCAATTTCAGTATTCTAACACGGATTTCAGTATTTGAACATGAATTTCAATCTCCAAACATGACCTCAGTGGTATGAAACGGTGCTAAACGGTGCTTAAACGACAATAAACGGTGCTAAATAGCCTTATACGACGTTTAAACGATGTTAAACGGTGTTAAATGGCATAAAACGACGCTTGAACGACTTCATCTTCAGCTTGATTTTCATGTTCAAAGCATCAGGACTGAAGTTCAACATCAACCCTGATTATCAAAGTGACAACTCAAAAATCAAGGCTGATCATTAGCCTCAGTCGGCTGACGGGCTAAGGGTGCCTCGGTTGGTCGTGCTCGGTTAGCTGCGGTGCTCGTGGTGCCACGGTCGGCCGGCCGCGATCGGCTGGAGCTTCCCTAGAGCCTCGATCGGCCGGGGTCAATCGGCTGGAGCTTCCCCGGAGCCTCGGTCGACCGAGGTCGGTCGGTTAGAGGTCCTCGAAACCTCGGTCGGCTGGCCTCAGTCGGCTGGAGCTTCTCCAGAGCCTCGGTCGGTGGGGGTCGGTTGACTAGGGATGTTTTCAGGTTCCAAAATTGCCTTCAACCCTCCAGACCGACGTCAGTCGACCGATGGGCTCTTGGGTGAGTTAGTCAGCTGACGTCAGTTGGCCAGAGCTCTGTCAGACTACTGTCACAGTTTTCACGCTTCAAGCTCGCTTTCTACCTTCCAGACCGATGTCAGTCGGCTGATAGACTCCAAAATGAGTCAATCGGAGAGAGTCAATCGGCCAAAGCTCCCTTAGGCTGTCAATCGGCTGCAATTGGTCGGCTGATGATTGCTTAGGACCTTGGATGATCGTGGTTTGATTCTTAAACCTCGAAGTCAATATTCAAACGTCGATATCCAAACCTCAACGTTAATATTCGAACGTCGATATCTGAACCTCAACGTCAATCTTCGAACATCTAATGTCAGCATTTGAATGTCGAAAACCAGACATTCTTGACTTTAGTTTTAGTTTCCGTGACCATCAGGGCTTTAACTTGTTTGTCGAATCCTTGATTCGAAACCTTGAATTCATTGGTGTTTGTTGGTTATCATCAACCCTTAACTCTCATTCTAAGATGCAGAAATGATGAAGTCCCTTAGCTCTTGCCCGTCTTGTTTCATATGTTGAAGGTCTTATTTTGGTTGATCGTTCAAGAAGTTGACTTGTTCCTTAGCACTTGACTTCAAGTCTGGTGTGCCTTGGTTAGCTTTTTAATTCTAGGATTCCAACCTTCTTCTTATGCTCACAGGACCTTGCTTTGGTTTGAATTCGATGGACGGCTTTTGATTTAAGTCCTTAAACTCAAACAATAAGCTCGATTAGAGGTAGACAGCCTTGTTGCCCATCAAGGCTTAAATTTTATGTCGGGATTTGAGATTCAAGATTTTAAGTATGGAATGACAAAGGACATCTTATCTCAACACTCCCACTAACAGTTTCTGTGCCTTCAAGGCATTATTAAGGAACCAACCAGTCTCAAGATGAGCTTTGATAGGGTCTATCCTTCAGCTTACATCAACTGGTGCTACCAATTTCGAATCGATGGTGGGGTCTTCAGGACCTGGAGGTAAAAACTCTCTACATAATTCTCTATCTCAGAAGAGGTGAACTTAGATAGGGCATCGGCCTTAATGTTCTCATTTCTTGGAATGTGCTCCACATAGCACTCATCAAATTGAGCCACCACAACCTTCACAATCTCAAGTACTTTTCTATAGCTTTCTCCTTGGATTCAAATTTACCATTCACTTTGGGAGACTACCAATCTCCATAGACTTTAAGGTTCTTGACCCTCAAGGCTGACCAAACCTAAACCTGCTATCCAGGCTTCAATCCTTAGTCTTGCAACATATTCTCTAGACTTTTCTTTGTTTCTATCATAAAGTATTACCCTTTTTGCTAATCTTCTTGATTTTGTTTTTGACGTTCCGTAAAAATAGAACACCCAATATTCCTAATGATCGGGCATAGTTTTCGCCTTCATTTTTATTTTCTGGTTCTTTGCCCTCTTGGGCTACTACCTCTTGCCCCCCGACTTCTTGGTTGTTAATTGTACATTCAACCACGTAGTCAGCGAGTGCTTGTGCCTTAATTATAGTTCGAGGATTGTACGTGATATACAATTATCCGAGTTCTATTTCCCATCTAATCAATCTCCCACTAGCCTTCGGGTTGTGCATGATGTTTCTCATTGGTTAGTCTGTCAAGACTTCGATTTTGTGTGAATAAAAGTAAGGTCTTAATTTTCTTGAGGCCATGATCGTGGCTAAAGCAAACTTCTCTATAGCAGTGTAGTTCAATTCGGCTAACATAGTAGATGGGTTTCTGAACCTTAATTTCTTCTTTTAATGAGCACGGCGCTCAATGCTTGCTTAGATACTGCCAAGTATAAATAAAGGGTCTCTCCGGGACTAGATTTGGCCAACAACGGGCCTTCAGTCATGTATTTCTTCAACTGCTCAAATGCCTCTTGGCTTTCTGAAGTCCACTAAAAAATTTTCACTTTCTTCAAAGCCAGATTTAGAGATGAATCTCCCTAAGGCTGCTAGTCAACTTATGCACATATCTTATAGAGCGAGGTGGCTCCATATCCAGAATCGCATTTATCAGGGTTGGCTTCTGTGCCTCGCTTTGAAACCATCAGACCCAAAAATTTTCTAGATCCACGCAAAAGGCACACTTGGCTGGATTTAACATCATCTTGTCGTGCCTCAGCACTTCAAATGCCTCTTTGAGGTGCTTAATATGGTTTGCCTTGAATAGGCTCTTGACTAACATGTCATTTACGTAGACCTCCATGGTCTTCCCGGTCAAGGGTGCAAAAATCTTCCTTATTATCCTTTGGTAAGTGGCTCCTGCAAACTCCTCATCTTGGGTTGACATCAACCTAGAGTTTTTAAAATAACCTTTCCCAGCTCGGTTGGCCGTCATGGTTCAATGTTTGTCCTGGTTCCTGGGGCTTCTCGGGTGGCCTCTCGGCTGGCATGTGCTCGGCCTTGAGTGTTGAACGTCGATGTTCGAATGTTGAACGCCAATGTTTGAAATTAAGGGTTTTCACTCTCCATTTCAGGGTTGATATTCAAGTGTTGAACACTGGTGTTCATATATTCATTGTTGGCGTTCTGGATCGAGAATCCCAAATTACAGATTGGTTTTCAAGTTTTAACTTTTGTTTCAACCTTTGGATCTTGATTGGAGGTTCATGACCCCCTCAAGTTTGGCCTTCATAGCTAATCTTGGCCTTCATGGCTAATATTGACCTTCATGGCTAACAACTCGTGTTTCTCAACCCAGGATTCGAGGTTGATGTTAACATGTTCGACGTTGGAGTTCATATATCGACTACCAAGTATTCACGACCTTTCTTTTGGATTGATGTCAAACTAAAGTTCTCTAGGATCCCTTACTTGACTTCATGTCTATCATGGCTTATCTCGAACCTTTGTTCTGATTTCAGGGTCAAGGATTTAAGGTTGATTCCTCGATTTAAATTCCGAGAAATACAATCCCGTGGGCTTCTTGCCTTTTAAACTTCTGAGACGAGAACTTGCTTGAACTTCTTAATCCTTGTTCAAGGACCCTTGATAATGCAATGTTCTTTGTTGGTCATCATCCTTGGATTCTCAACCCAAGTGCTTAAAAAATTATATTAAAGAGTATCTAGTCCTTAGCCTCCACAACCCTGCATGGCTTCGATTGCCGGATGTGGCTTTTTATCAGCTTGTCTTTTATCCAGGGTCCTTCAAGGACATAAACTCTTATTTGGTTGTGTTGTAACCTAACTCTCGACCCTTCATGGTTTTATTTATGCATTTGTTTGTTTCCATTCGTGTATTCTTTTATTTTCGGTACTTTGTCATCTTTGACTTACACACATCAAGTGCTTGGCACATAAATAGAATCATAGAACGAAAAGCAAACTTGCATTAATAACTTAAAATGGGTTCAACCCTTACATGGAGTACTACTGTCCTACTCGGAATGACATGCTCTGCATGGTTTCATCGAACCTTATTTCTACTTCTACTAGATAAGTATGAAGCTAAGTCCTACTAAAATAGTTTGAACCCACTACTCCCTCTGGTCTCCTCATTCTTATTCTGAAGTTCACTTCTTGCTTGGGGTACTATCTCCTGCCCCCTGACTTCTTGGTTGCCAATGGTACATTCAACCACGAAGTCAGTTGACGCCTTAGCCTTAATGGTTGTCTGAGGCTTATGTGTGATGTCCTCTGCTGGCTTTCTTGGTGTTCCTTATCACTGCGGACATCCATGTTTTCAATCGGAAGGACCTGCCCCCCGACTCCATCAGGCCTTAATGCGGCTACATAACAGTTCCTAGCCATTTTGTGGTCACCTTTTTGTTCTCCTACACCATTCCTGGTTGGAAACTTGATCTTCATGTGATAGGTTGAGGCCACAACCTTAAAATCATGAAGTCCAGTCTCCCAAGGATGGCATTGTAAGTAGAAGATGCTTTGATAACCAAAACGATCAGCATTTATGTGGCCTCTATTGGCTTCTGTCCGATCGTGATGGGCAACTTAATAATTCCCTCAACTTTAGACTCTACTCCGTTGAATCCATATATAGGCATGTTAGATGGGGTCAACTGAGAGTCGTTGTATCCCATCTTCACGAATGCATCATGGAACAAAATGTCCACTGAAGCTCCATTGTCTATCAAGACTCGCTTCACCTCTGAATTTCCAATCATGGGAGTTAAGATCAGTGGGTCATCATGGGGGAACTTCACCCCTTCAAGGTCTGAATCGTCAAATTTGATTGTTACCTCGATTTTTGCACGTTTTGGTGTTTCCCCAACAATGTGCATTACTTCTCTGGCATAAGCCTTTCGAGAATTCTTTGTTGTCCCAGCCGCGGTCGGGCCTCCTGAGATCATGTTGATTACTGGCCCTCGGGGCTGTGGGTTGCGATCTCGATCATCGTCGCTCCTCTCATATTCTTTTCTCTGATTACCACGATTTTCACCCTTAGTGAAGTGGCTTAGTTTCCCTCTACGGATCAAAAACTCGACCTCATCTTTGAGTTGCTTGCAATCATCAGTGTCATGTCCCACATCCTTGTGGAACCTACAGTATTGCTCCTTATTTCTTTTTACGGGATCACCCCTGAGTGGCTTCGGCCATCGAAAATCCTTATCCTTCTTAATATCCAACAAGATTTGACTCATAGGAGTGTTCAACCTTGCATACTCAGCAAATCTTGGTCCCAGACTCTTCTTGGATGTAGAGTTAGAGTCTTTGCTAGTCCGGGGATACTTGTCCCTAGCATCGTACTCTTGCTCTTACTTTCGCTTTTTAGAGTTCCCGTTTCCGCCACGTACAGGGGAGGCCTCGCTATTCCTCATGCTTTCCTCAGCCTTGATATACTTACTTGCCCTTCTTTGGAGCTCAGTCATGCTCTCGGGTGGATGCTTTGCCAGCGACATCTGAAAGAAGGTGTTCGTTGTTCCATTCTCCAAAGCTATTAAAGCTACTTCATTTTCCAGATCAGGGACATCCAAAGTTTCCTTGGTGAAGTGCTTGAGATATTCCCTTAGATTTTCATTCTTTCTATGTTTCACTTGCATAAGATATGCAGAGATTTTTTCATGAGCCTTCCCATTGACAAATTGGTTGATAAAAGCCATGCTCAACTCCCTGAATGAGCTAATCGAGTTTGTAGGCAACCGGCTATACCATCTTTGAGCCATGCCCGACAGGGTTTGAGGGAACGCCCTACACTTGAGAGCGTCACTAGACGGCTGCAATAGTAATGTGTTTGAGAATGTCCTAACGTGATTTGCGGGATCACCAGTTCCATCATAAGCCTTAATAGTAGGCATCTTAAACTTCCTAGAAATATGAGCGTTCATCACCTCCTCAGTAACTGGAGCGTGGGATCATCAGGATCTCCAAGAGGCATCAAATCTTTGGTGTCACCCCTGGGGGTCTCCACCCTTGTTGCTCTTCTAGTTGGGGCATCCGCCCTTTTCTGTCTCCTTGAAGACATCTCAAATCAACAAAGGGAATCCCTCCTGAAGTTGGAGGAGGTCGATTCTGATTCTGTCTCGCTTGCTCTCTTGCCATGTCATCCTTCAGCTTTAGGATCTCGGCCTCATGAGCCTTGATTCTCTCAGTAGTTGTTAGAGGGGTTCCATCATGGATAGTTTGCGTCCTCCTTCGAGGTTCTCTGCTGGTACATCACCTCCTCGGGGCTTCATCACGATCATCGTCCTCAGATGATGAGTCATCAGTATAAGGACCAGAGTAATCATCGTATCTTTGATCGGGGCCCAGGCCTCTAATGTAGGGAGGCTGATAAGGTTCATCGTACGCCGGGTTGATGCTTCTGGGAAGATCTGTAGTGGAGATCTGTACTCCCGGAGGTAGTGTACGATTAACAAGGGGAGAGACCACCATCTGAAGAGGGTTGGTCTCCTGGTTTGGATGGACAACCACGGGCAGAGTTCTCTCAGTATGGGGAGTCGTCCCTATAGGTTGAGAAACTTGAGTTTGAGCAATCGCCCCGGTTGATGGGGGTGCGTACCCTTGTTCAGTACTAATGGGTGGAACGGAGGAGTTGACTGGTGGAATAGAGGTAACAGGGACAGCCTCAGTTGAGACTGATGTTGTTCTTCGTGTTTGAACCATGGTTGATGTTGTCTTCCCACAAAAGGTGCCAAATGTTGTGGAATAAAAACTAGGTTATCGAATTTACATCTAGGGTTTGTATGTATTTAATGCTAGGGTTCGTGAGCTTCGTGCTTTAATGGTTGTTTCCGTGTTCGAGACTAATCGGTCCTCACAAAATGTCTACGTATCTCGAGGTTGAGAATCAAGCCAAGACGTAGTTCTGAGAATGAGGGGTCAGGCCCTTTGTTTGCACTAATACACGCAAGCGTACGTGGTCACAAGTAATATAGATATAAGTCAAGTTCGTTCACACAGAGATCTGGTTTAGGTTTTAATTCAATTATTGTACCTATGCAACAATGAATGGTTTTTACTCACTGCTAAGATAATTAACAAGATTGGGTTTTGATTAACTAAATTAACTAAAAAAACAATTTAACAAGCTAAGAATTAATTATCTAATGAGAATTAAAATCGGATTACTTATATGAGAATAAACATGGGATCCTAACTTCATTAAATACTTCGCTTAGATCTGACGCCTTTAATCACTATATGCAATGGTTATGATATCTGATCGGACAACAGGAAACAAGTACACGCTACCTTTCAGTATACGTATACCAAACTACCCATACATCCACAAAAGAGATAGAAGATGAATAGACACCAATTATGCTTAGACCCTATATGTCTATAGAATTTGAAAACATAACGGTTGAAGAGCAAGTTATCCATATTGATCACATAGGGCAACATAATATATGTCTGTTTATGCTACAAATCATGTTGATAAACAATCATGAACTTATGCTAGCATGGCAAGTTCTAAATCTCAAGATCCACTTTCACTTCACAGGAGATTAAAAGATTAGATGTTAGCTACGCATCTATCAATTAAGCATAACCATACAAGGATATCAGATATACATCACACACAGATCTTTAAAGCATCAAGATACTAAAGCTCCATAAATAAATCCGTTAGAATCCCATGACAATGATTAGTTCATAATCGAACCGTTCGTCACCATGGGATTTGATGAAAACATGATATGAAACAAAGACTGAATGTGTATATTAATAATACTGAAGTTGAGTTTAGAAAACAAATCCGAAAACTGGAATCCCAAGTATGCCTAATAAAAGAATAAAAAAGATGAAGTAGATCTAGATCCCGTTGCTTGTCACGAGCGTTGCTGAATCCTTCTCTGCTCTTCTCCCTTGTATCTCTGAGTAATTGTACGTTTTAGGGAGTTGTGTGGTGTTTATATAGACTCCCCAAGTCTTGTCCAACAAGAAATTACCCAATTTGACTCAAAATAGGAGAAATTACCAAACCGAACTAGAATCAGGATTTCTGTAGCGAAGCACCGTGCCCTCGCGGAGCCACAGTGCGCGCCCGCACATCCCAGGCCTCCTCCGCGCGCCCGCACGGCCCTGCTAGGTGCTCGCGCGCCAGGTTTCTGCTGAATATTGAATTTTGTGCCTTTTCTTCGTTTTCTGCTCCTTTTCTCCCATTCCTTTTCATATGCTTCTGTTCTTCTTCCCCTTAACTCAAGAATCTCTGAAGTACCATAGTGCACTACTCCCTTCTTCACTCCCATCTTCATTTCGATTCCAAGATCAACGGAAATCATCAAACCTATCCGAAGTAGATAAACCTACACGACTAAACGAAAACACATAAAAAATACAACATACTTGAGGCCAAGTTAATCAATTTAAGTCGATTAGAAGCGTTCCAAGTGGATATAAAATCCACTTATCACACGCCCAAACTTAAACCGATGATTGTCCTCAAGAATAAACAAACAGAACTATATACAACTAACTAGTGGACGAGTGAGGTCTCGTGAGGGCCTATAGCGAATGTACCCACAAAATTCATCTAACTAAACAATGCAAAAATAATGCAATGCATGAATGCAACGAATATGAAAATGCAACGATCCCCTCAAACTAACCAAAACCAACTAGCAAGCAAATATCTCAAAGAATGCAACCAAATCCAAATAGATCTCGAATAAGTCCCCGTACTCTAACAATACATGAACAGAAACGTGCGTGTGTGCGATGCTCATCAGATATACTCCTAACACTAGATGGAAATCATACCCATTTTTCGCCAAGACAATCACAGGTTTATAAATAAAATAAACTGTAAACACTTCATAACCTAGTAACACCTCCATCATCATTCGAGTTAGACAGGAATTCATGTTTTATTATTGAACAACAACTACGACACATAATATACAAGCATTCTTATTTAACCGTGCAATGGATGAGACCCTAAAAGGCTTATACAATAATACCCATGTAGCGAGCGTTAGGTTTGTGGATCCCAGACTGTAAAAGCCTTAGGTCACTAGGCACAAAGTCCCCTAGAACTTAATTGCTCGAGTATTAAAGAGCTCACCCTGGTTAATTTTGCATTTAACAATTGACACTTTTGACTCTTTTTTTTCTTTTTTTTTCATATATGCAATCTGAAATGCGAATACTCATCCAACCCTAGACTACTCATAAAAATATGAGCCGGCTACTAGCCATTTGACGCCTAGCCATTATTAACAACTATTAACAACTAGCATGAAATTCCTGTTTTCCCCCAAACTTAGACTTTAGTGCTACTACGCCATCAAGGGAATAACGAAAATTCTAAATATAAACAAGTGATTAAATCTAAAACAACCGAACAAGTATGACCTTAACCTAGCCCAAAAGCAAACGATGAGACTGTGTAAAGATTGTGTTTCTGAAGCATGCAAGTCAATTTCATAAGAACTATAAATCATCCCTCTATTCATCAATACCACACTCAAATAGACATCTACCTGCCAATTAGAATTATCTCATCCTAAGGGATCATGAAATATACGAACAAAAATGAATGAATTACTACTAAAATGCAGAATATGATATCTATATGAACACAATGACACAACAACTACCACACACTACTTATCCCCAAACCACCTCCAAACTTAAAATATTCAATGTCCCCATTGAATAGAAGGTAATACAAGGGATACTAGGAAACATAGCTAATCGTCGAAACCATATGGGTTGCCTCCCACGAAGCACTGTCGTTAACGTCATTTAGCCGGACGTTACTTCCTCAACTCACGGTGGTTTCAAAAGAATAATCGAACCGTCCTCAACAGAAAGACCATTCATGCACACGTTGACATGTTGTTTGCTTCCTCCCAACATAACTTTTCTTTCACTCTTCATCTTGATTTTTCCACCCGTCGACTTCTTCGCCTTCTTTTTCTTCCTCACACCTCTAAGGTGTTTATCCCTCTCAGTCGACTGAACAGAACACTCTTCTCCCGCATCATCGACGATCCACCTTCTTAACACATTATCATGACACTCTTAAAAAATCACTAACTCATCATTCACAAGTACATACCTCAAATACGGTGGAATTTTTCGAGCTTTACATTCGAGAGATCTTGTATGGAAGGTTTATCTGCATCAATTTCCTCGAGCATCTTAACTGACTCAGAATTCTCCGAAAAATTTGGAACACTAAGTACTGCATCCAATTTCAAATCACCTTTTTCTTCTTGGGAAGACAATGAAAGGGATTCCATAGAAAAGCACACTCCTGGATCATCTGAAATCTTCGTAGGAGCAAACACATTAAAGGTGGCCTTATCATCTTGCACCCGCATAGTCAACTCCCCTTTCTGCACATCAATCAAAGTTCGACCGGTAGCTAGGAATGGCCTTCCCAAGATGATGGGAATCTTCTTATCTTCCTCAAAGTCTAGAATGACAAAATCAGCAGGTAAGATAAACTCATCCACCTTTACCAAGACATCCTCCACTATACCTCTAGGATATGTAATCGAACGATCAGCCAGCTGTAACGAGATATTTGTAGGTTTCGGATCAGGTAGACCAAGTTGCATGAAAACAGACAAAGGCATGAGATTGATGCTAGCTCCCAAGTCACACAAACACTTATCGAAAGATAAGTTGCCAATAGTGCATGGGATGGTGAAACTTCCCGGATCTTTAAGTTTAGGAGGCAACTTCTGCTGCAGAACAGCACTGCACTCTTCCGTCAAAGCAACGGTCTCTAATTCATCGAGCTTCAACTTCCTTGATAAAATCCCCTTCATGAACGTAGCATAGCTCGACATCTTTTCTAAAGCTTCCGCAAAAGGAATGTTAATGGACAATTTCTTGAAGACGTCCAAAAATTTCTGACATTGCTTTTCTTGACTTTTCTGCAAGCGTCGAGGATATGGAGGAGGAGGATAGATCTGATTGCTCTTTGTAGACTGCTTCGGAGTAGACTTTTCAGCAGACTTCTTACTTTTTTCCACTTCGCCGTTCAACTGATCAGCCACCAAGTCAGATTTCTCAATTTTTGGCCCTGCAGATTTTTCAACCTGCTGATTCTGAACTTCTTCATCTTCCTTAGTTGCTGATTTCTGCTCGGTTGTAACCTTTCCGGATATCAAAGTAACTGCTTTCACCTGTTCATGGACTTCCCTCTTGCCTGGATTAGGCTCAGTGTCACTAGGAAGAGTTCCTTGCGGCTTATTCAACAAGGCATTAGCAATCTGGCCAATCTGATTCTCCAAGGTCTTGATCAAAACTGCTTGACTCTTGCACATCAACCTCAATTCTTCCAATTCAGATTTTTCAGTAGAAGACTACCCAGCACTTGCATGAGGCTGTTGTTGAAATCCCGGAGGTCGAAATTGTTACCTTGGAGCATACTGCTGCTGATAACCTTGGTTGAACGGCTTAGCTCCGTATTGCTGACCTTGGAACGGCTGATAAGGTTGTGGTTGTTGAGCACCTTGATTGTTGCTCCAGCTGAAATTAAGGTGATTTCTGTTGTTGGGATGATAGGTGGCTGGAGCTGGTATAGAAGGTCTTTGAAAATTGCTCACAAACTGCGCCAATTCACTAGATATGGCACACTGATTCGTCTCATGTGCACCGCACAAAGCTCACAAACACTAGCAACTTGTTGTACTCCATAGTTGGTATGAGAATCCACCTTCATAGTCAGAGCCTTCAACTGAGCTGCTATAGCTGTAGCTTCATCAACTTCCAGAATTCCTGCTACTTTGCCTTGAGTTAGTCTCTGAGTGGATTCTAATATTCATTGGCAGCCATCGTCTCAATTAGATCATAAGCTTCCTCGATAGAGCTCCACCTGATGCTGCATCAAACAAGGGTCTAGATTGTGCTCCCAACCCATTGTAAAAACCATTGATCACCATCCAATCAAGCATACCATAATGAGGACACTGCCTTAGCATCTCCTTATAGCGTTCCCAAGCCTCACACAAAGATTCTCCAGATTGCTGTGCAAATTGAGTTAGAGCGTTCCTGATTGCTGCTGTTTTAGCCATGGGGAAGAATTTAGTAAGAAACTTCTGAGCAAGATCCTCCCATGTAGTAATGGAACCGGCTGGTAGAGAGTGTAACCAGCCCTTAGCCTTATCCCTCAAAGAGAATGGGAAAAGTCTAAATTTCACAGCATCTTCCGACATACCATTGAACTTGAAAGTGTCGCAGATCTCGATAAAGTCCCGAATGTGCATGTTAGGATCTTCCATTGAAGCACCCCAAAACTGAACCGAATTCTGCACCATCTGAATTGTACCAGGCTTGATTTCAAAGTTGTTAGCTCCAATGGTTGGTCTGACAATGCTAGATTGGATGTCATTGATTTTCGGCTGAGAATAGTCCTTCAAAGCCTTTGCTGCTGCTGCTGCTGCTCCTACTGTTTCTCCCATATCTTTAACTGATGCAAGTTCTTATTCCAGTTTACGAGTCTGAGAACGTGTTCGAATACACGTTCAAGTACCTGAAACACCACGAAACAAACAACTATCTAAGAAAAAAAATCCGAGTCAGTGAACTATAACAACCACTGATGACAAGCACACAAACTAAAAATAAAACACCGATGATCCCCGGCAGCGGTGCCAAAAACTTGTTTGCACTAATACACGCAAGCGTACGTGGTCACAAGTAATATAGATATAAGTCAAGTTCGTTCCCACAGAGATCTGGTTTAGGTTTTAATTCAGTTATTGTACCTATGCAACAATGTATGGTTTTTACTCAATGCTAAGACAATTATCAAGATTGGGTTTTGATTAACTAAATTAACTAAAAAACAATTTAACAAGCTAAGAATTAATTATCTAATGAGAATTAAAATCGGATTACTTATATGAGAATAAACATGGGATCCTAACTCCATTAAATACTTCGCTTAGATCTGACGCCTTTAATCACTATATGCAATGGTTATGATATCTGATCGGACAACATGAAACAAGTACATGCTACCTGTCAGTATACCACACTACCAATACATCCACAAAAGAGATAGAAGATGAATAGACACCAATTATGCTTAGACCCTATATGTCTATAGAATTTGAAAACATAACGGTTGAAGAGCAAGTTATCCATATTGATCACATAGGGCAACATAATATATTTCTATTTATGCTACAAATCATGTTGATAAACAATCATGAACCTATGCTAGCATGGCAAGTTCTAAATCTCAAGATCCACTTTCACTTCACAGGAGATTAACAGATTAGATGTTAGCTACGCATCTATCAATTAAGCATAACCATACAAGGATATCAGATATACATCACACACAGATCTTTAAAGCATCAAGATACTAAAGCTCCATAAATAAATCCGTTAGAATCCCATGACAACGATTAGTTCATAATCGAACCGTTCGTCACCATGGGATTTGATGAAAACATGATATGAAACAAAGACTGAATGTATATATTAATAATACTGAAGTTGCGTTTAGAAAACAAATCGGAAAACTGGAATCCCAAGTACGCCTAAGAAAAGAATACAAAAGATGAAGTAGATCTAGATCCCGTTGCTTGTCACGAGCATTGGTGAATCCTTCTCTGCTCTTCTCCCTTGTATCTCTGAGTAATTGTACATTTTAGGGAGTTGTGTGGTGTTTATATAGACTCCCCAAGTCTTGTCCAACAAGAAATTACCCAATTTGACTCAAAACAGGAGAAATTACCAAACCAAACTAGAATTAGGATTTATGCAGCGAAGCACCGCGCCCCCGCGCAGCCACAGCGCGCGCTCACACATCCCAGGCCTCCTCCGCGTGCCCGCGCGGCCCTGCTAGGCACCCGCGCACCAGGTTTCTGCTGAATGCTGAACTTTGTGTCTTTTCTTCGTTTTCTGCTCCTTTTCTCCCATTCCTTTTCATATGCTTCTGTTCTTCTTCCCCTTAACTCAAGAATCTCTGAAGTACCATAGTGCACCACTCCCTTCTTCACTCCCAGCTCCATTTCGATTCCAAGATCAACAGAAATCATCAAACCTAGCCGAAGTAGATAAACCTACACGACTAAACGAAAACACATCAAAAATACAACATACTTGAGGCCAAGTTAATCAATTTAAGTCAATTAGAAGCGTTCCAAGTGGATATAAAATCCACTTATCACCTTTATATAGGCTTGAGAAGTCATAGAATCGTAGTAGGGTTAGGAGACTTGGCGGGCAAGTCACCGCCTTGAGGATGGTTCTAGATCCCTGCCTTGTAGGAGTTTGTTTCCATTTTGAAGTGGGTGCCTTGGAGGCTACTCATCAAGATATGATATCCTTGTTTGACTCTTATTGCTGAGCTGTTTATCACCCTCAATATTAATTACGAATTTAATTTTGAATTAGGGTTTTGGGCCCCAATATTGGGTTTCGTATTTAGACCATTCTAGGTTTAATTAATGTCAAATTAAATGTATCTTTAGGGCTTACTTTTAGCCAATATCAGTAGGGAAAACGTATAGTACTTAAATTTTTTATATGTATTTACTTTTACATCAGGAGCAAACCCATGTATTGGTTCATAAAGTCCAGGACCCCACAAATTTCCACAACACAGATAATATGTATTTAAGATACACTAAGAGCATCTCCAATGGGGTTGGCTAAAATGGTTGGCTAAAATAATATAAAATAATGGTTGGTTAAAATTTGTTGAATCTGTAAGGTGTTGTGCTCCAATGGAGGTTGACTATAATGGTTGGCTATATTTTGAAAGTAATATTTTATTATTATTTTGAATACTTTTTAAATTCAAATTTACTTAATATTAACAGTAATTAATAATTTTACATGAAATTATATTGTTGAATTAGAAAAAAAAATAAAAAAAAAATTATATTCCT
Source organism: Saposhnikovia divaricata (assembly GCA_036435485.1). Lineage (NCBI taxonomy): Eukaryota > Viridiplantae > Streptophyta > Magnoliopsida > Apiales > Apiaceae > Saposhnikovia > Saposhnikovia divaricata. Next base: position 60,148,539 of record CM071597.1, on the reverse strand, counting down.
GCAGCTTTGCTACAGGTTTGTAAAGATTGGCTATATATAGCCAATGAACTCAGCTTGGCTATATATTTGGACAAGGGCTTTGATCGGTTGGAGTGTTACCATTTATACAGATTATGCATATTGCCTGCCATGTAGGACATTTTAGCTAAGGGCTTCATGGGTTGGAGATGCTCTAACTGTAAGTGACAAATGCTTATGAAAAATATAAATTTACTTTTCAAATAAATAAATGATAACATAATATGCTTAAGAAAATGTAGCTTCACACAGTTAAATTACCTATACCAGTAGAAGATGGAATTTCTGGTGGGTTCAACTTCACCCATTCATCAACCAAATCTTTCCATTTTCTGTAAAAACAAATAATCAAATCAACCTTCCTCTTCATCAGGACCCTTTTCTTCTACCTTCTCTGATCTCTCAAGAATTTCATCTATATCCATACTTAATAGCCTCTTTTTACTTTCTTCATCGTTTTTGTCTTCCTTGAATAGTTCTTATGCACCAAACCTCAAGATTGCTGATAGCTCATTCTGCAACCATAGATATCATAACCAAAAATATAAGATATTACTTAGCAACAGCAGAATTTTAATATATTATGAGATACAAACTGAATTAGTCTAAAAGAGAAGTTAAAATGAACGACAGCACCTTGCTAAAGAGAATCTCTGACATTAAGATATATTCACATGTTATCCATTAGTAATTTCCAAAATATTACGAAACTTAATTTGTCGAAGAACTCCTCTTCTTCGTTTCTTTCTTTTCCAACTTTCCTTCGGCATTAAACTTTTGAATTACCAAATGATCAAGAACCTACAAACGCACCATTCTGTATGTAAGAATGTGAATAGTAAAAGTAGTTTGAGTCTGCATTTATTAAAACTTTAATTCATTGTCTTGGCATACCTTTCATAACAAATTCAAATATTCTAAACTTACTGTTCTTAAATGAAACGTATAATTACAGAGATCATAGTTTTAGCTGATATTATACTCTAGATCTATTAGTTCATACAAAAATATAAAATGGACATTTGATATGGCACTTCACTTATGTGGTCTATTTTGTTTTAGTAAAAGTTTTAATTTTTTAAACTACTGTCATTAAGTAAGTGAAGCTTTGAGAACCATGAGCAGACATACATATTTTGTGAATTCTTGTTAGATGAATTAAGTTAAAATATTTAAAAGTTGAACAATTATGAAATACATAACTATTAAAAAAATATTTAACTGCTTTGTACAGTTGTAGACCTAGACCTAGCATAACCACAGATGTGACCTTATCAATCACATATTAGTCATTGGGCTTTACATTGCTAATGCCTCAAACAACATGACCACGAAAAGTGAAAACAGAGAGATTTAAAAATTATCTAAAAACCAACTACAACCTTAATAGTTGCGAGAATTTATTCAATTTTAACCATTAAATAGATACAGATTCAGCCAATGAATGACTAAAATCGCATATTTTTCTCATTCATTTATGCAGGCCGGTAATTGTTTATTTGACAGTAACTTATATCTTAAGCAACTTTCAGCACAACTTATATCTTGTCCCAATGGAAGGAACACCCACTGCCTCTAGCATTTGTAAACGTGTACACAGGACCAGAAACTAGTCAATTAAAATTGTAAAGAGTTAACAATTTGAGTATAGCTGAAATTAGAGTCCGAAATGCAAAAATAAATAAAAAATAAGTGCACATTCATCATTCAAAAAAGAACTTCCATAAATAAAGATAATTTTACTTTCATAACCCTCAACAACTGGATCTTTTGATAGATGAAGCGGTGCGTCAAGGTCAATGAATCTGTATGAATATTGTACAGGTCATTATCACCTAAACTAAATTACCCGAGTATGTCCCACAGAGAAAGTAGGGTCATGAGCTCATTGTTATCATCTTTCATGATTAATTTGAGAAAAAGAAAAGTTGTTTGGGATAAATCGTTTTTTAAGTAGCTACTACTTACTTGAAACATCCAAGCCCTGTGGCAAGGTGACCAGCAAATCCCATGGCAAGTCTACTCTCAACCAGACCACCAATCATGAGAAGTAAACCTCATACACGTGCCAACTCAATGACTTCAAGGGCACCAAGTACTCCAAGTTTGGCAATCTTCATCTCTATGCCAATTGAACTGGCTGCTCAAATAGAACCGGAGTAAACTTCATCCATGCAAAGAAGTGCCAATACATAAAAATTGATCTTTTTAGAATAGAAAATACTCTTATGAACTTGATTACAATAGTGCTTTAAATAAGATCATCACCATGCAATGTCTGAAGAAGTTGAATAGCACCAGTACAGGTGTAAGCTCCGTTAGCGTCTAGGATAAATAAAAAATCATGGTGGGCCACCCGTATTGCTTGAAGCACATGTATTATGATGAGGAATAGAAGTGGAAGTAAAATAGAGTTATTATATACTTTATTCCTATCTAGTATTCAGAAAATATATTATAGGTATTAGTTAAACGAATTCTATTTATTTAGTTTATTAACAATAAGTCCAACTGTTTATGGACTTTATTGATAAAGTAGATATTTGGCTTGCAAGTTTTCACCTCTCACTTGAAAGGGTTTTTCTTGTTTTAAGCGCTTAGGATTTTATATTTCAAACTAGACCAGGATTTTAATGGTTTCCTAGTTGGGTTCAGGTATTAGCTAAATTCTAGCTGCTCTTGAATTCCTTTTTGGATTCCAACCTGGATAAGGTTATTTATTTAGCCTATATATACTCTCGTCTTGTAATCTTTTGGAGACAGATATTAATAATAAAATTTTGGCTATTCGGTAGCTTTGAGAATCGAATTCAGGAGTGAATTCAGAGTTTGAGTTTTGTTTCTCCATTCGGAGATTCAGAGTTAGAGTTTTGTTTCTCCATCTTCGGAGATTCAGAGTTTACTTTATATTTGTCTTTACTACATATTACTACGAGAGCATGACGTTCCGTATCAATTTGGTATCAAGAGCCAAGGTTTCTCCATCAATTTCTTAATTGTTGGGAGATCTAGAGTTTTCGCAAAAAAAATACTGTTCACGGTACTGTTCATCGGCACTGTTCACGGGTACTGTTCACGGTACTGTTCATCGGCACTGTTCACGGTACTTTTCATCGGCACTGTTCACGTCAAGTCTTTGAATTTGGTATATTAGTTCTTGGGTTTGTATGGTTGCACGTTAATGGCAGGGGAAGGATCAGATGGAGATTTCTTGAAGTTGACTCTTAAAAATATTACTGAGCATATTGCTTATATGGCAGAGCAGCAAGCAGAGATCAAGGCAAGTTTACGAGCTATAAACAATAAGATTGAGGATTTACGAGCTACAAACGAGAGGATTGAGATGGTTTTTACAACGGTGGAAAATACAACTCTTCGCGGTAGCTTTATAAGAAACCCTCGACCAACTACTAATGATTATAATGATACAAGTTTGAAGTGGTATGTACGAGAATTTAGTGGGGCTGGTAATGCCGATGATTTCTTAGAATGGGTGGATCACATGGAATTTTTTTTTGATTACAAAGGCTACGATGATCAAAAGTCTTATAAAATTGCAAACATGAAGCTAACAAGATATGCATCTGCATGGTTTGACAATTTGAAGTTCAAGCTCATGAGGGAAGAGGTTCCTAGGATCACAACTTGGACTGAGATGAAAAGGCAATTGAATAATCGTTTTGGTCCAAAAGAATACACACAAGATAAAGTGGTCAAGAGTAATGAAGTTGAAAGGGATATTGTTCAAGTTGAAGATACACATGTAAAAAATCAATCAGATATCGATAATGTGATCATACCACAATCTTTAAGTTGTGTAGAGCACGAGAGTAGAGGGATTCTTGATGTTGATAAAGTTGAAGAATCTAATGTGGAGAAAGTTTTCCTTGTTCGAGAAAAACAAATTGATGATTTCATCGAGGTCGAACATATTGACTTTATAATTCCAGAATCCTTGATTAAGCCGCCTTCACCTAAATGCATGTTTTCACAGTTCTTTGCACCTCCGTCATTTTTGAAGATGTGCGAATTTTATTTTCTGGATCCATCTAAGTCGTGCATGGTAATCATTGCGTTCTACAAAACTCGTGGGCAAGTTTTTTCCAACAAAGGGAGAATGATGAGGAATAGAAGTGGAAGTAAAATAGAGTTATTATATACTTTATTCCTATCTAGTATTCAGAAAATATATTATAGGTATTAGTTAAACGAATTCTATTTATTTAGTTTATTAACAATAAGTCCAACTGTTTATAGACTTTATTGATAAAGTAGATATTTGGCTTGCAAGTTTTTACCTTTCACTTGAAAGGGTTTTTCTTGTTTTAAGCGCTTAGGATTTTATATTTCAAACTAGACCAGGATTTTAATGGTTTCCTAGTTGGGTTCAGGTATTAGCTAAATTCTAGCTGCTCTTGAATTCCTTTTTGGATTCCAACCTGGATAAGGTTATTTATTTAGCCTATATATACTCTCGTCTTGTAATCTTTTGGAGACAGATATTGATAATAAAATTTTGGCTATTCGGTAGCTTTGAGAATCGAATTCAGGAGTGAATTCAGAGTTTGAGTTTTGTTTCTCCATTCGGAGATTCAGAGTTAGAGTTTTGTTTCTCCATCTTTGGAGATTCAGAGTTTACTTTATATTTGTCTTTACTACATATTACTACGAGAACATCACGTTCCGTATCATATTACTCTAGCTAAATTTTTTCCCACCTTCAGCTTCAAGGTTCTAAACCCTTTTTTCGATACTTAGATGCTAATTGAGAACATTTATAATAAGAAGCAACTGGAATCTACGCATGCGATATTGTTTAACACTCAGTTAGTAAGTGAATAGATATCATGCATATATATTAATTGCAACTGTTCAACACTTCAACCGGACTGTGCTTGTGTAATTATGTCTAAAACAATATTCAGTAATTAAGATGGATATATAAAAGAGTAATCAAGAGAAGAAAAGATTATAGGTCAAAAACCGACCTGTTATATTTGTAGTTATTGCGTTTGAAACTCCTCCAAAAACTTTCCACAATGGCATGCCAATCAGTTAGGGCCATCTCCATTCCCGCTCTAACCTTCAATTACAAAGGAATCTGCTTAAAAAGAACTACAAAAACTGGAAGACTAACTTTCATATATATATATATATATATATAAGGATGATAATTAAACACAAATATTGTACATTCACGGAATAAACTAAAAAGTTTTACCACTTACAGAAGCATATGGATGCCTAGGAGGCATACTATCAATTTCACTCAACATTGAACCCAAGGTCATAGCAGGACTAGTATTGCTTTGTACACATTTATATTGCTATTGTATCATCTGTACACATACATAGAGATGGAGAATGAGAGGGAGAGAGAGGGAGAGAGAGATACAAAGAGAGAGACAAAGGAAGGGAGAGAGAGGGAGAGATACATAGAGAGACAAAGACAGGGAGAGAGAGACATATGGAGGGGGGTGAGAGAGGGTGAGAGATACAGAGAGAGGGAGAGATATAGAGAGATAGAGAGGGGGAAAGAGAGAGGTCAAACCAAGCTAAAAATACACAAATCGAAGCATACAAAAAGAGATTTATACCTCAAATTGATATCAAATACCTTCAAACACAAACCATATTTCGATTAACCCTAATTGAATTCTTCAACCAAAATTTGATTAACCTAGCGCGAACCCTAATTGAATTCTTGAACCAAACTTCCATACCTAGAATCCTAACTGAATTTTTGAACCCTAATTGAATTAGTGAGAGAGGCGGGTGTGAGAAGAACCCTAATAGAAAGCGAAAGAAGTGGAGAGGTGACAGAAGTGTTTTTTCCCCAATTCCCTCTACTTATTTGACCTTAATTCTAAATTTTTGTTTTGCCGCTCTCTGTTTTCATTTGCCGCTCAACCCATCTCAATGATTATGTGTACTTTTCTTTTATTTTTGTTTTTTAGAAAATATTACAAATTTATTTTAGTTTGTTGATAATAAATTATAATTGTTAAATTTATTATTTTCAAATAATTCACAATTTATACAAACTATTATTTTCTCTATTAAAATTTTTATTGATTTTAATCAAAATTTAATAATTTTTTAAAATTACTTTATTTTAAAACATTTTTATTCTAAATTTATTAAAAAATATTTTGATATTTATGAAATTTAAATAATTTAATTATTTCATGGAATATTAATTTTTACAAACATAACTTCAATCATTTTATTAAATTAATTACTTTTAAAGTCAAATAATTATTAAATCATTTATTTTAAATAAAATAAAATTTTTGTTCATTAATACTCTAAGGTAACACATCTCATTGTGTTGCCGAGTATAACACCTTTTATAGCTAAAGTAACATGCTTTGGTAACACCAAAATGACAAGATTGCGATAGCTAAAAAATTTCATAGCTATGGTAACATCCAAGAAGGTAACACGGTGCCAAAAAGGTTGCAATAGGCCATCTATGGCGTATTACGAGAGTCGGCTTTGATACCATATGGGACAACCCGACTCAAATCTAGTTGGGAAAAAAATGAATGTTTGAAGACTGAGTTCATCAATCTAGTTGGAAAAAATAATATGTCGTTCAAAAGTATTAGTAGATTGGATAATATTGGGGTGGATGATCTTGCGAAACAAGGAAGAGCAAGAAAAAAATTAATACATAAGTGGTGTTAGAGGTTGGTTATGAATGAGTTAGCACGTGTATCATGATAGCATATTATTCAATGAGGAAATGTTTGAAGGTGGCATGGCTTAGAATGACAACTTTGTCTTTGCTGGTGACTCTCCTCTCAAATATATAGTCCTAATTTTGTAAATCTTTGGACTTATACATCACAACAGCTTTCAGGAGCAGTAAATTGTAGTGTGTGGTAATTGCTTGTTGGTTGTTTTATTCGTGATAGCAGTTTATGGTTCTTTTAGTAGTTTTGAAGTAGGTTTGATCATTAGGTTTTTCTTCCTGATGTCTAATTGTGATGCAGGCTTATCACTGTAATCTGGGTATGTAAGGCTTTGCCTATCTACCTCCTTCGTATTGGATTGAGTTATATTAGAATAAGTTTAGCCTATTAAATATATATATATATATATATATATATATATATATATATATATATATATATATATATATATATCCTAAAAAAATAAGATGAATATATGTATTTTCTAATGATTCTCCCTTGAATTTTATATTAGGTGAATCTCCCTAAAGTGCTACTCATGAATATGGGGGTGTTTGGGATAACTTATTTTCCAGAGTAAGTCAACTTATTCTAAGACAAAGTTAGAGATTCCTAACTTTTTTCCTGAAAAAGTTAACTTTTTTTTTTTGCAACTTATAGAATCAGACATACATTAAATACTTGTATAAAAAAATAATCAAAATATAAAATTTTTACTCGAAAATAAGTCTATATGTTTTTACGTTCTTTTAAAAACTACTTTAATTAAAATAAGGAAAATAACTATAAAATTAAAAAAAATAGTAAAAGAATTCTTAAAAATCTAAATATATTTTCTAAAAGAGTATAATTTAACAAGTTTTCATTTGGTTATGGTAGCATTTAAGAAAAATGTGTAGAATCAACAAAAGATTATTTTTATTATGAACACATATTTAGAGTTATCTGTTTGATATTTACTATGACTTTTGTGATTCAAATGATACCCCATTGAGATCGGTGAGTAAAGTGATATAAGGATTTCACTTCGGTGACCACTTTGGTATTTAATCCATAATTTAGTATATTGATCTAAGGAGAGGTAATCTTATCTAAATAATCCATAGCTCATCTGTCGATGTTTATATCCGCTCTCTAGTACAATCATATCTATTCCTCTGAATTCTTTCATGATAATCGCGCAACATATAATTTAATTTGATAATATTTGTTGATTAAATGAATGATAATGTTATTGAAGAGTTTGGAATTGGTGTTTAAAATGTATGTATTTGACAAGAACAAATAAACCATTTTATTTGATTTATGTATGTTCATCTTTGATTCAAGGCTAGTCAACATCCACTTCAATCTTTTGTAAAAGTGCACATGTGTAGATTGTTGTCCACATTAATGTCAAATTAATTTTCTTTAAGTCAATATTTCGAACTAACAACATTGTAATTATCAATTACTTTAGTGTTGTTATTGAAACCCGAACAAATGAGTCAAACAATTGATACATGGCTTTTAGTTCAATGATCACATTAAAATTTAACCCCACATAAAAGCACACTAACACATGGTTTTGCAGTTGCAGGGAGCTTGGATTGGTGCAGGACTTTCCGTGTGGATGGAGTGCATCAACCTAGGAGTATCTCAAATCCGCGCACACAGGTAGGTCCCATGTGGAGAACGCCATGGGCCTCAGGTATGTCATTGTCCATTTCCGTATCATTTTCGTTGTTTTTTTCCACACTCTATGTTTGTTGTGCACTCAGCCGAGGGTCTTCACGGAAACAGCCTCCCCGCTCTAAAAGTGGGGGTATGGTCTGCGTACAACCTACCCTCCCCAGACCCTGCTCTGAGCGGGATATACTGGGTATGTTTGGTTTGGTTTGGTTTGGTTTTCTTGAAGCCGTATTGAATTTTGCATATCAGAAGTTCATAAGCTTAAATTGGGCCAAAACTTTTTTTTTTTCTAAGTTAAATTGGGCCAAAACTTTACTTACACGTATAATGAAGAGGGTTCATTTGTTTGATATTTTGTATGAGACCCCTTTTTTTGCATAACTTATATTTTTTTCTTCAATAAAAAAACTTTATATTGTTATCTTTTATAATTATTTTTTTAAAAAAATAAAAGGACATTCAATTTTTTATCTAAATTGATCAAAAATAAATAAACGAAATTAGTTTTAATTTCAACGCACATCTCTATAATGGATTCATTTTTTTTTTCACACAAATAACAATTTTCAACTAATTTTTTACATATTACAGATAGTACTCCAAGTAGTTATATCATATACGTTTTGGTTCATATTTTCACCATCGACTGAATTTCTATGATCGTTTTAAATTTAATTTATATTAGTAAAATAGATAAATGATTCATGAGAAACTAAGAAATAATCCTTTATTAATTTATGGTACTTCTATATCTTGATTTACGTTTGTGGACATTATTTGTGATGTGAAATGCTAAAATTGTCAAAATATTCATGTATCTTTCTATAAGAATTTCAGAATTTATTTTTTGTACCCTTAACATTCTTTTTCAGCAAGAAAAAGACAGATTTATTCTAAACATAAATAAATAAATAAATAAATAAATAAATAAATAAATAAGTGTTGAACGGAAAAAGGTTATTAAGTATGTATCATTTACATTGACAAGATTGCTATCATGAAAGTATTATTTACAATGACAAGATTGTTCGCTATACAATACTCTTAATTTAGTGAATGAACATGCATATAAATGAGATTGTTCCATCGAAAAAATATTTTAGACACTTCCCGGGAAGTGGGGGAAGACATTACATTGTTATGCGCAAAAATCAGCCTCGCCCTTAACGGTTATAACGATTTGAAATTTTTCTTGTGTAAACTTTTGTGGAATATATATATATATATATATATATATATATATATATATATATATATAGGCAAGTGTTCAAATACAAACCACTTTTAAAATACAAACCTTCAAACGAACACTAAATTAATTATATTTCATCTATTCTAAGGTTTCCGCCAAGGGTACCTTCACAAAAAATGCTTAAAATAATTGGCTCTATCCAAAAAAAAAAAAAAAAAATTCTTGTCGTGGAAATGCGAAGCATTTAAGACAGTAAACGGATGAGTTAGGTAGTCATGAGGGCCGAAGGCTCTCGACACACCCGTCAATCGTCTATTGCCTTTACCACTGATTGCCATTCCTTACAACTTTAGAATGATAAAGGCGCGAAGCGCCGTACAAGAAGGTGCGAAGCACCGTTAACCAGTGAAATCCACTGCCACGTCATCACGTGAACAATGATTTTTTTTGTTGGATAGAGCCAAGTATTTTAAACGCTTTTTGTATTGGGGTACCCCTAGTTTGGTCATTAGATTAGCTTGAAATATTAGATTATGCTTGGTTTGTAGGTTTGTATTTTAAGGAGGTTTGTATTGGAGTAGCCCCATATATATATATATATATATATATAAGTGTTCTTTGTTGTTTGTTATATAAGAGTGTTCTGTATGGAGCAAAGGCCTATATGAGTTGCACTCCATAGCAAACACCTTATATAACAAACAATAAAGAACACCTCATATCTAATATAATTTAAGAGTTCCGTCATAGCACCCAATACAAAAAGTTGTTATTTTTTTACCCTCTAGCAAATCAGCAAAAAAAATAATTGAAAATTTACTGTTCATTGATGACGTCATGATGACGTCATCAGTGAACAGTAATTTTCAAAAAATTTTTTTGCAGACTTGATAGAGGGTAAAAAAATAGCAAAGGCCTATATATATATATATATATATATATATATATATATATAAAAGTTACACTCCATAATAAACACCTTATATAACAAACAATAAAGAACACCTCATATCTAATCTAATATAAGAGTTCCGTCATGGCACCCAATACAAAAAGTTGTTATTTTTTTACCCTCTATCCATCCAGCAAAAAAAATAAAAAAAATTTACTGTTCATGATGACGTCACTGCTGACGTCAGTATGACGTCATCATGAGCAGTAATTTTTTTATTTATTTTTATTTTTTTGTTTGATGGATAGAGGGAAAAAAAATAACAACTTTTTGTATTGGGTGCCCCTGGCGGGGTCATAAGATCTATTAGATCTAAGGTGTTCTTTATTGTTTGTTACATAAGGGTGTTCTGTATGGAGCAATGGCCTATATATATATATATGTATGTATTCAGAAATTTATTAATTCATGTGTTCAATTGTTAAATATACGATCATATAAATATTTCTGGAATTGTATTAGTTAAATGTGTGTAATTTTAGATATGTGAATTATGTGATTAAATTCTTTTGATGCTAATTTGATTATTTAGTGAATAATTGATGACTTGATAAAGTGAGTGTATTTATATTTATTAATATTTTAGTGGACTTATGTAACATTATGAACTTATTTACAGATATACTTTTTGCATATTAGATTTTTATGTTCCAAAAGTCTTTATTATTGATTTATAAAAATATCATTTGCATAAAAATATTTTATAAAAATTATCTTCATGCAAGAATTATTCTTAAAATTTATATTAAAATAATTGGGACATTTATGCATTATTTTTTATACTAATAAAATTGTATTTTTAAATAAATTACATTAACTTTTTAAATAAATATGTAACTTTTGAAAAATCTTTTTAATTATTATGAAAGTTTAAGGCCATAAAAACCTTTCTACCTATTCTAAGAAGGGAGGATACTTGGGTAATTTCAAACTATTTGTCTAAATATCCTAAATCTATTCCTAAAATCTATTCTATTACTACCGCAAACCCACTCCCTCCCCTGTGTTTTTAGCCTAGACCTCCCCTCCCCATTTCTGTAAGTCTCTCGACTCCTCTTTCGCTTCTTCTCTACTAGCTAGTACTTATACTTTCTTGTTAAGGTGATTTTTAAGTAGAATTTAGTACAGGGGCGGACCCAGGATTCCAAACCTACCCGGGCTGGATGAAGCTACACTAGGAGCCACCATGCGCCCTGGGAAGGACCAAATTGAAGCTCAGAAAATGGTGCCCTTTTAGAAGAACCAAACTGAAGCTCAAAGTACCATATATAGGAGCTGAAGCTCAGTCTATATATAAGGTTTGAGGGCCTTGCAACTTACTTCTCATCGTTGTTGTACAAAGTGGAAAACAAAATGTGTAAACTTACTTCTAATACAATATGTTCATTATATATAAGATTTGTTAATAGCCTAATATACAATATACAATGTTTCAGAACCTATGTTTCAGTTCCTGGTCCAACTTCTTGTTCTCAGACTCGTATCTCTTGAATAATTCTAATATCTCACTTCCATATACACATAGATGGTCCAACTTCTTGTTCTCAGACTCGTATCTCTTGAATAATTCTAATATCTCACTTCCATATACACATAGATGCTGGTATCTCTTGAATAATTCTAATATCTCACTTCCATATACACATAGATGGTCCAACTTCTTGTTCTCAGACTCGTATCTCTTGAATAATTCTAATATCTCACTTCCATATACACATAGATGCTGGTACTTGGGCAGTGATTGAGAAATTAGTATGAGTGGCTTGAGGCATATAAAAGAAAGAACAAAATATGCACATAGATGCTGGTACTTAGGAACAAAATTAGTATGTTTATCCTTTGCAGGACATCCAAACAATTGCTCTGTGAGTAAAACCAGTTCTCGAGGATACCATTAGGCATGTACTCCAATATCACACTGGGTAACAAAGGAGTAAATGCAAAAAACAATCGAGGTAAAACTTAGCTTCTGCACACTAGAGTTAGTCATGGAGGAGCCTTCAAAAATTGAAGCTCTTATGCTCTAGTTAACTGCAGGTCTTATGCTCTATGTTTGCAAGTGTGAAAAACTTATATAGTTGATTTGAGTGTATTGTTTCAACATCTTCTCGATGTGGGATAGTTCAATGTTTGAAATTATGTTATGGAAAATGTAAAAATGCAGCAGCTGAGAATCGAACTTGAGCCAACCAGATTTTGTTCCAGCCCACAAACCAGCTGAGCTACACCAGGGCTGAGTTAAGATAGGAGAATATATGTTAAGGGGACTACAAAAATTTCACCAGGGCTGGAGCCAACCCCAGCCACCCCCTGGGTCCGCCCCTGATTTAGTATATAATTCATCCTTGTAGTATATTTCATTTGTATATAATTGAGTTGTAATTGAATTTTTTATTTGGGGTTTTGATTAAATTATGAGTTTGATATTCTTGGCTGACATGCAAGGGTTATAAGTATGTAATTCGAGCTTATATATATGATTTGTTTGCATTGCATGTTGTTTTTAGATTGTCAAGATTATTGAGGTTTTTATGGCCTTATATATATGTAATTTGATCACAACAAAAGTTGGTTGCTGCTCAAAATTATTGAGGACAAAACAAGTGTGGCCGGAGTTCATTGTTTATATTTTTGTTCTACTTTCCATACTTGTCAAGGTGTAAAGACGAGGCTAGGCGACATTGTTCCGCCTAACCGCCTAGGCGATTATGCGCTCGTCTAGACGACATTAGGCGGATTATACGTTTAACTATACATATTTGGTATATTTTATATATACATACATTTATATGTTATAATAAAAAATATAAATATACAATTATATTTGGTACAGTTTGTTCAAACATATATATATATATATCATGCTTGTCACATACATATATATATTTAAAGTGATGTGTGAATCTGGCATACTTGTCAAGGCGTAAAGACGATTAAATTGTGAGTGCATGTCTAGTGTGTGTGTGTGTTATATGTTCTTGAGTATGTGTGCTAGGATGTTTGTGTGGTGGTGTCAACCGAGAGAGACAGAGAAGGAAAGAAAGAGAGATAGCTTAGAGAGGAGAAAAAGAGAAAGAGGAAAAATATGAAGGATATTTGATTATTTTAGTTAGCAAATTGGTATGATGAAAAATTGAGAGAATGGGTTGAATAAATTGGTGGAAAAATATTGTAATTTTGTAAGAAAACGGAAATGGTAGAAGATGGGAGATTAAATAGTTATGAAATTCAGAAAAAGGACTTAAATAGAGACTTTAAAGAATTTTTATAAATGATTGGAGATTTGATTTTCAGAGAGTAATTTTATTTGACTTTGGGATAATATTAGAAGTTTAATTGAGATTTTTACTTGATTTAAGGATGAAGAACAATGAAGCTATGGATTTTTACTAGATAAATTGATTACTAAATGGTCATTTCTAAGGAATATAGAGTATTTTAATTAATTAAAATATTTCTCGGACTCGGAAATTTATGTAAAATATATGGACGCGATTGTATTGAGATGTACTATCTATTAAAATGAATTTTATATGGAGATTTCGAAGGGAATACCCTATTTTAGAGAAAGGAAAAAGGAAATTATGTCGGGTCTTAATAGGTGCATTGTGATTGGTGGTTTAAAAAGAGATTATAAGATGTATTTTAGTTGTTATAAATGCGATTCCTTGTGTAATTGTATATATATTGGAATGATATACCATGTTAGCATATTAAATAAAAAATGACATATTGTGATGTTATACGTATGTGATTTATGGAGTTAAGTCGTAAATAAGTATAGTATTCTGTGCTAAGTGATGACTTATATATGTAAATGTAAATATTTTTGTATCGCTGGGTTAGACGTAAACAAGCTGAGGTACTATAAGGTTGTTGGGATACTTTAAGGTGTTATAAAAGTGTTGTGAGGTACTATCAAGTACTAAGTTGAGATTATACTCTTATAAGTATATATAGGTTCAAGTATAAGGCCAGGAAAAGAGCCCGTACGTGTGAAGATGGAATTATGATAAGTGAGATATTTATCAGAGCTTGACAAGTGTATTGGTATAGAGATTGACAAAATTTTGAAAGGAAAGATGGTAGTAAAGTCAGAGTTGTGATTTATCAAGCGTGCGTTGTTGACAACTTTTTGAGGCAAGTGTTACTATCCCACACTTATCGTTCAAGTGATGCAAATTTATTTCTGTTATTTATAAAATATTTCTGCCAAATTATTTTGCAAGTAACATCCACCTTCTTTTATGATTTCAGTAAACGTATCTCGTGAACTGATTTGTCAATAGCGAACCCTGTTTTATAACTTATCTCTCATATAAACTTAAACACTTATTTGTAACCATTCCTTTAAACCATATAAGTACAACAGAACCTCCTAAACCTGAAATACGATTTCTAAAAACTCAACACCAGTCCTATAACTTATTGATTGATAACCTTTTACCAATTTACCGAATCATGTTTTATTAACTCAAGTATTACCTCTCTATGTTTTCTTAACTTATATCTTAGTGAGCATTGTTTTAATAAACCATATCTTACTGAACCCTGTTTTGAAGAACTATATTCTAATAAACCACGTTTTACTGAACCATGCTTTACTGAACAATGTTTTACGGAATTATGTCTTATTGAACTATATCTTGTTTAGTATAATATCCTCTTATTCTAAATCTTTTTAACACCACAATATTGACGAATATTTATTATCAGATACCCTTAAAGATCTTAATTGAAATCTTAAATTTCGATCTTTATATAATCTAAACTTAAAAGTATTCTTGGCCCTTAATCTTTTATCATTGCCAATCAAAATGTTTTATATACTAAAATGCTTTTCAGATTGAAAGCTTTTCTAAGCTTTTCTGTTTTAAAAGTTATGTTTTATAAACTGTTTAGGAGTTCCGTCAAATGATTTCTATGGATTCCTAAAGATTGGAGAGGCGTAAGAGGTCGGGTGACGCCGGTCCAACATGTTTTCTTTTTGTGTTGTAGTTCTAGTGACGCTAGTCCAACACCTTTTATAGTCCAATATGTTGCCTCTTAGGAACCCAAGCTATCCTAATGAAAGGATAATGTCCACAGGGACCTCGTGTCCGGCATAGGGACTTTACGTGGCTGATCACCCGTATTGTCCCTTATCGTATAAAAACTCCAATCAAATTAACTGTTTTAAAAAGAAGAATGGTTTATATTGAAATTGGTTTACCCCTCTTAAATTGTGAACTCTACGCATATGTTCTAATAATAGAACTGTTTTAGGGAAAAGAATGTTTTGATGATAAGTTATGGTTTGAATAAAATAAAAAGATTTTATTTTCCATAATGAAAATTGATTCACTCTTTTGAGATAAATTTACTTTTGATTCTGTTTATCAATGAATCACTACACCATAGATGGCCTATAGCAACCTTTTGGCATGGGTGTTACCACTATGGGTGTTACCATAGCTATGAAAATTTTAACCTATCGCAACCTTTTGATTGTGGTGTTACCATAGGCACAAAAGTATGTTACTTTAGTTATAAAAGGTGTTACAGTGGGCTAACACCATGAGGTGTGTTACCATAGAGTATTCATTAACAAAAAAATTTATTTAATTTAAAATTAATGATTTAATAATTATTTGACTTGAAAAATAATTAATTTCAAAAAAATCATTGATATAATCATTTTAAAACGTAATATTCCATCAAATAATTAAATTATTGATTTTTCATAAATATTAAATTTTGTTTATAAATTTTACATAAAAAGGTTTTAAAATAAAGTAATATCCCAACATTATTAAAGTTTAACTAAATTCATTAAAAGTTTAATAAAGAAAACTAAGTTATGTATAAGTTGTGAATTATTACAAAATTATGAAAACAATAGATTTAACAATTATATTTTAATTTCAAGAAATTAAAATAAATTGATAATATTTAAAAAATAAAAAAAGAAAGTAAATGTGAGTGTACCTACTGCATAGAGTGAAAACACACGAGCGGCAAAAAAAAGTAAACACAAGCGCCAAAATGAAAAATTAGAATTGGGGGAAAGTATACTTCACTAGAGTTAACTCATTCACTCATTCACGAGCGCCTCTCTTTCACTTCTCTCAAAATGAAAAACCGAACTCAACCGCTCTCAAAATAATTGACAGTTTAGGGTTCTCTCGCCTCTCTCATAAGAAGTTTAGGGTTCGAGCTGGTGAATCGAAGCTTGGTTCTACGATTCAATTAGGGTTCGAGCTGGTCAATCGCTTGGTTCTACAATTTCAATTAGGGTTCGACCTTTGTTCAATTAAGGTATAAATCTTTCTTTATATGCTTCGATTTATGTATACTCTGTGTTGCTTGCTTCGATTTATGCTCTGTGTTGCATGCTTCGATTTATGCCTCTCTCTCTCTCTCTCTCTCTCTCTCTCTCTCTCTCTCTCTCTCTCTCTCTCTCTCCCTCTTTGTATCTCTTTGTGTCTCTCTTTGTGTCTCTCTCTCCATCTCTATATCTCATTATCCATTTCTCTAGCCCTCAGTCTTTGTTTTTTCTCGATTATTGTATATATGCCTTTTATGTGGATGTTGATTTATGCGCAAAATCTGTGATAATTTGAATAATGTATTGTTGTTGAAATAATATAATCTGTGATAATTGTTGTTGTATATGTTTCGTGTTTCTCGAATTTGTGTATTGTATTACATACAAGGGTCGATTTTGTTTATCGATTTTTGTATAAATTTGTTATTTATTTTGATTACATATTTATGTTGATTTATGCCTAAATCTGTGATATTTTGGTCAAATTTTAATCTGTGATTTATGTATGACTTCTGTTGCGATGTGTCTCCTTGTCTTAGTCTATTTCGTACCTCTGTCATATATATTATTTGCTGCTGCTACTGCTTAAAAACTATCTCAACTGTATAACTAAAGTTAAAAAAACCCTCTGTTGTTTAGTAGTTAGGTTTAAGCTCATGTATATAAATCTCATAATTATTTGTATAATTAGTTAGTTATTAATAGGTATTTATTTGCTTAGGTTGGCCGAAATAAACACCTTGACTACTCTTTTTATATTAATAGAGTTGTGCTTGATAAATTTAGTGATGGACAATGAGGAAAACACGTGGATAAAACTTCCAAAGTTTAGTAACGGCTATATTAGCGGGGTAAAGGCTTTTATAAAAAATGCAGTTTCTAGATTCGCCGTAGGTGATGAAATAACATGTCCTTGCAAGAAATGTAAAAATGACAAGTGGTATCATCAAGATGTAATATATGAGCATCTCATCTACAATGGTCCATCTCCATTGTACATGGAATGGATGTGCGAGGTTTCTCGACATAGGAGTGATGAAGATATGGATTGTGAGGCTGGTATAGACTTTGGAGATACTCTAGGTGACAAGTTGCAACGTACCCATGGAATGCAAAATGGTGAAGGTGAGCACACTGAAGTACCAAATGCCAAGCCTAATAAATTTGATCGCCATATTGAAGACGGAAAACAACCATTATATCCTGGTTGTTCGAAGTTTTCGCGATTAAGTTTTATCCTTAGGCTTTATTCTTTAAAATGTATACATGGGATTACGGAGGCTGCATTCGGGGATCTACTAGAGTTGATGAGAGAGGCTTTTCCACAGGCCCACATACCTTTATCTTTTAATGCCGCAAAAACTATCATTAGAGATTTAGGTCTAGATTACCAAAAAATACATGCGTGTCCAAACGATTGCATGCTATATTGGGTAGAAAACAAAGATGAAGATGTTTGTAAAACTTGTGGTGTTTCGAGATGGGAAGTAGTGGAAAGGAAAGGTAACAGTGACGATGATCGAGAGAAGGTAATTCGCAAGGTTCCTACAAAAGTTATGCGTTATTTTCCGCTAAAACCAAGGCTTCAAAGGTTGTTTATGTCGAAGGAGTATTCTGAACTTATGTTATGGCATGTCGTGGGACGAAAAATTGATGAAAATTTTAGACATCCAGCAGATGTCGAGGCATGGAAGGCAATGGATGCTAGATATCCTGATTTTTTGATAGAAAAGAGAAATATCAGACTTGGTTTGGCCTCATATGGATTTAGTCCTTTCCGTACTATGAGTACAACTCACTCAACATGGCCTATTGTATTGGTTAACTACAACCTGCCACCTTGGCTATGCATGAAGCCTGAAAATTTGATTCTTTCAACAATCATCCCCGGTCCAGAATCTCCAAACAACAACATTGATGTATTTATGCAGCCTTTAATTGAAGAGTTGAAAGAATTATGGGATCTAGGTATAGAAACTTACGATGCCTTGTCTAATCAAAATTTTAGGCTACGTGCAAGTGTGTTTTGGACCATTAGTGATTTTCCGGGATATGCAATGCTATCCGGTTGGAGCACAAAGGGTAAATTGGCCTGTTCCACATGCCATTATGAGACATCTTCAATGTACTTGAAACATAGTAGAAAAATGTGCTACATGAACCATAGAAAATTTCTATGTCCGGAGCACAAGTGGAGGTTCGATAAGAGACGGTTCAATGGTGAAGTTGAAATGGGACAGGTTCCACCCACTTTAAGCGGAACAGATATACTTGATTTATTGTCCGGCTATGAAAATGAATTTGGAAAGGACAAAAGCAAGAAAACGAGCAAACGGGGTGTAAAGCGTAAAAGGGATTCCCCTTTCAAAAAAAAGTCAATATTTTTTCAATTTACCATATTGGAGTCACAATTTATTGCGACACAACCTTGATTGTATGCATATCGAGAAAAATGTATGTGACAATATACTTGGTACTTTGTTGAATATTAGCGGTAAGACCAAAGACCATTTGAGTGCTCGTATGGATTTACAAGAAATGGGGATCAGGATGGTCCTTCATCCTGTTAAATCAAGTGATGGAAAATACTTTGAGATTAGGGCTGCTATTTTTGACATGACGAACCAAGAGAAGGAAATATTCTGTTCAGTATTGGAGAAGGCTAAACTGCCATACGGCTGTGCAGCTAATATCAGTCGATATGTTCACACGAAGGAAAGGAAATATGGGGGTATAAGAGCCATGATGCTCATTTTCTTCTGCACTACTTGTTACAATTTGCAGTGAAAAAAACATTGAAACCTGAGGTTGCACTACCTTTGATAAGACTTGGTGCATTTCTAAGAAATATTTGGAGCAAAGTATTTAATTTGGCTAACCTGAATAGGCTAGAACAAGAAATTGTTGAAATTCTTTGCCATTTTGAGATGATATTTCCATCAGCTTTCTTCGACATAATGATTCACTTGCTGGTTCATTTGTGCAAGGAAATCGAATATGGGGGACCTGCACACTTGAGATGCATGTGGCCAATTGAGCGTTATCTAGCTAAACTAAAATCTTATGTGCGCAATAGGTCTAAACCTGAGGGTTCCATTGCTGAAGGCTACCTAGCAGAAGAATTCTTGACGTTCTGTTCAAGATACTTATCAGGGGATGCAGTACCTAAATTTGAAAGTTGTCCACAAAAGATGGAATATCCAATTGGTACATGAAGAAATAAAGGTGGAAAACCTATTCATCTCAAAGAATCTAAATGGAATGCATGTCATCGTTACATTCTATTCAATTGTGGTAACAAGGACATCGATACTTTGATGAAGTAAGATTTAAGTTTTAATTTATTTTAATAAGAATTAGAACGTTTATTTGTTTTATAATATTAACTAGGTAATTATTGTAGGGAACATCGAGCTTTAATTGCTGGTCATCCAATATCGAAAAAATATAAAAGAGAGAGGGCACACGCTGAAGACTTCTGGAAGTGGTTGAAGGAAGAGACTCTAAAAAAAAAAGACATTTCCAGAGAGCTAGAACTCCTTGCAATGGGACCTAATCAAGCAGCTAAGAGGTTTACGGGATATGTTATTAATGGGTACAGATTCTATACAAATTACAGAGATGCTAGGTGTACAACACAGAATAGTGGTGTATTTCTGTCTTCCTTAACCACCAGCTTTACAAGTTCAAAAGATCAGAATCCAAGTGTTGGTGACGTCGATTACTATGGATCGATTGAAGAAATCCTCGAAATCGATTATTGGGGAGATTTTACCATGGTTCTATTTAGGTGTTGTTGGTACCATGCGGAAAAGGATTTGTATGACCTAACACGAGTCAATTTTAACAGACTGGTTCAAAAAGCGGATCCGTATGTTTTGGCTTCACAAGTACAACAAGTATTTTATATTGAAGATCCGACTGACAAGATGTATCATAATGTTATCAAGAGATTGCCAAGGGACTGGTGTGATGTCGAAGGTGAAAATGGGAACGAGGATGATTTCATTGATCCGATTATAAATGATATTCATCATGGTCATGGAACTGGAAATGAAGTTAGTGATGTGAGCTGGTCTAGAGAAGATGTACCTGCAACAAAAATTCCATTCCTCCAAAAGTAGTCAATGAAACTGTCTAGTGTTTTTAAGGAGTTTTTCCTCTTAATGTAACAAATGTATTGCCTGCCTTTTAATGCGGGGCATTGCTTCTTTATGAATTACTTTTTATTGTGTGTTAAGTGCTTCTCAATTAAGTCCATGCTTCTTAATTTTTGTTAGTGCTTTACTGCATTTTGATTTACTGCATTTTAATTGCTTGACCACTTCCAAGTCAAGTTAATATAGTATTTAATGTGTGTAAATAAGTCTTAGTAGTACATATAAGTTAATTTACATTCTTTTGCTAGACTGCTTTTAAATTGATCAGTTGTTGCTTTTAAATTGATTCTTCTTTTTTCTTTGTACTGGTTCTAATGTAAGTTTTTTTTTTAGGATGACAGAGAAGCACATCAATCTCAGAATTTACCACATGGGAAAATTTCAGAATACACAATATGTTGGTGGAAAAGAATGTGTGATAAGTAACTTAGATTCTGATTATATTTCTTTCACGGTGCTAATGGACCATGTTAAAGATGAGCTTAAGTATACTGAAATTGGAGGAATTTACGCAAGAGATTGTAATCAAGAAGAGGGATGGAAACTAGTGGTGAATGATCAAGACTTGTGTGAATTAGCTAAAAATGGTGGCCACATAGATCTTTATATTGATAACACTGTTGACACTAGAATCCAGCAATTACCGCAAATGCAACCTTCTGTAGTCATACGGCCAAGGCCAAATGTGTTTGAAGGTATTAAAATTTTTTAGTTATATATTTAAATTATTTGTTCCTTCTAGTTTGATTATTTGTTGGTGTACTAATAATTTAATTCTATTGTTGCAGCGACCAAAGAAGTGAAACGTCAGTTTGTGACCACTCATCAATTACAACAGCAAAAAAAAAATAAGAAGTCCACTGAAGTCTACACTCCTAGGAAGTCAGCACGGCTGAATAATACACAAGTCATAATTCCAAATCAAGTTCAGAGTTCTCGGAAGCCGGCACTTTTAAAAAATCAACGTGACGGCAGGGGTGAAGCCGAAGTCAATAGTGCTAGGAAGTCGGCACGCGTGGTTGGTGCTAGACCAGAAATCATTGATGCAGCCCTCAAGCAGAAGCCAAAATCAATTGAAGAGAAAAGTGCTCAGAAGTCGACATTGATCAAAAATTCACAAAGCATTGATGAAAATGTGAATCTGAAGTCTGGAAATGTTCGGAGGAAATTAGATTTACATAATCCAATAGATGAAGGTGAAGACGTAGATGAAGGTGAAGACGTAGATGGAGATGAAAATATGGATGAGAATGACATTGAGGTTAGATAACAAAAATCAATACAAATATGTAACCTAATCGATGTTCCACATATATTGCTATTTCACTAACTATATGTTTCTTTTAATTACGCACGTGCAGGATATTGTTATACCACCTCCCCCACCACTTCCATCACCATCATCTCCAATAAAACCGATAAAGCTGAACAACTATGAAATGATTAAATTTCAAAATATGGAGAGAAACAGAGCAAAGCTTAGAGATCTAGGGGTGCCTGAATTAGCTATTAATCTGTCAGGTGGATTGAAAAAGGACAAAGGAAAAAGTAAAGGGAAAAAAAAGAATCGAGACCAGGATGATGCTTCACGATCTAATAGACCAACTACTCATTCACGATCTAATGCTGCGACTACAACTAAAAAGGGTTCCACTCAGAATGATAAGAAGGGGAGGCGGCAAATTCAGGTTTGGTGGAACCTGCAAAAACACAGTTACCATGTTGTGAAGGACTTGTATCAATGGCAGATTATCTTGCTATGCGGGAACGCAAACAAAAAGAAGTTGCATCAGCGATTGCAACTGGAAGTGGAACTAAAAATGACAAAGTTTGGGAAACTGACCTGCCAGACATTGAAATGGAAGAAGTTGAAGCAGGTTTATCTTCTTTTACTTAAATTATTTTTATGGCATTCCTTTGTGTACATAATAGTGTTTTGATTTAACTTTTTTTATGTTTTGAACTCCGTACTTAAGTCAATGTTCCTAAGAGATTACGAGGGAAAACGAGGATGGATAAAGTACGTACATACAAGGCCATTTGAGAAAAGGGTTGTCATCTCCATGAATAAAAAGTGCTAGCCTATTTCAGATTTTGATAAAAATGTTTCAGAATTGAGTCGCTTTCTGGGGACACTAAAGAGGTGTGTGCCACTGACTTATGCATCTTGGGAACATGTTCCTGAAACTCTAAAGAATACCTTGTGGAATTATTTCAAGGTAATTAATGAATTTTAACTAGCTTCATGTAAATAATGTTGGTCAGATAGCATTTTAGACTAACTTATTCCATTTTATATTTGATTTATATGTAAGCAACGCTATATTATTCCCGAGGAATTAAAAACATGGTCATGGAAGACAATTCAACAGAGTTGGAAGGGGTACAAGAGTTGAATAAAGAGAAATCATTATACTGCGTATGCAACTGATGAGGAGAGGCTAGAAAATAAGCCGAATGACATTCCACTTGAGGAATTTAAGTTGCTCTTAAAATTTTGGGGAGACCCTGATATTCAGGTATAATTTTAACTTTAAAAAGGTGTTGTTTTCTACAGGTTTGCCATTTGTCCAATTTTTAGTGACATAAACTAGTGCTCTTTTTTCATGTTTTTTTGCAGGTGAAGGCTGAAAGAAATGCTAAAAGTCGTCGTGAATACACAGACACACATACTGCTGGTCCCAAACTATTTTCTCAAATTGAACACAAGATGGTAAGCTAAGCCCCCACTGAGATCTTTGACCATATGAGAGATTTTGTTCGATTAGTTTATGTAATTAAATTTATGTATGAATTATATCTAGGATTGTGTCATGCATCATATTTGACATGACTCTAATTATTTTTGGTTCATGTGGTGATTTGCATATTGGTTATTAATTTTTCCAAGAAAAATAAGCAGCCAGATGTCGAGCAGTTAGATGCCGACCTATTTTTTGCAGAGATTTTTGCCAAAACTCGTAAGCGCAAGCCTGGACGAAAATACCAATCTAATCCTGATGTGATGCAGTTCAGAGTTGTAAGTAACAATTCATCTTTACAGTCCATATTTCATCTTTACAGTCCATTTTCATTTTCATATATTGACTTAGATTTATTTTCTAGGATACAATTAACAAGAAACTCCAGTCATCAGAAGGGCTTGATGGTCTTGAGGAACTAGTTTCGGGGGCAAAAAAATCTCATACTCCAGGTTGGCTTATAGGAAGACATGACCCGAAGTGTCTCAAAACTTCTACTCAAGCTTCAGCTCCAGCTTCAACCGATTCATACGTGCAAGAGCTGACAAAAAAGATACGGCAGGAAGTTGTTGTCGAAGTGGAAGCAAAGGTAAACCAGAAGGTCTGCGCTGAAGTGGATGACAAGATCAATCTGAAGGTCCAGGACAACATGGCATTGGTCCTAAAAAAATTAGTTGAAGCAAACCCCACTCTGAATATTGATATTGGTGAAATCTGTGCGACGATTTCCAGTGACACAGTAGGTGATGGTACTCCTATGACCCATGGACCTAGCTCTTAGACTTCTACTGCTTTGGATAGTACCATTTTGTTAAAAATGTATATGCTATCTTCTAGTACTTGTCTGTTTTAGTTTATGTTTATGTATATAAAACTGCTGGTGGATTTGTAGTTGCGGGTGGATTTGATGTATGCTGGTGGATTTGAATTGTTGTTGGTTTGGATTTGATGTAGTTGCTTTTGGATTTGTATTGTTGGTTTGTTTTATGGTAATTCAAAATATTCTGTTGGTGAATTCTATTTTATTTCATTTATGGTGTTACAATAGCTAAAATGTGTGTTGCAATAGGTAATATTAGGTGTTACAATAGGTAATATTAGGTGTTACAATAGGCCTTGCACATTGAGTAGGTGGACCCCACAGTAGGCCCAAAAAGTGGGCCCCACATGTGGACCCCAAATGTGGGACCCACATGTGGGCCCCAAAATGTGGGTCCCACATGTGGACCCCAAATGTGTGCGCCAAATGTGGGACCCACATGTGGGCCCCAAAATGTGGGTCCCACCCGTGGCCCCACGTGTGGGCCCCATAATATTATGCAAATTTGTATCATCTATTGTAACACACAAACTATGTTGCTGTAGAGTGTTTAAGGTGTTGCTATAGAGGTCTTTAGTAACCACATTTGCCGTGTTACCATAGGTTGTTTTTGATGTTACCATTGATACCTATAGTTACTGCTGAGAACCTAACATGGCTGAGGTGTTACCATAGCCCGATTTTGGCCTATGGCAACTTCAAACAGGGGTCTATGTTAACACAGTTTGGGTGTTGCTTAAAGCAATCTATGGTGTAGTGAATTATTAAGAAACTGTTGTTTCACTATACACTTGATAGGCATTCTTGGCTCACTCTTGTTTTATTTTTCCTAACCTTAGAGTTAAGACTAAGGATGATCATACCTCTTACGAGCCGAATGGGGGTATCTTCCCAGAACAGCTCTATGAAGGACGCTAGAGGCTCTGGTCCCTTCCCCAATCATCTACTTCACATCTAATATCGCAATTATGGAAGAGGATTAGGCCCCATCTAGGCTATCAAGCATCGCCCTACTAGGGATGTCGAAGGGGGTATCCCCTAGTGATCTCAAGGCTAGCCCATTGATTAGCTATATTTATTCTATGATTCAAGGTGAGCATTGACCCTGATAATCTCAGTTCAATGACTTGGCCGTCACGCTTCAAGAAAGTAGATTTCAATAAAGGCGATGACCCTAGAGAAGGAAACCTCGCTCATTTAGTTTACTTGCTCCCCAAGAACTATGTTTAGCTTGATCCCTATAAATAAGGGTGTGTAGGCACATTATATGTCACGATACGATTATTGCGAAAATAGAATTCAATAGTCGATATTAATTGGAACCAAATCTCAAATACAATCTCAGCCATCCCAAAATCATCAAATCCTAACCCCCAACATCCTACGCCACTCACTGTCATCATCCACCACCATAATTATAGTAACTGTAACACCCCCAGACCCGGGGTCAGGGATCTAGGGTAGTCACAATCCATTATTCCATGCTGTACCTGTATTACTCACAATATACACAACCCGCCTGTTCATGAATACATTTCACACACACACACACACACACACACACAGGTTAGAGTCTCAGAAACGATATACTAAAACATCTGCGGAATAAAATGTTATTATTACAATACCCAAATGTCTTCTGAATCTGTTATTAATACAACCTCTAAGTGGAGGCACAATACTAACTTAACCCTCTAGTGCTCATAATCCTCTCTTACAATTCACATTTATATAAAAGATAAATAACAAACGCTACAGCCTGATCCGACTGGTTCACACTACTTCCGGGATCACGGCTAGAAACTGCTTATGGAAATGCCTTGCGAGATAGGTGTCGTATCCTTGGCATCCTGCTTCGCTGCTATATAATATATAAAACAAATAGCAAGAGTGAGCGAAAGCTCGTCAAGGTAATAAAGTATGGCATAACTCTGCCGTTGTCTCAAACCCAGAATAACGCGGGTATAAGACAGTAATTGTCAAAATATCTCAATACTGAAATTATTTCCTCATCGGGATATATTCAAAACAGTACTATCATAGTACTTCAAGTATCCATTACTATCTTTATATGAAAGATATATGCAACTCATACTTGCCGTAGCAATTATACTTACTGACATACTTGAAACATTAGCAACCATGACTCTTCCATCAAAACATTTCATACCATTCAAGGTATAGGAAACATCATTTTCAAACCTTTTTCCTTTATTTCTTTCGAAAGCTTTTGTTCGAAACATTGAATAACTTTGAAAGTTCATACCACTGACAATACTATCGGTAATTGAGCACCTAGGCTTTCATTACAGTATTGCAGTACAATTCCAATCGGAAGAATGGGACTATTCTGGAGTACACCCGATACAAGGTGATCAGCCATTGTATCATACAAACTTCGCTACTAGTAGACGGGAAGCAATCTTTCTTTCGAAGTCGTGGACCTGACCTCATTCGGGTCTTATGCTGGACTGTCCCACCGCATTTTTCGCTTCGATGGACTTTTCTCACAGCATTCTTATCTTACCCTGTCACACAAGGTGCTAGGTCCTTCTTACACATACCCTGTCACACAAGGTTCCAGGTCCCTCCAAGCCCTTGAAGAATTCTAACCAGATCCCTAGCACGGAGCTAGTCGATAACTCTACTTCAATTTTGAATCCTTACTTCCGGAAGTATTTGAGGAAGTAAGACAGATATGTGGGTTGACCTTCGTCAACAGATTTTCTTAACCAATGCATTCATTTTGAAAATATACGGGGGAGCTAGTCGGAGTTTTAAAGTCATTCAAGTGATGAGCGAAGGGAGAAACCACTATTTTTACTTCCAAAACCTTGGTTCTCCAAGTTTTGAAGGTAAAGCGAAGCCTTTACCCACTAAAGGTTTATTTAAAAAATAATCATGGGGACCTTTCTTATGCATAATACGAACAAAGTTTCAATATAATCTAAAAGATGAAGTTACAAGGTACTTCAAATAAACATTTTCGTAAATATCTCTATTATGCGAAGTATAAACACGATCTCAACATCTTTTATAAGTCTCAAATTATTTTTATAATAATTCCAAAGGTCAGAAAATATTTAAAATAATTTTTAAACCCTTAAATAAGTTTTTAAAGAATAAATATGGTTTTTAAATAATTTTGGAATATTTAATAAATAATTAAATAATATTTATTAAGAAATAAATCCTTAATAAATAATCTTCAAATAACATTCATCAAAAGAAATAGTACCATGTCGCTGGAATCCCTCCGGGTTTCCACGACTGTCTCTATATCTCAAAATACCGACTCCCGGTCTAGAGTCGAAACAATAAATATGCTCTTATCTCTAGAGCTACAAGATACATCGGTTTACAAATACTTTACCTCAAAGCTCGTATATAATTCAAAAGTCAAATCCTATTTCAACATGAAATAAAATTATCGCAAAACTGTATAACACTATATATGGCAAATGTAGTATTATACAACAATACCACAAAAGTATATGTTTAGAAAACTTGCCTGATGCTCGAGAAGTGGTAGGGCTTGTGACAGTGTCGGACAATCTAGACAAAGTCAAAGAAAACATACGATTAATCCCCTGGATAATCCACTTATAACTCAATGCTTAAACACGTAAGCGAAACACAACCAAGGCACTACTAGCTCACTTAGGCTCACACTAAGTTCGTGTTAGTTAACAAACACTTATGTCGAGAGTTCGTTTTAGAAATCGAGTCTTTTTCACCCGTTTTACTAAGTGGTTTTCAAAGTTATAACCAAGTACTTCTCTAAGGGGTTCCCTCGCACTTAACCTTGATTCAAACATTTTTTTAATCGAAAAATAATCCTTTCGACATGAGGTCTTCTATCACATCTTCATTATGACCTATAGTATTTAATTACTAAAATTCGTAACCGAATATCTCATTTTAAGCGGGTCCAATTGAAGTTCCGAACTCATACTTGCGTTTACGAGCCACTTTTACGATTTTGACCATATCTCCTAAACCGTAAATCAAAATGCTACGATTATTTCGCCAAAATGATCTATGAATCAAGATCTTAAATTACATGGCAGGTGTTCGACCTTGATAGAAGGTTAATGTCTCAGTTATGCTCTTGTTTTAACACCTAAGTAAATTTCGACATTACGACGGCTTAAAAACGAATAATCCAATTTTCAAACAACCCAAATAAACATTTGATCAACACCCAACACTCAAGAATACTATTTATCATCTCCCTCACTGTCTCAATAGGTCTTGGAGCCACAAAACTGATTTTAACATCTAACAAAGCTTATCTCATTGATCCATGCCTTAAATATGCATATAACTCTAAAACTTAATAAAAACTCATGTCATACTCAAAGGTGGGTTAAAAGTTTACCTTCTTGGAAGCTCTAGCAACACTATCAAGTGTTTATAAACACTTAACAAGCCTTAGATAGTCGTTATATGGCTTAAACTTAAGAACAAAACAAGAAAACAAGTTAATAATTTCAGAGTTACTATTCCCCTCTTGAAAGAACCGGAAAATCGAGGCCCTTACCATGCTTTTCTGGATGAGGCTCTTGAAGAAGAGTTGTAGAGCATCTCAATACCTTTCCAAAAAGCTATATAACACAAAATTTCATTGATAAATGAAGGAGATATGCCCATCTGTTTGGCCGAGAATAATGAAAAGTTCGGCGATATTTTGATTTTATGTTTAGGAATAATACATGTATATATCTCCTTTATTCAACCTCATCTTCTCTTAATGAGGTGTCACTTTCTCATTGGTCCTCTTAGATTACCTTATCTTCACAAAGTGCAAGTAAGTCCTTCATCTTTGGTTTGTTTACTCCTTCTCCATGTTGGTTTCAAATCTTGCACCAATTGGATTTCCTTTTTGTCTATTTAATAAAATCAATATGTTACAACTTATATGTTGCATTTTAATGCTCTAGTGTGGCACAATCCCTCGAACAAATATTAATTCCAATATTCCTCATTTGTTCCCTTCATTTCTTATTCTCAGAAAATGTTCTCGCGATTTCTCAAATGTTCTCAATTCCTTTAACTCTAGGATTTTATTCTTAATTCCATTCTCCTCTCATAATATATCCTCCCTTGGACTTCTAATATTTAATATCCTCAATTCATAATTCAATTATTATTTTCCTGACTTCCCTATCAATGATGGAATAATAATGCTTGGATTCTCTGAATTCTAACTTCGTTCACATACATTCATTCTCTCTGTACTTCACTAGTACATACTTGCTCTTTCCGTTTTGTAATTATTATTGTGAGTACTATAACTCATTTCCTGGACGATAGATTATTCTTATCTATGTCGTCAATCACTGAATTCCATTGTTCAGAAAATACACACATGTATCGGGATCATTATCCATAGCAATATCCATTCATTACAACCACTGTTCATTGAAATCACTATTCACTGATGTTCTTAATCGTAATAAGAAAAGTTTTAATTCTACCAAAAATTTGGGTTATTATAGTAACCCTTCCCGAATTTGTTATCAACCAGATTTCTCCGTTAACATGCACTAACAAGCGTAAAGCGGCCAAATTTCAACAATTATGAGCTACTTCGATTAGATATTCCAAAAGGGTCACAAATAATGCCACACACAAAGCTCACAAAAGGCAAATAAAGGAAGAGTGGGCAGCCACCGAATCATCACAATTTTACTATCTCACTTAATATTTACTCACAATGTTTTGCTATAAAGAGGTGCAGTTGTGGGTGGGTCGAGCCATTCTTCTCATAACACGATAATTACTGTAAGAGGTTTTCGCACTTTGCACCCCTTATCTTTGGGTGTTTTTTTTGTTTTGGTCTCATACTTTAATTCATTACAATTCACACTTAAAATTTTAATTATACTCACACTTTGCACGCTTTTGACTGCCTTCCGTCAAGTCAAGCCGTTAACGTTAAATAACGAGGGTAAATTAGTCTTTTTACGTACAATTACATAGCACTTTGCACCCCTTATCTTTGGGTGTTTTTTCGTTTTGCTCTCATACTTTAATTCGTTACACTTTACACTTAAAACTTTAAATATCCTAATATTTTGCACCCTTTTGACAGACTTCTGTTAAATCTAGCAGTGAACATTAAGTAGTAGGGGTAAGAGGAGCTCTAGAACGGTAAAAAATTGATTTCTACCCTTATATATACCCTCACCTATACATACTAATTTGTATCTTCATTTTATACATCTAAATCTTGTATATTCATGGCTTATCTTTGTAGATGCAGGAAGTATTGTGTAGTCCAGACTGCGTGGACCTCTACAAATGTAGGTAGGCGATTTGTGGCATGCCCCGATCGAGTCTGCAAGTTTTTGTGTGGTTGGAACCACCACTTTATGATAGAGCTCGAGTAATAATACCAGGCTTGATAAGAAGGATAAATATGCTTGATGTTCAACAAGGTATTGAACGTGATAGAAGTGTCACAACAGGAACAACAGATGTGTATTTTACTATTGGAAGAGTACTTGAGAAGTAGTATTGTAGCAAAGTTTTGTTTTTCTTAGTTTTGACATGGATGTTGTGACTTACCATATTTCTGTTAATTATCACATTAATAGTGACAAATACAAATACCATCTTTTCTCTATAGGTTTTGGTATTTGTCACTATTAATGTGATAATTAATAGAAAGATGTTAACACACAACATCCATGTCAAAACTAAGAAAAACAAAGCTTTGCTACAATACTTCTTCTCAAGTACTCTTCCAGTAGTAAAATGTGTTGGTGTATACTGAAAATATCTATTTGAAGTATATACATTTATTTTTGGCCTATTTTATTGAGAATCATTTAAATGTTTACATGTTGTCTAAATATTATATATTATGAATAATCTAGTATCAAATGGGATACAGAATATTAGATTATTAAATACGGTTTATATAATATAATATGGTTCACAGCACAGGTGGTGTTAGACAATCCACTGGAATGGCTGTAGTATTATTTAGATTCGTTTATATTGACTAATAAATAATACTAGTATACTTTGTGTATATTGAACAGGATCAAATTTAGAATTGTTCCCTTAAACTGATTAAGAAGGTGAACTAAGATTCTATGTTATTATTAATGCTCAGGTTCTTAATCCAGATATAGTAATTGACACGTGTATATTATTTACATGCTTTGATTTATATATGAAATAATTCTTTTGATTTATTTCATTATATTTTGGGTGATGGAATAATATATATGGTGAATATTATTTATTGAAGGAATCCATGTCCTGATAATATTCGGGTTAATGATGTCCCCTTGAAAGCTCAAAAAGATTTAATTAAGTGAAACCCTGCAGGTGGATTTATTCCGGCGTAATTAAATAAAGGTTGAGTGGATGATCAAGGATAAAAGATATTAATTAAATGAATTATCAGTAATTTATTTAATTAATGGACATACGATATTTTAAACATGGGGAATTTAATAAGCAAATAATATTGTAACCGAATTAATTAATTAAATTACGGTATTAGGAAAGGTAGTGCAAATATTAATTCTTTAGTGGATTGAATTAATATTTAATTACATTGGGCTATGCCCAAGATGTAATTAGAAGGCCCAACCTAATTGTCCATGATCCCTATTGTAGCCCTATATATATTCCTATTCTTTTCTTGCTGGGGGTTGGTCGGAAAAATTTTGTAGCCACCCAGGAGCAAGAAGAGAGGTTAACTTGAGAAGACGAAGGCCACACTTCGCTCAAGGGAATTTGGGAATACAATAGAAGAGCGTGGAATCAACCGTTAACAAGGTGATTTTTCTATTCGTACTCGTTAATGTAGTGTATCAAAAATCGCAGTGCCAAGATCTGATTGTCCCAACAATTGGTATCAAGAGCCTGGTTCAATGGTTATGCGATTTTTGATACGATGTCCATGTCGTAATTATATATGCATGTATATAGTGGTAGGCTTGTATATTCTGTTTTGCAGGTTGTTATCCACTATTATGGCCATGTATATTTTAATTATGTGTTTGGATCCCACGTGGTTTAATCGTGGTTAATTTTTGTTTTGGTTTCCAAGTGGTTTATCGTGGTTGTAAAACACGAGGGTTGATCGTGTTAGAATAGATTTTACAAATTAGTTTTGTATTAGATCTATTTTTTTATGTAATTGTTTGATGGATTTTGTATAATCCGGATATTTTGTAACAATTATGTGCGATCGGAAATAAAAACGGAGATCAAAATTATTCCACTGCGCTAGCTGTTGGTGGCTGCTGGTGTTAATTTTCAGAACTGAATTCGGCAGAACATTAGCAGAAAATTATCATGGTTCTGTAGCAAACCGGCACTGTAGCAGTTACTGTAGCAAACCGGGTACTGTAGCAAATCGGGCACTGTAGCAAACCGGGTACTGTAGCAAACCGGCGGCTGTTGCAGTTTGCAGATTTGAAGAAAATTTTCTAGGCCTGCTGAAATTGTTTAATGGGCCATAATAGTGGATTTAATTATTGTTTTAATTTTTAATTCCGCTATTTAATTTTAATTATTGCATTAAATAATTATTATGTTTGTTGTTAATTATGTGTGTAATTTTTTATTACATATTTAACATAATTAGGACGACATGGACATTAATTTTATTTATTGCTTTAATTTTGTGATGCATGCTGCTATGTTATGTGTTCTTTGTATTGTTATTTTTATAACATGTAGACCTCGAAAAAATAACATAGGGCGATGCATCTAGATAAAATTCCTCAATTTTAAATAAAAATTCTAAGTGGGTGAGGGAATTAATTAGGAATTAAATCCCATGGTCTCCATTATTGTTTGTATGTAATTTAACACCGAGACGAATATAAATTATATACATGCCACCCATCGTGGCGTATGATTTATGGTGTCACGTAGTGTTATGGATATTACTAGAACAAACTTCCTAAATTAATTACGAATATTGAAAGGTATACATGCCACCCATCGTGGCGTACCAAGTTTCATAGAATTCGATTAATTTGTAGGGTACCAATGATTGAATATAAATATTCGATTGAGAGAAAGGATGATTCTGTCTAGAAAGGGGTCTTAAGTGACGCCTCTTGACAATGCTCCCCCCGATCTGGGAATTATCCTATTATCGATTATTGAGTTGAAATATTTAATGGTGGCACCCGGTCTTATTATTATTAATTTAATATTTGATAATGGTATACACTTAGCTATGAATAATAATATATAGTCCACCCTAACGTGGCGTATTATTTAGTAATATGACCGAAGTAATATTTAAACGAATTTAAGTGGTATATATGTCACCCATCGTGGCGTACCAGATACTTATGGTGTTTAAATATTAGTGCATTAATTTTAATTTATTGTTAGGGGAAACCAATAGGTTTTAGGATTTATGCAACCCTCTAATTATGTGTTAATGTATGATTCTCAAGATTAGATCATTATGGGCTTTAATCCACTATTCACCATACTTAAGGATAACAAACTTACTGGACCGAACTATATTGAATGGAAACGTAATTTGGACATAGTGTTGACTGCTGAGGAGTACAAATTTTGTACTTATGAACCCAAGCCAGATCAGCCTGCTGAAGATGCTCCTGAAAGTGAGAAGGAGTATTATAAGCGGTGGGTTAAGGCTGATGAGATGTCACGATGTTACATTCTGGAAGCAATGTCAGGTGTTTTGCAGCATCAGCATCAGGCTATGCCCACTGCTTCAGATATGCTCTTTAATCTCAAGGAACTTTTTGGAGAACAGAATAGGGCTGCTAGGCAAGTAGCAATGAAGGCTTTAATGAACACTCAGATGGCTGAAGGAACACCTGTAAGGGATCATGTTCTCAGGATGATGTCTCATCTGAATGAGATGGAGATCCTTGGTGCTGATATTGATGGGGAAACCCAGATCGATATCATCCTTATGAGTATGCCCAAAAGTTTTGAGCAGTTCCGCTTGAATTACACCATGAACAAAAGGATGTATAGTCTCGCGGAACTTCTGACAGAACTTCAGGCAGCTGAAGGACTCTTTAAGCAGAATGTTCAAGTGAATGTGGCTGAGAAAGCTTCTTCCTCTAAGCCGAAAGGCAAGAAGAAGAAAAAGGTTCTGACACAGAAAGCTGGAAAGGTTACTAATGCAGTGGGAGTTCAAGGTGCTGTGAAAAAGCCTAAGGGCAAGTGCTTCAGGTGCAAGCAGTCAGGTCACTGGAAACAGGATTGTCCTCTTCCTAAGAAGACAAACAATACTGGTATGTCTCTTTCTCTAGTTACAGAAACATATATAGCGGCTATATCTACGAGCACTTGGTGTGTAGATACATGAGGCACTGACCATGTTTGTAACTCTTTGCAGGGGTTCCAGCAATCCAGAATGCTTAGAGATGGCGAGATATATGTGTTCATGGGAGATGCTACGAAAGTAGCAGTAGTTGCAGTTGGAATAATTACATTATCTTTTGGCGATGATAGGATTTTGGTTTTGAACAATTGTCTTTATGTACCTTTGTTTAGAAGGAATTTAATTTCGGTTTCTAAACTTGCCATGGATGGTTATAATGTTTGTTTGGATCGTAATGTTTCAATTATGATGAATAAACGAGTTATATGTTCTGGTACATTGCAAGACAATTTATATATTATTAATCCTGTCCAACCAATGCTGCAACAAAAAGAAACTAATAACATTCTTTCTAGCTCAAATAAAAGAAAGAAACCTTCTGAATTGAACCAAACATATCTTTGGCACTTAAGATTAGGTCATATTAACTTGAGGAGGATTCAAAGACTGGTAGTAGATGGGCCATTAGGCTCGTTGGCAGTGGAGCCATTTCCAGTTTGCGAATCCTGCTTGGAAGGTAAGATGACTAATAGGCCTTTTAAAGCAAAGGGGAATAAAGCCAAAGAAGTATTAGAATTGGTTCATACTGATTTATGTGGACCTATGAGTATCCAAGCAAGAGGAGGTTATGAGTATTTTGTCACTTTTATTGACGATTATTCTAGATATGGGTACATTTATTTGTTGCCCTGTAAGTCTGAGTGCTTTGAAAAATTCAAAGAGTACAAAGCAATTGCAGAGAAGCGACATCTTGGAAAATGTATCAAGTCACTACGATCAGATCGTGGTGGCGAATACTTGCTTGGAGAATTTAGGGAATATTTATCAGAAAATGGGATTGCATCCCAGTTGTCTGCACCTGGCACACCTCAGTAGAATGGTGTAGCAGAGAGAAGGAATCGGACTCTTTTAGAGAGTGTTAGATCGATGATGAGTTATTCAGATTTGCCCAAGTCGTTCTGGGGATATGCTATAGAAACAGCGGCTTACCTTCTAAACTTGGTACCTTCTAAGTCGGTTCCCAAGACTCCAATAGAATTGTGGACTGGTAGCAAACCAAGTCTAAGACATATTCGGATTTGGGGTTGTCCAGCACATGTGCTGAACAAGAACGCGACCAAGTTAGAATCTCGTACAGAAGTAAGGCTGTTTGTAGGCTATCCCATGGGAATGAAAGGTTATTCATTTTATAGTCCTAGGGATCGAGATATCATTGTTAGCACCAATGCTAGATTCTTAGAAGAAGACTATATAATGAACCACAAACCCATGAGTAGTATCGTTTTAGAGGAACTAGTGGGAGGGACAGATAATCCCCAAGTGCCAATAGTACAAGTAGATCAACCACAAGAAAATGCACAACCTGTCACTAATACCACACCGGTGCTTCGTCGTAGTGGGAGGGTTGTTCAACAACCTGATAGATTCATGTTTTTGGGAGAGTCCTCGGACTTGGTCTCTGGTGAACATGATGAGGATCCCAGGACATACGAAGAAGCAATTCTAGATAAAGATGGAGATCTATGGCAAAAGGCAATGGAATCTGAGATGGAATCTATGTATTCCAATCAAGTTTGGGAGCTCGTGGAACCACCCAAAGGTGTAAAACCCATTGGATGTATGTGGATCTACAAGAAGAAAAGAGGATCTGACAAAAAGGTGAAAGCCTGGAAAGCACGACTTGTTGCGAAAGGGTATACTCAGAAAGAAGGGATCGATTATGAGGAAACCTTTTCGCCGGTTGTTATGCTTAAATCGATCCGGATTCTTTTATCTATAGCAGCTCATCTCGATTATGAGATTTGGCAAATGGATGTCAAGACAGCTTTCCTTAATGGAAGTCTTGAGGAAACCATCTATATGCAACAACCAAAAGGATTCATTAAGGAAGGCCAAGAGCATCTTGTTTGTAAGCTTAAGAGGTCTATTTATGGACTAAAACAAGCTTCTAGGGACTGGAATATTCGTTTTGATCAGGCAGTCCAGTCATATGGATTTGATCAAAGTCCAAGCGAATCATGTGTATATAAGAGAAGTGAGGGTAATGCAGTGGTTTTTCTAGTACTGTATGTAGATGACATTTTACTCATTGGAAACAATGTTAAGATGTTGTCATCAGTAAAGGCATGGTTGTTCAAACAATTTGAAATGAAGGACTTAGGTGAAACGGCATACATCCTTGGGATCAAAGTAATAAGGGATCGCAAGAAAAGGATGTTGGCTTTATCTCAAGAGCCCTACATTGATGAAGTATTAGCTCGTTTTAACATGCAGAACTCTAAGAAAGGTTTTTTACCTTTCAAGCATGGAGTGGCTCTATCCAAGGAGCAGTGTCCTTCGACACCTAAGGATATAGAGAGCATGAAAGCAGTTCCTTATGCTTCGGCATGTGGAAGCTTAATGTATGCTATGTTATGTACGAGGCCTGACATCTGCTTTGCTGTAGGCATGGTTAGTAGATATCAGTCGAACCCAGGTCAGGAACATTGGAGTGCAGTAAAAACTATACTCAAGTACCTGAGAAGGACTATGGAGTATATGTTAATTTACAAGGCCTCAGATCTATTTCCTTTGGGATATACTGATTCAGATTTCCAATCAGATAGGGATAAGAGGAAAGCAACCTCGGGATATGTTTTTACTTTGGGAGGTGGAGCCGTTATATGGAGGAGTGTAAAGCAAAAATGCATTGCAGACTCTACCATGGAATCCGAGTACGTGGCGGCCTCTGAGGCTACAAAGGAGGCTGTATGGTTCAGGAACTTCCTTTTGGACTTGGATGTGGTACCTAATTTGCCTAGGAGCTTGACAGTGTATTGTGATAACACTGGTGCTGTGGCAAATTCGAAGGAACCGCGAGATCACAAAGCAGCTAAACATATTGAACGTAAGTATCATCTCATACGAGGAATCGTAAAGCGAGGAGATATAGTTGTGGCTCACATATCATCAGAAGACAACCGGGTAGATCCTTTCACAAAGAGCTTGCCAGCCAAAGTTTTTGACAGGCATGTGGAAGCGATAGGAGTCAGATGGATAGACACATAGTTTTTTTGTAATAGTGGATTAAATAAACACTGATATACTCATAGAATATTTTGAGTATAAGTGGGAGATTGTTGGTGTATACTGAAAATATTTATTTGAAGTATATACATTTATTTCTGGCCTATTTTATTGAGAATCATTTAAATGTTTACATGTTGTCTAAATATTATATATTGTGAATAATCTAGTATCAAATGGGATACAGAATATTAGATTATTAAATACGGTTTATATAATATAATATGGTTCACAACACAGGTGGTGTTAGACAATCCACTGGAATGGCTGTAGTATTATTTAGATTAGCTTATATTGACTAATAAATAATACTAGTATACTTTGTGTGTATTGAACAGGATCAAATTTAGAATTGTTCCCTTATACTGATTAAGAAGGTGAACTAAGATTCTATGTTATTATTAATGCTTAGGTTCTTAATCCAGATATAGTAATTGACACGTGTATATTATTTACATGCTTTGATTTATATATGAAATAATTCTTTTGATTTATTTCATTATATTTTGGGTGATGGAATAATATATATGGTGAATATTATTTATTGAAGGAATCCATGTCCTGATAATATTCGGGTTAATGATGTTCCCTTGAAAGCTCAAAAAGATTTAATTATGTGAAACCCTGCAGGTGGATTTATTCCGGCATAATTAAATAAAGGTTGAGTGGATGATCAAGGATAAAAGATATTAATTAAATGAATTATCAGTAATTTATTTAATTAATGGACATGCGATATTTTAAACATGGGGAATTTAATAAGCAAATAATATTGGAACCGAATTAATTAATTAAATTACGGTATTAGGAAAGGTAGTGCAAATATTAATTCTTTAGTGGACTGAATTAATATTTAATTACATTGGGCTATGCCCAAGATGTAATTAGAAGGCCCAACCTAATTGTCCATGATCCCTATTGTAGCCCTATATATATTCCTATTCTTTTCTTGCTGGGGGTTGGTCGGAAAAATTTTGTAGCCACCCAGGAGCAAGAAGAGAGGTTAACTTGAGAAGACGAAGGCCACACTTCGCTCAAGGGAATTTGGGAATACAATAGAAGAGCGTGGAATCAACCGTTAACAAGGTGATTTTTCTATTCGTACTCGTTAATGTAGTGTATCAAAAATCGCAGTGCCAAGATCTGATTGTCCCAACAAAATGCACATATGTTATTGCTGTTGTGACACTTTCATCACGTTCAATACCTTGTTGAACTTCAAGAATATTTATCCTCCTTATCAAGCCTGGTATTATTATTACTTGAGCTCTATCACAAAGTGATGGTTCCAACCACAAAAAAAAATAAAAATTGTAGACTCGATCAGGGCATACCACAAATCGCCTACCTATGTTTGTAGAGGTCCACGCAGTCTAAACTACACAATACTTCATGCATCTGCAAAGATAAGCCATGAATATACAAGATTTAGATGTATAAAATGAAGATACAAATTAGTATGTATAGGTGAAGGTATATATAAGGGTAGAAATCAATTTTTTACCGTTCCAGAGCTCCTCATACCCCTACCACTTAACGTTCACTGCTTGATTTAATAGAAGTCTGTCAAAAGGGTGAAAAATGTTAGGATAATTAAAGTATTAAGTTTAAAGTGTAACGAATTAAAGTATGAGACCAAAATGAAAAAACACCCAAAGATAAGGGGTGCAAAGTGTTGTGTAATTGTACGTAAAAAGACTAATTTACCCTCATTATTTAACGTTAACGGTTTGACTTGACGGAATGCAGTCAAAAGGGTGCAAAGTGTGAGGATAACTAAAGTTTTAAGTGTAAAGTGTAACGAATTAAAGTATGAGACCAAAACGAAAAAACACCCAAAGATAAGGGGTGCAAAGTGCGAAAACCTCTTACTATAATAATAATTATCTCTTATATTTCACCACCATCATTAATATATATAAATTTTGTGTGTGTGTGTGTGTGTGTATATATATATATATATGTGTGTGTGTGTGGTATTTTATGATATAAAAGTAAATCTTAATATACATTAATGTCCTTTTATCATTTTACTTTCGACATGAATTATGAAATGACACTATCAGTATAGAAAAGACAATATATGTGTATGTATGTGTATATATCTTTGTGTGTGTGTGTGTTATTTATAATTTATAATAGTTTTTTTCAATTTTATACAATGAGTTACAGTCAGAATCTGTTAACTCGAATAACTTGTAGAAGGGGGAGTTGAATACAAGTTATATAATCGTGTCTGATTTTTGCTTGATTAGATGAACAAGAACAAACGAATGAATCAAACTTTGTTTGTATTAAATAAATCAAATACAAACTCTACCAAAGGTGTACAATACCTTTAGCAGCTGCTGACAATACAAATCTCTCTCTCTGTTTGTTTCGAACTCTAGAATACAAACCTAATACAGAGCTCCTAATTTTTTTTACTTGAATTCGCTCTTTTTACAATAATATAGAGAGAGTATTTATAATGCTACCTATCAAGTAATAACAGAATTATAATCTATCTATGACAATGTTCTGCCGTCTAGTTGATAGTTTCCATCAATAGAGAATTCGTTTCCTTCACAATATCTTCTTGCTTGTTCTCCAAACAAAGATCCTGTTTTATAGCACTTGCCAGTTTCTGTAGCATCCATAATGACATCATTAGTAACACGACTGATATCAGGATTCCACCTTGCATCAGGATTCGACATCCATCAGTATTTGACTTGGCGTATCAGGATTTGATCTCAGTTCATGACATATAGTCCTTGATGCACTGCTGTTCCTGATTAAACTCTTCAGATTACTGTCTAACACATATATCCTATAAAAAGTGCTAAATCCTTTATAAGATCAGGATTTACAAGAAGTATAAGCAAAATTCTATTCTCAACATCACAACTTATGAATTATTCCTAACAATCTCCCCCATTATGCTTTAGAATCTGAAGCATAAATCTAAGTTGTAGATGTCAAAACGTATGACAATTCAACTAGAATAGAATTTATGAATTTAGGATCATGAAGTTAAGTACCTCCTTCTTCAGATGTAGACATAATATTCAGTACTTAGAAGAAATAATTCAATTATTTGATGCATCCACTTCCTTGTTGAGATTCACCTCTATCACTCTTAGTTCTTCCTTTATCTCTAGTCTGTTCATCTCCCCCAGTCTGTTGCCTCTGAATTGTTTTTATCTCCCTCTTTGACATCAGCAACATTAATTTTGAGAAATTCAGTAACAGAAGAAATAAGATTCATCAGAACTACTTGATTTTCCATAATAGTGACTTGGTTTTCTTCAAGTGTTTGAAGTCTCGATTGAATAGTAATTTGAGATTTCTAAATATCCTTTAGAATTCCAGAATTAACTTCAAAGTTGGAAGTGCTTGTTGTATCTTCAGACTCAGATGCAGAAATAACCTTATCTTCAATCCTTGTAGAAGAAGTTGTCTGTGTAGCATGCTCTACTGGAGTAGAATGATATTCAAGTAATAATACTTTAGTAGAAGTACACACATCGTACACACATCTTCACTTTTCTGCTCCGAAGCTGAAACATGATCATCCTGTTCTTCACCAGTATTCTATGTACTAACATCTACAAATCCTGACTCCTCCTTAGATTGATCAGATACTGTTGATGTCTCAATTCTAGCTGAAATTGGAAGTACATAAAAAGGAATACTACGATCAATAGGAATATCTTCTGGTACATGTGGATTAAGAAATTGTCTTAGCTTTTCCTCGATTATGTTGATGATTCCTGCAATCCACTCTTTCTATTTCTGAGCTTTAACTTATTGCTTTGCATTGTGCTTTGCTAAGTCATTCTTCTCATACATCTCGATAAAGGAATAAGTACCAGCATCCATACCAAGATTTTCAGACCAAGATTCAGGAAAAACCTGATCCCAGAAATCAAACGATGGTGGTTTCCTAACTTCTCTCCCTCACTATGGAGTTGATCATCCATACCCTCATTCTCACTTTGACTATCTAAAGTCAACACTCTTTCTACCTCTCCTTTTGCCTGGTCAGGAGCTAGCCTCTCTGTGTGTGGATCTATGTCCATCTTTTCAAGTGTATCACTCAAATTTGATAAGTGCTCTCATGACCTACAGAAAAATAGGGGTTAGAAGAAGTTTTTATACCTGAACTCACATGGAGAGAGGGTTCCTCATATGGCATGGGGCTTGAGGTTTTCTCCAAGGAGTGAGCTGATATAGTCTCTGAACCCATACAAACATCTACTTTCTTTCCAGAGACTACAGGCTCCAGTATACCACTTTCAGGATCTACACTAGACTCTGATGTCTTCAGTAATACTTCATTAGACACCATAGGTAGTATGTCACCGTCCTTAAGTGTTAGTTGCTGAGACACACCCTCAAGGTGGATAGACTCTGAAAGAACAATATTGGTTTGATCTTCAGGAAAATCAATCAAAGTCATTCCTCCCATATCATAGGGTTTCTCACTTGTAATTTCAGTCATCACAGAAGACCTTCCAGCATCAGCAATCACAGTTCCTGAGTCATCCAACCTCTGACTAGATGGTTCTTGTGTTGTAGTGACTGTGATCTGATCTATCCTACTATTCACCACTGGTGCAATAGTATCTTCTGTTGACTGCTTCCCTCTATCAACTACCTCCTCTTGTTCACCTTGAGCTGAAGCATCTTCAACAATGAAATCCTTGTCAAATAAAAAATGCATGAAGTGATTGAAGTGCAACATGCTTAGGAAGTCCAAATTTCTTGTGCAATTCCTTTCTGACTGATACATAGAAGTACATCTTCATTAAATCAAGTCTTTGATGTAACAGTCCATATTCTCCAGGAAATGAAAGTTTGGGAACTCTTTCAATCAGAAAATCTAGAACAGGCCTGGAAAGATTCACTTTTAGAGAAATAAGTTCCATAGACAGTCTGTATGTCAATGTAGTTTCCCATGAAGAATCAAGATCCAGATCTCTCTTGTCAGATACTGACGTAGATATAGCCTTATTTGTAGAGACCTGCATAATGTTAGTTGGACTAGACACTGTGTGTGTAGGTGACAAATGAATCTTTCTCCTTGTTCTCCTAGTATAGTGAGCAACAGATTTATCTTGAGAAGACTCAAGAGGTGTAGACACAGAAGTGATCTTGGGATGAGATCATTTTTCAATAGACACAGTCTTTTGAGAGACAGTATCCAGTAACTGTTTTCCATTTTTAAGAACTACAATCTTTTGGGAGACTGCAGCCTAGCTGTGACTATGTGTTCTATCTCTTTGTCCTAGCTTAGAAAGTTGAATTGCAGCCTTCAATTCCGCTCTCTCAGCAAGAGATATATTATTATCATATTCACTAGAACTACTACTATAAACAACAAATTTCCTCTTCTTTACAACTGATGTCTTTTGAGAAACACCAGAGGTTGGCTTCTTTGAAACAATAGGCTGTGGATCAAAATTTGGTTCTAGAATTGTTTCAGTGACTGTAATGTTTTTGGCTACTTGGGTAGACACAGGGGGATTCTCCTCCAATTGAGATTCTTGAGTCATTTCACCACCAAAGAAAGAAGAATTATAGATAGTAGGAAGATGAGTTCTTAGAAGTACCTGAACATGATTTGGATAGTGTAATGCAGGTATTTCACCTAAATTCTTTTCACTGTCCTTCTTTGTAATGTCAGAGAAAATTCTCTTTCGCTGTACATAAGAAGAAACACAATATTCTCTACCAAATCTAGCTTCAACATCAGGAATGAAATGGTTAATAAACAGTTGTATGAATCTGTGATAATAAACCATATTCCTGTCATGATCTCTTGACCCA
The DNA here is from genome assembly GCA_036435485.1 of Saposhnikovia divaricata. Taxonomy (NCBI): domain Eukaryota; kingdom Viridiplantae; phylum Streptophyta; class Magnoliopsida; order Apiales; family Apiaceae; genus Saposhnikovia; species Saposhnikovia divaricata. The sequence continues at coordinate 60,104,749 of CM071597.1, read as the reverse complement.
AGTTTAATACACATCTAACTTAAGATAATGTGACCAAAATTAATTACTCTGTTATAAAGCAAGCCATATGCAATGTAAGATGTAACAGAAGTAATTTGTTGAAAAGAACTACATTTACCAGTAAAACATTTAGCAAGTTGGTCAAAGAAGAAAGACCATTCTTTCCTAAGAAAGGATCTATTTAACTGGCTCATGTTATCTAGAGGTCCATTATAACCTAATGCAGATAACATAGTTCTAACATTATCATCAGATGGTACATTCTCAAAATTTGAACTAACAGGTAAGTGAAGTACTGAATTAACAACAGATTCAGTAATGTCAAATGAGTCTTGTCCTAAGTGTAGAACAATCATACCTGATTGACTCTGAGTAGAATCAATTACCTCAGCATTCTCCCAAGCTTGTGAAACAGCTACTTGATTAATTTGTGGAGATGCTGTCAAGGCATAACTTAATGGTCCTTTCGCCATAAAGTCCATAATTGGGTGAAAATCAGTTGACACCCCTTCCTTATTGGTGATAGCTACAACATGATTGTTCATCATAAAATCAAAGTCACCAAACTTGAAAGCTACTGATTTAGGTAATCTTCTTTGAGTTGCCATTTTGATCTGAAAAGAACTTAGGAAAGCTTTGAAATTGATTAGTGATTTTGAGAACTCAAGAGTGTTTTTTTGCTTTATGAAATTAGATAAAGCAATTTCATGATTAGAGTTTCAAAACAATTATATTTCAAAAACCTTTCAGACCCATTATCCCACGTTGACACGTAGGTTGACAAGTGTCAGTCCCTGAAAAATGCAGTTACCCACATTTTTATTTTGGAAAATAAAATCCAAAATTGATTTGAAGTAAATAAATCAAGGTAAAATCAAGATAAAACATCAGTACTGATCAGCCTTCTTTTCCTGATGTGATCTTCTCACCAAGATAATCACAAATTTCAATGTGACTTCTAAACAAAATTAATCACCAATCCTGATGCAATCACATTTGAATTCCTGATCAATATTGTAACACCCCCAGATCCGGGGTCAGGGATCTGGTCGTTACCGTCTCAATTCCCATCCACAATTCAACATAAATATTAAATTACAACCTTGTGACCCAAAACAATAACATAAAACACACCCGTTATAGTCCCAGAGATGAAATCAGAGTAACTACCAAATTTTATTAAGCACATTATGAGTTCTTACAATCCAAAAAGAATTACAATGTGAATACATACTCTTTCACATCCATTATCATAAGTCATACCAACCCATATATTTGGTACTGTAAGACTGAATCTATTCTACCAATAGCTTTCTCTTCGGCTCTGGTAGTCTCATCGTCCCCGCCAGCGTCGAGTGCGCCTTGTGCGAGTCATCTGGTCTAGCTGTTGTTGTGATATAATAATAAAGCAAGGGTGAGCACTAGCCCACCAACAATAATGTTTAACTGAACGATAATATATAACAGTTCAAAGGTATCTTTCAAACCATATGCCATGCATTTACGGAAATGATGCCAGTATAATATGAACGATGAAGTTACAAGGTAACTTAAAGTATATATTTTGCGGAAATATCTGCTAATTCAAAATTAGCAAGATATTATCATTTATCATATAAAGAGGAACTTGCAAGGAAAATATTGCAATTCCAGTTATTAACATTTTTTGAAGTCCTACAACCTGAAAGAAGTCTCTTTGATACGTGTTGCGGAAGACACCGTCAACCTGAAAGAAGTCTCTTCGATACGTGTTGCAGGGAATTCCCAATTTGGGAGATGAACCAATACTGGAGTTATCACGCGCCAGCTGTCTCACTCCCTGATGATCAGTCGGGGAGGGTACAGCCCAATATAGTTTACTACCGGTAGAAGGAAGAACTGACAGCTCCACTTGTCGATTGCCTTTAATAGTAACTCCCTGGCCAGTGGTTAGGCCTTGTGATGGACCGCGCGACTCGGCCTCTTACACACGACTCCTAGTTCGAATAAATCCACAGCATTGAAACGTAGAGTTTGTCCTCCCCTCCCCAAGTGAAATACTTGTTGATAAGACTCCACAAAGTAGTCGTATCTAGTTGGAAAGGAAAATTTACCAACATTTCCCAAGCTTTTGCTTGTTAATGGATATCAACTTGTTTCAACAATCTTACCTCTCGAATGATGAGAAAGTACACACAGACTTAATGAGTCCATAGCAACCAAGTTGCGAGTGAAAAGGATAAATTATGACCGGGAAGTCAACAAGATAAATAACATTGCTCAAGTAGGTTCCCCTATAATATGGAAGTTTGAGCGAACATTTAAATCCTTTTAAGATAGATTTAAATGAAAAGTAAAAAGTTGGGAACCTTTCCTTGATAAAATAGTCGTAAAAAGACTCCGAAATATTTTACATAATATCTGGATGTGAAAGATAATCTCCGAATAATATAAATCATTTTAAAAAGAATTTAAAAGAATTAAATAAATATTCCAAGAATATTTATTTACTCAATAATAGTTACGGAATATTATTAACTCATAATATTGCTCGTAAGTAATCCTCGAATGAATATATGGAATTATTTACTAAATAAATCCCTCCTTAAATGAATATTCGAAATAATATTTATTAAATAATTAAACTCCAATAAATATTTAAAATAATATTCAATAAATTAGTCAAACTTTAAATAAATATTTGAAAATAATATTCATTTAATAAATAATCTTCTAAATGAATATCCAAATAATATTCATTTAGTAATCAAAACTTTAAAGGAATATTCGAAATAATATCCCTTAAGTAATTAGAACTTCCAATGAATATTTAAAATAATATTCATCAAGTACATAAAACCTTAAATGAATATTCGAAAGTAATATTCATTTAATAAATAACATTCTAATGAATATCAAAATAATATTTATTAAATAATCAACTCTAAATGAATATTCGAAACTAACATTCATTTAATATCTCTCGACTGAGATAATACTCGAATAACATTCCTCGAAATATTTTCAAGTAATTGATACTTTATGGGAATATAAATAACGTTTAATAATAACATTTCTCAGATAAATAATAATCTGTCGTTGAAATCCCTCCGGGTTTCCACGACTATTTATATCTCAAAATACCGACTCCCGGTCTATATTTAAGAATGAATATCATATGCCCTTCGCTAAGGGTCTTATCCAAACAATCCGGTTTATAACTGATAATTCGCATCTAGTCTATAAGCCAATATCAATTCAGGGAACAGGTATCATTATATAATTTGACAATAGGCATGCATGCTATGGCATATGTAAAATGGTAATCACGCATGTATATATTATCACAACAACAGGTTCAGAGTTTTGAACACTTGCCTGGTAATCAGGTGTGGGTGGAGATAGCGTGTCCTGGGTCTGCTCGATGATCTAAAAACAATCAGAACATTCGAGATTAACCACTTAACACGTTTTAAAAGTCTAGGTATAACTTCACTAAAATCGAAACACGTTTTCGAATTATCTCGTTACACACCTTTTAGTGTAACTCTTTTTATTACTGATACGATCCGACATTTGTTCGTTATTACGACATGTCATCATACCCACGCTCGGTATAAACCTAGGTCGTATAAGTTCTAAAGTCGATCGATTACGAACCAAGATTATACCTTGAGTTTTATCGTTCGTTTTCTAAGTCTTTTACCAAAGTTATAACCAAGCGGGTTTTTAGGGGTTCGTTCGCGTTTAACTTCGATTCAAACATTTTTATAAAATCGGAAAATGATTTGTTTCACATGAGGTTTTCTCTCACACCTTCCTTTTTACCTCTAGTATTTAATTACCAAGATTCGCCACTAAGTTACTTATTTTACGAGGGTTCAATTTCAGTTACGAATTCTCATTTACGGTTTCGAACTACTTTTCGTAATTTGACCGTAACTCCTAAACCGTAAGTCGGAATGTTTCGATTCTCACGCCAAAATGATTTATGGCTCGAGATCTACAAGGACATATCATAATATTACCAAGGTCAGGAGCTAATATTTACTGTCATGCTCGGTTTCTAAGTGTTAACAAAAATTTGGCATTGAACGTTCTAAAAATTATAATCAATTCAACCAAGCCACACCGGGCATCAATACAACTAATACACATATTTCTCATCCCAAATCTGTCCAAGAACATCTACTTTACCATTATAATCATCATGTTACCAAAATCACTAAATCACTTAACTAATCATGCTTATAACATCCTAACATCATCACCAAGCTTAAATCCATCAAGAACATGCATAATTCTCTAAACAAGATCTAGGGTTTCAAGTGGATTACCTTCCTTGGGATATTTCCTAGCCTTAAGAAGCCTTGTATGTGCCTTTCCTAGCCTTAACAAACCTTAGATCATCATGGAAATCAAGATAAACAAAGTTAATTCAAGAAGGTTACTATTCATCCTCCTCTTTCATGATTTTTTTTGAAAATGGAAAAAAAGGAATTTGAAGCTAAAATTTTGAGGAGATTACTTTCTTAAAATATAGGACTTACCTTAAAAATTACAAGATCAAATGATGGTGGGAGCTTGGACTTTGGATTTGGAATTAAGGGCTAGGTCGAATGGAATGAAATAAAGGGGGGAGAGAGTTTTGCTTGGCTTCTTGGAAAATAATTGCATAAAGTGATCTTGCCTTGCTATTATCTTGATGTTAAAGTAGCTTTATTAAAGTGGTGATGTCATGGATGATGAATTTGGAGAGGCATGTGTCTTGTTTTTGTGGTTGGATGAGAAAAGGATGCTAAGTACTAGTTAATCTCTAATGGTTCTAGTTTGTAATGTAACTAGATTGGTTACTAGATATTTATCACTTGCACATGCATGTATCTTGCTTCCTCTGCTTGTTTCTTTGTCCGTTTATTGCTCAATTCATTGATCGTTCGGAGGAATAACTCATTCGTTACTAGTTAGGGTTTTACCGGAAATCGTAATAATATTTACACCATCATTCTCAATTCTCTTTCATAATTCTTGAACCTATTTTCCTTAAATACCTTCAATAATTCTTTAAATCTTTCAGTGTCCAGGGAAATCTCGGGGAAACTAAAATTGCTGTTTTTCAGAATCCGACAGCTTTTACATACACTCTTTTTCCCCGTGGATCACTAATACGAACTCAGAATTTCGCTCCGGGTACTTCTATATAGTGTCGTCTAATAATATTCCTAAATCCACCAAAATCACTATTCATCCATTTTTCTTTACTCATCCTCTTAGGGTTGTACAATTGTCCCTGATCTCTTTCGATCGTTCCTTAACCTTTTTACGGACCTACAGGACCAATAACAGATATCGATTTGGATGACATAAGAATAATCTTCTCCTTTAGAATTATCAAATCTCAACTCCCTAGGAGATAGGTAATTCTTATCTAAAGTGTCAACCAATAGTATTCTTCATGGCATATAAACATTTGAATCCAAATCTATTCCTTTCATTTATTATCTCAATCGTTACATCGTAGTCGTAATCACTATTTACCATTACCTCAATACATAATAAAAAGTTTTAATTATATCCAAAATTTTGGGGTTCTTACAAATATCATCCTGATTACAGAGACTAATTGGAGTTTCCACGTGGCATTTTCTTTTACCTGTAAAAGAAATAAATAAAATCTGAACAAAATCAATTGGTTAGATACGTTCAACATTTCTTGAAAATACAAGAAATACAGTCACACATAATTATGACTGATTGCATTGATAACCCCCAAACAACTGTTCAGCTTCCCACGTCTCTCTATAAAAGAAACTAACGCCTTATGCCATACTCCAAAACCTTTCATTCTTTTCTCTTTACACCATGGCTTTCAACCCAAATCTTCATATGAACCCTATTCTTTGGTTCATTTCTTCTGACTTAGAAGAGATGACTTTTCTCATCGAGTTCCATATTGTTAGTATTAAACCAAATGATTACCAAACGTCCCTTCTAAAACATCTACCAGTCGGACAAAATCCTCCTCTAATTTCTTCACACCTTGAGGATGAAGAATTTGGCGAAGAGTCTGAGGTTGATCTTGATGGAGATGCTATTCATTTTCTTCAATAAGCATGAAGATGAGTCAGCTACTCTCATTCAAGTCGCCCAGACAAGGAATCCAATCTTGAGATGCTCCTTTTCCTGAAGTCGATCGTTGAAGATTAAAGCAGCAACAACTTTAGACAAGAAAAGGATTAGTAACCGTTGTTAGATGAAAAGAAGATTGTATTTCATTTCCATGTATGTAATGCTTTTGATTAATGAAAATACAAGTTTTCTTATTATCTACTTGTCTATTGTTGTTTATTGACTGATCTGAATAATGATATAAATTATCAGTATGCATGTGGTAAAACTTGCCAACATAGACTTAACAAAACTCAGAATTAAACCACTGTATAGGATGATCTTCAGGATTTGAAATAGTAAGACACATAAATTTCACAATCCTGATACTGACGATACAATCCTGATGTCAATACCGATGATGTCAGCATCCTGATAGCAATCCTGATCCTGATGTTTATTAATAAGTCTATCATATTGTAATTTATCAAAGTAAAGTGTTACAGCTTAAGCATTTAACAATCAAGTATAGATCCTGACAAAGATATCAAGTCTATAAGCTGAACAACATACCTTGCTACTTGTGCAGATGTTAAAGATCTAAAAATTTAACATTCCTAACTCACTAACCAATCTAATGAATGTAGTCTCATCAAGTGGTTTAGTTAGAATATCTGCAAGCTGTTTGTCAGTAGGAACAAAATGAAGTTCCACAGTACCATTTTCAATATGTTCTCTAATAAAATGATACCTGACATCAATGTGCTTAGTCCTTGAGTGTTGAACTGGATTTTCTGCAATTTTGATAGCACTAGTATTATCACAAAACATAGGAATATTACTAAGTGTCATACCATAATCCATCAGCTGATTTCTTATCCAAAGAAGTTGAGCACAACAACTGCCTGCTGCAATGTATTCAGCTTCTGCAGTTGAGGTTGAAACTGATTGTTGCTTCTTGCTAGCCCAAGAAATCAATCTGTTTCCCAAGAATTGACATGTACCTGTAGTGCTTTTCCTGTCTATTTTACACCCTGCATAATCAAAGTCTGAATAGCCAATTAGAGAGAAATCGGATTCTCTTGGATACCACAAACCAAGATTTGGAGTTCCCTTGAGATATCTAAAAATTCTCTTCACAACAATTAAATGAGATTCCTTAGGATCACTTTGGAATCTATCACATAAACAGGTAGAGAACATTATATCTGGTCTACTTGCAGATAAATATAATAGTGAACCTATCATGCCTCTATAGTTAGTGTTATCAACACTCTTTCCCTTAGAATCAGAGTCGAGCTTAGTAGTTATTGCCATGGGTGTCTTTGCAATTGCACAATCTTGAAAGTCAAACCTTTTTAAAAGATCTTTGATATACTTTGACTAATTAATGAAAATACCAGTCTCAGTCTGTTTGACCAGCAAGCCTAAAAAGTAATTTAGTTCACCCATCATGCTCATCTGATACTTAGACTGCATAAGCTTGCTAAACTTAGCACATAACTTTTCATTAGTAGAACCAAATATAATATCATCAACATAGACTTGAACTAAAAGCAAATCACCTTTTATCTTTCTAAAGAATAGACTTTTGTCAATTGTACCTCTTGTGAAGCCATTTTCAAGAAGAAATTTAGACAAAGTTTCATACCATGCTCTTGGTGCCTGCTTTAGTCCATAGAGTGCCTTGTCAAGTTTGTAGATATGATTTGGAAACTTTGGATCAACAAAACCAGGTGGTTGCTCTACATACACTTCCTCATCAAGCTTGCCATTTAGAAAAGCACTCGTTACATCCATCTGGTATACCTTGAATTTTGAATGAGCTTCAAATGCAAGAAACATTCTGATTGCTTCCAATCTTGCTACAGGTGCAAAGGTTTCATCATAGTCAATTCCTACTTCCTGAGAATAACCCTTGGCCACCAGTCTTGCTTTGTTTCTTACAATCATACCAGATTCATCAAGCTTGTTTCTGAAAACCCATTTAGCACCAACAATAGATCTATCTTTAGGTCTTGGTACCAGTTTCCAAACTTTGTTCCTCTCAAACTCATTCAATTCTTCCTGCATTGCTATAACCCAATCAGGATCCTGTAAGGCTTCTTCAACCTTCTTAGGTTCATTCTTTGAGAGAAAACAACTATACAAGCAATCATTTTGAATTGATCTTCTAGTTCGAACACCACTATTTGGATCACCAATAATCAAATCTTCAGTATGATCCCTTGTCCATTTTCTAACAGGTGGTAGATTACTCCTGCTAGACTCTCCCCCTAAGTTATTGGTATCTCTTATAGAAGAACTTTCTCTGCCTTCAAAAGCTCCACCTTGATCAGTAGAATCAGTAGATTCCATACTGCTGCTAGTTTCTGATCTTCCTTCATTAGACTCTGAAGGATCAGTTCCTGATGAAGTAGACTCTGAAAGACTAGTCTGCTCCTGATGATCACTGTGTTCTCCTTGATTGAATTGCTCCCCCTCAACAGTAGCATTCCTTTGAGAATCAATAGAGATTTCTTCTGGAGAACCTTCATCATCACTTGAGAGAATCTCAGAATACTTAATATTTTCAAATTCCAGATTGTCATGGTTTTCATCAGTTTGCAAAATTCCAAACTTCTTATCATCAAATGCAACATGAATTGATTCCATAACAATGTGAGTTCTGAGATTGTATACTTTGAAGGCCTTTGATGCTGAATATCCTAGAAAGATTGCTTCATCCGATTTGGCTTCAAATTTTCCAAGTTATTCTGGATGAACTTTCAGGACATAGCATTTGCATCCAAAGATGTGAAAGTATTTCACACTTGGCTTCTTTCCTTTGATCATCTCATAGGGAGTCTTTCCATGGCCATTTACCAAGGTACAATTTTGAGTGAAACATGCAGTGTTAATAGCTTCTGCCCAGAAATAGGTTGGAAGCTTTGCATCTGCAAGCATGGTTCTTGCTGCCTCTATGAGAGTTCTGTTCTTTCTTTCTACTACACCATTCTGCTAAGGTGTTCCAGGTGCAGAAAACTATTGAGTAATTCCATTATCTGCACAATACTCCTCCATTGTAGAATTCTTAAATTCTGTACCATTGTCACTCCTAAGCTTGTACTCAGAGCTATTCTGAATATTCTTGACAAGTTCAATGATTTGCTGAGGAGCTTCATCCTTTTTGTGTAGAAAGAATACCCATGTGAACCTTGTGTAATCATCCACTATCATTAGAGCATATCTTTTCTTGCTGATAGACATAATGTTTACTGGACCAAATAGATCAAGATGCAGCATGTGAAATGGTTCAGTAATTGAATTTTCTGTCTTGCTCTTGAAAGTGGTTCTTCTTTGTTTTCCAAGCTGACAAGCATCACAAAGTCCATCTTGCACATAATTTGCTTGAGGTAGGCCTCTCACCAGATGGTGCTTAACAAGTTGATTAAGCTTATTGAAATTGAGATGTGAGAGCTTCTTGTGCCAGTTCCAGCTTTCATCATTTGATGCCTTGCTGTAAAGACATCTGACAGTTCCTTTAGATATGTCACTCAAGTTGGCTTCATATATGTTACCATGTCTTTGACCAGTCAGAACAATGTCTCCATTCTTCATATTCAAGATTTTGCATCCTTCACTGTTAAAAATTGATTGGTAACCCTTATCACCCAGTTGACTTATGCTTAAAAGTGTGCGTTTCAAGCCTTCAACCAGTGCTACATTTTCTATGATGACATTCCCCAAAATAATTGAGCAATATCCCAGAGTTTCTCCTTTGTTGCCATCTCCAAAGGATATTACTGGGCCAACTTTCCTCTCAAACTTTGTAAGCAGGGACTTCTTTCCAGTCATATGTCCAGAGCATCCACTGTCCAAGATAATTGAATGCTTCTTTCCAGTGCCCTGCAAACAAAAAGTAGCTAGTTAGAATTGTTTAGGACCCAACTTTGATTGGATCCTTTCATACTAACTTTTGAACCAACAGGCTTTGAAGATTTTGCTTTTGATTTACCTGTTACAGAGTCAACCTTAGACTTTGATTTCACAAACTGTTTGTGACTAGGAGTTTCAGATTTCAAAGAATAATAGTCATAATACAGTTCATGATATTCCTTACACATATAAATGAAATGAAGTAAACTACCACAATGATAACAGGGTTCTTGTGGTTGGTATTGAATTCTCTGAGTCTTGAGGAATCTGGACTCAGTTTTCCAAGAAGGTTTTTGATTGCAGTCTAGGGCCAAATGATTATAATTTCCACATTTATAGCATTTCTTCCTAGGTGCATCAGGTACATTCTTGTAATTATTTTCTTTGTTAATATCTTCTTTTCCATTCCTATTTCTTCTGATCTTGCTAGACTCTGAAATACCTTCTAGTCTCTGTTTCAACTGAGACTTAGACAGAAATCCTATGTTTACATTCTTAGGTTTTTCTAACACTCTCTCATCTGAATTTCTATTGTTAATCCTTTTATGTACAACTGGGATACCTTTAGAATCAACAAATTTAACATGTTTAGGTTCAGAAACTATCTTCTTACCTTCAGATTTGGATGTGCTAGCTTCTTCTTTCCTATCATCAAAGACAATAGCTACTGAATTTTCACTTTTATTCTTTCCAAAACCTAAGCCATAGACTTTACCAAGAATTTGATTGTCAATGATTTCTTGAGTCTTTTTACCAGAAGTGTTAATGGGGTACCTTTAGAATCAACAAATTTAACATGTTTAGGTTCAGAAACTATCTTCTTACCTTCAGACTTAGATGTGCAAGCTTCAGTTTTACTATCATCATTGACAATAGCTACAGTATCTTCTTGCCTAGCCTTATCAAAACCTAAACCATTAACTTTACCCAAAATTTGATTTTCAATGATTTCTTGAGTCTTTTTACCAGAATTGTTAATGGTTTTAATCACATCTCTCTCTTCCTCTAGTTCTTTTCTGACATAGTCATAAGCCTCAAGGATAACACCATAATCATGCTTAGCTTTATCAGAACTTAATCTATATTCTTCCATTTGAATTAACTCAGATTCAAGAAAATTATTTCTGCTAACTAATTCATCATTCTTAGCCTTAAGTTCATCTTTTTCACTAGCAAGAATTTTGAAATTAATCATAAGATTCTTAAACTCAACATGAATAGATCTAATATCATCATAATCTAAGCTATCAAATGAATCAAGAGAGAGAAGTGATACCTTAACAGAAGATGAAGAAGTTTTCTTTGGAGATCCAGACTTGTCTGAAGCACTTGCCATCAATGCAATGTTGTCATAATCCAATTCATCTTCAGAATCACTGGAGTCTGCCCAATCCTTCTGTGTGACCATGAGTGCATTACCCTTCCCTGAATTCCTAGGCTTCTTGCACTCAGTAGCAAAGTGTCCAAGCTCACTGCAGTTAAAGCACTTGATCTTGGCCTTATCAAGCTTGATAATTGTACTCTTGCCTTTGTCACTCTTCTTCTCCTCTTTCTTCTGAAAAGATCCTTTGCTAAATCTTCTCCTGTTGAATCTTCCTTTCTTGAAAGCTTTAGCAAACATAGCAAAGAGTTCTTGCATCTCTGATTCAGAATCATTATCTTTAGAGTCTATATTTGCAGTCTCTGACTCAGAACTTTCTTTGCTCTTCTTCTTCCTCAAGTCTCTTTCAGTAGATTCAGACTTTTCTTCTGGATGCTTCTTTGATTCAGATTAAGCATTGAGTGCAACATTTTTCATCTTTCCTTCACTCCTGCTCTTTTTCTGTTGCATGTCAAGTTCATAAGCTCTCAATTTTCAATAAACTGCTTCTAATGATATTTCATCCAGATCATTAGCTTCCACAATTGCAGATATCTTCTCATTGTAAAAATGAGGAAGAGCTTTCATGAACTTAGTATTCATATCCTCCAAGTCATAATATTTACCATGCATGGCCATCTCATTGATGAGTTTAGTAAACCTATCAAAGGTATCAGTAAGTGACTCACCAGACTTGGATTCAAAGTACTCATACTGTTGTATGAGAAGTGTCCTCATATTCTTCCTGACAGGTTTTGTTCCTTCACAGTGTACCTTTAGATTGTCCCATATCTCCTTAGCAGTTTTACAAGAGAGAACATAGTTAATGAGAACATAATCTAGACTGTTGAATAGTATGTTTCTCACTTTAGCATCCTTAAGAACGTTATCCTTTTCTTTATCTGTCCATTAAGATTTAGGCTTCTCTGCTGTATGTTCTGGAACAACTTTTCCTTCGACAGTTGCTTAAGGAACAAGCCTTATTGGAACAAAAGGCCCATCTCTAATTCTGTCAAGATAATCAGGATCTGTTGCTTCCAGGTGATGCAACATCTTCATTTCCCATAGAGTATATTCGTTTCTCTTGAGCATAGGGATCTTAGTATTACCATCCTTGTAACCAGACATGATTGCAAATCTTTATGATTATTCAAAATCAACCTGCTCTGATACCAATTGTTAACTCGAATAACTTGTAGAAGGGGGGGTTGAATACAAGTTATATAATCGTGTCTAATTTTTGCTTGATTAGATGAACAAGAACAAACGAATGAATCAAACTTTGTTTGTATTAAATAAATCAAATACAAACTCTACCAAAGGTGTACAATACCTTTAGCAGCTGCTGACAATACAAATCTCTCTCTCTGTTTGTTTCGAACTCTCGAATACAAACCTAATACAGAGCTCCTAATTTTTCTTACTTGCATTCGCTCTTTTTACAATGATATAGAGAGAGTATTTATAATGGTACCTATCAACTAAAAACAGAATTATAATCTATCTATGACAATTTTCTGCCGTCCAATTGATAGTTTCCATCAATAGAGAATTCGTTTCCTTCACAATATCTTCTTGCTTGTTCTCCAAACAAAGATCCTGTTTTATAGCACTTGCCAGTTTCTGTAGCATCCATAATGACATCATCAGTAACACGGCTGATATCAGGATTCCACCTTGCATCAGGATTCGACATCCATCAGTATTTGACTTGGCGTATCAGGATTTGATCTCAGTTCCTGACATGTAGTCCTTGATGCACTGTTGTTCCTGACTAAACTCTACAGATTACTGTCTAACACATATATCCTATAAAAAGTGCTAAATCCTTTATAAGATCAGGATTTACAAGAAGTATAGGCAAAATTCTATTCTCAACATCACAACTTATGAATTATTCCTAACAGAATCTCTCTCCAAGAGTTATGACATTTTTTGTGAATGCTCCATAAAATATTATACGTATTACTTAGAAATTCTTTTGACAAGTACATATTTCTTTTTCCTAAATATTTAAATAATTTTACCAATTTTGTTAATAATATGGTTAATGAGAAATTGTTAAGTGTAATGACAGGTTATTTGTAATAATTTAGTCACTATAATTATTCTATAAAAGACTAAGTGAAGCATTTTATCTAGCCAAATAATTTGGTTCTTATAAAATCAACCTTCATCAAACAGTTACCTAAGTTACTCAATTAGTTGACAAAAATATATATTGTATCTTTGTATCAGTAAACACTCTATTAGTGATTTAAAAAAATTCTAGATTGAATTTACTTTGATAGAAAATTGGGTGAAAGTCAAGTACATAAAAAATTCTAGATTGAATTTACTTTGACATAAAGATTTTCATGAGAGAATGGTTTTAACATGACAGTAAAATTAGCACTACGATTAACATTGATGAAATGTTTATTGATAGTTTCATTAAAAACTTTGACTGAATATATGGCGGTAGTTTTGACAGAAACTTAATGAAGATTTGATAGCAAAGTACGGAACCATGATAAAAGCGTTGCACAACTATGACAAAATGCTTAGCGATCTTTTGTGACTATACTTCAAACACTAAGACAAACTTTGAGGCTAATGTTTTTGTCAATGATAAAGCTTTTGTAGATTTTTAAGAACATATATAACATATATAAGACGATAGAAGAAAAGCAACTACATGAATATGTACTCAAGCATTAATTCAATATATCTATTGTATAGAGATGATTGCCACTTAAATGGGCTATAAATAAACTCTTTCCTTTAAACAAGCAACTACCTACTATAATAAATGAACGTGAAGTATTCACTGGCCAACTTACTGTACCAATCCTTTAATTTGAAATACATGCTTAACTAACAACTAACTAATCAAGTAAATTAAATTGACCACATGACTAAAAATAAGGAAACTGATCTACCACTACTTTGAAGCACTAATTCCAACAATAGCAACTAAAGCATGGACCAAATGTTCTGGTCTACTAGATAATGGTTTCAAGTAATGGGTTCGAAAGTAAAACACATGGTTATCTTCACTTCTACATTTTTGTAAATCTTATGATTGAACTTGAGGGATTACGGGATAAGGTTGATCTTTTCACATCCAACCTAACATAAAGGAAAAATGTAAATGACAAATGGGATGTATCTACGATGAATTTAAAAGCATTTTTTTCTAGACACGTTATAGAAAAGCTCATAAGGAACTCATGTGAGTGAGAAAATTGTCACCCAGCCAGAGTGACTAGTCTTAAACATAAATGTAGCCACTAGAGCCATTCTAAAAAGGAAGATATTAGCACTACTTGGTGAAATAGGTTCTTTGATCTCGTCTTGTTTGATAGAAGGGAAGAAGCTTCCGGACCACCATTTCAAGACAGATAGCTCTTACATAACCTATAAGCTTATTTTTAGAAGTTTTTCGATATGAATTCTCTTAAGCAATTATAACTGAAATCTTTTTCCAAAAGTTGTAGCAACGTAAAATTAATGATTTAATAATTTTGGAATTTGTTTCTTTTGTTGAATTTTATACATTTAGTTGTTGAGGTTTAAAAAAAACTTTATGTTTGTTGTTTAAAAAATTATTGAAGTTTTAATAGTTTGCATTTAACCAATTGTTCTGCAAATTTAATGGGACAAAATTATCTCTTTACATAAAACAGAGTCTATAAATGCTTATTAAATTAACAATATCTCATAATATAATGCTCTTACACAATTGAAAATAAGTAATTTAACTGAATTTGATTCTATTGATAATTTTGAGTCCACAAATAATTTTACCTCGATTGATTCTTCAAGATACAATTATTTTCGAGAGTAAAATTACTAAAATAAAATATCATGTTCAACGCAAACAATATAACCAAAGATCTTGATATAATGCATTTTATGCATTGTGATGTATTTTTGGAACAAGACAAAGAGCATTTTTCTTATGCATTGCAATACCAGGCAGCACTTCAGTGTCGATGTCTTCTCTTTTCACTCCATGAGGCAATCCCCAATCAAAAAAGTTAAGCAGATTAGAAAGTATAAGTTCAAGTGTCGTAAGTCCCATTGTGATTCCTGGGCAACCTCTCCGACCCATTCCAAATGGAATAAGTTCAAAATCTTGCCCCCTAAAATCAATCTGCTTCTCCAAAAACCTCTCAGGAATGAACTCATTTGGTTTTTCCCAAATATCGGGATCTCTTCCAATAGCCCATACATTAACATAAACTATTGTTTTAGCATCAATTTGGTAATTATCTATGACACATGTTTCCATAGCTTCTCTTGGAACTAATAGAGGAACGATGGGTTGACATCTGAATGACTCTCTTATCACTGCCTTGAGATAGGGAAGTTGTGTATTTTGAAGATCACTTTCATTTATAAGTCCTTCTTTTTTCCCTATCAAACTCCTTACTTCTTCTTGAACTTTCTTCATCGTCATGGGGTGCTTTATTAGAAATGTCAGGACCCAAATTGATGTGCCTGCTATAGTCTCTGTCCCTCCAAGAAATATATCCTGCAACATAATAATTATATATATATATATGGAACAATAAATCTTTATTGAAATAATCAGTCTAAGTATATAATTAAATATGTTAAAAAAACAATTACCATTAAAAGAGCTTTGATAGTATCAAAAGTTAAATCAGCCGAAGTAGAATGATTCTTTTTCAACTGTAGCAAAATATCGATAACATCCTCTTCTGTGGAGTTTGGCCTGTTTGGATCAAGGTGTTCATCGACTAGTTTTTGATAGAACTGATCCATAAGTTTGAAATGTTTATCTAGCCGAGCACATTTTCCAGTAAGCTTATCAAGCCAACCTGTTAGAGGAAAATGATCGGAAAAATAGAAAGCTGCCATAACGGCTTGAGCTTCTTCAATGAGCACCTGGAATTGTTGTTTGTCTACTTCATCAAATATTTTACCAAAAGCAACTCTACAAATAATAGTATTTGTAAGAGTAATGAGTTCTTGGCTAAAATTATAAGGTTTGGACACTAGTGCACATTGAGCTATCTTGTTAATCATTTGAGTCACTTCATCTTCCCGGATGGGACGAAAAGATAACACCCTTTTTGCACTTAAAAGATGAAGAGTCGTGATCTTTCGCAGTTCCTTCCACTTTTCAGTGTATGGTGATAACACAACATCTGATCCTTTGTATGAAATCTGTTGAATTCCAAACAAATCAGGTCTACTACAAAAGTTTTGGTCATGAGTTTTCATTATTTCCCGGGCCATTCGCGGAGAAGAAACAACAATGGCTGGCCTAGAACCTAGCTTGAGAGACATGATGGGGCCATAAATTTTAGAAAGCTTCCATAATTGAGTTGGAAGGTTTGGCGGATCTAGAAGGTGTAGATGCCCAATTATAGGAAGTCCAGGAGGACCTGGTGGATGGGGAAGTGAACCTCGTTTTTGTGATTTGGGAAGAAGGAATAGGAAAAACCATAGGGGCAGAGCCAACAAAGAAAGAAGAAGTAAGGCCATTCTCGGATGATGATAATGAAGATTAAGGTTGTTTAAGCTTATTTAGAGATGATGTAGAATGTAAATATACATCTTTATATAAAGATATAGTATTGAGGTAACATGAATGTAAAAGTCTTAGTTTTGTGTAAAATATTTGAAAATATTTGATTTATTAATCAATTAAGAAATGATTGGTATCTGGAAAGATTTTTTCAAGATATTTATAAATATAAATCTCAACAATATTTTAAAAGATATCCTTCAAATTCAACAAAATCTCATTAATATCTAATAAATGTATCTCAGATTACAGATGTTACAATGCTAAAAAACCTCAAAAAATGTACAGTTTAAATCTCTACCATGTCATTGGTTTCGCAGGCTTGTTTAAAATAAATAAATTAAATAAAAGTTCAAAACTTGAGAATTAAGATAATACATTTTTTAATTTACTGAAAATTGTATGGTACACATGTAATATCATTACATTAATAAGATTATCAATCCCAAAAATTAGTTGATAAAACGGTTATGAATTGTATGCAAGTTCCAAGAAAAACTTTTTAACCTACAAAAGCTACAAACATCCGTAACTCACCAATATCGACACAAATGCACCAATAATTATGGTAAATTGTTTTGAAACATGTTTAAATAGTATCATCCTATGAAACATATACTTATAGTAATTAAGATTTTTTTTTGTAATAAATTAATTTGGAAGATATTGATATAAATGATGTTTTTATTTTTTGCATGTTTTAAATGCTTGACTATTACTAAAAGTTTTAGAGTGTTCATTGTCCTTATTGGTTACGTTTACAAGCTTGTATTGTATGTAATTGAACACAATCATATCGTAAAACTTGAATTTAAAATAAGGAAATCATAGATTATTTGAGTTGGTGTATTTAATTATGATTTTTAACATATTTTAAAGAGTTAATAATAAAGTGTGGATTTTCAAATATTGTTTTTTATTTCAATTTTACGCGAATTACGATAGAGATAATGTGGGATATTGTAGAAGTGATGTAAAGTTTGACCGATTAAGCATATTTCAATGATAAATCCTTCAATAATTATCAAGAAAACTAGAAAAAACCATTAAAATCTTTCATCTCATAAAATCCAAAAAAAATTATTAATTTTTGAATGTCGTCGTATTATAAAAGATTTATGAAATCGTAATTAAATATTACCTAATTTTTAAGAAAAATTAAAATCTCGATTCAATACCCCAAGATTCTTTTTAGAAGAATTCATAATCCTTATTGAATATCACTAGATTCATATAGATTTTGTTTTGTATAAAATACCAAGAGGTGTATTTAACTTGGATTTTAAAGTCATATGATTTACATTCATATGAATTTTTCAAAATCCAAATTCAAAACAACACAATTTTTAAATCCAAAAGAATTCTTTATAATTTTAATAAAAAATACCCCTTAGTATTATGTTGCTACCCCAATGAGACCCTCTTATAACAAGAAATGAGACCTAATGGGTAGTTTTGTAATTTAAATCAATTTATTTTATTAAAAAATTGAAATACGTATGATACACTCGTCACTTTTGACATGTTGCCTATCATTCATCATCCCACTGGCGTGTCCCTACACCACTATCAACATCGTCCACCCTCATCACGTCACACCGCTAGACAACAACCACGTATCCTACCATCACCATAATCGCACAACCACTAACTGAATCACCGAAATTTAAAGCAAATGACCAAAATAAAAATCACCTTCATGGTTCCATCACCACCATTATTGTAACACCTCCACATACAATTATCAAATTCAAATCAAATCACCAAAATTTAATTTACGATTATTAGAACCTATGCGGTAGAGAGCATGCATGTATACATCTAATAGCAAATCTATTATTATGTTATGCATTGCATTATCCCTTAATTATGGAGCCCTTCGTTTTTGAAAGTACTCAAATATAGTACTTAGAATTAGTACCTATATGTCTGCAATGAAATGTTCCCTCCGCCCCAATTTAGTTATCTTGTTTGACTTTTTTGAGGTTAATTTGACATAACTTTGACTAAAAACTAAAAATAATTCATTCAAAATTTCAAAAAATTGAAAATTACAATTTCAAGTAGATTTGCTGATCTAGTTAATGAAATATATGCAAATTTGAGTCAAATTTCAATCAATTTTAATGTTAAAAAGTCAAACAAGACAACTAATTTGGGACGGAGGGAGCATCATAATTTATATATATATATAGTTGCACTCCATGAAAAATACCTTATATAAAGAACAATAAAGAATACTTCTAAACCACATATTTAATGCACCCACACACAATTAAAATGCACCTTCACACACACGAACCCAACCCATTTTTTTCAAAAAAAAAATATTTCTGGGTGAACAGTGACTGCTGACGTGGCATGCCACGTTAGTACCTGCCACGTGGCACTACCACTTCATTAGTCAATGTTCACCCGATTTTTTTTTTTTGAAATCTAGTATGTGAGGGTGCATTTTAATTGGGTGGATGCCCTGGCGGGGCCGTTAAATATAATTGATTCAATGGTTTAGATTGATTCTCTAGTGTTCTTTATATAAGGGTATTCTTTATGGAGCAATGGCCTATATATATATATATATATATATATATATATATATATATATATATATATATATATATATATATATGCCATTGCTCCATAAAGAACACCCTTATATAAAGAACAATAACGAATCAATCCAAACCATTGAATCAATTAGATCTAACGGTCCCGCCAGAGGCACCCATCCAATTAAAATGCACCCCCACACACTAGATTGAAAAAACAAAAAAACCGGGTGAACATTAACTGGTGATGTTGCAGCCACGTTAGCAGATGCCACGTGGCAGCCACGTCAGCAGATGCCACGTGGTAGTTCCACGTGGCAGTGCCACGGGACAGTGCCACGTCAGCAAATGATGAAGTGTCATTGACACGTGGCAGTGCCACGTGACGCCTGCTGACATGGCCTGCCACGTCACCCAGCACTGTTCACCCGAAAAAAACCTTTTTTTTTAATAGTGTTCTTTATATAAAGTGTTCTTCATGGAGTGCAACTCTCTCTCTCTCTCTCTGTATATATATATATATATATATATATATATATAAAAGAAAACAAGAGATCCTTGATCTTTATCCTTGATTTCATTTTGATCCTATGGTCTAAATTATTTACATATCAGTTACTATTTTATTTATTTTATGCTAGAAGGGTAGTACATGTAAACATAATTACATTTTATATATACATTAAATACGCGTATATAGAAGAATCATTACCCTGCCATAACTCTATAATCATTCCATGTGCTCAAATTTAATATTTAATATCCATATTTATCTCTGTATAATTCCATAATTCATGCATTCATTTTTCAATTCTTTATGTAAAATATTTCATATAATCTTCTGATTATTTCTTTCCATATTTTTGTCACCCACGTTTAATATTTTAACTACAGAATCTTAATTTAAAATTTTTCATATCTATTCTTTTTAATATTTCTTTCCGTATTTTATGAAAATACACACCTAGAGGGGGTGAATAGGTGTAAATGGCTAACTATATCAATTTTAAGAATTTACCAGAAACAGCTTACTGATTTCAATTTTAACAGATGCAAATGGTACGCTGAATGTAAATGGTAAGCTGAATGCACAGACATTAAGTAAAATGCAGGAAAAATAAAGAACACCACAAACTTTTAGCCAGGTTCGACCCCTAATCCCCTATGGTCTACGTCCTGGTCCCTTACCAACTTGGTAAGAGAATATATTATTGATCAAAATAATCCAATTACAAGATACAACAATATATCTCCCTCAAACCCAGCTGTTGATACAAATGGCTTGCTGAATAGACCTGAAACAGATTATGCTCTCTAAGCTATACTACCCTAGTATACTTCTCTAGCAACAACCTCGACTCCCTACTATTCCAAGCTAAGTATCCAACAACTAACAATTACAATCGAAAATACAATTAATGATTAATACAACTCAAACTATAGATTCTCTAAATAAGCAATACAATAAATATATAGATATGAGCACGAGAGAATCAAGAAAAAGGATTTTGCAAAGTAAATCAGAGTTGTTTTTGTTCTTGTGGTTCTTGTATTTTCAGCAACCAAAAACGAACCAAGAACGAGTGTTTAAATACTTAACATAAACGGTCATAAATGAATCCAACAAATTCTCCAACGTTTGGATCCAATCCAACGTTTAATTTGTTACATTTGTTTACAACGTTAATGCTAACGTTAGAGAGAAAGAAGAAGAAAGAATAAACCAAATTTAGGAGAATTAAAATAACTCCCCTTAAATTCCTGCATCTCAATCATAAGATATATAACAATAATTTAACAATATCATAAAAACACATAATCACTCATCCATAAACTTAACTTAGCATAAACACCAACAAGTTCAAATATCACATTCCAAATTAAACATCAAGAAAACAAACACAACAAACACCAAGTACCAAGTTCAACAAAAAAACAACCATAACATAAGTTCAGAATAAACACTTAAATTCTCCTAAAATTGTCTCCCCCTTAATTCATCAAAAAAATCAAGAGTCTTTAGGAGTTTTGTCCACAGCATCATCATCTGTCTTGTTAATATCAGTGTCCAGTTTTGCATCATCTTAATCAGCTGCAATTGCTAGATCATCCAAACCTTGTTCATTATCCATTACTGAATGAGTTGTTGAAGTAGTACCAACAGTCTTGAGAAGCATCTCCTTAACCAATTTGATCTCATTGATGAACTCCTTCATAGCCACCTTGATAGTCTGATATTCAGCTTTGACATCCTTTATATCAGTTCTAAGTGCTTGAAACTCTGACTTAATTTCAGTAATTTGACCAGTAATGAGCATACTATCAGTCTGCAAAGACCTCAATAACAACATTCCAGATGAAGAAAAATCTAAAGCAATAGGAGTAGGAATTGAAGGTTCACCCTCATCTTGAATATTCTCTGAAGTTGGAGGTAAAATCCTTGAAACCTCACCATTCTCAATTTGAAGATTATTCAAAGCCAGAAACTTGGGATCAAAACCATCTTTCACAGTAATCTTAGTTGTATTCTTAAAATCCACTTTAAAAAATTCAAACACACGAGTAAGAAGCAATCCATACGGAACACCACTAACAGATTTGTCCAGTGTAGCCATCATTTTGTTCAGAATCAAAGAGCATAAATCAAAAGATTTACCAGTCATAAGCATTGACACGACAATAACATCTTGACATGTAAAGTTAGATTTGTTTCCTAAACGCTGACAAATGTGTGACCTACACAACTTGAACAACAAATGAGCCAATGGAGTAACCATAGTAGTCGAAGGAGGTGGAGCTTCCATAGGTTGTACATCACCAAATAACACTTTTAATTGATCAACAAATGAGAAATCAGGTAAAGAAACCTGACCTTGAGCAGTAAAAACATCAACCTCACTATCATTATCATATTTCAGAATTGAACATAACACATGCGGATTCAATTGAATCTTTTTCCCACCAACAACAGACATGCAATTACCAAACTTATCAGCCCGCAGATTAGCATAATATTCACGAACTAAATCGGGATAATAAACCTTAGGTAAATCCAACAGAAATGATTCCATACCCAAATCTTAAAATATCTTAATAACACCACATTGAATAAGAACAGAGACGAACTTACTTGCAATTGGTTGTCCAGGGATGATTGCACGAATACCTAGTTCCATGTCTTGATAACGTGTCTCAAACTCTGGTGAAGCAAAGTTAGGAGACATCATCTTAGCCTTCTTTGAATTAGGAGTCTGTTCCACTTCATTAGCACTCTCAGAGACATTCTCACTCAAATCAACAACCGATGGAGACTGATTAGCCAAGAGATTAGACTTGCGTGCCCTTGTTTTACGAGTCATGATGAACCAGAAAACTGAAAAAACCTTAATCTCTGTTTGAGAAAAACCCTAATCGCCGCTTGAGAGAGCGTGTTTGCGTAGAATGAATAAACTAAACCATCGTATCCCAACTCTTATTTGTTTTGATAAAGTTTTAGGGAAGAATTTTTAGGACAAAAAAAAAAATCAATATAACACTTATCTAAAACAAACAGATAAAACAAAAAAAACAATAACCACGGAATACATTATCATTTAATCAGATAAACACAGAATGATAAATCAAAACAAATCAATTTAAATCACTTAGAAGCATAAAAACATCTAATTCAAACAAATGGTAAGCCAGAAGTAATGACAAACAGTATACCAATTGTAACAAACGATTGAGACAAATGGTAAGCTAACCTGACCAGCAATTACCATTTAGCATGCTGATTTACACAGAACACATGCCAATTTCCCTTCGAATGATTAAAAATCTTTCCTCAGCAAGGGGCTTTGTGAAAATATCAGCTAGTTGAAATTTTTTTGGAACAAATACCAATTCTATCTTGTCTTTAGCAACATTATCTCTCAGGAAATGGTGTCGAGCATCAATATGCTTCGTTCTTGAGTGATTCACCGGATTCTTCAAAATATTAATGGTGCTAGTGTTGTCACAATTGATTGGAATCTTTCCACACTTGATATCAAAGTCCCTTAGTGTTGAATCATCCATAGAATCTGAGAACAACAGCTACCAGCTGCTAAATATTCTCCTTCGGCCGTGGATAAAGCAACAGAAGCTTGTTTCTTGCATTGCCATGAAACCAAGCTTTGTCCAAGGAATGTACAAACACCACTAGTACTTTTTCTATCAACTTGATAACCTGCATAATCTGCATCACTATACCCAACAAGATCAAAAGCATTTGTGATAGGATAGAAAAAACCAAAAGTAATGGTACCACTTAAATATCAAAAAATTCTGTTAATTGCATTTAAGTGAGACTCTTTAGGATTGGATTGAAACCTTGCATAAACACACACACACACACACTATACATGATGTCAGGTCTAGAAGCAGTCAAATATAATAAACATCCAATCATACCTCGATACTTTTTGATATCAACAGCCTTACCATTTTCGTCTGCAGTCAGCTTGTTGTTTTGAGTCATAGGAGCTGATTTTGGCTTAACATCTTCAAAACCAAATCTCTTGAGCAGATTCTTTGTATACTCAGATTGATGCACAAAAGTTCCATCTTTAGATTGCTTGATTTGAAGATCCAAGAAATAATTGAGCTCACCCATCATGCTTATCTCAAATTCAATATACATACACTTAGAAAACCACTCACACAAAGATTCATTAGTAGATTTAAAAATAATATCATCCACATATATTTGTACAACAAGAATATCTTTACCATTTTGCTTAATAAATAATGTAGGATCGATTTTACCTCGAATGAATCCATTTTTGAGTAGAAACTTACTAAGCCTTTTTTACCAAGCTCTAGGAGCCTGCTTTAAACCATAAAGAGCCTTCTTTAGCTTGAACACATAATCTGGATATGTTCATGTTCAAATCCAGGAGGCTATTTGACATAAACTTCCTCTTCCAGCAAGCCATTTAGAAACGCACTCTTCACGTCCATTTGATATAGCTTGAATTTCTAGAAACATGCATAGGCCAGAAGCATCTTATTGATTCTAAACGAGCAACAGGAGCATAGGTTTGATCAAAGTCAATGCCTTCCTGTTGATTATATCCTTGAGCCACAAGCCTTGATTTATTTCGAGTAACGGTGCCAAATTCATCAACTTTATTCTTGAACACCCATTTTGTTTCAATGATTGAAGCATCCTCTGGTGGCTTGACAAGTTCCCAAACATCACATCTTTCAAATTTACTTAATTCTTCTTACATAGCCATAATCCAATTTTCATCTTCTAATGCTTTATTGACATTTTTAGGTTCTTCTTGAGCTAGAAAAGCAGCATGAGCACAAAAGTTAGCTTTTCCTTTTCTTGTAGTGATTCCATCTGTAATATCACCAATGACCAACTCTGGGGGATGATTCTTAACCGTCCTTGTTGACCTAGGTAAAGAATGTTGAGCTATTTCCTCATGAGTTGTCTTTCTCATCTTTGCTGGTGGTGAATGATCTTCTCCATCATAGAGAGGTAATTTCTCAGTAGCCCTTGAACCCCTAGGACCTTCCAAAGTCATTTTTGCCATTTTAGAAATTGCATCTTCAACTTCAGCTTGCTGATTTGAAGTTCCAGCTTGCTGATTGCTAGTGTCTGCATCCTTCCTGGCTTGCTGACTTCCAGTTTCAGCAGTACTATTAGCTTTCTGATTTGATCCAGTAACTTGAGGTTGCATGCTATCACTTTCACCTGCAAATTCTTCCTCATCTCTTGACAGATCTTTGTTAGGTTCTTGAAAAGTAACATCAATATATTCTTCAACAATACGTTTAGAAATATTATAAACTCTATATGCTCTACTTGTTAAAGAATAACCAAGAAAAATAGCCTCATAAGATTTAGCATCGAATTTACCATCATTACCAATTGTTTTGAGCACAAAGCACTTTGAACCAAAAATCTTGAAGTAACTGATATTTGGCTTCTTGTTCCTCAACAATTGATATGGTGTTTTGTCCAAAATAGGCCTGATTATAACTCGATTCAACACATAGCACGCTGTATTCACATCTTCGGCCCAAAAACTTCTAGGCAGCTTGCTTTCTTGCAGTAGAGTTCTTGCTGTTTCTTGAAGTGACCTATTCTTTCTTTCCACCACTCCATTTTGTTGTGGAGTCCTTGGGGCAGAAAATTCATGGGAGATTCCTCTTTCTTCACAATAAGCAATGAAGTCTTTATTGATAAATTCACCTCCTCTATCACTTTTTATACCTACAAGTCTTGTATCAAGCTTGTTCTCAAGTAATTTAATCATCTTCTCAAACTCATTAAAAGCACAATCTTTAGTGCGAAGAAACAATACCCATGTAAATCTAGAATAATCATCAACAATTACAAAACCATATTGTTTACCTCCAATACTCTTATAAGATTCTGGACCAAAGAGATCCAAATGCAGAAGTTCTAAAGGTTTAGAAGTTGATACCATTTTATTTGCTTTGTGTGAACTTCTAATCTGTTTGCCTAATTGGCACGTTGAACATACCTCTGTCTTAGTATACTTGATTTTGGGTAGTCCTCTGACCAGTTTCTTGCTTGATAATTTGTTGAGCAAGTCCATATGTGCATGTCCCAATCTTCTATGCCAAATATAAGGGTCATTGTCCATTGCAGCCAAATAGCACGATGTTTCCTGCTTATCAAAGTCCAATATATATATATATATATATATATATATATATATATATATATATATATATATATATATTACCTTCCCTTCTAGCAACTAGGGGGACTTTGTTAGTACCAATAGTAATAATAGTTTTATCAATGCCAAAATGAACAAGATGCCCATCATCAAATAATTGAGTGACACTAAGCAAATTGTAAGTAAGACCTTTGACATATTGAACTTTATCAATTGAAATATTACTATTACCAATAGAACCGGTACCAAGGATTCGAAGAGTCTTGCTATTTCCAATAGTAAGCCTTCCACCCTTCTTCATTTGGAGACTTATGAACTGAGACTTATCTCCACACATATGTCTAGTGCATCCGCTATCCAAAATCCATTATTTTGACTTCACTTTAGCAGAAAGACATATCTACAAAACAAACAAATACCAACTCAATGTTTTGGTACCCATATTGGTTTTGGTCCAGATTGGTTAGCAGCAAGAATATATAAAACATTCAAATCAGATTTCTTGATCCACATTTGGACCACTTTTGGTGACTGATTCTGCCTTCTTCCATTCTGTTGGTAAGCCGTTTGCCTTCTGCCAGAAACATTCTGGTAAGCTGATTGCTGTCTAACTAGTCCATTCTGGTATGATGTTTCCTCTTATGATTGACTTGAGCAACATAATTCTTTTCCAGATGACCTTTTCCACCATACTTGTTGCATGTCTTCTAAGGCATAGCATAGTTTTAGGGTATGCCATTCCTTCCATCATACTTGAGCGCCTCATCTTTCTTGTTGAAGTTTAGACCAACACCTTCTCTGACAAAAGGTACATTAGTCTTTTTCATCATTGTCTTTAAGCTGTCTTCTCCTTGAATAAAAGTTTACATGCCTTGCTTGAGATCTTTGACTTCTTTTTCTAGAAGTGTGATCAATTCAGCTTGCTGTTTGATTAGTTCAGCTTGCTGGAATCTTTTTTCAGCATATTTTGAAGACTCAGCTTGACTAGCCTCTCTAAGCTTTAACGTTTTCAGATTCTCATCTTTAGCTTCAATTTCTGACTTTAGATCTTGAGTTCTTTCATGAGCACCTCATTCCTCTTTAGAAGTACTTTGTTAACTCCTTCGAATTGAATAATTTTCTCCTTTAGATCAGCAAGAAGATCATCATGATTGTTTGCAGGAGCCTTCTCAACCATTAGATCAGAAATGATTTTCCTCAAATGAGCATTCTTCTTTTTAAGCTCATTATTCTCATTTTTCAATTCTATTAACTCAATAATAGATACATTACTTGGTACCTGCATGGTTAGTTCATTTTGCATAATAGGAGTAGAAGGTAAATAAGAATTAATTGAGTTTACCTCACTAGCATCATCTTCTGATTCAGAATCATCACTATCCACATAATCCTCTTTTATGGATCCTTGTGGAGTATCTTCATCATTTAGTCCTACAAGAGCCAAATTCACCATGTCTTCACTTGAGTCACCACTGGAATCTGAATCATCATCACTCCAAGTCAATAGAGCCTTTGATTTCTTCTTGTTTTTGAAAGTAGCAGGCTATTTTGACTTTAGGTTGTAGCAGTCCCCTTTATAATGACCAGGCTTGCCATATTCGAAACAAGTTTGTTCCTTGGATTCCTTAGAGCCCTTCTTGTTGTTGGAGAAACTTCCTCTATCCCTTTTCATTCTGTTCTACTTTTCAATCAGCCTCTTGATCTTCTTTGTAATAAGTGCAAGTCCTCCATCTGATTCTTCATCAGACTCTGCTAGCTTGCGGTTTGTAGATTCTGCTGGCTTGCTGTTGTAGAATGGAGAGCCAAATTCTTCATTTTGGCTAGAGGAGCCAGAACACCTTCAACCTGACTATAATTTATCTTGCTTTCAGACTGTTCTAGCTCAGCAAATACAGCTAGGTGATCCATGGTGTCAATTTTTGGAGATGATTCCAAAGCCGTGACTTGAGCCTCATAAATGAATGGTACAGCACTTAACACTTTCATGTTAATCTCATCTTGTGGAATATTCTTTCCAAGTCTCTTTAGTGTATTTATAGTGACCTGGAACCTTACTTGACTTTCCTTGATAGTTTCACCATCCTTGAGCTTGAAATTTTCGAAGTCATTCATCACCTTGCTGCGTTTCACCTTTCTTAAAGATTTCGAACCTTCATGATAGGCTTCCAAAGCATCCCACATTTCCTTTGCTGACTTTAATGAAGAGACTTTGTCATATTCTGCTTGATCCAATGCATTCATTAGAGAGTTTCTAGCTTCTCCATTATAACCAAATTTGATAACCTCATTGGGAGTAAGATCATCAACATCTTTTGGCTTGCCATCCTTGTCCAGAAATTCAAAGTTTCCTCTGCACAACTCTCAATACCAGTTGCTTCTTGGACAGGTATGTTTCCATTCTGCCTTTCCACCAGTTGTAATTTTCCGAGCCAGTGAGGAGATGAGCCCTATAATCAGATTTTTCTTCGAGAGAAGGTTCAGCCATTTCGATCGATACTTTCCTGTTACAGAAATGTTAGTATACCAAGATTTGATACCAAATGAAAATGCACACCTAGAGGGGGGTGAATAGGTGTAAATGGCTAACTATATCCAATTTTAAGAATTTACCAGAAACAGCTTACTGATTTCAATTTTAACAGATGCAAATGATACGCTGAATGTAAATGGTAAGCTGAATGCACAGACAGTAAGTAAAGTGCAGGAAAAATAAAGAACACCACAAAATTTTATCCAGGTTCGACCCATAATCCCCTATGGTCTACGTCCTGGTCCCTTACCAACTTGGTAAGAGAATATATTATTGATCAAAATAATCCAATTACAAGATACAACAAAATATCTCCTCAAACCCAACTGTTGATACAAATGGCTTGCTGAATAGACCTGAAATAGATTATGCTCTCTAAGCTATACTACCCTAGTATACTTCTCTAGCAACAACCTCGAATCCCTACTATTCCAAGCTAAGTATCCAACAACTAACAATTACAATCGAACAATACAATTAATGATTAATACAACTCAAACTATAGATTCTCTAAATAAGCAATAAAATAAATATATAGATATGAGCTCGAGAGAACCAAGAAAAAGGATTTTGCAAAGTAAATCAGAGTTGTTTTTGTTCTTGTGGTTCTTGTATTTTCACCAACCAAAAACAAACCAAGAACGAGTGTTTAAATACTTAACATAAACGGTCATAAACGAATCCAACAAATTCTCCAACGTTTGGATCCAATCCAACGTTTAATTTGTTACATTTGTTTACAACGTTAATGTTAAAGTTAGAGAGAAAGAAGAAGAAAGAATAAACCGTGTAAGACCAGTTCTTCAGAGATATATACGTACATAAAACACGTATAAAAGATTTAAAAGAAGATAAGGGTTTTAGTTGGAAACAAACTCCTATAAATTAGTAATTCTAATTTGAATGAAAAGATATAATTTAAAATGAGCTCATACATATATAAATACGTATTCCATATTAAAATTACCCTTACAGTTGTTTAAAAGTCCATCTCTATAATAACTCCTTGATTTCCGCATTCCTAAACTTTCTGGACTGTTGATTGGCTTGCTGATTGTGATCTGACCATGAGCAAATGGCTTGCCAAACTATCACTGTATTCGCTTGCTGTTTATGACGTACTGATTATACAATCAGTAAACTATTTTGCCATGCAAAACCAAGTTAGTAAACTTTCTTAACAATCTGAGTACATAACGGTTTTTTTTATCTGAGTATATAAAAAAAAACAAAAAGTGTTTGGTTGGCCGTTACGTAGAATGCACCAACATAACACAAAGCCCAATACATAATTTGCAAGGCCACCAAGGAACAAAACCCAGCCCAATACTACCAGCAATATTATCTTCAAAACTACTAGCACTCTAGCAGCATATCAACAATCCAACAAATGACCATTCCACAGATAATTACTAAATTAATACTTAAAATATAATACCTAGACTACTAAAAAAAGAGCCAACGATTCATCTTCAATCAGACTTGGAAACATGCTTGTTAAACTACGTCATATTCTGAGCAAGCAAGACCTCATCTTCCCCCAACGCATCTTCATCAGCAACATCAGCTAGTAGGTCAAGCTCATGAACCGATCCCCTATCACCCCAAGCCCCTTGCCATTGCTCCGTGACTCGAACACCCTACCAAGGACATGCAAGAATCACCATACGATCCCAAGTCTCGGCACCATGGCTAGCCAAGTACCTCGCAAGAGAACTAGCATTAATGTTAATTATTGACCTCACATCCATGCGAAAGTTTCAGTCTGCCCTGCATTGGATTAGTTGTTGGACCACATATAATCTGGCACCACACCCAATTTAGTTGCAGGTTTTATATCAAAGTGGTCACCCATTCCACTCGAATCTATCAAGTATACCACCCATTCAAAAACTCATTAAAGTCATAATAAATATCAAAGTGGCCACCATTATGGTACTCGGAAAGTATAAATAATTTTTCATCGAGTTCTACACATTTTTCTTGAATACTACTATAATCAAATGAAAGGTTATGAATTCTAGTATTTATGATAATATATTTTGAATTTAATAAGTTTAAAAATATATTTTTTATTTTGTTGTCATTTTCCTTGTTTTAATTAAAAATAAATAGTAAACGAATTTTTAAAAATCTAAATATATTATCAGAAATACTAGAATTATTAACCTTTCATTAGGTTAGGTTATGGAAGCATTAAAGAAAAATGTGTAAAACTCGATTAAAAATTATTTTTACTTCCCGAATACTATAATGGGTGACCACTTTGATATTTATTATGATTTTAATGATTCAAATGTATCATTTTTGAATGAATGGTGGATGGCCTCTCTGATATAAAACCCATATAAAACCCTACCCATTTAGTTGCATTATGCAACTCCGAGTAAGCCTCTTCATTGTCAGTTTCAAGTTCAAAATCATGATTATCGTCCAAATAAGCCCTTTTCATGCCTTCAAGCATAGCATATAGTTCATTTAGACGCCTATCTTCGATGCCCAGGTCCCGACAGCCATCTCACGACCTCTATGATTCCTTAAAATTTTATTAAGATTATTTTAAATGTTTAAAATTTGATTAAAGTGTAGAGTAGATTTTGAAATGTATGTTATTATAATATAAAAAAAATTCACTATTGTCCTTTAGCAAAACATATAAAAAATTAATATTTTACGAGATTCTTTTAACTGTTTAAACGTAATATTTTGGATAATTCATAGTTTAAAGTATTTTTTAAATAAAAATTGACTTATTAATTATTATTATTATTATATTTAGAGATTTAACTTTTTTTATAAACTTAGATTTTTTTTTTTGAAAGGTAAACTTAGATTTTTTTTTTGTTTTTGTATTGTCTATTATAAGATTGGTATATATTTTTTAAAATTAGATTTCATTAAAATGTAATAAAAATATTTTAATGATTCGCTTAAGTGTTTCAGAATAATTTTGGGGAAATATCCTATTTTGTAAAAATGAAATTCAATAGGATCATTTACAAAAATATCCTAAGTGTTTTACTGCAATATTTTTAATATTTTAGAATTTTTAATCTTTCAATTCATTAAATAAGTTAATTTGTAATTTTTTAAGATTTTCTTAAGTGTTGCAATGCTTGTGATGTTTTAAAGTAGATTTTGAGAATGTATGTTATTTTTATATAATGAAATTCACTATTATCTTTTACAAATCACATTTTCAAAAGTGTTTTTATGAATAATAATTTAGTATGTAATATAAAATTGAGATTTTATAAAGCATTTGTTATAACATTCGTATACCTAAAAATCTTATGTAAATACTTTTTGTATTTTTCAAAATTTGATGATTTTTAATTCAATAGTTAGATTTTTTAAAGTGTTCTTTAATGTATTATTATGGAACCCAAAAATATAGAACTCAAAATTGTATTGTAGTGGAACTCAAAAATAATTTTAGAATGGTATACATTTTTTTTTTGTAGGAATACATATTACAAATTATGTAAAAAGAAATTTGATTGAGCTAATAGACAATCTTCCTTAGTTATTTTTTTAAAAGTCTACAATCTTAAACAGAGAAGAAAATATTACAACCTTATAGCAAAAACACCTCGACTAAGACTGCAACACAATTGTTTAGACAAAACACGAAAAAATGACAAATATACTGACTTTTTCCCGCGCTGTTACCAAAATAACGATTCTCGGATTTAGGGCCATTAATACCCATCTAATAAGTCTATCATGAATGAGTAATATACCTCCTACCCAATGAAGAGCTGACTCCTCCTCTGCAACTTCTTCGATTTCGGTGATTCTTCACTTTTTTGATATTACAGATTTCCTACTTCAATCAGATAAAACAATCACTGCTAATAACAACCAATAGATGAAACAATCTAACTGGTCGCTGTGGTTATCGTTGTGTGTAAATACACACACAAACGCATATACAAACACATGTTACGCATCTACCAAATGCGTAACAAAAGAAAAAAAATCAATACAAACCATATTACTCCTTCCGTAAATGCGTAATAAGCCTTGTTATCCTATTCTGAAATGCGTAATACATATTACACCTTCCATAAATGCGTAATAGCTCTTGTTACCCTATTTTGAAATGCGTAATATGTATTACCCCTTTAATAAATGCGTAAGTACTTTGTGGTATTCTTGTCATGTGGTATATATTTTTGTGGTATTGTTGGCCATTGTCCAAAACACTCATGCAACAGACCAAACAACTCTCCAATATTAGTAACCAGAACACCCGATATAGAATTTTACAACTGAAAATATCTATTAAGATTTTAATTTAAAAAAAAAAATTCAAATACTATTTCAACTCTTATGAAATCGCATAGACAAAATCAAAATCTAAAAGACAGACCCAACTTTAAAGGTGTGCGAACAGCCGGGCTCCATAAATAGCCTCCAAATTTTCCAAACCAATTTATACTTTTATATATACTAGCATATAGCCCGTGCAAAGCACGAGTTACTTTTAATTTTTTAAAATTTGTTTATATTGTAATATAAGATTATAAATATTAATTTTCATATATTATTGTAAGAATTCAAAACTTACATCTTTGTATATAATAATTTTTAGTATTAAATATAAAATAATATGTTGTTGGTGGGAATCGAACCTTGGACCTCTTATATAATAACTTTTAGTATTATTATATCTAACGGTCATGATCTATTTGAATTGATGATCTAACGGTTGTGGATGATGGATAACCAAAAATGGGGGATAACCAAAAAAGGGTTTAACCAAACTACAAATTATACCCCATTTTACTTATTATAGTATAGTATAGTATAGATAGTATAGATACATGTATCACTAAAAATTAAACCAGAACATTCATTTCAAAACTTTGAAGTTACGCCTTCTTCCTAGGAAATCACATCATTTGTGCTCACATGTACCTAAATCCATATAATTTTTTTGTTTGTATCAATCTTCAAGCTTAAATTATCCATGGTTATTAATTTCATTTTCAATGGTAAAAAAATTATCCTATTTATTCTCTTTGTTTTCAATTTTTTTAAGTGGCACAGGGCCCCAAAAACGTTTAAGAATGATCTGCTCAGAGATGATATCAATTAACATTAGGGTTTTTCTTCATTTTGCAAATGATACTCCTTTTCATCATCAAGTCTTGGGGTTTTCCTCCCATCTAAAAGGCATATGACATAGCCTATTTGTAATTCGCTGATCCTACTCAACTTAAATTAGATTGTAATAAGTAAATTATATTTTAAGTGTCATAGGAATCTCAAATAGTACTATCAGTCAGAAGAAAAATTATTAAAGTCAATCTACAGAATTGAAGATTACTCCATTGAAAGAAGTTCAGACTGTTGATCGAGCCTCAGTGAAGTATTTGATAAGGAATGGATTCATTTAGAGTGACAGAGATTTCTACAATGACAGACCAAGAATAGACAAAGTTCAAGAGAGTTGAAGAGAGATGAGAAAATAAAAAAAGAACCACATTTTAAAATCAGAAATGAAGAACAATCATTGGAGTTAGTCGTTCATGAACCAGACAGTACATCGAACGTCAACAGAAAATTCAGTGGTAATTCTTTATTAGTTTCAGTGGTTCAAGGAAAAGAATTGACCTTCAGAGGTTCATAATTATTCTCCTTTAATTAATTAAATTATGCAGTTAATTTAATAAATAAATTAATTTATTCAAAATTAATTTATTCATTAATTTAATCATTACGTTAATTAAATCAGAATTATTATGTAAAAGAAAAAGAATTAAATGATTAACAAATAAATCATTTAATTCATTTAAACTGAAATTGTGCTGGTACTACCTTTTCAGAAAGGTAGTGCCGAAGGTAGTAATGGCTATAAACAAAGGTAGTACCGAAATCTCTCAAAGGTAGTACTTGGTGTTTTTAAAGGTAGTTTCAGTTTAATTAAAGGTAGTGTTGGAAGGTAGTTTTAGTTCATTTTGAAAGGTAGTTCTACAAAGGTAGTACCGAAATACAGTAAAGGTAGTTCGAGGCATATAATTCGAATCAAAGACAGGGACTTATAAAGACTAAAGCAGCAGCCAATCAACATACACAACATAATATCCAAAGTCAAGAACAGATCAAAATCTCTCTCTCTTCTTCAATACGAAAAAGAAACCTGCAAGAGCCATTTAATTTATGTAAAATCAAGTTCAAACCATTTGTAATATTTTATCCACTGGAATTTGTTTATTTACTACTCTTGTACTATTAGCGAGTTTTTACTCCTAATTTATATCTCGATTTTTATTAACAAATCTAGAAAAGTTCGTGTTGAATTTTCTAATTTGTTTTTATTAACTAGATATTACTTTGTACTGTGATTGTAACAATCCTCAAGTTTAATATATCGTTATATTCAACTTGAACTTTGTTTCATTTAATTCCGCACAAATTTGTTTAACCTAGTTTAAATCAACCGAACAAATTTTGATTAAACGGTATAGTTTGTATTTAACCCCCCTTCTACGAACTTATAGGACCTAACAATTGGTATCCGAGCCATTTGATTGACATAAAAATCATGATCCTATTTTTCATTAATTAAATCTCAAGCTCAAATTTTTTAACTCAATTAAAAAATTCAGAATGTCTGCCCAAAAAGTTAGTAGAGTTAAGATACCCCCATTTAATAAGGATAATTATGATTTATGGAAGAAGAGGATGTTACTGTTTATTCGTGTGGCCAACCCCAAATATAGGAGTGTCTTACAGACAGGGCGAAAGGTTCCTATGACTTTCGAACCTGTAGTAAAAGTAAATAGAGTTTTTACTCCTGCAGTCTCTTATCCAAAGGACCCTGCTTCTTTTACTCCTACCAATCAGGATGATACAGAATTCTATTCAATGTAGGAGCTGGAGTTATTGGAAGATGAGACAATGGCATTGGTTGCAAGGAGGTTTAGTAATTTTAGATTTGGGAGAAATCCAAACCTCAGATTCAAGTCCACTGGGAACAGATTCCCGAGAGGTGGTTCTTTAACCTCTAGTAGCACAAAGGATGGCTACACGACTGGAGTTGTGGACAGAAGCAAGATTCGTTGCTACAACTGCAATGAACTTGGACACTTTGTAACTGAGTGCCAGAAACCAAAGCAGATTAAAAGGAGAGAATATGCTTCTAAAACAAAGAAAGGAAGCAAGGCCTATGTGGCAGGTGGAAAGACTTGGGATGAACTGATAGTGATGAAGAAGAAATTGGAAATCTTGCATTGATGGTTGATGCTGAAATCATCAAGTATGGTCCCAAATCTCAGGTAAAATTCACTGACGCAGAAATGTTATATCATCTTAATGGTACCTTGGATTGTGCATAAAGAGGTAATAAAAGAATGCTTCTGGAAAATACTACTCTTGAAAATGAAGTAGTTGAATTAAGAAAAGTGCATGTTAATCAAGGTGAGCTTAAAACACAAGTATCCTTCCTTGAGAATAGGGTTAAATGCTATAGAGAGTTAGAAACCATTCTTAAGGATAAGATAGCTGGTCTTGAACTCAAGGTAACTGCTGTGTTTAATTCTTATAAAGCTGCTAAGGACATATTCAACAAACAAGTTGTAGACCAAATCGTAGGAATAGGTTTTGGCTACAATGAGGCTGTTAGATTATTAGGCATAAATACCCCAACCTTGTTGGTGCTAAGGAAAGGGGTATACCACATGTGCTTAAGGGAGTTGATGATCCCCTCTTTAGAAAGTCAGTTGCAGAACCACCTAATTTGCTTTCTATGGTTATTAAGGAAGAGATGCGCATTGAGGACATTGTTAATGGCATAGTCCTGAATATTGATAAATTTGTTAAGGACACTTCAACTACAAATGTTAAATCTAAAAAGGTTGTGCCTAAGAGATCAGTTAAGGTTGTTGAGTCAACCAGTTCTTCTACAACAGGATTAAGT
Source organism: Saposhnikovia divaricata (assembly GCA_036435485.1). NCBI lineage: Eukaryota > Viridiplantae > Streptophyta > Magnoliopsida > Apiales > Apiaceae > Saposhnikovia > Saposhnikovia divaricata. Next base: position 60,068,150 of record CM071597.1, on the reverse strand, counting down.
GCTGATAATGTGAATAATTGCAATAACATGCCTAACATGCATGCCATGCCTGTGAATCATTCATCTCATAAACCATGTGGTATCTTGAACTGCATGCAATGTGCCTTTAATGTTATGTCTGCATATTTTAATTGTATGCATGCAACTAATAGTATGAGTGCTCCAAGACAATACATGAACAATAGGAAGCATGTTAGATCCAGAACTGCCAGCCCACCTAATCCTAGATCAAGGACTTGCTTTTTAGCCCCTCTCTCACACATCACCCATCAACTTGCTAGCATATATTCAACTATATACATCATACAATATATATATATATATACACACACTTTACCCCCTCTCTCACATATCACCCATCCTTGGTTGTATCTTGCATAGCCTATGGACCAACTTTGGATCACTTGCAAGCCATCCACACACCCAAAACGTCTAAAACACACCATCCACACTCACACAATCACCTATACACCATCTTCATTGTCCATCCTTCATCCAACCTCTAGCAATTCATTTATTTTACGTGGAGGAGAGTTGTGTAAGGCCCACTTGCTTGGAGGCACATATATCAACTACAATCAACTCAACCAAGAAATTTGAGAAGATCCCTACAATATATACATACGCAAACGTATCTTATATTCAAAAGAGAGAAACGCAAAAGCTTTCATTGATTTGATTGAAGAATATCTATTGTTTAATCATATAGAAATATTGAAATCATTGTTGCTTTAGTTGTAGCTATATCTTTCGATATAGTAATATTGTTTACATTATTGTATTCATATCTTTCGTTGCGATAATCATTCGATTGTCAATTTAAGCTACGAGCTTTTTAACTTTTTACTACAAAGATATTTAACCTGTAAACTTGTGTGTTGGTTAGATCATGATTAAGTTCATATTCTACACTTGAGTTTTACGAAAAATAGTTAATATTGTATTCACCCCCTGTACAATACTTTACGAGACATAACACCAGTAATTTGCATTACTTTTACCTTTAGATTATCTTTTGTAAATATTTGGTAATCTTCATTGTACTCCATTTGAAATGGATTGTAAATTCAGTCAAGTCAATTCGATTACATTTAAAACTAGTATCTTTTTTACAACCTTAATGTCGACTAGTTTCAAAAAGATGGCTAGTACGAACATAAATAAATATAACTACTAGCGTGAACAATAATCTAGCTTACCTCAATTAGGTTAACATCTTAGCCCAATCAACTAGAAAGAATAATTAACTAGTCTCCTCACAAAGACCTAAAGAACTTTACCTAGATAACTAGACAGATTCAGTTAGCTAGTTTATAGTAGTAATCTCAATATTGAATAGCCAATGAAAATTATTAGCTATTTAGATAAAGTATCGTAACATGATTCGTAAGATTGCTTAATTGATAATATAGAGGATATTATAGGTCAACATCTTAACCCAATCAACTAGAAAGAATAATTAACTAGTCTCCTCACAAAGACCTAAAAAACTTTACCTAGACAACTAGACAGATTCAGTTAGCTAGTTTACAGCAGTGATCTCAATATTGAATAGCCAATGAAAATTATTACCTATTTAGATAAAGTATCGTAACATGATTCGTAAGATTGCTTAATTGATAATATAGAGGATACTATTGTTCATAACAATTATAAGTCACCAATAATATATATCACAAAAATCATCACAGTCAACATAATGAGACAGATAATCAATTTCACATTAATAATAATAAAATATCATATTAATCTTATGCTCATAAAATTGAACACGTAAATATGAATAATTTCGGATACGTTATAAATATAAAACATATAACCCACAGTTAAAACAAAATTAATATTTACACTCCTGCATACTTGAAATATAACACTTTTATATGTTGAATTCATTCGGCGCCACACTAATACCACCGTACACCATTTCTTTTCCTGGTTAGTTCATTTGAGGCTTCCATCATACTACTTAAAATTAGTAGTCCATGTAGCATCCCAAAATCCGAGGTACAGATATGGGGCCACTAACTATAAACAATATTATACATCTCTGAATATAAACAACATAAACTAATAAAAACCCCTTAACCAAGATCGCATACAGGTTATGGTATGAAACAAACTATCAAATTATTTTATTACAATCCAACCTCAGAATAAAAATGTTATACAATTTTTACGAATAGACAAATCACTGTCTAATTACATATCCAACCTTGACAATTCCCAATCCATTATTTGAAAAAGTCCATAACTCGAACGTCTCCTCTCGCTGTCTATAGAGCAATACCAACTGGCCACTAGATTCTCTGAGTATATCTAACCACTGGAGAAGTAAACAAAAGCAAGAGTGAGCCAACAATGCTCAGCAAGTGTAAATAGTGATAACAATTTCAATAACGATGACAATTCTGATAAACAAAAGAGTTTCATCTCATTCTTTGAAAGAATCAGTTATATCGACTTTTCGATTGCCACGAGGGCCAATAATCCTCCCTTCATAAGGTGCATCAAGAACTAGAACTGACAAGAGTTCTGATATCGAAATAATATTAAAACAGACTTCCAAGGAGTCAAGAACTAAACATCTCAATTTCAGAGTATAGATTAGAATTGGAATTTTTATTTATTTTAAGAAAAACATCAAGGTTAGGCTGCTGATCAGTCACGCACTAACCCCGGACAAACCCACACAGCATTGTCCTTAATTGGATCCATGGCACACATTGGCCTTAACATCTGACCACGAATCTGGTCTTACCTCGAAGGGTTTAACGCCCCAAGGGCCACTTTTAAAAACATTTCCAATTCTAAATCATCCACACTAGGTGTCGGAACAATCGACAACCTTTGCCAACCAACAACTGGAAAACTCACGTTCCTGAACAACAATAACTCGTAATTAAGATTCAATAAGGAAACAACAATATCTTCTAGAATCGACAAGTTCGATACAATACAGGGTGATAAATGAATAATCAAAATATTCAACGGATATCGACAAGTTCGATAATGAATGGAACAGGGAATATAAAGAACGATAATTCGAATAGGTATCGACAAGATAGATATGAGTATTGAGGAACATTGTCATTAACTTGAATAAAGAGTAAATCGACTTGGGCAACGATAAGAGATATAAATTGCAACCAGATTATCAACATATGAAATTCTACGTTAGAGCGAGGACATAGGCAAGCACTACGCTTTTAATAAAATTTTCAACACATTGCAAGGCTTAACTGACATAAACGATTAAAGTAGTTTAAACGATTATTTGTAAAATAATTTCAGGATAGTTAGTCGCAATCAGTTTGAAGGAAACATTTTCATAAAGGGGTCCACTGGAGAAATTATGTGAAAAATCAAGAATTTTATTAACAGGTATTCGTGGAAATTTTAAACTTGGATTCTCTCTATTTAGAACATCTTTTAAACTTTTTTGAAGAAAATAAAAGAAATAGTATTCAGTTGAGGAATCCAATGCCATAGCTTGAGTAAAGTATTTAAGCGGGAAAGGTTATATTTAAGGTTCTTTTAAAAACTTGGTATTCGAATTAGGGGTAGGGAAAATAAACATTTCCACGCTAACTGGGAAGTATATCATTTTCTAAACACATTTGACCAAACTACATTATACGACAAAAGGAATGAATTGCATCACTTGAAAGATAAGTGAAGAGCAAACACTTGCCTCGATTCACGGAGTTCTCGACCTTAACATCGATCCATAACTCAGTTTCACGACATTTCTTTACTTGCTAGCCTTTTATTTGGCCTTACTTCCATTTCTACTTTGTAACTCACTAACTTCCACGTCAATACATCCGTCGGCTTTGATACTTGTCCTTCTATTCGTCTTTCTTTTTACCCGTGCACCGCTCTTGGCCATGTCTCCTATTCAAACCTTTACAAGGTTAGATACTATTTCAGTATTAACTCAAGAAAAACTTATCGTTTGCTCTATTCTACCCATGCGCGTCCTATAATGCTTACATATACAATACATATAGACATAATAATTCATATTCACATAATAGTCTCACTATAATCAACGAAGTCACATAAACACGTCACATAACCATTTCAAAACAACACAACCACTTAATATTTAAACTCACAATATATTCTTGAAATAATCCACTGATACATATACTTAAACCCTTAGTAATCATAACACACCTTCAATCATTGAATTTAAATAAGTTAAATAGGTTTTAAATAGATTTGCAAGGGATTTTTAGAAAATTTCGGCATGAAGTATTCGTTTATCGGACTATGGGCACAACCCCTCAATATCAATCAAAAAAAACAATTCAACCCTGCTTTTACAAAAATAAAGCTGCCTCAACTTTCAGCAATATAAAAGTAAACAAATAATGAAAAGTACCCGCCCGAACATGCGGCAACTAGCACATAAGTAATTCATATTACACTACCACTTACGCTACACCAATGATCGTATTTCTCACGCATTTTAATGATACACGTGACAATCAACCATTGATGTTCGTAAGCCCTAGGGAACAACCCCTAGCACTAACTATTACTTACGCTATATCAATGATCACATCACTCAAGTATATTATTTATACTCGTGATAGTTAATCATTGATATTCGTAAGCCCGAGGAACTAGTTGTAGAGAATTACACAAGTTCTTAAATATTGACACTTAAGACTTGCGATCTCATTACAACTCCTCGCAGATAAACACATAACATATTATATAAATACGAATGGCATTCAACACTTGATCACATAAACACTTAAGAAATAGGAATCTAACAATTTATCCTTCAGATATGCAATTATTCAACTCCATAATTTAAATCCTATAACGCCCATCCTTTGCCACGTTTTACAATTCCATTTAATCACATAGGCAATTAACATATAATATTAAATAAAATTCCTAGTCAGGGTTTAGCAGCCCGAACTAATTCTTAAAACAATTAATCAATTGACTTTAATCTACTAGATCGATTAAGTTCAATTAATCACAGAGTACTATTGATTTCGATCCATATTCATATAATACAAATAGCCACTTAACATACATTATTCACGTAATCATATCAAACCCTCTACCAAAAGACCATAACTCGACTTACGATATTTAACCCGTATACATTACTGAAAACCATTACCATTAAGTAAAATCAGGTAGACACCAAACATTAATCGACAAATAATAATTGACAACTAACAATCACTAAACCCCCGACTTTTATCGGTTCCTGAATTCCACAATTTGCACTACCGAAATTATAACTTTACTACATAACAAGTTTCTAAATTTAAAACCCGGGAATATAACTCTAATAATTATAATCGACACTCATAATTTCTCCAAATTAACTCACGGAGATTAAAACAATAATATTGTAATTTAAACTAATTAGATCACAACAACTACATAATTAAATCATAAATAAATTACCACAATTTGAAACTAATTAAATACGAAAATTAAATAGGTAAAACACGAGATTATACCATTTTCGATTCCGGTTCGATTCGTCGGAAATCCATCTCCTCCATCCCTCTCCCTTCTCTCTCTCTCTCTCTCTCTCTCTCTCTCTCTCTCTCTCTCTCTCTCTCTCTCTCTCTCTCTGCACAGTGTCTCCACCACCACGCTGCCTCGAACTCACGACCACTGCCACCACCGGCGCCGCCCCGTCGCCGGACCTCCGCCTGGACACCGCGCGCTTCTCCTTCCCCTGTTGCCCGCTGCTGTTGTTCCCCCTACTGCCCCATTCTCATCCTCTTACACACACACCCATGTTTACACACACACACACACGATTATATGTATGTATATGTATATCTTCAATTTAATCTCTAATCTCTCCCTTCTTCTTCTCCAATCTCTTCTCTTCTTCTCTTTTTTTTTTTTTGCCTTTCCCGACTTATCCCGAAGGTTCGGTCTGTTGGCTCTCTTTCTCTTCTAATTGGGCTTGGCCCAATAACAATATAACTGTACTACTCTTCATTTCTGGCCCAATTATAATGCTACTAAACGACTCTTATAAATTGAAATCAAATAAAATATTCGAAAAATTTAACCCTTCATTTTTAAAATAAAGAATATAAAATTACGAGCACACACATATTTTTAAAATATTTTTCGGATAAAAAATGAATTAAATATGAATTTTTCAAGTTTTGATCCTTTAAGTACAATAAAATCCTTAAAATCATTTTAAAATACCGAAACATCCAAATTAATTCACCCAACCATTTTGAAAACTAAATAATATATAAAGATAATATTTCAAGAGATTTCATGATTTTTAATTCCTCCGATAATTTTATAAAATTGACAGAGGATCAAAAATGCATGATTTAAATATATTTAAATCCTCAAAAATAAAAATAAAAATTCACCAATCTTCACAGCTTACCCAAATCATCAAATAATCACATAAACAGCATCTCACACACATTTCACCTTTACAACAATATTCACATAATATAATTTATAATTTATAATAAATAAATATTATTAAAAATCGAAATTTTCTAGGTCGTTATATCCTTCCCCCCTTAATAGGATTCTGTCCTCAGAATCAATTTAAAGGACACGAGTAACAATTCTCGTTAAACATCTTACTTCCACTTCCCAGGTTGCACTTTCAACTCTAGGATTCCATCACAACCTCTCCTGCTTTTATAAGCTCATTCCATGAGCCTTCAATTCCCGTAATAACCTTAAGCTTTGGTTTTCGAATCTCTAACGTTCATCACATGTGAACGAATAACTTTCCGCGAAAATCAATATGTCTTTTTTTTTCGCATATTGAACTATACTCTGCGTCAAAACTATATTACCGCGCCAACCCCTCGCAATAATACGACCGTGCAATTTCCCTCAATTTATAACGACCTACACTTGGTATAGTTTCCCACGCTTTACTTATAGCCACACGATTTCAAATAGAATTTCGAGAAAAGAATCTCAAGAAATCCTCTGATCGCTTCCAATCCACTTTTCAAGTACTGTGTTAATCGAGAAGAGAATAATTAAAAAGTTTCTTTCTTTCTTTAGTCCTAAAATTTTACCGAGTACCCAATCCGGAAACTTAACATTATTTCATTCATTCTCAGTTGCATTTCCGAAATCGAATACTATAACCAAACACATACGTCCTTAGATGCACATCAAGCATAATTTAATTAACGACCCGATTCTCAATCTTATAAAATAGTCTGGGTTGCTCAATCTTTTGAAACATAGCCTCGAATATTTGTAGCCTTTGGAAGCTATTATATCCGTCACCTTGACTGTAACTTCACTTTATACAAGAACAATTCCTGAGGTCACAACTCCACTTGATACCAATCATGATACAATTCTTTAACAATTCTAAACAAGCTCCCGCTTTAACAACATGCATATACAACTTAATACGCATCATCGCTTATTGTTATATCTTAAAACAAAATCTTCCTCAATTAAAACTTTGAAAAAAGGAACATCAAGAAATTCCCCGATCGTTCTTACTCCTCTTTCACGTGCAATGTTACTTGAGAAGGGAATAATCGGAAGCTTCTATCCATCCTTCATCTCATTGTTTCACTGAGTACTTATCCTGGAAAATTAACCTCATATCATCTATTCCCAATTGAAATTTGAACGCGAACAACACGCTCAACTCTTATCGCATGGCATTTGCGCCAACCACCACTCGGTTTAATGCTCAATTTCTACCTTCATACAACATCGGTTTGCTAAAACATTTAAAAGAAAGCCTCAAATATTTTGTTGATTTAAAACAATTTAAAAACCATTTGAACCAACTGAAAATCCTTTTGAAAGATATTTTAGAAAATCATTTTAAGAGAAAACATTTAAAATAATAGGGTTTTAATCAAAAAGCCTTTTGGAACCAAAATATTTTTGAAAATTTAAAAAAAATCAATTAGCAAACCATGACCTTGGCTTCGACCTAATTCCTTATGGTACAACATATTTAAAACTTGCTTACGACTTCACTGCCTTGCATCCTCAGAGTTCCTTCCAAATCATAACTTTGCATACATGGCGAGTCCTCGAATTTGACTCTTCCTATTACGACTCCAACGTTTAACATCACTATCATTAACCACAGAATCATAACATTCGAAATTCACACTAGAACTCTTATGCAAAATTTTCTTCCTTTTCTTGTAAACTCCTACAATCACTCTCGATTGATTTGCATACGCTTCCTGAATCTTCGATCATCTTGTTATGTGATCTACAATCATATTAAATTTCATATTCTTAATAATCATAAAAGCAGTCTTGTCACTATTTTCAAACTTCGGCTAAAGTTAATGTAATACTATTTTCGGCAAAATTCCCATCTTTCCAAGCTTATAACTCATAGCTTTAATTTCTGACTTTGTTACTTGTTACCACCCTTCCCTTCTGGCTACAGCCACAACTTTCCACATTTATCTTAATAAAATCTCTAAAGATTCTACTCCCGAAATCTTATTTTCTGATCATGGGATCTCGTTAATTTCTGCTAATTCTCATTCTATAGGCAACTACGGTGCCCCTTTTCTCTTTGAACTCCACATCTTCCGGATTCTACATTCTTTTCTTGATTAAATTTTATACGTCTACTATTTAATCACTCTTGGAAACTTTCTGGTTTCTCTGCCTTCCTCCTTATTGACATTTCATTCCATCTTGGTCAACTTTTCACCATCCTTGATAATCATGACTTTCTACACTGGCTTTCATAAGTTATTTACTTCACGTAATCACCTTACCCCTCATTCAGTCTTATTTCTTCTTGATAATTCTTATAAACCATTCTGTTTCACTTCACTCTGCTCTATCCAAGTCATCCTTCTTGTTTCTAACATCTTATATCCAACAATGGTTCACACATTCAAAATCTTATGAAATTCTCTCTACTGTCTTTGCCCTTCAATAGATGTCCAAAACAATCTTTCTTCAGCATTGTACATCTCATACCCAACATTTTCATCACCATTTTCTTTTCATCCTTTAACAATATCTGCAATCATATATTCTTATTTATTGTCATTCTCATTAGCCTCAGACCTTGTCCATGCTTTATCGGTTCAGTAAATAATCCAATTTGACACGACATATTTGTCTTAGTCACCAAATTCTTAAACTTGCACAACCAATTCTTCGTCACCATAATTGTAGTTAAATCACTTAAGACGTTGTCGTGTCTAAATTCACATCTCTTCATTGCTAGTAATTCTGAAATCATCGAATCTCCGACAAAGGAGGTCAACAAAATGAATGGGGTATCAAATATGAATATAAACTGAGTTTGTTTGACAAAACTTTTATAAAGGAATTTAACCGAGAGATCAATATGATCTTTGAACTATTTTCAGGTTGCGTTCGTCACTTGGTTAACCACCATAGTACATAAGGATGGCCAGTCCTTAGTACTTCGTGACAAACACAATCAGTGGCGTCCCATTGGACTTCTATCATAAAGATAAAATGTCCCTGAATCCCCTATCTGTATAGGTTGTTCATCTCAGCTGGAATAGAGAAAAATCAAGTATTTATGAAAATGGAAGGGATTCAAGAGTTTCAAAAATTTTCAAATAAAGTCGGATCAATTATCCTTTAAAAGATATAGATATTTCTAAAAGAATGGAATTGAATTCGAATAAATCTGACATACCAAACTCATCATCGTTTGATGTATAAATGACTTTTCAATAGATACTTCAAGGGTTGATCAAGCAAACATTCAAGAAATTCTTAATTATTCATAATCTCACTCTTGTCGACTAAGCACTAATATACTTAGCTGCCCAACCGGCCTGACCATAATGAGTTGAATAAATAAGAAGATCTCAATTCATTCTCTATTTTTGAACCGTCACTGTGCAACGAATGCCTCAGCAACGATACCAACCGGGAATTAACTTATGAAGATAATTCAAAGAAAGAATAAGAAATTTCCTAAGCAATGAATTTGAATGAATCGACGATTAAGGATACACAACTACGCTCAACTTCCAATTCTTGCATATAATCGCTTCCCACTTCAAATTCTTAACCTTCTCGTACCATCTCCAGAAAGGTTCACATCGAAACTAACCTCGTAGGACGTCCTAAATTCTACGCGAAACCTCAAGATAACGTCTCTTGGACTGATAGCGCCAGCTGCCCACTTAGCTTATGCCACTTTGGGTTTGATATTATGCTTCTAGCCAAATCCTGAAACGATTCGAACTTCTACTCGCGCGATATGCCGAAAGACCGGTGAACGTCGCAACGCTTGCCGAAGTATCCTAACGTAATCCTCGTCCTAAACCGTTTTACTCGACATCTATCTTATACACGTACCTTAACCCTCCTAATCTGTTTCAGTGACCATAACCTGTAGCTCTGATACCAACTGTAGCATCCCAAAATCCGGGGTACAGATATGGGGCCACTAACTATAAACAATATTATACATCTCTGAATATAAACAACATAAACTAATAAAAACCCCTTAACCAAGATCGCATACAGGTTATGGTATGAAACAAACTATCAAATTATTTTATTACAATCCAACCTCAGAATAAAAATGTTATACAATTTTTACGAATAGACAAATCACTGTCTAACTACATATCCAACCTTGACAATTCCCAATCCATTATTTGAAAAAGTCTATAACTCGAACGTCTCCTCTCGCTGTCTATAGAGCAATACCAACTCGCCACTAGATTCTTTGAGTATCTCTAACCACTGGAGAAGTAAACAAAAGCAAGAGTGAGCCAACAATGCTCAGCAAGTGTAAATAGTGATAACAATTTCAATAACGATGACAATTCTGATAAACAAAAGAGTTTCATCTCATTCTATGAAAGAATCAGTTATATCGACTTTTCAATTGCCACGAGGGCCAATAATCCTCCCTTCATAAGGTGCATCAAGAACTAGAACTGACAAGAGTTCTGATATCGAAATATTATTAAAACAGACTTCCAAGGAGTCAAGAACTAAACATCTCAATTTCAGAGTATAGATTAGAATTGGAATTTTTATTTATTTTAAAAAAAACATCAAGGTTAGGCTGTTGATCAGTCACGCACTAACCCCGGACAAACGCACACAGCAATGTCCTTAATTGGATCCATGGCACACATTGGCCTTAACATCTGACCACGAATCTGGTCTTACCCCGAAGGGTTTAACGCCCCAAGGGCCACTTTTAAAAACATGTCCAATTCTAAATCATCCACACTAGGTGTCGGAACAATCGACAACCTTTGCCAACCAACAACTGGAAAACTCACGTTCCAGAACAACAATAACTCGTAATTAAGATTCAATAAGGAAACAACAATATCTTCTAGCATCGACAAGTTCGTTACAATACAGGGTGATAAATGAATAATCAAAATATTCAACGGATATCGACAAGTTCGATAATGAATGGAACAGGGAATATAAAGAACGATAATTCGAATAGGTATCGACAAGATAGATATGAGTATTGAGGTACATTGTCATTAACTTGATTAAAGAGTAAATCGACTTGGGAAACGATAAGAGATATAAATTTCAACCAGATTATCAACATATGAAATTCTACGTTAGAGCGAGGACATAGGCAAGCACTACGCTTTTAATAAAATTTTCAACACATTGAAAGGCTTAACTGACATAAACGATTAAAGTAGTTTAAACGATTATTTGTAAAATAATTTCAGGATAGTTAGTCGCAATCAGTTTGAAGGAAACATTTTCATAAAGGGGTCCACTGGAGAAATTATGTGAAAAATCAAGAATTTTATTAACAAGTATTCGTGGAAATTTTAAACTTGGATTCTCTCTATTTAGAACGTCTTTTAAACTTTTTTGAAGAAAATAAAAGAAATAGTATTCAGTTGAGGAATCCAATGCCTTAGCTTGAGTAAAGTATTTAAGCGGGAAAGATTATATTTAAGGTTCTTTTAAAAACTTGGTATTCGAATTAGGGGTAGGGAAAATAAACATTTCCATGCTAACTGGGAAGTATATCATTTTCTAAACACATTTGACCAAACTACATTATACGACAAAAGGAATGAATTGCATCACTTGAAAGATAAGTGAAGAGCAAACACTTGCCTCGATTCACGGAGTTCTCGACCTTAACATCGATCCATAACTCAGTTTCATGACATTTTTTACATGCTAGCCTTTTATTTGGCCCTACTTCCATTTCTACTTTGTAACTCACTAACTTCCACGTCAATACATCCGTCGGCTTTGATACTTGTCCTTCTATTCGTCTTTCTTTTTACCCGTGCACCGCTCTTGGCCATGTCTCCTATTCAAACCTTTACAAGGTCAGATACTATTTCAGTATTAACTCAAGCAAAACTTATCGTTTGCTCTATTCTACCCATGCGCGTCCTATAATGCTTACAAATACAATACATATAGACATAATCATTCATATTCACATAATAGTCTCACTATAATCAACTAAGTCACATAAACACGTCACATAACCATTTCAAAACAACACAACCACTTAATATTTAAACTCACAATATATTCTTAAAATAATCCACTAATACATATACTTAAACCCTTAGTAATCATAACACACCTTCAATCATTGAATTTAAATAAGTTAAATAGGTTTTAAATAGATTTGCAGGGGATTTTTAGAAAATTTTGGCATGAAGTATTCGTTTATCGGACTATGGGCACAGCCCCTCAATATCAATCAAAAAAAAACAATTCAACCCTGCTTTTACAAAAATAAAGCTGCCTCAACTTTCAGCAATATAAAAGTAAACAAATAATGAAAAGTACCCGCCCGAACATACGGCAACTAGCACATAAGTAATTCATATTACACTACCACTTACGCTACACCAATGATCGTATTTCTCACGCATTTTAATGATACACGTGACAATCAACCATTGATGTTCGTAAACCCTAGGGAACAACCCCTAGCACTAACTATTACTTACGCTATATCAATGATCACATCACTCAAGTATATTAATTATACTCGTGATAGTTAATCATTGATATTCGTAAGCCCGAGGAACTAGTTGTAGAGAATTACACAAGTTCTTAAATATTGACACTTAAGACTTGCGATCTCATTACAACTCCTCGCAGATAAACACATAACATATTATATAAATACGAATGGCATTCAACACTTGATCACATAAACACTTAAGAAATAGGAATCTAACAATTTATCCTTCAGATATGCAATTATTCAACTCCATAATTTAAATCCTATAATGCCCATCCTTTGCGACGTTTTACAATTCCATTTAATCACATAGGCAATTAACATATAATATTAAATGAAATTCCTAGTCAGGGTTTAGCAGCCCGAACTAGTTTTTAAAACAATTAATCAATTGACTTTAATCTACTAGATCGATTAAGTTCAATTAATCACAGAGTACTATTGATTTCGATCCATATTCATATAATACAAATAGCCACTTAACATACATTATTCACGTAATCATATCAAACCCTCTACCAAAAGACCATAACTCGACTTACGATATTTAACCCGTATACATTACTGAAAACCATTACCATTAAGTAAAATCAGGTAGACACCAAACATTAATCGACAAATAATAATTGCCAACTAACAATCACTAAACCCCCGACTTTTATCGATTCCTGAATTCCACAATTTGCACTACCGAAATTATAACTTTACTACATAACAAGTTCCTAAATTTAAAACCCGGGAATATAACTCTAATAATTATAATCGACACTCATAATTTCTCCAAATTAACTCACGGAGATTAAAACAATAATATTGTAATTTAAACTAATTAGATCACAACAACTACATAATTAAATCATAATTAAATTACCACAATTTGAAACTAATTAAATACGAAAATTAAATAGGTAAAACACGAGATTATACCATTTTCGATTCCGGTTCAATTCGTCGGAAATCCATCTCCTCCATCCCTCTCCCTTCTCTCTCTCTCTCTCTCTGCACAGTCTCTCCACCACCACGCTGCCTCGAACTCACGACCACTGCCACCACCGGCGCCGCCCCGTCGCCGAACCTCCGCATGGACACCGCGCGCTTCTCCTTCCCCTGTTGCCCGTTGCTGCTGTTGTTCCCCCTACTGCCCCATTCTCATCCTCTTACACACACACCCATGTTTACACACACACACGATTATATGTATGTATATGTATATCTTCAATTTAATCTCTAATCTCTCCCTTCTTCTTCTCCAATCTCTTCTCTTTTTTTTTTTGCCTTTCCCGACTTATCCCGAAGGTTCGGTCTGTTGGCTCTCTTTTCTCTTCTAATTGGGCTTGGCCCAATAACAATATAACTGTACTACTCTTCATTTCTAGCCCAATTATAATGCTACTAAACGACTCTTATAAATCGAAATCAAATAAAATATTCGAAAAATTTAACCCTTCATTTTTAAAATAAAGAATATAAAATTACGAGCACACACATATTTTTAAAATATTTTTCGGATCAAAAATGAATTAAATATGAATTTTTCAAGTTTTGATCCTTTAAGTACAATAAAATCCTTAAAATCATTTTAAAATACCGAAACATCCAAATTAATTCACCCAACCATTTTGAAAACTAAATAATATATAAAGATAATATTTCAAGAGATTTCATGATTTTTAATTCCTCCGATAATTTTATAAAATTGACAGAGGATCAAAAATGCATGATTTAAATATATTTAAATCCTCAAAAATAAAAATAAAAATACACCAATCTTCACAGCTTACCCAAATCATCAAATAATTACATAAACAGCATCTCACACACATTTCACCTTTACAACAATATTCACATAATATAATTTATAAATAAATATTATTAAAAATCGAAATTTTCTAGGTCGTTATAGTCCACCTTCAAAAAATTACACATATTAAGAAACTCATATATTGATGATCTAATTCCATATGTAACCATAGTTATTGCAATGGTTAGAAAAATAAGTATATAAAGTCAATCTTGGAAATTAAAACTCAAGGATAATATGGTAAACTTAAGCAAAAAATTACCTTGAAAGTAAAAGTGAGACAACTATTTTGAAACAATTTTTTTTGAAAGTAGACTACTAATTTGAAATGGAGGGAGTAGATTCAAAAAGGCAACATGGAAGGATAAAACTTCATGATTTCATCTCATGCTCAATGTTTTGAGTTTTTTGTCTTGAGTAATTGTGAGTTGTTACTAATTACCGTCAGTCAAGCGAGGTTTGCAAAATTGAAAACTATGCTTAATTGCACATTAGACTTCTAAATCTTATTCATATAAAATCATGCACACGTGCATAACAAGTAAACATAATTTTATGCATTTGGAGAGTGGATGTGCAAAACAAGTTCTAAACCTCTCTTATCACCCAAAGATCCTTTACCAACGCCTTGGAATCCTTCATTCTTGTACCCACACTTTTTTTTACCAAGACTAATTGCACCTTTATTATAATTTTATATAATATATGGAAAGGGGAGGATGCCAGAAAATCTCTAGTAGGCTATCTATACTAATCGAACATGGATATGATTTGTAGTTAGTTTGGTTGACCACTTAAGCATAGAAATAATTACAACCTAAGATATTTTAAAGAAACTTTAGTTTTGGCAATAGAGTCATTTATGTTGTGAGTCTATAAGTAACATACTTGGTTGTATTTTTCAGTTTATGATAAGAAAAAGAAAAATATTTCCACCAATCACTCTCTCCAATTTTTCTCGTTTCCCTCTCAATACACTGATATATCTCTTTGAATCTCTCTAAATCTATCTTTATCATTTCTAAACTCTGCTAAACTCTTACTTTACTATTTGTTTGCTAAGTTCTATCACATAAACTCTAGAAAACACCAAAAACATACATAAAATACATTTTCGACGGTTATGGGTAGGGATAGTCCATAACCCGAGGTTTGAAATCCCGCAGTAATGTGGGGTAGTTCCTCGTAAAAAAAAATACATTTTTGAAACCCTAGTTCCTGACAGATGACACTATATTCATATAACTCTGGTATCATAGAAAATGTACCTCGTGCAAAACTTTATAATATTGGTTACTCACTAAGCGAACAAGTATGGGAAGAGCTTCATAGTGAAAAAACATTTCTGGATGCTTGGATGAAATGATCTTAAGACATGAGACTGCTTCAAACAACATGAAAATGTTTACAAAGAATTGTCAACAAAACATAATAAAAATGAAGAATGCAATTGTTTCACATTGATTCACACCTGAAGCTCTTGATCATGAACTAAATGGAGAAACTCCACAAAACGTGTAGCAATGTTACATGAAACAATTTTTTCAACAACAACGCACGGTTTTGTTAACATTTATATGAATTAATATCACTAGCGAATTGTATCCTATAAACAAATTTTTGACTAATCTTTCACCTGAATGAAGAATTTGTCGCTAGTGTTGAATACCATGAAGCTGGACCCTACGACCCTTGTGCCAGAGAACTAAAATCAGTCAAGGTATATTGGCTACCTAAAATAATTGTAATTATATATATAATAATACTATTTCACTTCACAATGGATTTAAATAAATAATAAAAGACCAATACTAAATGAGAAATGCATAAAGTACCAGTTGCAGATGGTACTTACACTAATTGGTCTCAACCAACTTAAGACAGCAAGTTCGATTAATCTCAACCAACTTTATAACAATAGCAACATATTACTCAGTTTCAAAGACGAATAACTTTCCAAGAAAAAAATAATAATCGATTTTATAATATAAAAAAGAATACCAGAAAGAATCATACATGTGAACTTGACAAACTGAAATAGTCCAGTAACTTATAATAAGTATAGTGATGTAAAAACATTTTTAACAAGCAAGTACAGTAAATAGACAAAGAGCGTAGTATCATTATCAAGGGGTAAATGGTCATTTTCGTCACTATACTATACCAAAACTTTCACTTGGGTCATCAGCCCAAAAAAGCTTTCAAACGAATTACTTAACTAAATATAACTTTCAATTGGGTCATTGTACATTAAAAATATTTCACCGCCATTAATTTTTCGTTGACTTAACGGAAGTCCGTTAACTTTTTACACATCAGCCTGACACCCAGTTACACCTGTAACACCCCCAAATTCGGGGTCCGGGATCCGGTCGTTACGGTCTCCATTTCTGTCCACAATACTTGAACTTACTTCAACATAAAATAAATTACATCTTTATGACCCAACATAACAATATAAAACACACCCGTTATAGTCCCAGAGATGAAATCAGAGTAACGGTCAAATTTATTAATCACATTTTGAGTTCTTACAACCCAAAAGAATTACAATATAAGAACATACTCTTTGCCATCCATTTATATAAGTCATCCTAGCCCATATAATTGGTACTGAAAGAATGAATCAATCTTACCAATAGCTTCCTCTTCAGCTCTGGTAGTCTCATCGTCCTCGTCAGCGTCGAGTGCGCCTTGTGCGAGTCATCTGGTCTAGCGTAGAGTTTTCGCTAAGAAGAATGACGCAAAATTACAAAGGCTCGAAAATGAGCTTTTGTCCATCTCCCAGCAAAATATGACCGTGAGTCAATATTTCTAAAAGGTAAAATCTCTCTGTGACGAGATTTCTAAACTAGATCCAGAAAATGGTATTACACCAACCAGAATGAAAAGAATTATCATCCATGGACTAAAGCCGGAGTACAAGAGTATTATCACGGTAACTCGGGGCTGGGCCACCGAGCCAACTATAGCAGATCTGGAGAATATGCTAATTAACGAAGAGGAACTAGACAAATCCATGCCTAGTCAACCAACCATCCGTGAAGAGACAGCTCTTTTCACCAACAGGAGATACGACCGAGGACGCGATCGTGGTCGTGATAGAGGTCGAGGACAAGGACGTGGTGCCGGGAGATTCAATAGTCAAGAAAGAGACGTTCGAGGAAATCAATATAGAGGTTTCCAATCAGGGGGAGCTCGAGGAGCTCAAAATAATCAAGGTGGTCAGAACCGGTGGTAACAAAAAGATCATCAAAGTGATGAATGTTATAATTGTGGCAAGAAGGGACATTACGCAAGAAATTGCTGGTCCAAGAAAATTGAAGGAAATGTCGCAACATCTTCTAAGACCGAAGACGCTGGAGAAGAAGATTGGAACTTCGACTTTTGTTCGTTATTAAGACATGTCATTACACTTACACTTGACATATACTTAAGACGGGTAAGTTCTAAGGTCGGCCGTTTACGAACCAAGATTATACCTCGAGGTTTATCGTCTGTTTTCTAAGTGTTTTACCAAAGTTATAACCAAGCGGGTTTTTAGGGGTTCGTTCGCGTTTAACTTCGATTCAAACATTTTTATAAAATCGGAAAACGATCCGTTTGACATGTGGTTTTCTCTCATACCTTCCTTATGACCTCTAGTATTTATTTACCAAGATTTTCCACTGAGTAACATGCTTTACGAGGGTTCAATTGAAG
The DNA here is from genome assembly GCA_036435485.1 of Saposhnikovia divaricata. Taxonomy (NCBI): domain Eukaryota; kingdom Viridiplantae; phylum Streptophyta; class Magnoliopsida; order Apiales; family Apiaceae; genus Saposhnikovia; species Saposhnikovia divaricata. The sequence goes on along the minus strand of CM071597.1, from coordinate 60,049,671 downwards.
TTACGATCTTTTACTTACGGTTTCGAACCAATTTTAGTAATTTGACCATAACTCCTAAACCGTAAGTCGGAATGTTTCGATTCTCACGCCAAAACAATCTATGGCTCGAGGTCTACAAGGGTATGTCATATAATTATCAAGTGCAGAAGTTATACCAACTGTTAAGAACGAATCATTAAGGTCTAATGAAAATCGGGCATTATAACGGCTATAAATCGAACATTCCAAAAATCGTAACATCAAAACCAAGCCACACCGGGCATACCATACATCTCCTAATCATATAATCCATCTTACAAGACCAAGAACCACTAACTTTAACATCGTAATCATCATCATACTTAGATCAACTTAAACCACTAGCTAATCATGCTTATAACATCACTATAATCATACTAAGCTAAATCTACCAAGAACATGCGTTTAATCTCAAAACAAGAGCTAGGGTTTCAAGAGATATACCTTCCATGAAGTGGTTAAAGACCTTGCTAAGCCTTGTATAGTCCATGTCTACCCTTAACCAAGCTTAGATCATCCAAAAATCAAGATCCAAGAATTTTTGTTCTTGAGGTTACTATTTATCCTCCACTTTGATGATTTTATTGAAAATGGAAAAAATGGTGTTTGAGGCTAAGATTTCTAGGGTATCATTTATATAAAATATAGGATCTATGATAAAATTTTGGAGATCAAACAATGGTGGGAAGGATGATTTCTTCCCTTAAATTAAAGAAAAAGCCGAATGGCTTATAAGAGGGAGAGAGGGAGATTTTGCTTGGTTGCTTTGAACAATAATGCATAAAGTGAGATGATTTTTTATAATATCTCATCTTATCTTGCTTTAATAAAGTGATGATGCAAGGGATGATGTTTTTGGATGAGTATGTGTTGATGTTTAAGTGGTGGAATGGTAAAGAGATGCTAAGTATTAGTTGATCTCTAATGGTGCTAGTTAGTAATGCAACTAGATTGGTTTCTTTGATCTTATCTAGCATAAAGTGATTATGTCACCTTCCACTAGCTCATCACAACTCTTGGTCCTCTGCTTGTCTCTTTGTCCGGTTATTGCTCAATTCATTTGTCGTTCGGAGAAATACCTCGAGGATTTCTTGTTAGGGTTTTACCGGAAACCTTGTAAATATTTATAATACTATTCTCCATCTTTCTTGGTAACTCTCGAATTTAAATTCCTTAAATCCCTTCGTTAAATCCTTAAGTCTATCAGTGTCCAGGGAATTCTTAGAGAAAATAAAAGTGGGGTTTTTCAGAATCCGACAACTTTTACATACACTTATTTTCCCCCTGGATCACTAATACGAACTCGGAAATCCGTTCTGAATACTCCTATATAGCGTCGTCTAATAATATTCTCATTTCCACCAAAAACACTATTCACTCTTTATTCTTTCTTTATTCCCTATATTTATGACAATGTCCTTGTTCTCTCTCGGGCATTCCTTAACCCTTTCACGGAACCACTGGACTAATCGTTATCGATCTGGATGACATGAGAATATTCTCCTGCTTGGAATTGCCATATCTTATTCCCCTATGAGATAGATTATTCTTATCTAAGTTGTCAACCATTGGCATTCTTCAAGACATATAAATATTTAAATCGAATTCCATTCATTCATTCAGAAGATCAACCATTACATCGTAGCCGTAACCACTATTCATTCTTACATTATTATAAAAAGTTTTAATTCTATCCAAAATCTGGGTTCTTACAGTCTCCCCTCTTTAAAAGGATTCCGTCCCAGAATCAGGTAGGAAACAAGAGTCGTTTGTCTGTCATTTCACCTTTCAGCTTCCCGGTCAATTCTTAGTCGTTTTACCCTTTCTCAGCACATTTACTGGTGCTACAGTACGTACTTTATCCTTTTTCCATCAACTTGCTACTTTTCGTACAACACATTATCCGGGTTATGCTCTTACTCAGTCCTATACTATTATCCTTATTAATACCCGCAGTGGCTTTGGTATCACTATCGTGCTGCGAATTCGGAGATAACCTCACTCGCACTATGCATTTCCTGATCGCCTTAGTCTTCGCAATCTCGATCAATATAGAGAAGTGGAAAGATTTATTGAGAGATCACTATGATCAATGAACATTGGTTATATTGCATAGTTAGTACAGAAGGGGGCCAGCCTTTAGTACTTGACAAGCAATTAAACAAGTTATGGTATTCCACTTAGACTTCTATCACACAGACAGATAGTCACGTAGCAGTACCTCCCCTCCTTAAAGGGTTGTTCTTCTAAATTCATAAAGAAGACGAATAAGTGAGAAAAAAAGAAAAGAATTCTAAAGGATTATACAAAGTTTTCATGGTTGTAAAATATCATACTCAGAATTTACCTCTGAACTATAGAGGTTCATCAAAGAAGAAGATAATCATAATTATATCCAATACTGTTTGATCGCAATCTCACGTGTCAACATATCTTGCTGCTTTGTCCATTATTCTATGGACCTATACTCTTGTCTAATCTTAGCAATGCTCACTTCAGAAAATTCCTTCAACCTTTTAGGTTAAATCTTAAGTTTCTCGCTTGACATCATTGTTACTGACATCCCATGCCACGCTACTAACTCTATCATATTTACAATACTAACACTGTCAGGTTGTCACCCCGAGAATTCATTAGAAAGCCCATTCATTAATCCATTCATAACATTCCTTGCTTCTCATTCCATAGTTGCTTTCCCAGTCTTTTCTTTATCAATCACATCCTTCTTATTATCTGATTCTTATTCACTTCTGTTATTTACCTCCACCGTCATCTCTTTATTGAGGCCTCTTTTGTACTTTGAACCTCCTTATTGGTATCCCGTCACATTTACTCTATAATCGTCACATTATTCCAATTTAAATCCTCCAAAATGAATCTGGCCGATTCCTTTAACTTAGATCCCATATAATCTACTTCTGCCAACCTTGTTTCTCATCACTTGCTCTTTTCTACCCGTGATTTTCCACAGGTTGTCTTTCGTAAGTCAGACCAGGTCGTATATCTACCTGCTCGTACTATTATCATCTGTTGAGCATCTGCGTTTTACTGGTGTAGCTTTGCCATATGAAACATGTTACGACCATGCTATAAGCTTTGGGGGGTAAAACTTGCTCGAATGCCACCTTCCGAACACTTCTAAACTCTCAGGTGGCCCAATAAATCTCGGGCTCAACTGCCCTTCTCTCCGAGTCTCATTAATTCTTTTTACGGAAATACATTTAGCATCATGAATCTCCAACCTCATATTCTCTGTCTTGTTTCCGCAGAAACACACTAACATAAACTTGCTTGTAATTCATCAACAGGCCATTTAGTTTATCAATAGCAGCACTATCTTTTATCTATGTGTTGTCATCTAATTTCTTAGAAGAATCGCCACCACCTTAATGTAGCCCTTAGTTGAATCACCCACATTTGCTATTTACGTAGTGCGTTAATAGCTAACCATACGGGTTTCAAATCCTCTAGGGAGACAAAGTAATCACTATTCCTTATCCATACGGAATACTTCCTGAACTTGATGTAGATATTACATGAAGTAGATAAAATTGCAGAAGAGTTTCAAGCATCGCAGCTATGTCAGGTTGATGAAACTATCACTCATGCATCTTCCATAAAAGACTGGAAACTTAACGGTTTACTTCATCAATTTTGTATCATAGTCCTGGTTTACCTCAAAACGGGACCTTCTAAGGTATGTAATATGCTTAAGACGCCATCAGGAACCAAATCTTTACTTAAAGTATTATTACCGTCGATTCTTGCACAATCATCAGAAGGAATGTAAATTCCTCCACTCCGGTATGACCTTCAAGGTCTTTCCAAATATCATTCTGTTCCCTCGGTATGCACATTTGTAATTATTCCTCTATACTTAGAGTGTCGGCCACCTCATTGGCCTTTCCTGATAATAATAATTTCTTGTAATCAATGTTCTCTAGATCTATTCCAACTCAAATTTTTCTACCTCATTCCCATCACTATTGGGTGAAAGCATTCTCCCTTAAGCTCTGTTGAAGGAGGAAAATATTCATCAACCTTTCTCCATAAGTCATTGCTTCTACCTTTCCGTTGGAATGTTATCAAAGTTACTCTCAATCATACCTAGGATATTTATTCTCTTAGCTCTTCCTTGTTCTAGGATAACCTCAACCTTCTTTGGTTCCATCCATACCTCATCATGGTTTCATATATGCCTCATCTGGCATTATTGTTATTTTGTCTTACATTCTCTACCAAACTTCTATTTTGAAACTCAGAATATTAACTTTTTCCTTGTAAGGTTTCTTAGGTCGTTCTCATCATTCCTCCTGTATTTTCTAGGTACAGGGTATATCAACACGTCATTGATCAATACTCTAATAATTCTATCTATGTTCTTTCCAGAACTCTTTTTAATAATCCTTACAGGTCATTGTTGCCTTAGCAAATCCAACTCATATCATCTGAATTCACAATGTCTTTATTAGGGTTAATGTCATCCCTTGTGCATTCCCCAGGGTTTGTCTTAATTTATGGATATCCTATCCTTAATTCAACTGCCAAGGAATTCTTGCATCCGATAATTGGTAATCAAATCATGTATCCTTAATAAGGGTCTCTTTTCAATCATTCTCATTTGATAATTGATCGGTAGCTTAATGCTAGCCTCTTCTTTCAGATAGTTGTCAGCCGATTTGACCTTCCAAAAGACAACGTATGTCTATCTGCTCTCTTACAGAACTTGGTAATGGTAGCAAGGATGTTCTGGAAGATATTGGTCGAGTTCAACGTGAATCTCTTAGTACTTATCGTTCTTCGCAAAGGTACTTGCCTCAGACAAAATTTCTACAGCATACTGATCAATCTCTGACCATTTCTATACACTCTTCATAAACCTTCATTGTTTACTTTCCTTAGTCATAATATATTCATGGTATTTATAATACCCTAACATCATACATCTCAAGTCACTATACTTCTATTTTTACTCATAATCTTGGACAATCATATACACATGAATCACTTTAGTACGGGTGACCCCATTCCAAAAAAAAAATTCTAGTAAATTCCCAATCAAAACATGGGTTGCAAAGGGTCCAGTAAAAGATTCCTATGATCTCATTAATGTTTCCTTTATATCAGAAGCCCTTGCAGTCGGTGCTTACTTAGAAGCAACCCTGTTTTGTCCTTTCATTGCTGGTCTAGTCACTTGATAATCCTTTGTGACTTGGCCTCAACTGGCCACACTAAAATAAAAATATATGATTTTAGGGGTTGGCTAATAGCATTACTTTTCTAGCAATTGTCGGCATAGTGCCTTCTTCTTTGTTACCTTTCTACCTTTCCAAAACTTTACTCCATATAAGTCTTAATCGCCTACTCGGCACGTCTCTGGTCACCTTTCCTCTACTTTTATCTTTTCAACTATTCTTATTAATCCCACGTGCCACACAGCTTACACTTTTGGCATATTAACCTTTTCATTTAAGTCAATCCCGGAACTCCTCAGTCCGTTTTGGTCCTTAAGTACATTTTCCCTTTTTACCGTCCAATCTCAACTTCATCATTATATTTCTACAATCAATCGCAATAATCGGGGTCTGTCCACCAACCCATATAGCGGCTACCTTACCCAATTCACGGGGTTCGCCCCAGTTTCTACTCTCTTCTATGACATTCTCTGATAATCAGAAAGACAAGGTTTGCTAAAATTCGTTGAAGCTCTTTCCAGAATCAGGGAAATTTTTGTCAATCTATCCACCTACTAGTAACATTAGAAGACCAGTTTCGAAACCTGAAGAATAGTTCTATGAACCTCCAAGCAGGTAGAACCATAAGCAGTCCTAATTAACGAAATAATCGTCATCAGGTTGGAAGTTTAACCACTGGAGAGGAACCAATTATATACATCCCTTAGAAGGGACTCAACAGTTTCAAACTGAAACCTGTCACAACGTCCTGATACCTATACGTCCTGATATTCCATAATACCAAATGTCAGTCTACCTAACCACTAGTCTCAGAAGGAACATTACCGTCGGAGTTGGTTGTTCCACAAAATTGGCACTACTAAGGCCATCCGAACCTGGTGAACCGTGCTGTCCGAATGCATCCGCAAGTACTTTGTTGTGTCGCGCAAGCACACATCCTAATCTTTTATGCGAAGCATCGTTGGGAGCACAAAGTCTCTTCCATTAAGCAATGCCAACTCATGGTCATTACCAATTTCATCTTTTAGCTCCAGGAAGATTTTATCACATTTTTCTCTTTAACTGCTGATCGTATTACTTGATCCATTATAATTCCGTGTCGGAGTAAACTTAAGGTAACTACTATAATCCATTCAAAGAAAAGAAAGAATTTAATATTCCTCTGAATCACATGCATCTAACATTTCTGGTTCATCTTTTAACTGAGTTGAAATAACCCTATACTCAGTCTCTGATAGTAGTCTCATTACGAGTTCATCTTGACTCACTGGTCTTATCTTCCGGTAGGTTCTGAGATCATTGTCTTGCTTACTACTTCCTTATATAACTTTATCCAATCATGTTGTCACTTCCCAATGACTTTACTTTCTAACTGATTCAATCATAAAATGAACATTTCCCTGAATAAAACCACCTCATTAACCTCAATTTGGTTCCATAAATTATAACCTATGACATCTGCCTTCTCATGGCGAATTATTACTGACAATATTTATACTAATTCATTTATCAAATGATATGGCACTTACTGCCTCCTTCTCAACTATTCCTAGGGACTCTGCTCCTCGTCCTATATCGATGTCTTTGATAATCATACATCCCTCTAGCTCTTTCTTCATTAATATTAAAGTCTCTAAGGATTCTTATCTATTCCCGTATAAGATCTCAAGTGATTCTTACAATCCGTCTTACTTGCTGGTACTACATGCAGTAGTCCGGCTACGAATCCAACATGAATCTTCAGTTCTCTTGCTAATAGCTCAGTTCTTTATGCCCACTTTTCTGAGCACTATACCTTAATCATCACAGTCTTTCTGGTTACAGCCCTCATTCCTCAAGGGTAAGCTCCTTATCCTAACAGGATTTTCCTTATCTGCTGGAACCTCTTCCGGGTCTCCAGTAGGGTACTCTATCGAATTTACCCGCTGATCTTCAGCATATAATAAAGCATCATCGTGCTGCTGCTCGTATGCCTCAAGGTCTGTCGCCTTACTCGTCGATACGATATCGAGCTAAGTTACTATCATGATACTTAAGAGTTCCCATAAGGGTTTTTTATGTCAGTACTACATTATGTAGTCCAACTATGAACTTGGCAAGAGTTCTTATTATCTTAGTAAATTTATTATTTTAACGTCGCCTCATCTCTGGGGTTTATAACGTACGCTCTGATACCATTTCTGTAACACCCCTAGATCCGGGGTCCGGGATCCGGTCGTTATGGTCTCCATTTCTGTCCACAATACTTGAACTTACTTCAACATAAAATAAATTACATCTTTATGACCCAACACAACAATATAAAACACACCTGTTACAGTCCCAAAGATGAAATCAGAGTAACAATCAAATTTATTAATCACATTTTGAGTTCTTACAACCCAAAAGAATTACAATATAAGTACATACTCTTTGCCATCCATTTATATAAGTCATCCTAGCCCATATACTTGGTACTGAAAGAATGAATCTATTCTACCAATAGCTTCCTCTTCAGCTCTGGTAGTCTCATCGTCCTCGTCAGCGTCGAGTGCGCCTTGTGCGAGTCATCTGGTCTAGCTGTTGTTGTGATATAATAATAAAGCAAGGGTGAGCAATAGCCCACCAACAATAATGTATAACTGAACAATAACATATAACAGTTCAAAAGTATCTTTCAAACCATATGCCATGCATTTACGGAAATGATGCCAGTATAACATAAACGATGAAGTTACAAGGTAACTCAAAATGTATATATAGGTGGGAATATCTGCTATGTCACAGATAAGCAAGATATTATCATTTATCATAAAAGAGGAACTTGCAGGAAAAACATTACAATTCCAATTATGAATACTTTTCCAATACTGCCAACAATGATAATGTTGCAGAAAATAAATGAATTTGAATGATGAACTAATGCTGGAGTATTCACTACGCCCGCTGTTCCAATCCTTACGATGATCAGTCACAGATTGTACAGCTCAATTAAATAATTAAACTCCAATAAATATTTTAAAATAATATTCAATAAATAAGTCAAACCTTAAATGAATATTTGAAAATAATATTCATTTAGTAAATAATCTTTTAAATGAATATCCAAATAATATTCATTTAGTAATCAAAACTTTAAAGGAATATTCGAAATAATATTCCTTAAGTAAATAGAACTTCCAATGAATATTTTAAAATAATATCCATCAAGTACATAAAACCTTAAATGAATATTCGAAAGTAATATTCATTTAATAAATAAAATTCCAATGAATATCAAAGTAATTATTCATTAAATAATCAAACTCTAAGTGAATATTCAAAAATAATATTCACCTAATATTTCTCGACTGAGATAATACTCAAATAACATTCTTCGAAAGATTTCCAAGTAATTGATACTTTATGGAAATATAAATAAGGTTTAATAATAACATTCCTCAAAATAAATAATAATCTGCCGTTGGAATCCCTCTGGGTTTCCGCGACTATCTATATATCTCAAAATACCGACTCCCGGTCTATATTTAAGAATGAGTATCATATGCCCTTCGCTAAGGGTCTTACCAAAACAATCCGGCTTATAACTGATAATTCGTATCTAGTCTATAAGCCAATGTCAATTCAGGGAACAAGTATCATAATATAGTTTGACAATAGGCATGCATGCTATGGCACATGTATCAGAAACAACAGATATACATATTATCACAACAACAGTTCCAAGGTATTAGAAACTTGCCTGGTAATCGGGTGTGGGTAGAGATAGCGTGTCCTGGGTCTACTCGATGATCTATAAACAATCAGAACATTCGAGATTAACCACTTAACATCTTTTAAAAGTCTAAGTATAAACTTCACTTAAGTCAAAACACGTTTTCGAGTTATCTCGTTATGCACCCTTTTGTATAACTCTTTTTATTACCGATACGATCCGACTTTTGTTCGTTATTAAGACATGTCATTACACTTACACTTGACATATACTTAATCCGGGTAAGTTCTAAGGTCGGCCATTTACGAACCAAGATTATACCTCGAGTTTTATCGTCCATTTTCTAAGTGTTTTACCAAAGTTATAACCAAGCGTGTTTTTAGGGGTTCGTTCGCGTTTAACTTCGATTCAAACATTTTTATAAAATCGGAAAACGATCCGTTTGACATATGGTTTTCTATTATACCTTCCTAATGACCTCTAGTATTTATTTACCAAGATTTGCCACTGAGTAACATGCTTTACGAGGGTTCAATCGAAGTTACGAACTTTTACTTACGGTTTCGAACCAATTTTAGTAATTTGACCATAACTCCTAAACCGTAAGTCGGAATGTTTCGATTCTCGCGCCAAAACGATCTATGGCTCGAGGTCTACAAGGGTATGTCATATACTTATCAAGTACAGAAGCTAATACCAACTGTTAAGAACGAATCATTAAGGTCTAATGAAAATCTTGCATTATGATGGCTATAAATCGAACATTCCAAAAATCGTAACATCAAAACCAAGCCACACCGGGCATACCATACATCTCCTAATCATATAATCCATCTTACAAGACCAAGAACCACTGACTTTAACATCATAATCATCATCATACTTAGATCAACTTAAACCACTAGCTAATCATGTTTATAACATCACTATATCCATACTAAGCTAAATCTACCAAGAACATGCTTTTAATCTCAAAACAAGAGCTAGGGTTTCAAGAGATATACCTTCCATGAAGTGGTTAAAGACCTTGCTAAGCCTTGTATAGTCCATGTCTACCCTTAACCAAGCTTAGATCATCCAAAAATCAAGATCCAAGAATTTTTTTCTTGAGGTTACTATTCATCCTCCACTTTGATGATTTTATTGAAAATGGAAAAAGTGGTGTTTGAGGCTAAGATTTCTAGGGTATCATTTTTATGAAATATAGGATCTATGATAAAATTTTGGAGATCAAACAATGGTGGGAAGGATGATTTCTTCCATTAAATTAAAGAAAAAGCCGAATGGCTTATAAGAGGGGGAGAGAGAGAGAGATTTTGCTTGGTTGCTTTGAACAATAATGCATAAAGTGAGATGATTTTGGATAATATCTCATCTTATCTTGATTTAATAAAGTGATGATGCAAGGGATGATGTTTTTGGATGAGTATGTGTTGATGTTTAAGTGGTGGAATGGTAAAGAGATGTTAAGTATTAGTTGATCTGTAATGGTGCTAGTTAGTAATGCAACTAGCTTGGTTTCTTTGATCTTATCTAGCATAAAGTGATTATGTCACCTTCCACTAGCTCATCACACCTCTTGGTCCTCTGCTTGTCTCTTTGTCCGGTTATTGCTCAATTCATTGATCGTTCGGAGAAATACCTCGAGGATTTCTTGTTAGGGTTTTACCGGAAACCTTCTAAATATTTATAATACTATTCTCCATCTTTCTTGGTAACTCTCGAATTTAAATTCCTTAAATCCCTTCGTTAAATCCTTAAGTCTATCAGTGTCCAGGGAATTCTCGGAGAAAATAAAAGTGGGGTTTTTCAGAATCCGACAACTTTTACATACACTTATTTTCCCCCTGGATCACTAATACGAACTCGGAAATCCGTTCTGAATACTCCTATATAGCATCATCTAATAATATTCTCATTTCCACCAAAAACACTATTCACTCTTTATTCTTTCTTTATTCCCTATATTTATGACAATGTCCTTGTTCTCTCTCGGGCGTTCCTTAACCCTTTCACGGAACCACTGGACTAATCGTTATCGATCTGGATGACATGAGAATATTCTCCTGCTTGTAATTGTCATATCTTATTCCCCTATGAGATAGATTATTCTTATCTAAGTTTTCAACCATTTGCATTCTTCAAGACATATAAATATTAAATCGAATTCCATTCATTCATTCAGAAGATCAACCATTACATCGTAGTCGTAACCACTATTCATTCTTACATCATTATAAAAAGTTTTAATTCTTTCCAAAATCTGGGTTCTTACAACACCTCAGCGCTATATCATCATCCATGTCATCTATCTAAAATCTAATATATTATTTATTTAACAAAAACAAAAGAATAAAACAAAAGAATAAAACAAAAATAAATCATGTAAACACCCCTCATCTCCTTCACCACAACCTCTCCTCCCCGCTTCTCCACTCCTCTTCGCGACCACCACATCCACCTTCATCAATCTTCCTTCATTCACCCCCCTCATTTCATTCAAACCCACCTTTGTTCACCTTATCACCAACCTCAACCATTCCGTTCACCTCCCACTACCCCTCTTTACTGTCCTCCTCCACAACAACCCCCTCTCCCACAACTCCTCCAGCCACACCTCCGATCTGCTCCATCTCCTTCCTCCGTTCTCCTTCCACAACTCAACACAAACACCAACACCACACCTTAAACCCATCTCACCTCCTCTGTTCTTCACTTACCGCAGCTCCTCCGCAACCCACCCCCATCTCATCTTTTCTGTCCAACATCTCACCTCTTCAACCTCCGACCAGCTACAATTTTTCACCACCACCAACCAACTCACCTTCACCACCGGTCAATTCCCAACGCCGCCCAAAATATAGCCTCCTTTTTCATTCCTACCAACCCAATTCAACCTCCACCCATTACCTCCGTTTCCCATCCCTCACCTCCTCTGTCCTTCATCAAACACCACCATCCCTCACCTCCTCTGTCCTTCATCAAACACCACCAAACAACACGAACCCAGACAAAACTCAACTCATCTCACAACTCAGTACAAAACAATAAAAAAGTGAACCCAGTAACAGAACTTGACCAAACAACAAACTCATCTTAATCAACAAGAACTCCAATTAAATCAAAAATCAAATTCTGAGAAAACCCAAATCGAAAATGAACTCAATAAAAAGAAAGAAAGGTGCGTGGGTTTTGTGAGTTAAATCGAAAAAGCAGGGAAAGGCTGTTAATTAAGAAGAAAATGAGATGGGTTTGTTTTTTTTAAAATTAAGAACAAAAGTGAAGAAACAGAGGAGATATTTGTTTTAGTCGGAGAAGAGAAGAAAAGAGGGAGATGGGATTAAGAAAAACAAGAAAAGAGAGCTGGGTTTATATTGTGATTTAAGGAAACAGAGAATAAAAACTGAGATCTGTGAATAAAATTTATTAAAATTGGAAATTTTGGATATTTTAAAATTTAAAATTTTGGAAAATGGAAATTTTGGAAATTATAATTTAAAATATAAATTTAAAATGAAAATTATAATTTAGGAAATTATAAATTTAAATTTAAAATTTACCGATGACCTAATTGAAAACTTATACAAAGTTGAGTGATTAATTAGCTATTGAACCATATTCGTTGTGCCACGTCAGAATCCACCTAATTATTCCGTTAGTTTTTTTAACGGAACTAACGGCAGAAACCCAATTGAAATGTTTTAGTTGTACAAGTGTTTGACTGAAAGCTTTTTTGGACTGGTGACCCAAGTGAAAGTTTTGGTATAGTACAGTGACGAAATGGCCATTTACCCCATTATCAAATATGATTGCGACCAGTTTTCCAAGGTTTTCTTTAGTATAGTCAACTAAAAGTATACATCACAGAGCATTGTAGTATCAACTATGATTTAAAATATTATTTCAAAAAAAGGTTAAATTTTCAATTTCTCTAAATAGTGGTCAGAGTTTCACTCCGCCTTCTAAAATTTAAATCAATTGCTTCCGTTAAGTCCCTACTAACAACATAACAGAGGAAGAGGTAAAATGGTGTTTTTAGAATTTATCATTCAAAGTGCCATCATACAAATTCATTTATTTACTAAATTTTTGCATAAATCATTTAACATACAAATGCTTTGAATTTCCAGAAAAGGTTCATTATAGATTAGACAATCAAGTTATATATATATAGGCTAGCGTTCAAATAGAAACCAACCTTGGGATAGAAACTAGAAACCTACACTAAATAAATTATATTTCATTTATTTTAATGGCCCCGCTAGGGGCACCTTCACAAAAAACGTTTAAAATTCTTGGCTCTATTCAACAAAAATATAAAAAAAAATTAAAAAAAAGTTACTGTTCACGTGCCACGTCATCACGTGAACAGTAACTTTTTTTTAAAATTTTTTAAATTTTTTTTATATTTTTGTTGAATAGAGACAATAATTTTAAACATTTTTTGTATTGGAGTACCCCTAATTTGGTCATTAGATTAGCTTGAAATATTTAATTTAGGTTTAGTTTCTAGTTTCTATTCTAAGTTAGTTTCTATTAGAACAAGACCCTATATATATATATATATATATATATATATATATATGGCAAATGATTAAATACAAAATAAAATTAAAATAGAAACTAGGAACTAATCTCATCGACACATTCAACCTAATTTAACGGCCCCGCCAGGGGCACCACACACTAACCCAATACACCCTCACACACACAATCCCACCTAATCCCCTCCATTTTTAATTTTATATTTCCAATCAATCGGTGAGTTTTTTTTTGAAATTTGACTTAACTGTATTTTTCTCCATCTCCCAACGATCAGTTTGCATACCATATGTGCTATATTCCGACGTGATTTATAAATTTTTTTATTTAGTTTGTAGTTTGTATTTTAAGAGTGGTTTGTATTGGAGTAGCCCTCTATATATATATATATATATATATACACACACACACACACACCTACACGCATATGTGAAGGAATTTTATGCATATACGGAAGCGTAAAACACAATTTGTAACATATATATCACATATATATTGCATACGATTCATGTAAAAATTATGGGATCGATTACTAACCTTTATAAGCGATCCAAGGATGATGAATATGGCCTCTTAGCAGCTGCTCCTCAGTATGTGAAGCACTCCACAAGTATCCACCAAGAAAGAGATTTAATGGAGGGAGGAAGAAGGCCGAGAGAGAAAATAGGGTTGCCTACTTCTAAAATCTTACGTCAAAAACTAATGAGGCTCATAGGGTTATAACATTATATTTATAGACAAAAAGTCTCAGCTGAATTTTTTCCATAACATAATATGATTATTAACCCCATTAATTAATTAATCTCATTAATCAATTGATTAATAATTAAAACTCTTTTAATCATTAATTCTTTTTCTAAACTCTTTAGAAAATAATTCTCTCTCTTGATTTAATTTCTTAAATTAAATCCTTAATTAATAATGTTAAGAACTCTTCTTAATTAATTTATAATCAATTAAATCTTATTTAATCAATTATAAAATTGCTAATAAATTATTTATTTCACAAATAAATAATTACTAGCCATTATTAATTAATTCCCCCACCAATAAATCAGTCTCTTTTATTGTGTGACCCTGTAGGTTCAATATTAAGCCGGTAGTAGAAGTAAATAATAATAAAACTATTTTATTATTATTTATATGAATTCTTCTAATTGATTAAATATAATTAATTAAATAATTAATCATATTTATTCTACATCGTGAGGGATACTTCTCAGCATATCGCGACTATCCGGATAATATGAATTCACTGCTTAGAATACCTAGAACCTAGTCAGTGAATAGTTACCGTACAATCAATTTCTTCCATCCTACAATATCCCGATTAAATACAAGGCATGGAACTGTGCCAAGCCTATCAAATTTAATCATATGATTCATTATTCATAATGCATAGTTCATGTTAATGCAAATTAGAAACTCCTTTCTAATTTCATTCACTCTGGCCAGAGATTCCGGAACTAGCATAATAAGAATAGCATAGGATATTCTCTTCCTTTACTGGAATGGGTAGATCCTTTATTGACCGTTAACTATCTCTATACACAAATCCCTATGCCCAGAATAGACCTAATGGGTGTCCTTGAGACTAAGAACTAAACCAAAGCATAGTTCATTATATACAAGATTACTCTAACGATCTCAAGTCTAAGGACACTTGTACAACTATCACTAATTGAACAACTACTGACACATGAGTAAACTCTATTAGTTGCTCCAATGATTGAGTCATGTTCAGTGAACTTATTCCTTAATAAGCACCTACATACTAGCTATAGTGTCACCACACAAATGCCTATGAGAACAGGCATCCTTCCTAGGAAGCTATCATAGTATGTACTGATCTTTACGGATTAAATAACTTCCAATCAGTTATCCTATGATCAGGAACATTTTAAGTCTAGTGTTATTGTCTTCTAGATCTCATTATTATAATCTCATTATAATTCTAGAAGCATTACTCTAAAATATGGAACATCTAATTTAAAACACTTTAAATAGATAATGCCCGTGTATAGACCAATATGTCTTTTACTAATAATCATAAAACCTACTAAGATTACAAGAAAGTTTATCCTAACTCATCATCCATGATTGGATTTAGGACACTTCTCTTTCAATCTCCCACTTGTACTAAAACCAATCACTTCGGTATCCGATACCCATCTTCACTACGTGAAGATCAAAGTGAGTCTTAGAAATAGCTTTAACAATAGGTCTACTATGTTGTTTGTGTACGTCAACTTTCACAATGTTGACAACCTCTCTTTCATCGATCTCCCTAATCCGATGAGAGAGCCGCAATTATGTGTTTAGATCTTAGATGGGGTCACGGTTCCTTAGCATGCGCTAATCTGGTGCCCTGGAGTTGTCACAATACAACTCAATGGCTCAATATCTGCCAAGAACTAATCCAACTCAGAAACTAGTTTTCCTATCCACTGTTGCAACATACTTGCAACAAAACACACTATGCTTTCTGATCTAATATTAAAGAGTGTCTACTGCTTGAAACTATTTCAACTCACTGTCTTTCCACTCAGGACTATCAAGTGCCTCGAAATGAATCTACTATCAAACTGATCTTGATTAAAACTTGAGTCTACTAGAACCTTTAGTTTTAATTTAGATCCATCAGAGAAAATAAATATATCGCCATGCCTTCTTTAGTATACTACGACATTTTATTGTCATCTGATCCTTTTCTCCTAGGAGTAGATTGATATTTGTTTATCGCAACAAGAAACATCATTACTTGTACATCTCATGTAACATAGAATGGATTAAAATGATTCACAGAGAAATTCCATTCACGTGTCCTCTCTTTATGTTAGGCCGAATACACACTTATAATCAACTAAGTATGAGAGAATAACAATAAGTTCTCTAAAAGCTTTAAAAACTGTTTGGAATTAACTTCTCTCTCAGTGATGTAAAATATCACAGAGAGCTGTTTAGGTTACAATGAAAGATATTGTATTACACGATCAATACCCTTCTAGGGTTAACCTAACTGTATTTATAAAGATATACAGCTACGTACAATCGATAATTGATTCGCCTATAAATCAGCTATACAAATGTTATCAATTATGATTGCTACACATCTCCTAAGTCAACTCAATCTCTTTAACAGCTATCCAATCTGTAAAGATATTGCTTCCATAATTATCTTGAATTAATCTTTAATCACTGTTGACTGGAGACGCGCTTCCTCCAGACAGAGTTTAACTAAACTCTGTCGAGCTTCCAATGTCAGCGTATAGCAAACTCTGTCAAGCTTCCAACTGTCAGAGTTTAACTAAACTCTGACTCCTTCCTGTTTCAAGTTAAACTCTGTTTTTCCCTGTAAAACTTAAACACTGATATTAACCACATCAATTATATTTAACAATCTCCCCCAACTTGTTCATTAGTAAAAATGCACAAGTTAACAATAATTGATGATGTCAAAACAATTTCATACAAACACAGTGTTTATTCAAATAAGCAGAGTTTAAACTTGACTTAACAAAAATCTACAGAAAACAAGAAAATTCTTACAGACTTTAATCTCTAATCTCCTCAAGATGTGGTGTTGTTCTGAGATAATCTATAAGCAATCTTCTCTCTGCATTCTCAAGTTCAATCTTCATAGCTTCCTTGATCTCTCTCAACTGAGGATCACTCTCATCAGTTTGATAAATAGCAGATCTTAGATCGTAGATTTTGTTCCTCCTCATCTCATTTCCCAGTTTGATAAACTTCACTTCCTCTGACTGTGAATTGAAGTCAAGTACTGTGATTCCCAGATCAGTCTTCAGCTTTGCAGTACCCTTCTTCATTTCAATGAGATTTCCATTCCAGTCTCTGTACTTAGGAACATATCTGTTGTTATACTTCATTCCTCTAATTGCCAAATTTTGAAGCATTTTCTGTCTGAGCACATTTGCAACTGATTGAGTCCTTCGACTATTCACCTTGAAAAGATACATAACATGTTCTAGTTCTTCCCAATATTTCAAACCAATATCATGCTCACCAATTTTAAATACTGTCCCATCAGCCATAAAGTATAAGAGAAAATCTTTCTTTAAACTCTTCTGATGAACTAACTGTACTGATTCCAGTCTGTCCAAACTCTCTTGAGTGACACCACGACCTGGAATAGCCAGTGAAGAAGGATCTCTAGGACCAGTATGTTGCCTTTTATCTCTGTGTGAACCTAGACCAGCTTTATTATTTCCAATCTTACCAGACAAGGCTCTTCCATCAGTAAAATCCATAGGAGCTCCAGATACTAGATTTGGATCATGAAGTGTTCCTTTACCAAAGACTGATTTCAACTGAGAAGATAGAGGTCTAGACACAACTTGTGTAGCAACAGAGGTTGTGTTTTTCTTTCTTCTGTACAACTTGTGTAGAAACAGAGGTTGTATCTTTCTTCTTTGAATCTTCTCCTTCCATAGCAATGCCTTTTAGATTGAGTTTAGCTTCAGCTTCTGTTGGTTTCTTAGATAAATGTGATCTTTGATCAGCATCAACATTTTCCTTAATCACAATGCCTTTAAGAACAGGCCTAGGAGCTTTTTCTTTCTTTTTAAACTTTCCAGACTTTAAAGCTTTCTGATGTTGTTCTTGTAAATTCTTTTCTTCAGCTTTAATATCTTCAATAGTAGCTCCTTCTTCATTTTCTTCAATAAATAACTTAGCGGCCAATTCCTCATCAGTCATTGAATTTTCAGTGAATAATAAACTCTTGGTGTTGGAAGTTGACTTTGACTTGGAAGACTTGCTAAATTTCAGACTTTGATCAGCTTTTAATATCTTCTTCTCTTTGCCCTTTGCTCCTGATCCTCCATCTTCAGTATCTTCATCCTCTTTAGTCAGAGTTTGAGATTGCTTGCATTTAGACTTAGCAACTCTCTCCCCCTTTTTGACATCATCAGGCATGAGAATAGATGTGATTAACTCCAGAGAGGTAGCAATAGAATCAATCTTTAAAGACATGGCATTTTGATTTTCTTCAACTTTGCTCAGCCTGTGAGACAAAGTTTCTTGATTCTGGGAAAGATATTGAAACTTGTTCTTGCTATCGAGTTTAAGCATATCATCTCCTCTAATAACTTCACCTTGAACATCAGAAATGGCCTTTTGACAATGATCAAATCTAGAATTGAGAGTCTTCACTTGGACAACAGTGGCCTTGAGACAGGATAGAATCTCTGGATTTGTGATTGTTCTGGATGTTCTCTTGACAAATTCAGCTGCTCTTGCAACAGGAAAGATGCAAGTTTCTTTGTACCAATCAGCTGAAAATTGTTCAAAGTAGTCTTCTTCAACATCTGCTTGATTTGAAGGGCCAGTAAAATCATTAACTTTAGCAGAGGTCTGTACTGGTAAACTCTGAGAAGAGCTTGACTCAGTACTCCCTTCAGTTTCAATTTCAGTTTCAGCTTCAATATGGTCAGTTGATTCAGGAATTGGAAGAGACTCATCAACAGTTTCTACAACAGTGTCTGCAGTACGTTCAACATTCTCTGTAACATCCTCTACAGGTTGTACAATAGGCTTAGAGATTATCTCCATGGGTGGTTGATCAATTTCCTCACCCTGTTCGACAGATTGATGAGCATCAGAGATTAACTCAGTGTGAGAAGCCACTGTTTCTTCAAGTACCACAGTGGTTTGATTTACTGCATCAGTTTCTTCAGAGAAAACAGCAGGTGAAGAGATTGGAATGTCCATGTTCCCAGAGAATGGGAACAATGGCTCAAGAATTTCATCCATTGTAGCATCAGCATTACCATCTCTGTCTATCTCAACAGCAGGTATTTCCTTAGAAATATCCTCTGGAGCTTCAATATTCAATTCTTCATCAAACTCTTCAATAATCAGTCTCCTCCTTTTAACTGGAGGATTCACTTCTGTTCTCTCTTCTTCTGAGATAGAATCATCTAGAGTAGATGGAGATTGAGGTCTATTTGCTCTTTCCTTCCTAGCTCTCTTTGGCTTAGAAGCTTCAGCAGTCCTGTGCTTTCTTGGTGGCCTTATAGCCCTGCTTTTCTTTGGTTTCCTTGGTTTGGATTGTGGTTGAGGTTAAGGTTGTGATGAAGATTGAGAAGTAATAGCAACAGTGGGTGGAGTGGATGTAGATGTGGGTTTAGAGGTAGGTTCAGTGTTTATGGTTATGTGAGGTTCAATGTTTGTGGGTTGAGGAGGTGACTGTGGAGGTTCAAGTACAGGTTCAGGTTCTGGTGCTTGTGGTTCCTGTGGTTGATTGAGAAAATTTCTGAGGGCAAGAGGATAGATGAACTCTGGAACTTGTTCCTTGTTAGCATCTTTATTTGTCAAGTCAGAGAACATTCTCTTATGGACTTGAAAGGGTTGTATAACATCCTCATCAGAGATTACCAAATTAGGCAAACAAGCAGAGAATAAACATTGACAAAAATGTGAGAAATAAACAGTTGTATTAGACTCTGCTAGTTTTTCACCTAAATTCATAAGAACTAATCTACCAAAATCAAAGTTACTCCCATTAAGAAGAGAATACCCGATTTGAAGACTATCAGTGGGAATCGCATCCCAGTTGGTGACTTTCTTTCCAAATGCTCGAGTGATGCAGTCAAAGAAAAAGCTCCACTCCTTCCTGAGCCCTGGCCTTTTAACATTCCCAAGCTTATCCAAAGGGCCAGAAAACCGCAGTTGCTGTAACATTTCTTTCAATTCATTCTCACCAGCCACAGCGTATGAGGTATGAGTATCAAAATCCATAACATCTCGAACAGTTGCAGGAGTGACTACAAACTCTTGATCTTCATGAGTAAACACAATAGATGGAGTCCCATTCTCTCCACCATCATCATAAACAGAGTTTCTCCAGAAAGTAGAGATTTGTGTGGCAGAGAGTTTTTCTAATTGAACAAGAGCTTGACCAATTTCAGAATCTCTTAAGAAGTTCTGAATCAAATGAAATGATTTTGGGGCTTTATCAGTGTTTAGTATTGCTGCATAGTTGTTAGGAACGAAAGATAATCCCTGAGCTACAAAAGTCTTGGTTGCCATTAGAACAGATTGTTAGAAAAGAGAGTGTGTGGAAAAGTGTTTGTGAAAATGCTTAAGTGAAAATAACAGAGAAATTGTGTGTAATGTTGTGTGTTCGTGGGTGTAAAAGTGAGAAAGTGAATAATGAAATGAGTTTGATTAGATCTGTAATTGAAAATTAAAACCCAATCGTTTTAGACAATAAACACGCAACCAATTTCTTGTTAAGTGTGTGAGTGGGACACGTGTCACGTAAATAGTGGAACAGTTATTTACACGCGCAGTAATAATGCCTATTATTACTGCCATTCTCTCTCCTCTTACCAAGACGCTTTAACTGTCTGACACCATTAAACAGTTGGCACGTATCACATGCAAATTTCAAAAACTCTTTGTACTCCAAGTATATGCTCTAACTGAAATAAAATATTACCTTAGAGTACTCAACAGAATCCAACAGTGTTTATCAATTCTCCAACTTTATTACTGTTATCCTTTCAAACACTACACAGTTGTGAATATGAATGTGTGTGTAGTAGAGTTTACTAAATCAGTATTTAGAGCATCTAGTATTTCATAAAATCCATAAAGTAAATCAGTAAACACTGGATGCACAAACCCTTATTATAAACACTGAATGTATGATGAATGCTAAACTCTGTAGTAAACGATTTATATACAGTAATATTTAATTAATCTATAACCCCCTAAATTTTTATTTTTTTTAGTTTTCTCCAGTAATCAAAGGTTGGAACTAGTCACCAAAAATCCTATAATTTTAGACCTTATCAGTTTGATAAGTTCTTGGATCTTCCTAGTTTTCGACTAGTCACCAAAAATTAGAGAATTTTAGCCCTTACTATATACCAGTAAGTTCCTGGGTCGTCCTAGTTACAAACATGATCTCAAAGGAGTTCTAACAGTCTATATATATAAGCTTTGGGGTTATTCTAATAACAGAATCTAATTTAACAGTGTATAACTAACAGAGTTTAGAGCTCATCAACATCAGAAATTATTTATGAGAGGCAATGCACACAGTATTTACAGACTCAGAGTTTAGGATAAATAAACTAAGAGATGCTATAAATATGGAACAGTATCATGCTGTGTTAACTTTCTGCACAGTTTAAGATTAGATCACAGAAACTTAGAAGGATTCATGATTAATTACTGAGAATAATGTTTCATACATGTATCTTCATCGGTGTTTATGTTCAGAAAGAAACATTATCAGAGTTTCTCAGAGTTTATCCAACAGTCAACAGTGTATGACTTAAAGAGCATTCTAACAGAGTTTAACAGTCATTGAGCAGAGTTTACATACCAGAGTTTAACATACCACAGAAATATGAGCAACACAGTATATAAGTAGAGTTTTGAGTCTAACCAATATCTCTAGTCAAAGCCAGAGACCATCCCTAGTTCATTTACCAGCCTTGTAAATACAGCTTCACTCAATGGCTTGGTGAAGATATCTGCAAGCTGTTGTTCTGTAGACACAAAATGAAGCTCAATATTCCTTTCCTCTACATGTTCTCTGATAAAATGGTACCTTATGCTGATGTGCTTGGTCATTGAATGCTGTACTGGATTACCTGTCATAGCAATAGCACTTTGATTATCACAATAAATAGGTATTTTACTGTACCTCAATCCATAATCCAGTAATTGATTCTTCATCCACAGAATCTGTGCACAACAGCTACCAGCAGCAATATACTCTGCTTCAGCTGTAGATGTAGAGATTGATTTCTGTTTCTTGCTGTACCAAGAAACAAGTCTATCACCAAGAAATTGACAACTTCCACTAGTACTTTTTCTGTCTATCTTACAGCCTGCAAAGTCTGCATCAGAGTAACCAAGAAGCTTGAAGTCTGATTCTCTTGGATACCACAAACCTAAAGTTATGGTGCCCTTAAAATATTTGAAAATTCTCTTTACAGCTGTTAGATGTGGTTCTCTTGGGTCTGCCTGAAATCTTGCACAAAGACATGTTGCATACATGATGTCAGGTCTGCTAGCTGTTAGATAAAGAAGAGACCCAATCATTCCTCTATAGTTTGTCATATCCACTGGTGAACCTGTGTCTCTATCCAACTTTGTTGTTGTTGCCATGGGAGTTGTTGCAGATGAGCAGTCAAGCATGCCAAATTTCTTGAGAATATTTCTGGTATATTTTGCTTGATTGATAAAGATTCCATCATCTGTTTGCTTCACCTCTAGCCCTAGAAAATAACTGAGCTCTCCCATCATGCTCATTTGATACCTGGACTGCATGAGCTTGGCAAACTTCTTACAGAGTTTATCATTAGTAGATCCAAAGATTATGTCATCTACATATATTTGATCTAATAACAGATCACTACCAAGATTGAAGTAGAACAAGGTTTTATCAATTGTACCTCTGTTGAACCCACTTTCTAAAAGAAATTGAGCCAGAGTTTCATACCATGCTCTTGGTGTCTGCTTAAGTCCATAGAGTGCCTTGTCAAGCCTGTAGACATAATCTGGACACTTGGGATCTACAAATCCTGGTGGTTTTTCAACAAACACTTCTTCTTCAAGTTTTCCATTCAAAAAAGCACTTTTCACATCCATCTGAAAAACCTTGAATTTCTTGTGAGAAGCATATGCTAGAAAGATTCTTATTGCCTCCAACCTTGCAACTAGAGCAAAAGTTTCATCATAGTCTATGCCTTCTTGCTGTGAATAGCCTTTGGCCATAAGTCTGGCCTTGTTTCTTGTAACAACCCCATCACTGTCAGTTTTGTTTCTGAAAACCCATCTAGTACCAACAACAGATCTATTCTTTGGTCTAGGTACAAGGGTCCATACTTCATTTCTCTCAAATTCATTTAACTCCTCCTGCATTGCTGTTATCCAGTCAGCATCTTGAAGAGCTTCTTCCACTTTCTTTGGTTCAGATTTGGATAGAAATGCATGAAACAGACACTCATTTGTTGTAGCACTTCTTGTCCTAACTTTTGCATCTGGATCTCCAATTATTAAATCGGGTGTATGAGATTTTTTCCATTTCCTAGCTGAAGGTAAATGACTTCTGTCAACAGTTGATCCTCCCCCTTGATCAATGTTCTCCTGATCATATTGTTGCCTTTCTTCATTCTCTGATGCTCCCCCTGAATTTGATCGCTCAGAGTTTGAACTGTCAGACTTTGGACTTTCAGAGTTTGAGTCATCAGAGTTTGAGTTTGATCCAGAATTTTCAGTTGACTCACTATCAGAATTTGAGTCATCACTATGATCATGCTCCCCCTCAACTGGTTCTCCTCTTTGTTCTGACTGTACTATTTCTTCTGTGTGTACCAGTAGAGGTTCAGAGTTTGCATCAACAGAGTTTGTTGGACTGGTTTCATCAGAGTTTATTTCATCAGAGATTAGATCTTCATTTTCGAAATACAACTGATCATGTTCATCAACATCTTCAAGTCCAGTGATTTTCTTGTCATCAAATGACACATGAATAGATTCCATAATCACTTTTGTTCTCAGATTATAAACTCTGAATGCCTTGGTTGACACTGGATAACCAACAAAAATTCCTTCATCTGCTTTCAACTCAAATTTGGTCAACTGTTCAGGATGAGATTTCAACACAAAGCATTTGCACCCAAAAATATGAAAATATTTCAGGTTTGGCTTCTTTTCCCTCACCATCTCATATGGTGTTTTTCCATGCTTGTTGATCAGTGTTGCATTTTGAGTAAAACAAGCAGTTTGAACTGCTTCTGCCCAAAAATAGGTTGGCAATTTTGCTTCATCAAGCATAGTTCTGGCAGCTTCTATCAAGGTTCTGTTCTTCCTCTCAACTACACCATTTTGCTGTGGTGCACCAGGTGCAGAAAACTCTTGCTTCAAGCCTCTGTTTTAGCAGAATTCTTCCATTGTTGCATTTCTGAATTCAATTCCATTATCACTTCTGATTATTTTGACTTTGTGTTTTGACCCTTTGTCCAGTAGCTTTACATGCTCCATCAGAGTTAATGCAGTTTCATCCTTCTTTGCTAGAAAATACACCCAAGTGTATCTGGTATATTCATCAACAATGACTAGAGCATATTTCTTCCTTCCAATTGACAAGACATTTACTGGTCCAAAAAGATCAATATGTAGAAGATGATATGGATCAATAATTGAAGATTCAGACGTGCTATTGAAAGAAGTCTTCCTCTGTTTAGCCTTTTGACATGAATCACACAGACCATCAACATTTAACAAAGACTTTGGAAGTCCTCTAACAAGATCCTTTCTTATCAGCTCATTGATGTTGTTCAGATTCAAATGAGAGAGTTTCTTATGCCACTTCCAACTCTCTTCATTGGACATTCTTGTTGACAGGCACATAGTTTTTCCATCAGAGTTTTTCAGCAAGCTTGCTTCATAGATATTGTTGCGCCTTTGTCCAACTAAAACAACTTTCCCTGTGGTTTTGCTGATAACCTCACAGTATTCAGGTTGAAAATCTACATGAAAACCTCTGTCACAAATTTGACTCACAGATAGCAGATCATGCTTGAGTCCTGGAACTAGAGCTACATTTGTGATGATGACACTTCCAAGATTAATATTGCCATATCCCAGAGTATGTCCTATGTTGCCATCTTCATAGGAAACTTTTGGGCCAGCCATTTCCACATACTCTGATAGCAGGGCTTTATTTCCAGTCATGTGTCCTGAACATCCACTGTCCACGACTAGGATACTTTCCCTGATGCCCTGCAATCACAAACAATTACTGAGGATTAGATTTAAGGATCCAGACTTGCTTGGATCCTTTGGCTTTCTTAATTTTGTTAGCTTTAGCAGCGGAATTTACACTATCAGAGTTTAAGCTAACTTTGTCAGAATTTACACTTGTAGAATTAACCCTAACCCATTTCAGATTAGGTTTCAGTTCATAGTAATTATGATAAATAGCATGATAATTTCTGCAAGTATAAATAGAATGCCAAGTGCTTCCACAATGTTTGCATAAAGTCTGTGGCCTAGTTCTAACATTATCTTTCTTTACTTCAGACTTGGAAGGTAAAGAATTAATGTCTTTGTTCTTCATGCAAAAACTAGCAAGATGGTTAGTGCTACCACAATTATGACATGTCTTTCTTGGAGCTAAAGTAGCAAGCATTGGATAATTACCTTGAGTGATGCCTACTTTACCATTTCTGTTCTTTCTAGACACTTTCTGTTTCTTAACAGATTTTAACTCCTTAAGCTTATGCTTAAGTTGTTTATCTGTCATTAAACCAATATTAACCTGTTTAACACTAGTTTTTACTGGTTCTTTCTTAACAGCTTCTTTTCCACCTTCAAACCTAGGTTCACTTATTCCATTAACAAATGTTCCAAATTTCTTAGGTGGAAGAGGTGGTCTAATCTTGACTATATTCTGAAACCTAAGTTCATCTTCCTCAGAATAACCTAGACCTACAGTGTCAGAATGAAAAACTTCTTGAGTGTCTTTTCCTGAGTGAGTCCAAGTTTTAATAATGTGATTTGCCTTTTCCAATTCAGATTCTAGTTGTTTATACTTACTTAACAACTCTTGTTCAAGATAGACAGCATCATCTCTCTCCTTTTGAACTTGCTGCATGTTAGCAAGTTTCCCTTCTACAACCTTATTTCTCTCTTTGAGTTCAGAATTCTCAGTTTTGATTCTCTCATTCTCTAAAGTTTGATCCCTATAACTGATATGCAAAGCCTTAAGGTATATTCTTAATTCAGTTATATCATCAGTATTATAAGCATAGGTAGTTAGAGGTACCTTGTTTTCAGAATCTTCAGCTTCATCAACAGTAGTAGCCATGAGAGCATAGTTCACATCCTCATCTGAGTCATAGGTGTCTGCCCAATCTCTACCTTTAGTGAAGAGTGTCTTCTCAGTTTTACCCTTCTTGCACTCAGGAGCATAATGACCCATCTCCTTACAGTTGTAGCATTGAATCTCAGACTTGTCTCTTTTCTCAGATTTGGTATCCTTTCTTTCAGATTTGCTGAAATTCTTCCTGTCAAACTTTGAATCATTCTTGGAGAATCTCTTCACTTTCTTGAAGTTTTTGAATCCCATCTTCTTGAAGGTCTTTACCATCAAGGCAGCCATTTGCATCATTTCCTCATCATCTTCAGAATCAGATGATCCATCTATATTTGAGTCAACATCAGAGTTTGATGACTCACTTTCAGAATGAATGACCAAAGCTTTTCCTTTTGCCTTCTTCCTTGATGCTTCTTTCTTTGAGGGTCTTTCTTCAACTCTTAGAGCAACAGATTTTGACTTTCTGCCTGATCTTCTGATTCTCTGTTCCATTTCTAGTTCATGAGTCTTGAGCAACCCATAGATCTCATCAATATCAGTATCAGCCAGATCATAGTTATCTCTAATAGTGGTTGTCTTGACATCCCACTTTTCAGGTAGAGAAAGAAGAAACTTGAGATTTGAATCTTCTAGATCATATTCTTTATTAACCAGTGACAGATCATTAAGTAGCTTACAGAATCTGTCAAAGGTTTCTGTCATTGATTCTTCAGATTTAGCCTCAAAGTGTTCATACTCCTGTATGAGTATGTTCCTTCTATTCTTCTTGATTGCTGCAGTTCCCTGACATCTAACCTCTAGAGCATCCCAGATCTCTTTTGCTGTTTTACAATTGATCACTTTGTTAGACATAACATTATCCAATGAACTATGAAGCAGATGTCTAACCTTTGCATCCTTACCAATGGATGAAATGTCCTCAGGAGTCAAATCTTTCTTCTCCTTTGGAATAGATTTAGCTTCCTGTCCAGCAGCAACAACAAATAATTTTGTAGGCTTATGAGGGCCTTCATAAATTCTGTCAAGATATTCTGGATCTGTAGCCTCCAGAAACATATCCATTTTCACCTTCCAGGTTGAGTATTCTGCTGGCTTAAGAATAGGAACCCTGATTGTTTCATATCGACTCACAGTTGCAGGTTGAGCCTTCTCAGCACTAGAGCCTGATGTTGGAGGAGGAATTTCTGCCATTGATTATAGTTGTGTGTGTGGATCTTAAACTGTATTAAATTAACAGATTGAGCTCTGATACCAATTGTTAGGCCGAATACACACTTATAATCAACTAAGTATGAGAGAATAACAATAAGTTCTTTAAAAGCTTTAAAAACTGTTTGGAATTAACTTCTCTCTCAGTGATGTAAAATATCACAGAGAGCTGCTTAGGTTACAATGAAAGATATTGTATTACACGATCAATACCCTTCTAGGGTTAACCTAACTGTATTTATAAAGATATACAGCTACGTACAATCGATAATTGATTCGCTTATAAATCAGCTATACAAATGTTATCAATTATGATTGCTACACATCTCCTAAGTCAACTCAATCTCTTTAACAGCTATCCAATCTGTAAAGATATTGCTTCCATAATTATCTTGAATTAATCTTTAATCACTGTTGACTGGAGACGCGCTTCCTCCAGACAGAGTTTAACTAAACTCTGTCGAGATTCCAATGTCAGCGTATAGCAAACTCTATCAAGCTTCCAACTGTCAGAGTTTAACTAAACTCTGACTGCTTCCTGTTTCAAGTTAAACTCTGTTTTTCCCTGTAAAACTTAAACACTGATATTAACCACATCAATTATATTTAACACTTTAAGAGAGATATTCTCCCATGTTCATCATTATGAAACATCACTTGGAGTGTCCATGCTAAACACTTTAGCATTCAATCAATGTACATTATTATGCGTCAGACCTCTTATCCTAATCATGATCTATCAACATAGATCATCACCCTTAGTTTATTCGAGGCCTAACTCTAGTCCAAGAAGAAATTCTTTGATAGCTTAATTCTAATGATAACCAAAATTATCAAAGGTGCATTATTACTAATATATCCATATATATTAATATGTTACATTACTCCCACTAAACTCTTGTACCATTAAATGGATAATTCACCTTTTCGATAAAGTCAAACTCTTTGACTATCTCATCAAAATTAATGTTCCATTGCCGAGAAACATGCATACGAAATCTTCATGGTTTTGATCATGGCTATTCGATAAAGGTTTCTTTAAGGTGATCACATTACCTTCACTTAAACCTTTACAACTAGCCTGGCTTTATAGGTCTCTACCTTGCCATCCATTCATAAACTCTCTTACAAAACCATTATTGATTCCATGACACTCTGTCACTTCTCAGAGTTGATATATGATCTTTATGATCATATTTTCTTTATATTTTAAGTTTATTTTGCACGAATTTGGATTTTTATTTAATTAATTTTTATGTTTTATTGTAGGAAAAAAAGGATTTCTTATAATAGAGGGATTGTGGCTTAAATTGCAAATTTTGAAGTGAATTCTAGCAAAATTCGGATTTCGGATCAGCTTGCGCAGTGTTCACTGTTTTGGCTATAACGGGAGCTCCGGATGTCAGAATGAGGCCCGTAAACAGTCGTTGGAAAGCTTTCGAGAAGACCTTTAATTCAAGTATGGTCTCAGATTTTTGTGATGTACCAAACTGCCCAGAATATTGCCAGAAGCAGACAGCTGGAATTTTCTATGATGGAATCCTACTCTATTAAGGAAACTCTTTTGTTTTATTATTAAATAAGTAAATTATATTATTATTAGATATAGGTCAGTTGTATATCATATATATTTAGTGGATAGAAAAAAATAGACACGTACGTGACTTGGGGGAGACAGCAGTTACAGGGGAGACACACAACAACGAGGAGAAGACACAAGAACAAGAAAAAAAAGCGATTGATTTGGGGGAGAAAAAGAATTCTAGAGTTTTATCTTCTCTCCTTCACTTTTCTTTATTGTAATCTTGATATCATGTCTTCCTTTATGTATGTAGTGTTATCTTTTGTGATGTTTGGCTAAAAACCCTTCTAGGCCTGTAATGGATTCTTGTGTTTTTATATAAATTGTTCTTTGGTTCTCTATTTATGGTGTTCATTACAATTGCTTATAGTGATTTGTGTTTAATGCTTTTCAAGGGAATGATCAACCTTGGAATTGATTTGGTAATTTGGATTGACTTGGAAAAGAAAATCTAAGTTAAGGCTTGATCACTATAACTTGGGATTAGTATATTATACTGATTTGTGGTTTGGATAGGGATATACCTGATCACCCTTGGTAGTCAAATTGAGGTAGTACTTAAAGTTGTTCAAATACTTAAATTCTTCGTAGGAATACGGGAATTGGTTAATGAATTAGGATTACTTGAGATTCGGAAGGTCCTCGTGATTAGTTAAAAGCCTTAGACTAGCAATTGGAGCACTAAAATAGAGATACAAGAGTAGTTTGTTGAAGTACACAAGATGAAGTTAAAGGCCTAGTTTTTATTACTCTTGAAATTTTAGTTGTGTTAATTGATTTTTTTTATGATATTTATTTTATACTTTATTGACTTGAATTAGAAAAAAGATAGTGTGTGGTACTTAACAACTTAGAGTTAGTCCTCGTGGGAATGAATTTATATACTATTTGTTACGATATGTGCACTTGCATTTAAGGTTGTAAAATCGTTAACAAGAGTCTTTAAAACTCAAAACATTGTCGTTATCATTTATAGTGGATATCGCATCACCATTCTAAATGATGAAACCATGATACCCTCCTAGATTACAACAATGTTGTTGTACAGAAAGTTTAACTACTAAAATAGGTTCCATACTTAATCCGCGATGATTTGTGGTTCTTGAACTTCATTAAGTTCACTATAGTTCCCACTGAGCCCTTGAAGGGTAAACTAATTTTCCAAAAAAGTGGAGTATCTATAAAACAAAACACTCCCAGTGTCTATAAAATAAATACTCCTTGCTCAGCAAGATTGCATATAGTTGTCCTAAACTCTGTTTAAGACTAACCACAAACCTTCTTTATTCAGATACAATCTCTAACTTATTCAACTCTTGACATAAGTTAGACAACCCCAAATCTCAAGACAATTGAGACTTGTGTTTCCTTAATCCACATCTCATGGAGACTTTAGTTAACGTGTGTTGAGGATACCTTATCGAGTAGTTTGACTATTCTACTAAGTCATTTTCTTTGTGACGCCCCCAGACCCGGGGTCGGAGATCTAGGCGCTCACGGTCCATTTTCCATTAATAACATACCTGTTCTTGCACATAATATATAAAACAGTCATCGACCCCACAATAAACTCACACCGCACACACACACACAGGTTAGAGTCTCAGAAACGTCACACAATTGATTAAGCAGAAGTAAAAGTTTCAGAGTTATTACAGACCGAATTAAATAGCATTTATGCTACCAGCAACACTTCGATAGGAAGCGAAGTTGGCGGCTTGAAAGTTTGTTACGGTACACTGCCTTGCACAGGTCATACTTATAAATAAAACGTACTAACAAAAGTTGCCAACCAATCCGGCTAATGGGGCCTACCGGTGGAATCTCAACTGCTGCCTCGGGTCTAGTCACCTGCTTTCGGGCAGTCTGTCTGGGTCTTGCCATTTCTCTTAGCTGTTGTGTTTGTAAATTTGAAAACAAGCAAGAGTGAGCAACTATAGCTCAGCAAGAAATATATGTATAAGGTAAGCAATATAACATTACATATGTTTAGCAGTTATTAAACTCGTTTGTATCAATCAGTTATAAAATCACTTGTCATTGTTGATAAATTTCGAAGGTGCATCAATACGTGCCCTTGTTTTCAAAGTAAACTGGCAGTTCTAGATACTGCATAGAGTCAACATCTTTCTCATCAAAATAGAACACTATCAGCAACTTGGCACATAAGCCTAAGAAGCAGTGTCAGAGCATTTTTCCAAAATGGAGGAATGGGACTTAATGAAAACATAAAACCTGACAGGGATTGACGATGATCAGTCGCCACATCCAAGTCCAATAATCCGCGGGTCTTCTCTACCGGTAGAAGGATAGAAACTACATCCGTAACTATCCTCGGGTGAAAACTACATCCGTAATCACCCTTGATGAAAACTACATCTGTAATCATCCTTCGGCAACACCTGGGCCGGAATAATAATTGATGGACCGCCTGGCTCACGGCCGCTTACACATCCCGGGAATCGTTCGTTAATGATTCCCACACCTGCCAGAGTCCCTTTTTCTTTTTCTTTTAAAAACTGAGTAGTTGAGGTCCGACATCAGTCGACCGATGATTCTTGAAATCGTACAAGAAGCAGACCTGACCGGGGGTTTTCGAAAATGTTTTGAGTTCGAAAGAGTTCGAGTTTGAAAGTGCTAAAGGTATCTTGGATTAGCTTTGTCCTTAAAATAGTGAACAATAATTAATAAATGATATTTTAAGATTTAATATTAATAATTAATAAAATAATTATTTAATGAAATAAGCTTTTAATCCAAGATATGTATTTTGAGTATTTATGAAGATATAAAAATAATTACTTGAGTATACGATACTTCCCGAATGACCCTTCGGGTTTTCGCAATTTAATTACGATATAATAATATACCGCTCCCCGGTCAATAGTATATACGGACCGCTATGACCTCTATTGCTAGAGTCGTTGTCCGAAGAAAATATTTCAATCTAAGTTCAAGGGGTGCAAACATACATGTGCTTATACATCTCAATTTCATCAATACTTCAATAAGCATAAACTTTTGATACGATTGAAAACTACAAACACAACAGTGAAAGTCCTTGTATATGTAAGTTTTGAAAAGTAAACTTGCCTTGTTGAGGTTGGGGTGGTCGAGCTTGCGAAGTGGAACGATCTATACATAATCAATAGCCGATCGTTAGTACCTTAACAATATCTCTTTTAATTGCGAGGTTTTAGGGGGTACAAAATTAACTTAATGACTTCGTCTTATGACCCTCTAGCCCCACTATAGGTTCATGTCATCACTCGATTACGCTCGTCACTTATTCGACTTAATTTGGTTACTATATCCGAATCATATCCATTTCCCCTAAAATTACACTCCACTTACGACTTTTTCCCCTTGCGCGAATTTTACTCTAACATTTTTATAAAATTGAAAAATACATATTTTAATCCAATTCTTTTTGGGTAGCCTTCACCACTGCATTTACTAGCTTCTCAAATTTTTCCATGATCCTACATAAATTTTTAGGGTTTAAACAAGGTTCACAAGGGGACCATTTAGTGCAGGTCGGATTCGAGAAACACATTTCACTTCTCAGGCCATAACTCAAAATCTATACATCACCTAGTCATGAACCTTATATTTCTGGAAATTACATTCAAATACCTTTCCAAAAATATATATTAGGACTTCAGGGGACAAGATTTAGGGGTTCAAAACCCTCCTACAAGACATTACAAGTTCCTGGAAAAATACTCAGCATGCTTTTACACTTAACCAACCAAGAATCTTACATACACATCACAACCATCATCTAAACCACCAAGATCATACTTTATAACATACATGGAGTTACATACACTAACCACAAGCTTAAAAATCACAACCACAACACTTAAACTCAAGATCTACATCATCCATCACTTATATGTCCAAGATTTACACTAATAACCATGGATCTAACATTAAACATCACAAATACTACATGGCCAAGAGGGGTTAGGGTTTTTATACCTTCTTGAGTATCTAGGAGCCTTGGGTATACCTTACAAGTCTCAAGAACACCTTGGATGAGCTCCTACAACCCTTACAACTCAAGATCTAAATGAAAACTCAACATTGTTACTATTCATCAAAACTTCAATAATTTATAACTTGAAAACTAATGGATGAAAAGGGTTGGAATTCATAGTATACCTTCCTTATATGATGTAGAGTGCCTAGGATTTTTGCCTTGAATTAAGAGTGAAGAGAAGTGGAAGAAAGAATTTCTTCTTCCCCTTGTTTCTTGTTTGGCCGAGAGCAACAATGGCAAAGGGGGGAGGAGAGAGTTTTTGTGTTTGCTTTTGGTGTTGGTTGATTAAAGTGTAAAGTGTGGTTGATATGTATTATGTGTGTGTATATGTATCACATGGTACAAGCCTACTGTCTAGACCACCATACCCTCTTGTCTCCTTGGAAAATGTACCAACTAGTTACTATTCCTCTTGTCAACTTTGTATTGCTAGTTTGTTTTCCTAACTACTTAGTTGCATGGGACTTGCATGCAATATCATTCCTTGTATCATTATTCTTCCACCAATGCTTGTCACTTAATCTTTAATTCGTATCGTATCTTAATTAATTCCCCGTAATAATATTTTGTCGCGTAGAGATTTCCCTTGTAATTCCTTAAGTACTTAATTATGTAAATTCCTGGAATATCCATAACTCCTCGTCATAATTCCTAATAAATCTTTTAATACTCCAATAACTCTCAAGTCCCAAGTTTTATAAATCTTACTAACAATAAGATTCTTGCCTTCAACAATCTTCCCTTTATCTTACATAGTGAATGTAACAACATAGTTTCTCAGACAATCAATTCCATTAAACAACAGGGATGGCTAAAAAGGTTCCAAATTGACAATGTCATATGATATTATATAAAATAAAATATTACCAAAAATTAGGGTTCTTACAGCCTCCCCTCCTTAAAAGGATTCCGTCCCGGAATCAGGTTGAAAACAGTTGGGGGTGCTTTTCACGCATCGTGCTCTCTAGTTCCCATGTTGATTCTTCGACATTCTGGTTCCTCCACAAAACTCTCACTAGTTTGACAACCTTGTTCCTCAGCACCTGTTCTTTTCTATCCATGATTTCTACGGGTTGCTCCACATAGGTTAAGTCTGGCTGCAGATCCACTTGGTCATATTCTATCACGTGTCGGAAGTCGGTATGGTAGGGTCGTAGCATGGACACATGGAACACATTATGTACTTGCTGCAAGCTTGGGGGTAAAGCCAATTCATAGGCTAACTTTCCAACTCGTCTCAAGATCTCAAAAGGTCCAATAAATCTTAGGCTCAGCATCCCCTTCTTACCAAATCTCATCAATCCCTTCCACGGTGATACCTTTAACATCACAAATTCTCCTACCTCATATTCTTTGTCCTTGCGGGTCTGGTCCGCATACCTCTTCTGTCTATCTTGGGCCGCTACCAGCCGTCCTCTTATGAGCTCGATAGTTTCTCTCGTCTGTTGGACCAGTTCAGGCCCTAAAATCTTCCGCTCTCCAACTTCTTCCCAACACAAGGGAGACCGACATCTTCGTCCGTATAAAGCTTCATATGGGGGCATTCCTATACTCGCATGGTAACTGTTGTTGTAGGAAAATTTGATCAACGGTAAGTGGTCATCCCAACTTCCCTTAAAATCGATGGCACATACTCTCAACATGTCCTCTATGGTCTGGATGGTTCTCTCGCTCTGTCCGTCTGATTGGGGGTGGTATGCAGTACTCATGTTTAACTTGGTCCCCACACAATCCTGAAAACTCCTCCAGAACCTGGAGTTGAATCTTGGGTCTCTATATGATACAATGCTCACAGGAACCCCATGCCTTACCACGATCTCCTTTAAGTAAATATCCACCAGCTTGTCGACAGTGTATTTCTCGTTGATTGGAAGAAAATGTGCTGACTTGGTCAATCTATCGATAATTACCCAAATAGCGTCATGATTAGTCTTGGTCCTTGGTAGTCCGACCACAAAGTCCATTGCAATATGCTCCCACTTCCACTCGGGTATCTCTAAGGGTTGCAACAATCCACTGGGCCTTTGGTGTTCGGCCTTTACTCTTTGACATGTCAAGCATTTACTTACCCACTCTGCCACGTCTTTCTTCATATTTGGCCACCAATAGTATTCTCTCAGATCTCTATACATCTTAGTGCTTCCAGGGTGAATTGAGTACCTTGAACTATGAGCCTCTTGCAAAATCTCGTCTTTTAATTCCTGAACGTTCGGGATCCATATCCTAGATGCGTACCTCATAATTCCATTCCCGTCCTTTTCACACTTAATTTCCTCGCCAGTCAAAATTTTCTCCATCGAATTCTTTTCTTCTTCTATCTTCTTTTCCTGGCATAACTTAATCTTTTCCAATAGCGGTGGTTGGACACTTATTTCCATTAGACTCTCTTGTCCAATTCCTGGTAACCTCACTTCAATCTCCAATTTCTCGAGGTCCTTGATCAATTCGTCCACTGACGTTATCATCTTGAGTTTCTCCTTTCGGCTAAGTGCATCGGCCACTACGTTGGCCTTCCCTGGGTGATAATGAATCTCACAATCATAATCCTTGATTAGCTCTAACCATCTCCTCTGCCTCATGTTTAACTCTTTCTGAGTGAATATGTACTTTAAGCTCTTGTGATCTGTGTAGATTTCACACTTTTCTCCGTAAAGATAATGTATCCAGATCTTCAAAGCAAAAACTATCGCCGCTAATTCCAAATCATGGGTGGGGTATCTTATCTCGTACTCCTTAAGTTGTCTGGACGCATACGCAATCACTTTACCGTGCTGCATAAGCACACACCCTAAACCTTTATGGGATGCGTCGCTATAAATCACAAAATCTCCCTTATCATCAGGTAGGGCTAGTACTGGTGCTGTCACCAACCTCTTTTTCAACTCTTGGAAGCTCTCTTCGCATTTTTCAGTCCACACAAACTTCTCGGTCTTGCGAGTTAGTCGGGTCAAAGGGGCTGCTATCTTGGCAAAGTCTTGGACAAACCTTCTATAGCGCCAATCTTATAAAACTTCTCACCTCTGTCGGAGTGGTTGGTCTCTCCCAATTTGATACATCCTCTATTTTGGCTGGGTCCACTAGAATGCCTTGTTCGCTAATCACATGCCCTAAAAACTGAACTTCCTTCAACCAAAATTCACACTTCGAGAACTTAGCGTACAACTTTTCTTCTCTCAATGCTCCCAATACAATCCTCAAGTGCTCTACATGTTCCTCTTTCGTTTTGGAATAAATCAAGATGTCATCGATGAAGACTATAACACACTTATCCAAGTACTTCTTGAAGACTCGATTCATTAAATCCATGAAAGCTGCAGGGGCATTCGTTAACCCAAATGACATCACTAGGAACTCATAGTGTCCGTACCGGGTGCGAAAGGCCGTCTTTGGTATATCTTCTGGCTTAATCCTTAACTGGTGGTACCCGGTCCTCAAATCGATTTTAGAAAAATAAACTGCGTCCTTTAGTTGATCAAACAGGTCATCTATCCTGGGCAAGGGGTATTTATTCTTTATAGTCACCTTATTCAACTCCCTGTAGTCTATACATAATCTCATACTACCATCCTTCTTTTTCACGAATAACACCGGGGCTCCCCACGGTGACACACTAGGTCTTATCATCCCTTTATCCAACAACTCTTGTAACTGAGTGGCCAGCTCTTTCATCTCCACTGGGGCTAGCCGATATGGGGCTTTCGAAATTGGGGCCGTACCCGGAACTAAGTCTATAGCGAACTCGATGTCTCTATCAGGTGGTAGTCCGGGAAGATCATCCGGAAATACGTCCGCAAACTCATTAACGACAGGGATTTCCTGTAGGTTTGGTGCCTCCTTCTTGGTATCCTTCACATAGGCTAAATAGGCTTCGCATCCTTTACGTAACAACTTCTTAGCTTGAATCATAGTCAGGAACTTTTGGTTTTGCCGTTTTCCACTAAACACTACTTCCTCGTCCCCTGGCAGTTTCAAACTTACTTTCTTCCTTACACAATCAATCTGGGCTCCGTGGGTTGTTAACCAATCCATACCTACTATTACGTCAAACTCTCCTAGTTTAAAAGGTATTAAATCTACCCGAAAGTGTCGCCCTTCTATTTCTAGGTCACAACCTGGACATACTTGGCTAACAGGGATAATTTCATGATTAGCTATCTCTACTTGCAGTCTGTCCTTCAACGGTTCAGCCTTAAGGCCTAACTGACATACAAAATCTAGAGATATGAAAGACTTGGTAGCTCCCGAATCAAATAAAACATTTGCCTTAACTGAGTTGAGTAGTAGGGTACCTGCAATCACATCCGTGTTCCTCACGGCATCTTGCACCGTCATGTTAAAAGTTCTTGCAGTAGGGGCCTTGTTAGAAGCAGTTCCACTCACTCTTGATACAGCTGGCCCAGAGGACATACATTCCCACATTCGGTGCCCTGGTTTCCCACACTTGAAGCAATTACCTCCGGTACTGGTGTTGTTACTAGTTCCTCGACAGGCGTTAGCATAATGTCCTGTCAGCCCACACTTGAAGCACTTCACATCCTGTAGGTTACACACGCCCGCATGTTTCCTTCCACACTTATTGCAATCCGGGGGTAGGGCTCGGGATGGGGTAGAGTAAGACAATCCCTGTGGTCGGACGCTCTGGCCCACACTCCAACTTTCAGCTCTCTTGGTTCCAAAGTTTCCGCTGGGTTGGGACATCGTCCCTCGCTTAAATTTGCTCGGAAAGCTCCCATCCGCAGAGTTTCCCTTTCGACTATCAAACTTCCTCTTCTTTCCTTCCCTCTCCTTCTGCATCTGTTCATTCCCGGCCTCCACAATTGATGTTTTCTGTACCAGGGTGGCATAGTCTGTCAGCTCAAGAACCGCCACACGATTCTGAATCCATTGTTTTAGCCCCAATTGAAACCTTCGGGCCCTCTTTGCCTCAGAGTTCACATATTCCGGCACAAACCTCGACAGCTCAGTAAATTTGGCCTCATACTCGGCCACCGTCATGTTACCTTGCTTTAGTTCCAAAAACTTCAGCTCCATTTGTGTCTCCCTGAACCTAGGAAAGTACTTTTCCAAGAACAGCTCGCTAAACCTCTCCCAGGTCACCACACCTCTTCCTTCCAAATTCCTCTTAGCTTCCCACCAATAGTTTGCCTCACCCTTCAGGAGGTAGGTGGCGAAAACAGTCTTCTGCTCCTCAGCGACACCTAATATCTCGAAAGATTTTTCCATTTCCTTCAGCCGGGCTCTTGCCTCAACCGGATCTGCAGTTCCTTTAAATTCTGGGGGTTTCAGGGATTTGAAGTTCCGGAAAGCATTTGCATTAGCATTGCTGGGTGGTTGCTGAACCGGGGGACGGTCCAAGTTCTGCCTAAGTAGTTCCATGAACTGTTCCATAGGGCATCCCCTTGGATGTTCCACCTCTCGGGTGTCATCACCAGCTTCTTCTTCATCATACTCAGAGTCATCAAACAAGTTATGATCGTTGCCCTCATCCTCACTCAGGTTCACATTCTCCCCTTCATGGTTCTGGTGGCCTCCGGTCCCATGGTGGCTACCCTGGCCTTCAGAACTGACCGGGTGAGCTCGAGTGTTCATTCTTCTGGGTGGCATGATTCTGATAATGAAACAAGAAAAGGGTTAGGGTTTTCTAATTACCTGACAGCGTTTACACAGGTCAGGAACGTATCGTTCCTCCTCATAAGGGTGGAAGTTGCAAAAGTTTTAATAACCCGATGCTGGAGATAAAACGTCAAAACATTTTTGGGAAAAATCTCTATGGGATGCGAAAACATTTGCAGGAGTTTTCAAGATTTCGAAACCTCAAAATTTTATTTTTTTTTTTTTGAAAAATTTTATTTTAAAAATTGTAGGAACATTTTGGGAATTTGTAGAGAACAATTTGAAATCGCATATCGTAAATTTGAAACAGCATGGTTGCATTTGCGGCTTGTAGCAATTGTATATATTCACAGTTGTATATCAAAACAGTAAAGCATGGCATCGGAAAGTAAGGCAGTTGAGACAATATCAAGGAAACTGAAACTAAATAAGTACGGTACAAGGGTTATCACAAAGTTTGGATGTTAGAGCCTAATACATAGTTCCGATGTCAAAGTCTAGCAAAAGTGGAACAATAACAAGTACATCATCTGAATAGTCAGGGCTACACAAAAGTAGGGCTACATCCGTACATACTATCCGAAGTCACATCTACATATCTGTAGGTCAGTCTACTCATCCACTGGTCAGAAAGGATACCACTGCACAAGTCAACTATCCCGCAAAATCGACACACTAATGTCATCTGAACCTAGAGGACTGAGCTATCAGTAACACATCATGGGGCCTCACCGCGACGGAGCAAGGCCCTCACTCGGGAAAATGCACGACGCACAACACGCCTAGCATCCCTAGCCTGGATCACTCCGCCCCCGCGGATCCCTAAACCAAGAATTCTCTCGCGACTCCTCCTCTTAATCCTATGGAGTCGAGCCCTAGTCCTCCTAGCAACAGCAGTCCTCATCTCAGCCTGAATCCTCAATCGCGCCTCGCGCTCCTCCACTAGTGCCCGCCTCGCCTCGTTAAGTCTGGCCTCTGCAGAAAGTAAGTCTCGGGTCAGGAACTGCACCACGTAGGCGTGCTCAGTACCCGACACTGGGGGTAGGTCCATCGGCGGGGGTGGTATGACAGGAACAGGAGCAGGTGCAGTAGCAGGAGCAGGAGCAGTAGCAGGAGCAGGAGCAGGGGTAGGGTCAAGCTCCTCCTTGCCAGAAGTATCACCCTCGGAGTCACCGTCCGATGAAACAGGGCTCGATGACTGCGGAGAAGGTGGGGGTGACACAACACGGCCCTCACCGGATCTCACACTCTCCTCATCAGTAGCTACAGGAGAGGGGGTAACAGGCTCAGGCTCAGGCTCAAAGGGCTCCTCAACGGGATCCTCATCATCAGTATCTCCTATCAGCGTAATCCAGGGGCCAAGCTCAGAGTCAGCACCCATATCCTCCTCAGGATCCTCGGTATCTCGCATCAGTGCCTCATCATGCTCTCTCTCAAAGGCCTCAGGGTCTGGTATCTCCTCCATCTACACAAGGGAAATAAGGTGGGTCACTAACCATAAAGAAAGGTTTAAGGAGAAGTTCCCTCACGGGCCTTAAAGTCAGGGCTATATCCGAAAACCCGACTGCAAACTCGATGAGAGTTCTAAGTATTATTAGGGTTGTTATTAGGGTTATTATTATTGTTATTATTATTAGGGTTGCTTTCTTAAATTACTATCGTTTCTGAGAACTGTAACCTCGCTCTGATACCATTTCTGTGATGCCCCCAGATCCGGGGTCGTAGATCTAGGCGCTCACGGTCCATTTTCTATTAATAACATACCTGTTCTTGAACATAATATATAAAACAGCCATCGACCCCACAATAAACTCACACCGCACACACACAGGTTAGAGTCTCAGAAACGTCACACAATTGATTAAGCAGAAGTAAAAGTTTCAGAGTTATTACAGACCGAATTAAATAGCATTTATGCTACCAGCAACACTTCGATAGGAAGCGAAGTTGGCGGCTTGAAAGTTTGTTACGGTACACTGCCTTGCACAGGTCATACTTATAAATAAAACGTACTAACAAAAGTTGCCAACCAATCCGGCTAATGGGGCCTACCGGTGGAATCTCAACTGCTGCCTCGGGTCTAGTCACCTGCTTTCGGGCAGTCTGTCTGGGTCTTGCCATTTCTCTTAGCTGTTGTGTTTGTAAATTTGAAAACAAGCAAGAGTGAGCAACTATAGCTCAGCAAGAAATATATGTATAAGGTAAGCAATATAACATTACATATGTTTAGCAGTTATTAAACTCGTTTGTATCAATCAGTTATAAAATCACTTGTCATTGTTGATAAATTTCGAAGGTGCATCAATACGTGCCCTTGTTTTCAAAGTAAACTTGCAGTTCTAGATACTGCATAGAGTCAACATCTTTCTCATCAAAATAGAACACTATCAGCAATTTGGCACATAAGCCTAAGAAGCAGTGTCAGAGCATTTTTCCAAAATGGAGGAATGGGACTTAATGAAAACATAAAACCTGACAGGGATTGACGATGATCAGTCGCCACATCCAAGTCCAATAATCCGCGGGTCTTCTCTACCGGTAGAAGGATAGAAACTACATCCGTAACTATCCTCGGGTGAAAACTACATCCGTAATCACCCTTGATGAAAACTACATCCGTAATCATCCTTCGGCAACACCTGGGCCGGAATAATAATTGATGGACCGCCTGGCTCACGGCCGCTTACACATCCCGGGAATCGTTCGTTAATGATTCCCACACCTGCCAGAGTCCCTTTTTCTTTTTCTTTTAAAAACTGAGTAGTTGAGGTCCGACATCAGTCGACCGATGATTCTTGAAATCGTACAAGAAGCAGACCTGACCGGGGGTTTTCGAAAATGTTTTGAGTTCGAAAGAGTTCGAGTTTGAAAGTGCTAAAGGTATCTTGGATTAGCTTTGTCTTTAAAATAGTGAACAATAATTAATAAATGATATTTTAAGATTTAATATTAATAATTAATTAAATAATTATTTAATGAAATAAGCTTTTAATCCAAGATATGTATTTTGAGTATTTATGAAGATATAAAAATAATTACTTGAGTATACGATACTTTCCGAATGACCCTTCGGGTTTTCGCAATTTAATTACGATATAATAATATACCGCTCCCCGGTCAATAGTATATACGGACCGCTACGACCTCTATTGCTAGAGTCGTTGTCCGAAGAAAACATTTCAATCTAAGTTCAAGGGGTGCAAACATACATGTGCTTATACATCTCAATTTCATCAATACTTCAATAAGCATAAACATTTGATACGATTGAAAACTACAAACACAACAGTGAAAGTCCTTGTATATGTAAGTTTTGAAAAGTAAACTTGCCTTGGTGAGGTTGGGGTGGTCGAGCTTGCGAAGTGGAACGATCTATACATAATCAATAGCCGATCGTTAGTACCTTAACAATATCTCTTTTAATTGCGAGGTTTTAGGGGGGTACAAAATTAACTTAATGACTTCGTCTTATGACCCTCTAGCCCCACTATAGGTTCATGTCATCACTCGATTACGCTCGTCACTTATTCGACTTAATTTGGTTACTATATCCGAATCATATCCATTTCCCCTAAAATTACATTCCACTTACGACTTTTTCCCCTTGCGCGAATTTTACTCTAACATTTTTATAAAATTGAAAAATACATATTTTAATCTAATTCTTTTTGGGTAGCCTTCACCACTGCATTTACTAGCTTCTCAAATTTTTCCATGATCCTACATAAATTTTTAGGGTTTAAACAAGGTTCACAAGGTGACCATTTAGTGCAGGTCGGATTCCAGAAACACATTTCACTTCTCAGGCCATAACTCAAAATCTATACATCACCTAGTCATGAACCTTATATTTCTGGAAACTACATTCAAATACCTTTTCAACAATATATATTAGGACTTCAGGGGACAAGATTTAGGGGTTCAAAATCCTCCTACAAGACATTACAAGTTCCTGGAAAAATACTCAGCATGCTTTTACACTTAACCAACCAAGAATCTTACATACACATCACAACCATCATCTAAACCACCAAGATCATACTTTATAACATACATGGAGTTACATACACTAACCACAAGCTTAAAAATCACAACCACAACACTTAAACTCAAGATCTACATCATCCATCACTTATATGTCCAAGATTTACACTAATAACCATGGATCTAACATTAAACATCACAAATACTACATGGCCAAGAGGGGTTAGGGTTTTTATACCTTCTTGAGTATCTAGGAGCCTTGGGTATGCCTTACAAGTCTCAAGAACACATTGGATGAGCTCCTACAACCCTTACAACTCAAGATCTAAATGAAAACTCAACATTGTTACTATTCACCAAAACTTCAATAATTTATAACTTGAAAACTAATGGATGAAAAGGGTTGGAATTCATAGTATACCTTCCTTATATGATGTAGAGTGCCTAGGATTTTTTACTTGAATTAAGAGTGAAGAGAAGTGGAAGAAAGAATTTCTTTTTCCCCTTTGTTTCTTGTTTGGCCGAGAGCAACAATGGCAAAGGGGGGAGGAGAGAGTTTTTGTGTTTGCTTTTGGTGTTGGTTGATTAAAGTGTAAAGTGTGGTTGATATGTATTATGTGTGTGTATATGTATCACATGGTACAAGCCTAGTGTCTAGACCACCATACCCTCCTGTCTACTTGGAAAATGTACCAACTAGTTACTATTCCTCTTGTCAACTTTGTATTGCTAGTTTGTTTTCCTAACTACTTAGTTGCATGGGACTTGCATGCAATATCATTCCTTGTATCATTATTCTTCCACCAATGCTTGTCACTTAATCTTTAATTCGTATCGTATCTTAATTAATTCCCCGTAATAATATTTTGTCGCGTAGAGATTTCCCTTGTAATTCCTTAAGTACTTAATTGTGTAAATTCCTCGAAT
This sequence comes from Saposhnikovia divaricata, assembly GCA_036435485.1. Classification (NCBI taxonomy): domain Eukaryota; kingdom Viridiplantae; phylum Streptophyta; class Magnoliopsida; order Apiales; family Apiaceae; genus Saposhnikovia; species Saposhnikovia divaricata. The sequence goes on along the minus strand of CM071597.1, from coordinate 60,005,997 downwards.
ATCCATAACTCCTCGTCATAATTCCTAATAAATCTTTCAATACTCCAATAACTCTCAAGTCCCGAGTTTTATAAATCTTACTAACAATAAGATTCTTGCCTTCAACAATCTTCCCTTTATCTTACATAGTGAATGTAACAACATAGTTTCTCAGACAATCAATTCCATTAAACAACAGGGATGACTAAAAAGGTTCCAAATTGACAATGTCATATGATATTATATAAAAGAAAATATTACCAAAAATTAGGGTTCTTACATTCTTAATAGATACCGGAATTATTGATATCATTTAATATGAACTGAAACTTGTCTAACAAGAGTCTTCAGTGAACTAATATCATGATATGTGAGATAATTCAAGAACTGACTATTTAAATATTGACAAACCTCAATCTCATTGAATGTTTTCAATACTCTTAAATAATTCGTTATCATACCTCAGCATTCAATGAACCTATCAATAAAACTTGGATTTTGTATTTCAACAAAATACACATATCCTTATTTACAATGATCGTCATTGAATGTGACAAGGTATCAAACCTGATCTATCTCATTATATCTAGTTTATTCAATATGAAACATGTAATCCATAAGTCAAATAGCACGACTAATCAACAAGTTCTCATAATTGAAACAACAATGGTTGTTCTATTTCAATTATGTAGGATTTCATCGACGTCTAGCTATCTACTTGTCCTTTGGTTAAGATTCGTAATCCTTGAACTTAAGTGGTGTCTAATACCCAAGTAGATGATTGACTTATAGACTTATTCATTTCAACTATTAACAAACTTATATTGAAGTTGAGGTTACACTAACCTTTTACTTCCTTGATTTTGTAAGACTTATCTTACATAATCCTATTCCAATATCCTATCCTTCTTCAGTGGAAGTCTAATACCTTTGCTTTCTTGGCTAACACTTATCTTAAAGATTGTGTCTTTTCAACTCACCTTCCTATTCTTATAATAAGACCTCAAGATCACATCTTGACTTTATTCTTACAATGAGATTTCAAGATCACATCTTGAATTAACTATATATCTATCTAAAGACCAGTTATATAAACGAACAATCTAATTAATCATATAAAACATGGTCATTGACAAAAATATTGCTAAACCGTTGTTATCGATAATTTATCGATAACAACATCGATATCTTATATCTATGTCCCTAACTTATTCATCTAACAACTCTTGTAGATGAACAAAATGAGACATCTAACTCATCGTTAGATACATCTCTCACTACTTGCGAAGATTGGTGAGTTCAACACAAAAAACAATCTATTCTACTTGTGAAAACTATTCTCACTTTCCTTGTCAACAAGTCATTGACCTAGCATCCATTATGCTATTTCTACAGTGCAGAAGACATCACATTTATATTTTAAATCTTTAAATAAAATTAACAACATAAGTAGAATATTCGATTTTATAATCTTAACACCAAATGAATCGGGTCTTTATTCATTGGCGGCTCCCACTATTTTATCTAAGTTATATAACCCTCTATATGTATAACTGAGCATTCACAATGCTAGTGAGAATAGGGATCCTACTTTCCATCACATAACCCCGGCTGTGGCACGAAACGCCATGTGATGTTCCATAGGCAGACAACTCTTGTCAATTATATCTCATGTTATTCCTTAATAAAACTTTAGCCTCTTGAATCATTGAGTCACGGCTGTGGCACGACAAACTCAATATTATAAGTCAAGTCAAGCCCAACATCTCGTTCAAATTAAATCAGATTTCAATAGCCCACGGCTGTGGCACGTAACGACCATTGAACTCCAATTAATTCACGCATCTAATGTAATAGGCCAGTACCCCCTATTTCAGAAACAAAGCCCTCGGCTGTGGCACGAAACGACAATGCCCTAAAATAAGAACCACTTTCTACCATGTTGGAAGGCTATGATCGACACAAGCCCGTTGTGCCCTTGGCCATTTTATCACTTGATATTTAATAAAAGAGGGTTTTTATTTTACTAAGGTCACAAAATATTTTCGTATGAACCTATAAGTCTTACGTGTTTTAAATTTAATAGATAATCTAAATCTATAATAAAAACACGACTAATCTCAATATTAAATCAAGTCAGAACCAACATCTCGTACAATTAAATCAGATTCCAATAGCTCACGTCTGTAGCAGGTAACGACCAATGAAATCTAATTTTTGTACACATCTAATGTAATAGACAAGTACTTTCATATTGATCGGTAACAAAGCCCTCGGCTTTAGCACGAAATGACAATGCACCGAAAACAAGAAACACTTTCTATCATGTTTGAATACCATAACCGACACAAACCCTTTGGTGTCTTTGGCCAATTACAACTTGACTTATTTAATATTAGAGGGATTATATTATGTTGCAATCATAATCATATTATAAATAGATTCTTCCTTTTAAATTAAATATTTCAAATCAATAATCGATAATTGGATGATTCCCAAATCGGGGGGAGCATTGTCAAGAGGCGTCACTTAATACTCCTTTCTTACAGATCGTAATCCGTTTTTGACAGAATCATCCTTTCTTTCAATATTGAAAATTCATATTTAATTACGTGTTTCACAAACACAAGAATCTCATGATTGTATTCATAATATTAATATTAAACTTGTGAAACAATTTCACAAATCCTAAATTGTCTAAACTACGCCTTATGTCAATTATGTTCACCTAAATCTATCATCACATGGTAAACCTAAGCATATATCACATATATAAACATAAAGGAACATAAAGGTAGGCATGTTATAACATATAACACAATTATATACATCTCTATGTATCATAATTTGCATTATAAAACAATTAAACATTTAAAAACATGCTTTAAAACACTTTTTAAGCATTAAATAGTTCAAAACTATTTTTATAAAAATATTTGACCACGCCATCAGATCCGTCTCGAAAAAATGAATCCAACGATATATTGCACGCCCCAATCGGAGTCTCCAAGCTCCCAGAAAAGGCCAAAGAAGAAAATAGCAAGACTGTCACGCATTCCCCGTATGCACTAAAAGTGTAAAACCAGTTTTTAGCCTAAAACGCATTTACAGAATGCGTTAAAGCTCTGTAACACATACTGAACCTGCGTTATAGCATTTATCTGGCGGTCCCACCGCCTGTTTCATACAACAGCCGACAAACATATTCATAATATAAATTGTTCAAACGTTCTGTACAATCAGACAACAAGGCAACAGCTTTAGCAGTACTTTCGTCAGACGCATACTCAATCAACTGATCAGAATCAAGTTTTCCGTGCAATATTCAAACAAATAATTCAAAAATTTATAATAAATTAATATACACATCAGAAAATTATGAAAAAAATATCCAGACTATCCACAACAATTGTAGAACCCAGATCTCTGGCCAAATATCCAAGAAAAATTTATTTTGAATTAATTCATAATTAAATCAAAATAAACTTGTAAAATCCGTAATTAATTCATACATCATATAAAAATTCTGAAAATTTACAGATAATTCTATATGCATACAACCTACAGCTCTGATACCATTGAAGGAATTTTATGCATATACGGAAGCGTAAAACACAATTTGTAACATATATATCACATATATATTGCATACGATTCATGTAAAAATTATGGGATCGATTACTAACCTTTATAAGCGATCCAAGGATGATGAATATGGCCTCTTAGCAGCTGCTCCTCAGTGTGTGAAGCACTCCACAAGTATCCACCATGAAAGAGATTTAATGGAGGGAGGAAGAAGGCCGAGAGAGAAAATAGGGTTGCCTACTTCTAAAATCGTACGTCAAAAACTAATGAGGCTAATAGGGTTATAACATTATATTTATAGACAAAAAATCTCAGCTGAATTTTTTCCATAACATAATATGATTATTAACCCCATTAATTAATTAATCTCATTAATCAATTGATTAATAATTAAAACTCTTTTAATCATTAATTCTTTTTCTAAACTCTTTAGAAAATAATTCTCTCTCTTGATTTAATTTCTTAAATTAAATCCTTAATTAATAATATTAAGAACTCTTCTTAATTAATTTATAATCAATTAAATCTTATTTAATCATTTATAAAATTGCTAATAAATTATTTATTTCACAAATAAATAATTACTAGCCATTATTAATTAATTCCTCCACCAATAAATCAGTCTCTTTTATTGTGTGACCCTGTAGGTTTAATATTAAGCCGGTAGTAGAAATAAATAATAATAAAACTATTTTATTATTATTTATATGAATTCTTCTAATTCATTAAATATAATTAATTAAATAATTAATCAAATTTATTCTACATCGTGAGGGTTACTTCTCAGCATATCGTGACTATCCGGATAATATGAATTCACTGTTTAGAATACCTAGAACCTAGTCAGTGAATAGTTACCGTACAATCAATTCCTTCCATCCTACAATATCCCGATTAAATACAAGGCATGGAACTCGTGTCAAGCCTATCAAATTTAATCATATGATTCATTATTCATAATGCATAGTTCATGTTAATGCATATTATAAACTCCTTTCTAATTTCATTCACTCTGGCCAGAGATTCCGAACTAGCATAATAATAATAGCATAGGATATTCTCTTCCTTTACTGGAAGGGGTAGATCCTTTATTGACCGTTAACTATCTCCATACACAAATCCCTATGCCCAGAATAGACCTAATGGGTGTCCTTGAGACTAAGGACTAAACCAAAGCATAGTTCATTATATACAAGATTACTCTAACGATCTCAAGTCTAAGGACACTTGTACAACTATCACTAATTGAACAACTACTGACACATGAGTAAACTCTATTAGTTGCTCCAATGATTGAGTCATGTTCAGTGAACTTATTCCTTAATAAGCACCTACATACTAGCTATAGTGTCACCACACAAATGCCTATGAGAACAGGCATCCTTCCTAGGAAGCTATCATAGTATGTACTGATCTTTACGGATTAACTAACTTCCAATCAGTTATCCTATGATCAGGAACATTTTAAGTCTAGTGTTATCGTCTTCTAGATCTCATTATTATAATCTCATTATAATTCTAGAAGCATTACTCTAAACTATGGAACATCTAATTTAAAACACTTTAAATAGATAATGCCCGTGTATAGACAAATATGTCTTTTACTAATAATCATAAAACCTACTAAGATTACAAGAAAGTTTATCCTAACTCATCATCCATTATTGGATTTAGGACACTTAACATCTGAGGGTCACAGTCCGGAACTTAAAATTCTAGAAAAAGCACAAATATTGATACCAATATTTTGTAACTGTGCATTGAACTAATTTCTCATCTGAAACTGTGTATATATTGAAATAATTTTATAATTAAAAATATGATAAATGATAAGATTTCGATGTTACTTATATTTTTATAGTTATTTTGTAATACTGAATACCATTTTCTTAAACCAAATATTTTATAATTTTATAATATTTCATAAAATTTGACCATATGATAATAATCACATGAATACTTATAATTTCTAAATTATTAATTTAGTTCAATTGCGTGAAATATTTGAGTATAATATAAATAATTATTAGTAAAATTGTCCGTGTATAACAGAGGCGTATGTAAACTCATTTAATTTTGTTGTAAAATTTTATCGTATATATAAGACTATATTTTGAATAATATCACAAAATCTCTTAATATTGAGTAAAAGTCATTCTTATAATTTTCTCAATCTTTTTTTATACATATACATTTGTACACTTTAAAACTCAAATGTTTAGTTTTAATCTAATGTTTATTACATAATATCAAAGTTCAATTAAAAATTGAGTAAATTGAAATTTTTTTATATTATAATTTAATAAAAAAAAATGATTAAGATATTCAGATTGTAACTTAATAGTTAAAAACAACTATATAAGAATACGAGGTATGTGGGCAACAAATTGTGTCGCAAATTCTCGTTGAATAGCAAATTCTATCCTTCAAAACACATATTCTCCTGAACTTGCAGTCAACACATTCTTATTCATGACTTTTTGAACTATTCTAAGAAACTCAATAGCGTAGAAGCCAAGAATCCAAATGTGTCAAAAGCAAATGACATAAACATGTAATGATTATCTATACTTGCTTGACCATGTTTATTTACTTTTGTCTCCGTACCTTAGTTGCCACCTAGCCAACTATAATTTTGAATTATTTTTTTAACTCAATTTAAAAAATTTCTAAATATTTCAATCGATGAAAAATATGATAAAACGATCTTAATGATCCGTGCATGTATGAAATCTAAAATCAAATTTTTTAATTTTATCGTAAATTGATCTAAGTATGTGTTATAACTCAACCATTATATATTATATTGATCAATATATTAAACTATATAAAAATTCATATTTACCATACATTATAGTCGAGTTATAGTCTAATTGATCATTATAAATAATTATTGTAGTTTTGTAATATTTATGGTTCAAAAATTTATATCTTTTTCGATTTAATTTGAATGTTAATTATGTTATTTTTTTATATACAACATAGATCATATTTTTAGACTTCTCTTCTTTTCAATATAATTTCAATTATTTTTTCGTATATATTTAAATATTTATATTTTTAGACCAATCATTATATCCTTATATATTATAAGCGTAAGAGGGATCTTATCCATAATTTTTGGTTTTGTCACTGTACCACCAAAATAATCTCAACCGCTGAATCTAATATTTTTAAAAATAGACGATCAAGATTATATCATATTAAAAAAATTATATTTTAAAAAAGATATAATTAAAAAAAGTTTATATTAGAATTGATTTTTAAAAAGAAAGTTATAATATGAAAAGATATAATTAAAAAGGATACAATTGAATTTTATTTTATTTTTCACTAATATTAAAAAAAGTTCATATTTACTATTTTGGCTCTATATTGAGATCTACAATTCAGATTTAGATGATTTTACAGTCCACGCGAAGTTCACAAAATTATTTTTAATTTAGTGATGATTTAAAATTTATTATCAAAATGGAAATACTCAAAATATCAAGAGAAAGTATAATTAGAAATTTATACATTAATCCTATTCAGTGTAGAAGACCTACTTTGATAATCCTATTCAATGTAGAAAACCAAATTATATGATTTTAATTATTGACATACACTTTTTTGTATTTCAATATTAATACAATTTTTAGTTTACATGTTAAAAATAAAATATTTTTTATGCTAGATCCATTGTTTCATCTATTTATTTTATGATTTAACGGTTCTTATTTATTTTGTCGTACTAAATACCAGACTACCGACTATCAAAATTTTAGACAAAATCACTCTTACACTATCTTCAAATAATAAGAAGGGTATTTTGATAATTAAAACGAAATATAAGTAGATTTCATAAATTTAACAGAATTTTTAACGTGAAAAATCGTCAATTTCTTCTCTCTTTTGTTTCTGCGTAGTTTTAATTGGAAAATAATTGTTAAACCATCACTAAATTAAAGATTATTTTGTTAATTTCATGTGGGCTGTAAAATCGTCCAAATCAAATTTTATGAATTCAAGATAGAGCACAAATATTAAATTGAACGTGTAAAATATTACATATATGTATATATATATATATATATATATATATATTAACAACAATTTGATACGTAAATTAATAACATATAAATATTAAAAAAAACAACATAATTATAGATATTAGAAAAGGAGCTGTGCGTTGCACGGTTATAAGCTAGTATATTTAAATCGTTGAAAATCTAAATAGTTGGTCGACCAAAATCCTTTAATATGACTCACATATTTAAAATCTTAAATAACTAAAAATTATGTCAAGCAATTATTAATTATGCATGATTTCATAACTAAAATTTAGATATTTCTTAAAACCAAATCTTAATTTTTATTTTAATAATTTACAATCTACATAGAGACGAATGTAGATAAATCTTTTTTCTGACTCGATTGCATTTTGTATAATCTGAAATTTTATTTTTTATATCAATTATTTAAAATGGCCAAAGAGAATTGCAAAGAATGCTCAATTGATTTAAAAAAATTAACATCTACATAGACACGCATGTAAATAAAACTTTTTTTTGGTGCTTGGTTACATTATGTATAATCTAAAATTTTATTTTTATATTAATTATCTAAAATGGTAAAAGATATTTGTAGAGTATACTCAATTAATTAGAATTTTTTTGTAATTTTATCTATCCAATATTATTGGAATAAAATAAATCAATATTTATTTACTCAAAAATAAAAATAAAAGATGAAGAGACAATAAAAGAAGATGTGGTTTGTCCTATAGGATTTTTAAACAAAACTCAAAATTAAGTGTATCACGGTTGGTTATGGCATGAGTTTTATAGAAGAATGTTAGTGGTTCGAATCCTAACACTAACATAATTTCATTACTTTTTACATAATTATTAAAAGATGACCATTTTGTAATTTTTGAAAATATAGGGATGAAATCGTAAATTCGGAATATTTAAAATGGTAATTTTGCCTTTGTGTTGAAATTTTATATTAATATATAATAGTACTCTTGTCTTGTTTATTTTTTATGGTCAAACTGACCCACCTTTGACCAAAATTTCGTATAGCATGATATTGTTTGAACGATTGTCATCTATTATTAAAAACTAGCATGATAGCCCATGCAAAGCACGTGCACTATTTAAATTCATAAAATATTGTTGTTTTGATTTTTTTTAAATAGACGATTTCTAATTTTTGAAACACTATATGTCATTGTGTGGTATTTTTAATGGACACTAGTAATAACTCAAATTTCTTACCGGAATTTCATATATGATCATAACAATACAATCACGTCTAACAATTTAAAAAACATAACTTGGAATGATTAAGCAATACGTAATTTAAAATCTAATCATGAGTCAGTAGATTCATTTGTTTATATACAATGACAAATGTTAAATAATATCATTTCCATATATGAGAATTGAAAACTAATGATGGCCACACATTCAAATCTAATTTACATCTCAACCTTCATCCACATCCACTCCTATGACCTTTCCATTTTCGGCGACCTTAGACACCATCACTTGCTTTACACCGTCGTTATCACCACCTCATTTCATTTGTCATCATCGTTCATGATATACACACACATATGTATAATGTGTGTGAGTGGGTGAGAGAGAGAGTGTGTGTGTATAAACCATCATCACTCTGATATTTTTATTGTCACCAAATCGACCACTACTCCGAAAGTAACTTATGAACATGTTTGTCACAAATTCCAGTCACATTCCTGGTCACACCTCCACTAATTCATTCATCCAACTCTCAATAGATCTAATTAAGTTTGTAACATCGATCGATGACATTTTTACTCACTTTACTACTGTTAATACCATTGCCAACAATTTCGAACATTTACACAATTCCAATTCTGGAATATTCTTGTAATTTGCGTTCAATTTTTTTAGTGATTTACGTTTAAGTTTTGGTAACTTTAGCTGATTTTTTAGTGATTTTTCTTTGATATTGGTGATTTTGGTAGTGTAAACGGCGGTGTTCATGTTATTACAGACAAAATTCTAGTAATTTTGGTAGTGGTGCATGTCGTGGTCGTGGTGGCGTGGCAGTGGTCATGTGACACTGATTTAATATTCTTGTAATTTATATTAAAATTAGCTAAAATTTTGGTTTGTATTCATGTACATTGTGATATATTATCTACTAAGTATCATATCTCAATAATACAGTTAGACGTTTTAAATCTATTATTTTAAAAAGAGTCTATAATTTATTTTTTAATTAATATTTTTTACCTAACTATGTGTTTTATCTAAATATTTAAACAATAATTAATGTGAAGTTCAAATCTCATCTGCAATAATTTTTGTTTTGTTTTCCTTAAATTATCTTTTTCTAGTCTATCAAAATATTTTACTCAATAGTAATGAGAGTAAGGTATAATTAATTCGAGTCGAACACTGCCACACTCGAGCTCAAACTCGGCTAAAAAGTTTTGTCAAGCATGAACTCGAGCTCAATTTGTACTTTAATTTTAACCTCGAAACTTTACTCATAAAGCTTGAAATCTCGAATCAATTTAACCTATTTTGAAAAAAGTTTGAATGTAAACGGTTCGACCTGGGTTCAACTCGATAAAATATATGAATTATAAAAAAAATGAATATTTACATAAAAATATATTAATAATATTTAAAAAATTAAATATTAAGAGTTCAATTAGTCTCGCGAACCTCAAACATGAACTTTGTTTGGTAAATTATTTGAATAGCTAAAACTCAAATTTAACTCGAATACTATCAAACTGAATTCGAAAATTTTATTAACCAAGATTTAGTAACTTGAAAGTTTGAATTGAACCTATTTCACTACAAGAAAAACTGGTTTTTGTGACGGAAAAATCCGTCACAAACAGGCTGAAATTCCGTCACAAACGCCTTTGTGACGGATTTGTGACGGATTTTTGCTGTCACTGAAACCATTGTCACAAATCGATTTTGTGACGGAAAAATCCGTCACAAACTTTTGTGACGGATTTTGTGACGAATTTTTCCGTCACAAAATCAGTGACGGAAATATTTCGTCACAAATCCGTCACAAATTTTGTCATTTTTTTGTACCGGTACACGTTTGTGACGGGATTTGTGACGGAATTTTCCGTCACAAAAAAGCCGTCACAAAATTTGTATATTTTTTTTTGTCACAGAAAAAAATTGTGACAGTTTGTGACGGATTTTGTGACGGATTTATTCCGTCACAAAACTAAAATTTTTAAAAATTATTTTTAAAAATTCGAAAAATAAAAAAATTAAAAAAAAAAATTCTTGCTGACTGAGCCGCCCAGTCAGCTCACCTCAGCACCCAATCAAACCCACCTCACCACAGTCAACACCCTCGAATTTAAGAAACGTAGGTGTGGGGACTCGAACCCCCGACCTCCAACTCCCCACAACACTCCCTCAACCAACCGAGCTACATGCACATTGTGTTATGTATTCAAAATACAATCCTTACACTATGAAAATTCTTACATTTTATATTTAATTAAAAAATGCCTTTAAAATTAATTATTTTTTTAAAAATTCGAAAGTAATTAATTTTACATACTTTTTAAATTCAAAATTTAATTTTTTAATTTTAAAAAAATTAATTTTTTAATTCGAAATATCCCAGATTTTTTTTAAAAAAGTAAAAAAAAATTAAATTTTTTTTAAAAAATGGAATTTCCCAGTTTTTTTTTTAAAAAAATCAATTTTTTTTTAAAATTCGAATTTCGAAGAATTTTTTTAAAAAAAGTCGAAATTTTTTAATTTTTTTTTTAAATTCGAATTTCTTAGATTTTTTAAAAAAAAATTAAAAAAAATTAAAAAAAATTTTAAGTTCGAATTTCCCAGAATTTTTTAAAAAAAAGTCAAAATTTTTTAATTTTTAAAAATGATATTTTTAAAATGATATTTCCCGATTGCACAAAATGATATTTTTAAAATCTTTTTTCGACCAACCAACCGTACGGATGTTAATATTTAATGATTTTAGTGATATACACAAAAAATTAAAAAAAATTCAAGTTATTTGATGTGATTTTATATTATAAATCTCCAAAAAACAATACTCGCGATAACTAGTATCGTCTCGATTGCAAAAACGATATTTTAAAATCTTTTCGACGATCCAACCATACGGATGTTAATATCTAATGATTTTAGTGATATACACAAAAAATTAAAAAATTACAAGTTATTTGATGTGATTTCATACTATAAATCTCCAAAAAAACAATACTCGCGATAACTAGTATCGTCTCGATTGCACAAAACAATATTTTTAAAATCTTTTTTCGACGTTCCAACCGTACGGATGTTAATATCTAATGATTTTAGTGATATACACAAAAAATTAAAAAATTACAAGTTATTTGATGTGATTTTATACTATAAATCTCCAAAAAATAATACTCGCGATAACTAGTATCGTCTCGATTGCACAAATCGATATTTTTAAAATCTTTTTTCGACGATCCAACCGTACGGATGTTAATATCTAATGATTTTAGTGATATACACAAAAAATAAAAAAATTACAAGCTTATTTGATGTGATTTTATACTATAAATCTCCAAAAAACAATACTCGCGATAACTAGTATCGTCTGGATTGCACAAAAAGATATTTTTAAAATCTTTTTTCGACGATCCAACCGTACGGATGTTAATATCTAATGATTTTAGTGATATACACAAAAAATCAAAAAATTACAAGCTTATTTGATGTGATTTTATACTATAAATCTCCAAAAAACAATACTCCCGATAACTAGTATCGTCTCCATTGCACAAAACAATATTTTTAAAATCTTTTTTCGACGATCCAACCGTACGGATGTTAATATCTAATGATTTTAGTGATATACACAAAAAATCAAAAAATTACAAGCTTATTTGATGTGATTTTATACTATAAATCTCCAAAAAAACAATACTCACGATAACTAGTATTGTCTCGATTGCACAAAATGATATTTTTAAAATCTTTTTTCGACGATCCAACCGTACGGATGTTAATATCTAATAATTTTAGTGATATACCCAAAAAATCAAAAAATTACAAGCTTATTTGATGTCTTTTTTTAACGGTCAAAGTACAATTTTTTGATTATTGACTTTTTGTGACGGAATTTTCCGTCATAAATCCGTCACAAAATTCGTCACAAGTTCAAATCCGTCACAAAATCCGTCACAGAAACAATTTTTTTGATTTTATTTTTTATTATTTTTTTGTAACGGAAAATTTCCGTCACATATCCGTCACAAAATCAAATCCGTCAGAAAATCCGTCACCGAAAGAAAATATCTTCGATTTTATTTTAATTATATTTTTGTGACGGAATATTTCCGTCACTGGAACAAAATTTTTTTGAATTTTTTTTATTCAGATTTTTTGTGACGGATTTTTTCCGTCACTAATTTAGTGACAGAAATATTCCGTTACAAGTCCGTCACTAATATAGTTTTGTGACGGATTTGTGACGGAAATTTGTGACAGATTTTTCCCGTCACAAATCCGTCACAAAAGTGTAAATTTTTTTATTTATACATTTTGTGACGGATTTTTCCGTCACAAAATCCGTCACTAATTTGTGACGGAATAATCCATCACAAATCCGTCACTAATATAGTTTTGTGACGGATTTGTGACGGAAATTTGTGACGGATTTTTTCCGTCACAAAATCCGTCGCAAATTTTGTGACAGAAAAATTCGTCACAAATCCGTCACTAATTTGTGACGGAAAAAATCCGTCACAAATTTCCGTCACAATTTCGCTGTTTTCTTGTAGTGTTTCCAAAAAAGTTTGAATATGAACAATCCAGCTCGGGTTTGATTATAAAATTTATGAATAAATAAATATATTGAACATTGTAATAAATGAGTTCTTGGTGTATGTAGTTATTGAGTTATAAAGAGGTTTCTAAAAATTGCTTTGGTGTAGTGGTTAGAGATGTGAAAATAATTCATACTTGATATAGAGGTTATAGGTTCAATTCTCATGACAAACATTTTTTTAATATTAATATGATGGAAGGGCAAATTAGTAAATTATTAAATAAACTTAAAAGGGCTTGTTGGCCTATAATATAATTATAAAAAGGTTTCTAAAAATTGCTTTGGTGTAGTGGTTGTAGATGTGAAAATAATTCATACTTGATATAGAGGTTATAGGTTCAATTCTCATGACAAACATTTTTTTAATATTAATATGATGGAAGGGAAAATTAGTAAATTATTAAATAAACTTGAAATGGCTTGTTGGCTTATAATATATATAACTAGCTTTGTAGCTCGTGCAAGGCACGGGCATGGTCTAGCCTTCATGTATGCATAAATTGCGAGTCATATGTTGAGAGATTTTTGGTGTCCTTGTGTTAACGGTAGGATATAACTCCCGAGTTACACGAAACACAAACTTATAACACAAACTTATAGGTAGCAATTGGCATGGATTTCCAAAATTAAGCTAGACAAAAACAAATAATGCATCATATGTCAGCATGTGACACATGTTGCCATGATATAGACCCCTTTTGTATCTTAGTTTCAAGAACAACTTGTAATGACCATAGAAATCTAGGATGCGTGTTTACAAGCCTCCATCAATAGGACTTTTATAAGTTGCAGTAGCCATTAGTTGGCGTTCGCTAGATTTCTCTGACTACTTTCTTTTCGAGTTCTTTCTACTGAAAATTTCTTTGAGACCTAAGGATGGTACCTTCCCCTTCGGTGGTGTAAAATCAACATTACATCTCCCGAACTTCCCCAAGCCATTTGGAGTGATCATGCAGAGCACCACTTGTAGTTATTGCAGAATATTGTGTCAGCCCTTTTCACATAATCAGTCAAGCAACTTGCTAAGCTTGTGTATTTGCATCTCTGATGAAAGAGCCTCTGCCTTGTCATGCACAAGTGTATTAGAAAATCTCAAATGAACTTCGCTTTGAGATCAATCACCAACTGATAAACAATTCCTCTGAAATTCTCACTTTTGTCTGCAATTTGAATAACATTAGCATAATAACAAGGATTCTAAAGTAGAGAGAATGACCAAAAACTGCTTGTGGAAGTTGATAATTGTTGCCACTGACAGTATATATTGTCATGAACATGCCTCTTTATATTAATTTAAGGTGACATAATAATAGCACACAAACATCATATTGGAGGTTCAAGATTTAGATAAACACTAACATCAAAACGAAGGCTCAAGACATCAAAACGAAGGCTCAAGATTTATATAAACATAGTCACTAGGGAAAAACTTTGAAACTCAAACATCAAAAAGTGATATTTAATCACCTAATAGACAAATACAGTGGGCAGGTCTACTTTTAATTGCACTGAATATACAGAAAGTTAACGGCAAACATTTAGTAATTAAAAGATCATGCTACAGCTTGAGATATACATTTTCAAAGTAAAATGGGAGTTCCTCGTACAGGTATACATATGAAATATCAATTCTGACGGGGGCAAGCAAAATTGTATGTTTAATGCCCCATACTTCTTTGCAGCAATAATCCTCAACAGCATAATACAAGTAGATCATATATTTTCAAGGGAGGGCAAAAAAGGACCATTGAAACAAGCTGCAGCAAAACAAATCTTGTTGAGCCACTTTCAAGAAGTATTGCACATCAACGAAATAATCTTACAAGTTGATAATTTAAAAGCAATATACCCTACAGGTTGCAGATATCAAGCATATGAGCAAATCATTTTGTTTCTTACAGATTTTGAGCCTAAGTTACAGGGAAGCATGGCTATCAAGCACCATTGACTTTTATTCTAAAAATGGTAGAGAAATGGAGAAAGAGATTATGATGGTTACCTTGTTGTAACTCGAGCATATTATGTGATAATGCATTACATGATGTAGAGAATCGAAGAAATAAATATTAATTGCTCTTAATTTCAAAATTCACAACCATTACCTTGACGCTGCCAAGATTTTTTGAATGAAAAATGTGGAATGTATTTAGAAAAAAAATAATAAATTAATAAAAATTTAGGTTTTATGAGGATGGGATGGGAATTTATCATATGCAAACACATGTTATGGTACTTCGACAATGGAATGTGCAATTTTCCTACTACGAGTGATTCAGTAAATATATTTACCATTATATTGCTATTCTCTCTGTTATTATGTAGGTCCAATATCTTAGCACTAAAGAATTCCTTAAGGCTTTCAAACGAAGCCTATCTCACACAATGGTCTATAAGCTTGATCAATGAAATCTATGAGGAGAAAATAAACATACCTAAAGTTAAGCAACCCGTGTTACACTTTCTACATCATTTCCACACATTCGTAAAAAACTTTGAATTTTCTGAATGCCTATTTTTTTGTGTAAAAAAATTAGAAAAATATCATTTCTCAATTATTCTAATATCTTCAAGTGATACGAGACCTGCAATCTTTACTCATTTCACAATCAATTCAAGCAACTTTCTGAATGCCTATTGATTTGTAGATTAAAACTAAAAAATAAAATAAGATAAATACCATTACTCGGTGTGATGCCTTCATAAATGATTCTATAGATTATGTGGCAACATGGCATAATAACTATACACCCACGAATCTTCGAGTTTTTGGAAGTCCCATTTTATTGTTAGTAAGAAACACAAAATATATCTATGTGAAACACAAAATATATTAGCTATGTTGTTATCCAACAATAGATTGACATTTTCTTCTCCTAGCAACCACATGTGTTTTTCATTAGGTATCCAAAATAGAAATAATGCACAAGTTAGTTATAAACAAACTGCCAAAGCTTTTTAGTGATAAGTGACGAGGTCAGATAAAAAATCTTCACATCGATAAATATAAAAGCAATGACAACTAAAACCAGACACTTGAATGCCACCGAACCCAGATGTGAATCCAATAATCTCAAGCAATTAGCTCAGTCATTATCACAAAAGAACATACATATAGCTAACAGAACCGGCATATGGCTTTAAACCCATTCCAGTTTTGACAAGATTACTCACAATATATTTCAGATGCAACAACAGCTAATTGGATGTATCTTTCGTGTTGTTTGAGCAAAAGTTGCCCATCATTACGATAATATACAAGCTGAATCTCAATCCCAAACATCTACACGTGATGTTAAACTGAAACATATAAACTCTTCATTTTTAATTGAGACCTACTTAATTAACTCTCAGAGTTTCTCATAAGTTAGTTTTAATATAAAAAATACAAGAGAAATAAGCATGCCTAGTATGAAAAATTGAATTACCAATGGTTTGATTAATTCATGTAGGATCTTTTGGTCGTCAATGGTGGCTGAAGGTTTCATCAGTGGGTCGCTAGGAGAAGAAAATGTCAATCATTTGCTGAATCCGAATGCAAATAAGCTAAAAGTTCGAGCGCAAATATCAGTATATTC
This sequence comes from Saposhnikovia divaricata, assembly GCA_036435485.1. NCBI lineage: Eukaryota > Viridiplantae > Streptophyta > Magnoliopsida > Apiales > Apiaceae > Saposhnikovia > Saposhnikovia divaricata. The sequence goes on along the minus strand of CM071597.1, from coordinate 59,989,006 downwards.
AAAGACATAGATAAATAAATATAATAGGGACAGTAAAGATGCATTTTTATCTAGAATAAAATCATTCCCTAAAACAGTATGTTGCAGTATTGTGTATATAATAGATAGATTCAGCAATTCCCTAATAAGCATTTTCAATGGTACCATCAAGTAAAATAGTGTAGAGAAGTTGACTAATGGCTCTCTTGGCTTGGTTTGATTTACACACAAGATTAAAGGACTCTTAGTTAGAGCTCATGCAGTTTATGTTTTATATTTATAAAAAATCAATTGCTTCAAATATTTGTGTTTATATTTTAAAAGAATGTTATGGTTATTGTGCACACCAACATGGCCAATGTACTTGTGGAGCACAACTTGTGGAGCACAATGCACATGTTGCATAATTGAGTTGAGAAAGCAAGCAATATTGTGTAATATATAGTTCGGGTAAATACTGTATATATAAGGATGCAAAATCACTAATAAACTCAGATCCTAAGTTTATATCATACTCTTGTTACAATTTAACTCTTGCAGTACTTGAAGAGTAAACATTCAAGATAAATGGGCTATTAATAAGCATAGCGACATCCGTTACACTTGGGGTGTTTACTTAAGATTTTCTACCCAAGTGGTCAAGGCTACGTCATTTTTTGAGATAAGCTCTCCAGTTCACCGTGAACATATCTATATGGTGAATTAAGATTATTGAGGTGATATTATTTGATGCCCATCACCTCTTCCAACTATTTATTGGCAACAAATACTCTTTGATACTCTCCCATACCCATTAAGACAATTTTGATCTCTAGTGTATCAATATTACAGACTATTATTGATGGTTCTTGATAGTGGCCTTGCTAGTAAGACTTGCAGTATAACTTTGTGTCGACTAACGACACAGAAAAACAAACAATTCCTCTTCCAGGACAATGTCCTCATCTACTTTGATTTATTTTATCGTCCACTGAATTTCTGTTCTAAGATATCAGTACTTGTAACTTGCTTATATGTCTGTGTGGGAGACATTCTTCCTTCTCTAAACATGGTAAAGGACTTCCTAGTCATCTATATTGAAACTTAATTACTATTTTGGTTACAATAATTATATTAATACTGTTACTATTAGTTTTACATAAAGCGTATCTTGACAAACTAACTTGTACAAAATAAAATGTTTTGCAGGTCTTTTTAAAGATTTTGATACTACATCTCGGTAAGTAGCAACTTCGAACCCTAATGTGAAGGATGCATTTATCAAGGCTTAAAAATATAAGAAAAAATAATTTCTACAACCATCAAGAGCTTCTATCTAAAAATCAATTTCCCTACTTCTGGAATATATCAAGCTCAGGCTTTATATTACCACAACACAAGAGCCATATACATTTTTTTTGAAATTGGCACAGTCCCATAAGAAATAAACATGCCTTAGTTTGCAAACGCTAAAATTTTATTGCTTGATTGGCATAACATATCCAGAGATACAAGAAACATTTATATAATTGTATAAGAATATTTACCTGAAAAAGAAGCTTTAATCAGTCATAATAAAAGTTAAGGGAGGTCGAGGAGTATTTACATAAGATTGTGCAGGAGACAAAGAGGAAGAGTCTTTTTAGGTATCCATTGTGTGTATATATAACAGGGGCAAGGGTTAAGCAATGACATATATGCCGCTTAGTTAAAGTATTCATGAGTGAGGAAATCTATAAGCGGTTGCATTAATAGAAAAGGTCTGAAATAATAAAGCTAGTGCTCAGATATTACACAAGCACATATTAAAAAAACAACTAAAAATCAAGGAACGAACTCGGAGACCAACGCTCCATTTGGGTGGAGAATGAAAGCTTTAAATCCTACCAAAATCATTCTTATACCAGCAAAAGAATGGAGCCTATGCATAGGATTCCATGAAAACCAAAGAGAAAAGATCCAATTCGTTTAGACATATGATCAAACAGGTGGTGCTACTCCATGTTTGGTGCATCTTTTTTGGCTGCAGACTGGGGCATGTGGATGGCACCAACAACAGTCTCGCCATCTTCTTTCTTTCCTCGCCATCTTATTTCCAACTTATTAAATGGATTCGACAATGATGAGGCACCGGCGTCAGAGACAAGTGAACATGCTAGAAGTGGGAAGGATTGCATATGATATACACGCATATAGCAACAGCTTGTAAAGATGTAACGATGTTATAACGGACTCCACGTGGCAATGACATGGAATAAATGTCTCACGGAAGGTTATGTTGCAGTATTATATATAGAATAGATAACTAGCATGATAGCCCGTGCAAAGCACGAGCCACATTTTAATTCTTTTAATTTTTGTTAAATGTCACGGTATTAATCATTCTCTCGTGTCAGTCTAATTCAAGTATTTCGATCTATCTAATGGATCATATTTTCAAAATTTCATCTGATTCTGAATCTTAAGAGTTATATTTATAGAAATGCTTGATCAATACAAGAAGAATAACTGGCAAAAGTGGTAGATAAGAGTTAATAATAGCTACCAAATTTTATCACAATAATAATGGTGTCTCAAAATCATGAAAAGGCAAGTGGCTTATTTATTTTTTGGGATGAAAAAGAATAAGATATTGTATTATTTCTGATATCGTAAGAAATAATGTGATGTGACAGAAAAATACAAATAATATAGTCATGTAGCTCTGCCTAGAAAATTTGAGCGCACATTTCTAGTTGTGGATCATTTTCTCCGATCAATTTTGGAGAAAGAATAAATTTATCTTAATAGTTATGCACGTCCAAAATAAATATATGATGTGTGCTTTTATAGAATCATGATATTGACCATTTAGATGTAGTATTTAAATAGCAAATTGACCATAACAAATTTTTTTCTTACAATATCTTGTATCATCCATTGTCACAAGCGAACTTTAGAAAATACAAGGTAACACCTTAAATTTTAAGACAAATCAGATTTGGACATGTACAAATCCAAGCATATACGCGAGTAGGGGTTTAAACGAGTCATACTGTTCGTGAGCGGCTCGAGCCCGGCTCGTAAAATATTCGAATTTGGCTCGATAATAATTGAGCCGAGCTCGAGCTATTCAAATATTTTATCGAGCCGGGCTCGAGCTTCAAATTACTCGGCTCATGAGGCTCGCGAGCCTAATCGAGCCTCTAGTTATTTTTATTATTTATATATTATTATATAAATAATTAAATTTAAATAATTTTTTTTATATTAAATCGAGTTGAACTCGAGCCGAACTTATCACATTCGAGCTTTCATCAATATCTAGTAGAATCAATTCGAGCTTTCGAGTCGAGCTCGAGCCTATCGAACTTTTATCGAGCCGAGCTTTGAGCTTATAAATTATGGCCCGGTCGAGCTCGAGCTCGAGCTCGAGCCCGAACTATTTATTCGAGTTCGAACTCGAGCCTGACAGTATTCAACTCGGCTCGGCTCGTTTACACCCCTATACACGAGTAACTAAAATTAAAAAGTCATTTTTCATAACTTGTTTTTAAAACGAGATTTGTTAATGTATTCGCTGAATGAACTTGTTAATATATTCACTAAATGAACTATGTTGCAAAAATTCACGTATACATTAAAATTCAATCTACGAAAAAAAGATAGGCATAACCACGATATTGAAGCATCTAAGAAGTAACATTCATTTATGGCAACACCAAAATGAGAGGCAAGAAATAATATATATATATATATATAGGGCCTTGTTCTAATATAAACTAAATTAGAATAGAAACTATAAACCAAACCAAAATTTAACATTTCAAGCTAATCTAATGATCAAACTAGGGGTACCCCAATACAAAAAAAGTATAATAATCTACCCTATATTCAGTAAAAAAAATACTGTTCACGCTGATGACGTGGCAGTGACGTCATCGCGTGAATAAATTTTTTTTTTTGCTGATCATTGGGGAGTTAATTTATGAAATTTTTTGTGAAGGTGCCCCTGGCGGGCCCTTAGAATGAATGAAATATAATTTATTTAGTGTTGGTTTCTAGTTTCCATTCTAACTTTGGTTTCTATTTGAACGCTAGCCTATATATATATATATACACACACACACACATACCAAATTCGGGATCTTAAGACATTGTACATATCACCTACTTTCGAGTTTCGTTAGTTTCACACAGAGTTATATCTTTCTTTTTCTTTTTTAAAATAGCTGCAAGACCAAAACGGGGTGCAAAGAACCGAAAGCCCTTCTTTTAAGTTCCTCCCAGATACATGGCTTGCATACCCGGCCCAACATTCTTGGAAAACAACCCTGCTGCCCCCCGTGGGAGTCCGGGCCGTGTCTCAGTCCCAGTGTGGCTGATCATCCGAAAAGACCAGCTAAGCATCATTGGCTTGGTCAGCCACACCGGGGGGGGGGGTTGGTAAGAACTGAGGGACAATGCCCCCCTAACCTAAGCGGGCCTACCGGCGTCGGAATGTATGGGAATGCAAGTGAGAGTACTGTCCTTGGCTCAAAGAGAGAAGGGCAACTGATGCAGCCAACAAAGAGAAGTCCAACCAGCAGCCGTCAGCTCCTAACTCGAATGCCTCTAGGAAAAAATCTGCACAAGGTCACAAAGAGGAAAAGCTCCCCCACGTCAAGTCTACAGGCCAACGGGCAACACCGTCCAACCATCCTTTTGATAATACATATTCTCTTCCAAACAATACTGCGGACAATCAGACGGAGCGGACATGTCTAAAGTGCCGAAATTGTGTAGGGGTGAAATCCGGAGATCTACGAAGGTACGCCAAAAGCGAAGGCAGCTCTCTGGGTCCCTACCGACGCTGGGCGGAAAGTATGGAAAAACATCTCGTAATGTATTTAACCAGAAAATCAGCAGTGGGGAATTTTCCGCAATGGGCGAAAGCCTGACGGAGCAATGCCGCGTGGAGGTAGAAGGCCCACTCTTATTCTTGGCCAGAGAGATAGGTGGACAAGAAAGACAAGCTTTTTCTTTCAATAGCCGGCCAAATGACTACAAGATCATCGGTCTACTCTACCTCAATTCACCATTTCGAACCTTATACAGAAGGTTTTTCCGTACCACCGGTTTGTGGGATTAATTGATTGGATACCCGAGAACCATAATCTTTCCTAGAAACAGCTTCTACGACGATAGATAGGGGTCAGGTTTGTTTGACCAGCTTCCGTAATTCTTTGCCGCAGGTGACAAGTGTTTGAAAGATGGTTGTTCTCTTCCAATCCGGTCAGGCCGCGAGAACCCAGCTCTTTCTTCCCTTACAACCGTATATTGCTGTTTAAAAATCAATTGAAATTGGTATATCACTACTTAGGTACTATAGTAGTGTGTGTGCGTGCACGCGCACACGCATATAAAATTTGTAAAACTCCTTTGTATGAAATTTACAGCATTTGGATATTAGGAAAACGATACAAAAATAGAGTGTGAGAGACTCAAGATATCAAAACCCTTCGACATTGTTTTTACCAGATGTAAATTATTATTGTTTTAATTTTTTATCTTTTTATTAGCCAATATATAAATTGTCCGATGCTAATACAATTAATCGATATAATGCAAATATACTTAATATAGAATATTATTCTGATATCAATTAAAAATATATTATAAACTTGATTTATCTTTTTTATATTAATTTAACAATAAACATATTCTGGTCATTCGACTAATAATATAAACATAACAATTAAAAGAGAGAAATATTGTTATAATTTGTTAAGAGAATACAACATAATAGTTATTAATTTTAGTTAAAGATTTTCAAAATATAATCAAAAGGTGTTATGGTTATTTAAAAGATATGGGCTCATTTATATGTTAAACATATTTATTTTTTAAATTTAATATATCTAAGGATATATTGGTCAAAATTATGTATTCGAAGACAATTTTATATTTATCCATTTTTTTTTTCTCTCACTGACAAACATTTTTTACATTATAAGAGAAAAATATTCCAATAATTTTATCCCTAATAAATTATAAACTAAACATGAATATAATATTTTGAGTATGTGAGTGTCATGAGTTTAATTCCCCTCAAAATCAAAATTATAATTGTAGACAATGAATAAATTATAAAATAAATATTACATAAATAAGCGGTAAGTGGGTTATTCGAACATGTAGTCAATGATTTTAAAATGTGTTACAAAATGTGATTTGGTTTAGTGATTGTATATGTGATAATAAATAAATATAGCATAGAATGTAGTTAGGAGTTATTCAAGCATGTAGCTAATGATTTTAAAATGTGTTATTAAAAGGAATTTAGTGTAGTGGTTGTACATACAAACATAAATAAATTATATAGGGGTGAGCAAAATCGAACCGAAACCGAAAAACCGAACCGAAATGTTGAATTTCGGTTCGGTTCGGTTTCCTTTTTTTTGAAAGTTCGGTTTTTCGGTTTTTTCGGTTCAAACCGAAATAAATTTCGGTTCGGTTCGGTTTTTTTTAAAAAATTTGGTTCAAACCGAAATAACCGAATTATATATATATTATTTATATTATATATATTTTACTAGCTTTATAGCCCGTGCAAGGCACGGGTTTGCTAGCGAAGTTATATTAATATGTAATTGTGTTGTTCTATTTTAAAAAATCAAATGATATTTTCAATGTGTTGATACTCAGAATGCAAATAAGTCCAAGAAGAATTATGTGTTCACGGTATATATCAACTACACAGCTAAAAATATGTATCATTTGCAATGTGCTAATCTCATTTCAAAGATTATTACTTGCCTGAATTAGGAGTATAAAAGTATTTACATAAATAATGACTATTATGAACTTGCATATTAGCAAAAGAACGATACGACTAAGAATTTATACAAGAGATTGGCTCCAAATTTCTTGGAGATCAACCGTGTGATACAAACACCATGAAATCAATTGACTTAAATTAGTGCTTCAGTTTTTTTGAGCTGATATTACCAGAATGGGCTGAACCTGAATTTAGAAAATGGAGATAGCAAGTAGAAGAACTTCCCAAACCCAAATTGTCATAAGAAATAATAGATCGATGTATTTTCTGTTCCACTATAATTAAATATGTTAATATATAGATGGTTAATGTGCATGTAATTTACAGCACGAGCTTTGCTAGTAAATCATGTTAATATGTATTTATATTGTTTTGTAATTAAATGGTGCTTGCAACATGTAAATGCTTAGTATGCAAAACATATCTAAGAAATTATTTATTCATGATGATTGATGTATGTACAACTAAAATAAATAAATTTCAATGTGCTAATCTCTTTAAACGAACGTTCAAATGAATGAGTTATGAGCATATAGAATTTGTATTAGTAGTGACTGCTTGATCATCCACAACCGATTTGTGCATTTGACCCGAATTAAAAAGATATTCATAAGATATAAATTAGTACACAAATTATAGTATCTATCTTCTAAATCTAAGTAACTTGTTTCAACTATTAAATAAAAAAAATTGCTACATAACAATGTACTGTTCGAAATATTCTCAAAGTTTTATAACATAATCAAAACTAATATCTAGCATAGTGATAAGGAATCTAACTTCTAAGTTAGAGGTCAAGGGTTAAATTTCTATTAGAAATAATTTTTTTATCATTAATATAATATAGGAGGGGTAATTTAGTAATTTCATGATAATTAAATTGTCCCACGATATATTAATAATGAGTTTTACAATATATCCAAGATCTATGTTAAGTATAGTGGTAAGGATTCTTTTTTTTTTTTAAGTTAGAGGTTAATGGTTCAATTCTCTCTAGGAACAATTTTTTTTATCATTAATATAATATATGAGGGTTGTCCTATGATATAATAATAATGAGTTTTCTAATTTTTTCAAATCTCATGTCTAGCATGGTGGTAAGGATTCTCACTTACAAGTGAGAGGTCAAGGGTTCAATCCTCATTGGAAACTATTTTTTTATCATTTATATCATTAGAAAGGTTAAATTAGTAATTTCATGTTGAATAAATTGTCTCACAAATCCCATTGTTGTGCTTTGTGCTATTAATAATATAATAGATTTATATTATATATATATATATATATATATATATATATATATGTTTATATTATATATATATATGCATGATTTAATTAATTCAAAATTAAGTTTAAATATTTAAATTGATAGTTTGTGTTTTATTTTATTTTAATTGTTACCTATTTTAATATATTTGTTACTAAAATTAATTTTAAAATTAAAAAATAATAATATTATATATAATTTTTTTTAAATCGGTTCGGTTTTTGGTGAATTATTTCGGTTCGGTTTCCGGTGACAAATCGGTTCGGTGAAAAATGGATTTCGGTTATTCGATTTTTCTAATTCGGTTCGGTTTTTAACCGAACCGACCGAATGATCAGCCCTAAAATTATATGGATGGAAAGATCATAGGTTTGATTCGATCACTATTTTTTTCATGATTGAATCATATCAAACTAAATTACAAATAAAATACTTCATTTTTAATTTAAATTTATAACTGATGAAATTCGAATTTCGAACCTTTAATATAAAGTATATACATTCACAAATCCAACGCGAGTAGTGATGAATATTTTGGTAATCCCAAAACTCGCGGGAACCTTCTTAAACCCCGTAAAAATAGAGTCTACATTAAAAAAGAATGCACTCCAAAACTTATCCAATACAACTAATACTACTCCCTCCCTCCGTCTCATAAAACTCTTCTCATTTCCTTTGGACACGTTTGTCAACGCACACTTTTAATCGTTAATATTTTTAATTTCGTATTAGTACTAAATATAAAAACTTCACTGTATTAAAGTACTCATAAATACGAATCCAACAAGATCACTCATGACTATATTTAGATTTATAAATTAAACGTAAATTAGTAATTTATCTCTTATTATGAACAGGACCGACATTCTAAACGGGAAGATCATTTAGAGACAGAGGGAGTACCATTTATCCAAATTTCGAAATTTAAATCCTCGAAAACCCAAAACAAATGTTACTCTATTTTTTTTTTGTCTATAAAGTACTCATTTCCAGCTCAAACTCAACTAGGGTTTCAAATTGTTCTATTTGTCCGATCTAAAACCCTAACCCCGCCGTTAGATCTGTGAAGCGTAAGATCGTGGAGATGGAGAGTGAGAAGAAGGTTGAGGAGAAAGAGAAGAGCGGCGAGCTGTTGTTCTGCGGTGCGACTAATTGGGACCTCATTGGGAGAAAGAAAGGCCCCAATGATACTAATTTGGTCTCTCCTACTCGTCTTCGCCCTCTCGTTGGTGTCGATATTCGATTCGTTGCTTCCGGTTGCAGTAAGTGCCTTTCCAATCTGTCTTTACTTTCTCCCTTCCTATTTACCTGTTTTTATTTGACTTTTCGACTGGTTTTTCATATATCAAGAATGTTCAAATTTACCTAAAATGCTAAAAGGACAAATAATGAGGGACTTAATTGCTATATACTAAGTCGTAACTTTTCGATAAATAGAAAACAAGATATAATTTACGTTGTAATGCGTAAAAAGAAGTCGAATGTACAAATAATAAGGAACGGAATTACTATGTACTTTGTAGATAACTTATTATCTGTTCATTCGACTTTTCGTTGTCTATTTGACTTTTTGAGCATTTTAAGATAAATGAAGAACGTTATAATTTACGGAAAAAGTTAAATGGACAAGTAATGAGGAACGGAGTAGGTGTTTATATTTTATGTTTGCTCTCGGTTACGGATTATTTACATTGGTTGATGTGTGATTGTTATTGTAGCATCCTGTCATTGTGTGGCGGTGGACGTGGACGGGCGGTGCTATACATGGGGACGAAATGAAGTAATGTTTGGAATTAGAGTTTTTTATTTTATAAAAATGTGTTTTTTGTGTAGTGAGTTGGTGATTAATTGATGTTGTATGCAGAGGGGGCAACTTGGTCATGGAGATAAAATTCAGCGTGATAGGCCTACTGTTGTGTCGGGATTGTCAACGTGAGTAGTTTTTTATGTTTGATTTTTCTGCGTTTGTTTGAGTAACATTTATTGTAATGCAAAAAGGCATTACTAGTGCGTGCTTGTTTATTTTGGTTATTAGCATTAATTAATAATGTCAGAAATCACAATTCTTTCAAATATATCTAGATAATGTAGATTGCTTAGCGAGTGGCACGTCCTTGTAGACACTTTGTGATCAATAAGATCAGTACAGTGTTTGTATATATTATTTTGAAGGATTGATATTACATTTACAGCATCTAAATTTGCTCACAACGCACTTTAGTTGGTTATAGTTACAGGTGACTTTCCTGCTATTGTTAAGTTTCACTGGATTGAACTTAATGACATAAATCAAGTGAGACTTGCCTATTTACCAAGATTGGCAAATGAATACACACAGTTGCAAGTCAATAGGCCGAAAGTGGTGAGAAGTATTAATATCGTGAGATCCTCTGTTTGCTCCATTGTTAATCCATGATGTAAGTAGTATTGCTGCATTAGACAAATGCCGTCGCAATTTAAATGTCAAGTGACACTTGCCTATTTTGCCAAGATTGGCAAATGAATACATAATAGTAGCAAAAATAGTCAATAGACCAAATGCTGTGAGAGGTAAAATATCCTTAGATGCTCTGTTTCCTCCATTTTAAATACATGATGCAAGTACAATTGCTGAACAAATATCACTAGTATTTTTGTGTGATTTACATTATCAGTTATGCAGAATATCATAGCAAAGCATTAATTTGGCAGCAAAGAATTGTTGTCCTAAATTTTAATAGTGAGTTCAATGTCCCATAAGGATGTTCAAAATGTCAGGTCAGTGCATTTTCTTAGCTTATACTTTCACGGTCTGGGGACATTTATGAATAGGAGCAAAGAGATTAAGTTTTAGTTGGATTTCAATGATTTGTAGTTTTGTGCCTTCTATATAAATAGGAATATATGAGTGCGTTGTCCATTTCCTGTTATGTTTACAATGTTTCTTGTTCTTATGTTCTTGTCATGATTTTGCTTGAAATATGTGAACACGAAACCTAGAAATGAGGTAAATTATTTCCTCTGATCTTGTTTTGCTGTTTTCTAGGTATAAAATTGTTACAGCAGGAAGTGGGAGGAGCCATACAGTAGTAGTAACTGATGAAGGAACCTCTCTGGCATTTGGTTGGAATAAACATGGGCAACTTGGTTCAGGGTCAGTAAAAAATGGTAGGTTTCATGTACTGTCTATTTAATCTCAGCTCAACTTGCGGTAGAATAAGATGATGGATATGAGAATTGTACTAAAGCTAGATGCGCCCAATAATCTTGGCTAAAAGTAAAGTATTTATTCAAATGTATGTTGTATTTAATATCTACTATTCATGTGTAGTGAACTGATATTTTATATCTACTATTCATGTGTAGTGAACTGATATATGGTGATAATATTTTTGTATTTTATACTTATACAATCTGAATAAAGTAGAAGAAAATCTGATTTAAAATCAAAATACTAAAAACACAATATTTAGGTGGATTCCAGAGACCACCCGCTCTCCACACACACTTCAATCAATCTTATTTGTTGATGCCTCAAACATAGAAAAAGGCTTCTCATTTATAACCCCAACGTCAACTCATATTCCCTAAATTAAAGCTGACATATTATTATTCCCACCAAATCCTCCATTTTAGATCTGTGATTGATGCACAAACTAATTATTCAGATATGTAACTGATTTAATATTTATTGAATTATTGTGTTTAATATGTTGCCCAACAATATGACTATGAGTCTCAACTTTAAAAATGGATTTTATACTGTTACCTAATTCCCTTGTAAAGAAACAGGGTGCGTAGAAGTTTTTGTTTGTTTATATTTATTTCACCAATTGGAAATCTCTGACATGTTCTATTTTATTTCAAATCTGCATTTTTTCCCGAGCTGTATGTTTAGATATTATTAAGGCATGAATTACATCTTAGGACAATAAGTTGCTGGATTCCTTTTGTAAAGTAGGGATGAGCAAATACCCAACTGTGAACCGAACATCTCAAAAAATGCACCAGTAAAAGAAACACCTTTGGTTATTGGTACGCTTACAATATAAAATTTTGATACTGCACTTAATTGGTTCAATTTTGGTTTCTATATGAAACTGGACCGACTAAATCCAAACCACACCAAGTTAGTCTGTATATAATTTTATTTTGGTTCCTATAGGTCCTAGACTATTGGTGGAAATGGGAAGAAAGAGTCTTCTAGTGTTGCTGACCTAAAGACCAAGGGAAATAATGTGACATTATATAGTATGTCTTAATGGTTAATTTTGATGCAGATTGTTCTTCAAATATTTTTATTATACAATTACTAAAGCAACTTATAGGTTGCATTTATGTGTAATTATCACGTTCTAGACTAAATTTTTAATTTTCTGTCTAGTGAAGAAGTGAGAATTTTTGTTACCCTTTTAAACCTTTTTTTATCTAGTTGAGCGTTTTTGTGTGTGAGGGTTATGCAAAAAAGAATCCAAGTGAGGTATGCAAAGTATGAACAAATAATTGTTTTAATGATGGAACTTCCTATTTGCTGGTTGCAGAGTACTTGTCGTATGGTGGCGTCTTAGACAACAATATGTTGGGGCTTATCTTAATTTATGAAGCTTTATGTACTAAACATATTTGTAGTTCTCTGACAAATACCTGTACTTCTATTTACCAACTGTTGTGTTTGGCATAAAGACCGAACCTCCGGGGGTTTGTTTGGAAACATATGGCTAGATACATTAAGCAAAAATAAACACGAGTTTAATCAGCCTCAGTTTGAAAGCTATTATACTGAGAAGATACCTTTCTTAATGCCTTGTTTACTTGTTTAAATCATCTACTGGATTCATTATGTATAATGTACTGCTTTAGTAATTAAATTATTTATATTGATTCTGATTAGAAAGTTTTACTTTGCAGAGTTTGAGTTATCACCAGTTCGGTGTCAAGTATCTGATGTGAAGGTTGCTACTTGTGGGGGTGAATTTACTGTTTGGTTAACTTCTGTGCAAGGCGCTTCGATACAGTATGATATACAGATGTTATTATTGTTCTTATATGCTAGACATTAAGATAATATATCTATAGTGGTATCTGGCTCTTAAAATTATATGTAAATATAATATCTAGTTCCTACTTTTAATTGTAAATCATAGAAGCTGAAAATTATTTGCTCAAATAATACACTCTGAAATTATATCTTTGTTTGGTAGAACTGCTGGTCTTCCACAGTACGGTCAGCTTGGACATGGAACTGACTATGAGGTAGATTGATTGTTTCTCTTTTATGTACTTCTTTATAAAAGTGAGCCCCATGGCGTAGGTAATTTTAGAACTATGTATGTTACAGGATTTATGATTCTAGCTCTAATTCCAGTGGATACACATGATCATTTATGTACCAGTTATTAGTCGATGAGAGTAATTGGTACACATATCTAAAGAAACTTTTTTTTTTTATATGGCAGTACAATACTAAAGATAGTTCAGTCAGACTTGCTTATGAAGCTCAACCTCGCCCGAAGGCATTGGCTTCACTTTCTCAGGAGACCATAGTTAAAGTTGCTTGTGGAACAAACCATACAGGTTTAATTGTATACGATTTTGTCCTGCCTAAAGCTTTGTTTGGTGCAATGTCTCTCTTATCAAGATTAAGTGCTAACATAGTTGATAACTGTTTTTGTCTCTTATGCACCTATTGTATACAGTTGCAGTAGATTCAAATGGTTATGTTTATACGTAAGTTCTCTAGTAGTAATATTATTTCTGTTTGCCCCTGTTTAGTTTGACTATGGAGTATAATTAACTTGATCCTTGTTTTGTGTTCCTGTATATTTCAGGTGGGGTTTTGGAGGTTATGGGAGGTTGGTACTTTCCGTTTCACTTGTGCTTCTCTGTATGCATGTTTATTTTCTCTTTGTATGGACAACTGGAGACAGTTTTATAATTCGGTCTCATCTGTTTCCGTGATCGTTTTCTCTCTGTATATACACCCACACATTTGTCACAATAAAGCATTGCCGAAAAAATATGCAGTCCTGGTTCTGAATGTTTCTATATATATGTATTGCAAGATCCATGTCTCATTTACTATAATGAAACTAAGCATCTTCTAATTTAATTTTTCATTGTAGGCTTGGTCATCGAGAGCAGAAGGATGAGTGGTCTCCTCGGCGTGTTGACGTTTTCACTAGGCATAATGTTTTACCTCCTAATGCCGTGGTGTCAGCTGGTTCTGTTAACTCTGCTTGTACTGCTGGTATGTTTATGCTTTCATTGTACTTTTTCCTAAAAGGCATGTCTTACCTTTTCCCTTATTGTCTCTACCTGTAGTATTTATCACTCGTTAGTTTGAGCTTAAAAAAAACAATGGAGTTGCACAGAATTCTGTAGCCAGGTCATAAAAAAACTGAGTTTGCAATGTTTTTAATAAAAAGCTGCGGCCCTCCAAATTTGATATTCTAATTTCTTTGCTATGGAATTTCAGTATCAAGTCCGAAAGAGGGTGGAGCCAAAACCTTCTAGGCAATTACAGAACTTTATATATTTTGTGTTCAAAAATCAAAATTGATGTCATCTCGTACCACTTTTCCTCTCCAATGGAGGAATATCACTAATTAATATATATATATATATATATATATATATATATATATCTTGTAAGGGCAAGCAATGTGGTGCTTGTGTTATCCGATAGTTGCTCAATCTCCCGACCACAACACCCTAGTTGTAAATCTCATGCAAAGAATAGGGTTTTCTTCCATGAAAAATTTTGTTAGCAAAAGGGAATGTGATTATACAGATTATACTTTACCTAGGCACACTTCTTCATAGTGCAGGAGAAACAGAGGAGAAAATGTCAGTGAAAACCTGAAAATGATTTGTATATTACCACACTTAGATCTAACATGCTAAACTCTGCAATGGCAAGTGTTCTGGTTCCTATTCCTCTGTCATCTCCTCTCCTCTTTTTTCCACCCGTTTAGTCTTGGCTGTCGTGATGTTCACATGAATTCGTAGATTTTTTGCAAGCTAGGGTTGGTTGACTTGAAATTATTCAGATTTTATTGGTTGATAGAGAAGAATTCTCTTACCCCATATGATTTCTCTTTCGCCATATATAAGAAGTGATGATATATTATCATAATCCTTGTGAGTTTAATTATATTCTGGAGCTGTTAAGAGCTTTTCATAACCAGGTTCACAGATTTCGTGTTTGCTCTGGTCCCTTGCGTTATTCTGAACTCTGTAGCACCTGCTTTATGTAACTTGTCTTAGAGAAGGTAATATGGGAATTAACAGTTTATCTTGTTCTTCAGCTGGAGGCCAGCTATTCATGTGGGGAAAATTGAAGAACAATGGCGATGACTGGATGTATCCGAAGCCTCTTATGGATTTAAGGTGCTGCTTGAGAATCTTAGTGGATATTTTTGTAGTTGTGTTAGTATAAAAATTCATCAAGTGAACCATCTTATATGCTTTTTGTAGCGGCTGGAACATACGTTGCATGGATTCAGGTAGCATGCACCATTTTGTTGGTGCTGATAGCTCGTGCATAAGTTGGGGCGTTGCTCAGTCTGGTGAGCTTGGATATGGACCTCTTGGACAAAAGTATGTTCTTAGCCTTAACTACAAACCTGTTGACTTGTCCAATCTCTTGCACATCCCTTATTTGTGAATTTATGTATTTACAACTTCTTTGTGGTTCCACTCTATAGGTCTTCTGCAATGGCCAAAAAGGTAGATAGCCTTGAGGGCATGCATGTGATGAGGTTGGTATATCTGAGAAATGAGTAAATAATTAGATGCACAAACATATATTTTCAGCCAATCTTATACGTTTTTACGGTTGTCGTTTCCTCCTTTGAAGTGTTGCTTGTGGATGTGCACACTCCTTGGTGGTGGTTGATAGGACAGAAGTTGGTGAAAGACTTGATCAGGTAATTCTCTGTACTGTATAAATCATCTTCTGTAAGTGTAGCTGGGTGCTTTCTGCTGTGATGCAGCGGACCCAGAGTTCAAATATCCAGAAAATGGTTTAAAATAATGATTCTGCAAGAGCTTCCTTCCCCAAGTGTGATATTTTTTTGTACTTAGGCTCGTAATGTGGTGAACATAATTTATATTGTGTATACATACATGTGATTAGCATCCTGATGCACTCAGCCCCATGCATTTTGTTATTGAAGTTTTATATTTTGAAACTCCTTCCTATACCTTAATGGGTGACGATTTATGCACACCCTAAATTTATTATTGCACACCATTTTTCTTTATTGGACCAAATACCCTTACTATATTTTTTATTGACCATTTTACTCCTTTTCTCCTGTAACTACTCAATGAAACTGGTTACTTATTCTATATTTATTTTATGTTATAATTATATTTATAATTATATTTTATTATTAGCATATATTTATTTATAATGTAAAATAAAATTATATATGTGGACCTTTTAAAAATAGATGAAAATGATTTGTCTTTCTTTAATGATAAAAATTTAGTTACACACGATTGTAATTATTTCATTGTTATATTACAAGTTTTAAAACATACAATCTCGCTAAAATTGATTTATTAAAACTATTTTTGTTCTTAATAAACGTATTTTAATATTTAAATAACATATATACAGTTAATTGATGATATAAATATAAAGGTTGATTGAGTGAGTAATAAACACATAAAAATAAGAAAGAATAATAAATAATAAGAAATGTATTAGTAAAAAATAAGTCATTATTTAAAATTTGTTAACGATAAATATTTTTAAATAGAAAAAATTATAATTATCTCTTAATTAGTTTTTATATTGTATCATGATAAATCGAGGCATAATTAACTAGAACTTTTTATAAGAAAGAATTTTTAAACATAAAACTAATTTAAAATTAAAAACACATTTTATTATGTAAAATATTTACAAAAATGTGAGACCGGTGTTGAAGGGGAAAAAATTAGACATATACATGGTGCGTAAGGTTATTTTAGTCCAACGCATAAGAAGGGTGTGCATAACTAAAATTTGGGTGTGCATATGTCACCACCCTAATTTTTTTAATAGATATTTCCCTTAAATTAACATGATGATGATTATTATTGTTAACTTGTACTTGAAGGATATGGCTGACACATTAGCTTTGTGCCTAATCTGGTTACTCATATATGTTTTGGTGTAACGTCTCGATAGAAATTTGAAATTTTTTGTTTTACACGTAAAAAAGTAATGAAGTGAAATTGCACCTCTCTTTCTCGTTACAGCAGTGAACTGGAATCCAGATTTATTATAATATTTACTTGGAACTGTCTATATCTTTCTATCCGCAAGTGAAACTCCTGCCGTGAAATTGCCCAGCTTACGGTGTTCTGAAATGCCCTTCTAACTGTTAATTTATAAAGGACCAGGAAAACTATTTTTAGGGTAATAAACATCCATTTGATTTTTTTTTTTAGTTATAGAAGTGTGTGCATCTCAATAGTAAAAGCTTCATAGTTATCAATTCTAACTCTTTATAATTAAAAACTACAATTTTGGAGTTCTATGTGTGGACCATCTTATCTGCTCTTTTTTAAATTTAACTTGATAAAGATTATGAGAGATGTTTGAGGTTGTCATGATATTTCTGGTAGGTCATTACTGCCCACTTATGAGATTTGATGTTAGGAGGGTTAAATCTCAAAGTGCTCACTGAAGTGGAGGGCTAGTATCAAATTGCTCACCCTAGTTATCGGCATCTCATTTGAATCATTAAAGTCATAATAAATATCAAATGGATACCTTTAAAATATACTCAAAAAATAAAAATAATTTTTCATTGATTTCTACACATTTTTCTTGAATGGTTCCATAACCAAACGAAAGGTTAATAATTCTAGTATTTTTGATAATATATTTAGAATATAAAAAGTTTATTTACTATTTATTTTTAATTAAAACAAGGAAAATGACAATAAAATTAAAAATAAATAGTAAGTGAATTTTTAAAAATCTAAATATATTATCAGAAATACTAGAATTATTAACCTTTCGTTTGGTTATGGAAGCATTCAAGAAAAATATGTAGAAATCAATGAAAAATTATTTTTATTTTTCGAGTATATTTTAAACGTATCCATTTGATATTTATTATGACTTAATGATTCAAATGAGATGCCGATAACTAGGGTGAACAATTTGATACTAGCCCTCCACTTCAGTGAGCACTTTGAGATTTAACCCGATGTTAGGATGTCATCTCTTTCCATCTATAGTATTATCTTCATCTGGCTGATAAAGTCTTCTTTCTATAGATGTGTTTTGAAATATATCTTCAATTTTAGTGTGGCTTAGATACATTTATGTGATTCAGTTGCATTATAATATTTTTTTGAACTTCTTACAGTAGCAGTGAGAAGAAAAAATTGAAAAAAATATGTGTTTTGGATCTAAAAGTGATTCTTGTTTTTCATGACAGCTGGATGTCTATGATGGCAAAGCTGCAGGTGAAGGTATGGTTATATGCAATAAGCAGTATGAGATATCTGTAGGGAAATGCTCTCCCATTGTTCAAGTTTGAACATGGACACTCTTAATAGATTTTTTGATTGTGCCAGATCTTGTAAGAGGTGTTACAGAGTTGATGGCTAGAGATCTAACTGGAGCAATTTTTGAATGTTAATTTACTCTTCATTTTGCTGCAGGAAGTGAAGTACCTGAGAACAATTCTAATGTTGCTGCCATCAAGAATAGTAAAAAGAGCGGTGCTAAAACACCCGAGAAGTCGAATAAAAGGAAGTCAAAAGATTCATCTGAATCGGAACATGAGGAGAACGACGGTAGTGAGGAAGGCAGTGATGATAGTGAAGAGATGAATGGGGATGCGAAAGGTAAAGGGCAATGGGGTGGCAAGGCTTCTGGTAGAGGTCGTGGTAAGAGTGGTGGAAAAGCCAAGACAGAGACAAAGGGGGGTGGGCGTGGAAGAGGCCGGCTTTCTGCAGACAAGAATAGCGCTGAGAATGCCAAAACCAAAACCGGCAAGAGGGGAAGACCAAGGAAGTCGTGAGGTCAGTGTTTTGGCAGTATATTAGGTGCCTGTAGCGCCATGTTTTTTTTTTAAAAAAATTATCTTTTCCCCAACTTGAACTTCAATTCCAAAACGTAAGTGCGATCGTTTGACTTGTGGTGAGTACTCTAGGCTTCAAAAGTCCAAGTCTAGAGGGCTCGTGAGTAAGCGAGTGCCCCTTGTATCTGGTTTTCGATTCAGATGAGGGATGCCCTCCACCCTGTTTTTGTAATTGATATTAAAATATTGCTTCACTGACATTTCTGTAACTTTAATTTAAGGCAACTTTTTTCATTATCAACTGGTTGCAGTTAAGTTAGTATGAAGATAGTAGGGTGGCAGTTGTCATGCGCCATCCATGATTTGCAAAGTACTGTATCTTTTTACACACTTCAATTGACAAATGTTAATCATTTGACTTGGACAAGCTTAAAGTATAGGAGTATGAAATGAATCCACAATAACGAGACCAACTTGAATATATAAGCGGTAGTGTACAAATAACAGTGTGTTTTCGTGTAGCTGTTGATTAGAAAAAAACAATCCCCTTGAAGTTGTTTTAAGGAATGGTATGCAAAAATTCCTGTTGAAGTCTGTTAAAATTAGTATATAGAATAAATGCTAGACCAACAAATGAAAGATGTTCACCAGAAATCCGACATTCTAATGTAGTCTTTCAACCCTAAAATGTTAGTTCTTAAAGGAATTTTGTTTTTTAATCTTATAAATGGTATCCAACATATATTCATATTTATCCATTTATTTCTATTATTTCTAGTACTATATCTATTCTACTTTTATATAAAATTAATGCAATATATAAGGATCACACACAAAAAATACAGTTCAAGTAACTTTTCTTCATTTTTGTTACTAGATTAGTTCCCGATGCCCTGTTATATAAAATATTTTTTTATTAAACATTTGATGAAAAAAAATTGAATATGTATTATTGGTGGTATATCTTATATTTAAGAGTGACTTAAGAAACTCTTGGAGATCTTTATCAAAAGAAAAAAAAAGTGCACCTATAAATTAGAGATGTGCGTATATCATCTTTCAATAAAAAATAGTAAATGAGGAAGAAAAAGAATAAATTGAACATAAAAGCAATTATTAGAAGATTATTACATATAAGCAATAACTTTAAAAGAGAGAAACATATATGTTCAATTTGAATTAAGAAAATTACATGTGATCGATTCAATGAGTGAATGTCACATATAACTTTTACTCTCTTAATATAAGGTAGATTCTTTTAAAGGGACTAGTAATGAGAGCCAACTTTTTTTTTTTTTTTTTTTTTTTTTTTTTTTTTTTTGCAGTTGAAACACACACCTGGAACCGAACCTCGACTTTCTTGTTATGGAAAAAGATACGGAAAAAGAGGGGTAACCATTTTACCAATGGACATAGATGGAGTCAACTTTAAAAATACTAGCTTATAATCCGTGCAAAGTACGGTTATTTTTAAACACTTTTAAAATTATATGATTAAATAAAATAGAATATAATAATTTATTATGGATATAATTTAATTTTGTAATTAATTAATAAAATTATTAGTAATAACAATAGTTATTTAATAAATGATATATATTGATTAGAACTAATAATATAAAATCTTAATGTAAATTTATTGTTGGCGGGATTCGAAACTTGGATCTTTAGAAGAGTGATTTAAATATAGAATATTCCTTATTATTAGATCTAACGGCTATCATCTATTTATTAAATATCTAATGGTCACTATTCTTTTAGATGGTTGAACCAAGTTGAACCAAACAACCAAATTATACCCCTATTTATTTATTATATAATAGTATAGATAGATGTTTGTGCGGATTTTTTTATAGTATTGGTCAAGAATGTTACTACTATCAACCTTATGTAAATTGTTTTGAATAGGACTCCAGTTAAACCAACTAAATTTTGATCTCTATTATATTGTAGACTATTATTTATAAGATTTTAAATTTCAAACTATGACATAATAGTTATAATATTAGTCAAAATTTAGTGATATTAAATCAAATGTCAATTATTATTTATATACTAAATATGTTTATGGTAAATTATATCCTTATATATAATAAGTCTAAAAGATATTTTATCTAATACTTGGTAATTCGGTCTCAGTATGATCAAATAAATAAAAACCGTTCGATCTTAAAATAAATAGATGGGTATCGTTAGATCTAATATAAAAATATTCTATAATTTAATAGGTAAACTAAAAAGTGTATTCTTTTTAAAATACAAAAAGTGTGTCAATAATTTAAATCAGGTTTTCTATATTAAATAAGATTATTAATGTAAAATTCGTAACTATATTTTCTATTCAAATTATGGGTGATTTCATTTGAATTATAATTATTAAACTATCACTAAATTAAAAGACTGAGATTCACGTGAGCTAGAAAAAATCATCAAAATTTTGATTACTAGATTTTAAGAAAGAGTCCAAAGAGTAAGTATAAACAATTTTTAATTATTTAAATTACAATTTGATTAAATTTTCTCTAATTCTTCAAATTGAAAATTTTATTTATTACAATAAAATAAAATTTATTTTTTTTAAAAGTTCAATTTAGAGCCTGTTTGGCGGGGCTTTAAGCCCGTGACTTAAAGTAATTTTTGACTTTAAGTTAAAAAATGTGTGTTTGTGTAATAAGTCAAAAAGTAACTTAAAGTTAAAAAAAACAACTTAAAGCCTGAAGTTGGTGGGAAGTACTTTTTTCAGTGACTTATTTTATTTTTTTAACTTTATTTGACAAAAGTTAATATTATCATTTAAATTTCAATTTATAAATTTTATTTTCAATTATATAGTTTTAATACCTCATAAGTTGTCAAAAATATAAAATTACCCAAATAGACAATTTTCACTTATCACTTTGTTGCCCAGTGAATAACAATTGTAGAAGGGGGGTTGAATACAATTGTATAAGATTTTTGAATTAAACAATAATAGTAATACAAGTATGAATAAATAACAGCTTTATTAACTTTGATATAAAACTGTTACAATCTATCTCAAGAAATTCTGATGTTCTTGATAGCTGCTAGGTTACAAGAATTCTCGTGTAGGCGATTACTCCAATGTAAAACCTAAACTATGTTTATATAAAATACAAAACTACTCTATCAATTACAAGATATGTCAAATCAATTAACACCTGTTTACAATACATATCCTAACTGATAGCTACGATCCTATAAAATAGGAGTCGGTAAATCAATCTTCCTTGATCTCTGGACTAATGTAAATCTTCATGTAATCCTGATCAGCTTCCAATCCTGATAGCAATCATAATACTGACGTTGCTTTACTGATGACGTCAGCATCAGTATCTGATCAGTAGTCCAGATCCTGACATCACTTGAATCAACATCTAACAATATCCCCCAATTTGTACTATGTGAAATAAAGCACAAATTCCTTGATTCAATGATGTCAAAAACCATAAACAAAATGTTTTACCAATCATCAGGAACAGTTTCAGAAATTCTCTGGTAGAAAAGATTCATCTTCAAGAAGTTTGATAATAACTCTTCTTCTTTGCTTTCAAGAATTTGAATCAATTTCCCTTTCAAACCTTTGAGTTCTTCATCTTCCTCATTGATCTGATAAATAGCTGCCCTGAGATTCTGTATTGAACTTCTTGGTAAATGTAGATCTTCCAATAGTAGATATGCAATTTCCTCCCCATCAGGATTAAGAGATAATTGTTCCATACCAAAAGACACTTCTTTAACATCACTGTCTCTTTGCATTTCAACTTATTTCTTTTTGATATGTGAGTTATCTTTTTGTTGCTCCTGAACTTGTCTTATGACATCATACCACAGCCTCCCGCTAGACCTTTGTATACTCTTTTCATAGTCCTTGGTTGCTTTAATTTCAGTATCCCTTGCTTTTTCTCTGATCTCCTTTTCTTTTCAAATATTCTGAATCTTTTTTGATCAATTCTTAGTGTCTCTTCATCAACTTCTAGATTGTGAAATTCAACCACAACAGTAAGAATAATGACTTCAAGTTCTTTCAAGATATCAGCTTCATCAGAATCAGGAGCATCACTTTTAGTAGTGTCAGGAGCTCTGACTTGAACTGTATCAGGAATAGAGATTTCTAAATTCTCTTCATCCTGTTTTCCATTAATTTTCCCTCTCTTCACAAGTTGTCCTTCCTCTTCAGTCTCTTCACTAACATCATGTCTGATGGCTGGAGTCATTTCAAGAGATAGTGGAGTTTTCTTCTTTGTAGCTTTCTGAGGACCAGATTGTATAAGCTTCCTTCCTTTTCCTCTACCTCTGCCTCCTATGCCTCTTCCTCTACCTGCAACAGGAGTCTTTGTCTTCTTCTCAAAACTTTTCATAAGCTTTTTCTGTTTGATTTGAATTTCTTCTTTTGATAGAGTTGGAAAGTCTTCTTCAGCTAACACAGAAAGAGGTGACTTTGCATTAGCTAGCTCCACCCTTTTATCTTTATGAAACAAATGAAGAACTTCACCAGACTCAGTATCAAGTTTATGAAAAAGTTTAGCAGCATCTCCTTCTTCATCAATGTACACATTATCCTCAGGAATTGTTGACAAGATTTGACCAGGTGGCAGAATTTGATCTTTTGTCAGGACTTGAGATTGTACCATTGTTCTTACAGTTTTCACCCCAGAACTAGAAACATGAGTTGACTGCACAGTTTGAGATCGAGATTGCACCCTCTTAATATTTCCTACTGCAGCATCAGAGATTTCTTTAGACTTAGTACCAACATCATTTCCAGAATTATCATCATCCTTTCTTAATACTGGATCGGATGAACATTTTGTTTTATCTCCCTTCTCCTCCTTTTTGACATCAGAATCAGTCAACAAAAAGAGAATCAGTTGTAGAGATTCTTCAATATTATTGAATTTGGAAGACAAAGTATCAACTTTAAGTTCCAAAGTATCCATCCTTGTGTAGACACCAGTGGTTAGAGTTCTGAGCTGAGTTGCAGTGTCAACTGCAGTTGCATTCACGATTTTAGCTAACTTAGTATGAATAAATTCATTATCAGATTTGATAGAGTTGATATCATGCTGTAAGCCTTTGGATAAAATGGTTGTAGCCTTCAGATGATCCTTAAGATCAGAGCTAGATATTTGTGAGACTGCATGTTTAGCATGAACATGAGCCCATTCCATTCCAATAGAAGCTTTAGGTAGATGCCATTCATCATTCCATTGTGATCTTCTCCACAACTCTTCTGGTCTTTCAGAACCAACAACATTGAAACCTTTGTTTTGATTAGTTTTGTCAGGATCAGATGCAGCAGACATAAAATGACTGGATGATCCATGTATCCCTTACTGAGTAACATGGCTTATTTCAGCTGTGCTGCTTCAACAGAATCATCAGCATCATCATCATCACTGTCTAAACTATCCTCAGCATCAACATCAGGAATAGAATCCTCCTTAGTCTCATCAGGAAGCATTACACCTTTTAATTTCAAATGAGCACTAGATGTTACTGGTGTATCCTGATGACCTGCATTGAGAACAGATATAGATCCTAAATCTCTCTTTTCTTTTAAAATGATCTCATCATTTCTCACTGCATCACCTAAGTTACTTTCAATAGTAACTGTTACCTCACTAGAAGTGTGTAACTTCTCACTCATTTCTACCTCTCCTTTTGCCAGTACAGGAGACTACCTCTCATCACTCTTCTTTTTCTCTAATTGTTTATTCTCATTCTCACTTGAAAGGTTCTGACTCGACAAGTGCAAAGAAATAAGAGGTGGCTGAGAAGAGTGGACTGTAGTCATATAGATAGAGGTATTCCTTATAGGGTTATCTACAATTATATTATCAGTATTAAACAGAGGAGAAGTGGAAGTGTTACCTAATGAAGTAGAAATAGATTCCATTGGCCTTGATGAAAGTGGTTGCACCAGAATTGGTTGATCAGCATCAGAAATAGCAGCAACACCATCATCAGGAATTAAGCTTTCATCAGGAACAAGGCTTGCATTAGTATTTTCTACTAATGGTTCTTATGGAGCCTGAGGTGTCGAAGCTACTTCAACCCTTTGAGTTGAAGGTTCTTGTGTGCTTTCCTCAAATTCAGTTTCTTCAAGCACAACATCCACAGCTGCAATGTGCTTCTCATGAGTTGCTCTATCAGCAATACTCTGAGCTACATCCACCATTATAGACTCTGGAATCCCTTGAGCAATGTCGTGAAATCCCTTGACTGATGTGAGAATGCCTGCATCTTCACTTTGAGAAGATGGTTCTTGTGTGGCAGGAATGCTTATGTCTGCACCTTCCCTTTGAGAAAGTGGTTCTTGTGTGACCATTCCTTCAGAAATGCCTGCACCCACACTTTGAGTGGGTGGTTCTTGTGACGCCCCCAGATCCGGGGTCGGAGATCTAGGCGCTCACGGTCCATTTTCCATTAATAACATACCTGTTCTTGCACATAATATATATAACACAGCCATCGACCCCACAATAAACTCACACCGCACACACACACACAGGTTAGAGCCTCAGAAACGTCACACATTGTTTAAACAGTAATAAAATTATCAGAGTTATTACAGACCGAATTAAATAGTATTTACGCTACCAGCAACACTTCGATATGAAGCGAAGTTGGCGGCTTGAAAGTTTGTTAAGATACACTGCCTTGCACAGGTCATACTGATAAACAAAACGAACTAACAAAAGCTGCCAACCAATCCGGCTAATGGGGCCTACCGGTGGAATCTCAAGTGCTGGCTCGGGTCTAGTCACCTGCTTTCGAGCAGTCTGTCTGGGTCTTGCCATTTCGCTTAGCTGTTGTGTTTGTAAAATTTGAAAACAAGCAAGAGTGAGCAACTATAGCTCAACAAGAAATATACGTATAAGGTAAGCAATATAACATTTCATATGATTGGCAGTTATTAAACTTGTTTGTATCAATCAGATATAAAATCACTTGTCATAGTTGATAAATCTCGAAGGTGCAACAATATGTGCCCTTGTTTTCAAAATAAACTTGCAGTTCTAGATACTGCATTGAGTCAACATCTTTCTCATCAAGATAGAACACTATCAGCAACTTGGCACAAAAGCCTAAGAAGCAGTGTCAAAGCATTTTACTTGACATCAGTCGACCGATGATTCTTGAAATCATACAAGAAGCAGAACCTGACCGGGGGTTTTCGAAAATGTTTTGAGTTCGAAAGAGTTCGAGTTTGAAAGTATTAAAAAGTATCTTGGATTAAATTTGTCTTTAAATAATGAACAATAATTAATAAATAATATTTTTAGATTTAATATTAATAATTAATAAAATAATTATTCGATAAAATAAACTTTTAATCCAAGATAGGGTTTCGAGTATTTACGAAGATTATGAACATAATACTTGAGTATACGATACTCCCCGAATGACCCTTCGGGTTTTCGCAAACTAGATACGATATAATAATACACCGCTCCCCGGTCAATAGTATATACGGACCGCTACGACCTCTATTGCTAGAGTCGTTGTCCGAAGAAAACATTTCAATCTAAGTTCAAGGGGTATAAGCATATATGTACTTATTCAATCTCAATTACATCAATACTTCGATAAACATAGCATTTGATATAATTGAAAACTACAAACACAACAGTGAAAGTCCTTGTATATGGATAAGTTTTGAAAAGTAAACTTGCCTTGGTTTGGTTGGGGTGGTCGAGCGTGCGGATTCGAACGATCTATACATAAGCAATAACCGTTCGTTAGTACCTTAACAATATCTCTTTAATTACGGGGTTTTAGGGGGTACGAAATTAACTTAACGACTTCGTCTTATGACTCTCTAGCCCCACTATAGGTTCATGTCATCACTCGATTACGCTCGTCACTTAATCGACTTAATTTAGTTACCTCATTCGAATAATAACCATTAACCCTAGAATCATGCTCCACTAATCGACTTTTTCCATTGCGCGAATTTTACTCTAGCATTTTTATAAAATCCAAAAATTCATATTTTAATCCAATTCCTTTTGGGTGGTCTTCACCACTACATTCCCTACATTCTCAAATTTTTTCATGATCCCACATATATTTTTAGGGGTCTAAACAAGGTTCACAAGGGGGTCACTTAGTGCAGTCCGGAGTCCAGAAACACAATTCACTCCTCCGGCCATAACTTAAAATCTATACATCACCTAGCCATGAACATTACATTTCCAGAAACTACATTCAATTATCTTTCCAAAAATATATGGTAGGACATCAGGGGACAACATTTGGGGGTTTAAAATCGTGTTACAATACAGGTCAATGTTCCTGGACAATACTCAGCAAGCACCAACTACTTAGATCAACCATTTTCACAATTCCACAACACAACCAACACTTAATACACTTAGACCATGGTTCATAACACTCATGGAGATATATATATATCATCCATAATCATAAAAGTCACAATCTCAACATCAAAACTCAAGATCCATGTCATCCAATACATATACAATCAAGATTAGCTCACAAACACATGGATCTACTACCACACTTTATAAATAATACATAACCAAGAGGGTTTGAGATTTTTATACCTTCTTGAGCACCTAGGGGCCTTGGATAAGCTTTTCACAACTCAACAACACCTTAAATGGTCTCCTACAACACTTACAATCCAAGATCTAAAAGAAAATAAAACATGGTTACTATTCACCCAAGCTTTAACAATTTATAACTTGAAATTGGGTGGATGAAATGGCTTGAAATTGCTAACATACCTTGTCTAGATGATGAAGATGACCTAGGATTAATGTTGTGATTTATGAGTGATGGAAAAGGAGGAAGAAGAAATTTTCTTCTCCACTTTCCTTCTTGGCCGAGAGCAAGAATACAAGGGGGGGGGGGGGAGAAGAGTTTGTGTTTTTTTTTGTTTTGTGTGTTATGTTGGTGAATAATTGATGTTATGTTAGGTTGGGTGATACATATCATGTAAGTATAGGTAAGTACTAGCAAGCATGGCTCCTTGTACTTCTTGTCCCTCTTTTTGAAAAAGCAAGTAACTAGGTACTATTCATCTTCCAATTGCTAACTAGTTTGCTTGATTTCTAACTACTTGGTTGCATGGGACTTGCATGAAATACTACTCCTTGTATCATTATTCTTTCACCAACGCTTGTCATTTAATCTTTAATTCGTATCGTATCTTAACTAATCTCTCGTAATAATATTTTGTCGCGTAGAGAATTCCCCTATAAATCCTTAAGTACTTAATTGTGTAAATTCCTCGAATGTCCATAATTCCTCGTCATAATTCTTAATAAATCCTTTAATACTCTAACCATTCTCAAATCCCAAATTTTATAAACCTTACTAACAATAAGACTCCTGCCTTCACAATCTCCCTTTTTATCTTACATAATAAATGCAACAATGCAGTTTCTCAGACAATCAATTCTATTAATCAACAGGGATGACTAGAAAGGTTCCATAATGACAATGTCATAAGATATTAAATAAAAGGAAATATTACCAAAAATTAGGGTTCTTACAGCCTCCCCTCCTTAAAAGGATTCCGTCCCGGAATCAGGTTGAAAACAGTTGGGGGTGATTTTCACGCATCGCGCTCTCTAGTTCCCATGTTGATTCTTCGACATTCTGATTCCTCCACAAAACTCTCACTAATTTGACAACCTTGTTCCTCAGCACCTGTTCTTTTCTATCCATGATTTCTACGGGTTGCTCTACATATGTTAAGTCTGGTTGCAGATCCACTTGATCATGCTCTATTACATGTCGGAAGTCGGTATGGTATGGTCGTAGCATGGACACATGGAACACATTATGTACTTGCTGTAGGCTCGGGGGTAAAGCCAATTCATAGGCTAACTTCCCAACTCGTTTCAAGATCTCAAAAGGTCCAATAAATCTCGGGCTTAGTTTTCCCTTCTTACCAAATCTCATCAATCCTTTCCACGGTGATACCTTCAACATCACAAACTCTCCTACTTCATACTCTTTGTCCTTGCGGGTCTGGTCCGCATACTTCTTCTATTTGTCTTGGGCCGCTACCAGCCGTCCTCTTATGAGCTCGATAGTTTCTCTTGTCTGTTGGACCAGTTCAGGCCCTAAAATCTTCCGCTCTCCAACCTCTTCCCAACACAAGGGAGACCGACATCTTCGTCCGTATAAAGCTTCATATGGGGGCATGCCTATACTCGCATGGTAACTGTTGTTGTAGGAAAATTCGATCAACGGCAAGTGGTCATCCCAACTTCCCTTAAAATCAATGGCACATACCCTCAACATGTCCTCGATGGTCTGGATGGTTCTTTCACTCTGTCCGTCTGTTTGGGGATGGTATGCAGTACTCATGTTTAACTTGGTCCCCACACAATCCTGAAAACTCCTCCAGAACCTGGAGTTGAATCTTGGGTCTCTATCTGATACAATGCTCACAGGAACCCCATGCCTAACCACGATCTCCTTTAAGTAAATATCTGCCAGCTTGTCGACAGTATATCTCTCGTTGATTGGAAGAAAATGTGCTGACTTGGTCAACCTATCGATAATTACCCAAATGGCATCATGATTAGTCTTGGTCCTTGGTAATCCGACCACAAAGTCCATCGCAATTTGCTCCCACTTCCACTCGGATATCTCTAAGGGTTGCAACAATCCACTGGGCCTCTGGTGTTCGGCCTTCACTCTTTGACATGTCAAGCATTTACTTACCCACTCTGCCACGTCCTTATTCATATTTGGCCACCAATAGTATTCTCTTAAATGTCTATACATCTTAGTGCCTCCAGGGTGAATTGAGTACCTTGAACTATGAGCCTCTTGCAAAATCTCGTCTTTTAATTCCTGAACGTTCGGGATCCATATCCTAGATGCGTACCTCATAATTCCATTCCCGTCCTTCTCACACTTAATTTCCTCGCCAGTCAAAATTTTCTCCATCGAATTCTTTTCTTCTTCTATCTTCTTTTCCTGGCATAACTTAATCTTTTCCAATAGCGGTGGTTGGACTTTTATTTCCATTAGACTCTCTTGTCCAATTCCTGGTAACCTCACTTCAATCTCTAGTTTCTCAAGGTCCTTGATCAACTCGTCCACTGACGTTATCATCTTAAGTTTCTCCTTTCGGCTAAGTGCATCGGCCACTACGTTGGCCTTCCCTGGGTGATAATGAATCTCACAATCATAATCCTTGATTAGCTCTAACCATCTCCTCTGTCGCATGTTTAACTCTTTCTGAGTGAATATGTACTTTAAGCTCTTGTGATCCGTGTAGATTTCACACTTTTCTCCGTAAAGATAATGTCTCCAGATCTTCAAAGCAAAAACTATCGCTGCTAATTCCAAATCATGGGTGGGGTATCTTATCTCATACTCCTTAAGTTGTCTGGACGCATAAGCAATCACCTTACCGTGCTGCATAAGCACACAACCTAAACCTTTATGGGATGCGTCGCTATAAATCACAAAATCTCCCTTATCATCAGGTAGGGCTAGTACTGGTGCTGTCACCAACCTCTTCTTCAACTCTTGGAAGCTCTTTTCGCGTTTTTCAGTCCACACAAACTTCTCGGTCTTGCGAGTTAGTCGGGTCAAAGGGGCTGCTATCTTGGCAAAGTCTTGGACAAATCTCCTATAGTAGCCATCCAACCCTATAAAACTTCTCACCTCTGTCGGAGTGGTTGGTCTATCCCAATTTGATACAGCCTCTATTTTGGCTGGGTCCACTAGAATGCCTTGTTCGCTAATCACATGCCCTAAAAACTGAACTTCCTTCAACCAAAATTCGCACTTTTAGAACTTAGCGTACAACTTTTCTTCTCTCAATGCTCCCAATACAATCCTCAAGTGCTCTGCATGTTCCTCCTTCATCTTGGAATAAATCAAGATGTCATCGATGAAAACTATAACACACTTATCCAAGTACTTTTGAAGACTCGATTCATTAAATCCATGAAAGCTGCAGGGGCATTCGTAACCCAAATGACATCACTAGGAACTCATAGTGTCCGTACCGGGTGCGAAAGGCCGTCTTTGGTATATCTTCCGGTTTGATCTTTAACTGGTGATACCCGGTCCTCAAATCAATTTTAGAGAAGTAAACTGCATCTTTCAATTGATCAAACAGGTCATCTATCCTGGGCAAGGGATACTTATTCTTGATAGTCACCTTGTTCAGCTCTCTGTAGTCTATACATAACCTTATACTACCATCTTTCTTTTTCACGAATAACACCGGGGCTCCCCACGGTGACACACTAGGTCTTATCATCCCTTTATCCAACAACTCTTGTAACTGAGTGGCCAGCTCTTTCATCTCCACTGGGGCTAGCCGATATGGGGCTTTCGAAATTGGGGCCGTACCCGGAACTAAGTCTATAGCGAACTCGATGTCCCTATCGGGTGGTAGTCCGGGAAGATCATCCGGAAATACATCCGCGAACTCATTAACGACAGGGATTTCCTGTAGGTTTGGTGCCTCCTTCTTGGTATCCTTCACATAGGCTAAATAGGCTTCGCATCCTTTACGTAACAGCTTCTTAGCTTGAATCATAGTCAGGAACTTTTGGTTTTGCCGTTTCCCACTAAACACTACTTCCTCATCCCCTGGCAGTCTCAAACTTACTTTCTTCTTTACGCAATCAATCTGGGCTCCGTGGGTTGTTAACCAATCCATACCTACTATTACGTCAAACTCCCCTAGTTTAAAAGGTATTAAGTCTACCCGAAAGTGTCGCCCTTCTATTTCTAGGTCGCAACCTGGACATACTTGGCTAACGGGAATAATTCCATGATTAGCTATCTCTATTTGCAATATGTCTTTCAATGGTTCAGTCTTAAGGCCTAACTGACATACAAAATCTAGAGATATGAAGGACTTGGTAGCTCCCGAATCAAATAAAACATTTGCTTTAACTGAGTTGAGTAGTAGGGTACCTGCAATCACATCCGTGTTCCTCACGGCATCCTGCACCGTCATGTTAAAAGTTCTTGCAGTAGGGGCCTTGTTAGAATCAGTTCCACTCACTCTCGATGCAGCTGGCCCAGAGGACATACATTCCCTCATTCGGTGCCCTGGTTTCCCACACTTGAAGCAATTACCTCCGGCACTTGGGTTGTTACTAGTTCCGGACAGGCGTTAGCATAATGCCCTGTCAGCCCACACTTGAAGCACTTCACATCTTGCAGGTTACACATGCCCGCATGTTTCCTTCCACATTTATTACATTCTGGGGGTTGGGCTCGGGATGGGGTAGAGTAAGACGATCCCTGTGGTCGGCCGCTCTGGCCCACGCTCCAACTTTCAGCTCTCTTGGTTCCAAAGTTTCCGCTAGGTTGGGACATCGTTCCTCGCTTAAATTTGCTCGGAAAGCTCCCACCCGCAGAGTTTCCCTTTCGACTATTAAACTTCCTCTTCCTTCCTTCTCTCTCCTTCTGCATCTGTTCACTCCCAGCCTCAACAATTGACGCTTTCTGTACCAGGGTGGCATAGTCTGTCAGCTCAAGAACCGCCACACGATTCTGAATCCATTGTTTTAGCCCTAATTGAAATCTTCGGGCCCTCTTTGCCTCAGATTTCACATATTCCGGCACAAACCTCGACAGCTCAGTAAATTTGGCCTCATACTCGGTCACCGTCATGTTTCCTTGCTTCAGTTCCAAAAACTTCAGCTCCATTTATGTCTCCATGAACCTAGGAAAGTACTTCTCCAAGAACAGCTCGCTAAATCTCTCCCAGGTCACCACACCTCTTCTTTCCAAATTCTTCTTAGCTTCCCACCAATAGTTCGCCTCACCCTTCAGAAGGTAAGTGGCGAAAACAGTCTTCTGCTCTTCAGCGACACCTAGTATCTCGAAAGATTTTTCCATTTTCTTTCAGCCAGGCCCTTGCCTCGATCGGGTCGGCAGTTCCTTTAAATTCTGGGGGTTTCAGGGATTTGAAGTTCCGGAAAGCATTAGCATTAGCATTTTGGGGTGGTTGCTGAACTGGGGGACGGTCCAAGTTCTGCCTAAGTAACTCCATGAACTGTTCCATAGGGCCTCCCCTAGGATGTTCTGCCTCTCGGGTGTCATCACCAGCTTCTTCTTCTTCATACTCAGAGTCATCAAACAAGTTATGATCGTTGCCCTCACTCTCACTCATGTTGACATTCTCCCCTTCACGGTTCTGGTGGCCTCCGGTTCCATGGTGGCTACCCTGGCCCTCAGAACTGATCGGGTGAGCTCGAGTGTTCATTCTTCTGGGTGGCATGACTCTGATAATAAAACAAGAAATGGGTTAGGGTCTCCCAATTACCTGACAGCGTTTGCACGGGTCAGGAGCGTATCGTTCCTCCTCATAAGGGTGGAAGTTGCAAAAGTTTTAATAATCCGATTTTGGAGATAAAATGTCAAACATTTTTGGGAAAAATCCCTTTGGGATGCGAAAACATTTACAAGAGTTTTCAAAATTTCGAAACCTCAAAAATATATATATATATATATATATTTTTTTTTTGAAAAAATTTATTTTAAAAAAAATTGTAGGAACATTTTTGAAAATTATAGAGAACAATTTGAAATCGCATATCGTAAATTTGAAACAGCATGGTTGTATTCGTGGCTTGTAGCAATTGTATAATCACAGTTGTATATCAAAACAGTAGAGCATGGCATTGGAAAGTAAAGCAGTTGAGGCAATATTAAGGAAACTGAAACTAAATAAGTACGGTACAAGGGTTATCACAAAGTTTGAATGTTAGAGCCAAATACATAGTTCCGATGTCAAAGTCTAGCAAAAGTGGAACAAATACAAGTACATCATCCGAATAGTCAGGCTACAAAAAGTAGGGCTACATCCGTACATACTACCCGAAGTCACATCTACATATCTGTAGGTCAGTCTACTCATCCACTGGTCAGAAAGGATACCACTGCACAAGTCAACTATCCCGCAAAATCGATACACTAATGTCATCTGAACCTAGGGGACTGAGCTATCAGTAACACATCACGGGGCCGCGCCGCGACGGAGCAAGGTCCTCACTCGGGCAAATGCACGACGAACAACATGCCTAGCATCCCTAGCCTGGATCACTCCGCCCCCGCGGATCCCTAATCCAAGAATCCTATCGCGACTCCTCCTCTCAATCCTATGGAGTCGAGCCCTAGTCCTCCTAGCAACAGCGGTCCTCATCTCAGCCTGGATCCTCAAGCGCGCCTCACGCTCCTCCACTAGTGCCCGCCTCGCCTCGTTAAGTCAGGCCTCTGCAGATAGTAAGTCTCGGGTCAGGAACTGTACCACGTAAGCGTGCTCAGTACCCGACACTGGGGGTAGGTCCATCGGTGGAGGTGGTATGACAGGAACAGGAGTAGGTGCAGCAGCAGCAGGGGCAGGAGCAGTAGCAGGGGTAGGGTCAAGCTCCTCCTCGCCAGAAGTGTCATTCTCGGAGTCACCGTCCGATGAAACAGGGCTAGATGTCTGTGGAGAAGGTGGGGATGACACAACACGACCCTCACCGGATCTCACACTCTCCTCATCAGTAGCTACAGGAGATGGGGTAACAGGCTCTGGCTCAGGATCAGGCTCAAAGGGCTCCTCAACGGGATCCTCATCATCAGTATCCTCTATCAGTGTAATCCAGGGGCCAAGCTCGGAGTCAGCACCCATATCCTCCTCAGGATCCTCGGTCTCTCGCATCAGTGCCTCATCATGCTCTCTCTCGAAGGCCTCAGGGTCTGGTATCTCCTCCATCTACACAAGGGAAATAAGGTGGGTCACTAACCATAAAAGAAAGGTTTAGAGTAGTTCCCTCACGGGCCTTAAAGTCAGGGCTATATCCGATAACCCGACTACAAACTCGATGAGAGTTCTAAGTATTATTAATGTTGTTATTAAGGTTATCGTTATCGTTATTATTATTAGGGTTGCTTTCTTAAATTACTATCGTTTCTGGGAACTGTAACCTCGCTCTGATACCATTTCTGTGACGCCCCCAGATCCGGGGTCGGAGATCTAGGCGCTCACGGTCCATTTTCCATTAATAACATACCTGTTCTTGCACATAATATATATAACACAGCCATCGACCCCACAATAAACTCACACCGCACACACACACAGGTTAGAGCCTCAGAAACGTCACATATTGATTAAACAGTAATAAAATTATCAGAGTTATTACAGACCGAATTAAATAGTATTTACGCTACCAGCAACACTTCGATATGAAGCGAAGTTGGCGGCTTGAAAGTTTGTTACGATACACTTCCTTGCACAGGTCATACTGATAAATAAAACGAACTAACAAAAGCTGCCAACCAATCCGGCTAATGGGGCCTACTGGTGGAATCTCAAGTGCTGGCTCGGGTCTAGTCACCTGCTTTCGAGCAGTCTGTCTGGGTCTTGCCATTTCGCTTAGCTGTTGTGTTTGTAAAATTTGAAAACAAGCAAGAGTGAGCAACTATAGCTCAGCAAGAAATATACGTATAAGGTAAGCAATATAACATTTCATATGATTGGCAGTTATTAAACTTGTTTGTATCAATCAGATATAAAATCACTTGTCATAGTTGATAAATCTCGAAGGTGCAACAATACGTGCCCTTGTTTTCAAAATAAACTTGCAGTTCTAGATACTACATTGAGTCAACATCTTTCTCATCAAGATAGAACAATATCAGCAACTTGGCACAAAAGCCTAAGAAGCAGTGTCAAAGCTTTTTTCCAAAATGGAGGAATGGGACTTAAAGAAAACACAAAACCTGACAAGGATTGACGATGATCAGTCGCCACATCCAAGTCCAATAATCCGCGGGTCTTCTCTACCGGTAGAAGGATAGAAACTACATCCGTAACTATCCCTCGAGTGAAAACTACATCCGTAATCACCCTCGATGAAAACTACATCCGTAATCATCCTTCGGCAACACCTGGGCTGGAATAATAATTGATGGACCGCCTGGCTCACGGCCGCTTACACATCCCGGGAATCGTTCGTCAACGGTTCCCACACCTGCCAGAGTCCCCTTTTTCTTTTTCTTTTAAAACTTGATTTTGATTGAAAACAGAGTAATTGAGGTTCGACATCAGTCGACCGATGATTCTTGAAATCATACAAGAAGCAGAACCTGATCGGGGGTTTTTCGAAAATGTTTTGAGTTCGAAAGAGTTCGAGTTTGAAAGTATTAAAAAGTATCTTGGATTAACTTTGTCTTTAAATAATGAACAATAATTAATAAATAATATTTTTAGATTTAATATTAATAATTAATAAAATAATTATTCGATAAAATAAACTTTTAATCCAAGATAGGGTTTCGAGTATTTACGAAGATTATGAACATAATACTTGAGTATACGATACTCCCCGAATGACCCTTCGGGTTTTCGCAAACTAGATACGATATAATAATACACCGCTCCCCGGTCAGTAGTATATACGGACCGCTACGACCTCTATTGCTAGAGTCGTTGTCCGAAGAAAACATTTCAATCTAAGTTCAAGGGGTATAAGCATATATGTACTTATTCAATCTCAATTGCATCAATACTTCGATAAACATAGCATTTGATATAATTGAAAACTACAAACACAACAGTGAAAGTCCTTGTATATGGATAAGTTTTGAAAAGTAAACTTGCCTTGGTTTGGTTGGGGTGGTCGAGCGTGCGGATTCGAACGATCTATACATAAGCAATAACCGTTCGTTAGTACCTTAACAATATCTCTTTAATTACGGGGTTTTAGGGGGTACGAAATTAACTTAACGACTTCGTCTTATGACTCTCTAGCCCCACTATAGGTTCATGTCATCACTCGATTACGCTCGTCACTTAATCGACTTAATTTAGTTACCTCATTCGAATAATAACCATTAACCTTAGAATCATGCTCCACTAATCGACTTTTTCCATTGCGCGAATTTTACTCTAGCATTTTTATAAAATCCAAAAATTCATATTTTAATCCAATTCCTTTTGGGTGGTCTTCACCACTGTATTCCATACATTCTCAAATTTTTTCATGATCCCACATATATTTTTAGGTGTCTAAACAAGGTTCACAAGGGGGTCACTTAGTGCAGTCCGGAGTCCAGAAACAAAATTCACTCCTCCGGCCATAAATTAAAATCTATACATCACCTAGCCATGAACCTTACATTTCCAGAAACTACATTCAATTATCTTTCCAACAATATATGGTAGGACATCAGGGGACAACATTTGGGGGTTCAAAATCGTGTTACAATACAGGTCAATGTTCCTGGACAAAACTCAGCAAGCACAAACTACTTAGATCAACCATTTTCACAATTCCACAACACAACCAACACTTAATACACTTAGACCATGGTTCATAACACTCATGGAGATATATATATCATCCATAATCATAAAAGTCACAATCTCAACATCAAAACTCAAGATCCATGTCATCCAATACATATACAACCAAGATTAGCTCACAAACACATGGATCTACTACCACACTTTATAAATAATACATAACCAAGAGGGTTTGAGATTTTTATACCTTCTTGAGCACCTAGGGGCCTTGGATAAGCTTTTCACAACTCAACAACACCTTAAATGGTCTCCTACAACACTTACAATCCAAGATCTAAAAGAAAATAAAACATGGTTACTATTCACCCAAGCTTTAACAATTTATAACTTGAAATTGGGTGGATGAAATGGCTTGAAATTGCTAACATACCTTGTCTAGATGATGAAGATGACCTAGGATTAATGTTGTGATTTATGAGTGATGGAAAAGGAGGAAGAAGAAATTTTCTTCTCCACTTTCCTTCTTGGCCGAGAGCAAGAATACAAGGGGGGGGGGGGAGAAGAGTTTGTGTTTTTTTTGTTTTGTGTGTTATGTTGGTGAATAATTGATGTTATGTTAGGTTGGGTGATACATATCATGTAAGTATAGGTAAGTACTAGCAAGCATGGCTCCTTGTACTTCTTGTCCCTCTTTTTGAAAAAGCAAGTAACTAGGTACTATTCATCTTCCAATTGCTAACTAGTTTGCTTGATTTCTAACTACTTGGTTGCATGGGACTTGCATGCAATACTACTCCTTGTATCATTATTCTTTCACCAACGCTTGTCATTTAATCTTTAATTCGTATCGTATCTTAACTAATCTCTCGTAATAATATTTTGTCGCGTAGAGATTTCCCCTATAATTCCTTAAGTACTCAATTGTGTAAATTCCTCGAATGTCCATAATTCCTCGTCATAATTCTTAATAAATCCTTTAATACTCTAACCATTCTCAAATCCCAAATTTTATAAACCTTACTAACAATAAGACTCCTGCCTTCACAATCTCCCTTTTTATCTTACATAATAAATGCAACAATGCAGTTTCTCAGACAATCAATTCTATTAATCAACAGGGATGACTAGAAAGGTTCCATAATGACAATGTCACAAGATATTAAATAAAAGGAAATATTACCAAAAATTAGGGTTCTTACAGTTCTTGTGGGCTGAATCATCAGTAGCTACTGGATTCCTTTGAAATCCAGGTTCTTGTGGGCTTGATTCTTTCAGAGGTGATGCAATCCTCTACTTCTTTTGTCTTTGAAAGACCCTTGCTTCAGCTTGTCTCTTCACTTGAAGTGGTGTTGATTCTAGACCAAGCTGAGCAGCAATAACATTTACTTTCTCCACAGACATCTCAATGATTTTTCCTTTGGGAGAAATAGGAGCAGGAGAATCAGTAACTTCAACTATCTTGACATGTGAGTTTTCAGGAGCGGAGACTTCAGGATTTTCTGAAGCGTCAGGAATAGATGTTCCATCAAGATTCACAGAGACATCAGAAATATGCTCTGTATCATCAGTAAGACTCTGTATCTCCATAGGAATATGACACTTGCTTTTGATTAACTTCCTTTTCTTCTTTGGCTTTTCAGAGCTAGCCAAAGCTTCAGTAGCAGTATCAATAACTTCCTTTTTCTTCATGATTGTTCAGATAGGTAGAGTATCATCACCATCAAAATCAGAATCCACCTGTTGCAAAAATTTTCTCTTTTCCCCTATCTCTTTATACACGCCAGCTTCAATCAGAGACTTAGCAACTTTAGGTACAACTTTTTCAACAACCAGGACCCCTTGTTCACCCCCTTGTGACTTTATTTGAGTGAAGGTTGAAGTGGAGAAATTCTTTGATCCTGATTGTCTTCCAGACACATCAGATCTAGTTGATTTCTTTGATTTTATAATTGATGCCTTTTGGGAGACACCAGAGGTGGTTGATTGTTTGGATAAGTGTTTGGGTTGTGTGCTTGTGTCAGGAACAGGATGTGTAGTGTCCTGTCCCATAGCACTTGTTGCTGGACCATAATGAGTAGGCATTCTCTTCGTCAAAAGAAGCCTGACCTCATCAGGAATTAAAGCATTACCCTCAAAACCATTTGCCTTATCAGAATTTATCAGTACCTTGATATTGTTATCAGAAATTTTACAAATAGGCAAAATTGTATCATTTTTCAAATGTAGCATCA
The DNA here is from genome assembly GCA_036435485.1 of Saposhnikovia divaricata. Lineage (NCBI taxonomy): Eukaryota > Viridiplantae > Streptophyta > Magnoliopsida > Apiales > Apiaceae > Saposhnikovia > Saposhnikovia divaricata. The sequence continues at coordinate 59,949,456 of CM071597.1, read as the reverse complement.
GGACATAAGTGAGAGAATATCAGTTGAAAGAATCTAAGAAAACAGACATATCCACATTTAACTGATTTTCTATCAATTAATGCTTTCAAAAAAAAAGACCCATAATCAAAAGAAAGATCATGAATTAGAGAGTACCCAATTTTGACTGAACCAGAAGGTAGTGCATCAAAGTTTGAAAATTTGTTCAGGAAGCATCTATTGATTGTGTCAAAGAAGAAATTCCATTCCTTCTTAAGCTTGGTTCTGTACAGACTTGCAAACTTCTTTGGCTCCCCATTGTATCCCAGACTTGTGGCAAACTCAAGAAGAGTAGAATCAGGAATATTATCAGGAGTCTTACCATTTAGAGATGGTAAGTGAAGAGCTTCTTCAACGACATCAGGAGTCACATGATGTGTGACACCATTGTATTCAAAAGTCATATAAGGCTTTCCTGATACGCTTTGACTGAAAACCACAGTATTCCAAACTTGCATAACACACTTGAAAGAGACTTTGGCAGGTTGGGTTAGAGCATAATTTATTGGGCTTGTGGCCAGAAAGTCCTGAATGATGTGAAAATCATTAGATAAATCCTGATGATTGAGAACCGCAACGAAGTTGTTCGTGGCAAAAGTAACTCCGTTGATCACGGTCTTACTGTTCATGAATGGTGAAGAATCCATTATAGCTTAGAGTGTGTGTGAATTGAGTTTTCGAACTTTAGGGTTTATGTGCACAGAGTGATAATATGAGAATAATATTTGATTTGGAAAATTGAATCAGTTTTGTTTAGACAAACAAAATAACACTCAATTACAGATGTCAGTACCTGATTGGTGTGAGCATAATTACTGAACAGCTATCGTGGGAAAGTGGTGTAACTGCACACCCTTTTATGTGTATCTACGTGTATGTATATGTGAGTGTATCACACGCGCACGTCTTTTATGATATTTGATTAAAAGCGAATGAAGTGAAAATATTTAATTAGAATAATTAAATATATCAAATATCAAAATACTGGAATACCTGGACCCGTCATTAAAAGAATATGAAACGTTGGTTCAAGTCTCTATATAATGCACTGATACACATCTCACATCCTTTAACCCTTTAACAATCTCTTGATAAACATATACATCAAAACCCTTCAGAACAACTTAGCAAACAATGTCAAGCTTGAGCATCAAAGAGAAAAATCTCCATCTCATAGAGAAGAGAGATATTCTTAGCTTTTCTTGTGAAGAGTTCAACGCCATGGATTGGGAAAGGTAACTTGAGACTCTCTGGCTGTAGATGGATGCCCGTCTCGAAGTAATAGAGATAGAGAATCCAACCATAGACCCTTCAAAATCTCCAAAAGAGATTAATATGGGTGCTGCTCTCCAAGCAACATTCGCTTGGATTACCTTTAAAGCATCCTTATCCAAACCCTCCAACCATTGTTAATGAATATGTCAGCAAAAATAACCTTATTCCATTATTTTTCACCCAAACAAAGTGGCAAAGATGGGATCTGGGATGGCTGCTAGCAATGGAGAATAGATTAAAAGATAGAGAAAACAACAGATATTTGATGTACTCATGTAATCTTTTTCTCAATATGAATGAAAAATCCTGTTTATCAATTTATTGTTTTGCTTTGTACTTTTATGTTATTAACTGTTCTGATAAGCATAGAAATCACAAAATTTAATCAGATTAATCAGAAGTTCATAACATGAATCATAGTCAAGTCAAAAATACAAAACCATTTGTGCACTCCTAAGAGCTATTATACTAATAAATGAATCGTCGTATCAAGATTTTGACCAAGTCAAGATTTGACTTCGATCAGGATTTGATAATCATCAGGATTTGATGATCATCAGGAATTGATCTCCCCTTGTTCTCAGAAACTATCATAATTCACCATTCCTAGTTCATTCACCAATTTTGTAAAAGTAGCTTCAGGAAGTGGCTTGGTAAATATATCAGCTAACTGTTGATCAGTAGGAACAAAATGCAACTCAATTGTCCCTTCCAGTACTTATTCTCTAATGAAGTGATATCTGATACTGATATGTTTAGTTAGAGAGTGTTGAACTGGGTTTCCTGTCATGGCAATAGCACTTTGGTTATCACAATAAATAGGAATTTTAGAATATGACAAACCATAGTTCATTAGCTGATTTCTCATCCACATTATCTGAGCACAATAGCTTTCTGCAGCAATGTACTCAGCTTCTACAGTTGATGTCAAGATAGACTGTTGCTTTTTACTGAACCAAGAAACTAGTCTACCTCCCAGAAATTGACATCTGCCTGAAGTACTTTTCCGATCTATTTTGCAACCTGCAAAATCAGCATCTGAGAATCCACACAAGTTAAAATCAGACTCTCTAGCATACCAAAGGCCAAGAGATGGAGTGCCTTTTAGGTATCTGAAAATCCTTTTGACTGCTATAAGATGTGGTTCCCTGGGATTTGCCTGAAATCCTGTACATAGACAGGTTGCATACATGATATCTGGTCTACTAGCAGTTAAATACAAGAGTGAGCCAATCATAATTCTATAGTTAGTTACATCTACTTCAGTACCTTGATTAGGATCAAGCTTGGTAGCTGTAGCTATGGGAGTTGAAGCAGTAACATTGTCTTGCATGTTAAACTTTTTCAGCAAATTCTTTGTGTACTTTGATTGATTGATAAAAATCCCATCATCAGTCTGTTTAACTTGCAAACCTAAGAAATAACTCATTTCTCCCATCATGCTCATTTGATATCTAGATTGCATTAGCTTTGAAAATTTCTCATAAAGCTTTGTGTTAGTTGACCCAAAAATGATATCATCAACATAAATTTGAACTAACAGCAAATCCTTACCATGATTCAAATAAAATAGAGTTTTATCAATTGTACCTCTTTTGAATCCACTTTCCAGTAAGAATTGAGCCAAAGTTTCATACCAGGTTCTTGGAGCTTGCTTTAGTCCATAAAGTGCTTTATCCAATTTGTAGACATAATTTGGATATTTAGGATCAATGAAACCAGGAGGTTGTTCAACATATACCTCCTTTTCCAATTCTTCATTCAGAAAATCACTTTTAACATCCATATGGAAAACTTTGGATTTCTTGTGGGCTGCATATGCCAGAAAATTTCTGATGGCTTCTAGCCTTGCAACGGGAGCAAAAGTCTCATCATAATCTATGCCTTCCTCTTGAGAATACCTGAAAGGCATATGACATAGCCTATTTGTATTTCGAGGATACAACTCAACTCAAACAAGAATGTAATAGTAAATAGTATATGTACTGTCACAGGGATCTCAAATGTATAAGTGTCAAGAGAAAGAAGACAAAGTCAATCTACTGTTTTGAGGTATACTACACTTGAAGAAGTTCATTGAGTTGATCAAGCATCAGTGGAGTAATCAAGACAGTGGATTCTATTTATAGTGACAAAAGGTTCCTACAGTGGCAGAATACAGATTATAAAGGTTTGAAAAAGAGTGAAGAAAACGAAGACATGAACCACAACTTTAAAGTCAATATATGAAGAACAGTCATTGCGGTTAGTCACTCATGAACCAGACAGTACATCGAGTGTCAACATTAAACAGTGGTTGTTTATCATTAACTTCAGTGGTTCAAGCTGTCAAGACTGGTATGTTAAGAAAAGAAAGGAACCAAATCATAGAGTCAAAAATAAAGAAAAGCCGTTGGAGTTAGTCGCTCATGAACCAGACCGTGCATCGAGCGTCAACAAAAATTCGGTGGTAATTCTTTATTATTTTCAGTGGTTCAAGCTATCATGACTGGTATGGAAGAAATCATTGTGCAAGCAACAGAGGTGCTAAATTAATTAACCACAATGGTTTTGCAATCAAGACTTGCTAAGGAATAATCTTTGTGGAGGATCAAATTTATCAAGACATAGAAGACCACAAGGGTTATGCTATCAAGGAGGTATATTAATTTTATCTTAATTAATTAAGTCATTTGAATTATTTATTTGATAAATTAATTCTATCCGAATTAATTTATTCAATAAATTATTTAAAAGATTAATTAAGTTAGAATTAATATAATTATCAAGCAAGGAGGTATATTAATTTTCACTTAATTAATTAAGTCATTTGATTTATTTATTTGATAAATTAATTCGATTCGAATTAATTTATTCAATAAATTAATTAAAAGATTAATTAAGTTGGAATTAATATAATTATAAAAAGACTTCATATTAATTCTCTTTTAATTAAATTAAATTAGTTGGCTAATTTATTTTATAAATTAATTCAATCAGAATTAATTTATTCTTTAAATTAATCAATTAATTAATTAAATCAGAATTAATATAAGTGTTTAAAGGCTTAAAACAATTCTGCTCAGCGAATATGACTTAATGGAGGTCGGTATGACCTAAATTAGGTCATACCGACATGACTTAAATCTAAGTCAGACTAAGCATAAGATTTAGGTCATACCGAGCAATTTCAGATTATGTCATACCGAGCCAAAATATCCTGATTAAGTCATACCGACCACCTGCCAGCTGTTTTAGGTCATACCGAAATTTTATTAAGTCATACCAACCAGGTTTATGTCTTAATGGAGGTTTGTGTAAGTCTTAATGAAGAAAATTATGTCTTGGAGCAAGTTTAAGTCATGTTGACAGCTGATTTATTATGTCTTGAAGCAGTTTAAGTCATACCAGATCAGTACAAGACTTAAATGGCTATAAATACAACAGCAGGCACAGCAAAACAGCTCTGGAATTTTTCACTTCTCAGTAGAACACAGCAGAGAGAGACCAAGAGAAAAATAGTTCCTTGAACATCAAATAAATTCTTGTAAATTATTTCTAGCTTGTATTGATAAATCTAAACCACTAGAAATTGTTTACTTGCACTTGTGGAACTATCTAGCGGATTAAGTTCCCTAGAATCTCTCGATCTTTTTATTACAAATATAGAAAAGTTCATGTCGAATTTTCTATAGAATTTGTAATAATAAATTTCGATCTTTTTATTTACAAAAATAGAAAAATTCATGTCGAATTTTCTATAGAATTTGTAATAATTAGTTTGGTCATCAAACTTTGTAATTTGTACCCGTGTATTTAGACTCACCCCATCAAGTTAATATAAATTTTATATTCAACTTGAAATATCGGTATTCGTTTTATTCCGCATCAATTTGTTCTTGATTTAATATTTTAATATTTTTAAGAAAAGAGCAAATTAGATAAAACGGTATAGTTTGTATTCAACCCCCCCTTCTACAAACTATTTTGGACCTAACAATTGGCATCAGAGCCTTTTGATTGACGCACAAATCAAGATCCATATTTTTGTGGTCCTCCAATTGGATTTCGAGTTTTTGACCCATACAAAAATTAAATCCGATATTAGACCAAAAAGTCAACTCCTCTAATTTTCGAATTCTTTAACCTTCAAAAATATTCATTGTTGAGATTTTTGATATTTAAATAATTTGAACTTATATTCGAATTTTTTAATTCTTGAAATGATTAATTCTTGGAAATTTTGATTTTTAAACAACTTGAATTTAGTTTCAAATTGTTTAATTTTCAAAATTTTTAATTCTTGGCAATTTCGAATTTTAATTAACTTGAATATATTTTCGAATTCTTTAACTCTCAAAAATTTCATTTCTTGATTTTTTGATTCTTAATTAATTTGACTTAAATTTCAACTTTTTTAATTCTTGAAGTTTTTAATACTTGGATTTTTTGATTTTTAAACAACTTGAATTTATTTTCAAATTGTCTAATTTTCAAAATTTTCAATTCTTAAGAATTTCAAATTTTAATTAATTTGAACTTATTTTCAGATTTGTTAATTCTCAAAAATGTTCAAGTCCTTGAAGTTTTTGAATTTTAAATATTTTGAATTTATTCTAAGCCAATAGTTCTAAGAAGGTTGTTAGTTGAAGATTCCTCCGAATTGTCAAAGATGATTTGAATCTTTTGAAGAAAATGCATTTTTCAATGAAATTAATTTCTACCTACTGAAGAAAAATTTGTGGAAGCTCCTCAAAATTATATCCATAGAATTCACTGGTTTTTCAGAAGCAGGAATGGAAGAGGTTTTAGTGGATAGAATTTTTCTCGAAGATTTGAATTAAGTCTATTGATTCTGTGATATACAAACACTAAGTGGATTGCTCCAATGTAACATCTACTACACTTAGTGGATTGTACCAAGAAATATCTTTCAAGGAATCAATAGAGATTTTAGAAAAGTGGAATCAAGGAGGTTTGAGATTGAACTAGACAGTTAGACATCTCAGTCAGGAATTAATGATGGAACCTCAGAACATACATGAAGAGTTACTAATTTAGAAAGAGTACAAATGTTTAATCCAGGAATTAGGACTATCTATTCCGAAGCAGAAACTCTTCAGGATACAGTTCAAGAGGTGGCTACAAGACTGAGTTGGTGGAAAGAACAAAACATGATAGTTGCAGTTATGAAAAGTTTTATGTGATAAGTAACTATCAAGGTGTGCAACATGGTACAGAATTCTGACAGACAAGGATGAATAGGGATTCATTAAATGAGATGAAACAGAAGCATCAATGCAGAACTTATTTTGCTGAAGGAAAGAGTTGGGATGGATCAGATGATGATGAGAAGAGCATAATTAATATCTTGCCTTCATAGCAATCTCTGAAGATGATTCACCTCACATGTCTCAGGTATCAATTTTTCGAACTAGTGTAATATGTAATTCTCAGAAATTCAAAGCATGTTAAGATCTTAGTTTTTAATTATTATATCTTTGGTTAGAAGATCTTATTATGTGTATGAATATTTGTTGAATTTAATTAATTGCAATAGTGAGTTAGAAGTGTTCCTTGGACAATATCTCTCAATTCTTAAATGATATATGTCAAGCATATATGACCTCTGCTTAAGCTAGTTTCAGGATCCCCAGTAGAACAAGATTTGCTTATTCATTCTGAATTGTTTGTTAAGGTTTAAAAAGTTTAAAAGATGGAATAATTACCTAGGGTGTCAGTAGAACATCAAGTCATTTGTAAAACTGACTTAGGTAATAGAGATTATATAATATCATATAACAATAGGAATGGATTGGATAGAATTAGTGATTAATTGTTAATTCTTCTATTCCATGTATGTTTAGAAAATTATTGAATATCTGTAAATCTACTTGCTACCTGTTACACAAGTGTACATAGGTTAAAGTAGATAGTACTGAATTTTCTAAAATGCATAACATGCCTAATTTGCATAATTCTTATCTGCAATGTTTTAATGCTGAATGTATGCAATGTATTCTTATTATCATGCCTGCTTATTTCAAATGTCATAAATGCATTTCCTAGTATTTGCATTGATCATAGAAAAAGCATGTTTAAGAATAACAATAAGGTACAGACTGCTAGTCCTCCTTATGTTAGGAAGGAACCATTATTCTCCTTGCTCAGTGAATATTTTGTCAATGACATTAAAAAGGAGAAATGGTCAGTCAAAGATAATAATGAGCATGTTAAGGTTAAAACTGTTGTTAACTCTAATAAAAGAGAAATCTCTAATCCATCTGGACCCAATTAAACAATTTGGGTACCAAGAACTTTTTATCCATTTGTGAATGTAGGGCTTAACAGGTTAATCGATTATGCATTATTATTGATTTATTCAAAGCATATCATCGAAGAAAGAACCCTGCTATCAAATGTGAATGTGAAGACAGGCCAAGTGGTTCATCCCTTGGAGACAACAGCAAGGTATGACCTAGGGTCAAGGCTATTCAATAGCTAAGGAATGTTGTCAGTAATAAAGCATCTTTTACAAGATGAAGAGCCTACTGTTCGAGGATTAAGGAAAGAGAACTTATCTGTAGCTGACATGGAATCTCAGTCAAAGGTGAAGTCAACAAGGTAAAATCTAAAGCTTCATCAGACAAGAGTTCAGCTATGACATAAGGAGATCTCTCACCTGAATGTCATATCAAGAGATTCTTTCCTGAAAATCGAATCAGTAAAGGAGACTACCTCATCTGGAATTAAAGTAAAATAAAATTATGAGGCATGTCATAAAGGGAAGTCAAAGAAGCATCACACAAAAGTTCTACATCAAAGTAAAATATATTTTAGTAGTGATGACTGATGACTTCGCTCACAAACAAGTTGTTGTTCAGACAATCTGAAGACAAGACACCACTGATGGTGATTGATCACATCTTAAACCCTGATCCGTAAGAATTTTAGGAAGACCCCATAAGTATGAAGGAAATTGTTTTGCAATTTTAAATGGAAGTGAGCATCCTAGCAATCAGCTAATGCTCAAGAGGATAATTTCCTTTGTTACTCAATGGAGTCAACAGCCTACAGGGTGATTGTTATTAATCAACAGAAGGTGATTGAAAGTCTTAGTGATGTTCAATAACTTCTAGCTCCCAGCTGTCAATGGTAATGATGATTCAGATCCAAGCAATGTCAACATTGAGAATCTTCATGTAAACCCAACAACAGCTTAGGGGGAGCAAAAGAAGGATCATCTAGTCAACTCAACACCACACTGAAAGTCAAAGGACACTATGAGAACATGTCTGCCAAGACAAAGAGTGTTGACTCAATTAACTCTTTGTTCTAGTTCTTAGTGTTTCTAATGGTGGAAGTAAAAGACTAGCAGAGCTTCAAGTACTAATGATTATTTCTTTAGTTTTCTTTTAGAAGAAACTAAGAAAGCTACAAAAGCTCTGAAAGATTCAGATTGAGTGATTGCAATGCAAGATGATCTCAATCACTACAAAAGGCAGATTGAAGGGAAGCTGGTATCCAGACCAAACAACAAGGCTGTATTTGGTATAAGGATAACCAGAAGTTTAACTGGATGTCAAGGCATTGTTATGAGTGACAAAGCTAAACTGGATGCTAAGTTACAAGCTGATAATACAGTATATCTAACAAGAAGCACCGGTGACAAGACTTGAGGATATCAGGCACCTGTTGTACATTCATGATCATAATGGACATCTGGACCTACTGAATCTGGATGCTAGAGGAATGTGAACAAGTGCACTCCTAGTTGGTGAGATAATTGAAAATCTCTACAGGTTAGTATGAACTGGTATCATCACTCAAGCAAGCATGAAAGACATGGTATGACACCCTAACTATAATTTAACATTTGGTATCAATCTTTAATAGTTGGTATCTTTTAACAATTGGTGTCACATTTATAGAACTCTCTACATCTTTAGGCACAAACATAAATGATATATATGTGCAATGATATCTTGATTATATTATATGTTGGTCTACTAACTATAAATTGGTATCAAGATATTTGCTGTTTTGATGTTGGTAAAGTTGCAATTCTTTTGAATTACTTCATGCAAGCCAATAGAAGAATCCTTTTAGGAGCTCAGGCAAGCCAAAAGAATAATTCTATTTGGAGCACAAGTAAGCCAAAAGAATGATGACAATAAAAGTAAGTCCAGGATCTTTTGTTTCTGTTCAGAAGATTCTAGACCTGTCAAGACTACATGCCAACACACCACTATAGCTGGCTTTTGACCTATTAGTTTGGACCTAACAAGTTGGTAATCAAAAATCTTAAGATGGACCCGGATCTGAGGAAATGGTACCATAGAGATATTTGACCCAATAAGTTCAGGATCTACTAATTAGGACCTAATCAGGCTATAGAGGAATCATCAGCTCATTATCTTATTCAATTGATTATAGATTACTTACACACATATTTTATTCTCAATATGCAAATTTGCAAGGCCCCAAGTGGATCCTAGAGAATCTATTCTTGTAGTTATTACACTTGATTTTCAGATGTCTTAAGTTGGACCCATCTCCGGAGATGGTACCCTAGAGACATCAGTTCTGACATGTTTTGCTGCATAGAGACAGATCAAATGAGTTGTAAGAAAGCAGGAGAACACAAGGAAACAAATTTATCTCCAACAACTCTGTGGAACACTAAAGGACTAAGCAACTTGTATAAGTTATCAATTCTTTTTCGAGAGCTTGTCTTTCATTAAAATTAACTTACAGACATGTTTGCTAAATCACTTGATGAAATTAATTTTTCAAGATTGGCTTGTAAACCTGGGATTTTATTAATGCTATATGATTTGTATATCCCATCTGTTAAGTAATTCTTGAATAAGTTCACAAGTTTTCAATTGTCTATATTGAAAGGAAATGTGAACTTATTTACATCCAGACCTCACACTGAAAATTATCTGTTGAATGATTGCCATGTGTATAATTGCAATATATTTTAGTGGTGATTATTTAAGGATAATTTAAATACTTAAATGCTAAAATCTAACTCATAGAGATTTAGTATTTAATTATTTAATTATTTATTTTGATTTATATGGGTTACGGACTTGAAGCAATTCAATTTAGTATTTGCTCTATACCTCATTTATCAAAATAAATCTGAATCATAACTAAATTGGACCTATCTGTCTTGGTCTTCAATCAGTTATGAGATGTTAATTCTAGTGAACTTTAATATTCCATTTTCAGAAATTCACTATAATTAATATCATGGTTCTAACAATTGGTTGTATTGAAGTTTTGACTTATATCAGTTAATGATATTTAGTTAGAATTCTATTTACTAACTAATTGTGAGATATATTGGTATGTGTGAAATTACTTAGAACTCCTCTAAGTAATCATTGTTATATCTTTTACAATTCACTCATATTATTATACATGGTATGAAAATTATCTAAGTAGAACTATGGATATTGTAATATCTAAAGTGACCATTGTTCAGTTACTTGGAATAATTTTTGTGCTTATTTGCAAGCTTCTAATCACTTTGATAATAAATGTTATATACTATGGATCAAGGTGTATAGGACTTAGAATATCATTTCTAAGATTGCAGACAAGACAGCTTTGGTAATCGAGTCTTATTTATAGAACCAAGGTTGTCTACCAGTAAACAGTTGTTAGGAGTTAACAATTGTTATTATCGAGGAGTTGCCTTGAAGTCATAAGTTTGAAATGTTATATCTTAAGAGCTTGTGTATTTCTTGTCAACTAATTCCTCGTACTTATGAATATCAGTGAATGATGTTCTTAAGTAGTTAGATACTAATATTCATTCTGTCAATTGGTACTCAATGTAACAATTCAATCTTCATTAAATTGAATTTATCTTACAATAGATTGAATTTATCAAACAATTGGTATCATTGAATATTTAGTATTTAGTAGTGATTATTTATATCCTAGTTAAATTATGACGTGAAGCAATTCAATGGTTTATTTGTTCATAATTTAATTTTGGTAAAGTAATCATAAACACAATTACTTGCATTTTAAAGTATTTGATAAATACTAGCAGTTGGTATCAAATAGTAAAATATTTGTTTACTGACAATTGCTAGTTGTTCTGAAACTTTATTGCAAACTAATTGTGATGTATATATTATCTCTGATGATATTACTTAGGATTTATTCTGAGTAAATGTGTCTTATCTATAAATCATTAGTGTTAGTATAAATTAAGGTGTTCAACTTTCTAAGTAAATGAGACTTAAAATTACATTCGGTCTCCTATCATATTTTGAAGTGGTGAAGATTTTTCAAAATTATATTCTCTAATTCTGGTTATACACCACTTTATACATATGATAGTTCTTAGAATATTTTTACATCCATCAGACGATTACTTAGTTTATGTTGAAATAAGTAATGAAGCGCCAAAGGAGAGACATTGGTTATCTGTACTTATGTACTTGGTAATCTTTGTTACCTAAACTACATTCAGTGCTTGTATGAGTCTTTTCACTAACTTTTGTGTTAAAGTTCTCTATACATAATAAGCACTTAAAGAAAATCTTTCTTTCTAAATTACTGCGAAGTCAAGAGTTTGTGTCTTTTAAAAATAAAACGACCTAGTTTTTATTAAAAGACATGATAATACATTGTTTTATGCATAAAAACAAACTCTTGCACATTAACAGTTTTTAAAAGAAAAACTCAATTTTTTTCTACAATTGTGATTGCTTATATTGTAAAACTTTTTGAAGTCACAATTGTACATCATTTCTCACATGATTTAATGCATATGTTTTCACACAATGTTATGGTATGATGTAAATGCATTCTATCTCTATATTGCTCTATTGCTATGTGATGCAGGTTCAACTCCTAGTGGAAGATTTCTCACATTGAAAGTCATGAGGTTGTAAACCCAACAACTTCTATCCCGGACTATAAATCCAAATCTAAACACATCCTAACTTATCCCTGAAGTGGAAGTAACTTATTTGACTAGAGGTCATTAAGGGAGTAACTGCACTTGATGCAGCAAATAAGGATGTGAGGGATAGTAAACCTACAGCTCTACCTCTCAAGGAGAATAGATGTATATAACTTGAGGTATCTATAAGCTCGCCTGCATTCTCCCAAAAGAATGCAGAGCTGAAAATGGCACTAAAACAGTCTCTGGATTCATTATCTTAAAATGATGAGTTTATTGAAATTCGCCTGTCGGCCAGGGCATCTGTTGGATTATAAGTTGAAGGTTCCTCAAAGAACCAAGAGTCTTCACAGACCTCGAGAGAAGGTATTGATCTCAATGCAAAATTCAACAAGATCATTATCTAACTCCCCAAAGGGAACATCTCTGGATCTTGCGGGTATCGGGTCCGACATAGGTGCGGATCGACAACTTGTTAACTATGATTCAGATTTACCTGATGAGTTTAACAAGGTGATGTCTTCATAGACATTAGATGGAAACATGATTTTAATTCTAAGTTTTGATTTCATTGTTTACCTTCTCAGAATTCAAATCTGAAACCCACAAAAAGGGAAAATTTTTATCAACTTGTAGATTATGACTCAGATTCGTCTGACGAGTCCAACGAGGATTTGGGATTTGCGAACTCCCATTGCACCACCACTGACCTCTCTAGAAGGGGCTAGGGTGATTTTTCCTTGCAGGTACTACATGTGGATATTGGAGCTATGAGAGATAAGAATGATACACTAGTGAGCATGAGTGTAAACACTTGAGAGTTGAGAGATGAGATCACTCATTTTAAGTGATATGAGTGGAGAGATGAGTTAAACACTTGTGAGGTACACGAAATAGAATCACACACTCACAGTAAGGAAGAAAGATAAACACCAAATCTCATTCCCTATTCCCAAACAAAGTTTACTTACAAGATTTGGGAGATACAAGGAAATTGTCGGAAGATTTGGTTGTCAGGATGATCAATAGTGAGGCCATTATATAATATCTAAAGGGCAAAGTTGATCAGTCTACATACTTCTATTCTGGAAGTCTTCATAAAAATCCTTCAACACAAGAAAAGCTTCTTTTCTTTATTCCAGCAGTCAATGTTAGATGTATGAAGAATCTGTTGTACTAAAGGTAAGAGGTGAGTTATAATTGAAAATATGGTATCATCTAATTTAATTGGATGTTTGCTATAATTGAATGCTTGGAGGATTACTCAACTAAGGGGGAGAGATATTTTGAAAAAGATATACTCAAAGATTGCCTTAGTAAGAGATACTCAACTAAGGGGGAGATTATAAGCTTACCTTAGTGAGGGGGAGATTTTCTATCTAAGGGGGAGAGATATGAAAAAGGGATATACCTTAGAATGGGGGAGTATTCACCTTGTCAGGGGGAGATAGATTTATTCGCCTTGTCAGGGGAGATGAGAATTATTCACCGTTATAAGGAGGAGTCATATCACCTTAGGTAGGGAGACATAAGGAAGGAGAGAAGTATGAAACGACAAAGAAGAATTCTTCAGTATATGGTTGACAAGTCATATTCTTTACCACTGAAGAATTCCCAAGTATCTACTGATAATGTTCAATATTAGATGTAAAGGGTTATCAGGCAGATATGTCAAGAAATGAAGATGAGTTACTTAATTCATTGTCAGAGGAACAATCATCTATCATTTCATCTACTGAGATTCTGGAATTGTAATATCTAAACCAGAAATTTTTTTTATGTATTATTTACTATAGCTCTTTAAAGCTTTATCTTCTTCTTGTTTATAGTTGAGTTATCCTCTAGGAATTTGTATGTTAATGTTTAACAAACAAATAGGGGGAGATTGAAAGGCATATGACATAGCCTATTTGTATTTCGAGGATACAACTCAACTCAAACAAGAATGTAATAGTAAATAGTATATGTACTGTCACAGGGATCTCAAATGTATAAGTGTCAAGAGAAAGAAGACAAAGTCAATCTACTGTTTTGAGGTATACTACACTTGAAGAAGTTCATTGAGTTGATCAAGCATCGGTGGAGTAATCAAGACAGTGGATTCTATTTATAGTGACAAGAGGTTCCTACAGTGGCAGAATACAGATTATAAAGGTTTGAAAAAGAGTGAAGAAAACGAAGACATGAACCACAACTTTAAAGTCAATATATGAAGAACAGTCATTGCGGTTAGTCACTCATGAACCAGACAGTACATCGAGTGTCAACATTAAACAGTGGTTGTTTATCATTAACTTCAGTGGTTCAAGCTGTCAAGAATGGTATGTTAAGAAAAGAAAGGAACCAAATCATAGAGTCAAAAATAAAGAAAAGCCGTTGGAGTTAGTCGCTCATGAACCAGACCGTGCATCGAGCGTCAACAAAAATTCGGTGGTAATTCTTTATTATTTTCAGTGGTTCAAGCTATCATGACTGGTATGGAAGAAATCATTGTGCAAGCAACAGAGGTGCTAAATTAATTAACCACAATGGTTTTGCAATCAAGACTTGCTAAGGAATAATCTTTGTGGAGGATCAAATTTATCAAGACATAGAAGACCACAAGGGTTATGCTATCAAGGAGGTATATTAATTTTATCTTAATTAATTAAGTCATTTGAATTATTTATTTGATAAATTAATTCTATCCGAATTAATTTATTCAATAAATTATTTAAAAGATTAATTAAGTTAGAATTAATATAATTATCAAGCAAGGAGGTATATTAATTTTCACTTAATTAATTAAGTCATTTGATTTATTTATTTGATAAATTAATTCTATTCGAATTAATTTATTCAATAAATTAATTAAAAGATTAATTAAGTTGGAATTAATATAATTATAAAAAGACTTCATATTAATTCTCTTTTAATTAAATTAAATTAGTTGGCTAATTTATTTTATAAATTAATTCAATCAGAATTAATTTATTCTTTAAATTAATCAATTAATTAATTAAATCAGAATTAATATAAGTGTTTAAAGACTTAAAACAATTCTGCTCAGCGAATATGACTTAATGGAGGTCGGTATGACCTAAATTAGGTCATACCGACATGACTTAAATCTAAGTCATACTAAGCATAAGATTTAGGTCATACCGAGCAATTTCAGATTATGTCATACTGAGCCAAAATATCCTGATTAAGTCATACCGACCACCTGCCAGCTGTTTTAGGTCATACCGAAATTTTATTAAGTCATACCGACCAGGTTTATGTCTTAATGGAGGTTTGTGTAAGTCTTAATGAAGAAAATTATGTCTTGGAGCAAGTTTAAGTCATGCTGACAGCTGATTTATTATGTCTTGAAGCAGTTTAAGTCATACCAGATCAGTACAAGACTTAAATGGCTATAAATACAACAGCAGGCACAGCAGAACAGCTCTGGAATTTTTCACTTCTCCAGCAGAACACAGTAGAGAGAGACCAAGAGAAAAATAGTTCCTTGAACATCAAATAAATTCTTGTAAATTATTTCTAGCTTGTATTGATAAATCTAAACCACTAGAAATTGTTTACTTGCACTTGTGGAACTATCTAGCGGATTAAGTTCCCTAGAATCTCTCGATCTTTTTATTACAAATATAGAAAAGTTCATGTCGAATTTTCTATAGAATTTGTAATAATAAATTTCGATCTTTTTATTTACAAATATAGAAAAATTCACACTACGCCATAGATGGGCTATCGGAACATCTTTTTCATGGATGTTACTAGAATATGTTACCTTAGCTTGTAACTTTGGACCTAATATGACATTTTATTTTTTGTGTTACCTTAGCCACAAACGTGATGTTACTTTAGCTTTAAAGTGTTGGATGTTAGCAACATACATGATATGATACCTTAGATCATTAATAAACTCAATTTTAAATTTTCTAACAAAAAAATTGTTAAATTATTTAAAAATCACATTTACCTTTATAATATTTCATTTTTTAAAAAAGTAAGAATTTACCAATCGAATAAGGTTTTTTTTTTCCGAATATCAAGGTATTTAATTGTTATTATTTTTTAGGTTCTATTTATCTATTAAATGTAAAATGCATATTTTAAAAAACATAATCATAAAAAATAGAAAAAATAAGTGTATAAGTTGGAAAAAAGAGGATGCACTACACGGTTCCCAGTGAAATGTTTTAGCGGCAATTATCCCGCCTGTCTGAAATTTTACACTTAAATAAAATAAACAAAATAATTCTCTCTCACATTCTACTCTCTCTCCCTCTCCCCCTCCCTCCCTCTCGCTCCCTCCCTCTCTCTCTCTCTCTCTCTCTCTCTCTCTCTCTCTCTCTCTCTCTCTCTCTCTCTCTCTCTCCCTCTCCCTCTCTCTCTCTCCCTCTCCCCCCCCTCTCTCTCTCTCTCTCTCTCTCTCTCTCTCTCTCTCTCTCTCTCTCTCTCTCTCTCTCTCTCTCTCTCTCTCTCTCTCTCTCTCTCTCTCTCCCCCTCAGTCTTCTCTAAATTAGTACGTTATACACATTATGCTGCTCAATTGAATATACCCCTCGGTTTGAGGCTTGAAATTGGGGCTTCTTCAATTGGGGCTTTTTGGGTTCCCTATTTTGAGTTTAATTGATTCAATTTTTGCACTTAAACTTCAACTAATTGTTGTTTACTTTCAATTTCAGGGGCTTTGATTAAGCAGATTTGGGGCTACGATTCGCAAGTATTATCCCCTTTCTCTCTTTTCTCTCCTTTCTCTCATTCGATTATTTGTATGCATTATGTTGTGTTAATTTTGTATTGTTTGTATGCATCGGAGTATTAGTGTGGCTAGCTAAGTGAGTGACTGGTTGCTATAGCCGCTAGTAAAATATGTCCAATCTTTGTTTGCTAAGCGCTCAACTTAACGAGCATATTGTTTACTGTATTTTGTTTGCTAAATTCTGTGCAAATCAATTATTATGTGAAGTGCGAACATGATTACTGTATGGGAAATGTAATAGTGTAAGTTTGAATATACTGTAATACATAGACGAGTTTAATATTTGAAATTCGCGACAGGTATTTAAGCTCTGGTTACGTTCATAGGTATATTTTCTAGTAATCAGTTTTATCAATTGTACATGCTTTGTATATGCATGTAAATGGTTGCTGTAGGGCCTAGGGCTGGTGAAAACAGGTTATGAGTTTGGTTACCTCACAATATAAATGTTAAATGGGTGAAAATCATTAACCCAAACACTGAATTGTTTGACCTGCGAGTGAGATAACTCAACCTCTCTGACTCTTAATTAACAAGTTGTGTTCAGCACTACCTGAACTCTGAACTCTTTCAATTAACTTAGTTGACTACCTTTTTTTTAATTCCATCTAAATACTAAAGTGTGTACCTCGCTTGTTGTATGCCTATACCTAATATTCATGCTCTGTTTCTCGTCCAATTGAGAGCTGAATGTTATTCCATATTTTTTGGTAGTTTTCTTATGCAAGACTGTTAGAAAATTGTGAATGTCGTGTGGATGATGGTACTCTACTTAATACCGTAATAAACTGTTGACCCTCAGTTATGCAATAAACTGAATGTTAAAGGTTCGAGTCCATCACTCCTAAAACTATGTCATAATTGTATCACATGTATAACTATATTAACTTGCTATACTGCTAGTTATATGTTGCCAGACCTATGTATTATTTATGGACAACACGGTGCCTGTATGGGCAGTTGGAGTAAGTTTCTTGTATCGTGGAGGAGCTTATTTTACATATATTATTTAAAGTATTACCAAATCTTTTAGTTCTCTGTTTTACCTGCAACTTCTTAACCTGTGACGCATGTTGTGTAATACAGTACATATTGATTTTTCTAGGGAAACATTGCTGACTGCCCCTTTTGGTATTATGCAGATGTATGCAGTTTTGTTACCTATTATTGTTTTCAATCTCTTTTATATCTGGAGAAGTGCGCATGATCTTCACCACAGTATTTTAGGTGACAACACCCTAATTCTTTTAGTAATTATAAATTTAAACTATTTTCTGTCACCTTGTAGTCATCTCCAACTGAAAGTGAGTTGAATATAATACTCAATGTGCATGTCTCTTCTTCGCTGTACTGATAATTGGAATCCTGACGGATTCAATAAAGCTTGTAGTTGGCCGGCCTCGACCTGACTTCTTTTAGATTCAATAACTAAAACCAAGTCCGGTTTTTTCTATTGCACTGATCCTAATTCCTAGAGCTACCATAACAATCCTTTAGATTATTGACTTCTTTTAGGGCACTAGTAAAGTAAGTAACATATCATTAAATGGTGGCTGTTGTGGTTTTCCAAACAATTCATGATATATTACTATCAATGTTTATTTATCAATCAAACAAATCGTAAGTTGTATCTGTAATTTTTGAAAAGAGTGAGTTGTATCTGTATCAGTTTTCAAATCTGAGCTGATGGTCTATTATTGCTGCTTGAAGAAAATGTTTGATTGTCATCAAATTCAGACCCATATTTCTCAGAAAGTGAATCACCTCACAAATTACTAATGTGTCGATCCAACTACTGATTACCATAAGCAGGCCCATCTGTCCAGGTGGATCAAGCTTACAGATTGCCTTGTGGATAATTCTGATCTGTCTGGTGGCCCATCTGCAGTACACACTTTGTGAGGACTAGCATCTTGCCCTTAGGTACTCTCCCTCCCTCTCTCCCCCTTTGTGAAATCAAAATTGAATTCAAGCGGACAAAATTCTGATTTACAACATCTCTGTTATGTTTTGAACTCCATTTTTGTAGACTTTAAGGACTTAGTTAATGGTCAAATAAATAAAAAAGTTGTTTATATACCTTTGTACAGAAATACTTTTAAGTTTGGTAATTTTTGAATTTAAATTTCAAGAGTTATGGAGAGAACAGAGTGACCTCGCTCTGAAATTCTGCTGGTTCCAGGAGCTTCGGCGGATGTTGAGGCTGTTTTAAACCTTAAAATTTGGTTTGAGTATACTAATAAATATGCGGAATCTACGTAAAATGTTTTGGACAAAAATAAAGTCGAGTGAGAAATTAAATATTTACATGTTATCCCATTTATTTGTTTGTTTTTTGGCCACGGAGTAAAAGATTTAGTTTTTAAATGATCCACTTATAGGATGAATGTAGAATTTCTGTTACAATTAGATTCCGTACATAGTTTGATATCCTTCAGGTACTGTTGTTATGATTACTACCATTCAAAATTGTGACAACAACTTTGCAACCTAGGATTTTTTTATCTCCTATATATGTATACTAGAGTTGCTTTCAATTGGAAAATTCTGTTTCTCTTTTGAGTCTCATATACTATATGTAGTTTATTAGTTCTACCAGACCTTTTGCTTTTTCACCCTCTGGTATTTAGTTAAATCTGAGATGCATCTCTTTGTTTATTGCAGATGAAAAAAATGACAGCATGCAGCATAATGATTCAAAAAACTTGTCGGATCAAACAGCTATAATCCTGCAACACACAAGTTACAAGGTCTTTTGACATCAGGAAAAGGCATGTTTTTATTCAGTATTTATTTTTTCTATTCCTTCTGATGTTTAGGTTTTCTTCCATATTATTAATTGATATTTCTACACCTATTAGTTTCATGAACAGGGGTTAGACATGGTGTGAAAGGAAGATAGTGAACACAAGAGGTGTGTATTTTCTATACTACTACTTCTGCACTTTTTTTATATTTTGTGTTGTGTTATAACAAGAAGGATATTATATGCTGGTCTAGGTTCTGAAATTGGCGGATGGAAATGGTCTTTGGAAGATGGTGGTTGTAGGAGATGAAAATAGCAAATACTTGAATGGAGCTATTGTTCCTGAGGTGAAAAAACTGTTTGCTAAGCAGTGAAGACAATTATTTCCCGTGAAAAAGTTCATGGGTTCAATGATTCAATTCTCACTTCCATTCCCGTCGTACTAGCTTGTAGTATTAAACTCTGATGTCAATGTTTGTTCACTTTACAATCTTTTGCTATTGATTATTATGTAACTGGTGGATTAGGATGTTTGGGAGATTTAGTATGTTGATTTTGGTAATGTATTGGTAATTGGAATCAACTAATTATTTTGGGATGTATAATAAATATGTAGTTTTATTCAATTTTTTCCCGTAAAAATTTTGTGATTTATAATATATATGTCTATCCAGGTGGACCCCATTTGTGGGCCTACAGTGGATCCCATTGTGGGTCCCACTATTTAAAAAAAACTAGGTCTCTAAGGTAACATATATATTAAGTTGCCGTAGAACACACTTTTGTTGCTATAGCAAGCTAAGGTAACATAAAATTGCATGTTACCTTAGGGATCAAAAATGTTACCTTAGACACCTAAGGCAACATGCTGAGAGCTATCACCAGAAAAATGTTACCTTAGCTACTTCATGAGCCTAAGGTAACATAAAATGTACCTGCTATAACATTTTTTTTTGTGTTACAATAGGCTGTTTATGGTGTAGTGTCATGTCGAATTCTCTATAGAATTTGTAATAATTAGTTTGGTCATCAAACTTTGTAATTTGTACCAGTGTATTTAGACACACCCCATCAAGTTAATATAAATTTTATATTCAACTTGAAATATCGGTATTCGTTTTATTCCGCATCAATTTGTTCTTGATTTAATATTTTAATATTTTTAAGAAAAGATCAAATTAGATAAAACGGTATAGTTTGTATTCAACCCCCCTTCTACAAACTATTTTGGACCTAACAATACCCATTTGCAACTAGCCTTGATTTGTTCCTCACAATTGTGCCATCTGAATCTGTCTTGTTTCTGAATACCCACAATTGACCTGTCCTTTGGCCTTGGTACTAGTTTCCAGACTTCATTTCTTTCAAATTCGTTCAGTTCTTCTTACATTGTTGTAACCCAATCAGCATCCTTGAGTGCTTCTTCAACTTTCTTAGGTTCCTCCTTTGACAGAAAGTTATGATAAAGACATTCATTCTGAGTTGCACTTCTGGTTTTAACACCTGCATCAGGATTCCCAATAATTAAATTAGGAGTATGACTTTTAGTCCATTTCCTTTCTGGTGGTAACTCATTTCTGGAGTTGGATGCCCCCCCTGGATTGGTGTTATCTTCAAAAGAACTGGAATCATTAGAAGCTCCCCCTGAGATAGTGATATCTCCTCCTGAAGTACTGTCAGGATTATCACTTGAATCTGTTTATGATGAACCTCCTCCTGATGCTTGAGTTGTATCAGTGTTGATGGTATCTTGTTGTTGCTCCCCCTCAACATTTGCATTTGTGGTATCACCATCAGTAATTGGTGCTTCATCAAGAATATATGAATAGTCAGGATCTGATGGGATATCAGTATCTGACACTAATTCATCAGGATTCTTGGTAGCTTCATTTGCAAAGATCAAACTATCATGTGAGTCTTCAAAAATTTCTGTTATTATTTATCATCAAAAGATACATTTATAGACTCCATGACTGTCTTTGTTCTCAGATTGTAGACTTTAAAGGCTCTTGTAGTTGGATAGCCAATAAAGATACCCTCATCAGCTTTAGTCTCAAATTTTCCTAACTGTTTTCTTTTCTTTATTCATTTGATAAGGAGTCACTCCATCTCTATTGATTAAAGTAATGTTCTGAGTATAGCATACTGTGTTAACTGCTTCTGTCCAGAAATATGTAGGTAGTTTAGCTTCCTCCAACATAGTTCTGCCAGCTTCAATGAGAGTTCTGTTCTTCCTTTCAACTACTCCATTTTGCTGGGGTGTGCCAGGAGTAGAGAATTGTTGAACTATTCCTTTGTATTAACAGAACTCTTCCATTACTGAATTCTTGAATTTAGTTCTATTATCACTTCTCAGAATCTTGGCTTTGTATTTTGTGCCAGTTTCAATGAGTCTTACATGATCCAACAGTATCTCAGCAGTTTCATCTTTTCTGTGAAGAAAATACACCCAAGTGAATCTAATAAATTCATCAACAATAACTAGAGTGTACCTTTTCTTACTGATGGACATAATATTGACTGGACCAAACAAGTCAAGGTGAAGCATGTGATATGGTTCATCAATTGAGGATTCAGTTTTACTATTGAATGATATCCTTCTCTGTTTTTCCTTCTGACAAGCATCACATAGTCCATCAGGAGTATACAATGCCTTTGGTAATCCTCTCACCAAATCTTTCTTAACCAACTCATTGATGTTGTTGAAGTTGAGATGAGAAAACTTCTTGTGCCAATTCCAACTTTCATCTACAGATGCCTTACTGATGAGACATGTAGAGGGACCATCAGTATTGGTGTAGATGTTGGCTTCATAAATGTTACCATGCCTTAAACCAGTTAAGACAACCTTTCCTGATGCCTTACTGACCACTTCAAAATGAGTATCATTGAAGTTAACATGATAACCTCTGTTTGTGATTTCACTAACACTTAGCAGAATGTGTTTAAGTCCCTTCACCAGAGCTACTTTTTCAATGATGACATTTCCAATGATAATATTGCCATATCCCAAAGTTTGTCCAATGTTGCCATCTCCATAAGACACAGTTGGGCCAGCTTTCTCCTCAAATTCTGATAGCAGGAGTTTGTTTCCAGTCATGTGCACAAAGCATCCACTATCCATGACTAGCACATTTTTCTTTTTACCCTGCAATCAGAAACACAAAGAACTTAGTTAGAATTTTTAAGAGCCCACACTTGTTGGATTATTTCCATGCAATTTAACATTTTTAGCAGCAGAAGTCTTTTTGACAAAAAAAGTTCTGTCAAGATTGAATCCATCAAGATTTGCCTTGTCAGTATCAGAATTAACAAATGCATGCTTAGTATTCACATTCTTTGTTTTACCAGAATTTGTACTTTTATTAAACTTTGGCAAAGGATCATAGAGGTTATAGTACAAACTATTGTATTCCTCACATGTATAGATAGAATGCCATTTACTGCCACAATGAAAACAGGGATTCTATGGTTTATAAAATACTGATCTATTCCTAATGTCAGACTTAGGAATCACAGTAGCTTACTTTTTACTCCTCCTGCAATCAATAACAAGATGATTAGAGTTTCCACAGTTAAAGCATGATTTTCTAGGTGCATTTGGAATATACTTATATTTATTCTCTTTGTTTATTCCAACTTTACCATTCCTGTTTCTTTTAGCAGTAGATGACTTCTTTCTATCTGTAACTTCACAGATTCTGTCTCTCAGTTGTTTCTTAGACAAAAGACCTATATTTTTAGTACTTGATACTTTTACAGTTTTAGACACACTCTTTGTATTTTGTTTAGCAGAAGTTGATCCCTTTTCAGTATCTGATTTGGGATTTTTACTATACACAAAATTGACATGTTCAATATCATATTTGGTTTTGTCTATAACATGTCTATAGGTCTTTGGATTTGTCTTTTCATTAACAATAACTTTCTGTTTCAGTTTCTGATCATTCTCTGGCTTATAACCTAGACATTCTTTCCAGTTTTTATCAGTATTTATCTCATGAAATTTACTACCAGAAACAGTCCAGGTTTTGAGTTTCTTATTAGCGTATTCAAGTTCTTTTTCCAAAGAAGTACATTTCAATTCAAATTCAATTTGCATGTGTTTGGCCTTATCACATTCAGTTTGCACTTCTTGCATTAAGAGTAACTCAGATTCTAAGTGATCATTTCTCTTTCTAAACTCAGACATTTCAGATAAAATTCTAGCATTTTCAAGAGATTGACTTTTAAAGCTAACATGCAGAGATTTAAGAAATGATCTCAACTCAGAAACACTATCAGTATCAAAATCAAAAACAGTTTCAGGTACCTTATTATCAGGAGCAGCAACTTCATCAATATTTGCCATCAAGGCATAATTCACCTGTTTCTCTTCAAATTCTGAAGAAGAATCCATCCAGTCCTTGCTTGAGGAGATGAGAGCTTTGGTTTTGGCCTTTTTGCACTCAGTTGCAAAGTGACCCACTCCATCACAGTTGTAACATTTGACCTTCGATTTGTCAAACTTGCTGCCTTTTCCTTCTTTCTTCTTGTACCTGTCCTTATCAGCATTGAAGAATTTCTTCTGAAAGTTGCCTTGCCTCATAGCCTTCCTGAACTTCATCTTCTTGAAGCCTTTGACTATTATAGCAACCATTTCCATCATATCAGAATCAGTAGAGTCATCATCAGTATCAGCATTTAGCATCAGGATCTGATGATGAGTCATCAGTATTTGACTCTACAGCTCTACTTCTTCTCCTTGAAACCTCCACAGCTTTTCCCTTTGATTTTGTTTCCACATTTAAAGCAACAGACTTTGCCTTGACATTTTTCTTGTTCCTCCTTTGTTGAACTTCAAGATCATGGGTTCTGAGCATTCCATAGACTTCATCAAGAGACAAATTATCAAGATCATACTAATGTCTAATGATTGAGGATTGTGTATCCCATTCCTCAGGTAAGGCTCTTAGAAACTTGGTGTTTGAGTCTTCAGCCTCATATTCTTTGCCTACCAGAGATAAATTATTCAGCAAAGTAAGGAATCTATCATACATATCTGCAAGACTCTCATCAGGTTTGGTATCAAACTGTTCATACTCTTGAATCAATAGTGCCCTCATATTCTTTTTGATAGACTCCGTGCCTTGGCATTGAGTCTCCGAAGATTCCCAGATCTCCTTTACAGTTTTGTATGCTATCACTCCGTTAGAGATGACAGCATCAAGACTGTTGTGCTGAATGTTCTTAACTTTATCATCCTTGAGAATTTCAGCTTTTTCCTCAACAGTCCATTCTGATTTTGCCTTCTGAACATAGTGTTTAGGAACAGTCCCTGTTAATGGAACCAGTTTCTTAGGGATATAGGGTCCATCATAGATCCTATCAAGATAGTTAGGATCGGTGGCTTCCAAATACATCAACATTTTTAGTTACCATGTAGGGTACTCAAACTTTTTGAGGATAGGAATTTTTATGCTTTCATACTTACTCGTCGACATCTTAAGATCGTTTCTGATTTAAATAATCAGTTTGATCTGATACCAATTATTGCCCAATGAATAACAATTGTAGAAGGGGGGTTAAATACAATTGTATAATATTTTCGACTTAAACAATAATAGTAATACAAGTATGAATAAATAACAGCTTTATTAACTCTGATGTAAAACTGTTACAATCTCTCTCAAGAAATTCTGATGTTCTTGAGAGCTGCTAGGCTACAAGAATTCTCGTGTAGACGATTACTCTAATGTAAAACCTAAACTGTGTTTATATACAGTACACAGCTACTCTATCAATTACAAGATATGTCAAATCAATTAACAACTATTTACAATACATATCCTAACTGATAGTTACGATCCTATAAAATAGGAGTCGGTAAATCAATCTTCCTTGATCTCTGGACTAATGTAAATCTTCATGTAATCCTAATCAGCTTCTAATCCTGATGGCAATCTTAATGTAACACCCCCAGATCCGGGGTCCGGGATCTGGTCGTTACGGTCTCCATTTCTATCCACAATACTTGAACTTACTTCAACATAAAATAAATTACATCTTTATGACCCAACACAACAATATAAAACACACCCTTTATAGTCCCAGAGATGAAATCAGAGTAACAATCAAATTTTATTAATCACATTTTGAGTTCATACAACCCAAAAGAATTACAATATAAATACATACTCTTTGCCATCCATTTGCATAAGTCATACTAGACCATATACTTGGTACTGAAAGAATGAATCTATCCTACCAATAACTTCTTCTTCAACTCTGGTAGTCTCATCGTCCTCGCCAGCATCGAGTGCGCCTTGTGCGAGTCATCTGGTCTAGCTGTTATTGTGATATAATAATAAAGCAAGGGTGAGCAATAGCCCACCAACAATAATGTATAACTGAATGACAATATATAACAGTTCAAAAGTATCTTTCGAACCATATGCCATGCATTTACGGAAATGATGCCAGTATAACATGAACGATGAAGTTACAAGGTAACTCAAAATGCATATATAGGTGGGAATATCTGCTATGTCAAAGATAAGCCAGATATTATCATTTATCATAAAAGTGGAACTTGCAGGAAAATATTGCAATTCCGATTATGAATACTTTCCAATACTACCAACAATGATAATGTTGCAGAAAATAAATGAATTTAAATGATGAACTTTTGCTGGAGTATTCACCGCACCCACTGTTCCAATCCTTACGATGATCAGTCGCAGATTGTACAGATCAATTTCGATTTACTACCGGTAGAAGGAAGAGCTGACGGATTTACTTGTCTACCGCCCAGTTAGATCTCCCCGGCCAACGGTTGGGCCAATTGGGATGGACCGGCGCCACTCGGCCTCTTACACGACTCCAAGTTCGAAAAGATGTTCTTGACTCTGAACGTAAAGTTTGTCCCCCTTTCCCCAAGTATGATACTTGTTGATAAGACTCCACAAAGTAGTCGTATCTAGTTGGAAAGGAAAATTCAACATCATATCTCTCAAGCTGCTGCTTGTTAGAGGATACCATCTTGTTCCAATAATCTTACCCCTCGAATGATGAGAAGGTTACTCAAAGATTCAATTGATAAACAGCAACCAAGTTGCGAGTGAAACGAATAGTTTTACAAGATTTATGACTGGAAAGTTAACAAGATAAATAACATTGCTCAAGTAGGTTCCCCTATAATATGGAAGTTTGAGCGAGCATTTAAATCCTTTTAATATAGATTTAAATGAAAAATAAAGAGTTGGGAACCTTTCCTTAATAAAATAGTTGTAAAAAGACTCCGAAATATTTTACATAATATCTGGAGGTGAAAGATAATCTTCGAATAATATAAATCATTTTAAAAAGAATTTAAAAGAATTAAATAAATATTCCAAGAATATTTATTAACTCAATAATAATTACGGAATATTATTAAATCATAATATTGCTCGTAAGTAATCCTCGAATGAATATATGGAATTATTTACTAAATAAATCCCTCCTTAAATGAATATTCGAAATAATATTCATTAAAAACTTAAACTCCAATAAATATTTAAAATAATATTCAATAAATAAGTCGAACATTAAATGAATATTTGAAAATAATATTCATTTAATAAATAATCTTCTAAATGAATATCCAAATAATATTCATTTAGTAATCAAAATTTTAAAGGAATATTCGAAATAATATCCCTTAAGTAAATATAACTCCCAATGAAAATTTTAAAATAATATTCATCGAGTACATAAAATCTTAAATGAATATTCGAAAGTAATATTCATTTAATAAATAAAATTCTCATGAATATCAAAGTAATTATTCATTAAATAATCAAACTCTAAGTGAATATTCAAAAGTAATATTCACATAATATTTCTCGGCTGAGATAATACTCAAATAATATTCTTCGAAAGATTTCCAAGTAATTGATACTTTCTGGAAATATAAATAATGTTTAATAATAACATTCCTCAAGATAAGTAGTAATCTGCCGTTGGAATCCCTCCGGGTTTCCACTACTATCTATATCTCAAAATACCGACTCCCGATCTATATTTAAGAATGAACATCATATGCCCTTCGCTAAGGGTCTTACCAAAACAATCCGGCTTATCACTGATAATTCGTATCTAGTCTATAAGCCAATATCAATTCAGGGAACAGGTATCATAGTATAATTTGACAATAGGCATGCATGCTATGGCATATGTAAAACGGCAATCACATATATATATATTATCACAACAACAGGTTCAAAGTTTTGAACACTTGCCTGGTAATCGGGTATGGGTGGAGATAGCATGTCCTGGGTCTGCTCGATGATCTATAAACAATCAGAACATTCGAGATTAACCACTTAACACCTTTTAAAAGTCTAAGTATAACTTCACTTAAATCGAAACACGTTTTCGAATTATCTCGTTATACACCTTTTAGTGTAACTCTTTTTATTACCGATACGATCCGACATTTGTTCGTTATTACGACATGTCTTCATACCCACACTCGGTATATACTTAAGTCATATAAGTTCTAAAGTCGATCGATTACGAACCGAGATTATACCTCGAGTTTTATTGTTCGTTTTCTAAGTGTTTTACCAAAGTTATAACCAAGCGGGGTTTTAGGGGTTCGTTCGCGTTTAACTTCGATTCCAACATTTTTATAAAATTGGAAAACGATCCGTTTGATATGTGGTTTTCATTCATACCTTCCTTATGACCCCTAGTATTTATTTACCAAGATTTGCTACTGAGTAACATGCTCTACGAGGGTTCAATTGAAGTTACGAACTTTTACTTAAGGTTTCGAACCAATTTTAGTAATTTGACCATAACTCCTAAACCGTAAGTCGGAATGTTTCGATTCTTTCTCCAAAACGATCTATGACTCGAGATCTACGAGGACATTTCAAGTTCATAACCAGTCAAGACAATTAACCCTACTGTGATGCACGAATTCTTTAAGGTTATCGAAAATCGGGCATTACGACGGCTATAATTCGAATATTTCCAAATTCCAAACTTTCCAATAATCATAGTTTCCACTCCAAACAACGTATACATGCTATTTAACCATGAACTAAGGCCAAGCAATGCCTTTCCGTTCATCTAAACTATTTTATCCTCTTATATCAACAAATCACTACATAAGCATGCTTTAATCATCACCATAATCATACTAATCTAAAAACTCATCAAGAACATCATTAAACTCAAAGTAAGAGCTAGGGTTTTGGTGAGATATACCTTCCATTGAGTGGGTAAAGACCTTGCTAAGCCTTCTATACTCCTTGTATATCCTTAACCAAGCTTAGATCATCCAAGAAATCAAGAAAACCAAGATTTGTTCTTGAAAGTTACTATTCACCCTAGACTTTGATGATTTTATTGAAAATGGAAAAAGTGGTGTTTGAGGCTAACATTTCTAGGGTATCATTTTTATGAAATATAAGATCTACCATAAAAATTTGGAGATCAAACAAGGAGTGGAAGTGGGATTTTGATCTTGGATTTTAAGAAGAAGCCGAATGCTCCATTTTTGGAGAGAATGGAGTTGGTTGCTTTGTTTGCTTGGTTTAATCTCATCCAAAATGTATTATTGATATGTCTAAATAATATCTAGTCCATAAAGCTACTTTATTAAAGGCAGGAGGTCATTGCTTGCATCACTTAATGGATGAGTATTGGTTACTTGGTTGGATTGAATGAAATGGCTAGGTACTTGGTTGGTCTTCTAAGGATGCTAGTTGCATGAGTCATCACTTAGTTTGCTAGATATTTTCCACCACTACATGCATGTATCTTGCTTCCTCTGCTTGTTTTTTTTTCCGTTTATTGCTCAATTTATTGATCGTTCGGAGGAATAACTCATTCGTTTCTAGTTAGGGTTTTACCGGAAACCGTCTTAATATTTATACTATCATCCTCCATTCTCTTTAATAATTCTTGAACCTATTTTCTTCATATCCCTTCAATAATTCTTTAAGTCTTTCAGTGTCCAGGGAGATCTCGGGGAAAATAAAAGTGCTGTTTTTCAGAATCCGACAGCTTTTACATACATTCTTTTTCCCCCTGGATCACTAATACGAACTCAAAATTTCGTTCCGGGTACTTCTATATAGCGTCGTTTAATAATATTCCTAAATCCACCAAAATTACTATTCACCACTTATTCTTTACTTATTCTTTTAGGGTTATATAGATGTCCCGGTTCTCTTTCGATCGTTCCTTAACCCTTTTACGGAACCACTGGACTAATCGTTAACGATCTGGATGACATGAGAATATTCTCCTGCTTGGAATTGCCATATCTCATTCCCATAGGAGATAGATTATTCTTATCTAAGTTGTCAACCATTAGCATTCTTCAAGACGTATAAATATTTGAATCCAAATCCATTCCATTCGTTCATTAGAACATTCGTTACATCATAGCCGTACTCACTATTCACTATTACATCTATACATAATAAAAGTTTTAATTTTACCAAAAATCTGGGTTCTTACACATAATACTGACATTGCTTTACTGATGACGTCAGCATCAGTATCTGATCAGTAGTCCACATCCTAACATCACTTGAATCAACATCTAACACACTTTTTGACTTTAAGCAACTTTAA
The DNA here is from genome assembly GCA_036435485.1 of Saposhnikovia divaricata. Taxonomy (NCBI): domain Eukaryota; kingdom Viridiplantae; phylum Streptophyta; class Magnoliopsida; order Apiales; family Apiaceae; genus Saposhnikovia; species Saposhnikovia divaricata. The sequence continues at coordinate 59,919,141 of CM071597.1, read as the reverse complement.
GTCATAAGTCACTTTTTTAATGTAACACCCCTAGATCCGGAGTCAGGGAATCTGGTGGTTACGGTCTTACATCCATTCATAATACTTGACTTGAGTCCACAATAAATAAATCACAGGCTGTGACCCCACAATAATATCCACTCACACACACAACAGTTATAGTCCCAGAGATGAAATTGAAATAAGTCCATAATATCAGAGTTTACGAATAAAAGTTATTACAAGCCAAATGATATGTTTAAAGGTTTTGCCGTTGATTAACGTTAATGTTACATATAAATAGACTGATAAACAAAAGCTGCCTATCGATGCTACCTCAGCAATGGCAGCAAGGACATCAGCGGGTAGTCCTCGAACGGCGGTAACCTGCTTGCGCCGAGTGCGCCTGACGCGGGCCATCTGTCCTAGCTGTTGTTGTGACATAATATGAACAAATCAAGGGTGAGCGAAAGCCCACCAACAATAATATAACTGAGCAGTGATACATATATACAGCAGTTCAAAATATCCTTTGAAATCATATGCCATGCATTAATGAAGTTATTGCCAGTATAATATAAAGGATGAAGTTACCAGGTAACTCAAAGTATTTGTTTGTAGAAATATCTGCTACATCAAAAGTAAGCGAGATATTCTCATTGTCATTAAAAAGAGGAACTTGCATGAAAAGATTGCAATTCCAGTTATGAACACTTTTCCAGCTCTGCCAACAGTAATCATGTTGCAGGAAATAAATAAGTTTGGATGATGAACCAATGATGGAGTATTCACCGCGCCCGCTGTTCCAACCTTGATGATCAGTCGAGATCGTACAGCTCAAATTAGATTTACTACCGGTAGAAGGAAGAACTGACGGCTTTACTTGTATACCGCCTTACTAGCTCTCCCCGGCCAACGGTTGGGCCAAAGGGGATGGACCGGCGCTACTCGGCCTCTTACACGACTCCTAGTTCAAATAGAATTCATGATTCTGAATGTAACGTTCGTCCCCCTTTCCCCAAGTATAATACTTGTTGATAAGACTCCACAAAGTAGTCGTATCTAGTTGGAAAGGAAAATTCACCAATAACTTCCAAGCTATTGCTTGGTAACGAATATCAACTTGTTCCAACAATCTTACCCCTCGAAAGATGAGAAGGTAACCAACGACTTAATAAGTCAATAGCACCCGAGTTGCGAGTGAAGAGAATACTTTATGACCGGGAAGTCGACAAGATAAATAACATTTTCCAAGTAAGGTTCCCTTATTATTAGGGAGATAGACTCAAAGAAGAATGATGTCTGAGAACCTTTCTTGATATATGCTTAATAATAATATGACTCCGAAATATTTTCTGTAATAATCGAAGAAGATAAACCTTATCGAGGTTATTCTAAGTATGGAATAAATATTCAGAAAATATTTATTGAATTAAAATATTTTACAGAATATTTAGGAATATAAAAGAATACCTTTAATCAGAGTATTTCTCAAATAATCCTTGAAGAAATATCGAGAGAATATTTATTGCATAATTAAATATTCAAATGAATATTCAAAATAATATTCATTAATTAATAAGACCTGAAAAGAATATTTAAAATATTTAAAATAATATTCGATGATTAAATAGAACCCTGGATGAATATTCAAAATAATATTCATAATTAATTAGGAATTTAAATGAATATTGAAAAAGTAATATTCATTTAATGAATAATATTCTAAATGAATATCAAGTAATATTCATTTAGTAATCCGAGCTTTAAAGGAATATTCGAGATAAGACTCGATAAATAAATCAAGCTTCAGATGAACATTAAAATAATATTCATCAGGTAATTACTATCTTAAATGAATATTCAAAAGTAATATTCATTTAATGAATAATATTAAAATGAATATCCAAATAATATTCGTTTAGTAGTCCAACCTTTAGAAGAATATTCGAAATAATAATCGATAAATAATTCGACTCTGAATGAATATTAAAAAAAAATATTATTCGTCGAATAGTTACGTTCAAATAATTATTTGAAGTAGGGATCGTTAAATAAATAATCTCGAACGAATATTCAAATAATATTCGTCGCCCGAATAATGGAAAATATTTACTTAGATATTTTCTTTCGAGGTAATCTCGATACGTCAAGAAATATTGACTCCCGGTCTATATTTGATGAATAAGATGGATACGCCCTTCTATGAGGGTCTTACAATAACCGGCTTATAATTGATACGTTAGCTATCTAATGTATAAGCCAATAAACAATCAGGGAACAAGCATAACGATATAACTTGAAAGTAGGCATGCATGCTATGGCATATGTATAACAGAAAACATATATATATATATATATATATATATATATATATATATATATATATATATTCAATCACAACAACAGCCTAAAAGAAGGGAATTGAAACTTGCCTGGTAGTCGAGTACGATAAGGGGTAGTGGTAGCGGGTCCCGGGTCAGCTTGGTGATCTATAAATAGCCAAGGCATTCGGGATTAATCACTTAACATCTTAAAAGTTAAGTTATACTTAAATCGAAACACGTTCTCAAGTTATCTCGTTATACCCCTTTTAGTGGATTCCTTTTTATCATTGATCCGACCCGACATTCGTTCGTTAATACGACATGTCACTGTACTTATACTTGGGACATACTTAAGTCATACAAGTTCTAAGGTCGATCATTACGAACCAATATTATACTCCGAGTTTTATCGCCCGTTTTCTAAGTGTTTTACCGAAGTTATAATAGAGTCGTCTTTTAGGGGTTCGTTCGCGTTTAACCTCGACTCGAATATTTTTAATAAATCGAAAAACGATCCTTTTGACATACGGTTTTCTTTCACACCTTCCTTTTTACCTCTAGTATTTATTTACCAAGATTTGTCATGACTTTACATATTTTACGATGGTTCAATTTCAGTTACGAATTCTCGGTTACGGTTTCGAAATACTTTTAGTAAACCGGCCGTAACTCCTAAACCGTAAGTCCGTTTCACACGTTCCTTATACCAAAACGAAGCTTGGAACATTATCTATCCTATCATGGCAGATTGCAAAGCTAGGCAGTGAGTTACATCTACTGTCCAAGTTGTTTTTCTTAAGGTTAACGAAATTTCGGCATTACGACGGCTATATATCGAACGTTCCAAAAATTATAACAATCCAACCAAGCCACACCGGGCATCCACACAACTTATCACATGATTATGAACATCATCAAGTCCAGATCATACCAGTTTAACATAATAATTAACATGCTTTCTTGCTCAACTAAATCACTTACTAATTATGCTTATAATCATGCTAACATCATAACCAAGCTTAGCTCATCAAAAACATCCATAAACTTAAAGTTGATCTAGGGTTTCAAGAGTGTTATACCTTCTTGAGAGTATGTACTAGCCTTAAAAAGCTTGTTATAGTCCTTGGATAGCCTTAGGGTAGCTAAGATCAACCATGAAAACAAGAAAAATCAAAGATTAGTTCATGAAACACTATTCATCCTCCTCTTTCATGATTTTTTTGAAAATGGAAACAAAGGAGTTTGGACTTGAAATTTTTAGGAGATTGCTTTTATGAAATATAGGACTCACCATAAAAATTTGATGATCAAACAAGGAGTGGAAGCTTGGTTTGGAAATCTAAAAATTCCAAAAATTCGAAGTCTTGTTTCTTGAGGGGAAAAACAGGGTGATTTTCTTGAATTTATTTACCTATCCAAACGATCTTCAAAAATTATGAAATTTTGAACGAATACTCTACATATATTGAGGAAGCTATGGTTAAAATTTGGTGATCTATGAATGGGTAGAAGTGGAGATATGAATTTTTCTTTGAGGAGTGTTCTTGCTTGGCAGTTTTGAAGAATGGAGAGAATGGAGTTGTTTTGCTTGGTTGAATTTCAATAATGCATAAAGTGATGTAAGTTGGATAATATCTCATCCTAAAGCTACTTTAATAAAGGTGTGATGCAATGCATGATGTCATTTGGGGCATGTGTCAAGAGGTGTGTTAAAGAAGTTAACACTTGGTTGATCTTTGGATGGAATTCATGCTAAGTATTAGTTCCAATCTCTAAGTGTGCTAGTTACTTGAGTCACCACTTGGTTGCTAGATATTTATCACTTGCACATGCATGCATCTTGCTTTCTGCTTGCCCCTTTTGTCCGTTTATTTCTCAATTCATTGATCGTTCGTAGGAATAACTCATTCGTTTCTAGTTAGGGTTTTACCGAAACCTTCTTAATATCAATACTATCGTTCTCCATCTTTCTTAATACTTCTCGAATTTAAATTCCTTAAATTCCTTTAATGAATCCTTAAGTCTTGCAGTGTCCAGGGAAAACTCGGAGAAAATAAAAGTGATATTTTTCAGAATCCGATAACCTTTACATACACTTATTTTCCCCTTGGATCCTTAATACGAACTCAGAAATCCGTTCCGGATTCTTCTATATAGCGTCGTCTAATAATATTCCAAAATTCCACCAAAAACATTAGTCACTCTTTATTCCATCTTTATTCCTTATCTTTATAAAATTTCCTTGTTCTCTTTCGGACGTTCCTTCTCTTCTCAACGCTTAATAAAAAGTTTTAATTCTACCAAAAATTTGGGTTCTTACAGTCTCCCCTCCTTAAAAGGATTCCGTCCCGGAATCAGGTAGAAGACAATTGAGTACTTGTTGGTTATTTCACTTTCCAGTTTCCCAGTCAATCATTAATCAATCCCAATCCTTTTTCAGCACATCTTACTAGTGTTACAATACATCATTTTTTTTTTCCTTTTTCATTAATCTCTGCTACTTTTCGTATAACACACTATTCGGGTTATGCTCTTACCCAGTCATATACTATTTTCCTTATTGGTATCTGCGGTGACTTCGGTATCACTATCGCGTTGCGAATTCGGAGATAACCTCACTCGTAATTATGCATTTCCTGATCGCTTTAATCTTCGTAATCTCGATCAATATAGAGAAGTGGAAAGATTTATTGAGAGATCACTATGAGCAATTGAACATTTGTTATATTGCATAGCTAGTACAGAAGGGGGCCAGCCTTTAGTACTTGACAAGCAATTAAACAAGTTATGGTATTCCACTTAGACTTCTATCTCATGGACAGATAGTCACGTAGCAGTACCTCCCCTCCTTAAAGGATTGTTCTTCTCAATTCATAAAGAAGATGAATAAAAGAGAAGAAAACAAAAGAATTCTTTAGGATTATAGAAAGTTTTCATGATTGTAAAATATCATACTCAGAATTTGCCTCTGAACTATAGAGGTTCATTAAGGAAGAAATTAATCATAATTATATCCAATACTATTTGATCGCAATCTCACGTGTCAACATATCTTGCTGCTTTGTCCACTATTCTATGGACCTATACTCTGGTTCAACCTTAGCAACACTCACTTCAGAAAATTCCTTCAACCTTTCAGGTTAAATCTTAGTTTCTCGCTTGACACCATCGTTATTGACATTCCATGTCACGCTACTAGTTTTTTTTTTCCCTATAATATTAACACTATCAGGTTGTCATCCCGAGAATTCATCAGAAAACCCATTTATTATTCCATTCATAACATTCCTTGCTTCACATTCCATAGTTGCTTTCCCAGTCTTTTCTTTATCAATCACATCCTTCTTATTATCTGATTCTTATTTACTTCTGTTATTTACTTCCACCTTCATCTCTTTATTGAGACATCTTTTGCACTTGGCACCTCCTTATTGGTATCCCGTCACATTTACTCTATAATCATCACATTATTTCAAATTTAAAACCTCCGAAATGAATCTGGCCGATTTCTTTAGCTTAGATCCAATATAATCTACTTCTGTCAACTTGTTTCTCATCTTATTCTTTTCTACCCGCGGTTTTTCACAGGTTGTCTTTCGTAAGTCAGACCAGGTCGTACACCTACCTGCTCGCACTCTTATCATCTGTTGAGCATCTGCATTTTACTGGTGTAGCTTTGCCACATGAAACACGTTACTACCATGCTATACGCTTTGGGGTAAAACTGGCTCGAATGCCACCTTCCGAACACTTTTAAACTCTCAGATGGCCTAATAAGTCTTGGGCTCAACTGCCCTTCTCTCTAAGTCTCATTAATTCTTTCCACGGGAATACATTTAGCATCATGAATCATCAACCTCATATTCTCTATCTTCTTTGCGCAGAAGTACACTAGCACAAACTTGCTTGTCATTCATCAACATGCCATTTAGCTTATCAATAGCAGCACTTTCTTTATCTTTACGTTGTCATCTACTTTCTTAGAAGAATCACCATCGATTGTTGCTTACGTAGTGCCTTAATAGCTAACCATACGGGTTTCAATCCTTTAGGGAGACAAAGTAATCACTATTCCTTATCCATAAGGAACACTTCCTGAACTTGATGTAGATATTACATGAAGTAGATAAAATTGCAGAAGAGTTTCAAGCATCGCAGCTATGTCAGGTTCATGAAACTATCACTCATGCAGCTTCCATAAAAGACTGGAAACTTAACGGTTTACTTTGTCAATTTTGTATCATGGTCCTGGTTTGCCTCAAAACGGGACCTTCTAAGGTACGTAATATGCTTAAGACTCCATCAGGAATCGAATCTTTTCTTAAACTATTATTACCATCAATTCTTGCACAGTCATCAGAAGGAATGTAAATTCCTCTATTCTGATATGACCTTCAAGGTCCTTCCAGATATCATTCTGTTTCTTCGGTATGAACATTTGTAATTATTCCTTTATACTTAGACTGTCGGCCACCTCATTGGCCTTTCCTGATAATAATAATTTCTGGTAATCCTTGTTCTCTGGATACATTTCAATTCAAATTTTTTTTTCTACCTCATTCTCATCATTGTTGGGTGAAAGCATTCTCCCTTAAGCTCTACTGAAGGAGAAAAATATATCTATCAGTCTTTTTCCATAAGTCATTGCTTCCACCTACCCGTGGGAACTTTATCACGTTTATTCCCAATCCTACTTAGGATACTTCTTTTCTTAGTTCCTTCCTTATCTTAGGATAATCTCAACCTTTATAGGTTCAATCCATACTCCCTCAGGGTTTCATACATGCATCATCTGGTATATTGTTATTGTGTCTTACATTCTCTTCCAACCTTCTAGTTGGAAACTCAGAATATTAGCTTTTCCTTGTAAGGTTTCTTAGGTCGTCCTCATCATTCCTCCTGTATTTTCTAGGTACAGGGTATATCAAAACGTCATTGATCAATACTCTAATAATTCTATCTCTGTTCTTTCCAGAACTCTTTTTAATAATCTTTACAGGTCATTGTTGCCTTAGCAAATCCAACTCATATCATCTGAATTCACAATGTCTTTATTAGGGTTAGTGCCATCCCTTGTGCATTCCCCAGGGTTTGCCTTACTTTATGGATATCTTATCCTTAATTCAACTGCCAAGGAATTCTTGCATCTTATACTTGGCAATCAAATCATGTATCCTTAATAAGGGTCTCTTTCCAATCATTCTCATTTGATAATCGATCGGTGGCTTAATGCTAACCTCTTCTTTCAGATAGTTGTCAGCCTATTTGACCTTCCAAAAGACAACGTATGTCTATCTGCTCTCTTACAGAACTTGGTACTGGTAGCAAGGATGTTTTGGAAGATATTGGTCGAGTCGAGTTCAACGTGAATCTCTTAGTACTTATCGTTCTTCTCAAAGGTAATTGCCTTAGATGAAATTTCTACAGCATACTGATCCATATCTGACCATTTCTATACTCTCTTCATAAACCTTCGTTGTTTACTTTCCTTAGTCATAATATATTCATGGTATTCATGATACCCTAACATCATACATCTCAAGTCATTATACTTCCATTTTTTTTTCGTAATCTTGGACGATCATATACACATGAATCACTTTAGTACGGGTGACCCCATTCCAAAAGTCTAGTAAATTCCCAATCCAAACATGGGTTGCAAAGGGTTCAGTAGAAGATTCCTACAATCTCATTAATATTTCCGTCATATCAGAAGCCCTTGCAGTCGGTGCTTACTTAGAAGCAACCCTGCTTTGTCCTTTCATTGATGGTCTAGTCACTTGATAGTCCTTTGTGACTTGGCCTCAACTGGCCACACTAAAATAAAAATATATGATTTTAGGGGTTGGCTAATAGCATTACTTTTCTAGCAATTGCTGGCATAGTGCCTTCTTCTTTGATACCTTTCTACCTTTCCAAAACTTTATTTCATATAAGTCTTAATCGGCTACTCAGCGCCGTCTTCGGTAACCTTTCCTCTATTTTTATCTTTTCAACTATTCTTATCACTCCCACGTACCACGCAAGCTTACCATTCCTGGCATAACAGCCTTTTCACTTAAGTCAATCCCGGAGTTTCTCAGTCCGGCTGGTTTCTTACTTACATTTCCTGTTTTCGTCCAATCTCACTTCATCATTGTATTTCTACAATCAATCGCGATAACCAGGGTCTGTCCACCAACCCATATAGCGGTTACTTTACCCAATTCACGGGGTTTGCCCCAGTTTCTACTCTCTTCCATGATGTTCTGTGATAATCAGAAAGACAAGGTTTGCCAAAATTCGTTGAAATTCTTCCCAGAATTAGGGAAATTTTGGTCAATCTATCCATCGACTGGTAACACTAAGGAGACCAGTTTCGAAACCTGAAGAATAGTTCTATGAACCTCCTAGTAGGTAGAACCGTAAGCAGTCATAATTAACGAAATAATCGTCATCGGGTTGGAAATTTAACCCCTGGAGAGGAACCAATTATATATATCCCTTAGAAGGGAATCAACAGTTTTAAACTGAAACTTGTCGCAACGTCCTGATGCCTATACGTCCTGATACCCATACGTCCTGATATTCAATATTACCAAATGTCAGTCCACCTGACTACTAGTCTCAGAAGAAACATTACCATCGGAGTTGGTTGTCCCACAAAATTGGCACTACTAAGGCCATCCGATCTGGTGGACCGTGCTGTTCGAATGCATTCGCAAGTACTTTGTCGTGCTGCGCAAGCATACATCATAATCCTTTATGCGAAGCGTCGTTGGAAGCACAAAGTCTCCTTTTTCCATTAAGCAATGCCAACTCTTGGTCATTACCAATTTCATCTTTTAGCTCCAGGAAGATTTTCTCACATTTTTCTCTTTAACTGCTGATCGTATTACTGGATCCATTATAATTCCGCGTCGGAGTAAACTTAAGGTAACTACTATAATCCATTCAAAGAAAGAAAGAATTTAATATTCCTCTGAGTCACATGCATCTAATGTTTCTGGTTCATCATTTCACTGAGTTAAATTAACCCTATACTTAGTCTCTAACAATAGTCTCATTACGAGTTCATCTTGACTCACTGGTCTTATCTTCCGGTAGGTTCTGAGATCATTGTCTTGCTTACTACTTCCTTATATAACTTTATCCAATCATGCTGTCACTTCCCAATGTTTTCACTTTCTAACTGATTCATTCATAAAATGGACATTTTCCTGAATAAAACAACTTCATCAACCTCAATTTGGTTCCATAAATTACAACCTATGACATCTGCCTTCTCATGGCGAATTATTACTGACAATATTCATACTTATTCTTTTATCAAATGATATGGCACTTACTGCCTTCTCAACTATTCCTAGGGACTCTGCTCCTCGCCTTATATCGATGCCTTTGATAATCATACATCCTTCTAGCACTATTTTCGTTAGTATGAAAGTCTCTAATGATCCTCATCTATTCCCGTATAAGATCTCAAGTAATTCTTCCAATCCGTCTTACTTGCTGGTACTACCTCCAGTAGTCCAGCCACGAATCCAACATGAATCTTCAGTTCTCTTGCTAATAGCTTAGTTCTTTATGCCCACTTTTCTAAGCTCTATACCTTAATCATCTCAGTCTTTCTGGCTACAGCCCTCATTCCTCGAGGGTAAGCTCCTTATCCTAACAAGATTTTCCTTATCTGCTGGAACCTCTTCCGGGTCTCCAGTAGGGTACTCTATTGAATTTACCCGCTGATCTTCAGCATATAATAAAGCATCATCGCGCTGCTGCTCGTATGCCTCAAGGTCTGTTGCCTTACTTGTCGATGCGATATCGAGCTAAGTTACTATCATGATACTTAAGACTTCCCATAAAGGTTTTATACGTCATCACTACCTTAAGTAGTCCGACTATGAACTTGGCAAGAGTTCTTATTATCTTAGTGAATTTATTGTTTTAACGTCGCCTCATCTCTGGGGTTTATAACGTACGCTCTGATACCACTTCTGTAACACCCCTAGATCCGGAGTCAGGGAATCTGGTGGTTACGGTCTTACATCCATTCATAATACTTGACTTGAGTCCACAATAAATAAATCACAGGCTGTGACCCCACAATAATATCCACTCACACACACAACAGTTATAGTCCCAGAGATGAAATTGAAATAAGTCCATAATATTAGAGTTTACGAATAAAAGTTATTACAAGCCAAATGATATGTTTAAAGGTTTTGCCGTTGATTAACGTTAATGTTACATATAAATAGACTGATAAACAAAAGCTGCCTATCGATGCTACCTCAGCAATGGCAGCAAGGACATCAGCGGGTAGTCCTCGAACGGCGGTAACCTGCTTGCGCCGAGTGCGCCTGACGCGGGCCATCTGTCCTAGCTGTTGTTGTGACATAATATGAACAAAGCAAGGGTGAGCGAAAGCCCACCAACAATAATATAACTGAGCAGTGATACATATATACAGCAGTTCAAAATATCCTTTGAAATCATATGCCATGCATTAATGAAGTTATTGCCAGTATAATATAAAGGATGAAGTTACCAGGTAACTCAAAGTATTTGTTTGTAGAAATATCTGCTACATCAAAAGTAAGCGAGATATTCTCATTGTCATTAAAAAGAGGAACTTGCATGAAAAGATTGCAATTCCAGTTATGAACACTTTTCCAGCTCTGCCAACAGTAATCATGTTGCAGGAAATAAATAAGTTTGGATGATGAACCAATGATGGAGTATTCACCGCGCCCGCTGTTCCAACCTTGATGATCAGTCGAGATCGTACAGCTCAAATTAGATTTACTACCGGTAGAAGGAAGAACTGACGGCTTTACTTGTATACCGCCTTACTAGCTCTCCCCGGCCAACGGTTGGGCCAAAGGGGATGGACCGGCGCTACTCGGCCTCTTACACGACTCCTAGTTCAAATAGAATTCATGATTCTGAATGTAACGTTCGTCCCCCTTTCCCCAAGTATAATACTTGTTGATAAGACTCCACAAAGTAGTCGTATCTAGTTGGAAAGGAAAATTCACCAATAACTTCCAAGCTATTGCTTGGTAACGAATATCAACTTGTTCCAACAATCTTACCCCTCGAAAGATGAGAAGGTAACCAACGACTTAATAAGTCAATAGCACCCGAGTTGCGAGTGAAGAGAATACTTTATGACCGGGAAGTCGACAAGATAAATAACATTTTCCAAGTAAGGTTCCCTTATTATTAGGGAGATAGACTCAAAGAAGAATGATGTCTGAGAACCTTTCTTGATATATGCTTAATAATAATATGACTCCGAAATATTTTCTGTAATAATCGAAGAAGATAAACCTTATCGAGGTTATTCTAAGTATGGAATAAATATTCAGAAAATATTTATTGAATTAAAATATTTTACAGAATATTTAGGAATATAAAAGAATACCTTTAATCAGAGTATTTCTCAAATAATCCTTGAAGAAATATCGAGAGAATATTTATTGCATAATTAAATATTCAAATGAATATTCAAAATAATATTCATTAATTAATAAGACCTGAAAGGAATATTTAAAATATTTAAAATAATATTCGATGATTAAATAGAACCCTGGATGAATATTCAAAATAATATTCATAATTAATTAGGAATTTAAATGAATATTGAAAAAGTAATATTCATTTAATGAATAATATTCTAAATGAATATCAAGTAATATTCATTTAGTAATCCGAGCTTTAAAGGAATATTCGAGATAAGACTCGATAAATAAATCAAGCTTCAGATGAACATTAAAATAATATTCATCAGGTAATTACTATCTTAAATGAATATTCAAAAGTAATATTCATTTAATGAATAATATTTAAAATGAATATCCAAATAATATTCGTTTAGTAGTCCAACCTTTAGAAGAATATTCGAAATAATAATCGATAAATAATTTGACTCTGAATGAATATTAAAAAAAAATATTATTCGTCGAATAGTTACGTTCAAATAATTATTTGAAGTAGGGATCGTTAAATAAATAATCTCGAACGAATATTCAAATAATATTCGTCGCCCGAATAATGGAAAATATTTACTTAGATATTTTCTTTCGAGGTAATCTCGATACGTCAAGAAATATTGACTCCCGGTCTATATTTGATGAATAAGATGGATACGCCCTTCTATGAGGGTCTTACAATAACCGGCTTATAATTGATACGTTAGCTATCTAATTTATAAGCCAATAAACAATCAGGGAACAAGCATAACGATATAACTTGAAAGTAGGCATGCATGCTATGGCATATGTATAACAGAAAACATATATATATATATATATATATATATATATATATATTCAATCACAACAACAGCCTAAAAGAAGGGAATTGAAACTTGCCTGGTAGTCGAGTACGATAAGGGGTAGTGGTAGCGGGTCCCGGGTCAGCTTGGTGATCTATAAATAGCCAAGGCATTCGGGATTAATCACTTAATATCTTAAAAGTTAAGTTATACTTAAATCGAAACACGTTCTCAAGTTATCTCGTTATACCCCTTTTAGTGGATTCCTTTTTATCATTGATCCGACCCGACATTCGTTCGTTAATACGACATGTCACTGTACTTATACTTGGGACATACTTAAGTCATACAAGTTCTAAGGTCGATCATTACGAACCAATATTATACTCCGAGTTTTATCGCCCGTTTTCTAAGTGTTTTACCGAAGTTATAATAGAGTCGTCTTTTAGGGGTTCGTTCGCGTTTAACCTCGACTCGAATATTTTTAATAAATCGAAAAACGATCCTTTTGACATACGGTTTTCTTTCACACCTTCCTTTTTACCTCTAGTATTTATTTACCAAGATTTGTCATGACTTTACATATTTTACGATGGTTCAATTTCAGTTACGAATTCTCGGTTACGGTTTCGAAATACTTTTAGTAAACCGGCCGTAACTCCTAAACCGTAAGTCCGTTTCACACGTTCCTTATACCAAAACGAAGCTTGGAACATTATCTATCCTATCATGGCAGATTGCAAAGCTAGGCAGTGAGTTACATCTACTGTCCAAGTTGTTTTTCTTAAGGTTAACGAAATTTCGGCATTACGACGGCTATATATCGAACGTTCCAAAAATTATAACAATCCAACCAAGCCACACCGGGCATCCACACAACTTATCACATGATTATGAACATCATCAAGTCCAGATCATACCAGTTTAACATAATAATTAACATGCTTTCTTGCTCAACTAAATCACTTACTAATTATGCTTATAATCATGCTAACATCATAACCAAGCTTAGCTCATCAAAAACATCCATAAACTTAAAGTTGATCTAGGGTTTCAAGAGTGTTATACCTTCTTGAGAGTATGTACTAGCCTTACAAAGCTTTTTATAGTCCTTGGATAGCCTTAGGGTAGCTAAGATCAACCATGAAAACAAGAAAAATCAAAGATTAGTTCATGAAACACTATTCATCCTCCTCTTTCATGATTTTTTTGAAAATGGAAACAAAGGAGTTTGGACTTGAAATTTTTAGGAGATTGCTTTTATGAAATATAGGACTCACCATAAAAATTTGATGATCAAACAAGGAGTGGAAGCTTGGTTTGGAAATCTAAAAATTCCAAAAATTCGAAGTCTTGTTTCTTGAGGGGAAAAACAGGGTGATTTTCTTGAATTTATTTACCTATCCAAACGATCTTCAAAAATTATGAAATTTTGAACGAATACTCTACATATATTGAGGAAGCTATGGTTAAAATTTGGTGATCTATGAATGGGTAGAAGTGGAGATATGAATTTTTCTTTGAGGAGTGTTCTTGCTTGGCAGTTTTGAAGAATGGAGAGAATGGAGTTGTTTTGCTTGGTTGAATTTCAATAATGCATAAAGTGATGTAAGTTGGATAATATCTCATCCTAAAGCTACTTTAATAAAGGTGTGATGCAATTCATGATGTCATTTGGGGCATGTGTCAAGAGGTGTGTTAAAGAAGTTAACACTTGGTTGATCTTTGGATGGAATTCATGCTAAGTATTAGTTCCAATCTCTAAGTGTGCTAGTTACTTGAGTCACCACTTGGTTGCTAGATATTTATCACTTGCACATGCATGCATCTTGCTTTCTGCTTGCCCCTTTTGTCCGTTTATTTCTCAATTCATTGATCGTTCGTAGGAATAACTCATTCGTTTCTAGTTAGGGTTTTACCGAAACCTTCTTAATATCAATACTATCGTTCTCCATCTTTCTTAATACTTCTCGAATTTAAATTCCTTAAATTCCTTTAATGAATCCTTAAGTCTTGCAGTGTCCAGGGAAAACTCGGAGAAAATAAAAGTGATATTTTTCAGAATCCGATAACCTTTACATACACTTATTTTCCCCTTGGATCCTTAATACGAACTCAGAAATCCGTCCGGATTCTTCTATATAGCGTCGTCTAATAATATTCCAAAATTCCACCAAAAACATTAGTCACTCTTTATTCCATCTTTATTCCTTATCTTTATAAAATTTCCTTGTTCTCTTTCGGACGTTCCTTCTCTTCTCAACGCTTAATAAAAAGTTTTAATTCTACCAAAAATTTGGGTTCTTAAATTTAAGATTACACAAATGGGTTCTTAATTAAAAGATATAAATAATAGGAGAATGAAATTAAATCTATACAATATTATTCAAAGTAAAATATTAAAAATTTGTTATTTTGGATTTGAGTCGATTACCCTATTTAAATTAATAAAATAATATTATTATAATTAATACTAATAATAATCAATTTTTTTCAGTTAAAAGACTTTACTTTTTCTAATTTTCATAATTAATCTTTAAATCATTCATATGAAAATGCCAAATATGTAGAACGAGTCGAAAAGAGTACCACTATATAAATATATTAAATGCTCACATTAATGTCATTATTTATCAAATACAATTATATATATATATATATATATATATATATATATATTTATATTAGTAAATACAAAAAGTGCATTACTTTCTTTCAAAAAAATCTTTGAAAACTGATCCAATAGTTCAAAATGATTCTACAATATAACCAAATTTATCTGATTCGGTTCTACACTAAAATCAAATTTAAAATTAAACTTTTTGTTCAAGATTCAAATGTTAATTTTCTAGTAAAGATTATACATGTTTAATATTTTACATTAAAATCAAATTTCGGTATATATACCACCAAAATGATAAGAATTGAATCATTGGATCTAGTATTAAAAAAGTGTATATGATTTTTATAAGAATTATATTACTTAAAAATATATTTTAATAATTTAAACCAAATATAAGTAAATTTCCCATATTGAATAGAATTTTTAATGTGAAAACTCCTACATTTCTTTTCTTTTCAGTTTTATGATAATTTCAGTTGAATAATAATTATTAAATCATCACTAAATTAAAAATTATTTTGTAAATTTCGCGTGGACTCTAAAATTATTCAAATCTGTTTTTTGAACTCAAGATAGAACCAGTGTCTAAACCTAATTAATATAATTTTTTTATTTATTTTAACTTCAATTCGATTATTTTTTTTATTCAAAGAAAAAATTATATTTTTAGTTGATATACTAATCTTTAAAAGTCTAAAATCTTGTACCGAAAATATTAAAAATAAAATTTATATTGTTAGAATAAAAGATATTAATAGTAGTTAAAATTTAATAATATTGTAAATGTCAAAAAGAAATCTTAAATTATTATAAATATAAAAATAAAAATAAAAAAGAAAATGAACGAATTATAAGTTTGGATGTATAAAGAGGAAAAGGATTACAAATTTAGTGGTGGCCTGAATCCTGATGGTGTCTATCGGTCATCTCCTTATATACCTGACCATCAATATCCTTGAATTTTATTCGTCATCTCACAACTTTTTGTTTATATGTTCGTTAGATAGGATTATCCCCAGGCAGGCAACGGATGACAGACCTTGTTGCAATATTTTAACTTTGAGGTACGGATAAGGAGAGATAGACAAGAGCTTGATAGTTGATACAACACAATCAGATTACATTAAATTATACATTATTTTGTTTTGTAGGTCATAAGGCATCTCGAATAGTAATTTGGTCCAAATTTGGACAATTTTTTGTTCAAAACTTAAATCGAATTTCTCTCCGATTCTGGTTCAAATTATAAAATATTTTTTTAATATTTTAAATATTAAAATGAAAAACATTTTGATATGGGTTAAAAGTAAGACCTAAAGACATATTTAATGTGACATTAATTAAACCTAGTATGGTCCGAACGTGAGGCCCATTTATAAGGTCCAAAATCCTAATTCAATATTAAATTCGTAATTAATATTAAGGGTAATAAACAGCTTGCAAATAAGAGTCAAACAAGCAAATAATATCTTTATGAGTAGCCTTTAAGGCATCAAATTCAACATGGAAACATACTCCTACAAGGTAGGAGTTTAGAACCTTCCTCAAGGAGGTGCCTTGTCCATCAAGTCTACTAACCTTACTACGATTCTAAGGCTCCCAATGCCTATATAAGGGCCTGACCCCTCATTCTCAGAACTACGTCTTTGGCTTGATTCTCAATAACGAGATACGTAGGCATTCTGTGAGGACCGTTCAATCTCGAGCACGAAAACAGCCATTAAAGCACGAAGCTCACAAACCCTAGCCGCAATTTAATAACCCTAGTTTTTATTCCACAACATTTGGCGCCGTCTATGGGACCACAACATCAACCATGGTTCAAACACGAAGAATAACATCAGTCTCAACCGAGGCCGTCCCCATCACCTCTGTTCCACCAGCCACCTCCGCTCCGCCCGACAATATCGAACAAGAGCACACACCCCCATCAACAGGGGCGATTGCTCGGATCCAAGTTTCTCAACCAATAGGGACGACTTCCCCTATTGAGAGAACTCTACCAGCGGTTGTCCATCCTGAATAGAAGACTAATCAACTTCAGATGGTGGTCTCTCCTTTGGCCAGCAGTCCCCCGCTCTCAGGAGTTCAAATCTCCACCACCATGCTCCCTACGAATACCAACCCGATGTACGGGTTGCTTAACTATCGACCAATTCAGAGGGACCCAGGACCAAGCGGCCATGCCCTGCAGATACATGAACCTTATCATCCCCCCTACGTTAGAGGCCTGGGCCCTGATCAGGGATATGACGATTACTCTGGTCCCTATACTGATGACTCGTCATCTGAGGACGATGATCGTGATGAAGCCCCGAGGAGGACGCAAACAATCCATGATGGACCCCCCTCTGACAACTGCTGAAAGAATCAAGGCTCACGAGGCCGATATCTTAAAACTGAAGGATGACATGGCGAGAGAACAAGCGAGACAGAATCAGAATCGACCTCCTCCGACTTCAGGAGGGATTCCCTT
This sequence comes from Saposhnikovia divaricata, assembly GCA_036435485.1. Classification (NCBI taxonomy): domain Eukaryota; kingdom Viridiplantae; phylum Streptophyta; class Magnoliopsida; order Apiales; family Apiaceae; genus Saposhnikovia; species Saposhnikovia divaricata. Next base: position 59,901,475 of record CM071597.1, on the reverse strand, counting down.
TGTTGATTTGGATAGGTCTTCAAGGAGGCAGAGAAGGGCTGATGCCCCAACTGGAAGAACAACAAGGGTGGAAACCCCCAGGGGTAACCCCAAAGATCTGATACCACTTGGGGATCCTGATGATCCCACACCCCCGTTTATTGAGGAGGTGATGAATGCTCGTATCTCTAAGAAGTTTAAGATACCGACAGGCTTATGATAGAACGGGCGATCCCGCAAACCACGTGAGAACGTTCTCGAACGCACTGCTGTTGCAGCCTACAAGTGACGCTCTAAAGTGTAGGGCGTTTCCTCAAACCCTATCGGGCATGGCTCAAAGATGGTGTAGCCGTTTGCCTGCAAATTCGATTGGCTCTTTTAAAGAGTTGAGTGTCGCTTTTGTCAGCCAGTTCATTAGCGGAAGGGTTCATGAAAAAAGGTCTGCATATCTTATGTATGTGGTACATGGAAAGAATGAAAATCTGAGGGATTACCTCAAGCGATTCACTAAGGAGACACTAAATATCACTGACTTGGAGAACAAGGTCGCCATGGTAGCCCTGGAGCATGGAACCACTGACCTCTTCTTTAAGAGGTCATTGGCAAAGCACCCCCCCTGAGAACATGGCTGAGCTCCAACGAAGGGCTGATAAGTATATTAAAGCTGAGGATAGCATGAAGAAAGAGGCCACAACAGGTAATAGAGGGAGTAACAACGACTCTAAAAAATGAAAGTAAGAGCAAGAGTGCGATGCTAGGGACAAGTATCCCCGAACTAGCAAGGACTCTGACTCTACACCTAAGAAGAGTCTGGGACCAAGATTTTCTGAATATGCAAGGTTGAATGCCCTAGAAGTCAGATCTTGTTAGATATCGAGAAGGATAAAGACTTTCGATGGCCAAAGCCACTCAGGGGTGACCCCTCAAAACGAAACAAGGATCAGTATTGATGGTTTTACAAGGATGTGGGACATGACACCGATGATTGTAGACAACTCAAGGATGAGATTGAATTCTTGATCCGAAGAGGGAAACTAAGCCAATTCACGAAGGGTGAAGATTGTGGAAATCAAAGAAAGGATTATTACAGGAAGAACAATGATCGTTGGGATAATGACCGTGATCGTAACCCATAGCCCCGAGGGTCGGTTATCAATATGATCTGGGGAGGCCCGACAGCGGTCGGTACAAAAAGGAACTCTCGAAAGGCTTATGCCAGAGAAGTGGTGCACATCGTGGGAGAGGCCCCGAAGCGTACAAAAACTGAGCTAGTGATTGGTTTTGATGATTAAGACTTGGAAGGGGTGAAATTCCCCCATGACGACCCGTTGGTCATAACTCCTGTGATTGGAAACTCAGAAGTAAAGCGAGTCTTGATAGACAATGGAGCTTTTGTTGATATTTTGTTTCATGATGCGTTTGTAAAGATGGACTACAACGATTCCCAGTTGACCCCCAGTAACATGCCTATATATGAATTCAATGGAGTGGAGTCTAAGGAGGCAACTCAGATGCTGAATTTTCTGGTGATCAAGGCAGCTTCCACATATAATGCTATCATTGGAAGAACTGGACTTCATGCGTTCAAGGCTGTACCGTCAACTTATCACATGAAGATCAAGTTTCCAACCAGGAACGGTGCTGGAGAATAGAAAGGAGATCAGAAGATGGCTAGAAGTTGCTATGTGGCTGCTTTGAGGGCCGATGGAATCGGAGGGCAGGTCCTTCCGATTGAAGACATGGATGTCTGCAACGATGATGAACACCGAGGGAAGCCGGCAGAAGACTTGATTCCGATACCCCTAGAGCTGGGCGACCCTGAGAAAGTTACTTATATTGGAGCTTCTCTGAAAGAACCTTTGAAGGGCAGGTTGACAGCATTCGTACAAGAGAATAGCAATGTGTTTGCTTGGACGGCAGCTGATATGCCAGGGATTGATCCCCAACTAATAACACACAAGTTGAATGTCGATCCCAAGCGGAAGATAACAAAGCAGAAGAAGAGGAACTTCACTCCTGAAAGGCAAGAGGCCATTAAGCAAGATGTAGACAAGATCTTAGAAGCTGGTTTCATTGAAGAGATTCAGTTTCCCGAATGGTTGGCCAACCCCGTGAAGGTCAAGAAGGCAAATGGGAAGTGGAGGATGTGTATAGACTTCACCGATTTAAATGATGCGTGCCCTAAGGATTGTTTCCCTCTATCGAGGATAGACACATTGATAGAAGCTACAGCTGGGCATGAGATGTTGAGCTTCATGGATGGTTTCAGTGGCTACAATCAGATTAAGATGCATAAGGATGACATTCCAAAGGTATCTTTCATAACCGACTTTGGTGTTTTCTATTATATTATCATGGCTTTTGGACTAAAGAATGCAGGAGCTACTTACCAACGATTGGTGAATAAGATATTCGCCCATCTGATTGGAAAAACCATGGAGGTCTATGTCGATGACATGTTAGTTAAAAGCCTATTCACGGAATATCACATTGAGCACCTTAGAGAGGCATTCGAAGTGCTGAGGCACCACAAGATGATGTTGAATCCAGCCAAGTGTGCCTTTGGCGTTGGATCAGGAAAGTGTTTGGGTCTCATGGTTTCAAAGCGAGGCATAAAAGCCAACTCCGATAAGATCAAAGCGATTTTAGACATGGAGCCACCACGCTCCGTAAGAGATGTACAGAAGTTGACTTGCAGAGTTGCAGCCTTAGGGAGATTTATCTCCAAATCTGGTAATAAGTGCCTGCCTTTCTTTCAAGCATTGAAGAAGGTGAAGAACTTTGAGTGGACACCTGAAAACCAAGAGGCCTTTGAGCAATTAAAGAGGTATATGTCTGAAGCCCCATTGTTGGCCAAACCAGTCCCGGAGAGACACTTTATCTATACATGGCAAAGTCTTGGCAAGCACTGAGTACCGTTCTCATTTGAGAAGAAAGCAAGGTCCAGAAACCTATCTACTACGTGAGCAAGGTATTGCATGGAGCTGAGTTGAATTACTCTCCCATCGAAAAGTTTGCTTTGGCATTGGTAACAACCTCGAGGAAGCTACGACCATACTTCCAAGCACTCAAGATTGAAATCTTGACAGACCAGTAACTAAGAAACATATTGCATACCCCCAAGGCCAGTAGAAGGCTGATTAAGTGGGCAACCGAACTTGGAGAGTTTGACATCACATACAAGCCTCGGACAGCCCTCAAGGCTCAGGCACTAGCTGACTTCGTGGTTAAATGTACCATTGGCAACCAAGAAGTCGGGGGGCAGGAGATAGTACCCACCTCTGGAAGGGAGGATAAAGATGAAGAGCATGTACCTGATCAGAAGGAGTATTGCGTGCTCTATTTTGATGGAGCATCAAAAACAAAATCTTGTGGTGCAGGTTTGGTTTTGCAAAGCCCCGATGGGTTCACAGTAGAGTATTCTTTGAAGTTGGACTTTCCAACGACCAATAACGAAGCTGAGTATGAAGCCTTGATAGCCGGATTGGGCTTGGCCAGGATCATGAGGGTCAAAAACCTCAAAGTTTATGGAGACTCGAGACTGGTAGTCTCGCAAGTGAATGGTGAATTTGAGGCCAAGGATGAAACTATGGCAAAATATTTGAGAATTGTGAAGGCGGTTATGACTTAGTTTGATGAGTGCTATATGGAGCACATTCCAAGAGAAGAGAATGTTAAGGCCGATGCCCTGTCCATGTTCGCCTCTTCTGAGATAGAGAATTATGCGGGGAGTGTTTACTTCCAGGTCTTGAAGGCCCCGACCATCAACTCGAAATTTGTGGCACCAATTGATGTAGGGAGCTGTTGGATAGTGTTAAATATAATTGATGTGAGTAATGTCAGTGTTTAAGTGTTACAGAGGTTCATTAGAGTTTAACTGGAAGTTGGAAGCGGTCAGAGTTTAATTAAACTCTGACAGATGGAAGCTCGACAGAGTTTGCTAAACTCTGTCAGGAGGGAGCATTTACTGGTCATCATCAGACTTTGAAGAATAATTGAAGATAATTATGGAAGCGATATATTTGAAGATTAGATAGCTGTCGAAGACATCGTGTTGACTAAGAAGACGCGTAACAATCATAATTGATAACATTTGTATAGCTGATTTATAGGAGTATCAATTATCGATTGTACTGTAGCTGTATATCTTTATAAATACAGTTAGGTTAACCCTAGAAGGGTATCAAAAAACGCATTATCATTTCATTGTAACCTAAGCAGCTCTCTGTGATATTTTACATCACTGAGAGAGGAGTTATTAATTCCAAACAGTTTTAGATTATTTAAACGCGTGTTAATTGTTATTCTCTCATACAAACTTGATTATATTTGTGTATTCGGCCTAACAATTGGTATCAGAGCAGATCTGTTACTCTATACAGTTTAAGATCCACACACAACTATAATCAATGGCAGAGATACCTCCTCCATCAGGTTCTAGTTCTAGTACTGAGAAGGCTCAACCTACTACTGTGAGTCGTTATGAGACAATTAGGGTTCCTATTCTCAGGCCGGCAGATTATTCAATCTGGAAGGTAAAGATGACCATGTTTCTGGAGGCTACAGATCCAGAATATCTTGACAGAATTTATGAAGGTCCTTATAAGCCTACAAAGTTATCTGTTGTTACTGCTGGTCAAGAAGCTAAATCAGTTCCAAAGGAGAAGAAAGATCTGACTCTTGAGGATATTTCATCTATTGCTAAGGATGCAAAGGTTAGACATCTACTTCATAGTGCCTTAGACAATGTTATGTCTAACAAAGTGATTAATTGCACAACTGCCAAAGAAATCTGGGATGCCCTTAAAGTTAGATGTCAAGGAACTGCTGCTATCAAGAAGAACAGAAGGAACATACTCACCCAGGAGTATGAACATTTTGAGGCTAAATCTGAAGAAACCATGACAGAAACATTTGACAGATTCTGTAAGCTACTCAATGATTTGTCACTGGTCAATAAAGAGTATGATCTAGAAGATTCAAATCTCAAATTTCTTCTTGCTCAACCTGAAAAGTTGGATGTAAAGACAACCACTATAAGAGATAATTATGATCTTGCTGACATTGAGATTGATGAAATCTATGGGTTGCTCAAAACTCATGAACTGGAATTGGATTAGAGAAACAGGAGATCAAGCAAGAAGACAAAGTCTGTTGCTCTTAAGGTTGAAGAAAAACCCTTGAAGAAGGAAGCATCAAGGAAGAAAGCTAAGGGAAAAGCTTTGGTCATACATTCTGAAAGTGAGTCATCAAATTCTGATGCTGACTCAAACACTGATGAATCATCTGACTCTGAGGATGATGAAGAAGAAATGATGCAAATGGCTGCTTTGATGGTGAAGACCTTCAAGAAGATGGGTTTCAAGAACTTCAAGAAAGGAAAAAGGTTCTCTAAGAAAGATTCAAATTCTGACAGAAAGAGTTTCAGAAAGTCCGAGAGAAAGGATACCAAATCTGGGAAGAAAGACAAGTCTGAGATTCAATGCTACAAGTGTAAGGAGATGGGTCACTATTCTCCTGAGTGCAAGAAGGGTAAAACTGAAAAAGCACTCTTCACAAAAGGCAGAGACTGGGCAGACACTGCAGACTAAGATGAGGATGTTAACTATGCTCTCATGGCTTCTAATGAGAATGAATCTGAAGATTCTAAAAACAAGGTACCCCTAACTACCTATGCTTATAATACTGATAATATATCTGAATTGAGAATTTATCTTAAGGCCTTACATATGAGTTATAGGGATCAGACTTTAGAGAATGAGAGAATCAAATCTGAGAATTCTGAACTTAAAGAAAGAAATAAATTTGTTGAAGAGAAACTTATCAACATGCAACAAGTTCAGAAAGAAAGAGATGATGTTGTTTATCTAGAACAGGAGTTGCTTGGAAGATATAGGCAACTAGAATCTGAATTGGAGAAAGCAAATCACATAATTAAGACTTGGACTGATTCTGGAAAAGACACTCATAAGGTTTTTCAGTCAGACACAGTTGGTTTAGGTTACTGTGAGGAAGATGAACTTAGGTTTCAAAAAGAAGTCAAAATTAGAACACATCTTCCATCTAGAAAATTTGTTACTGGCACAAGTGAACCTAAGTCTGAAGTTGAAAAAAAAGCTGTTAAGGAAGAATCAGTAAAAACTTGTGTTAAACAGATTAGTATTGGTTCAATGACAGATAAACAACTCAAACATAAGCTTAAGGAGTTAAAATCTGTTAAGAAACAGAAAGTGTCCAGGAAGAATAGAAATGGTAAAGTAGGCATTACTAAAGGTTATAATCAAATGCTTTCTACTTATGCTCCAAGAAAGACATGTCATAACTGTGGTAGTACTAATCATCTTGCTAGTTTCTGCAGGAAAAATAAAGACATTAATTCTTTACCCTCCAAGTCTGGAGTAAAGAATAATTATGTTAAAACTATACCACAGACTTTATGCAAACATTGTGGAAGTACTTGGCATTCTATTTATACTTGCAGGAGTTATCATGCTATTTATCATAATTATTATGAACTGAAGCCCAATTTGAAATGGGTTAAGGTTAATTTTGCAAGTGTAACCTCTGAAAATGTTAGCTTAAACTCTGATAATAAGGATTCCGCTGCTAAAGCTGACAAAGTTAAGAAAGCCAAAGGATCCAAGCAATTCTGGATCCTTAAATCTGACCTTCAGTGAATGTTTGTGATTGCAGGGCATCAGGGAGAGTACCCTAGTCATGGACAGTGGATGTTCAGGACACATGACTGGATATAAAGCCCTGCTATCAGAGTATGAGGAGAAGGCTGACCCAAAAGTTTCCTATGGAGATGGCAACGTAGGACGTACTCTGGGATATGGCAATATCAATCTTGGAAATGTCACCATCACAGATGTAGCTCTGGTTCCAGGACTCAAGCATGATCTGCTATCTGTGAGTCAAATCTGTGACAGAGGTTATCATGTAGATTTTCAACCTGAATACTGTGAAGTTATCAGTAAATCTACAGGGAAAGTTGTTCTAGTTGGACACAGGCGCAATAATATCTATGAAGCAAGTTTGTTGACAAACTCTGATAGAAAAGCTGTGTGCCTGTCAACAAGAATGTCTAGTGAAGAGAGTTGGAAGTGGCATAAGAAACTCTCTCATTTGAATCTGAACAACATCAAAGAGTTGATAATAAAGGATCTTGTAAGGGGACTCCCAAAGTCTTTATTAAATTTTGATGGCCTGTGTGATTCCTGTCAAAAGGCTAAACAAAGGAAGTCATATTTCAAAAGCAAGTCTGAATCTTCAATTGTTGATCCTTATCATCTTCTACATGTTGATCTGCTTGGACCAGTGAATGTCTTGTCTATTGGAAGAATGAAATATGCTTTAGTCATTGTTGATGAACACACCAGACACACTTGGGTGTATTTTCTAACAAAGAAGAATGAAACTGCATTAACTCTGATGGAGCATGTAAAGCTGCTGGACAAAGGATCAAAACACAAAGTCAAAATAATCAGGAGTGATAATGGAACTGAATTTAGGAATGCAATAATGGAAGAATTCTGCAAGAACAGAGGAGTGAAGCAAGAGTTTTCTGCACCTGGTACACCACAACAAAATGGTGTAGTTGAGAGGAAAAACAGAACCTTGCACTACACCATATATGGCCTACCGTAACCCCTACCGGAGAAATGTTACCCCAATATGTTACCTTAGCTATACTACTTACATCCTGAGGTAACATTGTGTTTTTTATGTTACCTTAGCCAAAACATTGATGTTACATTAGCTAGAAAGTGTTAAAGCATGTAACATAAATATGTACGTGTTACATTAGAGTTGACCATGCCAACTCTTTTCATCCAATTTAAATTTCTTTTAAATTCTTTAAATAAATTTAGTTTTTAAAATTTTTTAACTTTTTTATTAAATGAGTTGGAAAATTATTTTATTCTTTAAAATTAAATTTTTTTTCAAAAAATATTTTTTTTTTCAGAAATTGTAATTTTTTTGTAAAGATTTTTTTTTAAATTGTTAAAAATTTTCTCGAACTTTTTAAAAAAATCGAATAAAAAAGTTTTTATAAAAAAATATCAAAATTATTTTTTTTTAATAAATACTTTACGTTTGTGTAGTAAATTTTTTATATTAAATTATAAGTATTTTAATAAAATATTATTAACAAAAAACCAGTTTTTCAAAAAAAAAACAAAAAAAAATCACTTTACTTTATTTTTTGTTGGGCTGGGCGGGAGGTTTTGGGGGATTTTTTGTTGGGCGGGATATTTTTGTTTCGGTTTAGCGGGATATAGGTTTTGGTCACTTTACTTTCCCAAATCACTTTCCTTTTTTCACCCAAAGCGGACTTCTCAGCAATTCTTCAGGCTTCTTCTCAGATTGCAAGAAGAGCAGTAATTAGGGCTTCCTTCAATTAGGGCTTCTTCTCCACCCAGCAATTAGGCATCCTCCAATTAGGTATTTTCTGTTTTTTCATTTTGATGTTGATTTGGTGTTTTTGTTCTATTTATAATCCTATGTGTGTAAGCCTCTATGTAAGCCTCTATCTTCAATCCAATGGATCATCACGTGATTCAAGAAATCAAGTACTTTAAAAGAGATAAGGTGGACCGAAGTATGTGGAGAAGAGAGTGGTCGAAAGCTAGACAAGAAACCAAGATAGGGTTCTCAGCAAGAGTAGATGCAACAATCAGACAGTTAAGATTGAGATTGCAGAGGAGATAATCTTCGTCGACTCCACGTATTAGCATGTCTCCTACATAATTTTACTTTTCTTGATTCTGTCAATAATGTTGAGATCATTGGCAGTTGGTCAATTTCTTCAGTTGCCCTTGTTCATTCCTCAAGGTGTATGTCCAGTATTTTAGTGGCATTGCTTGTAGGGGTTCATCAGGCAAGTTAGAGAGTAGGTTGTGTACAGCTATTCATCTACAGTGTAGTTCTTGCCTCCAAAATCCGTAACAATCTGACTAATTCGATGAAGGCTCTGGGTGTGGACATATTGACAGGTGTGGGTACGATTCTGGTACGTTCAACTGCCATTTGGATCTATTTTCCTAGTCAGTCAAATAGTCAATAGTTCAAGTTAATTCAGAAAGGTTATTGAGTGTTACTATAATTATCGAAATCTCGTATTTACTTCTTAAAAATCAAATTCAATTACAGGGCCCTCAGAAGATAAAATTTGGAGGAGTTGGGCTTTCTGACAATGTGATAACTGCAAAGGATATAATCATTGCCACGGGTTCTGTTCCTTTTGTCCCCAAAGGCATTGAAGTTGATGGTACTTGCTCTTCTCTGCCAGTACTTCTGACTCCATGATAGCGTATTAATTTTTTTTTAAAGAAAAAATCACGTGTGCATACCTTGTTTTCAACGTAGTGAACTTATTTTCTCTTCCTCTTCTCAGTTTTCAACGTAAATTTAAAATCCTTCTAATATTTTTCTTAAGAGTCATAAATTTTATTGTAGTGATGTTGGACAGGTCACATTTATAGAAGCTTTAGATCAGCTAATGCCTGGTTTTGATCCCGAAATAAGCAAGTTAGCTCAACGTGTTCTGATAAATCCACGGAAAATTGACTATCATACTGGAGTCTTTGCAACCAAGGTAATTTACTGCCAAATGATACATTTTCTGTGCATGGTTTGGAGTGCTACGTTCATGGTCTACAATGTTTTGTATAGATTACTCCAGCAAGGAATGGTCATCCAGTCATTATTGAGCTCACTGATGCCAAGTCAAAGAAGCCAAAAGATACTCTTGAGGTAATATTGTTTTGCTACATGTAGCCTGATCTCGACCAAGAATACTGCCTGTACTTGTCAGGATACACACATTTGCTTTCATATATGTTATTCAACCATGATTCTTAGTGTCAGTGTTACAGCATGCATTTAAATTTTAAGGGGTAAAACTGCTGTGGGACCTATCACCTATGAATATGCACATGACATATTCATATTTGTATGTATGCCTGTAACTTTATATTTTACGAATGGATAGAAAGTTTGTACCGAGATTTCCTCATTGTCAATGCCAGTATCCTGATCCTGTTTTATGATTTTTATGCTACACCACTTTTAATTCAGCACCTTAAATTGTTCTTAGTATTTGTTTAGGTTCAATTCTCACTTCAAGATAATTTGTACCAGCCCTGCCTCATTTAAATTTTACAAGGCATGCCAGACACCACCTAAGATCATTACAAAAAGGGAAAACAGAAAATGAAATCGTCCAACAAAAAACTTGTATAAATTGGAATCCTGGTGGACTAGTTTAGAGGATATTTACATTTTGTCCATCTGTTATATTATACTACTAAACTTGTAAATATTAACTACTGCAGGTGACAAAACTCCAAAGCCCCTTTAGAGGAAGCTTTACCCAGCCTCTGTGACTTGTCATATGAACATACGCTTAAAACTGCTTAGATTTGGATGGATTAATTAGATGACAAATGTATAGGTCAAGGAGGGGAATTATACAATTATAAAATAATGGACTGTTCGTTTTTTATATGCAAAATTGCAGAGAGAAGGCATTAAATTAAAGTTTATTACGTACGATAAGCTAACTATTGGCTGTAGTTATAAACCATCACCAAAACATCTGAAAGCAAGCAACGATAACATATGACATATTTTCCCTTTGATATTGCCATCAGGCCAGCAATTAAACTACAACGCACTTTCTAATATCTATATTGAATCTGGCCTTTATGTCATCTACTGCTTTGTTAAGTTTCCCAAATGACAAACAGAAAGACCATAGGTATCATCAATCAATTATAAGAAAAAGAAGTGTGAGAGTTTATATTAATTCCTTCCTCATTAACTGCCTATAAAAAGGTTACAAGTGAAGCCATAAGTAATCATTCTCAATCATCGATCTCCAAGTGAAACAGGTTTCTTCAGCAGATCAGACATGACTTATCAAAAGATTGCTCTGGTTTTGGCCATCTGTTTTATGTTTGCAGCGTTGTCGGTTTCTGCACAAATGTCTCCTGCTGCCCCTCCTACTACTTAAGAGGTCACCAAAATTGTGTGAGCGTGAGATTATGACTAATCATTTCTACCTTCTTTGTGTTTATGAATATGCACATGACATCATTAGTCATGGTAAAATATTTCGAGATTGTGACCATTATCTGATGCATGATTAGTCTTATATATTGAATATTTTTTGTTTTTAACCATAGGTTGATGCAGCACTAATAGGAACGGGAAGAGCTCCGTTTACCAAAGGGCTTGGGTTGGAGAATGTAAGTCTTTCCAAATTATGATGTATATAGATGCAAAATGTTGCATTTTTGCATGATTCTGCTTAAAATTGGTGTCATGTAGATCAGTGTAGTGACACAGCGTGGTTTTATTCCTGTTGATGAGCGCATGCGAGTCATTGATGAAAAGGGCAATCTGGTTAGTTGGAGTACATTCATAATTATTTTTAGTGTATGCTGAACTCTGATTTTAGTTTTTGCTCATACTGTATTGGATATTTTGTTGTTAGGTTCCTCATGTATATTGCATCGGTGATGCAAATGGTAAACTGATGTTGGCTCATGCGGCAAGTGCTCAAGGAATTTCTGGTATTTTCTTATAGATAAGCTTGCCCTAAGGGGATTTAGTAATGCCATTATCCATAATAGTTGCAAAACTCTCTCAATTTAGTTGTGGAACAAGTCAGCGGTAAAGATCACGTGCTCAACCATCTGAGCATCCCTGCAGCTTGTTTCACTCATCCGGAAATTAGTATGGTTGGATTAACAGAGGTAACTGCTGAGCCTTTCCCAAAAAATGCTTTTATGTATTTCTTTTCACCCATTTTTCTGCAACTACTACCTGCAGCATTCAATTTGTTTACAAAGAATTTATCATTCCTAAGTGAATTTGTGATTGCTTTGCATGTGCAATCTTTTATAGTAAGCTGCTTTCATTTCCTTGTCTGACACTGATGACCTTTCATCCTGGACAAGTAATTGGCTACATTATATTTTCTGTCCTATAAAATACAGCTTAGATTCAATATGATGACAGATGTATATAATACCACAATGTTGATTATTGTTTCGTGTTCATTTTTTTTACTAGAAAAAAAAAAAGCAGTGGCAGATGAGCTTGAACCATGTTTAACCAGGAGACTTGGCATGTTTAACCAGGAGAATATTATAATTAAATCAAGTAATCTTATGCATGTTTAACCAGTTGACTTTTATGTTTTCTTTTGTAGGACAATATTACCTAAAAACTCACCACCGGAGATGCCGCTTCTGATGAGCTTGGTGCAAAACATGGTCCTAATTGGCTAAAAGGAAGATGCTTTAAGTCAGGAATGAGCAGTTGTTCTAATCCACCAACAGAAACATATGTGAAAGAGCTGACCACAAGGATTAAGGAAGGCCTCGCTTCTGAGGTGGAGGAGAAAATGAAGAAAGTCGAGTCTGAATTTGAACAGAAGATGCAACGGAACTTGGCATTTGCACTTAAAAAACTTGGAGAGGCCAACCCGTATACATGGCCAAACCGGAACCGGAACCGGAAAACCGGACCGGACCGGACCGGGTCAAAACCGGTCAAAACCGGCCCGAACCGGAACCGGCCCTAAATCGCCGGTTTATTTATTTTAAAGGTTCAGGTTCAGGTTTGTGTGTATTGAAACCGGTGAACCGGCGGTTCAAACCGGCGGTTCGAACCGCCGGTGAACCGGCGGTTCAAACCGGCGGTTCGAACCGGCGGTTAACCGTTAGTAATGACTGACTATGTATTAATGTAGTATAGATTATAAAAATTATTGTAATAAATTTTATTGTTTGTTGTATTCTTGTAAAACATTTAAAATTTATTGTAATATATTTTATTGTTTGTTGTATTCTTGTAAAACATTTAAAATTTATTGTAATATATTTACTAATGTTTTAATAAATAAAAAAGTACCAATGAATTTAACATTAAATTAATTTACGTGAAAGTACCACTTAATAAAAGTGAAACTATTATATCCTTGAACTTTTAAAATGGTTTGCATCTTACAAATTTTAAAAAATTACTTAGCATTACAATACTTCTAAATTATAATTCATTCCATCCAAATTCAGAAAAACTTATCGTATTTCGAAAAAAAACGTATCAAGTATAATGTATATATAAGGTTCAAACCGGAACCGGAACCGGGTCTTGAACCGGGTCAAAACCGGGTCAAACCCTGAACCTGAACCGTCTGAACCGGAATCGGCGGTTTATATCCTGTTAAGGTTTAGGTTCCGGTTCAAGATTTTTACAAACCGGAACCGACGGTTCACGAACCGGAACCGGCGGTTCACGAACCGTGGCCATGTATACCAACCCGGACATCACAGTTGATGTCGAGCAGTTGTGTGCAATTGCTACAAGTGAAGCTGATGATGGTACACCTATCACTGGAGGCAGTAGCTTCTAGTATCACTGCTTTCTAAGTTTAAGCTTCTAGTACATTATTTAACTTAGAATTGGGATGTAAAAGTACTTATGGATGTTAACTAGCTTTTATCTTCTAATTCGGATGTTAAATTAGTTTGTTTTGTTTGGATGTTGAATCAGAATTTATAAGTTTGTTTGGATGTTGAGATTGATCTCTTTGTGGTTCATTGTGGTTGAATGGTATTTTGGGATTGTATACTTTCAAAGAGGTGCTGTTCAATTATTTTTTTGTCAAAGTGTTACATTAGCCTGTGAAAGTGTTACATTAGCCTGTTAAAGTGTTACATTAGACTGTTAAAGTGTTACATTAGCCTGGTTAAAAAATAGGGGGCACAGGTGGGGCCAAATAGTGGGGCCCACTAGTGGGCCCTGGTGGGGCCCAGTGGTGGGGCCCAGTAGTGGGCCCACTGGTGGCCCCACTTTTTTAAAAAAGTTGAAGCACCCTAAGGTAACCGAATTTTATGTTGCAATATGTCATTTTTATGTTACAGTTGACCTCTAAGGTAACCGATAGGGCATGTTACCCTAGGGGTGAAATATGTTACCTTAGGTACCCTAGGGTAACATCGAAATATGTAACATGTAATTTATGTTACCCTAGCCCAAAAATGGGTCTATTGTAACATTTTACCACCCTACTGTAACAGAATTTTTGGGTTACAGCAGGCTGTTTATGGCGTAGTGTTGATAGAAGCTGCCAGAACTATGCTTGATGAATCAAAATTGCCAACCTATTTCTAGGCAGAAGCAGTTCAAAATGCTTGTTTTACTCAAAATGCTACTCTGATCAACAAGCATGGGAAAACACCATATAAGATGGTGAAGGAAAAGAAGCCTAACCTGAAATATTTTCATATTTTTGGGTGCAAATGCTTTGTGTTAAAAACTCATTCTGAACAGTTGACCAAATTTGAGTTAAAAGCTGATGAAGGATTTTTGTTGGCTATCCGCTGTCAACTAAGGCATTCAGAGTTTATAATCTGAGAACCAAGGTAATTATGGAGTCAATTCATGTGTCATTTGATGACAAGAAAATAACTGGACTTGAAGATGTAGATGAACATGATCAACTGCGCTTTGAAAATGAAGAATTAATCTCTGATGAAGTAAACTCTGATGAAGCTGAGTCGACAAACTCTGTTGGAGCATACTCTGAACCTCTACTGGTAAACACTGAAGAAACTTCTCAGCCAGAACAAAGGGGAGAACCAGTTGAGGGGGAGCATGAAGGATCACTTCAAAATGATGACTCAAATACTGAAAGCGAGTCAGCTAAAAAATCTGGATCAATCTCTGATGACTCAAACTCTGAAAGTGCAAAATCTGACAGTTCAAACTCTGACCAGTCAAATTCAGGGGGAGCCTCAGACACTGAAGAAAGGCAACAAGAAAATCAGGAGAACATAGATCAAGGGGGAGGATCAAATACTGATATAAGTCATTTACCTTCAGCTAGGAAATGGACAAAATCTCATACACCTGATCTAATTATTGGAGATCCAGATGCGAAAGTAAGGACATGGAGTGCTATAATAAATGAATGTCTGTTTCATGCATTTTTGTCTAAATCCGAACCAAAGAAGGTACAAGAAGCTCTTCAAGTGCTGATTGGATAACAACAATGCAGGAGGAGTTAAATGAATTCGAAAGAAATGAAGTATGGACCCTTGTACCAAGACCAAAGAATAGATCTGTTGTTGGTACTAAATGGGTTTTCAGAAATAAAACTGATAGTGAGGGAGTTGTTACAAGGAACAAGGCTAGACTTGTGGCAAAAGGCTATTCACAGCAGGAAGGAATAGATTATGATGAAACTTTTGCTCCAGTTGCTAGATTGGAGGCAATAAGGATTTTTCTAGCATATGCCTCTCAAAAGAAATTCAAGGTATTTCAAATGGATGTAAAAAGTGCTTTTCTGAATGGGAAGCTTGAAGAAGAAGTGTTTGTTGAACAACCACCAGGATTTATGGACCCCAAATATCCAGACTATGTCTACAGGCTGGATAAGGCACTCTACGGACTTCAGCAGGCACTAAGAGCATGGTATGAAACTCTGGTTCAATTTCTTTTAGAAAGTGGGTTCAACAGAGGTATAATTGATAAAACCCTGTTCTATTTTAAATCTGGCAGTGACTTGCTTTTAGTTCAGATATATGTTGATGACATAATTTTTGGGTCTACTAATGATAAACTCTGTAAGAAGTTTGCCAAGCTCATGCAGTCCAGGTATCAATGAGCATGATGGGAGAGCTTAGTTATTTTCTAGGCCTACAAGTGAAGCAAAAAGATGACGGGATTTTTATAAATCAAGCAAAATATACCAGAAATCTTCTCAAGAAATTTGGTATGCTTGACTGTTCATCTGCAACAACTCCCATGGCAACAGCAACAAAGTTGGACAAAGACAAAGGAGCTCCAGTAGATATGACAAGCTACAGAGGCATGATAGGGTCTCTTCTTTATCTAACAGTAAGCAGACCTGACATCATGTATGCAACTTGTCTCTGTGCAAGGTTTCAGGCAGACCCCAGAGAACCACATCTAACAGCTGTGAAGAGAATTTTTAAGTATCTCAAGGGTACCATAACCTTAGGTCTGTGGTATCCCAGGGAATCAGATTTCAAGCTACTTGGTTACTATGATGCAGACTTTGCAGGATATAAGATAGACAGAAAAAGCACCAGTGGAAGTTTTCAATTTCTGGGTTACAGACTTGTTTCTTGGTACAGCAAGAAACAAAAATCAATTTCTACATCTACAGCTGAAGCAGAGTATATTGCGGCTGGTAGCTGTTGTGCACAAATTCTGTGGATGAAGAATCAATTGCTGGATTATGGATTAAGGTACAGTAAAATACCTATTTTCTGTGATAATCAAGGTGCTATTGCTATGACAGGTAATCCAGTACAGCATTCAATGACCAAGCACATCAACATAAGGTACCATTTTATCAGAGAACATGTAGAGGAAGGAAATATTGAGCTTCATTTTGTGTCTACAGAACAACAGCTTGCAGACATCTTCACCAAGCCATTGAGTGAAGCTACGTTTACAAGGCTGGTAAATGAACTAGGAATGGTCTCTGGTTTCGACTAGAGATACTGGTTAGACTCAAACTTTACTTATATAATATGTTGCTCATGTTTCTGTGATAATGTTTCTGTGATTAGTATACCTTGATGTGGTAATACAACTGTTAGAATACTCTGTAGGTCATACACTGTTGAAATGTTGGATAAACATTATTAATTTTTGATCGATAAACTCTGATAATGTTATTGTCTGAACATAAACACGATGAAGAAATCTGTATGAAGTATAATTCTCAGTAATTAATCATGAATCCTTCTAAGTTATTTGTGATCTAATCTTAGACTGTGCAGAAAAGTAACACAACATGATACTGTTTCCATATTTATAGCATCTCTTAGTTTATCTATCCTAAACTCTGAGTCTGTAAATGCTGTGTGCATTGCCTCTCATGACTAACTTCTGATGTTGATGACTTCTAAACTCTGTTTGTTAAACTCTATTAAGTTAAATGCTGTTATTAGTCTACCCCCAAAGTAAATGTATATAGGCTGTTAGAACTCCTTTGAGATTATGTTGTGTCTAGGACGACCCAAGAACTTGCTAGTAAAAAGTAAGGCTAAAATTATCTAATTTTTGGTGACTAGTCAAAGACTAGGAAGACCCAGGAACTTATCAAAAAGATAAGGGCTAAAATTATAGGATTTTTGGTGACTAGTTCCAACCTCTGATTACTGGAGAAAAGAAAAAAAAATTAGATTAGTTAGAAGGGGTGTATAAGTTAGTTCAGAGTTACTGTATATCAATTATTTACTACAGAGTTTAGCATTCATCAGACATTAAGTCTTTACTATGAGAGTTTGTGCAAACAGTGTTTACTGATTTATTTTATGGATTTTATAAAAAATTAGATGCTCTAAATATTGAATTAGTAAACTATGCTATACAGACACATAAATTCACAACTGTGCAGTTTTTTGAAAGGGTTATGGTAATAAAGTTGGAGAATTGACAAACACTGACGAATTTTGTCTAGTACTCTAAGGTAAATTTTATTTCAGACAATTTACATACTTGGGGTAAAAAGAGTTTTTGAAAAATGAGATAAATAATTGCCAACTGTTAATGAGTATAAGAGTGTTAAAGCGTATTGGAAATAGGAGAGAGAAAGAGTAACAGTAATTATTGCCATAATTACTGAACGTAAAAAGTTGTTTCATTGCATGTGTGCCGCGTGTCCCACTCACACATTTAACAAGAAACTGGTTGCGTGTGTTAATGTTTAAAACGATTGGGTTTTAATTTTTAATTACAAATCTAATCATTTTACATAACCGGTATTCTCTTTGTACACAACCACTCACAGTTACTTTGTTCTTTCACTTGCACATTTTCGCAAACACCTTTCATACACATTTTTATTCTCTGATATTTTCTTCTCGAGTCTAATCTCATGGCCACCAAAGCTTTTAACGCTCGAGGGTTAGTGTTTGTACTTAACAACTATGTAGCTCCGTTGAATACTGAGAACGTTCCTGCGACGTTTCATCTAATTCAAAACTTCTTGCTGGATTCAGAGATTGGTAGAGCCCTAGTCGAACCAACAAAGCTCTCTGCTGCACAGATTGCTACTTTCTGGCAGAAAGCTACTTATGACGATGGAGAAGATAATGAGACTCCTTCAATTATTTTCACATATGAGGAAACAGAGCATGTCATTACTCCAACGACGGTTAGAGAATCTTTGGGTTTTGATACACACTCTACATACAGTGTTGTTGGTGAAAGATTTCTAAAAGAGATGTTGCAGCAAATTGGGTACTCAGGACCTTTAGAGAGACTTGGTCAAGTGAAAAGGCCATATCTGAGGAAGGAGTGGAGTTTCTTTTTCGATTGCATCACAAGGGTGTTTAGAAAGAAAGTCAGAAATTGGGATGCTATTCCTACTAACAGTCTTCAAATCGGGTATTCTCTTCTTTATGGAAGTAATTTTGATTTTGGTAGACTCGTTTTGATGAATATCTGTGAAAGATTGTCAGAGTCTAGTACTACTGTTTATTTTTCTAGATTTTGTCAATTACTATTCTCTGCTTGTGTGCCTGATGTTGAAATTTCTGAGGAAGACATTATTCAGGCCTTTAAAGTTCATAAGAGAGTATTCTCTGATTTGACCAACAAGGATTTAACCAAGGAGCACGTACCTGACTTGTTTTTGCCTCTTGCTCTTCAAAACTTCTTAAATCAACCTCAGGAACCACAACAGTCTGAGCCTGCACTTTCACCACCTGCAAACACTGAACCTTTACAACCTAAAAACACTGAAAAAATTCAACCAACACCCACTCAAACTCAAACTCAACCTCAACCTAACATCAATGAGCCAATTGCAAACTCTGAACAAAATCCACCACCTACACAGGCTAAACCAAAGAGTGGAGGTAGAACAAAGCACAAAGCTGTCGGGGCTAAAAAGGTATGACTTCTCAAACTCTGTTGAAGAAGAAGTGGCAGCTGAGGTGCCTAAATCAAAGAAGAGAAGGTTGTTAGTTGATGAGTCAGATGAAGAGATAAATTTTAAAGCTCCAGAGGTGATTTCTAAGGAGATACCTACTGTTGAGATAAATACTGAAGAAGAAGTTGTAAAGACAACTGAAGATACACAGATGGATGTGGAAAACAGAGATGGTTTTGCTGATATGGATGCTTTTGTTGAGTCATTCATTCCATTCTCTGATAACATTGAAGTTCCTATCTCATTGCCTGTTGTTGGTAACTCTGAAGAAACTGGTGTAGCTGATCAACCTACTGTGGTACTTGATGAAACAGTAGCAACACATACTGAATTATTCTCTGATGCTCACCAAGTTACTGAACAAGGTGAAGAAATTGATTAACCAACCAAGGCTGTAATTTCTGAGCCTGTGGATGAAGTTCTTGCGATTGTAAAGTCTATTCAAGATGGAGAGCAAACTGCAGAGTATGCTGAGGAGACTTTTGCTGAAGATATTGAAGTTGCAGAGACTCCGCTGAAAAAGTTGAAGCTGCAGTGAATATTGCTGAGACTGATCTAGTTGAAAATGAAAATGCTGAAGTCGATGTTGAAGCTGAAGGAAGTACTGAGTCTCACTCTTCTCAGAGACAACCAGTTCAAACTGATGCAAAGAGAACTGATTTTTCTGGACCTTCACATCAACGTGAAATTGAAGAAGAATATTTTGCCAAATTTTTGGAGAATTGGTATAAAGAAGATTGCATTTTTCCTGCTGGAAGAGCAGCTGCTTTTCTCCATAGCACTGCAACAAAGATTTCAAATCCAGAGATTCTTTCTTGTCTGAAAGCCACTGTTGTTCAAGTCAAGACTCTTAATAACAGGTTTGATGATTCTCAAAAATCAATAACTGATCTGCGAGCTGAAGTTGTTCAAAGAGACATGACTCTGCAGAGAGATAATAAACTGAAGTTTCAGACTTTTTCTAAAGATCAAGAAACTCTGTTTAAAAGGCTAATTAAAGTGGAAGAGAATCAAACTGAATTGTCTGGTAAGATTGACTCTATTGCTATCTCATTGGAATTGATTACATCTTTATTGATTCCTGATGATGTCAAAAAGGGGGAGAGAGTTGCTAAGTTCAAATACAGGCAATCTCAAACTCTGACTAAGAAGGATGATGCTGAAGATGGAGGACCAAATGACAGAGAAAAGAGATTAAAATCAAAAGCTGGTAAATATATGAGTCTGAGATCTGGAAAGTCTTCTACAAAGTCTGATGGAATAAATACTGATTTTCAGGGTACTTCAAAGACCAAGAGCTTGTTATTCAATGACAATCCACAGACAGATGAAGAATTGGCTGCAAGACTGTTTCTTGAAGAGAATGAAGAAGGAGTTACAATTGAAGACATTCAAGCTGAAGAGAAAAATTTACAAGATGAACTTCAAAAAGCTTTGAAGTCTGGAAAGTTAAAGAAGAATGAGAAAGCTCCTAGGCTTGTTCAAAAAGGCATTGTTATTAAAGAAAATGTTGGTGCTGATCAGAATTTACTATTGTCTAAAAAACCAACAGAAGATGCTAAACATAAGCTGAAAGGTAAGATTATTGAAGAAGAAAAGGTTTCAAAGAAAGTGCATACAACCTCTGTTGCTACACAAGTTGTATAGAAACCATTGTCTACTCAGATGCAAATGTTTTTTTGCAAAACCAACTATTCCTGATCAAACTCTGAAGACTGGAGGTACTAATTTTCTACAAGGCAGAGCTTGTATGTCTAAGAAAAGTCGAGATACATCTGGCTTGGGTTCAGATAGAGAAATTAGAGTGAATACTAGTCCTCTAGATCCTTCATCACTGGCTGTTCCAGGACATGATGTTCCACAGGAGAGTTTGGACAGACTAGAATCAGTACAGGTGATTCAT
The DNA here is from genome assembly GCA_036435485.1 of Saposhnikovia divaricata. Taxonomy (NCBI): domain Eukaryota; kingdom Viridiplantae; phylum Streptophyta; class Magnoliopsida; order Apiales; family Apiaceae; genus Saposhnikovia; species Saposhnikovia divaricata. Next base: position 59,880,602 of record CM071597.1, on the reverse strand, counting down.
CAAAAGAGTTTGAAGAAAGATTTTCTGCTGTATTTCATGGCTGATGGGACTGTGTATAAAGTTGGTGAGAATGACATTGATTTAAAGCTATGGGAATAATTGGAATATGTTCTATATCTCTTCAAAGTGAAAAATCAAAGGACTCAGCAAGCTGCTAAGATGCTAAGGAATAAGATGTTGAAAGCTAAGGCAATTAGTGGTACAAACTACACAAGTGAGTATGTTCCAAAATACAGAGATTATCATGGGAAGATCGTTGAGATGAAAAAAAATAGTGCTCGACTAAAGACAGATCTGGGTATAACTGTTTTAGATTTTAATTCGGAGTCAGAGAAAGCACATTTTATCAGACTAGGTAATGACATGAGGAAGAACAAAATATATTCTCTGAGATTTGCAATCTATCAGACTGGTGAAGATGATCCTGAACTTAAAGAGATTAAGAAGATCATGCAGATAGAACTCGAGAATGCAAAAAGAAGATTGCTTATAGACTATCTCAGATCAACACCAGATGTTGAGGAAATTAAGTAAATAAAGCTCTGTAAGTATTTCCTGTTTTCTGTAAATTTTGTTTAAGTAGAAGTTTAAACTCTGATTATTTATTAAACACTGTATTTTTCTAATTGTTTTGACATCATCAATTATTATTAACTTGTGCATTTTTGCTAATGAACAAGTTGGGGGAGATTGTTAAATATAATTGATGTGAGTAACGTCAGTGTTTAAGTGTTACAGAGGTTCATCAGAGTTTAACTGGAAGTTGGAAGCGGTTAGAGTTTAATTAAACTCTGACAGATGGAAGCTCGACAGAGTTTGCTAAACTCTGTCAGGAGGGAGCGTCTACTGGTCATCATCAGACTTTGAAGAATAATTGAAGATAATTATGGAAGCGATATCTTTTAAGATTAGATAGCTGTCGAAGACATCGTGTTGACTAAGAAGATGCGTAACAATCATAATTGATAACATTGTATAGCTGATTTATAGGAGTATCAATTATCGATTGTACTGTAGCTGTATATATTTATAAATACAGTTAGGTTAACCCTAGAAGGGTATTGATAGAATATAATTTACATATATTTTAGAGGATTTTATTCCCACATTTAATGAGCTTTTGCGAATAATCGTGTCGATTTAATAAGTTTTATTGGAGTTTATTGCAGGAAATAAATAATTCCCAAACTTGGAAGGAATTGAGTTTATTTGGACTTAAATTACTAGAAAATTCGTAACTATTGGGCAGCTTGCGTGTACATCACTGTTTGGGCCATAACTTGAGTTTCAGACATCAGAATTGGGTGATCTTACAGCCCACGCGAAGATAACAGAATTTTCTACAAGTCAAAGGTGGTCCAATATCAATATTCCAACTGGAGAAGCCCAGAAACAGGCCTGAAAGACAGATGACGAATTTCACTTCCTGGAATCCTATTTCAATTCTAATTACGGCAAATCTTGGACAACAAATTCTTATCCAACACAAAGAGGGAAATTACCAGAAGTCTACGAGGCTTATCTAATTCAAGGAGGATATTTCCTTTTTTATTCCTACTTCTATTACAATTGTAATATTTTATTAGCTGTTTCCTACTTAGTTTTGGTTAGCTAATTTTTAGGCTCCTGGTGCCTATATAAACACATCTAGGGGTATTGTTTTATCATCCAATCTTAGAGATCAAAAGCATTGGTACGTATACTTTTGTAAACACTTTTTCTCTATTCTTATAATTATGTGTTCTTATATTCATTCTTGTTTTGTTAATTCAATCATGTGTGAGTAGTTTATTAATCTAGGGTTGAGTTGAACCCTAGTTATGGTCGATGTGTGAATTCCCCAATTTGATTATTTAATTGCTCTTGCTTATTGAGTTGTTTTAATTAGCAATTGCAGATCAGACGTGATTATGTGTATTGTTTGAACCATTATCTATTTATCAACGAGAGTTGGATTTAGATGGTTGTGATTTATCCAATAAGAACATGAACTTCTCCATGAGAATAGGTAGAACGGATTGTTAGGAAGTTAGGGTGCTGTTATTAATGTCTCTGAATTGCATGATACCATGAGAATAGGCTTGATTGTATTTTAGAGAAGCCATTAATACCCGAGAGGGATTATTGGTATTTATAGGGCGCATCTTTCCTGTTGAGTATTATACGATTAATTGGGGAGGAAAATTCACGATTGCATTGACCATGCTAGTGGGGATACTTAATTCTGGATGTTTTTAGATCTGATTAGTATAAACACAATTCTTCTTAGTATAAATTAGTTTAATTAAATCCTCAAAATTTATTGTGTTACTTGCTTAGCTAAATTAAATCAGAAAAAGACTGGTGATTGGCACTTTTGTCTCTGTGGGAACGACTCTGACTTACCCTACTGCATAGTTAGAAGGATTTGTTAGATTTTTATTATTTGATAGGCACGCGACAGCCTAGTCAAATTTTTGGCGCCGCTGCCGGGGACAAAGCAGTGTTAGATTGGTTAATTTTTGAGTTAGTTTAGCTAAGTTTTTTTAGTTGTGTTGCTTCGGCTATTATTCTTGTTCTGTTTGATCTTTGCTTGTGGTTTTTCTTGTTTCTTGTAAAATTGATTTTCAGATTCCTATGACAAGAAATTAAGCGAGTGAAGAGAGGAGCAGGAAGAAAACATGGAGGCATTGATTGAGACTATGCGGGCATTTTCTCAAAAGATCGATGAAATTGAGTCAAGAAATTCTTATTTGGTTGCTACTTGTGATGTTTGCGGTATACAGGGACACACTCTAAATTTTTGCCAATATAATACCCCTTATTACCCAAGCCAAGCACAATATTGGGATAATAATTTTCATTACAATGCCCATTACAACTCTGACCAGCCACCACAATACAATCCTTATTCCGAAACATACACTTCTAGTTTGGAAAATTATTCTGATTTTTCCTACCAAAGCAATCTAGCTCAACCAGAAAAATCAAGCTTGGAAACTGCCTTGGAAACTTATTTCTCTCCATGTGCCAAGATGAATGAGTCATTAGCCACTTGTGATGCTCAACGTCAACAGTTTAATGCTCAGTTTGAAGAGAAGCAAGTTAGTCCATGCCAAGCTCAACCACCTCAAATCAACTACTTTCAGTCACCACAAAAATCCAACTTGGAAAGTCTGTTGGAAGGAGTTGTTGTTACACAGCTGAGCAAGAATGAAGAGGTTGAGACAAGTCTTAATGAGTTGAAAACTCAAGGTAAGTTGATTGAAATCTCAATTGCTCAACTAGCTCAAGAGGTAACTGAATTCGTTGAGAGGCGCTCTCAATTGGAGGAAATACCAATGAGTCAATTTGATGATACAACTTTGTGGAGTGGTAAGGAGTTCAAAGAGTCACCAAACGAGGTTAGTAATAGTGAGCTAATTTTTGATGATTATGATGATTTTGATGATGATTTTGAAAGTCTCACTCTTATTGATCCATATGCTTCTCAAGAAATTAACTCGTGTGAAAACTCTTTTGATAATAATGATGTTGATATCTTAGATGACTCTATTTGCATGCTATTTGACGAGGGTGATAGTATGGTTGTGGAAGATATAAATTTGAATAAGGATATTGTGATTCCCATTATGGTAGATGAGATAGAACCGAATTTGGATACGCTTGATTTGAAGAATGCTAAGATTGAGAATGTGTATATGCCTGTTGTAGACCCGATTTGGGAGGGATTTGTGAAAAGTAGTCATAAATGTTTTGATGCGGATTTTGCTAAATATTTTCACATCCCGAAATTTTGTGAGCATCACATGAGTCTCACGTGCCAATTTATGTATCTTCTTGGTTATCTAATTGGTGCTCACATCACTAGATTAATTCAAATTAGGAGATATGTACATCTATATGCTTTTTCGCCAGGATAATTGTCAACAGGTGTCGGGCTAACGACGTTAAACAAATGCGCTACTTGGGAGGCAACCCATGGATTCTGTATACTGTGGAGGACTGGTGCACTTCATGCTTTGGCATAGGGGAGTATTTCTTTCCTTCTTATTATTAGTTGATATTCTTAGTATTGTGCCATTGAGGACATTGCCACATTTAAGTGTGGGGATGTGCTTAATATATATATGTGTTTTGTTACAAAAAAAAAAAAAAAAAAAATAAGAAAAAATAAATTTGAGAGCATACTTATCCTTTGTGATCCTACTTAGATTCGACTAGACAAAGTTTTTGGACTATGATAAAAGTTCAAGTGTGGGGAAGTATTCATTGGTTTTCATAAGTATGGGAGTTGTTTGAATTTCATTGTTGGGTACTAGCTTTTGACTTAACCTTCTTTAGCTTTCTTGACATACCTTGTCCCTAGCCCCATTACAACCTGAACAAAGACCTTTTGATTGTCATCGATAATGTATGTTGTGTTAAGAGTTAGATTGATAACAAGGACAAAGCATGTTTATGATATTGTTGGAGTTGAGTGAAACACTTACCCTTGTTTTGAGTGAATATTCTTTGTGAGTGAAGGTGAGTTTTTGCTTTTGGCATAGGAGATCCCAGATTTTGTCTCAAAGATGTGCTCTTGTGTGCTTAGCATGTTTACCAACCTATTCTTACATTTGACATGGATTTCTATAATTTTATGCATCTTTCTTGAGTAAACTATGTGGATACTTGCACTTTAGACACCAAGACATTGCATTTTCATTTTGATTCTTAAGTTGATATGGCATGAGAGGACGGGTGTGTGTGGTGTTGTGTTGATGTGTGATCTTTTGCATGAGTTGGATGGATTTTGTGGGTATATTCACTATAAGCCCTCACGAGACCCTACTCGTCCACTAGGGCTACCTAGGGGTTTAAAGGACTTGTTGCATATGTTAAATGCAACCGTGATCACCTACGGAAGTGGTACTAATTAGTTAGTGTAGTTATTATTTTAGCTTGCACGAGGACGCGCAAAGTGCTAAGTGTGGGGATATTTGATAGAATATAATTTACATATATTTTAGAGGATTTTATTCCCACATTTAATGAGCTTTTGCGAATAATCGTGTCGATTTAATAAGTTTTATTGGAGTTTATTGCAGGAAATAAATAATTCCCAAACTTGGAAGGAATTGAGTTTATTTGGACTTAAATTACTAGAAAATTCGTAACTATTGGGCAGCTTGCGTGTACATCACTGTTTGGGCCATAACTTGAGTTTCAGACATCAGAATTGGGTGATCTTACAGCCCACGCGAAGATAACAGAATTTTCTACAAGTCAAAGGTGGTCCAATATCAATATTCCAACTGGAGAAGCCCAGAAACAGGCCTGAAAGACAGATGACGAATTTCACTTCCTGGAATCCTATTTCAATTCTAATTACGGCAAATCTTGGACAACAAATTCTTATCCAACACAAAGAGGGAAATTACCAGAAGTCTACGAGGCTTATCTAATTCAAGGAGGATATTTCCTTTTTTATTCCTACTTCTATTACAATTGTAATATTTTATTAGCTGTTTCCTACTTAGTTTTGGTTAGCTAATTTTTAGGCTCCTGGTGCCTATATAAACACATCTAGGGGTATTGTTTTATCATCCAATCTTAGAGATCAAAAGCATTGGTACGTATACTTTTGTAAACACTTTTTCTCTATTCTTATAATTATGTGTTCTTATATTCATTCTTGTTTTGTTAATTCAATCATGTGTGAGTAGTTTATTAATCTAGGGTTGAGTTGAACCCTAGTTATGGTCGATGTGTGAATTCCCCAATTTGATTGTTTAATTGCTCTTGCTTATTGAGTTGTTTTAATTAGCAATTGCAGATCAGACGTGATTATGTGTATTGTTTGAACCATTATCTATTTATCAACGAGAGTTGGATTTAGATGGTTGTGATTTATCCAATAAGAACATGAACTTCTCCATGAGAATAGGTAGAACGGATTGTTAGGAAGTTAGGGTGCTGTTATTAATGTCTCTGAATTGCATGATACCATGAGAATAGGCTTGATTGTATTTTAGAGAAGCCATTAATACCCGAGAGGGATTATTGGTATTTATAGGGCGCATCTTTCCTGTTGAGTATTATACGATTAATTGGGGAGGAAAATTCACGATTGCATTGACCATGCTAGTGGGGATACTTAATTCTGGATGTTTTTAGATCTGATTAGTATAAACACAATTCTTCTTAGTATAAATTAGTTTAATTAAATCCTCAAAATTTATTGTGTTACTTGCTTAGCTAAATTAAATCAGAAAAAGACTGGTGATTGGCACTTTTGTCTCTGTGGGAACGACTCTGACTTACCCTACTGCATAGTTAGAAGGATTTGTTAGATTTTTATTATTTGATAGGCACGCGACAGCCTTGTCAAATTTTTGGCGCATTATCATTTCATTGTAACCTAAGCAGCTCTCTGTGATATTTTACATCACTGAGAGAGGAGTTATTAATTCCATACAGTTTTTGATTATTTAAACGTGTGTTAATTGTTATTCTCTCATACAAAATTGATTATATTTGTGTATTCGGCCTAACAGATAGATCCAATCAAAGCTCACCTAGAAATTGGATGGCTCCCTGACGATGCCCAGGAGGCACGAAAACTGTCGGTGAGAGCGTTGAGATAAGCCTTAATTGAAGGCATCCTTTACAAGAGGTCTTTTGTCATTCCGTACTTGAGATGTTTGAGGCCCCAGGAGGCAAAGGAAGCACTAAAGGAAGTTCATGGAGGGATCTGTGGGCAACATTTGGGGGGCAGAGCCCTAGCTCATAAGATCACTCGCTTGGGATTCTATTGGCCAGAGATGTTGGTTGATGCACAGAATTATGTCAAGTGGTGTGATAGGTGCCAAAAGCACGCTCCGGTTGTAAGGCAGCCGCCTGAGATGTTAACATCGATTAACTCTCCTATCCCATTTGCAGTGTGGGGAATGGATATACTTGGTCCATTCCCTGTAGCTTCAGCACAAAAGAAGTTCCTGGTAGTAGCCATCGACTACTTCACCAAGTGGATTGAGGCTAAACCTCAAGCCAAGATAACCACCAAACAAGTTGCACAGTTATTTTGGGAAAGCATAATCTGCAGGTATGGTATCCTACGAATTCTTGTGACGGATATAGGACCCAGTTCAACAATGAAGAGTTCAAGAAGTATTGTGAGGAGAATGCTATTGAGCTTCACTTTACTTCAGTAGCTCATCCTCAAGCTAATGGACAGACAGAGGTAGCAAACTGGATTATCCTTGATGGACTGAAAAAGAAGGTCGAATTCTCGAGGAATACTTGGGTAGATGAGTTGCTGCCTATACTCTGGGCAAACCGTACCACCTACAAGGTGACAACTGGAGCAACCCCGTTCTTGCTGGCTTATGGAGCCGAGACAGTTGTGCCAGTAGAAATTACACATGCATCACCACGGGTGGAAGAATTTGAACCTGAGACTAATGAAGAAGGCATGAGACTTGCCCTCGATCTGATTGATGAGGTTAGGGATGAGGCGAATGCCAGGAATGCAGAGCATCAGAAAAGAGCATCCTTCCACTACAACCAAAGGGTTAAGGAGAGGTTCTTTCGACAAGGTGACTTAGTTCTGAGGAAAATAGAGGCCTCTGGAGTTGGCCAGAAGGGGAAGCTAGCCCCCAATTGGGAAGGGCCGTAACGAGTTCAGAAGACGCTAGGACGAGGGTCCTACAAGCTGGAAACCATGGAGGGAAACGAGGTGCCTCGCACTTGGCACACTTTGAACCTGAAGGTTTATTATGTTTGAGCCATCCTTGTAAGGACTTAGCTTTCTATCTATTTACTAGGAGAAATAGAAATAAGGTTCGAAGAAACCATTCCAGGGCTTATTGCCCCGAGTAGGACAGTAGCAATCTATGTAAGGGCTGAGTCCATTTTCGAGTTTTTAATGCAAGTTTGTTTTCCATTCTATGATTCTGTGATTTTGATTATGTACCAAGCATCTGTTGAGTGTAAGTCTAGAATGACCAAGTACCGAAAATAAATGAACATAAGAATAAGAAAACAAGTGCATAAATAAGAAACACCCCGAAGGGCCAAGGTTTTAAGTTAAGTTACAAACGTAGCTGAATAAAAGTTAAGCCCCGAAGGACCCTGAATGAAAGCTGAAAAGATAAAGCCACAAGCGGCTAACAAGGCCATGCAAGGCCACTTACTCCTACGGAGTATTCCTGTCCTACTCTTCCGAAGACTCTTCCTCATCATTCTCTTCGTCTGAACCCTCCTCTTCTGAATCTTCTTCACCAGAACCGCTACCTGCTTCGGCTGCTACTCCCAACGGTTGTGCTACGGTCTTTTCCACCTCTTCTTCCTCTCCGGAGGGAGATGGAGACACATATGATACGCTGAGTGGCTGTCGAATCATCGCCACCTTTCATCCCCTTGAAGGCACAACTATCTTTCCACGGGAGCTTGAAGAAGTTGAATCAGTGCTTGCTGCACGGGCTGCCTTTTTTAAGCCAGAACCAGAAGATCGACGGCAACCTCTAGAGCCAGAACCCGATGTCTGGGGAACAGTCTTCGTCCCCGAGCCGGAAGCATGATCAACACGGTCTCCACCACTAGCAGCCCAGTTAGGGCAAGGGAAGTTCATCGAGTTGACAACCGATGGATACTTGTGGCTCACAGCATTAATAGCTCTGTCCTAGCCAACAGACATGTTGAAGGGGCGCACCTCGTCGTCATGGTCATCTATGAACTTCAAAAAAGCTTCCGACCTATGGTAGGCATCGATCACCTTGTCATCTTCTGATGATTTCTTTCTGGCCAATGAAGCAAGTTGTCTCTGATAAGAATGAGCATCCGCCTCGGCACAGACAACTCTGGATTCTAGGTCCCGAGTTTCTTCTTCAAACCTTGCCTTCTCTTTCTTCAAGGCCACATTGTCATCCCTGAAGGCCCGGCCTTGATGGGAAACGGATTGAAAATATGCATTGACCTGCAGTGGAGAAATTGATAAGGCATTTATAATGTCGAAACTAACAACAACACCGAACCTGAAAAAAGGAGTGTCGTACCTGATATAAAGCTTGAGCTCCAAGGAGCTCAGACTCTTCAACCTTGTCACCCGCAGCCACAGTCACAAGGTCAGGAGGGGTGATGGAAAGCTAGGACCAGTCCAAGGCTAGATGGGGACTCCCCAAGACAGAGTCTTGTTCGAAGATGCCCCAAGATGGGATGAAAGGGGTCCTAGTATCCCTGTCGACATTTCGGGACCTTTTCCCCGCATGAGAGCAACTCTCCAGGAAGTGAGGGACTCGAGGTCTGTTGGGGTTCAACAACACTTCAGCTTTCTTCATCATTCTTTTAGTCACGATTAGCCGATTTTCAGGTCGGTTATCCAACTCCTCAGCAACTGAAATGCAAAAGGGAAAATATCGGAATAAGATAAAAAAAATTCACAATAGCTAGTGAAGAAGATTACCCTCAATAGAAAGTAAATTGAGGCCAGCTTCTACGAGTTTCCTCTCATTCAGAAAAGTTTTATAATGGGTGCAACCATCATCCTCGAGAAGCTTGTCTCGGTCTAATAACTCTGGTACACTAAGGTCGCACATGAAGTGTGAACTATCTTCCACGATCCCAAACCTCTTCACGAAGAAGTGACCCCAGTCACCCCCTTTCCACTCAAGAATGACAAACTCCCTTGGCCAGGAGTGGTGAGAATCTGGGAAAGAAAAAGAGTTCACCATGTGTGGAAGTTTATTTCGATTTTGAAAACTGATCCACCCTTTCTTTGATTCAGAAGAATTCTTGGTCGTAAAAATACTCCGAAACATCGTAGTACTCAAAGGGATGTTCAACTCGCAGCATCTTATTATGAAGATATTAATGAACCTCCGTGCGTTTGGATATAGCTGACAAGGATGGATTTGAATCTCCGCCAGCAATCTTATAATAAAAGGATCGATCGGGAATCTCAACCCGGCCTCTAGGGCACCCCTGTTGACACAAATCCTCTCAGGATGCCAGTTGCAAGTTCTATCGGTCGGGCTTGGAAGATGAACCTCAGTAACACTTGGAAAACTATATGTCTTTCTGATCTTCTTAACGTCATACTCCTTCAATTTACAAGGACTGTGGTAGGCGTCTAAGCTCGAGCTATTAGGGAATGCTTCCCTCATAATGTTTAATAAATCTAGCAAAGATTCAAAGCGATGCTCAACATACGAAGGGGTTTTTATCTGATTCATACCTTTGGTGGTCCTCGCCTTGCTCCTTTTGGCCACCGCTTCCATCGTGGAGACGGGGGGAGCAGGTGCACGATTGCTCTCTAACTTATTGATCTTGATCTTGAACTTGAACTTGATCTTGAACTTCAACTTGAGCTAGAGAGCTTAAGAGCTTGGAAGAAATTTGAGAAGTGAAGAAGTGAAATGAAATGAAAACTACTTCTCCTCTTTTATAGAAGAGGCATGACTTGCTATACCAGGTTGAAACACAACCTGATTCGCGTTTACAGGTCATCTATCGTTTATAGATAAAAGAAGGATGAAAACTATCCATTTTACAAGGAAAGAATCGTTACAATTCATATCAGTCCGGGAAGAAATGGAAAATATAGATGAATATCCGGTAAAGCTACAAACAGCTGAGTTTTAAAAAGATAATTATGCTTAAGAAATTTAATAGAGGAATTAACCCTAAGCACGGGATTAGCAATGCTAATATAAATATAAGTGGAATCTCAGGCAAAAGTCACGAATGACCAAATTGTTGGTTTACGAATAATAAGATTCAGTTTTCATTGAGGTTTGGATATCGATGTTTCAAGACTGATGTTCAAGCTAGCCGACTGATGATAGCCGACTGAGACACTCGGCAGGCATCAACAGACCGCGAACGACCGACCGAGGCTCCAAGGAAGCGTTAACCGACCGCAAACGGCCGACCGAGCAACCACGGAAGCCCCACTCGACCGCGAACGGCCGACCGAGCTACCACGGGCACTCCAGCCGACCGTGAACGGCCGATTGAGGCCCCCTCGGCCCGTTAGCCGACCGAGACTGATGATCAGTTTTGATTCTCGAGTTGGTGTTGAATTTCAATCCTGTCGTTTTGAACGTGAAAATCAAGACGAAGCTGAAACTGAAATTAGTGCCGTTTAGTGCCGTTTAGCACCGTTTTATGCTGTTTTACACCGTTTAACATCGTTTAAACGTCGTTTAAGGCTTCTAGCGTTGTTTAATGCCGTTTTACGCTGTTTAACACCGTTTAAACGTCGTTTAAGGCTGCTTAACACTGTTTAGTGACGTTTATCGTCGTTTAGTGCCGTTTCAAGCCGTTCAGTGTCGTTTAATGCTGTTTAAACGTCGTTAAAGGCTGATTAGTGTCGTTCAGCACCGTTTAAACATCGTCGTAAATGCGTCGGTCGCTCCACGCTTTACATTAAGACGATAATCGTGAAACACTAGTGTACAACAATAAACCCTAACCCGAGTCTCGAGAAAGGCAGTTAAAACTTCATGGAAAACCTGATCAGTTTTTCTAGAAGTTGGGGGGCAAATGATATGGGCTGAAAGTAAGCCCTAAAGATACATTTAATGTGGCATTAATTAAACCCAGTGTGGTCCAAACGTGGGGCCCATTTATGAGGCCCAAAACCCTAATTCAGTATTAAATTCGTAATTAATATTAAGGTTGATAAACAGCTTGCAAATAAGAGTCAAACAAGGAAATAATATCTTTATGAGTAGCCTCCAAGGCATCAAATTCAACATGGAAACAGACTCCTACAAGGTAGGAGTCTAGAACCTTCCTCAAGGAGGTGGCTTGTCCATCAAGTCTTCTAACCCTACTACGATTCTATGGCTTCCAATGCCTATATAAGGGCCTGACCCCTCATTCTCAGAACTACGTCTTTGGCTTGATTCTCAATAACGAGATACGTAGGCATAATGTGAGGACCGATCAGTCTCGAGAACGGAAACAACCATTAAAGCACGAAGCTCACAAACCCTAGTTTTTATTCCACAACACATTCATTTAAATTTCGACTATCTTGATGGAAATTTTTTAAATTTGGACGATTTATTGATAATTTAGTTCGCATTGCATTTTCATTTAAATTGTATTTTAATTTATGTTTTATGTGTTATTATTTTTATTTTATATGTTTGAATGTATTTTTGAGCACGATTGGATAGCCCAAGTGGTTAGGGCTTATCCTCTGTTGTCTCATGATCTGGGTTCGACTCTGGCTCATCCCGAAAATTTTATTAGAACAGATACTCAATTGTAAGGTTATAAGCCTTATTATTCGAAGAAATGTTTGAATGTATTTTCAATTTGAGTTATATATTGTCAGTTTGAATTTAAGAAATGTAAGCATATTTGATTTAATTATGTTTTAGTATTTTGTTAATATTAAATTAAAAATAAATAATAATTATATTATATTATTACTTAATTTTATATATAAATATCTTTAGTCAAAATTTTATCTGATAAACTGAATAAACAAAATTGAAAAGTTATTATTTTAGTATTAAAATACATTTAAACAGATGAAATGAATATCGATTCAAATTTAGATATTTAGAGCATCTCCAAGAGACTCTTACATTCAATCTTAAAAATAATTTAAATAAATAGCTCTTAGCAAGTTATTACATTGGTTTATGTGTCAAACTCCAACAATACTCTTTATATTAGCTCTTTATTTATAATTTATTCATAAATTAACCCCACTGTAACCAAAAGTTGAGTAAGAATTGATGGACATGAATAGTTTATTATTAAAATTTAAGTTAAGAGCTACTAGTGGCTCTTAGAAATGAGGAGAGAGAAGAGGCTCTTAGTGTTTTTAAGAGACACTAAGAGTCTCTTGGAGCAACATTTTCATTCTCTCTCCTCATTTTTTGAGTTAAGAGCTCAAGTAGAGAGCCTCTTGGAGATGCTGTTAGAGCATCTCCAACAGTATCCTAGCCCATTCCTTAAATATAATATAAAAAATTAGATCTTAGTAACTTAGGACATAGATAAGTAATTTCATCTCCAACAATGTTCCATATACTCATTCCTTATTTTATATTTTATTATTAAAAGTACAACATACAATAGAGAGAGATAGAGAGTGTTTGCAATTTTTTATAATAAAATATAAGTTAAGGAAACCTTAAAATAGAAGAGAGAATTCTTATTTTTAAGGTATGAGAGGAGTGTCCTAGTAATTTAAGGAATTACTAGGACATTGTTGGAACACTATTTTTACACTCATTCCTTAAAATTCAAGTTAAGAGCATGAATAAATAGTCTCTTGGAGATGCTCTTAGACCACTCTTTGAAGATGATCTAAGCTTTCATGCCAATTGCCACATAATAATTGGTTACGGTACTTTGTACTTTTCCGCATCCCAACGCAGTGAATTCAGGATTCCACCAAGAGGTGGACTTCAATTATTGAAAAAAAATAGCGATTTACAAAAAGGGACCAGTTCCACGACCCCCGACGTATATCTTTCAACCCGCAAGGTTTTATTAGAGCATTCTCATTGGGATCCTTATCCCCATCCTCAAAAACTTATTAAAAATAGTAAATTTTCAAACAAAAATAGTAAATTTTCAAAATTGTCAAAAATGTTCTACATTCCATTCCCCATTTTCCATCCCCATATCCCTACATTCCTTTTTATATTACTTCTTTCTCTCTTTTTCATTTAAATTTTAACTATCAAAACTCACCCACTACAATTAAACATATTTAAAAGAGGAGAGAGATGATTTTGATGATGGGGAAAGGGGTTGCACAGTAATTCCCAAAGATGGGGACTCAAAACTTATCCCCAAAATGGGGAACGGGATGGAGGTGGTTTTTTTACTTAGAAACTATTCTTTACCCTAAATATTTGAGGATGGGGAATGAAATGCTAATGCTCTCAGGGATACTCGTAATAATTTATTGCGGGCATAAATTTTAAAAAAATAAATTAAAATAGAAAAAGTAATGAAAGTAGGATAATATTTATCATAGAAATAGTGAGTATGACTACTTATGTGTATATGAATTTTAGTTCAAAATTTGCTTTTTTTCTTATTTTTATTTAATTTTTTAATTTATTTGATAAACTAGTTAAAAATTAAATATCAGGAAAAATTCAAGAAAATGGAAAATTAGTGAAAATAGGATAACATTTATGGCAAAAATAGTGAGTATGAATAATTGGGTGTATGAATTTTAGTTCAAATATGGCTTTTTCCCTATTTTTATTTAAAATTTTAATTTATTTGACAAACTAGTTAAAAATGAGTAAAAACTAAAGAAAATGGAAAATTATTGAAAATAGGATAACATTTATGACAAAAATAGTGAGTATGGGTGTGTATGAATTTTAGTTCAAAATATGGCATTTTTTAATTTATTTTTAATTGGGTCATCGAGAAGTATTTTTAAAAAAAATCAAAACACGAATAAGGGACGAAACCCAGTTTAGGGGTACTAGTCGAAGTACTAGTTGACCGTTAAATTAGCAAATCAAATTAATTTATTTTCTTCTAGAAATTTTGGCAATAACATTAAAAAGGATGGATCTTGAAATCCATACGGTTGAGTTATTTTAAAAAAAATTGAAACACGAATAAGGGATGAAACCCTGTTTAGGGGTACTAGTTAACCGTTAAATTAGCAAATCAAATTAATTTTTTTTTTTTTGAAATTTTGGCAATAACATTAAAAAAGATGAATCTTGAAATCCATACGGTTGGGTCATCGAGAAGTATTTTTAAAAAATCAAAACACGAATAACGGATGAAACCTTGTTTAGGGGTACTAGTTGACCGTTAAATTAGCAAATCAAATTAATTTATTTTTTTCTAAAATTTTGGCAATAACATTAAAAGGATGGATCTTGAAATCCATACGGTTGGGTCATCGAGAAGTATTTTTAAAAAAATTGAAACACGAATAAGGGACGAAACCCTGTTTAGGGGTACTAGTTAAAGTACTAGTTGATCGTTAAATTAACAAATCAAATTAATTTATTTTTTTCTGAAATTTTGGAAATAACATTAAAAAGGATGGATCTTGAAATTCATATGGTTGGGTCATCGAGAAGTATTTTTAAAAAAAATCAAAACACGAATAAGGGACGAAACCCTGTTTAGGGGTACTAGTTGACAGTTAAACTAGCAAAATCAAATTAATTTATTTTTTCTGCAATTTTGGCAATAACATTAAAAAGGATGGATCTTGAAATTCATACGGTTGGGTCATCGAGAAGTATTTTTAAAAAAATCGAAACACGAATAAGGGACGAAACCCTATTTAGGGGTACTAGTCAAAATACTAGTTTACCGTCTTCCATTGCTGCTACTACTACTACTACTACTATTTTTAGTTGTTTTGTAGTTTTCGTAGTGAGTCTGACTACATGGGTGTGTATGAATTTTTATCCAAATTTTGGCATTTTTTCTATTTTTATTTAATTTTTTAATTTATTTTACAAATTACTTAAAAATGGATGGAAAATTAAATAATTAGAAAATTAGTGGAAATAAGGTAAATTTCAACACAAAATTAGTTTGTATGACTACTTGGTTGTGTATGAATTTTAAATCAAATTTCGATATTTTTTCCTAATTTTATTTAATTTATCAAGTAATTCTACAAACTACTTAAAAATGAGAAAAAAATTAAATAAATAAAAAATTAGGTAATATTCATCACAAAAATAGTTAGCATGAATACTTGGATGTGTATAAATTTTATGTTAGGCCGAATACACAATTAATAATCAACTTTGTATGAGAGATTAACAAGTAAAAGCGTTTATGCACTTTAAAAAAACTTCTTGTATTTCGAACCCTCTTCGTGATGTAAAATATCACAAAGAGCTGCTAGGTTACAATAAAGATAATTCGTTATCGATACCCTTCTAGGGTTAACCTATCTGTATTTATATAACATACAGCTACGATACAATCTCTAATTGATATTCCTAATAATCAGCTATACAATGATATCAATTACAGATTGTCACACGTCTCCTATGTCAACTCGATCTCTTTGATAGCTATACAATCTTCAAAGATATCGCTTCCATAATTAATCTTCAATCACTATTGAACAGTAGACGCGCTTCCTCCAGACAGAGTTTAACAAACTCTGTCGAGCTTCCAACTGTCAGAGTTTACTCAAACTCTGACTGCTTCTAGCTAA
Organism: Saposhnikovia divaricata; assembly: GCA_036435485.1. Lineage (NCBI taxonomy): Eukaryota > Viridiplantae > Streptophyta > Magnoliopsida > Apiales > Apiaceae > Saposhnikovia > Saposhnikovia divaricata. Next base: position 59,864,446 of record CM071597.1, on the reverse strand, counting down.
ACTCTGATAACTCCCTGTAACACTTAAACACTGATTAAACCACATCAATTATATTTAACAATCTCCCCCAACTTGTTCATTAGCAAAAATGTACAAGTTAATGACAGTAATTGATAATGTCAAAACAAATAGACAAATACAGTGTTTATACAAATTCAGAGTTTAAGCTTCTACTTAATAAAAACTATAGAGAATAAGAAAATTCTTACAGAACTTAATCTCTTATCATTTCAAGATCTGGCATGGTTCTGAGATAATCAATCAACAATCTTCTTTCTGCATTTTCAAGTTCAATCTTCATTGCTTCTTTGATTTCTCTGAGCTGAGGATCACTTTCATCTGTTTGGTAGATAGCAGCCCTAAGATCATAAATCTTGTTCCTTCTCATTTCATTACCCAGTCTGATAAATCTGACTTTTTCTGCCTGTGTGTTGAAATCAAGTACTGTGATTCCCAAATCAGTTTTTAACTTTGCAGTACCTTTCTTCATTTCAATGAGATTGCCTTGGTAATCCCTGTACTTAGGAATATATCTGCTATTGTATTTCTGTCCTCTGATTGCCAGATTCTGAGTCATTTTCTGTCTGAGCACATTAGCAACTGACTGAGTCCTTCGACTATTCACCTTGAGAAGATATAGGACATACTCTAGTTCTTCCCAACATTTCAAGCCAATATCATCCTCACCAACTTTGAATACTGTCCCATCAGCCATGAAGTATAAAAGAAAATCCTTGTCTAAACTCTTCTGATGAACTAACTGCACTGATTCCAGTCTGTCCAAACTCTCTTGAGGAACACCACGACCTGGAACAGCCAGTGAAGAAGGATCTCTAGGACCAGTATATTGCCTTTTGTCTCTATGTGAACCTAGTCCACCCTTATTATTACCAACCTTGCCAGATAAGGCTTTTCCATCAGAAACATTCATTGAGACTCCAGATAACACATTTGGATCAGAAATTGTTCCTTTTCCAAAAACAGATTTCAACTGTGAAGAGTGTAAAGGTGTGATCATTGCTTGTGATTCAACAGAAGTTGTAACTTTCTTCTGTGAACTTTCACCTTCAATGCCTTTTAGCTTGAGTTTAGCCTCTGCTGCAATTGCTTCCTTTGAGAACCGAGAACTTTGACTAACTTCAGTCCTTTCTCTGATCACAACACCTTTAACAACAGGTCTAGGAGCTTTTCCTCTTTGTACCTTATCAGACTTTAAAGCTTTAAGATGTTCTTCTTGTAAACTCTTTTCCTCAGCTTCAATGTCCTCAATCGTAACTCCTTCCTCATTCTCTTCAATGAATAGCTTAGCAGCCAATTCTTCATCAGTTTGTGGATTAGAAGATAACAGCAAACTCTTGGTCCTTGAAGTACCTTGAGTATCAGTATTTCTCCCAACAGACTGTGATTTTGATGACTTGCTAGTTCTCAGAGTTTGAATCTCTTCAGCCTTTTTCTTTCCTTTGTTACTTGCCCCTCCATCTCCAGCACTATCCCTTCTGACAACTCTCTCCCCCTTTTTGACATCATCAGGCATAAGGATAGAAGTAATTAACTCCAGGGAGGTAGCAATAGAATCAATTTTAGCAGATAAGTCAGACTGGTTCTCTTCAACTTTAGTCAGCCTGGCAAAGAGATTGTCTTGAGCTTTAGAGAATTTTGTAGTCACTAGTTTCGAATCTCTTTCCATCTTCATCTCTCTAGCTACAATCTCATTTCGCAAAGCAGTGATTGCCAAATTAGTATAATCAAATCTCCTATCCAAAGTTTTAACTTGAACTATAGTTGCTTTCAAGCAAGAAAGAATCTCTGGATTGGAGATAGTATCAGCACTTTGCTTAACAAACTTAGCTGCTCTTTCTTGTGGAAAAATACAATCTTCTTTGTACCATTCAGCAGCATTCTTGGCAAATTGTGCTCTCTCAACTTCATGAGAAGTACAAGGTTGAGGAAAAGGTGTATGTTTATTGTCAGTTTGTACTGGTGCACTCAGAGAAGCATCAGAGTTTGCACTACTGTCACCTTCAGCTTCAACACTTGTAGCTTTAACTGGTTCATCTTCAGCCATAGGTTTAGCAATTTCTTCTGTAGGCTTGTCAAGATTTTCTCCATGTTGCTCAGGCTCAGCAACAGGCATTGACTGAGAAGTGACTTTGGTTGCCTGATCAATTTCTTCACCTTCTTCAACAGTTTGGTGAGCATCAGATATTAACTCAGTATGAGATGCCACAGCTTCAGAAAGAACAGCCGTAGGTTGATCAGCTACACCAATATCAGAGATAGGATCAGAGAATGGAATAAATGAATCAGGAACATCATTTATCGGAGAAACACCATCTCTTACATCCTCTTCTGCAGGCATTTTTTCCTCTGCAGGCATTACATCCTCTGCAGGTATTACATCCTCTGCAGGTATTGCATCTTTCTCAACCTCAACAGGAGGTGTTTGCTGTGAAACAACCTCTGGAGCTTCAAGATCTTCATCCACAGAATCAGAGAATATCAGTTTTCTTCGTTTTGCTAGAGGTACATTGTCTGAATCCTCTTTACTAGATGGTGACTTAGGCATGTTTGCCCGAGCTTTCATTTTTTTCCCCCTTCTAGTGTAAACAGCTTCAGGAGATTTCCGTTTTGATTTTCTTTGTGTCTCTTCCGCCTGCTTTAGACTTGCACGTCGTTTAGTAATTGCCTTCTTAACTCTTTGTAATCTAGACTGTGATGCTGGTGGAGATTGTGACGAATCAGAGTTTGTGTGTGAAGTGGGTGAAGGTTGTTTTGTAGGTGCTGACTGAGCAGGTGATTCAGTGTTTGGTTCTGGTTGAGGTTCAGGATGTGGTTCAGGTTGTTGTTGTTGTTCAGGTTCATCTTGTTGTGGTTCAGGTTGTTGTGGTTCTTGTGGTTGATTGAGGAAATTTCGCAGAGCAAGAGGCATGACAAAAGCAGGGAGATGTGCTTTACCAACATCCTTGTTAGTCATATCAGAGAATATTCTCTTATTGACTCTAAAAGGATCAATTTCATCAATTTCGAGACCAGGTACACATGCATTGAACAGCATTTGACAAAAACGAGCATAATAAACAGTAGTAGATTCTGACAGTTTATCACCTAAGCTCACCAGAACATGTCGACCAAAATCAAAATTAGTACCATAGAGTAGAGAATACCCGATTTGGAGACTGTCTATAGGAATGGCATCCCAGTTGGTAACTTTCTTCTGGAACGTCCTTGTGATGCAATCAAAGAAAAAGTTCCATTCCTTTCTGAGATTTGGTCTCTTTATACCGCCAATCTTGTCAAGAGATTCCATGTAACCTATCTCTCGTAGCATCTCTCTCAGATAAGTTTCATTAACCAGAGTAGAAGAAGTATGTGTGTCAAACCCCATTGTATCTCGTACAGTCTGTGGAGTAATCACATAATCTTGGTCTTCGTAAGTGAAGATAATGGTAGGAGTTCCACTCTCTCCTCCATCCTCATAAACTGAATTTTGCCAGAATGTAGCAATTTGAGACGCAGAAAGAGTAGCAGGTCCAATCAGAGCCTGTCCAATCTCTGAATCCCTCAAGAAGTTCTGCATGAGATGAAACGATTCTGGAACGCGTTGATGATATAGTGGAGCTTCATAGTTGTTAGGAACAAACCGTAAACCAAGAGCAGTGAATGCTTTAGATGCCATTGAGTTAAGAAATTTGCAAGAATTTCCAAGAGATATGTATGTAGAAAAGGTGTTTGCGTGAGTGCCCAAGAGAAAAATAAGAAAACTGTGAGATGTAAGAATAAGGCAAAATCGTTTGGACACAAAAGTGATTAAAGTAATGAAAAACTCAATCTCTTATGTAACAAACACTCAATCAGTTCCTAGATTAATGTGTAGTGGGACACGATAATAGATAAGTGGGACACATTAAAGGGCGAGTGGGTCACGTGCGCCTATTTTTAAGAAGAGTATATTAAAGAATTAAAGCATTAAAATATTTGATTTAAACAAAAATCAAATAATACTCTTTTAAAAATATCTGGACCCAAGTAAAACCAGAATTTGAAGCGTTTACCTGTTGCCTTTAATAACCAGAATACGAAGCGATTAAGAACTTCGTTCTTACCCATCTCTATTTAAGGCCTAGAGACTTGCTCAGATTATTTCATTAAATCTTTAACCTTTCAGTCTCCCCTGTAAAATCACAAACCCTTCAAACCAAATACTTTTGAAAAACAATGGCCAACCTTACCATCAAAGAAAAGAACCTTCATCTTGTCGAGAATAGGGACATCTTCAGCTATACGCGTGAAGAATTTGAAGCGTTTGAGTGGGAAAGGCAGCTTGAGACGCTGTGGCTGCAAATGGATGCTGGTCTGGAAGAGCGAGAGAGAGAGAAACCTGCAAGGGTGATCGACATCGATGCTGCCCTCCAAGTAACATTGGCATGGCTCTCCTCGAAGGCGTCCTCATCCAACACCACCAACCATTGTTAATGAATATGTCAGCAAAAATAACCTTATCCCTTCAACTTCCACCCAAATAAAGTGGCAAAGATGGGATCTGGGAATTTTTGCTAACAATGGAGTGGTGTGGACGGACCTTTTACTTTCCTGTTGAATAGATTAGCAGATAGAGAGAACAAAAAGATGTAATATTTGCTTGTAATCTCTTTCATATTATCAATGAAAATTTTGTTTCTCTAATCATATTCATTGTGTTCTGCAACTGTTATTTATGCTATATGAACTGTTCTTCAAGAAAATGAATCAAGAAGAGAATATGAAGACTAATTAAAGTAATCATATAAAGAACACATTCATCAACTATCCACTGATTAACAGTTGTCAAAAACCCTACTTACTCCAAGACTTTCAAATTGTCCAAGTGAAAATTTACCTTAGTGTACAAATCACGAATCAACAGCGTTTGTCAATTCTCCAACTTTATCACCGAAACCCTTTCATAAATTGCACAGTTGTGAATATTTGTGTGTGTGAAGCAGAGTTTACTAAGTCAATTTTTAGAGCATCTAATTTTTCATAAAATCCATAAAGTAAATCAATAAACACTGGATGCACAAACTGTCATAGTAAACACTGACTGTATGATGAAAGCTAAACTCTGAAGTAATCGAACTTTATACAGTAATTTTTATTTTATACCCCCTTTATATGCATTTTTGTTTTTTTTTTCATCATTTTTTTTTCTTTTTTTTTTATTCCAGTAATCAGAGGTTGGAACCAGTCACCAAAAATTCAAAAATTTTAGCCCTTATCATTTTGATAAGTTCCTGGGTCATCCTAGTATTTAACTAGTCACCAAAAATCAGAGAATTTTAGCACATATTATATACCAATAGGTTCCTGGGTCATCCTAGTATCCAACATAACCTCAAAGGAGTATAACAACCTATATACATTTTCTTTGGGGTATTGCAGTAAGCATTTTATTTTATCAGAGTATAACTAACAGAGTTTAGAGTTCATCAACATCAGTAGTTTTTCATGAAAGGTAATGCACACAGTATTTATAGACTGAGAGTTTAGGACAAAATAAACTAAGAGATGCTATAAATATGAGCCAGTATCATGCTGTGTTAACTTTCTGCACAATCTAAGATTAGATCACAATAACTCAGAAAGATTCATGATTAATTGCTGAGAATCATGCTTCATACATATTTCTTCATTGGTGTTTTCATTCAGACAAAAATCAACTCAGAGTTCACAGAGTTTATCAAACTTATTAACACTGTATGACATACAGACATACTGACAGAGTTTAACAGAGTATGCATAACAGAGTTTAATCAACAGAGTTCACTTAGCATTTAACCAATCAGGAAATATGATTAATACATCACATAAGTAAAGTTTGAATCTAACCAACATTTCTAGTCAGAACCAGAGACCAGTCCTAGTTCATTGACCAGTCTTGTAAATGTAGCTTCACTCAATGGTTTAGTGAAGATATCTGCAAGCTGTTGTTCTGTAGATACAAAATGTAGTTCAATATTTCCTTCTTCCACGTGTTCTCTGATGAAGTGGTACCTTATGCTGATGTGCTTGGTCATTGAATGCTGTACTGGATTACCTGTCATAGCAATAGCACTTTGATTATCACAGTAAATAGGAATATTACTGTACCTCAATCCATAATCCAGCAATTGATTCTTCATCCATAAGATCTGTGCACAACAGCTACCAGCTGCAATATATTCTGCTTCAGCTGTAGATGTGGAGATTGATTTCTGTTTCTTGCTGTACCAGGAAACAAGTCTGTCACCAAGAAATTGACAACTTCCACTAGTGCTCTTTCTGTCTACCTTGCAGCCTGCAAAGTCTGCATCAGAATACCCAAGTAGCTTGAAATCTGATTCTCTGGGGTACCACAGACCTAATGATATGGTGCCCTTGAGATACTTGAAGATTCTTTTCACAGCTGTCAGATGTGGCTCTCTAGGATCTGCCTGAAACCTTGCACAAAGACAGGTTGCATACATGATGTCAGGCCTACTAGCTGTCAAGTATAGAAGAGATCCTATCATGCCTCTGTAGTTTGTCATATCCACTGAAACTCCTGTGTCTTTGTCCAATTTAGTTGCTGTTGCCATGGGAGTTGATGCAGATGAACAGTCAAGCATACCAAATTTCTTGAGAAGATTTCTGGTGTATTTTTCTTGATTAATGAAAATTCCATCTTCTGTTTGTTTCACCTGTAGGCCTAGAAAGTAACTAAGTTCTCCCATCATGCTCATTTGATATCTGGACTGCATGAGCTTGGCAAACTTCTTACAGAGTTTATCATTAGTAGACCCAAAGATAATGTCATCCACATAAATTTGAACTAAAAGGAGGTCACTTCCTTGATTGAAATAAAACAGAGTTTTGTCAATTGTTCCTCTGTTGAATCCACTTTCTAGAAGAAACTGAGCAAGTGTCTCATACCATGCTCTTGGTGCCTGCTTAAGTCCATATAGTGCCTTATCTAGCCTGTAGACATAATCTGGATATTTGGGGTCCACAAATCCTGGTGGTTGTTCAACAAACACTTCTTCTTCAAGCTTTCCATTCAGAAAAGCACTTTTCACATCCATCTGGAACACTTTGAATTTCTTGTGAGAGGCATATGCTAGAAAAATTCTGATTGCCTCCAATCTTGCTACTGGAGCAAATGTTTCATCATAGTCTATTCCTTCCTGCTGTGAATAGCCTTTTGCTACAAGTCTAGCCTTGTTCCTTGTGATAACACCTTCACTGTCAGTCTTGTTTCTGAAAACCCATTTTGTACCAACAATAGATCTGTTCTTTGGCCTTGGTACAAGTGTCCAAACTTCATTCCTTTCAAATTCATTTAACTCTTCCTGCATTGCTGTTATCCAGTCTGCATCTTGAAGAGCTTCTTCCACTTTCTTTGGTTCATTTTTAGACAAGAATGCATGAAACAGACATTCACTTGCAGTAGCACTTCTTGTCTTTACTTTTGCATCTGGATCACCAATTATCAAATCAGGTGTATGTGATTTAGTCCATTTCCTAGCAGAAGGCAAATGACTTCTATCAGCATGTGATCCTCCCCCTTGATCCATGCTCTCCTGATTTTGTTGTGATCTATCTTCGTTTTCTGAGACTCCCCCTGAACTTGACTGCCCAAAGTCAGAATTTGAATTTTCAGAGTTTGAAGCATCAGAGTTTGATCCAGATTTTTCAGTTGACTCAGTATCAGTGTTTGAGTCTTCATCTTGATCATGCTCCCCCTCAACTGGTTCTCCCCTTTGTTGTGACTGAGAAGTTTCTTCAGAATTTACCAGTAGCGGTTCAGAGTTTGTTTCAACAGAGTCTGTCAGAATTGTTTCATCAGAGTTTCCTTCATCAGAGTTTAAAACTTCATTTTCAAAGTTCAGTTGATCATATACATCTTTGTCTTCAAGTCCAGTTATCTTCTTATCATCAAAAGAAACATGTATAGATTCCATGATCACTTTAGTTCTCAGATTGTAAACTCTGAATGCCTTTGTTGACAGTGGATAGCCAACAAAAATTCCTTCATCTACCTTTAGCTCAAACTTGGTCAACTATTCTGGATGAGTCTTCAAAACAAAACATTTGCACCCGAAAATATGAAAGTATTTCAGGTTAGGCTTCTTTTTCTTCACCATCTCATATGGTGTCTTTCCATGCTTATTGATCAGTGTTGCATTTTGAGTAAAACAAGCAGTTTGAACAGCTTCTGCCCAGAAATAAGTTGGCAATTTTGCTTCATCAAGCATAGTTCTAGCAGCTTCAATTAAGGTTCTATTTTTCCTTTCAACTACACCATTTTGTTGTGGTGTACCAGGTGCTGAAAATTCTTGTTTCACTCCATTGTCCTTGCAGAATTCTTCTATTGTTGCATTTCTGAACTCAGTTCCATTATCACTTCTGATGATTCTGACTTTGTTGCTTGATCCTTTGTCCAGAAGCTTCACATGCTCCATCAGAGTCGATGCAGTTTCATCCTTCTTTGCTAGAAAATACACCCAAGTGAATCTAGTGTATTCATCAACAATGACTAAAGCATATTTCTTCCTTGAAATAGACATAACATTTACTGGACCAAAGAGATCAACATGCAGAAGATGATAGGGATCAGTGATAGAAAATTCTGTCTTGCTCTTGAAAGATGACTTCCTTTGTTTAGCCTTCTGACATGAGTCACATAGGCCATCAACATTTAACAGGGTCTTTGGGAGTCCTCTTACAAGATCCTTTCTGATCAATTCATTGATGTTGTTCAAGTTCAAATGTGAGAGTTTCTTATGCCACTTCCAACTCTCTTCACTAGACATCCTTGTAGACAGACAAATAGCTTTTCCAACAGAGTCTATCAAAAGCTTGATTTCATAAATGTTGTTTTGCCTGTAACCAACTAGAACAACCTTTCCTGTAGATTTGCTGATAACTTCACAATATTCAGGTTGAAAATCTACATGATATCCCTTGTCACAGATTTGACTCACGGATAGCAAGTCATGCTTGAGTCCTGGGACATGAGCTACATTGTTGATGATGACATTTCCAAGATTAATATTGCCATATCCCAATGTTCTTCCTATATTGCCATCACCATAGGAAACTTTTGGGCCAGCCTTCTCCTCATATTCTGATAGCAGGGCTTTATTTCCAGTCATGTGTCCTGAACATCCACTGTCCACTACTAGGGTTGCCTCCCTGTTACCCTGCAATCACAAACAATTACTGAGGATTAGTTTTAAGGATCCAGACTTGCTTGGATCCTTTGGCATTCTTAACTTTGTTAGCTTTTGCAGCGGAATTAACATTATCAGAGTTTGAGCTAACAGTATCAGTGTTTACACTTGCAGTATCAACTTTAACCCATTTCAGATTGGGTTTCAGTTCATAGTAATTATGATAGATAGCATGATATTCTCTGCAAGTATAGATGGAATGCCAAGTGCTTCCACAGTGTGTGCATAGTGTCTGTGGCTTAGTTCTAGCAAAATCCTTCTTTACCTCAGACTTTGTAGGTAAAGAATTTATATTTTTATTCTTCTTGCAGAAATTTGCAAGATGCTTAGTACTACCACAATTATGACATGTCTTTCTTGGAGCATAACTAGCAAGCATTGGTTTATTTCCTGAAGTGATGCCTACTTTTCCATTTCTGTTCTTGTTTGACACTTTCTTTTTCTCAACAGATTTTAACTCCTTCAGTTTATGTTTGAGTTGTTTATCTGTCATTGAACCAATATTAACCTGTTTAACACTAGTTTTTACTGGTTTTCTTTTGACATCTTCCTTTTCATTTTCAGACAAAAATTTACTGGTTCCATGAACAAATTTAGTTCTGACTTTAACTTGATTTTGAAATCTAAGTTCATCTCCCTCATTATAACCTAGACCAACAGTGTCTGTTTGAAAAATCTGTTGAGTGTCCTTTCCAGAATTAGTCCAAGTCCTAATTTTATTATTTGCTTCCTCCAACTCTGACTCTAGTTGTTTATACTTCTGAAGCAAATTCTGTTCTTTGCAAACAGCATCATCTCTCTCTTTCTGAACTTGTTGCATGTTTTCAAGTTTCTCTTCAACAAGTTTATTTCTTTCTTTAAGTTCAGAATTTTCAGCTTTTATCCTCTCATTTTCTAAAGTCTGATCCCTATAACTTATATGCAATGACTTAAGAAAAATTCTTAATTGAGCAATGTCATCAATATTATAAGCATATGTAGTTAGAGGTACCTGATTTTCAGAGGATTCTGATTCAGTAGTAGCCATGAGAGCATAGTTCACTTCTTCATCAGAATCTGAAGTATCTGCCCAATCTCTGCCTTTAGTGTAGAGTACCTTTCCAGTTTTACCCTTCTTGCACTCAGGAGCATAGTGACCCATCTCCTTACACTTGTAGCATTGAATTTCAGACTTATCCTTCTTCCCTTTAGAATCTCTCTTATCAGACTTCCTGTAGCTTTTCCTGTCTTCATTTGAATCCCTAGAAAACCTTTTTCCTTTCTTGAAATTCTTGAAGCCCATTTTCTTGAAAGTCTTCACCATTAACACAGCCATTTTCCTCATTTCTTCTTCATCATCCTCAGAGTCAGATGATTCAGAAGAATTTGAATCATAATCAGAGTTTGGTGATTCACTTTCTGAATGTATGACCAAAGCTTTTCCCTTCATTTTCCTTCTTGTTGCCTCTTTCTTCTGAGGCTTCTCTTCAACATTAAGAGCAACAGACTTTCCTTTCCTGCTTGATCTCCTGTTTCTCTGTTCCATTTCCAACTCATGAGTTTTGAGCAGTCCATAGATATCATCAATCTCTGTTTCAGCAAGATCATAGTTGTCTCTAATAGTGGTTGTTTTCACATCCCACTTTTCAGGTAGAGAAAGAAGAAACTTGAGATTCGAGTCTTCTAGATCATACTCTTTGTTGACCAATGACAGATCATTAATCAGTTTACATAATCTATCAAATGTTTCTGTCATGGTCTCTTCAGGTTTAGCCTCAAAATGCTCATACTCTTGTGTGAGTATGTTTCTCCTATTCTTCTTAATAGCTGCAGTTCCTTGACACCTGACTTCAAGAGCATCCCATATCTCTTTTGCAGTGGTGCAGTTAATGACTTTGTTAGACATAACATTGTCTAAAGCACTATGCAGTAAATGCCTAACTTTTGCATCCTTAGCAATTGATGATAGATCTTCAGGGGTCATGTCCTTCTTTTCCTTTGGAACCATTTTTGCTGCTTCACCAGCAACTGCAACAGATAGCTTTGTAGGATTGTGAGGGCCTTCATAAATCCTGTCAAGATATTCTGGATCTGTAGCCTCCAGAAACATAGTCATCTTGACCTTCCACATAGCATACTCTAATGGCCTCAGAATAGGAACCCTGATTGGTTCATAACGACTCACAGTAGTAGGAGCCTTTTCAGAAACAGTAGGTGTTGGTGGAGGAATTGCTGACATGATTATTGTTGTGTTTGGATCTTAACCTGTAATAAAGTAACAGATTGGCTCTGATACCACTTGTTAGGCCGAATACACAATTAATAATCAACTTTGTATGAGAGATTAACAAGTAAAAGCGTTTATGCACTTAAAAAAAACTTCTTGTATTTCGAACCCTCTTCGTGATGTAAAATATCACAAAGAGCTGCTAGGTTACAATAAAGATAATTCGTTATCGATACCCTTCTAGGGTTAACCTATCTGTATTTATATAACATACAGCTACGATACAATCTCTAATTGATATTCCTAATAATCAGCTATACAATGATATCAATTACAGATTGTCACACGTCTCCTATGTCAACTCGATCTCTTTGATAGCTATCCAATCTTCAAAGATATCGCTTCCATAATTAATCTTCAATCACTGTTGAACAGTAGACGCGCTTCCTCCAGACAGAGTTTAACAAACTCTGTCGAGCTTCCAACTGTCAGAGTTTACTCAAACTCTGACTGCTTCCAGCTAAACTCTGATAACTCCCTGTAACACTTAAACACTGATTAAAACACATCAATTATATTTAACATTTTAAATTAAAGTTGAGATTTTTTTCCCTATTTTTATTTAATTTTTTGACTTTTTTTCCTATTTTTGTTTATTTATCAGAATTCATGCCGCAATGAAATATTGCGGGTGCCCGTGTTAGTCACAGAGGCATGCCTGAATACATCTAATAACAAGCCTAAGTATGTGTAATGTTGTGCATTACCTACATGATCTCTTAACTGATGGAACCTCTAGTTGTAGAGTTTCTATTTGTTCTGTACTTGTAATAGGCATCAAATCCTAGTTGTGTAACTGTACTTATAAAGTCAAGAATAATGCTTGAAAGAAGTTCCAAGGTTCATGCCTCAAGCAAGGAGATAAAGACTGCTGAATAATCACAGTTGGGATTTGAAGAAATGAAGAATTTGCCTAAGTACCAATTCGAGAAGTACATTTGTCTATTCGAGAAGTCTAGCATTCGAGAAGTCAGAGATTCGATATCTCAGAAGACACTATTCGATATCTCTGAATACACTGTTCGATATCTCAGAGATTCGATATGTCTATTACTCTATTCGAGAACTCATGGAGTCAACAAGTCAAAGCATCATTCGAGTTCTATAAGAGTCAACAAGTCAATGCTCTATTCGATATCTCAAGGACTAAAGAAGCTATCAGAGAAAAGAGCTATTCGAGAAATGATTCGATATGTCAATATAACACTATTCAAGAACTCAGAGTTATCGATTAAGTCAATTCTAGTTCTCGAATCAATCACTTAGCCACTTCTCGAATACATTCTTGGAGACAAAATACTGAATAATTGTACAAGTCAGAAACCTGCAACAAGCCAAGACGCTTTATTTGACTATGTACTATAAATCACATTGGAAAGCCTACAACGAAGCTTGGAGAGATAAGACAAAGGGACAAGGAGCTAAAGAAGTGGATCTGAACAGGCTTTGCAAAGTCAATTCTGTAGCCGTTTGGACTCTTACTCAAATAAGATAGACAGACTAGAAAGTATTTTGTTTACCTACCTTATTTGTAGTAAGTAGGTGTATCCATGTCTATAAGGATACAGCCTCACTTCCTTAGCAGATAAGTTGTGAAGAGATAAGATTTTCATATACATCACAAGAAATATCTCTCTAAGAAAAACGAAGCTGAGAATACTACCATTTGTATTCACAGATTGTAGCAAAATCTTTATCTAATAAAATATTAGATTAAAGTGATATTGTGTTGTGTTTGTCTTTGTTATCCGCACTTACATATCTCACACACTCAACACATATCTTGCTGCAAAGATTCAAGAACGTAGAAAAGTTTAAGAATCCATTCACCCCCCTCTGTATTCTTTTACTGTATTCAATACTCAACAAGTGGTATCAGAGCAGGCTGTTTAATATAAACAGAAAACGATCATGAGTTCGAATACACCAACGACTACAGGTACGGTGAAGGTCCCTATGTTCGACAAAGAGAATTACAACCTCTGGAAAATAAAAATGCTGTTTTTCATCAAAGCTGCCAATCCTCTCTACCCTGACAACCTCAAGAATGGTCCATTTGTACCACAACAAGAAATTGCTGAATCTACAGTGGGCACAATAGTCATTCCTAGATCATATGTTGCAAAAGAGCCATCCAAATTGATGGACTCAGAGAAGGAAAAGGTTGCCCTAGACAGTCATCTCATGTTGCTGATCATAGACTCCATGGATATGTCGATGTTTGCCAACATAGCATCATGCACATCAGCCAAGGACATGTGGAACCACATCAAGGTATTATGTGAAGGGATAGAGGATGTAAGAGAGAATAGGAAACATATACTGGTCACACAGTATGAGGCTTTCATGGCACAGTCCAAAGAAAGTATTACTGATATGTTTGAGAGATTTCACAAGCTGGTGACTGAGCTTCAAATGAATGGGAAGGTTTACAGCACTAAGGAATTAAACATGAAGTTTCTACTATCTGCACCAAACCATCTAGAGCAAAGGGTCGTATCTCTAAGAAAAAGAGATTTGAACAAAGTCACATATGATGTGCTCTATGGGGTTTTAAAGACTCATGAGCTTGAGTTGCTTCAGAAGAGGGCTATCCAAGCCAACCAAGGCAGAATGATAAACACATCATGTGCCTTGATTGTCAACAAATCCGTTCAAGACCTGGAAGCATCTACAAGTCAACTGAGAATAGAAGAGATAGTAGATGATGAAGAAACTGAAGAAGAAGTGACTGAACCTGTTGAAGAAAAGGAAGAAGATGAGTTCTACACTCTTGAAGAGTTGGATGCCATGGAAAACACTTCATATGCTTTTATGGCTAGAAAATTCCCAAACATCAGATTTAAGAGGAATCAGCCCTTCAAGTCTAGATCTCAAAATCATTCATTCAACAAGAGCAAGGCACCTGTGAAACCAAACAAAAACAAATTCAAAACCAGCTATGTGGATAGGTCATCTGTGAGATTTTATAGATGCAATGACCTAGGGCATTTTGCCAGTGAATGCAAGAAGCCTAAAAAGAAGGATAAGGAGTTTCTTGAGCTTCAAGCTAAGTATGAGGCTCTGCTAAAGAAGCATACAGCAGGTAAGGCCTACATAGCTGAAGGGAAGTGTTGGGATGATTCTGATAGTGATGGAGAAGAACAAGAATTCTGCAACTATGCCTTGATGGCCAACTCCAAGGAAGAACCATCTGAATCAGACTCTCAGGTACCATCCCTCACTACTATAGACATGTCTGTTTCTGAATACAAATCTATGGTTGAACAACTATCTGTTGAGATGTTTAATATTCATACTAGTATGACTGCTGATAATGAAGAAATTGCTAAACTGTCTACTAAGAATGAACTGTTGAACAAAAGAAATGAAGAACTAGAACTAACTGCTATGCAAGTAGAAAACCTTAAACAAGTCAAGTTGAGAAAGCTCTTAGGGATGAACTAGCTGAAAATGAATTTAAATTGAAAACATTTAAGAATTCCTCTAGTCTATTGCAGTCCTACCATGAGAAAAATCTAGCTAGACCTAAGGCTGCCATTGGACTTGATTATGACACTCTCAAACAGAGGAAAGGCTATGTAGTCATTGACGATGACATTGTTGTTCAAGAGGAAGTGCCTCAGGTTTTGAAAAAGGCTGAGACCCCAATATTTAAAACACCAACACTGGAGATTGATGAGGATGCCTTACTCATTAAGCAAATGTTGGATGATGAAGATAAGGCACAATCAAATGAACAACAAGCATCCTCTAAGAGTGAGAATGTCAAAACCAAAGCCAAGGAGCCAGTAGGAGGTAGACCTAGACTTGAGAAATTTGTGAAGTTTGTTTCAGCTGGGAATAATGAGTTTGAGAAGAAAGTGGCTAAAAAGAAACAAAACAGGAATGGCAAATTAGGGATTAACAAGGACAACAATTATGCTTATGTGCCAAATGCCCCTAGGAAAGTTTGTCAAAATTGTTTTAGCACTAATCATTTAACTCATGCATGCAAGAAACCATCCGGTAGTGTTGCTAAACCATTCTATGATTGCTCTGTGCCTTTAAGACACAGAGACTCTCCATTCTGTGATAAATTTGATTGTATGCCATGTAACATGAATGTAATGACTAGTTGTTTTAATTTGAGAAGACAATTCATGGAAGGTTGCATCAGTCACAATGTTCACACACACTACACAAGAACAAAGTCTTCAAGTCCTTCTAAAGATATGAAGGTACCTCTGTCACCTAAGTCTAAGAACCCTGATTCTAAGACTTCTAACAGTGACAAGAAGACTAACATCAAGAAAACTGATAAGCATGTTGTTTATGATAAAACTGTTGCTAAGCCACATGGACCCAAACTTGTTTGGGTACCAAAGGAGAAGTAATACCTTTGTGTTTGCAGGGCAAAGAAGTGAAAGGAAGGTCATGTGGATTTTGGACAGTGGATGCTCAAATCATATGACTGGTGATATAGCCCTGCTATCACAGTATGAGGAGAAGGCTGGCCCAATGGTTGCTTTTGGAGATGACAGCATTGGCAACACACTAGGATATGGCAAGTTGGAAATTGGAAATGTCATCATTGAAAATGTAGCACTGGTCAAGGGGCTCAAGCACAATCTACTGAGTGTTGGTCAATTTACTGACAGAGGCTTCAAAGTGAATTTTGACAAAGATGAATATTTGATCACCCACAAGAAGACTAGTGACTTTGCTCTATCTGGAGTAAGGAAAGGAAGCCTGTTTGTAGCCAATATGAACTCTGCAAACAAGGACAAAATTTGTTGCTTTTACTCAAAAGCATCAAATGAAGATAGTTGGCTGTGGCACAAGAAGCTATCACACTTGAACTTCAAAGGCATTAAATCTCTAGTCAAAAGGGAGTTAGTGAGAGGCATGCCCACACTTGAATTCTGTCAAGAAGGAGTGTGTGAGGCTTGTCAAAAGGGAAAAATGAAAAGATCAAGCCACAAGTCAAAGATAGTGACATCAATAACCAAGCCCCTACAACTAATTCATATGGACTTGTTTGGGCCTGTCAATATTATGTCACTAGGAAGGAAAAAGTATGCTTTGGTGATGGTTGATGATTTCACAAGGTATACATGGGTAGAATTTCTGGCATCAAAGGATGAGGCTCCACAAGTAATCATTGAGCATATAAAGAAAATTGATAATGAAGCAAAGGCCAACAATGCAAGTGTGATTGCATTAAGAAGTGATAATGGAACAGAGTTCAGAAATGCCATGCTTGAAGCATCCTGCAAAGAGAATGGTATTTCTCAACAATTCTCAGCTCCAAGGACTCCACAACAAAATGGAGTTGTTGAGAGAAAGAATAGAACTCTGATTGAGGCTGCTAGAACAATGTTACTTGATGCAAAGATGCCTACATGTTTTTTGGGCTGAGGCTGTGAGCACTGCATGCTATATCCAAAACAGAACCCTCATCAACAAAAACACTGGAAAGACACCTTACAACTTGATGACTGGAAAGAAGCCCACTCTAAAGTATGTTCATACTTTTGGAAGCAAATGCTTTGTGTTAAAAGACAATTCAGAATATGTTGGAAAGTTTGATGCAAAAGCATTTGAAGGAATTTTTCTTGGCTACTCTATGGAAAGAATTGCATACAAAGTTTATGTCATCAGTCAAAAGAAAGTTATGGAAAGCACAGATGTGACATTTGATGACAGCAAATTACCTGGATTAGAAGAAGCCAATGATGAAGATAAAGATCCTTTAAAGTTTGACAATCTAGATGATTCTGATGAGGAGATTGAAACTGAATTTGAGCCCACAATCCAACAAACTCAAGTGAATGAAGAACCTGTGTCAACCAACAATGAAGAAACAAGCATCCAAGACACACCTGTGATTAGTGGCAACTTCACAGGGGGAGGAAATGTAAATGATCATGATTTGGATGATGAAGCAAACTCAAGGCTCAGAAATCAATCTGAACATACAAGGAAATGGGATAGATCACATACTACAGATCAGATAATTGGAGATCCAAATACAGGAGTGAGGATAAGGAGAGCAACTCTAAATGAATGTCTCTATGGTTGCTTTCTATCCCAAGTTGAGCCTAAGAAACTTGATGATGCATTGTTGGATCCTGATTGGATAATTGCTATACAAGAGGAGCTAAATCAATTTGAAAGAAGCAAAGTATGGGAACTTGTGCCTGCACCAAAGGATAGAACCATTGTTGGAACAAAATGGGTTCTAAGGAATAAGATGGATGAAAATGGTGTAGTCATAAGAAACAAAGCAAGGTTAGTTGCAAAAGGATACTCTCAACAGGAAGGCATTGACTATGATGAGACTTTTGCCCCTGTTGCTAGACTAGAGGCCATCAGAATTTTCTTGGCATTTGCTGCACATTCTAATTTCAGGGTTTATCAAATGGATGTCAAGAGTGCATTTCTGAATGGGGAGTTGGAAGAAGAAGTATATGTGCAACAGCCACCTGGCTTTGAGGATCCACAATTCCCTCACTTTGTCTACAGATTGCTTAAAGCATTGTATGGACTTAAGCAAGCTCCTAGGGCATGGCATGACACATTATCACAATTTCTACTGGAGAATCAATTCACTAGAGGCACACTGGACAAGACACTGTTTTACAAGAAACATGGTGATGATATTATCTTAGTTCAAATCTATGTGGATGATATCATATTTGGCTCTACAAATGAGAAGCTGTGTGAGAAATTCTCTAAGCTCATGCAGAGCAGATATGAGATGAGTATGATGGGAGAATTAACATTCTTTCTTGGGCTGCAAGTGAGTCAAAGGAAGGATGGCATTTTTATAAGTCAAACCAAATACATCAAGGATCTATTGAAGAAATTTGACTTAGAAGAATGCTCACCTGCAAAGACACCCATGGCCACTGCCACCAAGTTAGATGAAGATGTTAAGGGCAAGAAGGTAGATATCTCAATCTACAGAGGCATGGTTGGTTCTCTACTCTACCTCACTGCTAGTAGGCCAGACATCATGTTTGCAACATGCTTGTGTGCAAGGTTTCAATCAAATCCAAAGGAATCACATATGATAGCAATAAAGAGGATTTTCAAATATCTGAAGGGCACACCAAACTTGGGGTTATGGTATCATAAGGACACAGGGTTCAATCTGGTTGGTTATTCTGATGCTGATTATGCTAGATGCAGAGTGGATAGGAAAAGCACCTCAGGTAGCTGTCAGTTTCTTGGACAAAGGTTAGTCTCTTGGTACAGCAAGAAACAACAATCTGTGTCAACTTCCACAGCTGAAGTAGAGTACATAGCTGCTGGAAGTTGCTGTGCTCAAGTGCTTTGGATCAGAAACCAACTTAGAGATTATGGACTTGTGTTGGAAAGAATTCCAATCTTGTGTGACAACACAAGTGCAATCTCTATAGTTTCCAATCATGTCAATCATTCTAGGACAAAGCACATTGACATCAGATATCACTTCATAAGGGAGCATGCAACTAATGGAACCATTGAGTTACATTATGTTCCCACAGAGAAACAACTAGCTGGCATATTCACTAAGCCATTGGATGAAGCCACCTTCACAAGGTTGGTTAGTGAGATTGGAATGCTAAATTCTTCAAATTCTGGCTAAGTGAATATATCAACTAGATTGTTGCAGCAGTAAATTCTTACTTTATCAAATGCTCAATATTTTTGAAGTAAGTATTGGCTGGAGTATGATTTATAAATATTCCACAATGCTGCATATGTTGAAAATCATACATCTTTAGCTTGAAATTTTTGTGAAATTTTGAGAGAATCACTATTTAATTTGGTAGAATATTCTTCAATGAATATTTCTGGTAAATTTTAAAAGATAGTGAAAATTGAATTTTATGAGTGAAAAGTATAGTTCGATAAGTCAGACTTCTCGAATGGTTCATTGTTTTGTCATGGCTTGAGTTCTCGAATAGGCCTATCTAGAACCCTCTAGAGTTCTCGAATAGTGTCTTTTGGAGAAATCGAATAGCACTCTCTGAGTTCTCGAATAGAGTATTTTAGTTCTCTAGTGATGGAGTTCTCGAATACTGTATTTGAGTTATCGAATCATTTGAAAAGGCTGATTTTTCGCTGACACTTAATCGCTTTTTGGATTTATATACAAAATTTCATTTCACTCATAAAAACATATTTTATTTAGCTTAGAATTATTTTCTGAGTTAAATAACTGCCAGCTGTGAGTTACAAACTGCTTGAAATATCGAATAAGCTTTTCTTGACTTATCGAATAGTTATTTTATACTTCTCGAATGACTGACTTGTCGATACAAAACTTATATCTAATCGACAACTCAAGTCACTTACATATATACAATTCCACAACTGTTCAAATCATTTCATTCGATTTCTCAGGCAGCTAAAGTTCCAAAACCTCTGTAAACCCTAACGTCAAAAGCTAAATTTCTTCTTCAACCTTCATTCTCTTCTCATCTCTCTGTGTAACAATGGCAAATACCCAACTCACAATTCCTACCCACACCAATTTCATAGCAATAACCAATGATGTTGAAGCACCCAATGCAAACTTTAAGTGCTTCGTTCGATGGATGGCTGAATCATACGTCAAGGATGCACTCTCAGCCAACCCAACTCTGTATCTAGACTTACTAGAACAATTTTGGAGAACTGCTACTGTGGAGGTCGTGACCCTAGGGAATGCAATAACTTCATACGTAATCTATTGCAAGATTCAGGACAAGGAAATCACCATCACTACTAAAGACATGAATCAAGCACCGGGGTTACAACAAGGAGTGTATGACAGTCAAGCTACTGATCAGGAATTGGAAGACTTCTTTGATTTTATCAACTACTCAGATAGAATCAAGCTTGGAAATTTGAATAGGAAGTACTTGAGGAAAGAATGGAGCTATGTCTTTGCCACTCTTCTTCAAGTCTTCACAGCAAGGAAGTCCAGCTTTGATCAAATCAACACACCTGTTCAACAAATAGGATATGCTCTAGCATATGGGAGAAAGATTGATGTTGGTTTGATCATAATGCAAGAATTGTATGGGAGACTTGGTAAGAACTCAGCCAAGAGAGGTAATGAAATTTTCTTCCCTCGCTTTATTCAATCTGTACTTAATTTCATAGATGCCAAATTGATTGAATTGCCTGGGTTAGACAAAAATAGAATAGGCTATCCGAAATCCATGACCAAACTCATTTTTGGTAGCTTGGAGACTAGGAATGATGTGGATGTAAGACTCAAAATAACTCCCCTTATGGAGAGTTTATTTAGGACTTATCCCCACAACATGCCAATATGTGCCTCAAAATCTGAGTTAGCTAGGCCCAAGCAAGTAGAGCAAAATGCTAACCCAGGGCCTGCTAACCAACCCTCTCAGCCAAGCACTTTACCAAACACAGAGCCAACTGCATCATCCTCTCAAAAGGGTGATGTTAGTAAAAAGAAGAGAAAACAAGTTGCTTCTGAACCTCTAAAAATCTTAACTGAAGCAGCCTTGGCTGTAGAATTAGACATAGAAAGTGAGGAACCTGAGTCACCCTTACTAAGGCCAAAGAAGAAGAAGAAGAAGTCTAAAACTAACTCTTCAGTCACCCAAATGACTGAAGTTGTAAAATCAGGGGCAAACAGCTCACTAGATATATCCTCTCAACACGGTGCATCTATAGAATCAAGCATCCTCCTCAATGCACCTATTTGTAAAAAGTCAGCACATGGGAGTGATAAGGCTGGCACAACACTGAGTGGAGAGCACATCACAATTGAAACTCCCTCTATCTCTCAGGGGGAGTTGCCAAAATCTAATCTACAACACACTTCTCTTCCAGAATCTACCACTCATATTTCTTTGGAGCCTGCAACTCAAGCAATTGAGGAGCAAGGCATTGATCATCAAGAATTCTTTTCTCTTGATGAGCCAATGGATTCAAGTGACTTGGTGCATGACACCTTGCTCACCACCCAGGTACCACATTTAGATGGTCAGGGAATGCATGCTGGGGCATCTCCTAATAACACCATCACAAACACAGAGGATTCACTATTTTTAACTAGAGACTCTGTGCCTGTGTCAACTACTGTTGTAACTCATCCCACTCCTGTGGAGACAACAGTAGTAGAGTCTTTCCATCCGGTTACAGAAGTTGTATCTGTAACTGAGGAGTCTAGCTTGCCTAGCTCTAGCTCTGACTTTCTGTCACAATGGCTGAAGCCTGTGCAACATGACAGTGCTTCAGGATCAGGATCTGTTCCACCACAATTGACGGTTGAAGCACTTCAAAGCTTAGTTGTGGATCATATTCCTGAGTTTGTAAAGATAGCCCAGAACTTGGTCACCTCCAATGTGCCAAATCCAGATTATGAAGCAATATTGCTCTGCCATAGAGATGATGAGGAGATGCAGAAAACAAAGATACTTGATGAGGCTGAGAGAGATGGCAATGTAGATTCCTGGATGCAAGGAACTTATGATATCACTCTCAATGAAGCCTTACAGTATCTGAGGGAAGAGTACATCACTTCACTAGGCTCCAATGCTAAATCCTTAACTCTTGGTGAAGTGTATGAAGCCATCAATGATTCATACAAGGGATTCCTCAAGGCTGCACACTACCTGGGTAAAGGTGTCAAATCAGAAATCAACAAGGTAAGTGATGCAACAGACAAGTCTGTGGGAGAGATAAAGAGGACTTTTGATTCCAAATCCCCTCAACTGGAGACTATAGTCAAGGACATTCTAGCCTGTAAATCTACCTGCACCAAGATGGACAATGGTTTGGCTATTCTCAAGGATGCTGTCACAGGACTAGGGCACAAATTCCAAAATCTCACTGATCAGACAACTGAGGCCAATGCCATGCTTAGGACACTCTTTTCAAATCAATATGGAGACAAGCTGGTCACTGAGGTCCCTGTGCATGAGATGTCTAGGTTTGAAGTGCAGAGACTTAAAGAACAATCCCTGTCTGGCTTCAAATCTACTGCATTGTTCAGCAAGGTAGATGCACTTGAAAAGGAGGTAGCTACTCTCACTCAGTCTAATGCTCATCTTACAGACAAGGTACAAACTCTGACTGAGCAGTTGAACACTCAAGCCACCACCACAGCTGATGTTCTTCTGCATCAACAATCAATGTTGTCTGCAATGATGAAGCACATGGGTCTCCCTCTACCTGAAGAATCTTCAACCCCAAAGGTCACTCCTACAGCCTCTATGCCTGACAACAAGCCTAAGGGGGAGAAGAGGACATCAAGAAACTCAAATACAAAGGGGGAGAAACCACCAGTAAAGGGCATCAAAATCATTGAAGGTGGTCATCAAAGAACTTCAAAATCTTTATCATGTGCCAAGCCAGTAGAAGTGAAGGTGGTCACTGAGGCCAAGCTACAAGAAATTACAAACTCAAATGTCTATCATTATGATGCATTATTGGAGTTTCTGAAAGTCTCAAGAAAACAGGCTGGTGACACTCAATTGTATCTAAGGAGATTGAAGGAGCAGATCGATTACTTCACTGTGATACCTAGAAAAGTTGATAGCTCATGGCTCAAGGAAGTAATGATGGTAGCAAAATCCAGAATCTGGCATCTAACCTACAAAACTCTACAAGCCTTAAAACATTCAGAGATAGATGCGCTGATTGAGCTCATAGAGAAGAGGAGTGTAAATGAAAACAATAAGAGTCTGTATGATGACTTGAGGAATGGCCAACCTTCAAGGCTGCCAGAAGTGATTAAGAAGCCATGGACAATCATCTATCAGTCTGGCACCAGAGTTGAAGAGATTAAACAATTGGTCATTCCCAATGATCTCACTTCTCGAAATCACAGACTCATTATTGCCATCATTGATCTACGGCAAAAGAAGAAGGGGACAAGTACTGCTGAAGAGATAGAGGCACTGCACATTCTCAGATCATACATTGCAACTGGTGTAATTCCAGAAATGGCCAAGCCAAGGAGGAATAAGGATGATGAAGATGAAGACAAGAGTGATGGGAGGAGAAGTCATCACAGGAGTGATAAGGGGGATGAGGATAAGAAGAAGAAGAAGAAAGACAGCAAGGATAAGGAGGATGATGACCAAGGCAAAGTCTATGAGAGGAAGAATGGAAAACAGCAAGCCTTAGGCATTGCTAGCAGTAATCTCACCACAACACAAGACTCTAAGTCTAGGGTGAATGTTGTCAGTAATGACCTACCAAAATCTAATCCCCTGGCTTCTGCAACTGTTTTACCACCTCAAGAAGAGAAGAAGATTCAAGTCAAGAAACCATCTGTATATTTCAAAAAGCAAACTGCTAATGCAATACTACAATGGTCTACAAACAAGGGTCACATCCTACTGCCAAGCAACCATGTAAAAAGGATCAAATTCAAACAAGCTGCAGGGAAACCAAAGCTATCCAAATCAAGGACTCTGACAATCTATCCAGGCTTAAAACTCCAACCACTAGATGAAGATTTTGATGAAGACCAACTGCAATTCTTACAAGCTCAAAGAATCTACCATGTTGCCATTGTTGATAACTGCCTTGAGATCAAATATACTGATGGAAGGGAGGAGAATTTCAAACAAGGAGGATGTCAACACTGGGGCAAGCTACATGACATAGAAAGAATCATTGCATTGTTGAGCTCAGAAGATAAAGTGGAAAGAGTATGGAAGCTGGAGCTAATTGATTTTGTGAAGATGAAGAGAGATCATGAGGAGAGAATCAGAAAAGAGTGTTTTGAGAAATGGCTAGAAAGGGAGAAAGAAATTGAGAGACTGGAGATTGAAGCAGAAAAGCTAAGGGCAAAGGGATTGTGTAGAGTTTAGTTTAACCCCTATGTGGTGAAGTATAGGAGGAGAAATGGGGATCAGGTCCACATCAGAATGAATCTACTCAACCACTATCCTGCAAACATTCTGAAACCAGTACTTGAAGATTTCAAAGACTCAATTTTGCTTGAAGAATTGGATGCTATGGCAGAAATAATAAAAGCTATGGATGAGAATACAAGGAAGGAGAAAGAAAGAAGACAGAAAGCATATGATGATTTGCAAGCCAAAGCTATGGAAAGGGAAACAAATGACAATGGCTAGTACTTCATCATAGGCTGTAAGATTACTCACCCTGTAGTTCTATCCACATTGCTAATCAAAATTCATACATGTACTGTCAAGTTTTATCTTTATGTATGTTAGGCTTGTTATCAGACATTAAATTGTGACTAAGGGTCTTACTCACAATTTGGGGGAGATTGTTAGTCACAGAGGCATGCCTGAATACATCTAATAACAAGCCTAAGTATGTGTAATGCTGTGCATTACCTACATGACCTCTTAACTGAGGGAACCTCTAGTTGTAGAGTTTCTATTTGTTCTGTACTTGTAATAGGCATCAAATCCTAGTTGTGTAACTGTACTTATAAAGTCAAGAATAATGCTTGAAAGAAGTTCCAAGGTTCATGCCTCAAGCAAGGAGATAAAGACTGCTGAATAATCACAGTTGGGATTTGAAGAAATGAAGAATTTGCCTAAGTACCAATTCGAGAAGTACATTTGTCTATTCGAGAAGTCTAGCATTCGAGAAGTCAGAGATTCGATATCTCAGAAGACACTATTCGATATCTCTGAATACACTGTTCGATATCTCAGAGATTCGATATGTCTATTACTCTATTCGAGAACTCATGGAGTCAACAAGTCAAAGCATCATTCGAGTTCTCTAAGAGTCAACAAGTCAATGCTCTATTCGATATCTCAAGGACTAAAGAAGCTATTCGACATCTCAGGGATTCGATATGTCAAAATGCTCAATTCGATATCTCAAGGAGTCCCAGAGAAAAGAGCTATTCGAGAAGTGATTCGATATGTCAATATAACACTATTCGAGAACTCAGAGTTATCGATTAAGTCAATTCTAGTTCTCGAATCAATCACTTAGCCACTTCTCGAATACATTCTTGGAGACAAAATACTGAAGAATTGTACAAGTCAGAAACCTGCAACAAGCCAAGATGCTTTATTTGACTATGTACTATAAAGCACATTGGAAAGCCTACAAAGAAGCTTGGAGAGATAAGACAAAGGGACAAGGAGCTAAAGAAGTGGATCTGAACAGGCTTTGCCAAGTCAAATCTGTAGCCGTTTGGACTCTTACTCAAATAAGATAGACAGACTAGAAAGTATTTTGTTTACCTACCTTATTTGTAGTAAGTAGGTGTATCCATGTCTATAAGGATACAGCCTCACTTCCTTAGCAGATAAGTTGTGAAGAGATAAGATTTTCATATACATCACAAGAAATATCTCTCTAAGAAAAACGAAGCTGAGAATACTACCATTTGTATTCACAGATTGTAGCAAAATCTTTATCTAATAAAATATTAGATTAAAGTGATATTGTGTTGTGTTTGTCTTTGTTATTCGCACTTACATATCTCACACACTCACCACATATCTTGCTGCAAAGATTCAAGAACGTAGAAAAGTTCAAGAATCCATTCACCCCCCTCTGTATTCTTTTACTGTATTCAATTCTCAACAGCCCGCAATGAGACATTGCAGGCAGGGGATGTACGCAGGAGCTCTGGACCAATTTCCGTACATAAAATTTTATACTCTCTCTGGTCCATAATGTAAGGCACTCATGCATTCCTAGATCCTAAATAAATAAAGTTCTACTTAACATTTTTTTACGATCTAGGAATGCGTAAATGCCTTATATTGTGGACCGAAGGGAATATTGTCCTTGGTTATTTATTTGAATGTACTTTTTATGTTGTACTCCCTCCGTCCCAACAGGTTCTTTACAGTTAATATTTTGGGACGTCCCATCCATTTCTTTACATTACCAGAAATAGTAACTTTTAACAATAAAATACATTATTACATCCACTATTTCACTCTACTTTTTCAACACTTTACACTATTACATCCACTACTTTACTTATTTTAATAATAAAATCATTATTACACCCAATACTACACTATTATAACCACTATTTAAATTATATTTCTTGGTCTCCGTGTCCCAACCATCTGTAAAGAACCGGCTGGGACAAAGGGAGTATTGATGAGGTTGTGTTTTAGGATATTTTTTGAAACATTCCTTTGATTTTGGTACAAATTTTGGAAAAAAATTTTAAGTCAAAATAAATTTTAGGAAAATTTTTAAATCAAAATTACGCGCGAGATATCAAAAGATAGGACTTAATAAAAATCTTAGGTAGAATAGAAGTATTTCAACAGTCACTACTGACATTATGTATTGTAATTCATTTTTAATATTATATTATATTTTTTTACATATTTACACATATAAGTGGGGCTTTTTTTGGAAACATACTGTCAAATTCTTCATTTTTTTAAATGAATGTAAGACGTGTACAATATTTCCTCCTTCAAACTATGATTTAAGCTGAATATCTTAGATACATTTTGGTTGATAGTTTTTATCAAGATATTTTAGTTTACAGTTTATCTACTGTGTACACATGAACACATAATAAATAAGAATTTAATTGACATTTTTTGATTAATTATATTTTTATTAATAATGATGAACTTCATGTATATACCAAAAATCTTATCCAATAAATTAGACAATTTATTAAAAAATAGTTGTTAAAATGGATCGATAGACACACACTAGAAAAATTCTTTATTTTAATAAAAGTCAAATGTTATATATTTATTTATTACTCCGTCCAATACCAAATGATTCCCTCCTTTTTCATAACTATTTTTTTGGATGTGGTCAAATATATTACGAGTACGACCCATGCATAATAATTAATTTAGACAAAACTGTACCCAAGGACAGTGTTCTGTTGACAATGTGTATAATATAAACCCAATTAAAAGGTTTCTTCTGAAAAAAAAATAGTTTAATTTGACATTGTAAAACTTCATCAACTAGATAAAACCTTACATTAATTTGAAGCAACGAAAGAGGGAGTGGTTCCTGTGAAAATACAAATCACAATAGGGAGTGGTTCCTGTGAAAATCAAATCACAATCTAAGGAACATATGGAGGCTCAGGCAAGTGCATGAGCACTGGTATTTGCAGATCGTTTAATTAGATTCAATCTGCTATTACTGATAAACTATGCAACAAGTCCTATTAGGTTATGCATGCATAACCTGCCAGTGCACCACAAGGCTTTCCACCTCAATCGCTATGCCATATCAATGATACTTCTTGGCTACAAGACAAAGAGGATTCTTCTTATGCATTGATATACCAGGCAAAACTTGAGTGTCTATATCTTCCTTCACCAGTCCTGCTGGCAGCTCCCAATCAAATGAATAGAGTAGATTAGAAAGTATAAGCTTCAGTGTAGTAGTCCCCATATACATTCCAGCACAGATTCTTCGGCCTGCTCCAAACGGAATGAACTCGAAATCTTGTCCTTTAAAGTCAACTTCACTGTCCAAGAATCTATCGGGGTAGAACTCCTCTGCATTTTCCCAAACTTGAGGATCCCTCCCAATGGCCAAAGCATTCACATAAACTATAGTCTTGGCTTTTATTTTATATCCATCTAACTCGCAGTCCTCCATAGATTCTCGAGGAATTAAAAGAGGAACAATAGGGTATAATCTCAAAGATTCCTTGATAACTGCCTCTAAATAAGGAAGCTCTATGTTTTGTAGATCTCCTTCATCTATTCTGTCTTTCCCATTCATTAACTTCCTCACTTCTTCTTGAGCTTTTTTCATTGCTCTCGGATTCTTTATAAGGTTTGTCATTGTCCATATTGTTGTGCCTGCTGTTGTTTCTGTTCCAGCAACAAATATATTCTGCATACGAATGGAAATAATCAAATTGTTAGTTAAAAGGGTAACCAAAAGTTCTTCTATACAATGACTATGCTGATGCGAGAATATTGTGCACTTTGTACGAGGGAAAAAACAAATAGAGATACTTACCATTAGAATTGCTTTGATGTTATCCAAAGTAATATCAATTGAAGATGACTGAGTATCATTTTTCAACTGAAGTAAGATGTCAATAACATCACCCTCCATGGAACTTGGCCTCGACGGACTAATGTGCTCATCAATTAGTTCTTGATAAAACAAATCCATGTCCTTGAAAATTTTGTCCAACCTAGCAGTTGATCCGATCAACTTGTCTAGCCATCCCAATAATGGAAAACTATCCGAAAAGTAAAAATTTGCCAGCACAACCTGACATTCATGAAGCATCCCCTCAAATCTTCTCATGTATGCTTCATCAAATTTCTTCCCAAAAGCAACTCTACAAACTATAGTACTTGTAAGTGGCATTATTTTACCAGTTAAATTCGTGACTTCACCCAAAGAACCTTCTTCAGATATCCTACTAATCATCTGAAAAACTTCTTCTTCGCGAACAGAACGAAAGGAATGGACTCTACTAGAGCTAAAGAGATGAAGTGTGACAAGTTTTCTCATCTCTTTCCAATAATCACAGTAAGGAGACAAAACAACATCAGAGCAATTATAAGACATTTTTTTCAACCCAAACAAAGTAGGTCTGCTACAGAACGACAAGTCATGAGTTTTTAAAACTGCCTTGGCCAATCTCGGAGAAGAAATGACTATAGCTGGCAAATAACCAAGTTTGAGATACATAACTGGACCATATATTTTCGACAGTTGCCATAGTTGGTTCGAAAGGTTAGAAATATCGAGCTGGTGCAAATTTCCAATGAAAGGAAGTCCCCGTGGACCGGGTGGATTCGAATGCTCTGACGATGAATTCGAATTTCGGAAAAATTTGTGAAGAAAAAATATGACAAGGGAGGGGAGAGCAAGAAGAAGATAGAAATAAAATGAAGCCATTATTGGTGGTTGGGGTCGAGTTGCAATATTTCATGGCGATAATGTGGTACAAATTTTGGTCCTTAAGTAAACTTTTTCATGCTAGTTACTGTTGTCAGCCCAGTGCATGTTGGTATACAAAATAATCTAAACAGTTTACTTTGCACAAATATTTTAATTGTTTTGTCATGTTAGAGCATTTCCGTAGGATGTTAAACGGATATTTCGGATCCGGATACGATTATATCCGTATCCGTATTCGAAATTATCGAATTCGGATATTGATAATATTCTATTTATTTAGAATACAGATAATATTCTATTTTTTTCGGATACGAATACAGATATTTCGGACGGATATCGGATTTTCCAATTTTTTGATATCCAAATTGATAATATTTTAAAAAAGGACTTATATTATGATATATTTTTAATATAATATATTAATATATTATATTTATATCATATATATGTTTAAAAAATGTCTACACTTAAATATATATCTTTGAAAATTATATTAAATAATGAACAAAAACATATATTATTAATTATAAATATATTATAAATTATAAATATTATATATAAATATATATTAATTTTTCCATTTTCGGATTCGGATATGCCGGATTCGAATACGGATAATATCCTATTTGTTTCAGATGCGGATAATATCCTATTTTTTCGAATACGAATACAGATATTTCGGACGGATATCAGATTTTTCGAATTTTGTTGACAACCCTACATTTCCGATAAAATTTGCTAAAAAAGTTCCAATTTCTTGACAAATCATCATATGTATTATTTATTATTTTTTCTTTCTTTCATATCAATTTTGAAAATAATTATTCAAAAATTACTTCAATAATTAACATCTTTAAAAGTCAATAGTTGGCATAATTAGAAATTATCAATGTGATCCCAAATTATCAAAATATATATAATATCTAAACTATAGTAAGTATGGATAATATACACATTTGATATTTGGTTACTTACATATGTATTTAATCTTTTGAGGAAGTTGGTCAAAAATGACAATCTTGTTAGAAATTTTTTTGATAATTTTTTAATTTCAATAGATTGGCAATCAAAAATATTTTATCACATTAATTTTGACAATTTTTTGAATTTTTATTGGAAATGCTTTTAGAGGTTAGTAACTCGCTGTCCAGAATCGGAAACCAAAGATACCACAACACGAAAGTCAATGGAATTTGCCAAAATACAGGTCTAATAATTCTAATTTATACTGCAAGATATTAGCTGTGCATCGAGATGACATGGGTAGAATCTAGAGCTCGTTAGAGCAATTCCAAAAGATCTTTTATAAGATGCTCCAACATGTTCTTAAAGTTAAGAGTATCATGTCATCCCTTATCTTTAAGGGCTCCTTTATTTCATTTTTGTTAATAAAATATTATTTTCCCTACTCTTTCCAATTGTTTCTCTCTTTTTTTGTTCTTGCTTCCTTCCTTTTATTTATTATTTAATAATTATAAGGATCAATTATAAGGAAGCTTGTTGGAATTGTCATACCTTACAATATACTAAATCACAAAGAGCCAAATATTTTATAATATTAATAAGAAAAACACAAGGAGGCTCTTCAAGTTGCTCTTAATCCTTAACACTAGTGGATCTTTTTGCTCTCTTTGCGAGTTTTACGTTATACTATTCATACATTACATATTCGACAAAGAATTTAGGTGGTTTGGATTCGAACTCGTTTATTCTGTCTAGTTTAATTTAAACTCATATATGAATTGAATCTGAATAAAAGAGAAACCATTTAATTAAATGAATCGAGTAAAGTATATTCTAAACTTTATAAAATTCCGATTTGAAATTCGAAAACCCAACTCAACTCGAACACGAATCGTTTATAATTACATTCCATTTTATAAATTTTATTATTCATAAATTACAAATTTGTTAAACGTTTTTTTGTATTAATTCTTAGATTCTTGATCAGTTTGCGAGTATACCAATTCGACTTTTATTAATTTAGCTCGATTGATTCGCGAGTAAATTCAACTCCATAATTAAATGAGTTGAGTTCGATTAAATATTTGAGCTTATTTAACTATGAGCGGCATAATTCATGTAAAAGTATCCGACTTGAACTTGTTTAGTAATTAACCAAATCGACTCTTTATATACTGGGTGCAGAGAAAATATGTATAGAAAAATTAACAAAATGAGTTGGATTCTACTAATTAATATTTTTATTGATTAATATTAATGTGAATGCAGGGGATTCATTGAGTTATAACCAATCAAATTGAGACACTTATCATTTTGTTAAATTTTTCATAAAATTTTATGTAACTTTAACATTTTTCCGGTCAAATTACAGTATTATGTGCAAATACACATATATATATATATATATAGGTCATTGCTCCATAAAGAACACTCTTATATAATGAACAATAAAGAACACTATGAAATTATTTATTTCAATAGATCCAAAGGCTTCGCCAGGGGCACCCAATACAAAAAATTCTTATTTTTTATCCTCTTTCCATTCAGCAAAAACAAAAGTAATAAAAAATAAAAAAAAATCACTGCTCACTGATTACGTCAACAGTGACGTCATCATGAACAGTGATTTTTTTTTTTGCATGGATAAAGGGTAAAAAAATAAGAACTTTTCGTATTGGGTGCCTTGACGGAACTCTTAGATTAGATTAAATATGAGTGTTATAATGGTGTTCTTTATTGTTCTTCATATAAGATGTTTTTCATGGAGTGCAACTCACACATATATATATATATATATAGGGTCTTGTTCTAATAGAAACTAACTTAGAATAGAAACTAGAAACTAAACCTAAATTAAATATTTTAAGCTAATCTAATGACCAAATTAGGGGTACTCCAATACAAAAAACGTTTAAAATTATTGTCTCTATTCAACAAAAATATAAAAAAAAAATTTAAACAAAAAGTTACTGTTCACGTGCTGACGTGGCACGTGAACAGTAACTTTTTTTAAAATTTTTTTTATTTTTTTTTATATTTTTGTTGAATAGAGCCAAGAATTTTAAACGTTTTTTGTGAAGGTGTCCCTAGCGGGGCCATTAAAATAAATGAAATATAATTTATTTAGTGTAGCTTTCTTGTTTCTATTTTAAGGTTGGTTTCTATTTGAACGCTAGGTTATATATATATATATATATATATATATATATATATATATATATATATATATATATTATCCTACACTTCACGCAATATTGAAAGTCCAAATCTCTGATTTTAAGTTATCAAATCAAAAGTACCATTATACTAAATATTATTTAATTATAGGAATGACCGAGTTAAATTAAATTAGAAAACTAGTGTACATATTTAGTTTTAAGAATTTTAATCTAATCAAAAGGTCTCCAAAATGCTGGTTCTTTGCCACTAATTTCCATTAGGGCTGCACAACATTTCGGAACAGTAATTTACTTATTTTATGTATATAAACTTACAAAAATAAATATTAAATTATTAAAAAATATTTTATATAGAAATTAACTAACCGATCCATATCGGTCCGGTTCCGATCCAATTTGGAATTTTTCGGTCCGGTCCAATCCCAAAACCGATTATAACAAGTGCGATTCTCGATTCAAGAAATTAAAAAAGTTCGATCCAGATTGATCCGATTCGGTCCGGTTTTGGATTTTTGTGCGGACCTAATTTCAATTGTTTAAGTTAAAGACGTAGAAGGAAACCCAGCACGTGGTTGCTAGTCGGTAGTCGCATTTTCTCTTGACGCACGTCTCTCTTTCATACCCATCGACTACTGCATGCTTATACTAATTATAGGATTTTTGAATTCACATTATAAATTCAAAACTACTACTATGTAGGACGTAGGAATGAATAATGATATGTATTTAAACATAGATTTCTTGAAGATGCTCCAAAGTCCAACTTTCTGGGGACGAAGATAAAACTATCTTGAAGCTTCTAGTAGACTTTTGTTTATGTCTTGTCAAGAAAATGAATCCTTGCTCTAGAGAAATCAACCAACCACGCACGGTTTTATTTAATATATATAATTATATTATTTTTTAAATTTTATATGTTATTAATTAACATATTAAATTGTTGTTAAAAATTGATATATATATATAAGATTTTACACATCTATTATCTATACTATACTATTATAAGCGAAATAAGGTATATTTGGTTATCGGTTTGGTAATCTTTTTTTTGTCACTCTTTTTTTGTCATACAACACACCAAAACACTATCATTTAGAATACTATAAAATAGGATATAAGTCATACAACAAGCATCAAAACACTATCATTTAGAATATTATAAAATAGGATATAACATAATATGATTAATGATAATTAATTGATTACCTTTTTCACGTTTTTACTTTTAGTTGCAATCATTAATATATATTCAAAAATATCACACCATATCTTTCAATTATTAATAAAATATATTAAAAATCAGTATACATTCTGTATAATAAGAACATAAGTATAATCCTTAAATATGAATATATCAAATTATATTAAATTAAAAATTAAAAAAATTGAAAATAATGTTTATATAAAAATATAATATAAATTTCAATAAAATTATATTAAATTTTAAAAGTTATATTATCTATTTTTAATATAGAAGAAAAATACTATCATTTAGAATACTATAAAATATGTATTATTATATTTCAGTATCTTCCATAATTTATTTTTCTAACTAATTGAAAAACATATATTATAATTATGAATAATAATATAAAAATATTATAAAATAAGATAAAAATATTAAATCATCCGTGCATCGCACGGGTTATAAGCTATTATATATAATAGTCCAACAAGGGGCTATAATTGATGAGACATTTTATAAATTTTGGTTTGGTTATACTAGACCAATCAATCACAAGTATTTTAAATCTACACATTATAGATGTGTGTGTTGCTTGAGTGAAACAAAATATAATATGATAATTATTGCGACATATTAACAATCTTTGGTCATAATTTTATTTTTATATTTATTGATTTGGATCATAATAAATTATATTATATCAAAATATCAATTAGAGATACATAATATATAGTTTGTTTATTCATTTTAAAATAATAATAATAATAATAATAATAATAATAATAATAATAATAATAATAATAATAATAATAATAATAATAATAATAATAATAATAATAATAATAATCAACATAATATTTGTAGGGTCACCGATTTAATTCACACATCTTTCTATTACTAGACCACTCAGTCACATATGTTTTAAATCATATACATTACAGTTGTGTGTGCATGTTACTTGAGTGAAACAAACTTTGATATTTTTAATTATTGTAACATATTAACAATTTTTAACCTTATTTTATTTTTACATTTATTGATTCGGATTATAGTAATTTATGTTATATCATTTATTAATATTATTCTCTATCGATGTCAATATTTAGAACTATACAAATTATTTATTTGACGAATTTTTGATTTATCAAATATTTATTTACCAAGAGACAGTTGATTAAAAGGAAAATTTTTAGATTTTTTTAAAATAATTAAAATATCAATTAAAAAATTATAATAAATTGTAGAAAATAAGTAAAGCTAGTGGCTCGTAATTCGCTAGGAGACACAACAAACTCATTCAAGTCTTTGGTCTATCTATTCACTCCAATTAGGATCTTTGGATGAAGCTGTATTTGAAAAAAGAAATGATGAATTCATTGTCAAAGCACGAACATAAGGCATATGAGCAACTTCAACTTATGATGATAGAAGTACAAAAAAATATTTTAAAGTGTGATAAGTCTGTAGTTACACAAGATATCACTCAGTCAATTAGAATTATCTGGTGTTTTAAAAGTCTAACGGACAGAGGAAGAGTAAAGGGCAATGGATGCTTAAAATGAAGAAATTAGAAGAAATGAGATGAAAGAGTTAGAAAGATAGTTTTAAGAAGTGAAAGCGCAAGGCCTGAGTAGAGTATTAGAAGATTTACGAAGCTATTAATTAAAATCAAGAGTAAAACCTACACTCTCAGAATGCAATATCTTGAAGGCTATTTAGTTTGTATCTTAAATATTATTGGAGATCGAACTAAATGGATGTATCATTTTCGAAGAAGTGGAAGAACAGTTTAGTACTGTAAGTGTTCTGAAAAATCATCTTAATTAGACGATGCCCATAAAACACTCGAATTCTATTCTATGACTCATAAAAAAAACTAACATGACTACTATCAATATTACTCATATTATTTTTCAGATTACAAACTTGAACATATTTAAATAAGTACACAATAGTCGCATATGCCATTAACAAGCAAAATTCCATTAAAATTAATCACATACTTTAAAAGACATTGATCATGCACAATTTAAGAAAGCGACCCGTGCCTCGTACGGGTTTTTATGCTAGTTCGATTTAATATTTGTTTTTGATATGGGCTGAAAGTAAGCCCTAAAGACACAATTAATATTGCATTAAATGAACCTAGATTGACCTAAAAGCAAAGCTTAGCCGTGGGGCCCAAAAACCCTAATGATGGGATTAAAATTCGTAATTAATAAATCAGCCTATTTCAGACTCCAAGATTGAGTCTTAGAAGGAAACCAAATCATTTTTGGAGTAACCTCCAAGCCATATAACTTCAAAACTTATCCTAGAAGGTTCTAGAATTGGGCTAACTGAAAAACTTGCCCACCAAGTCTCCTATTCCAACTCTAATTCTAGGGTTTTCAACACCTATATAAGGACCTGCTCCTTCACATACAGAACTACGTTTTTTGGCTTGATTCTTGATATTTGCAAGATACGTAGGCATCTTGTGAGGACCCGAATTAAGTCACGAAACACTTGATCAGCCATTAAAGCTCGAAGCTTTCATAAACCCTAGCATTAAATACACCCTACTTTTCGTTCCACAACATTTGGCACCGTCTGTGGGAAATGGATATCAACCATGGTTACCACCCGGAGAACACCAACACTTTCTGAAACCATTACTAGCACCACCACACCCCCGATTGGGGAACAAGTGCCCCCAGGGGCGAGTTCTCAACCACTGATCACTCAGCCACAAGGAACTGAAGTGCAAACTCATGGATCGTTGCCTTCGATGACGAATCCCTCTACTCAAGGGACGAATCCCCTACAGATGGTAGTCTCCCCTCTTGGAGGTCAATCCGTTCCCCCCATCGCTTAGATCTCTACTACCGTGATCCCAGCAAGCACGAACCCGATATATGGGTTGCCCAACTATCCCCCGTACCAGGCCGGACCAAGCGGTCATGCCCTCCAAATACACGAGCCATACAACCCACCTTACATCGGGGGTTTAGGACCCGACCAAGGCCACCAATACCGCGACTATTCTGGACCTTACTCTGATGATTCATCCTCGGAAGATGAGGATAGAGAGCAACCCCCGAGGAGGCGTCGTCCAAGTAAAGAACCTATCGGGCAAGGTCTACGAAGAATTTATGATGGACCCCCTCTAACAGCTGCTGAAAAAATTAAGGCTTATGAGGCCCAGATCCAGAAACTGAAGAAAGACATAGAACGGGAATAACAAAGACAGAATCAGGGCCGACCCCCACCAACAACAGGAGGAGAAATTCCTTTTGTTGATTTGGAAGGAATCCCAAGGAGAGAGAGAAGGGCTGAAGTCCCTAGAAGAGGAAACATGAGGGTCGAAACCCCCGGAGGCGACCCTAAAGACCTGATGCAACTTGGAGATCCTGATGATCCAACTCCTCCATTCACTGAGGAGGTGATGAATGCACGCATATCACGAAAATTCAAGATGCCTACCATAAAGGCTTACGATGGAACGGGAGACCCTGCCAATCATGTAAGGACGTTCTCTAATGCACTACTACTACAACCTGCTAGCGATGCTTTGAAGTGTAGGGCGTTTCCCCAAACATTAGTAGGCATGGCACAATGTTGGTACAGTCGCCTACCACCAAACTCCATTGCCTCTTTCAAAGAGCTAAGCAATGCTTTTGTCAGCCAGTTCATAGGAGGGAGGATTCATGAGAAAGATTCTGCATCCCTCATGACTGTGATACAAGGAAAGAACGAAAATCTCAGAGATTATCTCAAACGGTTCACAAAGGAGACGCTCAACATTACAAACCTGGAGAACAAGGTAGCCATGGTGGCGTTGCAGAATGGAACTAAAAATGTTTACTTTAAAATGTCGTTGGCTAAGCATCCCCCTGAAAATATGGTTGAGCTCCAGCAAAGGGCGAGCAAGTACATCAAGGCGAAAGATAGTCTGAAGAAAGAGTCAGGAACGGGGAACACTGGAAACGGTGACAACTATAAGTACCCACGCACGGGCAGGAATTCTGATTCAGCCCCTAAGAAGGGGAGTCCCGGGCAAAGGTTTACGGATTACGCAAGGTTGAACACTCCAAGAAGTCAAGTCCTGATGGAGATAGAAAAAGACAGGGACGTGAGATGGTCGAAGCCACTATGGACTGATCCTAAGAAAAGAAACAAGAATCAGTACTGCCAGTTCCATAAAGATGTGGGAGACGATGCCGATGATTGTAGACAATTGAAAGATGAGATTGAGTTCTTGATCCGCAGGGGAAAATTGAATAAATTCTGCAAAGATGGGGATCAGGGAAACCCAAGGCGGGATTATGATAGGAAAGATGAGGACCGTAACCCCAATCAGCAGCCCCGGGGGCCAGTGATCAACATGATCTTTGGTGGCCCAACAGCGGCCGGGACAAGTAGTAATTCCAGAAAGGCGTATGCACGAGAAGTAATGCACATCGTAGGGGAAGCACCAAAACGTGCAAAGACGGAAGTCTCAATTGGATTCGATGATTCGGACCTTGAAGGGGTGAAGTTTCCCCACGATGACCCGCTGGTTATCTCACCTGTGATA
This sequence comes from Saposhnikovia divaricata, assembly GCA_036435485.1. Taxonomy (NCBI): domain Eukaryota; kingdom Viridiplantae; phylum Streptophyta; class Magnoliopsida; order Apiales; family Apiaceae; genus Saposhnikovia; species Saposhnikovia divaricata. The sequence continues at coordinate 59,826,249 of CM071597.1, read as the reverse complement.
GGCAACTCCCAAGTGAAGAGAGTCTTGATTGACAATGGAGCATCGGTGGACATTCTGTTTCATGATGCCTTCTTGAAGATGGGATATACTGAGTCTCAGTTGACACCGTCAAACATTCCCATAAATGGGTTCAACGGAGTAGAGTCGAAAGTTGAAGGGACAATTCAGCTACCCATAACTATAGGGCAGGAGCCACGGGAGGCTACTCAGATGTTAAATTTCTTGGTTATCAAAGCTACATCCACATACAATGCTATCCTAGGTAGGACGGGACTACATGCTTTTAAGGCGGTTGCCTCTACCTATCATTTAAAGGTTAAGTTCCTAACCAGAAATGGAGTAGGGAAAGAGAAAGGGGATCAAAAGATGGCAAGGAGTTGTTATGTGGCCGCACTGAGGCCGGATGGAACCGGGGGGCAGGTCCTCCCAATCGAGGATATGGATGTTCGAGAGAATGAAGAGCGGAGAGGAAAACAAGCACAGGACTTGGTTCCCATACCTTTGGAGTTGGGAGATTCTGAGAAGGTTACTTACATTGGGGCATCTTTGAAAGACCCCTTGAAGAGCAAATTGATCTCCTTCTTGAAAGACAATAGTCACGTCTTTCCGTGGACAGCAGCTGACATGCCAGGGATAGATCCCCAATTGATAACACATAGCCTGAATATGGATCCAAATCGGAAGACGGTGAAACAAAAGAAGAGAAATTTTGCACCTGAGAGGCAAGAAGCCATGAAACAGGAAGTTGACAAACTCCTAGAGGCAGGGTTCATTGAGGAAATCCAGTTCCCGGAATGGTTGGCAAATCCTGTGATGGTCAAAAAGGCTAATGGAAAGTGGAGGATGTGTATAGACTTCACTGATCTGAACGACGCATGCCCAAAGGACTGCTTTCCCTTGCCAAGGATCGATACGTTGATAGATGCTACGGCTGGGCACGAGATGTTAAGCTTCATGGATGGCTTTAGTGGTTATAATCAAATCAAGATGCATAAGGATGATATTCCTAAAGTATCGTTCATCACCGACTTCGATGTGTATTGTTAGCTGGTCATGGCTTTTGGACTGAAAAATGCAGGAGCTACCTATCAGAGGTTGGTAAACAAGATTTTCGCTCATCTCATTGGAAAGACTATGGAGGTTTATGTGGATGATATGCTGGTGAAAAGCCTACACAAGGCAGATCACATTGAACACCTACGTGAGGCATTTGGAGTGCTGAGGCACCATAAGATGATGTTGAATCCAGCCAAGTGTGCTTTTGGTGTTGGGTCTGGAAAATTTTTGGGCCTCATGGTCTCGAAACGAGGAATTGAGGCCAACCCCGACAAAATCAAGGATATTTTGGACATGGAACCACCACGTTTTATAAGGGATGTACAGAAGTTAACCAGGAGGATTGCTGCGTTAGGGAGGTTCATCTCCAAATTTGGGGACAAGTGTTTGCCGTTCTTTAAAACCTTGAAGAAGGTAAAAAACTTTGAGTGGACAGAAGAAAGCCAAGAGGCCTTTGAGCAAGTGAAGAAGTATATGTCTGAGACCCCGCTGTTGGCCAAACCAAGTACGGGAGAAATCCTCTATCTTTACTTGGCAATTTCAGGTCAAGCTGTGAGTGCGGTGCTGGTGAAGGAGGAAAACAAGGTTCAAAAACCCGTATACTATGTGAGCAAAGTTTTACACGGAGCAGAGTTGAACTACTCCACTATTGAGAAGTTTGCCTTAGCATTGGTAACTGCCTCTAGGAAACTAAGGCCCTATTTTCAGGCACATAAGATTGAGGTCCTTACAGGACAACCATTGAGGAATATTTTGCATAGCTCTAAGGCCAGTGGTAGGCTCATCAAGTGGGCAATTGAGTTGGGAGAATTCGATATTAAGTATAAGCCAAGGACGGCCATCAAAGCTCAGGCACTTGCTGACTTCGTGGTTGAATGCACCATTGACAACCAAGAAGTCGGGGGGCAGGAGATACCTCAGGAAGGCAATAAGGAAGACAAGGAACCCATAATAGAGTAGAAGGAATTCTGGATTCTCTATTTTGATGGGGCATCAAAAACAAAAACAAGTGGCGCAGGTCTTGTCTTACAAAGTCCCGATGGATTCATGATTGAATACGCCCTGAAGTTGGACTTTCCAACAACCAATAATGAGGCAGAATATGAAGCTCTGATAGCTGGCCTTGGCTTAGCAAGAGCCCTAAGGGTCAAAAACCTTAAAGTTTGTGGAGATTCAAGGCTGGTTGTGGCTCAAGTCAATGGAGAGTTTGAGGCGAGGGATGAAACCATGGATAAATACTTAAGGTTTGTGAAGGTAATAATGACTCAATTTGATGAGTGCTACATTAAGCACATTCCGAGGGAGGAAAACACCAAGGCTGATGCCTTATCCAAGTTTGCCTCCTCTGAGATAGAGAATTACTCTGGAAGTGTCTACTTCCAAGTTCTGAGAACCCCTACCATCGATTCAAAGTTAGTCGCACCTATTGGAGTGAGGGAATGTTGGATAGATCCCATAAAAGCACACCTCGAGACTGGTTGGCTCCCGAGTAATGTCATGGAGGCACGAAAATTATCTGTGAGAGCGTGGAGGTATGCTCTGATTGAAGGGATACTCTACAAAAAGTCTTTTTTGATTCCGTATCTAAAGTGTTTAAGGCCCGAAGAGGCCAAATCACCTATTAAGGAGGTCCATGAGGGAATTTGCGGACAACACTTGGGGGGCAGGGCCCTAGCTCACAAGATAGTCAGGCTTGGATTCTATTGGCCTGAGATGATGGCTGATGCCAAAGAGTATGTGAAAAAGTGTGATCGGTGCCAGAAACATGCACCAGTGGTTAGACAACCGCCAGAGATGTTGACATCCGTTAGCTCCCCCATCCCGTTTGCTATGTTGGGGATGGACATTCTTGGGCCCTTTCCTATGGCCACTGCTCAAAGGAAGTTTCTAGTTGTAGCTATTGACTACTTCACAAAGTGGATTGAGGCCAAACCTTTGGCTAAAATCACAACCAAGCAAATCATGCAATTCTTCTGGGAGAACGTCATGTGCAGATATCACGAATCCTTGTTACGGACAATGGTTTATAATTTAACAACAAAGAGTTCAAGGACTATTGTGATGAGAATGGGATTGAGCTTCGATTCACCTCAGTTTCCCACCCTCAAGCTAATGGTCAAGCTGAGGTTGCCAATCGAATCATCCTCGATGGACTTAAGAAAATAGTGGAACGCTCTAGAAATACTTGGGTGGATGAGTTACTACCCATACTCTGGGCATACCGAACCACATGCAAGGTGACTACTGGAGTAACTCCATTCATGCTAGCCTACGGGGCTGAAGCTGTAGTACCCGTGGAAATCATGCATGCATCTCCACGAGTGGAGGCCTTTGAACCAGACACCAATGAGGAAGGGATGAGACTAGCCCTCGATCTGATAGACGAAGTAAGGGATGAAGCCCATGCTAGGAATACGGAGCATCAGAAGAAATCTTCCTTCAACTACAACCTAAGGGTGAAAGAAAGGTTCATCCGTCAGGGAGACTTAGTTCTCAGAAAGATTGAAGCATCCGGAGTTGGACAAAAAGGAAAGCTGGCACCAAATTGGGAAGGCCCATATCGGGTCAAAAGCACACTGGGTCGAAGATCATACAAGTTGGAGACTGTGGAAGGAAATGAGGTGCCTCGCACTTGGCATGCATCGAATCTCAAGATCTATTATGTTTGATTATCTTATGAAGGACGTAGCTTATATCTATTGTGAAAGTAGAAATAAGGTCGACGAAACCATTTTGGAGTTTTTTTTAAACTCTGAGTAAGAAGTAGAGTATTATGTAAGGGCTAGGCCCATTTCAGGTTTTATGCAATTTGGTTTTCTCCTCCTTTAGTTGTTGTTTTATGTCTGTTATGTGACATAAGCATATTTAAAATTGCTAGCTAAAGTAAGCCAAAATACAAAAGGCAAAGCAACTAAGTGGAAGGAAAAACCAAAAAATGCATAAAACAAATAAGCAAAGCCCGGAGGCTATAGTTTCAAGTTTGCAAATTTAAAGAAAGCAAAACATTAAAAGTCATGCCACGCAGGGCCAAGGTAAATAAAATCAAGGTGCCTTAGTCTTGCCAGTGCTCCTAGAAGGAGAATCTCTGTCAGTGCTGGTATGGGTAGTTGAATCCCCAGCAACTGAACCACCAGATCTAGCATGGAGAGGGGAGCGATCAGGGTTCAAGATCCTATCAGCAGCATCCTCCCCTTCCTCCTCTTCCTCCTCATCCTCCTCCATGGGAGTAATCCTCTGAGACTCCAACAACTTGGCCAGCTCCAACGGGGCCTCAGGGCAAGGAATATCACCAATCTAGAACAGCCCGGGGTGCCTCTCAGAAACAGCATCTAGTGCCCCCTTCCAGCCACTAAAGTAGTTGGCTGGATAGACAAGATCATCATGCTTAGCCATAAGCCTCTGAAAGTCCTTGGAATCCATATAATCATCAATGATATCCTCCTTGCCTTGGCGAAGCTCAGCAATGCTGCCATAGGCTTTCTCCAGCTCCTCCTCCTTCGCCTTCAACTTCTCTTCCAAGCCTGTAACTTGGGCCTTTGACTGGTCAAGATCCTTCTTGTGAGTTCCAGCCTGAGTTCGCCAAGACTTGGCATGATGCATGGCAGCCTGGAAATAGGTGTTGCCCTGAAAAACAACAAGTTAAAGACAGGCAAGAAGTAAAAATTTAAGGTAACGAGATAAAAAAATACTTACGGTAGCAAGAGCCTGAGCACCCATTAGCTCAATCGCCTCCAAATCGCGAGAAACAAAAATATCGCGATAATCAGCAGGGGTGATTGAGTGGTAGGACCAATCCTTGGAATGCTTGGTGCTTCCTACAACCGAATCCTGTTTTTTGATGCCCCAAGCAGGTCGAAAAACAGAACTCTTAGTAGAGGAGGTAGCCCCACTGCCCTCTTCTACATCAATAGCATCATGAGGCCTTAAAAAGGCAGGCTCTGCAGGCTGCCCCCTAGGGTCCTTCGCAGCTCTTTTCCTCTTCATACGGGGAGTTTCCCCAGCCAAGTGCTCTTGGAGCTCATGTATGGCTCTAGCAGCTGAAAAATCAAAGGCAAAGTTAGTAACAAATAAAATATAACATGTAAATGAAAGAAAAGCTAAATGAAAGAATGGTGGGGTTTACCCTTATCAGTGACAGAAGAAAGACCCACAGACTTGAGGGAAAATTCCTCAAGAAGAGTGAAGAAGTGAGTTTCCCCTTTGTCTGCAATAAGGGTGTTGAAAGCAGCTCTTTCGGCATCATTTAGCTCGATATCATCTGAATTTCCATCAGTTACCTTCCCAAAGGAGCTACAAAAGAGCGTGCCCCAATTACCCCCCTCCCACACAAGGTACATGAACTCCTCTTTCCATTTAGGATTACTATCAGGAATTGAAGAGGGATCGCAGATATTTGGGATCGTAGCACGAAGGCTGATATATACCCAGCCAGGATAATTGATTGCACTATTTTTAAATTGAAAAATCTTCCTAAAAAGAGGAACAGATAGTGGAAAGTTGTTTTTCAAACAAAGAACCATGAAACAAAGAATGGTTCTCCAAGCATTTGGGACTAGCTGGCAAGGGTTTATTTGAACATCCGGCAACAAGGTGGGAATGAAATTATGAAAAGGGAAACGTAGCCCAGCCATGATAGCATCCTTGTATATGCAAAGGGCATGGGGTTTCCAATGACAAGAACGATCTCCTGGTTCAGCTGGGACTAATTTTAAAGGGGAACAAACATTGAAGAGTTTGTTGAATTTTTTGATTTTTTCAGCATCAAAAAACTTCGAATGATGATTATATGAATCTAATGCAGAAACAGAGGGATATTCATCTCCTCTTTGATTAATCATGTCGATCAAGGAAGTATACTTCGAACGAATAGGAGGGAAAGAGGTACCTCGTGATGATGCACTCATCTTGCTGAGTCTCCTTGCTTCTCTGTCATCCACCATTGATATGCTTGGGATGAAAGCTTCAAGAAATGATCTTCAAAGAAATGCCGGAATTTTCTGCCGGAAAATGCTTGAGAACTACGGGCTCTAGAGAGAAATTTTTGGTGAAATGTTGAAAGTGAAGTGAGAAATGAGATTCACCTCCTACTCTTTTATACCAAGTACGACCGGTCATTTAACCGGTTAAAATGCTATGGAACCGGTTATAACCGGTTACGGCCCACAGGCCCAAACCAAGGCCCAGAATCTGGAAGCTTATAGAAGGATCCAGAAGGATCGAGAAATTCCGAAATAAATAAAATTAAAACTGAAATAAAAGTGATATAACTCCACGAGGTCGATCCACCTCGTGAAGTGAGGTCGTAGTTAACACGATAAGGCCTTCCCTTGGTCCTTACACGACCTCGATCCAGGTCAAAAATTGAGATCGTAAATCATGCGACCAGGCCATTTATTTGACCATACACGACCTCGAATCACATCGTAGGTTAAGGTCGCAGGCAACTCGAGGAGGCCTGTGAAGGGACCTTACACGACCTCGATCCACATCAAATGATGAGGTCGTAAGGCTCACGACGTGCCTCTTATAACGCCCTTGCACGACCTCAATTTAGGTCAAAATATGAGTTCGTAGGCCTCGCGAGCTACCCCTTTATCGGGCCTTGGGCGATCTCGAACCACCTCGTAAGGTGAGGTCGTAGGTCAAACGACGAGCCCAGTTAATGGACCTTACACGACCTCGATCCACCTCGTGGACTGAGGTCGTAGCATGCATGACGTGCTTTATCTAGTGACCTTACACGACCTCCATCCACGTCGTAGGATGAGGTCGCAAGCATCACGAGCTGACCCCCTGGTGTCCTTGCAGGAACTCAATCCACCTCGTGGATTGAGGTCGAAGACCATACGACCAGGCTGCTTTGGAGACCTTGTACGACCTCGATCCTGGTCGAAGGGTGAGGTCATAGGCCTCACGACCTGGACTCCCCTCCACGACCTCGATCCAGGTCGAAGATATAATATATATATATATAATGATAATAATGATGATAAAATATCTGTGGGGATAAGAAAAGTAAGGATGCTGTCAAGAAGATGTATGACATTCAGACCAAGAAGGTTAACACATTGATCAGACTTGTTGACATTCTGCAAACAAGAAAAAGATTAAGGAAACTACTTATAGCTTTCCTACGAATATAATTGTTTAGCTTCGAATAAGGCAATTCGTCGCGAATGTGTAGGTCGCTCCACACTTTGCACTCAAGACGATACCTGTGAAACACTAGTGTACATAAACCTTTTAACTTCAATGAAAACCTGATCAGTTTTCTTAGAAGTTGGGGGGCAAAGGATATGGGCTAAAAGTAAGCCCTAAAGACACAATTAATATTGCATTAAATGAACCTAGATTGACCTAAAAGCAAAGCTTAGCCGTGGGGCCCAAAAACCCTAATGATGGGATTAAAATTCGTAATTAATAAATCAGCCTATTTCAGACTCCAAGATTGAGTCTTTGTAACACCCCCAGACCCGGGGTCAGGGATCTAGGGTGGTCACGATCCATTTACTTCTTGCTTTACCTGTATTACTTGTAATGTACATAATTCAGCTGCTTGTGACCCCACAATATATCTCACACACACACACAGGTTAGAGTCTCAGAAATGACAAAATATAACAACTGCGGAATAAATAATTTTTATTACAATACCCAAATGTCTTTTGAATCTGTCACTGATACAACTTCTAAGTAATGTTACATTACCAACTTAGCCTTCTGATGCTCACAATCCTCTCATACCCTCCATATATATACATAAGATGAATACCAAATGCTGCAGCTTGATTCGACTGGTTCGTACTATTCTCGGGATCATCGCTAGAAACTGTTTATGGAAACGCCTTGCGGGGTATGTGCCGTCCCATTGGAATCCTGCTTCGCTGCTATATAATATATATAAAACAATAGCAAGAGTGAGCGATAGATCAGCAAGGTAATAAAAGTATGGCATAATTCCGCCTTTAACTTAAACCCAGAATAAAGCGGGTATAGGTTAATATTTGTCAAAATATCTTTTTACCGAAAGTATTTCTTTTATCGGAATATATATTCAAAAACAGTACCATTATAGTACTTCAAATATCATTTACTATCTTTATACGAAAGATATGTGAAATTCGTACTTGCCGTAGCAAATTTATCAAGATAAGCATCCTTTACTGAAAACTCGAATATTTTCCCTTATCGGGATATGATAGAAATTTGGATGTTGAAACCCTGCTCCAGTGATGTATACACTCAGCAGTTGTGGATACTATAACACTCAGCAGTTCTAGATACTGCCAGATGAGAACACTGACTCCGTATGTAGGAGAAATTTCATTTGAACTCTGTATTGAGATTTCAATAATTCCAGACGTGCATCGACGATGATCAGTCGCCCCTTCCAGGTCCACCGCGGGTCTTCTCTACTAGTAGAAGGATAAAAACTCCATCCGTAATTATCCTTAGGTAAAAGCTCCATCCACAATTACCCTGGATGAAAGCTCCATCCGCAATCATCCTAAATGAAAGCTCCATCCGCAATCATTCTGGCGCAAGTTGGGCCAAATTCAAGTTCCCCGGGCAAATGCCCGTTCAAAGATCGCACTCGGATCCTTTGGTTACTCCCAGAATCAATTGAAAGCTAACCCATTAACACATATTGGCCTTTAGCCGGACTTTCACAATCCCTGGTTACTCCCGAACAATGGGAAGCTAACCCATAAGTACATACTGGCCTTTAGCCAGAAACTCAGGTTGAGCGACGAATAGTCTTCATGAAATCAAGATTGAATCTTTTACTCTTTTTATGAAATGGGAACCCTTAGTAGTAGGGCTATAATCCCAGAATAATATTTCTTATATAAACAAAGGAAGGAAACAGGATTTGCTCGCAACTCTGGATTTTCAATTCTCAATATGTACGAAAGCATTTAGATGACTCAAGTGAGCTGATAATGATCAGGAATAATATTGGGGAATCCCTATAATTCTCGGAAATATTATTGAAGGTCAAGAATATTTAATATATAATTCTCAAAGACCTCTAATGCTTTTTAAACAAATAATATGATTTTTAAATCACTAAAAGATATTTAATAATTAATAAGGAAATATTTATTGAAGAAATTTCCTCAAATAAATGATTATTCAAAAATAATCCTGTATGAATAAATAAATATTCAATAATGCTTCCCAAATGAAATAATATTCAAATAGTATTTCTCGACTGAGATAATATTTAAATAACATTCCTTGAATGATATAGTAAGCAAATACAATTCCTCAAATGATATCATATTCAAATAACAATCCTCGAATGGTTTCCAAGTAATTAATATTTTTTGGAGATATAATTAATGTTCATAAATAACATTCCTCAAAATAAATAATAATCTGCCGCTGGAATCCCTCCGGGTTTCCACGACTATCTCTATATCTCAAAATACCAACTCCCGGTTTAGAGTCGAAGACCATGAATATGCTCTTCTCTCTAGAGCTACAAGGTATACCGGTTTATATATACTTAACTCAGAAGATCATATATAATCCAAAGGTCAATTTTTTATTTCAAAAGGAAATAAGATATATCGCAAAATTGTACAACTTTATACATGGCAAAAGAAGTATTATAATCAATACTTTAAAAGTACAAGTTTAGAAAACTTGCCTGATGTTCGAGAAGTGATAGGGGTTCGCGACGATGTCGGACAATCTAGACAAAGTAAAAGAAAACGTACGATTAATCCCTTGGATAATCCACTTATAAATCAACGCTAAAAGACACAACCAAGGCATTACTAGCTCGCTTTAGGCTCATAGTAAGTCCATGTTAGTCGACAATTACTTAAGTCATAAGTTTGGTTCGAAATCAATCCTCGAATCCAAGTTATACTTAACCATTTTCAACATTGGTTTCTAAGGCGTATTCTTAGTGGTTTTCACTTGCGCAACCTCGGCTAACGCATTTTTATAAAATCGAAAAATAATCTTTTTAACTTGAAACCTTCGCACACACCTTGCCAACTGTCTTTAACATTTTATCACCAAATTTCACATTCTAATTCGACTATTAAGGGTCTCGAACTTAGCGTCAAAGTAGTTACATTTCTGCGATAAAATCCCATGAACCACTTTCACTAAAACGGTCATTACTCACAAACCGTGAATTCTTTTGACATGATTCTTACGGCCACATAAACTAGACTCCAAAACCTACCCAATATTGTCAGTGGTTGCAGTTTAAACATGCTTAAGGACTTGGGTAGCTACTGTCAACATGGTTCAAGAAATTTGGACATTACGACGGCTCTAAATCGAACATTACCGATTTGTCACAACATAACCAAGACACACCAGGCATACCATACATCCATAACATCAACCAACATTCATTTTACACTTCTAAGGGTAGTGGTAACATTCAAATCCAATACCCAACTCTTTTACACATCAAACAATCATAAAACTCCTTAACATACATTTATCTCTACATATCATCAAAACTATACTAAAAACTCATATAAATTCAAAGGGTGGGTTAGGGTTTTACCTTCCTTGACACTCTAGGAACACTAGCAGAGCTTGTCACACCTTGGTATGGTCTTGGATAGTTTCAAAAAAGCCTAAAAGCTATGAACAAAACATGAAACAATCTTAAAACACTATTCATCATCACTTTTGTAAAAATCATAGAAAATCGAAAAATAAGAATTTGGCTCTCAAATTTTTACCACATCTTATCCTCTTCATAAGCTTTCTTTTGAGTCCTAGATCATCAAATTTGAAGCTTCCTAGCTAGGGGTTTTGAGCCCAATCTTTCCACTGGACAGAAACTGTGAAGGCAATGCAGGTTCAGTTCTTCAACTTGGGGAGGAGATTTGACTAGGCTACACTTCTTTGTTTGACACCAAACTTTAGGCGTGTGTTCTACATATTATGGGGGAGCTATGGTTAAAATTTGGTGATTTTTGAAGCTCTAGATCTTGAGATAAGAATTTTTATTTGAGTTTGGTTCATGGTGACAGTTTTGGAGAGATTGGTTGTTCTTGATCTTTTCTTTTGCTAAATGACCAAGTCCACTCACTTTTGATCTTTTATTTTGATAAGGGCCAGCTGGTGGGTTGCTTTGGGGCAAGAGCCTTGATGTTTGGATGAGTACAAAGCAAGCTTGATTGATTTTAGAAATGTTTTAAGTGATTTAAATCACTTAATTCACCATTTGTTTTTGATAATTCCTTTGTTTAAATCCTTAAATCCACTTGATATAATTCTCTTGATGATTATATAGGATATTTAATCTTGTCATAATCTCAATCCTTAATCCATAATTCGTTCCCTTGATCGCTTAATCTCGTTGTAAAGTTTCAGCGGTTTCTAGAACGTTCATTTCACTATCTCAGTGGTTTTCGTTCCCAATCCTCAAATCAAATATAATAAAATTCCAAAACATTAAATCCTCAATTTCTCAAATTTAATATCTCATTTCTTGATAATACTGATATATAATTCACTGCTCGATCAAATATTACGCCAGAATTAAAATTGGAATTTCTGAATTCCGATCGTCTTTACATACACTTATTTCCTCCGTGGATTCCTAATATGACTTCGAAACATCCAAACCACGTCCCGTACATAGGGTGGCGTGAAAAGTTTTCCAACTTACAAAATCACTATTCATCCATACAAATTACTATTCACGTATGAAAAGTACTATTCATCAAAAAGTGAAAACTTTTCTCAAATCCAGAAATTAGGGTTGTCACACTAACTCATTTCTCATCTCCCCCCTAAGGTTCATTAGCTCATTTCCTGGATGATAGATTATTCTTATCTATGTCCTCAATCATTGAATTACTCTATTCAGAAAACACACATTTGTATCGGGATCATTCTCCAAAGAAATATCCATTCATCACAACCACGGTTCGTTGAAATCTTTATTCACTAATGCACTTAATCATAATAAGAAAAGTTTTAATTCTACCGAAAATCTGGGTTATTACAGTCTTAGAAGGAAACCAAATCAGTTTTGGAGTAACCTCCAAGCCATATAACTTCAACACTTATCCTAGAAGGTTCTAGAATTGGGCTAATTGAATAACTTGCCCACCAAGTCTCCTATTCCAACTCTAATTCTAGGGTTTTCAACACCTATATAAGGACCTGCTCCTTCACATACAGAACTACGTTTTTTGGCTTGATTCTTGATATTTGCAAGATACGTAGGCATCTTGTGAGGACCCGAATTAAGTCACGAAACACTTGATCAGCCATTAAAGCTCGAAGCTTCCATAAACCCTAGCATTAAATACACCATACTTTTCGTTCCACAACAGTTTTCTATCTTGAATTCTTAAAATTTGATTTGGATGATTTTATAGTCCACGTGAAATTAACAAAATAATTTTTAATTTATTGATGATTTAAAAATTATTTTCCAATTAAACCTACGCAGAAACAAAAGAGAGAAGAAATTGACGATTTTTTACGTTGAAAATTCTATTCCATTTATGAATTCTACTTATAATTCGTTTTTTATCAAAATACCCTTGTTATTATTTGAAGATGTTTTTACTAACAACCAAATATAATTTTAATTATAAGTGTATGAGATATTTTGTCCAAAATTTTGATAATCGGTAGTCTGGTTCATCGTACGACAAAATAAATAAGAATCGTTAGATATTAAAATAAATAGATGAAAACCATTGGATCTAGCACAAAAAAATGTTTTATATTTTAATATGTTATAAACTAAAAAGTGTATTTATATTGAAATAAGAAAATGTGTATGTCAATGATTTAAAGATATATAATTAGGTTTTATACATTGAATAGCATTTTTAAATCATATATAATTAGGTCTTCTACATTGAATATCATTATCAATGTATGTCTTCCACATTGTGTTAGGTCCCGTAAGAGGGCTATATTAAGCTAGAAGGGGGGTTGAATAGCTTAATAACCAATTTAAAAATTATTATGGCATTTTAAAAATATTTATCCCTTTTTAAATATTTTACCGAGTCGTTAGCAGTTTATAAGTGCGGAAATAAAAGACAAGGGAAGAAAATACCACACATGAGTTTTTATCCTGGTTCATGATGGCGTAACCTCTAATAGATTTGCTCACCCCTACTCCAGTCCCCGAGCTCCTCTCTGGACTCGAGATTTCCCTAATAATAAACTTGCTCCTTTAGTAGGCGGAGAAGCCTTTACAACCTTAAAAATATTTGTCTTGGTGCGTAACTACCCGTCACCACCTCAAAATAAATGCAAGAAATACAAGACTCGTCTTGGTGCGTAACTACCCGTCACTACCTCAAATCGTTGTAAAACCTACACAACTTATCTTAGACAGCAACTCCCTGCTACTTCTTCAAAGTTGATGTAGAACCTTGGTGTAGACTACTGATTCTTGGCTTTTGTCGGTCCTGGGTCGTAGATGATAGGTCTTGGGTCTTTCCTCTTCTTCACGGTGCAAAGACTACTAACTCCCCGCTAGTACGTCTAGGACTTGGGCCTTAGAACGAGAATCACCTCACTTCAACTTCACCTCACTACAAATGTGACGCCCTCCCGACCTGGGTCCTAGATCGGAGGGTCACTGACACATTCTAGAAGCAAACACCCTAAAAAGGATATATAAAAATATAACATGCTGACTGGCCCCAACTCTACTATCCAAGATCTTTCACAGGTAATGGTATGAAACAAGCAAGCCATCGTCTAACTAATTATTATTACAAACCTGATTTTAAAATATAATATTATTACAAACCAAAGTTCTCAATAGTTCTACTGCCAATCCTCACAACTAACTAAAGATCTCCTCACTGAGCTGTTATTGTATCTAACTCGGGAGCTATCTCAAAACGAACCAAGTTAGGGCCACGATAAGTGCGCTTCCTTGCAGTTTGGATTGTACGAACCATGATTCTTAGATTACTGTCAAAAGGGTTAGACAAAATAATAATGAGCCAACGCTCAGCAAGTAACTAAAGATCTCAACTGAAAACAGTATAACAGGGTATCGCAGAAGATGACAGTAATTCAAGATATGACATAAATATGCTGGAAGCAGTAAAAGCAATCCTGGTATTTGGTAATGACAGGGTATCAACTGATAATCAGGATAGCAATAGATATTTCAAAACTGTGTAAAGTAATTGACATTTCAATCGGTAAACCAATTTCATTTCATAGTAAATTAAAAGTAATCATCACTTAAAGAAAACTGATTGGAGGTTTTTACTTCATAATAGGCAATACGGGTGATCAGCCCATAAAGTCCCCATACCAGACACAGAGTCCCTCTGGACATTAATCCTCTCATTAGGATAGCTTGGGTTCCCAAGAGGCAACACATTGGCCTATAATGGTGTCGAACTGGACAGACCAGAACTACACTAATACATACACAAAATGACGGAACCAACATTACCCGTTCGCCCCGTCTCTCCAATCGTCAGGAATCCGTGGAAACCATTTAGACGGAGTTCCTAACATTTTATAAAAAACTTATTTTAAAACATTAAGATTTGCAAAACTCTTTTTAACTTCGTAAAACATTTTAATACTTAATCCTTTCAAAAATCGTTACTTCGAAGTACCTTCGACTCTCTGATAACAGATCAGCTCAGTCTAAGTGACTTCAAAGTATTTTAAGAAAAATTCCATTTTGATTTATGATAGAGTATATTTTATATATATATTTTATAGGATTTTGTTCCCACATTTACGGTGCTTTTGTGAATAATCGTGTGGATTTAATTAGTTTTTGATGAGTTTGTTGTAGGAAATAAATAATTGCCAAGTTGAAAGAAATCGAGCATTATTTAATGATTTTTGAGATTTTTAGCTCGAGAAATTAATGTTGTGAAGTTACGTGAATAAATGGTGGAATTATGGTTCGTTGCTAGGAACTTTGGAGCAAAATTTAAAGTGCTCAGCAGAATGAGGAAGGCGCTACAGCGCTGGTTAGCGCGCAGTAGCGCGAGGCCGTTCCTATCCAAGACGCGACACAGAAGAGAACGAACAGAGCCATCGAGGTGCAACAACGCCTGTCACAGCGAAGCAACGCGAGAAGGAGTCTGTTGGACAGATTTAGCAAGGCGCAACAGCGCCTGTCACAGCGCAACAGCGCTTGTACGGGATTTTATAAAGAATTTTTATATTCCAACTTGTATTTTGATTTTTATTAATAGTGGGGCTGATTATTATTTAAGGCAATTATTATAACTCTTGTAGCTATATATAAAAACACATCTAGACATAGTTTTGGGGATCGGAAAAAAACTTATTGTACACACTACAATTTTGTAAGCATCTTTTGGGAGAACTATTATTTTTCTTTGAAGATTGAAGATTGAAGGTTTTTCTCTATTCTTATAATTATGTGTTCACTTTATAATTCTTGTTTTGTTAATTCAATTATGAGTGAGTAGATTATTAATCTAGGGTTAAGTAGAACCCTAGTTATGATTGATGTGTGAATTTCCCAATTACCCCAATTTGATTGTTTAATTGCTCTTGCTTATTGAGTTGTTTAAATTAACAATTACAAATCAGACGTCATTATGTGTATTGTTTGAACCAATATCTAATTATCAGCGAGAGTTGGATTTAGATGGTTGTAATTTATCCAATAAGAACATGAAATTCTCCATGAGAATAGGTAGAATGGATTGTTAGGAAATTAGGATGTTGTGATTAACGTCTCTAAATTGCATGATACCATGAGAATAGGTTTGATTGTATTTGAGAGAAGCCATTAATACTCGAGAGGGGTTATTGATATTTATAGGGCGCATATTTCCTTTTGAGTAATATATCTGATTAATTGGGGAGGAAATTCATGATCGCATTAATTCAAGCTAGTGGGGATACTTAATTCTGGATGTTTTTAATATTTGATTAATATAAACACAATTCTCTTTAGTATAAAATTAGTTTAATAATTTCTCAAAATTTATTGTGTTACTTGCTAAGCCGAATTAAATCAGAAATAACTGGTGATTGATACGTTTGTCTCTGTGGGATCGACTCTGACTTACCCTACTACATAGTTATAAGGATTTGTTAGAAATTATTATTTGATAGGCACGCAACGGCCTCGTCAAATTGTTGGCGCCGCTGCCGGGGACAAAGCAGTGTTAGATTAGTTAATTTTTGAATTGATTTAGCCAAGTTGTTTAGTTGAGTTGCTTCGGCTATTATTCCCTTGCTATTTGATCATTGTGTCTAGTTCTCTTGTTGCATGCACACTCGAAGTTCAGGTATTGAAAATTTAATTGTTCTTGATCCTGAAATTGAAGCTACAGCAAGAAGGCAAAAAGGCAAGCAAAAGAAAAACAAGAACAAGGTAGTTATGGGTGACCAACCAGCTAAGGCTCTCAGGGGCGTACTCTCAAGCATTGTCAGACCAGCAATCACAGCTACACACTTTGAACTGAAGCCTCGGTTCATCCAATTCATCTCCAATGATTCTTTCACAGGATTGTCCACTGAAAATCCTGTTGATCATCTTGAGAGTTTTCTGGAGAAGTATGATACGATAAATATGACCAATGTAAGTGATGAAGCTGTTAAGCTGCGATTATTTCCATTTTCTCTTCGAGATGCAGCAAAAGATTGGTTGAAGGATGAAGGACCAAACACGTTCACTACTTGGGATAGTCTTGCGAAGGCTTTTCAATTAAAATTCTTCAGTCAAAAGAAGACTTCTAAGCTCAGGAATGAGATATCTAATTTCCGTCAAGATGATGACGAGTCAATTCATGATGCTTGGAGAAAATTTAAGCGACTTCAAAGACAATGCCCTCACCATGGAATACCTGACTGGTTGTTGATCCAAACGTTCTACAATGGGTTGACACAAGAGTTTCGAAACTTTATAGATGCTTCTTCTGGTGGTTCTATTATGAAGAAGAGTACTGAGGATGCTAAAGCTTTGTTAGACGAGATGGCATCTAATGATAATTATCCATACAGTGATCGAAATCATCCTAAGAAAGGTGGTAAGTATGATGTTGATGCTTTAACCATGTTGAATACTACTATGCAGGCTATGGTAAAAAAGATTGAGCAATTGGATGCCAGAAGCACTCCATCTACTGTTGCTTCATGTGAGATATGTGGTGTTGTTAGACATACCAAACTTGCTTGTCAATACAATCCTTCTGGAATGGAAGTTGAACAGGCAAATGCTCTTTACAATCAGAATCAGAGGCCGCAGTATAATCCTTACTCCAACACGTACAATCCAGGTTGGAGAGATCATCCAAATTTATCCTACAGGAACAATCAGGGTCAAGCTCAATCTTCACAGAATAATTTTCTCAACCTCCTGGTTTTCAACAAGCTCAGCCGCAGAAATCCCACTTGGAAAGTCTTATGGAAGGATTTATCTCTACTCAATCGAAGAAGAATGAGCACTTTGATTCAAGTATCAATGAGATAAAGGCTCACAACAAATTGATGGAAAACACGATCACTCAAATTTCTCAACAGTTGAGCCAACTTAATAAGCCTTCAGGCCAACTTCTTGGTCAAACTGAGCAACCACCAAGGGGTCATATCAATGTTTTAACTTTGAGGAGTGGTAAAGAATTGAACCAGCCGGAATTTAACGTGAGCAAAAATGTTATGAATGCTAAGGAAAGTGAAGAGGAGATTGCAACTGCGAAACCAATAGAACCAGAGGTCGTGGAAAAGGAAAAGAAAGAATCAGAAGCTGTTCCTCTTAAACCGTATATGCCACCTGTTCCTTTTCCACAAAGGTTGGCACAAGCTAAGCTAGAGAAGAAGTATTGTAAATTCCTTGAAATTTTGCAGAAGCTACATATCAATATTCCATTCATGGATGCTATTACAGAGATGCCCTCTTATGCAAAATTCCTTAAAGATATTTTATCAAGAAAGAGAAAAATTGAAGAAAGCTCTACCATCTCATTAACGGCAGAGTGCAGTGCCATCTTGCAAAATGATCTTCCAAAAAAATTAGCGGATCCAGGTAGCTACTCTATTCCTGTCAAGCTAGGGGATGTTGAAATCCAAAGAGCTTTGTGTGATCTTGGAGTAAGTGTCAGTTTGATGCCTTTATCAATTTGTGAAAAACTCGAGATGGGTGAACTGAAACCCACACGTATCTCTCTACAACTAGCAGATAGAAGTGTGAAATTTCCACTTGGAATTCTTGAAGATGTGCCCCTTAAGGTAGGAAAGTTTTATATTCCATGTGATTTTGTTGTCATAGAAATGGAAGAAGATGCAAATATTCCTATCATTCTTGAGAGGCCTTTCTTAGAAACAGCTGGAGCTATCATTGACATGAAAAATGGAAGAATTTCTTTCGAAGTAGGCGAAGAGAATATGGAATTCAAGCTGCAAAGTACAATGGGACATCCTTCTACGGATGAGACTGTAAACAGGGTGGTTGCACTAGAAGAAGTGATCTACATGAAAGCCAAAACTTTATCATATGAGGATCCACTTCAAGTTGTTCTTGATGGTAACATAGATGAAGAAAATGATGAATGTAAGGGTTACCAGAAGCTCTTAGATGCAACACTTACAATTAAACTTGAACATTCTAATATGCTACATCATGAGGAAGTCAAGGAGAGTTCCACGCCTCCTAAGGTAGAACTGAAACCCCTACTAGCATCTTTGAAATACGTGTTTATGGGCCCTAATGAAACATATCCTATCATTGTTAGTTCTGAGCTTGATGACATTCAAATTGAGCAATTGCTCACGGTCTTGAGAAAATATAAAAATGTTATTGGGTATTCTATTGATGATATTAAGGGCATTAAGCCATCATTCTGCATGCATAAAATTATTCTGGAAGATGAACAAGCTTCTTCTATTGAGCCTCAACGGAGACTCAATCCTAATATCATGGAGGTGGTCAAAAAGGAGGTTTTAAAACTTCTTGATGCAGGTCTAATTTACCCTATCTCCGACAGCAAGTGGGTTAGTCCGGTACATGTAGTGCCAAAGAAAGGAGGAATGACCATGGTGAAAAATGATAAGGGTGAGTCAATTTCTACTAGAACTGTTACAGGGTGGCAAATGTGCATTGATTATCGGAAATTGAATAAAGCCACAAGGAAAGATCATTTTCCTCTCCCTTTTATTGATCAAATGCTTGAACGGTTGGCGAAACACTCTTACTTCTGCTTCTTAGATGGATATTCAGGTTTTTTCCAGTTTCCTATCCATCCGAATGATCAAGAAAAGACAACTTTTACATGTCGGTATGGTACATTTGCGTACCGCAGAATGCCGTTTGGTCTATGTTGTGCGCCTCCCACCTTTCAGCGATATATGATGGCAATTTTCTCAGATACACCACCTGAGGAGGGTGGCCCTGATGACGACTAGGTATGTTCCCTGTTATCCCTTTTATTGCCTTCACTGAGGACATTGAAGACTTCAAGTTTGGGGGCAATTTTAGGGGTAAGTAGTAGTTGTTGTGTAATTGTGTCCATGTAGAATCACAAAAATAATTTAAAAAAAAATTAAAAAACTTGAAAAATACCAAAAATAATTTTAGCCATGTGAAGATTACTTACGTAAATGCACCCATGCATGTTTAGAAATCTTGTGTTTATGGATGTTTTTGATTGAGAAGTGATATGTGATGTTCTTGTGCACACACGTACACTAGCAAGTAGAAACTAGTAGACTTATTGAATGTGCTAAATGATTAGAATGACATGAATATGTGCAAGGTAATTTGGTCTATATGCTTTGAATACAAGTAGGGGCGTTAGAGAGACTGTTACTTTGGGATTGATTATGCTTTGTCACACCAAGTGAGTTTTGAGCTTATAATGCATATCTTTTGCATGATTATTCGTTTGCTTGAGTGTCCACTTGTCGTTTGCATTTCTAGCACTTGCTTGAAGTCTTTCGTGAGATGCATGACATTAATTGATGATTAGATGATAAAGGAAATTAGGTATAACCTCATATTTCCCATAATTCCAAACCATTTATATATGATCAATTAGTTAACCCTTTGAGCCTAATCCTATTCTTTCGGTGACACACCACGTTACTTGCCTATATCCTTTTCTTGTATTGGCCTTACAGTAATTTTTGATCCTAAAATTGTCAAAGGCTAGTATTGTTCGTAAGGGAGTGATAAGGTGTGCAAAAAAAGGGGGGTTTTATTGATGATCATAATTTTTGGGGAATATTTGGGGTTTGGT
Source organism: Saposhnikovia divaricata (assembly GCA_036435485.1). Classification (NCBI taxonomy): domain Eukaryota; kingdom Viridiplantae; phylum Streptophyta; class Magnoliopsida; order Apiales; family Apiaceae; genus Saposhnikovia; species Saposhnikovia divaricata. Next base: position 59,805,979 of record CM071597.1, on the reverse strand, counting down.
TGTTAACTTGTTAGTCGAAGTTTAAAATCTTTTGGATCATTGTTCTTGCTATTATTTAGCTTTATTTAGCTCTCTTGAAAGAAAAAAAAAAGAAAAAAAAAAGAAAAAATAAATATGAGAGCATACTTATCTTTTGTGATCCTATTTTGATTCGACTAGACAAGGTGTTTATTGGACTATGATAAAAGTTCAAGTGTGGGGAAGTATATATATATTGGTTTTAATAAGTATGGGAGTTGTTTTAGTTTCATTATCGGGTACTAGCTTTTGATTTAACCTTCTTTGGCTTTCTTGACGTACCTTGTCCCTAGCCCCGTTACAACCTTATAAAAGACCTTTTGATTGTCATCGACGATGTATGTTGCGTTAAAGGTTAGATTGATACCAAGGACGAAGCATGTTTATGATATTGTTGGAGTTGAGTGAAACACTTACCCTTTGTTTTGAGTGAATATTTTTTGTGAGTGAACGGTGAGTTTTTGCTTTTGGCATAGGAGATCCCAGATTTTGTCTCAAAGATGTGCTCTTGTGTGCTTAGCATGTTTACCAACCTATTCTTACATTTGACATGAATTTCTATGATATAATGCATCTTCTTTGAGTAGACTATGTGGATACTTGCACTTTAGACACCAAGGTATTGCATTTTCATTTTGATTCTTAAGCTGACGTGACATGAGAGGACGGGTGTGTGTGGTGTTGTGTTAATGTGTGGTCTTTTGCATGAGCTAGATGAATTTTGTGGGTATATTCACTATAAACCCTCACGAGACCTTACTCGTCCACTAGGACTACCTAGGGGTTTAAAGGGCTTGTTGCATATGCCAAATGCAACCGTGATCACCTAAGGAAGTGGTACTAATTAGTTAGCAATAGTTTTTATATTAGTTTGCACGAGGACGCGCAAAGTGCTAAGTGTGGGGATATTTGATAGAGTATATTTTATAGGATTTTGTTCCCACATTTACGGTGCTTTTGTGAATAATCGTGTGGATTTAATTAGTTTTTGATGAGTTTGTTGCAGGAAATAAATAATTGCCAAGTTGAAAGAAATCGAGCATTATTTAATGATTTTTGAGATTTTTAGCTCGAGAAATTAATGTTGTGAAGTTACGCGAAGAAATGGTGGAATTATGGTTCGTTGCTAGGAACTTTGGAGCAAAATTTAAAGTGCTCAGCAGAATGAGGAAGGCGCTACAGCGCTGGTTAGCGCGCAGCAGCGCGAGGCCGTTCCTGTCCAAGACGCGACACAGAAGAGAACGAACAGAGCCATCGAGGCGCAACAGCGCCTGTCATAGCGCAGCAGTGCGAGAAGAAGTCTGTTGGACAGATTTAGCAAGGCGCAACAGCGCCTATCACAGCGCAGCAGCGCTTGTGCGGGATTTTATAAAGAATTTTTATATTCCAACTTGTATTTTGATTTTTATTAATAGTGGGGCTGATTATTATTTAAGGCAATTATTATGAGTCTTGTAGCTATATATAAAAACACATCTAGACATAGTTTTGGGGATCGGAAAAAAACTTATTGTACACACTACAATTTTGTAAGCATCTTTTGGGAGAACTATTATTTTTCTTTGAAGATTGAAGATTGAAGGTTTTTCTCTATTCTTATAATTATGTGTTCACTTTATAATTCTTGTTTTGTTAATTCAATTATGAGTGAGTAGATTATTAATCTTGGGTTAAGTAGAACCCTAGTTATGATTGATGTATGAATTTTCCAATTCCCCCAATTTGATTGTTTAATTGCTCTTGCTTATTGAGTTGTTTAAATTAACAATTACAAATCAGACGTGATTGTGTGTATTGTTTGAACCAATATCTAATTATCAGCGAGAGTTGGATTTAGATTGTTGTGATTTATCCAATAAGAACATGAAATTCTCTATGAGAATAGGTAGAATGGATTGTTAGGAAATTAGGATGCTGTGATTAATGTCTCTAAATTGCATGATACCATGAGAATAGGTTTGATTGTATTTGAGAGAAGCCATTAATACTCGAGAGGGGTTATTGGTATTTATAGGGCGCATCTTTCCTTTTGAGTAATATATCTGATTAATTGGGGAGGAAATTCACGATCGCATTAATTCATGCTAGTGGGGATACTTAATTTTGGATGTTTTTAATATTTGATTAATATAAACACAATTCTCTTTAGTATAAAATTAGTTTAATAATTTCTCAAAATTTATTGTGTTACTTGCTTAGCCGAATTAAATCAGAAATAACTGGTGATTGATACGTTTGTCTCTGTGGGATCGACTCTGACTTACCCTACTACATAGTTATAAGGATTTGTTAGAAATTATTTTTTGATAGGCACGCGACGGCCTCGTCAATTTACAATGATAAAAGTCAAGGGGTTTGACTAAGTTCTCTGATATTAATGAAATAGGGATACAAGTCTGAATTAAGAAGATATAGACTCAAAGGCATCAAGGCAGTTGATCAGATTTCAAGTTTAAAATATAGTAGTATGGGTAATTAAGTTTTTGAATCAGTGGTTAGGTCATAAAGAAGTTTATAAAATTTTAGGGACAACATAGGTTAAACTGGAGATGGACATATGTCAAGTAGAACACTGGTTTATCTGTCAGTCAATATGGTTTAATTATAGCAAGCTGGTTGACATATATGGTCAAGAAGCAAATAAAAAGAATTATGCTGTTTTCAGGGTTTACAGTTTATGAAACAGTCGTGGACAAAATTCTGGTTGCATGAATAGATAGGTTAAGCAAGATTTATGATTAACATGGTATAAGATAGGCATGCTTGAATCAACAAGTTATATTAGTTTAGGAATGCAAACTTCAAGAAAAGACAGAGTTACTTGCCTCCGGTAGAATGCAACAGCTCAACAGCTCAGCCGACTGAATCTCAACTTTAGCTTTCCTTTATTGCTAGGGCCTACGTCCTTCTTATCTACATAAACCATATCACTACTTTAGTATATTATGTTTCTAATACGACTCATACTAATCTACCCAAACGATTCCTATTTCGCATCACCACTTAATATATATATCACATTCTTATTACGTAATTTACTAAGATCAGATAAACACGTAGCCACATAGCATCTGTAACATGTAATCACATAAGTCACTTAAATACTTGACACATATTGTCAACTTGACTTGTAAACAACTTATACTTCTATATCATAAATTTTACTTATAATTTTAACGAAAATCGGGCAGAGTTTCCTCTGTTTATAGCACTATCCCATCCGAAAATATCCGACTCAAATTACAACCATATCAATCCGATGGATTTAAGATCCACCTACACTTCCCAATGGATTATATACTTCACAAAAATTCACAACCATACTCTACGCTTAGTTCGAATTCAATAAACGAATATTAATAACTAGTCACTTGCTAATTATTGAGTAAAATCATTAAATCACATTTATCAAATCATCACAATCTTATAACTTATAATTTAAACCAAGAATTCGAATTTCAACTTATATAAATTCTGAAAATTATCTTTACATGCTCAATAATCATCAATTAGCATATAATCAACGATTTATACCTTAATTACCATTATTAATCCATAAAAATTCGATTAATGCAATATTAATTTATAAAAATCGAATTAATTACTAATGAATCACAAAATCATATTAATTTCCATTTTAATCAAGAACTTCGAATTATTAACTTATAAAAATCAGAAAATTCAACTTACATGCTAATTAATAATTACTTAACACAAAATTCTCAAAATCAATTCCTAATCATTATTTAAAACTCATGAAATTCGAATTATTCATATTTAATCTATATAAGCTCGAATTAAATCCATATAAATCTGAAAAATCACATACACAAGTTAATCATCTAATAACTAGCACGAAATCATCGAAAACAATTCTCAATCATCAAAGAGAAGCATACAAATTCATATATTCATACATGCAAATTCGGAAAAATAAAATAAAACAAATAAAAATTATATTCCTTCACATGTAATCACTTTTACCAAGAAGCATCACTCTAATTTGATCATATAATCCATATTAACATCAAACCATCACGATTCCACCATCACCGGCCGGAAAACTTCATAGACGGCGATGAGGTTTCGATCCGTCTCAAGAAACAAGCTTTAAACTCTCCAAAACTTTGTTTTTAGCAACAATCAGCAGTTTAAAGACTTGAGAACACTTATTCAAGGCTTGCATGTCAATTTTGAACAAAACCGACCAATACATACATATACAGTCGCATGCATACACACATGAACAACACTAAAACTTCATTCAATATCTTAATAAACCCAAGAACAATAAATAGAAGATTAAATCGAAGTTAAACATGGTTTTAAGGTGAAAATTCGAAAGAGAATGAGGAAGTCGAGGGAGAGAGAGCTTACAAAGAGAAAACGGTGAGATGGAGTGAAGAGAGAAAGGAAAGAGCCTGTCACCTCTTAATAATTCAAGCAGGGGCAAAAATGTAATTACACAATTAAATTTTACTTCTCTTAAAAACAAGTTTTTAAATCACTTTTAAATCGATATAAAATAGGAAAATGTGTGAAAAATAATTTTAGAAAATTTTAAAATAAAGTTCATGAAATTAGAAACATACCCATATTTTTAAAATAATTTTAGGCTCAAAAATGAATTTTATATGAATTTTTGAAGTAAAGGCTCTTTAAAAAAAATAAAGCTTTTTAATTCATTTTAAAATATCAATGCTCACAATTAAATACTCACACCAATTTTAAAAACTAAATCACATCTCAAAAATGATAATGCAAAATATTTCATGATTTAAATCAACTCCAATGATTTTATATGATTTTTGAAAGATTAAAAATGCACTTTAAAAATAGTTTTAATGCTCTAAAAATGCAAATAAAATTCTACAGACACATACGATACATACCAATCGTTACATAATCACATAAACATGATTTCACACATATCTTTTGACTTCACAAAATTATACTCATCATATAAATCACATAATTTCCACATTTAACAATTAAATAAGCATTTATAAATCGCGAAAAATTCTAGGTCGTTATAACAAAAGTTAGACAACAATATCTACGAAACAAATATGGTTAAGAATATAAGTTGGTCTAGTATGTTATGGTACTAGGCCAAAAGACAACTTTAATATTCGTATAGGAATATTAAGTTATATTGTAAGTATACTTTCTTTTAGGTCCGTAAAGATTGTAGAACGGGGGGTTGAATACAATCTTTACCTTTTTATCAAAATTTGTCCGTTAAAAAAAATTTAATTTAGACAAATTTGTGCGGAATCAATTGAAACAAAATTCAAGTTAAATATAACGATATATTAAACTTGACGGATGGTACAAAATCAGTACAGAGTATTATCATGTTAATAAAAACTAATTAGAAAATTCGACATGAACTTTTCTAATTTAGTTAATAAAAATCGAGATAAGAACTAGGAAACTTAATTCGCTAGTAGCAAGAGAGTCACAAATAATTAAGTTCTAACGGATACAATCTTTGAAACAAAGAACTCAAGAATTTATGGCAATTTAATTCTCCTTGGTTGAGCTTTAAAGATGAGAGAGTGATATGATTTTTTTGCTTCTGTCTTTAAGTCTGTGTTCGTGTGTGTCGTGTCTGCTGCCTTCTGTCTATATGGAGACACGATGTAGAAAATATCTTCTGCCTCTTTTTAATACTAAAACAGACTACCAACAGACTATTCAAAGGCTTGCAGACTATCCACTTAAAATTCAGACTTTCGGAATGACTATCAAGGCTTTTCCAGACTGTCGGTATGACTATCAAGGCTGGCAGACTACCCACTTCCTTTCTAGACTATCGGAATGACTATCCTGATAGTCTTTTAATACTTGATTTTCTGGCAGACTAGACAATACCTTTGCAGACTAACAGCCTTTCAGACTTTCTTCCAGACTACCTTGTAGACTATCTCCTTTACTTTGCAGACTGTTTCCCAGACTACTTTAGATAGTCTATTAACATTAAATCTCAGTCTAAAAAAAACATTTCTAATAGACTTTTAGCAATTTATATTAATTCTATATTAATTAATTTCAATAATCAAATTAATAAATTAATTAATTCTTGAAGAATTAATTTATTAATTAAGTTAACTAAATACTTTTAAATTAATTAAGAGAGAATTAACATACTTTTTTTAATAGTCTAACCTTCACTTTAAAGCACTGAAATAAACAAATAACTTCCACTGAATACTTGTTGACGCTCGATGCACGGTCTGGTTCATGAACGACTAACTCCAATATCTGTTCTTCATTTTGACTCTAAGCTGTGGTCTACTTCTTTTCTCAACACTCTTCAAATTTTCTGTACTGATACTGTCTTCACAGAATTCTCTATCACTCTAAATGAATCCATTTACTTCAATGCCACACAGAGGCTTGATCAGCTGACTGAATCTTCTTCCAGTGTAAAACATCAAAACTATAGATTGACTTTCTTCCTTCTTCTGACAGATAATACTTTCTGAGATTCCTGTGACAGTTAACATGATTATTTACTATTACAAAATAATTTAAGTTAAGTTGAATCCTCGAACTACAAATAAGCAGTGTCATATGCCTTTCACTTTCTTTGATATTAAATTACGATTAAAGTATACATTTGATTACTCCCGATAGATATAAATATTGGTGGAGTAATATTAAAAGTCCTTTTTAAAAGCTATAGTGCTTTAAGGCATCAAATTGTATACCTTTGTTTGACTAATATAATGTCAAGGTATAATTATAACTTCTAGCACGAAACAAAATTTTTAGCCACACTAAACATTGAAAGTAAGTGCAATAAAAATAAGTGGCTAACTTGTGCTTTTAGAAGTAGTATTCTTTCTTTTGATAGATCATTTAAATCTAAGAATACTTTAATCACAATACTCCATTAAGATAGGATTAAATATATATAGCTCGGAGTTTGTTGATGTATAAAGTCCTTTTAGCTAATAGGCTTAAGGCTTTTAAGATGTATACTTCCGTTTGACTAAATTCAATGTCAAAGTATACTTATCTTTTAACTTCTTGCACTAAATAAGTTTATAGCCACGATAAATAAAGTAAGTGCGATAAAACAAGTGGCTAAACTTGTGCTTTTAAGAAGTATATGTTGTATTAAGTATTTCTTTATTGAATATCCCACGGAACACTAAAGATGTTAGTAAGGACTTCGAATAAATTCTTTCTTGTTTACAACTTTGACGTATGTCAAATATAATCTCACAACTTTTGAGATTAAGTACTTTCTTTTGATCTTTCTTGTAATATGAAGTTTCTTTTCAAAGATCAAGCTCATTGCTTATATATATATATATATATATATATATATATATATATATATATATATATATATATTGCAATAGAAATATGAGTTGAACTATGTTTATGTTGTCGTTATCTTTTATAGAGACTTTTGGTATCTTAAATAGATCCAAGAATAGAGATTAAGATGAAGTATAGAATTTATAAACAAATCTCAAATATAAACATAAAGACGAAGCTAAGAATTACCATTTTGAAAAGACGATCGGAAAAGTTCGCCGAAAAATTCGCCGGAGGTTCGGCTAGATTTTGGACGGTGGTCGAACTTGGGCAGCCCTTCAGGATGCCGGAAAGTGGTAGTAGATGAGCTAGCTTGGGTGAACAAAGCTTGGTTGGGTGGAACTAAGCTTGTTAAACAAAAACCTTGTATATATGGATATATATTGAAGAGAGAGAAGGTTTTTGAGATGAAGTATATGTAGGAGTAATGCTAGGTACCCTAAATTGGTACCCAAAAAATGCTCCAAAAAGATGTGGCATGGATGAGTTGGCTGTATGGAGGATTTTAATTGGTGAGATTGATATGGCCCTGGCGGGCCCATTATAGTTATAACCATTCAGATAATGACACGTGTAATTTGGGAAAAAATTTGGGATCCAATTTGGGGTACCTAGCATTATTCTATATGCAGAGAGAGATTATAAATTTGAAAGTGTGTATACTTCTAAAAATCCCAGCAATTCTTTGGCTCTTAGCTTGTGTTTTAAATGGGTGTGTGAAGAGCTGTATTTATACAGAGAGTTGGGTGGAAGAAATGGTGGAGATTAAGTTAAAAAAAGTGGTTGAGATTGAAAAGGTGTGGATTGATGACATGGCAAGTGGTATTGTGTTAGTTGGGAGAGGTTTTGTGTTTCTTTGGAGTGGTTTATGGTAAAGGAATCCCAGCAACTATTTGAGCTTTAATACTCGTACCGATATTTAATTAAATACGTAACACGTATCGTTAACTAAATAATCAATATGTTCCAAAAATACCAAATAAATAAATCTAAAATTATGGAATACTTAGGAATATTATAAAATGAATATCTAGAATATTTGGTCAATTTTGGTCAATGTTGAATTGGTCAAACATGTGACCGACTGCCTCGGTTTTCGTGCCAGACCAAAATTCTCGAAAAATTCCGAAACTTTTACCATGCATAGAAAATAGTATTTAAATGATCAATCTCAAGTTTCAAGTCATTCTAGCAAGTGGAAGTATTTTATTTGGATTTAAAATGATTAAATCAGCTTTCGGTTCCGAATAAAATACAATCGGTCTTTCCATGAAATAGATACATCATTTGACCAATGTTTTGACTAGAATACATACTTAGAATATATTTCCGAAATTATAGAATATTTTGAGAGTGTAGGAAATATTTTTGAGCGAATAAAATAATTTTCTCCGAAATATAATATACTTAAGAAACGGGAGAAAAATTACTTAAAATATTTCTGGCACGAGATAAGACAAAGTATTAATATTCTATCTATGAATAGTAATATACTTGATTATAAAAAGTCTTTTGTATGATGTGAAAATATTTTGAGTAAGAAGACAGAATATTTTTCGGATAAAACGGATCGTTTTTAAATGTACCACGAGTTCTCTAAAGAATATCAAATCTCTAATATTCTTTGTTCGAGTTTGTCGCCTTATCAATATTGGAACGAAGATCTAAAAAATATCAGATCAAGATATTTCTTTTTCGATCTTATTGACTTGGTTTAGAGATATATTCCAGGAAATATATAACTTTGATTTTTCAGCAAAGTGGAATATCTCTTCTTTTAAAATAGGATGATAAATTTTTGCTAGAATTGACCATTTGACTTTCGACCGAATCAATAAAATAAATGACCTAGTGGAGAGGATTCTACGTGTATTTAAATTTTATGTTAAATCATACAAATACCAAAATCATATCGAAGATATCCTTTCACATTGAATAGGATTAATGCCAAAATTCGTAATTATATTTTCTTTTGAGATTCTGAGTGTTTCCATTTGAATAATAATTGTTAAATCATCACTAAATTAAAGATAATTTTATTAGTTTCGTATGGATTGTAAAATCATCCAAATCTAATTTTTAGATCTCAAGATAGAGCACAAATAGTAAATATGACTTTTTTAATACTAATAAAAAAACAAATAAATTTCAATTATGGTTAAACCTTTTTTAATTATATCCTTTTCAAATTATGATTTTCTTTTTAAATTCAATTCTAATATAACCTTTTTTAATTATATCATTTTTAGATTATAATTTTCTTTTTAAAATTCACTTCTAATGCAACCTTTTCTAATCATATCCATTTTAGATTATAATGTTCTCTTTTAATATTATATAATTTGGATCGTTTATTTTTAAAAAATATTGGATTCGATGGTTGAGATTAGTTTGGTAGTACAATGACGAAAATTATGGATAAGATCAATCTTACGCTTATTATAAAAAATTAATTATGCCCGTGCAACGCACGGCTCTTTTTCTAATATTTATTATATTTTTTTTATTATTTATTTGTTTTAGTTTACATATCAAATTATTGTTATGAAATTGATATATATATATATATATATATATATGTATGTATGTATATATATATCCTTTGTTATAATACCTGAGTCTACCAATGTACAGTTAACCAATCAGAAAGTAATGAATTATTTTAGAACCAATCAGAGCTAATTCCAAAATTTTAGACCAATCATGTTATATTAAGAATTTTCCTTATTTACAATCTCACCTTATCTCTTTAACCATGGTTAGTTAACACATCTAATTTAAATACAATAATGATTTAATTAAACATATCCATAAATACATAGTTTTTAAATCAAAAAATATTTACAAGAAAATCACAATTTTAATTTGAAATCAATCACGATATACTATTATATATTTTAAATTAAATTTCATAATTAATCAACCACTCTTTTAATATAAAGTCAACCACAATCATATTATCATTATAAATTGATTTTTATAATATATATTGTACAATTATAATCGACATTAAATAATTATAATCTAACTTAACTAAAAATCTAAAAAAAAATCGGATTTGAAATCAGATTTTAAATAACTTGGATAAAATCCATAACTTCAAAAGTTTTATTTTTTTTATAAGCTCAAAAATATATTTATTCATAATTTGTTAATAAAATTAATTAATAAATGCATATAAGCCAACACTACAAAATCGAATTTGAACAAATTTTAAATAGCTTGGATAAAATCCATATCTTCAAAAACTCGATTTTTTGAAAGCCTAAAAAAATATATTTATTCACAATTTGTTAATAAAATAATTAATAAATTCATGTAAACGAACACTACATATATTTTAATTACTTTAATTATTATTAATATATCCCTCGCTTATATCACTAATTTATACAGCCTTTTCAGCGAGATAATCTAACAATTTGTTATAAACGTGAAGAATATGTATATCTGATTTGTCCAATCAGAGCTAATTCCAAAATTTTAGACCAATCATGTTACATTAAGAATTTTTCTTATTTACAATCTCACCCTACCTCTTTTGTAAGTCACAGAGGTATGCCTGAATACATCTAATAATAAGCCTAAGTATGTGTAATGCTATGCATTACCTACATGACCTCTTAACTGAGGGAACCTCTAGTTGTAGAGTTTCTATTTGTTCTGTACTTGTAATAGGCATCAAATCCTAGTTGTGTAACTGTACTTATAAAGTCAAGAATAATGCTTGAAAGAAGTTCCAAGGTTCATGCCTCAAGCAAGGAGATAAAGACTGCCAAATAATTACAGTTGGGATTTGAAGAAATGAAGAATTTGCCTAAGTACCAATTCGAGAAGTACATTTGTCTATTCGAGAAGTCTAGCATTCGAGAAGTCAGGGGTTCGATATCTCAGAAGACACTATTCGATATCTCTGAATACACTGTTCGATATCTCAGAGATTCGATATGTCTATTACTCTGTTCGAGAACTCAAGGATTCAACAGGTCAAAGGTGATATTCGAGTTCTCAAAGGGTCAACAAGTCAATGCTCTATTCGATATCTCAAAGACTCAAGATGCTATTCGACATCTCAGGGATTCGATATGTCAAAATGTTCTATTCGATATCTCAAGAACTCCCAGAGAAAAGAGCTATTCGAGAAGTGATTCGATATGTCAATATAACACTATTCGAGAACTCAGAGTTATCGATTAAGTCAATTCTAGTTCTCGAATCATTCACTTAGCCACTTCTCGAATACATTCTTGGAGACAAAATACTGAAGAATTGTATAAGTCAGAAACCTGCAACAAGCCAAGACGCTTTATTTGACTATGTACTATAAAGCACGTTGGAAAGCCTACAAAGAAGCTTGGAGAGATAAGACAGGGGACAAGGAGCTATAGAAGTGGATCTGAACAGGCTTTGCAAAGTCAAATCTGTAGCCGTTTGGACTCTTACTCAAATGAGATAGACAGACTGGAAAGTATTTTGTTTACCTACCTTATTTGTAGTAAGTAGGTGTATCCATGTCTATAAGGTTACAGCCTCACTTCCTTAGCTGATAAGTTCTAAGTTTTTCAAGAAACATCACAAGAAATATCTCTCTGAGAAAAACGAAGCTGAGAATACTATCATTTGTATTCACAGATTGTAGCAAAATCTTTATCTAAAAAATATTATATTAAAGTAATATTGTGTTGTGTTTGTCTTTGTCTTTGTTATCCGCATTTACATATCTCACACACTCAACACATATCTTGCTGCAAACATTCAAGAACGTAGAAAAGTTCAAGAATCCATTCACCCCCCTGTATTCTTTTACTGTATTCAATACTTAACATCTTTAACCATGGTTAGTTAACACTTCTAATTTAAATACAATAATGATTTTATTAAACATATCCATAAATATTTATTTTATTAAAGCACGTTGGAAAGCCTACAAAGAAGCTTGGAGAGATAAGACAGGGGACAAGGAGCTAAAGAAGTGGATCTGAACAGGCTTTGCAAAGTCAAATCTGTAGCCGTTTGGACTCTTAAATGAGATAGACGGAGTGGAAAGTATTTTGTTTACCTACCTTATTTGTAGTAAGTAGGTGTATCCATGTCTATAAGGATACAGCCTCACTTCCTTAGCTGATAAGTTCTAAGTTTTTCAAGAAACATCACAAGAAATATCTCTCTGAGAAAAACGAAGCTGAGAATACTTTCATTTGTATTCACAGATTGTAGCAAAATCTTTATCTAATAAAATATTATGTTAAAGTAATATTGTGTTGTGTTTGTCTTTGTTATCCGCACTTACATATCTCACACACTCAACACATATCTTGCTGCAAAGATTCAAGAACGTAGAAAAGTTCAAGAATCCATTCACCCCCCTCTGTATTCTTTTACTGTATTCAATACTCAACAAGTGGTATTAGAGCAGGTTGTTTAATCTAAACAGAAAACGATCATGAGTTCGAATACACCAAAGACTACAGGTACGTTAAAGGTCCCTAAGTTCGACAAAGAGAATTACAACCTCTGGAAAATAAAAATGTTGTTGTTCATCAAAGCTGTCAATCCTCTCTACCCTGACATCCTCAAGAATGGTCCATTTGTACCAGAACAAGAAATTGCTGAATCTATAGTGGGCACAATGGTCATTCCTAGATCATATGTTCCAAAAGAGTCATCCAAATGGACAGACTCAGAGAAGGAAGAGGTTGCCCTAGACAGTCATCTCATGTTGCTGATCATAGACTCCATGGATATGTCGATGTTTGCCAACATAGCATCATGCACATCAGCCAAGGACATGTGGAACCACATCAAGGTGTTATGTGAAGGGACAGAGGAGGTAAGAGAGAATAGGAAACAGATACTGGTCACACAGTATGAGGCTTTCATGGCACAGTCCAAAGAAAGTATTACTGATATGTTTGAGAGATTTCACAAGCTGGTGACTGAGCTTCAAATGAATGGGAAGGTTTACAGCACTAAGGAATTAAACATGAAGTTTCTACTATCTGCACCAAACCATCTAGAGCAAAGGGTCATATCTCTAAGAGAAAGAGATTTGAACAAAGTCACATATGATGTGCTCTATGGGGTTTTAAAGACTCATGAGCTTGAGCTGCTTCAGAAGAGGGCTATCCAAGCCAACTAAGGCAGAATGATAAACACATCCTGTGCCTTGATTGTCAACAAATCTGTTCAAGACCTGGAAGCATCTACAAGTCAGCTGAGAATAGAAGAGATAGTAGATGATGAAGAAACTGAAGAAGAAGTCACTGAACCTGTTGATGAAAAGGAAGAAGATGAGTTCTACACTATTGAAGAGTTAGATGCCATGGAAAACACTTCATATGCTTTTATGGCTAGAAAATTCCCAAACATCAGATTTAAGAGGAATCAGCCCTTCAAGCCTATATCTCAAAATCACTCATTCAACAAGAGCAAGACACCTGTGAAAGCAAACAAAAACAGATTCAAAACCAGCTATGTGGATAGGTCATCTGTGAGATGTTATAGATGCAATGACCTAGGGCATTTTGCCAGTGAATGCAAGAAGCCTAAAAAGAAGGATAAGGAGTTTCTTGAGCTTCAAGCTAAGTATCAGGCTCTGCTAAAGAAGCATACACCAGGTAAGGCCTACATAGCTGAAGGGAAGTGTTGGGATGATTCTGATAGTGATGGAGAAGAACAAGAATTCTGCAACTATGCCTTGATGGCCAACTCCAAGGAAGAACCATCTGAATCAGACTCTCAGGTACCATCCCTCACTACCATAGACATGTCTGTTTCTGAATACAAATCTATGGTTGAACAACTATTTGTTGAGATGTTTAATATTCATACTAGTATGACTGCTGCTAATGAAGAAATTGCTAAACTGTCTACTAAGAATGAACTGTTGAACAAAAGAAATGAGGAACTAGAACTAAATGCTATGCAAGTAGAAAACCTTAAACAAGAAATTGAATATCTAAAGAATAAGGTTCTATGTGCTAGTTAAGTTGAGAAAGCTCTTAGGGATGAACTAGCTGAAAATGAATTTAAATTGAAAACATTTAAGAATTCCTCTAGTCTATTGCAGTCCTACCATGAGAAAAATCTAGCTAGACCTAAGGCTGCCATTGGACTTGATTATGACACTCTTAAACAGAGGAAAGGCTATGCAGTCATTGAAGATGACATTGTTGTTCAAGAGGAAGTGCCTCAGGTTTTGAAAAAGGCTGAGACCCCAATATTTAAAACACCAACACTTGAGATTGATGAGGATGCCTTACTCATTAAGCAAATGTTGGATGATGAAGATAAGGCACAATCAAATGAACAACAAGCATCCTCTAAGAGTGACAATGTCAAAATCAAAGCCAAGGAGCCAGTAGGAGGTAGACCTAGACCTGAGAAATTTTTGAAGTTTGTTTTAGCTGGGAATAATGAGTTTGAGAAGAAAGTGGCTAAAAAGAAACAAACAGGAATGGCAAATTGGGGATTAACAAGGACAACAATTATGCTTATGTGCCAAATGCCCCTAGTAAAGTTTGTCAAAACTGTTTTAGCACTAATCATTTAACTCATGCATGCAAGAAACCATCTGGTAGTGTTGCTAACCCATTCTATGATTGCTCTGTGCCTTTAAGACATAAAGACTCTCCTTTCTGTGATAAATTTGATTGTATGCCATGTAACATGAATGTAATGACTAGTTGTTTTAATTTGAGAATACAATTCATGGAAGGTTGCATCAGTCACAATGTTCACACACACTACACAAGAACAAAGTCTTCAAGTCCTCCTAAAGTTAGGAAGGTACCTCTGTCACCTAAGTCTAAGAACTCTGATTCTAAGACTTCTAACAGTGACAAGAAGACTAACATCAAGAAAATTGATAAGCATGCTGTTTATGATAAAACTGTTGCTAAGCCACATGGACCCAAACTTGTTTGGGTACCAAAGGAGAAGTAATACCTTTGTGTTTGCAGGGCAAAGAAAGTGTAAAGAAGGTCATGTGGATTTTGGACAGTGGATGCTCAAACCATATGACTGGTGATATGGCCCTGCTATCACAGTATGAGGAGAAGGCTGGCCCAATGGTTGCTTTTGGAGATGACAGCATTGGCAACACACTGGGATATGGAAAGTTGGAAATTGGAAATGTCATCATTGAAAATGTAGCACTGGTCAAGGGGCTCAAGCACAATCTACTGAGTGTTGGTCAATTTACTGACAGAGGCTTCAAAGTGAATTTTGACAAAGATGAATGTTTGATCACCCACAAGAAGACTGGTGACTTTGCTCTATCTGGAGTAAGGAAAGGAAGCCTGTTTGTAGCCAATATGAACTCTGCAAACAAGGACAAAATTTTTTGCTTTTACTCAAAAGCATCAAATGAAGATAGTTGGATGTGGCACAAGAAGCTATCACACTTGAACTTCAAAGGCATTAATTCTCTAGTCAAAAGGGAGTTAGTGAGAGGCATGCCCAGACTTGAATTCTGTCAAGAAGGAGTGTGTGAGGCTTATCAAAAAAGAAAAATGAAAAGATCAAGCCACAAGTCAAAGACAGTGACATCAATAATCAAGCCCCTACAACTAATTCATATGGACTTGTTTGGGCCTGTCAATATTATGTCACTAGGAAGGAAGAAGTATGCTCTAGTGATGGTTGATGATTTCACAAGGTATACATGGGTAGAATTTCTGGAATCAAAGGATGAGGCTCGACAAGTAATCATTGAGCATATAAAGAAGATAGACAAGGAAGCAAAGGCCAACAATGCAAGTGTGATTGCATTAAGAAGTGATAATGGAACAGAGTTCAGAAATGCCATGCTCGAAGCATTCTGCAAAGAGAATGGTATTTCTCAACAATTCTCAGCTCCAAGGACTCCACAACAAAATGGAGTTATTGAGAGAAAGAATAGAACTCTGATTGAGGCTGCTAGAACAATGTTACTTGATGCAAAAATGCCTACATGTTTTTGGGCTGAGGCTGTGAGCACTGCATGCTATATCCAAAACAGAACCCTCATCAACAAAAACACTGGAAAGACACCTTACAACTTGATGACTGGAAAGAAACCTACTCTAAAGTATGTTCATACTTTTGGAAGCAAATGCTTTGTGTTAAAAGACAATTCAGAATATGTTGGAAAGTTTGATGCAAAAGCATTTGAAGAAATTTTTCTTGGCTACTCTATGGAAAGAATTGCATACAAAGTTTATGTCATCAGTCAAAAGAAAGTTATGGAAAGCACAGATGTGACATTTGATGACAGCAAACTACCTGGATTAGAAGAAGCCAATGATGAAGATAAAGATCCTTTGAAGTTTGACAATCTAGATGATTCTGATGAGGAGATTGAAACTGAATTTGAGCCCACAATCCAACAAACTCAAGTGAATGAAGAACCTGTGTCAATCAACAATGAATAAACAAGCATCCAAGACACACCTGTGATTAGTGGCAACTTCACAGGGGGAGGAAATGTAAATGATCATGGTCTGGATGATGAAGCAACATCAAGGCTGAGAAATCAATTTGAACATACAAGGAAATGGGATAGATCACACACTGCAGATCAGATAATTAGAGATACAAATACAGGAGTGAGGACAAGGAGAGCAACTCTAAATGAATGTCTCTATGGTTGCTTTCTATCCCAAGTTGAGCCTAAGAAACTTGATGATGCATTGTTGGATCCTGATTGGATAATTGCTATGCAAGAGAAGCTAAATCAATTTGAAAGAAGCAAAGTATGGGAACTTGTGCCTGCACCAAAGGATAGAACCATTGTTGGAACAAAATGGGTTCTAAGGAATAAGATGGATGAAAATGGTGTAGTCATAAGAAACAAAGCAAGGTTGGTTGCAAAATGATACTCTCAACAGGAAGGCATTGACTATGATGAGACTTTTGCTCATGTTGCTAGACTAGAGGCCATCAGAATTTTCTTGGCATTTGCTGCACATTCTAATTTCAGGGTTTATCAAATGGATGTCAAGAGTGCATTTTTGAATGGGGAGTTGGAAGAAGAAGTATATGTGCAACAGCCACCTGGCTTTGAGGATCCACAATTCCCTCACTTTGTCTACAGATTGCTTAAAGCATTTTATGGACTTAAGCAAGCTCCTAGGGCATGGCATGACACATTATCACAATTTCTACTGGAGAATCAATTCACTAGAGGCACACTGGACAAGACACTATTTTACAAGAAACATGGTGATGATATTATCTTAGTTCAAATCTATGTGGATGATATCATATTTGGCTCTACAAATGAGAAGCTGTGTGAGAAATTCTCTAAGCTCATGCAGAGCAGATATGAGATGAGTATGATGGGAGAATTAACATTCTTTCTTGGGCTGCAAGTGAGTCAAAGGAAGGATGGCATTTTTATAAGTCAATCCAAATACATCAAGGATCTATTGAAGAAATTTGACTTGGAAGAATGCTCACCTGCAAAGACACCCATGGCCACTGCCACCAAGTTAGATGAAGATGTTAAGGGCAAGAAGGTAGATATTTCAATCTACAGAGGCATGGTTGGCTCTCTACTCTACCTCACTGCTAGTAGGCCAGACATCATGTTTGCAACATGCTTGTGTGCAAGGTTTCAATCAAATCCAAAGGAATCACATATGACAGCAATAAAGAGGATTTTTAAATATCTGAAGGGCACACCAAACTTGGGGTTATGGTATCCTAAGGACACAGGGTTCAATCTGGTTGGTTATTCTGATGCTGATTATGCTGGATGCAGAGTGGATAGGAAAAGCACCTCAGGTAGCTGCCAGTTTCTTGGACAAAGGTTAGTCTCTTGGTACAGCAAGAAACAACAATCTGTGTCAACTTCCACAGCTGAAGCTGAGTACATAGCTGCTGGAAGTTGCTGTGCTCAAGTGCTTTGGATCAGAAACCAACTTAGAGATTATGGACTTGTGTTGGAAAGAATTCCAATCATGTGTGACAACACAAGTGCAATCTCTATAGTTTCCAATCCTGTCAACCATTCTAGGACAAAGCACATTGATATCAGATATCACTTCATAAGGGAGCATGCAACTAATGGAACCATTGAGTTACATTATGTTCCCACAGAAAAACAACTAGCTGACATATTCACTAAGCTATTAGATGAAGCCACCTTCACAAGGTTGGTTAGTGAGATTGGAATGTTGAATTCTTCAAATTCTGGCTAAGTGAATATATCAACTAGATTGTTACTGCAGTAAAGACTTACTTTATCAAATGCTCAATATTTTTGAAGTAAGTATTGGCTGGAGTATAATTTATAAATACTCTAGAATGCTGCATATGTTGAAAATCATACATCTTTAACTTGAAATTTCTGTGAAATTTTGAGCGAATCACTATTTAATTTGGTAGAATATTCTTCAGTGAATATTTCTGGTAAATTTTAAAAGATAGTGAAAATTGAATTTTATGAGTGAAAAGTATAGTTCGATAAGTCAGACTTCTCGAATGGTTCATTGTTATGTCATGGCTCGAGTTCTCGAATAGGCCTATCTAGAACCCTCTTGAGTTCTCGAATAGTGTCTTTTGGAGAAATCGAATAGCACACTCTGAGTTCTCGAATAGAGTATTTTAGCTCTCTAATGATGGAGTTCTCGAATACTGTATTTGAGTTATCGAATCATTTGAAAAGGCTGATTTTTCGCTGACACTTAATCGCTTTTTGGATTTACATTCAAAATTTCATTTCGCTCATAAAAACATATTTTATTTAGCTTAGAATTATTTTCTGAGTTAAATAACTGCCAGCTGTGAGTTACAAACTGCTTGAGATATCGAATAAGCCTTTCTTGACTTATCGAATAGTTGTTTTATACTTCTCGAATGACTGACTTGTCGATACAAAACTTATATCTAATCGACAACTCAAGTCACTCACATATATACAATTCCACAACTGTTCAAATCATTTCATTCGATTTCTCAGGCAGCTAAAGTTCCAAAACCTCTGAAAACCCTAACGTCAAAAGCTAAATTTCTTCTTCAACCTTCATTCTCTTCTCATCTCTCTGTGTAACAATGGTAAATACCCAACTCACAATTCCTACCCAAGTAAATTTCATAGCAATAACCAACGATGTTGAAGCACCCAATGCAAACTTTAAGTGCTTCGTTCGATGGATGGCTGAATCATACATCAAGGATGCACTCTCAGCCAACCCAACTCTGTATCTAGACCTACTATAACAGTTTTGGAGAACTGCTACTGTGGAGGTCGTGGCCCTAGAGAATGCAATAACTTCATACATAATCTATTGCAAGATTCAGGACAAGGAAATCACCATCACAACTGAAGACATGAATCAAGCACTGGGGTTACAACAAGGAGTGTATGACAGTCAAGCTACTGATCAGGAATTGGATGACTTCTTTGATTTTATCAACTACTCAGATAGAATCAAGCTTGGAAATTTGAATAGGAAGTACTTAAGGAAAGAATGGAACTATGTCTTTGCCACTCTTCTTTAAGTCTTCACAGAAAGGAAGTCCAGCTTTGATCAAATCAGCACACCTGTTCAACAAATAGGCTATGCTCTAGCATATGGGAGAAAGATTGATGTTGGTTTGATCATAATGCAAGAATTGTATTGGAGACTTGGTAAGAACTCAGCAAAGAGAGGTAATGAAATTTTCTTCCCTCGCTTTATTCAATCTGTACTTAATTTCATAGATGCTAAATTGATTGAATTGCCTGGGTTAGACAAAAATAGAATAGGCTATCCGAAATCCATGACCAAACTCATTTTTGGTAGCTTGGAGACTAGGAATGATGTGGATGTAAGACTCAAAATAACTCCCCTTATGGAGAGTTTATTTAGGACTTACCCCCACAACATGCCATTGCAACTGGCATTGTACCTGAATCTGCTAAGTTCAACCCAAGCAAGGATGGTGATCAAGACAAGGATGGAGACAGAAGTGATGGAAGGAGAAGACATCACAGGAGTGATAAGGGTGATGAAGATAAGAAGAAGAAGAAGGATGACAAGGATAAGAAAAATGATGATGATCAAGGTAAAGTCTCTGAGAGGAAAAGTGGAAGACAGCAAGCCTTAGGCATTGCTAACAGTAACCTCACCACAACACAAGACTCTAAGTCTAGGGTGAATACTGTTAGTAGTGACCTACCAAAATCTACATCTATGGCTTCTGCAACTGTCTTGCCACCTCAAGAAGAGAAGAAGATTCAAGTCAAGAAACCATCTGTATATTTCAAAAAGCAAACTGCTAATGGAATACTACAATGGTCTACAAACAAAGGTCACATGCTACTACCAGGCAACCATGTAAAAAGGATCAAATTCAAACAAGCTGCAAGGAAACCAAAGCTATCCAAATCAAGGACTCTGACAATCTATCCAGGCTTAAAACTCCAACCACTAGATGAAGATTTTGATGAAGACCAACTGCAATACTTACAAGCTCAAAGAATCTACCATGTTGCCATTGTTGATAACTGCCTTGAGATCAAATATACTGATGGAAGGGATGAGAAATTCAAACAAGGAGGATGTCAACACTGGGGCAAGCTACATGACATAGAAAGAATCATTGCATTGTTGAGCTCAGAAGATAAAGTGGAAAGAATATGGAAGCTGGAGCTAATTGATTTTGTGAAGATGAAGAGAGATCATAAGGAGAGAATCAGAAAAGAGTGTCTTGAGAAATGGCTAGCAAGGGAGAAAAAAATTGAGAGACTGGAGATTGAAGTAGAAAAGCTAAGGGCAAAGGGATTGTGTAGAGTTCAGTTTAACCCCTATGTGGTGAAGTATAGGAGGAGAAATGGGGATCAGGTCCACATCAGAATGAACCTACTCAACCACTATCCTGCAAACATTCTGAAGCCAGTACTTGAAGATTTCAAAGAATCAATTTTGCTTGAAGAATTGGATGCTATGGCAGAAATAATAAAAGCTATGGATGAGAATACAAGGAAGGAGAAAGAAAGAAGACAGAAAGCATATGATGATTTGCAAGCCAAAGCTATGGAAAGGGAAACAAATGACAATGGCTAGTACTTCATCATAGGCTGTAAGATTACTCACCCTGTAGTTCTATCCACATTGCTAATCAAAATTCATACATGTACTGTCAAGTTTTATCTTTATGTATGTTAGGCTTGTTATCAGACATGAAATTGTGACTAAGGGTCTTACTCACAATTTGGGGGAGATTGTTAGTCACAGAGGCATGCCTGAATACATCTAATAACAAGCCTAAGTATGTGTAATGCTATGCATTACCTACATGACCTCTTAACTGAGGGAACCTCTAGTTGTAGAGTTTCTATTTGTTCTGTACTTGTAATAGGCATCAAATCCTAGTTGTGTAACTGTACTTATAAAGTCAAGAATAATGCTTGAAAGAAGTTCCAAGGTTCATGCCTCAAGCAAGAAGATAAAGACTGCCAAATAATTACAGTTGGGATTTGAAGAAATGAAGAATTTGCCTAAGTACCAATTCGAGAAGTACATTTGTCTATTCGAGAAGTCTAGCATTCGAGAAGTCAGGGGTTCGATATCTCAGAAGACACTATTCGATATCTCTGAATACACTGTTCGATATCTCAGAGATTCGATATGTCTATTACTCTGTTCGAGAACTCAAGGATTCAACAGGTCAAAGGTGATATTCAAGTTCTCAAAGGGTCAACAAGTCAATGCTCTATTCGATATCTCAAAGACTCAAGATGCTATTCGACATCTCAGGGATTCGATATGTCAAAATGTTCTATTCGATATCTCAAGGACTCCCAGAGAAAAGAGCTATTCGAGAAGTGATTCGATATGTCAATATAACACTATTCGAGAACTCAAAGTTATCGATTAAGTCAATTCTAGTTCTCGAATCATTCACTTAGCCACTTCTCGAATACATTCTTGGAGACAAAATACTGAAGAATTGTACAAGTCAGAAACCTGCAACAAGCCAAGATGCTTTATTTGACTATGTACTATAAAGCACGTTGGAAAGCCTACAAAGAAGCTTGGAGAGATAAGACAGGGGACAAGGAGCTAAAGAAGTGGATCTGAACAGGCTTTGCAAAGTCAAATCTGTAGCCGTTTGGACTCTTACTCAAATGAGATAGACAGACTGGAAAGTATTTTGTTTACCTACCTTATTTGTAGTAAGTAGGTGTATCCATGTCTATAAGGTTACAGCCTCACTTCCTTAGCTGATAAGTTCTAAGTTTTTCAAGAAACATCACAAGAAATATCTCTCTGAGAAAAACGAAGCTGAGAATACTATCATTTGTATTCACAGATTGTAGCAAAATCTTTATCTAATAAAATATTAGATTAAAGTAATATTGTGTTGTGTTTGTCTTTGTCTTTGTTATCCGCATTTACATATCTCACACACTCAACACATATCTTGCTGCAAACATTCAAGAACGTAGAAAAGTTCAAGAATCCATTCACCCCCCTGTATTCTTTTACTGTATTCAATACTTAACATCTTTAACCATGGTTAGTTAACACTTCTAATTTAAATACAATAATGATTTTATTAAACATATCCATAAATATTTATTTTTTAAATCAAAAAATATTTACAAGAAAATCACAATTTTAATTTGAAATCAATCACGATATACTATTATATATTTTAAATTAAATTTCGTAATTAATCATCCATTAATCAACCACTCTTTTAATATAAAGTCAATCACAATCATATTATCATTATAAATTGATTTTTATAATATATATTGTACAATTAAAAGTGACATTAAAGAATTATAATGTAACTTAACTAAAAATCTGAAAAAAATCGAATTTGAAATCAGATTTTAAATAGCTTGGATAAAACCCATAACTTCAAAAGTTTTATTTTTTTTATAAGCTCAAAAATATATTTATTCATAATTTGTTAATAAAATTAATTAATAAATGCATATAAGCCAACACTACAAAATTGAATTTGAACAAATTTTAAATAGCTTGGATAAAATTCATATCTTCAAAAACTCGATTTTTGGAAAGGCTAAAAACTATATTTATTCACAATTTGTTAATAAAATAATTAATAAATTCATGTAAACGAACACTACATATATTTTAATTACTTTAATTAATTATTAATATATCCCTCGCTTATATCACTAATTTATACATCCTTTTCAGCGAGATAATCTAACAATTTGTTATAAACGTGAAGAATATGTATATCTGATTTGTCCGAACGTATTCAAACAACCGACCAGAACTGTGATTCTGTACTATCCAAATCAATGAACTAATATAACAAAATCTAATATATGGGTAGACAAAATTCACGAACAAGATATTAGGCTCTCAATAAATAGAGATATTTATTGAAAACCAAAGTAAATCAAGGAAAATAAAATGAGGCTTATCATTTACAAGGAGATAGTACAAAATCTAATATTTGGTAGATAAAATCCACCAACGGGCAACGGGGTACTAGACTCTCAATGATATATTTATTGAAAAATAAAGAAAATCAAGAAAAAAAATATAAAAAACTTAAAAAGCTGATATAAGCTCCTAAACTTTAGTTTAGCAATTTTTGGGAAAGGTGGAGAGAGAGAGAGAGAGAGAGCAGTAGCAGCTACGGTTTTTGTTATTCATTTTGTTTGGGAGACTTACACCATGCATACTACTCCTAGCTTTGTTTTGTAACATCTCAATGTTGTTCTAAGACATATAATTATTTATTTACATAACTTGGATACATAGTAATATTTCATGTAATTGTCATATTTTTTCAATTCGCGTATCTCATTTCATTTCGTGTACACGAAAAAATTTGTGTAATTTAGTGTCATTTTGTGTTCTAATTTCGGGTACACGATTTAATATCATGTCATTTTCATTCAAGACCCTAAAGTACATGACATGACAAAATGATTTGTCAGGTCTACATAAGCTATTTCTTCTTATATATGTCGGAAAAATATACTCACTGTTAAAGGAAAATGAATTTCATGTTATTTAACCCAATTTCTAAATTACAAGGATACATATATAACAATGTGATTATGTGATTTATATATTACATACTTGATTTCAGTTTTATGGACAGTAGCTTACTTTCACAAGTTAGTCAAATTAAAAAAGATAGGTGATACTCATTTTCATACATCTTATTTTAAGAATAAAAGAAAACTAAAATTTATTATTCCATGTTTTACTAGAAAAGAATAAAAAACCAAAATACAAACTTTCAAACTAAAAATGCACATTTTAAGTTGTCTTTACAAATAAGCTAAGAGCAATAACCATAAAATCTAACAATCATACGTTAATCCAAGAGCGCGATATATTGAATTTGTTTGGTTAGTTGATAATATTTATTTTTTATAGTAAATCAATTCATTAATAAAAGGACATATAAATTGTAAAAATGATATTGAACAATCACATAGGAAACTAGATTAGATGAAAGTTTCTATTGTTATAACTACGTCCGTTTCATGTATCTTGCACAGTAGATATCCTTTCTCAAATCCCTGAAACATGCAACCTTTTTTTGATAGACGGTCTAATGATTTATTGGAGTCGTGAGAATTAAGTTTCTATACATTTTTAATCTGTAATCGAAAAATTAACCACGACCATACAAATATTTTCAATGAAATTAATATAATAATATTTAAGGATTCGATATTGAATAAATAACCGTATTCTCAGAATATTTGTGAAAAATTTGTTAACATGATACGTAGAAATATTCTCTAACGAAGAGAGAAATAAAATGAAAGCTAAATTAAAAAAAAACACAATAAAGAGGGATTTTGAACTTTTCAACGGGGGTTGTATTTATTTTGATGATTGGTTCATAATATTAATATTTATTCAATTGGTATGAATTCACGGATAAGTAATTTTATACTTAAGATAATTAACATTCCAATAAAATTATATTTTTTCTAAATAAAAATTAAAATAATATATTTATATTAATTAATTAATACAATTTATCGGTCGGTGCGTAGCAAGGGTAGAATGCTAGTATATATAAGATTTTACACATTCAATTTATTATGTATTTTATCTTGAATTCTTAAAACTTGATTTGGATGATTTTATAGCCTACATGAAATTAACAAAATAATCTTTAATTTAGTGATGATTTAACAATTTTCTCCAATTAAAACTACCAAGAAACAAAAGAGAGATAAAATTGATGATTTTTTATATTGAAAATTCTATTCTGTTAAGGAAATCTACTTATATTTTGTTTTGATTATCAAAATAACCATCTTATTATTTGAAGATAGTTATACTAACAACCAAATACAATTTTAATAATAAGTGTAGGGGGATTTTTTCAAAAACTTTGGTAGTTGATAGTCTGGTTCTCAATACGATAAAATAAATAAGAACTATTAAATCTTAAAATAAATAGATAAAAAACGTTGGATCTAGCATAAAAAATATTTAATATTTTAACATGTAAACTAAAAAGTGTGTTTATATTAAAATACAAAAAAGTGCTTGTCAAATATTTAAATCATATATAATTAGGTTTTCTATATTGAATAGGATTATTAATGTAGGTATTCTACACTAAATAGGATTAACGTAAAAATTCGTAATTATATTATCTATTGAGATTCTAAGTGTTTTTATTTGGATAATAATTGTTAAATCATCTCTAAATTAAAGATAATTTTATGAGTTTCGCGTGAACTATAAAATCATCCAAATCTGATTTCTATATCTCGAGATAGAGCCTAAATAGTAAATGTGAACCTTTTTTAATATTAGTAAATAAATAAATAAAATTTAGTTCTACTACAATCTTTTATATCATTTTCAGATTATAACTTCTTTTTAAAATTCAGTTCTAATATAACCTTTTAAATTATATTCCTTTTAGACTATAATTTTCTTTTTAATGTGATATAATGTTGATCGTCTATTTTTACAAATATTATATTCGATGGTTGAGATTATTTTGGCGGTACAGTGACCAAACCAAAACTATGGATAAGATCCCTCTTACGCTTATTATGTATTAGGATATAATAAGAATATAATTATTGGTTAACATGTATTTTTATATTATAAATTATTTTGTAAAAAATTTATATATGTAACTAATAATAAGTTATTTTTTGACTTTTTTGTTACATTTTATTATTACCTGATTATTTTTCCAAAATTAACGTAAATTAGATGCACATATGAAGTACAGAAGACAAACATGATTTTTTTTCTTTTTGAACCGGAACTATTTAGTAGTTAAAGGTAGGTTTGATTTATTTAGTTTCACGAAAGCCAGGGCATAGTAGTTTTCTGTAGAAGATATGAGGGATGCGTAGTGCTTAGCAATTTTTTAATGCTATCTTGTAAATTAAATTTTTGGCGTGTACTAATATCAAATTTAATAAATGATTAATGAATTTCTAATATTAAATTTAATAGATGATCAATGAGTTTTGAAAAGTGAATTTTATCAAATATTTTATTAGTATATTTAAATTATAAATTTAATTATTATGTTGTTAGTGAGAGTCGAACCCCTGACCTATGGCAGTAATATAATTGGATATAATTTTACATGATTATATTCCTCATATTTATTATAATTTGCGTTTAATTGGATTTTTATTTAATAGATTTTAATATTTTATTGTAGGAAGGAAGAAAATCCTAAACCTGGATGGATTGGAGAATAAAGAGCTTAATTTGGAGATTTATTAGAAGGAAATTCGGATTTATTGGGCTGCACGCGCGTACTTCACTGTTTGTTCCCTATCTCGAGTTCTAGAAGTCAGAATTGGGCGATTCAATAGTCCATGCGAAGATAATTAAATTATCTATCATTCTAAGATGGTCCAGATGTCATATTACAACTGGAGCAGCCCAGAATCACTGGAGAATAGTCAACTACGAATTTTTGTTGGAAACCGATTTAGTTTAGGAAACGTACTTCTAATTTTCTCAAGGCATTAAAATACTTTTATTAGAGACATAAAAAATATCAGATATGATTATTATTAGAGACAGACAGAGATAGATAGATAGATGGATAGATAGATGGATAGATAGATGGATAGATAGATAGATAGATAGATAGATAGATAGATAGATAGATAGATAGATAGATAGATAGATAGATAGATAGATAGATAGATAGATAGATAGATAGATAGATAGATAGATAGATAGATAGATAGATAGATAGATAGATAGATAGATAGATAGATAGATAGATAGATAGATAGATAGATAGATAGATAGATAGATAGATAGATAGATAGATAGATAGATAGATAGATAGATAGATAGATAGATAGATAGATAGATAGATAGATAGATAGATAGATAGATAGATAGATAGATAGATAGATAGATAGATAGATAGATAGATAGATAGATAGATAGATAGATAGATAGATAGATAGATAGATAGATAGATAGATAGATAGATAGATAGATAGATAGATAGATAGATAGATAGATAGATAGATAGATAGATAGATAGATAGATAGATAGATAGATAGATAGATAGATAGATAGATAGATAGATAGATAGATAGATAGATAGATAGATAGATAGATAGATAGATAGATAGATAGATAGATAGATAGATAGATAGATAGATAGATAGATAGATAGATAGATAGATAGATAGATAGAGAAAGAGGAGAGCGAAACTTTTATTTTTCTTTCTGGTCGATGGTTGAAGGTTTTCTTCTATGTTTTCTTATTATATTATGTGTTTTGCTAGTTTAATCATGAGTGAGTAGAACTCTAATTAGGGTTAAGTTGAACCCTAGTTATGATTGATGTATGATTTTCCCAATTCCCCCAATCTAGTTATGTTATGTGATCTTGATTATTGAGTTGTGTTTAATTAACAATAACATGTCAGACGTGATTATGTGTATTGTATGAACCAAATATCTATTTATCAACAAAAGTTGGGCTTAGATGGTTTTGATTTATCCAATAAGGACATGAACTTCTCCATTAAAATAGGAAGAACGGATTGTTAGGAAGTTAGGATGCCGTGTTTAATGTCTCTGAATTGCATTATACCATGAAAATCGGCTTGAATGTATTTTAGAGAAGCCATTAATACTCAAGAGAGGTTATTGGTATTTTATAGGGCGCATCTTTCCTCTTGAGTAGTACATGATTAATTGGGGCGGGAAATCGTAATTGCATTGATTCATGCTAGTGGGGATACTCAATTCTACATGTTTTTAATTAATTGATAAATACAACAACTTGCCTTAGTATAACATTAGTTTAATGATCTCTCAAAATTTTATTGTGTTACTTGCTTAGTTGAATCGAGTCAAGAATAACTTGTGATTGATACGTTTGTCTCTGTGGGAATGATTCCGACTTACTCTACTACATAGTTAGAAGGATTTGTTAGATATTATTATTTGATAGGCACGCGACAGCCTTGTCAAATTTTTGGCACCGCTGCCGGGGATAAAGCAGTGTTAGATTAGTTAATTTTTGAGTTAATTTTGCTAAGTCTTTTAGTTGTGTTGCTTCGACTATTATTCCCTTGTTATTTGATCATTGTTTCTAGTTCTCTTATTGCATGCACACTCGAAGTTCAGGTATGAAAATTTAATTGCTCTTGATCCTTAAATTGAAGCTACAGCAAGAAGTCAAGCAGGCGAGTGAAGGAAAAACAAGCACAAGGAAGTTATGGGTGATACACCAGCTAAAGATCTCAGGGAGCATGGTATGCCAGATGCTACAGGCGTACTCTCCAGTATTGTCAGACCAACATTCACAGCTACACACTTTAAACTCAAGCCTCAGTTCATCCAATTCATCTCCAATGATTCTTTTGCAGGATTATCCACTGAAAATCCTGTTGATCATCTTGAGAGTTTTCTAGAAAAGTGTGATACGATAAAGCTGACCAATGTTAGTGATGATGCTATAAAGCTGCGATTATTTCCATTCTCTCTCCGAGATGCAGCAAAAGATTGGTTGAAAGATGAAGGACCAAATACGTTCACTACTTGGGATAGTCTAGCAAAGGCGTTTCTACTTAAATTCTTCAGTCAGAAGAAGACTTCAAAGCTAAGGAATAAAATATCTAATTTCCATCAAGACGATGACGAGTCACTGCATGATGCTTGGAGAAAATTTAAGCGACTTCAAAGTCAGTGTCTTCACCATGGAATTCTTGACTTGTGGTTGATCAAAACACATTCTATAATGGGTTTACACAAGAGTTCCGAAACTTTGTTGATGCTTCTTCTGGTGGATCTATTATGAAAAAGAGTACTGATGATGCGAAAGCTTTGTTAGACGAGATGGCGTCTAATGATAATTATCCCTACAGTGATCGAAATCATCCTAAGAAGGGTGGTAATTATGATGTTGATGCTCTAACCATGTTGAATACTACTATGCAGGCAATGGTTAAAAATATTGAGCAATTGGACTCCCGAAGTACTTCATCTACGGTTGCCTCATGTGAAATATGTGGTATTGTTGGA
The DNA here is from genome assembly GCA_036435485.1 of Saposhnikovia divaricata. Lineage (NCBI taxonomy): Eukaryota > Viridiplantae > Streptophyta > Magnoliopsida > Apiales > Apiaceae > Saposhnikovia > Saposhnikovia divaricata. The sequence continues at coordinate 59,776,153 of CM071597.1, read as the reverse complement.
CACACTAAACATGCTTGTTAGTACAATCCCTCTGGAATGGCAGTGGAACAAGAAAATGCTCTTTATAACCAGAATCAAAGGCCACAATATAATCCTTACTCCAACACGTATAATCCAGGTTGGAGAGATCATTCTAATTTCTTCTACAGGAATAACCAGGCTCAAGCACAACCTCCACAAAATAACTTTTCTCAGACGCCAGGTTTTCAACCAGCTCAGCCACAAAAATCCAACTTGGAAAATCTTTTGGAAGGATTTATCTCTACACAAGCAAATAAGAATGATAATGTTGATGCAAGTATCAAGGAGATGAAGGCTCACAACAAGTTAATAGAAAATACAATCACTCAAATTTCTCAACAGTTGAGCCAACTTAACAAGTCTTCAGGCCAACTTTCTGGTCAAACTGAGCAACCACCAAGAGGTCATATTAATGCTGTAACTCTGAGGAGTGGTAAAGAATTGAAAGATCCAGAATTGAATGTGAGCAAAAGTGTTGTGAATGCTAAAGAAAGTGAAGAGGAAATTATAGCAGAAAAATCGTTAGAAGAAGAGGTAACGGAAAAAGAAAAGAAAGAATCAGCAGTTGTTCCTATTAAACCATACCTGCCACTTGTTCTTTTTCCACAAAGGTTAACACAAGCTAAGGTAGAGAAGAAGTATGATAAATTCCTTGAAATTTTGCAGAAGTTACATATTAATATTCCATTCATGGATGCTATATCTGAGATGCCCTCTTCTGCAAAATTCCTTAAAGATATTTTTTTAATGAAGAGAAAAATTGAAGAAAGTTCTACTATCTCATTAACGACAGAGTGCAGTGCCATCTTGCAGAATGATCTTTCAAAAAAATTAGTGGATCCAGGTAGCTACTCCATTCTATCAAACTTGGGAATTTGGAGATCAAGAGAGATTTATGTGATCTTGGGGCAAGTGTAAGCCTTATGCCCTTATCGATTTGTAACAAGCTTCAGATGGGTGAACTAAAATCCACACGTATATCTCTACAATTGGCAGATAGATGTGTGAAATATCCTCTTGGTGTACTTGAAGATATCCCTGTTAAGGTAGGAAAGTTTTTTATTCCATGTGATTGTGTTATCATGGAGATGGAGGAAGATACACAAAATTCTATTATTCTTGGGAGACCTTTCTTAGCAATAGCTGGTGCAAAAGTTGATATGATGCAAGGAAAAATTTCTTTCGAAGTTGGAGATGAGAAGATTCCAACTCTTTGAACAGTCCTTCTATGAAGGAAAGTGACCTTGAAAAGAATAATGATGTAGTTCTTATGGTGAAGACCTTGTGTAGAGATCAAGATATGAAGGCTGATAATTTCCTCTACACGCCTCCTGCAATGAGAGGACTACATGTCAATAATGTTGATTTAAAGCCTTCAACGATCAAATCAATTGGTGAAATTCAGTTTGGTGGATTGTCTGTTGAAGATCCTGACGCTCATTTTGAAAACTTTTTGAAGATTTGTGATTCTATCAATTGCGATGTAGTTTCTGATGAGGTCATTCGACTTCGATTATTCCCTTTCTCTCTAAGGGATGGAGATAAAAATTGGTTATTTTCACTACCCTCAAATTCCATTACTACATGGGAAGACTTGCTTGTTAAGTTTCTTAGTAAGTTTGTCTCGCGAGAAGAAACGTCAAATTAGTTGTTGCAATCTTAAAGTTTACTCGGCACAGGAAAAGAGCATTGATGGACACGACTGTTGATGACACCTATAAAGTTTTATGGGATGTTATGAGGGAATATGTTGAAGAGAAAGTGGTTGCTCCACTTTCGATGCATTCGCCAGGTTGATTTAGAAGAAGGTCGAGCTAATGAACTTAAACAAGCGCTTCTTGGGAGGCAACCCATGGTTTTTGTATGGTCGATAAAAAAATCGATATAATAAACATTCATAATCTCCTACGATGAGAAACAAGCTACCCATGGTGTGGGTACTCTCTGACTTGCAAGAAATAAATTGTTTTATAATTCATCCCGCCGGTGTATTCTAACTTCCCCCGGTGTGATATTCACTATAAGGATGCTGGAGTATAAAAAAAAAAATTAGTCGCGCACCGGTGTTGCAAAACTCATGGTTCACAAGCCGTCTATTTTGATGATAGTTTTTATTCATTCACTTGAAGTCCAAGTGAGTTGATCACGGCCCATTACTTTCAGCACATTAATAATAGTCCAGTCAACAGGACTCGTCTACATCACTAGCATAGTCAATGTCCATGCCATCGCTCCATCTGCATCAAGTCAGTCTCCACGTCAGCGCCACTTTATGACATTAGCAGCCATGTACTCGGTGGGTCCAAGTGAGCTTCCGGTTGGATGAGCCTCTTACCAAAAATAATGTTGCCAGTGGGGTTTGAACTCCTGACCATGGGAAGCCGAGCATGGGGTTTTCTAGTGCAACACTACAACCAACCTAGCTACTTGTTTGTTTCATAAGATTTGCAAAGACTATTATATAAAGAGAACCTGGAGCATAAAGCTTAATTCAAAGGAGCCAACAAGTTCAACCCACTTCAGTTATTTTTCGAGGACACTTCATGCTTATACTATGGGAGTATTTCTAACCTTTATTTATATAATTTTTTTTATTCTTTTTGTATTTTATTTTTAGGATTGTTAGATCTTATTTTCTTTCTTTTATTAAATTATGTATTGAGGACAATGATCCATTTAAGTGTGGGGATACGTTCTTAGTGTATAAAAAAAATAAAAATGATAAAAATCCAAAAAAAAAAAATTAAAAACTTTTTGTATAATTACCTTGTCTCAAAAGTATGTTAGAACGGATAAGTACACATTTTGTAGATTAACTTTACATGATTAATTCTGAGTGTCACATTCATGAAAAATTATTTGATGCTTGATAATTCCTTGTGTGTGCTTGCAAAAATTATAAAATTTGAGATGTTTCTTAGTCAATTTTAGTGAGTCAAGCATGCTTTCACCTTGTGAGATTTAAATTGAACCTAATTTATGATTGATACATTTTATATCAATCCATTTCTTTTGTTGTATGATGTTCATCATTGGCATGTTGCTCTAAAACTTGTTTTAAACCATTTTGAGAATACATGTTATGTGTATACATGAAAATGATAAAGGCACTAGGATTAACCTCATTGACCTAAACACTATCCTTATGAATTATATCCTTAGTGAACCCCCTTGAGCTTATATCCGTTTCTTTCAATTATCAACACTCTATAAATTTTTTAGCCTACTTATTTATTCTTGTCTTGATTTACTAGTAAAGCATTGTGATTAACTTAAGGGTGGGTGAATAGTAAGTGTGGGGATTTCTTTCGTTAAAGTGTTACATTTTGGTGGGAATTAGTATTACTTGATCTTGAAATTGAATGGCTAGGATCTTTTACACATTTGGATGAAGCGAGGATATTGACAACAAAGCAAGTACTCCTTTGAGATCAATGGGTGGCAGGTGGAATGTCATATGAAAGGGACGATCCATGTACATGTGCTGGTATTAAGTGTAATTGTACTTTGGTGACTTTTCACTGCCCTTGGTTACTGGAGAATGACTTGACTTTTTAAAAAAAGAGAAAAAAAATTTTGAGCAAGAAGAAGATCGAAGTAGAGTTTGTGTTCATTGGTTGTACAATATGAAAGAGGGAAAGTACATGGTATATGTGCTTTGAAGTTTAATGCTTGTGAAAGATTGCTCAACTTTTACATGATCTACTATTCATGTTGGGTGCTTTATTTAGAAGTTAACACTATGCTCTATTGGTTTATTTAGTTTAGCCACTTGTTAGCCTATTTCTTTGATATCTTACCCTTTACCTAAGCCTCGTTACAACCTTTATCAAAGACCTTTTGATTCATGTAATGCATGTATACAAAGTAGTGGAGATTTGGTGGACAACCAAGCATATGGTAGCTCATGTACATTGATAGAACTTGAGTGAAACACTTATACCTATACACTTTGTGTGAATTGAGAGCAATGTGAGATATTTACCCATAGCATGCTTACTTATTGAAAGCGACTTTGATGTCTATTTCATGATGTTTTTGTCTATTTAGACATTGTGTGCATACTTGGATTATTTTGTGTTAATGATGCTTAAAGTGAGAGTACTTGTACTTTCAAAAACTTTCATGTTGTTATGTGCTTGAGATTTATAATGTGTGGAGTACTATGAGATGTTGCATGCTTGAGAGACTTGGTGATTGAAAATATTTGATTTTGTGGGTACATCTTTTATAAACCCTCACGAGACAAAACTCGTCCTACTAGGGCTGCCTAGGGGTTTAACGGCTTGTTGCATATGCTCAATGCAATCGTGTCATCTACGAAAGTGAAGTTAGTTAGTTATGATAGTTTTTTATTTCTTTATTTGTGATAGAATATATTTTTATATATATTTTAGATGATTTTATTCTCATATTTATTGTGTTTTGCATTGATTTGGATTTTTATTTAATAGATTTGATTGTTTTATTGTAGGAAATAAAGAATTCATGACTTGGAAGGATTTGGAGCAAAAAGATCTATTTTGGAGATAAAATTGAAGGTAATTCGTATTATTGGGCTACACGGGCTGTTTAACACTGTTTTGGCCATATCATGAGTTCTAGAAGTCCGTTTGAGGCCCGTAAGCAGTCCACGCGAAGATAACGAGATTCTCTATCATTCTAAGGTGGTCCAGAGGTCCAATTACGTTTGGAACGTTCCAGAAAATCTGAAGAAAAGTCAGCCACGAATTTTCCTTAAAAAACAGAATCAGTTTAGGAAACATATCTTGCAGAAATTCTATTATAATTCTGTTTTGGTATTTTCTTGTTGGGCAAGACTTTTAGAGCCTATTTAAACACATCTTACCATTGTAATGAGAGATGTAATATTAGATCAGATAATATAGTTTAGAGTAGATTATTATTAGTTGGAGATGTAGAGAAACACCATGACTCTTCTTTTGGGTGACAACATTGAAGTTTGAAGGTTTTGTTCTCTTAATCTTTTCTTTGTTCTTATTAGTTTAATTATGTTTTCTTGTTTTACTAGTTGTTTTACTTGTTTAATCATTAGGAGTAGTTATTTCTAGGGCTTAAAGGGAAGCCATGTTTGCACTAATATTGGCATGATTTTCATAGTGGTTTGATTGGTTATGGTTAATTCTGATTAATATGTTTTAATCAATAATTTGTGTAATCGGCCGATATCATGGATTAATTATATGCAAATAGGGGTATGGATCGAGAGATTTACTTACTAGAGGCACACATACGATTAGCAGAATTGAATTTGAGTGCGGAAGCATCATTGGATTTCTGAGAGCGTTAATGCTTGGAAGAGATTAACTTGACTCTAATTACCTGATTGATTGAATTACTAAAAGTGGTTAATTGTGTTGAATGTTTCGAGAGTGTTAATGCTTGAAAGAGATTAACATACTCTAGTTATAGGATCACATTGATTGCTTTAGCTTAAGAGCCAATTGTGTAAGCATGGTGGATCTGATTGCCCTAGGTTTTAAATAATTTGTTTATCATCAATTTAATTAGTGTTAATCTTGTTTAATTAGTTAATTAATATTCTCCAATATTCGTCTGACCCTTGAAACAATTAACGATAACTGAAAAGGAATTAGTAGAACCTGTCTCCTTGTGGATTCGACCCGCTTGCCATCTGTACTAGCAATAGACACCGTGCCCTTGCGGTTAGGTATAATTTGACACATCAAATTGCCCGGGTCGTGCAAATGCTAAGTGTGGGGATGTTTGATAGAGTGTATATTTATATATATTTTACATGATTATATTCCTCATATTTATTATAATTTGCTTTTAATTGGATTTTTATTTAATAGATTTTAATGTTTTATTGTAGGAAGGAAGGAAATCCTAAACTTGGATGGATTGGAGAATAAATAGCTTAATTTGGAGATTTATTAGAAGGAAATTCAGATTTATTGGGCTGCACGCGCATACTTCACTGTTTGGGCCCTATCTCGAGTTCTAGAAGTCAGAATTGGACGATTCAACAGCCCACGCGAAGATAATTAAATTATCTATCATTCTAAGATGGTCCAGATATCATATTACAACTGGAGCAGCCCAGAATCACTGGAGAATAGTCAACTACGAATTTTCCTGAAACCGATTCAGTTTAGGAAAAATACTTGTAATTTTCTCAAGGCATTAAAATACTTTTATTAGAGACATAATAAATATCAGATATGATTATTATTAGAGACAGACAGAGAGAGATACATAGATAGATAGATAGAGAGAGAGGAGAGCGAAACTTTTATTTTTCTTTCTGGTCGAAGGTTGAAGGTTTTCTTCTATGTTTTCTTATTATATTATGTGTTTTGCTAGTTTAATCATGAGTGAGTAGATCTCTAATCTAGGGTTAAGTTGAACCCTAATTATGATTGATGTATGATTTTCCCAATTCCCCCAATCTAGTTATGTTATGTGATCTTGCTTATTGAGTTGTGTTTAATTAACAATAACATGTCAGACGTGATTATGTGTATTGTATGAATCAAATATCTATTTATCAACGAAAGTTGGACTTAGATGGTTGTGATTTATCCAATAAGGGCACGAACTTCTCCATGAATATATGCAGAACGGATTGTTAGGAAGTTAGGATGTCGTGTTTAATGTCTCTGAATTGCATGATACCATGAAAATAGGATTGAATGTATTTTAGAGAAGTCATTAATACTCAAGAGAGGTTATTGGTATTTTATAGGGCGCATCTTTCCTCTTGAGTAGTACATGATTATTTGGGGCGGGAAATCGTAATTACATTGATTCATGCTAGTGGGGATACTCAATTCTACATGTTTTTAGTTAACTGATAAATACAGCAACTTGCCTTAGTAGAACATTAGTTTAATAATCTCTTAAAATTTTGTTGTGTTACTTGCTTAGTTGAATCGAGTCAAGAATAACTAGTGATTGATACGCTTGTCTCTGTGGGATCGATTCAGACTTACCCTACTACATAGTTAGAAGGATTTGTTAAATATTATTATTTGATAGGCACGCGATAGCCTTGTCACTTGCTCTAGTGCTATTGATATACAATTTAGGGTGGTACCACACGTTTCATTATTAATTGAATGGTATCGTAATTTCTCTTTTCTAAATATAATTTGTCGAGTTTTAATTAGTAAAATTATACGTATATACATGTTAAAATACGTTTAAAAACTCATGATTGTCATGAGACATCATATGATTTATCCCTTGTTATTCCAGGTGTTGGATTAGGCTAACTTATCTTAAAATTTGTTAGTAGATATAATTATTTGCAAAATATATAAGCTTAATTATTCACAAAAATAAAAAAAATTATAATGATACATATTTTGAGACAGACAAAATATAAATTGAATTACGAAGAACTACATTCGGTTTGAAAAATATAAATACCTACAGTAAATTTGTTCCTGCCAACAACCAAGTTTTTTGTTCCTCGTATTCTTTGTTACTTGTTAGACACATATTTAATATTGGAAAATTTACTTACTCCAAAATTTATCTCGAAAATTGATGTGTCACATGAATAAATGGTTTCCTAATTAATGATAATACGAGATCCCGATGCATACATATGCGTTTACAAATTAAAACTCGCCAATTATCATGCCTTGTTATTTGGGAAAAATTTTGGTAAAATTTTTGAGGTACATAACATTATTCTTTAATATTAATAACTTATGTCGTTTCTTATTGCGAGAAAGTTAAGTACTACATAGTAGCAGTACTAGTAGTTCAGGAATAAGTTACCGTTTTCTTGATATGTATGTCATTTATTTTATTTTTCTTATTATGTGAAATTGACCATTATCAAATATTATTGATTAGACATTTTCTAAAAGTGTTTTAACATTGTCTAAAAACTTTGCTAAGAGTTACTTGTAAATGTAGGTGGGCTGCGAGCCATCTCGTTGTAGTTGTACAGGAAAAGGATTATACTCGTATGATCTATCAATGGAAGATTAAGCTAAAAAAAATAGACTGCTTGTTTAGTCGTGTATATATGCTGGCTGCATACATTTCTGTAAATACCTAACTAAAGGTTTTATCATCACTCAAGTCTACTGAAACTGAGGATCTATGTGGATAGCTCCTCGCCTCCTCTGTACAGCCACCGTGGTCACGCGGTGGCAACACCAACATCGGAATGACGATAATGGCGCTTGTCTGTATGTATATACATTCTGGATCTTGCATAAAATGCAACACTGGCCCCTTGCTGGAAAAGAAAAGAAAAACACAGGACATATATTGGACTAAGAGACAATTATAATAGTACTGCACTGCTGCTACAAAATTTTCAACAGCTAGCCCATCCAATTTTTTGAGAATTTGGACCTCCTTCAATTCTTGTATAAGAAATTAATAAAAGGTTAACAATTTAATATCTTGGTTCGACATTGCTGATTAAGATACAAACTAGGGGAAATCCCGCTCTCTTGTACTTAATATTCTATAAATAATCCCGCAACTCTTCTGCTTTGCCTTTTTCTTTTTATTCTTCAGATCAGCTGGAATGCCACTGCATGGGACTATGGGAGCGTACAGTTTCATGTTCTATTTCACTTTCTGCCTGAACTAGCCCAACTGATTTGAGCAATACTTGAACAAGCATTAACATTTTGTAACTGAATGTAATTGTACGTGGCGTTTTCAAAATGATTACAGACTCTTAAGATGCTTGCCAACAGAGGAAGCAACCCATATTTCTTATTTCTTAAGCCTGCCCTACAGAACCAACTTTGGCATATTTCCGATCAGCAAGATAACTTTCATGCTAAAGTTGAAGTATTTTGACCTATCAAATATCTAATATTTCATTGTCTAGTATAAAGAAATTGATATATTGTTTTGGAGTTCCAATGTATGTATTGAACAAACTCTGTATTTCTTAGATTATTTTTTTCTATAGATAAAAATCCACTATATGTAGGCTTCTTACATCATTTCCACTCCCAAAGTTTGTAATTACCCTTTAATTACTCATTAATATTAATTGTTATAGGGAGAAATTGGTATAACAATGTTTTGGAGGTTTGCTGAATTAACGGAGCGAAATACGGATATTTTGCTAATAAAAGAAGAACAAGGATTAGGTTTTATGTGTGTAGGTGTGGTTGAACTTGATAGGTGTTTTCAAGGGTGAACTGTTTCTCATCCGTATCAAGGTGCCTACGTACCCTATTTATAGGGATCAAGCCACACGTAGTTCTTAGAGAATAAGATACCTAGACGGGCTAGGGTTTTAGAAGATAAGTCACGGCCCAAGCCCACTAGTATTAGGGTTGATGTGGCAATGAGTCAATAATTTTGTCCATGATCCATGGCCCAAAGAAGGAAACCGATGGTCTCGCATGGTCAGGGTCGAAACCTCTTGAGCGAGGCTAATAGAGAAGTAACAAGGGTTTGACATGCAACCTCGTGGGGCTGAGTCATGCGAAGCGGACCCAAGTATATGGATACTCATGCGACCTCGAGGGGTCAGCTATGAGCCTTCTAGTAGAGAATAAGATAACGATCTCTTTTAGCCTGTAGATTGAGATGATAAAGACGAAGCAATCCCTTGGAGGGAAGTAATGGCGAAGCGATCCCTAAAAAGAATCATATGCGAGGTGGCCTTGTAATAGAGATATCATTATGAAGTCACGCTGAGCTGGTTCTAGTAGTGGGCTTTTGCGACCCAATTACCATCTTCTAGGCCAATCATAGATTATGAACCATTAATTTAGCCAATTAAATCAATTTAGCTGTCATGTATAGATCCGGGCATAACAACTACCCCCTGAGTCCATATTGTCATTGAAGATGCGATGTGGACTCAAAGAATAAACCAGTAGTAGCACAGTGCGAGGCCTAAACTAGCTGTTGTCATAGATATGACCGTTGGAGATGTCGCGACCCCAAGAATATAAAGGGGTTTGACAACTGTCGTGTCTCGAGATGCGCATTCAATGGTTATGATTTTTACACGTGTCCCATGCTTTTCTTTCTCTTGATGGCTATATATACCCCTGTCATTATCATTTCCTTTTTTCATCTTTACAAACACATTGTCGAAGTGCTGTCAGTTTGCTCCTGAATCAACCAGCAGAATTTTACAAGTTCAATCACAAGCGACCCCCGATTTCTTCAATCTCTCTCAAGAAAAAGTAAGTATTCATTCTTTCTTGATAATTAATTTATTGTTCTTCACTGTATATGCATGATTATATAATCTTGACTTTACGCGATGCGATCCCATATGCCTGCGATCACACACTGTTACTTTCACCCTGCGATCCCGTCCTCGCTTAGATAGAATAACGATCACTTGTTTAGGAACACATCTTCCCTCTTTCTTAGAATAGCGACCCCATAATACTCCTCGTGAGCGAAGTGAGAACACGTAGAGCCTTTCTGTTCATTTATTCTTTTCTTCCTTTGTTCCCTTTTCAGAGAAACAACCTCTAAGTAAAGAAAAGGCTCAAGAGCAGCTCCAGAGGGCTCATGCTAAAAAGAATGCTCATCCTTCCTTGGCCTCCCCATCATCATCTAAAGAGGTACAAGCTGAGGTACCTAGTGATTCAAGCTCTTGTTCACAAAAAGGCATCGTCCATGCTCATGTTACAACTGAAGTGGTCCCTCCTCAGACCAAGATCACTGAAGAAGCCCTCGAGGAGGAGACGGATGAAGAGGAGTCCTTAACCACAAAAGAGTTGGAGGATGTCACCCGTACAGTTAATCTTTGTAATTATGACTATGTTCCTGAGCTTTCTGATGATGAAGCTTACGTCCCTCCCAGTCAACCAATGCTTGAAGGTACTATGTATCCCCAGGGAAAGAAGAGGGTAGGGCACATTCTCTCCTGTAGAGATCTTCCAACCAGCCTCAATCAGGATACCTTAGCAAAAGCCATCGAAAAGTATCAAGTAGAAGGCCGCATTGTCCTTCCTCATGAGCATATGCAATGTTACCGCTTCAATTATAAAGGGAATGGGGGCAGACCACCCCGCATGGTTTTAACTACTACACTACTTGAACTTGGGGTTTCTTCACCTCTGCATCCATTCATACGTGAGGTGTGCGAGTATTTTAAGGTTGCTCCCATCCAGATCAATACGAACGGGTAAATTTATGATTGGTCTCTACATCATATATAACATTGAGGGATACCCCAGACTGATGTAGAGGGTGCAAAGGATAGGTGGAGGAAAGAATTTAAAGGCATGACTGAGAAGCTTAAGAGAGAGCTTCATGAGGAGAAGTCAGCTAAAAAGAAGCTTAAGTTTGATCACGCTGTCGAGAAGGAGCAGTCAGACTCCAAGATCAAGGAGCTTACAGGCCGCATCGCTAAGCTAGAGAAGGAAGATAAAGAAGCTATTGATGCTCTCCCCACTATCATTGAGGAGGCTGAGACCCAAGGATCTGTTGACTTCATGAAAAAATTCCTTGAAAAGTTGACGACTTTGATTGGTACCGGTTGGGCGAAGAAACTGGGAAATTTGCTGATGACCTTAAGATGGAGATGAATGGGGAAGCAACAAATGGATCCCCATGACTTCCTTTTTATTGCTACTAAACTTTATCTGCTAGACTCAGTGGAGATGCGGGCACTCCCTTTATTTGCCTCACACTTGTGGACATAATTTCTTTTACTTATTTGGATGTTCCTTGAACCTGGATTAGCTTGCTTTATTGATGCTCCTTATTCGATGTTTATAATTTTGCAAATTACTTTAGGCCTTGCATCTGCTCGCACAAGGGATTCATGTTACATGATTTTAGCATGTATAGATTCCTCCATAACTCCTCTCCATATATGTTAAGTTGTTTTTTCCAAGTTCATTAGGATAGCTGATGGGGTCTTCAAATGATCCTGATTGTTGAAAGATTGACCTAAGCATATAAGTTGAGATAGTTCCGTATTGTATAGACTTATGGACTCATCGATCATCGCCTATGGGGCCGAGAGGCATCGCAAAATATAGGGTTTGCGGCCTCGCGTTGCTAGAGGCTAGCCTTGCAATTTTTCAAATGTCTTGTTGGAAGAGGTGTTTATGTAATGCCACTACCCCCCGATTCTTCATTATCATTGTTAGTTGCTTGCTCTTCCCAGTGTTTTGAGGTATTCAAGGATCTCCTCATTATCGCCAAGGGTCGGGGGCGTCCCCCCTCTCCCTAAGGATCGGGGGTGTCCCCCCTCTCCTCGACGTAGAGGTATTTCACCAAGAAGCATCTTACAAGGTGTGGTCCCATGATGGAGGTCGTACTTTAAGTTCCTTGACTTCCTTCCTTAAGTAGATATGCTTCACATTAAGTAAACTTAAGGACATCCCCTCAGATCGCAGTAAGTGCTACGCTCGCATCATCTTTGTCCTGAGGGGTGTCCGGCCTCGCATACACTGTGTTGGCCTAGTCCCACAATTTTACATGCTAGCAAAAAGAAATACAATTGCTTGGAAAATATTCTCACCAATATTGAAGAAAGAACCATACGTAGATAGTAGAAGGGGCAAAGCCCAAATTTATTACATCAGGTTGGAGAGGTGTCTATATGATATCACTACCCCCCTAGACTGAGGATGAATTTATTCGTACTTAGTTTAAAGATACATAAATCTACCAGGACCAATGCCATTACTAATAGGCCTCCCTCAAGTGCTTTGCATTCCAAACTTATGTTAACTGTCCATTGTGAATTATCCATGCTTCTTGAGCTGCCTACAATTTGCAATATCATGCCCTGTCATTTCATGAAAGACAATATTTACGATTATCCCTGGTTGCCCGACTATTCATAGGTGAGGGCTTCTTAAACATCCCCTTGTCAGAATTAACTGCATAGATGTGATCAATGGAGGCCACTAAAGGTGTGGATTGACCCTCATTCCTTCCACTTTGAGCTCGTGATGGTGACCTCCTTGGCGGACCGTGACCCCTCCTCTTTGGGCTCTCACTGCGATCCCGTCTTCGCCTAGGGCTTCGAGAGTCCTTCCTCTTCACTCCCTTGCTCTTACTTCCATTGTTGCTAGCCTCATTATTCTTCTTGAGGTCCTCCATCGACTTTTCAATCCATTTGTAAGGCTCAGCCTCCTTGTAGAACTCAAAGAGAGTGTCAGGCGTTTGTCCTGCAACTTCTTCCAGAACTTGGTGCCCTCTCTCAGCCCAGCAATAAGAAAATTTTTAATGGCCTTGTCATTTGCTCCTTGTACCCTAGGGTCCTCGGCATTAAACCTCTTGAAGTAGTCCTGTAGGGTCTCACCCTCCTTCTGCTTTATGTTCACCATGGTGGATATAGGAGTTGCATAGAGCTTAGAGGACTGAAAATGCTTAATGAAAATGTCCACGAATTGCTCCCAAGAGTCTATAGTGATGTGAGCCCTTAGCTTAGAGAACCACTGCTGGGCATTACCCCTCAATGTGGCCGCAAATAACTTGCACCTAGCCAATAGCGAGCCACGGTACACATCCATATCATTGTTGAATCGAATAACAAACTCTGCAAGGTCAGTGTCCCTATTATAAGTCATGCTTGGGTTAATACTCCGGAATATAGTGGGAAGCGGAGTGGTCCTGATCTCTTGAGTGAAAGGCGAGGCCGGACCAATGGGGTTAATGATCCCCTTATCTGCATTCCTCTTATCCAAGGCCTTCTTTAGCTACTCTAGCTTGTAGTCTCCAACCTTGGTCTTCTGATCTTCAACTTTTTCCTTTCCATTTCCCGTGTTGTCATGGTGGGATTGGGTCTTCTTGGGAGCTCTAGATTCCTCTTGATCTTCCTTGCGATTCAGGGGGTCAGGTTTGTACTTCTGGGACCGCTCACGCTCTCGATGAGGAGAGGGGGGGTCGTTCCAAACCTTGGCTCCAAGCCTGGGATTGCTTATACTTCTTGTCAGATGTAAGTTTTTCGAGCTTGAGGCGGAGATCATGCTTAGCTAACTCCTTTCCAAGATGATCAAAGACACTAACTGACCTCCCCTTAGATGAGGCGGCCTCATTCTGCAATCCCTCCTTTGTTTTAGTAGCCTCAATATCCTCTTCCCACTCGAGGGCTTCATAGAAGTAAGGGTTTGTTTGATTCGTAATAACATCATCAAATTCATCCAAGAGTTTCTTGCTGGGACCCTTACTGCTCTCCTCCTGATAGGACTTGGGCCTCTTCCTAGCATTCCTCTTCGCGCCCCTCAAGCTATACCACTTCTTTACTCTAGTCATCCTTTCTTGCACTGCTGACACCTTCTCGGGCCCATCCTCGCTCCTGGGGGGATCGCCTTTGGGATCGCCGTTGTTGTGCCCTCCGTTCTTCTTCTTATTCGACTTAGTCATCTTTCTCCCAATATGATGACTTCCCCTCCTTCTAGTGCCAAATGTTATAGGGAGAAATTGGTATAACAATGTTTTGGAGGTTTGCTGGATTAACGGAGCGAAATATCCGTATTTTGCTCCGTGATTCCAGCAAACCTCCAAAATATTGTTATACAATATTCTCCCTATAACATTAATCAATTCCATCCGTTACATTTTGTACACAATCAATATATAAATTATAACTTACAAATACATAATATAATTACTTAATTTCTTTAGGAGTTGTTTGGCAAACAAACCAAAATCGAACATCTCCCACTTGGCTTTTTTTGCCAAAATACTTTTCATAATAACTCCCACTTTTCGCGGAGAGTAAAATTGTGAAATATAAGTCCAATCAATATCTTGACTCCCACTTCTTACTTCCTAACTTATACTCCACTAAAAATTAAATAGGTGTTCCAAAATTGAATTCTTATTATCAATATCACCTTGATACTTATATCGCAACAAACAATAATTCTAGACACGTCTGCCTAATTCACCAATTTGTTAAAAATACTCTTTAAGTACATGATCTTGATCCTCTTTATAACCTCTCACTAGGCTTAAACAAAATTGTTTCACAATCCACTCACAAGGATAACAACATATGTCAAGTCAATCAATCACATAACATAAAATATATTGAACTTCCGACCACTTGCGCATATATTACATTTAATGATTCCATTCTCGCATTAATTATTTTCCCTCTAACGATATTGTTCGCACCGGACTGCAACTCTGCATCCTAAAATGGTTTAACATCAAACACACTTCTTAATTCAAACTCAATGTTCCTTTTTATCCCTCACAAAACTGATTCTTGGAACATAAGAAATTTTCTGAATATCTTTCATCACAAATTTTTAAATGAGATCCCACAATTTAACATTTTCTTCTCATTTTCCGCTAACAACTTATTATTAAGATATTCGTTATAATCGTAAACGAACTCCCACTTTAAAAAATTGATTAGTGCATATTTTTGCATATTTTTATTACCTATTTATTGATTGAACTCGTGATTTAATAATTTATTTTGTCACATTTCAGGAAATTCGTAAATAAATAAAGAAATGGCAAAATAAAGAAATAAAGAGCAAGGAAGGGAAAAAGGGGAAGAAAAAGGACCAAAAATGAAAAAAGGAAAAGAATTAGGAGCTTGGAGCAAAAGGAATATTTCAAGACAAGTGGAAGGTGGAGATCATCCCAACACATTACATAAGTGTATGGCCAAGATCAACTCTTCAAAGCTTAAGGGGGAAGGAAACAAATAGATGGCTAGGATTTCACCACCACACACCACAAATGTATGGTGGGGATTTACCCAACACCCCCCTTAACCCTAATTCCTATCCTATAAATACCCCCTCACCCCCCTTGTATTTAGTAACTTATATTTTAGGGTAGTTTTAATTTCTTGTATTTTTTTTGTTTTAAATCTTGTAAACACTCCTATTATAATTAATGCAATTTTTATTTTCTTTACTTCTTGTCTTGCTCTTTCGTTATTGTTGCCTTGTTTCGTTATTTTCGTAAATCCCGTTGCTAACCACTTGGGGTTGAAAGTAACGATTTTTTTATTTTCTTGTTCGTAGTTATAATTTAACTTTTAATTCGTAATTTTGCTCCTTTAAATTTCAATTTTATTGTGGGCCATTTTAATTCCAAATCCTTGTTTTAATGTCCTTAGATTAAATTTTAATTTCGTAAATTACTGTCTTTATTTTCGTAGTTTATTTTAAAAAAAAAACAAAAAAAAATTATTTATTTTGTAAAATTTCATTTTTAAATCTACGTTTTTTTTTCTGTATTTACACGAACCTTCACCCTTGTTATTCTTCTAAAAATCGTCTTCTCCTCTTTCTTATTCCAGACCAAACCCAGCTCTTGTTTTTCAAGACTCTTTTCTTCTTCTTCTTAAAATACACGAAATCCAGCATCTTTCTTCTTCTTTTCGAGTGACAAAACACCACGACCCTCTTTGTTTGTTTTTCTGCGAACTTAAAACCCCAAACACACCTCTCTCGCCCTCTCTCTCTCTCTCTCTCTCTCTCTCTCTCTCTCAACACGAAAATCACACAATCCCCTCTCCTTTCGACTCCACCACAAACCCCCAACACCCGCTTGTTTTCTTTTTGTTTTCGTTAGGTTTTCAGTTGCTGCGAATTTTACTAAGTTTACTCGAATATAATTTTTGTTTACTGCGAGTTTTTATGTGGAATTTGCTTGTGGATTTGAAGTAGTGAGTCGCGAGTACTTACCAAGTTCCGAGTCTTAACCCGTCTACCCCCTGCACTGCTCAATTCTTCAATTTCCGTAAACTGATCCAAGAGTTGAGTCTGTGAATAGAGTCCGATGTGTTATCCTAGAGAGTCGTTACTTTGCTACGAGTTTTTCACTGCTGAGTTGCTGGTTTGCCGAGTTTTTCTGTGTTTGTTTGTCTGCTTTGGTTGAATCGTTACTGAGTGGACTCTTTGTGGTTATGTGCTTTGTTCGAGTTGGGTTTTGTACTGAGCTTCTAGTCGAGTACTCACCTGCTGTTGGTTATTTTTATTTTTTTCAGTTTTGGTTTCGCTCAAATGATGCTGTGATTGTATTTTTTTTTTAGTTTTCTAGTTTTTCTGCCGAGTCATAGCTAAGTAAAAAAGTGTATTTACTGTGTTAGTATAGCTGTTTTGGCGAGTTAACTCGCTGTTTTCTGAGTTGACATGGTCCGAGTGAGTTGCTGTCTTGTTAAGTTCTTTTGCTATTCGTATTTCTGTTCTTGGTCGTTGTTGATGTTAGCTGTTTATTCTCGAAATTTTTGAGTTTCCTGTGGTTAACTTGGTTATTTTTGTTAGTTATTTTACAAAGCAATCATGTCGAATTTTTGTTAGAATTTTCTGTAAATAAAATATTTTTTTTAAAAAAAAAATTGTTTTAGAATAAAATCTAGTTTTAAATTTTGAAATCAATTTTAGAATATTTTAGAATTCTTAGAATAATTTAGAATTTAGATTTAAATTCGAATTTAGAATTCTTTAAATTGATAGAATAATTCTAGAATAATTAAGTTTTAGAATATATTAGTTTTAATTAATTATTTTAAATAGTTTAAATTTCTTTTGGTAATTATTTAGTATAAAAAAATTCCAAATTTCAAAATCAACTTGTTCTAATTCGACTAAGTTAAAAATTAAGGATCGCGAAACACATTAGTCCATGTGGAACGAATCTCACATTTTACAACGAAACAAAATTGTTCGCTTGCAATTTAAAACGCTTAATTTTTAGAGCAACAAGTTTTTGGCGTCGCTGCCGGGGACTAATTATTTTTCGCGCCTTAATTTTAATTTATCGAGTTAGTTTTATTTCTTGTCTTATTTTTATTTTGTTCTTTTATGAAAGTTTGAGATTTCGGAACTTTTCTCAAGAAGCGTGGAAATATTGAAATTTATGGAAAGCAAGCTTCGGTAACCGTATCTCAATCTTTTCGCCCTTTTTATTTTTAGAAAAATACAAAAAAATTCAAAAAAACACAAAAAAAAAATTTGAAAAATCAAAAATCCAAAAAAAAATTAGTTGTAAATACATAATTGTTGCATAATGCATTCATCACGTAGGTGCACATCATGCTAGATTTTATTTTTTGTTTTTAAATTTTTCGTACCTATAATTGTGGTGATCGCTGGAGGACCCTAAGGTACGTTAAATTTCTTTCTTTCTTTATATTAGTTAGAACACGTAGAGTAAGCATCCATAGTTGTTTATAATTTTGTATATATCATTGTTTGTTGCATCATTTTGTAAATAAACTTTTAGGGCATAACCACTACAAGATAAGGGAAGGGATTTCATCACTCTTTCCTTAGCCCAAAAGCCATTAATTCTTCATTTTGCATACCCTAGCCTTTAATAAAATTAATTAGACTTGGCCCCTAGGAAATTCGCGCTCAGTTAGGAAGGTACCTAAGAAACGAAGTAATCATTAATTATTCCGACTCTTTGGTGTCTAGGCAAGCGAGAGCTTACCTGGCCAATTAAGATTTGGTGTCTAGACTGGTGTTTAGCCTCTTGGCAATGCTTGCACCTATCTGGCCAAATCGGTCCGAATAAATTCTGATTTACCGAGTTTTTGGTGGTCCTTACAGTTAGGAGCAAGGTCTAGTTATTTTATTAGGGAACCCTAGGTTTAGAATTTTTCTTTTAATTTTACACCCTTTCTTTTTTTGTTTGTTTAATTTTTCGCACTTACTTGCTACGTGTTTCCTTTTGTGGTTTATGCGAACTACGTGGATTAGGGATAATTCTTCTAGACTAGTGAGATCATTTGAGATTTCGTCATCGTCTAATTTCGAGTCTTTAGATTATTCCGAACCCGTAGTAAACATGGCCATGTCTCTTTGGGACCGTTGTTATCCTACTCGTTCCGCTCAACCTTTGTGTATCACCCTTCCTCCTGTTAATGGTAATAATTTCGAAATTAAAGCTCACCACATCAGTATGTTACCTAAATTTAACGGGAGCGAGGGTGAGGACCTGTATCTCTTTCTTCATGAATTTGAGGAGGTTTGCGCATTGCAAAAACTCCAACATCTTTCCGAGGACTCCATTAGGCTAAGACTTATCAACTTCGCTTTAAAAGAAAATGCAAAAAAATGGTTGTATAGTCTACCCGTTAATTCTATTTCCACGTGGGAGGGATTTGTGGTTATTTTTCTAAAAAAATATTTTCCAAACCATAAGACTACGAGAATTACAAACGAAATAAATAAATTTCATCAAAAGGAAAACGAGCCTTTTTGGAAATATTTTAATCGTTTTAAAAATCTTCTATCACAATGCCCCCACCACGGAATAGAAAAATGGAGGCTTTGTAAGATCGTTTATGAGGCCTTAGATGGACCAACAACCGCGTTGTTGGAATCTATGTGCCAAGGAAAATTCATGGAGAAAGATGAGGACGAGGGTTGGACATTTTTCGAAGAATTAGCCGAGAAGACCATGTTGTGGGAGTCTACTAGGGAACCTAACAAGTCTAATGAGTTGTCTAGTTCATCTAAGGGTTTGCATTTGATTGGGAGTTCGATTGCAACCGATGCCAAATTAGCCACTCTAACTAGAAGACTCGAAGCCATAGAAACTAGTAAGGCCCCCTCAAATGTGTCTATGTGCCCTAATTTTAATCAAGGTTTTTCGGACTATCCCGCTTTTGATCAAGTTAATGCGGTGTCTCAACAACCCACTAGGAACGACCCGTTTGCTCCTACTTACAATCCCGGGTGGAGGAATCACCCGAATTTCTCGTGAGAACCAAAGCCAAAATTACCAAAATCCACCTTCTTTTCAACCTCCTTTTCAAAATGCTCCTTCTTTCCAAAAACCCAATCAAAATTCTTACTCGACTCCAAATCACGGTCCCTTTCCAAACCCTACTCAAAATCTCGGTCCTTATCTCAACCTTCTTATTCAAATCAAGCACCCGCCCACCCACCCGGCTTTCATGAGTCGGATAAGAGACTAACTTCTTTGGAAAAGACTCTTGATGCGCTTCTAAAATAAATGACTAATTTGGCTCAATCTCAATAAACCTTCATGCAAACCATGACTCAAGATAGGCAACTTTTAAATGCTAGTACTCAAGCCATATCTAAGTTAGAGGTTCAAGTGAGTCAATTAGCCAACGCCATGTGTGAGCGAGAAAAGAATAAATTTCCAAGTCAACCGGAGGTCAACCCTAAATTCCTTATAAACCAAAGACCTCATGAAAATGTGAATGCTGTCATTTCTTTAAGGTCGGGAAAACAAGTCGATAATCAAGTGGGAATCGAGTCTTCCGAAGACGAAAAAGACAAGTCAAATGTTGAATCCAATCCTCAACTCGATCCTTCAAACCATATTCTAAATCCCGAGCCTTTCAAGTCATCTAATCTCACACCTTTAACTCTTGAACCTTCATCTTCCAAATCTATTCCTGAGTCATCAAAATCTTCTCATTCACCAATTTCACCGAATGAACCTTCGTCTCTTAGTAAATCACCTCAAAAATCTATTCCCGAAGAACCTATCGAACGAGTCTTTAAACCAAAAGCTCCTTATCCTCAAAGACTCATTTCGAATAAACAATCGGCTCAAATGGACAAAATTTTGGAAGTTTTCAAACAAGTCAAGATAAACATTCCTCTTTTAGATGTCATTCAACAAGTCCCTTCTTATGCCAAGTGTCTAAAAGATTTATGTTCTCACAAACGTTCCACACACGTTCCCAAGAAAGCCTTTTTGACATCTCATTTTAGTTCAATTCTTTCAAATTAGATTCCCGTGAAATATAAGGACCCCGGTTGTCCTACAATTTCATGTATCATAGGCAATACTTTCGTGGACAAGGCGTTACTTGACTTAGGTGCTAGTGTGAATCTTCTTCCATTTTCGGTCTATCAAGCCCTAGATTTAGGCGACCTTAAACAAACGTACATGACAATTCAACTAGCCGATCGTTCTGTCAAAATGCCTAATGGAATAATTGAAGATATCCTAATTAAGGTCGGTGAATTCATCTTTCCTGTTGATTTTGTTGTCCTCGAGACTCAACCCGTCACGAATCCTAAGAACCAAATCCCGATCATTCTAGGACGACCTTTTCTTGCTACATCCAATGCCTTGATTAATTGTAGGAATGGTTCGATGAAACTCACTTTCGGTAATATGACCATTAACCTTAATATCTTTAATGCCGGGAAAGAACCCAATGAGCTTTATGAACAATCCATAGGGGTTAATCTTGTTCATGACATTCCTAATTGGTCAAACCTTGAGGATAGTGAGATTGAGTCTCTTCTTGTTAAGGATTTCAAAATAAATCACGAAAACAATCGCGAGCTTCAAGAGTCGTATAGGGATATGACCTCGGAAGAAATGTTGAAAGAATTAGATGATATTTGTTCTAAGTGGGAATCCAAACCTGTGGAGGTCTCTTGTAAACCAATTTTTATTGATAAAACTCTCGTAGGTGAACCACCTACATCTGATAACTCAATAGGAAATTCTAATAAAGTTTGTTCCAAGTGGGTGACCCCACCCGAGGTTGTTAGTAATGAGCCCGTTCTTAAGAGTCCCGTAGGTACACCACCCGCATTTGCCTTAACTCTTTATCATCCCGAGTTTGATCAACAGCCTTTAGGGAAAGACGAACCTTTGTCTTATGTCATTCCTAGTGATTCTAACCCTAACCAAACGTTCATTATCTCTAATTTGCTTAAACAAAATAAAGAAGCATTAAATTGGTTTAGGGAGAACATTAGTGATAATTGTTCTTTAGGGTTAAGTGATTCAATGTTGATTGAGAAAATCTGTTCTAATAAAAAATTTCACAAATTTCTTGATATTTTCTCAAAGTTGCACCCGAATTTTCCTACCGGCATCGGCTAATTCGTTTTTATTCTTTTGCCTCCCCTCATGTAAGATAGGTATGGGGGAGGAGTGTGTGCGTGTGTGAGTTGTTTTTCTTTCATAGTTTTTTAGAAATTTTTCAATCTCCGTCATCCCTTATTAGGTATTTCCTCAACTTTCTCCTTTTTCATTTCTTTTGCATTTCTTTATCCTTTCTCATTTCTCTTTTCTTTTGCATTTGCATACATTGAGGATAATGCATGATTTAGGTATGGGGGGCTTTTTAGTGTAAATAGTAAAAATTGAAAAATCCAAAAAAAAATTAAAAAATGAAAAAATCACAAAAAGAGTTCTTTTTGTATTCTAGTCTTGTTAATTGATTGTTAGTTGCTTGATGCACCCTTACATGCTATGATAATCTTATGATCCTTTAGCTTTTGATTGAGAAGTGATTTGCTAAGATCTTGTCCACACACTTACACTAGCAAGGTGAAACTAGTAGACTTATTTGATTTGTGCAAGAAATTAGAAGGTCATGATTAGGTGTAAGATGATTTGGTTTTCATGCTTTGAGTACAAGTAGATGCATTGAGGATACCTTTACTTGAGATTTATTATGTTCTACCACACCAAGTGAGTTTTGAGCCTATATGCACATCTTTTGCATTTATATTCTTTTGCTTGAGTGTCCACTTGTCATTTGCATTGCTAGCACTTGTTTAAGTTCTTTCTTGTAACACATGACATTGATTGATGATAAGATGATAAAGGCATTTAGGAATAACCCATATTTCCAAAATATCCACACCATTCTTATGTGATCAATTAGTTACCCCTTTGAGCTTAATCAAATTCTTTCGGTGACCCACCACATTACTCGCCTAAGACCTTTTTCTTGTACATCCTTACGTATACTTGATCCCAATTTGTCAAAGGCTAGTAGGAACTTGAGGGAGTAATAAAGTGTGTGAGATGGGTATACTTTTGTTCATAACTTTTGAGGAAATATTTGTTGTTACCTTGATAGTCGATTTTCAAAATTAAATCTAAAGGATGATTATTGTTACATATATAATTTTCCTTTAAAAAAAATAGAAAAAATGAAAAAAAAAATGAAAAAAAAAAAAGAAAAAATGAAAAAAATATACATATGAGAGCATACTTATGTTTTTTTTTGTAATCCTCCTTCATTCGACTAGTCAAGTCTTTTTATTGAAAAATGAAAATAAATTGTGTGGGGAGGAAGTTTGGTGTTGTGCATGATATTCATGGTGACTACTAGCTTTTGATACTTCACCTTATTTTGGCCTTTCTTGATATACCTTGTCCCTAGCCCATTACAACCCTAATAAAGACCTTTTGATTGTCATTATTAATGTATGTTGTGATTTAAGTTGGGATGATACCAAGTGTCAAGCATGTATTTGATTTTGTTGGAATTGAGTGATACACTTACCCTTGTTCTTGAGTGAATATTCTTTTGTGAGTGAAAGGTGGGGTATTGCTAATTTGTTTTTTTTTGCATAAGAGATCTCAAGTTTTGACTCTGAGGTGTGCCCTTGTAGACTTAGTATGGTTACCAATAATTTTTGCACTTGACATGAACTCTATAATCACTCTTGCATGGTTCTTTAAGTAGACTATGTGAATCCTTGCACTTTCCACACCAAGACTTTGCAAATTCATTTTGATTCTTAAGTTGATGTGTCATGAGAGGACATGTATGTGTGCTGTGCATTGCCATGTGATCTTTTATACAAACTAGATGGATTTTGTGGGTGCATTCACTATAGGCCCTCACGAGACCTCACTCGTCCACTAGGGCTGCCTAGGGGTTTAAAGGGCTTGTTGCATATGCCAAATACAACCGTCACACCTACGAAAAGGAGTATAGGACTTTGCATCTAGATTTTCATTTTGCTTTTATTTTACTCGAGGACGAGCAAAATATAGGTAAGGGGGCATTGGATTAGTGCATATTTTTATTACCTATTTATTGCTTGAACTCGTGATTTAATAATTTATTTTTTCACATTTCAGGAAATTCGTAAATAAATAAAGAAATGGCAAAATAAAGAAATAAAGAGCAAGGAAGGGAAAAAAAGGAAGAAAAAGGACCAAAAATGAAAGAAGGAAAAGAATTAGGAGCTTGGAGCAAAAGGAATATTTCAAGACAAGTGGAAGGTGGAGATCATCCCAACACATTACATAAGTGTATGGCCAAGATCAACTCTTCAAAGCTTAAGGGGGAAGGAAACAAATAGATGGATAGGATTTCACCACCACACACCACAAATGTATGGTGGGGATTTACCCAACACCCCCCTTAACCCTAATTCCTATCCTATAAATACCCCCTCACCCCCCTTGTATTTAGTAACTTAGATTTTAGGGTAGTTTTAATTTCTTGTATTTTTTTGTTTTAAATCTTTTAAACACTCCTATTATAATTAATGCAATTTTTATTTTCTTTACTTCTTGTCTTGCTCTTTCGTTATTGTTGCCTTGTTTCGTTATTTTCGTAAATCCCGTTGCTAACCACTTGGGGTTGAAAGTAACGATTTTTTTTATTTTCTTGTTCGTAGTTATAATTTAACTTTTAATTCGTAATTTTGCCCCTTTAAATTTTGTGGACCATTTTAATTCCAAATCCTTGTTTTAATGTCCTTAGATTAAATTTTAATTTCGTAAATTACTGTCTTTATTTCCGTAGTTTATTTTTAAAAAAAACAACAAAAAAATTATTTTATTTTGTAAAATTTCATTTTTAAATCTACATTTTTTTCTGTATTTACACGAACCTTCACCCCTGTTATTCTTCTAAAAATCATCTTCTCCTCTTTCTTATTCCAGACCAAACCCAGGTCTTGTTTTTCAAGACTCTTTTCTTCTTCTTCTTAAAATACACGAAATCCAGTATCTTTCTTCTTCTTTTCGAGTGATAAAACACCACGACCCTCTTTGTTTGTTTTTCTGCGAACTTAAAACCCCAAACACGCCTCTCTCTCCCTCCCTCTCTCTCTCTCTCTCTCTCTCTCTCTCTCTCTCTCTCTCTCTCTCTCTCTCTCTCTCTCTCTCTCTCTCTTTCTATCAACATGAAAATCACACAATCCCCTCTCCTTTCGACTCCACCACAAACCCCCAACACCCGCTTGTTTTCTTTTTGTTTTCGTTAGGTTTTCAGTTGCTGCGAGTTTTACTAAGTTTACTCAAATATAATTTTTGTTTACTGCGAGTTTTTATGTGGAATTTTCTTGTGGATTTGATGTAGCGAGTCGCGAGTATTTACCAAGTTCCGAGTCTTACCCCGTCTACCCCCTACCCTGCTCCATTCTTCAATTTCCGTAAACTGATCCTAGAGTTGAGTCTGTGAATAGAGTCCGATGTGTTATCCTAGAGAGTCGTTACTTTGCTACGAGTTTTTCACTGCTGAGTTGCTGGTTTACCAAGTTTTTCTGTGTTTGTTTGTCTGCTTTGGTTGAATCGTTACTGAGTGGACTCGTTGTGGTTATGTGCTTTGTTCGAGTTGGGTTTTGTACTGAGCTTCTAGTCGAGTACTCACCTGCTGTTGGTTTTTTTTTTGTTCAGTTTTGGTTTCGCTCAAATGATGCTGTGATTTTATTTTTTTTGAGTTTTCTAGTTTTTCTGCCGAGTCATAGCTAAGTAAAAATGTGTATTTACTGTGTTAGTATAGCTGTTTTGGCAAGTTAACTCGTTGTTTTCCGAGTTGACATGGTCCGAGTGAGTTGCTGTCTCGTTAAGTTCTTTTGCTATTCGTATTTCTGTTCTTGGTCATTGTTGATGTTAGCTGTTTATTCTCGAAATTTTTGAGTTTCCTGTGGTTAACTTGGTTATTTTTGTTTGTTATTCTACAAAGCAATCATGTCGAATTTTTGTTAGAATTTTTTGTAAATAAATTATTTTTATAAAAAAAAATTTGTTTTAGAATAAAATCTAGTTTTAAATTTTGAAATCAATTTTAGAATATTTTAGAATTCTTAGAATAATTTAGAATTTAGATTTAAATTCGAATTTAGAATTTTTTAAATTGATAGAATAATTCTAGAATAAATAAGTTTTAGAATAAATTAGTTTTAATTAATTAGTTTAAATAGTTTAAATTTCTTTTGGTAATTATTTAGTATAAAAAAATTCCAAATTTCAAAATCAACTTGTTCTAATTCGACTAAGTTAAAAATTAAGGATCGCGAAACACATTAGTCCTTGTGGAACGAATCTCACATTTTACAACGAAACAAAATTGTTCGCTTGCAATTTAAAACGCTTAATTTTTAGAGCAACAAAAATGCAGACAGAATTGTCTAATTCTTTCTCGATATAAAATTTTCAATTATTCCGTAAAACCTTTTCCAACTAGGCATAGCTCAATTTTATAAACATATTCTAACACAAGAACATCTCTTTATAATCAACTTTCTGTTTTCATATAATATCTTCTATAACTTTGTGGGTCTTAAATTTATCAACAGATCAATTTCATTCCAAATTCCATAATTTCATTCCAAAATCCATACAATCTGTGGGAATTTATCTTTAGATTGATCAAACAGCTCTCACTATTGACTCTGCTTCTTTAAATATCCATGTTTAAAAAAAAATTCACTTCCATATACATATAATTCAATCACCCACTTCAGTGAAATTCTCAATCTCATATATTCAACCATACACGATTGGTTCATAACCCATATTCAGATTCGATTTATTATTCTCAATCGTATCTAGTTCAATATGTGCATCGACACGTCGAAAAATGTTAACCCAACCAATTTTACTAGTTTTATAAAATATCCAAAATGCGATCACAAGTACAAAAAATTTAATAATTTTTCATTTCCTTAAAGAAATATTCATATGTGTCATATTTTTTACTATTCTCCAGTTCTTTTCTCCGAGCATCACATAAAATTTCTTTTATTCTCGTGCTCTATTGTGAACATCATAAACAAACTCTTTTATAATATCGACTTTCACCGATAAATTTTTATTATTTTCAAACAATTTACATCCTTCCCTTTTCTCAGTTCCCCAAACTCAACTACTTCATTATTTATTTATTTTTTAATGTGATGGGTCGCACCCGAATCAATCCACCATGTGACACCCCCATACCTGGGGTCAGGGATCTAGGGTAGTCACGATCCATTTACTCCTTGATGTACCTGTATATCTCACAATATATATATATATATATATCCACCTACTTATGACCACACAATATAAACACACTCACACGGGTTAGAGTCTAAGAAATGACATAATTTACAAACTTAAATCCTCAAAATATAAGTTATTACAATCCCAAATAAATTCTGAATGCTACTGTTGATAGAACCTCTATGTGAAGGCACCTCAGCGACTTAATCGTCTGGTTCTGGCCATATACTTACATAAGTCATATTTATAAATAAAACGAACCGACAAAAGTTGCAGACTGATCCTTCTGCCATGAGCTGCTCATGGAAACGTCTTTCGTTTCCCACTCGCTTGCGAGCTGTGTGCCGAACCCTTGGCATCCTTCTTAGATGCTATATAATATATAAAACAATAGCAAGAGTGAGTGAAAGCTCAGCAAGATTATAAAGTATGGCATAACCTGCCTAAGAATGAAGTCTCAGTATGAACTTGTACCAGACAATTATTGTCAAAATATCTCATTTCTGAAATCTTTTCCTTTACCGGAAAATAAATAAACTTGTTATTATCCCAATAACTTATCAAAAAGAGTTTATCCCTTTCTGGAAAATATTTGAAAAATAGTACTACCCCAGTACTTTAATTATCATATATTATCTTCACATGGAAGATATTTTGAAAACTTGTCTCTACCGAAGCAATTTATAAAATATGCATCCTTTATTGAAAACTCGAATATTTGCCCTTATAGGGACTGGATAGAATTTGGATGCAAAGACTCCCCCCGGGGAAAAATAACATCAGCAGTTTTAGACACTACCGAACAGAATGAACAATGCTTCAATGGTTAGATAATAGACTTGAACTTGTTACGGGAATTTCCCAAGCGCACCCCTACTCGATGATCAGTCAATATGCATGGGGCTCATGTGATCAAAATTTCTACATGTAGAGGACAGTCCCAGTTTCCCAGTCTGCCCCGACCTCATCAGGGCCGTGGATGGACGACGCGCTACTTTCGTCGCTGACTCCGTTTCCCAGTTCTTGTCTCTGAATATATCTGTTGGCTTTGGAACTGAAACAAATTCAAGTTCTCCGGGTCCCTACCCGTTCGCAGATCTTACTTGTATCTTTTGGGTTACTTCCGGAATCAAATGGAAGCTAACCAAAACTTCACGCTGGCCTTCGGCCGGAATCTTAGATTGAACAACGAATGGCTCATACGAAATCAAGATTGAATCTCATACTCTTTTAGCAAAACTGGAAACCCTTACTAATAGGGCTATCACTTATGAATACACTTGAAGGTATCAACGAAGAGGAATTAAGATCTCAACTTTAAAAGCTCTGGATTCCCAATTCTCGAATAATTTGAAACATTTAGACTGCTCGAGTGAGCTAATAATACTCAAGAATAATTATTTGGGAACCCTTATAATTTTTAAAAATATTTCTGAAGGTCAGAAAATATTTAAAATAATTTTCAAAGACCTCAAATGATTTTTAAATAAGTAATATGATTTATAAATCAATTAAAAAGATTTAATAAATATTTAATAAATATTTATTAAACAAATCTCTAAAATAAAATAATGATTGAAAAATATTCCTCTGAAAATAAAAGAAATATTCAAATAATATTTCTCAATTCATTTCCAAGTATTTAATAATTTTTGAAAATATAAATAATGTTTATTAAAAACATTCCTCAAAGTAATTAGTATTCTGCCGCTGGAATCCCTCCGGGTTTCCACGACTATCTCTATATCTCAAAACACCGACTCCCGATCTAGAGTCGAAAACAACAACTATGCTCTTATCTCTAGAGCTACAAGGTATACCGGTTACTACCTATCTCGAAGCTAGCATATAAACCAAAAGCCAAACTCAAACTAACACGATATAACAATTATCGCAAAACATAACTCGCATATATCGCAAAAGCAGTATTATCCAATAATACTTCAAAAGTATAAGTTTAGAAAACTTGCCTGATGCTCTGGTCGTAGTAGGGGTCTGTGACGATGTCTGATAATCTAAACAAAGTAAAAAACATACGATTAATCCCCCAGACGATCCACTTATTAACAATGCTCATATACTTAAACAAATTGTAATCGAAGCACTTAATGCCTTAATCTGGACTCGTACTAAGTCCATGTTACTCGCCAAATACTTAAGTCATAAGTTTGGTTCGAAACCGGTCCTCGAATTCAAGTTATACTTAATCACTTATAAAGTTGATTTCAAGGTCACGTTCCTAGGGGTTTTCACTTGCGCAACCTCGGCTTACGCATTTTTATAAAATCGGAAAATAATCTTTTTGACTCGAAACCTTCGCACACACCTTGCTAACTGTCCTTATCATTTTGTCACAAAATTTTGCATTTTAATTCGACTATTAAGGGTCTTGAACACAGCCTCAAAGTAGTTACATTTCTGCGACAAAGTCTCTCGAACCACTTTTACTAAAACTTGCATAACTCTTAAACGGTAAACTCTTTTAATGCGATTCTTACGGCCACGTAAACTACACAACCATATCTTTGTAATCATATGCAGTGGTGATGCTAAAAATGACTTTATGGTCTCGGGCATTAATTATTTTTAAGGGTTAACGAAATTTCGCCATTACGATGGCTATAACTTAGACATTTCCATTTTGTCACAGCATAACCAAGCCACACCGAAAATATCATACATCCACAACATCAACAAACAATCTTTACATGTCTCTAAACTCAGTGGTGTTGGCTACAATCGAACACCCACCATTTTTCATATTTTACAATGTTACATAATCACTAAAACATTTAAACATGAACTCTTATGCGTGTAACATTAAAACAATCATCAAAACTCATATGAACTCAAAGGGTGGGTTAGGGTTTTACCTCCTTGAGTTACTATTCATCACTATTCATGCTCATCTTTGAACCAACTGTTGACATAGCTAGGAATATCATATGGAGCTAAGATTTTAACCATACTTATATCTCCTCAAGACCTTTCTTTTAAGCATAGATCATAAAATTTGGAGCTTGGAATCTAGGGTTTTGGTTTGGCAATTTATGGAAAAGCCGAATGGCTTTTTGGTGGAGGTGGTGGTGTTTTTGCTTGGCCTTCTCTCTTTTTCTCTTTTTGATTTCTTTTGTCAAGTTGATAATTGAATTATGGAAGATATTTAGCTTGTATAATCAGCCCTTAACCCTCTTTCAACACTTGTAATGCATTTGTGGTGTATTAGAAAAGAGTGATGTGGAGCCTTGTTGTCTCATCCTTGTACACACACCACACCACTTGCTTTTTCTTTTCTTTTCTCATTTTCTTTTCCTCCAATTCTAATATTCGTAACCCTAGATGATCATGTAGGGTTTCTCATCTCGTTATGTATTTAATCCGTAATTCGTTTCGCGTTCGCTTTATATCTTAATCTCGTTTTAAAGTTCTAGCGATTTCTAGAACGCTTACTTTTCTAATTCGAAGATTTTCATTCTAAATTCTCAAATCATAATTAAAATAAAATCCTTGATTCCTTGACAAAATAATTCTTTTGTCTTGTTTGCATTGATATGCTCTTCCCTACTCGATCAAATTTTCCATAAAAATAAAGTGGGGATTTTCGGAATTTCGATCGAATTTACATACACTTATCTGCTTCATAGATTACTCGTATAACTTTGAAATATCCAATTCCTGTCCCGGACATATGGTAACGTGAAAATTTTCTTGAGTCTTGGAATCACTATTCATCTATGCATTTTACTATTCATTCATGCAAAACACTATTCATTCATAAAATAAAATATTCTTAAGTACAAAATTTTTGGTTATTACAGTCTGCCCTCCTTAAAAGGATTCCGTCCCGGAATCAGTCGGTGAATAATTGAGGGTACTTCTCGCGTATTGCACTCTCTAGTTCCCAGGTTGACTCTTCAACATTCTGGTTCCTCCACAACACTCGAACAAGTTGAACACTCTTGGTCCTCAGCACTTGTTCTTTTCTATCCAGAATTTCCATAGGTTGTTCTTCATAAGTTAGGTCTGGTTGTATGTCTACTTGCTCGTATTCTATCACATGTCGGGCATCTGCATTATATTGACGTAACATTGACACATGGAACACATTATGAACATGCTGTAGGTTTGGGGGTAAGGCTAGCTCATAGGCTACCTTTCCAACACGCTTTAGAATCTCAAATGGTCCAATAAATCTCGGACTCAACTTGCCTTTCTTTCCAAATCTCATTAGTCCCTTCCATGGGGATACTTTTAACATCACGAAATCTCCGACTTCATATTCTCTATCCTTGCGAGCTTGATCTGCATACTTTCTCTGTCTATCCTGAGCTGCCACTAGCCGTTCCTGAATAATCTCTATTGTTTCTCTCGTCTGCTGGACTAACTCTATCCCCAATATCTTTCTTTCGCCAACTTCTTCCCAACACAGGGGAGAGCGGCATCTCCTTCCATACAGGGCCTCGTAAGGGGCATCCCTATACTCGCATGATAGCTATTGTTATAAGCAAACTCAACCAACGGTAAGTGGTCATCCCAACTTCCTTTAAAGTCTTTTGCACAGACTCTCAACATATCCTCTAAGGTCTGAATGGTTCTTTCACTTTGGCCATCTTTCTGTGGATGATAAGCTGTGCTCATGCTCAATTTGGTTCCTACATACTCTTGAAAGCTCCTCAAAAACCTGGAGTTGAATCTCGGGTCCCTATCGGACACAATAGTCACGGGGACTCCATGTCGCACCACAATCTCTTTGATATAAATATCTATCAATTTATCAACCGTGTATCTCTCGTTAATCGGAAGAAAGTGGACTGACTTGGTCAATCGATCAATAATTACCCAAATTGCATCATGGTTCCCTTTTGTTCTTGGTAATCCTACCACAAAATCCATCGCGATATGTTCCCACTTCCACTCGGGAATTTCTAAGGGTTGTAACGATCCACTGGGTCTCTAGTGCTCTACTTTAACTCTTTGACGCGTTAGCCATTTACTTACCCACTCAGCAACATCCTTTTTCTTGTTAGGCCACCAATAGTATTCTTTCAGGTTTCTGTACATTTTGGTGATGCCTGGGTGAATGGAATATCTCGAACAATGAGCCTCACTTAGAATCTCATCATTTAATTCCTGAACATTCGGAATCCATATCCTCGAGGCATATCTCATAATTCCATTTTTGTCTCTCACATTTAATCTCCTCTCCTGTCATAATCTTCTCGGAGTAATTCTTTTCCTCTTCCATCTTCTTCTCTTGACATACCCTAATCTTTTCCAACAATGGCGGTTGGACACAAATTTCCATTAGGCCTTCCTGACCTTTACCTGACATCTTCACCTCAATTTCCAACTTCTCAAAATCCTTTATTAATTCATCTGACGTGGTTATCATCTTAAGTTTCTCTTTACGACTAAGGGCATCGGCCACCAAATTGGCCTTCCCTGGGTGGTAATGAATCTCACAGTCATAATCTTTTATCAACTCTAGCCATCTCCTCTGTCTCATGTTTAACTCCTTCTGAGTAAATATATACTTTAGGCTCTTATGATCCGTATAGATCTCGCACTTTTCTTCGTATAAATAATACCTCCAAATCTTTAAGGCGAAAACTATCGCAGCTAACTCTAAATCATGGGTGGGGTACCTTGTCTCGTAATCCTTCAGTTGTCTGGATGCATACGCGATTACCCTACCGTGCTGCATAAGTGCACAACCTAATCCCTTATGTGAAGCGTCACGATAGATTACAAAATCTCCTTTGTCATCTGGTAATGCCAACACTGGGGCTGACACTAACCTCTTTTTCAATTCCTGAAAACTTTCCTCACACTTAGGTGTCCATTTAAATTTCTCGGTCTTTCTCGTGAGTCGGGTTAGAGGTGCTGCTATCTTAGCAAAATCCTGTACGAATCTTCTATAATAACCTGCCAAGCCTATGAAACTTTTCACCTCTGTCGGTGTAGTTGGTCTCTCCCAATTAGAGACAGCTTCTATCTTAGCGGGATCCACTAAAAATCCCTGGCTACTAATCACATGTCCTAGAAACTAAACTTCCTTAAGCCAGAATTCACACTTTGAGAATTTGGCATACAACTTTTCTCTTTGCAGTGTTTCCAAAATAATTCTTAAATGCTCGGCATGCTCTTCCTCCGTCTTTGAATAGAGCAAGATGTCATCAATAAATACAATCACAAACTTGCCTAAGTACTGCTTGAAAACTTGATTCATTAAATCCATAAAAGCTGCGGGTGCATTTGTCAGTCCAAACGACAACAATAAAAACTCATAGTGTCCGTACCTAGTGCGAAATGCTGTCTTAGGTATATCCTCGAGTTTAATCTTTAACTGGTGATATCCAGTTCTCAAGTCAATCTTGGAGAAATACTCAGCATCTTTCAGCTGGTCAAACAAATCATCAATCCTAGGTAATGGATATCTATTCTTAAAGTAAGTTTGTTCAATTCTCGGTAGTCTATACACAACCTCATGCTACCATCTTTCTTTCTTACAAACAACACCGGGGCTCCCCATGGTGACACACTGGGTCTTATCATACCCTTATCTAGCAACTCTTGTAACTGAATAACTAACTCCTTCATTCCAATTGGGGCTAATCTATACGGTGCCTTTGAAATTGGTGCTGTGCCTGGGGCTAACTCAATAGCAAATTCTATTTCTCGATCCGGTGGTAATCCGGGTAACTCCTCTGGAAATACATCCTCAAATTCATTAACCACTGGGATTTCCTGTATTTTAAGTGTTTCCTTCTGGGTATCTACCACATAAGATAAATAAGCCTCGCATCCCTGGCGTAACAGTCTCTTAGCCTGTACTAGATTCAAGAATTTCTGAATCTGTCTCTACCCCTTAAATATTACTCTCTTCTCTCCCGGCACTTCTAAAGTAACCTTCTTTCTTTTACAATTAATATGAGCTCCATTGGACGTCAACCAATCCATTCCTATTATAACATCAAATTCTCCAAACTTAAAGGGAATCAAATCAATTGAAAAATGTCGACCTCCTATCTCTATATCACAACCTGGATATATCATCCTTACGGGAAAAACTTCTCGATTGGCCAACTCTACTTGCAATTACTTTTCTAAAGGTTGAGCCTTAAGGTCTAATCGACAAGCAAAATTTTGAGATATAAATGACTTTGTAGCTCCAGAATCAAATAAAACATTAGCACTAACTGAGTTAAGTACGAGGGTACCTGCTATCACATCTGTGTCTTTCACGGCATCTTGTATAGTCATGTTGAAGGTTCTAGCAGTGGGTGGTCGGTTAGAAGAAGTTCCACTAGCTTTTGACGCAGTTGGGCCTACAGTTGGGAAATTTTTCTTCATGTGTCCCTCTTTCCCACATTGGAAGCACTTAAAATTGTTTGCCAGGCAACTTGTGGCATAGTGCCCCTCTCGGCCACACTTAAAACACTTTACTGCTAACAGCTTACATGTGCCCAGATGTTTCTTTCCACATTTCTTACACTTTGGCAGTGGGGGTCTAGATTGGTTTGAATAAGAAGCCCCAGCCTGCCGGCCGCCTTGGCACACGCTCCAACTTTCAGCTTTCTTAGCTCCAGTACTCCGATTGGGCTCAGATAGTACTCTTTGGTTAAACTTGTTTAAAACACTTCCTCCTACGGAAGTTCCTCTCTGACTATCTCGTTTCCTATTTCTTCCCTCTTTTTCTTTATGACTCTGATCGCTACCAGCTTCCACGATTGTCGCTTTCTGTACTAGTGATGCATAATCAGTTAGCTCAAATACCGCCACGCGGTTCTGTATCCATTGTCTCAGCCCTTACTGGAATCTACGGGCTCTCTTAAGCTCTGTGTCCACAAACTCTGGAACAAATCTTGATAACTCAGAAAACTTAGTCTCATATTCTGCCACTGTCATATTCCCTTGCTTCAGCTCTAGAAATTTCAGCTCCATTTGGGTTTCCATAAACCTGGGAAAATACTTCTCTAAAAATAGCTGTCTGAATCTCTCCCACATAACCACAACGTTTCCCTCTTGGTTTTTCTTAGACTCCCACCAGTAATTCGCCTCTCCCTTCAGGAGATAAGCGGCGAACACTGTCTTCTGGTTTTCTGCAGTATTCAATATCTCAAATGATTTTCCATCTCCTTAAGCCAAGCTCTAGCTTCCACTGGGTCAGCAGTCCCATGAAACTCTGGGGGTTTTAATGACTTAAAAGCTCTAAAGGCATTAGCACTCATAGTGTCACGTCATTGAGGGTTGGGGTGTTGGTTCAGATTCTGTCTCAATAGGTGCATAAACTGATTTACAGGGTTCCCCTCTGGGTTGTCCTCTCTCTGGTCATCGTTCTGAACCTCCTCTTCCTCAAATTCTCCCTCATTAAACTCCATATCTACCTCCTCATCAAAACTTACGTCTTCTTCCTCATTGTAATCCTGATCACTCTCATCACTACTAAAGTTCCGTTGGCCACACTTTTCGTGGTGACTGCCCTGCCCTTCATATTCGGCGGGGTTAGCTCTCGTTCCCATCCTTCTGCATTTTACTGATAATTAGAAAGATAGGGTTTATCAGGATTTATTAGATTTTCAGAATCAGGGAAATTTGATCAATCTGGTCACCCACTGGCAACACTTGGAAATCAATTTCGAAACCCGATGGAATATTCGAAAAATTTGAAGTCAATTTTTTTCCCCCGAATGAAAGCGGCCGGGCGATTTTTTTTTTTCAAAATTTTCGCAAAAATGGCAGGTTCAAAATTCTATGTATATTGGAGCAGACAAAATCTTAAATAGTTGAAATAACAGGATAACGGAAGCAAAGCTGGAATTTCAACAACTGGAAAGGAACAAATATATACATCCCTCAGAAGGGGAACAAAAGTTTGAAACTGGAACATGCCACATCATCCTGATACATATATATCCGAATAGTCAGTACTACCAAAAGTCAGTCTAGCTATCCACTAGTCATAGAAGGAACACTACAGTCAAAGTTAGTCGTTCCACAAAATCGGCATTACTAAAGCCATCTGAATCTAGCGGACCATACTGCCATCATCCATCATGTGTCTGCGGAACGGGTCAGCTCCTGGACCCTCCGCATAGCATCTGCGAAGATCTGCTCTGCCTCTAACCTGGAGACTAACCCATTGCCTATCACTGGCAACTGCCTAATTGCACACCTACTCTGTATCTCAATGATGGTCATCGGCCTCCTAATGGCCTGAGGGGTCACCAGCCTCGTACCATGCTGGGTCACATACCTCACCTCCCTTTCCGCTGATAGCTGCATCCTCAGCTCACTTACTCTAGCCTTTGCCGCATCAAGATTGGCGGTAAGATGGTCTACAATCCAGTCATGGACAACAGCCGAAACCACTGGCTGAGGGGGTGGGGATGGTGTATCTGGATCACCTGCAAAGGCCTCACTGGCCACCATGGCCTCAGGGGTAGAGTCCTCATAGTCATCACTGTCCGAGGGTAACAGACTCAAAGGGGGCATAGGGGGTGTTGGGGCCCTCACAGTAGGTAGTGGGTACATACGTATATCAGTCCATCCCTCATTAGGGGTAATCTAGTCCTCCTTAATAGGGTCCTCCTCAGGATCCTCCTCTGGATCCTCCTCTATAGGATCTCCCTCCATCTCAAGGAGCTCATCATCATGTGCCTGCTCGAAGGCCTCAGGGTCTGGTATATCCGGTATATCAGCCATCTATAAACCAAACGAAAACGTGTTACTAACCATCAGTTCTAATAAAAGAGAAGGGTTTCCAGGAAGAAGTTCCCTCACGGGCTTAATCTTAATAAGTCAGGGCTATATCCGATAACCCGACTACGAACTCGATCTGAGCTCAAGGTATTACTTATTATTACAGGGATTATTAAACTCGACCTACTATCGATTCTGAGGACTGTAACCCTAGCTCTGATACCATCTCTGTGACACCCTCAGACCCGGGGTCAGGGATCTAGGGTAGTCACGATCCATTTACTCCTTGCTATACTTGTACCTGTATATCTCACAATATATATATCCACCTACTCATGACCACACAATATAAACACACTCACACGGGTTAGAGTCTCGAAAACGACATAATTTACAAACTTAAATCCTCAAAATATAAGTTATTACAATCCCAAATAAATTCTGAATGCTACTGCTGATGGAACCTCTATGTGAAGACACCTCAGCGACTTAATCGTCTAGTTCTGGCCATATACTTACACAAGTCATATTTATAAATAAAATGAACTGACAAAAGCTGCAGACTGATCCTTCTGGTCTTTACTACCTCTGGGATCGCTGCCATGAGCTGCTCATGGAAACGTCTTGCGTTTCCCACTCGCTTGCGGGCTGTGTGCCGAATCCTTGGCATCCTTCTTAGCGGCTATATAATATATAAAACAATAGCAAGAGTGAGCAAAAGCTCAGCAAGATTATAAAGTATGGCATAACTTGCCTAAGAATGAAGTCTCAGTATGAACTTGTACCAGATAATTATTGTCAAAATATCTCATTTCTCAAATCTTTTCCTTTACAGGAAAATAAATAAACTTGTTATTATCCTAATAACTTATCAAAAGAGTTTATCCCTTTCGGGAAAATATTCGAAAAATATTACTACCCCAGTACTTTAATTATCATATATTATCTTCATATGGAAGATATTTTGAAAATATGTCTCTACCGAAGCAATTTATAAAATATGCATCCTTTATTGAAAACTCGAATATTTGCCCTTATAGGGACTGGATAGAATCTGGATGCAAAGGTTCCCCCTGGGGAAAAATAACATCAGCGGTTTTAGACACTACCGAACAGAATGAACAATGCTTCAAAGGTAAGAGAATAGACTTGAACTTGTTACGGGAATTTCCCAAGCGCACCCCTGCTCGATGATCAGTCGATATGCATGGAGCTCACATGATCAAAATTTCTACATGTAGAGGACAGTCCCAGTTTCCCAGTCTGCCCCGACCTCATCAGGGTCGTGGATGGACGATGCGCTACCTTCGTCGCTGACTCCGTTTCCCAGTTCTTGTCTCTGAATATATCTGCTGGCTTTGGAACTGAAACAAATTCAAGTTCCCCGGGTCCCTACCCGTTCGCAGATCTTACTTGTATCTTTTGGGTTACTTCCGGAATCAAATGGATGCTAACCAAAACTTCACGCTGGCCTTAGGCCGGAATCTTAGATTGAACAACGAATGGCTTATACGAAATCAGGATTGAATCTCATACTCTATTAGCAAAACTAGAAACCCTTACTAATAGGGCTATCATTTATGAATACACTTGAAGGTATCAACGAAGAGGAATTAAGATCTCAATTTTAGAAGCTCTGGATTCCAAATTCTCAATGAATTTGAAACATTTAGACGGCTCGAGTGAGATAATAATACTCAAGAATAATTAATTGGGAACCCTTATAATTTTTGAAAATATTTCTAAAGATCAGAAAATATTTAAAATAATTTAAAAGACCTCAAATGATTTTTAAATAAGTAATATGATTTATAGATCAATTAAAGAGATTTAATAAATATTTAATAAATATTTATTAAACAAATCTCTAAAATAAAATAATGATTTAAAAATAATCCTCCAAAAATAAAAGAAATATTCAAATAATATTTCTCAATTCATTTCCAAGTATTTAATACTTTCTGGAAATATAAATAATGTTTATTAAAAACATTCCTCAAAGTAATTAGTATTCTGCCGCTGGAATCCCTCCGGGTTTCCACGACTATCTATATATCTCAAAACACCGACTCCCGGTCTAGAGTCGAAAAGAACAACTATGCTCTTATCTCTAGAGCTACAAGGTATACCGGTTTATAACTACCTATCTCGAAGCTAGCATATAAACCAAAAGCCAAACTCAAACTAACACGATATAACAATTATCGCAAAACATAACTCGCATATATGGCAAAAGCAGTATTATCCAATAATACTTCGAAAGTATAAGTTTAGAAAACTTGCCTGATACCCTGGTCGTAGTAGGGGTCTATGACGATGTCTGATAGTCTAAACAAAAACATACGATTAAACCCCCAGACGATCCACTTATTAACAATGCTCGTATACTTAAACAAATCGTAATCAAAGCACTTAATGGCTTAATCTAGACTCATATTAAGTCCATGTTACTCGTAAAATACTTAAGTCATACGTTTGGTTCAAAACCGGTCCTCGAATTCAAGTTATACTTAAGCACTTATAAAGTTGATTTCAAGGTCACGTTCCTAGGGGTTTTCACTTGCGCAACCTCGGCTTACGCATTTCTATAATATCGGAAAATAATCTTTTTGACTTGAAACGTTTGCACACACCTTGCTAATTGTCCTTAGCATTTTTTTCACAAAATTTCGCATTTTAATACGACTCTTAAGGGTCTCGAATACAGCCTCAAAGTAGTTACATTTCTGCGACAAAGTCTCTTGAACCACTTTTACTAAAACATGCATAACTCTTAAACCGTAAACTCTTTTAATGCGATTCTTGCGGCCACGTAAACTACACAACCATATCTTTGTAATCATTGGCAGTGGTGATGCTAAAAATGTCTTTATGGTATAGGGCATTAACTGTTTTTAAAGGTTAACGAAATTTCGCCATTACGACGGCTATAACTCAGACATTTCCATTTTATCACAACATAACCAAGCCACACCGGGCATACCATACATCCACAACCTCAAAAAGCAACCTTTACATGTATTTAAAGTCAGTGGTGTGGCTACAATCCAACACCCACCATTTTTCATATTTTACAAAGTTACTTAATCACTAAAACACTTAAACATGAACTCTTATGCATGTAACATTAAAACAATCATCAAAACTCATATGAACTCAAAGGGTGGGTTAGGGTTTTACCTCCTTGGATGCTCTAACAACACTATCAAGTGTTTATAAACCTTAATCAAGCTTTAGAAGATCCTTATAATGCTTAAACCTTAAGAACAAAACAAGAAATTCATGTGAGTTACTATTCATTACTATCCATGCTCATCTTTGAACCAACTTTTGACATAGCTAGGAATATCATATGGAGCTAAGATTTTAACCATACCTATATCTCCTCAAGACCTTTCTTTTAAGCCATAGATCATAACATTTGGAGCTTGGAAGCTAGGGTTTTGGTTTGGCAATTTATGGAAAAGCCGAATGGCTTTTTGGTGGAGGTGGTGGTGTTTTTGCTTGGCCTTCTCTCTTTTTCTCTTTTTGATTTCTTTTTTCTAGTTGATAATTGAATTATGGAAGATATTTAGCTTGTATAATCAGCCCTTAACCCTCTTGCAACACTTGTAATGCATTTGTGGTGTGTTAGAAAAGAGTGATGTGGAGCCTTGTTGTCTCATCCTTGTACACACACCTCACCACTTGCTTTTTCTTTTCTTTTCTCATTTTCTTTTCCACCAATTCTAATATTCATAACCCTAGATGATCATGTAGGGTTTATCATCTCGTTAAGTATTTAATCCGTAATTCGTTTCGCGTTCTCTTGATCTCTTATTCTCGTTTTAAAGTTCTAGCGACACTACTAGAAATATGTCAATATACATCGGTTTTTAGCCGTTGTAAAAAAAAAATCTGGGCGATGTCTATGCGTGTGTAGAGAAAGGTCCAAACTTTAGACATCGGTTTTTAGCCGATGTCTATTATCGGTTTAGACATCGAGTTCAATAACAAAACCGATGTTATATGTCCTGACAGACATCGTTTTTACTAATAACAAGTGATGTGAATTATTGTTAAAGACATCAGTTTTATATGATAACACCGATGTATGTTCTAACAGTAGACATCAGTTCTTTTAAAAAATTTGATGCAATAGACCTTTTTTTACATAGATTATTTTAGAAAAAGTAATGTGAATTATAGTTAAACACATCAGTTTTGTTTTAATAACTGATGTATCTTGTTGAGATTTTAGCATGTACTGATCGTTTTATATGCAACCCAAAATTGAAATTAAACCAAAACAAATTTAATACAAAAATCAAGTACTTGCCATTTACTAAACATCCCAATGTTTACAACAGCATAACCAAAGTACATGACCAACTATCAACTACCTTAGTTACTAGAACCAGCTACATGTACTTCGATAAACAGACCAATAATCAGGACTTAGGTTCATACATGAAGATGATTATGCAAGAATTTTACCTAAAGTTATCTAGCCTAGTATAAAAAGGAATTTAGCTTTCGCCGCATTCTGCTTTAACCGGTCTGAAGCTGGTTTCCAGCCCTTCTTCTGATGATAAAAACAATATTTTGTACATGTGGTGGTTTTGCCGGAACCTGGAGTAAATTAATTAAATAAGATCTCAGTACAAGCAAATAAACAAAACCAAGGTGATAGCCGATAATACATAAATTAATCAAACAACATCCAAATTAGATAATACAAAACTTAGTAAGATATGATCTGACCGACTGATAGCCGATAGGTAGACTACAATCGTTCCTTATATACAATACTGATTTATACTATGCTTCCAGAATAAAATACGATACCAAAACTGCAGCAATCACAGTTATTAGAGGTTTATCCAGAAAAATATTGTTACCGGGTTTAGCTGAAAGAAGACTGCACATCTGACAGCATTATATGGCTTAGAACCTTCCAATTGTATTGCTTACATCACACATGCATCCAGCCAATGATCCTTTAAGTACTTTTACAGCTTCTAAATACAGGGGTTCCGCTTTATCGAATACCTTTTGAACACTGTACAGCTCAGCCTGCAAGACTTGCATCATATTGTCATTAACAGAGAAGCTGTGAATTTTATGTAATAGGACATACCAAAATCACTTTCCAATCTGCTTCAGCTGCTTCCTCTTGGGTGCCTGCACCATCAAAATATAGTGTAATACATATATAGTGTGGAGATCACATTTTCTCCTATTGATGTTCTTAAAAAGAAAACGGTAGGACAGATTCTGTGCTATAAGACTAATTGTCAGGTTATAGAAATTATCCAATTATCAGAGTTAACCATATACAAATTAGTTACATGGAGAGCTACGTAGTGGAAATACAAAATTATATTCTTCCGAATCGTGAATTGTAATTTACCTGTAG
Source organism: Saposhnikovia divaricata (assembly GCA_036435485.1). Classification (NCBI taxonomy): domain Eukaryota; kingdom Viridiplantae; phylum Streptophyta; class Magnoliopsida; order Apiales; family Apiaceae; genus Saposhnikovia; species Saposhnikovia divaricata. Next base: position 59,734,128 of record CM071597.1, on the reverse strand, counting down.
TAAAATTAGTTTCTATAAGATACAATGTTGATGAAACAAACTAGTCGTCCTGTATTTGTAGTCCATGTAGATTTAGTAGAAAATGGTGTAAACTGTAATATCATTTATGGTGTCAATGTCTACACGACTAAAGCCTGAAACATATTGAAATTGTATATATTCTTTTTTTTTTATTTAATACAATTTCTTTAAATTTTATAGTCACAAAACATGAAGACCAGCCAAAACTCAGAACTGTACTAGAAAACATGACCCTATCAGCTTGCTATTTTTATTCTGTACATTGTAAAAGTAGGATGTCATTTTACCCTTGAGACATTTGAAGCGAGTTTTGCACTGAGGACAGAGTTGATTGCCTTCACGACGCTCATACTCATAACAAGTCTGGAAAATTGGGAAGGCACATTCATTAGAAGCCACAAACAACTCTCCAGCAGCTGTCAAGCCCACGTCATCACCACAAATATGACATATCATTAGCCTGCCAACTTTCTCCTGCAACGTCTTCTTCTGCATTTCAAACAAATTAGACTCGCTAAAGCAAACAATATTCACTAAAATTGTGTCCGATGATGATGTAAGAAACTTACCGCTGCTTCAGACTCATTGTGGCGAATGACAACAAGCTCATTACGGTTGTGAGAGCCAGCTACTAAGCCCACGCTTGCTTCCATTTCCAACAAGAACTATTCTGAGCACATAAACGTTACTTTCGAGAAAACCGAAGATTGAAATCTCACGAAAGGAAAATACAAGATAAAAAATAACAAAAACAACCCTACAGCTGTATCTTGGCAGAAATGGAGTTGTCAGTTGTTTGTCTTTTGCTTTTCTATACAAAACTCCCACCTCAAATATTCTGCATGTTAATATGAAACAAACACCGGAATGAAAAGAAATAAAACGGTTGTAACAGCAAGAAGATAATTCTTTATCTTGTAATTCAGATTTGCTTATCTTATAATCTTTAGCCTCAAAGATAATTCAGATTTTAAAATTTTAATCTGTGTCAAAACGAAGAATGCAAATAAACACATAAGCATTAAATTTTACCTATACTCAGAACCATCGGCCAAGTAAGCTCCATAACTTCCCACAGAAGCTGCAACAAGGACTTGGTGTTGTTCTGAAACATTTCCATCATTCGTAACATCCCAAGAACTTTTAGTGGCTCTGTCATAGTATGTTCCGAGCCTCATCACTTGCTATTTCAACACTTCTTTTTAAGTAAAGCTTCACCTTCTTCCCTAGACATGCCATTAGCCTCAAAACCCTGAGGGGTGGCCTGCCTCACCAACAAATCACTTGTTATATATAGAATATAACCGGAAACAAGATCCACACCTATAAATCCTCACCTCCACCAATATACATCAACGAAATCAACAAATCCCCAAAAAAAGTCCCAATTAGAAAAAGACCCCAAAAACTAAGGTTTGTAAACCCCCAATATTAATAAAAAAAATCCCCAAAAACTAGGGTTTAAGCTTCTTCTTCTATTTAGATTTGAGCTTCTTCTCTTAATTAGATGCGTGTTTAATTAGGGTTAATTAGAGAAAAGTGAGGGATGCGGGTGAGAGAGAAGGTCGAGAGAGAGATGAGTGAGAGAGAGAGAGAGAGAGAGAGAGAGAGAGATGAGGGTCGAGAGATGAGAGTGAGAGAGAGAGATGACTGAGAGAGAGATGAGTGTTTTGGGGAAATGTTTGTAAGGCGGTCAAAATAATTTAGGGTAAATGTTTCTAAGGCGGGGGAACAAAATTTTTAAGGGGAAATGTTTTATCAGAATGGGGGGGAAATGATAGCGCGTGTTTTTCATTTTTTAAAAATTCATTAAGACATCGGTTATTTTAGCAACCGATGTCCAGGAATCTGTTTAACATCGCTTATAAAATAAATGATGTTGAAAATGTTTTTAACAACGGTGGCTTTTTAAACCGATGTAAAAGGTGCGATGTCTAATCCATATTTTCTAGTAGTGCGATTTCTAGAACGTTTACTATTCTAATTCGAAGATATTCATTCTAAATTCTCAAATCATAATTAAAATAAAATCCTTGATTCCTTGACAAAATAATTCTCTTGTCTTGTTCTCAATGATATGCTCTTCCCTGCTCGATCAAATTTTCCATAAAAATAAAGTTTGGATTTTCTGAATTTCGATCGCGTTTACATACACTTATTTGCTTCGTAGATTACTCGTATAACTTCGAAATATCCAATTCCTGTCTCGGACATATGGTAACGTGAAAATTTTATCGAGTCTCGGAATCTCTATTCATCCATGCATTTTACTATTCATTCATGCAAAACACTATTCATCCATAAAATAAAATATTCTTAAGTACAAAATTTTTGGTTATTACACACCAACTATCTATATCTTTGATCATAGTACCAATATTACATCCGATCAACTAGTACCAATATTACATCCGATCAACTACGCCAACAAATTGGTGTTTCACATGTTCTCTATTTCGAGAACTACTAAAATTTCTTTTTAGTACAAGACCGTCATTATCAACGATAAATTTTGGTTTACGCATAGTCCAATCACTAGTCATTTTAAACTGTTAACAAAATTATAAACAAATAACAAATGTTCGTAACCAAAAGTCTAAAACAGGCAAACTCAAGGAATCAAAAATGACCAAAAATAACATGAATAAAAAAAAATTGATAGAAGACAACCAGTCAAAACAAACTAGTACGAAAGGTCACAATATACCAACATAAGAATAGGTCTACTAGGCATGCACAGTAACACCACACAATAAAAAAAATGAATAAATTGCACGAGCACCAATTAACAATTTAAAAGATAAATGCAATCTAGTTAGCCTAAAAGCAGTACATGGATGAAATAAAAATATGTACCAAGTCAACATCACAAAAAAAACAAGGGGAAAATAAATATTATAAAAACTACTAGATGGATAAAAGTGGACCCATAAAAGAAAATCAACTAAGATAATTTTCAAGGAAGACAAACAACAGCACTATGATAGCATGTAAAAACATAACCTAAAGGATCTAATATTAAAACAATAAGAAGATTAGAGAAACAATATAGAACAAAAAACACTTATTTCAGCCAACAATCACAAATCCGAATAACCAGTTACTCCAAACTAAAGAAAAAAAATGCTGATCTGAAACTATATCAACAAGAGCAGGAAAAAAGATATAAAAATAAATCTATGTAAATAATGGAACCGATAAAACCAATCAGCAGATACACAACCAAAACATGCAAAATCAATGGGCACTTGATACAACAATAAAATAAATAACCAACTATCTAGATATATGGACAACACAGATATCAAAAACAATGATATGTCAAAGCAACACCAATACACAAACTACATATAAACTGATAAGGAGATGAACAAGAGGACAAAATTATTGTTAACACTAATACACGCAAGCGTACGCAGTCACAAGTAATATATAATAAAATTAAGTTCGTTCCCACAGAGACTGATTTTGGTTTTGTTTAGTAGAATAATGCACCTATGCACCAATGTATGATTATACTTCACTGCCTAGACAAATAACAAATTGGGATTTTGTTTAACTAATTAACTACTATGCAAATTAACAATATTATGAATTAACTAATAACGAGAATTGAATATCGAATTACTTATATGCAAGAAAACATGGGATCCTAACTTCATTAATTACTTCGCGTAGATCTGACACTTTAATCACTGCATGCAACGGTTTTGATATCTGATCGAATAACACGAAATAAGTACACGCTACCTGTCAGTATACGTATACCATGTAGCTATATGGGGCCACTAACCAATAAACAATATTATACAACTCTGAAAATAAACAACATTAATAATAAAAACCCCTTAAACCATGATCTCTTACAGGTTATGATATGAAACAACTATCGAATTACATCATTACAACTCAATCTCAGAATAAAAATATTATACATTCTGTGAGTAAATGAAATCACTATCTAACTCTATTTCCAACCTCGACAATTCTCAATCCACTGTCTGGCGAAGTCCATAACTCGACTGTCTCTACTCACTGCCCGGAGATCCATACTCATTGTCCACTACTAGGTCTACTAAACTCCACTATTAACTGGGGAAAACAAACAAAAGCAAGAGTGAGCCAACAATGCTCAGCAAGTGCATAAAGTGATAACAAATTTCAATATCGAAATAATCTGATAACAAGAGAGTTTGAACTCATACTGTGAAAGAATCTGAGATAATACTTTTAAACTGCCACGAGGGCCAATACTTCACCATTAATGAGGTGGGACAGGAACTAGAACAGATAAAAGTTTTGTTCGACCAGAATAAGCACTATAGACTTCAATGGAATCAGGCTTTAACGATTCAATACTGATACTCGAAAACTCAAGGTCAAATGATAACAATCGATAATACTACTTGGGAATTCGTGGTCAAGCAATAAGAATCAATATTCAACTGGATACTCAATTTATAGATTAGAATTGGATTTTTCACTTCGACGCAACGAGTTAAAGTGAATAATCAGTCACACTAAAACTCCGGATATACTCTCTTGGTATATCCAAATACTCAATTGGATCTAAGGCCCCTTTTGGCCTAAAATATCATACTCACACTCTGACTGGCGTCCTCAGTCATGAAAACATTTTCATTTAATAAAAACATTTCCAATTCTATCTTTACTACTCAGGCCAGGGGTCGGGACAATCGACTACCCTGTTTCAACCAATAACTAGAAAACTCACGTTCCAGGATAACAACTCGTAATTGAAGATTCAACAGGGGAGCATTTTCTATCATCAAGTATCGACAAGTTCGATACTAATTCGGGAGAAGATTATAATGAGCAATACTATGAATTCATATCAACAAGATAGGTATACGTAGTTGGGGACATAACATCAATAATTTGATTAAGAAGAATATCGAACTAGCGACAATAAGAGCAAACAATTCGAATACATACCAACGAGATGAATGTGAATAATTTGAACTGATAACATCAACAACTTATTTAAAGAGAATTTCACTTGAGTAAATGAAAGATATGCACTGTAATAAGACTTTACAACCATCAAACTTTAGTTAACGTGAAGATATGGTCAATTACTAGGCATACTGAAAAGTTTGAGTTTGGTTTGAATAACAATTCCAATATGGAACAATTCAGATCAATGTCTGAGATTTCCTTTATTTAGGAGGTTTTACATCCATTTGGCGAAAATAGAAGGAATGGCATTTCAGGGATAGGAATATGAGCAAAAAGAGTTATTTGAATTACAGGTAGGGGAGGTTATCAACATTACACTTATCTGAGAAGTATATGAGTCATCTATACTTAGCCAAATCATCACATACTAAAAATAAACGAAATTGTATCACTTGAACAATAAGTGAATAGCAAAAACACTTGCCTCGATTTACGGAGTTCCTGATCCTACCATGGATCCTCGACTCAATTTCATATCAGTCTTACTTCGTAAACTCATCGGCTTCGATACTCGTCCTTCTGCTTATCTTTCAGATTACCAGCGCTCTATCCTTGGCCAGGTTTCCTTTTCGAACCATTATCAAGGCCAAATGCTAATTTAGTATTCAATCCAGCAAAATCTTATTATCTTGCTTTACTCTACCCATACGCGTCCTATATCGCTTACACATATAACATATATACAAACATACACAATTACATATAGCCACATTCAACCATACTCGTATGGTAGTCTTAGTATAGCTACTAAGTCACATAAACACTTCAAAACAGCAAACCACCTAATCATCAAAACCACATTATATACTCAAAATAATCCTCTGACCTATATACTTAAATCCTTAGAAATCATGACATACTTTCAAGCATTGAAATCAAATACTTAAATAGACCTTTAAATAAATTCGTAGGGGATTTTTAGAAAATTTCGGCATGAAGTATTCGTAAATAGGACTTTTCCCCTGTTTTTCAATTCAACAATCCCAAGGAAATATTAAGCTGCTTCTATGGCAGCAACATAAAATAAACATATAAGAAGGTATCCGCCCTGACATGCGGCACATAGTACATAATAATTTACATTACACTACTACTTACGCTACACCAATGATCGTATTTCTCACGCATTTACTGACACACGTGACAACCAATCATTGATGTTCGTAAGCCCTAGGGAACAACCCCTAACACTAACTATTACTTACGCTATATCTATGATCACATCACTTAAGTATATTGATTATACTCGTGATAGTTAATCACTGATATTCGTAAGCCCGAGGAACAAGTTGAAGAGAATTACACAAGTCCTCAAATATTGACATTTAAGACTCGTGATCTCCTTACAACTCCTCGCAGATAAATACATAGTAAAATAAAATAAATCTCATAGTAAGTCTTTGACAAATAACATTTAATAATACTACTAAAGCAATTATACAATTACTTAATCAAAATCATTTAATCAACTAAGTATAGTAATTAACAATTAACATTTCTCAATTACTAACCCACACATTATGTGACTAACAATTATCAAGGTAAATTAATAACCACTTACTCATCAATACCAAGTACTCGACAATTACGAATTTCGACAATTACTCAAACTCGACTTATAATATTTAGCACATAAACATTCATCACTTAGTAAATATACTTTCCGAATTAAATAACGGAAATTAACAAGATTATCTCAACTAACACAATTACCACAATTAAACAATACTCGCAATTTAACTAATTAAATTACAATAATAATGTCACACAATTTAACTCTAATTAAATTACCATAATATTAGCATAATTCGAAACTAATTAAATACGAAAATTAAGTAGGTAAGACACGAAATTATACCATTCCGTTGGTTGCTCCCATTCGATCCGCAAGGAAAACAATCCCCATCGAAATCACATCTTCACCACCTCCCCCCCCTCTCTCTCTCTCTCTACCCAGCATCGCCACCAGGTCCTCGCTGCTGCCTTCCCTTCGTGCCTGGTCGCCTGAACCCACCACCACCGCCGGCCACAGCCACCGCGCGGTGGTCTCCTCCTGCCCTGCTCGCGACCCCCTCCCCGCGCGCCTCTTCTCCCCCACCTGCTGCACACAGAAAATCACATACACACTCCCACGTTTATATATGTATGTATATGTGTATCCAATTGATTGAACAATCAACCCCCAATCTCTCTTTAATCTCTTTTTCTCCTCATTCTTTCTTCTCCTCTTCTTTTTCTTTCTCTTCTTCTCCCGATTTATTTTCTGTCGAGTTCCCCCCCCCCCCCCGACTCCTCTAGAGTCTTCTACCGAGTTCTTTTTATTGGGCTTGACACAATACTACAAACAACTACTAATAATCCATTCTGGCCCAATTACAACTAGTAAACGATTGTATAAAAAATCCAATTAAATAAACCTTCGGAAGAATTACACTTTTTGTTTAATTTTTTTAAATAAAGAATATAAAATTAAGAGCACACACATATTTTCGAAATATTTTTTAAAATCAAAAATGAATTAAATATGAATTTTCAAAGTTTTGATCCTTTAAATACAATAAAACTCTTAAAATCATTTAAAAATACTCAAGCTCCCAAATTAATCCACCCAAAATTTTAAAACTCCATAAATATATAAAGATAATTTTACAAAAGATTTCATGATTTTTAATTCCTCCAATAATTTATAAAATTTACAGAGGATCAAAATACATGATTTAAATATACTTAAATCCTCAAAAATACAAATAAAAATATACTGACCTTCACGGCTCATACTAATCATCATATAAGCACACAAACACAACTTCACACATTTTTCACCTTTACCTCAATATTCACATAATATAATTTATAATAAATAATAAATAAATAATTTAAAAATCGAAATTTCTAAGGCGTTATATACCAAACTACCCATACATCCACAAAATATATAGAAGATGAATAGACACCAATTATGCTTAGACCCTATATGTCTATAGAATTTGAAAACATAACGGTTGAAGAACAAGTTATCCAATTTGATCACATAGGGCAATATAAGTATTTTCATCTCATACTACGAATCATATTGATAAACAATTATGAACCTATGCTAGCATGGCAAGTTCTAAATCTCAAGATCCACTTTCACTTCACAAGATATTAACAGATTAGATGTTCGCGACGCATCTAACAATTAAGCATAACCATACGAGGATATCAGATATACGTCACACACAGATCTTTAAGCATCAAGATACTAAACTACATAATTAAATCCGTTAGAATCCCATGACAACGATTAGGTCATAATTGAACCGTTCATCGTCATGGGATTTGATGAAAACATGATAATAAATAAAATATAAAAGAAAGAAGCAATAATATTATTAAACTAAGAGTTGAAAAACAAATCTATGATCCAACGTATACAAAAGATGAAGTAGATCAAGATCCGTGCTTGTCACCGAGCGTTGAATCCCTTTCCACTTTTCTCTTTTGCAAGTCTAATTTACAATAATAAAAACGATACGATTTACAAAACTAAGATGTGTTTTTTATAGGCCTAGATATCTTGTCAAGCAAGCAATTTGACCTACAGTACAATTGGAAATATGTTTTGGTACAAGAAAAAACCAAAAATACACATAGAATTCGAAATAGGGCAAAATATGAATTTTTCAGAATTTTTCCCCCGGGACTGCGCACCCTGCGCCCTTGACCGCGCAGTCTGCGCACTAATCTACTGTCCAGCAAATTCCTGCACAATCTGCTCACTCTGGTGCGCAGTCTGCGCACTCCAAACTTGAGTCCAAGACAATCAGTTTAAGCCGATATGGAATGCTTTAAGTGGATATAAAATCCACTTATCACACCCCCAAACTTAAACCGATGCTTGTCCTCAAGCATAAACAATTACAACTAACTAACTAGCTAGTACCACTTCCGTAGGTGATCACGGTTGCATTTGGCATATGCAACAAGCCCTTTAAACCCGTAGGCAGCCCTAGTGGACGAGTGAGGTCTCGTGAGGGCCTATAGCGAATGTACCCACAAAATCCAATGCAATGCAATGCATGAATGCAACTAATATGAAAATGCAACGATCCCCTTTAGATTCACCAAAACCAACCAACAAGCAAATATCTCAAAGAATGCAATACATCCAAATAGAGCTCGACTAAGTCCCCGTATACTAACCATACATGAACAGAAACGAGCATGTGTGCGGCATCAGATATACTCCTAAAACTAGATTAAAAATCATACATGCTCTTCGCCAAGACAATCACAGGTTTATAAATAGAATAGACGGTAAACACTTCATAACCTAGAAACACCTCTATCCTTATCTGAGTTACCCAGGAATTCATGCTTTATTACTAACAACTACAACACGTAATACTATACACAATAACGCATGCTTATTTAACCGTGCAATGGATGAGACCCCTAAAGGCTTATACAATAATACCCATGTAGCGAGCGTTAGGTTAGTGGATCCCAGACTATAAAAGCCTTAGGTCACTAGGCACAAAGTCCCCTAGAACATAATTGCTCGAGTATTAAAGAGCTCACCCTGGTTAATTTGCATTTATTCTATTTACATGACTCTTTTTTTCTGTTTTTTTTCTTTTTTTCACAACTAAATTGGAATGAGTGCGTTTCACTCCATCTCATCCAACCCTAGACTACTCATAAACATGAGCCGGCTACTAGCCATTTTGACACATAACAATTAGCATGAAATCCCTAGTTTCCCCCAAACTTAGATTTTAGTGTTCCAATTTTATCAAGGGAATAACGAAAATTCTAAATATAATCAAGTGATTAAATCTTAAAACTAACAAACAAGCATAATTTCAACCTAGCCAAAAAGCAACCTAATGAGACTTGTGTAAAAATTTTGTTTCCATAACATGCAAGTCAATTCCTAGGAACTATAAATCAGTCCTCTCTTCAACAATACCACAGTTAATAAAACATCTACCCACTAATCAGAATCAGCTCGTCCTACGGGATCATGAAAAAATGCATGCCATGAAAATGCAACTAAAATGAACTCACATGGTATAAAAACACAATAACAGAATGTGCTACATGAAACAAACATGCAAAATAACACAACTACAAATGAATTACACTAAACATGCAAAACATGATTTCCTATATGAATACAATGACATAATAATGCAACATACAACACTACTTATCCCCTCAAGTGATTAAATCTTAAAACTAACAAACAAGCATAATTTCAACCTAGCCAAAAAGCAACCTAATGAGACTTGTGTAAAAATTTTGTTTCCATAACATGCAAGTAAATTCCTAGGAACTATAAATCAGCCCTCTATTCATCAATACCACAGTCAATAAAACATCTACTCACTAATCAGAATCAGCTCGTCCTAAGGGATCATGAAAAAATGCATGCCATGAAAATGCAACTAAAATGAACTCACATGGTATAAAAACATAATAATAGAATGTCCTACATGAAACAAACATGCAAAATAACACAACTATGAATGAATTACACTAAACATGCAAAACATGATTTCCTATATGAGTACAATGACATAATAATACAACATACAACACTACTTATCCCCTCAAGTGATTAAATCTTAAAACTAACAAACAAGCATAATTTCAACCTAGGCAAAAAGCAACCTAATGAGAGTTGTGTAAAAATTTTGTTTCCATAACATGAAAGTCAATTCCTAGGAACTATAAATCATCCCTCTATTCATCAATACCACAGTCAATAAAACATCTACCCACTAATCAGAATCAGCTCGTCCTAAGGGATCATGAAAAAATGCATGCCATGAAAATGCAACTAAAATGAACTCACATGGTATAAAAACACAATAACAGAATGTCCTACATGAAACAAACATGCAAAATAACACAACTACGAATGAATTACACTAAACATGCAAAACATGATTTCCTATATGAATACAATGACATAATAATACAACATACAACACTACTTATCCCCTCAAGTGATTAAATCTTAAAACTAACAAACAAGAATAATTTCAACCTAGCCAAAAAGCAACCTAATGAGACTTATGTAAAAATTTTGTTTCCATAACATGCAAGTCAATTCCTAGGAACTATAAATCAGCCCTCTATTCATCAATACCACAGTTAATAAAACATCTACCCACTAATCAGAATCAGCTCGTCCTAAGGGATCATGAAAAAATGCATGCCATGAAAATGCAACTAAAATGAACTCACATGGTATAAAAACACAATAACAGAATGTCCTACATGAAACAAACATGCAAAATAACACAACTACGAATGAATTACACTAAACATGCAAAACATGATTTCCTATATGAATACAATGACATAATAATACAACATACAACACTACTTATCCCCCAAATCACCCCAAAGTAAATACGAGGGATAGTAGAAAACATACCTACTCATCAGAATCGTCACCCTCCTCGGGTGAATCAGGTGGTGGATACTGCGTACCAGCTCCATAAACTGGCCACTGAATTATAATGCCCGTGGACTAAAAAGTTGTGCTCAAAGCTGCTGTCATATCCTCGGTATACTCCTTGTTACTCGCGTGCATCGCATCAATACGCCTGTTAAGGCGCCAGAAGTGAGTATCAAGGGCTGACATGTCCACCATACCCTGCTGTGGACCAACTCTCGGAACTCTCGGAACCTGTGGCGGAGCGCCTGCTCCCTGACCACCAGTACCACCCACCAGATAACCTAAACCCCTAGGATGCGGAATGCCGCCCGGCCACTCTGCCATCCTACCAATAGAAGCATCATCAATCGGTGCCAAAACCTCCTGCTTAGGTTCGTCGTCGAACAATCTGACTCTCACAATATCACATAACCCCGTAATAACAGACCCATGAGGCATGCTGGCTGACGAAGGACCTCCCATAAACCGAAGAATACTCTGATTAATTACATAACCAAGGTCAACATACTCACCCTTGAGAATACCCCAAAGTAGAATAGCTCTGTCGACCGTCACATCAGCAGTGTGTGAAGAAGGTAAGATACTCGAACAGATAAAAAGGAACCATGCCCGGGCAAACCTAGTCATTGATGCAGAAGGAAACGTAGTACGCTCAGTAGTACCCGGCCTCACTTTCCAAACTGTACCTGGAACACGCAGCTCAGCTATCAAAGTATCCAAGTCAAACATCATCCCTCGTCTTGCGAGACCAATCCTCAACACCCCTACTCTTAGGCTGAATCCCAATGAGAGTACGAATGGCACGAGGCGAATAATCAACTGTCATCCCCCTAACCATTGTATATTTATTCCTCTCAACCTTTGCGTTAGCATAAAATTCATGAACCATATTAAGAGGAACATCACTAGCATACTCACAGAAATATCCCCATCCCCTCTCCTGAATCATCTAAACCATCTCAACCGGCCTAGTAGGCAAGAACAACCTCTCCCTAAGAACACCCTTACTCGACAACCTAGCAAATTCTGCTTCGGCTGCAGGAGATACAAACTTTTCCATCTCTCCCCCAGAATTCGAATCCTCGTCCGAAGATGGACGAGTACCACTACTACTACCCATCAATCGTTGCCTTTTGGGAGCCATAATCAACAACAATAATCAACTCACAATAATAACAAGAACTCCAAAATCCCGCAAATCAAGAACACTACCAACCCCTAATTGGCAAGAACACAAATTCGTACTAAATTGAAATATGAGATTAGAATGTTACCCAACGAATCCAAGAGGTGTTCTTGCACTAATTTCCTCCAAAAATTCGAATTCAATCCCTCTTGAGCCTTGAATGGATAAAAGTTGCAAAATTTTGAATTTATAGAGTGTGTGTATATATAAAGATATAGAATGTAAGTGTAGGAGGAGATGTAGGAAATTGTGGGTTAAATTAGATCTAGGATAGAATTAAGAGGTGTTTATGGTTTGTATTAGGAGAGGAATTTGATGTAAAATAGGATTAGGAATGAAGATTGGGGTGTTTTAAGGACAAATTTTCGAACTGGCAGGGGCTTGGTGCGCAGGCTGCGGAGTCACGACGCAGTCTGCGCAGTAAGTTTCTGTTGAGGGGCGCAGTCTGCGCAGTAAAGGGCGCAGTCTGCGCGGTCAATTTCTGAATTTTTTTTTTTTACAATTCTACAACAAAAGTAGTCTTCATACTTGGGTTGCCTCCCAAGAAGCGCTTCTTTTACGTCATTAGCTTGACGTTCTTCTTTCGAATCAAGTAGACTCCAAAACGGCGGAAACCTTCTCACGCTGAAACGACCCACCATAGTAATGCTTCAACCGCTATCCATTCACCTTAAAGGCATGATCCGGTGTTGTTTCGAAAATCTCAATAGCTCCATGTGGAAACACCGTCTTCACAATAAATGGACCTGACCATCTCGACTTGAGTTTTTCCGGAAAAAGTTTGAGGCGAGAATTAAATAGCAACACCTGTTGACCTGGCAAGAATGCTTTTGGTACCAACCTTTTATCATGCCACCTCTTGACTTTCTCCTAATACATTTTGTTATTTTCGTAAGCTTGCTCACGAAATTCCTCAAATTCATTCAATTGAAGCAACCGTTTCTCACCCGCAGCCTTGATGTCCAAGTTCAACTTCTTCAATGCCCAATATGCCTTGTGCTCTAATTCTGCAGGTAAATGACATGCTTTCCCATAAACCAACTGAAACGGATACATACCTAGAGGTGTCTTGTAGGCAGTTCTGTATGCCCACACAGCTTCATCCAACTTCAATGACCAATCCTTACGAGACGGATTCACCACTTTCTCCAGAATTTTCTTGATCTCTCTATTAGAAACCTCCACTTGACCATTAGTTTGAGGGTGATAAGCAGTGTTAACACGATGCGTCACATTATACTTCGCCATCAATGAAGTAAACTGGCGATTGCAGAAGTGAGTTCCCTTATCACTTATTATAGCGCGTGGTGTTCCGAAATGCGTGAAAATTTTCTTATGCAAGAAACTCAATACCACCTTCGCATCATTGGTTGGCAATGCCTTAACCTCGACCCATTTAGACACATAATCCACAGCTAGCAAGATGTACTGATTACTGCATGAAGAAACAAAAGGTCCCATGAAGTCAATTTCCCAAACATCAAAGATCTCCACCTCAAGAAGCATGTTAAGAGGCATCTCGTTCCTTCTAGATATATTTCCAACCCTTTGACATCGATCACAACTCATTACAACCCGATGAGCATCTTTAAACAAGGTAGGCCAATGGAAACCTGCCTAAAGCACACGAGCTGCTGTTTTTTCTCCACCATAATGACCACCATAAATGGTCGAGTGGCAATCTCTCAAAACACTCTCTGTCTCACTATACGGAATGCAACGTCTGATTATCTGATCTGCTCCTTGTCTAAACAGAAACGGCTCATCCCAACGGTACCACTTTACATCATGTAGAAACTTCTTCTTTTGAGTACTCGAAAGATCTGGAGGAATCACATTGCTCACCAAATAGTTCACAAAATCTGCAAACCATGGTTCTTCATCTTGCACTCCAAAAAGCTGCTTATCTGGAAAAGATTCATTAATAAGAGATTTGTTATGTGAACCATTACCGTAGTCCTCCAAGCGTGATAGATGATCTGCTACTTAATTTTCCGTGCCCTTCCTATCCTTGATTTCCAAATCAAACTCTTGCAATAACAGCACCCAACGAATCAATCTAGGCTTTGAATCCTTCTTTGACATGAGATATCGAATATCAGCATGATCCGTGTACACAATCACCTTAGTTCCAAGCAAACAAGACCTGAATTTCTCGAAACCATAGACAACTGCTAGCAACTCCTTCTCCGTAGTGGTGTAGTTAAGATGTGCATCATTGAGAGTTTTACTAGCATAGTAAACCACATGAAAAACTTTATCCTTCCTTTGCCCAAGCACAGCTCCAACAGCATAGTCACTAGCATCACACATTAGCTCGAAAGGTTCCTCCCAATTAGGTGTGGTAATGACTGGTGTAGTAGTCAACTTCCTTTTCAAGAGCTCAAAAGCTGCAAGGCACTCATCATCAAATTTGAAGGGAACATCCTTCTCCAACAGGTTACACAAAGGTTTAGAGATTTTCGAGAAGTCTTGAATGAATCGCCGATAGAACCCCGCATGACCAAGAAAACTGCGAATTCCTTTAACAGAGATAGGAGGAGGAAGATTTTCAATAGTCTCCACCTTAGCCTTATCCACTTCAAGCCCCTTACCAGATACCTTGTGCCCAAGAATGATCCCCCAATTAAGCACCAAATTGATCTCCACACAACGCTTCAATACCAAGCTGAGATTATGCAAGCACTCATCATACGAAGTACCAAAAACTGAAAAATCATCCATGAACACTTCCACATTCGTGCCAATCATGTCCGAGAAAATAGCCATCATGCACCTTTGAAAAGTGGCCGGAGCACCATAAAGTCTGAAAGAAACTCGACGAAAAGCAAAAGTGCCAAAAGGACATGTGAATGTGGTCTTCTCTTGATCTTCCGGAGCAATGCAAATCTGATTATAGCCCGAATAACCATCAAGTAACCAATAATACTCGTGTCCCGCCAACCTGTCTAACATCTGATCAATGAATGGCAGAGAGAAGTGGTCTTTTCTCGTGGCCTTGTTGAGCTTCCGATAGTCCATGCAAACTCTCCACCCTGTGACTGTCCGAGTAGGGATGAGCTCATTCTTCTCATTAGGAACAACTGTCATGCCTCCTTTCTTAGGCACACATTGAACTGGACTCACCCAAGAACTGTCTGAGATAGGATAGATAATACCCGCATCTAACCACTTTAGAGTTTCCTTCTTCACCACCTCTTTCATAATAGGATTGAGTCTTCGCTGATGTTCAACAGTAGGCTTAGCTCCTTCCTCTAGCAGAATTTTGTGCATGCAATAAGAAGGGCTGATTCCCTTGATATCTGCTATGGTCCAACCAATTGCTGACTTGAACTCCCTCAGAATTCGCAAGAGCTTTCTTCCGCACTAGCTGACAAATTAGATGAAATAATAACAGGTAATGTAGATGCATCACCAAGAAAAGCATACCTCAAGTGCTCCGGAAGTGGTTTGAGTTCAAGTGTAGGAGCTTCTTCAATAGATGGTTAAGACGCCCCTCCGAATTTTTAAGTTCGGCTAACCCAAGAGATCCAAAAGGCAAGTCAAATATCCTTTCCCAAGGAGCTGAATTTAGCTGCTGAAGTTGCTCGGCTACTTCCTCATCTTCAAAATCAGAATTCCCGACTAACACTCTCTCCAATGAATCTGACTTAAGCAATTGATCAATCTCCGAAGTAACCGTAGAATCAACCAAATCCACCTTCAAGCATTCTTCTTCATCCGTGGGAAATTTCATTGCATTGAACACATTAAAAGTGACATTCTGGTCTTGCACCCTCATGGTGAGTTCCCCTTTCTGCACATCGATCAAGGTTCTTCCCGTAGCCAAGAATGGTCTTCCCAAGATTATTGGAATCTTCTTATCCTCTTCAAAATCCAAGATAAAAAAAATCCGCAGGAAAAATAAATTTATCAACTTTCACCAAAACATCCTCCACTACGCCTCGAGGATATGTAACTGATCGATCAGCCAACTGCAAAGAGATGTTGGTTGGCTTCGGATCCGGTAGACTAAGTTGCATGTAAACTGACAAGGGCATGAGATTGATGCTAGCTCCCAAGTCACACAAGCACTTCTCAAAAGACAAATTACCAATAGTGCATGGAATAGTAAAGCTACCAGGATCCTTTAGTTTGGGAGGCAATTTCTGTTGCAGCACAGCAGTGCACTCTTCCGTTAGAGCAACGGTCTCTAATTCCTCGAGCTTCAACTTACGAGAAAGAATACCCTTCAAGAGCTTGAACTTGGCATAGCTCGGCATCTGTTCAAGAGCTTCAGCAAAAGGAATGTTAATCTGCAACTTCTTGAACACCTCTAAAAACTTATCGAACTTCTTATCCAAATTCTGCTTCTGGAGTATTCTAGGATATGGAGGAGGAGGATAGATCTGAGTATTTTTTGTAGACTGCTCCGAAGAAGTTTTTACAACAGGTTCCTTGCTCTTTACCACTTCCCCAACTGGTTGATCAACCACCAAGTCAGATTTTTCAATTTCGGGTACTGCAGAATTTTCTACTTGCTGATTCTGCACTTCTTCATCTTCCTCAGCTGCTGATTTTGGATCTGTTGTAACATTTCCTGATCTCAAGGTTAATGCCTTGACCTGCTCTCTACTTTCCCTCTTGCCTGGATTTGCCTCTGTATCACTAGGAAGAGTTCCTTCTTGCCTAACAAGTAAAGCACATGCAAGCTCTCCCATCTGGTTCTCCAATGTCTTGAGAGCAACTGCCTGGCTTTTAACCATCATCCTCAACTCATCCATTTTTGATTTTTCATTATAAGATTGCCCCGCATTAGCCTGGGGCTGTTGCTACTGAAATCCTGGAGGCTGATATGGTTGCCTTGGAGCATACTGCTGTTGATAGCCCTGATTGAATGGCTTCGCTTGCTGTCCCTGAAACTGCTGCTGATAGGGCTGTTGTTGTTGAGGACCTTGAGTATTACTCCAGCTGAAATTGGGATGATTCCGATTGTTAGGTTGATAAGTGGCTGGAACTGGTGCAGCAGGTCTCTGGAAATTACTCACGAACTGTGCTGATTCAGAAGAGATAGCACACTGATTTGTCTCATGTGCACCCGCACATAGCTCACAAACACTAGCAACCTGCTGAACTCCATAATTTGCAAGAGAATCCACCTTCATAGTCAAAGCCTTCAACTGAACTGCAATAGCTGAAGCTGTATCTACTTCAAAAATACCTGCTACCTTGCCTTGAGATGTCTCTGGGTTGGATTCTGATAATCATTCGCAGCCATCATCTCCATCAACTCATACGCCTCGTTATAACTCTTCGCCCATAGAGCTCCGCCAGAAGCTGCATCAAGCATAGGTCTAGTCTGTGCTCCCAATCCATTGTAGAAAGAATTAATCACCATCCAGTCAGGCATACCATGATGAGGGCAATTTCGCAGCATCTCCTTATATCGTTCCCAAGCTTCACACAAAGTTTCACCAGACTGCTGTGTAAACTGAGTAAGAGCATTCCTGATTGCTGCAGTTTTATCCATTGGAAAGAATTTGACAAGAAACTCCTGAGCAAGATCATCCCAAGTAGTGATAGAACCTGCTGGTAGAGAATGCAACCAGCCCTTAGCTTTGTCCCTGAGAGAGAATGGGAAAAGCCTCAGCTTTACGGCATCTTCAGACACACCATTAAACTTGAAGGTGTCACAGATCTCGATAAAATCCCGGATGTGCATATTAGGATCCTCCGTAGGAGCACCCCCAAACTGGACTGAATTCTAAATCATCTGAATAGTACCAGGCTTGATTTCGAAATTGTTAGCTGCGATAGCCGGCCTGACAATGCTAGATTGGATGTCCATGATCTTTGGCTGAGAATAATCCTTCAAAGCCTTAGTCTCCTCTACGGCTGTATTCGATCACCCATCTTAACTATTGTTTCAAGTTCTTCCTCTCCTTTATTATCTGCAACTAAATCAATGTCTTCCAAATTATCCCTACGAGTTTGCGAACGTGTTCGCATACACGCTCAAGTACCTGAAAATCACACCAACAAACAAACAAGCTGTGTAAGTAACCAATCCAAGTCAGCGAACTCTAACGACCACTAATGACAAGCACATAAACTAATAAAACAAAACACCGAGTCCCCGGCAGCGGTGCCAAAAACTTGTTAACACTAATACACGCAAGCGTACGCGGTCACAAGTAATATAGAATAAAATTAAGTTCGTTCCCACAGAGACTGATTTTGGTTTTGTTTAGTAGAATAATGCACCTATGCACCAATGTATGATTATACTTCACTACCTAGACAAATAACAAATTGGGATTTTGTTTAACTAATTAACTACTATGTAAATTAACAATATTATGAATTAACTAATTACGAGAATTGAATATCGAATTACTTATATACAAGAAAACATGGGATCCTAACTTCATTAATTACTTCGCCTAGATCTGACACTTTAATCACTGCATGCAACGGTTTTGATATCTGATCGAATAACACGAAATAAGTACACGCTACCTGTCAGTATACGTATACCAAACTACCCATACATCCACAAAATAGATAGAAGATGAATAGACACCAATTATGCTTAGACCCTATATGTCTATTGAATTTGAAAACATAACGGTTGAAGAACAAGTTATCCAATTTGATCACATAGGGCAATATAAGTATTTTCATCTCATACTAAGAATCATATTGATAAACAATTATGAACCTATGCTAGCATGACAAGTTTTAAATCTCAAGATCCACTTTCACTTCACAAGAGATTAACAGATTAGATGTTCGCGACGCATCTAACAATTAAGCATAACCATACGAGGATATCAGATATACGTCACACATAGATCTTTAAGCATCAAGATACTAAACTATATAATTAAATCCGTTAGAATCCCATGACAATGATTAGTTCATA
Source organism: Saposhnikovia divaricata (assembly GCA_036435485.1). NCBI lineage: Eukaryota > Viridiplantae > Streptophyta > Magnoliopsida > Apiales > Apiaceae > Saposhnikovia > Saposhnikovia divaricata. Next base: position 59,714,583 of record CM071597.1, on the reverse strand, counting down.
ATTGAACCGTTCATCGTCATGGGATTTGATGAAAACATGATAATAAATAAAATATAAAAGAAAGAAGCAATAATATTATTAAACTAAGAGTTGAAAAACAAATCTATGATCCAACGTATACAAAAGATGAAGTAGATCAAGATCCATGCTTGTCACCGAGCGTTGAATCCCTTTCCACTTTTCTCTTTTGCAAGTCTAATTTACAATAATAAAAATGATACGATTTACAAAACTGAGATGTGTTTTTTATAGGCCTAGATATCTTGTCAAGCAAGCAATTTGACCTACAATACAATTGGAAATAGGTTTTGGTACAAGAAAATACCAAAAATACACATAGAATTTGAAATAGGGCAAAATATGAATTTTTCAGAATTTTTCCCCCGGGACTGCGCACCCTGCGCCCTTGACCGCGCAGTCTGCGCACTAAGCTACTGTCTAGCCAATTCCTGCGCAGTCTGCTCACTCTGGTGCGCAGTCTGCGCACTCCAAATCTGCCGAAACCCGATTTTTCTTGCTTTCCTTCATTTTCGCTCCGTTTAATCTCGTTCCTTTTGCATTCACTTCCGTCTTCAATCCTTTAGCCTTCAAATCACTATGGAAACTCAAAGCGAGTCTTCATTCTTCATTCCTATGCTTGAATTCACCTCCAAAATTGACAGAACCGGCAACCCTAATCGATATTCTTGCAAACCTGCACATTTGAACAAAACACATCAAAACTACAACAAACTTGAGTCCAAGACAATCAATTTAAGCCGATATGGAATGCTTTAAGTGGATATAAAATCCACTTATCAATTATCCTAATTAAACAATCATGTAAAAACTAAAATCACGTGGAACCTAAAATGAATAAACAAATACTAGACAAGAGGCGGATATAAAATCTCTAGCAAGTCAGAGATGAGAGAAAACAAGGTGAACAAATCTGTCCAAACACTAACGCAAGCCTGAAGCAATCCGTGCAAAAGAATCGTATAAACACCCTAAGTCAAAAGAATCGTATAAACACCCTAAGTTCTGATACCAATGAAGTATTTTGACCTATCAAATATCTATTATTTCATTGTCTAGTATAAAGAAATTGATATAGTGTTTTGGAAGTTTCGATGTATGTATTGAACAAGCTCTCTATTTCTTAGAGTACTTTTTCATATAGGTAAAAATCCACTATATGTAGGCTTCTTACACAATCTCTACTTCTAAAGTTTGTAACTGCCCTTTAATTACTCATTAATATTAATCAATTCCATCCATTACATTTCGTGCAAAATCAATACATAAATTATAACTTACAAATACATAATAGATGTACTTAATTTCTTTAGGAGTTGTTTGGCAAACAAACCAAAATCCAAAAAAAGTGTGATTGATCATACATGGAATGTCGTTGAGACCACTGTGAACCACTAAACTTCTCATTTCCAGAATGATTCGTGAAGGTTGATGACTATATTGTCCAAATCCGTTAGGTAGAATTCTTACATTATCGACCTGCTCTTCTTATAATACAAGCTAAGACAGGCTTTGATTTTACGATTAGGTAATTAGTAAAAGACGGAAATTGGTGCCAAACAAAGGATTACTACATTTAAATTTAAATTTCATCTTCGCTTTACTTTAATTCCAAACATATAATATTAGTAGATCATTTCCAAACAGAACCATTGTCCAAATTTATAACTAAACTAAATTAATAATGGAAATTGATAAATAAGCTCGAAATTTAAGTCATTGTCCATTGTCCAACATTATTTTGTTTATTGCCTGCAATTTTTTTAATTCAGGCTATATTTTATTGTCCAACATTATTTTGTTTCTTGTGCTTGCCTGAAATTTTGTTTTCGCACCTCCCACATAAATTACTTGGTATTAGAAATTGTGTCTTTCAGCCCGCACCACACAATTAAACAAAAAAATAGTTATAAGTAATTTAAATTTGCATTTAAAATAAATATAGGAACAAAAGAATTTAACAAGTAAATTAAACTAAACCATGGTGCCTAAACCCTAAACCATGGTGCCCGCCAACAGCTTTCGGGGTCCAAACAGCCCTTGTTGTGAGCTCTAGCATTCCGTTCTCACAAAAAAGATAAGAAAAAATCTGGGCAGTTAGAAGGGCCAAGCTTCGATGATGTTTGTTAGTCATAGAGCCTCAATGAGATAAAATCTCCAACCAAGAACCATCAACCAACAAAAATTTCAGAGTACCCGAGAGTTGCATCAAGATGGAGCGAGCATAGTAACATGAGGAGAACAGGTGATTATGGGTTTCAATTTCCCCACACACAGGTAGCAATGTTGAGAAACATCAATGCCAAAAGAATCCAGCATGTGAAGAGTGGGAAGATGATATTTCCCAGTTATACACCACAAGATTGTAGAAGGAGGGTTGAATACAATCTTTACTAAAAATTCTTTCGAATGGATAGAGGCTCAAACAGTTTATGTAAGAACAGATAGCTAAATTAAAACACAAGCATATGCAACATGATATTAAAAATTTCAGGTGGGTTTGTAAGCTCCACCTGAGAATTATATTGAAGAAAAGTAACATGTGTAAAAACTACACAGCTGCTGGTTACAAAGCTTAGTGTTTACAAGAAAACCTAATGCTCTCTACGTTATGCTCGGTGTTTTCTTCTCTACTAAGACAATGCTACACTTGGATATATATATATATATACACATACACTCCAAGTTTACAAACCCTAAAAAAAATATGAATATTACAAAGTCAAAGTATTTGCAGGTTTGCTGCCACTCCTTGTCTCCATGTGATGCAAATTTATCTGATTGTCTTGGACAGATTTTCACTAGATTTGATCAGCCAATTTGCTTGTGAGAATAAAGAATGTTTCTTTTTCTTCCCTGTTTCCAATACTTGCGTCCATACTCTTTTTAAGTCTATCAATCCATGTGAACTGTCAGGCATGTCAAGTCGCTGTCAACTACTAATACAAAGACATTATTGGTTGCAGCGTTTATCCATTGAAGCTGACATCCGTTGATAGGTTGATTGCTATTAGTTGAAGTTCCACATCCGTTGGTGAAGTATCTTTATCAGTTGAAGTACCACATCACTTATACAGAATTACATAGCACAACCTATTTACAATTAGCTACCCTATTCTGTATATCCATTGATAGTCAATATGACTTAGAAAAAACAACTATGACATCAACAGATAACTTATCCGTCGAGACTTAAATAGTATGTTACGAACTTATCCATTGATAAGCTGGCGTCCATACTCTTTTTAAGTCTATCAATCCATGTGAACTGTCAGGCATGTCAAGTCGCTGTCAACTGCTAATACCAAGACATTATTGGTTTCAGCATTTATCCATTGAAGCTGACATCCGTTAATAGGTTGATTGCTATTAGTTGAACACATCCGTTGGTGAAGTATCTTTATCATTTGAAGTACCACATCACTTATACAGAATTACATAGCACAACCTATTTACAATTAGCTACCCTATTCTATATATCCATTGATAGTCAATATGACTTAGAAAAAACAACTATGACATCAACAGATAACTTATCCGTCGAGACTTAAATAGTATGTTACGAACTTATCCATTGATAAGCTGGCTCATTAACGGATGATAATAAGCATGTCATCCATTGATGAGTTAAAAAATGACTTATACAATTATATTTTTAGGTGTTTTTTTAATGAATCATCAAGGACAACATAATTCCTAACAATCTCCCCCAATTTATGATTGATAGAATAACATCCACAAATTAGAGCCTTGATGATAACAAAACACCTTCTTACAGATTCAGAGTTCAAGCAAAATATATGTATTGTATCAAGCTTCACAAAAATATAGAAAATGAACTGAATGTAGAATCAAGTTGAAGAACATACTCTCACAAGGGATTGCTCCTCTAGACTGAGCAGATCATTGCTTTCTGCCCCTTGCTCTCCCAATACCATAGATTTTCTCTGTGTTCACCTGAAGTTGCTTCTCTAGAGATTTGTAGAAAATCTTTTCTTCTTTGTGATTTGGATCCAGCATAGACATCAAGTATTGCAAGTACTCATTGCTAGCCTTTCCAATTGGTCATCCAGTCTGAAGAATCTTCTACAATTATCTTTATCTCTGAATTTCATTATCCAAAATGGATAAAAAAGAACCTTATGACCAAAAACATATGGAATATTCAGCTTCCTAGGCAAACCCTCCTTTGAAGTCAAGCTATCTCTTATCTCTTGTTTCTTGTTGAAGATTATGGGCTTAGCATCTAGAGTGAATCCACCACTTTTCTTCATTAAGGGCTAGATCTTCACCAATTTACTATAGCCTTCATTTAGCACTTGATGTAAGGGCCAGGTTCTACTGTTTCCTTCTTTATAGGTGAATATTAATCTTTCTGGCAACCTGGCTGTCCTACCAGCAGCACTCACATCACTCACATCACTCACCTCATCCAAGAAAAGATTGACACTTGAATATTCTTCAATATTAACAATGTAGAGTTTAGTATCTTTCTTGGCAGCCTCCTTTGCAACTTATGGAACCTCAGCAATTTGAATTTGTCTAGTTGGAGGTTGTTCCCTGGCTCTTGTCCTCTCAGGTGAGACTCTGAACTTTGGAAATACCAAGCTATTGATGTCAAAGTCAAATTCCATAGTTTCTGGCTTGATGTCTTCGAGATTGAAGGCAAAGAGGCTAGTGGTTTAGATAGGTTGCTGCGTGGTTTGGGTTTGAGGTATAGTAGGTTGAGGTTGTGTTGAATCAACTTGTTCTTTTGGTGTTGGGCTCACAGGCCTGTTGGATTTTCTCTTGACCATGCTTTTCCTTTTCTTGCACGCGGACTTTATATTCATTTTCTTTTTCTTTCTTTTGGCCTCTTCTTCTACAGCCTCTTGTTACATCTTTTCTTCCAATTCTCTAATAAGTTCTTCAGCCATTCTAGCTTTTTTCTCAATGAGTTCAGAAGGTGGTCTTACAATTTGATCAGCATGTAATAACCTTGCAGTTTCTTCAGTATTGGCCATTATAAAGTTTGGATGCCCTGCAGGTACACATATCTCCACTCCATCTCTGTAGATAAATGCTAAATTATTCTTAAGTCCCACATCAACTGCAGCCTTCAGTTTTAGTTCAGCTAGTTGCTTGATCATTAGTTTAAATTCATCTGGTTTCAGTATTGAAAATTCAACTCTCATGGTGTTTTTACCATTTTTCTTCACAGGTGACTTCTCACTGTTGAGCATAGGCTTGAATTCAGACAAGTAAGATGGCTCCCCTCTGGCTAGAGACTTGGGAAGCACCAAATCTGGAATTAATACTTGCCTGATTGATGTGCTTATGCAGGGAATTGGTACTTGAGAAATTTGAGGGTTGGCAGCTAGCCTTGCGGCAATAGAATCTTCAGATTGAGAAACTGAATCCAACTCACTAGATGGAATTGATGAAGTAGTTGGAGTTGAAGAAGGTGGAAGTTGCTCCCCCTCACTGCTTGGCTCCACTGCACTAATCTTCTCCCCCTTTTTTTAGCATCAAGGGTCTGAGCAGTAGATAGATTCAACAATCTTTGAAGGAGGGCAATCTGGTGATTGTGAGTCTCAAGAATGAGTTTTTGATCTGCAATCACAGTGTTCATTTGAGACTCCAATTTCACCACTTTTGCAGACAGAGCATCAACCATCTTGTCTGTATCTGCATCTTTCTTCAGGTTGTTTCTAAGCTGCTACATAGTAAGGGGAGGAAGGATCATCTCCAAGTCCTTTTTCTGAGTTTTGAGGGCATCTTTGATTGCAGCCTTGAATTCATCCTTGTCCTCAGCCCTTTGATTAAGAAGACATTTGTGCAATTTGAGAGTAGCCAAAAAGTTCTTTTACACTTGCTTTAGAGCTGGTTCAGCATCCTATAGAGTAGCCACAACTTTCTTGTACTGTACTACTAGCTCAGTGTGAGCATCCCTGGAAATGTATGAATTTGACAATAGCCATTTTGGTAAATCTCCAGGTTGCTGTGAAGGCCCTACATCTACACCTTCATTCTCGAATTTAGAGTTATACTGAAATTCGTCAGCAGCATTTGAAGGCAGCTTGGTAATGGCATCCTTAGCCCTTTGCATAGATTCAGTTGTGTGTACCAAGTTTAGCATCTGCTCAGCCTCCACATTGCCCTATTTAGCCAAAGAGTGAAGGGCTGGTATAGGGTGAGTAAAGGTTTCAGCTCCAGGGATAGTGCTATTAAGGGCTTGTTGATTGGCCTGTTGATAGTGACTTTCCCTGGGTGCATCATCAACCTCCATTGACTCACTTGCATTTGCTTCATCCATCCTTATGTCCCCAGTACTAGGGCTGTCAAAAAAATCCGAAAAATCCGATATCCGACCGAAAAATTCGATACCGAATCCGGAAAAAACGGCTAATATCCGTATTTGAATGAAAACGGATATTATTCGTATCCGAATTCGTATCCGAAAATAGCGGATACGGATATAGGCACATTCGTATTCGAAATATCCAATATCCGAAAATTTATATATATATATATATATATATATATACTTTTTAGAATATATAATTTATAATTAATAATTTAATATTTATAATATATTATTTATGTATTAAAATTTAATTATTTAATTCATTAATAAGTAAAGATATTTACACACAACACGTACGTACGTTTTCATTTATACAAACATGATGTCTATATTTTAAAAATTTCTGTTTATTCTATTTTACTATGTTTGAATGGAAAAATTGTTATTTTTTAATTTTTTTTAAATGATTCGGATATTCGAATTTTCGGATTTTCGGAGATATTCGAATTTTTTAAAAAATCTCAAAATTCGGATTTTCGGATTCAGATATTATCCGTATTCGGATAATATTCGTCATATTCGAATTCGGATATAATTTTCTAATATCCATCGGATTCGGATAGTGATTTCGGATTTCGGATTTGGATTCAGATATAGGCAGATCCGTGTCCGAAATATCCGTTTGATAGCCTTACCCAATACCTACTTTTCTCTCATTTTCTCTCTCTTTTTGCATTAGGGGCTCCCCCTGGCTCACACCTCTCACACCCTCACCTTCACCTACTAAGGTGGTACTCTCAAGCTCTCCTTTTTCCTGGCAAGAAGAAATTGCCAACCCCTCACACACAATCTCTCCTTTTGCCTGCTCACAAGGTAGCCTCGAACTCTCAGTTACTTTACTCCTTCCCTCATTCCTAGAAGTTCTTGAATAGCCAGTGAGTCATTCCTAGTAGTTTCAGAATGCTCAACGAGGTGAGAAACCTGAGTTGACAAGTCGATAGAGGAATGAATATTGCTAGAAGAGACTACCAACGGATGACTGCTGTTAAGCACATCCGTTGATGGACAAACACTTATCAACAGATAAGAGATATCCGTTGATGAAAAAGAAAGAATAGTTATCGAAGGAAAAACTATGGTTGAATCTGTGCAGATTGATTTTAATGAAGGAGACACAAATACACTCAAAGTTTTAGAAAAATTAGGCTAATGGTCCAACAAGTCATCTGAAAGATGATGACCACCAGGTTCAGAGTTTGGCTCCTCCCTGAGAGTTAATGAGGGAGAATCTGTTTGTGACATGGAAATCATATCCACATCCAAAGATAGAGTTGGTGAGTTAGAAGTATGTGGTGTGTTTATTAAGAGAGATTGGGGCTGTGACTCCACATTTACTGGAGCCACATCAAACTGAATTTGAGAAGGTTTAATCACTGTGGATTGAACTGTGTGTGAACCCTGTACACCCAAAGTAACTTTAATTACTTCTTTTTAACAAAGATTTTGGTTGGTGATGTTTGGATTGTAGTGCCCCTTACCCGCTTGTGCAATGTTCCTGGTTGGGAACTCTTTTCAATAACAACACCCTATTAAGAGGATGCTATTATGGATATGTTTAAATCCATTTTAGCACTAACAGTCTTTTGGGAGACTACAGTGTGACTTGGCTGGGATTCACTCACCTGTCCAACCTTATCCTTAGGGTCTCTTTGATGTTCACCCCTTCCCTCACCACTCACAACCACCTGGGCACTCCCCACACTAGTTTTGGTAGTTTTTGCAACAAGTGCCTTTTGTGAGACACTTGAGGTTGGTTTCTTTGACTTGGATTTTGAAGATTTTGTTTTAGCTACTTGGGTAGGAAGTTGTGTGGCATTTCCAACTTCCATTGTAGCAGTTGAAGGCAAGAAGATTGAGATTCAGTAGAGGGAATAGGGTTAGAGACATTACCTCAATAATTGGTAGATATACCAATTGCACTTCACTGTTGAGGTTAATACGAATCAGGTCACTAAGAACCCTTTTCTCTTGAACCCAACATGCAAACCTGCTATCTGGATGCTCAAGTACTAAATTGTTCTCAGAAACATGGTTAGCCAATAACATGAGGAATCTAGCAAAATAGATTTTCTTAGGCCTAGTTTCTTTCTTACCCAATTTAACACCAATTTTATTCAATACTAGAGCACCAAAGTTAAATAACTTATCATTTAAAAGCATGTAAAACATGTTTAGCAGGACAGAGGTAACAACATCAAAATTACTAATTTTACCAGAAAATACCTCGATGAATGCATCAGAGAGAAAGCTTCATTCCTTTCTCAAGCCTTTTCTAAAAATTCTACTTAGGTTATCAGTATTTTGAGAGTAACCTATGGTAATTAACATGGTAACTAATTCACCAGTAGGTGAAGCATCGCAGTTATTCTCAGGCAATTTAAGACAAGTAGTAATAACATCAAAGTTAATCACATACTCATTTCCCTTAAGAGCGAAAGAAATTGTACCGTTAGTAGAATCGAATTCGGCTAAAGTCCAAATTTCCTCCACAACCACGTGGTACAATAGTGGAGATGTAGTCATAGCATACGATAATTTGCACTTCTTAATGAACTCCATCATTTTATGATACTCCGGTTGTGCTGCTGGGGTATCCACGAAGGCAACAAAGTTGTTCTTCTCATAGATAAACCCACTACCAGACATCATCTTCACAATTGGTGCCATGCTTGTAAGAAAACTTGAAATAGGGTTTGTGACTTGAGAGAGAAAGAGGGATTATTGCCTTAGAGAACTTGTGAGTAAGATAATAAATAATTAGATCTGAAAATAACAAGACTTATACTTACTCACAAAAGAGAGTTACTTAATAAGGATAAAAAGATAACCATTCAAAGTAGTGGAAATAAAGTAAAACTAAACTGTGCCAGTTATATACATACATGGGTGTATGTATACGTGGACAGCTAAATCAACGGTTAAGAATAAAAGTGAAATATCCAACGGATAAAAGGATAAATCCTTGAAATACGAGTCTTCCATTGACATGCATTATTGAGCTAATAAAGCCAAAAGCGACTTGTTATCCATCAAAGTATTAAATCGCAGAGGTGTGTTAAGACACCAACGGATAAAGACATCCGTTGACGGGTAAATTTTGACTTAGACAAAAATTTGTACCTTTTTCATAAGAAAAACTTAACACATTTCTGGCTGCAATATAACATGCAAATATCTGATATGAATTATGAGAAATTAAGCATACCTAGCTCACTTACCAACCTTGTGAATGTTCATTCATCAAGTGGCTTGGTAAAGATATTTGCCAGTTGTTTTTCACTTGGAACAAAATGCAGTTCCACAATGCCCTCCATCACATGCTCCCAGATGAAGTGGTATATGATGTCTATGTGCTTGCTCCTTGAGTGTTGCACTGGATTCTCAGAGATAGCAATGGCACTAGTGTTGTCACAGAAGATTAGAACTTTCTTAACCCTTAAGCTATAGTCAAGTAGTTGATTTCTCATCCAAAGAATCTGTGCACAACAGCTCCCAGCTACAATATACTCAGCCTCAGGAGTAGAGGTAGAAACTGAATTCTGTTTCTTGCTGAACTATAAAACCAGCTTGTTTCCTAGAAATTGACAAGTGCCAGTAGTACTTTTCCTATCAATTTTGCAACCTGCATAATCTGCACCTGAGTAGCCAATTAGATCAAAACCAGAATCTCTAGGGTACAAAATACCAAGGTTTGGTGTCCCCTGAGATACCTGAAAATCCTTTTAATAGCTACTAAATGAGATTCCCTAGGATAAGCTTGGAATCTAGCACCTAAACATGTAGCAAACATACTTTCAGGTCTACTAGCTGTTAAATATAAAAGTGAGCCAACCATGCCCCTATAGCTTGAAATGTCCACCTTCTTTTCCTTAGTATTCAAATCAAGCTTAGTGGCAGTGGCCATGGGTGTTTTTGCAGATGAGCAATCTAATAAGTCAAATCTCTTTAATAGATCATAAACATATTTAGTTTGACTTATAAAGATTCTTTCATTTACTTGTTTAACTTGTAAACAAAGAAAATAGGTAAGTTCACCCATCATGCTCATTTCAAATTTACTTTGCATAAGTTTGGCAAACCTTTTGCAAAGCTTCTCACCTGTAGACCCAAATATTATATCATCTACATAAATTTGAACAAGTATCATAGAGCCATTGACATTTCTATAAAAGAGAGTTTTATCGACAATACGCCTAGTAAAGTGATTCTCTATAAGGAACTGTGAAAGTCTATCATACTAGGCTTTAGGTGCTTGCTTCAGGCCATAGAGTGCTTTGATTAGAAAATAAACATATTCTGGAAACTATGGATCTTCAAAACCAGGTGGCTGACTAACATACACCTCTTCTTCCAGAATGCCATTCAGAAATGCACTCTTGACCTCCATCTGATAGACTTTGAATTTGGCATGGGCTGCATAGGCTAGGAAGATCCTGATTGCTTCTAACCTTGCAACTGGTGCAAAGGTTTCATCAAAGTCAATCCCTTCTTCTTGACAGTAGCCTTTTGCAACCAATCTAGCTTTGTTCCTTGTGCCTATGCCATTTTCGTCCATCTTGTTCTTGAATACCCACTTAGTGTCAATCACTGATTTATCTGTAGGTTTGGGTACAAGATTCCATACTTCATTCCTCTCAAACTGGTTTAACTCTTCTTGCGTAGCTATGACCCAGTCTGGATCTAAAAGAGCATCCTCAACTTTCTTAGGTTCTTCTTTAGACAGAAAACTGCTATATAACATTCTTCTTGAGTTGCCCTTCTAGTTGGACTCTTGCATTTGAATCACCAATAATGAGTTCAAATGGGTGATCTCTAGTCCATCTTCTTTGTGGTGGTAGATTCGATCTTGATGATGTAGCTTCATTCTCCCAATGTTGATCATTTTGATTAGTTGTTGAGTGATGAATCTATGATACTCCCCCTGAGTGTGTGGCTCTAGAATTTGCATAGGATGGAGTTCTAACAGAGTGATCAACGAATGTTTCCCTTTGGTTCTCAACGGATGCCTCAAAATGATTACCAACAGATGGAGTATCCTTAGCATCGATGGATGGTGTATTATGCTCTTCAACGGATGGATCACCTTGAGCATGATGCCTTCTCATACCAGTTGACACTGCTTCTTCATCATCTTCACTGTTTACACCACCTATCTCATTCTCAAATGAGTGTGCTTCATGGAAACCTTCATCTACCAATTCCTGAATTTTCTTATCATCAAAGACAACATGTATCGATTCCATAACAATGTTAAGTCTTAGGTTGTAGACTCTGTAGGATTTTTCAACTGAATATCCAACAAAAATAGCTTCATCTGCCTTTGAATCAAATTTCCCAAGGTTTTCACCATAATTTCTCAATACAAAGCATTTGCATCCAAAGGCATGCAGAAAGTTAATTGTTGGCTTCTTTCCTTTGAATAGTTGGTAAGGAGTCATGCCCTTTGCTTGGTTGACCAAGGAAATATTCTGAGTGTAGCATGCAGTATTAACAACTTCAGCCCAGAAATATGTTGGCAACTTTGATTCTTCAAGCATGGTCCTTGCAGCTTCAATTAGAGTTCTGTTTTTCCTTTTTACTACACCATTTTGTTGAGGAGTCCTTGGTGCAAAGAATTCTTGAATAATTCCTTCTTTTTCATAAAACTCTCTCATCATAGAATTCTTTTTTTTTTTGCTAAGTATAGAATTCTTGAACTCAATTCCATTGTCACTTCTAATTATTCTGACTTTGAAAAGGGATTGTTGTTGATTATCTTGATATGATTGATAATGATTTCACCTGCCTCATCATTATATTCCAGAAAGAATGTCCAAGTGTATTTTGAAAAATCATCAACAATCACAAAACAATATCTCTTCTTCGAAATGGACAACACATTGACTGGTCCAAAAAGATCCATGTGCAGTTGCTGTAGAGGTTGATCTATTGATGACATAGACTTGGATTTGAAAGAGGCCTTGTTTTGCTTCCCTTTCTGGCATGCATCACACAATCCATCCTTGGAAAAATCCAGGTTTGGAATACCTCTAACCAAATCCTTCTTAACCAACTCATTCATAGCTTTAAAACTTAAGTGTGATAGTCTCTTGTACCAAAACCATCCTTCAACTACATCTGCCTTACTGAAAAGACATGTAGCAGAGTTTGCACTTGTTGAATTGAAGTCAGTACTGTACACATTTCCTTTTCTATTTCATGTCATCACCACCTTGTTGTCATTTTTCTTGAAAATAACACAAGCTTCAGATGTGAACCACACCTTTTGACCTTTATTACATAGTTGACTGATACTAGGCAAGTTGTGCTTAAACCATCAACTAGTGCTACCTCCTCAATGACAACATTTCCATGTGAAATCAAGCCATATCCTCAAGTATATCCTTTGTTGTTGTTTACAAAGGTAATGCCAGGGCCAACTCTCTCCTCAAACTTAGTGAGCAGGGTAGAATCTCCAGTCATGTGCCTAGAACATCCACTATCGAGGTACCAAAGACTCTTTCTATTTCCCTGCACACATCAAAACCAAATCAAGTTGATTTTGGTACCCAAGTTTACTTTGGTTCTGCCTTGTTAGCCTTCTTGCTGTTATTCAAACCCTTTTTCACCAGAGATTCTGATTAAGTTAAATCAACCTTAACTCTTGGTGTAGGTCTTTAAAAAATAGGGGTTGACACATGCTCATATGCATTAAGATTGGGTTGTACAAACATGTTATTCATAGCAGGCATCATCTATGGCATCTGAGGCATATTAAAAGCATTATAATATGGATTATGCATGAATGGCATGTTAGCATGAGCAGATTGGGAAAACACATTAGGCATAGCAGACATGGCAGGCATAGGCATATCAGACAAAGGCATGTTAGGCACAGAAGCATTCTGAACACGTTTGCAATTAGCAGATAGATGATTAACACTACCACATTTCATACACACTTTTCTAGGAGCATACTTATCATGTGTGTAATCACTATGTTTGTTAATACCTATCTTGCCATTCCTATTCTTCTTTTTACCTACAACCTTAGTATTAATCCACTAAGGCATATATTTGTTGCAATAGAGTCTATGGCAATGATTTTGCAAAATTTGACCGTTGCATCCGCCCCTGTTGCAATAGAGCAATGTAGCAACGTTTTTGACACCATACAGCAACACAATAAAAGCATTGCAATAGAACTCAGTAGCAACATTTTAGGCTCTATAGCAACGATTAAAAACTATTGTAGTAGCATATGAGGGTAGTGAATTGACACTTTAAGGCAACATTTCTGAGACCAATTGCAATGATTTTTTATAAATTAATGCAATATATTTTGGCCCTATTGTAACATTTTTTTAAAAAAAAAATAGCAGGTCCATGCTGTAAATACCATAAACAAGGCAATTTATAGCCAAAAGTCCAAGCATCATCATTTCACAAAGCAAGGCAACTTTATTCCAAAAATCCAAGTACATATGTTTTGTTCAAAGTTAAATAAAGTTACAATTCTTATACATCAATTTTTTTCAACAGTTATTACATCGGAAAACCAAAATAAAGTTAGAAACTACATATGTCGATTGCTTTTTCCATATATTTGTGCTTGGATTTTGAAAATCAACAATGAGAAATCCGTGATGAGCCTACAAAAAGTGTTGCACCTTGTGTCCGACAATGCATATGCCTGAGTATCCCACCTGCAATCATAAAAAAGAAATAGTTGAAGTACCTTTTTCAATTTTTTCTATCAAATAATTATATATTTTCAAATTTTTTATACTAAACAAAAGGAAGCGTGTCACAATAGAATCTGTTTAAACATCATTTTTCATTCGATCACTTCAAATCTGGTTGTATGTGTGTGCCCATAAACAGAAACACTAGTACTAAACATGACCATCCCAACCAACAAACCATGTTAATTAGTCTCATCAGCTTCAGAATCCACCACCTTCTTGGAATGCTCTAAAAATGGCTCATTTAATCTTGAATCCCATTACTGCCACCATTCTCAATTTCTTGACTATTAATAATTTTCAACTCAAATATACTAATTCATAAAACTAGCGCCAAAACAAGGAGATTCACGTAGCGCAGGGTATGGATCTGTTAGTAGGCATTTTGCAATATATGGATAGGCAACCTGGTTCAAAACTAAAAAAAAATAATTAAGATTTGAATAAATGTAGAATTATAAACATTATTAGCATGACATCTAATACCATAAACAAGATTTACTTTGTATGCTTGTTTACAGTATAAAGAACATGCAGTACAAAGAAGAAGAGGAAGTTGTACCCAGTGAGCACAATTTCCGATTGGCCACAATCGTTTTACATAAAGAGGTTGATTCTAGGGGGTTCCAACCTCTGACCTAGCCGATAGACCAGCATACCACCCACAACCTTCCAGTACAAAAATACAAAGAAATAAGAGCAACATAAGAAATGCAATTGAAGATTGCATATTTCAAGTAAAATTTGTTCAAGATTTTAAGGAATAATGACAAGATTAATTTTTAAATTGGAAAAGAAAGGGTCAGAAATGATAAGCAGAAAGCAGTAGTTAGTTAGAGAAAATATGTAAGATCATATATTCACAAGTATTAACCTAAACATTAAGGTAAAAGCTGAGTAGGGACCAGCTTAGCTGAGGAGAAAGGCTAAAGCCTAATATGGTCCTTGCTCCTTATAATAGCTAAACTAATCAGGTTCTTATTTCCCAACAGATACACATTTCAACCTGATCCGAAGATTGGTCTAAATATCATAAATAGTTTACTGGATAAATCAACGAGAACTAGGTTCAACCAACATAGTGGAAGAAAGATAACATGATCAACAAAATTTCATCATGCAATTTTTCAATGTATAGAAAGGAAAGTGAAACACATGATTACCATTATACTAGACTCTAGTAATAAAGATATTACCTGATGAAAGAAAAAGGAAAAAACAGAGTAAACACTAAATGATTAGAAAAACTAAAATAAAATGATAGACATAAAAGGGGACCCTTAAGCTAACTTCAAAATATGTTAGAGCCATACCACCATAGAATAAAGTGAAGCTAAAGACCTAATTTCACCTTCAGCGAAGGAAAGAAACTCCCTTGAAACCTGAGTAGCATTGACAGATAAATAGAGAACCAACAAGGTTAAGCAATTAACAAGGAAATGTAGCTTTTGAACAAGAACAAGATAATAATGGCAAAGCACAGAGCAACCAAGAACAAGATAATAATACCAACATGCCTTTCCTTAAACACATCTGTTTCTTAATCTTTACTCATCAAGACAAACAACAGCTCCATGGAATCACACAGCATAATAGGTACATTATTGTTCAAGAAATCTTTTATATTAGTTTACCAATGACAATACTAACATTCTTATAGAATAGTGCCACTGGACACTTAATGCCAAAGCCATTAAAAGGAAACTGATACAATTAAAGCAGAGTATTTGTTAACTAAACCAGCTAAAGTGGAACGTTATATCGATTTCCAAATTAAAACTTTTTACAAATAGATAATTGAATAACAGCGCTTATAAAAAGACCAAAATAAAAAATAGACACCAAAAAAGCCGAATATACAAACTCAATACGCTCAAAGAAAACCCAAAATTCAAACATACGTATACAAACATTAATTTGTAACTCAAAAAACTTATACTAAACCCTAACTAACAATATACAAATACAAAACAATACAATCCTGAATTATAAATGAAACTTGATTTGAAACTCAATTTGGGGAAAAAGTTTGGGGGGAACAAACCTTCTTTATGTTTATAAATTGTATATAACTAAAGCCACATAAGCAGAACAGCCAAATTATGGAGCAAGAAGTAAGCAAATAAACCCTAACTGATAGATGCAAAATTCATCTAAAAGCAAATTTTAAAATCGATTTAGGGAAAGAAGATACCTTTTTTCGAGCTTGAGTGTTCGAGCTTGAGTGTTCTTTGAGCTTGAATCTTCCAGGTAGAGTCGATATTGAGTTCTCTCTCTCACTTGGTCTCTCTTTCTTGCCTCGTCTCTCTCTCGCTGGTGCATGTTGGGTCTGTGTTGTGATTTTTTTAGTAAAATGTTTTAGTCAATGCCTATTTTTGAAAGCCCGGGTAAAAAGAATTAACAAGTCGGCAAACTTGCCACAAAATTTTGAAGTAATGGTAACATTTATCTATATTCGTTGCAATATAACTCAAATTTTCCATAAATTAAATTCAACTGTAACGATTTTAAAAAAAATTACAATACTTTTCAATTTGTCAAAACTTGCCACTAAATAGCAACGATTTTTAAGCATTTTTTTTCAGTGCGCGTTGCAATAGCCAATCTATGGTGTAGTGATCTTTTCTAGCTTGTCCTTCAATTTCTTGTTGGACAAGTGGCCTATGTTCCATTTTTTAACTTTCTTAGTTTTGCTACATTCACCAGTGAAAATTTTTTTATTGACGGGTCCATACTGATTATCAACTTAACTAAAGTTGCTTTGCTGACAGCCTTGGTCTTCAACGGATACTTCTCATCCGTTGATTTGTTAACCTTCAATGGATGATCGATATCCGTTGATTGATAATTGTTCAACGGATAGTTGGTCTCTATATCCGTTGACTCACTGTCAGAAGTAACTTCTCCATCAACCTCTAACTTTACTTCTTCTAAACCATATCTCCGTTTGGTTGATAGCTCCTTCTGGATTGCTTTTCTCCTGCAGGATTCATCTTGATTCTGAGCTTAGAGGACCTCTTTGACAAGAAGGCTAAGTACTCATCCAAGTCTTCAGTTTCATCACCACTAGATGCTTCTGGTTAGTCAACCATTTTGCTCTTGCCCTTGCTATAAGAACCTAGATTTTTGGAAGAATTAAAAAAACTTTTATTATGTAATGGAGTATCAGTGTAACGGTGGTCATAATGAATGATTATGGAATGGATTTGGATTTAATTGCCATGAACTACGCAACGGACTGACAACTTAGGTAAGAATAATCTATCTCCCAGGAAAGTAAGATATGGTAATTCCAAGGAGGAAGAATATTCTCATGTCATCCAAATCAATATCTATTATTAGTTTAGTGGTTCCGAGAAAGAGTTAAGGAACGCTCGAGAGGGGACAAGGACATTTTTACAATATATAAGGAATAAAAGAAAATAAGTGATGAATAGTGTTTTTGGTGGAAACTAGAATATTATTAGACGATACTATATAGAAGTACCCAGAACGGATTTCTAAGTCGCATTGATTTTATTAACGAGTTACAAAGAGAATCAAATTAATGGAAAAAGAAGAAATCAAATGACTTAAGTGTAAGTCAACTAATAAAAGAATGGCTTAGTTGCACTTTTACAAAATGGAGTTGCTTAATATGGTGTTTACATTTGGACCAATGGCAAGTAAACAACACAATAAAAGAGATGCATCTAGGTATATAACAATAATACAAGGGATTAAGAGATAGATATACAAAAACCAAACCAAGAAACTCCATTCTGCCAAAACAGAAAACAGCTCGGTAATTTGAGCATAACTCCCTCATTTCTCACTAGAATTTTGTGTTCTATAGGTTTTTGGAAAGGTATTGAGATACTCTACAACTCTTCTTTAGGAGCCTCATCCAGAAAATCAAGGTAAGAAGCCCGTTCTTCCAGTTCTTTCAGCTGGTGTATAGTGACTCAGAATTACTAACTTGGATTTCTTGTTTTCTTTGGATGATCTAAGCTATACTAAGGCTAGATAAGGGCTAAACAAGGCTTGATAAGTACATACATACATCAAGGAAGGTATAACACTCTTGAAACCCTAGCTCTTACTTTGAGTTTTGATGATTTAGATGAGTTCTAAAGATTTGATGCATGTTTGGAGCATTATGATTATGATTGGGCTTTGGTAATTGTTAAAATGGTTTTGATGGAGGTAAAGGCAGTTTTTAGCCTTGGTTAAATGTTAAATAACATGCATGAGTTGTTGGAATGGAAACTATGATATTTGGAGGTTATAAATTTTGGGAATATCCGATTTACAGCCGTCGTAATGCCGAAATTTCATTAACCTTTAAAACAGAGTATACCCGAGATAAATAACCTCTGACCTTAACAATAACCTGACCTATCCTTGTATTTCTCGAGTCATAGATCGTTTTGGCGAAAGAATCGAAACAAACGGACTTACAGTTTAGGAGTTATGACCGAATTACTAAAAGTGGTTCAAAACTGTAAGTACGAGTTCCTAACCGGAATTGAACCCCCTTAATATGTTTAATTTGGTTGCGAATCATGGTAGTTAAATACTAGATACCATAAGGAAGGTGTGAGAGAAAACCCCATGTCATTTGGATCGTTTTTCAATTTTATAAAAATGTTCGAATCTAAGTTAAGTGCGAACGGATCCTTTAAGAGCGTACTTAGTAATAACATTGGGAAATCACTTAGAAAACGGTCAATAACTCGCGAGGTGTAATCTTTTATAGTAAACGATCGACACTAGAACTTATATGACTTAAGTACCCCAAGCATAAGTACCATACAATGCCTTGATATTGAGCCAGTGTTGAATTATAATGATGATAATAAAGATTTATGATTAGGGGGACGTCCAATGAGTTAACTTGAAAATGAGTTTAACCTAAGGAAAGTATAAACTTAGCTTTTCAAAAATGTTAAGTGATTAACCTTGAATAATTTTGGGATTGTTTATAGATCACCGGACTGATCGGAGACACGTTACCCCTACGACCCTTCCAGGAAAGAGTTCTTTTATCTTTACTTTGTTAAAATATAAAATTTCAGGAAAATGGTTTTGTTGAAAATGTATATATATATATATATATACATGATTTCATATTATTGCATTGCAATGGATATGTTTTTGATTTCTGAAATTATTCATGACTACAAATAATGCAAGGTACTTTATGGATAAAAAGGGTAATTTGTTAAATGGAATTATGAAAAGGAAATTTTCGGAATAAATGGAATAAGAACTTCGATAATGGGGATCTATCTTTGGGCTGAGTTCAATGCAGTCCAGCTTGGAAATATTCTATTCCGGCCCATGTGTTGCCGAGGGGGGATTGTGGAGAACTTTCCTCCAGGGATGATTACCGGAGAGGGTCATTCCTTCTACTAGTAGTAAACAGGAACATGTACGTATAGGGCGACTGATCATCGTCCTGTCGTATCTGGCTATGATGAAGATCCCCTAAATTCTTAAATAATTGTTGAAAATTTCATTGCATTAGTATGTTGGAAAAGAATGAAATGGTATGAAACAATGAATGGAATCAAGGAATTAAAAGAGAAACTGATATTATATCTTGATAATGAATAACAAGCAAGTCTATGTTGGTGTATTGTTTATAGATCACCGGACTGATCGGAGACACGTTACCCCTACGACCCTTCCAGGCAAGAGTTCTTTTATCTTTACTTTGTTAAATTATAAAATTTCAGGAAAATGGTTTTGTTGAAAATGTATATATATATATATATATATATATATATATATATATATATATATATATATATATACTTGATTTCATATTATTGCATTGCAATGGATATGATCCTGATTTCTGAAATTATTCATGAATACAAATAATGCAAGGTACTTTATGGATAAAAAGGGTAATTTGGTAAATGGAATTATGAAAAGGAAATTTTCGGAATAAATTGAATAAGAACTTCGATAATGGGGCTGAGTTCAATGCAGTCCAGCTTGGAAATATTCTATTCCGGCCCATGTGTTGCCGAGGGGGGATTGTGGAGAACTTTCCTCCAGGGATGATTACTGGAGAGGGTCATTCCTTCTACTAGTAGTAAACAGGAACATGTACGTATAGGGTGACTGATCATCGTCCTGTCGTATCTGGCTATGATGAAGATCCCCTAAATTCTTAAATAATTGTTGAAAATTTCATTGCATTAGGATGTTGGAAAAGAATGAAATGGTATGAAACAATGAATGGAATCAAGGAATTAGAAGAAAAACTGATATTATATCTTGATAATGAATAACAAGCAAGTCTATGTTGGTGTATTGCTGCGCAAACAAAATATAGATATTTCTAAAAATATTTTCCCTACTTTACTTTATAACTTCATCATTTATTCTTTATTGAAACAACTCTGTTAAATGAACAACCAACACTTCCAAAGCTTTTATAAATTGTTTTACTTCAAACAGGATTTAAAACTTTATCTTGCTGAGCTATTTTAGCTCACTCTTGCCTATGTTTATATCACAGCTATAGCAGATGCCGCCGATACGTCGCACTACACCCCGGAAGCGGGTAAGGGCGGGGATTTATGATAGGGATATGTCGCCTATTCCTGAGATAGCCTATATATATATATATATCCAGGGTATGAGTAGACGTGTGTAAGTTAATCAAAAGTCTGTTGTAATATATTTTGGTTGTTGATATGCTTCCTGCAGAAGTATTTTCAACAATGCTACTTAAATATTTTTGGTTTGTAATAATAACTTTACATTAACTGTATTTAATGATGGATGCTGTTCTCTGAGCATATGACTGGTGTATGTTGTTATGAGTGTGGGGTCAACACTGTGTGTATATAATGTCATTAAATTAATTAAGTATCAAGAATATAATATGTTTAAATGGAAATTGGACCGTGATGACCTGGATCCCTGACCCCGGATCTAGGGGTGTCACAGAAATGGTATCAGAGCTCAGAGTCATACTGCTCAGGAACAAGAGTGTTAATAAGGTAAAGATATATGAATATATATATATGATAAAATACCTGAACTCATATCGAGTTCAAGGTCGGTCTATCGGATATAGTACTGACCCTAAGTAGCGACTAAGATTTTATATATTATTACTAATAAGAGTTATGTTTTATTATAGGAGGAGGAGCGGACTGGTGAGGCGAGTCATGATGGGTGGAGAGGGATTACAGAGGAGGAGGCTGTACAGTTAGAGGAGCGCGGTATTGAGATTCCCTCGCATGTCGTAGCAGGTTTGAGGAGGAGAGTCCGGGTCGGACATAGACAGCAGTATTTGGAGGCTATGGCAGTAGTGCCATATGTGAGGGGACAGAGACCAGCAGTCGGGTCGGGTGAGGCAGGTCTCTCTAGGGTGAGGCCAGAGATTCTGGAGGAGGTCGTTCCACCAGCTAGACGTCCTAGGATTGAGATTGAGGTAGAGGAGCAGCCAGTGTTTAGAGATATTCAGATGATTCCTGTTCCACCTGCTCCAGTGCCATCACCGGCACCGAGTCTAGACCCATTGGATGACCCTGAGGAGGAGGTAGACCCTTTGGAGGATTCAGATCCTTCGGAGGATTCAGAGGCAGATACAGTCCCCTTTGATGATCCACCCCCACCTGTAGCTCCACCTTCACCTGTAGAGGCACCCCTACCAGAGGCTCACCCACCAGCAGGAGATGCTATTCATGTTACTCTATTACCAGATTATCAGGTTTTGGAGGGACAGTTGTCAGAGTCCCGCCGTATGGTGGATATGTTGTTGTAGAGGTTGGCTGGACCCACGGGCAGGGCAGCCCAGATTCCAGAGGGGATATCTGTAGGGCTGATCAGTGTAGAGATGCGGTCACTTGTTCGCATTAGGGAGTTTACGGCAGGGAGAGGTGCACCAGAGTGGAGAGATGAGGTAGACCAGGTTATTACGTCTGCTATGGTTCAGCTGAGGGATATTATCAGAGCAGGATTGCCATGATCTGTAGTTCGTAGTTCTCAGTCACTGATCAGACTATAGTCACCTTAGTGGTGTCATTTTGGAGGATTAGTCTAGTATGTTTACTGTATTAATCCTAGTTTTATTAGAGAACTGTTGATAGTACTTTTGTTGTATCAGAATCAGCATGTATCAGTATCTTTTGAGGCTTAAACTGTGTACATTATGAAGCATATATGGTAATGAAAATGTTATTCGCAGGTTGTGAGGTATTTATCTTAACCAGTGCAGTTTACTTATATTCTGTTTAAGTCATCTTATACCTTGTTGTTAATTAAAATGGCGGTATATAAATTTGTTAATTAGTGATATATTATGGAATATGGGAATAATGAATATTGTGCCCCCAATTTGGGTAATTAATGGAGAATATTGTTTTTTACAGAATCATGCTTCCTAGAAGAAATACAAGATCAAATCCAAATGCTGCGGACCAAGGCAGCCATACCGTAGAGAATATTAGACAGAATGAAAGGGCTATTGATGAATCAGATTATGAAGAAGAAGAATATGAATTTGCTGACCAAGAAGGGGACCAGGGAGGAGATCCCTTAAATCAATTTATGGACTTATTGAGGCAGAATTTAGCTATGCATCAGAACCCTCAACCACCACCAGTTCCACCAAATCCTGTAGCCAATTCATTTCGTGCTTTTAAGTCATTGAAACCCCCTGAATTTGAAGGAACTATCGATCCAGTTGCAGCCAGGGCATGGTTGAAAGAAATGGATAAAGCTTTTGAAATATTGAATGTAGATGAAGGACAGAAAACGATCTTTGCTGCTTATCTCCTAAAAGGAGAAGCTAATTATTGGTGGGAGGCAAAAAGGAACTTAGAAGGAGCAGGAGTAATAACTTGGGAGAGATTTACCAGGATGTTTCTAGACAAGTATTCACCTAAATACCTGGAAAACCAAATGGAGACAAATTCCTGGAGCTAAAGTAGAATAATCTATCAGTGGCTGAATATGAATCTAAGTTTACGGAACTGTCTAGGTTTGTACCGGAGTTCGTAAATTTCGAAGAGAAGCGAGCAAGAAGATTTCAGTTAGGGTTGAAACCATGGATACAGACTCGAGTGGCAGCCTTCGAATTAACTGATTATGTCGCGATAGTTCAGAAGGCATCGATAATAGAGGCAGGAAGCGAACAAGTGCAAAGAGACCGAGAGAATAGGAAAAGGAAAGCGGAAAGTCAGAAAGGAAGCTCAAGTGGAAGGAATTTTCCTAACAAATTCAGTAAAAGACAGGGGTCTCAAACCGCAAGGAATCCAGGATTTAATAGAAGTCAAGGTGAGACAGTCAATCAGGGAAGTAAACCATCGGGAACATCCCAGCCAAATCAATCAAGGCCACCTCTACCTGATTATAATACTTGTGGTAAGAAGCACACGGGCATATATAGACTGCCAGGAATAACTTGTTACAAGTGTGGACAGAAAGGGCACTATTCTGACAAATGTCAAGAAACTAACACCAATGCCAAGAGAGACCTCAAATGTTTTCAATGTGGAAAATTGGGACACATGGCTAGAGATTGCCGTTCTGGTGGTTCATCTGCAACAAGGCAAAGTGGTAGTGCTTCGAATAGACCTTCTACTGCCAGAACATTTAATATGACATTGAGGGACGCGGTGAGGCATCCAGATGTGATTGCAGGTACGCTCCAACTCAACTCTTTAAGTGCAAATATTCTATTCGACTCGGGAGCGACCAAATCTTTTATATCCCAAGACTTTGCTAGTAAATTGAAACTTAAGGCAGAATTATTACAAGTACCCTTACGGGTAGAGATAGCTAATCAGGAAGTCATTCCAGTTAAACAAGTATAACCAAACTGTGACCTAGAATTTGAAGGATGTCAACTTCAAGTAGATTTGATTCCTCTGAAATTAGGAGAGTTTGATGTAATCTTAGGAATGGATTGGTTATCAAAGAATGAAGCTAATATTGAATGCAAGAGAAAGAAAGTAAGGATAAGGTTACCCGAAGGTAAAGAGTTGGTGTTCAAAGGGCAAAGACAAAAAAAAGAATTTCTGACTAGCATACAAGCTAAAAGATTGATACGCCAAGGATGTGAGTCGTACTTAGCTTATGTGATAGATGCCACTAATAAAGCACCTGGTCTAAGTAGGATTCCTATAGTTAATGAGTTTGCGGATGCATTCCTGTGACGCCCCCAGATCCGGGGTCGGAGATCTAGGCGCTCACGGTCCATTTTCCATTAATAACATACCTGTTCTTGCACATAATATATATAACACAGCCATCGACCCCACAATAAACTCACACCGCACACACACACACAGGTTAGAGCCTCAGAAACGTCACATATTGATTAAACAGTAATAAAATTATCAGAGTTATTACAGACCGAATTAAATAGTATTTATGCTACCAGCAACACTTCGATATGAAGCAAAGTTGGCGGCTTGAAAGTTTGTTACGATACACTGCCTTGCACAGGTCATACTGATAAATAAAACGAACTAACAAAAGCTGCCAACCAATCCGGCTAATGGGGCCTACCGGTGGAATCTCAAGTGCTGGCTCGGGTCTAGTCACCTACTTTCGAGCAGTCTGTCTGGGTCTTGCCATTTCGCTTAGCTGTTGTGTTTGTAAAATTTGAAAACAAGCAAGAGTGAGCAACTATAGCTCAGCAAGAAATATACGTATAAGGTAAGCAATATAGCATTTCATATGATTGGCAGTTATTAAACTTGTTTGTATCAATCAGATATAAAATCACTTGTCATTGTTGATAAATCTCGAAGGTGCATCAATATGTGCCCTTGTTTTCAAAATAAACTTGCAGTTCTAGATACTGCATTGAGTCAACAGCTTTCTCATCAAAATAGAACATTATCATCAACTTGGCACAAAAGCCTAAGAAGCAGTGTCAAAACATTTTTCCAAAATGGAGGAATGGGACTTAAAGAAAACATAAAACCTGACAAGGATTGACGATGATCAGTCGCCACATCCAAGTCCAATAATCCGCGGGTCTTCTCTACCGGTAGAAGGATAGAAACTACATCCGTAACTATCCTCGGGTGAAAACTACATCCGTAATCACCCTCGATGAAAACTACATCCGTAATCATCCTTCGGCAACACCTGGGCCGGAATAATAATTGATGGACCGCCTGGCTCACGGCCGCTTACACATCCCGGGAATCGTTCGTCAACGGTTCCCACACCTGCCAGAGTCCCTTTTTCTTTTTCTTTTAAAACTTGATTTTGATTGAAAACAGAGTAATTGAGGTCCGACATCAGTCGACCGATGATTCTTGAAATCATACAAGAAACAGAACCTGACCGGGGGTTTTCGAAAATGTTTTGAGTTCGAAAGAGTTCGAGTTTGAAAGTATTAAATGTATCTTGGATTGACTTTATCTTTAAAATAATGAACAATAATTAAAAAATAATATTTTAAGATTTAATATTAATAATTAATAAAATAATTATTCGATAAAATAAACTTTTAATCCAAGATAGGGTTTCGAGTATTTACGAAGATATAACAATAGTTACTTGAGTATACGATACTCCCCGAATGACCCTTCGGGTTTTCGCAATCTAAATACGATATAATAATATACCGCTCCCTGGTCAATAGTATATACGGACCGCTACGACCTCTATTGCTAGAGTCGTTGTCCGAAGAAAACATTTCAATCTAAGTTCAAGGGGTACAAGCATATATGTACTTATACAATCTCAATTGCATCAATACTTCGATAAACATAGCATTTGATATAATTGAAAACTACAAACACAACAGTGAAAGTCCTTGTATATGGATAAGTTTTGAAAAGTAAACTTGCCTTGGTTTGGTTGGGGTGGTCGAGCGTGCGGAGTCGAACGATCTATACATAAGCAATAACCGCTCGTTAGTACCTTAACAATATCTCTTTAATTACGGGGTTTTAGGGGGGTACGAAATTAACTTAACGACTTCGTCTTATGACACTCTAGCCCCACTATAGGTTCATGTTGTCACTCGACTACGCTCGTCAATTAATCGACTTAATTTAGTTACCACATTCGAATCATAACCAATAACCCTAGAATTATGCTCCACTAATAGACTTTTTCCCTTGCGCGAAATTTACTCTAGCATTTTTATAAAATCTAAAAATTCATATTTTAATCCAATTCTTTTTGGATGGTCTTCACCACTGCATTCCCTAACTTCTCAAATTTTTCCATGATCCCACATATATTTTTAGGGGTTTAAACAAGGTTCACAAGGGGGTCACTTAGTGCAGTCCGGAGTCCAGAAACACAGTTCACTTCTCCGGCCATAATCTAAAATCTATACATCACCTAGCCATGAACCTTACATTTCCAGAAACTAAATTCAATTATCTTTCCAACAATATATGGTAGGACATCAGGGGACAACATTTGGGGGTTCAAAACCGTGCTACAATATAGGTCAATGCTCCTGGACAAAACTCAGCAAGCACATACTACTTAGATAAACCATTTTTCACAATTCCACAACACAACCAACACTTAATACACTTAGTTCATGGTTCATAACACTCATGGAGATATATATATTATCTATAATCATAAAAGTCACAATCTCAACATCAAAACTCAAGATCCATGTCATCCAATACTTATACAACCAAGATTAGCTCACAAACACATGGATCTACTACCACACATTATAAATAATACATAACCAAGAGGGTTTGAGATTTTTATACCTTCTTGAGCACCTAGGGGCCTTGGATAAGCTTTTCACAACTCAACAACACCTTAAATGGTCTCCTACAACACTTACAATCCAAGATCTAAAAGAAAATCAAACATGGTTACTATTCACCCAATTTATAACTTGAATTTGGGTGGATGAAATGGCTTGAAATTACTAACATACCTTGTCTAGATGATGGAGATGGCCTAGGATTTATGTTGTGATTTATGAGTGATGGAAGAGGGGGAAGAAGAATTTTTCTTCTCCTCTTTTTCTCTTGGCCGAGAGCATGCTAGAAGGGGGGGGTGTGTTTGTGTTTTTGTGTTTTGTGTGTTATGTTTGGTTGAATAATTGATGTAAGTGTTGGGTGATACATATAATGTATGTATAGACAAGTACTAGCAAGCATGGGCATGTGTACTACTTGTCTCTCTTTTTGAAAAAGCAAGTAACTAGATACTATTCATCTTCCAATTGCTAACTAGTTTGCTTGATTTCTAAACACTTGGTTGCATGGGACTTGCATGCAATACTACTCCTTGTATCATTATTCTTCCACCAATGCTTGTCATTTAATCTTTAATTCGTATCGTATCTTAACTAATCTCTCGTAATAATATTTTGTCGCGTAGAGATTTCCCCTATAATTTCTTAAGTACTAATTGTGTAAATTCCTTGAATGTCCATAATTCCTCGTCATAATTCTTACTAAATCCTTTATACTCTAACCATTCTCAAATCCCAAGTTTTATAAATCTTACTAACAATAAGACTCCTGCCTTCACAATCTTCCTTTTTATCTTACATAATAAATGCAACAACGCAGTTTCTCAGACAATCAATTCTATTAATCAACAGGGATGACTAGAAAGGTTCCATATTGACAATGTCACAAGATATTAAATAAAAAGAAATATTACCAAAAATTAGGGTTCTTACAATTCCCAGAAGATCTTCCTGGATTGCCACATGATAGGGAGATAGAGTTCGCTATAGACTTGGTGCCAGGAGCAGCAGCAGTTTCAAAAGCCCCGTATAGGCTAGCCCCGATTGAGCTAAAGGAATTAGCCTCCCAATTGCAAGAACTTCTTGATAAGGGTTTTATTCGACCTAGTGTATCTCCGTTGGGAGCACCTGTTTTATTTGTCAAGAAAAAGGACGGGAGTATGAGGCTGTGCATAGATTATAGAGAACTGAACAAGTTGACGATCAAGAATAAATATCCATTACCGAGGATAGATGACTTGTTCGACCAATTGAAGGATGCCGAGTACTTTTCAAAAATAGACTTAAGATCCGGATATCACTAACTAAAGATTAAACCTGAGGATATTCCTAAGACTACATTCCGCACACGTTATGGGCATTATGAGTTCTTGGTAATGTCTTTCGGCTTAACTAATTCGCCAGCAGCTTTCATGGACTTAATGAATAGGATCTTCAAGAAATATCTGGATAAGTTTGTTATAGTCTTCATTGATGATATATTGGTTTATTCAAGGACTCAGAAAGAACATGAGGAGCATTTGAGGATAGTCTTAGAAACCTTGAGGCAAGAGCGGTTGTACGCTAAATTTTCGAAGTGTGAATTCTGGTTGCAAGAAGTCCAGTTTCTAGGACACGTGATAAGTAAGGAAGGAATATTAGTTGATCCCGCGAAGGTAGAAGCAATTTCAAATTGGGAAAGACCAAAGACTCCAACGGAAGTAAAAAGTTTTGTGGGATTGGCTGGATATTATAGGAGGTTTGTTCAGGATTTCGCCAAGATAGCGGCACCATTAACCCGACTCACTCGTAAAGCTGAGAAGTTCGTATGGACGGATAAGTGTGAGGAGAGTTTCCAGGAGCTAAAGAAAAGATTAATGACAGCTCCAGTATTAACCTTACCAGATGAAAAAGGGAACTTTGTAATTTTCAGTGATGCATCCCATAAGGGCTTAGGTTGTGTACTTATGCAGCACGACAAGGTGGTTGCATATGCGTCAAGACAATTGAAGGAGTATGAGTTAAAGTACCCTACCCATGACCTGGAGTTAGCTGCCATAGTATTCGCGTTGAAAATCTGGAGACATTATTTATATGGAGAGAAGTGTGAGATTTACACTAACCATAAGAGCCTTAAGTATATCTATACCCAGAAGGAGCTTAACATGCGCCAGAAAAGATGGCTAGAGTTGATCAAAGATTATGATTGTGAGATCCGTTATCACCCGGGTAAGGCCAATGTGGTGGCTGATGCCCTTAGCAGGAAAGAGAAGTTAAAGATGATGACTTCAGAGAAAAAGTTGATAAAAGACTTCGAGAAGTTGGAAATCGAGGTAAGGATACCAGGAGATGGTCAAGAAAGGTTCATGGAAATTCGAATTCAACCCCCATTATTAGAAAAGATTAGACTATGCCAAGAACGAATAATGGAGGAAGAAAAGAACTCGAAGGAAGAGATAATGACTGGAGAAGAAATTAAGTGTGAAAGAGATAAAGAAGGGATCATGAGGTATGCATGGAGGATATGGATCCCAAATGTTCAGGAACTCAAGGACGAGATTTTATATGAGGCACACAACTCAAGATACTCAGTACACCTCGGTAGTACTAAGATGTATAGAGATCTGAAGGAGTACTACTGGTGGTCCAATATGAAAAAGGACGTAGCAGAGTTGGTAAGCAGATGTTTGACCTGCCAGCGAGTGAAAGCAGAGCACCAAAGGCCCAGCGGACTTCTACACCCCTTAGAGATTCCAGAATGGAAATGGGAACACATAGCCATGGATTTCGTAGTAGGTTTACCAAGGACCAAGGCTAATCATGACGCCATATGGGTAATTGTAGATCGACTGACGAAGTCAGCTCACTTTCTCCCGATCAATGAAAGGTACACGGTCGACAGACTAGTGGATATCTACTTAAAAGAGATAGTGGCGCGACATGGAGTCCCAGTCGCAATAGTATCCGATCGAGATCCTAGATTTAACTCCAGGTTTTGGAGAAGCTTTCAAGAATGTGTAGGAACCCGGCTGAATATGAGCACAGCCTACCATCCCCAGACAGATGGGCAAAGTGAAAGGACCATCCAAACGCTAGAGCATATGTTGAGAGTCTGTGCTATAGACTTTAAAGGAAATTGGGATGATCACTTGCTATTGATTGAGTTTTCCTACAATAATAGTTTTCGTTCAAGTATAGGAATGCCACCTTATGAGGCCCTTTATGGAAGGAAATGTCGATCTCCCTTGTATTGGGATGAAGTTGGGAAGCGAAAGATGCTCGGGCCCGAAATGGTCCAACGAACCAAAGATGCAGTAGATCTAATCAGAGGACGGCTAGTAGCAGCCCAGGATCGACAAAAGAAATATGCCGACTTAGCTCGGAAAGGCAAAGAATACGAAGTGGGAGACCTAGTGTTCTTAAAGGTGTCACCTTGGAAAGGTTTAATGAGATTTGGAAAGAAAGGAAAGCTGAGTCCCAGATACATTGGACCATTTGAGATCTTAAGACGGATTGGGGAACTAGCTTATGAACTGGCATTGCCCCCGAATCTACAGCAGGTGCATAATGTGTTCCATGTTTCGATGCTGAGAAAGTATAACCCAGATGCCAAGCATATTGTAGAG
Organism: Saposhnikovia divaricata; assembly: GCA_036435485.1. Classification (NCBI taxonomy): domain Eukaryota; kingdom Viridiplantae; phylum Streptophyta; class Magnoliopsida; order Apiales; family Apiaceae; genus Saposhnikovia; species Saposhnikovia divaricata. The sequence continues at coordinate 59,684,181 of CM071597.1, read as the reverse complement.
TATGAGCAAGTGGACATGCAACCACACTTGACCTATGTAGAGCAACCTGTGGAAATCATAGATCGAAAAGAACAAGTGCTCCAAAACAAGGTTGTCAACCTAGTCAGAGTTTTGTGGCAGAATCATAATGTGGAAGAATCGACTTGGGAACTAGAGAGTGAAATGCTATAAAGGTACCCCCGTCTATGTAACACCCCCAGATCCGGGGTCAGGGATCTGGTGGTTACGGTCTTACATCCATTCATAATACTTGACTTGAGTCCACAATAAATAAATCACATGCTGTGACCCCACAATAATATCCACTCACACGCACAACAGTTATAGTCCCGGAGATGAAATTGAAATAAGTCTTACATTAAAGGGTTACGAATAAACGTTATTACAATCCCAAAAGGATAACATCATAAGTTTAACAGTTTTGCCGTTGATTACATTAATTATACATATAGTTAAACAGGAAACAAAAGCTGTCTAACTAAGCTACCTCAGCAATGGCGGCTAGCATCTCAGCGGGGAGTCCGGTGGGTCGGGTAACCCGCTTGCGCCGAGTGCGCCTGATGCGAGCCATCTGTCCTAGCTGTTGTTGTGACATAATATGAACAAAGCAAGGGTGAGCGAAAGCCCACCAACAATAATATAACTGAACAGTGATACATATATACAGCAGTTCAAAATATCCTTTGAAACCATATGCCATGCATTAATGAGGTTATTGCTAGTATAATATAAAGGATGAAGTTACCAGGTAACTCAAAGTATTTGTTTGTAGAAATATCTGCTACATCAAAAGTAAGCGAGATATTCTCATTGTCATTAAAAAGAGGAACTTGCATGAAAAGATTGCAATTCCAGTTATGAACACTTTTCCAGCTCTGCCAACAATAATCATGTTGCAGGAAATAAATAAGTTTGGATGATGAACCAATGATGGAGTATTCACCGCGCCCGCTGTTCCAATCTTGATGATCAGTCGAGATCGTACAGCTCAAATTAGATTTACTACCGGTAGAAGGAAGAACTGACGGCTTTACTTGTCTACCGCCTTGCTAGCTCTCCCCGGCCAACGGTTGGGCCAAAGGGGATGGACCGGCGCTACTCGGCCTCTTACACGACTCCTAGTTCAAATAGAATTCATGATTCTGAATGTAACGTTCGTCCCCCTTTCCCCAAGTATAATACTTGTTGATAAGACTCCACAAAGTAGTCGTATCTAGTTGGAAAGGAAAATTCACCAATAACTTCCAAGCTACTGCTTGGTAACGAATCTCAACTTGTTCCAACAATCTTACCCCTCGAAAGATGAGAAGGTAAACAACGACTTAATAAGTCAATAGCACCCGAGTTGAGAGTGAAGAGAATACTTTATGACCGGGAAGTCGACAAGATAATTAACATTTTCCAAGTAAGGTTCCCTTATTATTAGGGAGATAGACTCAAAGAAGAATGATGTCTGAGAACCTTTCTTGATATATGAGTAATAATAATATGACTCCGAAATATTTTCTGTAATAATCGAAGAAGATAAACCTTATCGGGGTTATTCTAAGTATGGAATAAATATTCAGAGAATATTTATTGAATTAAAATATTTTACAGAATATTTAGGAATATGAAAGAATATCTTTAATCAGAGTATTTCTCAAATAATCCTTGAAGAAATATCGAGAGAATATTTATTGCATAATTAAATATTCAAATGAATATTCAAAATAATATTCATTAATTAATAAGACCTGAAAGGAATATTTAAAATATTTAAAATAATATTCGATGATTAAATAGAACCCTGGATGAATATTCAAAATAATATTCATAATTAATTAGGAATTTAAATGTTTATTGAAAAAGTAATATTCATTTAATGAATAATATTCTAAATGAATATCAAGTAATATTCATTTAGTAATCCAAGCTTTAAAGGAATATTCGAGATAAGACTCGATAAATAAATCAAGCTTCAGATGAACATTACAATAATATTCATCAGGTAATTACTATCTTAAATGAATATTCAAAATTAATATTCATTTAATGAATAATATTCTAAATGAATATCCAAATAATATTCATTTAGTAGTCCAACCTTTAGAAGAATATTCGAAATAATAATCGATAAATAATTCGACTCTGAATGAATATTAAAAAAAATATTATTCATCGAATAGTTACGTTCAAATAATTATTTGAAGTAGGGATCGTTAAATAAATAATCTCGAACGAATATTCAAATAATATTCGTCGCCCGAATAATGGAAAATATTTACTTAGATATTTTCTTTCGAGGTAATCTCGATATGTCAAGAAATATTGACTCCCGGTCTATATTTGATGAATAAGATGGATACGCCCTTCTATGAGGGTCTTACAATAACCGGCTTATAATTGATACGTTAGCTATCTAATTTATAAGCCAATAAACAATCAGGGAACAAGCATAACGATATAACTTGAAAGTAGGCATGCATGTTATGGCATATGTATAACAGAAAACATATATATATATATATATATATATATATATATATATATATATATTCAATCACAACAACAGCCTAAAAGAAAGGAATTGAAACTTGCCTGGTAGTCGAGTACGGTAAGGGGTAGTGGTAGCGGGTCCCGGGTCAGCTTGGTGATCCATAAATAGCCAAGTCATTCGAGATTAATCACTTAACATTTTAAAAGTTAAGTTATACTTAAATCGAAACACGTTCTCGAGTTATCTCGTTATACCCCTTTTTGTGGATTCCCTTTATCATTGATCCGACCCGACATTCGTTCGTTAATACGACATGTCACTGTACTTACACTTGGGACATACTTAAGTCATACAAGTTCTAAGGTCGATCGTTACGAACCAATATTATACTCCGAGTTTTATCGCCCGTTTTCTAAGTGTTTTACCAAAGTTATAATAGAGTCGTCTTTTAGGGGTTCGTTCGCGTTTAATCTCGACTCGAATATTTTTAATAAATCGAAAAACGATCCTTTTGACATACGGTTTTCTTTCACACCTTCCTTTTTACCTCTAGCATTTATTTACCAAGATTCGTCATGACTTTACATATTTTACGAGGGTCCAATTTCAGTTACGAACTTTCGTTTACGGATTCGAACTACTTTTAGTAAATCGGTCATAAATCCTAAACCGTAAGTCTGTTTGATTCGATTCTTTTTCCAAAATGATCTACGACTCAAGATCTACAAGGGTATGTTATATAATTAACCAGATCAGTGAATTATAGCTACTGCTATGCATGAGTTTCAAGGTGTAACGAAATTCCAGCATTATAACGGCTATAAATCGAGCGTTCCAAAAATTATAACATCAAAACCAAGCCACACCGGGAATAATACACATCTTATATACATGATTCTCATCCAAATCTGTCCAAGATCATATCACTTCATCCTTATAATCATCATATGTTTCAACCACTACAAGATCATGCTAATCAAGCTTATAACCATGCTAATATCATAACTATACTAAAACTCATCAAGATCATGCATATACTTAAAGTAAAACCTAGGGTTTCAAGAGAGTTATACCTTCCTTGGTGTGTCTAGGAGTCTAAAAAGCCTTGATCTAGTCCTTGGATCACCTTAATATAGCTTAGAGCAACAAAGAAAACCAAGAAAACAAAGTTAGTTTCTAAGGGTTACTATTCATCATCACTTTTGTAAAAATCATAGAAAATAGAAAAATAAGAGTTTGTCTCTCAAATTTTTACCACATCTTGGCCTCTTCATAAGCTTTGTTTTGAGTCCTAGCTCATCAGATTTGAAGCTTCATAGCTAGGGTTTTGAGCCCCCTTTCTCCTCTGGACAGAAACTGTCAAGCACAGATCAGTTTGGCTTCTTCAACTTTGAGCATGGATTTGACTATGCTATACTACTTTGTTGGACATGAAATTTTGAGCGAATATTACCCATGGAGTGGAGAGGCTATGGTTAAAATTTGGTGATTTTATCATGGATAGAAATGGAGATATGAATTTGTCTTTGGAGAATGTTTCTGCTGGACAGTTTGAGAGAATGAGAGGAATGGAGTTTGTTTTGCTTGCTTTGATCTCATCCTTGTCCAAAATACATTATTGATGATAATATCTAGCATAAAGCTACTTTATTAAAGTGCTTTGCTCATATATGATGCAATCCAAGGGACAAGTGTTGTGATTTTGTGGTGGAAAGGTGTCATGCAAGCTAACTAAGTGATTTGGTTTCTAAAGATGCTAGTTACTTTGTAACTACTTAGTTACTTGATCTTATCTATTTGCACATGCATGTATCTTGGCTCTCTGCTTGTCTCTTTGTCCGGTTATTACTTAATTTGATTGATCGTTCGGAGGAATAACTCATTCGTTTCTAGTTAGGGTTTTACCGGAAACCGTCTTAATATTTATACTATCATCCTCCATTCTCTTTAATAATTCTTGAACCTATTTTCCTTTGATTGCTTGCTTTGATCTCATCCTTGTCCAAAATACATTATTGATGATAATATCTAGCATAAAGCTACTTTATTAAAGTGCTTTGCTCATATATGATGCAATCCAAGGGACAAGTGTTGTGATTTTGTGGTGGAAAGGTGTCATGCAAGCTAACTAAGTGATTTGGTTTCTAAAGATGCTAGTTACTTTGTAACTACTTAGTTACTTGATCTTATCTATTTGCACATGCATGTATCTTGGCTCTCTGCTTGTCTCTTTGTCCGGTTATTACTTAATTTGATTGATCGTTCGGAGGAATAACTCATTCGTTTCTAGTTAGGGTTTTACCGGAAACCGTCTTAATATTTATACTATCATCCTCCATTCTCTTTAATAATTCTTGAACCTATTTTCCTTAAATCCCTTCAATAATTCCTTAAGTCTTTCAGTGTCCAGGGAAATCTCGGGGAAAATAAAAGTGCTATTTTTCAGAATCCGACAGCTTTTACATACACTCTTTTTCCCCCTGGATCACTAATACGAACTCAGAATTTCGTTCCGGGTACTTCTATATAGCGTCGTCTAATAATATTCCTACGTCCACCAAAATCACTATTCATCACTTATTCTTTACTTATTCTTTTAGGGTTATATAAATGTCCCGGTTCTCTTTCAATCGTTCCTTAACCCTTTTACGGAACCACTGGACTGATAACAGATCTCGATTTGGATGACATAAGAATAACCTTTCCCCTTGGAATGATCAAATCTTAATTTCCTAGGAGATAGATAATTCTTATCTAGATTGTCAACCAATAGCATTCTTCATGACATATAAGCATTTGAATCCAAATCTACTCCTTTCATTCATTATCTCAATCGTTACATCGTAATCGTAATCACTATTCACCATTACCTCAGTACATAATAAAAAGTTTTTAATTATATCCAAAATTTGGGGTTCTTACAATCTATTTTCAAACTGATTCCGGGACGGAATCCTTTTAAGGGAGGGAGACTGTAAGAACCTAGATTTTTGGAAGAATTAAAAAAAAAACTTTTATTATGTAATGGAGTATCAGTGTAATGGTGGTCATAATGAATGATTATGGAATGGATTTGGATTTAATTGCTTATAAGCCATGAACTATGCAACGGACTGACAACTTAGGTAAGAATAATCTATCTCCCAGGGAAGTAAGATATGGTAATTCCAAGGAGGAAGAATATTCTCATGTCATCCAAATCAATATCTATTATTAGTTAAGTGGTTCCGAGAAAGAGTTAAGGAACGCTCGAGAGGGGACAATGACATTTTTACAATATATAAGGAATAAAAGAAAATAAGTGATGAATAGTGTTTTTGGTGGAAACTAGAATTGTAACACCCCCAGATCCGGGGTCCGGGATCCGGTGGTTACGGTTTCCAATTCTGTCCACAACAATTGAACTTTCCTTAACATAAAATAAATTACGTCTCTATGACCCAACACAACAATATAAAACACACCCGTTATAGTCCCAGAGATGAAATCAGAGTAACAAACAAATTTTTATTAATCACATTATGAGTTCTTACAATACTCTTTGCCATCCATTTACATAAGTCATACTAGACCATAATCTTGGTAAAGAAAGAATAAATATATCCTACCAATAGCTTCTTCTTCAGCTCTGGTAGTCTCATCGTCCTCGCCCGCGTCGAGTGCGCCTTGTGCGAGTCATCTGGTCTAGCTGTTGTTGTGATATAATAATAAAGCAAGGGTGAGCAATAGCCCACCAACAATAATATATAACTGAACGATAATGTATAACAGTTCAAAAGTATCTTTCAAACCATATGCCATGCATTTACGGAAATGATGCCAGTATAATATGAACGATGAAGTTACAAGGTAACTTAAAGTATTTGTTTATAGAAATATCTGCTACATCAAAAGTAAGCGAGATATTCTCATTGTTATTAAGAAGAGGAACTTGCATGAAAAGGTTGCAATTCCAGTTATGAACACTTTTCCAGCTCTGCCAACAGTAATCATGTTGCAGGAAATAAATAAGTTTGGATGATGAACCGATGATGGAGTATTCACCGCGCCCGCTGTTCAAATCTTGATGATCAGTCGAGATCGTACAGCTCAATTTAGATTTACTACCGGTAGAAGGAAGAACTGACGGCTTTACTTGTATACCGCCTTACTAGCTCTCCCCGGCCAACGGTTGGGCCAAAGGGGATGGACCGGCGCTACTCGGCCTCTTACACGACTCCTAGTTCAAATAGAATTCATGATTCTGAATGTAACGTTCGTCCCCCTTTCCCCAAGTATAATACTTGTTGATAAGACTCTACAAAGTAGTCGTATCTAGTTGGAAAGGAAAATTCACCAATAACTTCCAAGCTATTGCTTGGTAACGAATATCAACTTGTTCCAACAATCTTACCCCTCGAAAGATGAGAAGGTAAACAACGACTTAATAAGTCCATAGCACCCGAGTTGCGAGTGAAGAGAATACTTTATGACCGGGAAGTCGACAAGATAAATAACATTTTCCAAGTAAGGTTCCCTTATTATTAGAGAGGTAGACTCAAAAAAGAATGATGTCTGAGAACCTTTCTTGATATAAGATTAATAATAATATGACTCCGAGATATTTTCTGTAATAATCGAAGAAGATAAACCTTATCGAGGTTATTCTAAGTATGGAATAAATATTCAGAGAATATTTATTGAGTTAAAATATTTTACAGAATATTTAGGAATATGAAAGAATATCTTTAATCAGAGTATCTCTCAAATAATTCTTGAAGAAATATCGAGAGAATATATATTGCATAATTAAATAATCAAATGAATATTCAAAATAATATTCATTAATTAATAAGACCTGAAAGGAATATTTAAAATATTTAAAATAATATTCGATGATTAAATAGAACCCTGGATGAATATTCAAAATAATATTCATAATTAATTAGGAATTTAAATGAATATTGATAAAGTAATATTCATTTAATGAATAATATTCTAAATGAATATCAAGTAATTTTCATTTAGTAATTCAAGCTTTAAGGGAATATTCGAGAAAAGACTCGATAAATAAATCAAGTTTCAAATGAACATTAAAATAATATTCGACAGGTAATTACTATCTTAAATGAATACTCAAATGTAATATTCATTTAATGAATAATATTCTAAATGAATATCCAAATAATATTCATTTAGTAGTCCAACCTTTAGAAGAATATTCGAAATAATAATCGATAAATAATTCGACTCTGAATGAATATTAAAAATATTATTCGTCGAATAGTTACGTTCAAATAATTATTTGAAGTAAGGATCGTTAAAATAAATAATCTCGAACGAATATTCAAATAATATTCGTCGCCCGAATAATGGAAAATATTTACTTAAATATTTTCCTCCGAGGTAATCTCGATATATCAAGAAATATTGACTCCCGGTCTATATTTGATGAATAAGATGTATACGCCCTTCTATGAGGGTCTTACAATAACCGGCTTATAGTTGATACGATAGCTATCTAATTTATAAGCCAATAACAATCAGGGAACAAGCATAATGATATAACTTGAAAGTAGGCATGCATGCTATGGCATATGTATAACAGAAAACATATATATAAATTTATTCAATCACAACAACAGCCTAAAAGAAGGGAATTGAAACTTGCCTGGTAGTCGAGTACGGTAAGGGGTAGTGATAGCGGGTCCCGGGTCAGCTTGGTGATCTATAAATAGCCAAGGCAATCGGGATTAATCACTTAACATCTTAAAAGTTAAGTTATACTTAAATCGAAACACGATCTCGAGTTATCTCGTTATACCCCTTTTAGTGGATTCCTTTTATCCTCGATCCGACCCGACATTCGTTCGTTAATACGACATGTCATTGTACTTACACTTGGGACATACTTAAGTCATACAAGTACTAAAGTCGATCGTTACGAATCAATATTATGCTCCGAGTTTTATCGCCCGTTGTCTAAGTGTTTTACCGAAGTTATAATCAAGCAGGTTTTTAGGGGTTCGTTCGTGATTAACTTTGATTCGAACATTTTTATAAAATCGGAAAACGATCCTTTTCACATGAGCTTTTCTCTCACACCTTCCTTTTTACCTCTAGTATTTAATTACCAAGATTCGCCACTGACTTACGTATTTTATCGGGGTTCAATTTCAGTTACGAACTTTCGTTTACGGATTCGAACTACTTTTAGTAAACCGACCGTAACTCCTAAACCGTAAGTCCGTTTCACGAGTTCTTTATATCAAAATGAAGCTTATAACATAACCTATCTTATCATGGGAAAATACAACACTGGACAGTGAGTTCATGCTACTGTGATGCACGGTTTTTTAAATATTATCGAAAATTCGGCATTACGATGGCTATGTTTACATGCTTTTCCAAATTTTTATCATCATCAAATCATCCTCCAACAACAACCAATTCAAGACCTAAAGTTTCTCATCTATTCTAAGTCATGATATCTCAAGAACAACTCAAATCCAACAAGTATGAAACATCAATAACAACCAATTATGCATACATGGATCTAAACATACTAACACCTCTCCATCATATATCCATCCAAAAAAAATCCATAAACTCAAAGTAGTACTAAGGGTTCTTGAGCTTTATACCTTCCTTGGAGAGTGAATAACACTTGTTAAGCCTTGAATGATCCTAAGTAGCCTTAGTATACTTGAATCATTCAAAAGAAAACAAGAACACAAAGTTAATACTTAAAAGTTACTATTCATCATCATCTTCTTGATTTTATATCTCAAGATTGGTATGGAATTTGAAGATGAAATTCATATGGTATCTTAGTTATGAAATATAGGACTCACCTTAATTTTCTTGAGATTTAACCATGGATGGAAGTTGGATTTCTCCTCTTGAAAAAGAGGGCAGGTTGAAATGGAGGTAAATGGAGGGGGAAAGAGTTTGTTTGCATCTTTTACTTGGTTGCTTGTGCTAAATGAATTATTGGGATGAGGTTTTGATAATATCTTGGCCAAAAGTCACTTTAATAAAGTGATTATGTCATGGATGATGTTTAAACAAGTGGACAAGTGGTGTGTCATGTACTAATATCTTGTATCCTTGGTTTGATTCTTAGTGTGCTAGTTACTCTTGAAAATAGCTTAGTTACTTGATCTCATCCACTTGTACATACTTGCATCTTGGTTCTCTGCTCGTTTCTTTGTCCGTTTATTGCTCAATTCATTGATCGTTCGGACGAATAACTAAGTAGTTTCACCTCTAGGGTTTACCGGGAAATTTCTCGATATTCATAATACCTTCCCCAATCCTTAATATAATCCTCGTGATGACCATGCAGGATATTTAATCTCGATACGAACTTAATCCTTAATCTAGGATTCGTTCGCTTTATTGATTAATCTCGTTATAACGTTTTAGCGGTTTCTAGAACGCTTGTTTCACTGCCTCAGTGGTTTCCTACCTTCATTCTTAAATCAAATATAATAACATCCCAAAATATCAAATCCTCAAAGTTAATATCTCAATGCTTGGATTATAATAATATTTAATCCACTGTCCGGTCAAATATTATACCGAGAAAGAATTTGGAATTTCTGAATTCCGATCGTCTCTGCATTCACTTATTTCCTCCGCGTATTACTAATATGACTTCGAAACATCCATATCACGTCCCGTACATAGGGTGGCGTGAAAAGTTTTCCAACTTACAAAATCACTATTCATCCACCAAATTACTATGCACGTACAGGAAATACTATGCACGTATGGGAAATACTATGCACGTACGGGAAACACTATGCACGTACTCATTTCCCTTCAAGGATCCATTAGCTCCTTCCTGGATGGTAGATTATTCTTATCTAGGTCCTCAACCATCGAATTACTCTCTTCTGACAATATACCAATGCATCAGGATCATTGTCCAAAGCAATATCCATTCATTACAATCATTGTCCTTTGAAACCACCATTCATTAGAGCTGGTGACCTTGTTGTCGGAATCATTGTTCCTCATTTTATCATTACTTAATAAAAAGTTTTAATTATATCCAAAATTTGGGGTTCTTACAAGAATATTATTAGACGATACTATATTGAAGTACCCGGAACGGATTTCTAAGTCGCATTGATTTTATTAACGAGTTACAAAGAGAATCAAATTAATGGAAAAAGAAGAAATCAAATGACTTAAGTGTAAGTCAACTAATAAAAGAATGGCTTAGTTGCACTTTTACAAAATGGAGTTGCTTAATATGGTGTTGACATTTGGACCAATGGCAAGTAAACAACACATCAAAAGAGATGCATCTAGGTATATAACAATAATACAAGGGATTAAGAGATAGATATACAAAAACCAAACCAAGAAACTCCATTCTGCCAAAACAGAAAACAGCTCGGTAATTTGAGCATAACTCCCGCATTTCTCACTAGAATTTTGTGTTCTATAGCTTTTTGGAAAGTTATTGAGATACTCTACAACTCTTCTTTAGGAGCCTCATCCAGAAAAGCAAGGTAAGAAGCCCGTTGTTCCAGTTCTTTCAGCTGGTGTATAGTGACTCAGAATTACTAACTTGGATTTCTTGTTTTCTTTGGATGATCTAAGCTATACTAAGGCTAGATAAGGGCTAAACAAGGCTTGATAAGTACATACATACATCAAGGAAGGTATAACACTCTTGAAACCCTAGCTCTTACTTTGAGTTTTGATGATTTAGATGAGTTCTAAAGATTTGATGCATGTTTGGAGCATTATGATTATGATTGGGCTTTGGTAATTGTTAAAATGGTTTTGATGGAGGTAAAGGCAGTTTTTAGCCTTGGTTAAATGTTAAATAACATGAATGAGTTGTTGGAATGGAAACTATGATATTTGGAGGTTATAAATTTTGGGAATATACGATTTACAGCCGTCGTAATGCCGAAATTTCATTAATCTTTAAAACAGAGTATACTCTAGATAAATAACCTCTGACCTTAACAAGAAACTGACCTATCCTTGTAGTTCTCGAGTCATAGATCGTTTTGGCGAAAGAATCGAAAATAACGGACTTACGGTTTAGGAGTTATGACCGAATTACTAAAAGTGGTTCAAAACTGTAAGTACGAGTTCCTAACCGGAATTGAACCCCCTTAATATGTATAATTTGGTTGTGAATCATGGTAGTTAAATACTAGATACCATAAGGAAGGTGTGAAAGAAAACCCCATGTCAATTGGATCGTTTTTCAATTTTATAAAAATGTTCGAATCTAAGTTAAGTGTGAACGGATCCTTTAAGAGCGTACTTAGTAATAACATTGGGAAATCACTTAGAAAACGGTCAATAACTCGCGAGGTGTAATCTTTTATAGTAAACGATCGACACTAGAACTTATATGACTTAAGTACCCCAAGCATAAGTACCATGCAATGCCTCGATATTGAGCCAATGTTGAATTATAATGATGATAATAAAGAGTTATGATTAGGGGGACGTCCAATGAGTTAACTTGAAAATGAGTTTAACCTAAGTAAAGTATATATTTAGCTTTTCAAAAATGTTAAGTGATTAACCTTGAATAATTTTGGGATTGTTTATAGATCACCGGACTGATCGGAGACACGTTGCCCCTACGACCCTTCCAGGCAAGAGTTCTTTAATCTTTACTTTGTTAAATTATAAAATTTCAGGAAAATGGTTTTGTTGAAAATGTATATATATATATATATATATATACATGATTTCATATTATTGCATTGCAATGGATATGTTTCTGATTTCTGAAATTATTCATGAATACAAATAATGCAAGGTACTTTATGGATAAAAAGGGTAATTTGGTAAATGGAATTATGAAAAGGAAATTTTCGGAATAAATGGAATAAGAACTTCCATAATGGGGATTCTATCTTTGGGCTGAGTTCAATGCAGTCCAGCTTGGAAATATTCTATTCCGGCCCATGTGTTGCCGAGGGGGGATTGTGGAGAACTTTCCTCCAGGGATGATTACCGGAGAGGATCATTCCTTCTACTAGTAGTAAACAGGAACATGTACGTATAGGGCGACTGATCATCGTCCTGTCGTATTTGGTTATGATAAAAATCCCCTAAATTCTTAAATAATTGTTGAAAATTTCATTGCATTAGGATGTTGGAAAAGAATGAAATGGTATGAAACAATGAATGGAATCAAGGAATTAGAAGAGAAACTGATATTATATCTTGATAATGAATAACAAGCAAGTCTATGTTGGTGTATTGCTGCGCAAACAAAATATAGATATTTCTAAAAATGTTTTCCCTACTTTACTTTGTAACTTCATCATTTATTCTTTATTGAAACAACTCTGTTAAATGAATAACCAACACTTCCAAAGCTTTTATAAATTGTTTTACTTCAAACAGGATTTAAAACTTTATCTTGCTGAGCTATTTTAGCTCACTCTTGCCTATGTTTATATCACAGCTATAGCCGCCGATACGTCGCACTACACCCCGGAAGCGGGTAAGGGCGGGGATTTATGATAGGGATCTGTCGCCTATTCCTGAGGTAGCCTATATATATATATATATATATATATATATATATATATATCCATGGTATGAGTAGACGTGTGTAAGTTAATCAAAAGTCTGTTGTAATATATTTTGGTTGTTGATATGCTTCCTGCAGAAGTATTTTCAACAATGCTACTTAAATATTTTTGGTTTGTAATAATAACTTTACATTAACTGTATTTAATGATGGATGTTGTTCTCTGAGCATATGACTGGTGTATGTTGTTATGAGTGTGGGGTCAATAGTGTGTGTATATAATGTCATTAAATTAATTAAGTATCAAGAATATAATATGTTTAAATGGAAATTGGACCGTGATGACCTGGATCCCTGACCCCGGATCTAGGGGTGTCACACTTGCTCAGCTTTCCTACACCATCACAAGTACCAGAACTAGTACCTGGTGTGTTCTTTCCATCCTCCATCTTCTCACCATCTTGACCACTGGGCATACTAGCCACCAAAGCTACAGCTCCACTCTTTTTCTGACTTTTCTCGATCTCCTCATCTTGTTGGAATTCAATCTCATAAGTCTTCAAGATGCCATACAGTCTCTCAAAGGTAAAATCTTTATATTCTTGAGAGTTTTTCAATGAGACTGTTACAGGTTTCCATTCTTTAGGTAGAGATCTCAGAAATTTGAGATTGGAGTCTTTGACAGTGTAAACTCTTCCATATAACTCTAAACCATTTAATAATTTCTGAAATATACTAAAGATATCAGTGATATTTTCACCAAAAACAAAGTGAAAATGCTCATACTGTTGTATAAGAAGCTGCATTTTGTTTTCTCTAACTTGCTCAGTTTCTTCACAGATTGTTTGAATATTGTCCCACACTTGCTTAGCAGTGGTGTAGTTGATGACATTATCAAACATGTCTTGGTCTATACCATTAAACAGGATGTTCATGGTTTTCTTGTCTTTGTGCATTTCTTCCAAGTCCTCTTCTGTGAATTCAGCGCGAGTTTTTGGAATTGGCCTTCCTGCCGCTGCAGTACCTGCATCTGCTCCAACTCCAAAGTTGACTTTCATAGAAACATGTGGCCCTTTCTCTATACAATCTACATAACCTTCATCGATGGCTGAGTGATGAAGATGCATTTTTACTTTCTAGTGAAAGTAATTATCTTTGTCAAACACTGGAATCTTCACGCCTGTATCCTTTTTTCCAATGGTGTTGATCTTTAAACTTCTTGTATGTTAGAAGCTTGTACTGATACCAATTGATATTTCCTAGTTATACATTACAAGATTGTAGACGGGGGGTTGAATATAATCTTGAGTAAAAATTCTTTCGAATTGATAGAGGCTCAAACTGTTTATGTAAGAACAGATAGCTAAATTAAAACACAAGCATATGCAACACAATATTAAAAATTTCAGGTGGGTTTGTAAGCTCCACCTGAGAATTATATTGAAGAAAAGTAACATGTGTAAGAACTACACAGCTGTTGGTTACAAAGCTTAGTGTTTACAAGAAAACCTAATGCTCTCTACGTTATGCTCAGTGTTTTCTTCTCTACTAAGGTAATGCTTCACTTGGATATATATATATATATATATATACACACTCCAAGTTTACAAACCCTACAAAAAATACGAATATTAAAAAGTCAAAGTATTCGTAGGTTTGCTACCACTCCTTGTCTCCATGTGATGCAAATTTGTCTGATTGTCTTGGACAGATTTACACTAGATTTGATCAGCCAATTTGATTGTGAGAATAAGGAATGTTTCGTTTTCTTCTCTGTTTCCAATACTGGCGTCCATACTCTTTTTAAGTCTATCAACCCATGTGAATTGTCAGGCATGTCAAGTCGCTATCAACTGCTAATACCACGACATTATTGGTTGCAGCGTTTATCCGTTGAAGCTGACATCTGTTGATAGGTTGATTGCTATCAGTTAAAGTGCCACATCCGTTGGTGAAGTATCTTTATCAGTTGAAGTACCACATCACTTATATAGAATTACATTGCACATCCTATTTACAATTAGCTACCCTATTCTGTATATTCATTGATAGTCAACATGACTTAGAAAAACTAGCAACTATGACATCAACAGATAACTTATCCGTCGAGACTTAAACAGTATGTTACAAACTTATCCATTGATAAGCTACCTCATCAACGGATGCTAATAAGCATGTCATCCGTTGATGAGTTACAAAAATGACTTACACAAATATGTTTTTAGGTGTTTTGTGAATGTACCATCAAGGACAACATAATTCCTAGCAGAAGACGACATAAGCATAAAAGCCATTCATGGTGGGCATACCTGAGGACCTTCATGTTGTGCCAAACCAAAGAGTGCCATGGGATCTCTGGGAGACGAAGTCTGATGGAGTTCCAAATATGCCAAACTCTGATTTTAGATAGGGGAAGATTCGCCCATAGAATGGTGTCCTGATTTAGCAAGTCATAGGTAGAAGGAACAAAGTTAGCAAGCCGAGAGGCAAGACCTGGATCAATATGATGAAGTCTTGGGCTGGGCCGTGGTAAAACCCATGAGCCAGTCATCAAGAGGCTATGAACAAAAGCGTTGGCAAGCAGGCCACTTTGCCAAATGATAACATCAGAATCTTTGCTAGCAAGACAAGTATTATTCCACCACGGATCAAACCAAAACGAAGTCCCATGATCATTCCCAATTTTGAAAGACAAAAATTGGCAAGCCAAGGGTCTTAGCTTGAGGATGTGTTTCTAAATTCAAGAGCAATTTGACGGGATATCCATAGTCCAGAATTGGTTACGTTTGAGAGCCGTACTCTACACCCATTGTACCCATAGAGACTTAGAATGCCAAACAACTTTGCATAAGCGTAAGAGAATTTGAGCTTTGTTCCAATCCTTAGAGTTTTTGAGATTTAAACACCCTTCTTCATAAGGCACACAAATATGATCCCAAGCAACCCTAGCTCTACCTTTTTTACTAGCATCACCTGTCCACAAAAACCTAGTGAGTAGAGATTACACCTGCTTATACACTGCCCCTGGAAGAAGAAAGTTGTTGGTCCAATAGTTTTGAATGGAAGAAAGAATAGCACGGATAAGTTGAGTATGTCCAGCCAGAGATAAAAACAGGTTAGTCCATGAGGAGATTCTAACAAAAATTTTATCAATAAGAGGCATACAATCATTGATGCTCAGCCTAGTAGTGATCAAGGGCACACCCAAAAACTTGGTCGGTAACTGACCATGAGGAATATGATAAACAATGTCAAACCACTGAATAAGGTCTTGGCTGCAATTAGTAAAGAAAACGGTACTTTTGTGGCTGCTGGGATATAAACCACTCAACTTGGCAAAGGCTGAAGCAAAGTTCATTACATCAGTAATTGAGGTAGTGTCACCATTGGTGAATAAAAGAACATCATCAACAAATAAAAGGTAGGTTAGCTTCAGAGACTTACATTTCTAATGAAACTTGAAAGAGGTAGTGGTATTGGCTAGCATAGTAGAGAAAAATTCATAGCAATGGAGAAGAGATATGGAGACATGGGGTCTCCTAGACGAAGACCTTTAGCACCCTTGAAATACCCGTGAAGCACACGATTCAACTTAACAGAATATCTTAGAGTAGTGATGCAAGTAGTGATCCAATCAATTAAACGAGGTGGAAAGGCAGATTGGGCATGATCAATCACATGAGGGAGGACATGTTTCAGCCGTGAAGCAAGAATCTTAGTAATGCATTTGTAAGTGATAGTACATAAAGATATAGGCCTAAAATCTTTCATGTGAGTGGGGTTGGTACCTTGGGATAAGAGAGATGCAAGTGGAGTTCACCCCTGGATGCATGATTGTTTCAAAGAAATGCAAGATTGCTTAACAAAAGCAATCTCCGATCATTTTCCACGAAGTAAGGTAAAACTCAATGGTGAAGCCATCAGACCCTAGGGCCTTGTTCCGTTTCATGCTCTTCAAAGTATTGTAGATAAGCTCCGAGGTGATGGGATCAAGCAGGTGACTAGATTGAGTTTCAGTGATAGTTTTGAGAGATAGAGTATCAAGGTGATCATACGTGCCTTCAGTGGCTATGCCGAGAGAGCTAGTGAAATAGTCAATAGCAACTTGAGCTAGTGAAAAAGCTTGTGTTACCTTCACCAAGTTTTAACCATTTGACCCGCGATTTTTGCAAAAGAAGTGTATCCTCTTCAATTAAGGCCCGTTCAAGCTTTTTTGAAGCCACCTGCTCTTTCATAAAAACACTAGCCGAGACAGTGGTAAGGCCATTGACTTTCTCTAGGATTTCATCCAACTCTGCCCTTGCCAATTGAACATTAGAGCGAACGTTGCCATGTTTTTATTAAGGTCAAACAATGCTTTCTTAATGGCTTGAAGTTTCCGAACCAAGATGGCAAACGGGTCCCCAAACCAATTTGCACCCAAAGCATTAGAAACGGCATCAGCCAAACCTTCAATGTCACTCATGATGTTATAAAATTGGAAGGGTCAAGAAAGCGCTCCAGCTGCAAGGGACTGGAAAACATAAGAGGGCAGTGGTCTATTAAACCCCTATTCTTGACCAAAACCACACCTTCATTGAAAGTAAAGAACCAACTAGTATTTGATAACATTCGATCGAGACATTTCTGAATAATGACATCAGGCCGGTTATTAATCCATGTGTATAATGAGTCCATCGTGCGAACAAGTCCGAACTTTGCATCACTAAGACACATCTTGAAGTCTTGTATTTCTAGTGTCTAATGCTCACAACCATCAAATATTTCATTAAGAGCAACCACACCGTTGAAGTCACCCAATACACATCACGGAGTAGAAATAAGTTGACTGAGAGAAGCCAGCTCGTGCCACAATGAAGTTCGCTGATGAGATTTATTGAAGGCATAAACAAAAGTAGAACAAAATTGAATCTATTTCTCAATAAACGTGATAAAGCAAGTGATTTGTTGGGGAGACTTAGACTGCACAGAGATCCCAACTAGGGCTGTAAACGAACTGAACTATTCATTAAGCTCGCTCGAGTTTGAGTTCGATAAGTTCGATTCGATAGTCTATCGAACTCGAGTTCGGACCAGATTTTTTGTCCGTTAATCTTAATGAACCGAACCGAACTTTACTAATGTTCGACTCGAGTTCGATCGAGTTCGACTCGAGTTTGTTAAGCTCGAGTTCGTTAGAAAATAACCAACTGTGTATAAGAAATTATGAAATATGATACATGTATGATGTCTTTGTTCATTAAAAAAACCATCATACATTAATAATTTAAATGCATGGCCTAAAGCCTGAAATCAGGTACATAATTCAAATAAATCCATCCATCATCATTTCATCAGTCTCAGACTCAGTCATTACAAAAATTAAAAACTTAAAATGAAAAGTAAAGGTCCTGATTCTTGAACAAATTAAATAACTATAGCCTAGAAGTTGAAGCCATGGTCTATGAACTCCCGCATCCCGAAGCAAAACAAGCACATTCACAAAAGTTTTGAAAATCTGCACAAGTTAAAGCAATTTAAAAGATAATGACAAATTATCTTAAAGGGTTTGAGGTTATCTACATTGATGGTATAAGCACCTGGAGCTGCATTGCTATTTCTCTGTTCAACCATTTTAGTTTATGTATAACGTATAATGATCACCTGTAAAATAACAAAATTAACTAATTAAGCAACTAAAGAATAATGCCACAGATTAGATAACTAAATGGATATCTGCATTTACATGTGCAAAAATAGTTAAGCAAGAAATATAAACTATTTTAGATATAGTTAAGGTTAGTGTTGGTGGAGCTGTAACAACCAACAAAATAGCTAAGGTTCCTAAAAACTTCACACTAAAAGCACCAGGCCCCGGCTATACATGTGGACCAGCCAAAATCGTCAAGCCAACTAAATATGTTGCATCAGATGGAAGGAGAGTGATGCAAGTTATGATTAAGTATTGCTCTACATTGTTATAGTTCTTAGGTTATGGATGTTGTATATAATTAATAATCCCCAGGACTGTTGATCAATTTGTTCCAAGCTTATACAATTTTTAGCCCTTGTGATATCCCATAAAGTAAATTCTACTTGAGTTTTTTATATAGGATCAGTAATAACCAGGATCAACTGTCCTAAATTAACACTACATAATACTCAGATTCCACTTAGAACCACCCGAAAATTTGAACATTAAAACTAATTTACAAATTTGTAGTACATAATGTATTACATGTCTCCCGAGTTCCAACTGAACCATACCATGGTACTATCTACTAGCTAATGACAGGAAATGAAGCTTACATGGCAGAAAAAGAAGCTCAAACTAAGAAAGACAAGATATGTGCTGTAACAAAAAAGGAACAGGTCGTTGGAGCAGAACCGAAGCCATGGCAGAAGAAGTAAAAAATCATAAATAAAAAATCAGAGCTAAAACCAGAGTGAACAGCTCTTTTACAATGACTTGAATTATTTCTCCTGCCAGAGAAATAATTTCCGATTAATTAGTTATAGAAACTAACTCCCAACTACTTAATCAGGAAGGTATCTCGTATCCGTATCACAAAATGAATCAAATCAACTAATTTAAATTTTTTTAGTATAACATACTAAAAAAAAATTGATTTTGACCCCAAAAATCATTTTAAAGCTAAGAACAAAACATATATTGAACTCTCTGCATATAATATGACATAAACCCGAAATTCAAACACAAATACATATATATTAATAAAAAAGAACTCAAACACATTACAATTTATTAATTTACACCTATGGCAATAATTCAAACAATCAATTACCAAAGTGCAGGGTTCAACTTCAGAGTGTATTTTAAATTTTCAAAAAAAAAACCTTAAAAAGAAGAAGAAGTTTACAAGAACATGAAATTCAAAAATTGAAAACCCTAAATTGATGAGAGAACATAGGAAAGTGGAAAAGAGGATAATAATTAAAAACCCTAAATTGAAGAAGGGCTTGAAGATTCATACCTAATTAAGAATTTCGTATGTAATTGAAGAAGGGTTTGACATGGATTATCAATCTTCAACTCTCTCAGTAGTTTCTCACTCTCTCGATAGTCGGCGACTACAATATTCGTATGTATCTCAATATCTGTATGTTAGTCAATTGACTCAGTTATTCAAACCTAATTTTACAGTATCTGTTTTAAGTTTTAATATTGTGTATGTTTAAATTATAATATTTAGTTAGTATACTTTAGTTGGGCCATCAATTAGTTTATGTTTATAATGGGCTTACTTAGCTAAAGCCCAAAAACTTATATACTGATATCTCACTTTTTTAATGAATTGTCCGATCGAGTTCAAATTTGTTTCGTTCGGCTCGTTCGCGAACAACTCGTGTTCGGTTCAAAAATTGTCGAACTCGAGCTCGGACAGGAAAAATGTTCGATTTTGTTAACGAACAAGGACAACTTACAATCCCCCAACAAGGACAACCTGCCAGAATACATGAATAGATCTCTAAAGCGTATTGATGAGCTCAACTATCTTTGATTCCCCAACAAGGATAACTTATTAGAATACAGAATTAAGCCTTCAATACAAAGAATCTTCATTTCGTCTTCATATAGCATTTACTATTCAAAGTGCGATCATGACTCTAGAATTGAAATCGTTATGTATAAAAGATATTTCGAGTGCAATATGCAGTGGTTGCAGAATGCAATGGGTGCAAACACAACTAGTTGCAACTACAACTAGGTGCAAACACAGCCAGTTGCAACTACAACTGGGTGCGAACACAACTAGTTGTAACTACAACGGAGCAAACATAAATAGTTCAACTATGACTTAGTGCAAACATAACTAGTTGCAACTACAACCGGGTACAAACATAACTAGTTGCAACTACAGCTAGATGCAAACACAACTGATTGCAAATGTCATGTCACAACCTAGCTGGATAAGACAAATCTTTAGAGATTCCTTTGACAATGTCAATTATTTCCTTGTATGAATTTTGGGCATAACAATAACTATTAAAAGTAAAACAAAAGCAAAAACAAAAGATAATCAAAAGTAAAATAAAATAAAAGTATTTTAAGTGTCGAAACATTAAAAAATTACATACGTAAGTGTCGGGGGGATAGATATTGAAACCCAAAATTTTGCTCATGTACAATTCCTTACACCATCGCCCAACAACGCCAATTTGCCTCAAGCGCTCCAAAGATTAGTCAGCCTTTTCCAGATCGATAACGCATCAGAATAAACAAGCCAAAGTGCAACAAAACAATACTTGTTTGAGTGCAAGTGTTCTAATTACCAAAAAAATGTAAAACGTATAATATAGGGGACAAATTGCCAACCTTTTCAATGTCCTTATACGGGACTTAATTTCCACCTAACACATACAAATACAAGGTGTTTCCCTATTTTATAAAGTCCCCGTTACATAAGTTATATATCCAACACAGCTACCATGATTATAATAAAAATCCAAATCATATTGGACTTTTCTATCCCTCTCTAAATAGTTTGATCAGTTAAAGATGCATACAATAGACATGGGCTATAATACATACTAGCTTATAACCCGTGTATTGCACGGATTTCCTTTGTTACATTATGAATTTTATTTAATATTACTATTATGTTTTTATATAATTGATCATTATTTTCAATAAATTTCTTAATTTTAATTTAATAAAATTTGATATACTCATGTTTATCGGATCATATTCATGTTTCCTTATTATAAACAATGTATACAGATTTTTAATATATTTTATTAATGATTGGACGATATAATGTGATATTTTTTGGCATACATTAATAATTGCAAGATTTGTTTAAACTAAAAGGTAATGTATTTTAATTAGAAAAGAAATATTAATGATTGGAAGATATGACACAATTGATGTTTTTAGGTGTTTACAAAAGATAATATCTTCAATTAAAAATAAACGTGAAAAAGGCAATCGATCAATTACCATTTATTATTTTATTTTATTATTCATTATATCCTTATTATATCCTTATATATAATAAGCGTAAGAGGGATCTTATCCATAATTTTGCTTTGATCTTTTGGTTTGGTCATTGTACTACCAAAATAATCTCAACCATCGAATCTAATATTTTTAAAAATAGACGATCAAGATAATATCATATTTAAAAGAAAATTATAATTTAAAAAGGATATAATTATAAAAGTTTGTATAATAATTGAATTTTAAAAAGAAAATTATAATATGAAACGGATATAATTAAAAAAGGATACAATTAAATTTTATTTATTTTTTTATTAATATTAGAAAAAATTCATATTTACTATTTGGGCTCTATCTTGAGATCTAGAAATCATATTTGGATGATTTTACGGCCCTCGCGAAGCTCATAAAATTATTTTTAATTTAGTGAAGATTTAACAATTATTATCGAAGTAGAAACATTTAGAATTTCAAGAGAAAATATAATTTCGAATTTTTACATTAATCATATTCAGTGTAGAAGACCTACATTAATAATCCTATTCAATGTGGAAAATCAAATTATATGATTTTAATCATTGACATACACTTTTTCGTATTTCAATATAAATACACTTTTTAGTTTACATGTTAAAAATAAAATATTTTTTTATGCTAGATCCATCATTTTTCATCTATTTTTTTTTATGATCTAACGGTTCTTATTTATTTTGTCATACTTAAAACCAGACTATCGACTACCAAAATTTTGGACAAAATCACTCTTACACTTATTATTAAAACTATATTTGTTTGTTACTAGAACTATCTTCAAATAAATAATAAAAAGGGTATTTGATAATCAAAATAAAATATAAGTAAATTTCATAAATCGAGCAGAATTTTAAACGTAAAAAATCGTCAATTTTTTCTCACTTTTGTTTCTGCATGGTTTTAGTTAGAAAATAATTGTTAAACCATCACTAAATTAAAGATTATTTTGTTAATTTGATGTGGGCTATAAAATCGTCCAAATCAAATTTTAAGAATTCAAGATAGAGCTCAAATATTATATATATATATATACATATCAATTTTTTAACAATAATTTGATATGTAAATCAATAATATATAAATATTAAAAATATTAATATAATTATAGATATTAGAAAAGGTGCGGTGCGTTGCAAGGGTTATAAGCAAGTTTATAATAAGCGTAAAAGAGATCTTATCCATAATTTTGGTCACTTTACTACATAAATAATCTCAACCATCGAATCTAATATTTTTAAAATTAGACGATCAAGATTATATCATATTAAAAGAAAAAAAATTTATCTAAAAAGGATATTTGCATTAGAAGTGAATTTTAAAAAGAAAATTATAATCTAAAAAAGATATAATTAAAAAAGGTTGTATTAGAACTGAATTAAGAAAAAAAAATTATAATATGGAAAGGATATACTTAATAAAGGTTGTATTAGAACTGAATTTTATTTATTTTTTTATTAGTATTAAAAAAATTGAATTTACTATTTGGGCTCTATCTTGAAATCTAAAAATCAGATTTGGATGATTTTACAATCCACGCGAAATTCATAAAATTAACTTTAATTTAGTGTTGATTGAATAATTATTAATTATTCAAATGGAAACACTCTGAATCTCAATAAAAAATATAATTACGAATTTTTTCATTAATCCTTTTCAACGTATAAGACCTACATTGATAATGTTATTCAATGTAAACCTAATTATATACGATTTAAATCATTGACATACACCTTATTTATAAGTCTCGATGTTATGTATAAATGTCATCTTAAATAAAAATGGTGCAGAATATTCATGTCCTGTGTAATTTTTTACTATGAGAATGACTCGTATGAAACTATTCATTTATTTTACACGCTTTTTGAATTATTCATTACAGGGATTGTCATAGTTCCTCTTGTGAGGAATAAATTTATCCATTACACCTACATAAAATTTTTTGGTTCTCAATTTTTTGATGAAGAAGAGTCAGACTCAGTGGTGGAACCAGAGGGGGGCTAGGGGGTGCGTGAGCCCCCTAACCTCTGAAAATATAATGTATTTTTTTAAAAAATATTCAGTAAATTATAGATTGTATTGAAAATTAATTAAAAATATATTGAATTAATTAAAAAAAATTTATTTATGATTTGAGAAATGATAAATGTATATCTAAATTCGAAGTATTTTAGACCTTGTTATCACGAGAGTTCAAAAAATTTAAAATATTTTTACTAATGAACAGTATTTTCTGAAATAAATACATTAAATAATTATTAATGACGGGGACGAGGAATTGAATAATAGCAAGATAGTGTATATTAATATATATTTATTTATCATCCGTAACTTTTTTAAATAAAAATAGGGCAATTGTTGTTAAGTAAAGGTTAGTTGTGTATATTTTAATTATTGAAACATTTATTACCGTTGCAAATAATTTGTAATTAATTTTGAGCACCCCCTAATTTTTCATCCTGGTTCCGCCACTGGTCAGACTGGCTTTGATGTAGGAACATAGAGGAGATGCTGAGCTTTGTAGTGATTCTTTTAACCATGTTGACTTTGTAACCAAGCTAGAAGGTATGTGTAATTGGCGATTTGCCGATTTTTATGGAGAGTTGGACTGTAATCTAAGAACCATACATGAGAGTTACTTGGCAAACTTTATACGAAATTAGTTATAAAGGATTTCAATAAATAATATTAAGTCAAGATGAAATTCAGGGAGGTTCTCCATACCCTAATTGGTTGATCCATGAATTTCAATAGTATGTTTTGGAGTACCAGTTAAGTCATTTAGAGCTGTGTGGCCATCCATGTACATGGTAAAGGTTTAGAGGAACACACAAATAGATAGAATTGCATCTTGATCGGGTTTTCATTTCCCAAAATTGGAAGGATGCCTTTTTGACAACTAAACTGTACAACATAGAAGTTTCCTTCTCAAATCATTCTCCGATCTTAGCCCCAAAACCAAGTAATAAAATCAACACTAAAAAGTTCTTTAGATTTGAAATGCATGAATTCGTGAACCAATGTGTAGACAGATAGTGAAAGATAGTTGAGAAAACATGATCAAAATGAATATATAAAGCGAAGCAAAGTATTGCAGCAAAATATTTGTAAGATCCCGGATTATTTTAGGATTTATTATTATTATTTTTATTGTTTTAATTATGTTAATTAGTATTTAAAGGATGGAATTGGATTTGAGAATATCGTTGTGGAGTTCAACGATATTTAGTATCGAGTTTATATGAGTATATATGGATTTATGTGTGCCAATGTGTGCCCCAATATTTTTATTTGTATTTTAGTGATTTAAAAATATTTAAATCAAGTATTATTGATCTTCAAAAATCTTTATTTATTTATCGGAGTTGGATTAAATCATGAAATCTTTTGTAAGATTATCTTTGTATATTTATTGAGTTTTTAAAATTGTTGGGTGGATTAATTTGGGTGTTTTAGTATTTTAAAATGATTTTAAGAGTTTTATTGTATTTAAAGGATCAAAACTTTGAAAATTCGTATTAAATTTATTTTTGATCCGAAAAATATTTTAAAATATGTGGACGTTCGTAATTTTACATTCTTTATTTTAAAAATAAAAAGTTCATTTTCCTACCCTATTTTCTATTTACATCGAATTTTAAGGATGATTAATTGTTTTAACTAGATTTTCAGAAATTGTAAAATTTTTAAAAGGCCCTTATCTTTTTGTATCTTGAAAAAAAACCGAGTAGCCTCTAGATCATTCCTTCTGGGTTCTTTCATTCAAAACTCTCAAGCTCTCATGTCTCTTGGAAAATCTCTCTCTTTATCTCTCTAATCTCTTTTCTCCCTCGACTGTGAGCCCCTCTCCCCTCTCCTAATTTCTCAGCATCTATGAGCTGGTTCCGTTCAGCTTTAGTGGGTAAAGACCATCTGTTTCCCTTCCCTTGTTCGTTCCTACAATTCGCGCCTATGTGTTCCTCACCGGGTTGTGTATGTGTGTGCCTGATTCTGAGCTTCGAATTCAACGCTGGGATTCGATATGGATCCAGCGAATGTGTTGACGAGACGATTGAGGAAGCTAATGCATGATCGAGTAAAGATCGAAGTATAGTAAGTAGCGAATCGACGCGTGGAACGAGGCAAGTGTACTAACCCTCGCTTATCGTTCAAGCGAGATAAACATGCTTCTATTCAATATAAGTATTTCCCTTCAAATCTTTATTGTTAGTATCCTCTCCTTCAAATTACTGATAAGGATGTATTTTGTTCCGTATATCGAATGCTTCTATGTTTCTAAATCTTTTAGTATTGCTTCCTAAAATGGTTATTAATTAAAGATGTTTTTAAAATTTCCTTATACTGGGCTGGTCTTTTACCAGTGAGTATAAAGGACTGAAAAGTGAAATGTTTTAAAGTATTAATAAGATGGTTTATAAGTTGGATAAGCGTAAGAGGCTAGGGTGGTCCTAGTCCAGCACTTTTGTTAAGCGTAAGAGGCTAGGGTGGTCCTAGTCCAGCACCTTTGTTTAGCGTAAGAGGCTAGGGTGATCCTAGTCCAGCATTAAAGGCCAATGTGTTGCCTAATTGAGAACCTAATTTCAAAGAAAGGAAGACTTTACGTGGCTGATCACCCGTATTGTCCGTAATCAGAAGAATAATAAAATCAATTTAAATGTTTCAAAAAGTTTTACGGAAAGTATGTTTTATTTGTGGAATGGTTTTAAAGAGATGAATGTTTTGATGTTTTATCGATGGAATAGTTTTAATGAGAGAAATGTTTTGATAAGATATACCTGTTTTACTGTAAATGATTATCGGTTTAAAAATTGTGTATTTCAGATTAAATTGTTGTCTATATGATAAAGTTGAAACCTCAGTAAAATAATGAGATTAAGGATAGATAGAAGTTTTTCAGTTATTCCCTTCGCAAGTAACATTGTACGTGAAAGTGGAGTAAGAATGATTGGAAAATTCTTGATATTCTTTCTCTCAAAGTTTTATCTGGGGCAGAGATGGTTAGTAGTAAATAGAAGAGTGTTATGTTAGAATATTAAAGGGTGGTGTTTATGTTATGAGAAAGGGTATGAGTGCAGAAAATAGGTAGTGGTATTTTGTAAGAGTAGGTTTATATTTTGCTTGGTGAAAACTAATTCACGGTTATTACGGTCACTGTGGCATGTGTTGCGCAGTGATAGTGAGAACCGAGAATGACTTGAGATCTTCTTAATTATTCAAACTCATGATTGTCAGGCCGGTTAGGCAGCTAGGTATGCAAATGCTTAGTGGACATGAATGAGATTTGAGTAAGTGAGAATTTCTTGGAGATTTTGTTAAAGAGGTAGTTAAAGTATTTTGCAGTATTAAAAAGTATTTTACGAGTATTAAAAGTATTGAATCTAGTATTACAAACCTTCTCAGTTATTAAATTCTGATTTCGAGTTATAAATGTTTTAAATGATATTAATCTTCTGTTAAAGCTAAGAATCTGGTTTTCGATTATAGTATTGATTATAAATTGGTGAGCATTCATTCGCTCATATCTATTGTTCACTTTCCTTTTTAAGTTAATCCTTCTTGAATTGCAGTTATTGCATTTAATTATCCAGTGCTATTATATTATAACTTGCTGAGCATTTCTTTCGCTCACCCTTGCTGTTTTTAAATCTAACTTTTCAGTAAACTAGTTGGCAAGGCTTAGCTTGCGCAGTTCAGGAAGTGGAAAGAAGAAGCAGGATGCTGTTATGAAGCTGAC
The DNA here is from genome assembly GCA_036435485.1 of Saposhnikovia divaricata. Taxonomy (NCBI): domain Eukaryota; kingdom Viridiplantae; phylum Streptophyta; class Magnoliopsida; order Apiales; family Apiaceae; genus Saposhnikovia; species Saposhnikovia divaricata. Next base: position 59,656,490 of record CM071597.1, on the reverse strand, counting down.
GTGGATCAGGGTATCAGATTTAAAGTTTGATTTATTGTATGTATATATAGTTTTAGTAGTTATAGTATGTATTTGATTAGTTGGCCTGGTATACTTCTATTCGAAGTTATACCAGTAATTTAAGTCTGTATAAAGTTTTGTATATAGAGTTGTATTTAAGTTGGTTTGGGTTTTCTTGTTTCTAGAACTGTAACCTAAGATCCTTAGTTGTGAGTTGGGGTCAAAGAACTTTCAGTTGAGTTTTTATGTTTTATTTTAGTTTTAGTTGATTTCAGATTTTTAGTTTAGTATTCAGCAGGTTTATGTTGTATTTACGAATACATCATGACCAATTTTTTGTTAGAATTATTGAGTTTGTTAGGGTGACGCCCAAATCTACTGACCCCGGATTTGGGGGCGTTACAAGTTGGTATCAGAGCGAGGTTATAGTAAACTAGAAACGAGAGTGCGTAGGAGTGTGTATAGTTAAGTAAGGAACGTCAGAGTTCGTATAGGACTCATGTTAGACTATTGGATATAGTACCATTTAGTGAGTTAAGATGTGAGTGGTGTCAGATAGTTGAGCGGAGTTGGGTAGAAACCCTTGAGGTTGTAGGTAGTGGAACCTTCAAAGTCTAGTGCGAGTGACGACAACGTATAGAATAGATAACTTTAGGACGTGTAGCAGAAGAGTCTAGATCGAATGACGAGTCAGCGAAGGAGTCGACAAAGAAGATGTACGTGGAGACCCTGGCAATACCTTCCTTTGCTTTTAATCAATATTCCTTTGTTGAGTTATTTTGACAATTGTCTTTCCCCAAATTTGGGATTCCAGTTATGACAGAGGTTGTTTTGATGCCTATTTCCTTTATTTCTAAAACCTTGTCAAGTGATATTTGAGTATCTAATTTTCTTCATCAGTGAATGATTCTATTATTGATAAATCATTATTTCTTAGTATTCTGCAAGTCATTTCTTTTCTGGTTATCCTTTTCTTCTGAAGTAGTACCCATGGAATCCGTTTAGTTGTAATCCAGGGGTATGTCTGAGAATTTCTCATCAATTGATTGTTAATTCGATGTTCGAATCTTTTTATGTTTCTTTACTCCAACTGAGGTGAACAACCCTATTTATAGGGGACACAAGGACTGTTTGTCTGTGTGATAGCAGTCTGATGGGACGCCATCACTTGTGTGTTGTGAAGTACAAGAAGGTTAATTACCTTTAGTCATGTCTTGAATAAGGCACGCAACAAGGTTCATTTGATCATGTTGATCACTCAGTAATTTTTCATTTCAAAGAATATTTGTTTGAAAACTCATGAATTAATTCTACAATTGTGAAACCTTTGCTACAATGTGAAATCGTTCTCTTCAAATATCATGAATCATAATATCTCGAGTAGTCTTGAACGTAGGTCAATCGAGTTTAGAATACTAGTAACGCGTGACGTATAGTACTACGATTAGAGTTGTTCTAAATAGAGAGATCAGTATAGATCCCAGTATAGTAAATAAGTATCCAGAGTACAGATTAGTAGAGTTGCGGATGCAACCTGAGTTGGTAGAGTAAACCCCAGTAACCCTTCTTTACCTGATTCCGAGGTCGGAATCCTTTTAAGGTGGGTAGAATGTAAGATCCCGGATTATTTTAGGATTTATTATTATTATTTTTATTGTTTTAATTATGTTAATTAGTATTTAAAGGATGGAATTGGATTTGAGAATATCGTTGTGGAGTTCAACGATATTTAGTATCGAGTTTATATGAGTATATATGGATTTATGTGTGCCAATGTGTGCCCCAATATTTTTATTTGTATTTTAGTGATTTAAAAATATTTAAATCAAGTATTATTGATCTTCAAAAACCTTTATTTATTTATCGGAGTTGGATTAAATCATGAAATCTTTTGTAAGATTATCTTTGTATATTTATTGAGTTTTTAAAATTGTTGGGTGGATTAATTTGGGTGTTTTAGTATTTTAAAATGATTTTAAGAGTTTTATTGTATTTAAAGGATCAAAACTTTGAAAATTCGTATTAAATTTATTTTTGATCCGAAAAATATTTTAAAAATATGTGGACGTTCGTAATTTTACATTCTTTATTTTAAAAATAAAAAGTTCATTTTCCTACCCTATTTTCTATTTACATCGAATTTTAAGGATGATTAATTGTTTTAACTAGATTTTCAGAAATTGTAAAATTTTTAAAAGGCCCTTATCTTTTTGTATCTTGAAAAAAAACCGAGTAGCCTCTAGATCATTCCTTCTGGGTTCTTTCATTCAAAACTCTCAAGCTCTCATGTCTCTTGGAAAATCTCTCTCTTTATCTCTCTAATCTCTTTTCTCCCTCGACTGTGAGCCCCTCTCCCCTCTCCTAATTTCTCAGCATCTATGAGCTGGTTCCGTTCAGCTTTAGTGGGTAAAGACCATCTGTTTCCCTTCCCTTGTTCGTTCCTACAATTCGCGCCTATGTGTTCCTCACCGGGTTGTGTATGTGTGTGCCTGATTCTGAGCTTCGAATTCAACGCTGGGATTCGATATGGATCCAGCGAATGTGTTGACGAGACGATTGAGGAAGCTAATGCATGATCGAGTAAAGATCGAAGTATAGTAAGTAGCGAATCGACGCGTGGAACGAGGCAAGTGTACTAACCCTCGCTTATCGTTCAAGCGAGATAAACATGCTTCTATTCAATATAAGTATTTCCCTTCAAATCTTTATTGTTAGTATCCTCTCCTTCAAATTACTGATAAGGATGTATTTTGTTCCGTATATCGAATGCTTCTATGTTTCTAAATCTTTTAGTATTGCTTCCTAAAATGGTTATTAATTAAAGATGTTTTTAAAATTTCCTTATACTGGGCTGGTCTTTTACCAGTGAGTATAAAGGACTGAAAAGTGAAATGTTTTAAAGTATTAATAAGATGGTTTATAAGTTGGATAAGCGTAAGAGGCTAGGGTGGTCCTAGTCCAGCACTTTTGTTAAGCGTAAGAGGCTAGGGTGGTCCTAGTCCAGCACCTTTGTTTAGCGTAAGAGGCTAGGGTGATCCTAGTCCAGCATTAAAGGCCAATGTGTTGCCTAATTGAGAACCTAATTTCAAAGAAAGGAAGACTTTACGTGGCTGATCACCCGTATTGTCCGTAATCAGAAGAATAATAAAATCAATTTAAATGTTTCAAAAAGTTTTACGGAAAGTATGTTTTATTTGTGGAATGGTTTTAAAGAGATGAATGTTTTGATGTTTTATCGATGGAATAGTTTTAATGAGAGAAATGTTTTGATAAGATATACCTGTTTTACTGTAAATGATTATCGGTTTAAAAATTGTGTATTTCAGATTAAATTGTTGTCTATATGATAAAGTTGAAACCTCAGTAAAATAATGAGATTAAGGATAGATAGAAGTTTTTCAGTTATTCCCTTCGCAAGTAACATTGTACGTGAAAGTGGAGTAAGAATGATTGGAAAATTCTTGATATTCTTTCTCTTAAAGTTTTATCTGGGGCAGAGATGGTTAGTAGTAAATAGAAGAGTGTTATGTTAGAATATTAAAGGGTGGTGTTTATGTTATGAGAAAGGGTATGAGTGCAGAAAATAGGTAGTGGTATTTTGTAAGAGTAGGTTTATATTTTGCTTGGTGAAAACTAATTCACGGTTATTACGGTCACTGTGGCATGTGTTGCGCAGTGATAGTGAGAACCGAGAATGACTTGAGATCTTCTTAATTATTCAAACTCATGATTGTCAGGCCGGTTAGGCAGCTAGGTATGCAAATGCTTAGTGGACATGAATGAGATTTGAGTAAGTGAGAATTTCTTGGAGATTTTGTTAAAGAGGTAGTTAAAGTATTTTGCAGTATTAAAAAGTATTTTACGAGTATTAAAAGTATTGAATCTAGTATTACAAACCTTCTCAGTTATTAAATTCTGATTTCGAGTTATAAATGTTTTAAATGATATTAATCTTCTGTTAAAGCTAAGAATCTGGTTTTCGATTATAGTATTGATTATAAATTGGTGAGCATTCATTCGCTCATATCTATTGTTCACTTTCCTTTTTAAGTTAATCCTTCTTGAATTGCAGTTATTGCATTTAATTATCCAGTGCTATTATATTATAACTTGCTGAGCATTTCTTTCGCTCACCCTTGCTGTTTTTAAATCTAACTTTTCAGTAAACTAGTTGGCAAGGCTTAGCTTGCGCAGTTCAGGAAGTGGAAAGAAGAAGCAGGATGCTGTTATGAAGCTGACGTGGATCAGGGTATCAGATTTAAAGTTTGATTTATTGTATGTATATATAGTTTTAGTAGTTATAGTATGTATTTGATTAGTTGGCCTGGTATACTTCTATTCGAAGTTATACCAGTAATTTAAGTCTGTATAAAGTTTTGTATATAGAGTTGTATTTAAGTTGGTTTGGGTTTTCTTGTTTCTAGAACTGTAACCTAAGATCCTTAGTTGTGAGTTGGGGTCAAAGAACTTTCAGTTGAGTTTTTATGTTTTATTTTAGTTTTAGTTGATTTCAGATTTTTAGTTTAGTATTCAGCAGGTTTATGTTGTATTTACGAATACATCATGACCAATTTTTTGTTAGAATTATTGAGTTTGTTAGGGTGACGCCCAAATCTACTGACCCCGGATTTGGGGGCGTTACAAGTTGGTATCAGAGCGAGGTTATAGTAAACTAGAAACGAGAGTGCGTAGGAGTGTGTATAGTTAAGTAAGGAACGTCAGAGTTCGTATAGGACTCATGTTAGACTATTGGATATAGTACCATTTAGTGAGTTAAGATGTGAGTGGTGTCAGATAGTTGAGCGGAGTTGGGTAGAAACCCTTGAGGTTGTAGGTAGTGGAACCTTCAAAGTCTAGTGCGAGTGACGACAACGTATAGAATAGATAACTTTAGGACGTGTAGCAGAAGAGTCTAGATCGAATGACGAGTCAGCGAAGGAGTCGACAAAGAAGATGTACGTGGAGACCCTGGCAATACCTTCCTTTGCTTTTAATCAATATTCCTTTGTTGAGTTATTTTGACAATTGTCTTTCCCCAAATTTGGGATTCCAGTTATGACAGAGGTTGTTTTGATGCCTATTTCCTTTATTTCTAAAACCTTGTCAAGTGATATTTGAGTATCTAATTTTCTTCATCAGTGAATGATTCTATTATTGATAAATCATTATTTCTTAGTATTCTGCAAGTCATTTCTTTTCTGGTTATCCTTTTCTTCTGAAGTAGTACCCATGGAATCCGTTTAGTTGTAATCCAGGGGTATGTCTGAGAATTTCTCATCAATTGATTGTTAATTCGATGTTCGAATCTTTTTATGTTTCTTTACTCCAACTGAGGTGAACAACCCTATTTATAGGGGACACAAGGACTGTTTGTCTGTGTGATAGCAGTCTGATGGGACGCCATCACTTGTGTGTTGTGAAGTACAAGAAGGTTAATTACCTTTAGTCATGTCTTGAATAAGGCACGCAACAAGGTTCATTTGATCATGTTGATCACTCAGTAATTTTTCATTTCAAAGAATATTTGTTTGAAAACTCATGAATTAATTCTACAATTGTGAAACCTTTGCTACAATGTGAAATCGTTCTCTTCAAATATCATGAATCATAATATCTCGAGTAGTCTTGAACGTAGGTCAATCGAGTTTAGAATACTAGTAACGCGTGACGTATAGTACTACGATTAGAGTTGTTCTAAATAGAGAGATCAGTATAGATCCCAGTATAGTAAATAAGTATCCAGAGTACAGATTAGTAGAGTTGCGGATGCAACCTGAGTTGGTAGAGTAAACCCCAGTAACCCTTCTTTACCTGATTCCGAGGTCGGAATCCTTTTAAGGTGGGTAGAATGTAAGATCCCGGATTATTTTAGGATTTATTATTATTATTTTTATTGTTTTAATTATGTTAATTAGTATTTAAAGGATGGAATTGGATTTGAGAATATCGTTGTGGAGTTCAACGATATTTAGTATCGAGTTTATATGAGTATATATGGATTTATGTGTGCCAATGTGTGCCCCAATATTTTTATTTGTATTTTAGTGATTTAAAAATATTTAAATCAAGTATTATTGATCTTAAAAAACCTTTATTTATTTATCGGAGTTGGATTAAATCATGAAATCTTTTGTAAGATTATCTTTGTATATTTATTGAGTTTTTAAAATTGTTGGGTGGATTAATTTGGGTGTTTTAGTATTTTAAAATGATTTTAAGAGTTTTATTGTATTTAAAGGATCAAAACTTTGAAAATTCGTATTAAATTTATTTTTGATCCGAAAAATATTTTAAAAATATGTGGACGTTCGTAATTTTACATTCTTTATTTTAAAAATAAAAAGTTCATTTTCCTACCCTATTTTCTATTTACATCGAATTTTAAGGATGATTAATTGTTTTAACTAGATTTTCAGAAATTGTAAAATTTTTAAAAGGCCCTTATCTTTTTGTATCTTGAAAAAAAACCGAGTAGCCTCTAGATCATTCCTTCTGGGTTCTTTCATTCAAAACTCTCAAGCTCTCATGTCTCTTGGAAAATCTCTCTCTTTATCTCTCTAATCTCTTTTCTCCCTCGACTGTGAGCCCCTCTCCCCTCTCCTAATTTCTCAGCATCTATGAGCTGGTTCCGTTCAGCTTTAGTGGGTAAAGACCATCTGTTTCCCTTCCCTTGTTCGTTCCTACAATTCGCGCCTATGTGTTCCTCACCGGGTTGTGTATGTGTGTGCCTGATTCTGAGCTTCGAATTCAACGCTGGGATTCGATATGGATCCAGCGAATGTGTTGACGAGACGATTGAGGAAGCTAATGCATGATCGAGTAAAGATCGAAGTATAGTAAGTAGCGAATCGACGCGTGGAACGAGGCAAGTGTACTAACCCTCGCTTATCGTTCAAGCGAGATAAACATGCTTCTATTCAATATAAGTATTTCCCTTCAAATCTTTATTGTTAGTATCCTCTCCTTCAAATTACTGATAAGGATGTATTTTGTTCCGTATATCGAATGCTTCTATGTTTCTAAATCTTTTAGTATTGCTTCCTAAAATGGTTATTAATTAAAGATGTTTTTAAAATTTCCTTATACTGGGCTGGTCTTTTACCAGTGAGTATAAAGGACTGAAAAGTGAAATGTTTTAAAGTATTAATAAGATGGTTTATAAGTTGGATAAGCGTAAGAGGCTAGGGTGGTCCTAGTCCAGCACTTTTGTTAAGCGTAAGAGGCTAGGGTGGTCCTAGTCCAGCACCTTTGTTTAGCGTAAGAGGCTAGGGTGATCCTAGTCCAGCATTAAAGGCCAATGTGTTGCCTAATTGAGAACCTAATTTCAAAGAAAGGAAGACTTTACGTGGCTGATCACCCGTATTGTCCGTAATCAGAAGAATAATAAAATCAATTTAAATGTTTCAAAAAGTTTTACGGAAAGTATGTTTTATTTGTGGAATGGTTTTAAAGAGATGAATGTTTTGATGTTTTATCGATGGAATAGTTTTAATGAGAGAAATGTTTTGATAAGATATACCTGTTTTACTGTAAATGATTATCGGTTTAAAAATTGTGTATTTCAGATTAAATTGTTGTCTATATGATAAAGTTGAAACCTCAGTAAAATAATGAGATTAAGGATAGATAGAAGTTTTTCAGTTATTCCCTTCGCAAGTAACATTGTACGTGAAAGTGGAGTAAGAATGATTGGAAAATTCTTGATATTCTTTCTCTCAAAGTTTTATCTGGGGCAGAGATGGTTAGTAGTAAATAGAAGAGTGTTATGTTAGAATATTAAAGGGTGGTGTTTATGTTATGAGAAAGGGTATGAGTGCAGAAAATAGGTAGTGGTATTTTGTAAGAGTAGGTTTATATTTTGCTTGGTGAAAACTAATTCACGGTTATTACGGTCACTATGGCATGTGTTGCGCAGTGATAGTGAGAACCGAGAATGACTTGAGATCTTCTTAATTATTCAAACTCATGATTGTCAGGCCGGTTAGGCAGCTAGGTATGCAAATGCTTAGTGGACATGAATGAGATTTGAGTAAGTGAGAATTTCTTGGAGATTTTGTTAAAGAGGTAGTTAAAGTATTTTGCAGTATTAAAAAGTATTTTACGAGTATTAAAAGTATTGAATCTAGTATTACAAACCTTCTCAGTTATTAAATTCTGATTTCGAGTTATAAATGTTTTAAATGATATTAATCTTCTGTTAAAGCTAAGAATCTGGTTTTCGATTATAGTATTGATTATAAATTGGTGAGCATTCATTCGCTCATATCTATTGTTCACTTTCCTTTTTAAGTTAATCCTTCTTGAATTGCAGTTATTGCATTTAATTATCCAGTGCTATTATATTATAACTTGCTGAGCATTTCTTTCGCTCACCCTTGCTGTTTTTAAATCTAACTTTTCAGTAAACTAGTTGGCAAGGCTTAGCTTGCGCAGTTCAGGAAGTGGAAAGAAGAAGCAGGATGCTGTTATGAAGCTGACGTGGATCAGGGTATCAGATTTAAAGTTTGATTTATTGTATGTATATATAGTTTTAGTAGTTATAGTATGTATTTGATTAGTTGGCCTGGTATACTTCTATTCGAAGTTATACCAGTAATTTAAGTCTGTATAAAGTTTTGTATATAGAGTTGTATTTAAGTTGGTTTGGGTTTTCTTGTTTCTAGAACTGTAACCTAAGATCCTTAGTTGTGAGTTGGGGTCAAAGAACTTTCAGTTGAGTTTTTATGTTTTATTTTAGTTTTAGTTGATTTCAGATTTTTAGTTTAGTATTCAGCAGGTTTATGTTGTATTTACGAATACATCATGACCAATTTTTTGTTAGAATTATTGAGTTTGTTAGGGTGACGCCCAAATCTACTGACCCCGGATTTGGGGGCGTTACAATATTAGCTGGTTATGATCATGAATTCATTGAAACTTTAAGCAGCGGATTCAGAAACTTAAACAACAGCTACGAAAACTGAAGGGAAAGCAAGATGATTTCTCAGGCAAAAGCTTTAAAGAGGAACAAGATAGATTGTTTAAGGTGTTAAGCGTAAATAGAGCATATGAACTGGCGAGGACAAAAATACCTATCGAGAATTCTGAATACATGATGTTAATTTTTCTAGGGAGCATACAATCATCTTGTGTTACAAAATGAAAAGATAAGATGTCTTACAGAGATTAATGAAAATGAATAAGATGAGAATATTGCAGTTAATTTACTCGAGAAAAGAGATATAGCCTTCATTCTTAGCATTCCTCTATCATTTTCTATATCGCAAGACCACTAGTAATGAATGAGCGAATCTTCGGGTAATTATAATGTGAAATCGATTTATTACCTTTTGCAACATCTTAAAGGTGGCCAGTCTGATAATTAAGGATTTTGGAGGAGGTTGTGGAATCTTAAAATTCCTCCAAAAGTTAATTATTTTCTTCAAAGTGCTATATATCACATTGTGTGCCAGTCCGAACACAGCTCAAATGGAAGCATACACAAGTTCTGGTAAAGTGTCCTCTTCGTAATGGTCCATCAGAAACGGTGATACATGTTTTTGTTCAATGCTCGTTTGTAACTCAATATCTTTAATCTAGCATGCACACATATTTGAGACTTGGGTTAAAGAGATATTAGTGAATAATAGAAAGGAAATGGTGTGTGTAGCTGCCATGATTGGCGGTCTGTGTGAAACGCTCAGAATGAGTATTTCAGGTAAAATAAAAATGGAGTTATGCTTGATTCAAATTGCCAAACGTGATTTATGCTAGTCATATGGATGTCTACTTGGTTTCTCCTTTTGGGTTACTTGTTAGTCATTGCAACAAGTTGTTGAAGGAGTCTAATGGCCTCTCCAAATCTTTTATAAAACACTCTGTGCAAAGTGAGTCGCGACTATCTTGAAAGAGAGGCTTGTTTCTGGTATTGTAATCATAAGAACATTGCACCCTTATTATTATTGTGCTAAGATGATACTTACAATTAATGAAATATTTATCTTGATTTAGAAGAAAAAAATACGATCGCAATATATTAACACTCACGTAATTTATGTTTAAGTCATTATTGATCTTTTAGTCATTTTTCGAGGATGTAATTACATCGATATAGTTTATTGATATTTTTTCCTTTTTCTAACATTCGCTACTTTAGTAATAGCTTACTTTAATCGGTTCTAAAATAATGATGTCCGTATTTTTTTCCTTCTTTTTTAACTTATTGCTAAAATAAATCTATGCGATCTTAGTTTTATTTTAAGATATTTAGGATCTTCTCAAACAAATAATCCTTTCTTCTTTTTTGAGAAGTCCATTAAACAATCCTAACACCTCAAATATCACATCATATTATAATTTATAACAAAATTTCTATATAATTTATAATCTTTCCCCGAAAAACACAATACATTATCTTTAATGTTTACTTTTAACACATAAAAGGGGAAATTATCAAAAATATCGCTTTCTCTAAGTTTTTTCGCAATTTTACCATCTTTTGAAAATATTTGCAAAAATACCTTCTGCAACCAAATTCAATCTGTTTTATATTTTTTTAAAAAAATAATTTAAAGTTGATTTTGATTGCATTTGAGGTTGATTTTGGTTGCATTTAAGGTTGTATTTAGTTTAACTTATGCAACTTATTAAGCAACCTATTATGCAACCGAAAATCGAAGATGATTTTAATTATTAAAATTTTAAAATTGCATTGTAGTTTATTTTGGTTGATGTCGGTTGTAAATGTTGTAGAAAATATTTTATAAAGTTAGTATTTTTATAAAATAATTTTAAAAAATATTTTTACAAAAAAATTTCCAAACTTGATTTATTTATGAAAAAAGCCCCTGAAAAAATAATCCTAACCATCCACATTATTTCAAACAGAATTATTACATTTTTGCAACATTTAACGTTATTATTGCATTTTTATTTCCAAAAAAGAAAAAACATTATTATTGCATTTTACTGGCAGACAATATGCACATCTTTTGCAATATTTATTTACAAGACAAAACCTTTTTCAATTACAGACCGACTCAACATATATATACGCACCTGACCCTCAACCTCACTGGTTTATTAACTTGCGCACCCTCGGCTTTCCTTCTCAACAAGCTTCAACCAAAGGTATTATTTATATATTTTGTAAACCCCTTTTTGATCATTGCATAGTTGATTATTATTATTTATTATAATCTGTTGTGAGTTTTTGTTTGTTAATTTAATTATTTTGATTACATTTTGTAGGTTGCTGCACTAGGTGTAAGCATTGATTGTATATGCACAAATCTCGTTTGGTGAAATTGGGTATTGTTTAAATTTTGCATATATTTTTGATTATATATGAATTTAGGGTTTTGAATTAATTTGGGTGTTGGGTTTTATTAATTGTTGAATTGGGAGGTTTTTTTTTAAGGTTAATTGATAAAGAGATGGAATGTGATGGTGTTGATTTAGGGTTAATGAATGGATTGTGTGATGGGTCCGTGGAGAATGAGGGGTTAGGGTTTGATGGTAGTATGCGTTACGGGGTCGAAAAGGTGGAGGATGAGGGGAGGAAGGTAGGGGGTAAGAAAAGGGTGATGGAAACTAGGGTTGGGGGTGATTCGAATGATGATGAGCCGATTGGGGCTTTGATGGTTAAAAAGAAAAATAAACGGAAATCTAAGAAGGTTAAGGTGGGTTTTGGGGGTGAGGAGAAAGAAATTGGGGTGGGAGAGGGGAGAGAAGACTTAGGGGGTATGGGGGATACGTTGGCTAGTTATAAGAAGAAGTTGAAGCGGCCGAGGAAGAGCAGTGTATCTGTTGGAATAGGAGAAAGGGATTTGGATATTATTGGGGATGAGGCATGTGTTCAGGAATCTTGTAGGGAGAAAGACAGAGATGAGGGTTTGGCCGTAGAGGAAAGTAGGATCGATGTTGTTGAAGGATCTTGTGGGACTGAAGGTGGCTCAAATGAGGGTTTAAACGAAAATGTAGAAGATTCGTTGTCTGCCTTTTTCCTCAAGGCACAATCTGTTTCAGTGAGGAAATCTCGTAGTTCAATGAGGTCGAAGCAGTTAGGAAAAATTGTTTCTCTTACTGAGGGGTTGAGTCCTGGCTCTGATCGTGTTTTAGAGGATCATCTGCCAGAAACATCGGTATCTCAGTCTCCTTTGGAACTTATGACTGAAGCTGTGGGAGTTGACAGCAGTTTAAATATAGTGGCTGGTAGTTCAATGGATGTAAAGTGTAATAGGAATAAGGTTAAAAATGTGCTGGGTACTGGCGATACTATTTCTCAAGGGTCAAACTTAGAGTTATCTTCTAGTTCTCCGATTGCGGAGAGTGTTTTGAGATCTACTGATGACAGACACAGTGGAAACCAAGTAAAGCTGGAGGATTCAGTTGCTATTTCCTTTTCTCAACAATCTGACCCGTATTTAAGGTCATGTCCTAATACAATCGCAACACTCCAAGATGGTGATGTAGTTGGACAGATATGTGATATTAAAGAAGGAGCCAAGCTAGAAAGCCTTGGGTTAGACCAAGTTATAGCTCAAGATGCCAAGGGGTTCCTTTTTTCGGAAGTGAAAGAAAACCTTTGTCTTCTCAGTCAGGAGCCTACATTTAGGGACGGAATTTTGGAGGATGATGTTAGAAGCTCTTCAGTCAAGAAAGCATATGATCTGGGGAAGGTTGTAGCTGAAACACCTATGTCTGTATCTGCACCAGAACGGGTGCACACTGTTAATCTCTCTGCTGTTGAAATGTCAACAGGAGACTTCACTCATAGCCTGGGTCAAGAAGGGTTTAAGGCTGTTGTGAAAAGTGAAGCTTATAGTTTAGATCAGGATGTCCTCCCAAAGCTTGAACATGATCCTATGGGGTCTTATCTCGGTAATGCTTCATTGAGCAAGTCATATGAAGATACATGTAATGGGACCACGAAGCTGATTTCTAGAAAACATTTGGATTCATCTGTATTATCATCTGATAACAGATTAACATTTCATGAAAAGAATTTTGTGATGTCAAAGCATGACGAGCCCACCTTTGCTCCAGTTTTTTCACAGAAGGAGGAAGCTTCGGCATCTCTCTTGTCATCCCCAGTATCACCAGGAGTCCAGAAACAAAATCAGTCTTTGGACTGCAAGCAAAATGGGGATAAACCTTATGACCTAAATGAGGATGCCCTTATGGACAAGAATGACACCTCAGTTCCAAGGTGCACTCCTAGTTTTCATCGAACCCAATCATCTGATGACGTCTTTAAGGGTTTATCTGTGTTAAGTTGTGATTTTTCAGCTGATGAAGTAGTTGATGGATCCTCTTCTCCATCCACTGCGCCAGATTGTAGTAAAAAGCATACTGATGATATGGGATTGGTGCCTTCCTCTAAAGATAAAGACAGTAAGCTTTCAGCTCAGCGTGCTATGCGTAATACCAGAAAGCGTAGGCAATGGGACATGGCTTATGAAGGAGATGCTGATTGGAATTTTCTGGTACATGATGAAAATTTTATTGCTCGTAATCAGGATGAAGATGATAACCTGGTTAGAAGAAGGGAGAAATTAAAACCATCGACCATGTTTGTAGAGGCTGAAAATGGTCGCAATGCAGCAGTATCTTATGGCCTCAAAGCTAGTGCAGTCAGTGCACTTGAGAAGATTAGGTTTAAGGAGTTTTTGAAGCGCAAAGGTGGCCTTCAAATGTATCTAGAATGCAGGTTTGTTACGATTTTTAAGTCTGATAGTGCATTTGTTTGTATGCAATTATTGTTTTTCAAATGCAAGCCTGCTAATGTCTTGTACTGCACCAACTCATATCTTATTTTGTCATTTGTTAACCAATTTTCGCATGTATCTCTTTTTCTGCGTCACTACATTTATGTCATTACCTTGAGTTGAGTTTGTACTATTTAAGCTAATTGACGTCTTCACGGAAATCTGACAAAGGCCCTTGATGTTTAATTTTCTTTGTTTAATTTTGTTCACATGTAAGCTTTTTTCTGTTGGCATAAACTTCTTAGTTAAAAGGGCTGTTTGGATGGGCTTATAAGTTACTCTTATTTTCGAATAACATACCTCCATAGGTACTATTTTCAAACTTTCGAAGTTATTTTTCTGAACTAATAAGTCAAACACGCCCTTGTTACAATTGCCGCAGCTTTATAGTGTGAGATGATGTTTTACCCCAGTATGAACTTAGCAAGTTCGTTAGTTCTAGCACAGCTAACTGATCTACTAACTTTGTTACTATGCTTCAATCATTATTTCCTTACCAAATATTTTTTTATATTTCATTTTTTTTTCAGGAATCATATATTAGGTCTTTGGAACAAAGACGTTACTTGCATTTTGCCTCTCTCAGGCTGTGGCGTCTCTGCTACTCCAATGGTTGATGAACCACCGGAAGCTTCTGTCATTAGGGAAATCTATGCATTTCTTGATCACTTCGTAAGTCTTTTAATATGTTGTTTGTTACTACCTATTTTTAGAAAATAATGACATCATTACAAAATGATTTTCTCCAATAACTTGTTGATGTACATGAATTGAAGCAATAATGATGAAAAAGGAAAGAATTTTCCAACAATTATTCAACAATCAGGGGACACTAGTATCTATAGAAATATATAAGTTATTTATAAAAATTGACACTCTCTTCTATTATGATTTTTTTTACTTTCATTTAACTGAAGTGTTGCACCTTTTGGCAGATAGACTAATTGTTTTTTTGTTCATACTTGTGTTATTGCAATTGTTCCTTTTCACATATATGTACAAGTTAGTTTGCCTTAAATTTAGAGCACTATATATATTATAAATTTTAACTCACTTTTTTTGGCAGGCTTACATTAATGTTGGAATTGCTTCTGAGAAAAGGTTGTCAGAATCTCCGTCAGTATATAATCTACAAGTTTCAGTTGAGAAAAATTTAGAGGGGAAATCTGGGGCCGCCTTTGCTGATTCAGATGATGGAGATTCCTTTATTGTTGGAAAGTCGACTCCTGATGCTTCACTGGAAGAAAAGACTGTGGCTCTACATGATAGCAAAATTGTAGTTGCGATGGATGAACGAGAAATGCCACTTTTTGATTTACAGGCTTTGAAGTCATCCACAGCGACAGATCCTGAAAAAACTGATGTTAATCAGGGACAGGGACTAATAGATGGTGTAGGGTCATTAAAAATCAGCAGTTTGGACAATTTAAATTCTGTATCTCCTTGTAATGTAGCAGATGGTGGAACAGCCCCTTCGATACCTACAGAGGCCAAAAAAAAGTTTAATAGCATTAATGCCCTATATGAAACAGTTGATGATGAAGGGGTAAATCTATACATGAAGAATCATTCAGAAGTTGGAAAGGAAATCATCATAATTGGAGCCGGGCCTGCTGGATTAGCTGCTGCTCGCCATTTGCAGAGGCAGAATTTTCAAGTTACGGTTTTAGAGGCTAGGGGTAGAATAGGGGGCCGTGTCTTTACTGATCGGACATCTCTTTCTGTACCAGTGGATCTTGGGGCTAGCATCATTACAGGTGTTGAAGCAGATGTGACTGCTGAAAGAAGACCAGATCCTTCTACATTAGTTTGCTCTCAGATGGGTCTCGAATTAACCGTACTGAATAGTGATTGCCCTCTTTATGATACTGTTACAGGTCACAAAGTTCCTGCAGATTTAGATGCAGACTTGGAATCAGAATTTAATAATCTAATTGATGACATGGAACTGCTTGTTGCTCAAAAGGGGCAGCATGCTGTGAAAATGTCGCTTGAAGATGGTTTGGAGTTCGCTCTTCAGAGGCATCGATTAAATCAATATGAAAGAAATGGTGGAACAAGTAATCTGCATAAATTACCAGATGTTATCGACGAAGAGGTTCTTGGGGATGGCAATTCTAAAGGGGAGATCTTAAGTCCTCTTGAACGGAGGGTCATGGATTGGCATTTTGCTCACTTGGAGTATGGTTGTGCTGCTTCACTGAAGGACGTGTCACTTCCTTGTTGGAATCAGGACGACATATATGGAGGATTTGGAGGAGCTCATTGTATGATCAAAGGGGGATACAGCACTGTAGTTGAAGCGTTGGGAAAAGGCCTTCCCATTCATTTGAATCATGTGGTCACAAGTGTTACTTATCGCACAGAGAATCTGTTGATAGATGATGATCAGCATCACAAAGTCAAAGTTTCCACATCAAATGGCAGTGTCTTTTTTGGTGATGCAGTTTTGATCACTGTTCCACTTGGGTGCCTTAAAAAGGGATCGATAAAGTTTGCACCACCATTACCACATTGGAAACACTCGTCCATCGAAAGGCTCGGTTTTGGAGTGCTTAATAAGGTGGTTTTGGAATTTCCTGAAGTCTTTTGGGATGATTCTGTTGATTATTTTGGCGCAACTGCCGAGGAGACAGACAAGAGGGGTCACTGCTTTATGTTCTGGAATGTCAGAAAAACAGTTGGGGCACCTGTTCTTATCGCTTTAGTTGTAGGTAGGGCAGCTTTAGATGGGCAAGACAGGAGCTCGTCCGAACATGTAAACCATGCATTAGTGGTTCTTAGAAAACTTTTTGGGGAGGCTGTGGTTCCGGATCCAGTTGCATCAGTTGTAACTGATTGGGGAAGGGATCCATACAGTTATGGTGCTTACTCTTATGTTGCTATCGGTGCATCTGGGGAAGATTATGACATATTGGGTAGCCCTGTTGAGAATTGTTTGTTTTTTGCTGGTGAAGCTACATGCAAGGAGCACCCAGACACAGTTGGTGGTGCAATGATGAGTGGGATTCGGGAAGCTGTTCGCATAATGAACATATTGACTACAGGAATTGATTTTACGGCTGAGGTGAATGCAATGGAGGCTGCACAGAGATGTGTGGACAGTGAACAAAGTGAAGTTACAGACATTATTAATAGACTTGAAGCATTTCAGATGTCAAATGCACTATACGAGAAATCTTTGGATGGAAGCCATGTTATAACGAGAAAAGATTTACTGCAAGACATGTTCTCTAAAGCAAAAACCATATCTGGTAGATTGCATCTGATCAAAGAGCTGTTAGATTTTCCTGTTAGAGTACTGAAATCTTTTGCTGGGACCAAAGACGGGCTAAGCATTCTCAACGCATGGATTCTGGTATGTGGTTCTGATATACCAAGTATTTTTATCTTTGGTCCTGAAGTGATCAAGAAAATTTAATTGTTTGATTTCTTTTGCAGTCTTCAATATTAATGTTTTACTTCCATAACAGGATTCATTGGGAAAGGATGGGACTCAACTCTTGCGGCATTGTGTTCGTCTTCTTACACTTGTTTCCACTGATCTACTGGCGGTTCGTGTGTCTGGTATATATTCTGATGCCAGTGTATTTATTCTATTATATAGATTATATAGGTGTACGATTGTAGCTTCATAATAAAGACCATAATGGGAATGTAGTTTTGGATACTTATAATGTTTAGTCTTGGGTTTCTTTCTACATGATCTATGGGATTGATCGAATATCAGTGAGATGCTGTGTATTGCATATTATTGAAGGGGAAAATTGCAACATATCTACTTTATGTCTTCATTTAGCTTAAAGAAAATAATATGCTACTGTCAAGATAACAAGCACCAGCCGCCAGGCTTTCTTCATATAATATTAGCTACAAAAGCCAATCGATTGTGATGGCTGAAGTACGTGATAGTTTGTGCTTGTGAGAAACATATAACACTAGGTCTAACTGTATACATAGTTATGAGCCATCTTATGATGAGGATTTTACTTGTGATATTGCCAATAGTAAGATGCTATCTCGCGGAGATCCCTACTTTACTATTACGAATATAAATAAGTTAGTTTTTTGTCTTCTGTAATGTCTCACGTGTTTACATTCTAAAATTATGTCATAGGAATTGGGAAAACTGTTAAAGAAAAAGTGTGTCTGCATACCAGCCGCGATATACGCGCTGTAGCAAGCCAATTGGTTAATGTGTGGGTTGAAGTGTTTCGCAAACAAAAGGCCTCCAATGGTGGGCTGAAGTTATTGAGGCAATCAAGTGCTGTGGAGTCCTCAAAAAGCAAGTATAATCTGAGTTCGGGAAAACCCCCTGCACCACATGGAGCACCACCTTCACACAATAAAAAGGGGATCAACCCTGCCAAGATGGAGAACAGGACTGAAACCAAATCAAATATAAAAGCATTAAATTCTGAAGGTTCAACAGGAGGATATGATTCTAAAATGGAGGAGGAAAAACAATATGTCCCATCAGAAGAAGAAAAAGCTATCTTAGCGGCTGAAGAAGCAGCTCGTGCTGCGGCAATTGCAGCTGCCAAGGTTGGTTTCTCTTGATTGATATTGTTAGTGATATTCTGAGATATTTATTTGCCTTCTCTGGCTTGACGTTCGTAATAGAACACCAATGTTTTTTAGGAGAAACACATTGATTAATATCTCTATTATGAGCTGAATTACTGTCCAATGCATGTGCCGTTCTTTCATGCTCACGAGGCTGATGATATATGTGCAAAGATTGTTATATTTTACCCACTAACCTTCAATCCTTTTGTATATCTTCATCAAATTTTTTAAACTTTTAATAGTCTATATATGTTTTTTTCTGTAAAAAAATTATAAGATTATGGGAAGCCACATGACTATCGTCTTCTTTGAGATGCACATTACAGAAGATATTTTGTGGGGATAGTGGCTTATATAATTTTTCAGGATTAAGTTTCTGACTATTGCGTGTCTTAACATAGATTAAGATTCTAAAAGCTATATGCTTGATTAGACTTCTGGAGTTTCTCTTTTGTATTTCCATAGCTGATTTTGCATTACATTTTTCAGTCGGCAGGATGGTGTCATTAAAACTCTGAATGGACTTGTAGGTTCTATGAGTGACAGATCAATTATCATAATCTCTCAGTATAGTGCTGTCTATAGTATATCTATATTCTAGCTGAACGGACTCAGTCATTTGAATGGAGTAATGATAGAATTTTTTTTTTTGATTTCTGGTTTCGCGTTATAGTTATTAATTATAAATATCATGTATTTGCAAGCCAGAGCTTACTTGATGCTCAGAGTCAGGGTTTGGTCCTTTATGTTAATTTTTTTTTTTGTTTTTGCTTTATGTTTATTTGCGTAATGCTCTCATGTAAATATGTTTGCATGATCTACTTTCATAAAAACCAAACTCAGTTTCTGGTACACTATGTACTTTTTAGTCTTTTACATGTTTTAGATGTATTTATAAGTAACTTCTGTCCTTGTAGGCATATGCATTGTCAAGTACCAGGTGTGATACTTCTGTGCAGCTTCCTAAGATACCTTCATTCAACAAATATGCTAGACGCGAGCATTATCCGCAATTGGAGGAGCCCGATATCCGTACATTGGAAATAGATTCTAGGAACTGCAAGGTTAGGGATTGGACTGCTGATTTATCATCTTCTCATGTCAACCTTGGGAGTTCGAAAAGGTCAGTGGAAAATCTCTCGCAGCACAGCTACTCAAATGAGATTGCATGCCAGGTGAACTTCAGGGAGCACTCTGCTGATAGTGGGGCTGTGGACAGCAGTATATTCACCAAAGCATGGGTGGACAGTGCTGGCAGTGAGGGTATAAAGGATGGAAGTGCCATCGAGAGATGGCAGTCACAAGCTGCTGCTGCCGATTCCGAGTTCTATAGTCGGACTATGCGGATGATGGATGAGGAGGAGACTAATGTTAACTTAAGGCCATCTATAAAGAAGCATGAGGGTCATGCCACTGAGAGCTCTACTTTCCACGTTAGTACGGGTAAGGAGTTGGTTGAAAATCAACCTAGAGGACCAGAGAAGATCAAGCACGCTGTTGTGGATTACGTTGCATCTTTGCTCATGCCTCTTTATAAAGCAAAGAAATTTGACAAGGACGGTTACAAGTCAATGATGAAGAAAACTGTAACCAAGGTCAATCCTTTCTTCCTATCTTTTCCTTGTAACGCTAATGGGATACACGGTATAATTTGAAACATTAGCAGATTACACATTTCTATTTGAAATGCTGATGAAGCAGTACCACAGATTTCACGACTTTACAGCCATACATGTGTTTTACCTTCTTATCTCTTCCAAACTGATTTCAGGTCATGGAGCAGGCCACAGATGCAGAAAAATCTATGTCTGTTTTATCGTTCCTTGATCCCAAGCGCAAACACAAGGTTACTGCATTTCTTACACTAGTCTTCTACGCGTATCTCTAATTTATAATGTAGGGTTTATTGGTTTGTTGCGCGAAATATTTTTTTGGCTAAATTCATATACCATTTAATTGCTTCTATTACTTTATCTATATTTTATTAAGGGTAAATTCATTTTGACCAGTTCGACTTGAACTTGAACCAGTAGTTGGTGGATTCTTTGTAATACTTTTCGCAAAATGTGACTACTTGGAGCTACAGTGCCTCTTATCTTTTATCAGTGATACCCGTATTGTCAGGAATTGAATGATTCATGAGATGTTTTTATGTATTTTTATGTGTTTTATAGGTTTTTAAGTAAGATAAACAGCTAGAGATAGCTGAGAACAGAGAGATAGAGACAGAGATAGGGAGTTTGAGAGAAGAAAGGGGAGAATTGGCAGAGTTCTGTGAAGAACTTGCAGAAGACGCTAGGTTTTCTAGAGAGAAAGAAACCCTAGAGAGAGAAAGTTAGTTAGAAGAGAGAGAGAGAGAAGTGGTGGAATGTAATTCCATTTTCATATTTCAAATCATAATACTGATTACAATCTGCTAGTGTACTTATATAGTACTTCTCTCAGTAGTAATGAAAATACTAAACTGCCCTTACTAACAGTAGCAAGAGTAAAAGTACTATACTGCCCTTACTAACAATATTCTTACTAACAGACTACTTATTTATATTTCCCTTTCCTGACATTCCTTTCCTCTACAAATATCACCATGCCCTCATGGAGTTAAGGAAAAATCTGGAAAATTGATCTGGATTAAGTCTTCATCTTCCCAAGTAGCTTCATCAATACTGCACCCCTTCCACTGTATAAGCACCTGATGAGCTATCTTGTGGTCCTTCACCACACTTCTACTGTCCAGCTTCCTTAGTGGGCTGAGATCAAATGTTCGTTGTTCTGTCACATGAGGTAATTGCCTGTGAACTCTAGCTTGCCCCACTGCCTTCTTCAATTGAGAGACATGAAACACTGGATGAACTCTTGAAGTTTCAGGAAGATCCAGTCGGTAAGCAACCTTGCCAATTTTATCCAGAATTTTATAAGGCCCAAAGTATTTAGCAGACAACTTTAGATTCTTCCTTATAGCAACTGTCACCTGCCTATAAGGCTGTAGCTTTAGATATACCCAATCTCCAATTGCAAACTCCCTTTCAGATCGGTTATGGTCAGCATAGTTCTTCATTCTTCCCTGAGCATTCTTCAAAACCTCTCTAAGGACTGACCATTGCTGCTGCCTTTCTGTTAGCATAGTTTCCAATGCAGAGATATTAGATTGACTCCTGTTCAACCAAGGTAGATGTCTTGGTTTCATCCCATATACCACCTGATAGGGTGTAGTATTCAGAGTGGTGTGGAAGGTAGTATTATACCACCATTCTGCTGCAGTCAACCATGTAGCCCATTTTTTAGGCACCTGACTTGTCATACTCCTCAGAAACTGCTCCAAACATGGATTTATTCTCTCAGTGCATCCATCAGATTGAGGATTGTATGCTGTACTCATACAAAGCCTAGTACCAGCAATTTTGAACAGAGATTGCCAGAACTCACTCAAGAATAGGCTGTCTCTGTCACTCACAATTGATTCTGGCAACCCATGCAGTCTATAAATGTTCTCAAAGAAAGATTGGGCCAAACTCTTAGCTGAAATAGGGTGCTGTAATGCTACAAAATGAGCATACCTGCTAAATCTGTCAACTACCACCCAA
The DNA here is from genome assembly GCA_036435485.1 of Saposhnikovia divaricata. NCBI lineage: Eukaryota > Viridiplantae > Streptophyta > Magnoliopsida > Apiales > Apiaceae > Saposhnikovia > Saposhnikovia divaricata. Next base: position 59,634,589 of record CM071597.1, on the reverse strand, counting down.
ATGACCTCATAGCCAAGTGACTTAGGTAGGCCAGTTATAAAGTCCATAGCTATGTCCCTCCATGGCTCTTGTGGTATGTTCAAGGGCTGCAACAGACCAGGTTTTTTTCACATTTTCTCCCTTCACCTCTTGGCAGACCCCACATTCTCTGACCCACCTACCTACATCTTGCCTAAGAGTGGTCCAGAAAAATACTCATAGATCCTCTTGTAAGTGGCCATGTTTCCAGAATGGCCTCCAATACCATTGCTGTGCAGTTCTTGAAAGATCTGAGTTCTTAAGTCCCCTTGCTTGCCTATAACCCACCTACCCTGGTACTGAAGCAAACCTTGCACCATATAATACTGTTTTGGTCCATACTTATCAACCACCACTTCAGCCATAATTGCTTGCACTTCTTGATCACCTTCATAACTACTTATGATCTGCTCCATCCACAAGGGTATGACAGCTGTGAGTTGAGTACACCTTCCTATTAGCTCCCACTTAGACTCAGTATCAAGGAGTAAAGTTTTTCCTTGCCAATCAAACTTAAGTGTTTGAGCACTATAGTTACAATGAACTTCTCCTAGTTGTGCCAACCACTGTACTCCCAAAATTACATCCCATTCCAAAGTATCAAGAACCCAAACCTCAGTTTGAAATTCCAGATTATTCAATCTCCAGGAAAATTCTTCACATTTCTTGCCACAGTTAAGAGTTTCTCCATTAGGAAGATTAATAGAGATAGGTTCTGCTTTAGTAGTTTGCAAACCCAATTCTTCACAAACTCTAGAACTGATCAGGTTGAGTGTACTGCCTCCATCTATTAATATCTTTACTTTGTTATTTTTGCAACTGCCTATAAATTGTAGAGGTTGCTTGACTGCTCCATCACTCATTCCCAAGGCTGAAAGTAGAATTTCCTCATTTTTCCAATCCTCCCCATTGTCTTCAGGATCTTCATCATATTTAGGAGCTTCATCATACTCTTCAATCTTTTCCTCACTGATCATTAAGAAACTCTGGGGTTTTTTGCATGCATGGCCTTTGACAAACTTATCATCACAATAATAGCATAGGCCTTTCTGTCTTCTTTCCTCCCTTTGTATATAAGTGAGTGGCCTTGGCTTGGAGTTAATGATCTCTGCAGTCCTACTAGGAATCAGCAAAGTGGCTGATTTTCCAATGGTACTACTACTGGTCCCTGTATTCAAGCTTTTGGTAGCTTGAGTACTCATGGTGCCAGTTTTCTGGTAGCCTCCCACATTGCTGTACTTCTTAGGTTGATTGCCCAAGGTATTCTCATAATACCTTGCTAACCTTAGAGCTTGTTCCAAGGATGTAGGTTCCCATAACCTAATCATACCTTTGATCTCACCTTGAAGCCCTCCAATAAAATTCTCTAAGAAATACTCTGTAGTCAGCCCTGGTATCTTCTTAAGAAGCTGTCCTCTAATTCTTTCAAATTCATCATAGTAATTCTCCACTGAACTGATTTGTTGCAGCCATTTAAATTTGTCAAAGACTAAATCAGTGTCAAGTTGCCCAAACCTAGCTGTAAAAGCATCTGAAAACTGTTGCCAAGTAGCTCTCTCTTGACCTATCATAAAGGACTTGTACCATGACCTTGGTACTCCATTTAAGTGCATTGCTGCAATTGCAGCTCTCTTTCCATCACTCACCTCATAGATAGAGAAATATTCTTCACAATCTCTCAACCATTCCAAGGCATCTGTTCCTTCTTTATAGACTGGAAAGGTCAATTTGAGATGCCTTAGACTTTGATTATCCTTTAGTACTTCCCTATCTCTGTTGACAAGTGTAAATCTAGTATCCTCCTCCAGGTTAACTTGCTGCTGATACAACTTTTGTCTTTCAACAGCAGCATAATGTAGAGGATCTCTGAACATTCCTTTACTAGAAGAACCAGGCATCACATTCTCTTTGTAATCCTCCTCTTCCATCTCATTAAATTCTGCTTCTAACTTCTTTCTGCTGTCTCTTTTGTTCAATCCAACTACTAACATTTCAATTTGCCTTTGCAACCTCTCTATCTTCTCATCTGTTCCCAGCATATGACCTTGGATATCCTCCTGAATCATTCTCAAAGTACCTTGATGAGATGTCTCAGGAAATTCATTACTCCTATAGTAACTCATTCTCACAGTCAATCTATCAAACACCTTGTAGACAATACTCAACTCTTCACAGAAATCTCAAACAACTTCACAATCACCACAGATTATCAGACAACAACTCCTTTCAACAGATCACCACACAAATTTATCGACAAAGCTCACAAACAAACAAAACTTCACTTCTAATCTCAGATCAACACAGATCAACAGCAAAAACAACAAAACAAAGCAGAGAATTCTATTCACCACACTAACAGTACTTGTCACTACTATTTTTGTAGTTTTCTCCAACAATAACTAGAATCAGCTTACTTAACTAGAAACGAACTCAATCAACACGAACTTCTTCAGTTCTAACTAATAACAACAGAAATTCAACAGATCTAAGAGTTTAAACTGAGAACAGGACACCTGAACAGTTTTGAAGAAATTTCTGAACTTGCAACTGCGATTACTCCACCAGTTAGCTCTCTCTGCTCGGATTAAGATGCTGAACACAGTAGAAGCAGTAGGAGATCAAATCTGAAGCTCTGATACCAATTGTCAGGAATTGAATGATTCATGAGATGTTTTTATGTATTTTTATGTGTTTTATAGGTTTTTAAGTAAGATAAACAGCTAGAGATAGCTGATTCTGATTACAATCTGCTAGTGTATCACTTTTCCCAGTGCAAAAATGCTTCAAATAAGGCTATGTGGTCTCTGGGAACTTCTCTTTTTTTCTGTCTTACCCTTTTCTCCTTGTCCGTCTTCGACGATCGGGTCACATCAAGGGGTTCCCTCCTCCCTTACAACTTTTCCTTCGGTAGAGATAAATGCATTTTTTCATTTAAATAGATTCTTTACTTTCTTTTATTGCACATATTCACTAGAAATGTGGGCTCATAGCTAGGGATGACAATTTGTACCGACCCGATGGATTCCTGATCTGTTCCAACCTTAACGTTTGCAACTGAACCTGAAATTTTGAATTCGGGTTTGAGTTTTCTTTTAAGACTTGAAAAAATTTTGGGTTGGGTTTGGTTTTTGCAACCCGACCAAGCCCCACCTAAAACCCAAAAATCAAATTGAACCCCGAACTGAACCCAAACTCTAGCTGAAACCGAGCTGAAATAATAAACTTTAGTCTTTAGATATCTATATAATATGATATATATCAGAAAGTAATCATATACTAAATCTTATCTAAATACTTGATGCCTAATAATCAGAACATGTTTTGAGCTAATTTTTTGTGGATATTTGTATATTATTAAAAAATTGTGTACTTAATTGGCCTTAATTTGGTGTGTTGAATTATTTAAAGTATACTAAGAATTGAACAGGCAAGTTGAACGATCACCAAAGTGCTAACAACTTTGGTATATATTAGTTGTTGACTTGTACTTATAAAGGCATAACTAAATACACATATTTTAAACAATGTGGGTTTTTTTTTATAAAACATTATGACATAAATATTTTTGCCAGTTATTAACATTTGAAGTGCCAAGTAGCAATTAATTCATTTGATTGTCCATTTAATAAAAGTAAAATATGTAAACCAACTAGCATCTGTATTATGATAAAGTGAATATTATTGTTACTATAATCTAGAAGGCTCCTAAAAAGTTATCGCATGAAGTAGACATTTGACACATCCAAAACTATAACTTTTGAGGCCCGGCTTCTGGTTAAATACACATGCCCATGTCTGTAACGGTGCATATGTGAGGCCAGGGATACTTGTGATATGCTATGTGGGGCATGCTTGCTTGCTGTTGTTGCTTGTAGGACTTCTAGGTGGAGAGTAGAGGCAGAGACGGATGTTTTTTGGTGGGGTATCTGTAGTCAAGTGCTAGCGCCGCTATAGTCACCATAGCTGTTATCGTGAAACTGAAAAACAGAAAAAACAAGTCCCATTTTAACTTCATGGATCTAATTTGGACTGGGTTTATCTTTGAATGCTCTGGTATTCATTATATTTGCGGATCCTAGGCTGGGAGTGCATTGTCGAAGAGCTATTCTTGCAAAGAAGAGCCTATGAAGCTGGCTGCAAGAATCCAGCTAGTCTAAGTAAGGCTGTTCGGCGATGTTGTTGACTCGGCCTATTTGTTTGTTCGGTTAATTAGGGAGGGGGGCACTGTGGACGAGTCCCCGGCCTCGATTCTTTTGCAATAGTCCGGGGGCCAGCCGGGTTCTGGCTGAGTGCCATACCTTGCTGAAGGCGATTACGAGAGAATCACACACAGTTCTGACTCGGCCCATAACGCGCTGGCAATAACAGAAAGGAAGGGTTATGTAGCTGCTGCAAAGATACTCGGCTTTAACTATATTGGAAAGTGATGCTGAAAAACGTGAAGCTGTAAATGTCATTTTCAGCTAAAAAGAATGATCTGGAAGGCTGGACTCCTTTGTTCCTATTTGACTTGACATCCGGAAAATCAGAATAGCTATGGTTCTCTTGATTTTCATCATATTGAGTGAGCGGGTTGTAGCTGATCTAGTGGCTTACTTAAATGCAAATGTAGGTTCAAAAATAATTAGGAACTCCTTTTTCCAAAGCACTCTTGCTTTGGCAGAGTTTACTATAATTTAATAAAATAAATTAGCTGGGGCTACAAGAAAAATCATAATTTAGCATTGAAGGATTATTTAGCATTTGTAACGCAATTTCTGTGCCTTGAGGAGTAAATATTGAATAAAAAGATTATTTTAGTATTATCTGTTATATTAATCGGCTTTAATTTTTGCAATGGTTTATTACTTACTACTCTTGTTTTTTGAATTGTAATGATATGCAGATTCGAGCGTTTGTGGACATATTGATCGAGAGACACATGGCGAGTAAACGAGGTGTTAGATAGCCGGTTCTAGATCTCATTGCTAATGTATGGAAGGTCAAGGAAGCCTGATCTTATTACTGGGCGCTCTTGATATACTGATGTTGTATAATAGCAGACATCGTTGAAAGTAACTCCACAGTTTATGATTAGATGTTGCAGAAATGGATGAAGTTGGCTTTTGTAAGAACCTATCAATGTGATCATGATTGGTGGACTTGTTACGAACTCCCAAAATTTTGTGCCCTAGTACGATATTAAACACGTTATATTGGATTATTGATTAATCAGTAAAGTAAATTTTCAGAATGGCTAAATGCCTACTCCATATTTTTGGTTTCGCACGTAATGATATTGATATGCTTGTTTCTATGATAGGCACATGTGATTAAAAATGTCACCCATCTTGAGAAGGGGGTGCATCATCATCTAAGCTGTATTTTAAAGGTGTAAAGGAAAAAATCTCTAGGTTTTTGTACAGTGGTCACCATAGATGGAGTATTGCATCTTCCTCATCACTATTTCTATATTATAACTTAATATGTGTTTGCAAATAGAAAGTAAACAGACTAAGTATGCTCTTACCAACTTGTTATCCATTAAGCTGCTCATGCTTGAGATATTGTTCGAATTTTTCTAACCAAAAGATGAGCTGCATATCAGTGCCTGTGTAGGTCTTCTGGTTCTCTTTTTCCTAATTTGTTTGTCTTCTATCCTCCCGCCTTCTTGTGTGTGTACCAACTGTGTTCTTCTCCTTCGCTTGTGCATAATTTTTTTTGTCAATTGCATGATCCCGTCATAATTGTTTGTCATCTTAGATGTTTTATGTAACTTTCTACCATTAGTCTTGGTATTTAAGTTCATTTTCAGCCTTCCCCAACTATTTTGGGATAAAAGCTGGTCTCCCCCTCCTCCCTCTCTCACTCTCTGATCGGGCTATTTTTCTTAAATCCTTATGCCTGGGATTTTAATCTTTTGCTTTCATGATATCTCGGGACACTGTTTGGTTAAAAAATGAGGGTTCGCTTTTATGATATCTCAATGCTAAGCTTGACTTTGCACAAATTGTTGAGCTAGCATGTTCTGTTTCGAAATTAATTATTTGTGAGCTTCAGGAACACCCTATGAATGTTACTTATCATTCCTACTCACACTTTTCTCCTAGCATCTGCTTTTTGTGTTGCTTTGACACTCTTCATGCTTTTTTCAGGCATGAAACTGTCAAAAGGAAGGATTACAAAATGATGCAGGCCTTGTGTCTATGCATCACTGAAATTGGTATGGAAGTTTTTCTTTTAATCTCTGAGTTGCAGATTGTTTGCCTATACTGATTTTATCTAAAAACTAGGAGGGTTGTCAAGTGCACGTTGATGATTTTTTTTTACTGCATCAATTGGATTATGTTCACCTCTATACTGAGCTTATGCTCAGAACTGGATTCAGGTCCAACATTACATTCAATAATATGTCGCGTTTACTGTACTTGATTAAAGTGGAAGTTAGTGCAATTAGCAATTGGATGATGGATTATCAGTTTGTAGTTAGACTTTTGATATTCAGCGCGAGAGCAGTGACAGATAGCGGATTCACTCTGATTATAGGGATGTTCTGTTAGAAGTTGGGAGAATAGATATAGAGGAGAATTTGTATATATTCAGATGTTTATTACAATGAGAAGAGATCCTATATATAGAAAATAAGATGCCCCAAAGTCTAGAGGAGGTGCCTAACATTGGACAAAGTCATAGACGGTGCTGCCTAACATAGCCTAACAGTGCTGACTTTTGACACTCCCCCTCAAGTTGATGCATATATATCACTCATGCCCAACTTGTCAATAAGTGGATGAAGCATCTTCTGATTTAGACCTTTGGTAAATATGTCAGCTATCTGGTCCTCTGATCTTACAAAGTGAATACCAATGGTATCGTTATTGATCTTCTCTTTTATGAAGTGTCGATCAATTTCGATATGTTTGGTCCGATCATGTTGAACTGGATTATGTGCAATGGCAATAGCGGCTTTGTTATCACAATGTAGCTTCATTGGAGTTGCTGATGCAAGTCCCAATTCTTCTAGAAACAATCTTATCCACAATAATTCACGTACACCTTTAGCCATAGCTCTATATTCTGCCTCAGCACTAGATAAGGCAACCACAGGTTGTTTCTTGCTTCGCCAAGTAATAAAATTGTCACCAACAAATGTACAATATCCTGAAGTAGATCGTCTATCGTCTTGACATCCTGCCCAATCTGCATCTGTATAAGCTTTCAACCCCGAGATGATTGTTTTTAGTAGACATTACTCCTTTTCCAGGAGCAGCCTTAAGATACCTTAATATCATATAAACTGCATCCAAATGTGGTTGGCGAGGATCATGCATATACCTACTAACAATTCCCACTGCATATGATATGTCTGGCCTTGTATGTGCAAGGTAGATTAGTCGACCAACTAACCTTTGATATTGAGATTTCTCGACAATTTCACCAGCATCTCCACAAAGTTTATGATTTGCTTCTATTGGAGATTCTGCAGGTCTACATCCCAACATCCCTGTTTCATTCAGAAGATCAAGTGTATACTTCCGTTGTGAGAGGAAGATACCACCTGGATTTCTAGAGACCTCAATACCAAGGAAATACCGTAGTTTTCCTAAGTCCTTCATCTCGAATTCAGAGGCAAGCTTGCGTTTAACATTAGCAATCTCACAGGTGTCGTTGCCGGTGATCACAATATCATCGACATAAACAATCAACACTGTGATTTTTTCATCTCGTCTTTTTACGAACATTGTGTTATCTGAGTTGTCTGTTTGTAGTCAAATTTAATCATTGCTCCCTGAAATTTGCCAAACCAGTCCCTTGGAGACTGTTTTAAACCATAAATAGTCTTCTTTAGCTTGCATATTTTCCCAATGGTCGCAGCTGTAGAAAAACCCGGTGGAATATCCATGTAAACCTCTTCTTTCAGGTCTCCATGTAAGAATGCATTTTTTACATCCAATTGCTGAAGTTCCCATCCAAGATTTGCTGCACATGATATCAAGACTCGAATAGAGGCCATCTTTGCTACTGGAACAAAAGTTTCCTGATAATCAATCCCGTAAGTTTGAGTATACCCTTTTGCTACGAGTCTCGCTTTGTACCTATCAATCAGCCCATTAGGTTTCTGTTTCACAGTGAATACCCATCTGCATCCTACTACCTTCCTTCCAGCGGGAAGATGAGTTAACTCCCAAGTGCCATTATGTTTCAAGGCATTCATTTCCTCTATCATAGCATCTTTCCATTTAGGATCACATAAAGCATCCTGCCAAGTATGCGGAACAGAAACACTAGACAAGGATGACACAAAAGCAAGTGAAGATGGAGATAATGCATTATAAGATACAAAGTTTGAGATAGGATGGTTAGTGCAAGAGCGTACACCCTTTCTTATAGCAATAGGGAGATCCAAAGTAGGATCAAGAGTATTACCAGTTTCTGGCTCAAACACAGGAGATTCAGGATCTGTCTCGAGGTCAGAGGTCTCTGGATGCGGTAAAGTGGTGATATCATTTCTTTTCCGCCTGGAATATGTAATCAAATCTGGAATATCCAACCTATTTAGATCATCTGACTCATTACTCGTAAGTGGAGGAATAGATGACCTGTTTGAGCTAGTGTTTGGAACATTGATGAATGGAAGGAATTGAGACTCCTCTGTCGCTTTACTATCATGACTGTGTCGGTTAATCTCCTCCTGAAGCAAGGAGGAGGATCCAGGAGAGAAGTAAGAAATAGACTCCCAGAAAGTAACATCGTGACTGACATGTGCGATGTGAGGGAGGATGATAGCACTTATACCCCTTTTGAGTTGGTGTATAACCAATGAAAACACAGTGGAGAGCACGAGAATCAATTTTATCCCGAGAGGGAGAATGATTATGAACAAAGCATACACTCCCAAATAACCGAAGAGGCAATGGATGAGACGAAGGTGCAGGAATAAAGGACAACGGTGTTCTGAATTGTAGTACACTTGAAGGGAGACGGTTGATCAGATATGCAGCAGTCATGACTGCCTCACCCCAAAGATATTTAGGGACATGCATAGTTAATATGAGGGACCGTGCTACCTGTTGTAAGTGACCAATTTTCCTTTCAGCAATTCCATTTTGCTGAGAGGTTTTAACACATGTAGTTTGATGAATAATACCCCATGTGTCCAAATAAGATGTAAACATTCCGGCATACTCGGTACCATTATCACTTCGCAGAATTTTAACAGAGGCATTGAATTGTGTTTGAATCATGTGGTGAAAGGATTTAAAACATTCGAATACTTCACTTTTGTGTTTAAGAAGGTATACAAAAGTAAGCCGAGAATGACAATCAACAAAGACAACAAACCACCTATACCCATCATGTGTAGGATGACTAAATGGACCCCAAACATCAGTATGAATAGTAGAAAATAGAGTAGGACTTCTCTTATTTCTAGATGGATAAGGTGACCTTTTATGTTTTGCTAATTCACATGGTTCACAGAAAAATTCATCCTTTTTACATTTTGAAGCTAAATTCGGAAAGAGATGCGACAGAACGCCAAATGAAGGATGACCTAAGCGTCTATGCCATTGATACAAAGACTCTAAACTGGGATTAGATTTAGATGAAACCTGATAACTTGCCGATGGCGAAACAGAATTCCCTTCCATAATATATAGACCATATACCATTTTACCACTGCCAAGGACCTTGCCTGTCGCCAGATCCTGAAATACACAGTGAGAAGGGAAAAAAGTTACTGAACAATTAAGATTTTCAGTAATTTGATGAACCGATAATAAATTCACTGAAAAGGACGGAACATGTAAGACAGATGATAAAGGTAGTGAAGGGAGACAGTTGGCAGTGCCCCATCCGTAAACGGGCACATGAGTTCCATTGGCAACACGAACACTCTCTGTTTTATTGATGTAGTGATATGACTGCAGTAAATTGGAATTGCCAGTCATATGTTATGACGCTCCCGAGTCGATAATCAACGAATTAGGTGAACTGTGAGAGACCGAATGACAAGAAATACTTGAATGAAAAGTATTTGTCGGTACAAATGAGGCTGCAGTCTTCAACTTTATATCAGAAACCAATTGTCGAAAAAACTTGAGTTCCGAAACAGTTAAACCGGAATGACTTGAAGAAAATTCCTCTTTCATCATGCTAAAATACTCAAAAGATAATTATCCAACAATTATAGTCAAGTCTTAACTTGAACCAAATCAATATCAATTTAGCAAATTTATGCTAAATTTGGAAGCATCAGTTGTGTTTTAATTCTTGGCCCAGTTAATGTATATAATACCCAATAACAAAGGACAATAGCCCAAAAATTAGAGAAGCACCAGTTATATAACCAAATATGATTCAATATCTATTATATATACACACAATCGTGTATGTATAATATTCAGCTGCTGACTCCCCTTTTTTTTTCTCCTTAAATCTTTAGCATCTTCCCTTTTTCTCTCCTTAAAAAAACACATGTATATACGCATATATATACATACAATTATTTATCAGAAAAATAAAACTTCACAGAACTGAAAAATGATACCACGGTTGGAATCGGGATAACGAGACGAACAAGAACCCCTTCTGCAACTTTGCCGGAAAAACACCGGAGGACGCCACACGCGCCGGCGCGTGGGCGCGTCTGGCGGCGGTGGGCTTCTTCCGGCGGCGCGTGGGAGGCCGGTTTTTCAGTCGGTTTGTTTCTGCAATCTCTTCTTTCAGTGCTCTTCGCAGTGGTATATTAACTTTCTTGTTTTGATAGTTTTCGAAATATTCGAATTCTTCCAGGAGAGGCAGTTTGTTTTGTTTTTCTGCACTGTCAATTTCTTCAATTTCTTCTGCAACTCTTGTAACTCTGATATGTGTTTCCCTAGGATATAACATGCTCTGATACCATGTTTGAAGTTAGGAGAATAGATATAGAGGAGAATTTGTATATATTCAGATGTTTATTACAATGAGAAGAGATCCTATATATAGAAAATAAGATGCCCCAAAGTCTAGAGGAGGTGCCTAACATTGGACAAAGTCATAGACGGTGCTGCCTAACATAGCCTAAAAGTGCTGACTTTTGACATGTTCAGTAATGACCATACATCTCTAGCCCAGACAGGAACTAATTAGAATTATTGGACTGCATGGAATCTGTAAGATGCGACCTTGTGGACCTAAATAAAATTTGAGTTTAACAGAGTGAATTATATGATAACCTTTTTTTTGTTATTTTTCTTAAGTTCTATTTATTAATTATACAGTACAAATGTCAGTTCTTTTTTTTTTTTTTTTCCCTTATCTGCCACTGCCTGAAAATGCGAGTACTCGATTAATTGTGCTAACATGATTTTCGCCATCAAGATTAGACCAATGTAATTGTTAAAAACCTTAGCTGATCTCTCTCTCTCTCTCTCTCTCTCTCTCTCTCTCTCTCTCTCTCTCTCTCTCTCTCTCTCTCTCTCTCTCTCTCTCTCTCTCTCTCTCTCTCTCTCTCTCTCTCTCTCTCCCCCTCTCCCTCTCCCTCTCTCTCGCTCCCTCTCCCCCTCTCGCTCTCCCTCTCCCCCCCCCTCTCTCTCTCTCTCTCCCCCCCCCCAAATGTAATTGTTACCGGTAGGCCGATTCCCTCCCTCCCCCCAATGTAGTTGCTACCGGTAGTCCGATTCGTTGATGATTCTATGGTTGCTTTTATAATATCTCCACAAGATGTAGTGATAAGTGACATCAGTGAGGCTTTTGTTTTGTTGTTTTTTCAGAAGTCCAGTTTGGCTATACTCTGTATATAGACGTATTGCTAATACTTGCTTCCATTATCGTTTAGTCAAAATTTAGGAACACCTTATGCATGCAATTAAATTTTAGTTCCTACATACATTTTTCTAGGAACATCCGTTCATGCTGCTTTGCACTTCATGGATTTCTCCAGGCATGGAACTGTTAAATAAAAGGATTGTGGACCTGTTATACTTTCAGTAGCGGTGCATGGGGACTGTTGTTAGTCATGAAGATTACGCGGCCAATGAGAAGTTTACAATTGGTATAGAAGTTCCTCATGCCACTTTGAATTGTAAATCCCTTGCATAGAAGAGATTCTGATTTTAGATCTTGTAGGATGCTTGCATCGGACAAGATTTTTAATAATTAATTTGTTAAATGAGGACATTATCCAGTTATTGGTTTGTGCCTTCTCTGACATTACAATAAGTCGTAATGTTGCATTATAAAAGGAAGCAAGTACAGAAATTGAAACATATAAGTAGGGGCTTACTGTACTCGATAAATAGCTGGAGGTTGTAGAAATTTGATTATTGAGGATCAGTTTGTAGTTAGACTATCAAGAATCATATTTTGAATAGAGACGCGTTCATTTGTATAAAGGGGTCCGGTGACCCCACTTTTTAGCTCAAAAAAGATTTAATCATATAAGACACTGATTGGACCCTACTAGAATGTAGTTTTACCCATTTGGTTTTATGGACTTAATTTAGTTTGATTAGAAACAAGCGTTATTCTCTTTATTTTAATACTGTCTTATGTCTGTAAATATGTAGTACATAAATAGCGAGTTCAGACAACTCTTGGAAATTTCTGGATCCACCACTTATTGTTTGTTTGAAGTATGGAAATTAGATTATGTCGACACATTTATAATCTGTCAGAGTTGTTAGAAGATGATTAGGAATCGGGATATGTTTATGAACAGTCAGATTACAGTATATAACTGGTATTTCCTATCTGAGCTTGTCATTATCAAAGTAAACAGAGAGTGCATGCAATTTAGCTTTTCAGGGATATCGGGATACGGAAATATGGATAAATTGTTTTGCGTATAGTTTCATACAGTTGAAGAAATATGAGTAGCACACTTTATGCGATATGTGAATCCATTGGAGTGTACATTACCTTTTCAGATAATGTTTCTATTGCTTGATTGACAAAATACATTATACAGCTGCACATTTTCAAGGGTGTATGTTTATGATATTTATCTAGATTAAAATTCCTGTGACAGATGAATCATGAGGCAAGCCTGTGTAGCGTAGACCTCAATAGTGAAATTTGAAGAACACTGGTTCATTACGAAGCGTAAAATTGCTCAGATTTTCAGAGTATCCAAGGTATACTACTTTTGAGGTCATATTTCTCGCAGCTTAGGTATATAGTATTACTTGATTTCTCCTTTTGAATTATCAAGATTGTTGTTATGCGTTACCCTTCACAGGGATTGAGATAATTGTTTGTGGACAATAGACCTGTCACCTGTGCAGACAAATAGTTATCGAATGTTATCTTTGACTGTGTACTTGATATGGTGCTAATAGACTCATACTGATATTATTGTACCGGTAATGGTATCCTCAGGTAGATGAAAAAAGGTGAATATCTACCTGTAAGGTTTAGCTGAAATTTCACCTGGTTAATCAGCAGAGAAGACGGGGTATGTGCAATAATTCAAATGTCCATTTCCGCCTAGGTGGTGACATCAAGTATGTATAAAATTTGTCCAATGCGATTGCTTATTTTAGCTCTTACCGATTTCTGGATATTTAACTATACTATTGAAAAATAATATCTGTAATTTTATTAATTTGTTTGCATATCTGCTGGTGGTACCATTGTAGCAAGTGGCCGACTGCTTCAAAGTAAAATGCGAAGGTTATGAGTATACATGGCCAAACCGGAACCGGAACCGGAAAACCGGACCGGACCGGACCGGGTCAAAACCGGTCAAAACCGGCCCGAACCGGAACCGGCCCTAAACCGTCGGTTTATTTATTTTAAAGGTTCAGGTTCAGGTTTATGTGTATTGAAACCGGTGAACCGGCGGTTCGAACCGGTGGTTAACCGTTAGTAATGACTGGCTATGTATTAATGTAGTATAGACTATAGATTATAAAAATTATTGTAATAAATTTTATTGTTTGTTGTATTCTTGTAAAACATTTAAAATTTATTGTAATATATTTTATTGTTTGTTGTATTCTTGTAAAACATTTAAAATTTATTGTAATATATTTACTAATGTTTTAATAAAAAAAAAAGTACCAATGAATTTAACATTAAATTAATTTACGTGAAAGTACCACTTAATAAAAGTGAAACTATTATATCCTTGAACTTTTAAAATGGTTTGCATCTTACAAATTTTAAAAAATTACTTAGCATTACAATACTTCTAAATTATAATTCATTCCATCCAAATTCAGAAAAACTTATCGTATTTCGAAAAAAAAACGTATCAAGTATAATGTATATATAAGGTTCAAACCGGAATCGGAACCGGGTCTTGAACCGGGTCAAAACCAGGTCAAACCTTGAACCTGAACCGTCTGAACCGGAATCGGCGGTTTATATCCTGTTAAGGTTTAGGTTCCGGTTCAAGATTTTTACAAACCGGAAGCGGCGGTTCACGAACCGTGGCCATGTATAGTTATGAGGATCATGGGGGATGTGGAAAGGGATGGTAATTTAATTGATTTGTTCTACTTCTTGGTTGCGTACCTGAAAAAGGGAACTCCATTATATTTTTAATCATGGAGAAGTTTAAGCCTTGGGATGTCGTTTGATGTTGGTAACTGGACCTAAAGCAGGTTCAAATCTTGGTTTGTGGTTAATATATTTCATTGGATTTATCATTGACAACAGCCAAGTAAAATCTATGTTTGCAGTTATGATTGGTTAGGGTGGCTGATGTGTGATGTGATGATGAGATCTATCATTATTGTACTTGCTGTGAGGCAGGTTATCACTTGTGTTGCGCGGCTGTATTTAGGTTCTGTCTTGATTTAGAAAAACTTGAGTTCTGTAGCTGCTTCTATACTATTATAAGCAAACTAGGGTATATTTGGTTGCTTGGTAGTTTGGTCACTTTATTTGGTACACTTAATAACCGTTAGATTTTAAGATAAATAAATGAGAACTGTTGGATCTAATGCTAAAAGAATATTCATTTTCTAATATTTAAAATACTTATATAGTTTTTAAGTTCGAATTTTACCAAAAACATCTCTATTAAACATATATATTATTTTATAAATTACTCTAATGAATTTAAGAATCAATTCCCGTAGATAACATATTATTATCTTTTATAATTTATTTTTTTTCTAATTAAAAAATATATCTGAACATGAGATTTAAAAAGTTTAAAAAATATTTTAATAATAAAAAATATATATATAACTTAAAACTTTAACAATAAAATATAATTTAAAAAAATTACAAGCGGCATTACACGAGTTATCGCACGAGTTATAGGTTAGTATGTACAAAAACCAAAGCCGTAATTCATTAATTTGGCACTGTAAAGGCCCAAAATGGTACTCTTTGTCCCTAAACTTTTGTTGTGTTTTTTTTTTTTTTCTTGAAATCATCCTGAACAAGCCACTGCCTAGGCCGCTACAACTGTACTTGGCTACTAAACTCATAACAAACATAAATATTCAAAATTTATAATGTAAGTCAATAAGTTGTATAGTGGGCAAATGTTCTACGTAGATCACTTAAATCTTAGATCGATTAGACTAGATTTCCACCATTCATTTTTTTGACATGCAAATTGAGGTCTTATTAATTTGCCAAATCTGGTGATATCTTAAGATTAATAAGAATATCACTACTATTAATAACTCGAGCCGGAAAAGAATACAACTTCCTAGCTAAGAGATGGATAGCCATATTAGCAGATCGTTTAATAAGTGATATTGAAATTGTGTTTAACATCTGAATCATATTACCACACTCCGTAATAACTTGCCCAAATGGTGATGTCATAGGGGCTTTTGAACGACAACCAACTTTATCCAACTGAGGGCTTTTTTTATGGTGACAACTTCTGCTAATTTCGGAGAAACTATGCCTTAGAAACTAACAGATCTTGCTTGAATCAGCTCTCCAGAATGAACTCGACCATCATTCCGAAACCAAACACATTTTGTTCATTAAATGTAGATGCATCAATGGTTACCTTGATTATAGACTCATGTGGCTTGACTGAAGAGGAAGCTCCATCTAGGAAACATATCAGTTCTTGAACACTTCTCGAGTTAACAAGGTATTGCATTGCCGAAGCGATAGCAACATTTAGTTGAGGATACTTTTGAACCTATATACTAGCTCATTTCGAGCCTTTCAAATAGCCCAACATATTGTAGCTATCTCTGCACGTTGATTTTGCTGAGCGACTATAAACACAGTGTCTGACCAACTTGCGAAATCCCTTCTACCACTTACATGGATGATATTCATCCAGCATTTGTTTGCAAATGGACAATTCACCAACACGTGAACAATTATTTCTTCACCTTGTTAAAGAATGGACAAACATCATGAACTGGTACATATTTTTGAAATAATTGACTTATTTGGCAGACAATTTGAAAGCGCACGCCATAAGAGGGTTAAGACTTTTGGTGGTGTTTTAATCCTCCAGACTTTACGCCATAAGCTGTCATTATCTTGAGTACTCCACAGGCCTTTTTGGTTCTAAAGTAATCTATATAAGCATTACGTACCGAATACTCTCTTGAATTTTCCCCGTTCCAATACAGGTAATCTTCGGTACCATCATCATCGAGTTTGGTACTGTTAACGGAGGAATTTGGTGATAACAAATTTCGGAGGTTGCTGGAATAACGAAATCATGAAAATAGGGGATTTGGGATTTTGGATGTTTGGGACTTGAGAGGTGTTTCGACTTGTTAGATGTGTCGGATCCTTTTTCAAGATGCCTGCGTACCTTATATTTATAAGGATCAAGCCAACGCAGTTCTGTTAAAAAAGGATTGGTTTTTAATCCCTCTGTGATTGTTAAGGGATGTATTTTGGGAATTAGTAGATTTTATCTCTTTTGAATTATATTCGCGTTGGGATACCTTCCTGATTTGAAGGATATCGTTTGGAGATATTATCTATCATTAATTGGAGATAATTCCTCGTTTCAGAGAGAGGAAATAATTAACTTGGGGGTTAAGTTAATTATTATTAGATTCGTATTTGGAAATTTGGGAGATATTAGAGGCAACCGAAAATATGGCGTAACAACTACCCCCAGTTCTTCATTGTAGCTTGCTGCAGTGGAGAACTAAGCATGATTCGATCTTCCAAATTTTCTGAGTCACTGAAACAGCTAGGAGAGGAAGATTAGTAAAAAATATGGAGCACCAAGGTGCTCGTAATATGCATGTAGATGTAAACGAGGCAATATGCGAGATATAAAAAATAAGTTTTATAGGTGTGAGAGAACGTATCCTGGATAGTCATCCAAGCATTATTCGAAGAGTCGTGTAAAACTTTCCGAGCAATACCCTGAAAAGCAAATATTCAAAGAAATATCCTCTATTAAGCACTCCGAGAAATACCCTCCTCAAAGAAGGACGTATTCTAGAGTTTCCATAACGTATTCCTGAAAAATATCCTCCTCAAAGAAGGTCATATCCACCAGAATTTCCATAAATGCTTCAGAGATATCCTTCCTCACAGGAGGTGAATTTTCCAAAGCTCGAACCTTGATGAGGCGCCGGAAGTACGGACATCCCCCCCGGAAGTACGGTTTTTGCAAGGATTTAAAAATTTGGGATACCCTCCTCAAAGGAGATCGTTCCCCATTCCAGAAATATCCCTCCTCACAGGAGGTGGATTTTCCGAAGCTTGTACCTTGATGAGGCGCCGGAAGTACGGACATCCCCCCCGGAAGTGCGGTTTTTGCAAGGATTTTGATAATTTGGGATACCCTCCTCAAAGGAGGTCGCTCCCCATTCCAGAAATACCCTCCTCACAGGAGGTGGATTTTCCGAAGTTCGCTTCATTTTCACTAAGACTCTCCTTAGAGGAGATCGTTTTTTAAATAAATCACAAAGACCCTCCTTAGAGGAGGTCGTCTAACACAAAAGAAATAAGGGAGACCCTCCTTAGAGGAGGTCATCTTCCCAAAGTCATATCAATATCCCAAGATTCTTCCAAAAAAATATCAGCAACACTTGAAGGCTCTTCTAAAAAATCAACTCTTCGAATAAAAGTCTTCCAAAATATTACCCATACAAAGGAGGGCCTTCCAAAATAATTAACTCTTCGAACAAGAGCCTTCCAAAATTTATCCCTAGAAAAAAGGATCTTCCAAAATATTACCCCCACAAAGGAAGGCCTTCCAAAATAATAAAATCTTCGAATAAGAGTCTTCCAAAATCATGTACCATGAAGATTACACCAAAAATCTTGAAAATCTTTGCAATTCAAATTCTGCCCAGATCTATTTTTGACGTTTTTGACCATCTAAACGATTTTTTCTTGGAAAACACAAAACACGAAAATTGTAGAGAACGAAAAGACCTTTCCGATGATATATGGCTCATCAGAGACGGACTTATAACGAATCAGGAATTAAATAAAACGTCTGCTGATCTGTTTCCCGATGCTGAAAAACGAGTTCTTATTGTTTTTTGTGATTTCGAGAATAGATAGAGATATAATCTGAGAAAACTCAAAGAACGAAAGTTATAGGAAATTTAACAAGCTTTCCGAATCATTAAAAATCATCAAAATCCGACATGTATTGAATATACTACGAATTTTATAAGATAACAAATTTGTATGGACAAAATCATAAGAAAACTTATCTTATTTCAGAATAGATCCACCGCCTCCACAACTTAGCTCCTCCATTACAGCAGCTCCAGATCCATAATAACCACCCATGCGTATGAATTGATTGTCCTCCACAGTCAAAAATATATCCCCTCCTTCTAGCGCCAATTGTTAACGGAGGAATTTGGTGATAACAAATTTCGGAGGTTGCTGGAATAACGAAATCATGAAAATAGGGGGATTTGGGATTTTGGATGTTTGGGGCTGGACTTGAGAGGTGTTTCGACTTATTAGATGTGTCGGATCCTTTTTCAAGATGCCTGTGTACCTTATATTTATAAGGATCAAGCCAACGCAGTTCTGTTAAAAAAGGATTGGTTTTTAACTCCTCTGATTGTTAAGAGATGTATTTTGGGAATTAGTAGATTTTATCTCTTTTGAATTATATTCGCGTTGGGATACCTTCCTGATTTGAAGGATATCGTTTGGAGATATTTTCTATCATTAATTGGAGATAATTCCTCGTTTCAGAGAGAGGAAATAATTAACTTGGGGGTTAAGTTAATTATTATTAGATTCGTATTTAGAAATTTGGGAGATATTAGAGGCAACCGAAAATATGGCGTAAGGTACTCATTATGCATTGCTGATCCCGAACATTAAACACATCCTTTATCAAATCTTCATCCCAAGCTTGTCTGTCAGTACATAGTAGGGAAGACACTGTCTGATTCATAAAATACTGCTCATCAATAGTAACATAACAAGCCAAGGTTGGCCCATAATCTTAATGTTCTCACATGACCCAATCGACCATCTTAAGCCTGCTATAAGAACTAGGTTTGCTTCCGAAATACTTCTCCATATATAACTTGGGTTATTTTCCAGCGATGTATCTAGTCTTGTAAACTTGCTTGGCTAAAACTCTTAGGCAATGTTTGTTTTGTGGATAGTCCAAGGATTATAGTCTAGGCATTATAATCATTTCAATATTATCCTAAGGATTATAATCCTCTAAATTATCCAAAACTATGTTTGTTTAGAAGGATTAAATCAACGATTGGATTATAATCCTTGAACTAATCCCAAATATGATTTTACAAAACAAACATGGGATTAAATTGTTTAAAGGATTATAGTCCAATACCTTACTTAATCCCATGAAACAAACATGGCCTTAGGTCTTGTGATTAATCTCCAACACTGCTTCCCTACCATTGCTAGGTTAAAATCCCACAAAATAAACATGGCCTAAAGTCTCTAAATCCTAGGCCTTCTGTTGATTTATGACGACTCATGCGTTCCCCAATCATCCAATGTATTCCTTTGATTTTATTTGGGTTCGAGTTCCATTAATACTTGGTCAATGTTCTTTCGATGTCCTTTATGATTTTCAGTGAGTAAAAATACGATCATGACGTAACTAGGTAGAGTTTGTGCTACCGATTTAATGAGAATCTCTTTCCTCCCTTGAGATATAAGTCTTCTATCCCAGTTTTGAACTCGTTTACTCACTTTTTCCTTCAGATGACCCAACACAGATGCTTTGTTTCTACCCAAAGTACTAGGTAACCCAAGGTAAGTGCCCTTGTCACCTTCATCCACCATTTGAAGAAGCTGACATATATTTTCCTTATTGTAAGGGATGACATTAGAGCTAAAAATAATGAAGACTTCGATGTGTTCACTTTCTGGCCTGATGCACTTTCAATTCTTTGTAGGAGATTTAGAATCTGGTGGGCTTCATCTTCATTGGCCTTACAGTAAAGGTAACTGTCGTCTGCAAATAATATGTGTGATATGCTAGAAACTTGATGACAGACCTTAATGCCATGTATCCTTTTCTGGGTTTCATATCTCCGAATTAAAGTTGACAAGCCCTCAGCACAATTGATAAATAAATACGGAGAAAGTGGATCACCTTGTCGAATACCTCGACTTGGATAGATCGACCTCATCTCCTTATTTCCATGAGTAACCTGATAAGAAAAAGAACTTACGCATTGAATAATGAAATGAATCCACCAATTATGAAAACCCAATTTACTCAAGATAGTCTTCAAATAATCCTACTCCACTCTATCATAAGCCTTGCTCATGTCAAGTTTTAACGTCATAAACCCCTACTTCCCTCGTTGTTTTATTTTTAAGTAGTGCATGACTTCACACGATATTATGATGTTATCTGATATAAGTCGACCAGAAATGAATGCACTCTGGTTCTCAGTAACCACCTGAATTAACAGTTTCTTCATACGATTTGCAAGTACTTAAGTAATGATTTTGGCCAACACGTTGCACAAAGAAATTGGGCGAAGCTCACCAATTAACATTGGGGATTTCTTCTTCGATATAAGCACTATATTCATCTCGTTTAGACCCTCCAACATAGTACCAGTTAAAAAGAAATTCTTTATCATGTTAACAACATTAATCCCAACTATTGCCCAATGCTTTTGGAAAAATGCCAATGTCATGCCATCTGGTCCGGGAGATTTATCCGGGTGCATTTGGAATAAAGCTTGTTTTAATTCCTCTTCAGAAATTGATCTTAGTAGCTCCTCATTCTGTAAAGCTATAATCGTAGGCTCGACATAATCAATAACCTCCTTCTATGGTGAGGCTGTAACACAGATTTGTAAAATGTTCCGTTATCATGTCAGCCAATCCGTAATTGTTGTGCTAAAAATAAAGATTTAAATTTGAATCGCAAGCGCACAATTCGTTTCGTTGTAAAATTCAATGATTCGTTCCACAGAGACTAATATTTTCGCATTCCTTAATTTCTAATTTAATCAAATTAGAACAAGTGGGTTTTTGGAAATTTTTGACTTAACTAATTAATTCTTAAAATTAAAATAAATTAATTCTAAGTTTAAATTACCTAAAAAAATGAAAAGTACAAAAACTAAATTATTCTAAAAATAAAAATTCTAAATTCAAATTAAAACTAGTTTTTTTTAATTATTCTAAAATTTTACATAAAAACTAATTTTTTTTCCTAAAACATTTTTTTTTATTTCAAAATAAACAAACCATTTTTTTTTAGAAAATTTAGATCACTAGCAATTCAACTTAAAAAAAAAAACTCAGTACTAAACCGATTATACAAAACCACAGACTACTCAGCAAACTCAGCTCCATTCATACTAGCAAAGAAACAAGACTCGGCAATCCTAAACTCATTACAAAAATCAAAACTCGCAGAATTTTTATGACTCAGAATTTTGAAGCTACAACTCGGGAAACAACAAACTTCCAACAGCAATTTCCAACAAATAACAAACTGCACACTAAAATTAACAAAAACAACGACTGGACTTGGAAACAAAACGCATAAATGCAGAAATGACACAAACTCAACTCAGTGACTCAAAGAAACTCGACACACTTGACTCGGACATGACTCGCAGCCAAGTAAAAGACAGCAATTCGACTGAAAACCAACCACGACTCGGCCACAACAATCATTCGAAAATCACAGAAAATCACAACATAGTAACTCAAAGAAAATCAGAACCCAGCAAACAAAATTCGAACTCTAACATCACAGACCCAACAAACTAGACAGAATTAATTTCAAACCGAATAGATTCTCAGCACAACAACTCAAGAACAAGCAGAATCAAACAACAACTCGAAACAAAACAAAACCAACAGAACTTGGAAAAACTCAGCATCATTAACTACTCAGAAATCGACTAATTAACTCAGAAATCGCAGCACATAAACTCAGCTCGGAAAAACAATTCGTTCACAGCTCAACACACAGCTTGGCATACTATCCACAGCAAATTTACAAAACAAACTCGAACCACAGAACTCGTGGCAAATACTTCGGCATCAAAACTCAAAATTCAACATATCACGACAATAAAGCTAACTGCAGCAATTCGTTAATTAATTTAAAACGTAAACACAAAAGGGGAAAAGGGAATTGGGTTGGGGTTGAATCGAAAGGAAAAAAAAACAATGGGAAGGAAGGTGTGTGTATCGCGGGTGTTGAGGGGAAAGAGAGAAGAACAGAGAGGGGTCGTAGTAATTGAGGCAGAAGAACGGGGTACGGAGATTGTGTTTGTGATGAAAAGAGGAAGGAAAGAGTTGAGCAACTGGGTTTGGGATCGATGGAGAAGAAAAACAGGGAAACTGAAACAAAAATACAAGGGAGAAGTAAAGTCTCGAATAAAACAAAAAAAGAAAAAATTCAGAAAACACAAACAGGAAATTATTGAAACTAATATTTTTGTTGTTTTTTTTTATTATTAGAAAATTAACTACGAAAATAAAGACAATTAATTACGGAATTAATTAGAAAATTAAAATTACACTAAAACGAACATTTGAAATTAAAATGGCCCACAATAAAATGGAAATTTAAAGGGGCAAAATTACGAATTAAAACTACGAACAAGAAAATAAAATTTCGTTACTTTCAACCCATAGTGGTTAGCTTTCGCTACTTTGTCCACTACTTGGATTTACGAAAATAACGAAACAAGGCAACAATAACGAATGAGCAAGACAAGAAGTAAAGAAAATAAAAATTACATTAAATATAATAGGAGTGTTTACAAGATTTGAAACTAAAGAAAATACAAGAAAATAAAACTACCCTAAAAATCTAAGTTACTCAATACAAGGGGGGTGAGGGGGTATTTATAGGATAGGAATTAGGGTTAAGGGGGGTGTTGGGTAAATCCCCACCATACATTTGGGTTGTGTGGTGGTTAAATCCTAGCCATCTATTTGTTTCCTTCCCCCTTAAGCTTTGAAGAGTTGATCTTGGCCATACACTTTTCTAATGTGTTGGGTTGATCTCCACCTTCCACTTGTCTTGAATTATTCCTTTTGCTCCAAGCTCCTAATTCTTTTCCTTCTTTCATTTTTGGTCCTTTTTCTTCCTCCTTTTTCCCTTCCTTGCACTTTATTTATTTATTTTGTCATTTCTTTATTTATTTACGATTTACCTGAAATGCAACAAAATAAATTATTAAAACACGAATTCAAGCAATAAATAGGTAAATAAAATATGCAAAAATATGCACTTATCAAATGCCCCCATACCTATCTTTTGCTCGTCCTCGAGGAAAATAAAAACAAAATGAAAATCTAGATGCAAAGTCCTATACTCCTTTTCGTAGGTGTGACGGTTGCATTTGGCATATGCAACAAGCCCTTTAAACCCCTAGGCAGCCCTAGTGGACTAGTGAGGTCTCGTGAGGGCCTATAGTGAATGTACCCACAAAATCCATCTAGCTTGTATAAAAGATCACATGGCAATGCACACCACACATACATGTCCTCTCATGATACATCAACTTAAGAATCAAAATGAAGTTGCAAAGTCTTGGTGTGGAAAGTGCAAGGATTCACATAGTCTACTTAAAGAACCATGCAAGAGTGATTATAAGTTCATGTCAAGTGCAAAAATTATTGGTAACCATGCTAAGTCTACAAGGGCACACATCAGAGTCAAACTTGAGATCTCTTATGCAAAAAACAAATAAGCAATACCTCACCTTTCACTCACAAAAGAATATTCACTCAAGAACAAGGGTAAGTGTATCACTCAATTCCAACAAAATCAAATGCATGCTTGACACTTGGTATCATTCCAACTTAAACCACAACATACATTAATAATGACAATCAAAAGGTCTTTATTAGGGTTGTAATGGGGCTAGGGACAAGGTATGTCAAGAAAGGCCAAAATAAGGTGAAGTGTCAAAAGCTAGTAGTCACCATGAATATCATGCACAACACCAAACTTCCTCCCCACACAATTTATTTTCATTTTTTCAACAAAAAGACTTGACTAGTCGAATGAAGGAGGATTACAAAAAACATAAGTATGCTCTCATATTAATATTTTTTTTATGAGAGCTAAGATAAATGTAACAATAATCCTCACTTAGATTTAATTTTGAAAATCGACTATCAAGGTAACAACAAATATTTCCTTAAAAGTTATGAACAAAAGTAACCCTATTTCACACACCTTATTGCTCCCTCAAGTTCCTACTAGCCTTTGACAAAATGGGATCAAGAATACGTAAGGCTAAACAAGAAGAAGGTCATAGGCGAGTAATGTGGTGTGTCACCGAAAGAATAAGATTAAGCTCAAAGGGTTAACTAATTGATCACATAAGAATGGTGTGGATAATTTGGAAATATAGGTTATTCCTAAGTGCCTTTATCATTTTATCATCAATTAATGTCATGTATTTCAAGAAGGAACTCAAACAAGTGCTAGCGATGCAAATGACAAGTGGACACTCAAGCAAAAGAATATAAATGCAAAAGATATGCATATAGGCTCAAAATATCACTTGGTGTGGTAAAACATAATCAATCTCAAGAAATGGTATCCTCAATGCACCTACTTGTACCCAAAGCATGAAGACCAAATCATCTTACACCTAATCATGTCCTTCTAATTTCATGCACAATTCAAATAAGTCTACTAGCTTCACCTTGCTAGTGTAAGTGTGTGAACAAGAACTTTAGCAAATCACTTCTCAAACAAAAGTTAATGGATCATAAGATTATCATAGCATGCAAGGGTGCATCAAGCAACTAGCAATCAATTAACAAGACTAGAATACAAAAAGAACTCTTTTTGATTTTTTGATTTTTTTGGATTTTTTTCAATTTTTACTATTTACACTAAAAACCCTCCCCCATACCTAAATCATGCATTGTCCTCAATGTATGCAAATGCAAAAGAAAAGAGAAATGAGAAAGGTGAGGAAATACCTGATAAGGGATGACGGAGACTGAAAACTACTAGAAATTACAAGAGAAAACAACTCACACACGTCCGCCTGTCACGCGGATGACCCGGGTTCGATCCCCGGCAGCGGCGCCAAAAACTTGTTGTGCTAAAAATAAAGATTTAAATTTGAATCGCAAGCGCACAATTCGTTTCGTTGTAAAATTCAATGATTCGTTCCACAGAGACTAATATTTTCGCATTCCTTAATTTCTAATTTAATCGAATTAGAACAAGTGGGTTTTTGGAAATTTTTGACTTAAGTAATTAATTCTTAAAATTAAAATAAATTAATTCTAAGTTTAAATTACCTAAAAAAATGAAAAGTACAAAAACTAAATTATTCTAAAAATAAAAATTCTAAATTCAAATTAAAACTAGTTTTTTTTAATTATTCTAAAATTTTACATAAAAACTAATTTTTTTCCTAAAACATTTTTTTTTATTTCAAAATAAACAAACCATTTTTTTTATAGAAAATTTAGATCACTAGCAATGCAACTTAAAAAAAAAAAACTCAGTACTAAACCGATTATACAAAACCACAGACTACTCAGCAAACTCAGCTCCATTCATACTAGCAAAGAAACAAGACTCGGCAATCCTAAACTCATTACAAAAATCAAAACTCGCAGAATTTTTATGACTCAGAATTTTGAAGCTACAACTCGGGAAACAACAAACTTCCAACAGCAATTTCCAACAAATAACAAACTGCACACTAAAATTAACAAAAACAACGACTGGACTTGGAAACAAAACGCATAAATGCAGAAATGACACAAACTCAACTCAGTGACTCAAAGAAACTCGACACACTTGACTCGGACATGACTCGCAGCCAAGTAAAAGACAGCAATTCGACTGAAAACCAACCACGACTCGGCCACAACAATCATTCGAAAATCACAGAAAATCACAACACAGTAACTCACAGAAAATCAGAACCCAGCAAACAAAATTCGAACTCTAACATCACAGACCCAGCAAACTAGACAGAATTAATTTCAAACCGAATAGATTCTCAGCACAACAACTCAAGAACAAGCAGAATCAAACAACAACTCGAAACAAAACAAAACCAACAGAACTTGGAAAAACTCAGCATCATTAACTACTCAGAAATCGACTAATTAACTCAGAAATCGCAGCACATAAACTCAGCTCGGAAAAACAATTCGTTCACAGCTCAACACACAGCTTGGCATACTATCCACAACAAATTTACAAAACAAACTCGAACCACAGAACTCGTGGCAAATACTTCGGCATCAAAACTCAAAATTCAACATATCACGACAATAAAGCTAACTGCAGCAATTCGTTAATTAATTTAAAACGTAAACACAAAAGGGGAAAAGGGAATTGGGTTGGGGTTGAATCGAAAGGAAAAAAAAACAATGGGAAGGAAGGTGTGTGTATCGCGGGTGTTGAGGGGAAAGAGAGAAGAACAGAGAGGGGTCGTAGTAATTGAGGCAGAAGAACGGGGTACGGAGATTGTGTTTGTGATGAAAAGAGGAAGGAAAGAGTTGAGCAACTGGGTTTGGGATCGATGGAGAAGAAAAACAGGGAAACTGAAACAAAAATACAGGGGAGAAGTAAAGTCTCGAATTAAACCAAAAAAAAAATTCAGAAAACACAAACAGGAAATTATTGAAACTAATATTTTTGTTGTTTTTTATTATTATTAGAAAATTAACTACGAAAATAAAGACAATTAATTACGGAATTAATTAGAAAATTAAAATTACACTAAAACGAACATTTGAAATTAAAATGGCCCATAATAAAATGGAAATTTAAAGGGGCAAAATTACGAATTAAAACTACGAACAAGAAAATAAAATTTCGTTACTTTCAACCCATAGTGGTTAGCTTTCGCTACTTTGTCCACTACTTGGATTTACGAAAATAACGAAACAAGGCAACAATAACGAATGAGCAAGACAAGAAGTAAATAAAATAAAAATTGCATTAAATATAAGAGAAAAATGGTCCTACAGTTAACTGTAGGGAATTTCCTAAAGTTAAGCTATCAAAACTACGCAGTTTTGATGAATTTTTTTATTTATTTAGAAGGGCCCCGCAGGGGCATTATTGATTGTGCATATGTGTCACAATCTTAATGGTTAACTTTAGGAGAATTTCCTAAAGTTAACTATAGGAACATATTACCCTAAATATAATAGGAGTGTTTACAAGATTTGAAACTAAAGAAAATAAAACTACCCTAAAAATCTAAGTTACTCAATACAAAGGGGGTGAGGGGGTATTTATAGGATAGGAATTAGGGTTAAGGGGGGTGTTGGGTAAATCCCCACCATACATTTGGGTTGTGTGGTGGTGAAATCCTAGCCATCTATTTGTTTCCTTCCCCCTTAAGCTTTGAAGAGTTGATCTTGGCCATACACTTTTCTAATGTGTTGGGTTGATCTCCACCTTCCACTTGTCTTGAATTATTCCTTTTGCTCCAAGCTCCTAATTTTTTTCCTTCTTTCATTTTTGGTCCTTTTTCTTCCTCCTTTTTCCCTTCCTTGCACTTTATTTATTTATTTTGTCATTTCTTTATTTATTTACGATTTACCTGAAATGCAACAAAATAAATTATTAAAACACGAGTTCAAGCAATAAATAGGTAAATAAAATATGCAAAAATATGCACTTATCAGTAATCCCACTCAATCCATTGCCCATCTTTATTCTGCAGTTTATGTATTTGATTAGTTTTTCGTCTTGTACTAGTAGAGTCGCGAAAATATATATTGTTTTGATCCCCGGATTACAACCACAATTGTTTTGATCTTTGTCGCCAAAAGATTTCACGTTGATCAAGTATAAGAAACAAGTTCTTCTTCACTTCTTTATATCGAGCCACAGATTGTCTGTCTCTTTTATTTCTCAACTGATTCAACTCAACTTTGCATGTCTTAATTCTGACACTAAATTTACCTGTAATTTCTTGACCCTATATCGCCAATGTTTTTCCAAAATGCTTCACTTTATTCTAAATATCAGTATTCAGTGATCCTTCCCAATCATTTTTCACCAACTGTTTACACATCGGTTCCGTTAGCCACGTCTTCTCAAACCTAAATCGACTTGACCCCGTGTTTTTCTCAACTTTTTTTGGTACCAAGAAGATTGGACTATGGTCTGAAGATGACCCTTCCAAGTTATAATGCTTCGCAACTGGGAATAGTGACAGCCAAAAGGTTAGGGTTGAAGCTTTATTAAGATGAATTTCAATCCACTCATCAGTATCTCGACCCCTCTCCCAAGTATACATATGCCCAATCAAATCCATATTAGTTAACTCTGTGGCTGCCGGTGTTTCGTTAAAATCCTCTACAAGCCATCTAGGGTGAGGAGCACCACCTCTTTTATCTTCTTGAGACACCATATTATTCATATCTCCAATGATACACCATTGCAAGTTCGTTTCTCTAGCTAAGTGTTTTAGAAGTTCCTTTGTTTTTTTTGGGTTAAGCTCTATCGAGTTCACCATACACTCCTGTTAATCTCCACGTACTCATCCCTTCAAATTTTGTATCAACATCGATGTGATTCTTCGAGAAGCCTCTAATTTTACTTGGTCCATCTCCTTCCAAAGCAGCGCCAACCCCCCACTTTTACCCTGGGATTATACTACAAACAAGCCCTCAAACCCTATTTTCCTTCTGATCCACTCCATTTTATCTTTCTTACTAATCATTTCACAAAAAATACAAACGTATGCATTTCTCGACAAACTACGCCGTTAGGATCTGAATATTCCAATGGAACCAAGCCCTCGGTAATTCCAACTTAATGTACTCACAATGCTAGGAAGGCCTGTTTCATAGAGTGAAAGGCATATGACTCAGCCTATTTGTAGTTAGAGGATCCTAATTCAATTAAACTAGATTGTAATAAGTAAATAATATTACCTGTCACAGGAATCTCAGAAGATGCTATCTGTCAGAAGAAAAATCAACATGTCAATCTATAGTTTTGATGTCTTACACTGGAAGAAGTTCAGTTTACTGATCAAGCCTCAGTGTAGCATTCAAAGTGATGGATTTATTTTTAAAAGGACAGAGATTTCTATCAGTGACAATGAAACAGTTTCAGTACAAATGTATTTGAAGAAAAGTCAAGAAAAGAAAAAGACCACAGCTTAAAGTCAAGATGAAGAACAGAGATTGGAGTTAGTCGTTCATGAACCAGACAGTACATCGAGCGTCAACATCGAACCAGTGTATGTTCTTTATTAAATTACGTGGTACTAAGTGAAGTGTTGTCTACTAAAGGATATGTATTAATTCTCCTTTAATTAATTAAATCAAATAATTAATTTAACTAAATAAATTAATTCTATTCGAATTAATATATTTGTTAAAGTAATTATTAAATTAATTAAATCTGAATTAATATGTAAAAGAAATAATTATTTAAATGATTGTTGCAAATCATTTGATTAATTATAAGCTGAAAATATATGATAATATAACCATCAAAGGATAGTTATATTCAGTTAATGTTGGACAGTCATACACAGTTCAAGTTGGACAGTCATATACAGTGCAAGTGTGACAGTCATATTCAGTTCAAGTGTGACAGTTATATTCAGTTCAAGTGTGACAGTCATATTCAGTTCAAGTGTGACAGTTATATTCATTTCAAGTGTGACAGTTATATTCAGTTCAAACTGGACAGTCATATTTAGTACAAACTGAGACAGTCATATCTAGTTCAAACTGGATAGTTATACCGAAAGTTATATTGGATGGATTGTTATATTCAGTTCAAACAGACAGTCATATTACTTGCAAAGGGATAGTCATACCGATTGTTATATCAGCCAGCAAATAGTTATATCAAGCTCAACGGATAGTCATATTTAACTACAATATGACTATGATTAAACAAGTGATCAGTTGGCTATATAAAGAGACAGAAGCATCAGACTTGTACACAACACAGACACACGAAAACTCACAGGAAGAAAAAGGAGACCCAAAAACATATCATTTCTTTCATCTTCAAGCAATTAAATTGCCATAAATTCTTGAGTTCCTTGTAACAAAAATTGTATCCATTGTAACTTAATTATTTGTGACTTGTGTACTACTAGCGAATTAAGTTTCCTAGTTCTTGACTTGATATCTTGATTTTTATTAACTAAATTAGAAAAGTTCATGTCGAATTTTCTAATTAGTTATTAATTACTTGATAATCATTTGTATTGATTTTGTAACACCCATCAAGTTAATATATTGTTATATTCAACTTGAAATTTGTGTTATTTATATTCCGCACAAATTTGTTTGAATTAAATTTTATTCATAAGACAAATTTGGAGAAAATGATATAGATTGTATTCAACCCCCCCTTCTACAATCTTATTGGACCTAACAATTGGTATCCGAGCCGATTGATTGATACACAAATCAAGATCCTATTTTTACTCAATCAAAAATCAAGCACGAATTTTTAACTCTCTTAAAAATTCATCATGTCAACCAAAGGCATTGTTAAAATTCCTATCTTTAATAAAGATAACTATGACATGTGGAAAAATAAAATGGAATTGTTTCTTGATGTTACAAATCCAAATTATTTGTGGGTTTTGAAAAATGGACCAAAAACTCCTATGCAACATGATGTTGAAATCGTTACAAATGGAGTAGTAACAACACCTGCTAAATTCTATCCAAAGGACCCTAAGAACTTTACTGCTGAAGATAAAGAGGAAGCTGGACTGGATAAAAATTTCAGACTCATTTTAATAGATTCCCTCGATGCTGTAATGTATAGCCATGTGATGAATTGTAAAACCGCTAAGCACATCTGGGAAACTATTGAAACTATCAATGAAGGAACTGATGAAGTCAGGGAAAACAGACTTCAAATTTTGACCTCTGAATATGAACACTTTAGAGCTGGCCCTAACGAAGGCATTCAGGAAGTGTTCGAAAGGTATAACAAAATAATCAAGAACTTGCAAGTTCATGGCAAGCAATATACCCAGAAGGAGATTAACATGAAGTTTTTACTGACTATGCCTACTCACTTGGAGCATAGAATAACTGCCATTAGAGAATCCAGAGATTTAACCAAGACTGCTCTTGAAAGGCTGTTTGGTGTTCTGAAAACATATGAATTAGAACAAGTACAGCAGAAGGAGTTCTCTGGCAAAGGCAGAATTGCAAGTTCTTCTACAGCTCTGGTAGCTTAGGTTCCTAAGGAAGTCGAAGCTAAACTTGTTCAATCTCATAGCTTCAACAAGGAACAAACTGAAGTTGAACATGGCCAAACACCAGCTACTCAGGATGGTAGTGAATTCTATTCACTAGAAGAGCTGGATCAATTAGAAGATGAATCTATGGCGATGTTGGTGAGACAATTCAGTAACTTCAGATTTAGAAGAAATCCAAAGTTCAGGTTTAAGTCAAATAACAGATTTCAGAGAGGAGGTTCTTCGTCCTCTAGTAACAGAGGAGGTTACAAAACTGGAACTGTTGACAGAAGCAAGATTCGTTGCTTCAACTGTAATGAGTTGGGACACTTTGCTACTGAGTGTCAGAAACCCAGGCAAGCACAGAAGAAAGATTATGCTTCTGAAAAGAAGAAGACTGGAAGAGCTTATGTAGCTGCTGGTAAAAGCTGGGATGACACAGATAGTGAAGATGAAGAATATGGAAACTTTGCGCTGGTGGCAAATGCTGAATCATCAACTTATTACACCACACCGGTAACTCTTACTGATGATGAGTTAATTTATAGCTTACGTAATTGCTTGACTAATGCACAAAAAGGGTACGAGAGAATAAGTCTTGTTAAAACTAAACTTGAAAATGAAGTGTTAGATTTAAAAAAGGTGCAGATTAATCAAGATAAGAATATAGAAGAAATAGCTAGACTTAACTGCAGAGATAAGTCGCTAGGAGAATACATGGTAAAACAAGTTGATAGGATTGCTGAACAAGACATCAGGATTAAAGAACTTGAAACACAGATTAGAGCTTGTTATAATACTGTTAAAGTTTCTAAAGAGTTCTTCAACAAACAAGCAGTAGAACGAACTGTAGGAATAGGGTTTGATTACAATCAAGCTGTTGGTTCTTTGAGCAATCATTCTCCTAATCCTATTTCAGCTAAAGAAAGAGGTATACCACACATTCTCAAGAATGTTGAAAAACCAATGTTTAAAAAATCTGTTGTTGAACCACCCAATATGCTTTCTATTGTCATTCAGGAAGAAATGAAAAATGAGGACAGTGCTAATGGCATAGTCCTTGATAATGACAAATCTGCTAAGGAACAAGTTAAGGTTGTTGAGTTAACTAGTTCTTCTCAAATTGGGTTAAGTGACAACAAGTTGAAAAAGAACAATAACAAGTCTGACATGCATGCTATGCCTATTATTGATTCTTCTCATAAAGCATGTGGTGTTGTCAATTGTATGTCTTGTGCTTTTAATATCATGTCTGCTTACTTTTCTGGTAATCATGCATGTGCTGATAAGACTGCCCCTAGACAACATATGAACAGAAACAAAAATGTCAGATCAATGACTGCTAGTCCTCCTTATGTTAGGAGAGAAACATTTGTACCTAAGCCTAAACAAAGTTCTACTAAGGCTGTTTACAAGGTTAAATGTCCAGTCAATGAAACAAGTGTTATTGTTCCTAAAGAAACGTGGATACCTAGAATAAAACAGAAGCTTGTCAAATCTGTTTATAAAGTGAAATGTTTGTTAAATAAGGGTAAAGCTGTTGTTAAAGTGAAGAATGTTGTTTTGCCTGACAAAGGCCAATTCTTTAAGTATTCTGGACCCAATCAAATTTGGGTTCCGAAGAAGGTTTAATCCGTTTGTCATTGCAGGGTGTTGAGCAGGTTGAACGAGTGACCTGGATCTTGGACAGTGGATGTTCGAGGCATATGACTGGTGACAGAACCCTGCTGACAAATGTGCTGGAGAAGGCCGGCCCAGTGGTTACCTTTGGAGATAACAGCAAAGGTAGAACTGATGGATATGGCAGACTTGAAGCTGGAAATGTTATCATTGATGAAGTCTCTTTTGTGAAGGGACTTGAGCATAATTTGCTCAGTGTCAGTCAATTCTGTGATAAAGATTATGAAGTTCATTTCAACAAGAAGAATTGTCTAATTTCACACAAGAGACATGAAAAGCCACAACTGACAGGAGTTAGAAAAGGCAACATGTACGTAGCCAACATGAACTCAGGAAGCACTGAAGAAATCACTTGCTTCTACACCAAAGCATCTAATGATGAGAGTTGGCTATGGCACAAGAAACTTTCTCATCTCAATTTCAAGACAATTAATTCTCTAGTTAAAAGAGAGTTGGTGAGAGGTTTGCCTTCAATGGAATTCACTCAAGAAGGACTGTGTGATGCATGCCAAAAAGGTAAGCTAAAAAGGGCAAGTCACAGGAGCACTGACACATCTTCAATAACTGAACCATTACAATTACTTCATATGGATTTGTTTGGTCCAGTTAATGTGATGTCTATGTCAAGGAAGAGATATGATTTAGTGATTGTTGATGATTTTTCAAAATACACATGGGTCCTGTTTTTGAATTCTAAAGATGAGACTCCACAACTGGTGATTGATCACATCAAGTTAATTGAGCGAGATTCTACATATCCAGTGAGAGCTATAAGATCAGACAATGGAACTGAATTAAAGAATGCAGTTCTAAATGACTTTTGCACTGAGAAGGGTATAACCAGACAATACTCAGCTCCAAGAACTCCTCAGCAAAATGGGGTAGTGGAAAGAAAGAATAGAACCTTGATTGAAGCTGCACGTACTATGTTAAGTGAATCAAGGCTTCCATTGTACTTTTGGGCTGAAGCTGTCAACACTGCGTGCCATACCCAGAATCGAACTCAAACACTTTCATGTATTTGGGGCAAAATTCTTTTTGCTTAAAGAAGGTGATGATCAAGGTGGTAAATTCGATACCAAAGCATTTGAATCAATTTTTATTGGTTATTCAATGAGGGCATACCGGGTGTATGTGATTGATGAACAGAAGATGATGG
The DNA here is from genome assembly GCA_036435485.1 of Saposhnikovia divaricata. Lineage (NCBI taxonomy): Eukaryota > Viridiplantae > Streptophyta > Magnoliopsida > Apiales > Apiaceae > Saposhnikovia > Saposhnikovia divaricata. The sequence continues at coordinate 59,600,185 of CM071597.1, read as the reverse complement.
AAAGTGTCAATGTTACATTTGATGACACTAAACTCCCTAGTATCCAAACTGAGGATCCATCTGAAAAGATATCTTTCGATGACATGACAGATACAGATTCAGATGATGATAATGCACCTGAGATTTTTGCTGATGCTAATGACAATGATGATGATCAGGGTAATGGTGATGAAAACAATGATAATAATCAAAATTCCCCTGACTCTTCTAAACAATCATCATCTAGTCAACCTGGCAACAACTCAGGGGGAGACAATGAAGGGTCAACTGATCACACACAACATCACAATGAAGAACAAGGCGAATCATCAAGATCTAATCTTCCCAGACAGACTGTTTGGAATAAAGCTCATCCTTTTGAGCTAATCATTGGTGATCCAGTTGTTGGTGTGAAGACTAGAAGAGCTTTTCAGAATCAATGTAATTATTCAGGGTTTCTGTCTGAAATGGAACCTAAGAAAACTGAAGAAGCTCTGTCTGATCCTGATTAGGTGATTGCTATGCAAGATGAACTCAATCAATTTAAACAACAAGAAGTTTGGAAGCTGGTACCCAGACCTACAGACAGACCAGTGGTTGGCACTAGGTGGGTATTCAGAACAAACTTGATGAAGATGGCACAGTGACGAGAAATAAAGCAAGACTGGTAGCAAAGGGTTACTCCCAATCTGAAGGCATTGACTATGATGAGACCTATGCTCCAGTGGCTAGACTTGAGGCCATAAGAATATTCTTGGCATTCGCAGCATTCTCAAACTTTAAAGTTTATCAAATGGATGTCAAGAGTGCTTTCTTGAATGGCAAGCTAGATGAAGAGGTTTATGTAGAACAGCCCCCTGGCTTTGAAGATCCAGATCTAATAGACTATGTCTACTTCCTTTTCAAGGCTGTCTATGGTCTTAAGCAAGCACCAAGGAAATGGTATGACACTCTCTCTGAATTTTTAATTGAAAATGGTTTTGTTAGAGGTGTCATAGACAAAACTCTCTTTACAAAGAAACATAAGAATGATACAATTCTAGTCCAAGTCTATGTGGACGATATAATATTCGGGTCTACTAATGATCTTCTTTGCAAGAAATTTGGTAAATTAATGCAGGGTAAGTTTGAAATGAGCATGATGGGTGAGCTGAAGTTCTTTCTTGGATTGCAAGTAAGTCAAAGGACAGATGGAATATTTATCTGTCAATCCAAGTATGTCAAAGAGCTTCTCAAGAAATATGAAATGGAGGACTCATCTTCAGCAAGAACACCATCATCCACAGCGGTCAAATTTGGAGCATGTGAAAATTCTGCCAAGGTAGATATCACAAGCTACAAAGGTATGATAGGCTCATTACTTTACCTTACTGCAAGTAGACCTGATATTATGCATGCTACGTGTTTGTGTGCAAGGTTCCAATCGGATCCTAGAGATGTTCATCTCATTGCTGTTAAACGAATCCTGAGATATCTTAAGGGTACACCTAACTTAGGCATCTGGTACCCTAAAGATTCTGGTTTTAATCTTGTTGGATATACAGATTCAGATTATGCAGGAAGTGTTGTGGATAGAAAAAGCACATCTGGGAGTTGTCAATTCCTAGGTGGTAGACTGGTTTCCTGATACAGCAAGAAACAACAAACAGTTTCCAACTCAACAGCTGAAGCTGAATATATAGCTGCTGGAAGCTGTTGCGCACAGATTTTGTGGATCAGGAATCAGCTGAGAGACTATGGCTTTGTACTTGATAAAATTCCAATTTTATGTGACAATACAAGTGCCATAGCAATCTCTAACAATCCTGTGCAGCACACAAGGACAAAGCATATTGACATCAGGTATCATTTTATTCGAGAGCATGTCATGAATGGTACCGTGGAGTTACTTTTTGTACCTACGGAAGAACAAACATCAGATATTTTTACTAAGTCTCTTGACGAATCCACATTTACCAGAATTGTTGGTGAATTGGGTATGTTAAATAGTCCTAGTAATTAAACTGGTTAATATCTGAGGTTTGATCTTTAATAATTTACAAGTGATTGATGTGTAAATATTTGTTATTAAAATCACTTGTATAATTATTTTATCAACTTATACTTTTGCTTGTTTCTTCTTAAATCATTGTTATTATCTTCTCTATATATTTTTAATTACTTCTTGTGATTTTAGAATAATTCATTTTCTTTAAAAATATTTTTCTCGAATTTTACAAGCTGTAATTTATGAGAAATCTATTTTTCTTGAAAATGTTATTATCTTAAATTCAGTTTAATTATTTTTGTTGTTTAAATAAATTATAGTTTCTTTTTGAATAATTTTCTATATGGAAATTATTTTATTAGAAAATTTATAGATTTATTAATTCATCAGAAATAATTATGTAAATATTTAGTATGTTATTTTATTTGATTTGTAGTGTTTGTCCTTTTGTTATTAATGTTTGATTTCGTAAAAGGGACTACATATGATCGTTTTTAATAATTTTTATTATGTCTGCTAATGTTAGTGTAAATTAATGTGTTATTTATAATATATTATTTAATAATTAAGTTGTTTTATTATTAGAATTTATTACTTGTAAAAATTCTGTTAATATTCGATTTTTAGGATAGTTATATTAGCTGTTTTGTTGAAATATAACTATCGGTATAACAATCCATCTGATTGTTATATTCGAATTTGTCATAGTTATATTAGTTAAAATTAGTGTAATATAACTTAGTAATAAGATAGTTATAATATTGTTTTCTGTAAATATAACTGTTATTAATTAATAGTTATATTGTGTGTTTTACTCGAAATATGACTATCGGTATAACTATTTATTCGATTGTCATATTATTTGTTTTTCGGTAGTCATTTTAGCAAACAATATGCAATATAACTTTGTACAGGTTAGTTATATTTCGGTTTGTTCGCAATATAACTATCGGTATGACTATCAACCGATAGTTATATTAGGAACGTTTTATATATAAACTGATAGTTATATTGGATAGTCATATTATTTCACTGTTCTTGTAACTCGCGTGTTAAGTCACCGAGTCTCTCTCTTGCGATACATACATATACACGCATATATTGGTCGAATTGCTGCCCGATTTTTGACTCGATTAACACTGATATCACGTTTAAAAGATCAACAATCGATTACCCAGTTGATAATCATCATTTCAACAGTTTAAATGTGAGAATTGATTGATTTTTGTGTTCTTGAGTTTCAAAACTTCGATTTTTCGATCTAAAATTCTAAACGATTGGTTGTGTTTTTCCAAAAACTAAAAATATACGTGTGTTTGTACTGATATCAAGATCATTGCCTCAAATTTTCAGAATTTTTGGTGAAGATTTCAAGTTTTCGAATTTTTAATTGTTTATTAATTCGAATTTTGTGGTTTAATTGGGTTAATTGTTGAATTTTGCAGATCCCTTAATTTTAATCCCTGATTTGGAATGGCTGGTGCTTATAATAATTTTGAGGTTGTTAATCACAATTTTATTGGATATTTTAATCCCGAGGATTGCTCGGTTGATCGGTTCAAGCCATGGATAACGTTTCTGAACGAACAAAATATCTGTAGCTATGCTATAACTGCAAATATTCCCATGAAATATGGCCCTCTTAAACTAATGTGTACTACAGCTGTGGTGGCCCTAGATGGAAGCTCGTTTTCTTTTGATTTTAATGATAAGACATATACAGTGGATGAATCTGTCTTCAATGCAGCGCTGGGACTTCCAACTGAACAGTTTGCTGAATTGCCGTCAAGTGATGAGCTGACTCAATTCTTTACAAATCTAAACTATCAAGGTCAAGTGGATCTCAACCGACCACTCAAAAGCAACCTTGTTCAACAGTGGAACATCTTCTTCGAGATCATAGCAAAGGTATTTGCCAACTCTACCAAGAGTAACAATACTGTCATCACAGGTATGTTACAGTCTATTGGTTACTCAATTGCTCATAACAGAAGGATCAATGTTGGTAGCTTGCTCTGGTCTATATTGATAAAACGGTTGAGAAAGGCTAGAAAGGAGTTTGGAAGACGTAAAAAGGTTAAGTGTCATTATCCTCGATTTTTGACACTAATGTTTAATCATCTTATGCCTAAGGATCAACCTGAACCTTTTCCAAATGATCGAATTCAATGGTCTGGTAAACCAAACAAGAAGTTCTACACTAGGTTGGATACTTCTAAGGTTTTGTTGCATGTTCCAGTGGTCATAACACCATATATGTCCATATTCATAAATTTACAAAATGTTATGCCTCAACCAGTTGATGGGTTACTTGCAATTGTACAAGCTCCACAACCTGAAGCAGAACAAGTTCCAGAACCTCAACCTGATCCTGAACCCTTAATTGCTCTTGAACATCAACTTCCAGTGGATCAACCCACTCAGAGTGAGAATGTTGCAAATGTTAATGATCAGGTAATTCACTCAACTTCTTCGCAATCTCAATATCTTTCTGATAGTCAAATAATTGTGAGAAGTGACCAAGGGGTTGTAGAACCACAACCTCCTACCAAGGTCAATGCACCAAACACCAATCCTAAATTCTCCAAACACTATCAAAGAAAGAAATTGTCAGCCAAAAGATCTAACCCTAGTAGTGATATCTTGAGTGAAACAACAGATTTGCCTTTACAAAAGAGAAGTAAAACTATATCTGAGGCAACTGCAAACCCTTTCGTTTCTTCAAGCTCACCTCTGTTACTTACAATGGGGGAAGACTTTTTCTTAAATGAAGCTGATAACTTTGTCATGGAAGAAGAGCAAGTTACAGTGCCTGCCATTGTTACGGCAGAAGAACCCTCACAGGTTGATAGGGATTTGTGAACTCCCATTGCACCACCATTGACCTTCCAAGAGGAGGCTAGGGTGATTTTAAATGCTGGTACAATGGATGCAGCTCAGGAATATGAGAGGAGTGATGTGAGAATTACCTCAAATCTGAGTGAAACACTAGCACGTGAGGTGAGTGATAATCATAGAGCGATTGAGGTGAGAGCACACAATGACACATACACTTTATCTCTCATGGCACAACTCGATCAAATGAAAGTGTAAGAACCCTAATTTTGGTAATATTTTCTTTTATATAATATCATATGACATTGTGAATTTGGAACCTTTTGATTCGTCCATGTTGTTTAATGGAATTGAATTATCTGAGAAACTATGTTGTTACATTCACCATGTTAGATAAAGGGAAGGTTGTTGAAGGCAAGAGTCTTATTGTTAGTAAGAATTATAAAAACTTGGGACTTGAGAGTTATTGGAGTATTAAAAGATTTATTAGGAATTGTGACGAGGAGTTATGGATATTCGAGGAATTTACACAATTAAGTACTTAAGGAATTACAAGGGAAATCTCTACGCGACAAAATATTATTACGAGAAATTAATTAAGATACGATACGAATTAAAGATTAAGTGACAAGCATTGGTGGAAGAATAATGATACATATAACAACCCGAATTTTCAAAATAAATTTATTATTTTGCATTGACCGATAGATTTGACGAGAATATAATATTTAAATATTAGTTATAATATTTATTCGTATGTGATACAATTATGTGATTAAATGTTACGTGTTTAAATGTTTATCTGTACGTTCTATTAATTGTTGTAGATACGGTTTTTCAAAATATTCGATTCAGTAATTATTTTAGTTCAAGGTTATTATTTTAATTAAATAAACGATACGTGTATGTGTATTTTATTCGTTTCTTAAAATTTTTGGATTTTAATGTATCGTGTTTTAAAATTTTTAGACGATACGAAAATTTCGTTACGGATATATTTTTATCGTTTAAATAAATTTTACGAAACAAAAATAGAAATTAAGGGTATTAGAAATGTATCGGTGTGTATATTATGTGTTCCGTGTTAATTGCTAATGTTCGGGGTTTTTCTCGTAAAACGAATCCATTAAAATATCTTTTACTCCGTACCCCGTAATTACTAATTATAGGGGCTTTACTTAAAAGACTTGGTTCTTTTACTAGTACTCTATGTTCTTATAATTATTTTCTCGTTTTTCGTGTCCGTTTCATTGTTGATATCTTTCTTTTGGATAAACATCTATTTTGGTTCGTCTATTTCTTAATTATTCGTATGTATTGGTACATCGTTCGTACCAATGTTTTATCCGTTGAGCCAAAAATATTTTTAAAATGCGAGATAAATACATTTTTGATTCGTATTTATCGTTTATTAGTCCAGAGTATAATTATTGTAATTATCCGTATATCTTTGATATTTATCTTTTTAAACGATTAGTTTTTTTTTTTCGATTTTAACGATTCATCGATTCATTATCGAACCAAAAATAGTTTTCGATGTACTAATATTCGTTAAATATAAATAGCCTAAAATTATTTTTATTTATTTACAAAAATCATAAAAAAAATCAGATTTTTACAAAAGTTAAATAGTAAAGTAGATTTTCTCTCTCTTGTTCTTCAAGATCAAACTCAATTTGGAGGTGATGCCGATCTCGGATTTTGGCGTGCAACCACTCAAATCGAAGCTCTTGACATCTAGTTTCATAATCTACAATCAGTTTTCATGTTGGGTAAATTTCTGATTTTATATTAATTTTCTTTTGAATCTGGAAAATTAGGGTTCATCTTAGATTTTGGGGTTTTTATTTTATGAGCTTTTCCAGTGAAACTGATGAAGATTATAGCTTTATTTTGATGCTATGAGTCTAATTATGTGATCAATTTCATCATTATAATGCCCGATTTTCAAATTCGAAATTAGGGTTCTTGAGCAAATTAGGGCTTTTTAATTGGTGAATTGTTTGCTTGTTTTGATGATTCCTATAGCTTTGTATGATGATTTGGAGTTAATTCACGTGTTTAAACTGAATGTTGGTGTTCGAAATTGTATGGGTCGAATTATTTAGTTTTCTTGAAATTTCAAATCATTCTTTCAAAGCTTGTGTTGATTGTTTGTATGTAAGGTGTTAGGGGTTAGATTGTACAAGTTATGGGCTTTGATTTGTGATGTTAAACGCACGATTTGGTGTAGAAACGAGGGAGAACGATTCCGGCCGAATTTGGGTTCAAGCCCGCCGGATTTCGGCCGCGTTTTTGTTGTTTTCGTTGGCACGGTTGAGTTTGTCGTGAAATTTTAGTAAAGATCCATATATTATACGCTTGATTTGGTTTAGTTATGTGAAAGTTATGGTCGCCGGAACTTTTGGAGATTACCGGAAAATTTCCGGATTCCGGCAAACCTCCATTAAAGCTGTCATGAAGTATTCATCGTGTTCTTCGTGAGGGAGATGATGAGCAGTAGCGTTTGATCTTCTTTCCCAGGTGGGGAAGATGATGAATAGTGTTTTTGAATAAAAATTTTATTTTTTTATTTTAAATTTCTAAAAATCAGAAAAATTATTTTATATAATTATTTAATTATTATTTGAGTTATTTAAATATTTAAATAATTAATATTTATTATTTATTTAATTCAAAAAAATAATAATAATAATTTAATTTCGAAAATTGATTTTTAAATATTGATTTTTACTTTAAAATTAATTTAAAAATAGGATTTAATTTCAGAAAAATTATTTTTAAATTCTGAAATATTTATTTAATATTCTGTAATTTATTTTACAGATTTATTTCGGAAATCTTAATTATCTATTATTTTCCAAAAATTAATTTAATTTTGGAAAATGATTTAAAAATGATTTAAAAATAGGAAAATATTCCTAAAAATATATTTTAATCATTTAAAAATTTCTAATTAATTCCAAAATTTATTTTGGACTTCCTTTTAATTGTAAGAGATAGTTAATCTTTTTAAATGATTGTGTGAGTCTTAATTGTACGATTAACTAGCGTAACGAGTTCGATTAAATCCAATTAAATTAGATTTAATTTTCACGAGTCATCTTAATGACTCGAGACGTATTATAAAGATGTCAAAATATATTTTATTTAATTTGAGATGTTTTACGAAACGTCGAGCTGATTATTATTTTACGAGTCGAGTCAAGTATTAATAATCGAGTTTGACCGTTGTATTTGATAAATGTTTATATGTTATAATTTGATTTAATTGAGTCGTTTATTAAATATTATTACATTTTACATGTCAGTTACGTGATTAAGTTACGTGTGTCCATTAAATGTTTCTTATATGTTACATGTCATCGTGATTACGTATTTAATCGAGTATGCTTATGTGATTAACCGTATGTGTTATGTGATTTAATTTAAACATGATTAGAGTATGCGTACAAACGTTGGTAGACCATAGATTTATTCTGAAGACTGAAGTGTCGTCTTGTATTTAATGGTAGAATTGACGTGCGGGCTCGATCGAGGTAGTTCGGACTCGTGGCAGTCGTAGGAGCAAATAAGATCGATCGGGAAGAAGATCGTTGTGTTATTTCGGATCTACGTCATAGCTAGCGACTAAGGATCAAATAGACATAAAGTGTGGGGTAGCTAGCAGTCAGAATATTAGTCAGCTTCTAGCAGAGTTTAAGCTCCGAATAAGGCAAGTTACCTAACCGTACTCTTTTATTCAGAGTATGTTTAATTTTCCTTAAATTTTATGCCGAATGTTTTATTTAAAAACTCGTAATCATCGAGAACCCGTTTAAATTAATCAAATCAGTTCTTATCACTTCCAACTTATGATCGAGCATGTGTGTATCATGTTTTAAAAGTTTATGATTGTTTTTAATAAAAGATCTTTACATCTTCAAATTTAACTCTGTTATATAAATATTCAGTGAGAAACTGTTATTTAAGAATTTCACTGATTTGGTAGTTTTACTGCCCAATTGTTTTAAAATGTTATTCCTACAATATAAGTTAGGAATAAAACTTTAGAGATGCTTATCCCTTGATCTCTAGACAAAAATGTTTTGTTTTGATATGTGAATATGTTTAGCGTAAGAGGCCGGTTGCAGGTCCAGCTTTAAAAGAGACTAGTGACGGTCTTCTTTAGGCCAATAGCAATAAGTGCCATCAGGATCCATATTTTTATAGCCTGTACATCATGTGTGCATGGTTTTTGGGTTAAGCGGGACTGATCATCAGCTTAACTCTTGCAACTGTTGATATTCCACATATCACTTAAGGGAAAAAAAGAAATTCATATTTGACTGGAAATAATGTTGTTAGATAAAAGATACTTTTATTAAACTGTAGTCTGTTTGAAATTTCCTTTCATACAATCTTTACTCGTGTTACAAAATTTCGACCCTGGTTCTATAAATTGTATCGGTTCTTTTTCAAAAGAGATACTTCATTGAACTGTTGCTTGTTTTCAAATATACTCTTGTGTTATACAAAGAAATGTTTTCTTATTTACTTCTATTTCTTTCACAAAAGTTTTGAAAGATATCAATTCGCTATCGGATTTGAAAATTCCCTTTTTAACTTATGTTGAAAAGTATTTTAGTATATTCTATTATATACTTGCTGAGCATTTCTTTCGCTCATTCTTGCTTTTGTTTTAAATCTTGTTTTTCAGAGATAGATAGTTGATGCGGTTGACTTAGTTTAGCTCGAAGCAGGGCAAATCTTGGATCGAGTTGATGTTTGGCTCAGAGCGATTCTGTCTTTTGAGTTTGTCTACTAGATGTTTAGTTAGACTGGTATGGTATTCATATTCTTGTGTTGTATTATTTGTTGTATTAGAATATTGTGGCCGTTGTATACCTTATGTCAAGGTGATACCAACAGCATAAGATTGTATAAAAGAAATTGTTGTGTTTAGAGATTTGATTTGTAATAAAAGAAGTTATTATTATGAGTGTTTTTGGATTTCTTGTTTCCAAGTCTATAACCTGAAAAGATCTTGTTAGGTTGGGGGTCGGATGTCATGTTTTAGATTAAATATTAGCAGGTGATTGTTTGATTATTAAGGTTTTCCGCAGTAGCGACCCATATCCCTGACCCCGGATTTGGGGGCGTTACAAGTTGGTATCAGAGCTGAGGTTATAGAAACTAGAAACAAGAGAGAGTGTAGGATTATATATAGTTATGTGAGAGTGTCTAAACTCACATAGAGTTTGTGTTGGACTACTGGATGTAGTACCAATAAGTGAGTAAGAATGGGGTGTCTGAATTAAGAATTTGCTGAGTTAGATCTGGCTACTTATGGTTTTAGATGATTCATGGATATAGTTGTGTACTTTCCGACCTATAGATAACTTTAGCAGGACATTAAAGGATGGATAGTTAGTATCTGGTAATATGATAGTGATATATTGAGACTGTCGTTGTATTGCGGGATCTTTGGATGAGTATGATAGGGTACGAGTTAAAGTTACTTGTTTGTAAAACTTTTTGAGTTAGGAAAGTGATGTAATATAGTAAATGGATTGATTGGTGGATTCTAATATTTGGATTGACTATAGTGATAAAATGGTGATGTTGAGATTATTCGGTAAGGATGAGATTATATTTCAAAGGAAAAAGGACTGAGAATTTCAGGAAATGACTTGAATGGAAAGGCTGTGATGCCAAAGATGATAAGCTTATTTAGCAGATGTGATTGGTACGTGAATATAAACATTAGTATAGATAAGGTTATAAAAATGATTGGATTCGAGGATGTAGCTCCTAACGACCTTCTAAGTACCACTTATTAGAGATATAGAATTTATCGTTGATTTATTAATAAGAGCAGCACCGTAGCAAAGTCTTCTTATAGATTGGAACACTCTCATGAGATGATTGTGCCGAGTTGGATAGATATGCTTGTGATTGTAAATAGTTGCAGTGGAGTCCTTGGAGACCATTGTGAGTTGTCGTCGACATAGGGAATCGTGTATCTTAAGACGTTGTGGAGAGAGTTTAAAATTGATCGATCGTTTGTTAGAAGAACCAGCAGAGGATGCATCAGTGGAGATCGGGGCAATCATTCTTTTCATCTATGATTTATTTAACTCTCCTTCAATGGAAGTTTTGTTTGAAGATATATTCCGTCTTCTAAGTATAGATCTTTTAAATATTTGAGCTCACCCGAATGTGGGGTTTTGATTGTGTCAGAGGCTATCATAATACCTATTTTTCAGGATTTTTGAGGCCCTGCCAAATTTATTCAAATCAAACTTCCGCCTTTATTTTTCTAGTGGTGGGTAAAATTTTATTCGTGGTACAGCACTACCTTTTCGTTATGTGCTAGTATCCTCTCCCGTTAAATTTTTCTTTCGGGATTAACACCCTAGGAATTTGCCTAGTTTTATCCAAGGTATGCGTTTGAAAGTTTCTCGTTGTAAGATGATATTTATTTGCTTAATCAGAAATTTCATTTCAAAACTCCTTACTCTAACTGAGACAAACAACCCTATTATATAGGGGACACAAGAACTATCTGTCTGTGTGATAGAAATTGGATGGGACGCCATCACTTGTGTGTTGTGTAATACAAGAAGGCTAATTACCTTTAGTAATGTCTTAACTAAGACACGCAACGTTGAGTTTCCTAGATCATATTGATCTCTCAGTTATTCCTTTGTAATCTTCAATGGTTACGTAAAATTCTTAAAATTTTTCGATCACATTATGTGACATTCAAATTGTTAAGGAATTTCTTCTATTCAAGGGTTCCATCATTTCAGTTATTTTTCAACATTCTTTTGTGACTTAAGATTGGTGTACAAATTGTTTTAGTCGCGAAGTTGCAGTGATTACCGTAGACCGTTGGAACTTTAGTTAGAGGGAAGCGGTGCGTCCTAGAACCTCGTTCTTTCTTCTGTTGATTCCGAGGACGGAATCCTGTTAAGGGGGAATATTATAACAACCCGAATTTTCAAAATAAATTTATTATTTTGCATTGACCGATAGATTTGACGAGAATATAATATTTAAATATTAGTTATAATATTTAGTCGTATGTGATACAATTATGTGATTAAATGTTACGTGTTTAAATGTTTATCTGTACGTTCTATTAATTGTTGTAGATACGGTTTTTCAAAATATTCGATTCAGTAATTATTTTAGTTCAAGGTTATTATTTTAATTAAATAAACGATACGTGTATGTGTATTTTATTCGTTTCTTAAAATTTTTGGATTTTAATGTATCGTGTTTTAAAATTTTTAGACGATACGAAAATTTCGTTACGGATATATTTTTATCGTTTAAATAAATTTTACGAAACAAAAATAGAAATTAAGGGTATTAGAAATGTATCGGTGTGTATATTATGTGTTCCGTGTTAATTGCTAATGTTCGGGGTTTTTCTCGTAAAAGGAATCCATTAAAATATCTTTTACTCCGTACCCCGTAATTACTAATTATAGGGGCTTTACTTAAAAGACTTGGTTCTTTTACTAGTACTCTATGTTCTTATAATTATTTTCTCGTTTTTCGTGTCCGTTTCATTGTTGATATCTTTCTTTTGGATAAACATCTATTTTGGTTCGTCTATTTCTTAATTATTCGTATGTATTGGTACATCGTTCGTACCAATGTTTTATCCGTTGAGCCAAAAATATTTTTAAAATGCGAGATAAATACATTTTTGATTCGTATTTATCGTTTATTAGTCCAGAGTATAATTATTGTAATTATCCGTATATCTTTGATATTTATCTTTTTAAACGATTAGTTTTTTTTTTTCGATTTTAACGATTCATCGATTCATTATCGAACCAAAAATAGTTTTCGATGTACTAATATTCGTTAAATATAAATATCCTAAAATTATTTTTATTTATTTACAAAAATCATAAAAAAATCAGATTTTTACAAAAGTTAAATAGTAAAGTAGATTTTCTCTCTCTTGTTCTTCAAGATCAAACTCAATTTGGAGGTGATGCCGATCTCGGATTTTGGCGTGCAACCACTCAAATCGAAGCTCTTGACATCTAGTTTCATAATCTACAATCAGTTTTCATGTTGGGTAAATTTCTGATTTTATATTAATTTTCTTTTGAATCTGGAAAATTAGGGTTCATCTTAGATTTTGGGGTTTTTATTTTATGAGCTTTTCCAGTGAAACTGATGAAGATTATAGCTTTATTTTGATGCTATGAGTCTAATTATGTGATCAATTTCATCATTATAATGCCCGATTTTCAAATTCGAAATTAGGGTTCTTGAGCAAATTAGGGCTTTTTAATTGGTGAATTGTTTGCTTGTTTTGATGATTCCTATAGCTTTGTATGATGATTTGGAGTTAATTCACGTGTTTAAACTGAATGTTGGTGTTCGAAATTGTATGGGTCGAATTATTTAGTTTTCTTGAAATTTCAAATCATTCTTTCAAAGCTTGTGTTGATTGTTTGTATGTAAGGTGTTAGGGGTTAGATTGTACAAGTTATGGGCTTTGATTTGTGATGTTAAACGCACGATTTGGTGTAGAAACGAGGGAGAACGATTCCGGCCGAATTTGGGTTCAAGCCCGCCGGATTTCGGCCGCGTTTTTGTTGTTTTCGTTGGCACGGTTGAGTTTGTCGTGAAATTTTAGTAAAGATCCATATATTATACGCTTGATTTGGTTTAGTTATGTGAAAGTTATGGTCGCCGGAACTTTTGGAGATTACCGGAAAATTTCCGGATTCCGGCAAACCTCCATTAAAGCTGTCATGAAGTATTCATCGTGTTCTTCGTGAGGGAGATGATGAGCAGTAGCGTTTGATCTTCTTTCCCAGGTGGGGAAGATGATGAATAGTGTTTTTGAATAAAAATTTTATTTTTTTATTTTAAATTTCTAAAAATCAGAAAAATTATTTTATATAATTATTTAATTATTATTTGAGTTATTTAAATATTTAAATAATTAATATTTATTATTTATTTAATTCAAAAAAATAATAATAATAATTTAATTTCGAAAATTGATTTTAAATATTGATTTTTACTTTAAAATTAATTTAAAAATAGGATTTAATTTCAGAAAAATTATTTTTAAATTCTGAAATATTTATTTAATATTCTGTAATTTATTTTACAGATTTATTTCGGAAATCTTAATTATCTATTATTTTCCAAAAATTAATTTAATTTTGGAAAATGATTTAAAAATGATTTAAAAATAGGAAAATATTCCTAAAAATATATTTTAATCATTTAAAAATTTCTAATTAATTCCAAAATTTATTTTGGACTTCCTTTTAATTGTAAGAGATAGTTAATCTTTTTAAATGATTGTGTGAGTCTTAATTGTACGATTAACTAGCGTAACGAGTTCGATTAAATCCAATTAAATTAGATTTAATTTTCACGAGTCATCTTAATGACTCGAGACGTATTATAAAGATGTCAAAATATATTTTATTTAATTTGAGATGTTTTACGAAACGTCGAGCTGATTATTATTTTACGAGTCGAGTCAAGTATTAATAATCGAGTTTGACCGTTGTATTTGATAAATGTTTATATGTTATAATTTGATTTAATTGAGTCGTTTATTAAATATTATTACATTTTACATGTCAGTTACGTGATTAAGTTACGTGTGTCCATTAAATGTTTCTTATATGTTACATGTCATCGTGATTACGTATTTAATCGAGTATGCTTATGTGATTAACCGTATGTGTTATGTGATTTAATTTAAACATGATTAGAGTATGCGTACAAACGTTGGTAGACCATAGATTTATTCTGAAGACTGAAGTGTCGTCTTGTATTTAATGGTAGAATTGACGTGCGGGCTCGATCGAGGTAGTTCGGACTCGTGGCAGTCGTAGGAGCAAATAAGATCGATCGGGAAGAAGATCGTTGTGTTATTTCGGATCTACGTCATAGCTAGCGACTAAGGATCAAATAGACATAAAGTGTGGGGTAGCTAGCAGTCAGAATATTAGTCAGCTTCTAGCAGAGTTTAAGCTCCGAATAAGGCAAGTTACCTAACCGTACTCTTTTATTCAGAGTATGTTTAATTTTCCTTAAATTTTATGCCGAATGTTTTATTTAAAAACTCGTAATCATCGAGAACCCGTTTAAATTAATCAAATCAGTTCTTATCACTTCCAACTTATGATCGAGCATGTGTGTATCATGTTTTAAAAGTTTATGATTGTTTTTAATAAAAGATCTTTACATCTTCAAATTTAACTCTGTTATATAAATATTCAGTGAGAAACTGTTATTTAAGAATTTCACTGATTTGGTAGTTTTACTGCCCAATTGTTTTAAAATGTTATTCCTACAATATAAGTTAGGAATAAAACTTTAGAGATGCTTATCCCTTGATCTCTAGACAAAAATGTTTTGTTTTGATATGTGAATATGTTTAGCGTAAGAGGCCGGTTGCAGGTCCAGCTTTAAAAGAGACTAGTGACGGTCTTCTTTAGGCCAATAGCAATAAGTGCCATCAGGATCCATATTTTTATAGCCTGTACATCATGTGTGCATGGTTTTTGGGTTAAGCGGGACTGATCATCAGCTTAACTCTTGCAACTGTTGATATTCCACATATCACTTAAGGGAAAAAAAGAAATTCATATTTGACTGGAAATAATGTTGTTAGATAAAAGATACTTTTATTAAACTGTAGTCTGTTTGAAATTTCCTTTCATACAATCTTTACTCGTGTTACAAAATTTCGACCCTGGTTCTATAAATTGTATCGGTTCTTTTTCAAAAGAGATACTTCATTGAACTGTTGCTTGTTTTCAAATATACTCTTGTGTTATACAAAGAAATGTTTTCTTATTTACTTCTATTTCTTTCACAAAAGTTTTGAAAGATATCAATTCGCTATCGGATTTGAAAATTCCCTTTTTAACTTATGTTGAAAAGTATTTTAGTATATTCTATTATATACTTGCTGAGCATTTCTTTCGCTCATTCTTGCTTTTGTTTTAAATCTTGTTTTTCAGAGATAGATAGTTGATGCGGTTGACTTAGTTTAGCTCGAAGCAGGGCAAATCTTGGATCGAGTTGATGTTTGGCTCAGAGCGATTCTGTCTTTTGAGTTTGTCTACTAGATGTTTAGTTAGACTGGTATGGTATTCATATTCTTGTGTTGTATTATTTGTTGTATTAGAATATTGTGGCCGTTGTATACCTTATGTCAAGGTGATACCAACAGCATAAGATTGTATAAAAGAAATTGTTGTGTTTAGAGATTTGATTTGTAATAAAAGAAGTTATTATTATGAGTGTTTTTGGATTTCTTGTTTCCAAGTCTATAACCTGAAAAGATCTTGTTAGGTTGGGGGTCGGATGTCATGTTTTAGATTAAATATTAGCAGGTGATTGTTTGATTATTAAGGTTTTCCGCAGTAGCGACCCATATCCCTGACCCCGGATTTGGGGGCGTTACAATACAAGGAAAGATATTGCATGCAAGTCCCATGCAACTTGGTAGTTAGAAAAGCAAACTAGTAATGCAAAGATAACTAGAGGAATAGTAACTAGTTATGGTGCATTGTCCAAGGAGACAAGGAGGTATGGCCTAGGCACTAGACTTGCAACATGTGATACAATATACATACACCTAATACATATCAACCAACCCATTTCACTTTATTCACCCAACACCAAAAAGCAAAACAAAACACTCCTCCCCCCCTCTTGTTCCTCTTGCTCTCGGCTAAGCTAGTAGAGAAGGAAGAAGAAATTTTTTTCTTCCACTTCTCATTACTCTTAATTCAAGACAAAAATCCTAGGTCCTCTACACCATATAAGAAAGGTATGCTATGAATTCCAACCCCTTTCATCCACTAGTTTTTAAGATATAAATTGTTGAAGTTTTGTTGAATAGTAACTATGTTTAGTTTTCATTTAGATCTTGAGTTGTAAGGATTGTAGGAGCTCATCCAAGGTGTTCTTGAGACTTGTAAGGCATACCCAAGGCTCCTAGATACTCAAGAAGGTATAAAACTCTAACCCCTCTTGGCCATGAATTATTTATGGTGTTTAATGTTAGATCCATGGATGTTAGTGTGAATCTTGGACATATAGGTTATGGATGATGTAGATCTTGAGTTTAAATGTTGTGGTTGTGATTTTTAAGCTTGTGGTTAGTGTATGTAACTCCATGTGTGCTAGGGAGTATGATTTTGGTGGTTTAGATGATGGTTGTGATGTTTATATAAGATTCTTGAATGGTTAAGTGGAAAAACATGCTGTGTAAATTTTCCAGGAACTTGTACTGTCTTGTAGGAGGGTTTTGAACCCCTAAATCTTGTCCCCTGAAGTCCTAATATATATTGTTGGAAAGGTATTTGAATGTAGTTTCCAGAAATATAAGGTTCATGACTAGGTGATGTATAGATTTTGAGTTATGGCCTGAGAAGTGAAAAGTGTTTCTGGAATCCGAACTGCACTAAATGGTCCACTTGTGAACATTGTTTAAACCCCTAAAAATTTATGTAGGATCATGGAAAAATTAGGGGAGCTAGTAAATGCAGTGGTGAAGGTTACCCAAAAAGAATTGGATTAAAATATGTATTTTTCAATTTTATAAAAATGTTAGAGTAAAATTCACGAAAGTGAAAAAGTCATAAGTGGAGTGTGATTTAAGGGGGAATGAATATGATTCGGATGTGGTAACCAAATTAAGTCGAATAAGTGACGAGCGTAATCGAGTGATGACATGAACCTATAGTGGGGCTAGAGAGTCATAAGACGAAATCGTTAAGTTAATTTTGTACCCCCTAAAACCTCACAATTAAAAGAGATATTGTTAAGGTACTAACGAACGGCTATTGATTATGTATAGATCATTCCACTCCGCAAGCTCGACCACCCCAACCTCACCAAGGCAAGTTTACTTTTCAAAACTTACATATATAAGGACTTTCACTATTGTGTTTGTAGTTTTCAATCGTATCATATGTTTATGCTTATCGAAGAAATGATGAAATTTGAGTTATATGCATATATATGTTTGTACCCTTTGAACTTAGAATGAAATGTTTTCTTCGGACAACGACTCTAGCAATAGAGGTCGTAGCGGTCCCTATATACCATTGACCGGGGAGCGGTATATTAGTATATCGTAATTAGATTGCGAAAACCCGAAGGGTCATTCGGGAAGTATCGTATACTTAAGTAATTATTTTTATATCATTATAAATACTCAAAAATACCTATCTTGGATTAAAAGCTTACTTAATTAAATATTTATTTTATTAATTATTAATATTAAATCTTAAAATATCATTTATTATTTATTGTTCATTATTTTAAAGACAAAGCTAATCCAAGATACCTTTAGCACTTTAAAACTCGAACACTTTCGAACTCAAAACATTTTCGAAAACCCCCGGTCAGGTTTTGCTTCTTGTTCACTTTTCAAGAATTATCGGTCGACTGAGGTCGAACTTCAACTACTCGAATTTTCTATCAAAATGATTTTTGACAAGAAAGAAAAAAAAAGGGGACTCTGGCAGGTGTGGGAATCGTTGACGAACGATTCCCGGGATGTGTAAGCGGCCGTGAGCCAGGCGGTCCATCAATTATTATTCCGGCCCAGGTGTTGCCGAAGGATGATTACGGATGTAGTTTTCATCGAGGGTGATTACGGATGTAGTTTTCACCCGGGGATAGTTACGGATGTAGTTTCTATCCTTCTACCGGTAGAGAAGACCCGCGGATTATTGGACTTGGATGTGGCGACTGATCATCGTCAATCCCTGTCAGGTTTTATGTTTTCTTTAAGTCCCATTCCTCCACTTTGGAAAAATGCTCTGACACTGCTTCTTAGGCTTATGTGCCAAGTTGCCGATAGTGTTCTATTTTGATTAGAAAGATGTTGACTCCATGCAGTATCTAGAACTGCAAGTTTACTTTGAAAACAAGGGCACGTATCGGTGCACCTTTGAAATTTATCAACAATGACAAATGATATTATAACTGATTGATATAAACGAGTTTAATAACTGCTAAACACATGTAATGTTATATTGCTTACCTTATACATATATTTCTTGCTGAGCTATAGTTGCTCACTCTTGCTTGTTTTCAAATTTACAAACACAACAGCTAAGAGAAATGGCAAAACCCAGACAGACTGCCCAAAAGTAGGTGACTAGACCCGAGGCAGCAGTTGAGATTCCACCGGTAGGCCCCATTAGCCGGATTGGTTGGCAACTTTTGTTAGTACGTTTTATTTATAAGTATGACCTGTGCAAAGCAGTGTACCGTAACAAACATTCAAGCCGCCAACACCGCTTCATATCGAAGTGTTGCTGGTAGCATAAATGCTATTTAATTCAGTCTGTAATAACTCTGAAACTTTTACTTTTGCTTAATCAAGTGTATGACGTTTCTGAGACTCTAACCTCTGTGTGTGTGTGCGGTGTGAGTTTTATTATGGGGTCGATGGTTGTTTTATATATTATGTGCAAGGACAGGTATGTTATTAATGGAAAATGGACCGTGAGCGCCTAGATCTCCGACCCCGGATCTGGGGGCATCACAGAAAGAAAGTCTTGCTCAAGCTGAAGAAGACAATAAAAACTTAAGGTTTGACATAGATAACATGAGAACTATCTTCAACAACAAGATCAATGCACTTAAACTCTCTCAACAACAAGCAATCATAGACTCTGGAGATGTGACAGTGGCTCAAGATCTCATTTTTTCTTCAATGTCTAATCAAATTGAAGATATTCAGAAAGACATAAATGAGAATCACTTATCCACTGAACATCGACTCAGTCAAATTGAAAGGCAGAGTGCTCATCAAGCAAAGGGGTTGAGACACTTGTATAACATCATTAGCAGAACTCACTCTCCTACAGCAGAAGAAGTAAAATTCTTTGAAGGTAATGGTGAAGATGACCCGAGTCAAAGAACTGTAGAGGATTCCTCAACTAAGGTGGAGAAATCTAGAGGGGGAGCAAGTGCAAGTAAAGAAAAATCTTACAAACAAGTTGAAGATAGGAGTGCTAAAGGTGACAAAGGGAAGAAAGCTCAAGCAGCACAGCAGGATGACACTGTAGAAGGTTATTACTATACAGGTGAACCTGATAACGTTGATATTTTTGCTGATTTGGAGTTTTCAGATGATGGTGAAGAGTTTGGTGAACCTGATCTCAGTTTCTGGGATGATGAAGAGACTGTAGTTCCTGATCCTGCTGAAATGCAAAGGATGAACTTTGAAGCTAATAAAGAACTTGAACTAAATGAAGCTAATCTGGCAATGAGAGAAGAAAGACTCAAGAAGACACTGGAACAGATAGCTCATAATGAAAAGCTTCAAATGGCTGAAAAGGAAGCTCTTCAAATGCAACATGCTCAAAAGCTGGAAGCAAGGAAGATGTACATCAAGTACAAAAATGGTGATAAATGGGAACGTGCTCAAAAGGTAATAGACTCACCACAAACTTCTGACTATGATGATCGTCGGATGATTGCTATTTTTGAAAGCTTTAAAAAGAAGAACCCTGTACATGACATGTACTTAAAAGCTTTGAAGACAGAAATTGTGAGAATAACTACTGCATCTGATCCTAAGAATGGTGAGCTACTAATCTTTGTTGAATGTCATAAGCTTGGATCTCACAAAGTATCTCTTCAGTTCTTCTATGATAGATCTCTGTCAGAACTTTGGCTGCTGAGACCAAAAGTAAGAACATCTTCTGAGCTAGGTATACTACTTCATGAAAAATTTCAAGAATTTGCTGAAAGAGCTGGTCCTGAAGTTATAGATAACCCTCCACAAGTTAAAATTCTTAAGGGAGAAGTTATTCACACTGTTAATCTTCAGACAGAAGAATTATATACACATCTTGCCAGACATTTGGTGTATGTTGAATATGCTCTTCGAAATCATGGTTTTGCATCTCAAGAAAAAATTGAAGCTGCAGATCATATTCGATCCTATGCTCAGACCAACATGAAGAAGTATAAGCAGTATCAAGGTGAGTTGAGAAAGAAACTTGGAATACCACTGGTTTATCCTACAGATGTGTCATCAAGAAGGGAATTACTTGTTGACTCTGAATTGATCAAGAATCTACCTAATATGGATGAACAAGAAGAAGGAGAAATCAACGAGGAAGAAGGTGGTAAATGAAGATTAGCTCTACAAGTTATATCATTAGAGCTTTGATAGAACAAGATAGGATAATTGTCTTATATGATCAGTCTAGAGGATCATCTATCTTGTATTTATCTTTTCTGTTTGAATCTGGATAATGTTATATATGAACCAGAACTTTTCCATTATTTACTTAGCATTTAAAGTTTTTTTCTTTACTAGTTTAATTGGGATTAGTTGAAGAATCCTCTAGGTATTTGCTTGTTATTGTCTAACAAACAAATAGGGGGAGATTGAAAGGCATATGACTCAGCCTATTTGTAGTTAGAGGATCCTAATTCAATTAAACTAGATTGTAATAAGTAAATAATATTATCTGTCACAGGAATCTCAGAAGATGCTATCTGTCAGAAGAAAAATAAACATGTCAATCTATAGTTTTGATGTTTTACACTGGAAGAAGTTCAGTCTACTGATCAAGCCTCAGTGTAGCATTCAAAGTGATGGATTTATTTTTAAAAGGACAGAGATTTCTATCAGTGACAATGAAACAGTTTCAGTACAAATGTATTTGAAGAAAAGTCAAGAAAAGAAAAAGACCACAGCTTAAAGTCAAGATGAAGAACAGAGATTGGAGTTAGTCGTTTATGAACCAGACAGTACATCGAGCGTCAACATCGAACCAGTGTATGTTCTTTATTAAATTACGTGGTACTAAGTGAAGTGTTGTCTACTAAAGGATATGTATTAATTCTCCTTTAATTAATTAAATCAAATAATTAATTTAACTAAATAAATTAATTCTATTCGAATTAATATATTTGTTAAAGTAATTATTAAATTAATTAAATCTGAATTAATATGTAAAAGAAATAATTATTTAAATGATTGTTGCAAATCATTTGATTAATTATAAGCTGAAAATATATGATAATATAACTATCAAAGGATAGTTATATTCAGTTAATGTTGGACAGTCATACACAGTTCAAGTTGGACAGTCATATTCAGTGCAAGTGTGACAGTCATATTCAGTTCAAGTGTGACAGTTATATTCAGTTCAAGTGTGACAGTCATATTCAGTTCAAGTGTGACAGTTATATTCAGTTCAAGTGTGACAGTTATATTCAGTTCAAACTGGACAGTCATATTTAGTACAAACTGAGACAGTCATATCTAGTTCAAACTGGATAGTTATACCGGAAGTTATATTGGATGGATTGTTATATTCAGTTCAAACGGACAGTCATATTACTTGCAAAGGGATAGTCATACCGATTGTTATATCAGCCAGCAGATAGTTATATCAAGCTCAACAGATAGTCATATTTAACTACAATATGACTATGATTAAACAAGTGATCAGTTGGCTATATAAAGAGACAGAAGCATCAGACTTATACACAACACAGACACACGAAAACTAATAGGAAGAAAAAGGAGACCCAAAAACATATCATTTCTTTCATCTTCAAGCAATTAAATTGCCATAAATTCTTGAGTTCCTTGTAACAAAAATTGTATCCATTGGAACTTAATTATTTGTGACTTGTGTACTACTAGCGAATTAAGTTTCCTAGTTCTTGACTTGATATCTTGATTTTTATCAACTAAATTAGAAAAGTTCATGTCGAATTTTCTAATTAGTTATTGATTACTTGATAATCATTTGTATTGATTTTGTAACACCCATCAAGTTAATATATTGTTATATTCAACTTGAAATTTGTGTTATTTATATTCCACACAAATTTGTTTGAATTAAATTTTATTCATAAGACAAATTTGGAGAAAATGATATAGATTGTATTCAACCCCCCCTTCTACAATCTTATTGGACCTAACATAGAGCCCGCCCCTATCAAGTTTATTTGGTTCGCTTGATCATTCATCACAGAGTCCAATGCCATGTCATCTTTTGGATATTGCATATCTTGTGAATTTGTCAACTTGGGCTCTTCCACTCTATGTCATTTTGGGTCTATAAAGTGAAGTCCATCAGATTCTAAATCCAACACTTTTCCTCCTTCCGTTTTATTATTCAAATTTCCACCAGCTGCCATTTCTTTCGTGATATTTGGTACCTCACTTGTGTAATCACTTCATTGATTTTATCCTTTCGTTATCAACATTTCGCCTAATTTTTTTGGATCACTCTCATTTACAGCGTCAATCGTGGTAACCACTTGCCTTCTGTTTTCATCCTTCTCACCATCATATCGTTGGTTTAGCCGAAGCACCAACCTGTCTCAACCACTTCGATCCAAATGTGTGATTTCTACGTCGTGGTTTTGCACTCATCCATATGCCATACGGATTCTCAATCAGTTTTAATGGAATGCTAAAGATCCTTTCGCAGAACTTCTCACTGTGACCAACTAACCCGCATATGAAATAGGACGTTGGGATGCTTTCATATCTAAAATTTACCCAGCACCAGCTTTCTTTACTCCTCTTCAATTTCATTCTTTGTTTAGAAGGTTTATGAAGTGATATTGTAACATGAATCCCGAGTTACTCTCTCCAGACCCCCACAAAATTATTTGTATTAGATTCTACAAAATTGCCAGTATAATTTCCAATGTCTTTTACCACCTTTGTGACATAATCCCGTACTCATGCGATGCAGTTGAAGCCAGATGGCAAGCTTATTGATTTCAATGGAATGTGGATTTTTCCTCTTTCAATCGGCTTAAAAACTAAATGGAATCTTCTAAACGTCCATGGGCTGCTGACTATAACACTTCTGATATTTATTTCGTGATAGAATTGAAATATGTAATGATTCACATCTAGTTCTTTGGTATATATACCACGTCCAGATTTCCACAATGATGCCATTTTATGGTGCATTGCCTGAAAATCAAAGCGAAATTACTAGACACCATCAAGTATTCATCTCATATAATTCCTCTACACTCCCTTCGTATATTAGGTCACTGTCTTCTTCCTCCTCAATCTGATCGCTGTAAACTATTACTTCATATTCCCAATAGGGTTACTTTGTCCTGCCATATCTATAATCACAGTGTTACGACTGGATTTCTCCCGGACCTTGGTTCGGTCGGACCTGCAATGAAGAAGAATGCGAGGGATTGGCCCCCTGATCCAACTCCGGTGTGAGAATAAATTAGTTGGTTTTGGTAAGATATTTTGAACGTAGAGAGTTTGTGTATGTGTGTAAGTTGTGAATCAATGAATATCTTCAACCTGTATAACCTTATTCTCCTGGCTTCTATCCGTTACCGAAGAGTGGGGCGAGTGGGAAGAGGTGGTCCATGTTCTCAGGATCGTGCAACTGAATGGACCGTTACAAGCTAATGGACCGGATGAACCTTGGGCCATCTTCGGTATTCAACATCGGGCCTTCGGTTTGGCCCATAAAGGAGATGGGCCTCCAACATGTCCCTGGGCTTCATTCGGATTTATCCTCTGGACGGAGGCCAAAGCCCCTGGTCCATCTTCGAAATTATCCTTCGCGACACTTCCTTCGGATGAGGATGCCAGCCTTTGGTGATAAGATCGTCCACGGGGAGTCGTGTCCATTTAATGTCGACAGCTGTCTTGTCTCGAGATTTGCGCTGGAATCTCAGCCGTTGAATTCGAAAGGACTTTTGTCCAAACGACACTTCCCCCTTCTTAAACCCCCAAAAACGCTTCACTTATCATTTTACAATTATAACATAACATCAATTCTCAGAGCAAAAAATCTTCCCATCCCAGAAATCTTACCGACGACTGTTAACGACCATAGGTGCTGTACTCTCGATCTCAGGAGTTCCCAATCCTCCAGTACCAGTCGAGGATTACCTTTATGAATTCTATCCTCAAGAAGTATCCCTCAGAGAACAAATACTTCAAAACAGTAAGACTTCATTTCTTTTCTTTTCCATTATTTGTGTATCTCCGGTGTTTTCACTTCCATTTCTCCATTGCTGCGATCCTGCACCTTATATTTATATGCACATATCTGTGTATATACGCGTAGGGTTATCTGTCTATTGTTCAAGTAACATGTATGCATTCTTGGGCTAATATGTAGTTTTAATTCCACTATTTCGTGTTTGTGCAACCTTTTCCTGGGATTCTGGGATGCGTCTGGGACTTGTTTGGACAAGAATATCCTTCGGGATTTTCAAACCTCCAGAACTCTCTTCGAACTGTCCCTATCCTTCACTTGTAGCTTTTAGGCTCTATTTTAATTTGCTTCGCCCTAGGCTGTAGGATGTCCCCGACCGATTCTGGCCCGCTGTACTCGGCCTTTTCTTTCCTTCTCTTTTTCTTTAATCTCTTCTTTGTTCCGTCCGAGTACAAGGCTAACGTCTCTCTATTTCCGAATGCAGGGACATGAATCGATCAATTGAAGGTGCAGGTCCTTCAGAATCTTCTTCTCCGTTTAGTAACGTTGAGCTATATCCAACCGCAAACCTTCGGTCAAAGCTGACCGAAGATGATATTGGGCCTTTTTCAAGTAGTTATGTCATAGAGACACACACATGGTTCTTTTTCGCTCCTAGGAAGAGGGATAGAATCTGGA
Source organism: Saposhnikovia divaricata (assembly GCA_036435485.1). Classification (NCBI taxonomy): domain Eukaryota; kingdom Viridiplantae; phylum Streptophyta; class Magnoliopsida; order Apiales; family Apiaceae; genus Saposhnikovia; species Saposhnikovia divaricata. The sequence goes on along the minus strand of CM071597.1, from coordinate 59,574,724 downwards.
ACAACCCCGAAGTCCCGGCAGCTTGCGGAGGAGGCTTAGCCACGGGCATATCCGAAGCAACGTTTAAATACGGCTTCCGGTTGCCTATGTTGCCTCTTCTCAAGAAATTGCTGAAGCAGGTAGGATTTGTCATAGGGCAGTTAGATCTGAATAGCTTCTTCCACGTAAACGCCTTCTAGGCCTGCTGTCTGGCGAAGAAAATGACCCCGAGGTCAACCTTGTTCTGGCATCATTACGAGTTTCGTAAGAACCCGAAGAGCCCTGGCTACTATTCCTTCGCTCGTCGGCACGGTAGGGCCGACTGGGCTCAAACAAACTCCAGCAACAAGGGGAGCCACGACAGGTGGGTTTTTGTTTCTGGACCACGAATGGAGAAATTTGGTGTTTGGCGTGAAGTAGACCCGTCGAGATTCAGATATCCGGAGCTCTTGGAGGCGGACAAACACGACTATTGCCTTCTTTGCGAGCTAGAGATGGATAGGGTCCCTTTAACAGACAGTCGGGATAACGACTGGTTAATCGACCTTTGGGGTAGTGGTAACATACCTCTATTTTTGTCTTGTTAATTTTGCCTTCCTTTATTACATTCATATATCTTATCTTGTTCTTTGTGTCTAACCGTTTTTTTTGGGTGCAGTGGCTTCGGCCGCTGCTACTGCTCTTGCCACTGCCAGCGCTTCTGCTCTGGTGATCGACGCCCCGGAGAATTCAGTTCCGGATCAGGGGAAAAGAGTGTGGTCGCCACACCACCTGTAACTTCTCCTCCACGCGAGTTGGAGTAAGAGGAAGTTCCTCTGACCGACCCTAGGAAAAGGGTTCGTGGAAACCAGATGGAACTAAAGGTATATGCTCTTCAATGGGGAGTCTTGGAGAGCGATAGGATGATTTCTCCAGCTCCAGCCCCTTCCAAGGATGTGGGTCCCGATCTTTGCAGGGGTCTTATTCTTCCGGCCGACCGACCATTATTCGATCAGGTGACCGACATCGGGGCCTGTACTGAAATGTTGGCCCTTCTGTCCATGGTGAGTTCCCCTCCTTCGTATTGGATATTTACTCACTTTCCACATGTAACATTTTTCCTTGTTTATTTTCAGGGAGTCTCTTGGGCCGCTGTAGTTGTCGAACGGGTCGAGGGCATACAGGGCCGATTGAATGGGGTTGCTACGCTGGAGACCAGGGTGGTCAAGGCTGAGGAAGATTTGAAGAATTCTTCAATAGAGCTGGAGAGGGTGACCGGCCAAGCAACGGCCCTGGCAACCGAGCGGGATCTTTTGAAGCAGGAGGTAGACACTTTGAAGAAGAGCATTGAATGAAGGAATCAACAGCTTAAAGCTTCGAGGAAGGGCATCCGAAAGCTGAAGAAGGCTCTCGACCTCACCGAAGAGAGATGCTACCAGATGGGATATGATGATGCCGTGCTGAAGGCCCATTCCCTTGGTTTCGATCACACTCAGTTGCTTGATGCCGAAATGGGTATGGCGGATCCGGTCGGTCGAGAAAAGTCTGACCAGCCCCTGGTAGTCTCTTCGGGTGAAGAGGAGGCTCTTTCAGATTAGTTTCCTTGTATTTTTAATCTTTCCATTCTGTTGGCCTTTGTGCCTTGTGATATTTAACATTTACCCTCGGGCTTTACAATTGTTGCCTTCGGGCTTTTATCTTTGCCTTGGCTGTTTTTCCTGGTATTTTATTTTTATGCGTCTTCGGTGTTTCTTTACCTTAGCATAATTTCCGTTTGTCTTTATGCGTCTTCGGCTTTATTTTGCCTTAACGTAATTCTCTTTATTTTTACGCATCTTCGGCTTTATTAGCCTTGGCATAATTCTCTTTATTTTTATGCATCTTCGACTTTATTGGCCCTAGCATAATTCTCTTTTGTTTTTATGCATCTTTGGCATTTTCCTGCCTTAGCATAATTACATATGTTTCTCTTTGCATCTTCAGCTTCAGCCTAGCATGTTATGCATTTTCGGTCGTAACCTAGCTGCCCCCTAGTATTTAAGGGGGTTTTTGAATGATTAAGGTCTTCTTCGGCCGGTGAAAAAACATTTCCTCCCGACCTTAATTCATGTCAAAGCAATTTAAATACTGAGACACTTATAAGGAACCAAAATTTATTCGGTCGGCCCCAGATTTGGGTCTGTTATGTTTTTGCCACGTATTTAACTACTAAAATAAGTTGAAGGATGCATGTTTTATTCGATCAGCCCCAAACATGGGTCTACTTAGCTTAATTTCGTGTACTTAACCATTTGGTTATGAGTGTACTTAGCTAATAGATATTGGTGTGAAAATGAAGCAAACAATCTTTCATTAATCTTGTAAAAACTCATACATAGTTTCAGATTACAGATTGATGCTTACTTAGGGAATTCAAAACCAACTTGCATGAAGCAAAAATACTGAATTAAAAAGCTAGAAAATGTATCCAGTAAGCTTACTGGTAAAAACGACGAAGACGAGCGGCATGCCAGTTGTTCTTAATTGGGCTGCCGTTCGGATGAACTAATTTGTAGGTGCCCGACCAAACCGCTTCGATCACCACATAGGGACCTTCCCAGTTGGGCATAAGTTTGCCCTGCTTAGCCGGCATTGAAGTAGCCAGCTCCCGAAGCACTAAGTCTCCAACTTGGAAAGATCTTTTCTTTACTCCCGAATCATAGTACTGTGCTGCATGACGCTGGTACCTTAAGTTTCTTCGGTGAGCTGCTTCCCTTTCCTCCTCTAGTGAATCAACGTTCGCCCATAGTCCAAACTCGTTCATCTCCACATTAAACACATGTGTTCGATAAGACTCTAAATCGACTTCGACTGGCAGAAGAGCATCTGTTCCGAAAGCTAACTTGAATGGTGTTTCCCCGATCGAAGATCTTGCTGTCGTTCGGTATGCCCAAAGAACCCAAGGTAACTCTTCGGCCCAAAGTCCTTTAGCTTCTCCCAGCCTTTTCTTGATCCCATCGAAAATAATTTTGTTGGCCGCTTCGATTTCCCCATTTCCCTGAGGATGCCCGACTGAACTAAATTTTTGTTGGATTCCGAACTGGGCCAAAAACTTCCGGAACTTTCTTCCAATGAACTGGGTCCCATTATCAGATACGCATACCATAGGAATGCCAAACCTTAAAATTACCTATTCCAACATGAATTTCTTTGCCGCCTCTTTGGTAATAGCTGAAAGTGGTCTGGCTTCTATCCACTTGGTCATGTAGTCGATCACCACAATACAGTACTTGGCTTGTTTGGTACTGGTAGGCAAGATCCCTACGATGTCAACTGCCCACATAACAAATGGAATGGGGCTAAGGACCGAGGACATCTCTTCGGGAGGTTGCTTCGGGATGGTACTGAATAGTTGGCACTGCTTGCACTTCGTAGCGTACTCAGTTGCATCTTCTTTCATTTTCGGCCAGAAAAACCCCTGCCTCAGATTCTTGAAGGATAAGGATCTTCATGCCAGGTGTTCTCCACAAATCCCTTCATGAACTGTTTCGAGGGCTAACTGTTGTTCTTCTTTGTCTAAGCATCGAAGAAGTGGTTGAGTTGCTGACCTTCTGAACAAACGGCCTCCAACCAAAGTGTAATTGGCAGACCGATGTTTGACCTTCTGTGCCTCCCTTCGGTCGAGCGGCAAAGTTCCCTTCACCCAGAATGCCCTGATTAGTGTCATCCAGTTAATTCCTTGGTAAATATCCATGCACTGTTTTTTGTCTATCGAAGGCGTCTTTGCTTCGGTCAGATAAATTGCCCCATTGAGACTTTGGGTTTCTGCCGAGGCTAGCCTAGATAGAGCGTCTGCTCGACTATTGTTTTCTCTTGCTACCTGGCTCAACTCGAATGACTCGAAAAACCGAATATTCTCACGTACCTTTAGGGCGTAGGCCTTTGTTCGAGGGTCCTTCTGCCCATATTCTCCCGTAAACTGCTTTACTACCAACATTGAGTCGCTGAATGCCCTGAGGTGCTTGACTTCCAAAGATTTTGCTAAGTCCAAACCTGCTAGTAGGGCTTCGTACTCGGCTTCATTGTTCGTCAGAGGGAAGGTGAACCTGATAGCCTGACATATTTCAAATCCCTCCGGGCTTGTTAGAATTAACCCTCCTCCACAGTTTTCTTTGGCGACTGAACCGTCGACAAACAACTTCCATTTTCCTGGTGCCTGAATCAACTGCTCTTCGGGAGCCAAGTCCTTCGGTCCCGAGAATGAACATTCTACCATAAAATCCGCGAGTGCTTGGGCTTTGATCGAAGTTCTCGGAGTGTACTCCAAATCGTGTTCCCCCAATTCGATCGCCCAAGCTACTACTCTGCCCGATGCCTCTAGTCTTTGCAAAATCTTCTTCAAAGGTTGGTCTGTTATAACATTGATCGTTCTTCCCTGAAAATAATGCCTCAGTTTTCTGGCGGCCATTACCAACCCATAGGCGAACTTCTCTGCGTTCGGATATCTAGTTTCTGCATCCTTGAGAATATGAGAAACGTAGAAGACCGGATGCTGATTCCCCTCATGTTCTTTGACCAGGATAGCTCCAAGTGTTCGGTCATTAACAGCTAAGTACAACTGCAAGGTTTCCTTCGGGTCCGGACTCATTAAGAGTGGGGCTTTCACCAAGTAATCCTTGATCTCCTCAAACGCTTTCTGAATATTTAGCCCCCACTCGAAATTCTTTGACCCCCGAAGTACTTCAAAAAACGGCAAGGCCTTTTCGGCCGACCTGGAGATGAACCTCCTCAAGGCTGCTAACCGTCCGGTCAGCTTCTGGATATCCTTGATCGTCTTCGGTGCTTCCATGTCAATGACTGCCTTGATCTTTTCTGGATTTGCCTCAATTCCTCGGGCACTGACCATGTATCCCAAAAACTTGCCACTGTGTACTCCGAACGTGCACTTATTTGGATTGATCCGCATGTTGTTCTTTCTGAGCGTTTCGAAACAATCCCTTAAGTCTTCTGCATAGTCCCTGAAGAGGGATTTAACTATCATGTCATCCACATAACATTCCATGTTCCGACCGATCTGCGTCTTGAATACCTTGTTGATCATCTTCTGAAAGGTTGCCCCCGCGTTCTTCAGTCCGAAAGGCATCTTGATGTAGGCATAAGTGCCATTCGGTGTGATGAATGCTGTCTTGGGGATATCCTCGGCATTCATGGCGATCTGGTGCTATCCTGAGAAGGCATCCAAGAAACTGAGTATTTGATGCCCCGAAGTGGCATCTATCAGCTGATCAATGTTCGGCAAAGGATAATGATCTTCTGGGCAATGTTTCTTCAAATCGGTGTAATCCACGCACATTCTCCACTTGCCATTTCCTTTTTTAACCACCACCACGTTCGCCAACCAGTCGGGGTAATCAATCTCTTCAATGAACTTCGCTTCAAGTAGCTTTTCGACTTCGGCATGAATTACCTTTTGCCTTTCCATGGCGAAATTCATTTTCTTCTACTTCACAGGTTGGGCATCGGATTTGACGTTGAGGTAATGTTTTGCGACCGATGGGTCCAGCCCTGGCATATCTTCGGGACCCCACGCAAACACGTCGTGGAATTCCCTAATGACCTCAATGACCTTCTTTCTCAATTCGGGTTCCATACTCTTCCCAATCTATATCATCTTTCCAGACTGGCCTATATACAACTCTACTTCCTCAGTTTCGGAAGCTGGCTCGGCAATTGGGCTAGACAAATCGGCCCCAAACTTTTATAATTCAATGTTCAGCAATTGGTGGCTGCCCCCGGCCTCATTTTCATTTCTTTTTCTCTTACTAGCTTCAGTCATTTCCACATCTCGGTCCTTCTCCAGATCTTCCAACATAATAATTCGTGCGGCCTTCTGGTCGCCTCTCATCTCTCCGATTCCATGTTCGGTTGGGAACTTCAATTTTAGATGGGGGATGGATGACACGGCCTGAAAGAGAGATAAGGCTGGCCTTCCCAAAATGCCATTGTATGGGCTGTCAACTCGAACCACATAGAATTTAGCTTCTTTAACCACTGTGTAAGGTGCCTTCCCCAGCAGGACTGACAATGTGATCGTTCCTTCAATCGGTACGGGCTGATTTCCGAAGCCATATAATGGTACCTCATGGCATGGCTCCAGTTGTTCACCCCCGAGATTCATTTTACAATATGTCCGGTGATACAGAATATTAACCGAACTTCCTTCGTCGACCAGCAATTTCCTGATCTTATTTTCCCCGATGACTGGGTTTATAACAAGTGGGTCTTCGTGCGGCCATATCACATCTTCAAAGTCGTCTTCCGTGAAAGAGATCGGAAGTGGTTGCTTGGCTGCACTTGACTGGTAGAGGCTGTAGATTTGCCTGGCATACTTCTTTCGGGCTGTTTGTGTTGAGTGGTGTAAACACGGTACTATCTCTATCTCGCCCCCGCTCAGCCCCCTTATCAGGCCTTGTGTCATTCAACCTACTTTTGACATCACCGCAACCCCTTCGGTCGTCCCTCCTATCACTTCTTCTACCATCCCTATCATGTTTTTTACTATCCTTATACCCCCCCAATTGATTCTAACTTCCTCCAAATTGCCTCACCCCACAGATAGATATCATTCAAATTCTTAGGAGGAATATCATAAAGAGAGGACCGAAGTTTCTTACCTTTAACGAGGTCGAGACCTGCGGCCAAGAATCCTGCTGCCTTCACTCTATCCAGGTTAGTGACCATTCCAGCCTCCTCCTTAAACCTCGCTAAATAGTCGCCAAGATCTTCGTTCGGCCCTTGCCTGCAGTGAATTAAGGCATCTGTGTCTTTCTCTCTTCGGCACAGGTGAGAGTAGTGTCTCAAGAACTTCTTCTTAATTTGCTCATATGAGCCAATCGACCTGGGCCTTAGCGACCGATACCACATTGACGCTGGCCCTTTAAGGTAGGTCTTGAACATCTTACAAAGCATCACGTCACAGTACCCCATACCGGTCATGAGGGATTCGTACTTCTCACAGTGGTCTTCGGGGTCACCCTTCCCATTAAACTCATGCATCTTTGGGAACTGCCTTCCCGGAGGTGGTCGAAACTGCTCAATATCTTCAGTCACCATGGGCTCATGGCTTATCTTTCTTTCTCCAAACATAACCTTTTCCAGCCTTCGGATTCTATCATCAGTGTGAGGTCCTTCTTCTTCCGAGTTGGAGGAAACTACCTTCGACTGGGTTCTTTTAGAGTGCGATTAAGAGTTCCATGACTCATCTTCATCGTCTCTGACTCACTTCTCCCTTCGGTCTTCAGGCTCCGAGTCTTCGGCCTCTAAGGCCTCGCGGAGCGCCTTCTCTTTTAACTCGATCTCTTCTCTCTTGAGTTTTAGGGCTTGCAACCTTAATCGATCGGCTTCTCTCTTCTTGGCCAATTTTTCCGCATCCCTGTTGTTCTTTTCTCTATCAGCCTCCTTCAGCTTCCCTTTGGCTTTCTACTCTTCTCGCCATTTTAGAAGCATCTCTCGTTGTTCTTCGGGAGACGGTATGTCCACTTCTTCATCAAAAGTCAGCAGCCTTGGGGTGATAAGAGTTGTCCTCGGGATGACAGGAGGAGTGGTGCGGCTGTCTCCAGCCACGGTGTTGCCATCGATTACGGGCAGTTCTTCAATCGTCATATCTTTTAGTAAATCTCAACACAAACGTATCTCTACGTTCCCATATACGGCGCCAAATGTTACGACTGGATTTCTCCCGGACCTTGGTTCGGTCGGACCTGCAATGAAGAAGAATGCGAGGGATTGGCCCCCCGATCCATCTCCGGTTTGAGAATAAATTAGTCGATTTTGGTAAGATATTTTGAACGTAGAGAGTTTGTGTATGTGTGTAAGTTGTGAATCAATGAATATTTTCAACCTATATAACCTTATTCTCCTGGCTTCTGTCCGTTACCGAAGGGTGGGCGAGTGGGAAGAGGTGATCCATGTTCTCAGGATCGTACAACTGAATGGACCGTTACAAACTAATGGACCGGATGAACCTTGGGCCATTTTCGGTATTCAACATCGAGCCTTCGGTTTGACATAAAAGAGATGGACCTCCAACACACATTAATCTATTTGGATTAGAACAGCTTTGACAAGAGCATTTGCACCATGTCATAAGATAAGACTATGGGGGTGTTTGGGGGAACTTTTTTTCAGAATAAGTCAACTTATTTTAAGGCAAAGTTAGAGATTCCTAACTTTCCAACTTATTTTTTAACTTATTTTTACAACTTATTAAATTTCAAACATACATTAAATATTTGTATAAAAACAAAATTTCAAAATATAAAATTTTTACCCGAAAATAAGTCGATAAGCCTTTAAAATAAGACGAGCCAAACAGGCCCTATAATGCCAATTTTATTCGGGAGAATATGATATTAAGAAAAAGGCATATCTTTGTATACCTTCAACATTGTTGTAGATCTAAATGTACTAAAGCAACTGCCATGTACATCATTGATTAATTTCTAAGACAGTCGATCTACCAAACTTAACTGATGATGTTGGTTAATTAGCTATTTTTCTTTTACTGTACTTCAGCTATTTGTTGAGGGAATAAAAACATTCTAAATGACAATTACACTTGCGCATTCCATCATTCATTTTAAATACAATCTAATGGTTAATAATTATTTGGATATATTCATTTAATGAAATGAAATTTTACTTTCATCATATAATTATCTTCTCTCCTAATCATATAAATTTATCTCCTATTTTTCTTCAACATTGTAATAAATACACAATAATTTTTACTCGTAAATATGCGTGATCATTGTTCTGCTTTTTTTAAATAAATTTTTATTTCTAAATAGGCAATATCGTAATGCACTTTTTTCAAAGGATTTTTCAATACTTTTTATTTGTATTGCAATATATGTATATTGATGTACAATTATTATTTATTTATATTACATTGCACACAATTTTTATCACACAATATTTTTATCTTGTATTGTATTTTATTATTTATTATTAAATATTATTCTTTACTTTGTTCTTAACTTGTACCGGAATATATATATATATATATATATATATATATATATATATATATATATATATATATATATATATATCACAATTTCTTACGTAATCACAAATACTATTTTTATATAGTGAAGTAAAATCATAATATATTTTTATACAGTAGTTTCTTATATTGCACTACAAACAACAAAATTTATCTTTAGATTTGAATCGTAGTTTTATATATGTTGAAAATTTAGAGTGAATTTAAATATATTGAAGAAAATTTATTTCAATATGACTTCTTGAACGTGATTTAAGTAATTACATTAATATTATATATAATTATGATATATATGTTGTTAATATATGTTATATTTAATTAATATAATTAAATTTAAAAGGTGATCCCAATTGAATGAGGTTGGAGGCATTCATTTATCTCTCTTCGGAAAATTATGTCTGAATTGTACACACAGCGGAATATCTAAATTTTGATCGGATCCTTCTCTTTTCATTAGGAGGGAAAAATGTAACCGAATCTTTGATAACCAACTTTTTTTTATTTGACATTTTATTTTGGACATACATTTTTAAATAATTTGATCATGTATTTAAGGTTATTATTTAAATTTTTTTTTTTGTGAATAAAAATGTATAATCTAAATTTTAATTCACAAAAAAAATTAATCAAAAAAAATAATTTCTACTACGTAACCAATCACAGTCACCTGAGCTAAGTATAGCATGTCTAGTAACTAAAATAAATAGATACTCATGACATGCATTACAGTGTTCACAAGACTCTCCCGTGTAATTAGCAGGCGCAGCTACTGCTACATGAACATGGCCTGTTTTTATTCATTATAGTATCCCTGTGTCTCTATCATGAGAGTTGCAGTTGCTCCATGACTTTGTAAGAATTCACCTTTCTTAAAGGTTGAAATGGTGGGTACCACCTTGACCTGGTCACGGTCAAACAAACTTAACACTTCAACATGTGAAACAGTGACAGGACCAAAAGATCGTATACTACAATGTCTTTCAAGCAGCTGTCCTAAATTGGATAATTTATATGTACAATAATGGCTCTGTACACTTCCAGTACGTAAGAACTTAAGATTAACGGCTACTGCCAAACCATATGTATTTATTACTTCATTCGTTTGGAGTTTTAATTGGATTGAATTTGGAAAATGTTAGGGTTTTCGACATAGTTATTAAACGTTAAATGATGATGTGATGATGGATCATGCATGATAATTGGAAAGAAATTTACTACTTATAGATTGTTGGGTATTCGGTACTTAAGGAAATATTCTTAGAAATATTATCCTTGGCAAGAAAGATATTAAAGATAAGCAGGGATAAGGATAATACTTTCGAGAACATGATTAATTAATGAATGGCATGTAATTTCATAGAACATCCTTACATTTTTGAATTAGAATTCTCGAACAGGGGAAGTAGATGTTGGATCAGCCGGTGATGGAATATCGGGTCCAACACGACAGCCTTCAAGCATGAATACCACATCTGTCATTGATGGCCTTTCATGTGGATCTGTACTTGTGCAAAGTAACCCAACTTTTAATCCTAGCATGAATTCTTCCCATTCCGTTGATTCGGGATCGAGCTCGAGTAATCCAGGCTCCAATAATTCTGAAATTTGGCCTCTTTGTAGCTGATTTTTCACCCACTTCACAATGTTCTCATCTTCTGTAAACATCACCGGTTTCCTTCCTGTTAATATCTCCAACAGCACAATGCCAAAACTGTAAACATCAGATTCTTTACTTGTTTGACGAGTTAATGTTGCTTCAGGTGATACGTAACCTAGTGTTCCAATTGGAGTGGAAGATGAGGAAGCTTCTGCAGTTGGTGCCAAGGCTAGTTTGTCTAGCCCATAATCAGAAAGATGGGCTTCAAAATCTGCATCAAAAAGTACGTTCTGCGGCTTGATATCTCCATGAACCATTGAACTGGAATGCAAGAATGCTAGACCTCGGGCAATGCCAAGTGCAATCAGGTGGCGCATTGGCCAGTTGAGTACATGACCATCTTGATGAGATGCCTCTTGAAGGAGAGTTGATAAGTTTCCATTAGGCATGTAGTCATAAACAAGCAGACGAGAATCTGGTGCATCAATATAATATCCGCGTAAAACTGTTAAATTTCGATGTTTAACTTTGCCTAAATATTCAGCTTCTTTGCGGAATATACCTTCATCTAGAGATGTATCTGGAAGGCGACGAATTGCAAGTACTGTTCCATCAATAAATGTGGCTTTATACACAAGTCCATACTTTCCTCTGCTTAATACATTTTCCTCGTCGAATTGCCTAGTTGCTTCAAGTGTTTCTGCAAACGTTATTTTGGTATTGAACATTGTCAATTTTGGACCTCCATTTTCTCCACTGCCACGCCCCCCTTCAGTTCCTAAACTTCCATGTGCTGGGCTCTTCTTCTCGCCAGTAAGCCCTGCTCTCAACTTCTTGCGCCACAGAAAAAGACCAATTATATACCCACAGCAACATAATGCCAGAATGAGTGCCCCTATTGCAATCACAATGATTAATAATATCAACTTCTTCCTCATTTTCCTTCTTGCATTCTTGCACTTATTGTGCAATGGCTTCCCACATAATCTTTTGTTCTTTTCAAAGACAGAAGGATCATTAAACTTTGAACTCAATCCCCGTGGAATCTCACCCTCAAGATTATTATTTGACAAATTTAAGTGTTTTAAACTAGGGATGAGCGAAAGATCTTCAGGAATATCTCCAGTAAGATTATTTGAAGAAAGATTCAGCTCTGTAAGGTTTAATAATCTTGACAATGAGTCTGGTATCTGACCAGAAAGATAATTTTCATCCAATAACAAAGTACTAAGGGATACACAATTAGATATCTCTTCTGGGATTTCACCAGTCAGTCTGTTTTGACCCAAATCAAGATCTCTCAAATGAGATAACTTGGAAATTTCATCTGGAATACGGCCTGCCAAAGTATTTCCGCGAAGCTCTAATGCTTCAAGACCGTAACAGTTACCCAACTCAACTGGAATTAGGCCACTGATATGATTTTCAGATAATGATAGAACCATCAAGGAATGAAGAAAGCCATACTCAGCAGGAATCCTTCCTGTAAACTCATTTGATGACAAATTCAAAATTTGCAAACTTGACAAACTGCTAAAACCTCCAGGAATGTCTCCAGATAACATGTTCTCCTCCAAAGCCACAACTTCTAAACTTGGCAACCCAAATAGCTCATCTGGCAATTTCCCAGATAAATTTTGCTTACCCAAATCAAGAGTTTTGAGATTAACCAGATTTCCGATACTAGCTGGAACCTGCCCCGAAAACCCACAGCCACTCATATTCAAAACCATTAGACCTTTAAGATCCCCAAAACCAATAGGAAATTCACCCGAAAATTCATTATGACTCAAGCTCAAAGTAGTCAAATTGCTAAGCTGCAATACCTCTTGTGGCCACTTTCCAGTTAATCTATTCTCACTCAAATTCAACAACTCCAGCTCATCAAGACTTGCTAAACTTCTCGAACCCAAACCAGTAAACCTATTCCTTCCAAGAGAAAGTGTTGTTAACCTCTTCAAGTCCCCTAAAAAATCAGGAATCAAACCCGAAAAACTATTCCCTTCCAAATCAAGAACCCTCAACAAACTACAGTCTCCAATACCATTAGGAATTTCACCACTTAACGAATTATTGGCAACTCTAAACTCCTCCAAACTCGATAACTTTCCAATTTCATCAAATAAACCACCAGAAAATAAATTTCCCGAAACATCTAACACCTTAAGTGTACTTAAATTTGCAAACCAATACGGAAATACACCATCAATATTATTCTCGTGAAGATCTAAAACTTGTAAAACACTAAAACAGGGCTCATTCGAGGGCTCAGACACCCCCGTGAATTCATTAAATCCTAACTGCAATATTCTAATTGATGAACCATTCTCAAAAACATTACATAAAAAAGATGCAGGTACAATACCTGTGAGCTGATTTCTCGCAAGTGACACCACTTGAAGTTTCGAAAGTAAACTAATGCTAGCAGGAACAAGTCCTCTGAGCAAATTATCTCCAGCACTGAAATGCACCAGTGACGAACAATTAGAAATTGCTGATGGAAGAGTACCATAGAGACTATTTGAGTCAAGATATAAATATTGTAGCTCTGTCAAGTCTCCAATACTAGCTGGAATCACACCGGAGAATTTATTGAATGACAAATTAATAAACTGTAGCTTCAACGAGGCCGTAAAATTGGATGGAATATCCCCGAAAAATTGGTTTGACGAGAGGTCTAAGTACCTAAGCTGTACAGGTAGCTCACCAGGGACTTTTCCAGTAAGTGAATTGTTAGCAACATTTAATACCTGGAGATTCGTAAGACGAGAAATTAATGGTAATTCACCGATAAATGCATTATTGTGTAGGTACACTGCTCGAAGGAGGGGAAGTTGAGAGAGCGAGAGAGGAATAAATGAACTGAGTAAGTTATCATGAAGGTTTAGTTTCCGCAGTTGATGTAAATTAGCCAGCTGATCAGTGAGTTGTCCCGCAAGGCGAAGACGAGGCAAGTTGAGTTGGTAAACTCGGCCTTGGAAGCATTGGATGCCTCGCCAGTCGCATGGAGCTAGAGGAGTTGATGAGTTCCAGCCGGCCAATGCGCCTAGTGGATCATCCAGGTTTGTTTTGAAGTTTAATAATGACTCAATTTCGGTTGCGTTATCGAACGCCAGGAGGACGGTGGTGGTGCATAGTAGCAAGGTTGCGACCGAGAAAAAACTAGCCGTTGGCATAGATGGCGGTAGGGTTGTGATACTGGGGACTGATGTTTTATTTTTTTTTAGCAGAAAGACAGGAACACTACCTGAAGGATATTATATAAGAATATGATTAAATAGATAACATTATATATTTGTTGGTTCACATGCAATAATTTATATTATATATAAATAAACCATAGAATATTAAGGATTGTGACAGTGGTAATGTCAATTCATCGAAAGTAGGATTACAAATTAACCGGGACTAAAACATGCTATTTTTCGTACACTAGCTTTTAGAACTTTGTCGAAATTAATAAATTAATTCTAACTGATTTCGGGAACCATTTCGAACTTCTGTTTACATAAAGATTAAAATCCAAAATCTTAATTGTGCACTAATTACTTTAATGGTGTAAGATTACTTCAGCTCATATGTGTTTGGGCTTTTGCTAAATGTTTGACACTTAGGAACTGTTCACAGTCTCTGTTTTTCTCTTCCCAATAAATTTAAAGAGAAAGACGGAGAATGAAAAAAGAGGCAATTTTAAATTCAAGATTCTTATTAATAGCTCCCGAGTAATGTGTTTTTTAACCAAACTCCAAGGGGATGGAGACATGTACTAATAAAGGGTCACGTACAAGTTCGTCTTTCTTTGATTGTGTCACTTCCAATTCGTGAACTTCAATCAAGTTTATTTACATACATTTCCTCGCTTTTTTGTTTCTATATCTTTAAGACCAAGTTGGTGGCTGAGTAAATGTATCCGAGAATTGTAGAAGTATTTAACCAGGTTAGAATTACTACCGTAATATACAGTCAAAAATGAAAAAATGACAAAAATAACCTGTTTTCAAAGTATTTTAACAAAAATAACAGTTTCTAAACAACTGGCCATAAATTTCGAGTTTAGTAAGAATAGAAGATAGATGTGAAACTATTCTCTGGAAACCCTATTGTTTTTAAAGCCACCTTCCTTTGTTTTTGTCTAAGCTAGTCTAGGGGCTTTCACTGGGTTTTTTCCAGTGGAAAGCCCCAACCACTTAGTTTTCTTTCGTTTTTGTTGATTTTTCTTTCAATAAAATCCAATTTTTTGGATGTTTGCATGTCTCTCCTTTTGGAGTGTGTGTTTTGTCTCTCCTTTTGGAGTGTTTTATTATGTATTTGTTTAATTATGTTTAGTTTCGTTCGGTGTTGAATTTGTTGAAAATGATTTTGTGGATATTTTTTGGGATCTGGAAAGCCCGCATCGAAACCGGGGCGATGGTAATTATTGCAAGAGCTCATCTGTCACAACCAAAGATTGTTCATCCTTTAGGGATTCCTACTTTCGGCATGTCTATAGCTGGTATTCGGCAAGTAAATAGCTGGGGTGTCGTTCTCTAACCTCAGTTTATGCAATTGGGGCTTCTGAACACTGGGATAACAATGGCTTTTATGTGATAAGGTCAATTGTGATGTTGCTGCTTTCAGGGATGTCGATGCAGTTTGGATCGCTCGGGATATCTACGATCAGAAAACAAATCAATTAATTATTTTTAGTCTGTTATTTGTTTCTCCAACCTGCTTGTTGTCCCGGCTATGATCTCTAATATTGAATGAAACCTGTTTTATTTTTTGGCAAAAAAAATAATTGGCCAATTGTACTCGTTTCAATACAGGGCCCTTGACTGCGTATTCTATGTTTTTAGTCAGCTGCTGTGTCTCGAGTCCATTGACCACAAGGAATAAATACGGACAGCTTTTGGGATGTAGTCAGGCACATGGCTAGTGGATTTTTCCAGTTTTTGGGATGTAGTCAGGCACGTGGCTAGTGGATTTTTCCTTTTAGAGTATACTAATCGATAATCTGTGCGAAGCATGGTTCGTGATCAATTATTTTAATTTTCTTTTTTTAATTTTTTATAAATAAAATCATTTAGTATATTCTTTCGATTAAATAATTTAATGATATTTACTTAATTTGTTATTAATATTTTTTTAAAAAAAACTCATGTTGCAGTTGACCATAATTTAATTATCAATAATATTTATAGGGTTTGGATCAATAGAGAATCAAACACTAAAAAAGAATTAAAAAACCATTATTAGTCATTAGATTACTTTTAAATGAACTGTCCAGATTCAATCCATTTTTAAATAATTTTTGTAACGATATTGTTGAAAATAAAAATTACACTATTAGTTTAATTAATTGAAATAAGAAAATTTATTCAATGACTCATTTATTTTAATTTTTAATTTTATTAATATTTTTTTATCTCACATTAATTTTGCTGATTTTTTCAATTTTTTCAATCTTCTTTCTTCAAAAATTTTAATTAATTTATTTTATTAAACTTATTTTACAAAAAAAAATAATTCCCGAAATAATACGGGTTCTACTACAAAACCTATTTTGTTTCGCAGTAAAAATATAATATTTTGCTACTGAATTTCAAAGTTATGTACACAAACTTAAAAGTTTTACAACTGAACTTGTTTTTTTTACAACATTCTATAATTGAACTTACTTTGTTAACAATATTCTGTTGCTGAACACTATTATCTCATATTATATTTTATACTATAATTTTATTATTCTACAACTAAACTTAAAAATTATGCATTTGAATTTTGAAGTCAAGCACATGAATTCTAAAGTTGTGCAATTGAACTTATTTGTATTTGAATATTCTACTGTTGAACATTTAATCTCATATCGTATTTATACCATAACTTTAGTATTCTCAAAAAAGTTGATGAAAATATTGGAAAATTTTTATGATACTTGTTTATGGAGGATTTTGTGATTGATGTTGGTGTATGATTATAATTGTCAATCAAATATAAATTATCTCTAAATTATATATCTTGTGTTTTTGGATAACTTTGCCCCTATCTATATATAATAATACACATGTTATTATGAAATTTATATAAAAGTTCTTAGTTTCTCCGTTTAAGGATTCTGCAAGGAACATGACCCAATATTTATAATTATATATATTAACCATCATAAAAGTGTAGAGGTTCGGTAATATAAGAGTAGCTATATTATTAATTGTATTTATTATTAATCTATTATAGATACTTTTTAAATATTAATTAATGGAATCTCAAGATGTATATAATACTATGTTCTCAACTTTTATTTCGATTGTTAGTTAATAGTATGAAACTTCATTATTAAATTAAATTAATATTTAATATTAGTATTTTAATTAATTGAATTTATATAAATTCACTCTGGAGCTATATTATTAATTTCATTTATTATTAATCTATTATAGATATTTTTTAAATATTAATTAATGGAGTTTTAAGTTATATACTCCCTCCATCCCCTTGATTTCTTTACATTGTGTTTGGACACGGAGAACAAGGATAGTGGGTGTAATATTGTTAAAATAAATAAAGTAGTGGGTGTAATAGTGATTTTATTGTTAAAATAAGTGAAGTAGTGGGTGTAATAGTGTAAAGTGTTGAAAAAGAGGAGTGAAGTAGTGGATGTAATAATGTATTTTATTGTTAAAAGTTACTATTTTTAGTATTGTAAAGAATTAGTGGGACTCCCAAAAAGGAAAGTGTAAAGAAATGAGAGGGACAGAGGGAGTATAATACTATATTGTCAATTTTTATTTCGATTTTTAGTTAATAGACTCATAATATATAATTTCACTGTTAAATTAAATTTATATATATATATATATGTATATATATATATATGGTTTCTCCGCTTAAGAATTCTGCAAGAAACATGACCCAATATTTATAATTCATTATAATATATGTTAACCATCGTAAAAGTATAGAGGTCCGGTAATATAAGAGTAGCTATATTATTAATTGTATTTATTATTAATCTATTATAGATACTTTTTAAATATTACTTAATGGAGCCTAAAGATACTATGTTCTCGACTTTTATTTCGATTGTTAGTTAATAGACTCGTAGTATACAACTTCACTACTAAATTAAATTAATACATAATATTGTTAAATTAAATAATTAAATTAATTTAATATTTAGTGACATACCGCGGTATACATGGCATACCATACTGCATTTCTGCTTTTAATAAAGAGTATAGATGCGTGGTGAATTGAGAACATCATTATGATAATAGGATTACGCATTCATGGACTGCTTATTAGATTTACAATACTCCATCCCAAATTACATGTTTTGTAAAAATATTCAATTTTTAACTAATTATTTTTAATTTCATCTATATTCTCTTAGGGGTTCAACAATTACTTTTGGGATTCAAAGTTTCCATATTGGGTTTTAGAAATATTTGAAATGAAGAATAAACCGTTAACGGACTTAGGATTTAGGGCTATCCTAATTTATCTTGATTTTTAAAAAATCAAGGCTGGTCCCCGATTTTTTTAAAAATTAGACCGCCGAACTCAATAAGAGAATACAATTTTTTTAAAAAAATTTAGACCGCCAGACTAAATGAGAAAAACAATTTGAATTGACCATATTTCAACCCCAATTTAAATTTTTATTAGTATTTTCTTTGAGGTTAAATAATTTTATTTGGGGTCCAACGGGTTCAAGTTGGGGTTTAGAAATATTCAATTTTTTAATTAATTTTTTTTAATTTTATTTGTATTCCCGTAGGGTTTCAACAATTAACATTTGGGGTTCAACGTTTCTATATTGAATTTTAGAAATATTCAGAATGAAAAATAAACCGTACACGAACCGGGTTTAGAAATATTCGGGACTGGTCCCCGATTTTTTAAAAATCAGATCGCCAGACTCGGTAAGAAAAAACAATTATTTTTTAAAAATCAGGCCGCCAGATTAAGTAAGAAAAACAATTTGAATATGATTACCTTACAATAAAATGCGTATTTAATTTTATGTTGTTAAAGAATTTTTTAATTTAAAGATACCCATAACCAAAATACCCACATTTTATTTCCAAGTGCCCAAAATACCGATCGGGGTATACGCATGCATGGAGGGTATACGCATTGTACAAATGCGTACAACATGTATACGTACGTCTGTATTGCGTGCACTTGGTTAATTTCAGTTGGTGTAGTCTATGAACACTACCATGAATACGCATGCCAAACATGCGTGAACCATGATACGCATGTTGAACATGCGTATTGGTCACTGTTCATCGTCCCCTTCGTAAGTCGTCGGACTCGTTTTCCGACCAAATATTTGACCACTTCGTTCAGCTCTTTCAAATAATCTTTGACTACCATATTATATACCAATTTGATCGCCTTCTCACCCTCTACATGTTTGTACCAACTATTTTCCATTTGTTTTTCCGGATTTAAAATCTCCAAATCGAGCTCCTTTTTCGATCGTGTTTTCAGATCTGTTTGTAGACGCCTCTGCAGGGCCAAAACTCAACAAATGAATATGTCAAGATGTAGATACAGGCCTGGGCATCCTTTTGATGTCCTCAGATTTTGTGGAGGTGGTCGGAATGTGATGGACGAGGGGGAGGCGATTTTGAGGCGATTTTCTGGTCGTCTGACTGTCGGAGCTGTTTGTGAAGAAATGACGTC
The DNA here is from genome assembly GCA_036435485.1 of Saposhnikovia divaricata. Lineage (NCBI taxonomy): Eukaryota > Viridiplantae > Streptophyta > Magnoliopsida > Apiales > Apiaceae > Saposhnikovia > Saposhnikovia divaricata. Next base: position 59,555,453 of record CM071597.1, on the reverse strand, counting down.
AGCTGACATCATTGCGCATCTGGGAGATGCGTGACATGAGATACAAATGTCTGAAATGCGTATCCTAGGCTGCGCATGCCCAGTATGCGCATGTCGTGGGTAAAAAAGACGGACAGATTTGATTATGGGTATTTCGGGCACCTTCTACACAAATGTGGTGTAGTTTGGGCATTTTCTCTATTTTAATTGCGTATGTAACTGTACCCCACCCCCATTTACGTGTCAATCAGAATAGACAGATCTGTGCCAACCACCACAATTTTGCAAGAGATATGCATAATGAAAATGCTTATTCATTCAATACCCAAATTCTAATTGCGTATTTAGTATAAAGTAATATTAAAAAATTAGTAATACTCCACTAGAAGATGCGTATTAAGAATTACCCCATTAGAGATTGCGTAACAGTCCAGAATACTCCTTAAATGCGTATTACCTGATACCCATTCGACAAATACGTAATCAATCGGATATTTTTGTCAAAATTGGTGAAACCGGTTATTTTCGTATGTTTTATTAAGAAAATCGGGTATTCTTATCTTTCATCCCTTAAAAATTATTAATTTCAATATACACATTAGTTATGTTTGGAGTTTGGATAGAGATCTATGCCTACACACTTGCAAAATAGTGACAGATAACAAATAGACGCTTCATCGATGTTACATAACTTGCAAAAATGTTTTAAAATTTGGCAACTTTACATACATTTAATTTGTTAGAATCTTACATCTATAACTGAGATTTTTTGATTATGAAATCTAGCTAAGTGATTAAAAAATCAAGCTGGCACTAGAAATTTCTGGCTAGTTTGTCACGCAGTAAGGCGAACAAGTGCTCTTACGTGTAGAAGGAATGGTAACGGATCCATGTTGGGGCGTGAAGCTAAGTCCAAATGTTTCCTGGGGTGCTTGGCTTGGCTCTCCAACTAGTTTTGCAACAAGTGCAGCACTCGCCTTGATATGTTCCATGTCCTCTGTGTCCTTCCATAATTTGCGTGACAGTTGTTTCCTCCTCTTCTTTGAGTTCAACTCGATGCCCCATTTCTGGTACAAAACCTCTCTTTGCTTTGTTCTATACTTTTTTAAAATTTGTTTGCTCAACATATCTCTCTCGCGGTCGATAGCCCTTGAACTGTGCAATCCAAGAGTATGAAATCAAGATTTCCATGTCATAAGTAATGGTAAGCTAGGAAATTTTCTATGACATTCTTTAATGCTAGATTGGTAGGAATATCAAAGACCAATTGGATTAAAATGAGATTTTTGAGTTTACTAGTGGATTAAAAATGATGAAAAACATATTTAAAAGCTATAATTAGATTATGGATATGATACAACTCACATATTTTCTATCTTTACCCACAGGTAACAGAAATAGAATGGACAATTATATAAATTATAAATTGAGACATACATCGTAGAAGATCATCGACTCCTAGTGAGAATCTTGCACTGGAAAGATGGCTTGAACATGAAACATCACTGTCCACACTCAGACGAGTTTTCTTGAAACAAGGAAATACGAGAAAATGTTCTTTTCAGTGAACAAATTTTGAGTGTGTTTTCGTAAACATAGAAACAAATTTGCTATCTGGTGGAGGACCTGCCTACAACTAAACTGCTTAGAGGAAATAATTTAAACTTCATTCTCCTCTCTTCTCCGTGTGTATATTTTGGGGTCTGGGTGCCACAAAGCCAGTTTAAGAACCAATGCTGATTTCTAATATCAAATATGTATTAGTATTTTTTTTTTTTAGGCTGTCTTATTTAGTTTTATCTCAAAGTAAAGTACTCCATATATGGCCATAAGTGCTAAGTAGAGAACTTCTTATACAATGAGAAGATTTAGATCTAATTGTTTCCTAAGACAAAAATGATCGTTAATAAGACCACAATGCATTCTAGCTTTCTGTATGAGGTTCTTAATTCTATTTTGCATCTTAAGATCAAGTTTCAAATTAACATCAAGCAAAATATTAGGATCGGCAACTTTAGGTCATAAATATTTTATCAAAAAGGCTAATCTTTTAATAGGGTCATATTAAAGTGAAGGCTCAACTCAAGCGTTTCCAAACTACAAATAATATGTAATAATCATCTAAAAAAAATTTACTTCTATTATTTAATTATGTCGATTTAAAATTAAATTTGGCAAATTTGAAATATATGTTTTGGCATGCAGAAGTAAAAGCAAGTGAAGGTAAGTAAAATGTCCATGAAAAGAAGTACCTTGTTCCACGAGAAGTCGTCTGCATCAGGAAGGACAATCGTCTGTATTCTACCTCCATGTACACGGAGTCTGATGGGTCACCTTGAAATAGAAGGAAAAAAATGGATCTATGAACTAATGGTATGTAACATGTGTCCCAAAGCTGAATTATTTGCTTCCTCTGCCTCTCAAATTCTAGCTTCCAGTCCAAAGATTGGTTTTCAGGACTATAACATTTTCGCGAACCATTGCTGCCTTTAACAATCTTCATTAACTCATATTTGTTTGTTTCAGCATCCTGTACCTGCCATAAATTAAAAAAAGAGAGTCCAGGATAAGTGAAAGATATGATTAAGAAAAAAGATTTTTGTTGCGAAGGAAAATCTACCTTCATATATTAGAGTATTTTATTAGTTCAAATGCTTTAGAATATGTTGCACAAATATGTGACTTAAATGATGTTTATAGGCAGAGAGAAGTGCTATAGAGTCTTCCTGCTGACAAAATAAGTCCCAACTTAACCACACATTATGCAAGAGTGGTTTATTGGAATATAGAAAATTGTCACAAAGTGGTGATGATGAACCAGAAAATTCAGAACTACTTGCGTAATAAATCCACCTAAGCCAACAATAGGAAAGAAAAGAGACAAACATTTAATGACTCTTGAGATAGGTATAACACTGATTCTCGATACTATCAACATTAGCGTACATGTTTCAGTTGGAGAACTCTGAAGTAGATGCGCAAATGTCGCAAGTGCATTTAGCCTAAAATAAGGGACATACAAAGAAAAATTCATTTACATGCCAGTTGGTTATAGTTCTATATATCCAAGAGTGTAGCTACATGAAATTTGTATTTGGAAAAATAAAGTAATTTTATTTTAGTCAGAAAGTAAGACCTGTTTTTTCATTTGCTTATGGGTGGGGGTAAAAAGAAAAGAGATGCACACCGTATTTTCTCCATATTTTACTTCATAGTTATGTTTAAGAGCTTCCTTATATTCCATGGCACCATTTAGGAGGCTATCGGTATCAATATTAGGTCTCCTTTTGGTATTCTGCTCCTTTTCATGTACAGAATCACTTTCGTATGAGGAGTCTTTTGTCAGTAGCTTTCCGCTACTAGTATCAAGCATTGGCTCCTCTGGTTGTGCAACGAAGTCTACTATATATGCATGAAGTGGTTTAGCATCGTTCTCATATTTTTGAGACAAAGGAAAAGAAGACACAGCCATATCTCTCTTTGTACAACTGCTGGCCGACTTAACTAACTTAATGTTTCTTGAGCTGGATGCATCAGTGTCAGATGAACTAGAAGTTGATTCTCTAGGTTTACTGCCAACAAAACTGTCATCAGTGGTCATATTCTTGTCCTGACTCTTTGGCTGCGGAGCTTCAGAAGTAAGATCATAATGGACATGTCCTATATCTCCATCTCCATTGGGTGGTAATGGTACGCCAACAGTTTCTGAGTTCTTATACTTGTTAAGTTCTACTTCAACACATCGGACGTCCTTGCAACTCTCTTCAGAACTATCATAATTTTTTTGAGCAATTTCCTCCCAGCCATGTGATAAATCAGGCCCAAAATATTTATTCATATACTCATTTGGAGAACCACTCTGCAAGAAAAAATCCTCAGAATTGGCAGAAAGTTGTGGAACAATATTGACACTGTTATAACTACGAGATCTGTCAGAGAAAGAAGGATTATTCGATGCAACATCTAAGCGAGGAGGATCAACGACTTCAGATGAATCTGATATTGAGTGCCACGATCTTTTCTCAGAAGTATCTAGAAGATGATTCGCTGCAATCTACATTAATAAATATACAAGTATATAAGATCAGAACAATTATAGTGGATAAACAAAACCTGTAATAAAATTACTTTACCTACCCATGTCTTTGAAACTTGATCGTCACTTATTGACTGTAGCATTTCTTGTAAACGAGATTGGGCAAGATCACGTTGGCGAGTTAAATCTCTAATCTCTGTATCCATCTAGTGACATGAAATCATATAAAAAGAAGGGTGAGGAATGCCTCAAAAGACCATCAACTTATGTGTCATATCCAGCACACATGTGATACTGTTAAGTTAAGCTGTTAATAGCAAATCCAGTTCTTCTTGGTTACATCAAGTCTCCATGTTTTCAAGGTTACATGGTCGTTGTATTTAAGTTACAAATTTACTAATGAAATAGTGGCATTTATCTTGGGAAGAGTCCAGTACCATGCATCAAAAGTGATAATGTTATGATTGGAAGTTGATTTCAGAGGGTTTCCATGGTATCAGGAACACTTCAACTGTAAGCTGGCCAAATTTATTTTAATTCTCCTACCTCATATTTACGACTCAAAAAATACTATGACCATCTTGTCACTTTTATACATCCCAGGACCGACAAAACAAAATTAATTGCATGGTTACTATAAAGCTATCCTCCTTATCATCAGATCAATATTACAGATTATGTTCCTAATTTACTTCGTTATCCAAATACATATACACATATGTCTGTCTTTAAAAGAGGTGAGAGATTATGGAATGAAGTAGAGTGCCATGCAGAACATATTTATTGATTTATCTGCTAGCTAAGAAATATGTTTCGTCACCTTCTCAATGAGAAGCTCCTTCTCTCTTAGTAATGACGCAGGATCAGTAGGGGAAGATTTTGATGCTACAATCCTCAATTCATTCTCCAATCTAGCCAGTTCTTTTTGTAAGTGCTTTACTAAAGCCTTCTCCGACATTACTACATTGACCTGTGCATTGGTACTGACCTGCTTGGCACATACAGCAAACAAGAGGGTATTTCTTGATTGCTCAGCATGACTATGTGCAGGGCTCATAGTACAAATTATAGCAGTTCTTGCATTCCCCCCTAGAGAGTTCTGCAGTATGCGTGTCAGCTTGGAGTCTCTAAAAGGTACATGCCTGTTTCTGCCTTGGCTGCGCCCACAGATAGCAGTAGGATGACATTACTTACACCACAGACTATACTATAACTATTATATCCAGAAGGAGAGGAGATCAGATCCAATATCTTAAAAAGGAAAGAGCACACATTTAGTAGCTAGTGACTAGAGTAGAAGCTGAACAAAGGAATTTCCCTAAACGACATGGGAACTCTGGTATGTAAAAATTAAAAGTTGCAACAGGAAACAGTACACAGATTGTTGAATCGTTGACAAGGAGTGTTGGTATGTATCTTCTTACAATGAATCTGATTTATTATACAAACATAATGATAACTTGGTGTGATGAGGAGTCTAAAAGTTTCATGCCACTAACTTCATTTCAAAAAGGAACCGATTTGGTGTTGCTAAAGGAGGAAAACATAGAATGTAATGGAAGTAAGATGCGGAACTCTGAAGGTCCAAAGAAAACCGTATCATTTAATTGCAACATTATTCAACAAAAAAATTATTTAGAATTGAAAAAAAAAAAATAGAAGCTCATTCCAGCGCAAACAATTATGAGTAGCAATGCCATCATACAACAATGTTCCAGATGCAAAAGTTTACAAATAGGCGTGCTGATTCTTGATTGAACATAAGGTTGTAACCAGTATCAAGTTCTGTATTGGAGTTGATTGTTACTATACGCTACAGTGGAGTAAATTAGCTTCACACGGAACATGTCCCAGTGTAAATGGCATACACTGCTTTCTGGAACTTTATTGAAATTAATAATCAAGGCAACAAGATAAAAAATAAATGAAAAAGGAAAGAACTACCTTAATTTGCGAATAACCGTTCCTAGCGTCAGTAAACTACGATTTATATGGCTGCCTTCTTTTAGTCGTGATCCAGCTGCTGAGGTCTGAGAGGAACGTTCACTTCCAGCAAGATCAACAAAACTCTGAAACCAACTATATTATTAGTTCTTCATTCAGTTTGCATATTATGAAATATCTGTAAAACAACAGAATAAATTTTTTAATCAGAAAAATCTCCGTACCACAGAAGCTGCAAGTGTACTTAAATCCTCAGGACTTGAAAAATTACGAACATAGCTTTCCACTGTCTGCAGGCATCCATCTATATGGTCAGAGGGTATACACAGAAAAGAAACAATCGTAACTACATTTTCTAAGCCAGCATACCAGTCGTGTAATCTGATGAGATCTAGAGCTTGTTGCATTTAAGGAGGTTTCTCCAATTTGCCTTTCAGCTGCAAGAAGGGTAGAACATCAGTGTAAATACACATCCTTGTTTAAGCAGTCCTTGTATAACCAGGAATTACATAAATTTAATTACCTTCACATACAGCCCGGAGTTCCTTCAGATGACTCCAGTCTCTTAAAGTCACCTCAGTAAGTTTTTCAACAACAGTCCCCCTCTGCAGAAAAATGAGATGACTTAGATGCTTGTGGCCACTAATTAATTTACAGCTTTCAACTAGTACTGAGTTCACCTCTCGATCATCAAGGAGTCTTAGAGGTGTACTATCCAGGCCGAGGAGGTCTCTCACTGATTCATTGTATATCTCCATGGCAGAAAATTTCATTACAAATTCTCTTTCATCATGCTAAAAGAACGGAAAGTAGAATAAGATGATAACATCTATGCAACAAAAGCTTAAAGATGACAATAATATACATCTTAGTGCAACAAAAGTTTAAGTATTGAAGTACCTCATGTATGTAATCGAATATATCAGCCATACCATATTCAGATATTCCACGCATGGTGTATGTCTTTCCGCTGCTTGTCTGCCCGTATGCAAAAATACTTGCTGGAAAACATTGAATTGATGTACAACTGCAACATTTAGCGCATTGAAAGAATAAAAAAAAAAAATAACAGGCAAGAATTATACTCACTATTTATGCCACTGACAACTGAAAGAGCAACATTTTTGATTCCCTCCTCATATACTTGCTTTGTGGAGCACTCAGGTGCAAATACTTTGTCTTCTCACCGAAACGTTAATCAATGCACAGAACAGCATAAATGAAAAGAGAAAATATCATATAAACTATATAGATCATCTTCTTTTCTAGTCAAATCATTAACTTGAGAATAAGTACGACAAGAATAAATATAAAGCAATCATGCCACATCTGGAAGGCTTAAGCCTAGCAGATACCCCTCACTCTTGGTACTTTGAGGTCGAGGATTCAAGCCCTACTGCAGACGTGTGTGTAATCATTAATATTTTTGTAATTGACCATAACCAAAAACGAATCTTGGATACTGGTACATTGGTACATTATGATGGTTAAATCAGCTGCAGCAGAACCTCTTCTAGCTTGTTGTATGCAAGTTCATATTAAATGACCATGTAGTTGTTTGGATCATCAAAAAAGTTCACATCTTCTTAATATTTTTCTTTTCTTTTTTCAAAGATTTACTCGGAAAGAGAATGTTTGTTATACTTTAACCCAAATGTCAGACCAAGGTAGAATGAGCAACTTGAAGAAGCTTGAAGCATAACCAGTTCTTTGGTTTTAAGGTTCACTTTAGTATTTCAGAGCTGTGGTTGGTTCACATATGAAGCAGAATAGAAAAATTATATTAGTGATGTGCTAAATAAAGAGCTAGGCTTTTTGCTTACCGAAAGTATAGGAAGTTGGAAGCATTGATTTTTCAGGTAACCCATGCTTATGCATAATGGTACTGTTGTTGATGCATTCCCATTCTGATACTTCATTTCTTGATGTCTCTTTGTCATTTAAAGGCCTCAACCTTACTGCTACAAATATCTTCTCTCCAGGTGCACTTGACAGTGTTGTTGAATCTGATTGTATTGAGTGCATAGAGTACATTGACTCGTCATCCCTAAATGATCCCATCTCTTTTGTCTGGGATTAATGTACTTGGACAAAACAGAGATTCTAATGAACCAGACAACCAGAAATTGCCAAGGGGCTCTCTCTTGCACAATTTACAAGAGAAATCAACTTCAAACAAATGCAGTGTGCCAATAATCTATCGAAATCTCTTGCAATCCTAAAATCCACAAAAAGAGCAATCATGGCTGCTATTACCCCCTAATATTTAAATTCTTGTTTGAGTCATCTAAAATTATGGAGAACTTTAACATCTAAACCTTTAGCCCTTGTCACTAAATGTTGTTTTTCTGTTGCTGCTGAGCTATCTATCAGGGTGTTGTCTTGTACTTTCCGCATAGGGATATGTTTCAGTAGCTATATTGAATTCCAGTTGTAAAACAATATCCTGTTCTGAAAAATTGTTGAGAACTTCCAATCATCACATATTCACATATGACATAAACAGATGGATTCAGAAGTTGCAAATAATATATAAATACATTTTTGAAAGTTCACAATGAATCATGTAATACTCAAGTAGGGAATAATATAGGATAACAAGATATCATATAATTACTAGGTTATACATTCATAGAAACGCATATCTGAACCCCCCAAAACAATATTTTTCCAAAAAAACCAAATAAATGGACATGCACTCATAAATAGAGATTGTTCTTCATATAATAGTTCCCAGTTATCTTCCATTTGGGTATGGATGTAAGTAATGTTTTCTTGACTTTAGTTGCATGTTCTGAAAATCATCTAATCAATAAAAAAAACTAGCTAGTTCGACTTGGCGAATAAGAGTAAAATGTAAATCAATGCTGTAAAGTAAAATTGTGTTTATTTATTAAATCATGTTGTTATCTGCAGTGATACAATGTAGATATACCAATTTATCCATATCTAACAGACTAATCTCACACAAACAAAAGAATCAATCCTCATGCATATGAAAAAGTAAGCAACATATAACATAATCTTAAGTTAGAAAAGTTGTCAAGGAGCTCTACAATCGTACGTAAACAAACCAAATATAAATGCTTATATGCATACCTTGGTTACTCTATATACGTTAGGGCACAGTCTTCTTTCTTGAGGAACGCAAAACTGAGAAATGTGTACATGCAATAGGAGGAGGAATGAAGAAATTAAGGGAAGGTGAATTGGGGCCGGTGAAAGAAAATGCCAATCTTAGCAAAAATTGTGACTATGGAGGGATTTTCGGTGCCGCCTTTTCAAAATATAAATCTGCTACTACCTTCCATTAACCCGTTTACCCATGCAATATCAATCAAAATTTCTTAATATTTATATTTATTGAACAAAGTTTAGCGGAGACCATGTTTTTTTTGGAGTTCTAGAGTCCATCTTTGTTATGCATACATTCATCCGCATTTAATAATGTTTTACCAATGTAAAAATATTTTTCTCCTGAACATGACCGTAAATTGCTCCGAAACATGCCTAAACATCTCTTGAATTGATGTAAAATATTTAAATCACTTTGTTCTTGAACACTTGGTTCTGCAAATTCAATATTCTGTCGTTGCGGGCAATATAATGTATATTTGTGATGGATTTCGATGATATTGTTGAAAAAGCCCTAACTAATCTTGATGATGATCGTAGAAAATTGTTAAATGCAATGTAAAATGTTGATTAATGTATGCAGAACAAAGGTGGACTCCAGGATTCCACAAAAAAACATGGTCACCCAACTCTTATTATTAACATTTATTTATATTAAATTTGATAAGAATTCAAAAAAATATTAAATTTGATAAATTTTAATATTTTATTGAAAAAAAATATATAACTCTTAAATTTAAAAAATTTAGAGAAAAAAATAACCAAACTTGCGTATAAATAAATAAATAATTATTATTTATTATATTACACGATCAATTTACTTTATTTTGGGTTTTAAAAATAGATTCAGATAATTTTATAAATCAGGCAAAATTCAAGAAACCATCTTTAGTGAGAAAGAATGCCCTAAATACCCAAAAAATGGATACCCACTTACCAAAATACCCAATTCTGAAAACATCGACCTCTGTACCCATGGGATACGCCACTCCCGTGGGCGTGTCCACTGCTACAGTGCATCGCCAGAAAACGTCTTCTTCTTTCTTCTTGTCATCACCGGCGACTGTGACGATTCCGGTCTCACCATTCGATCTCTCTCTCCAGCAACTTATCGAACCACTATAGCATGTTAAAATGATCGCAATCTCTTGAACTTCACCCTACACGTCTTCGTTTTTGTCCTCCGGCACCGCAGGTGCTCAACCAAGCTCGTCGGAGTTTTCGATCCGTTGAAATCGATTTTTTAGGCGTTTGCAATCCGGTAATTTAAGTGTTATGAAATTAGTATCAGTGTGTAGATAATCGAACCACGGTTCTAACGGTATATGGTACGTCAATGGAATGTTAGGGATGTGGACGAACGAAGAATTAGAAAAATGCAGCCAGAATCGCCATTGCTGTCGCCAGTCGGGAGCTCTGTGATGACGTAAGATACGCATCTTGAAGATGCGTATCTACTGTTACGCCACATCAGAAGGCGTATCTCAAGGTTTTGTCAGAAGGCGCATTTGCTGTTACTCCTTATCAAACGGCGTATGTAGCCCTGTTACTCCTTTTCGCTAGGCGTATCCAATGGTTACTCCTTTTCTGTGGGCGTATCCACCGGTTACTCCTCTGTCATGGGCGTATCCCGTGGGTAATTTGGGCGGTACTTCCAGATTCTGGGCATTTTGGTGAAAGAAAGCTGATTTTTGGGTATATAGGGCAATCACCCCTTTAGTGATAGGTTAACAATTACAGCCAACTAAAATTACTTGAAAATTGAAGGGAAAAGAAAATTACAAAATTTTACACTGAGAAGAATATTTAATTTAGAAAATCTACTTATATTTAATTTTGATTATTAAAATTTATATTTTGATATTTGAATATAATTTTATTATTAATTAAATAAACTTAATTTCTAATATTAAATCTAATTCTATTCAATTTAAATGATCTATTTATTTTAATTTATATTATTAAATTACTTTTCTTATTGACTTTTCTTGAGACTCCAACTAGGGTCAAGGGAAGAAATGCACTCCTCGTGAGCAAAATAAAGTTTTGCTCAAATTTAAAAAGAAAAAAGATATTTTTTAACTATAAATTAAGAAAAAACAATTTTGTAAGTTTCTCTCTAGATTTAATTAAAATGTTAGAATTATAATATTATTATATACTAGCTTATAATTCATGTGATGCACGATTTTTTTTTTTTTTTAAATATGATGTAAAATTTCCTCATAATAAGATTAAATTTTTATCACATTTTCTAATTTAATAGTTATTTTAATTTTAATTTAATATATTTCAGTCAAAAACTCATGTATTGTTTAGAATTAGTAATATAAATTCTTAATTTTAATTTGTTGTTAAAGGAATTCGAATCTTGGGTATTTATTAAAGTAGCACAAATATAAAATATTCCTAGTGTTAGATCTAACGATTCTCATCGATTCACTAAAAATGTAACTGTCATTGTTGTTTGTATGGTTGAATCATTAATCCAAAATACGAACAATCGTTCCTAATTTTCTTATTATAATTTAGTACTAGCTTATAACCCGTGCGAAGCACGGGTTTCTTTTGATAGGTTATAAAATTTATTTAACATTATAATTATATTTTTATATAATCTTTATTTTCAATAATTTTTTAATTTTAATTTAATATAAATTTATATAATGAAATGCATGGTTTAAAATTTATTTTGTAAAATTCTAAATTAAAAATGTCGTTGACGGGTTCGAACTTTGAATTTTTAGTAAATTAATTTAATCATATAATATATCTTATTATTAGATCTAACGATTGTTATTTATTATTAAAAATAATGATTTGTATATATGGTGAGATATTTTTGGGTGTATATTAGTGATCTCAAGATTAATTTTAAATTAAAAAGTACTCTATGTTTTAATTACAAAAATTACTACTAAAAATAATTACGGAAAGATATGGTGTGATATTTTGGATATATATTAATTATTGTAATATTAGTTTTAAATTAAATGGTAAAGTGTTTTATTTAGAAGTAAAATCTTTAGAAAAAATGAATAATTGAGTTGTTGGAGCAGAAAAAAGAGTCCAAGTAGAAGTGGATGAAGGAATTTTAATCCGAATATAATTACGTTAACATTAGTAATTAGTTTTTTGAGTTGTTTTTGTAATTTAATTATTTATTTTAATAATTAAGATAACCAAACCGAAAACCAAAACTTAGGATAACCAAACCGAAAACCAAAACTTTCAATGTTTCGGCTTTAAAAATAATGATTTGTATATATGGTGAGATATTTTTGGGTTTATATTAGTGATCTCAAGATTAATTTTAAATTAAAAAGTACTCCATGTTTTAATTACAAAAATTACTACTAAAAATAATTACGGAAAGATATGGTGTGATATTTTGGATATATATTAATTATTGTAATATTAGTTTTAAATTAAATGCTAAAGTGTTTTAATTAGAAGTAAAATCTTTAGAAAAAATGAATAATTGAGTTGGAGCAGAAAAAAGAGTCCAAGTAGAAGTGGATGAAGGAATTTTAATCCGAATATAATTACGTTAACATTAGTAATTAGTTTTTTGAGTTGTTTTTGTAATTTAATTATTTATTTTAATAATTAGGATAATCAAATCGAAAACCAAAACTTAGAATAACCAAACCGAAAACCAAAACTTTCAATGTTTCGACTTTAATATAATAGTATAGATTATAGATGGATTGATAATTTTGTCGTTTATAATAAATAAATTAATATTTTTAATATAATTTTTTTAACTTATTATTTTTAGAAATGTGTTAACAATTTTTTTTGAAAGCATTAACCAACCAATTTTTTTATAAATTTGTTAATAAATATGTGATATTAAAATTATTAAAACTGATTTTGAAAATATTTGGTTTCCAAGTAATTGCATGAAAGAGTCTCAAAAGGTTGGGTGTGTGTGAAGAATTTTAAATCAAATATAACTAAAAGTGCATGTAACTGATTACTAATTAGAGTGTAATTAAAAAAATTTATTATTAATTAAAATATGTGGTTTATTTTTTATAAAACAAAATTTTATATGTATTTTAATTTATATTTTCAATTTTGGAAGGTGTTAACAAAGTTGTTGGGAAGGTGTTACCGACCGACCAACCAACCAATCATACCCTGTTTTGCTTATAAGACCACTTCTTTTAAAATAATGGTGTAATACAATTTTTTATTCTTTACTTTTCAAATTTATATAGTTATTCAGCTCACAACCATGGTTTTTTATATAAATTTTAAAATTCATATCCTTGTTTTGCTTTGAATAGTATACTGTATAGATATATTGATAAATTTTGTTATTTATAATGAATAAATATATATTTTAATATACTTTTTTTAATTTATTATTTTTAGAAAGGTGTTAACATTTTTTTTTGAAAACGTTAACCAACCAAATTTGTTGTAAATTTGTTAATAAATATGTGATATTAAAATTATTTAAATTGATTTTGAAAATATTTGGTTTCCAAGTAATTGAAAGAGTCTAAAAAAGTTGGGTGTTGAAGAATTTTAACTTAAATATAACTAAAAGAGTATGTAATTGAATATTAATTGAATTGTAATTAAAAGAGTTTGTTATTAGGTTAAATATGTGGTTTATTTTTTGTAAAATAAAATTTTATATGTATTTCAATTTATTTTTTCATTTTTGTAAGGTGTTAGCAAAGTTTTTGGAAAAGTGTTAACCGACCGACTGACCAACCAATTATACCCTGTTTCGCTTATAATAGTATAGTATTGAGTCTAAAAAGTGTTGAAGAATTTTAACTCAAATATAACTAAAAGAGTATGTAATTGAATATTAATTGGAGTGTAATTAAAAGAGTTTGTTATTAGGTTAAATATGTGGTTTATTTTTTGTAAATAATAGTATAGTATTGAGTCTAAAAAGTGTTGAAGAATTTTAACTCAAATATAACTAAAAGAGTATGTAATTGAATATTAATTGGAGTGTAATTAAAAGAGTTTGTTATTAGGTTAAATATGTGGTTTATTTTTTGTAAAATAAAATTTTATATGTATTTTAATTTATTTTATCATTTTTGGAAGGTGTTAGCAAACTTTTTGGGAAGGTGTTAACCGACCGACTGACCAACCAATTATACCATGTTTCGCTTATAATAGTATAGTATAGATAGATAATATCGTTATTTGGTTTATAAAATAGAATTGTTTATAATTAAAAAATAGATATGTACCAAAATAAAAAAATAAAATAAAGAATAATTAAACAAGAGTAATTAAGTAAAACACAAACTACAGTGCCGACTAATCGACTAAATTTTCAGTGTCTCAACTGTTTAATATAGTAAATATTTAAAGACTATTTTATTAAAAGTGATCCAAATTCCAATAAATTAGGTGAAAAGAATTCATTTCTATTTAAATAAAAATATATTTCATAATTTTTAATAAATAATAAAACTACAAAGATAGCATAAAAACATGTTCGGGTCCATTTGGATTGAAGGTTGAGAAGGGTTGGGTTGGGTCGGGTTCAAACTTAAAAATTCATTTTTGAAATTTTTTTAAAAGTATAGTATTGGATTTTAATAGTTTACGAAAGAACTAAAATAATATTACACATTAAATCCAAAATCAAAAACTAATCTTTTAAAATTTTCTCAAAAACAAATTTTAAATTTAAACTCGACACCCAACCTAACCTTTCTTAACTCTCAATTCAAACGAACCCCAAAGACCATGAACCGCACCAAGTCAAGGGATACCCGACTATTTTTAAGGGAATCATTTATCAATTTAATTATTCAATTTTTACAAATAATTTTATTTCTAAATGGACATTTTTTTTTGAAAGTATTTTTAAATGGACATTACCAATTTATTAAAATTACGGTGTAAACCATAATAATTCATTTTAAATGAAGCACACCACTTTTGAATATGACAGGAAAGATCATAGGGGTGTTTTGGGGAACTTTTTTCCAAAATAAGTCAACTTATTTTAAGATAAAGTTAGAGATTCCTAACATTCCAACTTATTTTCCAACTTATTTTTGTGACTTATTGAATCTCAAACATACATTAAATACTTGTATAAATTTTTTTTATCAAAATATAAAATTTTACCCGAAAATAAGTCCATAAGAACTTATATTAAGGTGTGCCAAACAGGCGCATAATCATGGTGGGCTGGATCATTACCCCACCAATTTTATCAAAGCTGCAGCAAATTTAATTAATCAATATATATATATAAAGGAGGATACGCGGGAGTTTAGGTGGCGCTCTAAGATCGTTTCAATCTATTTTTCTAATTTTTAAGAATTTTAGAATTTTAAACACAAATAAATATAAAAATATCATTTAATATATTAAAAGTAGAATAAGTATTCAAATTTATAGAGAAGAAGAGTTTGAATTTATAAGGAAGACATATAATTAGAAGTTCTATTAGAAGTAGAATAAGTATTTATAAGGCATATGATTAAAAGTTCTATTAGAAGTAGAATAAGAGTTCGAATTTATAGAGACTAAGAATTCGAATTTATAGAAAAAAACATATAAATAAAAGTTCTATTAGAAGTAGAATAAGTGTTTGAAGTAGAATAGAAGTTCGAATTTATAGAGAATAAGAATTCGAATTTATAGAAAAAATATATAAATAAAAGTTCTATTAGAAGTAGAATAGGTGTTTAAATATATAGAGCATGCATATAATTAAATATTTTATAGAAAGTACGATCTTCTTAAATTATATTTTTTTATATATGTTAATTAGACTTCTATTAGGAAAATTTATTTATAAATCCAATACTATTGTCATAAAAAAAGTCATCGTATTTAAAAAGAAAATAATTAATGTGTTAACACAATAAAAGAACATTCTCATGCAGGAATTCTAAATAAATACAGGAGTATCTATAATATGAAAAGAAAATAATATATGTTTTCATTTTCTAAAACTCCATAAATTTTAGAAAGTCTATAGAAAGTATATATTGGAATTTTTTCTATTTTTTAGGTTTTGATTTTAAGGAAAAAAGTTGTTCCGTAAGATAAGTATCATCAATATTATGTAATGAAGTTGGAATTTCGATCCCAAACGCGAGTTAAAAGTTCTATTAGAAGTAGAATAAGAGTTCGAATTTATAGAGACTAAGAATTCGAATTTATAGAAAAAAACATATAAATAAAAGTTCTATTAGAAGTAGAATAAGTGTTTGAAGTAGAATAGGAGTTCGAATTTATAGAGAATAAGAATTCGAATTTATAGAAAAAATATATAAATAAAAGTTCTATTAGAAGTAGAATAGGTGTTTAAATATATAGAGCATGCATATAATTAAATATTTTATAGAAAGTACGATCTTCTTAAATTATATTTTTTTATATATGTTAATTAGATTTCTATTAGGAAAATTTATTTATAAATCCAATACTATTGTCATAAAAAAAGTCATCGTATTTAAAAAGAAAATAATTAATGTGTTAACACAATAAAAGAACATTCTCATGCAGGAATTCTAAATAAATACAGGAGTATCTATAATATGAAAAGAAAATAATATATGTTTTCATTTTCTAAAACTCCATAAATTTTAGAAAGTCTATAGAAAGTATATATTGGAATTTTTTCTATTTTTTAGGTTTTGATTTTAAGGAAAAAAGTTGTTCCGTAAGATAAGTATCATCAATATTATGTAATGAAGTTGGAATTTCGATCCCAAACGCGAGTTAAAAGTTCTATTAGAAGTAGAATAAGAGTTCGAATTTATAGAGACTAAGAATTCGAATTTATAGAAAAAAACATATAAATAAAAGTTCTATTAGAAGTAGAATAAGTGTTTGAAGTAAAATAGGAGTTCGAATTTATAGAGAATAAGAATTCGAATTTATAGAAAAAATATATAAATAAAAGTTCTATTAGAAGTAGAATAGGTGTTTAAATATATAGAGCATGCATATAATTAAATATTTTATAGAAAGTACGATCTTCTTAAATTATATTTTTTTATATATGTTAATTAGACTTCTATTAGGAAAATTTATTTATAAATCCAATACTATTGTCATAAAAAAAGTCATCGTATTTAAAAAGAAAATAATTAATGTGTTAACACAATAAAAGAACATTCTCATGCAGGAATTCTAAATAAATACAGGAGTATCTATAATATGAAAAGAAAATAATATATGTTTTCATTTTCTAAAACTCCATAAATTTTAGAAAGTCTATAGAAAGTATATATTGGAATTTTTTCTATTTTTTAGGTTTTGATTTTAAGGAAAAAAGTTGTTCCGTAAGATAAGTATCATCAATATTATGTAATGAAGTTGGAATTTCGATCCCAAACGCGAGCGGCTCGAAACGTGTGTTTAACGGGAAGACGACTCACTATAAAAGATTGTATTAGCTATTAAAATATCATATTGATGTTATAAATTTTATTTTATTTTTAGGATTTGATTTTTATGGATAAACATTATCATACAAATGTATATGTAAAAGTAAGGTTTTTGGTCTTAACGAGAGAGCGGATCAATAGTAATAACCGTGTTTAACGAGAAAACGGTTCATTAAAGAAGACCGTATAAAAGATGTTTGAATATATAAGAAATACATTAAATAAAATGTTTTATTGGAAGTATAATACGAGGACGGTGGAGACGTGTTATACGATTTTTTTAAAATTATATTTCTTTTTTCCAGAAATCCTTTATATTTATTTTTTTTATACAAGTTAATTATACTTGCATTAGAAAAGTATATCCATTAATTTAATATTATTCCCGTAACGAAAAGTCTTCGTATTTTTTTTTGATATGTTAACATAACAGAAAGACATTCCCATGCGGAAGTTAAAAATAAATACAGGAATACCTATAATATACAGAAAATATAAGATGTATTTTCATCTTTTAAAACTCCATAAATATTAGAAAGTTTAAAAAATATAAAAATTAGAATTAACTCTCTTTATATAATGAATTTAAAATTTTGGTTCCAAATAAGAGCGGCTCGAAACGTATTTAACGGGAAGACAGCTCACTAGAAAATATTGTATTATCTATTAGAATGTGATATTGATGTCATAATTTTTTTTTACGGTTCGATTTTATAGATAAAAATTATTATATAAGTCTTTATAATATATGTTAAAATTGGGATTTCGGTTTTAATAAGAGAGCGGCTCAATGGAAATAATCGTGTTTGACAAAAAATCGATTCATTAGAGAAGATTATTTAATTATTAAATTTTAATTTTAATATTATATTATAACGTAATTGTATTGAATTTTTTAAAAAATATTGTAACGCCGCCGCGAAGCGCGGCTTTATCGACTAGTTTCTTGTTTATTTCTAAAATAAAACATTTCATTTATCTTCTCCTGCTTTATTTTCCCTTGAGATCTATCCTAATGATGAAAGCTCCTTCAATCTAACCCACCAAACAAACCCTAACCCCCGAATCTCCCTCTCTTAATTTAATTTCTAGGGTTTCTAATTTCATGTTCAATTACACAATTAATTGAAACCTTCCTTCGATTCGAAACCCTAATTATTCAAAATGACGACAAGGGGCAGCAGATCCGAGAAAGTCAGAACAATATTCGAGCAATTCGATGCTAACGCTGACGGTGGTCTAAACCGTGAAGAAATGGCGGCGCTTGTGGTGGCCGTTAATCCTAGAGTTAAATTTAGTGATGAGCAGATAAATGCGATTCTCGATGAGGTGTTCAAGACTTATAGTGAGTTTATTGATGGAGATAAGGGGCTTACACATGATGGTCTTCTTAGAACTTATGATGATGGTGCTGGTGATGTTGACCGTGATTTCGATGCGTTAGGATTGGAGTTAAAGGCGGAGAGAATTGAGGAAGCTTCCACGTCGTTGGTGGATGAGAGTAGAGCTGTTGTTGAGCCTGTTAAGAAGTTGAGGACAGCTGCGTGGGCTACTTCGCCCAATCACGGGATTATTTATGATGATACGTGGAGAATTGTCGATGATTTGGAGGTTTTGATTAAGAAGTTAAAGGCCAAAGGGGTTAAGGAAGGGAAGGGGAAGGGAGGGGTAGGTGGTGGGGAGACTAATTTTGATGCGTATTCGGATGCTGGGTGGTCGAGGGAGTTAGGGGCGTCGACGGAGATTAGTGATAAGAGAGTTGTTTGGGAGGAGAATTCGAGTGCATATAATGTGTTTGTTAAGGAGTTGGGGGTTTTGAGAGGGAGAGCCGATGGGGCTAGGTCGAGGTTGGAGGCGTTTGATGGGCAGATGGCGATTGGGAGGGTTTTGTATGAGCATCAGTTGTTTAAGGAGAGCTTTGTGAGTTTTAAGAGAGCGTGTGAGTTGCAGCCTGCGGATGTTAGAGCACATTTTAGGGCGGGGAATTGTTTGTATGTTCTTGGGAAGGAGAGGGAGTCGAAAGAGGAGTTTTTGCTTGCTTTGGATGCTGCAGAGGCCAGTGGGAATGAATGGAGTTATTTGCTTCCTCAGATTCATGTCAATTTGGGGATTGCGCTTGAAGGTGAAGGTATGGTTATTAGTGCTTGTGAACATTATAGAGAGGCTGCAATTTTGTGTCCTACTCATTTTAGGGCTTTGAAGCTTTTGGGGAGTGCTCTTTTTGGTGTAGGTGAGTATAAAGCAGCTGTTAAGGCGTTGGAAGAGGCTATTTATATGAAACATGATTATGCGGATGCACATTGTGATTTGGCTTCAGCGTTGCATGCTTTGGGTGATGATGATAATGCAATTAAGGAGTTTCAGAAAGCTATTGATCTGAAGCCCGGTCATGTGGATGCTTTGTATAATTTGGGTGGGTTGTATATGGATATGGGCCGGTATCAAAGAGCATCTGAGATGTATACGAGGGTTTTGGGTGTGTGGCCAAATCATTGGAGAGCACAACTCAATAAGGCTGTCTCATTGTTAGGAGCTGGGGAAACTGAAGATGCCAAGAAAGCTTTGAAAGAAGCTTTAAAGATGACAAACAGGGTGGAGTTGCATGATGCAATAGCGCACTTGAAGCACCTACAGAAGAAGAAGTTGAAGGGGAATGGTTCTGGCAACGGGGAGGAGAGCTTTGTCATTGTGGAGGCTTCGAAGTTTAAGATGGTTGGTGAAAAGACGACGTCGAGGCAGGAGTTAGCTAATGCTATTGATGTAAGAGCTTTTCAGAGGATCACCAGGTTGAGTCGCTGTGATGTTGATCTGCTAAAGAAGGAGATGACTGAAGGTAATGCACCGTTGTCCTACTCTGGTGGCGGTGTTCCAGAGAAGTCTATTCGCAAGGCTTCTTTGGAAGGAATTCTTCACAGGTTACTCAGTTTCTTGAAGCCTGAAACCTTTGTTGGAGCTGTCAAAATGATTAACCAGAAAATCCTGTCTGTTTTGGATGAATCAGAATCAGGAAGGGTGGATTTGGGCATGTTTTTTGCTATTATTGCCCCCATCTGCAGTGGTCCAGCAGAAAGAAGAAAACGAGTTGCATTTGATGCCCTTTTGTGGCGTTCTGTTAATGCAGATGCAACTCAGATAAGGAAAGTTGATGCTTTAAGGTACATTAAGGTGTTAAGATCAATCTATATCCCTTCCTATGGGATTAGCGAAATGTTGGAAATACACGGAGAAACGGATGTATCATTAATTTCTTTGACAGAGTTTCTTGTAATGTTCGATGATCCTGACTGGGGTTTCGGAATCATGTCCACTCTACTGAAACTTGAGAGCGGAGATAGAAATCGTCATGGTAGACACGCTTGTTGCATATGTCGCTACCCTATTATTGGTTCTCGTTTTAAGGAAATGAAGTCTCATTTTAGTCTGTGTAGTCAGTGTTACAGCGAAGGGAAAGTTCCTCCAAACTCGAAGCAGGAAGAATACAGATTCAAAGAGTATGCAACTGAGTCTGATGCAATGAAAGATAAATGCATGTGGTTTAGAGTGCACTCCAA
Organism: Saposhnikovia divaricata; assembly: GCA_036435485.1. Classification (NCBI taxonomy): domain Eukaryota; kingdom Viridiplantae; phylum Streptophyta; class Magnoliopsida; order Apiales; family Apiaceae; genus Saposhnikovia; species Saposhnikovia divaricata. The sequence continues at coordinate 59,534,409 of CM071597.1, read as the reverse complement.
AAATTCCACACCTGTTGATCCGGCTAGATAGTCTGAGTGTTTAATTTCCTTTTCGGAAATACCTGTGATATTCAAGTACAAATTTAGTTGTTCAGTGTGATGAATATATATTCCATGTTTGTTAGTGGCTTGTTCGTTTGTATGATAACTCCTTTAAAAAATTATTGGTAATTTTTTCTGCTCTTTGCCTTGAGTTATATTTCAAATGTTTATTGTTTGTTGTACACTTGTACTCCTATATTTTCTGGTTTCATTACCATACATGGCTTATGGTTCAAATGCTAATTTTGCTTTCTGTTAAGTTTGCTTGCAAGTCATGGGCAAATGATTAGTTGTGCCTAGTTTTGTTAGGTTAGATCATTGATTACAAGCTTAATTTATTTTTCTATTGCTTTTTGTATAATCAAGACATTATCCACAGATGATTAATGAAAAATTAGTCATAATTGTCGGTGATAAATGGTTGGTACTTGGTAGGCACTGCCTGAGGTTGGCCCATTACACCATTGATTAAGGGGTTGGAGTGATAATTGAAAGCCTATACCAAACAAACAAGTAAAAGTGTGAGTAAATGAGCTGTCTAAACTGCGAAGTTGGCCAAGAAAAGAATAAATGAGCACTTTTTATCAGTCACAGGCTGTTCTAGTACACACATTACAATAACGAAGATGCTAAATTATCTTTTTTAGTGATCTAATGTAATGTCCAGCAATGGAAAATAACTTATGACCAGATTTTGTTTATTGTTAATGTTTGATGACCGGAATTTAAATACTCACGCGATCATTTTGTCCGACTGGATTTATCAAATGATGGTAGAGCGCAAAGACAATCTCTGTTGTATGATGCTAAGGATGACTATTCTCAAACCTATACTCTGTTGTATGGTGCTGAGGATGACTATTCTTTCAATTGATCCGATCCTTTTTATTAATTCCTTTATTCTTTGATCGTTTCTATATCTATTTGTTGAACAATTCTCTTGTTGGGCCTGATTTTATTGAACTTTTCATCCCTTTTTGATTTTTTCTACCTCGTTATTGTGGAGCACACGTTCTTAAAGATACCAATTCATCAATTTAAAACAAAAACGAGGACCAACATATAACATGTTCTTTTAACCTTATTAAAGAACAGAAAGAGAGTACATATTTCATAGAAACAGAGATGTGCTAAAACAGCATATCTTATGTTTATGTGATCATAATTAAACAAAGCACCAAACTCTTGAGATTAGGAAATTTCTAAATATGCTGATGAAGCTTGTAGAAAACCATTCCTTGCGTTGTGCATTGTGGTGTCGAGAGGACCCATAGCATCTACAAACTGTTGCTGGGATATGTTAACCTTTGGTTATAAACGACATTGACTCCCAGTCCCAGAACTGCATAAATGACAAACAAGTCTTTGCGCATGTTTGTTTTACCTGAAAAGAAAATTGTAAGTCACCAAGTACTTATAAATTTACTATCGGGTTCAAAAGATTAAAATGAATTCATTCAAACAAATATCAAACACACCACCAAAATGTATTGAGAACTGCATGTTGAGTACTCACACTTGTACAATCGTTATCGCACATCTCCCTTGTGCTATTCCTCCTCAGCAGCGGCCTGAAAGACTTTAGACTCAAGTCAAATACCGAAGGTGAGTGATTCATACTCATATGACAGACAAAAATCAAAATGGGATGAACAAGAAACGAACATAGTAAATAAAAAGAATGTGGACGAGATTAAAAAACTTTAGGCATTGTTCCTCCTTTTTGGATCACCGATATATTTTTAAGTATAGATGGAGAGGATGGTAATAATTGAAGTCTAGCCCTCTTGTAGCACTATTAGTACCTTTGCAAACTGCTCGGACACTGATTCTCGCCATTGTTCAGTTTCTGTTTTTGAACTTTTTAAAACCACACCTAAAGTACTCTTACCTCATTTGGTGTGAATGACAAATCCTGGTAAACATATTGTTGTTGTACAGGGTAACTAGGGTAAGGCAAAAGAAAAGAAAACGCTTGGGTTGGCACAACGCCAGAAGACCTTGTAATTAAAAGCATTTAGTAAAAGATCTGTGACAGGCAACTAGCAGAATACATTTTGCTCATTCTTTTCCTCCTTTAAACTATGTGGTCTCTCTTTTGAAGCTCAATTATTGAACTCTTCTCCTCCTCTTCAGTAGCAGATTTGAAGGTACTGTCCATCTTCTTTTCTTCTTATTCGCATGCTTAGCAAACTATTTCTTTCTCCTTATGACTGTATCTCTGCAATACGAAGTTTCCCATGGTAATAATCAAGGCATCAGCAGATGATCCCAAACTTTTATATTACCAAAATCTTTACCTTGTCACATAGTTATACTTTTCAGCAAATCTTTGTGAGTCTGCAACTTTATTAACTACCATGCAGGAGACTTTTGGAGCTTATAGAAAGTCTCTTGCTTCCAGTTCATCCCCAGGATGGTCCATGAATGTGTGATTACAAGTTTAAAATAAGAGTCTTAGTTCCATTTATCCTTAAAAGTGTCCTGGAAACTGTGATTAAGCTTGGTTGTAACAGATGTTGATGACTTTTGTTTATTTTCATTCCCTGCACCACATTCCTAATGTTTTAACTGTAAAACAAACTCCAAGATGTAAAAGTAATGTATGGAATGTGAAAAAAGACATCATCTATATTGAAGCCAACGCTAACCAGTATGCTCCCTCAACTCTATTCCCCTATTACCACATACTGATTTGGAGTAGACAGGATTAGTATACCTATTCTTTATCCTCATTACTATCTTGATAAACCTAAGCAGCGGTAAACCATCACCCCCTTGAAGAACAAACCAGCAACGAGTTGATGGTTACATTAGCATTAGAATTTAAATTGTATTTTAAAGACAAAACAGAAGAGATAACCACCCTCTTCAAACAAGCATTAATCAAGAGTCAGATAGTTAAATAAACTATCTCCACTGTTCCCAGTCAATCTCCAATATTACCCCATGAATTCCTAAATCGTACATTCTTCCTTCCCCCAAGCCCTTTGGTGATTTACTAGTAACTGTATCAATTAGTTGTTTCAATAATTGTCTTTTGAAATAGTAATAAACTTTTCACTATGGCATAAAAAATGTCCTTGCATTTTCTTGTACCTCTAGGCTCTAGGTTTTTAAGGGTCCTCGTGATCAATTTGACGCATCACCTTGATCTTTTTTAATCAGTCATGCATATATAACAAAACGATTTAAGATTTGGACAAGGTAGATGAGTATTTGAATTTATGTTTGTACCTACTATGCCTGGCCAAGGTTGAAGACTCAATATAGTATTGTTGGAACAGAATTTTCATAAAGTGATCGCCGAAATCAACAAAACAGGACCTATCCTTTGCCAATCTCCACTTCAAATAATTTTTAAGCACTTGAATTTCTAGCTCAAGTAATAGATAACGGAAAATATCTCCAAACGATATTCTTCAAATCAGGAAGATATCACAACGATAAGATTAAATCTGATAAAATCAGTAATTACCCAGATTAATCAATCAATAACGGAAAATATCTCCAAACGATATTCTTCAAATCAGGAAGATATCACAACAATAAGATTAAATCAGATAAAATCAATAATTACCCAGATTAACAAAGTTTATCACGCAAATCAATTTCACACTGCGTGGGCTTGATCCTATGACCGATACACGAGACAAATCGAGACACCTGCCAAGTCCAGCCTTCTCTTTTTTGTTAAATCCTAAATCCCCTAAAACAACACACCTCTGATTTCTTGTTTTATTTGGAACTTATATATGGCTGTATATAAATATTGCAGTTTCCTCAAAATCTCTGATATCTTAGACTCTTACTACTGTGCAGCAATTTGAAAGCAAAGACATGGAAATCAAGTCTGAGATCGCAAAGGATGTTACTGAAGTAACTTCTATACCCAAACTTTGTTACTGTTGAATTTTTTTTTTGTCAGGATTGTTACTGTTGATTTGAGTTATTGACATTAATGTTTATTTGTCACGATGTACAGCTAATCGGAAACACTCCTATGGTATATCTTAACAAAGTTGTGGATGGCTGTGTAGCCCGTGTTGCTGCTAAGTTAGAAATGATGGAACCCTGTTCTAGTGTAAAAGACAGGTCTGTATGTTGTTTTCTATGGGATTGATAACTGTTTCACAAGGTGTGATGTGGATGTAGAGGTTTTTTTTGTAAGATAGTGTTGTTCGTTATCTGACCATTATGTACGAAAGTAATGTAACTTTTCACATTTTGAACCTGCAGGCTTGGGTATAGTATGATCAAAGATGCAGAGGAGAAAGGCCTAATCATTCCTGGAAAGGTTTGTTAAAAAACACATGGCTAACATTAGTTGTCACAACTTGATGGATATATCACAGTAATATCGTAGATATACTTTGATACTTTATTTTATTTATCTTCCATTTATCCTGACCAAATATCTGCGTCATGCCTGATAGGTCAAATTTTGGGACCTTTCCAACTGGTCAAGAAAAACTATCTTTATGTCCAAGCTATATGTTTTATGAGTAATATAAGTTTTATGTTCAGTGAGCTGATTTTTTTTGTTTTTCTTGTTATTTTCTTGATTTGCTCCTGCTATGTGTTGCAAAGACGGTGCTTATCGAGGTCACCAGTGGTAATACTGGTATAGGATTAGCATTCATTGCGGCATCAAAGGGTTACAAACTTATTCTGGTTATGCCAGAAAATTATAGCATTGAGAGAAGGATTATTTTATTGGCTTTAGGAGCAGAGCTGTACCTAACTGATAAAACAAAGGGTGTTGCTGGAGTTCTACAAAAAGCCGAAGAGATACTTGCAAGGACGCCAAATGGTCACTTTCTTATGCAATTCATGAATCCTGCAAACCCGAAGGTTTGCCTACACCAATATCATATCACGTGAAGTGACATTAGCAGGGTATAACTTCTAAAAATTTTCCAATGTTTAGATTCACTACGAGACTACTGGTCCAGAGATATGGACTGGATCCGAAGGTAAAGTTGATGCCTTTGTTGCCGGAATAGGCACTGGAGGTACTGTAACTGGTGCTGGGAAATTCTTAAAGGAAAAGAATCCAAACATAAAGGTGAGAGTTCTCCCACGAAATTTACAAATAAGCAAATGACACAAAGAAAGGTCTTGTTTTGTGCATGTTATATAGCTTTCATCCATTTTTGTAGGTATATGGTATTGAACCAGCTGAAAGTGCTATCCTAAATGGAGGAAAGCCTGGTATGTTCAGTTTCTATTGATCGTGTACTTAATTTTCTTATATGCTTGCAGAAATTTGTGCCAAACTGCTATCACATATTCAATTAAGTAAACTGCTATTGAATTATATTATCTTAATCGGTTAGCAGGCGCTAACAAGTATACATGACTACATGAGTTTGGGGCCTCAGTTTACGAACAGTCTGAATGCACTTGGTAAAATTAGGCCATAACTGGTGGAGACCTGCTCTATTTGATTATTATCTAGAACTGTTTCATTATGAAAAGTTGCATCTGTTACCCCTACATGTTGCTCTTAGCCTCTTAGTATGAGACTAGTTCTTAACATTTAACTCAAGATTTTATTATTTCTTATAATTATAAAAAGTGCTGGTATTCCTCCTATTAATTTTTCCAGTTACTTTTGTGCATATCCTCAACATAATTAAGACAATGGAGAATGTCACTCATTTACATTCACGTCAGATGATTTCAATCTTATGAAACTTGTTTAAACCACGTGAAGTTTACAATTTTAAATGCCTGAATTCACATTTTGTATTTCTCATTAATTTTCTTCGCAAATATGTAAACAAATTGTGTTTTGGCTATAGTCTGCATAGTAAACTGCCGATCATATTTTAACATTTAAAAATCCGTCACTAATTATCGGTAAGATAATATATAAATTGTACATTAATACTTTAAGTTTAAACATAGTTCATTTCTTTCTGCAAGTCATATGATGGTTTTATGTTCGGTCTGGATCCACTTGTGCTAGTTCCTAATTATATATCTTTTTAAACTAGAGTTACATGATCATCCCTCGATAGGATCCTCAGCAGCTGCAATATGCTCTATATTCCATTAACCTTATATATTTGATAACTTTTGTTATATGTTGTGTTTACTGCCTTCATCCCATACTATACACCTTTGTTTCTGTTAGTTGTTATTGGATGTTATACACACACTAGCACAATAGTACATAGTTTTACCTCCTCTTTTTAGATAAAGTGTTTACTGTTTTATTTTATGTAGGTTTCATGAAGGGCCACATGGAATCCAAGGTATTGGTCCCGGTTTCATCCCTGATGTTTTGGACGTTAACATTCTTGACGAAGTGATTCAAGTAAGCCTTTTGTTGGCAACATTCATTATTCACGATTTTGTTAAACTAATAATATAACTTTTGCTGTTCAAAATTCTTACTTTCAGAATTTCAAATAGATGCGTTTAACATAGGTATGGGTGTATTGCTGTATTGGGTTCTTCATATTTCTCTCTCTTTTCTTATTTTCTCATAAGCCATATCATGTAAATGTTTTTTTCACAAATTTTAATGTTAAGTCTTTCTTTGAACTGTTAATTATGACAAGCTAGTTCAGAGGAAGGAAACTTAATTTGATCCTTAACAAATAGAAAGCTTTTTGATTTATTGAGATTTGAGCCACTGTTGCGATATGGTGATTACTGACTACTGACTACTAATAAAAGCTAGCTCTTTTTGTTGTTAGTGACTACTGATTGTCATGGTATGTGAATGTTTAGATATCTACTGAAGAAGCTATTGAAACTGCTAGACTTCTTGCGCTGAGAGAAGGTTTGCTGGTATGTTCCAATTTATGTTTGATTATGATGTCCATATAACACACTTCAGGAAAAATATAGGTTCTACAGTTCTACTACTAATTTATGACCTCCTAGGTGGGCATTTCATCTGGGGCCGCAGCAGCTGCTGCAATAAAACTAGCAAAGCTGCCAGAATATGTTGGAAAACTCATTGTTGTAAGTTTCGAAATATAAGTCCTGTCAGAAATAATTTTCCCTTTAAGTTAATAGCAGTTCATCTAGTAGGCTTTTGATTTTACTTCTCTAGTTATTTTTTCTTTTCTCATGTGTTTAAAACCAACGCAAACTTTGCTATTCTTAATATGAAAGTGACTGGGTATAGTCATTTAATGCTTTCAGATATTGTTGATATCATCTTGACACTGGCCTAGTCAATGCAAAGAAATTTAGTGGTAAAGAGAACTCTGAAAACTTTAACCCTTTGGAAATTTGAATATGTCGGGGATGGCAAAGCCTTTTACGTACGAGCAAAGGCAGTCCTTGAGTAAATATTTACAAATGTACCTTGAACAGATCCCAATCAGTGCAAGTCTTTGGATCACTATCACATAATATGTGGTTGGTTCTGAAATTTTACCAAGCTGTTATAGTAGGGCTCTCGCACCGCCTGTTACATTGCTGTTCATGCTTTGTAAACTAATCTTTTATCAGTTTTTACTTTTAGTCGAGTTAACTCAAATTTGTCTTGTAACCCTTTTGGCTTTTGTGTGATGATAATTATCTCTCTCAGGTTATTTTCCCCAGTTTTGGAGAACGTTACCTGTCTACGGCAATGTTTGATTCTGTGAGGCATGAGGTAGAAAACAAGACAATTGAATGAGGCCATTACTGGTGTCTAGATATTGATTCATACCTGTGTAATCTGTAAACCTACGATGTGCCTGTTTGGCTCAGCTTTTTTTAAGGGCTTATGGACTTATTTTCGGTTAAAAATTTTATATTTTGATAAATTTTTTTATACAAATATTTAATGTATGTTTGAGATTCAATAAGTTACAAAAATAAGTTGGAAAATAAGTTGGAAAGTTAGGAATCTTTAACTTTGTCTTAAAATAAGTTGACTTATTCTGAAAAAAAGTTCCCCCAAACACCCCGAATCTCTCCGAACACTTGATAGCAAGACCTCATAGAAAACACTGCAGGTGTAAAAAAAGATGTGAAAGTGTAAATTATTTTAGTCTACTTGTAGTTATGTTGTCGTAAGTAATGTCATTTGTCCAGAAACAGGATGTATTTGTCACTTTACATGTTTATTGTTTTTGTAATGTATTGCAGTATTGACTTCTAAGCAGTTCTGAAAACTAAAATCGTAAAATGATCTACGATTAAAAACAATAATAAGTGTTATAGCCAAAATTTGACATGGGTATTCTAAGATGGATCCGGGTTGATCATGAGTATGATTAGAATTCAATTATGTTCAATTAGGATTTTGACAAAAAAGGTAGAGGAAGCGTCCCTTGCCCTCCATATCTAAAAGAAGATGTTTTCATAGGAGTGTCCGTCGTAGAAAGCCTGGGTGTTGAAGTCCTTCTCCTGTATTCAGTGGGCGCGTCTCACTGGGAAGGAGATTATTGATGTGTGCTTTGAAACTCTGTTCCTGTTATTAATGGGTGCGCCTTCATTGGGGAACTCCGGGGTAATCATATACCTTGCACCTAAAAGCTTGGTATCACTTGCCCTGCTATCTGGTGAGTGTTTCGCATTCGGAGACAAGAATGCGCTCCACACTTGGGTAAACTATGACTATACCTACGACTATGAAACAGCTAGTAGCCGGTGAGGACTAGTCTTTTACGGGGGAAGTTTCCTTATCCGCAAAGTTGTGATATCATGGAGGGCCTTAGGCCTTTGTGTTAGGCCGTCTAACAAGAAACCAAACCCATCGAGGTTTCTTACTCTCCAAAAACTATGTATGATTTGATCCCATATAAATATTAGGGTACGAAGACCAATTGAGATGTTGGAAATTGAGAGCTCTAGAGCGGCCACCACTAACCTTAATCAATCTCAACCACCAATTACATACAAAATTAGTCATTCATTAAAAATTGTTCTTAATTGGCTTGAATTCGTATATCTATTACTATATATATATATATATATATATATATATTAAACTTCAACGCAAAGGCAAATTTTACTATATATTAAACTTGAACGCAAGGGCAAATTTTGCCATTTAATTGGGTGTGAAATTACAATTTTACCCCTATTTTTTTTTAAATATTACAAAAATATCCTTCAATAATTATGTAAAAAAATAATAAAATGTAGGTTCATATTATTTCTAAAATATTGGATAGATAAAATTATATAAAATATTTTAATCGATTGACATACTCTACAATTCTTTTTTTCCATTTTAAATAATGTAACAGAGTACAAAAAGAAAAAGATTTATTTACATACATCTTCATGTAGATGCTAAATTATTTAAATAAAAAATAAGATTTGGTTTTAAGAAATATGTAAATTTTAGTTATCAAATCATACATAATTAATAATTGCATCACATAATTTTGACGTATATAAAATTTTAAATATGTGAGTTATATTAGAGGATTTTGGTCGATCAATTATTTAGACTTTCAACGATTTAAATATATGATTGTTCTAAAAACATAAATATTTAAATATATACGAAAAATAATTGAAAATATGTTAAAAAAGATAAAAAAAATTCTAAGAAAATGATCTACGATATATATATATATATATATATATATATATATATATATATATATATATATATATATATATATATATATCTAATATTATGAACATTCAAATTATATCAAAAAAAGATATAAATTTTGAACCATAAATATTACAAAATTACAATAATTATTTAAAAAGATCAATTAAATTATAACTCGACTATAAAGTATGGTACATATGAATTTTTATATAATTTATCGATCAATATAATATATAATATAATATATAATGGTTGAATTATAACATATATTTAGATCAATATACGATAAAATCAAAAAATTTGATTTTAGATTTCATATACATGCATGGGTTATTAAGGTTGTCATATTTCACACTATTGAAATATTTAATATATTTTAAATTGAGTTAAAAATAATTCAAAATTATAATGTAAAAAATATTTTAATTTACCTAATTTTTTATTGAACTTCTATATATTGTAATAAATATTAAACAAAAACTAAACATTTAAGTTTAAAAGTGTATAATTACATATATATATGTTTAGAAAAAATTATTGAGACAAGCATAAATGACTTTTAGTCAATATTAAGAGATTTGTAATATGTCTCAAAATATAGTATTACATATACGATCAATTACAACAAAATCAATGAGTTTACGTACGCCTCTATTATAAACAAAGTGTTTTATGAAGATAATTATTTGTACTATACTCAAATATTCAATTTGATAAAGTTATTGAAAATTAAATTAATAATTTAACAATCACAAGTATTTATGTGATTATTTTCTTATGAATAATTATCCAAAATTTATGATATCTAATCAAATTATAAAATATTTGGTTCAAAAAATTGGTATGCAATATTACAAAATAACTATAAAAATATTCGACAGATCGAAATCTTATTATTTATCATATTTTTAATTACAAAATAATTTAAATATATATAATTTTGGACCAGAAATTAGTTCACTATCCGTACCTTTGCACGGACATTTACCCTAATTATTATATTATTAACTGTCAGGAGTCCTGACAAGTCTTTTCATTGTTTCTTAACCAGTGTCTTGCAATCTATAATTTCCGCTCCTTCTGTCCTCATCTCCGTCACGCCCATTTTAGGTAAATGGTTGGTTACTTTTTTAACTCACTTTGGAGCATCTCACTGTATATTGAACCAGAGTATTTAAAAGTATTACTTTGCCAATGTTAAGCGGATCGAAAAGTGGATCATTAGAATTGTAGATAGTTAGATCCTGCATGCCTGAGTTCTAAGTAGTCCATCAAGAATTTTAGAAGAATGTCTTATCAAGATCTTATATTTTATTCCAATAATTACATAAAAATAAGTAATATTGAAATTTTCAAATAATTTTATAATTGGAAATAATGACTTTTTTAAAAAAATTGTATATTCAATTTATATTGTTAAAATTATATTAGAGAATAATATCATTACAAAAACAATACTCCGTTACTTTAAATAATAATAATTATTATGCAATGGATAAGATCTTTAAATACATACAATACATTGGATCATCAAAACAATGTCAATGATTAAAAATCACAATTATAGAAAAACTTTATATTGTGAGTTTTAGAGCTAGTTTGGCTAAATTTAACATAATTACTTATGACTTAATTTTTTTTAATGAATAAGTAAAAATGGAAATTTTAAGTTCACATCTATTTGGATAATTTTTTATTATAGATAAATTATGAGTTATTAAAAATATAAAAATAAAAACAAATTTGATGAATTGTCCATTTGATTGATGATAAATTAACTTTTACTATATAAATTTAACAAAATGAAATAAATTATTCAAAAAAGTATCTCCGTTTTTTTAACTTAAAATTAAGTCATTTTCTGACTACATTAAACACCTATATTATTGATCTTTTAAATTTAAAAGCTACCCATTTAAAATTTGTTCTAAAAAAATACTGATATTTTGTTTTGGTTTGTTCAATTTGAATAAAGGACTAAGACTAGCTAGGGCTGATTATTCGGTTATATCCGAACCAAATCATCGAAAACTAAAATAACCGAAATACCGAATAAACTCAAAACCATAATCGATTAGTAAATCGAAATAATTTTGGATATTTTGCCGAACCGAAATTTTTATTTCGATTAAAACCGAATACCAATTTAAATAACCGAATTAGAAAAAGAAAAGCAGTTTTCTAGAAATTCATAATAAAATAGGAACTCAGGCAGTAACTAAAATGTCATCTAAATGACAACACTCAACAGCTACTAAAACAGAACCACCGATAAAAGTGAACAAGGAATAGTCCGTGAAAAATTACAAGTAGCCAGAAGAGACGAGCTGCGTGAGTAAATTTGCAAACCATTTCCTGGTGTGTTTCAAGCTATATGTAGACTTCCTTAGTTTTCCAATCAAGAAAAGTAAACAGCAAAGCATATAAATCTTAGTTGGCAATAAAAGAATATTTGGTCTAACTGGAATGTTTTTGAACAAAATAAAAAGCAAATCCTACTAGACTACTGACTAGTGACTATTGTCCCAGACTTGAGACTCCAGAGACTTTGAGTGAGAGATGCTCAGATGCACCAACAGTCCAGCAGCAAGCACATGGCACTAGCAACACATAACACTAACAAGTAATATATATATATAATGGGTGCCCTTCCATAGCCACCATTGGTTGGAAAAATGGCGCGAAACCACCAGCTCGCGACAATGTTTTTAACTTAAAAAAAACTTTATATTTTGTAGAATCGATCTCAGGACCTTCTCCAAAGGTAACAACAACTTAACCACTACACCAAATAAACGTTTTGTTAATTATCCTCAAAACAGTGTTACATATCATTTTACGTTATTATATTTTTATATTTATTATTTATTAAAATTAATAAAAAATGGTAAATTAATACATAATAAAATTTAAAATATTTATAAAATTTAAATTATTACATAAAATTTTAAATAAATTATTATTGTTTTATATTTAATAAAATTTATAAAAAATAATAAATTAATAAAAGTTGTTAATTTCAAATATAGAAACCAGTAAAATATGAAATTACGTTTTCACCCTCCAAAATACTGTAGCAATGATACAATGCGGAGGAATGGAAATCTGAAATTACGTTTTTACCCTTAGTGGTTGCCGCAATGATACAATGCGGAGTCCAGAAAATATACAAATCACCCATTGCGGTTACCGCGACCCGAACTAAACTCTAATTAAACACAGGCGATTCTCAGGCGACTCTCAGGCGATTTCCAGCCGATTCCGGGCAATTAACACACAGAGCCAACTAATCTCAGCCGATCTTCCTCCTCTAGCTATCTTCTAATTGATACTTACACACACACGCACATAGTTAAACATACACACACGCACTACTATATACATTGCTACTCACGATTATATTTACATGGTTTGTGTGACATCCCTAGATCCGGTGTCAGGAATCCAACACTTGGCAATTTAAATCTTAATCCCTGTTAATATCTACACAAGTGACCCCACATTATCATCCACACACACAAGCCATATGCTCAGGGAACAACATCCATTAATAATAGCAGTTAAAGATAAACTGTTATTATAATCCCAAAATACCATCTATTATACCCATATATAAGTATATACTACCTTGAGAACAGGTGTCAATACTTTCTCATAAGGTAGACTTCCCCTTTACCCTCTTCCGGGTTGTACTGCGACATTTCGGCACCTGATCTAGCTGTTATATAAAGAAATAGCAAGAGTGAGCTATCATAGCTCAGCAAGATAAAGTTTTTAAAACCAGTACCAAAGATAATATATAATCATTTAATAAAATGAAAATTCAATAAAATAATCAAGAGAAGAATTTAATTCTTACTCTGTTTTTATAATCTTCCATTTACTATTAAGAATAAACTTGTAACCCTTTAATAAAATAAAATTTCAAAAAATAATCAAAAGAATAATTAACCCTTGTTCCATTTGTGTAAACATTCCATTTTTTTCTCTTCTGTAATGAAAATAATATTATAATAATACTTCCCTTTTTATCCACTGTATAATTCCATTATTCAATGCCAGTTCTTCTCTTTTTAGTACATCAATCTGTAACACTTATCAATTATTCCTTTAAAGAAAAATTTTGGGGATTTTCACTATTGTCAAATACGTAAGGACGATGATCGGTCGCCCTCCGTATCTGTCCCTTTTTATTACTAGTAGAAGGAGGAAAGTTACCCACTGCATCCCCCTGGAAGAAGGTTACCCATTACATCTTCCGTCGGCAACACATGGGCCGAAATAAAATATCGAGTGCTGGACTGTGCCGAACACAACCTCTTACGCGAACTGTCAGAATCCCCATTGAAAACAATATGTTATTCCAATTCATACTGAAAGATAATCTTTCACATTCCCATTTCTATTTTCCATTTTTCTTTTCACCCTTATCCTTTCATATATCATTACCCTTTTTATTAACTCTGGATATATCTCAGAGTTAAGATTTTCAGAAAGAATTTGATTTAAAAGAGTTTGACCAGGGAGCCTTGGGGTTGAAACAATCCTTAACTTTAAAATCGTCTTTAGTACTTTTAATATTCCTTGAAAAGTTTTATTAACATTTAAAACAACAATTAATACTTTTCCTTTTATTAAAATAATTACTCAATATTGAGTATTATACATTTTTTATATTAATATATAATTTAAAATAATATAATCTATAATCATTGAAAAAAATATACTTTTATTCTTAAAGAGTACACAAACTATAATACTATGCATGAAAATTTCCTTTGAAGAAAATCTGCAAATATTAATCTTTATTTACTTAGGAAAACTTAACTCCCGGTCACTCATAGAATATAACTTACTATACTTCATACTACCCTTCCTTCTCATATAACATATTCCTTTAGTCCATAAAGTGCTTTGCACTATCCATATTCATATCAAATAATTTCAGAAATCAGGGAAATATGTCCTTAGCAATATAATAGTATGAAACCACATATATTATCAGCAAAACCATTTTCCATGAAAATATCACAATTTATCCAAGTAAGGGTATAAGATATCTTGCCTTGATCTCTAGGTCCAATATGAGTGCTCTGGCGTTCCTTTCGAGTCTCTATAGAAACGAAACGAATCACCGTTAGAACTATATTCCATTATAACTCCATGTTACTCATAACAATTACCTTAACCACTTAGTTCACTTAACCACTTAATCCTTGTATGATAACACTAAGAATGTTGAAGCATAATGACCATAAGTTCAAAGGTATCACATTGATGTAATCTCGGTTTTCCGAACGACTTTTACTAAAATGCTCATAACTCATTAACCGTTAACTCAATTGATGCACCGTTTCGCGTGCACAATCTCGGAAATGTCTAGAACAAAACCATGTAAAGTGTTTTCCAAAATAGCATAAAATCTTTCTCGGAGTTACTGTTCACAGAAGATGGTTCGATGAACAGTGATTTCGCGTAACTTTTATTAAAACTTTGATATCTCCTAAACTGTATGTTGGATTTTTACCATCTTTATATCAAAACGATCCATGAACCAAGCTCTATCTTACGATGATCAGTTGATAATTTAACAGTTTGAAATTCTACCTTAAAAATAGGGCAGTTTTTGTTCTAACGAAAATCGGACATTATAACGGCTATACTTTCATACTTTCCAAATTATCACCCTTCCAAACTCATCATCCAACACATATACCATTCCATTCACTATGTGGTCATCATACCAGCCATGGTTACAAGCATATAAGATCTCCATATTCAATCAACTCAACTTATAACACACATATAAGCATGGTTTCATGTATTCTACAAGTTTAATCCTTAAACTAGCCATAATCCATAACAATTTCAAAAGGGTAAGAATGTTTATACCTTCCTTGATGCTTTAACACTCTTAACATAGGCTTGTAATCCTTGAGAAGCCTTGATATAACCTTATAACACCTTAAACTAACAAGAAACATCAAGAACACACTTAGTAATTTTCGGAGTTACTAAACCCCTCCTTAAAGAACTGGAAAAACGAGGTCCTTACCTTACTTTTCTGGACCAGGCTCCTGAAGAAGAGTTGTAGAGCATCTCAATACCTTTCCAACAAGCTAAAGGACACAAAAATCTAGTGAGAAATGAGGGAGATATGCCCAGTTTACTGAGCTGCTATCTTGGTTGGCCGAGGTAAAGAAAAGAAGTGGGTTTTGGTTTTTCTTTTTGTGTTAGCTAGCAAACTCTAGAATTCTTTGGAGTCTTGATGGTTTATATAGATGTTGGATAAATAATCTCTTGATATTTGCTTGAATAATGCTAGTGGAAACTTGCTTAACTTGCTTTGGTCATGGATGATGTCCTGTGTATGATCTTTGATCTTGTTCTTGATTTTTCTAAATAATGTGTTAATGATTGTGGTAAGTTATAATGTGGTATATATCCTTGTTATGTTACTAATCTCGGTTGTTTGGTTTCCGTACTCGTTTAATCACGATTCGTTTATCAGTCTAAGTTCCCGTGGTAATCCTTGGCTTTGCTCATTTCTAGGTTTAACCTAATTCTGTCAAATTTCTTATGATGTAAATCCTTTTAAAATTTTCATAATCCTTAATGCCCAATGAAATCGAAATTCCTTAGAGTCCATACTCGAGAATCTTTAAAATTCGTGATCATTTCCAGTCACTCATTTTCATAGTACAACAATAATATGATTTCAACTTATTCATTTCTCAATTCGAATATAGTTACCCTCAACCAAACATCTCCGTAGTAAAATTTGTAGAAGATATAAATATTTGGAAAGGTAAATACTTGAAAAAAATAAGCAAATGTTATTTCTCTATATATAATCTTTATTTTAGATGGAAAATTCAGGAACTCTCTTAATACTTTTTTCAAAAAATCATGTTAGTTTTTAAAATATATTAAAAATATAATGTTAATTTTTCAATATTATTTAGATCGATTAAATATGATTATGTGTGGGTGAGTGATAGAGATGTTCAAAAAGCCTGAAACCCGAAATCTGGCCCGATCTGATATGCAAAAAACCCGAAAAGTCAGGCCCGAAAAAAGCTCGACCCGGTTCGGCCCGGCCCGAGGGCCTAAGATGGACCTCCTATTTTTCATCAAATTCGGCCCGGCCCGAAGCTCGAAAAGCCCGGATAAAGTTGCTCGGGCTTTTAAAAAGCCCAGATAAAGCCCGGTTCGACCCGGATAAAAACCCGAACTTTTTAAGAAATCTGGATAAAAATCCGAATTTTTATAGATAAAATCTAAACATATATAATATTTTTAATAAATATCAATAAGAATATTAAACTTAGCAATAGAGAGGATGTGAAGGATCACGAGGTTAGGAAGAATCAACAATATACAGGACAAACTCTTCTTTCAAGAAGACTAATTGAGTGTAGAGAATGTACTTCACGAAATGGTCATATGTGAGGAGATTTATATGGCTTACTGTCGCCTTAAGTCAAAATGCAGATTATTTGTAAAAAGTTCTTGAGTTGCAATGATGTTTAAAATAAAACAAGTATTATGCTAGTAGTTTTATAGTATTAGGTTTCGTGTTGTCTCTTCTTATGTACTCTGGATTATAGAAGTTCAAGGGCGTAGCTTTAGAGGTTATTTTGTAAGATTTTCTTTTTTTGTATATTAATATATTAGCTTTGCAAAAAAAAAGACAAAAATTACATATATAAAAATTTAAAATAAAAAGCACGAAAAAAATCCTAGCCCGACCCGATACGACCCGGCCCGAGGGCCTAAAACAGACCTCATATTTTAGAGAAAGCCCGGCCCGATCTGATTTTTGAAAAAACCCGACCCGGCCCGATTCTTGAAAAACCTGAATAAGGCGAAGGACTTTTTATGTATCTCTAGTGAGTGACCGTCCAAAAAGCAAAAGATCTAGAGGGACTGGATGAATGGTCAGAGGAACTTGGAAACAGGAAAGCTTTGGGTTTAGGAATGGGTGTGTTGGATCAGCTAAGCTATTGCGTATCAGCTACTCCTGATTCCTCTATCGAATAAGATCCTTGAAGCAACAAAAAGCTGCCTTTAAAAATATACGTATAAAGCTTCCGCATTAGTATTAATAATGAGCGAATGGTCCTTCCTCAAGAATCTGAATGCTTGGAAATAGGGCTGTTCACGAACCGAGCTGTTCGCGAACAAGCTCGAGCTTGGCTCGTTAAGAGCTCGAATCGGGTCGGTTCGTTAGGAGCTCGAGTCGAGCTCGAACATTAAAAAATGTTCGATAACAAAATGAGCTCGAGCCGAGCTATTAGTGAGCTCGACTCGAGCTCGGCTCGGGTTCGGCTCGAGCTCGTTCAACTCGAGATCGGCTCGGGTTCGGCTCGAGCTCGTTCGACTCGAGATCGGCTCGATTAAGCTCGAAAAATACAGAAATCCAAATGAAGATATAAAATACCAGCAATGCTCCAACAACCATTAACACACCCCGAAACTCATCAATAACCCCCGATAAACACTAACCCAAAATAGAATCAACAAAATTGAACATAAACTCCAAGAACCGAACTGAAATCAAGCTAGCCCAGAAATTGATTTTCTCGAAATTGAGAAACGATGACATGATTGTGTAGAGGATGAGGAGAGGACCAATTTGAGTATACATATGATATGTTTTGAACAACAGAATCATAGAGAAAATCGAATTTAATTATTAGGATTTGGTTAGTGTTCTTGAGTAGAGAGAAGAGAGATATAATTGAGGATAAGAGAAAAGAGTGAGATTTTCGGGAGAGAAATGACAAGTTTGGTGTACCTTTTGTTTACAAATTAATTAATGCTTATTATTACTTTAGACAAAAAAGTGTGCATGACATACATTCTTGTCCAGACATTGTACAGTGAGTGAAATTCTCCCTACAATCCAAGCCGATTGAGTATGATGAGAGTTAAAATTGAAAAAAAAAATTTGAACGATCGAGATATCTTACTATTTGCATCATCAACGGTTGTAATTAAGTTAAAGAAGCACAATCCATGTGCTCTAGTACTAGCCAATTACAATGTGACAAGTGGCATCACATGGGGAGTAGTTTTTACTAATAATCTAACTTATATTTAGTAATTTATAATAATAGCTTCTTTTTTTTGAAAATAATTTATAATAATAGCTTATAACTCGTGCAACCAATGATTTTTTTAAAATTTATAATTATATAAATTTAAATAATTTTAATTTGGTTGGATCGTCGAGAAATATTTTTTAAAAACCAGAAACAACAATCCATGACAAAGCATTAGTTACTAGTACTAGTTAGAATAGTAGTGATCTACTAAGATCTCCAACCAAATTATTTTTTTATTTTTTGAAAATTTGGAGTATCATTAAATTAGATATATCTTGACATCCGTACGGTTGGATCGTCGAGAAATATTTTTTAAAATATAGAAGTAACAATCCGTGACAAAGCACTAGTTACTAGTACTAGTTAGAATAGTAGTGATCTACTAAGATCTCCAACCAAATTATTTTTTTATTTTTTGAAAATTTGGGAATATCACTAAATTAGATATATCTTGACATCCGTACGGTTGGATCATCGAGAAATATTTTTTAAAATATAGAAACAACAATCCGTGACAAAGCACTAGTTACTAGTACTAGTTAGAATAATAGTGATCCACTAAGATCTCCAACCAAATTATTTTTTTATTTTTTGAAAATTTGGGAGTATCATTAAATTAGATATATCTTGACATCCGTATGGTTGGATCGTCGAGAAATATTTTTTAAAATATAGAAACAACAATCCGTGACAAAGCACTAGTTACTAGTACTAGTTAGAATAGTAGTGATCTATTAAGATCTCCAACCAAATTATTTTTTTATTTTTTGAAAATTTGGGAATATCACTAAATTAGATATATCTTGACATCCGTACAGTTGGATCGTTGAGAAATATTTTTTAAAATATAGAAACAACAATCCGTGAAAAAGCACTAGTTACTAGTACTAGTTAGAATAGTAGTGATCTACGAAGATCTCCAACCAAATTATTTTTTTATTTTTTGAAAATTTGGGAATATCACTAAATTAGATATATCTTGATATCCGTACGGTTGGATCGTCGAGAAATATTTTTTAAAACATAGAAACAATAATCCGTGACAAAGCACTAGTTACTAGTACTAGTTAGAATAGTAATGATCTACTAAGATCTCTAACCAAATTAATTTTTTATTTTTTGAAAATTTGGGAATATCATTAAATTAGATATATTTTGACATCTATACGGTTGGATCGTCGAGAAATATTTTTTAAAAAATAGAT
Source organism: Saposhnikovia divaricata (assembly GCA_036435485.1). Classification (NCBI taxonomy): domain Eukaryota; kingdom Viridiplantae; phylum Streptophyta; class Magnoliopsida; order Apiales; family Apiaceae; genus Saposhnikovia; species Saposhnikovia divaricata. Next base: position 59,514,526 of record CM071597.1, on the reverse strand, counting down.
TTAATTTCCATAAACCGAGCATCTCATTGTTATTATATCTTATGTTGAGTTTTGGCCCATTTTCATTATGTTTAGTTATTGTAATTCACGACCCAAACCAATTCTAACCCATTTCATTTACAAGCCCAGTTTCATTTTATTTCCTCCCCCATGTTAAGTGTTCACTTACACAGCCTTGTTTTGTAAGTTGATTAACAAATCATTTTAATTATTATTATGGTATTCATTGCCATGTTAATTAGTTAATCACTACACAATTATTTTTGTTTCTCTTGATAGATATGTTGCTTCATAAATCGCAGCAGTTCTTTATGTCCGGTTAAATTCTTTAATTTTATTATAAATAATTGTTTTAATTTTGTTTTAAATAATTGCTAATTAGTTAAAATAAAATCTCACCTCGAAATCTTTGGTCTAATTCGCCTAAACTAGAAATTAAAGAAACGCGAAAAATATATAGTCTCTGTGGATCGATATCTCAAATATTAAAACGATGAAATTGTACACTTTTTTTTTGAAACAATGAAATTGTACACTTGTAATTTAAATGTTTATTAAGATCTCCAACCAAATTAATTGTTCGGGAACAGCTCAAGCTCGGATTGAACTCGGCTCGGCCCGAGGCTGTTCGTGAACAACTCGAGTTCGGCTCGATTCGGTTAAAACTCGGTTCGGTTCGTTAAGATCAAAGCTCGGCTCGTTTCGGTCAAAGCTCGGCTCGACTCGATTCGTGAACAACCCTACTTGGAAAATCATATCTCGTAAAAAAAATCTGTAATACGTGTGTTTTCTCCGCAGACCCTTGTTTTAAGAGCATTTTCAATGGTAGAGGTCTCTTAGACAAACTTTGAAATCAACTATCATAAATAAGAATTATAAAGAAGGGTTTCATATACCTGAGAATGATTTCAGGGTTCTATCTGAGGTTAAAATATTTTCAATACAAATTTGAGAATATTTATATAAATCAATAATAAAAAATTAATATTTACAAAAATGCCCTTGCGGGACCCCTTACTTATAAGTACATATTTGTTACTACCCTTAGGAGAGTTACTGAGGTTGTCCTCAGGCTCAGTTTTCTCTTATAAAAAATGTGTAAAAAATTTATACTCCAAATCGTACATTATCCTTAGTTAAAATTTCTTATAAAAAAAGTGTAAAAAATTTATACTCCAATAGTATATTATCCTTAGTTAAAATTATAAAAAAAACTCATTATATTGACTATATTTGCTGAATATCTAAAGATCTGTAATGAAACTCCAAATTATTTATTGTCATGTTAAAATAATATATTTTATTTTTATAATTTGAAATAATAATAATACACATTTTTAAAATATAGTCAATCATTATAGCAAACAAGCACAACACAGGTTCAACAAATTTTATATAATTAATATTTTATATCATTTTAGTCAATACTTATAATCAACAACATTGGAGATACTCTAATTAGCTATTAAGTAACAAAATTCATTCTATATATGCCTTGTGTACAGATCCAGTGCTTTTCCATCTGTAATGTCTTCCTCTTTTTAGTTATCAGTTGCGGGCTACCCCATCCTTTTTTAGCTATTTCTTCTTTTCTTTTTTAGCTAATTGGGTTACCCCATCTTTACTGTAATAAAATTCTTGAGTAAATTACAAAGTGGTGGCTAAATTTTACCCCAATTTTTAAAATATTGACCGTGTTTCAGATTTTTAAAATGTTGGCTAATATTTTTTTCCGCATTTCAAAAAGGTATCTTCCGTTAAATCCCCTCTAACGGCTCTAATGGAGCAAGGGTAAAATTGGGTTTTCAAGAAAATACAACGATCATATAAATATTGTATGTATATATAACTGGTATGGCCTGGACTGATACTAATAAGCTATGTTCATGTTCTTCAAATAAATACAATAAGCGTAAATTCAATGAGCATGCTCTCAGTTGCATAGATTGTAATAAGGTTGCATATGCAACCTAGGTATTTTTGCAAATATTTTAAGAATCTTGTAAAATCGTAAAAAAACTTTAAAAAAAATAGTATTTTTGGTAAATATCCAAAATTAAGTTATGACTTTTCTCCTAAATTTCGTAACCTCTCAAATAAATTTCAATATTAAAAATATTTTACACACAATTAACTAAAATTAAAATATAACAATTTTTAAAGCTATTCTAACGCTTTTTTTCACTAATAAACAATCTTATTATTATTCGAACAACTTGTACAAAAAGAGTTTTAAAATTTTTCTAAATAAAATAAACATAAAACTAAAAAATACTTATTATTTATTATTTAATATTTAATGATATAATAACAAATAAAATTGTGGGATTTTACAAATTGGCAAAGAAAAATAAAAGTTAACAAAATTGAATATATTAGAAATAATAAATCTTTTATTGATGTATCAGGAAAACAAGATTTTGATTAAATCATTTTAATTATTGCATGTATCCCCACATAATCTTCCACAATCTTATACAATCATTTGCGTTTAGTAAAAGTTTATTTACTGCAATTATGAAAATATATTATAGACCTATTGGATGTTTTTTTTCTAAGGTTACACACGGAACGCAGCACAACAAAGGAGCCACATTTGTATTGAGATGACCCCATAACGGAGACATAGACTAGAAATTCACATCGGTTTATAGAGAGTGTCATCCCCATAGTTTTTTCTAACAAATTTGACCTATTAAAATGTACATCCCAATCAGTCTTCACTCAGTAGGCACCAAAACTTGCAAGCTTAAAAAGGGGCACTACTGCTGCACTTTTTGAATTGTTGGATGTTTATCAAGCTCTCATGATTCTAATAATTAAATTTATGTTCACATTATGTATTAACAGTTAGTTTGCACGATTTGGAATGATATAAGGATTTCAAACATTTTTATTTATTTGACAAGAACATGTAGAGTTGGATTGGTCCCAAACTATGGTTATTGGACATGGTTAAGAAAGCCCAACACATTTCCACGGCCCGTTAGGTTTAATTTTAGGACTTTCTGGTTGGTCTTTACTGGGCGACAGTTAAAATTGATCTGCAATTACTTTATTGGGCCTGCACTAAGGAGTAACAACTTAAAATTTTCTTTTGAGAATAAAAGTTATACTACTACATCATCTCAGTAAGGATGGAAGAGAAAACATAATCAGAAACTTATCACTTAAAACTTTTGTATCGAATTCAGTAACATATTTAGATCATCATCGCAATATGTAACAAACCATTTTTTTTTGTAGTAATCTTTGTACAAAACCATGTCAATAAGTTTGTCACATAACTGTTTTATGTTTCCCGGACGATGATCGTAAATTTTGTGAATTCTGATAGCTGAGTTGCAGAGAAAATATGGACAGATGGTCTCTCCATTGTCTTAAATTAGCTGGAACTTATTAGGACCCTGCTAGTGAAAAATGGGGCGTCATCTCTTACTGATAGATGGTGACCCCAGGCCCCAGCCATACCCTGCAGGTTTTTCGGTTTAAAAGATATCATATCTTAGTAGGACCCCAAAACAAATCAGGTATACAACTAATCTGGACAGGTGTTATATGTCTTGATTGATAAGATATGAATGAAAATAGAAAGAAGGCCAGGATTCTCATCTTTGCTGTTTCTGGTTATCACATCTTAGTTTGATATATATGAGAGGTTGTGCATTCTGGAAGTACATTCCATTTGTACTTATGATTGGCATTAATATTGTGATATGGGTGAGGATTATAAAGTATTACCAATGACAGATCCTCATATAATATGGGTTTTTTTATGACAAATCAGAAGCACAACATTACATTTCCCTTCATGGGACCATATCTCTAATCCAATAGAAAACCAGAGAAATTTGTAGAGGTACTTCTAATATATTTCAATCTTTATTTGGTTGGTAAATGATGCTCTGAGTTGCTGTATCTTCGTTCCATGTGCAAGGTTGTTATAATAATCACAAGATAACAATTAAGAGGGGGGAAATGTGTTGTGACAAAAACTTCCGCCTAATATGGTATTTTTTAACAAGATTCTTGCACTAGATTCTCGCATTAGCAGGGTATAACATGTTTTCTAATCAGTTTGTTGTCATGAACAAAATTCTCGTTTAGCAGATTGAAATTCCAATTTAATTAACGAGTATAGTTCCGATATAATGTGTTCACTAAACGGATCACAAGACTCTCGTATCCGTAGGATGACGAAGGTTGTAAATTGCATGTCACCTTCGCAATGGAACTACTAGTTTCTCCCTCGTCTAATGATTTTTGTTGTTATAAATGTCCATGTTTTTGAGTTTGAGATATTACAAGAACATAATTTAGCTTCGAATCTTTATTTGGTTTACAGTTTCTAGATATCACCCACTCCCTGACAATTTACTATTACTCTCCGGCGAGGATGGATCATAAATCTGAAATATCTTTATAGATGAGTATCCGTTGTATTTGTTAATTCAGTCCAATAATGTTTCTGAGTTATTATTACTCATCCCCTTTTTTGAATATCTTAATATTCACACATTGTCAAACTATATTTTCTTTATTGAAAATCACAAGTTGGTTAATGAGGTCCACAAATAGTTCCAATATATGTACATTATTGTACAGGGTAAGTTGTTTGACAAGTATCTAGTACTGAAAAAATATTAGATAATTTAAAACTGCAGGAAATTATTTAATTATCATGAAATCGTCAATGAAATTCAAAGTATAGTGGTGGATGCATACGACGTTCATGCTAGTCAATTAACTGTAATGTTAAAGGCCACTAGTCATTCATGGCTTGATAATTTATAGTAGAGTTTAAGCAAGACTTTGATCTTTGCTAACTAATTTAATGTGAGTCTTGAGCGTAAATTAGTACTAGTAGTAGTTAGCTTAATCATTTGCAACAACTAATGTTGCTGAGCAATTACAGAGCCCTTCCTAGACTCTTCTGATTAACAAAAATATAATGTTGGATTCGGTTATTTGCATACCATAATTATCTTCTAATCATGTTCACGGTTCACCAATCGCCCGCTCAAAGCCTCAAACCAGAAAACATTTATAGAATTACTGTTCTGAATTATGTTAAAATCGTGTTAAAAATTGATGAAAAATGCTAAAGAATTCAAAAGTTCTTCCAAATTTTTTTCCAAAATCTTAAATATTTGGTAACATTCCTAATAAAATGATGAGATCCCGTGTGTATTCATATGTGTCAATGAATAAAAACAGAATAATGCTAGGTACCCCAAATTGGATCCCAAATATTTTCCTAAATTACACGTGTCACTACCTGCTTAGTTATAATTATAATGGACCCGCCAGGGTCATATTAATCTCACCAATTAAAATCCTCCATACAGCCAACTCATCCATGTCACATCATTTGTAAGCATTTTTTGGGTACCAATTTGGGGTACCTAGCATACTCATAAAAACATGCTATAAATTTATACGTCAACTTAATGATGCCACATCATTTGGGAAGATTTTTTGGGATCTGTTTTGAGGTCTATAGCACTACTCAAAATTTATTTAGGAAAAATGGGTCAAGAATTTTTTACCTAATCGGTTGAAAGTCCGATTAAGTGGTTGATTAAAATTAGGGGACGTTTGGTTCGTGTTTTGCACAGAATGAAATTCAGAAATGGAAAGAATTTTTTACCTAATCGGTTGAAAGTCCGATTAAGTGGTTGATTAAAATTAGGGGACGTTTGGTTCGTGTTTTGCACAGAATGAAATTCAGAAATGGAAATAAGAATAAAAAAAGGAATGATTCTGAATTATTTTTACCTATTTGGTATCGATCCAGAAATGCAAAAAAATTTTTTTATCAATTTTTTTTTAATTTTTAAAAATTAAATTATAAATAAATTTTAATTTTTAAAAATGATTTACATGTTAATATATTTTATTACGATTTAATATAAAAATTATAATTGAAAACCAAAAAGAAATAAGGAAAGGGAAAAAAAATACCTAGTGAAAGGTGTGGAATGGGTATTAATGAATATTGGGAAAATTTAAAACCAAAACAGATCAAAAGAAATTACAATTTTAATACTATTCTTGAGGTAGCCTATATATATATATATATATATATATATATATATATATATATATATATATATATATATATATATATATATATATATCCAGAATACGAGTAGATGTGTGTAAGTTAATCAAAAGTCTGTTGTAATATATTTTGGTTATTGATATGCTTCCTGCAGAAGTATTTTCAATAATGCTACTTAAATATTATGGGTTTGTAATAATAACTTTACGTTAACTATTTTTAATGATGGATGCTATTCTCTGAGCTTATGACTAGTGTGTGTTATTATAAGTGTGGGGTCAATAGTGTGCGTAAATAATGTCATTAAATTATTTAAGTATCAAGAGTGTAATATGTTTAAACGGAAATTGGACCGTGATGAGCTGGATCCATGACCCCGGATCTAGGGGTGTCACAGAATGGTATCAGAGCTCAGAGTCATACTGCTCAGGAACAAGAGTGTTAATAAGGCAAAGATATATGTATATATATGATAAATGCGTGAACTCATATCGAGTTCAAGGTCGGTCTATCGGATATAGTACTGACCCTAAGTAGGGATTAAGATTTTATATATTATTACTAATAAGAGTCATGTTTTATTATAGGAGGAGGAGCGGACTGGTGAGGCGAGTCACGATGGGTGGCGAGGGATTATAGAGGAGGAAGCTGTACAGCTAGAGGAGCGCGGTATTGAGATTCCCTCGCATGTCGTAGCAGGTTTGAGGAGGAGAGTCCGGGTCGGACATAGACATCAGTATTTGGATTGTAAGATCTCAGATTATTTTAGGATTTATTATTATTATTTTATTATTATGTTAGTTAGTATTTAAAGTATGGAATTGGATTTGAGAATATCGTTGTGGAATTCAACGATATTTAGTATCGAGTTTATATGAGTATATATGGATTTATGTGTGCCAATGTGTGCCCCAATATTTTTTTATTGTATTTTAGTGATTTAAAAGTATTTAAATCAAGTATTATTGATCTTCGAAAATCTTTATTTATTTATCGGAGTTGGATTAAATCATGAAATCTTTTGTAAAATTATCTTTATATATTTATTGGGTTTTTAAAAGTGTTGGGTGGATTAATTTGGGTGTTTTAGTATTTTATAATGATTTTAAGAGTTTTATTGTATTTAAAGGATCAAAACTTTGAAAATTCATATTTAATTCATTTTTGATCCGAAAAATATTTCGAAAATATGTACGTGCTTGTAATTTTATATTCTTTATTTTAAAAATGAAAAGTGTAATTTTCCGGAAGTTTTATTTAATTGTGATTTTTATAAGTTGCTTATTAGAATGTATTTGGGCCGAAAAGAGGATAAAGTAGTAATATAAGGGTATTGGGCCTAAGCCCATTAGTTGCAAAAACAGATGCAGCCGAGAGAGGGTTCGAGAGAACTCGGGGAGAGAAAGAGAGAAGAAAAAGGGGAAGAAAAAGAAGAGAGATTGGGAGAGAAATTGAAGAGAGGGATGAGTGTATATGTGTATATATATACATACGTGTGTGTGTGTGTGTATATGTAATTGGTGGGTGTGTGAGTGTGTGTAGTGTGTGTAACTGGTAGCAACAGTGGGCGAGAGGGGAGACGCGCACGGGTCGCAGGTGGGTCTAGGCAGCGGCTGGACAGTCCGGCGAGGCTTGGCGGCGGTGGTGGCGGCCCTCCGGCAGCAGGGGTCGTAGCTTTGCAGTGAGAAGAGAGAGAGAGAGAAGAGAGAGAGGTGGGAGAGATTGGTTCCGGTGGCTTGAATTGCGGGTCGGAATCGGAAGAGGTATAAATTTTATACCTTATTTATTTATTTACTTCGTTTTATTTTTCCGATGTAAATGGTTAATTCCTCATTTAGATTAATTATTGTGATTGTAGTAATTTAATTATTAAATTAGTATGGTTACAATTTGATTAATTGTGAAATTCGAGTATTGTTTAATTGGCATAATTGTAATTAGATATAAGTTGTGAGTTAAATATGTGGATTTTCGTAATTGAATTAAAGTGGAAAATTGTGGATATTACTATGTTATGTGAATTAAATTGGTAAATAAAGTTGAGTATTATTACTATTTGTTAATTAATAGTAAGTTAAGTTGCTATTTATAATTGTTGGGATTAGTTGTGTGTCGAGCTATATGATTTTGTTGTTCGGATTAGTGATTACTGATTTGTTAATTTTGTTGTCTTATAAAGTGTAGATATAAGGGTTGGTTAAATTGTAAAGGTTTATGTGCTAAATGGTAAATGTTTATGTGCCAAATCCTAAATGGTATAAATCTAGTCTTAGTATTTGTTGAATGTATAATCGTCAATTACTTGGTGTTGGTAAGTATGGGAATACGTGATACATGTTAAATGTTGTAGTCGAGTCATAACATTTGTTAAATGTTAGAATTTTATAATAATTAGAATTGTGCTAGGGGTTATGAGAAGATCACAAGTTTTTAAATGTCAATATTTAAAGGACTTGTGTAATTCTTTTCGACTAATCCCTAGGGCTTACGAATATCCATGATTAGCTATCACGAGTATAATTAATATACTTGAGTGATGTGATCATCGATATAGCGTAAGTAATAGTTAGTGCTAGGGGTTGTTCCCTAGGGCTTACGAACATCAATGATTGGTTGTCACGTGTATCATTAAAATGCGTGAGAAATACGATCATTGGTGTAGCGTAAGTAGTAGTGTAAATCATTATGTGCTAGGTGCCGCATGTCTGGGCGGGTTTTATTTGTTTACTTTTTGTTGCTGCAAGTTGAGGCAGCTTTATTTTATTTTTATTTTTGTAAAACAGGGTTTGAATTGTATCTGAGGGGCTGTGCCCATAGTCCGATAAACGAATAGGTCATGCCGAAATTTTCTAAAAATCCCCTGCGTTTTAAAGTTATTTAAATTATTTGATTTAAAGATTTAAAGGCATATATGTGTATAAGTGTTTAGTACATATGTGGTGATTAATGAGGTGTGAATATATATATATATATATATTTATATATGTATTGCTTTGCGAGTTATAAGTAGTAATTATCAAATTGGGTGTGTATGTACTAAATAGTACTTTACTATTATTTCAAGTATGATTAGGGATTCGATATAGAGCCAGTGCACATGTTGACGGTTTATTGAAGAAGATGCATGCGTGATCGAATAAAGACCGAGGCTAAGTAAGTAGCGAATCGACGCGTGGAAACGAGGCAAGTGTACTAACCCTCGCTTATCGTTCAAGCGGGATAAATATGTGTTTACTCAGTATAAGTATTCCCTTCAAATTTTTATTGCTTTTGTCATGTTCCTTCGGATTACTGTTAAGAAAATGTTTTATTCAAGTATCATGTTTATATAGTATCTCAAAGTTCTATTTCCAGTATTATTCTTTCTCAAATGTTGATAGTAATATTCTGTTAAAGTTTTATTGCAGATATTGTATTCTTATTATTGTTTTAGTACAATGTTCTTAATGTTTATAGTTTCACTGGGATTATTGATAGTAAATTAGTTTAATGGAATTGGAAATTTTTTTATAAAATGTGGACCAGCTTCATGGTCAGAGTAGTAAAGGCCAATGTCAATAAGTGCATAGTGAGGGGATCCCGGAGTATTGTTTTTGGCTGGACTTTACGTGGCTGATCACCCGTAATCTCCAGAGTATGATTAAAACTCCAATTCTATTGAACGTTGTTTTTATGCAAGTATATTCTTATGATAGAATGTTTAAGTTAAAGTACATTTTTATTTCCCAGTATGATGGATATAAAGTATGATTTGAGTTAATAAGTACTATTAGTATAAAAGTGGAAAGTTATTTATATTAGTGTTTCAATCGGTGAAAACTAATTCACGATTATTATTGTTGCTGCGGCATTCGTTGCGCAGTGATGATGAGAATCGAGAATGAATTGAGATCTTCTTATTTATTTAAACTCATGATTGTCAGGCCGGTTAGGCAGCTAGGTATGCAAACGCTTAGTTGACATGAATGAGATTTGAATAAGTGAGAATTTCTTGGAGTTTTGTTAAAGAGGTAGTTAAAGTATTTTGCAGTATTAAAAGTATTGAATCTAGTATTACGAACCTTCTCAGTTATTAAATTCTGATTTCGAGTTATAAATGTTTTAAATGATATTAATCTTCTGTTAAAGCTAAGAATCTGGTTTTCGATTATAGTATTGATTATAAATTAGTGAGCATTCATTCACTCATATCTATTGTTCATTTTCCTTTTTAAGTTAATCCTTCTTGAATTGCAGTTATTGCATTTAATTATCCAGTGCTATTATTATATAACTTGTTGAGCATTTCATTCGCTCACCCTTGCTGTTTTTAAATCTAATATTTCAGTAAGCTAAGTATTGGCGAGAAGTACCTGCGCAGTTCAGAAAGAGGAAGCAAGACGATGTGAAGAATGCTGACGTGGATTCGGGGTATTTGTGTTATAGTAAGATTGTTGTATGTATATATAGTTTTAGTAATTATAGTATGTATTTGATTAGTGGCCTGGTACACTTCCTTTCGAAGTTATACCAGTGATTTAAGTTTTGTATATTAAGTTGTATTTAAGTTGGCTTGGGTTTTCTTGTTTCTAGAACTGTAACCTAAGATCCTTAGTTGTGAGTTGGGGTCAAAGAATTTTCAGTTGAGTTTTTATGTTTTATTTCAGTTTTAGTTGATTTCAGATTTTTAGTTTAGTATTCAGCAGGTTTATGTTGTATTTACGAATACATCATGGCCAATTTTTTTTGTTAGAATTATTTAGTTTGTTAGCGTGACGCCCAAATCTACTGACCCCGGATTTGGGGGCGTTACATGGATGCTATGAAAGTAGTGCCATATGTGAGGGGACAGAGACCAGCAGTCGGGTCGGATGAGGCAGGTCCCTCTAGGGTGAGGCCAGAGGTTCCGGAGGAGGACGTTCCAGCACCTAGACGCCCTAGGATTTAGACTGAGGTAGAGGAGTAGCCGGTTTAGAGATATTCAGATGATTTCTGTTCCACCTGCTCCAGTGCCATCACCGGCACCAAGTCCAGACCCATTGGACGACCCTGAGGAGGAGGTAGACCCTTTGGAGGATTCAGATCCTTCGGAGGATTCAGAGGCAGATACAGTCCCCTTTGATGATCCACCCCCACCTGTAGCTCCACCCTCACCTATAGAGGCACCCCTACCAGAGGCCCACCCACCAGCAGGAGATGCTATTCGTGTTACTCTATTGCCAGATTATCAGCTATTGGAGGGACAGTTATCAGAGTCCCGCCGTATGGTGGATATGTTGTTGCAGAGGTTGGCTGGACCTACGGGCAGGGCAGCCCAGATTCCGGAGGGGATATCTGTAGGGCTTATCAGCGTAGAGATGCGATCACTTGTTCACATTAGGGAGTTGACGGCTGGGAGAGGGGCACCAGAGTGGAGAGATGAGGTAGACCAGGTTATTATGTCTGCTATGGTTCAGCTGAGGGATATTATCAGAGCAGGATTGCCATGATCTGTAGTTCGTAATTCTTAGTCACTGATCAGACTATAGTCACCTTAGTGGTGTCATTTTGGAGGATTAGTCTAGTATGTTTACTGTATTAATCCTAGTTTGATTAGAGGACTGTTGGTAGTACTTTTGTTGTATCAGAATCAACATGTATCAGTATCTTTTGAGGCTTAAACTGTGTACATTATGAAGCATATATGGTAATGAAAATGTTATTCGCAGGTTGTGATGTATTTATCTTAATCAGTGCAGTTTACTTATATTCTGTTTAAGTCATCTTATACCTTGTTGTTAATTATAATAGCGGTATATAAATTTGTTAAATAGTGATATATTATGGAATATAGGAATAATGAATATTGTGCCCCAATTTGGGTAATTAATGGAGAATATTGTTATTTACAGAATCATGCCGCCTAGAAGAAATACAAGATCAAATCCAAATGCTGCGGACCAAGGCAGCCATACCGTAGAGAATATTAGACAAAATGAAAGGGCTATTGATGAATCAAATTATGAAGAAGAAGAATATTAATTTGCTGATCAAGAAGGGGACCAGGGAGGAGATCCCTTAAATCAATTTATGGACTTATTGAGGCAGAATTTATCTATGCATCAGAACCCTCAACCACCACCAGTTCCACCAAATCCTGTAGCCAATTCGTTCCGTGCTTTTAAGTCATTGAAACCCCCTGAATTTGAGGGAACTACCGATCCGGTTGTAGCCAGGGCATGGTTGAAAGAAATTGAGAAAGCTTTTTAAATACTGAATGTAGATGAAGGACAGAAAACGATCTTTGCTACCTATCTCCTAAAAGGAGAAGCTAATTATTGGTGGGAGGCAAAAAGGAACTTAGAAGGAGCAGGAGTAATAACTTGGGAGAGATTTACCAGGATATTTTTAGACAAGTATTCAATTAAATATCTGGAAAACCAAATGGAGACAAAATTCCTGGAGCTAAAGCAGAATAATCTATCAGTGGTTGAATATGAATCTAAGTTTACGGAGCTGTCTAGATTTGTACCGGAGTTCGTAAATTCCGAAGAGAAGCGAGCAAGAAGATTTCAGTTAGGGTTGAAACCATGGATACAGACTCGAGTGGCATCCTTCGAATTAACTGATTATGCCGCGATAGTTCAGAAGGCATCGATAATAGAGGCAGGAAGCGAACAAGTTCAAAGAGACAGAGAGAATAAGAAAAGGAAAGCTGAAAGTCAGAAAGGAAGTTCAAGTGGAAGGAATTTTCCTAGCAAATTCAGTGAAGGACAGGGGTCTCAAACTGCAAGGAATCCAGGATTTAGTAGAAGTCAAGGTGAGACAGTTAATCAGGGAAGTAAACCATCAGGAGCATCCCAGCCTAATCAATCAAGGCCACCTCTACCTGATTGTAATACTTGTGGTAGGAAGCACACGGGCATCTCTAGACTGTCAGGAATAACTTGTTACAAGTGTGGACAGAAAGGGCACTATTCTGGCAAATGTCAAGAAACTAACACCAATGCCAAGAGATACCTCAAATGTTTTCAATGTGGAAAATTGGGACACATTGCTAGAGATTGCCGTTCTGGTGGTTCATCTGCAACAAGGCAAAGTGGTAGTGCTTTGAATAGACCTCCTACTGCCAGAACATTTAATATGACATTGAGGGACGCGATGAGGCATCCAGATGTGATTGCAGGTATGCTCCAACTCAACTCCTTAAGTGCAAATGTTTTATTCGACTCGGGGGCGACCAAATCTTTTATATCCCAAGACTTTGCTAGTAAACTGAAACTTAAGGCAGAATTATTACAAGAACCTTTACGGGTAGAGATAGCTAATCAGGAAGTTATTCCAGTTAAACAAGTATATCCAAACTGTGACCTAGAATTCGAAGGATGTCAACTTCAAGTAGACTTGATTCCTTTGAAATTAGGAGAGTTTGATGTTATCTTGGGAATGGATTGGTTATCAAAGAATGAAGCTAATATTGACTGCAAGGGAAAGAAAGTAAGGATAAGGTTACCTGAAGGTTAAGAGTTGGTGTTCAAAGGGCAAAGACAAAGTAAACAATTTCTGACTAGCATACAAGCTAAAAGATTGATACGCCAAGGATGTGAGTCGTACTTCGCTTATGTGATAGATGCCACTAAGAAAGCACCTGACCTAAGTAGGATTCCTATAGTTAATGAGTTTGCGGATGTATTCCCAGAAGATCTTCCTGGATTGCCACCCGATAGGGAGATAGAGTTCGCTATAGATTTGGTGCCAGGAGCAGCATCAGTTTCAAAAGCCCCGTATAGGCTAGCCCCGATTAAGCTAAAGGAATTAGCCTCCCAATTGCAAGAACTTCTTGATAAGGGCTTTATTCGACCTAGTGTATCTCCGTGGGGAGCACCTGTTTTATTTGTCAAGAAAAAGGACGGGAGTATGAGGCTGTGCATAGATTATAGAGAGCTGAACAAGTTGACGATCAAGAATAAATATCCATTACCGAGGATAGATGATTTGTTCAACCAATTGAAGGGTGCCGAGTACTTTTCAAAAATAGACTTAAGATTCAGATATCACCAACTAAAGATTAAACCTGAGGATATTCCCAAGACGGCATTCCGCACACGTTATGGGCATTATGAGTTCTTGGTGATGTCTTTCGGTTTAACTAATGCGCCAGCAGCTTTCATGGACTTAATGAATAGGATCTTCAAGAAATATCTGGATAAGTTTGTTATAGTCTTCATTGATGATATATTGGTTTATTCAAGGACTCAGAAAGAACATGAGGAGCATTTGAGGATAGTCTTAGAAACCTTGAGGCAAGAATGGCTGTACGCTAAATTTTCAAAGTGTGAATTCTGGTTGCGAGAAGTCCAGTTTCTAGGGCATGTGATAAGTAAGGAAGGAGTGTTAATTGATCCCGCAAAGATAGAAGCAATTTCAAATTGGGAAAGACCAAAGACTCCAACGGAAGTAAGAAGTTTTGTGGGATTGGCTGGATATTATAGGAGGTTTGTTCAGGATTTTGCCAAGATAGCGGCACCATTAACCCGACTCACTCGTAAAACTGAGAAGTTTGTGTGGACGGATAAGTGTGAGGAGAGTTTCCAGGAGCTAAAGAAAAGATTAATGACAGCTCCAGTACTAACCTTACCAGATGAAAAAGGGAACTTTGTAATTTTCAGTGATGCATCCCATAAGGGCTTAGGTTGTGTACTTATGCAACACGGCAAGGTGGTTGCATATGCGTCGAGACAATTGAAGGAGTATGAGTTAAAGTACCCTACCCATGACCTGGAGTTAGCTGCCATAGTATTCGCGTTGAAAATCTGGAGACATTATTTATATGGAGAGAAGTGTGAGATTTACACTGACCATAAGAGCCTTAAGTATATCTTTACCCAGAAGGAGCTTAACATGCGCCAGAGAAGATGGCTAGAGTTGATCAAGGATTATGATTGTGAGATCCGTTATCACCCGGGTAAGGCCAATGTGGTAGCTGATGCCCTTAGTAGGAAAGAGAAGCTCAAAATGATAACTTCAGAGAAAGAGTTGATAAGAGACTTCGAGAAGTTGGAAATCGAGGTAAGGATACCAGGAGATGGTCAAGAAAGTTTGATGGAAATTCGAATTCAACCCCCATTTTTAGAAAAGATTAGACTATGCCAAGAACGAATAATGGAGGAAGAAAAGAACTCGAAGGAAGAGATAATGACTGGAGAAGAAATTAAGTGTGAAAGAGATAAAGAAGGGATCAAGAGGTATGCATGGAGGATATGGATCCCAAGTGTTCAGGAACTCAAGGACGAGATTTTATATGAGGCACACAACTCAAGATACTCAGTGCACCCCGGTAGTACTAAGATGTATAGAGATCTGAAAGAGTACTACTGGTGGCCTAACATGAAAAAGGATGTAGCAGAGTGGGTAAGCAAATGCTTGACCTGCCAGCGAGTGAAAGCAGAGCATCAGTTTCTCCCTCAGTATTCTCAGTACTACCAATAACACCAGTTTCCAATGGTCTCTTCTTGGATTCTTGTAAGGCTATTTTTATGGCTTTTGGTAGTCTGGATGGTCTGACTTGAATGTATGGTGAAGAATGTGGGTTAACGGAATTTGGGTCTAGTTCAGCTTCATTCTGAAGTGAGAATGTATCAAACTCACTTGGTGATAATGGAAAATCAAGGTTGGGCACTTGATCAACCATGTGTTGTGTGAAACAAAGTAGAATATCTGCATTTAAATTCTGTGAATTGAGTGTTGTGTGTGTGTTCCTTTCAAAACATTGCACTCCACTGTGAGGGAGGCATTTTCATCAATTCCACATAGAGAATTTATGCATAACATAATAAATCTAGGATAGACATGTACCTTCTTGTTCAGGGCAAGTTTGATTTGTGCCATGAGCATCTTTCCTAGATCCACCTTGTAACCATGGATAAGAGAATGAGTGAGTTTATTGATGTAGGTAGGGATTCCATTCCAGCTAGAAGTATTTGTTGAGAAGACTTTCACCATTGCATCAAAAACCATGATCCATTCTTTCCCCAAGTATTTCTTGTCCATTTCACCAGTTGGGTACCAGCTTGAAGTTCCTTCTTAAATAATAGGGCTAGAATACCCAATTTTCAAGAAAAACTTCTTCAGGGTCTCATCATTTGTAGGCTCCTGTTATGCTTCATTTGCTTGCAGTCCAGTTCCCAGGGCTTCATTGATGCCCTTGATTGTGAGAATGTAAGTGGTGTTGCTGATTTTGAAATGTATGGTTTCACTACCAGCATTCCCTTGAATAGAGGCTGTTTTAAAAAATTGTTCAAGTCTGTCTAGGTCCAAAGATGGGGTTGAGGTAATAGCATGACCTAGATAGGACTTGTTCATGAAGGATACAAGTCCTTTGAAGCCTTCACCAGCATCTCCAACAGTGAGAATGCCAGCAAAGTTTGTTTGAGAAGTAGATTGTTTGGGTGCCATTTTTGTGCTTTGGGTTTCGAACGAGAGAGAGAGAGAGAGATTTAAGCTTTTGAGAGAAGAGTTCTGTAGAGAGTTATTTGTTTGTGTTATTGACAGTTTCTTATAAGAGAATGACAAACGTTTTACTGAAAATGGGGAAAGTAACTTTGTGTCTTAACCCACTAAACAGTCACGTGGTGTCATGGGTAGTTACTTTCTAGTGGCTGTAAATCTTGGAGATAAAATCCAAATTATAACGGTCCACTAACTTTGACAGTAACCTGTGCGCTAGAACAAATTCGTCAGTAACTTTGAGGGGGTGACAACATGTTTCACTTGACGGTAACATTGGCGCGAGAACGTGTTGTCACCATTAACAATTTAGAGACAGTATCTTTTAAATTCTTATGACAGAAACTTTTTCCTTGCTGTCAAGACATGTCGTGACAGCAACTTTCCTTGTTGACAGCAAATTGTACGAAAATAATTTTTGTTATGAGTTTTAAATTGATTTTGCCCATTGCTTAAATTAAAATTACCAATTAGCACTTAATCAATTTAGGCACATATTTGTTAAAGGCAAATAGGTAAGAGAATCTAACAGAGAAAGTATGAACAATAAAGAGGATGAAACGATTCTTTCATTAATAATTAAAAAAAATTACAAATTTATTCATCATCTGAAACAAGTTCATACAGTTCCACATGAACTGTTTCATCTGTTATCCCATCTGCCTTTAGGCGTGCTTCGACGAAGTCGAGCAACTCCTTCTAGGCTTCAAGGTCCTTCTCCACCTTCTCTCTAGCAGCCTTCTCCTTCTTGGCCTTCTCTTCCTCGAGTATTTAATCCATGACAGCGAAGAGTTTCTTTATCTCCTCCTCGTGTCCAGGCTCGCACCAAATTTTGGGCTCTTGTTCATCTCCATTCTTGTTCTCCATTATTATTCCTTATTTTCTTTCTTAAAGCGTGAGTGTGTTATGTGAAAAATGGTCTTTAGCCTCGAGTTCATTTTATAGCACACTAGAAGACGTTTCAATTTCCCATACGCTTTTTAATAAAGTATTTAACTTTACAAGAAAAAGACTGACAATTAACCCGGTCATTTCAAATGACAAGACTAATTATTCATAGCACCCGTGTATTTTAAGTTAATGTCACGTGACTACTAATTATATAAATTAAGACAAACATGTAATTTTAATTTTAGCATAGTCATAGCAGACATGCTGTCAAAGCAAGTAGCACATAAGACAGTAACTTCTCATGACAACAACATTGAAGGCTACTGTCACTAGCTGCATTTAACACATTGAAAATGTAAAAACTAGTAAGTTGACATACCAGATTCAGCATTCCCAATTCACTTACCAACCTGTTGAAGGTTGCTTCATCCAATGGCTTTGTGAAAATGTCTGTAAATTGCTTATCTGTGGGGACATAAACCAGCTTCACAGTTCCCTTTTCAACATGCTCTCTAATGAAATGATGTCTAATATTAATGTGCTTTGTCCTTGAGTGTTGAACTGGATTGTCTGAGATGGCTATGGCACTAGTGTTATCACAATAGACAGGGATGTTGGATAACTCTAGACCATAATCCAATAGCTGATTTTTCATCCAAAGAATTTGTGCACAGCAACTTCCAGCTGTAATATACTCAGTTCTGCAGTTGATGTAGACACAGAATGCTGCTTCTTGCTAAACCATGACACTAATCTACCACCAAGGAATTGACAGCTACCTGTTGTACTTTTTCTGTCAATCTTGCATCCAGCATAGTCTAAATCTGAATATCCAATCAGATCAAATCCAATATGCTTAGGATACCAAAGGCCTAAGTTTGGAGTGCCTTTCAGATACCTAAAAATTCTTTTGATGGCAATTAGATGTGACTCTTTTGGATCAGCCTGAAATCTTGCACATAGACATGTAGCAAACATGATGTCTGGTCTGCTAGCAGTTAGATATAGCAAAGATGCAACCATGCCTCTATAAGTGCTAGAGTCCACTTTCTTTCCTTTGGGATCCAAATCCAGTTTGGTTGCAGTAGAGATAGGTGTCTTGGCAGGTGATGCATCTTCCAAATTGAACTTTTTGAGGAGTTCCTTGACATATTTAGCTTGACTTATGAAGATTCCAACATCCTTTTGATGAATTTGTAGACCTAGGAAGAATGATAGTTCTCCCATCATGCTCATCTCATATTTGTTTCTCATGAGTGATGAAAACTTTTCACATAGTTTTTCATTTATAGAACCAAAGATTATGTCATCAACATATATCTATACCAAAATGATGTCCTTGCCATGATGCTTGTAGAATATTGTCTTATCTACTACACCTCTTGTAAATTGATTCTCTATTAGAAAGGTAGAGAGAGTTTCATACCAAGCACTGAGGGCTTGCTTCAATCAATAGAGTGCCTTGAACAGTTTGTAGACAAAGTCATACAACTCAGTATCCTCAAATCCAGGTGGCTGTTCAACATACAATTCTTCCTCTAGCTCTCTATTGAGAGATGCACTTTTGACATCCATTTGGAACACCTTGAAGTTACAATGTGTAGCATAGGCTAGAAATATTCTAATGGCTTCAAGTCTGGCAACAGGTGCAAATGTTTCATCAAATCTATCCCTTCCTGTTGACAGTAACCTTTAGCTACTAGCCTTGCTTTATTTCTTGTCACATTTCCACTTTCATCCAATTTGTTTCTGAAAACCCACTTTGTGTCAACAACTGACTTCCATTTTGGTCTAGGGACTAGCTTCCATATATTGTTTCTCTCAAATTGGTTTAGCTCTTCTTGCATAGCTATCACTCAATCAGAATCCAACAATGCTTCATCAATTGTCTTTGGCTCAGTTTGAGATAGGAAACAGGAAAACATGCTGTCAGCAGAAACATTTCTCCTTGTCCTTACACCAGTAGTGGGATCACCAATAATTAAATTACTGGTATGATCTTTGTTCCACTTGGTGGTCCTTGGCGAGCTTTTATCTTGATCTGCTTGATCAGTTCCTTCTTGAGAGGTTGATTCTCCACCAATGATATTTTCTCCTTCATGCTCTTCATTATCTCCAGAATCATTTTCATTCTGATGATTAGATGTTACTGTCTGAGATTGAGTTGGAGTTTGGTTAGCATCATTGGTGTTGACAACATCTCTTTCAAATTCAATAGTCTGAGTACAAGTAGGTTCTTCATCAACAATTTCTTCTTTTTCCAAGTAACCTTGATTTTTAAATCTAAGAGGCTACATTTAACCATCTTCTTGCAGTCCTGAAAACTTGGTCTCATCAAATGTGACATTCACACTTTCTTCAATGACTTTGTGATCTATGACATAGACTCTATAGGCAATCCTTTCTAATTCATATCCCATGAAAATGCCTTCATGTGCTTTAGCATCAAACTTCCCTTTCCTTTCATGAGTGTTTATCATCATGAAGCACTTACTTCCAAATACATGAAAGTATTTGACAGTAGGTTTCTTTCATGTCAATAGATAGTAGGGAGTATTCCCATGAGTCTTGTTGATTAAGGTTCTGTTTTGTGTATAGCAAGTTGTGTTGATAGCTTCTGCCCAGAAATATGTTGGTAATTTTGCATCATTTGTGACGCCCCCAATCTGAGGTCAAAGATTCAGGTCGTCACATCATCATCCAACCATATCATACCTGTATTAACTTTACAACTCAACCAAACATACGTCTAGACCTCAATCTTACGCACAAACAAGTTAGAGCCTCAGAAACAATAATCAAAAGTAACACTAAATATTACAATTCATCTGTACAATCCAGAGTCTTACGCACTTCCACTTATACAACTATACTTGAAGACAAGTCTTACTATTACAGTTGAAAACCTATCAGACTTACTCTGTAGTATTTATCAGGAACTAAATCATCTCCGGGGTAATTCTTCTACTCCTCTTCTGCTGGTGCGGAGTTAATCGGCCAAATTCTTCTCTTTCTGAAAAGTTTTATAAAGCAAGAATGAGCTACATAATGCTCAGCAAGTTCACCATTTTGTAAAATAATGATGTGGTTTATTTCGAAAACATTCCCAACAATATGGGTATATATCTCAGATTTCAAAACATAATTGGACAATGTATATGTCCGAGTTTGAATAAAACATCTATACTCACTAAGGAGCTTTAAGAATAACCTATGAACCCTTTATAAGGTTCCCATTTCGATATATCTCAAGTTTGAAAATATATACATATGAGTTTATCATTTTCGGCAAAACACTCTACGATTATCATACTGTATAGGGAATACATCATTGCAAACCTCTTTCCTTCCATTAGCTTAGAAGGTTTCTCATACAAAAACATTTCATTCTTTGAAACAATTGCAAGAGTGCACTAACCCGTGCCAATCTTTATAGAAAATCTTGCAGTTCTAGATACTACACGATGTCAATAATTTTCTTATCAAAAACCACACTATCGGTAACTTGGCACTTAGGCCCAAGAAGCAGTGTTTGAGTATTTTTCCAAAGTGGGGGATGGGACTGGAAGAAAACATAAAAACCTGACAGGGATTGACGATGATCAGTCGCCACATCCAAGTCCAATAATCCGCGGGTCTTCTCTACCGGTAGAAGGATAGAAACTACATCCGTAACTATCCCCGGGTGAAAACTACATCCGTAATCACCCTCGATGAAAACTACATCCATAATCATCCTTCGGCAACACCTGGGCCGGAATAATAATTGATGGGCCGCCTGGCTCACGGCCGCTTACACATCCCGGGAATCGTTCGTCAACGGTTCCCACACCTGCCAGAGTCCCTTTTCTTTTTCTTTTAAAAACTTGATTTTGATTGAAAACTGAGTAGTTGAGGTCCGACATCAGTCGACCGATGATTCTTGAAATCATACAAGAAGCAAACCTGACCGGGGGTTTTCGAAAATGTTTTGAGTTCGAAAGAGTTCGAGTTTGAAAATATAAAAGGTATCTTGGATTAGCTTTGTCTTTAAAATAATGAACAATAATTACTAAATGGTATTTTAAGATTTAATATTAATAATTAATAAAATAATTATTTAATTAAATAAGCTTTTAATCCAAGATAGGTATTTTTGAGTATTTATGATTATATAAACATAATTACTTAAGTATACGATACTTCCCGAATGACCCTTCGGGTTTTTGAAATTTAATTACGTTATAATAATATACCGCTCCCCGGTCTATAGTATATATGGACCGCTACGACCTCTATTGCTAGAGTCGTTGTCCGAAGAAAACATTTCATTCTAAGTTCAAGGGGTGCAAACATATATGTACTTATACATCTCAATTTCATCGATACTTCGATAAACATAAACATTTGATATGATTGAAAACTACAAACACAACAGTGAAAGTCCTTGTATATGTAAGTTTTGAAAAGTAAACTTGCCTTGGTGAGGTTGGGGTGGTCGAGCTTGCGGAGTGGAACGATCTATACATAATCAATAGCCGATCGTTAGTACCTTAACAAGATCTCTTTTAATTGCGAGGTTTTATGGGGTACAAAATTAACTTAATGACTTCGATTTATGACTCTCTAGCCCCACTATAGGTCCATGCCATCACTTGATTACGCTCGTCACTTGTTCGACTTAATTTGGTTACCATATCCGAATCATATCCATTACCCCTAAAATTACACTCCACTTACGACTTTTTCCCTTGCGAATTTTACTCTAGCATTTTTATAAAATTGAAAAATACATATTTTAATCTAATTCTTTTTGGGTAGCCTTCCCCACTGCATTTACTAGCTTCTCTAATTTTTCCATGATAATACATAAATTTTTAGGGGTTTAAACAAGGTTCACAAGGGGACCATTTAGTGCAGTCCGGATTCCAGAAACACATTTCACTTCTCAGGCCATAACTCAAAATCTATACATTACCCAGTCATGAACCTTACATTTCTGGAAACTACATTCAAATACCTTTCCAACAATATATATTAGGACTTCAGGGGACAAGATTTAGGGGTTCAAAACCCTCCTACAAGACAGTACAAGTTCCTGGAAAATACTCGGCATGCTTTTACAACTTCAATAACCAAGAATCTTACATACACATCACAACCATCATCTAAACCACCAAGATCCTACTTTACAACATACATGGAGTTACATACACTAACCACAAGCTTAAAAATCACAACCACAACACTTAAACTCAAGATCTACATCATCCATCACTTATATGTCCAAGATTCACACTAATAATCATGGATCTAACATTAAACACCACAAATAATTCATGGATAAGAGGGGTTTGGAGTTTTATACCTTCTTGAGTAGCTAAAGACCTTGGGTGAGCTTTACAACCACTAAGAACACTTGGATGAGCCTTTAAAGACCTTAATCCTTCAAGATCTAAAAGATAAACATACATGGTTACTATTCACTCAATCTTCAACAATTTATAACTCAAGATTGGATGGTTAGAATGGCTTGAAATTCATAGCATACCTTCTATATGGGGTGTAGAGGACCTAGGAATTTTGCCTTGAATTAAGAGTGATGAGAAGTTGAAGAAAAATTTTTCTTCTTCTCCTTTTTCTAGCTTGGCCGAGAGCTTCTTGCCAAGGGGGGGGGGGAGTTGTTTTGTTTTGTGTTGGTTGAATAAAGTGATATGCAATTGTGATATGTATTGGGCATATGTATTATTGTATCACATGTTGACACCCTAGGTAGTAGACTAGGCATGCACCATACTCCTTTGTCTCCTAGAATAATGCACCAACTAATTACTATTCATTGGTTGCTTTTGCATTTTCTAGTTTGCTTTTCTAACAATCTAGTGTCATGAGACTTGCATGTACTATCCTTCCTTGTATTATTATTCCTCCACAATGCTTGTCACTTAATCTCTAATTCATATCGTATCTTAATTAATTCCTCGTAATAATATTTTATTGCGTAGAGATTTCCCTCGTAATTCCTTAAGTACTTAATTGTGTAAATTCCTCGAATATCCATAACTCCTTGTCATAATCCCTTAAAATCTTTTAATACTTTAATAACTCTCAAATCCCAAGTTTTATAAATCTTACTAGCAATAAGACTCTTGCCTTCAGCAATCTTCCCCTTTTTTTACATAGTGAATGTAACAACATAATTTTCTCAGATAATCCATTCCATTAAACAACATGGGTGACTCAAAAGGTTCCAAATTGACAATGTCATATGATATTATATAAAAAAAAAATATTACAAAAATTAGGGTTCTTACAGCCTCCCCTCCTTAAAAGGATTCCATCCCGGAATCAGGTTGAAAACAGTTGGGGGTACTTTTCACGCATCGTGCTCTCTAGTTTCCATGTTGATTCTTCGACATTCTGGTTCCTCCACAGAACTCTCACTAGTTTGATAACCTTGTTCCTCAGCACCTGTTCTTCTCTATCCATGATTTCCACGGGTTGCTCCACATAGGTTAAGTCTGGTTGTAGGTCCACTTGGTCGCACTCAATCACATGCCGAAAGTCCGTATGGTAGGGTCGTAGCATGGACATATGAAACACATTATGAATTTGCTGCAAGCGTGGGGGCAAGGCTTACTCGTAGGCTAACTTCCCGATACGCCTCAAAATCTCAAAAGGTCCAATAAACCTCAGACTTAGCTTCCCTTCCTTACCAAATCGCATCAATCCTTTCCAGGGGATACCTTTAGCATCAAGAAGTCTCCCACCTCATACTCCTTTGATATCTCACAAAATTTGACCATTCGAAATAATGGGTTTCGTAAAAAAAAACTAATGACTTTTACATACACTCGTCTTCACAGTAAAGACGTAATATGAATTCAAAATCTTCATTTAATAATTCGTACATCTCGTGATCGCAAAGATTTCTCATCCACCCATAAAATTTGGGTTATTGCAGTCTCCTCTCCTTAAAAGGATTCTATCTTAAGAACCTAAGGAAAATAGTTGTGGATACAATTCCAACCTTACCCTTTCCAACTCTCAGGTTGACATTTCAACCCTATTGTTCTCTCCCTTGGTCTGACCAACGCCTTAATGTTGTTCATCAACGCATACTCTCCTCGACCTGTATTCCTTATCGGTTGTTCTATGATTGAAAATTTCTATCCCACTACTTACACGTTCCTCTTCTACCTTGTTCATAGTATCCGTGTTGAGTCCTTGTATTGTTGGCCTGTGAATACTTTGTAGTCGTGTTTTATAATCTGAGACAACGTCAATACGCACGGTATTCCTCATATTCCTTCGCTTGATTAGCAGGCATGTGCTGCCTCCCGTCAGCCGTTACCACTTGCTATGGATACTATATAGTCTTCGGTATACGTCGAACCAGTTCAGCTACTATGTCCCTCGTTCATTGACTTCTTCGTAAAGCAAGAGAAGCGAAACTTCTTCTTTCGCTGTACGCTCTACAGGAGACGTCCTTACGTTCGCATGGTGATGATCGTGATAACAACATTCATTTCATGGATAAGTTTTTATTCTCGACTGCCCCGTGAAACCTAAAGCACGACACTAAATATAAATTCGATCGTCTGGACAATTCTTCTTCCCTGTCCGTCAACCACAGATCAAATTAGTACATACGCTCAATCTCTTTGTTAAATATACTTGAAAGCACCTTCAATATTCGAAGTTTAACCTTAAGTCTTTATCTGACGTAATCGCTGCAGAAGTTTTATATTGCACCACCATCTCTTCCGTATATAAATCGATAACCTTCTAAATGGAAAGTCTCTCGCAGTTAAATCACTTTGTCCAACAATTATAAATCAACTAGGGCCATCTCTTGGCTCGGTCTTTGGCGACCTACTTATGAAATTCATTATAATTCTGTCCACGTTCAAGATTTTCTACAGGCGGAATTAATCCACTAGATCTCTATCATTCTGCTTTTGGCATGTCGCGTTTGTACTTAATAGTTTGCCAATACCATTCTTCATTTCAGTCTACCAAACATTCCCTTAATTCTCTATACATCTTTTTCCTTCCCCATAATTTAGTCATTTTCCTCTAACATTATTCTTTATTGTATATACTCTATTTTCTTGGTCAATACTGACTGAATTCCAATTTCGAATAATCCCTTCTATAGGTATCGGCCACCACACTGGCCTTTCCTGGGAAATAACAAATTTCTCCATTATACTCCCTGCTCCCTTTCGTCACCTTCTCTTTCTTATGTTTAGTCCTAATATGAAGATATACTTATGGCACTTGTGGAAAACTTTCACACTTTTCTCATGAAGTTAACGTCTCAGTTTTATGCGTGAACGCCATCATGACAAATCCCAGACTCACGGTTAGTATATCCTATCCCGTAACCTTTATGTTGTTTAGAAGTATAGGCTATCATCCCCTTTCTACTGCATCGGCATACCTCTTAAACTCTTGAAAGACGCATCATCGTGACTCTCAAAGTCCTCTTCTCATTATAAAGTATAGCTAACAACGAGGTTGTTACTAATCTCTCATATCATTCTCAAAACTTTATTTATTAACCCACAAGGGCTTCCGACTCACTAGTCAACCCGCATGATACTACCAGAATTTATAATGTTTATATTAATGGGAAATGCCGACTTTGGTGCAGTACAGAGGTCGATCTTGAGTTGGTGAAACCTTCTCTTTAACCTTATCTTTGAAAAACAACTACGCACTTTAACTAGTCAACAATTCCTCCATTTCCGATAAGGGTTTCAGTTCTCGATGGTATAGGTAAGATGTCATACGCTCGTCCTCTTTCACAACTGGCGCCAATCAGCCTGAGGCCTGTATGCTGCTGCGATTCCCAATAAACTTGATTAGGTGGTAATCTCGAAGGATGATTGGGATATATCCATGCATCCATTTGCTATTAGGGGCCTTTTAAACTTTATGTCTCGCTATGTGCATCAATCCCTTTAAGCTAAGTAAAGCTTCACATTCTTGCCACGATATTTCTTCCTTTCTTGTCCATCTCACTTCCATGTTAGTTTCCTCTAAGGATATGTTTTACATCGCAATCGATTTGCATTTCTTGGATCAGGGAAAGGCTTAGTAACTCCAGAATTCATTAATATAACATCCTGACAACGGTTGGTAGGAGCGTACTCCCAACCACCTCATCATTTCTTATAACTTTCCTCACACTAATATTAAAGGTCTTGTGGTATGCCCCGACATGTTATTTCTACTTTAATAATTACTCGGCATAACGCTCTGCCTGCACAATTACAACATTTGGTTTTTGATCTCATATTGGTGTAACGGTTCACAATTGTACCTCCCGTTCACCTTAGAGTAATCACTTTGAAAGGAATGGTTTCAAAATAACAAGGTCCAATAGATAATCTCAATAAGAATTCCACATTGGATGTTCCAAGAATGTTGATGGTTCCAAATACTAGGAGTCTCAATTTTTGGAGATGTAAGGATGGACAGAAAGAATACAACAAGGTTTATTCCTTCATGTCCTGATAATTTTGTAATATGATACCATAGAGAATGTTGCACAAGGGCAATGATTGTTGGATACAAAAGTCATAAAGACGGTCTTTATACAATTCTTACATCGGGTGGATGCTTTTCCTCCTGAATAATAAGAGGAAATCTAAAGTCGCATTGATGAAGGTCAGCCAATAGAAAGCAATTCTACTCCATGACAATTAAAGAATGAAGTAGTTTATAATTCAAGTAATCAGTGGGTTCAAATGAATTCTCATTGTGTGAATGAAAGAATAAAATATTCAAGTGATATAAAGTCTGATACGAAGATGAGTAGAATTCAAGTTGAGTGGGCGACCTCATTAGGTCTCAATCAAGTTATTCGTCAAAACTTTCATCATCATACTTTACCACATGCAAAATGCATTGCAGAGTGAATTAAATTGGGAGTTGGACCAGTGAAACAATAACTAGTCCTTTTCAAGAAACACTAGCAACTAGCTAGACAAAATTTGCTAGTTCACCTATTTGAGACATCACCACCAGCTAGGACAATTAGCTAGGTGTTCTTCACAACATTACAATTTTGAGTAGTTAGAACAATCAACTAGTCATTCATATTGACATAACGACTAGCCAGTTTCAATTGGATAGAACGGAATTTCAACATCGTAGCCACTGAAGAAACTTTAGGCTTCTCGGACAACGAATGAAAAGAAGAAGTTATTAAGTTTGAAAAAAGAAAACTATAAAATCTGAAGAGAATGTTCTAGGTATCGGAACAATCGATAACCTCTCATCAAATATTACTTATCAGTGAAACGGTTCACCCAAGGGTGCCTCCGTACACATGCTTTATCAGATCCGACAATAGAATTAAATTCGGAATACCAATATCAAAATGATATCCTTACTATGATTTCACTGTACGATGTACAATCTCATCTTGAATCGAAGAGAAGAAGAAGAAGAAGAAAAGAATTCGGGAGGGATGTCTGGACATTAGATCATCCATGTCCTCAGTAATTCGTTGAATATTTATGAGCTCAACTGAAGAGTGCAAGTATGAAAGAAGCAATCAAATATCGATATTCGTAAAGTAGTATTCGTCGATTAATTAAGGAAATATTTGTTGAACATTCCTTGGATAATTGAAAGAGAGTGTAAATAGTCCTGAGCAGAAATAATTATAAAGTTCAAATAGAATGCTCGGGGATCAATTAAGATACTTTGGATGAGTCCCGGTTTAGAGAAAGTATATCACTGGTTGTTATTCCACAAGTTTGAAGTAGAAGGCTAGGAGGGTTACCTGATATAAACTAATCGAGGTAACATGGTTAGTGAAAAGTTTAAAATGAAGTAGTGCACCAGCCGGTAGTTACCAAAATAAGTTAATAATCATTCGTGCATCTCATTATCACCATTATGAGGGTAACTCTATCTCTTCGTCTTCGTAATACAAGACACCAACCAGTGCGTCTCTCATTCATCATCTTAAAGTCATTTATCGAGTTAGGGTTTCACAACTATATCTGTCATTTCTGTGCTTTATCTTGAAGACCAAGCTTCACATCATTCCGGGGACACCTGCTAAGTCCATAGGGTCCTACTTCATGCCATCCAACAGGAATCACAAGTGGCCAGTTCCCCCTAGGAATAGATCAAAGAGATCTCTCAGGGATCTCAGTGCAGTCCATAGGTTCAGTGGCGGGTGTATGTGAACATATACCAAAAATATTGAGGTCTACCATACCTATATACGTAGTCCATGATAACGTCTCTATCAAAGGATCCCACTCTACCCACTGGTCTTTTCTTTTGGTAGACTCTGAGATCACTGTATCGCTCGTTGCAACCATATTTAAGTTCTCCTGAGTCCCTTTGTTAATTATACTTGTTTGTTCTCTAAGTTAAACTACCATGCTCTAGTGTCCGAATCATGTGTGGAATTATCTAGCACGCTCGTCTTATGATAACATTCTCGTATACACATGTAAAATTCGCCATCAAGGGTAATGAATTCCACAACGGCATAGTGACCAACTTTCAAGTAAACCCGTTACTTATCGAAAATCGGATCTTATAGCCAAAGTAAAAGACATTCATTATTCCAAGTACTAAGTACCCTTAATTATATAGGGAAGTCTAAACTTCTTGATTCTCAAAATGCCGCCTCCTAAACTGTGGAGGACTATGGGCCACAAAATTTATGCCAGCATAGTCATCCGATCGTATTGGCAATATCGCCTCTACCTCAGTCGTTCTTGAGATTTCGCTCTGCTTCCTATATCATTACCTATGATAGGTCATGTACGACTCTCAAACCTCTATTCATCATTCTGAAGGTCTATAAGGGTTCTATCGACCCTAGTATAATACCTCCAGTAAACACTCCAGTCCATTCTACTCACCGGTACCTCTTCCGGAAGTCCAGTAATAAGTTTACTACGATCTCTTATGTCATTCTCCTACTTAGACTCAACTCTCAACACTCTCGTTTCTGAGTACTGTAACTTATCGCTCTGATACCATTTCTGTGACGCCCCCAATCTGAGGTCAAAGATTCAGGTCGTCACATCATCATCCAACCATATCATACCTGTATTAACTTTACAACTCAACAATACATACGTCCAGACCTCAATCTTACGCACAAACAAGTTAGAGCCTCAGAAACGATAATCAAAAGTAACACTAAATATTACAATTCATCTGTACAATCCAGAGTCTTACGCACTTCCACTTATACAACTATACATGAAGACAAGTCTTACTATTACAGTTGAAAACCTATTAGACTTACTCTGTAGTATTTATTAGGAACTAAATCATCTCCGGGGTAATTCTTCTACTCCTCTTCTGCTGGTGCGGAGTTAATCGGCCAAATTCTTCTCTTTCTGAAAAGTTTTTATAAAGCAAGAATGAGCTACATAATGCTCAGCAAGTTCACCATTTTGTAAAATAATGATGTAATTTATTTCGAAAACATTCCCAACTATATGGGTATATATCTCAGATTTCAAAACATAATTGGACAATGTATATGTCCGAGTTTGAATAAAACATCTATACTCACTAAGGAGCTTTAAGAATAACCTATGAACCCTTTATAAGGTTCCCATTTCGATATATCTCAAGTTTGAAAATATATACATATGAGTATATCATTTTCGGCAAAACACTCTACAATTATCATACTGTACAGGGAATACATCATTGCAAACCTCTTTCCTTCCATTAGCTTAGAAGGTTTCTCATACAAAAACATTTCATTCTTTGAAACAATTGCAAGAGTGCACTAACCTGTGCCAATCTTTATAGAAAATCTTGCAGTTCTAGATACTGCACGATGTCAATATTTTTCTTATCAAAAACCACACTATCGGCAACTTGGCACTTAGGCCCAAGAAGCAGTGTTTGAGTATTTTTCCAAAGTGGAGGATGGGACTGGAAGAAAACATAAAAACCTGACTGGGATTGACGATGATCAGTCGCCACATCCAAGTCCAATAATCCGCGGGTCTTCTCTACCGGTAGAAGGATAGAAACTACATCCGTAACTATCCCCGGGTGAAAACTACATCCGTAATCACCCTCGATGAAAACTACATCCGTAATCATCCTTCGGCAACACCTGGGCCGGAATAATAATTGATGGACCGCCTGGCTCACGGCCGCTTACACATCCCGGGAATCGTTCGTCAACGGTTCCCACACCTGCTAGAGTCCCTTTTCTTTTTCTTTTAAAAACTTGATTTTGATTGAAAACTGAGTAGTTGAGGTCCGACATCAGTCGACCGATGATTCTTGAAATCATACAAGAAGCAAACATGACCGGGGGTTTTCGAAAATGTTTTGAGTTCGAAAGAGTTCGAGTTTGAAAATATAAAAGGTATCTTGGATTAGCTTTGTCTTTAAAAAATTGAACAATAATTACTAAATGGTATTTTAAGATTTAATATTAATAATTAATAAAATAATTATTTAATTAAATAAGCTTTTAATCCAAGATAGGTATTTTTGAGTATTTATGATTATATAAACATAATTACTTAAGTATACGATACTTCCCGAATGACCCTTCGGGTTTTCGCAATTTAATTACGTTATAATAATATACCTCTCCCCGGTCAATAGTATATATGGACCGCTACGACCTCTATTGCTAGAGTCGTTGTCCGAAGAAAACATTTCATTCTAAGTTCAAGGGGTGCAAACATATATGTACTTATACATCTCAATTTCATCGATACTTCGATAAACATAAACATTTGATATGATTGAAAACTACAAACACAACAGTGAAAGTCCTTGTATATGTAAGTTTTGAAAAGTAAACTTGCCTTGGTGAGGTTGGGGTGGTCGAGCTTGCGGAGTGGAACGATCTATACATAATCAATAGCCGATCGTTAGTACCTTAACAAGATCTCTTTTAATTGCGAGGTTTTAGGGGGTACAAAATTAACTTAATGACTTCGATTTATGACTCTCTAGCCCCACTATAGGTCCATGCCATCACTTGATTACGCTCGTCACTTATTCGACTTAATTTGGTTACCATATCCGAATCATATCCATTACCCCTAAAATTACACTCCACTTACGACTTTTTCCCTTGCGAATTTTACTCTAGCATTTTTATAAAATTGAAAAATACATATTTTAATCTAATTCTTTTTGGGTAGCCTTCCCCACTGCATTTACTAGCTTCTCTAATTTTTCCATGATCATACATAAATTTTTAGGGGTTTAAACAAGGTTCACAAGGGGACCATTTAGTGCAGTCCGGATTCCAGAAACACATTTCACTTCTCAGGCCATAACTCAAAATCTATACATTACCCAGTCATGAACCTTACATTTCTGGAAACTACATTCAAATACCTTTCCAACAATATATATTAGGACTTCAGGGGACAAGATTTAGGGGTTCAAAACCCTCCTACAAGACAGTACAAGTTCCTGGAAAATACTCAGCATGCTTTTACAACTTCAATAACCAAGAATCTTACATACACATCACAACCATCATCTAAACCACCAAGATCCTACTTTACAACATACATGGAGTTACATACACTAACCACAAGCTTAAAAATTACAACCACAACACTTAAACTCAAGATCTACATCATCCATCACTTATATGTCCAAGATTCACACTAATAATCATGGATCTAACATTAAACACCACAAATAATTCATGGCTAAGAGGGGTTTGGAGTTTTATACCTTCTTGAGTAGCTAAAGACCTTGGGTGAGCTTTACAACCACTAAGAACACTTGGATGAGCCTTTAAAGACCTTAATCCTTCAAGATCTAAAAGATAAACATACATGGTTACTATTCACTCAATCTTCAACAATTTATAACTCAAGATTGGATGGTTAGAATGGCTTGAAATTCATAGCATACCTTCTATATGGGGTGTAGAGGACCTAGGAATTTTGCCTTGAATTAAGAGTGATGAGAAGTTGATGAAAAATATTTCTTCTTCTCCTTTTTCTAGCTTGGCCGAGAGCTTCTTGCCAAGGGGGGGGGGGGAGTTGTTTTGTTTTGTGTTGGTTGAATAAAGTGATATGAAATTGTGATATGTATTGGGCATATGTATTATTGTATCACATGTTGACACCCTAGGTAGTAGACTAGGCATGCACCATACTCCTTTGTCTCCTAGAATAATGCACCAACTAATTACTATTCATTGGTTGCTTTTGCATTTTCTAGTTTGCTTTTCTAACAATCTAGTGTCATGAGACTTGCATGTACTATCCTTCCTTGTATTATTATTCCTCCACCAATGCTTGTCACTTAATCTCTAATTCATATCGTATCTTAATTAATTCCTCGTAATAATATTTTATTGCGTAGAGATTTCCCTCGTAATTCCTTAAGTACTTAATTGTGTAAATTCCTCGAATATCCATAACTCCTTGTCATAATCCCTTAAAATCTTTTAATACTCTAATAACTCTCAAATCCCAAGTTTTATAAATCTTACTAGCAATAAGACTCTTGCCTTCAGCAATCTTCCCCTTTTTTTACATAGTGAATGTAACAACATAATTTTCTCAGATAATCCATTCCATTAAACAACATGGGTGACTCAAAAGATTCCAAATTGACAATGTCATATGATATTATATAAAAAAAAATATTACAAAAATTAGGGTTTTTACATCATTCAACATAGTTGTAGCAGCTTCAATGAGAGTCCTATTTTTCCTTTCTACCACACCATTTTACTATAGTGTTCTGGCAGCAGAGAATTGTTGCACAATACCTTCATCTTTGCAGAAATTCCCAAGAGTTGCATTTCTGAACTCAGTACCATTGTCATTTCTTACAATTTTAAATTTTGCATTTGGAGTTCTGTTAAGAACCCTTATGTGATCAATGATTTCTTGAGCTGCTTCATCCTTAGATTCAAAGAATTTTACCCAAGTGTATCTTGAGTAGTCATCCACCATTACCAGGGCATATCTCTTTTTGGCTAGAGATTGAACATTTACTGGACCAAAAAGATCCATGTGAATTAACTTGAGTCGCTCAGTGTTGGTGTTTAGTTGCTTTGATTTGTGCACAGTTCTTTTCAGTTTTCCCATTTGACAGTCCTCACACATTCCTTCTTGACAGAATTCCTGTTGAGGTAGAACTCTCACCAATTCCTTCTTCATAAGTATATTCATGGTCTTAAAATTGAGATGAGAGAGTTTCTTGTGCCAAAGCATGCTGTCACCAACTGTTGCCTTATTATAGAAACAGTAAACCTTGTCTTTCTTAGCAGAGTTTAGGTCTGCAACAAATTAGCTTCCTTTTCTGACTCTTTTCAAAGAAAGGCTTCCATTCTTCTTGTGATAGATGTTGCAAACCATCATATCAAAATCAACCTTGAATCCTTTGTCACTGAATTGGTTGACACTGAGTAGGTTGTGCTTCAATCCATCCATAAGAGCAATATCTTCAATGACAAAATTTCCAATTTCTCCAGACAGCCATATCCCATAGTATAACCTTTGCTGTTGTCTCCAAAGGTTATGATTGGGCCAGATTTCTCAACATAATGTGATAGCAGGGCTTTATCACCTGTCATGTGTCTGGAACATCCACTGTCGATGATCCACATGACCTGTTTCTTTTTCTTGCCCTGCAAAATAGATGATATTTAATTTACGTCTGGTACCCAATCCTTGTTGGGTCCTGCAGTTACAGTATCACATTTTATATCATCAACATCCACACTTGAATCAACACTTGAGTCTACTTGTTTGACTTCTTTAGCTACCCACTCAATTTTAGAATAAGACTTGGTCTTTTTCTTAGTGGAAACTGCCTTTTTACCAACATTGGCAGGCTCAGAAGTCTCAACAGTTTTCATATAGGAGCATTTTTCAGTAGACAGAATAGGCAGATTAAACATGTACTCATGATAGTGATTTTGCATGGCATGCAGTCAATGTTATTGCAAACATCCATTGTTCTTTGCATAATGGGGGTTCTATGTAAGTTACCATTAACCTTGTTCTCATTAGGTTTCTTACAAACATGTGTTAAGTGGTGGGAGGAGCCACAATTATTGCAAAGTTTCCTGGGAGCATTTTTAACATAAGCATAACCATTTTTCTTATCAATTCCTAACTTGCCATTCCTGTTCTTAGGCCTACATTAAATTTTTATACAAGAAAAGAAAATTTTAAAAATAAGCTATGAACTATCCTCAAAATGCACCTTAAAATGTGTGTCGGACATCCCTTGAAAAGTGTAAACAATTGAATGGGACGAAAGGAGTATGAGTAATAAAAAAATACTCAATGATTGCCCATTATTGGTTAATCATATTCACCTTAAATTATCTATTTATTGCTACCATAGACCTGGAAATTAGAAAGTTGACTCCACTTGAAGTATTTGTACTGCAACTGCTGTTGTTTACATTATTAACCTTTGATAGTAGTATTTTCTTCCAACTTACTCTCTGTGATTTTATTAGGAGTGTACACGGTTCGGGTTGGGCGGGTTGGAAGAATTTTGTGACCCAACCCAATTTAATCAGTTTGAAATTTTTTTAACCCAATCCATTAAAATTAAATTCGTAATCCAATCCAATCCAATCGGTTTGGATCGGTTTGGACGGGTTATGAATAAATATTAAAAAAAAATTCCACAAAATATTACTTATAGCATTGAAAAGCATCAAAATATTATAATCATCCCTCTCAAATAGGTGTTAAGCAACAAAACAATTCGTCTTTCAGATGCACCAAAGCAGGTCCATACTTTTTACTTTTTTGCATATTATCTGATTAATGAACTTATCTGTTGACATTACCTACCTATTTATCTACCTATACTACAATAAATTACAGCCTTCAACCTGAAACGGTCATGAAACAAAGTCTTGTCATAACATATAACTTCAAAGCAAGCAAATATAAGTTACAGTCTCTCCATTTGCAGCACCTGGGAAAAGAGAACAGCCACTCTGAACAGCCATTCTGTATTTCGTTAAAGAGACTACATAATTGCAGTGAGATTCAGACTACATCATTGTATTTCCTACTAGTCTGGGTCGTCTACTACAAATTTGTATTTTAACTGAACTGGGTCAATGTAAATGGGCCAATGTAATAATGAATCATGGATAAAAAAAATATTTTATTAAATTAATTTATTTTTTAATCGGGTTAGGTTGGTTCGGGTAAAAAAAATTAAAACCCGTACCCAACCCATTTAAATCGGATTAACGTTTTTTCAATCCAATTATATATCAGTTTATAAAAAATCGGTTTGGATCGGGTGAAATAGTGTCGGTTTGGATCGGATTGGTCGGTTTTATCAACCAGTATACACCCCTGGATTTTATTGTGGTGGGCTCTAAGAGGACTTGCAGTAGAAAAGTGGTACACAAAACAAAATAAGGGAAAGAGAGGCTAGTGACGAGGGGAAGCAAGAAAACAAGGGAGAAAGAAAGAAAGTGGACTCATTATCTTGGTTGTGCTTGCTTAATCAAGTACTCACCTCTGTGTATCCAAATTTATATACTATCCCTACTTAAGATAATGATTGTGAAGTTAATCTGGTAGGGTTTTGGACCCATGAATTTGTTATTCAGACCATGTTAGAAACATGAAAATTGTTTGGAATATTGTTACACTGTTATTCATATCCATGTACAGTTTCTTGTTTGGATTTTTTTTTTTGCGATTTTTCGGATTTCGAAAGTTTTGGGGTATCGAACTAGGAATCTAAAAAGTCTTTTAAAATCTGAGGTGTGAGAAGTACTTTAAAATCTGATGTTTCATTTTGTTATATTTAGTAGTGTTTTTTTAAAAAAATCCATCATCAGTCCAAGAAATTCTGATGGACTTGAGGCAAAATCTGCCTAAATCCATGTCAACTCAGAAAAATCCGAAGAAGCTACAAATTTTTTAAATTCTGGATGTAATAGGAAACGTAAGCATGAATGAACATAACAATACTTGGGCACAACTGATTCTAAAAGTTACGGTAACAATCTACATAACAATAGTTTGCATAATTACTAAAATAAGTTTAAAGAAAATCAAGGGCATTCAAGGATTCACCCAAGTAGTTGAATTTCTTTTATAAAATTTAATAAATAGAACTAGGAACGGCTCTGGAAGTGTAGATTTAAGTTTAGATGCTGTTAGGGTACCATCATGTGAACCTATCTTGTAGTCGTCGAACATTTTCTCGTGATCGCAGAATTTGTCCCCGTATCTTTTGAAGTCATGTGACCTTGTTCAGTATGAATTTGAAGATCATTGATTTTCAAGGATGACTTTTGTTATGCCATAATTTTGACATGTCTAATAATCTCCCAAATTTCTAATATTATTAATTATTAATTATTAATTTAGATTAATAATTATTTCTTAACCACTAAGTTTTATACTCTCTCTGAAACGAGGAAAGAATCAATCTCAATCAATCAATAACGGAAAATATCTCCAAACGATATTCTTCAAATCAGGAAGATATCACAACGATAAGATTAAATCAGATAAAATCGGTAATTACCCAGATTAACGAAGTTTATCCCTAAAGTCTCTAAGGGATAGACACAAATCAATTTCACAGAACTGCGTGGGCTTGATCCTATATAAACATATAGGTACGCAGGCATCTTGGCAAAAGATATGACCGATACACGAGACAAATCGAGACACCTGCCAAGTCCAGCCCCCTCTTTTTTCGTAAACACTAAATCCCCTAAAACAACACTCCCGATTTCATGTTGTTACGAAATTCTTCCAACAACATTTGACGCTAGAAGGAGGGCATAATTTTATTATTCGTGGAGGACGAATAATTTTAATTGATTTTAGGGGACTTTTGGGTTTTATTTATACCTACACAAAAACATGGGATGCATTGCGGCAGATGACATGGCGGCTAATATACGGCGGTGGACGGTGGTACATAGAAGTCAGTAGGAAAATTTTATATGGCGGCAAATCACGAAGGCAAGCAATTGATGAGCGCATGAAAAAAGAAAACAAAAAGAAAAAGGTTACGTGGTTGGAAGAAAGAAAAACAACATAAAGCAAAAACGAAACAAGCATGGCAACGGTAGTACGTTGGCATACCATCCAGGGAGACCAGTAGAGAAAAAAAAAATTTGAAAGAAAATTGCATGAAGGGGCTACGGCAACAAAATGGCGGCAAAGGAAAAAAAAGGTTGAAAGTTTGATTATCAACAATCGAAGCAACATGAACCAACTAAAAGCGACACCAAGCATATCAAAAAGAAAAAAAGCAACTCGCACAGTAACAAAAGAAGCCAGCAAAAAAAAAATGGGTACATAAGAAGACTAAAGAAAAGCAAAGAGAAGATAGGCGAGACCCGCTTAAGAAAGAGAGTTCTGAAAAAAAAAAGGCCAAGAAGTATGGCAGCAGGAAAAAGAAAGAAAAAAAGAAGAAACTTGGTTATCAATTGCAAAATATAGGTGGAGCTCACGGAAGAAAAACAAAGTAACATCACAGATTACCCGGTTCAATTGTTAAACAAAAATCAAAGATAAGTTTTTTTTTCTCTTCAATTTAATTTTTACAATTATAACGTGCAAAAATATTATGCCATGTCATGCATGCATAAATTATTGTTTTTAAATATTTTTCAGAAAAAATATTTATTATCTAAAATTCGTGCGAGCAATAGATATTTTTATGCTTGTAAAATTATTGCAATTTGGAAAATATCGTACGAGATATTTATGTTGATAAATTAGAGATATTTATGATTTGATGAGTTGTGGATTTATTTTACAATCTCGTACGAGCTGCATCTTTCAAACAAGTAAAAATACATATGCGAGATGCATAATTTTGTAAAAGATTTTCTACAAAGAAAAGGAGTATTATTTTCGAAGAAAATAAATATCGCGACATTCTTGAAAGAGCACATTTATTATTGCATTTGAATTTGTAAAATATTTTTCATATATCGTCGCGATAGTACATATATGTCAAAAATATTTTCAAACTTGCGAACTAAATTGTCTATAGGGTAGCCTGGACAAGTTATAAATTCTGCAATGCTCCATGCTTAAGTAAAGTGCAGCACCCTCTGGATTATTATTGAAGGCCCATGACCAGATCTTGGGCTCAAGGTCGCATGGGTGGGAAGGCATCCCTATGCAAAATATCTTTAAGACATGCACAGCCAGCGCGCGTGCAAAGTTCACCAGAATTACATCTACATCTCTTACTGAAGACCCCGCTAGACACATCCTTATGTGGTTGCATCAGACACTTGAAAAGCGTGTATGCCAATTCGGGATATATACAAACACCAAGGTCCTTACTTGACAATGAGGATATATGCCAATTCGTGTATGCCATCCTTATGCTCGCACATTTGAAAACCTTGGCAAAAATATATTTATCCTATAATGGTCATCGCATGCTATCACTCTTGCATCCGCATACGCCTAACGAGCACAGTGGTGCTCTAAGTGTTTTTCTAATCATCTATTTTTAGTTGTTTCAGCGACTCAAGAAATTTGGAAGCTTGAAGAATGTTTAGTTCTCCACTGCAGCAAGCTACACTGAAGAAGTGGGTGCTAGTTGTTATGCCATAATTTTGGCATGTCTAATAATCTCCCAAATTTCTAATATTTATTAATTATTAATTCAGATTAATAATTATTTCTTAACCACTAAGTTCTATACTCTCTCTGAAACGAGGAAAGAATCAATCTCAATCAATCTGATAAAAGACCGTATTATAAATTTGTTTGAGCTTAGTTACACAAGATTTTTCTTGATCACTGGGAGACCATAGATTGAGGAGTGACTTCGGGTACTGTGAAGGTTCCATCATCTCTCCATGTTTTGATAGCCTTCATGCTGGTAGTAGTACCTGCCTACCTGATTCCTTTAACTCCTCAAAGCAAACTTTCCCACCAAAATCCATAGTTAAAGCAGGGTTTGATTGAGATGGTGGCATTCAAATTGGAGCTTCAGTGACCCAAAAACCTACGTCCTAGCTCTGAGGAAAAAGAATTTAAATTTCCCTCTAATTCACCATCCCAAAAGGGTAACACATTATTCGCACCAGTCTGCAAAACCAATGCAATAACACAATTTTTATTAATAATCACCATTATAAAAGATCATAATTGGTATGTTACATTTTAAGAAATCAGAAAAATATACAAACCTAAGAAACTAATTATATGATTTGAATTAGAGAATTCAAGAAGATCTTCAACATGCCAGCCTGGTAAATTTTCCATCAGATGCTCTGATATGCTACTTGTTAAGCCATTACAACCTATGCCGTTGTTTATTATTTGAGAATAAACAGTAGTACCACATGAACTCTTTTTACCAACATTTTCACCTGCTAAACTTGTCAAATGCGTGGCCTTTCTTGGGATGTAAGGTAAATCATTTATTTGAGGGACAGTAATAACCGGTTTCTCCGTGGCACAAAAAACAAAAAAAAAACCAGGTTTCCCAATGACTGCCTGGGACTTGTATCAGGAACAACATGGGATGCTGAATATATAGCAGAAGTTGTAGAAAGCTTAACTCCAGTAAGTAGAAACCTGTTATGATTCTTGGTGTGCTCCTTTGCTTTGTGAATTTGAATACTACAGTCATTGCATAGTATAGCTCTATCCTGTTGACAAATCAAAAACACCCTTTTCTTCTACAATTGTTGAATAATATTATAATATAAGAGAATAAGATTCTGTTGGGGCTTTCTCTGACACCTTAAGATTTTAAGATTTTAGAGCGACTGGTTACTTAACATGGTATCAGATGGTATCAGAGCTCAGTTTAGGCAGAGGTCTTGGGTTCGACCTGCCACTCATTTACGGAACTAAAGGGGGGCGGGGGTGGCTTTTGTCCCCCCAAAAGTTGCATATTTTACCTTTTTATGCATGCAAATTGTAAGATTTATTGTTTAGTCCCCAACTACAATGTGTTTATCCCAGTAAATTGTCCCCCAACTCCATATATTTACACTACAAAGTGTTCATCTCAGTTAAAATGACATATATCTATGCAATATTTAGGCATGTTTTGAAGTACTACTATGCTAAGAATTGTTGATAAAATTTGGTCCCTCCAAAAATTATTTCTAGTTCTGTCCCTGCTGCCACTTGCGTTATTTAATTTTTATAATTGTTGTATGTCTGCTACTGTCTCTGGTCAATCGAAAGGGATCATATAATTGATGTTATACTTTTTGCATTTACGTAAGTAGCTGGCAGATATCGCATATGGGAAATTGGTTAGGAGAAGGTTTAAGGAGGGAGAAACAATGGTGTATGTTAGCTAGAATGTTAGCATGGTGAATACAGTGGTCACAGCCATCACAAAGGGCAGCTTCATCCGCTACACAAAACACAAATGCTTCATCTTTGTTACATACATCGCACTAATCTTCATTGTTGTAATTAGCTGGATTCAAATATCATTACAAAGCAATAAATTTCTCATATACCTATAAACCAAGAACAAAGAGAGATATTAAAGATTTTGAAAGTAATTAGCAAAAAAAGTATAGTTATATATATAATATACTAGCGGTATTGATATAAACTGAGAGAGAGGAAAGCATATATTTGCTTGTCAAAGACACACCTTTATTATGCATAAAGCAAGTATAATTTATAGCCTGTAAGACTATGTAACAGAAAGCAAATAAACAAGAAAATTATGGACTAATGAGCTAGACAAATCCCTGCAATCTCTCAACTCATTTATTCCGCTGATCCTAGAATATCTTAACCAAATTAGACCATATCTTCAGAGCATCAATTACAAATCATGCAATAAATAACACATTGCAATATAAGTTTAAGATTAAAATGCCAACAAAAAGAGTGTAGAAGTGTTGTTGTATGTTTTTTCTATTAGTTACTATTTCAAAAATTTCCCTGTATCAAAGTTTATTTATTTATTTATATTTGTGGAGTGTATGTAACTTTTGATTAAGGATTTAGTAGTGTATTCTAATAACTTAGTTATTAGTTGCTTGTTTCATACCACTACCTGCTAGTGATCCGGGTTAGTAGTGGGGTGTTGTATTATGTCTTAATGTCTGATTATCGGTGTTATGTATTTAGTTTTGATTTGTGGTGCCTCGATCTTGTTCCTTGATCGGGAGGTCATAGTAGTATGGTTCACCTGATCGGTTAGGACAGGTAGTAGAAAGCCTGTCGATATACAAAGATAAAAGACTAATAGCGAAGAGATATTCAGTAAGTGCCTGTTTGGTTTTTTTATCTATATTTGATTAGTAAAAAAAGTATTTATACATGCACTTGCTAATGTTCAAATCATTTTCATCATTATCAACTTGGCGACATTCTGCATATCGCGTGTCAAAAAAAAAAGACATTCTACATATCGAGTCTTTTTAGAACACTAAATCTTGGAACAGTACAGGTCAAATGAATGAAATAATATTTGATGTACAATGTCGCTTAAGCATGGGTGAATGGTGATGGCCCCCAATCTGACTACGCCACTGAGGACATGCTCTTGGCCAGAGCAAGCAGGAAATATACAAAAATAAAGCAATTTTTGTTAGAAGATGTGAGGAAATTAGACAGATAACTATGAATGAAAATGATATCTATGTCGAAAGTGGTGGCCTGGTGAGACAGAGCCTTCAAGGTATATGATTCATAGTGAAGGAATTGAAGCACATCACTTGGCATGGCCTAGTCATGTACCTGACCCTAAAACACAAGCAGGGTGAATTCATAAATTTAAGAAAGATTTTTCCTATTTACCCCAGTGCCATTAATTATGTACAAGAACACCTTATAATCTT
This sequence comes from Saposhnikovia divaricata, assembly GCA_036435485.1. Lineage (NCBI taxonomy): Eukaryota > Viridiplantae > Streptophyta > Magnoliopsida > Apiales > Apiaceae > Saposhnikovia > Saposhnikovia divaricata. Next base: position 59,472,317 of record CM071597.1, on the reverse strand, counting down.
GGAAGAATTATTTGAGGTAATTTTCACGTCCATTTTCCTCTTTCAAATCAAATCCAATCCTAATATCAAATCATACATAATAATATGAAAATTCTGAATAAAGTTTATTGCAATTTGTAACCCATAAGTTTGGACGAAACACGCTAAGTACTCATAGCTTTTTCGGTGGCAGTTGAGTACTATAACTTCTTTTTTAGTTTGACTTTTCACCCTTTTCCGTTATTTGGCCGTTGATGTTAAAAAATAAAAGGACATTTTCGTTATAACATTATAAAACTTTTGATTTAAAAAATTTATTATAATTTGATTTAATTGCCTAACATATTATTATTCTCGGATATTAATATGTTGTGCTGTATTTAATTGAAATAATTATAATATCAGAATTTAATATTATTTTTTAGCCTTATGACTATAAATTTTTTTAATTATAATTTTTTTGAACAATGTAATCTTAAATTGCATAGTATTATTTCTAAAAATAATAATTTAATATACCATTAAATCATTGCATTACTCAATTGAATAAAATAGTGCAACAAAAAATAAAAAGGAATAAATTATCAATTTAAATTAAAGTATATTATTTTTATGTAAAAACAATAATATATTTTAGGTAAATGAATATATTTATTAATAACATGACTAAAACACCCCTTAAATTTAACGTTAACCAAAGCACTTTAACGGAATTACGCTCAGGGCTACAAATTGAAAGAGAAATTGATGTATATAAGGCAGAGTGCCACAAAAAAAAATTGAGTACTAAATCGTGTTTCGTCCAAAATTATGGGTTACAAACTACAATTAACTCTTCTGAATAAAATAATATGTCGTATATAGATATAAATATCAAACTTTCAATATTTCATCTTACACATATTAAAATCTATCAACAAAACTAGAAACAGTATGCAAATTAAGATAAATGTTATATTTATTCTTTAAAATAATTAAAAGTAAAATGGTTTTTTACATGCAAAACTGAACATAAATATCAATATTTTTGTATTCGTTAATAATGGTATTCTTAATTTTGTGAAATAGTTAGTTATCACAATTTTTTGACTACAATTAGTAAAAGAAATATTTAAAATTGGGATTGTTGAAGACATGCAGGCTACAACATTCTATGAGATACATAAATTGTGTAATACATTATTAGAGAAGTTGTTTTTATAGATCTACGACAAATAGAATCTATATGTCATTTTATGTTAAAGTTGTTAACGGTCAAAAACATCAGTGGAGTGAACATAATACATAGAGCAAAGTGCACTTTGTGTACCTGAACTTTGGCCAAGACACCACTTGAAATATCATGTTTTAAAATCTACCACGGACAATACTGAACAAACTATTTACTTACATTTCGTGTACTACCGTCTATTTCTCACTAACGGAGTTAAATGGTCAGGGGTAAAACAGTCTTTTCCAGCCACATCTTCATCTTCATCTTCCCTGCAGCTTCATTTTGTTTTTCTTTACTCGGATCCTAACCAGCTAGCCATCTCAATTAGCACAACTGAAGTGGAACACAGATCGATATAAACATAAATCGCTATCATATAATATTCAAACAAAGTTCAATCCGTAGACACAACAATGAGAAGCATATCATAATCAACACTCCTAATTCCAGAAATCGTAGAAATAAGTAAACTTTCTCTTTCTTTCTCTCTCTCTCTCTCTCTCTCTCTCTCTCTCTCTCTCTCTCTCTCTCTCTCTCTCTCTCTCTCTCCATTTTCCCGAGCTGCTCCACCCATTTCCCCAATGCTAGCCTTCCTCCTCCACCATTTCCTCAACCACCATTATTCTCCTCTCTCTCGTCCCACAACAAAGCCACCCCATTCACCTCCTCCGCTTGCTCACCACCATTTCCTCCCATCTCCTTCACAACACCCGTCGCCGTCTACAACTCCGGCACCGTTCACCCTTCACACTATACAACCCAGCCTTCCTCCTGCCATTCTCAGTCACTCCATCCTTTTCTCCGCCGTGACACCTTCTATCGCTGACCTTCCACCACTGTTCCGCCATCTCACAACTCCGTTCACCCCCTTCATCTGCCAACAGCCACCGTTCAACAATCAACCCCCATTTCCTTCTACAATCACTACCACCATCCATCTCACCTGCAACCTCTGTTCTTCTCCACCGCATTCCTCCTGCATTCAAACCATTATTGGAATATTCAGATATCATTATTGGAATATTCGATACTGGTATCCCTGAGTTGAGAAGCCTTGTGATCTGATTCATAGTTAAACTATAAAATTTAAAAAAATAGATCAAAATTGAAATATAACAAAACATGAAAGAGAAATATACCTTTTGCTAGAAAAGACTGTTTTACCCCAGGCCATTTAACTTCGTTAGTGAGAAATAGACGGTAGTACACGAAATGTAAGTAAATAGTTTGTTCAGTATTGCCCATGGTAGATTTTAAATCATGGTATTTCAAGTGGTGTCTTGGCCAAAGTTCAGGTACACAAAGTGCACTTTACTCTAATACATATTATAAAAGTAATAAGCTCCAAATTATTAGTTTCAATTTGTATTAAATCATGCTACACAAAAGTCTCATTACCATTTATCTTATATGATTAATGGGATCTATAATAGGATTAGGTTCCACATGAATACATTTTAAAATCTTAATATTTTTTAAAATGAAGTAAGCATGGTTTGATTCAAATGAGAATTACTACCTAAAACAGAACCTGAGATCCATTAATAATCATTGGATCAGTATCAATTAATTGTTAAGATATTTTTCTCAGAGACAGTTATTGTAGAATATTCACAAATCAATAAAAAAGGTAACCAAATAATTGTAATTTTTTTATAAAATACATAATTGTATATTTCTTCTTCTACGTATCTGTACGTGTCTTCTTATATATTACTTCTACTCGTTTAACATTTGAACTTTGAATGTTATAGAACTGAAATTGAAAGTTCATATGAAGAACATGTAGTGCAAATACGTAAGTTCATACGCAGAACGTACTTATTTCTGTTAAATTATATATTATATAGTTCCGCACATGAAATTTGAAAATTCTACATTTAAACGTGTTAATGTCTTACAATTGAATTCGGAAATCTAAAATGGTCATGTGTAGGAGATGTGGTGCAAATATGGAAGTTCATATGCATGTAGAACGTATTTATTTTTATTGAATTAAATAAGTTTCGCACATGAACTTTAAAAGTTCTACATTTGGACTTTCCTGTATTTTAAATTTGAACTTGGAAATTGATGATATCCAATCTTGATTATTGATTTTATTACGTGATTCATGGAAGATATGAAATTGTGTAGTATTTAAATTTTTGGGAAAAAAATGATAGAAATTCACTACAAATTTTGCCGATTTTTTTTCCTTTTTAATTTATAAATTTAATCTATGTTATGAACTTGGTAAGTGTATCTTTATTATATTTATGTATAGTGTATGTTTATTGTATTTAAGAACCGGTTATTAGGTTTTCAATTTAGAGTAGTTCTCATAGAGCGTGACCCTGAAGTAAGCATATTAACAAAAGTCTCATTCTAATCTTAATACTAGTAACATAGAACAAATGTGTCATTCATAAATGTTTATTAATGAAGTCCAGAATCTATTATCTATATAATACCACAACATGTCACATTTTACTCCTTGTAAAATTACTATTTTAGCCCTTCATATATTTAATATACACCATTTAATAATCTTATATTCAATATGTCTATTTAATATCTACTTAAATATTACATAATTAATTACAACAAACTAATAATAGCCATTAACTTTCGCAATTAATAATTTATATTGGTGCATATATTTATATTCGCAATTTATAACTTATATTCATGCATATATTTATATTCTCCAGTAATCAGATTTAAATTCTCAGTTCTGAATAAAGTAAATTTAAATCACAACTGAAAACATTGAATTAGATGACTATCTTAATAGATATTATAAATCCTAGACAGATCATGTTGAAAATGAAGCCCTCGAGAAAAGAGTTTGCTAAGCTATATTTAGGCAACACCGCTACAAATTGAAAGGTGTTCACAGCCACAAAGTTGAATTGCTAAAGGCCAAAATATCGCAATATTCCACATTTTATTTAATATAATTTCACATTTATGCCTTCCAATTTCCTATGATTTTACTCTAAAATCCCCTAAAGTCAAATGTTATGAAATCGTTAGTTAATTGTCCAGAATCAAAACTATGACATCTCAGTTTTGAATACAATGAATTTAAATTTATAACTAAAATCATTGAAATAGATGACTAATTGATTGGATATTAGAATTTCTTGGACACAACCTGCTACAAAGTGAGAACACTTGAAAAGAAAATAAGCTAATCTATATTTAAGCAACATTGCAATAAACTGAAGAATATTCATGATCATAACTATTAAAAACCAAAATCTCCAATAAAGCTAAAATCCCCGTGCCTTTCACGGGAAATGAAGCTAGTTATTAATTAATGTCATAACATCAAACTTCACATTATTGATGAGGCATCGAACTTGACAAATGCCAAAATTTTATAATAAATAAGCAAAGCTAACTCTTCCAGGCAAGTTAACGCTTTGCTAATTATACACATTACAAATATAAAAATGTCATAAAACATTATTTTTACCCAACAAAAGCTATATATATATATATATATATATATATATATATATTTGATGGGAATATCCCATACTTAATTTACATACAAAATTTAAAATTACAGGCACCGACTCCATATTTCGAGATCAAAGCATTCTTCGCTTAACAGCTCGAGAACCGAACCTGTTCCTGATGTAAAACAAATATCGAATGATGTTATACATATAGATATATCACTTTTATAGACATATACGCCACTTATTTGTATGCCACTTTTATAGACATATGCATATAGATTTTAGTTGTCCACTACCATTTTTGTTTCCTTATTGGGATGCCATTCGTTTGATTAAGGATTAGTTCTTACTAATTCTAAAACAAACAAAAATTGATGATCAGACATGATGTTGAAGAACACTAATTACCGAATAGCTAAGAGATCCGGATCGTTGGGGTCATCTGGTATATAAAAATTGAAGTCGCTAAAATCTCCCTCGGGTGAAGATTCCACCCGATCCAAAATATTATCCAATTTGTCATGCTTCTGCACACAGAAAAAATAGTTATTGAATTTATGATTATTAAACTCAGGAATATCTAACAACGAAACAATGTTTATAGCATATATATATGAAATTTAGTCTATAAATGATATGAAATTAAAGAATACATTATTTGAACGGGAAAAATATTTTCAAGAAATCAATTTTAAAATATTAAGAATGGAAGTTAGCGCAATGCGCGACAAAATTTCATTATATCCATTAGCGAAGAGGCTATGACATATTATAAATCTTCTCGTTTTTAATAAATAAAAAAAAGTTAAAGGAATAGGAAATATATAATATCTTGTACTACAAATGCCTTAATTACCCTATTCTCATGAATTAATTAAACCGATGACTATGGATAATTCGCTATGGCAGCACTTCCTTGCGCAATGCACGATTAGATTACCTTGAAATAAATTGACTAAAATCCTTGGTATTAAAGACGACTATTGATTTTATCTTAAAGAAAAACAGAAAAATAATGAAGTTACAATAATATAAATAATGATATTGCTGATAATAAGCGTTGATTCAAATAATTTAATATATAAGGAAAGTTAATGAAAGATATTACTTGAAGTACTACGACTTACGATTAACCACTTTATGCGCATTTCTATATCTCGGATCGATTTCCTTGGCAACAATGTTGCTATATTTATACAAATTCTCAAAATTGGCAAAGTGGTGTACCTGTAAGATATATTTCAAAAAATCATTAAATAAAGTGTACAAACATGATTTATAATAATTTTACAATACTACCCAATCACACAATATCCCAAATCTTTGGTGAAATAAGTTAACATATAATTGATATTAATTATTTACTAAAGTCTTTATCTGGTTAAAATTTTAAATTAAAAATCAAATTATTTGTAGTATGAAAAATATATTTAAAAATTTGGACATGATAATTTTATAATCTTTATTACTTGAAATATTATATATATATATATTGGATATGTAATTTTGTAGTATTTAAACTATATAGTGAAAAACAAAACTTCTTAAAAGATAAAAATACTATTAAACTAAATAACAAACATGAAGAGAAGAAAGTAAATAAAACAAGATCTGCTAGAAGTTTTTTTATAAAGTGAAAATTATGAAATTGTTGAATCCTCTCGTCAAAAAAAAAAAGTTTATAGTCTCATAATTGTAAGGAAAGTTAGAAGCAGCTCACTTTAGAAGTTCTCGATCCATGATTCTTTTTTCTTCATTTGACCACCGGACAAACCTAAAACGAACTCGTTTCTTGCCCTGTGTGCTAGAGGGTGACTGGTTAATCTTGGTGACAGACCTAGAAAGGTTTTTTGAAGCGTTAGCATTGTATCCATTTGTTCAAACTATCATACAATGATCTGATATGATTTATCCATCCCAAATTCATTAAGAATCGTACCTGAGCGAAGACCTATTTGGTGCACTCGGAGGACAAGTGAATGTTATACCATCAAACCCGGCATAGGATATGTGAGTACCATTTCCTCCCACATAATTTTCTTGGACCATAGGATAGGTAATTGCGAGATCATCAAACCCTATAAGGATTTCAGGAGAACCTCTCATAAAAGATTCACTTTGACCTTCATGAAATGGAGTGATAGTGAGATCACCAAATCCCGTAGAAAACCCATGATTTTCAAGAGAATTACTCATGAAAAAAACATTTTGAGGCTCATTGTTTTGTGGCACAGTTGGAGATGGTGGGATTGCATGAAATCCGAGAAAATCACTCGTGAAAACAACATTTTGATTGAAGTCAAAATTTTCACTATTGTTTGCCATGTGAACTTTGTTTTCTTTTGTATTAGGGATAGATCTCACAAACTTGAATACTTTGAATTACAACTTCACTTTGGATAGGAAATTTATACTATAGGCATTAATCATATATGGGAATTAGGAGGTAAGAAATTTGGAAGTAGGTAGTTGTTGGAGAATCAATATTAAATGAAGTAGTTCTCTAATATTTAAATTTATTTTTGGTTGTATATACACTTTCAATGTACGTGTTATTGCTTGTAGACTAATTTTATTTATGTGACATCTAAGATTTTGACTTTTAAGTCATCTTCGCCATGCAACACAGAAGATAGTCAAATTGTAAATCGTCTTCTCTTTTGCTTTCTTATTTTTTAATTGCTCTTATCTAAGTATAGTAAAATTCATTTAGTGATAGTGTGGAAAGATTTCATGCAATGAATTAGGAAGTACGTAGAAGTTGAACAAATAATAAATGATGATATATGTTTTTATATCTTTAGTGTTTCAATTTCTAACTACTTTTGGAAGTATGTAAAATTTCAACATTCTAAAGATTGTATCTGTGGAAAAATCTTGGTTATGTATTTGTAACGAAGTAAAATACAATCAGAATAGTAGTTCATTTTATCTTCCTCCTTATTATTTTTACTCGTTTTATTCCATATGTTAGTTTATAACTCGCACGACACACAATTTTCTTCTTGTGTTATATTTTCCTTATAAAAGTTTTGGTATTTTTTTTTATGATTCATATAAATTTTTCTTTCTTTTAGTAATTTTATTAACTTTACTTAAAACAATGGATAGAATTAATATTTTACTGTTAAATCTACTAAAAATTTACTTGAATATATATATATATATATATATATATATATATATATATATATATTTGAAAATATGAAATCTTATTTTTTTTAATATAGGGGTATGTCAAACTGGAGTTAAATTTTCTGAATAAATATTTCACTATTCTCAACTATTCTTATAAGGTTCACCAATACCAAAATTAGGGTATTAAAATATGTAATACTTTTGACTTAATATTATTTTCTTTATCATACAAATGTTAAATTATTTTATATATTTGGATTTAACACAAATATAACCATTGTTCAACATCATTCAACAGATGATATTAAACTCAAGTTATATATTTGTCGAACGCTCGTTATTAAAAAAATTCAATTATTCGTAAAAAATGTTGCAAATATGTTTTTAATAAATTATAAAATGTTGTAAATATGTTCTCGCTATAAATTATGTGTATTCAATGAAATTTACTTTTTATTTAATAAATAACGATGAACCCAAGTTATATATGTGTTCTAAAAAAATTGAATTTTTTTAAATTATTAAAATATTTACTGGTTCTTACCTCTATATATACTACCTTATGTCTCATGCAAAACACATGTTACTTTTAAATATCTTATTAATTAAATTTTAATATTTTATTAAAATTTTTGTTTCGTTAATCATATATTAGACATATTGTATAAAATTTTTAAAAAAATATAATAATACATGTTAGATGAAATTTTACCTTTGTTTTTATATTATAACTAATATTGTTAATGACAATCTTAACATGTTGTTGATGGGATTCAAACCTTATACCATTCTATATAATGATTTCTAGTAGTAGTAATATTGTTAACAGTTCTCATTAATCTATTTATCTATTCTATTTATTATATATATAATACACCAACAAGAGGTTTCATTGAGCAAATTTAATCATAAATGTCCTCATTAATATCTATATTAATATATTTATTTTATCTAATTAATACTCCAATTAATATCAATGAAACATTTATTCAACTCAATTAATACTCTCATTAATATCTATAAATATTTTTTTTATCTATCTCTCACATTTATCTATTAATACTTACATTAATACTAACTCATACTAATATTTATTAGTAATATCTAACTTATAATTATATAAGAATAAATTTTAATTGATCGTTAATATACAAAAGATATTAGTTTACAGATGAAATATCTATTTATCGTTTTATATTAAGTAAAAATTGAAAATAATCTTTGGCGGTAACTAACGCCTAAAATACGGTTAAGTACACATGGATTATGCAATGTTAATTTGCGTAATTAATTAGCTATACACATTTATAATATGCGCAAACTATTTTGACTGTCTCTTCCAAAAAAAACTAAATGCATTGAATTCATGCGTATTTAATATACGCATCACACACTTGCGTGTATATTCTAAAATATGTGGTAATACCAATGCGTGGAGGATGTTCATGCAAGTTCTGTATGTGTAGTCTTGCCAAATCCAATTGAGCATATCTTGTGCTTTTGTATCCCATGAGCCATCCATAAGTGTTACATACAATCATACACATTGCAAACACCATCAACTACCAAAGGTAGGAACTACGATGACATCACATATCACCTTCATAACCAGTGCCAAATCCCCTGTGTCCTATAAATCACGAACTAAAAATCATATACATCAACCCACTTTAAAACACGCACATATTTAATATTATATAAAAACCCACCCACCGAGAAAATGTACCCTCCCATTTCAATAAGCAACCATCTCCAACTTAATTTTACATGTTCAAATCCCTAAATCTATCGATCAATCCAAACAATACGATCAATAATTAGATATTTGAAGATATCTGAGATTGAAGTTAGATAAGGAAGAAGAAAGTGATATGTAATATATCGATGCATACAAATCGCAGGGAAAATTCTTTCACGCATGAGATTTAGGAAATACAAGTGTAAAATAGAATAAGCATTTGGGAAGTACGGGTTAAGTGGGTATTTTTGGTGAAAACTACCGAAAAATGGTAATTTTGGTTGACCACATTAAATAATAGGATATTTTGGGCAAGTTCTCTTAGTTTAATCAATGTTTCTTCATTATCATTTAATAATAATTACATAATTAATCATTATAATTATTTGTAATCCATTATAATTATATTTTTATAAAAATATGTGAATATATATACATATGGGTATACACACCTCATAAGAAATAATTTTATATAAAAAATACGGAAGAACAATATAGTAGCACTTCGTTTTTTAATTAAAAAAATGGATAGTTAAGATTATAATCACACAATATAACTATCATTAAGTTTAACATATGAAATATTAAGTAGACTCTCATAAACTTTTAAAATTAAAAAAATTGGAAAATTTAACATAAAATCCATACATTTTTGTAATATAATCATGCATATAATGTTTATGTTATTTTCATCTTAAATTCAACATTTGTGCATGAAATAGCTTAATTGTTAGAGATATTAGAATCTAAATGGAATCTTATGCAAAATTATATCATTTTTTGTGATATATATGTACATGTACACACACTTTTATGATATCTTTGTTAGTGATTTACATTTTTGAAAAAATAAAAAATATTTACGTGTTAATATGAATTTAAAATCGAAAGACACGTAGTTGACGTTAGTGCTACGAGAATTTTATAACAAAAATTTGTATGGTTAAAATAGAATACTTAAATACTTAATACTTAAATATAAAAATACAATTTTTAAATATCTATAAATAAAATTTTATTTTTTTTTCAAATTTCAAATAAATAACATGTTATAGTATTGTTGAAATTAGATTAGGAATAGTGATATTAAATGATATTGTTAGAATGTAATATAAGATCCATATAATGCCTTCCTCTAACACCCACGCAAAGGTCTCAATTTCGACTCTCAGTGACCCCCAATATTGTCAATACTTAATTTGGACACGAAATCAATTTATGCCCCAAAGATGGATGCACATGATCCACTCTCGACCCATAAATGGGTTTTTGAGTGAAGGAGAGTATTAGAATATTTTATAAGATCTTGGTAAGATTTTGGTAAGGCCTTTCTCTAAATATTAAGTGTTAGAGGGGGGCCGTATATGGACCTTATATTATATTCTTAATGATATGTTTATGAGAAAAATTTTGGTGTATACAAATCGAAATCATATTATGTCACATTTTATAAGTCAGTAACTTATATTGTAATTATTCATGTATTTAGTTAACAATCATTCCTTCAATCATATTTTAAAACTTAAATTTTTAGTACAAATAAGTTTAAATTCACATGAAAATAACTAAACATAAAGCTCAATAAACTAAAAAATGATTAATATCTAAACACAAATTTTTACTAACATCTACTATCGTATAACTCAACCCTTTATCATACATCTAATTAATTCGGTAAACATTAACTATTTATCAATATCTAGAATGTGCTCGTGCATTGCACGGATTTAAAAGCTAGTTTAATTTGAAAGATCTAACGGTTGGGAATCGTGACCAATTAACTATGGATGACTAGACTATCGACAAAAATTCCGTCTTCAATATAATAGTATAGATTGAATTAGAAAGAACGAAGAAGTAAGGAAATGAGACTACTCTTTTTTAATCGAAGGAAGATCTCTCATCTCATCTGATGACCCTGAACAAGAAGAAGCTCGTAAGTAAAAGTACGGAACGGGCCTTGTATACGAAGCAGAGCGGCCTCGGGGGAGATGGTGACCTATGTAATGACATGGATATGTTAAGTTCGATGGCCAGAATGGTAATGTGCGACATTCAAATTCTATTCAATTCTTGATGAAAACGGAATTTTGCGAATTATCCCCAGAACTGGGAGAGACCTATGAATCACTGCACAAATATTTATATTCATCTCATTTTTTTATCAAAGATAATCAAAAAATTTAAATAGTACATCAAATTTGAAATTACACTAATTTCGTTTTAAAAAATCATTAAAATCACTCATAAAAGTTCAAAATAATTCTACACTATAATCATATTTACCTAATATGATTTTATCACAAAATCAAATCCAACTCAAGTTTTAAGTATTATTATTTTTGTTAAATTTATGTATTTTTAAGATTTTACATTAGAATTAATTTTATGTTTCACGAAACAAAAATCTAACTGTCATTATTTTTTGTATGGTTTGCACTCTTGTTTCCTTATTATAAACGTAAACGGGTTTTAGATATATTTTATTAATAATAGAAAGATATGCTGTGATATTTTTGGGTTTACATATTAATGATTGTAAGTTATGTTCTAAATTAAAAGGTAACCTGTAATAATTAGAAAAGAATTATTAATGATTAGAAGATATATGGTATGTTTAACTGAAAGTAATTGTGTTTTAATTTAAAAAAGACAATCGGCTAATTACTATTAATTATATTATTTATTGATTTATTAATTAGAATAAGAGATAGAAAAGAGGAAACCAAAAACCAAAACTTTCAATGTTTATATATAATAGTATAGATTTTAGGAAAGTTATTTGAGGTGTATCTCACGTTTCCTATTTTATATTTTAACTTGGGCAAGTTCAAGTTAGATCTCTCTTAAAAAGATAATGAGTGAATCATTTCCAAAAATTAATTATTAAATTAGGAAAAAAAGTTATAAATAAATATTTGTTTTTACGTTGCTTCTAAAAAGTTAATTTGTTAGGAATAATTCATAAGTTGTGACGTTAAGAATAGAATTTTGCTAATACTTCTTGTATATCCTGATCTTATAAAGGATTTAGCACTTTGTATAGGATATATGTGTTAAACAGTAATCTGTAGAATTTAGTCAGGAATAGTGTATCGGGGACTACATGTCAGGAACAGAGGAGCAGATCCTGATACATTAAGTCAGATCCTGATCAAATACTGATGGGATAATCAGATCCTGATGCAATGGGAAATCCTGATATTAGTCGTGTTACTGATGATGTCATTATGGATGTTACAGAAACTGGCAAGTGCTATAAAACAGGATCTTTGTTTTGGAAAACAAGCAAGAAGATATCGTGAAGGAAACGAATTCTCTATTGATGGAAACTATCAACTGGACGGCAGAACATTGTCATAGATAGATTATAATTCTGTTATTAGTTGATAGGTAGCATTATAAATACTCTCTCTATATCATTGTAAAAAGGAGTGTGTGAGCAAGTGAGTTCGTAAGATTTGTATTCGAGAGTTCGAAACAAACAGAGAGAGAGAGAGATTTATATTGTCAACAGCTGCTAAAGGTATTGTACACCTTTGGTAGAGTTTGTATTTGATTATTTTAATACAAACAAAGTTTGATTCATTCGTTTATTCTTGTTCATATAATCAAGCAAAAATCAGACACGATTATATAACTTGTATTCAACCCACCCTTCTACAAGTTATTCGAGTTAACAATTGGTATCAGAGCAGGTTGATTTTGAATAATCAAAAAGATCTGCAATCATGTCTGGTTACAAGGATGGTAATACTAAGATCCCTATGCTTAAGAGAAACGAATATACTCTATGGGAAGTGAAGATGTTGCATCACTTGGAAGCAACAGATCCTGATTATCTTGACAGAATTAGAGATGGGCCTTTCGTTCCAACAAGGCTTGTTCCTCAAGCAACTTTCGAAGGAAAAGTTGTTCCAGAACATACAACAGAGAAGCCTAAATCTGAATGGACAGATAAGGAAAAGGAGAACGTTCTTAAGGATGCTAAAGTGAGAAACATACTATTCAACATTTTTGATTCTGTTCTCACTAACTATGTTCTCTCTTGTAAAACTGCTAAGGAGATGTGGGACAATCTAAAGGTTCACTGTGAACGAACGAAACCTGTCAGGAAGAATATAAGGACACTTCTCATACAACAGTATGAGTACTTTGAATCCAAGTCTGGTGAGTCACTTACTGACACCTTTGATAGGTTTACTAAACTCATCAATGAGATGGCCATGCATGGTAAATATTATGACTTGGAGGATATGAATACGAAGTTCATGAAAGCTCTTCCTGATTTCTACAATGAGAAGATATCTGCAATTGAGGAAGCTAATGATCTTGATGAGATATCATTAGAAGCAGTTTATGGAAAATTGAGAGCTTATGAACTTGACAGGCAGCAGAAAAAGAGCAGGAGTGAAGGAAAGATGAAAACTGTTGCACTCACTGCTCAATCTGAATCAAAGATGCTTCTAGAAGAAAAGTCTGAATCTACTGAAAGAGACTTGAGGAAGAAGAAGAGCAAAGAAAGTTCTGAGTCAGAGACTGCGGATATAAACTCTGAAGATAATGATTCTGAATCAGAGATGCAAGAACTCTTTGCTATGCTTGCTAAAGCTTTCAAGAAAGGAAGATTCAACAGGAGAAGATTTAGCAAAGGATCTTTTCAGAAAAAAGAGGAGTAGCAGAGTGACAAAGGCAAGAGTACAATTATCAAGCTTGATAAGGCCAAAATCAAGTGCTTTAACTGCAGTGAGCTTGGACACTTTGCTAGTGAGTGCAAGAAGCCTAGGAATTCAGGGAAGGGTAATGCACTCATGGTCACACAGAAGGATTAGGCAGACTCCAGTGATTCTGAAGATGAATTGGATTATGACAACATTGCATTGATGGCAAGTTCTTCAGACAAGCCTGGATCTCCAAAGAAAACTTCTTCATCTTCTGTTAAGGTATCACTTCACTCTCTTGATTCGTTTGATAGCTTAGATTCTGATGATATTAGATCTATTCATGTTGAGTTTAAGAATCTTATGACTAATTTCAAAATTCTTGCTAGTGAAAAAGAAGAACTCAAGGCTAAGAATGATGAATTAGTTAGTAGAAATAATTTTCTTGAATCTGAGTTAATTCAAATGGAAGAATATAAGTTAAGTTCTGATAAAGCTAAGCATGATTATGGTGTTATTATTGAGGCTTATGACTATGTCAGAAACGAACTAGAGGAAGAGAGAGATGTGATTAAAACCATTAACAATTCTGGTAAAAAGACTCAAGTAATCATTAAAAATTAAATTTTGGGTAAAGTTAATGGTTTAGGCTTTGATAAGGCTAGGCAAGAAGATAATGTAGCTATTGTCAATGATGATAGTAAAACTGAAGATAGCACATCTAAGTCTGAAGGTAAGAAGATAGTTTCTGAACCTAAACATGTTAAATTTGTTGATTCTAAAGGTACCCCAGTTGTGTGTTGGGTTTAAACCCAATACGAATAGTATGGGTTTTGGTGATCCAAAACATATATGGATTGGGTAATAATTATGTGTTTAGATAATTATTATAGATGGTATATTTAGATACCAAGTATGATAAGGATTGTAATTGGAAACCAAGTATGAAAAGGATATCTTGGTGGCTAAGTTTGTGATGACTATATATACATAGTCATATCGTATTTGTCTGTGGGGAGGTGAAAGCTTAAGAGATGTAGTCTTAAGTATTGTTTGGGGATGCTTGAGCATTGTTGGCTCAAGTATCGGGTTGGGACACCGTTAAGGTGTTATTGTCTTGATGTATTATTGATATTGTTAAGATTAATAATACAAGTTTGGGACGTGGGTTTTCCGCGTCAAGTATATTTTGTGCTTTGGTAGATCTTGTCAACTTATCGATTGGTTATGTGTGTGCTCTGTTTTGGTGATTGTGAATCTCGGATTATGTCAGTCCCCTAACCTAACATTGTGCACAAAAAATTAACAATAGCAATTCAGATGAAAGAGTGTTAGAAAAACCTAAGAATGTCAACATAGGTTTTCTGTCTAAGTCTCAGTTGAAACAGAGACTAGAAAGTATTTCAGAGTCTAGCAAGATTAGAAGAAATAGGAATGGAAAAGAAGGTATTAACAAATAGAATAATTACAAGAATGTACCTGATGCACCTAGGAAGAAATGCTATAAATGTGGAAATAATAATCATCTGGCCCTAGAATGCAATCAAAAACCTTCTTGGAAAACTGAGTCCAGATTCCCCAAGACTCAGAGAATTCAATACCAACCACAAGAACCCTGTTATCATTGTGGTAGTTTACTTCATTCCATTTATATGTGTAAGGAATATCATGAACTGTATTATGACTATTAATCTCTGAAATCTAAAACTCCTAGTCACAAACAGTTTGTGAAATCTAAGTCTAAGGTTGACTCTGCAACAGGTAAATCAAAAGAAAAATCTTCAAAGCCTATTGGTTCAAAAGTTAGTAAGAAAGGATCCAATCAAAGTTGGGTCCTAAAAAATTCTAACTAGCTACTTTTGTTTGCAAGGCATTGGAAAGAAGCATTCAATTTTCTTGGACAGTGGATGCTCTGGACATATGACTGGAAAGAAGTCCCTGCTTACAAAGTTTGAGAGGAAAGCTGGCCCAATAATATCCTTTGGAGATGGCAACAAAGGAGAAACTCTGGGATATGGCTCAATTATTTTGGGGAATGTCATCATAGAAAATGTACCACTGGTTGAAGGCTTGAAACACACACTTTTAAGCATAAGTCAACTGGGTGATAAGGGTTACCAATCAGTCTTTGACAGTAAGGGATGTAAAATCTTGAATATGAAGAATGGAGACATTGTTCTGACTGGTCAGAGACATGGTAACATATATGAAGCTAGCTTGAGTAATACATCTAAAGGAACTATCAGATGTCTTTACAGCAAGGCATCAAATGATGAAAGCTGAAACTGGCACAAGAAGCTCTCACATCTCAACTTCAAGAAGCTTAATCAACTTGTTAAGCACCATCTGGTGAGAGCCTACCTCAGGCAAACTATGTGCAAGATGGACTTTGTGATGCTTGTCAGCTTGGAAAACAAAGAAGAACCACTTTCAAGAGCAAGACAGAAAATTCAATTACTGAACCATTTCGCATGCTGCATCTTGATTTATTTGGTCTAGTAAACATTATGTCTATTAATAAGAAAAGATATGCTCTAGTTATAGTGGATGACTACACAAGGTTCACGTGGGTATTCTTTCTACACAACAAGGATGAAGCTCCTCAGCAAATCATTGAACTTGTCAAGAATATTCAAAATAGCTCTGAGTACAAGGTCAAAGTGCTCAAAAGTGACAATGGTACAGAATTCAAGAATTCTACAATGGAGGAGTATTGTGCAGACAGTGGAATTACTCAACAGTTTTCTGCACCTGGAACACCTCAACAGAATGGTGTAGTAGAAAGAAAGAACAGAACTCTCATAGAGGCAGCAAGAACCATGCTTACAGATACAAAGCTTCCAACCTATTTCTGGGCAGAAGCTATCAACACTGCATGTTTCACTCAAAACTGTACCTTGGTAAATGGTCATGGTAAGACTCCCTATGAGATGATCAAAGGAAAGAAACCAAGTGTGAAATAATTTCACATCTTTGGATGCAAATGCTATGTCCTGAAAGTTCATCCAGAACAACTTGGGAAATTTGAACCCAAATCGGATGAAGCAATCTTTGTAGGATATTCAGCAACAAAGGCCTTCAAAGTATACAATCTCAGAACTCACATTGTTATGGAATCAATTCACGTTGCATTTGATGATAAGAAGTTTGGAATTTTGAAAACTGATGAAAGCCATGACAATCTGGAATTTGAAAATCTTAAGTATTCTGAGATTCTCTCCAGCGATGATGAAGGTTCTCCAGAGGAAATCTCTATTGCTTCTCAAAGGAATGTTACTGTTGAGGGGGAGCAATTCAATCAAGGAGAACACAGTACTGGTCAGGATCAGACTAGTCGTTCAGAGTCTACTTCATCAGGAACTGATCCTTTAGAGTCTAATGAAGGAAGATCAGAAACTAGCAGTAGTATTGAATCCACTGATTCTACTGATCAAGGGGGAGCTTTTGAAGGAAATGAACACTCTTCTACAAGAGATACCACTAACTTAGGGGGAGAGTCTAGCAGGAGTAATCTACCACCTGTTAGAAAATGGACAAGGGATCATACTTAGGATTTGATAATTGGTGATCCAAATAGTGGTGTTCAAACTAGAAGATCAATTCAAAATGAATGCTTGTACAGTTGTTTTCTCTAAAAGAATGAACCTAAGAAGGTTGAAGAAGCTTTACAAGATCCTGATCGGGTAATAGCAATGCAGGAAGAATTGAATGAGTTTGAGAGGAACAAAGTTTGGAAACTGGTACCAAGACCTAAAGATAGATCTATTGTTGGTGCTAAATGGGTTTTCAGAAACAAGTTAGATGAATCTGGTATGATTGTAAGAAACATAGCAAGACTGGTAGCCAAGGGTTATTCTCAGGAAGAAGGAATTGACTATGATGAAACCTTTGCACCTGTAGCAAGATTGGAAGCAATCAGAATGTTTCTTGCATTTGCAGCTCATTCAAAATTCAAGGTATACCAGATGGATGTAAAGAGTGCTTTTCTAAATGGCAAACTTGATGAGGAAGTGTATGTGGAACAACCACCTGGTTTTGTTGATCCAAAGTTTCCAAATCATGTCTACAAACTTGACAAGGCACTCTATGGACTGAAGCAGGCACCAAGAGCATGGTATGAGACTTTGTCTAAATTTCTTCTTGAAAATGGCTTCACAAGAGGTACAATTGATAAAACTCTATTCTTTAGAAAGATAAAAGGTGATTTTCTTTTAGTTCAAGTTTATGTTGATGATATTATATTTGGTTCTACTAATGAAAAGTTATGTGCTAAGTTTAGCAAGCTTATGCAGTCTAAATATCAGATGAGCATGATGGGTGAACTAAATTACTTTTTAGGCTTGCAAGTCAAACAGACTGAGACTGGTATTTTCATTAATCAGTCAAAGTATATTAAAGATCTTTTAAAAAGTTTTGACTTTCAAAATTGTGCAATTGCAAAGACACCCATGGCAACAGCCACTAAGTTAGACTCTGATCCTAAAGGAAAGATTGTTGATAACACTAGCTATAGAGGCTTGATAGGTTCATTGTTATATTTAACTGCAAGTAGACCAGATATAATGTTCTCTACCTGTTTATGTGCTAGATTCCAAAGTGATCCTAAGGAATCTCATTTAATTGCTGTGAAGAGAATTTTTAGATATCTCAAGGGAACTCCAAATCTTGGTTTGTGGTATCCAAGAGAATCTGATTTCTCCCTAATTGGCTATTCAGACTCTGATTATGCAGGGTGTAAAATAGACAGGAAAAGCACTACATGTACATGTCAATTCTTGGGAAATAGATTGATTTCTTGGGCAAGCAAGAAGCAGCAATCAGTTTCAACCTCAACGGTAGAAGTTGAATACATTGCAACAGGCAGTTGTTGTGCTCAACTCCGTTGGATAAGAAATCAGTTGATGGATTATGGTATGACACTTAGTAATATTCCTATGTTTTGTGATAATACTAGTGATATCAAAATTGCAGAAAATCCCGTTCAACACTCAAGGACTAAGCACATTGATGTCAGGTATCATTTTATTAGAGAACATATTGAAAATGGTACTGTGGAACTCCATTTTGTTCCTACTGACAAACAGCTTGTAGATATTCTAACTAAACCACTTGATGAGGCTACATTCATTAGATTGGTTAGTGAGTTAGGAATGTTAAATTTTTAAATCTTTAACATCTGCACAAGTAGCAAGGTATGTTGTTTCAGCTTATAGACTTGATATTTTTGTTAGGATCTATACTTGATTGTTAAATGCTTAAGCTGTAACACTTTACTTTGATAAATTACAGTATGATAGACTTGTTAATAAACATCAGGATTGCTATCAGTATGCTGACGTCATCAGTATTGACATCAGGATTGTATCGTCAGTATCAGGATTGTGAAATTTGTGTGTCTTACTGTTTCAAATTCTGAAGTTCATGTTATTTGGTGGTTCAATTATGAGTTTTGTTAAGTCTATGTTAGCAAGTTTTATTACATACATATTGATAATTTATATCACTATTCATGACAGTCAATAAACAACGATAGACAAGTAGATATTAAGAAAACTTGTATTTTCATTAATCAAAAGCATTACATACATGAAAATGAAATACAATTCTTCTTTTTGTTTAACTACTACTGATAATTCTATTCTTGTCTAAAGTTGTTGCTGCTTCAATCCTCAACGATCGACTTCAGGATAAGGAGCATCTCAAGAATGAATTCCTTGTCTGGGCGACTTGAATGAGAGCAGCTGACTCATCTTCATGCTTATTGAAGAAGATGAATAGCATCTCCATCAAGATCAACCTCAGACTCTTCACCAAATTCTTCATCCTCAAGGAGTGAAGAGATTAGAGGAGGATTGTATCCAACTGGTAGATGTTTTAGAGGAGATTTGTGGAAATCATCTGGGTTAAGATTAACCTTATTTGACTTGATGAGAAAAGTTATCTCTTCTAAGAGATAGTTCACTTGCTCCTGATCATCAAGACTAAAGAACTTCTCAGTGGTAATGAACCAAAAGCTAGGGTTCATATGAAGTTTTGGGTTGAAAGTCATGATGGAAAGAGAAAAGAATGAAAAGGTTTTGGAGAACGACATAAGGCATCAGTTTCTTTTATAGAAAGACGTGGGAAGCTGAATAGTCATTTGGGAGATATCAATGCATTCAGTCGTAATTATGTGTGATTGTATTTCTTGTATTTTCAAGAAATATTGAATGAATTTAACCAATTGATTTTGTTATTTCTTTTACAGGTAAAAGAATATGCCACGTGGAAACTCTATTTAGTCTCTAGAATCAGGATGATATTGATCAGGTTTACGAATGTGTTCACATCAGGATTAGTAATTCTTTTTATTCAGAAATCACATTTAATTGTGTGATTATTCTGATGAGTAGATCACATCAGGAAAAGGAAACTGATCAGTATTGATTTTTATCTTGATTTTTCCTTGACTTATTTACTTGAAATTATTTTTGGATTTTATTTTCCAAAAGTCATGGGTAACTGCATTTTTCAGGGACTAACACCTGTCAACCTACGTGTCAACGTGGGATAATGGGTCTGAA
This sequence comes from Saposhnikovia divaricata, assembly GCA_036435485.1. Classification (NCBI taxonomy): domain Eukaryota; kingdom Viridiplantae; phylum Streptophyta; class Magnoliopsida; order Apiales; family Apiaceae; genus Saposhnikovia; species Saposhnikovia divaricata. Next base: position 59,451,573 of record CM071597.1, on the reverse strand, counting down.
GGATTTTTGAAATATAATTATTTTTTGACACTCTAATCGTGTAATTGCTTTCTCTAATTTCATTCTCTAAAGCAAAAACACTCTCGAGTTCTCAAAATCACTAATCAATTTCAAAGATTTCTTAAGTTCTTTTCAGATCAAAATGGCAACTCAAAGAAGACTACCCAAATCAGTAGCTTTCAAGTTTGGTGACTTTGATTTTATGATGAACAATCATGTTGCAGCTATCACCAACAAGGAAGGGGTGTCAACTGATTTTCACCCGATAATGGACTTTATGGCAAAAGGACCATTAAGCTATGCCTTGACAGCATCTCCACATATTAATCAAGTAGCTGTTTCATAAGCTTGGGAGAATGCTGAGGTAATTGATTCTACTCAGAGTCAATCAGGTAAGATTGTTCTACACTTAGGACAAGGCTCATTTGATCTTACTGAATCTGTTATTGATTCAGTACTTCGCTTACCTGTTAGTACAAATTTTGAGAATGTACCATCTGATGATGATGTGAGAACTATGTTATCTAAATTAGGTTATAATGGACCTCTAGATAACATGAGCCAGTTAAATAGATATTTTCTTAGGAAAGAATGGTCTTTCTTCTTTGATCAAATTGCTAAATGTTTTACTGGTAAAATGTAGTTCTTTTCAACAAATTACAGTTGTTACATCACACATTGCATATGCTTTGCTGTATAATAGAGTAATTAATTTTGGTCACATTATCTTAAATCAGATGTGTATTAAACTTGGGTCAAGAGATCATGACAGGAATATGGTTTATTATCATAGATTCATGCAACTGTTTATTAACCATTTTATTCCTGATGTTGAAGCTAGATTTGGTAGAGAGTATTGTGTTTCTTCTTATGTACAACAAAAGAGAATTTTCTCTAACATTACAAAGATAGTGAAAAGAATCTAGATGAAATACCTGCGTTACACTATCCAAATCATGTTCAGGACTTCTAAGAACTCATTTTCCTACTATCTATAATTCTTCTTTCTTTGGTGGTGAAATGACTCAGGAATCTCAATTGGAGGAGAACCCCCCTGTGTCTTCCCAAGTAGCCAAAAACATTACAGTCTCTGAAACAATTCTAGAACCAAATTTTGATCCATAGCCTATTGTTTCAAAGAAGCCAACCTCTGGTGTTTCTCAAAAGACATCAGTTGTAAGGAAGAGAAAATTTGTCATTTCAAGTAGTAGTTCTAGTGAAGATGATGATAATTTATCTCTTGCTGAGAGAGCAGAATTGAAGGCTGCAATTCAACTCTCTAAGCTAGGACAAAGAGATGGAGCACCTAGTCACAGCCAGGCTGCAGTCTCTCAAAAGGCTGTAGTTCTTAAAAAGGGAAAACAGTTACTGGATACTGTCTCACAAAAGACTGTGTCTATTGAAAAAGGATCTCATCCCAAGGTCACTTTTGTGTCTACACCTCTTGAGTCTTCTCAAGACAAATCTGTTGCTCACTATACTAGGGGAACAAGGAAAAAGATTCATTTGTCACCTACACACACAGTGTCAAGTCCAACTAACATTATGCAGGTCTCTACAAATAATGCTATATCCAAGTCAGTATCTGGCAAGAGAGATCTGGATCTTGACTCTTAATGGGAAACAACATTGACATACAGACTGGCTATGGAACTTATTTCCCTGAAAGTGAAGCTTTCCAGGCCTGTTCTAGATTTTCTGATTGAAAGAGTTCCCAAACTTTCATTTCCTGAAGAATATGAACTGTTACATCAAAGGCTTGATTTAATGAAGACATACTTCTATGTATCAGTCAGAAAGGAGTTACACAAGAAATTTGGACTTCCTAAGCATGTTGCACTTCAATCACTTCATGCATATTTATTTGACAAGGATGTCATTGTTGAAGATGCTTCAGCTCAAAGTGAACAAGAGGAGGTAGTTGATAGAGGGAAGCAGTCAACAGAAGATACTATTGCACCAGTGGTGAATAGTAGAATAGATCATATCACAGTCACTGCAACACAAGAACCATCTAGTCAGAGGTTGGATGACTCAGGAACTGTGATTGATGATGCTGAAAGGTCTTCTGTGATGACTGAAATTGCAAATGAGAAACCCTATGATATGGGAGGAATGACTTTGATTGATTTTTCTAAAGATCAAACTACTATTGTTCTGTCAGAGTCTATCCATCTTGAGGGTGTGTCTCAGTAACCAACACTTAAAGACGGTGGCATATTAGCTATGGTGTCTAATGAAGTATTACTGAAGACGTCAGAGTCTAGTGTAAAACCTGAAAGTGGTATACTGGAGCCTGTAGTTTCTGAAAAGAAAGTAGATATTTGTAAGGGTTCAGAGACTATAGCAGCTCACTCCTTGGAGAAAACCTCAAGCCCCATGCAATATGAGGAACCCTCTCTCCATGTGAGTTCAGGTATAAAAACTTCTTCTAACCCCTATTTTTCTGTAGGTCATGAGAGTACTTATCCAAATTTGAGTGATACACTTGAAAAGATGGACATAGATCCACACATAGATAGGCTGGCTCCTGACTAGGCAAAAGGAGAGGTAGAAAGAGTGTTGACTTTATATAGTCAAAGTGAGAATGAGGGTATGGATGATCAACTCCATAGTGAGGGAGAGAAAATTAGGAAACCACCATCGTTTGATTTCTGGGATCCGGTTTTTCCTGAATCTTGGTCTGAAAATCTTGGTATGGATGCTGGTACTTATTCTTTTATCAAGATGTATGAGAAGCATGACTTAGCACATCACAATGCAAAGCCAGAAGTTAAAGCTCAGAAACAGAAAGAAAGGCTTGCAGAGATCATTAACAGAAGAGGTGAAAGGCTAAGACAAACTTCTACTCAACCAGTACCAGAAGAAATTCCTAATAATCCTAGTATTCCTTTGTTTGTACTTCCAATTTCAGCTAGATTTGAGACATCAACAATATCTGATCAATCTAAGGAGGAGTCAGGATTTATAGATGTTAGTACACAGAATACTGGTGAAGGACAGGATGATCATACTTCAGCTCCAGATCAGAAACATGAAGATGTTTGTGTTGGTGTATACTGAAAATATTTATTTAAAGTATATACATTTATTTCTGGCCCAGTTTTATTGAGAATCATTTAAATGTTTACATGCTGTCTAATATTATATATTGTGGACAATCTAGTATCAAATGGGATACAGAATATTAGATTGTTAAATACGGTTTATATAATATAATAAGGTTCACAGCACAGGTGGAGTTAGACAATCCACTGGAATGGCTGTAGTATTATTTAGATTAGTTTATATTGACTAATAAATAATACTAGTATACTTTGTGTATATTGAACAGGATCAAATTTAGAATTGTTCCCTTATACTGATTAAGAAGGAGAACTAAGATTCTATGTTATTATTAATGCTTAGGTTCTTAATCCAGATATAGTAATTGACACGTGTATATTATTTACATGCTTTGATTTATATATGAAATAATTCTTTTGATTTATTTCATTATATTTTGGGTGATGGAATAATATATATGGTGGATATTATTTATTGAAGGAATCCATGTCCTGATAATATTCGGGTTAATGATGTCCCCTTGAAAGCTCAAAAAGATTTAATTATGTGAAACCCTGCAGGTGGATTTATTCCGGCATAATTAAATAAAGGTTGAGTGGATGATCAAGGATAAAAGATATTAATTAAATGAATTATCAGTAATTTATTTAATTAATGGACATGCGATATTTTAAACATGGGGAATTTAATAAGCAAATAATATTGGAACCGAATTAATTAATTAAATTACGGTATTAGGAAAGGTAGTGTAAATATTAATTCTTTAGTGGATTGAATTAATATTAAATGACATTGGGCTGGGCTCGGAATGTCATTGGGAGGCCTAACCTAATTGTCCATGATCTCTATTGTTGCCTTATATATATTCTTATTCTCTTCTTGCTAGGGTTGGTCGAAAAAATTTTGTAGCCACCCAGGAGCAAGAAGAGAGGTTAACTTGAGAAGATGAAGGCCACACTTCGCTCAAGGGAATTTGGGAATACAATAGAAGAGCGTGGAATCAACCGTTAACAAGGTGATTTTTCTATTCGTACTCGTTAATTTATTGTATCAAAAATCGCAGTGCCAAGATCTGATTGTCCCAACAATTGGCATCAAGAGCTAGGTTCAATGGTTCTGCGATTTTTGATACGATGTCCATGTCGTAATTATATATGCATGTATATAGTGGTAGGCTTGTATATTCTGATTTGCAGGTTGTTATCCACTATTATGGCCATGTTTTTTATAATTATGTGTTTGGATCCCACGTGGTTTAATCGTAGTTATTTTTTTTTGGTTTCCATGTGGTTTATCGTGGTTGTAAATCACGAGGGTTGATCGTGTTAGAATAGATTTTACAAAATTAGTTTTGTATTAGATCTATTTTTTTATGTAATTGTTTGTTGGATTTTGTAAAAATCTGGGTATTTTATAACAATTGCATATGGCGGGAAATCGAAACCGGAGGAAAAATAATTATCCGCTGCGTACTGCTGAAAGCTGCTGGTTTCGTTTTATTCCTGCGGCGGCTGAACTCGATCAATAAATTCAACGTGAGGAATAGGCGATAGGCATCTAACACGTGCACAACACGCGTGGTCCATTTGCTGTAAAAGCCAAGACACGGCTGGAAAAACAAAGTTGTTTAGGTTTTTAATGTTTTGTTTTAACAAGGTTGGTTATTAAGCTTTTGGACGAATGTTTCATTCTTGGAAAAGTCAGGATCTCTTGACGCGCCAGCAACAATTCGAGACTAAAGGGCTGCAGCAATTGGGGCCATAATAGTGGATTGAAATTATGTTTTTAATTTTAATTTCCATTATTTAATTTTTAATTATTGCTTTAATTAATTATTATGTGTGTTGTTAATTATGTGTGTAATTTTAATTGCATGTTTAACATAATTAGTACGACATGGACATAGATTTTTTATTTATTGCTTTAATTAAATGTTATATGTTGATTAAATTATGTGTGTATTTTGAATGCATGTTAGACATAATTGTAACGACATAGGCCCCATTTGATTTTAAAAATTCCTCAATTTTTTAAATAAAAATTCTAAGTGGGTGAGGGAATTAATTAGGAATTAAATCCCACGGTCTCCATTATTTTGTATGTAATATAACTTTTTAAATAATGTAGATGGTATATATGATCACCTAACGTGGCGTACTATTTACGGTATTTTAAAAGGTTGCAGAAATTACTAGAACAAAATTCTTAAATTAAATAATGAATATTGAAAGGTATACAGATCACCCTAACGTGACATACCAAGTTTCATAGAACTCGTTACGAAAATTGAATACTCTTTTGATGTTGACTATGGAGAATTCTGTCTAGGAATTGGGTATTAAGCGAGGCCGTTGTGACTCCTCCGAGACCTGGGAATTTTCCATTAATATATCAAAAGGATGTATTTGGTTTAAGTAATTTAAGATTAAATAATGGTATACACTTAGCTATGAAAAATAATATACAGTCCACCCTAACGTGGCGTATTACTTAGTAATAGGACCGAAGTAATATTTAAACGAATTTAAGTGGTATATATGTCACCCATCGTGGCGTACCAGATACTTATGGTGTTTAAATATTAGTGCATTAATTTTAATTAATTGTTAGAGGAAACCAATAAGATTTAAGATTTATGCAACTATCTGATTATGTGTTACATGTATGATTCTCAGGATTAGATCATTATGGGCTTTAATCCACTATTCACCATACTTAAGGATAACAAACTTACTGGACCGAACTATATTGAATGGAAACGTAATTTGGACATAGTGTTGACTGCTGAGGAGTACAAATTTTGTACTTATGAACCCAAGCCAGATCAGCCTGTTGAAGATGCTCCTGAAAGTGAGAAGGAGTATTATAAGCGGTGGGTTAAGGCTGATGAGATGTCGCGATGTTACATTCTGGCAGCAACGTCGGGTGTTTTGCAGCATCAGCATCAGGCTATGGCCACTGCTTCAGATATGCTCTTTAATCTAACGGAACTTTTTGGAGAACAGAATAGGGCTGCTAGGCAAGTAGCAATGTAGGCTTTAATGAACACTCAGATGGTTGAAGGAACACCTGTAAGGGATCATGTTCTCAGGATGATGTCTCATCTGAATGAGATGGAGATCCTTGGTGCTGATATTGATGGGGAAACCCAGATCGATATCATCCTTATGAGTCTGCCCAAAAATTTTGAGCAGTTCCGCTTGAATTACACCATGAACAAAAGGATGTATAGTCTCGCGGAACTTCTGACAGATTTTCTGTAATATCCGGGAATTTCGTACTTTGTAATTATATTAATTATGGAATAAAATATTAATATTTATTTCAGGTTGATGTGTCATTATGTGGATTAATGATTTTTGATAGTTAATGTGTCCAGTATCGTTAAGTGAGTATGTATTAAATTATTCTTGGATGTTTGATCATTTTTAGATATTAAAAATATTATTTTATACCGCTCTAGCATTTTTATAAAATAATTGGAGCAAGTAAAAATTATGAAATCTTCTATGCTAGCGTCTTGGCATATTCAGAGATTTTTTTTTAAATGTTAAGATTTAATTAATTTTGGTTCTAAGTATTTCTGAATGATTTTACAAGATTTATTATTTTTCTTATGTGCAAATATTGTAAATTATCCTATGTGCATTTTAAGGGTAGATTATTTAAATTCTATTCCTTGGAATTTAAGAGTAATGATTTTCTATTATATTTTTACAAATATTTGGAAGGATGATTAGCTATTTTAATTTTATTTATGGGGTTTATAATATTTTTATGAGAATTATTTTAGTCCAATTTGCATTATCTATTCTATTTTGAATTAATTAAATATGTGAATGATGATGGATGATTAAATGAGTTATGTGTAAATAGAGTGCTAGAGATTATTTATTTGATCTTGCTATTTATATTAATAATTTTGTGCCAAAGAGATTTTATAAAATATTTACAAGATTATTTTGCTAAGTAGAATAATTAAATAAATAATCAAATTTGATTATTTCTCTCCCATATAAATACCCCCACCCACTTCCCCTTTCCCATTTTCTTTTTCTTCTTCCCCGTGTACTCTCTCTTCACCCACCTCCATTTTTATTCTTGAGCTCTAACACCAAAACCTCTAGTAGTAAGTCATTTCTTCACCAAATTTCATGATTTTGTAACCAAAATTCTCCTTATTCAAATACCTATCTATCTATGGTCTTATCTTTGAGTTTTACTAAGTTTCAAAAATCTGATTTTTTTTAAAGTAAGGGGTTCTTGACCCACTTGTTGCATGCAAGCTCGGATTTGTGATTTGGAGTTGTTCTTGATGATACCCACTCAATTTTGGGGTCATCCGAGACAAACCCACTCTTGAGCAATGATCTTATAGTGAGCTTAAGAGTTTGATTTGGTGATATTTTCATCTATATATGTGTTTTTAATGTATATAGTTGGTAGATCTTAATTGCATGTGAGTTTTAAGATGGGTTAAGTCAAATTTTGTAATGGGTGATTTATGTTGTAAAGAGGAGTATGTAATCTATGTATATATTTATAAGTTTGATGTATTTAGTTGATTAAATCTCATTGCATGTGAGTTTTAAACTTGTTTTTATGATGGGTCGTGTAATAGTGTAAAGTTTGACTTATGGTACTTAATGGGTTTTGTAAATCTCTAAAGTTGGATGAATAGATTTGTGTTCGGTTTTAATTTATATAAATCTTGTGATGCAATAGTGGTATGTATGTTCTTGGAGTAAGGAAGAAGAGGTTGGTTGTAGTATATATTGATGCATGTGAGAGTTTATGGATTTACCTTAAGTTTTAAATCATAATATTATGTGTTTTTGATTTTTCCTTGTGATACATGATGTGGGTATAGTCAATTCTATCATATAATCTTACGGTTGTGTTTTGTTTTGGGTAAAAGGGATGAGAATGAGAGATAAAGAAGAAAGAAGAAAATTAGAGAAAAGAATGTAGTATTAATAAGAGAAGAGGTTGATGTGTGGTATTTTGAAATTTTTTGAATGGATCAATGTATGGGTTGTGTGCGTGAGTATGCAGTGTGTGCATGTGTGTACTAGTAAGGTGTATGCCAAGAGAGAAAAGTCTGTAGATAATAAATATTTATTTAATAGATAGTGAAAATGTAATTGTATTAATAAATAGATAAAAAAAAAATTTGATTGAGTTGTGCTCTAAATTTCTATTTGTTAGTAAATAGGAGTTAAGTTTTATATAATCTAATCTAAATGTTGAATATGAGAATTTAACTATTTTACATATTAGTTGTTATATTTATATTTAAATAATTTAGTTAATCAATAAAAATTCTAGTTGTGATATTTAATTTTATTTTACTGGTAAGGAATAATTGTTATGTGGTGACACACTACTTATCAGTTTGTTTAAATTGACTTAATTTAATATAGGGATTTTTATTCTGCGGACTTCCCATAAGCACCGCAAGGGATGTATGTTGAATAAATGTTGGATTAATTGCTATGTGTTCTAATTATGTGTTAGTATGTGACTTGGACATTATTATTAGTTAATTTATTATTTATTATTCTATTATTTTATTTTCATCCATCGTTGGGGTAGATTATTAAGTCTAGATGCTGGTTGAGTAAACACTGAGGGAAGGCACTAAGATATATTTATTTATTTTCGTATAGGTCCGAGTAGAAGGCCCGGTAAGGAGCCAGCTCCGGTAGGGAAGGAAGAAGAACTGTAACCATCTCTCGTCGCCAAGGCGAGTGTTTTCTCGAACCTAACCTTACTTTACCATCTTGTTCATAATACCTTTGTATACTTTGTTATACCCTACACTCGTACCTTATATTATGATTCCCTAAGAATTGATTGTTGAATAATACCTTTGCTTAATCCCCTAAACAACGATCTTTTATTCTTGTCATGAACTTTGAATCGAAATTGTGAATTGAAAATCGAAATTTAAATTTCCCGAAAGATTTGAAATATAATTGAGAACTTGAAATTCTTGTTCAGTAATATGATAATTTTATTCGACCCTGGGATTGGAAATTTGATTTTGACCGTTACGCCGGTCTGTTATGAATTTTGGCTTTAATGCCATGGCCAATGTCAATAAGTGCCAAGGATCCTTTAAAAGTGTGTTTGAGTTACAGTAATATGTGGCCCGGAGCTAATGCGTTGGCTGATCACCTAGCTTAGCTCGTAGCATGTGGTTCCAATTCCATTCCATTTGATTCGGTAAATAAATATTCTTGACCCTGATTATTTACCGTTGTTATTGAAATGTTGATATACCCTGATTATCTACCATTATCTTGATTTATTGTTATGCACTTGCTGAGCTTTGTAGCTGACTTCTTTGTTATATCTAACCCTTTCAGTTAGCAAGAATGGTAAGGACTATTCAGACAGCAGGTAAGAGGTCTGGTATGACAGGTGCCGCTTTTAGGAGGCTTTTTGTTCAGGATGGTAGCTAGTGGACCCAAGCCATTAGTAGTCCACCTCTTTTGTAAGCGTAGTAGGAATTCATCAAGTATTGTAATGACTTTAAATCTAAGATGTCTTTGGATTAGTATGTTATTTCACACTTGAACCTGGAAGCGGTCTTTTGGGTAGTTGTATCAAGGTACTTTATTTTTGTTAAACTTTTGTAATATAAATTAATGTGTACTTTCAATCAGGGGTTGTTTAGTTATTTCTGGGTTATTTAGTGGTGCCAGTTTTGGGGCGTCACAGGTTGGTATGAGAGCTACAGGTTCAAGTCACTGAAATAATATAGGATTAAGATATCTAGGATAGTAATCAAGAATAGGGTAGCAAATAGAATAAGTCACTAAGTAACAATTAGAAAGAATAAGCTTAAGTTTAACCTTAAGTTAATTACCTTTAATCTAGCATCCTAATACTCTGGTATATATATATATATATATATATATATATATATATGTATATGTATGTTTTGTTGACAGCAGCGTGCCCCGGCACCTCCGTCTAGCTCTAGCTCAGACAGCAGCTATCCTGACTCTCCGCCCGAATCCCAGGACATTAGGGAAGTTTTATATGGTACTGAGGTCGTCTCTGAGGAGGTTGTCACTGAGCCGCAGGTAGTTATGCACCTAGGATCTTCCTCATCTGTAGCTATTGATGCACCAGACACAGTTCCCTACACAGTGTATGCAGCTTTGCTCCGTGAGAACCATAGCCTAGAGGGACAGATCCAGATGCTGAGGTCCTTTATTGATACCCCGTCCGTTAGTGCCTCCACTTCCTCATGTGCACCACACCATGTGTCCAGGCTTCGTAAACTCGCTAGGGAAGGCAAGGAGCAGTTGAATGCCATGCCACCGGTGGGTAGCGCGAAGATTTTTCAGATGCGAATGTTTTTCCAGATGATGGTTGATGAGCTGCAGAGGATCGTTGACTCGATGTAGATGGTGGTTGCTTGAGCATCGGCTAGTAGGACATCATGTAGTTATATGTGTTTACTTACTCCTGGGGTTGATGCAGTTATTTCTGTTGTTGCTTTAGAACTTTTGTTTCCCTTAATTCGTATTTGGAACCTTGACGTTTATGTTGAAACTCGTTGACGGATGTGATATCCGATTGTACTTTATTTCAGCATTTCCTTTTTATAATTATGTCTCGTTAAATATGAACTGTGGTAGTATCCTTGTTTCCTTTAAGTCATAACATCATTATCATGTCCTTACCCATATACAATTGCCTCAGATAGATATAACCTGCCATTTCCTATATGCACTATCATAAATCTTTATATAGCCATGATTGTATCTTGAGATTGGTAAAGTATTGACCTGTATAACTCTTGTGTTTTCACTTCAGTACGATGCCACCTAAGAAGAAATCGGATCGGAAGCCCAAGAATAACCGGGAAAGACCGGAACCAGAAACCGAGAATCATGAGAATCCAAACCCAAACCCAGAAAACCCACCCGAAGTGAATTTGAATATGAAGTAATTCCTTGAATTGTTACGTCAGCAAACTATCACTGTTGTCCAACAACAACACTTATTGCAACAACAACAACAACAACAACAGCAAGTACCGCCGCAACTCAACCAGAATGCAATTTCATTTAAGTCTTTCCAGGCAGTTAAGCCGCCAGAATTTAAAGGAACTTCAGATCCAGTGGAAGCTCAGAGTTGGTTAAAAGAGATCGTGAAAGCCTTTGCCTTAGTAGCAGTTGGTGAAAATCAGAAGACGGTATATGCTAGTTATTTCTTGAAAGGCGAAGCGAACTATTGGTGGGAGTCAGCAAGGGCATTAGAAACCACAGAAGTAATTCCTTGGGAGAGGTTTAAGAAGTTATTTTTGGATCAGTACTTTCCCAAGTATATGCAGACACAAATGGAATTAAGATTCTTTGAGCTGAAGCAGAATGAGCTAAGTGTTTCGGAATATGAGAAGAAGTTCACAGAATTGTCAAGGTTTGTACCCGAGTATGTGGATACTGAGGAGAAGAAGGGTAAGAGATTTCAACAGGGACTTAAACCATGGATTAGGAGTAAGGTGGCTATGTTTCAGTTGACCACTTATGCTGAAGTGGTCCAGTTGGCGAAGATAGTAGAAGGTGAAAGTGAGCAGAATCTAAAGGAAAGGAATAACAAGAAGAGGAAATTTGATGGTCATAAAGAGGGGCCAAGTCAGGGAAAACTAGCAAATTGGTTCGTGAAGAAACCAGGATTTCAGACCACGAGAAAAGGAGGTAATTTTCATAGAAATGAAGCAGGAAGCAGAAATCAAGGAAGCAAACCCTTAGGTCAGAATCAAAAGAGACACTCACAACCTTCCATTCCAGAATGCAAAGCCTGTTTGAAGAGGCATGTTGGTGCGTGTAATAAAGCAGATATTGTGTGTTACAAATGTCAAACCAAGGGTCACAATTCAAATGAGTGCCGAGGTGTGAAGCCACCTACAACATGTTACAGATGCGGAAAAGTAGGTCATATTTCCAGGGAATGCAAGGCACCAGTGAAGAACAATAACTTGATGACGTTGACTACAGCACCTCCACCCAATAATCAGATTCCAATGAACCAGATGCCTATTTGTCCAGTTCCAATTCCTCAGATACCTACTCAACAGATGATGCCATATCAGATGCCAGTCTACTAAGCACCATCCAGAACCTTTAACATGAACGTGAAAGATGCGATTCAAAGCTCCGATGTGGTAGCAGGTAAGCTTCTTATCAACGCTGTTAAGGCTAGAGTGTTAATTGACTCAGGCGCTACTAGATCATTTGTTTCTAAGGATTTTATTGCTAGAACGGGGTGGGAGACTAAGAGATTGAAGGAAACTATAAGCATTATACTCGCAAATCAGGATCGAGTCTTAGTAGATCAAGTTTGTCCACAGTGTGAAATAGATATATCCGGATACCGCTTTTCTATTTCCCTATTACCTTTTCAGCTTGGAGAATTCGATGTCATTTTAGGAATGGATTGGTTAGGGGAAAATAATGCTCAGATAGATTGTAAGGGCAAAAAGGTCATTTTAAACTCTCCGGAAGGTAGGAAAGTAGTATTCAGAGGACAAAAGCAAATGAAGACATTTCTTTCAATAATGCAAGCGAAGAGATTGTTAAGGCAAGGTTGTGAAGCATATTTGGCGTATATTGAAGATATAAGTAAAGAAGCTCCTAGGATAGAATCGATTCCTGTAGTCAATGAATTTCCCGATGTGTTTCCCGATGAACTTCCAGGATTACCTCCTAACCGACAAATTGAGTTTACGATTGATCTGGTGCCAGGCACGGAACCTGTTTCCAAAGCCCCGTATCGAATGGCACCGGCAGAAATGAAGGAGTTGGCAACTCAGCTATAAGAATTATTGGACAAGGGAGTTATAAGGCCAAGTACGTCTCCTTGGGGAGCGCCAGTGTTGTTTGTGAAGAAGAAAGATGGGAGCATGAGACTCTGCATTGATTATCGAGAGTTGAATAAGGTAACAATCAAGAACAAGTATCCATTGCCAAGGATAGATGATTTATTTGATCAGCTTAAAGGAGCGACATGTTTTTCGAAGATTGACTTGCGATCAGGATATCATCAACTTAAGATCAAGACGGAAGATATACCAAAGACAGCATTCCGAACAAGGTAAGGACATTACGAATTTTTAGTGATGGCATTCGGATTGACAAACGCCCCCGTAGCTTTTATGGATTTGATGAACCGAGTATTCAAGCAGTATCTAGATAAGTTTGTGATAGTTTTCATTGATGATATATTGATTTACTCCAAGACTAAAGAGGAGCATGCTAAACATCTAAGAATGGCTTTGGAAACTCTAAAGAATGAAAAGTTGTATGCGAAATTTTCCAAGTGTGAATTTTGGCTACGAGAAGTACAGTTTCTTGGACACGTTGTCAGCAGTGATGGAATTCGGGTTGATCCCGCCAAGATTGAGGCCGTGATGAATTGGAAACAACCGAAGACACCAACGGAGATACGAAGTTTCTTAGGGTTGGCTGGATATTACAGAAGGTTTGTTAAAGATTTTTCTAAGATTTCAGGACCCTTGACCAAGTTGACCCGAAAGAATGAGAAGTTTGAATGGACTGATAAGTGTGAGGAAAGTTTTCAGGAATTGAAGAAAAGGCTAACAACAGCTCCAGTTTTAACTTTACCCGATGATAAAGGAGATTTTGTGATTTTCAGTGATGCGTCACACAAAGGATTAGGATGTGTATTGATGCAGCATGACAAAGTAATTGCCTATGCGTCAAGACAACTCAAGCCTCATGAACAAAGATATCCTACACATGATTTGGAGTTAGCAGCTATAGTCTTTGCGTTGAAGATTTGGAGACATTATCTTTATGGAGAGAAATGTGAGATATTTACAGACCACAAGAGTTTGAAATATATCTTTACTCAGAAAGAACTGAATATGAGACAGAGAAGGTGGTTAGAATTGATTAAGGATTACGATTGTGTTATCAATTATCATCATGGCAAAGCGAATGTAGTGGCGGATGCATTAAGTCGAAAGGAGAGATTGAACATGCTGGCGATGGCTAAGGAATTGTTTAAAGAATTTGAAAAGTTGGAAATAGAGGTTTGTGCACCTACTGATGAAAGGATTCATACAATGACCTTTCAACCAGAGTTGTTAGAGAAGATACGAAGATGCCAAGAAGAGGTGATGAGTCATGAGATTAATGATTTGACTGGAGAGGAAATATGCACTCAAAAAGATGACAACGGAATTTTAAGATTTTCTTCTAGAATTTGGATACCCAATGTGGAAGAATTAAAAAGTGAAATACTGCATGACGCTCATAACTCAAGGTATTCGATTCACCCAGGAAGTACCAAGATGTACCATGACCTAAAGAAGAATTTCTGGTGGCCTGATATGAAGAGAGAAATAGCAGAATGGGTTAGCAAGTGTTACACATGTTAGAAGGTCAAAGCAGAACATCAAAGACCAAGTGGATTGTTGCAACCGTTGGAGATTCCCGAGTGGAAGTGGGAACATATCGCAATGGATTTTGTGGTGGGATTACCAAGGACTAAATCAAATCATGATGCCATTTGGGTGATCGTAGATAGGTTAACTAAATCAGCTTATTTCTTACCGATCAACGAAAGGTTTTCGCTGGACAAGTTGGTTCACATGTACTTGAAAGAAATAGTGGTACGTCATGGAGTTCCAGTATCTATTGTGTCAGATAGAGACCCCAGATTTAATTCAAGATTTTGGCGACAGTTTGAGGAACGTTTAGGAACTCAACTTAAAATGAGCACAGCTTACCACCCGCAGACTGACGGTCAGAGCGAAAGAACCATACAGACCATTGAAGATATGCTGAGAGTGTGTGCCTTAGATTTCGAAGGTAGTTGGGACGAGCATTTACCGCTGGTAGAATTCTCATACAACAATAGTTACCATGCAAGCATTGGAATGCCTCCTTATGAAGCCTTGTACGGAAGAAAATGCAGATCACCAGTTTGTTGGGACGAAGTTGGAGAACGCAAGATGTTGGGACCAGAATTGGTAAAACAAACGAAAGAGACTGTTGAGCTCATCCAGAAGAGATTATTAGCCGCTCAGAATAGACAGAAGAAATATGCAGATTTAACTAGGAAGAATGTAGATTTTGAAGTCGGTGAACCATTGTTACTTAAAATATCTCCATGGAAAGGCGTGACAAGATTTGGAAAGAAAGGAAAGCTTAGTCCAAGATTTGTTGGCCCATTTGAGATCTTAAAGCCAGTAGGGAAGGTTGCATACGAGTTAGCCTTACCTCCCCATATGCAACATATTCACAATGTGTTTCATGTCTCGATGATCAAGAAGTACAATCCTGATGCAAAGCATGTAATTGAGTATGAACCGATAGAAATTCAGCCAGACTTGTCCTATGTAGAGCAGCCGATTGAGATATTAGATCGCAGTGAGAAAGTACTAAGAAATAAGACAGTTGTTTTAGTTAAGGTGTTGTGGAGAAATCCTAGAGTTGAAGAATCAACTTGGGAATTAGAAAGTTAAATGTTAGAAAAGTACCCTCAGTTGTTTACCCATTAGATTCTGGGGACAGAATCCCTTTTAAGGGGGGAAGGATGTAATATCCGGGAATTTCGTACTTTGTAATTATATTAATTATGGAATAAAATATTAATATTTATTTCAGGTTGATGTGTCATTATGTGGATTAATGATTTTTGATAGTTAATGTGTCCAGTATCGTTAAGTGAGTATGTATTAAATTATTCTTGGATGTTTGATCATTTTTAGATATTAAAAATATTATTTTATACCGCTCTAGCTTTTTTATAAAATAATTGGAGCAAGTAAAAATTATGAAATCTTCTATGCTAGCGTCTTGGCATATTCAGAGATTTTTTTTAAATGTTAAGATTTAATTAATTTTGGTTCTAAGTATTTCTGAATGATTTTACAAGATTTATTATTTTTCTTATGTGCAAATATTGTAAATTATCATATGTGCATTTTAAGGGTAGATTATTTAAATTCTATTCCTTGGAATTTAAGAGTCATGATTTTCTATTATATTTTTACAAATATTTGGAAGGGTGATTAGCTATTTTAATTTTATTTATGGGGTTTATAATATTTTTATGAGAATTATTTTAGTCCAATTTGCATTATCTATTCTATTTTGAATTAATTAAATATGTGAATGATGATGGATGATTAAATGAGTTATGTGTAAATAGAGTGCTAGAGATTATTTATTTGATCTTGCTATTTATATTAATAATTTTGTGCCAAAGAGATTTTATAAAATATTTACAAGATTATTTTGCTAAGTAGAATAATTAAATAAATAATCAAATTTGATTATTTCTCTCCCCTATAAATACCCCCACCCACTTCCCCTTCCCCTTCCCCATTTTCTTTTTCTTCTTCCCCGTGTACTCTCTCTTCACCCACCTCCATTTTTATTCTTGAGCTCTAACACCAAAACCTCTAGTAGTAAGTCATTTCTTTACCAAATTTCATGATTTTGTAACCAAAATTCTCCTTATTCAAATACCTATCTATCTATGGTCTTATCTTTGAGTTTTACTAAGTTTCAAAAATCTGATTTTTTTTAAAGTAAGGGGTTCTTGACCCACTTGTTGCATGCAAGCTCGGATTTGTGATTGGGAGTTGTTCTTGATGATACCCACTCAATTTTGGGGTCATCCCAGACAAACCCACTCTTGAGCAATGATCTTATAGTGAGCTTAAGAGTTTGATTTGGTGATATTTTCATCTATATATGTGTTTTTAATGTATATAGTTGGTAGATCTTAATTGCATGTGAGTTTTAAGATGGGTTAAGTCAAATTTTGTAATGGGTGATTTATGTTGTAAAGAGGAGTATGTAATCTATGTATATATTTATAAGTTTGATGTATTTAGTTGATTAAATCTCATTGCATGTGAGTTTTAAACTTGTTTTTATGATGGGTCGTGTAATAGTGTAAAGTTTGACTTATGGTACTTAATGGGTTTTGTAAATCTCTAAAGTTGGATGAATAAACTTGTGTTCGGTTTTAATTTATATAAATCTTGTGATGCAATAGTGGTATGTATGTTCTTGGAGTAAGGAAGAAGAGGTTGGTTGTAGTATATATTGATGCATGTGAGAGTTTATGGATTTACCTTAAGTTTTAAATCATAATATTATGTGTTTTTGATTTTTCCTTGTGATACATGATGTGGGTATAGTCAATTCTATCATATAATCTTACGGTTGTGTTTTGTTTTGGGTAAAAGGGATGAGAATGAGAGATAAAGAAGAAAGAAGAAAATTAGAGAAAAGAATGTAGTATTAATAAGAGAAGAGGTTGATGTGTGGTATTTTGAATGGATCTATGTATGGGTTGTGTGCGTGAGTATGCAGTGTGTGCATGTGTGTACTAGTAAGGTGTATGCCAAGAGAGAAAAGTCTGTAGATAATAAATATTTATTTAATAGATAGTGAAAATGTAATTGTATTAATAAATAGATAAAAAAAAAAAATTTGATTGAGTTGTGCTCTAAATTTCTATTTGTTAGTAAATAGGAGTTAAGTTTTATATAATCTAATCTAAATGTTGAATATGAGAATTTAACTATTTTACATATTAGTTGTTATATTTATATTTAAATAATTTAGTTAATCAATAAAAATTCTAGTTGTGATATTTAATTTTATTTTACTGGTAAGGAATAATTGTTATGTGGTGACACACTACTTATCAGTTTGTTTAAATTGACTTAATTTAATATAGGGATTTTTATTCTGCGGACTTCCCATAAGCACCGCAAGGGATGTATGTTGAATAAATGTTGGATTAATTGCTATGTGTTCTAATTATGTGTTAGTATGTGACTTGGACATTATTATTAGTTAATTTATTATTTATTATTCTATTATTTTATTTTCATCCATCGTTGGGGTAGATTATTAAGTCTAGATGCTGGTTGAGTAAACACTGAGGGAAGGCACTAAGATATATTTATTTATTTTCGTATAGGTCTGAGTAGAAGGCCCGGTAAGGAGCCAGCTCAGGTAGGGAAGGAAGAAGAACTGTAGCCATCTCTGGTCGCCAAGGCGAGTGTTTTCTCGAACCTAACCTTACTTTACCATCTTGTTCATAATACCTTTGTATACTTTGTTATACCCTACACTCGTACCTTATATATTTATTCTGATTTGACTTAATCCCATTTGCGAGATATATTATGATTCCCTAAGAATTGATTGTTGAATAATACCTTTGCTTAATCCCCTAAACAACGATCTTTTATTCTTGCCATGAACTTTGAATCGAAATTGTGAATTGAAAATCGAAATTTAAATTTCCCGAAAGATTTGAAATATAATTGAGAACTTGAAATTCTTGTTCAGTAATATGATAATTTTATTCGACCCTGGGATTGGAAATTTAATTTTGACCGTTACGCCGGTCTGTTATGAATTTTGCCTTTAATGCCATGGCCAATGTCAATAAGTGCCAAGGATCCTTTAGAAGTGTGTTGGAGTCACAGTAATATGTATCCCGGAGCTAATGCGTTGGCTGATCACCTAGATTAGCTCGTAGCGTGTGGTTCCAATTCCATTCCATTTGATTCGGTAAATAAATATTCTTGACCCTGATTATTTACCGATGTTATTGAAATGTTGATAAACCCTGATTATCTACCATTATCTTGATTTATTGTTATGCACTTGCTGAGCTTTGTAGCTGACTTCTTTGTTATATCTAACCCTTTCAGTTAGCAAGAATGGTAAGGACTATTCAGACAGCACGTAAGAGGTCTGGTATGACAGGTGCCGCTTTTAGGAGGCTTTTTGTTCAGGTTGGTAGCTAGTGGACCCAAGCCATTAGTAGTCCACCTCTTTTGTAAGCGTAGTATGAATTCATCAAGTATTGTAATGACTTTAAATCTAAGATGTCTTTGGATTAGTATGTTATTTCACACTTGAACCTGGAAGCGGTATTTTGGGTAGTTGTATCAAGGTACTTTATTTTTGTTAAACTTTTGTAATATAAATTAATGTGTACTTTCAATCAGGGGTTGTTTAGTTATTTCTGGGTTATTTAGTGGTTCCAGTTTTGGGGCGTCACAACTTCAGGCAGCTGAAGGACTATTTAAGCAGAATGTTCAAGTGAATGTGGCTGAGAAAGCTTCTTACTCTAAGCCGAAAGGTAAGAAGAAGAAAAAGGTTCAGACACAGAAAGCTGGAAAGGTTGCTAATGCAGTGGGAGTTCAAGGTGCTGTGAAAAAGCCTAAGGGAAAGTGCTTCAGGTGCAAGCAGTCAGGTCACTAGAAACAGGATTGTCCTCTTCCTAAGAAGACAAACAATACTGGTATGTCTCTTTCTCTAGTTACATAAACATATATAGCGGCTATATCTACGAGCACTTGGTGTGTAGATACAGGAGCCACTGACCATGTTTGTAACTCTATGCAGGGGTTCCAGCAATCCAGAATGCTTAGAGATGGCGAGATATATGTGTTCATGGGAGATGCTACGAAAGTAGCAGTAGTTGCAGTTGGAATAATTACATTATCTTTTGGAGATGATAGGATTTTGGTTTTGAACAATTGTCTTTATGTACCTTCGTTTAGAAGGAATTTAATTTCGGTTTCTAAACTTGCCATGGATGGTTATAGTGTTTGTTTGGATCGTAATGTTTCTATTATGATGAATAAACGAGTTATATGTTCTGGTACATTGCAAGACAATTTATATATTATTAATCCTATCCAACCAATGCTGCAACATAAGGAAACTAATAACATTCTTTCTAGCTCAAATAAAAGAAAGAAACCTTCTGAATTGAACCAAACATATCTTTGGCACTTAAGATTAGGTCATATTAACTTGAGGAGGATTCAAAGACTGGTAGTATATGGGCCATTAGGCTCGTTGGCAGTGGAGCCATTTACAATTTGTGAATCTTGCTTGGAAGGTAAGATGACTAATAGGCCTTTTAAAGCAAAGGGGAATAGAGCCAAAGAAGTGTTAGAATTGGTTCATACTGATTTATGTGGACCTATGAGTATCCAAGCAAGAGGAGGTTATGAGTATTTTGTCACTTTCATTGATGATTATTCTAGATATGGGTACATTTATTTGTTGCGCCGTAAGTCTGAGTGCTTTGAAAAATTCAAAGAGTACAAAGCAAGTGCGGAGAAGCGACATCTTGGAAAATGTATCAAGTCACTACGATCAGATCGTGGTGGCGAATACTTGCTTGGAGAATTTAGGGAATATTTATCAGAAAATGGGATCACATCCCAGTTGTCTGCACCTGGCACACCTCAGCAGAATGGTGTAGCAGAGAGAAGGAATCAGACTCTTTTAGAGAGTGTTAGATCGATGATAAGTTATTCAGATTTACCCAAGTCGTTTTGGGGATATGCTATAGAAACAGCGGCTTACCTTCTGAACTTGGTACCTTCTAAGTCGGTTCCCAAGACTCCAATAGAATTGTGGACTGGCAGCAAACCAAGTCTAAGACATATTCGGATTTGGGGTTGTCCAGCACATGTGCTGAACAAGAACGCGACCAAGTTAGAATCTCGTACAGAAGTAAGGCTGTTTGTAGGCTATCCCATGGGAACGAAAGGTTATTCATTTTATAGTCCTAGGGATCGAGATATCATTATTAGCACCAATGCTAGATTCTTAGAAGAAGACTATATAATGAACCATAAACCCATGAGTAGTATCGTTTTAGAGGAACTAGTGGGAGGGACAGATAATCCCCAAGTGCCAATAGTACAAGTAGAACAGCCACAAGAAAATGCATAACTTAACACTAATACTGCACCAGTGCCTCGTCGTAATGGGAGGGTTGTTCAACAACCAGATAGATTCATGTTTTTGGGAGAGTCCTCGGACTTGGTCCCTGGTGAACATGATGAGGATCCCAGGACATACGAATAGGCAATTCTAGATAAAGATGCAGATCTATGGCAAAAGGCAATGGAATCTGAGATGGAATCTATGTATTCCAATCAAGTTTGGGAGCTCGTGGAACCACCCAAAGGTGTAAAACCCATTGGATGTATGTGGATCTACAAGAAGAAAAGAGGATCTGACAAAAAGGTGAAAGCCTGGAAAGCACGACTTGTTGCGAAAGGGTATACTCAGAAAGAAGGGATAGATTATGAGGAAACCTTTTCGCCGGTTGTTATGCTTAAGTCGATACGGATTCTTTTATCTATAGCAGCTTATCTCGATTATGAGATTTGGCAAATGGATGTTAAGACAGCTTTCCTTAATGGAAGTCTTGAGGAAACCATCTATATGCAACAACCAAAAGGATTCATTAAGGAAGGCCAAGAACATCTTGTTTGTAAGCTTAAGAGGTCTATTTATGGACTAAAACAAGCTTCTAGGGACTGGAATATTCGTTTTGATCAGGCAGTCTAGTCATATGGATTTGATCAAAGTCCAAGCGAATCATGTGTGTATAAGAGAAGTGAGGGTAATGCAGTGGTTTTTCTAGTACTGTATGTAGATGACATTTTACTCATTGGAAACAATGTTAAGATGTTGTCATCAGTAAAGGCATGGTTGTTCAAACAATTTGAAATGAAGGACTTAGGTGAAGCGGCATACATCCTTGGGATCAAAGTAATAATGGATCGCAAGAAAAGGATGTTGGCTTTATCTCAAGAGCCCTACATTGATGAAGTATTAGCTCGTTTTAACATGCAGAACTCTAAGAAAGGTTTTCTACCTTTTAAGCATGGAGTGGCTCTATCCAAGGAGCAGTGTCCTTCGACACCTAAGGATATAGAGAGCATGAAAGCAGTTCCTTATGCTTCGGCATGTGGAAGCTTAATGTATGCTATGTTATGTACGAGGCCTGACATCTACTTTGTTGTAGGCATGGTTAGTAGATATCAGTCGAACCCAGGTCAGGAACATTGGAGTGCAGTAAAAACTATACTCAAGTACCTGAGAAGTACTAAGGAGTATATGTTAATTTATAAGGCCTCAGATCTATTTCCTTTGGGATATACTGATTCAGATTTTCAATCAAATAGGGATAAGAGGAAATCAACCTCGGGATATGTTTTTACTTTGGGAGGTGGAGCCGTTATATGGAGGAGTGTAAAGCAGAAATGCATTGCAGACTCTACCATGGAAGCCGAGTACGTGGCGGCCTCTGAGGCTGCAAAGGAGGCTGTATGGTTCAGGAACTTCCTTTTGGACTTGGATGTGGTACCTAATTTGCCTAGGAGCTTGACAGTGTATTGTGATAACACTGGTGCTGTGCCAAATTCGAAGAAACCGCGAGATCACAAAGCAGCTAAACATATTGAACGTAAGTATCATCTCATACGAGGAATCGTAAAGCGAGGAGATATAGTTGTGGCTCACATATTATCAGAAGACAACCGGGCAGATCCTTTCATAAAGAGCTTGCCAGCCAAAGTTTTTGACAGGCATGTGGAAGCGATAGGAGTCAGATGGATAGACACATAGTTTTTTTTTGTGTAATAGTGGATTAAATAAACACTGATATACTCATAGAATATTTTGAGTATAAGTGGGAGATTGTTGGTGTATACTGAAAATATTTATTTAAAGTATATACATTTATTTCTGGCCCAGTTTTATTGAGAATCATTTAAATGTTCACATGCTGTCTAATATTATATATTGTGGACAATCTAGTATCAAATGGGATATAGAATATTAGATTGTTAAATACGGTTTATATAATATAATAAGGTTCACAGCACAGGTGGAGTTAGACAATCCACTGGAATGGCTGTAGTATTATTTAGATTAGTTTATATTGACTAATAAATAATACTGGTATACTTTGTGTATATTGAACAGGATCAAATTTAGAATTGTTCCCTTATACTGATTAAGAAGGAGAACTAAGATTCTATGTTATTATTAATGCTTAGGTTCTTAATCCAGATATAGTAATTGACACGTGTATATTATTTACATGCTTTGATTTATATATGAAATAATTCTTTTGATTTATTTCATTATATTTTGGGTGATGGTAATATATATGGTGGATATTATTTATTGAAGGAATCCATGTCATGATAATATTCGGGTTAATGATGTCCCCTTGAAAGCTCAAAAAGATTTAATTATGTGAAACCCTGCAGGTGGATTTATTCCGGCATAATTAAATAAAGGTTGAGTGGATGATCAAGGATAAAAGATATTAATTAAATGAATTATCAGTAATTTATTTAATTAATGGACATGCGATATTTTAAACATGGGGAATTTAATAAGCAAATAATATTGGAACCGAATTAATTAATTAAATTACGGTATTAGGAAAGGTAGTGTAAATATTAATTCTTTAGTGGATTGAATTAATATTAAATGACATTGGGCTGGGCTCGGAATGTCATTGGGAGGCCTAACCTAATTGTCCATGATCCCTATTGTACCCTTATATATATTCTTATTCTCTTCTTGCTAGGGTTGGTCGAAAAAATTTTGTAGCCACCCAGGAGCAAGAAGAGAGGTTAACTTGAGAAGACGAAGGCCACACTTCGCTCAAGGGAATTTGGGAATACAATAGAAGAGCGTGGAATCAACCGTTAACAAGGTGATTTTTCTATTCGTACTCGTTAATTTATTGTATCAAAAATCGCAGTGCAAAGATCTGATTGTCCCAACAGTTTGTACTTCTACTCAAGTATTATTACTTGACTATCATTCTCAACAGGCAACTTCTTCTACAAGACTTGAAGATAATGTTTTTTCTGCATCTGAAGATAAAACATCTGAAGATAAAACAAGCACTTCCAACATTGAAGTCAATTCTGAAATTCTACAGGACATTCAGAAATCTCAAAGTGATATTCAATCGAGACTTCTAATTCTTGAAATAACCAAGTCACTATTATGGAAAATCAAGTAGTTTTGATGAATCTCATTTGTTCTGTTACTGAATCTCTTGGAATTAATGTTGCTGATGTCAAAAAGGGGGAGACAAAGACAATTCAGAGACAACAACAACAGACTGGGGGAGATAAACAGACTGGGAGAAGAACTAAGGGTGACAGAGTTGGTAAATTTCATCATGGGAGTGGTAAAGGAAAAGAAGCATCAAATAGTTGAATTCTTTCTTCTAAGTACTAGATACATGTCTACATCTGAAGAAGGAGGTACTTAACTTCATGATCTTGAATTCATAAATTCTATTCTGGTTGTATTGTTATATGTTTTGACATCTACAACTTAGATTTATGCTTCAGATTCTAAAGCATAAATAGGGGGAGATTGTTAGGAATAATTCATAAGTTGTGATGTTAAGAATAGAATTTTTCTAATATTTCTTGTATATCCTGATCTTATAAAGGATTTAGCGCTTTGTATAGGATATATGTGTTAAACAGTAATCTGTAGAATTTAGTCAGGAATAGTGTATCGGGGACTACATGTCAGGAACAGAGGAGCAGATCCTGATACATTAAGTCAGATCCTGATCAAATACTGTTGGGATAATCAGATCCTGATGCAATGGGAAATCCTGATATCAGTCGTGTTACTGATGATGTCAGTCGTATTACTGATGATGTCATTATGGATGCTACAGAAACTGGCAAGTGCTATAAAACAGGATCCTTGTTTTGGAAAACAAACAAGAAGATATCGTGAAGGAAATGAATTCTCTATTGATGGAAACTATCAACTGGACGGTAGAACACTGTCATAGATAGATTATAATTCTGTTATTAGTTGATAGGTAGCATTATAAATACTCTCTCCATATCATTGTAAAAAGGAGTGTGTGAGCAAGTGAGTTTGTAAGATTTGTATTCGAGCGTTCGAAACAAATAGAGAGAGAGAGATTTATATTGTCAGCAGCTGCTAAAGGTATTGTACACCTTTGGTAGAGTTTGTATTTGATTATTTTAATACAAACAAAGTTTGATTCATTCGTTTATTCTTGTTCATATAATCAAGCAAAAATCAGACACGATTATATAACTTGTATTCAACCCCCCCATCTACAAGCTATTCGAGTTAACATAATTACAAACAATTATTTATTTGTAAATATAAAAATAATTATGAAAAAATAATATATGTTTTTGAATCTTATATATTTTAAGAATTTACTTTTGAAACTCAAAATCTCAAAAGTTTTGTGGATCGCTTTTTGTATAAATAGGTTTATATATATATCTTACAAATGAGTATATATAAATCCGGGGTCGAATCATGGAACGACAAGAGATAAACTATTATCCCAAAATGAACCTTACTTATTTTTAACTTTACATAAAATTTTATAATGTAAGATATTTGAAAATTTATCATTTTTCACCAGGGTGCCGGGAGCCTATTTATAAGGAGGTAACTTATTTTGCTTCAAGAGTCTTTTAGTGATGGTTGAATTTACTTCTCTTTCTCATTCATTTCAAGAGTTACTGACCACTATTAACTAATATAAGTTAATATATGAGAATACACTACAAGAAAAAAGGCCAAAACCGACCAAGAAAATCTTACAAAAAAATTTGGTCAGAAATGAGCGAGCATTCCGACCATGCACGATTTTGGTCGGAAATGGTGTGTGTGGGGCCCAAGATCTGTACACGTAAGCATCAATTCCTACCAACTCTTGGTCAGAAATCAAAACCTACCAATATTGGTCAGTTTTGATCAACTGTTGGTCGGTTTTGACTGTAAATTGGCCCCACCATCATCAAACTATTCCATCGCATTTTTAGATTAATAAAAAAAGAAAAATAATTTTATTTTGCCAGGGGTATTTCCTACCAATATTGGAAGGAAATGAGGGCATATGCAGCATCCCACGTACCAATATTTTAGATTAAAAAACAATTTCTTAAAAAATATAATTTTATTTTTCCAGGGGCATTTCCTACCAATCTTGGTAGGAAATGAGGGCGGATACATATTGAATTTCCGTGTTAGTCATAGAGGCATGCCTGTATACATCTAATAACAAGCCTAACTGTTTGTAATGCTTTTGCGTTACCTACATAACCCTTTGTTGGGAACCCTCTAGTTGAAGATTTTCTACATGTATTTAGTACTCGTAATAGGAAACAAAACTCTAGCTGTGTAACTGTATATATTTAGTCATGAAATAATGATTGAAAGAAGATCCAGAGATCATGCCTCAAGTTTGAAGAACAAGGCTGAAGAAATAAGTACAGTTGGATTTTGGATATTGAAGATCTACCTAAGTACTAATTCGAGAAGTACCTTTGTCTGTTCGAGAAAGCAGGTTTTCGATAAGTCAGAGATTCGACATCTCAAGGTTTCCACAAGCAAGATCTCATTTAATAAGTCAAGGATTCCTGAAGAAATGATTCATTCGAGAAGTGGTTCGATATGTCAAGAAACGTGTTGTTCGAGAACTCAGAGCTATCTATGTAAACAACTTCAGTTCTCGAATCAACCACTTGGTCACTTCTCTAATGGACTCTCGAAGACAAAATACTAAAACTGTACAAGTTAGAAGTCTGCAACAAGCCAAAAACACTTTCAGGACCACAGTACTGTAAAGTGCTTTTGGAAAGTCTACAAGAAGCTTAGAGAGTTGTTACAGGAGACAAGCTGCTAAAGAAGTGGATCTGAGCAGGTTAAAGAAATGTCAAATTACTTGTTGCTTGGATGTTTACTCGAAAAGGGATAGACAAATTAGAAAGTAATTTTGTCTGTCACTACATTAGTAGTAAGTAGGTTGTACACATGTTCTATAAGTGTAGAACCTCACTTCTCTAGCAGTTAACAAGTTTTTCATATACTATCATAGATAACATCTCTCTGAGAAAGCGAAGCTGAGAATACTAATTTCTGTATTCACAGGTTGTAGCAAAAATCTTGATCTAATACAACATTAGATTAAACTAAGTGCTTGTGTCTTGAGTTTTATTTTCGCACGAATATATTTTGTTAAACACAAACACACACTCAGCTACATAAACAAGAACATAGATTCACACCTTCAAACAAACGTTCTTAAGATTCTTAATCAAAGAAAAGTTGAAAATACATTCACCCCCCTCTGTATTTTCTTGTGTGCGTATTCCACACTCAACACGTGGTATCAGAGCAGGTCGTTGTTCAAAATAGAAAAGATCATTGTTGAGTATTGAATACGGAAAAAGAATACAGAGGGGGGGGTGAATGGATTCTTGAACTTTTCTTTGTTCTTGAATCTTTGCAGCAAGATATGTGTTGAATGTGTAAAATATGCAAGAACAGATAACAAAGACAGACACAACACAATATCACTTTAATCTAATATTTTATTATATAAAGATTTTGCTACAATCTGTGAATACAAATGGTAGTATTCTCAGCTTCGTTTTTCTTAGAGAGATATTTCTTGTGATGTATCTTGAAAAACTTATCACACTTAGCTAAGGAAGTGAGGCTGTATCCTTATAGACATGGATACACCTACTTACTACAAATAAGGTAGGTAAACAAAATACTTTCCAGTCTGTCTATCTTATTTGAGTAAGAGTCCAAACGGCTACAGATTTGACTTTGCAAAGCCTGTTCAGATCCACTTCTTTAGCTCCTTGTCCCTTTGTCTTATCTCTCCAAGCTTCTTTGTACGCTTTCCAATCTGCTTTATAGTACATAGTCAAATAAAGCGTCTTGGCTTGTTGCAGGTTTCTGACTTGTACAATTCTTCAGTATTTTGTCTCCAAGAATGTATTCGAGAAGTGGCTAAGTGATTGATTCGAGAACTCGAATTGACTTAATCGATAACTCTGAGTTCTCGAATATTGTTATATTGACATATCGAATCACTTCTCGAATAGCTCTTTTCTCTGGGACTCCTTGAGATATCGAATAGAGCTTTTTTAGTCCTTGACATATCGAATCCCTGAGATGTCGAATAGCTTCTTTAGTCCTTGAGATATCGAATAGATCATTGACTTGTTGACTCTTAGAGAACTCGAATGATGCTTTGACTTGTTGACTCCATGAGTTCTCGAATAGAGTAATAGACATATCGAATGAGATATCGAACAGTGTATTCAGAGATATCGAATAGTGTCTTCTGAGATATCGAATCTCTGACTTCTCGAATGCTAGACTTCTCGAATAGACAAATGTACTTCTCGAATTGGTACTTAGGCAAATTCTTCATTTCTTCAAATCCCAACTGTGATTATTTGGCAGTCTTTATCTCCTTGCTTGAGGCATGAACCTTGGAACTTCTTTCAAGCATTATTCTTGACTTTATAATTACAGTAACACAACTAGAATTTGATGCCTATTACAAGTACAGAACAAATAGAAACTCTACAACTAGAGGTTCCCTCAGTTAAGAGGTCATGTAGGTAATGCATAGCATTACACACACTTAGGCTTGTTATTAGATGTATTCAGGCATGCCTCTGTGACTAACAATCTCCCCCAAATTGTGAGTAAGACCCTTAGTCACAATTTCATGTCTGATAACAAGCCTAACATACATAAAGATAAAACTTGACAGTACATGTATGAATTTTGATTAGCAATGTGGATAGAACTACAGGGTGAGCAATCTTACAGCCTATGATGAAGTACTAGCCATTGTCATTTGTTTCCCTTTCCATAGCTTTGACTTGCAAATCATCATATGCTTTCTGTCTTCTTTCTTTCTCCTTCCTTGTATTCTCATCCATAGCTTTTCTTATTTCTGCCATAGCATCCAATTCTTCAAGCAAAATTGAGTCTTTGTAATCTTCAAGTACTGAATTCAGAATGCTTGTAGGATAGTGGTTGAGTAGATTCATTCTGATGTGGATCTGATTCCCATTTCTCCTCCTATATTTCACCACATTGGGGTTAAACTGAACTCTACACAATCCCTTTGCCCTTAGCTTTTCTGCTTCAATCTCCAGTCTCTCAATTTCTTTCTCCCTTGCTAGCCATTTCTCAAGACACTCTTTTCTGATTTTCTCCTTATGACCTCTCTTCATCTTCACAAAATCAATTAGCTCCAGCTTCCATACTCTTTCCACTTTATCTTCTGAGCTCAACAATGCAATAATTCTTTCTATGTCATGTAGTTTGCCCCAGTGTTGACATCCTCCTTGTTTGAATTTCTCCTCCCTTCCATCAGTATATTTGATCTCAAGGCAGTTATCAACAATGGCAACATGATAGATTCTTTGAGCTTGTAAGAATTGCAGTTGGTCTTCATCAAAATCTTCATCTAGTGGTTGGAGTTTTAAGCCTGGATAGATTGTCAGAGTCCTTGACTTGGATAGCTTTGATTTCCTAGCAGCTTGTTTGAATTTGATCCTTTTGACATGGTTGCCTGGAAGTAGCATGTGACCTTTGTTTGTGGACCATTGTAGTATTCCATTAGCAGTATGCTTTTTGAAATGTACAGATGGTTTCTTGACTTGAATCTTCTTCTCTTCTTGAGGTGGTAAAACAGTTGCAGAAGCCATGGGATTAGATTTTGGTAGGTCATTACTAACAGCATTCACCCTAGACTTAGAGTCTTGTGTTGTGGTGAGATTACTGCTAGCAATGCCTAAGGCTTGCTGTTTTCCATTCTTCCTCTCATAGACTTTGCCTTGGTCATCATCCTTCTTATCCTTGCTGTCTTTCTTCTTCTTCTTGTCCTCATCCCCCTTATCACTCCTGTGATGACTTCTCCTCCCATCACTCTTGTCTTCATCTTCATCATCCTTATTCCTCCTTGGCTTGGCCATTTCTGGAATTACACCAGTTGCAATGTATGATCTGAGAATGTGCAGTGCCTCTATCTCTTCAGCAGTACTTGTCCCCTTCTTATTTTGCAGTAGATCAATGATGGCAATAATGAGTCTGTGATTTCGAGAAGTGAGATCATTGGGAATGACCAATTGTTTAATCTCTTCAATTCTGGTGCCAGACTGATAGATGATGGTCCATGGCTTCTTAATCACTTCTGGCAGCCTTGAAGGTTGGCCATTCCTCAAGTCATCATACAGACTCTTATTGTTTTCATTTACATTCCTCTTCTCTATGAGCTCTATCAGTGCATCTATCTCTGAATGTTTCAAGGCATGTAGAGTTTTGTAGGTTAGATGCCAGATTCTGGATTTTGCTACCATCATTACTTCCTTGAGCCATGAGCTATCAACTTTTCTAGGTACCACAGTGAAGTAATCGATCTGATCCTTCAAGCTCCTTAGATACAATTGAGTGTCACCAGCCTGTTCTCTTGAGACTTTCAGAAACTCCAAGAATGCATCATCATGATAAACATTTGAGTTTGCAATTTCTTGTAGCTTGGCCTCAGTGACCACCTTCACTTCTACAGGCTTGGCACTTTTAGATATGGAGAGTGAAGGTTTATCAGATGGCATACTCCCTGCAACCACTGTGGTTGTGATAGTTTGCTTTTGACCACTGGAAGTAGTGATGTGCACAGTTGGTAGAGTGACAACTGGCAGAGAAGTAGGAGGCTCATCAACTTTGTCTTTTCCTTTGCCAGGCACATGAATTAGAGATTTTGAAGTTCTTTGATGAGTACCTTCAGTGATTTTGATGCCCTTTACTGGTGGTTTCTCCCCCTTTGTATTTGAGTTCCTTGATGTCCTCTTCTCCCCCTTAGGCTTGTTGTCAGGCACAGAGGCTGTAGTATTGACCTTTGGGGTTGAAGATTCTTCAGGTAGAGGGAGACCCATGTGCTTCATCATTGCAGACAACATTGATTGTTGATGCAGAAGAACATCAGCTGTGGTGGTGGCTTGAGTGTTCAACTGCTCAGTTAGAGTTTGCACCTTGTCTGTAAGATGAGCATTGGACTGAGTGAGAATAGCTACCTCCTTTTCAAGTGCATCTACCTTATTGAATAATGCATTAGATTTGAAGCCAGACAGGGATTGTTCTTTAAGTCTCTGCACTTCAAATCTAGACAGCTCATGCACAGGAACCTCAGTTACCAGCTTGTCTCCATATTGATTTGCAAAGAGTGTCCTAAGCAAGGCATTGGCATCTGTAGTCTGATCAGATAGAATTTGAAATTTGCATCCTAGACCTGTGACTGTATCTTTAAGGAGAGCTAGACTATTGTCCATCTTGGTGCAGGTGGTGTTGCAGTGTCTGATATCTTTGACCACACTGTCTAGTTGAGGAAATTTGGCATCAAAGGCCCTCTTTATCTCTTCTACTGAAGTGGCTGTCTTGTCACTTACTTTGTTGACTTCAGTTTTGACTCCCTTGCCAAGATAGTGTGCAGCCTTGAGAAAACCCTTGTAGGAATCATTGACAGCTTCATACACTTCACTAGGGGACAGGGATTTTGCATTTGAACCCAGTGAAGTGATGTATTCCTCTCTAAGATATTGAAGTGCTTCACTGAGGGTTACATCATACTTTCCTTGCATCCAGGAATCTACATTGCCATCTCTCTCAGCATCATCAATAATCTTGGCCTTCTGCATCTCCACATCATCCCTGTGGCATAGTAGGATGGCTTCATAATCTGGATTTGAGATGTTGGAGGTGACAAGGTTCTGGGCTATTTTGACAAACTCAGGAATCTGATCCACAACATAGCTTTGGAGAGCTTCAATGGACATTTGTGGTGGAACAGACCCTGATCCTGAAGCACTGTCATGTTGCACAGGCTTCAGCCATTGGGACAAAAAGTGAGAGCTAGAGCTAGGCAAGCAAGACTCCTCAGTTACAGATGCAACTTCTGTAACCGGATGAAAAGACTCTGCTACTGTTGTCTCCACAGAAGTGGGATGAGTTACAATAGTAGTTGACACAGGCACAGAGTCTCTAGTTAAAACTAGTGAATCCTCTGTGTTTGTGATGGTGTCATTAGGAGATGCCCCAGCATGCATTCCCTGACCATCTAAATGTGGTACCTGGGTGGTGAGCAAGGTATCATGCACCAAGTCACTTGAATCCATTGGCTCATCAAGAGAAAAGAATTCTTGATGATCAATGCCTTGCTCCTCAATTGCTTAAGTTGCAGGCTCCAAAGAATTATGAGTGGTAGATTCTGGAAGAGAAGTGTGTTGTAGATTAGATTTTGCCAACTCCCCCTGAGAGATAGAGGGAGTTTCAATTGTGATGTGCTCTCCACTCAGTGTTGTGCCAGCCTTATCACTCCCATGTGCTGACTCTGTACAAGTAGGTGCATTGGG
Organism: Saposhnikovia divaricata; assembly: GCA_036435485.1. Lineage (NCBI taxonomy): Eukaryota > Viridiplantae > Streptophyta > Magnoliopsida > Apiales > Apiaceae > Saposhnikovia > Saposhnikovia divaricata. The sequence continues at coordinate 59,419,400 of CM071597.1, read as the reverse complement.
GAGGATGCTTGATTCTATAGATGCACCCTGTTGAGAGGATACACCTAGTGAGCTGTTTGCCCCTGATTTTACAACTTCAGCCATTTGGGTGACTGAAGAGGTGGTTTTAGACTTCTTCTTCTTCTTTTTTGGCCTTAGTAAGGGTGACTCAGGTTCCTCACTTGCTATGCCTAATTCTACAGCCAAGGCTGCTTCAGTTAAGATTTTTAGAGGTTCAGAAGCAACCTGTTTTCTCTTCTTTTTACTAACATCACCCTTTTGAGAGGATGATGCAGTTGTCTCTGTGTTTGGTAAAGTGTTTGGCTGAGAGGGTTGGTTAGCAGGCCCTGGGTTAGCATTTTGCTCTACATGCTTGGGCCTAGCTAACTCAGATTTTGAGGCGCATATTGGCATGTTGTGGGGGTAAGTCCTAAATAAACTCTCCATAAGGGGAGTTATTTTGAGCCTTACATCCACATCATTCCTAGTCTCCAAGCTACCAAAAATGAGTTTGGTCATGGATTTCGGATAGCCCATTCTATTTTTGTCTAACCCAGGCAATTCAATCAATTTAACATCTATGAAATTAAGTACAGATTGAATAAAGCGAGGGAAGAAAATTTCATTACCTCTCTTGGTTGAGTTCTTACCAAGTCTCCCATACAATTCCTGCATTATGATCAAACCAACATCAATCTTTCTCCCATACGCTAGAGCATATCCTATTTGTTGAACAGGTGTGCTGATTTGATCAAAGCTGGACTTCCTTACTGTGAAGACTTGAAGAAGAGTGGCAAAGACATATCTCCATTCCTTCCTCAAGTACTTCCTATTCAAATTTCCAAGCTTGATTCTATCTGAGTAGTTGATAAAATCAAAGAAAACTTCCAATTCCTGATCAGTTGCTTGACTGTCATACACTCCTTGTTGTAACCCCAGTGCTTGATTCATATTTTCAGTAGTGATGGTGATTTCCTTGTCCTGAATCTTGCAATAGATTACGTACGAAGTTATTCCATTCTCTAGGGCCACGACCTCCACAGTAGCAGTTCTCCAAAACTGTTCTAGTAAATCTAGATACAGAGTTGGGTTGGCTGAGAGTGCATCCTTGATGTATGATTCAGCCATCCATCGAACGAAGCACTTAAAGTTTGCATTGGGTGCTTCAACATCGTTGGTTATTGCTATGAAATTGGTGTGGGTAGGAATTGTGAGTTGGGTATTTGCCATTGTTACATAGAGAGATGAGAAGAGAATGAAGGTTGAAGAAGAAATTTAGCTTTTGACCTTAGGGTTTACAGAGGTTTTGGAACTTTAGCTGCCTGAGAAATCGAATGAAATGATTTGAACAGTTGTGGAATTGTATATATGTGAGTGACTTGAGTTGTCGATTAGATATAAGTTTTGTATCGACAAGTCAGTCATTCGAGAAGTATAAAACAACTATTTGATAAGTCAAGAAAGGCTTATTCGATATCTCAAGCAGTTTGTAACTCACAGCTGGCAGTTATTTAACTCAGAAAATAATTCTAAGCTAAATAAAATATGTTTTTATGAGCGAAATGAAATTTTGAATATAAATCCAAAAAGCGATTAAGTGTCAGCGAGAAATCAGCCTTTTCAAATGATTCGATAACTCAAATACAGTATTCGAGAACTCCATCATTAGAGAACTAAAATACTTTATTCGAGAACGCAAAGTGTGCTATTCGATTTCTCAAAAGACACTATTCGAGAACTCAGGAGGGTTCTTGATAGGCCTATTCGAGAACTCGAGCCATGACAAAACAATGAACCATTCGAGAAGTCTGACTTATCGAATTATACTTTTCACTCATAAAATTCAATTTTCACTATCTTTTAAAATTTACCAGAAATATTCACTAAAGAATATTCTACTAAATTAAATAGTGATTCTCTCAGAATTTCAAAGAAATTTCAAGCTAAAGATGTATGATTTTCAACATATGCAGCATTGTGGAATATTTATAAATCATAATCCAGCCAATACTTACTTTAAAAATATTGAGCATTTGATAAAGTAAGTATTTACTGCTGCAACAATCTAGTTGATATATTCACTCAGCCAGAATTTGAAGAATTCAGCATTCCAATTTCACTAACCAACCTTGTGAAGGTGGCTTCATCTAATGGCTTAGTGAATATGTCAGCTACTTGTTTCTCTGTGGGAACATAATGTAACTCAATGGTTCCATTAGTTGCATGCTCCCTTATGAAGTGATATCTGATGTCAATGTGCTTTGTCCTAGAATGATTGACAGGATTGGAAACTATAGAGATTGCACTTGTGTTGTCACACATGATTGGAATTCTTTCCAACACAAGTCCATAATCTCTAAGTTGGTTTCTGATCCAAAGCACTTGAGCACAGCAACTTCCAGCAGCTATGTACTCAGCTTCAGCTGTGGAAGTTGACACGGATTGTTGTTTCTTGCTGTACCAAGAGACTAACCTTTGTCCAAGAAACTGGCAGCTACCTGAGGTGCTTTTCCTATCCACTCTGCATCCAGCATAATCAACATCAGAATAACCAACCAGATTGAACCCTGTGGCCTTAGGATACTATAACCCCAAGTTTGGTGTGCCCTTCAGATATCTGAAAATCCTCTTTATTGCTATCATATGTGATTCCTTTGGATTTGATTGAAACCTTGCACACAAGCATGTTGCAAACATGATGTCTGGCCTACTAGCAGTGAGGTAGAGTAGAGAACCAGCCATGCCTCTGTAGATTGCGATATCTACCTTCTTGCCCTTACCATCTTCATCTAACTTGGTGGCAGTGGTCATGGGTGTCTTTGCAGGTGAGCATTCTTCTAAGTCAAATTTCTTCAATAGATCCTTGATGTATTTGGTTTGACTTATAAAAATGCCATCCTTCCTTTGACTCACTTGCAGCCCAAGAAAGAATGTTAATTCTCCCATCATACTCATCTCATATCTGCTCTACATGAGCTTAGAGAATTTCTCACACAGCTTCTCATTTGTAGAGCCAAATATGATATCATCCACATAGATTTGAACTAAGATAATATCATCACCATGTTTCTTGTAAAATAGTGTCTTGTCTAGTGTGCCTCTAGAGAATTGATTCTCAAGTAGAAATTGTGACAGTGTGTCATACCATGCCCTAGGAGCTTGCTTAAGTCCATACAATGCTTTAAGCAATCTGTAGACAAAGTGAGGGAATTGTGGATCCTCAAAGCCAGGTGGCTGTTGCACATATACTTCTTCTTCCAACTCCCCATTCAGAAATGCACTCTTGACATCCATTTGATAGACCTTGAAATTAGAATGTGCAGCAAATGCCAAGAAAATTCTGATGGCCTCTAGTCTGGCAACAGGGGCAAAAGTCTCATCATAGTCAATGTCTTCCTGTTGAGAGTATCCTTTTGCAACCAACCTTGCTTTGTTTCTTATGACTACACCATTTTCATCCATCTTATTCCTTAGAACCCATTTTGTTCCAACAATGGTTCTATCCTTTGGTGCAGGCACAAGTTCCCATACTTTGCTTCTTTCAAATTGGTTTAGCTCCTCTTGCATAGCAATTATACAATCAGGATCCATCAATGCATCTTCAAGTTTCTTAGGCTCAACTTGGGATAGAAAGCAACCATAGAGACATTCATTTAGAGTTGCTCTCCTTGTTCTCACTCCTGTATTTGGATCTCCAATTATCTGATCTGCAGTATGTGATCTATCCCATTTCCTTGTATGTTCAGATTGATTTCTCAGCCTTGATATTGCTTCATCATCCAGATCATGATCATTTACATTTCCTCCCCCTGTGAAGTTTTCACTAATCACAGATGTGTCTTGGATGCTTGTTTCTTCATTGTTGGTTGACACAGGTTCTTCAATCACTTGAGTTTGTTGAATTGTGGGCTCAAATTCAGTTTCAATCTCCTCATCAGAATCATCTAGATTGTCAAACTTCAAAGGATCTTTATCTTCATCATTGGCTTCTTCTAATCCAGGTAGTTTGCTGTCATCAAATGTCACATCTGTGCTTTCCATAAATTTCTTTTGAGTGATGACATAAACTTTGTATGCAATTCTTTCCATAGAGTAGCCAAGAAAAATTCCTTCAAATGCTTTTGCATCAAACTTTCCAACATATTCTGAGTTGTCTTTTAACACAAAGCATTTGCTTCCAAAAGTATGAACATACTTTAGGGTAGGCTTCTTTCCAGTCATCAAGTTATAAGGTGTCTTTCCAGTGTTTTTGTTGATGAGGGTTCTGTTTTGGATATAGCATGCAGTGCTCACAGCCTCAGCCCAAAAACATGTAGGCATCTTTGCATCAAGTAACATTGTTCTAGCAGCCTCAATCAGAGTTCTATTCTTTCTTTCAACAACTCCATTTTGTTGTGGAGTCCTTGGAGCTGAGAATTGTTGAGAAATACCATTTTCTTTGCAGAATGCTTCAAGCATGGCATTTCTGAACTCTGTTCCATTATCACTCCTTAATGCAATCACACTTGCATTGTTGGCCTTTGCTTCCTTGTCAATTTTCTTTATATGCTCAATGATTACTTGGGGAGCCTCATCTTTTGATGCCAGAAATTCTACCCATGTATACCTTGTGAAATCATCAACCATCACCATAGCATACTTTTTCCTTCCTAGTGACATAATATTGACAGGCCCAAACAAGTCCATATGAATTAGTTGTAGGGGCCTTGTTATTGATGTCATTGTCTTTGACTTGTGGCTTGATCTTTTCATTTTTCCCTTTTGACAAGCCTCACACACTCCTTCTTGAGAGAATTCAAGTGTGGGCATGCCTCTTACTAACTCTCTTTTTGACTAGAGAATTAATGCCTTTGAAGTTCAAGTGTGATAGCTTCTTATGCCACAGCCAACTATCTTCATTTGATGCTTTTGAGTAAAAGCAACAGATTTTGTCCTTGTTTGCGGAGTTCATATTGGCTACAAACAGGCTTCCTTTCCTTACTCCAGATAGAGCAAAGTCACCAGTCTTTTTGTGGGTGATCAAACATTCATCTTTGTCAAAATTCACTTTGAAGCCTCTGTAAGTAAATTGACCAACACTCAGTAGATTGTGCTTGAGTCCCTTGACCAGTGCTACATTTTCAATGATGACATTTCCAATTTCCAACTTGCCATATCCCAGTGTGTTGCCAATGCTGTCATCTCCAAAAGCAACCATTGGGCAAACCTTCTCCTCATACTGTGATAGCATGGCCATATCACCAGTCATATGGTTTGAGCATCCACTGTCCAAAATCCACATGACCTTTCTTTCACTTTCTTTGCCCTGCAAACACAAAGGTATTACTTCTCCTTTGGTACCCAAACAAGTTTGGGTCCATGTGGCTTAGCAACAGTCTTATCATAAACAGCATGCTTATCAATTTTCTTGATGTTAGTCTTCTTGTCACTGTTAGAAGTCTCAGAATCAGGGTTCTTAGACTTAGGTGACAGAGGCACCTTCCTAACTTTAGGAGGACTTGAAGACTTTGTTCTTGTGTAGTGTGTGTGAACATTGTGATTGATGCAACCTTCCATGAATTGTCTTCTCAAATTAAAGCAACTAGTCATTACATTCATGTTACATGGCATACAATCAAATTTATCACAGAAAGGAGAGTCTCTATGTCTTAAAGGCACAGAGCAATCATAGAATGGTTTAGCAACACTACCAGATGGTTTCTTGCATGCATGAGTTAAATGATTAGTGCTAAAACAATTTTGACAAACTTTCCTAGGGGCATTTGGCACATAAGCATAATTGTTGTCCTTGTTAATCCCTAATTTGCCATTCCTGTTTTGTTTCTTTTTAGCCACTTTCTTCTCAAACTCATTATTCCCAGCTGAAACAAACTTCACAAATTTCTCAAGTCTAGGTTTACCTCCTACTGACTCCTTGGCTTTGGTTTTGACATTCTCACTCTTAGAGGATGCTTGTTGTTCATTTGATTGTGCCTTATCTTCATCATCCAACATTTGCTTAATGAGTAAGGCATCCTCATCAATCTCAAGTGTTGGTGTTTTAAATATTGGAGTCTCAGCCTTTTTCAAAACCTGAGGCACTTCCTCTTGAACAACAATATCATCTTCAATGACTGCATAGCCTTTCCTCTGCTTGAGAGTGTCATAATCAAGTCCAATAGCAGCCTTAGGTCTAGCTAGATTTTTCTCATGGTAGGACTGCAATAGACTAGAGGAATTCTTGAATGTTTTCAATTTAAATTCATTTTCAGCTAGTTCATCCCTAAGAGCTTTCTCAACTTGACTAGCACATAGAACCTTATTCTTTAGATATTCGATTTCTTGTTTAAGGTTTTCTATTTGCATAGCAGTTAGTTCTAGTTCCTCATTCCTTTTGTTTAACAGTTCATTCCTAGTAGACAGTTTAGCAATCTCTTCATTAGCAGCAGTCATACTAGTATGAATATTAAACATCTCAACAGATAGTTGTTCAACCATAGATTTGTATTCAGAAACAGACATGTCTATAGTAGTGAGGGATGGTACCTGAGAGTCTGATTCAGATGGTTCTTCCTTGGAGTTGGCCATCAAGGCATAGTTGCAGAATTCTTGTTCTTCTCCATCACTATCAGAATCATCCCAACACTTCCCTTCAGCTATGTAGGCCTTACCTGGTGCATGCTTCTTTAGCAAAGCCTCATACTTAGCTTCAAGCTCAAGAAACTCCTTATCCTTCTTCTTAGGCTTCTTGCATTCACTGGCAAAATGCCCTAGGTCATTGCATCTATAACATCTCATAGATGACCTATCCACATAGCTGGTTTTGAATTTGTTTTTGTTTGCTTTCACAGGTGCCTTGCTCTTATTGAATGAATGATTTTGAGATCTAGACTTGAAGGGCTGATTCCTCTTAAATCTGATGTTTGAGAATTTTCTAGCCATAAAAGCATATGAAGTGTTTTCCATGGCATCCAACTCTTCAAGAGTATAGAACTCATCTTCTTCCTTTTCATCAACAGGTTCAGTCACTTCTTCTTCAGTCTCTTCATCATCTACTATCTCTTCTATTCTCAGTTGACTTGTAGATGCTTCCAGGTCTTGAACGGATTTGTTGACAATCAAGGCACAGGATGTGTTTATCATTCTGCCTTGGTTGGCTTGGATAGCCCTCTTCTGAAGCAACTCAAGCTCAAGAGTTTTTAAAACCCCATAGAGCACATCATATGTGACTTTGTTCAAATCTCTTTCTTATAGAGATATGACCCTTTGCTCTAGATGGTTTGGTGTAGATAGTAGAAACTTCATGTTTAATTCCTTAGTGCTGTAAACTTTCCCATTCATTTGAAGCTCAGTCACCAGCTTGTGAAATCTCTCAAACATATCAGTAATACTTTCTTTGGACTGTGCCATGAAAGCTTCATACTGTGTGACCAGTATCTGTTTCCTATTTTCTCTTACCTCTTCTGTCCCTTCACATAACACCTCAATGTGGTTCCACATGTCCTTGGCTGATGTGCATGATGCTATATTAGCAAACATCGACATATCCATGGAGTCTATGATCAACAACATGAGATGACTGTCTAGGGCAACCTTTTCCTTCTCTGAGTCCGTCCATTTGGATGGCTCTTTTGCAACATATGATCTAGGAATGACTATTGTGCCCACTGTGGATTCAGCAATTTCTTGTTGTGGTATAAATGGACCATTCTTGAGGATGTCAGGGTAGAGAGGATTGGCAGCTTTGATGAACAGCAGCATTTTTATTTTCCAGAGGTTGTAATTCTCTTTGTCGAACTTAGGGACCTTCACCGTACTTGTAGTCTTTGGTGTATTCGAACTCATGATCGTTTTCTGTTTAGATTAAACAGCCTGCTCTGATACCACTTGTTGAGTATTGAATACGGAAAAAGAATACAGAGGGGGGGTGAATGGATTCTTGAACTTTTCTTTGTTCTTGAATCTTTGCAGCAAGATATGTGTTGAATGTGTAAAATATGTAAGAACAGATAACAAAGACAGACACAACACAATATCACTTTAATCTAATATTTTATTAGATAAAGATTTTGTTACATTCTGTGAATACAAATGGTAGTATTCTCAGCTTCGTTTTTCTTAGAGAGATATTTCTTGTGATGTATCTTGAAAAACTTATCACACTTAGCTAAGGAAGTGAGGCTGTATCCTTATAGACATGGATACACCTACTTACTACAAATAAGGTAGGTAAACAAAATACTTTCCAGTCTGTCTATCTTATTTGAGTAAGAGTCCAAACGGCTACAGATTTGACTTTGCAAAGCCTGTTCAGATCCACTTCTTTAGCTCCTTGTCCCTTTGTCTTATCTTTCCAAGCTTCTTTGTAGGCTTTCTAATCTGCTTTATAGTACATAGTCAAATAAAGCGTCTTGGCTTGTTGCAGGTTTCTGACTTGTACAATTCTTCAGTATTTTGTCTCCAAGAATGTATTCGAGAAGTGGCTAAGTGATTGATTCGAGAACTCGAATTGACTTAATCGATAACTCTGAGTTCTCGAATATTGTTATATTGACATATCGAATCACTTCTCGAATAGCTCTTTTCTCTGGGACTCCTTGAGATATCGAATAGAGCTTTTTTAGTCCTTGACATATCGAATCCCTGAGATGTCGAATAGCTTCTTTAGTCCTTGAGATATCGAATAGATCATTGACTTGTTGACTCTTAGAGAACTCGAATGATGCTTTGACTTGTTGACTCCATGAGTTCTCGAATAGAGTAATAGACATATCGAATGAGATATCGAACAGTGTATTCAGAGATATCGAATAGTGTCTTCTGAGATATCAAATCTCTGACTTCTCGAATGCTAGACTTCTCGAATAGACAAATGTACTTCTCGAATTGGTACTTATGCAAATTCTTCATTTCTTCAAATCCCAACTGTGATTATTTGGCAGTCTTTATCTCCTTGCTTGAGGCATGAACCTTGGAACTTCTTTCAAGCATTATTCTTGACTTTATAATTACAGTAACACAACTAGAATTTGATGCCTATTACAAGTACAGAACAAATAGAAACTCTACAACTAGAGGTTCCCTCAGTTAAGAGGTCATGTAGGTAATGCATAGCATTACACACACTTAGGCTTGTTATTAGATGTATTCAGGCATGCCTCTGTGACTAACAATCATGAATACACCAAAGACAATAGGAACGGTGAAGGTCCCTAAGTTTGACAAAGATAATTTCAACCTCTGGAAAATAAAGATGATGTTGTTCATCAAAGCCTCAAACCCCCTATATCCTGAGATTCTCAAGAATGGTCCCTTTGTTCCACAACAAGAGATAGTTGAGAAAACTATTGGAACAGTAACCATCCCAAGATCATACGTGGCCAAAGATCCATCCAAATGGACAGATATAGAAAAGGAAAAGGTTGCCCATGATAGTCATCTCATGCAATTGATCATAGACTCAATGGATATGTCAATGTTTGTAAACATTGCCTCTTGTACTACTGCTAAAGAGATGTGGGATCATATTGAGGTTCCCTGTGAAGGGACAGAGGAGGTTAAAGAAAATAGGAAACAAATACTGGTCACACAGTATAAAGCTTTCATGGCACAGCCCAAAGAAAGCATTACTGATATGTTTGAGAGATTTCACAAGTTGGTTGCTGAGCTACAGATGAATGGAAAAGTCTACAGCACCAAGGAGCTTAATATGAAGTCTCTACTCTCTTCACCAAACCACCTAGAGAAGAGGGTCATTTCTCTAAGGGAAAGAGATTTGAACAAAGTCACATATAATGTGCTTTATGGTGTGTTAAAGACTCATGAGCTTGAGTTGTTGCAGAAAAGGGTTATTCAAGCAAACCAAGGCAAAATAATCAACATATCATGTGCCTTGATTGTAAACAAATCTATTCAAGACCTTTAAGCCTCTACAAGCCAACTGAGAATTGAAGAGATAGTGGATGAGGAACCAGTAGTGGAGCTGCCTGAGACTGTTGTTGAGGAACAGGAAGAAGGAGAAGATGAGTTTTACACCCTTGAAGAGATAGATGGCATGGAAAACACATCATATGCTTTCATGGACAGAAAATTTCCTAATATCAGATTCAAGAGAAAGTAACCCTTCAAACCTAGACCTCAGAATCATTCATTCAACAAGAGTAAAGCACCTGTGAATCTAAACAAGAGTAAATTCAAAACTGGCTATGTGGATAAGTCATCTGTGAGATGCTATAGATGTAATGGTCTAGGGCATTTTTCCAATGAATGCAAGAAGCCTAAAAAGAAGGATAAAGAGTTTCTAGAGCTTGAAGATAAATATGAGGCCCTTCTAAAAAAAAACACTGGGCAAGGCCTATATAGCTGAAGGGAAGTGTTGGGATGATACTGACAGTGATGGAGAGGAGCAAGAATTCTGCAACTATGCCTTGATGGGCAATTCCAAGGAAGAGACATCTCCATCAAGCTCTCAGCTACCATCTCTCACTACCATAGACATGTCTGTTTCTGAATACCAGGATATGATTGAACAACTATCTGTTGAAATGTTTAATATTCATACTAGTATGACTACTGCTAATGAAGAGATTGTGAAACTATCTGCTAAGAATGAAGTATTAAACAAAAGGAATGAGGAATTAGAGCTAGCTGCCATGCAAGTAGAAAACCTTAAGAAAGACATAGAATATCTAGAGAATAAGGTTTCATGTGCTAGTCAGCTTGAAAAGGCTATTAGGGATGAATTAGCTGAGAATGAATTCAAATTGAAAACCTTTAGGAACTCCTCTAGTCTGTTGCAGTCATATCATGAGAAACGTCAAAAGAATGCAAAGGCTGCTATTGGTTTTGATTATGACACTCTCAGTAAGAGGAAAGGTTGTGCTGTCACTGAAGATGACAATGTTGTTCATGAAAATGTGCCTCATATTTTGAAAAATGCTAAGGCACCTATTTTTAAGGAATCAACACTTGAAATTGATGAGGAGGCCCTGCTCATCAAGCAAATGTTGAATAATGAGGATGAATCACAATCTAGTGAACAACCAGCACCCTCTAAGAGTGAGAATGTCAAATTGAAAACCAAGAAGCCTGTTGGAGTTGGAACTAAAACTGAGAAATCTATTAAGTTTGAACCAGTTAGAAAGAATGAATCTGTGAAGAATGTGGCTAAAAAGAAAAAAAAACAGAAATGGCAAACTAGGGATTAACAAGGACACCAATTATGCTTATGTGCCTAATGCCCCTAGGAAAACATGTCAAAACTGTTTCAGTACTAATCATTTAACTCATGCTTGTAAGAAACCTGTAGGTAATGTGCCTAAACCTTTCTATGATTGCTCTGTGCCTTTAAGACATAGAGATTTTCCTTTCTGTGATAAATATGACTATATGCTATGCAACATGAATTTTATGACTAGTTGTTTCAATTTGAGAAGGCAATTCATTGATGGTTGTATCAGTCATAATTATCACACACACTACACAAGGTCAAAGTCTTCAAGTCCTCCTAAAGCTAGGAAGCTACCTTTGTCATCGAAGTCTGAGAACTTAAGTTCTAAGACTCCTAGTTGTGATAATAAGACTAGCCCTAAGAAAGTTGATAAGCATGTTGTTTATGATAAAAATGTTTCTAAGCCTGGTGGACCCAAACTTGTTTTGGTACCAAAGAAGAAGTAATACATTTGTGTTTGCAGGGCAAAGAGAAAGAAAAGAAAGTCATTTGGGTGTTGGACAGTGGATGCTCAAACCACATGACTGGTGATATGGCCCTGCTATCACAGTATGAAGAAAAGGCTAGCCCTATGGTTACTTTTGGAGATGACAGCATTGGTAACACATTGGGATATGGCAAACTGAAAGTTGGTAATGTCATCATTGAAGATATAGCACTGGTCAGAGGGCTTAAGCATAATCTACTAAGTGTTGTTCAGTTTACTGACAGGGGTTTCAAAGTGGATTTTGACAAGGATGAATGTTTTATCACTCACAAAAAGACTGGTGAACTTGCTCTATCTGGAGTAAGGAAATGAATCTTGTTTGTAGCCAATATAGATTCTGCAAGCAAGGTGTTAGGTCCAGTATAAGGGATATATTAAGCTAGAAGGGGGGTTGAATAGCTTAATTACCAATTTAAAAATTGTTATGGCGTTTTAAAAATATTTTCCCTTTTAAATATTTTTACCGAGTCGTTAGCAGTTTATATGTGCAGAAATAAAAGACAAGGGAAGAAAATACCACGTAGAAGATTTTATCTTGGTTCGCGATGGCGCAACCCCTAGTGGATTCGCTCACCCCTACTCCAGTCCCCGAGCTCCTCTCCGGACTCGATATTTTCCCTTAAAATAAACTCGCTCCTTTAGTTGGCGGAGAAGCCTTTAAAACCCTACAAATATTTGTCTTGGTGCGTAGCTACTCGTTACCACCTCAAAATAAATGCAATAAAATACAAGACTCGTCTTGGTGCGTAACTACCTGTTAGCACCTCAAAGTCGTTGTAAACCTACACAACTTATCTTAGACAGCAACTCCCCGCTACTTCTTCAAAGTTGATGTAGAACCTTCGGTGTAGACTATTGATTCTTGGCTTTTGTCGGTCTTGGGTCTTAGATGAAAGGTCTCAGGTCTTTCCTCTTCTTCACGGTGCGAAGACTACTAACTCCCCGTTAGTACGTCTAGGACTTGGGTCTTAGAACGAGAATCACCTCACTTCAACTTCACCTCACTACAAAAGTTAACCAAACAATATCTACGAAACAAATATGGTAAATATATAAAAAGGTTGGATTAGTATGTTACGGTACTTAATCTAAAAGGTAACTTTAATATTCGTGAAAGGATATTAAGTTATATTGTATTTCTAAGTATACTTTCTTTGATATTAAATGATAATCAAAGTATACTTTTAATTACTCCAACTGGATATGAAAATGGATGGAGTAATACATCAAGTCCTTGTTAAATAGCTTCATTGCGTAAGGATCCTTGATTTCAATATGTGTCTTTATTAATTTGCACTTTAAATGGTTAGGCAAATTAAACACCACACACAAGAATATAAACACACACGTACATAAAAGTAACTCGCTTACCTATAGGATAAAACGAGGGCCACTATTATGCGTTAAAATATTATTCAACTCACAAGTGTGAGTATGAGAAAGAAAAATTCAACTCGCAAGTGCAAGGACCGTGAAAGAACGCTATAACACGTTAGCTATATGCGTAGTACGGAAAATAGTAAATAACGGCAAGGGTTAAGTCACACGAGTGGACTTTACGCACAAGCGGTATTAGAACGAAATGTTAATATTCAATTAATAATATTAAGTTATATATTGTGATTTTAACTTCTTCACGAAGTTTATGTGATACGAAGTATTCCTTTAAAGAATGTCCCACGGAGCACTGTTGATGCTAGTTGGGAATCCGTAAAAATACTTAATCGTACCAACTTTGACGTGTGTCAAATATGCAAGTCTTTTTAAGCTACTAGGGTTAAGACTTTTAAGATGTATACTTTCTTTTGATAAAGTCAATGTCAAAGTATAATCTTCTTTGAACTTCATGCAAGAAAAGAGTTTATGTCCACGTAAAATAAAACGTAAGTGCGATAAAACAAGTGGCTAAACTTGTGATTAAAGAAGCTTATGTTAAACGAAGTATTCCTTTAAAGAATTTCCCACGGAGCACTGTAGATGCTAGCTGGGAACCAGTAAGAATACTTAATCGTTACAACCTCGACGTTTGTCGGATAATTACTTTCTCTTTTATAAAGAGACCTTTGGGATCTTTAAAATAGATCCAAGAATAGAGATTAAGATGAAGTATAGAAGTTAAGCACAAATCTCAAATTTATACACAAAGGCGAAGCTAAAAATTACCACTTTTAAAAGACGCCGGAAAAAGTTCGCCGAAAAAATTCGCCGGAGGTTCGGCCGGATTTTTGCACGGTGGTCGAACTTTGGGCAGCCCTTCGGAAGGCCGGAAAGTGGTGGTAGATGAGCTAGCTTAGGTGAACAAAGCTTGGTTGGGTGGAACTAAGCTTGTTGAACAAAAACCTTGAATATATGTATATATATATATAAGAGAGGAGGTTTTTGAGATGAAATATTTGAGAGAAAGTGTTTATGAACTTGAAAGTGTGTATACTTCTAAAAATCCCAGCATGTATTTGGCTCTTAGCTTGTGTTTAAAATGGGTGGATGAGGGGGTTTAGTTATAGAGAGAGTTGGGTGGAATGAATGGTGGAGATTTAGATTTAAGGGAGTGGTTGAGATTAAAAGGGTGTGGATTGGTGACATGGATTTCACTTGGATTGCCAACATGTAAAGTTGTGCTTCTTTGCAAGTGGATGAGCCAAATATCCAGCAACTTTGAATCTATATTATAATATAGCATTCGTTCCGATTAATGAATAAATACGAACAAATTATCGTTAATTAAATACCCGATAAATACGAAAACACCCAATAAATAATTCTAAACTTATGGAGCACTTGGAAATATTATAAAATAATATTCTGGAAAGTTTGGTCAATTTTGGTCAAGGTTGACTTTGTCAAACGTGGTCAACTGTTGACTAATTGTCTCGATTTTTGTTCCCGGACAAAAATTTTCAAAAAATTATGAAACTTTAACCATGCATATAAAATAGTATTTAAATGATCAATCTCAAGTTCCAAGTCATTCTAGAAAGTGGAAGTATTTTATTTGGATTTAAAACAATTAAATCAGCTTTCGGTTCCGAATAAAATACGATTGGTCTTTTCTTGAAAAAGATAAATCTTTAGACCAATGTTTTGACTAGAATAAATACTAGAATATATTTCCTAATATATAAAATGTTTTAAGAGTATAGGAATATTTATGAGTGAATAAAGTCATTTTCTCCAAAATATAACATATTTGAGAAGCGGGAGAAAATTACTTTAAATATTTCTGACATGAGAGGAAAATATTCCTAAAAGTAGAAAGTCTTTTCTAGGATGAGAAAAATATTTTGAGTGTGAAGACAGAATATTTTTCGAATGAAAACTGATCATTTTTTAATTTAGCACGAGCTCTCTAAAGAACGTTAAATCTCGAATATTCTTTGTTCGAGCTTGTTGCCTTATTAATATCGCAACGGAGATCTAAAAAATATCAAACCTTGATATTTCTTCTTCGATCTTATTTCCTTGGTGTAGAGATATATTCCGTAAAAGATATTTTGATTTTTCAGCAAATTGGAATATCTCTTATATTTAAAATAGGATGATAAATTTTGCAAGAATTGATCAATTGACTTTTGACCGAATCAATTAAATAAATGACCTAGTGGATAGGATTCTATGTGTATTTAAATTTTATGTTAAATTCGTACAAATACCAAAATAAATATTATATCGAAGATATCCTTTCAGTCTTCCCCTTTTTGGTATTTGCCAAACAAACATAAAATTTAAATTTTTAAAAGTGTGTGCTTCCCCTTAGTGTATGCATGATATTTGAAAAATATTTTCGCATATAATAAGTAAGGAGAATACTACTTAATATTCCTCTCTAAAGACATTAATTGATTCCTGCAAAATAAAACAAGCAGTCAGATGGTGTAACGAAATATAATGTAGGAAAATTTTAAGTATAGTACCAAAAAATACTATTTTCCCTTCCCCTTTGTAAACGAGAAAATATAATCTTACGTACATGCTTCAAAAATATATAAATTGCAAAATAAAACTTTAGAAGATTATATGCAATTTTCGTGAACTATAGTCAAGATTAGCAGTTTGAATCATAATGCAGTGATCAACTAATTATGTCGAACAATGATCCTTGAAAAATATTTTATTAACATACATGGATACGTTTTATTATTCTCTTCCCCTTTACAATGTATAATGCTTTTTATCACTTAATAGAATAGACAGTTATATTTTATGAGCATTTTAATAGCATGCTTATGAAAAAAAAATATTAGCACTTTGACATTTAGACAATTCTTCTTTTCTGAATACCGTATCATTTTTTATCAAGAAAAACATAACATGTTATGTGTATTTAAGCTGAGAATGCAAGATATTATAAACACAGATTTCACCAGCTTTCAAGTTATACCAATACATTTACACGACTATAATAAGTATTGCAGTTCAGTACATAAGCTAGTGCTAACACAATCCAAGCACAGTTCATAAACCTGTTTAAATACAATGTTGGTAATACACAGTAGTAATACAATACATGGACTATTACCGAAACTCCAGAAATTAATACATGGCTAACACATTCTAGGTAGTCTACAAGCAAAATCATACTACCTTTAACTAGTTCTATTCTTATTACAAACAATTACAACCATTATACAACTGTTACAGGAGAGATTATAAAGGCTGTTTTACATCAAGTAATACTGATACAATCTATACAGTTTACACATGAACTTGTTCTCTTCTAGCCAGTTTCAACCGTATTACACCAACTTTGAAACTACACCTTATAGAATTTTACAATAAGAATTACAATAAGAATTAAGTCAATACATGATCTATTTCTAATACAATCAGATTGCATCACTGTTAAAATTCTTTCTAGAAATGTTACATCACTGTTTTCATAATTGAACAATATCAAGACCACAGCTGCAAAAAAACAGTAATTACCTTTTGAGCATAGTTCCAGCATTGCAGAACTTACCAGATTGCAGAGAAATAGAGAAAGCTAAGGACATAAATTTCAGTACAGAATAAAATAGATACATGATCTATGATTCATGGTGACAAAAGTAATGACATCAGCAACTAAGACAACTACAAAACATATATTACAATTCAAAATTGTTCTTTGTTAATCAATGACCCACACTGATTAACTAGAACAAGGTTCTACAGCCATCTCAACTTACATACCAACTTCATGACTTTATAACAACTCATAACAACTATTACAAACAACCAGTCTTAAGAACAAGATTACAAACCAGCAACCATAGTACATATAAGTCTTAATAGACTTCCAAAAACAAATTACAACATTACAAGCAGAAAGTGCAACCAAGATCAACACAAGTTATCAAAAATTACCAGATAATAGAATACAAGCATAGTGTCAAAAGTAGATCAGTTACCAACTTCAACCAAAAGCAGCATAGATCAGAAATAGCAGCAGTCAACAAAAACAAGCAATCACAGTCAAGCTATAGCATCCTCCATAGCATCCACAAACCCAAATTCACCAACCATGTTAGGGAGACCATTAGAATCAAGCAATTCAACACCAGCACCTACTGATTCTAATTCATTGATTAATTCAGCATCATTAACAGTTTGCACTTGAAAGGTACTCAATATTTCAATGTCTCTCACCCTGTTATTACCTATGGTTATGGCAGCTAGACTTTCTATAAAACTTAACCTTCTTTTTATATCTTCATTTTCAGTTCTAAGCCTCCTAATCTCTAAGCTTTGTTCTTCAAACATAACTCTAGCAGATTCAGTCTTATTCAAATAAATGTCCTCTTCCCTAATATTTCTAGGAAGATCAGTTGC
The DNA here is from genome assembly GCA_036435485.1 of Saposhnikovia divaricata. Lineage (NCBI taxonomy): Eukaryota > Viridiplantae > Streptophyta > Magnoliopsida > Apiales > Apiaceae > Saposhnikovia > Saposhnikovia divaricata. The sequence continues at coordinate 59,401,917 of CM071597.1, read as the reverse complement.
AAAAACATCTTGAGGTTGACATAAGACTAAGGGAACTTGAGGCCTAATATGGTCAGGGGTAATATGAGAGTCAGCAATAGAGGAGTGATCAAGATGAGTGTGAATGTGGCAGATGTTAAAGATAGAAGATATCATAAGCCCATAGGGCATGTAACCAACAATGTTTGCATTTTTCAGATTTAAGAGAATCACATAAGAGATGTTGAAATCAATTTTGTTAATAGACAATAAAAATAGAACTTTCATGTCAAAGAAATCAGAGTACATACTTTGATTTGGTTTGGGAAAAACATTAGCTCTAACAAACAAAGCTAAATTTTGAAAGAGAGGAGTAAAATGCTTGTAGTGAATGCTACAATGCTTATCACAAAGGCCAAGAGGCACATCAGATTCACACAAGACAGATAACATGATTTTGAATTCATCCTTATTAAACATGAAATGTGAATAGATGTCAATACAAGGATGTTCATTATCAATCAAACATGCAGGTAGATGAAGTGTAATGTTGATGGTTTTATGGTCTACTAAGATGGTTTTATTATTGACACATGTAGTAAAATGCATGACTCCATCTAGACCCTTAATAATCCTCATGTTACAATAGAATTCTCCAAAAAGATGTGTGAAATACCTCTTTCCTAAGTGAGTCATTAATCCTTCCCATCTAGCCCTTTTTATGACAGTCTCTACCTTACCAATAAAGTGTATGTTTATGCCAGGTTGGACATTTTTGGTCATGTCCTTGAACTTTTTAGTGTGTGAAAGGTTGATTAGTTTAGGAGGGGTAAACGTTTTGGAATGATTTGAGGGTTAGGGTTTGGAAACTGTTTTCTTGAATAGACTTTTGGCCAATAGGGCTTTCTAGGTCTAGGGCTGTTAATGGTTGGGACTTGGAACTTAGAGCTTTGGTAGAAGGGAATTGATGGACTCTTGAAATGTGTCATTTGTTTCTTGATATTTCTGAGTTTTTGTATTCTAGGGGGAATCACCCTAAAGTGAGAAGTTCTTGAATGTATAAACTAATGTTCTTCCATATCTTCAAGAAGAAATGGACTAGAGGAGTTTGGTTTAGGGTTATCGTTGGAAGGAAGTTTATGAAACTCCATGTTTTTGAATGAGTGTATAGGGGTGTGTGTGTGTGTGTGTGTGTGTGTGTGAATGGACTCATGCAATGACATACATTTATAGATAAACACATAAATTTGAATTTTGAAGATTAACACTATTCATGCACAAATACAAATGTCAAAACAATGTGAAATTCAAGTGAGAAGCAGTGGATAAAATTTTGAAATTCGGATATTTTTGTATAAGGTCAAGATGCAGATTTTGAAAACCAATACATCAAGTATAGATATAACTGGTCAGACAGTATAATGCATATAGTTAATATAAAGGAATAAGGAATATATTTAAGAAGGAATAGAACCAAAAAGTCTTCTAAAAACAGAACATAATACACTGCAAGCACTATTTTGGAAAGCACGGCAGACAAGGGCTGTATAAAAAGGACACAAAAGGACAGGGGTCCTACTATGACGTCATGTAAGTTTGAAAAACAAATTGCAGGTCTTTTGTAAATATGCACTAAGTATTTAATGTTGTACAAATGATTGATGTGAAGTCGACACTCTTTAAAAGTTGCAAGATGCTTTGAAAAGTCAAATTATGATTTTATAATCTAGATGCCAACTGTGAATCATGTAACACTTATCAACACATAGTTTTATCACACATAATGTATCAGTTAGCACACAAGATAGTGCAGTATACCATAAACAGTCCAGACAACATATAAGAAATGTAACATACAAAATGTGCATTCAAGTTGTAACAATTTATTATTATGAATGTCTTAGAACTATGTGGCCAATCACACCAGTGATCCAGATACTGGGATTCTCTAAGGGATTCCCAGCCAGGTCTTAGTGCAAGGGCATTGTGTGTGTAGTGACATGCATGAATTATTTCTAAGAATTTCAATAACCAACATCAATATCTTAGGTCATATCTCGTAGTAAATGTTTACATGAAGGACTTCTTTGAATCCAAGTCATACACAAATTAATTTCTAGGTAATTAATGAATCAATGGACTACTACTGATATTTATTTATAACATGAATCAGCAAATAACAATGATCCATACTATGTCTCACAAAGGCAACTTGGACACATACAGGCATTCCAAAGTGAACATTTCAACTTATTTGATCACATGATTTACTTAGCACATAATAAAGATATGTCATTCGAACCAAGGATGTGCACATAATATATCAAAGTATATCTAATTTCAAAAAAATATGTCATTTTATATTTTCAATTAGACAAAGCATTTACAATAGTAAGATCAAAAATTCGTTTGACTTAAGAGTTCAATTAATCCATGAAGAATAGTCAAGTCAATATCTCAACAAAATTTGAACCATAGTAATACAGCAATATAGATCATATCAAGGTACTTATAAAATCTTTTACATATAAATAATTATTCTCTATTGGTCAAACAAGAGATCCAGTCACAGGGTTACTGTTAGGAATAATTCATAAGTTGTGATGTTAAGAATAGAATTTTGCTTATACTTCTTGTATATCCTGATCTTATAAAGGATTTAGCACTTTGTATAGGATATATGTGTTAGACAGTAATCTGTATAGTTTAGTTAGGAACAGTGCGTCAAAGACTACATTTCAGGAACTAAGAGCAGATCCTGATACAGTAAGTCAGATCCTGATCAAATACTGATGGGATGATCAGATCTTGATGCAATGGAAAATCCTGATATCAGTCGTGTTACTGATGATGTCATTATGGATGCTACAAAAACTGGCAAGTGCTATAAAACAGGATCGTTGTTTTGAAGAACAAGCAAGAAGATATCATGAAGGAAAGAATTTTCTATTGATGGAAACTATCAACTGGATGACAGAACATTGTCATGTATAGATCATTACTTTCTGTTATTAGTTGATAGGTAGCATAATAAATACTCTCTCAATATCATTGTAAAAATAGCGAGTGAGTTCATAAGGTTTGTATTCGAGAGTTCGAAACAAACAGAGAGAGAGAGAGATTTGTATTGTCATCAGCTGCTAAAGGTATTGTACACCTTTGGTAGAGTTTGTATTTGATTTATTTAATACAAACAAAGTTTGATTCATTCGTTTGTTCTTGTTCATCTAATCAAGCAAAAATCAGGCACGATTATATAACTTGTATTCAACCCCCCTTCTACAAGTTATTTGAGTTAACAATTGGTATCAGAGCAGGTTGGTTTCAAATAATCATAAAGATCTGCAATCATGTCTGGTTACAAGGATGGTAATACTAAGATCCCTATGCTCAAGAGAAACGAATATACTCTATGGGAAGTGAAGATGTTGCATCACCTGGAAGCAACAGATCCTGATTATCTTGACAGAATCAGAGATGGGCCTTTCTTTCCAACAAGGCTTGATCCTCAAGAAACTATCGAAGGAAAAGTTGTTCCAGAACATACAGCAGAGAAGTCTAAATTTGAATGGACAGATAAGGAAAAGGAGAACGTTCTTAGGGATGCTAAAGTGGAAAATATACTATTCAACAGTCTTGATTCTGTTCTCACTAACTATGTTCTCTCTTGTAAAACTGCTAAAGAGATATGGGACAATCTAAAGGTTCACTATGAAGAAACAAAACCTGTCAGGAAGAATATGAGGACACTTCTCATACAAAAGTACGAGTACTTTGAATCCAAGTCTGGTGAGTCACTTACTGACACCTTTGATAGGTTTACTAAACTCATCAATGAGATGGCTATGCATGGTAAATATTATGACTTGGAGGATATGAATACTAAGTTCATGAAAGCTCTTCCTGATTTCTACAATGAGAAGATATCTGCAATTGAGGAAGCTAATGATCTGGATGAAATATCATTAGAAGCAGTTTATGGAAAATGGAGAGCTTATGAACTTGACAGGCAGCAGAAAAAGAGCAGGAGTGAAAGAAAGATGAAAACTGTTGCACTCACTGCTCAATCTGAATCAAAGAAGCTTCTAGAAGAAAAGTCTGAATTTACTGAAAGAGACTTGAGGAAGAAGAAGAGCAAAGAAAGTTCTGAGTCAGAGACTGCAGATATAGACTCTGAAGATAATGATTCTGAATCAGAGATGCAAGAACTCTTTGCTATGTTTGCTAAAGCTTTCAAGAAAGGAAGATTCAACAGGAGAAGATTTAGCAAAGGATCTTTTCAGAAGAAAGAGGAGAAGAAGAGTGACAAAGGCAAGAGTACAATTATCAAGCTTGATAAGGCCAAAATCAAGTGCTTTAACTGCAGTGAGCTTGGACACTTTGATAGTGAGTGCAAGAAGCCTAGGAATTCAGGGAAGGGTAATGCACTCATGGTCACACAGAAGGATTGGGCAGACTCCAGTGATTCTGAAGATGAATTGGATTATGACAACATTGCATTGATGGCAAGTGCTTCAGACAAGCCTGGATCTCCAAAGAAAACTTCTTCATCTTCTGTTAAGGTATCACTTCACTCTCTTGATTCATTTGATAACTTAGATTCTGATGATATTAGATCTATTCATGTTGAGTTTAAGAATCTTATGACTAATTTCAAAATTCTTGCTAGTGAAAAAGATGAACTTAAGGCTAAGAATCATGAATTAGTTAGTAGAAATAATTTTCTTGAATCTGAGTTAATTAAAATTGAAGAATATAGGTTAAGTTCTGATAAAGCTAAGTATGATTATGGTGTTATCCTTGAGGCTTATGACTATGTCAGAAAAGAACTAGAGGAAGAGAGAGATATGATAAAAACCATTAACACTTCTGGTAAAAAGACTCAAGAAATCATTAACAATCAAATTCTTGGTAAAGTCTATGGCTTAGGTTTTGGAAAGAATAAAAGTGAAAATTCTGTAGTTATTTTCTTGGATGATAGGAAAGAAGAATCTAGCATGTAACACCCCTAGATCCGGGGTCAGGGAATCTGGTGGTTACGGTCTTACATCCATTCATAATACTTGACTTGAGTCCACAATAAATAAATCACAGGCTGTGACCCCACAATAATATCCACTCACACACACAACAGTTATAGTCCCAGAGATGAAATTGAAATAAGTCCATAATATCAGAGTTTACGAATAAAAGTTATTACAAGCCAAATGATATGTTTAAAGGTTTTGCCGTTGATTAACGTTAATGTTACATATAAATAGACTGATAAATAAAAGCTGCCTATCTATGCTACCTCAGCAATGGCAGCAAGGACATCAGCGGGTAGTCCTCGAACGGCGGTAACCTGCTTGCGCCGAGTGCGCCTGACGCGGGCCATCTGTCCTAGCTGTTGTTGTGACATAATATGAACAAAGCAAGGGTGAGCGAAAGCCCACCAGCAATAATATAACTGAGCAGTGATACATATATACAGCAGTTCAAAATATCCTTTGAAATCATATGCCATGCATTAATGAAGTTATTGCCAGTATAATATAAAGGATGAAGTTACCAGGTAACTCAAAGTATTTGTTTGTAGAAATATCTGCTACATCAAAAGTAAGCGAGATATTCTCATTGTCATTAAAAAGAGGAACTTGCATGAAAAGATTGCAATTCCAGTTATGAACACTTTTCCAGCTCTGCCAACAGTAATCATGTTGCAGGAAATAAATAAGTTTGGATGATGAACCAATGATGGAGTATTCACCGCGCCCGCTGTTCCAACCTTGATGATCAGTCGAGATCGTACAGCTCAAATTAGATTTACTACCGGTAGAAGGAAGAACTGACGGCTTTACTTGTATACCGCCTTACTAGCTCTCCCCGGCCAACGGTTGGGCCAAAGGGGATGGACCGGCGCTACTCGGCCTCTTACACGACTCCTAGTTCAAATAGAATTCATGATTCTGAATGTAACGTTCGTCCCCCTTTCCCCAAGTATAATACTTGTTGATAAGACTCCACAAAGTAGTCGTATCTAGTTGGAAAGGAAAATTCACCAATAACTTCCAAGCTATTGCTTGGTAACGAATATCAACTTGTTCCAACAATCTTACCCCTCGAAAGATGAGAAGGTAACCAACGACTTAATAAGTCAATAGCACCCGAGTTGCGAGTGAAGAGAATACTTTATGACCGGGAAGTCGACAAGATAAATAACATTTTCCAAGTAAGGTTCCCTTATTATTAGGGAGATAGACTCAAAGAAGAATGATGTCTGAGAACCTTTCTTGATATATGCTTAATAATAATATGACTCCGAAATATTTTCTGTAATAATCGAAGAAGATAAACCTTATCGAGGTTATTCTAAGTATAGAATAAATATTCAGAAAATATTTATTGAATTAAAATATTTTACAGAATATTTAGGAATATAAAAGAATACCTTTAATCAGAGTATTTCTCAAATAATCCTTGAAGAAATATCGAGAGAATATTTATTGCATAATTAAATATTCAAATGAATATTCAAAATAATATTCATTAATTAATAAGACCTGAAAGGAATATTTAAAATATTTAAAATAATATTCGATGATTAAATAGAACCCTGGATGAATATTCAAAATAATATTCATAATTAATTAGGAATTTAAATGAATATTGAAAAAGTAATATTCATTTAATGAATAATATTCTAAATGAATATCAAGTAATATTCATTTAGTAATCCGAGCTTTAAAGGAATATTCGAGATAAGACTCGATAAATAAATCAAGCTTCAGATGAACATTAAAATAATATTCATCAGGTAATTACTATCTTAAATGAATATTCAAAAGTAATATTCATTTAATGAATAATATTTAAAATGAATATCCAAATAATATTCGTTTAGTAGTCCAACCTTTAGAAGAATATTCGAAATAATAATCGATAAATAATTCGACTCTGAATGAATATTTAAAAAAAATATTATTCGTCGAATAGTTACGTTCAAATAATTATTTGAAGTAGGGATCGTTAAATAAATAATCTCGAACGAATATTCAAATAATATTCGTCGCCCGAATAATGGAAAATATTTACTTAGATATTTTCTTTCGAGGTAATCTCGATACGTCAAGAAATATTGACTCCCGGTCTATATTTGATGAATAAGATGGATACGCCCTTCTATGAGGGTCTTACAATAACTGGCTTATAATTGATACGTTAGCTATTTAATTTATAAGCCAATAAACAATCAGGGAACAAGCATAACGATATAACTTGAAAGTAGGCATGCATGCTATGGCATATGTATAACAGAAAACATATATATATATATTCAATCACAACAACAGCCTAAAAGAAGGGAATTGAAACTTGCTTGGTAGTCGAGTACGATAAGGGGTAGTGGTAGCGGGTCCCGGATCAGCTTGGTGATCTATAAATAGCCAAGGCATTCGGGATTAATCACTTAACATCTTAAAAGTTAAGTTATACTTAAATCGAAACACGTTCTCAAGTTATCTCGTTATACCCCTTTTAGTGGATTCCTTTTTATCATTGATCCGACCCGACATTCGTTCGTTAATACGACATGTCACTGTACTTATACTTGGGACATACTTAAGTCATACAAGTTCTAAGGTCGATCATTACGAACCAATATTATACTCCGAGTTTTATCGCCCGTTTTCTAAGTGTTTTACCGAAGTTATAATAGAGTCGTCTTTTAGGGGTTCGTTCGCGTTTAACCTCGACTCGAATATTTTTAATAAATCGAAAAACGATCCTTTTTACATACGGTTTTCTTTCACACCTTCCTTTTTACCTCTAGTATTTATTTACCAAGATTTGTCAAGACTTTACATATTTTACCATGGTTCAATTTCAGTTACGAATTCTCGGTTACGGTTTCGAAATACTTTTAGTAAACCGGCCGTAACTCCTAAACCGTAAGTCCGTTTCACACGTACCTTATACCAAAACGAAGCTTGGAACATTATCTATCATATCATGGCAGATTGCAAAGCTAGGCAGTGTGTTACATCTACTGTCCAAGTTGTTTTTCTTAAGGTTAACGAAATTTCGGCATTACGACGGCTATATATCGAATGTTCCAAAAATTATAACAATCCAACCAAGCCACACCGGGCATCCACACAACTTATCACATGATTATGAACATCATCAAGTCCAGATCATACCAGTTTACCACAATAATTAACTTGCTTTCTTGCTCAACTAAATCACTTACTAATTATGCTTATAATCATGCTAACATCATAACCAAGCTTAGCTCATCAAAAACATCCATAAACTTAAAGTTGATCTAGGGTTTCAAGAGTGTTATACCTTATTGAGAGTATGTACTAGCCTTACAAAGCTTGTTATAGTCCTTGGATAGCCTTAGGGTAGCTAAGATCAATCATGAAAACAAGAAAAATCAAAGATTAGTTCATGAAACACTATTCATCCTCCTCTTTCATGATTTTTTTGAAAATGGAAACAAAGGAGTTTGGACTTGAAATTTTTAGGAGATTGCTTTTATGAAATATAGGACTCACCATAAAAATTTGATGATCAAACAAGGAGTGGAAGCTTGGTTTGGAAATCTAAAAATTCCAAAAATTCGAAGTCTTGTTTCTTGAGGGGAAAAATAGGGTGATTTTCTTGAATTTATTTACCTATCCAAACGATCTTCAAAAATTATGAAATTTTGAAAGAATACTCTACATATATTGAGGAAGCTATGGTTAAAATTTGGTGATCTATGAATGGGTAGAAGTGGAGATATGAATTTTTCTTTGAGGAGTGTTCTTGCTTGGCAGTTTTGAAGAATGGAGAGAATGGAGTTGTTTTGCTTGGTTGAATTTCAATAATGCATAAAGTGATGTAAGTTGGATAATATCTCATCCTAAAGCTACTTTAATAAAGGTGTGATGCAATGCATGATGTCATTTGGGGCATGTGTCAAGAGGTGTGTTAAAGAAGTTAACACTTGGTTGATCTTTGGATGGAATTCATGCTAAGTATTAGTTCCAATCTCTAAGTGTGCTAGTTACTTGAGTCACCACTTGGTTGCTAGATATTTATCACTTGCACATGCATGCATCTTGCTTTCTGCTTGCCCCTTTTGTCCGTTTATTTCTCAATTCATTGATCGTTCGTAGGAATAACTCATTCGTTTCTAGTTAGGGTTTTACCGAAACCTTCTTAATATCAATACTATCGTTCTCCATCTTTCTTAATACTTCTCGAATTTAAATTCCTTAAATTCCTTTAATGAATCCTTAAGTCTTGCAGTGTCCAGGGAAAACTCGGAAAAAATAAAAGTGATATTTTTCAGAATCTGATAACCTTTACATACACTTATTTTCCCCTTGGATCCTTAATACGAACTCAGAAATCCGTTCCGGGTTCTTCTATATAGCGTCGTCTAATAATATTCCAAAATTCCACCAAAAACATTAGTCACTCTTTATTCCATCTTTATTCCATATATTTATAAAATTTCCTTGTTCTCTTTCGGACGTTCCTTCTCTTCTCAACGCTTAATAAAAAGTTTTAATTCTACCGAAAATTTGGGTTCTTACATAGCATATCCAAATCTGAAGGTAAGAAGATAGTTTCTGAACCTAAACATGTTAAATTTGTTGATTCTAAAGGCACCCCAGTTGTGCACAAAAGAATTAACAATAGCAATTCAGATGAGAGAGTGTTAGAAAAACCTAAGAATGGCAACATAGGTTTTCTGTCTAAGTCTCAGTTGAAACAGAGACTAGAAGGTATTTCAGAGTCTAGCAAGATCAGAAGAAATAGGAATGGAAAAGAAGGTATTAACAAAGAGAATAATTACAAGAATGTACCTGATGCACCTAGGAAGAAATGCTATAAATGTGGAAATCATAATCATTTGGCCCTAGACTGTAATCAAAAACCTTCTTGGAAAACTGAGTCCAAATTCCCCAAGACTCAGAGAATTCAATACTAACCACAAGAACCCTGTTATCATTGTCGTAGTTTACTTCATTCCATTTATATGTGTAAGGAATATCATGAACTGTATTATGACTATTATTCTCTGAAATCTGAAACTCCTAGTCACAAACAGTTTATGAAATCAGAGTCTAAGGTTGACTCTGCAACAGGTAAATCAAAAGTAAATTCTTCAAATCCTGTTGGTTCAAAAGTTAGTAAGAAAGGATCTAATCAAAGTTGGGTCCTAAAAAATTCTAACTAGCTACTTTTTGTTTGCAGGGCACTGGAAAGAAGCATTCAATTATCTTGGACAGTGGATGCTAAGAAGTCCCTGCTTACAAAGTTTGAAAGGAAAGCTGGCCCAGTAATATCCTTTGGAGATGGCAACAAAGGAGAAACTCTGGGATATGGCTCAATTATTTTGGGGAATGTCATCATAGAAAATGTAGCACTGGTTGAAGGCTTGAAACACACACTTTTAAGCATAAGTCAACTGGGTGATAAGCGTTACCAATCAATCTTTGACAGTGAAGGATGTAAAATCTTAAATATGAAGAATGGAGACATTGTTCTGACTGGTCGGAGACATGGTAACATATATGAAGCCAGCTTGAGTGATACATCTAAAGGAACTGTCAGATGTCTTTACAGCAAGGCATCAAATGATGAAAGCTGGAACTGGCACCAGAAGCTCTCACATCTCAATTTCAAGAAGCTTAATCAACTTGTTAAGCACCATCTAGTGAGAGGCCTACCTCATAAAAAATTCAATTACGAACCATTTCACATGCTGCATCTTGATTTATTTGGTCCAGTAAACATTATGTCTATCAGCAAGAAAAGATATGCTCTAGTTATAGTGGATGATTACACAAGGTTCGCATGGGTATTCTTTCTACACTACAAGGATGAAGCTCCTCAGCAAATCATTGAACTTGTCAAGAATATTCAAAATAGCTCTGAGTACAAGGTCAAAGTGCTCAGAAGTGACAATGGTACAGAATTTAAGAATTCTACAATGGAGGAGTATTGTGTAGACAATGGAATTACTTAACAGTTTTCTGCACCTGGAACACCTCAGCAGAATGGTGTAGTAGAAAGAAAGAACAGAACTCTCATAGAGGCAGCAAGAACCATGCTTGCAGATGCAAAGCTTCCAAACTATTTCTGGGCAGAAGCTATTAACACTGCATGTTTCACTCAAAATTGTACCTTGGTAAATGGCCATGGAAAGACTCCTTATGAGATGATCAAAGGAAAGAAGCCAAGTGTGAAATACTTTCACATCTTTGGATGTAAATGCTATGTCCTGAAAGTTCATCCAGAACAACTTGGAAAATTTGAAGCCAAATCGGATGAAGGAATCTTTCTAGGATATTCAGCATCAAAGGCCTTCAAAGTATACAATCTCAGAACTCACATTGTTATGGAATCAATTCATGTTGCATTTGATGATAAGAAGTTTGGAATTTTGCAAACTGATGAAAGCCATGACAATCTGGAATTTGAAAATCTTAAGTATTCTGAGATTCTCTCCAGTGATGATGAAGGTTCTCCAGAGGATATCTCTATTACTTCACAAAGGAATGCTACTGTTGAGGGGGAGCAATTCAATCAAGGAGAACACAGTACTGGTCAGGATCAGACTAGTCTTTCAGAGTCTACTTCATCAGGAACTGATCCTTCAGAGTCTAATGAAGGAAGATCAGAAACTAGCAGCAGTATTGAATCCACTGATTCTACTGATCAAGGGAGAGCTTTTAAAGGAAATGAACAGTCTTCTACAAGAAATACCACTAACTTAGGGGGAAAGTCTAGCAGGAGAAATCTACCACCTGTTAGAAAATGGACAAGGGATCACACTGAAGATTTGATTATTGGTGATCCAAATAGTGGTGTTCGAACTAGAAGATCAATTCAAAGTGAATGCTTGTACAGTTGTTTTCTCTCAAAGAATGAATCTAAGAAGGTTGAAGAAGCCTTACAGGATCCTGATTGGGTAATAGCAGTGCAGGAAGAATTGAATGAGTTTGAGAGGAACAAAGTTTGGAAACTGGTACCAAGACCTAAAGATAGATCTATTATTGGTGCTAAATGGGTTTTCAGAAACAAGCTAGATGAATCTGGTATGATTGTAAGAAACAAAGCAAGACTGGTGGCCAAGGGTTATTCTCAGGAAGAAGGAATTGACTATGATGAAACCTTTGCACCTGTTGCAAGATTGGAAGCAATCAGAATGTTTCTTGCATTTGCAGCTCATTCAAAATTTAAGGTATACCAGATGGATGTAAAGAGTGCTTTTCTTAATGGCAAGCTTGATGAGGAAGTGTATGTGGAGCAGCCACCTATTTTTGTTGATCCAAAGTTTCCAAATCATGTCTACAAACTTGACAAGGCACTCTATGGACTAAAGCAGGCACCAAGAGCATGGTATAAGACTTTGTCTAAATTTCTTCTTGAAAATGGCTTCACAAGAGGAATAATTGACAAAAATTTATTCTTTAGAAAGATAAAAGGTGATTTGCTTTTAGTTCAAGTTTATGTTGATGATATTATATTTGGTTCTACTAATGAAAAGTTATGTGCTAAGTTTCGCAAGCTTATGCAGTCTAAGTATCAGATGAACATGATGGGTGAACTAAATTACTTTTTAGGCATGCAGGTCAAACAGACTGAGACTGGTATCTTCATTAATCAGTCAAAGTATATCAAAGATCTTTTAAAAAGGTTTGACTTTCAAGATTGTGCAGTTGCAAAGACACCCATGGCAACAGCCACTAAGCTAGACTCTGATCCTAAGGGAAAGAGTGTTGATAACACTAGCTATAGAGGCATGATAGGTTCACTGTTATATTTAACTGCAAGTAGACCAGATATAATGTTTTCTACCTGTTTATGTTCTAGATTCCAAAGTGATCCTAAGGAATCTCATTTAATTGCTGTGAAAAGAATTTTTAGATATCTCAAGGGAACTCCAAATCTTGGTTTGTGGTATCCAAGAGAATCTGATTTCTCCCTAATTGGCTATTCAGACTCTGATTATGCAGGGTGTAAAATAGACAGGAAAAGCACTACAGGTACATGTCAATTCTTGGGAAATAGATTGATTTCTTGGGCAAGCAAGAAGCATCAATCAGTTTCAACCTCAACTGCAGAAGCTGGATACATTGCAGCAGGCAGTTGTTGTGCTCAACTCCTTTGGATAAGAAATCAGTTGATGGATTATGGTATGACACTTAGTAATATTCCTATGTTTTGTGCTAATACTATTGCTATCAAAATTGCAGAAAATCCAGTCCAACATTCAAGGACTAAGCACATTGATGTCAGGTATCATTTTATTAGAGAACATATTGAAAATGGTACTGTGGAACTTCATTTTGTTCCTACTGACAAACATCTTACAAATATTCTAACTAAACCACTTGATGAGGCTGCATTTATTAGATTGGATAGTAAGTTAGGAATGTTAAATTTTTAGATCTTTAACATCTGCACAAGTAGCAAGGTATGTTGTTTCAGTTTATAGACTTGATATTTTTGTCAGGATCTATACTTGATAGTTAAATGCTTAAGCTGTAACATTTTATCTTGATAAATTTCAGTATGATAGACTTATTAATAAACATCAGGATAAGGATTGCTATCAGTATGCTGACGTCATCAGTATTGACATCAGGATTGTATTGTCAGTATTAGGATTGTGAAATTTGTGTGTCTTATTGTTTCAAATTCTGAAGTTCATGTTCTGAGTTTTGTTAAAGTCTATATTAGTAAGTTTTACCACATGCATACTGATAATTTATATCATTATTCAGATCAGTCAATAAACAACGATAGACAAGTAGATAATAAGAAAACTTGTATTTTCATTAATCAAAAGCATTACATACATGGAAATGAAATACCATTCTTCTTTTTGTATAACTACTACTGATAATTTTATTCTTGTCTAAAGTTTTTGCTGCTTCAATCCTCAACGATCGACTTCAGGACAAGGAGCATCTCAAGATTGGATTCCTTGTCTGGGCGACTTGAATGAGAGCAACTGACTCATCTTCATGCTTATTGAATAAAATGAATAGCATCTCAATAAAGATCAACCTCAGACTCTTCGCCAAATTCTTCATCCTCAAGGTGTGAAGAGATTAGAGGAGAATTGTATCCAACTGGTAGATGTTTTAGAGGAGATTAGTGGAAATCATCTGAGTTAAGACCAACCATATCTAACTTGATGAGAAAAGTCATATTTTCTAAGAGATAGTTTACTTGCTCCTGATCATCAAGAGTAAAGAACTTCTCAGTGGTAATGAACCAAAAGTTAGGGTTTATATGAAGATTTTGGTTGAAAGCCATGATGAAAAGAGAAAAGAATGAAAAGGTTTTGGAGAATGGCATAAGACATTAGTTTCTTTTATAGAAAGACGTGGAAAGCTGAACAGTCATTTGGGGGATATCAATGCAGTCAGTCATAATTATGTGTGACTGTATTTCTTGTATTTTCAAGAAATATTGAACGAATCTAACCAATTGATTTTGTTCAGATTATTTATTTCTTTTACATGTAAAAGAAAATGCCACGTGGAAACTCCATTTAGTCTCTGGAATCAGGATGATATTGATCAGGAATACAAGTGTGTTCACATCAGGATTAGTAATTCTTTCTATTCAGAAATCATATTGAATCGTGTGATTATCTTGATGAGAAGATTACATCAGGAAAAGGAAGCTGATCAGTATTGATTTTTATCTTGATTTTACCTTGATTTAATTTACTTGAAATTAATTTTGGATTTTATTTTCCAAAAGTCGTGGGTAACTGTATTTTTCAGGGACTGACACCTGTCAACCTACGTGTCAACGTGGGATAATGGGTCTGAAGGATTTTTGAAATATAATTATTTTGACACTCTAATCGTGTAATTGCTTTCTCTAATTTCATTTTCTAAAGCAAAAACACTCTTGAGTTTTCAAAATCACTAATCAATTTCAAAGATTTCTTAAGTTCTTTTCAGATCAAAATGGCAACTCAAAGAAGACTACCCAAATCAGTAGCTTTTAAGTTTGGTGACTTTGATTTTATGGTGAACAATCATGTTGCAGCTATCACCAACAAGGAAGGGGTGTCAACTGATTTTCACCCAATTATGGACTTTATGGCGAAAGGACCATTAAGTTATGCCTTGATAGCATCTCCACAAATTAATCAAGTAGCTATTTCACAAGCTTGGGAGAATACTGAGGTAATTGATTCTACTCAGAGTCAATCAGGTAAGATTGTTCTACACTTAGGACAAGACTCATTTGATATTACTGAATCGGTTGTTAATTCAGTACTTCACTTACCTGTTAGTACGAATTTTGAGAATGAACCATCTGATGATGATGTTAGAACTATGTTATCTGAGTTAGGGTATAATGGACCTCTAGATAACATGAGCCAGTTAAATAGATTCTTTTGTTAGGAAAGAATGGTCTTTCTTTTTTGATCAAATTGCTAAATGTTTTACCAGTAAATATAGTTCTTTTCAGCATATTACTGCTTTTACATCACATATTGCATATGGCTTGCTTTATAACAGAGCAATTAATTTTAGTCACATTATCTTAAGTCAGATGTGTATTAAACTTAGGTCAAGAGATCATGACAGGAATATGGTTTATTATCACAGATTCATGCAACTATTTATTAACCATTTCATTCCTAATGTTGAAGCTAGATTTGGTAGAGAATATTGTGTTTCTTCTTATGTACAACAAAAGAGAATTTTCTCTGACATTACAAAGAAGGACACTGAAAAGAATCTAGATGAAATACCTGCATTACACTATCCAAATCATGTTCAGGTACTTCTAAGAACTCATCTTCCTACTATCTATAATTCTTCTTTCTTTGGTGGTGAAATGACTCAGGAATCTCAATTGGAGGATGTTAGAAATAATTGATGTGAATATTAATCAGTGTTTAAGTGTTACAGTGATAAATCAGAGTTTAGCTGGAAGCAGTAAGAGTTTAGTTAAACGCTGTGTTAGTCACAGAGGCATGCCTGAATACATCTAATAACAAGCCTAAGTATGTGTAATGCTATGCATTACCTACATGACCTCTTAACTGAGGAAACCTCTAGTTGTAGAGTTTCTATTTGTTATGTACTTGTAATAGGCATCAAATTCTAGTTGTGTAACTGTACTTATAAAGTCAAGAATAATGCTTGAAAGAAGTTCCAAGGTTCATGCCTCAAGCAAGGAGATAAAGACTGCCAAATAATCACAGTTGGGATTTGAAGAAATGAAGAATTTGCCTAAGTACCAATTCGAGAAGTACATTTGTCTATTCGAGAAGTCTAGCATTCGAGAAGTCAGAGATTCGATATCTCAGAAGACATCATTCGATATCTCTGAATACACTGTTCGATATCTCATTCGATATCTCAGAGATTCGATAAGTCTATTACTCTATTCTAGAACTCATGGAGTCAACAAGTCAAAGCATCATTCGAGTTCTCTAAGAGTCAACAAGTCAATGCTCTATTCGATATCTCAAGGACTAAAGAAGCTATTCGACATCTCAGGGATTCGATATGTCAAAATGCTCTATTCGATATCTCAAGGAGTCCCAGAGAAAAGAGCTATTCGAGAAGTGATTCGATATGTCAATATAACTCTATTCGAGAACTCAGAGTTATCGATTAAGTCAACTCGAGTTCTCGAATCAATCACTTAACCACTTCTCGAATACATTCTTGGAGACAAAATACTGAAGAATTGTACAAGTCAAAAACCTGCAACAAGCCAAGACGCTTTATTTGACTATGTACTATAAAGCACATTGGAAAGCCTACAAAGAAGCTTGGAGAGATAAGACAAAGGGACAAGGAGCTAAAGAAGTGGATCTGAACAGGCTTTGCAAAGTCAAATCAGTAGCCGTTTGGACTCTTACTCAAATGAGATAGACATACTGGAAAGTAGTTTGTTTTACCTACCTTATTTGTAGTAAGTAGGTGTATCCATGTCTATAAGGATACAGCCTCACTTCCTTAGCAGACAAGTTTTTTTGAGATAAGATCAGAAGAAATATCTCTCTGAGAAAAACGAAGCTGAGAATACTATCATTTGTATTCACAGATTGTAGAAAAATCTTTATCTAATAAAATATTAGATTAAAGTGATATTGTGTTGTGTTTGTCTTTGTTATCTGCACTTACATATCTCACATACTCAACACATATCTTGCTGCAAAGATTCAAGAACAAAGAAAAGTTCAATAATCCATTCACCCCCCTCTGTATTCTTTTACTGTATTCAATACTCAACAAGTGGTATCAGAGCAGGCTGTTTAATCTAAACAGAAAACGATCATGAGTTCGAATACACCAAAGACTACAGGTACGGTGAAGGTCCCTAAGTTCGATAAAGAGAATAACAACCTTTGGAAAATAAAAATGTTGTTGTTCATCAAAGCTGCCAATCCTCTCTACCCTGACATCCTCAAGAATGGTCCATTTGTACCACAACAAGAAATTGCTGAATCTACAGTGGGCACAATAGTCATTCCTAGATCATATGTTGAAAAAGAGCCATCCAAATGGACGGACTCAGAGAAGGAAAAGGTTGCCCTAGACAGTCATCTCATGTTGCTGATCATAGACTCCATGGATATGTCGATGTTTGCCAACATAGCACCATGCACATCAGCCAAGGACATGTGGAACCACATCGAGGTGTTATGTGAAGGGACAGAGGAGGTAAGAGAGAATAGGAAACAGATACTGGTCACACAGTATGAGGCTTTCATGGCACAGTCCAAAGAAAGTATTAATGATATGTTTGAGAGATTTCACAAGCTGGTGACTGAGCTTCAAATGAATGGGAAGGTTTACAGAACTAAGGAATTAAACATGAAGTTTCTACTATCTGCACCAAACCATCTAGAGCAAAGGGTCATATCTCTAAGAGAAAGAGATTTGAACAAAGTCTCATATGATGTGCTCTATGGGGTTTTAAAGACTCATGAGCTTGAGTTGCTTCAGAAGAGGGCTATCCAAGCCAACCAAGGCAGAATGATAAACACATCCTGTGCCTTGATTGTCAACAAATCCGTTCAAGACCTGGAAGCATCTGCAAGTCAACTGAGAATAGAAGAGATAGTAGATGATGAAGAAACTGAAGAAGAAGTGACTGAACCTGTTGATGAAAAGGAAGAAGATGAGTTCTATACTCTTGAAGAGTTGGATGCCATGGAAAACACTTCATATGCTTTTATGGCTAGAAAATTCCCAAACATCATATTTAAGAGGAATCAGCCCTTCAAGTCTAGATCTCAAAATCATTCATTCAACAAGAGCAAGGCACCTGTGAAAGCAAACAAAAACAAATTCAAAACCAGCTATGTGGATAGGTCATCTGTGAGATGCTATAGATGCAATGACCTAGGTTATTTTTCCAATGAATGCAAGAAGCCTAAAAATAAGGATAAGGAGTTTCTTGAGCTTGAAGCTAAGTATTGGGATGATTCTGATAGTGATGGAGAAGAACAAGAATTCTGCAACTATGCCTTGATGGCCAACTCTAAGGAAGAACCATCTGAATCAGACTCTCAGGTACCATCCCTCACTACTATAGACATGTCTGTTTCTGAATACAAATCTATGGTTGAACAACTATCTGTTGAGATGTTTAATATTCATACTAGTATGACTGCTGCTAATGAAGAGATTGCTAAACTGTCTACTAAGAATGAACTGTTGAACAAGAGAAATGAGGAACTAGAACTAACTGCTATGCAAGTAGAAAACCTTAAACAAGAAATCGAATATCTAAAGAATAAGGTTCTATGTTCTAGTCAAGTTGAGAAAGCTCTTAGGGATGAACTAGCTGAAAATGAATTTAAACTGAAAACATTCAAGAATTCCTCTAGTCTATTGCAGTCCTACCATGAGAAAAATCTAGCTAGACCTAAGGCTGCTATTGGACTTGATTATGACACTCTCAAACAGAGGAAAGGCTATGCAGTCATTGAAGATGACATTGTTGTTCAAGAGGAAGTGCCTCAGGTTTTGAAAAAGGCTGAGACCCCATTATTTAAAACACCAACACTTGATATTGATGAGGATGCCTTACTCATTAAGCAAATGTTGGATGATGAAGATAAAGCACAATCAAATGAACAACAAGAATCCTCTAAGAGTGAGAATGTCAAAACCAAAGCCAAAGAGCCAGTAGGAGGTAGACATAGACTTGAGAAATTTGTGAAGTTTGTTTCAGCTGGGAATAATGAGTTTGAGAAGAAAGTGGCTAAAAAGAAACAAAACAGGAATGAAAAATTAGGGATTAACAAGGACAACAATTATGCTTATGTGCCAAATGCCCCTAGGAAAGTTTGTCAAAATTGTTTTAGCAATAATCATTTAACTCATGCATGCAAGAAACCATCTGGTAGTGTTGCTAAACCATTCTATGATTGCTCTGTGCCTTTAAGACATAGAGACTCTCCTTTCTGTGATAAATTTGATTGTATGCCATGTAACATGAATGTAATGACTAGTTGCTTTAATTTGAGAAGACAATTCATGGAAGGTTGCATCAGTCACAATGTTCACACACACTACACAAGAACAAAGTCTTCAAGTCCTCCTAAAGTTAGGAAGGTGCCTCTATCACCTAAGTCTAAGAACCCTGATTCTAAGACTTCTAACAGTGACAAGAAGACTAAAGTCAAGAAAATTGATAAGCATGCTGTTTATGATAAAACTGTTGCTAAGCCACATGGACCCAAACTTGTTTGGGTACCAAAGGAGAAGTAATACCTTTGTGTTTGCAGGGCAAAGAAAGTGAAAAGGTCATGTGGATTTTGGACAGTGGATGCTCAAACCATATGACTGGTGATATGGCCCTGCTATCACAGTATGAGGAGAAGGCTGGCCCAATGGTTGCTTTTGGAGATGACAGCATTGGCAACATACTGGGATATGGCAAGTTGGAAATTGGAAATGTCATCATTGAAAATGTAGCATTGGTCAAGGGACTCAAGCACAATCTACTGAGTGTTGGTCAATTTACTGACAGAGGCTTCAAAGTGAATTTTGACAAAGATGAATGTTTGATCACCCACAAGAAGACTGGTGACTTTGCTCTATCTGGAGTAAGGAAAGGAAGCCTGTTTGTAGCCAATATGAACTCTGCAAACAAGGACAAAATTTGTTTCTTTTACTCAAAAGCATCAAATGAAGATAGTTGGCTGTGGCATAAGAAGCTATCACACTTGAACTTCAAAGGCATTAATTCTCTAGTCAAAAGGGAGTTAGTGAGAGGCATGCCCACACTTGAATTCTGTCAAGAAGGAGTGTGTGAGGCTTGTCAAAAGGGAAAAATGAAAAGATCAAGCCACAAGTCAAAGACAATGACATCAATAACCAAGCCCCTACAACTAATTCATATGGACTTGTTTGGGCCTGTCAATATTATGTCACTAGGAAGGAAAAAGTATGCTCTGGTGATGGTTGATGATTTCACAAGGTATACATGGGTAGAATTTCTGGAATCAAAGGATGAGGCTCCAGAAGTAATCATTGAGCATATAAAGAAAATTGACAAGGAAGCAAAGGCCAACAATGCAAGTGTGATTGCATTAAGAAGTGATAATGAAAAAGAGTTTAGAAATGCCATGCTTGAAGCATTCTGTAAAGAGAATGGTATTTCTCAACAATTCTCAGCTCCAAGACTCCACAACAAAATGGAGTTGTTGAAAGAAAGAATAGAACTCTGATTGAGGCTGCTAGAACAATGTTACTTGATGCAAAAATGCCTACATGTTTTTGGGCTGAGGCTGTGAGCACTGCATGCTATATCCAAAACAGAACCCTCATCAACAAAAACACTGGAAAGACACCTTAAAACTTGATTACTGGAAAGAAGCCCACTCTAAAGTATGTTCATACTTTTGAAAGCAAATGCTTTGAGTTAAAAGACAATTCAGAATATGTTGGAAAGTTTGATGCAAAAGCATTTGAAGGAATTTTTCTTGGCTACTCTATGGAAAGAATTGCATACAAAGTTTATGTCATCACTCAAAAGAAAGTTATGGAAAGCACAGATGTGACATTTGATGACAGCAAACTACCTGGATTAGAAGAAACCAATGATGAAGATAAAGATCCTTTGAAGTTTGACAATCTAGATGATTCTGATGAGGAGATTGAAACTGAATTTGAGCCCATAATCCAACAAACTCAAGTGAATGAATAACCTGTGTCAACCAACAAAGAAGAAACAAGCATCCAAGACACACATGTGATTAGTGGCAACTTCACAGGGGGAGGAAATGTAAATGATCATGATCTGGATGATGAAGCAACATCAAGGCTGAGAAATCAATTTGAACATACATGGAAATGGGATAGATCACATACTACAGATCAGATAATTGGAGATCCAAATACAGGAGTGAGGACAAGGAGAGCAACTCTAAATGAATGTCTCTATGGTTGCTTTCTATCCCAAGTTGAGCCTAAGAAACTTGATGATGCATTGTTGGATCCTGATTGGATAATTGCTATGCAAGAGGAGCTAAACCAATTTGAAAGAAGCAAAGTATGGGAACTTGTGTCTGCACCAAAGGATAGAACCATTGTTGGGACAAAATGGGTTCTAAGGAATAAGATGGATGAAAATGGTGTAGTCATAAGAAACAAAGCAAGGTTGGTTGCAAAAGGATATTCTCAACAGGAAGGCATTGACTATGATGAGACTTTTGCCCCTGTTGCTAGACTAGAGGCCAACAGAATTTTCTTGGCATTTGCTGCACATTCTAATTTCAAGGTTTATCAAATGGATGTCAAGAGTGCATTTCTGAATGGGGAGTTGGAAGAAGAAGTATATATGCAACAGCCACCTGGCTTTGAGGATCCACAATTCCCTCACTTTGTCTACAGATTGCTTAAAGCATTGTATGGACTTAAGCAAGCTCCTAGGGCATGATATGACACATTATCCCAATTTCTATTGGAGAATCAGTTCACTAGAGGCACACTGGACAAGACACTGTTTTACAAGAAACATGGTGATGATATTATCTTAGTTCAAATCTATGTGGATGATATCATATTTGGCTCTACAAATGAGAAGCTGTGTGAGAAATTCTCTAAGCTCATGCAGAGCAGATATGAGATGAGTATGATGGGAGAATTAACATTCTTTCTTGGGCTGCAAGTGAGTCAAAGGAAGGATGACATTTTTATAAGTCAAACCAAATACATCAAGGATCTATTGAAGAAATTTGACTTAGAAGAATGCTCACCTGCAAAGACACCCATGGCCACTGCCACCAAGTTAGATGAAGATGTTAAGGGCAAGAAGGTAGATATCTCAATCTACAGAGGCATGGTTGGTTCTCTACTCCACCTCACTGCTAGTAGGCAGACATCATGTTTGCAACATGCTTGTGTGCAAGGTTTCAATCAAATCCAAAGGAATCACATATGATAGCAATAAAGAGGATTTTCAGATATCTGAAGGGCATACCAAACTTGGGGTTATGGTATCCTAAGGACACAGGGTTCAATCTGATTGGTTATTCTGATGCTGATTATGCTGGATGCAGAGTGGATAGGAAAAGCACCTCAGGTAGCTGCCAGTTTCTTGGACAAAGGTTAGTCTCTTGGTACAGCAAGAAACAACAATCTGTGTCAACTTCCACAGCTGAAGCTGAATACATAGCTGCTGGAAGTTGCTGTGCTCAAGTGCTTTGGATCAGAAACCAACTAAGAGATTATGGACTTGTGTTGGAAAGAATTCCAATCATGTGTGACAACACAAGTGCAATCTCTATAGTTTCCAATCCTGTCAATCATTCTAGGACAAAGCACATTGACATCAGATATCACTTCATAAGGGAGCATGCAACTAATGGAACCATTGAGTTACATTATGTTCCCACAGAGAAACAACCAGCTGACATATTCACTAAGCCATTAGATGAAGCCACCTTCACTCACAAGGTTGGTTAGTGAGATTGGAATGCTGAATTCTTCAAATTCTGGCTATGTGAATATATCAACTAGATTGTTGCAGCAGTAAATACTTACTTTATCAAATGCTCAATATTTTTGAAGTAAGTATTGGCTGGAGTATGATTTATAAATATTCCACAATGCTGCATATGTTGAAAATCATACATCTTTAGCTTGAAATTTCTGTGAAATTTTGAGAGAATCACTATTTAATTTGGTAGAATATTCTTCAGTGAATATTTCTGGTAAATTTTAAAAGATAGTGAAAATTGAATTTTATGAGTGAAAAGTATAGTTCGATAAGTCAGACTTCTAAAATGGTTCATTGTTTTGTCATTGCTCGAGTTCTCGAATATGCCTATCTAGAACCCTCTTGAGTTCTCGAATAGTGTCTTTTGGAGAAATCGAATAGCACACTCTGAGTTATCGAATAGAGTATTTTAGTTCTCTAATGATGGAGTTCTCGAGTACTGTATTTGAGTTATCGAATCATTTGAAAAGGCTGATTTCTCGCTGACACTTAATCGCTTTTTGGATTTATATTCAAAATTTCATTTCGCTCATAAAAACATATTTTATTTAGCTTAGAATTATTTTCTGAGTTAAATAACTGCCAGCTGTGAGTTACAAACTGCTTGAGATATCGAATAAGCCTTTCTTGACTTATCGAATAGTTGTTTTATACTTCTCGAATGATTGTCTTGTCGATACAAAACTTAGATCTAATCGACAACTCAAGTTAGTCATATATATACAATTTCACAACTGTTCAACTCATTTCGTTCAATTTCTCAAGCATTTAAACTCTTAAAACCTCTGAAAACCATAACTGCGAATTTCTTCTTCAACCTTAATTCTCTTTTCTTCTCTACCCAAATGGCAAACACTCAACTCACCATACCATCCCAAACCAATTTCATCGCAATTACCAGTGATGTGGAAGCACCAAATGCTAATTTCAAGTGCTTTGTTCGATGGTTGTCTGAATCTTACATCAAGGGTGCACTATCAGCCAACCCAACCCTGTACATAGACTTATTAGAACAATTCTGGAGGACAGCTACAGTGGAGGTCATCGCCCTTGAGAATGCTATTACCTCATATGTTGTCTACTGCAAGATTCAAGGCGTGGATATTACTATCACTACCGCAGACATGAATGAAGCCTTGGTTTTGCAGCAAGAGGCATATGACTCCCTGGCCACAGAAGCTGAGTTGGAAGAATTCTTTGAATTTATCAACTACTCAGAGGCTATTAAACTTGGAAAGCTGAATCGGAAGTACTTGAGAAAGGAATGGAGCTATGTTTTTGCTACACTCCTTCATGTGTTCACTGCCAGGAAATCGAGCTTTGATCAGATTAGTACACCTGTGCAGCAGCTTGCCTATGCCTTGGCTCATGGGAGAAAGATAGATGTTGGACATCTCATCATACACGAGCTATATGGGAGACTTGGTAAGAACACAGCCAAGAGAGGTACTGAAATTTTCTTTCCCCGCTTTATTCAATCAGTACCTAATTTTAAAAATGCTTCATTGATTGAATTGCCTGGATTAGATAAAAGTAAAATAGGCTATCCTAAGTCCATGACCAAACTTATTTTTGGTAACTTGGAGACTAGGAATGATGTGGATGTAAGGCTTAAAATAACTCCCCACATGGAGGGTTTGTTTAGGTCTTACCCCCACAACATGCCAATATTTGAGTCTAAGTCTCAGTTAGCACAACCTATGCAAGAAGAACATGATGCTAACCCAAGGCTTGCTAACAAACCCTCTCAGACAAACACTCTACCAAACACAGAACCAACTGCATCATCCTCTCAAAAGGGTGATGTTAGTGAAAAGAAGAGAAAATAGGTTGCTTCTGAACCTTTAACCATCTTAACTGAAGCAGCCTTGGCTGTAGAACTAGGTTTAGGAGGTGAGGAAACAGAGTCACCTATCATTAGCCTAAAGAAGAAGAAGAAATCTAAAACCACATCTTCAGTCACCCAAATGGCTGAAGTTGTAAAATCAGGGGCACACAGCTCACTAGATGTATCCTCTCAACAGGGTGCATCTATAGAATCAAGCATCCTCCCCAATGCACCTATTTGTACAGAGTCAGCACATGGGAGTGATAAGGCTGGCACAACACTGAGTGGAGAGCACATCACAATTGAAACTCCCTCTATCTCTCAGGGGGAGTTGCCAAAATCTAATCTACAACACACTTCTCGTCCAGAATCTACCACTCATATTTCTTTGGAGCCTGCAACTCAAGCAATTGAGGAGAAATGCATTGATCATTAAGAATTCTTTTCTCTTGATGAGCCAATGGATTCAAGTGAATTGGTGCATGACACCTTGCTCACCACCCAGGTACCACATTTAGATGGTCAGGGAATGCATGCTGGGGCATCTCCTAATAAAACCATCACAAACACAGAGGATTCACTAGTTTTAACTAGAGACTCTGTGCCTGTGTCAACTACTGTTGTAACTCATCCCACTCCTGTGGAGACAACAGTAGTAGAGTCTATTCATCCGGTTACAGAAGTTGCATCTGTAACTGAGGAGTCTAGCTTGCCTAGCTCTAGTTCTAACTATATGTCTCAATGCCTGAAGCCTGTGCAACATGACAGTGCTTCAGGATCAGGGTCTGTTCCACCACAATTGACGGTTGAAGCACTCCAAAGCTTAATTGTGGATCAGGTCCCTCAGTTCACAAAGATTGCCCAGCACCTTCTCACTGCAGACATGCCCAATCCAGACTATGAAGCTATCCTCTTATGCCATAGAGATGATGTAGAAATACAGAAGGCTAAGATCATAGATGAAACTGAGAGTGATGGAAACATAGATGCTTGGCTTCGAGGAAAGAATGACATCTCTCTCTCAGAAGGTCTCCAGTACCTCAGAGAAGAATACATCACTTCACTAGGGTCCAATGCCAAATCTCTCACCCCTACTGATGTGTATGAAGCAGTGAATGACAGCTACAAGGGCATCTGAAGGCTGCTGTAAGAACCCCAAATTTTGGATATAATTAAAACTTTTTATTAAGTAATGATAAAATGAGAAACAATGATTCCGACAGCAAGGTCACCAACTCTAATGAATGGTGGTTTCAAAGAACAATGATTGTAATGAATGGACATTGCTTTGGACAATGATCCTGATGCATTGGTATATTGTCAGAATAGAGTAATTCGATGGTTGAGGACCTAGATAAGAATAATCTACCATCCAGAAAGGAGCTAATTGATCCTTGAAGGGAAATGAGTACGTGCATAGTATTTCCCGTACGTGCATAGTATTTCCCGTACGTGCATAGTGTTTCCTGTATGTGCATAGTAATTTGGTGGACGAATAGTGATTTTGTAAGTTGGAAAACTTTTCACTCCACCCTATGTACGGGACGTGATATGGATGTTTCGAAGTCATATTAGTAATACGCGGAGGAAATAAGTGAATGCAGAGACGATCGGAATTCAGAAATTCCAAATTCTTTTCGGTATAATATTTGACCGGACAGTGGATTAAATATTATTATAATCCAAGAATTGAGATATTAACTTTGAGGATTTGATATTTTGGGATGTTATTATATTGATTTAAGAATGAAGGTAGGAAACCACTGAGGAGTGGTTATGGCTACAATGTAATAATTGATATTTGGAAAGAATGAATGGAATTCGACTTTATTATTTCTATGTCTTGAAGAATTCTAAAGGGTAACAACATAGGTAAGAATAATCTATCTTCTAAGGGAATAAGATATGGCAATCTCAAGCAGGAGAATATTCTCATGTCATCCAGATCGGTAACGATTAATCCAGTAGTTCCGTAAAAAGGTTAAGGAACGATCGAAAGAGAATACGGACAATTATACAACCCTAAGGGAACAAGTAAAGAATACAGAATGAATAGCGTTGTGGTGGGAGTATATAATAATATGAGACGACACTATATAGAAGTATTCGGAACGGATTTCCGAGTTCGTATTAGTGATCCAGGGGGAAAATAAGTGTATGTAAAAGCTGTCGGATTCTGAAAAACCGCACTTTTATTTTCTCCGAGAGTTCCCTGGACACTGATAGCCTTAAGTATTTAACGAATGGATTTAAGGAATATAAATTGGAAAGTTAGAATGAAAGATGGAGAATGAAAGTATTAATATTAAAAAGGATTCCCGGTAAACCCTAATTAGAAATCCGTGAAATATTCTCACGAACGATCAATCGAAACGGGCAATAACCGGACACAGAAACAAGCCGGGAATCAAGATGCATGCATGTGCTAGTAGAAAATATCTAGCAACCAAGTGGTGACTCAAGTAACTAGCACACTTAGAGATTGGAACTAATACTTAGCATGAATTCCATCCAAAGATCAACCAAGTGTTAACTTCTTTAACACACCTCTTGACACATGCCCCAAATGACATCATGCATTGCATCACACCTTTATTAAAGTAGCTTTAGGATGAGATATTATCCAACTTACATCACTTTATGCATTATTGAAATTCAACCAAGCAAAACAACTCCATTCTCTCCATTCTTCAAAACTGCCAAGCAAGAACACTCCTCAAAGAAAAATTCATATCTCCACTTCTACCCATTCATAGATCACCAAATTTTAACCATAGCTTCCTCAATATATGTAGAGTATTCGTTCAAAATTTCATAATTTTTGAAGATCGTTTGGATAGGTAAATAAATTCAAGAAAATCACCCTGTTTTTCCCCTCAAGAAACAAGACTTCGAATTTTTGGAATTTTTAGATTTCCAAACCAAGCTTCCACTCCTTGTTTGATCATCAAATTTTTATGGTGAGTCCTATATTTCATAAAAGCAATCTCCTAAAAATTTCAAGTCCAAACTCCTTTGTTTCCATTTTCAAAAAAATCATGAAAGAGGAGGATGAATAGTGTTTCATGAACTAATCTTTGATTTTTCTTGTTTTCATGGTTGATCTTAGCTACCCTGAGGCTATCCAAGGACTATAACAAGCTTTGTAAGGCTAGTACATACTCTCAAGAAGGTATAACACTCTTGAAACCCTAGATCAACTTTAAGTTTATGCATGTTTTTGATGAGCTAAGCTTGGTTATGATGTTAGCATGATTATAAGCATAATTAGTAAGTGATTTAGTTGAGCAAGAAAGCATGTTAATTATTGTGGTAAACTGGTATGATCTGGACTTGATGATGTTCATGATCATGTGATAAGTTGTGTGGATGCCCGGTGTGGCTTGGTTGGATTGTTATAATTTTTGGAACGTTCAATATATAGCCGTCGTAATGCCGAAATTTCGTTAACCTTAAGAAAAACAACTTGGACAGTAGATGTAACTCACTGCCTAGCTTTGCAATCTGCCATGATAGGATAGGTAATGTTCTAAGCTTCGTTTTGATATAAAGATCACGTGAAACGGACTTACGGTTTAGGATTTACAACCAAATTACTAAAAGTAGTTCGAATCCGTAAACGAAAGTTCGTAACTGTAATTGAACCCTCGTAAACTATGTAACGTCATGGCAAATCTTGGTAAATAAATACTAGAGGTAAAAAGGAAGGTGTGAAAGAAAACCGTATGTCAAAAGGATCATTTTCGATTTATTAAAAATGTTCGAGTCGAGGTTAAACGCGAACGAACCCCTAAAAGACGACTCTTTTATAACTTCGGTAAAACACTTAGAAAACGGGCGATAAAACTCGGAGTATAGTATTGGTTCGTAACGATCGACCTTAGAACTCATATGACTTAAGTATGTCCCAAGTATAAGTACAATGACATGTCGTATTAACGAACGAATGTCGGGTCGGATCAGTGATAAAAGTAATCCACAAAAAGGGGTATAACGAGATAACTCGAGAACGTGTTTCGAGTTAAGTATAACTTAACTTTTAATATGTTAAGTGATTAATCCCGAATGCCTTGGTTATTTATAGATCACCAAGCTGAACCGGGACCCGCTACCACTACCCCTTACCGTACTCGACTACCAGGCAAGTTTCAATTCCCTTCTTTTAGGCTGTTGTTGTGATTGAATAAATATATATATATGATTGCTGATATACATATGCCATTGCATGCATTCCTACTTTCAAGTTGAATTGATATACTTGTTCCCTGAATGTTATTGTTGGCTTATAAGCTAGATAGTTATACATCAGTTATAAGCCGGTTATTGTAAGACCCTCAGAGAAGGGCGCATATATCTTATTCATCGAATATAGACCGGGAGTCAATATTTCTTGATATATCGAGATTTCCTCGGAGGAAAATATTTAAGTAAATATTTTCTATTATTTGGGCGACGAATATTATTTGAATATTCGTTCGAGACTAATTATTTTATCGATCCTTGCTTCAAATAATTATTTGAACGTAACTATTCAACGAATAATATTTCTCAATATTCATTCAGAGTCGAATTGATTATCGACTATTATTTCGAATATTCTTCTAAAGATGAGACTATTAAATGAATATTATTTGGATATTCTTTTAGAATATTATTTTATTAAATAAATATTACTTTTGAATATTCATTTAAGATATTAAATACTTGATGAATATTATTTTAATATTCATCTGAAGCTTGATTTAATTACCGAATATTATCTCGAATATTCCTTAAGGCTTGGATTACTAAATGAATATTACTTGATATTCATTTAGGATATTATTCATTAAATGAATATTACTTTTGAATATTCATTTAAATTCCTAATTAATTATGAATATTACCTTAAATATTCTTTTCAGGTCTTATTAATTAATGAATATTGTTTTGAATATTCATTTAAATATTTATTTATTCAATAAATATCCTCCTGATATTTCTTCAGGGATTATTTTGAGAAATACTCTGATTAAAGATATTCTTTCATATTCCCAAATATTCTTTAAATATTTTAACTCAATAAATATTCTCTGGATATTTATTCCATACTTAGAATAACGTCGATAAGGTTTATCTTCTTCGATTATTACAGAAAATATCTCGGAGTCATATTATTATTAATCTTATATCAAGAAAGGTTCTTAGACATCATTTTTCTTTGAGTCTACCCCCTTAATAATAAGGGAACCTTACTTGGAAAATGTTATTTATCTTGTCGACTTCCCGGTCATAAAGTATTCCCTTCACCCGCAACTCGGGTGCTGTTGACTTATTAAGTCGTTGCTTACCTTCTCATCTTTCGAGGGGTAAGATTACTGGAACAAGTTGATATCCGTTACCAAGTAATAGCTTGGGAGTTATTGGTAAATTTTCCTTTCCAACTAGATACGACTACTTTGTGGAGTCTTATCAACAAGTATTATACTTGGGGAAAGGGGGACAAACGTTACATTCAGAATCATGAATTCTATTTGAACTAGGAGTCGTGTAAGAGGCCGAGTAGCGCCGGTCCATCCCCTTTGGCCCAACCGTTGGCCGGGGAGAGCTAGTAAGGCGGTATACAAGTAAAGCCGTCAGTTCTTCCTTCTACCGGTAGTAAATCTAAATTGAGCTGTACGATCTCGACTGATCATCAAGATTGGAACAGCGGGCGCGGTGAATACTCCATCATTGGTTCATCATCCAAATTTATTTATTTCCTGCAACATGATTACTGTTGGCAGAGTTGGAAAAGGGTCATAACTGGAATTGCAACCTTTTCTTGCAAGTTCCTCTTCTTAATAACAATAAAAATATCTCGCTTACTTTGAAGTAGCAGATATTTCTACAAACAAATACTTTAAGTTACCTTGTAACTTAATCGTTCATATTATACTGGCATCATTTCCGTAAATGCATGGCATATGGTTTGAAAGATACTTTTGAACTGTTATACATTATCGTTCAGTTATATATTATTGTTGGTGGGCTATTGCTCACCCTTGCTTTATTATTATATCACAACAACAGCTAGACCAGATGACTCGCACAAGGCGCACTCGACGCGGGCGAGGACGATGAGACTACCAGAGCTGAAGAAGAAGCTATTGGTAGGGTATATTTATTCTTTCAGTACCAAGAATATGGTCTAGTATGACTTATGTAAATGGATGGCAAAGAGTATGTATTTATATTGAAATTCTTTTGGATTGTAAGAACTCATAATGTGATTAATAAAAATTTGATTGTTACTCTGATTTCATCTCTGGGACTATAACGGGTGTGTTTTATATTGTTGTGTTGGGTTATAGAGACGTAATTTATTTTATGTTAAGGAAAGTTCAATTATTGTGGACAGAATTGGAAACCGTAACCACCGGATCCCGGACCCCGGATCTGGGGGTGTTACAGAAGTGGTATCAGAGCGTACGTTATAAACCCCAGAGATGAGGTGACGTTAAAACAATAAATTCAATAAGATAATAAGAACTCTTGCCAAGTTCATAGTCGGACTACTTAATGTAGTGATGACATATAAAACCCTTATGGGAACTCGTAAGTATAATGATAGTAACTTAGCTCGATATCGTATCGACGAGTAAGGTGACTGACCTTGAGGCATACGAGCAACAGCGCGATGATGCTTTATATGCTGAAGATCAGCGGGTAATTCGATGGAGTACCCTACTGGAGACCCGGAAGAGGTTCCAGCAGATAAGGAAAATCCTGTTAGGATAAGGAGCTTACCCATGGGTAATGAGGGTCGCAGCCAGAATGACTGTGATGATTAAGATATGGTTCTCCGAAAAGTGAGTATAAAGAACCGAGATATTATTAAGAGATCTGAAGATGCATGTTGAATTCATAGCCGGACTACCAGATGTAGTACCAGCAAGAAAGAAGGATTGGA
This sequence comes from Saposhnikovia divaricata, assembly GCA_036435485.1. NCBI lineage: Eukaryota > Viridiplantae > Streptophyta > Magnoliopsida > Apiales > Apiaceae > Saposhnikovia > Saposhnikovia divaricata. The sequence continues at coordinate 59,370,208 of CM071597.1, read as the reverse complement.
AGAATTACTTGAGATCTTATACGGAAAAAAAGATGAGAATCCTTAGAGATTTTCATCTTAACAAAGAAAGAGCTAGAGGGATGTATGATTATCAAAGACATCGATTTAGGGCGAGGAACAGAGTCCCTAGGAATAGTTGAGAAGGAGGCAGTAAGTGCCATATCATTTGATAAATGAATTAGTATGAATATGGTTAGTAATAATTCGCCATGAGAAGGCAGGTGTCGTAGGTTGTAAATTATGGAACCAAATTGAGGTTAATAAGGTGGTTTTATTAAGGAAAATGTTCATTTTATGAATGAATCATTTAGAAAGTAAAGACATTGGGAAGTGATAGCATGGTTGGGTAAAGTTATATAAGGAAGTAGTAAGCAAGACAATGATCTCAGAACCTATCGGAAGATAAGACCAGTGAGTCAAGATGAACTCGTAATGAGACTACTGCCAGAGACTGAGTATAGAGTTAATTCAACTCAGTTAAATGATGAACCAGAAACGTTAGATGCATGTGATTCAGAGGAATATTAAATTTCTTCTTCTCTTTGAATGGATTATAGTAGTTACCTTAAGTTTACTCCGACACGGAATTATAATAGATCAAGTAATACGATCAGCAGTTAAAGAGAAAAATGTGAGAAAATCTTCTTGGAGCTAAAAGGTGAAATTGGTAATGACCAAGAGCTGGCATTGCTTAATGGAAAAAGGAGACTTTGTGCTTCCAATGACGCTTCGCATAAAGGGTTAGGTAGACCGACATTTGGTAGTATTGAATATCAGGACGTTGTGACAGGTTTCAGTTTGAAACTATTGATTCCCTTCTAAGGGATGGATATAATTGATTCCTCTCCAGTGGGTAAACTTCCAATCCGATGATGATTATTTCGTTAACTATGACTGCTTATGATTCCACCTGCTTGGAGGTTCATAGAACTATTCTTCAGGTTTCGAAACTGGTCTCCTTAATGTTACCAGTAGGTGGGTAGATTGATCAAAATTTCCCTGAGTCTGGAAAGGAATTCGGTGAATTTTGGCAAACCTTGTCTTTCTGATTATCAGAGAATGTCATGGAAGAGAGTAAAAATTGGAGCAAACCCTGTGATTTGGGTAAGGATGCTGTAAAATGGGTTAGTAAACGGACCCTGAGCATTACAATCGACGGTAGTGATAAAATGATGAAGTGAGATTGGACGAAAATAGGAAATGTAAGTAAGAAACCAGCCGGACTGAGAAATTCCAGGATTGACTTAAATGAAAAGGCTGTTATGCCAGGAATGGTAAGCTTGTGTGGCACGCAGGATTGATAAGAATAGTTGAAAAGATAAAAGTGGAGGAAAGGTGACCGGAGACGGTGCCGAGTAGTCGATTAAGACTTATATGGAGTAAAGTTTTGGAAAGGTAGAAAGGTATCAAAGAAGAAGGCACTATGCCGGCAATTGCTAGAAAAGTAATGCTATTAGCCAACCCCTAAAATCATATATTTTTATGTGTGGCCAGTTGAGGCCAAGTCACAATGGACTATAAAGTGACTAGACCAGCAATGAAAAGACAAAGCAGGGTTGCTTCTAAGAAAGCACCGACTGCAAGGGCTTCTGATATAAAGGAAACATTAATGAGATCGTGTGAATCTTCTGCCGAACAACCCATGTTTTGATTGGGAATTCACTAGACCTTTTTGGGATGGGGTCACCCGTACTAAAGTGACTCATGTGTATATGGTTGTCCAAGATTTCGAGTAAAATGGCAGTATAGTGACTTGAGATGTATGATGTTAGGGTATCATGAATACCATGAATATATTATGACGGAGGAAAGTAAACAATGAAGGTATATGAAGAGGGTATAGAAAAGGTCAGAAATTGAACATTATGCTGTAGGAATTTTGTCTGAGGCAAGTACCTTTGCGAAGAACGATAAGCACTAAGAGATTCACGTTGAACTCGACCAATATCTTCCAGAACATCCTTGCTACCATTAACAAGTTCGGTAAGAGAAGAGATTGGCATACGTTGCCTTTTTGGAAGGCCAAATAGGCTGACAACTGTCTGAAAGAAGAGGGTGGCATTAAACCACCGATCGATTATCAAATGAGAATGATTGAAAAAAAAAAAGACCTTTATTAAGGATACATGATCTGATTGCCAATTATAAGATGCAAGAATTCCTTGGCAGTTGAATTAAGGATAGGATATCCATAAATTAAGACAAACCCTGGGGAATGCACAAGGGGTGGCATTAACCCTAATAATGACATTATGACTTCAGATGATATGAGCTGGACTTGCTAAGGCAACAATGACCGGTAAGGATTATTAAAAAGAGTTCTGGAAAGAACATAAATATAATTATTAGAGTATTGATCAATGACATTTTGATATACCCGGTACCCAGAAAATACCGTAGGAATGATAAGGATGGCCTACGAAACCTTACAAGGAAAAAGGGTAATATTCCGAACTTCAAAAATGGAAGTTTGGTAAGGAATGTATGACATCGTACCAATAATGCCAGATGAGGCATGTATGAAACCCTGAGGAAGTATGGGTTGAACCTATAAAGGTTGAGATTATCCTAAGATAAAGAAAGAACTAAGAAAAGAAGTATCCTAAGTAGGATTGGGAATAAACGTGATAAAGTTCCCACGGGTAGGTGGAAGCAATGACTTATGGAAATGACTGATAGTTATATTTTCTCCTTCAGCAGAGCTTAAGGGAGAATGCTTTAACCCAACAGTGATGGGAATGAGGTAGAAAAACTTGAGCTGGAATGTACCCAGAAAACATGGGTTACAAGAAAACATTATCATCAAGAAAGGCCAATGAGGTGGCCGACAATCTAAGTATAAAGGAATAATTACAAATGTTCATACCTAAGAAACAGGATGATATTTGGTAGGACCTTGAAGGTCATATCGGAATGGAGGAATTTACATTCCTTCTGATGACTGTGCAAGAATTAACAGTAATAATAGTTTAAGTAAAGATTCGATTCCTGATGGAGTCTTAAGCATATTGCGTACCTTAGAAGGCCCCGTTTTGAGGCAAACCAGGACCATGGTACAAAATTGATGAAGTAAACCGTTAAGTTTCCAGTCTTTTATGGAAGATGCATAAGTGATAGTTTCATCAACCGGACCTAGCTGCGATGCTTGAAACTCTTCTGCAATTCTATCTGCTTCACGTTATATCTACATCAAGTTCAGGAAGTGTTCCTTATGGATAAGGAATAATGATTACTTTGTCTCCCTAAGGGATTTGAAACCCGTAGGGTTAGCTATTAACGCACTACGTAAACAACAAGCGATGGTGATTCTTCTAAGAAAGGAGATGACAACGTAAAGATAAAGAAAGTGCTGCTATTGATAAGCTAAATGGCATGTTAATGAATGACAAGCAAGTTTGTGTTAGTGTACTTCTGCACAAACAAGATAAAGAATATGAGGTTGATAATTCGTGATGCTAAACGTATTCCCGTAGAAAGAATTAATGAGACTTGGAGGGAAGGGCGGTTGAGCCCAAGACTTATTGGGCCACTTGAGAGTTTAAAGTGTTCGGACGGCGGTATTCGAGCCAGCCTTACCCCCAAAATTATGGCACGGTCATAACGGGTTTTCATGTGGCCAGGCTACGCCAGTAAAATGTAGATGTTCAACAGATGATAGGAGTACGAGCATGTAGATATGCGACCTGGTCTGACTTACGAAAGACAACCTGTGGAAAACCACGGATAGAAAAGAACAAGTAATGAGAAACAAGGTTGGCAGAAGTAGATTATATGAATCAGCTAATAAGAAGGATGTGATTGATAAAGAAAAGGCTGGGGAAGCAACTATGGAATGAGAAGCAAGGAATGTTATGAATGGGTTTTCTAATGAATTCTCAGGATGACAACCTGATAGTGTCAATATTATAGTTATGAAAAACTAGTAACATGATATGGGATGTCAGTAATAATGATGTCAAGTGAGAAATCTAAGATTTAACCTGAAAGGTTGAAGGATTTCCCGAATGTGAGTATCGCTAAGATTGAACAAGAGTATTTGTCCATAGAATAATGTACAAAGCAGCAAGATATGTTGACATGTGAGATTGCGATCAAATAGTATTGGATATAATTATGATTAATTTCTTCTTTGATAAACCTCTATAGTTCAGAGGTAAATTCTGAGTATGATATTCTACAATCATGAAAGCTTTCTATAATCCATTAGAACTCGTTTCTCTTCTTCTCTCTTATTCATCTTCTTTATGAATTGAGAAGAACAACCCTTTTAGGAGGGGAGGTACTGCTACGTGACTATCTGTCTATGTGATAGAAGTCTAAGTGGAATGCAATGACTTGTTTAATTGCTTGTCAAGTACTAAAGGCTGGCCCCCTTCTGTACTAACTATGCAATATGACAAATGTTCAATTGATCATAGTGATCTCTCAATAAATCTTTCCACTTCTCTATATTGATCGAGATTACGAAGATTAAAGCGATCAGGAAATGCACAGTACGAGCGAGGTTACCTCCGAATCGTAGGGTGATAGTGATACCAATGTTACTGCAGGTATCAATAAGGATAAGACTGAGTAAGAGTATAACCCGGATAGTGAGTTGTACGAAAAGTAGCAACGTTGATGGAAAAAGGATAAAGTATGAATTGTAGCACTAGAAGATGTGCTGAGGAAGGGTAGAACGACTAAGAATTGACCGGGAAGCTAAAGAGTGAACGACAGGCAAACGACTCTTTGCTTCCTACCTGATTCCGGGACGGAATCCTTTTAAGGAGGGGAGACTGTAAGAACCCCAAATTTTGGATATAATTAAAACTTTTTATTAAGTAATGATAAAATGAGAAACAATGATTCCGACAGCAAGGTCACCAACTCTAATGAATGGTGGTTTCAAAGAACAATGATTGTAATGAATGGACATTGCTTTGGACAATGATCCTGATGCATTGGTATATTGTCAGAATAGAGTAATTCGATGGTTGAGGACCTAGATAAGAATAATCTACCATCCAGAAAGGAGCTAATTGATCCTTGAAGGGAAATGAGTACGTGCATAGTATTTCCCGTACGTGCATAGTATTTCCCGTACGTGCATAGTGTTTCCTGTATGTGCATAGTAATTTGGTGGACGAATAGTGATTTTGTAAGTTGGAAAACTTTTCACTCCACCCTATGTACGGGACGTGATATGGATGTTTCGAAGTCATATTAGTAATACGCGGAGGAAATAAGTGAATGCAGAGACGATAGGAATTCAGAAATTCCAAATTCTTTTCGGTATAATATTTGACCGGACAGTGGATTAAATATTATTATAATCCAAGAATTGAGATATTAACTTTGAGGATTTGATATTTTGGGATGTTATTATATTGATTTAAGAATGAAGGTAGGAAACCACTAAGGAGTGGTTATGGCTACAATGTAATAATTGATATTTGGAAAGAATGAATGGAATTCGACTTTATTATTTCTATGTCTTGAAGAATTCTAAAGGGTAACAACATAGGTAAGAATAATCTATCTTCTAAGGGAATAAGATATGGCAATCTCAAGCAGGAGAATATTCTCATGTCATCCAGATCGGTAACGATTAATCCAGTAGTTCCGTAAAAAGGTTAAGGAACGATCGAAAGAGAATACGGACAATTATACAACCCTAAGGGAACAAGTAAAGAATACAGAATGAATAGCGTTGTGGTGGGAGTATATAATAATATGAGACGACACTATATAGAAGTATTCGGAACGGATTTCCGAGTTCGTATTAGTGATCCAGGGGGAAAATAAGTGTATGTAAAAGCTGTCGGATTCTGAAAAACCGCACTTTTATTTTCTCCGAGAGTTCCCTGGACACTGATAGCCTTAAGTATTTAACGAATGGATTTAAGGAATATAAATTGGAAAGTTAGAATGAAAGATGGAGAATGAAAGTATTAATATTAAAAAGGATTCCCGGTAAACCCTAATTAGAAATCCGTGAAATATTCTCACGAACGATCAATCGAAACGGGCAATAACCGGACACAGAAACAAGCCGGGAATCAAGATGCATGCATGTGCTAGTAGAAAATATCTAGCAACCAAGTGGTGACTCAAGTAACTAGCACACTTAGAGATTGGAACTAATACTTAGCATGAATTCCATCCAAAGATCAACCAAGTGTTAACTTCTTTAACACACCTCTTGACACATGCCCCAAATGACATCATGCATTGCATCACACCTTTATTAAAGTAGCTTTAGGATGAGATATTATCCAACTTACATCACTTTATGCATTATTGAAATTCAACCAAGCAAAACAACTCCATTCTCTCCATTCTTCAAAACTGCCAAGCAAGAACACTCCTCAAAGAAAAATTCATATCTCCACTTCTACCCATTCATAGATCACCAAATTTTAACCATAGCTTCCTCAATATATGTAGAGTATTCGTTCAAAATTTCATAATTTTTGAAGATCGTTTGGATAGGTAAATAAATTCAAGAAAATCACCATGTTTTTCCCCTCAAGAAACAAGACTTCGAATTTTTGGAATTTTTAGATTTCCAAACCAAGCTTCCACTCCTTGTTTGATCATCAAATTTTTATGGTGAGTCCTATATTTCATAAAAGCAATCTCCTAAAAATTTCAAGTCCAAACTCCTTTGTTTCCATTTTCAAAAAAATCATGAAAGAGGAGGATGAATAGTGTTTCATGAACTAATCTTTGATTTTTCTTGTTTTCATGGTTGATCTTAGCTACCCTGAGGCTATCCAAGGACTATAACAAGCTTTGTAAGGCTAGTACATACTCTCAAGAAGGTATAACACTCTTGAAACCCTAGATCAACTTTAAGTTTATGCATGTTTTTGATGAGCTAAGCTTGGTTATGATGTTAGCATGATTATAAGCATAATTAGTAAGTGATTTAGTTGAGCAAGAAAGCATGTTAATTATTGTGGTAAACTGGTATGATCTGGACTTGATGATGTTCATGATCATGTGATAAGTTGTGTGGATGCCCGGTGTGGCTTGGTTGGATTGTTATAATTTTTGGAACGTTCGATATATAGCCGTCGTAATGTCGAAATTTCGTTAACCTTAAGAAAAACAACTTGGACAGTAGATGTAACTCACTGCCTAGCTTTGCAATCTGCCATGATAGGATAGGTAATGTTCTAAGCTTCGTTTTGATATAAAGATCACGTGAAACGGACTTACGGTTTAGGATTTACAACCAAATTACTAAAAGTAGTTCGAATCCGTAAACGAAAGTTCGTAACTGTAATTGAACCCTCGTAAACTATGTAACGTCATGGCAAATCTTGGTAAATAAATACTAGAGGTAAAAAGGAAGGTGTGAAAGAAAACCGTATGTCAAAAGGATCATTTTCGATTTATTAAAAATGTTCGAGTCGAGGTTAAACGCGAACGAACCCCTAAAAGACGACTCTTTTATAACTTCGGTAAAACACTTAGAAAACGGGCGATAAAACTCGGAGTATAGTATTGGTTCGTAACGATCGACCTTAGAACTCATATGACTTAAGTATGTCCCAAGTATAAGTACAATGACATGTCGTATTAACGAACGAATGTCGGGTCGGATCAGTGATAAAAGTAATCCACAAAAAGGGGTATAACGAGATAACTCGAGAACGTGTTTCGAGTTAAGTATAACTTAACTTTTAATATGTTAAGTGATTAATCCCGAATGCCTTGGTTATTTATAGATCACCAAGCTGAACCGGGACCCGCTACCACTACCCCTTACCGTACTCGACTACCAGGCAAGTTTCAATTCCCTTCTTTTAGGCTGTTGTTGTGATTGAATAAATATATATATATGATTGCTGATATACATATGCCATTGCATGCATGCCTACTTTCAAGTTGAATTGATATACTTGTTCCCTGAATGTTATTGTTGGCTTATAAGCTAGATAGTTATACATCAGTTATAAGCCGGTTATTGTAAGACCCTCAGAGAAGGGCGCATATATCTTATTCATCGAATATAGACCGGGAGTCAATATTTCTTGATATATCGAGATTTCCTCGGAGGAAAATATTTAAGTAAATATTTTCTATTATTTGGGCGACGAATATTATTTGAATATTCGTTCGAGACTAATTATTTTATCGATCCTTGCTTCAAATAATTATTTGAACGTAACTATTCAACGAATAATATTTCTCAATATTCATTCAGAGTCGAATTGATTATCGACTATTATTTCGAATATTCTTCTAAAGATTAGACTATTAAATGAATATTATTTGGATATTCTTTTAGAATATTATTTTATTAAATAAATATTACTTTTGAATATTCATTTAAGATATTAAATACTTGATGAATATTATTTTAATATTCATCTGAAGCTTGATTTAATTACCGAATATTATCTCGAATATTCCTTAAGGCTTGGATTACTAAATGAATATTACTTGATATTCATTTAGGATATTATTCATTAAATGAATATTACTTTTGAATATTCATTTAAATTCCTAATTAATTATGAATATTACCTTAAATATTCTTTTCAGGTCTTATTAATTAATGAATATTGTTTTGAATATTCATTTAAATATTTATTTATTCAATAAATATCCTCCTGATATTTCTTCAGGGATTATTTTGAGAAATACTCTGATTAAAGATATTCTTTCATATTCCCAAATATTCTTTAAATATTTTAACTCAATAAATATTCTCTGGATATTTATTCCATACTTAGAATAACGTCGATAAGGTTTATCTTCTTCGATTATTACAGAAAATATCTCGGAGTCATATTATTATTAATCTTATATCAAGAAAGGTTCTTAGACATCATTTTTCTTTGAGTCTACCCCCTTAATAATAAGGGAACCTTACTTGGAAAATGTTATTTATCTTGTCGACTTCCCGGTCATAAAGTATTCCCTTCACCCGCAACTCGGGTGCTGTTGACTTATTAAGTGGTCAAAAGCAATTTATTACAACCACAGTGGTTGCAGGGAGTATGCTATCTGACAGACCTCAAATCTCTATATCTAAGAGTGCCAAGCCAGTAGAAGTGAAGGTAGTCACTGAGGCCAAGCTACAAGAAATTTCAAACTCAAATGTCTATCATGATGATGCATTCTTGGAGTTTCTGAAAGTCTCAAGAGAACAGGTTGGTGATGCTTTATCATATCATGGGAGTTTGAAGAGTCAGATTGACTTTCTCACTGTAGTACCAAGGAGAGTTGATGGCCTATGGCTCAAAGAGATAATGATGGTAGGAAAGAATAAGATATGGCACTTAACCATCAACACTCTACAGGGTCTAAAGCACTCAGAAGTGGATGTGTTCCTTGGAATGATTGAAAAGAAGGATGAAAACTGCAAGAGTCTCTTTGAAGAGTTAAGGGATGGTCAACCAGCAAGGCTACCTGAAGTATTCACAAATCCTAGAACCATCATCTATCAGGCTACAACAAGAATTGATGATATCAAGCAACTGGTCATCCCTAAGCATCTAATTCCCCAGAACAAATCTCTCATTATTGCCATCATTGAGCAGCTGAACAAGAAGAAGGGTTTAAGAACGGCAGAAGAATTGGAAGTTATATCTTATCTCAGGTCATACATTGCAACTGGCATTGTACCTGAATCTGCTAAGTTCAACCCTAGCAAGGATGGTGATCAAGACAAGGATGGAGACAAAAGTGATGGAAAGAGAAGACATCACAGGAGTGATAAGGGTGATGAAGATAAAAAGAAGAAGAAGGATGGTAAGGAGAAGAAGAATGATGATAACCAAGGTAAAGTCTCTGAGAGGAAGAGTGGAAGACAGCAAGCCTTAGGCATTGCTGACAGTAACCTCACCACATCACAAGACTCTAAGTCTAGGGTGAATACTGTTAGTAGTGACCTACCAAAATCTACATCTATGGCTTCTGCAACTGTCTTGCCACCTCAAGAAGAAAAGAAGATTCAAGTCAAGAAACCATCTGTATATTTCAAAAAGCAAACTGCTAATGGAATACTACAATGGTCCACAAACAAAGGTCACATGCTACTGCCAGGCAACCATGTTAAAAGGATCAAATTCAAACAAGCTGCAAGGAAACCAAAGCTATCCAAATCAAGGACTCTGACAATCTATCCAGGCTTAAAACTCCAACCACTAGATGAAGATTTTGATGAAGACCAACTGCAATTCTTACAAGCTCAAAGAATCTACCATGTTGCTATTGTTGATAACTGCCTTGAGATCAAATATACTGATGGAAGGGATGAGAAATTCAAACAAGGAGGATGTCAACACTGGGGCAAGCTACATGACATGGAAAGAATCATTGCATTGTTGAGCTCAGAAGATAAAGTGGAAAGAGTATGGAAGTTGGAGCTAATTGATTTTGTGAAGATGAAGAGAGATCATGAGGAGAGAATCAGAAAAGAGTGTCTTGAGAAATGTCTAGCAAGGGAGAAAGAAATTGAGAGACTGGAGATTGAAGCAGAAAAGCTAAGGGCAAAGGGATTGTGTAGAGTTCAGTTTAACCCCTATGTGGTGAAGTATAGGAGGAGAAATGGGGATCAGGTCCACATCAGAATGAATCTACTCAACCACTATTCTGCAAACATTCTGAAACCAGTACTTGAAGATTTCAAAGACTTAATTTTTCTTGAAGAATTGGATGCTATGGCAGAAATAATAAAAGCTATGGATGAGAATACAAGAAAGGAGAAAGAAAGAAGACAGAAAGCATATGATGATTTGTAAGCCAAAGCTATGGAAAGGGAAACAAATGACAATGGCTAGTACTTCATCATAGGCTATAAGATTACTCACCCTGTAGTTCTATCCACATTGCTAATCAAAATTCATACATGTACTATCAAGTTTTATCTTTATGTATGTTAGGCTTGTTATCAGACATGAAATTGTGACTAAGGGTCTTACTCACAATTTGGGGGAGATTATTAGTCACAGAGGCATGCCTGAATACATCTAATAACAAGCCTAAGTATGTGTAATGCTATGCATTACCTACATGACCTCTTAACTGAGGGAACCTCTAGTTGTAGAGCTTTTATTTGTTATGTACTTGTAATAGGCATCAAATTCTAGTTGTGTAACTGTACTTATAAAGTCAAGAATAATGCTTGAAAGAAGTTCCAAGGTTCATGCCTCAAGCAATGAGATAAAGACTGCCAAATAATCACAGTTGGGATTTGAAGAAATGAAGAATTTGCCTAAGTACCAATTCGAGAAGTACATTTGTCTATTCGAGAAGTCTAGCATTCGAGAAGTCAGAGATTCGATATCTCAGAAGACACCATTCGATATCTCTGAATACACTGTTCGATATCTCATTCGATATCCCAGAGATTCGATATGTCTGTTACTCTATTCAAGAACTCATAGAGTCAACAAGTCAAAGCATCATTCGAGTTCCCTAAGAGTCAACAAGTCTATGCTCTATTCGATATCTCAAGGATTAAAGAAGCTATTCGACATCTCAGGGATTCGATATGTCAAAATGCTCTATTCGATATCTCAAGGAGTCCCAGAGAAAAGAGCTATTCGAGAAGTGATTCGATATGTCAATATAACTCTATTCGAGAACTCAGAGTTATCGATTAAGTCAACTCGAGTTCTCGAATCAATCACTTAGCCACTTCTCGAATACATTCTTGGAGACAAAATACTGAAGAATTGTACAAGTCAGAAACCTGGAACAAGCAAAGACGCTTTATTTGACTATGTACTATAAAGCACATTGGAAAGCCTACAAAGAAGCTTAGAGAGATAAGACAAAGGGACAAGGAGCTAAAGAAGTGGATCTGAACAGGCTTTGCAAAGTCAAATCTGTAGCCGTTTGGACTCTTACTCAAATGAGATAGACATACTGGAAAGTAGTTTGTTTTACCTACCTTATTTGTAGTAAGTAGGTGTATCCATGTCTATAAGGATACAGCCTCACTTCCTTAGCAGACAAGTTTTTTTGAGATAAGATCAGAAGAAATATCTCTCTGAGAAAAACGAAGCTGAGAATACTATCATTTGTATTAACAGATTGTAGCAAAATCTTTATCTAATAAAATATTAGATTAAAATGATATTGTGTTGTGTTTGTCTTTGTTATCTGCACTTACATATCTCACATACTCAACACATATCTTGCTGCAAAGATTCAAGAACAAAGAAAAGTTCAAGAATCCATTCACCCCCCCTGTATTCTTTTACTGTATTCAATACTCAACACGCTGACAGTTGGAAGCTCGACAGAGTTTGTTAAACTCTGTTTGGAGGCAGCGTCTACTGGTCAACAGTGATTGAAGATTTATTATGAAAGCAATATCTTTGAAGATTGGATAGCTGTCAAAGAGATTGAGTTGAGTAAGAAGACGAGTAGCAATCGTAATTGATATCAATTGTATAGCTAATTTATAGGAGTATCAATTATCGATTGTATAGCAGCTGTATATCTTATAAATACAGTTAGGTTAACCCTAGAGGGGTATCGATCATTAAAAAAACATTATTCATTGTAACCTAAGCAGCTCTCTGTGATATTCTACATCACTGAGAGAGGAGTTATTAATTCCAAACAGTTTTTGATTGTTTAAACGCGTATTTTATTGTTAATGTCTCATACGATATTGATTATAATTGTATATTCGGCCTAACAATTTGTATCAGAGCCAATCTGTTACTCTATACAGTTTAAGATCAACACATACAGCTATAATCAATGGCAGAGATACCTCCTCCAACAGGTTCAAGTTCTGAGAAGGCTCAACCTACAACTGTGAGTCGTTATGAGACAATCAAGGTTCCTATTCTCAGGCCAGCAGAGTATTCAATCTGGAAGGTGAAGATGACCATGTTTCTGGAGGCTACAGATCCAGAATATCTTGACAGAATTTATGAAGGTCCTCATAAACCTACAAAGCTATCTGTTGCTACTGCTGGTCAAGAAGCTAAAACAGTTCCAAAAGAAAAGAAAGATCTGACTCCTGAAGATCTTTCATCTATTGCTAAGGATGCAAAAGTTAGGCATCTCCTTCATAGTGCTTTAGACAATGTTATGTCTAATAAAGTGATTAACTGCACTACTGCCAAAGAAATTTGGGTTGCTCTTAAGGTTAGATGTCAAGGAACTGCTGCTATCAAGAAGAATAGAAGGAACATACTCACACAGGAGTATGAGCACTTTGAGTGTGACACCCCCAAATCTGAGGTCAAAGATTCAGGTCGTCACATCACCATCCAACCATATCATACCTGTATTAACTGTACAACTCAACAATACATCCATCCAGACCTCAATCTAAAGCACAAACAAGTTAGAGCCTCAGAAACGATAATCAAAAGTGCCACTAAATATTACAATTCATTTGTACAAATCAGAGTCTTACACAATTCCACTTATACAACTACACTTGAAGACAAGTCTTACTATTACAGTTGAAACTAAATCATCTCCGATGTAAATCTTCTACTCCTCTTCTGCTGGCGCGGAGTTAACCGACCAAATTCTTCTCTTTCTGAAAAGTTTTTATAAAGCAAGAATGAGCTACATAACGCTCAGCAAGTTCACCGTTTTGAAAAATAATGATGTGGTGCATTTCGAAAAACATTCCGAACTATATGGGTATATATCTCAGATTTCAAAACATAATTGGACAATGTATATGTCCGAGTTTGAGTAAAACATCTATACTCACTAAGGAGCTTTAAGAATAACATATGAACCCTTTATAAGGTTCCCATTTCAATATATCTCAAGTTTGAAAATATATACATATGAGTATATCATTTTCGGGAAAACACTCTACGATTAACATTCTGTACAGGGAATACATCATTGAAAACCTCTTTCCTTCCATTAGCTTAGAAGGTTTCCCATACAAAAACATTTCATTCTTTGAAACAATTGCAAGAGTGCACTAACACGTGCCAATCTTTATAGAAAATCTTGCAGTTCTAGATACTGCACGATGTCAATATTTTTCTTATCAAAAACCACACTATCGGCAACTTGGCACTTAGGCCCAAGAAGCAGTGTTTGAGTATTTTTCCAAAGTGGAGGATGGGACTGGAAGAAAACATAAAAACCTGACAAGGATTGACGATGATCAGTCGCCACATCCAAGTCCAATAATCCGCGGGTCTTCTCTACCGGTAGAAGGATAGAAACTACATCCGTAACTATCCTCGGGTGAAAACTACATCCGTAATCACCCTCGATGAAAACTACATCCGTAATCATCCTTCGGCAACACCTGGGCCGGAATAATAATTGATGGACCGCCTGGCTCACGGCCGCTTACACATCCCGGGAATCGTTCGTCAACGATTCCCACACCTGCCAGAGTCCCCTTTTTCTTTTCTTTTCAAAAATCATTTTGATAGAAAATTCGAGTAGTTGAAGTTCGACCTCAGTCGACCGATAATTCTTGAAAAGTGTACAAGAAGCAAAACCTGACCGGGGGTTTTCGAAAATGTTTTGAGTTCGAAAGAGTTCGAGTTTGAAAGTGCTAAAGGTACCTTGGATTATCTTTGTCTTTAAAATAATGAACAATAATTAATAAATGATATTTTAAGATTTAATATTAATAATTAATAAAATAATTATTTAATTAAATAAGCTTTTAATCCAAGATAGGTATTTTGAGTATTTACGAAGATATAAAAATAATTACTTGAGTATACGATACTCCCCGAATGACCCTTCGGGTTTTCGCAATTTAATTACGATATAATAATATACCGCTCCCCGGTCAATAGTATATACGGACCGCTACGACCTCTATTGCTAGAGTCGTTGTCCGAAGAAAACATTTCATTCTAAGTTCAAGGGGTGCAAACATATATGTACTTATACATCTCAATTTCATCGATACTTCGATAAACATAAACATTTGATATGATTGAAAACTACAAACACAACAGTGAAAGTCCTTGTATATGTAAGTTTTGAAAAGTAAACTTGCCTTGGTGAGGTTGGGGTGGTCGAGCGTGCGGAGTGGAACGATCTATACATAAGAAATAACCGTTCGTTAGTACCTTAACAATATCTCTTTAATTGCGGGGTTTTAGGGGGTACGAAATTAACTTAATGACTTCGTCTTATGACACTCTAGCCCTACTATAGGTTCATGTCATCACTCGATTACGCTCGTCACTTATTCGACTTAATTTGGTTACCGTATCCGAACCATATTCATTACCCCTAAAACTACACTCCACTTACGACTTTTTCCCTTGCGCGAATTTTACTCTAACATTTTTATAAAATTGAAAAATTCATATTTTAATCCAATTCTTTTTGGGTAGCCTTCACCACTGCATTTTCTAGCTTCTATAATTTTTCCATGATCCCACATAAATTTTTAGGGGTATAAACAAGGTTCACAAGGGGGCCATTTAGTGCAGTCCGGAATCCAGAAACACATTTCACTTCTCCGGCCATAACTAAAAATCCATACATCACCTAGTCATGAACCTTATATTTTTGAAAACTACATTCAAATACATTTCCAACAATATATGGTAGGACCTCAGAGGACAAGATTTGGGGGTTCAAAACCATCTTACAAGACAGGTCAAGTTCCTGGAAAAACTCAGCATGCTTGTTTCACTTAAATCAACCAAGATTCTTACTTCCACAACACAACCAACATCTAATTCACCAAGTTCATACTTTATAACATTCATGGAGATACATATACTAACCACAATCATAAAAATCACAACCGCAACACTAAAACTCAAGATCTATATCATCCATCACTTATAAAACCAAGATTAACACCAATACACATGGATCTATCACCAAACATCATAAACACTACATGGCCAAGAGGGGTTAGGGTTTTTATACCTTCTTGAGTATCTAGGAGCCTTTGGTAAGCCTTACAAATCTCAAGAACACCTTGAATAAGCTCCTACTATCCTTATAATCCAAGATCTATAAGAAAACTTAACATTGTTACTATTCACAATAACTTTAACAATTAATATCTTGAAAATTAATGGATGAAAGGGCTTGGAATTCTTAGTACACCTTTCTTAGATGATGTAGAGTGCCTAGGAATTATGCCTTGAATTATGAATGAGGAGAAGTGGAAGAAAGAAAATTTCTTCCTTGGTTTTTCTTCTTGGCCGAGAGCTTTTGTTCAAGGGGGGGGGAGTGTTTTGTGTTTTGATTTTGTGTTGGTTGAAATAATTGTAAAGTGGTTGGGTGATATGTGTTAGTGTGTGTATATATGATACATGGTACAAGTCTAGGTATGGCCACTTTGTACTCTTGTCTCCTTGGAAAAAGAAATGCCAACTAGTTACTATTCCTCTTGCCATTTGGTACTACTAGTTTGCTTTTCCTAACTATTTTGTTGCATGGGACTTGCATGCAATACTACTCCTTGTATCATTATTCTTCCACCAATGCTTGTCACTTAATCTTTAATTCGTCTCGTATCTTAATTAATCTCTCGTAATAATATTTTGTTGGGTAGAGATTTCCCTAGTACTTCCTTAAGTACTTAATTGTGAAAATTCCTCGAATATCCATAATTCCTCGTCATAATTCCTAATAAATCCTTTAATACTCTAATCATTCTCAAATCCCAAGTTTTATAAATCTTACTAACAATGAGATTCTTGCCTTCAACAATCTTCCCTTTATCTTACATAGAGAATGTAGCAACATAATTTCTCAGACAATCAATTCCATTAAACAACAGGGATGACTAGAAAGGTTCCAAATTGACAATGCCACATGATATTATATAAAAGAAAATATTGCAAAAATTAGGGTTCTTACAGCCTCCCCTCCTTAAAAGGATTCCGTCCCGGAATCAGGTTAAAAACAGTTGGGGGTGCATTTCACGCATCGTGCTCTCTAGTTCCCATGTTGATTCTTCGACATTCTGGTTCCTCCACAAAACTCTCACTAGTTTGACAACCTTGTTCCTCAGCACCTGTTCTTTTCTATCCATGATTTCTACGGGTTGCTCCACATAGGTTAAGTCTGGCTGCAGATCCACTTGATCATATTCTATCACGTGTCGGAAGTCGGTATGGTAGGGTCGTAGCATGGTCACATGAAACGCATTATGCACTTGCTGCAAGCTCGGGGGCAAGGCTAGTTCATAGGCTAACTTTCCAACATGCCTCAAAATCTCAAAAGGTCCAATAAACCTCATACTTAGCTTCTCTCTCTTAACAAACCGCATCAATCCTTTCCAGGGGATACCTTTAACATCACCAACTCTCCTACCTCATATTCTTTGTCCTTGCGGGTCTGGTCCGCATACTTCTTCTGTCTGTCTTGGGCCGCTACCAGCCGTCCTCTTATGAGCTCGATAGTTTCTCTTGTCTGTTGGACCAGTTCAGGCCCTAAAATCTTCAGCTCTCCAACTTCTTCCCAACATAAGGGAGACCGACATCTTCGTTCGTATAAAACTCCATATGGGGGCATCCCTATACTCGCATGGTAACTGTTGTTGTAGGAAAATTTGATCAACGGCAAGTGGTCATCCCAACTTCCCTTAAAATCGATGGCACATACTCTCAACATGTCCTCTATGGTCTGGATGTTTCTCTCGCTCTGTCCGTCTGATTGGGGGTGGTATGCAGTACTCATGTTTAACTTGGTCCTCACACAATCCTGAAAACTCCTCTAGAACCTGGGGTTGAACCTTGGGTCTCTATCAGATACAATGCTCACAGGAACCCCATGCCTTACCACGATCTCCTTAGATATCTCATAAAATTTGACCATTCGAAATAATGGGTTTCGTAAAAAAAAAACTAATGACTTTTACATACACTCATCTGTACCGTAAAGATGTAATATCAATTCAAAATCTTCATCTAATAATTCGTACATATCGTGATTGCAAAAATTTCTCATCCACCCATAAAATTACTATTCGTCCAAGTTTCGAATATTCCAGAAAGTTAGGGTTAATGCAGTCTCCTCTCCTTAAAAGGATTCTATCTTAAGAACCTAAGGATAATAGTTGTGGATACAATTCCAACCTTACATTTTCCAACTCTCAGGTTGACACTTCAACCCTATTGTTCTCTCCCTTGGTCATGTTGTTCCTCAACGCATACTCTCCTCGACCTGTATTCCTTATCGGTTGTTCTATAAATGAAAATTTCTATCCCACTACTTATACGTTCCTCTTCCACCTTGTTCATAGTATCCGTGTTGAGTCCTTGTATCGTTGGGCCGTGAATACTTTGTGGTCGTGTTCTATAATCTGAGACAACGTCAATACGCACGGTATTCCTCATTTTCCTTGGCTTGATTAGCATGTATGTGTTGCCTCCCGTCAGTCGTTACCACTTGCTATGGATACTGTATAGTCTTCGGTATACGTCGAACCAGTTCAGCTACTATATCCCTCGTTCATTGACTTCTTCGTAACGCAAGAAAAGCGAAACTTCTTCTTTCGTAGCACGCTTTACAAGAGACGTCCTTACGCTCGCATGGTGAGGATCGTGATAACAACATTAATTTCATGGATAAGTTTTTTTATTCTCGACTGCCCCGTGAAATCTAAGGCACGACACTAAATATAAGTTCGATCGTCTGGATAATTCTTCTTCCCTGTCTGTCAGCCACAGACCAAATTAGTACATACGCTCAATCTCTTTATTAATTATACTTGAAAGCACCTTCAATATTCGAAGTTTAACCTTAAGTCTCTATCTGACGTAATCACTGTAGAAGTTTTATATTGTACCACCATTTTTCCGTATATAAATCGATGAGCTTCTAAATGGAAAGTCTCTCGTATGTAAATCACTTGGTCCAACAATTATAAATCAACTAGGGCCATCTCTTGGCTCGGTCTTCGGCGACCTACTCATGAAGTTCATTATAATTCTGTCCACGTTCAGAATTTTCTACTGGCGGAATTAATCCAGTAGATCTCTATCGTTTCGTTTATGACATGTTGCGTTTGTACTTAATAGTTTGTCAATACCATTCTTCATATCCGTTTGCCAAACATTCTCTTAATTCTCTGTACATCTTTGTCCTTCCCCAAACTTTAGTCATTTTCCTCTAACATTATTCTTTATTGTATATACTCTATTTTCTCGGTCAATACTGACTGAATTCCAATTTCGAATAATCCATTCTATAGGTATCGGCCACTACACTGGCCTTTCCTGGGTAACAACAGATTTCTCCATTATACTCCCTGCTCCCTTTCGTCACCTTCTCTTTATTATGTTTAGTTCTAGTATGAAGATATACTTATGGCACTTGTGGAAAAATTTTCACACTTTTCTCATATAGTTAACGTCTCAGTTTTATGCGTGAACGCTATCATGACTAATCCCCGACTCACGGTTATTGCTATCTCGTAACCTTTATGTTGTTTAGAAGTATAAGCTATCATCCTCTTTCTACTGCATCAGCACACCTCTTAAACTCTTGAAAGACGCATCATCGTGACTCTCAAAGTCCTCTTTTTATCATCAAGTATAGCTAACAACGAGGTTGTTGCTAATATCTCATTTCATCCCAAAACTTTGTTCATTAATCCATAAGGCTTCTGACTCATTAGTCCATTCAAACGATACTACCACAATTTTATAACATTTATATTAGTGTGAAATGCCAACTTTGGCACAGTACAGAGGTCGATCTTGAGTTGGTGAAACCTTCTCTTCAACCTTATCCTTGAAAAACAACTACTCATTTTAACTAGTCAACAATTCCTCCATTTCCGATAAGGGTATCAGTTCTCGATGGTATATGTAAGATGTCATACGCTCGTCCTCCTTCACAACTGGCGCCAATCAGCCTGAGGCCTGCATGCTACTGCGATTCCCAATAAACTTGATTAGGTGGTAATCTTGAAGGATCATTGGCATATCTCCATGCATCCATTTGCTATTAGGGGCCTGTTAAACTATATGTCTCTCTATGTGCATCAATCCCTTTAAGCTAAGTAAAGCTTCACATTCTTGCCACGATATTTCTTCCTTTCTCGTCCATCTCACTTCCATGTCAGTTTCCTCCAAGGATATGTTTTACCTCGCAATCGATTTGCATTTCTTGGATCAGGAAAAGGCTTGGTAACTCCAGAATTCATTAATATAACATCCTGACAACGGTTGGTAGGAGCGTACTCCCAACCACCTCATCATTTCTTATAACTTTCCTCACACTAATATTAAAGGTCTTGTGGTATGCCCCGACATGTTATTTCTACTTTAATAATTACTCGGCATAACGCTCTGGCTGCACAATTACAATATTTGGTTTTTGATCTCATATTGGTGTAACGGTTCATAATTGTACCTCCCGTTCACCTTAGAGTAATCACTTTGAAAGGAATGGTTTCAAAATAACAAGGTCCAATAGATAATTTCAATAAGAATTCCACATTGGATGTTCCAAGAATGTTAATGGTTCCAAATACTAGGAGTCTCGACTTTTTGGAGATGTAAGGATGGACCGAAAGAGTACAACAAGGTTTATTCCTTCAGGTCCTGATAATTCTGTAATATGATATCATAGAGAATGTTGCACGAGGGCAATGATTGTTGGATACAAAAGTCATAAAGACGGTCTTTATACAATTCTTACATCTGGTGGATACTTTTCCTCCTGAATAATAAAAGGAAATCTAAAGTCGCATTGATGAAGGTCAGCCAATAGAAAGCAATTCTACTCCATGACAATTAAAGAATGAAGTAGTTTATCATTCAAGTAATCAGTGGTTTCAAATGAATTCTCATTGTGTGAATGAAAGAATAAAATATTCAAGTGATATAAAGTCTGATTCGAAGATGGGTAGAATTCGAGTTGAGTGGGCGACCTCATTAGGTCTCAATCAAGTTATTCGTCAAAACTTTCATCATCATACTTTACCACATTCAAAATGCATTGCAGAATGAATTAAATTGGGAGTTGGGCCGGTGAAACAATAACTAGTCCTTTTCAAAAAACACTAGCAACTAGCTAGACAAAATTTGCTAGTTCACCTGTTTGAGACATCACCACCAGCTAGGACAATTAGCTAGGTGTTCTTCACAACATTACAATTTTGAGTAGTTAGAACAATCAACTAGTCATTCATATTGACATAACGGCTAGCCAGTTTCAATTGGATAGAACGGAATTTCAACATCGTAGCCACTGAAGAAACTTTAGGCTTCTCGGACAACGAATGAAAATAAGAAGTTATTAAGTTTGAAAAAGAAAACTATAAAATCTGAAGAGAATGTTCTAGGTATCGGAACAATCGATAACCTCTCATCAAATATTACTTATCAGTGAAACGGTCCACCCAAGGGTGCCTCCGTACACATTCTTTATCAGATCCGACAATAGAATTAAATTCGGAATACCACTATCAAAATGATATCCTTACTATGATTTCAATGTATGATGTACAATCTCATCTTGAATAGAAGAAAAGAATTCATGAGGGATGTCTGGACATTAGATCATCCATGTCCTCGGTAATTTGTTGAATATTTACGAGCTCAACTGAAGAGTGCAAGTATGAAAGAAGCAATCAAATATCAATATTCGTTAAGTAATATTCGTCGAATAATTAAGGAAATATTCGTTGAACATTCCTTGGATAATTGAAAGAAAGTATAAATAGGCCTGAGCCGAACAAGATCATCATAAATTTTTGAATAGAATGTTCATGGGTCAAATAAAATTACTTCGGATAAGTCCTGCTTTAGGGAAAGTATATCACTGGATGTTATTCCACAAATTTGAAGTAGAAAGCTAGAAGGGTTACCTGATACAAACTAATCGAGGTAACATGGTTAGTGAACAGTTTAAAATGAAGTAGTGCACCAGCCTGTAGTTATCAAAATAAGTTAATAATCATTCGTGCATCTCATTATCACCATTATGAGGGTAACTCCATCTCTTCGTCTTCGTAATACAAGACACCAACTAGTGCGTCTCTCAATCATCATCTTAAAGTCATTTATCGAGTTGGGGTTTCACAAATATATCTGTCATTTCCGTGCTTTATCTTGAAGACCAAGCTTCACATCATTCCGGGGACTCCTGCTTAGTCCATAGGGTCCTACTTCATGCCTTCCGACATGAATCACAAGTGGCCAGTTCCCCCTGGGAACAGATCAAAGAGATCTCTCAGGGATCTCAATGCAGTCCATAGGTTCAGTGGCGGGTGTGTGTATGTGAATATATACCAAAAATATTGAGGTCTACAATACATATATACGTAATCCCTGATAACATTTCTATCAAAGGATCCCACTCTAGACCCGCTGGTCTTTTCTTTTGGTAGACTCTGAGATCACTGTATCGCTCGTTGCAACCATATTCAACTTCTCTTGAGTTCCCTTGTTAATCCTACTTGTTTGTTCACTAAGTTGAACTACCATGTTCTAGCGTCCGAATCATGCGTGGAATTATCTAGCACGCTCGTCTTATGATAACATTCTCGTATAACACATGTAAAATTCGCCATCAAGGGTAATGGAATCCACAACGACATAGTGACCAACCTTCAGGTAAACCCGTTACTTATCGAAAATCGGATCTTATAGCCAAAGTAAAAGACTTTCATTAATCCAAGTACTAAGTACCCTTAATTGTGTTGGGAAGTCTAAACTTCTTGATTCTTAAAATGCCGCCTCCTAAACTCTGGAGGACTATGGGCCACAAAATTTATGCCAGCCTAGTCATCCGATCATATTGGCAATATCGCCACTACCTCAGCTGCTCTTGAGATTTCGCTCTGCTTCCTATATCATTACCAATGATAGGTCATGTACGACTCTCAAACCTCTATTCATCATTCTGAAGGTCTATAAGGATTCTATCGACCCTAGTATAATACCTCCAGTAAACACTCCAGTCCATTCTACTCACCGGTACCTCTTCCGGAAGTCCAATAATAAGTTTACTACGATCTCTTATGTCATTCTCCTACTTAGACTCAACTCTCAACACTCTCGTTTCTGAGTACTGTAACTTATCGCTCTGATACCATTTCTGTGACACCCCCAAATCTGAGGTCAAAGATTCAGGTCGTCACAACACCATCCAACCATATCATACCTGTATTAACTGTACAACTCAACAATACATCCATCCAGACCTCAATCTAAAGCACAAACAAGTTAGAGCCTCAGAAACGATAATCAAAAGTTCCACTAAATATTACAATTCATTTGTACAAATCAGAGTCTTACGCAATTCCACTTATACAACTACACTTGAAGACAAGTCTTACTATTACAGTTGAAACCCTATCAGACTTACTCTATAGTATTTATCAGGAACTAAATCATCTCCGAGGTAAATCTTCTACTCCTCTTCTGCTGGCGCGGAGTTAACCGACCAAATTCTTCTCTTTCTGAAAAGTTTTTATAAAGCAAGAATGAGCTACGTAACGCTCAGCAAGCTCACCGTTTTGAAAAATAATGATGTGGTGCATTTCGAAAAACATTCCCAACTATATGGGTACATATCTCAGATTTCAAAACATAATTGGACAATGTATATGTCCGAGTTTGAGTAAAACATCTATACTCACTAAGGAGCTTTAAGAATAACATATGAACCCTTTATAAGGTTCCCATTTCAATATATCTCAAGTTTGAAAATATATACATATGAGTATATCATTTTCGGCAAAACACTCTACGATTAACATTCTGTACAGGGAATACATCATTGCAAACCTCTTTCCTTCCATTAGCTTAGAAGGTTTCCCATACAAAAACATTTCATTCTTTGAAACAATTGCAAGAGTGCACTAACACGTGCCAATCTTTATAGAAAATCTTGCAGTTCTAGATACTGCACAATGTCAATATTTTTCTTATCAAAAACCACACTATCGGCAACTTGGCACTTAGGCCCAAGAAGCAGTGTTTGAGTATTTTTCCAAAGTGGAGGATGGGACTGGAAGAAAACATAAAAACCTGACAAGGATTGACGATGATCAGTCGCCACATCCAAGTCCAATAATCCGCGGGTCTTCTCTACCGGTAGAAGGATAGAAATTACATCCGTAACTATCCTCGGGTGAAAACTACATCCGTAATCATCCTCGATGAAAACTACATCCGTAATCATCCTTCGGCAACACCTGGGCCGGAATAATAATTGATGGACCGCCTGGCTCACGGCCGCTTACACATCCCGGGAATCGTTCGTCAACGATTCTCACACCTGCCAGAGTCCCCTTTTTCTTTTCTTTTCAAAAATCATTTTGATAGAAAATTCGAGTAGTTGAAGTTCGACCTCAGTCGACCGATAATTCTTGAAAAGTGTACAAGATGCAAAACCTGACCGGGGGTTTTCGAAAATGTTTTGAGTTCGAAAGAGTTTGAGTTTGAAAGTGCTAAAGGTACCTTGGATTAGCTTTGTCTTTAAAATAATGAACAATAATTAATAAATGATATTTTAAGATTTAATATTAATAATTAATAAAATAATTATTTAATTAAATAAGCTTTTAATCCAAGATAGGTATTTTGAGTATTTACAAAGATATAAAAATAATTACTTGAGTATACGATACTCCCCGAATGACCCTTCGGGTTTTCGCAATTTAATTACGATATAATAATATACCGCTCCCCGGTCAATAGTATATACGGACCGCTACAACCTCTATTGCTAGAGTCGTTGTCCGAAGAAAACATTTCATTCTAAGTTCAAGGGGTGCAAACATATATGTACTTATACATCTCAATTTCATCGATACTTCGATAAACATAAACATTTGATATGATAGAAAACTACAAACACAACAGTGAAAGTCCTTGTATATGTAAGTTTTGAAAAGTAAACTTGCCTTGGTGAGGTTGGGGTGGTCGAGCGTGCGGAGTGGAACGATCTATACATAAGCAATAACCGTTCGTTAGTACCTTAACAATATCTCTTTAATTGCGGGGTTTTAGGGGGTACGAAATTAACTTAATGACTTCGTCTTATGACACTCAAGCCCTAATATAAGTTCATGTCATCACTCGATTACGCTCGTCACTTATTCGACTTAATTTGGTTACCGTATCCGAACCATATTCATTACCCCTAAAACTACACTCCACTTACGAATTTTTCCCTTGCGCGAATTTTACTCTAGCATTTTTATAAAATTGAAAAATTCATATTTTAATCCAATTCTTTTTGGGTAACCTTCACCACTGCATTTTCTAGCTTCTCTAATTTTTCCATGATCCCACATAAATTTTAAGGGTTTAAACAAGGTTCACAAGTGGGCCATTTAGTGTAGTCCGGAATCCAGAAACACATTTCACTTCTCCGGCCATAACTAAAAATCTATACATCAGCTAGTCATGAACCTTATATTTTTGTAAACTATATTCAAATACCTTTCGAACAATATATGGTAGGACCTCAGGGGACAAGATTTGGGGGTTCAAAACCATCTTACAAGACAGGTCAAGTTCCTGGAAAAACTCAGCATGCTTGTTTCACTTAAATCAACCAAGATTCTTACTTCCACAACACAACCAACATCTAATTCACCAAGTTCATACTTTATAACATTCATGGAGATACATATACTAACCACAATCATAAAAATCACAACCACAACACTAAAACTCAAGATCTATATCATCCATCACTTATACAACCAAGATTAACACCAATACACATGGATCTATCACCAAACATCATAAACACTACATGGCCAAGAGGGGTTAGGGTTTTTATACCTTCTTGAGTATCTAGGAGACTTGGGTAAGCCTTACAAATCTCAAGAACACCTTGAATAAGCTCCTACTATCCTTATAATCCAAGATCTATAAGAAAACTTAACATTGTTACTATTCACAATAACTTTAGCAATTAATATCTTGAAAATTAATGGATGAAAGGGCTTGGAATTCTTAGTATACCTTTTGTTAGGCCGAATACACAAATAATAATCAACTTTGTATGAGAGATTAACAAGTAAAAGCGTTTATGCACTTAAAAAACTTCTGGTATTTCAAACCCTCTTTGTGATGTAAAATATCACAAAGAGCTGCTAGGTTACAATAATGATAATTCGTTATCGATACCCTTCTAGGGTTAACCTATCTGTATTTATATAACATACAGCTACGATACAATCTCTAATTGATATTCCTAATAATCAGCTATACAATGATATCAATTACAGATTGTCACACGTCTCCTATGTCAACTCGATCTCTTTGATAGCTATCCAATCTTCAAAGATATCGCTTCCATAAATAATCTTTAATCACTGTTGAACAGTAGACGCGCTTCCTCCAGACAGAGTTTAACAAACTCTGTCGAGCTTCCATCTGTCAGAGTTTACACAAACTCTGACTGCTTCCAGCTAAACTCTGATAACTCCCTGTAACACTTAAACACTGATCAAAACACATCAATTATATTTAACAATCTCCCCCAACTTGTTCATTATCAAAAATGTACAAGTTAATAACAATAATTGATGATGTCAAAACAAATGATAAATACAGTGTTTATACAAATTCAGAGTTTAAGCTTAAAGACTATAGAGAATAAGAAAATTCTTACAGAACTTTAATCTCTAATCATTTCAAGATCTGGCATGGTTCTGAGATAATCAATCAGCAATCTTCTTTCTGCATTTTCAAGTTCAGTCATCATTGCTTCTTTGATTTCTCTGAGTTGAGGATCACTTTCATCTGTTTGGTAAATAGCAGCCCTAAGATCATAAATCTTGTTTCTTCTCATTTCATTACCCAGTCTGATAAATCTGTCTTTTTCTGCCTGAGTATTGAAGTCAAGTACTGTGATTCCCAAATCAGTTTTTAATTTTTGCAGTACCTTTCTTCATTTCAATGAGATTGCCTTGATAATCCCTGTACTTAGGAATGTATCTGCTGTTATATTTCTGTCCTCTAATAGCCAAATTCTGAGTCATCTTCTGTCTTAGAACATTAGCAACAGATTGAGTCCTTCGACTATTCACCTTGAGAAGATATAGAACATACTCTAGTTCTTCCCAATATTTCAAGCTGATATCATTCTCACCAACTTTGAATACTGTCCCATCAGCCATGAAGTAAAGAAGAAAATCTTTATCTAAACTCTTCTGATGAACCAACTGCACTGATTCCAGTCTATCCAGACTCTCTTGAGGTACACCACGACCTGGAACAGCCAGTGAAGAAGGATCCCTAGGACCAGTATATTGCCTTCTGTCTCTAGATGAGCCTAATCCAGCCTTATTATTTCCAATCTTACCAGATAAAGCTTTTCCATCAGAAATATTCATTGAGACTCCAGATAACTCATTTGGATCAGAGATTGTTCCTTTGCCAAAAACAGATTTCAACTGAGAAGATAGAGGTTTAAACACAACTTGTGTAGCAACAGAGGTTGTATCTTTCTTCTTTGAATCTTCTCCTTCCATAGCAATGCCTTTCAGCTTGTGTTTAGTTTCAGCTTCTGTTGATTTCCTAGATAAATGTGATCTTTGATTAACATCAACATTTTCCTTGATCACAACGCCTTTAAGAACAGGCCTAGAAGCTTTTTCTTTTTGTACCTTGTCAGACTTTAAAGCTTTAAGATGTACTTCATGTAAACTCTTTTCCTCAGCTTCAATGTCTTCAATCGTTACTCCTTCCTCATTCTCTTCAATGAATAACTTAGCAGCCAACTCTTCATCAGTTTGTGGATTTGAAAACAACAGTAAACTCTTGGTCCTTGAAGTTCCTTGAGTATCAGTATTTCTCCCAACAGACTGTGATTTGGATGACTTACTAGTTCTCAGAGTTTGAACCTCCTCAGCCTTTTTCTTTCCTTTGTCTTTGTTACCTGCCCCTCCATCTCCAGAACTATCCCTTCTGACAACTCTCTCCCCCTTTTTGACATCATCAGGCATAAGGATAGAAGTAATTAACTCCAGAGAGGTAAATCGTCTATCCAGAGTTTTAACTTGAACTATAGTTGCTTTCAAGCAAGAAAGAATCTCTGGATTAGAGATAGTATCAGCACTTTGCTTAACAAACGTAGCTGCTCTTCTTGATGGAAAAATACAATCTTCTTTGTACCATTCAGCAGCATTCTTGGCAAATTGTGCTCTTTCAACTTCATGAGAAGAACAAGGTTGAGAAAAAGGTGTATGTTTATCATCAGTTTGTACTGGTGCACTCAGAGAAGTATCAGAGTTTGCACTACTGTCACCTTCAGCTTCAACACTTGTAGCTTTAACTGGTTCATCGTCAGCCATAGATTTAGCAATATCTTCTGTAGGCTTTTGAGAATTTTCTTCATGTTGCTCAGGCTCAGCAATAGGCATTGACTGAGAAGTTACTTTGGTTGCCTGATCAATTTCTTCACCTTCTTCAACAGTGTGGTGAGCATCAGATATTATCTCAGTATGAGATGCCACAACTTCAGAAGGTACAGATGTAAGTTGATCAACTACACCAACATTAGAGATAGGATCAGAAAATGGCATAAATGAATCAGGAACATCATTTATTGGAGAAACACCATCTCTTGCATCCTCTTCTGCAGGAATTTTATCCTCTGCAGGCATTACATCCTCTGCAGGTATTGCAACTTTCTCAACCTCAACAGAAGGTATTCGCTGTGAAACAACCTCTGGAGCTTCAATATCTTCATCCACAGAGTCAGAGAATATCACTCTTCTTCGTTTTGCTAGAGGTACATTATCTGAATCCTCTTCACAAGGTAGTGACTTAGGCATGTTTGCTCGAGCTTTCAATCTCTTCCCTTTTCTAGTGTAAACAGCTTCAGGAGATTTTTGTTTTGATTGCCTCTTTGTCTCTTCTGCCTGTCTTAGAAGTATGTGTGTCAAAACCCATCGTATCTCGTACAGTCTGTGGAGTAATCACATGGTCTTGGTCGTCATAGGTGAAGATAATGGTAGGAGTTCCACTTTCTCCTCCATCCACATAAACTGAGTTCTGCCAGAATGAAGCAATTTGAGACGCAGAAAGAGTAGCAGGTCCAGTCAGAGCTTGTCCAATCTCTGAATCCCTCAAAAAGTTCTGCATGAGATGAAACGATTCTGGAACGCGGTCATGATAGAGTGGAGCTTCATAGTTATTAGGAACAAACCGTAAGCCAAGAGCAGTGAATGCTGTTGCCTTTAATAACCAGAATACGAAGCGATTAAGGACTTCGTTCTTACCCATCTCTATTTAAGGCCTAGAGACTTGATCAGATTATTTCATCAAACCTTTAACCTTTCAGTCTCCCCTGTAAAATCACAAACCTTTCAAACCAAATACTCTTGAAAAACAATGGCTAACCTTACCATCAAAGAGAAAAACCTTCATCTTGTCGAAAACAGAGACATCTTCAGCTATACTCGTGAAGAGTTTGAAGCGTTTGAGTGGGAAAGGCAGCTTGAGACGCTGTGGCTGCAAATGGATGCTGGTCTGGAAGAGCTCGAGAAAGAGAAACCTGCAAGGGTGATCGACATCGATGCTGCCCTCCAAGCAACATTGGCATGGCTCTCCTCGAAGGCATCCTCATCCACCACCACCAACCATTGTTAATGAATATGTCAGCAAAAATAACCTTATCCCTTCAACTTCCACCCAAATAAAGTGGCAAAGATGGGATCTGGGAGTTTTTGCTAACAATGGAGTGGTGTGGACGGACCTTTTACTTTCCTGTTGAATAGATTAGCAGATAGAGAGAACAAAAATATGTAATATTTGCTTGTAATCTCTTTCTTATTATCAATGAAAATTTTGCTTTTCTAATCATATTCATTGTGTTCTGCAACTGTTATTTGAGTTATATGAACTGTTCTTCTAGAAAATACATCAAGAAAAGAATATGAAAACTAATTAAAGTAATCATATAAAGAACACATTCATCAACTATCCACTGATTAACAGTTGTCAAAAACCCTACTTACTCCAAGACTTTCAAATTGTCCAAGTGAAAATTTACCTTAGAGTACAAATCACGAATCAACAGCGTTTGTCAATTCTCCAACTTTATCATCGAAACCCTTTCATAAATTGCACAGTTGTGAATATGTGTGTGTGTGAAGCAGAGTTTACTAAGTCAATTTTTAGAGCATCTAATTTTTCATAACATCCATAAAGTAAATCAATAAACACTGGATGCACAAACTGTCATAGTAAACACTGACTGTATGATGAAAGCTAAACTCTGAAGTATTCGAACTTTATACAGTAATTTTTATTTTATACCCTCTTTATATACACATTTTTTTTTTTTTTTTTATTCCAGTAATCAGAGGTTGGAACCAGTCACCAAAAATTCAAAAATTTTAGCCCTTATCATTTTGATAAGTTCCTGGGTCATCCTAGTATATAACTAGTCACCAAAAATCAGAGAATTTTAGCACATATTATATACCAATAAGTTCCTGGGTCATCCTAGTATCCAACATAATCTCAAAGGAGTATAACAACCTATATACACTTTCTTTGGGGTATTGCAGTAAACATTTTATTTTATCAGAGTATGACTAACAGAGTTTAGAGTTCATCAACATCAGTAGTTCTTCATGAAAGGTAATGCACACAGTATTTATAGACTCAGAGTTTAGGACAAAATAAACTAAGAGATGCTATAAATATGAGCCAGTATCATGCTGTGTTAACTTTCTGCACAATCTAAGATTAGATCTCAATAACTCAGAAAGATTCATGATTAATTGCTGAGAATCATGCTTCATACATATTTCTTCATTGGTGTTTTCATTCAGACAAAAATCAACTCAAAGTTCACAGATTTTATCAAACTTATTAACAGTGTATGACATATATACATTCGACATCTCAAAGACTCAATATTCTATTCGATATCTCAGGGATTCGATATGTCAAAATGCTCTATTCGATATCTCAAGGAGTCGATATCTCAGAATGCTCTATTCGATATCTCAAGGAGTCGATATCTCAGAATGCTCTATTCGATATCTCAAGGAGTCCCAGAGAAAAGAGCTATTCGAGAAGTGATTCGATATGTCAAGATAACACTATTCGAGAACTCAGAGTTATCGATCAAGTCAACTCCAGTTCTCGAATCACTCACTTAGTCACTTCTCGAATACACTCTTGAGGACAAAATATGACAGAGTTTAACAGAGTATGCATAACAGAGTTTAATCAACAGAGTTCACTTAGTATTTAACCAATAAGGAAATATGATTAATACATCACATAAGTAAAGTTTGAATCTAACCAACATTTCTAGTCAGAACCAGAGATCATTCCTAGTTCATTAACCAGCCTTGTAAATGTAACTTCACTCAATGGTTTAGTGAAGATATCTGCAAGCTGTTGTTCTGTAGAGACAAAATGTAGTTCAATATTTCCTTCTTCCACATGTTCTCTGATGAAGTGGTACCTTATGCTGATGTGCTCGGTCATTGAATGCTGTACTGGATTACCTGTCATAGCAATAGCACTTTGGTTATCACAGTAAATAGGTATATTACTGTACCTCAATCCATAATCCAGCAATTGATTCTTCATCCATAAGATCTGTGCACAACAGCTACCAGCTGCAATATACTCTGCTTCAGCTGTAGATGTGGAGATTGATTTCTGTTTCTTGCTGTACCAGGAAACAAGTCTGTCACCAAGAAATTGACAACTTCCACTGGTGCTCTTTCTGTCTACCTTACAGCCTGCAAAGTCTGCATCGGAATACCCAAGTAGCTTAAAATCTGATTCTCTGGGGTACCACAGACCTAATGATATGGTGCCTTTGAGATACTTGAAGATTCTTTTCACAGCTGTCAGATGTGGCTCTCTAGGATCTGCCTGAAACCTTGCACAAAGACAGGTTGCATACATGATGTCAGGCCTACTAGCTGTCAAGTATAGAAGAGATCCTATCATGCCCCTGAAGTTTGTCATATCCACTTTCTAGAAGAAACTGAGCAAGTGTCTCATACCATGCTCTTGGTGCCTGCTTAAGTCCATATAGTGCCTTATCTAGCCTGTAGACATAATCTGGATATTTGGGGTCCACAAATCCTGGTGGTTGTTCAACAAACACTTCTTCTTCAAGCTTTCCATTCAGAAAAGCACTTTTCACATCCATCTGGAACACTTTGAATTTCTTGTGAGAGGCATATGCTAGAAAAATTCTGATTGCCTCCAATCTTGCTACTGGAGCAAATGTTTCATCATAGTCTATTCCTTCCTGCTGTGAATAACCTTTTGCTACCAGTCTAGCCTTGTTCCTTGTGATAACACCTTCACTATCAGTCTTGTTTCTGAAAACCCATTTAGTACCAACAATAGATCTGTTCTTTGGTCTTGGTACAAGGGTCCAAACTTCATTTCTTTCAAATTCATTTAACTCTTCCTGCATTGCTGTTATCCAGTCTGCATCTTGAAGAGCTTCTTCCACTTTCTTTGGTTCATTTTTAGACAAGAATGCATGAAATAAACATTCACTAGCAGTAGCACTTCTTGTCTTCACTTTTGCATCTGGATCACCAATTATCAAATCAGGTGTATGTGATTTAGTCCATTTCCTAGCAGAAGGCAAATGACTTCTATCAACATGTGATCCTCCCCCTTGATCCATGCTCTCCTGATTCTGTTGTGATCTATTTTCGTTTTCTGAGACTCCCCCTGAACTTGACTGTCCAGAGTCAGAATTTGAATTTTCAGAGTTTGAAGCATCAGAGTTTGATCCAGATTTTTCAGTTGACTCAGTATCAGTATTTGATTCTTCATCTTGATCATGCTCCCCCTCAACTGGTTCTCCTCTTTGTTGTGACTGAGAAGTTTCTCCAGAATTTACCAGTAGAGGTTCAAAGTTTGTTTCAACAGAGTCTGTCAGAATTGTTTCATCAGTGTTTCCTTCATCAGAGTTTAAAACTTCATTTCCAAAGTTCAGTTGATCATATTCGTCTTTGTCTTCAAGTCCAGTTATCTTCTTATCATCAAAAGAAACATGTATTGATTCCATGATCACTTTAGTTCTCAGATTGTAAACTCTGAATGCCTTTGTTGACAGTGGATAGCCAACAAAAATTCCTTCATCTGCCTTTAACTCAAACTTGGTCAACTGTTCTGGATGAGTCTTCAAAACGAAACATTTGCACCCGAAAATATGAAAGTATTTCAGGTTAGGCTTCTTTTTCTTCACCATCTCATATGGTGTCTTTCCATGCATATTGATCAGTGTTGCATTTTGAGTAAAACAAGCAGTTTGAACAGCTTCTGCCCAGAAATAAGTTGGCAATTTTGCTTCATCAAGCATAGTTCTGGCAGCTTCAATTAATGTTCTATTTTTCCTCTCAACTACACCATTTTGTTGTGGTGTACCAGGTGCTGAAAATTCTTGTTTCACTCCATTGTCCTTGCAGAATTCTTCCATTGTTGCATTTCTGAACTCAGTTCCATTATCACTTCTGATGATTCTCACTTTGTTGCTTGATCCTTTGTCCAGAAGCTTCACATGCTCCATCAGAGTTGATGCAGTTTCATCCTTCTTTGCTAGAAAATACACCCAGGTGAATCTAGTGTATTCATCAACAATGACTAAAGCATATTTCTTCCTTGCAATGGACATAACATTTACTGGACCAAATAGATCAACATGAAGAAGATGATGAGGATCAGTGATAGAAGATTCTGTTTTGCTCTTGAAAGATGACTTCCTTTGTTTAGCCTTCTGACATGAGTCACATAGGCCATCAACATTTAACAGGGTCTTTGGAAGTCCTCTTACAAGATCCTTTCTGATCAATTCATTGATGTTGTTCAAGTTCAAATGTGAGAGTTTCTTGTGCCACTTCCAACTCTCTTCACTAGACATTCTTGTAGACAGGCAAACAGCTTTTCCAACAGAGTCTATCAAAAGCTTGATTTCATAAATGTTGTTTTGCCTGTGACCAACTAGAACAACCTTTCCTGTAGATTTGCTGATAACTTCACAATATTCAGGTTGAAAATCTACATGATATCCCTTGTCACATATTTGACTCACAGATAGCAGGTCATGCTTGAGTCCTGGGACATGAGCTACATTGTTGATGATGACATTTCCAAGATTGATATTGCCATATCCCAATGTTCTTCCTATATTGCCATCACCATAGGAAACTTTTGGGCCAGCCTTCTCCTCATATTCTGATAGCAGGGCTTTATTTCCAGTCATGTGTCCTGAACATCCACTGTCCACGACTAGGGTTGCCTCCCTGTTACCCTGCAATCACAAACAATTACTGAGGATTAGTTTTAAGGATCCAGACTTGCTTGGATCCTTTGGCATTCTTAACTTTGTTAGCTTTTGCAGCGGAATTAACATTATCAGAGTTTGAGCTAACAGTATCAGTGTTTACACTTGCAGTATCAACTTTAACCCATTTTAGATTGGGTTTCAGTTCATAGTAATTATGATAGATAGCATGATATTTTCTGCAAGTATAGATGGAATGCCAAGTGCTTCCACAGTGTGTGCATAGAGTCTGTGGCTTAGTTCTAGCAGAATCCTTCTTTACCTCAGACTTTGAAGGTAAAGAATTTATATTTTTATTTTTCTTGCAGAAATTTGCAAGATGCTTAGTACTACCACAGTTATGACATGTCTTTCTTGGAGCATAACTAGCAAGCATTGGTTTATTTCCTGAAGTGATGCCTACTTTTCCATTTCTGTTCTTGTTTGACACTTTCTTTTTCTCAACAGATTTTAACTCCTTCAGTTTATGTTTGAGTTGTTTATCTGTCATTGAACCAATATTAACCTGATTAACACTAGTTTTTACTGGTTTTCTATTGACAGCTTCTTTTTCATTCTCAGACAAAAATTTACTGGTTCCATGAACAAATTTAGTTCTGACTTTAACTTGATTTTGAAATCTAAGTTCATCTTCCTCATTATAACCTAGACCAACAGTGTCTGTTTGAAAAATCTGTTGAGTGTCCTTTCCAGAATTAGTCCAAGTCCTAATTTTCTTATTTGCTTCCTCCAACTCAGATTCTAGTTGTTTATATTTCTGAAGAAAAATCTGTTCTTTGCAAACAGCATCATCTCTCTCTTTCTGAACTTGTTGCATGTTTTCAAGTTTCTCTTCAACAAGTTTATTTCTCTCTTTAAGTTCAGAATTTTCAGCTTTTATCCTCTCATTTTCTAAAGTCTGATCCCTATAACTTATATGCAATGACTTAAGAAAAATTCTTAATTGAGCAATGTCATCAATATTATAAGCATAGGTAGTTGGAGGTACCTGATTTTCAGAGGATTCTGATTCAGTTGTAGCCATGAGAGCATAGTTCACTTCTTCATCAGAATCTGAAGTATCTGCCCAATCTCTGCCTTTAGTGTAGAGTACCTTTCCAGTTTTACCCTTCTTGCACTCAGGAGCATAGTGACCCATCTCCTTACACTTGTAGCATTGAATTTCAGACTTATCCTTCTTCCCTTTAGAATCTCTCTTATCAGACTTCCTGTAGCTTTTCCTGTCTTCATTTGAATCCCTAGAAAACCTTTTTCCTTTCTTGAAATTCTTGAAGCCCATTTTCTTGAAAGTTTTCACCATCAGCACAGCTATTTTTCTCATTTCTTCTTCATCATCCTCAGAGTCAGATGATTCAGAAGAGTTTGAATCATAATCAGAGTTTGGTGAATCACTTTCTGAATGTATTACCAAAGCTTTTCCATTCATTTTCCTTCTTGATGCCTCTTTCTTCTGAGGCTTCTCTTCAACATTAAGAGCAACTGACTTTCCTTTTCTACTTGATCTCCTGTTTCTCTGCTCCATTTCCAATTCATAAGTTTTGAGCAGTCCATAAATTTCATCAATCTCTGTTTCAGCAAGATCATAGTTGTCTCTAATAGTGGTTGTTTTCACATCCCACTTTTCAGGTAGAGAAAGAAGAAACTTGAGATTCGAGTCTTCTAGATCATACTCTTTGTTGACCAATGACAGATCATTAATCAGTTTACAGAATCTATCAAATGTTTCTGTCATGGTCTCTTCAGGCTTAGCCTCAAAATGCTCATACTCTTGTGTGAGTATGTTTCTCCTATTCTTCTTAATAGCTGCAGTTCCTTGACACCTGACTTCAAGTGCATCCCATATCTCTTTTGCAGTGGTGCAGTTAATGACTTTGTTAGACATGACATTGTCTAAGGCACTATGTAGTAAATGCCTAACTTTTGCATCCTTAGCAATTGATGATAGATCTTCAGGAGTCATGTCCTTCTTTTCCTTTGGAACCATTTTTGCTGCTTCACCAGCAACTGCAACAGATAGCTTTGTAGGATTGTGAGGACCTTCATAAATCCTGTCAAGATATTCTGGATCTGTAGCCTCCAGAAACATAGTCATCTTGACCTTCCACGTAGCATACTCTAATGGCCTCAGAATAGGAACCCTGATTGGTTCATAACGACTCACAGTAGTAGGAGCCTTTTCAGAAACAGTAGTTGTTGGTGGAGGAATTTCTGACATGATTATTGTTGTGTTTGGATCTTAACCTGTAATAAAGTAACAGATTGGCTCTGATACCACTTGTTAGGCCGAATACACAAATAATAATCAACTTTGTATGAGAGATTAACAAGTAAAAGCGTTTATGCACTTAAAAAACTTCTGGTATTTCAAACCCTCTTTGTGATGTAAAATATCACAAAGAGCTGCTAGGTTACAATAATGATAATTCGTTATCGATACCCTTCTAGGGTTAACCTATCTGTATTTATATAACATACAGCTACGATACAATCTCTAATTGATATTCCTAATAATCAGCTATACAATGATATCAATTACAGATTGTCACACGTCTCCTATGTCAACTCGATCTCTTTGATAGCTATCCAATCTTCAAAGATATCGCTTCCATAAATAATCTTTAATCACTGTTGAACAGTAGACGCGCTTCCTCCAGACAGAGTTTAACAAACTCTGTCGAGCTTCCATCTGTCAGAGTTTACACAAACTCTGACTGCTTCCAGCTAAACTCTGATAACTCCCTGTAACACTTAAACACTGATCAAAACACATCAATTATATTTAACACCTTTCTTAGATGATTTAGAGTGCCTAGGAATTATGCCTTGAATTATGAATGAGGAGAAGTGGAAGAAAGAAAATTTCTTCCTTGGTTTTTCTTCTTGGCCGAGAGCTTTTGTTCAAGGGGGGGGGGAGAGTGTTTTGTGTTGGTTGAAATAATTGTAAAGTGGTTGGGTGATATGTGTTAGTGTGTGTATATATGATACATGGTACAAGTCTAGGTATGGCCACTTTGTACTCTTATCTCCTTGGAAAAAGAAATGCAAACTAGTTACTATTCCTCTTGCCATTTGGTACTACTAGTTTGCTTTTCCTAACTATTTAGTTGCATGGGACTTGTATCATTATTCTTCCACCAATGCTTGTCACTTAATCTTTAATTCGTCTCGTATGTTAATTAATCTCTCGTAATAATATTTTGTTGCGTAGAGATTTCCCTAGTACTTCCTTAAGTACTTAATTGTGTAAATTCCTCGAATATCCATAATTCCTCATCATAATTCCTAATAAATCCTTTAATACTCTAATCATTCTCAAATCCCAAGTTTTATAAATCTTACTAACAATGAGATTCTTGCCTTCAACAATCTTCCCTTTATCTTACATAGAGAATGTAACAACATAATTTCTCAGACAATCAATTCCATTAAACAACAGGGATGACTAGAAAGGTTCCAAATTGACAATGCCACATGATATTATATAAAAGAAAATATTGCAAAAATTAGGGTTCTTACATTGAGGCTAAATCTGAAGAAACCATGACAGAAACATTTGACAGATTCTGTAAACTGCTCAATGATTTGTCATTGGTTAATAAAGAATATGATCTAGAAGACTCAAATCTCAAATTTCTTCTTGCTTTACCTAAAAAGTAAGATGTGAAGACAACCACCATAAGAGATAACTAAGATCTTGCTGATACAGAGATTGATGAAATCTATGGGCTGGTCAAAACTCATGAATTGGAATTGGAGCAGAGAAACAGGAGATCAGGCAAGAAGACAAAGTCTGTTGCTCTTAAGGATGAAGAAAAACCCTTGAAGAAGGAAGCATCAAGGAAGAAAGCTAAGGGAAAGGCTTTAGTCATACATTCTGAAAGTGAGTCATCAAACTCTGATGTTGATTCAAACACTGATGAATCATCTGACTCTGAGGATGATGAAGAAGAAATGTTGCAAATGGCTGCTTTGATGGTGAAGACCTTCAAGAAGATGGGTTTCAAGAACTTCAAGAAGGGCAAAAGGTTTTCTAAGAAAGATTCAAATTCTGACCGAAAAATTTTCAGAAAGTCTGAGAGAAAGGATACCAAGTCTGGGAAGAAGGACAAGTCTGAGATTCAATGCTACAATTGTAAGGAGATGGGTCACTATGCTCCTGAGTGTAAGAAGGGTAAAATTGAAAAAGCACTCTTCACAAAAGGCAGAGACTGGGCAGACACTTCAGACTCAGATGAGGATGTTAACTATGCTCTCATGGCTTCTATTGAGAATGAATCTGAAGATTCTGAAAACAAGGTACCTCTAACTACCTATGCTTATAATACTGATGATATAACTGAATTAAGAATTTATCTTAAGGCTTTGCATATCAGTTATAGGGATCAGACTTTAGAGAATGAGAGAATCAAATCTGAAAATTCTGAACTTAAAGTGAGAAATAAAATTGTTGAAAAAAAACTTGAAAACATGAAACAAGTTCAGAAAGAAAGAGATGATGCTGTTTATCGAGAACAGGATTTGCTAAGAAAATATAAGCAACTTGAATCTGAATTGGAGAAAGCAAATCATATAATTAAAACTTGGACTCATTCTGGAAAAGACACTCAAGAGGTTTTTCAGTCAGACAGAGTTGGTTTAGGTTACTATGAGGGAGATGAACTTAGGTTTCAAAACAAAGTCAAAATTAGAACACATCTCCCATCTACAAAATTTGTTCATGGAAGAAATGAACCTAAGTCTGAAGCTGAAAAAGAAGCTGTTAAGAAAGAACCAGTAAAAACTAGTGTTAAACAGGTTAATGTTGGTTCAATGACAGATAAACAACTCAAGCATAAGCTTAAGGAGTTAAAATCTGTCAAGAAACAGAAAGTGTCTAGGAAGAATAGAAATGGTAAAGTAGGCATTACTCAAGGTAATTATCCAATGCTTGCTACTTTTTCTCCAAGAAAGACATGTCATAACTGTGGTAGCACTAACCATCTTGCTAGTTTCTGCAGGAAGAACAAAAACATTAATTCTTTACCTTCCAAGTCAGAAGTAAAGAAAGATAATGTTAGAACTAGACCACAGACTTTATGCAAACATTGTGGAAGTACTTGGCATTCTATTTATACTTGCAGGGATTACCATGCTATTTATCATAATTACTATGAACTTAAGCCCAATTTGAAATGGGTTAAGGTTAACTCTGCAAGTGCAAACTCTGAAAATATTAGCTTAAACTCTAATAATGCAAATTTCGTTGCTAAAGCTAACAAAATTAAGAAAGCCAAAGGATCCAAGCAAGTCTGGATCCTTAAATCTAATCTTCAGTGATTGTTTGTGATTGCAGGGCATCAGGGAGAGTACCCTGGTCGTGGACAGTGGATGTTCAGGACACATGACTGGAAATAAAGCCCTGCTATCAGATTATGTGGAGAAGACTGGCCCAAAAGTTTCCTATGGAGATGGCAACATAGGGAGTACTCTGGGATATGGCAATATCAATCTTGGAAGTGTCATCATCATAAATGTAGCTCTGGTTCCAGGACTCAAGTATGATCCACTATCTGTGAATCAAATCTGTGACAGAGGATATCATTTAGATTTTCAGCCTGAATACTGTGAAATTATCAGTAAATCTACAGGGAAAGTTGTTCTAGTTGGACACAGGCACAATAATATCTATGAAGAAAAGTTATTGGCAAAACTCTGATGGAAAAGCGGTGTGTGTAAGAACCCCAAATTTTGGATATAATTAAAACTTTTTATTAAGTAATGATAAAATGAGGGACAATGATTGTAATGAATGGATATTACTTTGGACAATAATCTTGATGCATTGGTATATTGTCAGAATAGAGTAATTCGATGGTTGAGGACCTAGATAAGAATAATCTACCATCCAGGAAGGAGCTAATGGATCCTTGAAGGGAAATGAGTACGTGCATAGTGTTTTCCGTACGTGCATAGTATTTCCCGTACGTGCATAGTGTTTCCCGTACGTGCATAGTGTTTCCTATACGTGCATAGTAATTTGGTGGATGATTAGTGATTTTGTAAGTTGGAAAACTTTTCACGCCACCCTATGTACGGGACGTGATATGGATGTTTCGAAGTCATATTAGTAATACGCAGAGGAAATAAGTGAATGCAGAGACGATCGGAATTCAGAAATTCCAAATTCTTTTTCGGAATAATATTTGACCGGACAGTGGACTAAATATTATTATAATCCAAAAATTGAGATATTAACTTTGAGGATTTGATATTTTGGGATGTTATTATATTTGATTTAAGAATGAAGGTAGGAAACCGCTGAGGCAGTGAAACAAGCGTTCTAGAAACCGCTAAAACGTTATAACGAGATTAATCAATAAAGCGAAAGAATCCTAGATTACGGATTAAGTTCGTATCGAGATTAAATATCCTACATGGTCATCACGAGGATTATATTAAGGATTGGGGAAGGTATTATGAATATCGAGAAATTTCCCGGTAAACTCTAAAGGTGAAACTACTTAGTTATTCGTCCGAACGATCAATCGAAACGGGCAATAACCGGACAAAAGAAAAAAGCAGAGGAAGCAAGAGTCATGCATAAGCCACTAGAAAAGATCTAGCAACCAAGTGGACTAAAGTAACTAGGATACTTAGCAAGGAAACTAGTCCTTAGAAAACAAACTACTTGGTTAGCCTTAAACCATCCAATCTCCAACACTTGTCCTCACAAATACATCACTCCATGCATCATCACTTTAATAAAGTAAGGCAAGATGAGATATTATCCAAGCCAAGCTACTTTATGCATTATTACCAAGAAATCAACCAAGCAAAAACCATGTCTTCTCCATTCTACACCATTCGGCCTTTTGGCTTAATTCAAGAAACAAAATCATCCTTCCCACCATTGTTTGATCTCCAAAAATTTATCATAGATCCTATATTTCATAAAAATGATACCCTAGAAATCTTAGCCCCAAACACCACTTTTTCCATTTTCAAAAAAATCAAGAATGTGGAGGATGAATAGTAACCTCAAGAACAAAATTCTTGAATCTTGATTTTGGTTGATGATCCAAGCTTCATGGAGGCTATACAAGGACTATAAAAGGATTAATAAGTGCATACACACCCCAAGGAAGGTATAACACTCTTGAAACCCTAGGCCTTACTTTGAGTTTAATGATGTTCTTGATGAGTTTTTAGATTAGTATGATTATGGTGATGATTAAAGCATGCTTATGTAGTGATTTGTTAATATAGGAGGATAAATAGTTTAGATGAACGGAAAGGCATTGCTTGGCCTTAGTTCATGGTTAAATAACATGTATATGTTGTTTGGAGTGGAAACTATGATTATTGGAAAGTTTGGAATTTGGAAATATTCGATTTATAGCCGTCGTAATGCCCGATTTTCGATAACCTTAAAGAATTCGTGCATCACAGTAGTGTGAATTGTCTTAACTGGTTATGAACATGACATTTCTTCCTAGATCTTGAGTCATAGATCGTTTTGGCGAAAGAATCGAAACATTCCGACTTACGGTTAAGGAGTTATGGTCAAATTACTAAAATTGGTTTGGAACCGTAAGTAAAAGTTCGTAACTTCAATTGAACCCTCGTAAAGCATGTTACTCAGTGGCGAATCTTGGTAAATAAATACTAGAGGTAAAAAGGAAGGTGTGAAAGAAAACCGTATGTCAAAAGGATCATTTTTCAATTTATTAAAAATGTTCGAGTCGAGGTTAAACGCGAACGAGCCCCTAAAAGATGACTCTTTTATAACTTCGGTAAAACACTTAGAAAACGGGCGATAAAACTCAGAGTATAATCTCGGTTCGTAATCGATCGACTTTAAAACTTATACGACTTAAGTATATACCGAGTGTGGGTATGATGACATGACGTAATAGCGAACAAATGTCGGATCGTAGCGGTAATAAAAAGAGTTACACCAAAATGTGTATAACGAGATAATTCGAAAACGTGTTTCGATTTAAGTGAAGTTTATACCTAGACTTTTAAAAGGTGTTAAGTGGTTAATCTCGAATGTTCTGATAATATATGTATATGATTTCTGTTTTACATATGCCATCGCATGCATGCCTGTTTCCAATTATATTGTGACTCTGGTTTTTGTGATACTTGTTCCCTGAATTGATATTGGCTTATAGACTAGATACGATTTATCAGTAATAAGCCGGATTGTTTTGGTAAGACCCTTAGCGAAGGGCATATAATATTCATTCTAAATATAGACCGGGAGTCGGTATTTTGAGTTATAGATAGTCGTGGAAACCCGGAGGGATTCCAACGACAGATTATTATTTATCTGAGGAAGGTTATTGTTAAACGTTATTATATTCCATAAAGTATCAATTACTTGAAAATATTTCGAGGAATGTTATTCGGGTATTATCTTAGTCGAGAGATAATAAATGAATGTTAATTTTGAATATTCATTTAGAGTTGATATTTAATGAATATTATTTTGATATTCTTTAGAATGTTATTTATTAAATGAATATTACTTTCGAATATTCATTTAAGGTTTTATGTAATTAATGAATATTATTTTAAAATATTCATTGGAAGTTCTATTTACTTAAGGAATATTATTTCGATTATTCCTTTAAAGTTTTGATTACTAAATGAATATTATTTGGATATTCATTTAGAAGATTATTTATTAAATGAATGCTATTGGGGATATTCATTAAAAGATTAAATATCAGATGAACATTATTTTCAAATATTCATTTAAGGTTTGACTTATTTATTGAATACCATTTTAAATATTTATTGGAGTTTAATTATTTAATGAATATTATTTCGAATATTCATTAAGGAGGGATTTATTTAGTAAATAATTCCATATATTCATTCGAGGATTACTTACGAGCAATATTATGAGTTAATAATATTCCATAATTATTATTGAGTAAATAAATATTCTTGGAATATTTATTTAATTCTTTTAAAATTCTTTTTAAAATAATTTATGTTATTCGGAGATTACCTTCCACCTCCAGATATTATGTAAAATATTTCGGAGTCTTTTTACGACTATTTTATCAAGGAAAGGTTCCCAACTCTTTCTTTTTCATTTA
This sequence comes from Saposhnikovia divaricata, assembly GCA_036435485.1. Taxonomy (NCBI): domain Eukaryota; kingdom Viridiplantae; phylum Streptophyta; class Magnoliopsida; order Apiales; family Apiaceae; genus Saposhnikovia; species Saposhnikovia divaricata. The sequence continues at coordinate 59,326,916 of CM071597.1, read as the reverse complement.
AATCTATCTTAAAAGGATTTAAATGCTCGCTCAAACTTCCATATTATAGGGGAACCTACTTGAGCAATGTTATTTATCTTGTTGACTTCCCGGTCATAAAGTATTCTCTTCACTCGCAACTCGGGTGCTATGGACTTATTAAGTCGTTGTTTACCTTCTCATCTTTCGAGGGGTAAGATGTTGGAACAAGTTGATATCCGTTACCAAGTAATAGCTTGGGAGTTATTGGTAAATTTTCCTTTCCAACTAGATACGACTACTTTGTGGAGTCTTATCAACAAGTATTATACTTGGGGAAAGGGGGACGAACGTTACATTCAGAATCATGAATTCTATTTGAACTAGGAGTCGTGTAAGAGGCCGAGTAGCGCCGGTCCATCCCCTTTGGCCCAACCGTTGGCCGGGGAGAGCTAGTAAGGCGGTAGACAAGTAAAGCCGTCAGTTCTTCCTTCTACCGGTAGTAAATCTAAATTTGAGCTGTACGATCTCGACTGATCATCAAGATTGGAACAGCGGGCGTGGTGAATACTCCATCATTGGTTCATCATCCAAACTTATTTATTTCCTGCAACATGATTACTGTTGGCAGAGCTGGAAAAGTGTTCGTAACTGGAATTGCAATATTTTCCTTGCAAGTTCCTCTTTTTAATATCTTGCTTATTTTCGACATAGCAGATATTCCCTCATATATTTACATTTTGAGTTACCTTGTAACTTCATCGTTCATATTATACTGGCATCATTTTCGTAAATGCATGGCATATGGTTTGAAAGATACTTTTGAACTGTTATATATTATCGTTCAGTCAAATATTATTGTTGGTGGGCTATTGCTCACCCTTGCTTTATTATTATATCACAACAACAGCTAGACCAGATGACTCGCACAAGGCGTACTCGATGCTGGCGAGAACGATGAGACTACCAGAGCCGACGAGAAAGCTATTGGCAGGATAGATTATTCTTTCAGTACCAAGTTTATGGTCTAGTATGACTCATGTAAATGGATGGCAAAGAGTATGTATTTATATTGAATTCTTTTGGGTTGTAAGAACTCATAATGTGTTTAATAAAATTTGGTTGTTACTCTGATTTCATCTCTGGGACTATAACGGGTGTGTTTTATGTTATTGTTTTGGGTCACAAGGTTGTAATTTAATATTTATGTTGAACTGTGGATGGGAATTGAGACAGTAATGACCAGATCCCTGACCCCGGATCTAGGGGTGTTACAGAAGTGGTATCAGAGCGTACGTTATAAACCCCAGAGATGAGGTGACGTTAAAACAATAAATTTAATAAGATAATAAGAACTCTTGCCAAGTTCATAGTCGGACTACTTAATGTAGTGATGACATATAAAACCCTTATGGGAACTCGTAAGTATCATGATAGTAACTTAGCTCGATATCGTATCGACGAGTAAGGCGACAGACCTTGAGGCATACGAGCAGCAGCGCGATGATGCTTTATATGCTGAAGATCAGCGGGTAATTCGATGGAGTACCCTACTGGAGACCCGGAAGAGGGTCCAGCAGATAAGGACAGTCCTGTTAGGATAAGGAGCTTACCCTTGAGGAATGAGGGCCGCAACCAGAAAGACTGTGAGGATTAAGGTATGGTGCTCAGAAAAGTGAGCATAAAGAACTGAGCTATTAGCAAGAGAACTGAAGATTCATGTTGGATACGTAGCCGGACTACTGGATGTAGTACCAGCAAGTAAAACGAATTGAAAGGATCACTTGAGATCTTATACGGGAATAGATGAGAATCCCTATAGACTTTCATATTAACGAAGAAAGAGCTAGAGGGATGAATGATTATCAAAGACATCGATTTAGGGCGAGGAGCAGAGTCCCTAGGGATAGTTGAGAAGGAGGCAGTAAGTGCCACATCATTTGATAAATGAATTAGTATGAATATTGTCAGTAATAATTCGCCATGAGAAGGAAGATGTCATAGGTTATAATTTATGGAACCAAATTGAGGTTAATGAGGTGGTTTCATTCAGGGAAATGTTCATTTTATGAATGAATCAGTTAGAAAGTACAGACATTGGAAAGTGACAGCATGATTGGATAAAGTTATATAAGGAAGTAGTAGGCAAGACAATGATCTCAAAACCTACCGGAAGATAAGACCAATGAGTCAAGATGAATTCGTAATGAGACTACTGTCAGAGACTGATTATAGGGTTATTTCAACTCAGTGAAATGATGAACCAGAAATGTTAGATGCATGTGATCCAGAGGAATATTAAATTCTTTCTTTGAATGAATTATAGTAGTTATCTTAAGTTTATTCCGACGCGGAATTATAACGGATCAAGTAATACGATAAGCAGTTAAAGAGAAAAATATGAGAAAATCTTCCTGGAGCTAAAAGGTGGAATTGGTAATGACCAAGAGTTGGCATTACTTAATGGAAAAAAAAAAGGAGACCTTGTGCTTCCAATGATGCTTCGCATAAAGGATTAGGATGGGTGCTTGCGAAACACGACAAAGTACTTGCGGATGCATTCGGACATCACGGTCCACCAGATCGGATGGCCTTAGTAGTGCAAATTCTGTGGAACAACCAACTCCGACGGTGTTCCTTCTGAGACTAGTGGTCAGATAGATTGACATTTGGAAATATCGAATATCAGGACATATAGGTATCAGGATGTTGTGACAGGTTTCAGTTTGAAACTGTTGATTCCCTTCTAAGGGATGTATAAAATTGGTTCCTCTCCAATGGTTAAACTTCTAATCTGATGACGATTATTTCGTTAATTATGACTGCTTATGGTTCTACCTGCTTGGAGGTTCATAGAACCATTCTTCAGGTTTCGAAACTGATCTCCTTAATGTTACCAGTAGGTGGATAGATTGACCAAAATTTCCCTGATTCTGGAAAGGAATTCGGTGAATTTTGGCAAACCTTGTCTTCCTGATTATCAGAGAATGTCATGGAAGAAAGTAGAAACTGGAGCAAACCCTGTGATTTGGGTAAGGATGCTGTAAAATGGGTTAGTAAACGGACCCTGAGCATTACAATCGATGGTAGTGATAAAAGGATGAAGTGAGATTGGACGAAAACAGGAAATGTAAGTAAGAAACCAGCCGGACTGAGAAATTCCAGGATTGACTTAAATGAAAAGGCTGTTATGCCAGGAATGGTAAGCTTGTGTGGCACGCGGGATTGATAAGAATAGTTGAAAAGATAAAAGTGGAGGAAAGGTGACCGGAGACGGTGCCGAGTAGTCGATTAAGACTTATATGGAGTAAAGTTTTGGAATGGTAGAATGGTATCAAAGAAGGCACTATGCCGGTAATTGCTAGAAAAGTAATGCTATTAGCCAACCCCTAAAATCATATATATTTTTTTATTAGTGTGGCCAGTTGAGGCCAAGTCACAAAGGATTATCAAGTGACTAGACCAGCAATGAAAGGATAAAGCAGGGTTGCTTCTAAGAAAGCACCGACTACAAGGGCTTCTGATATAAAGGAAACATTAATGAGATCGTAGGAATCTTCTGCTGAACAACCCATGTTTTGATTGGGAATTCACTAGACCTTTTTGGGATGGGGTCACCCGTACTAAAGTGACTCATGTGTATATGGTTGTCCAAGATTACGAGTAAAATGGAAGTATTGTGACTTGAGATGTATGATGTTAGGGTATCATGAATACCATGAATATATTATGACGGAGGAAAGTAAACAATGAAGGTATATGAAGGGAGTATAGAAATGGTCAGAAATTGAACAGTATGCTGTAGGAATTTTGTCTGAGGCAAGTACCCTTGCGAAGAACGATAAGCACTAAGAGATTCACGTTGAACTCGACCAATATTTTCCAAAACATCCTTGCTGCCATTACCAAGTTCTGTAAGAGAGGAGATAGGCATACGTTGCCTTTTTGGAAGGCCAAATAGGCTGACAACTATCTGAAAGAAGAGGGTGGCATTAAGCCACCAATCGATTATCAAATGAGAATGATTGAAAAGAGACCTTTATTAAGGATACATGATCTGATTGCCAATTATAAGATGCAAGAATTCCTTGGCAGTTGATAAAGGATAGGATATCCATAAATTAAGACAAACCCTGGGGAATGCACAAGGGGTGGCATTAACCCTAATAACGACATTATGACTTCAAATGATATGAGTTGGACTTGCTAAGGCAACAATGACCGGTAAGGATTATTAAAAAGAGTTCTGGAAAGAACATAGATAGAATTATTAGAGTATTGATCAATGACATTTTGATATACCCTGTACCCAGAAAATACAGGAGGAAGGATGAGGATGACCTATGAAACCTTACAAGGAAAAAAAAAGGTAATATTCCGAACTTCAAAATGGAAGTTTGGTAAGGAATGTATGACATAGTAACAATAATGCCAGATGAGGCATGTATGAAACCCTGAGGAAGTATGGATTGAACCTATAAAGGTTGAGATTATCCTAAGATAAGGAAAGAACTAAGAAGAGAAGTATCCTAAGTAGGATTGGGAATAAACGTGATAAAGTTCCCACGGGTAGGTGGAAGCAATGACTTATGGAGAAAGACTGATAAATATATTTTTCTCCATCAGCAGAGCTTAAGGGAGAATGCTTTCACCCAACAATGATGGGAATGAGGTAGAAATGTTTGAATTGGAATATATCCAGAGAACAAGGATTACCAGAAATTATTATTATCAGGAAAGGCCAATGAGGTGGTCGACAGTCTAAGTATAAAGGAATAATTATAAATGTTCATACCGAAGAAACAAAATGATATTTGGAAAGACCTTGAAGGTCATATTGGAGTGGAGGAAGTTACATTCCTTTTGATGATTGTGCAAGAATCGAAGGTAATAATAGTTTAAGTAAAGATTCGATTCCTGATGGAGTCTTAAGCATATTACGTACCTTAGAAGGTCCCGTTTTGAGGCAAACCAGGACCATGGTACAAAATTGATGAAGTAAACCGTTAAGTTTCCAGTCTTTTATGGAAGATGCATAAGTGATAGTTTCATCAACCGGACCTAGCTGCGATGCTTGAAACTCTTCTGCAATTCTATCTACTTTATGTTATATCTACATCAAGTTCAGAAACTGTTCCTTATGGATAAGGAATAGTGATTACTTTGTCTCCCTAAGGGATTTGAAACCCGTAGGGTTAGCTATTAATGCACTACGTAAACAACAAGCGATGGTGATTCTTCTAAGAAAGTAGATGACAATGTAAAGATAAAGAAAGTGCTGCCATTGATTAACTAAATGGCATGTTGATGAATGACAAACAAGTTTATGGTAGTGTACTTCTGCGCAAACAAGATAGAGAATATGAGGTTGATGATTCATGATGTTAAAGATATTCCCATGGAAAGAATTAATGAGACTTGGAGGGAAGGGCGGTTGAGCCCGAGACTTATTGGGCCACCTGAGAGTTTAAAGTGTTTGGACGGCGGTATTCGAGCCAGCCTTACCCCCAAAACTTATAGCACGGTCATAACGGGTTTTCATGTGGCCAGGCTACGCCAGTAAAATGCAGGTGTTCAACAGATGATAGGAGTACGAGCATGTAGAGATACGACCTGGTCTGACTTACGAAAGACAACCTGTGAAAAACCACGGATAGAAAAGAACAAGTGATGAGAAACAAGGTTGGCAGAAGTAGATTATATGAATCTAAGTTAAAGGGATCGGGCCAGATTCATTTCGGAAAATTTAAATTGGAATAACGTGATGATTATAGAATAAATATGATGGAATACCGATAAGGAGGTAACAAGTGCAAAAAGATGTCTCAATAAAGAGGTGAAGGTGAAAGTAAATAATAGAAATGAGTAAGAATCAGATAATAAGAAGGATGTGATTGATAAAGAAAAGGCTGAGAAAGCAACTATGGAATGAGAAGCAAGGAATGTTATGAATGGGTTTCTAATGAATTCTCAGGATGACAACCTGATAGTGTCAATATTATAGTTATGAAAAAGCTAGTAACATGATAGGGGATGTCAGTAATAATGATGTCAAGTGAGAAATCTAAGATTTAACCTGAAAGGTTGAAGGATTTCCCGAATGTGAGTATCGCTAAGATTGAACAAAAGTATTTGTCCATAGAATAATGGACAAAGCAGCAAGATATGTTGGCACGTGAGATTGCGATCAAATAGTATTGGATATAATTATGATTAATTTCTTCTTTGATAAACCTCTATAGTTCAGAGGTAAATTCTGAATATGATATTCTACAATCATGAAAGCTTTCTATAATCCTTTAGAACTCTTTTCTCTTCTTCTCTCTTATTCATCTTCTTTATGAATTGAGAAGAACAACCCTTTTAGGAGGGGAGGTACTGCTACGTGACTATCTGTCTATGTGATAGAAGTCTAAGTGGAATACCATGACTTGTTTAATTGCTTGTCAAGTACTAAAGGTTGGCCCCCTTCTGTACTAACTATGCAATATAACAAATGTTCAATTGATCATAGTGATCTCTCAATAAATCTTTCCACTTATCTATATTGATCGAGATTGCGAAGATTAAAGCAATCAGAAAATGCACAGTACGAGCGAGGTTACCTCCGAATTCGTAGGGTGATAGTGATACAAATGTTACAGCAGGTATCAATAAGGATAAGACTGATTAAGAGTATAACCCGGATAGTGAGTTGTACGAAAAGTAGCAACGTTGATGGAAAAAGGATACAGTATGGATTGTAGCACTAGAAGATGTGCTGAGGAAGGGTAGAACGACTAAGAATTGACCGGGAAGCTAAAAAGTGAACGACAGGCAAACGACTCTTTGCTTCCTACCTGATTCCGGGACGGAATCCTTTTAAGGAGGGGAGACTGTAAGAACCCCAAATTTTGGATATAATTAAAACTTTTTATTAAGTAATGATAAAATGAGGGACAATGATTGTAATGAATGGATATTACTTTGGACAATGATCTTGATGCATTGGTATATTGTCAGAATAGAGTAATTCGATGGTTGAGGACCTAGATAAGAATAATCTACCATCCAGGAAGGAGCTAATGGATCCTTGAAGGGAAATGAGTACGTGCATAGTGTTTTCCGTACGTGCATAGTATTTCCCGTACGTGCATAGTGTTTCCCGTACGTGCATAGTGTTTCCTGTACGTGCATATTAATTTGGTGGATGATTAGTGATTTTGTAAGTTGGAAAACTTTTCACGCCACCCTATGTACGGGACGTGATATGGATGTTTCGAAGTCATATTAGTAATACGCGGAGGAAATAAGTGAATGCAGAGACGATCGGAATTCAGAAATTCCAAATTCTTTTTCGGAATAATATTTGACCGGACAGTGGACTAAATATTATTATAATCCAAGAATTGAGATATTAACTTTGAGGATTTGATATTTTGGGATGTTATTATATTTGATTTAAGAATGAAGGTAGGAAACCGCTGAGGCAGTGAAACAAGCGTTATAGAAACCGCTAAAACGTTATAACGAGATTAATCAATAAAGCGAAAGAATCCTAGATTACGGATTAAGTTCGTATCGAGATTAAATATCCTAAATGGTCATCACGAGGATTATATTAAGGATTGGGGAAGGTATTATGAATATCGAGAAATTTCCCGGTAAACCCTAGAGGTGAAACTACTTAGTTATTCGTCCGAACGATCAATCGAAACGGGCAATAACCGGACAAAAGAAACAAGCAGAGGAAGCAAGAGTCATGCATAAGCCACTAGAAAAGATCTAGCAACCAAGTGGACTAAAGTAACTAGGATACTTAGCAAGGAAACTAGTCCTTAGAAAACAAACTACTTGGTTAGCCTTAAACCATCCAATCTCCAACACTTGTCCTCACAAATACATCACTCCATGCATCATCACTTTAATAAAGTAAGGCAAGATGAGATATTATCCAAGCCAAGCTACTTTATGCATTATTACCAAGAAATCAACCAAGCAAAAACCATGTCTTCTCCATTCTACACCATTCGGCCTTTTGGCTTAATTCAAGAAACAAAATCATCCCTCCCACCATTGTTTGATCTCCAAAAATTTATCATAGATCCTATATTTCATAAAAATGATACCCTAGAAATCTTAGCCCCAAACACCACTTTTTCCATTTTCAAAAAAATCAAGAAATTGGAGGATGAATAGTAACCTCAAGAACAAAATTCTTGAATCTTGATTTTGGTTGATGATCCAAGCTTCATGGAGGCTATACAAGGACTATACAAGGATTAATAAGTGCATACACACCCCAAGGAAGGTATAACACTCTTGAAACCCTAGGCCTTACTTTGAGTTTAATGATGTTCTTGATGAGTTTTTAGATTAGTATGATTATGGTGATGATTAAAGCATGCTTATGTAGTGATTTGTTAATATAGGAGGATAAATAGTTTAGATGAACGGAAAGGCATTGCTTGGCCTTAGTTCATGGTTAAATAACATGTATATGTTGTTTGGAGTGGAAACTATGATTATTGGAAAGTTTGGAATTTGGAAATATTCGATTTGTAGCCGTCGTAATGCCCGATTTTCGATAACCTTAAAGAATTCGTGCATTACAGTAGTGTGAATTGTCTTAACTGGTTATGAACATGACATTTCCTCCTAGATCTTGAGTCATAGATCGTTTTGGCGAAAGAATCGAAACATTCCGACTTACGGTTAAGGAGTTATGGTCAAATTACTAAAATTGGTTTGGAACCGTAAGTAAAAGTTCGTAACTTCAATTGAACCCTCGTAAAGCATGTTACTCAGTGGCGAATCTTGGTAAATAAATACTAGAGGTAAAAAGGAAGGTGTGAAAGAAAACCGTATGTCAAAAGGATCATTTTTCGATTTATTAAAAATGTTCGAGTCGAGGTTAAACGCGAACGAGCCCCTAAAAGACGACTCTTTTATAACTTCGGTAAAACACTTAGAAAACGGGCGATAAAACTCGGAGTATAATCTCGGTTCGTAATCGATCGACTTTAAAACTTATATGACTTAAGTATATACCGAGTGTGGGTATGATGACATGACGTAATAGCGAACAAATGTCGGATCGTAGCGGTAATAAAAAGAGTTACACCAAAATGTGTATAACGAGATAATTCGAAAACGTGTTTCGATTTAAATGAAGTTTATACCTAGACTTTTAAAAGGTGTTAAGTGGTTAATCTCGAATGTTCTGATTGTTTATAGATCATCGAGCAGACCCAGGGCACGCTATCTCCACCCACACCTGATTACCAGGCAAGTGTTCAAACCTTTGAACCTGTTGTTGTGATAATATATGTATATGATTTCTGTTTTACATATGCCATCACATGCATGCCTGTTTCCAATTATATTGTGACTCTGGTTTTTGTGATACTTGTTCCCTGAATTGATATTGGCTTATAGACTAGATACGATTTATCAGTAATAAGCCGGATTGTTTTGGTAAGACCCTTAGCGAAGGGCATATAATATTCATTCTAAATATAGACCGGGAGTCGGTATTTTGAGTTATAGATAGTCGTGGAAACCCGGAGGGATTCCAACGACAGATTATTATTTATCTGAGGAAGGTTATTGTTAAACGTTATTATATTCCATAAAGTATCAATTACTTGGGAATATTTCGAGGAATGTTATTCGGGTATTATCTTAGTCGAGAGATAATAAATGAATGTTAATTTTGAATATTCATTTAGAGTTGATATTTAATGAATATTATTTTGATATTCTTTAGAATGTTATTTATTAAATGAATATTACTTTCGAATATTCATTTAAGGTTTTATGTAATTAATGAATATTATTTTAAAATATTCATTGGAAGTTCTATTTATTTAAGGAATATTATTTCGATTATTCCTTTAAAGTTTTGATTACTAAATGAATATTATTTGGATATTCATTTAGAAGATTATTTATTAAATGAATGCTATTGGGGATATTCATTAAAAGATTAAATATCAGATGAACATTATTTTCAAATATTCATTTAAGGTTTGACTTATTTATTGAATACCATTTTAAATATTTATTGGAGTTTAATTATTTAATGAATATTATTTCGAATATTCATTAAGGAGGGATTTATTTAGTAAATAATTCCATATATTCATTCGAGGATTACTTACGAGCAATATTATGAGTTAATAATATTCCATAATTATTATTGAGTAAATAAATATTCTTGGAATATTTATTTAATTCTTTTAAAATTCTTTTTAAAATAATTTATGTTATTCGGAGATTACCTTCCACCTCCAGATATTATGTAAAATATTTCGGAGTCTTTTTACGACTATTTTATCAAGGAAAGGTTCCCAACTCTTTCTTTTTCATTTTAAATCTATCTTAAAAGGATTTAAATGCTCGCTCAAACTTCCATATTATAGGGGAACCTACTTGAGCAATGTTATTTATCTTGTTGACTTCCCGGTCATAAAGTATTCTCTTCACTCGCAACTCGGGTGCTATGGACTTATTAAGTCGTTGTTTACCTTCTCATCTTTCGAGGGGTAAGATGTTGGAACAAGTTGATATCCGTTACCAAGTAATAGCTTGGGAGTTATTGGTAAATTTTCCTTTCCAACTAGATACGACTACTTTGTGGAGTCTTATCAACAAGTATTATACTTGGGGAAAGGGGGACGAACGTTACATTCAGAATCATGAATTCTATTTGAACTAGGAGTCGTGTAAGAGGCCGAGTAGCGCCGGTCCATCCCCTTTGGCCCAACCGTTGGCCGGGGAGAGCTAGTAAGGCGGTAGACAAGTAAAGCCGTCAGTTCTTCCTTCTACCGGTAGTAAATCTAAATTTGAGCTGTACGATCTCGACTGATCATCAAGATTGGAACAGCGGGCGCGGTGAATACTCCATCATTGGTTCATCATCCAAACTTATTTATTTCCTGCAACATGATTACTGTTGGCAGAGCTGGAAAAGTGTTCGTAACTGGAATTGCAATATTTTCCTTGCAAGTTCCTCTTTTTAATATCTTGCTTATTTTCGACATAGCAGATATTCCCTCATATATTTACATTTTGAGTTACCTTGTAACTTCATCGTTCATATTATACTGGCATCATTTTCGTAAATGCATGGCATATGGTTTGAAAGATACTTTTGAACTGTTATATATTATCGTTCAGTCAAATATTATTGTTGGTGGGCTATTGCTCACCCTTGCTTTATTATTATATCACAACAACAGCTAGACCAGATGACTCGCACAAGGCGCACTCGATGCTGGCGAGAACGATGAGACTACCAGAGCCGACGAGAAAGCTATTGGCAGGATAGATTATTCTTTCAGTACCAAGTTTATGGTCTAGTATGACTCATGTAAATGGATGGCAAAGAGTATGTATTTATATTGAATTCTTTTGGGTTGTAAGAACTCATAATGTGTTTAATAAAATTTGGTTGTTACTCTGATTTCATCTCTGGGACTATAACGGGTGTGTTTTATGTTATTGTTTTGGGTCACAAGGTTGTAATTTAATATTTATGTTGAACTGTGGATGGGAATTGAGACAGTAATGACCAGATCCCTGACCCCGGATCTAGGGGTGTTACAGTGTGCCTGTCCATAAGAATGTCTAGTGAAGAGAGTTGGAAGTGGCATAAGAAACTCTCTCATCTTAATCTGAACAACATTAATGAGTTGATAAGAAAGGATCTTGTAAGAGGACTTCCAAAGTCTTTATTAAATGTTGATGGTCTGTGTGATTCCTGTCAAAAGTCCAATCAAAGGAAGTCATCTTTCAAGAGCAAGTCTGAATCTTCAATTGTTGATCCTTATCATCTTCTACATGTTGATCTCTTTGGACCAGTGAATGTCTTGTCAATTGGAAGAAATAAATATGCTCTAGTCATTGTTGATGAACACACCAGATACACTTCGGTGTATTTTCTAGCAAAGAAGGATGAAACTGCATTAACGCTGATGGAGCATGTAAAGCTGCTGGACAAAGGATCAAAACACAAAGTCAAAATAATCAGAAGTGATAATGGAACTGAATTCAGGAATGCAACAATGGAAGAATTCTGCAAGAACAGAGGATTGAAGCAAGAGTTTTCTACACCTGGTACACCACAGCAAAATGGTGTAGTTGAGAGGAAGAACAGAACCTTGATAGAAGCTGCCAGAACTATGCTTGATGAAGCAAAATTACCAACCTATTTCTCGGCAGAAGCAGTTCAAACAGCCTGTTTTACTCAAAATGCCACATTGATCAACAAGCATGGAAAAACACCATATGAGATGGTGAGAGAAAAGAAACTAAACCTGAAATATTTTCATATTTTTGGTTGCAAATGCTTTGAATTGAAAACTCATCCTGAACAGTTGACCAAATTTGAGTTAAAAGTTGATGAAGGAATTTTTGTTGGCTATCCACTGTCAACTAAGGCATTCAGAGTTTATAATTTGAGAACTAAGGTGATCATGGAGTCAATCCATGTGTCATTTGATGACAAGAAAATAACTGGACTTGAAGATGTAGATGAACATGATCAACTGCACTTTGAAAATGAAGACTTAATCTCTGATGAAGTAAACTCTGATGAAACTGATCTGACAAACTCTGTTGAAGCATACTCTGAACCTCTACTGGTAAACACTGAAGAAACTTCTCAACCAGAACAAAGGGGAGAACCAGTTGAGGGGGAGCATGATCAAAATGATGACTCAAATTCTAATAGTGAGTCAACTGAAAAATCTGGATCAAAATCTGATGACTCAAACTCTGAAAGTGCAATATCTGATAGTTCAAACTCTGAGCAGTCAAATTCAGGGGGAGCCTCAGAAAATGAAGAAAGACAACAAGAAAATCAGGAGAACATGGATCAAGGGGGAGGATCACATACTGATAGAAGCCATTTACCTTCAGCTAGGAAATGGACAAAATCTCATACACCTGATTTAATTATTGGAGATCCCGATGCAACAGTAAGGACAAGAAGTGCTACAGCAAGTGAATGTCTGTTTCATGCATTCTTGTCTAAGAATGAACCAAAGAAGGTAGAAGAAGCTCTTCAAGATGCTGACTGGATAACAGCAATGCAGGAGGAGTTAAATGAATTTGAAAGAAATGAAGTATGGACCCTTGTACCTAGACCAAAGAATAGATCTGTTGTTGGTACTAGATGAGTTTTCAGAAACAAAATTGATAGTGAGGGAGTCGTTACAAGGAACAAGACTAGACTTGCGGCAAAAGGCTATTCACAGCAGGAAGGAATAGACTATGATGAAACTTTTGCTCCAGTTGCAAGATTGGAGGCAATAAGAATTTTTCTAGCATATGCCTCTCACAAGAAATTCAAGGTATTTCAGATGGATATGAAAAGTGCTTTTTTGAATGGGAAGCTTGAAGAAGAAGTGTTTGTTGAACAACCACCAGGTTTTGTGGACCCAAAATATCCAGACTATGTCTACAGGCTGGATAAGGCACTCTATGGACTTAAGCAAGCACCAAGAGCATGGTATGAAACTCTGGCTCAATTTCTTTTAGAAAGTGGGTTCAACAGAGGTGCAATTGATAAAACACTGATTTATTTTAATTATGGTGATGACTTGCTTTTAGTTCAGATATATGTTGATGACATAATTTTTGGGTCTACTAATGATAAACTCTGTTAAAAGTTTGCCAAGCTCATGCAGTCCAGGTATCAAATGAGCATGATGGGAGAGCTTAGCTATTTTCTAGGCCTACAGGTGAAGCAAACAGATGATGGGGTTTTAATAAATCAAGCAAAATATACCAGAAATCTTCTCAAGAAATTTGGTATGCTTGACTGCTCATTTGCATCAACTCCCATGGCAACAGCAACAAAGTTGGAAAAAGATACAGGAGCTTTAGTAGATATGACAAACTACAGAGGAATGATAGGATCTCTTCTTTATCTAACAGCTAGCAGGCCTGATATCATGTATGCAACTTGTCTCTGTGCAAGGTTTCAGGCAGACCCCAGAGAACCACATCTAACAGCTGTGAAGAGGATTTTTAAGTATCTCAAGGGAACCATAACCTTAGGTTTGTGGTATCCTAGAGAATCAGACTTCAAGCTACTTGGTTACCCTGATGCAAACTTTGCAAGCTGCAAGATAGACAGAAGAAGCACCAGTGGAAGTTGTCAATTTCTTGGTGATAGACTTGTTTCTTGGTACAGCAAGAAACAGAAATCAATTTCAACATCTACAGTTGAAGCAGAGTATATTGCTGCTGGTAGCTGTTGTGCACAGATTCTGTGGATGAAGAATCAATTGCTGGAATATGGATTGAGGTACAGTAAAATACATATTTACTATGATAATCAAAGTGCTATTGCTATGATAGGTAATCTAGTACAGCATTCAATGACCAAGCACATCAGCGTAAGGTACCACTTTATCAGAGAACATGTAGAGGAAAGGAATATTGAGCTTCATTTTGTGTCTACAGAATAACAGCCTGCAGATATTTTCACCAAGCCATTGAGTGAAGCTGTATTTACAAGGCTGGTAAATGAACTAGGAATGGTCTCTGGTTTTGACTAGAGATATTGGTTAGACTCAAAATTTTACTTATGTAATGTGTTGCTCATAATTCTATGGTATGTTAATTGCTATGTGAACTCTGTTGTTAAACTCTGCTATGCAAACTCTGTTCGTTAACTGTCAAACTCTGATAGCATGCTTTGTAGGTCATACATTGTTGACATATTGGATAAACTCTGAGAAACTCTGATAATGTTTTTGTCTGAATGTTAACACCAATGAAGAAATTTGTATGAAGCATGATTCTCAGTAATTAATCATGAATCCTTCTAAGTTATTTGTGATCTAATCTTAGATTATGCAGAAAATTAACAAAGCATGATACTGTTTCATATTTATAGCATCTCTTAGTTTATTTATCCTAAACTCGGAGTCTGTAAATATTGTGTACATTGCCTCTCATGAATAATTTCTGATGTTGATGAGCTCTAAACTCTGTTAGTTATACACTGTTAAGTTAAATTTTGTTATTAGTCAACCCCCAACTCAAATGTATATAGACTGTTAGAACTCCTTTGAGATTATGTTGGTGTCTAGGATGACCCAAGAACTTTGTAAGAACCCTAATTTTTGGTAATATTTCCTTTTATTTAATATCTTGTGACATTGTCAATATGGAACCTTTCTAGTCATCCCTGTTGATTAATAGAATTGATTGTCTGAGAAACTGCATTGTTGCATTTATTATGTAAGATAAAAAGGGAGATTGTGAAGGCAGGAGTCTTATTGTTAGTAAGATTTATAAAACTTGGGATTTGAGAATGGTTAGAGTATTAAAGGATTTATTAAGAATTATGACGAGGAATTATGGACATTCGAGGAATTTACACAATTAGTACTTAAGAAATTATAGGGGAGATCTTTACGCGACAAAATATTATTACGAGAGATTAATTAAGATACGATACGAATTAAGGATTAAATGACAAGCATTGGTGGAAGAATAATGATACAAGGAGTAGTATTGCATGCAAGTCCCATGCAACCAAGTGGTTAGAAATCAAGCAAACTAGTTAGCAAATTGGAAGATGAGTAGTAACTAGTTACTTGCTTTTTCAAAAAGAGAGACAAGTAGTACACATGCCCATGCCTTGCTAGTACTTGCCTATACATACATTATATGTATCACCCAACACTTACATCAATTATTCAACCAACACAACACACAAAACACAAAAACACAAACACTCTCCCCCCCCTTGTTATTTGCTCTCGGCCAAAGAAGAAAGTGAAGAAGAAAAATTCTTCTTCCCCCTTTCCCATCACTCATAAATCACAACATAAATCCTAGGCCATCTCCATCATCTAGACAAGGTATGTTAGTAATTTCAAGCCATTTCATCCACCCAAATTCAAGTTATAAATTGTTAAAGATTGGGTGAATAGTAAACATGTTTGATTTTCTTTTAGATCTTGGATTGTAAGGGTTGTAGGAGACCATTCAAGGTGTTGTTGAGTTGTGTAAAGCTTATCCAAGGCTTCTAGGTGCTCAAGAAGGTATAAAAATCTCAAACCCTCTTGGTTATGTATTATTTATAATGTTTGGTAGTAGATCCATGTATTTGTGAGCTAATCTTGGTTGTATAAGTATTGGATGACATGGATCTTGAGTTTTGATGTTGATATTGTGACTTTTATGATTATGGATAATATATATATCTCCATGAGTGTTATGAACCATGAACTAAGTGTATTAAGTGTTGGTTGTGTTGTGGAATTGTGAAAAATGGTTGATCTAAGTAGTATGTGCTTGCTGAGTTTTTCCAGGAGCATTGACCTGTCTTGTAACACGGTTTTGAACCCCCAAATGTTGTCCCCTGATGTCCTACCATATATTGTTGGAAAGATAACTGAATGTAGTTTCTGGAAATGTAAGGTTCATGGCTAGGTGATGTATAGATTTTAAGTTATGGCCGGAGGAGTGAATTGTGTTTCTGGATTCCGGACTGCACTAAGTGACCCCCTTGTGAACCTTGTTTAGACCCCTAAAAATATATGTGGGATCATGGAAAAATTTGAGAAGTTAGAGAATGCAGTGGTGAAGACCACCCAAAAAGAATTGGATTAAAATATGAATTTTTGGATTTTATAAAAATGCTAGAGTAAATTTCGCGCAAGGGAAAAAGTCGATTAGTGGAGCATAATTCTAGAATTAATGGTTATGATTCGAATGTGGTAACTAAATTAAGTCGATTAGGTGACGAGCGTAATCGAGTGATGACATGAACCTATAGTGGGGCTAGAGTGTCATAAGACGAAGTCGTTAAGTTAATTTCGTACCCCCTAAAACCCCGTAATTAAAGAGATATTGATTAAGGTACTAACGAGCGGTTATTGCTTATGTATAGATCGCTCGACTCCGCACGCTCGACCACCCCAACCAAACCAAGGCAAGTTTACTTTTCAAAACTTATCCATATACAAGGACTTTCACTGTTGTGTTTGTAGTTTTCAATTATATCAAATGCTATGTTTATCGAAGTATTGATGCAATTGAGATTGTATAAGTACATATATGCTTGTACCCCTTGAACTTAGATTGAAATGTTTTCTTCGGACAACGACTCTAGCAATAGAGGTCGTAGCGGTCCGTATATACTATTGACCGGGGAGCGGTATATTATTATATCGTATCTAGATTGCGAAAACCCGAAGGGTCATTCGGGGAGTATCGTATACTCAAGTATTATGTTCATAATCTTCGTAAATACTTGAAACCCTATCTTGGATTAAAAGTTTATTTTATCGAATAATTATTTTATTAATTATTAATATTGAATCTTAAAATATTATTTATTAATTATTGTTCATTATTTAAAGACAAAGCTAATCCAAGATACATTTAATACTTTCGAACTCAAAACATTTTCGAAAACCCCCGGTCAGATTCTGCTTCTTGTATGATTTCAAGAATCATCGGTCGACTGATGTCGGACCTCAATTACTCTGTTTTCAATCAAAATCAAGTTTTTAAAAGAAAAAGAAAAAGGGACTCTGGCAGGTGTGGGAACCGTTGACGAACGATTCCCGGGATGTGTAAGCGGCCGCGAGCCAGGCGGTCCATCAATTATTATTCCGGCCCAGGTGTTGCCGAAGGATGATTACGGATGTAGTTTTCATCGAGGGTGATTACGGATGTAGTTTTCGCCCGAGGGATAGTTACGGATGTAGTTTCTATCCTTCTACCGGTAGAGAAGACCCGCGGATTATTGGACTTGGATGTGACGACTGATCATCGTCAATCCTTGTCAGGTTTTATGTTTTCTTTAAGTCCCATTCCTCCATTTTGGAAAAATGCTTTGACACTGCTTCTTAGGCTTTTGTGCCTAGTTGCTGATAGTGTTCTATTTTGATGAGAAAGATGTTGACTCAAAGCAGTATCTAGAACTGCAAGTTTATTTTGAAAACAAGGGCACATATTGTTGCACCTTCGAGATTTATCAACTATGACAAGTGATTTTATATCTGATTGATACAAACAAGTTTAATAACTGCCAATCATATGAAATGTTATATTGCTTACCTTATACATATATTTCTTGCTGAGCTATTGTTGCTCACTCTTGCTTGTTTTCAAATTTTACAAACACAACAGCTAAGTGAAATGGCAAGAACCAGACAGACTGCTCGAAAGCAGGTGACTAGACCCGAGCCAGCAGTTGAGATTCCACCGGTAGGCCCCATTAGCCGGATTGGTTGGCAGCTTTTGTTAGTTCGTTTTATTTATCAGTATGACCTGTGCAAGGCAGTGTATCGCAACAAACTTTCAAGCCGCCAACTTCACTTCATATCGAAGTATTGCTGGTAGCATAAATCCTATTTAATTCGGTTTGTAATAACTCTGATAATTTTATTCGTGCTTAATCAATGTTGTGACGTTTCTGAGGCTCTAACCTGTGTGTGTGTGTGCGGTGTGAGTTTATTGTGGGGTCGATGGCTGTGTTATATATATTATGTGCAAGAACAGGTATGTTATTAATGGAAAATGGACCGTGAGCGCCTAGATCTCCGACCCCGGATCTGGGGGCGTCACAGAAATGGTATCAGAGCGAGGTTACAGTTCTTAGAAATGATAGTAATTTAAGAAAGCAACCCTAATAATAATAACAATAACGATAACCCTAATAACAACTTTAATAACACCTAGAACTCTCATCGAGTTTGTAGTCGGGTTATCGGATATAGCCCTGACTTTAAGGCCCGTGAGGGAACTACTCCTAAACCATTCTTTTATGGTTAGTGACCCACCTTATTTCCCTTGTGTAAATGGAGGAGATACCAGACCCTGAGGCTTTCGAGAGAGAGCATGATGAGGCACTGATGCGAGATACCGAGGATCCTGACGAGGATATGGGTGCTGACTCCGAGCTTGGCCCCTGGATTACGCTGATAGGAGATACTGATGATGAGGATCCCGTTGAGGAGCCCTTTGAGCCTGAGCCTGAGCCAGAGCCTGTTACCCCATCTCCTGTAGCTACTGATGAGGAGAGTGTGAGATCCGGTGAGGGTCGTGTTGTGTCACCCCCACCTTCTCCACAGACATCTAGCCCTGTTTCATCGGACGGTGACTCCGAGGATGATACTTCTGGCGAGGAGGAGCTTGACCCTACCCCTGCTACTGCTCCTGCTCCTGCTCCTGCTACTTCTGCTGCACCTGCTCCTGTTCCGGTCATACCACCTCCACCGATGGACCTACCCCCAGTGTCGGGTACTGAGCACGCTTACGTGGTACAGTTCCTGACCCGAGACTTACTATCTGTAGAGGCCCGACTTAACGAGGCGAGGCGGGCACTAGTGGAGGAGCGCGAGGCACGCTTGAGGATCCAGGCTGAGATGAGGACCGCTGTTGCTAGGAGGACTAGGGCTCGACTCCATAGGATTGAGAGGAGGAGCCGTGATAGGATTCTTGGTTTAGGGATCCGCGGGGGCGGATTGATCCAGGCTAGGGATGCTAGGCGTGTTGTGCGTCGTGCATTTGCCCGAGTGAGGACCTTGCTCCGCCGCGGTGCGGCCCCGTGATGTGTTACTGGTAGCTCAGTCCCCTAGGATCAGATGACATTAGTGTGTCGATTTTGCGGGATAGTTGACTTGTGCAGTGGTATCCTTTCTGACCAGTGGATGAGTAGACTGACCTACAGATATGTAGATGTGACTTCGGGTAGTATGTACGGATGTAGCCCTACTTTTGTGTAGCCTGACTATTCGGATGATGTACTTGTATTTGTTCCACTTTTGCTAGACTTTGACATCGGAACTATGTATTTGGCTATAACATCCAAACTTTGTGATAACCCTTGTACCGTACTTATTTAGTTTCAGTTTCCTTAATATTGCCTCAACTGCTTTACTTTCCGATGCCATGCTTTACTATTTTGATATACAACTGTGATTATACAATTGCTATAAGCCACAAATACAACCATGCTGTTTCAAATTTACGATATGCGATTTCAAATTGTTTTCTACAATTTCCAAACACGTTCCTACAATCTTTAAAAATAAATTTTTCAAAAAAAAAAAATTGTTTTGAAATTTTGAAAAATATTTTTGAGGTTTCGAAATTTTGAAAACTCTTGTAAATGTTTTCGCATCCTAAAGGGATTTTTCCCCAAAAATGTTTGACATTTTATCTCCAACATCGGATTATTAAAACTTTTGCAACTTCCACCCTTATGAGGAGGAACGATACGTTCCTGACCCGTGCAAACGCTGTCAGGTAATTGGAAAACCCTAACCCCTTTCTTGTTTTATTATCAGAATCATGCCACCCAGAAGAATGAATACTCGAGCTCACCCGATCAGTTCTGAGGGCCAGGGTAGCCACCATGGGACCGGAGGCCACCAGAACCGTGAAGGGGAGAATGTCAACCTGAGTGAGAGTGAGGGCAAAGATCATAACTTGTTCGATGACTCTGAGTATGAAGAAGAAGAAGCTGGTGATGACACCCGAGAGGTAGAACATCCTAGGGGAGGCCCTATGGAACAGTTCATGGAGTTACTTAGGCAGAACTTGGACCGTCCCCCAGTTCAGCAACCACCCCAAAATGCTAATGCTAATGCTTTCCGGAACTTCAAATCCCTGAAACCCCCAGAATTTAAAGGAACTGCCGACCCGGTCGAGGCAAGGGCCTGGCTGAAGGAAATGGAAAAATCTTTCGAGATACTAGGTGTCGCTGAAGAGCAGAAGACTGTTTTCGCCACTTACCTTCTGAAGGGTGAGGCGAACTATTGGTGGGAAGCTAAGAAGAATTTGGAAGGAATAGGTGTGGTGACCTGGGAGAGGTTTAGCGAGCTATTCTTGGAGAAGTACTTTCCTAGGTTCATGGAGACACAAATGGAGCTGAAGTTTTTGGAACTGAAGCAAGGTAACATGACGGTGGCCGAGTATGAGGCCAAATTTACTGAGTTGTCGAGGTTTGTGCCGGAATATGTGAACTCTGAGGCAAAGAGGGCCCGAAGGTTTCAATTAGGGCTAAAACAATGGATTCAAAATCGTGTGGCGGTTCTTGAGCTGACAGACTATGCCACCCTGGTACAGAAAGCATCAATTGTTGAGGCTGGGAGTGAACAGATGCAGAAGGAGAGAGAAGGAAAGAAGAGGAAGTTTAATAGTCGAAAGGGAAACTCTGCGGGAGGGAGCTTTCCGAGCAAATTTAATCGAGGAACGATGTCCCAACCCAGCGGGAACTTTGGGACCAAGAGAGCTGAAAGTTGGAGTGTGGGCCAGAGCGTCCAACCGCAGGGATCGTCTTACTCTACCCCATCCCGAGCCCAACCCCCAGAATGTAGTAAATGTGGAAGGAAACATGCGGGCGTGTGTAACCTGCAAGATGTGAAGTGCTTCAAGTGTGGGCTGACAGGACATTATGCTAACGCCTATCGAGGAACTAGTAACAACACCAGTGCTGGAGGTAATTGCTTCAAGTGTGGGAAACCAGGGCACCGAATGAGGGAATGTATGTCCTCTGGGCCAGCTGCATCGAGGGTGAGTGGAACTACTTCTATCAAGGCCCCTACTGCAAGAACTTTTAACATGACGGTGCAGGATGCCGTGAGGAACACAGATGTGATTGCAGGTACTCTACTACTCAACTCAGTTAAGGCAAATGTTTTATTTGATTCGGGAGCTACCAAGTCTTTCATATCTCTAGATTTTGTACGTCAGTTAGGCCTTAAGACTGAACCATTGAAAGACAGATTGCAAATAGAGATAGCTAATCATGAAATTATTCCCGTTAGCCAAGTATGTCCAGGTTGTGACCTAGAAATAGAAGGGCGACACTTTCGGGTAGACTTAATACCTTTTAAACTAGGGGAGTTTGACATAATAGTAAATATGGATTGGTTAACAACCCACGGAGCCCAGATTGATTGTGTCAAGAAGAAAGTAAGTTTGAGACTGTCAGGGGACGAGGAAGTAGTGTTTAGTGGGAAACGGCAAAACCAAAAGTTCCTGACTATGATTCAAGATAAGAAGTTGTTACGTAAAGGATGCGAAGCCTATTTAGCCTATGTGAAGGATACCAAGAAAGAGGCACCAAACCTACAGGAAATCCCTGTCGTTAATGAGTTCGCGGATATATTTCCGGATGATCTTCCAGGACTACCACCTGATAGAGACATCGAGTTCGCTATAGACTTAGTTCCGGGTACGGTCCCAATTTCGAAAGCCCCATATCGGCTAGCCCCAGTGGAGATGAAAGAGCTGGCCACTCAGTTACAAGAGTTGTTGGATAAAGGGATGATAAGACTTAGTGTGTCACCGTGGGGAGCCCCGGTGTTATTCGTGAAAAAGAAGGACGGCAGTATGAGATTATGTATAGACTAGAGGGAGTTGAACAAGGTGACTATAAAGAATAAGTATCCCTTGCCCAGGATAGATGACCTGTTTGATCAATTGAAAGATGCAGTTTATTTCTCTAAAATTGATTTGCGGACCGGGTATCACCAGTTAAAGATTAAACCAGAAGATATACCAAAGATGGCCTTTCGCACTCGGTATGGACACTATGAGTTCCTGGTGATGTCATTTGGGTTAACGAATTCCCCTGCAGCTTTCATGGATTTAATGAATCGAGTCTTCAAGAAGTACTTGGATAAGTGTGTTATAGTCTTCATCGATGACATCTTGATTTATTCTAAGACGAAGGAGGAACATGCAGAGCACTTGAGGATTGTATTGGGAGCATTGAGAGAAGAAAAGTTGTACGCTAAGTTCTCGAAGTGTGAATTTTGGTTGAAGGAAGTTCAGTTTTAGGGCATGTGATTAGCGAACAAGGCATTCTAGTGGACCCAACCAAAATAGAGGCTGTATCAAATTGGGAGAGACCAACCACTCCGACAGAGGTGAGAAGTTTCATAGGACTGGCTGGCTACTATAGGAGATTTGTCCAAGACTTTGCCAAGATAGCAGCCCCTTTGACCCGACTAACTCGCAAGACCGAGAAGTTTGTGTGGACTGAAAAATGCGAAGAGAGCTTCCAAGAGTTGAAGAAGAGGTTGGTGACAGCACCAGTACTAGCCCTACCTGATGATAAGGGAGATTTTGTGATTTATAGCGACGCATCCCATAAAGGTTTAGGGTGTGTGCTTATGCAGCACGGTAAAGTGATCGCGTATGCATCCAGACAACTTAAGGAGTATGAGATAAGATACCCCACCCATGATTTGGAATTAGCAGCGATATTTTTTGCTTTGAAGATCTGGAGACATTATCTTTACGGAGAAAAGTGTGAAATCTACACGGATCACAAGAGCTTAAAGTACATATTCACTCAGAGAGAGTTAAACATGCGGCAGAGGAGATGGTTAGAGCTAATCAAGGATTATGATTGTGAGATTCATTATCACCCAGGGAAGGCCAGCGTAGTGGCCGATGCACTTAGCAGAAAGGAGAAGCTTAAGATGATAACGTCAGTGGACGAATTGATCAAGGACCTCGAGAAACTGGAGATTGAGGTGAGGTTACCAGGAATTGGACAAGAGAGTCTAATGGAAATAAGAGTCCAACCACCGCTATTGGAAAAGATTAAGTTATGCCAGGAAAAGAGGATAGAAGAAGAAAAGAATTCGATGGAGAAAATTTTGACTGGCAAGGAAATTAAGTGTGAGAAGGACGGGAATGGAATTATGAGGTACGCATCTAGGATATGGATCCCGAACGTTCAGGAATTAAAAGACGAGATTTTGCAAGAGGCTCATAGTTCAAGGTACTCAATTCACCCAGGAGGCACTAAGATGTATAGAGATCTGAGAGAATACTATTGGTGGCCTAATATGAAGAAGGAGGTGGCAGAGTGGGTAAGTAAATGCTTGACATGTCAAAGAGTGAAGGCCGAACACCAGAGGCCCAGTGGATTGTTGCAACCCTTGGAGATACCCGAGTGGAAGTGGGAGCAAATTGCGATGGACTTTGTGGTCGGATTACCGAGGACCAGGACTAATCATGATGCCATTTGGGTAATTATCGATAGGTTGACCAAGTCAGCACATTTTCTTCCAATCAACGAGAGATATACTGTCGATAAGTTGGCAGGTATTTACTTAAAGGAGATTGTGGTTAGGCATGGGGTTCATGTGAGCATTGTATCAGATAGAGACCCAAGATTCAACTCCAGGTTCTGGAGAAGTTTTCAGGATTGTGTGGGGACCAAGTTAAACATGAGTACTGCATACCATCCCCAAACAGATGGACAGAGTGAGAGAACCATCCAGACCATCGAGGACATGTTGAGAGTATGTGCCATAGATTTCAAGGGAAGTTGGGATGACCACTTGTCGTTGATCGAATTTTCCTACAACAACAGTTACCATGCGAGTATAGGCATACCCCCATATGAAGCTTTACACGGACGAAGATGTCGGTCTCCCTTGTGTTGGGAAGAGGTAGGAGAGCGGAAGATTTTAGGACCTGAACTGGTCCAACAGACAAGAGAAACTATCGAACTCATAAGAGGACGGCTGGTAGCAGCCCAAGACAGACAGAAGAAGTATGCGGACCAGACCCGCAAGGACAAAGAATATGAGGTAGGAGAGTTTGTGATGTTGAAGGTATCACCGTGGAAAGGATTGATGAGATTTGGTAAGAAGGGAAAACTAAGCCCGAGATTTATTGGACCTTTTAAGATCTTGAAACGAGTTGGGAAGTTAGCCTATGAATTGGCTTTACCCCCGAGCTTACAGCAAGTACATAATGTGTTCCATGTGTCCATGCTACGACCATACCATACCGACTTCCGACATGTGATAGAACATGATCAAGTGGATCTGCAACCAGACTTAACATATGTGGAGCAACCGTAGAAATCATGGATAGAAAAGAACAGGTGCTGAGGAACAAGGTTGTCAAACTAGTGAGAGTCTTGTGGAGGAATCAGAATGTCGAAGAATCAACATGGGAACTAGAGAGCGCGATGCGTGAAAAGCACCCCCAACTGTTTTCAACCTGATTCCGGGACGGAATCCTTTTAAGGAGGGGAGGCTGTAAGAACCCTAATTTTTAGTAATATTTCCTTTTATTTAATATCTTGTGACATTGTCAATATGGAACCTTTCTAGTCATCCCTGTTGATTAATAGAATTGATTGTCTGAGAAACTGCATTGTTGCATTTATTATGTAAGATAAAAAGGGAGATTGTGAAGGCAGGAGTCTTATTGTTAGTAAGATTTATAAAACTTGGGATTTGAGAATGGTTAGAGTATTAAAGGATTTATTAAGAATTATGACGAGGAATTATGGACATTCGAGGAATTTACACAATTAGTACTTAAGAAATTATAGGGGAAATCTCTACGCGACAAAATATTATTACGAGAGATTAATTAAGATACGATACGAATTAAGGATTAAATGACAAGCATTGGCGGAAGAATAATGATACAAGGAGTAGTATTGCATGCAAGTCCCATGCAACCAAGTGGTTAGAAATCAAGCAAACTAGTTAGCAAATTGGAAGATGAATAGTAACTAGTTACTTGCTTTTTCAAAAAGAGAGACAAGTAGTACACATGCCCATGCCTTGCTAGTACTTGCCTATACATACATTATATGTATCACCCAACACTTACATCAATTATTCAACCAACACAACACACAAAACACAAAAACACAAACACTCTCCCCCCCTTGTTATTTGCTCTCGGCCAAAGAAGAAAGTGAAGAAGAAAAATTCTTCTTCCCCCTTTCCCATCACTCATAAATCACAACATAAATCCTAGGCCATCTCCATCATCTAGACAAGGTATGTTAGTAATTTCAAGCCATTTCATCCACCCAAATTCAAGTTATAAATTGTTAAAGATTGGGTGAATAGTAAACATGTTTGATTTTCTTTTAGATCTTGGATTGTAAGGGTTGTAGGAGACCATTCAAGGTGTTGTTGAGTTGTGTAAAGCTTATCCAAGGCTTCTAGGTGCTCAAGAAGGTATAAAAATCTCAAACCCTCTTGGTTATGTATTATTTATAATGTTTGGTAGTAGATCCATGTATTTGTGAGCTAATCTTGGTTGTATAAGTATTGGATGACATGGATCTTGAGTTTTGATGTTGAGATTGTGACTTTTATGATTATGGATAATATATATATCTCCATGAGTGTTATGAACCATGAACTAAGTGTATTAAGTGTTGGTTGTGTTGTGGAATTGTGAAAAATGGTTGATCTAAGTAGTATGTGCTTGCTGAGTTTTTCCAGGAGCATTGACCTGTCTTGTAACATGGTTTTGAACCCCCAAATTTTGTCCCCTGATGTCCTACCATATATTGTTGGAAAGATAACTGGATGTAGTTTCTGGAAATGTAAGGCTCATGGCTAGGTGATGTATAGATTTTAAGTTATGGCCGGAGAAGTGAATTGTGTTTCTGGATTCCGGACTGCACTAAGTGACCCCCTTGTGAACCTTGTTTAAACCCCTAAAAATATATGTGGGATCATGGAAAAATTTGAGAAGTTAGAGAATGCAGTGGTGAAGACCACCCAAAAAGAATTGGATTAAAATATGAATTTTTGGATTTTATAAAATGATAGAGTAAATTTCGCGCAAGGGAAAAAGTCGATTAGTGGAGCATAATTCTAGGGTTAATGGTTATGATTCGAATGTGGTAACTAAATTAAGCCGATTAGGTGACGAGCGTAATCGAGTGATGACATGAACCTATAGTGGGGCTAGAGTGTCATAAGACGAAGTCGTTAAGTTAATTTCGTACCCCCTAAAACCCCGTAATTAAAGAGATATTGATTAAGGTACTAACGAGCGGTTATTGCTTATGTATAGATCGCTCGACTCCGCACGCTCGACCACCCCAACCAAACCAAGGCAAGTTTACTTTTCAAAACTTATCCATATACAAGGACTTTCACTGTTGTGTTTGTAGTTTTCAATTATATCAAATGCTATGTTTATCGAAGTATTGATGCAATTGAGATTGTATAAGTACATATATGCTTGTACCCCTTGAACTTAGATTGAAATGTTTTCTTCGGACAACGACTCTAGCAACAGAGGACAACGACTCTAGCAATAGAGGTCGTAGCGGTCCGTATATACTATTGACCGGGGAGTGGTATATTATTATATCGTATCTAGATTGCGAAAACCCGAAGGGTCATTCGGGGAGTATCGTATACTCAAGTATTATGTTCATAATCTTCGTAAATACTCGAAACCCTATCTTGGATTAAAAGTTTATTTTATCGAATAATTATTTTATTAATTATTAATATTGAATCTTAAAATATTATTTATTAATTATTATTCATTATTTAAAGACAAAGCTAATCCAAGATACATTTAATACTTTCAAACTCGAACTCTTTCGAACTCAAAACATTTTCGAAAACCCCCGGTCAGATTCTGCTTCTTGTATGATTTCAAGAATCATCGATCGACTGATGTCGGACCTCAATTACTCTGTTTTCAATCAAAATCAAGTTTTTAAAAGGAAAAGAAAAAGGGACTCTGGCAGGTGTGGGAACCGTTGACGAACGATTCCCGAGATGTGTAAGCGGCCGTGAGCCAGGCGGTCCACATATTATTATTCCGGCCCAGGTGTTGCCGAAGGATGATTATGGATGTAGTTTTCATCGAGGGTGATTACAGATGTAGTTTTCGCCCGAGGGATAGTTAGGAATGTAGTTTCTATCATTCTACCGGTAGAGAAGACCCGCGGATAATTGGACTTGGATGTGGCGACTGATCATCGTCAATCCTTGTCAGGTTTTGTGTTTTCTTTAAGTCCCATTCCTCCATTTTGGAAAAATGCTTTGACACTGCTTCTTAGGCTTTTGTGCCAAGTTGCTGATAGTGTTCAATTTTGATGAGAAAGATGTTGACTCAAAGCAGTATCTAGAACTGCAAGTTTATTTTGAAAACAAGGGCACATATTGTTGCACCTTCGAGATTTATCAACTATGACAAGTGATTTTATATCTGATTGATACAAACAAGTTTAATAACTGCCAATCATATGAAATGTTATATTTCTTACCTTATACATATATTTATTGCTGAGCTATAGTTGCTCACTCTTGCTTGTTTTCAAATTTTACAAACACAACAGCTAAGCGAAATGGCAAGAACCAGACAGACTGCTCGAAAGCAGGTGACTAGACCCGAGCCAGCAGTTGAGATTCCACCGGTAGGCCCCATTAGCTGGATTGGTTGGCAGCTTTTGTTAGTTCGTTTTATTTATCAGTATGACCTGTGCAAGGCAGTGTATCGCAACAAACTTTCAAGCCGCCAACTTCGCTTCATATCGAAGTGTTGCTGGTAGCATAAATCCTATTTAATTCGGTCTGTAATAACTCTGATAATTTTATTCCTGCTTAATCAATGTTGTGACGTTTCTGAGGCTCTAACCTGTGTGTGTGTGTGCGGTGTGAGTTTATTGTGGGGTCGATGGCTGTGTTATATATATTATGTGCAAGAACAGGTATGTTATTAATGGAAAATGGACCGTGAGCGCCTAGATCTCCGACCCCGGATCTGGGGGCGTCACAAACTTGCTGGTATATAGTAAGGGCTAAAATTCTTTAATTTTTGGTGACTAGTCAAAGACTAGGAAGATCCAGGAACTTATCAAAATGATAAGGGCTAAAATTATTGGATTTTTGGTGACTAGTTCCAACCTCTGATTACTGGAGAAACAAAAAAAAAATTTAGACGGGGGTATAAATTAATTAAATATTACTGTATATAAATCGTTTACTACAGAGTTTAGCATTCATCATACATTAAGTGTTTACTATGAGAGTTTGTGCATCCAGCGTTTACTGATTTATTTTATGGATTTTATGAAAAATTAGATGCTCTAAAATTTGAATTGGTAAACTCTGCTATACACACACATATATTCACACTTGTGCAGTTTTTGAAAGGATTATGGTAATGCAGTTGAAGAATTGATAAACGCTGACGAATTTTGTCTAATACTCTAAGGTAATTTATTTCAGACAATTTACATACTTGGGGTAAAAAAAGTTTTTGAAAAATGAAATAAATTATCGCCAACTGTTAATGAGTATTGGAGTGGTAAAGTGTGTTGGTAATGGGAGAGAAATTAGCAGTAATTATTGCTATAGTTACTGAACGTGCATAGTTGTTCCATTATATATGTGCCACGTGTCCCACTCACCCACTAATGTGTCCCACTTGCACATTAATTGAGTAATTGGTTGAGTGTATTAATGTTAAAACGATTGGGTTTTACTTTTTCATTACAACACTAATCATTTTTACTTACACGGTTATTTTCTCTGCACACAACCCACTCACAGTTACTTGCTATCTCATTTGCACATTTTCACAAACACCTTTGCCACATATCTTTTTCACTCATATTTTCTTCTCAAATTGATTCTAATGGCCAATAAAGCTTTTACTGCCCAAGGATTATTATTTGTTCCTAACAATTATGTAGCCCCATTGAACAATGAAAAAGTTCCAGAGGCGTTTCACTTGATTCAAAACTTTTTGGGAGATTCAGAGATTGGAACAGCTCTAGTCGAACCACAAATGCTTTCTGCCATGCAGATTGCTACCTTCTGGAATAACTCTGTGTATGATGATGGAGGAGAGAATGGGAATCCATCAATTGTTTTCACTTATGAGGAGACAGAGTATGTGATTACTCCTGCAACTGTTAGAGATACTATGGGTTTCGACACTCACACTGTTGGGTTCCGAGGCATAAAACGCAGCGGATAAACGTAAATAAAACAAAATTTTCGAAACCCAAACCAGGATCCATGTATAATTCCGGGCAGATTATGGAGATAACGAATCATACCTATTAAGATCTTGTTTCATGAACTCAACGGAGATCCTTGCTTGTAATCACCACACACAGTCCTTGCGTCAAGGTCCGTGTCTCTAAGGTAATCCACACGAACGTCCGACCGTCCAACGATCCGAGGAGCCAGGTAACAGCCCGCGAAGACCAACCCCTCTCTCTCTCTCTAGCCTCTCGAAGATGAAGCTGCTAAGGTTTTGTCAAAAATGATTTAATGACTCTTAACCCTAAAGTAATACATCATTATGTATTTATACGAGAGAAATAATGGGCTAAAATCAAAAAACCGAATTGGGCTTCCTTAAACCCAATTCTATTTCTATTCTGATTTTATTATTGGACTTCCTTAAATCTAATTCTGTTCTTACTTTATTAAATTCGAATTTTCTTAGATAATTAATTAGGACTAGTCCAATTAATTAAATAGCCAATTCTCAATTTAATAATAATTTAATTTAAATTCTTAATTTAAACTAAAACTCCTTTTAAGACGTTCTAAGTGTGTGACCCTATAGGTTATTATTACGTTGGCAATAATTTTAATATCTAATAAAATTATAAACAATGAGCGGTATCTAGTAATACATCATTGCTACCCAAGTAATAATAATAATCGGTGATTCAATTTAAACCTTTTGTGATTAACGTTTCTGTGTAATATAATCCCTTTAACCAAATATTATAGATTAAACTCGAGGCATGTGTTTAGTCATCCTCTTCAACATTTAATCCGGGTTTACTTGATCCATGAGTAGACTATTAAAACAAATCATTATTTGAGCACAACCATGCATTTTATAGTCTCACTCAATCAAGAGGCCAATAATATCTCTCCTAATTCTAGGAGGGTTAAATCCTTTATCTATCATTCATATTTCTCATACTACTCATGATATACCCGATGTCCACTTTTATCATCACCCGGTCAAAGGTAACGTTTAATGTAGTCAAAGTATATTAATCCTCGTATAGAAATATAATGTCTCAAGTCAAAGGACCATTACACCATTATCACTGTGAGTCTTTCTTATGACTTTATTAAACATGAAGAATCTCACTGTGGGTCTGTCCAGTACCATGTACCCCTACATGTACCTATGTTTTTGACTTTAGTATCTCCATACTTATAACCAATGAGATGTGGTTATCTGTCAAACAACATACTAGTCTATTTACGTATTATTATTGCCCTGTAATAATAATACTCGACTAGGGACCTTTAAGAATATGATATATTATATAATCTCAAGTTCAAGTCATGTACTTAAACCATACAATGTGTATCATGATTCTAAGGACATTTATTATGCTAACAAATATATCGCAGTAATTAAAGTCATAATAAATACGTTTAATGAATAATCAAGTGACATAAGGGTTTATTAAAAGAAACAATGTATTGCCTCTAGGGCACCTACACTAACAATCTCCCACTTGCACTAGAGCCAATCACCCATGTATCTAATACCCATGGAACTAGTGTGACCATCGTGCTTCTGCTGCGACAAGCCTTTGGTCAGTAGGTCTGCAATGTTATCATTTGTGTGCACTTTACATATGTGTATGTTACCTCCGTTTAGACAAAACACAAAACCAGACTGTGATACAGTATCATCCCTGTCTGTTTGGAAACTTGCATCGGTGTAACCTTTTACAACCAGTTTCTCCTCTCCTCCATACACCAAGAATGAATCTTTAGTCCTGTTCAGGTACTTTAGAACATTCTTGACTGTCGTCCAGTGACCTTCACCTGGATTAGACTGGTATCTGCTCGTCATGCTCAAAGCATACAAAACATCTGGGCGAGTACATACCATTGCATACATGATAGATCCAATTGCTGAGGCATATGGAACCTTACTCATGTGGTCCTTCTCATCCAATGATTTCGGACACTGGTCTTTAGAGATCGTTATCCCTTGAGACACGGGGTCATATCCCCTTTTTGCATTTTGCATACCAAAACGATGCAAAACCTTATCAATGTATGTGCTCTGACTTAGACCGATCATCCTTCTAGATCTATCTCTATAGATCCTCATTCCTAGAATGTAGGTTGCCTCTCCTAAGTCTTTCATGGAGAAGTTGCTCCCTAACCAAGTCTTAACAGCCTTTAGAGAAGGTATGTCATTCCTCATTAGTAGTATATCATCAACATATAGTACTATGAATGCCACATGGCTCCCACTAACCTTCTTGTAAACACACGGTTCATCTTCATTTTGAACAAAACCATACTCTTTGACTATTTCATCAAAACGAATATTTCATCTTCTAGTGGCTTGCTTCAATCCATAAATGGATCGACGTAATTTACATATCTTGCCAACATTCCTTGGATCGACAAAACCTTCAGGTTGTGTCATGTACACATCCTCTTCAAGGCTTCCGTTAAGGAAGGCTATTTTGACATCCATTTTCCAGATTTCATAATCATGGAATGCTGCAATGGCAAGAAAAATCCTTATGGATTTGACCATAGCCACTGGTGAGAAAGTTTCATCATAGTCAATAGCATGAATTTGTTTGAAACCTTTTGCAACCAGCCTTGCTTTATAGGTCTGAACATTTCCATCCATGTCAGTTTTCTTCTTGAAAACCCATTTGCACCCTACGGGTTTTACCCCTTCAGGTGGATCAACCAAAGTCCATACTTGGTTTTCGTACATGGAATCCATCTCGGATTTCATGGCTTTAAGCCATCTCTTAGAGTCTGGACTGTTCGTAGCATCTTGGTATGTGAGAGGCTCATCTTCATCTATAAGCATCAAATCACCACGTACATTGAGTCAAGAGAAATCCATATCTCTCTGGCTTATGGCGAATTCTACCAGTTCTACGAACAACCTATGTTTGTTGAGCATTATCATTATCCTGCTCTTGTTCCACTTCAGGTTCAATGCTATTTTGTGGTTCTCAATCTTCATCGAGATTTATAGTTCTCCCACTGTTTCTTTTGGAAACAAAATCTCTGTCCATGAAGACAGCATCTCAAGCAATAAACACTTTCTGCTCAGAAGGACTATAAAAATAATACGCCTTTGTTTCATTAGGGTATCCCACAAAATTGCACTCTTCGGATTTAGGTCCAAGCTTGTCAGATACTTGACATTTCACAAATGCCTTGCATCCACAAACTTTCATAAAGTTCATGCCTGACCGTTTCTCCTTCCATATTTCACATGGAGTCTTTTGAACCTTCTTAGTAGGAACACGGTTAAGTGTGAAAGCCGCTGTTTCTAGAGCATAACCCCAGAAACTTATTGGAAGATCTGCATGACTCATCATCGATCGCACCATGTCCAACAAGGTGCGATTTCTCCTCTCTGAAACTCCATTCCATTGAGGTGTACCTGGCGGAGTAAGTTGTGATACTATACCACACTCTTTTAAATACTCTTTAAAATCGGTGCTTAAGTATTCACCCCCACGATCGGATCGTAAGATCTTAATACTTACACCTCCGCCAATTTGCTTCTCTACTTCAGCCTTGTATTCTTTGAATTATTCAAAAGAATCGGATTTATTCTTCATAAGATATACATATCCATATCTACTGAAATCATCAGTAAATGTTATGAAGTAGTAGTAGTCTCCTCTAGCCATCACACGCATTGGGCCACATACATCACTATGTATTAGCTCCAGACGTTCAGTGGCCCTTTGACCCTTACCAGTGAAAGGGGCTTTAGTCATCTTACCAAGCAAACAAGATTCGCATTCTTTGTATGATTCAAAATCAAACTTATCCAAGTATCCATCCTTATGTAATTTGGATATGCGTTTCTCATTTATATGGCCTAGACGACAATGCCAGAGGTATATTTGATTTGAGTGATTGACTTTAAGTCGTTTGTTTTCTATATTATAGACAGGATTATCTAATTCAAGAACATATAAACCATTAAACAATCGCGCAACACCATAGGTTAAATCATTCAAAGCAAAAGAGCAACTGTTGTTCTTTATTGTAAACGAAAAACCTTTCTTGTCTAAACAAGAAACCGAAATAATGTTTCTGCGAATCGCAAGCACGTAAAAACAGTCTTCTAGTTCTAGAACAAGCCCAGAGGGTAAAGATAAATAATAAGTGCCTACAGCTAAAGCAGCAACTTTTGCTCCATTGCCAACTCGTAGGTCCACTTCTCCCTTAGCCAAAGTCCTAATTCTCTACAGTTCCTCCACATTTATACAAATGTGAGAAGCACATCCGGTATCCAATACCCAAGATGTAGAAATAGACAAATTGACTTCTATAACATAAATACCTGATCTAGAAATCTAAACACCCTTCATTTTCTTCAGGTCCTCCAAATAAATAGGACAGTTTCTCTTCCAGTGACTAGTTTTCTTACAGTAGTTACATTCACCCTTAGCAACACCACCTTTAGGCTTTAAAGCTTGTTTGCACTACGCCATAGATGGCTTTATACAACACTTAAGGGGGGGTGTTACCTTCTCGGGTGTTACCATAGCTATGAAATTTTGGACCTACCACAACACTCTAGTTTTGATGTTACCATAGACTTAAAGGTATGTTACCATAGCTGTGGAAGGTGTTAAACTTAGTAACACCAAGGGTTGTGTTACCTTAGAGTATAATTAACATATTTTTAAATTTTATTTATAGTTAATGATTTAATAATTATTAAATTTTATCTAATTAAATTATTTTCATCAAGTCATTGAATTTATTATTATAAAAATAATACTTGAATTATTTATATTTTTACAATATCAAAATTTTTTTAATAATTTTATTTAAAAATCTTAAAATAAAGTAATATTCAAAAAATTTTAAAATTTTATTGAATTCATCAATAAAATTATTGGAGAAAATAATTGGGTATAATCAATTTAAATTATTAATCAGTAATTAAAATAATAAAATTTATTGTCATACATTTTTATAAGAAAATTAATAAATTTGTAATATTAGAAAATGAAAAAAAGGAAAAGTAATGATGAAAAATTGAAAAAAAATGAAAAGCGGGAGTTGTAATGAAAGCGGGCAATTTACAAATAGGAGGCGAGGGAAATTGGGGAAAAATATACCTAGTCTCTTATTCTCTCACTTCTCAATTCTCATCTCTCAGTGCACGCCGGCACGCCCTTTCACTCTCAATCAGGGGTTCCACTTCTCATCACTTTCGTACTTACAGATTCAATGGGGGATTGTTAGGGGTTCAAGTACTCAGATTTCAAATCACAGCTCAATTGCTCGAGGCTTTGGTTTTCAGTCCACGCTTCCGCTCTTCAAATCAGACCGAGTATCAACGTGCCTTGCTATTGCAGATATCGACTTCTCGCTGCTTGATTCAGTTAGAGAAAAGATGCCAATTTCCAAGGTAGTTTTTTCTTAACAACAATCACTAAACAGATTTATCTGATAAGGTTTTTTGTGGTCTTTAAAATGCCCGTTTCCTGTGTATGGTTATCAATATTTCCGTGGTTGCTAACGTTCGCAAACTTGCAGACCAGTTATCTTTTTAAACATGTTTGTATAGGGTTAATGTACGAAATGCTGAGATCATGTAGAATAGGGGACTCAAAATCTTGGAAGGTATGTGTTGCCTAATCATTTATTTTTCTTGTGTTAGTACCTTTCCTCCTACTGTAAAGAAATCAAATTGATAAACAAATTCAGCTGCTTCTTTCAGTTGGTGTCTAGTTTTGGGAGTTACCAGACACTGAATTAGGCCTTCTTATGTTTGACGCAATGGTCAAGAGTCTACTAGATTGACATCATCACATTATTCAAAACTTTTTCTTGTTAAAGTTCAGGTGTTATCTCTATATATGAAGAAAATTACAAAGATATAGGTTATGAAATATTAAGTGGCAGTTGAAGGAGACTTTTTACTAATGGTTGATAAATGCTAGCTATTTGAAAGAGTTTTGTGGTACAGTTGAAGAAGAATTTGTAAACGGGGAGGCACGTAAAGCTTGGGTACCTGGAGAAATGGTGAGTTCCCTTATGACCAAGGGCATATGCTAGTGTTTTAGATTGCGTGCATTTAAATTTATTAGTGACAGTTTGCACTTGCTTTAAATCTTCTTGTATTGCAAGGAAGTACTCACCATTAACAATAAAACCAATAGTCGAAATCCCCCTCATCAATCATATAAAGCAGAATAAAGAGTCATATCCATATTACTTAATAATACGGAAAGTATTATATTGCAGGAAATATCCGTGAAAGTTCCAGCATAGGTCGAAGTTTTGTGCACAGAGTTGTTTTTCAAGTTACTGTAGGCTGTTAAGCCAACAGTCCTCATTGGAACATCAGGACAGGGGAAGACATTCACTAAAGAAGTCATAATTGCCCTTTGCTTATTGCAAACATTGTTCTGTAGTTAGTCAAAAGAAATAGAATTGCAAAACTAATTTAACAATTATTCTGGAGCAGAGCTTACGAGTAATGATCTTAAATTGTAAACTGTAATATGCTGTGGTTGGTCATCATTAGGGTAGCAGGGATTTGATCATGCACTCTGTGAGAGTGCGTCTTAATCTTGTAAACTCCACTAATAAGAACTTGTTTGCATTTTAATACAGGTGCAGGATAATCAGAGCACACATCTGCAAAGGATTCTGGAAGAGACAAAGGAAGCAGATGGAGAGGCTGAAATATAAGAAACGATGCAAATGTTAATTTCTCAAGTCATTGACTCCATTTCTAACTTGCACGAGGTCTTTACCAGTCCAATTTTCATTGTAACCTGTGGTGGATTTTGGGACAGGATGGGACAGGAACGCGGTAAATATAATTTGTTAGCACTTACATCCTGTCAAATGTATGTTTATACAAAGTTCTGATGCTATTTTATTGCCACTGGAATAGATTGTACGCGGTCTGGAAAGCTATGCAGATATTTTCCAGGTATGGAAAGCTATGCAGATATTGCCTCTTCTATTTTCTTTTAATATGCAACAGGTTTTATGGATAGGAATTATCTCTGTAATATTTCGATATAATTATGACTGCTCCTTGTTTGGTTTTCTTAATATAATCTTTTGCCTACTTATAAAGCTTCTGTAATAATCACTCATAATCACTCCAGGTTAATGCATGTGCACATGTATTTTGTAAATCTTGTTTGATCGACTTCTCTGCTACCGCTGGACAAGTCTCATGTCCTACATGTCAGGAGCCACTTACTGCAGATTTTAGTACAAAGAAAGACCAAGGAGATGAGGATACAAAGACGAACATTCTCAACAGATTACGACTTGATGACTTCCAGACTAGTACAAAAATAGATTACGGCTTGAAAGACCAAGGGATAGATTAGTTTTTGTTGAGATGTTTAAGTAAATGTAATCGGTTGTACGATTTGTAAAATTTTATTTAAATTAATGATATTTATAGTTTGTAGTTTTATTTTAGATTTGACATTTGGCTATTTTTTATTTTTTTTGTTGTATCTATGCATTTTTTTATGAATATTAGAGGAAGGAAATGGTAGAAAAATAATTAAATCTGAATTATTAATTTTAAAACAGGCAATGTTTGTGGGGCCCACGTGTGGGACCCACATAATTGATTAATAATTTTGCAAAATTATAACATCTAAGGTAACATAGATTTGGTGTTGCTATAGAATGCTTAGTGTGTTACTGTATAGGTCTATGGTAACTAATTTCGCTATGTTAGCTTAGGTGTGTCGAAGTGTTGCCTTAGACGCCAAAGGTTACATAGAACAAAACTATCCCAGCTAAGGTGTTACCTTAGCCTTTTTTTGGCCTTTGGTAACAGACTTTAGGGTCTAAGGTAACACAGTTTTAGTGTTACCGTAGGCTGTTTATGGCGTAGTGTTGGGACCTGACTTTGGCTTGGGTGTAGAATCAGATCCAATCTTCTTCTTACCCTTCTACTTGCCTTTCCCCTTGGCCTTACCTTTATTGCCCACCATCAGTATGGGAGCAGGTTCAGCTGTCTTCATGTTGGTTTCATATGTCCTCAACATAGCCAACAATTCAGTAGGTGTTTTGTCAAATTCATTCATATTGTAGTTCACAACAAACTGAGTAAATTTGTTGTTCAAAGAATTCATGATTAGGTCAATACCAGTTTCCGGACCAATCGGGAAACCCAAAGTAGCAAGGTACTCAATGTAACCAATCATCTTCAAAACATGTGGGCCAACTGGTTCACTTGCCCCTTGTTTGCAATTAAAGAGTGAATTACTCGTGTTGAACCTTTCTTGACGAGTTTGGCTTGCAAACATGCTTTGCAAGTGCTCATTGCTAGTATATGCATCCATATGCACATGCTGTCTTTGAAGCTCAGCACTCATAGTTGCCAACATGAGACATGCAACATCATTTGCATCATTCTCATCCTTTGTGCGGGCCGCTCGTTCCTCAACAGTAGCGTTCTCAGGAAGGGGACCTGACGGAGGGATATCAATGACATGAAGCTTGCGCTCCTGCCTGAGGACAATCCTCAAATTCCTCTGCCAGACTAGGAAGTTGTTTCCTCCTGTCAGTTTGTCCTTTTCAAGGACTGATTGTACGGATAGTGTGTTTGTGTTGTCTGCCATTAGTATCTACAATGATAAATGCACAAAATAAACATTAGATTGTCTTGGTTATAAATTATGTCCAAATGATTATGATATATTCATAATATATCTCCCACTATTTTTATCAAATTAATAGCCCTTAATATTAATTCGGAAAGCATATCCCATAAATCTTTCTAGTGAGCCAAGATCCATATTTCGTCATGTCCTAAGTCAACCACTGGTAGTCCTTAAAACATGATTATTTAGGTAGACAACAATTGTCAATTATATCATATAAAATTCTTGGATAGTTTGGTGAACAACGATTGATCTTATCTATCTAATAGATTTTTAACCAAACTCTATGCTTCTAAGTTCATAATAGTTGAATATAACCGTTTATTTCCACCTCATTATGACGACTCAGTTAAGTTAGACCCAATGATACAACGGCTGAATATAACCGTTTATATTCGTCGCATCTCACCACGATAGACAGGAGTCCCCTGCCACTGACAGTCATTCCCCTTGTCGATCTAGGATTCGATGAGTGTTCATTCATTGGAAAGCATCTGATTAAAACTTAATATTTTGTTAAGGGGTTTAAAGAATTTATGACGATCATGATCACATCATAAAGAGATCCTCAATTTTCCTTGAACCAAATACTTCAAATTGACATCTTAGATTGTTCATTTCCCAGGTAGATGGAGGATCCCAATGGTCACACTTAATACCCATTAACCTTACGAATACGCATATCCGCTTTTGACAGAAAATCCCAATTTTAGATATAAAAAATCCATATTTAATTCCGTATTTTAAAATCCATATTTTATAAACACAAGAATCTCATGATCGTTTGTTAATTTTAAAATCTTGAATCGTTACAGATTTTATCTTGTTTAAGCAGGCATGGCATGGGTGATGTATCTAATACATTCATTCATACATGATTAATCTAATTAAATCATGCATATCTATGTATCCTACACATACATTCATACATTATATGTAAAGTAAGTGCAGTATGTAAACGTGATTGGTTATGGCCTTTATCCTATATGATCCTCTCAAGCTAATGAAAGGATCAAGGTCAATCTATGGTGGAATAAACATAAATACAAATTACATGTCTTCATTCTTCTTGTCTTCTTGGTTGCTCCTTCTCTTGGACCATCCTTCAATCTTCAATTACATTACATTGAATAATTGAATACAATCTACACTAAAGTACTTACATGATAAAACTCGAGTTACATTCGAGGTTCAACAATTACAAGAATGAAGAAAACGACATGCAAGTTGTATTTATAAAACCAAAACCATTAATCTAAGGGTCTTAAGGCCATAACTATCACCATGCTCAAGTAACAATTAAATAATATGTCATATTATATAATCATGTTATACCATATCATATTTCAGATGATCCAATCAAAGAAATCATATACCGCAAAAATCAGAAAATCAGAATCAAATTCTGAAAACAATAAATTGTCTTTTTCATGCAATAAATAGCGTCAAACTCCTTACAGATGATTCGGTGATAGCAATGCTATCAGTTTTGTTCAGACGCTCGTTTCCAGTCAGAAAACACATATCGTTTGCGAAAATCGGACACTGGACAGATTTCACCAGATTTGCACAGCGTATACAGAAATCGTATCGTATACAATCCCCATATCAAGAATAAACATTAATCATATATGTCAGTATATATACAGATTATATAATCATATGATCATCTCAATCATCTTAAATCATAACAGAACCATATATATGCATCATAACATATTATAAACAGCATATATATGAACATAAACATGGTAGATTCGCAAAACATGCATACTCGCATCATATACAGTTAACACGTAACCAAATCAACCCCTTATACACGTAGCTCTGATGCCATTGTTGGGTTCCGAGGCATAAAACGCAGCGGATAAACGTAAATAAAACAAAATTTTCGAAACCCAAACCAGGATCCATGTATAATTCCGGGCAGATTATGGAGATAACGAATCATACCTATTAAGATCTTGTTTCACGAACTCAACGGAGATCCTTGCTTGTAATCACCACACACAGTCCTTGCGTCAAGGTCCGTGTCTCTAAGGTAATCCACACGAACGTCCGACCGTCCAACGATCCGAGGAGCCAGGTACTAGCCCGCGAAGAACATCCTCTCTCTCTCTCTAGCCTCTCGAAGATGGAGCTGCTAAGGTTTTGTCAAAAACGATTTAATGACTCTTAACCCTAAAGTAATACATCATTATGTATTTATACGAGAGAAATAATGGGCTAAAATCAAAAAACCGAATTGGGCTTCCTTAAACCCAATTCTATTTCTATTCTGATTTTATTATTGGACTTCCTTAAATCCAATTCTGTTCTTACTTTATTAAATTCGAATTTGCTTAGATAATTAATTAGGACCAGTCCAATTAATTAAATAACCAATTCTCAATTTAATAATGATTTAATTTAAATTCTTAATTTAAACTAAAACTCCTTTTAAGACGTTCTAAGTGTGTGACCCTATAGGTTATTATTACGTTGGCAATAATTTTAATATCTAATAAAATTATAAACAATGAGCGGTATCTAGTAATACATCATTGCTACCCAAGTAATAATAATAATCGGTGATTCAATTTAAACCTTTTGTGATTAATGTTTCTGTGTAATATAATCCCTTTAACCAAATATTATAGATTAAACTCGAGGCATGTGTTTAGTCATCCTCTTCAACATTTAATCCGGGTTTACTTGATCCATGAGTAGACTATTAAAACAAATCATTATTTGAGCACGGCCATGCATTTTATAGTCTCACTCAATCAAGAGGCCAATAATATCTCTCCTAATTCTAGGAGGGTTAAATCCTTTATCTATCATTCATATTTCTCATACTACTCATGATATACCCGATGTCCACTTTTATCATCACCCGGTCAAAGGTAACTTTTAATATAGTCAAAGTATATTAATCCTCGTATAGAAATATAATGACTCAAGTCAAAGGACCATTACACCATTATCACTTTGAGTCTTTCTTATGACTTTATTAAACATGAGGAATCTCATTGTGGGTCTGTCCAGTACCATGTACCCCTACATGTACCTATGTTTTTGACTTTAGTATCTCCATACTTATAACCAATGAGATGTGGTTATCTGTCAAACAACATACTAGTCTATTTACATATTATTATTGCCCTGTAATAATAATACTCGACTAGGGACCTTTAATAATATGATATATTATATAATCTCAAGTTCAAGTCATGTACTTAAACTATACAATGTGTATCATGATTCTAAGGACATTTATTATGCTAACAAATATATCGCAGTAATAATCAAATGACATAAGGGTTTATTAAAAGAAACAATGTATTGCCTCTAGGGTACCTACACTAACACACACTTCATACACTGTTGCTGGTAAGAATCAATTGAAGGAGATGTTGCAGCAGCTGAGGTTTTTTGGTTCTTTAGACAAGCTTGGTAATGTAAAAAGGCCAGGGCTCATGAAGGAATGAAATTTCTTCTTTGATTGCATCACAAGAGCTTTTGGCAAGAAAGTCACCAACTGGGATGCCATTCCTACTGACAGTCTTCAAATCGGGTATTCTCTTCTCTATGGAAGTAATTTTGATTTTGGTAGACTTGTCTTAATGAATTTAGGTGATAGGTTGTTAGAGTCTAGTACTGTCTATTTTGCTAGATTTTGTCAATTATTATTCACTACTTGTGTTTCTGGTATTGAGATTGCTGAGAATGACACCATTCTAGACTTTAAGGTTAATAAGAGGATATTCTCTAATCTAACCAATAAAGATGCTAACAAGGAGCAATTACCTGATTTGGTGTTGCCACTTGCAATTCAAAATTTTCTACACCAACCTCAAGAACCTCTACAGCCTCCACAACCTCAATAACCTCAAGAACCTCCACAGCCTAACCCTGAACCTACAAACTCTGAACCTTAACAATCTATAAACTCTGAACCCATTCAATCACCTACACACACTGAACCTCCAACTCTAAACACTGAAACAGAAACCCAACCTCAACCTGAACAACAACCATCTATTACCCAACCCAAACAAAAATATGGAGGTAGAAGAAAACACACAGCAGCAAATACACAGCATTTATTAGCTAAAGCAAAAAGAGATTCTGCTAATGTTCAAAAGGAGTCTGTCAGACGTAAAAGGGCTAGAAAGGAAAGGGCAAACAGACCTCCATCACCTTCTGTCTTAGATGATTCTACTGAAGAAGAGACAGTTGAAGTGCCTCAGGTTAAAAGAAGAAGATTGATTATTGATGATTCTGATGAGGAAATGAACTTTGAAGCTCCAGAGGTGATTTCCAAGGAAATACCTGCTATTGAGACAAATACTGCAGAAGAAGCTTCCAATAAAACTGATAATGTACAGCTGGATGAGGCAACCAGAGAAGATTTTACTGCTATGGATGACTTTGTTGAAACATTCATTCCATTCTCTGATCACATTAATGTTCCTCTTTCACCTATCATTGCAAATTCTGAAGAAACTGGTGCAGCTGATCAGCCAACTGTAGTACTTTATGAAACAGTGGCATCACACACTGCAACCATTGTTCAAGTCAAAACTCTGAATGAAAGATTTAATGAGTCTCAAAAAGCTGTTAATGAATTGAGAGCTGATGTTCTTGCTAGAGATATGACTATGCAGAGGGATAATCAGACAAAGTTTAAGACCATTTCCAAAGCTCAAGAAACTCTGTTTGAGAGGCTAGGTCAAGTTGAACAAAATCAGAATGTCTTGTCTGGAAAGATTGATTCTATTGCTAACTCCATGGAAGTGATAACTTCTATACTGATTCCTGATGATGTCAAAAAGGGGGAGAGAGTTGCTAAGTCTAAGTGCAGGCAATATCAAACTCTGACTAAAGAGGATGAAGATACTGAAGATGGAGGAGCAAAGGACAAAGGGAAGAAATTATTAAGAGCTGATCAAAGTCTGAAATTTGGCAAGTCTTCTAAGTCAAAGTCTGTTGGAATATACACTGATACTCAGGGTACTTCAAAAACCAAAAGTTTATTAGTCACTGAAAATCCACTGACTGATGAGGAATTGGCTGCGAAGTTATT
Source organism: Saposhnikovia divaricata (assembly GCA_036435485.1). Classification (NCBI taxonomy): domain Eukaryota; kingdom Viridiplantae; phylum Streptophyta; class Magnoliopsida; order Apiales; family Apiaceae; genus Saposhnikovia; species Saposhnikovia divaricata. The sequence continues at coordinate 59,283,462 of CM071597.1, read as the reverse complement.
TCTTGAAGAAAACGAAGAAGGAGCTACTATTGAAGATATTAAAGCTGAAGAAAAGAACTTACAAGAAGAACATCAGAAAGCTTTAAAGTCTGGAAAGTTTAAAAAGAAAGAAAAAGCTCCTAGGCCTGTTCTTAAAGGCATTGTGATTAAAGAAAATGTTGGTGCTGATCAAAGATCACATTTATCTAAGAAACCAACAGAAGCTGAAGCTAGATTGAAGCTGAAAGGCATTGTTAAAGAAGGAGAAGACTCAAAGAAGAAGAATACAACCTCTGTTTCTACACAAGTTGTACAGAGACCTTTATCTACTCAGATGCAAATGGTTTTTGGAAAACCAACTCTTCATGATCAATCTCTGATGACTGGAGGTACTACTACTGATTTTCTGCATGGTAGAGCTTTAACAGGGAATCAAGGTCGAGATAAATCTAGATTGGGCTCTCATAAAGAAGTCAGAATGAATACTGGTCCTCGAGATCCTTCATCACTGGCTGTTCCAGGTCTTGGTTTTACTAAGGAGAGTTTAGACAGACTGGAGTCAGTACAGTTGATTCATCAAAGAAGCTTGGATAAAGATTTTCTATTGTATTTCATGGAAGATGGTACTGTGTACAAAATTGGTGAGTATGATCTTGATTTGAATCTATGGGAAGAATTAGAATATGTTCTTTATCTGTTCAAGGTGAAAAATCGAAGGACTCAACAAGCTGCAAATGTGCTAGAATTAAGATGCTACATAATTTGCCAGTCAGAGGGATGAAATACAAAAGTCAATATGTCCCAAAGTACAGAGATTATCATGGGAATATTGTTGAGATGAAGAAGGGTAGTGCTAAATTGAAGACAGACCTGGGTATAACAGTTCTTGATTTTAACTCAGAGTCAGCTAAAGCACAGTTCATCAGACTAGGGAATGAGATGAGAAGAAACAAAATCTATGATCTGAGGTCTGCTATTTATCAAACTGGTGAAGATGATCCTAAGCTAAAGGAGATCAAGGAGGTTATGCATACAGAGCTTGAAAATGCTGAAAGAAGATTACTTATCAACTACCTTAGAACAACACCAAATGTTGAGGAGATTAAGGATTAAAACTCTGTAAGAATTTTCTTGTTTTCTGTAGATTTTGTTAAGTAGAAGTTAAACTCTGTTTGTATATTAAACACTGTATTTATTTATTTGTTTTGACATCATCAATTATTGTTAAACTTGTGCATTTTTGCTAATGAACAAGTTGGGGGAGATTGTTAGAAATAATTGATGTGAATATTAATCAGTGTTTAAGTGTTACAGTGATAAATCAGAGTTTAGCTGGAAGCAGTCAGAGTTTAGTTAAACGCTGATAGTTGGAAGCTCGACAGAGTTTGTTAAACTCTGTCTGGAGGCAGCGTCTACTGGTCAACAGTGATTGAAGATTTATTATGGAAGCAATATCTATGAAGATTCGATAGCTGTCAAAGAGATTGAGTTGACTAAGGAGACGAGTAGCAATCGTAATTGATATCAATTGTATAGCTAATTTATAGGAGTGTCAATTATCGATTGCATAGCAGCTGTATATCTTATAAATACAGTTAGGTTAACCCTAGAGGGGTATCGATCATTAAAAAAAACATTATTCATTGTAACCTAAGCAGCTCTCTGTGATATTCTACATCACTGAGAGAGGAGTTATTAATTCCAAACAGTTTTTGATTGTTTAAACGCGTATTTTATTGTTAATCTCTCATACGATATTGATTATAATTGTATATTCGGCCTAACAGAGGAGAACCCCCTATGTCTACCCAAGTAGCCAAAAACATTGTAGTCTCTGAAACAATTCTAGAACCAAATTTTGATCCATAGCCTATTGTTTCAAATAAGCCAACCTCTGGTGTTTCTCAAAAGATATCAGTTGTAAGGAAGAGAAGATTTGTCATTTCAAGTAGTAGTTCTAGTGAAGATGATGATAATTTATCTCTTGCTGAGAGCAGAATTGAAGGCTGCAATTCAACTTTCTAAGATAGGACAAAGAGATGGAACATCTAGTCACAGCCAGGCTGCAGTCTCCCAAAAGGCTGTAGTTCTTAAAAAGGGAAAACAGTTACTGGATACTGTCTCTCAAAAGACTGTGTCTATTGAAAAAAGATCTCATCCCAAGATCACTTCTGTGTGTACACCTCTTGAGTCTTCTCAAGATAAATCTGTTGCTCACTATACTAGGAGAACAAGGAGAAAGATTCATTTGTCACCTACAAACACAGTGTCTAGTCCAACTAACATTATGCAGGTCTTTACAAATAAGGATATATCCACGTCAGTATCTGACAAGAGAGATCTGGATCTTGATTCTTCATGGGAAACAACTTTGACATACAGACTGGCTATGGAACTTATTTCTCTAGTGAAGTTTTGCAGGCCTGTTCTAGATTTTCTAATTGAAAGAGTTCCCAAACTTTCATTTCCTGGAGAATATGGACTGTTACATCAAAGGCTTGATTTAATGAAGATGTATTTCTATGTATCAGTCAGAAAGGAATTGCACAAGAAATTTGGACTTCCTAAGCATGTTGCACTTCAATCACTTCATGCATATCTATTTGACAAGGATGTCATTGTTGAAGATGCTTCAGCTCAAGGTGAACAAGAGGAGGTAGTTGATAGAGGGAAGTAGTCAACAGAAGATACTATTGCACCAGTGGTAAATAGTAGGATAGATCAAATCACAGTCACTGCAACACAAGGACCATCTAGTCAGAGGTTGGATGACTCAGGAACTGTGATGGCTGATGCTGAAAGGTCTTCTGTGATGACTGAAATTGCAAGTGAGAAACCCTATGATATGGGAGGAATGACTTTGATTGATTTTCCTAAAGATCAAACCAATATTGTTCTTTCAGAGTCTATCCACCTTGAGGGTGTGTCTCAGCAACCAACACTTAATGACGGTGATGTACTAGCTATGGTGTCTAATGAACAGGGCTGTCTCGGACATTTCTGAGGCCCTGTGCCAAACTAGGAAATGAGGCCCTTTTTTCATTGACAAATAAAATATTTATATTAAATTTCCACAATTTTTAACAGTAACAAAAAACTGTCCACACCCCAGACAATGTATTTTTCTGCTACTTACTTGAAATTTGAAACTAATACACAAAAAAGGACTATTATTGTATCATGAAATCTTGAGAAAAATCAACCAATCACTTGAACATTGCACTCCTTCTAGCATTCTTTGCAGCAAAATTATCAACCAACCCTTCATAATCAATGCTTTCCAGGATATCATTCTCTATGGTGATCAAAGCTAGTCCCGTCAACCTTTCTTGTGACATTGTAGAGCGTAGATATGACTTCAAAATCTTCAATTTAGAAAAGCTACGTTCTGCAGATGCAACAGTGACAGGAATGGTTAAGAGAATTCTATATGCAATCATCGCATTTGGAAAAGAACCAACATCTTTTAAAAAATTTAAAACAGCCACAGGCCCCATTTTTCGATTAGGCAATAATTCTCTAAGCAATTTTAGCTCTACAAATAACTCATAACCATTAATATCAGAGTGTTCATCATTCTTAAGTGCAGTTTCAAATTGATTACAAGAAGACTGTAGGCTCATATCATCTAAAGAATGCAGTTTTTCAGATGTAAACAAGAAACCAAAAATATTCTCATATTCTTGATATTGTTCAAATCTTGTATTGAGGGAAGCAATTGACTGATCAAGAATATATAAAAAATAGTTTACTCTAAATGATTCCAGTTCTGACAATGTTGGCCTATCACATGAATTCTCATCAAAATGTTTTTTCCTTCGAATTTCACGCCTTTTAGGGAATACAGGATCAATATCCAATTCAGTTGCAATTTTCCTAGCAATATCTAAAGCATCCAAAAAACCTGTTTCTCTATACTTTTCAAAAAAAGAAATCAAACCTTTAACTTTTTCAATGGCAACATCAATAAACATGTCTTCAGATTGTAAATTCTTACTAACCAAATTAATAACATATAGTATTTCATACCAAATGACTATTGATACCAAGAACTCATAATCACCAAGCTCAATCTTAGCTAAAGATTTAGCTTCACTTTTAATTTTGGAATCATTATCACTTTCTGCAAGTTGTAGCAATGCTTCTCGTATTTCCACAATTTGAAATCTAATTGCCTTAACACTATCAACTCGACTCTCCCAACGAGTAGATGACAATGATTTAAGAGTCAATCCTTTAATATTATCTTTCAAAATTTGCCATCTTTTGGTTGAATTAGAAAATAACGTATAAATACGTTGAATAATTCCAAAAAAGTCTCTTGCTTTACCACAAGTATTGGCCATATCACATAATGTTAAGTTTAAACTATGACAACCACAAGGAGTAAAAAAAGCTCTAGGATTTATATCCAAAAGTCTTTTTTGTACTCCTTGATGCTTTCCTTTCATATTTGATCCGTTATCATAGCCTTGTCCTCTAACATTATCTATATCAAGATCAAGAGATTTCAATTCATTTTGCAAAACATCAAAAAGTCCTTGACCACTCGTATCATTCACAATTAAAAATCCCAAAAAGGATTCTTCAATCTTAACCAAATTTGAAGAGACATCAACATATCTTAAAATTAAGGACATTTGCTCTTGGTGACTACTATCAGGAGTACAATCAAGTATCACGGAGAAATACTTAGCTTGTTTTATTTTTTTAATAATTTCAAATTTAATTGCAGAGGCAAGCAAAAGTATCAACTCATTCTGAATATTATGACCAAGGTAATGAACATGAAGCTCATTATTTGTAATTCGATTGACATGCTCTTGAACAACCGGATCAAACTCTGCTAACATCTCAATTAATCCCAAAAAATTTCCATTATTATTTTGATACAATTTTGTATTACTACCACGGAAAGCTAGATTATATTTTGCAAGATATTTCACAACTGATATAATTCTTTTCAAAATATTTTTCCAATGATCTTGCTCTTTCCTGATTAATTCTTGAGATGCCTTATCAATGGTTTGATTTTTATTGAGTCTCATACGTAACTCATACCAAATACTCATATTCTTAACATGATCGATACTTGTTTCATGCGCTCTAAGTCTTGGACTAAGATGTCCCCAATCTCCAAAACCCTCATTTGTTAGTTGACCTTTTCCGATTCCTCTTTTAAATATTTTACAACAAAAACAAAAGACTCTATCAAGCTCTTTTGAATATACAAGCCAATCCCTATCAAATTTTTCTCCATTCGTTAAAGTTCTAGTATAAAAGGCAGAAGAAAAACAACGAGAAACATCATTTCTAGGGCCTTTATATATTAGTCCGTCTCTTTTTGGACCACTAGCTACTAACACATCAATCATTTTTGAATCAAGGGATTCCCAATTTCTAGGATCAAATATGTCTTTCATAAAATCAGTATTATCATTATTTCCAAGTGAATCATCTATATTATCAGCAATATTATCAGAAGTAGATTTGTTCTCCTCGTTCGAAGTTATATTATCCGCAATATTAATATCATTTTCATTCAGATTAGCATCATTATTGACATCAATTACATCATCATTTTGATCATCAATTACAGAACTATTAGGTTCTTTAATCATAAATTTATCAAGAGCCCCTCTCTGTGATTGAATCAAATTTTCATTTTTTTTTTTCTTTTTTTCCGTTTCTCATATCCAGAATCATGTTTTCTAGGTAACATAACTAATTGACTAAACTAAATATTGTACAAATTACCTCAACAGCAAATAAATTAAAGCAAAAAAGTCACAAATACTACACAAATAGAGTTATAGAGCATTCAGATTTCAGATTTCAGATAGAAACAACCTGATTGAAGCCGAAGGAATTAAGAAAGGAGATGATGATTGATGAACCGATCCGATCCAGATTCAAGAAGACAAAGTGAGAAGTGAGAAGTACACTAATTGATGAGAAAATTATGTATGGAATGTTTAATTGTTTATTTGTTTAACTGTGCGGCCATGTGAATTGTGATGATATTTTTATTATTCTCTCTCCCATTTGTCTGCCTGTCATGAGCATAATGATTAATTATTAAAAAAAGAAGAAGAAGAGCATAATGATTAATGAGGCCCGTGGAATCATGGAGAGACCAACACTCCAACAGCTACATTTTATTCATATAAATATAAAAAATAATACATAATATAGGAAAGTAATTATAAAACGGGGCCCCTAATTTTTGACCAAAATTGTAGGCCCTGTGCCTGTGCACACTTGGCACCTGCTGATAGACGGCCCTGCTAATGAAGTATTACTGAAGACATCAGAGTCTAGTGTAAAACCTGAAAGTGGTATACTGGAGCCTGTAGTCTCTGGAAAGAAAGGAGATGTTTGTAAGGGTTCAGAGACTATAACAGCTCACTCTTTGGAGAAAACCTCAAGCCCCATGCCATATGAGGAACCCTCTCTCCATGTGAGTTCAGGTATAAAAACTTCTTCTAACCCGTATTTTTCTGTAGGTCATGAGAGCACTTATCCAAATTTGAGTGATACACTTGAAAAGATGGATATAGATCCACACATATAGAGGCTGGCTCCTGATCAGGCAAAAGAAGAGGTAGAAAGAGTGTTGACTTTAGATAGTCAAAGTGAGAATGAAGGTATGGATGATCAACTCCATAGTGAGGGAGAGAAAATTAGGAAACCACCATCGTTTGATTTCTGGGATCAGGTTTTTCCTGAATCATGGTCTGAAAATCTTGGTGTGGATGCTGGTACTTATTCTTTTATCAAGATGTATGAGAAGAATGACTTAGCACATCACAATGCAAAGCCAGAAGTTAAAGCTCAGAAACAGAAAGAAAGGCTTGTAGGAATCATCAACAGAAGAGGTGAAAGGCTAAGACAAACTTCTACTCAGCCAATACCAGAAGAAATTCCTAATGATTCAAGTATTCCTTTGTATGTATTTCCAATTTCATCTAGAATTGAGATATCAATAGTATCTGATCAATCTAAGGAGGAGTCAGGATTTGTAGATGTTAGTACACAGAATACTGGTGAAGGACAGGATGATCATACTTCAGCTTTAGATCAGAAAGATAAAAATGTTTTGTACTTCTACTCAAGTATTATTACTTGAATATCATTCTATACAGGCAACTTCTTCTACAAGGATTGAAGATAAGGTTATTTCTGCATCTAAGTCTGAAGATACAACAAGCACTTCCAACACTGAAGTCAATTCTGAAATTCTACAGGACATTCAGAAATCTCAAAGTGATTTTCAATCGAGACTTCAGATTCTTGAAGATAACCAAGTCACTATTATCGACAATCAAGCAGTTCTGATGAATCTCATTTGTTCTGTTACTGAATCTCTTGGAATTAATGTTGCTGATGTCAAAAAGGGGGAGATAAAGACAATTCAGAGACAACAACAACAACAGACTGGGAGAAGAACTAAGGGTGACAGAGGTGGTAAATTTCATCATGGAAGTGGTAAAGGAAAAGAATCATCAAATAGTTGAATTCTTTCTTCTAAGTACTAGATACATGTCTACATCTGAAGAAGGAGGTACTTAACTTCATGATCTTAAATTCATAAATTCTATTCTGGTTGTATTGTTATATGTTTTGACATCTACAACTTAGATTTATGCTTCAGATTCTAAAGCATAAATAGGGGAGATTGTTAGGAATAATTCATAAGTTGTGATGTTGAGAATAGAATTTTGCTTATACTTCTTGTATATCCTGATCTTATAAAGGATTTAGCACTTTGTATAGGATATATGTGTTAGACAGTAATCTGTAGAGTTTAGTCAGGAACAGTGCGTCAAAGACTATATTTCAGGAACTAAGAGCAGATCCTAATACAGCAAGTCAGATCCTGATCAAATACTGATGGGATGATCAGATCCTGATGCAATGGGAAATCCTGATATCAGTCGTGTTACTGATGATGTCATTATGGATGCTACAGAAACTGGCAAGTGCTATAAAACAGGATCGTTGTTTTGAAGAACAAGCAAGAAGATATCATGAATGAAAGAATTTTCTATTGATGGAAACTATCAACTGGACGGCAGAACATTGTCATGTATAGATCATTACTTTCTGTTATTAGTTGATAGGTAGCATTATAAATACTATCTCAATATCATTGTAAAAAGAGCGAGTGAGTTCATAAGGTTTGTATTCGAGAGTTCGAAACAAACAGAGAGAGAGATTTGTATTGTCAGCAGCTGCTAAAGGTATTGTACACCTTTGGTAGAGTTTGTATTTGATTTATTTAATACAAACAAAGTTTGATTCATTCGTTTGTTCTTATTCATCTAATCAAGCAAAAATCAGGCATGATTATATAACTTGTATTCAACCCCCCCTTCTACAAGTTATTCGAGTTAACAGTTACACAATCAATTGAAGCAAGCACTTCTAACCACAATCTCGAAATGGAGACAAATCAAATTACCACTTGAATAACTCAAACACACCATACACCTTGAGTATGATTTAGGTAAAAACATCAAGATATACAATCCGAACATGCAAGACTCGACTAATCAAAATTTTTCAACTCGAATCACCATATAGCATCACAATCATAAGTTCGAACAGTTAGTGACTCAACTAAATTTGAGATATGGATGAATACCTGAGCCCAAGGACTTAACCAAGCCTCAAGGGACTTACCTGGTTAACTCAGTCGCGGACTGAGTTAAAATCTCGATTCAACTCACCGAGTTGTTACCGAATCGTCCGAGTAGACTCACTGAGTCACATTAGTTCAACCGATTTTCAACCGTTTGTGAAGTGATCTATGAGCGATAACACCTTTACAAGATTACTTCAGCCTCCTGCAATACATTTCTCAACAAAACTAGTTAGGGTTTTGAAAACTAATTATGACAAACAACTGTGGATTCGTGTATTTATATATCATATATATATCGAACTTGAGCTTTATCAAGCGATTTATGAAGAAAATCGTTGATTTGAACTCTAAATTCTTTTAATTTTACCAATCTCAGCTTGAACGTATCGATTAAATCGATTAAGGACACATAGATGTATGTATATACTATATAAATGGTTTAATCGCCTGAAAGATCTAGAAAATTAGGGTTCTTAGTCGAGAAATGAAGAGAAATGATAGAGTCGTGACGAAAGAGAAAGAGAGGCAAAAGAGATTTAGGGTTAGAGGTGAGAGGCGAGAGAACAGTGTATACACAAACTGCAAAGCTCGTGTAAAATTATGTATATATATTTTACTGAATGAACGGCCAGGATTGATCTCTCGTTATAATCAATGGATGAGATCTTTGGGGTTTAAGAGGTTGGGCCGGGTTAAATATAGTAGCAGCTGGATTAGGCTTCAATGTATGGACTGGGACAATATATGACCATAAAATACATAGAAAATAATATATTTTTTTATGAAAATAATTTTGTAATATATATATATATATATATATGTGTGTGTGTAAGGAATGACAATCAATGGTAAAGGCAATAGACGATTGACGGGTGTGTCGAGAGCCTTCGGCCCTCATGACTACCTAACTCATCCGTTTACTGTCTTAAATGCTTCGCATTTCCACGGCAAGAAATTTTTTTTTTTGTTGGACAGAGCCAATTATTTTAAGCATTTTTTGTGAAGGTACCCTTGGCGGGAACCTTAGAATAGATGAAATATAATTAATTTAGTGTTGGTTTGTAGGTTTGTATTTTAAAAGTGGTTTGTATTTGAGCACTTGCCTATATATATATATATAATATCTAGATATCTGAAAATATTCTAATGTTTTGATTCTTTGTATGTGAATTAAATATCACGATAATATCTCAAAAATATTTTCGAAATTAATTCAAAAATATTTATTCGAATAGTTTTATCTAACTAATAAAATAATAAAAATCTCAATAAAACCCGATCGATAAAGTTTCATATGTTATCATTATCAATGAATCTGAGTTTTAGAGTCCCTTAAAATTCGATCAAGATGATCTCTTTTTCGTGAGATAATTATGATAAATATTTTCACAAAATATATAAATATAGATAATATTTATATAAATATATAAACCATTATTTTGGAAATTCCAACATTCCTAAATCCAAATGGAGTTTAGCGAATCTTTCGGAATTTAATGGTTTTGTGAAAATATCAAAGAGATTGTACTCAGTTTCAATGTGAGTCATTTTTATATCGCCTTTATTGACATGATCACGTAAAAAGTGATGTCTCACATCTATATGCTTAGATCTTGAATGTAACACAGGATTTTTGCTAAGATCAATAGCACTCGTGTTATCGCATAAGATGGATATTACATCAAATTTAATATTATAGTCGGCTAGTGTTTGCTTCTTCCATAATATTTGAGCACAACACTTTGCGGCCGCTATATATTCAGCTTCTGTTGTAGAGATAGACACCGAATTTCGTTTCTTGGAAAACCAATAGACCAAGCATCCTCCCAGAAACTGACACGTACCACTTGTACTTTTTCTGTCGACTAAATGCCCGGCATAGTCCGAATCAGAAAAAACATACTAATTCAAAAGGTACTCCTTTAGGATACCAAAGACCTACATCAGTGGTTCCTTTTAGATATCTCAAAATCCTTTTTACCGTGGATAGATGAGATTCTTTAGGTGCTACTTGAAATCTAGCACACTTACAAACACTATATTGTGTTAGAAATAATTGATGTGAATATTAATCAGTGTTTAAGTGTTACAGTGATAAATCAGAGTTTAGCTGGAAGCAGTCAGAGTTTAGTTAAACTCTGACAAATGGAAGCTCGACAGAGTTTGTTAAACTCTGTCTGGAGGCAGCGTCTACTGGTCAACAGTGATTGAAGATTATTTAAGGAAGCAATATCTTTGAAGATTGGATAGCTGTCAAAGAGATTGAGTTGACTAAGGAGACGTGTAGCAATCGTAATTGATATCAATTGTATAGCTAATTTATATGAGTGTCAATTATCGATTGTATAGTAGCTGTATATCTTATAAATACAGTTAGGTTAACCCTAGAAGTGTATCGATCATAGTGAAACATTATTCTTTGTAACCTAAGCATCTCTCTGTGATATTTTACATCACTGAGAGAAGAGTTATTAATTTCAAACAGTTTTTAATTGTTTAAACGCGTATTTTATTGCTAATCTCTCATACGATCTTGATTATAATTGTGTATTCTGTTGGTTTCGATCGCATATACGCAGCGAAAACAGTAATAAAATTAATCGAAACCAAACCCGGGATCCATGTATAATGCTTGGATAATCATGGTAGTAAGAAAAAAAAATACCTTTTGAAGCTTTACGATTATGGATGTCAATTAGAGATCCTAGCTTTTCACGATCGTTGGTTTATGCAGCTTAGGCTTTTGTTTTTTGCCGTGTGTTGTATCATAGCATCCTTCACATCCTTATGTATTTATATGGTAGTGTGTAGCAAAAAGCCCAAGCCAAAAAACCTAGCCCAAATAGAAATATTAAATAATAGAATCAAATCCTATTATTTAAATAAATAATAATTAAGTCATACTCAATTATTAAAATCATAAAATCATATCTCATTTGTATTTTATTATATCTTAATTAAGTCCCACTTAATTAATATAATAAAATCCAACTTATCATTAATTAATTTAAATTCATAATTTAAATTAATTCTTCCTTTAAATGTTCTATGTGTGTGACCCTGTAGGCTATCATTTAATTGGCAATAATTTTATTCCCTAATAAAATTATAAACAATGAGCGGCATCTAGTAATACATCATTGCTACCCAATTAAATAATAATTAAATCGTGATTCGATAAAACCTTTTGTGATAAATGTTTCCGTGTAATATAATCCATTTAACCAAATATTATAGATTAAACTCGAGGCATGTTTATTGTCATCCTCTTCATAATTTAATCCGGGTTTACTTGATCCATGAGTAGACTATTAAGACAAATCATTATTTGAGCACGACCATGCATTTTATAGTCTCACTCAATCAAGAGGCCAATAATATCTCTCCTAATTCTACGAGGGTTAAATCCTTTATCTATCATTCATATTTCTCATACGACTTATAATATACCCGATGTCCACTTTTATCATCACCCGGTCAAAGGTAACTTTTAATGTAGTCAAAGTATATTAATCCTCGTATAGAAATATAATGATCTCAAGTCAAAGGACCATTACACCATTATCACTGTGAGTCTTTCTTATGACTTTATTAAACATGAAGAATCTCACTGTGGGTCTGTCCAGTACCATGTACCCCTACATGTACCTATGTTTTTGACTTTAGTATCTCCATACTGATAACCAATGAGATGTGGTTATCTGTCAAACAACATACTAGTCTATTTATGTATTATTATTGTCCTATATAATAATACTCGACTAGGGACCTTTAAGAATATGATATATTATATAATCTCAAGTTCAAGTCATGTACTTAAACTATACAATGTGTATCATGATTCTAAGGACATTTATTATGCTAACAAATATATCGCAGTAATTAAAGTCATAATAAATACGTTTATTGAATAATCAAATGACATAAAGGTTTAAAAGAACCAATGTATTGCCTCTAGGGCACCTACACTAACAATCTCCCACTTGCACTAGAGCCAATCACCCATGTATCTAATACCCATGGAACTAGTATGACCTTCGTGCTTCTGCTGCGACAAAGCCTTGGTCAGTGGGTCCGCAACATTATCATTGGTATGCACTTTACATATATGTATATCTCCTCTCTCGTTTATCTCTCGAAGAAGATGATATCTTCTAAGTATATGCGTTGCCTTGGAATGGGACCTTGGTTCCTTAGCCTGCGCAATGGCTCCATTGTTATCGCAATACAGATCAACTGGATCTGCGATCGACGGAACCACACCAAGTCCGGTAATAAATTTCCGAATCCAAACAGCCTCTTTGGCCGCTTCACTGGCGGCAATATACTCAGCTTCCATTGTAGAATCAGCTACTGTCTCTTGCTTCGAACTTTTCCAGCTTACAGCACCTCCATTTAGACAAAACACGAATCCAGACTGGGACACAGAATCGTCCCTATCTGTCTGGAAACTAGCATCAGTGTAACCTTTTACGACCAGCTTCTCATCTCCTCCGTATATCAAGAACGAATCTTAGTCCGTTTAAGGTACTTAAGAATATTCTTGACAACTGTCCAGTGACCCTCACCTGGATTAGACTGGTACCTGCTCGTCATGCTTAAAGCATACGTGACATCAGGACGAGTACATATCATTGCATACATTATAGAACCAATTGCCGAAGCATATGGTACTTTACTCATACGGTCCTTATCATCTGATGATTTAGGATAGTTTTCCTTTGAGATCACTATCCCATGAGACACCGGGACAAAGCCCCTTTTTGCCTCTTGCATTCCAAAACGATGCAATACTTTGTCAATGTATGTACTCTGACTTAGGCCGATTAATCTTTTAGATCTATCCCTATAGATCCTGATCCCTAAGATATAGGTAGCATCGCCTAAGTCTTTCATCGAGAAACTTTTTCCCAACCAAGTCTTCACAGCTTGTAGAAAAGGAATGTCATTCCCTATTAGTAATATGTCATCCACATATAATACTAGGAATGCCACATGGCTCCCACTAACCTTCTTGTAAACACACGGCTCATCCTCATTTTGTTTGAAGCCAAACTCTTTGACTGTTTCATCAAAACGGATGTTCCACCTCCTTGAGGCCTGCTTCAATCCATAAATAGATCGTAGCAACTTACAAACCATTCTAGCAAACTTTGGATCGACAAAACCCTCAGGTTGTGTCATGTACACATCCTCTTCTAAGCTTCCATTTAAGAAAGCAGTCTTGACATCCATTTGCCAGATTTCATAGTCATAATAAGCCGCCATCGCAAGCAAAATCCTGATGGACTTGACCATAGCTACCGGTGAGAAAGTTTCATCATAGTCAATACCATGAATTTGCTTGAAACCTTTCGCCACCAGTCTTGCTTTGTAGGTCTGTAAATTTCCATCCATGTCAGTTTTCTTCTTGAAAACCGACTTGCACTCTATGGGTTTAACCCCATCAGGTGGTGCAACCAAAGTCCATACTTTGTTTTCATACATGGAATCCATCTCAGATTTCATGGCTTCCAGCCATCTCTCAGAATCTGGACTATTCATAGCATCTTTGTAGGTGAGAGGCTCATCATTATCTACAAGCATCACATCACCACCTTGAGTCAGGAGAAATCCATAATATCTCTCTGGCTCATGGCGAATCCTACTTGATCTACGAACAACCTGTGTTTCTTGAGCATTATCGTTATTCTGCTCTTGTTCCACCTCAGGTTCAATGCTATTTTGTGGTTCTCGATCTTCATCGAGATCTATAGTCCTCCCACTGTTTCTTTTGGAAACAAAATCTCTTTCCATGAAAACAGCATCTCGAGCAATGAACACTTTCTGCTCAGAAGGACTATAAAAATAATACGCCTTTGTTTCTTTAGGGTATCCCACAAAATTGCACTCTTCGGATTTAGGTCCAAGCTTGTCAGATACTTGATGTTTTACAAACGCCTTGCATCCCCAAACTTTCATAAAGTTCATGTTTGACCGTTTCTCCTCCCATATCTCATATGGAGTCTTTTGAACCTTCTTAGTTGGAACACGGTTAAGTGTGAAAGCTGCTATTTCTAGAGCATAACCCCAGAAACTTATTGGAAGATCTGCATGATTCATCATCGATCGTACCATGTCTAACAGGGTACGATTTCTCCTCTCTGAAACTCCATTCCATTGAGGTGTACCTGGCGGAGTGAGTTGTGATACAATACCACACTCCTTTAAATACTCTTTAAATTCGGTGCTTAAGTATTCACCCCCACGATCGGATCGTAAGATTTTAATACTTGCACCTCCGCCTATTTGCTTCTCTACTTCAGCCTTGTATTCTTTGAATTTTTTTAAAAGAATCGGATTTGTTCTTCAAAAGATATACATATCCATATCTACTAAAGTCATCAGTAAATGTTATGAAGTAGTAGTAGCCTCCTCTAGCCATCACACGCATTGGGCCACATACATCACTATGTATTAGCTCCAAACGTTCAGTGGCCCTTTGACCCTTACCAGTAAAAGGGGCTTTAGTCATCTTACCAAGCAAACAAGATTCGCATTTTTCGTATGATTCAAAATCAAACTTATCCAAGTATCCATCTTTATGTAATTTGGAAATGCGTTTCTCATTTATATGGCCTAGACGACAATGCCAGAGGTATGTTTGATTTGAGTCGTTTACTTTAAGTCGTTTGTTTTCTATGTTACAGATAGGATTATCCAAATCGAGAACATATAAACCATTAAATAAACGCGCAACACCATAGGTTAAATCATTCAAAGCAAAAGAGCAACTGTTGTTCTTTATTGTAAATGAAAAACCTTTCTTGTCCAAACAAGAAACAGAAATAATGTTTCTGCGAATCGCAGGCACGTAATAACAGTCATTTAGTTCTAAAACAAGCCCAGAGGGCAAAGATAAATAATAAGTTCCTACGGCTAAAGCAGCAACTCTTGCTCCATTGCCTACTCGTAGGTCCACTTCTCCCTTAGCCAAAGTCCTACTTCTCTGCAGTTCTTGCACATTTATACAAATGTGAGATGCACATCCAGTATCCAATACCCAAGATGTAGAAGTAGACAGATTGACTTCTATAACATATATTCCTGAAGTATAAGCTTGTTGAGCCTTCTTCTTCCTCAGATCCTCCTTCAATCTATCCTTCTCAAGGATTGATCGAACGGATAGAGAGTTTGTGTTGTTTGTCATTATTCAGTATCTACAATGTTAAAAGCACATAATAAACATTAGATTGTCCGAGTTATTATTATTTTGTTCAAATGATTATGATATATTCATAATATATCTCCCACTATTTTTATCAAATTAATAGCCCTTACTATTAAATCGGAAAGAATATCCCATAAATCTTTCTAGTGAGCCAAGATCCATATTTCGTCATATCCTAAGTCAACCACTGGTAGTCCTTAAAACATGATTATTTAGGTAGACAACAGTTGTCAATTATATCATATATAATTCTTGGATAGTTTGGTGAACAACAATTGTTCTTGTCTATCTAATAAATTTTGAACCAAACTCTATGCTTCTAAGTTCATAATAATTGAATATAACCGTTTATTTTCACCTTATTATGACGACTTAGTTAAGTTAAACCCAATGATACAACGGTCGAATATAACCGCTTATATTCGTCACATCTCACCGTGATAGACAGGAGTCCCCTGCCACTGGCAGTCATTCCCCTTATCGATCTAGGATTTAATGAGTGTTCATTCATTGGAAAGCATCTGATTAAAACTTAATATTTTGTTAAGGGGTTTAGAATTAAAACGACCATGATCCCATCATAAAGAGATTCCCAATTTTTCCTTGAATTAAATACTTCAAATCAATATTCATCAATAGTTTGATTTCCAGGTTGTTGGAGGAGTCACAAATGGCCTCACTTAGTACCCAACTTCCTTACAGGAAAAACCTATTTTTGACAAAATCTCCCCATACCTAAATAATTGAAAATTCGTATTTAATTCCGTGTTTCATAAACACAGAAATCTCATGATCGTTTGTTCATTTTAAAATCTCGAATCGTTACAGATTTTAACTTGTTTAGCATGGCAAGCATGGTATGGGTGACGTATCTAATACATGCATACATCATTAATCTAATTAAAACATGCATACATTTTTCTACTCTACACATGCATCATACACATGCATCATATGTAAAGTGCATCACATAATCTAATGTGCTATGGTTATGGCCCAATCCTATGCGATTTTTCCAAGCTAATGGAAAAATCAAGGTCAATCTATGGTGGTAATAACTAATTATTACAAACCATAAATTAAAAATTAATAATATAAATTGAAAACTAGGTCTCGGGGCCATAACCATGCATCATGCTCACATAGCAATTGAAAGCATCACATATTGTATAATCACAATTTTATACAACATAAATTAAATATGATCAAATCATAAATAATAAAATTAACGCACTTTAATTAAATATTAATCTAGTAATCAAAATTACTAATTAATATTTATTTATTTATTTATTTATTTATTTTTATTTTTATTATTATTTTTATTTTATTTATTATGCTAGGTTAAAATAAATCATGCAAACCCTAGCAGAATATCTTTGTGATTTATACAGAACTTGACTGTAACGCATGTCCAAGTCACGTTAACAAGCATACATACATTTAACCACGATACGCATCCTGTGTATGCGTGTCTGCGTTATAAAAACTATGATACGCATCCTATGTATGCGTGTCTGCTGTACAAAAACTACTGTAGCATATTTCTGGGTTTCAGTTCATCGTGTTCTTCATATAAGCTTATTGTTTCGTTTCGAAACTAATTATACAGACCTATGATTACGTTTGCATTTCATATCAATCACGTATCACAGATTCTGGAACGTTTAAAGATTTAAACCTAGTTTCAGTTTTGTAAGAACACGTATGTATATATATACTTACGTAAAAGCTATTCATGAACTGATAATCACGCTTTGAACTGGTTTTCCAGATGTTTAGATCACGTTTTAATCTTATTAAAACATAGCAGGTTACAATAGATCATAGAACGCAGCAAACTCTTGTAGGCATACAACTGGTGCACTTTCGTAACGGACAGGAAACGTGAACATCCAGACACAAGCATATATACACACTGAACAGGCACGACATACTGAATCATACGCATAACATGCAAGACTCACAGCATATATGACACCAGCGTACATAAGAATTGCGTACAGAAAACCGAGCACAAGCAGTCCAGACTCTCATAGTTACACGGCAAAACTTATGCAGAAAAATGATTTATCATAAATCATGTATAAAAGATACGTATGAACGAAAAACAGAACTCGTTATATACATCAAATAAACCAGATTACCCCATTATATATGTAGCTCTGATGCCATTGTTGGTTTCGATCGCATATACGTAGCGAAAACAGTAATAAAATTAATCGAAACCAAACCCGGGATCCATGTATAATGCTTGGATAATCATGGTAGTAAGAAAAAAAATACCTTTTGAAGCTTTACGATTATGGATGTCAATTAGAGATCCTAGCTTTTCACGATCGTTGAGTGCTCCTCTTTGAAGCCTCCTCTACGGTATCCACACGAACACCCCAAGAGCGTCTCACAATCTTGTACGGAAGGGAAGTACTAGCCTCCAATGAAAAGATAAAGATTTTAGGGTTTGGTTTATGCAGCTTAGGCTTTTGTTTTTTGCCGTGTGTTGTATCATAGCATCCTTCACATCCTTATGTATTTATATGGTAGTGTGTAGCAAAAAGCCCAAGCCAAAAAACCTAGCCCAAATAGAAATATTAAATAATAGAATCAAATCCTATTATTTAAATAAATAATAATTAAGTCATACTCAATTATTAAAATCATAAAATCATATCTCATTTGTATTTTATTATATCTTAATTAAGTCCCACTTAATTAATATAATAAAATCCAACTTATCATTAATTAATTTAAATTCATAATTTAAATTAATTCTTCCTTTAAATGTTCTATGTGTGTGACCCTGTAGGCTATCATTTAATTGGCAATAATTTTATTCTCTAATAAAATTATAAACAATGAGCGGCATCTAGTAATACATCATTGCTACCCAATTAAATAATAATTAAATCGTGATTCGATAAAACCTTTTGTGATAAATGTTTCCATGTAATATAATCCCTTTAACCAAATATTATAGATTAAACTCAAGGCATGTTTATTGTCATCCTCTTCATAATTTAATCCGGGTTTACTTGATCCATGAGTAGACTATTAAGACAAATCATTATTTGAGCACGGCCATGCATTTTATAGTCTCACTCAATCAAGAGGCCAATAATATCTCTCCTAATTCTAGGAGGGTTAAATCCTTTATCTATCATTCATATTTCTCATACGACTTATAATATACCCGATGTCCACTTTTATCATCACCCGGTCAAAGGTAACTTTTAATGTAGTCAAAGTATATTAATCCTCGTATAGAAATGTAATGATCTCAAGTCAAAGGACCATTACACCATTATCACTGTGAGTCTTTCTTATGACTTTATTAAACATGAAGAATCTCACTGTGGGTCTGTCCAGTACCATGTACCCCTACATGTACCTATGTTTTTGACTTTAGTATCTCCATACTGATAACCAATGAGATGTGGTTATCTGTCAAACAACATACTAGTCTATTTATGTATTATTATTGTCCTATATAATAATACTCGACTAGGGACCTTTAAGAATATGATATATTATATAATCTCAAGTTCAAGTCATGTACTTAAACTATACAATGTGTATCATGATTCTAAGGACATTTATTATGCTAACAAATATATCGCAGTAATTAAAGTCATAATAAATACGTTTATTGAATAATCAAATGACATAAAGGTTTAAAAGAACCAATGTATTGCCTCTAGGGCACCTACACTAACATATTCGGCCTAACAATTGGTATCAGAGCAAATCTGTTACTCTATACAGTTTAAGATCCACACACAAAGATATAATCAATGGCAGAGATACCTCATCCAACAGGTTCAAGTTCTGAGAAGGCTCAACCTACTACTGTGAGTCGTTATGAGACAATCAGGGTTCCTATTCTCAGGCCAGCAGAGTATTCAATCTGGAAGGTGAAGATGACCATGTTTCTGGAGGCTACAGATCCGGAATATCTTGACAGAATTTATGAAGGTCCTCATAAACCTACAAAGTTATCTGTTGCTACTGCTGGTCAAGAAGCTAAAACAGTTCCAAAGGAAAAGAAAGATCTGACTCCTGAAGATCTTTCATCTATTGCTAAGGATGCAAAAGTTAGGCATCTACTTCATAGTGCTTTAGACAATGTTATGTTTAATAAAGTGACTAATTGCACTACTGCCAAAGAAATTTGGGATGCTCTTGAGGTTAGGTGTCAAGGAACTGCTGCTATCAAGAAGAATAGAAGGAACATACTCACACAGGAGTATGAGCACTTTGAGGCTAAATCTGAAGAAATCATGACAGAAACATTTGACAGATTCTGTAAACTACTCATTGGTTTGTCATTGGTTAATAAAGAGTACGATCTAGAAGACTCAAATCTCAAATTTCTTCTTACCTTACCTGAAAAGTGGAATGTGAAGACAACCACTATAAGAGATAAATATGATCTTGCTGATACTGAGATTGATGAAATCTATGGGCTGCTCAAAACTCATGAATTGGAATTGGAGTAGAGAAACAGGAGATCAAGCAAGAAGACAAAGTCTATTGCTCTTAAGGTTGAAGAAAACCCTTGAAGAAGGAAGCATCAAGGAAGAAAGCTAAAGGAAAGGCTTTAGTCATACATTCTGAAAGTGAGTCATCAAACTCTGATGAATCATCTGACTCTGAGGATGATGAAGAAGAAATGTTGCAAATAGCTGCTTTGATGGTGAAGACCTTCAAGAAGATGGGCTTCAAGAACTTCAAGAAAGGCAAAAGGTTTTCTAAGAAAGATTCAAACTCTGACAGAAAGAGTTTCAGAAAGTCTGAGAGAAAGGATACCAAGTCTGGGAAGAAAGACAAGTCTGAGATTCAATGCTACAAGTGTAAGGAGATGGGTCACTATGCTCCTGAGTGCAAGAAGGGTAAAAATGAAAAAGCACTCTTCATAAAAGGCAGAGACTGGGCAGACACTTCAGACTCAGATGAGGATGTTAACTATGCTCTCATGGCTTCTATTGAGAATGAACCTGAAGATTCTGAAAACAAGGCACCTCTAACACCTATGCTTATAATACTGATGATATAACTGAATTAAGAATTTATCTTAATGCTTTTCATATCAGTTATAGGGATCAGACTTTAGAGAATGAGAGAATCAAATCTGAGAATTCTGAAGTTAAAGTGAGAAATAAAATTGTTGAAGAGAAACTTGAAAACATGCAATAAGTTCAGAAAGAAAGAGATGATGCTGTTTATCTAGAACAGGATTTGCTAGGAAAATATAAGCAACTTGAATCTGAATTGGAGAAATCAAATCACATAATTAAAACTTGGACTCATTCTGGAAAAGACACTCAAGAGGTTTTTCAGTCAGACACAGTTGGTTTAGGTTACTGTGAGGGAGATGAACTTAGGTTTCAAAACAAAGTCAAAATTAGAACACATCTTCCATCTACAAAATTTGTTCATGGAATAAATGAATCTAAGTCTGAAGCTGAAAAAGAAGCTGTTAAGAAAGAACCAATAAAAACTAGTGTTAAACAGGTTAATGTTGGTTCAATGACAGATAAACAACTCAAGCATAAGCTTAAGGAGTTAAAATCTGTCAAGAAACAGAAAGTGTCTAGGAAGAATAGAAATGGTAAAGTAGGCATTACTCAAGGTAATTATCCAATGCTTGCTACTTTTCTCCAAGAAAGACATGTCATAACTGTGGTAGCACTAACCATCTTGCTAGTTTCTGCAGGAAGAGCAAAAACATTAATTCTTTACCTTCCAAGTCTGAAGTAAAGAAAGATAATGTTAGAACTAGACCACAGACTTCAAGCAAACATTGTGGAAGTACTTGGCATTCTATTTATACTTGCAGGGATTATCATGCTATTTATCATAACTACTATGAACTTAAGCCCAATTTCAAATGGGTTAAGGTTAATTCTGCAAGTGTAAACTCTGATAAAGTTAGATTAAACTCTGATAATGTAAATTCCGCTGCTAAAGCTGACAAAGTTAAGAAAGCCAAAGGATCCAAGCAAGTCTGGATCCTTAAATCTAATTTTCAGTAATTGTTTGTGATTGCAGGGCATCAGGGAGATTACCCTAGTTGTGGATAGTGGATGTTCAGGACACATGACTGGAAATAAAGCCCTGCTATCAGAGTATGTGGAGAAGGCTGGCCCAAAAGTTTCCTATGGAGATGGAAACATAGGACGTACTCTGGGATATGGCAATATCAATCTTGGAAGTGTCATCATCACAAATGTAGCTCTGGTTCCAGGACTCAAGCATGATCTGCTATCTATGAGTCAAATCTGTGATAGAGGATATCATGTAGATTTTTAGCCTGAATACTGTGAAATCATCAGTAAATCTACAGGGGAAGTTGTTCTAGTTGGACACAGGCGCAATAATATCTATGAAGCAAAGTTATTGGCAAACTCTGATGGAAAAGCTGTGTGCCTGTCCACAAGAATGTCTAGTGAAGAGAGTTGGAAGTGGCATAAGAAACTCTCTCATCTGAATCTGAACAACATCAATGAGTTGATAAGAAAGGATGTTGTAAGAGGACTTCCAAAGTTTTTATTAAATGTTGATGGCCTGTGTGATTCTTGTCAAAAGGCCAAATAAAGGAAGTCATCTTTCAAGAGCAAGTTTGAATCTTCAATTGTTGATCCTTATCCTCTTCTACATGTTGATCTCCTTGGACTAGTGAATGTCTTGTCAATTGGAAGAAAGAAATATGCTCTAGTCATTGTTGATGAACACACCAGATACACTTGGGTGTATTTTCTAGAAAAGAAGGATGAAACTGCATTAACTCTGATGGAACATGTAAAGCTGCTAGACAAAGAATCAAAACACAAAGTCAAAATAATCAGGAGTGATAATGGAACTGAATTCAGGAATGCAACAATGGAAGTATTCTGCAAGAACAGAGGAGTGAAGCAAGAGTTTTCTGCACCTGGAACACCACAGCAAAATGGTGTAGTTGAGAGGAAGAATAGAACCTTGATAGAAGCTGCCAGAACTATGCTTGATGAAGCAAAATTGCCAACCTATTTCTGGGCAGAAGAAGTTCAAACAGCCTGTTTTACTCAAATGCCACATTGATCAACAAGCATGGAAAAACACCATATGAGATGGTGAGGGAAAAGAAGCCAAACCTGAAATATTTTCATATTTTTGGGTGCAAATGTTTTTTGTCGAAAACTCACCTTGAACAGTTGACTAAATTTGAGTTAAAAGCTGATGAAGGCATTTTTGTTGGCTATCCGCTATCAACTAAAGCATTCAAAGTTTATAATCTGAGAACCAAGGTGATCATGGAGTCAATTCATGTGTCATTTGATGACAAGAAAATAATTGGACTTGAAGATGTAGATGAACATGATCAACTGCACTATTCAAATGAAGACTTAATCTCTGATGAAGTAAACTCTGATGATACTGATCTGACAAACTCTGTTGAAGGATACTCTGAACCTCTACTGGTAAACACTGAAGAAACTTCTCAGCCATAACAAAGAGGAGAACCAGTTGAGGGGGAGCATGATCAAAATGATGACTCAAATTCTGATAGTGAGTCAACTAAAAATCTGGATCAAACTCTGATGACTCAAACTTTGAAAGTGTAAAATCTGACAGTCAAACATTGAGCAGTCAAATTCAGGGGGAACCTCAGAAAATGAAGAAAGACAACAAGAAAATCAGGAGAACATGGATCAAGAGGGAGGATCACATACTGATACCTTCTGCTAGGAAATGGATAAAATCTCATACACCAGATTTAATTATTGGAGATCCAGATGCAATAGTAAGGACAAGAAGTGCTACAGCAAGTGAATGTCTGTTTCATGCATTCTTGTCTAAGAATGAACCAAAGAAGGTAGAAGAAGCTCTTCAAGATGCTGACTGGATAACAGCAATGCAGGAGGAGTTAAATGAATTTGAAAGGAATGAAGTATGGACCCTTGTACCTAGACCAAAGAATAGATATGTTGTTGGTACTAGATGGGTTTTCAGAAATAAAACTGATAGTGAGGGAGTTGTTACAAGGAACAAGGCTAGACTTGTGGCAAAAGGCTATTCACAGCAGGAAGGAATAGACTATGATGAAACTTTTGTTCCAGTTGCAAGATTGGAGGCAATAAGAATTTTTCTAGCATATGCCTCTCACAAGAAATTCAAGGTATTTCAGATGGATGTGAAAAGTGCTTTTCTGAATGGGAAGCTTAAAGAAGAAGTGTTTGTTGAACAACCACCAGGTTTTGTGGACCCAAAATATCCAGACTATGTCTACAGGCTGGATAAGGCACTCTATGGACTTAAGCAGGCACCAAGAGCATGGTATGGAACTCTGGCTCAATTTCTTTTAGAAAGTGGGTTCAACAGAGGTGCAATTGATAAAACCCTGTTCTATTTTAACTATGGTGTTGACTTGCTTTTAGTTCAGATATATGTTGATGACATAATTTTTGGGTCTACTAATGATAAACTCTGTAAAAAGTTTGCCAAGCTCATGCAGTCCAGATATCAAATGAGCATGATGGGAGAGCTTAGTTATTTTCTAGGCCTATAGGTGAAGCAAATAGATGATGGGATTTTCATAAATCAAGCAAAATATACCAGAAATCTTCTCAAGAAATTTGGTATGATTGACTGCTCATCTGCATCAACTCCCATGGCAATAGCAACAAAGTTGGACAAAGACACAAGAGCTTCAGTAGATATGATATAACGTCCTAGAAAATATCGTACTTATTATTATTTTTATTTAATTATTTAATATTAAATGTGGATGATAGGGTGTGAATTTATTTTTTTAGGTTAAATATATGTGACATCATGTTTACGTGCTTATATGATGATGTATATGTGAAATGTGGGTCCGTGTAATTTTATTTGAATTCTTGACAATTTAAATCTATTTAAATTATGCATTATTGATCTTTGAAATTTTTTTATAAAATCATCAGAGTAAGTAAAAATTTTGAAATCTTTTACATTATTATCCTTGCATATTTAAATGATTTTTAAAAATATTAGAGGAATTTATTTTTATCCTGTAAGATTTTAAAATGATGTTATGAATTATTTTGCATTTTCTGTGGATAAACATGTCAAAAACTTGTTTTATTCATCTTCTATGAATTTTATAAAATCACTGGAATCGCTAAAAATTACGAAATCTTTTGTGCTATTACATTTACATATTTATTTACTTTTTAAGACTCTTGGGAATATTATTCTCAGTCTTTAAGTATTTAAAATGATTTTATGAATTGTTTTAAAGATGTAAACTTGTAAAATTTATATAAAATTCATTTTTGATCCAAAAATTATTTTAAAAATATGGGAAATAAGATATTTTTATGATCTTTATTTTAAAAATATAAAAATTATTTTTCAGCAATACCCAGCTTTAAATAATAATATAAATGGTATTCAGATTTGAAAAAAAAAAAAACAAAAGAAATTTTGTTTTAAAACCAAAAAAACCCAACTCCCATGTTTGTTTATTCAGTGTGTATGTTCGGTGGAAGCCTCTGGATTTCTCTTTGACAGTCTCTAACCATCTCTGAATCTCTCGCCTAAATCTCTCTTCTCTTATCTATCTCTCTCCCCCTAATATCTCTCTCAGACTCTCTAATTAATCTCTCCACTGGCAGCTCTCTCTCTCTCTCTCTCTCTCTCTCTCTCTCTCTCTCTCTCTCTCTCCTCTCTATTCTCCCCTGCAAAAGAACCGTGGCTGTGTAGGTATAAGTAGTTGGTTCTTAGAGATTCCATTGAAACTCTCTTGCAAATTTTCTGTTGCTTCTTATGCGAGTTCGATTCCAAGCTGGTACTACTGTTGTGGTGTGCGTATTGTGTAAGCATGTGCAGCTGTGTGAGTTGTGGTTGAGTCTAAGTTAGGGGCTGGGGTGTTGATGTATGATGTATTGGGTCTTGGGTGATAGTTCTTGTTGTTAGTAATTGCTTGTTGTGATGTAGAATATATGAATTGATGTTTTTGTGAGTATGTGAGTATGTGTTTATGTATTCCGTGATTTGATGTAAAAAGATTGGTGTTCTTAGTGGTCGTAGCTGCTGATTTCCATCGGAAATTTTCATAGGTTGCGGGGTTGCAAATTCTGAGTCCTTGTCAGCATAGATTATGAATCATGAAGGAGTATTCATGCATTTCCTGTAATTTCTGTGTTGTTGAGAGTGGTTGGGTGTTGCAAGGAGGGAGCCAAGAGAGGAAGTGGGTGTACGCTGGTGATGTGTATGGGTGTTCTGAATCGTTTGAGTAGTGAGAAGATGGGTAGGATGATGGTGATGTCTAGGAGTGTGCAGCAGGGGCGTGTGTACTTGTTGTGGGCTGTATTGTTCGAAGGGAGGCAGGAGTTGCCGTAGTGTGCGATTGTATTGGGTTTTATGTTTGTGCGTTATGTGAGAGTGTGGGTGTATGAGAGCCTCGACAAGTGTACTACTGTACTACTGGTGGGTATATGTTATAGTTGGTATGGTCAGTGGCATATTACATGTATTAGTAGTGTCTTTTGGTTGATCGCCAAGGATGTTAAAAACTAGAAATTATGTATAAATTGTAACTCGTGAATTTGAAAAGTGTTGTTGGATATTGTGAATGGTTATTATGTTAACTGTTAAAGTTGTAGTCAATCATATGTGCAGAAGAAATGATATTATTGCTTGAGTCGGTTGTAATCCGACGGGTAAGTTTATATTATAAAGGATATTATAAAGGAAGTGTTGTCCAATTTTCCTTAATTATTTTCTACTTCTTATAGTGATTCGAAAAGAGCTAATTAGTGAACCAATGTGCTATGTGGATTATAAGATATAAGTGTAAGTTGGTATTACGGGTTAAGTGTTATGTGTTTTATGTGGTCATGTATATATATTACTATTTCAAGAATTTGATTAATACGTGTTGTATATATTAAATTGTAAACTGTATAGGATGCATTTGGGTAGAATAGATTTAGACGGTTAAGGTTATAAGCGTACTGAAGTATTACTTTACCTGTATATAGGTACGCATAGGAGGCCAGCTAAGAGCCAGCGCAGGTGTAGATGGAATGTAGAGGAAGGAGATAATATCGGGACTGACAAGTGATAGAGGAAAAGTGGACGTGTGATCGAAGAATGGTCAAGTAGAGATGGATGTAAAGTGATAAGGAGTTAAAGTATTGGAAATCGAAACCCTGCGTATTGAGGCAAGTATACTACCCCTCACTTATCGTTCAAGTGATGTGAAATATCCTGTGTTATTCATATGTTCTTTCAAATTCCTTCTTGCAAGTATTTATACACTTCATATTTATTTTGAATGAGGTGAGTATGTCTCTATTATTTGTAAGATTTTCTTCCAAATTGTTTTGTTAGGGTCTACACCCCTTTCTTTTGTTTCAAGTGACTCGAATCCTATTTTGAAATTCAGATTCTCTACACTGCTTATGAATTGTTGTTTAAATTCTTGTATCTTACTGTCATTCCTTTTTAATTATTATTGAACCCTTTATACCTTATTGTTATTCCTTATAAACTATTGTTGAAACACATGTACCTTGCTTATCCTTATAAATCATTATTTCAATTTATGTACTCTATTATTTACCCTGTTTCTTGTTGAACTATAACCCTTGACTTATAATTATTGCCTTGCTTTATCTTATTCTTTTTTTTCCTTATGCTTATACCCTTAAACCACACCAGCGTAACCAGATTTCATAACCCTTGAATAAATTCCAGAACCCTAACACTTATTTTGTTCTATATTAACTAATGACTCTTCATTGATTTATGACCAGTGTAGTAACCCAATTTCTCAATCGAATTTCAGATTCATGTATTCCCTGATTTTCTTATAAATTGTTTGTTAAATTCTAAAATCTTAACAGTTACTCGTTTCTTAGTTGATTAATGTTTCCTTGTTAATATATGATTCAATTTTTGCTGAACCATGCCATGTTTAGTACAATCTTATTGCTTTGCTGTTATGATTCCTTATATCAATTGCTTCCCTGTCCCTCAGTCTCTTATAATTGAAAATGAAAATGAAATGATTAACTAAAGATGTTTTTGAAAATTTCCTTATACTGGGCTGATCTGTTATCAGTGAGTATAAAGGACTTAAAAGTGAAATGTTATAAAGATTTTATTGTGGGGGATTCCGTTAAAAATGTTTTCTACGGATTCCTTCAGATTGGAGGCGTAAGAGGCCGGGTGACGCCGGTCCAGCATTTTTTTAGCGTAAGAGGCTGGGGGTGTGCCCAGTCCAGCATTTGAAAGGCCAATGTGTTGCCTAATTGGGAACCCAATCTATGTCCAGACGGACCGAGTGTCCGGGCTGGGGACTTTACGTGGCTGATCACCCGTATTGTCCATAGTCGTGGAAAAACTCCAATCAACATAAATGATTTTAAAAAGATTTTATGGGAAGTATGTTTTATTGATGGAATGGTTTTAAGAAAAGAAATATTTTCATGAAAGTTATGGTTTGAAGAAAATGGAAAATATAATCATATGATGGAAATTGAATCGTAACCCTCAGTTAAATCGATCATTGATATTGTTCATCAATGAAATGTTGAGATATTGTTGTTTTACTGTATTATAACTTGCTGAGCATTGTTTGCTCACTCTTGCTTTGTTTTACCTTCCCTTTCCAGTTAGGGTTAAGGAGTCGGATACCTATGCTTTAAAATTTAAGTAAGAGCGATGGGCATTCTGGAAGAGTTAGATACAGAGCCAGCACGGGCATATGTTAAATGGGCTTGCGCTATGGTTTAGACGGTATAAAGGTTTGTAATTGGAATTTGAGATAGAAATTGTAATAATTTGTATAGTATAGATTCTTGTTTCATACCATAACCTGGAATCGATCCTCGGTGAGGAATCGTTGGTGTATTAAGTTATATTTGTAATTGTCAATTGGAATTTGGTTTGGGTTGAAATACAGGTGGATAATCCGATTTACGAATACTTCATGCCGAATTTTTATAAAATTTCCCTGTATCAAAGTCTATTTTATTATAAAAAGTATATTTTCAGAATTGGGAAGTCGGGGCGTTACAGGTTGGTATCAGAGCGACAGGTTATGGTCACTGAAACAAATTAGGATGATTAAGTATAAATATTTAAGTGGGACGTTAGATAGGACGATTTAGGATAAGATTCGCCTTAGGATATTAGGACGACTGTTACGACGTTATTTGGTATTTCGACATATCACGCGAGCAGAAATTCGATTCATCCGGATACTCAATTTAGGATGAGGCAGATAATTCGGAACAACATATGCTAAATAGACGACCAAAGCTATCAGCTTGGAAGACCCTACGTGCAGACCTTTGCGTACCTTCTAGAGTTTCTTTTGCGACTTTAGTTACCTCGCGAGCGATATAGAAAGTGCGAAAGGATTGTAAACAAGATGTGAAGTGCGATTATTGGCATAGGTTGGAGGAATGGCGTGGATATTCATTACTAGCCGTTGATTTCAGTTAATTTATTGATTAAGGAGATTTAACCTTTCTTTCTGTTTTTTTTTTCTTATTTTGATAATACCCCATCTCCTTTGAAAATCATCTATAATTTAATTAATGACAAAATTTTCAGATTTATTTAAACACATTCCTATTTTTCAGAGATACCTCTATTTTCCAGGGATCACTTGATCCAACATGATGCATATAAATTATTGATACCCTTGAATTCTTTCTATTTTCCCCGAATATTTGATATTCCTTATTCAACATTATATATATATATATATATATATAACCTTTTGAAATCTTTTTGTTTCTCTCTAAATACCTGACCTTATTTATTCTTACTGGGATGAACAACCCTATGTATATAGGGGGATTCAGGGACATCTTATCTATGTGATAGAAATCTGGTGGGACGCCACTAATTGTGTTTGTCATGAAAGTACAGAAGGCTGGCCCCCTTCTTGTGCTATGGCGGTTGACCTAAGTGACAAATGCAACCTGAAACTAGTTCAATGATCATATTGATCTCTCAGTTAAATTCGTTTATAAAATTCTTATCAAACACAAATCAACTTATATTCATACCTGCTAACACCTGTCCATTGTATTGATTTATTTTATTATAAACCTTTATGATTCCTAAAGCTATTAGTGATTGAATACGATAAAGACAGAGAATCAGGAAACTTACATGAAATTGTGTTAGAAGAGGATGTGAGACTTGTCTAGAAAGGAAGGTAGGATGTAGAAGATTTTAAAACCAGGATAATGAGGCAAGATTGCCACCCAAAGGACATGAATTACTGAGACCATCAGGACCTCCATTGTCAGAAGGAAGGAATTCGAGAGGAAGCATATTGAAATTGTAATAGGCTAAATATGGAAAGCTATGAGAGTAAGCGGAAAGGATGGTGTGGTAGTGAATGACAGAGTTAGAAGCTAGAAGTGGTACGCCATACGCACTGGAAGATAAGACGTTTTGTCGAGGATTTCATCACGTCAGCCCCTACGAATACTACGATAAAAGCAACAGAACTCTCCCCTATAAATTGCTCATGAGCTGGAAATTTCGAAAAGGCTGTGAATGACGCTAATAAGTGTGGATATTAGTATGGATGGGAGAACAAGGTGGGATTCTAGGATCGAATCGATTGATCGAGTACGAGGTGCAAGAAAGATTGTAAGGGCAAGTAAGTGAGGTTATGATTCCCAAGGAAGGTAGAAGTTGTGTTCGAGGCCGCAAGCAGACAACAGAGTTTTAATGATCACGCAGACCAAGTGGTTGTTATGTCAAGAATATAAAGTTTATCTTCATATGTGCGAGATACCAGTAAGGAGACTATTAGGGTGAAGCAGATTCCAGTGATTAAATTTTCTCGAATGTCTGTATTGATGAATTACTAGGATTTTCCCCAGACAAAGATATAAAGTAGGTTAATTAATTATTACCAGATATGTAATGAGTTTCAAGGATTGAAGGTCGGAAGACATTTCAAATAATCAAGGATATAGGAAGAGCATGCATAAGATTTCTAAGTACGAGTTTTGGGAATTGGGAGAAGTATAATTTTCAGGATATGACGACAGGATCGAAGTGGACCACGTGAAGAAGAAGCAGTCATGAATCGGGAAAGGCCTAAGATGCTAGCAGAGATCAAAAGTTTTGAAGGACCAGCTAGGAATTACCGAAGGTTGTCAAAGATTTTACCAAGACAGTTACAGCAGTGGACAAGCCTATCAATCAGGAATGAATGGATAGAGATGAAGAGAGCTTTTAGGAGTCAAAGAGGAGATCGAAAATTGCTCAAGTGTCAGTGCAACCGGATGAAGCAGGAAAGATTAAATAGGCAAACAATGCTCAAGTAATTGTTCAAAGAATTTGGGAAGTTATAGATGGAAGATCCAAAGGTTTAGATTATTGCAAATGAATTACTAGAAGAAATTGAGAGGTACCAAGATGAGTTGATTGAATCAGAATGTGAAGGAGTGGATGGTAGAAGAATGAAATCGTTCAAGAATATGAGTGGTGAACGCGTATCTTATTTTGCTTATTCGGTTATTAATAAATGTTGGAGTTATAATGTACAGAGTTTAAATTTGAGGATTTGTAGAGTAATGTTTTGGAAGTCAATTTCTCGGGAATTGGAAAAGGTGAAGTTTAAATGAGTTTTACAGGTAGTAAGTTAAATATGGGTGATGTATACTTTGCTTTACGTATGCTAAGTTAAGTGTTGATTTTATCCGATGTTAGAATTACTAGAGCTTAATTGGATTAGAGGTTTGATTTTGAATGGTATTGAGGGGCAGTGACCCCGGGATAGTTTGTATCGCAAAAAAAGATATATACGTTTCAAGGTAAATGGTTGTTAGTTTTGAAAGGTTACTCAGTAAAACAATGGGATTAAGGATGGATAGAAGTTGCCCAGTTATTCCCTCCTCGAGTAACATTGTACGTTGAAAGGGGAGTAAGAATGATTGGGGGATTTCTTTATATTCTTTTCTCAAAGTTTTATCTAGGGCAACCTGAATTATGAGTAGGAGCGTGGAAGTGGTATTAATTGTTTTAGTCGCGTGAGATTCATTTTAAATTTTTAATTATTTACCCGTTTACTTTAAGTTAAGGGAGATTTCTTCGTTTATATGTTTGCTGCAGGTTAAGGCAGGTTTTGTTTTAGTATTGTATATGAATAAATTGTTTATGGATGATTGGGTTAGTACTTGAGGCGTTATGTACAGGGCATAGTCCATTATACGAATAGGTCATGTCCAATTTCGGTAGACCAGGATCGTCATGTACAAGTGATAAGTATGTAGAATTAGCGAGACATGTAAACCAAAGGGTTAAGTGTATGATGGAATTTACGGGCTTACAGGACGAGCCTATTTAGATATGAATTGATATAAAGGGATTCTAGAATGAAAGAAATGACTTGGAAATTTAAAGAGAAATGTTTGAGAATACCGTCATAAGTGCTTTCTTAAGATTGATTCTGAGGACAGAATCCTATTAAGGGGGGAAGGATATAACGTCCTAGAAAATATCGTACTTATTATTATTTTTATTTAATTATTTAATATTAAATGTGGATGATAGGGTGTGAATTTATTTTTTTAGGTTAAATATATGTGACATCATGTT
This sequence comes from Saposhnikovia divaricata, assembly GCA_036435485.1. Taxonomy (NCBI): domain Eukaryota; kingdom Viridiplantae; phylum Streptophyta; class Magnoliopsida; order Apiales; family Apiaceae; genus Saposhnikovia; species Saposhnikovia divaricata. Next base: position 59,251,024 of record CM071597.1, on the reverse strand, counting down.
TACGTGCTTATATGATGATGTATATGTGAAATGTGGGTCCGTGTAATTTTATTTGAATTCTTGACAATTTAAATCTATTTAAATTATGCATTATTGATCTTTGAAATTTTTTTATAAAATCATCAGAGTAAGTAAAAATTTTGAAATCTTTTACATTATTATCCTTGCATATTTAAATGATTTTTAAAAATATTAGAGGAATTTATTTTTATCCTGTAAGATTTTAAAATGATGTTATGAATTATTTTGCATTTTCTGTGGATAAACATGTCAAAAACTTGTTTTATTCATCTTCTATGAATTTTATAAAATCACTGGAATCGCTAAAAATTACGAAATCTTTTGTGCTATTACATTTACATATTTATTTACTTTTTAAGACTCTTGGGAATATTATTCTCAGTCTTTAAGTATTTAAAATGATTTTATGAATTGTTTTAAAGATGTAAACTTGTAAAATTTATATAAAATTCATTTTTGATCCAAAAATTATTTTAAAAATATGGGAAATAAGATATTTTTATGATCTTTATTTTAAAAATATAAAAATTATTTTTCAGCAATACCCAGCTTTAAATAATAATATAAATGGTATTCAGATTTGAAAAAAAAAAACAAAAGAAATTTTGTTTTAAAACCAAAAAAACCCAACTCCCATGTTTGTTTATTCAGTGTGTATGTTCGGTGGAAGCCTCTGGATTTCTCTTTGACAGTCTCTAACCATCTCTGAATCTCTCGCCTAAATCTCTCTTCTCTTATCTATCTCTCTCCCCCTAATATCTCTCTCAGACTCTCTAATTAATCTCTCCACTGGCAGCTCTCTCTCTCTCTCTCTCTCTCTCTCTCTCTCTCTCTCTCTCTCTCTCTCTCTCTCTCTCTCCTCTCTATTCTCCCCTGCAAAAGAACCGTGGCTGTGTAGGTATAAGTAGTTGGTTCTTAGAGATTCCATTGAAACTCTCTTGCAAATTTTCTGTTGCTTCTTATGCGAGTTCGATTCCAAGCTGGTACTACTGTTGTGGTGTGCGTATTGTGTAAGCATGTGCAGCTGTGTGAGTTGTGGTTGAGTCTAAGTTAGGGGCTGGGGTGTTGATGTATGATGTATTGGGTCTTGGGTGATAGTTCTTGTTGTTAGTAATTGCTTGTTGTGATGTAGAATATATGAATTGATGTTTTTGTGAGTATGTGAGTATGTGTTTATGTATTCCGTGATTTGATGTAAAAAGATTGGTGTTCTTAGTGGTCGTAGCTGCTGATTTCCATCGGAAATTTTCATAGGTTGCGGGGTTGCAAATTCTGAGTCCTTGTCAGCATAGATTATGAATCATGAAGGAGTATTCATGCATTTCCTGTAATTTCTGTGTTGTTGAGAGTGGTTGGGTGTTGCAAGGAGGGAGCCAAGAGAGGAAGTGGGTGTACGCTGGTGATGTGTATGGGTGTTCTGAATCGTTTGAGTAGTGAGAAGATGGGTAGGATGATGGTGATGTCTAGGAGTGTGCAGCAGGGGCGTGTGTACTTGTTGTGGGCTGTATTGTTCGAAGGGAGGCAGGAGTTGCCGTAGTGTGCGATTGTATTGGGTTTTATGTTTGTGCGTTATGTGAGAGTGTGGGTGTATGAGAGCCTCGACAAGTGTACTACTGTACTACTGGTGGGTATATGTTATAGTTGGTATGGTCAGTGGCATATTACATGTATTAGTAGTGTCTTTTGGTTGATCGCCAAGGATGTTAAAAACTAGAAATTATGTATAAATTGTAACTCGTGAATTTGAAAAGTGTTGTTGGATATTGTGAATGGTTATTATGTTAACTGTTAAAGTTGTAGTCAATCATATGTGCAGAAGAAATGATATTATTGCTTGAGTCGGTTGTAATCCGACGGGTAAGTTTATATTATAAAGGATATTATAAAGGAAGTGTTGTCCAATTTTCCTTAATTATTTTCTACTTCTTATAGTGATTCGAAAAGAGCTAATTAGTGAACCAATGTGCTATGTGGATTATAAGATATAAGTGTAAGTTGGTATTACGGGTTAAGTGTTATGTGTTTTATGTGGTCATGTATATATATTACTATTTCAAGAATTTGATTAATACGTGTTGTATATATTAAATTGTAAACTGTATAGGATGCATTTGGGTAGAATAGATTTAGACGGTTAAGGTTATAAGCGTACTGAAGTATTACTTTACCTGTATATAGGTACGCATAGGAGGCCAGCTAAGAGCCAGCGCAGGTGTAGATGGAATGTAGAGGAAGGAGATAATATCGGGACTGACAAGTGATAGAGGAAAAGTGGACGTGTGATCGAAGAATGGTCAAGTAGAGATGGATGTAAAGTGATAAGGAGTTAAAGTATTGGAAATCGAAACCCTGCGTATTGAGGCAAGTATACTACCCCTCACTTATCGTTCAAGTGATGTGAAATATCCTGTGTTATTCATATGTTCTTTCAAATTCCTTCTTGCAAGTATTTATACACTTCATATTTATTTTGAATGAGGTGAGTATGTCTCTATTATTTGTAAGATTTTCTTCCAAATTGTTTTGTTAGGGTCTACACCCCTTTCTTTTGTTTCAAGTGACTCGAATCCTATTTTGAAATTCAGATTCTCTACACTGCTTATGAATTGTTGTTTAAATTCTTGTATCTTACTGTCATTCCTTTTTAATTATTATTGAACCCTTTATACCTTATTGTTATTCCTTATAAACTATTGTTGAAACACATGTACCTTGCTTATCCTTATAAATCATTATTTCAATTTATGTACTCTATTATTTACCCTGTTTCTTGTTGAACTATAACCCTTGACTTATAATTATTGCCTTGCTTTATCTTATTCTTTTTTTTCCTTATGCTTATACCCTTAAACCACACCAGCGTAACCAGATTTCATAACCCTTGAATAAATTCCAGAACCCTAACACTTATTTTGTTCTATATTAACTAATGACTCTTCATTGATTTATGACCAGTGTAGTAACCCAATTTCTCAATCGAATTTCAGATTCATGTATTCCCTGATTTTCTTATAAATTGTTTGTTAAATTCTAAAATCTTAACAGTTACTCGTTTCTTAGTTGATTAATGTTTCCTTGTTAATATATGATTCAATTTTTGCTGAACCATGCCATGTTTAGTACAATCTTATTGCTTTGCTGTTATGATTCCTTATATCAATTGCTTCCCTGTCCCTCAGTCTCTTATAATTGAAAATGAAAATGAAATGATTAACTAAAGATGTTTTTGAAAATTTCCTTATACTGGGCTGATCTGTTATCAGTGAGTATAAAGGACTTAAAAGTGAAATGTTTTAAAGATTTTATTGTGGGGGATTCCGTTAAAAATGTTTTCTACGGATTCCTTCAGATTGGAGGCGTAAGAGGCCGGGTGACGCCGGTCCAGCATTTTTTTAGCGTAAGAGGCTGGGGGTGTGCCCAGTCCAGCATTTGAAAGGCCAATGTGTTGCCTAATTGGGAACCCAATCTATGTCCAGACGGACCGAGTGTCCGGGCTGGGGACTTTACGTGGCTGATCACCCGTATTGTCCATAGTCGTGGAAAAACTCCAATCAACATAAATGATTTTAAAAAGATTTTATGGGAAGTATGTTTTATTGATGGAATGGTTTTAAGAAAAGAAATATTTTCATGAAAGTTATGGTTTGAAGAAAATGGAAAATATAATCATATGATGGAAATTGAATCGTAACCCTCAGTTAAATCGATCATTGATATTGTTCATCAATGAAATGTTGAGATATTGTTGTTTTACTGTATTATAACTTGCTGAGCATTGTTTGCTCACTCTTGCTTTGTTTTACCTTCCCTTTCCAGTTAGGGTTAAGGAGTCGGATACCTATGCTTTAAAATTTAAGTAAGAGCGATGGGCATTCTGGAAGAGTTAGATACAGAGCCAGCACGGGCATATGTTAAATGGGCTTGCGCTATGGTTTAGACGGTATAAAGGTTTGTAATTGGAATTTGAGATAGAAATTGTAATAATTTGTATAGTATAGATTCTTGTTTCATACCATAACCTGGAATCGATCCTCGGTGAGGAATCGTTGGTGTATTAAGTTATATTTGTAATTGTCAATTGGAATTTGGTTTGGGTTGAAATACAGGTGGATAATCCGATTTACGAATACTTCATGCCGAATTTTTATAAAATTTCCCTGTATCAAAGTCTATTTTATTATAAAAAGTATATTTTCAGAATTGGGAAGTCGGGGCGTTACATATGACAACCTACAGAGGCATGATAGGGTCTCTTCTTTATCTAACAGCTAGCAGGCCTGATATTATGTATGCAACTTGTCTCTGTGCAAGGTTTCAGGCAGATCCCAGAGAACCACATCTAACAGTTGTGAAGAGGATTTTTAAGTATCTCAAGGGAATCATAACCCTAGGTCTGTGGTATCCTAGAGAATCAGATTTCAAGCTACTTGGTTACTCTGATGCAGACTTTGCAGGCTGTAAGATAGACAGAAAAAGTACCAGAGGAAGTTGTCAATTTCTGGGTGACAGACTTGTTTCTTGGTACAGCAAGAAACAGAAATCAATTTCAACATCTACAGCTGAAGCAGAGTATATTGCTGCTGGTAGCTGTTGTGCACTGATTCTGTGGATGAAGAATCAATTGCTGGATTATGGATTCAGGTAAAGTAAAATACCTATTTAATGTGATAATCAAAGTGCTATTGCTATGACAGGTAATCCAGTACAGCATTCAATGACCAAGCACATCAGCATAAGGTACCACTTTATCAGAGAACATGTAGAGGAAGAGAATATTGAGCTTCATTTTGTGTCTACAGAACAACAGCTTGCAGATATCTTCAACAAGCCATTCAGTGAAGCTGTATTTACAAGGCTGGTAAATGAACTAGGAATGGTCTCTGGTTTTGACTAGAGATATTGGTTAGACTCAAAATTTTACTTATGTAATGTGTTGCTCATATTTCTGTGGTATGTTAACTGCTATGTGAACTCTGTTGTTAAACTCTGCTATGCAAACTCTGTTTGTTAACTGTTAAACTCTGATAGCATGCTCTGTAGGTCATACACTGTTGACATGTTGGATAAACTCTGAGAAACTCTGATAATGTTTTTGTCTGAATGTAAACACCAATGAAGAAATTAGTATGAAGCTTGATTCTCAGTAATTAATCATGAATCCTTCTAAGTTATTTGTGATCTAATCTTAGATTGTGCAGAAAATTAACACAGCATGATACTGTTTCATATTTATAGCATCTCTTAGTTTATTTATCCTAAACTCTGAGTCTATAAATATTGTGTGCATTGCCTCTCATGAATAATTTCTGATGTTGATGAGCTCTAAACTCTGTTAGTTATACACTGTTAAGTTAGATTCTGTTATTAGTCTACCCCCAAAGCTTATGTATATAGACTGTTAGAACTCCTTTGAGATCATGTTGGTGTCTAGGACGACCCAGGAACTTGCTGGTATATAGTAAGGGCTAAAATTCTCTAATTTTTGGTGACTAGTCAAAGACTAGGACGACCCAGAAACTTATCAAAATGATAAGGGCTAAAATTATAGGATTTTTGGTGACTAGTTCCAACCTCTGATTACTGGAGAAACAAAAAAAAATTAGACTGGGGATATAAATTAATTAAATATTACTGTATATAAATTGTTTACTACAGAGTTTAGCATTCATCATACATTCAGTGTTTACTATGAGAGTTTGTGCATTAAGTGTTTACTGATTTATTTTATGGATTTTATGAAAAATTAGATGCTCTAAAATTTGAATTGGTAAACACTACTATACACACACATATATTCACACATGTGCAGTTTTTGAAAGGATTACAGTAATGCTGTGACATCCCATAATCCGGAGTACAGATTTGGGGCCAATATCCACAAACAACATTAAACAACCCTGTATATAAGCATCAAATATTAACAACAACCCCTTAACCAAGATCGCATACAGGTTATGGTATGAAACAACTATCGAGTTATATAATTACAAACCGTTCTTAGAATAAAGAAAAATAATATACAACTTTATGAATGAATAAAATCTTTGATTAGCTAGTCATCCAACCTTGACATATTTCCAATCCACTGCCCAACGCAATCCATATCTTGAATGCCTCCTCTAGCTACCGAAGAAGCAATACCAACTTACCACTACACTAGGTCCACTAATCTTCTTTCTTAACTGGAGAAAACAACAAGCAAGAGTGAGCCAACAATGCTCAGCGAGTGCGAATAGTGATAACAATATCAATAGCAATTATAACTTCTGAAAAACAAGAAGAATTATCAGATGCTTCGAATAGACTCAACCAAGTCAAATATCTTTATTACCACGAGGAATCAACAATTCATCGTTGGAATGGGGTGTATCAACAATAAGAACTGATACAAGTTCTGATAGTAAGAACTAATCGAATAAGCTTGAACAGACTCGGGTATCAAAACAATCCAATCTCAATGAATATATTAGAATTGGATTTTTATTTATTTTTTAAAAAAAACATTAAGGTTAGGCTGCTGATCAGTCACGCACTAACCCCGGACAAACGCACACAGCAATGTCCTTTAATGGATCCACGGCACACATTGGCCTTAATAACTTCCGACCACGAATCTGGTCCGACCCTTTACGGTCCACATTTTAAAAACAATCCAATTCTATATTAATTGTACTAGGTGTCGGAACAATCGACCACCTCTGCCAACCAATGACTGAAAAACTCACGTTCCAGATTAACAATTCATAATTAAGAATCACCGATGAATAACAACATCCACTGGTGTCAACCAGACTAGCCCAACATCAGAGGGAAATAAAGAATAATAATATCAATAGGTGTTGACGAGTTCGACACGATACAGGGGTGATAAATAAATAATAACAATCTCATAAGGTATCGACAAGTTCGATACAAATATCTAGGGTGATAACCGATTAATCAAGATCTTCGATAACACCGACAAGTTCGATGATAATTGGGGTGGAGAGTATAAAGAACGATAATTCGAATAAGTAGCGACAAGATAGATATTAGTAATTGGGTTCATAACATCATTAGCTTGACTGAAGAGAAAATTCACTTGAGCAAGAATAATATATATATATAAATTGCGACAAGATTATCAACAACTGAATTTCAAGGTTAGAGCAGGGACATAATCAGACATAGCACATCTAATAAAATTTTAAAACACGTTAAAGGGTTTGAATCAATATAAGTGAATAAAGTAGTTTAGGAACAATTATTTGTAAAATATTTTCAGGGTAATTAGTAGTAATTCAGTTTAAAGAAAACATTTCAAAAAAAAAAGGTCCTTTTGTGAAAATATGTTAAAAATCAGGAATTAGGCCAACAGCTTTTCATAAAGTTTAAATCCTCGGGTTTTTCTTTATTTGGAATATTCTTTAGACATTTTTGAAGAAACAAAATAAAAGGAATGGCCTTCCACTAAGGAAATCCGATAACATGCCATAATTTAGGTATTTTGCGGAAAAAGGCTATTGGTAAGGTCCTTTGAAAATTTGGTATTTAAACAAAGGATGGGGAACATAAACATTTTCACACTAACTGCAGAAGTATATCATCTTATAAACATACTTGATCAATCCATACAATAAAGGAATTGAATTGCATCACTTGAATGATAAGTGAAGAGCAAGACACTTGCCTGGAAACACGAAGTTCTCGATCCTAAAACCTCGATCCGTTGTTCACTTCACGTTAGTCTCTACTTCTCTACACAAGGCCTCTTACTCGGCTCTACTTCCATCTTTTCTTCAGACTTGTTAATCTCTCGTTGACTACGCCCGTCAACTCTGATAATCGTTTCATACTCGAATTTCCATCTACACGTGCACTGCTCCTGGTCGAGCCACCTACTCGTACCTATACCAAATAAGTACTACCTCAGTATGCTAGCAATCGTAACCGTCTAATTTCTGTTATACCCAAACGCGTTCTAATACGCTTTACCACATATACAAATCATATTCTCAAAGTAATAATGTATAACCACAAAGTCATATAAGCACTTAGCACGTAATATCAACTTACATTTATACCTCTTTAATGTGTATATCACTTTGATTTACAAATAGTTCTTCTCAATTTATTACAAGAATTACAAAGTAATTCTCATCAAATTTTGACAGCACCTCCTGTGTACCGATACACTACCAATCGGAACACAGTCAACACAACCAAGCAATACTTATCACATTTGGATATAATTACAACCAATTTCCATCAACCAATATAATCTCTTCGTTACATCCATTACATTATCCTGTATCCACTTTTATAGTCCACATATTAATACCCAACATAAACTTGAATTCCCACATTCAATTTATAACTAACGAATTAAAAACTTCTAAATCCATTTATCATATATAATTTGAATAAAATCAACTATTTGTATAACAATAAAAACTCAACACACAATCAATATATAAATCTATAAACACCAGCCGAGACACCCACATACCACTCCTTCTCTAACTCTTTTACCAATTCAACATCACAACACCCTCCCATGAATCGCAGCACACACAGGCAGTTTTCACTCACACAGTTGAGCACAAACCCATATCGAGAAACAACCACACACACACTTTGTTTGATTGCAAAACAGGGGAGGGGAAATGAAATCGTTACAGCCCCCACTTTTAAAACCATTACGCCCATAAACATTGCATCAGACCTGCACGCTTTCTCCTTCGGTTCCCCTTGCCCTGTACCTGCAACATCCACATACGATACAAACACCACAGTTGCCCCTTACTTCTATCCGTTTAACACACCTGACTCACACCCTAAACACGGAGTCCCGCACACCAGTCACAATATCTGCACGCCAGTACCTCCTTCCTCCTACGACTTTAACCCATAGACACATCACAGCCTACACACCTCCCCTGCACTTGAGCATATCCCCACCTAATCTTCAATACCCCTTCCAACCAGACCCATAACTCGACACCACAGACAATTATATACAGTCACTGCAATCACGAAACAACACTCCTGCAACCACCCAATTACCAGTCAACCACGAACCATATACATACCCAACAGCGCACACTCACACGCTGAGAACACACCACTGATACACACGGCTACTCGCAGCCACGCAGCACATACCAAAAATGCACACAACACTCTTCAATTCGTCACACACATACACTGGATTACAGGAGAACAGAGGATAAGAGAGGTTCTTTACCCACCATTCTCGAACAAGACAGAGCCGAGAGGTCTTTATTCGGGACAAAGAAATAAGAGGGAGAGATGAAAGAACAAAGGGATTGAGAGAGAAACGAATTTGAGGGAGAGATAAGCTACGAGTTGGAATGATTGATTTTACGGGAGAGAGGAGTTTTCTCGAGAGAGATAGAAGAGAGGCCGTGAGAGTTCTCGAGAATTCCACAGCAGCGGAAAAAAAACAGAGCTTGATACTTAATTTGGGGATTAGGGATTTGGAATAAAAAGGGTGGCAAAATAACAATTTCACATTGTTGAAAATCCATTTAATATAATAATTTACCCTTCTAAAAATCGAAATTAAATAAGAATATTTGTGAAAAATTAAACTTTTCATATTTAAAATAAAGATCGCCAAATTACGAACACGCCCGTATTTTTAAAATATTTTTAGGATCAAAAATGAATTAAATAAGAATTTTGCAAGTTTTGATCCTTTAAATACAACATAACTCTTAAAATCAATATAAAATACTTACACACCCCAAATTAATCCTCCCGATAATTTTAAAACTAAATAAATATGTACAGATAATATTACAAAAGATTTCATAATATTTAATAACTCCAATGATTTTTTTTTTGATTTTTTTTTTTTTTTTTAAAAAAAATCTATGAAGATCAATAATGCATGATTTTAAATACTTTAAAATCATCAATAATACAAATAAGAAAAATCCACAGGCTTACACGGCACACAAAAATCATCATATAAACACATGAACACCATATCACATATATTGACCTTCCCGAAAATATTCGCATCATATAATTCATATTTAATATTAAATAAACATTTATAAATACGTGATTTTCTAGGGCGTTATATCCTTTCCCCCTTAATAGGATTCTGTCCTCAGAATCAATTCTAAGAACACAAGTAACAGCACTTCTCAAACATCTCGTTCCAATTTCCTAAATTTTGGGTCCTGAACTTTAGGACTCCTCCATATCAACTCATTTTTCGATAGGCTCATCCCGTAAGCCCTCAAACTCCAAGATAAACTTAAACCTTACCCTTACAAATTCCGTTAATTCGAAACGTTTACTACTCTTAGACAAATACCTGATCTACAGAAAATCGGGCATGACCTATTCGTATAATGGACTATGCCCTGCGTAATCACTTCAAATACCAACCAAGTCATCCACACACAATTCATTTCTATTTATTCACCATCTTAATTTAATCATGTACAGTGCTAACAAGAAATCTGCCTTGACTTGCAGTAAACAGGAAATTGAACAATCCATGATACCTTGATTTAAATCTGTCAACCAAACCTCATATCATCCATTCTCGATCATCCTTGAAATTGAGTACTACAATCAAATACATACGTCATTAGATACACGCCAGGCATGATTTGATTAACAGCTCAATTCTCATTTATATAAAAACATTTCTATCCTCGATATTTACAATTTTGAAAATTAATAAACTCCATAACCTTGATTTTAGCATAACCCACTACAAGAACAAAGTCTTGATTAACTGGTTGAAATATCAACTATTCCGGGGTCACAGCCCCCTCAATACCAATCACAAAATGCGCTCCAACAAACTCTAAATTTAATTACTCATGAAATTTGACTTAAGATACGTCAACTCAGTTACACATCTTCAACATATACTCACGATCTTAGAAAATCCTCTAAACTATACTTATTCAGCGTCTTCTGAAATCAATTTCTGAAACATAACTCTACTTGCTCAACAAATTTTCGAACTTGACTTTACACATTATAACTCCCACGCTTTACACTAATTAATTTTACCACAAAATTTGCAGCATCTATTCATCGCTCGCATTTTGAGATATTACAAAATAAGGTACACATTCACCACTTATCCTTCTGACTGTCCAATTCCTCTCCCGTCAACTCATTCACATTTTGGTTCATCACCCTATCTCGGTACCTCTTAATTCTCTGATAACTCACGCCAAAATATCACAATCTGACCCTCTTCGTTGTAGCCTAGGTGTTCGAACTTCCATATTTGATTTCTCAACTCTTAGGCAAAACCATTACGGTCAATTCCAACTCATATGTCGATACTTCTGCTTATGAATATCCATAAATTCCTCTTATGTTGCGACAACAATCTCATTTCTTGTTGCGAACCATCACCTTAATTTCGCTAAGTCTCCTTGCTCATCTGGCTTCCCTATTACTGTAGCAGTTATTAACCTTTCTCAACTCTTAAAAACTCTCTTCACACTTTTCTGTCCATTCTAACTTTTTTTTTGTTATCTCTGGGAAATTGATTATTGTATCTATCTGGGCAAAACCTTCGATAACCTTCAATAGTCCTTGGTTAACTTTACAAAACTTTTAACCTCTGCTGGCCTTTTGGGTTCTTCTCACTTCATTACTGCTTCATCTTCACAAATTTCCTTTTGATCCTTTTTTTTTTATTTCATTTCTAACTACATGTCAAAATTAGATTCCTTCTCATCCAAAATTCATATTTAAACTTTTGTGTAAAATCTTCTTTCTTTCCTTGAAACTTCTTAAAGTCATTCTCTATTGATCTGCATACGTTTCACAGGCCTTTGAACATTTTGGAATGTCATCTATGATCATAATTAAATTCTTCGTCCGAATACTGCTTGATCGTTAAGACTTCTTTGTCTACTTTAGGCCTCGAAACATCACTTCCACATCTCTTAAAAATCCGAGTCTCGCTTTCTCGTTCTCACAATTTGCTTGTACTCCATAGTTATGAAATCAATCCAACCCTAAATGACACTTAGCTCTTTTCACTGCCATCACATTCAAATTATTGATAACGTCATTTGTAATAATATGGAATTTCTAGTCTCCTAAATTTATAGAAAATTGTTCTGTTCTTCCCATCATAGGGTCCATCAGTACTGATATGATACCATCTCAGCACCATGTCTTACCTTTCCCCTATTTTTGGTACACGATTTTGACTTCAAACTATGTCACTTGTTACCACACTTATTCTTTCTCATTACTTCTACCATTCTATGCATTTACCTCAGCACAATCTCAATATGTTTTCTCTCGAAATCTCATCTTCTGACCATGAGGTCTTATTAATCTCTTCCAATTCTCACCTTGTGGGCAACCACTATGCCCTCACCCTCTCAACTCTAAATCTTCTACTAGTTTACATGTTTTCTGTTTAAAACGCTTCTGCATTCTGATTCTCTGTCTTCCTCTTCTCATCATCTTGTCTTGTCTTGGTCAACCATCTTCTATTCTTAATAATTATAATACTGAGTTCACACAAGTTATTAACTCCACCATTATCATCTTACTTCTTATTTAAGTTTCAGTTCTTCCTGATAATTCTTACAAACATTTTTGTCCTGCTTCACTCCACTTTACTCAAGTTATCCCTCCTTGATTCTAAAATCTTATATCCAACAGCGGGTTTCGAATATTCAAAATCTTACAATATTCCATTTACTACCCCCGTCATTCAACAGGTGTCTAAAATAATCTTCCATCAACACTGACTATCTCATACCAAACATCTCCATCATCATTCTCTTTCCAACCTTTAACAATATCTTTAATCATGTGCTCTTATTAGCTGCTCCTTTCATTTACTCAATTTCATTAATCTCAAAATCTTGTACATATTTTTATCGATCCAATAAATAATTCAATTTGATCTGACATATCTGTCTTAACACCAAACTCTCAAACTTGCACAACCAATTCTTCGTCAATCGTATTTACCGTTTCAACCAATAATGATGTCATCATATCTATCTTCGCGGCTCTACATCACTGGTAATTCTGAAATCATTAGGGTTTGTGACAAAGGAAGTCAATAAAATAAATAGGTATCAGGTATGAATGTATACTGAATTTTGTCTTATAAAAAAAACTTTTTGGAAAAAGGATTTAACCGAGAGATCAGTATGATCTTTGAACTATTTTCAGGTTGCATTTGTCACTTGGTCAACCACCATAGTACATAAAGATGGCCAGTCTTTAGTACTTTCATGACAAACACAATCAGTGGCGTCCCACCAGACTTCTATCACAGAGATAAAATGTCCCTGAATCCCCTATATACATAGGTTGTTCATCTCAGTTTGAATAAAGAAGATTAAATATTAAGGGATAAAATGAAAAGAGTTCAAAAGTCTCATATATTTCAAGTATAGTGTTGGATCAAGCATCCTTTTTAAAAAAAATAGGGATATCTCTGAAAGAATAAGATTGAACTCTAGTGAATGTGGTATGCGAAACTCATTATCAATGAGAGTATAATTGATTAAACAAACGTTCAAGAAATTCATAATTATTCATAATCTCACTCTTGTCGGCTAAGCATCAATATACCTAGCTGCCAGAACCGACCTGACAATAATGAGTTGAATAACTACGAAGGTCTCTATTCATTCTCGATTATAATCGCCACTGCGCAACAAATGCTTCAGCGACAATATAAATCGTGAATCCGTTTACAACAATTCAGAGCAACAACAAGAATCAATTCAAGTGCCCAAATGGGGAATCAATTAAGAATTCAACCGAGATCAACAACTAGTAGCGTGCCGCTATGCCCTCACTTTCAACTCATGCCAACAATCGCTTCACACATCTTATTTCTAGTCTTACCGTATTCTCTCTATAACGTTCACGTCGAAGCTAAAGTCGTAGAAAAGCCCTAGAAGGTACGTGAAAGTCTCGAGATAATGTCCTCCAAACTGGTAGCTCCAACAACTCACTTGGCTCATGTGTCTCTGGATTATCTGTCTCGCTCGTCCACTAGTCTTCAAACGAATCGAACTCCTACTCGCATAACATGTCGAAGGACCGTACAACGTCGCAATATTCATCTTAATAACCTAAGACGAACCATATCCTAAATCGTTCTACCTAACGCCCGTCTCACACACGTATACCCACCCATCCTAACTGTTTCAGTGACCATAACCTGTAGCTCTGATACCAACTGTGACATCCCATAATCCGGAGTACAGATTTGGGGCCAATATCCACAAACAACATTAAACAACCCTGTATATAAGCATCAAATATTAACAACAACCCCTTAACCAAGATCGCATACAGGTTATGGTATGAAACAACTATCGAGTTATATAATTACAAACCGTTCTTAGAATAAAGAAAAATAATATACAACTTTATGAATGAATAAAATCTTTGATTAGCTAGTCATCCAACCTTGACATATTTCCAATCCACTGCCCAACGCAATCCATATCTTGAATGCCTCCTCTAGCTACCGAAGAAGCAATACCAGCTTACCACTACACTAGGTCCACTAATCTTCTTTCTTAACTGGAGAAAACAACAAGCAAGAGTGAGCCAACAATGCTCAGCGAGTGCGAATAGTGATAACAATATCAATAGCAATTATAACTTCTGAAAAACAAGAAGAATTATCAGATGCTTCGAATAGACTCAACCAAGTCAAATATCTTTATTACCACGAGGAATCAACAATTCATCGTTGGAATGGGGTGTATCAACAATAAGAACTGATACAAGTTCTAATAGTAAGAACTAATCGAATAAGCTTGAACAGATTCGGGTATCAAAACAATCCAATCTCAATGAATATATTAGAATTGGATTTTTATTTATTTTTTTAAAAAAACATTAAGGTTAGGCTGCTGATCAGTCACGCACTAACCCCGGACAAACGCACACAGCAATGTCCTTTAATGGATCCACGGCACACATTGGCCTTAATAACTTCCGACCACGAATCTGGTCCGACCCTTTACGGTCCACATTTTAAAAACAATCCAATTCTATATTAATTGTACTAGGTGTCGGAACAATCGACCACCTCTGCCAACCAATGACTGAAAAACTCACGTTCCAGATTAACAATTCATAATTAAGAATCACCGATGAATAACAACATCCACTGGTGTCAACCAGACTAGCCCAACATCAGAGGGAAATAAAGAATAATAATATCAATAGGTGTTGACGAGTTCGACACGATACAGGGGTGATAAATAAATAATAACAATCTCATAAGGTATCGACAAGTTCGATACAAATATCTAGGGTGATAACCGATTAATCAAGATCTTCGATAACACCGACAAGTTCGATGATAATTGGGGTGGAGAGTATAAAGAACGATAATTCGAATAAGTAGCGACAAGATAGATATTAGTAATTGGGTTCATAACATCATTAGCTTGACTGAAGAGAAAATTCACTTGAGCAAGAATAATATATATATATAAATTGCGACAAGATTATCAACAACTGAATTTCAAGGTTAGAGCAGGGACATAATCAGACATAGCACATCTAATAAAATTTTAAAACACGTTAAAGGGTTTGAATCAATATAAGTGAATAAAGTAGTTTAGGAACAATTATTTGTAAAATATTTTCAGGGTAATTAGTAGTAATTCAGTTTAAAGAAAACATTTCAAAAAAAAAGGTCCTTTTGTGAAAATATGTTAAAAATCAGGAATTAGGCCAACAGCTTTTCATAAAGTTTAAATCCTCGGGTTTTTCTTTATTTGGAATATTCTTTAGACATTTTTGAAGAAACAAAATAAAAGGAATGGCCTTCCACTAAGGAAATCCGATAACATGCCATAATTTAGGTATTTTGCGGAAAAAGGCTATTGGTAAGGTCCTTTGAAAATTTGGTATTTAAACAAAGGATGGGGAACATAAACATTTTCACACTAACTGCAGAAGTATATCATCTTATAAACATACTTGATCAATCCATACAATAAAGGAATTGAATTGCATCACTTGAATGATAAGTGAAGAGCAAGACACTTGCCTGGAAACACGAAGTTCTCGATCCTAAAACCTCGATCCGTTGTTCACTTCACGTTAGTCTCTACTTCTCTACACAAGGCCTCTTACTCGGCTCTACTTCCATCTTTTCTTCAGACTTGTTAATCTCTCGTTGACTACGCCCGTCAACTCTGATAATCGTTTCATACTCGAATTTCCATCTACACGTGCACTGCTCCTGGTCGAGCCACCTACTCGTACCTATACCAAATAAGTACTACCTCAGTATGCTAGCAATCGTAACCGTCTAATTTCTGTTATACCCAAACGCGTTCTAATACGCTTTACCACATATACAAATCATATTCTCAAAGTAATAATGTATAACCACAAAGTCATATAAGCACTTAGCACGTAATATCAACTTACATTTATACCTCTTTAATGTGTATATCACTTTGATTTACAAATAGTTCTTCTCAATTTATTACAAGAATTACAAAGTAATTCTCATCAAATTTTGACAGCACCTCCTGTGTACCGATACACTACCAATCGGAACACAGTCAACACAACCAAGCAATACTTATCACATTTGGATATAATTACAACCAATTTCCATCAACCAATATAATCTCTTCGTTACATCCATTACATTATCCTGTATCCACTTTTATAGTCCACATATTAATACCCAACATAAACTTGAATTCCCACATTCAATTTATAACTAACGAATTAAAAACTTCTAAATCCATTTATCATATATAATTTGAATAAAATCAACTATTTGTATAACAATAAAAACTCAACACACAATCAATATATAAATCTATAAACACCAGCCGAGACACCCACATACCACTCCTTCTCTAACTCTTTTACCAATTCAACATCACAACACCCTCCCATGAATCGCAGCACACACAGGCAGTTTTCACTCACACAGTTAAGCACAAACCCATATCGAGAAACAACCACACACACACTTTGTTTGATTGCAAAACAGGGGAGGGGAAAGGAAATCGTTACAGCCCCCACTTTTAAAACCATTACGCCCATAAACATTGCATCAGACCTGCACGCTTTCTCCTTCGGTTCCCCTTGCCCTGTACCTGCAACATCCACATACGATACAAACACCACAGTTGCCCCTTACTTCTATCCGTTTAACACACCTGACTCACACCCTAAACACGGAGTCCCGCACACCAGTCACAATATCTGCACGCCAGTACCTCCTTCCTCCTACGACTTTAACCCATAGACACATCACAGCCTACACACCTCCCCTGCACTTGAGCATATCCCCACCTAATCTTCAATACCCCTTCCAACCAGACCCATAACTCGACACCACAGACAATTATATACAGTCACTGCAATCACGAAACAACACTCTTGCAACCACCCAATTACCAGTCAACCACGAACCATATACATACCCAACAGCGCACACTCACACGCTGAGAACACACACCAAAAATGCACACAACACTCTTCAATTCGTCACACACATACACTGGATTACAGGAGAACAGAGGATAAGAGAGGTTCTTTACCCACCATTCTCGAACATGACAGAGCCGAGAGGTCTTTATTCGGGACAAAGAAACAAGAGGGAGAGATGAAAGAACAAAGGGATTGAGAGAGAAACGAATTTGAGGGAGAGATAAGCTACGAGTTGGAATGATTGATTTTACGGGAGAGAGGAGTTTTCTCGAGAGAGATAGAAGAGAGGTCGTGAGAGTTCTCGAGAATTCCACAGCAGCGGAAAAAAAACAGAGCTTGATACTTAATTTGGGGATTAGGGATTTGGAATAAAAAGGGTGGCAAAATAACAATTTCACATTGTTGAAAATCCATTTAATATAATAATTTACCCTTCTAAAAATCGAAATTAAATAAGAATATTTGTGAAAAATTAAACTTTTCATATTTAAAATAAAGATCGCCAAATTACGAACACGCCCGTATTTTTAAAATATTTTTAGGATAAAAAATGAATTAAATAAGAATTTTGCAAGTTTTGATCCTTTAAATACAACATAACTCTTAAAATCAATATAAAATACTTACACACCCCAAATTAATCCTCCCGATAATTTTAAAACTAAATAAATATGTACAGATAATATTACAAAAGATTTCATAATATTTAATAACTCCAATGATTTTTTTTTTTGATTTTTTTTTTTTTAAAAAAAAAAAAAATCTATGAAGATCAATAATGCATGATTTTAAATACTTTAAAATCATCAATAATACAAATAAGAAAAATCCACAGGCTTACACGGCACACAAAAATCATCATATAAACACATGAACACCATATCACATATATTGACCTTCCCGAAAATATTCGCATCATATAATTCATATTTAATATTAAATAAACATTTATAAATACGTGATTTTCTAGGGCGTTATAAATGCAGTTGGAGAATTGACAAACGCTGATGAATTTTGTCTAATACCCTAAGGTAATTTATTTCAGGCAATTTACATACTTGGGATAAAAAGAATTTTTTAAAAATGAAATAAATTATTGCCAACTGTTAATGAGTGTTGGAGTGGTAAAGTGTGTTGGTAATGGGAGAGAAATTAGCAGTAATTATTGCTATAGTTACTGAACGTGCATAGTTGTTCCATTATATATGTGCCACATGTCCCACTCACCCACTAATGGGTCCCACTTGCACATTAATTGAGTAATTGGTTGAGTGTATTAATGTTAAAACGATTGGGTTTTACTTTTTTATTACAACTCTAATCATTTTTACTTGCAATGTTATTTTCTCTACACACAACCCACTCACAGTTACTTGCTATCTCATTTGCACATTTTCACAAACACCTTCGCTACATATCTTTTGCACTCATATTTTCTTCTCAAATCGATTCTAATGGCCACTAAAGCTTTTACTGCTCAAGGGTTCGTGTTTGTTCCTAACAATTATGCAGCCCCATTGAACAATGAAAAGGTTCCAGAGGCGTTTCATTTGATTCAAAACTTTTTGGGAGATTCAGAGATTGGAACAGCTCTAGTCGAACCACAAACGCTTTCTGCCACGCAGATTGCTACCTTCTGGAATAACTCTGTATATGACGATGGAGGAGAGAATGGGAATCCATCAATTGTTTTCACTTATGAGGAGACAGAGTATGTAATTACTCCTACAACAGTCAGAGATACTATGGGTTTTGATACACATACTTCATACAGTGTTGCTGGTGAGAATCAATTGAAGGAGATGTAGCAGCAGCTGGGGTTTTCTGGTTCTTTAGACAACCTTGGTAATGTAAAAAGGCCAGGGCTCAGGAAGGAATGGAGTTTCTTCTTTGATTGCATCACAAGAGCTTTTGGCAAGAAAGTCACCAAATGGGATGCCATCCCTACTGACAGTCTTCAAATCGGGTATTCTCTTCTCTATGGAAGTAATTTCGATTTTGGTAGACTTGTCTTAATGAATTTAGGTGATAGGTTGTCAGAGTCTAGTACTGTCTATTTTGCTAGATTTTGTCAATTATTATTCACTGCTTGTGTTTCTGGTGTTGAAATTTCTGAGGATGACACCATATTAGCCTTTAAGGTTAATAAGAGGATATTCTCTGATCTAACCAACAAAGATGCTAACAAGGAGCAATTACCTGATTTGGTGTTGCCTCTTGCAATTCAAAATTTCCTACAACAACCTCAAGAACCTCCACAGCCTGAGCCTGAACCTACAAACTCTGAACCTCAACAATCTATAAACACTGAACCCATTCAACCACCCACACAGACTGAACCTCCAATTCTAAACACTGAAACACAAACCCAACCTCAACCTTCACCTCAACCTGAACAACAACCATCTATTACCCAACCCAAACCAAAACATGGAAGTAGAAGAAAACACACAGCAGCAAATACACAACATCGATTAGCTAGAGCTAGAAGGGAATCTGTTCAAATTCAAAAGGAGTCTGCCAGGCCTAAAAGGGCTAGAAAGGAAAGGGCAAACAGACCTCCATCACCTTCTGTTCTAGATAATTCTACTGAAGAAGAGACAGTTGAAGTGCATCAAGTTAAAAGAAGAAGATTGATTCTTGATGACTCTGATGAGGAAATGAACTTTGAAGCTCCAGAGGTGATGTCCAAGGAAATACCTACTGTTGAGACATATACTGCAGAAGAAGTTGCCAATACAACTGCCAATGTACAAATGGATGAGGACAAAAGAGAAGGTTTTACTGCTATGGATGATTTTGTTGAAACATTCATACCATTCTCTGATCACATTAATGTTCCTCTCTCACCTGTTATTGCAAACTCTGAAGAAACTGGTGCAGCTGATCAGCCTACTGTAGTACTTGATGAAACAGTGGCATCACACACTGAGCTATTCTCTGATGCTCACCAGGTTCTTGAACAAGGTGAAGAGGTTGAACAAGTTGAAGTTCCAAAGTCTGTTGAGGCTAAAGATACACCTGCAGAGATTGTTGTTGAAATAGCAGTGAATGTTGCTGAAACTGCAGAGATTGTTACAGAGAATGTTGCAGTGCATACTGATCAAGTTGAAGATGTAGCTGTTGATGTTGAAGATGAAGAAAGTGCAGAGTCAAACTCTTCTTAGAGTATACCAGTTCAAACTGATGCTAAGCACACACCTTTTTCTAAACCTTCACATCAACATGACATTGAAGCTGAACACTTTGCCAAGAATTCAAGGGATTGGTATAAGTCAGACTGTATTTTTCCTATTGAAAGAGCAGCTAAATTTGTTCATCAATCTGCCACAAAGATCTCAAATCCTGATATTCTCTCAAATCTGCAAGCCACTATCGTTCAAGTCAAAACTCTGAATGAAAGATTTGATGAATCTCAAAAAGCTATTAATGAACTAAGAGCTGATGTTGTTGCTAGAGATATGACTATGCAGAGGGATAATCAAACAAAGTTTAAGACCATTTCCAAAGCTCAAGAAACTCTGTTTCAGAGATTGGGTCATGTTGAACAGAATCAGACTATCTTGTCTGGAATGATTTATTCTATTGCTAACTCCTTGGAACTGATTACTTCTATTTTGATTCCTGATGATGTCAAAAAGGGGGAGAGAGTTGCTAAGTCTAAGTGCAGGCAATCTCAAACTCTGACTAAGGAGGATGATACTGAAGATGGAGGAGCAAAGGACAAAGGGAAGAAATTATTAAGAGCTGATCAAAGTTTGAAATTTAGCAAGTCTTCTAAATCAAAGTCTATTGGAATATACACTGATACTCAGGGTACTTCAAATACCAGGAGTTTATTATTCACTAAAAATCCACTGACTAATGAGGAATTGGTTGCTAAGTTATTTCTGGAAGAAAATCAAGAAGGAGTTACTATTGAAGATATTAAAGCTGAAGAAAAGAATCTTCAAGAAGAACATCAGAAAGCTTTAAAGTCTGGAAAGTTTAAAAAGAAAGAAAAAGCTCCTAGGCCTGTTCGTAAAGGCATTGTGATTAAAGAAAATGTTGGTGCTGATCAAAGATCACAAGTATATAAGAAATCAACAGAAGCTAAAGCCAGATTGAAGCTAAAAGGCATTGCTAAAGAATGAGAAGACTCAAAGAAGAAGAATACAACCTCTGTTTCTACACTAGTTGTACAGAGAAGACTCAAATGCAAATGGTTTTTGGAAAACCAACTCTTCATGATCCATCTCTGATGACTGGAGGTACTACTACTGATTTTCTGCATGGTAGAGCTTTAACAGGAAAGCAAGGTCGAGATAAATCTGGATTGGGCTCTCATGTAACACCCCCAGATCCGGGGTCCGGGATCCGGTCGTTACGGTTTCTAATTCTGTCCATAACACTTGAACTTTCCTTAACATAAAATAAATTACATCTCTATGACCCAACACAACAATGTAAAACACACCCGTTATAGTCCCAGAGATGAAATCAGAGTAACAATCACATTTTTATTAATCACATTATAAGTTCTTACAATCCAAAAGAATTTCAATATAAATACATACTTTTTGCCATCCATTTACATAAGTCATACTAGACCATATACTTGGTACTGAAAGAATAAATCTATAATACCAATAGCTTCTTCTTCAGCTTTGGTAGTCTCATCGTCCTCGCCCGCGTCGAGTGCGCCTTGTGCGAGTCATCTGGTCTAGCTGTTGTGATATAATAATAAAGCAAGGGTGAGCAATAGCCCACCAACAATAATATATAACTGAACGATAATATATAACAGTTCAAAAGTATCTTTCAAACCATATGCCATGCATTTACGGAAATGATGCCAGTATAATATGAATGATGAAGTTACAAGGTAACTTAATGTATTTGTTTGTAGAAATATCTGCTACATCAAAAGTAAGCGAGATATTCTCATTGTCATTAAAAAGAGGAACTTGCATGAAAAGATTGCAATTCCAGTTATGAACACTTTTCCAGCTCTGCCAACAGTAATCATGTTGCAGGAAATAAATAAGTTTGGATGATGAACCAATGATAGAGTATTCACCGCGCCCGCTGTTCCAATCTTGATGATCAGTCGAGATCGTACAGCTCAAATTAGATTTACTACCGGTAGAAGGAAGAACTGACGGCTTTACTTGTATACCGCCTTACTAGCTCTCCCCGGCCAATGGTTGGGCCAAAGGGGATGGACCGGCGCTACTCGGCCTCTTACACGACTCCTAGTTCAAATAGAATTCATGATTCTGAATGTAACGTCCGTCCCCCTTTCCCCAAGTATAATACTTGTTGATAAGACTCCACAAAGTATTCGTATCTAGTTGGAAAGAAAAATTCACCAATAACTTCCAAGCTATTGCTTGGTAACGAATATCAACTTGTTCCAACCATCTTACCCCTCGAAAGATGAGAAGGTAAACAATGACTTAATAAGTCAATAGCACCCGAGTTGCGAGTGAAGAGAATACTTTATGACCGGGAAGTCGACAAGATAAATATCATTTTCCAAGTAAGGTTCCCTTATTATTAGGGAGATAGACTCAAAGAAGAATGATGTCTGAGAACCTTTCTTGATATAAGAGTAATAATAATATGACTCCGAAATATTTTTCGTAATAATCGAAGAAGATAAACCTTATTGAGGTTATTCTAAATATGGAATAAATATTCAGAGAATATTTATTGAATTAAAACTATTTAAAGAATATTTAGGAATATGAAAGAATATATTTAATCAGAATATTTTTCAAAATAATCCCTGAAGAAATATCAGGAGAATATTTATTGAATAAATATTTAAATGAATATTCAAAATAATATTCACTAATTAATAAGACCTGAAAGGAATATTTAAGACAATATTCATAATTAATTAGGAATTTAAATGAATATTCAAAAAGTAATATTCGTTTAATGAATAATATTATAAATGAATATCAAGTAATATTCATTTAGTAATCCAAGCCCTAAAGGAATATTCGAGATAATATTCGATAAATAAATCAAGCCTCAGATGAATATTAAAATAATATTCATCAAGTAATTAATATCTTAAATGAATATTCAAAAGTAATATTTATTTAATAAAATAATATTCTAAATGAATATCCAAATAATATTTATTTAGTAGTCTCATCTTTAGAAGAATATTCGAAATAATAATCGATAATCAATTCGACTCTGAATGAATATTGAAAAAAATATTGTTCGTCGAATGGTTACGTTCAAACAATTATTTGATGTAAGGATCGTTAAATAAATAATCTCGAACGAATATTCAAATAATATTCGTCACCCAAATGATAGAAAATATTTACTTAAATATTTTCCTCCGAGGTAATCTCGATATATCAAGAAATATTGACTCCCGGTCTATATTTGATGAATAAGATGTATACGCCCTTCTATGAGGGTCTTACAATAACCGGCTTATAATTGATACGTTAGTTATCTAATTTATAAGTCAATAAACAATCAGGGAACAAGCATAACGATATAACTTGAAAGTAGGCATGCATGCTATGGCATATGTATAACAGAAAACGTATATATATATTCAATCACAACAACAGCCTAAAAGAATGGAATTGAAACTTGCCTGGTAGTCGAGTACGGTAAGGGGTAGTGGTAGCGGTCCCGGGTCAGCTTGGTGATCTATAAATAGCCAAGGCATTCGGGATTAATCACTTAACATCTTAAAAGTTAAGTTATACTTAAATCGAAACACGTTCTCGAGTTATCTCGTTATACCCCTTTTTGTGGATTCCTTTTATCATTGATCCGACCCGACATTCGTTCGTTAATACGACATGTCATTGTACTTACACTTGGGACATATACAAGTTCTAAAGTCGATCGTTATGAATTAATATTATACTCCGAGTTTTATCGCCCGTTTTCTAAGTATTTTACCGAAGTTATAATCAAGCGGGTTTTTAGGGGTTCGTTCGCGTTTAACTTTGATTCGAACATTTTTATAAAATCGGAAAACGATCCGTTTCACATGAGGTTTTCTCTCAAACCTTCCTTTTTACCTCTAGTATTTAATTACCAAGATTCGCCACTGACTTACGTATTTTACGAGGGTTCAATTTTAATAACGAACTCGTACTTACGGTTTCGAACGACTTTTAGTGAATCGGCCATAATTCCTAAACCGTAAGTCCGTTTCACATGATCTTTATATCAAAACGAAGATTATAATATGATATATCTTGCCATGGCAGAACATGAAACTGGACAGTGACTTATGGCTACTGTCAAACACGATTTCTTAAGGTTAACAAAAATGGGGCATTACGACAGCTATAAATCGAACGTTCTAAAATTCACAACAATCAAGCCAAGCCACACCGGGCATCCATACATCATTTATACATGATTCTGATCTCAACAAGCCCAAGAACATCATGCTTTACCATAATAATCATTATGCTACTTAAATCACTAAATCATTAACCAAGCATGCTTATAATGTTACCATAATCATAACTAAGCCAAATCATCAAGAACATGCTAAAAATTCAAAATGAGATCCATGGTTCTTAAGAGTTATACCTTCCTTAGAGAGTGTACAAGCTCTAATAATCCTTGTATGGTCCTTGTATAGCCTCCATGTAGCTTGAATCATCCACCAAAATCAAGATCCAAGAGTTTTGTTCTTGAGGTTACTATTCACCCTCTACTTTGATGATTTTATTGAAAATGGAAACATTGGATTTTGAGGCTAAGATTTCTAGGGTATCATTTTTATGAAATATAGGATCTAGGATAAAAATTTGGAGATCAAACAAGGAGTGGAAGCTTGATTTCTTCCTTTGAATTTCTTGAAAAAGTCGAATGCTCCATAGATGAGAGAAGTGGAGTTGTTTTGCTTGGTTGATTGCATAAAGTGATCAATAAGACAAGATATTTGTTTGGCTAACTATAGTCTAGTTGATGGGTTAAGGCTTGGTTAAGGATTTGCTTCCATGTGGACATGTATTGGTGCCTTATGTTACACCCTCATGCTAACTAGTTTAGTTTGTCTCCAATGATACTTGTATGTATGAAACTTGCTTGGTTCCTTGCATTATTATGATGAAGAAGGGATAAGGATGAGTGAATTATTTAGGAAGATATTTGTTTGACACAAATGCAAGTTGCCCCCTCTAGTTTGGTAGAAAAACAAGCTTCTTGAAGAAGCTAACTTAGCTTAGATAATATCTTCATAAAGCTACCTTAATAAAGTGATGATGCCATGGTGGTGATCTCATCCACTTGCACATGGTTGTCTCTTGGTTCTCAGCTTGTTTCTTTGTCCGGTTATTGCTCAATTCATTGATTGTTCGGAGGAATAACTCATCCGTTTCTAGTTAGGGTTTTACCGAAAACCTTCTTAATATTTATAATACTATTCTCCACCTTTCTTAATACTTCTCGAATTTAAATTCCTTAAATCCCTTCAATAATTCTTTAAGTCTTTCAGTGTCCAGGAAAATCTCGGAGAAAATAAAAGTGCTATTTTTCAGAATCCGATAGCTTTTACATACACTCTTTTTCTCCCTGGATCATTAATACGAACTCAGAATTTCGTTCCGGATACTTATATATCGCGTCGTCTAATAATATTTCCTATGTCCACCCAAAATCACTATTCATCCATTTTTCTTTACTTATCCTCTTAGGGTTGTACAATTGTACCTGATCTCTTTTGATCGTTCCTTAACCTTTTTACGGATCCACTGGACCAATAACAGATATCGATTTGGATGACATAAGAATAATCTTCTGCTTGGAGTTTCCATATCTTATTCCCCTAGGAGATAGATTATTCTTACCTAAGTTGTTAACCATTAGCATTCTTCATGACATATAAGTTTTTGAATCCATATCCATTCCATTCATTCATTAGAGCTGGTGACCTTGTTGTCAGAATCATTGTTCCTCATTTTATCAGTACTTAATAAAAAGTTTTAATTATATCCAAAATTTGGGGTTCTTACAGTCTCCTCTCCTTAAAAGGATTCCGTCCCGGAATCAGGTAGGAAGAAATGAGTTGTTTGCCTGTCGCTCACTTTTTAGCTTCCCGGTCAATTCTTAGTCGTTCTACCCTTTCTCAGCACATCTTCTAGTGCTACAATCCATACTTTATCCTTTTTCCAGCAACGTTGCTACTTTTCGTACAACACACTATCCGGGTTATGCTCCTACTCAGTCTTGTCCTTATTGATACCTGCAGTAACATTGGTATCACTATCCCACTGCGAATTTGGAGGCAACCTCGCTCGCACTGTGCATTTCCTGATCGCTTTAATCTTCGCAATCTCGATCAATATAGAGAAGTGGAAAGATTTATTTAGAGATCACTATGATCGATTGAACATTTGTTATATTGCATAGCTAGTACAGAAGGGGGCCAGCCTTTAGTACTTAACAAGCAATTAAACAAGTTATGGTATTCCACTTAGACTTCTATCACATAGACAGATAGTCACGTAGCAGTACCTCCCCTCCTTAAAGGGTTGTTCTTCTCAATTCATAAAGAAGATGAATAAGAGAGAAGAAAAGAAAAGAGTTCTAAAGGATTATAGAAAGTTTTCATGATTGTAAAATATCATACTCAGAATTTACCTCTGAACTATAGAGGTTCATCAAAGAAGAAATTAATCATAATTATATCCAACACTATTTGATCGCAACCTCACGTGTCAACATATCTTGCTGCTTTGTCCACTATTCTCTGGACCTGTACTCTAGTTCAACCTTAGCAACACTTACTTTTGGAAAATCTTTGAACCTCTCAGGTTAAATCTTAGTTTCTCGCTTGACACCATTGTTACTGACATTCCATGTCACGCTACTAGCTCTTTCATAACTATAATATTGACACTATCAGGTTGTCATCCTGAGAATTCATTAGAAAACCCATTCATAACATTCCTTGCTTCTCATTCCATAGTTGCTTTCCCAATCTTTTCTTTATCAATCACATCCTTCTTATTATCTGATTCTTATTTACTTCTGTTATTTACTTTCACCTTCATCTCTTTATTAAGATATCCTTTGCACTTGGTACCTCCTTATTGGTATCCCATTACATTTACTCTATAATCATCACATTATTCCAATTTAAATTCTCCGAAATGAATCTGGCCGATCCCTTAGATTCAATATAATCTACTTCTGTCAACTTGTTTCTCATCACTTATTCTTTTCTACCCGCAGTTTTCCACAGGTTGTCTTTCGTAAGTCAGACCAGGTCGTACATCTACCAGCTCGCACTCTTATCATCTGTTGAGCATCTGCGTTTTACTGGTGTAGCTTTGCCACATGAAACACGTTACTACCATGCTATAAGCTTTGGGGGTAAAACTGGCTCGAACGCCACCTTCCGAACATTTTAAACTCTCAGGTGGCCTAATAAGTCTCGGGCTCAACTGCCCTTCTCTCTAAGTCTCATTAATTCTTTCTACGGGAATACATTTAGCATCATGAATCATCAACCTCATATTCTCTATCTTGTTTGCGCAGAAGTACATTAACACAAACTTGCTTGTCATTCATCAACATGCCATTTAGCTTATCAATAGCAGCACTTTCTTTATCTTTACGTTGTCATCTACTTTTTTTTTTTTTAGAAGAATCACCATCGCTTGTTGTTTACGTAATGCGTTAATAGCTAACCCTACGGGTTTCAAATCCTTTAGGGAGACAAAGTAATCACTATTCCTTATCCATAAGGAACACTTCCTGAACTTGATGTAGATATTACATGAAGTAGATAAAATTGCAGAAGAGTTTCAAGCATCGCAGCTATATCCGGTTGATAAAAGTATCACTCATACATCTTCCATAAAAGACTGGACACTTAATGGTTTACTTCGTAAATTTTGTATCATGGTCCTGGTTTGCCTCAAAACGGGACCTTCTAAGGTACGTAATATGCTTAAGACTCCATCAAGAATCAAATCTTTACTTAAACTTTTATTACCTTCGATTCTTGCACAATCATCAAAAAGGAATGTAAATTCCTCCACTCCGATATGACCTTCAAGGTCTTTCCAAATATCATTTTGTTTCTTCGGTATGAACATTTGTAATTATTCCTTTATACTTAGAGTGTCGGCCACCTCATTGGCATTTCCTGATAATAATAATTTCTTATAATCAATGTTCTCTGGATACGTTCCAACTCAAACTTTTCTACCTCATTCCCATCACTGTTGGGTGAAAGCATTCTCCCTTAAGCTCTGCTGAAGGAGAAAAATATAACTATCAGTCTTTTTCCATAAGTCATTGCTTCCACCTTCCTGTGGGAACTTTATCACGTTTATTCCAAATTCTACTTAGGATACTTCTTTTCTTATTTCTTTCCTTATCTTAGGATAATCTCAACCTTTATAGGTTCAATCCATACTTCCTCAGGGTTTGTCTTAATTTATGAATATCTTATCCTTAATTCAACTGCCATGGAATTCTTGCATCTTATAATTGGCAATCAGATCATGTATCCTTAATAAGGGTCTTTTTTTTCAATCATTCTCATTTGATAATCGATCGGTGGCTTAATGCCACCCTCATCTTTCAGATAGTTGTCAGCCTATTTGGCCTTCCAAAAGGCAACGTATGCCTATCTGCTCTCTTACAGAACTTGGTAATGGTAGCAAGGATGTTTTGGAAGATATTGGTTGAGTTCAACGTGAATCTCTTTGTACTTATCGTTCGTCTCAAAGGTTCTTGCCTTAGACAAAATTTATACCGCATACTGATCCATCTCTGACCATTTCTATACTCTCTTCATTAGCCTTCATTGTTTACTTCCCTTAGTCATAATATATTCATGCTATTTATAATACCCTAACATCATACATCTCAAGTCATTATACTTCCATTTTTACTCGTAATCTTGGGCAATCATATACACATGAATCACTTTAGTACGGGTGACCCCATTCCAAAAAGTCTAGTAAATTCCCAATCCAAACATGGGTTGCAAAGGGTTCAGTAGAAGATTCCTATGATCTCATTAATATTTCCTTTATATCAGAAGCCCTTGCAGTCGGTGCTTACTTAGAAGCAACCCGGCTTTGTTCTTTCATTGCTGGTCTAGTCACTTGATAATCCTTTGTGACTTGGCCTCAACTGACCACACTAAAATAAAAATATATAATTTTAGGGGTTGGTTAATTAGCATCACTTTTCTAGCAATTGCTGGCATAGTGCCTTCTACTTTGATACCTTTCTACCTTTCCAAAACTTTACTTCATATAAGTCTTAATCGACTATTCGGTACCGTCTCTGGTCACCTTTCCTCTACTTTTATCTTTTCAACTATTCTTGTCAATCCTACGTGCCACGCAAGCTTACCATTCCTAGCATAACAGCCTTTTCACTTAAGTCAATCCCGGAGTTTCTCAGTCTGGCTGGTTTCTTACTTACATTTCCTATTTTCGTCCAATCTCACTTCATCATTGTATTTCTACAATCAATCGCGATAACCGGTGTCTGTCCACCAACCCATATAGCGGCTACTTTACCCAATTCACGGGGTTCGCCCCAGTTTCTACTCTCTTCCATGATGTTCTCTGATAATCAGAAAGACAAGGTTTGCCAAAATTCGTTGAAGTTCTTCCCAGAATTAGGGAAATTTTGGTCAGTCTATCCATCTACTGGAAACATTAAGGAGACAAGTTTCGAAACCTGAAGAATGGTTCTATGAACCTCCAAGCAGGTAGAACCATAAGCAGTCCTAATTTACGAAATAATAGTCATCAGATTGGAAGTTTAACCTCTCGAGAGGAACCAATTATATATATCCCTTAGAAGGGAATCAACAGTTTCAAACTGAAACCTGTCACAACGTCCTGATATTCAATACTACCAAATGTCGGTCTGCCTAACCACTAGTCTCAGAAGGAACATTACCGTCGGAGTTGGTTGTTCCACAAAATTGGCACTACTAAGGCCATCCTAGTCTGGTGTACCGTGCTGTTCGAATGCATCCGCAATTATTCTACCGTGCTGCATAAGCACACCACCTAAACCTGTATGAGATGCATCATAGTGTATCATAAAGTCTTCCTTCTCCCGTTAGGCAACACCAACGCCGGGTCGTTACCAATTTCATCTTAAAACATTCTCTATTACCTCTTAACCACTAATCGCATTACTTGATCCATTTGCAATTCAGTGTCAGAATAAACTTAAGGTAACTACTATAATCTATTCGGGGAAAAGAAAGAATTTAATATTCTTCTGAATCACATGCATCTAACGTTCCTGATTCACCATTTTACTGAGTTAAAATAAACTTATACTTAGTACCTGATAGTAGTCATATTACGAGTTTATCATAGACCCTCTGGTCTTTTCCTCTGGTAGTTTATGAGATCATTGTCTCGCTTACTACTTCATATAACTTTATCGAATCAGGCCATCACTTTCCACTATCTTTACTTTCGAAGCTGGTTCATTCATAATATGGACATTTCGCTGAATAAAACCACCTTAACAATCTCAATTTGGTTTCATAAAATATAACCCATGAAATCCGCCTTCTCATGGCGAATTACCATTGACAATATTCACACTAATCCATTTATCCGATAATATGGCGCTTGTTGCCTCTATCTCAACTGCTCCTGGGTGCTCCCCGTCCTACATCAACGTCTTTGATAATCATGCATCATTCTAACTCTTTCCTCATTAATCTGAAAGTCTCTAAGGATCTTTATCTATCCCCATATAAGACCTCAAGTAATCCTTCCAATCTGTCTTAATTGCTGGTACTACCTCTCGTAGTCCGGCTATAAATCCAACATAAAATTTCAATTCTCTTAATAATATCTCAGTTCTTTTTGCTCACTTCTCTGAGCACTATAACCTTAACTCTCGTTATCCCTCTGGCTACAGCCCTCATTTCCTTGGAGTAAACTCCTCATCCTCAATAGGATTCTCCTCTGCTGGAACCTCTTTCGAGTCCTCAATAGGGTACTCTATCGAATTCACAATCCGATCGTCAGCATATAATAAAACATCATCATGCTGCTGCTCATACGCCTCAAGGTCTATCGCCTTACTAGTCGATACGAGAATGAGCTAAGTTACTATCATGATACTTAAGAGTTCCCATAAGGGTTTTATATGTCAGTACTACTTGAAGTAGTCTGACTATGAACTTGGCAAGAGTTCTTATTATCTTAGTGAGTTTATTGTTTTAACGTCGCATCATCTCTGGGGTTTATAACGTACGCTCTGATACCACTTCTGTAACACCCCCAGATTCGGGGTCCGGGATCCGGTCGTTACGGTTTCCAATTCTGTCCATAACACTTGAACTTTCCTTAACATAAAATAAATTACATCTCTATGACCCAACACAACAATGTAAAACACACCCGTTATAGTCCCAGAGATGAAATCAGAGTAACAATCACATTTTTATTAATCACATTATAAGTTCTTACAATCCAAAAGAATTTCAATATAAATACATACTTTTTGCCATCCATTTACATAAGTCATACTAGACCATATACTTGGTACTGAAAGAATAAATCTATAATACCAATAGTTTCTTCTTCAGCTTTGGTAGTCTCATCGTCCTCGCCCGCGTCGAGTGCGCCTTGTGCGAGTCATCTGGTCTAGCTGTTGTTGTGATATAATAATAAAGCAAGGGTGAGCAATAGCCCACCAACAATAATATATAACTGAACGATAATATATAACAGTTCAAAAGTATCTTTCAAACCATATGCCATGCATTTACGGAAATGATGCCAGTATAATATGAATGATGAAGTTACAAGGTAACTTAATGTATTTGTTTGTAGAAATATCTGCTACATCAAAAGTAAGCGAGATATTCTCATTGTCATTAAAAAGAGGAACTTGCATGAAAAGATTGCAATTCCAGTTATGAACACTTTTCCAGCTCTGCCAACAGTAATCATGTTGCAGGAAATAAATAAGTTTGGATGATGAACCAATGATAGAGTATTCACCGCGCCCGCTGTTCCAATCTTGATGATCAGTCGAGATCGTACAGCTCAAATTAGATTTACTACCGGTAGAAGGAAGAACTGACGGCTTTACTTGTATACCGCCTTACTAGCTCTCCCCGGCCAACGGTTGGGCCAAAGGGGATGGACCGGCGCTACTCGGCCTCTTACACGACTCCTAGTTCAAATAGAATTCATGATTCTGAATGTAACGTCCGTCCCCCTTTCCCCAAGTATAATACTTGTTGATAAGACTCCACAAAGTAGTCGTATCTAGTTGGAAAGAAAAATTCACCAATAACTTCCAAGCTATTGCTTGGTAACGAATATCAACTTGTTCCAACCATCTTACCCCTCGAAAGATGAGAAGGTAAACAATGACTTAATAAGTCAATAGCACCCGAGTTGCGAGTGAAGAGAATACTTTATGACCGGGAAGTCGACAAGATAAATATCATTTTCCAAGTAAGGTTCCCTTATTATTAGGGAGATAGACTCAAAGAAGAATGATGTCTGAGAACCTTTCTTGATATAAGAGTAATAATAATATGACTCCGAAATATTTTTCGTAATAATCGAAGAAGATAAACCTTATTGAGGTTATTCTAAATATGGAATAAATATTCAGAGAATATTTATTGAATTAAAACTATTTAAAGAATATTTAGGAATATGAAAGAATATCTTTAATCAGAATATTTTTCAAAATAATCCCTGAAGAAATATCAGGAGAATATTTATTGAATAAATATTTAAATGAATATTCAAAATAATATTCACTAATTAATAAGACCTGAAAGGAATATTTAAGACAATATTCATAATTAATTAGGAATTTAAATGAATATTCAAAAAGTAATATTCGTTTAATGAATAATATTATAAATGAATATCAAGTAATATTCATTTAGTAATCCAAGCCCTAAAGGAATATTCGAGATAATATTCGATAAATAAATCAAGCCTCAGATGAATATTAAAATAATATTCATCAAGTAATTAATATCTTAAATGAATATTCAAAAGTAATATTTATTTAATAAAATAATATTCTAAATGAATATCCAAATAATATTTATTTAGTAGTCTCATCTTTAGAAGAATATTCGAAATAATAATCGATAATCAATTCGACTCTGAATGAATATTGAAAAAAATATTGTTCGTCGAATGGTTACGTTCAAACAATTATTTGAGGTAAGGATCGTTAAATAAATAATCTCGAACGAATATTCAAATAATATTCGTCGCCCAAATGATAGAAAATATTTACTTAAATATTTTCCTCCGAGGTAATCTCGATATATCAAGAAATATTGACTCCCGGTCTATATTTGATGAATAAGATGTATACGCCCTTCTATGAGGGTCTTACAATAACCGGCTTATAATTGATACGTTAGTTATCTAATTTATAAGTCAATAAACAATCAGGGAACAAGCATAACGATATAACTTGAAAGTAGGCATGCATGCTATGGCATATGTATAACAGAAAACGTATATATATATTCAATCACAACAACAGCCTAAAAGAATGGAATTGAAACTTGCCTAGTAGTCGAGTACGGTAAGGGGTAGTGGTAGCGGTCCCGGGTCAGCTTGGTGATCTATAAATAGCCAAGGCATTCGGGATTAATCACTTAACATCTTAAAAGTTAAGTTATACTTAAATCGAAACACGTTGTCGAGTTATCTCGTTATACCCCTTTTTGTGGATTCCTTTTATCATTGATCCGACCCGACATTCGTTCGTTAATACGACATGTCATTGTACTTACACTTGGGACATATACAAGTTCTAAAGTCGATCGTTACGAATCAATATTATACTCCGAGTTTTATCGCCCGTTTTCTAAGTATTTTACCGAAGTTATAATCAAGCGGGTTTTTAGGGGTTCGTTCGCGTTTAACTTTGATTCGAACATTTTTATAAAATCGGAAAACGATCCGTTTCACATGAGTTTTTCTCTCAAACCTTCCTTTTTACCTCTAGTATTTAATTACCAAGATTCGCCACTGACTTACGTATTTTACGAGGGTTCAATTTTAATAACGAACTCGTACTTACTGTTTCAAACGACTTTTAGTGAATCGGCAATAATTCCTAAACCGTAAGTCCATTTCACATGCTCTTTATATCAAAACGAAGCTTATAACATGATCTATCTTGCCATGGCAGAACATCAAACTGGACAGTGAATTATGGCTACTGTCAAACACGATTTCTTAAGGTTAACAAAAATTGGGCATTACGACGGCTATAAATCGGACGTTCTAAAATTCACAACAATCAAGCCAAGCCACACCGGGCATCCATACATCATTTATACATGATTCTGATCTCAACAAGCCCAAGAACATCATGCTTTACCATAATAATCATTATGCTACTTAAATCACTAAATCATTAACCAAGCATGCTTATAATGTTACCATAATCATAACTAAGCCAAATCATCAAGAACATGCTAAAAACTCAAAATGAGATCCATGGTTCTTAAGAGTTATACCTTCCTTAGAGAGTGTACAAGCCCTAATAATCCTTGTATGGTCCTTGTATAGCCTCCATGTAGCTTGAATCATCCACCAAAATCAAGATCCAAGAGTTTTGTTCTTGAGGTTACTATTCACCCTCTACTTTGATGATTTTATTGAAAATGGAAACATTGGATTTTGAGGCTAAGATTTCTAGGGTATCATTTTTATGAAATATAGGATCTAGGATAAAAATTTGGAGATCAAACAAGGAGTGGAAGCTTGATTTCTTCCTTTGAATTTCTTGAAAAAGTCGAATGCTCCATAGATGAGAGAAGTGGAGTTGTTTTGCTTGGTTGATTGCATAAAGTGATCAATAAGACAAGATATTTGTTTGGCTAACTATAGTCTAGTTGATGGGTTAAGGCTTGGTTAAGGATTTGCTTCCATGTGGACATGTATTGGTGCCTTATGTTACACCCTCATGCTAACTAGTTTAGTTTGTCTCCAATGATACTTGTATGTATGAAACTTGCTTGGTTCCTTGCATTATTTTGATGAAGAAGGGATAAGGATGAGTGAATTATTTAGGAAGATATTTGTTTGACACAAATGCAAGTTGCCCCCTCTAGTTTGGTAGAAAAACAAGCTTCTTGAAGAAGCTAACTTAGCTTAGATAATATCTTCATAAAGCTACCTTAATAAAGTGATGATGCCATGGTGGTGATCTCATCCACTTGTACATGGTTGTCTCTTGGTTCTCAGCTTGTTTCTTTGTCCGGTTATTGCTCAATTCATTGATTGTTCGGAGGAATAACTCAACCGTTTCTAGTTAGGGTTTTACCGAAAACCTTCTTAATATTTATAATACTATTCTCCACCTTTCTTAATACTTCTCGAATTTAAATTCCTTAAATCCCTTCAATAATTCTTTAAGTCTTTCAGTGTCCAGGAAAATCTCGGAGAAAATAAAAGTGCTATTTTTCAGAATCCGACAGCTTTTACATACACTCTTTTTCTCCCTGGATCATTAATACGAACTCAGAATTTCGTTCCGGATACTTATATATCGCGTCGTCTAATAATATTCCTATGTCCACCAAAAATCACTATTCATCCATTTTTCTTTACTTATCCTCTTAGGGTTGTAAAATTGTACCTGATCTCTTTCGATCGTTCCTTAACCTTTTTACGGATCCACTGGACCAATAATAGATATCGATTTGGATGACATAAGAATAATCTTCTGCTTGGAGTTTCCATATCTTATTCCCCTAGGAGATAGATTATTCTTACCTAAGTTGTTAACCATTAGCATTCTTCATGACATATAAGTATTTGAATCCATATCCATTCCATTCATTCATTAGAGCTGGTGACCTTGTTGTCAGAATCATTGTTCCTCATTTTATCAGTACTTAATAAAAAGTTTTAATTATATCCAAAATTTGGGGTTCTTACATCTCATAAAGAAGTTAGAATGAATACTGGTCCTCGAGATCCTTCATCACTGGCTGTTCCAGGTCTTGGTGTTACTCAGGAGAATTTAGACAGACTGGAGTCAGTATAGTTGATTCATCAAAGAAGTTTGGATAAAGACTTTCTACTGTATTTCATGGAAGATGGTACTGTATACAAAATTGGTGAGTATGATCTTGATTTGAAGCTATGGGAGGAATTAGAATATGTTCTATATCTCTTCAAGGTGAAAAATCGAAGGACTCAACAAGCTGCAAATGTGCTAAGAAATAAGATGCTACATAATTTGGCAGTTAGAGGTATGAAATACAAAAGTTAATATGTCCCAAAGTACAGAGATTATCATGGGAATATTATTGAGATGAAGAAGGGTGGTGCTAAACTGAAGACAGACCTGGGTATAACAGTTCTTGATTTTAACTCAGAGTCAGCAAAAGCACAATTCATCAGACTGAGGAATGAAATGAGAAGAAACAAAATTTATGATCTGAGGTCTGCTATTTATCAAACTAGTGAAGATGATCCTAAGCTAAAGGAGATCAAGGAGGTTATGCAGACGGAGCTTGAAATTGCTGAAAGAAGATTACTTATCGACTACCTTAGAACAACACCAGATGTTGAGGAGATTAAGGATTAAAGCTCTGTAAGAATTTTTCTTGTTTTCTGTAGATTTTGTTAAGTAGAAGTTAAACTCTGTTTGTATATTAAACACTATATTTGTTTATTTGTTTTGACATCATCAGTTATTGTTAAACTTGTGCATTTTTGCTAATGAACAAGTTGGGGGAGATTGTTAGAAATAATTGATGTGAATATTAATCAGTGTTTAAGTGTTAGAGTGATAAATCAGAGTTTAGCTGGAAGCAGTCAGAGTTTAGTTAAATGCTGACAGTTGGAAGCTCGAGAGAGTTTGTTAAACTCTGTCTGGAGGCAGCGTCTACTGGTCAACAGTGATTGAAGATTATTTAAGGAAGCAATATCTTTGAAGATTGGATAGCTGTCAAAGAGATTGAGTTGACTAAGGAGACGTGTAGCAATCGTAGTTGATATAAATTGTATAGCTAATTTATAGGAGTGTCAATTATCGGTTGTATAGTAGCTGTATATCTTATAAATACAGTTAGGTTAACCCTAGAAGTGTATCGATCATTGTGAAACATTATTCTTTGTAACCTAAGCAGCTCTCTGTGATATTTTACATCACTGAGAGAGGAGTTATTAATTTCAAACAGTTTTTAATTGTTTAAACGCGTATTTTATTGTTAATCTCTCATACGATCTTGATTATAATTGTGTATTCGGCCTAACATATTGTATATCGGGACGACTTGCCGTTATGTAAAGTAAGCTACCGATCATACCACGAAATTTCTTACTGTCTACGGGAATCCCGTTGGGATCTTCCGTTAATTTCTCAGAAGTAGACACAGCAGTAGATATGGGTTTGGCATTATCCATTTCGAATTTCTTTAACATCTCTTTACAATACATGGATTGAGAGATATGGATGCCTTCGTCAGATTGCCTAATTTGCAAATAGAAAGAAATTTAATTCTCCTATCATACTCATTTCAAATTCTTTGCTCATATTATCAGAGAATTCTTTACATAGTTCATCATTGACTGAACTAAAAATGATGTCGTCCACGTGTATTTTTACGAGTAAGATATCATCTTTTTCTTGTCTCGTAAATAAGGTTTTATCGGCAGTTCCCATTTTGAAATTATTCTCTAATAGGAACTTGCTCAACCTTTTATACCAAGCTCTTGGAGCTTGTTTCAAACCATATGGAGCTTTGTATAATTTATATACATACTCCGGATGTGTGGCATCTTCAAAACCTGGAGGTTGTTTAACATAAACTTCTTCTTCTAATATCCCGTTTAAGAAGGCCGATTTGACATCCATTTGGTATACTTTTAAATCTTTATGACACGCGTAAGCTAACAACATTCGAATCGATTTGACATCCATAAGTTTCATTGAAGTCTATACCTTCAATTTGGGTATAGCCTTGAGCAACTAATCTCACTTTATTTCGAACAACTTTTACATTTTCATCTAACTTGTTTCTGAAAACCCACTTAGTTCCAATTATGGAAGTGTCTTAGGGTTTTGGAACAAGTTCCTAAACTTTGCTACGAGTGAATTGTAATAATTCATCTTGCATAGCCGAGATCCAATCTTCGTCTATGTTAGGCCGAATACACACTTATAATCAACTAAGTATGAGAGAATAACAATAAGTTCTTTCAAAGCTTTAAAAACTGTTTGAATTAACTTCTCTCTCAGTGATGTAAATTATCACCGAGAGCTGCTTAGGTTACAATGAAAGATATTGTATTACACGATCGATACCCTTCTAGGGTTAACCTAACTGTATTTATAAAATATACAACTGCTATACAATCGATAATTGATACTCCTATAAATTAGCTATACAATTGATATCAATTACGATTGCTACTCGTCTCCTTAGTCAACTCAATCTCTTTGACAGCTATCCAATCTTCAAAGATATTGCTTCCATAATTATCTTCAATAATTCTTCAAACACTGTTGACAAGTAGACGTTTCCTCCATACAGAGTTTAACAAACTCTGTCGAGCTTCCAACTGTCAGCGTATAACAAACTCTGTTCAGCTTCTAACTGTCAGAGTTTAACTAAACTCTGACTGCTTCCTATTTAAACTCTGTTTTTCCCTGCAAAACTTAAACACTGATATTAACTATATCAATTATATTTAACAATCTCCCCCAACTTGTTCATTAGTAAAAATGCACAAGTTAACAATAGTTGATGATGTCAAAACAATTTCATACAAACACAGTGTTTATTAAAATAAGCAGAGTTTAAACTTGACTTAACAAAAGTCTACAGATAACAAGAAAATTCTTACAGACTTTAATCTCTAATCTCCTCAAGATCTGGCGTTGTTCTGAGATAATCTATAAGCAATCTTCTCTCTACATTTTCAAGCTCAATCTTCATAGCTTCTTTAATCTCTCTTAGCTGAGGATCACTCTCATCTGTCTGATAGATAGCAGATCTAAGATCATAGATTTTGTTTCTCCTCATCTCATTTCCCAGCCTAATAAATTTGACTTCTTCTGACTGTGAATTGAAGTCAAGTACTGTGATTCCCAAATCAGTCTTTAATTTTGCAGTACCCCTTCTTCATTTCAATAAGATTTCCATTCCAGTCTCTGTACTTAGGAACATATCTGCTATTGCACTTCATCCCTCTGATTGCCAAATTCTGGAGCATTTTCTGTCTGAGCACATTTGCAACTGATTGAGTCCTTTGACTATTCACCTTGAAAAGATATAGAACATATTCTAATTCTTCCCAATATTTCAAGCCAATATCATTCTCACCAATTCTAAATACTGTCCCATCAGCCATAAAGTACAAGAGAAAA
Organism: Saposhnikovia divaricata; assembly: GCA_036435485.1. Classification (NCBI taxonomy): domain Eukaryota; kingdom Viridiplantae; phylum Streptophyta; class Magnoliopsida; order Apiales; family Apiaceae; genus Saposhnikovia; species Saposhnikovia divaricata. The sequence goes on along the minus strand of CM071597.1, from coordinate 59,211,172 downwards.
TCCTTCTTTAAACTCTTCTGATAAACTAACTGTACTGATTCCAGTCTGTCCAAACTCTCTTGAGTGACACCACGACCTGGAAAAGCCAGTGAAGAAGGATCTCTGGGACCAGTATATTGCCTTTTGTCTTTGTGTGAGCCTAGACCACCCTTATTGTTTCCAACCTTACCAGACAAAGCTCTTCCATCAGAAAAATCCATAGAAACTCCAGATAGTAGATTTGGATCATGAAGTGTTCCTTTACCAAAAACTGATTGCAACTGAGAAGATAAAGGTCTAGACACAACTTGTGTAGCAACAGAGGTTGTGTTTTCTTTCTTCTGTACAACTTGTGTAGAAACAGAGGTTGTAAATTTCTTCTGTGAAATTTCTCCTTCAATGCCTTTCAGCTTGAGTTTAGCTTCTGCTACTGTTGATTTCTTTGATAACTGTGATCTTTGACCAACATCAACATTTTCCTTGATCACAATGCCTCTAAGAACAGGCCTAGAAGCTTTTCCTTTCTTTAACTTTCCAGACTTTAAAGCTTTGAGATGTTCTTCTTGTAAACTCTTTTCTTCAGCTTTAATATCTTCAATTGTAGCTCCTTCCTCATTTTCTTCAATAAACAACTTAGCAGCCAACTCCTCATCAGTCTGTGGATTAGAAGATAATAGCAAACTCTTGGTCTTTGAAGTACCTTGAGTATCAGTGTTTATCCCAGCAAACTGTGATTTAGAGGACTTGCTAGTTTTCAGAGTTTGAAGTTCTTCAGTTTTGCCCCTTCCTTTAATACTTGCTCCTCCATCTCCAGCATTATTCTTTCTGATCAGAGTTTGAGATTGCTTGAATTTGTCTTTAGCAACTCTCTCCCCCTTTTTGACATCATCAGGCATAAGAATAGATGTGATTAACTCCAGGGAGGTAGCAATAGAATCAATCTTTAAGGACATAGCATTTTGATTTTCTTCAACTTTGCTCAGCCTGTGAGATAAAGTTTCTTGATTCTGAGTAAGATAGTGAAATTTGTTCTTGTTGTCAAGTTTAATCATATCATCTCCTCTAACAACATCACCTCGAACATCAGAGATTGCCTTTTGACAAAGATCAAACCTAGAATTGAGAGTCTTCACTTGTACAACTGTAGCCTTGAGACAAGATAGAATCTCTAGATTTGTAATTGTTCTGGAGGTTCTCTTTACAAATTCAGCTGCTCTTGCAGCAGGAAAGATACAAGTGTCCTTGTACCAGTCATTTGAAAATTGTTCATAGTGTTCTTCTTCAGCATCTGCTTGATTTGAAGAACCAGCAAAATCCTTAACCTTAGCATCAGTCTGGACTGGTAAACTCTGAGAAGAGCTTGACTCAGTATTCCCTTCAGTTTCATCTTCAATCTCAGCTTCAACATGATGAGTGGATTCAGGAATTGGAATAGATGCATCAACAGTTTCAATAGTCTCAACAACATCCTCTGCAACAGTTTCAGCAGTAGGTGTAACAATAGGCTGTATAACAGGCTGTATAATATCCTCTGTAGATTGCACAATAGGCTCAGAGTTTATCTCCTTAGGTGGCTGATCAATTTCCTCACCCTGTTCAACAGATTGATGAGCATCAGAGATTAACTCAGTATGAGAAGCCACTGTTTCTTCATGTACCAAGGTGGTTTGATTGACTGCATCAGTGGCCTCAGAGAATACAGCAGGTGAAGAGATTGGAAAATCCATGTTCTCAGAGAATGAGAACAATGGTTCAAGAATTTCATCCATTTGAGCATCAGCATTTCCATCTCTTTCTATCTCAACAGCAGGTATTTCCTTGGAAATATCCTTTGGAGCTTCAACATTCACATCTTCATCAGATTCTTCAATAATTAATCTCCTTCTCTTAGCTGGAGGATTCACTTCTGCTCTCTCTTCTTCTGAGACAGAATCATCAAGTATAGAAGGAGACTTAGGTTTGTCAGCCATTTCCTTTCTAACCTTCTTTGGCTTAGAAGCTTCAGCCATCCTCTGTTTTCTTGATGGCCTTATAGACTTGCTTCTCTTTGGCTTATTTGGTTTTGATTGTGGTTGAGGTTGAGGGTGTGATGAAGATTGTGGTTGTGAAGTAGTAGTAATTGTGGGTGGAGATGTAGGTTTAGTGATTGGTTCAGTGTTTATGGTTTGAGGTGGGTCAGTGTTTGTGGGTTGAGGTGGTGACTGTGGAGGTTCAATGATTGGTTCGTGTTGTGGTTCTTGTTGTTCTTGTGGTTGGTTGAGAAAGTTTCTGAGGGCAAGCGGATAGATAAACTCTGGTACTTGCTCTTTGTTAGCATCCTTATTTGTCAAATCAGAAAACATTCTCTTATGACATTGGAAAGGTTGTATAACATCCTCATCAGCAATTGTCAAATTAGGTAAACAAGCAGAGAATAAACATTGACAGAAACGTGAGAAATAAATAGTTGTACTAGACTCTACAAGTTTTTCACCTAAATTCATATGTACAAGACGACCAAAATCGAAGTTACTCCCATTAATAAGAGAATACCCGATTTGAAGACTTGCACCAGGAATTGCATCCCAGTTGGTGACCTTCTTGCCAAATGCGCGAGTAATGCAATCAAAGAAGAAGCTCCACTCCTTCCTGAGCCCTGGCCTTTTGACATCCCCAATCTTATCCAAAGAAGAAGAAAACCTTATTTGTTGTAACATTTCTTTTAATTGACCCACACCAGCCACAGAGTATGAAGTGTGAGTGTCAAAATCCAAAACCTCACGGACAGTTGCAGGAGTTATGACAAACTCTTGATCTTCATAGGTAAACACAATTGATGGAGTCCCATTCTCTCCACCAGCATCATAAACCGAGTTTCTCCAGAAGGTTGAGATTTGTGTGGCCAAGAGTTTCTCTGGTTGGACAAGAGCCTTACCAATTTCAGAGTCTCTTAAGAAGTTTTGAATCAGATGAAATGATTCTGGGGCTTTAGCAGTGTCTAAGATTGCAGCATAGTTGTTTGTAACAAAAGTTAATCCCTGAGCCACAAAGTTCTTGGTTGCCATTAGAACAGTATAATAGAGAAGAGAGTGTGTGGAAAAGTGTTTGTGAAAATATTTAAGTGAAAGTAACAGAGAAATTGTGTGTGATGTTGTGTGTTCGTGGTTGTAAAGATGAAAAAGTGAATAATGAAATGATTTTGATTAGATCTGTAATTGAAAATCAAAACCCAATCGTTTTAGACATTAAACACGCAACCAATTTCTTGTTAAGTGTGTGAGTGGGACACGTGTCACATAAACAGTGGAACAGTTATTTACACGCACAGTAATAATGCCTATTATTACTGATGTTCTCTCTCCTATTTCCAATAAGCTTTAACTGTCTGACACAATTAAACAACTGGCACATATTACATGCAAATGTCAAAAACTCTTTGTGTACTCCAAGTATATGTTCTGTCTGAAATAAAATATTACCTTAGAGTACTCAACAAAATCCAACAGTGTTTATCAATTCTCCAACTTAATTACTGTTATCCTTTCAAACACTGCACAGTTGTGAATATACGTGTGTGTAAAGCAGAGTTTACTAGATCAGTATTTAGAGCATCTAGTATTTCATAAAATCCATAAAATGAATCAGTAAGCACTGGATGTACAAACTCTCATAGTAAACACTGAATATATGATGAATGCTAAACTCTGTAGTAGACAGTTTATATACAGTAATAATTAACCTATAACCCCGATTTTTTTTTTTTTTGGTTTTCTCCAGTAATCAGAGGTTGAAACTAGTCACCAAAAATCCTATAATTTTAGCCCTTATCAATTTGATAAGTTCTTGGATCTTCCTAGCTTTCGACTAGTCACCAAAAATTAGAGAATTTTAGCCCTTACTATGTACCAGTAACTTCCTGGATCGTCCTAGTTACAAACATGATCTCAAAGGAGTTCTAACGATCTATATATTTTAGCTTTGGGGTTATTCTAATAACATAATCTAATTTAACGATGTATAACTAACAGAGTTTAGAGCTCATCAACATCAGAAATTATTTATGAGAGGCAATGCACACAGTATTTATAGACTCAGAGTTTAGGATAAATAAAGTAAGAGATGCTATAAATATAGAACAGTATCATGTTGTGTTAACTTTCTGCACAGTTTAAGATTAGATCACAGATAACTTAGAAAGATTCATGACTAATTACTGAGAATAATGTTTCATACATGTATCTTCATCGGTGTTTATGTTCAGAAAGAAACATTATCAGAGTTTCTCAGAGTTTATTCAACAGTTAACAGTGTATGACTTAAAAGCATGCTACCAGAGTTTAACAGTCATTGAGCAGAGTTTGCATATCAGAGATTAACATACCACAAAAATATGAGCAACACAGTACATAAGTAGAGTTTTGAGTCTAACCAATATCTCTAGTCAAAACTAGAGACCATTCCTAGTTCATTTACCGACCTTGTAAATACAGCTTCACTCAATGGCTTGGTGAAGATATCTGCAAGCTATTGTTCTGTAGACACAAAATGAAGCTCAATATTCCCTTCTTCTACATGTTCTCTGATAAAATGGTACCTTATGCTGATGTGCTTGGTCATTGAATGCTGTACTGGATTACCTGTCATAGCAATAGCACTTTGATTATCACAGTAAATAGGTATTTTACTGTACCTCAATCCATAATCCAGTAATTGATTCTTCATCCACAGAATCTGTGCACAACAGCTACCAGCAGCAATATAGTCTGCTTCAGCTGTAGATGTAAAGATTGATTTCTGTTTCTTGCTGTACCAAGAAACAATTCTATCACCAAGAAATTGACAACTTCCACTAGTACTTTTTCTGTCTATCTTACAGCCTGCAAAGTCTGCATCAGTGTAACCAAGAAGCTTGAAGTCTGATTCTCTTGGATACCACAAACCTAAAGTTATGGTTCCCTTAAGATATTTGAAGATTCTCTTCACAGCTGTTAGATGTGGTTCTCTTGGATCTGCCTGAAATCTTGCACAAAGACATGTTGCATACATGATGTCAGGTCTGCTAGCTTTTAGATAAAGAAGTGACCCAATCATTCCTCTATAGTTTGTCATATCCACTGGTGAACCTGTATCTCTATCCAACTTTGTTGCTGTTGCCATGGGAGTTGTTGCAGATGAGCAGTCAAGCATGCAAAATTTCTTGAGAAGATTTCTGGTATATTTTGCTTGATTGATAAAAATTCCATCATCTGTTTGCTTCACCTGTAGCCCTAGAAAATAACTGAGCTCTCCCATCATGCTCATTTGATACCTAGACTGCATGATCTTGGCAAACTTCTTATAGAGTTTATCATTAGTAGATCCAAAGATTATGTCATCTACATATATTTGAACTAATAACATATCACTACCAAGATTGAAATAGAACAAGGTTTTATCAATTGTACCTCTGTGGAACCCACTTTCTAAAAGAAATTGAGCCAGAGTTTCATACCATGCTCTTGGTGCCTGTTTAAGTCCATAGAGTGCCTTGTCAAGCCTGTAGACATAATCTGGATACTTGGGATCTACAAATCCTGGTGGTTGTTCAACAAACACTTCTTCTTCAAGTTTTCCATTCAGAAAAGCACTTTTCACATCCATCTGAAAAACCTTGAATTTCTTGTGAGAAGCATATGCTAGAAAGATTCTTATTGCCTCCAATCTTGCAACTGGAGCAAAAGTTTCATCATAGTCTATTCCTTCTTGCTGTGAATAGCCTTTAGCCACAAGTCTGGCCTTGTTTCTTGTAACAACCCCATCACTGTCAGTTTTGTTTCTGAAAACCCATCTAGTACCAACAACAGATCTATTCTTTGGTCTAGGTACAAGGGTCCATACTTCATTTCTCTCAAATTCATTTAACTCCTCCTGCATTGTTGTTATCCAGTCAGCATCTTGAAGAGCTTCTTCCACTATCTTTGGTTCAGATTTGGATAGAAATGCATGGAACAGACATTCATTTGTTGTAGCACTTCTTGTCCTAACTTTTGCATCTAGATCTCCAATGATTAAATCAAGTGTATGTGATTTTGTCCATTTCCTAGCTGTAGGTAAATGACTTCTGTCAACAGTTGATCCTCCCCCTTGATCAATGTTCTCCTGATTATCTTGATGCCTTTCTTCATTCTCTGAGGCTCCCCCTGAATTTGATCTCTCAGAGTTTGAACTGTCAGAATTTGGATTTTCAAAGTTTGAGTTATCAGAGTTTGAATTTGATCCAGAATTTTCAGTTGACTCACTATCAGAATTTGAGTCATCACTATGATCATGCTCCCCCTCAACTGGTTCTCCTCTTTGTTCAGACTGTACTGTTTCTTCTGTGTGTACCAGTAGAGGTTCAGAGTTTGCATCAACAGAGTTTGTTGGACTAGTGTCATCATAGTTTATTTCATCAGAGATTAGATCTTCATTTTCGAAATGCAACTTATCATGTTCATCAACATCTTCAAGTCCAGTGATTTTCCTGTCATCAAATGACACATGAATAGATTCCATAATCACCCTTGTTCTCAGATTATAAACTCTGAATGCCTTGGTTGACACTGGATAGCCAACAAAAATTCCTTCATCTGCTTTCAACTCAAATTTGGTCAACTGTTCAGGATGAGTTTTCAACACAAAGCATTTGCACCCAAAAATATGAAAATATTTCAGGTTTGGCTTCTTTTCCCTCACCATCTCATATGGTGTTTTTCCATGCTTGTTGATCAGTGTTGCATTTTGAGTAAAACAAGCAGTTTGAACTGCTTCTGCCCAGAAATAGGTTGGCAATTTTGCTTCATCAAGCATAGTTCTGGCAGCTTCTAACAAGGTTCTTTTCTTCCTCTCAACTACACCATTTTGCTGTGGTGTACCAGGTGCAAAAAATTCTTGCTTCACACCTCTATTCTTGCAGAATTCTTCCATTGTTGTATTTCTGAATTCAGTTCCATTATCACTTCTGATTATTTTGACTTTGTGTTTTGATCCTTTGTCCAGTAGCTTTACATGATCCATCAGAGTTAATGCAGTTTCATCCTTCTTTGCTAGAATATACACCCAAGTGTATCTGGTATATTCATCAACAATAACTAGAGCATATTTCTTTCTTCCAATTGACAAGACATTTACTGGTCCAAAAAGATCAACATGTAACAGATGATATGGATCAACAATTGAAGATTCAGACTTGCTCTTGAAAGAGGTCTTCCTCTGTTTGGCCTTTTGACATGAATCACACAGACCATCAACATTTAGTAAAGACTTTGGAAGTCCTCTAACAAGATCCTTTCTTATCAGCTCATTGATGTTGTTCAGATTCAAATGAGAGAGTTTCTTATGCCACTTCCAACTCTCTTCATTTGACATTCTTGTTGACAGGCACATTGTTTTTCCATCAGAGTTTGTCAACAAGCTTGCTTCATAGATATTGTTGTGTCTTTGTCCAACTAAAACAAGTTTCCCTGTGGTTTTGCTGATAACCTCACAGTATTCAGGTTGAAAATCTACATGAAAACCTCTGTCACAGATTTGACTCACAGATAGCAGATCATGCTTGAGTCCTGGAACCAGAGCTACATTGGTGATGATGACACTTCCAAGATTAATATTGCCATATCCCAGAGTATGTCCTACGTTGCCATCTCCATAGGAAACTTTTGGGCCAGCCTTCACCACATACTCTGATAGCAGGGCTTTATTTCCAGTCATGTGTCCTGAACATCCACTGTCCACTACTAGGATGCTTTCCCTGATGCCCTGCAATCACAAACAATTACTGAGGATTAGATTTAAGGATCCAGACTTGCTTGGATCCTTTGGCTTTCTTAATTCTGTTAGCTTTAGCAGCGGAATTTTCATTATCAGAGTTTAATCTAACTTTATCAGAGTTTACACTTGCAGAATTAACTCTAACCCATTTCAGATTAGGTTTCAGTTCATAGTAATTATGATAAATAGCATGATAATTTCTGCAAGTATAAATAGAATGCCAAGTGCTTCCACAGTGTTTGCATAAAGTCTGTGGTTTAGTTCTAACATTATCTTTCTTTACTTCAGACTTGGAAAGTAAAGAATTAATGTCTTTGTTCTTCCTGCAAAAACTAGCAAGATGGTTAGTACTACCACAGTTATGACATGTCTTTCTTGGAGCTAAAGTAGCAAGCATTGGATAGTTGCCTTGAGTAATGCCTACTTTACCATTTATGTTCTTTCTAGACACTTTCTGTTTCTTAACAGATTTTAACTCCTTAAGCTTATGCTTAAGTTGTTTATCTGTCATTAAACCAATATTAACCTGTTTAACACTAGTTTTTATTGGTTCTTTCTTAACAGCTTCTTTTCCACCTTCAAATCTAGGTTCATTTATTCCATTAACAAATGTTCCAAATTTCTTAGGTGGAAGTGGTGGTCTAATCTTGGCTGTATTCTGAAATCTAAGTTCATCTTTCTCAGAATAACCTAGACCTACAGTGTCAGATTGAAAAACTTCTTGAGTGTCTTTTCCTGAGTGAGTCCAAGTTTTAATAATGTGATTTGCCTTTTCCAACTCAGATTCTAGTTGTTTATACTGACTTAACAACTCTTGTTCAAGATAGACAGCATCATCTCTCTCCTTTTGAACTTGCTGCATCTTAACAAGTTTCTCTTCTACAACCTTATTTCTCTCTTTGAGTTCAGAATTCTCAGTTTTGATTCTCTCATTCTCTAAAGTGTGATCCCTATAACTGATATGAAAGGACTTAAGATATATTCTTAATTCAGTTATATCATCAATGTTATAAGCATAGGCAGTTAGAGGTACCTTGTTTTCAGAATCTACAACTTCATCAACAGTAGTAGCCATGAGAGCATAGTTTACATCCTCATCTGAGTCAGAGGTGTCTGCCCAATCTCTACCTTTAGTGAAGAGTGCCTTCTCTGTTTTACCCTTCTTACACTCAGGAGCATAATGACCCATCTCCTTACACTTGTAGCATTGAATCTCAGACTTGTCTCTTTTCCCAGATTTGGTATCCTTTCTCTCAGATTTTCTGAAATTCTTCCTGTCAAACTTTGAATCATTCTTGGAGAATCTCTTTCCTTTCTTGAAGTTCTTGAAACCCATCTTCTTGAAAGTCTTTACCATCAAAGCAGCCATTTCCATCATTTCCTCATCATCTTCAAAATCAGATGATTCATCTGCATTTGAGTCAACATCAGAGTTTGATGACTCACTTTCAGAATGAATGACCAAGGCTTTTCCTTTTGCCTTCTTCCTTGATGCTTCCTTCTTTGAGGGTCTTTTTTCAACTCTTAGAGCAACAGATTTTGACTTTCTACCTGATCTTCTGCTTCTCTGTTCCATTTCTAGTTCATGAGTTTTGAGCAGCCCATAGATCTCATCAATATCAGTATCAGCCAGATCATAGTTGTCTCTAATAGTGGTTGTCTTGACATCCCACTTTTCAGGTAGAGAAAGAAGAAACTTGAGATTTGAATCTTCTAGATCATATTCTTTATTAACCAGTGACAGATCATTAAGTAGCTTACAGAATCTGTCGAAGGTTTCTGTCATTGATTCTTCAGATTTAGCCTTAAAGTGTTCATACTCCTGTGTGAGTATGTTCCTTCTATTCTTCTTAATTGCAGCAGTTCCCTGACATCTAACCTCTAGAGCATCCCAAATCTCTTTTGCAGTTTTACAATTGATCACTTTGTTAGACATAATATTATCCAAAGAACTATGAAGGAGATGTCTAACCTTTACATCCTTTCCAATGGATGAAATATCCTCAGGAGTCAAATCTTTCTTCTCCTTTGGAATAGATTTAGCTTCCTGTCCAGCAGCAACAACAGATAATTTTGTAGGCTTATGAGGGCCTTCATAAATTCTGTCAAGATATTCTGGATCTGTAGCTTCCAGAAACATAGCCATTTTCACCTTCCAGGTTGAGTATTCTGCTGGCTTAAGAATAGGAACCCTGATTGTTTCATATCGACTCAAAGTTGCAGGTTGAGCCTTCTCAGCACTAGAGCCTGATGTAGGAGGAGGAATTTCTACCATTGATTATAGTTGTGTGTGTGTGTGGATCTTAAACTGTATTAAATTAACAGATGAAGCTCTGATACCAATTGTTAGGCCGAATACACACTTATAATCAACTAAGTATGAGAGAATAACAATAAGTTCTTTAAAAGCTTTAAAAACTGTTTGAATTAACTTCTTTATCAGTGATGTAAATTATCACCGAGAGCTGCTTAGGTTACAATGAAAGATATTGTATTACACAATCGATACCCTTCTAGGGTTAACCTAACTGTATTTATAAAATATACAGATGCTATACAATCGATAATTGATACTCCTATAAATTAGCTATACAATTGATATCAATTACGATTGCTACTCGTCTCCTTAGTCAAGCCAATCTCTTTGACAGCTATCCAATCTTCAAAGATATTGCTTCCATAATTATCTTCAATAATTCTTCAAACACTGTTGACAAGTAGACGTTTCCTCCAGACAGAGTTTAACAAACTCTGTCGAGCTTCCAACTGTCAGCGTATAACAAACTCTGTTCAGCTTCTAACTGTCAGAGTTTAACTAAACTCTGACTGCTTCCTATTTAAACTCTGTTTTTCCCTGCAAAACTTAAACACTGATATTAACCATATCAATTATATTTAACAGTCTAGCAAAGCTTCTTTCACGGTCTTAGGTTCTATTTGAACTCCTTTGTTTAAGTCACTAAGAACATTATCCAAGGGATGACTTTTAATAATAGGAATTTCTTTTGGGAGTTCAACTTCTATTTCAACTAATTCTAATGGGTTTCTTGGAACAGGGGTCCCGAGATCCATATTTTCGAATTGTCGAATAATTTCTTCTACATCATCTTGTTCGACATCGTCTTTTTCAACAAGATCTTTATACTTCGGTAGTGGTTTGCTTTCATCAAATGCTATTTGTTTTGAGATTCATTGATTCTTCCACCACATGTGTTTTGAGATTGAATACTCGATAGGCTTTACTAGTTGTAGAGTATCCAAGAAATATACCTTCACTTGACTTAGGGTCAAATTTAGTAAGGTAATCTTTCGAGTTTAATATGAAGCACTTACTTCCAAATACTCGAAATAGCTTAGTTTCGGTGTTTTGCCAAAGTAAAGCTCGTATGGAGTCTTTTGCTTTATAGGCCTTAACAAAACCCGATTAAGAATATGGCAAGCTGTAGCATCCCAAAATCCGGGGTACAAATATGGGGCCACTAGCCACTAACAACATTATACAATCCTGGATATAAACAACATATAATAATAAAACCCCTTAACCAAGATCATGTACATGTTATGGTATGAAACAACTGTCAAATTACTATTACAATCCATCCTCAGAATAAAATGTTATACAATTCTATGAATAAATAAAATCACTGTCTAACTGAATATCCAACTTTGACGAATTCCCAACCGCTAACCAATGAGAATCCGCAACCTGATCGTCTCCTCTCGCTGCTGGAAAGCAACACCAATGACCATTACTAGGTTCACTAACCTTCTCTATTAGCTGAAGAAAACAAACAAGCAGGAGTGAGCCAACAATGCTCAGCAAGTGCAATAGTGATAACAATTTCAATAACAATGACAATTCTGATAAACAAAGGGGTTTCGTTTCATTCTATGAAAGAATCAGTTATATTAACTTTTAGATTCCCACGAGGGCCAACAATTCACCATTAATAAGGTGCATCAGAAACTAGAACTGATAAGAGTTCCGATATTAAAGTATTATTAAAACAGACTTCCAAGGAGTCAAGAACTAAACATCTCAATCTCAGAGTAATAATTAGAAATGGAATTTTTATTTATTTTAAAAAAAACATCAAGGTTAGGCTACTGATCAGTCACGCACTAACCCCGGACAAACGCACACAGCAATGTCCTTAATTGGATCCATGGCACACATTGGCCTTAACTTCTGACCAAAATAAGGTCCCACCCTGAAGGGTTTTACACCCCAAGGGCCACTTTTTAAAAACATTTCCAATTCTATATCAACCACAATAGGTGTCGGGACAATCGACAACATTTGATATCCAACCACTGGAAACTCACGTCCAGAATAACAACTCAAGATTAGGAGTTAGATAGAAACGACATCATCGTCTAGTATCGACAAGTTCGATACAACACAGGGAATAAACGAACAACCAAGATTCTCAACTGATATCGACAAGTTCGATACCAAATAGGGTAGGGATTATAAAGAACGTCAGTTCGAATAGGTATCAACAAGATCGATACGAATAATAATTAGAATTATAACATCAGCAACCTATCGAAAGGGAAATTTCATTTGAGCAAGAATAAGGATATAAATTGCAATAAGATTTTCAACATTTGAAATTCTAGACTAAAGCAAGGATATGGTCAAGTATTTGGCATTTAATAAAACTTATACACACTGAAGAGTTTGAGCTTCCATAAGCGGATAAAATAGCTTAAAACAAATATTTGCATAACAGTTTCAATATGGAAAGGTTCAGAACAGCTTAGAGAAAACATTGTCCAAATGGGAGTCCATTGGTGAAAATATGCTAGATCAGGAATTTTGCCAGTAGGTTTTCGTAAAAGTTAAAATACTTATATTTCCTTGTTTAGAAAATTTCTTAAGAGTATTTGACGAAAATAGAAAAAATGGCATTCCATTTTCAAAATGTGAAAAGGGTTATTTGCAAGATTATTTGTAAAACAGACATGTGAATTATGGGTAGGGAAAGTAAACAGCATCACACTAATTTCAAGAAGTATATATGACATCTTTCAACTATACTTGACCAAATCATTCCATACTACAAATAAACTAAATTGCATCACTTGAACAATAAGTGAATAGCAATAACACTTCCCTCGATTCGCGGAGTTCTCGACCTTAACATCGATCCACAACTCAATTTCACTTCAGTCTTTACTTGCTAGCCTTTTCTTTGGCCCTACCTTCATTTCTACTTCGTAACTCACCACTTCCACGTCGATTCACCCGTTGGTTTTGATACTTGTCCTTCTTCTCGTTTTTCCATTTACCCACGCACTGCTCTTGGTCAGGTCTCCTATTTGAACCTTTACAAGGTCAGATACTATTTCAATATTATCTCAAGTAAAATCTTATCGTTTGCTCTATTCTACCCATACGCGTCCTATAACGCTTACACATACCACATATATAATATATACACTCATTTTCACAAAATAGCTTTAGTATAACAAACTAGGTCAAATAAACTTCACATAAACACTTAACACGGATGGCCACTTAATACTTAAATATTAATCGGTGGCAAACACTTCACAGCAAATTCACAACATACATTCAAATCATCGAAATCAAATAAATTATATAGATTTTAAATAGATTTGTTGGGGAATTTTAGAAAATTTTGGCATGAAGTATTCGTAAATAGAACTATTCCCCTGTTTTTCAATTCAACCATTTACCAACCAAATTATATAAAAATAGTGCTACCTCAATTTGTAGCAACGTAAAAGTAAACATATAAGAAAAGTACCCGCCCAGACATGCGGCACATAGCACATAAGGAATTCTACCTCGACATGCAGTAAACACATAATAATTCATATTAGCATTAACTACTACTTACGCTACATCAATAATCATATCACTCACGCATTATATTGATACACGTGACAATCAATTATTGATATTCGTAAGCCCTAGGGAACAACCCCTAGCACTAACTATTACTTACGCTATATCAATGATCGTATCACTTGAGCATATTAATTATACTGGTGACAATCAATCATTGATATTCGTACGCCCGAGGATCTAGTCGAAGAGAATTACACAGGTCCTTAAATACTGACATTTAGAACTTATGATCTCTTTACGACTCCTCGCAGTTAAACTAAATAACATATAACATTCAATCCATATAAACAATTTACAATTAGCAAACTCATATAAACTTCAACATTATACGACAAATAATAATTAATATCTAAAAGTCATTTAACCACATATACTTCACCATCACGTACTTGACCACTACTAAACGACCATCACTTTTGGCACTTAGCACATATTGGTTGTACTCATAAAACAATTTAATATTACCAGGTAAATCACATAAATACATATATCAAATCGATTTGTAAATAATTCTTATTAAATTACTATAAGAATTACAAAACAATTCTAACAAAAATCGGGCAGAGTCTCCTTTGTAAAATGGACTAGCCCGTCGGGGAAACATCCGACTCAAATCTCAACCAAACCATTCTCAATGTATTTCTAATCCATATATACAAGTTATAATCATACTATTTATCACAATCCAAGTTCATATAGACTTGCTATCATACAAATCTGAAATTATAAAACCAACTCAAAGAATTATCCATTTAAGTGGTTATCACTTAATAATCATCAACCCTAATTAATTAATATTTAAAATCACATAGTTCCATAATATCCGAATGAGACCATTATAAAAGCCATCACAATATCAGAACCCACAATTTATACTTAACAATTAACAATTACAATTAATAATAATCTCTCCGAATTAACTTATGGAAATTAAAACAATAACTCGCAATTTAAAACTAATTAAATTACAACAATAATATCACAATTTAAATCTAATTTAATTACAACAATTCACATAATTAATCTAAAATGAATATTAAACATTTACATCGAAAAATTCAAATAAATTAATTAATTAATTAACAAGAAATTATACCTTTTTGATTCCCACCTCCAAAATCTCTCCCCTCTCTCTCTCTCTCTCTCTCTCTCTCTCTCTCTCTCTCTCTCTCTCTCTCTCTCTCTCTCTCTCTCTCTCTTTTCTCCCTACCACCTCTGCCATCACTGCTGCCTTCCCTTGCGCCCCACCACCGCGTGGCAGCCACCGTCGACCACCCACACGGATCCCCCGCGACCTGTTTTCCCTTCCCCCTTCATTGCACAATCTCATCCCCCTTGCAGCACACACATATATACACACTTATATAACACATATACATATATATACCAATAATTGATTCAATAATCTAAAAACCCCCAATTCAATTTATCCCCCAAACCCTAATTTCTTTCTTCTCTTTTCCCCCAAATCCTCTTTTATCTCTCCCCGCTGTTTTCATCTGCTGAGTGTTGTGTGAGTGTGTTATTGGGCTTGGCCCAATACAATTATAATACTAACAATACCTCCCGGGCCTAAATAAAACACCACTTCATTTTTAAAACTAATGAACAGCTTTTATAAATCGAAATTAAATGGAAAACTCAGAAAATTAAACTTTTCATTTTTAAAATAAAGAGTATAAAATTACGAGCACACACATATTTTTAAAATATTTTTCGGATCAAAAATGAATTAAATATGGATTTTACAAGTTTTGATCCTTTAAATGCAATAAAACTCTAAAAATCATTTTAAAATACGAAAACACCCACGTTACTCCACCCAACAATTTTAAAAACTCAATAAATATATAAAGATAATATTTCAAGAGATTTCATGATTTTTAATTCCTCCGATAATTTTATAAAATTGACAGAGGATCAAAAATGCATGATTTAAATATATTTAAATCCTCTAAAGTATAAATAAAAATACACCGTCCTTCACAGCTTACAAAAATCATCATATAATCACATAAACACAATTTCACATACATTCCACCTTCCCAACAATATTCACATAATATAATATATAATTTATATAAAATAAATAATTCCAAATTCGAAATTTTCTAAGTCGTTATACAAGCGGTAGACATAGCTTCGGCCCAAAAATATTTAGGTCGACGATATTCGTTAAGCATAGTGCTAGCCATTTCTTGTACAGTTCTATTTTTCCATACAACAACTCCGTTTGATTGTGGAGTATACGGAGCGGAAAAATTATGTGTAATACCATTTTCATCACAAAAATTGGTAAAACTGGAATTCTCAAATTCTTTACAATGATCAGTTCGTATATAGACTATGGTATTTTTTTTTTGTTGATTTTGAATCTTTTTACATAGGGAAGAGAAAGATTCAAAAGCATCAATTTTATTTTTAAGAAATTCCGTCCATGTGTATCGTGAATAATCATCAACGATTACTAACGTATATAAGCAACCTCCGAGGCTTTGTATAGGAACCGGACCAATTAGATCCATATGTAAAAGCTCGAGAGGTCTAGAGGTTGATACCATGAATTTAGCTTTGTGAGAGGCTCGAATTTGTTTTCCAATTTCGCAAGCCTCGCAAGTATGATCTTTTTGATAATTCAACTTTGGTATACTTCGTACATGATCTTTTGTTGATATATTCTTAATCAAATTCATATTGGCATGTCCTAATATTCAATGCCAAAGCCATGGATCATCGTTTGTAGTGATTAGGCATACATTCTCATGTTTGCTCATGTCACATGTATAGACATTTTTGTTTCGGGGGCAAGTAAGAACCAATTTCCAATCTTTATCTAAAATACAACAATGAGTAGTATAGAAAATTACCTTGTAATCATTGTCGCAAAGTTGACTACTCGAGAGTAGATTGTACCTTAGTCCCGAGACTAGTTGTACGTTTGATATCTTAAAACGACTATTCCCGATGTCTCCTATTCCGATAATGATTCCTTTACTACTATCCCCGAATGTAACACTTCCCGCGGTGACCTTTTTAATGTTGCTCAAAAGTGACTTATTACCAGTCATATGTCTTGAACACCCACTGTCAAGGTACCACATGTCTTGTTTCGCGGCAAGACAAACCTACAAAATAGATCAATTAAATTTGTAGGTACCCTTTCGTTTTGAGGGTCCTGGGGTTAGTACATCATAATCAACATTAGCATGATAAAATCTAGGCATAGGATAATCATTGTTAGGCATGTATAGATTTCTAGGAGCATAATATCTAGCATGATGTGTAGGTCTAGCATTATCATAAAATCTAGAGTTAGCACGATGCATATTATATCTATCATTTGCAAAGTAGGGAGCATATTGAGGATATACATTAATGTTAGGGGCATATTGATTTCTAGATGCATACCTACTAGCATTGTTACGATACTTTGTGTTTCTATTTTGAAACACCATAAGTGGTTGAAACCTTTGTTGCCTTTGACCATTATATGCAACATTATTAAATGGTACTTGTCTTTCAACCGTCTTGAATGGGTTTGATCCTTTACGAACCCATACATGCTTCCCCTTAATTTCACCACTCTTGTATTTGCAATCAAAAACCAAATGTCTATCTTTGTTGTAATATGAACATTTTAGAGTTTGTGGTTGAGGAGGAGCTGTTATAGGTTGTACTCTTGGTTGAACATCTCGCACAGGGGGAGTGTTCCTATTATATCCTAAACCTTCACGGTTATGGGATACTTGTGAGTGTACCATTTCAAGGTTTTCTTTTTCTCTTTCTAAGGCATCAATCTTGGTGTTAAAGAATCTTGCTTGATCCATAACTTGAGATATGAGCTTGAAATTTTCTTCTTTCACTCTTTGAATTTCTTCTTGTAATTTCTTTTCTTTTTATTCAAAGAGTTGTGATTGCTCATTCTCTTTTTCAAGATTGCTTTCATGAGATTGAGATGTTACATTGTTTCGAACCATTGATTCGTTTTGAATCTTTAAGTTCAAAAGATCAACATTAAGTGTGCTAATGTTATCGTTGAGTTGTAACTTCTCATTTTCTAACTCTTCAACTTGAAGTACCAAAGCCACATTTTCTACTTCAAGATTGAGAGCATTGTCCTTGAATTGATTGACTTCACCTTTCAAGAGGTCGTTTTGGTCATTCAAGAACATTATTTCACTTTCATTTTGGATCTTTAAATCCATCATCCGAGTGAACTCTTTACTTTGCGTATGATGCATTTCTTCGAGTTTCATTTTCTTGGACCATAATGAATGAAGCCTTTTATCAACATCTTTATATTTGTTGTTGATACCTACTACAAGCTCAATCAAATCATACTTATTCATATAAACTAGATTCAAGTTAGATTCATTTAATTGCAATTTATTTGAAATATAGTTGTGATTAGTGTTTACCTCTTGATTTGAAGTGGAGGCTTGTAACACCCCCAGATCCGGGGTCCGGGATCCGGTCGTTACGGTCTCCATTACTGTTCACAATACTTGAACTTACTTCAACTCAAAATAAATTACATCTTTATGACCCAACACAACAATATAAAACACACCCGTTATAGTCCCAGAGATGAAATCAGAGTAACTACCAAATTTTATTAATCACATTAGAGTTCTTACAATCCAAAAGAATTTCAATATAAATACATACTCTTTGCCATCCATTTACATAAGTTATACTAGACCATATACTTGGTACTGAAAGAATAAATCTATCCTACCAATAGCTGTCTCTTCGGCTTTGGTAGTCTCATCGTTCTCGCCAGCGTCAAGTGCGCCTTGTGCGAGTCATCTGGTCTAGCTGTTGTTGTGATATAATAATAAAGCAAGGATGAGCAATAGCCCACCAAAAATAATATATAACTGAATGATAATATATAACAGTTCAAAAGTATCTTTCAAACCATATGCCATGCATTTACGGAAATGATGCCAGAATAACATGAACGATGAAGTTACGAGGTAACTCAAAATGCATATATAGGTGGGAATATCTGCTATGTCAAAGATAAGCCATATATCATCATTTATCATAAAAGAGGAACTTGCAGGAAGATATTGCAATTCCAGTTATTAACATTTTTCGAAGTCCTACAACCTGAAAGAAGTCTCCTCGATACGTGTTGCGGAAGACACCGTCAACCTGAAAGAAGTCTCTTCGATACGTGTTGCAGGGAATTCCCAATTTGGGAGATGAACCAATACTGGAGTTATTACGCGCCAGCTGTCCCACTCCCTGATGATCAGTCGGGGATGGTACAGCCCAATATAGTTTACTACCGGTAGAAGGAAGAACTGACGGCTCCACTTGTAGATTGCCTTAATAATAACTCCCTGGCCAATGGTTAGGCCTTGTGATGGACCGCGCGACTCGGCCTCTTACACACGTAGAGTTTGTCCTCCCTTCCCCAAGTGAAATACTTGTTGCTAAGACTCCACAAAGTAGTCGTATCTAGTTGGAAAGGAAAATTCACCATCATTTCCCAAGCTTTTGCTTGTTAATGGATATCAACTTGTTCCAACAATCTTACCCCTCGAATGATGAGAAGGTACACACAGACTTAATGAGTCCATAGCAACCAAGTTGCGAGTGAAAAGGATAAATTATGACCGGGAAGTCAACAAGATAAATAACATTGCTCAAGTAGGTTCCCCTATAATATGGAAGTTTGAGCGAGCATTTAAATTCTTTTAAGATAGATTTAAATGAAAAAAATAAAGAGTTGGGAACCTGTCCTTGATAATATAGTCGTAAAAAGACTCCGAAATATTTTACATAATATCTAGAGGTGAAAGGTAATCTCCGAATAATATAAATCATTTTAAAAAAGAATTTAAAAGAATTAAATAAATATTCCAAAGAATATTTATTTACTCAATAATAATTACGAAATATTATTAACTCATAATATTGCTCGTAAGTAATCCTCGAATGAATATATGGAATTATTTACTAAATAAATCCCTCCTTAAATGAATATTCGAAATAATATTCATTAAATAATTAAACTCCAATAAATATTTCAAATAATATTCAATAAATAAGTAAAACCTTAAATGAATATTTGAAAATAATGTTCTTCTAATATTTAATCTTCTAAATGAATATCCAAATAACATTCATTTAATAAATAATCTTCTAAATGAATATCCAAATAATATTCATTTAGTAATCATAACTTTAAAGGAATAATCGAAATAATATTCCTTAAGTAAATAGAACTTCCAATGAATATTTTAAAATATATTCATCAAGTACATAAAACCTTAAATGAATATTCGAAAGTAATATTCATTTAATAAATAACATTCTAATGAATATCAAAATAATATTCATTCAATAATCAACTCTAAATGAATATTCAAAACTAACATTCATTTACTATCTCTCGACTGAGATAATACTCGAATAACATTCCTCAGATAAATAATAATCTGTCGTTGGAATCCCTCCGGGTTTCCACGACTATCTATATCTCAAAATACCGACTCCCGGTCTATATTTAGAATGAATATCATATGCCCTTCGCTAAGGGTCTTACCAAAACAATCCGGTTTATTACTGATAAATCGTATCTAGTCTATAAGCCAATATCAATTCAGGGAACAAGTATCACAAAAACCAGAGTCACAATATAATTGGAAACAGGCATGCATGCGATGGCATATGTAAAACATAAATCATATACATATATTATCACAATAACAGGTTCAAAGGTTTGAACACTTGCCTGGTACTCAGGTGTGGGTGGAGATAGCGTGTCCTGGGTCTGCTCGATGATCTATAAAGAATCAGAATATTCGAGATTAACCACTTAACACCTTTTAAAAGTCTAAGTATAAACTTCACTTAAGTCGAAACACGTTTTCGAATTATCCCGTTATACACTTTTTAGTGTAACTCTTTTTATTACCGATACGATCCGACATTTGTTCATTATTATGACATGTCATCATACCCACACTCGGTATATACTTAAGTCGTATAAGTTCTAAAGTCGATCGATTATGAACCGAGATTATACCTCGAGTTTTATCGTTCGTTTTCTAAGTGTTTTACCAAAGTTATAACCAAGCGGGTTTTTAGGGGTTCGTTCGCGTTTAACTTCGATTCCAACATTTTTATAAAATTGGAAAACGATCCGTTTGACATGTGGTTTTCTCTCATACCTTCCTTATGACCTCTAGTATTTATTTACCAAGATTCGCCACTGAGTAACATGTTTACGAGGGTTCAATTGAGGTTACGAACTTTTACTTACGGTTCCGAACCAATTTTAGTAATTTGACCATAACTCCTAAACCGTAAGTCGGAATGTTTCGATTCTTGCGCCAAAACGATCTATGGCTCGAGATCTACAAGGACCAGTCACAATATTACCAAGGTCAGGAAATTATATCAACTGTTATGATCGAGTTTTTAAGGTCTAACAAAAATCGGGCATTACGACGGCTATAACTCGGATATTTCCAAAATCAAAACCCTCCAATTATTATACCATCCACTCCAAATCACACATACACGTTATTTATCCTTGAACTAAGACCAAGCAATGTCTTTCCGTTCATATAAACTATATTATCATCTCATAAAACCCACACATAGATCTAGTACTCTAAATATGCATAACATCACTAAAACTCATCCAAAACTCCATTAAAACTCAAATTAAAGACTAGGGTTCTTGAAGTTTATATAACGCCTTAGAAATTTTTAGTAATATTAATTATTTATTTAATATTAAATATGAATTATGTGGCGTATAAAATTTGTTGAGGAGGTGAAGTATGTGTGGAATAATATTTGTGGGCCTAGTTGATGATTTATATGTGATGTGTAAGCCTGGGGATTTTTAATTATATTTTGGGGATTTATTCCTATTTAATTATGTTATATTTACATTCTTCGAATTTTATAAAATCCTCAGGATTAGCAGAAATCCTGAAATCTTTTGCATTATTAACTTTATTAGTTTATATGACTTTTAAAAATATTTGATGAATAATTTATGGTTTTGAGAATTTTAAAATGATTTTATGCATTATTTTTCCATTCTATGGATTTCATCTTGTAAAATCCATATTTAATTCATTTTTAATCCTAAAAATATTTTAAAAATATGTGGGTGATCGTAATTTTGTGTTCTTCATTTAAAAAATTTTAGATTTAAAATTTCACACATTTTCTTAGTAATTCAAATTTTTGGGAATTAACTATTGATTATTCGGTAATATAATAATCATTTCCCTTAAAATATATTTCCCCCTTTTTAAGACTTCAATCCCTAAATTGAGTATCATTACAGTACTTGTTTCTCTCGATTTTTCTGGATTCCTCTCAACTCTCTCTCCGGTACATCGCTTAAATCACTTCCCCTCTCTACCGTATTATCTCTTTCAGTCTCTACGAATCCCTCCCTCCCCTCGAGTTGTTCATATTGTTTCGAATTGATGCTCTCCCCTCCCCTGTTCTCGAACTGCCATGGATTATCCTTGTTCAAAACTTCTCCCATCCTGTTATCCTTGATTCCCCGATGATATTGCAGCTTGTGTGTGTGTTCGTGAAGTGTGGTGTACGTGTGTTACTGGTGCTGTGTGGGTGAGTGTTATTATGTGTGGGTCGTGTATTGTGTTGAGGAAGTGCTCGATACTTGTGATGCAAATTAACTTATGAAGGTCATCCTGTGATTCTTTGGGTTGTAACAATTTGATACATTACTACGTTCGGGCTTTGTTCTGACCTTTTTTTGTGATGTTGCCGAGACTAGCAGATAATTTGATTATTGTCGACACTTTGTTGAATTAATTACTGAAATTGTGTCCGAATGTAAAATTGTGTAGAGTTTCGTGATTGGAAACCCGAAAACGGGTACCTCCGGAACTTTGCCCCATCGACAATGATATTAAAAATAAATTCAGTCGATGGTAATTGGCAATGATGATTCTTCTGAGCCAAAAATTTAAATTTTAATAATAATTACATTATAATTTTAATTTCTTTTTTTAAATTCTGGATTTATATAATTGTTTAGTAATATGATCAAGATGGATTATTGGATTGTGGTTGTATTACAAATGATAATTGTGTTGGTTGTGTCGGTTGTATCCCGACTGGCAGTCACCCGTATAAAGGGGATGCCGTCAAAATTTTCTAAAATCTTAAATTACTTTTCGAATATATATATATATATATATATATATATATATATATATATATATATATATATATATATATGTATATGATTATACTACTAGTATATGTATTACTTGCACTATATTTAATTATTTGCTGATGATTTGACAAGTGTTTGTTGGTTATGGATGAGGCTTATATCAGGGATTATAATTGATGTTATATGAATAAATAAATGAATTTAGGGGATTATTCGCAAGGGTGGGTTAAGGTTAACTAGTGGTAACGATCAGCGAGCGTCGAATAGAATTCTAATATAGTGTTTATATTATGCGTAGATCCCAAGGACAAAGGAAAGGCAAAAGTTGAGGACGTAGGGAATCAGCGACTTCAAGGAATACCTGGTTAAGGCAAGTACATTATTTCACTTATCTTTCAAGTGAAACATGCTCATTATAACTTGTACTGTATATTAGTCTGATTTAATGTCGATACTATTGTTCAGTTATTTTTCAACGAATATGCATACCTAATTGTCCTGTTCCCGAACAATAAAATTGAACTTGTTGATCCTTTTCCCAGTGATATATTCCAAAACAATACCCCTCTTTATATCGAACTTGTCGATATCTAGGTCAGATGTTATTAGACCTCATTTATTCTTGGGATTTGAGCTGTTGACCTGGAACGTGAGATTCCAGTATGTTTGGCTGCTCGAGGTGATCGATTGTTCCGACACCTGGCATTCAGATTATAGGATTGGACTGTTTTTTTTTTTTTGAGGCCCTTCGGGGTGGACCAGATTCGTGGTCAAATGTTAAGGCCAATGTGTGCCGTGGATCCATAAAAGGACATTGATGTGTGCGTTTGTCCGGGGTTAGTGCGTGACTGATCAGCAGCCTAACCTTATTATTATTTTTTTTATAAAATACTTAATAGTCCAATTCTATTCCATTTCTTGACTTAAATAAGTTGTTATATTTCCAGATTCCCCTGAGCACCTGAAATTGTGGTAATCATTTATTTTTATCAGACTTGCAGATTTAATTTTAGTTTATTCCTCCATTTATATATTTATTATTATTATACTTGCTGAGCATCATTGGCTCACTTTTGTGTTAACCCTGTTTTCTTCAGTTAAATTCGAAGATGTCTAGGAGGAGCGGACAGTCTCATAGAGGCAGCCAGCGAGTTGAGGTCCTAGGACTGGTAGTCTGTTGTCAGCTCTATTTTATATTATATTGTTGTATTATCAGTTTAGATAGTTCAATTGGCTTTTGGGTTGTAAAATATTATTAAGCAGTTTGGTTTTGGTTTGTAATAGCTAGTGGATGTTGTTTCATACTGTGACCTGTGAGCGGTCTTGGATAGTAGTATTTATATGTAGTTATTTGGTTTGAACTTTATTATGCATGTGGACAAGATGATTCGAAGTATTGATGGTTTGGTTGGATTACAGGTGGTTAGTTCGATTTACGAACACATCATGCCGAATTTCCTAAAATTTCTTCTATATTAATGTTTAATTAATTATAAAAAGTATATAATTTTAATAAGGGTAAGTGAGGGTGTTACAAGTTGGTATCAGAGCCACAGGTCACAGTCACTGAAACAAGTTAGGTGGGAGAATTTTGGGTAGAGTAACGGGAGAGTACGGTCGTATTTCGAGGAATTAGTATATATGATTATTAGGTGTTACTTTCATTGTAGCCTCCTAGTTCGAGTTCTGATTCTGACCCGTCAGAGAATCCAGTTGAGGCGGACCCTATACCACAGCCAGTGCCATTGAGATCCGTGTCCTCACGTGTAGTTTCGCAGAGCTCGGTGAACGGGCCACTATATCGGTTTACTCAGCCCCCTGTTCCATACCATGAGTACCAGAGAGTGGGTGCAGAGCTTGATTTTTTGTGTGGAAAGCTAGATGAGGTTAGAGCTCTATAGGAGACACAGGCACAGATGGCTAGGGAGCGAGCCCGAGCAGTGGAGGAGTTG
The DNA here is from genome assembly GCA_036435485.1 of Saposhnikovia divaricata. Lineage (NCBI taxonomy): Eukaryota > Viridiplantae > Streptophyta > Magnoliopsida > Apiales > Apiaceae > Saposhnikovia > Saposhnikovia divaricata. The sequence continues at coordinate 59,186,403 of CM071597.1, read as the reverse complement.
GGACAGATCCGGATGCGGCTACGGGTGATGAGGACTATTATCCAGACGCGGACTCAGCATGCGTCCGATGATGAGTTTTCAGCCATTGTACTCCATGTGACGTTGGCATCTATGATGAGTGAGCTAGATGACATTCTCAGACCAGATCAGTAGACGAGGATCAGTTGGTTAGTGGAGCTGTGGGTGGGATTTTATATGTCGTAGCGTAGTGATTCCATCCTGACGTATGGTACATAGATGCATAGTATGGTAGCAGTAGTGCAGCAGGGATTGCAGTGCAACGAGTTTTGTTGTAGATATTTGTTGTACTGTGACTAGATGCTAGCAGTTTCCTCTTTTAGTGTTATGTTGTACCTTTATTGAAGCGTTGTTTTTACGCTTGTACCAGATATATATGATGATCCCTTTCTGCAAAATTGCGTTAAATTCCTTTCATATTGTCATTTATATTAAGCATCATATTTACCTTTCAGCATTGAATTTATTTTCAGCACTGCTTCTTTTTCTAGTACTGCATTTACTTTCAGTATCGTATTTAATTTCAGCATTATGTTTATTGTTCCGTTAATGCAACTACCAGATATTCATGAATACCTTGTATAACTTTGATTTTTGTATCCTGTTACACCTTGTAAACCAATTGTTAACCCGAGCAATGGCGGGAAACCTTGAATTATATTTCAATAGTATATTCACTGTTTGATTAAATTAGATTCTTTTGATGTACTGATTCTTGAATCTGAACCTAATGATTGTTCGTTGATTTCAGAAATATTCCTCCAAGAAAGAAGAAACAAAATACTTGAACCCCCAATCAGGATGAACAAGCCAACCCACCTCCTGTAGGTCAAATAGACCTTGCTTTGGCTCAAATATTGCAGACCCTTGTTCAGCAAACTGCTACTCTAGCACAGCAACAACAACAGTTACAACAGCAGCTATTGGCTCAGCAACAACAGCAACAGCAGCAACAGCATCAGCAACAACAACCCGTGCCTCCGGTAGTCACCTTTAAGTCTTTTCAGGCAGTTAAACCTCCAGAGTTCAAAGGGGCAGCAGATCCCATAGAAGCGAGGTCATGGTTAAAGGAGATGGAGAAAGCTATTGAGTTAGTAGGGGTTCCAGCAGATAAGCAAACTGAATATGTAAGTTACTTTATGAAAAATGAGGCTATGTACTGGTGGGAGTCAGTGAAGGCTCTGGAAGTTACAGAGGTAATTCCTTGGGCAAGATTTACGGAGTTGTTTCTAGAAAAGTACTTTCCAGATTTCATGAAGGATCAGATGGAGATGAAATTCCTAGAACTGAAACAAGGTAATATGAGTGTGTTGGAATATGAAGCTAAGTTTACCGAATTAGGGAGGTTTGTTCTGACATATGCGGATACAGATAGAAAGAAAGCAAAAAGGTTTCAGCAAGGGTTAAAGCCGTGGATTCGCAGTAAGTTGGCGGTTTTGGAGTTGGATACCTATGCAGCGGTAGTGCAGAAGGCAATGATTGCAAAAGGAGAAAGTGAGTTATATTTTAAGGAGAAGAAGGGAAGGAAAAGGAAGGCAGGAGCAATAGAAGGATGACAGTTGCAGGGTAGTTCTCAGAATATTCCAAATAAGAAACCGGGGTTCCAACCAGGGAAGAATGGAAATTCTAAGAAATCAGGAACAGGAAATGGAGGACAAGGAAGTCGACCACAAGATTCAAATCAACAAAAGCTTCTTAGGCCACCTTTGGCAGAATGTAAGACTTGTGGGAAAAGGCATTCGGGAGTGTGTGCTAAGTTGGAGGTGTCATGTTATAATTGCAATCAAAAGGGACACTATGCTCGGGAATGTAAAGTAGGGATTGTTTGTCATCGTTGTGGAAAGCCAGGGCACGTGATGAAAGATTGTAAGGTACCTTTAGTCAAGCCACCAGTTCCGGCTAATCCTATGATTCATGCAATAGAGGCACCTCCACCAGTGAATGTTCGACCATTGGCTAGGACCTTTAATATGACTATGAACGAAGCTGTTAAGGATTCCGATGTATTGGCAGGTACGCTTCCTATAAATTATGTACATGCCAAAGTATTGATTGATTCAGGGGCTACGAAATCTTTTATATCTATAGAATTTGCTCGAAAGTTGAATTGTGAAATGTATATGCTACATGAAGCTATAGTTATAGAAATCGCTAAATTAGAGCGAATCCCAGTTACTCAAGTGTGTCCTCGTTGTGAGGTAGACATTTCAGGGCATCGTTTTTATGCTGATTTAATACCTTTCCAGTTAGGCGAATTTGATGTAATTTTAGGAATGGATTGGTTAATAGAGAATAATGCGCAAATTGACTGTAAGAATAAGAAGGTGATACTTAGATCCCCTGATAATGTAGAAATTACCTTTAAGGGTCAAAGACAGACTAGGAGATTTTTAACGATCATGCAAACTAAGAGGCTGTTGAGACAGGGATGCGAGGGTTATATGGCTTATGTCATGGATACCAAGCAAGAGGTACCTAAGACAGAGGAAATACCAGTGGTGAATGAGTTTCTCGATGTTTTTCCAGATGAACTTCCCGGGTTACCTCCGGATAGAGAAATAGAATTTACCATTGACTTGGCACCAGGAACCGAACCCATGTCAAAGGCTCCTTATCGTATGGCACCCGTAGAGATGAAAGAATTGGCTATTCAGTTACAAGACCTCTTAGAAAAAGGTATTATCAGGCCTAGTGTGTCTCCGTGGGGAGCTCCAGTATTGTTTGTAAAGAAGAAATATGGGAGTATGAGATTATGTATCAATTATCGAGAGTTAAATAAGTTGACCATTAAGAATAAGTATCCTTTACCAAGAATTGACGATTTGTTTGACCAGTTGAAGGGAGCGACTTGTTTTTCAAAGATTGATCTACGGTCAGGGTATTTCCAGTTGAAGATTAGACCGGAAGACGTTCCAAAGACCGCAATTCGGACTAGGTATGGGCATTATGAATTTTTAGTAATGGCGTTTCGGTTAACCAATGCACCGGCAGCGTTCATGGATTTAATGAATAGGGTTTTTAAGAAATATCTGGATAAGTTTGTGATTGTGTTTATAGATGATATTTTGATATACTCAAAGATCGAAGAAGAACATGCAGGGCATTTGAGGATAGCTCTAGAAACGTTGAGAAAAGAGAAATTGTATGCAAAGTTTTCTAAGTGTGAGTTTTGGTTGAAAGAAGTGCAGTTTTTAGGGCATGTCATCAGCAGCGAAGGGATTAAAGTGGATCCTGCTAAGATTGAAGCTGTGATGAATTGGGAGAGACCTAAAACACCTACAGAAGTTCGAAGTTTCTTAGGATTGGCGGGATATTATCGAAGATTTGTTCAAGACTTTGCGAAGATAGCCACCCCAGTAACAAAGTTGACAAGGAAGAATGAAAAGTTTGTGTGGAATGAGAGGTGTGAAGAAAGTTTTCAAGAATTGAATAAGAGATTGGTGACTGCACCTGTATTGACACTTCCAGACGAAAAAGGGAATTTTGTGATCTACAGTGATGCATCTCACAAAGGTTTAGGATGTGTACTAATGCAGCACGGTAAGGTAATTGCTTACGCTTCGAGACAATTGAAACCTCACGAGCAGAAATATCCTACTCAAGACTTAGAATTGGTCGCGATTGTTTTCTCCTTGAAGATTTGGAGACATTATTTTTATGGGGAAAAGTGTGAAATTTACACGGACCACAAGAGTTTAAAGTATATTTTCACCCAAAAAGACTTAAACATGAGGCAGAGGAGATGGTTAGAATTGCTCAAGGATTATGATTGTACAATTAACTATCACCCCGGGAAAGCGAATGTGGTGGCGGACGCTCTAAGTAGAAAGAAGAAAATTAACATGTTTACACTGCCTGAGGAGTTATATAGAGAATTTGAAAAATTAGAGATAGAAGTCTGCGTGCCTACAAGCAGTATAGATAAGGGTTACACTATGACATTTCAGCCCGAGTTGTTAGAGAAGATTCGCAGATGCCAGGTGGAAGTCATGAAAGGAGATGTTAACAAGTTAACAGGTGAGGAAATATGCACTCAAGTAGATGACAGTGGAATATTGAGATTTTCTTCACGCATTTGGATACCGAATGTGACAGAGTTGAAGAATGAAATTCTATAGGAAGCCCACAGTTCGAAATATTCGATTCATCCTGGGAGTACGAAGATGTATCGAGACTTGAAAAGAAACTTCGGGTGGCCGGATATGAAGAGAGATATTGCCGAATGGGTGAGTAAGTGTTTAACCTGTCAGAAAGTAAAAGATGAACATCAGAGACCAAGTGGGATGCTACAACCATTAGAAATTTCCGAGTGGAAATGGGAGCATATTGCGATGGATTTTGTGGTAGGATTGCCAAGGACAAGAGCTAATCATGATGCTATCTGGGTAATTGTTGATCGATTAACGAAATCTGCACACTTCCTTCCGATAAATGAGAGGTTTTCATTAGACAAATTGGTTCACCTATACATAAAAGAGAGTGTGGTGCGACATGGAGTTCCAGTATCAATAGTCTCAGATCGAAATCCAAGATTTAATTCAAGATTCTGGAGAAGTTTTCAAGAATGTTTGGGCACTGAATTAAAAATGAGTACTGCTTATCATCCTCAGACTGACGGTCAGAGTGAAAGAACAATTCAAACAATTGAAGACATGCTCCGAGTTTGTGCACTGGATTTCGCAGGAAGTTGGGATGAACACTTGCCATTAGTGGAATTTTCATACAACAATAGTTTTCATGCTAGCATTGGTATGCCACCATATAAAGCATTATATGGGCGGAAGTGTCGATCTCCAGTATACTGGGAAGAAGTTGGCGAGCGAAAGATACTCGGACCAGAGTTAGTGCAGCAAACCAAGGAAGTAATTCAACTTATTCAAAAACGGTTAGTGACAGCTCAGAACCGACAGAAAAAGTACACTGATTTGGCCAGAAAGAATATGGAGTTCGAATAAGGAGAACAAGTTTTGTTGAAGGCATCTCCGTGGAAGGAGTTAGTAAGATTTGGCAAGAAGGGAAAATTAAGTCCAAGATTTGTCGGGCCTTTTGAGGTATTGAAGAGGGTTGGAAAAGTTGCCTACGAGTTAGCCTTACCGCCTCACATGCAACATATTCACAACGTGTTCCATGTATCAATGCTTAAGAAATACCACCCGGACTCTAAACATGTCATCGAATATGAGCCGATAGAGATCCAGCCAGATTTATCTTATGTGGAACAACCCATCAAGATATTAGATCGTAAAGAGAAAGTCCTGCGAAGTAAGACAATATCTATAGTAAAAGTTTTGTGGAGAAACCCCGGAATGGAAGAATCAACTTTGGAGCTTGAAAGCGACATGCTCGAGAATTACCCCCATTTATTCACTTAGGTGAGATTCTGGGGACAGAATCCTTTTCAAGGGGGGCAGGGTATAACGCCTTAGAAATTTTTAGTAATAATAATTATTTATTTAATATTAAATATGAATTATGTGGCGTATAAAATTTGTTGAGGAGGTGAAGTATGTGTGGAATAATATTTGTGGGCCTAGTTGATGATTTATATGTGATGTGTAAGCCTGGGGATTTTTAATTATATTTTGGGGATTTATTCCTATTTAATTATGTTATATTTACATTCTTCGAATTTTATAAAATCCTCAGGATTAGCAGAAATCCTGAAATCTTTTGCATTATTAACTTTATTAGTTTATATGACTTTTAAAAATATTTGATGAATTATTTATGGTTTTGAGAATTTTAAAATGATTTTATGCATTATTTTTCCATTCTATGGATTTCATCTTGTAAAATCCATATTTAATTCGTTTTTAATCCTAAAAATATTTTAAAAATATGTGGGTGATCGTAATTTTGTGTTCTTCATTTAAAAATTTTTAGATTTAAAATTTCACTCATTTTCTTAGTAATTCAAATTTTTGGAAATTAACTATTGATTATTCGGTAATATAATAATCATTTCCCTTAAAATATATTTCCCCCTTTTTAAGACTTCAATCCCTAAATTGAGTATCATTACAGTACTTGTTTCTCTCGATTTTTCTCGATTCCTCTCAACTCTCTCTCCGGTACATCTCTTAAATCACTTCCCCTCTCTACCGTAATATCTCTTTCAGTCTCTACGAATCTCTCCCTCCCCTCGAGTTGTTCTGTATCTGGTAAGTCTTTGAGGAGGCCGGCGTTGTTCATATTGTTTCGAATTGATGCTCTCCCCTCCCCTGTTCTCGAACTGCCCTGGATTATCCTTGTTCAAAACTTCTCCCATCCTGTTATCCTTGATTCCCCGATGATATTGCAGCTTGTGTGTGTGTTCGTGAAGTGTGGTGTGCGTGTGTTACTGGTGCTATGTGGGTGAGTGTTATTATGTGTGGGTCGTGTATTGTGTTGAGGAAGTGCTCGATACTTGTGATGCAAATTAACTTATGAAGGTCATCTTGTGATTCTTTGGGTTGTGACAATTTGATACATTACTACGGTCGGGCTTTGTTCTGACCTTTATTTGTGATGTTGCCGAGACTAGCTGATAATTTGATTATTGTCGACACTTTGTTGAATTAATTACTGAAATTGTGTCCGAATGTAAAATTGTGTAGAGTTTCGTGATTGGAAACCCGAAAATGGGTACCTCCGGAACTTTGCCCCATCGACAATGAATAAAAATAAATTGAGTCGATGGTAATTGGCAATGATGATTCTTCTAAGCCAAAATTTTAAATTTTAATAATAATTACCTTATAATTTTAATTTCCTGTTTTAAATTCTGGATTTATATAATTGTTTAGTAATATGATCAAGATGGATTATTGGATTGTGGTTGTATTACAAATGATAATTGTGTTGGTTGTGTCGGTTGTATCTCGACTGGCAGTCACCCGTATAAAGGGGATGCCGTCGAAATTTTCTAAAATCTTAAATTACTTTTCGAATATATATATGTATATGATTATATTACTAGTATAAGTATTACTTGCACTATATTTAATTATTTGCTGATGATTTGATAAGTGTTTGTTGGTTATGGATGAGGCTTATATCAGGGATTATAATTGATGTTATATGAATAAATAAATGAATTTATGGGATTATTCGCAAGGGTAGGTTAAGGTTAACTAGTGGTAACGATCAGCGAGCGTCGAATAGAATTCTAATATAGTGTTTATATTATGTGTAGATCCCAAGGACAAAGGAAAGGCAAAAGTTGAGGACATAGGGAATCAGCGACTTCGAGGAATACCTGGTTAAGGTAAGTACATTATTTCACTTATCTTTCAAGTGAAACATGCTCATTATAACTTGTTCTGTATATTAGTCAGATTTACTGTCGATACTATTGTTCAGTTATTTTTCAACGAATATGCATACCTAATTGTCCTGTTCCCGAACAATAAAATTGAACTTTTTGATCCTTTTCCCAGTGATATATTCCAAAACAATACCCCTCTTTATATCGAACTTGTCGATATCTAGGTCAGATGTTATTAGACCTCATTTATTCTTGGATTTGAGCTGTTGACCTGGAACGTGAGATTCCAGTATGTTTGGCTGCTCGAGGTGATCGATTGTTCCGACACCTGGCATTCAGATTATAGGATTGGACTGTTGTTTTTTATTGATGCCCTTCGGGGTGGACCAGATTCGTGGTCCAATGTTAAGGCCAATGTGTGCGTTTGTCCGGGGTTAGTGCGTGACTGATCAGCAGCCTAACCTTATTATTGTTTTTTTTATAAAATAGTTAATAGTCCAATTCTATTCCATTTCTTGACTTAAATAAGTTGTTATATTTCCAGATTCCCTGGGCACCTGAAATTGTGGTAATCATTTATCTTTATCAGACTTGCAGATTTAATTTTAGTTAATGCCTCCATTTATATATTTATTATTATTATACTTGCTGAGCATCATTGGCTCACTTTTGTGTTAACCCTGTTTTCTTCAGTTAAATTCGAAGATGTCTAGGAGGAGCGGACAGTCTCATAGAGGCAGCCAGCGAGTTGAGGTCCTAGGACGGGTTGTCTGTTGTCAGCTCTATTTTATATTATATTGTTGTATTATCAGTTTAGACAGTTCACTTGGCTTTTGGGTTGTAAAATATTATTAAGTAGTTTGGTTTTGGTTTGTAATAGCTAGTGGATGTTGTTTCATACTGTGACCTGCGAGCACTCTTGGATAGTAGTATTTATATGTAGTTATTTGGTTTGAACTTTATTATGCATGTGGACAAGATGATTCGAAGTATGATGGTTTGGTTGGATTACAGGTGGTTAGTTCGATTTACGAACACATCATGCCGAATTTCCTAAAATTTCTTCTATATTAATGTTTAATTAATTATAAAAACTATATAATTTTAATAATGGTAAGTGAGGGTGTTACAGTTTATACCTTCCTTGGAGTATGTAAGACCTTAATAAACCTTGATCAATCCTTAGAACACCTTAACAAAGCTTGGATCATCCAAAAGAATCAAGAAAATCAAAGTTAGTTCTTGAAATCACTATTCACCCTAAACTTTGGTGATTTATTTGAAAATGGAAACAAAGGATTTTGAAGCTAGGATTTCTAGGAGATCATTTATATGAAATATGGGACATACCATAATAATTTGGAGATCAAAAGATGGTTGGAAGTGGGATTTTGCTTCTTGAATTAGCTAGAAGTCGAATGGAATACATGGAGAGAGAATGGAGTTCTCTTGCTTGGCTTGCTTGATAATTTTGCATAAAGTGATGTGTTTTAGATAATATCTCATGTAAAGTAACTTTAATAAAGTGGTGTGTCATGGATGATGTCTTTTGGATGGATAAGTATTGGTGGTTTTGTGATTGAATGGTTAGATTAAGCTAAGCACTTGATTATGTTTCTAAGTATGGTAGTTACTCTTGTAACTACTTAGTTACTTGATGTTATCCACTAGCACATGCATGTATCTTGATCCCCTGCTTGTTTCCTTGTCCGGTTATTGCTTAATTCATTGATCGTTTGTAGGAATAACTCATTCGTTTCTAGTTAGGGTTTTACCGAAAACTGTCTTAATATTTATACTACCATTCTCCATCATTCTTAATAATTCTCGAATCCATTTTCCTTAAATCCCTTCAATAATTCCTTAAGTCTTTCAGTGTCTAGGGAAATCTCGGGGAAAATAAAAGTGTTATTTTTCAAAATCCGACAGCTTTTACATACACTCTTTTCCCCCCTGGATCACTAATACGAACTCAGAATTTCGTTCCGGGTACTTCTATATAGCGTCGTCTAATAATATTCCTAAATCCACCAAAATCACTATTCATCCATTTTTGTTTACTCATCCTCTTAGGGTTGTACAATTGTCCCTGATCTCTTTCGATCGTTCCTTAACCTTTTTACGGAACCACTGGACCAATAACAGATATCGATTTGGATGACATAAGAATAATCTTCTCCTTTAGAATTATCAAATCTCAATTCCCTAGGAGATAGATAATTCTTATCTAAAGTGTCAACCAATAGCATTCTTCATGGCATATAAACATTTGAATCCAAATCTATTCCTTTCATTCATTATCTCAATCGTTACATCGTAGTCGTGATCACTATTCACCATTACCTCAGTACAAAATAAAAAGTTTTAATTATATCCAAAATTTGGGGTTCTTACAGTCTCCCCTCCTTAAAAGGATTCCGTCCCGGAATCAGGTAGGAAGCAAAGAGTCGTTTGTCTATCGTTCACTTCTTAGCTTCCCGATCAATTCTTAATCGTTCTACCCTTTCCAGCACATCTTCCAGTGCTACAATCCATACTTTATCCTTTTTCCATCAACGTTGCTACTTTTCGTACCACACACTATCCGGGTTATGCTCTTACTCAATCTTATCCTTATTGATACCTGCAGTAACATTGGTATCACTATCATACTGCGAATTCGGAGATAACCTCGCTCGCACTGTGTATTTCCTGATCGCTTTAATCTTCGCAATCTCGATCAATATAGAAAAGTGGAAAGATTTATTGAGAGATCACTATGATCAATGAACATTTGTTATATTGCACAGTTAGTACAGAAAGGGGCCAGCCTTTAGTACTTGACAAGCAATTAAACAAGTTATGGTATTCCACTTAGACTTCTATCACATAGACAGATAGTCACGTAGCAGTACCTCCCCTCCTTAAAGGGTTGTTCTTCTCAATTCATAAAGAAGATGAATAAGAGAGAAGAAAAGAAAAGAGTTCTAAAGGATTATAGAAGGTTTTCATGATTGTAAAATATCATACTCAGAATTTACCTCTGAACTATAGAGGTTCATCAAAGAAGAAATTAATCATGATTATATCCAATACCATTTGATCGCAATCTCATGTGTCAACATATCTTGCTGCTTTGTCCATTATTCTATGGACCTATACTCTGGTTCAACCTTAGCAACGCTCACTCCAGAAATTCCTTCAACCTTTTAGGTTAAATCTTAGGTTTCTCGCTTGACACCATTGTTACTGACATTCCATGTCACGCTACTAGCTTTTTCATAACTATAATATTAACACTATCAGGTTGTCATCCCGAGAATTCATCAGAAAACCCATTTATTAATCCATTCATAACATTCCTTGCTTCACATTCCCTTGCTTTCCCAGTCTTTTCTTTATCAATCACATCCTTCTTATTATTTGATTCTTATTCACTTCTGTTATTTACTTCCACCTTCATCTCTTTATTGAGAAATCTTTTGCACTTGGCACCTCCTTATTGGTATCCCGTCACATTCCCTCTATAATCAACACATTATTCCAATTTAAATTCTCCGAAATGAATCTGGTCGATCCCTTTAACTTAGATTCAATATAATCTACTTCTACCAACCTTGTTTCTCATCACTTGTTCTTTTCTATCCGTGGTTTTCCACAGGTTGTCTTTCGTAAGTCAGACCAGGTCGTATATCTACCGGCTCGTGCTTTTATCATCAATCGAGCATCTGCATTTTACTGGCATAGCCTTGCCACATGAAAACCCGTTATGACCGTGCTATAAGTTTTGGGGGTAAGGCTGGCTCGAATACCACCGTCCGAACACTTTTAAACTCTCAGGTGGCCCAATAAGTCTCGGGCTCAACTGCACTTCCCTCCAAGTCTCATTAATTCTTTCCATGGGAATACATCTAGCATCATGAATCATCAACCTCATATTCTCTATCTTGTTTGCGCAAAAGTACACTAACAAAAACTTGCTTGTCATTCATAAACATGCCATTTAGCTCATTAATAGCAGCACTCTCTTTATCTTTACGTTGTCATCTACTTTCTTAGAAGAATTGCCATCGCTTGTTGTTTACGTAGTGCGTTAATAGCTAACCATACGGGTTTCAATCCTTTAGGGAGACAAAGTAATCACTATTCCTTATCTACAAGGAACAATTCCTGAACTTGATGTAGATATTACATGAAGTAGATAAAATTGCAGAAGAGCTTCAAGCATCGCGGCTATGTCAAGTTGATGAAACTATCACTCATGCATCTTCCATAGAAGACTGGAAATTTAATGGTTTACTTCGTCAATTTTGTATCATGGTCCTGGTTTGCCTCAAAACGTGACCTTCTACGGTATGTAATATGCTTAAGACTCCATCAGGAATCGAATCTTTACCTAAACTATTATTACCTTCGATTCTTGTACGATATCCAAAGGAATGTAAATTCCTCCACTCCGATATGACCTTCAAGGTCTTTCCAAATATCATTTTGTTTCTTCGGTATGAACATTTGTAATTATCCCTTTATACCAAGACTGTCGGCCACCTCATTGGCCTTTTCTGATAATAATAATTTCTTATAATCAATATTCTCTGGATACGTTCCAACTCAAATTTTTCTACCTCATTCCCATCACTGTTGGGTGAAAGCATTCTCCCTTAAGCTCTGCTGAAGGAGAAAAATATATCTATCAGTCTTTTTCCATAAGTCATTGCTTGCACCTACCCGTGGGAACTTTATCACGTTTATTCCCAATTCTACTTAGGATACTTCTTTTCTTAGTTCTTTCCTTATCTTAGGATAATCTTAACCTTTATAGGTTCAATCCATACTTCCTCCGGGTTTCATACATGCCTCATCTGGCATTATTGTTACTATGTCATACATTCCTTACCAAACTTCCATTTTGAAGTTCGGAATATTACCTTTTTCCTTGTAAGGTTTCTTAGGTCATCCTCATCATTCTTCCTGTATTTTCTAGGTACAGGGTATCACAAAACGTCATTGATCAATACTATAATAATTCTGTCTATGTTCTTTCCAGAACTCTTTTTAATAATCCTTATAGGTCATTGTTGCCTTAGCTAATCCAACTCATATCATTTGAATTCACAATGTCTTTATTAGGGTTAATGCCATCCCTTGGGCATTCCCCAGGGTTTGTCTTACTTTATGGATATCTTATCCTTAATTCAACTGCCAAGGAATTCCTGTATCCTATAACTGGCAATCAAATCCTGTATCCTTAATAAGGGTCTCTTTTCAATCATTCTTATTTGATAATCGATCGGTAGCTTACTGCTAATTTCTTCTTTCAGATAGTTGTCAACCTATTTTGCCTTCCAAAAAGGCAACGTATGCCTATCTGCTATCTTACAGAACTTGGTAATGGTAGCAAGGATGTTCTGGAAGATATTGGTCGAGTTCAACGTGAATCTCTTAGTGCTTATCGTTCTTCGCAAAGGTACTTGCCTCAGACAAAATTCCTACAGCATACTGTTCAATTTCTGACCATTTCTATACTCTCTTCATATACCTTCATTGTTTACTTTTCCTCCGTCATAATATATTCATGGTATTCATGATACCTTAACATCATACATCTTAAGTTACTATACTTATAACAATCGTATACACATGAATCACTTTAATACGGGTGACCCCATCCCAAAAAGGTCTAGTGAATTCCCAATCAAAACATGGGTTGTTCAGCAGAAGATTCCTACGATCTCATTAATGTTTCCTTTATATCAGAAGCCCTTGCAGTCGGTGCTTTCTTAGAAGCAACCCTGCTTTGTCCTTTCATTGCTGGTCTAGTCACGTGATAATCCTTTGTGACTTGGCCTTAACTGGCCACAATAAAAAATATATATATGATTTTAGGGGTTGGCTAATTAGCATTACCTTTCTAGCAATTGCTGGCATAGTGCCTTCTTCTTTGATACCCTTCTACCTTTCCAAAACTTTACTCCATATAAGTCTTAATCGACTTCTCGGCACCGTCTTCGGTCACCTTTCCTCTACTTTTATCTTTTCAACTATTCTTATCAATCCCGCGTGCCACGCAAGCTTACCATTCCTGGCATAACAGCCTTTTCACTTAAGTCAATCCCGGAGTTTCTTAGTCCGGCTGGTTTCTTACTTACATTTCCTGTTTCCGTCCAATCTCATTTCATCATTTTATCTCTACCATCGATTGTAATACTCAGGGTCCGTCTACTAACCAATATGACAGCAACCTTACCCAATCCACAGGGTTCGCTCCAGTTTCCATTCTTTTCAATGATGTTCTCTGATAATCAGAAAGACAAGGTTTGCCAAAATTCTCCGGATTTCTTTCCAGAATCAGGGAAATTTTGGTCAATCTATCCACCTACTGGCAACATTAAGGAGACCAGTTTCGAAACCTGAAGAATAGTTCTATGAACCTCCAAGCAGGTAGAACCATAAGTAGTTATAGTTAACGAAATAATCATCATCAGATTGGAAGTTTAACCTCTGGAGAGGAACCAAATATATACATCCCTTAGAAGGGAATCAACAGTTTCAAACTGAAACCTGTCACAACATCCTGATACCTATCCGTCCTGAAATTCAATATTGCCAAAGGTCAATGTACCTAACCACTAGTCTAAGAAGGAATATTACCGTCGGAGTTGGTTCTTTAAGTTTATACCTTCCTTGGAGTATGTAAGACCTTAATAAACCTTGATCAATCCTTAGAACACCTTAACAAAGCTTGGATCATCCAAAAGAATCAAGAAAATCAAAGTTAGTTCTTGAAATCACTATTCATCCTAAACTTTGGTGATTTATTTGAAAATGGAAACAAAGGATTTTGAAGCTAGGATTTCTAGGAGATCATTTATATGAAATATAGGACTTACCATAACAATTTGGAGATCAAAAGATGGTTGGAAGTGGGATTTTGCTTCTTGAATTAGCTAGAAGTCGAATGGAATACATGGAGAGAGAATGGAGTTCTCTTGCTTGGATTGCTTGATAATTTTGCATAAAGTGATGTGTTTTAGATAATATCTCATGTAAAGTAACTTTAATAAAGTGGTGTGTCATGGACGATGTCTTTTGGATGGATAAGTATTGGTGGTTTTGTGATTGAACGGTTAGATTAAGCTAAGCACTTGGTTATGTTTCTAAGTATGGTAGTTACTCTTGTAACTACTTAGTTACTTGATGTTATCCACTAGCACATGCATGTATCTTGATCCCCTGCTTGTTTCCTTGTCCGGTTATTGCATAATTCATTGATCGTTCGTAGGAATAACTCATTCGTTTCTAGTTAGGGTTTTACCGAAAACTGTCTTAATATTTATACTACCATTCTCCATCATTCTTAATAATTCTCGAATCCATTTTCCTTAAATCCCTTCAATAATTCCTAAAGTCTTTCAGTGTCCAGGGAAATCTCGGGGAAAATAAAAGTGCTATTTTTCAAAATCCGACAGCTTTTACATACACTCTTTTTCCCCCTGGATCACTAATACGAACTCAGAATTTCGTTCCGGGTACTTCTATATATCGTCATCTAATAATATTCCTAAATCCACTAAAATCACTATTCATCCATTTTTTTTACTCATCCTCTTGGGGTTGTACAATTGTCCCTGATCTCTTTCGATCGTTCCTTAACCTTTTTACGGAATCACTGGACCAATAACAGATATCGATTTGGATGACATAAGAATAATCTTCTCCTTTAGAATTATCAAATCTCAATTCCCTAGGAGATAGATAATTCTTATCTAAAGTGTCAACCAATAGCATTCTTCATGGCATATGAACATTTGAATCCAAATCTATTCCTTTCATTCATTATCTCAATCGTTACATCGTAGTCGTGATCACTATTCACCATTACCTCAGTACAAAATAAAAAGTTTTAATTATATCCAAAATTTGGGGTTCTTACAAGGCTTGTGTTAATGTAGCTTCGTCTCCGATAGCCATTAAGCATAGATTAACAACTTCTTCACTAGCTTCCGGAGTTTCTTCATCTTCACTTAAATCCCAACCATTTTCGGCCACGAGAATTCGTCCTTTTGAAAGCTTAGGGCATTCTCTTTGAAAATGACCCGATTGCTTACACTCGAAGCACACACCTTACATTTCCTCCAGAGTTTGTTCCTTGTGCTTTGGAGGAGTGTAAGTAGGATTATTGTTGGCATTGGCATAATTATAGACATTAGTATTTTGAGTGCCTTTGCCTTTGTTATAGCTCGTTGTCGGAAAATTACTTTTATAATTAGAAGTATAATTTTGAGAGTAATTTGGCCTTCCGTTAGAGTTGAAAACTCTTTGTTGGTTATTGGCTTTTAGGAAGCCTTTTTCGTATCTTTGAGCTTTGCTTTGAAGCACACGACAAAGTTGTCTCGTTAATAAAGCAATTTTGCTTTCATCGAGATCTTGGAGTTCTTCATTCCACTCCTCGTCGTTTTCATTTTCATCAATTAATATAGCTTTTAGTTCCATATTTTTCTTTTTGTCTTCCACTTTGGAAATGACCTTATCCGGTAAATTATCCTCTTCGTATGCACGAAGGTTTCCGAATAGACTATCAATGTCATAATCATTTAGATTATGCATTTCTTTAATAGTTGTAACTTTAACCTTCCAACTAGGAGGTAAAGATTTAAGAACCCATCGATTCTTTTCATTTCGGGTATACTTCTTTCCGAGTTGAGATAATTCATCGATAATGCGAGTAAATCTTGTTTCCATATTGATGATATTTTCTCCTTCTTGGAGTTTAAAGTTCTCGTATTCATGGATTAAATTATCCATTCGAGAATCTTTTATATCAATGGTTCCTTCGTAGGTAACCACTAATTTGTTCCATATTTCTTGTGCCGACTTGCAATTGTTTACTCGTTTGTATTCTTTTTCGGCAAGTGCACTTGTGAGAACCATTTCTGCTTTAGCGGTAGTATTCATCATATTTTCTTCGGCGAGAGTGTATTCACTAACCTTCTTTTCGACAATAACACCGTTAACAGTTTCGGTAGGAATAACAACTCCGTCTTCTATGGCCATCCAAACTTTGACTCCTTGAGATCTAGCATAGATGCGAAATCTCATTTTCCATGCTGCAAAGTTGGTGCCATCGAATAGAGGAGGGCGAGAGCTAGATAGGCCTTCACCACACCCGATGGTATTTAGATACGCCATGTAGGATCACTTTTTGTTGTGCCTGTAGATCTGCAAATCACTCAACAAACACGTTAAAAAGCACTGCTCTGATACCAATTGTTAGGTACCGTATAAGGGTTATATTAAGCTAGAAGGGGGGGTTGAATAGCTTAATTACCAATTTAAAAATTATTATGGCATTTTAAAAATATTTTCCCTTTTTAAATATTTTTACCGAGTCGTTAGCAGTTTATATTTGCGGACATAAAAGACAATGGAAGAAAATACCACGCATGAGATTTTATCCTGGTTCGCGATGGCGCAACCCCTAGTGGATTCGCTCACCCCTACGCCAGTCCCCGAGCTCCTCTCCGGACTCGAGATTTTCCATTAAAATAAACTCGCTCCTTTAGTAGGCGAAGAAGCCTTTAAAACCCTACAAATATTTGTCTTGGTGTGTAACTACTCGTTACCACCTCAAAATAAATTGAATAAAACACAAGACTCGTCTTGGTGCGTAACTACCCGTTACCACCTCAAAGTCGTTGTAAACCTACACAACTTATCTTAGACAGCAACTCCCCGCTACTTCTTCAAAGTTGATGTAAAATCTTTGGTGTAGACTATTGATTCTTGGCTTTTGTCGGTCTTGGGTCTTAGATGAAAGGTCTCGGGTCTTTCCTCTTCTTCACGGTGTGAAGATGTTATTTCCCAGTTATGCACCACGAGAATGTAGAAGGGGGGGTTGAATACAATCTCAACTAAATTCTTTCGAACTGATGAGGTTTAAAACAAATTGTTATAAGAACAGAAAGAAAAACAAGATAAACAAATTATCTAACACACATACAACACGAGATATAAAAAATCTCAGGTGGGTTAGCTTGATTGCTTAGTCCACCTGATGGTTG
Organism: Saposhnikovia divaricata; assembly: GCA_036435485.1. Classification (NCBI taxonomy): domain Eukaryota; kingdom Viridiplantae; phylum Streptophyta; class Magnoliopsida; order Apiales; family Apiaceae; genus Saposhnikovia; species Saposhnikovia divaricata. The sequence goes on along the minus strand of CM071597.1, from coordinate 59,169,099 downwards.
TATTTGAAGATAATTCTCTGCGTACGAATACACAGCTGCGGGTTACAATGTTTTAGTGTTTACAAGAAAACCTAAGCTATCAACCTTGTGATCAATGTTTTCTTCTCTACTAAAAACTATTGCTGCTCATACAACTTATTAAAACTATACGAAGACAAGTAAAAGTTACATGAAATGTGATGATACATTTCTGGTATAACTTGTCACACACATACTTGAAGTGGTAGCCATTTCTGAAATTATCTTGAAAGTCTTCTTTTCTTGATTTGGACAATCCCAGCATGCTTCAAGTCAGTGTATGTTTCTTTCTTCAAAAGTTACTAAGTTCTTGAGATGACTTAGCTTCCAAGCCCACGTGATGCTTTATGCAAAAGATCTTTTTGCTTTGGATCTTTGTCTCTGAAAGTAGCTTTAATCAAAAAGATAATCTTTTTGAAATTCAATAAGCTTTTCTGCTTATTGAGGTGTGCTTGAACTTCCCAGATATAACGGTTGATCCTTATGCATTTATCAAGATATCCTTTGAATCTTTCAGTAGAAGTGTAATCATGTTGGAGGTTGCTTCCACTCTTATTGTTGCCCTTGAAGTCGGATAAACAGTGACCGATTTCACCTTTCACTTGGAAGAGTTTGAGCCTTCAAATATCTATAATTTGACTCCCTACTCGTAACATCCTCTGTGTAATTGGCCACTGTCTATAAGTCACGGGTTGCAAAGTAATTCTGGGTCTAATCTCCATTCGATGTGTTCCTTTAGAAAACTCTAGTATTATTATGAAAACAGGTTAAGTTCTCGAACAGATGAATCTTGAGTTCTCGAATGATGACTTCTCTAGCAGTTCCTTTAACTGAGTTCTCGAATAACTTCTCGAACAGTTCGTTTAAGTGAGTTCTCGAATGACTTCTCGAACAGTTCCTTTAAGTGAGTTCTCGAATGACTTCTCAAAGAGTCTTTTGAGAGGACTTCTCGATTAGTGCATGTTGCAGACTTCTCGAACAGAGCAATCTGACTTCTCGAACTAGGACTTCTCGAATAGACCCTTTTTGTAGAGTTCTCAAATGACTTCTCGAACTCTTCTTTTCTTGATTTCTCGAACTTACTTGCATGGTTACAGCAAACTCTCTTTTGACTACTAATATCTGAATTTAGCATCCCAAGGCTTGTTATAGAAATAATTCCTAACTACATGCAGAGTTCCAATCTCAAGATATTGCTTTAGTTGATCTGCATTTAAGTTAGCTTCCTGATTTATTTGTCAGCTTCGATTCCTTGATTCATTTTCTACCTTGTGGTATTTGTTATCATCATCTAAAACATATATGACTCCACAATCTCCCCCTATTTATGTCTTTGAGAAAAGAACATAAATCCAGAGTGTGATGATAACATAAACCACTCTTCCGATTTTTCTTTCATTAGAGCAGAAAATATTGATCAAGCTTCTTTGACACAGTTTCAGGATTGTACTACTTACTCCACTTGAGTACTTAGAACTGCTCCCCCTATGTATATCATTTATTCTAAGAGTCTTGTTTTGTTTCTTCACTTGCTGGTTGTTCTGAAGGTAATTCTGACCCTTCTTCCCCTTTGTTGAAAGATAAAGAAATAGACTGTTTGAGATTGAAGGAAAAGTCTGAAACTTCCCTTCATGCTTACTTCTCCCCCTTTTTTGTTATCAGTAAGATTAGAGTAGTAGTAATTAGATTGAGAACCAGAGGGATGAGAAACTTGAATTGGCATGAAAATTTTCTCTCTTAATCTCTCTGTTTTTGCATCAGGATCTTGTTATTCCCAGATTACACACTTGTATAATTGTAGAAGGGGGGGTTGAATAAAATTCTTGATATTTATAAATTCCTGATAAGAACTCCAGAAATCTATAGAGGATAATTGTTGTATAAAGATTAATGCACAAACACATCTAAAATCAGATGGTTAAATGCACCACCTGAAGCTTTTATTTGAAGAAAACTCTGTGATACAAATGTACACAGCTGCTGTTTTATAACTCTTTGCTTTCTAAGGATATTCAAGAAAACCTTAAGCAAATGTATCCGTTTTCTTAGCTTCTAAAGAGTTGCTACACTTGGTTATATAAATCCCAAGTTTACAAGTACTACATGAATAAGATAATACTAATCTAATTCAAGTTGACTTGCTACTTCACTCCAAATACACATGTAGCCAAAAGGTTGTCCTTGTGAACAGACATGTCCCCTGCACCTTTCTTGTATTCATAGTGTAAACGGAATGCTTCTTTCTTCTGCGTTTCCAAAGTATGGCTGCCATACTCCTTTTTGTATCTACTATCAACCCATGTGATCTATCAGTCAAACCTGTCTTTATCAACTGCTAATCCCCAGCTTAGCATAGAAGAAAGTTTTAATGATTATCCGTTGACATTTTACACTGTCATCCGTTGATAATAGATTGAGCTGTATCCGTTGATATTGTAGATTTGAGCTGTATCCGTTGATAGAGTTCTGTCTTCATCCGTTGATACATTTTCACTTAAACAGAATTACATAGTATAGCTTATTTACAATTGGCTACCCTATTCTGCCTATCCATTGATGGTCAACATGACTGTGGATAAAAACACTATCAATTGATAACATAGAGATACTGCAGTATGCTACAAAACCTCATCCGTTGATGAGCTACCTGTCAACGGATAGAGTTATAAATCCTCATCCGTTGACAACTACAATACTTATACAATTTGATTGATTGTGAAGTTATCATCAAGTACAACATATTCCTAACAATCTCCCCCAATGTATACTTGATGGCAATAAAGCATAAATTCAGGACCTTGATAATAACAAAACATTCCTAAAGATATATATAGAACAATGAAAAAATTGTATTAAGCTACAAAAATTAAAAACAGAAAGTTTGAGAAATTTACAGAGAAGTGCTCCTCTAGACTGAGCAGATTAAAACTGTTTCTTCTCTCTGGTTAGCATCACCCTTGATTTTCCTTTTTTGACAGGGTTGGACTCAATCTGCATTTGGAGTTGCCTATAGAAGGCATCTTTTTCAACAACTTTTGGATCTAGCTTTTGTTGTAACCATCTCAGGTATTGAGAACTAGCCTTTGATAGTTGGTCTTTTAACCTGAAGAATCTCCTATTTCCATCTTCATCCCTGAACTCCAACATCCAGAAGGGTTGAATGTGGATTTTCTGTCCATTGTATGGGATCTTCATCTTCTTTGGTAGTCTTGATGGTGAGTTCCATTCTCTCCTTATCTGTTCTATTCTGTCTAGTATCTCCCCTTTTGCTATCTTGGAGAACCCTGTGTATCTCTTAATTGCAGAGAACACCTTGGTTAAAGTCAGATAATTTTCTCCAAGAACCCTCTGTAGTGGCCATGTCCTTTCCTTTCCTCCCTTGTATACAAAGACCAATCTCTCAGGCAAATGCTTGTATTTGTCAATTCCTCTTACTTCTGACAATTCATCCAGATACAGATTCATGCCAGAGTATTCTTCAATATCTGCCTGATAGATAAAATCATCCTTGTTTTCCATGATTGGCTGCTTAACAATAGCAGGCACCCTAGCAACTTGAATTGGTTTCTTTGAAGGTTGCTTCCTTGGTATCCTTTTCTTCTGTTTAGGCTTCTGTTGAGGCTTCAGTAAGAATGAAGGAACCTCAATGGAGTTAAGATTCATTGGTTCCTCTTTAGGTATTATAGGGTCACCATGGAAATTCACAGCTGGGTTGATTACTTGTGCAGAAATAGATATTGATGAGCCAGTAGTTTCCTTACTTACATTTTCTGGAGAGACAGGCCTCTTTGCCTTTGTTTTCACTCTGCTCTTGGGTTTAGATTTGGGGACTTCCTCAGGTTCCCTCATTTTATCCTCTACCTCATCCAATAACTCCTGAGCCAGCCTGGCTTGCTTCTCATCTGAGTTTTCATATTGATTTTCTTCACTTGGATGAGCTTCCCTTAGAAGTCTGGAGGTCTCCTCTCTTTTTGCTTCAACAAATCTAGGATGGCTGTTGGATATATTTAACACTTTTCCATTCCTTATAATTACAGTCATCCAATCTCTTACACTTTTATTTGTCTTTTCCTTGAACTCTTTGATTGAATCTCCCATTAGCTTTTCATCATCATCCTTGGGAAATGGAAAGTCCAATTGTAACTTGTTCTTCCCATTTGCTTTTGGTGGAGAGTAAGCTCTGGCTCTTATGTATGGTTCAAATTCTTTGACATAAGATGGTTCAGCATCATAGAATGTCGGAGCCACAATTTCTGGAGTGAGCACCTTCAGAATTGTAGTTGATATTGTTAGAGCAGAAGACTGAGTAGAGAACAGAGTTGATACAATTGATTCATTGATCATTCTCTCTGTCCTCATAATTCTTTCATTTGCCTCCTTGTTAATCTTTTCTAGGGCTTCTATTCTGGCTTGCCTTTCACCAATCTGAGATTTCTGATAGATTCTGAATCTCAGGCAAAACCATTTATTTCTTTACAGGGGAAGCCTCTATAGAAAAATCTGTTGGATTGACCACAATAGTTGGCTGTTGCTCCCCCTCAATTTGTGCTATCTTGCTACTGACAGCTTGAAATTGACTAGTAGTAGCTGCAACCTCTTCTTTTCTTGTTTCCTTTTTCTCCCCCTTTTTGTTAGCATCAAGGCTGGAGGTGAGGCTGCAAGTAGCCTTTCTAGTAGCTCAGTTTGTTTTGCTTGGTTGGCAATGATTTGCTTCATTTGAGATTCCATACTATCCACTCTGGAGGAAAGATGCTGAACAGACTTGGCCAGGCTATCTTCTTTTAACAGTTTGCTAGTCAGCACCTTCTGAGTGGTAGTAGGGGCTAGTGCCTCAATCCTGGCATCTAGTTGTACTTTCATTTCTCTGATTGCAGTTTGAACCTCTTGATGTGTTCTTTGAACAACCATTTGCATCTTGTGAAGTTTCAGGGAGGCCATTATTTGCTGAAGGACAGCCTTCCTCTGTGGATCTGCATTCTGGTGCTCAGCCATAGCAGTTTGATATTGCTTCATAATTTCCATATTGAAGTCACCAACCACAGTAGCAGTAGAAAATAGCTATTCTGGAGTATCCTCCATATTGATTTCTTCATCATTTTCTGTGCTAGCACTGTCATCATTGCCAAACTCTCCACTTTCAGCTTCTGAAGGTAGAGCTGTTAAAGCTTCCTTTGCTCTTTGTAGAGATTATGAGGTGTGCACTAGGTGCATTGCCTCCTCTGCCTCCATCCTGTTGTGTCATGACATGATAGGCAGAAACAGGATGAGTTAAAGTTTCAGGATCCAAAGAGATGGAGTCAATGATTGACTTATATTCTTGTTGAAATTCCATCTCTTTAGAAGCTTCATTAACCTCCATTAACTCACTTGCAATGGCTGGATCTTCCTGCCTTATTTCTCCAGTAGTCCCTTCTCTCCTCTCATCTCTCTTTTCTTGCATCAGGGGCTCCCCCTGGCTCACACCTCTCACACCCTCACCTTCACCTACTAAGGTGGAACTCTCTTGCTCTCCTTTTGCCTGACCTGAAGAAATGGTCAGCCTCTCATTATTTACCTCTCCTTTTGCCTGCTCACAAGGCAACCTCTCACTCCCTTCCCTCAATCCTAAAAGTGTTTCAACTACTGAGAACTCCTCTACATTTGACACAGGAATGTCAGATATAGCAGTGGTAGAGTGAGTTATCAACGAATAAGGGATATCCATTGATGGAGTAGTTATAGCTGTCAACGGATGGCTAGACATATGCGCATCCGTTGATGGAGAAACACTTGTCAACGGATGAAGGATATCCGTTGATAAAGGAAAGATAGTATCCGTTGAAGTGAAAACCAACACTGAATCTGTGGAGATTGATTTTTAAGATGATGCCAAAGATAGTAATGGAACCGGCTGGTAAAGAGTGTAACCAGCCATTAGCCTTATCCCTCAGAGAGAATGGGAAAAGTCTCAATTTGATCGCATCATCCGGCACACCATTAAACTTGAAAGTGTCGCAGATCTCAATGAAGTCCCTAATATGCATGCTAGGATCCTCCGTAGGAGCACCCCCAAACTGAACTGAGTTCTGCACCATCTGAATCGTGCCCGGCTTGATTTCGAAAGTATTAGCTGCAATAGCTGGTCTGACAATACTAGATTGAATGTCATTGATCTTAGGCTGAGAATAATCCTTCAAAGCCTTAGCTGCTGCTAGTAAATCTGCCATCTCTTTTGCTACTGCAAGTTCTTCTTCTACCAGTTTACGCGTTTGCAAACGTGTTCGCATACACGTTCAAGTACCTGAAACACCAAGAAACAACAAACTAAGTAAGAAAATCCGAGTCAGTGAACGTTAACGACCACTGATGAGAAGTAAATAAACTAAAAACAAAACACCGATGATCCCCGGCAGCGGCGCCAAAAACTTGTTTACACAATATCACGCAAGTATACGTGGTCACAAGTAATACAATTAAAGTTCGTTCCACTGAGATCTGGTTAAGTTCGTTTCAGTTAATGCACCTATTCAACAATGTATGATTTTAATTCACTGCCAAGACAATAAATAAATTGAGATTTTAATTAACTAGATTAAGCTAAGATGCAAAGTAAGAACTAATTAACTAATGAGAATTAAATCTGAATTACTTGTAAGAATAAAAACATGGGATCCTAACTTCATTATCTACTTCACTTAGAGTCGATGCTTTTAATCAATACATATGATGGTTTTGATATCTGATCGGATAACACGAAACAAGTAAAAGCTACCTCTTGGTATACTAATACCAAACTACGCATGCATCCACAAAAGAGATAGAAGATGGGTAGACACCAAATATGTTTTGACCATATATCTCTATAGAATTTGAAAACATAAAGGTTTAAGCACAAGTTATCCACATAGATCACATAGGGTAGCATAATATCTCTATTTACGTCACAAATCATGATGTTAAAACATCAACCTATCCTATGCTAGCATGGCAAGTTATAAATCTCAAGATCCACTCTTGTTTCGCAAGAGATTAACAAATTAGATGTTCGCGACGCATCTAAATACATGAAACACAACTATACGAGGATATAAAGAATTCACCACACATAAATCTTTAAAGCATTCAAACTACTAAGCTACATAGATAAATCCATTATAATCCTATGACAACGATTAGCTCATAATTGAACCACTCGTCATCATGGGATCTGATGAAACCATGATATAAAACAAGATATGAAAGAAAGAAGCAATAATATTAATAAAACAAGAGTTGAGAGAACAAATCTAGAATCCAAAATAACACAAAAGATGAAGTAGATCTGGATCCGTGCTTGTCACGAGCGTTGAATCCTTCTCCACTTTTCTCCCTTGCAGATCTAAGCTATGATACAATAAGAAAAACTATTCTCCTAATTACAATGCTAATATCTGTTTTAATAGGCTCTATATTTTTTGCCCAGCAAGAAATTACCTTCTATTACAATTAGAATTCGATTAAGGTACTAAAAACTATCCAAAATACAATTAGAACTTGAAAAGGGCAAAACATTAATTTTCCAGCCTTGCTTCACAAAGAACACGTGCGCGAATTTTAACTACATGCTCCCTGCAAATGGTTTCTGTCCCAAGTTTTAGAAAATCTCCCAAGCTTCGCGTGAGCTGTAAGATCGCTGAAAACGGACTTCTAGAACTCCATATATGGCCAAAACAGTGAAGACTCCGCAACCTTCCCGGAAAATCCGAATTTCAATCAATTTATTCTCCAAACACGATAGAAGCATCACCCATAATTGACAATCTTGTAAATCGACACAACTAAGCAAAACACATCAAAACTACAACAAACTTGAGGCCAAGTGAATTAATTTAAGCCGATATGGAACGCTACAAGTGGATATAAAATCCACTTCTCACACCCCCAAACTTAAACCGATGCTTGTCCTCAAGCATAAACAATTACAACTAACTAACTAACTAGTACCACTTCCGTAGGTGATCACGGTTGCATTTGGCATATGCAACAAGCCCTTTAAACCCCTAGGCAGCCCTAGTGGACGAGCAAGGTCTCGTGAGGGCCAATAGTGAATGTACCCACAAAATCCATCTAACTAAACAATACAATGCATGAATGCAACTAAAATGAAAATGCAACGATCCCCTTAAAACTAACCAAAACCAACTAGTAAGCAAATATCTTAGAGAATGCAACTAAATCCAAATAGAGCTCGACTCAGTTCCCGTATACTAACAATACATGAACAGAAACGTGCGTGTGTGCAATGCTCATCAGAAGTACTCCCAAAACTAGGTCAAGATCATACATGCTCTTCGTCAAGACAATCACAGGTTTATAAATAGAATAGACTGTAGACACTTCATAACCTAGAAACCCCTCCATCCTTATCCAAGGTAGACAAGAATCCATACTTAATTACTAACAACTACGACACATAATAATATATACAAGCATGCTTATTTAACCGTGCAATGGATGAGACCCCAAAAGGATTATACAATAATACCCATGTAGCGAGCGTTAGGTTAGTGGATCCCAGACTAGAAAGCCTTAGGTCACTAGGCACAAAGTCCCCGCGAACTTAATAGCTCGAGTATTAAAGAGCTCACCCTGGTTAATTTTTCATATAAACAATTGAAACTTTTGACTCTTTTTTTCTTTTTTTTCTTTTTTTTTTTTACTTTTTTTTCATATATGCCATCTGGAATGAGAATTCTCAATTCCAACCCTAGACTGCTCATATAAATATGAGCCAGTTACTAGCCATTTGACATCTAGCAATTATTGACAATTATTTACAATTTAGCATGAAATCCCTGTTTTCCCCCAAACTTAGACTTTAGTGATCCTACGCCATCAAGGGAATAACGCAAATTCTAACTATAATCAAGTGATTAAATCTCAAAGCATCCAAACAAGCATGACCCTAACCTAGCCCAAAAGCACCCAATGAGACTGTGTAATTAGTTTTGTTTCTGAAACACATAAGTCAATTTCATAGAAACTATAGGTCAACCCTCTATTTATCATTACCACACTCAATTAGACACCTACCTACCAATCAGAATTAGCTCGTTCTAAGGGATCATGAAATATGCATGCCATGAAATGCACCTAACATGAACTCACATGGTATACGAAATAAAAATAGAATGCCCTACATGAACACACATAATTAATACGAACATACATGCATAATTTACTACTACTAATATGCAAAACATGAAATCCTACATGAACACATAACACAACAACAACTACTAATCCCTCAATCCACCCCCAAACTTAAAATATTCAATGTCCGCATTGAATGGAAGTAATTACGAGGGATAGCAGAAAACATACCTACAAGGCGCCTTACATATCCTTCCCCATCGCAAATCAACATACCTGATTGGGAAAAATTCCCCATTCTTTAGCAATTGGCCTCAACAACAACCAATTAAATTCAACCTCCGCCGTCGAAGACAAAAATTTTGCAACACTAGCACCACCTCTCCCACGCTTAGGAGCCATAAGAATCAATACCCAACTCACAATAAGCTCAACCAATAATCACCAAGCAATATCACACCAAAAATAGCCCAAATTCCAAGAATAATACAAAATCCCCAAATTACAAGAACACAAATTCTTAATAAAAATAAGATTAGAGAAGAGATAAACCAACTACGAATCAAAGAGGTGAACTTGCAATTAATTCCTCTTTAAAATTGAATTTTTAGAGATTTAAAGAAGTAGAAGAGGAATTGGATTTGTATGTATGGGTGTGTATAAATATAAGATGATGGATAGGTTTGGTAAAAAATTTATAGTGTAGGAGAGATTTAGGATGGTATGGAATTGCTCTAGAATAGACATAGGAATTAGGGATTAAAGGAATTTGAATTAGGATAGAATTTGGGGGAAATTGTGTAGGCTAAAACACCAAAAATCGGCAGAAAAAAAAACTGAATGCTATAACGCAGGCGCAACCTGCGTTTCCCATGCGCAGACTGCGCGAGAGGCAGTAACACAGGCGCAACCTGCGTTACAGAGCCGCAACTTGCCCGAGAAACAGAAATGCAGGCGCAGCCTGCGTTACACAGGCGCAGCCTGCGTACTTTTCACTATTTTTTTTTAGCAAAACACTCAATTTTTTTCCTACATTAATGCGTGGGTTGCGTCCCACGAAGCGCTTCTTTAACGTCAATAGCTTGACGTTACTACCTCACCTCATGGCGGTTTCAAAAGAATAACTGAACCGTCCTCAACAGATAGACCATTCATACGAACGTTGACATATTGGTTGCTTGCTTTCCACAAATCTCTTCCGCCAGACTTCAACCTAATTTTACCACCCAACGGCCTAATCCTCTTCTTTTTCTTCTTCACACCTCTAAGGTACTTCTCCGACTCGAACGGCTGAACAAAACTTCCTTCTTCCTTATCATCAGTTTTCCACCTTCGCAACACTTTATCATGCCCATCTTCAAAAATCACTAGCTCATTATTCAAAAGTACATACCTCAAATATGGTGGAAGTTTCCCAAACTTTACACGCGAAAGATCTCGACTTGAAGAACTGTCAATGAAATCACGGATGTGATGCTTTAGCACGGGTATGTCTGACTTTTCGCTCAATAACTGATCAAACTTCTTTCTCTGACCCGTATCAACTATTTCCACACTGCAACATTCTTCATCCTCTGTCGGAAATTTTGTGGCCTTGAACACATTAAAGGTGACATTCTGATCTTGCACCCTCATTGTATTACGACCCGTAGCTAGAAAAGGCCTTCCCAAGATTATGGGAATCTTCTTGTCTTCTTCGAAATCTAGAATCACAAAATCGGCAGGAAATATGAGCTTATCAACCTTCACCAAGACATCCTCTACTATACCCCTTGGATACGTGATATACCTATCAGCCAACTGCAAAGAGATGTTGGTTGGCTTTGGCTCCGGTAGACCAAGTTGCTTAAAACAGACAAGGGAATGAGATTAATGCTAGCTCCCAAATCACACAAGCATTTGCCAAAAGACAACTTTCCAATGGTGCATGGAATTGTAAAAGTTCCCGGATCTTTAAGTTTAGGAGGCAATTTCTGTTGCAACACCGCACTGCACTCCTCTATTAAAGCCACTGTTTCAAATTCTTCCATCCTTCTCTTTCGTGAAAAAATATGCTTCATGAACTTTGCATATCTCGGCATCTGCTCCAATGCTTCAACAAAAGGAATGTTAATGGACAATTTCTTGAAGACATCCATAAACTTCTGAAACTGTATTTCTTGACTTTTCTGCAAGCGTCGAGAAAATGGAGGAGGAGGATAGATCTGATTATTCTTTGAAGATTGCTCCGGAGTAGACTTTTCAACAGGTTTCTTGCTCTTCTCATCATCAAGCTGATCAGCCACTAAATCAGATTTCTCAATCTCGGGCATTGCAGATTTTTCAACTTCCTGATTCTGCACTTCTTCATCTTCCTTAGCGGCTGATTTAAGATCTGTTGTAACCTTCCCCAATCTCAAAGTCACAGCCTTCACCTGTTCTTTGTCATCCCTCCTGCCTGGATTAGTCTCGGTATCACTAGGAAGAATTCCTTGTGGCCTACTAAGCAAAGCACTTGCAAGCTGTCCCATCTGGTTTTCCAAGGTCTTTTGAGAAACTGACAGGCTTTTAATCATCATCCTCAACTCATCCATTTCTGATTTTTCATTATAAGATTGCCCCACATGAGCCTGGGGCTATTGCTGCTGAAATCCCAGAGGTTGATATGGTGGCCTTGGAGCATATGGCTGTTGATAGCCCTGATTGAATGGCTTAGCTCCATACTGTTGATGAGGCTGCTGTTATTGAGCACCTTGATTATTGCTCCAGCTGAAATTGGGACGATTCCTGTTATTCGGATGATAAGTGGCTGGAACTGGTGCAGCAGGTCTCTGAAAATTACTCACAAACTGTGCTGATTCAGATGAGATAGCACACTGACTTGTCTCATGTGCGCCTGCACATAACTCACAAATACTAGCCACCTGATGAACTCCATAATTTGCAAGAGAATCCACCTTCATAGTCAATGCCTTCAACTGAGTTGCAATAGCTGAAGCTGCATCCACTTCAAAAATACCTGCTACCTTGTCTTGAGAAAGCCTCTGGGTTGGATTTTTATATTCATTAGCAGTCATCGTCTCAATAAGATCATAAGCCTCCTCTTAGCTCTTAGCCCACAGAGCTCCACCTGATGCTGTATCTAGCAAAGGTCTAGACTGTGCTCCCAACCCATTGTAAAAACCATTGATAACCATCCAGTCAGGCATGCCATGATGTGGACACCTACGAAGCATCTCCTTATAATGTTCCTAAGCCTCACACAATGATTCACCAGATTGCTGCTGAAATTGAGTTAGCTGGTTCCTTATTGCTGCAGTTTTCGCCATAGGGAAGAATTTAGTAAGAAATTTCTAAGCAAGATCCTCTCATGTAGTAATGGAACCGACTGGTAAAGAGTGTAACCAGCCCTTAGCCTTATCCATCAGATAGAATGGGAAAAGTCTCAATTTGATCGCATCATCCGGCACACCATTAAACTTGAAAGTATCGCAGATCTCAATGAAGTCCCTAATATGCATGTTAGGATCCTCCGTAGGAGCACCCCCAAACTGAACTGAGTTCTGCACCATCTGAATCGTGCCCGGCTTGATTTCGAAAGTATTAGTTGCAATAGCTGGTCTGACAATACTAGATTGAATGTCATTGATCTTAGGCTGAGAATAATCCTTCAAAGCCTTAGCTGCTGCTGGTAAATCTGCCATCTCTTTTGCTACTGCAAGTTCTTCTTCTACCAGTTTACGCGTTTGCAAACGTGTTCGCATACACGTTCAAGTACCTGAAACACCAAGAAACAACAAACTAAGTAAGAAAATCCGAGTCAGTGAACGCTAACGACCACTGATGACAAGTACATAAACTAAAAACAAAACACCGAAGATCTTCGGCAGCGGTGCCAAAAACTTGTTTACACAATATCACGCAAGTATACGTGGTCACAAGTAATACAATTAAGGTTCGTTCCACTGAGATCTGGTTAAGTTCGTTTCAGTTAATGCACCTATTCAACAATGTATGATTTTAATTCACTGCTAAGTCAATAAATAAATTGAGATTTTAATTAACTAGATTAAGCTAAGATGCAAAGTAAGAACTAATTAACTAATGAGAATTAAATCTGAATTACTTATAAGAATAAAAACATGGGATCCTAACTTCATTATCTACTTCACTTAGAGTCGATGCCTTTAATCAATACATATGATGGTTTTGATATCTGATCGGATAACACGAAACAAGTAAAAGCTACCTCTCGGTATACTAATACCAAACTACGCATGCATCCACAAAAGAGATAGAAGATGGGTAGACACCAAATATGTTTAGACCCTATATCTCTATAGAATTTGAAAACATAAAGGTTTAAGCACAAGTTATCCACATAGATCACATAGGGTAGCATAATATCTCTATTTACGCCACAAATCATGATGTTAAAACATCAACCTATCCTATGCTAGCATGGCAAGTTCTAAATCTCAAGATCCACTCTCGTTTCGCAAGAGATTAACAAATTAGATGTTCGCGACGCATCTAAATACATGAAACACAACTATACGAGGATATCAAGAATTCACCACACATAAATCTTTAAAGCATTCAAACTACTAAGCTACATAGATAAATCCATTAGAATCCCATGACAACGATTAGCTCATAATTGAACCACTCGTTATCATGGAATCTGATGAAACCATGATATAAAACAAGATATGAAAGAAAGAAGCAATAATATTAATAAAACAAGAGTTGAGAGAACAAATCTAGAATCCAGAATAACACAAAAGATGAAGTAGATCTGGATCCGTGCTTATCACGAGCGTTGAATCCTTCTCCACTTTTCTCCCTTGCAGATCTAAGCTATGATACAATAATAAAAACTATTCTCCTAATTACAATGCTAAGATGTGTTTAAATAGGCTCTAGATTTCTTGCCCAGCAAGAAATTACCTTATATTACAATTAGAATTCGATTAAGGTACTAAAAATTGCCCAAAATATAATTAGAATTTGAAAAGGGCAAAACATTAATTTTTCAGCCTTGCTTCACAAAGAACACGTGCGTGAATTTTAACTACACGCTCCCTGCACTTGCTTTCTACCCCAGGTTGTAGAAAATCTCCCAAGCTTCACGTGAGCTGTAAGATCGCTGAAAACGGACTTCTAGAACTCCAGATATTGCCAAAACAGTGAAGACTGCGCAACCTTCCCGGAAAATCCAAATTTCAATCAATTTATTCTCCAAACACGATAGAAGCATCACCCATAATCGACATTCTTGTAAATCTGCACAACTAAGCAAAACACATCAAAACTAAAACAAACTTGAGGCCAAGTGAATCAATTTAAGCCGATATGGAACGCTACAAGTGGATATAAAATTCACTTATCACCTGTACAAAACAATTGAACTTGCTATCCGGGTTATAAATGGATAGCTCATTCTCAGAAATATGCAGGGCTAAGAGCATAAAAAATCTAGCAAAGTAGATATTCTTGCCCCTAGCTTCTTTATTACCTAATTTAGTTGCCATTTCATACATCACTCGTGTGCTAAAATTATAATATCTATCAGTTAAGAGCATACATAGCATCACAAGCATGGATTTAGTAACAACATCAAAATTGCTAATTTTACCAGAAAAAGTTTTAATGAAGGCATCACAAAGATAACTCCATTCTTTAACCATGCCCTTCCTAACAATTTTGCCTAAATTATCAGTACTAAAAGCATAATTAATTGAATTAAGCATGGTAACAATTTCAGCATCAGTTGGTGCAGATGAACAATTATTCTCAGGTAATTTCAAACATGCAGTTAGGACATCATAATTAACCACATAGTTGTTACCCTTAAGAGAAAAAGACAGAGTTTCATCAGTACCATTGAATTGAGCTGATGTCCACATCTCCTCAATTACTTCATGGATGAGGGGTGTGGTGGTAGTCATAGCATACGACAGCCTACAGTTCTTCACGAAACTCATCATTGTGTGATAAACTTCTAGAGCATTCACAATATCAACATAGGCCGCAAACTTGTTCTTCTCATAGGTGAACCCAGTGGAAGACATCATCTTAACAATAGGCGCCATTGAAGTGTTTGAACTTTTGTTGCAGAGAGTTTTATTGAAGAGGATGCAGTTTACTTATGAGAATCTTGAAAGCGGATAAAAGTGAGATTTGAGAGCACAAGACAGCTTTTTATATTTTTCAAGAGTTGAAAATGAAATAATTAAAAGTAATTACCCATTGGTCAAAAGTAACTGTCAGTTAATAAAAGAAAATAAATACAGCCATGCCTATATATATGCACGTTTACCAACGGCTATATAAAAAAAATATGTATATCAACGAATATAAAATGAACGGTTGAGAAACAGTTTATCCGTCGATGATGTGGACAACCTGTTATCCGTTGATATACGAAAATCTAGGAATGTGTTTATACTACCAACGGGTAAAAGGATATACGCTGATAAAATAATTTTTCCTTAGACAAAATTTCTGCAGAAAATTTTTTTTAGAGTTTTTAATTCTCAAGTAAATCAAAACACATTTCTAGCTGCAATGCAATAAGATCAAATATCAATAGGAATTATGACAAATTAAGCATACCTAGTTCACCTACCAATCTTGTGAATGTGGATTCATCAAGAGGCTTGGTGAAGATATCTGCAAGCTGCATTTCACTTGGCACAAAGTGCATTTCTACTGTACCATTCATCACATGTTCTCTAATGAAGTGGTATTTGATGTCAATATGCTTGGTTCTCGAATGTTGCACTGGATTCCCTGTGATGGCAATAGCACTTGTGTTATCACAGAAAATTGGAATCTTCTTAACTTTTAGACCATAGTCAATAAGTTAATTTTTCATCCATAGAATCTGTGCACAACAACTTCCAGCAGCAATGTACTCAGCTTCAGCTGTAGAAGTGGAGACTAAGTTCTGTTTCTTACTGAACCATGAAACAAGCCTGTTTCGTAGAATTTGACAGGAGCCTATAGTACTTTTCCTATCAATTCTGCAACCTGCATAATCTGCATCTGAGTAGCCAGTTAGATCAAAACCAGATTCTCTTGGGTACCAAATGCCAAGGTTTGGTATTCCCTTGAGATACCTGAAAATCCTCTTAATAGCTATCAAGTGAGACTCTCTAGGGTCAGCTTGAAATCTAGCACAAAGACAAGTAGAAAACATTATATCAGGTCTACTAGCTGTTAGGTATAGAAGTGAACCTACCATGCCTCTATAGCTTGAGATGTCCACAGACTTTTCCTTAGTATTCAACTCAAGCTTAGTTGCAGTGGCCATAGGTGTTTTTGCAGAGGTACAATCCATTTAGTCAAATTTCTTTAAAAGATCATAAATATATTTTGTTTGACTTATGAAAATGCCCTCATTAACTTGCTTTACTTGTAAGCCAAGAAAGTAAGTTAATTCACCCATCATGCTCATTTCATACCTACTTTGCATAAGTTTGGCAAACCTTTTACAAAGCTTCTCATTTGTAGACCCAAAAATAATATCATCTACATAGATTTGAACAAGTATTGAAGAGCCATTGATATTCCTATGAAATACGGTTTTATCTACTGTACCTCTAGTGAAGTGATTCTCCAAAAGAAATTGAGATAAAGTGTCATACCAGGCTCTTGGTGCTTGCTTCAAACCATAAAGTGCTTTCATGAGAAGATATACATATTCTGGAAATTCTGGATCTTCAAAGCCAGGAGGTTGATGGACATAGACCTCTTCTTCCAGTTCCCCATTTAGAAAGGCACTTTTGACATCCATCTGATAGACCTTGAAATTGGCATGTGCTGCATAGGCTACGAAGATTCTGATTGTCTCAAGTCTTGCCACTGGAGCAAAAGTTTCATCAAAATCTATCCCTTCTTCTTGAGAATAGCCTTTTGCCATTAATATAGCTTTATTCCTCACAATTATGCCATTTTCATCTGTCTTATTCTTGAGAACCCATTTAGTACCTATGACACTTCTATCATCAGGTTTGGGCACAAGCTTCCATACTTTATTTCTATCAAATTGGTTTAGCTCTTCTTGCATTGCTAAAACCCAATCTGGATCTAGAAGGGCATCTTCCACTTTTTTAGGTTCCTCTTGAGACAGGAAGCTACTGTATAGGCATTCTGCTTGAGTGGCCCTCCTAGTTTGGACTCTTGAATTTGATTCACCAATGATTAACTCAAATGGATGATCTTTAGTCCATTTTCTTGCAGGTGGAAGGTTTGATCTTGATGAGGTTGCTTCATTTTCATGAGCATGATCATGTTGATTTAGCATTGAATTTTGACCCTGAGAAACTCCCCCTGAGTTTGTTGTCCTTGCAGAATTATGAAGTTGACTGTCAACGGATGCATCATTTTGCCTGTCGACGGATGCTTGAGAATTTCTATCAACGGATGCATCTATAATATTGTCAACGGATGCTCCAGAATGACTGTCAACGGATGCTTCAATATGACTGTCAACGGATGCTTCATTTCCAGTGTGAGCATCACTTCTAGTTGGGCCAAGAACTCTTGGTGAATTTTCATGGTCATGATCTTCATTTTCCTCATCATCATCATAGTACATTCTTCCTTCACCTTCATTCTCAAATTCCAACTTTTCATGGAAGCCTTCATCATTTAGACCTAGAATCTTTTGATCATCAAACACAACATGTACAGATTCCATAACAATGTTGGTTCTTAGATTATAGACTCTATAGGCTTTCCCTGCTGCATATCCAAAAACTGTTATCTCCATGATTCCTTAGCACAAAACACTTGCATCCAAAGACATGAAGAAAAGCTAAAGTTGGCTTCTTGTTGGTTAACAACTGATAAGGAGTCATTCCTCTAGCTTGATTAACCAAGGAAATATTCTGAGTGAGGCTTGCAGTGTTGACAGCTTCAGCCTAAAAATATGTTGGTAATCTTGATTCACTTAACATTGTTCTAGCTGCTTCAATGAGAGTTCTGTTTTTCCTTTCAACAACCCCATTTTGTTGAGGTGTTCTGGCAGCAGAAAACTCATGGACAATTCCGTTCTCTTCACAGAAGATCTTCATTGAGGAATTTTTGAATTCAGTGCCATTGTCACTCCTGATTCTTTTTACTTTGTCTTCAGAACCATTGTTTAGTATTCTGAGGTGATTGATGATGATTTCACTTGCACAATCCTTGGAGTGCAGGAAAAAAGTCCATGTAAACTTAGAAAAACCATCTACAATCACCAGACAATATTTCTTCTTTGAAATAGACATGACATTTACTGGACCAAATAAGTCTATGTGCAGCAATTGAAGTGGCTTAACAATGGATGACTCTATCTTGCTCTTGAAGGATGATTTCTTTTGTTTCCCTAATTGGCAGGCATCACACAGTCCATCTTTGATAAATTCCAATTGAGGGATTCCTCTAGCAAGATCCTTTCTTACCAAGTCATTCATAACTTTAAAATTCAAATGTGACAGCTTCTTATGCCATAGCCAACTCTCATCCTTACTTGCTTTGCTGAAGAGACAAGTAATGGATTCTGAGCATGCTGAATTGAAGTCAGCTATGTAAACATTTCCTTTTCTAAAGCCTGTCAATACCACATTGTTGTCCTCCTTGGCAGAAACAACACAGGCTTCTTTTGTGAACCTTACTTCATAGTCTTTGTCACAAATCTGACTGATACTCAGCAAATTGTGCTTCAAACCTTCAACTAAGGCCACTTCCTCAATGATGACATTGTCTTTTGAAATCAAGCCATATCCCTTAGTATATCCTTTGTTGTCATCTCCAAAGGTAATTCTAGGGCTAGCTCCTTCCTTGAACTCTGTGAGCAGGGTTGAATCTCCTATCATGTGCCTAGAGCATCTACTGTCTAGGTACCATAGATTCCTCATGTTTCCCTGCACACATCCAAAAGCAAATCAAGTTGATTTTGGTACCCAAGCTTCCTTGGGTCCTTTCTTGTTAGCCTTTGACTTTACAATCTTGGCATTCTTCACCTTAGATGTAGATGCCTGATTGATGGGGTTTGACAAATGCTTATTTGCATGAATATTTGATGCATGCATTTGTGGAAAATTGGCATACATATTATTCATGCTAGGAATGTTCCATGACATTTGTGGCATATTCACAGATTGAAAATAAGGATTAGACACA
Organism: Saposhnikovia divaricata; assembly: GCA_036435485.1. Taxonomy (NCBI): domain Eukaryota; kingdom Viridiplantae; phylum Streptophyta; class Magnoliopsida; order Apiales; family Apiaceae; genus Saposhnikovia; species Saposhnikovia divaricata. The sequence continues at coordinate 59,149,818 of CM071597.1, read as the reverse complement.
TATGGCATGTTCACATATGGATTTGAAAAACTAGCATTTTGATACAAACTAGACATAACAGGCATTGCTGGCATACATGGTATAGTTTGAGGTACATGAGCAGGAGCCTTGTTAACAATCTTGCAATTAGAAGATAGGTGATTGGCACTATTACAATTACTACAAGTTTTCCTAGGGGCAAACTTGTCAGGAGAATAATTGTTTTTCTTGTTGATGCCTATCTTACCATTTCTGTTCTTTTTCTTTTTACCCTTAATTTCTACCTTTTCATTATTTGATTTACCAACAGCCTTTTTGTTGTGTAAATCACCTGCCTTAGCCTTCCCACTAGATTTGGTTTGGCTACACTCACCAGTAACAAAGTTCTTGGTGACTGGACCGTACTTAATATCCAGTTTCTTGAGTTCCCTCTTACTAACAACCTTTTTTTGTTAGTCGACGGATACCTCTCATCCGTTGATGGTTCATCTGTCAACGGATGATCACTATCCGTTGATTCACAAATAGTCTTTAGATCCTCAAGGCAAGGTTCTAGCTCCTTTTTCTTCTGAGTCCAGGTCTCCTTCACAAATGATTCTATTCCCTGGACTTCTATTATATTTTGTGAAATATTCCTACAGCTTTGAAATTTGGCAATTATCCCTTGTTCTTTTTCAAGCTGGTCTTTTAAAATCAGTTCTCTTTTTAACACAGCTTCAAGTTCACTTTTAGCATTATTGCAATCAACTCTCATTTTCTCAAATTCTAGAAATTGAACTTCTAGAGCAGCATTTCTATCACTTAAAAACAGATTAGTCTCTTTAATCCTTTTGTTCTCTATAGTAACTGATTTAAGAGTAACACTCAAGTGATATAGTTCAGTAGATATTTCATCTATAACACTATTGCATTCCTCTTTGGTGAGCTCAGAGAGATTAGTAGAAAATACCTGATTGCTAGCTGAACTTGCTTCCTGCTCTCCAGAATCAGCCATCAATGCAAGGTTGACAAAGTCAACATCATCATCAGAATGATTTCCATCAGCAGCCCAGTCATACTCTTGGGTCATGAATGCTTTTCCTTTCTGCCTGAGAAGATCAAAATATTTCTTCTTGTAGTCAACAGCTTCAGTTGGCTTTCCTTTGTTCTCAGATCTGGGCTTCCTGCATTCACTTATCATGTGACCAGCAATTCCACAATTGTAGCATTTAATTTTGGATTTATCCACAAAGTTGCTTGTGGAATAATCCTTATTAAATGGCTTGGCCACCCCAGAGTTTCTCTTGAATTTCAGCTTAGAGAATCTCCTAGACAGAAAGGCTAAGTGCTCATCTATCTCATCCAATTCATGCTGAAGGATATTCAATTCTTCAGACACCTTTTCCTTGCTCCTGATTGATTCTGCTCTATCTTTACAAACCTCCCTGTTTGGTGTAGAACAAGCAGCTTCTATCCTTTCCTCATTCTGCTCCAAGTTGGCAACAAGTGCAACTGACCCACTTTTCTTTTGAGACTTCTCATTCTCTTCATCCTGCTCCATTTCTAGCTCATATGTCTTTAAAGTTCCATAGAGCCTTTCAAGAGTAAATGTCTTGTACTCTTGAGTATTTCTTAGAGAAACAGTCATTGACTTCCATTCTTTGGGCAGTGATCTCAGAAATTTGAGATTAGAATCTTTAACTTGATAGATTCTTCCATACAGTTTCAAACCATTTAGTATCTTTTGAAATCTACTAAATGTATCATTCAATGTTTCTCCACTCTTGAAATGGAAGTGTTCATACTGTTGGATTAGCAGTTGCATCTTGTTTTCCCTCACCTGTTCTGTTCCTTCACAAAGGGTTTGAACAGTGTCCCATACTTCCTTGGAGGTAGTACAGCTAATAACATTGTCAACCATGTCTATTTCTAGACCATTGAACAGTATATTCATCGTCTTTTTGTCTTTGTGGACTTCTGTCATATCTTCAAGACTCCATTCAGAAACAGGTTTGGGAATGAGAGTGTCAGGCGCATCTTCAGCAAGGCCAACTCTTGCTACAGTCTTCATCGGAACATGAGGACCTTTGTCAATGCAATCCACAAAACCCACATCAATGGACATGAGATGTAGACGCATTTTTACTTTCCAGTGAAAGTAATTCTCTCTATCAAGAACTGGTATCTTTACTCCATAATCCTTCTTAGACATGTTGGAAGTGTGCTGATCTTTAAACTTCAAATATGTTAGAAGCTTGCTTTGATACCAATTGTTATTCCCAGATTACACACTTGTATAATTGTAGAAGGGGGGGTTGAATACAATTCTTGATATTTATAAATTCCTGATAAGAACTCCAGAAATCTATAAGAGGATAATTGCTGTATAAAGATTAATGCACAAACACATATAAAATCAGGTGGTTAAATGCACCACCTGAAGCTTTTATTTGAAGAAAACTCTGTGATACAAATGTACACAGCTACTGTTTTACAACTCTTTGCTTTCTAATGATATTCAAGAAAACCTTAAGCAAATGTATCCGTTTTCTTAGCTTCTAAAGAGTTGCTACACTTGGTTATATAAATCCCAAGTTTACAAGTACTACAGGAATAAGTTAATACTAATCTAATTCAAGTTGACTTGCTACTTCACTCCAAATACACATGTAGCCGAAAGGTTGTCCTTGTGAACAGACATGTCCCCTACACCCTTTTTGTATTCATAGTGTAAACGGAATGCTTCTTTCTTCTGCGTTTCCAAAGTATGGCTACCATACTACTTTTTGTATCTACTATCAACCCATGTGATATGTTAGTCAAACCTATCTTTATCAACTGCTAATCCCCAGCTTAGCATAGAAGAAAGTGTTAATGATTATCCGTTGACATTGTACACTGTCATCCGTTGATAATAGATTGAGCTGTATCCGTTGATATTGTAGATTTGAGCTGTATCCGTTGATAGAGTTCTGTCTTCATCCGTTGATACATTTTCACTTAAACAGAATTACATAGCATATCTTATTTACAATTGGCTACCCTATTCTGCCTATCCATTGATGGTCAACATGACTGTGGATAAAAATACTATCAATTGATAACATAGAGATACTGTAGTATGCTACAAAACCTCATCCGTTGATGAGCTACCTGTCAACGGATAGAGTTATAAATCCTCATCCATTGATAGCTACAATACTTATACAATTTGATTGATTGTGAAGTTATCATCAAGTACAACATATTCCTAACAGATCTCATCCTGGCTCACTTCTCACAACTCACCTTCCCTTCCTAAAGGGGTACTCAACCTCTCCTTTTGCTCTCCTGGAAGAAATGGGAGACCACTCTTACACACACCTCACCTTTTGCCCTGGAGCAACCAGGCCTCTCTTGTTTTTCACTCTCTTCCCTCAGTCCTAGAAACCATGAAAGTTCACAAAGATTGAAGATAAATTGTTGTTTTAAACAGAGATAAGGTTCAGTAAACTGCCTTTAGAGAAAGCTTAGTGAACTGAGTGTTGGCTTCTTCATGAATTAAAATGAAGAATCAAGAGTGTTTGGAGTTGTATTCAAGTGCTTCAGTTTCCAAAATAGGTATCCATGAATGGAGCTGAATCATCTCATTTATAGAAGATTCATCAACCTGAATTTGAGAAATAGTTAAGAGTAACTTGTGTGTGCCCCCCTGTGTCAATGCAACTTGTACTAACTCCTGGCTAGATGACAAGTGTTATAGGTTACACAATTGTGTCCCTTACCCTCACTGATTGTGTTCCTGGTTGGGAACTTGATTCAATAGTTAAAGTTTGTTGAGAAACTAAAACTAGAAATATGGATGTCCTTATTAATCACTATGCCTTTTTAGGAAGACATAGGATGGCCGGGCTGGTTTTACACACCCTTACCTTCCTTGTTCTTGTGGTTTCTTGATGTTCACCACTTCCCTCACCCTCACTTTCCTCCTGAACACTCCCCTCAAGTTAAGATTTTCAAGGATTGTCAACTACAATTTGTTGAGAAACTGTAGAGGGGGTTTCAAAGATGGAACATTGTGAATATATGGTGTGCTGATTGGGTAGAGAATCTGGGGGACATTCCAGCACTTCTCATTTCAGCAAATTAAGGCAAAGATTTTAGGACAATAAAGAGAAATGCTGATTAAAATGAACTCAATACCTTAGCTAAGTGTACTGCTGTAAGAGCCTTCTCCACATGAAGGTTAATTCTCTTAAGGAATGCAGAACACCACTTCCCTTGATTGATCGAATTGACATTGTGACAGTAGCTGTACTTAGGAAAGAAACAAGTTGTAGAGATAGTTATGAATATTCATTTGAGTATCTGCAAGAGTGTTGTACTTAATCCTAGTGCCATAGTTAGTCAATTTGAAGCATGAGTTCAATCAGCAAAAATAAATACTTATTCATATGTTTACAGTTAACTAATAGGGTCTGTTAAAACAGAGTACAGACCAGTTATTTCTAATTAAGCTCTAATTCTAAGTGTGTTACACATGGCACATGACAGAATTATAGAACCTGGTTGATGCAATGACCAAGTTTGCCGTGTGAACACCATCACTTTATCATCGTTATCCTCTGTTGTCAGTTTGAGTCATTTAGAGTACTGCAAATTGGACACAAATATGCAACTGTGTAGCTTTTAAACCTCACTTTTAGGGTTAGATGGTAACGTGAACTTAGAATTAAAACATCATGAATAGTGTCTAAGTTACCATATCTATTCAGTTTGATTCAAATGAGTTCAAAACATCCTGATTAGATTAAAGATAACTGAATGAAATGTGTGCCAGACCAAAAAAAAGATCAGAAATACGCGTAAGTTGAATTAAGAAAACTAATTCGCATAGATTAGGTTATTAAGACAACTTAGGTGATTCAAGCACAGTCCAACTTAATCTTGTCTAAGCATTCTATGAAAGTCGAGACATAATCTAATCAGCAACTCGTTCTAAAGAGACATGCAAGTAGATCATAACCATAGAATCAACAAGATAAAGATAGATGGAAACTCCATTTCATTAAAATAAAAAAATTACAAGAATGGTCAGAAAGACCATTAAAATAAAAACAAAATAAAAACAAACTTAAACAAAAACTTAAATTTAGACCGCCCCACCTACACCATCTAGGCGGCCTTGGCTGGGTCCTCAACGTAGTCCTCCCGGTTGCGTGCCCGGAGAACCTCCAACGCTGCACACATGGCAGCGAGGTTCTTCTCCTCCTCGGTTAGGAGTTCTTCTATCTTCTCCTGGAGCGCCAGCACCTTCTCATAGAAGGGCATGGCCTCAAACTCTTCGACGGAAACCTTCAGAATGCTCTTAGTCATTTTGGTTGAAGAGAAGGAAGAAGAGTGTTTTGTTTTTGTTAAGATTGAGTCTAAATAATGTCTACCCCTTCCTATTTATAAGCTCGGAAGTCCTAAAGACATGACTTAATATCTAGGAAATAAACGGGTGCAAGGTTAAGCAAAGGTCACACCTCTTTAATACACACTAACGCATGCAAAAGAGATTACACGGTGTCCTAGACTAATCCTGACAGATCATTTAGAAACGATAAAAAGTAAAATATTATGTGTGTTATTTGTTCCAAAATCATTTAAGTCTGACAGCTTAAGTCTAATCAACTCGAGCTAGATAATTTTAGAGAATAGAGCACACAAAGCATTTGAGTATTCTGGACACAGAATAAAGCATTTAAATAATATCAATAATTAATTAAACTATTCGACATCCCAAATATCGACCATTTGACTTGTTTGAACATTTACTTATTCGATATCTCTCATCATTTGACTAGTCGATATCTCTAGTTAGAAGACTAGTTCGATATCTCTGAAAAACTAGTTGATTTATATCTCAAGCATAATATCCATTCGACAACTCAAAGAAGTACACATATTCATTCGATATCACTAGGAAATTAAGTGTTCGATATCTCTAGAATAATCATGCAAATAGTCAAATAAAAGAAATAAAATCCAGAGAACAAAATTCACTGGCTGCAACAAATTGAACAGATATTAAAGATTATGAAAAGTTCAACATACCAAGCTCACTTACCAACCTTGAGAAGGTTGCTTCATCCAGAGCTTTAGTAAATATATCTGCTAATTGTTTCTCACTTGGAACAAAATGAAGTTCCACAGTACCTTCCATCACATGTTCTCTGATGAAATGGTATTTGATGTCTATGTGCTTAGTTCTTGAGTGTTGCACTGGATTCTCAGAAATTGCAATTGCACTAGTGTTGTCACGGAAAATTGGAATCTTCTCAACCTTAACTCCGTAGTCAATCAATTGATTTCTCATCCATAGAATCTGTGCACAACAACTGTAACACCCCCAGATCCGGGGTCAGGGATCTGGTCGTTACCGACTCAATTCCCATCCATAATTCAACATAAATAATAAATTACAACCTTGTGACCCAAAACAATAACATAAAACACACCCGTTATAGTCCCAGAGATGAAATCAGAGTAACTACCAAATTTAGTTCTTACAATCCAAAAAGAATTACAATATGAATACGTACTCTTTGCCATCCATTTACATAAGTCATACTAGTCCATATATTTGGTACTGAAAGAATGAATCTATCCTACCAATAGCTTTCTCTTCGGCTCTGGTAGTCTCATCGTCCTCGCCAGCGTCGAGTGCGCCTTGTGCGAGTCATCTGGTCTAGCTGTTGTTGTGATATAATAATAAAGCAAGGGTGAGCAATAACCCACCAACAATAATATTTAACTGAACGATAGTATATAACAGTTCAAAAGTATCTTTCAAACCATATGCCATGCATTTATGGAAATGATGCCAGTATAATATGAACGATGAAGTTACAATGTAACTTAAAGTATTTATTTTTTGGAAATATCTACTAAGTCAAAATAAGCAAGATATTATCATTTATCATATAAAGAGGTACTTGCAAGGAAAATATTGCGATTCCAGTTATTAACATTTTTTCGAAGTCCAACAACCTGAAAGAAGTCTATTCGATACGTGTTGCGGAAGACACCGTCAACCTGAAAGAAGTCTCTTCGATACGTGTTGCAGGGAATTCCCAATTTGGGAGATGAACCAATACTGGAGTCATCACGCGCCAGCTGTCCCACTCCCTGATGATCAGTCGGGGATGGTACAGCCCAATATAGTTTACTACCGGTAGAAGGAAGAACTGACGGCTCCACTTGTAGATTGCCTTTAATAGTAACTCCCTGGCCAATGATTAGGCTTTGTGATGGACCGCGCGACTCGGCTTCTTACACACGACTCCTAGTTCGAATAAATCCACAGCATTGAAATTTAGAGTTTGTCCTCCCTTCCCCAAGTGAAATACTTGTTGATAAGACTCCACAAAGTAGTCGTATCTAGTTGGAAAGGAAAACTCACCAACATTTCCCAAGCTTTTGCTTGTTAATGGATATCAACTTGTTCCAACAATTTTACCCCTCGAATGATGAGAAGGTACACATAGACTTAATGAGTCCGTAGCAACCAAGTTGCGAGTGAAAAGGATATATTATGACCGGGAAGTCGACAAGATAAATAGCCTTTCTCAAGTAAGGTTCCCTTATAATTTAAGAGATAGATTCGAGTGAAGAATGGAAACTTGAGGACCTTTCTTAATATAATATTAATCGTATGACTCCGAAGAATTTTCGGAATGATCGAAGGTCGAAGACAATATTTGAAGAATAATAAACAACATTGAAGTTGTTTCCAAGTATAGAATAAATATTTATAGAATATTTATTGAGTCGGAAGTATTTAATGAATGAAAAAATATTTTACATAATGTCTGGAGGTGAAAGGTAATCTCCAAATAATATAAATCATTTTAAAAAGAATTTAAAGGAATTAAATAAATATTCCAAGAATATTTATTAACTCAATAATAATTACGGAATATTATTAAATCATAATATTGCTTGTAAGAAATCCTCGAATGAATATATATAATTATTTACTAAATAAATCACTCCTTAAATGAATATTCAAAATAATATTCATTAATAATTAGACTCCAATAAGTATTTAAAATAATATTCAATAAATGAGTCAAACTTTAAATGAATATTTGAAAAATAATATTCATTTAATACATAATCCTCTAAATGAATATCCAAATAATATTTCTTTAGTAATCGAAACTTTAAAGGAATAATCGAAATAATATTCCTTAAGTAAATAGAACTTCCAATGAATATTTTAAAATAATATTCATCAAGTATATAAACCGTAAATGAATATTCGAAAGTAATATTCATTTAATAAATAACATTCTAATGAATATCAAAATAATATTCATTAAATAATCAACTCTAAATGAATATTCGAAACTAACATTCATTTAATATCTCTCGACCGAGATAATACTCAAATAACATTCCTCGAAATATTTCCAAATAATTGATACTTTATGGAATATAAATAACGTTTAATAATAACATTCCTCAGATAAATAATAATCTGTCGTTGGAATCCCTCCGGGTTTCCACGACTATCTATATCTCAAAAAACCGACTCCCGATCTATATTTAAGAATGAATATCATATGCCATTCGCTAAGGGTCTTACCAAAACAATTCGGCTTATAGCTGATAATTCGTATCTAGTCTATAAGCCAATATCAATTTAGGGAACAAGTATCACAAAAACCAGAGTCACAATATAATTGGAAACAGGCATGCATGCGATGGCATATGTAAAACAGAAATCATATACATATATTATCACAACAACAGGTTCAAAGGTTTGAACACTTGCCTGGTAATCAGGTGTGGGTGGAGATAGCGTGCCCTGGGTCTGCTCGATGATCTATAAACAATCAGAACATTCGAGATTAACCACTTAACACCTTTTAAAAGTTTAAGTATAAACTTCACTTAAGTCGAAACACGTTTTCGAATTATCCCGTTATACACTTTTTAGTGTAACTCTTTTTATTACCGATACGATCCGACATTTGTTCGTTATTACGACATGTCATCATACCCACACTCGGTATATACGTAAGTCGTATAAATTCTAAAGTCGATCGATTACGAACCGAGATTATACCTCGAGTTTTATCGTTCGTTTTCTAAGTCATAACCAAAGTTATACTTTTAAGGGGTTCGTTCGCGTTTAACCTTGATTCGAACATTTTTATAAAATCGGAAAATGATCCGTTTCACATGAGGTTTTCTCTCACACCTTCCTTTTTAACTCTAGTATTTAATTACCAAGATTCGCCACTGACTTACGTATTTTACGAGGGTTCAATTTCAGTTACGAATTCTCGTTTACGGTTTCGAACTACTTTTAGTATATCGGCCATAACTCCTAAACCGTAAGTCGGAATGTTTCGATTCTTGCGCCAAAACGATCTATGGCTCGAGATCTACAAGGGCATGTCATTTATTCATCAAGGCCAGAAACTCATCCTAACTGTTATGCACGGTTTTCTAGAGGTTAACGAAAATCGGGCATTACGACGGCTATAACTCGGATATTTCCAAAATAAAAAACCTCCAAATAATCATTCAATCCACCACCAACACTCATGGGCACTATTATCATCTCCCTCACTGTCTCAACAGGTCTTGGAGCCACAAAACATATATTAACCTTTTTATAACACCCACACAACATACATGTTCTAAATCATGAATACAAGCCATAAACATTATCAAATCTCATCTAAAACTCAAATCAAAGACTAGGGTTCTTGAAGTTTATACCTTCCTTAGAGTATGTAAGAACTTAATAAACCTTGATCAATCCTTAGAACACCTTAACAAAGCTTGGATCATTCAAAAGAATCAAGAAAATCAAAGTTAGTTCTTGAAATCACTATTCACCCTCAACCTTCTTGATTTTATATCTCAAGATTGGCATGTAATTTGAAGATGAAATTCATAGGATATCTTAGTTATGAAATATAGGACTCACCTTAATTTTCTTTAGATTTAAACATGGATGGAAGTTGGATTTTGATTCTCCATTTTATGAAAAAGCCGAATGGAGCTTTCAAGAGAGGAAGGAGTTGGTTTGCTTGCTTTTTGCTCTCATCCTTGTCTAAAGTGTATTATTGATATGCTTCAATAATATCTTGGTCATAAAGTGGCTTTATTAAAGTTAGTAGGTCATGGATGATTCAAGAACCAAGTGGCCAAGTGGTGTGTTAAGTGATCTTGTATCACTTGGTTTGTTTACAATCTTGCTAGTTAGCATTGTACTAGCTTGGTTACTTGATCTTATCCACTTGCACATGCATATATCTTGATCCCCTGCTTGTTTCTTTTTCCGGTTATTGCTTAATTCGTTGATCATTCGGAGGAATAACTCATTCGTTTCTAGTTAGGGTTTTACCGGAAACTGTCTTAATATTTATACTACCATTCTCCATCATTCTTAATAATTCTCGAATCCATTTTCCTTAAATCCCTTCAATAATTCCTTAAGTCTTTCAGTGTCCAGGGAAATCTCGGGGAAAATAAAAGTGCTATTTTTCAAAATCCGACAGCTTTTACATACACTCTTTTTCCCCCTGGATCACTAATACGAACTCAGAATTTCGTTCCGGGTACTTCTATATAGCGTCGTCTAATAATATTCCTAAATCCACCAAAATCACTATTCATCCATTTTTCTTTACTTATCCTCTTAGGGTTGTACAATTGTCCCTGATCTCTTTCGATCGTTCCTTAACCTTTTTACGGACCCACTAGACCAATAACAGATATCGATCTGGATGACATAAGAATAACCTTCTCCTTTCGAATTATTAAATCTCAATTCCCTAGGAGATAGATAATTCTTATCTAAAGCGTCAACCAATAGTATTCTTCATGGCATATAAACATTTGAATCCAAATCTATTCCTTTCATTCATTATCTCAATCGTTACATCGTAGTCCTAATCACTACTCACCAATACCTCAGTACATAATAAAAAGTTTTAATTATATCCAAAATTTTGGGTTCTTACAGTCTCCCCTCCTTAAAAGGATTCCGTCCCGGAATCAGGTAGGAAGCAAAGAGTCGTTTGTCTGTCGTTCACTTTTTAGCTTCCCGGTCAATTCTTAGTCGTTCTACCCTTTCTCCGCATATCTACTGGTGCTACTATACGTATTTTATCCTTTTCCATCTACTTTGCTACTTTTCGTACAACACACTATCCGGGTTATGGTTTTACTCAGTCTTATCCTTATTAATACCTGCAGTGGCTTCGATATCACTATCGTGCTGCGAATTAAGAGATAACCTTACTCGCACTATGCATTTCCTGATTGCTTTAATCTTCGCAATCTCGATCAATATAGAGAAGTGGAAAGATTTATTGAGAGATCACTATGATCAATTGAACATTTGTTATATTGCATAGTTAGTACAGAAGGGGGCCAGCCTTTAGTACTTGACAAGCAATTAAACAAGTTATGGTATTCCACTTAGACTTCTATCACATAGACAGATAGTCACGTAGCAGTACCTCCCCTCTTTAAAGGGTTGTTCTTCTCATTTCATAAAGAAGATGAATAAAAGAGAAGAAAAGAAAAGAATTCTAAAGGATTATAGAAAGTTTTCATGATTGTAAAATATCATACTCAGAATTTACCTCTGAACTATAGAGGTTCCTCAAAGAAGAAAATAATCATAATTATATCCAATACTATTTGATCGCAATCTCACGAGTCAACATATCTTGCTGCTTTGTCCATTATTCTATGGACCTATACTCTTGTTTAATCTTAGCAATGCTTACTTCAGAAAATTCCTTCAACCTTTTAGGTTAAATCTTAGGTTTCTCGCTTGACACCATTGTTACTGACATTCCATATCATGTTACTTGCTCTTTCATATTCATAACAATAATTCTATCAGGTGGTCATCCCAAAGGTTTGTTAGAAAACCCATTCATTAATCCATTCATAACATTCCTTGCCTCACATTCCATAGTTGCTTTCCCAGTCTTTTCTTTATCAATCACATCCTTCTTATTATCTGATTCTTACTTACTTCTGTTATTTACTTTCACCTTCGCCTCTTTATTGAGATATGTTTTACACTTGGTACCTCCTTATTGGTATCCCGTTACATTTACTCTATAATCATCACATTATTCCAATTGAAATTCTCCGAAATGAATCTGGCCGATCCCTTTAACTTAGATTCAATATAATCTACTTCTATCAACTTGTTTCTCATCACTTATTCTTTTCTACCCGCGGTTTTTCACAGGTTGTCTTTCGTAAGTCAGCCAGGTCGTACATCTACCTGCTTGCACTCTTATCATCTGTTGAGCATCTGCATTTTACTGGTGCAGCTTTGCCACATGAAACACGTTACTACCATGCTATAAGCTTTGGGGGTAAAACTGGCTCGATTGCCACCTTCCGAACACTTTTAAACTCTCAGGTGGCCTAATAAGTCTCGGGCTCAACTGCCCTTCTCTCTAAGTCTCATTAATTCTTTCTACGGGAATACATTTAGCATCATGAATCATCAACCTCATATTCTCTATCTTGTTTGCGCAGAAGTACACTAACACAAACTTGCTTGTCATTCATCAACATGCCATTTAGCTTATCAATAGCAGCACTTTCTTTATCTTTACGTTGTCATCTACTTTCTTAGAAAAATCACCATCGCCTATTATTTACGTAGTGTGTTAATAGCTAACTATACGGGTTTCAATCCTTTAGGGAGACAAAGTAATCACTATTCCTTATCTACAAGGAACACTTCCTGAACTTGATGTAGATATTACATGAAGTAGATAAAATTGCAGAAGGGTTTCAAGCATCGCAGCTATGTCAGGTTGATGAAACTATCACTCATGCAGCTTCCATAAAAGACTGGAAACTTAACGGTTTACTTCGTCAATTTTGTATCATGGTCCTGGTTTGCCTCTAAACGGGACCTTATACGGTGTGTAGTTTGCTTAAGACAATATCGGGAATCGAATCTTTACTTAAACTATTATTACCGTCGATTCTTGCACATTCATCAGAAGGAATGTAAATTCCTCCACTCCGATATGACCTTCAAGGTCCTTCCAAATATCATTCTGTTTCTTCGGTATGAACATTGTAATTATTCTTCTATACTTAGACTGTCGTCCACCTCATTGGCCTTTCCTGATACCAACAATTTCTTGTAATCCATGTTCTCTAGATATATTCCAACTCAAACTTTTCTACCTCATTCCCGTCACGGTTGGGTGAAAGCATTCTCCCTTAAGCTCTGCTGAAGGAGAAAAATATATCTATCAGTCTTTTTCCATACGTCATTGCTTCCACCTACCCGTGGGAACTTTATCACGTTTATTCCCAATCCTACTTAGGATACTTCTTTTCTTAGTTCTTTCCTTATCTTAGGATAATCTCAACCTTTATAGGTTCAATCCATACTTCTTTCATACATGCCTCATCTAGCATTATTGTTACTATGTCACACATTCCTTACCAAACTTCCATTTTGAAGTTCGGAATATTACCTTTTTCCTTGTAAGGTTTCTTAGGTCATCCTCATCATTCCTCCTGTATTTTCTGGGTACAGGGTATATCAAAACGTCATTGATCAATACTCTAATAATTCTATCTATGTTCTTTCCAGAACTCTTTTTTAATAATCCTTACCGGTCATTGTTGCCTTAGCAAGTCCAACTCATATCATCTGAATTCATAATGTCGTTATTAGGGTTAATGTCATCCCTTGTGCATTCCCCAAGGTTTGTCTTAATTTATGCATATCCTATCCTTAATTCAACTGCCAAGGAATTCTTGCGTCCTGTACTTGGCAATCAAATCATGTATCCTTAATAAGGGTCTCTTCTCAATCATTCTCATTTGACAATCGATCAGTGGCTTAATGCTAACCTCTTCTTTCAGATAGTTGTCAGCCTATTTGACCTTCCAAAAGACAACGTAGGTCTATCTGCTCTCTTACAGAACTTGGTACTGGTAGCAAGGATGTTCTGGAAGATATTGGTCGAGTTCAATGTGAATCTCTTAGTACTTATCGTTCTTCGCAAAGGTACTTGCCTCATACAAAATTTCTACAGCATACTGATCAATCTCTGACCATTTCTATACTCTCTTCATAAACCTTCGTTGTTTACTTTCCTTAGTCATAATATATTCATGGTATTTATAATACCCTAACATCAAACATCTCAAGTCACTATACTTCTATTTTTACTCGTAATCTTGGACAATCATATATACATGAATCACTTTAGTACGGGTGACCCCATTCCAAAAGTCTAGTAAATTCCTAATCCAAACATGGGTTGCAAAGGGTTCAGTAGAAGATTCCTACAATCTCATTAATATTTCCGTTATATCAGAAGCCCTTGCAGTCGGTGCTTACTTAGAAGCAACCCTGCTTTGTCCTTTCATTGCTGGTCTAGTCACTTGATAGTCCTTTGTGACTTGGCCTCAACTGGCCACACTAAAATAAAAATATATGATTTTAGGGGTTGGCTAATAGCATTACTTTTCTTAAGAATTGCTGGCATAGTGCCTTCTTCTTTGATACCTTTCTACCTTTCCAAAACTTTACTTCATATAAGTCTTAATCGACTACTTGGCACCGTCTCCGGCCACGTTTCCTTTATTTTTATCTTTTCCACTATTCTTATCAATCCCGTGTGCCACGTAAGCTTACCATTCCTGGCATAACAGCCTTTTCACTTAAGTCAATCCCGGAGTTTCTTAGTCCGGCTGGTTTCTTACTTACATTTCCTGTTTTCGTCCAATCTCACTTCATCATTGTATTTCTACAATCAATCGCGATAACCGGGGTCTGTCCACCAACCCATATAGCGGTTACTTTGCCCAATTCACGGGGTTCGCCCCAGTTTCTACTCTCTTCCATGATGTTCTCTGATAATCAGAAAGACAAGGTTTGCCAAAATTCGTTGAAGTTCTTCCCAGAATTATGTAAATTTTGGTCAATCTATCCATATACTGGTAACATTAAGGAGACCAGTTTCAAAACCTGAAGAATAATTCTATGAACCTCCAAGCAGGTAGAACCATAAACAGTCATAGTTAACGAAATAATCGTCATCAGATTGGAAGTTTAACCTCTGGAGAGGAACCAATTATTTACATCCCTTAGAAGGGAATCAACAGTTTCAAACTGAAACCTGTCACAACGTCCTGATACCTATACGTCCTGATATTCAATACTACCAAATGTCGGTCTACCTAACCACTAGTCTCAGAAGGAACATTACCGTCGGAGTTGGTTGTTCCACAAAATTGGCACTACTAAGGCCATCTGAACCTGGTGAACCGTGCTGTCCGAATGTGTCCGCAAGCACTTTATCTTGCTGCGCAAGCACACATCCTAATCCTTTATGTGAAGCGTCGTTGGAAGCACAAAGTCTCCCTTTTTCTATTAAACAATGCCACTATTGGTCATTACCAATTTCATCTTTTAGCTCCAGAAAGATTTTCTCACATTTTTCTCTTTAACTGTTGATCGTATTACTGATCCATTATAATTCCGCGTCGGAGTAAACTTAAGGTAACTACTGTAATCCATTCAGAGAAAAGAAAGAATTTAAAATTCCTCTGAATCACATGCATCTAACGTTTCTGGTTCATCATTTTACTAAGTTGAAATAACCCTATACTCAGTCTCTGGCAGTAGTTTCATTACGAGTTCATCTTGACTCACTGGTCTTATCTTCCGGTAGGTTCTGAGATCATTGTCTTGCTTACTACTTCCTTATATAACTTTATCCAATCATGCTGTCACTTCTCAATGTTTTTACTTTCTAACTGATTCATTCATAAAATGAACATTTCCCTTAATAAAACCACCTCATTAACCTCAACTGGGTTCCATAAATTATAACCTACGACATTTGCCTTCTCATGGCGAATTATTACTGAACATATTCATACTAATTCATTTATCAAATGATATGTCACTTACTGCCTCCTTCTCAACTATTCCTAGGGACTCTGCTCCTCGTCCTATATCGATGTTTTTTATAATCAAACATCCCTCTAGCTCTTTCTTCGTTAATATGAAAGTCTCTAGGGATTCTCATCTATTCCCGTATAAGATCTCAAGTAATTCTTCCAATCCGTTCGACTTGCTGGTACTACATCCAGTAGTCCGGCTACGAATCCAACATGAATCTTCAGTTCTCTTGCAAATAGCTCAGTTCTTTATGCTCACTTTTCTGAGCACCATACCTTAATCATCACAGTCTTTCTGGCTGCGGCCCTCATTCCTCAAGGGTAAGCTCCTTATCCTAGCAGGACTGTCCCTATTTGCTGGAACCTCTTCCGGGTCTCCAGTAGGGTACTCCATCGAATTTACCCACTGATCTTCAGCACATAAAGCATCATCGCGCTGCTGCTCGTATGCCTCAAGGTCTGTCACCTTACTCGTCGATACGATATGGAGCTAAGTTACTATCATAATAATTAAGAGTTCCCATAAGGGTTTTATATGTCATCACTACATTAAGTAGTCCGACTATGAACTTGGCAAGAGTTCTTATTATCTTAGTGAATTTATTGTTTTAACGTCGCCTCATCTCTGGGGTTTATAACGTACGCTCTGATACCACTTTTGTAACACCCCCAGATCCGGGGTCAGGGATCTGGTCGTTACCGACTCAATTCCCATCCATAATTCAACATGAATAATAAATTACAACCTTGTGACCCAAAACAATAACATAAAACACACCCGTTATAGTCCCAGAGATGAAATCAGAGTAACTACCAAATTTTTATTAAGCACATTATGAGTTCTTACAACCCAAAAAGAATTACAATATGAATACGTACTCTTTGCCATCCATTTACATAAGTCATACTAGTCCATATATTTGGTACTGAAAGAATGAATCTATCCTACCAATAGCTTTCTCTTCGGCTCTGGTAGTCTCATCGTCCTCGCCAGCATCGAGTGCGCCTTGTGCGAGTCATCTGGTCTAGCTGTTGTTGTGATATAATAATAAAGCAAGGGTGAGCAATAGCCCACCAACAATAATATTTAACTGAACGATAGTATATAACAGTTCAAAAGTATCTTTCAAACCATATGCCATGCATTTACGGAAATGATACCAGTATAATATGAATGATGAAGTTACAAGGTAACTTAAAGTATTTATTTTGTGGAAATATCTGCTAAGTCAAAATAAGCAAGATATTATCATTTATCATATAAATAGGAACTTGCAAGGAAAATATTGCGATTCCAGTTATTAACATTTTTTCGAAGTCCTACAACCTGAAAGAAGTCTCTTCGATACGTGTTGCGGAAGACACCGTCAACCTAAAAGAAGTCTCTTCGATACGTGTTGCAAGGAATTCCTAATTTGAGAGATGAACCAATACTGGAGTCATCACGCGCCAGCTGTCCCACTCCCTGATGATCAGTCGGGGATGGTATAGCCCAATATAGTTTACTACCGGTAGAAGGAAGAACTAACGGCTCCACTTGTAGAATGCCTTTAATAGTAACTCTCTGGCCAATGATTAGGCTTTGTGATGGACCGCGCGACTCGGCCTCTTACACACGACTCCTAGTTCAAATAAATCCACAGCATTGAAACGTAGAGTTTGTCCTCCCTTCCCCAAGTGAAATACTTGTTGATAAGACTCCACAAAGTAGTCATATCTAGTTGGAAACGAAAACTCACCAACATTTCCCAAGCTTTTGCTTGTTAATGGATATCAACTTGTTCCAACAATTTACCCCTCGAATGATGAGAAGGTACACACAGACTTAATGAGTCCGTAGCAACCAAGTTGCGAGTGAAAAGGATATATTATGACCGGGAAGTCGACAAGATAAATAGCCTTTCTCAAGTAAGGTTCCCTTATAATTTAAGAGATAGATTCGAGTGAAGAATGGAATCTTGAGGACCTTTCTTAATATAATATTAATCGTATGACTCCGAAGAATTTTCGGAATGATCGAAGGTCGAGACAATATTTGAAGAATAATAAACAACATTGAAGTTGTTTCCAAGTATTGAATAAATATTTATAGAATATTTATTGAGTCGGAAGTATTTAATGAATGAAAAAATATTTTACATAATGTCTGGAGGTGAAAGGTAATCTCCAAATTATATAAATCATTTTAAAAAGAATTTAAAAGAATTAAATAAATATTCCAAGAATATTTATTACCTCAATAATAATTACGGAATATTATTAAATCATAATATTGCTTGTAAGAAATCCTCGAATGAATATATATAATTATTTACTAAATAAATCACTCCTTAAATGAATATTCAAAATAATATTCATTAATAATTAGATTCCAATAAGTATTTAAAATAATATTCAATAAATGAGTCAAACTTTAAATGAATATTTGAAAAATAATATTCATTTAATACATAATCCTCTAAATGAATATCCAAATAATATTTCTTTAGTAATCGAAACTTTAAAGGAATAATCGAAATAATATTCCTTAAGTAAATAGAACTTCCAATGAATATTTTAAAATAATATTCATCAAGTATATAAACCTTAAATGAATATTTGAAAGTAATATTCATTTAATAAATAACATTCTAATGAATATCAAAATAATATTCATTAAATAATCAACTCTAAATGAATATTCGAAACTAACATTCATTTAATATCTCTCGACCGAGATAATACTCGACTAACATTCCTCGAAATATTTCCAAGTAATTGATACTTTATGGAATATAAATAACGTTTAATAATAACATTCCTCAAATAAATAATAATCTGTCGTTGGAATCCCTCCGGGTTTCCACGCCTATCTATATCTCAAAATACTGACTCCCGGTCTATATTTAAGAATGAATATCACATGCCCTTCGCTAAGGGTCTTACCAAAACAATCCGGCTTATAGTTGATAATTCGTATCTAGTCTATAAGCCAATATCAATTTAGGGAACAAGTATCGCAAAAACCAGAGTCACAATATAATTGGAAATAGGCATGCATGCGATGGCATATGTAAAACAGAAATCATATACATATATTATCACAACAATAGGTTCAAAGGTTTGAACACTTGCCTGGTAATCAGGTGTGGGTGGAGATATCGTGCCCTGGGTCTGCTCGATGATCTATAAACAATCAGAACATTCGAGATTAACCACTTAACACCTTTTAAAAGTTTAAGTATAAACTTCACTTAAGTCGAAACACGTTTTCGAATTATCCCGTTATACACTTTTTAGTGTAACTCTTTTTATTACCGATACGATCCGACATTTGTTCGTTATTACAAAATGTCATCATACCCACACTCGGTATATACTTAAGTCGTATAGGTTCTAAAGTCGATCGATTATGAACCGAGATTATACCTCGAGTTTTATCGTTCATTTTCTAAGTCATAACCAAAGTTATACTTTTAAGGGGTTCGTTCGCGTTTAACCTTGATTCGAACATTTTTATAAAATCGGAAAATGATCCGTTTCACACGAGATTTTCTCTCACACCTTCCTTTTTAACTCTAGTACTTAATTACAAAGATTTGCCACTGACTTACGTATTTTACGAGGGTTCAATTTCAGTTATGAATTCTCGTTTACGGTTTCGAACTACTTTTAGTATATCGGCCATAACTCCTAAACCGTAAGTCGGAATGTTTCGATTCTTGCGCCAAAACGATCTATGGCTCGAGATCTACAAGGGCATGTCATTTATTCATCAAGGCCAGAAAATCATCCTAACTGTTATGCATGGTTTTCTAGAGGTTAACGAAAATCGGGCATTACGACGGCTATAACTCGGATATTTCCAAAATCAAAAACCTCCAAATAATCATTCAATCCACCACCAACACTCATGGGCACTATTATCATCTCCCTCACTGTCTCAACAGGTCTTGGAGCCACAAAACATATATTAACCTTTTTATAACACCCACACAACATACATGTTATAAATCATGAATCCAACCTTAAACATTATCAAATCTCATCTAAAACTCCATTAAAACTCAACTCAAAGACTAGGGTTCTTGAAGTTTATACCTTCCTTGGAGTATTTAAGACCTTAATAAACCTTGATCAATCCATAGAACACCTTAACAAAGCTTGGATCAATAAAAAGAATCAAGAAAATCAAAGTTAGTTCTTGAAATCACTATTCACCCTCAACCTTCTTGATTTTATATCTCAAGATTGGCATGGAATTTGAAGATGAAATTCCTAGGATATCTTAGTTATGAAATATAGGACTCACCTTAATTTTCTTGAGATTTAACCATGGATGGAAGTTGGATTTTGATTCTCCATTTTATGAAAAAGCCGAATGGAGCTTTCAAGAGATGAAGGAGTTGGTTTGCTTGCTTTTTGCTCTCATCCTTGTCTAAAGTGTATTATTGATATGATTGAATAATATCTTGGTCATAAAGTAGCTTTATTAAAGTTGATAGGTCATGGATGATGCAAGAACCAAGTGGCCAAGTGGTGTGTTAAGTGATATAATCTTGTATCACTTGGTTTGTTTACAATCTTGCTAGTTAGCATTGTACTAGCTTGGTTACTTGATCCTATCCACTTGCACATGCATATATCTTGATCCCCTGCTTGTTTCTTTGTCCGGTTATTGCTTAATTCGTTGATCGTTCGGAGGAATAACTCATTCGTTTCTAGTTTGGGTTTTACCGGAAACTGTCTTAATATTTATACTACCATTCTCCATCATTCTTAATAATTCTCGAATCCATTTTCCTTAAATCCCTTCAATAATTCCTTAAGTCTTTCAGTGTCCAGGGAAATCTCGGGGAAAATAAAAGTGCTATTTTTCAAAATCCGACAGCTTTTACATACACTCTTTTTCCCCCTGGATCACTAATACGAACTCAGAATTTCGTTCCGGGTACTTCTATATAGCGTCGTCTAATAATATTCCTAAATCCACCAAAATCACTATTCATCCATTTTTCTTTACTTATCCTTTTAGGGTTGTACAATTGTCCCTGATCTCTTTCGATCGTTCCTTAACCTTTTTACAGACCCACTGGACCAATAACAGATATCGATCTGGATGACATGAGAATAACCTTCTCCTTTCGAATTATTAAATCTCAATTCCCTAGGAGATAGATAATTCTTATCTAAAGCGTCAACCAATAGTATTCTTCATGGCATATAAACATTTGAATCCAAATCTATTCCTTTCATTCATTATCTCAATCGTTACATCGTAGTCCTAATCACTACTCACCAATACCTCAGTACATAATAAAAAGTTTTAATTATATCCAAAATTTGGGGTTCTTACAATAACTCCCTGTTGCAATATACTCAGCTTCTGCTGTTGAAGTTGAAACTGAATTCTGCTTCTTACTGAACCAAGAGACCAGCTTGTTTCCTAGAAATTAATAGGTGCCTGTGGTACTCTTCCTATCCAACTTACATCCTGCATAGTCTGCATCTGAATATCCTATTAGATTAAAACCAGAATCTCTAGGGTACCAAATGCCAAGGTTTGGTGTCCCCTTGAGATACCTGAAAATCCTTTTAATAGCTACTAAATGAGATTCCCTAGGATCAGCTTGGAATCTAGCACACAAACATGTAGCAAACATAATATTAGTTCTACTAGCAGTTAAATATAAGAGAGATCCAACCATGCCTCTATAGCTTGAAATGTCCACCTTCTTTTCCTTAGTATTCAGTTCAAGCTTAGTGGCAGTGGCCATGGGTGTTTTTGCAGAAGAGCAGTCTGCTAAGTCAAACCTCTTTAATAGATCAAAAACATATTTTGTTTGACTTATAAAAATTCCCTCATTTACTTGTTTAACTTGTAAACCAAGGAAATAAGTTAATTCACCCATCATACTCATTTCATATTTACTTTGCATAAGTTTGGCAAACCTTTTACAAAGCTTCTCATCTGTAGACCCAAATATTATATCATCTACATAAATTTGGACAAGTATCATAGAGCCATTGACAGATCTATAAAAGAGAGTCTTATCTACAGTACCTCTGGTGAAGTGATTCTCAGTAAGGAACTGTGAAAGAGTGTCATACCAGGCTCTAGGTGCTTGCTTCAGGCCATAGAGTGTTTTGAGCAAATAGTAAACATATTCTGGGAAGTCTGGATCTTCAAAACCAGGAGGTTGACTTGTTGGGGTATACTGAAAATATTTATTTGAAGTATATACATTTGTTTCTGGCCTGTTTTATTGAGAATCATTTGAATGTTTACATGTTGTCTAATATTATATATTGTGGACAATCTAGTATCAAATGGGATACAGAATATTAGATTGTTAAATACGGTTTATATAATATGATAAGGTTCACAACACAGGTGGTGTTGGACAATCCACTGGTATGGCTGTAGTATTATTTAAATTAGTTTATATTGACTAATAAATAATACTAGTATACTTTGTGTATATTGAACAGGGTCAAATTTAGAATTGTTCCCTTAAACTGATTAAGAAGGTGAACTAAGATTCTATGTTATTATTAATGCTTAGGTTCTTAATCCGGATATAATTAATTGACACGTGTATATTATTTACATGCTTTGATTTATATAGGAAATAATTCTTTTGAATTATATCATTATATTTTGGGTGATGGAATTATATACATGGTGGATATTATTTATAGAAGGAATCCATGTCCTGATAATATTCGGGTTAATGATGTCCCTTTGAAAGCTCAAAAAGATTTAATTATGTGAAACCCTGCAGGTGGATTTATTCCGGCATAATTAAATAAAGGTTGAGTGGATAATCAAGGATAAAAGATATTAATTAAATGAATTATCATTAATTTATTTAATTAATGGACATGCGCTATTTTAAACATGGGGAATTTAATAAGCAAATAATAAAGGAGCCGATTTAATTAATTAAATAAATTACCGGAATTAGGTGGGTGGTGCAATATTAATTATTTAGTGGAATTAATTAATATTAATGATAAAGGGCTTGGCCCAAGTTATCATTAGAAGGCCCAACCTAATTTACTCCTTGATCCCTATTGTAGCCTATAAATACTCATTATGTCTCCAAGAATAAGGGTTCTGAATTCTAGAGCTTGGAGGCTAAACCTTGGAGGATTGAAGGCCACACTTCATTCAAGAGAGTAAGGGAATACAATAGAAGATCGTGGATTTGAATCGCTTGCGCCATAGCGATTAAGGTAAATCTTCTAACCCCCTTTGTAATCATTAAACGGGTTAAACACAAATCACTATGATCCAAAGGGACCAACAATTGGCATCAAGAGCCTGAGGTTTAGTGGACTTGTGTTTGTGTTTGATGACGTCCATGTCGTAATTAAAATTGGTTGTGTATGTATAGTGGTATGCTTGTGTAATAATCTTTTGCAGGTTGTTATCCACTATTATGGCCATGTTTTTTAATTATGTGATTGGATCCCACGTGGTTTAATCGTGGTTAAATTTTTGTTTTTGGTTTCCACGTGGTTTATCGTGGTTGTAAATCACGAGAGTTGATCGTGATATTTAGTTTTGTATTAGATTTGTTTTGTATGTAATTGTTTGATGGATTATGTAAAAATACGGGTATTTTGTAACAATTATGTGCAATCGGAAATCAAAACGGAGAAAAGAAATCTTTCCGCTGCGAAATTCTGATGGGCTGCTGTTGGTAGAAGTCCGTAAAGTCAAACAGATGTAATCAGAAACGAACAGATCTGACAGACAGAACAAAGGCGGCACGCGGAAAAAGAAAAAAAAAAGTGGGAAGGGCGATGCGCATCCTGGTGATGCGTATCCATATACTCTTCATGATGCGCTGATGCGCATCACTGAGATGCGTATCCCGGTGGTCCAAGAAATACATGCAACACGCATCTGGGTGATGCGTGTCCCATTCAGTGTTGGCGAGCAGTTTTTTAACAGCTAACAGTTTTTTTTTATTATTTTTTTTCAGCAGCTGCAGGAAATTAATTTGAGGGCCATAATAGTGGATTTATTTATTATTTTAAATTTAATTCTGCTATTTAATTTTTTTTAATTATTGCTTTAAATAAATTATGTGTGTTGTTAATTATGTGTGTAATTTGTAATTGCATGTTTAACATAATTAGGACGACATGGACATAGATTTTTTATTTATTGCTTTAATTAAATGTTTTATGTTGTTTAAATTATGTGTGTATTTGGAATGCATGTTAGACATAATTATAACGACATAGGCCCCATTTAATTTTAAAATTCCTCAATTTTAATAAAAATACTAAGTGGGAGAGGGAATTAATTTGGTATTAAATCCCACGGTCTCCATTATTGTTTGTATGTAATTTAGCACCGAGACGAATATAAATTATATACATGCCACCCATCGTGGCGTATGATTTGTGGTGTCGGGTAGTGTTATGGATATTACTAGAACAAACTTCCTAAATTAATTACCAATATTGAAAGGTATACATGCCACCCATCGTGGCGTACCAAGTTTCATAGAATTCAATAATGAGACAAAATTAATTATGAATATTGAAAGGTATACATGCCACCCATCGTGGCGCACCAAGTTTCATAGAATTCAATTAATAAATTAATTACGAATATTGAAAGGTATACATGCCACCCATCATGACGTACCAAGTTTCATAGAATTCGATTAATTTATTGGGTACCAATGATTGAATATAGATCTTCGATATTGAGAGAAAGGATGATTCTGTCTAGAAAGGGGTCTTAAATGACGCCTCTTGACAATGCTCCCCCCGATCTGGGAATTATCCAATTATCGATTATTGATTTGAAATATTTAATGGTGGCACCCGGTCTTATTATTATTAATTTAATATTTGATAATGGTATACACTTAGCTATGAAAAATAATATACATGACCACCCATCGTGGCGTATTATTTAGTAGTAGGACCGAAGTAATATTTAAACGATTTTAAGTGGTATATATGACCACCCATCGTGGCGTACCAGATACTTATGGTGTTTAAATATTAGTGCATTAATTTTAATTAATTGTTAGAGGAAACCAATAGGTTTTAAGATTTATGCAACATTCTAATTATGTGTTAACATGTATGATTCTCAGGATAAGAACATTATGGGCTTTAATCCACTATTCACCATACTTAAGGATAACAAACTTACCGGACCAAACTATATTGAATGGAAACGTAATTTGGACATAGTGTTGACTGCTGAGGAGTACAAATTTTGCACTTATGAACCCAAGCCAGATCAGCCTGCTGAAGATGCTCCTGAAAGTGAGAAGGAGTATTATAAGCGATGGGTTAAGGTGGATGAGATGTCGCGATGTTACATTCTGGCAGCAATGTCGGGTGTTTTGCAGCATCAGCATCAGGCTATGCCTACTGCTTCAGATATGCTCTATAATCTCAAGGAACTTTTTGTAGAACAGAATAGGGCTGCTAGGCAAGTAGCGATGAAAGCTTTAATGAACACTCAGATGGTTGAAGGAACACCTGTGAGGGATCATGTTCTCAGGATGATGTCGCATCTGAATGAGATGGAGATCCTTGGTGCTGATATTGATGGGGAAACCCAGATCGATATCATTCTTATGAGCTTGCCCAAAAGTTTTGAGCAGTTCCGCTTGAATTACACCATGAACAAAAGGGTGTATAGTCTCGCGGAACTTCTGACAGAACTTCAGGCAGCTGAAGGACTTTTTAAACAGAATGTTCAAGTGAATGTGGCTGAGAAAGCTTCTTCATCTAAACCGAAAGGTAAGAAGAAGAAATAGACTCGGACACAGAAAGCTGGAAGGATTGCTAATGCAGTGGGAGTTCAAGGTGGTGTGAAAAAGCCTAATGGTAAGTGCTTCAGGTGCAAGCAGTCAGGTCACTGGAAACAGGATTGTCCTCTTCCTAAGAAGACAAACGATACTGGTATGTGTAACACCCCCAGATCCGGGGTCCGGGATCCGGTGGTTACGGTTTCCAATTCTGTCCACAACAATTGAACTTTCCTTAACATAAAATAAATTACGTCTCTATGACCCAACACAACAATATAAAACACACCCGTTATAGTCCCAGAGATGAAATCAGAGTAACAATCAAATTTTTATTAATCACATTATGAGTTCTTACAATCCAAAAGAATTTCAATATAAATACATACTCTTTGCCATCCATTTACATAAGTCATACTAGACCATAATCTTGGTAATGAAAGAATAAATATATCCTACCAATAGCTTCTTCTTCAGCTCTGGTAGTCTCATCGTCCTCGCCCGCGTCGAGTGCGCCTTGTGCGAGTCATCTGGTCTAGCTGTTGTTGTGATATAATAATAAAGCAAGGGTGAGCAATAGCCCACCAACAATAATATATAACTGAACGATAATGTATAACAGTTCAAAAGTATCTTTCAAACCATATGCCATGCATTTACGGAAATGATGCCAGTATAATATGAACGATGAAGTTACAAGGTAACTTAAAGTATTTGTTTATAGAAATATCTGCTACATCAAAAGTAAGCGAGATATTCTCATTGTTATTAAGAAGAGGAACTTGCATGAAAAGGTTGCAATTCCAGTTATGAACACTTTTCCAGCTCTGCCAACAGTAATCATGTTGCAGGAAATAAATAAGTTTGGATGATGAACCGATGATGGAGTATTCACCGCGCCCGCTGTTCAAATCTTGATGATCAGTCGAGATCGTACAGCTCAATTTAGATTTACCACCGGTAGAAGGAAGAACTGATGGCTTTACTTGTATACCGCCTTACTAGCTCTCCCCGGCCAACGGTTGGGCCAAAGGGGATGGACCGGCGCTACTCGGCCTCTTACACGACTCCTAGTTCAAATAGAATTCATGATTCTGAATGTAACGTTCGTCCCCCTTTCCCCAAGTATAATACTTGTTGATAAGACTCTACAAAGTAGTCGTATCTAGTTGGAAAGGAAAATTCACCAATAACTTCCAAGCTATTGCTTGGTAACGAATATCAACTTGTTCCAACAATCTTACCCCTCGAAAGATGAGAAGGTAAACAACGACTTAATAAGTCCATAGCACCCGAGTTGCGAGTGAAGAGAATACTTTATGACCGGGAAGTCGACAAGATAAATAACATTTTCCAAGTAAGGTTCCCTTATTATTAGAGAGGTAGACTCAAAGAAGAATGATGTCTGAGAACCTTTCTTGATATAAGATTAATAATAATATGACTCTGAGATATTTTCTGTAATAATCGAAGAAGATAAACCTTATCGAGGTTATTCTAAGTATGGAATAAATATTCAGAGAATATTTATTGAGTTAAAATATTTTACAGAATATTTAGGAATATGAAAGAATATCTTTAATCAGAGTATCTCTCAAATAATTCTTGAAGAAATATCGAGAGAATATTTATTGCATAATTAAATAATCAAATGAATATTCAAAATAATATTCATTAAATAAGACCTGAAAGGAATATTTAAAATATTTAAAATAATATTCGATGATTAAATAGAACCCTGGATGAATATTCAAAATAATATTCATAATTAATTAGGAATTTAAATGAATATTGATAAAGTAATATTCATTTAATGAATAATATTCTAAATGAATATCAAGTAATATTCATTTAGTAATTCAAGCTTTAAGGGAATATTCGAGATAAGACTCGATAAATAAATCAAGTTTCAGATGAACATTAAAATAATATTCGACAGGTAATTACTATCTTAAATGAATACTCAAATGTAATATTCATTTAATGAATAATATTCTAAATGAATATCCAAATAATATTCATTTAGTAGTCCAACCTTTAGAAGAATATTCGAAATAATAATCGATAAATAATTCGACTCTGAATGAATATTAAAAATATTATTCGTCGAATAGTTACGTTCAAATAATTATTTGAAGTAAGGATCGTTAAAATAAATAATCTCGAACGAATATTCAAATAATATTCGTCGCCCGAATAATGGAAAATATTTACTTAAATATTTTCCTCCGAGGTAATCTCGATATATCAAGAAATATTGACTCCCGGTCTATATTTGATGAATAAGATGTATACGCCCTTCTATGAGGGTCTTACAATAACCGGCTTATAGTTGATACGATAGCTATCTAATTTATAAGCCAATAACAATCAGGGAACAAGCATAATGATATAACTTGAAAGTAGGCATGCATGCTATGGCATATGTATAACAGAAAACATATATATAAATTTATTCAATCACAACAACAGCCTAAAAGAAGGGAATTGAAACTTGCCTGGTAGTCGAGTACGGTAAGGGGTAGTGATAGCGGGTCCCGGGTCAGCTTGGTGATCTATAAATAGCCAAGGCATTCGGGATTAATCACTTAACATCTTAAAAGTTAAGTTATACTTAAATCGAAACACGTTCTCGAGTTATCTCGTTATACCCCTTTTAGTGGATTCCTTTTATCCTCGATCCGACCCGACATTCGTTCGTTAATACGACATGTCATTGTACTTACACTTGGGACATACTTAAGTCATACAAGTTCTAAAGTCGATCGTTACGAATCAATATTATGCTCCGAGTTTTATCGCCCGTTGTCTAAGTGTTTTACCGAAGTTATAATCAAGCGGGTTTTTAGGGGTTCGTTCGTGATTAACTTTGATTCGAACATTTTTATAAAATCGGAAAACGATCCTTTTCACATGAGGTTTTCTCTCACACCTTCCTTTTTACCTCTAGTATTTAATTACCAAGATTCGCCACTGACTTACGTATTTTATCGGGGTTCAATTTCAGTTACGAACTTTCGTTTACGGATTCGAACTACTTTTAGTAAACCGACCGTAACTCCTAAACCGTAAGTCCGTTTCACGCGTTCTTTATATCAAAATGAAGCTTATAACATAACCTATCTTATCATGGGAAAATACAACACTGGACAGTGAGTTCATGCTACTGTGATGCACGGTTTTTAAATATTATCGAAAATTCGGCATTACGACGGCTATGTTTACATGCTTTTCCAAATTTTTATCATCATCAAATCATCCTCCAACAACAACCAATTCAAGACCTAAAGTTTCTCATCTATTCTAAGTCATGATATCTCAAGAACAACTCAAATCCAACAAGTATGAAACATCAATAACAACCAATTATGCATACATGGATCTAAACATACTAACACCTCTCCATCATATATCCATCCAAAAAAAAATCCATAAACTCAAAGTAGTACTAAGGGTTCTTGAGCTTTATACCTTCCTTGGAGAGTGAATAACACTTGTTAAGCCTTGAATGATCCTTAAGTAGCCTTAGTATACTTGAATCATTCAAAAGAAAACAAGAACACAAAGTTAATACTTAAAAGTTACTATTCATAATCATCTTCTTGATTTTATATCTCAAGATTGGTATGGAATTTGAAGATGAAATTCATAGGGTATCTTAGTTATGAAATATAGGACTCACCTTAATTTTCTTGAGATTTAACCATGGATGGAAGTTGGATTTCTCCTCTTGAAAAAGAGGGCAGGTTGAAATGGAGGTAAATGGAGGGGGAAAGAGTTTGTTTGCATCTTTTACTTGGTTGCTTGTGCTAAATGAATTATTGGGATGAGGTTTTGATAATATCTTGGCCAAAAGTCACTTTAATAAAGTGATTATGTCATGGATGATGTTAAAACAAGTGGACAAGTGGTGTGTCATGTACTAATATCTTGTATCCTTGGTTTGATTCTTAGTGTGCTAGTTACTCTTGCAAATAGCTTAGTTACTTGATCTCATCCACTTGCACATACTTGCATCTTGGTTCTCTGCTCGTTTCTTTGTCCGTTTATTGCTCAATTCATTGATCGTTCGGACGAATAACTAAGTAGTTTCACCTCTAGGGTTTACCGGGAAATTTCTCGATATTCATAATACCTTCCCCAATCCTTAATATAATCCTCGTGATGACCATGCAGGATATTTAATCTCGATACGAACTTAATCCGTAATCTAGGATTCGTTCGCTTTATTGATTAATCTCGTTATAACGTTTTAGCGGTTTCTAGAACGCTTGTTTCACTGCCTCAGTGGTTTCCTACCTTCATTCTTAAATCAAATATAATAACATCCCAAAATATCAAATCCTCAAAGTTAATATCTCAATTCTTGGATTATAATAATATTTAATCCACTGTCCGGTCAAATATTATACCGAGAAAGAATTTGGAATTTCTGAATTCCGATCGTCTCTGCATTCACTTATTTCCTCCGCGTATTACTAATATGACTTCGAAACATCCATATCACGTCCCGTACATAGGGTGGCGTGAAAAGTTTTCCAACTTACAAAATCACTATTCATCCACCAAATTACTATGCACGTACAGGAAATACTATGCACGTACGGGAAATACTATGCACGTACGGGAAATACTATGCACGTATGGGAAATACTATGCACGTACGGGAAACACTATGCACGTACTCATTTCCCTTCAAGGATCCATTAGCTCCTTCCTGGATGGTAGATTATTCTTATCTAGGTCCTCAACCATCGAATTACTCTCTTCTGACAATATACCAATGCATCAGGATCATTGTCCAAAGCAATATCCATTCATTACAATCATTGTCCTTTGAAACCACCATTCATTAGAGCTGGTGACCTTGTTGTCGGAATCATTGTTCCTCATTTTATCATTACTTAATAAAAAGTTTTAATTATATCCAAAATTTGGGGTTCTTACAGTATGTCTCTTTCTCTAGTTACAGAAACATATTTAGAGGCTATATCTACGAGCACTTAGTGTGTAGATACAGGAGCCACTGATCATGTTTGTAACTATTTGCAGGGGTTCCAGCGAACCAGAATGCTTAGAGATGGCGAGATATATGTGTTCATGGGAGATGCTACGAAAGTAGTAGTAGTTGTAGTGGGAGTCGTTACTCTGGTTTAAGTAGGATTTTGGTTTTAAACAATTGTCTTAATGTACTCGTTTTAGAAGGAATTTGTTTTCAGTTTCTAAACTTGAGTTGGATGGTTATAATGTTTGTTTGGATCATAATGTTTCTATTATGATGAATAAATGAATTATATGTTCTGGTACATTGCAAGACAATTTGTTTATAATTAATCCTAGTCAACCAACATTGCAACATAGGGTAATGAATAACACATCTTCTAGCTCAAACAAAAGAAAGGAACCTTCTGAATTGAACCAAACATATCTTTGGCACTTAAGATTAGGTCATATTGACTTGAGGAGGATTCAAAGACTGGTAGTAGATGGGCCATTAGGCTCGTTGCCAGTGGAGCCATTTCCAGTTTGTGAATCATGCTTGGAAGTTAAAAATGACTAAATAAGAGCCGAGAAAGAGTTAGAATTGATTCATTCTGATTTATATGGACCCGTGAATATCCAAGCAAGAGCTAGTTATGAATATTTTGTCACTTTTATTGATAATCATTCTTGGTACAAGCTTGGAGGATTCATGGATTATTTATCAGATTATGGGATCACATCCCAGTTGGCTGCACCTGGAACACCCCAAAAGATTGGTGTAGCATAGAGAAGGAACCAGACTTCTTTAAGAGAGTGATAGATCGATGATGAGTTATTCAGATTTACCCAGATCATTTTAGGGACATGCTTTATAAACATCGACTTATCTTCTGAACATAGTACCTTCTAAGTCAGTTACTAAGACTCCGATAGAATTATGGACTGGTGACAAACCAAGCCTAAGGCATATTCAGATTTGGGGTTGTCCGGCATATATGCTGAACAAGAACATGACTAAGTTGGGTTCTCGTATAGAAGTAAGGTTGTTTATAGGCTATCCTAGGGGAACGAAAGGATATTTATTTTATAGTCCTATGGATCGGATTGTCGTTGTTAGCATTGATGCTAGATTCTTAGAGGAAGACTATATAATGAACCACAAACCCATGAGTAGTATTGTTTTAAAGGAATTAGTGGGAGGATTAGAAATTCTAAGGGGCAAATAGTACAAGTAGATTAGCCATAAGTAAATGCACAACTTGACACTAATACCTCACCAGTGCCTCGTCGTAGTGGGAGGGTTGTACGACAACCTGAAAGATTCATGTTTTTGGGAGAGTCATCAGACTTGGTCTCTGGTGAACATGATGAGGATCCCAGGACATACGAAGAGGCAATTCTAGATAAAGATGAAGATCTATGGCAAAAGACAATGGAATCTGAGATGGAATCTATGTATTCCGATCAAGTTTGGGAGCTCGTGGAACCACCCAAAGGTGTAAAACCCGTTGGATGTAGGTGGATCTACAAGAAGAAAAGAGGATCTGACAATAAGGTGAAAGCCTGGAAAGCACGACTTGTTGCGAAAGGGTATACTCAGAAAGAAGGGATCGATTATGAGGAAACCTTTTCACCGATTATTATACTTAAGTGGATCCGGATTCTTTTATCTATAGCAGCTCATCTCAATTATGACATTTGGCAAATGGATGTCAAGACAGCTTTCCTTAACGGAAGTCTTGAGGAAACCATCTATATACAGAAACCAAAAGGATTCATTAAGAAAGGCCAAGAGCATCTGGTATGTAAATTTAAGAGGTCTATATATGGACTTAAACAAGCTTCTAGGGACTGGAATATTCGTTTTGATCAGGCAGTCCAGTCATATGGATTTGATCAAAGTCCAAGCGAATCGTGCGTGTATAAGAGAAGTGAGGGTAATGTAGTGGTTTTTCTAGTACTATATGTAGATGACATTTTGCTCATTGTAAATAATGTTAAGATGTTATCATAGTTGTTCAAACAATAAGAAATGAAGGATTGGAGTGAAGCGGCATACATCCTTGGAATCAAAGAGATAAGGGATCGCAAGAAAAGGATGTTGGCTTTATCTCAGGAACCCTTCATTGAAGAGGTATTGGCTCGTTTTAACATGTAGAACTCCAAGAGGGGTTTCTTACCTTTCAAGAAAGGAGTTGCTCTATCAAAGGATCAGTGTCTATCGACACTTAAGGAGATAGAGAGTGTAAAAGCAGTTCCCTATGCTTGGGCATGTGGAAGCTTAATGTATGTTATGTTATGTACGATGAATGATGTGTCCTTTACAGTGGGCATAGGTAGTAGATATCATTCGAACCCGGATAAGGAAATTAGAGTGCAGTAAAAAAATAGATACTCAAGTACCTGAGAAGGACTAAGGAGTATATGTTAATTTATAAGGCCTCAGATTTGTTTCCTAGAGGGTATACCGACTCAGATTTCCAGAAAGATAGGAGTCAGATATTTGGTTATAAAGTAGTTTTGTGATTAATAGTGGATTAAATAAACACTGATATACTCTTAGGATATTTTGAGTATAAGTGGGAGATTGTTGGGGTATACTGAAAATATTTATTTGAAGTATATACATTTATTTCTGGCCTGTTTTATTGAGAATCATTTGAATGTTTACATGTTGTCTAATATTATATATTGTGAACAATCTAGTATCAAATGGGATACAGAATATTAGATTGTTAAATACGGTTTATATAATATGATAAGGTTCACAACACAGGTGGTGTTGGACAATGCACTGGTATGGCTGTAGTATTATTTAGATTAGTTTATATTGACTAATAAATAATACTAGTATACTTTGTGTATATTGAACAGGGTCAAATTTAGAATTGTTCCCTTAAACTGATTAAGAAGGTGAACTAAGATTCTATGTTATTATTAATGCTTAGGTTCTTAATCCGGATATAATTAATTGACACGTGTATATTATTTACATGCTTTGATTTATATATGAAATAATTCTTTTGAATTATATCATTATATTTTGGGTGATGGAATTATATACATGGTAGATATTATTTATAGAAGGAATCCATGTCCTGATAATATTCGGGTTAATGATGTCCCCTTGAAAGCTCAAAAAGATTTAATTATGTGAAACCCTGCAGGTGGATTTATTCCGGCATAACTAAATAAAGGTTGAGTGGATAATCAAGGATAAAAGATATTAATTAAATGAATTATCATTAATTTATTTAATTAATGGGCATGCGCTATTTTAAACATGGGGAATTTAATAAGCAAATAATAAAGGAGCCGATTTAATTAATTAAATAAATTACCGGAATTAGGTGGGTGGTGCAATATTAATTATTTAGTGGAATTAATTAATATTAATGATAAAGGGCTTGGCCCAAGTTATCATTAGAAGGCCCAACCTAATTTACTCCTTGATCCCTATTGTAGCCTATAAATACTCATTATGTCTCCAAGAATAAGGGTTCTGAATTCTAGAGCTTGGAGGCTAAACCTTGGAGGATCGAAGGCCACACTTCGTTCAAGGGAGTAAGGGAATACAATAGAAGATCGTGGATTTGAATCGCTTGCGCCGTAGCGATTAAGGTAAATCTTCTAACCCCCTTTGTAATCATTAAACGGGTTAAACACAAATCACTATGATCCAAAGGGACCAACATGACTCACATACACCTCCTCCTCCAGAATACCATTTAGAAATGCACTCTTGACATCCATTTGATAGACCTTGAAATTGGCATGAGCTGCATAGGCTAGGAAGATTCTAATTGCTTCTAACCTTGCCACTGGTGCAAAGGTTTCTTCAAAGTCAATTCCTTCTTCTTGACAGTAGCCTTTGGCAACTAGTCTTGCTTTATTCCTTGTGACTATACCATTTTCATCCATCTTGTTCTTGAATACCCACGTAGTGTAAATCAATGATTTGTCCTTTGGCTTGGGTACAAGTTTCCATACTTTATTTCTTTCAAACTGGTTTAGCTCCTCTTGCATTGCTAAAACCCACTCTGGATCTAGAAGAGCATCTTCGATCTTCTTAGGTTTCTCTTTAGAAAGAAAGCTACTGTACAAGCATTCTTCTCGAGTTGCTCTCCTAGTTTGGACTTTTGCATTGGAGTCACCAATTATCAGCTCAAATGGGTGATCCTTAGTCCATTTTCTTTGTGGTGGCAAGCTTGACCTTGATGAAGTTGCATTCATTCTCTTGATGTTGACCATTTTGATTCGTTGTTGAGTGTTGACTATGAGAAACTCCCCCTGAATGTATGGACCTCGTGTTGAGTGGAGTTCTAACAGAGTTGTCAACAGATATTTCTCTTTGATTCTCAACTGATGCTTCAGAATGATCTTCATCAGATGGTGTGAGTTGCTCTTCTACAGTTAATCTATTCTGCACTTCAATTGATGGTCCATGTCTGTTCTCTACACCCATCGTTATCCTTTCTTCATCATCATCTTCACTTGCTTCACTACATGTTTCATTCTCTAATGAGAGTGACTCATGAAAACCTTCATCTACAAGACCAGATATTTTCTTATCGTCGAAGACAACATGTATGGATTCCATAATAATGTTAAGTCTTAGGTTGTAGATTCTGTAAGATTTTCCAGCTGAGTATCCAACAAAAATAACTTCATCTGCCTTTGAGTCAAATTTCTCAAGGTTCTCACCATAGTTCTTCAATACGAAACATTTGCATCCAAAGACATGCAGAAAGTTAATTGTTGGCTTCTTGCCTTTGAATAGTTAGTAAGGTGTCATGCCTTTTGCTTGGTTGATCAAGGATATGTCTGAGTGTAGCATGCAGTATTAACAGCTTCAGCCCAGAAATATGTTGGCAACTTTAATTCTTCAAGCATAGTCCTTGCAGCTTCAATAAGAGTTCTATTCTTTCTCTCCACCACACCATTTTGTTGAGGTGTTCTTGATGTAGAGAATTCTTGAGTAATTCCTTCTTCCTCATAGAACTTTCTTAGCACAGAATTCTTGAACTCAGTTCCATTATCGTTTCTAATCCTTCTTACTTTGAAGATTGGATTGTTGTTGATTGTCTTGACATGCTTGATGATGATTTCACCTGCCTCATCTTTCGAACGTAGAAAGAAGGTCCAAGTGTACTTGGAGAAATCATCAACAATTAGAAGACAGTATTTCTTGTTGGCTATCGACAATACATTGACTGGTCCAAATAGATCCATGTGCAAAAGCTGTAAGGGTTGATCGATTGAAGACATTGACTTAGATTTGAAAGAGGTTCTCCTTTGCTTCCCTTTCTGGCAAGTATCACATAATCCATCCTTGAAGAACTCCAATTTTGGAAGGACTCTGACCAAATCCTTCTTGACCAATTCATTCATGGCTCTAAAATTCAAGTGTGACAGTCTATTGTGCCAAAGCCATCCTTCATCCATGCTTGCCTTGGTGAAGAGGCATGTAGCAGAGCTGGCACTTATTGAGTTGAAGTCAGCAATGTACACATATCCTTTTTTATTTCCTGTCATCACTACCTTGTTGTCGTTCTTCTTGAAAACAACACAAGCTTCAGATGTGAACCACATATTTTGATTTTTATCACATAGTTGACTGATACTCAGCAAGTTGTGCTTGAGTCCATCAACCAGTGCTACTTCTTCAATGACAACATTTCCTTGTGAAATCAAGCCATATCCTCTAGTATATCCTTTGTTGTTGTCTCCAAAGGTAAGCCAGCTCTCTCCTCAAACTTAGTGAGCAGGGTAGAATCTCCAGTCATGTGCCTAGAACAACCATTATCCAGGTACCAAATATTCTTTCTGTCTCCCTGCACACATCAAAATCAAATCAAGTTGATTTTGGTACCCAACACTAGTACAAACTGGACCTATTGCGTCGCCACCTATAGCGTCGGTTATTGACCTATAGCGTCGCCACTTTACCTATTGCGTCGGTTATTTGCATTAATCGACGTTTATTGACTTCTGCCAGAAGCTATGGCGTCGGTTATTTGCATCAACCGATGCTATAGGTATAACCTATAGCGTCGCCCATTAAAAGGCGACGCTATAAGTATAGCCTATAGCGTCGTTCAGTGAAAGGCGACGCTATAGGTATACCTATAGCGTCGCCCATTTGAGGGGCGACGCTATAGAACATAACTATAGCTTATAGCGTCACCCTTTTAAGGGCGACACTATTGGTGTAGCCTATAGCGTCGCCCCTTAAAAGGGCGACGTTATACGTATACCGATACCATTTTAACTAGTTTGTAAAATATATAAAAAAATTAAATAAAAATAGGAAGAATGATAATTTTTGAAAATAAATTTATACACACCAAAGTAGTAATACTCACTATTTGTGTGATGAATGTTACTTTATTTTCACTAATTGTCCATTTTTTTAATTTTTCCCCATTTTTAACTAGTTTGTAACATAAATAAAAAAATTAAACAAAAATAGGAAAAAATGCCAATTTTTTAAACTAAATTTATACACACCAAAGTAGTCATACTCACTATTTGTGTGATGAATGTTACCTTATTTTCAAAAAAAATCCATTTTATAATTTTTTTCCCATTTTTAACTAGTTTGTAAAATAAAATCAAAAAATTAAATAAAAATAGGAAAAATGACAATTTTTGAAACTAAATTCATACACACCAAAGTAGTCATACTAACTATTTGTGTGATGAATGTTACCTTATTTTCAGAAAAAAATTCTATTTTTATCCCATTTTTAACTAGTTTGTAAAATAAAATCAAAAAATTAAATAAAAATAGGAAAAATGTCAATTTTTGAAAATAAATTCATACAAACCAAAGTAGTCATACTCACTATTTGTGTGATGAATGTTACCTTAATTTCACTAATTTTCCATTTTTTTATTTTTCCCCATTTTTAACTAGTTTGTAAAATAAATTAAAAAATTAAATAAAAATAGGAAAAATGACAATTTTTGAAATAAATTCATACATACCAAAGTAGTCATACTCACTATTTGTGTGATGAATGTTACCTTAATTTCACTAATTTTCCATTTTTTTTGTTTTTCCCCATTTTTCCTAAACTTTACATTTTATTTTGCAATTTACAAAAATTGAATAATTTATTTTTAAATAAAAAATTAAATTATGAAATTGTAAATTACCCTTGTTTCCTTTTAACTCCGGTTTCCCCAATTCATTCCTACCAAATAATACCAAATAAGTAGGAATGAGTGATAATTTATTTATAAAAAGTGTATATTTTAATAATTTAAAAATTAACAAATTAAAAAAATTATTAAAAAAGAAGGTTACACGTGAGTATCACGTGAACAACATTATATACTCGACGAAAACACTAAGCGGCAAATAGACCGCCTTTGCCAAATTTCTTATTGTTTGTCCCTAAAAACATTATTCTCAAACGGCAAAATATTCTCTCTCTCTCTCTCTCTCTCTCTCTCTCAGTCGATAAACACAGCCGCGGGTTCAATTAGGGTTCCAAGAGAAGGCTATCAAGCTGAGGGGTTCAATTTATTAGAGATTGGAGATTAATTTACAAGTTTAGGGGTTCAAGGTGAGGGTTTAGATTTAAGGTTAAGTTTTAATTTTTTGCTCAATCTCTCGCCTCTCTCCCTATATCCCTCTCGAGGAATCTCCCTTCTCCTCTCTTCTTTACCCAACCGATGTGTGTGTGTGTGTGTGCAAGTACGTGTGTATATCGTGTGTATAAGCCGCTGGTACGTGTGTGTGCGCGTAATTGGGTATGGGTGAATTTGGACAAAGATATACCTGTTAGAGCTATTGGTGATGGGAAATGCCTCATGCATTATTTCTACACATTATCGGAAATGCTGTCAAGTTCACAAAGGAAGGTCGAATTTCTGTAGAGGCTTCTATTGCAACACCAAAGTATTTTAGAAGTCTGCGGGACTCCTGAATTTTTCCCTATGCAAAGTGATAGCTACTTCTATTTGCTAGTGCAGGTTGGACAGTTTAACCTTATCATATATTTTAGCTAAACTAATATTTGTTACTTAATGATTACACAAGAAGAATCCAACTTTGCCTGCCACTACTCAGAGCCACACCCTTTCTTCTCCTGATTTCCCATCCTGCAAGTAAAAGATTCTGGGAAAGGTATCACCTCTGAAGATCTTCTTCGCGTGTCCACAAAATTTTTAGAGTAGCAATGGGCATCACCTCATGACGGAGGTGACCCTGGTCTTGGACTTTCCATCTGCAAATGATATCAAAGTTAAATTGTTCATCCTACGTTTCTCTTTAGTTTATTTGTTTAAATTGTTTGGAAGTAGCTATGATGATTAAACAAATCCTTTGTCCTACATAAAACAATGGCATATATAGGTTTGTTAAGCTCATGGGAGGTCACATTTGGGTAAGGAGTGAAGGCCTTGGCCAGGGCACCACAGCTATGTTTATTGTGAGGCTTGTAGTCTGTGAAAGTCAAATGGAAGAAATAGTGCAAAGAGACTAAGCTCAAATATCCAACAGCTATCTCACCAGGAACAGCCTTCTGGGATAACAAGGCTACATGGGAACTTCAATTGATATGCAGACATGTCTATGGGTGATAGATAGACAGGGCATGTTATTTTAACAAGGGAATCGGATAATGTATGAAATGATGATAAGTCACTGGAACAAGTTTGTGTAATAATAACCAGCTTCTGCTGTAATATAGAAGTTCATAAATCTTTATTAAATGTTTGTTGGCATGGGATAATTATAATTATTTTATACTATATTGTGGTATAGCGTCCCCTACATATACTACGCCAAACGACCGACGCTATAGGCCTATTTGACCGACGCTATAGGTCCAGTTTGTAGTAGTGCAAGTTTCCTTGGGTCCTGCCTTATTAGCCTTTCTCCTATTTTTCAAACCCTTACCATCCAAGGGTTCTGATTGAGTTAAATCAATCTTAACTCTTGGTGTAGGTCTCTGAAAAATAGGTTGTCTCACATGCTCATATGCATTAAAGCCAGATGTACAATTTGGAATAGTTTATGCAAACATGTTATTCATCACCCATGGTAACTGAGGCAAATTGAAGACATTGTTATATGGATTATGCATGAATTGCATGTTAGCATACTGACTAGATGCATGAGCAGGTTGAACACATATGTTATGTACAACATTCATAGCAGGCATAGGTACTGATTTAGACATGCTAGGCACAGAAGCATTCTTAACAAATTAACAGTTCCCAGACAAATGATTAACACCACCACAGTGCACACATTCCTTTCGATGAGCGTATTTATCAGGTGTGTAATTACTATGTTTATTAATTCCTACCTTGCCATTCCAATTCTTCTTATTAGCCTTAGCCTTAGGTTCAGTCTTTTCTAACTTATCCTTCAATTTCTTGATGGATGAGTGACCTATGTTTTCTTGTTCAATTGACTTGGTTTTGTTACACTCTCCCAACACAAAGTTTTTGCTGACAGGGCCATACTTCTTATGCAATTTCATCAAGGTTGCATTACTAACAGGTCTCAACTCCTTTGGACAATCATCATTCAATGAGTCACTGTTCGATGCAACCTCCCCCATCAACTTCCAACTTTGCTTCTGCTATTTTGCAGAAAGAATCAATTCCTTGCCTATTGCCAATTTCTTCAGTTTTAGCCTTTGATCCTCTCCACTTAGCAATTAAATCTTGTTCCTTTTTTAACTGTTCCTTTAAACAATCTTCTCTATCTAAGGCCTCGAGTAATTTATCTTTTGCATCCTGGTAATCTCTTCTCATTGTTTCAAAATCAATTAATTGAGTCTCTAACAGAATATTCCTATCATCTAACCTAGCATTCAGATCCTTAATCTTGCTGTTTTCTTTGTTAATTGATTTCAATGTAACATGCATGTTGTACAATTCATTAGACATTTCATTAACAACATTAACACATTCATCTTTGGAAAGCTCAGTTAGATTTGTAGAGTATACCTGGTTGCTTGCTGAACTAGCTTCTTCATCGTTCTCGTTTGCCATGAGTTCAAGGTTGACAAACTCTTCCTCTGCATCTGAGTTTCCTCCAGCTGCCCAATCATCATCTCTTGATAAGAATTCTCTCTCCTTTTGCTTGAGAAGATCAAAATACTTCTTCTTGAAGTCAGCAGTCTCAGACTGTTTCTTTTGATTCTCAGCTTTGGATTTTCTGCATTCATTGGCAAAGTGGCCAGCAATTCCACAGCTATAGCACTTGATCTTTGACCTTTCAACCATGCCCTTGTTAGGTTGATAGCTTTTCTTGAATTGCCCGGCTCCTACTGGATTCTTCTTGAATCTCAACTTTGAAAATCTCTTTGACAAAAATGCCAAATATTCATCTAGATCTTCTGATTCATCCTCACTCAGTGCATCAAGTTCTTCCATCATCTTGCTTTTGCCTTTGCTAGTTCCAGCTCCATCTTCACAAGTTCTTTGACTTGGTATGGTTTCTACATCCTTCATCTTCTCTCCATCTTGGTTGGTTGGAATATTGGCCACCAAAGCTACATTTCCACCTTTCTTCTGGCTCTTCTCAACTTCTTCGTCTTGTTGTAACTCGAGCTCATAGGTCTTTAGAATTCCATACAGTCTCTCAAGTGTATAGTCTTTGTAGTCTTGAGAATTCCTCAATGAGACTGTCACTAGCTTCCATTCTTTAGGTAAAGACCTCAAAAATTTTAGGTTGGAGTCTTTGCTTTCATAAACTCTTCCATACAACTTTAACCCATTTAACAGTTTTTGAAACCTGCTAAATGTATCAGTTAAGCTTTCACCTGTATTAAAGTGAAAATGTACATACTATTGTATGAGGAGTTGTTTCTTATTCTCTCTGACTTGCTCAATCCCTTCACAGAGTGTTCGAATAGTGTCCCACACTTGCTTGGCAGTGGTGCAGTTAATGACACTATCAAACATATCTTGATCAATACCATTGAACAGTATATTCATGGTCTTCTTGTCCTTTTGGACCTCCTCTTTGTCTCCATCTGTGAATTCTGCTGGCAGTTTGGGAATAGGCCTTCTAGCAGCTCCAGTTCCAGCTGCTTCTCCAACTGCAGTGTTAGCCTTCATAGGAATATGAGGATTTTTCTCTATGCAGTTTACATAACCTTCATCGATGGATAAGAGATGTAAATGCATCTTTAGTTTCCAGTAAAAGTAATTATCTTTGTCGAGGATTGGTATTTTCACGCATGTATCCTTCAATCCCATGGTGGTGATCTTTAGACTTCTTGTATGCTAGAAGCTTGCTCTGATACGAATTGTTATTTCCCAGTTATGCACCACGAGATTGTAGAAGGGGGGGTTGAATACAATCTCAACTAAATTCTTTCGAACTGATGAGGTTTAATACAAATTGTTATAAGAACAGAAAGAAAAACAAGATAAACAAATTATCTAACACACATACAACACGAGATATAAAAAATCTCAGGTGGGTTAGCTTGATTGCTTAGTCCACCTGATGGTTGTATTTGAAGATAATTCTCTGCGTACGAATACACAGCTGCGGGTTACAATGTTTTAGTGTTTACAAGAAAACCTAAGCTATCAGCCTTGTGATCAGTGTTTTCTTCTCTAGTAAAAACTATTGCTGCTCATACAGCTTATTAAAACTATATGAAGACAAGTTACATGAAATGTGATGATACATTTTTGGTATAACTTGTCACACACACATACTCAAAGTGGTAACCATTTCTGGAATTATTTTGAAAGTCTTCTTTTCTTGATTTGGACAATCCCAACATGCTTCAAGTCAGTGTATGTTTCTTTCTTCAAAAGTTACTAAGTTCTTGAGATGACTTAGCTTCCAAGCCCACGTGATGCTTTATGCAAAAGATCTTTTTGCTTTGGATCTTTGTCTCTGAAAGTAGCTTTAATCAAAAAGATAATCTTTTTGAAAGTCAATAAGCTTTTCTGCTTATTGAGCTGTGCTTGAACTTCCCAGATATAACGGTTGATCATTATGCATTTATCAAGATATCCTTTAAATCTTTCAGTAGAAGTGTAATCATGTTGGAGGTTTCTTCCACTCTTATTGTTGCCCTTGAAGTCAGATAAACAGTGACTGATTTCACCTTTCACTTGGAAGAGTTTGAGCCTTCAAATATCTATAATTTGACTTCCTACTCGTAACATCCTCTGTGTAATTGGCCATTGTCTATAAGTCACGAGTTGCAAAGTAATTCTGGGTCTATTCTCCATTCGATGTGTTCCTTTAGAAAACTCTGGTATTATTATGAAAACAGGTTGAGTTCTCGAACAGATGAATCTTGAGTTCTCGAATGATGACTTCTCGAGCAGTTCCTTTAAGTGCGTTCTCGAATAACTTCTCGAACAGTTCCTTTAAGTGAGTTCTCGAATGACTTCTCGAATAGTCTTTTGAGAGGACTTCTCGATTAGTGCATGTTGCAGACTTCTCGAACAGAGCAATCTGACTTCTCGAACTAGGACTTCTCGAATAGACCATTTTTGTAGAGTTCCTAAATGACTTCTCGAACTCTTCTTTTCTTGATTTCTCGAACTTACTTGCGTGGTTACAGCAAACTCTCTTTTGACTACTGATATCTGAATTTAGCATCCCAAGGCTTGTTACAGAAATAATTCCTAACTACATGCAGAGTTCCAATCTCAAGATATTGCTTTAGTTGATCTGCATTTAAGTTAGCTTCCTGATTTATTTGTCAGCTTCGATTCCTTGATTCATTTTCTGCCTTGTGGTATTTGTTATCATCATCTAAAACATATATGACTCAACAGAAGACTACTAACTCCCCGTTAGTACGTCTAGGAATTGGGTTTAGAACGAGAATCACCCCACTTCAACTTCACCTCACTACAAAAGTTAGACAAACAATATCTACGAAACAAATATGGTAAATATATAAAAAGGTTGGATTAGTATGTTACGGTACTTAATCCAAAAGGTAACTTTAATATCACGAATATTAAGTTATATTGTATTTTTAAGTATACTTTCTTTGATATTAAATGATAATCAAAGTATACTTTTAATTACTCCAAGTGGATATGAAAATGGATGGAGTAATATATCAAGTCCTTGTTAAATAGCTTCTTTGTGTAAGGATCCTTGATTTCAATATGTGTCTTTATTAATTTTCACTTTAAATGGTTAGGTAAATTAAACACCACACACAAATATATAAACATACACGTATATAAAAGTAACTCGCTTATCAATAGGATAAAACGAGGGCCGCTATTATGCGTTAAAATATTATTCAACTCACAAGTGTGAGGATGAGAAAGAAAAATTCAACTCGCAAGTGCGAGGACCGTGAAATAACGCTATTACATGTTAGCTATATGCGTAGTGCGGAAAATAATAAATAACGGCAAGGGTTAAGTCACACGAGTGGACTTTACGCACAAGCGGTATTAAAACGAAACGTTAATATTCAATTAAGAATATTAAGTTATATCTTGTGATTTTAACTTCTTCACGAAGTTTATGTGATATGAAGTATTCCTTTAAAGAATGTCCCACGGAGCACTATAGATGCTAGTTGGGAATCCGTAAAAAAACTTATTCATACCTACTTTGATGTGTGTCAAATATGCAAGTCTTTTAAAGCTACTAGGCTTAAGACTTTTAAGATGTATACTTGCTTTTGACTAAAGTCAATGTCAAAGTACAATCTTCTTTGAACTTCTGGCACGAAAAGAGTTTATGCCCACGTAAAATAAAATGTAAGTGCGATAAAACAAGTGGCTAAACTTGTGCTTAAAGAAGCTTATGTTGAAAGAAGTATTCCTTTAAAGAATATCCCACGGAGCACTGTAGATGCTAGTTGGGAACCCGTAAGA
Organism: Saposhnikovia divaricata; assembly: GCA_036435485.1. Classification (NCBI taxonomy): domain Eukaryota; kingdom Viridiplantae; phylum Streptophyta; class Magnoliopsida; order Apiales; family Apiaceae; genus Saposhnikovia; species Saposhnikovia divaricata. The sequence goes on along the minus strand of CM071597.1, from coordinate 59,105,296 downwards.
ATACTTAATCGTTACAACCTCGATGTTTGTCAGATAATTACTTTCTCTTTTATAAAGAGACCTTTGGGATATTTAAAATAGATCCAAGAATAGAGATTAAGATGAAGTATAGAAGTTAAGCACAAATCTCAAATTTAAACACAAAGACGAAGCAAAAAATTACCACTTTTAAAAGTTGCCGGAAAAAGTTCACCGAAAAAATTCGCCGGAGGTTCGGCCGGATTTTGGCACGGTGGTCAAACTTTGGGCAGCCCTTCGGGAGGCTGGAAAGTGGTGGTAGATGAGCTAGCTTGGGTGAACAAAGCTTGGTTGGGTGGAACTAAGTTTGTTGAACAAAAACCTTGAATATATGTATATATATATATAAGAGAGGGAGAGAGAGAGAGAGAGAGAGAGAGAGAGAGAGAGAGAGAGAGAGAGAGAAGGTTTTTGAGATGAAGTATTTGAGAGAGAGTGTTTATGAACTTGAAAGTGTGTATACTTCTAAAAATCCCAGCATGTATTTGGCTCTTAGCTTGTGTTTAAAATGGGTGGATGAGGGGGTTTATTTATAGAGAAAATTGGGTGGAATGAATGGTGGAGATTTAGATTTAAGGGAGTGGTTGAGATTAAAAGGGTGTGGATTGGTGACATGGCTTTCACTTGGATTGCCAACATGGAAAGTTATGTTTCTTTGCAAGTGGATGAGCCAAATATCCAGCAACTTTGAATATATATTATAATATACCATTCGTTCCGATTAACGAATAAGTACGAACCAATTATCGTTAATTAAATACCCGATAAATACGAAAACACCCAATAAATAATTCTAAACTTATGGAGCACTTAGGATTTTTATAAAAATTTATTTGATTTGGTAATTTGACGGTTAACTAGTTGTTTGACTATAACCCCTGAACACGGTTTCGTCTGGGTTTCGTGTTTGGTATTTTTAAAAATTATTTCTCGACGGTCCTACCATACGGATGTCAAGATCCATCCTTTTTAATGGTATTGCCGAAATTTCAAAAAAAAAATTTTGATTTGATAATTTGACGGTCAACTAGTATTTTGACTACAACCCCTAAACATGGTTTCGTTCGAGTTTCGTGTTTCGTATTTTTAAAAATTATTTCTCCACGGCCCAACCATACGGATGTCAAGATCCAACCTTTTTAATGGTATTGCTAATTTTCAAAAAAAAATTATTTTATTTGGTAATTTGACGATCAACTAGTAGTTTGACTACAACTCCTAAACACGGTTTCGTACGGGTTTCGTGTTTCCTATTTTTAAAAATTATTTCTCGACGGTCAACTATACGGATGTGAAGATCCATCCTTTTTAATGGTATTGCCAAAATTTCAAAAAAAAAATTAGTTGATTAGGTAATTTGACGGTCAACTAGTACTTTGACTACAATCCCTAAACACGGTTTTGTTCGGGTTTTGTGTTTCAAATTTTTAAAATTTATTTTTCGACGGTCCAACTATACGGATGTTAGGATCCATCCTTTTTAATGGTATTGCCAAATTTTCAAAAAAAAATTATTTGATTTGGTAATTTGACGGTCAACTAGTAGTTTGACTACAACCCCTAAACACGGTTTCGTTTTGATTTCGTGTTTCGAATTTTTAAAATTTATTTCTCGATGGTCCAACCGTACGGATGTCAAGATCCATCTTTTTAATGGTATTGCCAAAATTTCAAAAAAATTATTTGATTTGGTAATTTGACGGTCAACTAGTAGTTTGACTTCAACCCCTAAACACGATTCCGTCCGGGTTTCGTGTTTCGAATTTCTAAAAACTATTTCTCGATGGTCCAATCATACGGATGTCAAGATCCATCCTTTTTTATGGTATTGCCAAAATTTCAAAAAAAAAATTATATGATTTGGTAATTTGACGTTCAATTAGTAGTTTGACTACAACCACTAAATAATGCCAAATTTAAAAAATTAAATAAAAATAGAAAAAATGCCAAATTTTAAACTAAAATTCATACACACCTAATTAGTCATACTTACTATTTGTATGTAGTCATAATCACTATTTGTGTGATGATTATTACCCTACTTTTATATTTTTTATTTTTTCCCCCATTTTTAACTAGTTCATAAAATAAATTAGAAAATTAACTTAAAATAGGAAGAAGTGCGTACTTCTACTTTTCTAGGGTCAAAACCGACCAATATTGGTAGGAATTGAGCATTAATTCAAAATTTTTATGAAAATTTTGAACTAACCGCCGAACTCAAATTTTAAAAAATGGCGCTCACATTCGAAAATTCAAATTTTTCGTCCAACCCCATAACCTACCAATATTAGTAGGAATTGAGCATTAATTTCGTGAAAATTTCAAAAATGGTGCCGAGACCAAAATATTCAAAAATTCTGCCCAAACCCAAAATTTCAAAAAGTCCGCCCAAACTTATAACCTACCAAAATTGGTAGGAATTTTGAACCTCTATAAACAACTTTCTTCTCTCTTTTAATTTTCATTTTAATCTTCTCCACCAAACTACTTTATTCTCTCTTTTTACTTTCCCTTCATCTCCTTCACTTTAACCATCTCAAATATCAAGGTATAAATCTTATCCTTCTTACATATGTGTTCTTAATATTCTTTTTCATCTTGATTAGTTCATATATTCATTTTTTGATGATGATTTATGTTATTTGTTCTTTGTTTTTCAAATTAATGAACTTGATATTTTACAATCATGTACTATTTATGGGTGTGTATAATTGATACTAATTAACTATTCACACTTTTATGTAGATTTTTGAAGGTGAACATGGTGTGTCGAGGCCAAGAAAATGGTAAAAACGAAGATGAAGATAACAAAATTACAAAAGTGAAGGCCAACGATTAACAATGATGAAAACTTTGAAGATTATGAGTTTGAACTCTTTAAACATTTCCAAATTTGTTCTCATTTTTTGTAATTCGAATAGTTATTTGAAGATGAAATTATAATTTCTTAATACAATGATTATGATAATGTCGAACTATGATTTATGATGAATGTATGAATTTTGGTTATGGGTGTATGCCTATGATTTAAAGATTGATTTTATTGTGCAATTTGTTCTACATGAATATTAATGAATCACTATTTTTTTAAAAAAACCGGCCAAACAATTCCTACCAATCTGGGCCATTTCCTACCACATTCAAGCCATTTCCTACCAAAGTTACAATGGTAAGAATTGATTGGTAGAAAATGCCAATTTACATGGTTTCTATTATAAAACCGACCAAATTGACATACCTTTCGTTGGTAGGAAATAGGTCTTGACTAAAGTAAAAAATGACATATTTCCTACCAATATTGGTCGGTTTTGATCAGTAAGTTTCCGCCAAAAATTTCGTGAAAAAGTTGAATTTCCCGCGCACATCAAAACCTACCAATATTGGTAGGAATAGGTCTTGACTAAAGTAAAAAATGACCTATTTCCTACCAATATTGGTAGGAAATTGGTCTTGACTATAGTCAAAAAGGACGTGGTAAAAATGACGTGGCCTGGTCCCATATGACACGTGGATGACACGTCAACTTTTTTGGGTCCATTTTAACCTGACGTGGCACGTGACGTGTCATGTGACTTACAGTAGAATTAGAACCCGTTTGGCAAACCACTTTAAGTAGGGCTTAAAGCCATTTTCTACTTAAAGTTGAAAAATGTCTATAATAAGTCAGAAATTGACTTACAATTAAAAAGCAGTTTGAAGTCAAAAGTTGGTAGAAGATACTTTTTTGAAAGACTTATTTTGTTTTGAGAATTTTATTTGATAAAAGTTAATGTCATCATTCAAATAGATAATTTATCAAATTTATTTCTATGTTTATATTTTTAATAATTCATAAGTCACTCATAATACAAAATTACCCAAACAGATATTGACTTTAAATTTTTACTTTTCATTTATCACTTTAAGCAACTTTAAGTCATAATTAATAATTTTAAGCTTAGCCAAACGGTCTCTTATTCATGATTGAAAAAGTTATTAGCCTAAAAAAGCAACAAAATTATTGGGGCGTTTGGGAGAACTTATTTTCCAGAATAAGTCAACTTATTTTAAGATAAAGTTAGAGATTCCTAACTTTTTTCTGAAAAAGTTAACTTTTTTTTCCCAACTTATGGAATCTTATACATTAAATACTTGTATAAAAACAATTAACAAAATATAAAATTTTTACCCGAAAATAAGTGCATAGGGATTTAAAAAAGTTGAGCCAAATAGACCCTATATCATTTGACGATCAACATGACTTCGTATATACGAAGAAGAAAAGAATGCGTACTATCAAGACATTTTTCCGAACTTTAAAAATAAGAGTAATGCTAGGTATTCCAAATTGATACCCAAAAAATGCTCCCAAATGATGTGGCATAGATGAGTTGGCTATATGAATGATTTTAATTGGTGAGATTAATATGACTTTAACGGGTCCATTATAGTTATAACTAATCAGATAGTGACACGTGTAATTTTAAAAAAAAAATTGAGATCCAATTTAGGATACCTAACATTATTCTAAAAATAAACACATAATAAATGAAGGGTGTGCACACGTAAAACTTTTAATAAGGATGTAAACTTCTGATATGGTTATAGGCTAGATATGGCTAGTCTCACTATCTCATGGAGTAAAATATACTCCCTTTTTTTATATTTATAAGTTTAATATTTTTACACACATTTTGAAATGATTTGATTGTATAATTGAAATAATTATTTTAATATTTTGTCTTTTATGAATAAAAATATATAATTTACACTTTAATTTACAAAAATTCTTTCTTAAAAATCATAATTCTTTTTTTTAGGGGCGCGCTCCATATTAGCCAAATAGACAATCGTTTAGAGCATCTTCAATGGTATTGGCTAAAATAATTGACTAAATAATGATTATGTAAAATTTGTTGAATCTGTTTTACTCCAATGTAGTTGGCTATATTGATTGACTATAATTTAAAAATGGTATGTTTTCATTATTTCAAGTTGTTAAAAATAGAATATATTATTATAATATGGTAATTGATGATGTGAAGTTTTACTACAGGTCTCTAGAGGTTCGACAAATATAGCCAATATGATGAGATTATTTAAAATTTTAGCTAACAGTTATGTCCCGTTGGAGATGAAATATTTTTACACATTCTTCATAATTTTTATTTATGATATTTCCGATACAATTTTAAATAAGGGGTATGTATGGTTGGAGATACTATAAGGAACAGCATCAGCAACAACAAGTTCTTACACTACGTAATTAGTTAAGTCCCCAACGTATGTACTTTGGGACACTTTTCTCATAAAAAATAACTTTGTAGAAATGATAAATTAAAAAAAAAAAAATAGGGAACCTAAGAGACCTTAGGTATCATTCCTAATATACTATACAAAATTCTGGTTAATTAACTTATAAATTCTTGGGTGCTGCTGCGGGTTTTGCTTATACATAATCAAAACTATGTAATTTTATTTAAAAATGTTTAGAATCTTAGAAATGATATGTAAAATACATATTAGATTCCTTTTTCTCATTAAAAATTTTTCACATTTACATGTATGTTTTCAATGTGTTTTGATTTCAAAAGTAACAATCACGTCATTCTAACATTTGAACATCTCATTTTTTTTATATACATTCTAGCAATAGTACCCTAATCACAAATTTATAATTTTTGCTCCAAAAAAAAACAAAAGGAAATAAAGTTGAACAACTAATAAGTAAAATTACTTTCTACGGCACTCAGGATTATCAGGAAAAATATACATATATTTATTTTAATATCGATTTTTTAAGTGTGTCTCCATGCATGACATTTTTATGAGATGACATCTTTTTATTATTGAGATTTTTTTATTAATAAATAGGAAACAATCAAAATTTGACAATTCATATTAAAAAAAAATCCTTTCAAATATTAAAGGTCCCGACATTGAATTTGGCCTTGGGCCTCACAACTTTTAGTACACGGATTCTGTAAATACGTAGTCAGAGCACTTGCAGATGCGGGTAGATAATTTCAACGATAAATACAAAAATACAGAGAGAGTATTAATATATTTTGTTCATACAAAAATACAGAGAGAGTATTAATATATTTTGTTCAACGATCGATCTCGCAATGGAGCTAAGCTTACTTTTTATTACTGGATAACCACACAAGCTGCGCTTGCTTTTATTGCCAGACAACCTCGATCGCCATGTACATCTGATCGTATGATCAAGGAGGGGTCTGTTCCTCCAGATCTCCTAGAGATTTTTCATATCAATTGCTCTTTTAAATGAATGATCTTTCGATTAAGAAAAAACTATTTCCTCATAATTTTTTTTAAATAGTCACGTGTACAGTTATTTAATGGGGCCGAAGACGCTTGCACTCAAGCAAAGACTTCTGAACCCCTCCTTTACAAAAGAAAAAAATAGATGGACAACTATACAAACAATTATCCACTAAACTAACATTAACTGAGCTCGGTTCTAAACCCATAAAAAGCCCAGGAATAAGCCCAAATAAATAGTTGCCTCCTAGCAACAATCTCCTAAACGGCACCGTTCTGGTCCCAGCTGGTACAGCCGCTTTCACTGCATACCAAAACGGTATCATACCGGTAAACATGTTATGTTCTAGTGACAAAGCCGATAGCTTATTCATCGAAGCCATGAATGCTGGCAACAAGCCATGCAGCTTGTTATGGCTCAAATCAATAGCTATCAGATTGCTATGGACCCCACTATTCCCCGGAACTTGTAAGAATGTGAAGTTGTTGTGGGACAATGTGAGTTGTTCTAGTGATGGATGATCAAATATTACAGAAAATATTACACCGGATAGTAAATTATTACTTACATCTAAAACTTGTAAGTAATGTAACTGGTTTATGTTCTCGGGAATGGTGCCAGTAAGAAGGTTGTTACGGAACGAAACCTCGACAATCGAGGTAGGAAATGTCTTTGATATTTCACCCGAAAATACGTTATCACTTGCGTCAATATAATATAGGGTTTTTAGTTGACCTAAATTTGGGAAAACACCACTGAAGTTATTGACTTGGATTTCTAGCTTTTGCAGATTTACAAGAGAGTTGAAGCTTTTTGGGATGGGCCCACTGAAATTGTTGTTATCGAGGTAGAGCTGCTGGAGGAGTGTGAGTGAAGATAGTGACCTAGGTAAATGACCAGAGAATGAGTTACCTGAGAGACTGAGTCGGTGGAGGCGAGTCAGGTTTGAGAGAGAGCTGGGAAGTGAGCCAGTGAACGAGTTGAAGGATAACTCAAAGGTTTGCAAGTATGGAAGGTTCCAAGAAGAGGTGTGAGAGAGTGAACCGGAGTATCCGGCTTGGTCCAGAGTAATGTCGGTGACCCGGTTTAGGCCGGAGAGGCGGAGATCGCAGCGGAACCCGCAAGTGAAGTGGTCGGAGGAGAGGCTGTCACATGGATCAAATGTGAAATCCCATGAGCTGATGCAAGATCCGGCGGAAATGGAGCTAGGGTTTAGGCTGTGCATTATATCTTTGAGAATTTGTATGTCATCTTTGTGGGTTTTAGAGTTTGCAAAGAAGGAAAGAGTAGAAATGATGATGATCACAAGTGGTTTAGCTAGGTGATAGAAATATGAACTCATGATACTGCATGTATATGATGAAAATGAGTTTAGTATCTTCCAAATCTGCAAGATTTTATGGTTTTGGTTGATTGAAGGTAGTAGTTTTTTTAAGTAGATCTCAGTTGACATTGAGATACGTGTAGTGGGATAATTAATTGATTGGATCTCGGGCATTCTGATTAGTATATACAGTCAAATCTAGTTAAATTAATACTCAATACCAAGAAAAATTAATATTTTCATCACAAATTTTTGGTCCGAATATAACTACGATAGTGTAAATTTAATCTCGATTAATTAATAACCTCTATAAATTAATAGAATTCTCTGGTCCCAATAATATTAATTTATAGAGGTTTTACTGTACTTGATTTGTTGTTCATACTAACGCCTACAATGAATGATGTCTATCTTAAGGCGGTTTCAAACAAAAGAGAGATTTACGAATGGCAAGAAAACTCGATCAGATGATACTCGATACATACCGATTCAATTGAATTTTATTGAACTTAATTTTTTGAACTCGATCCGATGATACTCGATACATACTGATTCAATTGGATTTTATTGAACTCAATTTTTTGGATTTAGATTTGGATTTGGATTTAATTTTTAAACCCGAAAAATTTTGGATTTGAATTTTACGTGTATCGAACCGAACCCGATCCGAAAACCCGAAATTCGCTCCAAACCCGAAACCCGAAAAAAACTCGATATGTGTGTGTGTGTGTGTGTGTTTGTGTATGTGTGTGTGTGTATAAAATCATTTGAAAACTATTTATCTAATTTTCTAAATTATATCAATTTTTAAATATAAAATATAAAATCAAGGAAATAAATTTTGTTATTAAGTCAAGTCTCACCTCTAAAACATATTATAGTTAGGATATAAAAAAAAAGTTTTAACCTTTTTATTAAAACAAAATCTCCTAATTCTAATTGAATCATAAGAAAATCTCGCGGCATGCAAACCGAAATCAAAATCAAAGAGAATTTTAGTATTTAAATTTAATTTTTGTATACGTTTAATATTTTAATAATATATACAACGAGTGTCGGCCTAATAAATAGCTAGACAAAATCGGTACAGAAAAATATATTAATAATTTATCTTATTATCATGTATATTTAATCTATACAATATGGTGTTTACAAATTCATATTTGTAACGCCCCCTAATTCCTTACCAGGAGTTCGGGTCGTCACATCCTTAACCTTAGACATACATACCTTTGCGGAATATTCGATCACCTGCTTACAATATAATCTTACAACAATAATCATAATAACTCCATTATTTACTCCACGGGTTATAACCTTAGAACATAACATAAATCCTCAAAAGTTATTACACATCAGAGTTTCCTCCAGATTCTTATTACAACTTCACAGTACTAGATAATAAAGCATTAAACAACTTCTTTTCGGCTGGTACTCTCCTCAAATACTATAAGGCTAACGCACTGAATCAGTTTTCTTTCCCCTTCCCTTTATCACGGTCCGCGGTACTAGTGCCAGCTTTGTTTGTCATTGTTTTATAGTATTGAAATAGCAAGAATGAGCCAAAAATGCCCAGCAAGTTTTATACACCGGAATCATATATATATATTTATATATATATATATATATATATATATATATATATATTTATACACCAACAAAACTTCTTCAAGAAATGAACCCTTAAATTTTCTTTAACATAATAAAATTTACTCACAAAAAAAACTGAGTAAAGACATACCATTCTTATATATTGCAATCAATATTCCCATCCAAGTATTAATTACACTTATCAATTACTGCTGATGGAGTATATTCAGGAGATTCTTATCCGCTTGGTTGTAAATGATGAAAGTCCTTACATCTATCAATTTACTACCAGTAGAAGGATGATCCGATGCTCGGCCTTCACCTTAGGATGAGCCGACTTGGTCGACCTTCACCCTAAGCCGCATCTGGGCTTTCATACATATTTGTTGGGTCGGCCACTGTACCGGTCTCTTACGTTATCTCCAGTCTAGAACCTAGGGTACCAGAGTACCCTTGACCACCTTCAATACTTATTATCTTAGATGTCATGTATAATTCCACGTGCACCTCAATTCATATTAACTATTATCGCTCGAAAACAACGAATGATTATTACTTCCAATAAATCACTTTCCTCTCTAAATATAAGAGGAAAAATATGAACGACTGCTTTGATCATGGATTCGAATAAAATGATCCAGATTAAATCTCCCATCACCTCCCATAATTAACATTATTCCCCTTAATAACAAGATAGTTTTCCAAAACATTTTATCTCCCTTCGAGTACGAACAATGTACCTCGATACTTGTCCCAATCATATGGACCAATAACTCTTATACATATCGGATAACATTCACAACAATAATATATACATGCATTCAATTGCATCAATATCCGGTATTTAATGAACTAGATGAAATACTTGCAACTTGTAGTTAGAACATTTTGAACTGACATATAGCATATACTGAAACATACTTACCCTGAACAAATAGAGTAAGGTTTAGTATACTTGCCTGGTGCTCCGTATGTAGTAGGGGCTCATAGCAGGGTCCGACAATCTAAACAAAGTCAAGAAATCCGCGATTAATCCCCTATACGATGCACTTATAACTCAACGCTCAGATACTTAAGCCAATCACAAACATGGCACTAAGGGATCCCTTTAGACTCGTACTAAGTCCATGTTAATCGACAAACACCTTAGTCATAAGTTTAGTCCGAAATCGATCCTCGAATTCATGCTTAACGTAAGATATTCTGTACATCTTACTAACCACTTATAGCTTCGATCTTTGCACCACTATGTTGCCTTGATAATTCTTAACAAGTTTCGTGTTTTAAAATTTTCTTTTCATTATTTTCTTCACATCTTTTTTTCTCCTTTGGCTCCGTTCTTCTTCTGTAGCTTCTATATATCGTTCACGACGTCTCTTGTTACGTTCAAATTTTTTTTTTTTAATTTGTAACTAATGATCGTGGTTGTATAGATTTCTACTTGACAGAATAATGTAATTATAATTCTAGCTATGATTGTATTAGGATTTTCTTTTTCCAATTCATTCCAGAAGATCTTTTTTATTTTTTTATATATATAATTAATTTTAGTTATTTATACATATTTCACAGTAGTAGCTATACGTGGTTAGAGCTGAATATCAATATTAAGAAATTAATAATTCTATATAAATTTAATTTGGATCTAATCTACGTACAACGTTCTTCTGTTTTGTTGTCTGAATCTGTATCTGCATGCATCAATGCTGATGGACACATGGCAGCTATCTATTTTTTACTTACAACCCCACGGGATTTTTTTAATATCTATCAAATATATTAATTTTTTAATATTTATATGTTATTACATATAAAATTGTTGTTAAAAAATTGATATATATTAGGTTTTACACGTTCATTCATGATTATATCCTATTCATATTATAATTTTCTTTTTAAAATTCAATTCCAATACAACCTTTTTTAATTATATCCTTTCTAGATTATAATTTTTTTTAATATAATATAATCTTGATCGTCTGTTTTTAAAAATATTAAATTCGACGGTTGAGATTATTTTGGTAGTATAGTGACCAAACACAGTAACCAAACCAAAATTATGTGTGTTAACATATATATATAAAATTTCATCCCCCAATTCAATTTCCAATCCCTTTTCTAATTATTTTCTCCACCTAAAAATCCTAATTCTAGTCCTATATTAATTTCAAATCATTCCCAATCCATCTCTTATTTTATTTTTCTTTCCCAAATCTACACAATTAAACCTCTATATATACACATCAATCCTACCTCATTCCAATTATATTTTCCTACATTAAATTTCAAGGCTTCAAGATTCAAGTTTGGGGGATTTTTAATTGCAAGTTTCACCTCTATGGTTCGTATTTGGGGTATAATTCTTCCTTTTATTTTGTCTATTCTTTCCTAAATAATTTTTATTTAAAATTTAAAAAAAATATGTAATAAGGCCGCCGCGAAGCGCGGCTTAGTCGACCAGTATATATATATATATAGAGGCTTATGCTCAAGGGAGAACCTTAGTTACTGGGAGAACTGAGAGACCAACTTCCTAGCCCTTGATCTTAGTATAATCCAACGGTTACGTGCATTAATATAGTAGAAACTCGATAAATTAATACTCGATTATTTAATAAACTCTCTAAGATAATATTTTTGGCCGGTCCCGACTCGGGGATAGGGTGTTAAATTAATAATTCGCTAAAATTATAAGATAATACATTTTTGATAATTTCTTTAGACCCCATATAAAATATAAATTAATAATTCCTTATATATAGAATATTACATGAATGATTTATGAAGATTTCTTGAAAAATGACTCAATTGTCTTTTGTTTTTTGTTGAAATCAATTTCCCCTTGAATCTCGTCTCTAATTTTCCTTAGCATGGTAAGAACTTCTGGTGTTGTTTTCTCATAGCTCAACAAGAAATTGTTCAATGTGATAGCCGCTTTAATAGCTTCGTTTCGCGAAGGGGGCTCCATTGTAGAACTTTCATCATCTTCTTCATCGATATCATCTTTATTAATTCCAATAACGCTTTCAATGTGTGTATGATTTGTTTGTGTTAACCTATTTTGATCTTGTATTTATATAGAAAATATTTTTAATGTCCATAAAGCGATACATTGAACACAAGAAGCATAATAAGGTGGGAGATTGAAGGTTTCTTTCAAATTGGGCCCTTCATTTGATATACATGCATTGTATACAATAATTAAGTGGAAGAGCTTGAAAGGTGTTTGTAAACTAAGTATTTTACTATAAATTAATAAAATATTAATTAATATATAAATTAATAATTATTAATTTATCGATTAATTAATAACTCTTTTAATTAATAAGTTTTGGTGGTCCCAAGTGTATTATTTTATAGAGTTTCTACTGTAATTTGTTTCACTAAATTTATAACAGGAGGGTACAGTGGGAATGAAAAGTTATAAAATCATATACGTCAATCAAGAGTTTTGGTAATGAATCATAACAGGCAATTATGACTTTAATAAAATCAAACTGATTGCTTAATTCATGTCATTACAATTTATTACAACCGGTACAATAATGAATACTAAAATATTTCTCTTTTTCTTTCTTTGTTGTTAAACTAGCTTATAACCCGTGTGATACACAGGTTTCTTTTTTATATGTTATAAATTTTATTTTATTTTATAAATATGTTTTTATATAATTATTAATTTTAAAAACTATTTTAATATTAATTTAATAAAATTTAAAGTAAATTTTAATATATGATTTGCAAGATTTAATATTTATATAATAAAATTTTAAATTAAATATGTCATTGACGGGATTCGAACCTTGAATATTTAGTAACATAATTTAATCATTAAATATACCTTATAATTACATCTAACGGTTCTAATTAATTACTAAAAATCTAACGGTATTTTTTGGTATACATTGATGATTGTAAATTCATGTTTTAAATTAAAAGGTAGTGTATTTAATTAGAAAAGAAATATTAATTATTGGAAGAATATGATTGCAAAATTATGTTTTAATTATAAAAGAAATATTAATGATTGGAATGTACGATATTTTAGGTGTGTATAAAGGGTAATATATATTTACGTATTATACTAATATTTTATTATTATAGGGGAATATTATAAACAACCTATATGGTGTGATATTTTTGGATATATATTAATGATTATAAGATTAGTTTTTTAAAAAAAGGTAACGTATTTTAATTAGAAAGAAAATATTATTGATTTAAAGATATGGTACGGTTGATGTTTTTATAAAAGGTAATATATTCAACTAAAATTAAATGTGAAAATGGCAATGACTAATTACCATTAATGTCATTATTTATTTTAATAATTAGGATAACCAAACCGAAAACCAAACCAACCAAACTTTCAATCTTTCGGTAGATTGCCTTAATTAATACTAATAATGTGTACTTTAATAAAATCATACAAGAACACTTACAAAAATTCTTTAAAGAATACTTTTGAAAATTTAGATCATTTTCTTTTATTCGGATCATTTTCTTTTATAGTATTTTTGAAAACCACTTAATAGAACACTTAAATAATTAAAGAACACTTTTATTTAAGTGTTCTTTAAAAAAAATTAATAAGTTTTCTTTAAAAAGGTCATTACGAATGAGACAAGTAAAATATTTTTGTAATTATAATAAGCAAATTTATAACGCGTTCTTTTCATAAATCACTTGAAATGATCTGAAACTAAAAAACACTTAAAAAAACACTATTATTTTTTAAATTAAAGAACACACTATAAACTTTTTTATTATAATTTAAAAAATTATAATTTTCTTTTAAGTGTTCTTTAGTTTATGGTCATTTGAAGCTATTTATTAAATAAGGCGAGTTCGTGTTTTTTAAGTGTTTCATGAAATATTTTAATATACACTTATTAAAAATGAAAAATATTAAAAAAACACATTTTTTTATTTCAGGTCATTTTTAATAAGTATTCACAAAATAACATTTTATAGAACATTTAATAGAACACATAAAAAATCACCTTTGCTTAAATAATGTTTTAATTAAATTTGAAATATTTCCAATCTTTAATATAAAACTTCAAAGTACACGTTATTAGTATTTTAATAATTTTGTGTGTTCTTCTGTTTTTTGAAAATTAATTCGTTCTTTTTAAGTATTCTTCTAATTGTTGTGTTAAGGGTTCATACAAAAAAACCATACAAGAACACTTAGAATAATTCTTTAACGAATACTTTTGGAAATTCAGATCATTTTCTTTTAAAGTATTTTAGAACGACTACTTTACAGAACACCTAAAAAATTAAAGAATACTTTTATTTAAGTGTTCTGTAAATAAATTTTTAATAAGTGTTCTTTAAAAACGTCATAAACTAATTAGACAAATAAAATACCAAAGAACATTATAATTTTTTAATGAATTAGAACACATATAAGAATTCTTTAACGAATACAAAAATTAGAACACATTCCAGAATTCTTTTAGCGAATGCTTTTGCAAATTTAGGTCATTTTCTTTTAAAGTATTTTATAAAGACCACTTAATAGAACAATTAAATAATTAAAGAACACTTTTAATTATTTTATTTAAGTGTTCTTTTAAATAATTTTTTAATAAGTGTTCTTTAAAAATGTCATAAACTAATTTGACGAATAAAATACTAAAGAACACTTAAAGGAACATTATAATTTTTAAAATTAAACAGCACGCTATAAATTTCTTTATTATAATTTAAAGAACACTTAATAGAACACTTAAGAGAACATTAAAAAAAACACTTTAATCTAATAAATGTTTTAATTAAATTTGAAATATTTTACAATCTTTAATAGAACACTTCAAAGCACGTATTTTAATAATATTGTGTGTTCTTTAAAAATAAACAATATTTCAAAGAAGAAGTTATTAGTAATTAAAAATATTGTGTGTTCTTTTATAAATTTATCGTTGTTTTAGGTGTTCTTTTGATTGTTCTGTTAAGGATTCATAATATACAAGAACACTTACAAGAATTCTTTAAGAAATTTTTTTGAAAAGAACACTTAATGGAACAATTAAATAATTAAAAATAATTTTAATTATTATAATATTTTCTTAATAGAACACTTAAACAAAGTAGAACATATACAAGAATTTAAACAAATTAAGAACACTTAATAAAACACTTAAACAAATTTAAAAGAAAAAGTCATTTTCTTTTATAATATTTTTGAAAGACCACTTAAAAGAACATTCAAATAATTAAAGAACATTTTTATTGAAATGTTCTTTTTAATAAATTTTAACAAGTGTTCTTTAAAAAAGGTCATAAACTTTAAAGAACATTTTTAATAAGAACAATTTTAATAAATTTTAAATTAATTTATTTAAATTTTTAAATAAATTTTTATTTAAGTGTTCTTTAAATTAAATTTTTATTAGAACATTTTTAATAAGCGTTCATTTTAATAAGAACATTATAATGTTCTTTTAAGGCCTCGTTTGTTTATCCAACTTTGTAGCTACACAGGAACTCACAAAATCCAGGAACTAACATACGGTGTAAAAATTACTGGGATAATTAGAAAATCTTTGTTTGGTTGTGTATCTGTTTGATTGATTGTTACGTAATTTGCGACGGTTACACAACTATTTTATCTGACAAAATATTATATTAAATATCAATACTTATTATGTTAATACAAAAAAACAAAATTAATTTAATATTCAATTACTATATGTAAAATTAAAACACAAATATTTACAATGCTGTATAGAACCTATTACGTACAAACTATAATAAAATAAATAAATAAATAAATAATTTTAGCTATTATAAAGATAAATAAATAAATAGTTATAAATTACTATATAACTATTATCAATAAAAATATTTTTTTGTTATATAATTCATAACCTTAAAAATAAGATTTTAATAATTTGCCTAAATCAAATGGAGCAATCCAGTTTAAAATAAATAAACTCTACAAATAAAAGAGAATAAATAACTATGTATACAAATAGAAATAAGAGCACGTTAAAGAAATTTTATGACAAGAAAATTAAGTTGTTCAAATTTTTAATCTTGAAAAAAAATTAAAAACTAACTAATAAAAAATAGAATTATAAATGCAAAATACAAAAGTGAAGCAAATAAACCATTTTTGCACTACGTAACTCCTGGTGACCACCATTGTGCTAGGTAACTGGGTTACACTGTTTTGAAGTAACTCACAACACCTTGGAAGTTTGGGTTACGTGGTTGATTTTAAAAAGTAATTAACCAAACACTGTAACCTATTTAGCTTCCAAGGTACTTGTAGTTCCTTAGTTGGGTTACAACGTACCAAACGAGCCCTAAGTGTTCTTTAGTTTCTGGTCATTTCAAATGATTTTATGAAATAAGATGCGTTCCTATATTTTTTAAGTGTTCTATGAAATATTTTTATATACACTTATTAAAAATTCAAAATATTCAGAAAAAATATCTATTTATTTCAGGTCATTTTTAATAAGTATTCACAAAGAACACTTAACACTTAGAAATATTTCCTCTTTGTATTTTAATCTTAGACACTTAAATAATTAGTTAAATAATTAGTTAATGACCTTTTTTAAAAAACACTTATTAAAAAATTGTTTAAAAGGACAGTTAAATAAATTGTTCTTTAATTATTTAAATGTTCAATTAAGTGGTCTTTCAAAAATATCATAAAAGAAAATGACTTGAATTTTCAAAAGTATTCGTTGAAGTATTCTTGTAAGTGTTCTTGTATGGTTTTTTTGTATGAACCTTAACACAACAATTAAAATAACACTTAAAAAAGTAAAAGAATTTTCAAAAAAAATAAAAGAACGCACAATATTTTTAAATTACTAACTTGTTCTTTGGAAGTGTCGTTTATTTTTAAAGAACACACGATATTATTAAAATACTAATAACGTGTACTTTGAAGTGTTCTATTAAAGATTGGAAAATATTTTAAATTGAATTAAAACATTAATTAAATTAAAGTGTTTTTTAAGTGTTCTCTTAAATGTTCTATAAAATGTTATTTTGTGAATACTTATTAAAAATGACCTGAAATAAATAAATGTATTTTTTTTAATATTTGCATTTTTAATAAATGTATATTAAAATATTTCATGGAAGACTTAAAAAATACGAACTCACCTTATTTAATAAATAGCTTCAAATGACCATAAACTAAAGAACACTTAAAATAACATTATAATTTCTAAATTATAATAAAAAATTTATAGAATGTTCTTTAATTTTAAAAATAATAATATTTTTTTAAGTGTTTTTTAGTTTCAGGTCATTTCAAGTGATTTATGAAAAGAACGCGCTATAAATTTGTTTATTATAATTACAAAAATATTTTATCTGTCTCATTAGTTATGACATTTTTAAAGAAAACTTATTAAAAAAATTTTAAATAAACACTTAAATAAAAGTGTTCTTTAATTATTTAAGTGTTCTATTAAGTGGTCTTTCAAAAATACTATAAAAGAAAATGATCTGAATAAAAGAAAATGATCTGAATTTTCAAAAGTATTCTTTTAAAGAATTCTTGTAAGTGTTCTTGTATGGTTTTTTTATGAACCCTTAACATAACAATTAGAAAAACACTTAAAAGAAGGAATTAATCAGAAAACAGAAGAACACACAAAATTATTCATCTACACCACCAACATGGTTTATTCTAGCTTGCATAATCAGCTACTTTGCAGAACATAGTCTCCACTTACTATCTATGTATGGTAGTTTGATCAGGAACACATCTCTTGCTGGTAGCACACAAGAAAGCACAACAATTAAAACATTATTATGGGTGGCAATGATGCAATGAGTGGTACACTAATACCTCTGCTTCCTCCTCTTCTGAATTAGCAAAGGAGTCACTGATAATGGAAGAGGTACAATATGCAAAGTTTTTCTCCCACAATTATTTAATAACAATTGGCAGAAAGTGCGAGCATATAAAGTACCTATTAGTAGATCATTCATCTACAGCACCAACATGCTTTTAGATAGATAAAATTTGTATTTTTGAAAATATCTCTTTTGCATTTTTTAACCAGCATATCCACAGATCCACCAGACATGCCCCATTTTCTCCCCATTTTCTCTTAATTCCTCTTGAAGCTAACAAATCCTGATGTGTCCTTACGATCCATTTTGATGATTTACTGTAAGCTTCCGTTTATAAGTTTATAAGAGAAGATTTCACAAAATTCAATTCATCATTCTCAAGCACTTGACTGAATAGCATCCTGCTCCAAAAAAACACATAATTAATTCAAAAAATCCGAGCTTTAATTATTGTAAAACAAAAAATCTAAAATAAGGCTCGTCTATTACCAATCCATAACTAATATATTTCGACTCCAAATATTTGTAGAATCAATATTGAAGGAAGCTCACATGCTCCAGTCCCAAAACTCTATTGTCATTTCCAACACCATTTTCAAATACAATTTAACATCCTTCGTCAAAGCTTGTTGTATTGATTCTCACGGTACTGATTCTCCATATCAACACACACTTTTTTTTTATGATTTCCGTTGTGCTGACATCATTGATTTCTTCCTGCAAAAATGGTATATGATAAATGTAAGACATATAAACACTAGCTAGGACTCACGAAGAAGAATATATTATAATTACCTCCGAAGAAGAGCATATTTCTGATTATTCATTACTATGCCCATCTTTGTCCTGCAATTGAATATTGGATTCATCACGAACAAGTCAAATAATAATAACGATTTGGTACCGTAAACAAATGTGAAAAATTAACCAAATTAAGAACACCTAATAGAACACAACAAGAATTTAAACAAATTAAACAAATTAAGAACACCTAATAGAACACTTAAAAAAATACAAGAACACATACAATCCGTTTATTATCTCTTTCATCTTACTATCCGTTACAAGAACACATACAATCCGTTTATTATCCGTTTACAAATACAAGAACACTTAAACCTTTTTATCTCTTTCATCTTGTGATCCATTGTATTCTTGCTTCTAGTTTCTTCCAGCCGTGTCTTGCAAAGTTGCAACCGATGCGTTATGCGATTGTGATATGTATCACTTTAATGGGTTGGTTTATTTCCTGAATTAAAAAGATTGTGTTCCCAGACTTGTGTGTATCAAATTTTGGAAATCAAATCAATGATATATGATATAAATAAGATATTACATGTGCACCTAAATTTCAAGATAACCACAAATTTGACATTCTTATTTTTTTATTCAATTACATCAAATTGTATATAATCAACGGTTAAGATGTGTTCCTTAAGTTTTCTATTAAAAAAGTTTTCCCTAGATCCCTACTCATATATATATATATATATATATATATATATATATATATATATATATATCAAGGTTCTAAAAATCCCCAATTTAGCCGATTAATCTCCGATTGAACCTCTGCAAGGTAACCAACCAATTAGATTTTTGAAATCCGATTAATCCTGTGAATTTATTTAAAATGATATATTTAATTATAAATTAGACTAATATATTAATTATTATTATAAAATCCGATTAATACCCTGATTAATCCTTTTGATTTATCCCCGATTACCTGATTAATCTTAAATCGGTATCTCTACCGATTTTATACCGATTACCAATTTTTACAACCATATATATATATATATATATATATATATATATATATATATATATATATATATAAGATACATATCAAGCAAATAAACAAAATGCTCACTCAAATATATATTATATAAATATATGTATATTTTTTTATTTTTTTATAGTTTTTAAATTTTATTTATAATATTCTACATTTTTATGCAACTAAAATATTGTCATATTTTAAATTTTAAATTTAAATATATTTGTACTTTTATGTTTTGCTTAATGTGATTATTTTAATTTTTGAATTTTGAATTAAAAAACCCGATTTAAATCCGAATCTGAACCGAAATCCGATAAAACCCGACAGTTTGGATTTGGATTTTAATTTTCAAACTCGAATCCAAACCGGAACTGATCTTTGGATTTAGATTTAGATTTAGCCAAAACTCGATCTGATCTGACCCGTTACCATCCCTAAAGAGAGTATGGGTAATTGAGTATCATTCTGTGCGGCTCGATCTTGAGTTTCGGTTTGGTTTTCACTAGCTATAAAATTGAATTAAAAAAAATGAGAATAAACAAAAAATCTATACTATTATATAAATTCCGAAACATTGAAAGTTTTGGTACCTGTTTTTTGGTACTAAGTGAATTTATTTATTTACCCTTCATTATAAAGAAAAATATATATGATATCTATACTATTAAAATTCCTAAAATAAATAATAACATAATACGATTAATGGTAAGTAGTCTATTGTTTTTTTTTTTTTCACAATTACTTTTAATTGAATATATTACCTTTTATAAACACCTACTAATCTTACAATCAAAAATATCTATACTATTATATAAAAGCCGAAATAATAAAAGAGTTTTGGTATCTGTTTTTTGTTACTAAGTGAATTTATTTATTTACCCTTCATTATAAAGAAAAATATATACGATATCTATACTATTAAATCTCCTAAAATAAATATTAATATAATATAATTAATGGTAAGTAGTCGATTGCCTTTTTTCACATTTATTTTTAATTGAAGATATTACCTTTTATAAACACCCACTAATCTTACAATCATTAATATAAACCCTAAAATATCACATCATATTTTTCAATTATTAATAAAATAAATCTGTATACGTTGTTTATAAAAACATCAATCGTATCATATCTTACAATCATTAATATTTCCTTTCAAATTACAACATGTTACCTTTTCAATTTAAAACTAATCTTACAATCATTAATATATACCCGAAAATATTACATCATATTTTTCAATTCTATACTATTATATAAAAGCCGAAACATTAAAAGTTTGGTTGGTTGGTTGGTTGGTCGGTCGGTCGGTCGGTACGGAATAACTAAATAATTTCCTTTTTCAGGTAAAATATAATATTTTTATATTTTATCTAACTAAAATTTCTCCTTTATTAATAAATTTCCTTATTCAGGTTAAACATATTACCTTTTCTATTTTCCAATAACTAAATAATTTCCTTTTTCAGGTAAAATACAATATCTTTTATAATTTATCTAACTAAAATTCCTTTTTTTTAAAAACACTACTAACAATTTTGTTTAATAAAATAACATAATTATATTATAATTACTATTAACTGATCAATTACCTTTTTCAGCCAAAACACGTTACATTTTCTCTTTTCTCTAACTAAAATCTCTCTTTTTCCAATTATATCATGGATGGTTACCTTTTTCAGCCAAAACACGTTACCTTTTTTCCTTTTCTCTTACTAAAACCTTTCTTTTTTCAATATTATCACGGGCGTTTCTATTTAATAAAAATAAAATAATAATATTATAATACTAATAATTAACCGATTACCTTTCTAGCTAAAATGTATCGTCTTTTTTATTTTTTCTAATTAAATTCCTTTTTTTCCTAGAAATATCACTGGTAACATTAATTTCTCATTTTTTAAAAACTATGACATATTTTATTTAGTAAAATAACATAATCAACTTATTTACCCATACTCAATTATAGATAAAATCCATCTTATTAACTAATCAATTTCTTTTTTCAGGTTAATCATATTTTTTTTCGATTTTTCAATAACTAAGTAATTTCCTTTTTCAGGTAAAATACATATCTTTTATATCTTATCTAACTAAAATTTCTCCTTTATTAATCAATTTCCTTTTTCAGGTTAAACATATTACCTTTTCAATTTTTCAATAACTAAATAATTTCCTTTGTCAGTTAAAATACAATATCTTTTATATTTTATCTAACTAAAATTTCTAAAACACTACAAGCAATTTTGATTAATAAAATCACATAATTATATTATAATTACTATTAACTAATCAATTACCCTTTTCACCCAAAACACATTACTTTTCTATTTTCTTTAACTAAAATATATTTTTTTCCAATTATGTCATTGATGTTACCTTTTTCAGCCAAAACACGTTACCTTTTTCTTTTCTCTTACTAAAGTCTTTCTTTTTTCAATAATATCACAGGCGTTTCTATTTAATAAAAATATTATAATACTATTAATTAACCGATTACCTTTTTAGTTAAAATGTATTATCTTTTCTATTTTTTCTAATTAAATTCGTTTTTTCCTATAAATATCACGGGCAACATAATTTCTCATTTTTTAAAAACTAAGACCAATTTTATTTAGTAAAAAAACATAATTAAATTATAAATACTATAAACTAATCAATTATCTTTTTCACATAATTTATTTCATCTTTTTAATTTTCACGCTACCTTTCTATTCTTTCTAACTAAAATCTCTATTTTTTCAATTATATCACGGGCGGTTCTATTTAATACAATAAATTAATAATATTATAATATTAATAATTAACCGATTACCTTTTTCAGGTAAAACGTATCATCTTTTCTATATTTTTTCTAACTAAATTCCTCTTTTAATAGAAATATCACAGACAATATTAATTTCTGCTATTCTAAAACATTACTAGCAATTGTATTTAGTAAAATAACGTAATTAATTAAGTTATGATTACTATAAACTAATCAATTACCTTTTGTACCTAGAACATGTTATAATTTTAATTTTCTCTAACTAAATTCTCTCTTTTTCTAATCATATCAAGGGAAATCTATTTAATAAAATAAAATAATAATTTTGTAATTACTAATAATTAACCGATTACCTTTTTCAACTAAACCCTATAATATTTTCTAACTAAAATCCCTTCTTTTCTAGAAATATCACGGATAACATTTATATAATTATTATCAAATCATCTCATATAAAAATTTAAGCCTCCAAAATTCATGTTTTAAAAAAAATAATTTAAACTAATGAAAAAAATATATAATATTAAAAATAATCCGTGCATCGTACGGGTTTTAAGCTAGTAAAACTTAAATACACAAAGTCTGTTTAATTGAAGAATTTATTGGCACCACAGCCGGCCTCAATACAAGCGGGGAATGCTATCAAATCGGGTCACCATAAAAAATATAATTACAGGCCAACATAAATATTCTAATTGTATGGGCACAAATTATTCCTTTTTTATATAGAAATGAATTTTTTGTTATCCATTAAAGCTAAAAATCCTATTGAGATTCTTAATTATTTGAAATTGATTGAAGAATACTACTTGAATGTCACAATTACTTATAAAATTATGTTAATTATACCTGTTATAATTGCGGAAGTATTATCCATGGGCAAAAAGAAAAAATTGCTTGGAATTTAAATTTTTTTAAGACGGATCGTGGTTGGCAATACTTGGCATCCCAATCAATAAGAGATATATTTTACTTTTTGCATACAAACATAGAGATTAGGGAGCCTGAATGCATCTTAAGTAAATTTCCTGAGATACATGGAATTTATATGCAAATCAGAATTTTTATGGGATGAGTATTTTTGTAAAATCAGAATTTTTTAATTAGCCCTGCGGACCAAATAAGATTTAAAATATATTTTTCAAGTATTTAAGGAAAAATTCTCTGAGATCAATCTAAAGGTCCTTTTTCTCACAAACATATTATATTTGCATGTACCAGTGTAACTGTGTAAGTATGCTCATGTGATAGAGACACTGTTGTAGAAATTGTTAATCGGACAAAATGATTAAAGCAAAATCGAGGATTTATCGGAATGATAAATTGAAAATAAATTGAATGTAATTTAATAATATATTTAATAATTTTTATTAAACAAGATTATTGTTAGTTATATACAAGCATATATATTTAAAATATAAAATTAAAATCGTAATTTAATGTATTAACAAAAAAAATTCAAAATAAAAATATTTTTCAAATAACTACACTTGCATAAATTATCAATACTGTATTACTTATGTCTTGAGCAGCCACAACGCTATCCGCCCATTTCCCTTTTTCTCGGCCCCACCCCATGCCACATCACACAAAACTGGGCTCCAAAAAAAAGTAGCCAACCCCCTCTATTGCCAAACCCGTTTGCCACATTTGTAGGACCATTTTATTTATGTTATATTACATTTTTACTTAAATAGTAATTATAACGTCTCAGAAATTTTAGTATTTTTATATTATATTACTTGTTTATTTTTAAATTGTGTATTATATGACGTGAATATTTTTGAGGAGGTAAAATATGTGTGATATCATTTTGTGGGTTTATGTGATGATTTATATGTGTCGGATAAGTCTACGTACTTTTATTTTTATTTTTGGGGGATTAAATCCTATTTAAATCATGTGTTATTTATCTTCTGAGAATTTTATATAATCATCGGAATTAGTAAAAATTACAAAATCTTTTGCATTATTAACTTTATTACTTTATATGACTTTTAAAAATATTTGGTGAATTATTTTTGGGTTTCAAGGATTTTAAAATGATTTTATGAATTATTTTTCCATTCTATGGATTTAATCTTGTAAAATCCATATTTAATTCGTTTTTAATCCTAAAAATATTTTAAAAATATGTGGGTGATCTTAATTTTACATTCTTCATTTTTAAATTTTAAATTAAATGTTCCACCCATTTTTATATTTGATTTCGATTTTAGGAGTGTTTTTATTTATTTTCAGAAATGTATAATTATTAAATCATTTTATTTTCCATTTTTCCCCCAAATCATTTATAACCTGAATCCCTAACTTATTCCCAAATTAGAAACCCAGCAGCGCGTTCTAAACAATCTCTCGAATTCTCACGATTATATCCTCAACTGCTTTTCTCTCTCTTTCGTAGTTACCATCTGATTCTTTGACCACAGTTCTACTTCTAGCGGGTAAAGCCATCATATTCCTCTTCCCTCTATTCGATATATATACATATATGTATCCGTTATCCCTTGATTTCAGCTGCTGTTCTTCTCGTGTATGTGGTGGCTGTGTTTATTGTGTTGTGCGAATTGATCGTGTGTGGGTTTGTTGTCAAGAGTTCGTGGCTTTCCCCTCCCCTGTTTCCCTTCAACCAGATAGGGTGTGTGTGCGTGTGTCCCTAGTGTGTGTGCGTATGTTATTGTGGCCGTGAGTGTGGCTGTGTGTCAAGCCATAAAGTGTTGATGTTATGCGAATTGGGAATTACTGCTGTCCAGTGAATGTTGTTGTTGTACTTCGATTTCTGATGTTACTAGTCCGTGCTGTGTTCGATTATTCCGTGATTTTATTTTGTTAAAAGCTGATTAATTTATACTGTATGATGAATTTCGAGAATAATTTGTTAATTGTTCGTATAATTATTTTGTGCGGAGTTTCGAGTTGGAAACCCAAATTAGGGTACCCTCGGGATTTTTCCCCCTCGACGGTGATTTAATTTGAGTCGGGAGTAAAAATAGGCGATGATGTATACCTGAGCCGAGATGAATCTTATAAATCATACTAATTGTTTCGTATTTAAATTTCCGAGAATTGTATGTCCGTTTGGTATAATTAGTAATATGAGAATTATTCGCATTTAATCAGTTATAATTTGAATTGTTGGTTGGGATTGTATTTACAGTAGCAATTGATTTGTTTGGGTCGGTTGTAATCCGACGGGTAGTTCGTTAAATAAAACGATCCTGTTAAAATTTTTTCTAAAATCTTAATTATACGAATTACGAGTTAATTATATAAATGTGGTAATTGGATTGTATATGAATCCCTAATCGACTAATTGTTAATTGTTGTTTAGTAAGGTTTAAAATGTTTATGTACCAGTGTATTGTTACTTTTACTTTGATACGTTTTTATATTATATTAAGGGATTAACGAATGGGTAGAATTAGCATAGTAGTACGTCGAATATTAAATAGAGTACTGAAGTAGTATTTTTTTTTGTGTAGATTCGAAGGAAGTAGGTCCCAGTGACAAGGGCAAAGGCAAAGCAGAATAATCAGTTAGTTCTTGATTAAGGCAAGTAACCTTAACTTGTTTCCTTCAATTATATCGAATATTGTCTCACTGGTACTTGATTATGCAACCCTACTTCTGTAGATACATCATGTTGTGTTGATTTACTTTCCCCTTTGATATCAATTCAATTCATTAATGCTGAATCATAATTACTTGATCACATTCACTTGATTCTATGTACGCTGAACCTGAAATATTACTCCTCATTGAAAATGAATAAAATGCTAGATACCTGATCTCTTGTCTGAATTATTGAATTATACCTTGACTCTAATTAAACAGGGTAGTCGATTGTCCCGACCCCTGGCCTGAGTATTAAAAATAGAATTGGAAGTTTTATTAAATAAAAATGTTTTTAGGACTGAGGACGTCAGTCCGTACATGAGTATTATGTTAGGCCAAAATGGGCCATGGATCCAGTTGATTATTTGGATATACCAAGAGAGTATATCCGGAGTTTTAGTGTGACTGATCATCCACTTTAACTCATAGCGTCGAAAAATAAGAATCCAATTCTAATCTATAAATTGATTATCCAGTTGACAACAGATGTTATCATTTGACCCTGAGTTCTGAGTATCATTATTGATTTGTTTTATCATTGTTTTATAGTTGATATATATATACTTGCTGAGCAAACTTGTTGCTCACCCTTGTGTTATATCTAATCTTTCATTGAAATCAGAAGATGACATCGCCTAAGACTATGATCATAGGGTTTCCAGGATTCGAGCAGACAGTCGAGATTCAGATTCCCTCTGAGGTTTTGTTATAGTTGTTGGATAGGCTTTTGTGCAGTGTAATATTGTAATGGGTTAAAATTGTATTAGATGTAATAACTTAAACATTTGGTCGTTGGTGTGGGTCCCTTATCGGGTCAACCCAACGATATTAGTAAATTGTAATAATTTATCTTTTAGGTTAGTTTCTGTTTCATACTGTAACCTGTTGTGATCCTGGTATGTTTCGGGGTTTGTTTTCAAAATTGTATATATATATATATATACGCAGGTTATTTTAAACTAGTATTGTAGTGGGCCCAAATCTCACCCCGGATTTGAGGTCGCCACAGGTTGGTATCAGAGCAACAGGTTACTAGTCCCTGAAATAGACAGGTTAGAACTGTATTAAGCAGGATCACATTTAATCAGACTCATGTAGAGTTTGAGTTAGGATCATTGGTTATGATCTTGGATTTTGAGATAGGATATGTACAGTACGCATATACTAATTGTGTAGCGATACAGTTTCCTACTGATCTCAATCTCAGAATATATATTAGAATGGGAATTTTTTATTTATATTTAAAAAAAACAATAAGGTTAGGCTGCTGATCAGTCACGCACTAACCCCGGACAAACGCACACAGCAATGTCCTTAATTGGATCCATGGCACACATTGGCCTTAACTTCCGACCATGATAAGGTCCCACCCCGTAGGGTTTTACGCCCCAAGGGCCACTTTTTAAAAACATTTCCAATTCTATATCATCCATAACAGGCGTCGGGACAATCGACAACCCTTGATATCCAACAACTGGAAACTCACGTCCAGAATAATAACTCAAGATTAAGTGTTAATAATAAACAACAACTTCGCTTACTATCGACAAGTTCGATACACTACAGGGAACAAACAAATAATCAAGATATTTTTTTTAAAAGATATCGACAAGTTCGATACCAACTAGGGTGGGGATTTTAAAGAATGTCAATTTGAATGGATATCAACAAGACCGATATGAATAACTAGAATTATGACATCAACAACTTACGCAAAGAGAAATTTCATTTGAACAGGAATAAAGATATAAATTGCAATAATATTTTCAACAATTGAAATTCTAGACTAAAGCAAGGAGATAGTCAAGTATTGAACATTTATCAAAACTTATACACACCGAAGAGTTTGAGCTTCCATAAGCGGATAAAATAGTTTAGGACAATTATTGCAAAACAATTTCATTATAAAAAGGTTCAGATTAGCTTAGGGAAAACATTGTCCAAATGGAAATCCATTAGTGAAAATATGCTAGATCAGGAATTTTGCCAACGGGTTTTCGTAAAAGTTAAGAAAACTTGGATTTCCTTCTTTAGAAACTTCTTAAGAGTATTTGACGGAAATAGAAGAGATGGCGCTAAAGTGTGGAAAAGGTTATTCATAAGATTCTTTGTAAAAACCGACATTTAAATTATGGGTGGAAAAAGTGAACAGCATCATGCTAATTTGAAGAAGTATATATATATATCATCTTTCACTATACTTGACCAAATCATTTCATACAACAAATAAACTAAACTCCATCACTTGAACGATAAGTGAATAGCAATAACACTTGCCTCGATTTACGGAGTTCCTGACTTTCACCTCGATCCTCAACTCAACTTATGACAGCCCTTAGTTGCTAGCCTTTTATTTAGCCCTACTTCCCTTTCCTTCTTCGTAACTCATCAATTTCCACATCCATTCACACTCTCGGCTTTGATACTCGTCCTTCTGTTCATCTTTCAGATTACCCGCGCTCTGACCTTGACCAAGTCTCCCATTCGAACCTTTACAAGGTCAATCACCATTTCAGTACTAATTCAAGCAAAACCTTATCGTTTGCTCTATTCTACCCATGCGCGTCCTATAACGCTTACATACACAATACATATAGACATATTCATTCATATTCACATAATAGCCTTTCTATAATCAACTAAGTCACATTAACACATAACCATTTCAAAACAATACAACCACTTAATAATTAAAACGACGATATATTCTCGAAATAATTCATCGCCACATATAATTAAATCCTTAGAAATCATAACATACTTTCAAACATTGAAATCAAATAACTTAATTAGACTTTTAAATAGATTTGCAGGGGATTTGTAGAAAATTTCGGCATGAAGTATTCGTTTATCGGACTATGGGCACAGCCCCTCAAATACAATTCAACCCTGTTTTTGCAAAAATAAAGTTGCCTCAACTTGCAGCAACATAAAATAAACACATAAGAAAGTATCCGCCCTGACATGCGGCACATAACACATAATGATTTATATTAACACTACTACTTACGCTACACCAATGATCGTATTTCTCACGCATTTTAATGATACACGTGACAATCAATCATTGATGTTCGTAAGCCCTAGGGAACAACCCCTAGCACTAACTATTACTTACGCTATATCGATGATCACACCACTCAAGTATATTGATTATACTCGTGATAGTTAATCATTGATATTCGTAAGCCCGAGGAACTAGTTGAAGAGAATTACACAAGTCTTTAAATATTGACATTTAGGACTTGTGACCTCATTGCAACTCCTCGCAGATAAGCACATAATAACATAAATCTAACAATTAATCTTTGATATAATTCACATTTTTAAAACCATACAAATAGCTCACCACCACATATAATTTACCACCAAGTACTTGACAAGCATAATATCCGACAAATACTATAACTTGACTTTATACATTTAGTACATAAACATTCACGACTTAGTACCATTATACGACTCCCACATTATACAACGATTCATACTTATTACGAACAATTATGATATTCAACAACTATTCTAACTCAAGTTACAACAATAATAATTTACAACAATCACAACATATAATCGGATTTACAATTAATCCCACAATCATAATTAACAACTATAAACTTTATAAATTTAATTTCTGAAATTAAACAACATACTCACAATTAAATCTAATTAAAATTACAACAACTAACTAATTAAATTACTACAATAATATCAAAATTTAAATCTACTTTAATTACAAGAATTCGCATATTTAATCTAAAATGAGGAGTTAAACAATTACATCGGAAACATAAATTAAATAAAAATAAAAATTTATACCTTCGGTTTCAATCTCCGCGAGAATCTCTCTCTCTCTCTCTCTCTCTCTCTCTCTCTCTCTCTCTCTCTCTCTTCCTCTCCCCCCTCTCTTTCTTCTCTTTCGCGTTTCCGGGCACCACCAGCTCGCCGGTCGGACGCCGCCACCGCAGTCGGACCAGTTGTCGCGCCGCCGCCTCTCCTCCGATCTCCCCTTGCATCGTTCCTGCTGCTTTCCCCCTTTCCACTACACCAATCTCATCTCTTCATATACACACACACACCTATACACGATTATATATATATATATATATCCCAATTCAATTTTCTCCAATTCCCTTTTCAAATCCCTAATTTCTCTTTTCCCCCAATTTGTTTCTCTCTCCCCGACTTCTATCTGCTATCTCTTTTCTTAATGGGCTTTGCCCATTAGATACATATTACTACTTACACTTTATTCCGGGCCCAAATACAATTCCACTTGTTCGATTTTTTTTAAAACTAATAAACAACTTTATAAATCGAAATTAAATAAAAATTCGGGAAATTAAACTTTTCATTTTTTAAAATGATAAGTATAAAATTATGAACACCCACATATTTTTAAAATATTTTTAGGATCAAAAATGAATTAAATATGAATTTTACAAGTTTTGATGCTTTAAACACAATAAAACTCGTAAAATCAATTTAAAATACCAAAACCTCCAAATTAATCCACCCAGAAATTTTAAAAACTAAATAATATTATAAAGATAATAATGCAAAAGATTTCATGATTTTTATCAACTCTGATAATTTTATAAAATTTACAGAGGATAAAAAATGCATGATTTAAATATATTTAAATTCTCAAAAATAAAAAAAAATAAAAATACACCAATCTTCACAGCTTACCCAAATAATCAAATAATCACATAAACAGCATATCACACTCATTTCACCTTTACAACAATATTCACATAATATAATTCATAATTTATAATAAATAATTTAAAAAAAAAATTCGAAATTTCTAAGGCGTTATATCCTTCCCCCCTTAATAGGATTCTGTCCTCAGAATCAACCTTAAGGACACAAATAACAATTCTCATCAAACATCTTACTTTCACTTCCCAGGTTGCACTTTCAACTCTAGGATTCCATCACAACCTCTCATACTTTTATAAGCTCATTCCATGAGCCTTCAATTCCCGTAATAACCTTAAGCTTTGGTTTTCGAATCTCTAACGTTCATCACACGTGAACGAATAACTTTCCGCGAAAATCAATATGTCTTTTCCGCATAATGAACTATACTCTGCGTCAAAACTATATTACCGTGCCAACCCATCGCAACAATACGACCGTGCAATTTGCCTCAATTTATAACGACCTACACTTGGTATAGTTTCCCACGCTTTACTTATAACCACATGATTTCAAATAGAATTTCGAGAAAAGAATCTCAAGAAATCCTCTGATCGCTTCCAATCCACTTTTCAAGTACTGTGTTAATCGAGAAGGGAATAATTAAAAAGTTTCTTTCTTTCTTTAGTCCTAAAATTTTACCGAGTACCCAATCGGAAACTTAACATCATTTTGTCCATTCTTAGTCGCATTCTCGAAATCGAATACTATAACCAAACACATACGTCCTTAGATGCACATCAAGCATAATTTAATTAACGACCCGATTCTCAATCTTATGAAATAGTCTGGGTTGCTCAATCTTTTGAAACATAGCCTCGAATATTTGTAGCCTTTGGAAGCTATTATACCCGTCACCTTGACTGTAACTTCACTTTATACAAGAACAATTCCTGAGGTCACAACTTCACTTGATACCAATCATGATACAATTCTTTAATAATTCTCAACAAGCTCCCGCTTTAACAACACGCATATACAACTTAATACGCATCATCGGTTATTGTTATATCTTAAAACAAAATCTTCCTCAATTAAAACTTTGAGAAAAGGAACATCAAGAAATTCCCCGATCGTTCTTACTCCTCTTTCACGTGCAATGTTACTTAAGAAGGGAATAATCGGAAACTTCTATCCATCCTTCATCTCATTGTTTCACTGAGTACTTATCCTGGAAAATTAACCTCACATCATCTATTCCCAATCGCAATTTGAACGCGAACAACACGCTCAACTCTTATCGCATGGCATTTGCGCCAACCACCACTCGGTTTAATACTCAATTTCTACCTTCATACAACATCGGTTTGCTAAAACATTTAAAAGAAATCCTCAAATATTTTGTTGATTTAAAACAATTTAAAAACCATTTGAACCAACTGAAAATCCTTTTGAAAGATATTTTAGAAAATCAATTTAAGATAAAACATTTAAAATAATAGGGTTTTAATCAAAAAGCCTTTTGGAACCCAAAATATTTTTGAAAATTTAAAAAAAATCAATTAGCAAACCATGACCTTGGCTTCGACCCAACTTCCTCCAATCTTGTTTTGTGACTTCACTGTCCCGTATCCTCCGTAATCACTTTCGGATCACCATTTTATACACTTGACGAGTCCTCAAGTTTGACTCTACATCTTACGACTTCAACATTTGACACCACTCTCATTAACTACAAAATCATGATATTCGAAATTCACACTAAACTTTATGCAAAATTTTCTTCCTTTTCTTGAAAATTCTTAAAATCACTCTCGATTGATTTGCATACGCTTCCTGAATCTTCGATCATCTTGTTATGTGATCTGCGATCATATTAAATTCTTCATCCGAATGTCGGTTGAAATCTTATTCATTGGAATATTCTTCTCATACAAAACAATTTCATTCCCTTGATATAACTTCTTGATTTGCTTAATCGTTATGATTCCTATGCCTGCCTTCGACCTCAAAACTCCGCTTTTACATCTCAAGAATATCAACGTCTCATTTCTTATCCTTGAAATTTGTTCGTACTTCGTTATTAGTAAATAAATCCAATCCTGATTCATCCTCAACTCTTCTTACCGTTATCACAATCCATTTCTTGCTATCTTTCTTCATAATTATATTGCATTGAATTTCTCAACTCTTGATAATTATAACAGTAGTCTTATTACTCCCTTCATAATTCCACTAAGATTGATATGATACTATTTTTGGCAATAATTCCCATCTTTCCAAGCTCATAACACATAGCTTTAACTTTTAACGCTGCTACTTGTCACCAAACTGTCTTTCTGGTTACAGCCACAACTCCCCACATTTATCTTAATAAGATCTCTAGGGATTCTACTCCCGAAATCTTATTTTCTGATCACGGGATCTCGTTAATTTCTGCTAATTCTCATTCTGTAGGCAACTACGGTGCCTTATCTCTTCTAACTCCAAATCTACGGGATTCCACATTCTTCCCTTAACTAATTCGTATCTTCTGTTTAATCACTTTTGGAACTTCTAGTTTCTCTGTCTTCCTTCTTACTGTCACTTTATTCCATCTTGGTCAACTTTCCATCATCCTTGATAATCATGCCTTTTTACACTGACTTGTATAAGTTATTTACTCCACATTTTCACCTTGCCCCTCATTCAGTAACCATGCCTTTCTATTTCACTCTTTCTTATTTAAGTCATCCCTCTTGATTTTAAAATCTTATGTCTAACGACGGATTCAAAACATTCAAAATCTTATGACATTATGTTTACTACTTCTGCCATACAAAAGATGTTTACAAATAATCTTCCTTCAGCCTTATACAACTTATATCCAATATCTCTATTTCCATTCTCTTTTCGCCCTTCAACAACATTTACAACCATGGGCTCTTATTTACTGTCCTTTTTCCTTTATTCAATTCTCATTAGCCTCATATCTTGTCCATGTCTTATCGGTCCAATAAATATTCGAACTTGACATGACATATCTGTCTTAATCACCAAATTCTTAAACTCACATCACCACTTCTTCGTCAATGCAGTTGTAGTTTTAATCCTTCAAGACGTCGTCACATCTATCTTCGCATCTCTTTATCATTAAGAATTTTTAAAAATATCGAATTTCTGACAAAGGAAGTCAATAAAATAAATGGGGCATCAAGTACGAATATACACTGGGTTTATTTGATAAAACTTTTATAAAGGAATTTAACCGAGAGATCAATATGATCTTTTGAACTATTTTCAGGTTGCATTTGTCACTTGGTTAACCACCATAGTACATAAGGATGGCGAGTCCTTAGTACTTCGTGACAAACACAATCAGTGGCGTCCCACTGGACTTCTATCACAAAGATAAAATGTCCCTGAATCCCCTATCTGAATAGGTTGTTCCTCTCAGCTGGAATAGAGAAAATCAAGTATTCATGAAAATGGAAGGGATTCAAGAGTTTAAAAAATTTTCAAGTAAAGTCGGATCAATTATCCTTTGAAAGATATAGATATTTCTAAAAGAATGGAATTGAATTCGAATAAATCTGACATACCAAACTCATCATCGTTTGATGTATAAAAGACTTTTCATTAGATACTTCAAGGGTTGATCAAGCAAACATTCAAGAAATTCTTAATTATTCATAATCTCACTCTTGTCGACTAAGCACTAATATACTTAACTGCCAAACCGGCCTGACCATAATGAGTTGAATAAATAAGAAGATCTCAATTCATTCTCGATTTTTTTGAACCGTCACTGTGCAACGAATGCCTCAACAACGATACCAACCGGGAATTAACTTAGGACGATAATTCAAAGAAAGAATAAGAAATTTCTTAAGCAATGAATTTGAATGAATCGACGATTAAGGATACACAACTACGCTCAACTTCCAATTCTTGCATATAATCGCTTCCCACTTCGCATTCTTAACCTCCTCATACCATCTCCGAAACGTTCGCATTGAAACTAATATCATTGAAAATCCTAGATTCTACGCAAAAATTTCGAGATAACGTCCCCCGAACTGATAGCTTCAGCTGCCCACTTAGCTTATGCCACTTCGGATTCGCGGTTTGGCTAATAGCCCAATCCTTAAACGATTCGAACTTCCACTCGCACGATATGCCGAAAGACCGATTAACGTCGCGACGCTTGCCGAAGTATCCTAACGCGATCCTTACCCTAAACCGTTCTACCAGACGTCTATCTTATACACGTACCCTAACCCTCCTAATATGTTTCAGTGACCATAACCTGTAGCTCTGATACCAACTTGTAGCATCCCAAAATCCGGGGTACAGATATGGGGCCACTAACTATAAACAATATTATACATCTCTGAATATAATCAACATTTAATAATAAAACCCATTAACCAAGATCGCATACAGGTTATGGTATGAAACAACTATCGAATATCATTATTACAACCCAATCTCAGAATAAAAGAATATTATACAATTGTATGAATGTACAAAATCACTGTCTAACTAAATATCCAACCTTAACAATTCCTAATCCATTCTTTGAAAAGTCCATTACTCGAACGTCTCCTCTCGCTGTTTATAGAGCTATACCAACTGACCACTAGGTTCTCTGATCACCTCTAACAACTGGAGAAATAAACAGAAGCAAGAGTGAGCCAATAATGCTCAGCAAGTGTAAATAGTGATGACAATTTCAATAACGACAATTGTTGATAAGCAAAAGAATTTCATTTCATCATTTGAAAGAATTGGTGATATCATCTGTTAGATTGCCACGAGGGCCAACAATTCACCATTAATAATTTGCAACAGAAACTAGAACTGATAAAAGTTCTGATATCCAAAATATTACTGAAACAGACTTCCAAGGAGTCAAGAACTAGCATCTCAATCTCAGAATATAGATTAGAATTGGAATTTTTTATTTATATTTAAAAAAAAACAATAAGGTTAGGCTGCTGATCAGTCACGCACTAATCCCGGACAAACGCACACAGTAATGTCCTTAATTGGATCCATGGCACACATTGGCCTTAACTTCCGACCATGATAAGGTCCCACCCCGTAGGGTTTTACGCCCCAAGGGCCACTTTTTAAAAACATTTCCAATTCTATATCATCCATAACAGGCGTCTGGACAATCGACAACCCTTGATATCCAACAACTGGAAACTCACGTCCAGAATAATAACTCAAGATTAAATGTTAATAATAAACAACAACTTCGCTTACTATCGACAAGTTCGATACACTACAGGGAACAAACAAATAATCAAGATTTTTTTTTTAAAAGATATCGACAAGTTCGATACCAACTAGGGTGGGGATTTTAAAGAATGTCAATTTGAATGGATATCAACAAGACCGATATGAATAACTAGAATTATGACATCAACAACTTACGCAAAGAGAAATTTCATTTGAACAGGAATAAAGATATAAATTGCAATAATATTTTCAACAATTGAAATTCTAGACTAAAGCAAGGAGATAGTCAAGTATTGAACATTTATCAAAACTTATACACACCGAAGAGTTTGAGCTTCCATAAGCGGATAAAATAGTTTAGGACAATTATTGCAAAACAATTTTATTATAAAAAGGTTCAGATCAGCTTAGGGAAAACATTGTCCAAATGGAAATCCATTAGTGAAAATATGCTAGATCAGGAATTTTGCCAACGGGTTTTCGTAAAAGTTAAGAAAACTTGGATTTCCTTCTTTAGAAACTTCTTAAGAGTATTTGACGGAAATAGAAGAGATGGCGCTAAAGTGTGGAAAAGGTTATTCATAAGATTCTTTGTAAAAACCGACATTTAAATTATGGGTGGAAAAAGTGAACAGCATCATGCTAATTTGAAGAAGTATTGATATATATATATATATATATATATATATATATATATATATATATATCATCTTTCACTATACTTGACCAAATCATTTCATACAACAAATAAACTAAACTGCATCACTTGAACGATAAGTGAATAGCAATAACACTTGCCTCGATTTACGGAGTTCCTGACTTTCACCTCGATCCTCAACTCAACTTATGACAGCCCTTAGTTGCTAGCCTTTTATTTAGCCCTACTTCCCTTTACTTCTTCGTAACTCATCAATTTCCACATCCATTCACACTCTCGGCTTTGATACTCGTCCTTCTGTTCATCTTTCAGATTACCCGCGCTCTGACCTTGACCAAGTCTCCCATTCGAACCTTTACAAGGTCAATCACCATTTCAGTACTAATTCAAGCAAAACCTTATCGTTTGCTCTATTCTACCCATGCGCGTCCTATAACGCTTACATACACAATACATATAGACATATTCATTCATATTCACATAATAGCCTTTCTATAATCAACTAAGTCACATAGACACATCACATAACCATTTCAAAACAATACAACCACTTAATAATTAAAACGACGATATATTCTCGAAATAATTCATCGCCACATATAATTAAATCCTTAGAAATCATAACATACTTTCAAACATTGAAATCAAATAACTTAATTAGACTTTTAAATAGATTTGCAGGGGATTTGTAGAAAATTTCGGCATGAAGTATTCGTTTATCGGACTATGGGCACAGCCCCTCAAATACAATTCAACCCTGTTTTCGCAAAAATAAAGTTGCCTCAACTTGCAGCAACATAAAATAAACACATAAGAAAGTATCCGCCCTGACATGCGGCACATAACACATAATGATTTATATTAACACTACTACTTACGCTACACCAATGATCGTATTTCTCACGCATTTTAATGATACACGTGACAATCAATCATTGATGTTCGTAAGCCCTAGGGAACAACCCCTAGCACTAACTATTACTTACGCTATATCGATGATCACACCACTCAAGTATATTGATTATACTCGTGATAGTTAATCATTGATATTCGTAAGCCCGAGGAACTAGTTGAAGAGAATTACACAAGTCTTTAAATATTGACATTTAGGACTTGTGACCTCATTGCAACTCCTCGCAGATAAGCACATAATAACATAAATCTAACAATTAATCTTTGATATAATTCACATTTTTAAAACCATACAAATAGCTCACCACCACATATAATTTACCACCAAGTACTTGACAAGCATAATATCCGACAAATACTATAACTTGACTTTATACATTTAGTACATAAACATTCACGACTTAGTACCATTATACGACTCCCACATTATACAACGATTCATACTTATTACTAACAATTATGATATTCAACAACTATTCTAACTCAAGTTACAACAATAATAATTTACAACAATCACAACATATAATCGGATTTACAATTAATCCCACAATCATAATTAACAACTATAAACTTTCTAAATTTAATTTCTGAAATTAAACAACATACTCACAATTAAATCTAATTAAAATTACAACAACTAACTAATTAAATTACTACAATAATATCAAAATTTAAATCTACTTTAATTACAAGAATTCGCATATTTAATCTAAAATGAGGAGTTAAACAATTACATCGGAAACATAAATTAAATAAAAATAAAAATTTATACCTTCGGTTTCAATCTCCGCGAGAATCTCTCTCTCTCTCTCTCTCTCTCTCTCTCTCTCTCTCTCTCTCTCTCTCTCTCTCTCTCTCTCTCTCTTCCTCTCCCCCTCTCTTTCTTCTCTTTTGCGTTTCCGGCCACCACCAGCTCGCCGGTCGGACGCCGCCACCGCAGTCGGACCAGCTGTCGCGCCGCCGCCTCTCCTCCGATCTCCCCTTGCATCGTTCCTGCTGCTTTCCCCCTTTCCACTACACCAATCTCATCTCTTCATATACACACACACACCTATACACGATTATATATATATATATCCCAATTCAATTTTCTCCAATTCCCTTTTCAAATCCCTAATTTCTCTTTTCCCCCAATTTGTTTCTCTCTCCCCGACTTCTATCTGCTATCTCTTTTCTTAATGGGCTTGGCCCATTAGATACATATTACTACTTACACTTTATTCCGGGCCCAAATACAATTCCACTTGTTCGATTTTTTTTTAAAACTAATAAACAACTTTATAAATCGAAATTAAATAAAAATTCGGGAAATTAAACTTTTCATTTTTAAAATGAAAAGTATAAAATTACGAACACCCACATATTTTTAAAATATTTTTAGGATCAAAAATGAATTAAATATGAATTTTACAAGTTTTGATGCTTTAAACGAAATAAAACTCGTAAAATCAATTTAAAATACCAAAACCTCCAAATTAATCCACCCAGAAATTTTAAAAACTAAATAATATTATAAAGATAATAATGCAAAAGATTTCATGATTTTTATCAACTCCGATAATTTTATAAAATTTACAGAGGATAAAAAATGCATGATTTAAATATATTTAAATTCTCAAAAATAAAAAAAAATAAAAATACACCAATCTTCACAGCTTACCCAAATAATCAAATAATTACATAAACAGCATCTCACACACATTTCACCTTTACAACAATATTCACATAATATAATTCATAATTTATAATAAATAAATAAATAAAAAAAATTCGAAATTTCTAAGGCGTTATAAGTGTAATATTGTAATGGGTTAAAATTGTATTAGATGTAATAACTTAGACATTTGGTCGTTGGTGTGGGTCCCTTATCGGGTCAACCCAACGATATTAGTAAATTGTAATAATTTATCTTTTGGGTTAGTTTCTGTTTCATATTGTATCTGTTGTGATCCTGGTATGTTTCGGGGTTTGTTTTCAAAACTGTATGGGTTATTTTAAACTATTGTAGTGGGCCCAAATCTCACACCGGATTTGAGATTTTAAATTAATTTTTTAAGAAATAAAATTATAATCAAAATTATATTATATAATATTAAAATATTAATAAAGTTAGCCGTGCGGTATAAAGCTAGTATTTTAAATATTCATAAAAAAATTAATAGCAGTACAATACACATACACAACACACACGAAGTAGATCCACCGGCACTTTCATTGTCCTCTTTATTTACCCTCCCTCCCTCTCCGATCTAACTCAAATGCGCATTCCAATCTTAACCTACACCCTCTCTCTACTTATCCTATCCTACGCTCACTTCACCGGCGGCAATCAATCCTCGCCGCGGTGATCTACTAATCTCAGATCTCAGGTAACTTAATTCTCATCACTCATCCTTCAATTAGGTCATTTAATTCTTATTTTATTTTATTGTGAGATGTGTTTAGTTTGTTTGATTAGGAGGGATTAAAAGTGTAAGGCGATGTTGACGAAATTCGAGACGAAGAGTAATAGAGTGAAGGGACTGAGTTTTCATAGCAAGAGGCCATGGATCTTAGCCAGTCTTCATAGTGGAGTTATTCAGCTTTGGGATTATCGTGTCGGAACGCTTATTGATCGCTTCGATGAGCACGATGGACCTGTTCGCGGTGTCCATTTCCATAATTCTCAACCGCTTTTTGTTTCCGGAGGTGATTGTTTCAAGTCATTGTCCTAAATTGATTATTTGTGTTTGTATGTGCTGTGATCTGATGCAATTGAATGAATCGGAAGTTTGTATTTACATGTTTAGGAGTTGATTTTTTGGTTCACGGTTGTGATTTTGGTTACGTTATTGTATTTTACTCGGAATGAATGCAAAGACCAATGCTAGTGTCATTTGTCCTGTTAGGAATACATATATAATGTGATCTGTTATTTTTGAATTAGGAGTCTCGGAAGTTTATACAGTTTATATGAAAGTTTATACAGTTTATATGAACATGTTTAGGAGTCGATTTATGTTTTACGGTTGTGTGTTTGGTTTACGTTGTTATATTTCATTCACAGAATGAATGCAAGGAGCAATGCTCGTGTCATTATCTGATGTTAATTTATTTAAGTCGTTTTGTTTTGTTGTTGTATCTGAACATATAGCTGACATTAGTCTTGGAAATCTGGCATGTGGTAGTGTTACCTTAAGACAATAATCTTTGGTGATTAATCAACGATATTAATGTCATTTGTTGTCTTGTTTATCTGGAGCCAAGTCACATTTTTCTTGTGGAAATAGCATTTTCAATTGCACTCGGGAAAATAAAAGGATGTAGCTATCATTTTCTATCCATAGTTTCTGTGTTCTGTGATCTGTCTTTAGTTACTTCTGAATGTATGTATATAAATATTATGCTATAATATTGTTTCATTTGTTTGACATTGCTTGAGTGAAAGAATTTTGTGAGGTCTTTCATGGTTTAATGGATTAATGATTGTGCAGGGGACGATTACAAGATCAAGGTGTGGAATTATAAATTGCATAGGTGTTTGTTTACCCTTCTTGGGCATCTTGATTACATCCGTACTGTCCAATTTCATCACGAGTATCCCTGGATTGTTAGTGCTAGTGATGATCAGACTATCAGGATCTGGAATTGGCAGTCCCGTACTTGTATATCTGTGTTGACAGGACATAACCATTATGTTATGTGTGCTTTGTTTCATCCGAAGGAGGACCTTGTTGTATCAGCCTCTTTAGATCAGACTGTGCGAGTTTGGGATATTGGTGCTCTACGGAAGAAGACAGTTTCACCTGCTGATGACATCCTTCGGTTGAGTCAGATGAATACAGACTTTTTCGGTGGGGTTGATGCTGTTGTTAAGTATGTCCTCGAAGGCCATGATCGAGGAGTCAACTGGGCTTCATTTCATCCCACTCTCCCCCTCATTGTTTCTGGAGCAGATGATCGTCAGGTTAAGATCTGGAGAATGAATGGTATGACCCTATAATGTAAATTTTGATTTGCTCTTCAGTTTCT
The DNA here is from genome assembly GCA_036435485.1 of Saposhnikovia divaricata. Taxonomy (NCBI): domain Eukaryota; kingdom Viridiplantae; phylum Streptophyta; class Magnoliopsida; order Apiales; family Apiaceae; genus Saposhnikovia; species Saposhnikovia divaricata. The sequence continues at coordinate 59,063,636 of CM071597.1, read as the reverse complement.
GTATTTTATGTCGTGACAACATTATTGGTTACCTCAAACACATGTATATCAAATTCTTGAGGTATTAAGTGAAGTTTGATATTTTACATAGCAATAGGAAAAATCATTCGACTCATAAGCTTATGCAGTGGGATTTTCTTTTCTTTGTTTCTTATTCCCTGGTCAAATAACAGTAGATGTAGTTTTTGTTATTCTTGCATTGGTTATATTGACAGTTGAAATTAGTTGTAGGATAAGAAAATAAGGTAAAAACTCACACCATGGATCTCTCAGACTGAGGACTTGTTATCAGGCCTCGCTAACGCAAAAGCTGTGAAGGAAGTGCTTTTAATAACTTTAGGTGTAGATTGTTGTTAAATCCATAAAATTACAAATTCATGGTGGTGGTGATACTTATGTGTCTTCACAACTAGTTTTCTTAAGTTTATATTTCTTGCTTTATACATCAATCAAGTTTAAATTTCTCATCTATTTTGTTAGCATGCTTTTTACTGACCCGGGCCTAGATAGCAACACAATAAAACAACACATGCCAATTTGTCAAAATTTGAAGTGCTCAAGTGTTTATAAACTTGTAATTTTTACATGTTATTTGGGCAATTAGTAGTGAATGTCGTCGTGTAATATATAGGCTTTCAGATCATATATAATTTTATTATGCTTTGTTTAAAATTGTATACTTAAAGTGGGTTGCTGACCCTCATATTCTTATATTTCAGATACAAAGGCTTGGGAAGTCGATACCTTAAGAGGGCACATGAACAATGTGTCCTGCGTTCTGTTCCATGCAAGGCAGGATATTATAGTTTCAAATTCAGAGGACAAGAGTATCCGTGTGTGGGATTCTACAAAAAGGACTGGTCTGCAAACATTTCGTAGAGAGCATGACAGATTCTGGATTCTTGTGTCCCATCCTGAGATGAATCTTCTAGCAGCAGGCCATGATAGTGGTGTCATAGTTTTTAAGTTGGAGCGAGAACGTCCTGCCTTTTCTGTCAGTGGGGATTGTCTGTACTATGTGAAAGACCGTTTCCTGCGGTTCTATGAGTACTCGACTCAGAAAGAAACCCAAGTTATACCAATTCGTAGGCCTGGTTCGACTAGCTTGAATCAAGGACCCAAGACTCTTTCTTATAGCCCTACTGAAAATGCGGTTTTGGTCTGTTCAGACTTGGAAGGAGGATCTTATGAACTCTATATTATACCCAAAGATAGTTTTGGCAGAGGTGATACAATTCAAGAGGCAAAAAGAGGTCTTGGGGGTTCAGCAGTATTTGTTGCTCGTAACAGGTTTGCCGTGCTTGAGAAGAGCAGTAACCAAGTGTTGGTGAAAAATTTAAAAAATGAAATAATTAAAAAGAGTCCCCTCCCCGTTCCCACCGATGCAATATTTTATGCTGGCACCGGAAACTTGCTATGCAGGTCAGAGGATAGAGTTGTGATTTTTGATCTCCAGCAAAGGATTCTTCTTGGTGATCTTCAAACTTCTTTTGTTAGGTATGTTGTCTGGTCAAACGACATGGAAAGTGTTGCCCTTTTAAGCAAACATTCTATTGTTATCGCTGATAAGAAGCTTGCACATCGTTGTACTCTTCATGAGACTATTCGAGTTAAAAGTGGAGCTTGGGATGACAATGGTGTCTTCATCTACACGACGCTGACCCACATTAAGTATTGCCTTCCCAATGGGGACAGTGGAATCGTAAAAACCCTTGATGTCCCTGTTTACATCACAAAAATCTTTGGGAACACAATATTTTGTCTAGACCGAGATGGGAAGAACCGTCCTATCATTATTGATTCAACTGAATACGTTTTCAAACTTTCTCTCCTGCGGGAGAAATATGGCCATGTTATGACCATGATTAGGAAATCAGACCTTTGCGGACAAGCTATGATTGCTTATCTTCAGCAAAAGGGGTTTCCCGAAGTCGCACTTCATTTTGTAAAGGATGAGCGAACTCGTTTCAATTTGGCACTCGAAAGCGGGAACATCCAGATAGCAGTTGCTTCCGCTAAAGAGATTGATGAGAAAGATCACTGGTACAGGTTGGGGGTAGAGGCCCTTCGTCAAGGTAATGCAGGTATCGTGGAATATGCATATCAGAGAACAAAGAATTTTGAAAGGCTATCTTTCCTCTATCTTATAAAAGGAGACTTGGATAAACTTTCAAAAATGATGAAAATTGCTGAGGTTAAAAATGATGTTATGGGTCAATTCCACAACGCCTTGTACTTGGGTGACATCCAGGAGCGTGTTAAGATTTTGGAGAATGCTGGTCATTTGCCACTTGCATATATTACAGCTGCTGTTCATGGACTCAATGATACTGCTGAACGTCTTGCTGCCGATTTGGGGGATAATGTTCCTCCTTTGCCAAAAGGGAGACAATCATCTCTTTTAATACCCCCAAGTCCAATTGCGTGCAGTGGTGATTGGCCATTGTTGATGGTCACAAAAGGGATCCTGGAGGGTGGTCTTGAAAATTTTGGAAAGAGTGGTCAGGATGAAGAGGATGATGTTACCCCAAATGAAGATTGGGTTGAAGAACTGGATCTTGTGGATGTTGAGAACATACAAAATGAGGACATCAGCATGGTGCTCGATGATGAAGAAGTAAATGAAGAAGATGGAGGATGGGATCTTGAGGATCTTGAACTTCCACCTGATCTTGACACACCAAAAGTCAGCAACGTGCGCTCCTCAGTATTTATTACCCCTGCTGCTGGCATGCCTGTGAGCCAAATTTGGGTTCAAAAATCTTCTCTTGCTGCTGAACATGCCGCTGCCGGTAATTTTGACACTGCAATGCGTTTACTGACCCGGCAACTGGGAATAAGGAACTTTACTCCCTTAAAATCATTATTCATTGATCTCCATACTGGCAGCCATAGTTATTTACGTGCATTCTCCTCGGCTCCAGTCATCGCACTGGCAATCGAAAGGGGTTGGAGTGAAGCAGCAAGCCCCAATGTGCGAAGCCCACCTGCACTGGTGTTCAGTTTTACCCAGTTGGAAGAGAAGCTCAAGGCAGGATACAAAGCCACAACTGCAGGGAAATTCACCGAAGGTTTGCGGCTTTTCCAGGGCATTCTTCATACCATTCCTCTGATTGTTGTCGATACGCGTAGAGAGGTGGATGAAGTAAAGGAATTAATCATCATTGTAAAGGAATACGTTCTCGGTTTACAGATAGAACTCAAAAGGAGGGAATTAAAGGACAATCCAGTTCGTCAGCAAGAGCTTGCAGCCTACTTCACTCATTGTAATCTTCAGCTGCCTCACTTGAGACTGGCTTTATTGAATGCCATGACTGTTTGCTACAAGGCAAAAAATTTAAACACAGCAGCAAATTTTGCTAGGCGACTCCTAGAGACCAATCCAACCGCTGAAAACCAAGCCAAAACAGCCCGCCAAGTTTTGCAGGCTGCAGAGAGGAACATGAATGATGCCTCCCAGCTAAATTATGACTTCAGAAATCCATTTGTGGTATGTGGAGCAACATATGTTCCAATATACCGGGGACAAAAGGATGTAAGTTGCCCATACTGCAGCTCACGCTTTGTGCCATCCCAGGAAGGGCAGATTTGTACTGTTTGTGACTTGGCTGTTGTTGGTTCTGATGCTTCTGGTTTACTATGCTCTCCTTCACAGATCAGATGATTTGAACTGATGAATAGTTACTGTCTTCCAGTTGTGATACCATTAATTTGCTGTTTCTCTCCGGCAGAGATAGGAATTCTTAAAGACCAGTTGAGTTTCAGTTAGTATGTGCTTTTAAAAGAATATTTGTATTCAGTTTTACAGTCAGCTTTTTAATATTTCCATTTTCCCTCCGTTTCTTAGCTTTGACATTACAACTTTGAATGTAATGATACTGTGTAAGAATTTTTGTCAGGACTCATGAGCCATTCATGTGATTTGAGTCTCTAGTGATCAGGTTGAGTTTGTCACTGCCTACACTGGCCTACACTGGATCCTTTGACGATGTAATATTCATATGTTATAGCAACTTTCAGTTTTCCATGTTTTATTGTATAGGAAATTGCTAGAGCTTTATGAATTTTTTATATGTATATCTAATACCACGGCAGCTATTGACTTGTGCCTAAAATTGACCTGTCGAAAATCGCAGTGTAGTCTTTAGACTTTTCAAATATTGCACATGTTTGTTATGCCTCTACTGTGTGTATAAAAAATTACAACTCCAAAATTGCCTTCTGCTGCGTATGTTATTCTCTTTCATGGTAGTTTACTCTTTATATATCACGAATTTTGTTTCCAGTTGATTACTCGTGTGTTCCGGTGCAAACTTGTGCAATCGATTATTTTGATCTCCCATTCCAAGCTGAAGAAGTTTTCTACCTTTCTTCGCCTCTCTGCTACATGAAATCCGCTATATTTTGGATAGTGCCTGCAGTTTCTAGATTCTTTCTCTATATATGTGTTATGATTCTTGTGTGTGTTTGATTTATTTGTTTTTTTATCGGTTGAGCTGGAAGCTGGCCGTGCTGTGAGTGTATAGTCCATACTCTTGATAAAAAATGCTTAGCCCTGTTTTAATTTTTAAGACTTCGTTATAATTGTAAGTTTGTAACTTGATTGGCTGTAATTCTTTATTAAATCATTGGTAATGCAATTAGTTAAGTTTTCTTATTTTTATTATATTCATGAAATTTCACTTCATACTGGTCATGATTTGTGTGTGAACCTGTAGGGGTTTGATGTGCTTCACATCTCTCTCGCTCTAAGACAGCTGGTTTGTTACTGCAACTGTTTTTTAATTTTTATGTGAAGTTCTAATTGTTCTTAATCTATCCCTACATTTTATTATTCTGCTTTATACTAACCATAATTTTGATTAAATCCGATAATACCTTTTCTGCCGAAAACTCTTACCTTTTTCTAAGATGCAACTCAAATCTAGATGCAAATATTTCTATATACATGGTATGCTCCATAAAAGTTACAGATGGTATGTAGGACAGAGTTGTCCAGGTGCTGATGTACCAGTTATGTACTGAGGCCTAAGAAAACTCGTAGGCAAGTGATGACCTCAGTTGCATACATGAGACTAAAACTCTTCTCAAGTGATGCAGTGCTGCTTAGTCGAACTACAGGACATCTAGAGGAGAAATACATTCTTAGTGAAAGGGTGATCCTAGAGAAATACATACATGTTCGTTTTGAACTTTCAAGAGCAAAGAATCAGGACCATCAGAAATTATTCTCTTGTCATCCTTCATATCATCGCTAAGGACAACGATGATAGAAAGGTACTCATTTTACTTTCCGACTCGATATGGATTGGAAATTGGTTGACCTTAACATGTTTACTACTGTGGTGGATCAAATGTAAAGCACCAAAACTATTTGAATTTTAAGTTTCATATTTGCATCCATTATAAAGAAACACCTATTTTCTAGCCGACTACAGAGCAACATTTTTCATTAATATTGAGTAATTTTTATCTGGTTTAGCTGACCAGATGCCTTTAGATAATCATTTTGGCTGTAGCTTTGTTGAAATCATTAAGAAGTGATTAAGTAAGTTAGAGTACTGGAAACATCAAAGGTTGCATAATTTACTTGGCGTGAGGGGCGGTCCTAAAATTCGAGGGGTCCTAGACGAATTTAAATTTTGGGATCCTAATTTTTTTTTTTCCAGATATAAAATATATGTTTAAAATTTACTAATAAGACACATAAAAAACATAATACGTAAACCAATCTCATTATTTTATTTAAATATAACACATCTTACATTTTTGGATGCAAAAGCATCAATTAAATTTGCATAATCAAGTTTCTGAACCATATCCTTTTCTATAGATAACATAGCTAAACTACTTAACTTTTCTTGAGACATGGTTGAACGAAGGTAGGATTTAATCAGTTTTAGTTTTGAAAAACTCCGTTTTGCATAAGCAATTGTAACGGGTATCGTTAGAAGAATCCTGTAAGCAATCCAAACATTTGGATAGCTACCTTCCATCTCTTTTATGTAACTTAACACATCTATTGTCCTCCTAGTATGTTCTGGCAAATTTCGACACAACATACACAAGTCTTCATATAAATCATCGTTGTTCAAATCAGAAATCTCACCATGGTTTATAATGTTTGTGAGATTATCACAAAAAACCCTCAACTTGTCATGTTCCGTAGATTTTAGTTTCTCAAAATCCCACAAAAATCCAAAATTTTCTCCAAAAGTCTGAAATTGTTTGAACCTGAATAAAAAAATATAGTTATATATATTCACTGATATACATTTTCATTCTCATCCGGATTTGTATCCTCATCATTCGTAAATTTATTTATAGTCTCGTCAACATCAACAACCAAATTCTCGACTTTATTTTTTGTAAAATACTTGTTCACAGAGCCTACCTGAGTTTTATGCAGAGCATCTCTCTTTTGTTTCTCTTTTCTTTTCACGGCTTCACACTTGTGTTTTCTTATAGGAGGCATGCTTACTGCAAAAATTGAAATACTTATATAAGTTATACACCTATGTGTATATATATATATATATATATATATATATATATGAGTAGAGATCTAGAGAGAACCCCTTAAAAGGAGAACTAAGAGAACTAAATTAAATTTATTTAAATTATATCGAAATATAGTACATATGGTATGCAAACTGATTGTTGGGAGATGGTGAAAAATGTGAAAAATGATGTTGAACTAATTTTAAAACAACTCATCATTTAACTAAGTAAAACTTCTGAACTACCTGTTGTGTTTGGAAAATAAGTCCCAAACTAATAACTGAAATTATCTGAATAAGCTCTAAGTTATCCAACAAGCTCCTGTTGACAATCTTGTTTTCTAATACATAAGTAGTAAATTGAACGCAATTAAAAGCTTTAGTTGTAGAACTTTTGCCAAGCATGTAAAAGATAGCTTTGTTTTCGAAAATGAATAATAGATGCTGAAATACGCTGCATAATGTTATACATTTTGTTTGCTTTTTAAATTAAATGAATTTTCTGTACTTAATCAGCTTGCCGGAAGATCACTAGTGAAAAATCAAACGATTTGGTTGTGCAATGCACGTTATGCAGATAGCAAAGTGTTCAGTCGCACTCTGCTTGCAAAGGTATATGCTGCAATCTTGGACCACTTTTGCTGAAAATTTTACGAATCTGCTTGATACTTTTTAGATACTGAATACATTCCTTTTTTCTTGTGTTTTTCCTTATATCTGGATCGCTTGATGTTTCTCAGAGTGCATCAATACAGGTATTGACTTTAACCATGACTTGTTAAGATAATAGTCCTCACTCTAGAAATATGCATTCATTGATGTGTTTTTTGTGTTTCAGACAGTTGTATGCTTTCCATATTCAGGTGGGGTAATAGAGCTTCTGGGTTGTCATGGACATCTTGCAAGACGCCAGCCTGGTAGAGCTTTTATTGATTCTGTTGCTACCTAGAGAATCATGTTCGACATATATGTAACAAAATGATCTAATTTACCCATGCTGAATGTTATACCTCCACAGGAAACTTTGATCATCTTACCTTTTCTAGTTTTACTGCCTTCTGGCTAATATTTGTATTCGAAACTCTGTTTGAAAGTGCTAGTATGTTGCTACTATTTATTTGGTACCTAGTTTCGTCATGATTTTGTTCCTGGATATCAATTTTGATGCTCTTATTACTTGATACTTTTGTTCCTGGATTTCAATTTTGATAACTTATAGTTGATTATTTTGATTGTATGGAGACAAGTGTAGTTGATTGGTGCCCCCGCGGGGCTTTCTTTGGGACATGCAGAGTCGACACGAGGTCGTTCTTGAAGGGAATCAACGTGAACCGGTTACCGGCGATGACGGTAGACATGGAAGAAGAAGCCGTCGTTTCTTCTCCGAACAGCACAATATCTTCAAGTGTGAGTGGAAAAAAAAAGAAGCCTAGAGAGATCTGAGCACTGTAACAGCGATGATATTATAGATTGTGATGATGAAGATGGTGATAATTCTAGAAAAAAATTGAGGCTTTCTAAAGATCAGGCTGCTATTCTTGAAGACAGCTTTAAAGAACATAATACTCTTAATCCAGTAAGTGTTTATAATATATCTCACATACATGTTCTTTGTGTGGATGTTTATGTATATGGGGCAAGGGCATTTTGGTAATTTACTATGGATGTATGGTCTGTTATGCAGAAGCAGAAGCTGGCTTTGGCAGAAGTCTGGTTCAAAAATAGAAGGGCAAGGTGAGATATCTTGTCTTTATTCTAGAGGGTGTTTTTAGTTTCAATATCCTTAATTGTTCTTATTAACAATGCTAAAATATGAGCCATTAAGAAAAGACAAGTAAAGATACCACTAACTATACTGTAATTATTACTGTAAGATTTAAAAATCAGTGGATTAAAATCCTTAAATACTGAACAGGGGTAGATGTTAGGAATATGTTGTACTTGATGATAACTTCACAATCAATCAAATTGTATAAGGTTTTGTAGCTATCAACGGATGAGGATTTATAACTCTATCCGTTGACAGGTAGCTCATCAACGGATGAGGTTTTGTAGCATACTGCAGTATCTCTATGTTATCAGTTGATAGTGTTTTTATCCACAGTCATGTTGACCATCAATGGATAGGCAGAATAGGGTAGCCAATTGTAAATAAGCTATGCTATGTAATTCTGTCTAAGTGAAAGTGTATCAACGGATGAAGACAAAACTCTATCAACGGATACAACTCAAATCCACTCTATCAACGGATACAGCTCAAATCTCAATATCAACGGATACAGCTCAATATATCATCAACGGATGTCAGTATACATCATCAACGGATAATCATTGACACTGTTTTCTATGATTAGCTGGAGATTAGCAGTTGATAAGGACATGATTGACTGACAGATCACATGAGTTGAAAGTAGATACAAAAAGCAGTATGGCAGCCATACTTTGGAAACACAGAAGAAAGAAGCATTCTATTTACACTATGAATACAAGAAAGGTGCAGGAGACATGTCTGAACACAAGGACAACCTTTCGGCTACATGTGTATTTGGAGTGTAGTAGCAAGTCAACTAGAATTAGATTAGTATTATCTTATTCCAGTAGTACTTGTAAACTTGGGATTTATAACCAAGTGTAGCAACTCTTTAGAAGTCAAGAAAACAGATACATTTGCTTAGGTTTATTGAATATCCTTAGAAAGCAAAGAGTTGTAAAACAGAAGCTGTGTACATTTGTATCACAGAGTTTTCTTCGAATAAAAGCTTCAGGTGGTGCATTTAACCACCTGATTTTTATGTGTTTGTGCATTAATCTTTTTACAACAATTATCTAAGTATAGATTTCTGGAGTTCTTATCAGAAATTTATAAATATCAAGAATTGTATTCAATCCCCCCTTCTACAATTATACAAGTGTGTAATCTGGGAAAAACAATTGGTATCAGAGCAAGCTTCTAACATATTTGAAGTTTAAAGATCAACACACTTCCAACATGTCTAAGAAGGATTATGGAGTAAAGATACCAGTTCTTGATAGAGAGAATTACTTTCACTGGAAAGTAAAAATGCATCTACATCTCTTGTCTATTGATGAGGGTTTTGTGGATTGCATTGACAAGGGTCCTCAAGTTCCAATGAAGACTGCAACAAGAGTTGGCCTAGCTGAAGATGTGCCTGACACTCTCATTCCCAAACCTGTTTCTGAATGGAGTCTTGAAGATATTGCAGAAGTCCACAAAGACAAAAAGACCATGAATATACTGTTCAATGGTCTAGAAATACACATGGTTGACAATGTTATTAACTGTACTACCTCCAAGGAAGTATGGGACACTGTTCAAACCCTTTGTGAAGGAACAGAACAGGTGAGGGAAAACAAGATGCAACTACTAATCCAACAATATGAACATTTTCATTTTAAGAGTGGAGAAACATTGAATGATACATTTAGTAGATTTCAAAAGCTACTAAATGGTTTGAAACTGTATGGAAGAATCTATCAAGTTAAATATTCTAATCTCAAATTTCTGAGATCACTGCCCAAGGAATGGAAGCCAATGACTGTTTCTCTAAGAAACACTCAAGAGTACAAGACATTTACTCTTGAAAGGCTCTATGGAACTTTAAAGACATATGAGCTGGAAATGGAGCAGGATGAAGAGATTGAGAAGTCCCAAAAGAAAAGTGGGTCAGTTGCACTTGTTGCCAACTTGGAGCAGAAGGAGGAAAGGACAGAAGCTGCTAGTTCTACACCAAACAGGGAGGTTTGTAAAGGTAGAGCAGAATCAAGCAAAAGCAAGGAAAAGGTGTCTGAGGAATTGAATGTCCTTTAGAAGGATGAATTGGATGAGATAGATGAGCACTTAGCTTTTCTGTCTAGGAGATTCTCTAAGCTGAAATTCAAGAGAAACTCTGGGGTGGCCAAGCCATTTAACAAGGATTTTTCCACAAGCAACTATGTGGATAAATCCAGAATTAAATGCTACAATTGTGGAATTGCTGGTCACATGATAAGTGAATGCAGGAAACCTAGATCTGAGAACAAGGGAAAGTCAACTGAGACTGTTGACTACAAGAAGAAATATTTTGATCTTCTCAGGCAGAAAGGAAAGGCATTCTTGACCCAAGAGTATGACTGGGCTGCTGATGACAATCATTCTGATGATGATGTTGAGTTTGTCAACCTTGCATTGATGGCTGATTCTGGAGAGCAGGAAGCAAGTTCAGCTAGCAATCAGGGAAACAGAAGGAATCTATGGTACCTAGACAGTGGATGCTCTAGGCACATGACAGGAGATTCAACCCTGCTCACAGAGTTCAAGGAAGGAGATGGCCCTAGAATTACCTTTGGAGATGACAGTAAAGGATATACTAAGGGATATGGCCTGATTTCAAAAGACAATGTCATCATTGAAGAAGTGGCTTTAGTTGAAGGTTTGAAGCACAATTTGCTGATTGTCAGTCAGATTTGTGACAAAGACTATGAAGTAAAGTTCACAAAAGAAGCCTGTGTTATTTCTGCCAAGGAGGACAACAATGTGGTATTGACAGGCTTTAGAAAAGGAAATTTTTACATAGATGACATCAATTCAGCATGCTCAGAATCCATTACTTGTCTCTTCAGCAAAGCAAGTAAGGATGAGAGTTGGCTATGGCATAAGAAGCCGTCACATTTGAATTTTAAAGTTATGAATGATTTGGTAAGAAAGGATCTTGCTAGAGGAATCCCTCAATTGGAATTTGTCAGAGATGGACTGTGTGATGCCTGCCAATTAGGGAAACAAAAGAAATCATCCTTCAAAAGCAAGACAGAGTCATCCATTGTTAAGCCTCTTCAATTGTTGCATATGGACTTATTTGGTCCAGTAAATGTCATGTCTATTTCAAAGAAGAAATACTGTCTGGTGATTGTAGATGATTTTTCTAAGTTCACATGGACCTTCTTCCTGCACTCCAAGGATTGTGCAAGTGAAATCATCATCAATCACCTCAGAATACTAAACAATGGTTCTGAAGACAGAGTACAAAGAATCAGGAGTGACGATGGTTCTGAATTCAAGAATTCCACAATGAAGATTTTCTGTGAAGAAAATGGAATTGTCCATGAGTTTTCTGCTGCCAGAACACCTCAACAAAATGGGGTTGTTGAAAGGAAAAACAGAACTCACATTGAAGCAGCTAGAACAATGTTAAGTGAATCAAGGTTACCAACATATTTCTGGGCTGAAGCTGTCAACACTGCATGCTTTACTCAGAATATTTCCTTGGTCAATCAAGCTAGAGGAATGACTCCTTATCAGTTGTTAACCAACAAGAAACCAACTTTAGCTTTCCTTTATGTCTTTGGATGTAAGTGTTTTGTGCTAAGGAATCATGGAGATAACTTGGGCAAATTTGAAGCAAAGGCAGATGAAGCTATTTTTGTTGGATATGCAGCAGGGAAAGCCTACAAAGTCTATAATCTAAGAACAAACATTGTTATGGAATCTGTACATGTTGTGTTTGATGATCAAAAGATTCTAGGTCTAAATGATGGAGGCTCCCATGAAAAGTTGGAATTTGAGAATGAAGGTGAAGGAAGAATGTACTATGATGATGATGAGGAAGATGAAGATCATGACCACAGAGATCCACCAAGAGTTGTTGTACCAACTAGAAGTGATGCTTACACTGGAAATGATGCATCCGTTGACAGTCAACTTCATAATTCAGCAAGGACAACAAACTCAGGGGGAGTTTCTCAAGGTCAAAATTCAATGCTAAATCAACATGATCATGCTCATGAAAATGAAGCAACCTCATCAAGATCAAACCTTCCACCTGCAAGAAAATGGACTAGAGATCATCCATTTGAGTTAATCATTGGTGAATCAAATTCAAGAGTCCAAACTAGAAGGGCCACTCAAGCAGAATGTCTATACAGTAGCTTCCTGTCTCAAGAGGAACCTAAGAAAGTGGAAGATGCCCTTCTAGATCCAGATTGGGTCTTAGCAATGCAAGAAGAGCTAAACCAATTTGAAAGAAATAAAGTATGGAAGCTTGTGCCCAAACCTGATGATAGAAGTGTCATAGGTACTAAATGGGTTCTCAAGAATAAGATAGATGAAAATGGCATAATTGTGATGAATAAAGCTAGATTAGTGGCAAAGGGCTATTCTCAAGAAGAAGGGATAGATTTTGATGAAACTTTTGCTCCAGTGGCAAGACTTGAGGCAATAAGAATCTTCCTAGCCTATGCAGCACATGCCAATTTCAAGGTCTATCAGATGGATGTCAAAAGTGCCTTTCTAAATGGGGAACTGGAAGAAGAGGTCTATGTCCATCAACCTCCTGGCTTTGAAGATCCAGAATTTCCAGAATATGTATATCTTCTCATGAAAGCACTTTATGGTTTGAAGCAAGCACCAACCTGGTATGACACTTTATCTCAATCTCTTTTGGAGAATCACTTCACTAGAGGTACAGTAGATAAAACCTTGTTTCATAGGAATATCAATGGCTCTTCAATACTTGTTCAAATCTATGTAGATGATATTATTTTTGGGTCTACAGATGAGAAGCTTTGCAAAAGGTTTGCCAAACTTATGCAAAGTAGGTATGAAATGAGCATGATGGGTGAATTAACTTACTTTCTTGGCCTACAAGTAAAGCAAGTTAATGAGGGCATTTTCATAAGTCAAACAAAATATATTTATGATCTCTTAAAGAAATTTGACTTAATGGATTGTACCTCTGCAAAAACACCTATGGCCACTGCAACTAAGCTTGAGTTGAATACTAAGGAAAAGTCTGTGGACATCTCAAGCTATAGAGGCATGGTAGGTTCACTTCTATACCTAACAGCTAGTAGACCTGATATAATGTTTTATACTTGTCTTTGTACTAGATTTCAAGCTGACCCTAGAGAGTCTCACTTGATAGCTATTAAGAGAATTTTCAGGTATCTCAAGGGAACACCAAACCTTGGCATTTGGTACCCAAGAGAATCTAGTTTTGATCTAACTGGCTATTCAGATGCAGATTATGCAGGTTGCAGAGTTGATAGGAAAAGTACTACAGGTTCCTGTCAATTTCTAGGAAACAGGCTTGTTTCATGGTTCAGTAAGAAACAGAACTCAGTCTCCACTTCTACAGCTGAAGCTGAGTACATTGCTGCTGGAAGTTGTTGTGCACAGATTCTATGGATGAGGAATCAACTTATTGACTATGGTCTAAAAGTTGAGAAGATTCCAATTTTCTGTGATAACACAAGTGCTATTACCATCATAGGGAATCCAGTGCAACACTCGAGAACCAAGCATATTGACATCAAATACCACTTCATTAGAGAACATGTGATGAATGGTACAGTAGAAATGCACTTTGTGCCAAGTGAAATGCAGCTTGCAGATATCTTCACCAAGCCTCTTGATGAATCCACATTCACAAGATTGGTAGGTGAACTAGGTATGTTTAACCTGTCATAATTCCTAGTGATATCTGATTTTACTGCATTGCAGCTAGAAATGTGTTTTGATTTACTTGAGAATTAAAAACTCTCAGAAAAATTTTCTTCAGAAATTTTGTCCAAGGCAAAATTATCTTATCAACGGATATCCTTTTACCCGTTGATAGCATAAACACATTCCTAGATTTTCGTATATCAACGGATAACAGGTTATCCACGTCATCAACGGATAAACTGTTTCTCAACCGTTCATTTCATATCCGTTGATATACATATTTTCTTTTAAATATAACCGTTGGTAAACGTGTATCTATATAGGACTGGTTATATTTATTTTCTTTTATTATTTGATAGTTACTTTTGACCAATGGGTAATTACTTTTAATTATTTCATTTTCAATTCTTGAAAAGTATAAAAGGCTGTCTTGTGCTCTCATATCTCACTTTTATCGACTTTCAAGATTCTCTTAAGAAAACTGCATCTTCTTCACAAAAACTCTCTGCAACAAAAGTTCAAACACTTCAATGGCGCCTATTGTTAAGATGATGTCTTCCACTGGGTTCACCTATGAGAAGAACAATTTCGTGGCCTATGTCGATACAGTGAATGCCCCAGAAGCTTATCACACCATGATGAATTTTGTGAATAACTGTAAACTTTCGTATGCTATGACTGCCACCACTCCTCTAATCCACGAGGTAATCGAAGAGGTGTGGGAATTTGCTGAGTTGAATGGCACAGACGGTACAATTGCTTTTTCCTTGAAGGGTAAAAACTATGTAGTTAACTCTGATGTGATAACTGCTTGTTTAAAATTACCTGAGAATAACTGTCTGAAAGTACCCAGTGATGCTGAAATAGTTGCCATGCTTAATTCCATAAATTATGCCCTTAGTACTGATAATTTAGGGAAAATTGTTAGGAAATGGATGGTTAAAGAATGGAGTTATTTTTGTGATGCCTTCATTAAAACTTTTTCAGGCAAAATTAGTAATTTTGATGCTGTTACCCATTCCATGCTAGTTATGTTGTGTATGCTTCTGACTGATAAATTCTATAACTTTGGCACACTAGTCATGTATGAGATAGCAGCAAAATTAGGTAAAAAGAAAACTAGGAGCAAGAATATCTATTTTGCTAGATTTTTTATGCTCTTAGCACTGCATGTATCTGAGAATGAGCTATCCATTGCTAACCCGGATAGCAAGTTCACATGTTTTGTTCAGGAGAAGAGAGTCTTAAGTGATTTAATTCAAATGAACTCCAATGCAGAAGTACAATTTGTATATCTACCAATTGTTCAGGTAACTCTTTCTAACCTTGGAACTCCTATCTCTAACCCCCAAATTTCTTTGCCTTCCACAGTCACAATGGAGTCTGTAGTAGTGACCAAACAGGCTCCTACCCAAGTGACTAAAACAAAAGTTTCCAAACCAAAATCTAAGAGACAAACCTCAGGTGCTTCTCAAAAAGCACCTGTTGCAAAAACTACCACAACTCCCTTGGGGAGTGTGAAGGAGGTAGTGAGTGGTGAGGGACAGGGTGCAAGCCCTATGAATAAGGTAGGTGAGGAAAGTGCACCAAATAGCCAAGCCCAAGTTACATCCTCTCAACAGGGTGTGACTACTAGTTCTACAGCAACTCTGCACAAAAGGGTAAGGGACACTAGCCCTCTCTCAAAAACCTATGAAAGAAGAAAAAAATCTAAAACCATAGGGGAAGCACAGGGTGCACACACAGTATAGCAAACTTTACCTTCTCAAATTCAGTTTGATGTGACTTCAATAAATGTGGAGTCACAGCCCCTTGATCTTAACCTTCAAATCGATACACATTAAAATCCACCATCACCAACTCCATCTCTGGATGTGGATATGATATCTACATCAATTCCTGATTCTCCATCTTTAAGATTCTTGGAGAAGCCCCACTCTGTAATTGGTGGTCATCATCTTTTAGATGATTTGTTGGGCCATCAATCTTCCATTCCTGAATTCACAACAACATCTGTGGCCTCATCTTTAAAATCAATCTCCACAGATTCACTGTTGGTTTTCACTTCAACAGATACTATTATTCCTTCATCAACGGATATCCTTCATCCGTTGATAATTGTTTCTTCATCAACGGATGCGCCAATGTCTAGCCATCCGTTGACAGCTATAACTACTCCATCAACGGATATCCCTTATCCGTTGATAACTCACTCTACTACTGCTATATCTGACATTCCTGTGTCAAGTGTGGAGGAGTTCTCAGTAGTTGAAACACTTTTAGGATTGAGGGAAGGGAGTGAGAGGCTGCCTTGTGAGCAGGCAAAAGGAGAGGCAAATAATGAGAGGCTGACCATTTCTTTAGGTCAGGCAAAAGGAGAGCAAGAGAATTCCACCTTAGTAGGTGAAGGTGAGGGTGTGAGAGGTGTGAGCCAGGGGGAGCCCCTGATGCAAGAAAAGAGAGATGAGTGGAGAGAAGGGACTACAGGAGAAATAAGGCAGGAAGATCCAGCCATTGCAAGTGAGTTAATGGAGGTTAATGAAGCTTCTAAAGAGATGGAATTTTGACAAGAATATCAGTCAATCATTGACTCCATCTCTTTGGATCCTGAAACCTTTACTCATCCTGTTTCTGCCTATCAAGTCATGGCATAACAGGGCAAGGTGGAGGCAGAGGAGGCAATGCACCTAGTGCACACCTCAAAATCTCTACAAAGAGCAAAGGAAGCTTTGACAACTCTGCTTTCAGATGCTGACAGTGAAGAGTTTGGCAGTGATGACAGTGACAGCACAACAAATGATGAAGAAGTCAATGTGGCAGATACTCCAGAATGGCTATTTTCTACTACCACTGTGGCTGGTGACTTCAATGTGGAGATTATGAAGCAATATCAATCTGCTAGGGCTGAACACCAAAATGCAGATCCACAGAGAAAGGCTATCCTTCAGCAAATAATGGACTCCCTGAAACTTCACAAGATGCACATGGTCATTCAAAGAACATAACAGGAGGAGGTCCAAACTGTAATTAGAGAAATGAAAGTGGAACTAGATGTCAGGATTGAGGCACTAGCCCCTACTACCACTCAGAAGGTGCTGACTAGCAAACTATTGAAGAAAGATAGCCTTGCCAAATTTGTTCAGCATCTCTCTTCCAGAGTGGATAGTATGGAATCTCAAATGCAGACACTCATTGCCAATCAAGCCAAACAGACTGAGCTACTGGAAAGGCTACTTGCAGCCTCACCTCCAGCCCTTGATGCTAACAAAAAGGGGGAGAAAAAGGTAGAAGAGGTTGCAGCTACTTCTAGTCAAATTCCAGCTTCCAGTAGCAAGATAGCACAAATTGAGGGGGAGAAACAGCCAATGATAGTGGTCAATCCAAAAGAGTTTACTATAGAGGCTTCCCTTGTGAAGAAACAAAAGGCTTTGCTTGTAATTCCCGACTTATCAAAAATCTCAGAAGATGAGAGGCAAGCCAGAATTAAAGAATTAGAGAAGATCAACAAGGAGGCAAATGAAAGAATGATGAGAACAGAAAGGATGATCAATGAATCAATTGTATCAACTCTGTTCTCTACTCAGTCCTCTGCTCCAACAATATCAACTACAATTCTGAAGGTGCTCACTCCAGAGATTGTGGCTCCCACATTTTATGATGCTGAACCTTCCTTTGTCAAAGAATTTTAACCCTGCATAAAAACCAGAGCTTACTCACCACCTAAAGCAAATGGGAAGAACAAGTTACAATTGGACTTTCCATTTCCCAAGGATGATGATGAGAAGCTGATGGGAAAGACAATCAAAGAGTTCAAGGAAAAGACAAATAAGAGTGTAAGAGATTGGATGGCTGTAATAATAAGGAATGGAAAAGTATTAAATATATCTAACAGCCATCCTAGATTTGTTGAAGCAAAAAGAGAGGAGACCTCCAAACTTCTAAGGGAAGCTCATCCAAGTGAAGAAAATCAATATGAAAACTCAGATGAGAAGCAAGCCAGGCTGGCTCAGGAGTTAATGGATGAGGTAGAGGATGAAATGAGGGAACCTGAGGAAGTCCCCAAATCCGAACCTAAAAGGAAAGTGAAATCAGTCCCCAAATCCAAACCTAAAAGGAGAGTGAAATCAAAGGCAAGGAGGTATGTCTCTCCAGAAATTGAAAGAAAGGAAACAGTTGGCTCATCACAACCTATTTTTGCACAAGTATTCAACCCAGCTGTGAATTTCCATGGTGACCCTATAATACCTAAAGAGGAACCAATGAATCTTGACTCAATTGAGGTTCCTTCATTCTTGCTGAAGCCTCAACAGAAGCCTAAACAGAAGAAAAGGATACCAAGGAAGCAACCTTCAAAGGAACCAATTCAAGTAGCTAGGGTACCTGCTATTGTCAAGCAGCCAATCTTGGAAAACAAGGATGATTTTATCTATCAGGCAGATATTGAAGAATACTCTGGCATGAATCTGTATCTGGATGAATTGTCAGAAGTAAGAGGAATTGACAAATATAAACATTTGCCTGAGAGATTGGTCTTTGTATACAAGGGAGGAAAGGAAAGGACATGGCCACTACAGAGGGTTCTTGGAGAAAATTATTTGACATTAACCAAGGTGTTCTCTGCAATTAAGAGATACACAGGGTTCTCCAAGATAGCAAAAGGGGAGATACTGGACAGAATAGAACAGATAAGGAGAGAATGGAACTCACCATCAAGTCTACCAAGGAAGATGAAGATCCCATACAATGGACAGAAAATCCACCTTCAACCCTTCTGGATGATGGAGTTCAGGGATGAAGATGGTAACAGGAGATTCTTCAGGTTAGAAGACCAACTATCAAAGGCTAGTTCTCAATACCTGATGTGACACCCCTAGATCCGGGGTCAAGGATCTAGGTCATCACGGTCCAATTTCCGATCAATATCAATATCTCTGTAGTCTTTTTTTTTTAAATAAATAAGCAGTTGACCCCACACTAATACACACACACACACACACACCAGTCATATGCTCATAGAACAACAACCACAATATTTAAAAGTTTTAAAGTTAACAGTTATTACAAGCCCAGAATTTACTAAGTACATTGTTGAACAAAGCTTCTACAGGAAGCACTTCAACAACTAAAGTTTATTACAACTTACACACTTAATTTACATAAGTATACTAAGCCCCTTCGCTTGTCACTACCTCGGGGATGGTCGCCAGCACACGCTCAAAAGGTCGCCTTTCCCTTACCCTCTTGCGGGGTGTGGTACGTAGTATCGGCATGGGACCTAATTGCTATATACATAAGTAGCAAGAGTGAGCTATAATAGCTCAGCAAGATCATACTGTAACTAAAATTTAAAATGTGAACAAGTACATATATGTATATGCATATATAATAGCAGGAAACAATTAAAATCCTTAAGGAAGAGTAGAGCTCTCATTTAATAATACATCATCCACTTACTATTATAAGAAAGAAATCTAAATTAATATAATATCAGTTTTTCTTCATCTGTAACCATAATTCCATCATCTCATATCATTATTCTGTTTTCAGTATAGAAATCTGAAAACCATTGTCTACACTTTCTTTTCAAAACATTGGGGATATCTGCTGTCGCCTGATACGTTAGGACGATGATCAGTCGCCTAATCATACCTGCTCTCTATTTACTACCGGTAGAAGGAATGAAGATCATCCCTGGAGGAAGGCCACCTGCTAACATCCTCCCTTGGCATCTTCGTGCCGTAATAAAAATAATAAATGCTGGACTGTGTCGCACACAGCCCTGACATAGCCACTTACGCAAATCTGTTGCAATCCCCCTCTTTATCACATCATTATTCTCTTTTTAAAATATCATTCCACATTTCCATTTTCTCACTTTCATTTCCACATATCAATCTCTCATATCATTTCCATTCTCGCAAATTACTTCTATAATATATATATATATATATATATCATAATGCTTTGATTATGATTCAGACCTCTCTTTCATATTCAGAAATCAAATATACTTTATATTCGTAAAATATTCCATCTATTTTAAGAGTAATGCATGATAATCAAATAATGTTTATTAAACCACTGATACTCAAAAAGAACATTTTTAATATAATATTATAACCATATAACCCTCGATAACAACTGATACCATTCTCTCTTATTCTCTTAATCATAAGGCATGTTCAATTCATGCATAATCATCTCTATACATATCCATCTCATACTCTTATTCATATTCATATACATTTTCGTACTCATAGTCATATTCATATACATCTTCGCATACTCTTCTTTTCAATATCAATACTCAAGGAAGAAAATTTCTTCACAATATAGTAATAATAGCATCACATATATATTCCATGAAATCAAGTTTCTTGGTGAAGATAAGTAGTTTTACAAATAGGGATAGAAGAAATCTTGCCTCGGTTTCGATATCCTAACGGTATGGCTCGTCCCTCTTCCGGAGTTTCTATAAACACAAAAGGACCGTCGTTAGAACCACATCTCTTACTCACTACACTCTTGTATAACATTACCTTTTGAAACTTTAATATATGTTTAACGTATTCCTATTACCCCAAAGGTTCAAGAACTTAACCATTTATAACCTAAATCGAAGTTTCAGGGGTTTTCACCATTTCCCTTAACGACCACACTCGACTGCAGAATTTCTTATAATTTTTAAATTTCGAATTTTAATGTAAGGTCAACTGGAAATAGTTCTTTGACCACACTACTACCATATCCCAAAATTTCGTGACTTTTAACAATGTTAAAGTATGGTAATTGTAACCTCAAGTTTGATACATTTACGGTTTCTCGGTTTCTGAACCGCTTTCACTAAAACTGACTTTTCTCCTAAACCGTTCATCAGATTTTAACGCACCTTATATCAAAACGATCTATGAACTAAGCTCTATCATTTCATAGTTAATTAGGAACCTGGACAGTAGGGTACCGTACGGATGCAGGGGGTCCAAAACAGGGCAACTTACATCCTAACGAAAATCGGGCATTATAACGGCTATAATTTCGTACTTTCCATAAATCCAACTCCTCCAAATCAATTATCAAACACCATAATCATCACCTACACCATGTGGTCTTCTTCACCAGCCATGGTTACAATCCCAAACACTTCCATATTTAACTCAAACCACTTACAAACACATATAACATCATAATCTTAACATTTACACTACTTTATCACTAAACCAAACAATATCCACCATAAATATAAAAGAGCAAGCATGATTATACCTTCTTGAGGCTTTGATAACCCTTAACAATCCTTGATATATCCTTAATCAACCTTATACTAGCTTGAATCACTAAAAGAAACCATTAAAACAAAGTTAACACTTGAAAACACTATTCATCATCTTTTCTAACAACTTCCATGATTTTATTACCTTGCTAAATGATGATGGTTGGCCTTGAAACTTTGTATATGCTCCTTCCTAATCTCCAAGAAGCCCCATGAATTTCCTCTTGATTTTATCTTGATGCTAGCTAGGATTTTTGTTTTTATTTTCTTCTTTTTTTCCTAAATGGCCGATTGTAACAATGAAGGAGGTGGGGAGAGATTTTTGTGTTTCTTTGATAATTATCTAGCTTAATCTTGTGTATTCTAGATTACCTTGGAAGCCTTGAAAGATATTTGTGGTTTAAGCCAAGCAAAAGTACTAATTTACCCTTAAAAACACTTAATGGAAAGTGATGTCATCTTGATGACCTAATAATTCTCTTTTCTTGTTTTTCTAAGTATTATGCTAATAATCTTGGATAATAATAATGTGGTATGCATCCTTGTTAAATTACTAATCTTGGTTGCTTGGTTTCCATACTCAGTCTAATTGTGGTTCGTTTCGAGTATACCTCATTATCTCAGTGGTTTTCGAAATCATTTACGAATCCAATTTCCTTTATTATTCTCTTAACTTAATAATACCTTGGTTTAATCTAAATTCACTAATCCCTCAATATATAATTCCTTTAATATTTCTATACTCCTTAATATCCAAGATATAGAAGTTCGTTCGAGCTCAAAATCCTCAAAATCAAAATTCAGGAATTTCTAAAATCCATCGTCATTTCGAGTCACTTATTTTCAATGTACAACACTAATATAGTTTTTGTTTACTCATTTTCCATCCCTAGTATAGAGTACCTACACACCATTTCCCTGGATTCCTCAAGATCACTATTCATTTGGGCACTGTAGCCTTTCTAAAGTTAGGGTTATTACACCTGAGATGGTTACAACAAAAGCTAAATCCAAAAGTTGATGAAGAAGATGCCTTCTATAGGCAACTCCAAATGCAGATTGAGTCCAACTCTGCCAAAGAAGAAAAATCAAGGGTGATGCCAACAAGAGAGAAGAAACAGTTTTAATTTGCTCAGTCTAGAGGAGCACTTCTCTGTAAATTTCTCAAACTTTCAGTTTTTACTTTTTGTAGCTTAATACAATTTTGCATTGTTCTATATATATCTTTAGGAATGTTTTGTTATCATCAAGGTCCTGAATTTATGCTTTATTGCCATCAAGTATAAATTGGGGGAGATTGTTAGGAATATGTTGTACTTGATGATAACTTCACAATCAATCAAATTGTATAAGGTTTTGTAGCTGTCAACGGATGAGGATTTATAACTCTATCCGTTGACAGGTAGCTCATCAACGGATGAGGTTTTGTAGCATACTGCAGTATCTCTATGTTATCAGTTGATAGTGTTTTTATCCATAGTCATGTTGACCATCAATGGATAGGCAGAATAGGGTAGCCAATTGTAAATAAGCTATGCTATGTAATTCTGTCTAAGTGAAAGTGTATCAACGGATGAAGACAAAACTCTATCAACGGATACAAATCAAATCCACTCTATCAACGGATACAGCTCAATATATCATCAACGGATGTCAGTGTACAATATCAACGGATAATCATTGACACTTACTTCTATGCTAAGCTGAGGATTAGCAGTTGATAAGGACAGGTTTGACTGACAGATCACATGGGTTGATAGTAGATACAAAAAGCAGTATGGCAGCCATACTTTGGAAACACAGAAGAAAGAAGCATTCCGTTTACACTATGAATACAAGAAAGGTGCAGGAGACATGTCTGTTCACAAGGACAACCTTTCGGCTACATATGTATTTGGAGTGTAGTAGCAAGTCAACTTGAATTAGATTAATATTATCTTATTCCAGTAGTACTTGTAAACTTGGGATTTATAACTAAGTGTAGCAACTCTTTAGAAGTCAAGAAAATAGATACATTTGCTTAGGTTTATTGAATATCCTTAGAAAGCAAAGAGTTGTAAAACAGAAGCTGTGTACATTTGTATCACAGAGTTTTCTTCGAATAAAAGCTTCAGGTGGTGCATTTAACCACCTGATTTTTATGTGTTTGTGCATTAATCTTTTTACAACAATTATCTAAGTATAGATTTCTGGAGTTCTTATCAGAAATTTATAAATATCAAGAATTGTATTCAACCTCCCTTCTACAATTATACAAGTGTGTAATCTGGGAATAACAGTAGATATTTACATTTTATGTGTGTCAAGTGGTACAGTTATTGACCATTTGTGCCAAAGATTAAAGTTTGAACATTTTGTTATTCTCAGGACCAAGTTGAAGCAAACTGAGGTTGATTGTGAGTTCTTAAAGAGATGCTGTGAGAATCTAAAAGAGGAAAATAAGAGATTGCAGAAGGAGGTTCAGGACCTGAGGGCTCTTAAATCATCCCCACAGTTTTATATACAAATGGCCCCTCCCACAACCCTAACCATGTGCCCTTCATATGAGCGTGTCTCAGCCCCAACATCGTCGTCGGCTGCCTCACCGTCTACCACACCTGCTCAGCCACGCCTTTCGACTTCTAGTCACCATCGGGTCCCTTTTAGCCCATGGGCCATTGTGCCTGCTGCTCACCAACCGCTCAATGCAGTCCATCATAGATCATGATCTTCGAGGCTTTTCTGTTGGTTTTAAACTTGTGAAATATGCAACGAAGAATTGAAGAATATTTAGTTGGATATCATATTGTCAAAAGTTTATGTAAATAATCTATGTGAGATGGTAGGTGTAAGAACCCCAAATTTTGGATATAATTAAAACTTTTTATTAAGTACTGATAAAATGAGGAACAATGATTCCGACAGCAAGGTCACCAGCTCTAATGAATGAAGGGAATGGATATGGATTCAAATACTTATATGTCATGAAGAATGCTAAAGGGTGACAACATAGGTAAGAATAATCTATCTCCTAAGGGAATAAGATATGGCAATTCCAAGCAGGAGAATATTCTCATGTCATCCAGATAGATAACGATTAATCCAGTGGTTCCGTAAAAAGGTTAAGGAACGATCGAAAGAGAATACGGACAATTGTAAAACCCTAGATGAATAAGTAAAGAATAAGGATGAATAGTGATTTTGGTGTAATTGAGAATATTATTAGACGACGCTATATAGAAGTATTCGGAACGAATTTCCGAGTTCGTATTAGTGATCCAGGGGGAAAATAAGTGTATGTAAAAGCTGTCGGATTCTGAAAAACCGCACTTTTATTTTCTCCGAGAGTTCCCTGGACACTGTTAGCCTTAAGTATTTAACGAATGGATTTAAGGAATATAAATTGGAAAGTTAGAATGAAAGATGGAGAATGATAGTATTAATATTAAGAGGATTCCCGGTAAACCCTAATTAGAAATCCGTGAAATATTCCTACGAACGATCAATCGAAACGGGAAATAACCGGACACAGAATCAAGCAGAGGAAGCAAGATACATGCATGTACAAATGATAAAAATCTAGTAACTAGTATGGTTAGAGATTAACTAATACTTAGAAAATCAAACTACTAGTTGCATGTAAACCATCAAATTCTTAACACATGTCCCTCCATTTTCATCATCCATTACATCACTACTTTAATAAAGTAGCTTTACACAATATCTTCCACTACACACTTGAATTATTGGATGAAAAGTAGCAAGGTAAAATACACCACAAAACCAACCAAGGCAAAGAAACTCTCCATTTTCTCTTTCCTCTCAAACTGATCAGCTAGAGCAACTATCAAAGAAAAAATCATAACCCCATTTCCAACCATGATAAAATCACCAATATTTGACCATAGCTTCTCCACTCCATGTATAACATTGGTACAAAATTTCATAATTTTTGAAGGTCGTTTGAATGGGTAAATAAATTCAAGAAGATCACCCTGTTTTTCCTCTCAAAAACAGGGCATTCGAATTTTGCATAAATTCACGGATCAAAATCAAGCTTCCACCCCTTATTTGATCTTCCAAATTTTATGGTGAGTCCTATATTTCATAAAACTAATCTCCATGAAATCTTAGCTTCAAATTCCTTTGTTAACATTTTCAAATAAATCAACAAAGATGAGCATGAATAGTGTTCTTCAAGATTTAACTTTGTTTTCTTTGATTCTTATGGTTGATCTAGCTACTCTAAGGCCACACAAGGGTAGATCAAGGCTTAGTAGGGCTTTATAACACTCCAAGGAAGGTAATCATCACTTGAAACCCTAGGTCTTACTTTGAGATTTTGCATGCTTTGGATGGATTTAGTATAAGTGATGTTATTAGCATGATTAGTTAAGTGGTTTAGTTAATTTAAGAAGCATGATGATTTTGATGCTAAGATCAGTAGCTTCTGGACTTGTTGAGATGAAGATCATGTGTATAAGTTGGATTTGTGCCCGGTGTGGCTTGGTATTGTTGTTATGATTTTTGGAATGTTCGATTTATAGCCGTCGTAATGCCAAAAATTTCGTTAACCTTAAGAAAACGATTTTGACAGAACATGTAACTCCCTGTTTGGCTTCGTTTTCTGCCATGATAGGATAGATCATGTTATAAGCTTCGTTTTGATATAAAGATCGTGTGAAACGGACTTACGGTTTAGGAGTTACGGTCGGTTTACTAAAAGTAGTTCGAAACCGTAACCGAGAATTTGTAATTAAAAATGAACCCTCGTAAAATACGTAAGTCAGTGGCGAATCTTGGTAATTAAATACTAGAGGTAAAAAGGGAGGTGTGAGAGAAAACCTCATGTGAATCGGATCATTTTTCGATTTTATAAAAATGTTCGAATCTAGGTTAAACGCGAAGGAACCCCTTAAAAGTATAACTTTGGTTATAACGTAGAAAACGAGTGATAAAACTCGAGATATAATCTTGGTTCGTAATCGATCAAATTTAGAACTTATACGACTTAAGTATACACTAAGTGTGAGTACGATGACATGTCTTAATGACGAACAAATGTCAAATCGTATCGGTAATAAAAAGAGTTACACTAAAAAGGGGTATAACGAGATAATTCGAAAACATGTTTCGACTTAAGTTAATACTTAACCTGTTGAAAAATGTTAAGTGATTAATCTCGAATTTCTTGACTATTATAGATCGCCGAGCTGACTCGGGACACCCTACCACTACCCCCACCCGTGCTCAATTACCAGGTAAGTGTTCAAACCTTTGAACCTGTTGTTGTGATAATATATGTATATGATTTCTGTTTTACATATGCCATCGCATGCATGCCTGTTTCCAATTATATTGTGACTCTGGTTTTTTTTGTGATACTTGTTCCCTGAATTGATATTGGCTTATAGACTAGATACGATTTATCAGTAATAAGTCGGATTGTTTTGGTAAGACCCTTAGCGAAGGGCATATGATATTCAGTCTAAATATAGACCGGGAGTCGGTATTTTGAGTTATAGATAGTCGTGGAAACCCGGAGGGATTCCAACGACAGATTATTATTTATCTGAGGAAGGTTATTGTTAAACGTTATTATATTCCATAAAGTATCAATTACTTGGAAATATTTCGAGGAATGTTATTCGAGTTTTATCTTAGTCGAGAGATAATAAATGAATGTTAATTTTGAATATTCATTTAGAGTTGATATTTAATGAATATTATTTTGATATTCTTTAGAATGTTATTTATTAAATGAATATTACTTTCGAATATTCATTTAAGGTTTTATGTACTTAATGAATATTATTTTAAAATATTCATTGGAAGTTCTATTTACTTAAGGAATATTATTTCGATTATTCCTTTAAAGTTTTGATTACTAAATGAATATTATTTGGATATTCATTTAGAAGATTATTTATTAAATGAATGCTATTTGGATTTTCATTTAAAAGAGTAAATATTAAATGAACATTATTTTCAAATATTCATTTAAGGTTTGACTTATTTATTGAATACTATTTAAATATTTATTGGAGTTTAATTATTTAATGAATATTATTTCGAATATTCATTTAAGGAGGGATTTATTTATTAAATAATTCCATATATTCATTCGAGGATTACTTACGAGCAATATTATGAGTTAATAATATTCCATAATTATTATTGAGTAAATAAATATTCTTGGAATATTTATTTAATTCTTTTAAAATTCTTTTTAAAATAATTTATATTATTCGGAGATTACCTTCCACCTTCAGATATTATGTAAAATATTTCGGAGTCTTTTTACGACTATTTTATCAAGGAAAGGTTCCCAACTCTTTCTTTTTCATTTAAATCTGTCTTAAAAGGATTTAAATGCTCGCTCAAACTTCCATATTATAGGGGAACCTACTTGAGCAATGTTATTTATCTTGTTGACTTCCCGGTCATAATTTACCCTCTTCACTCGCAACTTGGTTGCTATGGACTCATTAAGTCTGTGTTTACCTTCTCATCTTTCAAGGGGTAAGATTGTTGGAACAAGTTGATGTTCGTTACCAAGCAATAGCTTGGAAGTTATTGGTGAATTTTCCTTTCCAACTAGATACGATTACTTTGTAGAGTCTTATCAACAAGTATTATACTTGGGGAAAGGGGGACGAACGTTACATTCAGAATCATGAATTCTATTGGAACTAGGAGTCGTGTAAGAGGCCGAGTAGCGCCGGTCCATCCCCTTTGGCCCAACTGTTGGCCTGGGAGAGCTAGTAAGGCGGTAGACAAGTAAAGCCGTCAGTTCTTCCTTCTACCGGTAGTAAATCTAATTTGAGCTGTACGATCTTGACTGATCATCAAGATTGGAACAGCGGGCGCGGTGAATACTCCATCATTAGTTCATCATCCAAACTTATTTATTTCCTGCAACATGATTACTGTTGGTAGAGCTGGAAAAGTGTTCGTAACTGGAATTGCAATATTTTCCTTGCAAGTTCCTCTTTATAATATCTTGCTTATTTTCGACATAGCAGATATTCCCTCATATATTTACATTTTGAGTTACCTTGTAACTTCATCGTTCATATTATACTGGCATCATTTTCGTAAATGCATGGCATATGGTTTGAAAGATACTTTTGAACTGTTATATATTATCGTTCAGTTAAATATTATTGTTGGTGGGCTATTGCTCACCCTTGCTTTATTATTATATCACAACAACAGCTAGACCAGATGACTCGCACAAGGCGCACTCGATGCTGGCGAGGACGATGAGACTACCAGAGCCGAAGAGAAAGCTATTGGTAGGATAGATTTATTCTTTCAGTACCAAGTATATGGTCTAGTATGACTCATGCAAAGGGATGACAAAGAGTATGTATTTATATTAAAATTCTTTTGGGTTGTAAGAACTCATAATGTGTTTAATAAAATTTGGTTGTTACTCTGATTTCATCTCTGGGACTATAACGGGTGTGTTTTATGTTATTGTTTTGGGTCACAAGGTTGTAATTTAATATTTATGTTGAACTGTGGATGGGAATTGAGACGGTAACGACCAGATCCCTGACCCCGGATCTAGGGGTGTTACAGAAGTGGTATCAGAGCGTACGTTATAAACCCCAGAGATGAGGCGACGTTAAAACAATAAATTCACTAAGATAACAAGAACTCTTGCCAAGTTCATAGTCGGACTACTTAATGTAGTGATGACCTATAAAACTCTTATGGGAACTATTAAATATCATGATAGTAACTTAGCTCGATATCCCATCGACAAGTAAGGCAACAGACCTTGAGGCATACGAGCAGCAGCGCGATGATGCTTTATTATATGTTGAAGATCAGCGGGTAAATTCAATAGAGTACCCTACTGGAGACCCGGAAGAGGTTCCAGCAGATAAGGAAAATCTTGTTAGGATAAGGAGCTTACCCTCGAGGAATGAGGGCTGTAGCCAGAAAGACTGAGATGATTAAGGTATAGAGCTCAGAAAAGTGGGCATAAAGAACTAAGCTATTAGCAAGAGAACTGAAGATTCATGTTGGATTCGTGGCTGGACTACTGGAGGTAGTACCAGCAAGTAAGACGGATTGGAAGAATTACTTGAGATCTTATACGGGAATAGATGAGAATCATTAGAGACTTTCATATTAACGAAAAGAGTGCTAGAAGGATGTATGATTATCAAAGGCATCGATATAAGGCGAGGAGCAGAGTCCCTAGGAATAGTTGAGAAGAGGCAGTAAGTGCCATATCAATTGATAAATGAATAAGTATGAATATTGTCAGTAATAATTCGCCATGAGAAGGCAGATGTCATAGGTTGTAATTTATGGAACCAAATTGAGGTTGATGAAGTTGTTTTATTCAAGAAAATGTCCATTTTATGAATGAATCAGTCAGAAAGTGAAAACATTGGGAAGTGACAGCATGATTGGATAAAGTTATATAAGGAAGTAGTAAGCAAGACAATGATCTCAGAACCTACCGGAAGATAAGACCAGTGAGTCAAGACGAACTCGTAATGAGACTATTGTCAGAGACTAAGTATAGGGTTAATTTAACTCAGTGAAATGATGAACCAGAAACGTTAGATGCATGTGACTCAGAGGAATATTAAATTCTTTCTTTTCTTTGAATGGATTATAGTAGTTACCTTAAGTTTACTCCGACGCGGAATTATAACGGATCAAGTAATACGATCAGCAGTTAAAGAGGAAAATGTGAGAAAATCTTCCTGGAGCTAAAAGATGAAATTGGTAATGACCAAGAGTTGGCATTGTTTAATGGAATAAGGGAGACTTTGTGCTTCCAACGACGCTTCGCATAAAAGATTAGGATGTGTGCTTGCGCAGCACGACAAAGTACTTGCGGATGCATTCGGACAGCATGGTTCACCAGGTTCGGATGGCCTTAGTAATGCCAATTTTTGTGGAACAACCAACTCCGACGGTAATGTTCCTTCTGAGACTGGTAGTCAGGTAGACTGACATTTGGTAATATTGAATACAGGACGTTGTGACAAGTTTCAGTTTAAAACTGTTAATTCCCTTCTAAGGGATGTATATAATTGGTTCCTCTCCAGGGGTTAAATTTCCAACCCGATGACGATTATTTCGTTAATTATGACTGCTTACGGTTCTACCTACTAGGAGGTTCATAGAACTATTCTTCAGGTTTCGAAACTGGTCTCCTTAGTGTTACCAGTCGATGGATAGATTGACCAAAATTTCCCTAATTCTGGGAAGAACTTCAACGAATTTTGGCAAACCTTGTCTTTCTGATTATCAGAGAACATCATGGAAGAGAGTAGAAACTGGGGCAAACCCCGTGAATTGGGTAAGGTAGCCGCTACATGGGTTGGTGGACAGACCCCGGTTATCGCGATTGATTGTAGAAATACAATGATGAAGTGAGATTGGACGAAAACAGGAAATGTAAGTAAGAAACCAGCCGGACTGAGAAACTCCGAGATTGACTTAAGTGAAAAGGCTGTTATGCCAGGAATGGTAAGCTTGCGTGGCACGTGGTAGTGATAAGAATAGTTGAAAAGATAAAAATAGAGGAAAGGTGACCAGAGACGGTGCCGAGAAGTCGATTAAGACTTATATGGAGTAAAGTTTTGGAAAGGTAGAAAGGTATCAAAGTAGAAGGCACTATGCCAGCAATTGCTAGAAAAGTAATGCTAAATTAGACAACCCCTAAAATCATATATAATTTTATTGTGGCCAGTTGAGGGCAAGTCACAAAGGATTATCAAGTGACTAGACCAGCAATGAAAGAACAAAGCAGGGTTGCTTCTAAGAAAGCACTGACTGCAAGGCCTTCTGATATAAAGGAAACATTAATGAGATCGTAGGAATCTTCTGCTGAACAGCCCATGTTTTGATTGGGAATTCACTAGACCTTTTTGGGATGGGGTCACCCGTACTAAAGTGACTCATGTGTATATGGTTGTCCAAGATTACGAGTAAAATGGAAGTATAGTGACTTGAGATGTATGATGTTAGGGTATCGTGAATACCATGAATATATTATGACGGAAGAAAGTAAACAATGAAGGTATATGAAGAGAGTATAGAAATGGTCAGAAATTGAACAGTATGCTGTAGGAACTTTCTCTGAGGCAAGTACCTTTGCGAAGAACGATAAGCACTAGGAAATTCACGTTGAACTCGACCAATATCTTTCAGAACATCCTTGCTACCATTAACAAGTTCTGTAAGAGAGCAGATAGACCTACGTTGTCTTTTGGAAGGTCAAATAGGTTGACCACTATCTGAAAGAAGAAATTAGCAGTAAGCTACCGATCGATTATCAAATAAGAATGATTGAAAAGAGACCCTTATTAAGGATACATGATTTGATTGCCAATTATAGGATGCAGGAATTCCTTGGCAGTTGAATTAAGGATAAGATATCCATAAAGTAAGGCAAACCCTGGGGAATGCACAAGGGATGGCACTAACCCTAATAAAGACATTGTGAATTCAGATGATATGAGTAGGATTTGCTAAGGCAACAATGACCTGTACAGATTATTAAAAAGAGTTCTGGAAAGAACAGAGACAGAATTATTAGGGTATTGATCAAAGACGTTTTGATGTACCCTGTACCTAGAAAATACAGGAGGAATGATGAGGACGACCTAAGAAACCTTACAAGGAAAAGCTAATATTCTGAGTTTCCAACTAGAAGTTTGGAAGAGAATGTAAGACACAATAACAATATACCAGATGATGCATGTATGAAACCCTGAGGGAGTATGGATTGAACCTATAAAGGTTGAGATTATCCTAAGATAAGGAAAGAACTAAGAAAAGAAGTATCCTAAGTAGGATTGGGAATAAACGTGATAAAGTTCCCACGGGTAGTTGGAAGGAATGACTTATGGAAAAAGACTGATAGATATATTTTTCTCCTTCAGCAGAGCTGAAGGGAGAATGCTTTCACCCAACAGTGATGAGAATGAGGTAAAAAAAAAAATTGAATTGAAATGTATCCGGAGAACAAGGATTACCAGAAATTACTATTATTAGGAAAGGCCAATGAGGTGGCCGACAGTCTAAGTATAAAGGAATAATTACAAATGTTCATACCGAAGAAACAGAATAATATTTGGAAGGACCTTGAAGGTCATATCGGAATGGAGGAATTTACATTCCTTCTGATGATTGTGCAAGAATGGACGGTAATAGTAGTTTAAGTAAAGATTCGATTCCTGATGGGTCCTAAGCATATTACATACCTTAGAAGGTCCCGTTTTGAGGCAAACCAGGACCATGATACAAAAAAATTGACGAAGTAAACCATTAAGTTTCCAGTCTTTTATGGAAGATGCATGAGTGATAGTTTCATCAACCTGACTTAGCTGCGATGCTTGAAACTCTTCTGCAATTTTATCTACTTCATGTAATATCTACATCAAGTTCAGGAAGTGTTCCTTATGGATAAGGAATAGTGATTACTTTGTCTCCCTAAAGGATTGAAACCCGTACGGTTAGCTATTAAGGCACTACGTAAGCAACA
This sequence comes from Saposhnikovia divaricata, assembly GCA_036435485.1. NCBI lineage: Eukaryota > Viridiplantae > Streptophyta > Magnoliopsida > Apiales > Apiaceae > Saposhnikovia > Saposhnikovia divaricata. The sequence goes on along the minus strand of CM071597.1, from coordinate 59,030,925 downwards.
AGCGATGGTGATTCTTCTAAGAAAGTAGATGACAACGTAAAGATAAAGAAAGTGCTGCTATTGATAAGCTAAATGGCATGTTGATGAATGACAAGCAAGTTTGTGTTAGTGTACTTCTGCGCAAACAAGATAGAGAATATGAGGTTGATGATTCATGATGCTAAATGTATTCCCGTGGAAAAAATTAATGAGACTTAGAGAGAAGGGCAGTTGAGCCCGAGACCTATTAGGCCACCTGAGGGTTTAAAGTGTTCGGAAGGTGGCATTCGAGCCAGTTTTACCCCCAAAGCTTATAGCATGGTAGTAACGTGTTTCTTGTTGCAAAGCTACACCAGTAAAATGCAGATGCTCAACAGATGATAAGAGTGCGAGCAGGTAGGTGTACGACCTGGTCTGACTTACGAAAGACAACCTGTGAAAAACCGCGGGTAGAAAAGAATAAGTGATGAGAAACAAGTTGACAGAAGTAGATTATATTGGATCTAAGCTAACGAAATCGGCCAGATTCATTTCGAAGGTTTTAAATTTGAAATAATGTGATGATTATAGAGTAAATGTGACGGGATACCAATAAGGAGGTGCCAAGTGCAAAAGATGCCTCAATAAAGAGATGAAGGTGGAAGTAAATAACAGAGGTAAATAAATATCAGATAATAAGAAGGATGTGATTGATAAAGAAAAGACTGGGAAAGCAACTATGGAATGTGAAGTAAGGAATGTTATGAATGGATTAATAAATGGGTTTCTGATGAATTATCGGGATGACAACCTGATAGTGTTAATATAATAGATATGAAAAGCTAGTAGCGTGACATGGAATGTCAGTAACAATGATGTCCAGCGAGAAACCTAAGATTTAACCTGAGAGGTTGAAAGATTTTTCCAAAAGTGTTGCTAAGATTGAACCAGAGTATAGGTCCATAGAATAATGGACAAAACAGCAAGATATGTTGACACGTGAAATTGCGATCAAATGGTATTGGATATAATCATGATTATTTTCTTCTTTGATGAACCTCTATAGTTCAGAGGTAAATTCTGAGTATGATATTTTACAAAAAAAAAAAAAAAATTTCTATAATCCTTTAGAATTCTTTTCTTTTCTTCTCTCTTATTCATCTTCTTTATGAATTGAGAAGAACAACCCTTTAAGGAGGGGAGGTACTGCTACGTGACTATCTGTCTATGTGATAGAAGTCTAAGTGGAATACCATAACTTGTTTAATTGCTTGTCAAGTACTAAAGGCTGGCCCCCTTCTGTACTAACTATGCAATATAACAAATGTTCAATTGATCATAGTGATCTCTCAATAAATCTTTCCACTTCTCTATATTGATCGAGATTACGAAGATTAAGGCGATCAGGAAATGCATAGTGCGAGTGAGGTTATCTCCGAATTCGCAATGCGATAGTGATACCGAAGTCACTGTAGATACCAATAAGGGTGATATTATATGAATGAGTAAGAGCAGAACCAGGATAGTGTGATGTGCAAAAGTAGAAAAGTTGATAAAAAGGAAAAAGAGAGTATTGTAGCACTACGGAGATGTGCTATAAACGGGTTGAAATGATTAAGGATCAACCGAGGACTGGAAAGCTAGATGACAAACAAGAACCCGATTGTTTCCTACCTGATTCCGGGACGGAATCCTTTTAAGGAGGGGAGACTGTAAGAACCCCAAATTTTGGATATAATTAAAACTTTTTATTAAGTACTGATAAAATGAGGAACAATGATTCCGACAACAAGGTCACCAGCTCTAATGAATGAAGGGAATGGATATGGATTCAAATACTTATATGTCATGAAGAATGCTAAAGGGTGACAACATAGGTAAGAATAATCTATCTCCTAAGGGAATAAGATATGGCAATTCCAAGCAGGAGAATATTCTCATGTCATCCAGATAGATAGCGATTAATCCAGTGGTTCCGTGAAAAGGTTAAGGAACGATCGAAAGAGAATACGGACAATTGTACAACCCTAGATGAATAAGTAAAGAATAAGAATGAATAGTGATTTTGGTGTAATTGAGAATATTATTAGACGACGCTATATAGAAGTATTCGGAACGAATTTCCGAGTTCGTATTAGTGATCCAGGGGGAAAATAAGTGTATGTAAAAGCTGTCGGATTCTGAAAAACCGCACTTTTATTTTCTCCGAGAGTTCCCTGGACACTGATAGCCTTAAGTATTTAACGAATGGATTTAAGGAATATAAATTGGAAAGTTAGAATGAAAGATGGAGAATGATAGTATTAATATTAAGAGGATTCCCGGTAAACCCTAAATAGAAATCCGGGAAATATTCCTACGAACGATCAATCGAAACGGGCAATAACCAGACACAGAATCAAGCAGAGGAAGCAAGATACATGCATGTACAAATGATAAATATCTAGTAACTAGTATGGTTAGAGATTAACTAATACTTAGCAAATCAAACTACTAGTTGCATGTAAACCATCAAAATCTTAACTCATGTCCCTCCATTTTCATCATCCATTACATCACTACTTTAATAAAGTAGCTTTACACAATATCTTCCACTACACACTTGAATTATTGGATGAAAAGTAGCAAGGTAAAATACACCACAAAACCAACCAAGGCAAAGAAACTCTCCATTTTCTCTTTCCTCTCAAAATGATCAGCTAGAGCAACCATCAAAGAAAAAATCATAACTCCATTTCCAACCATGATAAAATCACCAATATTTGACCATAGCTTCTCCACTCCATGGATAACATTCGTACAAAATTTCATAATTTTTGAAGGTCGTTTGAATGGGTAAATAAATTCAAGAAGATCACCCTGTTTTTCCTCTCAAAAACAGGGCATTCGAATTTTGCATAAATTCACGGATCAAAATCAAGCTTCCACCCCTTATTTGATCTTCCAAATTTTATGGTGAGTCCTATATTTCATAAAACTAATCTCCATGAAATCTTAGCTTCAAATTCCTTTGTTAACATTTTCAAATAAATCAACAAAGATGAGCATGAATAGTGTTCTTCAAGATTTAACTTTGTTTTCTTTGATTCTTATGGTTGATCTAGCTACTCTAAGGCCACACAAGGGTAGATCAAGGCTTAGTAGGGCTTTAGAACACTCCAAGGAAGGTAATCATCACTTGAAACCCTAGGTCTTACTTTGAGATTTTGCATGCTTTGGATGGATTTAGTATAAGTGATGTTATTAGCATGATTAGTTAAGTGGTTTAGTTAATTTAAGAAGCATGATGATTTTGATGCTAAGATAAGTAGCTTCTGGACTTGTTGAGATGAAGATCATGTGTATAAGTTGGATTTGTGCCCGGTGTGGCTTGGTATTGTTGTTATGATTTTTGGAATGTTCGATTTATAGCCGTCGTAATGCCAAAATTTCGTTAACCTTAAGAAAACGATTTTGACAGAACATGTAACTCCCTGTTTGGCTTCGTTTTCTGCCATGATAGGATAGATCATGTTATAAGCTTCGTTTTGATATAAAGATCGTGTGAAACGGACTTACGGTTTAGGAGTTACGGTCGGTTTACTAAAAGTAGTTCGAAACCGTAACCGAGAATTCGTAATTAAAAATAAACCCTCGTAAAATACGTAAGTCAGTGGCGAATCTTGGTAATTAAATACTAGAGGTAAAAAGGGAGGTGTGAGAGAAAACCTCATGTGAATCGGATCATTTTTCGATTTTATAAAAATGTTCGAATCTAGGTTAAACGCGAACGAACCCCTTAAAAGTATAACTTTGGTTATAACGTAGAAAACGAGCGATAAAACTCGAGATATAATCTTGGTTCGTAATCGATCAAATTTAGAACTTATACGACTTAAGTATACACTAAGTGTGAGTACGATGACATGTCTTAATGACGAACAAATGTCAAATCGTATCGGTAATAAAAAGAGTTACACTAAAAAGGGGTATAACGAGATAATTCGAAAACATGTTTCGACTTAAGTTAATACTTAACCTGTTGAAAAATGTTAAGTGATTAATCTCGAATTTCTTGACTATTATAGATCGCCGAGCTGACTCGGGACACCCTACCACTACCCCCACCCGTGCTCAATTACCAGGTAAGTGTTCAAACCTTTGAACCTGTTGTTGTGATAATATATGTATATGATTTCTGTTTTACATATGCCATCGCATGCATGCCTGTTTCCAATTATATTGTGACTCTGGTTTTTTTTGTGATACTTGTTCCCTGAATTGATATTGGCTTATAGACTAGATACGATTTATCAGTAATAAGTCGGATTGTTTTGGTAAGACCCTTAGCGAAGGGCATATGATATTCAGTCTAAATATAGACCGGGAGTCGGTATTTTGAGTTATAGATAGTCGTGGAAACCCGGAGGGATTCCAACGACAGATTATTATTTATCTGAGGAAGGTTATTGTTAAACGTTATTATATTCCATAAAGTATCAATTACTTGGAAATATTTCGAGGAATGTTATTCGAGTTTTATCTTAGTCGAGAGATAATAAATGAATGTTAATTTTGAATATTCATTTAGAGTTGATATTTAATGAATATTATTTTGATATTCTTTAGAATGTTATTTATTAAATGAATATTACTTTCGAATATTCATTTAAGGTTTTATGTACTTAATGAATATTATTTTAAAATATTCATTGGAAGTTCTATTTACTTAAGGAATATTATTTCGATTATTCCTTTAAAGTTTTGATTACTAAATGAATATTATTTGGATATTCATTTAGAAGATTATTTATTAAATGAATGCTATTTGGATTTTCATTTAAAAGAGTAAATATTAAATGAACATTATTTTCAAATATTCATTTAAGGTTTGACTTATTTATTGAATACTATTTAAATATTTATTGGAGTTTAATTATTTAATGAATATTATTTTGAATACTCATTTAAGGAGGGATTTATTTATTAAATAATTCCATATATTCATTCGAGGATTACTTACGAGCAATATTATGAGTTAATAATATTCCATAATTATTATTGAGTAAATAAATATTCTTGGAATATTTATTTAATTCTTTTAAAATTCTTTTTAAAATAATTTATATTATTCGGAGATTACCTTCCACCTCCAGATATTATGTAAAATATTTCGGAGTCTTTTTACGACTATTTTATCAAGGAAAGGTTCCCAACTCTTTCTTTTTCATTTAAATCTATCTTAAAAGGATTTAAATGCTCGCTCAAACTTCCATATTATAGGGGAACCTACTTGAGCAATGTTATTTATCTTGTTGACTTCCCGGTCATAATTTATCCTCTTCACTCGCAACTTGGTTGCTATGGACTCATTAAGTCTGTGTTTACCTTCTTCATCTTTCGAGGGGTAAGATTGTTGGAACAAGTTAATGTTCGTTACCAAGCAATAGCTTGGAAGTTATTGGTGAATTTTCCTTTCCAACTAGATACGACTACTTTGTAGAGTCTTATCAACAAGTATTATACTTGGGGAAAGGGGGACGAACGTTACATTCAGAATCATGAATTCTATTGGAACTAGGAGTCGTGTAAGAGGCCGAGTAGCGCCGGTCCATCCCCTTTGGCCTAATCGTTGGCCTGGGAGAGCTAGTAAGGCGGTAGACAAGTAAAGCCGTCAGTTCTTCCTTCTACCGGTAGTAAATCTAATTTGAGCTGTACGATCTTGACTGATCATCAAGATTGGAACAGCGGGCGCGGTGAATACTCCATCATTGGTTCATCATCCTAACTTATTTATTTCCTGCAACATGATTACTGTTGGCAGAGCTGGAAAAGTGTTCGTAACTGGAATTGCAATATTTTCCTTGCAAGTTCCTCTTTATAATATCTTGCTTATTTTCGACATAGCAGATATTCCCTCATATATTTACATTTTGAGTTACCTTGTAACTTCATCGTTCATATTATACTTGCATCATTTCCGTAAATGCATGGCATATGGTTTGAAAGATACTTTTGAACTGTTATATATTATCGTTCAGTTAAATATTATTGTTGGTGGGCTATTGCTCACCCTTGATTTATTATTATATCACAACAACAGCTAGACCAGATGACTCGCACAAGGCGCACTCGATGCTGGCGTGGACGATGAGACTACCCGAGCCGAAGAGAAAGCTATTGGTAGGATATATTTATTCTTTCAGTACCAAGTATATGGTCTAGTATGACTCATGTAAATGGATGGCAAAGAGTATGTATTTATATTAAAATTCTTTTGGGTTGTAAGAACTCATAATGTGTTTAATAAAATTTGGTTGTTACTCTTATTTCATCTCTGGGACTATAACGGGTGTGTTTTATGTTATTGTTTTGGGTCACAAGGTTGTAATTTAATATTTATGTTGAACTGTGGATGGGAATTGAGGGGTGTTACAGTAGGATTTGGTGGTTGCAATGTGATATGGTAGAAGGTCTCAGAATGTTCAGTAACAAAGGTTGTAGGTTTTAATCTTAGCATCGATAACTCATAATGTTACAAAAGCATATATATAAACAAGACAGGGTTGCTTGGCATCAAATTTGATCTTGTTAATCACTAAAATTCTCAAAACATAGAAAGTAGAATGTAACGTAGAATCAAACAAAGGATATTTAGCTCGTACTTTAAAATTTTGTAATCAGTACCCTTGAATAGTTAACTCGTCTTAATTTCCAGAAATCAGTTCCATGAAGTCTATTTACTAATTGGAAGATGTACTAAATAGTCACAACAGCATAGGTCCGATTTATAGAAAACAAATAGAACTAAGGGGAGGCTTCAAGCAGGACCATAACCAGATCCGCAAACATCAAATTTTTCTATGGCATATATCTTAGAAAGAATCCAAACTTGGAACAGTGCTAGTATGCCAAACAGAAAGAAATATTCATCTTTGAGTACAACCCGAGATTTCCAAACATGCGTTCAGGACCAACCACTCCCCATATAATAAAGGCATTGTACAAAACATCGTCTCCTGGGCATGTCCATGGGCTTCCTTCAGGCAATTTTGTAGGGTCGCAGATAAATTCGATCATTTTCAGGAACCACCAAGATGTCCCAAAGTAAATAGAAGATGCTATTACCGTTCCAACCTACTGCATTGCAAATTAAGAGTACATTTATTCATGTGATTTTCCATAGTAATAAATGATATTTTGTACCTGAACAATGAACATGGATTTTGGAGGAATTTTCATGTAATGGCCTAGGTTGAAATCACCAAGGAACATGATAGCTTGTGACATGCTTATGTAACCATAAGTTTTGAAAGCCACAATGACAAGAGGTTTATAATTTTTGAGAGGTTTATAATGAGAGATCCAAACACATATATTAGGGTGTTGTCCCTAGAAAACCCCCAGGAAATATCTTACTGAGGCATTGAGTCTTTAAACTTCTACCAGCGATGCAGGTAACTAATGATCCAGGAAAATGCCATTGCAATACTGCATAACAGATTTGATACGTATTCTGCACCATAGAGAAGAAAAAAATGATCAATTAAAGGACTCTTAAATATGAATTTGTTCTCAGCTTATGGTAATTCGATGAGATGGTTCTTAACTAAAGAAGCAAAACAGAATATCTGAAAATTCAATAGTTAATGCAGCTGTTCTTAGGGGAAAGGATAACGATGAGTGAAGAGTAGTTGGAATATAACTCTTCAGAGAAATAATGCAAAATGGACAGCAAAATATTACTTAGATATTAGATATCAATAAAAGAGCACAACGCAGACTTGAAAGAAGGGAAAGAAAGAAGAAAACGTATTAATTAAGGTGAATGGCATAAGCTGATCTCAATGGTTATACCTCAGTGTACAATGTCTACACCTATGTCAAACATGATTGTTTTACAAAATAACGTTACTGTAAATTCTATTGTTCTGTTTGGTTGAAAAGAATGGAATGGGGTAGTAATTTAATTTAAAATTACAAGAATGAAAGAGTTCTTCAAAATCTCTATGATCGGATTGGGTTTGTAGAGAAACCTCTCAATCTCTCATTAAGCAAAAATTCTTCAAATATAATATTTAGTCTATTGTAACTTTCATTAACAAAACAATGTACAAGAACACTTAACCTAAACGTAGAGAATCACAACAAAATAGTTGTCACTAAACCAAGTCTTTGTATCCAGCATAAAATCTAAAGACTAGCGCCAAAACTCACTCACATAACAGCATCTCAGATCTCCGATTATCATTCAAAACAATAAAAATAGAAGCTAAAATATCACATTACAAAAGTATAAATATAACACCAAAAAAGGAAAAAAACTGCTTAGCATAATTCAGTAACACAACTTATCTACATTATAAAATCCAACCCTGTAACAACACACATCGGAGCAATTAACATTAACATTTTGTATATCTGACACAATTTTCGATCTCTACAAGCTAATTCTAACTCTGCATTTCCTCCTTACCAATCAAATCCCATCATAACTCCTGTAGTTATAACTCCTTCACTTCTGTAGTTATATTCCGTTCAAATCTTATCAGGGCTGTCACAAAACAAGTTCACGACTCTCACACTTAAAACTAATTCAAACCACTTAAAACTAACATAAAACACTGTAATATTAAGAGTAGAATCTCAAGTAGAATCAAAAGTATAAAACTTAGTAAATGATCAAAACACAATTCAAGACAACTAACACACAGATATATATCTGATAATCAAAACTATAAATGTAGAATCAAGCTGATCGAGAAACATTATTATTCAAAAGACAGATGGACAATTAAGGTAGAATCTAACATAGAATCAGTAAATAAAAATTCTCAAAAATACATAAAACATAAGTACAACTGAATTTTCATAACATAATACAGAATCTAGCATAGAATCAACCTTATTATACAGAATCTTATACCAAAAACAAGTAACCTTATTATACAGAATCTGCAGTTCAAACTAATATGGAATCGATTACAGAATCAAAAGTAACAAAGACAACAAATTTGTGTAACACAAATGCAATAACAAAGCCACTCAAATCAAACCTCATTAAACAGAATCAAGCACAAAATCACTTAAAAAGAATCTTATACAAAAACGAAATTGAAAAATGGAAATCATTCATAACATAGATTCTACATAGAATCAAACTTCAGAATATCTTAAAATCCTAAAAATCAATGTAAACTAGAAACTTATGAACCATTGAACCTGACAAGTATTCATTCATGTCATTAGCATTGAGTCCGAAGTAAGCAACAAAGCATTATTTGAAGTAGAACACAACACGGAAAGTTGATAAAATCAGCTTAATTGTTGTTGATCGATAAACAAAAAAGAGGTGATAAACAAGTAGTCTGTGTGCAAAGAAGATCGATAAACACTAGCAGAAGATCGATAAAAACGAGCAGAAAGAGATCGCTGAGAGACGAGAAGAGATCGAGGAATTGTATGTATACGTGGGATGTAGATACAAGTTGTAACATAATTATGTTTTAATTGATTAACAGTATGTTATAACATAACCGTTAGATTGTAAATAAATACACGGTCGAGATTAGAAGTAGGTGTTCTTTATTGTTCTTTATATAAGGGTGTTCTGTATGGAGTAATGACATATATATATATATATATATATATATATATATATATATATATATATATATATATACACCTAAGATTCAAAACTTAATTCCAAATATTTTTTAATTTATTTTCATGAAATAATTGTACTAACACATTTTAATCATCATTAGATAAATTTTAAAATCAATATTTGAAACATTAATTAAATATTGAAAAGGATTTATATATAATTTTTTTAAAAAAATCACTTAGATTCAAAAATATATTCACAAAATTCATGTGATTTAAGAACAGAGTTTAAAAATTTATCATAATTTTTATTTAAATTTACAAATAAATTGTTATTTGTGATTAATTTTTTGGAAGCACGATAGAAATATAAATATAGAAATATTTATAACTTTTTTCGATTTTAAAATTATTATTTTAAAATGATTCTCTCGATTTCTTTTTTTTTTGACAGCGTTATATTTTCCCAGAGATTTTAGCTTGTTTGTTGAGATGTGTGGTATTTCACTTTCTGCCTCTTTTGGTTCTTTACCCTTCATATATATAAAATAAATATTTGTTAAATGATGTTTATCATCATTTATACGAACGATCTCCCTCCAACACAATTTGAAACTCAAATCTGCCAAAGTATTACTGAATTTTTGTTATGTGCCATAAATATGTGCGTGTAGGGGGAGGAAGAATCTACATATACTTTTTAGGGCTAGCTTATATATTCGAAGACCTAAGCTACGTAATGACTTAACAGCCTGCTACCTTGTCAATATACAGACTACAGTGAACTCACTGAGTAAGGAGAATTTATGCTTTTAAGAAGCTTACTTTATATATTCATCAAGAGTTGCTTTAACATTCTAGAGAAAAAGGTTAACATTTGAGTCGACATGAAAACATAAGCCTGGGCAGGGAAGTAAAAAAAAATAATGTAAATCCATATTAAGTTAAGGAGTTGAGAAAAAACAAGGGCAATACAGTACTGGACAACTGGTTAAGAATGCAGGCTTTTGTTGCCATGCATCCATGCTCCTTGGATTATTTACTTACGCTGATGAATAAACAGTACTCTGGTACTATTAATATACAGTGTACAACGTAGGACCAGGGGTACAGAGAGGGTCAAATAATAAAGAACAATGACCCTTTCGTCTCGGGCCACTAAATTTTACTGTATTCTTCTATTTCTTTCCTACTTTTATGGTTCCCTCAACATTTGTACGTTTTCGTATCGTTACTATTACACATTAATTAGCTTAAATTCAGTAATAAAGTTTGATAAATTTAATATAAACTAGTGTTAGGAAGTGTATAGTTTTATGCCACTAATTGGTAATTAGGCCCTTTCACGTGCTTGATTGACAGTAATATCGAGCTTTTAAGTAACAGTGTGTTCCATTATCAGCAGCATGATTATGAATTTGATGGTGTATAATAGTAGTAATAATGAGATTACGGTAGGCATATGTAGAGTCCATGTCCATAGCATGAATCCCAAGCAACAACTGCAAGTTTAAGGATGGTCCTATCCTACGACCCTATCCCCCGTCCACTACTCTTTTCAAACAATTTTGTATTATTGGATTTCTAAAGATAATTATTAGGCATGTGAATTGAGGTGAAGTGAGATCTACTACCATCAATTCCATTACAACTTGATGATTTTTCGGTTTCTATTCTAGTCAAAATTGGTGTGTGTATATCTAAAATTTTACTCCCTCCGTCCCAAATTATAAGAGCTGGTTTGACTTTTACGGAGATTAAGAAAATTTTATTTGACTTGCTAGGTGGTAACATGTGATTGGTTGGTTGTGAAAGTGGGTGTATAAAAAATGGGTAAAATAGGATAGTAGTGGATGTAATAGTGTTTATTTAATAAAGAAAGAGTATAAAATAGAAAAGTATTGGGTGTAATAATGAAAAGTAATGTTCAAAAATAGTAAGTTTAGCAGGTTCATTCCTTTTGGACGTTCCAAAAAGAAATAAGGATCTTATAAAATAGGACGGAGGGAGTATAACAGTACGTAGTAGCATAGTTGAAGCCTGTCCAAGAGTTGGAGGAAGGGGGAGATAAAATATTTCATATAAGTTTAATAGTTTACTAGCTTAAAATCTACACAAATTTCTTTTATGACCATTATATTTTCGTTTTTACTATTATATATACGTTTATTAGCTTGAATAAAAAATTTAAAATACATAAATTTTGTAGGTTAAAATTTTAAATGAAATAATTTGATAATAATTATAGATATGTTGTTCGTGATATTTATAGAAAAAAAAGGATTTTAGTTTGATAATATAAGAAAAATGATACGTGTGATGCCCCCAGATCCGGGGTCGGAGATCTAGGCGCTCACGGTCCATTTTCCATTAATAACATACATGTTCTTGCACATAATAGATAACACAGCCATCGACCCCACAATAAACTCACACCGCACACACACACAGAGGTTAGAGTCTCAGAAACGTCACACAATTGATTAAGCGGAAATAAAAGTATCAGAGTTATTACAGACCGAATTAAATAGTATTTATGCTACCAGCAACACTTCGATATGAAGCGAAGTTGGCGGTTTGAAAGTTTGTTACGGTACACTGCCTTGCACAGGTCATATTGATAAATAAAACGAACTAACAAAAGCTTCCAACCAATCCGGCTAATGGGGCCTACCGGTGGAATCTCAACTGCTGGCTCGGGTCTAGTCACCTGCTTTCGGGCAGTCTGTCTGGGTCTTGCCATTTCGCTTAGCTGTTGTGTTTGTAAATTTGAAAACAAGCAAGAGTGAGCAACTATAGCTCAGCAAGTAATATATGTATAAGGTAAGCAATATAACGTTTCATATGATTAGCAGTTATTAAACTCGTTTGTATCAATCAGATATAAAATCACTTGTCATTGTTGATAAATTCCGAAGGTGCAACAATACGTGCCCTTGTTTTCAAAATAAACTTGCAGTTCTAGATACTGCACAGAGTCAACATCTTTCTCATCAAAATAGAACACTATCAGCAACTTGGCACAAAAGCCTAAGAAGCAGTGTCAAAGCATTTTTTCCAAAATGGAGGAATGGGACTTAAAGAAAACATAAAACCTGACAAGGATTGACGATGATCAGTCGCCACATCCAAGTCCAATAATTCGCGGGTCTTCTCTACCGGTAGAAGGATATAAACTACATCCGTAACTATCCCGGGGTGAAAACTACATCCGTAATCACCCTCGATGAAAACTACATCCGTAATAATCCTTCGGCAACACCTAGGCCGGAATAATAATTGATGGACCGCCTTGCTCACGGCCGCTTACACATCCCGGGAATCGTTCGTCAACGGTTCCCACACCTGCCAGAGTCCCTTTTTCTTTTTCTTTTGAAAACTTGATTTTGATTGAAAACAGAGTAATTGAGGTCCGACATCAGTCGACCGATGATTCTTGAAATCATACAAGAAGCAAAACCTGATCGGGGGTTTTCGAAAATGTTTTGAGTTCGAAATAGTTCGAGTTTGAAAGTACTAAATGTATCTTGGATTGACTTCATCTTTAAAATAATGACAATAATTAATAAATAATATTTTAAGATTTAATATTAATAATTAATAAAATAATTATTCGATAAAATAAACTTTTAATCCAAGATAGGGTTTCGAGCATTTACGAAGATATGAAAATAATTACTTGAGTATACGATACTCCCCGAATGACCCTTCGGGTTTTCGCAATTTAGTTACGATATAGTAATATACCGCTCCCCGGTCAATAGTATATACGGACCGCTACGACCTCTATTGCTAGAGTCGTTTTCCGAAGAAAACATTTCAATCTAAGTTCAAGGGGTACAAACATATATGTACTTATACAATCTCAATTGCATCAATACTTCGATAAACATAACATTTGATATAATTGAAAACTACAAACACAACAGTGAAAGTCCTTGTATATGTATAAGTTTTGAAAAGTAAACTTGCCTTGGTTTGGTTGGGGTGGTCGAGCGTGCGGAGTGGAACGATCTATACATAAGCAATAACCGCCCGTTAGTACCTTAAAAATATCTCTTTAATTACGGGGTTTTAGGGGGTACGAAATTAACTTAATGACTTCGTCTTATGACACTCTAGCCCCACTATAGGTTCATGTCATCACTCGATTACGCTCGTCGCTTATTCGACTTAATTTAGTTACCATATCCGAACCATATTCATTACCCCTAGAATTATACTCCACTTAACGACTTTTTCCCTTGCGCGAATTTTACTCTAGCATTTTTATAAAATTGAAAAATTCATATTTTAATCGAATTCATTTTGGGTAGCCTTCACCACTGCATTTCCTAGCTTCTCAAATTTTTCCATGATCCCACATAAATTTTTAGGGGTTTAAACAAGGTTCACAAGGGGTCACATAGTGCAGTCCGGAATCCAGAAACACATTTTACTTCTCCGGCCATAACATAAAATCTATACATCACCTAGTCATGAACCTTATATTTCCAGAAACTACATTCAAATATCTTTCCAACAATATATGGTAGGACCTCAGGGGACAAGATTTGGGGGTTCAAAACCATGTTACAAGACAGGTCAAGTTTCTGGAAAAATTCAGCATGCATGTTTCACTTAATTCAACCAATATTCCTACTTCCACAACACAACCAACATCTAATTCACCTAGTTCATGCTTTATAACATTCTTGGAGATACATATACTAACCACAATCATAAAAATCACAATCACAACATTAAAACTCAAGATCCATATCATCCATCACTTGAACATCCAAGATTAACACAAATATTCATGGATCTATCACCAAACATCATAAACACTACATGGCCAAAAGGGGTTATGATTTTTATACCTTCTTGAGTACCTAGGAGCCTTGGGTAAGCCTTATAACACTCAAGAACATCTTGAATAAGCTCCTACTATCCTTATAATCCAAGATCTATAAGAAAAACTTAACATGGTTACTATTCACAATATCTTTAACAATTAATATCTTGAAAGTTAATGGATGAAAGGGCTTGAAACTCTTAGTATACCTTTCTTAGATGATGGAGAGAGCCTAGGAATTATGCCTTGAATTATGAGTGAGGAGAAATGGAGGAAGAAGAAATTTTTCTTCTCCTTTTTGGTCTTGGCCTAGAGCTTCTCTTCCAGGGGGGGGAGAGCTTTTTGGTTTTTGATTTTTTGTTGTTTGGTTGAATAATTGATAAAGTAGTAGTTGGGTGATACATATTGGTGTATGTATATGCATGGTACAACCTAGGTATGGCCTCGTGTACTCTTGTCTCCTCCTTGGAAAAAGAAATGCAACTAGTTACTATTCCTCTTGCCATTTGGTTTAACTAGTTTGCTTTTCCTAACTACTTGGTTGCATGGAACTTGCATGCAATACTACTCCTTGTATCATTATTCTTCCACCAATGCTTGTCACTTAAACTTTAATTCGTATCGTATCTAATTAATCTCTCGTAATAATATTTTGTCGCGTAGAGATTTCCCCTATAATTCCTTAAGTACTTATTTGTGTAAATTCCTCGAATATCCATAATTCCTTGTCATAATCCTTAATAAATCTTTTAATACTATAACCATTCTCAAATCCCAAGTTTTATAAATCTTACTAACAATAGGACTCTTGCCCTCAACAATCTTCTCTTTATCTTACATAGTGAATGTAACAACATAGTTTCTCAGACAATCAATTCCCTTAAACAACAGGGATGACTAGAAAGGTTCCAAATTGATAATGTCACATGATATTAAATAAAAGAAAATATTACCAAAAATTAGGGTTCTTACAGCCTCCCCTCCTTAAAAGGATTCCGTCCCGGAATCAGGTTGAAAACAGTTGGGGGTGCTTTTCACGCATCGCGCTCTCTAGTTCCCATGTTGATTCATTCGACATTCTGGTTCCTTCACAAAACTCTCACTAGTTTGACAACCTTGTTCCTCAGCACCTGTTCTTTTCTATCCATGATTTCTACGGGTTGCTCCACATAGGTTAAGTCGGGCAGCAGATCCACTTGAACATGTTCTATCACGTGTCGGAAGTCGGTATGGTAGGGTCGTAGCATGGACACATGGAACACATTATGTACTTGCTGCAAGCTCGGGGGTAAAGCCAATTCATAGGCTAACTTTCCAACTCGTTTCAAGATCTCAAAAGGTCCAATAAATCTCGGGCTTAGTTTCCCTTTCTTACCAAATCTCATCAATCCCTTCCACGGTGATACCTTCAACATCACAAACTCTCCTACCTCATATTCTTTGTCCTTGCGGGTCTGGTCCGCATACTTCTTCTGTCTGTCTTGGGCCGCTACCAGCCGTCCTCTTATGAGTTCGATAGTTTCTATTGTCTGTTGGACCAGTTCAGGCCCTAAAATCTTCCGCTCTCCAACCTCTTCCCAACACAAGGGAGACCGACATCTTCGTCCATACAAGGCTTCATATGGGGGCATTCCTATACTCGCATGGTAACTGTTGTTGTAGGAAAATTCGATCAACGGCAAGTGGTCATCCCAACTTCCCTTGAAATCTATCGCACATACTCTCAACATGTCCTCGATGGTCTGGATGGTTCTCTCACTCTGTCCGTCTGTTTGGGGATGGTATGCAGTACTCATGTTTAACTTGGTCCCCACGCAATCCTGAAAACTCCTCCAGAACCTGGAGTTGAATCTTGGGTCTCTATCTGATACAATGCTCACAGGAACCCCATGCCTAACCACAATCTCCTTTAAGTAAATATCCGCCAGCTTGTCGACAGTGTATCTCTCGTTGATTGGAAGAAAATGTGCTGACTTGGTCAATCTATCGATGATTACCCAAATGGCGTCATGATTAGTCTTGGTCCTTGGTAATCCGACCACAAAGTCCATCGCAATATGTTCCCACTTCCACTCGGGTATCTCTAAGGGTTGCAACAATCCACTTGGCCTCTGGTGTTCGGCCTTCACTCTTTGACATGTCAAGCATTTACTTACCCACTCTGCCACGTCCTTCTTCATATTTGGCCACCAATAGTATTCTCTCAGATCTCTATACATCTTAGTGCCTCCAGGGTGAATTGAGTACCCTGAACTATGAGCCTCTTGTAAAATCTCGTCTTTTAATTCCTGAACATTCGGGATCCATATCCTAGATGCGTACCTCATAATTCCATTCCCGTCCTTCTCACACTTAATTTCCTCGCCAGTCAAAATTTTCTCCATCGAATTCTTTTCTTCTTCTATCTTCTTTTCTTGGCATAACTTAATCTTTTCCAATAGCGGTGGTTGGACTCTTATTTCCATTAGACTCTCTTGTCCAATTCCTGGTAACCTCACTTCAATCTCCAGTTTCTCAAGGTCCTTGATCAACTCGTCCACTGACGTTATCATCTTGAGTTTCTCCTTTCGGCTAAGTGCATCGGCCACTACGTTGGCCTTCCCTGGGTGATAATGAATCTCACAATCATAATCCTTGATTAGTTCTAGCCATCTCCTCTGCCTCATGTTTAACTCTTTCTGAGTGAATATGTACTTTAAGCTCTTGTGATCCGTGTAGATTTCACACTTTTCTCCGTAAAGATAATGTCTCCAGATCTTCAAAGCGAAAACTATCGCTGCTAATTCCAAATCATGGGTGGGGTATCTTATCTCGTACTCCTTAAGTTGTCTGGACGCATAAGCAATCACCTTACCGTGCTGCATAAGCACACACCCTAAACCTTTATGGGATGCGTCGCTATAAATCACAAAATCTCCCTTATCATCAGGTAGGGCTAGTATTGGTGCTGTCACCAACCTCTTTTTCAACTCTTGGAAACTCTCTTCGCATTTTTCAGTCCACACAAACTTCTCGGTCTTGCGAGTTAGTCGGGTCAAAGGGGCTGCTATCTTGGCAAAGTCTTGGACAAATCTCCTATAGTAGCCAGCCAACCCTATAAAACTTCTCACCTTTGTCGGAGTGGTTGGTCTCTCCCAATTGGATACAGCCTCTATTTTGGCTGGGTCCACTAGAATGCCTTGTTCGCTAATCACATGCCCTAAAAACTGAACTTTCTTCAACCAAAATTCACACTTCGAGAACTTAGCGTGCAACTTTTCTTCTCTCAATGCTCCCAATACAATCCTCAAGTGCTCTGCATGTTCCTCCTTCGTCTTGGAATAAATCAAGATGTCATCGATGAAGACTATAACACACTTGTCCAAGTACTTCTTGAAGACTCGATTCATTAAGTCCATGAAAGCTGCAGGGGCATTCGTTAACCCAAATGACATCACTAGGAACTCATAGTGTCCGTACCGGGTGCGAAAGGCCGTCTTTGGTATATCTTCTGGTTTAATCTTTAACTGGTGATACCCGGTCCTCAAATCAATTTTAGAAAAATAAACTACGTCTTTCAATTGATCAAACAGGTCATCTATCCTAGGCAAGGGATACTTATTCTTTATAGTCACCTTGTTCAACTCTCTGTAGTCTATAC
Source organism: Saposhnikovia divaricata (assembly GCA_036435485.1). Classification (NCBI taxonomy): domain Eukaryota; kingdom Viridiplantae; phylum Streptophyta; class Magnoliopsida; order Apiales; family Apiaceae; genus Saposhnikovia; species Saposhnikovia divaricata. Next base: position 59,012,905 of record CM071597.1, on the reverse strand, counting down.
ATAACCTCATACTACCATCCTTCTTTTTCACGAATAACACCGGGGCTCCCCACGGTGACACACTAGGTCTTATCATCCCTTTATCCAACAACTCTTGTAACTGAGTGGCCAGCTCTTTCATCTCCACTGGGGCTAGCCGATATGGGGCTTTCGAAATTGGGGCCGTACCCGGAACTAAGTCTATAGCGAACTCGATGTCTCTATCAGGTGGTAGTCCTGGAAGATCATCCGGAAATACGTCCGCGAACTCATTAACGTCAGGGATTTCCTGTAGGTTTGGTGCCTCCTTCTTGGTATCCTTCACATAGGCTAAATAGGCTTCGCATCCTTTATGTAACAGCTTCTTAGCTTGAATCATAGTCAGGAACTTTTGGTTTTGCCGTTTTCCACTAAACACTACTTCCTCGTCCCCTGGCAGTCTCAAACTTACTTTCTTCTTTACACAATCAATCTGGGCTCCGTGGGTTGTTAACCAATCCATACCTACTATTACGTCAAACTCTCCTAGCTTAAAAGGTATTAAGTCTACCCAAAAGTGACGCCCTTCTATTTCTAGGTCACAACCTGGACATACTTGGTTAACAGGGATAATTTCATGATTAGCTATCTCTATTTGCAATCTGTCTTTCAATGGTTCAGTCTTAAGGCCTAACTGACATACAAAGTCTAGAGATATGAAAGACTTGGTAGCTCCCGAATCAAATAAAACATTTGCCTTAACTGAGTTGAGTAGTAGAATACCTGCAATCACATCCGTGTTCCTCACGGCATCCTGCACCGTCATGTTAAAAGTTCTTGCAGTAGGGGCCTTGTTAGAAGCAGTTCCACTCAATCTCGATGCAGCTGGCCCAGAGGACATACATTCCCTCATTCGGTGCCCTGGTTTCCCACACTTGAAGCAATTACCTCCGGCACTGGTGTTGTTACTAGTTCCTCGATAGGCATTAGCATAATGTCCTGTCAGCCCACACTTGAAGCACTTCACATCCTGTAGGTTACACACGCCCGCATGTTTCCTTCCACATTTATTGCATTCTGGGGGTAGGGCTCGGGATGGGGTAGAGTAAGACGATCCCTGTGGTTGGCCGCTCTGGCCCACACTCCAACTTTCAGCTCTCTTGGTTCCAAAGTTTCCGCTGGGTTGGGACATCGTTCCTCGCTTAAATTTGCTCGGAAAGCTCCCACCCGCAGAGTTTCCCTTTCGACTATCAAACTTCCTCTTCTTTCCTTCCCTCTCCTTTGCATCTGTTCACTCCCAGCCTCAACAATTGATGCTTTCTGTACCAGGGTGGCATAGTCTGTCAGCTCAAGAACCGCCACACGATTCTGAATCCATTGCTTTAGCCCTAATTGAAACCTTCGGGCCCTCTTTGCCTCAGAGTTCACATATTCCGGCACAAACCTCGACAACTCAGTAAATTTGGCCTCGTACTCGGCCACCGTCATGTTACCTTGCTTCAGTTCCAAAAACTTCAGCTCCATTTGTGTCTCCATGAACCTAGGGAAGTACTTCTCCAAGAACAGCTCGATAAACCTCTCCCAGGTCACCACACCTCTTCCTTCCAAATTCTTCTTAGCTTCCCACCAATAGTTCGCCTCACCATTCAGAAGGTAAGTGGCGAAAACAGTCTTCTGCTCCTCAGCGACACCTAGTATCTCGAAAGATTTTTCCATTTCCTTCAGCCAGGCCCTTGCCTCGACCGGGTCGGCGGTTCCTTTAAATTCTGGGGGTTTCAGGGATTTGAAGTTCCGGAAAGCATTTGCATTAGCATTGTGGGGTGGTTGCTGAACCGGGGGACGGTCCACATTCTGCCTAAGTAGTTCCATGAACTGTTCCATAGGGCCTCCCCTAGGATTTTCTACCTCTCGGGTATCATCACCAGCTTCTTCTTCTTCATACTCAGAGTCATCAAACAAGTTATGATCGTTGCCCTCACTCTCACTCAGGTTGACATTCTCCCCTTCATGGTTCTGGTGGCCTCCGGTCCCATGGTGGCTACCCTGGCCCTCAGAACTGATCGGGTGAGCTCGAGTGTTCATTCTTCTGGGTGGCATGATTCTGATAATAAAACAAGAAATGGGTTAGGGCTTTCCAATTACCTGACGGCGTTTACACGGGTCAGGAGCGTATCGTTCCTCCTCATAAGGGTGGAAGTTGCAAAAGTTTTAATAACCCGATGCTGGAGATAAATCGTCAAAACATTTTTGGGAAAAATCTCTATGGGATGCGAAAACATTTGCAAGAGTTTTCAAAATTTCGAAACCTCAAAAAGATTTTTTTTTTTTTGAAAAATTTATTTAAAAAAAAATTGTAGGAACATTTTTGGAAATTGTAGAGAAAATTTGAAATCGCATGTCGAAATTTGAAACAGCATGGTTGTATTTGTGGTTTGTAGCAATTGTATATATTCATAGTTGTATATCAAAACAGTAGAGCATGGCATCGGAAAGTAAAGCAGTTGAGACAATATCAAGGAAACTGAAACTAAATAAGTACGGTACAAGGGTTATCACAAGGTTTGGATGTTAGAGCCAAATACATAGTTCCGATGTCAAAGTCTAGCAAAAGTGGAACAATAACAAGTACATCAGCTGAATAGTCAGGGCTACACAAAAGTAGGGCTACATCCATACATACTACCCGAAGTCACATCTACGTATCTGTAGGTCAGTCTACTCATCCACTGGTCAGAAAGGATACCACTGCACAAGTCAACTATCCCGCAAAATCGACACACTAATGTCATCTGAACCTAGGGGACTGAGCTATCAGTAACACATCACGGGGCCGCACCACGGCGGAGCAAGGTCCTCACTCGGGAAAATGCACGATGCACAACACGCCTAGCATCCCTAGCCTGAATCACTCCGCCCCCGCGGATCCCTAATGCAAGAATCCTCTCGCAACTCCTCCTCTCAATCCTATGGAGTCGAGCCCTAGTCCTCCTAGCAACAGCGGTCCTCATCTCAGCCTGGATCCTCAAGCGTGCCTCGCGCTCCTCCACTAGTGCCCGCCTCGCCTCGTTAAGTCGGGCCTCTGCAGAAAGTAAGTCCCGGGTCAGGAACTGCACACGTAAGCGTGCTCAGTACCTGACACTAGGGGTAGGTCCATCGGTGGAGGTGGTATGACAGGAACAGGAGTAGGTGCTGTAGCGGTAGCAGGAGCAGGAGCAGTATCAGGGGTAGGGTCAAGCTCCTCCTCGCCAGAAGTATCATCCTCGGAGTCACCGTCCGATGAAACAGGGCTCGATGACTGCGGAGAAGGTGGGGGTGACATAACACGACCCTCACCGGATCTCACACTCTCCTTATCAGTAGCTACAGGAGATGGGGTAACAGGCTCTGGCTCAGGCTCAGGCTCAAAGGGCTCCTCTACGGGATCCTCATCATCAGTATCTCCTATCAGCGTAATCCAGGGGCCAAGCTCAGAGTCAACACCTATATCCTCCTCAGGATCCTCGGTATCTCGCATCAGTGCCTCATCATGCTCTCTCTCGAAAGCCTCAGGGTCTGGTATCTCCTCCATCTACACAAGGGAAATAAGGAGGGTCACTAACCAAAAAGAAAGGTTTAGGAGTAGTTCCCTCACGGGACTTAAAGTCAGGGCTATATCCGATAACCCGACTGCAAACTCGATGAGAGTTCTAAGTATTATTAGGGTTGTTATTAGGGTCCATTTTCCATTAATAACATACCTGTTCTTGCACATAATAGATAACACAGCCATCGACCCCACAATAAACTCACACCGCACACACACACAGGTTAGAGTCTCAGAAACGTCACACAATTGATTAAGCGGAAATAAAAGTATCAGAGTTATTACAGACCGAATTAAATAGTATTTATGCTACCAGCAACACTTCGATATGAAGCGAAGTTGGCGGCTTGAAAGTTTGTTACGGTACACTGCCTTGCACTGGTCATACTGATAAATAAAATGAACTAACAAAAGATGCCAACCAATTCGGCTAATGGGGCCTACTGGTGGAATCTCAACTGCTGGCTCGGGTCTAGTCACCTGCTTTCGGGCAGTCTGTCTGGGTCTTGCCATTTCGCTTAGCTGTTGTGTTTGTAAATTTGAAAACAAGAAAGAGTGAGCAACTATAGCTCAGCAAGTAATATATGTATAAGGTAAGCAATATAACGTTTCATATGATTAGCAGTTATTAAACTCGTTTGTATCAATCAGATATAAAATCACTTGTTATTGTTGATAAATTCCGAAGGTGCAACAATACGTGCCCTTGTTTTCAAAATAAACTTGCAGTTCTAGATACTGCACAGAGTCAACATCTTTCTCATCAAAATAGAACACTATCAGCAACTTGGCACAAAAGCCTAAGAAGCAGTGTCAAAGCATTTTTTCCAAAATGGAGGAATGGGACTTAAAGAAAACATAAAACCTGACAAGGATTGACGATGATCAGTCGCCACATCCAAGTCCAATAATTCGCGGGTCTTCTCTACCGATAGAAGGATAGAAACTACATCCGTAACTATCCCCGGGTGAAAACTACATCCGTAATCACCCTCGATGAAAACTACATCCGTAATCATCCTTCGGCAACACCTGGGCCGAAATAATAATTGATGGACCGCCTGGCTCACGGCCGCTTACACATCCCGGGAATCGTTCGTCAACGGTTCCCACACCTGCCAGAGTCCCTTTTTCTTTTGAAAACTTGATTTTGATTGAAAACAGAGTAATTGAGGTCCGACATCAGTCTACCGATGATTCTTGAAATCATACAAGAAGCAGAACCTGACCGGGGGTTTTCGAAAATGTTTTGAGTTCGAAATAGTTCGAGTTTGAAAGTACTAAATGTATCTTGGATTGACTTCATCTTTAAAATAATGACAATAATTAATAAATAATATTTTAAGATTTAATATTAATAATTAATAAAATAATTATTCGATAAAATAAACTTTTAATCCAAGATAGGGTTTCGAGTATTTACGAAGATATGAAAATAATTACTTGAGTATACGATACTCCCCGAATGACCCTTCGGGTTTTCGCAATCTAATTACGATATAGTAATATACCGCTCCCCGGTCAATAGTATATACGGACCGCTACGACCTCTATTGCTAGAGTCGTTGTCCGAAGAAAACATTTCAATCTAAGTTCAAGGGGTACAAACATATATGTACTTATACAATCTCAATTGCATCAATACTTCGATAAACATAACATTTGATATAATTGAAAACTACAAACACAACAGTGAAAGTCCTTGTATATGTATAAGTTTTGAAAAGTAAACTTGCCTTGGTTTGGTTGGGGTGGTCGAGCGTGCGGAGTGGAACGATCTATACATAAGCAATAACCGCACGTTAGTACCTTAACAATATCTCTTTAATTACGGGGTTTTAGGAGGTACGAAATTAACTTAATGACTTCGTCTTATGACACTCTAGCCCCACTATAGGTTCATGTCATCACTCGATTACGCTCGTCGCTTATTCGACTTAATTTAGTTACCATATCCGAACCATATTCATTACCCCTAGAATTATACTCCACTTAACGACTTTTTCCCTTGCGCGAATTTTACTCGAGCATTTTTATAAAATTGAAAAATTCATATATTAATCCAATTCTTTATGGGTAGCCTTCACCACTGCATTTCCTAGCTTCTAAAATTTTTCCATGATCCCAAATAAATTTTTAGGGGTTTAAACAAGGTTCACAAGGGGGTCACTTAGTGCAGTCCGGAATCCAGAAACACATTTTACTTCTCCGGCCATAACTTAAAATCTATACATCACCTAGTCATGAACCTTACATTTCCAGAAATTACATTCAAATATCTTTCCAACAATATATGATAGGACCTCAGGGGACAAGATTTAGGGGTTCAAAACCATGTTACAAGACAGGTCAAGTTTCTGGAAAAATTCAGCATGCATGTTTCACTTAATTCAACCAATATTCCTACTTCCACAACACAACCAACATCTAATTCACCTAGTTCATGCTTTATAACATTCATGGAGATACATATACTAACCACAATCATAAAAATCACAATCACAATATTAAAACTCAAGATCCATATCATCCATCACTTGAACATCCAAGATTAACACAAATATTCATGGATCTATCACCAAACATCATAAACACTACATGGCCAAAAGGGGTTATGATTTTTATACCTTCTTGAGTACCTAGGAGCCTTGGGTAAGCCTTATAACACTCAAGAACACCTTGAATAAGCTCCTACTATCCTTATAATCCAAGATCTATAAGAAAAACTTAACATGGTTACTATTCACAATATCTTTAACAATTAATATCTTGAAAGTTAATGGATGAAAGGGCTTGAAACTCTTAGTATACCTTTCTTAGATGATGGAGAGAGCCTAGGAATTATGCCTTGAATTATGAGTGAGGAGAAATGGAGGAAGAAGAAATTTTTCTTCTCCTTTTTGGTCTTGGCCGAGAGCTTCTCTTCCAAGGGGGGGGGGGAGAGCTTTTTGGTTTTTGATTTTTTGTTGTTTGGTTGAATAATTGATAAAGTAGTAGTTGGGTGATACATATTGGTGTATGTATATGCATGGTACAACCTAGGTATGACCTCTTGTACTCTTGTCTCCTCCTTGCATGGAAAAAGAAATGCAACTAGTTACTATTCCTCTTGCCATTTGGTTTAACTAGTTTGCTTTTCCTAACTACTTGGTTGCTTGGAACTTGCATGCAATACTACTCCTTGTATCATTATTCTACCACCAATGCTTGTCACTTAAACTTTAATTCGTATCGTATCTTAATTAATCTCTCGTAATAATATTTTGTCGCGTAGAGATTTCCCCTATAATTCCTTAAGTACTTATTTGTGTAAATTCCTCGAATATCCATAATTCCTTGTCGTAGTCCTTAATAAATCTTTTAATACTATAACCATTCTCAAATCCCAAGTTTTATAAATCTTACTAACAATAGGACTCTTGCCCTCAACAATCTTCTCTTTATCTTACATAGTGAATGTAACAACATAGTTTCTCAGACAATCAATTCCATTAAACAACAGGGATGACTAGAAAGGTTCCAAATTGATAATGTCACATGATATTAAATAAAAGAAAATATTACCAAAAATTAGGGTTCTTACAATACGTTTTAGCTGAAAAAGGTAATTGCATAGTCATCGGTTATTATAATGTTATTATTTCATTTAATTTTAAGTAAAACTGTCCATGATACTATTGAAAAAGAAAAGCTTTTAATTATAAAAAATAGAAAAGTTAATCTATTTTAGCTAAAATATAAATTGATTAATTATTAGTAATTATAATAATATTAATATATTTTATTGAATAGAATTGTCCGTAGTATTTTTAGAAAATGATAAATTTTAACTAGACTAATTATTTTAGGAAAAGAATAGTTTTTATCTAGAAATAGATAATGTAGTTTGTTTTTAAAAAGAGATTAGTTTTTCAGAGATTACCTCACATAAATTTTCTGAGGTTAAAAAAGTTTCTCATATAAATATATAAGAATGTTATTATAATTACAGAAAATTATATATATTTACAAAAATGTCATTACTATTTTATACTAAAAAATACTTGCATCTTAGGTAAGTTCCCTGAGATAATCTCAAGAACTTTATTCTCTTTTAAAAAAGTTATTGATTCTTTATTCGTAATTATAACATTATTATTTTATTTTATTAAATACGATTGACATTAGTGTTTTTAGAAAAATAGAAATTATATATATATAAGATAATGTATTTTACCTAATGTATTTTACCTAAAAAATAAAATTGATTAGTTATTGAAAAATAAGAAAAATAATATATTTTACCTTAAAAGAAAATTGATTAGTTACTAATATCATTAATATTATTATTTTATTTTATTAAGTAAAATAATGGACAAAAACAAGTTACAACAAATAAAGAACTAAAGTACTCTAACTTCCAAAATATAAATATCGTACCAGCAACTAATTAACTATCAAATTTTTAATATTTCGTCTATATAGATGAAATATATATATAAATAGATACATGCGAACAAAATTCATATATTTAATAATGCTTAGGAATGGAGTTCTTCTTAGTTTTATAACACCAAACTTTTATTCTAGTATTCTATTATTTTTTAAAATAGAAAAAATATAATAGAATTATGAATTATATTTAGTACATCATTCAGTTATGGAAGATTTCCTGGACGGCACAAATCGCACATGTTTCAAACTATTCAAAAATTTCTTTTATTTAAGCTCACACAAATCGACTTAAGATGCATATACACAAACCACGTTTAATTATCACATCTGCTCCTACCACCAAACTAGTTATCTATATATTCACAGTTGTTTTCTCAGAGAAAGAGTTGAGAAATCATCAAAGTAAAGCAGTATACACCGATACTTTGCAAAGGGGTTTCCTTTTAATAGTACGTTATAAGTTGGTAAATTAGAAGGATTACCCTAGCTCACTGAATGTGTGCACTCAGCCCCTCACGTAAAAGGATTGTTGCCCGCCAGAGCAGCATTAAAATCTTGCGGTAAATACTCATATATAGTATCGAAACAGTGATTGTATGCAGTATATATGACAATTCTATCTACCTTACGTGCAAAGAATTCTTACAGTAAGATCAGTTCCATCCAAACAGAAAGGTGAGGTGTTGACCTTCAAACAGAAAGCCAAGTATGGTGTTTATGTAATTACTAATTAAAATTAGCAGTATATCCGTTTGTGTTTTCTTCACTCAAATGGTAAATCTTGACAAATAAGATGCAGTGACTATTTAATCTTTGGATTAAATGAGTAATTGACCATTTACATAAGTTTTTTTTTTTTTTTTTTGCCAAAAAATAAAGCAGGTTTTATTCAATATAACAGATTACATCCCGAGCAATCCAAACTGCGTCGACATCTCTGAAAGCAGCAACATCACAATTGACCTTATCACATAAAAACTATTGTTAACCCAATGTTCAGAAGCCCCAATTGCATAAACTGAGGTTAGAGGAAAGACGCTCCAGCTATCTACATGCCGAATACCAGCTATACACATGCCGAAAGTGGGAACCCCTAAAGGATGAACAATCTTTGGTTGTGACAGATGAGCTCTTGCAATAATCACCATCGCCCCAACTTCGATGCGGGCTTTCCAGATCTCCAAAAACATCCACAAAATCATTTTCAACAGATCCAACACCGAACGAAACCAAACATAATTAAACAAAAACATAACAGAACGCTCCAAAGGGAGAGAAAGCAAACACCCAAAAAATTGGGTTTTATTGAAAGAAAAATGAACAAAAACGAAAGAAAACTAAGTGGTTGGGACTTTCCACCGGAAAAAACCCAGCAAAAATCCCTAAACTAGCTTGGGACAAAAACAAGGAGAAACGGCTTTAGAGACAATAGGGTATCGAGAGTGCTTTGATTCTAAATTTACCATTTACATAAGTTTAATTATACAGTAAACTGAGTAAATGAGTAAATTTCATTTGGTGAAATAAAGAGATTCTAACTAAGACACGTAGTTGGAACAAACATTTATTAATGCTCCTAATTGTGTATCACCTAAATTAATTAGGTGATATATATAAAGGGTTTTTAGTTTTAATATATATAAGGTGGTCATTTTAATAATCACACAATTTGATAATGTATTCAAAATTATATTATTAAAATATATTATTATTATTATTATTCTCCTAAATATTACTTAGGAGTCTGTTTCTTTTCATGATATTATTATATTATTATTGTATTATGAAATGAGGATCACGTTCCATGAAAAACCACCATAAATTGAGAACCTAAGAACTAGTACTTATATACAATAAAGATACACTATGTGTAAATACAATAAAGATACAATTAACATATTTATAATATATATTAAATTTGTAGATTAAAAATGGAAAGAAATTAGTAAAATTTGTAGTGAATCTCTATCAATTTTTTTTCTAAAAATTTAAATATTACACAATTTCATATCTTCCAAAATAACATAACAAAAGTAGTAATCAAGATTGGATATCATCAATTTTCAAATTCAAATTTAAAATATAGGAAAGTTCAAATGTATAACTTTTATAGTTCATGTGCGAAACTTATTTAATTTAAAAAATAAATATGTTCTGCATATGAACTTGTATATTTGCAGTACATGTTCTACACATGAATTTTCTAAATCTCTGAATTCACATGTAAGACATAAACATGTTTAAATTTAGAACTTTCAAAGTTCATGTGTTGATTTTATATAATTTAATCGAAATAAGTACGTTCTGCGTATTAACTTATGTATTTACACTACATGTTCTTCACATGAATTTTCAGTTTCAGTTCCATAACATTCAAAGTTCAAGTGTTGAACGAGAAAAAGTAATATTATATGTAAGAAGACACGTACAAATACGTAGAAGAAGAACCATACAAATATTGTGTATTTCACAAAAAAAATCTTACAATTATTTGGTTACCTTTTTTATTAATTTGTGAATATTCTAAATTAATTGTCTTTAAAAACAAATCTTACCATTAATTGAATATTGATCCAACGTTGATTAGCGGATCTCCGATTCCCTTATAGATAGTGGTTCTTATTTGAATCAAACCCTATGTAATGATATCTTCATTATATTGAATTTATTATTACAACAACTTTCCGTGCCAGTATTTAAATTTTAGTTATACAAGTGCCTTTACCATTGCAATTTAGAATTTAAAACGAAGTTGAATTCAAGTTGTTGCTTTTTTCTCTACATTTACATAAGGGTGAGCAAATTTTTATAAAAATCAACCAAATCGACCGTTTCAAACCGTCCAAACCGAAATTTACGGATTTGTAATAGTTTGGATTGGTTATGGTTTTGTTTTTCCAAAACCAAAAAATATCGATTTGGTTTTGGTTTTGTATTTTATACCGACCGATATAACCGAAATGAACCCGTCCAAAATATATTGTTGAGTATTAAATATACCGAAGAGAATACAGAGGGGGGGTGAATGAATTCTCAAACTTTTCTTCTGATAATTGTTTTAGGTGAAGGTTGTTTGAATGGTTTGAATCTGGTTGTGTAACAAGGTGTGTGTTTGTGTTTAACAAATTATGTAAGTGCGGAATATAAACACAAGAACACGATCACTCACTTTAATCTAATAATGTATTAGATAAAGATTTGCTACAATGAATACAAATGTTAGTATTCTCAGCTTCACTTTTCTCAGAGAGATGTATCTATCTAAATGTTCTTGAAAAGCTTAACTGCTAGAGAAGTGAGGTTGTACTCTTATAGAACATGAGTACAGCTACTTACTACAAAGAAGGTGACATACAAAATTACTTTCTAATATGTCTATCCCTTTTTGAGTAATATCCAAACGGCTTGAGATTTGACTTTCTTTAACTCTATTCAGATCCACTTCTTTAGCAGCTTGTCTCCTGAGACATCTCTAAGCTTCTTGTAGTCTTTCAAAAATTACTTACAGTACTGTGGTTCTGAAAGTGTTTTGGCGTGCTGCAGGTTTCTGACTTGTACAATTCTCCAGTATTTTGTCTCCAAGACTGCATTCGAGAAGTAACTAAGTGGTTGATTCGAGAACTAGAATTGACTTGATAGATAACTCTGAGTTCTCGAATACTGTATAATTGACATATTGAATCACTTCTCGAATTAGTCTTTTCTTTAGGAATCCTTGATCTGTCGAATAGAGCTTTTAGTTTATGGAGTCCTTGAGATGTCGAATAGCTTCTTTAGTCCTTAAGATATCGAATGTAGCTTTGTCTTGTTGACTCTTAGAGAACTCGAATGATGCTTTGACTTGTTGACTTCTTGAGTTCTCGAATAGAGTATTAGACATGTCAAATCTCTGAGTTGTCGAATGAGGCTTTGACTAGTTGACTTCCAGAGATATCGAACAGTGTCCTTGTAGATATCGAATCCTTGACTTGTCGAGTGCTATACTTCTCGAATAGATCAAAACACTTCTCGAATTTGTACTTAGGCAAATCTTCATTCTCCAAAATCTAACTGTGATTATTTTGACAACCTTGTTCTACAAGCTTGAGGCATGAACCTTGGAACTTCTTTCAAGCATTATTTTCTGAATTAAATTACAGTTACACAGATAGAAATTGATGCCTATCACAAGTACTACAACAAGTAGAAACTCTACCACTAGAGGTTCCCTCGATTAAGGGGTCATGTAGGTAATGCATAGCATTACAAACAATTAGGCTTGTTATTAGATGTACTCAGGCATGACCTCTGTGACTAACATATAATATATATATATATATATATATATATATTATTGATTACTTATATGTTATATAAATTATTACTTAAATTGTATTAATATTTATATAAATATTATTACTCTACATAGAAATTGGCTACTGTTTAATTTAATATTAATGTTAAACATGCAGTTTGTATATTGTACATGTTTTAGACATTCTGCTACCATGATTTCCTGTTATCCTTTCACTGCATCAATTTTCGTTAAGCAAACACCTCACAATAAGCATCAATTAACCCAATTAACTTCAATCTTTTTCCTATCTATTTTACAATATTAAACAAATAAGAATTTTGTGCTAATTATCTGAAAGTATATAATTATTTTTATTTTAATGGTTTAGAAACGAAACCGACGGAACCAAACCGTTATAATTTTGGTGGTCAAATTTTAATATTAATGGTTATGGTTACGGTTACAGTTGGCCAAATTGTAAAACCAAAAAATTCGGTTTGTATGGTTATATCCTCCAAACCCGACCATACTGCCCGATGCACATCCCTACATTTACATGTTATGGAATCGATTCGATTCAGGATATCTTGATGACAAATTGCACATGTTAATTATTACATCTTGGTTTCAAGTATGAGTTTTTGTGTTTTTCATCTACTTCTTTAATTTTTTATTTGAATTTTTTTAAGCATCTAATTTTATATTAAAGATAACAAAGATCCGGAGTCCATGATAGAAAATCCAACTCCTAAAACAAGAAAGTTCACACTTGCAAACAGATGCAAGAAAATATCACTTAATGTTACAAACCAGACAAATATATAGATAGATTAACCCGCCTAAATCATAGGAATAAACAAAACACTAAACAGGATGAAAAAGCAACCCAGAATCATAGTTACGGCTCAAGAAAGCCATATTAGCATCTCTCCCATGTTCCCTTTTCTCCAAGCATTTCTTCTCATCCTGAGCAAGCATCTGCGTCTCCTCCTTTTCAAGTTTCTCCATCTGCATAGTTGATTCTTACTAGGTCTAGATAACGCAGGAGATCTCCTTGCTTTCCCTAATCTGGAAATCCTGTTAGATGCTTTCACTGGCAATTTTACCCTACTCCTCAAGTTGGAGCCACAAGTACTGCTAGTGTGGCTAGAAGCAGTGGTTTTATTTTTTATTTTTTTTTGCTAAATAAAGCAGTGGTTTTATTCTCATTGAAGCGTGACATGCTGGATGAACCCTGTTTCATGTCATTTCTCTAACCTCTGCCTTGTCCACTAGTCTGGCCTCCATTTCGAATGTTGCTGCCTGATTCAAAAGTCTAACTCACACCAGAGTTATAAAATCTAAGCTCACAACCGAATGCATACCGAACCCAATAACCCACCACATGTCAGTCCAAAAGTACTATCAAGTTTCGCATACATTAGTTATTGACTTGTATCCATAAAGGCCTCAAACACTCTTATTCTAATCGACGTAGGGTGTTCTAAACACCCCCTCTTATTGGGTTGACGTCCTCATCAAGCACACACACACTTACGGAATCCGGACAGTGCCTCTACACTTCCGATCGAGCAGAGCTCTGATACCATTTATAACATCTAAGTCCACAACCGAATGCATCCCGGATCCAACAACCCACCACAGATTAGTCCAAAAGTGCTAGCAAGTTTGGTATACATTAGTTATTGACTTGTATCCATAAAGACCCCAAACACTCTTATTCTAATTGATGTGGGATGTTACAAGAGTTGTCATGTCACATCCCGCGAGGATACTTGCTAGGGCGACCCCTACCTCTCTTGGCACCAACCATCATAGGTTCAACATTAGCAGGCACCAGTGCAGTTTTTCTAGGCCTCCCCCTTTTCCTTTTTAACACATCTAAGGGAAGAGTATCACGAGGAGCTCCAGATCATCCAAACCATCCAAAAAATCATCAGAATTCACCATAATTTTCTCTGATGCGTTCTTAACAGGAACGTCAACATCATCATCACTATGGTCACTTTTGGACCCCTGATGCACCACCCATTGGCCTCCCATTCCTCGAAAAAATTATCAATTTTCCAAGTCAGTGCCATATGCTTTCAGTCCATTGTGTCATGAGAAAGGTGATAACACATATCACAGGCTTTAAATATAGTTAAGTACTATATCTGAATTCGAGGGAGAGAGTTAGAGAAGCCATTCAAACTAGCCAGAATGAGAGTAGTTCGCGAATGTAGCACTGATATTTCAACAAAAATTGTAGCATTCATTATTGGTTAAAGCAAATAGATATTATTACAGGCTTCCCCAGAGACGAAGCCAGTATACAAATGCCCTCAACAGACCAATAGGTATAAGGAACATTCCTAAGTTGTACCCACACCTTATGGTGTCACTAGAACTTAAGTAGATTTTTTCATTCCATGGTTTTAAAAAACCTCAAAAGCTGGTTTCGCGCATTCAACATAAATAGATCACATAGCAATAGCTGTCTGTAGGTTACAATAAGTATCAAACTTAAAAGTCATGAACCCTAGGTCATGCTGAAAGATATCCAGAAGACCCACTCAACTAAACTCTTTTAGTGCTAATTCTTGCATTTCAGAAAAATTCAACTTAACACAATCATTAATAACATCAACACAACAAGCTTTCCAATTAAATGATGTAGCCTTAAAAAAGCAATTACTAGATTTGACCATATTTATTAGTATCATTAAGAGAGTTACTAATTTAGCTATGCCTACCTTCTGTTTTAGGAAGCATCTTCCTCTGCTCTACATAACTAATTGGACTAGGCCAGTATCCACAACGGCACCATCTTGAACTCCAAGATCTTTGAGAGAGCCCGAACTCAAATCATTTTTAAACCTAGAAGGAGATTTAGCTTCGACCATAA
This sequence comes from Saposhnikovia divaricata, assembly GCA_036435485.1. Classification (NCBI taxonomy): domain Eukaryota; kingdom Viridiplantae; phylum Streptophyta; class Magnoliopsida; order Apiales; family Apiaceae; genus Saposhnikovia; species Saposhnikovia divaricata. Next base: position 58,997,767 of record CM071597.1, on the reverse strand, counting down.
AGACAAAATCCACAAAGTCAAAGGAAGAAAGAGAGAATAAAGATCGGGAAAGATGAAAGGATAAGGAATGGAGTGATGTAGATATTTGAGGAGATAGAGGTTTGGGTTGGAGATTCAAGAAAAAAGAGAAGGGGGGTTTGGAATGGGAAAAGCGGGAGGGCCTTGGGCAGAGCAAACGACTCTCATTGGACTCTCCCTTTTCAAGTATTGGAAAAAAAATTGCTCATCTTTTATTCTAATTTTTTTGGAATAAACAAATGGTTTCTAATTGTGATTGTTATTTTTTTTTTCAAATTTGTTGAAGACGAATCATCTAGCTTTTGTTGAGTTCGATTTTGGTTTTTGCCTTATTATGTTTCATTTTTGATGTTGTTTCGTTTTCTTTCTTCTCAGTCGTCCTTGGATATGGGTTCAACCCTCTTATTAAATTTTTTAAAATAATTGGCCTTTGTTTCTCGGAGAATGTTGTACTCCCTCCATTTTAAATTAGTAGTACACTTTAAAAAAATATTTGTTTCACTTCTACTTTCAAGTTAATTTTTTACTTAAGTTTCTCGTATTACCATTGAGCTTTAATTTCCAAAATTCAGTTTATGTACTTATTTTTCTAATAATTAATTTTAATAAATATGGGTACATATGAAATTAGATCATCAATGTTTAAGTTTTTTAAAGCGGACTAATAATTTGAAATGGAGGGAGTATTCAACTCTTGCAATTCAGTCTTTGGGCTCTTTAATGAGCAGATTTCATTAATAATTTGAAAGGGGTGCAATTGGGACAAACCCCCAACTGATCATGCAACCAGGTTGAAAGACAAATAAACGAGCTAAACAATTAGCCGCTTTGTTTTTGGATCGCTTAACACAAACTAAATACAAATATTCTGAAAATTAAAAATGACTTCAATGGTCTCCCGAGGAATCCAGTCTACATCTTCCCTGAAAACAGTATCTTTGCAATTGATCCTCACAGTAATTCCATGGATAGTTTGATATTCAGAGGACTCAGTTGCAAAAACTGAGTTAAGAGGCCTCCTTTTTTTTTTTTGTAAGAAGTGAGCACATGCTATTTTCACTACCGTGTCAAACGCACCCCAGCTATTTACATGCCAGACACCAGCTATAAACATGCCGACAGTGTCGATGCGGGATATTCTGATCTCCCAATACATCATATAATTCATTTTCAATGCAGCAAATACAAGAGCACTCGCATAAAGCGATACAACTAATAACATAACAAAACAAACTCGCACAAAGTGCTACGAAAGTCCAAAGAATTCAAAGAATGTTATTTTGAAACTTTTGCATCAAAAACTTGATTTTATTGAAAAAAACTAGAAAATGGAAGAGAGTATGGAAGACTGAAGGAGAATTTGGTGAAGTGTTTGAAGGAGAGTGAAGAATGGAAGAAGAGACGACTAGAACCCTAGATCTGAAGATGGGAGTCGACTTTTGATTAGTTTCAATTGTATATTCATTTCTTAGCTAAATTCAAATATAATTTACAAATTTTAATTCGGTTCAAGTTTGATTTGAGTTTTACTTCGAATTTTGTAAATTATTTGCAATTTTAATTTGGTTTCTAATTTTTGCAGTTATTTTTTATGGTTAAGATTTTTGCTTTACTTTCTGAATTTGTTTGAATTTCATGTTTGGTTCAATGTTCGGTTATTTACATAAGTTACAGTTTGCTTGGATTTTTCTTTCACATTCACCGATTGCAAATTTATTTAAATTTTAAAATTACTTTAGCTAGTTATCGGATAACATAATTAATTTTCTCTTAATAATTGAATTTACTCACTTGCAATTCGATTTATTTTTTTTTTGGTCAGGCACTTGCAATTTCCAATTTGATTCAAGTACATACAATTAAATTGCACTTACTTTTGTTTCTCCCCTTTGTAAGAGGAGTAACCTGCTGTATACTTTAGTCACTAGCTAATTGAGAACTGTGGGATTACGAGATAAAGGCAAAAAAGAAAAATTCAGAATCCAAAAACAATTCCGAATTTTATGTACGAATGTGTCCTGTTAAAGGCTGCTTTGATGATTGAAATAAAATAAACAAATGATATGAATAAAAATGTTTTACAACAGTCAGAAGGAAAAAATCTAAAGTATAGCGTGTTTTCCGCAACAAGGACAAATAAGCAAAGGCTGGTGCATTGCCACGTGGACTGCGAAGTGACCATGAGATTGACATGCAACGGCTAAGATTTGGTCTTTGTAGCTGAGATTTTCATCCAAACTGACAGACAACTGTAGATAAGTAGTAAGTGGGAATAGTGATAAAACAGATGAAAAAAATAATAGCCATACAGTTGATATATTTCGAGTGATTTTAGAATTTAAAGCCAGAGAGAGGAGAGAAAGGAAGAGAGAGAAGCTTGCAGTTACTCCAGTATCCATGGCGGCGGTAACATTGCCTTTATTTATTGCATTAAACAGACTAAACACAGAATTGAAAGTTGAAACTTTCAGAAACCTAACCCCAAACCCTTACCTCAATTATATCCACAAATCTCTCCACTCTCTCTTTCTTTCTCTCTCTCTCTCTCTCTCTCAATATAGCAGCTAATAATTCATAGCAAGTTAGCAACAATGTTTTGATAGTATCTTTATATGTATATATACGTGGGGGAGTTGTCAAGATTAGGGTACAAAAACAGTAGAAAATGTCAGGATTCTTTACACTAGGAGGAGGAGGAGGAAAAGATCAAGAACAAGATCAAGGAGATCAAGAAAACAACAGTTTATTTTTGTTCAAAAACGAACAGATCTATAACAAGGGTTTTGAGCTATGGCAACAATACTATCAATTACACCAACAACAAAAGTTACAAGTTCAAGATGTGGATCTTTCTTTAGTTGGTGCCTCTGCTTCTAATAATTACTCATCAACTAGAAGAACTACTACTACAACTGATCATAATAATGATCACACATTTCTTTATAGATCATCATCATCTTCAGGGTTTGGTCTTCACATGAGACAATCTAGTGTTCTTGCAAACAATAATAATAATATGATAGGAGGTGGTGGTGGTGGTTGTGCTAGTAGTAGTAGTAATAGTATCAATTGTCAAGATTGCGGAAACCAGGCTAAGAAAGATTGTGCGCATATGAGGTGCAGGACTTGTTGTAAGAGTCGAGGGTTTCATTGCCAAACTCATGTTAAGAGCACTTGGGTTCCTGCTGCGAAACGACGCGAGAAGCAACAACAGTTACAACTCTCTTCTTTGCAACAGCAACAGCAACAGCAAGATCAACAGCATAATCAGTTGAGTCTGATAAGAGGATCTGATAGTTCGAAGAGGCCAAGAGAGAATCCACTCACTTGCACTCGTTTGCCAAGCCACAATTCAGGTAATAATTACTACGTTCTTTTTCTTTCATGGTTAATTACCGAAATTTAAATACTCTACATACCTATGAGGAGTGGTACTTAATTATAAAATAGTCAACTGTGTCATAATGGTTTTATTTGGAGACTAAATTGTTATATATGGGTGTGGCTAGGGCTAGAAATAATAGGGGAATTTCCAGCAGAAGTTACTACATCAGCCATGTTTCGATGCGTAAATGTTAGGGCAATGGATGATGCAGCAGAGCAATATGCTTATCAAGCAGCTGTAAACATTGGTGGTCATGTGTTCAAGGGACTTCTTTATGATCAAGGCCCCGAAAACCGTTACGTCGGGACCGGTGACAACTCCACCGATGGTGGTGGAGCACAACAGCCCCTTGATTTGATAACTGCTTCAGCCAGCACCACCACTACTAGCGCTAATCCACCAGGAGTGACGTGGCTTGACTCTTCCACCACATATCCAACTCCACTCAATGCTTTCATGGCGGGTACTCAATTCTTTCCACCCCCAAGGTCTTAAAGATGCACAAATTAATGGAACTTTAACTAATTAAATTCTCTTTCTCGGCTGTTGATTTATCTTTTTTCTTGAAATGACAAAACCTTGATTTAAAATTCTTGTTATAATTGCTAATCAACGATTTGATGTAATTTGCTAGTAGTAACCTATTCAGATTGGACTAAATAGCTCATCGAGTGGGAATTAGATTAATGGGATCGAGTTGACTCATTTGTACAAGTCTCAAACAAGATTCTATTTTGCTTATAAATTAAGTATCATTAGTAGTAGTAGATGTTAATTTCTTTAACATTAATGTGATCTTTTACTGTGTTTATCGAGAAATGTGTTTTATGCTACATTTGGTATTGTGCTTATATTGAGTAATTAGTAGCAGCTAGACTAGCTAGCTTCGCCTCTGTTAAATTTCTTCAATCAACAATCTCTCTGGGGTTTGATTTGAAATGATTTGATTTTCAGTCTGCTTTTTGTTTGGCTTTTGAACTCGAGGTTGCTTTTTCCAGTTTACCCGTTACCCTGCCGGATATTAATATATGTTACAAGAATATCGGTTAGGTTTCGGGTCTGTGGTGTAGCCAAGCATTGTTTATCATGTTTGTTTCTGGCTTTCCTCTCGTAAATTCCAATTTTAGGGAAAAAGCAAACCCTTTTGTCTACCATTAGTCCATTACTTTACTATTCCAGTCAAAAAAACATACCAATAGATCATCGGAAAATAAATAGCTTCATTTCTATCGGCAGTGTATTGTTAATTAATATCAATAGTTGAATGTAGTGTAACTAAATTAATAAAACTGTTTTATTTAAGTTTTTTTTTTTTGAATAATTTGGCTTATATGCAAGTTTTAATTGTACGTGTATATACTACATACTGTATACTACCTCAGTTTCTAATTAATATTTTTTAATTTTTTATACACATTTTAAAGCTAGTGCATTTAAAAAATAATTTCAGAAAATTATTTTTTGAGTTTTGATTTGCTATATATATATATATATATATATATATATATATATATATCATCTTTGTGAGCGGATGAAAGAATGAGTAGCTAGGTCTTACAAATTTATGTTTTCAAGGAAATGCATGTGGTTGTAGTAGTTGCATGAAACGTGACCTAGCTAGTTAGGCAGAAGGTTTGTAGTGAAGCTGTTGCTGTTTAATGTTCCGCTCTACATGCAATTAGTTTTTCAAGGTACAAGATATGGCAAAAGCTTATTATTTACTCTTAAGTCGAGTCGTAGGTGCTAGTCAGCATAGGCTTGCACAAGTAGTGGTACATACATATATATTCGGTGTGAATTGAGAGGAACAAAAAGGTTTAAGAAGCTGCTAGCTAGTTTTCTGGTCCCTGTTTTAGAGCCATGGTCATATCTCAAGTTTAAGCGTACCAGTTAATTAATTAATCATGTTAATTAATTAAGTTCATGACAAAGTCTGAGATTCAGTGTTCCAACTTTTTTGTAATTTATAGCTCATTTAAATCAGAAAAGTAAATATTCAATCTAGAAACAGAATGTGAAATTAGATCGCATGACTGTAGTTGTAGATTAATCAATCAATTTCTATAAATCGGAAGAATGGAAGTCAAGTTAACTTTGTGTCCGTCGAATACATGTTCACTGCTAGTCGGATATTCGATTCGATCCCATCCGTACTGATTTAAATTGATATTGATTGGCTTGAAAAATATCCGATTCGGAACCCAATCCGATAAAAATGACCCTAATAATAAATGAATCGTATATTGATTTAGGTTGATCCGATCCGCTTATTCACAAGCCGATCCGTTTAATTATATAATAATATATTATATAATATATATAGTAATATTTTTAAAATATTTTATAATGTAATAAGTTACATTATTAAAAATCCTAAACCTTATACATTCCAGCCTCCAAAATTTAACGTCAATATATTTTTTGTATTTATATTTTAATGTCAATTTTTTGTATTAGAAACTTGCATTTATAATTTAAACATGTTCAGACAGTGATTTTTGTTAATGGATGAATGGTTACCTATATTTACTTGTACTGCAGCGAGAACGAGGCGATGTTCAAAATGTAAGCTAGGAAAAAAATAAATTTCTTTTTTTCGAAATATTTGACTTCATATATTTCTTTTATTCAATTTGAACTTGTGATTTATGTTTTTTTAAACATTGTTTTTGAACAATAAAATTATTAAAATAGTTTAAATTTTTAATTGCTACTAAAATTTACACACTGGCTTTTAGATTGTAACTTCTCAAATTTTACTAATTTTTAAAATGGTGAATGATATATTTCGATATGATTATTTTTTATTTTTAAAAATAAATGGAGCAATGGATATTCAAAATCCGATCCGTTTATCCATTAAACTAAATGGATTGAATATGGATCGACCTCTAAAATATCCGAGATATGATCCGATCGGATCCAAATTCGATGAAAACAAATGGATATAGATATAGATTTAGATCTATCCGATCCAAACCCGAGACCTATTCACCCCATTTGTGCAATTCCCGCACTGAGGGGAAGAACTTATAACTTGGTCTCTTAAGTGGTAATAGATTTACTATTTATTAAGTTAATATAAATTGAACAATATTTATAATATATTTAGGAACTAGAAGAAGTTCCTAAATATTAGCGTAAATTTCCATTGAGAGCAAAAGGTATATAAGTCATTGTGAATTCAACGAAAAAAATCGTATTCAAAGCCGATATTGAGCATAAGCTGATTATGCTCTCGAATGAGGCACGTAAAAAATGAAAGTTTACCGACACATTTTTAATTTTACATTAAAGAGCAGAAGAAAAAATTTATGATATATAGGAGCACAAAAATAAATTAGGATATAAACATATAAAAGTTTGTAATGATTTTGCTAGGAAAGTTATTAAAAAAATATTTCTTTCGTCAAATGATAATTTACATATATTTGATTCGTATTGCTTGGGATTTACAATTCCTCAAGTCCTGACCGCATCCATCCTAACTCCTCACCGGTAGATATTCTATACGGGAAATCAATTGCATAATTAGAGACTCTGAATGCTTAGGGCTCTATTACAGACGTTTATCACAGAAATCTAGTTTTACTTGCTGCTCAGACTTACTCATACCACCTGTGGCGTGAACGTAATGACAGGGCGCATGACAAAGGTTATATCAGTCCTGGGAAGCTTCTAAATGGAATCGTGGTGGACATTAAGGCTCGATGTCACTCCTGTCTTTGGTTCAAACAATGCCACAATTTTGAAACTTTCAACACTTGGATAGATTCTTATTTAGTTTCTTAGTTTTTAGTTCGGGTTGTTATGCCCTTAGCTCCTGTTGCTTTCTATGTGCAATCTTTTTTAGATTGCTCCTAGATAGTCCAATCTTTGTTCTGCTTTCAGCAAGGGTAAATCCCTGCCTATTCTTTTAATATATATATCAATTTAGCAAAAAAAAAAAAAAAAATTGCATAATTAGTTTCACATGTATGCTTTTTGTATGCGCTTTCGTCGTAGATAATCATTTTTCCTGCAGTGAATTAAGGCAAGATGTAAAATATTAGGTCGTGAACTGTGTGGGCTGGTGCTGAATTGGTGATTGCCCAGCAACACACGGCAAAACTGGTCAATACACTAGTTATTTTTTTTCTTAGATGTTTATGTTGTACTTTCTATAAATTAATACCTTATGATACCGTTGGAAGCACGGGCCGAGAGAATTAATTTAAATTAATCATTAATTTTTTATTTTAACCAAATTTAAAAAAACTTCATTAAAAAAATTGTATTTATAATAGAATTTCAACAATTTGGGAGATCAGAATCTAGGGTGAAATCAAGATAGAGATGAAATTAAATTTGATACCGCAACACCATTAAAACGGGATTTTACTTATTAATAAAAATTATTTAAAATTTAATTTATATAGATACCTTTATTCTTTACTAAGAGGATTTATAATAAAAGAATTGTAATTATTTCTAACACTTTTTTATTTTATTAAGAAATAATATATAGAATCCTAGGAGAAATAGAAATATATGGGGTGGAACCAAAATAAGGATGAAACCAAATTTGGTACTAATTTATTATTTTTTGAAAATCAAGAAAACACAACAAACATTATTTTTATAGATACATTATTGTCGTAACTAAGAAGATTTATAATAAAAGAATTGTAATTATTTGACAAAAAAAAAAAGAATTGTAATTATTATAATTTCAATAATTTTATTAAAAAATAATACAGAATCCTAGGAGAAATAGAAATATTGGGGTGGAACCAAAATAAGGGTGAAAGCAAATTTGGTACCGAAGTACCGATTTCACATATTAATAAAGATTATAGATTTGTAAGTAGATTGCATCCTGCTGGTGTTTTACCCGTTGATGGAATTTTACCTGCGGGTGTTATAATAGGCCCATTGGTGGAGTTTTGGACATAGAATTCTAGTAGAGGAGTTTAGAGAACCAAAATTTGGTGCAAACAAAATTTGATACAAACTAATACTATTCAAAAAAAGATTTCATTTATTAATAATGGTTATAAATGCATATTTTTCACTACTTGCACACTCTTCTTCTATCCAATAAATCCAATCTAATATACTATATAACAGCTTATAAGTACCAATTTAAGCATATCATTGATCTACAATACTGCCAACAACATGTTGGTGCAGTGGTTGAGCCATTGGCCTCCTTAGGTCAGGGTTCGACTCTTGCGTGTGCGTAAGTTTCTTAGTTTGTATTAGGTTTCCTTTCTGTATTTGTATTTCTGTATTTGTAATGGCCGGGGGTCCTTCGGAAACAGCCTCCCTATTGTATAGGGGCATGGTCTGTGTACAGCTACCCTCCTCAAACACCACTTTGAGTGGTATTATAACTGAGTAAGCTAAGTTTTTTTTTATTGATCTACAATACTAATAAGTTACTTTTAAGTAATTTTTGCTAATGCAAACAAAAACTAATAAGTTAATTTCAAGTCATTTTTGCTAATGCAAACAAAAATAATAATTTGAACTGGACAATATATTGAGGAAAACAAACATATGCTATCAATCTCACCGTCAGAGCTCCAAACAATCAACTAGTCATATTCAAGTTATGAATAGACATATTGTTAAGATAAATTAGCTTATAATCCGTGTAAAGCATCGGTTACTTTTAATATTTTTAAAATTTATTTATAGTATAATATAATATTATAAATACGAATTTTAATATGTTATTGGAATAATTTGAAACTTACATCTTTGTATATAATAATTTTTAGTGTTAAATATAAAATAATATGTTGGTGGTGGGAATCAAACCTTAGACTTCTGTATATAACAACTTTTAGCATTGTTGTATCTAACGGTCATGATCTATTTGAGTTGAATATCTAACGGTTGTAAATGAGGGATAATAAAAAATGAGGAATAACCAAAAAACGGTTAACCAAACTACAAATTATACACCCTTTCGCTTATTATAGTATACTAGCTTATAACCCGTGCAAAGCACGGGTTATTTTTATTTTTTTTTTTAAATTTATTTATAGTTTAGTATATATAATATTTTAAACATTATTTTTAGTTTAGTATTAAATCTAAATTAATATGCTGTTGGTGGGAATCGAACCTTCAACCTTTCTATATAACATAATCTAGTATTAATTTTATATTAAAATGTTGTTGGCGGGATTCGAACCTTAGACCTTCAAATTTTAGTATTGTTGTATCTAACGGTCATGATCTATTTGAATTGAAGATCTAACGGTTGTGAATGGGGATAACCAAAAATAAGGGGATAACTAAAACTAAGGGGGTAACCAACTACAAATTATACCCTCTTTTGCTTATTATAATATAGTATAGATACTAACCTATACCCCGTGCCATGCACGGTTTTTTTAAATTTAAACAATATTTTATTTATATATTAATAATTATATATTTCATATATATTAATATAATATTGGCATAATATATACTATTCTATAAATTCCGAAACATTGAAAGTTTTGGTACCTGTTTTTTGGTACTAAGTGAATTATAAAGATATATATATATATATATATATATATATATATATATATATATATATATATATATATGATATCTATACTATTAAAATTCCTAAAATAAATAATAACATAATATAATTAATGGTAAGTAGTCGATTGCCTTTTTTCACATTTACTTTTAATTGAAGATATTATCTTTTATAAACACCTACTAATCTTATAATCATATATATATACCCGAAAATATCACATCATATTTTTCAATTATTAATAAAATATATTAAAAATATGTATACGTTGTTTATAAAAACATCAATCGTATCATATCTTACAATCATTAATATTTCCTTTCAAATTACAACATGTTACCTTTTTAATTTAAAACACTAAAACAGTTGGGCATAGGTGAAGAATTTTAATTCAAACATAATTAAAAGAGTATGTAATTGAATATTAATTGGAGTGTAATTAAAATAATTTGTTATTAAGTTAAATAAAATTTTTATGCATTTTAATTTATTTTTTTCATTTTTAGAAGGTGTTAACAACCATTTTGGGAAGGTGTTAACCAACTATCAACTAATCAATTATACCATATTTCGCTGATAAGCCAAATTTCTAACATTTTGAAATTTTAGAAAAACTCGTAATTTAACACATACCTATGCTCACGTAAACATAGGGCGTGGGAAGGCAGAGGCGTGGGCATAGCCGTAGTAGAACTATACTATCTACTACTCTATCTATATACACATAATTCATCTTCTGATCTGTTCTACCAGTGCATGCATACTGTTTTAGTGGTCGTATAATTATTAAATATGTACATTTATATCTATATATGGTGGTCCAGTTTGCAGGCTTTATTCTAATTAGCTGCCATGGTAGTATATATAATTCTTTTATTCTCTTTCTGTAGATGCTGATCACTGAATCTGTAAAGATCTCTTCGCATGACAGTATTCATTTTCTTTTTGTTATTACTATTCTTTGCGTCATGACTAGTGACGAACTTTTCAAAATTATTACGAGGGTAACAAGATCTCTTAAAAGCTAGCTATGAAAATTGTACTACACCCTCCATGTGTTCTATGGCAGTTCTTTTTCATATCGTATTAACATGTTATTTTATAGAATATTTACACACAGACGCATATTAAAAGTCCATAGATTGTATTCCTACGTAAGTTTTAAGGATTTACATATATAGAATATGAAAAAACTGATAAATAAAGTCAATCTCAAACAGCAATATAAGTCATATTTATTTTTTCCTGAAACCAGAATAAGGCCTCCGATTGTCTCCTGAAGTTTTTTTTTTTTTTTTTTTTTTGGAAATTTCGGTGTGTATTTGGGATCTTAAACAAAATCAATGAAGCCAGTGATAAATCCAAATGGAAACTGTGTTGTAGTGCGAGATGGACTCATAAAACAATTCAAGGGTGGGGAATATGGGCAGAGCCGGCCTAGAGTAAGGCAATTAAGGCGAACGTCTAGGACACCATCTGAATGAGGGGCATCAAAATTTTTATGCAAACATATGTATAGTATAATTAAAAAATTTATGAATTCATAAAAAAAAATTAAAGAATTGGAGGGCACCAAATTCTTTATACATATTTTAGATTCTAAGTTGAAATCTCATGAAAAGGAATAATGATCATTTTGTAAGTACTATGATTTCTTGGTTTGAGTTAGAAGTGCATATGGAGAAAAATGAAGCAATTAATAAGATTGAACAACGGATCAAATAAGAAATAGAAGTTGGTAAAGTTCCTGGTCATAGTAATTGCAATTGCAAACCCTTCTTGCAATAATTTAGCATTTCAATGAAATTCCAAATAAAAGTTAAAGAGTTTTATACACAATTTGTGATAGATAAGGATACCAAATGCACACATTTTGTGATAGTTCAGGATATAAAATGATTTGAACTCTTTAGCAAGCTTGAAGCGGTTCTTAGTGATCTCAGAATTAATGTTGACAATATTAGAGGACAAACATATTTCACGATTTTGGGTTGCTTATCAATTTCTTTGAATTTGCTGCTAGACAAAAAAAAGGGAAATGAGAAATTTTGTAACTTCATTTACAATGACATGTTGCTAGTGACATTTCTGTACTTGAAGTTGGTTACTATAGTTAGTCACATTCGGTCGTAGCCTAACTAGGTGATTCTAATATAAATGTGGTATGTTAGCATATACTTTCTTTGGCTATCAAAGAAGATACTAGCTAGCAAAATGTATTATTGTGCCCAGTTCACTTTAAAATGATGGCCTGCCAGAGGAATTATTGACAGAAGTGTGCCATATTGTTATGATGTTATATTCTTAACTTTAAGTTCAAGTTTTTATTTTATCACTATTATTTAGTGGTTACTACTCATAAACAATGCTATGATTACTATTTTATTGAGTGAAGACTGTGTTATTACTATCTTTTAATATTTAACATAAATGTATAAGGGGCACCATTTTATAACTTCGTCTAGGTCACCCAAATCTCTAGGACCGGCCCTGAATATGGGTTCGGATGTGCATGCTCAAGCTGGAATGATTTGCACAGCACGGCCAACTGATTACTATGTTGTGTTCATCAAGTTGGGTTCTCTCCAATCAATTTCCGTAAATTTGTTCAGTTTTCTTTCTATCTTTTGAGAGAAATGCAAATGTCAGTCGTAGTGTTGCTCCAACATGTTATGAACAAATATCATCTATTGTTGTCTGTTGAATTGTTCCGGTGCTTCATTACAAAAGAAGGTGGCATGAAATCTAGAAGTTGTCAAAAAGACACAAACTTATGAATGCATGATAACGGAAGGGTGCATAAGAAGTTAAATGGCAGATGTGGTAGAAAATTCTACAAAATTTAATCAATTTCGTCCTTTAGGACAAGGATGATATATATGAAAGACAGGGTATTTGTAATGATCTAACAAAAATAAATGAAACTACTAGCATTAGGTTGTCTGTGTCCTAGTCCAAAAACAAAGCCCAACCAACACTAGAGCCCAATAGACAGACTCCCAGAGTCCAAGAGCATAGTGTCCACTCTCCACGTCAGTCTTGGTATAAATGTATCTTTCCTGATCACGAAATGAAATGAAAATGACCCATACTTTACTCACCTCTTTGCAAGGGTGAACAAAAAACCGAATTGAAACCGAAACTGGTCAAAACCGAACCGAAAAAATCGAAACCGAAATCGAACCGGCGGTTGCGGTTTTTTATTTTTAAAAACCGAGACTTTCGGTTCCGATTATAGGTTCAAACCGAACCGAAAAAACCCGAAACAGAATCGATTATTTATATAAATAAATAAATATTCATATTTCATAATGACTTGAAGTTTTCTTGTGACTTGTAGAAGGTATTAATATTTATTTAATTTTTTTTCTTTTAGCAGGTTGTTACACCCATAGCACCTTTAAGTCAGCAGGTATTGCTCTAATTTCATCGTTATATAAGTATTATTATCATATGACGTCTAATTGTAATTTTCCAATTAAAGTGATAGTCTGCTGCTTTATCACTATAGATAGATAAGGGGTGAGTTTGACATTGCAAAACCATTTTAGAGGTTCTAATTGCAGGCATTATTTTTCATGTTCCGTTAAGAATGAATAACAACTTATTGCCTTGTAATTATTTAGTGATAGTTTTGAAAATTGTTGTATGAATACTTTTGGACGATTTATGTTTTTATGGTAGAACTACTTTTTTAATTATTTGTAATACTTTCTTATTTTTATTTTATTCGGTTTTAAAACCAAAACCGAACCGATAAAAACTGAACCGGGGTTTTAAAACCGAAACCGAAACCGATCGTTCGATTACAGTTCTGGTTTTCGATTTTTAAAACCGAGGACTTCCGGTTTCGGTTCCAGTTTTACCCAAAAACCGAACCGAACTGGGGATTTGCTGTCCCTTACCTCTTTGTGTCACGGTATCTTTTTCACTACATTTATGGAATGTCGAGGATGGATATGTTGTTAGACTATCTTTTGAATAAAAATTAATAGCTTTTTATTTTATTTGTTTTGAAACTCATGGTTTTAATTTTGTAACTTATGCTTTTAATTTTGTAACTCATGTACTGATTATTTGATGGAGGTTACAAAATTATTGGCTTGGGGGTTACAAAATTATTATATGAGGGAGTTACATTTTTCTACTACTATATAAGTAGACATTTGCTTCATGGTTTTATACACAAAAATATACAAGTTTTCATTGCATTATTCTTAGCTCTAGGGTCAGTTGTTTCTGTGAGATAGAAAGCGTATTTGTTCCGTTCGTAGAAGGTGGGTCTTCAAGTGCTTAAGATCACATTAGCTTGTTGTATCCTGGGAGACGGAAGCCAACACACCTTCAAACACCACATGGAAGGGGCTTATCTGTTTTAAGGATAGCTTGGTTTTCACGTGCCTCAAACATATTTTTCGGTATTTTCTTGTTATAATCTTGATTTCAGGTATATTCTTGCTCTATACCTCCTACAAGCTTAAAACAGATAAAATAATTCATATGAATTGGTTTAGTCTATAAACTAATTTGTTTGAATATGTTCTCGGGAGTATAGTTTCTTAAGATCACTTTGTTTTTCTTAATGGATTAATATTATATGCATGTTGCTCTGTTTTACTTTAATCCGTCTTGCAATTACTGCTGATTTTGCCATGCTTTTTAACCTCCTGCTATCTCACTCATACACTATTCTGCATAATTCTTATATAATGATATTTGTTACTGAATGAGATTGTGTAACTTGTATCACTTGTAAATCTTTATTAGATAATTGTAAGCTTCTTTGTTTCATGATAGCCTTTTTTTAACCTCTTATTGGTGTAGTGGTTTTTTTTAAAAGAAAAAGAGAAAAAAAATTGATGATTCGAGATATATCATTGTTTAATGTCAGAGTGGTTCCTCTTAAAATACCATGCTTGTTGCTAATTGGTTTCGGTGATGTATGTTAAATCTGGATCAGGTTGTGTATTAGGCTTTAATGTCAATAAAATCTTTCTTTTATTTGTGTGTTACTCTAGAAATTTGTAACGTCTTGGCATATTTATTCTTGTTATTTTTCTGTGTTAATTTGTTAGATCCGTTTCTTTTTATTGACAACAGTATGCTACTTCTATTACTGGAGTTTTGTAATATGTAGTTAGAGACTATTTTTTTATTATATAGGCTTGCTACAGAACTCTGGCATGTTACACAAATAAATATGTAGGTTTTTTTCCCATGCTGGTGGTGTCAAGGTTGTCATGATATGCTAATTGGTTTCTAAAATGCATGCATGTCTTGTCCAATTAGACATGAATTCTTATATTTAAGCTACTAGTTATATAATATTAATATGACTTAAGTGATGTCATCTCCATGCTTCTGGTCTTAATGTTCAAGTTTATAATATGAAAGAATTAGCTTGTACTATTTTGCAATTACAAGTTTACTTGCTACTTGCATGAAGATATAATGTTCTACATATTTATGTGATGTGCCATATGCTATCTGCTATCTGAATAGTCTATTATTTAGTTTTATATTAAATACGTGGGCTATTATCAATGATTGGTTAGATTTGCTGTCAACCTTTTTTGTGTTATAAGATGATTAATTGTTAGTCTTTTAAAAGATTTATTTATAGCTTTTTCATAGTAACCGGAATGCATGGATATGTGTTCTCTTGTCAGTAGAATAACGTAACGTAAGTTGTGTCATACTCTTTTTATAGTGTCATAACGACGCGGTTTATTTGGTCTCTTCGCAATATTTTATAAAATTGCATTTTGTGAATTGGAATAATAAAGTGATAATTAATTGGTAATCTTGATTTCAGAGATGACTGGAGTTGACGGAAGTAGCTTGTCTGGTGATGGGCATGTGACTGCTGAGGCAGTGCCTAATGCGACGACCCTTGTGGTGTCAAATACGGCTGTATCGGTTACCGCTCACGCGGAAAAACCGGATAAATTCAGTGGGATGAATTTCAAGAGGTGGCAACAAAAGATGTTGTTCTACCTAACCACCTTGAACCTTGTGAGGTTCTTGACTGAGGATGCACCTAAGCTGAAAGAAGGTGAAACCAATGTTCAGCTTGTTATTGCGGCCCAAGCTTGGAACCACTCGGATTTCTTATGCATAAATTATATAATGAACTGTTTGAGTGATTCACTGTACAATGTGTATAGTGTGCTGAAAACGTCCAAAGCTTTGTGGGACTCACTCGACAGAAAGTATAGAACCGAGGATGCGGGCACTAAGAAGTTTATAGCATCCCAACTTCTTGAGTTTATGATGGTGGATTCCAAGAAGGTGGTTAGTCAAGTTCAAGACCTTCAGATGATCATGCATGACATGGAAGCTGAGGGAATGCCCATGAATGAAGCCTTCCAAGTAGCCGTTATTATTTAGAAATTGCCCCCCGGTTGGAAGGACTTCAAGAATTATTTGAAGCTTAAGCGAAGGAGATGACATTGCAAGACCTTGTCTTGAGACTCCGAATTAAGGAGGATAATAAGAATCGGTCTGTCTCTTCCTCTAGTGCTAATGTTGTGGAGGTCAAGAAGAACTCCAAGTTCAAGAAGGGGAAACCAGACAAGAGGTCCAACTTGGGACCTAAGGGTGGAGTATCTAAAAAGAAATTTCAAGGAAAGTGTTTCAACTGTGACAAGATGGGTACTGAGTGCAGACTACCGAAGAGGAAGAAGCACGAGGCCCACATGGTGGATGATGTGGCTCAAGATATATCTGAAATCAGTCTCTCTGCTATGGTGTCCAAAGTGAACCTAATCGGCTCCAACCCGAAAGAATGGTGGATTGACATTGGTGCTACAAAGCATATATGCTCTAGCAAGGAGTTGTTCCACACCTTCACACCAACTGAGACTGGAGAGAAGCTGTTTATGGGAAACTCTGCAACATCTGAAGTCCTTGGGAAAGGCAAGGTTGTGATGAAGATGACCTCGGGCAAGGAATTTGCTCTCAATGATGTCCTCTATGTGTCGGAGATACGAAGGAACTTGGTTTCTAGCTCGTTGCTAAACAAGCATGGATTCCGCATAGTGATTAAATCTGATAAGGTTATTTTGTCCAAGAAAGGAATGTTTGTGGGAAAAGGTTATGTAACCGAGGGGTTATTTAAGCTTAATGTAATGACTGTGATGAGTATTAATAAGAATAATTCTTTTGCTTACTTGCTTGAGTCTTCCAATTTATGGCATGGTAGACTAAGTCATGTTAATTATGAAACAATATGTAGATTAATTAACTTGAACCATATACCGACATTCCAAATTAGTTCGAAGCACAAATGTGAAATTTGTGTAGAGGAAAAATTAACAAGATCATCTTTTCAAACGATTGAAAGACATACAAAACCCTTGGATTTGATTCACAGTGATGTGTGTGATTTAAAATCAAATCAAACAAGGGATGGTTATAAGTACTTTGTCACATTTGTGGATGACAGTACAAGATTTTGTTATGTCTATTTGCTTAAGAGCAAAGATGAAGCTATAGAGAAGTTTGAGCTCTATAAAATTGAAGTTGAAACTCAACTTAAGGGAAAAATTAAAGTAATAAGAAGTGACCGAGGTGGTGAATATGTATCACCTTTTGGTGAGTTCTGTGCGAAACTTGGAATTATTCACGAGGTCACTGCACCGTATTCGCCTCAATTCAATGGGATTGCTGAGCGTAAAAATAGGACCTTGAAATAAATGTGCAATGCGATGTTGCTAAGTTCAGGGTTGCCTACCAATATGTGGGGAGATGCTGTCACATCATCAAGTTATCTTTTGAATAGGATACCCCGAAAAAATCACGAGCTAATTCCCTATGAATTATGGAAAAGTAAGAAGCCTTCCTATAAATTCTTACGAGTGTGGGGGTGCCTTGCAAAGGTTCTTGTACCAGAACCAAAGAGGGTGAAAATCGGTCCAAAAACAATGGATTGTATTTTTATTGGGTATGTGCCTAACAGTACGGCATATAGATTTCTTGTGCATAAGTCAAAAATCCCTGACACACACAAGAACACAATAATGGAATCGAGAAATGCTTCATTTTTTGAACATGTGTTTCCACATAAGTTAAATGAAAGTTCAAGTTCATCGAAACGGACACGTGAAACTAATTCTGAAAATGAATATAGTGGTGACGAGGAACAAGAAAGCATGGATGAACTTGAAACAGAGGATGCACCTCATCGAAGCAAAAGAGCTAGAGTAGAAAAATCCTTCGGGGTGGATTTTTTAACTTACTTGCTCGAAAATGAACCACAGTTTTATTCAGAAGTTGTGCATTATCCGGATGGTCCTTTTTGGAAAAAGGCTATCAAGAGTGAGGTTGATTCTATTATGCAGAATCATACTTGGGAATTGGTGGATCTTCCTCCGGGTTGTAAACCACTAAGATCTAGATGGATTTTCACGAAGAAAATGAAAGAAGATGGATCCATAGATAAGTACAAAGCCCGAATTGTGATTTAAGGTTTTCGTAAAAAAAAAGGCATTGATTATTTTGACACGTATTCTCCTGTAACGAGAATGGCGTCTATAAGGATGATCATTGCTATTGCAGCATTACGAAATCTTGAAGTGCATCAGATGGATGTAAAAACTGCCTTTCTGAATGGAGATTTACATGAAGAAATCTACATTAAGCAGCCTGAGGGTTTTGTGGTTCCTGGATTGGAACACAAATTGTGTAAATTAGTGAAGTCAATATATGGCTTAAAGCAAACGCCACGAGATTGGTATCAAAATTTTTTTACAGTGTTATATTGTCGAATGGATTTAAAATCAACGAATGTGACAAGTGTGTATATGTCAAAGATACAATAGAAGGATACGTGATTCTGTGTCTTTATGTTGATGACATGTTCATCGTTGGTAGTAATGACAAAATGGTAAAATCTACCAAAGGCATATTACATTCAAGATTCCACATGAAAGATATGGGCTTAGCTGATGTGATTCTAGGGATAAAGATCTTTAGAACACCAAGTGGACTTATGCTAAATCAGTTACATTACGTTGATAAGATCCTTGAGAAATATAATAAAGATGATTCTAGTGTGTCAAGAACCCTTTTTTATATGACTTTACATCTATCGAAAAATAAAGATGAGGGTGTTTCTCAAGGAGAGTATGCTAAAGTAATAGGAAGTCTGATGTACTTAATGAATTGTACACGACCAGACATTTCCTTTACTGTTAGTAAGGTAAGCCGATACACGAGTAATCCAGGTGTGGATCACTGGAAAGCGATAACTAAAGTGCTTAGGTACTTAAGGTATACACGTGAGTATGGATTGCATTACTCAAGATATCCTGCTGTCCTAGAAGGGTATAGTGATTCAAACTAGATAAATGGTGTGAAAGGATCAAAGTCCACAAGCGGATATGTTTTTACGCTAGTAGATGGAACGATCGCATGAAAATCTTCGAAACAAACGGTGGTGACCAAGTCTACCATGGAGGTTGAGTTTGTTGATTTGGATAAAGCAGGAGAACAAGATGAATGGTTATGCCAATTTTTAGAGGATATTCCAAGATGGGAATTGCTAGTGCCACCACTTTGTATACATTGTGATAGCACGGTAGCAATTGGTACAGCTGAGCGTGTACTATATAATGGAATGTCGAGGCATATTCGTCGGCGACACAATTCCGTTAGACAACTACTCTCAACTGGAGTTATCACTATTGATCATATTAGGTCAAAAGATGACACTGCGGATCCGCTAACCAAAGGGTTAACACGAGAGTTAGTTGAGAAATCATCGAAAGGAATGGGACTAAAGCCCATAACAAAAGTCGGTACAAAGGAAATCCAACCTTGTTGACTGGAGATCCCAAGATCTAGGTTCAATGGGACAACCTAACTATAAAGACTTAGTGAGATCACTGTGGGGGTTTTACTCTCGGGTCCATTCCTATGATGAAAAACAGTGATAAAATTTGGGTAAGGCTAAGCTATGCTTTTAATGATCCTTATGTGTCCATATGTCAAACAAATAATACTTTTGTATTGTTCAAGAGATCACCTATGTGAGTGAAGTGGGGTCGCTTCAAGAACGAATTGTGGGGGCTAATTCTGGGAAAAACTCACAGAACCAGGCCAAAGCTCAGGACCAAAATGGTCTTAACAGTGAGAACGAAACAAATATAGGGAAAGACTCCAGTGGGGGATGTATCATCATTTCACAAAATAGAAGGGCAGTTCAAGGTCAACGCGACTACTGAAATTCTAGAAATGTAAATATGTTCTTGCAAGAGAAGGTTCAAGGGTGTACGCCTACTTATCCTATGCTGGTTTCTACCGTGTGCTCTGTCTCCATGTCAAAGAGTCGTTTTGCAATGTCAATTTTTATTCACGTGGGGGATTGTTAGACTATCTTTTGAATAAAAATTAATAGCTTTTTATTTTATTTGTCTTGAAACTCATGGTTTTAATTTTGTAACTTATGCTTTTAATTTTGTAACTCATGTATTGATTATTTATGGAGGTTAGAAAATTATTGGCTTGGGGGTTACAAAATTATTATATGAGGGAGTTACATTTTTCTACTACTATATAAGTAGACATTTGCTTCATGGTTTTATACACAAAAATATACAGGTTTTCATTGCATTATTATTAGCTCTAGGGTCAATTATTTCTGTGTGATAGAAAGCGTATTTGTTCCGTTCGTAGAAGGTGGGTCTTCAAGTGCTTAAGATCAACTTAGTTTGTTGTATCCTGGGAGACGGAAGCCAACACACCTTCAAGCACCACACGGAAGGGGCTTATCTGTTTTAAGGATAGAGTGGTTTTCACGTGCCTCAAACATATTTTTCGGTATTTTCTTGTTATAATCTTGATTTCAGGTATATTCTTGCTCTATACTTCCTACATATGTATAAATATAGAATAAAAAAAAATGAAATGAGAATGTTTTTCTTTTATTAATTTTTTCCATCATCTGCACTTTATTGTTGTTTTTCTAGTTAGGTTGTAACTTTATTTCTCGTAAATTAGTCCTAGATTGTTACAAATTGGTATCATCATTAATCTTGCTACTGATAATTTTTGCTCCCTTCATTTTTTATTATCCTTTATTCACAACCGCTAGATCTTCAACTTAAATAGATCATGATCGTAAGATACAACAATACTAAAAATTGTTATATAAAAATGTTAAAGGTTCGATTTCCAACAATAATATATTACATTATTTTTAATACCAATAATATACAAAAATGTAAGGTTCGAATTCTTTCAATAACATATTAAAATTAATATTTAAAATATTATATTATACTACATTATATTATAATAAATTATAAAAACAATTAAAAGTAATGCGTACTTTACACCGATTATATATAAACTAATAACAATAATTTCAGTGTAATAAAAAGCACTCTAAACGCAAAATAGGAAATTCCCTACAAGTGAGTAACAACAATTCCAAGGCTTAAATGACCACATGCAAAATTGTAACGTTTTTACCTAATAAACGAAGAAAGCATAACCTGATACATTAGTTGAAGCAGTAGCCCAACGCTTCTTGGAGGAACATGAAGACTTCAATGAACTTTACAATATGTATTGCTTAATGAAGAAGACAAGTAAAACAACTATATCTCATTATAGTGTTGAAATGTGTATTTACAAACTTAAGAAATGAACATTACACTAATCCTGGTATTTATACTGCTAATCTATAGAATGACAGTTGTCATCTCTGTAACATAATTTAGTTATAGAATGTAAGGAGTTGTTTGGCTAAATGCTACTTTTAGCTTATTATTGACTAAAGTCAGCATACTATCTTTAGTCTCATTAGCCCCCCTTTTGACTGAGAATGCTTGAATGTTCTTGTTGATGCAGCTTGGTAAATTGTACACTAAATGAACTCTAGATTTATCCACTGCACCATTAGTGTCACAATCTTCAGTAGCCTCCCCACAAATTGAGGACTCTAGAGAAAATGTTAGTCCCAATTTGGAAGAGCAAAACCAGTGAGGTATCTTCCCTAGACCTTTTGTAAGAATATCAGAAGTATTTTCTTTGGAAGAAATCTGAGAAACACAAACCAAACCAGACTTGATCTTTTCACGAATAAAGTGGCAATCTATCTCTATGTGCTTTGTGCGAGCATGATAGACAGGATTAGCAGTCAGATCCACAGCAGACTTGTTGTCACATTTTAAAGGTATAGGACTAGATATAGTAACTCCTAGATCAGACAGCAAATTCTTTAACCAAAGAACCTCACAAGAGGCATCAGCTAAAGCCCTATATTCAGCCTCTGCAGAACTTCGAGATATCAAAGATTGTTTCTTTGCTCTCCAAGAAACAGCCACATTCCCAAGAAGAAAACAATATCCCCCTACAGATCGTCTATCATTAGGATCTGCACCCCAATCACTGTCACTAAAACCATGAAGATTCAAAGTGTTGTTGGCTGAGAAAAATAATCCATGTTGAACTGTTAACTTGAGATACCTTAACACTCTTGTAACAACATTCATATGAGACTCTCTGGGAGCATGAATAAATTGGCTTAATAGTTGGACTGAAAATGCTATGTCTGGCCTAGAAGAAGTGAGATACAATAATTTTCCAACTAAAGCTCTATAGGAAGAAGGATCATCTAACAAAGGACCAGAAGCAGAACTATCATATAATTTGATATGAGGATTGATAGGAACTGAAAGAGGTTTGCAATCCTTCATATTGGCAGAAACAAGCAAATCTGTAATAAATTTGTGTTGACCAAGGAATAAACCTTGATTATTCCTATGAATTTCGAGCCCCGAATAGTACTTTGTAGATCCTAGATCCTTGATACTAAACTTCTTATCAAGAAGAGTTTTCAGAGATTGAATAAGGTAAAAGTCATTACCTGACAATAAAATGTCATCAACATAAACTACTACTGCTATAAAACTGGTGCCAGCAGTAAATGTAAATAGAGAATGATCATTTACAGACTGAACATATGCAGCATCCAAGAGTGCAGTAGTGAGTTTGATAAACCATTCCCTGGAGGCTTGCTTTAATCCATACAAAAATTTGATCAGTTTGCATACAAGGTTGGAAATAGAAGCATACCCTTTAGGATGATAACCAGGAGGAAGTTGCATATAAACTTCTTCAGATAAATCACCATGAAGAAAAGCATTGTTGACATCAAGTTGTTCTATTAACCAACCCTTAGCAACAGCAATAGCTAGCAAACTTCTAACTGTTACCAACTTCACCACAGGAGCAAATGTCTCATGGTAATCAAGCCCTGCAGTTTGTGTGTAACCCTTTGCAACCAAACGGGCTTTGAACCTGTCTATTTCACCATTTGGCTTATACTTCACCCTAAAAACCCACTTACAGCCTACTGTAGTTTTATCAGGAGGAAGAGGCATTACCTGCCATGTATTGTTGTCTTCTAAAGCCTGCAGTTCTTTATTAATTGCTTCAACCCACCTAGGATCCTTAATAGCTTGGTAATAATGAAGAGGTTCAGAAATAACACTAGACTGATTACAATATGCTAGTACCTCTTGTGTATCAGAATCATAAGTGTGTTGAGAAATATGAAGAGAAAATGGATCTGAAACAGTTTTGTTGACAGAATTATCAACAAGTTTGCTTAGTAAAACAGTAGGTTTAGATTTTGATGTTGTTGTAGTAGAATAATCATTCCACCAAGATGGTCGAGTAGAAACCCTAGAAGACTGTCTCAGTGGCAGTGGTGGAACAATAGAATCAGAGACTACAGGTTCAACCACATGAGGAGAAACATTTTCTGTAATAATAAGAGGAGAAATAGGTGTATCAATATGAGGTGAATGTGAAGATGAAGAAACTACAGGGGAGTCTGCTGGAGATGAAATAGATGGGGAAGAAGAAACAATATTATCATTGTTATCATTGCTGAGTCAATGAAGAAAAGTATAAGAATTGCAAGGTGAATTGGATGTGAAAGGTACTGAAGTAGAAGATTTATAATGATAAGGAAAAATATGTTCAAAAAATCTTACATTTCTGCTAACAAAAATGGAATGATTATCCAATCTAAGTAATTTATACCCTTTCTGCAAAATTGGATAACCAATAAAGACACATTGAATAGCCCTAGGTTCCAATTTATCAGAAGGATGAATGGAAGCATAGCAAAGACAACCAAAAGCCTTGAGAAAAGAATAGTCAGATTTCTGATTGTATAAAACCTCATAAGGACACTTATTCTGTAAAACTGGAGTTGGAAGAATATTAACCAAATAAGTTGCTGTCAATAAGAATTCTCCCCAATACTTATGTGGTAAAGCAGACTGAAAACGTAGAGATCTAGTAATTTCAAGCAAATGCTTATGTTTCCTTTCCACTCTAGCATTTTGCTGGGGTGTATGAGTACAAGACCTCTGATGTAATATACCCTTATGGTCAAGAAAATTCATGAAAGAGGAATTAAGAAATTCACTACCATTGTCTGTTCTAATGAACTTAATAGAGGTGTGAAACTGATTTTCAACATAAGCAACAAAATGCTGAAATTTAGAAAAAACTTGTTGTTTAGTAGAAAGAAGAAAAGTCCAAGTTTCCCGACTATGATCATCAACCAAGGTTAAGAAATATTTACAACCTTGAGTAGAAGCAATATGGTATGGCCCCCAAACATCCATATGAAATAAAGAAAAAATAGAAGAAGCATGAGAATCACTATGCTTTGGAAAACTAAGCATTGTTTGTTTTGACAAAGGACAAATAGGACATTCTTTATTACAACCAACAAGCTTATGAATATCAGAGATATGACTCAAAACAGTATTAGGAGCATGACCTAATCTGAGGTGCCAGAGTTTGGAACAAACAACATCAGAATTATTAACAGATGTAGAAAAACATGTAGCTGGAACTGGAACCTTGAAAGATGATGCTTGCACTTGAGTGAGATAGTACAAGCCATCCTTTTCAACACCAGTTCCCAGAATTTTCTCCTTGAGATGGTCCTGGAAAACACATTTGTCATGAGAAAACTGAACAATGATGTTAGAATCATGTGTTAGTTTACTAACTGACAATAGGTTGCAATTGAACTGAGGAACAAACAGGACATTAGATAACTGAATATCTGGAGTAAGTTGAACTATGCCTATCTGTTCCACTTTGATAATCTGATTGTTTGGTAAACCTACATGAACAGGCTGAGAAACCACATGTAATTGAGTAAACAGAGTTTTATTGCAACTCATATGATGAGAAGCCCCTGTATCTATAACCCAAACATTTTGAAGATCCAATTTAGAAAAGGATAGCATAGAATATGCCAAACCTGCCATGCTATTGATGTGATCTTCAGGAGTGGAACATTTGTTGTTGTTAAGCATAAAATTCATCAAAGTGGACACCTGTTGTTGTAGTTGATCAATAGTAGCCTGTGTCTGAGTAGAAACTGCAGTATTAGAAGAAGATGGAGAAGTAGCAGTAGGAGGCATGGTGCCAATAGAGCCAGTAACATGCATAACTTGAGACTTTGCAGCTGGAGAATTAGCTTGGCCTGAATTAAATATTCCTCTGCCCCTACCCTTGGGTGGATAACCAATTAACTTGAAGCAAGATTCCTTAAGATGACCATCCTTATGACAATAGGTGCATTAGAGAGAAGATTTCTTAGAACCAATGCCAGCTGATTCTGTGTTATGTGTGTTACCATATCTTGCTGTGGCAATAAAAGAATTTGGAAAAGTAGTAGGACCTTGTCTCTGCCTTTCCTCTTGTTTGATCAAAGCAAAAGCTTGAGTGACAGAAGGGAGTGGAACCATCATCAAAATCTGCCCCCTTGCTGCAGCAAAACTCTCATTTAATCCTATTAAAAACTGGAGCAATTTCTTTCTTTGTTCCCTTTCTTCCTGCAGTTTGTGTGTTTCACAGGTACAACCAGTTTTGCAAAGAATCATTGGTTCAAGAGCAGTGTACTCATCCCAGAGATTTTTCATTTTATGATAATAAATCTCAACTGACTTATCACCCTGTTCTAAAGCATGAAGATCCTTAAGGACTTGATACACTCTATGACCATTGATACTAGAGAATTGATCATTCAATTCATTCCAGACTTCTTGAGCTGTATTAACAAAATCCATACCATTGCTTATTTCATCATAAACCGTGTTCAAAATCCAACTAAGAACCATGTCGTTTAACCTATCCCATTGAGACCTTAAAGGAGATGAAACCTCAGGCTGAGATACCGTTCCATTAACAATTCCCAACTTATTCTTTGCAGATAATGCAATAGAAAGGGAACGTTTCCATGGACCATAATTTTCAGTTCCAGTAAGTTTCTTGGAAATCAAGATCAAGCCAGGATGATCAATGCTTTGCAAATACAAAGGATGATTAACAGAATTAAAAGAATCCTGATCTGTAGTGTTAGTTACAGGCTCAACAAGAGGTTCAACAAGAGGTTCAACGACATGTATAGTTTCATTTCGAAGCTGAGATGAATTAACAACATTCGCATAACTTCGAGTCATTGTCAATCAATCAGATAACAAGAATTGTCTACTTATTCAATAGAAGTGATGAAATATATCATCCAAGAACAAGATAAGAATGATCAAAACGTCCAAAACAGATCAAAAACACCTAATCACATGAGATTATCAACGATCTCAACAATTTCAACAAGCAAAATCATCATGTTTAGATGAAAATATGCAGAAAACACCAGTTCTGAATGATAATCAGAGAATCAACGATAACGAACAAAGAATCAAAGAAAACAAACCCTAATTGCGATGAGCAATCGATGAAATCATTACATGATAAGACGAGATTGGTGCGGAAGACGATAACAACGATCTACATGATCTTGAAGTGCTCTGAAACCATGAAGACTTCAATGAAATTTACAATATGTATTGCTTAATGAAGAAGACAAGTAAAAGAACTATATCTCATTAGAGTGTTGAAATGTGTATTTACAAACTTAAGAAATGAACATTACACTAATGCTGGTATTTATACTGCTAATCTATGGAATGACAGTTGTCATCTCTGTAACAGAATTTAGTTATAGAATGTAAGGAGTTGTTTGGCTAAATGCTACTTTTAGCTTATTATTGACTAAAGTCAGCATACTATCTTTAGTCTCATTAGAACATTAGTTCGACTATGCTATGATGCAACTTTAAAGAGATATGGAAAAATGCATTCAAGCAGACTGAAAAAAACAGAGGGGAGAACTTTGGGACATTATAAACATAGTCGCTTTTCCCTCTCAACCACCAGTTCAACCATAGACTACTCTGTCAATCAATATCAATCATTTATAATCGCTAGCAAGCAATTCAAATGATAATTGTAAGCTTTCTGACTATAAAATCCAGAAGGAATCAACACTTCAGTTGGTACTTGGCCTACATGGTGGCATGCAAATTTTCTCAGAGGTCTCACATGGAAGATAATAATCTTAGAAGTTGAGAGTTTCCATTTCCATACTCTAGATAATGTCATGGAAAAAATTCAAGACAAGACGGTATTCCTCTTAGTTGGCAGAGGTTAGATTTCCCTAGTAAGCAGTTGGAAGATAAAAAACTTTCAAATAATACAACATTCAGGAAGAGTCCCTCTTCTTTTGTCATTGCGGCAGAGAGAAATGCAGATATTTGTAGAAACCTTGACAGGAAAGACTCTCCATTTGCTCGTGAATCTCTCAAACACAATCGGTGGTGTAAAAGCGAAACAATTCTGTTGGCAAGGCTCTTCCCAACGACGTTTGTACCAACCCTTCTCTTCGGTTTGCATTACGTTGGCAAATTGTTTTCCCAACGGATTTGCCTGCTTTGCCAACGGAATTTTCTGTTATTAAAACTGAAAATTCTTGTAGTGGACCCGGGTCAAAAAAGGCTTAGAACTGTACTGCCAAAGGCTGTTATTTGCTGGTACACCCAGGTCAAATCGATGACCTGACTATTCTTCAGTTGGCGAGGCTCGTACAACTGTCTATTCTGATGGTGAGACACCAGAAGAAGAGCATGTCGAGCATTCTCTTCAAGAATCAATCCAAAAAGGTCGAAGTTCGACTTCAAATTCAGTATCTGGACACAGGGGAAGTAGGTATTAAAGTAGATTTCAATCAGTAGGTACAACAGTTCCTTAAAATGATGCAGAAAATGCTTTTTATGAACGAAAAAATACCTATTTTTCTCAGGGTCTGTCTCCTTTCCAGCTAAGGAGAACGAATACCAAAAGGACAATTTGACTGTGAGATACCAGAACCAGGTCAGGACTTGAACACAAAATGCTCAAATTCCTTCAGAGTGTATGCCAACTGAATGAAGATCCAGTGATCATGGGACTGGTAGCATACCAGCCTGACACATTCAACTCACAAAAAGAGGAGGGAAATTGACAATGTATTTCATCCCGAGTAGGAGCTCCGTTCCTTTGATACACCGCTTCCACCCAGGAGTGTCAAAAGCCTTTAGTCAATAAGCAGATTTTATTTGATCAATAGGAAATTGCCAACATCTGTACTTAATTGCTCATGTCACGAGTGAGCTAAGTACATGTTTATCCTCAACTTCCCTTACATAGGCCTCCATTTTTATTTTTACTCGATAGCATAGAGTTGTGGATGGTTGAATATTGATGGTTAGCGAATCAAAAAAGGATGTTCACAAGTGATGAAGAGATCCTTTCACTCAAAAACAAACTTAAGATGTAAAACTGAGTGAGATTTTATCATTAGGTTAC
The DNA here is from genome assembly GCA_036435485.1 of Saposhnikovia divaricata. Taxonomy (NCBI): domain Eukaryota; kingdom Viridiplantae; phylum Streptophyta; class Magnoliopsida; order Apiales; family Apiaceae; genus Saposhnikovia; species Saposhnikovia divaricata. Next base: position 58,969,106 of record CM071597.1, on the reverse strand, counting down.
ATTATTTATTTAGTCATTTATTTAATCATTATGTTATTGATTTGTATTTCTATTAATTGAATGGTTGTTTTATTATGATGTTGATATGGGCTAAAAATAATTCTTAAAGACACAATTAATGTTGCATTAATTAGACCTAACTTGGTCCAGATATGAAGCCCATTTACGAGGCCCAAAACCCTGATTAGATATTAATTTCGTAATTAATATTAAGGGTGATAAACAGCTCAGCAATAAGAGTCAGACAAGGAAACAAAATCTTTATGAGTAGCCCCCAAGGTAACAAAATCAACATGGAAACAGACTCCTACATGGAAGGAGTCTAGAACTTTCCTCACACTACGGGGAATATGGCCTAATGTAATGCCCTCCTAATGTTACATTAGGCCCAAAATCCGTTACAGTAGACCTAATGTAACGGTATGGAGCGTTACATCCGCGGCCGCTACATTTGGTACCTAATGTAACGTTTTTTGGACCCTACTGTAACGGTAAAATATCGATACATATGATGCCTAAGGTAACAGTATAGCAACCAAATGTAATGGTTTTTGGCGTTACATTTGAATTAACCAGAAATTATTTTGAAGCTACGTGGCACTCTATTATTCTGCCACGTGGCACTGCCACGTGGCACTTAGTGGGTCCCACATGTTGTTGTGGTAGTGCCACGTGTCACTGCCACGTGTCACCTGTGGGTCCCACATGCTGACGTGGCAGTTCCACGTGTTACTGTCACGTGTCATCTGGTGGGTCCCACATGCTGACGTGGCAGTTCCACGTGTCACTGCCACGTGTCATCTGGTGGGTCCCACATGCTGACGTGGCAGTTCCACGTGTCACTGCCACGTGTCATCTGGTGGGTCCAACATGCTGACGTGTCATTTCCACGTGTCATCTGGTGGGTCCCATCCACGTAGCCTGCCACGTGTCATTTATGGTCGTTTTATATACCTACTGTAACATTAATTTTATTCTACTGTAACATTACATATGCAAAATGTAACACTAATATTATGTAATGTAACTGCATTTAAACCATAAATGTAACACTAGATAAGCAAATGTAACACTACATTAAACATAATTTGCAATGTCTGCTTTGTTTTTGAAATAGCCATTACAAACTAAACATCCAAATCCAAACATCCCAACAACCAATTCAGTCCAACATCCCAACCACCAATACCATCCAAACATCCTAAACTCCATACCATTCTAAAACAACCTCCAACATCCCAAAACAACCTCCAACACCATCAAAGTACTTAGTAAAACAGTTCAAACAATCTAGGCAATACCAAAATACGAGAACAACAAGATAAAAGTTCAATACAAATAGTAAAACAACAGTGTTTTAACGGGGGGTCCTGCCTTGAGTGGCAGGAGTGATAGGAGTGCCGTTTTCGTCGGCATCACTTGAAAATGTGGCACAGAAGTCGGTGAAATCAATCTTCATCTCCGGATTTGCCTCTCCTATTTTTTTCACCAACCAAGCCATGTTTTCCTGGACTTTTCTGTTGACCTTGGCTTCCATTTCAAGCTCTACATTCTGAGTGATCTTCGCAGTCAGCTCCTCAACATAATTATCTGCAACTGGAACAGCCGGGTCTGTGGACGAAACTGATTTACCTTGCCTTCCCACCAACCAATCCGGTCGATTCTTTTTTCTAGGAAGAATCACATCTGCATCGTTTCCTTCAATCAACTTATCCTCAATGCCCTTCTGCAAGAAAAAGTTTCATCATTTTTTGCGAGGTAATAAACCACATATTGCCCCTCTTCTAGCATATACTTACTAGCCCTGTAGCCCAGATAAAATACAAACTAAATCCAAAGCAGTCAGATACAGACATATGAAACAGGCAATGGCATTGCCAAAAAGACAAAAGGGAACACGGACACCTTTATCACAAAATCTCTATAGCACACAACAACTTAAAAAGTTTCTATAATCGTTAATACCCTTCTTTTACAAAATCTGGAAAAAAACCCATCATAACTAAAAGCTCAAACTAATCGAAAATTCAGTAAATTTGAACCTATTTTATCTTTTGCTAAACTTTCAACATTAAAGTTCCAATCTTTATTGCCCCTTTCTAACCCCTCCACTTGATTCCTCACAAAACCATTCAAATTCAGCACTAAAATCCCAAAATAAAAAAAAAAAAAACCCAAATCTCAAATTTGTACGAAAATCACACCAACCAATCTCAAAATGCTCATAAAAACAATAAACAAAAAGTGGGCAAACAAGAACAAAAACACTTACGCAGAAGAAGAGGGGCCAAAGAGAGGATTCTCCTTGAGAGGTTGAAAAGAAAATCTTTTAAGAAACTTAGCCACACAATCACCTCTAGATTCAAACGTGTACTAAAAAAATTCATAGACTTACCAATTTTTTGTTAATTTCATCCGGATTGGACTTGTATTTGCGCCCTGGCTTGCGTTTACGACTTTTGAAAAACATTTTAGCATCGGACGGGGAGGCATTATTTGGATCTTTATTTTTCTGGCATGTATTAGAAACATCATTTACATTAAGATCACTGTGATAATAAAGTAAAATATGGCAGCTAGTTTCTAAGTGCAAATTAAGCATACCATGTTGTTTTTAACTTCAGCAAGACTCTTGGGACCAAGAGTGTGAGTCTCAACATAGGATATTCGACGGGTTGTATTCTCCTCAGCCATTGACTAATACAAAAAAAATAGAAGTATCAGATATAATTAAATACAAAGACATTAAAATTATCAAATGGTGGCTGTTGAAACTTGGATACATGCAAATTTTAATATTATAAGATCAGGGTTATTAGATAAAAACAACTATAAATTATATATTAAAGTCCGGGCAGATTTTAAAATTTAACGATATTTTTTTTAGACTTGCTCTGTTTTATACTTGTGCAACATGATTTAAAGTAAGGAACAAATGCAATATTTAATTACAATGTGTACATGAGTACCTGAACTCCCTCATCCGACCAATACTTCAAAAGCATTTTAAATTCCTCAAGTGGAATTTGATCAGGCCTGTTCTGGATCCTCTCCTCATCAGTGTCATATTTGGTATAATGGGCCTTCTTCATACGGGACTTGTGTGTTCTCCATAATGAATTAAACGTGTTAAACACCCATTTTTCCCCTTGTTGCGGAATACTATACTTATCCTGTAATATATCAAAATTGTAACGCATTAATCCATGCTTATATGTGAATTGGTAAATATAAGTAAGGTAAGAGGGGTCACCAAAGCATATTCCAGCATCTTCTTCTTTAGTGCTTCCGGAACAACATGCCAATTAACGTAAGTAATTGACACGTGATCCTTGACTACTGTCCCCAGAAAATTACTCAACTCAGCCCTAATCTTCCTGTCTCCAATTGGTTGACCTCGTTTATTCACCTTAATGATTACCTTATTTTCAGGTTTCCTAGCATGAACTTTAAACATTTTTGACCGTCCTCTGCATTTTTTAGGACCTGTCCAGGCATACAAAAAACATACGGACAATCAATGTATCGTAGACAGTGACAATGAGTTCAAATTGCAGACAGGCATAATTTTGAAGATATAAACTCAAAAAAACAAATAAGTGAGATGTAAAACATGAAGAAATCAGTTAAAGTCATATTTAGACGTTGTTTATGATTTCCAGACATTGACCGGATGTCAAATTGGATGCCTGACAGTCACAGCTAACATAAAATATTACTCTTTCCTTGTTTTCTATATATTATTTTGATTTTTTATACCCAGGCCAATTAAAATAATTATTCTTAAATTTTTATTTTTATCAATTAAAATATATAATTAAAATTTTAATATATAAAAAAATTAAAAATAATTATTTTAACTATCGATCAATGCACATAGAATTATATAAAAAAGTCAAAATGATATTTTAAAAAAATAGATAAATTAATATTTAACTAGTAAACAGGATTGATATTTTAAGGATAAGCTCGCTCATTTAAATATTTATTGAATTAGTTGTTGCATAGCACGAGCATATAAAGATGTATTAAAAAATAATGCCTTTTTACTTAGTGCTTAGCTAGTTCAAATACTAATTGGGCACTAGAGTAGTTAAAAAGACGTGTTCTAGCTTGATCTTAGATGTATTTAAAGCATATAAATCGACTGATTGATTATTACTTACGCTGTTACGCGCACACATAAATATAATATATTTGTACTACCATGCACGTTATTTTCTTTTTGGGGGCATGCTCTACTTAAGTTTTTATACTATACGTAGTGATTTTTGCCTGCTTCACCGAACATAATTATATTAATGCTAATAATCCTACTTATATATACTTCATGAGGCATACACATGCATTACACATGAGTACCCTCGGCACAATGTACATCCGCCACTGATCGTAGATACATAATTATATTAATGATAATAATCCTACTTATATATACTTCATGAGGCATACACATGCATTACCTGCCTCAACTGCTTCATCTACAGGTTGTAAACTCGATTCACCAACATCGACCTCGATCCTTGGATCAGCTGCAAGGTTCTGATTCTGACGGTCCCGCAGCGCAATATAAGCAGCAACTGAACCACTTGGTACATAATTGTCACCTACTTTTAACAGTTTACTACATGTCGGCTTTAAAAGTGTAGCTCGGACAGTAGCAGATGGAGCTCTCTTTTCAGTAGCACTCGAAACATCCTTTCCTTCTTTCTCGATAGCATTCCGCATGTCCTTATCACCTACATCTGCGGCATTTGCACGCGAGCGTGTTCTAGGACCAGGTGTACCAATCCTTCTCTTCACAGATTTATTTCCCTGTAAGTCACATGAATATAACATTAGCTACACAAACTACAAGTGACATTATATACTGATAATTAATATAATAATGATTAACTAGAATTTAAGCCCGCGTTGCTGGCATTCACTTTGCCTTTTATTTTAAAATCCCTCGTGACAATCATAATCACCTTTTAAAAATATATCGAAGTGGATTTACTGAATTAAATATTTAAATCCATTTTTTTTAGTAACTAATTTGTTGGAACATCAACAATATCGGAAAAAATTTCTTTTTAGTAACTAATTTGTTGGAACATCAACATGTATATAGTAATTAAATCTAACACATAATCAACTCTAAAAAGATCAAACATTTAGAAAAAGAAAACAGAGAAGTACTAAGTTCTAACCCAGACCGATTCACATCCCAAATCTAATACCAAATAAGTTCACAGAAAGTACTAAGTTCTATAAATTTCCGAAAAACTTGAGTAATTTAGGGCTAAAATATTCTTCTGGCCTATAGAAAATGACAAGGCAACAGACTATTAGTATAACATACCACATAACCAGATTCCAACTGTCAACTCTTTAATCATTCTCTAAATACATAAAACCCAATGTATCTAATACCTAACCAAATTGTTCAACTACACATACAATACAACAACCTCACATGTTCTCGAAACATCAACTAGAACTTCAAATCAATCACAAATTATCACCGTTCAACAAACACATATCACATCAATCAAACACAACAACGCATGCCTAAAAGCACAATAAATCCATACCAATTAACAAGAAATCAACATAAATCACACTTTCATGTTATACATAGAGAGAGAGAGAGAGACAGATCGAGTGAGAGAGATAGAGAGGGGAGAGAGAGAGAGAGAGAGAGGTCGAGTGAGAGAGAGAGAGATACAGATCGAGTGAGAGAGATAGAGAGGGAGAGAGAGAGAGAGAGAGAGAGAGAGAGAGAGAGAGAGGGGGGTCGAGTGAGAGAGAGAGAGGTACAGATCGAGTGAGAGAGAGAAGGGGGGTAAGAGAGAGATAGAGATCGAGCGAGAGAGATACAGATCGAGTGAAAGAGAGAAGGGGGGTGAGAGAGAAAGAGAGGAGATCCCCAATTTTACCTTAATCGGAAACTTCAAGCCCTAAATCAGCCTGCGTCGCCGTCGCCGTCCGGTGGTTTTGAGGTGAGAGGTGAGAGGTGAGCGGTGAGAGGTGAGAATGAGTGTATGAGTGTATATGACCTAAAAAATAGAAAGTTTACTTAAGTGTTTTTGGTTTTGGGGGGAGAAATGCCGCCCAATATTTTAATACATGTTTTTATCATTTTTTAATTTAATAATATATTTATTTATATTATTATTTATAAAATAAATAAAATGAATAAAATTCTTTTTCATATATAATATATATTTATTTAGTTCATTAATTATTATTTAATAATATATGTGGGGTCCACGTGTTGGACCCATTTGTGGGGCCAAGTGGCCAACCAGTAAGTTAATTAATTAATAATATTTAATTAATTATTATTTAATAATAATTAATTATTAATTAACTAATTAATTATTATTTAATTAATTATTATTTAATAATAATTAATTATTAAATAATTAATTATTATTTAATTAATTATTATTTAATAATATAATTAATTATTAATTATTTAATAATTAATCCCCGTTGACCGCCACGTCACCCTGGGTTGACCAGAGTGCCCCGTTGACCGCCACGTCACCATGGGTTGACCAGAGACCCCCGTTGACCGCCACGTCACTATGGGTTGACCAGAGATACCCGTTGACCGCCACCTCACCCCTGGGTTGACCAGAGTGCCCCGTTGACCGCCACGTCACCATGGGTTGACCAAAGATACCCGTTGACCGCCACGTCACAATGGGTTGACCAGAGATACCCGTTGACCGCCACGTCACCATGGGTTGACTATAGATCCTCGTTGACCGCCACGTCACTATGGGTTGAGCAGAGTGCCCCGTTGACCGCCACGTCACCATGGGTTGACCAAAGATACCCGTTGACCGCCACGTCACAATGGGTTGACTAGAGATACCCGTTGACCGCCACGTCACTATGGGTTGACCAAAGATACTTGTTGACCGCCACGTCACAATGGGTTGACCAGAGATACCAGTTGACCGCCACGTCACTATGGTTTGACCGCCACGTCACAATGGGTTGACCAGAGATACCCGTTGACCGCCACGTCACTATGGGTTGACCAGAGATACTTGTTGACCGCCACGTCACAATGGGTTGACTAGAGATACCCGTTGACCGCCACGTCACTATGGTTTGACCGCCACGTCACCATGGGGTTGACTATAGATCCCCGTTGACCGCCACGTCACTCTGGATTGACTAGAGATACCCGTTGACCGCCACGTCACCATGGGTTGACTATAGATCCCCGTTGACCGCCACGTCACTATGGGTTGACCAGAGATACCCGTTGACCGCCACCTCACCCCTGGGTTGACCAGAGTGCCCCGTTGACCGCCACGTCACCATGGGTTGACCAAAGATACCCGTTGGCCGCCACGTCACTATGGGTTTAGCAGAGTGCCCCGTTGACCGACACGTCACTATGGGTTGACCAGAGATACCCGTTGACCGCCACGTCACCATGGGGTTGACTATAGATCCCTGTTGACCGCCACGTCACTCTGGGTTGACTAGAGATACCCGTTGACCGCCACGTCACCATGGGTTGACTATAGATCCCCGTTGACCACCACGTCACTATGGGTTGACTATAGATCCCCGTTGACCGCCACGTCACTATGGTTTGACCGCCACGTCACTCTGGGTTGACTAGAGATACCCGTTGACCGCCACGTCACCATGGGTTGACTATAGATCCCCGTTGACCGCCACGTCACCATGGGTTGACCAGAGATACCCGTTGACCGCCACGTCACATTGGGTTGACCTCCACGTCACTCTGGGTTGACTAGAGATACCCGTTGACCGCCACGTCACCATGGGTTGACTATAGACCCCGTTGACCGCCACGTCACTATGGGTTGACTATAGATCCCCGTTGACCGCCACGTCACCATGGGTTGACCAGAGACCCCCGTTGACCGCCACGTCACTATGGGTTGACCAGAGATACCCGTTGACCGCCACCTCACCCCTGGGTTGACCAGAGTGCCCCGTTGACCGCCACGTCACCATGGGTTGACCAAAGATACCCGTTGACCGCCACGTCTCAATGGGTTGACCAGAGATACCCGTTGACCGCCACGTCACTATGGGTTGACCAGAGATACTTGTTGACTGCCACGTCACAATGGGTTGACCAGAGATACCCGTTGACCGCCACGTCACTATGGGTTGACCGCCACGTCACTCTGGGTTGACTAGAGATACCCGTTGACCGCCACGTCACCATGGGTTGACTATAGATCTCCGTTGACCGCCACGTCACCATGGGTTGACCAGAGATACCCGTTGGGCCCACATGTTGGGCCCACCTTTAAATTAATTAAATAATAATTATTTAATTAGTAATTAAATAATAATAATAATTTAATAATTAATTAATTAATTATTACATGCTGGGCCCACTTGTGGGGCCCTCCTTTAAATTAATTAAATAATATTTATTTAATAATTAAATATTAATTAATTAATTAAATATTAATTAATATTATACGTGGGGCCCACATGTTGGGCCCACCTTTAAATTAATTAAATAATAATTATTTAATTAGTAATTAAATAATAAAAATAATTTAATAATTAATTAATTAATTATTACATGCTGGGCCCACTTGTGGGGCCCACCTTTAAATTAATTAAATAATATTTATTCATTTAATAATTAATTAATTAATTAAATATTAATTAATATTATACGTGGGGCCCACATATTGGGCCCACTTGTGGGGCCCACTTTTAAATTAATTAAATAATAGTTATTTAATTAGTAATCAAATAATAATAATAATTTAATAATTAATTAATTAATTATTACATGTTGGGCCCACTTGTGGGGCCCACCTTTAAATTAATTAAATAATATTTATTTATTTAATAATTAATTATTAATTAATTAATTAAATATTAATTAATATTATACGTGGGGCCCACATGTTGGGCCCACCTTTAAATTAATTAAATAATAATTATTTATCTAGTAATTAAATAATAAAATTAATTTAATAATTAATTAATTAATTATTACATGTTGGGCCCACTTGTGGGGCCCACCTTTAAATTAATTAAATAATATTTATTTATTTAATTATTAATTAATTAATTAATTATTAATTAATATTATACGTGGGGCCCACATATTGGGCCCACTTGTGGGGCCCACCTTTAAATTAATTAAATAATAGTTATTTAATTAATAATTAAATAATAATAATAATTTAATAATTAATTAATTAATTATTACATGTTGGGCCCACTTGTGGGGCCCACCTTTATATTAATTAAATAATATTTATTTATTTAATAATTAAATATTAATTAATTAATTAAATATTAATTAATATTATACGTGGGGCCCACATGTTGGGCCCACCTTTAAATTAATTAAATAATAATTATTTAACTATTAATTAAATAATAATAATAATTTAATAATTAATTAATTAATTATTACATGATGGGCCCACTTGTGGGGCCCACCTTTAAATTAATTAAATAATATTTATTTAATAATAATTAATTATTAATTAATTAATTAATTATTAATTAATATTATACGTGGGGCCCACATGTTGGGCCCACCTTTAAATTAATTAAATAATAATTATTTAATTAGTAATTAAATAATAAAAATAATTTAATAATTAATTAATTAATTATTACATGTTGGGCCCACTTGTGGGGCCCACATTTAAATTAATTAAATAATAGTTATTTAATTAGTAATTAAATAATAATAATAATTTAATAATTAATTAATTAATTATTACATGTTGGGCCCACATGTTGGGCCCACCTTTAAATTAATTAAATAATAATTATTTAATTAGTAATTAAATAATAAAAATAATTTAATAATTAATTAATTAATTATTACATGCTGGGCCCACTTGTGGGGCCCACCTTTAAATTAATTAAATAATATTTATTTAATAATTAAATATTAATTAATTAATTAAATATTAATTAATATTATACGTGGGGCCCACATGTTGGGCCCACCTTTAAATTAATTAAATAATAATTATTTAATTAGTAATTAAATAATAAAAATAATTTAATAATTAATTAATTAATTATTACATGCTGGGCCCACTTGTGGGGCCCACCTTTAAATTAATTAAATAATATTTATTCATTTAATAATTAATTAATTAATTAAATATTAATTAATATTATACGTGGGGCCCACATATTGGGCCCACTTGTGGGGCCCACTTTTAAATTAATTAAATAATAGTTATTTAATTAGTAATCAAATAATAATAATAATTTAATAATTAATTAATTAATTATTACATGTTGGGCCCACTTGTGGGGCCCACCTTTAAATTAATTAAATAATATTTATTTATTTAATAATTAATTATTAATTAATTAAGTAATATTAATTAATATTATACGTGGGGCCCACATGTTGGGCCCACCTTTAAATTAATTAAATAATAATTATTTATCTAGTAATTAAATAATAAAAATAATTTAATAATTAATTAATTAATTATTACATGTTGGGCCCACTTGTGGGGCCCACCTTTAAATTAATTAAATAATATTTATTTATTTAATTATTAATTAATTAATTAATTATTAATTAATATTATACGTGGGGCCCACATATTGGGCCCACTTGTGGGGCCCACCTTTAAATTAATTAAATAATAGTTATTTAATTAATAATTAAATAATAATAATAATTTAATAATTAATTAATTAATTATTACATGTTGGGCCCACTTGTGGGGCCCTCCTTTATATTAATTAAATAATATTTATTTATTTAATAATTAAATATTAATTAATTAATTAAATATTAATTAATATTATACGTGGGGCCCACATGTTGGGCCCACCTTTAAATTAATTAAATAATAATTATTTAACTATTAATTAAATAATAATAATAATTTAATAATTAATTAATTAATTATTACATGATGGGCCCACTTGTGGGGCCCACCTTTAAATTAATTAAATAATATTTATTTAATAATAATTAATTATTAATTAATTAATTAATTATTAATTAATATTATACGTGGGGCCCACATGTTGGGCCCACCTTTAAATTAATTAAATAATAATTATTTAATTAGTAATTAAATAATAATAATAATTTAATAATTAATTAATTAATTATTACATGTTGGGCCCACTTGTGGGGCCCCCCTTTAAATTAATTAAATAATATTTATTTATTTAATAATTAAATATTAATTAATTAATTAATTATTTATTAATTATTACTTAATAATATATGTGGGGCCCACATGTTGAGCCCACTTTTTGGGCCCATCATTAAATTAATTAATTAATAAATATTTATTTAAGAATAATTAATTATTATTTAATAATATATGTGGGCCCACATGTTGGGCCCACTATTAAATTAATTAAATAATAAATATTTAATTAATAATTAATTAATAATAATTAAATAATAATTAACTAATTAATTATTGTGGGGCCACATGTTGGGCCACCATTATATTAACTTCTATTGTAACACCAGTTTGGCACCTAATGTAACAGTATTTGAGGTTTGTTACAATAAGCGAGTAATGTAACACTTTTCAAATGTAACAGTTCAAAAAGTATTACATCAGGCCATATTTGGCGTAGTGTCAAGACGGTGGCTTGCCCACCAAGTCTCCGAATCCTACCATAATTCTAAGGCTCCCAACACCTATATAATGGTCTGGCCCCTCATTCTCATAACTACGTTTTTGGGCAGAGCTCAATACGTCACTTACGTTGGCTTAATCCTCGAATAAGGACTTACAACCACTACACGTCCTTGGTGTGCTCTCGCCGCCATAGCCCCGAGGGCGAACACCAAGAACTACGTCTTGGCTTGATTCTCTAGCAATACAGAGATACGTAGGCATCTTGTGAGGACCGTTCAGTCTCGAAACGCAAGAACAGCCATTAAAGCTCGAAGCTCACCAACCCTTGCATTAAATACGCACAAACCCTAACCGCAATTCAATAATCCTCGTTTTTATTCCACAACAGATGTTTTAATGCAATTTTCATTTTAAAGTTGAGTTTAAATAATAAATTAATTATTTTAGACAATTTTTATATATGGAATAATTTAAATAAAAAAATTATAATATTTAATTTTTATGGATGACTCTAAATATATTCTTGATTTGAGATCATTCATCACTTGTAGTAATTGGTTCTTAATAAAGTTAACTTTTCTAACGAATACACTTAATAAATGTTTTTTTAACAAAAAAAGTTATAGTAATACTAATATTGCAACATTAATATAAATCCTCCCAACAAATTACGATAAATAAATGAAATAAGTATATTGAAAAAAATATGTGAAAGGGAATACATCTAAGTTAAGTGAACAAATATAATGAAATAAAATACGTTGTAATTTTTTAGGACACTTAGCTGAACTTGTAATTATATTATATTTTAATAAAATCTATAGTAATGATAGAACATAAAAAAGTAAATAATATAGGACTAGAAAAAGTTTGAATATTTTAATAAAATATTATATTAATAATAGAACATAAAAAATAAATAAAATAGAATAGGAAAAAAAGTTGATAAAGGGATTGACTTATGTAGTTAGATGTACAAGTATAATGGCAAACAAGCTCGTACAGGTCATTCTGTGAAAGAATTTTATAACCAATTCCGTGCATGTAGCATTTCTCATATTTTTTTATGATTCTTTTTTGAATAAAATTATATATAAAATACTTTTTATATAAAAAGAATCATTAAAAAATATTAAGTTGAACGCTTTTTATTCAATATCTAGGAATGCGTAAATATCTTATATTATGGATCAAATAAAATATTTAATAGTGCTAATTAAATTTAAAGAAAAATTACTTTAAGTGGACTTAATTCACAAAAAATGTTTTGGTATCTGAGCATAAAGCTCAAAAATCAAAATAAAAATTTAAACTATTTAGGGAAAGTTCGATAATACAATATAGAATATCTGGTTGTATTCGTGTCTTGTCCCATTTTCTTATTATCCGTGAAAAATGTTCATCGAAAATTCATAATCTTGTATACGTAATCTACATATGAGTAGAATTTTTAGTGAACATTTTCTACTCATATGCGCATAATCTTGTACACGCAATCTACACATGCGCATACCAGGAAACGAGGACACCCTTTAGCTTTCTATCATTGCATGCACACCACTAAAACTATATATGTAAGTTCCAGCCACCTTATCAATATGTTAAAATAGCGATACCGTGATGTATCAGCTATATGCAAGCTTCACAATGTAGAAAATGCTCACTGAAAATGCATAATCAACTATATGCAAGCTTCACAAAGTAGAAAATGCTCACTGAAAATGCATAATCTTGTACACGCAATCTACACATGCGCATACCAGGAAATGAGGACATCCCTTAGCTTCTACCATTGCATGTACACCACAAAAACTACATATGTAAGTCCCAGCCACCTTATCATTATGTTAAAAGAGTGATACCGTGATGTATCTTTTACCCTCGACAGCGGGTAAAAAAGACACACCTTCCCGTTAATAGGTATTTTGGGTATTTATTATTTGTTTAAGGAATATTTTGGACATTATTTCAGAAACAAGCATGTAAAAAGTAGATAATAATAATAATAACTGATACTTGAGGAAATTTCATCAAATAAGTTGTAAAGTTGTTCATTAAGTAGAAGATCCAAATATGTTGTCAAAGCCACGTTCCGCTCAAAGTACATATTAGAATGAGAATAGTGAAAATATAATTGTTCTGCAACTATACGTAAATAATGAAAATGTGCAAAATATGGAAATAAAGTTAAATTATTCTCACATAAACCATGCCCTGTTGTCAAAAGTTAAAGTTAATGTGGACTTTTTAAGCAATTAAGCTGCTTAAATGAGTTCCTGAAAAGATATTTTGTACCAAATTGCCAAATTTGATTACTACCATATTTTAGTTTCAACCTTATAATCCCAGCTTTCCTATAATTCTATATTATTTTTTAAAGATAGTACTAATAAACGGGAATTTTATTATAATCATAATTCTTTTTTTTTAGTATTTTTTTATAACTTAGATTGAGAAAAGAATATAGCTTCACCTTGTTCCCCTTACAATTATATGTTATCCGTAATCTTTATTAGTAAGTAAAACCCGTTATTTACAGTATTTTATATCATTTTTAATTCACACCATATTTTTGTTTCATCCGTAAAATCTTAGATTATTTATTATAACTTAGATTTTTAATGAGAACAATGAAAACATTTCTAGGCACTTCCTAGATAATCCAAATTTATATTTGTTGATCGTATACCTTTTTTATACTAATAATGTAATTTTTTATAACTTATAAAGTATTTTTTTTCTAGAACTTCTTTTATTTTATATTATGTAATGATGTTATGATGTCGATATAAATGTTTCGTTAAATTGAAAATAAATAAAATAAAATATTTTTTATTTTATTAGATAACACCAATAATGTTTCACTTAATAATGAATTTGAAAAAATTAAATTATTAATTACATACAAAAACATGATATATAATTATAAGAATATAAATTCACATATTATTAATAAAATAATATATTAATATTGTATATTATAAATTAATATATTATTAATATCTCATCCACAAAAGTTTAGATTTTTCACATACATTACAGGTTGGATACTGTCATTGTATTATCAGCTTTAGTCACATAATGTCAATAAATCACAAGATATGTAATATTACTACACATTCTTACAGACATACTTATGCACTTAAGTATGATTTATTTAATATTAGCCAGTGATTAGCATGATACCAAAAACGTGTTGTCTGAATATACCAAAAATTGTTGACTATTGAGAAGTCGTCTGATACACACCTCAGACAACACACAGCAAGCTGTTGTGTGAAAGTTGAAAGACAAGTAAAAGCCACCTGAAAAGTGTTGTCTGACAGAAACAACAACACTTCTTTGGAAACCTCTTGTCAAAGCTCCGATAACGCAACACATTTTAACGAATATATTGTTGTTATTAAGCAGTAAAGACAATGGTTTTTAAAAGAAAGCCTATTGTTTAAGTGCAAAAGATACAATCTTTTACTTGATCAGGGTTGTTGTTGTATGTCACTACAGACAATGTTTTCTTAGCAAAAACCATTTGTTTTATGGTTAGATGTACAACATGTTATCTCATATGGCATGTTGTTGTACAGTAGGAAGGATAACACTTTCTTAGTATATAACTCTTGTTTGAAATTGTTTCAAACAATGGTTTGGAGAGTATAACATGTTGTTATTTGTTAAAAGAGACAACAGTTTTGTGGGTTTTAACCTGCAGTGTGTATTCTTCTCCCACATTACTTTGTTAACTGGTACATGTTGTTTGATTGCATTTTTTACAACTGTTAACATTAAGTAGTTTTTATTTTCCTGTTGTGTGAATCATTTTCTCACAAAGGATTTTAATAAAAGCATTGCTTGATATATAATACAATAAGTGTTAATCATTGGTGGACATTGGCTAAAATTATCTTAAACAATGGTTCTGGACATGTAAAGAAAACCAAACTACACTATAAAATGAAAATGCCAGAAACAAACAATAGAAACCAATTCAATCCATCCATCCATTACGACCAATATTCACCATACCATCAACCAAAACTACAGAAGAAATTTTTCACCTTATAACGCCAACACCACCAACAAACGTACACAACCAACCAAGTACATAATTAAAGTCTATCCACATCCAAAACAACTAATACATAAGTCATATTTTTAGGTGAACACATCCACAAAAGAGACGGACTAAAAGTTTAATTTACGCTACTACCAAGTACATGTTCAACTCAAAATACCAATTTCAATAAAAGACCACAGAGTTCAACGAGCCAGGTGCTTCAACATATACTTCTCCAAGTCAGTCCTTATATCATTAAGCTCAGCCATGCCATAGCACAAGTTGCTTCTGCGTCGCCACTGCAAAATGGAACATGTATTGGAAGTCATATATCTTCACTACAAAACACAAGGATATCAGAAAAAAATGCATTGTTACCTTCATAGCAAATTGCAATTCCTTATCAAGACATATCTCCTTCATATAACGCATCACAAACACGCCACAGTCCTTGGACCCAGGTTGAAGAGGAATTCCCTGAAGAACAAGTAGAATTAATTATATGTCTACACTGTCCTTGTGGAATTCAGAGATACAACAAAAAATTACTTAAGAAAATGATAATACCGCCAGGTTCTCCCATGTAATTTTGTTTTTGGTAAACATCTTCGCATCGTCATTATAGAGATTGATGGCACTACGAAATATAATGTAAATCAGATTTACGACATTTAACTTAGTAAGTGGTCTCAAATGAAATTAAGTTAATATAAAATACTCACTTGTCGACCACTTCCGTCCATTCTTCACTTGAAATTCGGCGCTTCAAAGGATCCATCTGGTAAACTATTTGAGAATCTGGATTTACAGCGATGAGCGTCCAATGGTTCCTAATAATTCATGAAATTAAACTATATTAAAGTGTGCATTTAAAAAACCTTAACACTAGCATATAAGTGTTAAAAAAAAAAAGAACTGACCCGGAGTTAAATGGCAAGAGAAAATACTGGCCAGGCTGAGCATTCTTGAACCTGAGAGATAGGGATCGCGACCTCTTTGCTGGATTACCACAACCGAGGGCACCAATCGTATCAGGATCAACAAACGCTATCATATCAGTCATCTTTTGTTTTTTCAAATATTCCTGCAGAAAACTATATAAAAAAAGTCATTTCACAAGCAGTCCATTTTCATTTAAGAACTATTTACAAAGTCAAATAAATCTTTGAACATACTTACTTAATGTATAAGCAAATGACGGCCCCTGACATCTCACCCCACAGCACAAAGCATGAATATCCGACAAAAAAATAGGCTTCTTAGCAGTTGATCCGAAAGCTTCTTCGGATATCAGAAAAGTAGATGCTCGGCCGTCCGCCAAGGCATCCTTTGCCCAAAGCCACAAACGCTTTAAGGCAGGGGGAAAATCAGGACCCATGTCCAACACATGCTCTGGGACTAATTCCAGATCTTTCACATTCTTCCACCTCTTTTGTCCATTTTTCTTGCTTCCCTGAAATATGACATTAAAAAACAATTGTGAATGAAAACGGCATAATGTAGTAGGTTTGTTAAAGTAAACTGCAATATAAGTCCCAACAGCTTGCTCCACAGTTATGATCTCATCTTGGATTGGAAAAGGAATCTTTTCAGATCCTTGAATTACACGAGTGATAGAGACTCGGGCATTCTCTTTTGTCAAAGGTTTCCCATGAAGAATCTGACTCTTTGTATCAACAGCAGCATGTGCAACAATATTATTTGGGAAGTTAATTGCCAGTCCCCACTCTGTAACATTGTCAGCTTCCACACACAAATCTACAACCAGCTCCTGATCATCCTCCAAATGAACCCCCTCAACAGCCTCCTCAATTTTTTCTACTACGTCAACCATCTTCTCAGTCCTTTCTCCACCCTCCACAACCTTCTCATTCTTTTCTTCCACATCAACCTTCCCATTCTCTTGATCCCCTTCAGGAAGATTATAATCACCTTCGAGGAGATTGAGTCTCTTCTTTGCACCTGCCAACTTCAACTCCTTGATACCCTTGGAACAACTTTCTTGCTGAGATCCAATATTTGGAATACCTTCAGAATCAATTTTCTTTTCACATAAATCACTTTTCAGCTTTTCAATCTCAGCAGACCAAAAGGAATCTCGCTCTCGTACTATCCTCTCTGATTCCTCTCTCATATACTTCTTAATGCCCTCCTGAATCCTCTCATCCATTGACTTGCCGGTCTTCTTCTTCCGTGGAAGATTAAAGTATGTAGACTGCTTGACATAAGTACCTTGTCCACGTAACCTTCCTCGGTTCTCAGGGTTACCGAGAACCTTGGTCAAGACATCGTCTGTGCCTTCCACAGAAACTTCTCCATCCCTAACCCTCTTCTTCATTATCTACTACAAAAGTGACATGAAAAATATAAGTACGTCAACTAAAAAAATAGATATCACAGTGAAAGAACTCAAAATATAAAATAAATGAAAAACTTACAATCTCTTTTGCAATTTCTGCAACTTTTACAGACTTATAATTCCCATTTTCATCCTGCCGTGCACGGAGCCACGTATCCGTTCGATCTATGTCAAATTCCTCAGGATCACCAAAAGTGAGAATCTGTAAAACAAAGTATTATTGCATTGTTTAACATACAAGTCATTGTAAAATTAAACACAATTATCATGCATGTTTGAAAGGGATATATGTATGATTACTGACCATTTCATGTTCTAGGTTAGCATAACCTTTTCTTGACATGTTATGAGGATATTCGCTCAACTTCCTCCTCTTTGCGAGTTTTTCGTGGATCACCTTAAGGAACAATGATCAAAATGTTAGTAACAAAGCTGTTCAACTATATATTTTTGTAATCTCAGAAATTCAAAAACAAATACAGTAAGAAAACTTACACCAAATTTTATTGACAGACGGTCAACAACAAACATGTCCAAATGATCTTCTCAATAAAGGTGTAGTCAGCAGGAGGAAACTGTAGCAAATCAGGCTGATCATAGTGTGGCAGGACGTATTTGGTTGACAAGCGGCTCTTGAACTCTCGCCATTTTTTGCCCGCAGATTTCAAAACCATCTTCTTGGCGGTTGGTGGTACATCAAACGCCATCTACATAGATAAGTATTTTAATTAGCATACATGTATTAACTAAATAGGTGGTCATGAAAGAAAAGTTACTTCATAAGATGTAATTTGTTTTACCTCCACACATTTCCAAATCTTGTTTTTCCTTTCAGTCGGAACAATTAGCCAGGAATCATAGCAGATTGGGACTTTACTTCTCGCAAGAACACCAATGTAAGATTCCATTCCGTGCCTGCTTTACCGTAAGGCTGACCCTTTTCATTGAAACTCACCAACGGCTTAATTCCCAACATCTTACGCCTAATAATCTTGTGCATCGTTACAGGTCCGCGCTTTAAAAGCTTCAGTCAAGTTGTTTCCTCTTTCGTAGCCAGCGATTGCTCCATTAGTTTCCTCTTCTTAGATAAATTGGTTTTTAGGTTCTTAGAAATAGACTTCTTCACAGATACAGGGGATGATGAAATAACCCGTGTCACCGGTCGATTAGGGGAAAACTGCACCACCTTATTCTTCAGGTCAGGGCATGACTCCGCTGGTTTTTTCTTTATTTTCTTCACTGCAGGGCTAGACTGAACCATAGTCTTCTTCACTACAGGGGTAGACTGAACCGGTGAGTTCTTTTTTAGTGCCTTCATAATGGTTGTCATACTTGCTTTGGGAGCAGATTTTCTCTTCGGCTTCATGATCAATCTGCAACACCACATGTTGAGTGAATAATGTAAACACACACACACATAACTTGACATAAATCTTCAACACCATATCCTCATGCCTAATTAACATTAAAATACCAACAATACCTTAAAACAAAATCTACTATACAATACATTAAAACAATACCAAAATTTAAATGAATCCCAACAATACATTAAAAACATAAAGAGAGATCCCAACAATACATTAAAACAAAATCTACTAAAATCCATAGAGATACAGGAAAATCTACCAAAATTCAATAAGCTAAACATAATGAGAGAGAGAGGGACAGAGGGAGAGAGAGGGAGAGATAGAGAGGGAGAGAGAGAGAGAGAGAGAGAGAGAGAGAGAGGGGGGGGGAGACAGAGAGAGAGAGAGAGAGGAGAGAGAGAGAGAGAGAGAGAGAGAGAGATGGGGAGGGAGAGACAGAGAGAGAAAGAGGGAGAGGACAGAGAGAGAGAGAGAGAGAGAGAGAGAGAGGGGTAGAGATCGTGAGAGAGAGAGGGGGGGAGAGACAGAGAGATGGAGAGACACAGAGAGAGAGGGAGAGAACATAGAGAGAGAGTAGCAGAAATGTTCGAATTAAGAGCATGCATAACCATATATCATAGTATCCATAAGCATATAACAGAGAGAGAGAGAGAGAGAGAGAGAGAGAGAGAGAGAGGAGAGAGAGACGATCTAGGGAGGGATAGGTGGGATGAGTTGTGGAATACCTAGAGAGAGAGCGACGATCTACGGAGCTAGGGAGAAGCGACAAACTGAGATTTCACAAAGGGTGGAAGTGAGCTCTTGATTTTGGGGGGAGTGATTTAGGGGGGAGTGATTCTGGGGGAGTAATTTAGGTCAATTGGGGGGAAATATTGGGGGAAAAGAGGTGGAATGAAATATTGGGGAAAGAAAAGAGGGGGAATGAAATTTGATAAGGGAGATAGTGGGATTCTGTAAGTATAATAACGTATAATATTAACATTTACTATTTATTATTTTTAATTAGTAAATTTTAGAAATAAATATTTGTGTGTAATATTTTATGTGGGCTGATATAAAATATTAATATAAAATATTAAAATATTCTAAACTACTAATATAAAAAGTTAATATAAAATATTAAAAAAATAAAAGGTACTACGTTGACCAGGTGAATGTACGGTCAAACGCAGGTTTGACGTTAACCCCTAAACAGGACTACGCCCCTCTTAACTGTATCCATATTCTCGAACCGGGATTTCGATGCCCGGGCCGTACGGTGTCAAAGATCCATTGTCCGGTATGTTAATATAAAATATTAAAAAAATAAAAGGGTACCGTTGACCAGGGTGAATGTACGGTCAAACGCAGGTTTGACCGTTAACCCCTAAACAGGACTACGCCCCTCTTAACTGTATCCATATTCTCGAACCGGGATTTCGATGCCCGGGCCGTACGGTGTCAATGATCCATTGTCCGGTATGTTAATATAAAATATTAAAAAAATAAAAGGTACCGTTGACCAGGTGAATGTACGGTCAAACGCAGGTTTGACCGTTAACCCCTAACAGGACTACGCCCCTCTTAACTGTATCCATATTCTCGAACCGGGATTTCGATGCCCGGGCCGTACGGTGTCAAAGATCCATTGTCCGGTATGTTAATATAAAATATTAAAAAAAAAAAAAAAGGTACCGTTGTCCAGGTGAATGTACGGTCAAACGCAGGTTTGACCGTTAACCCCTAAACAGGACTACGCCCCTCTTAACTGTATCCATATTCTCGAACCGGGATTTCTGTCCACCTTTGCTCTGTGCACCTCTATCCTCTGTGCTCCACCTCTGTACCATCTTCACTCCACTACACTGCGACACCTCCGTCCTTGCATCTCATTTTCGTAGTTTTGAAGCAGCTCCATCTTCGTTGTTTCAACGAGCTCCATCGACATCTCCATTAAGGTATTTTTGATGAAATTTGTTTGAAAAGATTGAATTAGGGTTCATACTTGTATTTAGGGATCTGAGAAATTGTGTTAGTGTTTGTTGATTTTAACAAGTAAATTGTGTTAGTGTTAGTTTGAAATTGTGTTTGTCTGAGAAATTAGTCTATTATATTCCAACTCGATCTGTCTCCCTTGACTGTCTTCAAATGTCCAGCTAAACTATATGTATGTGTTAGTGTTTGAAATTGTGTTTGTTAGTGTTACTATGTGCTGATTACATTTGTTTTTTTTTTATTTTAATCTGTCTCCCTTGACTGACTTCAAATGTCCAGCTAAACTATATGTATGTGTTAGTGTTATTATGTGCTGATTACATTTGTTTTTTTTATTTTAAAAGATGGACAAGTCTTGGATGAATGCTGATAGAAGAACAAAAGAGTTCGAAAGAGGAGTGGACGAATTGTTGATGTTTGCATTGGAGAATGGACAAGATGAAAATAAAATCAGTTGCCCCAATGTAAAATGTGCACATAGTAAATCATGGAAAGCTCGAATTGTGAGGGGCCATCTTTTCCAGAATGGCATCGATCAGAGCTACACGTGTTGGATTTGGCACGGGGAGGTAAGTACGGGAGAAAGTCAGCATGCCGTTGAAGATACTTCTAGTTCTTCACAATCTGTAGATCAAAACCGGATGAAAACAGATAATGTTGGTGATACCGATGACAATGCAGATGACGTTTCCCTAGATTCCTCGGATGTATTTAACCATATACAATCTGAACATGAACCCCTCTATCCGGGATGCGAAGGATTTACAAAGATGAAGGCTTTAGTAAAATTATATAACTTGAAAGCAAAATATCAAATCTCTGATTCTGGCTTCTCAGAAATTCTTCTTTTGGTTGGGTCTATGCTTCCAAAAGGCAACAACTTCCCTTCTTCTTTCAGTGAAGCTAAAAAAAGCTTGTGTGCTTTGGGAATGGAGTATGAAAAAATACACGTTTGCCCAAATGATTGTTTAATATACCGTGGAGATAGAGATGAAGATGCGACCAGGTGCCGCATTTGTGAGGCCTCTAGATGGAAGTTGAATAAAAATGGGGATGAATTGGAAGGGGTTCCTGCCAAGGTTCTCTGGTATTTTCCGTTAATACCACGTTTGAGGAATTTGTTCAGTTCAACTCAAACAGCCAAGGAGTTGATTTGGCATGACACATAGAGATTGAAGGATGGTAAAATGAGACATCCTGCAGATGCACAGACATGGAAGGAAGTTGACGCTAAGTGGCCTGAGTTTTCTTCGGATCCTAGAAACCTCCGGTTAGCTTTATCGTCCGATGGATTTAATCCGTTCTATAGCACAAATGTTGATTACTCATGTTGGCCAGTTTTGTTGACAATTTACAATCTTCCACCATGGCTTTCTATGAAGAGGAAATATATTATGCTATGTTTGGTAATATCTGGACCAACTCAGCCCGGCAATGATATCGATGTGTTCCTTCAACCACTCATGGAAGATTTAAAAAAGTTGTGGCATGGAAAACAAGTGTACGACGCATTCAAGAAGGAGTATTTTTTGCTTAGAGGCATTTTGTTATGGACAATCAGCGATTATCCAGCCTATGGCAATTTGTCGGGCAACATTATCAAGGGTTATAACGGGTGTCCTGTATGCGTTGATAACACAAAAGCTACAAGGCTGGTTAATTGTCGTAAGTGTGTGGTCATGAGGCATAGGAGGTGGCTGCCCCGTCATCATCCATATCGCCGACAGAAACAAGATTTTGATAACACCGTGGAAGAGGAAACTGCTCTAATTCCCCTAACCGGAGAGGAGGTACTTCAAAGAGTACAACATCTGAAGGGCCATGTCTACGGTAAGACACAATGCCAACCTCGATTAAAGAAATGTGATGTTCGACCTATTTGGAAAAAGGTATCTATATTCTTTGAGCTTGAGTACTGGAAGTTTCTACCGGTTAGACATGTTCTCGATGTGATGCACATTGAGAAAAATATATGCGAAGCTTTACTTGGCACCATGCTTAATATACCAAAGAAAACAAAAGACAAAGAATCTGTCCGTATTGACATGGCTGAAATTGGAATAAAAACCGAGTTGAGGCCAAAAACTCCAGGGAAAAAGGAGAAGTTACCATTAGCATCTTGGAATTTGACTCATTCCGAAAAAAAGGTTGTCTGCTCTTCCTTTCTTAACATGAAGTTTCCTGATGGTTTTTGTTCTAATGTTAGGAGTCTAGTTTCAATGGAAACTCTTAGACTTACTGGAATGAAATCTCATGACTGCCATATGATATTGCATCATTTGCTCCCAATTGCAATTCGGTCGTCATTGCAAAAAAGAGTCAGGAACACAATTATCAGGTTCTGCCTCTTCTTTAAGGCAATTTGTAGTAAAGTTATTGAGCCTGATAAGTTGGAGAAAATGCAATCGAAATTGGTAATTACTTTATGCCAGCTTGAAAAATACTTCCCCCCTTCCTTGTTTGATCTAATGTTTCATATATCGGTGCATCTTGTATGAGAAGTTGAGCTCTGTGGACCAATTTTCCTTAGGTGGATGTATCCTTTTGAGAGATACATGAAAACATTCAAGGGATATATAAAGAATCGGGCTCGTGTAGAAGGTTGTATTGCGGAGGCCTATATAGCAGAAGAGGCGGTGGAATGTTTGGTGGACCATGATGAAGGAACAACTATCGGGGTACCAAAAATTGGTAGACATACTAAGGATGCCATTTGCAGGCCATTATCGGGTGCAACCATAATAACCCCGAGTAGGACTGATTTGCACGTAGCACATTTGTGTGTTCTCCAGAATACTAATGTAGTTAGACCATTTTTCAAGTAAGCCATGAATTTAATTTCTTTATTTTCTTTATTTGCATGCATTTCTTATGTCATTTTTAATGACTCCAGTGAACATATGGCATTTTTAATGACCAAATATCCGAAACATGAAAATGATGAAATGTGGCTAAAGAACAAGCAAAATGAGACATTCCCTAAATGGTTTAAAGAAAAGGTATTATGTGAGTTTAATAATAGTTTTGTGATTTTTTTACAACTCCCTAGCTCACATGAATCATTTTACAACTTGTTTATTTTTTTTCAGATTGCTTCAAATTTGGAAGACAAAAAAGAGTTATCAAACGAGATAATATGGATCGCAGACGAACCCAACAAAGATGTTCCTACATTCAGCGGATACCGAGTGGATGGGGTTACCTTTAGTACCAGGGAACGTGATGACATGCGGCAGGTTCAGTGCAGTGGGGTGTGTGTAGAAGCCGATACAATGGTTGTGCATGGTAAGGATAAAAACATTGAGCACACATCACATACATATTACGGAGTTATAACAAGTATATGGGAGTTGGACTATAATTACCTTAGGGTCCCTATTTTTCATTGTAAGTGGGTAAATATGAACACAGGCACGAAGGTAGATGACTTGGGATATACATTAATAAATTTGAATAGGTTGGGATTTTTAGATGATCCATTTGTATTGGCAAAACATGTTAAACAAGTTTGTTACATTGATGATCCTCTTGATAAATCATGGTCCGTTGTCTTGAAGTTACCGGAGAAAAATTACTATGAAGACAATGAGTATGAAAATGAGGCATCTGTAGAAGCAGAACTAGAGAATGACTTTTTTATGCCCAGTTTTCCGGATGTTGATGAGGAAGACATGCCTACTAGTTATATTCGAGATGATGTTGATGAACTAATAGAACTTTCGTAATGTAATAAATTAATTTGTGCTCTTTAATTTGTAACTATAACTCTTGATAGATTGTTGGTTAGTTTGTTCTCTTATGTTTGGCCTTTGTTGATTTTTTGGATGCCAATTTGGTAGGTTAATCATCTTTTAAATATATTTTTTTTTCATGTACAGTTCATTAGACAACAGTTTTAAACAGAAGACACTTGTATGAGTTGAAACACACAATAGGCCAGAACCTGTTGTGTGTTGGATTGAGTTCATACAACACTATGTAAAGCACTTGCGTTAAATATCATTACACAATACCACATTGGAAACCACTTGTCTCATTCTAACAATACTGTTTACGAAGTATTGTCTATGCTTCATTCACATAATATTTCTAAAAAATGTTGTGTGTTGGTTCTAAAAGTTATGGTCAAAGCCACGTTCCGCTCAAAGTACATATTAGAATGAGAATAGTGAAAATATAATTGTTCTGCAACTATACGTAAATAATGAAAATGTGCAAAATATAGAAATAAAGTTAAATTATTCTCACATGAATCATTCCCTGTTGTCAAAAGTTAAAGTTAATGTGGACTTTTTAAGCAATTAAGCTGCTTAAATGAGTTCCTGAAAAGGTATTTTGTACCAAATTGCCAAATTTGATTACTACCATATTTTAGTTTCAACCTTATAATCCCAGCTTTCCTATAATTCTATATTATTTTTTAAAGATAGTACTAATAAACGGGAATTTTATTATAATCATAATTCTTTTTTTTTAGTATTTTTTTATAACTTAGATTGAGAAAAGAATATAGCTTCACCTTGTTCCCCTTACAATTATATGTTATCCGTAATCTTTATTAGTAAGTAAAACCCGTTATTTACAGTATTTTATATCATTTTTAATTCACACCATATTTTTGTTTCATCCGTAAAATCTTAGATTATTTATTATAACTTAGATTTTTAATGAGAACAATGAAAACATTTCTAGGCACTTCCTAGATAATCTAAATTTATATTTGTTGATCGTATACCTTTTTTATACTAATAATGTAATTTTTTTATAACTTATGAAGTATTTTTTTCTAGAACTTCTTTTATTTTATATTATGTAATGATGTTATGATGTCGATATAAATGTTTCGTTAAATTGAAAATAAATAAAATAAAATATTTTTTATTTTATTAGATAACACTAATAATGTTTCACTTAATAATGAATTTGAAAAAATTAAATTCTTAATTACATACAAAAACATGATATATAATTATAAGAATATAAATTCACATATTATTAATAAAATAATATATTAATATTGTATATTATAAATTAATATATTATTAATATCTCATCCCCAAAAGTTTAGATTTTTCACATAGGTTGGATACTGTCATTGTATTATCAGCTTTAGTCACATAATGTCAACAAATCACAAGATATGTAATATTACTACACATTCTTACAGACATACTTATGCACTTAAGTATGACTTATTTAATATTAGCCAGCAGTGATTAGCATGAATCCATATTCATATCTCATACAGTTCAGACCAGTAAATTATAACATTGAAACCACACATACAGATTCTTTCACATGTGTAAAGATTAACTTAGATTTTTTAATGAGAACAATGAAACATAAATCTATGCACTTGTTTAGACAATCTAAGTTTATATTTGTTGATCAATAACGTATTTTATTTAATTTTATAAAGTATTTTTTTCTTAACTTCTTTTATTTTATATTACATAATGATGTTATGATGTCGATATAAATGTTTTGTTAAATTGAAAATAAATAAAATATGTTTTAATTTTATTGGATAACAATAATAATGTTTTGATACTCCTTAGATTTTGATGATTACAAACAGCAAACCAAAAGGCTTATTATTAGATATAAAATAGCATGCTACTAACTTGGTTTTGCAGGGTGTTTTAGCTTACTGATTTTTTAATCAGTGTATCAAAACAGCAAGCCAAAGCAGTGACAGTTTGGCAAGCCATTTGCACAGAGACAGATCACAAACAGCATGCCATTTGTCAACAGTCCAGAAGTTTCAGAAGTGCGGAAATCAAGGAGTTTTTATAGGAATGGACTTCTTATTAGCTGTAAGGATTGTTTAAATATAGAATACATATATTATATATATCTGAGCTAATTTTAAACATATATTTTCATTCAAAATTGATTTCCTAAATTATAGGAGTTTGTTTTATTCAAAATTTTTTACTTATTCAAATCTCTTATACGTATATCTTATTTCTTTACTTACAGAAGAACTGATCTCTTATTTCCGTATCTCTTTCATCTCTTCTGTTCAAACGTTAACATTAACGTTATAAACCACTCTAATAACTTGAATGTTGGATTGGATCCAAACGTTGCAAATTGTTGATTAGTTTATGACCGTTTGTGTTAAAGGCTTTATATACTTGTTCTTGTTTTATATTTTTGGTTGTTGAAAATCTAAGAACCACAAGAACATCAACAACTCAGTTTTACTTTGCAAAATCTTTCATTTTGATTCTCTCGAGCTCATTTATATATATCCTTCGTATTGTTTATTTAGAGAATCTATAGTTTGAGTTGTATCATCTATTAATTGTATTGTTCTGAATGTAAGTGTTTAGTTGTTGGACACTTAGCTTGGAATAGTAGGGATTTGAGATTTGTGCTAGAGAAGTATACTAGGGTAGTATAGCTTAGATAGCAGAATCTGTATCAGGTCTATTCAGCATGCCATTTATGTCAGCAGCTGGGTTAGAGGTTGATATATTATTGTATCTTGTAATCGGTTTATCTTTGATCAATAATATATTCTCTTACCAAGTTGGAAAGGGACCAGGACGTAGACCATAGGGGATTAGTGTTCGAAGCTGGCTAAAAGATTGTGGTGTTCCTTATTTTTCTTGCACTTTACTTACTGTTTGTGCATTCAGCTTATCATTTACATCCAACGTACCATTTGCATCTGTTAAAATTGAAATCAGTAAGCTGTTTCTGGTAATTATTAAAATTAGACATAGTTAGGCATTTACACCTATTCACCCCCCTCTAGGTGTACATTTTCATTTGGTATCAGAGCTTGGTATACTAACATTTCTGTAACCGGAAGGTATCGATCAAAATGGCTGAAAACTATCTCAAAGCTAAATCTGATTATAGGGCTCCTCTCCTCACTGGCTCGGAAAATTACAACTGGTGGAAAGGCAAAATGGAAACATACATGTCAAAGAAGCCATTGGTCTAAAGAGTTGTGCAGAAAAGAAACTATGAATTTTTGGACAAGGATGGAAAGCCAAAAGATGTTGATGATCTCACTCCCGAGGAGGTTATCAAACTTAGTTATAATGAAGAAGGTATAAACTCTCTAATGAATGTTTTGGATCAAGCAGAGCATGACAAGGTTTCTTCACTAAAAATAGAAAATGAAATGTGGGATGCTTTGGAAGCTTATCATGAAGGTTCGAAATCTTTGAGAAAGGTGAAACTCAACAAGCTAATGAATGACTTCAGAAATTTCAAGCTCAAGGATGGTGAAACTATCAAGGAAAGTCAAGCAAGGTTCCAGGTCACTATAAATACACTAAGAAGACTTGGAAAGAATATTCCACGAGATGAGATTAACATGAAAGTGTTAAGTGCGGTACCATTCATTTATGAGGCAAAAGCCATGGCCTTGGAATCATCTCCAAAAATTGATACTATGGATCACCTAGCTGTATTTGGTGAGCTAGAACAGTTTGAAAGCAAGATAAATGACAGTCATGTTGAAGGTGTTCGGGCTTCTTTAGCCAAAATGAAGAATATTTGGCTCTTCATTCTAAAAATAGTAAGCCAGCAGAATCTACAAACAGCAAGCTAGTAGAATCTGATGAAGAATCTGATGAAGAACTTGCACTCATTACAAAGAAGATCAATAGGCTGATTGAAAAGAAGAATAGAATGTGTTATGCCATAATTTTGGCATGTCTAATAATCTCCCAAATTTCTAATATTCATTAATTATTAATTCAGATTAATAATTATTACTTAACCGCTAAGTTTTATCCTCTCCCTGAAACGAGGAAAGAATCAATCTCAATCAATCAATAACGGAAAATATCTCCAAACGATATTCTTCAAATCAGGAAGATATCACAACGATAAGATTAAATCAGATAAAATCAGTAATCACCAAGATTAACGAAGTTTATCCCTAAAGTCTCTAAGGGATAGACACAAATCAATTTCACAGAACTACGTGGGCTTGATCCTATATAAACATATAGGTACGTAGGCATCTTGGTATGATGGAATCCGATACACGAGACAAATCGAGACACCTGCCAAGTCCAGCCCCCTCTTTTTTCATAAACCCTAATCCCCTAAAACAGTCACATTCATACAATTCGCTCTATTATTCCAGCATCCCTCCAATTTCGTGTTACGAAATTCTTCCAATTTCGTGTTGTTACGAAATTCCTCCAACAACATTTGGCGCTAGAAGGAGGGGCAAATTTTTCGTTTGGGGAGGACAAACGAATACCAAAAAATTTTCACACGGGGTTTTGGGTTCTTGATACAGCAAAAATTTGGATGGAAGGCGCCACCAGAAGCTACGGGTATTTATGATGGTTTTTGCCCGGAATAAAAAATCCACGTTATCAAGGCTGTCAACGGCAACGAGAAACAACAACTTTCATGTGGAGCAGCAATTGATTTACATAGCATGGGGGTCGCACTGGTAAAAAAGAAAACAAGCAAAGGAAGACTATAATTAATAGTGGCAAGCTACGGTGGAAACAATAAAATAAAAATATGGGAGACAAGGGCAACAAAGGAATCTGATGGGTGATGTGTTCGTGGGACCAGCGGAGAAGAAAAACAATACTACAAAGCAAATTTGGAGGAGGCCAACAGCAAGAAGTAAATTAAAAAAAAATTGCAAAGCAACATGGCGGAGCACAACAGAAAAAAAACAAAAAAAAATAGAAGCAATAAATAAACCAACAGGAAGCAAAAGCATGGCAATGGACCCGCGATGGTAAAATAAAAAGATGAACAAAGGAAGCAGCACACGCTAACAGCATGGAGCGATGTCACTTGAAATTTGAACGGGCTTTGCAAAGATAAGTTTTATTATCTTTTTTAATTTTCCTGCAAATTGATTTTATATCATGCATGCATATTAAAATCATATTTTTAAATAGTTTTTTTAAGAAAAAATATTTATTATTCAAAAAATTCGAGCGAGATATCTATTTTTATGCTTGTAAAATTATTGCGATTTAGAAAATATCGTACGAGATATTTATGTTGATGAATTGCGGATATTTATGTTGATTGATTGTGGATATTTTACAATCCCGTACGAGCTGCATATTTTGAACAAAAATACATATGCGAGACACATAATTTTGTAAAAGATTTTCTACAAAAAACGGAACATTATTTTCGAACAAAATAAATATCGCGACACTCTTAAAAGAGCATATTTATTATTGCGTTTGGATTTGCAAAAGATTTTTCATATATCGTCGCGATAGTACATATATGTCAAAAATATTTTCAAACTTGCGAACTAAATTGTCAAGTAGGGTAGCCTGGACAAGTTATAAATTCCGCAAGGCTACATGCTTAGTAAAGTTCAGCACCATCTGGATTATTGAAGGCCTATGAGATATCACTATATCGAATGGGTGGAGGTATCCCTATGCACAATTACATTGAAGACCCATGGCCAGATCTCTCACAATCGCATGGGTGGAGGCATCCCTATGCACAACTACATGTACATGTACATCTACATCTTATCTACATCGAAGACTCCGCAAGACACATCATTATGTGATTGCATCAAGCACATCCTTATGTGGTTGCATCAGACACTTGAAAAGTGTGTATGCCAGCTCGGGATATATACAAACGCCAAGGTCCTAACTAGACAACAAGGATCGCAATGGATTTCAAACGAATTATTTATGCTCGAACATTTGAAAACCTTGGCAAATATCTATCCTATAATGGTCATCGCATGCTATCACACTTGCATCCGCATACGCCTAACGAGCACAGTGGTGCTCTAAGTGTTTTTCTAATCATCTATTTTTAGTTGTTTCAGTGACTCAAGAAATTTGGAAGCTTGAAGAATATTTAGTTCTCCACTGCAGCAAGCTACACTGAAGAACTGGGGGCTAGTTGTTATGCCATAATTTTGGCATGTCTAATAATCTCCCAAATTTCTAATATTCATTAATTATTAATTCAGATTAATAATTATTACTTAACCGCTAAGTTTTATCCTCTCCCTGAAACGAGGAAAGAATCAATCTCAATCAATCAATAACGGAAAATATCTCCAAACGATATTCTTCAAATCAGGAAGATATCACAACGATAAGATTAAATCAGATAAAATCAGTAATCACCAAGATTAACGAAGTTTATCCCTAAAGTCTCTAAGGGATAGACACAAATCAATTTCACAGAACTACGTGGGCTTGATCCTATATAAACATATAGGTACGTAGGCATCTTGGTATGATGGAATCCGATACACGAGACAAATCGAGACACCTGCCAAGTCCAGCCCCCTCTTTTTTCATAAACCCTAATCCCCTAAAATAGTCACATTCATACAATTCGCTCTATTATTCCAGCATCCCTCCAATTTCGTGTTACGAAATTCCTCCAATTTCGTGTTGTTACGAAATTCCTCCAACAACAGAATGAAAAGGGAAAGAGGAGGTTTCTCCAACAACAAGAAGAGCTCTAAGGACTCCAAGGAGCAAAGTTGTTTCCAATGTGGCAAGCCTGGTCATTATAAAAGGGACTGCTACAAATTAAAGTCAAAACAGCCTGTTGCTTTAAAGGACAAGAAGAAATCAAAGGCTTTACTGACTTGTAGTGATGATGATTCAGATTCCAGTGATGGCTCAAGCGAAGACATGGTGAATTTGGCTCTTGTAGGTCTGAATGATGAAGATACTTCACAAGGATCCATGAAAGATGCTCTTGTGGATAGTGATGATTCTGATTCAGAAGATGATGCTAGTGAGGTAAATTCAATTAATTCTGATTTACCCTCTACTCCTACTATGCAAAATGAACTAATCATGCAGGTACCTAGTAATGTATCTATTATTGAGTTAATGGAATTGAAGAATGAAAATAATGAGCTTGTAAAGAAAAATTCTCATTTAAGAAAAATCATTTCTGATCTTATGGATGAGAAGGCTCCAGCAAACAAACATGATGATCTGGTTACTGATTTAAAAGAGAAAATTGTTCAATTCGAAGGAGTCAATAAAGTAATTCTAAGGAGGAATGTAGTGCTCATGAAAGAACTCAAGGATCTGAAGTCAGATATTGAAGCTAAAGATGAAAGTCTGAAAATATTCAAGCTAAAAGAATCTAGTCAAGCCGTATAACGCCCTAGAAAAAAATATCGTATTTGTTATTATTATTATTATTATTATTATAATTATTTAATTATTTAATAAGTAAATGTGGAATATAGGGTGTATTTTTTTTTTTTAGATAAAATATATGTGACATCATGTTTACATGTTTATATGGTGATGTATGTGTGACGTGCTAGTCTGTGTAATTTTCATTTAAATTTTTATGACTAAAATTTATATAAATCATGCGTTTTTGGTCTTCGGAAGATTTTATAAAATCACAGAAGTATTTAAAAATTTCGAAATCTTTTATGATATCCTCTCTATAATATTATTTAGTTTTTAAAATTATTGGAGGAATTATTTTGGGTATTTAAATATTTTTAAATGATTTTAAGATTTTTATTGTATTTTGAGGATTTAAACTTGTAAAATTCATATTTAATTAATTTTTGATCCTAAAATATTTTAAAAATATGGGGAGGTAGATAATTTTATTTTCTACATTTTAAAAATGATAGTGAGATTTTCTTCAAATACTACCTATTTATTTTCCATTTTACCTGGTAATTTCTTTAATTGTTTAAGTATAAAATTTATTAGTAAACTGTAAATAGCCTCATTTCTTCAAATTCCAAATCAGTGTTTTTCCCCAAATCAAAATATTGATATCTTGCCCTGCTCTCTCTCTCATTTTATCTGGAAAGTTCTCAATCTCTGTCGAGAATGCTCTTTTCTATCTCGTTTAAGTTCCCTTCAATTTTCTTTCAATTTCTCCTAAATATCTCTCTCGTTCTCCTCTCCCTCAAGCTGTCTTAGCTTGTTAGATGTTTTTATCACCCCCTGCTTCTGTGCGTGTACTTCAGGTTGTTGCCGAGTGGGTCAAGTCGATATATGTGTGTCTATGTGAGGCAATGTATATGGTGGTGAGGATAAGCGATTGTGGTGTGGAGTATGGGAGGGGTTTGTTGTGAAGTGTTCAGGGGCTGCTGGGTTTTGTTGAGATTGAAGTCTGAGGTTCATGGTTCGATTTTTGTTGTGATACATATAGTTCGCGCGAGTTGTTGTTTGTGTTTTGGGTTAAAGCTGTTGTATTTCTTGATTTCGCCAGAGTCTACCGGTACTTCCTCTAATTTGATTGTAATGTTACGTGTTGAATTATATTAGCTGTTTAGATGATTTTGGTTGGGTTGCCGGGTTTCATTTTATATGGTACAGATGTAAGCTAGTAAGTTGGTGGGTATAGGCGATGGTAGGGTGCTGGTGGTGTGGGTGCCAAGTAAGAAGAAAAGAAAGGGCAGTGTGTGTAGGTGGTTTATGAGAGTGTGGGTGAACCTGGTTCGTGGCTGGGTGTGTGTTGATGTGGAGTCGAGCAAGGGGTTGGGAATGAGAATAAGAGTGGTGATGTGCAGGTGCAGGTATGTCCGTGTATGTGCCTGGGTGTGTCCGAGAGTGTATCTGTGGGTTGGTAAGGTGTGGCCGAAAGAAAGAAAGGGAAAAGAAAGAAAAGAAAGTAAATGGATTGTTTATAATGTTTCGAGTCTTGTATGATGGAAGTTATGGTTAAACGGATCATCTTTAGCATTATTTGACTTAAAAGTGTGATTTTGGTACTAAACGATGTGTGGGATTCAAGTTTATGATTTTAAGTTCATTTAAGTTCGAATTTTTAACTTAATAATCTTTATTTATGTTCGAGTTAGGTATATAGTAGATTGGGTGGTGATTGGTAAGGCACCAGAGGATTATACAATCTTGTGATCGGGTTTTAAAATAAGTATACTTGAATCTTAGAATTACATACATGATTTGATTTGGATGTTGATAGTTAATGTCGAGTACTTGGAAAATTGTGATATATGTACATTATGTATTAGGTTTATGGATTGTTCATACTCATGAGGTACATTAGTATGATTGGTGATGATTATAAATTATGTGATGCAAATGATGGCTTAAGTGCTTTTGGATAGGTTGTATTCCGACGGGTTAGTATATATTATTAAGGAAGTGCTGTCCAATTTTCCTTATAATTATTTTCTAAATTTTTTTAGTAATTAGACAAGAACTTGTGAACCATTCTGTTATGTGGATTATAAAGGATAAAAGTAAATTGATAATACGTGATAGATGCTTATTTGCTTTATATGGGTGTATTGTACTATTTAATTATATAATTAGTGTGAGCTATATGTGATTATTACATGTTATTTGTACTAAATGGTAAAGCGTACAGGACGCGTTTGGGTAGAATAGAATTTGACAGTTAAGGTTATACGCATACTGAAGTAGTACTTTACCTGTATATAGGTACACATAGGTGGCCAGCTAGGAGCCAGAGCATATGGAAATGGAATGTAGAAGAAGGAAAGAATTATCGGGATTGACAAGTGATAAAGGGAAAATGGATGCGTGATCGAAGAAAGGTCAAGTAGAGATGGATGTAAAGTGATAAGGAGTTAAAGTATTGGAAATAGAAACTTCATGTATTGAGGCAAGTTTACTATCCCTCACTTATTGTTCAAGTGATGTGAAACCTTTTGTATTATTTATTGTTCTTTCGAAATCCCTTCCTGCAAGCGATTATATTCTTCATTTTTACTCTAAATAACGTGAAACTGTCCTGTTAATTATACGATTATCCTTTCAAATCATTTTGCTAGTGCCTATACTTTTCATTTTTATTCCTAGTGACATTTTCTTCTATTAAATTACAAACATTTATTCTCAAATTATTCTGTCATTGTTTATTTTCCCCACATATCGTTCAGGTGTTGATTTATTTTAAAAATTAAATTATTTCAATATTCCTCGTCTATGCTGATATGCTTCAAAGTATATTTTCTTTCAAATTTATGTAAACTAATTCGAGGTTTATACTGTTGCTGAGGCATGTGTTGCTCAGTGACGGTTAAAGCCAAGAATGAATTGAGATCTTCTTAATTATTTAAACTCATTATTGTCATGCCGGTTCTGGCAGCTGTAGCCTATGAGTGCTTAGCTGACAAGAGTGAGACCTTAAATAATTGAGAATTTCTTAAATCTTCGTTTTAAGATATTTGAATCTCTCATGATAGTTCAAACTTGGTAATGGATTTTCACCAATGGACCCCTTTAGGAGAGGCTTTCTTCAAACTGTCCTACAATTTAATTGTCCTGGAGTTATTTTACAGATGATCATTTTTAAACTACTTAATTCACTTATGTTAATTCAACTTGACAATGTGTTGGTAAATTTTATTAAATGCTTAGCACTTGACTATATCCTTGCTTTATCTTACAATTACAGTTGTTGTTACTCATGTTGCAAATAAATCATTTTACTTATCTTTCAAGTGAACCATGCTTTTCGTCACTCGATCATTATATTAATTCGATTTGTCGTTGATATTATTGCTCTTTAATTTTCAATAAATATGAATAGCTGTTTATCATATCCCAATCAATAGTGCTGAATTTGTTGTCCCTGTTCCATTGATATATTATGAAATAATACCCTTCTCAATATCGAAATTGTCGATGTCTAGGTCAGAATTTTACTAGACCTCATTTCTTCTTGAGATTTGAGTTGTTAACCTGGAACGTGAGTTGCCAGGGTGCTTGGCTGGTCGAGGTGGTCGATTGTTCCGACACCTGACATTCAAATTATAGGATTGGACTGTTGTTTTTTTTAAATGTGGACCGTAAAGGGTCGGACCAGATTCGTGGTCAGAAGTTATTAAGGCCAATGTGTGCCGTGGATCCATTAAAGGACATTGCTGTGTGCGTTTGTCCGGGGTTAGTGCGTGACTGATCAGCAGCCTAACCTTATTGTTTTCATTAATAAAATGAAAAATAGTCCAATTCTATTCCATTTCCCGAGTTAAACAAAATTTTAAATCTTTAAAGTTCTTTAGCTTCTGTAATTGTGAATTATTCCTTTGAGATAAGTTGGTCAGTGACATGTTCGTCAATGAATCATTGTAGTATTATTGTTTCACTATACTGTTCACTTGCAAGAGCATTCTTTGGGCTCACTCTTGATTTATTTTCCTAATCTTTCAGTTAGGAATAAGGGTGGATGTCTACATCGTACGAGTCATATGAGAGCAATGAGGCAGCCTTTACAGGATAGATCTCGAAGCTAGAGCGGTAAGCACAGTTTGGAGTTAAGCTACAGATCAGACGGTATAGTTATTGAAATCAGAATAGTAGAGGAAATAGTAATAATTTGTATAGTTTAGATTCTTGTTTCATACCATAACCTGGTATCGATCCTCGATGAGGAATCAAGGGTGTAATAAGATTTTATTATATATGTTAAATGGGAATTTGGTTTGGGTTGAATAACAGGTGGATAATCCGATTTATGAATACATCATGTCAAAATTTTCTAAAATTTCCCTGTATTAAAGTCTAGTTTATCTACATAAATTCCAAAACTGAATATTTCATTTCAAAAAGGTATATTTTAGTGGTGGGTGTTACAAGCCGAGTCTTCAAAATCTGTTGAAAAGAGATTTCAGCAAGCTGAACTCATCAAACAGCAAGCTGAACTGATCACTCTCCTGGAAAAAGAAGTCAAATATCTCAAACAAGGCATGAAAACTTTTATTCAAGGAGAAGACAGCTTAAAGACAATGATGAAGAAGACAAATGTACCTTTGGTCAGAGAAGGTGTTGGCTTAAACTTCAACAAGAAAGATGATGTGCCCAAGTATGATGGAAGGAATGGCATACCCTACAACTATGCTATGCCTTGGAAGACATGCAATAAATGTGGTGGAAAAGGTCACCTGGAAAGGAATTGTGTCGTTCAAATCAATCATAAGAGGAAAATAGCATACCAGAATGGACCAGTCAGACAACAATCAGCATACCAGAATGCTTCGGGCAGAAGGCAAATAGCTTACCAACAGAATGGCAGAAAGCAGAATCAGTCACCAAAAGTGTTTCAAATATGGATCAAGAAATCTGATTTGAATGTTTTATATATTCTTACTGCTAACCAATCTGGACCTAAACCTATATGGGTACTAAAACATAGAGTTGGTGTTTGTTTGTTTTGTAGATATGTCTTGCTGCTAAAGTAAAGTCAAAGCAATGGATTTTGGATAGTGGATGCGCGCACTAGACATATGTGTGGAGATAAATCTAAGTTCGTAAGTCTTCAAATGAAGAAGGGTGGAAGAGTTACTATTGGAAATAGCAAGACTCTTCGAATCCTTGGTACCGGTTCTATTGGTAATAGTAATATTTTGTTTGATAAAGTTCAATATGTCAAAGGTCTTACTCACAATTTGCTTAGTGTCACTCAATTATTTGATGATGGCATCTTGTTCATTTTGAAATTGATTAAACTATTATTACTTTTGGTACTAAAAAAGTCCCCCTAATTATATATATATATATATATATATGTATGTATATGTATATATATGTATGTATATATATATATATATATATATATGTATATATATATATACACACACACACACATTGGACTTTGACAGGCAGGAAATAGCGTACTGCTTGGCTGCAATGGACAATGACCCTTATATTTGGCATAGAAGATTGGGACATGCACATATGGACTTGCTTAACAAATTATCAAGCAAGAAATTGGTCAGAGGGCTACCCAAAATAAAGTATACTAAGACAGAGGTCTGTTCAGCGTGCAAATTGGGCAAACAGATTAGAAGTACACACAAAGCAAAGAAAATGGTATCTACTTCTAAACCCTTAGAGCTTCTGTACTTGGATCTCTTTGGTCCAGAATCTTATAAGAGTATTGGAGGTAAACAATATGGTTTTGTAATTGTAGATGATTATTCTAGATTTACTTGGGTATTTTTTCTTCGTACTAAAGATTGTGTTTTTAATGAGTTTGAGAAGCTGATTAAATTACTTGAGAACAAGCTTGATACAAGACTAGTAGGTATAAGAAGTGATAGAGGAGGTGAATTTATTCACAAGGACTTCATTGCTTATTGTGAAGAAAGATGAATCTCTCATGAATTTTATGCTCCAAGGACTCCACAACAAAATGGAATGGTGGAAAGAAAGAATAGGTCACTTCAAGAAATAGCAAGGACTCTATTGCAAGAAATCAAGCTGCCTAGAAGTTTTTAGGCCGAAGCTGTGAGTACAACATGCTATGTGTTGAATCGAGTTCTAATCAGGCCTATCTTGGATAAAACTCCATATCAATTGTTGAGGAACAAGAAGCCAAATATCAATTATTTCAAGATTTTTGGTTCAAAGTGTTTGGTGCTTAAGACAGTTGGTAATTATGGTAAAATCGATGATAAATCTTATGAGGCTATTTTTCTTGGTTAATCTTTAACAAGTAGAGCTTATAGAGTTTATAATATCCATTAATCTATTATTGAAGAATCTATTGATGTTACTTTTCAAGAACTTAACAATGATCTGTCAAGAGATGAGGAGGAATTTGCAGGTGAAGGTGAAAGCATGCAACCTCAAGTTACTGGATCAAATCAGCAAGCTAATAGCACTGCTGAAACTGGAAGTCAGCAAGCCAAGAAGGATGCAGATTGTAACACCCCCAGATCCGGGGTCAGGGATCTGGTCGTTACCGTCTCAATTCCAATCCACAATTCAACATAAATATTAAATTGCAACCTTGTGACCCAAAACAATAACATAAAATACACTCGTTATAGTCCCAGAGATGAAATCAGAGTAACTATCAAATTTTATTAATCACATTATGAGTTCTTACAATCCAAAAGAATTTAAATATAAATACATACTCTTTGCCATCCATTTACATGAGTCATACTAGACCATATACTTGGTACTGAAAGAATAAATCTATCCTACCAATAGCTGTCTCTTCGGCTCGGGTAGTCTCATCGTTCTCGCCAGCGTCGAGTGCGCCTTGTGCGAGTCATCTGGTCTAGCTGTTGTTGTGATATAATAATAAAGCAAGGGTGAGCAATAGCCCACCAACAATAATATATAACTGAATGATAATATATAACAGTTCAAAAGTATCTTTCAAACCATATGCCATGCATTTACGGAAATGATGCCAGAATAACATGAACGATGAAGTTACGAGGTAACTCAAAATGCATATATAGGTGGGAATATCTGCTATGTCAAAGATAAGCCAGATATCATCATTTATCATATTAAGAGGAACTTGCAAGGAAAATATTGCAATTCCAGTTATTAACATTTTTCGAAGTCTTACAACCTGAAAGAAGTCTCTTCGATACGTGTTGCGGAAGACACCGTCAACCTGAAAGAAGTCTCTTCGATACGTGTTGCAGGGAATTCCCAATTTGGGAGATGAACCAATACTGGAGTCATTACGCGCCAGCTATCCCATTCCCTAATGATCAGTCGGGGATGGTACAGCCCAATATAGTTTACTACCGGTAGAAGGAAGAACTTACGGCTCCACTTGTAGATTGCCTTAATAGTAACTCCCTGGCCAATGGTTAGGCCTTGTGATGGACCGCGCGACTCGGCCTCTTACACACGACACCTAGTTCGAATAAATCCACAACATTGAAACGTAGAGTTTGTCCTCCCTTCCCCAAGTGAAATACTTGTTGATAAGACTCCACAAAGAATTAAATAAATATTCCAAGAATATTTATTCACACAATAATAATTACGGAATATTATTAACTCATAATATTGCTCGTAAGTAATCCTCGAATGAATATATGGAATTATTTACTAAATAAATCCCTCCTTAAATGAATATTCGAAATAATATTCATTAAATAATTAAACTCCAATAAATATTTAAAATAATATTCAATAAATAAGTCAAACCTTAAATGAATATTTGAAAATAATGTTCATCTAATATTTAACATTCTAATATTTAATCTTCTAAATGAATATTCAAATAACATTCATTTAATAAATAATCTTCTAAATGAATATCCAAATAATATTCATTTAATAAATAATCATATAAATGAATATCCAAATAATATTCATTTAGTAATCAAAACTTTAAAGGAATAATCGAAATAATATTCCTTAAGTAAATAGAACTTCCAATGAATATTTTAAAATAATATTCATTAAGTACATAAAACCTTAAATGAATATTCGAAAGTAATATTCATTTAATAAATAACATTCTAATGAATATCAAAATAATATTCATTAAATAATCAACTCTAAATGAATATTCGAAACTAACATTCATTTATTATCTCTCGACTGAGATAATACTCGAATAACATTCCTCGAAATATTTCCAAGTAATTGATACTTTATGGAATATAATAACGTTTAACAATAACATTCCTCAGATAAATAATAATCTGTCGTTGGAATTCCTCCGGGTTTCCACGACTATCTATAACTCAAAATACCGACTCCCAGTCTATATTTAGAATGAATATCATATGCCCTTCGCTAAGGGTCATACCAAAACAATCCGGCTTATTACTGATAAATCGTATCTAGTCTATAAACCAATATCAATTCAGGGAACAAGTATCACAAAAACCGGAGTCACAATATAATTGGAAACAGGCATGCATGCAATGGCATTTGTAAAACAGAAATCATATACATATATTATCACTACAACAGGTTCAAAGGTTTAAACACTTGCCTGGTAATCAGGTGTGGGTGGAGATAGCGTGTCCTGGGTCTGGTCGATGATCTATAAACAATTAGAACATTCGAGATTAACCACTTAACACGTTTTAAAAGTCTAAGTATAACTTCACTTAAATCGAAACACGTTTTTGAATTATCCCGTTATACACCTTTTAGTGTAACTCTTTTTATTACTGATACGATCCGACATTCGTTCGTTACTACACCATGTCATCGTACCCACACTCGGTATATACTTAAGTCGTATAAGTTCTAAAGTCGATCGATTACGAACCGGGATTATACTTCGAGTTTTATCGTTCGGTTTCTAAGTATTTTACCAAAGTTATAACCAAACGGGTTTTTAGGGGTTCGTTCGCGTTTAACTTTGATTCCAACATTTTTATAAATCGAAAAACGATCCGTTTCACATGAGGTTTTCTCTCACACCTTCCTTTTTACCTCTAGTATTTAATTACCAAGATTTTCCACTGACTTACGTATTTTACGAGGGTTCAATTTCAGTTACGAATTCTCGTTTACGGTTTCGAACTACTTTTTGTATATCGGCCATAACTCCTAAACCGTAAGTCGAAATGTTTCGATTCTTGCGCCAAAACTATCTATGGCTCGAGATCTACAAGGGCACGTCATTTATTCATCAAGGCCAGAAAATCATCCTAACTATTATGCACGGTTTTCTAGAGGTTAACGAAAATCGGGCATTACGACGGCTATAACTCGGATATTTCCAAAATCAAAACCCTCCAAATAATCATTCAATCCACCACCAACACTCATGGGCACTATTTATCATCTCCCTCACTGTCTCAACAGGTCTTGGTGCCACAAAACATATATAACCTTTTTATAACACCCACACAACATACATGTTCTAAATCATGAATACAAGCCATAAACATTATCAAATCTCATCTAAAACTCCATTAAAACTCAAATCAAAGACTAGGGTTCTTGAAGTTTATACCTTCCTTGGAGTATGTAAGACCTTAATAAACCTTTATCAATCCTTAGAACACCTTAACAAAGCTTGGATCATCCAAAAGAATCAAGAAAAACAATGTTAGTTTCATGAAAGCACTATTCACCCTCCTCTTTCTTGATTTTTTTGAAAATGGAAACAAAGGAGTTTGAAGCTAAAATTTTGAGGAGATTACTTTCTTTAAATATAGGACTCACCTTAAAAATTACAAGATCAAACAAGGAGTGGAAGCTTGATTTCTCCTTTTGAATTTATGAAAAGTCGAATGGTGCTTTAGAGAGAGTGTTGGAGTTGCTTGGTTTGTTCCTTTGATAATAATGCATAAAGTGATTTTGCTTGGGATAATATCTTTCTAGTTGCTTTATTAAAGGTGTGATGTAAGAAATGATGTCTTTGGAGTGGACACATGTTGTTGTTTAAGTGGTAAGATGAGAAAGAAATGCTAAGTACTTGGTTGCTTCCTAATCTTGCTAGTTACTATTGAAACTACTTAGTTACTTGATCTCATCCACTTGCACATACTTGCATCTTGGTTCTCTGCTTGTTTCTTTGTTCGTTTATTGCTCAATTCATTGATCGTTCGAAAGAATATCCCAAGGATTTCTAGTTAGGGTTTTACCGGAAACCTTCTTAATATTTATAATACTATACTCCATCATTCTTAATAACTCTCGGATCCATATTCCTTAAATCCTTTTAATAATCTCTTAGGTCTTTCAGTGTCTAGGGAAATCTCGGGGAAAATGAAAGTGCTATTTTTCAGAATCCGACAGCTTTTACATACACTCTTTTTCCCCCTGGAGCACTAATACGAACTCAGAATTTCGTTCCGGGTACTTCTATATAGCGTCGTCTAATAATATTCCTAATTCCACCAAAACACTATTCATTCTTTATTCTTTACTTATTCTCTTAGGGTTGTACAATTGCCCCTGATCTCTTTCGATCGTTCCTTAACCTTTTTACGGAACCACCGGACCAATAACAGATATCGATTTGGATGACATAAGAATAATATTCTTCTTTAGAATTATCAAATCTTAATTCCCTAGGAGATAGATAATTCTTATCTAAAGTGTCAACCAATAGTATTCTTCATGGCATATAAACATTTGAATCCAAATCTATTCCTTTCATTCATTATCTCAATCGTTACATCGTAGTCGTAATCACTATTCACCATTACCTCAGTACATAATAAAAAGTTTTAATTATATCCAAAATTTGGGGTTCTTACAGTCTCCCCTCTTTAAAAGGATTCCGTCCCGGAATCAGGTAGAAAATAAGAGTCGTTTATCTGTCGTTTCACCTTTCAGCTTCCGGGTCAACTCTTAGTCGTTCTGCCCTTTCTCAGCACATCTACCGGTGCTACAATCCATACTTTATCCTTTTTCCATCAACTTTGTCATTTTTCGTACAACACACTATCCGGGTTATGCTCTTACTCGGTATTATCCTTATTGATACCTGTAGTAACATTGGTGTCACTATCCCACTGCGAATTTGGAGGTAACC
This sequence comes from Saposhnikovia divaricata, assembly GCA_036435485.1. Classification (NCBI taxonomy): domain Eukaryota; kingdom Viridiplantae; phylum Streptophyta; class Magnoliopsida; order Apiales; family Apiaceae; genus Saposhnikovia; species Saposhnikovia divaricata. The sequence continues at coordinate 58,925,552 of CM071597.1, read as the reverse complement.
TCGCTCGCACTGCATTTCCTGATCGCCTTAATCTTCGCAATCTCGATCAATTGAACATTTGTTATATTGCATAGCTAGTACAGAAGGGGGCCAGCCTTTAGTACTTGACAAGCAATTAAACAAGTTATGGTATTCCACTTAGACTTCTATCACATAGACAGATAGTCACGTAGCAGTACCTCCCCTCCTTAAAGGGTTGTTCTTCTCAATTCATAAAGAAGATGAATAAGAGAGAAGCAAAGAAAAGAATTCTAAAGGATTATAGAAAGTTTTCACGATTGTAAAATATCATACTCAGAATTTACCTCTGAACTATAGAGGTTCATTAAGGAAGAAATTAATCATAATTATATCCAATACTATTTGATCGTAACCTCACGTATCAACATATCTTGCTGCTTTGTCCACTATTCTCTGGACCTGTACTCTGGTTCAACCTTAGCAACACTTACTTTTGGAAAATCATTGAACCTCTCAGGTTAAATCTTAGTTTCTCGCTTGACACCATTGTTAGTGACATTCCATGTCACGCTACTAGCTTTTTCATATCTATAATATTAACACTATCAGGTTGTCATCCCGAGAATTCAACAGAAAACCCTTTTTATTAATCCATTCATAACATTCCTTGCTTCATATTCCATAGTTGCTTTCCCAGTCTTTTCTTTATCAATCACATCCTTCTTGTTATCTGATTCTTATTTACTTCTGTTATTTACTTTCACCTTCATCTCTTTATTGAGATATCTTTTGCACTTGGTACCTCCTTGTTGGTATCCCGTTACATTTACTCTATAATCATCACATTATTCCAATTCAAATTCTCTGAAATGAATCTGGCCGATCCCTTTAACTTAGATTCAATATAATCTACTTCTGTCAACTTGTTTCTCATCACTTATTCTTTTCTACCCGCGGTTTTCCACAGGTTGTCTTTCGTAAGTCAGACCAGGTCATACACCTACCTGCTCGCACTCTTATTATCTGTTGAGCATCTGCATTTTACTGGTGTAGCTTTGCCACATGAAACACGTTACTACATTGCTATAAGCTTTGGGGGTAAAACTGGCTCGAATGCCACCTTCCGAACACTTTTAAACTCTTAGGTGGCCTAATAAGTCTCGGGCTCAACTGCCCTTCCCTTCAAGTCTCATTAATTCTTTCCACGGGAATATCCTTAACATCATGAATCATCAACCTCATATTCTCTATCTTGTTTGCGCAGAAGTGCACTAACACAAACTTGTTTGTCATTCATCAACATGCCATTAAGTTTATCAATGGCAGCACTTTCTTTATCTTTACGTTGTCATCTACTTTCTTAGAAGAATCATCATCGCTTGTTGTTTACATAGTGCATTAATAGCTAATCCTACGGGTTTCAAATCCCTTAGGAGGACAAAGTAATCACTATTCCTTATCCATAAGGAACGCTTCCTGAACTTGATGTAGATCTTACATGAAGTAGATAAAATTGCAGAAGAGCTTCAAGCATCGCGGCTATGTCCGGTTGATGAAACTATCACTCCTGCATCTTCCATAGAAGACTGGAAATTTAATGGTTTACTTCGTCAATTTTGTATCATGGTCCTGGTTTGCCTCAAAACGTGACCTTCTACGGTATTTAATATGCTTAAGACTCCATCAGGAATCGAATCGTTAATTAAACTACTATTACCTTCGATTCTTGCAAAATTATCAAAAGGAATGTAAATTCCTCCACTCCGATATGACCTTCAAGGTCTTTCCAAATATCATTTTGTTTCTTCGGTATGAACATTTGTAATTATTCCTTTATACTTAGACTGTCGGCCACCTCATTGGCCTTTCCTGGTAATAATAATTTCTGGTAATCCTTGTTCTCTGGATACATTTCAATTCAAATTTTTCTACCCCATTCTCATCACTGTTGGGTGAAAGCATTCTCTCTTAATGCTCTGCTGAAGGAGAAAGATATAACTATCAGTCTTTTTCCATAAGTCATTGCTTCCGCCTACCCGTGGGAACTTTATCACGTTTATTCCCAATCCTACTTAGGATACTTCTTTTCTTAGTTCTTTCCTTATCTTAGGGTAATCTCATCCTTTATAGGTTCAATCCATACTTCCTCAGGGTTTCACACATGCCTCATCTAGCATTATTGTTACTATGTCATACATTCCTTACCAAACTTCCATTTTGAAGTTCGGAATATTACCTTTTTCCTTGTAAGGTTTCTTAGGTCATCCTCATCATTCTTCCTGTATTTTCTAGGTACAGGGTATCACACAACGTCATTGATCAATACTCTAATAATTCTGTCTATGTTCTTTCCAGAACTCCTTTTTTTTTTTATAATCCTTACCGGTCATTGTTGCCTTAGCAAGTCCAACTCATATCATCTGAATTCATAATGTCGTTATTAGGGTTAATGCCATCCCTTGTGCATTCCCCAGGGTTTGTCTTAATTTATGGATTTCCTATCCTTAATTCAACTGCCAAGGAATTCTTGCATCCTATAATTGGCAATCAGATCATATATCCTTAATAAGGGTCTCTTTTCAACTGTTCTCATTTGATAATCGATTGGTAACTTAATGCCACCCTCTTCTTTCAGATAGTTGTCAGCCTATTTGGCCTTCCAAAAAGGCAACGGATGCCTATCTGCTCTCTTACAGAACTTGGTAATGGTAGCAAGGATGTTTTGGAAGATATTGGTCGAGTTCAACGTGAATCTCTTAGTACTTATCGTTCTTCTCAAAGGTTCTTGCCTTAGACAAAATTTCTACAGCATACTGATCCATCTCCGACCATTTATATACTCTCTTCATAAACCTTTATTGTTTACTTCCCTTAGTCATAATATATTCATGGTATTTATAATACCCTAACATCATACATCTCAAGTCATTATACTTCCATTTTTACTCGTAATCTTGGGCAATCATATACACATGAATCACTTTAGTACGGGTGACCCCATTCCAAAAGTCTAGTAAATTCCCAATCCAAACATGGGTTGCAAAGGGTTCAGTAGAAGATTCCTACAATCTCATTAATATTTCCGTTATATTAAAAAGCCCTTGAAGTCGGTGCTTACTTAGAAGCAACCCTGCTTTGTCCTTTCATTGCTGATCTAGTCACTTGATAGTCCTTTGTGACTTGGCCTCAACTGGCCACACTAAAATAAAATATATGATTTTAGGGGTTGGCTAATAGCATTACTTTTCTAGCAATTGTTGGCATAGTGCCTTCTTCTTTGATACCTTTCTACCTTTCCAAAACTTTACTTCATATAAGTCTTAATCTGCAACTCAGCGCCATCTCCGGTCACCTTTCCTCTATTTTTATCTTTTCAACTATTCTTATCACTCCCACGTGCCACGTAAGCTTACCATTCCTGGCATAACAGCCTTTTCACTTAAGTCAATCCCGGAGTTTCTTAGTCCGGCTGGTTTCTTACTTACATTTCCTGTTTTCGTCCATTCTCACTTCATCATTGTATTTCTACAATCAATCGCGATAACCGGGATCTGTCCACCAACCCATATAGCGGCTACTTTACCCAATTCACGGGGTTCGCCCCAATTTCTACTCTTTTCCATGATGTTCTCTGATAATCAGAAAGACAAGGTTTGCCAACATTCGTTGAAGTTCTTCCCAGAATTAGGGAAATTTTGGTCAATCTATCCATCTACTAGTAACATTAAGGAGACCAGTTTCGAAACCTGAAGAATAGTTCTATGAACCTCCAAGCAGGTAGAACCATAAGCAGTCCTAATTAACGAAATAATCATCATCAGATTGGAAGTTTAACCTCTGGAGAGGAACCAATTATATACATTTCTTAGAAGGGAATCAACAGTTTCAAACTGGAACCTGACATATTATCTTGATACCTATACGTCCTGACATTCAATATTACTAAATGTCAGTGTACCTAACCACTAGTCTCAGAAATAACATTACCGTTGGAGTTGGTTGTTCCACAAAAATTGGCACTACTAAGGCCATCCGAACCTGGTGAACCGTGCTGTCCAAATGCATCCGCAAGTACTTTATCGTGCTGCGCAAGCACACATCCTAATCTTTTATGCGAAGTGTCGTTGAAAGCACAAAGTCTCCTTTTCCCATTAAGCAATGCCAGCTCTTGGTCATTACCAATTTCATCTTTTAGCTCCAAGAAGATTTTCTCACATTTTTCTCTTTAACTGCTGATCGTATTACTTGATCCATTATAAGTCCGCATCGGAGTAAACTTAAGGTAACTACTATAATTCATTCAAAGAAAGAATTTAATATTCTTCTGAATCACATGCATCTAACATTTCTGGTTCATCATTTCACTGAGTTGAAATAACCCTATACTCAGTCTCTGACAGTAGTCTTATTACGAGTTCATCTTGGCTCACTGGTCTTATCTTCCGGTAGGTTCTGAGATCATTGTCTTGCTTACTACTTCCTTATATAACTTTATCCAATCATGCTGTCACTTCCCAATGTCTTTACTTTCTAACTGATTCATTCATAAAATGAACATTTCCCTGAATAAAACCACCTCATTAACCTCAATTTAGTTCCATAAATTACAACCTATGACATCTGCCTTCTCATGGCGAATTATTACTGACAATATTCATACTTATTCATTTATCACATAATATGGCACTTACTGCCTCTTCTCAACTATTCCTAGGGACTCTGCTCCTCGTCTTATATCGATGCCTTTGATAATCATACATCCCTCTAGCACTCTTTTCGTTAAAATGAAAGTATCTAATGATTCTCATTTATTCCCATATATGATCTCAAGTAATTCTTCCAATCCGTCTTACTTGCCGGTACTACCTCCAATAGTCCGGCCACGAATCCAACATGAATCTTCAGTTCTTTTGCTAATAGCTCAGTCGGGGATGGTACAGCCCAATATAGTTTACTACCGGTAGAAGGAAGAACTGACGGCTCCACTTATAGATTGCCTTAATAGTAACTCCCTGGCCAATGGTTAGGCCTTGTGATGGACCGCGCGACTCGGCCTCTTACACACGACTCCTAGTTCGAATAAATCCACAGCATTGAAACGTAGAGTTTGTCCTCCCTTCCCCAAGTGAAATACTTGTTGATAAGACTCCACAAAGTAGTCGTATCTAGTTGGAAAGGAAAATTCACCATCGTTTCTCAAGCTTTTGCTTGTTAATGGATATCAACTTGTTCCAACAATCTTACCCCTCGAATGATGAGAAGGTACACACAGACTTAATGAGTCCATAGCAACCAAGTTGCGAGTGAAAAGGATAAATTATGACCGGGAAGTCAACAAGATAAATAACATTGCTCAAGTAGGTTCCCCTAATAATATGGAAGTTTGAGCGAGCATTTAAATCCTTTTAAGATAGATTTAAATGAAAAATAAAGAGTTGGGAACCTTTCCTTGATAAACTAGTCGTAAAAAAACTCCGAAATATTTTACATAATATCTGGAGGTGAAAGGTAATCTCCGAATAATATAAATCATTTTAAAAAGAATTTTAAAAGAATTAAATAAATATTCCAAGAATATTTATTCACACAATAATAATTACAGAATATTATTAACTCATAATATTGCTCGTAAGTAATCCTCGAATGAATATATGGAATTATTTACTAAATAAATCCCTCCTTAAATGAATATTCGAAATAATATTCATTAAATAATTAAACTCCAATAAATATTTAAAATAATATTCAATAAATAAGTCAAACCTTAAATGAATATTTGAAAATAATGTTCATCTAATATTTAACATTCTAATATTTAATCTTCTAAATGAATATTCAAATAACATTCATTTAATAAATAATCTTCTAAATGAATATCCAAATAATATTCATTTAATAAATAATCTTCTAAATGAATATCTAAATAATATTCATTTAGTAATCAAAACTTTAAAGGAATAATCGAAATAATATTCCTTAAGTAAATAGAACTTCCAATGAATATTTTAAATAATATTCATTAAGTATATAAAACCTTAAATGAATATTCGAAAGTAATATTCATTTAATAAATAACATTCTAATGAATATCAAAATAATATTCATTAAATAATCAACTCTAAATGAATATTCGAAACTAACATTCATTTATTATCTCTCGACTGAGATAATACTCGAATAACATTCCTCGAAATATTTCCAAGTAATTGATACTTTATGGAATATAATAACGTTTAACAATAACATTCCTCAGATAAACATTTAGCAAAAAAAAAAAACACATTCCTCGGATAAATAATAATCTGTCGTTGGAATCCCTCCGGGTTTCCACGACTATCTATAACTCAAAATACCGACTCCCGGTCTATATTTAGAATGAATATCATATGCACTTCGCTAAGGGTCTTACCAAAACAATCCGACTTATTACTGATAAATCGTATCTAGTCTATAAGCCAATATCAATTCAGGGAACAAGTATCACAAAAACCAGAGTCACAATATAATTGGAAAAAGGCATGCATGCAATGTCATATATAAAACAGAAATCATATACATATATTATCACAACAACAGGTTCAAAGGTTTGAACACTTGCCTGGTAATCAGGTGTGGGTGGAGATAGCGTGTCCTGGGTCTGCTCGATGATCTATAAACAATTAGAACATTCGAGATTTACCACTTAACACGTTTTAAAAGTCTAAGTATAACTTCACTTAAATCGAAACACGTTTTCGAATTATCTCGTTATACACCTTTTAGTGTAACTCTTTTTATTACTGATACGATCCGACATTCGTTCGTTATTACGACATGTCATCGTACCCACAATCGGTATATACTTAAGTCGTATAAGTTCTAAAGTCGATCGATTACGAACCGGGATTATACTTCGAGTTTTATCGTTCGTTTTCTAAGTGTTTTACCAAAGTTATAACCTAGCGGGTTTTTAGGGGTTCGTTCGTGTTTAACTTTGATTCCAACATTTTTATAAAATCGAAAAACGATCCGTTTCACATGAGGTTTTCTCTCACACCTTCCTTTTTACCTCTAGTATTTAATTACGAAGATTCGCCACTGACTTACGTATTTTACGAGGGTTCAATTTCAGTTATGAATTCTCGTTTACGGTTTTGAACTACTTTTAGTATATCGGCCATAACTCCTAAACCGTAAGTCGGAATGTTTCGATTCTTGCGCCAAAACGATCTATGGCTCGAGATCTACAAGGGCATGTCATTTATTCATCAAGGCCAGAAAATCATCCTAACTATTATGCACGGTTTTCTAGAGGTCACGAAAATCGGGCATTACGGCGGCTATAACTCGGATATTTCCAAAATCAAAACCCTCCAAATAATCATTCAATCCACCACCAACACTCATGGGCACTATTTATCATCTCCCTCACTGTCTCAACAGGTCTTGGAGCCACAAAACATATATTAACCTTTTTATAATACCCACACAACATACATGTTCTAAATCATGAATACAAGCCATAAACATTATCAAATCTCATCTAAAACTCCAGTAAAACTAAAATCAAAGACTAGGGTTCTTGAAGTTTATACCTTCCTTGGAGTATGTAAGACCTTAATAAACCTTGATCAATCCTTAGAACACCTTAACAAAGCTTGGATCATCCAAAAGAATCAAGAAAAACAATGTTAGTTTCATGAAAGCACTATTCACCCTCCTCTTTCTTGATTTTTTTGAAAATGGAAACAAAGGAGTTTGAAGCTAAAATTTTGAGGAGATTAGTTTCTTGAAATATAGGACTCACCTTAAAAATTACAAGATCAAACAAGGAGTGGAAGTTTGATTTCTCCTTTTGAATTTATGAAAAGTCGAATGGTTCTTTAGAGAGAGTGTTGGAGTTGCTTGGTTCGTTCCTTTGATAATAATGCATAAAGTGATTTTGCTTGGGATAATATCTTGCTAGTTGCTTTATTAAAGGTGTGATGTAAGGAATGATGTCTTTGGAGTGGACACATGTTGTTGTTTAAGTGGTAAGATGAGAAAGAAATGCTAAGTACTTGGTTGCTTCCTAATCTTGTTAGTTACTCTTGTAACTACTTAGTTACTTGATCTCATCCACTTGCACATACTTGCATCTTGGTTCTCTGCTTGTTTCTTTGTTCGTTTATTGCTCAATTCATTGATCGTTCGAAAGAATATCCCAAGGATTTCTAGTTAGGGTTTTACCGGAAACCTTCTTAATATTTATAATACTATACTCCATCATTCTTAATAACTCCCATATTCCTTAAATCCTTTTAATAATCTCTTAGGTCTTTCAGTGTCCAGGGAAATCTCGGGGAAAATAAAAGTGCTATTTTTCAGAATCCGACAGCTTTTACATACACTCTTTTTCCCCCTGGAGCACTAATACGAACTCAGAATTTCGTTCCGTGTACTTCTATATAGCGTCGTCTAATAATATTCCTAATTCCACCAAAACACTATTCATTATTTATTCTTTACTTATTCTCTTAGGGTTGTACAATTGTCCCTGATCTCTTTCGATCGTTCCTTAACCTTTTTACGGAACCACTGTACCAATAACAGATAACGATTTGGATGACATAATAATAATCTTCTTCTTTAGAATTATCAAATCTTAATTCCCCAGGAGATAGACAATTCTTATCTAAAGCAGGCCCCTTGAGCTTGGTATAAAAGACTTAGTAAGTTTCTTCTCAAAAATGGATTCATTCAAGGTAAAATCGATCCCACATTATTTATTAAGAAAAATGGTAAAGATATTCTTGTTGTACGAATATATGTGGATGATATTATTTTTGAATCTACTAATGAATCTATGTGTGAGTGGTTTTCTAAGTGTATGCATAGTGAATTCGAAATGAGCATGATGGGTGAGCTCAGTTATTTCTTGGGTCTTCAAATCAAGCAATCTAAAGATGGAATATTTGTGCATCAATCTAAGCATACAAAGAATCTGCTCAAGAGATTTGGCTATGAGGATGTTAAGTCAACATCAACTCCTATGACCCAAAACAGCAAGCTGACTGCAAACGAAAATGGTAAGGATGTTGATATCAAAAGGTATCGAGGTATGATTGGATGCTTACTATATTTAACTGCTTCTAGACCTGACATCATGTATTGTGTGTGTTTGTGCAAGGTTTCAATCCAAGCCTAAGGAGTCTCACTTAAATGCAATTAAAAGAATTTTTCGATACTTAAGTGGTATCATTACTCTTGGTTTGTTCTATCCTATCACAAATACTTTTGATCTTGTTGGGTATAGTGATGCAGATTATGCAGGTTGTCAAGTTGATAGAAAGAGTACTAGTGGTGTTTGTACATTCCTTGGACAAAGCTTGGTTTCATGGAAATGCAAGAAATAAACTTCTGTTGCTTTATCCATGGCCGAAGGGGAATATCTAGCAGCTGGTAGCTGTTGTTCTCAGATTTTATGGATGATTCAAACACTAAGGGACTTTGATATCAAGTGTGGAAAGATTTCAATCAATTGTGACAACACTAGCACCATCAATATTTCGAAGAATCCGGTGAATCACTCAAGAATGATGCATATTGATGTTCGACACCATGTCTTGAGAGATAATGTTGCTAAAGGCAACAGAGAGTTGGTTTTTGTTCCAACGGAGTTTCAACTAGCTAATATTTTCACAAAGCCCCTCGTTGAGGAGAGATTTTCAATCATTCGACAATACACCATAGATTGCATATTGCAACGACAGGAAAACATTGCCTTAAGGCCTATATTCGTTGCAGTAGAGTCTATGGCAATGAATTTACAAAATTTGGGCATTGCATCTGCTTGCCTTGCAATAGGTCGATTTAGCGACGTTTTTGATACCATACAGCAACATAATTAAATCATTGCAATAAATTTCAGTAGCAACATTTTAGACTCCATAGCAACAATTAAAAACTATTGTTGTAGCATAAGAAGGTAGTTTATTGACACTTAAAGGCAACATTTTTCAGACCAATTGCAATGATTTTTTATAGATTAATGCAACATATTTTGACCCTATTGTAACATTTTTTCAAAAAAAATTAACAGGTTCATGCTGGAAATACACTAAACCAGGCCATTTATAGCCACAATCCAAGCATCATCAATATTTCATTAACAGGTCAACTTAATGCCAAATATCCAATTACATGTGTTTGTTCAAAGTCGAATAAAATTACAATTCTTCACATAAAATTTTCCTCAACAAATATTATTTTAGAAAACCAAAATAAAGTTAAAAACTACATATGCCAATTGCTTTTTCCATATATTTGTGCTTGGCTTTTGCAAATCAACAACGAGAAATCCGTGATGAGCTTATAAAAAGTATTGCACGAGGATGCTACATCATGGAAAATTTCTGGGACTCCATTGTGCAAATTTGGAAGCAAAACCTTATGCAACTGTCGAGGCCTCGTGTGAGGCAGTTCCTACCACAAAAATAGTAAAAGAAGGTTAACAGAGCAATTGCAGTATACTAGTTGAGTGGGAGAAAACCTGTGCACCTGCCTCATGCTTCATTTAATTGAGTTTAATTAAAACCTATAACTCAAGCAACTATTATTACCGACACATTACTTTTCGGGAAAAAAATTACAGGTACCTATGAAGCTCGTAGAATGCTTGTAAACTATGAACCCATGTAGTGTGCCACTAGTATATGTACAGTAATTTTAAAAATAGATTTCAGACAATTTTATAAAGAAAGCAGCATATGAAAGTAAGCAGTCTTACAGCCAAACCTTGGGTTATTAAATGTGTTAAAAAGTAGAAATACTTACGACTCCATAACAAATGAAAAACAACAGATGAAGTTTACAAGAATATTGACAACTAGAGATTCGACCAAGCAATTATTTCTCTTTGAGTCTTCAGTAGTGGTGGACTGGTGGCTAGAGTATAACAGCTAAAATACCCATACTTGACACAATGCATTCTCAAATAAAGTACTACATGACACCACTAGAAGATATTCACAATACGGATCAGGCAGGTCAACCAAATGCACACATTTTGTTATCTTCCTTTTCAAGGTGTTGAAGCCTTTTCATTACAGATTACAAGGCATCATTGTACCACAGATTTCCAATGCCTAGATATTTTATAGTCATTACATGAACCTTTACTGGATCATTACTGTGATTCACATATATATATAATCATATTAGTACCTAATAACAAATTAATCTTCTGCATCTCAAGCCGAAAAGATGCATACTTCTACCCATATGAACCGTTACTGGACAGAGACTGTCATTCACAAATATATTTGAATCATATTAGTGCCTAACTGCAAAATAATCTTTCTGCATCTCAAGCCAAAAACATGCATCCTTCTACCTTTTCCTTGTTAGAGAGCCGAAGCACACTAGAAAATAAATATCATAACAGTTGTAGTAACTCTTCAGAGAGCGTGATTGTGTAATTTATCAAAAAAATATACAGCCTAGACATTTAATGCAAAAGCAAAACTGCAAGCAGGCAGGTAACGTCGTTGCAGCCTAAATCTCTATATAATTATTTATGAAGAAGCAGCTATATAAGTACATAACCAAGCCTGAGTTCTTTGGAATTGGATCAAAATCGGAAATGATGGAGTTTGAAAGACCCTGATTTAGGTTTGTACTGTTGGAGTGCATAACTTCTCATCCAGTTTAGGAAATAGGAATGTTATAGGACCATACGACCAAAACCAGATAACTTTTTATACATACAACACGGTTTGATGCATATAATTTTTATACATACAGGCACCTAATGCCGAGTTGCACAAAATAATTTTAAAAAGTTGAAGAAGAAAGGCAAAGAAACAACTAATGCAAGCAGATAACATCCATACAACTGGATTTCACAACTGTACGAGGTATCAGTTTCACTAACCTTCCTAAATGACAAAGCCAGTGGCAATTTAAAATGTTTGTAAGAATTTACCCATTTTAGAGACTTTCATATCACATTTCTTATCAGCTTCTTCAACAGTATGAGCAGAAATAGGAGGTCCGCCAAAGCTCATATGATTATACTCCATCAATGCCGCTGTATCAAATTCATATCCTGCCTCTAAAAGAAAAAACAAATTCCAGTCCATACACATAATAAATATACTCGAGCTCCAATACATACAAGTGGAAGATAATAGAGAGATAGAATTTGAAAGAAAGAATTGAGGTTTTGTCCAACAAGAGGAGGAGGATCAGACGAGTAGAGAGCTGCTGAGTTCCATTGCTTCTGTAATAGAAGCGCTAATGATACTTGCTCTTATGGATAACGTACACACAATCCTCTGCCTTTGCCTCCAACACCAAAATATCTTCCTCTGTTAGTTAAACAAGACCAATTAGCTTAGTAATTGAACTATAGAAAAAATAGAGACAAAATCAATATAATATTTAGTGTACAAATCATAAAAAAACTACCGTACATAGATATTCAAGACAAACACTTACATCAACTCCAACTCCAGTCAAGTGTTTCAAACCTTAGCTTTATAGACTCCAAATCCTCCAATATTTATGCCAGTAAACAAGGTCAAAGAGTTTGACGAGCTAGTCACCAAATATTTGTTCAAGCAAAGCAATAGTCCTTTTTTGCATACTAATCAATACAATTAACAAATTGAAAAACAGAGCTTGTAAAAAAACATATTGAAAAGGGAGACACAAGTAAAGTTGCATATACAAACTTAGTATTTTTAAAGAAAACCCCAAATTCAAACATATTTATACAAACATACATATGTTAATTCAAAAAAAACATACATCAAACCCTAATTAACAAGAATCCCAAATTAAAGCACAAAAATTAAACCCTAATTGGAATTCGATTTAAAACTCAATTTGGGGAAAAATATTTTTGATGAACATACCATATTCGTTCTTGAGTCTTATCCATTTTGTTTGTCCTTCGAGCGTGAGTCTCTTTCAATTTTGTATTTTCTTCCATTTCTTAGTTTTCTTTGATTCAGTCTCTATGTGTGTAATTGTGTATGTTCGTAGGTTTCTGTCTGTTTATGTTAATGTTTGTCTGTGTACGAATGTTATGTTTTTTTGTTTAATTAAGCCCGACAATTTTTTGAAAGCCCGCTCAAGGTTTTTAAAAGCCCGCCAATTTTTTGGGCCCAAAATCATATTTATAGCAACGATTTAAGAAAAATATTGCAATAGACTTGTTGTTTTTAATTCTCTTAAATTTTTTCAATGCTATTGCAATGTTTTTCAAAGTCATTGCAATTTATGTGATTTGGTTTCTCAATAGCAACGTTTTTTGACAAATCTTTAAAAATATGGTTGCAATAGGCAATCTATGGTGTAGTGCGAAGGAAACCTGGCATGTGTTCAGTGTGAATCAGCGTGCTGAATGGTATTTGCTGATCAGGTTAGCTTACCATTTGTTTCTTTCGCCTGTTACAATTGGTATACTGATTGTCTTTACATCTGGCTTACCATTTGTTAGAATTAGTAATTTTATGCCTGGAACTGATTTACGTTAACTTGATTTAATTTATTATACGCTGTTTATCTGATTTAACGATAATGTGTTATGTGTTTATCTGTTTTGTGGTTGTAGTGATATTATCTCTGTTTGTTTAGATTAGTTTTATTTGAATTTTTAGTTTATTTGATTAATCCTAAAAATTCTCCCCTAAAATTATCAACACAAAAGAGACGGGGTTGTTTAGTATTCTCTCAATGCGATAACAATACACATCTGAACGAGGCGATTAGGGTTTTTCTCTCTCCAAGCGGTGATTTTTAGGGTTTTCTCAATCACAATGACTCGTCCTCGTACTCGTAAATCACAGCTTCAAGCTAATAAGACTCCATCTAAGCTGGATACTATTGTTGTTGATTTGGGCAAAAATGCTCCTGACAGCGCGGATGATGTTTCACAGACTCCTAATTCGAAGAAGGCAAAGCTGACGTCTCCATCGTTTGCTTTATCAGAGTTTGAGTCTAGATATCAAGAACTGGAATTGGGTATTCATGCAATCATTCTTGGTCAGCCAATTACAAGTAAGTTTGTTCTTGTTCTTACTCAGTGTGGTGTTGTTCAGATATTCCAAGATTTGGGTATGGAATCATTTTTGTTAGATGTGCCGAAGGTTATTATCCGGATCAAGTTCGTGAGTATTATGCAAATCTTCGTTCTGATAAATTTGGTAATTGTATATCGATTGTTGGTGGTAAAAAGATTCAGTTGAACCCCCCCCCCATTTTATGTTTGATTCTAAAGTATGAGAATGATAGTGAAGTGGATGTTTACACTGCTCAGGGTCAGGTGTCTTTTTCTGATTTTTCATTTATTGATCAATTACAAGTTCTGCATGGTGATGTGAAACTCATGGATGCTACACCCCCTTCAACTACTATGGTTACCCCGTTAGCTCATTTGTTGTTCAAGCTGTGCAGGTCTCATATTTGTCAGCGTTTAGGAAACAAGTCTAATTTTACTTGTCAAGATGTTGTTGTGGTGTCTATGCTTATGACTGGCAAGTCTTTTGATTTGTCTTCTCTGATTTTGCACAAAATGATGGCTACACTGGACAAGTCTGTTAGTGATGTCCCGTATGATTTGCTTCTTACTCGAGTGTTTTAGTTTTTTAAAGTTGATTTCAATAATGCTTCTAAGATTACTGTGAAAGATGGTATTGCTCCTAAGTTCCTGGCTATGAATAACCTTCAAATTGAGAATTGAGAGGTTTCAAGGATTCTACCTCCACCTTCAGATTCTACCCCTTATTTTGGTGAACCTTCAACCCCTTCTCCTATTGCTTCGGACTTCTCTTCATGTGGAACGTTACTTTTGAGGTCTTTGCAGACAGATAGTATGCTTATCACTGGTCAAATCACTGAGATCAAATCAGAGTTTTAAGCAGTCAGAACTGATCTAAAGGATGTTAAAGATGAATATCAGACTATCAAGGTGGCTATGAAGGAGTTCATTAGTGAGATCAAGTTGGTCAAGGAGATGTTTCTCAAGACAGCTGGCACTACATCTACAACTCACTCTGCTATGGAAACAGATTTTGGGACTTGAAGAATTAGCTCAGGCTGTTGCTAAGAATGGTCAAGATGGAGAAGACAATGATGATGAAGATGATTTCCATGTGTCTCCAAGGGTTTATCCTACAGACTCTTAGTTTTGATGAATTAAGGGGGAGAATTTTAGGAGAATGTTTAATTATGTTTATGGTTTGTTTGTATTATAGTTTATTTTGAACTTTTTTTAAGGTGTTTTGAACTTATGTGGTCTATGTGGTCGTTCTGAACTTATGTGGTATCTGGTTGTTTGTTGGATATTTGTTGGATTTTGTGATGGTTGATCTTGGTGTTTGAACTTGATGAATTAATGGTTAAGTTGTTTTTATGGATATGTTATGGTTTTAAAATGATATTTGTTTATTTACTGGATTGTTGTTTTATAATTAATCTTGAGATGCAGGGATTTAGGGGGAGTTATTCTAATTCTCCTAAATTAGTTGTAATCATCAAAAAAGGGGAGATTGATACCCCTTAGGTTTTGATAATCACAAACAGCAAGCCAAATGGCTTACATTAGATATAAAACATCATTCTACTAACTTGGTTTTGCAGGGTGTTTTAGCTTACTAATTGTTTAATCAGTGTATCAAAATAGCAAGCCAAAGCAGTGACAGTTTGGCAAGCCATTTGCGCAGAGACAAATCACAAACAACATGTCATTTGTCAACAGTCCAGAAGTTTCAGAAGTGCGGAAATCAAGGAGTTTTATAGAAATGGACTTCTAATCAGCTATAAGGATTATTTAAATATAGAATACATATATTATATATATCTGAGCTCATTTTAAACATATCTTTTCATTCAAAATTAATTTCCTAAATTATAGGAGTTTGTTTTATTCAAAATTCTTTACTTATTCAAGTCTCCTATAGGTATATCTTATTTCTTTACTTACAGAAGAACTGGTCTCTTATCTTCCGTATCTCTTTCATCTCTTCTGTTCAAACGTTAACATTAACGTTATAAACCACTTAACAAATTGAACGTTGGATTGGATCCAAACGTTGCAATTTGTTGATTAGTTTATGACTGTTTGTGTTAAAGGCTTTATATACTTGTTCTTGTTTTATATTTTTGGTTACTGAAAATCTAAGAACCACAAAAACATCAACAACTCAGTTTTACTTTGCATTGCAAAATCTTTTATCTTGATTCTCTCGAGCTCATTCATATATATATCCTTCGTATTGTTTATTTAGAGAATCTATAGTTTGAGTTGTGTCATCTATTGATTGTTTTGTTTTGATTGTAAGTGTTTAGTTGTTGGACACTCGGCTTGGAATAGTAGGGATTTGAGATTTGTTCTAGAGAAGTATACTAGGGTAGTATAGCTTAGAGAGCAGAATCTGTATCAGGTCTATTCAGCAAGCCATTTGTGTCAGCAGCTGGGTTAGAGGTTGATATATTATTGTATCTTATAATTGGTTCATCTTTGATCAATAATATATTCTCTTACCAGGTTGGTAAGGTACCAGGACGTAGACCATAGGGGATTAGGGGTCGAACTTGGCTAAAAGATTGTGGTGTTCTTTATTTTTCTTGCACTATACTTATTGTTTGTGCATTCAGCTTACCATTTACATTGAGCGTACCATTTGCATCTGTTATTAAAATTGAAATCAATAAGCTGTTTCTGGTAATTATTGAAATTTGACATAGTTAGCCATTTACACTTATTCACGCCCTTCTAGGTGTGCATTTTCATGTTTCATTTAGTAATTGATTTGAAAAAAATTAATTATTAATTATATACAAACACATGATATATAACTATAAAAATATGAACTAATATACTATTATATAATATAGGGCATGGAGTTTCTAAAGCACACAATAGAGAAGTTCTCTATTAGTGCACCTTAAATCTTGTATTTTATTATTATTTTTGATAATCCAACCGTACGGATGAAAAGTTTATGTCGAAATAACATTGTATAAATTTTTTTATTATATTTGAAATAGTGTAGCATCACTTTTATAATAATACTATTTTCTATATATATTCAACGACACAGATTTATCATAATCTTATTGCTATAAATTTATAGTTCCAAATAATTAAATTACACAAAAATTTGTACATTCACGTATTTTTATATGAATTTTACATCCGTACGGTTGGATTGTTCAAATAATAATTAATTTATCATATTTTAAACCACACTAATAGAGTATTTATCTATTGTGTGCTTTAGATACTCGTTTCCCATATAAATATAATGTAATATAACATTTTGAAATCAATTAAAATAATAAATTTACATAAACTCTACTAAAATTAATAATGGTATATGAATGTGGTTTCCATAATCAAAATGAAAGAAATAAGTAAGAAAAGAAAGTACCGGACAATTTGTTTCCTCTAGGCGCATACATCCCAGTACAGTATTTGTAATTCTCTAGAAAAAGCTCTTTGAAAATGCTCCAACAGATTGTCAAGGTAACTACAGTACTCACTTTTCCGATGTTGTATTATATACAGTAGTTCTTTTTCTTTTTTCTTTTTTAAAGATAGTATCGATGTTGTTTATTTCTTGATTCTCGTGTGTATGTATGTTTACATCCTCTTAATCGTTGATCCCGTTTGTTGCTGAAAGAAAAAGGGTTTAGCAAAGAGTTAGGGTTTATATGCAAGGGTCAGAAATTTAAATACACAATTGCGTCAATGAGACCTCACTAATATCTGCTAAGCTACATTATATTTGATTGAATTGTTTTTGGCTTACTTGTAATAAAATTGTTTTGTTTGGTTCAACAGAGTGGAATGAAAATGGAATTTGAATGAAATGAAAATTTTTCAGTGTATTTAAATTGTAAAATGCGGAAAAAAGGGGGCATTCATCCTCATATTGGTGGGTTTTGAGATCTAGTTTACTTTGCTTGGAATTGTGGAATATTATGGTGGAATGAAGGGAAATTGCTTACTATTTATAAACTCATCATCTGGTTTGATTATCTTCTGCTACGATAAGTTTTAGTGGGTGAAGCAAAATTGAATTGTAGCAGATATTGATAGATTTTGTCCTTGGGCCATCTTATTTTCTATTATTTTCTGTTTCTCTGATATTATTAACGTGTTATGATGGTTGCACCACATTAATTAAACTTCAATATTCCGTGTAATATTATAGTTTTATATTGAATGCTGTTTAAATAAAAGATGCAGAGTTTAACTCTTGTGGAAAAGACCATCACTCTTGAGGTTGAAAGCTTGGACACCGTTGATGATGTCAAAGCGAAGATTCAGGACAAAGAAGCCAGCCCCCAAGATCAGCAAACGCTAGTTTTTGCTGGTACAACGCTCCAGGATGGTCCGACCCTAGCGGATTGCAGCATCCAGAAGGAGTCCACCCATCATTTGGTTCGTATTCCACGTGGTGGCATGCAAATCTTTGTAAAGACCCTTACTGGCAAGACCATCACCCTCGAAGTAAAAAGCTCCGACACCATTGATAATGTCAAAGCTAACATTATGGACAGGGAAGGTATTCGTCCAGACCAGCAGAGACTCATTTTCGCTGGCAAGCAACTTGAGGATGGTCGTAAGCTTGCAGACTATAACATCCAGAAGGAATCAACCCTTCACTTGGTGCTCCGCCTACGTGGTGGCATGCAAATTTTTGTCAGGCCTTACACTGGGAAGACAATAACTTTGGAAGTTGAGAGTTTCCATACCGTAGACAATGTGAAGGAAAAATTTCAGGACAAGGTGGGTATTTGTCCTGAAAGTTTGAGGTTCATATTCGCTGGTAAGAACTTGGAGGGGGAAAGAACTTTAGAGTTTTACAATATTCAGAAAGAGTCCACTCTTCATTTGTACCCGGGGCTAAGGGGAGCTTCAGTGACTATATATGTTCAAACCTTGATAGGAAAGACTATCACTTTGACTGTGAATGACTGGGACACAATTGGTAATGTAAAAGCAATGATCAAGTACAAAGAAGGCTTGATACCGTACTGCCAAAGGCTGCTATATGCTGGCAATGAGCTTGAGAATGATCGTACTCTAGCATACTACAATATCTGTGAGGGGTCTAACCTTTATTTGGTGATGCGGCTCCGTTATCCTAGATCAAGTAAGAGGGAAGCCGGTAATCCTACAAATGTCGATTCTGATAACGTGACACCAGAAGAAGATCATGTTGAGGATTTATTTGAAGTGTCAACTGATGAAAGTCAAAGTCCGACTTCGAATTCAGTAAGTTCGACTTCGAATTCAGTACAGGGGACATTAATGATGGACATATCTGGACGTACAGGGAGACCAGGTATTAGAATACTTTTTTATTAATAGCTACATGAGTTCCGTTAAACAATGCAGAAAATGCTCTTTCTGAATAAAATAAATATATAGACTTATTTTTCTTAGAGTCACTATCCTTTTTAGCTAAGGAGATTGAACGCCAAAAGGATGATCTGCCTATTAATGTGGGGGGACGATCTAGTGATCATGGGACTGGTATGCCTGCAAGCCCAACACATTCAGCGCCCAAGAAGAGGAGAGTTGATAATACATTTGTTCCCAAGCAGGGGCT
Organism: Saposhnikovia divaricata; assembly: GCA_036435485.1. Lineage (NCBI taxonomy): Eukaryota > Viridiplantae > Streptophyta > Magnoliopsida > Apiales > Apiaceae > Saposhnikovia > Saposhnikovia divaricata. Next base: position 58,906,002 of record CM071597.1, on the reverse strand, counting down.
CTGTTCCTCCGATACTTTGCTTCACAACCCTGGCAGGAGTCAAAAGCCTTCACTCAATAGGCAGAATTCACTTGATCAAGAGGAAACTGCCAACATATCTACTGAACTGATGAAGTCACAACTGAGCGAAGTACATTTTTATCCTCAAATTTCAAGACAATTTCTTTTTTTCTCTTGCTCGATACCATAAAGTTATTGTTTGTCTTCATTTTGCAGTATGTGGCAGCTGTAGGGAGGCGTCTGGAGTCTCAAGACTCGATGGTTAGCATACTGAGAAAGGATGTTCACAAGCGTGATGAAGAGATCCGTTCACTTAAAAACAAACTTGAGATGACTGAGAATGAGGTCTCCCGGCTTCGGAAGATCTTGTCGAAGGTGGCTGACATAGTACAAGAGACTGGATCATGAAAATTTTAAGGTGGTTATGTAGTCACCTAACATGGGGTTAAATGCCTATGTATGCAGAGAAGAAGACACGTGACTGAGTTGAATGCTATATTTTGTATGTTAAGCAGCTAGTCTTTTTTTAAGTTTCCTGTGTTGAAAGTTAAATTTACTGTTTCTTAAACTTTACTTTGGAATCCCCTTTATGTACTTGGTTGTTCTAGCATATATAGTTATATGACAGTGGCCTTTCGTTTCTAATAATTACATATTTTGTTTTCATAGTTTAGCATAGTTGTATGACCTTAGACTCTTGTTTGGTGGGAGAACATGGATTCAGATTCATGACATTCGACCAGGACTATCCATTGATCCTTGGGATTCAACCGTTTAGCAGCACTTGGAAAAATCTCTTTTAATCAAATGTCAACTATTCGTCCCTGGTAGTTCGTTCACAGAATGGTTGAAAAGTACTGACATTGCTAGAGCTCTTGACTGGGATAGAAGGAAAGTGGGTGCAATTATTGTTGGAATATTAGAGACAGAGTTAAGGTAGAAGATTGGAATGACGAAGTTAAGATAGAACAGCCACCGCCTGTATTAAACGGAATTGGCTACTAGTGTGAAAAACAGAGTCAAAGTTGGTGGTTATGTGGGTGGATCCGGTTAAACGGACAGGATGTAGGAGGCAACACTGAAGCGGGAAACATGCCTAAAAGTTACTCATCAAACATGTTTAAAGATTGTGATGCAATGAGCATTTTTTCGAAAGTAAACTAATTAGATAAGATTTCCATCAGTGTAAATCGCAGAGAAAATAGTTAAAGTAGGTGGACAAGAAAGGGAAGTGGTGTTAATCTCCACATTTTTATAGATAAAATTAACCTTATGGTGTTGGAGTAATTCGAAGGAAGTTACATCTTGCTTACGTTTATAAAAATCCTTGGAGGTAGAGGTGGCCAAACGGGCGGGTTGGCCCGGCTCAACCGCCAACCGGCACGCCAAAAATCCGTCCAAACCCGGCACGAACCGGGCCGGTTCGAAACCCGCCCAAATCGTCTGTGTAAACGTGCCGTTCATGAGTTGCTAGTTTGCAAACCGTACACAGCACGGCACGGACCGCCTAACCCACCTAACCCGCTCACAACCAACTCGTCTCGCCCCGGCCCGCTCAATCCGCTTATTTTAATATTAAAATTAAAATCGAAACTTTGAATTTATCTCGCACTAAATTAACTAATTCAGTAAATTGATTTATCCAATATAGTTATATATATTCATCTTATTTTAAAATTTTGAATAATTAAATCTGTTTATTGATTTTTATAAATATTTTTAATGTTTATTGATTTTTATAATTATTTTAAATGATATTCGATTTCTAGATAAACTCAACCCATAAAATAGTATATTTAAAAAAAATTGATAATGGTTAAATGAAAACATATGTTAAATAGTATGTAAATTTTTCAATAAAATGTAAAAACTATTAAAAAATTGCACACCAAAAATGTAAAAAAAAAATATTAAAAAGTAATGAACTCGAAAGAAAAGCAATGTACACAGCACGGCACGGCAATTCGGCCCGCCTGCGGGCTGAGATACTCATACACGCACCTTTCTATATGTTCCATATTTGTTTAATTGACAAACAGTAAAAAAGCATTGCAAGTTGTCGGTACAAATCATCCATCCGACTATATTTTTAGTAATATTTTAATCACGGGGTGGCTAAAAGTAATGTTCACTTCTAGGCTTGCAAACCAAAATAAAAAATAAAAACAGAGCTCGTGAACTAAAGATGCACATGGGTTAGTGCTAATGAAAACAATTTTAAATGTTAAAAAAGCATTTCAAAAACAAAAAAATAAATAAAAAAGGCACATGGTGGCCCGGCACAGCCCGGCACGCGAGTTGGTGCATGCGCCCAACGGCAATATTTCTCAACGTTCGTCTGTTCAACGGCTATCTCAGCAACGGCTATAAAAAATTCAGCTCTCCTCTCCTATAAATATCACACCTCACCTCTTCTCTCTCACACCACACCACACTGCTCTTTCTCGATTCTCCTCTCTTTTTCTACAAAGCAATTTTTAGCAAGTTCAGCAACTGTTTTTACTCTCTGTTTTTCTGTCAGCAACTGTTTCTATTTGTTTTCGGTAGCCGGCAACTTTGTAATTGTAACCACCTCACTGTAAGTAGTTGCTTTTATTGAATTTAATTTGTTTTCTACTTTTTGTATTTATTAACAACTATTTTCTATTTGTTTTCTTTATTGAATTAGCTTTTTAATTTGATGATTTTTTTTATTTGTAGAGTTATTAATAAAAAATGGAAGGAAGGGGCACTATATCATCTCAAGGTTCAACTCAAGCACCCTCCTCCTCCATGCCACCACCAACCGAAACCGGTAAAATTTTTTTTTTTTAATTTTTTTAATTTCATTTTTTATAGTATTTGATTGGATTTCATTTTCTAATTTACTCGTTTTAAATTAACTCGTTTTAAATTTAATCGATTTATATTTTATTTTGTAGGTGCTACTTCTCGACATAATTCACATGTTTGGACTTATTTTTCGAGACAACCAACAAGCGATCCGAACAAATTTAAGGCATTTTGCATACTTTGTATTCAAAATGGTCGACAACAAGCCCCTTTTATTCACTCTAAAGGGAGCGGTACGGGTACACTTGATCGGCACTTGGTTAAACATCATAATATATCTAAGGCAAGTCACGAAAGTGGAGCGGCACACGGCGCTTCACAACAAACACAAATCGGTGGTTTCATGACTTCGTCTCCCGGTGGAGGTATGCCTTTTGCTTATAATAGAAATAGAATGATCGAAGATTTTGCTAAATATGTTACATTAGACGAGTTACCTTTCTCCCACGGTGAGAGTCCGAATTTAGAGCACATGATGAAGAATTCGATAAATCCGGCATTTAGGAGAATTCCTAGGAACACACTTAAACGTCACACACAAAAACAATATTATAGTCAACGAGCACAATTAATTCAATATTTCGAAAATTTTGATGGTATGGTTTCTTTAACTAGTGATTGTTGGAGTTCGAGTCAAGGTGAGCCTTATATTTGTGTTACGGTTCATTGGATTGATGTTGATTACTTTTTACAAAAACGAATTATTGCTTTTGATGTTATGGATGAGTCACACTCCGGTTATAACATAAAACAAAGAATTTTAGACACGATAAAGGAATTTAATTTGTATCATAAAGTATTTACGATATCTTTAGATAATGCTGCTGCTAATAACAAATGTATGGATTATATTAGGACCGATATTCCTTTAGTTTTAGATGGAATATTTTTACACATTAGATGTTGTGCTCACATAATTAACTTGTCGGCCCAAAAGGGAATTTCACAACTAACTTGTTTATTAGAACCTATTAGGAAAGTAATTAAATATCTACGTCTAGCGGGTACATATAGATCTAGGTACAAGAAATTGTGTAAAGATAATGGATTAAGGGCGAAAAAATGGGGTATCGATTGTCCTACTAGATGGGGTTCGACTCATAAATTATTACATGATGCAATTATATATAAGGATATTATCACCGAATTGTATAATGCCGATCCAAGTCACCAACACGAAGATTTACTTATTACCGAATCGGATTGGGCGTTGGCAACTACGGTACGTGAAATACTTGATTGTTTTGCACATGCTACTAACGTTTTTTCTTATGTTTATGAACCAAATGTGCATCAAGTTATCATTGAATGTGTTCTTATTGTTACTACTTTATGTAATTATGAAGAAAGCCCCGAATTTAGTAGTGTTATTATGGATATGAAAGTTAAGTGGATCGAATATTTTACAGAATTTCCTTATGTTTATGGTATTGCATGTCTTCTTGATCCGGGTGTTAGAAAGGAAGGTTTAGAAAACATGTTAGAGCATTATTATCAATTATTAGGAGTTAAATATAATCATGAATTATATGTAACTAATTGTTTAGGCTTATTGTATCGTCTTATAGATTTGTATGCTCCTAAAACTCAAATTTCTAACCCACCTAAGAGTACTAGTAGTGTTAAAAGGTTTAGTAGTACAATTACATCTATAATAAACAAAAAACAAAAATGTAGAATTGTCGAAACTTCTAAAGTTCCTTCTTCTGCTTCTAGCATGATTAGAGAATTTTTTTTTCTTATAGTTATGAATTAAATGATGATTTTGAAATACTAACATGGTGGAAGAGTCATGAGTCACAATTTCCGGTTTTAGCAAAAATTGCAAAGGACATTTTAGTAGTCCCTGCTTCTACAATTGCGTCCGAGTCCGCTTTTAGTGCCGGTAGACGAGTGTTAGACGAGAAGAGATCAAGTCTTGCACCAGACGTGGTAAAAATTTGTGTTTGCAAAAAGGATTGGGATCAAGCCGAAAAAAGACAACAAGGAAAGAAAGAAGATGATTCGGATGGAGAAGACGATCCATGGATGACAATGGATACTTCATCGGAATCGGGTCAAGAAGAATGATAAATTAAATAGTGTGTAGAATTTTTTATTTTTAGGATTTGTTTGCTTTGTAATTTTTTAAATATGTTTTAGAATTTGTTTGCTTTGTAATTTTTTAAATATGTTTGATGCGGTTTGTTCCATTTTTTTAGAGAGGAGTCCTCTCATACCATTTGTAAAATATTTTTTTATTAATAAAATTTATATGAGGTACCGTCCTCTTTTATTCCAAAAAAAAATTGTATAATTTGTGCCACTATACACTATAACTTAAATTGATTTATCCAATATAGTTATATATATTCATCTTATTTTAAAATTTTGAATAAATAAAATTTTGAATAATTAAATATGTTTATTGATTTTTATAAATATTTTTAATGTTTATTGATTTTTATAATTATTTTAAATGATATTGGATTTCTAGTTAAACTCAACCCATAAAATAGTATATTTAAAAAAAATTGATAATGGTTAAATGAAAACATATGTTAAAATAGTATGTAAAATTAAAACGCATGATGCATGCATTTGTAATTTTTCAATAAAATGTAAAAACTATTAAAAAATTGCACACCAAAAATGTAAAAAAAAATATTAAAAAGCAATGGCTGAGCAACCTTTCTATATGTTCCAAACTTCCAATTTCACTTCACTATATATATTATTATATTAGTACCACTAGTCTACCACTGCAGCCAGCACAAGCACAAGCACGTGACATAATAAAATAGGAAAAAAAAACAAGCACAAACTATCCAACCCGGCACGACAACTTATCTGTGCCGTTCGCGAGTTTACCTTAGTACGAACCGGCCCGGTTCAAAACCGGCCCGGCACGCCCGGCCCGATCGTTTGGCCAGCTCTACTTGGAGGAATCCAAAGGATATATGCATAATGCATTTTTACTTCGGGTAGGTATTACACTGTTAGTCACCTATGTACTAATGCAACGGACACGAATAAGGATTCTCTAATAATTTTGGCCCTTTATTCTACTTGAATCTATCTGTCTATTATAGAAATTAAATCAATGTGTAAGAAAAGCAAGAACAATCTTAGTGTGAATTTATCTTAAATTTTCTTGGTGGAGTTTCTTGGGTATTTTAACGGAAACAAGGATGTTTTATCAGAAATAAAATTGGTAGACAAACTTAGGGTAGTACTGAATGCTGTGATGCACATTTCAAGGTTGCAAACTTCTTTTCATGCATCCATTATAGTGGTTGCCGGTTGGAGGGTGAATATACTGAATACATGATTCTATAAGCATTTCATTCCAGCAGCCCATCTCCATTCCAGCAGCTCATGTGCCATTTTAGAAATCAAATTCTACCTACTTCACCTAACTACCTATTCCACCTACCATCATTTATTTGCATTTAAGGACCTTATTATTTGCATGTAACGACCTCTAGCATTAGTATAAATAGGCATGATTAGAGCATTGTAAGATCACCTTGAATTGGAGTAATAAAACTGAGTTATTTAGAGAATATTCTCTCTTGTTCCTGAGCCATATTTTGGTATCAGAGCAAGTTTTTAGATCCCGGAGTTGAGTGAAAAAAAACAGAAATTCCGGTCACTATTTCTATCGGAAGTACTGTTCACTATTCACTGTTCATCGCCGGAGACGAAGGCACTGTTCATACGGCACTGTTCATACGGTACTATTCACTGTTCACAAATACGGTACTGTTCACCCAAAAAAAATTTTAAGTTGAAACCGTGCACACTTTCAACTACTCTCTTCACGTCCAGTGTCAAGAGAGCCACCACTGTGACCTCACTGTGATTGAACCTCCACATCAGAAAATTTATTTTTCAATATGCCTCCACGAAGACAACCTCTGCGAGACGTTGAAATGGCGGACATGCGGAGACAAATTCAGGAACTTCAAGATGCTTTGCCAGCCCAACAAGTCTTGTTAAACGAACGTCAACCAGAAGATGAAGAATATTCCAGTGATTCTTCAATATAACGCCTTAGAATTTTTTTTAATATTTATAATTATTTATTTATTATTAAATGTGAACTATGTGACGTGAATATTATCGAGGAGGTAAAATATGTGTGATTTCATTTTTGGGTTATTTGATGATATATATGTGTCAGATAAGTCTATGTATTTTTATTTTTATTTTTTGGGATTAAATCCTATTTAAATCATGCGTTATTAACCTTTTGAGAATTTTATAAAATTATCGGGATTAGTAAAAAAATTATGAAATCTTTTGTATTATTAATTATATTAGTTTATATTACTTTTAAAAATATTAGATGGATTTATTTTGATTTTTAAGGATTTTAAAATGATTTTATGAATTGATTTATTTTTTATTGATTAATTTTTGTAAAATTCATATTTAATTCATTTTTTATCCTAAAATTATTTTAAAAATATAGGGGAGAAGATCTTTTTATGATCTTTGTTTTAAAAGTATAAAAAATATTTTTCAGTAATTTCTAGATTTAAATTATAACATAAAGAGTAATTATTTAAGCCTTGTTTGTTTAAAAAAAAACAAAACATTATTTGTTAAAATCTAAACCCACCCCCTCCCCTGCATATTCTAGAGAACCCGAGACCATCCCCGTTCCAGAAAAAAAAAAAAAAAAAAGGGGTCGAGACCCTCTTTCTCACCACCAATCTCTCTCGTTCTCTCCTGTCCAATCTCTCTTGGTGCTGTGTTGGTTTCCCTCTCTCTCACTCTCGTGAGTTCACCACTTTCCTCTCCCCTACCAAGAACCGTAGCTTTTGTGTGTTAAATCGGAACTGGGTGTGGTGAGTGTCGAGTTAGTGTAATCGCGTGTGTGTGTATTTTACTGCTGTGTGCGTGTGTGTATATAATTCGTGTGTGTATTGGGTGATTGGGTGTGTGCATATGTGGGTATGTGCGAGTCCTGCTATGTGTGTTGCCACGGATTGTAATGGGTCTTGATGATTTTTAATAATTCTTGATGATTGTGCTCGAATAATTCAGAGATAATTTAAGTGCTGATTGTTCAAATTTTAAATTGTTTCGTATAATTATTTTGTGTGGAATTTCGTGTTGGAAGCCCTTTTCGGGTACCCCGAAATTTTGCCCCACCGACAATGATTTTATTTGAGTCGGTGGAATTGGCAATGATGAAACTTGAGCCAAAAATAAATTTATTTAATTTCGAGATATTTTCTTTATTTCGTGTTGTTAAATTCCAAAATTTTTATTCAGTCGGTATGATTTAATTAATGGAAAGAGTTACTTGATTTGGGAATAATCTTAGTACAAATTGTTTAGTGAGTGGATTGGTTATAAAGTATGGTTTGAATGTGATGCTTGTTGGTTGATTTGTGTCGGTTATGTCTGACTGGTAGGCTACCCGTATAAAGGGGATGCCGTCAAAATTTTTCTAAAAATCTTAATTGTATTTTCTCGAGTATATGTATATATGTATGTACTACTAGTGTGGGTGGTATTTAGATTATGCTTTATTTACGTGATTATTTGTTAAATATTTATCGGTTATAATTATATGTTTATGTCAGGGGTATGAAGTAGAAATAAAATGACTAAGGTAAGTAAATTTAGAGGATTATCGCAAGGGTAGAGTAAGGTTAGACGTTCGAAGATGAACGTCGAATTTTGAATAGAATTCTGAAATAGTATTTTTATATGTGTAGATTCGAAGGACGTAGATCTCAAGAATAAAAGAAAGGCAAAGGCTGAGAGTTTTTGAACTAAGTGAGTAGCGTGGAAATATTTGGTTAAGGCAAGTAACTTGAATCTTTTATCGAAGTTCAGATTCTATCAATTATTCATGGATTGTTGCTTAAATTCTTATAACTTATTGGTTGTTTCTTTCAAGTCAATTGTCGAGTCTGTTGTACTATATTGTAAATCCATATAAACTGTTGCTTAAACCCTTGTACCTTCTTGGTTACCCTTATAGATTACCGTTTAAACTGTTGTACCTTCTTACTTATCTTAATTCTCGTTAAACTGCAAATCTTGCGATATAACAGACTTTTTGTCCAGGCTTAAACATCATTTCATATATATTCCCTTATTTCACCCCAGCATAACTATACCTTATAACCCTTGATTAATCTCTAAATCCTTAAACCTTGTTTGTTCTTAATTTAACTAATGACCCTTATTTCTTATACGCCTATTTTTTCCTCAAGCCATACCATATTCGATGTCACCTTATATTACCCCTCTAAAATGACAAGAGCTTGATAAACATTAAATTTTAAACACTTGTGAATCACACTTGAACCCTACCTTGCAAACCTTATGCATTTAATTGAATTGTTTATTTAACCTTAGCCATTCATACTTTTACTAAACAGAACACTTCCCTGCTCTGAATTTTTATCTAAGAAATTCTGTTGTCGGAACTTGAACCATTTTTGAGACATTTAGTTAATATTTTTTTTATAAGCGTAAGAGGCTAGGGTGGTCCTAGTCCAGCACTTTTATTAGCGTAAGAGGCTAGGGTGGTCCTAGTCCAGCATTAAGGCCAATGTGTTGCCTAATTGGGAACCCAATTTCAAAGGAATGGGGACATTACGTGGCTGATCACCCGTATTGTCCAGTTTAATAAAAAGCTTAATCCAATTGAAACGTTTTAAAAGTGGAAATATGTTATAGAAAGAGAATTGATTATTTTCTCTCTTTCTCCCTACCTTTGGAAATGGATTATAAATTATCAAATTTCGAAAGAACTCAGAGAATGATTTCTTATATTGTTTTATCCACATTTCTGTTGTTGATTTCTTTGCATTTATATTGTTACTTGCTGAGCATTTTGCTCACTTGTTGCTATTGTTTCTAACCCTTTTTCAGTTAAAGAAGAAAAAGATACGAAGTAGGAGCTATATCCGAGAAGAACTTGTTGTGGACCTTAGGCAGCCTAGTTGCACTTTGCTAGAAGGTTGGACTTTTGGGTATCATTAAAAATTTGTGTAATAGTTATAGTTGGTTGTATTTATATTTGTGGAGTGTATGTATCTTTTAATTAAGGATTTAGTATTGTAATGTAATAACTTAGTTAGTAGTTGCTTGTTTCATACCACTACCTGTTAGAGATCCGGGTTAGTAGTGGGGTTGTATTTATTTTTATTATTTTGTTATCAAGGTTTATGTTTTTAGTTGGTATTGTGATGCCCCGATCTTTGCTCTGATCGGGAGGGCATTTTGGTATGGTTCACCTGGTCAGTTAGTACAGGTTGAACATGTGTTTGTATTATTTCTTTAGTAGTTGAAATTGTGGTTGGTGTTGAAATGTATTGGTTTGGATTCAAATTACAGGTGGATAGTCCGTATTACGAATACTACAAGCCGAAATTTTCCAAAATTTCCCTGTATAAATAAATCCATTTTATCTAATTAAATCCGATAATTTATTATAAAAATATATTTATAGTATTGAGAAGTCGGGGCGTTACAGTTTGGTATTAGAGCTGTCAGGTTTTGGTCACTGAAACAAGCCAGGATTAGGTATAGGATAGGTGTAGGATATGATTTGAACCATTATAGGCATAGGATAGGAGCGATAGGTGTAGGTTATCATTAGGATAGTAGGTAGTAGGTTTAGGATATTCCTTTATCGCTTTAATAATTTCTTTAATCGCTATATCGTTATCGCAGATGGTGGATGATTGAGATTATCCTCGGTATTTATTCTTTTGTAGTAGGATGGTTAACAGTGTACCTTGAACTCTGAAACTGTTGTGTTATATTATTAACTTTGTTGGTACCATGACCTTTATTTTCTCGTTATCTGTACATCTTTTATTACATTTCTGAGTTACCTAAATATCTCCTGTTAGAATTACTTGCTCAAGATAATACCTATGCTTCCCTGTTTCTATACATCGTTATAACTCTTGTGATCACAGATAACTCAAAATTCAGGATTTGTAAACCTTATCTCTATACATAATTGCTTGTTGTTTATTTACCTATTGTTTAATGAACTATTTATCTTCTTATCAGAATCATGCCTCCAAAGAAGAAAACACCTACTGCAAATCCTGAAAACCAGAATACTGGAAATCAAAATCCAGTTGACCCGACTATGACTCAAATTCTCCAACTTCTTCAACAACAGACAGCCGCACTAGCTCAGCAACGACCCGCCCAACCAATTGTGACCTTCAAAGCTTTTCAAGCCGTACACCCTTCAGAGTTCAAAGGTACTGTCAACCCTATAGAAGCTAGGGCTTGGCTTAATGAAATGGAAAAAGCTTTTGCTTTGGTAAGGGTAGGAGAAGAACAGAAGACTGAATATTCGAGCTATTTCTTGAAAGCTGAAGTAAACTATTGGTGGGAGTCAACAAAGCTTTTGGAAGGTGAAGGAGTGATTACATGGCGGAGATTCATAGAGTTATTTCTCGAGAAGTATCTCCCAAGGTATATGCAAGATCAGCTAGAGATTCAGTTTCTAGAATTAAAGCAGGAAAACATGAGCGTGGCAGAATATGATTCAAAATTCACGGAGCTAGCAAGGTTTGTTCCTAAATATGTCAATACTGAGGCGAAGAAAGCTAAAAGATTTCAACACGGTCTAAAGCCATGGATACGTAGTAAGGTGGCAGTATTTCAGTTGGAGAATTATGCAATGGTGGTGGAGAAAACTATGATTGTTGAAGGTGAAAGCGAATTGTATCAAAAGGAGAAGGCAGGAAAGAAAAGGAAGATAGAAAGTACTGAGGGAAATCAGAACCCAAAAGGTAATAATAATAATAATAATAATAATAATAATAATAATAATAATAATAATAATAATAATAATAATAATAATAATAATAATAATAATAATAATAATAACAAGTTCAAGCCAAGGAATGAGGGTCAGTTTGACAGAAACCGAGGTTTGCAGAAGCCAAAGAATGGAAACGGTGGTCAAGGTAGACGTTTTCAGAATACTAATCAGCAGCTTGCAATCAGACCAGCTTTACCTGAATGTACGACTTGTGGGAAAAAGCACTCAGGGGCTTGCTGCAGACTAGATATTACATGTTATAAGTGCAACAAGAAGGGCCATTATGCAGGAGAGTGCCCGACTTCAAAACAAGGGTAATGTGTTATAAATGTGGGAAATTGGGTCATATTGCTAAGGATTGCAAGGAGCCAGCAAATGTTTTGAGGATAGCCGGACCCCCATCGGCAAATGCTTTGAGGATAACTGGACCTCCAGCCCAGACCCAGATGTCTTCACCTAAAGCCAGAACTTTCAACATGACGATGCAGGATGCAGTTCAGGAAGTTGATGTTGTCGCAGGTACGCTCCCTGTGAACTTAGTAGAGGCTAAAGTTTTAATTGATTCTGGAGCTACCAAGTCTTTCATTTCCAACAAGTTTGTTGGTAAATTGCAATGTGAAATTCGACCTTTAGAGCAAGCTTTAGTGATAGAGGTGGCAAATCAAGATAGAGTTCCCGTCAATCAAGTGTGTCCTCATTGTAATATAGAGATATGTGGTTATCTTTTCTATGCCAATTTGATACCTTTCGAAATGGGAGAATTTGATGTAATCTTAGGAATGGATTGGTTGGCCGATTATGATGCACAAATTGAGTGTAGAAAGAAGCAGGTGAGATTAAAGGCAGAGGATGATAAGGAAGTGATATTTCAAGGACAAAGGCAGGTGAAGAAATTTCTGAGTATGATGCAAGCCAAGAGGTTACTTAGACAAGGTTGTGAAGCGTATTTAGCCCACGTGATGGATGTAGAGAAGCAGGCACCGAAAATAGAAGATATACCAATTGTTAACTAGTTCCCCGACATTTTTCTAGAAGAATTACCCGGTTTACCTCCAGATCGAGAAGTGGAGTTTGCTATAGACCTAGTACCTGGAGCAGAACCCGTGTCCAAAGCACCATATAGGATGGCACCTGTGGAGATGAAAGAATTAGCAACACAATTACAAGAACTTTTAGATAAGGGAGTCATAAGACCAAGTGTATCACCGTGGGGAGCGCCTGTGCTGTTTGTCAAGAAAAAGGATGGTAGTATGAGATTGTGTATCGATTATTGAGAACTCAACAAGCTGACCATCAAGAATAGATATCCCTTACCTAGAATCGATGATTTGTTTGATCAACTTAAGGGAGCAGCTTATTTCTCAAAGATTGATTTAAGATCGGGCTATCATCAATTAAAGATCAAACCTGAAGACATTCCAAAAACGGCATTTCGCACAAGGTATGGACATTATGAATTCTTGGTGATGCCATTTGATTAACCAATGCCCCAGCAGCATTTATGGATCTCATGAATAGAGTATTTAGGAAGCATTTGGATAAATTTGTGATAGTCTTCATCGATGATATTTTGATATATTCTAAGACCCGGGAAGTGCATGCGGAACATTTAAGGATTGCGTTAGAAATCTTGAGGGCAGAGAAGTTGTATGCTAAGTTTTCAAAATGTGAATTTTGGTTGGAAGAGGTACAATTTCTGGGCCATATAATCAGTAGTGAAGGAATTAGAGTTGACCCTGCGAAGATAGAAGCTGTAGTGAATTGGAGCAGACCGAAAACACCTACCGAAGTGAGAAGTTTCTTGGCACTGGCTGGTTATTATATGAGATTTGTTCAAGATTTTGCTAAGATCGCCTCACCATTGACCAAGTTGACTAGGAAAAATGAGAAGTTTTTATGGAATGAAAAGTGTGAGGAAAGTTTTCAGGAATTAAAGAAAAGATTAGTAACAGCACAAGTGTTGGTGTTACCCGATAGTCAAGGGAATTTTGTGATCTACAGCGATGCCTCGTACAAGGGATTGGGGTGTGTACTGATGCAGCATGGAAAGGTGATTGCTTATGCTTCCCGACAATTAAAGCCTCACGAGCAAAAGTACCCGACTCACGATTTAGAGTTAGCAGCAATTGTATTCGCACTAAAGATTTGGAGACACTATCTATATGGTGAGAAATGTGAGATTTACACGGACCACAAAAGTTTGAAGTATATCTTCACCCAACGGGAACTTAACATGAGACAAATGCGTTGGTTGGAGCTAATTAAGGATTACGACTGCATAATTAATTATCACCCAGGGAGAGCGAATGTAGTGGCTGACGCATTTAGTAGAAAGGAGAGACTGAACATGTTTACCATCTCAAAGGAATTGTTCAAGGAGTTTGAAAAGTTGAGATTAGAAGTCCAGATTTCGGAGCCTACTAGTGGTAAGTGTTATACCATGACCTTTCAACCCGAGTTACTTGAAAAGATACGAAGATGTCAGGAGGAAATCATGAATCAAGATATGAACACATTGACAGGTGAAGAGATTTGCACTCAGAAGGATGATAAGGGTATCTTAAGATTTTCTTCGAGGATTTGGATTCCCAACGTGCCAGAATTAAAGAATGAGATTTTGCGGGATGCTCACAGTTCAAGATATTCAATTCATCCGGGGAGTACGAAGATGTACCAAGACCTGAAGGAACAATTCTGGTGGCCTGATATGAAAAGAGAGATTGCAGAGTGGGTTAGTAAGTGTTACACATGTCAAAGAGTCAAAGCTGAACATCAAAGGCCCAGTGGACTACTACAGCCGTTAGATATTCCTGAGTGGAAATGGGAGCATCTAGCTATGGATTTCGTGGTTGGATTACCAAGAACGAAAGCCAATCATGATGCGATTTGGGTGATCATAGACCGCTTGACTAAGTCTGCACATTTTCTTCTGATCAACGAAAGATTCTCACTAGATAAGTTGGTACAGCTGTATTTGAAGGAAGTGGTTATGCATCACGGTGTGCCAGTAACTATTGTGTCTGATCGAGATCCACGTTTCAACTCCAGATTTTGGAAACAATTTCAAGAATGCTTGGGAACTGAGCTTAAGATGAGTACAGCCTATCATCCGCAGACAGACGGACAGAGTGAACGAACCATTCAAACTATTGAAGATATGATACGAACGTGTGCATTGGATTTTAAAGGAAGTTGGGACGAGCACCTACCTTTGGTGGAATTCTCTTACAACAACAGCTATCATGCGACTATTGGGATGCCGCCATACGAAGCTTTATATGGAAGGAAATGTATATCTCCTGTATATTGGGATGAGGTTGGTGAGCGTAAGGTGTTAGGATCAGAACTAGTACAACAAACGAAGGAAAAGATCGAAATCATTCAGAAAAGGCTAATTGCTGCCCAGAACAGACAAAGGAAGTATGCTGATCGAGCCAGGAAAGATATGAATTTTGAAGAAGGAGAGAAAGTGTTGCTGAAAGTGTCACCTTGGAAAGGAGTTACGAGGTTTGGCAAGAAAGGAAAGCTCAGTACGAGATACGTAGGACCTTTTGAGATCTTAAGGCGGGTTGGAAAAGTCGCGTATGAGTTAGCCCTACCGCCACATATGAGCCATATTCACAATGTCTTCCATGTGTCAATGCTCAAGAGATATCATCCAGATTTAAGTCATGTCATTGAATACGAGCCTATTGAGTTACAGCCGGATCTGTTTTATATAGAACAGCCCGTAGCAATCCAGGATAGAATGGATAAGAAATTGAGAAATAAGACAGTTAAGTTGGTAAAGGTTCTGTGGAAGAATCCTAGAGTTGAAGAGTCAACTTGGGAACTTGAGAACGAGATGCTCGAGAATTATCCTCATCTATTTACTTAGGTGAGATTCTGGGGACAGAATCCTGTTAAGGGGGGAAGGATATAACGCCTTAGAATTTTTTTTTAATATTTATAATTATTTATTTATTATTAAATGTGAATTATGTGACGTGAATATTATCGAGGAGGTAAAATATGTGTGATTTCATTTTTGGGTTATTTGATGATATATATGTGTCAGATAAGTCTATGTATTTTTATTTTTATTTTTTGGGATTAAATCCTATTTAAATCATGCGTTATTAACCTTTTGAGAATTTTATAAAATTATCGGGATTAGTAAAAAATCATGAAATCTTTTGTATTATTAATTATATTAGTTTATATTACTTTTAAAAATATTAGATGGATTTATTTTGATTTTTAAGGATTTTAAAATGATTTTATGAATTGATTTATGTTTTATTGATTAATTTTTGTAAAATTCATATCTAATTCATTTTTTATCCTAAAATTATTTTAAAAATATAGGGGAGAAGATATTTTTATGATCTTTGTTTTAAAAGTATAAAAAATATTTTTCAGTAATTTCCAGATTTAAATTATAACATAAAGGGTAATTATTTAAGCCTTGTTTGTTTAAAAAAAAACAAAACATTATTTGTTAAAATCTAAACCCACCCCCTCCCCTGCATATTCTAGAGAACCCGAGACCATCCCCGTTCCAGAAAAAAAAAAAAAAGAAGGGGTCGAGACCCTCTTTCTCACCACCAATCTCTCTCTAATTTATCTCTCTCGTTCTCTCCTGTCCAATCTCTCTCGGTGCTGTGTTGGTTTCCCTCTCTCTCTCTCGTGAGTTCACCACTTTCCTCTCCCCTACTAAGAACCGTAGCTTTTGTGTGTTAAATCGGAACTGGGTGTGGTGAGTGTCGAGTTAGTGTAATCGTGCGTGTGTGTGTGTGTTTTACTGCTGTGTGCGTGTGTGTATATAATTCGTGTGTGTATTTGGTGATTGGGTGTGTGCATATGTGGGTATGTGCGAGTCCTGCTATGTGTGTTGTCGCGGATTGTAATGGGTCTTGATGATTTTTACTGATTCTTGATGATTGTGCTCGAATAATTCAGAGATAATTTAAGTGCTGATTGTTCAAATTTTAAATTGGTTCGTATAATTATTTTATGTGGAATTTCGTGTTGGAAGCCCTTTTCGGGTACCCCGAAATTTTGCCCCACCGACAATGATTTTATTTGAGTCGGTGGAATTGGCAATGATGAAACTTGAGCCAAAAATAAATTTATTTAATTTCGAGATATTTTCTTTATTTCGTGTTGTTAAATTCCAAAATTTTTATTCAGTCGGTATGATTTAATTAATGGAAAGAGTTACTTGATTTGGGAATAATCTTAGTACAAATTGTTTAGTGAGTGGATTGGTTATAAAGTATGGTTTGAATGTGATGCTTGTTGGTTGATTTGTGTCGGTTGTGTCCGACTGGTAGGCTACCCGTATAAAGGGGATGCCGTCAAAATTTTTCTAAAAATCTTAATTGTATTTTCTCGAGTATATGTATATATGTATGTACTACTAGTGTGGGTGGTATTTAGATTATGCTTTATTTACGTGATTATTTGTTAAATATTTATCGGTTATAATTATATGTTTATGTCAGGGGTATGTAGTAGAAATAAAATGACTAAGGTAAGTAAATTTAGAGGATTATCGCAAGGGTAGAGTAAGGTTAGACGTTCGAAGATGCACGTCGAATTTTGAATAGAATTCTGAAATAGTGTTTTTATATGTGTAGATTCGAAGGACGTAGATCTCAAGAATAAAAGAAAGGCAAAGACTGAGAGTTTTTTAACTAAGTGACTAGCGTGGAAATATTTGGTTAAGGCAAGTAACTTGAATCTTTTATCGAAGTTCAGATTCTATCAATTATTCATGGATTGTTTCTTAAATTCTTATAACTTATTGGTTGTTTCTTTCAAGTCAATTGTCGAACTCTTGTACTATATTGTAAATCCATATAAACTGTAGCTTAAACCCTTGTACCTTCTTGGTTACCCTTATAGATTACCGTTTAAACTGTTGTACCTTCTTGCTTATCTTAATTCTCGTTAAACTGCAAATCTTACGATATAACATACTTTTTGCCCAGGCTTAAACATCATTTCATATCTATTCCCTTATTTCACCCCAGCATAACTATACCTTATAACCCTTGATTAATCTCTAAATCCTTAAACCTTTTTTGTTCTTAATTTAACTAATGACCCTTATTTCTTATACGCATATTTTTTCCTCAAGCCATACCATATTCGATGTCACCTTATATTACCCCTCTAAAATGACAAGAGCTTGATAAACATTTAATTTTAAACACTTGTGAATCACACTTGAACCCTACCTTGCAAACCTTATGCATTTAATTGAATTGTTTATTTAACCTTAGCCATTCATACTTTTACTAAACAGAACACTTCCCTGCTCTGAATTTTTATCTAAGAAATTCTGTTGTCAGAACTTGAACCGTTTTTGAGACATTTAGTTAATATTTTTTTTATAAGCGTAAGAGGCTAGGGTGGTCCTAGTCCAGCACTTTTATTAGCGTAAGAGGCTAGGGTGGTCCTAGTCCAGCATTAAGGCCAATGTGTTGCCTAATTGGGAACCCAATTACAAAGGAATGGGGACAGTACGTGGCTGATCACCCGTATTGTCCAGTTTAATAAAAAGCTTAATCCAATTGAAATGTTTTAAAAGTGGAAATATGTTATAGAAAGAGAATTGATTATTTTCTCTCTTTCTCCCTACCTTTGGAAATGGATTATAAATTGTCAAATTTTGAAAGAGCTCAGAGAATGATTTCTTATATTGTTTTATCCACATTTCTGTTGTTGATTTCTTTGCATTTATATTGTTACTTGCTGAGCATTTGGCTCACTTGTTGCTATTGTTTCTAACCCTTTTTCAGTTAAAGAAGAAAAAGATACGAAGTAGGAGCTATATCCGAGAAGAACTTGTTGTGGACCTTAGGCAGCCTAGTTGCACTCTGCTAGAAGTAGGGCTGTCAAAAAAATTCGAAAAATTCGATATCCGTCCGAAATATCTGTATTCGTATCCGGAAAAAAACGGATATTATCCGTATCCGATTTAAATCGGATATTATCCGTATCCGGATCCGAATCTTTCAATATCCGACGGATATTATCCGTATTCGTATCCGAAAATATCCGAAATTAATTATATATGATATATAATTATACAATTATACATTTTATTTAGTTTTAAATAGACTAGCCTATAATAATACCCGATTCTTTTTTAATATTTACAATTACATAAGTTATATTATCAAACAATTTTTTAATTTATATTTATTAAGATTTATTGATTTTCTTTTTGATTTTTATTAGATAAATTTTAATCTTTTATTGAAGAAAAGAAAGAACTCTTTAATTTGAAAGATTTAGAGACACAATAACCAAATTTGAACATAAGTACATATTTATTACACTTCAAACGATCAATTTACTATTTTTGCTATACTTTGTGTTCTACAAATCTGATTTAAACTATTTTATAGGCCACGTAAAACTAAAGAAATAATCTTTAATTTAGTGATGGTTTAAAAAATTTTGTTTTGAAAATTCTATTCAATTTAATTTTTCATTTTAGGATATATATAATTGCAAATTGCAAAGTGTACACATATTTTATATTTAAAATATTATAAAGATTTCTACTTAAATTTAATTCTTAATTGAAATAAAATATGATAATTAAAGCTATTAATTACATCAGAAATACAAATTGTAAAATACATGTCTAATGTCTATTGACTATTAATTTAACAAAAAAAATAAATAAAGAAATTAGACTATTACTACACAAGTACTCAAGTAGTCAAGTACAGACTACAGTAGGGCTGTCAAAAAAATTCGAAAAATTCGATATCCGTCCGAAATATCTGTATTCGTATCCGGAAAAAAACAGATATTATCCGTATCCGATTTAAATCGGATATTATCCGTATCCGGATCCGAATCTTTCAATATCCGACGGATATTATCCGTATTCGTATCCGAAAATATTCGAATCCGAAATTAATTATATATGATATATAATTATACAATTATACATTTTATTTAGTTTTAAATAGACTAGCCTATAATAATACCCGATTCTTTTTTAATATTTACAATTACATAAGTTATATTATCAAACAATTTTTTAATTTATATTTATTAAGATTTATTGATTTTCTTTTTGATTTTTATTAGATAAATTTTAATCTTTTATTGAAGAAAAGAAAGAACTCTTTAATTTGAAAGATTTAGAGACACAATAACCAAATTTGAACATAAGTACATATTTATTACACTTCAAACGATCAATTTACTATTTTTGCTATATTTTGAGTTCTACAAATCTGATTTAAACTATTTTATAGGCCACGTAAAACTAAAGAAATAATATTTAATTTAGTGATGGTTTAAAAATTTTTATTTTGAAAATTCTATTCAATTTACTTTTTCTTTTTAGGATATATATAATTGCAAATTGCAAAGTGTACACATATTTTATATTTAAAATATTATAAAGATTTCTACTTAAATTTAATTCTTAATTGAAATAAAATATGATAATTAAAACTATTAACTACATCATAAATAGAAATTGTAAAATACATGTCTAATGTCTATTGACTATTAATTTAACAAAAATAAATAAATAAAGAAATTAGACTATTACTACACAAGTACTCAAGTAGTCAAGTACAGACTACAGAGTTTGTAAAAAGTAAAAACCATTCGCCTCTTTTGAAAAAACCCTAATTCTTCTCAACTCCCACGCCGCCTCTCCCACCGTCCCACGCACGTCGCATCTCGCCATCTCCCACGTTTTTTCGCTGCTTTTTGAAGACTTTAAAGGTTCGATCTAAACCCTAATTCTAATTCCCTTATTTGATTATTAAAGCTGCTTTTCGCTGCTTATGTTAGATATGGTATGTATTTATTTTGCAGATCTAAATAAAGAATTTCTGGCTTTCTGTCAATGGAACAAGGTATATAGTATACTTGTATTCCTTTTTCTGAATTCAAAATAAAGAGCAATCGGCCTTGTCCAGAGCTTCACTCAGCACATCAATCTCAATCTGATAATTTACTAACTAGGTATTTGTAATTGATGAATTGCATCAAAACTATTCGTTGTTTTTTGTAATTGATTTTGACTCTGTTTGATTTGAGTCTCTGTTTGATTTTGACTATTATGAATTTATCACTTCAATTTTTTTTCCTGCTAATTTGCAATTTTCATAAAATTTTATCAATTTTTGAGTCTCTGTTTGGTAGTGCAAGTTTCAATAGTGCAAGTTTAGTTGGTGGAGAATGGTTGGGAGGTTTTCAAGACTTTGTTGCGACTACTAACTTAAGGAAAAACACAAAAAAAAAAGTGAGCTTGAGGAATATTTAAGCGAAGGACTGTTTCCAATGGATAGTGAAGTTGAGTTTGACATTCTTCATTGGTGGAAGCTTAATGGTCCCAAATTTTCTGTTCTTGCACGGATGGCTCAAGATATCTTGGCTATACCAACTTCTTCCGTTGCATCCGAGAGTTCTTTTAGTAAGTGTCGTAGAATTATCACCGATACTCGTTCCTCTCTAAATGATGACTCGGTTGAAACTTTAATGTGTGTCAAAGATTGGCTCCCGGATGTTAAGGATGGTACGTTTAAATTTTGTGTTCTTTAATTATTAATATGTTGTACTTGTAGACTGTAGTGTATTAATTAAACTTGTTCTTGTTGTTAAATTTTTTAATAGGTCAATCTGGAAAAGCTTCTGAGGATATACTGTCTAAGGCGTGTGATTACAGCTCTAATGATTGGGATCCGGAGTTCTAGGCAGTAAGCATTTTCTGCTCTGTTCTGCATCATTCATACATAGTTAATATTTTGTGGAATTCTCACATGTATACTGCTGCCATGAGTTCCCAGGAGTCTGTGAAATTAGTTAGTTACTTAACTGAGATTCCTTTGAAACATAATGTTTTACTTGCCTACAACTCTTTGTTATGCTGTTTTGATTTGTAAGCACAATTTTTGAATTACAACTGTCTGTTTAGGCATTGGTGCTTTGAGCATTTGGTTTATAATTTTTAGACTTTTAGGACATCCTCCTTTTCATGAAGTAACCAATTTGGTTATGAATACAATCTAATTAGGTTCCTTTTGTAAACAGAGAAAACTCTGTAGGTGCATATTCTTTCAAAGAAAATTAGAAGTGTAGGAAAATGAGAGAATGTACTTTCTATTCTTATTAGTAGGTGAATGTACTTGAGATATTTTAAGTGCAAATTATTGTTCCCCCAAATGATGATCAAGAATTGTACTTGTGTGGTGTTGAAGTATATGGTACAGTCTGGACAATGCCAAATCACTTGCAATTTGACACTCTGAATGCATATATTCTGTTATTGTTAATTATGTTTTTTTTGTTACCCTCAAATATAAAAAGAATGCTTGAGTTTGATTTCAGTCATCCCTAAATGAAACACAGTAGTGAAGTATACAACAATATGGAAGTTAGTTGCTTTCCTGTTTGGTAAATGGAAGTTTTTAACATCTGCAGTCCCTTGATTTTAGGTCAAGAGTTTTCCTGATATTATTGTTATTATCCACTAAGTGTTGCATGTTCTATTTTTTGCAACAGGCGGGGTATTGTATGCGGAGGTTGTGTTGCATAACAAATGTTGTTTCAAGATGGACTAAAACAACGGACTTTTGGCATAGATTAAGCTTTTGCAAATGTTAAGTTGTCCAGCAGATCGAACTCATCTATTTCTCAGTGTGTATCAGTGAATCAGTGTATGCATATATTGTAGCTGATTTGTCAATTTTGTGGAAGTTTAGCCTGTTTTACTAGCGGATGAAAAAAGATAGCCATAGGGAATCATTCATTCTCTCGGGTACTATGAAATTTGTTGGTAATATGTGGATGTTGATAACTCGGTCGCACTGTATGCTACTACTAAATATGTGATGTCTTTAGCTTCTCACTGCCTAGGCTCCTAACTTTCTAGTAGAATTCTTTCTTTTGCTACTACTGCCAATTTGTAGTAATCTATTTTTATATTCTCTCATTCACCTACGTCTGCACTATGTTTTTTTTAATTTTTTTTATATGATTCGGATATTCGGATATATTCGATTTTTTAAAAAAATCTCAAAAATCGGATATTCGGATTCGGATATTATCCGTATCCGGATAATATCCGTCGGATTCGAATTTGGATATAACTTTCTAATATCCGTCGGATTCGGATACGGATTCGGATACGGATTACGAATTTCGGATTCGGATTCGGATATAGGCAGATCCGTATTCGAAATATCCGTTTGACAGCCCTAGCTAGAAGGTTGGACTTTTGGGTATCAGTAAAAATTTGTGTAATAGTTCTAGCTGGTTGTATTTATATTTGTGGAGTGTATGTATCTTTTAATTAAGGATTTAGTATTGTAATGTAATAACTTAGTTAGTAGTTGCTTGTTTCATACCACTACCTGTTAGAGATCCGGGTTAGTAGTGGGGTTGTATTTATTTTTATTATTTTGTTATCAAGGTTTATGTTTTTAGTTGGTATTGTGATGCCCCGATCTTTGCTCTGATCGAGAGGGCATTTTGGTATGGTTCACCTGGTCAGTTAGGACAGGTTGAACATGTGTTTGTATTATTTCTTTAGTAGTTGAAATTGTGGTTGGTGTTGGAATGTATTGGTTTGGATTCAAATTACAGGTGGATAGTCCGTATTACGAATACTACATGCCGAAATTTTCCAAAATTTCCCTGTATAAAAAAAATCCATTTTATCTAATTAAATCCGATAATTTATTATAAAAATATATTTATAGTATTGGGAAGTCGGGGCGTTACATTCAACACCTAGAAATCGTCGCCCTCAAAGGCCACAAGTTAGACATGATGACATTAAAGTTGACATTCCTAACTTTGAAGGAAGACTTCAACCAGATGATTTCATCGATTGGCTTCAAACAATCGAAAGGGTGTTTGAATATAAGGATATTCCCGAAGAAAGAAAGGTGAAGATTATTGCTGTGAAATTAAGGAAACATGCTTCCATTTGGTGGGAAAATCTTAAAAAAAGGCGCGACCGAGAAGGAAAAAGCAAGATAAAAACATGGGGAAAAATGTGAAAGGAATTAACCCGAATGTTTCTTCCTCCTCACTACTACCAAGACAAGTTTATCCAACTGCAAAATCTTCGTCAGAAGAATTTATCAGTCGAAGAATACACAAGAGAATTTGAGAAGTTGATGATGCAGTGTGATATGCAAGAAAAAGAGGAGCAGACCATTGCCAGATACCTCGGAGGATTAAATACTGATATTGCTGATCGTGTTGAACTTCAACAATATTGGCCGTTAGAAGATGTTATTCGTCTTGCTACGCGAGTAGAGAAGCAGCTACCCAAAAGATCTACCAATAGAAATTTCTCTCCAGCAAACCAACCACCTTACAATCAAAAGCCACCTACCAACCAAGCCAGCTCTTCCATCCAACCCTCTTCTAAAACCATTTCTACAGAAAACAAAAACAAGGCCACTAAATGCTTTAAATGCCAAGGTTTTTGTCACATTGCTTCAAACTGTCCAAACCGGAGAACTATCACAATTATCAAAGGAGAAGCCTATGAAGTTTCTGAGGAAGAAGAGACTCGAGAAGACACTGAAGGAGAATATTACGCAGATCCAATATACGATGAAGAAATTACTGTTGCTGATCAGGGTGAGTCCTTAGTAATTCGACGAAGCCTAAACACAATGGCTAATAAGGAAGAACTTGGTTGAGACGCAATATTTTCCACACTCGTTGCACTTCTACAGGAAAAATCTGTGATGTTATCATAGACAATGGGAGTTGTGAAAATGTCATTTCAAGTTACATGGTAGAAAAATTGGATCTACCAACCCAGATTCATCCACACCCCTACAGTTTGCATTGGCTCAATAAAGGAAGTACAGTCAAAGTTGACAAGCATTGCCTTGTGACATTCTCTATTGGTCAGGAGTACCAGGATCAAGTATGGTGTGATGTTGTGCCTATGGATGCCTGTCATCTTCTCCTAGGTAGGCCATGGC
Source organism: Saposhnikovia divaricata (assembly GCA_036435485.1). Taxonomy (NCBI): domain Eukaryota; kingdom Viridiplantae; phylum Streptophyta; class Magnoliopsida; order Apiales; family Apiaceae; genus Saposhnikovia; species Saposhnikovia divaricata. The sequence goes on along the minus strand of CM071597.1, from coordinate 58,881,390 downwards.
AGTATGATCGTCAAGTACTTTAAGACGGTTATGCAAACACCTACTCTTTTGTCAAGGACGGAGTAAAAATCAAGCTAGCTACTCTGCCGCCGAGTGAGCTTGATAAAACCAAGAAGGAAGCCAAACCATTAGTGTCCCTAGTCACGAAGAAACAACTGGAGGAAGCTATAGAGGAAGTTCAAACCATGAGCTTATTTCTATTATTCGAATCAAATAAGGAGACTCATGTTCCAGTCGAAATTAAACCACTACTTGAAGAGTTTCCCGATGTGGTTCCAGAAGACATTCCATCTGGACTACCCCCCATGCGAGACATCCAACACGTTATTGATTTCAGTCCAGGAGCAACGATTCCAAACCGACCCGCATACAGAATGAGTCTTCAGAAGCATGCTGAAATTCAAAATCAAGTTGAAGGGTTATTAAAAAAGGATTAATACAGGAAAGTGTTAGTCCTTGTGCGGTTCCTGCCATTATAGTCCCTAAGAAAGTGTTAGTGTAGGTGCCCTAGAGGCAATACATTTTAGTTTAGTTAAACTTTGTCATTGACATTTATGTTCTATTTTGATTATATTGATGTTTTATTATGATTAGTATTTACTGTGATATAATTGTTAGTATAATAAATGTCCCTAGATTATTGATACGAACTATATAATTATGAGATAATATACTGTATAATAATCTTGAATATCCCTAGTCAAGTATTATTGTTATTGGGACAATAATAATACATCGAGACTAGTATGTTGATTGACTGATGATCACTTCTCATTGATCATAAGTATGATGATACTAAAGTCAATGCATAGGTACATGTATGAGTACGATGTACTGGATAGACCCACTATGAGATTCGACATGGAATGAATAAATGTGTCATTATGAATCTCAATGTGATAATGATGTAATTATCCTTAGACCTGAAGTCATTACATTTCTATATGAGAATTAATATACTTTGATTCTATCAAAAGTTATCTTTAATCGGGTATTGATAAAGATGGTCTTGGGTATATTATGAATCGTATGAGAAATGTGAATGATCTAGATGGAATTTAACCCTCCTTAATATATATAAATATATAGGAGTGATATTATTGGCCTCTTGTTTGAGTGAGACTATGAAATGCATGGCCGTGCTCAAATAATGATTTGTTTGAATAGTCTACTCATCGATCAAGAAAATAAAGATTAAATTATGACGAGGATGACACATTCCATGCCTCCAGTTTAATCTATAATAACATGGTTAAAGGGATTATATTACATGTAACATTATTCACGAAAGGCGAAATCGATTCACCGATTTAATTATTATTAATTGGGAAACAATGATGTATTATTAGATACCGCTCATTGTTTACGATTTTATTTATTAAATAAAATTGTTGCAAATATAATAATAACCAATAGGGTCACACACAAGAGCGCTTGAAGGATAATTTAATTTAAATAATCGGATTTAAATTAAGATGATAAATCAAATTGTTAATTAATTAATTAAGTATTGACTTGATTAATTAAAGAAACTAAATTTGAATTATTAATAATCTAAAATTCAGTAGCTTGCTTATTAAGTAAGACTTAATAAGATGAGATTTAATAGAATTTGGATTGAGACAAACTCTAAAGAGATTAGAGTTAGAATTTCGTTTTTATCTCCAGCTATATAACTCTCTTTGGTGGCTGCTAGGAGATACACGTTTTTATTATCATTAAAAACACTAAACCCTAACAGCAAAAGAGGAGAGAGCAAGAGAGGAGAAAATTCGAGTTCTTGGTGCTAGTACACTGCGATTCCTTCAAGAAAGCGTTCGTGTGGATACCATAGAGACGTACATCGCTCGTGCGGGATACGTGGTGATCGAACAATCCATTCTTCACTCTCAGACATCGGAAAGCTCTTTAAGGTACTGATTTCTGTGAACTACGAATTAAATATAAAATTCTCGCGTGGATCCTTGCGGTGGGTTTCAATTTTATTTTTATTTTTCGCATTTTTTCGCTGCGTTTGATTGCTTGAAACCCAACAGAAAGATGGAAGCTGGATAATGTGTGTTGATAGTCGAGCTGTCAACAAAATTACCATCAAGTATAGATTTCCAATTCCTAGACTTGATGATTTGCTAGATCAGATACATGGTTCCACTATCTTTTCAAAGTGATCTTCGAAGCGGATACCATCAGATCAGAATTCGACCAGAAGATGAATGGAAGATTGCCTTTAAAACAAGAGATGGTCTTTATGAATGGACAGTTATGCCCTTTGGGTTGTCCAATACACCAAGTACATTCATGCGACTTATGAATCAAGTCCTGCGACCATTTATTGGTGAATTTGTCGTCGTCTATTTTGATGACATTCTGATCTTTAGTAAGGACAAGGAGGAACACTTGGAACATGTCCGACAAGTGTTACAGACTCTTCGTGAACAAAAACTCTATGCCAATTTAAAGAAATGTGCTTTCCTGACAAATGAAGTTACTTTTCTTGGATATATCATCACATCCGAAGGCATACGAGTTGATCCGGAAAAGATAGAAGCAATCAATAGCTGGCCAGTTCCGCAATCAATCCAGGAGGTCAGAAGTTTCCATGGATTACCCTCCTTTTACAGAAGATTCATCTAAAATTTCAGCACAGTTGCCGCTCCCCTCACAGATTGTATCAAAGGAGACAAGTTTCAATGGACCGAGGTTGCACTGAAAAGTTTTGACAAGCTGAAGAAATGTTTAACTGAAGCACCAGTATTAGCCCTTCCCAATTTTGATCAAGTATTTGAAGTTAGCTGTGATGCTTCCCATACTGGAATTGGTGCTATTCTAAGTCAAGAAGGTCATCCTATAGCCTTCTTCAGTGAAAAGATTAACAATGCTAAACTTCGGTATTCAACATACGACAAGGAGTTTTATGCAATTGTTCGAGCCTTGCACCATTGGAGTCATTACCTGTTTAATAAAGAATTCATTCTTTATTCTGATCATGAAGCTTTAAAATATTTGAACTCTCATCAGAAGATTAGCCATCGACATGCCTCTTGGAGTGAGCTTTTACAATCTTATCCATTTCTAATCAAGCACAAGGCTGGAATTCAAAATGTTGTTGTAGATGCTCTCAGTAGGTGCCATACTCTACTATCTACACTCCAAACAAAAGTAGTTGGTTTTGAAATGATAAAGGAGTTGTACCCAGATGATCCTGACTTCCAGAAAATTTGGAATACTACTGAAGTGCAATCCTCCAAAGATTACTACAAGCATGAAGGATTTTTATTCAAAGAGAAGACTTTGTGTATTCCTCGATGTTCACTACGAGAAGCCATTATCTGGGAAGCCCATGATGGAGGATTAGCAGGTCACTTTGGCCGAGATAAAACTATGGCCCTGGTAAAGGAAAATTTTTATTGGCCAAGAATGGAAAGAGATATATATCGGCATATTCAAAAATGCAGAATCTGTCATTTGGCTAAATCCAAACGCCAAAACACTGGTTTATATATGCCACTTCCCGTACCGGAATCACCATGGGAAGATGTTACTATGGATTTTATTTTGGGACTTCCATGAAGTCAACGTCAGAAAGATTCAATTATGGTCGTGGTGGATAGATTTTCAAAGATGGCCCACTTCATTCCTTGTCAAAAGACCAATGATGTTGTTCAAGTTGCTGATTTGTATTTCAAAGAAATAGTTCGTCTTCATGGAATTCCAAAAATGATCACTTCTGATCGAGATGTGAAGTTTTTAAGCCATTTTTGGAGAACTTTATGGAAGAAGATGGGAACTGAGCTGCAGTTCAGTAGTGCGAGCCATCCTCAGATTGATGGACAAACCGAAGCTGTCAACCGACTGTTGGGAAATCTACTTCGAAGTTTTGTTGGTAAAAACTTGAAGTAGTGGGATCTTATTCTGGCTCAAGTTGAATTTGCTTACAATAATTCAACTAATCAGTCTACGGGAAAGTGCCCTTTTGAAGTTGTATATGGCACCTGTCCACTTAGCCAACTTGATTTGACTCCGTCAACCAACAAACAACAATTCAGTTCTGATGCAGATAGTCGAGCGAAGGAAATAAAGAAACTGCATGAACAAGTTCGAGAACAGATACGGAAACAAAATTCCGGATACAAAATTCAGCGAGACAAACATCGGAAGCAACAGATTTTTAAAGTTGGAGATTTGGTCTGGATTCATCTACGAAAAGAGAGATTTCATAATCAACCAAATGCCAAGTTGTCACCTAGAGCTGATGGACCATTCAAAGTTGTGCAGAAAATCAATGACAATGCTTACAAAGTAGAACTGCCTGGAACATATGGTGTTTCTGCAACTTTTAATGTTGCTGATCTTTCACCTTATTTGGACAATGAAGAATACTAAAACTCGAGGTCGAGTTCTCTCCAACCCGGGGAGTATGATTCCAGAAGCATTCCATTCCAGCAGCCCATTTCCATTCCAGTAGCCCATGTGCCATTTTAGAAGTCAAATTCTACCTACTTCACCTACATACTTCACCTAACTACCTACTCCACCTACCATCATTTATTTGCATTTAAGAAACTCATTATTTGCATGTAAGGACCTCTAGCATTAATATAAATAGGCATGATTAGAATATTGTAAGATCATCTTGAATTGGAGTAATAAAAGTGAGTTATTTAGATAATTTTCTCTCTTGTTCCTGAGCCAATACATTTCTTTTAGCTGAAGAAGTTGTTTCAACGTGCTATTTATTTCGCTACAAATGTTATTATTTACTTCAAAGTTTATCGACTTACTGAAATGTGGACTATTGACTGAGGTGCAGTGATATCGTGTCTGCTTGGTTTCGGGGTATGCAACTTTAGAGGAATATAGTTCTCGATGTCTTGATTCTTATTTTTGTGCTTTGTACGCCTATGGTTGTCTTAGCCAGCAAACATTGATTGTTTTCATATAAAATTAGAATCATGATCTTTTAATCTGCTTAACTTGGTTGTGCTTTCAGATTAGCATCATTTCTCATCAGATATAACAGAAGTGTTTCAAGTGGAGTGCCTTCCAATGGCAGCTGAAAGGCATTAGCCTACAGCTTGTTGATTGTGTAAAGGTAAAAGTTAATCTGTATGCATAACCAGTTTGATTGTATCGCCAATTTTCTTATGTCTATTTTTTATACATGTGGTCTCGTCATGTAGCTGTAATTACAGTCGAACCGTATTATAAATGACATTGTTGACGTTTATTTAGGATCGATTTGACTTTATGCTTTACTAAACTTAGTTATATATCCCTGTTTACAGTGGTGATTCATTGATAGGACTGTATATAATTTTCAGTATTTGATATTTGAGCGTTTGCGCAGTGGGACCTAGATAAATGGAAACATAATAATTTAACAAGCAGAATTTTAGTAAAAGCAAAATTTTTTAATTAATCTTACGGGCCCAATCAAACTTAAAATGTATTTTGTGAATATTTCAGGAAAAGTTCGCTGAGATCAATGTCAAGATCCTTTTTCTCTAAATTATTTTTAGTATTTGTTATTTTGAGCGTTTTTGCAATAAAACCAAGATTAATGGGAGTAACGAAATTGTTGTTTACATGTATATGTGTTAAATTTTCCTCATCAGAGCCTGTCTATGCGTTTAAAGCAAGAGATATGGGTGACACTGTAATGTTAGTAACATTTGTACAGGTTAATTCTGCCTCATCTGGATCTATTAATACCTTACCAAATTGGATACACTTCTTTACAGAGGTTGCTTTGGCGGTTCTTTCTGCAAGTTATCTGGAAGAAAGTTACATTTGCTAATGTTTGAAAAATGTCTGGAGAAATTTGAAGGATAAATGTATAATGCATTTTTCTCCGGGTACGTCTTACACTTTAAGTTGCCTATTTACTAATGCTGCGGAAATGAATAAGGATTATTATTAAACTTTGATCCTTTTTTCCACTTGAATCTATCTGTCCACTAGAGCATCTACAATGCTGGCCTTTTCATGCCTTGATCCACGTGAAAAGGACCTGGTCAAGAGAATAAGTATTTTTTTGTATTGGACAGATGGAGTAAAAATTGGGCATCCCGGGATGGTGGGACGAGGCCACTTTCATATTTTCATTATTTAATTATTACTTTAACATGCATCTCAAGTCTCTACACATTACAGCCACACTATTGATAATTACTTTTTAGTTTAACAGAGCAAACGGTAATAGCAAGTGGGCTTTGCACCATTGGAAGGAGTTGGCCACTTTTTCTGTCCGGCCAATTTTGGGTGATGTGGCATGATGCGGGGCCAAGTACAGTAGAAAATGGGACTGCTGCATTGTTGATGCTCTCAGAGCACCTCCAATGCATGCCCAACTCATGCATTGGGGCTCGTGAAAATGGATTTGGACAGTAAAAAATGAGTCATATGCGTTGGAGCATTGGATTAAAAACTGATCTTGGCCATCAAAGTGGGCGTTGGCCACTTACTTCTTTTAATATTTTATTGTTACTTTTCATTGAATACACAAGAAATATATATGTATGTATATGCGATAGGAGAGAGAGATGATTGAGGGAGGAGAGATATTTTAATATTCCAAGTTGGGGTTGATGCATTAGAGAGTTTAGGCCGGTTGCTGCCCGGGGACAATATTTGCTTATGTGTCATCATAATGGGTCCTCAAAAACCGGACTTGGACTATTTGCATTAAAGATGCTCTTATAGAAATCAAATTATTGTGTTAAGGAAAGCAAGACCAATCTTAAGCGTGGATTAATCTTAAATTTTCTTTGCGGATGAGCTTGTTGGGTATTTTAACGGAAACAAGTATGTTTTATCAGAAACAAACTTCGGGTAGTAGTATGCTGTGATGCACATCTCTAGTCAAAGTTGTTTTCCTGCTTCCATTATAGTGGCTGGAGGGTGAATTTGCTGAATATATTTCTTTAAACTAAACAAGTTCTTTTTTTCTTTTGCTAACTAGCTTATGAAGTTGTTTCAGCATGCTATCCGTTAGGCTACCAGTTTTGTTATTTACTTCAAAGTTATCATTTCATTGAAATGTAGATGCAGTTTTATCGTGCCTGCAAACTTAAAAGGAATATAGTTCTTCCATATCTTGAGTCTTATTTTTGTACTTCGTAAGCCTATGGTTATCTTAGCTTCCGAACATTGGTTGTTTTCATATAAAAATAGAATCATGATCTTTAAATATGCTTTACTATCTGTTGAACTTTTTTTTTTTCCCACATACTATCTGTTGAACTTGGGTGTGATTTCACATTAGCATCATTTCTCATTAAATATAACAGAATTGTTTCAAATGTACTGCCTTCCTATGGCAGCTGGAATTCATTAGGCTAAAGCTTGCTGAGAGTGTAAAGGTAAATTTGATTCGTATTCACAATCAATTTGATTTATAGCCAATTTTCTTTTGTAGTTTATGCGATCTCAATTACCATTATTATGTACTGCATGATTTTGCAGGCATTATGTACTGCATGATTGAATAAATTTTTGTCCAGATTTAAAGTTGAGAAATAGATGGAGTAAGCTATTAAGCGTTAGATGCTTAGCTTAGCTGCTGATGTGGTTGAAATATTTTGACTGTTTATCTCCGAATTGTCTTATTAATCTAGTTTAGCTGGTCTTATAGTTACTTGTGCCTGCGCTGCTTAGCAAATGATCGTGCCATATCATCATGACACATTGAATGCAGCACGAGAATCTTGAAATAACCTACTAGGAATATTCATTGTTCATATTTGGTTAGTTCTTGGTCCTGGAATGTGCACTATATGTTGCCTGCTGAAAATGAGTCATCAAGCAATGCACCTACTGGGCCTGAATGTTACCAAGTGACTGGCCCAGGTTATCTTAATTTTAGAACCCTTTTTTCACATTAGTGCATTTTCTCAAGTGCTAATGGGGGACAATTTCACTACTGTCACTGTGGATATGGAATCTCTGAAGTGGGCACTCAACAAATGAAGAAGATAGATTGGGAAAGATCACATTCCTTAAGGGATAAAATTGGTCTATGCCTGGGGTATCATCGATCATTTTCTTATTTAGCATTTAAACTAGATAGAGGATCAGCTTAACATGTTTGTTTGGGTTACTAAATCTCTCTTTCTTTTTTAATGTATGAATTAGACCATATTATAGGTTGATCAACCACTCCTGGCCTGAGTCTCACATGGGGCCTAATTGTATACAAATGTACATATGGGGTTGAATTCGGAAATTTTGGGATCCTAAAATGCTAGAGTCCTAGACGCATATGTTTTCTTCATGTTGATTTGCATTTTTGAGTGTTCATCTTTGAAATCTGGATAGACGAACTTGTAAGTGAATTGTCATATTGGCAAAGCACGCGAGCGGATGTGATCGATTACTATTTTTTTTTAAAAAAAGTTGAAGTTAAACAGTATCTGGTTTGTACGTGCATCATCATATACAACAACAAAAGGGTAAAAAAAAGGGTAGAAAGTAAAAATTGTATCATGCACTGATGCACTCTAGAGTCTGGACACAGATAACTTGTGGTAGGGGTTTAAAATTATCCGCAAACTGCAATCGCACCGCAAACCACTCGCAATCGCAACCGCAAAAACCGTCAAAATCGCAAAATCGCAACAGCAACCGCAACCACTCGCATACTTGGGGGTTGGTTGCGAATTTGCATATTGAAAAACCGCAAAATCGCAACCGTACCCGCAAACCGCAATATATATATATATATATAATTAAAAATATATATGTTTTATATTATACTCCTATATTTTTATAAATATAAATTAATAAATCATATATTATATTATATAATTAAGTCTTGGCGCTAATTCTTTAGCATTGATGTTTGGGCCTTACATCATAGTTCTTTGAATTATGTTAGTTTTACATTTCCTTTTCTTGTCATGGACTTATCCCATTTCTTTTCTTGTCTTAGGCTTATACATCATATTTCTTTGTATTATGTTGGTTTACATTTCTTTGTATTCACGACTTTTAATCTTGAAATATCACCAATTATTTATGAAAATTTTAGTCACAAAAAATATCAAATTTTTTCAATTTAAAAATATATTTTTATACAAATTTTAATAAGTGGTTAAATCGCAAACCGCACCGCATAACCGCGACTTTAACCGCAACCGCAAGTGCGAATAATCGCAACCGCAATTGCGATTGTGATTGAAAATTTCAAAAACCGTCAAAATCGAAAAACCGCCGTAATCGCCAAAAACCACTCGCAACTGCACCGCGTACACCCGTAACTTGTGGTCAATACTGATGACTCTCTCATGTTTATAGGTAGTAATACTTTACTGATCAAAGAAGACAGAAACAATAATTACAGATTTGGATGTCGAATGAATGAGCGACTATCTCGATTATGTGCAGGGCTGCAGCAGGCTGGTCATTATGTAAAGTAATCCGATGAATCATTTTTGTTTTCTTTTGACTTTATGAGTCATTGGCCAAAAATTCGATGTGTTTTCTTAACATTAATTAAAATGATTTATAAGTGTGTTTCACTTGAGAAAAAACAGAAAGGAAGTGTTAGTGCGTTGTGTGTGTGCACCAACACAACAGATGCTAAAATGTAAAAACAGAAACAGAAGAGGGGAAGCGACAAAAAACCATATAGGGCTAGGAGGATCTTCCCAAAGCAAAAAATTGGCATCGTCTGTTTAAAATATATTTTATTTCATGTCTTTCATGTTTTATTTCCATTTAGTCACAGCTCTTGGAGATAACTCCACTGTGGATCAACACAAGTGATGTCTTTTCATCCACACCAGCTGCTCTTATTACTCAATTCTTTTGCTCCCTGTTATTTCAAAAAAGCAGAAATAAAAAAAATAAACAGAGGAAGGAAAACTATGTCTATTTAGATTTTTGTTTTTATATTAATAAAAAAGCAATAAGAGCCTGCTTCAAAAAAAAATCATTTTCTTTTTAAAAAAATTCCGAAAATTCCATAGTTTACTTTTTCTGACAAAACTGGTGAAAACTTAAAAAACACGGTTTCAAAATCTTCTCTTATTTTGTTCTACGGTTATTATTTCTTTCGAGCTAAAATTTTAGATCAGTATTTTATATTTTCCTATGAGTTTGGAATCCAAATACACAAAAACAAGAAAATATTATTAGTTTTACATTTAATTTCTTCATTATTGGCGACCGAGGAAATGCAAATTTTACTCAAAAAAAAAGGGTAATACTTAATACATTTAATACATCAGTTTTGTACTTAATATATCAATTTTGCACGAAATTCAATATGATTATTTGGAAGTTTGGGATGTTTTTATCGTTGAAAATTAATGTGAATGCAGGGGGTCCATAATTATTACTACTTGAAAAATTAAACTTGTGTTGCAAAGAGACATTGGGAAACTAAAAACAACTAAAAAGCTTACAAAAATGTTGAAAAACCTTACAAAAGTGTAAATTTTGCTGAACTATTTCAGGCATAAATCAACTTGGGAATGGAATAATCAGCTAAACTAACAATTCATAAATGACAGGTGACCTTGTCCTCCACATGAATTTTTTTTTTTTTGATAAGCTAAGTTATATTATATTCGGAATTGTTACAGGAGCAAGTTACATGGCTTTGTTTCTACTGCCATACTGAGATTATCAACCACAAATACTTAGACATTAGCATAGATATGCCCCTACTTAACCACAGACTAGACAACGGAGCACTACTAGGACTGAAACGGAACACTACTAGTACTGAAACAAGGCCAAATAATAGACATTATCCAAAAGCTAGATCAACTTTTAAGCTAACTGCCATGTATTTTGCTTCAAGACGGAAAACTGAAGCATGCTCCTGGCCGACCTGAGGCACTTTAATCCACATCTCCTAATGGAGGGTCAGTTGCAAAGAGGCTAACACCGTGATCTGCGTGATGGATTTCCTCTCTGAGTTCTCCTAATGCCAACTGCTGCTCGTCCTCTTCCATTTCCATGGCCACTGCATGAGGTGCATCCTCTTGACCTAACCCTAGTTCGTCTATTTGGTCTGACAGGACGACTCCACCTTCAAAGTCTGCAGGATCTGGAGCATGGTTTGGAATGGTGATATCAACAAAGTCTGGGTGGTCGACACCAAGGCCTAAATCCCAGTCAAGCAATTCTTCCACTCCCCCAACTGGATGATCAAGAGTATAAAGCCTGTGACACACTTCCATTGCCAAGTTTGCTGCGTACCTGGCCACTTTGTTACGTGCAGCAAACACGAAGCCAATGACACACAACCAGGCGTTGTTCTTGAGCAGTAGGTCTATCTGGTTGACGATGTGAAAGATGGGGGCTGGAGCGCCTAGGTTGAAGTTTTTAATTGCCTGAAAAGCATCACGGTTATCTGTTTCTATTATCACGTTACGATAGCCCTCCTTGAACGCTCTCCTCATCGCACAGAAAATGGCCCAGAGCTGGTTTCCCACCCTTGATAGACGTGGAATCACACCAATGGTTATTAGCTTAAGATGACCGTTTGCATCTCTGTAGACCGCACCAATTCCTGTGTTGTTTCCATTTAGTAATGGTACAGTTGTGTGTGAACCATGAACGTTTATTTTCAGAGCTCCAGGGGGTGGAGGCACCCAGTGAAAAGCCATGATTTCTCGAGGGGGAATGAGGTGGAGAAAAAGAGGAAGTGAGAAAGAGAGTGTGGAGAATGAATTGATCAGGCAAGAGGATATAAGGCCTAGGAGATTATTGCTAACATACCATTAATATCAATAATGGTTAGGTAACCCTAGTTAATGAAACTAATGATACCTCCGGCCTTTGCTATAAATGTGAAGGATATTTGCACTTAGGCATGATCTTGGAATTAATATGTGAGTGACCCTTAGCCAATGGCAATGGTACCACCTGTATTTACAAAGAGGAGCTTCCAGAAATTCATTATTGCAATTTGTAGGTGAAGGATATTGTGCTGGATTTCTGAGCATATCCAAATTTCTTCCCGCCTTGTGCATTCAATATGGAGGGACAACACAGTTCTTGTGCACCACTGTTCATTTTGGAAGTAATTTGAAGAATGTATTTTGCTTCCCCTTAGATATTTCTCTTACCTGTACTGTGTGGAAGGCCTCCAAATTGTTCTTGCAATCCAGCTCGGAAGCCCATTAGTAATGTATCCTCTAAGACTCTAATTATCTGATTGCCCTTAGGCCCGAAGATGAACGACTGACTTTTTGGGTTGTCTTATATCCATCCAGCAATTACTTTGCTTCTGTTTAAACCTTCTTTGGCAAGACAGTCCGCTTCCATGTTTAGATATCTATCGATGTGAACAAGGTTTATCTTATGAATCATTTCTTGGCTAGCACTGGAGATAGTTGGATTGGCTCTAAGAGAGTGTAGGTTGGATACTAGTTGTTTGGAATCAGAAAAGATTGTGAAGCTGCATTGCTTGTATTTGCTTGATCCTATTTGATTCAGAACAAAGCATAGTGCTGCTAATTCTGAATCATATGGAGATGATGCCTCAGTCCTTCCAGAGAAGACGAATAACACTGATTGTTTATTCTTCATTAGGAATCCTCCTATACTCGCTTTGCTGTTACTTGAATGTTCCCTTTTCCATGCTCCATCTATGAAACCTACCATATCTGAGACCTCCGACCAGTAATCAATGATTCTCTGTTTCGTAATCCTTATATTAGCCTTGACCACTCCCAAAGGATTACAAAACCATAAGTTATGCTGCTCCTTTTTCGCCAAATTATTTGCAACTGCCCAGCTGAACGACTGGGATTTTATGATATTTTCAGCGACTGGTTTCTGCATTGTGACGTTATTGAAAAGGTTGTCATTACGTGCTTTCCAGATTGTCCAGAACATGGCTGCTAAGCATATCCCACCTTCTATTTTGTGTGCACCTTTAACCACCTTCTTGAAAACACTTTCTAAGTTCCCTGCATACATGTCTTCTAGCTCAAGTTCTAACCATTCTACAGTGATTTTCCAAGCCATTTTAGCCGATTTGCAGTTCCAAAAGAGATGTGGAATGTCTTCTACTTCTTCACCACATTGTTTACAGATGGCTGTTTCCATTATATTCCTTTTGAGTAGGAATGATAATGTAGGTAAGCTACTATGGGCCAGTTGCCACAGAAATAATTTGATTTTTGAAGGGATCTTTAACTTCCAAATGAGATTCCATGGTCCCTCTATATTTTGATCCATGACTAGACTTCTGTAGCATTTTGATGAATCAAATTTTTCAACATTTGAACCCCACCTCAGAATGTCCTCTCCCTCAACCAAATTCACTGATTCTAGTAGCATGTCTAGCCTATTTGCCTCGTGCTTCTCTTGGACATCTAGATGTCTTTTCCATATTAGGCTTTCATTACCTTTGGCCAACTCCCATTTCGACCTCATTTCTTGCAACGTGCAATCCTTATCTTTTGCTAAGTTGTATAGATTCTCAAATTGCCCTGCTAACTCTCCTGTTGAATGCCATGAATCATGCCAGAAGTGAATCTTTGCACCATTTTTAACTTGCCATGTGAATTCCTTGGAAAAAATTACTTCATATGTGGGGTCTCCTGATATTTGCTTGAGACTTTGCATGAAGTATGAGAGATTCCTGTTTTCTTGATTCTGGTTACTCCCATGTAACAAGACCCTACTCCCATATTTCCCAAGAATTAATTTATTCCACAAACTCCCTTTATCATTGAAGAGTTTCCAGCTCCATTTGGCTAAGAGGGAAATATTCTTCAAGTCTACATTCATCAAACCTAAACCACCCTGATCCTTTGGAGTAGTAATTTTATTCCAGCTAATGCAGTGTAATTTCTTCCTGGAATCTTCCGAGTTTGGAATCTCATTCCAAAAGAAGTCTCTATTTATTTTCTCCAGTTGTGATATCACCACCTTTGGGGGTCTGAAAATCTGAAACCAGTAGGATGGAATGCTGCTCAGAGTTGATGATATCAGAGTTGCTCTTCCTGCCTTATTTAGAGTATTGCATTTCCATTTGGTCAGTTGTGTCTTGACTTTTTTAACTACTGGAACCCAGAACTTTTGTCTGTTTGTCGAGCACCCCAAATTCACTCCCAAATAGGAAATAGGCCATGCTCCCACCCCACAACCAATTATGTTTGCCCAAGAACTTGCCTTTTCTTTGTCTACCTCAGATGTGTACAAGAGACTTTTCTTGTAGTTGATCGTAAGCCCTGATAATACCTCAAACAATTTCAAAACTATCTTGATGCCTCTACAAGAATGCTCCGTGTTTTCAACGAAGATTATTGTATCGTCTGCATATTGCTGGTGGGTTAGCAGTGGCCCCTTTCCTAATGATATTCCTTTTATTATTCCTAACTGGGATGCTTTCCTTAAAAGTAGGTTGATTACCTCGGCCACTATATTGAATAACATTGGTGATAGGGGATCACCCTGCCTCAATCCTCTCTTTATGTTGAACTCTTTCGAGGGACTACCATTGATTAGGACTGACATTCTTATCGATTGAAAGATCGATTTGATCCAATCCACCCACTTAGAGGGAAACCCTAGACCTCTCATGACCTGATAAAGGAAGCTCCATTTCACAGAATCAAACGCTTTCGCAAAATCCAGTTTTATTATCATACCTCTAGCTTTGTTTGATCTAATGCTATGTATCACCTCATTAGCAATGACTATATTTTCTGAGATATTTCTTCCTTTTATGAATCCTGTTTGTACTTCAGAGATGATCGAAGGGAGGATCGAACCCAATCTGTTTGCTAGTATCTTTAATAAAATCTTTACCGAACTGTTGATCAAACTGATTGGTCGATAGTCCTTCACTGCCTTTGGAGCCTTTGTTTTTGGTATGAGAACTATGAACGATGAATTTACGCCTGTGGGTAGCCTTTTGAATCTTGTGAAATCCTTGATCATTCCTAATAAGTCTGCATGGATAACCGACCACATTTTTTTATAAAATTCTATGTTCATACCATCCGGTCCTGGAGCTTTATTAGAATTCATGGATTGCACCACCTGGTGAATCTCTTGTAAGTCTATATCCTGGACCAATAACTCTGCTTCTCTTGAGGATATTTTTTCCTGCACCAGAGTTCCTAAAGCAAAGATGTCTGTTCCATGTGGTTCTTCGAAGAACTTTTGAAAATAATCTTGGAATGCTTGCTTGATCTCCTGTGGATTTGTTACCCAATATCCTTCACTCATTATTCCTTGAATGCTGTTGGATTTCGATTTGTATTTAACCATCTTGTGAAAGAAACTGGAGTTAGAATCTCCCTCTGCGTCCCATTGAATCCTCGATTTTTGTTTCAAAAAATCCTCCCTCGCTCTATATGCTGCATGCAGGGTTAGCTCCACCTCCTTTTGTTTTGAGGATTCTTTATGCGAAGCATTATCCAAGTTGTTCAATTCCAACTCCAATTCTGTCACCCTGTTGAAGCAATCCCCATTAATGCTTCGATTCCACTCTTTCATGAACATTCTAATTGATTTCAACTTTTCCTGCATATCCATTTCTTCATTCCGAAGTTGCTTCCAGTGATCTAGCGCTCCATTTAGAAAGCTATCTTCTTTCCACCAATGATTAAAAATCTTAAATGGTTTTGGGCCCCAATTCTGAATACTCGACTTCAGAATGATTGACTGGTGATCTGAAGATTTTCTACCTAACCCTTGCAAGTACCAGTTATTTTCTAGTACCAACCAGTCATTATTTAATAATACTCTGTCTAATTTGCTACTGATACCTCCACATGAGTTGGCAATTATGATTTCAAAGGGTTATGTAAACTAAAGTCTAAACATGAGAGTAATATGTAACGAATCAAAATATCAAATTGATAAATATACATCTAATCCTCTATTATTATTAAAGCATACATTAATGATTAACCTAACCAAAGTGAAGGGATTGAATGCACTGACAGTAACTGGCTAGCGATTAAGACGTGGGAGAGTAGGGGGGTAAATTGATTCAGATTATTCGATATTTTGATTTATATTCGTCTTGAAAATATAATATAAGTCTCAGATTCATAATATAAATGATCCATATCTAATGGAAAAATTGAACCTAGATAAAATATGATCTCGAATATGAGCAGCCATATACCCACTTAGATTAAGTCTCATATTCTTTTTTATAAAAATGATCCGAATCGAATATGTTTAATGATCCATATTCAGTTTAAACCCGAATATGAATTTGGTTTTTATTTCTTTATATTTTTAACTGAATAGCATATTATAATTTCTTAACATTTATAAATTTAAATTTTTATAAAATACGAGTTATCCACCTGAGTATTTATCATCAAATACTTAATATACCAAATATTTAAGTTTTCAATTCGTGATTATTATGTTTTTATAATATTATAATTATTTTAGAATAAATGACTACTTATATAATTCAAATAAAAATGATACATAACGTTAGTGTATTATATTTGACTTGTATTCGATGGATCACAAACTACTATGTTAGATTAAAGAAAACACGATATTGGCTCATATTCGGTTCAGACCCGAACCTCAGTATTCGAGATTGATTTAGATCTGAATAAAATGATTCCAAACGCTAATTTGGACACGATAAAAGTAAAATGATTTCATACTTAAGTTAAGGGATATCCGATTGTACTGAATCATTTTACACCCCAACGAAAGAGTAACTAAAGTGGTCCGCTGGACCGGCGATGTCACTACGGGAATAAACCAAACCAAACCAAACCAAACATACCCAGTATATCCCGCTCAGAGCAGGGTCTGGGGAGGGTAGGATGTACGCAGACCATACCCCCACTATTTGAGCGGGGAGGCTGTTTCCGTGAAGACCCTCGGCTAAGTGCGCAACATATATAGAGTGTGGTAAATACAACGGAATTGGAATGTAAATGGACAATGCCAAACCTGCTGCCCATGGCGTACTCCACATGGGACCTACCTATCTGTGAGGATTTATGATACTCCTAGCTTGGTGCGCTCCAACCACACGGAAAGTCCAATAACACCAGGCCAAGTTCCCTGCAGCTGCACAACCTGAAAAATAAAAGACACTCAAAACGAGAAGTGAGAATGTTTCAGCCGAACAACTAAAAAATAGCTAACCGAGACAAGGCAACTCTGAGTCTCTCGACAACAGAGCCACAACCTAAAAGGGAATCTACCACTCTGATACGCCGCCTCCAAGAACACCTATCCGTG
This sequence comes from Saposhnikovia divaricata, assembly GCA_036435485.1. Taxonomy (NCBI): domain Eukaryota; kingdom Viridiplantae; phylum Streptophyta; class Magnoliopsida; order Apiales; family Apiaceae; genus Saposhnikovia; species Saposhnikovia divaricata. The sequence goes on along the minus strand of CM071597.1, from coordinate 58,864,191 downwards.
AGCATGGTCTCATTTAAGTCTAAGGCCTTCAAGTCCATCCGGAGCTGCTCTTCCCACGATCTCCTCGGCCTGCCTCTCCTCCTCGCCCCCACAACCGCCAGACTCTCGACCCTCCTAACTGGGGCTTCGGCCAGCCTCCTACGAACGTGGCCGAACCATCTCAACCTTCCTTCCCTAACTTTCGCAGAGAAAGGCGCCACTTCAAGCTCGCTCCTAAACACCGAGTTCGGGATTCTGTCCAACATCGTGCGCCCACAGGACCACCGCAACATCCTCATTTCTGCCCCTTCCAACTTGCTAACGAGAGGCTTCTTCTCCGCCCAACACTCCGAGCCATACAACATCGCAGGACGGATAGCCGCTCTATAGAATTTCCCTTTCAACTTTAAAGGGACTTTCTTATCGCACATTACCCCTGACGCTGCCCTCCACCTTAGCCACCCAGCCTTGATACGATGCGTGACATCTGCTTCTATCTCACCTTCCTTCTGGATGATTGATCCCAAATACTTGAATTTATCCGTCTGCGGGACGATCTGGTCTTCAATCCTAACCTCCACCCCTTCTTCGTTGGCCTCACCACTGAAGTTACACCAGAGATACTCGGTTTTAGAACGACTCATACGTAACCCTCGGGACTCCAAAGTAGATCTCCAAAGCTCCAATTTGTCGTTCACCTCCCTCCTCGATTCCGCCACTAGCACGATATCATCCGCGAAGAGCATGCACCAAGGAACTGCATCTTGAATCCCCCGCGACAAGACATCAAGGATAAGGGCGAAAAGAAAGGGGCTCAGGGCCGACCCCTGATGAAGCCCCAACTCAACCGGGAAGAAACGGGAGTCCCCCACTGGTGTCCGAACGCAAGAACTAGCCTGTGAATACATGTCTTGAATCACCCTAACGAGCGCCGACGACACTCCCCTCTCCTCAAGGCTCTTCCAAATAGCTTCCCGGGGGATGCTATCATAGGCCTTCTCAAGATCAATGAACACCAAATGGAGGTCTTTGCGACGATCCCTGAACTTCTCCATAAGGCGTCTAACAAGGTGAATGGCCTCGATCGTTGATCTCCCGGGCATAAAACCAAATTGATTCTCTGAGATTTCCACTTCTCTTCTAAGCCGACTATCGACCACTCTCTCCCAAAGTTTCATAGTATGACTGAGTAATTTAATACCCCGGTAGTTACTACAACTTTGAGCATCGCCTTTATTCTTGAAAAAAGGGACCACAACACTACGCCTCCATTCAGCTGGCATCTTATCACCCAAGAGAAGAACATTGAACAGATCCGCTAGCCATTGAACGCCCACCTCACCAAGACAAAGCCAGACCTCGATTGGGATAAGATCCGGACCAACCGCCTTCCCTCTGGCCATCTTTTGCAAGGCACCCTTGACTTCATCCTTGCTGATGCGCTCACTGGGATCGAAGGAAATCAAAGACGAAAGAGCGACCTCTTGATCCACTCTAGCACCACTCCTACTAGCCTCGTTGAAAAGATTTTGGAAATACGAACTCCACCTGTCCTTAATAGCATCTTCCTTCAACAACACTTGGCCTGACTCATCTTTAACAAACTTGACAGACCCCAGGTCGCGCCTCCCTCTCTCCCTAGCTTTAGCTAGCTTAAAGATGGCATTCGCTCCTTCCTTGGTATCTAGGCGCTTGTACATCCCTTCATACGCCTCCTCTTTTGCTTTCGCCACTGCCTTTTTTGCCTCTCGTCTCGCCACCTTGTAAGCTTCCAACTTCAGAATCCTCTCCGGCCCTGCGCAGACCGATAAAAGCTCTTTAAAGAGCGCAAGTTTAGCCTTAACCTTCTTTTGGACCTCTTCGTTCCACCACCACGACTCCTTATGACCACTGGACCTACCTGAGGAAACCCCCACCACCTTCTCGCCCACACTCCTAATGACCTTTGCCATGTTGGACCACCTGAAGTTAGCATCTCCACCACTCGTAAAACAACCTTCGTTGAGCAAAGCCTCCCTGAATACCGCCGCCTTCTCGCCCTTCAAGTCTTTCCATAAGATTCTAGGTCTAAACTCTCTCTTTCTGCGCACAACTCGATCCCCCATGGAAAGATCCATAGCCAACAGTCGATGCTGGGAAGCGCACGCCTCACTCCTGAACACCTTGCAGTCCGCGCATGCTCTAACGTCCCGGCTGCGCACAAGTAGGTAATCGATTTGAGTGCTGCGACCCCCACTACTAAAGGTGATGAGGTGCTCAGCCCTCTTCTGAAAAACAGAATTCACAACTACCAAGTCCTGGGCCGTGGCAAACTCCAACAGGGCGGACCCACCGACATTCCTGGAACCGAAGCCAAAACCCCCATGCGCCCTGGGAAAACCATCTGACCTCTCGCCGATGTGACCGTTGAAATCGCCACCCAGCACTAAAAATTGATCTGCGGGGAAACTACCTACCAGCCCGTCTAAACAAACCCAAAAAGCCTCCTTCTCGGACTCACCCAAACCGCCTTGCGGGGCGTACGCACACACCACATTCACCACAAACTCCCCCACCACCACCTTGACGGCCATGATCCTGTCATTGCATCTAATCACTTCCACGACGTTGTCTATAAGGTCTTCCGCCAATAGAATACCCACTCCGTTCCTCGAGCTGGCAAGTCCTGAATACCACAATTTATACCCGTTCGCTACTCTTGACCGCGCCCCCTTCCACCTCGTCTCTTGGATACACGCCACATCCACTCTACGCTTCTTCAACACGTCCACTAGCTCCAGAAATTTGCCCGTTAAGGTACCTACATTCAAACTACCAACACGCAAATTACGCAACATCGACAAACCTAATAAACCAGCGCAACAAAGAACCGGAGAAATCAACACGGAAGTAAAAAATAAAACGAACGAATTACGAAAAAAACAAACGAATAATAAAAAAATATAAACAACAGAACACACCCAAAACAAAGGATAATAAAAATAACGACACACGAATACACACCAAACAGCAAAAACCGAAATCAAAACAAATAAAAATAAAAATAAGGCAAAGAAGGGAATAATAGGACTAACTAAAATAAAAATAGGACTACAAAAAAGACACAAAAGAGCAAACGATTAAACAGGGGGGGCAGGGAGAAGGGTTAACGCCGGAGATGAAGGGAAGGGGGGACGGAGGTGGATAAACGGGGAGAGATAGATGATTGTAAGATTGAAAGCTTGGTGAATGACTAGGGGCGAGGGAAAGTGGAGTCGAAAAGAAGAGCAGGGAGAAGAGGAAAAAAGAATTGGGAGTAGATTAAAGAAGTGCCGAGTGAAGAAGAAAACGGAGACGGGGGCTGGAAGTGGGTGCGACGGAGAGGGAAAAGGAAGAGGGGGAAAAAGATGGGGAGAGAAGGAAGGAAGGAAGGAAGGACGAAAATGGAGGTAACAGGGGAGGCGAAGAACGAGGGGCGAAAGGCGAAATGCAAGGGTGGAAGACGGAGAAGAAAGGAGAGAAGAAGGAATGGAAGGTGGAGGCTGAGAGACGTTGAGGAGAAAGAAAAAGGTGACTGTGGTGACTGCGGGGAGCGGGCGAAGGGTGGGGGGAGAAAAGGCTAACGGTGGCGGAAGAAGAGAGACTGGGTTAGAGAGATAAGCGGGAGGGACGCAGTTACCGATCTAAAAGGCGGAGAAAGAAGAGTTGATGTGGTAGAACGGGTGAAGAAGAAAAAAGGGGGGGGGGGTGACACAGAAAATGGGGAAAAACGCAAGGGGGGTGGTGGAAAATACAGGTACTACGAGCAAAGGGGGACTGGGAAGATTTAAGAAGAAGAGATCGGAAAAGGAAAGGAAGTTGGGGAAGTTGGTGAAGAGGAGACCGTTGAGAATTGAAAAACGAAAATCCAGCAAACACGAAAAGCAATGAGGAATGCAAGAAGAAAAGAAACTATGACTACGTTGAATTGCAATAAGTTTTCCGGCGATCCGCCGGTCAATTTAACCAGTAAAGCTGACTGTGAAGGCCGATAACGGCTAGTGTTATTTGAGAGCGTTTGTAGATTACTTGTATTATGCTAAAGATAAAGTATATGATGTCACTACGGGAATGAAAATCGAAAATAATAATGAAGAATATAAAAATGAAACCGGTAATTAAACAATTTTTTAGGTTATAGAGAATAGGATCAGTTCACATAAATAAATAAAATTTTCTTTTAAAATAATTTTTTTAAATAATTAAATTTATATACCTTATAAATGAATATATGTTCTTCTAAAAGATTTTAGGATAGACGAGAATCGAACTTAAACATTGATGAGATGAGATGACCATCTCTCACTATTATTTTTATGTACTAAATTATTCTTTTTTTAATAGATGATTGCATTCCGTCATATTTTTTTAATGGACGTTAATGGATTCACTTTTTAATTTTTATTATGGCATTTTGATGGTTTAACTGTAATTTTTTTCCCCACAAAAATGACTTATATATTTTGCTCTTTTATTAACCAAATTGCTATTTAAAATAATTAAACTAAATAATAATTATAGAATGCTCAACTGAATTTGAGATTTTTTATTGTATAATTATTTGCAAAATTTTTAGGTACCAATACCAGAAAAAACAAAAAAAATTGAAAAATGTAAGAATCAATTGTTGAGAAAGTTCGACATATGAAAGATGATAAATTAATATGATGATGCAAACTCATTAGATTTTTCATCTTTCATATGTCGAACCTACTCAAGAATTTACGTTTTACATTTTTCAATTCCTCTTGGTATTCTAGTATTCGTGCCTAAGATTCATGTACCATAGTTATACAATAAAAAATGTCAAAGTCGATTGGGAATTCTAACACTAAAATTTAGTTAAATTATTTTTATATATTATTTTGTTTAAAAAAAAGTCAACATATATAAAGGAGACATTCTTGCAAAAAAAATAATAGCTAAGCCATCAAAGTGCAAAAATAAAAAATGAAAAGTGAATCCACTAACCTCCATTAAAAAAAATTGACGGAATGCAATCATCTGTTACAAAAATTATAATTTGATACATACAATGTCAACAATTATAAAAGAGCCATTTTTGTGCAAAATTAGAATAAATGAGGCCATCAAATTGCAATTAAATCTTATGACATATGTTACATATTAAATTATAATATTAGTCGATTAGTAATAACTAAATTTATTGATAAGTGTAGACTAAAAAAATGTCTCTAATTTTCGAGTTTTTATCCCTTTACCTTTTTTTTAATGCATTAAAATCTTTAGAGTTAAACGAGGTACTCATAAACATGAGATCACGAGCGATGATTTAAGAGACGTTCATTAGTAGTAGTCCGTGAGACTTTCGTGAATAATAAAAATTTTTAACGAGTCAATACATAAATAAAAATATCGGTTCGATAAAAGTTCGAGTTCAATGTATTTATAATGAGCTAAGAGCATCTCCAATGGTGTTGGCTAAATTGGTTGGCTAAATTGATATAAAATACTGATTATGTAAATTTTACTGAACCTGTAAGGCATTGTGCTCCGATGGTACTGGCTATAATGTTTGGCTATATTTTAAAAATGGTATGTTATTATTATTTCAAGTTGTTATAAATAGAATGTATTATTTTATTATGGTAATAGATGATGTGGAATCTTCTTACAGGTCTCTAGAGGTTCGACAAATATAGCCAACATCACGAGGTTGGCTAAATTTTTAGACAACAGTAATGTGTGGTTGGAGTGGATTTTTTTTACATATTCTCTATAAATTTTATTTATGGTATCAATTATCCAATTTTACCTAAGGGTTTTGGAGGGTTGGAAATGCTCTAATACACGAACAAATAAGAATTCAGCACAGTTCGACTCATTTATAACCCTACTTATACATATTTTCACAATAAATTTTGAAAGAAGAATAGACCAATTATACATTACAAGTGTAGTTGATTGTAATCAAAACATATACATCCAACTGCAAGAATGAAGGCGACTTCTCAACACTCAACAACAGAATTTGATGAGATACGCATCTGTCTGGCCATATAAGAGACAACAGAGAGACTCTTCACGTCACCAAACGAAGCAATATAAAGATTTTACTTGTCTTCGGTTTTATCGGCATTCCCTAGAATCTCTACTTACCATCTCTGTTCATGTCTCTACAGCTTGACTTGTTGGGTTCCTTTGTTTCTCCTCCTTGTTTCTTTTGTATTATAGTTTTGTGCGTGTGTTTACATGAATCGTCCGCTTGTGTGTGCAAAGCAACTCTGTGATAGTATAATGATTGGTAGATTGCACAATTATGTATCGATAATGCATGATAAATGAGTTGTGAACTAGCTAAAAAAAATTGGGATGTTCAATGATATTGGGCCTGTTTGGCTTAGCTTTTATTAAGGATTTATTGACTTATTTTCGGGTAAAAATTTTATATTTTGATAATTTTTTTTATATAATTATTTAATGTATTCTTGAAATTCAATAAGTTGCAAAAATAAGCTGGAAAATAAGTTGGAAAGTTAGAAATATCTAACTTTGGGCCAGTTTGTTTTAGCTTTTTACTGTTTACTTATGGCTTATAAGGCCATAAGTCCTTATGGGGGTGTTTGTTAAAATAAGTTTTACCTAAACTTATGACTTATAAGTTCATAAGTTGAATGTTAAGAATTCTTAACTTTCAACTTATAACTTATTCTCGATATACGTAATATATAATATCCTTCAAATCTTCAAAACCATATATCTCTCGATCCATTCATTAGAAAATTGATATGTATATATCAAATTTCCCTATTCGTTGAGATCTATCCATTGATATCCATTGTTATATATAAAAAAACAAGTATTTTGAAAATTATAAAAAAAAAATAACTTATATGTTCTGATTTACCCAAACAGTCTACTGATTATAAGTTCTGATTTACCAAACACTCTAATCTCTACTCTATTTATCACTTATAAGACATAAGTGTTTATAAGTCATAAACTACTCATTTTACGATACCCCAAACATACACTTTGTCTTAAAATAAGTTTACTTATTCTGAAAAAAAGTTCTCCCAAACATCGTCATTATAACCTCATCTTATCTATCGCAAAAATCAAAATTTTGACTCTTTGCGATTCCGGCTACTTAGATTGTTAGTAGATATAATTTACCACATAAAAGTTGAAATATACAATTTTTATTACGGCTAAATCACTTAATTATACTAACTTATAATCCATGCAATATACGATTCCTTTTTAATATTTATAATTATATAAATTATACAATTAAATAAATTTTCTTAATATTTATTTTATTAAGTTTTTTAAATTTAAATTTAATTTTTATCAAATAAATTTTAAACTTTTTATTGAAGGAGAACTCACAAATTTAAAAAATTTAGAGGGAAAAAAAACAAATTTAAGTATAAATATATAAAAACTTATTATTTGTTAGACTTCACACGATCAATTTACTATTTTGCTATATTTTGAGTTCTAACAATCAAATTTAGACGATTTTACAACCCACACAAAATACAAAAAATTATCGTTAATTTAGTAATTATTTAACAATTATTATCCAACTGAAATTACTCGAAAATTGAAAAGAAAAGAAAGTTACGAATATTTACATTGAGAATTTTATTTAATTTAGAAACCATACTTATATTTAGTTTAGACTATTAAAATTTGTTTTATCGTATTTGAATATAATGTTACTATCAATCAAATGACCTTACTCTTTAATATTGGATCTAATTTATAAATGTATTTATATTTAGTTTAAATTATTAAATTCATTTTTTCGTATGTGAATATAATTTTACTATTAATGAAATAATTTTTTTAATACTAAATCTAACAAATCACATTTATTTATTTTAAGATCCAACTGTCTATACTCGTTTGATCGACGACCATATTACAAAACATTTGAATAAAATTTCCTTTACACTTATTTTATATAAAAATATGATAGGATCATACCAATATAAGAATAAATTTGTCATAGATATATTTGTGAGTTTAAAATAATAATTTTTTGGCCTTATTTTACGATTAGCGGTTAATTGTTAATGGTAAAGGATTGAAATAGTTATTTTGGTTAGCGAATCAAGTTATATGTTTTAACTAATAAATAGAGTTAATGATTGAAATAGTAGTTTTGATTAATAAATTAAGTTAACCGTTTCGATTGAAACTATTTGGTAAATAATTATTTGAATTAGTTATTCATATTTTAGCTAGACACCTGACAATTCTCAAATTTAAAAAAGGAAAAAGAAAAAACCTTCTCCAAATAAATTTTCAAAATTAGTTATTTCAATCTGTTAAACAATCAGACATCAATATTAAAAGATTCATAGGGTCAAACATGTAATTTGGTTCAATCCATTAAATTTTTATCAACTTTGCTAACTTCCAAACATGACCATCAGCCATATACATATGTTGAAATAATTAAACACTTGCCTGAGAATTCAAACTGTATCAAATTAATTCAACCTTAAACCGAAACTTTGAAATAAGTATTATGCTTAACTGATGTAGTAGATTTACAACAAAAATCAATATTCTGTTTACATAAAACTGTAGCCAATCAGCCTAAATTTCAAAACTTGCAAACATAACATGAAATGGTGCATGATAAATTTTGTGTATCATGATCATGGTTGTAAAAATTGGTGATCGGTATAAATCGGTTGATGTACCGATTTAAAATTAATCGGATAATTAGAAATTAATCGAAAAAATTAATCGGAATATTAATGGAATATTATAATAATATTTAATAAATTAATCTAATTTATAATTAAACATATCATTTTAAATAAATTCACAGGATTAATCGAATTTCAAAAATCGAATCGATTGACTACATTACAGAAAATTAATCGGGAACTAATCGGTTGAATCGAAGATTTTTAGAAATATGGTTCGCCTCTTTTCCCATACTTAGTACGCATTATTTTTAATAAATAGGTCACCATTTTTAGTACTAGTACTAGAAATTAAAGTAGGAGCAAATTAAGAAAACATCTGGCCCGAACTTCCTCAGCTGATGGGTATCATATAATCATTATACTTTGTGGAGTGATGAATATTCTCTTCATTCCTCTTATACATAGAGTATAACATAACAAAAGCTTAGGAAGGAATACATAGCACTACTAAGAGTAAAGAGGAATAATTATATGATTCTCTATAACAATTCATAAGCCTTTAAGCAATACTAGCAAAAAAGAAAAAAATCGTTGATATGTTTCTTTTTGAGTTAAATTGCCGACCTCTTGTATGGGATAAACTAACTAGGCACAAAAAGTTACTAGGGTTATTTACATAAATACATAAAATTTTAACAATTACTTCCAATTTTACTACCATCTAACTATCTTTTCACTTCTATAAAATCATTTTTTCAAAAATACTATCTCATTATAATTTTATGTTTTCAATATTCCAAAAATACTACCTTGCTCAATTGCAACTTTTGCAACCTCATTTGCAAAAAAGTTCTGAACCCCAGAACTTGAAATCAGAAATTTGTAGCATCTCAGTTGCAAATGAGGTTGCAAGGCCCCGCCAGAGGCACTCATAATTGGTGAATTTGGATTGCATGGCCCCGGAGGGGTACTCATAATTGGTGAATTTGGGTTGCAAGGCCCCGCCAGGGACACTCATAATTGGTGGATTTCTGATTTGCAACTTTCAGTATTCAGTTGCAACTTTTGCAACCTCAGTTGCAACTTTTTCAACCTCAGTTGCAACTGAGGTTGCAACAGTTGCAACTTTTTCAACCTCAGTTGCAACAGTTGCAACTTTTGCAACCTCAGTTGCAACATCAGTTGCAACTTTTGCAACCTCATTTGCAACTGCGGTTTGCAACCTCAGTTGCAACTTTTGTAACTGAAAACTGAAAGTTGCAAATCAGAAATCCACAAATTATGAGTGCCCCTGCGGGGCCATGCAACCCAAATTCACCAATTATGAGTGCCTCTGGCGGGGCTTTGCAAACTCATTTGCAACTGAGATGCTACAAATTTCGGATTTCAAGTTCTGGGGTTCAGATGACATTTTCGACCACTTTTTTGGAATCAAGATATCTAGATTCCAAAAAAGTGCTCGAAAATGTCATCTGAACCCCAGAACTTGAAATCAGAAATTTGAAAACTGGAAGTTGCAAATGAGGTTGCAAAAGTTGCAACTGAGGAAGGTAATATTTTTGGAATTTTGAAAACAAGGTCGGTATTTTTAGAATTTTAGAAAGGTTGTTAGTATATATTTAAAAATTTAATAGTTGACATGGGTAGTTTTAAACTTATCCCAAGTTACTACTACACTAGTATTTTTCCTAACGATCTTAACAATTGCGAATTGTAGTAGTAATTTGTATTTTTTATTCAAAATAGAAATTTCTTTTTAATGATATGTCATGTATACTATGGTATGTCATGTATATCGTGATATGCCACTAAATATTAATTAATTTTGTAATATTAGATAATAATTTAATTTAATAATGAAATTATATAATATGAGTTTATTAAATAAAAATTAAAATAAAAGTCAGGAATATAGTATTACATAGAACTTAGGACTCCTTTAATTAATATTTAAAAGTATCTATAATAGATTAATAATAAATACAATTAATAATATAACTACTCTTATATTACCAGAATGAAGTTATGTAAATTTAATTAATTAAAATAATAATATTAAATAATAATTTAATTTAATAGTGAAGTTATATACTAGGTCTATTAACTAGCAATCGAAATATAAGTCGAGAAAATAGTATTACATACAACTTGGTGTTTTAAAATTTTATTTTAAAAAAATAAAATAAATAAATTAAGATAATTTATCAAGATCCGTGCTTCGCACGGGTTATCGGATAGTAATTTATTCAAATTAAAACAATGAAATGAAATGAGTGTTTAATAGTGGGTCAAGTAGTCAACTGATAAGATGGGCTGGGCCCTAGGAAGAAGATTCGCTCGTGCAGATAAAAGTCCAATATCTCTAGCTGTCAGGCATATATATTTGCCCTGCCCCCTTTGTACTAGTGTTTCACCCGACCGGGTCATGCAGGCCGGGTCAGTTCATAGTCCTTCCATTTCTTTATTTCTTTCTTGATTATTATCTTTTCTGAGAAAGTAATAATTTTATCGATAATTACTGTTAGGTTATGTTCATCAAGCATGGCTGTAAAAGACCCAACGCAAACAGTATTTCATTTCAATAATAATAATTAAAGGGAATCTAATTATAAAGTAAAATAAAATAGTATTCTTGGCAGTCTTTTGCTATTTATTTTTTGTACAAAAAGTAAAAATAAACAAAGATTTCTAATGGTGGTCTCCAAAGATGGGGGTCATTGTGTCTCTTAAAGCAAAGATATATAAATCAGGCCACATCAATTCCACACTTGATACATCTTTCTTAGTGGGAATCATAATTAGTGATTAAACTCTTCATTAATCAGTGAAATTATGAGAAAAGTGAGTCTGAGATCGTTTTGAGGGAAGAATTAGGAAATTAAAAGATTTTGTTCCTATAGAATAAGTAGCAGTGCACGGGCAATTTTATAAATATATTTTGTAAATATAAATTTATTTATAGTAATTTACATATATACTCTTAAATTTATATTGAAAATCTTTTAACTTAAGGAAGAATTCTGAGGATAACCTCACGCACATCAAGCACTTAAATTATTTGATAGTACATTCAAAATTGTGTTCCAAACTCCTATATTAATCAAATTAAAAAAATATATAATCGCCAAAGTAAAGACTAAAGATCACGATGACACATATAGTTATGATAAATTAATTCGATTAGCTTGATATTTCGATTTGAAATTCGAAATTTTGGATAGAATCCAAAATTTTTGATTTAGACTTGATTTAAATGTTAGACCCGAAATAATTTAAATTTGTATTTGAATTTTAGTTGTACCGTATCGATACGCAATTCGAAATTTGAAAACCAAACCCGGTCCAAAACTAAAACTCGATAGAAACACCATAAGTAAATAATATAATATTACTATTTGTTAATATTATATATAATATATTAAATGTAAGACATATAATTTATTTATTTTTATTTTGTTATTAGAAATAGTTGTTAGGAGTTGTCCCACATCGGTTGTGGCAGGGACAGATTGCTAGTTTATAAGCAAGTAAATAACTCTATTACTGTGAGGCCTTTTTGAAGTTACCCAAAACAAATTCGGATGGGCTCGACCCAAAGCGGACAATATCATATTAATGTGGAGTGAAGGCCTGCTTCGCAAGCCCAACAATAGTCAATACTGATTTAGTTATCACAATTTCTCTTTATCTATCTCAACTTTTATTTATATATTTAAGATGTAATTTTCTTTATTTTACATAAAGTTTTCATTTGTTTTGGTATATGAAGGATTATTTTCTAAAATATTAAATTTACTTAGTTTATTAATTGGTACAATGTATTATATTTAAATACTTTCTTAGTTTAATCATTTTAAGTTTATCTATTATATAAACACAAATATTGTTTTTGGCTTAGAAAAATGATTTTAAATTTAAATACATTTTTTTTAATTTTAAATATTAAAAAAATCATATGAAATCTTATGAATCATCAATATATATATATATAAAGGAGAATAGCGGGAGTTTATGTGGCGCTCTAAGATCGTCTCAATCTATTTTTCTAATTTTCTAGAATTTTAGAATTTTAAACACTAATAAATATAAAAATATCAATTAACATATTATAAGTAGAATAGGTGTTCGAATTTATAAAGGAGAAGAGTTCGAATTTATAGGGAAGACATATGATTAGAAGTTCTATTGGAAGTATAATAAATATTTATAAGACATACGATTAAAAGTTCTACTGGAAGTAGAATAGGAGTTCGAATTTATAGAGAATAAGAGTTCGAATTTATTGAAAAAATATATAAATAAACGTTCTATTAGAAGTAGAATAGGTGTTTGAATATGTAGAGCAGAAATATAATTAAATATTTTATAGAAAGTACGATCTTCTTAAATTATATATTTTTTATATAAGTTAATTATACTTATATTAGGAAAATATATTCATAAATCCAATACTATTATCATAAAAAAAGTAACTTTATTTAAAAAGAAAAGAATTGATGTGTTAACATAATTCACCGTATTTAAAAAGAAAATAATTGATGTGTTAACATATTAAAGGAACAATCTAATGCAAGAATCCTAAATAAATACAGGAGTATCTATAATATAAATAGAAAATAAGATGTGTTTTCATTTCTGAAACTCCAAAAATTTTAGAAAGTCTAGAGAAAGTATAAATTGGAATTCACTCAATTTTTTAGATTTTTATTTTAAGGAAAAAAATTATTGTGTAAGATAAGTATCATCAATAATATGTAATGAAGTTGGAATTTCGATCCCAAACGAGAGCGGCTCGAAACATGTTTAACGGGAAGACGACTCACTATAAAAGATTGTACTAGCTATTAAAATACCATGTTATAAATTTTATTTTATTTTTAGGATTAGATTTTTATGGATAAACATTATCATACAAGTAATATATGTAAAAGTTAGGTTTTTGGTCTTAACGAGGGAGCGTCAATACTAATAACCGTGTTTAACAAGAAAGCGGTTCAATAAATAAGACCGTATAAAAAGTGTTTAAATATATAATACATAAAATAAAATGTTTTATTGGAAGTAGAATACGAGGACGGTGGAGACGTCATATACGATTTTTTTTAAAACTATACATCTTTTTTCCTAAAAATCCTTTATTTTAACTTTTTTATACAAGTTTATCTATAATATACAGAAAATATAAGAAGTATTTTCATCTTTTAAAACTCCATAAATATTAGAAAGTTTAAAGAATATAAAAATTGGAATTTACACTCTTTATATAGTGAATTTAGAATTTCGGTTTCAAATAAGAGCGGCTCGAAACTTATTTAACGGGAAGACGGCTCGCTATAAAAGATTGTATTAGCTATTAGAATTTGATACTGTAGTCATAAATTTTTATTATTTTTACGGTTCGATTTTATGGATAAAAAATATTATATAAGTCTTTATAATATATGTTAAAAAGTTGGGATTTCGGTTTTAACGAGAGATCGGCTCAATCGACAAAATCGTATTTAACAAGAAATTGATTCGTTAGAGAAAATTATTTAATTATTAAAATTTAATATTAATATTATAATATAACGTAAATGTATTAAATTTTTTTAAAAATAAAAATTGTAACACCGCCGCGAAGCGCGGCTTTATCAACTAGTTTGAATTTAAATATTGAATTTCAAAACCCGGACCAAACCAAACACGTTGCCGTCCCTAACGGACACAGACTGATACTATACAACTATGGCCTTTGATTTAGAGTATTATTTGCCACCGTCAAATTTAACTACCGTCAAATTCTAATTTTCAACGGTAAAGCTTGTTCTAAAAAATTGTGCTACTTTTATTGGATTGTTTTTTAAGAAAAAAGCAAATAAATTTTCTTTACATTTGAACTGTTAAATTTCGTGAATCATTTTACTCAGAAAAAGAAAAAGGATCCTGCATATATACTGCCCTGGCCGTCCACAGTCCACTTTAGCACTTGTGCACTATATTTTCTTTTCTACACTTTTGAATATTAAACCTAAACGAAGAGGGCCACGATTCAAGTAAAAGCTTTACTGCTAGAACCTTTTATCGTTACTTTCCATAAAGAAGGGAAAAGGAAATCAGTACTAGTGTTACACGACGGGTCATCAAACCAGAACAAACAAAAATCGCAAGTGGATGCATGCAGACCCCTGCTAGCTGAGTTAAACTTACAACTAATACATTATCAGGTTAATGTAGCATTACTTCAAAACTAAAATATTGGGTTAAGTATCTTGTTGGTCACTGAAGTCAGCTTGATGTATCAAGATGATCACTGAACTGAAATTGAACTCATGTAGGTCACTAACTGGTACAATTCGATATGTTGTGTGATTTTTTTGAATAAAAATTGCTGCTAACATCATCTTCAGACGATGAATCAAGTTAGTGATGAACTGAGATCGGTTGATTCATCGTCTGAAGATGAAATTAGCAGCAATTTCATCGTCTGAAGATGATGTTAGCGACATTTTTTGTTCAAAAAAATTGCACAGCATATCGAATTGTACCATCTACTCAAGTTAGTGACCTACATGAGTACAATTTCAATTCAATGACCATCTTGATACATCAAGCTGACTTCAGTGACCATCAAGATATTTAACCCCTAAAAGATTTACCACTACAAAGGAAAAACGAAACGCTTGTCGAATCGGGTCGGGTTAGGTCCAGGGCTGATCCTGAACTTTCGGGGTCCAGTGCGAAAAAAGTTTTAGGCCTTCCATATAATATTTTTGAGTAAAATAAAATTTAATTTCAAATGTGAAATTCAACCAAATATAAATGTGATCATAATTCATACATAACTAAACTTGATGCTTACGTTTTATTAAAATAAAAATATAAAACCTTAGAACCGAATAATATATTAAATATTCTCTCGTATTTTTCATTTTTTAAACATATTTACAAATTTATAAATCAAAACTGTTTTATAAATTAAAGTTTAACTACAAAATAAAGAGTTCCTTTTTATATATATGCGAAGATTTATACATGAGCCTCTACTAAATATAGCAGTTACTAAAAATTTTCTTGCAATCACTAACGAATGGTTTGCTTATAATGTTTTGGACCGTTAACTATGAATGCATGCATAAAATTTAATCTCAAATTAATTACATATACACATATAAACTGGATTTTATAAATTTCTGGATCCCTAAATCTAGTGGATCCTATGCGGTTGCACGGTCCGCATTAAATCAAGACCGCCCTTGGTCAGGTCAGAGCAACGGTGGCTGGGAACTGGGAAGTTTGAGAGCGCATGGTTTTTTGGACGAACCTTCACTTCGTGCGTTATTTCTAACAGTGACAGGATTAGTTTCTAACCTACCCAATTAATTACCATCATCATTTTCATTTCTGCAGGCGTGCTTTCAAAAAGCCTATATATATGACCTTTACTCAAATTTTCATTCCACCGTTCACTCTTTTTTATTTTTCTTCTTGGGAGATCACACATCCTCAATGTGTAGATAATGATATGCATACCAAATATTGATTAACGAACTAAAATACTCTTCCCATTTAACTACATTTCACCTTTTTTAAGTTTGTCCGTACAATATATTTATTACAACTAATTTTCACTTAATATAATATAGTTTATTAATTTATTTGTGTTTACTCATATATTTTATAATATTAATTTCGTAAATGAAATCTAGCTAAAACATGTTGATGAACATTTTTAGTGAAATTATTATTTTTAAAAATCTATTGACCTTTGATTAATTAATTTACTTTTTTGAGTTGATTACTGTAGTAAGAAAGGGGTAAAATCAAAGTATGATATTTGTGTAAATATTGGTTATTGTAATTTATTTTTTGACATTTGTTTAACTTCTTCGTTTTTGATAGATGTCATAAGTTTATGTATTTTTACGTATTCTATCATCTTATAATTTAATTATGTGACTTACATTTTAAAATAATATAATAACATGTAAAATAAATTATTAATATACATTTTAAAAATATTATTCAATTTCATAAATAATTGATAAGATATAAACATTTTTATGGGTACAAAGTATAATATTTATATGTGAATAGTATTTTAGTCGGTTAATTAACAAAGATTTGCACAAAAACAAGTACATATTAGCGGCCTTCTTTTTTCTTCTTCAATCGTTTTATACATAGATTAAATATTAAACATACTAGCATATAGCCCGAGCTTTTAAAATTTGTTTATATTGTAATATAATATTATAAATATTAATTTTCATATATTATTGGAAGAATTCAAAACTTACATCTTTGTATATAATAATTTTTAGTATTAAATATAAAATAATATGTCGTTGGTGGGAATCGAACCTTGGACCTCTTATATAATAACTTTTAGTATTGTTATATCTAACGGTCATAATCTATTTGAGTTGATGATCTAACTGTTGTGGATGATGGATAACCAAAAACGAGGGATAACCAAAAAGGGATTAACCAAACTACAAATTATACCCCATTTTGCTTATTATAGTATAGTATAGATAAAATAATATGTTGTTGGTCGGAATCGAACCTTGGACCTCTTATATAATAACTTTTAGTATTGTTATATCTAACGGTCATGATCTATTTGAGTTGATGATCTAACTGTTGTGGATGATGGATAACCAAAAATGAGGGATAACCAAAAAGTGATTAACCAAACTACAAATTATACCCCAATTTGTTTATTATAGTATAGTATAGATGTATTAATAGTTACATCATTGCGTATATACTTAGGATTATGTTTAATGAACTCATTTATTGCGTATATGTATTAATGAACTGATTATGTATCCAACTCGATTAGAACCTGGTTTGAATTCGTAAATCGGGTAATCGACGAATTTGAATTCAAACTCATTTATAATTTTTAATAAGTAATTACTAGAATTTATTTTTATTATTTAATCATTAAAAATTAGTTAAATTGTTTATATTTTTTATATTTTAATTGTTGATCTCATGAGTAAATCCGGATCGACTTATTTATACTTGAGTCATTTTGCTTGTAAGTAAACTCGACTCAATTCGTTCAATGAACAAGCCGGGTCGGTCAGAAATTTGAGCTTGTTTAATTTACACGAGCTGCTCGACTAGTTGTTTATTTGACAATTTGGATTTGAACTTGTTTATTAAATATTCGGCTCGACCCGATTTAAGTTAGACAAAATCTTATTATTGTTTTTAACATTGTAGTCGAACATATCTCCTCCGTTTGAATTTTGATACAAAACGAGATTAAGTAATATACAATTATGGGATTTTCACGTTTACCAATACTTAAATATGTAAAAAAAATTGTGCATTTTATGTGTGATACCCCTTTTTTTTATGAATCACGAATTTAATTTTATTGTGGAATTAAAATAGTCTTTAGCTATTTCAATATGCGAGTTTACGGATCAACGGTTATTACATTCTTTATTTAATGACAATCGTCTTAATTCAACATCTTTCATGTTGTAATTTTAGAGTTGTTCAATTTATAATCCATGTTCTAATAACAAGTAAGTAGTAATGATCGTTTGAACTCGTATTGTTGTAATTTTAGAATTGGTCGGTTTATAGTTCGCATTGTTAGTGCGGAGATACTGAAATTAAACATTGTGGAAGCCTTCATCAATAAAGTTGATGCAAGATAATTCTAATGTTTTATCTGATAAAAAGAATGGTATACGTTTTTTTACTGTGAATCGTTATTCGTTATTCGTTATCTCAAATATCTAAAATTGGACCAAACCTAACCTGGAATTTCAAATTTCTTATTGTTAGAATTTCAAATTTCTTATTGTTAATGGAGAAATTTGTGATAACAAAATTTGAGATTATAAGTTGGAATCAAGATCAACGATGGTGGTTTTTTACCGTAAAAGTGATCGGTGAACGGTAGTTTTTGTGTTTATCGATAGCTGAGATTAAAAAGATCGCAGTGGTCGCTCTGAACTCTCAACGTCCAACCTCTTTAATGTGCCTACGTACCCCTATATTTATAGGAGATCAAATTTCACGTAGTTCTTGGAGAGTAAGAAACCTAGACCTAATAGAAGTAGGTCTCTTGATAGCAGGCCCAAAGGTCCCTTTTACGATAGGTTGTTGAACTGATCGTTTAAGAAGCCCTTTTCGAATAACCCATGCGATGAAACCTAGCCCAATGATCCCAAGGCTCAACTATGTTTGAAGATTCAAGTATACAACATTAGCCCTATCTATTGGAGCTAACATCAACCGTTACCAGCTCTTTCCTTGAACGTCTAGTTGCAGGTATAGTCATGACTTACTCCAAATGCACGAACGGATCCTTAACCCCCCCCCCCCCCCCCCCGATAAGGCTAACCCATTAGACTATAGGGCAAGTTCTACCAAATCACGTCACGCAGAGCATCTTTTAGTCCCCCAACAAGGACAACTTGTTAGAATACATGACTAAATCTCTACAGCGTATTGACATGCTTAATTATCTTTGATCCCCCAATAAGGACAATTTATTAGAATGCAGAATCAGACCTTCAAATATGTAAAGAATCTTCACTCCGTCTTCATAGCGCATTTAGTACTAGTTGCCGCGACAATCTGACTTAGTTGGCGCAATAACCTGACTTAGTTGTTGCGACAATCAAGTGCAAACTTGACTAGTAACGAATGTGATATCTCAACTTAATTGGTGTAACCACATATTGTTTACACTAATACACGCAAGCGTACGTGGTCAAAAGTAATATAGAATAAAGTTGAGTTCGTTCCCACAGAGATCTAGTTATGGTTTTAATTCAGTTATTGTACATATGCAATAATGTATGGTTATTACTCACTGCTAAGACAAATAACAAATTGGGTTTAATTAACTAAATTAACTAAGAAGTAAATTAACAACTAAGAATTAACTAACTAACTAACGAGAATTGAAATTGAATTACGTCTACAAGAGTAACATGGGATCCTAACTTCATTAAATACTTCGCTTAGATCTGACGCCTTTAATCACTATATGCAATGGTTATGATATCTGATCGGATAACACGAAATAAGTACACGCTACCTGTCAGCATACGTATACCAAACTACCCATACATCCACAAAAGAGATAGAAGATGAATAAACACCAATTATGCTTAGACCCTATATGTCTATAGAATTTGAAAACATAACGATTGAAGAGCAATTTATCCATAAAGATCACACAGGGCAATATAAGTATTTTCATCTCATTCTACGAATCATGTTGATAAACATGTTGGGACAATCAGATCTTGGCACTGCGATTTTTGATACAATAAATTAACGAGTACGAAAAGAAAAATCACCTTGTTAACGGTTGATTCCACGCTCTTCTATTGTATTCCCAAATTCCCTTGAGCGAAGTGTGGCCTTCGTCTTCTCAAGTTAACCTCTCTTCTTACTCCTGGGTGGCTACAAAATTTTTCGACCAGCCCCCAGCAAGAAGAGAATAGGAATATATATAGGCTACAATAGGGATCATGGATAATTAGGTTGGGCCTTCTAATTACATCTTGAGCCTAGCCCAATGTAATTAAATATTAATTCATTCCACTAAAGAATTAATATTTGCACTACCTTTCCTAATACCGTAATTTAATTAATTAATTCGGTTCCAATATTATTTGCTTATTAAATTCCCCATGTTTAAAATATCGCATGTCCATTAATTAAATAAATTACTGATAATTCATTTAATTAATATCTTTTATCCTTGATCATCCACTCAACCTTTATTTAATTATGCCGGAATAAATCCACCTGCAGGGTTTCACATAATTAAATCTTTTTGAGCTTTCAAGGGGACATCATTAACCCGAATATTATCAGGACATGGATTCCTTCAATAAATAATATCCCACCATACATATTATTTCATCACCCAAAATATAATGATATAATTCACAAGAATTATTTCATATATAAATCAAAGCATGTAAATAATATATACGTGTCAATTATTATTTCCGGATTAAGAACCTAAGCATTAATAATAACATAGAATCTTAGTTCACCTTCTTAATCAGTATTAGGGAACAATTCTAAATTTGATCCTGTTCAATATACACAAAGTATACTAGTATTATTTATTAGTCAATATAAACTAATCTAAATAATACTACAGCCATTCCAGTGGATTGTCTAACTCCACCTGTGCTGTGAACCTTATTATATTATATAAACCGTATTTAATAATCTAATATTCTGTATCCCATTTGATACTAGATTATTCACAATATATAATATTTAGACAACATGTAAACATTTAAATGATTCTCAATTAAACCGGCCAGAAATAAATGTAAATACTTCAAATAAATATTTTCAGTATACACCAACAATCTCCCACTTATACTCAAAATATTCTATGAGTATATCAGTGTTTATTTAATCCACTATTACACAGAAAACTATGTGTCCATCCATCTGACTCCTATCGCTTCCACATGCCTGTCAAAAACCTTGGCTGGCAAACTCTTTGTGAAAGGATCTGCCCGGTTGTCTTCTGATGATATGTGAGCCATAACTATATCTCCTCGCTTTACGATTCCTCGTATGAGATGATACTTATGTTCAATATGTTTAGCTGCTTTGTGATCTCGCGGTTCCTTCGAATTTGCCACAGCACCAGTGTTATCACAATACACTGTCAAGCTCCTAGGCAAATTAGGTACCACATCCAAGTCCAAAAGGAAGTTCCTGAACCATACAGCCTCCTTTGCAGCCTCAGAGGCCGCCACGTACTCGGCTTCCATGGTAGAGTCTGCAATGCATTTCTGCTTTACACTCCTCCATATAACAGCTCCACCTCCCAAAGTAAAAACATATCCCGAGGTCGATTTCCTCTTATCCCTATCTGATTGGAAATCTGAATCAGTATATCCCAAAGGAAATAGATCTGAGGCCTTGTAAATTAACATATACTCCTTAGTCCTTCTCAGGTACTTGAGTATAGTTTTTACTGCACTCCAATGTTCCTGACCTGGGTTCGACTGATATCTACTAACCATGCCTACAGCAAAGCAGATGTCAGGCCTCGTACATAACATAGCATACATTAAGCTTCCACATGCTGAAGCATAAGGAACTGCTTTCATGTTCTCTATATCCTTAGGTGTCGAAGGACACTGCTCCTTGGATAGAGCCACTCCATGCTTAAAAGGTAGAAAACGTTTCTTAGAGTTCTGCATGTTAAAACGAGCTAATACTTCATCAATGTAGGGCTCTTGAGATAAAGCCAACATCCTTTTCTTGCGATCCCTTATTACTTTGATCCCAAGGATGTATGCCGCTTCACCTAAGTCCTTCATTTCAAATTGTTTGAACAACCATGCCTTTATTGATGACAACATCTTAACATTGTTTCCAATGAGTAAAATGTCATCAACATACAGTACTAGAAAAACCACTGCATTACCCTCACTTCTCTTATACACACATGATTCGCTTGGACTTTGATCAAATCCATATGACTGGACTGCCTGATCAAAACGAATATTCCAGTCCCTAGAAGCTTGTTTTAGTCCATAAATAGACCTCTTAAGCTTACAAACAAGATGCTCTTGGCCTTCCTTAATGAACCCTTTTGGTTGTTACATATAGATGGTTTCCTCAAGACTTCCATTAAGGAAAGCTGTCTTGACATCCATTTGCCAAATCTCATAATCGAGATGAGCTGCTATAGATAAAAGAATCCGGATCGACTTAAGCATAAACAACTGGCGAAAAGGTTTCTTCATAATCGATCCCTTCTTTCTGAGTATACCCTTTCGCAACAAGTCGTGCTTTCCAGGCTTTCACCTTTTTGTCAGATCCTCTTTTCTTCTTGTAGATCCACATACATCCAATGGGTTTTACACCTTTGGGTGGTTCCACGAGCTCCCAAACTTGATTAGAATACATAGATTCCATCTGAGATTCCATTGCCTTTTGCCAAAGATCTGCATCTTTATCTAGAATTGCTTCTTCGTATGTCCTGGGATCCTCATCATGTTCACCAGAAACCAAGTCCGAGGACTCTCCCAAAAACATGAATCTATCAGGTTGTTGAACAACCCTCCCACTACGACGAAGCACCGGTGTGGTATTAGTGACAGGTTGTGCATTTTCTTGTGCTTGATCTACTTGTACTATTGGCACTTGGGGATTATCTGTCCCTCCCACTAGTTCCTCTAAAACGATACTACTCATGGGTTTGTGTTTCATTATATAGTCTTCTTCTAAGAATCTAGCATTGGTGCTAACAATGATATCTCGATCCCTAGGACTATAAAATGAATAACCTTTCGTTCCCATGGGATAGCCTACAAACAGCCTTACTTCTGTACGAGATTCTAACTTGGTCGCGTTCTTGTTCAGCACATGTGCTGGACAACCCCAAATCCGAATATGTCTTAGACTTGGTTTGCTACCAGTCCACAATTCTATTGGAGTCTTGGGAACCGACTTAGAAGGTACTAAGTTCAGAAGGTAAGTCGCTGTTTCTATAGCATATCCCCAAAACGACTTGGGTAAATCTGAATAACTCATCATCGATCTAACACTCTCTAAAAGAGTCCGATTCCTTCTCTCTGCTACACCATTCTGCTGAGGTGTGCCAGGTGCAGACAACTGGGATGCAATCCCATTTTCTAATAAATATTCCCTAAATTCTCCAAGCAAGTATTCGCCACCACGATCTGATCGTAGTGACTTGATACATTTTCCAAGATGTCGCTTCTCCGCACTTGCTTTGTACTCTTTGAATTTTTCAAAGCACTCAGACTTACGGCGCAACAAATAAATGTACCCATATCTAGAATAATCGTCAATGAAAGTGACAAAATACTCATAACCTCCTCTTGCTTGGATACTCATAGGTCCACATAAATCAGTATGAACCAATTCTAACACTTCTTTAGCTCTATTCCCCTTTGCTTTAAAAGGCCTATTAGTCATCTTACCTTCCAAGCAGGATTCACAAACTGGAAATGGCTCCACTGCCAACGAGCCTAATGGCCCATCTACTACCAGTCTTTGAATCCTCCTCAAGTTAATATGACCTAATCTTAAGTGCCAAAGATATGTTTGGTTCAATTCAGAAGGTTTCTTTCTTTTATTTGAGCTAGAAAGAATGTTATTAGTTTCCTTATGTTGCAGCATTGGTTGGATAGGATTAATAATATATAAATTGTCTTGCAATGTACCAGAACATATAACTCGTTTATTCATCATAATAAAAACATTACGATCCAAACAAACATTATAACCATCCATGGCAAGTTTAGAAACCGAAATTAAATTCCTTCTAAATGAAGGTACATAAAGACAATTGTTCAAAACCAAAATCCTATCATCGCCAAAAGACAATGTAATTATTTCAACTGCAACTACTGCTACTTTTGTAGCATCTCCCATGAACACATATATCTCGCCATCTCTAAGCATTCTGGATTGCTGGAACCCCTGCATAGAGTTACAAACATGGTCAGTGGCTCCTGTATCTACACACCAAGTGCTCGTAGATATAGCCGCTATATATGTTTCTGTAACTAGAGAAAGAGACATACCAGTATTGTTTGTCTTCTTAGGAAGAGGACAATCCTGTTTCCAGTGACCTGACTGCTTGCACCTGAAGCACTTGCCCTTAGGATTTTTCACACCACCTTGAACTCCCACTGCATTAGCAACCTTTCCAGCTTTATGTGTCTGAGTCTTTTTCTTCTTCTTACCTTTCGGCTTAGATGAAGAAGCTTTCTCGGCCACATTCACTTGAACATTCTGCTTAAAGAGTCCTTCAGCTGCCTGAAGTTCTGTCAGAAGTTCCGCGAGACTATACATCCTTTTGTTCATGGTGTAATTCAAGCGAAACTGCTCAAAACTTTTGGGCAAGCTCATAAGGATGATATCGATCTGGGTTTCCCCATCAATATCAGCACCAAGGATCTCCATCTCATTCAGATGAGACATCATTCTGAGAACATGATCCCTTACAGGTGTTCCTTCAACCATCTGAGTGTTCATTAAAGCCTTCATTTGCTACTTGCCTAGCAGCCCTATTCTGTTCTCCAAAAAGTTCCTTGAGATTAAAGAGCATATCTGAAGCAGTGGGCATAGCTTGATGCTGATGCTGCAAAACACCCGACATTGCTGCCAGAATGTAACATCGCGACATCTCATCAGCCTTAATCCACCGCTTATAATACTCCTTCTCACTTTCAGGAGCATCTTCAGCAGGCTGGTCTGGCTTGGGTTCATAAGTACAAAATTTGTACTCCTCAGCAGTCAACACTATGTCCAAATTACGTTTCCATTCAATATAGTTCGGTCCAGTAAGTTTGTTATCCTTAAGTATGGTGAATAGTGGATTAAAGCCCATAGTGATCTAATCCTGAGAATCATACATGTAACACATAATCAGATAGTTGCATAAATCTTAAAACCTATTGGTTTCCTCTAACAATTAATTAAAATTAATGTACTAATATTAAAACACCATAAGTATCTGGTACGCCACGATGGGTGACATATATACCACTTAAATTCGTTTAAATATTACTTAGGTCCTATTACTAAATAATACGCCACGTTAGGGTGGACTATATATTATTTTTCATAGCTAAGTGTATACCATTATTTAAATATTAAATTAATAAAAAGACTGGATACCACCATTAAATATTTCAAATCAATAATCGATAATAGGATAATTCCCAGATCGGGGGGAGCATTGTCAAGAGGCATCACTTAAGACCCCTTTCTAGACAGAATCATCCTTTCTCTCAATATCAAAATCTATATTCAATCAGTGGTACCCTTCTAATTAATTGAATTCTATGAAACTTGGTACGCCACGATGGGTGGCATGTATATAATTTATATACATAACACTACCTTTCAATATTCGTAATTAATTTAGGAAGTTTGTTCTAGTAATATCCATAACACTACCTGACACCATAAATCATACGCCACGATGGGTGGCATGTATATAATTTATATTCGTCTCGGTGTTAAATTACATACAAACAATAATGGAGACCATGGGATTTAATTCCTAATTAATTCTCTCACCCACTTAGAATTTTTTTATTTAAAATTGAGGAATTTTATCTAGATGCATCGCCCTATGTTATTATTTCGAGGTCTACATGTTATAAAAATAACAAAACAAAGAACACATAACATAGCAGCATGCATCATAAAATTAAAGCAATAAATAAAATTAAATGTCCATGTCGTCCTAATTATGTTAAACATGCAATTAAAATCACACACATAATTAACAACACACATAATAATTATTTAAAGCAATAATTAAAAATTAAATAGCGGAATTAAAATTAAAAAATATAATTTAAATCCACTATTATGGCCCCTTGAAAAAAAAAAAATTTCCAGCCCTTTATTTTGCTGAAAAACATTTTTCTGCCAAAAACCTTGCTATTGCGCATTCACGGCCTGCGTTACAGCCCTGGAACCGCTGTCACGCATGTGCGTCATGCGTTACGCAGCCTGCACATGCGTTACAGGCTTCAGACCAGAAATTCTGACGCGCTCCGCCTCTCCTCTGTCGACTGTTCTCACCAGTACTTTGTAAATTCGTTGAACACAAACAGATACACAACAGCAGCCCCATCATGATTTCGCAGCGGAACAAAAACAACTCCGATTTGATTTCCGATCGCACATAATTGTTTCAAAATACCCGGATCTTAATAAAATCCAACAAACAATTACAAAAAAATAGATCTAATACAAAACTAATTTTGTAAATCTATTCTAACACGATCAACCCTCGTGTTTTACAACCACGATAAACCACGTGGAAACCAAACAAAATAACCACGATTAAACCACGTGGGATCCAAACACATAATTAAAATTACATGGTCATAATAGTGGATACTAAACAACCTGCAAAAGATTATTATCCAAGTACACCACTATACACATGCATATATAATTACGACATGGACATCGTATCAAAATTCACAGAACCAATGAACCAGGCTCTTGATACCAATTGTTGGGACAATCAGATCTTGGCACTGCGATTTTTGATACAATAAATTAACGAGTACGAATAGAAAAATCACCTTGTTAACGGTTGATTCCACGCTCTTCTATTGTATTCCCAAATTCCCTTGAGCGAAGTGTGGCCTTCGTCTTCTCAAGTTAACCTCTCTTCTTACTCCTGGGTGGCTACAAAATTTTTCGACCAGCCCCCAGCAAAAAGAGAATAGGAATATATATAGGCTACAATAGGGATTATGGATAATTAGGTTGGGCCTTCTAATTACATCTTGAGCCTAGCCCAATGTAATTAAATATTAATTCATTCCACTAAAGAATTAATATTTGCACTACCTTTCCTAATACCGTAATTTAATTAATTAATTCGGTTCCAATATTATTTGCTTATTAAATTTCCCATGTTTAAAATATCGCATGTCCATTAATTAAATAAATTACTGATAATTCATTTAATTAATATCTTTTATCCTTGATCATCCTTTATGCCGGAATAAATCCACCTGCAGGGTTTCACATAATTAAATCTTTTTGAGCTTTCAAGGGGACATCATTAACCCGAATATTATCAGGACATGGATTCCTTCAATAAATAATATCCCACCATACATATTATTTCATCACCCAAAATATAATGATATAATTCACAAGAATTATTTCATATATAAATCAAAGCATGTAAATAATATATACGTGTCAATTATTATTTCCGGATTAAGAACCTAAGCATTAATAATAACATAGAATCTTAGTTCACCTTCTTAATCAGTATTAGGGAACAATTCTAAATTTGATCCTGTTCAATATACACAAAGTATACTAGTATTATTTATTAGTCAATATAAACTAATCTAAATAATACTACAGCCATTCCAGTGGATTGTCTAACTCCACCTGTGCTGTGAACCTTATTATATTATATAAACCGTATTTAATAATCTAATATTCTGTATCCCATTTGATACTAGATTATTCACAATATATAATATTTAGACAACATGTAAACATTTAAATGATTCTCAATTAAACCGGCCAGAAATAAATGTAAATACTTCAAATAAATATTTTCAGTATACACCAACAAAACAATCATGAACCTATGCTAGCATGGCAAGTTCTAAATCTCAAGATCCACTTTCACTTCACAAGAGATTAACAAATTAGATGTTAGCTACGCATCTAGCAATTAAGCACAACCATATGAGGATATCAGATATACATCACACACAGATCTTTAAAGCAATCAAGATACTAAAGCTCCATAAATAAATCCGTTAGAATCCCATGACAACGATTAGTTCATAATCGAACCTCTCGTCATCATGGGATCTGATGAAACCATGATAAAAAAAAAGTATGAAAAGATACAAATAAAACTAAGTAATTGATATGTAATGATGTGTGTTTTTTTCTGTCCCCCAAGATGTGTATTTATAGCCTCAATTTGCCTCTCCATCAAACAATTGCCGTTTTAGAGTTGGATTAGGAGTATGGCAATTTTCGTTCTTGAATGAGAATAGAATTGCAAATTCCATGTGTAGATCTGATTCTGGAATGTTCTAGCCGCCCAGAGCAATTACCATACTTATTAGAAGTAGGAATTATAGCAATTTCCTTGTCAAAGTTGAATTTCTGCAGTTCGGCATATAATACGTTTCCTAAACTGATTCGGTTTTGAAGGAAAATTCGTAACTGACTTTTCTTCAGTATTTCTGGGCCGTTCCAGTTGTATTTGGACATCTAAACCACTTTAGAATGAAAGAGAATTCCGTTATCTTCGCGTGGACTGTAAGATCGTCCAAAACGGACTTGTAGAACTCAAGATATGGCCAAAACAGTAATTTTCAGGATTTTCCGCGCGCAACCTGCGCCCAACAGTCTGTTTGTCGCGATGCCTGCGCCCACCACGCGCAGCATGCGCGTGGACGACCTTTCCAAAGTTGTAGAAAATCTCTCAGGCTTCGCGTGAGCTGTAAGATCGCTGAAAACGGACTTCTAGAACTCCAGATATGGCCAAAACAGTGTAGACTGCGCAACCTTCCCGGAAAATCCGAATTTTAATCAATTAATCCTCCAAACACGATAGAAGCATCACCCATAATCGACATTCTTGTAAATCTGCACAACTAAGCAAAACACATCAAAACTACAATAAACTTGAGTCCAAGTCAATCAATTTAAGCCGATATGGAACGCTCTAAGTGGATATAAAATCCACTTATCACATATTTAAAGACTTCTTTGACTGGATCAACATTTTCCTTATGTAAATTTTGGACATAACATCTGAAGTTGTAAAACACCCCGGAGTATTACGATTCGAAGTCTGGTATCATTTCATATTTCTAAATTATTGCTGTCAATTGCCTTCATATAAACTGTGATCTAAATTGTATCTGTTGAGACCTAAGAAATAAATAGATTTGATTGATAGTGTAGTTTTATCTGTTGGAAGTGCATTAGTGTTTTCTGTAGGTCGATGCCACGTGGGCTACGAGTTGGCAGTTTGAATGTAGGTACCTTAACGGGTAAGTTTCTGGAGCTAGTGGATGTGCTGTGTATTCAGGAGACTAGGTGGAAGGGGGCTCAGTCCAGAGAAGCGAACGGGTATAAATTGTGACATTCAGGCCTTGTGAACTCGAGAAATGGGGTGGGTATTCTGTTATCGAAGGAGCTCAAGGATAACGTCATGGAAGTGAAGAGGTGTAACGACAGGATTATGTCTGTTAGAGTGGTAGTTGGGGAGAAGGTGGTTAACGTGGTTTGCGCGTATGCTCCACAGGTCGGTTTGAGCGTGCCAGAGAAAACAGCTTTCTAGGTTTGTTTAGATGAGCTGGTCGAAAGTATTCCCGTCGACCAATTTGTAGTGATGGATGGAGATTTCAATGGTCACATTGGTGTCCAGGTGGATGGTTACCATCGCGCTCATGGGGGTTTCGGCTTCGGGGTTAGGAATGACGGAGGTTCCGCATTGTTGGAGTTTACTACTGCACATGAGTTGGTAATCGTTAACTCTGTTTTTCAGAAGAGGGCTGAACACCTCATCACTTTCAATAGTGGGGGGCACAACACCCAAATCGACTACTTACTTATGAGCAGTCGTGATGTAAGGTCGTGCGTTGATTGCAAGGTGTTCCCGAGCGAGGCTTGTGCGTCACAACACCGTCTGCTAGCCATGGATCTTACCGTGGGTGGTCGTGTTGTGAACAGGGCAAGGGGAGCTAGACCTAGGATCCTTTGGAAGGATCTGAAGGGTGAGAAGGCGACTGAATTCAAGGAGGCTCTGCTCTGCGAAGGTGGTTTTATCCGGGGGGATGATGCAAACCAGATGTGGATCAGCATGGCCAATGCTATTAGGAATGTGGCCGTGAAGGTGATGGGGGTTTCTTCGGGAAGGTTCAGTGGTCTTAAGGAGGCGTGGTGGTGGAACGAGGAGGTTCAAAGGAAAGTTAAGGCTAAACAATTGCTCTTTAAAGAACTTTTGTCGGCTAGCGCTGGTGAGGAGAGGATCTTCAAGACTGCAGCTTACAAGGTGGCGAGAAGAGAGGCAAAGAAGGCAGTGGCTAAGGCTAAAAGTGAGGCGTACGAGGAGATGTACAAGAGCTTAGACACCAAGGAAGGAGCTAATGCTATCTTTAAACTGGCGAAAGCTAGGGAGAGAGGGCGGCGCGATCTAGGTCACGTTTGGTTTGTTAAGGATGATCTGGGCCGTGTTTTGGTGAACGTCGAGGCTATTAAGGAGAGGTGGAATGGGTATTTTTCTGAGCTTTTCAATGGTTCAAGAGGGAGGTTCTCAGAAGGGGTGTAAGGTGTTAGTCAATCTTCTACTCAAACTCTAGGGGATTGTGAGCGTATCAGCATAGAAGAAGTCAAAGTCGCCCTTCTAAGGATGGGTAGAGCTAAGGCGGTTGGCCCGGACCAAATACCTATTGAGGTGTGGATTTTTCTGGGGGAGGTAGGTATTCAATGGCTAGCAGATTTGTTCAACATTCTCCTTAGAGATGCTGAGATGCCGGCGGAGTGGAGGCGTAGTATTGTGGTGCCTTTTTTCAAGAACAAAGGCGATGCTCAGAGTTGTAGTAACTACCGGGGTATTAAACTACTCAGTCATACTATGAAACTTTGGGAGAGAGTAGTTGAAGGTAGGGTGAGAAGAATGGTAGAGATCTCAGATAACCAATTTGGTTTCATGCCTGGGAGATCGACGACTGAGGCTATTCATCTCGTCCGTTGCCTTATGGAGAAGTTTAGAGAAAGACGTAAGGACCTGCATATGGTGTTCATTGCCCTTGAGAAAGCGTATGATAGCATCCCTCGTGATGTTATTCGGAGGAGCCTAGAAGAGAGGAGGGTGGCATCATTGTACGTTAGGGCGATCCAAGACATGTACTCTCAAGCAACGACTTGCGTTAGGACACCAGTGGGTGATACCCAATATTTCCCGGTTGGGATAGGGTTGCACCAGGGGTCGGCCCTTAGCCCTCTCATTTTCGCCCTAATTCTAGACGTCATTTCCTGGGGGATCCAAGATGACGTCCCGTGGTGCATACTTTTTGCTGGTGACATTGTGTTAGTGGCGGAGTTGAGGGGGGAGGTGAATGCAAAGTTGGAATTATGGAGATCTAATTTGGAATCCCAGGGCTTGCGTGTGAGCCGGTCTAAGACCGAGTATCTCTGGTGTAACTTCAGTGGTGAGTCCATCGACGAAGGGGTTGAGGTGAGGATTGGAGAGCAGATTGTTCCTCGCACGGACAAGTTCAAGTATTTGGGTTCTATCATTCAGAAGGAAGGAGAAGTGGAGGGTGACGTAACCCATCGTATCAAAGCTGGGTGGCTAAGATGGAGAGCAGCATCAGGAGTACTGTGCGACAGGAAAGTCCTTTTAAAATTGATGGGTAAATTCTATAGAGCAGCAATCAGACCTGCGATGTTGTATGGTTCGGAATGTTGGGTGGGGAAGAAGGCGCTGGAGAGCAAGTTGGAAGCTGCTGAAATGAGGATGTTGCGTTGGTCGTGTGGGCGCTCTATGCTGGATAGAATACCGAATGTTGTTTTCCGGAATGAGTTATAAGTCGCCTATTTCTGAGAAACTTCGGGAAGGGAGATTGTGATGGTTCGGTCACGTCCGCAGGAGGCAGGCTACGGCTCCAGTGAGAAGGGTAGAAGGCATTTCGGTCGTAGGGGTGAGAAGGAGTGGTAGACCGTGGAGAACTTGGGAGGAGCAACTAAGGTTAGATTTGAAGGACTTAAACCTAAACGAGACCATGACACCTGACAGGTCCACTTGGAAGCGTCGTATCAGAGTTGTGAATTCTCCTTTAGGGAGTGGTTCTGTTGTTGAGAGTCCGAGAGTTGGGTTGTCTCGTTTAGCTTTGTCATAGAGTTAGGTTGTCCCGTTTAGCTTTTAATATGTAACTGTTTGTTGCTTGTGGTTTAGTTTTTTGGCAGGGAGTGTTGCTCGGAGCTGACCTATATCAGGAGAGGAGTTTCCATTGCCCCCTTAGGTAAGTCTCATGAGGTCCAAGCCATAGGCCCAGGTTCGGCTATGTACTTTCACATTAGTAATCATCTTTGTATAGAACACACACTATTTTGTTGCGTACTAAGCCGGGGGTCTCCACGGAAACAGCCTCTCTATCGTAAAAAGTAGAGATATGGTCTGTGTACATCTCACCCTCCCCAGACCCTGTTCTGTGCGGGATACACTGGGTATGTTTGGTTTGGTTTACTTATATATATATATATATATATATATATATATATATATAGGGTGTGGCTCAAAAGAGAACTCTTTTTTTTGAAGGAAACTAAGGTACTAATCCTAACCATTGGATGTATTATAATCAATGGCCCCGCCAGGGGCACCCACACACTAATCAAATATACCCTCACACACACAATCCCATCTAATCCCCTCCGTTTTTAATTTGATTTTTCCCGTCAATCGATGATATTTTTTTAAAATCTAATTTCACCACATTTTTCTCCATCTCCCAACGATCAGTTTGCATACCATATGTGCTATATTTTAATTTAGTTTTCTAAGTTTTCTTTTTAAAGGGGTTTTCTCTAGATCCCTACTCTCTCTCTCTCTCTCTCTCTCTCTCTATATATATATATATATATATATATATATATATATATATATATATATATATATATATATATATATATATATATATATGTATATATATATATATATATAGGGTTTTGTTCCACAACCACAGCTGGTTAGCAAAATTGTGCAACCACCTTGTGTTGCTGCTACCACAATGAAACATTGTGGTAGTCGCAGTGCCTTGTGCAATGTTTCATTGTGGCTACCGCAATGCTTCATTGCGGCTTACACAATGATTCATTGTGGCAGTCACAATGCTTTAAATACAAAAATGTCATTTATAAGAAGTTGGACTTGAACACATGACCTTATGTGTTGGGGGAATAATGCTTAACCACCATACCAATGAATCTCAAGTGAAATAATATCAAAATTAACTAATTATTACTATATTATTTAATTTATTTTACAAACTAGTTAAAATGATGGAAAAATAAAAAAAATAGAAAATTATTAAAAGTAGGGTGACATTCATCACATAAATAGTGAATATAACCACTTTGGTGTGTATGAATTTATGTTCAAAGCTATGCCTTTTTCCTATTTCTAATTAATTTTTTAATTTATTTTACAAACTAGTTAAAAATGGGGGGAAAATAAAAAAAATTGTTTTTATTCTGAAATTTTGGCAATAACTTTAAAAAGGATGTATCTTGAACTCCGTACGGTTTGGTAGTTGAGAAATATTTTTAAAAAAATTGAAACCCTAAACACTGACTAAACAACTCTTTTTAGGGGTTTTACCATCCAAATTAATTTATTATTTTTTGAAATCTTGGAAATATCGCTAAATTAGATATATATTGACTTACGTGCGGTTGGATCGTCGATAAGTATTTTTAAAAAAATTGTGACAACAATCCGGGACAAAGCACTAGTTAGGAGTATGGGTCAAATCGATAGTTGACTACCACTTTTGCCATCCAAATTAATTTATTATTTTTTGAAATATTGGGAATATCGCTAAATGAGATATATATTGATTTACGTGCGGTTGGATCGTCGATAAGTATTTTTAAAAAAATAGAGACAACAATCCGGGACAAAGCACTACTTAAGAGTACGGGTCAAATCGATAGTTGACTACCACTTTTGCCATTCAAATTAATTTATTATTTTTTGAAATCATGGGAATATCGTTAAATTAGATATATATTGATTTACGTGCGGTTGGATCGTCGATAAGTATTTTTAAAAAAATAGAGACAACAATCCGGGACAAAGCACTAGTTTGGAGTATGGGTCAAATCGATAGTTGACTACAATTTTGCCATCCAAATTAATTTATTATTTTTTGAAATATTGGGAATATCGTTAAATTAGAAATGAAGATATATTTTAAATTTGAAAATGATTTATTATGATTTCACGTACGTATTTTAATAATTAAATTAAAAAAAAGGAGAAAAAATCAATGGACTGTCACAATGAAACATTGCTGTAGTTTCCGCTGCCACAATGCTTCATTGTGGTAGTCGCAAATTTTCATTACAAACCCAATTTTCATCCAGCTTTAAATGTGGTAATTGTGATAGGTGGTTGGGCAATATGACTACCACAATGTTTCATTGTGGTAGTCCTGCCAATATTTTTATAAATTAACATGACTACCACAATGTTTCATTGTGGTAGTCCTGCCAATGTTTGAGCAAAGCTTCTGTCCATGTTATTGCTACCACAATGTTTCATTGCGGTAGCCGAATTGAAACATTGTTTTTACTCTGTTTTTACTCTTTTTTCTCTTTTTTTTTAAATTTAATTATTAAAATCCAAACGTGAAATCATAATAAATTACTTTCAAATTTAAAAGTTATTGCCAAAATTTCAGACAATTTTTTTTTTCATTTTCCCCTTTTTAAACTAGTTTGTAAAATAAATTAAAAAATTAAATAGAAATAGGAAAAAGGCAAAGCTTTGAAAATAAATTCATACACACCAAAGTGGTCATACTCACTATTTATGTGATGAATGTTACCCAACTTTTACTAATTTTCCATTTTTATGATTTTTCCCTAATTTTTAACTAGTTTGTAAAATAAATTAAATAAAAATACTAATAATTAGTTTATTTAGATAATAATACAGTTGAGATTCATTGGTGTGGTGGTTAAACACTATGTCCCCTTTACATAAGGTCAGGTGTTCGAGTCCAACTACTTATAAATGACATTTTTGTATTTAAAGCATTGTGACTGCCACAATGAATCATTGTGTAAGCCGCAATGAAGCATTGCGGTAGCCACAATGAAACATTGCACAAGGCAGTGCGACTACCACAATGTTTCATTGTGGTAGCAGCAACACAAGGTGGTTGCACAATTTTACTAACCAGCTGTGGTTGTGGAAGGGCACCCATATATATATATATATATAGGGGGCTACTCCAATACAAACCTCCTTAAAATACAAACCTACAAACCAAGCATAATCTAATATTTCAAGCTAATCTAATGACCAAACTAGGGGTACCCCAATACAAAAAATGCTTAAAATAATTGGCTCTATCCAACAAAAAAAATAAAAAAATAAAAAAAATAAAAAAAATTCACTGTTCACGTGATGACGTGGCAGTGGATTTCACTGGTGCTTCGCACCTTCTTGTACGGCGCTTCGCGCCATTATCATTATAAAGTTTTAAGGAATGACGATCAATGGTAAAGGCAATAGACGATTGACGGGTGTGTCGAGAGCCTTCGGCCCTCATGACTACCTAACTCATCCATTTACTGTCTTAAATGCTTCGCATTTCCACGGCAAGTTTTTTTTTTTTTTTTAATGGATAGAGCCAATTATTTTAAACATTTTTTGTGAAGGTACCCTTGGCGGGAACCTTAGAATAAATGAAATATAATTAATTTAGTGTTGGTTTGTAGGTTTGTATTTTAAAAGTGGTTTGTATTGGAGCACTTGCCTATATATATATATATATATATATCATTTTAATATCTGAAACGCTTTAAAGGAATCGAAATGAGTTTCGAAACTTTAAAATAAATTCAGTAGTGCGATAAGTACTTATGAGGAGGGTTGCACAAGGAGAATGTGGGACACAAGCAAAAACATATTATTTTAAATCCAACTGCATGACTCGAAACAATTTTTATTTAGCAACGAAACTGTTGTTATCATTTTTATTGTGGGCCATACATCGAATCAACCCTACCATCACCCTGAGTTGTTATATTTATATGACCTCAATTCTTCCCTTAGATCCTCACCGCTTGTGTTGAGAGTCTCTCCTTTGAGTTGAACAAAGATGGGAGATAATAGTGGCTCAGCAGCAGCTAGGAGTTTAAGTATTATGGGTTGTACAATACCCGAAAAGTTGCAGCTGCATGGGGCAATGTTGGCCTTGCAATTTGGTTATGCAGGTTTTCATGTTGTGTCCAGAGCTGCCCTTAACATGGGCATCAGCAAGATTGTTTTCCCTGTTTATAGAAACATTCTTGCTCTGCTTCTCCTTTTGCCCTTCGCTTATTTTCTCGAAAAGTAAGTAAATCTTAGCTTACATTATCAAGCATTTAAGCTCATTCCAAATATACAGACACAGAAACCAAGCAAACTAAATTGAATGTGCATGGTTTGAAGTTGATTTAACTGAGTATATACTGTCTTCATTAATGTTGTCATGACAGGAAAGAGCGGCCGCCAATTTCTCTCTCGTTTCTTGTCCAATTCTTCCTTCTGGCTATTGTTGGGTATGTTTTTCAAGCCAACTAAACGTATGGTTATTAAAAATATTCAGTTTCTAGTACCTGTACTGTTTAATTAGTTGTGCTTATTTACTTGATTATGTTCTAAATGACAGGATAACGGCGAATCAAGGATTTTACTTATTGGGTTTAGACCACACATCCCCCACTTTTGCATCAGCTATTCAAAATTCTGTCCCAGCCATTACATTCCTCATGGCAGCAATTCTCCGGCAAGCCTTTATAACCATATATTATAATATATTTTATACGTTGGGATACACATGTACCACTTGACTGGCCCTAATCCTCTTATAAGTACTTGATTTTTTTAATCTATCTAAGAAAACCGATTATAACTTTATTTTCCATGATCTTGATAAATAAATTTCAGGATCGAACAAGTAAGACTTAATCGTAAGGATGGCATAGGAAAAGTTGCTGGAACGCTCTTCTGTGTCGCTGGTGCATCAGTGATCACGCTTTACAAAGGTCCTACAATTTACAGCCCAACTCCACCACTACAAGGGGCTAACAATGGATATGATATAGTATCACCAATGTTGGGTTCTCTTAGTCTTGGGGATGCCAAGGGCAAAAACTGGACACTGGGTTGCATCTTTTTGATAGGCCATTGCCTCTCCTGGTCCGCTTGGTTGGTTTTACAAGCACCGGTTCTTAAGAAGTATCCGGCTAGGCTTTCTGTAACATCATATCAGTGTTTCTTTGGTGTGATACAGTTTCTTGTTATTGCTGGTTTTGTGGAGAGAGATTCACAGGCTTGGTTGATTCACTCAGGTGGAGAACTCTTAAGTGTCTTCTATGCTGTAAGTCCCTATTCTTTTTCAATCCTTGTTGTTTTTGGCTATGTGATTTTTCAAAATTTTGATACTTAGCTTTACCAAAAATGAAATATGAAAACGTTGTTGGATTATTGATATTGTTTTATATCAGTTTTGAGACTAATGAGAGTGATGGAATGAACTGCAGGGTATTGTAGCATCAGGAATCGCATTTGCTGTACAGATATGGTGCATCGACAGGGGAGGCCCTGTGTTTGTGGCAGTGTATCAGCCTGTTCAAACCCTTGTGGTCGCTATTATGGCTTCTGTGGCTTTAGGCGAGGAGTTTTACTTGGGAGGGTACTTACTTGTTAACTCTTGTAATCATAAACTCAAAACGCATTTATTCTTCGTAATAAAGAATGAGGTTTGCGGAAACAAATTATCTAATCACATAAGTAGGGTCTACTTTACTTGGAGAATGATTTGTCTTGGTATTTTTTACAGGATTATAGGAGCAGTGTTGATCATAACAGGGTTGTACCTTGTGCTATGGGGAAAGAATGAAGAAAGGAAATTTGCAATGCAAAAGGCTGCAATTCAATCCCCTGCAGACCATGGCAACAACAGAACACCAGTCCTTCCTAAATCATCACTAGCTCAGCCACTAATCTCTCAATCAAGCGAAAATGTTTGATCAGCAGGCGCTGAGACTTTTTACTTCGTTTCTACTTTTCTTTAAGCATGTTGTTTTGCTTAATATATATGCAAAGCCTTGCAATGTGTGTGTGTGAACCTAATGAAATTCATGCCCCTTTCATATCTTTTCTAGATATCTGTTTCATACTTCATTTGCTAGAGGTTTAAAAATACATTACAGAGAAAGTAATCTTGCAAAGGCGGTTAGGGTGGAGTATAGTGGAATCTCAAGAAAAGCAATGAAGTATGTTTTATTGTTGCTAAAAACATGATTGCCAGACAAAAATACGTACTTTTAAATTCTGTGTATGCACAATAAGTATGTTAATTAGTATATTTACTATAACGGAGAATGAAATCGGAATCAGTGGTAAAATCCTTGTTGCAGTGGCTCTGGCTCTGGATAAGTGGCAAAGTCCATGCATCAAAAAGATTATTCGAAGTGTGTGAGCTGAAGTAGTCGTAGACTTCAAAAAAAAAAAACGAATGTATTACAGTGGTAAGCTGTTATGTAGAAAAGATTGTTGGAGGCACAAAATTTAATATTTTATAAAAAGGAATAAATAAGAGATTGATCAAGGTAATGGTTCTTTCTGGAGTTGAGAGGAAAGATCCTGTATGAGTCTTTCATCATCACAACTTGAATCTCAAAGATAAGTTTCTCAAGCTAGAAGTAACATAGTAAGAAACTCCACTATCTAAGCGTCGTAATAAAGTGCTGGTGGAGTTGTAGCAAATTGAGCTTATGGCTGCCATCATAAAGTGGTGCCACTCATTTGTAAGATGGAAAAAGATGGGCATCTTGTTTATGTGTGCCTCCAGTCTTGCAAATTCGACGATGAACTGGCGTGAAGGTCAACATTTTTCCAGGCTATGTTTTACTGTTTTAGTCGGTATTGGCTAAATGAGAGGAGTGACGGGTTTGATTAGTTGATGAACAACTAGCTTATTGGTACTAGTGTTGTGCCTCTTGTTTGAAAAGCTTGCACCAACTCATTGTAAACGGTATTCGGTATCAAGACCGTCTAATCTTTTGATTAGCCAGATTCTTATGATCAACAAGAACTACTAATTAAATGGCTTGAATTCTAATCACTTTAAAAAACTAAGTGTCTGCTTGGCTTTATAACTAACAAAAATTAAAATTCTTTTTTTAAAAGCATAAAAAACCAGT
The DNA here is from genome assembly GCA_036435485.1 of Saposhnikovia divaricata. Lineage (NCBI taxonomy): Eukaryota > Viridiplantae > Streptophyta > Magnoliopsida > Apiales > Apiaceae > Saposhnikovia > Saposhnikovia divaricata. The sequence goes on along the minus strand of CM071597.1, from coordinate 58,825,069 downwards.
TTTCAGAAAATAAGCAACTAGAAAACAGAAAACATGAAAATGTTTTCTGGAAACAAAAAACAGAAAACAATAATACCAAATACCACCTAAGTGACTGTTTTCAGTCCGTTGAATGAATTTCTAAACTGAGTTTTGGCTTGCCTCGTACATCCACAAGGGTTGTAGCATATAAAGTATATATACATAAGTATATATCTGATCAATATATGAAACTGAGGAAGCAAAACTTCACGAGATATTTTATTCAATCAACCAGTACAAGATTAAATAGGAAACACAAATAACTAACATGTTAAGAACCAGGACTACTCTGCAACCAATCTCCTAAATCAACTCCACCTCTAGCTTATTATGGAAAAACCCCTAAACTGACTTCACTTATTTAGCTTGACCAAATCATGCAAATAACAGACTCAACGGACTAAAAACAAATGTAAACATAATTTAGGAAATACATATTTTGAGATTAAAATCCAACAAGGGCTTGGTTAGTGATGCACAAAAAAAACAGGGCTTTAACCGGGCCCTAAAAAGTCCGGGCTTTATCCTTGTAAAACCGGGCTGGGCTTTTCTGAAAACCGGGCCGGGCCGGGCTATTAGGAAAATATTAGGCCTGTTTTCAGCCCGCGGGCCGGGCCGGGCTTTATCCGGGCCCGGATTCAATTTTTTTTTTTTGCTAATTAAATTAAATTTTAATTAAATGATTAGAAACGATTTAAAAATATTTCTCGACGATCCAATCGTACGGATGTCAAGATATATCTAATTAAATGATATTCCCAAATTTTCAAAAAATACAAAATTAATTTGGTTGAAGATCTTAATAGAACACTACTATATTGTCTAGTACTCGTAACTAGTGCTTCATCCCAGATTATTGTTTCTATATTTTTAAAAATATACGGATGTCAAGATATATCTAATTAAATGATATTCCCAAATTTTCAAAAAATAAAAAATTAATTTGGTTGAAGATCTTAATAGAACACTACTATATTGTCTAGTACTCGTAACTAGTGCTTTATCCCAGATTATTGTTTCTATATTTTTAAAAATATTTCTCGACGATCCAACCGTACGGATGTCAAGATATATCTAATTAAATGATATTCCCAAATTTTCAAAAAATAAAAAATTAATTTGGTTGAAGATCTTAATAGAACACTACTATATTGTCTAGTACTCGTAACTAGTGCTTCATCCCAGATTGTTGTTTCTATATTTTTAAAAATATTTCTCGACGATCCAACCATACGGATGTCAAGATATATCTAATTAAATGATATTCTCAAATTTTCAAAAAATAAAAAATTAATTTGGTTGAAGATTATAAGTTAAATTAATAAAATAAAAATTTTATCAGGGCTTTATCCGGGTTTCGGGCCGGGCTTTATCCGGGCTTCGGACCGGGCTTTATCCGGGCTTTTTAAAAGCCCGGGATTTTAACCGGGCTTTTCGGGCTTCGGGCCGGGCCGGACTTCGTGAAAAATAGGGGGTTCGTTTTAGACCTCCGGGCCCAGCCGGGCTTTTCGGGTTTTTTTTCGGGCCGGGCTTGGGGCTTCGGGCTTCAGGCTTTTTGAATATCTCTAGGCTTGTGTATGTGTTGGTAGGATATTTGGTGCTTCTTTCGAGATTGCAGCAAATATAGATGAAATTATTGTTGGAAATTAAGTGAATAACATTGAAAATTGTTTGATCTTTGTCTAATCCATACAAAATAGTCTGGATCTGGCCTGATGGTCGTAAATTGAGCGACAGTGGCACTGGACATGGCTGAAACTAATTAACAGTGAAATTTTGTAACTTTTAAGAAGTATAATTGTTGCATCATGAATGTGTGTGCTGCAAAATTTAAATTACGAAGAATCATGTATTTGAATGCGAGTTTTAAAGGGACTTGTGTGATTTTTATTGTGCCAGATTTGGACACAGTATTTTTTGCCATTACAACAAAATCGGAGCCAAGAAAGATCACAGAACATCTAGATAAAATTAATAAATTTTACTGTCAGTTTAGCATATGTAATTACTTTGGAGGAAAAAACTTCACTACAATACGATTCAGGACTAAAAGCTGATTACACAAAACATGTGATTCGACTCGTAACAAGTGAAAGAATTCTCTCATAAAAAGATGCTGTAAAAATATATTCAAAGATTAAGTCATAACAAAGCAAATTATTCATAATAAAAAAAGAGTTGTAAACACCAATTGAAACCCAAACTCTGCAATAACATGTGAATAAATTCGAAAAATTCTGAATCACTATATATAAAACCTATAATTAAAAATCAAAAGCCCAGGGATTGTCTTTGCGGATCTCTTCCTCTTCCTCTGGAGTGAAGTCATTCTTGATACTAAACGTCTTTCTGATTTCTTGAGGTGTCTTTCCCTTGATCATATCAGCAACTTGTTGCGCAATCAAGTTCAAAAGGCCAGCAATGTCCAGATAATTCGAAGCCAGAAGGAGATAGTATAGCATGTCCGTATCTAGGTCCTTAACAAACTCTGCATCAAATTGTTGCAGCTCCTTTTTCTTGTCTTCGTTGGCGGTTTCTTCACCAACGTGCTTGCTGCAGTACTCGATGACCTTGGACATGGTAATGCTATGGACTTGGACAGGGATAACATTCGAAGCACAGTCGTCTTCTACCAGGTTTCTGATTGTTTTTGATAAGATTGCTGTCGATTCTTCGACAACAATCTCCACCTTGTCCTCGGTTCCCAAGGTTAAGTACTTCTTCTCCTCCTGTGACGTTGACATGGTGGCTCAAACTATCTAGTTTCTTCTCTTGCTTGTGACAAAGAGGTTGATACACAAGTTTTGATGATTGAGGAGGCCACCTCGTCGTCTCTTTATATAGGGTTCAATTCAATTCCTTTTCGAGATTGTCTTTTTGAATGCTAAAATAAAAAATATTAAAAGTATCACCGAAAATCAAATCTTTTTATTTTATTTTCCCTTATATAATCCCACGCGTATATAAATATTCCTTGGTAGAATACTTGTACTTTTTCTCATTAATGGGATTATTATGATCTAAGCGGTATCCTCTATTTTACAAATTTAAACATGTATTACCTTTTCAAATTCCAAGTCAAAGTTGAAGAAGGTTTAGTTCAAATTATTTCTTAGTGATGATTTAGATTTACCCATGTAAAAAATTATGAAGTACAACATTTAACTTTGTTAATTCTTCGTAACATAAAATGTGATTTAAATTGTCATCAATGACAAAATTGAGGGGTATTTAATTAGAATATTATGACATTTGTATGGATTTTAAATATTAGGATATTTAAATCAGATTTTAAAAATTCTATTAAAATCTATAGATGTTTAACAAGATTCTTTAAAAAAATGATTTAATCAAGATATTAAAAACATCTCCAATGTGAATAAACCTTAGCTAAATTTTAATTAAAAATACCATAAATAGAAATTATAGAGATTGTGTAAAAACAAATTCACTCCAGTCGGACAATTTCCTTGTCTATAATTATAGTCAATCCCATCATTTTAGCTATATATACTGAACCTGTAAAGACCTGCAGCAAAATTCCACATCACTCGTTACCATATAGGAATAATATAATCTATTTTTAACAACTTGAAATAATAATAATATATACATTTTTAAAATATAGCCAATGCCATTGAAGTATAACATCTTACCGGTTCAACAAATATCTTACAGGTTTAGCAAATATTACTTTAGCCGATCATTTTTAACCAACCACATTGGAGATGCTCTAAGAGGATCATACCCAGTCAAGATTTGAATTTTGTAAGAAAAATCTAGGAATATTTGATTCGTATCTATATTGTTATATTAAAATTGAAACATTAAAAATTTGTCGATTTGGTTTTCAGTATTGCTATCCAAATTATTAAAATAAATAATAAAATAATATATTTAATGGTCCCGTATCATCCTTCCGTCATCGTCTATCATTGTAACAACCCGACTTTTCGGACTATTAATTCTAAATCGAAAACTAAAACAAATTACAATTTATTGAACAAAAAGTCAATTACAAAGGTACTTATTACAAAAGCGCAGCTAACATCTATCGAAAAGTCAATCTAGCCCAATTCTAAGGTCCTCGAACTCCGACGCTAGCAAACTCAATCGTACACCGAACCTGAAATTTTAAAAGAATGAGCTACGAAGCCCAGCAAGCAACTACCGTCCGACGGCTCAAAATAATATTTTTATAATTTTCAAAAAAACACGATTTCCACATGTAGCACATAACATCTATCACATAGTTTCACACAACATACTCGATAACAATTACAATAAAAATTCACAAAATATAGTCTATAACAAGTATCAAATCGATGTACACCATATTTTCAATAACTCACATAATCTAAATCCGAATCGAACAAATAAATCTTAACATCAAATTCTTCTTTTAATTCCCACAGTTCTAAATTACGGTCACACTATGCCGGTGACATGGCTTCTATAATTCGTTGGTTCGATGGGGGCCAGTTTACGTCCCTCGTTAAGTCTTACTCAACAAGGTATCTATGTGTTCCGGAACGTGCGTAAACTAGTTCTATATGTCACACTATCCAGTGACCGGAGTCTATGATTCGATACGCAACTAAAACTGGGGAATCAAAACAAAGTTCTTATCTTATCAATCACATATCAATATCATATTTTCAATAACTAAAACAAATATCTAACATGTAATCAAATAATATAAAACATGTTTCAAATTAATACTGAGCAACGAACAGTTACTTACAATAATACGGAGCAACGAATAGTTACTTACAATAATACGGAGCAACGAATAGTTACTTACCTCAATTACGCAAATCAAGAATTAACATAATCACATAAGAACACATGTAGGAACCCCTCAGAAGCAAAACATCTAAAATCTTGAAAGACTCCATGATTACAATTCTGATCAGATCTGTATTTAACCTTTTTGACCCTCTAAACGATGTTTTCTTGGAAAACTCAAAGAACAAAAGTTGTAGAGCACGAAAATATCTTTCCGAAAAGTCCAGAATCAATGAATTCCGACATACGATTAATGTTCTACGAATTTTACAAAACTGCTGAATTATGTGTGAAGGAGACCTACGAATTTTTTCATAAAAGATGGAGAAGGAGAATATGATGTATTTATAATGTCTTACAAACCCTAATTAAATAAGGTAATTCTAAAAATTAATCCTAATAATTTTACAACCTCCCCAAGTAATTCTTAAAATAAAATATCCTATTTATGATATCAATCTTCTAAAATTTTCTCACGCTTCTTTCCCATAATAACAAATTTTATCTTTGATTAACTAACTTGTACAAAAATAAATTAATGCTCTAAATAAGAATTAATCTAGTATATTTTTAAAACACTAATTCCAATTTTACTAATTATCCTAGTTTTAGAATCTCATCTATATTTTAGACTAATATCTTCAAATTCAATTTTAATACCTAACTTTTTATTAATTTTTTTATTCATTCTTTTTCTATTATTCTTTTATTATTATTATTATTATTATTATTATTATTATTATTATTATTATTATTATTATTATTATTATTATTCTAAAATAACGGGATATTACATACCACCCTCCTTAAAAAGAATTTGGCCCCCAAATTCTCAAACTCTTATATTCCAAATGTTTGTGACACATCTATTCTACGCATCTACACCTAAACGAAAGTCTATAGGATCGCATCCTAGGGAATGTAATAGTCCCATACCTAAAACACTCCGTAGGACAGCCTGCTCTGATACCAATTGTAACAACCCGACTTTTCGGACTATTAATTCTAAATCGAAAACTAAAACAAATTACAATTTATTGAACAAAAAGTCAATTACAAAGGTACTTATTACAAAAGCGCAGCTAACATCTATCGAAAAGTCAATCTAGCCCAATTCTAAGGTCCTCGAACTCCGACGCTAGCAAACTCAATCGTACACCGAACCTGAAATTTTAAAAGAATGAGCTACGAAGCCCAGCAAGCAACTACCGTCCGACGGCTCAAAATAATATTTTTATAATTTTCAAAAAAACACGATTTCCACATGTAGCACATAACATCTATCACATAGTTTCACACAACATACTCGATAACAATTACAATAAAAATTCACAAAATATAGTCTATAACAAGTATCAAATCGATGTACACCATATTTTCAATAACTCACATAATCTAAATCCGAATCGAACAAATAAATCTTAACATCAAATTCTTCTTTTAATTCCCACAGTTCTAAATTACGGTCACACTATGCCGGTGACATGGCTTCTATAATTCGTTGGTTCGATGGGGGCCAGTTTACGTCCCTCGTTAAGTCTTACTCAACAAGGTATCTATGTGTTCCGGAACGTGCGTAAACTAGTTCTATATGTCACACTATCCAGTGACCGGAGTCTATGATTCGATACGCAACTAAAACTGGGGAATCAAAACAAAGTTCTTAACTTATCAATCACATATCAATATCATATTTTAAATAACTAAAACAAATATCTAACATGTAATCAAATAATATAAAACATGTTTCAAATTAATACTGAGCAACGAACAGTTACTTACAATAATACGGAGCAACGAATAGTTACTTACAATAATAAGGAGCAACGAATAGTTACTTACCTCAATTACGCAAATCAAGAATTCACATAATCACATAAGAACACATGTAGCAACCCCTCAGAAGCAAAACATCTAAAATCTTGAAAGACTCCATGATTACAATTCTGATCAGATCTGTATTTAACCTTTTTGACCCTCTAAACGATGTTTTCTTGGAAAACTCAAAGAACAAAAGTTGTAGAGCACGAAAATATCTTTCCGAAAAGTCCAGAATCAATGAATTCCGACATACGATTAATGTTCTACGAATTTTACAAAACTGCTGAATTATGTGTGAAGGAGACCTACGAATTTTTTCATAAAAGATGGATAAGGAGAATATGATGTATTTATAATGTCTTACAAACCCTAATTAAATAAGGTAATTCTAAAAATTAATCCTAATAATTTTACAACCTCCCCAAGTAATTCTTAAAATAAAATATCCTATTTATGATATCAATCTTCTAAAATTTTCTCACGCTTCTTTCCCATAATAACAAATTTTATCTTTGATTAACTAACTTGTACAAAAATAAATTAATGCTCTAAATAAGAATTAATCTAGTATATTTTTAAAACACTAATTCCAATTTTACTAATTATCCTAGTTTTAGAATCTCATCTATATTTTAGACTAATATCTTCAAATTCAATTTTAATACCTAACTTTTTATTAATTTTTTTATTCATTCTTTTTCTATTATTCTTTTATTATTATTATTATTATTATTATTATTATTATTATTATTATTATTATTATTATTATTATTATTATTATTCTAAAATAACGGGATATTACAATCATCCTCCTCCCTCCTTGAGCATATCAAAACAATCGCCACCTCTATCTATCCATTTCCCCCGATCTCTTTGTTAAGATCTTGGCCCGTATGAGCGTGTAAATATCGATCGAATAATCATTCGGATATGGAGATCGAATTTTAGGATTGGTTTGGGGATTTCTAAATCCGTCATTAGAAATTAAAAATCGATGGTATAGGATTGTAGAGCATTCAATTACGAATCGATTGCTATATAATATATGACTGGAAAATGCCTCTATGGTTGTGAACTGGACGTTCCCGAGATTTGCCCAAAAATCGCCTCTACTATCGCCTCTATCGTCGATTGCGAGAAACGATGAACAATAACCCACTACGCATATCATACGAAAGCTAAAAAATACATATACCATATACGCATATCAATGTCAGATTTCCATTTTACAAAGTAGACACATGCTCCTCATGCGTATACCATATACGTATCTTCAAGATGTGCAGCTCGTGAATATTTTGGGTGATCCATATTGGACACAAGCATTTTGGTGTTTATGTTTTGGAATATGGGTATTTGGGAATTTCACCTATTCAATTTTGGTCAATTACGTAAAATTCAAATCATACGTTCTTTAAATTCTCCCTATATTCTTGTGTTCTCTTTAATATTTATTGCTCATGTCTTCAGTGCTCTAGTAATTATAACTCGATCGACTTGGTAAACCTACCGAGTCATGAGTACTCCGATTAATAGGGGAATACTCAGATATAAAATCGGATATATTAAAAAATTAATTTTAAAAATTAAAATTATTAATATAAATATATACCATATAATAAATCACATATTACAACAAAATTGAAATCAACTGAAATAATGCATATTACTTCTATTCTTATCAATATATATTTCAATAAATAACAAAAAAATTAATTAATTTCAATTCATACTCGATGATTTAAACTTGAAAATAAGATGAGTTTCGGACTGAGACATGTATAAATCATCAGTTGTGTACACAAATTGGTTATAAATATACTATATAGTGAGATGAATGAGGGGATTTTGGAAGACTTTTGATTAAATAATTAGGTTATTATGTTGATTTAGTAATTAAGTTCAATCCAAGTTGGATCGAGTTTGATTCAAGTTATGCCGAGTTGATCTGAGTTAGAGTTAGGTTCAAAACTGAATTACTATCCGAGTAATGCAAAATCAACTCGAAAATGAATTCGAGTACTAGACCAAGTTAATGGCCGAATCAGTCGATTTTTAGAACATTGTTTCTCTTTAATTACTCTTAGCAAAACATCCTAAGCACAAAAACCAAACAACTGATTTTATTACCCGTGCATGCTTTTTGTTAATATTTATAAATATATTAATAAACAAATTTTTTAATATTTATTTTTATTTATAATAAATTTGATTTTTATTGGATAAATTTTATCATTTTTAAGAAAATACTTAATTTTGGAAGACTTAGAAAAAAACAATCAAATTTGGGTATAAATAAATAATAATAAAATAATTATTTAGACTTGTCACGATGAATTTTTTTTTTTTTTTTTACATTGAGTTCCAATAAAAACTCTCATACAAAGTTCCTGAGAGAATCATTGGTTCAGAGAATCTCATCAATAATTTTAAAATAAAATTTTTAAAAAATAAAATTGGATTATAATATAGAATATTAACGATATGTAAATTTCCTAAATAAATTAACACGTAAAACTTAAAAAATTTGATTTTATAGTAGAATCATTTTGTATAAAATTGATTTTATGGTAGAATCGATTTAGATTATTTCAATAATTTTCAATAATTTTTCAAAAAATAAGTTGTGTAATTTTATTTTTAATTTCCTTATTAAGATTTTTAATTATATTTCATATTAAATAAAATAAATATATACATTTTCTGGTGATTCCCTCTTGAGCTTTATATTAGATGTTTCTCCTCATATCTCTTCATTATATCCTTATATATAATAAGTATAAGAGGGATCTTATCCAAATTTTTGGTCTGGTCAATATACTACCAAAATCATATAATCCATTAGATTTAAATTAGACGATCAAGATTAGATCACATTAAAAAAAAATTTATAATATGAAAAGGATATAATTAGAAAAGGTTGCATTAGAATTGAATTTTAAAAAGAAAATTATAATCTAAAAAGGATATTATTAAAAAAGGTTGTATTTAAATTGATTTTTAAAAAGAAAATCATAATATGAAAAGAATAAAATTAAAAAAGGTTGTATTAGAATTGAATTTTTTTATTAGTATTGAAAAAAATTCATATTTACTATTTGGGCTTTATATTGAGATCTAGAAACCAGATTTGGATAATTTTACAATCCACGAGAACCTCATAAAATTATCTTTAATTTAGTGATAATCAATGTTGTAAAAAAGGGAATTGGACTTAATCAGTAGAGGCATTGTCCAAGAATTAATCGAATATTTTGGGATTAATCGGAATGATTAATCGGATATTCGTGTTATTAATCGGTACAGTAATCCATGGAATATGGACTAATCAATTAATCATCAATTTTTAGAATAGTGATGATGATTTAATAATTATTATTCAAATGAAAATACTCAGAATCTCAATAGAAAATATAATTACGAATTTTTACATTAATCATATTCGATGTAGAAGTCCTATATTGATAATGCTATTTAATGTAGAAAATCTAATTAAGATCACTGACATATACATTTTCGTATTACAATATAAATACACTTTTTAGTTTATAACATATTAAAATATAAAATATTGTTTTATGTTAGATCCAACGGTTTTCATCTATTTATTTTAAGATAATTGTCGTCCAGAGGACTAGACTACCGATTATCAAAGTTTTGGACAAAATCCCTCTTACATTTATTATTAAAATTGTATTTGGTTATTATTAGAACTATCTTCAAATAATTACAAGTGTATTGTGATAATCAAACGAATTATAAGTAGAATTCATAAATCAAATATAATTTTCAGCATAAAAAATTGTCAATTTCTTCTATTCTTTGTTTCTGCGTAGATTTAATTAGGTAAAAAATTATTAAATCATAACAAAATTAAAGATTATTTTGTTAATTTTACATGAGCTATAATTGTCCAAATCAAATTTTAAGATATATAGGGAGCTACTCTAGTGAGAACCACTTAGAATGAGAACTTAGTCCCTAAAGCAAATCACCAAAATCCAACAGAATCATCAAATCACAAAAAATATTTTTTCCAGTGCCACGTCACTGCCGGGGGCCAGCCCTGATTTTTGAAAAATCAGGATAAGTTAGGGTCTAGGTTTTAGGGTTGTAAACCCTAAACCCTAAATCCGTATACGGTTTATTCGTCATTCTGAATATTTCTAAAACCTAAAATGGAACTGTTGAACCCTAACGGTTAACTGTTGTGTTTAGGGAAAACGCTCATCTAAGTGATTTGTGGATCACCATTTTTTTGGTAGAAAAAAACGTGTCCAAAAATTTTTTTTTTTATTTTTTTTGGCAGGAAAATTATTTTTTGGGGAAAAATTTTTTGGCGGGAAAATTTCTGCCATGTCAGCATGCTGATGTCAGCAATGACGTCATCATGCTGATGTAAGCACTGACTTATTTTTTATTTTTTTATTAATTTTAATGATTTGGTGATTCTACTGGATTTTGGTGATATGCTTTGGGGACTAAGTTCTCATTTTAAGAGTGGTTCTCATTTGAACACTTGCCTATATATATATATATATATAGCTCACAAAAAAACTTTTTTATGAAGAAAACTTGAGGTACTAATATTAGCCTTTGATTAGTTGATGGATAGATGGTCAAGATTAAACATATATGGATATTAAATTAGTATATATATGGCAGAGAGTTAATTACATATGTATTTAATGTAATGCAATTAATTTTGGTAACTAATCAAAAACTAAATTATTTGGTCACCTTTTTAAAATTCAAATGCCATCGATTCCTTGATTGAACATAACATAAATAATGTTCTTGTTTAATTCAAATTGTCAAAGAACAATTAGCATAATCTTAAACACGTTAAATTTACTTAGAACACTTAATTGAACACTTAGTTGAACCCGTTAAATAGTTGAATCTTAAATTTTTTTTTATTACATTTTATCTTAAAATAATTAATGAAACATACAATAGAACACATTGTAGAATCTTATTATTGTTTTGTAATAACATAAATTAAATTAAAATTTTAATTAACTAATAATTAATATAAAATTTGTGGAACACTTAATAAAATTTTAAAAGAACACTTGAGTGAATATTGTAAGAACACCTAAAAAAAGCTTATGAGAATCTAATTTAAAATTTAAACAGTTCAAAAAAATTTAGAAGAACTTTTAGTTGAACAGATTGAATAGTTGAATCTTAATAAATTTTATTAGATTTATCTTAAAATAATTAATAAGACACTTAATAGAACACATGGTAGAATCTTATTATTGTTTTATAATAATATAAATTAAATTTTATTCAACTAATAATTAATAATAAATTTGTGAAACACTTAATAAAATCTTTAAAAAAACACTTGAGTGAATTTTGGAAGAACACTTACAAAAAAAGCTTAAGAGAATCTAATTTAAAATTTTAACAAACCAAACACTTCAGAGAATCTTAGAAGAACACTTAGTTGAACATGCTGAATCTTAATATCTTTGTCTATTAAAATACAATTTTTTTAATAGTTAATAAAACATTTTATAGAACATTGAGTAGAATTTTAATAAAAAATTGAACGTACAATATTAATTACATAAATTATATTTAATTAATCTACAATGAAATAGTCAAGAGAATCTTATTGAAATTAGAGTTTATTATGAAATTAATGCAACTATATGATTGATAGTGATTTAAACCTGATTGTATAGTTTATTTGTAGTAATTAACTTTTTTACGTTTTCCATCCTTAAGAGAAGAATTAGTTACTATATAAATTAACGGTGTAGATTATGGTCTCTAAGTTTTCTATCTAAAAAGTTTTTTAAGTTTTATATATATATATATTGTGACGCCCCCAGATCCGGGGTCGGAGATCTAGGCGCTCACGGTCCATTTTCCATTAATAACACACTCGTTCTTGCACACAATATATATAACACAGCCATCGACCCCACAATAAACTCACACCACACTCACACACACAGGTTAGAGCCTCAGAAACGTCACACATTGATTAAACAGTAAATAAGTTATCAGAGTTATTACAGACCGAATTAAATAGTATTTATGCTACCAGCAACACTCCGATATGAAGCGAAGCTGGCGGCTTGAAAGTTTGTTACGATACACTGCCTTGCACAGGTCATGCTGATAAATAAAACGTACTAACAAAAGCTGCCAACCAATCCGGCTAATGGGGCCTACCGGTGGAATCTCAAGTGGAGGCTCGGGCCTAGTCACCTGCTTTCGAGCAGTCTGCCTGGGTCTTGCCATTTCGCTTAGCTGTTGTGTTTGTAAAGTTTGAAAACAAGCAAGAGTGAGCAACTATAGCTCAGCAAGAAATATGTATGTAAGATAAGCAATATACATCTCATATGATTGGCAGTTGATATATTTGTTTGTATCAATCAGTTATAAAATCACTTGTCATAATTGATAAATCTCGAAGGTGCAACAATATGTGCCCTTGTTTTCAAAATAAACTTGCAGTTCAAGATACTGCATTGAATCAACATCTTTCTCATCAAAATAGAACACTATCGGCAACTTGGCACAAAAGCCTAAGAAGCAGTGTCAAAGCATTTTTCCAAAATGGAGGAATGGGACTTAAAGAAAACAAAAAAACCTGACAAGGATTGACGATGATCAGTCGCCACATTCAAGTCCAATAATCTGCGGGTCTTCTCTACCGGTAGAAGAATAGAAACTACATCCGTAACTATCCCTCGGGTGAAAACTACATCCGTAATCACCCTCGATGAAAACTACATCCGTAATCATCCTTCGGCAACACCTGGGCCGGAATAATAAGTGATGGACCGCCTGGCTCACGGCCGCTTACACATCCCGGGAATCGTTCGTCAACGGTTCCCACACCTACCAGAGTCCCTTTTTCTTTTCTTTTAAAACTTGATTTTGATTGAAAACAGAGTAATTGAGGTTCGACATCAGTCGACCGATGATTCTTGAAATCATACAAGAAGCAGAATCTGACCGGGGGTTTTCGAAAATGTTTTGAGTTCAAATGAGTTCGAGTTTGAAAGTATTAAAAGTATCTTGGATTAACTTTGTCTTTAAATAATGAACAGTAATTAATAAATAATATTTTAAGGTTTAATATTAATAATTAATAAAATAATTATTCGATAAAATAAACTCTTAATCCAAGATAGGGTTTCGAGTATTTACGAAGATATAATAACAGTTATTTGAATATACGATACCACCCGAATGACCCTTCGGGTTTTCGCAATCTAGATACGATATATAATAATATACCGCTCCCCGGTCAATAGTATATATGGACCGCTACGACCTCTATTGCTAGAGTCGTTGTCCGAAGAAAACATTTCAATCTAAGTTCAAGGGGTAAAAGCATACATGTACTTGTTCAATCTCAATTGCATCAATACTTCGATAACATAGCATTTGATATCATTTGAAAACTACAAACACAACAGTGAAAATCCTTGTATATGGATAAGTTTTGAAAAGTAAACTTGCCTTGGTTTGGTTGGGGTGGTCGAGCGTGCGTATTCGAACGATCTATACATAAACAATAATCGTTCGTTAGTACCTTAACAATTTCTCTTTAATTACGGGGTTTTAAGGGGGTACGAAATTAACTTAACGACTTCGTCTTATGACTCCCTAGCCCCACTATAGGTCCATGACATCACTCGTTTACGCTCGTCACTTACTCGACTTAATTTAGTTACCACGTTCGAACCATAACCACTAACCCTAGAATAATGTTCCACTAATCGACTTTTTTCCATTGCGCGAATTTTACTCTAGCATTTTTATAAAATCCAAAAATTCATATTTTAATCCAATTCCATTTGGGTGGTCTTCACCACTGCATTACTTACATTCTCAAATTTTTCCATGATCCCAAACATATTTTAAGGTGTTTAAACAAGGTTCACAAGGGGGTCACTTAATGCAGTTCATAGTCCAGAAACAAAATTCACTTCTCCGGCCATAACTAAAAATCCACACATCACCTAGCTATGAATCTTACATATCCAGAAACTACATTCAATTATCTTTCCAACAATATAAGGTAGGACATCAGGGGACATCATTTGGGCGTTCAAAATCGTGCTACAACACAGATCAAAGCTCCTGGATAAACTCAGCAAGCTCAATTCACTTAGATCAACCATTTTTCATGCTTCCATAACATAAACACCACTTAAAACACTTAGATCATGACTCATAACACTCATGGAGATATATATATTAACCATAGTCATAAAATTCACAATCTCAACATCAAAACCCAAGATCCATGCTATACAATACATATACCTTCAAGATAACCCCTAAAATGCATGGATCTACTACCATACTATAAGAACAACACATAACCAAGGGTGGTTTGAGATTTTATACCTTCCTGAGCTCCTAGAGACCTTGAACAATCTTTATACAACTTAAAAACACCTTAGATGGCCTCCTACAACACTCACAATGCAAGATCTAAAAGATAATAAACTTATGTTAGTCTTTCTCTAAACTTCCAACAACTATAACTCAAAAACCAATGGATGGAAGGCTTAGAAATTGATACCATACCTCTACTAAGATGCAAGGAAGCCTTAGGAATCTTGTTCAAGGTTGTGGATGAAGAAATGGTGGAGAGAAAACCTCTCCCTCTCTCCTAGAGCAGTTCGGCCGAGAGCTATGTTAGGGGGGGGTGAGTGTTTTTCTTGTTTTTGTTTTGTTTGAAATGATAAAAAGAAGGCTAATATGACTTGTATTATTATGGGTGGTAGAAAGTAATCACATGTTGCCAAGCTAGCCTAGGATGCATCCATGCCCTATTGTCCCCTAGTACATCATCCACCATGCTAGTCACTATTCACATTTGCTTTTATGTCTCCTAGTTCCTTTTTCTAACTATCTAGTTACATGGCACTTGCATGTAATTTCTTTCCTTGTAATATTATCCTCCCACCAATGCTTGTTATTTAATCCTTACTTCGTATCGTAACTTAATTATCCTCTCGTAATAATATTTCGTCGCGTAGAGATTTCCCCTATAATTCCTTAAGTACTTATTGTGTAAATTCCTCGAATGTCCAAAATTCCTCGTCATAATTCTTAATAAATCCTTTAATATTCTAACCATTCTCAAATTCCAAGTTTTATAAATATTACTAACAACAGGACTCTTGCCTTCACAATCTCTCTGTATATCTTACATCATAAATGCAACAACGCAGTTTCTCAGACAATCAATTCTATAAATCAACAGGGATGAATAGAAAGGTTCCATAATAATAATGTCACAAGCTATTAAATAAAAGGAAATATTACCAAAAATTAGGGTTCTTACAGCCTCCCCTCCTTAAAAGGATTCCGTCCCGGAATCAGGTTGAAAACAGTTGGGGGTGCTTTTCACGCATTGCGCTCTCTAGTTCCCATGTTGATTCTTCGACATTCTGGTTCCTCCACAAAACTCTCACTAATTTGACAACCTTGTTCCTCAACACCTGTTCTTTTCGATCCATGATTTCTACGGGTTGCTCGACATATGTTAAGTCTGGTTGCAGATCCACTTGATCATGTTCTATCACATGTCGAAAGTCGGTATGGTACGGTCGTAGCATGGACACATGGAACACGTTATGTACTTGCTGTAAGCTCGGGGGTAAAGCCAATTCATAGGCTAACTTCCCAACTCGTTTCAAGATCTCAAAAGGTCCAATAAATCTCGGGCTTAGTTTTCCCTTCTTACCAAATCTCATCAATCCCTTCCACGGCGATACCTTCAACATCACAAACTCTCCTACTTCATATTCTTTGTCCTTGCGGGTCTGGTCCGCATACTTCTTCTGTCTGTCTTGGGCTGCTACCAGCCGTCCTCTTATGAGCTCGATAGTTTCTCTCGTCTGTTGGACCAGTTCAGGCCCTAAAATCTTCCGCTCTCCAACTTCTTCCCAGCACAAAGGAGACCGACATCTTCATCCGTATAAAGCTTCATATGGAGGCATGCCTATACTCGCATGGTAACTGTTGTTGTAGGAAAATTCGATCAACGGTAAGTGGTCATCCCAACTTCCCTTAAAATCAATGGCACATACCCTTAACATGTCCTCGATGGTCTGGATGGTTCTCTCACTCTGTCCGTCTGTTTGGGGATGGTATGCAGTACTCATGTTTAACTTAGTCCCCACACAATCCTGAAAACTTCTCCAGAACCTGGAGTTGAATCTCGGGTCTCTATCTGATACAATGCTCACAGGAACCCCATGTCTAACCACAATCTCCTTTAAGTAAATATCTGCCAGCTTGTCGACAGTATATCTCTCGTTGATTGGAAGAAAATGTGCTGACTTGGTCAACCTATCGATAATTACCCAAATGGCATCATGATTCGTCTTGGTCCTTGGTAATCCGACCACAAAGTCCATTGCAATCTGCTCCC
Source organism: Saposhnikovia divaricata (assembly GCA_036435485.1). Lineage (NCBI taxonomy): Eukaryota > Viridiplantae > Streptophyta > Magnoliopsida > Apiales > Apiaceae > Saposhnikovia > Saposhnikovia divaricata. The sequence continues at coordinate 58,808,016 of CM071597.1, read as the reverse complement.
ACTTCCACTCGGGTATCTCTAAGGGTTGCAACAATCCACTGGGCCTCTGGTGTTCGGCCTTTACTCTTTGACATGTCAAACACTTACTTACCCACTCTGCCACGTCCTTTTTCATATTAGGCCACCAATAGTATTCTCTCAGATCTCTATACATCTTAGTGCCTCCAGGGTGAATTGAGTACCTCGAACTGTGAGCCTCTTGCAAAATCTCATCTTTTAACTCTTGAACGTTCGGAATCCATATCCTAGATGCGTACCTCATGATTCCATTCCCGTCCTTCTCACACTTAATTTCTTCGCCAGTCAAGATTTTCTCCATCGAATTCTTTTCTTCTTCCATCTTCTTTTCCTGGCACAACTTAATCTTTTCTAATAACGGTGGTTGGACTTTTATTTCCATTAGACTCTCTTGTCCAATTCCTGGTAGCCTCACTTCAATCTCTAGTTTTTCAAGGTCCTTGATCAACTCGTCCACTGACGTTATCATCTTAAGCTTCTCCTTTCGGCTAAGTGCATCGGCCACCACGTTGGCCTTCCCTGGGTGATAATGAATCTCACAATCATAATCTTTAATTAGCTCTAACCATCTCCTCTGCCTCATGTTTAACTCCTTCTGAGTGAATATGTACTTTAAGCTCTTGTGATCCGTGTAGATTTCACACTTTTCTCCGTACAGATAATGTCTCCAGATCTTTAAAGCAAAAACTATCGCTGCTAATTCCAAATCATGGGTGGGGTATCTTATCTCATACTCCTTGAGTTGTCTGGACGCATACGCAATCACCTTACCGTGCTGCATAAGCACACACCCTAAACCTTTATGGGATGCGTCGCTATAAATAACAAAATCTCCCTTATCATCAGGTAGGGCTAGTACTGGTGCTGTCACCAACCTCTTTTTCAACTCTTGAAAGCTCTCTTCGCATTTTTCAGTCCACACAAACTTCTCAGTCTTGCGAGTTAGTCGGGTCAAAGGGGCTGCTATCTTTGCAAAGTCTTGGACAAATCTCCTATAGTAGCCAGCCAGTCCTATGAAACTTCTCACCTCTGTCGGAGTGGTTGGTCTCTCCCAATTTGATACAGCCTCTATTTTGGCTGGGTCCACTAGAATACCTTGTTCGCTGATCACATGCCCTAAAAACTGAACTTCCTTCAACCAAAATTCGCACTTCGAGAACTTAGCGTACAACTTTTCTTCTCTCAATGCTCCCAATACAATCCTTAAGTGCTCTGCATGTTCTTCCCTTGTCTTGGAATAAATCAAGATGTCATCGATGAAGACTATAACGCACTTGTCCAAGTATTTCTTGAAGACTCGATTCATCAAGTCCATGAAAGCTGCAGGGGCATTCGTTAACCCAAATGACATCACTAGGAATTCATAGTGTCCATACCGGGTGCGAAAGGCCGTCTTTGGTATATCTTCTGGTTTAATCTTTAACTGGTGGTACCCGGTCCGCAAATCAATCTTGGAGAAATAAACTACATCTTTCAATTGGTCAAACAGGTCATCTATCCTGGGCAAGGGATACTTATTCTTTATAGTCACCTTGTTCAACTCCCGGTAATCTATACATAGTCTCATGCTGCCGTCCTTCTTCTTCACGAATAACACCGGGGCTCCCCACGGTGACACACTAGGTCTTATCATCCCTTTATCCAACAACTCTTGTTACTGAGTGGCCAGCTCTTTCATTTCCACTGGGGCTAGCCGATATGGGGCTTTCGAAATTGGGGCCGTACCCGGAACTAAGTCTATAGCAAACTCGATGTCCCTATCGGGTGGTAGTCCGGGAAGATCGTCCGGAAATACGTCCGCGAACTCATTGACGACAGGGATTTCCTGCAGGTTTGGTGCCTCCTTCTTGGTATCCTTCACATAGGCTAAATATGCTTCGCATCCTTTACGTAACAGCTTCTTAGCTTGAATCATAGTCAGGAACTTTTGGCTTTGCCGTTTCCCACTAAATACTACTTCCTCGTCCCCTGGCAGTCTCAAACTTACTTTCTTCTTGACACAATCAATCTGGGCTCCATGAGTTGTTAACCAATCCATACCTACTATTACGTCAAACTCCCCTAGTTTAAAAGGTATTAAGTCTACCCGAAAGTGTCGCCCTCCTATTTCTAGGTCGCAACCTAGACATACTCGGCTAACGGGAATGATTTCATGATTAGCTATCTCTATTTGCAATCTATCTTTCAATGGTTCAGTCTTAAGGCCTAACCGGCATACAAAATCTAGAGATATGAAAGACTTGGTAGCTCCCGAATCAAATAAAACATTTGCTTTAACTGAGTTGAGTAGTAGGGTACCTGCAATCACATCCGTGTTCCTCACGGCATCCTGCACCGTCATGTTAAAAGTTCTTGCAGTAGGGGCCTTGTTAGAAGCAGTTCCACTCACTCTTGATGCAGCTGGCCCAGAGGACATACATTTCCTCATTCGGTGCCCTGGTTTTCCACACTTGAAGCAATTACCTCCGACACTCAGGTTGTTACTGGTCCCGCGACAGGCGTTAGCATAATGCCCAGTCAGCCCACACTTGAAGCACTTCACATCTTGCAGGTTGCACACGCCCGCATGTTTCCTTCCACATTTGTTGCATTCTGGGGGTTGGGCTCGGGATGGGGTAGAGTAAGATGATCCCTGTGGTCGGCCGCTCTGGCCCACACTCCAACTTTCAGCTCTCTTGGTTCCAAAGTTCCCGCTTGGTTGGGACATTGTTCCTCGTTAAATTTGCTCGGAAAGCTCCCACCAGCAGAGTTTCCCTTTCGGCTATCCAACTTCCTCTTCTCCTTCCCTCTCCTTCTGCATCTGCTCACTTCCAGCTTCAACAATTGACGCTTTCTGTACCAGGGTGGCATAGTCTGTCAGCTCAAGAACCGCCACACGATTCTGAATCCATTGTTTTAGCCCTAATTGAAATCTTCGGGCCCTCTTTGCCTCAGAGTTCACATACTCCGGCACAAACCTTGACAACTCAGTAAATTTGGCCTCATACTCGGCCACTGTCATGTTTCCTTGTTTCAGCTCCAAAAACTTTAGCTCCATTTGCGTTTCCATGAACCTAGGAAAGTACTTCTCCAAAAACAGCTCGCTAAATCTCTCCCAGGTTACCACACCTCTTCCTTCCAAATTCTTCTTAGCTTCCCACCAATAGTTCGCCTCACCCTTCAGAAGGTAAGTGGCGAAAACAGTCTTCTGCTCTTCAGCGACACCTAGTATCTCGAAAGATTTTTCCATTTCCTTCAGCCAGGCCCTTGCCTCGATAGGGTCGGAAGTTCCTTTAAATTCTGGGGGTTTCAGGGATTTGAAGTTCCGGAAAGCATTAGCATTAGCATTCTGGGGTGGTTGCTGAACTGGGGGTCGGTCCAAGTTCTGCCTAAGTAACTCCATGAACTGTTCCATAGGGCCTCCCCTAGGATGTTCTACCTCTCGGGTATCATCACCAGCTTCTTCTTCTTCATACTCAGAGTCGTCAAACAGGTTATGATCGTTGCCCTCATTATCACTCAGGTTGACATTCTCCCCTTCATGGTTCTGGTGGCCTCCGGCTCCATGGTGGCTACCCTGGCCCTCAGAACTGATCGGGTGGGCTCGAGTGTTCATTCTTCGGGGTGGCATGATTCTGATGATAAAACAAGAAAGGGGTTAGGGTTTTCCAATTACCTGACAGCGTTTGCACGGGTCAGGAGCGTATCGTTCCTCCTCATAAGGGTGGAAGTGCAAAAGTTTTAATAATCCGTTGTTGGAGACAAAATGTCAAACATTTTTGGGGGAAAGATCCCTTTGGGATGCGAAAACAATTACAAGAGTTTTCAAAATTTCGAAACCTCAAAAATATTTTTCAAAATTCGAAACACATTTTTTTTTTTTGAAAATTTTATTTTTAAAGATTGTAGGAACATTTTTGGAGATTGTAGAAAATAATTTGAAATCGCATATCGTAAATTTGAAATAGTATGGTTGTATTTGTGGCTTGTAGCAATTGTATAATCACAGTTGTATATCAAAACAGTAAAGCATGGCATCGGAAAGTAAAGCAGTTGAGGCAATATTAAAGAAACTGAAACTAAATAAGTACGGTACAAGGGTTATCACAAGTTTGGATGTTAGAGCCAAATACATAGTTCCGATGTCAAAGTCTAGCAAAAGTGGAACAAATACAAATACATCATCCGAATAGTCAGGCTACACAAAAGTAGGGCTACATCCATACATACTACCCGAAGTCACATCTACATATCTATAGGTCAGTCTACTCATCCACTGGTCAGAAAGGATACCACTGCACAAGTCAACTATCCCGCAAAAATCGACACACTAATGTCATCTGAACCTAGGGGACTGAGCTATCAGTAACACATCACGGGGCCGCGCCGCGACGGAGCAAGGTCCTCACTCGGGTAAATGCACGACGCACAACACGCCTAGCATCCCTAGCCTGGATCACTCCGCCCCCGCGGATCCCTAAACCAAGAATCCTATCGTGACCCTTCATCTCGATCCTGTGGAGTCGAGCCCTAGTCCTCCTAGCAACAGTGGTCCTCATCTCAGCCTGGATCCTCAAGCGCGCCTCGCGCTCCTCCACTAGTGCTCGCCTCGCCTCGTTAAGTCGGGCCTCTGCAGATAGTAAGTCTCGGGTCAGGAACTGTACCACGTAAGCATGCTCAGTACCGGACACTGGGGGTAGGTCCGCCGGTGGAGGTGGTATGACAGGAACAGGTGTAGGTGCAGCAGCAGCAGTAGGAGCAAGAGCAGGGGTAGGGTCAAGCTCCTCCTCGCCAGAAGTGTCATCCTCAGAGTCACCGTCCGATGAAACAGGGCTAGATGTCTGTGGAGAAGGTGGGGGTGACTCAACACGACCCTCACCGGATCTCACACTCTCCTCATCAGTAGCTACAGGAGATGGGGTAACCGGCTCTGGCTCGGGCTCAAAGGGCTTCCTCAACGGGATCCTCATCATCAGTACTATCTATCACTGTAATCCAGGGGCCAAGCTCGGAGTCAGCACCCATATCCTCCTCAGGGTCCTCGGTCTCTCGCATCAGGGCCTCGTCATGCTCTCTCTCGAAAGCCTCAGGGTCTGGTATCTCATCCATCTACACAAGGGAAATAAAGTGGGTCACTAACCATAAAAGAAGGGTTTAGGAGTAGTTCCCTCACGGGCCTTAAAGTCAGGGCTATATCCGATAACCCGACTACAAACTCGATGAGAGTTCTAAGTATCATTGAAGTTGTTATTAAAGTTATCGTTATTGTTATTATTATTAGGGTTGCTTTCTTAAATTACTACCGTTTCTGAGAACTGTAACCTCGCTCTGATACCATTTCTGTGACGCCCCCAGATCCGGGGTCGGAGATCTAGGCGCTCACGGTCCATTTTCCATTAATAACATACCCGTTCTTGCACACAATATATATAACACAGCCATCGACCCCACAATAAACTCACACCACACTCACACACACAGGTTAGAGCCTCAGAAACGTCACACATTGATTAAACAGTAAATAAGTTATCAGAGTTATTACAGACCGAATTAAATAGTATTTATGCTACCAGCAACACTCCGATATGAAGCGAAGCTGGCGGCTTGAAAGTTTGTTACGATACACTGCCTTGCACAGGTCATGCTGATAAATAAAACGTACTAACAAAAGCTGCCAACCAATCCGGCTAATGGGGCCTACCGGTGGAATCTCAAGTGGAGGCTCGGGCCTAGTCACCTGCTTTCGAGCAGTCTGCCTGGGTCTTGCCATTTCGCTTAGCTGTTGTGTTTGTAAAGTTTGAAAACAAGCAAGAGTGAGCAACTATAGCTCAGCAAGAAATATGTATGTAAGATAAGCAATATACATCTCATATGATTGGCAGTTGATATATTTGTTTGTATCAATCAGTTATAAAATCACTTGTCATAATTGATAAATCTCGAAGGTGCAACAATATGTGCCCTTGTTTTCAAAATAAACTTGCAGTTCAAGATACTGCATTGAATCAACATCTTTCTCATCAAAATAGAACACTATCGGCAACTTGGCACAAAAGCCTAAGAAGCAGTGTCAAAGCATTTTTCCAAAATGGAGGAATGGGACTTAAAGAAAACAAAAAAACCTGACAAGGATTGACGATGATCAGTCGCCACATCCAAGTCCAATAATCTGCGGGTCTTCTCTACCGGTAGAAGGATAGAAACTACATCCGTAACTATCCCTCGGGTGAAAACTACATCCGTAATCACCCTCGATGAAAACTACATCCGTAATCATCCTTCGGCAACACCTGGGCCGGAATAATAAGTGATGGACCGCCTGGCTCACGGCCGCTTACACATCCCGGGAATCGTTCGTCAACGGTTCCCACACCTGCCAGAGTCCCTTTTTCTTTTCTTTTAAAACTTGATTTTGATTGAAAACAGAGTAATTGAGGTTCGACATCAGTCGACCGATGATTCTTGAAATCATACAAGAAGCAGAATCTGACCGGGGGTTTTCGAAAATGTTTTGAGTTCAAATGAGTTCGAGTTTGAAAGTATTAAAAGTATCTTGGATTAACTTTGTCTTTAAATAATGAACAGTAATTAATAAATAATATTTTAAGGTTTAATATTAATAATTAATAAAATAATTATTCGATAAAATAAACTCTTAATCCAAGATAGGGTTTCGAGTATTTACGAAGATATAATAACAGTTATTTGAATATACGATACCACCCGAATGACCCTTCGGGTTTTCGCAATCTAGATACGATATATAATAATATACCGCTCCCCGGTCAATAGTATATACGGACCGCTACGACCTCTATTGCTAGAGTCGTTGTCCGAAGAAAACATTTCAATCTAAGTTCAAGGGGTAAAAGCATACATGTACTTGTTCAATCTCAATTGCATCAATACTTCGATAACATAGCATTTGATATCATTTGAAAACTACAAACACAACAGTGAAAATCCTTGTATATGGATAAGTTTTGAAAAGTAAACTTGCCTTGGTTTGGTTGGGGTGGTCGAGCGTGCGTATTCGAACGATCTATACATAAACAATAATCGTTCGTTAGTACCTTAACAATTTCTCTTTAATTACGGGGTTTTAAGGGGGTACGAAATTAACTTAACGACTTCGTCTTATGACTCCCTAGCCCCACTATAGGTCCATGACATCACTCGTTTACGCTCGTCACTTACTCGACTTAATTTAGTTACCACGTTCGAACCATAACCACTAACCCTAGAATAATGTTCCACTAATCGACTTTTTTCCATTGCGCGAATTTTACTCTAGCATTTTTATAAAATCCAAAAATTCATATTTTAATCCAATTCCTTTTGGGTGGTCTTCACCACTGCATTACTTACATTCTCAAATTTTTCCATGATCCCAAACATATTTTAAGGTGTTTAAACAAGGTTCACAAGGGGGTCACTTAATGCAGTTCATAGTCCAGAAACAAAATTCACTTCTCCGGCCATAACTAAAAATCCACACATCACCTAGCTATGAATCTTACATATCCAGAAACTACATTCAATTATCTTTCCAAAAATATAAGGTAGGACATCAGGGGACATCATTTGGGTGTTCAAAATCGTGCTACAACACAGATCAAAGCTCCTGGATAAACTCAGCAAGCTCAATTCACTTAGATCAACCATTTTTCATGCTTCCATAACATAAACACCACTTAAAACACTTAGATCATGACTCATAACACTCATGGAGATATATATATTAACCATAGTCATAAAATTCACAATCTCAACATCAAAACCCAAGATCCATGCTATACAATACATATACCTTCAAGATAACCCCTAAAATGCATGGATCTACTACCATACTATAAGAACAACACATAACCAAGGGTGGTTTGAGATTTTATACCTTCTTGAGCTCCTAGAGACCTTGAACAATCTTTATACAACTTAAAAACACCTTAGATGGCCTCCTACAACACTCACAATGCAAGATCTAAAAGATAATAAACTTATGTTAGTCTTTCTCTAAACTTCCAACAACTATAACTCAAAAACCAATGGATGGAAGGCTTAGAAATTGATACCATACCTCTAGGGGGGGGGTGAGTGTTTTTCTTGTTTTTGTTTTGTTTGAAATGATAAAAAGAAGGCTAATATGACTTGTATTATTATGGGTGGTAGAAAGTAATCACATGTTGCCAAGCTAGCCTAGGATGCATCCATGCCCTATTGTCCCCTAGTACATCATCCACCATGCTAGTCACTATTCACATTTGCTTTTATGTCTCCTAGTTCCTTTTTCTAACTATCTAGTTACATGGCACTTGCATGTAATTTCTTTCCTTGTAATATTATCCTCCCACCAATGCTTGTTATTTAATCCTTACTTCGTATCGTAACTTAATTATCCTCTCGTAATAATATTTCGTCGCGTAGAGATTTCCCCTATAATTCCTTAAGTACTTATTGTGTAAATTCCTCGAATGTCCAAAATTCCTCGTCATAATTCTTAATAAATCCTTTAATATTCTAACCATTCTCAAATTCCAAGTTTTATAAATATTACTAACAACAGGACTCTTGCCTTCACAATCTCTCTGTATATCTTACATCATAAATGCAACAACGCAGTTTCTTAGACAATCAATTCTATAAATCAACAGGGATGACTAGAAAGGTTCCATAATAATAATGTCACAAGCTATTAAATAAAAGGAAATATTACCAAAAATTAGGGTTCTTACATATATATAGGCCATTGCTCCATGAAAAACACCCTTATATAAAGAACAATAAAGAACACCATGTAATCTTACATAAAATCGCTTTTAGATTCTAATTTTTACATCAAAAATGTTTTTTTATAAATAAAAATAAAATCTAATAAATAATTAGGATCAAATATAACATGATTATACATATTTTTATTGTTACAAAAATGTATATAAGATTCTATAGTGGATTCTTTGTAACATTTGATTCTTAAATTTATATAAGATTCTACGTTATATTCGATAGGTTAAGCTTAATTGTTGTTAAAATTTATGATTCTTATCATAACAAATCATTTTTACGAAAAATAAAGTATTGGGAAGACGTTCTTTATTGTTCTTTATATATTCTTTATATATATATATATATAAATTTTTTAATAACAATTTGATATGTAAATTAAGAACATATAAAATTTTAAAAAATAAATATAATTATAAATATTAAAATAGGAACCGTGTAGCCATTCATTGCACAGGTTATAAGCTAGTATAATATAACCGATGCAAGCTCATAACTGATTCTCTATGTTAGTACTGCTGTACGTATTTTAAATGTAAATTTTGCTTTTTAAGATTAATTAATAACTATTTTTGTTATTATAAACAATACCAAACACCTTTTATCTCTTTAAAGTTAACAGATAAATAATACAACAGAAAAAATAAATTACTACTCCCTCCGTCCCTTACTACTCCCTCCGTCCCGATCAATTGTTATCATTGGAGGACGGGGGCGTGACACGCATTTTAAGGATAGATCTATAACTTATTTTTCAAATTTTCTTTTTTTGTATAAAAATAGGTATGTTAAATTTTTATACAAAAAATTATGAAACTATACTTTTTAGGAGCCTTAAAATGCGTGTCAAAAAGTGAAAAAAAAGTGTAAAGAAATGGATGGAACGGAAGGAATACTTGATAATATTAAGTAATCACTACTGCATACTACCACTTAAACCAAGCAAGGTGTGACATAGGCCGGTCAATGAGTTGATTTCGGATTAGATCAACCTAAATTCATATCTGAATTCGTTAAAATTTTTGGAATCAGATCGGATCAAAAATCAGATATTTTTAGACCGATTCACATTCGATCCGTTCAGATTTCAAGTTATCGGATCGGAGGTCCGATCCGATTAAAAATTTTAAAAATTTATTTTTTTATATTTTTTTAATCTATAAAATAGTTTTTTTTAAATTTTTTGACGAAACAAAAGTTAAAATTATGACATATAGATATACATTGACACATCCAAATTTATATTCCAAAATAATATTATTTATATACAATAATATATATTATATATGTTTTATATATATTACATAAGTATATAAAATATATAATAAATATAATATATTCGGATCGGATCGTTATCGAATCGGATCATACGGAATCCATATTCGTTAGTTATCCGGACCCTTATCGGATCGGATTATTAACGGATCGGATTCTTTTTGGAAGGATCCATACCCGATAATTTAGTTACGGATCGAATCGGATATCCAATCCATTGACAGACCTAGTATGACATGTACAATATATAATACCAACATAATTTTACTCCTAACATTAGTAGAAATGCTGTACTGAAATGATTAAACCAGGGTTTTCGATATGGAAGACCTCTCCCACAATAATTTTTCGGTGACCCAGAAAAAAGAACACCGAATCCGAAGCTAAGATGCATTGGTGGTCGAATCCTGGCATCTGATACGAAGCATCGAATATGTGCGCTGTAGAAATATTCATTACCCACAACGTCATTCTGAAATATTGAGTCAAGGCAAGTCTACAGCTCCTAGCTTTTCAAAAAATCCTTCAAACAAAACTGGGGAAGAGCTTCCTACAGCATTACAAAAGCAAAAGTCAAGAAACTGGTAAAGCTTTTTTTCTTTAGCCAAGTAATAATTATATAAACCAAATAAGCACATGCACTATTAGCTTTTACAAAAACGAAAAAAGAAATTTATTACTCGATAATACTTGAACCAACCTCGTCTTGCCCTTGATTTAAGAATTGTTTGACAACTGCTGTCTGCTGTATTAGCCGTTCAACTGCTGGATAGCTGGGTAGGTTGGCTTGTGCTGACAGTAACAAGAGGTAAAAAGTAAAAGTCAAAAACCAATTAACATTGACAGGTTAAAAGCCTCAATATAAAGGATCAAGACAGAAACACACCAAGCATTGCTCTATTCAAGCATTCTGCAACATGTTGCCGATGCTCTAAACTGATTAAATGAAACATAGGTGATTTTTCTGGTTCTTCATAAGCTAACAGAGCCATCAAGTCCTGCATCAACAATAAACTTCTCATTTCAGTCAAAATCCAGTTAATGAATAGAAAACGCCCAAGGTAATTTTATCACAATGGATACTTACTTCAACCTTCTCTACATACACATTCCCAAAAGGATTTAACTTTGTTTGAACGAATTCAATAGCTTCCGTGCTGCCATGTAAGAGCAATATGTTAACTGAAGAGGACATGCAACTCTGTAAACAGAATAGTCACTGTTTTGCTGTATTTACCATTTTCTGGAGCATATAAGCTCAACAAAATGTAGGCTTAGAAGATCAAACTGCAAGTCCTTATTATTATTCAGCAAGTCAGGAACAAGCTGTTCCGTCAGTTCAATGGATTTTAATGCATCTCCCTCCAGTGCCAACTGCAGAACTCCTGAAATTATATTGTATGCATACAACTTTATCAAGCTCTTCAAACAGTAAAGAGGAACTATTCGATAAGATAGAAATTTACACCCCGTGCTTATACGGCTATAATAGTCTTTAAGAAACAAAAGAGTTAAATGTTATGTTCAACAGTCAGCGCTACGCACTGACTTAAAGAATCAAGATTTCAGAAAAATATGATGGTCAAGTGATGGATGGCTGCTTGAGTTTGATAATTCTCGTGTCCAAAATATATCATGTTGTCATTGTCAGGCCACAACAAATTTTAGCAAATATTTTCTGTTACCAAGTTATGGTGGTCAATCTTTTCTTTAGTAATTACAATACAACACGAGGCTCAAATATTACACATATAACTATATAAGGAGCTTGTAGTAAATAGTTAATATGCTTCGAGATCAAAATATGGTATAATGAAAACACCTACGCTTTCTTTTCTCCATTCCCTCAGAGTGACCAGAGGGATGCTTCATTCCAGTTGAAGTGATAAACGACTCCACAGTATCTTTATAGCAGTTATGCACAAGATAAGAAAGAATAATGCTGTGGATGTCATCGTCATTAATTGACTGTCAAAAACATGTAAAACAATGGTTAAGCTACTAAGTTCTGGACACGGGAAATTTCAGACTAGATATAATAAAAACACATTGTGCAGTTCATCTCAATGAAAACAGCATAGAAGGGTGGCATCAAAATCACATTTAAAAATATTAACTAGAACTAATCAATAGCAACACGAACATTCTGTGCCCCGGTGAAAACAGTAGAAGCCTATACCTAGAAGGCATGGTCACATTTAACACAAGTATTGGTGCATTCATTTACGTAATTGTATAGCTTTCTGGAACATTGGCATGGAGCCCTGGACAGTCAAGAGGGAATGGTTCTGGCGTATCGTACTATCGGCATGAAATAATGTGGTAGAATTTGAACGTGCCATTGGCATGGAAGCCCATGTCCAGCTGACACTATTTCTTCTATTGGCAACATATCAAGCAAGAGTACATGTAACATAGGTGTGCAAATTTTCATTAAGGGTTTTTCTAGTGTGTGGCCATGGGCACATGGCAACAACAGAATATTTTGACAGCTTCCAGAATAATGATTACATTACATTCCAACTACTTTTTGACTTTTTGTTTACTGGTGGTTGACGCTAATAATTTACTCTACTTCCAAAACCCACGTGAATCGATGACTTTACAAGCAGCTACCCACACACACACACAAACAAAACTTCCAAATTTCTATGATACCAACACGGAAGCTAATTGACATAGTGAATGCACAATAAGGAAGAATATTCATCACAATAGGAATACAATTTTTGTGGCTCTATATTGAATGTCTTTGTGGCATGATCATCTAATATAAGGTATATATATAATTCCTCAAATCCAGAATCGTGTGATTCAACGGCACAATATAACAAAAAAGAAAAAATCTTCTTTATAGTTTCACAATTACCACCTCACGTTAGGCAAACAGTTTAATAAATAACATAACTGTTCTATTTGTAAAAGTAAAACCTTGCCACGAGATAGCCTTTCTCCACGCTCTTTCTTTTGAACCAAAAGCATTTGGATGGAGGATTTATTAAGCATTTGTCATGCTTCCGGTTCCGGTCATTACTGCTATTTTTGGTAGAATACTAGACAGCTAGATCAAAATCTGAACAAATTGGGTAATGGACAATACTCAGTGTTCTAAAAAGCGGGCTAAGCGGCCGCCTAGGCGGCCGCCTAGGCGGAAAAACACTACTAACCGACTCGATTTTCTACTAATCGGACTATTAATCGTTTTTTGTAATTAAGCGGGGATTAAGCGGGCATTAAGCGGAATTAAGCGGGTTTGACCAAATTTTGAACCTTAAAAATATATTTTTTTATTTTTTTCTTTAATTATTTTTCGAATTTTATATTATAAATGAATATATGTATTAAAATTTAAACTTGTATAATTCACAACCTCTAAATATATAATTAAATAAATTAAAAATATTTATGTATATATTCACAATCCGCTTAACGTCCCGCTTAGAAATCCGCCTAGGCGCCCGCTTAGCCCGCCTAGGCGCTAGAAGGTCCTCCCACCGCTTAGAACCGCTTTCCGCTTTTTACAACACTGACAATACTAGGGCTGTCAAAAAAATCCGAAAAATCCAATATCCGACCGAAAAATTCGATACCAAATCCGAAAAAAACGGATAATATCTGTATTCGAAAATAGCGGATACGGATATAGGCACATCCGTATTCGAAATATCCGATATCCGAAAATTTATAAATGTATGTATGTATATATATATATATATATATATATATATATATATATATACTTTTTAGAATATATAATTTATAATTAATAATTTAATATTTATAATATATTATTTATGTATTAAAATTTAATTATTTAATTCATTAATAAGTAAAGATATTTACACACAACACGTACGTACGTTTTCATTTATACAAACAAACCCTAGTTCCTAATTTGTTAAGCGTTGCAGAATTAGAAGACAAACTAATCTTGAAGGATGCTATTTCTAATCTATTTTATTGGGAGTTGAATAATATGTAGGCATATATTCCCTAAAATTCTCATGTGAAATATGTAGCTTGCAATTTGCTTGTGGAATGCTTAACCCAAGTGTTTGCACTGCCTAAGTCTTGTTCATGCGTAATTCTATTCTTCTGTATGTCAAGTTATTTGCAGTTGGTAATTTGAATCCTGGAACACCTATTATTCTCTAGTGGTTTATTTTGTTTATTTTGATTGTTGCATGATGTCTGTAGTTTGAAAAATTTTGTTTATTCTATTTTACTATGTTTGAATGGAAAAAAATTATTATTTTTTAATTTTTTTAAATGATTCGGATATTCGGATTTTCGGAGATATTCAGATTTTTTTAAAAATCTCAAAATTCGGATATTCGGATTCGGATATTACCCGTATCCGGATAATATCCGTCGGATTCGAATTTGGATATAATTTTCTAATATCCGTCGGATTCGGATAGTGATTTCGGATTTCGGATTCGGATTTGGATTCGGATATAGGCAGATCCGTATCCGAAATATCTGTTTGACAGCCCTAGACAATACTTATCCAATATACTACATTGAATTCAGCTACACAATATAGCTTCATGTCATTGTTACGAATTAGGCCAATTTGGATTTGAAGATACTTGTTGGGACAAAAGAACTGCTGGACCATGTTAAGAACAGAAACAACACTTAGGTCATACAATAACAAACAGCTGCAAAGCCTATTAATAGACCCAATCTTTTAGGTTTCTTTAAGCTAAGTTTATATACAGCATATCTTCAATCTTTCCGGATAAACAAACGAAACGAGAAATTGCATTTACTTTATTCTTCTTCTGCACTTTATTGTTTTCCTAGTTAGTTTGTTGCTCAAATTCTAGTAAGAAGAGTCCCTAGTTTGCGGACACTCGAATGCATCAATAACCACGATATCGTAAGAGCAATAAACTAAATCCCAACACAAAATCGATATGATATCTAGAGGTACAACCCTAGCAGCATATACAAATTCCACAAACTCAATACAAACCATAATTACTTAAAAAACGAGACATAAATCAAAAATTAATTAACCTAACCCGAAACTCGAAAAGATGAGATAGAAATTAACTGGCCAACTACTTTACAAACAACATTAACATAACCTATCTTATCAGTTAACAGGTAATCAAATTATATAGAACAGATATATTTATTTTTAAAAAGGAAAAACTTACAGTTTTTTCGTACGGACGGGGATCGATGTCCATTATTGAAGCAATTATATGTGAGAAGTGGAGTATAGGTTGACACTAACGTACACACCAGAAATTGATAGGGGTTGGAGGATTTTTATGTATATGCAATTCACTGTGTCTCAGTGTGTCAGTGTGTGCGTGTGTGACTTGTTAATTTAGAACTGTTTCTCGGCTGCAACCTGCCTCTTAGGCAATTTGGGATTGCTTAAAATAAGTTACTTTTGATTTAACGGAGGTATTTTTAACTTAAGAAAGTAAAGTTGTTTACTTTTAAGTTGAATGAATGTGTTTGGGTAATTTTACTTAAAAGGGTTTAATAATTTTGACTTAAAGTAAAATTTTACTTAAAAAAAATTAAATTAATAATATTTAAACTTTACAAGAATCATGAAAAAAAATCTAGATAAGTCATAAGTCAAAAGTACCTAAATGGAACTTATGAATTAAATCAATTTTTTAACTTAAAGCCGCCTTAATACCCCCATTGTCAAACAGAGCAAAAACGAGTTAAAGCTATTTTTAGCTTTAAGCCCCCATTGCCAAACACCCTCTCTATTGGTTTTGTTTTGTTTCCTTTTTTAAAAGAAAAAAAAAACAAGAAGATAATTTGTATATCAGCTACATTAATATCTTTATAAACTAATATTATTAAGATCAATAAAATTTATTAATTTAATGAGATTATTAATTTATCAGATTAATTTACATTATCACTATTATGTTGGGATCAAAAAATTATTGATTTTTTATATTATTACTATTATCAGTATATTGATTTTATATTCTAGATAAATGGAAAATTAACGCATTAATTAATTGGATCATTAATCAAGAAGTATTCAATAATAATTGTTCTATTATTTATACTTTGCATAGAGAATTATCATATATCTATATAAATATATTAAAAATATTGTATAATTGATCAAATAAATTCAGTATCTAACTTTTAATTATGAATCAATCTAAAAGGAAAAAAAAAAGAAAATTATGAGTTAGCCGTCTAAAATAGTAATTATATATAGGAAATTAAAAAAAAAATATTTTTTGCTCAAGTTTCCACTTTTTTAATTTATAATTATTTTATTAATTTCTACTAATATAGCCAATTTTGACTATTCAACCCAATTTATTTATTGTTTTACTCAAGTGCTCTCAGAAGTTTCACCATTAATTCCATTTATAAAACTATACTTTATACACACCTTAATCTTCGTATTTAAGGACCATCTTAGTAATGCTTCATGTAACAACCCCAAATCCGGGATCAGGGATTTAGAGTAGTCACGATCCACTTACTCCTTGTCTTACATGTATTACTCGCAATGTACACAATTCACCTGCTTATGATCCCAAAATATATATCTCACACACAGAGAGGTTAGAGTCTCAAAAACGACACACTACAACAACTGCGGAATAAAAGATTATTATTACAATACCCAAATGTCTTACTGAATCTGTTATTAATGCCACCTCTAAGTGAAGGCACATCAACAACTTAACCCTCTGGTGCTCATAATCTTCTCATACAATTCACATTTATACATAGGATGAATAACAAAAGCTGCAGCCTGATCCAACTGGTTCATACTACTTCTGGGATCATCGCTAAAAACTGCTTATGAAAATGCCTTGCGGGATATGTGCCGTATCCTTGGCATCCTGCTTCGCTGCTATATAATATATAAAATAAATAGCAAGAGTGAGCAATAGTTCAGCAAGGTAATGAAAGTATGGTATAACTCTGCCTTTTAACTTACACCCAGAATAAAGCGGGTATAAGACAATAATTGTCAAAATATCTATTTACCGAAAGTATTTCCTTATCGGAATACATTCAAAAATAGTATTATCATAGTACCTCAAATATCAACTACTATCTTTATATGAAATATATATGAAACCCATACTTGCCGTAGCAATTTATGAAGATATGCATCCTTTAATGAAAAACTCGAATGTTTACCCTTACCGGGATATGATAGAAATTTGGATGCTGAAACCCTGCTCTAGGGAAATCACACTCAGCAGTTATAGATACTGCCAGATGAGAACGCTGAACTCCTTATGTAGGAGAAATTTTATTTGACCTCTGTGTCGGGAACTCACAAATTTTAGACGTGGATCAACGATGATCAGTCGCCGCTTACAGGTCCACCGCGGATCTTCTCTACTAGTAGAAGGACAAAGCTCCATCCATAATTGCCCTCAGGTAAAAGCTCCATCCGCAATTACCATGGGTAAAGCTCCATCCGCAATTACCATGGATGAAAGCTCCATCCGCAATCATTCTGGCGCAAGTTGGGCCAAATAATAATAATTGATGGATCGCTTGGCTATCGGTCTCTTATTCTAAGCTCGGGATCGTTCGTCGACGGTCCTGCACTGCCAGAGTCCCCTGGATAAACATCCGTTCGTAGATCTTACTCGTATGGTTTGGTTACTCCCGGAATCAAATGGAAGCTAACCGATAATTACTCATTGGCCTTTAGCTGAAATCTCAGTTTGAGCGATGAATAGTCCTTAAGGAATCAAGATTTAATCTCACATTTACTGAACGAAATTGGAATCCCCTTATAGTAGGGTTATAATCTCGAAACACTCTTTAAGAGTATCAACGAAGGAAAATAATAGTGGCTCTCGGACTCTGAATTCGCAATTCTCGATGAGTATGAAAGCGTTTAGACGGATCAAGTGAGCTGATAATAATCAGAAATAAATAGTTGGGAATCCCTATAATATTGGAAAATATTTTTGAAGGTCAGAAAATATTTAAAATAATTTTTAAAGACCTCAAATGATTTTTAAATAAATAATATGATTTTAAATCAATTAAAGAGATTTAATAAATATTTATTAAACAAATCTCTAAAATATAATGATTTAAAAATAATCCTCCGATAGTAAAAGAAATATTCAAATAATATTTCTCAAATCATTTCCATGTATTTAATACTTTCTGGAAATATAAAATAATGTTTATTAAAACATTCCTCAGAATAAATAGTATTCTATTGCTGGAATCCCTCTGGGTTTCCACGACTATCTCTATATCTCAAAACACCGACTCCCGGTCTAGAGTCGAAAACAACAACTATGCTCTTATCTCTAGAGCTACAAGGTATATCGGTTTATAACTACTTATCTCGAAGCTAGCATATAAACCAAAAGCCAAAACTCAAATTAACACGATATAACAATTTTTGCAAAACGTAACTCGTATATATGGCAAAAGCAGTATTATCCAATCATACTTCAAAAGTATAAGTTTAGAAAACTTGCCTGATGCTCGAGAAGTGATAGGGGTTAGCGACAATGTCGGACAATCTAGACAAGGTAAAAGAAAACATACTATTAATCCCCTAGATAATCCACTTATAACTCAGTGCTTAAACACGTAAGCGAATCAAAACCAATTCACTACTTGCTCGCTCTAAACTCATACTAAGTCCACGTTAGTCGACAAACACTTATGTCATAAGTTTGGTTCGAAATCAATCCTCGAATTCAAGTTATACTTAACCATTTAGAACATTGGTTTCTAAGTCGCGTTCTTAGTGGTTTTTACTTGCGCAACCTCTGTTGTCGCATTTTTATAAAATCGAAAAATAATCTTTTTGACTCGAACCTCTTCTCATACTTTTCTAACTGACCATAGCATTTATCCTCAAAATATCATATTCGAATTCCATTTTTAAGGGTCTCAAACTTAACCTCAACGTTGGTACATTTCTGCGACATTGTTTCTCGAATCGCTTTCACTAAAACGGTCATAACTCACAAATCGTAAACTCTTTTGACACGATTCTTACGGCCACATAAACTAGACATCAATACCTACTCAATATGGTCAGTGGTTACCATTTAAACAAGATAAAGGTCTTGGATGCCTAATGTCAACATGGTATGAAAAATTTGGGCATTACGACTCTAAATCGAACATTTCCATTTTGTAACTCCTTGAATAGGCCACACAAGGCAACCCAAACTCTAATATCACAAACCAACCATCATACAAGACCTCTAAGGTCAGTGGTAAGGTCCTTTGACCACCACTCATCACAAACATCTCAAAACAAAGCTAAATAAGCATGTATCTCCTTAATAAACAATAACTTTTACACTACTTGCATAAACTCCATTAAAACTCATAATAACTCAAACATGGGTTTGGTTTTTACCTTCCTTGACACCCTAAGAACACTAGCACAGCTTGTTACACCTTGGTGTGGCCTTGAATAGCTCTTACAAAGCCTAGAAGACAAGATGAAAACATGGAATTAGCTTGAAACACTATTTATCACTATTCATTAGCAACTTTGGAAGGTTATTTGACATAGCTATGGTGGGAGTTTGGAGCTGAAATTTTTACAGTATCTTTTACTCTTCAAGGGTTTTCTTTTGAGTTATAGATCACCAAAAACAAAGCTTGGGAGCTAGGGTTTTTGGCCCCTTCTTGCTGCTGGGCTGGAACTGAAAAAAATGGAGTGTTCTTGCTTTTTCTTTCTCTTCCACCAATCTTGACTTTGTCAACTCAATTTTTATGAAATATCTAGATAGGATCAGATGTTATGGCTGTGTATTGATCCTTGGTTCTTGTGCAAAGAGTATTCAAGAAGCTTGGTTTTGATTTGTTTTGTTTTTGATTTGATTTAAGTGATTTAAATCACTTAAATCCTAAATTGTTTTGATTTAATCTTTGATTAAATCATTCAATCCTCTTGATATAATTCTCTTGATAATCATGTAGGATATTTAATCTTGTTATGAACTCAATCCAAATTCTATAATTTATTCGCTTTATCGCTTAATCTCGTTATAAAGTTTCAGCGGTTTCTAGAACGCTCGTTCCACTATCTCAGTGGTTTTCGTTCTAAATTCTCAATTCGCATTTCATAAAATTATAAAATATAAAATCCTCAAATCCTCAATTTTAATATCTCATTTATTGATAATACTGATGTACGATTCACTGCCTGGTCAAATATTCCATAAAAATAAACTTTGGATTTTCTGAATTCCGATCGTCTTTACATACATTATTTACTCCGTTGATCACTAATATGACTTCGAAATATCCATACCATGTCCCGTACATAGGGTGGCATGAAAAGTTTCTTAGTCTACAAAATCAATATTCATCCATGAAAAACACTATTCATGCATGAAAAATACTATTCATCAAAAAGTGAAAAAAATTCCCGAATACAGAAATCAGGATTATTATAGTCTCCCGTCCTTAAAAGGATTCCGTCCCAGAATTAGTCGTTGAACGGTTGAGGGTATCTCTCCTGTATTGCACTCTCTAATTCCCATGCCGACTCTTCGACACTCTGGTTTCTCCACAGTGCTCTCACAAGTGGAACAATCTTGTTCCTCAGCACTTATTCTCTTCTATCCATGATTTCCACATGTTGTTCTTCATAAGTTAGATCTGGTTATATATCTACATGCTCGTACTCTATCATATGTCTGGCATATGCATTATACTGGCGTAACATTGACACATGAAACACATTATGAACATGGTGTAGATTTGGGGTAAGGCTAGCTCGTAGGCTACCTTCCCGACGCGTTTTAGAATCTCAAACGGCCCAGTGAATCTCGGGCTCACTTCCCTTTCTTTCCAAGTCTTATTAATCCTTTCCACGGGGATACCTTTAGCATTATGAATCTCCAACCTCATATTCTCTATCTTGTTTGCGCAGAAATACACCAACATAGCTTGCATGTCATTCATCAACATGCCATTTAGCTTATTAGTAGCAACACTCTCTTTATCTTTGCGGGTCTGATCCGCATACTTTCTCTGTCTGTCCTGGGCTGTCACTAGCCACTTGTTAATAAAATCTCTTGTCTCTCCGGTTTGTTGGACTAACCCAGGTCCTAATATCTTTCTCTCGCCAACCTCCTACCAACACAAGAGAGAACGGCAACTTCTTCCATACCAGGCCTCGTAAGGTGGCACCCCTATACTGGCATGGTAACTGTTGTTATACGCAAACTCAGTTTATGGTAAGTGGTCATCCGAACTTCCTTTTTCATGGTAGGCCACCAATAGCGCTCTTTTAAATCTCTATACATTTTGGTGCCGCCTAGGTGCATAGAATATCTCGAACTACGGGTCTCGTGTAAAATGTCATCCTTTAATTATTGAACATTCGGAATCCATCTCCCTCTTTTTGACTAAGGGCATTGGCCACCACATTGGCCTTCCCTGGATGGTAGTGTATCTGACTGTCATAATCTTTTATCAACTATAGCCATTTTCTTTGTCTCATGTTTAACTCTTTTTGGGTGAATATATACTTTAGACTCTTATGATCCTTATAGATCTCGCACTTCTCTCTGTATAAATAATGCCTCCAAATCTTTAAGGCGAAAACTATTGCGGCTAACTCTAAATCATGGGTGGGGTACCTCATCTCGCAATCCTTTATCTGTCTGGATGCATCACGTTTACCCTGTCGTGCCGCATAAGTACACAACCTAAACCTTTATGAGAAGTGTCACTATAGATTACAAAATCTCCTTTATCATCTGGTAACGCCAACACAGGGGCTGATACCAATCTCTTTTTCAATTCCTGAAAACTTTCATCATACTTAGGAGTCCATTCAAATTTCTCAGCCTTCCTCGTAAGTCATGTCAAAGGTGATGCTATCCTAGCAAAATCCTGTACGAATCTTCTATAATAACCTGCCAAGCCTATGAAACTCCTCACCTCTGTCGGTGTAGTTGGTCTCTCCCAATTTGAGACACCTTCTATCTTAGAGGGATCCACTAAAATTCCCTTGCTACTAACCACATGTCCTAAAAACTGAACTTCCTTAAGCCAGAATTCACACTTCGAGAATTTGGCATACCATTTCTCTGCTCATAGTGTTTCCAAAACAATCCTTAATTGCTCAACATGCTCTTCTTCCATCTTTCAATAGACCAAAATGTCATCAATAAATACAATTACAAACTTATCTAGGTACTTCTTGAATACTCGATTTATTAAATCCATAAAAGCTGTGGCTGCATTAGTCAACCCAAACGACATTACTAAAACTCATAATGTACATACCTAGTGCGAAACGCAGTCTTAGGTATATCCTCGAGTTTAACTTCCAGCTGGTGATATCCAGTTCTTAAATAAATTTTGGAAGAAATACACAGCGTCTTTCAGCTGCTCAAACAACCATCTATCCTGGGTAATGGTACCTATTCTCAATGGTGAACTCGTTCAACTCTCGAGCTTCGATGTACAATCTCGTGATAATATCTTTCTTTCTCGCAACAACACCGGGCTCTCCACATGGGTACACCGGGTCTTATCATACTCTTGCCCAACAATTCTTGTAACTAAGTCACTAACTCTTCCATTCCCACTGGGGCTATCAGGAGATGCGGCACTATACCTTGAATAATCGGTATTCATTCTCATGTCATCCAAATCGATATTTGGTAGCTCATGTCATTCAAATCGCTATCTGATAGCTCATTAAAACCTTGCACACCCTCCCAAAACCATTGTAGTTTCCTTTATACTAGGCGTCTCCTTTCTCGGCATCAACCATAAGAGCTAATTAAGTCTCATATTTCTGGCGTAATAATTTCTTAGTCTTAACTATTTTCATGAATCTCTGAATCTGACTCCGTCCCTTAATTATTACTCTTTTCCTTTACAATCAATTGGCTCCATTGGGTGCCAACCAAACCATCCTTATTATAATATCAAATTCTCCCATTGAAAGGGATCAAATCTATTAACAGTGTCGATCTCATATTTCTAGTTCACAACCTGGATGTTCTAATTTCACGGGTAAATTTCTTGATCGACCACATTTACTTGCAATCACCCGTTTTAGGGGTTCAACCTTAAGGTCTAATTATCATGCAAAATCTTGAGATGCAAAGTACTTGGCAGCTCTGGATCAAATAAAACGTTAATACTAACTGATTTAAGTAGGAGGGTATTTGTTATTTGAAGGTCCTGGTAGCGGGCTGCCTGCTGGAGGTAGCTTTATTATCCATTGGTATAGCTGGTCCAGTAGATGGACCTTCCTTAGCCGTGTGTCCAAGTTTTCCACAATCGATGTCTTTTGCACTAATGTAGTATAATCTGTTAATTCCAACATCGCCACGTGATTCTGGATCCATTGTTTCAGCCCTAGTTGAAACCTATGAGCTCTTTTATCTTCTGTGTCCACAACTCCGGAACCATCCTCAACAACTCGAATAACTTGGCCTCATCCTCTGCCACGGTCATGGTTCCTTGTTTTAACTCTAGAAATTTTTATTTCCATCTGGGTCTCCATATATTTCTAGAAAATATATCTCTAAAACAACAAGCTGAATCTCTCCCAAGTCACAACACTATCTCCCTCTAGGTTTTTCTTAGATTCCCACTAGTGATTCGCCTCTCCCTTCAGGAGGTAGGCGGCGAACACCTTTTTCTGATTCTCTACAATACTTAGTATCTTAAATGATTTCTTTATTTCTTTGAGCCAAGCTCTGGCCTCCACTGGGTCAGTGGTTCCATGAAATTCTGGGGGTTTCTATCTGACACCGTTATCATTGGAGTTTCACGACACATCGCTATTCCTTTCACATATATCGTTTGACCAACTTTCCACTTATCATAATATCTTTGAGAGAGAGAAAAAAAACTAATTCATTGATATGTCATCGATATTCTATTCGTTTTAAGGATCTGCTCTTGTCGTAGGCTATTTCGTTGCGAATCTAATTCCTATGAGCGAATTTTGACTTATTCGACCTGGTTGGCCTCCCCTTGGAAATTCAATAAGGATAACAAGAATCATGGAGGTTTGAAAAGATAGCTCCCATATCAAGAAAAACGACACACACTGGTGATCATAAGGTTATGAGTTTTAAAGTAACCTTATTTGAGATGAGAGAATTTACTGAGAGATCAATATGATCATAAGAACTCAATGTTGCGTGTCCCAATTAAGACATTACTAAAGGTAATTAGCCTTCTTGTATTTCATAACTCACAAGTGATGGCATCCCGTCAAACTTCTATCACACAGACAGATAGTCCTTGTGGCCCCTATAAGTATAGGGTTGTTCGTCTCAGTGGAAGTCGAGAAGTATGAAAGCAATGCAAAGTCAAGTTAATAATTATCATCTTTTGACAAATAAATTCTCAAATGGACACCTTGGATTAAAAGTGAACATGTTCCAAAGGTGCGATTTCCAAAGAAAAGTATAGCCAGAAAGATACTGGTATTCAACAAACGAGTGGTGATATATCACCATAGGATTATTCACTATTGAAGAAAAGTGGAAGTTTGAATAACATCATTCGACAGGGCTCCAGAAACCTGAAGGTAGGTATAATGACAGCCACTCACACAACTAGAACCAAGTATGGTTTAACACAAGTATTATAGAATAACTTCGAAGAGGGAATATATCCTTTATCAAAATTCTCTCTTAGAGAGATGTCAAAATAAATCATAGATAGGGGAGGTAATCAAAATAATTTGCAAATGGGGAGGGTATTGCCAAGGTCTCGCCGGATGCCTTTTTATGTCGGCTCCTCTAATGGATAATCGTTCGCTTCCAGAGCTTTTCTTTTCCATGCACACCCTAAGGTGCTCAATACTTATAATTTTGGAAAATATTTTTGAAGATCAGAAAATATTTAAAATAATTTTTAAAGACCTCAAATGATTTTTAAATAAATAATATGATTTTTAAATCAATTATAGAGATTTAATAAATATTTAATAAATATTTATTAAACAAATCTCTAAAATGAAATAATGATTTAAAAATAATCCTCCGATAATAAAAGAAATATTCAAATAATATTTCTCAAATCATTTCCAAGTATTTAATACTTTTTGGAAATATAAATAATGTTTATTAAAACATTCCTCAAAATAAATAGTATTTTATTGTTGGAATCCCACCAGGTTTCCACGACTATCTCTATATCTCAAAACACCGACTCCCGATCTAGAGTCGAAAACAACAACTATGCTCTTATCTCTAGAGCTACAAGGTATACCGGTTTATAACTACTTATCTCGAAGCTAGCATATAAACCAAAAGCCAAAACTCAAATTAACACGATATAACAATTTTTGCAAAACGTAACTCGTATATATGGCAAAAGCAGTATTATCCAATCATACTTCATAAGTATAAGTTTAGAAACTTGCCTGATGCTCGAGAAGTGATAGGGGGTCGCGACAATGTCGGACAATCTAGACAAGGTAAAAGAAAACATACGATTAATCCCCTAGATAATCCACTTATAACTCAGTGCTTAAACACGTAAGCGAATCAAAACCA
Source organism: Saposhnikovia divaricata (assembly GCA_036435485.1). Lineage (NCBI taxonomy): Eukaryota > Viridiplantae > Streptophyta > Magnoliopsida > Apiales > Apiaceae > Saposhnikovia > Saposhnikovia divaricata. Next base: position 58,782,454 of record CM071597.1, on the reverse strand, counting down.
ATTCACAACTTCCTCGCTCTAGACTCATACTAAGTCCACGTTAGTCGACAAACACTTATGTCATAAGTTTGGTTCGAAATCAATCCTCGAATTCAAGTTATACTTAACCATTCAGAACATTGGTTTCTAAGTTGCGTTCTTAGTGGTTTTTACTTGCGCAACCTCTGTTGTCGCATTTTTATAAAATCGAAAAATAATCTTTTTGACTCGAATCCTCTTCTCATACTTTTCTAACTGACCTTAGCATTTATCCTCAAAATATCATATTCGAATTCAATTTTTAAGGGTCTCAAACTTAACCTCAAAGTTGGTACATTTCTGCGACATTGTTTCTCGAATCGTTTTCACTAAAACGGTCATAACTCATAAATCGTAAACTCTTTTGACACGATTCTTGTTGCCACATAAACTAGACATCAATACCTACTCAATGTAGTCAGTGGTTACCATTTAAACAAGATAAAGGTCTTGGAAGCCTACTGTCAACATGGTACGAAAAATTTGGGCATTACGACGGCTCTAAATCGAACATTTCCATTTTGTAACTCCTTGAATAGGCCACACAAGGCAACCCAAACTCTAATATCACAAACCAACCATCATACAAGACCTCTAAGGTCAGTGGTAAGGTCCTTTGACCACCACTCATCACAAACATCTCAAAACAAAGCTAAATAAGCATATCTCCTTAATAAACACTAACTTTTACACTACTTGCATAAACTCCATTAAAACTCATAATAACTCAAACATGGGTTTGGTTTTTACCTTCCTTGACACCCTAAGAACACTAGCACAGCTTGTTACACCTTGGTGTGGCCTTGAATAGCTCTTACAAAGCCTAGAAGACAAGATGAAAACATGGAATTAGCTTGAAACACTATTTATCACTATTCATTAGCAACTTTGGAAGGTTATTTGACATAGCTATGGTGGGAGTTTGGAGCTGAAATTTTTACAGTATCTTTTACTCTTCAAGGGTTTTCTTTTGAGTTATAGATCACCAAAAACAAAGCTTGGGAGCTAGGGTTTTTGGCCCCTTCTTGCTGCTGGGCTGGAACTGAAAAAAATGGAGTGTTCTTGCTTTTTCTTTCTCTTCCACCAATCTTGACTCTGTCAACTCAATTTTTATGAAATATCTAGATAGGATCAGATGTTATGGCTGTGTATTGATCCTTGGTTCTTGTGCAAAGAGTATTCAAGATGCTTGGTTTTGATTTGTTTTCGATTTGATTTAAGTGATTTAAATCACTTAAATCCTAAATTGTTTTGATTTATTCTTTGATTAAATCATTCAATCCTCTTGATATAATTCTCTTGATGATCATGTAGAATATTTAATCTTGTTATGAACTCAATCCAAATTTCATAATTTATTCGCTTTATCGCTTAATCTCGTTATAAAGTTTCAGCGGTTTCTAGAACGCTCGTTGCACTATCTCAGTGGTTTTCGTTCTTAATTTTCAAATCGCATTTCATAAAATTATAAAATATAAAATCCTCAAATCCTCAATTTTAATATCTCATTTCTTGATAATACTGTGTACGATTCATTGTCCGGTCAAATATTCCATAAAAATAAATTTTGGATTTTCTGAATTCCGATCGTCTTTACATACACTTATTTACTCCGTTGATCACTAATATGACTTCGATATATCCATACCATGTCCCGTACATAGGATGACATGAAAAGTTTCTTAGTCTACAAAATCACTATTCATCCATGAAAAACACTATTCATGCATGAAAAACACTATTCATCAAAAAGTTAAAAAAATATCCCGAATACAGAAATCTGGATTATTACACTTCATATCATTCTCAAGGAAGTATTAGTATGTTCATCAATTTGGTCTTCTCCTTCAAAAGGAGTGATGAGCTTTTCTGCCTATGCAATTCTATCCTTTTGCCGCAATCACCATCTATTCCTGGTACTTAATTTGCAAATTTAGCTCAAAGGTAATCTAAATTTAACCCATGTTTGAACAATACTTTGGAATGTTACGGAGATCTTAAAAGCATTGCTAACAACCTCAACTGTTGGTTTTACTGCAGCTCTTTGGGCGTCCACAGTGGCTTACTGTAAGATGTCGATCACATAGCTACATCAACAAGGTGACATAATATATCAAATTCCTCAATTTTGGAATTAATGATCAAGTTTTCTCTAATGAAAATGTCCTAATATTAAATTATAAATCATCTACAATCTGATACTGAAATGGTAAGCGTGGCAATAGGTAAAAGAGGAGATGATTAGTAGAGGTTGCCAAATATTTAGTGGTTGCCCAGTACAATCTGTTACAACAGTTGATGGGGGTAAGTGCTTGAGTTCATATTATCAGCTAATGTGATATGGTACCTTATCTTAATGTTTATTTGAATTCAAATTTCTTTGTTTTAGGGACTATATTTAACTTCATCTTACAGCACTATGCCTTTTTAATGTATTGGTCTAAAAAGTATAGTGCCAATCCAAAACTCAAGTTTCTGAAAAGTATATGCAGAAAATATTGTTAACTGAATCTTGCTTAGATCATTCAGAGACTTTTAACTCATGTGAAGGCTGATAAGTACTCTGGTGCAGCCTATAGAAAGAGAGGATGCTCTTTATTCTGATTTGCTGGCCTACAAAAGAGATTTAAAGAACAAAAAAACTAACTTCATCTCCAAACATAAGATCCAGATCGATGCTAGAAATTCAGTCCGCTGGTAAAGACTTTGCAGAGCCAAAGGTATTGTTTATTTAACATATATCTCTTTAGAAGCTGGACTATTCCCGACCTTTTAGTTCAATGAAACCATGGTAACATTTTATTTATATGATATGTTTTTAGCAGCGATAATCTACACCATTAGCGGGACGAGTTCCATACTGCTACAAGTTAGTTTATCTTAAAGCATACTTTGTCAAAATGTGTAAGTTGGTAAATTGTTCCTGGCTATAAATGAACTGTTGCAGCATCATTTAAGTTTACGAAAATTTACATCAATGAATTAGTCGATTTATAGGAGTCTCAAAAGAGCCAATATGTATAGTAAAATTGTTTGCTTACAGGACTTGAGAAATGACAGCTGGAAACTCTTAATCTCGCATAAACTATGATAATTGTTACGGATAATATGGGCATCTTAGTAATCAGAATTTTATAGAGCAATGTGGAAAATTTAAAAGAGATTCCAAAACTCATGTAATAAAATGGACTAATAAAAACTAGCACATAAATTTTCATGTTTTGTCAACAATGATTTTATTTTTAATTACTAAAAGTTTTCCTTTATATATATATATATATATATAGTACTGAATTTCATGTTCATTAGCTGTTAGGGAGCAAAACCCGAGATAATCAACTAATGCAAAGCACACACAACAAAATTATATGACACGGAAAACCCGCGTCCCAACTTGTATTATTAATCCAAACAATAATCAATAATACAATCAATCTCACCAAACGGTGTTTCACTCACACGATACTTAAGCCAAACAATACTCAAGCATACCTAACAAACATAATAGGACTATGTATATATAGCCATCACAAACTTAGCCACCAAGATATCCTAATCATACTTGGTTTCCAATTACAATCCTTATCATACTTGGTATCTAAATATACCATCTATAATAATTATCTAAACATATAATTATTACCCAATCCATATATGTTTTGGATCACCAAAACCCATACTATTGTATTGGGCTAAAAACCCAACAATCCTCCCCTTCAACCCAATACAATTTCATAACCGAATTAACGGTCACCATCAAGCCAACGACGTCCATCCGTCAATGCCTCCCCTTGAACCATAGCCTCTCCTTCTAGCACAAAAAGATTCCTCTTGTTCTTCCAACATTTGAGTATCTCTAAATCCTTTTTAGTGACCTCCAACATACCGTTCTTCATCATAACAGTGTGTCCCAAATCAACTAATTTACCCAATGAAATTAGATTTCGATTTAACTCCGGTACGTACCTTACTTGAGTTAACCTCCGAACACGACCATTATGAAGTTTCATTGTTACCTCACCAATGCCATCAACCTTTACCCTTTTACCGTTTGGTAAAGTTACCATCTTTCTCTCACACTTCTCGTAAGACGAGAACCACTCCTTCCTAACACATATGTGATGAGAACATCCCGAGTCAAGCACCCATTCTTCTTTCGATCCCTTATCTTCTTGAACCAGAAGAGCATCTTCATCAGCTGCTACAAGCGAAACACTACTCGCTCCTTGAGTTTTCTTTAACTCCTTCAAATCTTCTCTTACTTGTGGACACGTGTATTGTACATGACCCAATTCTCCACAATAAAAACACTTGATATTAGGATTACGTTTCTTAGCATACATCTTATTCTTGTCACGTGCATCTACCACAAGTGCACTTCCATCAGATACGTCACTCGATCCTTGCTTCATCAATCTTTTGGTCTCTAAAAGAACGACAATGGTCTCATCCAAATCTAACATCGTTTTCCCAACCAATAAAGAAGTAATCACAGTACTGTACTTCTTTGGTAGAGACACAAGTAGAAGAACAGCTTTGTCCCCATCCTTTAAATTTTCATCCAAATTATTCAGCTGGTTAATCAATCCATTAAGACGATTTAGATGATCTCTTAAATCTCCATCTTCTTCCATCTTGAGCCCGAACAAATCTTTCTTGAGGAACAACTTGTTGGCCAAAGACTTTGAGTGATATGTCTTCGTCAACTTCTCCCACAAATTCTTGGGGTTATTCTCCTCAAGAACATCATACTTGATTTCCGGTGCAAGGGCCAATCGTATTGTCGATGCCGCACGTAACTTCATGTCTTGCCACTTTGAAATTTCCACATCAGTAGGCTTCTTATCTTCAAGAGTCGCATATAACCCTCGTTGAATTAACAGATCTTTCACTGTGCTCTGCCATAACGTAAAATTGTTTCTTCCATTAAACAATTCAATCTCGAATTTTCCTCCACCCATATCCATCACGAACCTAGCTTTGATACCACTTGTTAGGGAGCAAAACCCGAGATAATCAACTAATGCAAAGCACACACAACAAAATTATATGACACGGAAAACCCGCGTCCTAACTTGTATTATTAATCCAAACAATAATCAATAATACAATCAATCTCACCAAACGGTGTTTCACTCACACGATACTTAAGCCAAACAATACTCAAGCATACCTAACAAACATAATAGGACTATGTATATATAGCCATCACAAACTTAGCCACCAAGATATCCTAATCATACTTGGTTTCCAGTTACAATCCTTATCATACTTGGTATCTAAATATACCATCTATAATAATTATCTAAACATATAATTATTAGCCAATCCATATATGTTTTGGATCACCAAAACCCATACTATTGTATTGGGCTGAAAACCCAACATTAGCTTGATTTCTGTCCATTTTCTCTAATAGTTATTGATAATTATCATTGTTGTGCTTTTGTACAAGTCCGTGTGCATAATAAAAAGACAGAAAGAAGTAATCTATTCCATTAGCACAGGTTCCTAATGCATAAATATCTAGAATATTTTTGAAATTCGGCAACCTTAATATAACATATGTAGAATTTATTTTGGTAGCTTTTGATCCAAAAGATCAACCAACTGTTGTAAAGGTTGCAATTTATTTTAGTATAAATGGCTTGGTGCTTACATTTAATAGCTGGGTACTTATATGATTGCAATTACATCAAGTCATTTGTTTGTGGATATCAATGTGATTCTATTTAGTTTCATCTTAATGTCATTTTTGTTGGTGATTATCTTTATTTCCTTTTAGTTTATTTAGGTGAACATAACTTGCTTCTTAACAAGCTGTAAATATGATTTCTTCTTTGAAGCACCAGTAGAGTAGAACAAAATTGTAAAAATCCTTCAATTTAGAACTTAAATAATGGATATAACATAAATATCGTTATATGTGGCTCTGATAACCAAGTTACATTAGTCATGTTTAAATTGTAAAGTATGTAGGCTTTTGGACAGTTACAGGAGCTTCTGGATATGGACATGAGATTCAGTCTCAATGGTCAGTCTCAGTAATTAAAAATCGAATAATTGAACGTAAAAATGCAAGCAAGCAAATAATTCGTAGCTCAATTTGTTTCTCTTTCTTTTCTCTGTTATTCTAATTCAATTTTTTTTCTGAATTTTTTGTTTTGGACAATATTTGTGAGATGTATTACAATGGATAATTTACGGAAAAGGTTGTTCTTCTGCAGGGCGCACATCATATACTATGGCATATGACACTTCTAAATTGGATGTGTTCAATTCCCTTCCAAATTTCTTCTTATGTCACTTATCATCTACAAGGCGTCTACTGAGAATGTCATACAACATTGTATTTCCTCTTATCCCTTCTATTGCTGATTTCAATTATTAGTTACTGAGAATGTAGTTTCTTCAGTGTTAATTGGCCTTGATCAATGCATTAGAGCTCAAGACCTGAATACTTAACTACCACAACCTTTAAATAGTCAGAGACATGGTGGGTTGAAGCTCTGGATTCTACCATCGTCGTCAACAATCAAGTTAAATACTGAAGCAACCATGTTTTCTATTGATGGTCGTTTTAGCACAAGTGGGTGGCTCGAGATGAAGAAGGAATCTTTATTGGGTGTCAAAGTGTTTAGTGGTGTACCAAATGTGGAGATGGTCGAAGCTCTTAGAGTGAGGATGCACTGAATTGGTTTAAATTTTCTGGGCGGGGGGTGGAGATGGTCTCTTCTTTGGTTTGGGAAATGATAGGGATGTCTAGAATGGAGATGCACCATGTTTGAAAAGTGTTGCAGAAATATTCAGAACTAAATCTATTTTACAACTTCATAAATTATTTTTGTAATAAGAATATTCCAAGAAATATATTAAAAAATGTGCTTAGTAAAAAATTAAAATTTTTCTTAATATCAAATGAGTTTAAGTAATGAAATATATAACTATATAATTTTTTTTATTAATATAAACAAGTCGATGGGTCGCCTTATGGCGATGCCGAGAAACTGATATAATATAAATATTAATAGTTAAACTTATTTTTAATTAAATATTTTTGTTGACTTATTTTACTTTATATTCATATCTCAATTATTTATTTATTAATATTAGGAGTTGTTTAACATGGTAGTTTATAATTTCAAAATCTATATGATATTAATAAGGTGAATTTAACTTGATTCTATTTTTCAAAATGTAAATCATTTAAGAAGTCAATGTAATGTAATTTACCAAAAAAATAATATACATAATTTAACAAGATAAATTTTCAAATTATTTTTATCAATATAAACGTGTCGAAGTTTTGCTTCAAGAATCAGTTACAATATGATATTTAACAATCGTGTTCCCTTTTAATTATTACTATTATTTATAATGGTTTAATTTAATTTCTCATCCTAACATTTAATTCATATTATATAATTTTGTATCAATATAAATTAACAACATATAAAATGTAAAATAATTTTATTAATTTTGTAAATTAATAAAATGTAAATAATTTTCAAAAGTATGGAGACACATGCTTTCCATAAAAGCAGCTTTTCCACAAAAAGTACTTTTTAGAAAGTTGTTTTTAAAGTTTACCAAACAAAATTTTACATAGCTTTTTCATCTAAAGTTTTAATGTTTTTTCATCTAAAGTTTGATGAAGTGTATAATTTGCAAAGTATCCAGATTTGTTCCTTTATAAAAAAAATTGTGATTGATCAATATTGGAGTCTCAAAAAGATTTGTAAGACTGTGATTGATCGGACTAAGAAATCTTTCCATACAATATAAAAATATGGACAAAAAAATTAACTACAAATTATTTTATTATATAATTTTTTTTATCATTTCTTAGAGTAACTAACGTAATTTTAAAACCTATAAAAAATAAATATATATAACCTTTTTTATATAAATTAAATTTAAATTTAATAAGTTATAAAAAATTGCAAAAATAAAATATTAAGTAAAATTGTTTTTTTAATTTCCCTAATATTGTTGATTCACAAAAATACTTTCTATTATTTGAAAATATATATAGATGGAAAATAATTTCTTATCTGATTATTCAATTACTTTACATTTTCTAATAACATTAAAATATTATATATTATATATAAGCTATCTTTATAAGAAAGAATATTGTTTTTTAGTTAAAAAAACAAATTTGTTAATTTAACCAATAATAATAAATCGTACACATAATCAACATACAACAAATATACAAGGAAGCTACGAAGCAAATAATAAACGCCCGCTCGCAGCGCGCGGGCAAAAAAGGCATACTAACATTTATAATGATGTATTTGTTCTATTTTTTTATTTTATATCTAATTTGAAGTGTTAATTTAAAAGTAATTTATTTTGTTAACATTTGTTCGGTATTTTAATGTCATTTGTTATAGTTTCATTTTGACTGCATTAGTATTTGAATTTATGCATTTTGTATGATTTATGAATTCTACTGGATTATTGCTTTGAAATACTTATGTTCAAATTTGTAAACTTAACTTTACGACTACCGAGAAAAAACATATTAATACCAAGAAGTAGTAAAATAAATATTAGAACAGATAATATAATTTTCCTTTTTTGTTCACGAGCTTAAATGATTTTATTAAACAAAAAAAAATATCAACGTCCGTGGCACGGGTGAGCATAGGAAGTTGAACACAATTATACTATAATAACATCAAAGTTAATATTTTCATTTTAAAAAATTTTACATCGTGAAATATTTCTCTTAAATTGAAACCAAATTTTTTGAATATTATAATTCTAGCAAATTAAGTACTTTAAAAATAATCAACGCCCGTTTAAAAATAATGAACGCCCGCTCGCAGAACGTGGGCAAAAAAAAATAGTAATTATAAATTTTTATTATTTTAGCCAATCATTTTAACTTAGAAAGTCTGAAGATGCTCTAAATCTCATATCTCATGTTAAAAAATTTACCTCATTTTCATAACTTTACATGTTTCCTTTATTCAATTTGGAGTTCGAAAATATTTGAATCAAATGTGAACACGAATGATTTGTTAACCATGTAAGTTTTGAATGACTTTTTGTAAATTTGTTGACCTAGCCCAATGCCAAAACCAGCCCAATTCTTAATAAAACAGTTCGAGACCATAAAAACATTTAATTAAATATTTTGTCATTTGTGATACTCCTATGGTTTTGATAATCACAAACAGCAAGCCAAAAGGCTTGTGATTAGATATAAAATAGTGTGTATTTCTGTATGCACTAACTTCGTTTTGCAGGATACTTCAGCTTACTGATTGTCAAATCAGTATCTTAAAACAACAAGCCAAAGTCAGAGTTCTATAACAGTTTGGCAAGCCATTTGCGCAGAGAGAGATCACAAACAACATGCCATTTGTCAACAGTCCAAAACTTTCAGAAGTGCGGAAATCAAGGAGTTTTTATAGGGATTGACTTCTAATCAGTTGTAAGGATTATTTAAATATGGAATACATATATTATATATGTGAGCTCATTTTAAACTTATCCTTTCATTCTAAATTGATTTCCTAAATTATAGGAGTTTGTTTTATTCAAAATCTTTTATCTCTTATTCAAAATCTCCTATACTTATTTTACTTCTTTATTTACAGAAGAACAGGTCTATATTGTTCTATCTCTTCTTCTTCTCCTTTCAAACGTTAACATTAACGTTATAAACAAATCTAACAAATTGAACGTTGGATTAGATTCAAACGTTGGAAAATTGTTGATTAGTTTATGACCGTTATGTTAAGGCTTTATATACATGTTCTTGGTTTCATTATTTCGGTTGCTGAAAATACAAGAACCACAAGAACATAAAAAAATCTGTATCTACTTTGAAAAATCTTTCTCTTTGATTCTCTCGAGCTCATTTATATATCTATCCGTATTGTTTATTTATAGAATCCATTAGTTTGAGTTGTATCTTTTATCAATTATATTGATCTGATTGTAAGTGATTAGTTGCTGGATACTTGGTTGTGAATAGTAGGGTTTGGTGAATTGTGCTAGAGAAGTATACTAGGGTAGTATAGCTTAGAGAGCAGATTCTGGAACAGGTCTATTCAGCACGTCATTTGTGTTAGCAGCTGGGTTAAAGGGAGATATATTATTGTATCTTGTAATCGTTTTATTATTGATCAATAATATATTCTCTTACCAGGTTGGTAAGGGACCAGGATGTAGACTATAGGGGATTAGGGGTCGAACCTGGATAAAACATTGTGGTGTTCTTTATTTTTCCTGCACTTTACTTACTGCTTGTGCATTCAGCTTACCATTTACATTCAGCGTACCATTTGCATATGCTTAAATTGAAATCAATAAGCTGTTTCTGGTAAATATTAAAATTGGACATAGCTAGCCATTTACACCTATTCACCCCCCTCTAGGTGTGCATTTTCATTGGTATCAGAGCGTTGATGTACTAACATTTCTATAATAGGAAAGTACAGGTCCTATGGCACACATTTATGTAGAGGGAGAATTATCAAATAAGCCACCACTTCTCATTGGCACAGAAAATTATGATTCATGGAGACTAAAGATGAAGGTGTTTCTGAGCAGAAATCCACTTGAATGGTTGGTTGTTAAAGATGGTCCATTTACCTTTCTGGATGAAAATGCCAAGCCAAAAGACGTTTATGATCTTACCGAGGCAGAATTGATAAAAGCAAGTTATGATGAAAGAGCAAAGTACACACTATTATGTGGTCTTTCAGATTCAGATTTTGACAAGGTCTCTTCATGTAGCACTGCAAATGATATGTGGGATACCTTAGAGATGCATTATAAAGCTACGACAAAATCAGAGGAAGAATGTTTCAAGCCGAAACAACAAGCTGTCTCAAGTGACAAAAAGAAATCAAAGGCTCAAATCACTTGGAATGATGAGGAATCTGTTTCCAATCAAGACTTAAGCGAAGGAATGCCAAATTTTGCATTTGTTGGCATTGATAATAATTCAGTTCGAGGAAATTCCGAAGAAATCTATGCTAAAACTGATTCTGAGGATGACGAGAGTGAGGTAAGCTCGTTTAAAGATTATGTATATTCAGATGAGTTATTTTAGAGTCAGCAACAATGCAGGAACTAGAAAGTGTGACAGTAAAGGAACATTTAGCTCTAAAGGCTGAAAACAGCATGCTGGCTGATAAGAACGCTTATCTTGCAAACATGGTTCAAGAATTGATGACCAAAATGATATCATGGGATCCAACATCTTCAGATAAAGCTACTGAGGTCAAGGAGTTGAATGTTAAAATTGGTCATTTGGAGGCATTCAATAAAATACTTCTAAAGCGAAGCAAAACTTTGAATGAGGAAATCAAGAAACTGAAATCAGACATTAAAGCTAGAGATGAATGTTTGAAAACATTCAAACTGAGAGAGTCCTTCCATGTAGAGTCTTCTAAAATAGATGAAATGGCATCTCAGCAAGCTGAATTGATCACTACTTTGGAGAAGGAACTCAAGGATTTGAAGTCTGAGATTGAAGCTAAAGATGAATGCCTGAAAACATTCAAGCTTAAAGAATCTAGTCAAGCCGAGTCTTCAAAATCTGTTGAAAAGAGATTTCAGCAAGCTGAACTCATCAAACAGCAAGTTGAACTGATCACTCTCCTGGAAAAAGAAGTCAAAGATCTCAAACAAGGCATGGGAACTTTTGTTCAAGGAGAAGACAACTTAAAGATAATAATGAAGAAGACAAATGTCCCCTTGGTCAGAGAAGGAGTTGGCATGAACTTCAACAAAAAGGATGATGCGTTCAAATATGAAGGAAGGAAGGGCATACCTTATAATTATGCTATGCCTTGGAAGACATGCAACAAATATGGTGGAAAAGGTCATTTGGAAAGAAATTATGTTGTTCAAGTAAATCAGAAAAGGAAATCAGCATACAAGAGTGGATCAGTCATAAACAAATCAACATACCAGAATGCTTCTAGCAGAAGACAAATAGCTTACCAACAGAATGGCAGAAAGCAAAATCAATCACCAAAAGTGGTCCAAATGTGGATCAAGAAATCTGATTTAAATGTCTTATATATTCTTGCTACTAACTAATCTGGACCCAAACCTATATGGGTACCAAAACATTGAGTTGGTTTTGTTTATTTTGTAGATGTGTCTTACTGCTAAAGTCAAGACAAATCAATGGATTCTAGATAGTGGTTGTTCTAGGCATATGTGCGGAGATAAAATCTCAGTTCATAAGCCTTCAAATGAAGAAGGGTGGAAGAGTTACAATTGGAAATAGCAAGACTCTTCGAATCCTTGCTACCGGTTCTATTGGTAATAGTAATATTGCCATTGATAAAGTTCAATATGTCAAAGGTCTTACTTACAATTTGCTTAGTGTCACTTAATTATTTGATGATGGGCATCTTGTTCATTTTGGCATTGATAAAACTATTATTACTATTGGTACTAACAAAGTCCATTAGTTGCTAAAAGGGAAGGAAATATATATATGTTGGAATTTGATATGCAGGAAACATCGTGCTGTTTGTCTGCAATAGACAATGATCCTTATATTTGGCATAGAAGATTGGGACATGCACATATGGACTTGCTTAAGAAATTATCAAGCAAGAAACTGGTCAGAGGGCTACCCAAGATAAAGTATACAACAACTAAGGTCTGTTCAGCGTGCCAATTGGGCAAACAAATTAGAAGTACAAAGAAAGCAAAGAAAATGGTATCTACTTCTAAACCCTTAGAGCTTCTGCACTTGGATCTTTTTGGTCCAGAATCTTATTAGAGTATTGGAGGTAAACAATATGGTTTTGTAATTGTAGATGATTATTCTAGATTTACTTGGATATTGTTTCTTCGTACTAAAGATTGTGCTTTTAATGAGTTTGAGAAGCTGATTAAATTACTTGAGAACAAGCTTGATACAAGACTCGTAGGTATAAAAAGTGATAGAGGAGGTGAATTCCAAAAGGATTTCATTACATATTGTGAAGAAAGAGGAATCACTCATGAAATTTCTGCTCCAAGGACTTCACAACAAAATGGAGTGGTGGAAAGAAAGAATAGGTCACTTCAAGAAACAGCAAGGACTCTATTACAAGAAAGCAAGCTGCCTAGGAGTTTTTGGGCTAAAGCTGTGAATACAGCATGCTATGTGTTGAATCGAGGTCTAATCAGGCCTATTTTGGATAAAACTCCATATCAATTGTTGAGGAAAAAGAAGCCAAATATTAGTTACTTCAAGATTTTTGGCTCAAGGTGTTTTATGTTCAAGAAAATTGGTGATGATGGTAAATTCAATGCTAAATCTTATGAAGTTATATTTCTTGGTTATTCTTTAACAAGTAGAGCTTATAGAGTTTATAATGTTAATAAGCGTATTGTTGAAGAATCTATTGATGTTACATTTCAAGAATATAACAATGATCTGCGAAGAGATGAGGAAGAATTTGCAGGTGAAAGTGAAAGTATGCAACCTCAAGTTACTGGATCAAATCAGCAAGCTAATAGTACTGCTGAAACTGGAAGTTAGCAAGCCAAGAAGGATGCAGATACTGAAAATCAGCAAGCTGGAAATTCAAATCAGTAAGCTGAAGTGGTCAATCTAGTTGAAGATGCAATTTTCAAAATGGCTAAAATGACTTTGGAAGGTCCTAGAGGTTCAAGGGCTATTGAGAAACTACCTCTCTATGATGGAGAAGATCATTCACCACCGGCAAAGATGAGAAAGACTAAACATGAAGAAATAGCTCAACATTCTTTACCGAGGTCAACAAGGATTGTCAAGAATCATCCCCGAGAGTTGGTCATTGGTGATATCACAGATAGAATCACTACAAGGAAAGGGAAGGCAAAATTTTGTGCTCATGCTGCCTTTCTAGCTCAAGAAGAACCAAAAATGACAACGAAGCATATTGATGTTAAACACCATTTCTTGAGAGACAATGTTGCTAAGGGCAAGATTGGTTTTTGTTTCAAAAAAATTTCAACTTGCTGATATATTCACAAAGCCACTGGCCGAGGAAAGATTTTTAATCATTCAAATGGAACTTGGCATGTTATCTATGTAAATCAGCACGCTGAATGGTATAAGCTGGTCAGGTTACTTTTTGTTCTATCAGTATGTTACAATTGGTATACTGATTGCATTGTTTTCTAGCATACCGTTTGTTGATCTTATGTTTTATTATATATGCCTGATTGTGATTTAATTTTTATTTGTTTTTTTCGATTGTGATTATATTTATGTGCTTAGTTGTGTTTTGATAATATTGGTTTCACTGATGTTTATCTGTTTGTTAAAGTGCTAAATGCTTAAATTGCGGATATATTTTTAGGATAGATATTCTTTGTTTTTATTCCTAAAAATTCTCCCCTAAAGTCTATCAAAGCACAACATTCACTCCAGTTGGTCTATATCACTTGCACGTCTACTTCTCAACTGATCAGTTAGAATTCAAGTGTTCTATCTCATCAAATCAAGATGACTCGCAATCGTTCTCGAAAATCTTACTTTTATATGAATCCATCTATGGCTAAACAAGGTACTCCAGAGGTGAATTTTGATGATAACTTTGTTCCGGACAATGGTGATGAAGTGTTACAAACTCTTGAATCTAAAAGGATGAAGTTTTCAATGGCGTTTACATCTCCTGAGTTTGACTTACATCTAAAGACAAATATTATGGGTGTTGTTACTGAGATTCAAAGTTTCAAAGATGAACACAAAGGTGTAAGAGAGTTTTTATTGAAAATATCTAGTTCTAAAGGTTTCTTAACGAAGACTACTGCAATTGGACTTGATGATCTTGATACGACTTCTACTGATGCTGGTACTGTTAGATATTGATTCAAGTGATATCAGGATCTGGACTACTACTGATCAGGTACTGATGCTGACGTCATCAATAATGCGATGTCAGTATTAGGTTGCTATCAGGATTGGAAGCTGATCAGGATTATGTGAAGATTTACATCAATCCAGAGATCAAGGAAGATTGATATATCGGTTCCTAATTTATAGGAAGGCAGCTTTCATGCAAGATATGTATTAAGAGTCGTATGTAATTGATTTAGTATATCTTGTGATTGATAGTGCAGCTGTGTATGTTATATAAACACAGTTTAGGTTTTACTTATTGTAATCGCTTACATGAGATATCTTGTAACCTAACAGCTCTCAGGAACACCAGAATTTCTTGAGAGAGTTTGTAACAGTTTTATATCAGAGTTAATAAAGATGTTATTTATTCATACTTGTGTTATCATTTCTGTTTAAGTCGAAAATCTTATACAATTGTATTCAACCCCCCTTCTACAATTGTTCATTACTGGGTAACAATTGGTATCAGAGCAAACTGATTAATTACAATCAGAAACGATCTTAAGATGTCGACAAGCAAGTATGAGAGTATTAAAATTCCTGTCCTCAAAAAGGCTGAATACCCTACATGGAGAGTAAAGATGCTGATGTATCTGGAGGCAACTGATCCTAACTATCTCGATCGGATATATGATGGTCCATATATCCCTAAGAGACTGGTTGCTAGAATAGATACTGTACCTGAGCACTATGTTCAGAAGATAAAGGATGAATGGACTCCTGAAGAAAAGGCTGAAGTACTCAGAGATGCAAAGGTGAAGAATATCCTTCATAATAGTCTTGATGCTGTCATGTCAAACAGAGTGATAGCATGTAAAACTGCTAAGGAGATCTGGAAACTTTGGAAACTCAATGCCAAGGCACTGAATCTATCAAAAGGAACAGAAGGGCTCTGTTGATTCAAGAGTATGAACAGTTTGATGCAAAATCTGATGAGAGCCTCACTAATCTGTATGATAGATTTCTGACACTATTGAATAATCTATCTCTGGTATGTAAAGAGTATGATCCAGAGGACTCGAACACCAAGTTTCTTAGAGCTTTTCCTGAGGAGTGGGATACTCAAACCTCGATCATTAGGCATCAGTATGATCTTAATGCTGTGTCTCTTGATGAAGTCTATGGGATGCTAAGAACCCATGATCTTGAGGTTCAACAAAGGAAGAATAAGAAAAGCAACAAAGCAAAGGTTGTTGCTTTAAATTTTGAATCAAAATCAAAAGGAAAAGCTGTGGAGGTTTCAAGGAAAAGTAGAGTAGTTGAGTCCAATACTGATCACTCATCATCAGATCCTGATGCCAATCTTGATACTGATGCTGATGATGACTCTACTGATTCTGACATGATGGAAATGGTTGCTATGATAGTCAAAGGCTTCAAGAAGATGAAGTTCAGAAAGGCTAGAAGACAAGGCAACTTTCAGAAGAAACCTTTCAATGCTGACAAGAACAGGTACAAGAAGAATGAAGGCAAAGGCAGCAAGTTTGACAAGTCAAAGGTCAAATGCTACAACTGTGATGGATTGGGTCACTTTGCAACTGAATGCAAAAAGGCCAAGACCAAAGTTCTTATCTCATCAAGCAAGGATTGGATGGACTCTTACATAGAATCTGAAGAGGAAAAGGTGAACTATGCATTAATGGCAAATGTAGATGAGATTGCTGCTCCTGATAATAAGGTATCTGAAACTGTCTTTGATTTTGATACTGATAATGTTTCTGAGTTAAGATCATTTCTAAAGTCTCTGCAAATTAGCTTTAGAAGTCAATCTCTTGAAAATGCTAGAATTATATCTGAGATGTCAGAATTGACTAAAAGAAATGATCATCTAGAAGCTGAGTTACTCTTTATGCAAGAAGTACAAAATGAATGTGATAAGGCTAGGCACATGAAATTAGAAATGGAATTTAAATGTACTGCTCTTGAAAAGGAACTTGAAGATGCTAATGAGAAACTCAGAACCTGGACTCACTCTAGAACAAAGACACACGAAATAATCACTGACAAAAATTGGAAAGAGTGTCTAGGTTATAAACCAGAAACAGATCAGAAAAAGAATAAAGGAAAAGTTATTTTTAGTGAGTCAACAAAACCAAAGATCTACAGACATGTAATAGACAACACCAAATCTGATATTAAACCTGTCAATTTTGTGTATAGTAAAGATTCCAATTCAGTTACTGAAAAGGGATCAACTTCAACTAAACAAAATACAGAGAGTGTGTCTAAAAATGTTAAGTTGACAAATTCAAAGAATGTAGGTCTTTTGTCTAAAAAACAACTGAGAGATAGAATTTGTGAAGTTACAGATAGATAGAAAACATCTATTGCTAAGAGAAACAGGAATGGTAAGTTGGAATAACAAAGAGAATAATTACAAGTATATTCCAAATGCACCAAGAAAAGTGTGTTTCAACTGTGGTAACTCTAATCATCTTGCTATTGATTGCAGGAGAAGTAAAAAGAAGGCTACTGTAGTTCCTAAATCTGACATTAGGAATAGATTAGTATCTTATAAACTATAGCATCCCTATTTTCACTGTGGCAGTAAATGGCATTCTATTTATACATGTGAAAAATACCATAGTTTGTACTACAACCATTATGATCCATTGCCAAAGTTTAATAAAAGTGAAAATTCTGGTAAAACAAAGAGTGTGAATACTAAGCATGCATTTGTTAATCCTGATAATGACAAAGTAAATTCTGATGGATCCAAATCTGATAGGACTGCTTTTGTTAAAAAGACTTTTGCTGCTAAAAATGTTAAATTGCATGCAAAAAGAACCCAACAAGTGTGGGTTCTTAAAAATTCTAACTGAGTTCTTTGTATTCCTGATTGCAGGGTAAAAAGAAAAATGTGTTAGTCATGGATAGTGGATGCTCTGTGCACATGACTGGAAACAAAACCTTGCTATCAGAATTTGAGGAGAAAGCTGGCCCAACAGTGTCTTATGGAGATGGCAACATTGGACAAACTTTGGGATATGGCAAGATAATCATTGGAAATGTCATCATTGATCAAGTAGCTCTGGTGAAGGGTCTCAAACACAATCTGCTAAGTGTTAGTCAAATCACAGACAGAGGTTGTCATGTCAACTTCTATGACTCTCATTTTGAAGTAATCAGCAAGGCATCAGGAAAAGTTGCCCTAACTGGTCTAAGGCATGGTAACATATATGAAGCCAACATCTACACCAATACTGATGGTCCCTCTACATGTCTTATCAGTAAAGCATCTGCAGATGAAAGCTGGAATTGGCACAAGAAGCTTTCTCATCTCAACTTCAATAACATCAATGAGTTGGTTAAGAAAGATTTGGTGAGAGGATTACCAAAGGCATTGTATACTCCTGATGGACTCTGTGATGCTTGTCAGAAGGCTAAACAGGGAAGGACATCATTCAAGAGTAAAACAGAATCCTCGATTGATGAACCATATCACATGCTTCACCTTGACTTGTTTGGACCAGTAAACATAATGTCCATCAGTAAGAAAAGGTATACTCTAGTCATTGTTGATGAATATACTAGATTTACCTGGGTGTATTTTCTGCACAGAAAAGATGAAATTACTGAGATACTTTTGGATCATGTGAGACTCATTGAAACTGGTACAAAGTACAAAGTCAAGATTCTAAGAAGTGATAATGGAACTGAATTCAAGAATTCAGTAATTGAAGAGTTCTGCAAATACAAAGGAATAGTTCAACAATTCTCTGCTCCTGGCACACCCTAGCAAAATGGAGTAGTTGAAAGAAAGAACAAAACTCTTGTAACGCCCCGACTTCCCAATACTAAAAATATACTTTTATAATAAATTATTGGATTTAATTAGATAAAATGGATTTTTAATACAGGGAAATTTTGGAAAATTTCGGCATGAAGTATTCGTAATACGGACTATCCACCTGTATTTTGACCCAACCAAATTCATAAAAAGAAAACAACTGCAATTCCAACTACTTAAGAAACATAAACACGACCATACTACTATGCCCTCCCGATCATAAAACAAGATCGGGGCACCACAACCAAAATTAAATACATATAAGCTGATAACCAGACATTAAGTCATAATACAACACCTCACTACTAACCCGGATCTCTAACAGGTAGTGGTATGAAACAAGCAGCTACTAACTACTATTTACAACATATCACTAAAACCTTAATTAAAAGCTACATATATTCCACAACTAAATACAACTAGCTGATACTATTATACAAGCCTTAACTGATCTTCAGATGTCCAACCTTCTAGCAGAGCAAATCTAGGCTGTCTATGGTCCACAACAAGTTCTTCTCCCGATATAGCTTCTAATTTGTATCTTTTTCTTCTTTAACTGAAAAAGGGTTAGAAACAATAGCAAGAAGTGAGCCAAATGCTCAGCAAGTAACAATATAGATGCAAAGGAATCAATAACAGAAATATGGATATAACATTATAGGGATCATTCTTTGAGCTCTTCCAATATTTGACAATTTATAATCCATTTCCAAGGTAAGGAGAAAGAGAGAGCAATCAATTCTCTTTTTATAGCATATTTCCACCTTTAAAACATTTTAATTAAATTAAGCTTTTTATTAAAACCGGACAATACGGGTGATCAGCCACGTAATGTCCCCATACCGGACACTAGGTCCCTCTGGACTTTAAAAAAAATTGGGTTCCCAATTAGGCAACACATTGGCCTCTATTGCTGGACTAGGACCACCCTAGCCTCTTACGCCAAATTAAAGTGCTGGACTAGGACCACCCTAGCCTCTTACGCTAATTAAAATAATTAATTAAATGTCCATATAATAAAGCAATTTTCGATGGATAGAATTCTTATGCAATAATTCAGAGCGGGGAAACTTTCAATTTAATTTAAAGGATAAGTGACTAAAAATCAAGTAAACAATCCAATTTAATTGTATAAGGTTCGCAAGGTAGGGTTCAAGTGTGATTCACAGGTATTTAAAAATAAAGGTTTATCAAGTTATTACCATTTTAGAGGTGTAATACAAGGCAGTATCGAACAAGGTATGGCTCGGGAAAAATAGGAGTATAAACAATAATGGTAATTAATTAATTAAGGACATAACAATGGTTAGGGATTTAAAGTTTAATTCAAGGATTACAAGGAATAGTTAATCTAGTGTGGTTTAAGGAAATGGATATGAAATAAGGTTTAAGCTAGTACAAAAGGTATATCACACAACAAGGTTTAAGGATTTAAAGATTAATCAAGGGTTATAAGGTATAGTAATTCTGGTGTGAATTAAGGGAATAGATATGAAATAATGTCTAAGCTTATACAAAAGGTATGTTATACCACAAGATTTGCAGTTCAACGAGAAATAGAATTAGCAAGGAGGTACAACAGTTTAAACAGTAATCTATGAGGGTAAATGAGAAGGTACAAAGGTTTAAGCAATAGTTTATATGGATTAACAATATAGTACAAGAGAATTGACCGATAACTTGAAAGCAGTAAGTTATAGGAATTTAAACAACAATCCATGAATAATTGAAAGAATCTAAACTTCGGTAGAAGGTTCGAGTTACTTGCCTTACAGAATACTTTTACTCTAATCACTTAGTTCCACAAGTTCTCAGCCTTAGCCTCTCCTTTACTCCTTGAGTCTACGTCCTTCGGACCTACACATAAAAACACTACTTCAGAATTCTATATAATGCTCGAACATCTAATCTTAATCTACCCTTGCGATAATCCACTAAATTTACTTACCTTAGTCATTTTATCTCTACTACATACCCCTGACATAAACATATAATTATAACCGGTAAATATTTAACAAATAATCACGTAAATAAAGCATAATCTAAATACCACTCCACACTAGTAGTACATACATATATACATATACTCGAGAAAATACAATTAAGATTTTTTAGAAAAAATTTTGACGGCATCCCCTTTATACGGGTAACTGCCAGTCGGACCATAACCGACACAATAACCAACAATTATCACATTCAAAATCCTCCGTACATTCTACCACTATCAATTATAATTTATAGTGCACACATAAAATATATATACAGATTGTTCTTATTAAAATACTTTAAGGACCATATACAATTATCACAAACCTTTAACAGCACCTTCTTTGTATTATCACACTACCTGTCGGAATACAACCGACCCAAACAATCAACTTAATCTCTCCTGTACATAAACTCGATTACATCTTTAACAGTTAGCTTAATAACCAAATCATAAATCTCATGCTATAACATTATCAAGTCTATAATCAGATTTAACACAAGATAAGCAAACTCTATTTCCAAAATTACTAGCAAAACAACTCAAATCTTGTTTCCCTATTTGCTATATCAGTTACTGAAATAAATTTAATAACCTACATAAATAATTGTACAAAACAAGGCTAGATACCAAAATTTTAATTTAAGATCATATAACATACACGCGGGCCAGATTATTTCGTAATTAGGACTTAACACCACATAAACAAGCATGAAATGAAACTTAAACATTAACCAAACCAATTGCAGCTAGAATTCCCCAAATTTGTTTCCACTGAACGCGCACAACACACACATCAATTACACATGTTGTATTGGAACACACACAGGAACCAGTACTATCGAAGATGGGTGGGGGGTGGGCTCAGCTTTGCAAAACATCCATCAACGATCAGATTTACTACGCACATACACATCAGTCATACACACACTGAATACACATACTCACACCACAAACAGTCGCATACTCTCTACATACACACAGCAACACGCGAACAGCAGGGAAAGAGGGGAAAGTGCGAGAGAGATTCGAGGGCGGCGTGAGAGAGAGAGAGAGAACACAGAGAATATAGAGAGACCGCGTGAGAGAGATGGAGATGGAGAGATTAGAGATTTAGGGGAGAGAGATCAGCGAGAGCCAGAGAGATTTAGAGGATTCGAGAGGGTTCTCAAAGAAACCCGATTGAAAATGAATTGGGAAGGACTGATAATTAGGGATAAAAAAAGAATGGGGTATTTCGAGATTTATTTACAAATTTTCTAACTAAAACAATTTAAAATTTTCTGGTAAAATGAGAAATAAATAAGTATTATTTGAGTAAAATCTAAATATCATTTTTAAAATGTAGAAAATAAAATTATCTATCTCCCCATATTTTTAAAATATTTTTAGGATCAAAAATGAATTAAATATGAATTTTACAAAACGTTTTGGTCCTTTAAATACAATAAAACTCTTAAAATAATTTTATAATATTAAAACACCTAAATTAATTCACCCAATAATTTTAAAAACTAATTAAATATATAAAGATGATATTACAAAATATTTCGTGATTTTTAATAACTTCGATGATTTAATAAAAATTTTCAAAGATCAATAATGCATGATTTAAATAGATTTAAATCGTCAAAAATTCAAATAAAATTACACGGACCCACATTTCACATATTCATCATCATATAAGCACGTAAACATGTTGTCACATAAATTCAATCCTAAAAAAATTCACCTCATACAATCCACATTTAATATTAAATAATTAAATAATAATAATAATAATAATAATAATAATAATAATAATAATAATAATAATAATAATAACGATATTTTCTAGGGCGTTATAACTCTTATTGAAGCTGGCAGAACTATGTTGGAGGAAGCTAAACTACCTACATATTTCTGGGCGGAAGCAGTCAACACAGCATGCTATACTCAAAACATTACTTTAATCAACAAGCATGGTATAACTCTTTATCAAATGATTAAAGAAAAGAATCCTAGTCTGAAGCATCTACATGTGTTTGGATGCAAGTGCTTTGTTCTAAGACCTCATCCTGAACAGCTAAGAAAGTTCGAGACTAAAGCTGATGAGGGCATCTTTATTGGCTATCCAACAACTAGAGCCTTTAAAGTCTACAATCTAAGAACAAAAATAGTCATGGAGTCTATCAATGTATCTTTTGATGATAAGAAGATAACAAGGATTGCTGAAGACTCACATGACAGTTTGATTTTTGCAAATGAAGCTACCAAGAATCCTGATGAAACCATGTCAGATACTGATACTCGATCAGATCCTGTCGATCCTCTCATTCCTGATGAGACACAAATTAATGATGGTAATGCAAATGTTGAGGGGGAGCAACAACAAGAAACTATCAATACAGAAATAACTCAAACATCAGGAGGAGATTCATCAGAAATAGATTCAAATGATAATTCTGACAGTAGATCAGAAGGAGATAGCACAATCTCAGGGGGAGCTTCTAATAATTCTAGTTCTTTTGAAGACAACACCAATCCAGGGGGAGCATCAAATTCAAGAAATGATTTACCACCAGCAAGGAAATGGACTAAAAGTCATACTCCTGATTTAATTATTGGGAATCCTGATGCAGGTGTTAAAACCAGTAGTGCAACACAAAATGAATGTCTTATCATAACTTTCTATCAAAGGAAGAGCATAAGAAAGTTGAAGATGCACTCAAGGATGCTGATTGGGTTACAGCTATGCAAGAAGAACTAAATGAGTTTGAAAGAATGAAGTCTGGAAACTTGTACCAAGGCCAAAGGGTAGGTCAATTTTGGGTACAAAGTGGGTGTTCAGAAACAAGACAGATTCAGATGGCACAATTATAAGGAATAAAGCAAGACTAGTTGCAAAGGGGTATTCTCAACAGAAAGGAATAGATTATGATGAGACTTTTGCTCCTGTTGCAAGGCTAGAAGCTATCAGAATTTTTCTGACAGATGTAGCTCACAAGAAATTCAAGGTTTTTCAGATGGATGTTAAGAGTGCTTTTCTGAATGGAGAATTGGAAGAGAAGGGATATGTTGACAAACCTCCTGGCTTCATTGATCCTAAATATCCAGATTATGTCTATAGATTGGATAAAGCACTTTATGGACTAAAGCAAGCTCCAAGAGCCTGGTATGAAACATTGGCTCAATTCTTACTGGAAAGTGGATTCGAAAGAGGTACTATTGATAAAACTTTGTTTTATTTGAATCATGGTAAGGATTTGCTGTTAGTTCAAATTTATGTTGATGATATCATTTTTGGGTCAACTAACTCCAAATTGTGTGAGAAGTTTTCAAAGCTAATGCAGTCTAGATATCAAATGAGCATGATGGGAGAAATGAGCTATTTCTTAGGTCTGCAAGTTAAACAGACTGATGATGGGATTTTTGTCAATCAATCAAAGTATACAAAGAATTTATTAAAGAAGTTTAACATGCAAGACAGTTCTACTGCTTCAACTCCCATATATACAACTACTAAGCTTGATCCTGATCAAGGTATTGAGGTAGATGCAACTAACTACAGAGGTATGATTGGCTCACTTTTGTATCTAACTGCTAGTAGACCAGATATCATGTATGCAACCTGTCTATGTGCAAGATTTCAGGCAAATCCTAGGGAACCACATCTTATTGCTGTTTAAAGGATTTTTAGATACTTGAAAGGCACTCCATCTCTTGGCCTTTGGTATGCTAGATAATCTGATTTTAGTTTATGTGGATACTCAGTTGCTGATTTTGCAGGATGCAAAATAGACAGGAAAAGTACTTCAGGCAGTTGTCAGTTTCTGGGAGGAAGACTAGTTTCTTGGTTTAGTAAAAAGCAAAAGTCTATTTCCACATCAACTGCTGAAGCTGAGTACATTGCTGCTGGAAGATGTTGTGCTCAGATAATGTGGATGAAAATCAGCTAATGGACTATGGTTTGTCATATTCAAAAATACCTATTTATTGTGATAACCAAAGTGCTATTGCTATGACAGGAAATCCAGTTCAACACTCTCTTACTAGCATATCAGTATCAGATATCATTTCATAAGAGATCAAGTATTGGAAGGGACAATTGAGCTACACTTTGTTCCTACTGATCAACAGCTAGTTGATATATTCACCAAGCCACTTCCTGAAGCTATTTTTATAAAATTGGTGAATGAATTAGGAATGGTGAACTATGAGAGTTTCTGAGAACAAGTGGAGATCAAATACTGATGATCGTCAGATCCTGATGCATATCGAATCCTAAGGAAAAATCAATTCTGATTCTAGTCAAACATCGAATCCTGATGCAACGGTTCGTTTATCAGTATAATATTCAGGATCTAAGTGTTCTTTTTGTTCTGTTTTCCTGATTTCTTTGTGATTATTGTTATTGACCTTCTGAAGAATGTGATTGCTTTAATTAGTTTTTCATATTTGCTACTCATATATTGTACTTTACAGAACAGTTCATAACATAATAAGTGTAGAAAACAATGAACAAAATTAGAGAAATACGGTTTTTCATTGATAATAAGAAAGAGATTACATGCATACATCAAATCTTTTTTTCTCTATCTATTAATCTATCAAACAGGAAAAGAAAAGTGAAGTCCAAACCACTCCATTGCTAGCAGCTATCCCAGATCCCATCTTTGCCACTTTATTTGGGTGGAAGTTGATAGGGATAAGGTTATTTTTGCTGACATATTCATTAACAATGGTTGGTGGTTTTGGATGAGGATGCCTTAGAGGAAAGCCACTCGAATGTTGCTTGGAGAGCAGCATCGATGTCGATCACTTTTGCAGGTCTTTCCTTCTCAATCTCTTCAAGACCGGCATCCATCTGCAGCCACAAAGTTTCAAGTTGCCTTTCCCAGTCAAAGGCTTCAAACTCTTCACGAGTATAACTAAAGATTCTCTTTTCTCTACGAGATGGATATTCTTTTATTTGATAAACAGGTTTGACATTTTTTCACTAAAATGTTTTCTTTGGAAGGGTTTTTAGATTTTTCTCAGGAGAGTATGAAGGGTTCAAGGTTAAAGAGATAGTGGACAATTCTTAGCGTGTTAAATAGAAGTGGGAGACTAACGAGGACATGAAACGCTTCGTATTCTGGTTTTTACCGGTACCAGGTATTTTTTTATTGTGATATTTGATTTCTCAAATTAAATATTTTATTACCATATTTCTTATCATTATCACAATTGTATTTCTTGAATGAAAGGTACGAGCGCGTGTGTTTCACTCACAGATACATATAGATACACATTGTAAATCGTGTCGCGTGCGGTTATCATCACTCTCTCACGTATATCAGTCCACTACTTATGTTTGCACAAATTAGAGACTGATACCTATTTTGAGAAATAATTTGTTTTGTCTAAAATCAATTTAGTTTTCTAAATTGTCCATTATTCTCAAACGATCAGTATTACATCTTCTTTTTCTCTCTATGCGAACATAAACCCTAATTTTCAAAATCTTAATTTCCCACACATTCTCAACAATAATGGAAGCCTCTCCGTTTATAAACAATAAGGTTGTAATCAAGGGAGTTACTTTTGCTACTAACAACTTCGTTGCAGTTCTTGATCATGAAGCTTTTCCCAATGATTTTCACATCATTCAGGACTTTATGGCCTCAAGCCTAATCAACTATGCTCTAACCCAACCTGCCAAGATCTCTTTTAAGTCTATTATGCAGGTATGGAATACTGCTATCTTTGGGAAAGGATCTGTATCAGGAAAGCCTCAATTAACTTTGAATACAATGGTGTTACACATTATGTGACTTCTGAAGTTGTAGTTGAAGCTCTTCACTTACCATCTCTCAATGGTAAGACTCCTAACAATATTCCTGATTTATCACTTCTTGAGTTTGCCATCAGTCTAGGTTACAATGGAGAGCCAAAGAAGTTTGGGAGCCTGTACAGAACCAAGCTTAAGAAGGAATGGAATTTCTTCTTTGATACAATCAGTAGATGCTTTCTGAACAAAGTTACAAACTTTGACGCACTACCAACTGGCTCTGTTAAAATTAGGTACTCTCTAATTCATAATATTTCTTTTGATTATGGGACTTTTCTTCTGAAAGCATTAAGTGATAGAAAAGCAGAAAAATGTGTTTATGTCTGCTTTCTTAGATTTTAATTGATATTCTCTCACTTATGTCCAAATGCTACATTTGAAAATGATATAATATTACCTATCTGTAGACTTTCAAAAAATAACATAAAGTCCTTAGTCAATTCTGATAAGGTAAATGGCTTTGAGGGAAATCCTTACATTCCTGATGAGGTCTGGCTTCTCTTGAAAAAGAGATTGCCTGATCTTTATGGCCCAGCAACAAGTGCTATGGGACAGGACCAAGCACATCCTGTTCCTGACACAAGCACATCACACAAACAGCAATCCAAACAGTCAATCAACTCTGGTGTCTCCCAAAAGGCATCAGTTGTAAAAGAAAAGAAATCAGCTAGATCTGATGTGTCTAGAAGACAATCAAGATCAAAGGATATTTCCACTCTGGCCCTCACTCAAAAGAAGTCACAAGAAGGTGCACAAGGGGTCCTGCTTAAGAAGAAACCTAGTCTTAAGGTTGATGATTCTTTAATTAAAATGGGTGTGTACAAAGAAACAGGAGAGAAAAGGAAGTTTTTACAGTCAGAGGATTCTGCTTCTGATTCTGGTGATGATACATTGCCTTTATCAATTGCATTAAAGAAAAAGGAAGTTACTGCAGTTGCTACTGAAGAAATGGCTATCTCTGAAAAGCCAAAGAAAAGAAGAAAGATTATCAACAAAAATAGTTATTACATTCCTCTGGAAATACAGAATCTTATTGATGATACAGAGACTATTGCTGAAGTCTCTACCAATCCTGACAACTCATCAGTTCTTGACACAACTGTCAATCTTGACACCTCTACTCCTAATACTTCACCTGTGAAGACTGTAGAGATTTCTGATTCTCCAGCACCTTCTTTTCCAAAGAGAAGAATCATTGAGATGTTTGTGGAAGAAGCAAATGCTATTGCTGCTCAGCTTGGTCTTGCACCATCACCACTTCTAGTGAAGAGACAGGCTGAAGCAAGGGTCTTTCAAAGACAAAAGAAACAGAGAATTACTTCACCTCTGAAAGGATCTAGTCCACAAGAACCTGAACTTCAAAGTAGTTCAGCAGCTACTGAAGATCCAGTCATACAAGAACCACCCACTCAAAGTTTGGGTGCAAAAATTTCTGAAGGAATAGTCCCACAAGAACCACTTTCTCAAAGAGAAGGTGAAGACAATAACATTCTTGCCCCAC
This sequence comes from Saposhnikovia divaricata, assembly GCA_036435485.1. Lineage (NCBI taxonomy): Eukaryota > Viridiplantae > Streptophyta > Magnoliopsida > Apiales > Apiaceae > Saposhnikovia > Saposhnikovia divaricata. The sequence continues at coordinate 58,754,480 of CM071597.1, read as the reverse complement.
AAGAACCATCTTCTCAAAGTGAAGATGCAGGCAAGCTCATATCAGCACAGGAGTTTCCTGACACTGTTCAAGGGATTCCTGAAATTGAATTTGACTTAGCTCAAAGTCTGGCAGATAAAGCTGCTCATGATTTGCACATTGCTAAATGTGATGAGGTACTTAAAGACACTTCATTTGAGGGAAGCACACAAGAACCTTTGACTCAAATTGTTGAAGCAGCTTCACAACCTCAGACTACACAAGAACCATTGGTAGCACATACTGATGCAGGTCATTCTCCAGTTGCAGATGTCAATCCTGATGAAAGTATTTCTGATCCAAATATTCCACTGCTCATTGAACCAATTTCTTCAAGACCAATGGAATCTATTTCAACTTCATCTGGTAACACTTCTATCTCTACTTCTTTTACTACTGATAGTATGATTATAGATAGACCTGATACAAGGGATACCTCTATTTGTATGACTTCAGTCCACTCCTCTCAGCCCTCTCTTATTTCTTTGAATTTGTTGAGCCAGAACCTTTCTTGTGAGAATGAGAGTGAACAATTAGAGAAAAAGAAGAGTGAAGAGAGGCAGTCTCCTGAACTGGCAAAAGGAGAGGTAGAACAGAGTGAGAAGTTTCAAACTTCCAGTGAGGTAGCAGTCACTATTGAAAGTGACTTAGGAAAATCAGTGAGAAGTAATGAGATCACTTTAAAAGAACAGAGAGATTTAGGAATTGTTTCTGTTCCAAATGCAGGTCCTCAGAATATTTCAGCTTCTTCTTCTGCTGATTTGAAATTAAAGGGTATTCTGAATCCTAATGATAATGAAAGTGATGATCTTCCTGATGCTAATGCCAGTGATAGCTCAGATGATGATGATGGTGAAGATGATCCTGAGAAAGCACAGCTTAATGCAGCCATTCATGCTAGTCTTGGTGCCACTCATGGATCTTCCAGCAAATTTATGGAATCCGTTAGTAAAACTACAGAGGGTTCAGTTGCACATAAAAGAGGCTTGATACATCCTGAGATCATTCATGATACTGGCACTGGAGGGAATGGTGAACGTGTTAGCAGTTATGAATGGGACAGTAGCTAGGCTAGTCCTAGAGAAACTATTTCTTTTGAATATGCACAAGGTCATGCTTACTCTGCTGCTAGAACTTTGACTGATAATTCCCCTCTACGAGATGTTGTGAAGATGTCTACTATTCTTTCTAAAGGTCTTCAAACTGAAATTGCTTCTATTAAGGATTTTCATGCGCATACTCGAGCCGAGTTACTGTGCAAACTTGAATTATCTGCTACTGGTTCTCAGGTTCAGATTCTGACAAAAGAGGTTGAGAAAACTAATAAGAGACTTGATTATCTTGAAAGCCAAGTTGACAACATTGAAGCCTCTCTCCAACTTATTTTATCTTTATTGACTGATCCTGATGTCAAAAAGGGGGAGAAGGTTGTCAAAACAAAATGCACACCTGATCTAGTTGTAAGAAAGGATGATGATACTTCTGGAAATGATGGTGGTGCTTAGTCACATGGAGCTGGAACCTCTGATGCTGCACTGGTAACAAGGAGAAGTTGATCTGAAACTCAAACCAGTCAGTCAACTCATGTTTCTAGGTCTGGAAAGAAGAAAGTGAGAACAATGATACAATCTCAAACTCTTATGGAAGAACAGTTTCTGACACCTGGTCAAGGTCAATTGTCAACAATTCCTGAGGATGATGTGTACATTGATGATGAAAATAAAAAAGCTGCTAAACCTTTCTTTCATGAACTTGATACTGGCACTGGTGAGGTTCTTCATTTGTTTCATAAAGATAAAAGAGTTGAACTAGCAAATGCAAAGTCAGCTCTTTCTGTGCTAGCTGAAGAAGACTTTCCTACTCTATCAAAAGAAGAAATTTTAATTGAACAAAAAAAACTTGTGGATAGTTTTAGCAATAAGACTCCTACTGCAGGTAGAGGAAGAGGTAGAGGAGGAAGAGGCAGAGGGAGAGGAAGGAAGCCTACTCAAAAGAAGGCTAGTGGAGTAAGGATAGAGGAGATATCTGCTGATATTCCTGTTGTTCCAAGTGAATTAATTCCACATTCTATGCAGGCTATTATACATGATGATCAACAAGAAGAGGAAAATTAGTTGACAATCAGGAAGAGTAAATTGGCTATGAAAGCACAGAATGTTGTTGTCGAAGTAGTTCAAACTGTTATTCTTGATAGAATCTCTATTTCTGATACAATTCAAGTCACAGCTGCTGACACTACTCAAAGTGATGCTCCTGATTCTGAAGAAGCTGATATCTTGAAAGAAAGATTCAGAAGATTTGAAAAAGAAAAGGAGATCAGAGGAAAAGCAAGAGATGTTGAAATTAAAGCAACCAAGGACTATGAAAAGAATATAAAAGAGTCTAACAGGAGGCTGTGGTATGATATCACAAGACAAGTTCAGGAGAAGCAAAAGGATAAATCTTTCATCAAGAAGAAAGGCATGATATGGAAGAAGATCAGTGATTGGAAGTATAATGGACCAGTTGTTTTTCAATCTGGTGGATTGATAACTGAACCCCCACTGGTTACTGAAGAAAAGTCTATTAACCATTCATTGAGTGCTAAAGTTGAATCTTCTGAGTCTGTTAAATCGCCACCATTGTGTACAAGAATGCAATCTGCTTTGAAGGGTCTGGAACCTAAAACGAGAGGAGGTATTGGGTTTCGTGGAGCAGAGGTTGTTGTTACAACACAAACTGATCAACATCCTCTAGTTGACAAGATTGGTGATGAGTTAAATATTGATGATCTATGGAAGCTAGAAGTTGTTGTAATTATTGCTGATTGTCATGGTGGTGCCAAGAAAGTGGAAAGATTGTTGTACTTCATGAAGGATAAGACTATCAAGAAATTAACTATTGATGAGGTTGTGCAAATCTACAAAGGAACTGAAATATGTTCTTTATCTGCTCAAGGGTAAAAGAATCAAAGTTAAAGAGATTGAAGTCTACAAGAACTGGTATAGTATGATCCTCAGAACTATCAGACAGAGATTTCTGGATGGAGGATCAAGGTATGATGGTAACTATACTCCCATGTACTTAAATTCTAGAGGCAAAGAAACTGAAATGCAAAGAGGCACAGCTGTTAAGGAAGAATACTTTGGTATGGAACAATTGTCTCTTAATGCTAATGGGAAGGAGTTTGCATATATACTATTGGGAGAATTAGATTTACCTGGAAGCTCAATACAAAATCTCAGGGCAGCTATTTATTAGATTAATGAGGAAGTTGAAGAACTCGAGAATCTAAAGAAGAAACTGGTTCAAATTCTCGAAAGCAAAGAAGAAGAGTTGTTATCAGATTTCTTGAAGTCGAATCTTTTCTATCAAAGAATTTCTGAAACTGTTCCTGATGATTTTTAGAAGATATTTTGTTTTTAGTTTTTGACATCACTGAACCAAGGAATTTGTGCTTTATTTTACAAAGTACAAATTGGGGGAGATTGTTAGATATTGATTCAAGTGATATCAGGATCTGGACTACTACTGATCAGCTACTGATGCTGACGTCATCAGTAATGTGATGTCAGTATTAGGTTGCTATCAGGATTGGAAGCTGATCAGGATTACGTGAAGATTTACATCAATCCAGAGATCAACGAAGATTGATATATCGGTTCCTAATTTATAGGAAGGCAACTATCATGCAAGATATGTATTAAGAGTCGTATGTAATTGATTTAGTATATCTTGTGATTGATAGTGCAGCTGTGTATGTTATATAAACACAGTTTAGGTTTTACTTATTGTAATCGCTTACACGAGATATCTTGTAACCTAGCAGCTCACAAGAACACAAGAATTTCTTGAGAGAGTTTGTAACAGTTTTATATCAGAGTTAGTAAAGCTGTTATTTATTCATACTTATGTTATCATTTCTATTTAAGTCGAAACTCTTATACAATTATATTTAACCTCCTTTCTACAATTGTTCATTACTGGGTAACAGGTACAATCAAAGACAATGTTGTTGTGGATTCTCCGAAGGATTCTTCAACTGATACTTGATCTTTTTTATATATTAAAGGGGAGAAATTTAGGAGAATATGAGAATTACTTATTTTATTAGTTCTGTTTTCAGACTTGCTTTTAAGATTCTTGAACTTTGTGTTTTTATGCTTTATTTGGTTTTATGTTGCTGAACTTGGGTGCTTAGAGTTTAATAATTGAATGTGTTTTATGAATTTTGTTTTCTGAGTTTTATATCTAGTTTTGGCATGTTAAAGAAAATATGTTGTTACTAACATTATGATGCAGGGATTTAGGGGGAGTTATTCTTAATTCTCCTAAACAGGTTATAATCATCAAAAAGGGGGAGACTGATACTCCTATGGTTTTGATGATCACAAACAGCAAGCCAAAAGGCTTGTGCTTAGATATAAAACAGTGTGCTATTTCTGTATGCACTAAATTGGTTTTGCAGGATACTTCAGCTTACTGATTGTCAAATCAGTATCTTAAAACAGCAAGCCAAAGTCAGGGTTCTGTTACAGTTTGGCAAGCCATTTGCGCAGAGACAGATCACAAACAGCATGCCATTTGTCAACAGTCCAGAAATTTCAGAAGTGCGGAAATCAAGGAGTTTTTATAGGGATTGACTTCTAATCAGATGTAAGGATTATTTAAATATGGAATACGTATATTATATATATGTTAGCTCATTTTAAACTTATCCTTTCATTCAAAATTGATTTCCTAAATTATAGGAGTTTGTTTTATTCAAAATCATTTATCTCTTATTCAAAATCTCCTATACTTATTTTACTTCTTTATTTATAGAAGAACAGGTCTATATTGTTCTATCTCTTCTTCTTCTCCTTTCAAACGTTAACATTAAAGTTATAAACAAATCTAACAACTTGAACTTTGGATTAGATTCAAATGTTGGAAAATTGTTGATTAGTTTATGACCGTTATGTTAAGGCTTTATATACATGTTCTTGGTTTCATTATTTCGGTTGCTGAAAATACAAGAACATAAACAACTCTGTATCTACTTTGCAAAATCTTTCTCTTTGATTCTCTCTAGCTCATTTATATATGTATCTGTATTGTTTATATAGAGAATCCATTAGTTTGAGTTGTATCTTTTATCAGTTGTATTGATCTGATTGTAAGTGATTAGTTGCTGGATACTTGGTTGTGAATAGTATGGTTTGGTGAATTTTGCTAGAGAAGTATACTAGAGTAGTATAGCTTAGAGAGCAGATTTTGGAACAGGTCTATTCAGCACGCCATTTGTGTCAGCAGCTGGGTTAAAGGGTGATATATTATTGTATCTTGTAATCGTTTTATTATTGATCAATAATATATTCTCTTACCAGGTTGGTAAGGGACCAGGATGTAGACCATAGGGGATTAGGGGTCGAACCTGGCTAAAAGATTGTGGTGTTCTATTTTTCCTGCACTTTACTTACTGCTTGTGCATTCAGCTTACCATTTACATTCAGCATATCATTTGCATCTGCTTAAATTGAGATCAGTAAGTTGTTTCTGGTAAATATTAAAATTAGACATAGTTAGCCATTTACACCTATTCACCCCCTCTAGATGTGCATTTTCAATTTGTAATGTAAATCAGTTCATAAATTTTTGACTTCCGTTTTCTTCCATTCCCATGGTTGGTTCAGACAGTGATTAAATAGTTAACCTTCAAACTTCTACATGTGACAAGTGAATTGTGCTTTGTGCAACACACATATAAGGACATTGATATAATACGTGAATATGGTATAAAAGCTTATTCCTCTAATCCATTTTATAACACAGTTGATTTCTTTATAGTTTAGGAGTTTTGATTACATAACTTAGAGTATTATTTTTTAATTTCTTTTATAAATATACATAAAAATAATATATTTTTATTCAAGAAAAAGTTTCAAAAAATAATAATTTTAATTGTATGTCAAAACACTTAAAATTATATAAAAAAAAAAATCAAACACCATATATAATGGAAATAGAAAGAATATTTGATTAACAAATTAAATCGAGTTGAGTCAACTCAAATACATGTTTGGTGCTTTAATTCTATCGAATAGCTATAAACTTTGGCTCAATTTGTTAAGGACGTAAGTGTTACAGAAATTGGGTATCGGATAAAATCGGTAAAAGGATCTTGTAAAGATTAATCGTTAAATTGGGGATTAATCGGAGTAAAAATCAGATGTATTTTAATATTATAATATTATTTAGTATATTATTATGATTCTATTAATTATTTATTAAGTAATGTCTATTTATCATATCATAAAACATATAATAATTCATATTTAATTAATACATTATTTTAATTCTATTAATTTATTTAAAATTCTTCTATCAAGAAGTAGTCATAAAGATTAATCTGGAATTTTAAAAATCGAATCGGCTGGGTACCTTATAGAGGATTAATAGGAATTAATCGATTGAATCGGGGATTTTAAAATAATGAGAATGTTAGACAAAAAATGTTTTCTACTTAAATACGATAATTGAAAAGCAAACTAACTTAAAGTTTGGAGGAGTCTCATCAAAATTTTAAGAGTAACTCCAACAACTCTCTTATATGATGTTCTAAGTTTAAATATAAGGGATATGGCACAAAATAACACTTCAACAGTGTCCTTATGATCCCTTAAATTACTAGGACAACCATCCTATATCTTATTTTTAGGGAATCACTAGCCATCCCTTATATATTTTTATCAATATAAAATTCATTTGTCTCTCCTCTTTTAACTTCTTTTCTCTCTCGTCATTACACTTATTGTCCTTCTCTTTCCAAATTTATTATTATAATGAAAATAAAGAACGAAATAAGGATCATTGTTGGAGTTGAAAAATAAAATCATGTCATAAATCATTAAAATTTATTATTTTATAATATTTATAAGAAACGCACTAGGATATTATTGGACTTGCTCTAAGACTAAACTTCTACATTTCCTGTTGTCGCGTACAATATGTTCAGGTATTAGGACAGTGTGATTTCTTACTTTTTTCATTGAACCTATTTGTTTATTTAATTCCACTATTAATTGAAATATTAAAGGTCGAGGTTTGATCGCTTAACTTGAGTTCGAGACGCACTTTTTTTTTTGAAACCAAATAATCAAACTCTTATATTAAATCGGAATGCAACACATCGATGAGAAAGGATGGTGTATCACACTATTCCTTACATTCAGACATAGAACCAGTTTCCCTAGCCAAAACATGAGCCATTAAATTCGCTGAACGCCTAATAAAATACACTGAATAGGACCCTAAGTCCTTAACTATAGAATGATAATCCTCAATAATAGCTCTCAGATATAAGGAATCTATCGATTTACTCTCAAAAGCTTGAACAACTGCTAGTGAGTCAAGCTCTATATGCCCACATGAAATCCTCCTCCTCTTAAGCCAAGATAGTGTCTCCTTAAAAGCCAACGCTTCAGCAAGCTTCGGGTCTACTATACCAGTCCAAATATCTCCATAACCCGCTACAAATTGCCCTTGATCATTCTTTAATACACAACCAAAAGAGCTTCTACCTCCTCTCTCAAACACAGTAGCATCTACATTGCACGAAAACCAACCCAGATCTGGCTTTTTCCACACCCCTTCCCTATCATTTAACTTCATGTGGATAACTTCATTACCTTGTGCCCATTGCCATTGAATAGAAAAGCACTCGCTTCGTTAACCACCATAGACGGAGATTTGAAATTCTTATTCCACAATACATTATTTCTGTGATTCCAAATTTGCCAGACTACCGAGCATATGATTTCCAGCTCCTTAGAAGATTTAACCTTAAAAAGATCCTCCATTATACTTTGAACAAATAGGTCTGAGCTGGGAATACCATCCGCCTTCGCTGCATTCCAACAATTCTGAGCAAAAGAGCAAAAAAATAAAACATGCTCAGCACTTTCCAGAAAATTATGACAAACTGAACAGATAGGATACACCTCAACAAAGCAACTTCTGAGATTTTCCAGCCTTGGAAGGCAGTTCTGCAGCATTCTCCACACAAAGATTTTCACCTTCAGAGGAACAGATAAGTTCCGAATCTTAAGCCAATTGAACTCAAACCCCAAGTTAATCATACCATATTCATTCTGACATAGCCTATGATAGCCACTTTTGACTGAGTACTCCTCTTTCTCCCCATCAATCCACATCCAAGAATCTTCCGTCCTGGAATAATTTAACGGAATCTTTTGGATTTGAAACACATCATGCTCATTGAATAAGTCCCTTAAAATATCTGAGTCCCACTCTATAGTATCACACCTCATAAGACTACTCACCTTAGCTTCTTCCAGACCTTGAGCCACCGGAGTTGTGATCTTTGTTTGATTCCCTCTGAACAGCCACGGATCCCTCCAAATATTCACTGTCTCCCCCCTCCCTATTTTTTTCACACTTCCACTACAGATCAGTTGATGCGCTGCCATGATACTACGCCAAACATAGCTCGGGTTATTACCTAAAGTGGCTTCTTCAAACTTACATCTTGGGAAATATCGAGCCTTTAAAAGCCTTGAGATAAATGAGTCTGGTTCCGTTAGAATCTTCCAGGCCTGCTTGCCCAACATTGCCACATTAAAATCATGAATACATTTAAATCCCATCCTCCCGTGTTTCTTTGGGAAGCACATTCTACTCCAAGCCATCCATTTATCCCCTTGTTCTTCTAAACACACGAAAGCCACCAAAATCTGTTCATTAGAATCTTGATATCCTCACACAACTTCTTTGGAAGTAGAAATACACTTGCTACATACGATGGTATTGATTGCACTACAGATTTAATCAGAATTTCCTTCACTCCTCTAGAAAGAGTTGTTCCTTTCCAACTTTGAAGTCTATTCCATATCTTCTCCTTAAAATATCTTAACGTCTCCCATCTATTACTTGAAACCATTTTTGGAAGCCCCAGATACATAGCATATTTTCGAACTTCCACCTGTAGAACCTGACAAACATCCGATCCAATTGAGACCACAGTCACTACACCATATATGACCTATTGCAAGCCAAATATACATATGTGTTGCAAAAAATGTTGCTATAGACATAAAAATTGCTAGTCTATTGCAACATTTTGAAAAATGTAATATAAACTACGAAAGTGTTGCAAGCCGAAGGATGATTTTGAAATTTTTGGAACAACTGCAATACTTTAGAAAAGTGTTACAATAGATAAAACGCTTTTGGTCAAATTGACCGAAAGTTGTAGGCGGGAATTGAAAATTTCATTGGGCGGGCTCAAAATTGGCTGAAAATTGGTAATAAATTAAACTTTTCGCAAAATTCTTACACATAATTTAACTTTTCTTACATAACCTCATCTTACATCTCTCTCTCTCTCTCTCACTCGTCTCTCTCGTGTCCGCCGAAACAAAAACACAACATCATCTCCGCGACTCCTCATCTCTGCAGCTCGTCTCATCCCTCTCTCACAAAAATATAAACTCACTCATATCTCTCTCACAATATCGATTTGAACAAGACCCCAAAAACGGATTGAGCAAATAACCAATTAAATCTTTAATTAAAGGTAAATTTAACCATCTTTCTCTGATTATATTGGATTACACACACACACACACACACACACACACACACACATATATATATATATATATATATATATATATATGTATGCCTATGATATTTTTCGATTATATGTTGGATTAAGCTGGTATTAAGTGCTAATTTATAGATTTTGTGTTAATTAGTAGGATTTTTGTGTTTAATTTGAGGGGATTTTGTGTTAATTTTGAATGATTTTATGAATCACACCGTAATTTTAGTAATTAGCAAACTTGAAAATGTACTATATTACATAGACAGTTTGTTGTTTGTTGTACTCTATTTGTTATACTCTCTTCTTGTATTGTCTCTCTAATTTTTTGTGTTTGTATTCTTTGCTCTGCCTTTAAACTAGGTTTGTAATTTTAGTGTTCTTGGAATATTTTTTTGGAATCTGTTTACTCTGCTCTTGTCTCTGTAATTTTAATTTTGTGTTAATTTTGAGTAATTTTAATTTTTAGTGTGTTCTGTTCTTGTCTATAACAGTGTGTTAAACTGTGGTAAATCTTTAAGTATGACGATAACATGTTAATTATGAAAAGAGTAAATCACTGGTTTTGGTTAACTATTTTAGGTCTGTATCAGTCAAACTATTAGCATGTGGACAGAACTCGCAAAACATGATTGACATGCTTCAAACCTGTTATGGTGCTGTTGGAAATCGATGGCTAACTTTGTTACAATTGATTACTACAAGGTACTAGTTCAGACATTGTTTTAGTTTTATGCATTAAGCCAGGATATTTTTATACACACATATATACATGAATTTACTGAAAGCAAATGCATGAAAACAAAGAAGTGAAGGAGGAGGAGCATTTCAAGCTGTAGACAGACTGAATGGGGAGCTATTGTGTGGCTGCAATGATGTACAGGCTTGCAAGGCAAGTCAAATATATATGGACTTAATCATAATCACTACATTTCAAGTGCATATTTGTGTGTATATAACAATGAGCTGAATGATCAATTTGCAGCATGGATCAAGTGCATGTACGCGCAGAGGAAGGTGATGACCACAACAGTCCTTTTGTGATAAAAGCTTAAAGAAAGCTTTTTTTCTATATTCTTTAATTCTAGAAACAGAATTATTATTATTAATCGAACCATTAGATCTGGGATTATTTGAATCAGGTTAAATAATAAAAAAATGAGTCAGTAATTATTGTGCAAAATTAGATTAATAATATTTTTGATTTATAAAGATACGATCCTATTTAATATATAATATGAATTGTTAGCATTAATAATTTCGATATAAAAAAATTTATACTTGTTTATATATTTCTCAATGTTTTTTTCCAAAAGTTTAATGTATATTAGTATCCAGGCTTATGAACTGCAAAGTCTCTAATATTCCAGGTACGCTGCTTACGCAGTTATATGGCTATATGTAATTGAGCGCAAATGATCCATTATAAATCTTGTCTAAATCAGTCTCTCTTTAGTAGAGCATTTAAGGAGTTAGGATTGATTGTTGAACAAAGTGTCGGGCCTTATAGGTATCTGTACAGGGTATAGTATGTGCTTGTAGATAAGAGATTATGTACACATATTTAGTGCTGTTGAATAAACATTTTAAATCATGTATCAACATGTTGATATGAGTCTCTAGGTGAAGCGTGAAAAGTACAAGTGTTGCTTGGGAAGTTGTCACCTAACCTGCTTATTCATTTTTGTTGCTGATCATACTCTCTTTCTAGTTTCTCCAGATGTGGCCACATGTGTGCTTGTTCAAAGTGTGCTAATGACTTGGTGCGCGGTGGAGGCAAGTGCCCACTGTTCCATGATACTTTTGTATCTTTTTTAGATGAGTAAGCTGGTTGCATATTCTTTCATCGTGTTCTTTAATTGGTGGAGACTGTAAATAGCCTTTACAGTGGTAGATAAGGATAATAGCTTGTTCAGTTTCATTGTATTCTTTCTAGGGCAATCACATGTGTTGTAGATAATTAAGACTGCACCACCTCCACCGTCAAAATTATGTTCTAGTGATAAGGAAAACGATAATGTGTCCCAATGGATGTCTGGATGTCTGACAGAGTTTTAGTGTGTGTGTTAATATCTCTGTAGAAGGTGATGAATTATATGTGGACTTCATTGCATTGTGTAATTGAAATAACAACTGGTATATTTATCCTCTCGTAAATAAAATTCTATGAGAAATATCTTTCCTGTAATACAATTACTGTTACTTGGTACATTAATTTCATGTGTATATATTTATTTTCATCTCTTCTTCCCTCCCATATGGTCATTGATTACTTACCCTTTTAAGTTCTGTTTACCTTATGCATGTTGTCTATTACATATTTTCCTTCGGCATTCTGGATTGTGGTTGAACATTATCGTATTCCTAATTCATCTGTCCAGGAGGTAACATAACACATGTTCTGTAGTGCATGTACTTAAAGCAAGTCCAGTGCTAATATGGCTATAGACATCGCTTATATTTTGGCTTTAAAAGTGACATGGTGCTAAAAAAGAACTTGATTTAAATCTAATATGTATCTAGTTTCATGAACTGATGATCACTTCATTTTTAGTGTCTTTTTTCTATTGTTCTCTTGTTTTTCCTTGTCTCATCATCTTTTATGTGGTTGTACTGACTACTGACTATAATCCTAATTACTGCAGCTGGAATTTCAAATATCAAAATGGATGAATAATGTTCATAAAGATAAATGCTGCTAATAAATGATTTGTTTTTTTTCTCTCTGTTGAGTAAGTAATACTAATATTGAGTGCCCTCTTTTTTTTCTTTTCATTTCAAGATCATTTACAGGCTGATCATTCCGACCTGATCCATGAAACTGTATCGATTCATAGCTATGGTGACAGTAGTAATGATGCTTCTTTCTTAGCTGCCAACCTTCCACTCTCTCAGGCATATCAATCTAGGTTCACATATTCTCTGTTTGGGCTTCTCTTTTCTTACTACAGAGGCTTGTATATATGCAGGTAAATACTCATGTCCTTTGCTTTACTTTTATGTCTGTCTATTTTGGAGTTGGAAGATGCCAAAAAAATATATAATTAAATATTATACTTCAGAATATAGCATTAAGTACATTAAAATTTTGAGGATAGAAGCCACATGGAGTTGGACTGAGCGCTCATATTCTTTTTCTTTCTTCTGTTAAAAGAGCGGTGAAATGGATGATCTTGTATAACCATTAATCAATATCTTTAAGGAAAGAAATCTGTTAGGCAGATTAACTGCATGAAGCTTGTAATTACCATGTAATTTTGATCCTCCTCATACTCACATAGTCAAAGCTGTCTTTTCCTTTAATTCAGAAAGTTATTTTCTGTTCCATGTTGCAAACTTCAATCTTCAAGAACATTACATATTAATCGCACTACCTTAGAGAGATCTGGAATAGTTATTTTTTGTATGGGCACTGTATAAGAAATGATGAACACACTTAGACATGTTCTGTATGAACACACTTAGAAATGCTGCTGCTGGTAAGCTTTTATTCATTATTACTATATTGCATTATTTATAAACTACAACAAATGTTGGGAATGCTTCTAGTAAGTAGTGTATATTTTTGCATGTATTTTCCTCTATTTTGTTAACCTTCCTGGTTTTAACTTTTTTTTTTGGGAAGGTAGTAGGGAACGAGGAGGGAGTCGTGAACGAGCAAGGGATCATGATCGTAAGAGCAGAGACCGTAATTATTGATGATCGTGAGGCTCACAATCAGGACGGCAAAAGTGAGATTGATGATCAATACTTTATTTTGTATGTGCATACTTTTGGTAGTAGGTTGGTATTTTGACATGAAAGACTAAATTCAATGTAGAATTGTGGTGTAAGTCGATATGTACGTGTTTCAACTTTAGATTTAGGTACTAGATGTAAGATGATATTGTGGTACAAGCCGACCCTTTTTGGGGGCATTATTGACATATATTCTGTTGGATTTGCTATCTGTTGAATTGGAAATGTAATTCTGGTTTGATATGCTTTTGTATTGGTTTATTGACATTTGAAAGAGGATATTGCAAATTGGACTAATACAAAGTGTTGCACATAAATGTTGCAATAAGTATAAAAATGGAATACAATAGAAACAAAATTGTTGCATATAAATGTTGTTAAAAAAACAAAAAGCATTACAATAGGGGATAAAATGTTACATAAAAATGTTGCAATAAATTGACTGTACAACACTTTTAATGAAAATATGTTACAAAATGGTGTTGCAATAGTCTATTGCAACATCATAAAAGTATCACTAAACATTACAAAAGTGTTGCACTAAAGGGGATATTGTAATACTTTAAAAATGTTGCAATAAGTAGGTAAAACGTTGCTATAGGGGTCTATTGCAACGGCAGCAGATGCAACGCTGAATTTTGGCAAAAACGTTGCAAAAACTTCTATTGTAACACATTTGGGGTCTAATATGACACTTTTTGGGCGTTGCAATAGCCCATATTTGGTGTAGTGAGTGTTATGACTAAAAGATATTGCTGACTTCTGAAAATTAATTTGTTGGCCTGAAGCTCTTTCATATAGGACAATACATTCTTTAATATTCTCTGCTTCACTCACAGTTGCTCGAAAAAACAAGTAGCAGTCATCGGCAAAAAACAAATGAGAAATAATAGGTGCCCCATTAGCAATCTTGCAGCCATGAATAGCTCCAGTCACTTGTTTTCTATGGATCAACGCAGATAGACCCTCAGCATAAAGAAGAAAAAGAAAAACAAAATTAAAAAAAATCGGTGTCTAGTTTTACCGGTTGTTTACAGAATTTGGAAAATAAAAAAATATACATAATTATGATATTGTTTATCATGAATAATCTATAGTAACAATCGAGAAATCATTGGTTTTACGATGAAATCAAGTGCAACGTTGCATATCTGATATGACATGAAATTATGATAAATATTTGTGAACATTAAATTGTGATTGCGATTGCAGTATATACATATCAACTTTTTTTTAACAATTGGACGCGTCACATGTTGGTACTTAGAACATTAAGATATAGATAAACATATATAAAAAAAATGTTTTAAGTAATTGATTGCATTACTATTAATATAAGCAAGGACAATTAAATTTTTTTGGAGTGAATGATGCTTGAAAATGAAGTTACAAGAAATACATTTGATGCATATATATTCTTGTGAAGAAGTATTAATTGTCTATTTTAGGTCAAATTTTCGTTAAAGAAGATGTTGACATTGGATAATATTAATTGGATATGTTATTAGGCATTGGTTCATACAACTATAAATTTTAATCCAATTTTTTATGTAGTATCATCATTTTGTCGTGATTATAGATATGACTTTTTTTGTAATTGATTATGTATATGTATTTTATATAATTAATAAAATTGTAGTTGATAAAGTGTTCAAAATTTGAATCTCACATCGATCAATTTGATTATAAATATTTTTTTATCTCAATACCCCCAAATTCACAGTATTTCTTTTTAATAAAAATCGTAAATCCAACCATAAAGATTAAAAGATCGCATAAAATTTATTAATTATGTTAAGTTATTTAGAAATTAGTATGATAAAAAAGTCTATGACCAATGTGTACCAATTTGCTAGCTCTTTTGGACTGACATGTGATGGGTTATTGGATTCATTATTTATTCGGTTGTGGGTTTGGATGTTATAAATGGTGTCAGAGCTCTATCCAGTCGAAAATGCAATGGCACTGCCCGGGTTCCGAATGTGTGACTGTGGGCTCGACGAGAACGTCGACCTAATAAGATAGTGTGTTTGTAACATCCCATATCGATTAGAATAAGAGTGTTTAGGACCTTTATATATACAAGTCAATAACTAATGTATACCAAGTTGCTAACTCTTTTGGACTGACATGTGGTGGGTTGTTAGGTCCGGTATTCATTTGGTTGTGGCCATGGATGTTATAAAATAATTTATAAATTTGAGGCATTATATACTAAATGCAAATAAATATAATTTACAATGTAAAAATATTAATGTAATCATTTTTTTGCTAAAAATATAATCCAGCAAAAAATTTGTTTAAAATATGATTTTAAGGTACTTATTTAGATAAATTTAATAACTTGTCAGAGATTAAAACAAAATAAAATGTGTGTGGTATTTGCATTTATTGATTGGGACGAACCATCATTGTGGCTGAGGTGGGCTAAAGCCCGAGTAAAAGAAAAAGTTTCAAAATTTTCTGTTAATATGTCATAGAAAATTGTTCTTGGTCCAGGTATAAAATTTTCTATTGACACTTAAATACTTAAGTTGTGAAATAGGTTACATTCCTTTTTTTAGTGAATTTGTTAGGTTAACAAGAAAAATCTTCAAAAAATTGATAACTTATTCTAATTTATTTAAATAAAACTAATGTTACGTGAAAATTTTTGTTTGGTTAATGAATAAAAAAGAGTTAATGAAAATAACTTACCTACTAATTAAGGAACTTAGTTAAAAATGATATTTTATTAGTGATCTAAAACTAACAAATTTATTTATCGTGGGGGTTTAAAACTTGTTACAATGCATTTTTGTCATTTGTAATTACAAAGTTAAGAAGGAAATAATAAGAAACATCAACAAGCTTCATTTTTGCAAAACCGAAGAACTAAAAAAATAAATAAATAGGACAAAGTTTTAGTTGCAGCATTCAAGATGTCTCTTCATAATATTTCATAAACGATAAATTTATTTTTCATTATTTTTGAATTTGTTCCAATACTTTTGTGTATATTAATAGTATGTAGGTGGTGGCTATTTAACGATCATAATTAATGTTTGCTATATATATATATATATATTGGTAAAGAATAGATTTTGATACATATGTTCAACTTTTTTAATTTAATAGTTTCTATTTTCAAAATTCTGGATTATTTGTTTTGTTGATAATAGTTTAGTGAAATAAAATAAAGTGTGGACTCATTTTGTTAAGTAGATGTAATATATATATATATATACATATAGTAGGATCTAGAGAGAACCCCTTAAAAGGAGAACTAAGAAAACTAAATTAAAATATACCACATATGGTATGCAAACTGATCGTTGGGAGATAGAGGAAAATGTGGTGAAATTAGATTTTAAAAAATATCACCGATTGATCGGAAAAATCAAATTAAAAACGAAGGGAATTAGGTGGTATTGTGTGTGTGAGGGTGTATTTGATTAGTGTGTGGGTGCCCCTGGCGGGACCGTTGATTATAATACATCCAATGGTTAGGATTGGTTCTCTAAGTTCTCTTTTTAAGGGGGTTCTCTTTTGAGCATGAGCCTATATATATATATATATATATATATATATATATATATATATATATATATATATATATATATATATATATATATATATAAGCATTGCTTCATGAATAACACATTTATATAAAGAATAATAAAGGACACCATAGAATCTTAAATGAAATCGCATTTGGTGCAAAATGATGTTAGTGCCGGAGGATGATATTATGAACTAAGCGTTCGGATGGCTTGTCAGCAGCTGTGTTTTCCAAACGATCAGTCCATGTCTTTTAGTGCTTTTATATCTCTAGTTTTATTGTTATGTTTGATGTCTGTAGTGAAGTCATCTATCTATCTCTTGTGGGATGTATGTCTGTTTCTTTGTTTTTTAGTAGCCAAGTGTAGTCTCCTATTGTTTTGTGGGTTTTAGGAGGCCTATTGCTTGGTTAACTCTGTTCTGGTTCCTTTTTAATGCATCATTTGTTTGCTTTTCAAAAAAAAAAAGAATCTAACAAAAATTAAGATCAAATATAACATAAGTACACATAATTTATTATTATAAAAATATATATAAGATTTTATAGTGGATTCTATTTAAATTCGATATGTTAATGTTAATTAACGTCAACCCGATCATATAACTCGCATTTACAATTAGTAAACTTCAAAGTATTTTTAAAACATCACTCAGTCCTTGTTTTAAAATAAAAGTGGACTTAGAATATTTTAAAACATCTTTAAATCGTTTTCTAGATTTTTAACAATTCTCACTATTTTCAAATCATTTTTTGAATTTAAAACAAATAAATAAAATATTTTTCAAAATTAAATAAATTAAATATTTATATAATTTGGACAAGGAAATAACTAAACTGTTAATTTAATAATAATAATTAATTAATTATAATTATGTCAATGCATTTTAAATTATACATGAATAAAAAAAACATTATTATTTTTTGCATTTCCTGTCATAATAGTTAAAAAAAAATTAGGCTCGGTTGAATAACGAAAGTCGGGTCCCCCCATTGATAATATCAATGGATTTTATATTTTGATCAGTGTTATAGAAATCGGCCATTCAGCCGATAAATCGGCCGATACATCGATGAACTTGCTACTGACGATCTAGTTCCGGTGAATCGTTGCATTATACGGTTTTGGTCAAATCGGGTCAAAACTCGGGTCAAACAAGACAAATCGGGTCAGTTTTGGCTGGAGAGTAGAAAACTTCATCGTATGCGTTTTTAGAGGAGAATCCGTTGATGCCTGAGAGTCTTCTGCGGGGGTAAGAAGATGACAAAGAAGACTCTTTTAAGGTAGTGTTTGGTAGAGAGAGAGAGAGTGTTGAATGAAACTAGGGCTGTAAACGAACCGAGCCGAGCCGAGCTTTGACCGAACCGAGCCGAGCTTTTACCTTAACGAACCGAGCCGAGCTTTGATCTTAACGAACCGAGCTGATTTCTTAACGAACCGAGCCGAGCTTTGACCGAACCGAGCCGAACTCGAGTTGTTCACGAACAGCTTCGATCCGAGCCGAGCTCGATCCTAGCTCGAGCTGTTCGCGAACAATTAATTTGTCACGGATTATTATTTCTATTTTTTAAAAAATATTTCTCGACGATCCAACCGTACGGATGTCAAGATATATCTAATTTAGTGATATTCCCAAATTTTCAAAAAATAAAAAATTAATTTAGTTGGAGATCTTAGTAGATCACTACTATTCTAACTAATACTAGTAACTAGTGCTTTGTCACGAATTGATGTTTCTATTTTTTAAAAAATATTTCTCGACGATCCAACCGTACGGATGTCAAGATATATCTAATTTAGTGATATTCCCAAATTTTCAAAAAATAAAAAATTAATTTGGTTGGAGATCTTAGTAGATCACTACTATTCTAACTAATACTAGTAACTAGTACTTTGTCACGAATTGATGTTTCTATTTTTTAAAAAATATTTCTCGACGATCCAACCGTACGGATGTCAAGATATATCTAATTTAGTGATATTCCCAAATTTTCAAAAAATAAAAAATTAATTTGGTTGGAGATCTTAGTAGATCACTACTATTCTAACTAATACTAGTAACTAGTACTTTGTCACGAATTGATGTTTCTATTTTTTAAAAAATATTTCTCGACGATCCAACCGTACGGATGTCAAGATATATCTAATTTAGTGATATTCCCAAATTTTCAAAAAATAAAAAATTAATTTGGTTGGAGATCTTAGTAGATCACTACTATTCTAACTAATACTAGTAACTAGTGCTTTGTCACGAATTGATGTTTCTATTTTTTAAAAAATATTTCTCGACGATCCAACCGTACATGATTATGATATTATGTGGCCACTGCCCAGTACATTGAATTATGGTTATTGTAACTTTTAAATTAAAAATGTTCCTAGTATATTATATAATTTATATTATAGAAAATATTGTAAAATTTGAAATTTTTTCGAGCTTAACGAGCCGAGCTCGAGCCGGACGATCTCGAGTCGAGCTCGAGCCGAGCTCGAGCCGCACAAGACAAAAGCTCGGCTCGAGCTAGTTTGCTTAACGAGCAGAAAATCGTGTTCGAGCTCGAGCTAGTTTAGCAAACGAACCGAGCCTAACGAGCTCTTAACGAGCCGAGCTCGAGCTTGTTCGCTAAGAGCTAGTTTCGTTTACAGCCCTAAATGAAACTATGAAAGAGACTGTGTTGAATGTTGGATTGTTTAATACTGTATTGAATGGGACAATTATTTTAATATTAAAAGAGAGGCGTGTATTGTATTGTATTGGTAGTATTGGCAGTGTTGCAAAACTGGAAGTGTTATGAAAGTTGATCCATTTAAGATTCCTATTTCCTCATTTTGATTTTCATTTATATTTTGATGTATATATAATCATATTTATTAATTATTAATATTAAATTACTCCCGATTTATCTTCTGATTAATCCCCGATTCGGCGATTAATCCTTGCAAGGTCATGTTCCGATTATCGTATTCTACAACACTGATTTCGATCAATAAAACAAATAAAACATGGTCATTGAGTGCGTCACTCTTAAGTCAAAAGATCATGAGTTCAAGTCTTAGATCCATTTTAATTTTTCGTAGAAAAATTTATAATGGTATTTTCGCAATTATATAAGATCATGAGTTCAAGTCTTAGATCCACTTTTATTTTTCGTAGATAGATTTATAATCGCATTTTCGCAATTATATAATAAATAAAGATATATTAATAATTTTATAAATATTTAATACAAATCAAACTCAAGTACGTGTAGGTACTTGAATTTTAGTCGAACACCTACAAAAATTAGGCTCAATTTATCAAGGATGTTAGACGAAAAATATGTTTCCAACTTAGGTTCTATCTCGAATTGTTGTTAAAAATTATTATGCTATATATTAAACTAAGTGTTGGTGGAAAAGTTTTGTTGTAAAATGTTGAGCATTGTTTGATAATATTTTTGGTATGTGCATGTTTGATGTAAAAATATAATAAAAACAATATTTTTGGTGAGTTTTGATGTTGAAACCAACAACTGCTTCTTGCAAAAGATGAAAAACAGTTTTTTCAAAAATATGCAAATCTGTTTTCTCTACAGCAACTCTTCGATCAAAAACACCTTTTAAAAAATATGTTTTAAATTTTACCAAATATTTTTTCAGCTGCTCTAAAAAAAAGTTGTATGCAATACTAATGCCAGCTGACATTGCCTTAAATTTGATAATATAAAACAAACTTTGTTTGTACAAATTTATCGAAACATTATATCCTAGGTATAAAGTTCATGAAATTATTTCTTTTTTTTTTTTAACGAAAAGTTAAGGATTTTATTACTGAATCAAAACCAACTCAATACAAAACAGCGGGACAAACCCTCGACTGTCGATACAACCAGGTTGAAAAAACAAATAATTTATTTCCTGATCGTTTAACACATAGAATTTAATAGTTCTTGAAGCTAAAAACGAATTCGAAGACATCCCAAGCAATCCAAACTGCACCAACATCCCTGAAAGCAGCGGTATCATAATTGACCGCATCACATAAGAACCATTGTTAGCCCAGTGTTCGGAAGCCTCAATTGCATAAATTGAGGTTAGAGAAACGACACTCCATCTATCCACAGGCTGGATACCAGCTATAGACATGCCGAAAGTGGAAACCCCCAAAAGATGAAAAATCTTTGGTTGTGAGTGGTGTGTTGGGCCGCGCAACACCCATTAACTCCACATTAGTATGATATTGTCTGCTCTGGGCCGTGGCCGTGGCCACGCACGGCCACGGCCCGCACGGATTTGTTATTGGGCTCCTCCCAAAAGGCCTCATACTAATGGAGTTGTTTGGCTGCTTATATTCAAGATAATTCTTCTTTATCTTATCGATGTGAGAGTTGGGTTGACACTCACTCTACAATCTCCCCTCAATCCAAGAACCACCAATCTTGTGACCCTTATACCGCCGCTATTCATCTGTGGCTCCTCATCTTGCGGGACACGCCGCCCGACCACCTCAGTGTTAGGAAGACTTTCGACACCAGCCATCCAAGATCTCCAACCGTAGTTCTGGAGAGCCTCCCACACCACAAAACTTGCAGCCCGCAACCCCAGGATCAACTTCTAACCATCGGCTCTGATACCACTTGTTGGTAGGGGTGGAAAATGGATAATACGGATACGGATTCAGCTATACTCGAATCCGGATCCATTTTTTACAACCGTATCCGTATCCGTATTCGAATCCGGGAATATCCGAGAAAACCTTATCCGTATCCGAATCCGGCAAATATTATCCGGATACGGATAATATCCGGATCCGAATCCGTTGTGCAAAAAAAGAATTTTTGTTTTGAAATTTGCATTATTATTAAAAACAGGCATATTTTGTAAAAAAACAAAAAAAACAGGCATATTAAAGAGATACTCAGTTCTAATTTACAAATTACGAAAACCATATAAATTATCCAAATTTGCATATGCAAATTTATATCAGAATAACTTCATTACACATCGAGAAACTTGCAAGTTCATCAAAATTCATTACAATGGGAACTCGATAAATACTATCACTCTCACTTCTTTGAGGTGCATCCTTCAGCTTCTTTGAAACTCTGTTGGGTCTGCAAAATTTGTTGAAAAGAATTATCAGAAATACCTGGAGAATGACAACAGGCATATCAAGTAAAAAATAAAATTAGTCAAATGGCCAACATGAAATCCAAGTCATTTATTTACTAGGAAAGTAAAAGGCATGAGATAAAAACTTTATAAAGATTTCCTGTTATCAATAATTCCTTGTGAAGTTTTTCACTTCGGGTTAATCAAACTTTATTCTCATTTACCTATGAATGATGCAGCCCTGTTTAGTTCAATAAGTATAAAATACAGAGGTACAATTACAAATTGAGAACCAACTTTGGAAGAAAAAAATAAAAAGTGGTCACCAGCAATTAGAAAGGCCAAACAGAATATGCTAGGACAACCTACAATATATTTAAGTACACAGTAAAACACAAAATCACAAGGAAGACAGTCTAGTTCAAATTTATGCCAGACATTTGAAATATAAAGTTCATAGTGAATAGGCTGTAGATGGAGTTGAACTTGAAGTTTTTCCTGCAATTTTATACACACACAAGTATAAATAATAATCAAAAGGAAAGCTTGCTCAAATCAGTTGGAGATGTATAAACACAAGCTACGCAAGTCTACCTTGTTCCATTGACAGTCCAAATCAAAAGCTCAGAGATGATTAGCCTGCTCTTTTCTTTAATCATGTCAATGCATAAAAAACACAATGATCATATATTCGTACCAACTAAAAACATTTATAAACTAATACAAACCACACATAAACATTTGAATTTAACTAACAAACAATTAACCAAGAAGAAAAAAAAATTATATGACAATCAAAATTAAAAATAATATCTTGAGCAGAACAGAGGATCCACAATTACCCACAAGCTAAAGATGAAAATAATTGCTGTAGGAAAGAATTGGAAAGAGGAGAGAGAGACTTACAAGGTTCAAAATGACAGAGACCTTAATGAATTAAAGATCTGCAAATAATAATCAAATAATCAAATAAATCGAATCTTCTAAAAAGGAAATACAAAACTATGTACTATATGCCATATACAAATAATTAAAGACCATACAGGCATACAAATCAAGAAACTTCAAATAATCTAATCTAAACTATATACTATATGCCATATACGAACTAATCAAATAAAGAATAGATAGAGGGATCGAACCTTTTTAGGGTTAGGGTTAAGATCGAACTAAAAAGGGCGATGGAGAGGTGATGGAGCGGGGATGCGGGCGGTGAAGATCGAAGTCTTCGGAGAACTGAAGAAGAGAGCGGCGTAGCAGTTTTAGGGTTAGAGAAATAATGAATTAGTCAATTAGGTAGATAGACTTTACTTACTTTACTACTTTACTATTTAGATTTTAGAAATAGATATTTGAACTAATTTTTATTTCATTTTATATTAAATTCATCATATTTTATTTTCAAGAGTAAATGATAAAAACTAAAAATATATTAAAAATATATTATATATAATTACTTTCGGATACGGATATTTTCGGATACGGATGTACCTATATCCATATTCGTATCCTAAACTCTCGGATTCAGATACGGATAATATCCGGTTGATTTCGGATATGGATAATATCCGCTTTTTCCCGGATACGAATACAGATATTTCGGATGGATATCGGATTTTTTTTCCAGCTCTACTTGTTGGGCCGCGCAACACCCATTAACTGCACATTAGTATGATATTGTCCGCTCTGGGCCGTGGCCACGCCCGCACGGATTTGTTATTGGGCTCCTCCCAAAAGGCATCACACTAATGGAGTTGTTTGGCTGCTTATATTCAAGATAATTCTTCTTTATCTTATCGATGTGAGACTTGGGTTGACACCCACTCTACATGGTGTGCTCTTGCAATAGTTGCCACCGTCCCAGCTTTGATGCGGACTTTCCAGATCCCCAAAAACATCAGTAAAATCATTCTCAACAGACCCAACACCGAAGAAAATCGGACATAATTAATCAAAAACATAAAAACACTCCAAAAAGGAGAGACAAACAACCACTCCAAAAGGAGAGACACACAAACTGTTGGGGTCCGCCCCGAATTCCTAATTAAGTTAAGAATCGTATTATGAGAAGAATTCTATTTTGTGATAATAGAGGTAATTCTTATTCTTGGTAGGAATATTAATTGTGGAAAGTTTTCTATTCAAGATAAGAAAAGATGGTAATTGTCACAAATAGAATTGAAATAGAATAGGATTAAAATATTTGTGGTGCCTATAAATATAGATATTTGTAGGGGTTTTGATGTATGGCAAAAGTTAGAGAGTTGTGTGCGATACACAAGAGAGAGCTTTTGTAATTAAGGAGAGGTGATTGTATTCAAGAGTGTTTAGTGAGGGAGCGACTCCAATCTTGTAATACATTCATATTTAGTGGATTTGTGATTTTACCCTCCCTTGAGGGGTTTCCACGTTAAATTGTTGTATTCTTTACTTTCGTGTTTGTTATTGTGTTTGATTAACGTTGATCTATAGTGGATGCGATCCTAACAAACTGGTATCAAGAGCTTGGGTTCGAGAAGTAGATTCGGCGTTAAAGAGAAGGAAATCACGAAGTAAACTGTTTGCGCGTTGTTAGTTGGTCTTGAGTTGATTTTCTTGGCTTGATGGAGGATCTAAAGTCGCTAAGGATTGATGCACCCAAGTATGATGGGAAGACGGATTTTACTATGTGGCAGTTAACCGTCAAGGATGTGTTAATTCAACAAGGACTTGATGATGCCTTAGAGGAGAAGAAGCGAAAAGATATGAGTGATGTAGATTGGGTGAAAATCCAGAAGAGAGCGGCGAGTACAATCAGGCTGGCACTTGCACCCGAGGTGAGGTATAACGTGTTGAAGGAGTCGACACCGAAGGAGATATGGGACAAGTTAGCAAGCATCTATGCGTCGAAGTCGTTGACCAACCGACTTAATTTGAAGATGGAGTTGTTCTCTTTAAAACTAGATGATGAAGGTAATCTCCATGATCACGTTAGTTGTTTTAATCAGCTAGTTTATCATCTGGCTAATGTTGATGAGCCGATGAAAGACGAGGAACAAGCTCTGTTGCTGTTGTCATCGTTGCCGAGTTCCTTCAAGTATTTTAAGCAGACGCTGTTAGTAGGGAGGACAACTCTTACGCTTGATGATGTGTTAAAAACATTAAGAGATAATGAGAGGGTGACAAATGATGCTGTTTCTCAAAGTGGTGAGGCAGTTTTAGCTGTCCAAAGTGCTGAAAGAGGGAGGAGTCGCAGTCGCAATGACCTACAAGGAAGAAGTAAATCTCGGCTGAGTAAGAAGGATATGAGCACTGTTAAGTGCTATTACTGTGGTGAAACAGGTCATATACGAATGTTCTGTCGAAGCTTTAAAGAAGATCTGAAATCATTTAAGCAGATGAAGGGAAAGAACAAAGATGATGATGCGGACTCTACACATGTGATCGAGGATGGAGAGTTTTTGATGGCGAGTGAGGATACTGTTTCTGGTTCGGTGAAGAATAAATCAGAGTGGGTGATGGATTTTGCTGCTTCCATGCATATATGTAGAGATCGAGCGATGTTTGAGACTTTATGCACTGATGAAAATCTTGGTAATATCATTGTGGGGAATGATAAGAAGATGAAGGTTCAAGGAGTTGGAATTGTACGTCTTAAACTCCATGATGGTACGATCAAGAAAGCTCGCAATGTTGGATATGTACCAGATGCGTCAAAGAATGTGTTGTCTTTGAGTGTGTTGGCATCACGTGGGTACAGATTCGTTGGACGAGAGCGAAGTTGCAAGGTGTATAAGAGAAAGAGATTGATTCTACAAGGGGTGATGAATAAGAAGAACATCTATTGTTTAGATGGGGAAGCAACGACGATGAAGACCGAGAAAAAGATAAGATTCTCGGAATCGGTTGAGGTATTAAGGAATTCGTGCCGAGGGAGGATTTGTTGGGGTCCGCCCCAGATTCCTAATAACTTAAGAATCCTATTATGAGAAGAATTCTATTTTGTGATAATTGAGGTAATTCTTATTCTTGGTAGGAATATTAATTGTGGAAAGTTTTCTATTCAAGATAAGAAAAGATGGTAATTGTCACAAACAGAATTGAAATAGAATAGGATTAAAATATTTCTGGTGAAAACAACACCTAGAGGGGGGTGAATAGGTGTTTATGGCTAACAATCGTATTTTATGAACTGTTTTAAAAATTACTACAAACAGCTTGCTGTTTGTGTTTTATCAGTTTGCAAATGGTACGCTGTTTGTAACTAAAATGCAGAAAATTAAAGAACACAAGATCTTTTAGCCAGGTTCGACCCCTAAACCCCTATGGTCTACGTCCTGGTCCCTTACCAACTTGGTAAGAGAATATATTATTGAACAAATATAAACCAATTACAAGATCCAACAATATATCTCCCTTACACCCTTGCTGCTTACAAATGGCTTGCTGTTTGCTGTGCTGAAACTAGCTCTCTAAGAAATACTTCCCAAGTATCCTTCTCTAGCGTAGTTCTACCCACCCAAAACCTTAAGCCAACCTTGTACAACAGCAAATCAATTACAACTTGAACAATACAATGATTTGAATAAATACAACTCAACCTATGAACCCTCTGAATATATATATATATATATGCGTGTATATAGGGTTTGTGAGGTTTGAAGAATTTAGCAATGAAAGCTTTTGTAGTTGTGAATGTATATCTTGTTTTTGCACTTCTGTTCAGTACATAAGAACTGAATACACCAGCTCTTAAATAGATCAATATGAGGGTTTTGAAAACAAGAGCCAGATAGCTCCAACGGTTTGAAATAAATCCGTTGATGGATTTTCTTGAAATAAAATTGAAGGAGCTGTTAGAGAGAGAGAGAGGGCTGCGTGTATGTATGAGAGGAAGAAGAAGAATATTTGTTTTAATTGCTCTCATGTATTTTTCTTAGAGTGGGAGAAATGATGAAGCATTAAAATAAGGAAAAGTGGATCTTATTTTTCTTATTTTAAGACAAGGAATATTTTTGTCTCCCATTCTTTATATGGTGTGAGTATAGGCGTGTATATATGAAATTCAGAGGGTCCTACACGTGTCTAAGAATATTTTCTACTTGAACCTCTTTGAAAAGCTGAACGGCTTCATTTCTGTCAGGTGCAATCAGCACGCTGTTTGTGAGAATAGCATGCTGTTTGTGAAATTGGCATGCAGTTTGCCTTGCTGTTTGAGTCCGATGCCTACAAATGGTAAGCTGCCACTTGATACTATAGTCCAACATTGGTTTGCTGTTTGACAGACTGGTTAAGCATTCAGTGAGCTAATGTAACCTGCAAAACCGAGTTAGAACAATGCAAATAGCCTGCTGTTTTATATCTGTTAGAAAGCCAAATGGCTTACTGTTTGTGATCATCAAAATTCAGGAGTTTCATGTGGTGCCTATAAATATAGATATTTGTAGGGGTTTTGATGTATTGTAAAAGTTAAAGAGTTGTGTGCGATATACAAGAGAGAACTTTTGTAATTAAGGTGTGGTGATTGTATTCAAGAGTGTTGAGTGAGGGAGCGACTCCAATCTTGTAATACATTCATATTTAATGGATTTGTGGTTTTACCCTCCCTTGAGGGGTTTCCACGTTAAATTGTTGTATTCTTTACTTTCGTGTTTGTTATTGTGTTTGTTTAACGTTGATCTATAATGGATGCGATCCTAACATAAACACCCAAAAAAATTGGGTTTTATAAAGAGGAAAAAAGAAAGAGGGCCTCTGATCGATGGATAAACCACCGCCGAAGGGGAAGACAGTAACAACGATGACTAACAAGACGAGAAGAGAGAGAGGGCGGCTAATTAAAAGAGAGAGGATGTATATTCATGAAATTATTTCTTGTTGTCTTTGTATGTCCAAGTATTTGGAGAGTGTAGTTTCTTATATATATATTTTTTATAGAACCTATGTGTTTATTTAGATAAATTCGAAGGTTCGATCTACTAATAACTTAAATATTAAAGGTCGAGTTTTGATCTTGCTCAACTTGAGTTCAAGACGCACCTAAAATCAGTAGTACATGGAAACAGCTTTTCCTCATTCGAAACGTTGTGATGGTTATACCTGATGAGACCTTTGGTCCTTTCACAACCATTCATACTGCCCCGTGTATTTTGCCCCCATGCAACTTAAACTATTTTCCGTGTTTTGATTCTATGATGCCTAGCTATCTTTTAGTTTAGGATGTGTTTGATATTGTTGTTGCAAACAATAATAATATATTTTTTTTATAAAAAAAAGTTGAAAAGTGTTTGGTAAAATTTAAAAATTATTTTCTTGAAAAAATGATTTTGATCTAAAAACTGTTTTTAGAGAAAGGAGGTTCCCCATACTTTTGAAAAAAAGCTGCTTTTCGGTTTAATTATATGTAATTGTATATATTTATATATATTAGTAATATTTTTTTTTAAGAATTGAAGAATAGTTTGCAAGTTATTTGCTTCATTAGTGCCTAGCAGTTTATTTTATAGGCTTATGATGGGGTTGTTCTGATCAATGGGACTGTTCTGATCAATTGTAATGGGCTAACCCATCTTTTTCTATTTTAGTATCACAATATTCCATAATACAGTGTTTGTATTTTATCAAGTCTTTAAAGTCACGGTCTGCATAAGAATTAAGAAATGTGGTTGAGAAAGAACTTTAAAAACTAAAATTTCAAATTTATAATTATTTTTATCGAAGGAGTAAATCACAATGTACCGCACCGCACCACACCACACCACATTATCGCAGTTTTGGTTTATGCGGTTTTAAAATTTCGCGATACGATTGCGGTTTAGAAATTTGACCAAACCTCATGTGCGAGTTGGTCCACGATTTTGGGAAAAAACCGCACAGCCCGCATCGTGATCACCCATATTGGTTTCAACATCAAACCTCACAAAAAATACTATTTTTATTATATTTTTACATCAAAACTGCATATATAAAAAATATTTTCATACATTCTTCAATTTTTTACAATAACATTTTTTTCGACTTTTTTTAACAGCACAATAAATTTTAACAATAACTAGCTTATAACCCCCGTGCAATGCACGGGTTTCTTATATTATATTATAAATTTTATTTAATATTATAAATATGTTTTTGTATAATCATTATTTTTTAATAATTTTATTAATTTTTATTTAATATAATTTAATATACTCATGTTTACAGATTATATTAATGTTTCCTTATTATAAAAAAATGTATACGATTTTAATATATTTTATTAATAATTGAGAAATATGATGTGATATTTTCGGGTATATATTAATGATTGTAAGATTTGTTGTAAATTAAAAAGGTAACGTGTTTTAATTATAAAGGAAATATTAATGATCAAAATATATGATACACTTGATGTTTTTAGGTGTTTATAAAAGGTAATATGTTCAACTAAAAGTAAATGTGAAAAGGTAATCTATTAATTACCGTTAATTTAGATTTGTTTTAAATTAAAAAGGTAATGTGTTTTAATTCGAAAGAAAATATTAATGATCGAAAGATATGATACGATTGATGTTTTTAGGTGTTTATAAAAGGTAATATGTTCAACTAAAAGTAAATATGAAAAAGGCAATCGACTAATTACCATTAATTTTATTATATTAATATGAAAAAGGCAATCGATTAATTATCATTAATTTTATTATCTTAATCGACTAATTATCATTAATTATAACGTGTTTAAATTCGAAAGGAAATACTAATGATGGAAAGATATGATACGATTGATGTTTTTAGGTGTTTATAAATGGTATTATCTCGACTAATTACCATTAATTATATTATGTTATTATTTATTTTAGGTATATTTATGCTTTTTTATAATGAAGGGTAAATATGTAAATTCACTCAATACCAAAAAACTGGTATCAAAACTTTTAATGTTTCAAAATTTATATAATAGTATAAATTCCAAATAAAATATTAATCTCGAAAATATATTCGTAGTCACATGCGCTCGAGTTCACATCATGAGAAACGTCGCATAGAGAGCATGAATATATATATATAAAGGAGGATAGCTATGAAAAATGGATGGAAAATGGAATAAACCCAGAGCAAAAGCAATTGCTTTTATCTTGTGCTTTTATAGCCGCAAATTCTATCTCAATCCAACTATCATATTGTATTCTTTAAACTAAAGTACTCAATTCGTGTCTGTTATAAAAGAAATAATTGAATATATTAAATAAAAATAAACATGGTTTGATTCTTCAATCCACTTGTCTGCATAAAATGGCTTTAATTATTGTGTAGGCTGTGGACCCAGTTTCTTAAAATCATGGTCGTAAATTTCAGAAATCGAAACAAATCGGTTTAGGTATTTAATAGTAACTAGCTTATATAACCCGTGTGATGCACGGATTTTTTCACGGATTTTTTTTGATATGTAACAAATTTTATTTTATGTTACAATTATATTTTTATATAATCATTATTTACAATATTTAATTTTAATTTTAATTTTAATAATTTAATATAAATTTAAATAATGATATGCATGGTTTAAAACTTATATTATAAAATTTTAAAATATATGTGTCGTTGATAGAATTCGAATCTTGAAATTTTAGTAAATTAATTTAATTATATAATATATTTAATCATTACATCTAACCATTCTGATTTTGTACTAAAAATCTAATGGTCATTATTCATATATGGATTTTTATTATATTTTATTAGTAATTAGAAGATATGATGTGATATTTTTGGGTATATATTAATTATTGCTAGATATAATATTATTGGAAGATATGATATGATTGATATTTTTAGGTGTTTATAACCCCCGTGCAATGCACGGGTTTCTTATATTATATTATAAATTTGATTTAATATTATAAATATGTTTTTGTATAATCATTATTTTTTAATAATATTATTAATTTTTATTTAATATAATTTAATATACTCATGTTTACAGATTATATTAATGTTTCCTTATTATAAAAAAATGTATACGATTTTAATATATTTTATTAATAATTGAGAAATATGATGTGATATTTTCGGGTATATATTAATGATTGTAAGATTTGTTGTAAATTAAAAAGGTAACATGTTTTAATTATAAAGGAAATATTAATGATCAAAATATATGATACGCTTGATGTTTTTAGGTGTTTATAAAAGGTAATATGTTCAACTAAAAGTAAATGTGAAAAGGTAATCTATTAATTACCGTTAATTTAGATTTGTTTTAAATTAAAAAGGCAACGTGTTTTAATTCGAAAGAAAATATTAATGATTGGAAGATATGATATGATTGATGTTTTTAGATGTTTATAAAAGGTAATATCTTCAATTAAAAGTAAATGTGAAAAAAGGCAATCAATTATTTACCATTTATTATATTATGTTATTATTTATTTCAGGAGTTTTAATAGTATAGATATCATATATTTTTTTTATAATGAAGGGTAAATAAGTAAATTCACGACGTACCAAAAAACAGGTACCAAAACTTTCAATGTTTCGGCTTTTATATAATAATATAGATTTATTGGTAACTCGGGATTTATCGGAATGATAAATCTGAACAAAAAATGGAACATATCAGATAAATTTTAATATTTTAATAATATTTAATAAATTAGTCTAATTTATAATATAATATACCATTAAAAATATATCATAGCGATAAAATCGAATTTTAAAAATTGAATCGGTCAAATATTTTTTAACAATTTATCGATATTTTTGAAAAATCAAACGATTTTTAGAACACGGCTTAAAACCACAAATTGAAGTCGCCGATCAAAACACTATGGGGGTGTTTGAGGGAAATTATTTTTAGAATAACTCAATTTATTTTAAGACAAAGTTAGAGATTCCTAACTTTTTTCTGAAAAAAGTTAACATTTTTTTGCAACTTATAGAATCTCAAACATACATTAAATACTTGTATAAAAAAAATTATCAAAATATAAAATTTTTATCCGAAAATAAGTCCATAAGAAGTTATTATAAGTTTTGCCAAACAAGCCCTATATTATCCATGCAATTTTAAATATATCAAAAAAGTTTAATACAAAAATTAAAAGTTGCTTTTTTCCATTGTTAATTTTTGACTATTATTGCTAATAAATCCAATCTTTACGCAGAGGTTCCAATTTCTTACTATTATTTATTAAATAATGATTAAAATTTTATGAAATTTATAACATAATTAAAAATATAATAAAATGTAATATTAATTAATTTTAAAGTTGTTAGGTCCCGTAAAAGGGCTAATTTAAGCTAGAAGGGGGGGTTGAATGTCTTAATATCGAATTTAAAATTTATTATGGCGTTTTAAAATAATTTTCCCTTTTTAAAACTGTTACCGAGTCGTTATGCAGTTTATAAGTGCAGAAATAAAAGATAAGGGAAGAAAATACCACACAGGAGATTTTATCCTGGTTCGCGATGGCGCAACCCCTAATGGATTCGCTCACCCCTACTCCAGTCCCTGAGCTCCTCTCCGGACTCGAGATTTTCCTTTGAAAATATCTCACTCCTTTAGTAGGCGGAGAAGCCTTTACAACCCAATAAATATTGATCTTGGTACGTATCTCCAAGATACTACCTCACAATAAATATAAAAACCCTCAAGACTCGTCTTGGGTCGTAACTCCCCGTTACACCCTCAAAGTCGTTGTGAAAAACCTACACAATTTATCTTAGACAGCAACTCCCCGCTACTTCTTCAAAGTTGATGTAGAACCCTTGGTGTAGTCTTTGAATTCCTCGCTTTTGCCGGTCTTGGATCTTAGATGAAAGGTCTTGGGTCTTTCCTCTTCTTCACGGTGCAAAGGCCACTAACTCCCCGCTAGTGCCTAGGACTTGGGTCTTAGAACGAGAATCACCTCACTCCAACTTCACCTCACTGCAAAACTTAGAAAACAATATCTACGAAACAAACCGTAATATAAAAAGAGGTTTGGACTTAATATGTCCTAAGGTGACTATAATATTCTTACCCGAATATTAAGTGATATAAGTTAGATAAGTTTTATTTGCTTACGACTTTATGTGTATTCTTTTTATTCGATATGACTTGTAGATCGAAGAATACTTTTAATACAATACTCCGTTTAAGTGAGATTCGAATATATCTCGGAGTTTGTAGATTAAGTCCTTTAAGCTCGTAGGCTTATAAGACTTATAACAGTATACTTTTGGTTCGTCTTTTTGTTAAGATCGAAGTATACTTAAAATTACTTCTTTATTGAAAATACATCTATTTTCGAAGTAATATATAAATCAAGTCCTTGTATATGCTTTATAGCTTAAGGATCTTGGATGAACAACTTCTCGTTCGATATAGTCTTGGTTAGACTATTTGTATTTTTATATTTAAACGAGAGTGTTATAATTTTACTTTAACAATTTGCACTTTAATATTAATTTGGCCAATTAAACACAACACACAAATATAACACACACGTGCAAAAAAGTAGCTCACTTTATCTATAGGATAAAATGAGGGCCGCTATTATGCGTTAAATTAGTGCGAAAAGTAAAATCACTCACAAGTGTGAGGACAAGTAAAAAAAGGAGCGGAAGGTAAAAATCACTCACAAGTGTGAGGACGAGAATAAAAAGTACGTAAAATATATAAACTGCTTTCGCCACGCTATTATGCGTTTAAAGTAGTATCACTCACAAGTGTGAGGACGATAAGAAAAGAGTGCGCAAAATATATAAATAGAAGCTTAACAACTTATTTCCCCCGGAACACTAAGGTGATAGAAGGGAAACAAATCAGGATTTAGCACAATTATATATATCACAATAAATAATAATGGCCAAAGTAAGTGCGTTAAAGATTTAATTAATTAAGGCTTTTAGATTCTTTTCCCTCGGAACACTAAGGTGATAGAAAGCAATTAAATCAAGCTCGATGTATTTATTTGACCGTCGTCAAATATAACCTCTTTTTGAGGTTTTGTAATATTTCGAATCGTTGTTCGAATATTAATCCTTGTACGGATTTTTATGGTCTCGTTTAGAGATCCGATATAAGACTTACTAAAGAAGATGAGATGAAGGTATAGAGCTCTTATATGTATTTAAAAATGGTCGGTTAAGACTCGAATAATGAAGCTAAAATTATTACCACTTTTGGAGATTCACAGGAAAAGTTCGTCGGAGGTTCGGCCGGATTTTGGCTTATGAACGAACTTGGGCAGCCCTTCGGGTGGCCGGATTGTAGTGGTAGAGGAGCTTGCTTGGTGGGAGAGAGCTTGGTTTGTTGAACTAAGCTTGATGGAACAAAAACCTTGTATATATGTAAGTATATGTAAGAGAGAGAAGGTTTTTGAGATGAAGTGGGTGTAGAGAGTGTTTGGATATATTGAGAGAGCTTCCACTTCTAAATTCCCAGCACTTATTTGGCTCCTTAGCTTAAAGAAAATGGTTGGGGAAGGGGTTTATTTATAGGAGGAGTTGGGTGGAAGGAAGGGTGAGGATTGAAGGAAAAATGAGTGGTTGAGATGAAAAACACTTGGAATGATGAGGTGGAAAGTGGTTTTGTGTTTCTTGGGAGTGGTATTGTGTTTCTTTGCAAGTGGGGGTGGTATTCTACATTAATATTCCAGCTGGTATTATCCCCTTAATATATTGTATCGGACTCGTATCAATTAACGAAATAAATTAACGAATAAATACGTAACATATTTCGTTAATTAAATACCCGATAAATACGAAAATTCCCAATAAATAATCCTAAAATTATGGAGCACTTAGGAATATCATAAAATGAAATTCTAGAAGTTTTGGTCAAATAAAGTCAACGTTGACTTAGTCAAACGTGGTCAACTGTGGACCCACTTCCTCGATTTTCGTGCCCGGACCAAAATTCTCAAAAAATTACGAAACTTTTACCATGCATAGAAAATAACATTTAAGTGACCCATCTCAAGTTTCAAGTCATTCTAGCAAGTGGAAGTATTTTATTTGGATTTAATACAATTAAATCAGGTTTCGGTTCCGAATAAAATACGATTGGTCTTTCTATGAAATAGATGCATCTTTTGACCAATGTTTTGACTAGAATAAATACTTAGAATATATTTCCTAATATATAAAATATATTGAGAGTGTAGGAAATATTTTTCAGTATTTAAAATAATTTTCTCCGAAATTAGAATAAATTTACGAAGTGGGAGAAAAATTTCTTTAAATATTTCTGGCACGAGATAACAATGAGTATTAATATTCTACCACTGAATATTAATATTGTTGAGGATAAAAGTATTTTGAGTGCTAAGGCGGAATATTTTTGAATAATAACTGATCGTTTTTAAATATAGCACGAGTTCTCTGAAGAATATTAATCCTCGAATATTCTTTGTTCGAGCCTGTCGCCTTATCAATTTTGCAACGGAGATCTAAAAAATATAAAATATCAATATTTCTTTTTCGATCTTATTGCCTTGGTGTAGAGATATATTCCATAAAAATATAATTTAATTTTTCGTAAATAATGGAATATCTCCAATAAGTAAAAAGATAGATATTGCTAGAATTGACTTTTGACTTATGACAGAATCAATTAAATTAATGATCTAGTGGAGAGGATAACTAAGTGTGATTAAATTTTATGTTTAAATCGTACAAATACCAAAATAAATAATATATCGAAGATATCCTTTCAATCTTCCCCTTTTTGGTATTTGCCAAATAAAACATAAATTTAAAAAATTTACCCGTGTGTGCTTCCCCTTAGTGTATGCATGAATTTAAAAAATTTAGACTCATTTCGAAGCACACAACAATTCTTATTTTCCACTAATTGATTCCTGCAAAACAACTTATGAGATGAATAAACATTGTTAGGAAATATATAAGAAATTTTGAAAATTTTAAATTTGGGGGTTTAATTTTCTCTTCCCCTTTTTGTTTGGCACATAACCAAAAAGTTGGGGGTCTAATTTTGCTCTTCCCCTTTTTGAGAAATTGGTGTTTTACCAATTAATACTATTCCCCTTGTAACTTTCCCTTGAAATATAATTTGATTTGAATCAAAATCATTTCTATTTTCCACTTTTAGTTCTTCCCCTTTTGAATAATTCAGTTTAGATCTCAAAATTTGGTGTGTTTACCAATTTATTTTCTTCATTATTTCTCCGTTAATGTCTTCCCCTTTTTTTTCGTTTCTTTGAATTTATCATAAACTTTTGTGTTTGTAATTCTTGGATTACAACACCTTTTGTTTTTAAGAATGAAGAACTTATAAGTTCTTTCTTTTTCTGTTCTCTATGTTCATTTACTTTTGAAACAAAATCTTTTCTTTTGTAAATGAATCGCACACTGTTTTTCTTTTGGTGTGGTATCCAAAAAAAATATATAACTCTTTTTCGAGTTATGTTTATGTCGATCTAAGTTGCTCTTTCTTTGGCAATCTTGATTCATACATAAAACTTTGATCGTAGAGACAGTAATAAATCATTCAATCTGTATCGAGTAGCATTAACTCTATAACGTTTTTGATGAACGCTAAATTCAGTATCTCGATAAATGTTTAGCATATAATCAGTACAATCAATATCAGATGTTATTCAGATTTACAAGTATATGATTCTATTTGAATGTACTCTGAATAATCATTCTAAATACATATATGAAAATCTTCGTTGAACCGTATCTCCATATAAGACTGCTGTGAGCTTATACTGGTCAGTTCTTTTAATCACATTCTGCAAATGAACAATACAACCATACGGGATTTCATAGTAAGACAATTAGTCAAAAGTTCATAGTATTTAGTCGATATGCTTTTGTCAGTTGGAATAGCCAGTTCAAGTTCTATTAATCAACTAAGCAATTTTCAAGAGTAGTCGAAAATGTGTTCTGAATAGTCATACTAAATATCAATCGATGAAGCTCATTTGTCACCACAGTAATCTCTTTGTTCACATATATCACTCATACAGCACACTCCTCAAGGTTATAACGATTAGATTAGAAATCTGAAAGTCTCAAAGTTATAATTTGAAGCAAGACAGAGGCAAAATAGTTAGATAAGTGCAGAGAGCAATTATAGTCAATGCAGTTGTATGTACATTCAAAAAGTTCCTAACTAATCAGTGTGGTTCACTGATTTTTAAAGAACTAACTGCAGAAGTTTTATTCTCACTTAAAGACACATTCTTTAAGTGAAGCAACATCAACATCATAACAGAAATAAGGCATATATATAGCCATCAGACAGAGTCAAAAGATATGTTGCAAGCATCAAAAGGCAACATATAGTGTCACAAATCAAGTAGTCAAGTAACAGATTCAACCTCAACAGGTTCAGCAGACACAAAACCAAGATCTTCACCAAGATCAGGTAAGGAGGCATATACCTTCTCCATTTCATCATCATTAGCAATAGCACAAAGTTCACCAACCAACTCATTCTCAGAATCTTTAGCAGTTTTAACAACAACATTCTCAACCAATTTACCCTTACCTTTATTGACTTTTCCCTCTAGGTTTTCAATCCTAAACACAAGCTCTATTTTTGATTCTTTAAGCAAGTCAATTTCCAAACTAAGCCTATTGACCTCTTCTCTAAGAATAGCATACACATCAGTTTTAGGAGCAAGAGAGGGTATGACAATCTTGTTTGGGTGGCTAGTTTGACAGTTTTTAAGAGTAAGCTTGGGTTGAACAAGGTTATCAATAGCACAAAATTCCATCTTATCAAGATGCAATCTAGACAAATGCACATAATGGGTTTCAAAAATAGAAGTTAAGAGCAAACCATATGGCATGTAGTCAGTGTTGAAAGCATTTATCATGTTGAGTACTATCACATAACTGACATTGAAGTCTATAGTATTCGATACTATCTTAAACATAACCTTTAAGTCAACAAAGTCAAAGAAATTGTCATGTTTGGGTTTTGGCAAGATATTTTCTCTAAGGATTATGGCAAGTTGTTGGAATCTAGGAAGAAAGTGTCTAAAATGGACAGCAAATTCCCTAACACACAGACCATCAGGTACATCCTCTTCACAAAACAGACCAAGAAACAGCTCAAACTCACTTTGGTTGAAAACAAACTTTTCAAAAATGTTAACAATAGGCATATTAGACAGTTTGTTTGCTAACCTACGAGACTTGCAAAGCATATTATGATCAACATCGATGTTTTTACCATTCACAAAAGAACTCAAGTAAAAGATTCCCTCAGGCCTTTGTTTCACTTCCATGTGGCATAGAATTCAGCAATAAAGTGAGTATAGAAATTTTGACCTCTATAAGACACAAAGTTTTCCCATTTAACAGATGTAAACATGCTGTGAATTTCACCACTAGGTTGGACAAACACCATCATCCCTGGCTGATTGTTTTGGAGCATTCTATTGAGTTTTCCAGTGTTAGAAAGCCTCACTAGGGTAGGGCCTGGGGGTTTGAGATTATTTCTAGCTCTGTGAGAGTTAACTGATTTTTCAGAGTTAGGCAAGGCTTAAAAAACCATGTTAGGGTTAGGGTTAGGGTTAGGGTTAGGGTTTCTAAAACACAGGCAGTTTGTTTGCATGGGAGAAATAGGCAAACTCATTGAGGTTTGATGGTTCTTGTTTGATTTTCTTATGGTAGTGTTCCTTAGAACTATCAGGATGGCAATATGGGGTGAAGGGAGCATAAAGGGAATGATTGAAATTCTTTCTACTCATGGTTGGGAACAGGGGTAGTAAAGTGAGATTTTTGGCTTTTGGGTTTGGGTGTAGTGGAGTGAATTCCATAAGATGATGATGCAAGTGTAGTGAGTGTGTGCTTATGAATACATAAATACATATATATAAGCACTTAGCACAAATGAAGATAAGTTCAAGCATGCACAAGTTTTTATGTAATCCCACTCGAACTGATGCAATTAGAGACTACTATAGTGTTTTCATTTAATGAATTTCAAAGCATGCATGAATATATATGAGTGTATAGGTTTGTATGCAATTGACAGAAAAAACTATAGGACAGATGACATCTATTGTGTGGCTCAAGGTATGAAGTTTTAAGTCCAAATCCGGATGTAAACATGCATAAGTGACAGACTCATGCAAGGTGTACCTCTATACATGTATATATCATGACTCAATATTGTTCATCAAATAGTGTTTAGATGCTTGAAAACTAAGTGGATAGAAGTATTTGTAAGAGACAGTCAGATATGAGAATTAAAGCACGTAAGAGACACTTACAGAATATTACATGTAGTGAATGAAGGGAGCATGATAAGTTTGACTTTTCAAAGATTACACAAAAGAGGGACAAGTGGCTGACTCTACCAAAAAGGCTATCTCCTAAAGACAAAGTTTATATCTCTTAAAGTCTTACTGAGGTCATCTTCAATTAATGCCAAGTTACCACTTTTAGTACTTATAAGAATAAATTAAAGACTCAAGGTTCTAAATATTACAAATGATTGATTGATAGTGAAATGCACACCAGACATTTCTCCTTCTTTCATTTAAGAGGCATATACCACATATTGACTAAGTCACACTAGATTAATAGACATGTACTGCAAAACAGGGCACATATACCACTTATCAGAACACAATATAGGATTAAATAAGTAAAGAATGCAAGATATGAATCCTATTTGTTCTAAGTGGCCGTTTCACCCCAGTGTCCAGATACTAGGCCTCTCTAAGGGAGTCCTAGCCAGGTCTTTGAGTGAGGGCTGGTGTGTGTGTGTGTGTGTAACTTAGTTCTA
Organism: Saposhnikovia divaricata; assembly: GCA_036435485.1. Taxonomy (NCBI): domain Eukaryota; kingdom Viridiplantae; phylum Streptophyta; class Magnoliopsida; order Apiales; family Apiaceae; genus Saposhnikovia; species Saposhnikovia divaricata. The sequence continues at coordinate 58,714,801 of CM071597.1, read as the reverse complement.
TATGAATGCATACTTAGCTTTTTCAATTACACCATTGATGTATTAGTTAATACCCTCATTCACATAGTTATAACGGTAAATCCATCAAATTTACACCCACTGAGGATACTCTAGTTCTCATACCAATACAGCATCACAGACCATATATTTGACCAAGTCAAATGACACAGATTCCATATATATTCACAGAGTTAATCAACCATTTTGTTTTATATATAGAATTCATACTGAAAATAATCCAAGTAACATATACGGACCATATGACCAAGTCGAACTGAAGTTCTACATCAATAATTATATTGAACAATCAACTGACCAAGTCAAATGAATTCATTCCACGACTTCACATAGTCTCACATAAAGAACTCACGTTTGTACTAATAGTAAAGCATTTTCATCAGCTAGTCACATCATAAATATCTCAAATATTTCAAGTTATTTATACATTCGAAAATTCAGGTGAAACCACAACTCAATTCATATACAAATTATGGAGATCTAGTCACATAAGAACTCACAGAGAGCTGTATCAATATATTCGAAATCTTAAACACGCTGGGAACACGAACTCACAAAGAATTTCATGAAGAACAAGTAATTTCTTAAGTTTAATCGAATTAATACCTTAGCTCGAGGCCTCGTCGTCTTCTCGAGTACTTACCAATCCTCAAACTCTGAATTCGCACGAGTTTCGAGTTAACTCACGAGTTGACTCACTGAGTTGTGAACGATTTGACCGAGTTTGAGCTTTCCAAAGCTCGATCTATGGATATTTATCACATCGAAGACCTTATTTTGAGTTGTCTTCATCATTCCTGCACAAGAACTCGAAAACCAAATTAGGGTTTTGAAAAATCAAACATTATAATCAAGGAAAGGTGTTCGAGTGTGTGTGTGTATATATTGTTTATATGTATATATCTGTTGGTTTTGAACCATAAATCGAGATCGATTGAGGCGATAATGACTGATTATCAAAACCATGTTCATTTCTCCTAAATCAGCTTTGATTCATGTTGATTATGAGATTAATCAACATAAAAGATTAAGAATAAACTCGATTTGATATGTATAGACTCTAATTAAGAAGAAAATTAGGGTTTAGATCGAGAGATTTGAGAACGCTGCGAGAGATAGAGATTAGGGTTTGAAAGAGGCGAGAGAGAATCGCGGCTAAACAGTATACACACACAAGTGAAAATTGTGTGTTTAGTTAGTATATATATTTTCTGAATGAACGGCCGGGATTAAATCATCTTTATAATGAATGGCCAAGATCGTAGGGTTTTGATGTATTGGATTGGGTCAAGCTGAGTTGGGCTGGGCTAAATAACATAGACTGGGTCGAAAAATGACAAAAATATTCTGAAAATAATCATTTTTATTTTCGAAAATAATTTTGAAAAATAATAATAATTATCATACATTAATATAATAATATATTAAATATTAGTACTTAAATATTGGTAAATATACTAATGTTTTGATTCTTTGTATTTAGATAGATATCATTTATTTAGTATCTCAAAGATATTTCCAAAATTAATTTCGATAAATATATGCCCGAATAGTGTTATCTTTCCGAATGAAAATCAAAACCCGATCGATAAAGGTTCATATGTTTTCATTATCGATGAATCTGAGTTTCAGAAATTCGTAAATCCTGAAAAGATATCTTTTCGTGAGATGACTATAAATAATGATAAATATTCTCACAAACGTATATAAATATTTATAATATTTATATATCAATATAAACCATCATTTTGGAATTTCCAACATTTCTAAATCAAAACGGAGTTTAGTGAATCTTTCGGAATTCAATGGTTTCGTGAATATGTCTGCGAGATTGTACTAAGTTTCGATATGAGTCATTTTTATATCGCCTTTATTGACATGATCACGTAAGAAATGATGTCTCACATCTATATGCTTAGATCTTGAATGTAACAAAGGATTTTTGCTAAGATCAATAGCACTCGTGTTATCGCATAATATTGAGATTACATCAAATTTGGTATTATAGTCGGCTAATGTTTGCTTCATCCATAATATTTGAGCACAACATTTTGCGGCCGCTATATATTCAGCTTCTGTAGTGGAGATAAATACCGAATTTTGTTTCTTGGAAAACCAAGATACTAGGCATCCTCCCAGAAACTGACATGTACCACTTGTACTTTTTCTGTCGACTAAATGCCCGGCATAGTCCGAATCAGAAAAACATACTAAGTCGAATGGTACTCCTTTTGGATACCAAAGACCTATGTCAGTGGTTCCTTTTAAATATCTCAATATTCGCTTTACCGCGGATAAGTGAGATTCCTTTGGTGCTACCTGGAATCTAGCACACTTACACACACTATATTGAATATCGGGACGACTTGCGGTTATATATAGCAAGCTACCAATCATGCCTTGATATTTCTTAGTGTCAACGGGTATTCCGTTGGGATCTTCTGTTAATTTATCAGAAGTCGTCATAGGAGTAGATATGGGTTTTGAATTTTCCATTTCAAATTTCTTTAGCATTTCTTTACAATATTTCGATTGTGAAATATGAATGCCTATATCTGATTGCTTAATTTGCAATCCTAAAAAGAAATTTAATTCACCCATCATACTCATTTCGAATTCTTTGCTCATATTGTCAGAGAATTCTTTACATGGTGCATCATTGGTTGAACAAAAAATGATGTCATCTACGTATATTTGTATAAGCAAGATATCATCTTTTTCTTATCTTGTAAATAAGGTTTTATCGGCCATTCCCATTTTAAAATTATTTTCTAATAGGAACTTGCTCAACCTTTCATACCAAGCTCTTGGGGCTTGTTTTAAGCCATATAACGCTTTGTATAACTTGTATACATATTCCGGATGTATGGCATCTTCAAAACCGGGAGGTTGTTTGACATAAACTTCTTCTTCTAATATCCCGTTTAAGAAAGCCGATTTGACATCCATTTGGTATACTTTGAAATCTTTATGACACGCGTATGCTAATAGCATTCGAATTGATTCGATTCGTGCTACGGGTACATAAGTTTCATCAAAGTCTATCCCTTCCATTTGGGTATAGCCTTGAGCGACTAATCTCACTTTATTTCTAACAACCGTTCCATTTTCATCTAACTTGTTTCTAAATACCCACTTGGTTCCAATAATGGAAGTATCTTTGGGTTTTGGAACAAGTTCCCAAACTTTGCTACGTGTGAATTGTAATAATTCATCTTGCATAGCCGAGATCCAATCTTCATCTAGCAAAGCTTCTTTAGCGGTCTTAGGTTCTATTTGAGATAGAAAACTAAGATGATTCACAACGTTTTGAACTTGTGACCGCATTTGAACTCCTTTATTTAAGTCTCCAAGAACATTATCTAGTGGATGACTTTTAATAATAGGAATTTCTTTTGGAAGTTCTACTTCCGGTTCGGCTAATTCTAATGGATTTCTTGGGATAGGTGTTCCAAGATCCATATTTTCAAATTGTCAAATAATATTTTCTATATCGTCTTGTCCAACTTTATCGTTTTCAACAAGATCTTTGTACTTTGATGGTGGTTTGCTTTCATCAAATGCAACATTCATAGATTCTTCCACCACAAGTGTTTTAAGATTGAATACTCGACAGGCTTTGCTATTTGTAGAGTATCCAAGAAATATACCTTCATTTGATTTAGGATCAAATTTGGTAAGATAGTCTTTCGAGTTTAATATGAAGCATTTACATCCGAATACTCGAAAGTAACTTAATTTCGGTGTTTTGCCAAAATAAAGCTCGTAAGGAGTCTTTTGTGTTATTGGTCGTAGCAAAACCCGATTAAGAATATGGCAAGAAGTAGACATTGCTTTGGCCCAAAAATATTTAGGCCGACGATATTCATTAAGCATAGTGCTTGCCATTTCTTGTAATGTTCTATTTTTCCTTTCTACAACTCCATTTGATTCTGGAGTGTATGGAGCGGAAAAATTATGTGTGATTCCATTTTCATCACAAAAGTTCATAAAACTAGAATTCTTAAATTCTTTACCATGATCCGTCCTTATATAGACGATGGTACTATTTTGTTGATTTTGAATCTTTTTGCATAGAGAAGAGAAAGATTCAAAAGCATCACTTTTTGATTTGAGAAATTCCATCCATGTGAATCGTGAATAATCATCAACGATTACTAACGTGTATGAACAACCTCCGAGACTTTGTATTGGAACCGGACCAATAAGATCCATATGTAAAAGCTCGAGAGGTCTAGAGGTTGATACCATGAATTTTGCTTTGTGAGAGGCTCGAATTTGTTTTCCAATTTCGCAAGCTTCACAAGTATGATCTTTTTGATAATTCAATTTTGGTATACCTCGAACATGATCTTTAGTTGATATGTTTCTAATCAACTTCATGTTTGCATGTCCTAATCTTCGATGCCATAACCACGTGTCATCGTTTGTTGTGATTAGGCATACATTCTCATTCTTGCTCATGTTACATGTGTAGACATTTTTGTTTCGAGGGCAAGTGAGAATCATTTTCCAATCTTTGTCTAAAATACAACAATGAGTAGTATAGAAAATTACCTTGTAATCATTGTCTCAAAGTTGACTTATCGAGAGAAGATTGTACTTTAGTCCCTTGACAAGTTGTACGTTTGAAATCTTGAATTGACCATTCCCGATGTCTCCAATTCCGACAATGATGCCTTTACTACTATCTCCAAATGTAACACTTCCCGCAGTGACCTTTTTAATGTTGTTCAACAATGATTCATTACCGGTCATGTGTCGTGAACAACCACTATCAAGGTACCACATGTCTTGGTTCGCGGCAAGACAAACCTTCAAAATAAATCAATTAAATTTATAGGTACCCTTTTGTCTTGAGGGTCCTGGGGTTAGTCCATCATAGATAATATTCGAATTTTCATGATAAAATCTAGGCATAGAATAATCATTGTTAGGCATATAGATATTTCTAGGTGCATGATGTCTAACATGATGTTGTGGATATCTAGTATTATCATAAAATCTAGAATTAACACGATGCATATTATTTCTAGCATTTGCAAAGTAGGGAGCATTTTGAGGATAGAAATTACGAATGGGAGCATGTTGATTTCTAGATGCATACCTACTAGCATTGTTAAAGTGCATTGTGTTTCTATTTTGATACATACTAGGTTGTTGAAACCTTTGTTGTTTTTTACCATTATAAGCAACTTTGTTAAATGGTACTCATTTTTCAACCTTCTTGTATGATCTTGATCCTTTACGAATCCATACATGCTTCCCCTTAATCTCACCACTCTTGTATTTGCAATCAAAGACCAAATGTCCATCTTTGTTACAATATGTGCATTTTCGAGTTTGTGGTTGAGGAGGAGCCCTAGGAGGTTGTACTTGAGGTTGAACGTTTCCCGTAGGAGGAGCGTTCTTATTATATCCCAAGCCTTCACCGTTATGGGGAACTTATGAATGTACCATTTTATCTAATATCCCAGTGCCTTTAGTAAATCTTTGAACAACCGTTTCAAGATTTTCATTTTCTCCTTGTAAGGCATCAATCTTGGTGTTAAAGAATCTTGCTTAATCCATAACTTGAGATATGAGCTTGAAGTTTTCTTCTTTCACTCTTTGAGTTTCTTCTAGTAATTTCTTTTCTTTTAACTCAAAGATTTGTGATAGCTCATTTTCTTTTTCAAGATTGTTTACATGAGATTGAGACGTTACACTTTTTCGAACAATTGATTCGTTTTGAATCTTTAAGTTCAAAAGATCAACATTGAGTTTACTAATGTTGTCATTTAGTTGTAACTTCTCATTTTCCATCTCTTCAACTTAAAGTACTAAAGCCACATTTTCTACTTCAAGACTGAGAGCATTTTCCTTGAATTGATTGACCTCACTTTTTAAGTGATGGTTTTGGTCACTCAATAACATGATTTCATTTTCATTTTGGATTTTTAAATCCATCATCCGAGTGAACTTTTTACTTTGCGTATGATGCATTTCTTCGAGTTTCATTTTCTCGGACCATAAAGAATGAAGTCTTTTATCAACATCTTTATATTTATTGTTGATAGCTACTACAATGTCAATTAAATCATACTTACTCATATCAACTAGACTCAAGTTAGATTCATCTAATTGCAATTTACTTGAGATGTAGTTGAGATTATAACTTACCTCTTGATGAGAAGTGGAGGTTCCTGTTGAAGTAGCTTCATCTCTGATAACCATTAAGCACAATTTGACAACTTCTTCACTAGCTTCCGGAACTTCTTCATCTTCACTCAAATCCCAACCATTTTACGCCACGAGAATTCTTCCTTTAGCAAGCTTTGGACATTCTCTTTTGAAGTGACCCGGTTGCTTACACTCGAAACACACTTCTTGTGTTTCCTCCGAAGTTTGTTCTTTATATTTTGGAGGAGTGTAAGGAGGATTTTTATTGTTGTTGGCATTATTATAGGCATTTGTATTTTGAGTGCCTTTGCCTTTATTATAGCTCGTTGTTGGAAAATTACTCTTATAGTTAGGACTATAATTTTGGGAGTAATTAGGTCTTCCTTTAGAGTTAAAAACTCTTTGTTGATTATTTGATTTTAGGAAGCATTTTCCGTATCTTTGAGCTTTGCTTTATAGCACACGATGAAGTTGTCTCGTTAGTAAAGCAATTTCGCTTTCATCGAGATCTTGGCGTTCTTCGTTTAACTCCTCGTCGTTTTCATTTTCATCGATTAATATAGCTTTTAAAGCCATATTTTTCTTTTTGTCTTCCACTTTAGGAATGACCTTATCCGGAATATTGTCCTCCTCGTATGCACGAAGATTTCCGAATAAACTATCAATGTCATAATCATTTAGATTATGCATTTCTTTTATAGTAGTAACCTTAACCTTCCAACTAGGAGGTAAAGATTTAAGAACTCTTCGGTTCTTTTCATTTCGAGAATGCGAGTAAATCTTGTTTCCATATCGATGATATTTTCTCCTTCTTGGAGTTTAAAGTTCTCGTATTCATGGATTAAAGTTTCTATTCGAGAATCTTTTATATCAATGGTTCCTTCGTAGGTAACCACTAATTTGTTCCACATTTCTTGTGCGGACTTGCAATTGTTTACTCTTTTATATTCTTTTTCTGCAAGTGCACTTGTGAGAACCATTTCCGCTTTAGCGGCAGTATTCATCGTACTTTCTTCGGCGAGAGTGTATTCACTAACCTTCTTTTCAACAATGACACCGTCGATTATTTCAGTAGGAATAACAACTCCGTCTTCTATGTCCATCCAAACTTAGACTCCTTGAGATCTAGCATAGATGCGAAACCTCGTTTTCCATGTTGCAAAGTTGGTGCCATCAAATTGAGAAGGGCAAGAGCTAGATAGGCCTTCACCGCAACCGATGGTATTTAGATACGCCATGTAGGATCACTTTTTGTTGTGCCTGTAAGTCTGCAAATCACTCAACAAACACGTTAAAAAGCACCGCTCTGATACCAATTGTTCATGGTCATGGGTCCAACCCATGTCACCAAACAGTGGTACCTACCAGACTAGCCGGTAATCGTATCCACCGATCTACCGCCACCCTATGGTCGGAGATCCTGGCTTCGGTGACGCATTCACCAAGCAGAGTTCCCATAGGTGGTATGCCCAAATTCACAGTATGGGTCAACTAGCTTTGATACCAATTGTTAGGTCCCGTAAAAGGGCTAATTTAAGCTAGAAGGGGGGTTGAATAGCTTAATATCCAATTTAAAATTTATTATGGCATTTTAAAATAATTTTCCCTTTTTAAAACTGTTACCGAGTCGTTATGCAGTTTATAAGTGCAAAAATAAAAGACAAGGGAAGAAAATACCACACAGGAGATTTTATCCTGGTTCGTGATAGCGCAACCCCTAATGGATTCGCTCACCCCTACTCCAGTCCCCGAGCTCCTCTCCGGACTCGAGATTTTCCCTTAAAAATATCTCGCTCCTTTAGTAGGCGGAGAAGCCTTTACAACCCAATAAATATTGATCTTGGTACGTATCTCCAAGATACTACCTCACAATAAATATAAAAACCCACAAGACTCGTCTTGGGTCGTAACTCCCCGTTACACCCTCAAAGTCGTTGTGAAAAACCTACACAACTTATTTAAGACAACAACTCCCCGCTACTTCTTCAAAGTTGATGTAGAACCCTTGGTGTAGTCTTTGAATTCCTCGCTTTTACCGGTCTTGGATCTTAGATGAAAGGTCTTGGGTCTTTCCTCTTCTTCACGGTGCAAAGGCCACTAACTCCCCGCTAGTGCCTAGGACTTGGGTCTTAGAACGAGAATCACCTCACTCCAACTTCACCTCACTGCAAAACTTAGAAAACAATATCTACGAAACAAACCGTAATATAAAGAGAGGTTTGGACTTAATATGTCCTAAGGTGACTATAATATTCTTACCCGAATATTAAGTGATATAAGTTCGATAAGCTTTATTTGCTTACGACTTTATGTGTATTCTTTTTATTCGATATGACTTGTAGATCGAAGAATACTTTTAATACAATACTCCGTTTAAGTGAGATTCGAATATATCTCGGAGTTTGTAGATTAAGTCCTTTAAGCTCGTAGGCTTATAAGGCTTATAATCGTATACTTTGGTTCATCTTTTTGTTAAGATCGATATATACTTAAAATTACTTCTTTATTGAAAATACGTCTATTTTCGAAGTAATATATAAATCAAGTCCTTGTATATGCCTTACAGCTTAAGGATTTTGGATGAACAACTTCTCGTTCGATATAGTCTTGGTTAGACTATTTGTATTTTTATATTTAAACGAGAGTGTTATAATTTTACTTTAACAATTTGCACTTTAATATTAATTTGGCCAATTAAACACAACACACAAATATAACACACACGTGCAGAAAAGTAGCTCACTTTATCTATAGGATAAAATGAGGGCCGCTATTATGCGTTAAATTAGTGCGAAAAGTAAAATCACTCACAAGTGTGAGGACAAGTAAAAAAAGGCGCGGAAGGTAAAAATCACTCACAAGGGTGAGGACGAGAATAAAAAGTGCGTAAAATATATAAACAGCTTTCGCCACGCTATTATGCGTTTAAAGTAGTATCACTCACAAGTGTGAGGACGATAAGAAAAGAGTGCGCAAAATATATAAATAGAAGCTTAACAACTTATTTCCCCCGGAACACTAAGGTGATAGAAGGGAAACAAATCAGGCTTTAGCACAATTATATATATCACAATAAATAATAATGGCCAAAGTAAGTGCGTTAAAGATTTAATTAATTAAGGCTTTTAGATTCTTTTCCCTCGGAACACTAAGGTGATAGAAAGGAATTAATTCAAGCTCGATGTATTTATTTGACCGTCGTCAAATATAACCTCTTTTTGAGGTTTTGTAATATTTCGAATCGTTGTTCGAATATTAATCCTTGTACGGATTTTTATGGTCTCGTTTAGAGATTCGATATAAAACTTACTAAAGAAGATGAGATGAAGGTATAGAGCTCTTATATGTATTTAAAAATGATCGGTTAAGACTCGAATAATGAAGCTAAAATTATTACCACTTTTATGGAATCAAGCATTCTCAGGGTCAAGTTTATTTCGACAAGAGGACAGGTAGGTCTATGATTGTTAGTGTGAAGTCATCTAACTCTGGTTACCAGGGCAAGTTTTTGTATTTTCATGGTCCTGAGTTTGAACTTGTTAAGCCTTGCGGAAGGATATCTCAAGAAGCCCTTGACAGTCTGTCCAGGCTAGAAAAATATGATTCTGAATTCTTGGATAATTTTCAAGGTCGTGGTCCGTTGTATGACTTCAATCAGCTTAGGGACACCAAGTTTTTGGAGACACATAATTGTAATGTTTTAATTTTATTATCTATAGATTTATCATATCTTGATATGCCTTTTTGATTTAATTGTGTTATTTATAGAATTATTCGTGCGTTACGTGCTTGTAATAGTTGCGGGTGATTCTTTGAAAGCGATCTTCACGAGTGGTTTGAGGGAAAAAATGGATCGGGCTTTGATGTTATTATCCAAACAATCTACTGCCGCTAAAGTTGTTGGAGGGAGTTCGTCAGCAAAGGTAAGTGGAGCTGTTTCAAAATCAGCAACTGTCGAGATCGCTGGTGGGGTCGTAGTTGAGAAGAGACAGCAGGGTCTTGAGTCATTGAGGACAATAGTCTTCGTGATATAACGTGCCCGAGACCGTGAAAGTGAGGCGTCTCGTCGACTTGTTTTTAGGAGATGTGAAGATTCAGGTCGGAAGGATGTTGTGAAGGCCCCTATTGTTAATGATGTGGCTGATCTGCTTCTTATTTTACAGCCGGTCGATCTCGTCTGTTCGAGTAGAGGTCTCCCATCACCAGCATTGGACCGCGGGTCCTAATGCTTCGGTTCAGGTGTTTCAGGTCTTTGATCTTCCATAGGACCTTAACTCTTATGTTGACAAATCACGTTCTGAGATTGCGGAGCGCTATTTGACTCGCGAAGGCCGGGTAACCTTCTTTTCATCTTCTTTCTTTTCTTCTTTTTTTTCTTTTTTTTACTGCTTTATGTCGTTCTTATTTCCTATCTTTTCCATGCAGTTTTTAACTGATTTAACACATATCGTTAACGCCTACAAAACTGATGTTAATCTCCGAGGGAATAACCGTCTTATTCGTGAGTTGTTCGAGGCGAAGACCGAGAGGCTCGAGGTGGAGAGGAGGGCTGCGGACTTAGAGAAAAGGGAAATGGATGCTGCGAAGAAAAATTTTGAGGCTAAGGCTAAGCTAATGGAAGCGAATCGCGTTCTGGAGGGTAAGGTAACATCTTTAAAAGAGGAGCTTCATCGAGCCAACGCCACTGTCGAATCCGAGAAGAAGAAAGTTATCGATTTAGAGAAGGGAGTTGTCGATGTTCGTGCTGAGCTGGCGAAACTTCGAGAAGAGAATGCTACTTTGATGGTCGAAGTTGACAAGAGTGTAGAAGATGTCACCCAGGCTCTCGGGGTGGGGTACGGTTACCGCCACGACCATTTGGTTGGCACTGGCATTGACCTTACTGGCCATTCTTTTGACTGCTACTGTGCTGATCTTGCGAAGAACATGTATGAAGCTACTGGCGATGGGAATAAAGTCTCGGATTGAAGGCGAGGTATGCCTCGTTGGATTTGTAACTTTTTAATCTCATGAATTGGTGTTTGAACTTTGTTAACTGGTGTTTGTGGTTTAGAACTTGTTTGAATTTGCCAGGGGATGCCCTGAGTAGTTGTACCTTTTATTCTGGATTTTTATTTATTGCCGTAACTTTTTTTAAGGATATTTTTCATAATTTGGTTTTGAAATTTCAACTTTCCGTAGTAGCGCTCTATAGGCTAAGGTAGTTCTGTTGCGGTTCTAAACCTGGTTGTTAGATGACCTTTTCTTGTAATTTGGTAATTCGTGGTTCGGTATCATAACTCGTATTCTCCTTTCCTTTCTTTTTTCCTCTTCATCTCTTTTTTAGAATAAGGGTTGGAAAGATTGGAGAAAGCCTGATGTTTGTCTTTCTTGTTTAAACTTTCCTAGACCCCATTTCTTTTACTTACCATATGAACGAACTTAACGATTTCCCCTAATATTCGATAAAAGTAGTGATACTCATAGGGTACGGTCGTAATCGAAGGTGATGAGGACAATTTTATTAATGACTTAGTGGGAGTATTTCGTAGGAGAAGGTAATTTTATGCCTCAGCGAGACCACTCCTTTGGTTTTATCTGAATCAAATTATTCGGACTTAGTATTTGGTTTTTGGCTTTGGGTTCTGATGACTGATTTTTTCAGCTTCTGTTGTATATGACCTTTTGTTGAAAAAAGAAAACGCGTACAAGAGATGAAACTGAAATAGAATTGCTTATAATAGTGGGTAATGTTGAAATCATTTATGAACTTTACATAATTGATTATTCTTAGAATCTTATTGTTGTCTTAATTAATCAGAACTCCTCTTGCAGTGAATTTTACTACTGTATGTGTTTTGTATTTTGTAGTGGGAGATAATGTAATGAAATAAGCGTGAGGACAATGCTATCGAGAAGTGCATAAAGACTAACATGGCTATTGAGTTTTGTAAGATAAAAATCAGATTTGGGGGCAATTTTATTAATAATTTAAACGGGATCTGAGTGAGGACCTCATATCAGTCCTTTTTCACTTAGACTATTTTTAGATGGGGGATAGGGGTTTGCCCCCAATTACAAATAACGAACAAGGTTCACGGATAGAATTTTTTGAGATGGATTCTGTTCCAAGTATTTTTGACGAGTTCACCGTCGAGGCGTTCTAGCTCGTAGGTACGAGAACTGACAACCATCCTGACTCTATAGGGACCCTCCCATGGGGCTGTGAGCTTCCCAACTAAAGTTGGTTGTGAAGCTACTGATTCACGGAGTACGAGGTCATTCACTTGGAAGTTCTTTGTTTTGATCTTTTTATCGAAGTACTTAGCTGTCTTGTTTTGAAAGAACGAGATACATCTTTTTGATGACTGAGGAATGAATCTTCTCAAAGTCACGATGCACCCCGTGAGTGATTGTACCTCTTTCAACGAGGCGGGGTCTTTCATTTCAAGGATCGCCTTGATTTGTTTAGGATCGGCCTCGATGCCTCGCTGTGTGAGGAGAAAGCCTAAGAACTTGCCGGAAGTTAAGTCGAAGGAGCACTTAGTCGAGTTTAACCTCATTTGATGTTTTCTAACATTTTTAAAGGTCTCTCGGAGGTTTGCGACATGGTTTTTGCCCTTTTTGATTTTGCGATCATGTCATCGACGTAAACTTGGAGATTACGTCCTATTTGCGAGGCGAATATAGTATCCATCATCTGTTGAAATGTTGCACCAGCATTTATGAGACCGAAGGGCATGTTTTTATAAGCAAAGACTCCTCGATGGGTGATGAAGGCCGTTGTTTCCCAGTCGTTTATATCCATTTTAATTTGATTGTAGCCAGAGAAGGCGTCCATGAATGACAAGAGCTCGTGGCCGGATGTGGCATCGATGAGCTAGTCGATATTGGAAAGTGGATAGTGATCTTTGGGGCATGCTCTGTTTAATTCGGAATAATCGACACACATCTTCCACTTTTCGTTGCTTTTCTTCACTAGGACAGCATTTGCAACCCATTTCGGGAACTGTACGGGCTCGATGAAACCTGCCTCGAGAAGGCGATCGATTTCCTCATCGATGGCTTTGCGCTTTTCTTCAGAAAAGACTCGTTTCTTTTGGCACACTGGCCTGATCTTTGGATCGATGTGGAGAGAAAGACGAGCTATGACCTCGGGGATTCCCAGCATATCCTTCGGGTCCCAGGCGAATATGTCTTTGAATTCTCGTATGAGCTTGATTGTTTTTTGCCGTAGATCAGCGTCGAGGCCTTTCCCAATTTTGGTGACTTTTGTGGGGTCTCCAATTACCACTTCGATCTCTTCTATGTCGTCCATCGGCACACAGTTCGACTCGACCGGGACCTCGATGAGATCTCGGGGGTCCATATCAACGACCTGGTTGATGGAGTTACCATCCACCTGTTTGTTCCTCGGGATAGTCATTTTTAAATAACATTGTCTTGCCGTGGCTTGATTGCCTACGACCTCTCCGACGCCGAAGTCGGTTGGAAATTTCATTTTCAAGTGTAAGATGGAGGTGATGGCCTTTAAGGCTATCAAAGTTGTTCTTCCCAGAATGGCGTTAAAACTTGAGACAGCGTTGATGACATGGAATTTGACCATTTGCCAGGTCTGGCATAGGAGGGTACCGAAGAGAACTGGGAGGTCGATGGTTCCTACGACCTTTACCTCGTTCCCGATGAACCCGTACAGTGGAATGTTCACATTTTCCAACTTCCTCTCGCCAAGGTTCATTCTGGAGAAGGCGTTGTGATATAAGATATCGACAGAACTGCCACTGTCGACAAGAATCTTTTTGACAGTATTAGTTCCAACTTTTGTTGTGATTACCAGGGCATCTTGGTGAGGCTCAATCATTCCTGGAGGACAGTCCTCGTCGGAGAAGGAGATGAATGGAGTGGGATTGAGCCGTTGCCGCTTCTGGGGTTCAGGATGAATGCTAAACACCTCACGGGCATATAGCTTCTTGGCGTTATTAGAGGATCCCCCCGAGGCGTGGCCCCCAATTATGACATCGATGACTCTAATGGCGAGGATGGTTGACTTGTCCACCGTCAGTTTTGTGAATTCTTTTTCTAATTTTTCTTGGGGTTTCCACGATCTGTCAGAGTGAGATGTTCATTCTGATCGAGGACTCCTCCTGTCTCAGGATCTCGAATATGAGTCACCATCTCTTTTATAGTCTGATCTCGGAGATCTGAATCCGGAGTTCGAGCTCTTGTCCCATTTCTGTAAATATCTTCTTGGTGATTGGATGCTTCCGAATGCTTCTTGCAGTGTCATTCTGTGTTCTACGATCTGGAAAGCTGATTGGAGAGATCATGGACCCTTTTCGAAGTATTCCTCCAACAGGGAGTTGTGTCTGTGTTTGTCAATGCCCGCAGCAAGGTAATTGATGGCGAACTCTTCCACGAGATTAGGTATTTCTGCGACCTCCGCTCGGAAGCGAGTTAAGAACTCTCTTAGCGACTCGTTAGAGCGCTGTCTGACAGTCATGAGCGAGTCCGTGATTTTTCCACCCCTATAATTACTAGAGAACCTTCCTTTGAACTTAGTCTTTAACAAGTCCCACGAGTCTATGGACCTCGGCGGCAAGTTGTTATACCACCGGAGAGCCGTGCCTCCGAGACAGGTGGAGAAGAACTGGCATCGGGAAACTTCCGAGTGTCCGTAAAACGCCATTCTCCCGTCGTAGGTATTCAGGAACTCACTTGGGTCCGTAGATCCATCAAACTGGTCGATTGGTGGGGTTTTTAAGTTTCTGTTGATTCGTGTTTTCTCAATTCTTATAGCGAGAGGACTTTATATTGGGACGTTGGAGCCGGCCTGGCTTCGAATGAACTTTTTACACATTTCTATGTCGTTTTGTAGCTGCGAGATCTCTTCCGACCTGTAGGACCCGCTCGATTCGCTTTGCTACGAGGCGTTCTCTTGAGATTTTGTTTATCTCCTCTTGTGGGGGACCTGATACGATCTGTTTGATTCTGTCTCGTCTTCATAGCTTATGTCATCATCGTACCCCTCGCGGTTGTGACCTGTAGACTGATACTCAGAGGAGTGAGCTGGCAGCGATGTCTACTGTAGCTCGAGGTGGAGGCATTTTATTTTCCTACGTTTTTCCAATTTTTCCTCAAGTTTCTTCCTCTGAGCCTCGAGGGCTATAAGCTCGTCGCCCGAGCCGTTTAAGTCCTTGTCGTTTTCCTCAACTTCCATATCAACATTTTGTCTTCTCATTTTCTCGAGATAAAGACGGGCATCGCTCGTCAACACTTGTTTACTCGAAGCCGTCGGAATCCTCGTAGCGGGTATCAAGCCGGGGTCTTTTTTTGTCTTTATTTTGCTCTGTGGCGGGGGGTCTCTAGGATCCCTCGGCCACATCATCATTTTCTGGAACGGAGAACAAACGTCTCGGCTGAAGTGGCTCTCGCGAGGCGTCGTTGTCCTCACGGGGGACCGTTCAGATCTCTTCCTCCGTGAGGCGCCGTACAACTTGTTCTTCGTCTTCAATAATCATTTTTTCGTGATACAACTATAGTAAAGAAGCTCCTTCTACCGCCAAATGGTGAATTATGAAATATCTAGAGGCTAAGTGATTAATAATAAACGAGGTAATAGGGTTGAATTGTAATATTATTTCATAATCATTTGGAGATTCTTTCCTTTACAAAGTTGCATCCTCTTTGAAGTAAGGAGGTACAATCATATTTATAGGGAATCTATGTGGATCCCCCCTAGCCACCTTTACTTATAGGGAAAACTAAAATTCTTTACATGGTTGGACTTCAAGACCCATTAAAAAGATAAAATACATTTGGACCTACCTACCAACTAGTTTAATGAATCCTAATTACAATCTATTTTTATTTCCTAGCCTAATATTAGTAGTAGAGATGGTCTAATTTGTTTTTCATTTCTTTTGTTGTTGGTCAATCCATGAAGTATGAACATATATGTTTCATATTACACGTGCCGCTTATTCTATTTTGAGCGCGTGACAGCATTAAATAAATCAGCATGCGCTTTGAGCTTGCGCTACGTTGCCGTCATTCTATCCACAGGCTCGCGTCCACACGGTAGTCGCCTGTCCTCCAAAACGACATCGTTTCAACCATTTCCTTCAGCATAATATTTTTGGGAATTGTCGATAAGGACTTGCCGGCTTCCTATAAATAAAGACCCGTGCCCTGGGTTCATTTACAATTTGTGTCTGAAAATTATCATCAGTTTAGTATAAAAACAAAGACAAAGCTCGTAAAAATGGCTGCAGAAGAAGGACAGGTGATTAGTTGCCACACCGTTGAGGAATGGAAAGATCAGTTCCAGAAGGGCAAAGACTCTAAGAAGCTGGTAATTTTTTTTATTTTTTTTCATTGTAATTCATTATTTTTTCATTTATGGATACATGTTTATATTTTGTTCAAGATCTAGATGTACTAGTAGTATGTTCTTTAATTGTTGCTGTTAGTTCAATTTATTGTACTAATTATTGTTGAATACCAATATACCTTTACGAAATTAAACATACTCGTAAATTTCACATGGTCGAGGAGACACGGAGATTTAACATGTACGTTTGTATGATAAATTAAACATGTGTAGGTGTATGTGTAACCCTCGTAGCTTGTTAGGGGGTCATCTATTTAACTAGTACTACTACTTTGGCCAAGTTAACTAGTGTTTTTTAATTTAGGTTCGAATTTGGGGGAGGTTCTGGAGTTTCGGGTATGTTCTAATTTGGGTTGTTTTTGTTAGGCAGCGCAGCAGTATTGGTTAGTTGGCTTTATAGCGGATTATATTGTTGGTTCCGAGTTTGTTTGGGTTTTTTGATCGGTTGTTGTGTACCAGCTACGTTAGTTTGTAATTAAGTTTGTTTGGGGTTTTTGATCGGTTGTTGGGCATCAGCTACGTTAGTTTGTAATTTCTACGATCATATGCATTGGTTAATGGTCATTATATGTGGTTGAATTTTATGTCGTTCACTTGTTTGTCAATCTTTACGGTTTTATTTGTAGTGCTTTTAAAATTTATTTGGTTTTGTAATTGACAAGTTTAAGTTATAGGTCCGGGGAATTTGACTGTCTAATTGAATTTGGATGATAGGTTGTGGTGGATTTCACTGCTTCATGGTGTGGACCTTGCCGTTTCATTGCCCCAGTTCTGGCAGAGTTTGCTAAGAAGATGACTCATGTCATCTTTCTTAAGGTTGATATTGATGAAGTTGAGGTAAACTAACTTTTCGGAAACCTGTCTGATCATGATGGGGCACTGGTTTAATTGTTCTTTTCAGGTTCAAAATTTATCTGTTTGATTTACTGACACTTACCTTCTCAATTGCAGTCTGTTGCCAAGGAATATGAAGTGGAGGCAATGCCGACCTTTGTGTACATCAAAGAAGGGGTTGTTGTAGACAGGGTTGTGGGTGCAAAGAAAGATGAGTTGCATAACACCATCGTTAAGCATGCTACTGCATCGGCTGCAACTGCAAGTGCATGAACTTGTGTATTGGGGAGATGTAAACTCTGAAGTAGCTTCCATTTCTGTTGTGTACTTGTGTTCATGATAATGGAGCCATGGATTACATTAGTTTCCTGGTGGCCTATGGAGTAGTATGTGTGCCTGTGTCTGTATGAATTCTGTTATAATATTGTTGTCGGTTGACAAAGAATTATCTAGTAAGTGTCATGTTAATAAGCTTTTCGGGATAAACTTTTAGTTTCTGGTTATTGTCTCTCCTGTGTCTAAATGTTTGTCAATCATTAAAATCTCAAATTTAGTTTTGCTTGAATCTCCATTCTTAAATTTCGGTGGTTCTCCCATCTTTTCTTGATGAGTAGAGGATTTTTCTACTGGTTTCTTATTAAGAAAGTTTCAATGCTAGGGAGAATTGTGGAATACATCTTAAAGCTCAAGTTCACAAGATATACCAAGAGCATGGTAACTATGTTTTCAAATGGCTACTGTATTGTTTTAGCCCAAAATTTGAATGAAGTTATGGTATTGTCTTCATAATATTCGTTTTAGCAATATGTATTATTTGTTTTATTTTCGCACAAAAACTTGTATGCAATCAAACACCGAGCTTGTATTATTTACGCCTCATGGTGCGAAACAAAGGTCATGAACCCGTCTTGTAAAGGATGCACGAACTGTAAAGAACAGATAAGATGCTAAGAGAAGAAGAGAAGAGGGATTCTTATTGATACAAATATAACTTTCAATATGTGTTCAAATTTACAAATTACTAAAAGGCTAAGCAGACACTTTCCGAGGACAGTCACCCAATTTTAAGGGACTTGTCGACTTCTTGACAAATAAATTTCTCTAAAACTACTTCACAGCAAATAATGTATTACTGTAAACTCAAAGTCTCAAAGCATTCTATAACCCCAATCTTTTCTGTTGTGTCACACATCTTCTTTTTTCTGTATGTATATGATAATTACAATCCAAGTCCTTATTCTGTTGTTTCAGATTGAGCTGCTCTGATCACAGTATTAATAGAACAAATAGCTTCAATGGATAACCTCTTTAAAACATTGGGACATGGGTCTGACTGGAAGTAACTATTAGATGCAGTGACCTTGCAGCTCTCCCTGCCCACGCACATCTGCATCATGTTTATGTAGAAATAAAATCACTAAAAATAATATAAATGAAAAATGCTCAAGAGCCACCATATACATGCATTTAAATAAGTTTATAAAGTTAAGAATAACCTTCTCTATGATAGCACGAGAATCTGGTGAATGGCAAGCTCCCCTTTTAAAACTTCCACAGGTTCCTAAAGGAGTTCCAAAGCTTGCAAATTTTATGGTTGATATTGCCTCGCCTGGTTCACACCTCAGATGAAGGTCAACCTCTTGGCGCATTTTTGGTTCACCATTAGTGTCGATTTGCCAGTTCTCAACAGTTGGGTGGTGCTCAAATGTATCAGCACAGACACTTCCGCTAGTTCTTTTCACTAGGGATATCTTTGATGCATCTCCACCTAGTTCTTCGAGAAGTACCAGAAGATTGTTTTGTGGTTTCAACCAAGATCTGGGTACATGATACCTGGTACAGCAAAATTAATAATTGTAACAAAGAGTTAAAAGGAATAGCTTATTGTTGAGAACAGTGTAGCAGCATAAGATTATAAACATTCTTGAAGCTGTACCATCTTTGAGTTGGTTGACCGCAGCCATGCTGGCATTTTGGGGCTCGGTAAGTTCCAGAATACTTGCAGACACCACAATTGCCCTTCGCATATGCCATCCAGTATCTTCCTATGCTTTGCCCATTGATCCAAGCTTGACCCTTTCCCATGCTTCTCAGGTCCAATGCCAATGGCCCATGTCCTCCCGGTGCATCAAAGTAAGCCTGCAAATTTCTTCGGTTCCTTAAAGGCAGAAGCTTAAAATCCAACTTCTGTTACAACTTCCTGGTCTGACCCTTACCTTATACCATGTCAATGGCTGCTGGCCACGGTTATATAGTGACCCTCCAACCCACTCAACAGCTGAGCTTTGGCTCGGAGAGACCAAATTCCTTGCCTCTCCTCTCAGTCCAACCTATTTCATGGAAATTGTAAGAACATGATGCATACTTAAGAGTCCAAAAAAAAAAAGTCCATTTACATGCACAGTGTACCCTTACCGTATAGCTCCATTTCTGAAATGATAAATCTCTCTTCCCCTGGTCAACCCCGTGTAGCGAAACTGGTCCCATGATTCCTGTATTCCAAGCCTCAAAGTGCAACCCAATGTTCTTCAAAAGAAGAAATATCTTATCATTGACTGATATTACTTGCTGATATTAGATCATTCTATTTTATTGAACTGTATTAGTGTTGTAAACCTATTCTAGAGAAATTAATGAATCATTTGAAAGTGAAAAATTGCAATAAACTTACTGGTAATCCAGCAGCCACACTAAGTAGTGCTATTTTATTGCTTCCAGCGTGCAAGTTAACTGGTCCAGTAAATGTGAAGCCCATGTTCTCTCGGGTACCGTAGGCAGAACCTGTAAATTAAACATTTATCATCATTATGACTGCCTATATTGCTACTACATAAAAGAAAATAAAAAGTATAAACCAAGAGGATATAATACGTAATTACGTATAAACTAATGGTACCTGAATACTGCCCGTTGACAAAGACATGTACCGCATGACCTTTTGACTGCACAATGAGAGTAGGTTTTTGACCTCCACGAAGAAATGATTCTGATGATCGGATGCCAACACTGGTTTGGGAAGAAATGTTTGAGTCAAAGCAAGTATACTTGTCATGTTTCCAAATTACCTTCATCCTTGGTAACTCTTAATTGTACAAAGACTACTTTCCAAATTACATCATTCCAATGATTTTTCTTATTCGGAAAAATTTTGCATATGGTTAAAAGATAACTTGCATTTAGACTTAACAATAACAGCCTTTGTGAGAGTATGAAACAGGATGCACCTTGTCATGTACCACAGATAATCACTGTTATCTCTTGTAACATTTAGCTGTTCCAGAAGTCCTGTCACTGTGAATGAGGAACTTTGACTTAAAGACATTATATCTTCATCATAAGTCTGCCAAGAGTGCAGGAAAGAATTGGTCGGAAGCATTTTTCTCCATGATGTTTGACTTTTGACCTTAATGATCAGGAGGAAATCGAAAAGTTTAGTGCCTTGCTCGAGGAAAGAGCAAATAGATTACTTCTTTGAGATAGCATTAGATGGACTAGAAAACCTAAATAAACATTAAATTGTAATGCACTGCTTACCCACTTACCTTAGCAGTGTTGAAGACTACATTTCTGCAATCAGGAAGGATGCTGACAGACCATGGAGGCAAATCATAATGCATGTTGTTGAAGATCACCCTTGCAGCAGCGTTACTATCGATATTTGTAAGAAAAGCTGCACAATGACCATGACCACCAGAGAATACATGTGCCTGAAAGGTGATTACTGATTTAGAAATAGGGGTAGACATGTTAATTGAATTTATTGCTCAATGAAAGGGATAAATATTTACAAACAGACAACCTGCTGATATTTTCCTATGGATTTAACAATAGGGTCTGAAGAAACCAAAGCAGATTCACATAGTTTTATAGCCTTATGAAGTTCCTGCAAGTGTCCATATTTAGGTTCCCGGACCAGACCTGAAGACAGTGAAAGTACAAATTAGTCTTGCATTCTAGACATTTATGTTAAGTTCTTGCACAATAGTCAAGCGTTACTTGCTATCCACTAGTTTGTGCACTGAAACCCCTGAAAACAATCAATATATTAATATTAAGGGCAAGGCTTCATTCATCATGAACTTTCCAAGACTAACAGGATTTGTTGATGCGAGAGACTTGTACTTTGGGTACCATCTTTCTTAGTATAAGCACAAATTTTTTGAACGCAAGGAAGTAAATTACTGATTTTTTTTCTGATTATGTGATGGTTCCTCCTTATATTGATCAAGTAACTAATTGCATTTAGCAATAAAGAGGTAAATGATTGCTTTTTAGTAAAAAAATTGAACGTTATTGTGAAGGAGAGCAAAATGAGGAGGTGTGAAGCAAAAAAGGAATAGTTTATGATAAAATCCTAAAAGCAAATTTAGAATATATAAATAAGTGTATTGTTGGCATTTTTGAACAAGAACCGAAGTTGGTAATAGAACTTGCAATAATTTCTTATAGTTCATTAATTTGGGAAATTGATGAGAAGCATTGTGTGTAGATAACAGGATTATATTCAAGACTGCATACAAAAGCTAGCTTTCGGTAGCTGTGGTCATTCAAGCAAGTCCTTTTTAATTCTAAATTTCTAATCATGTACGACAAACCTAAGTGCTTTGATGATTTTCAGAGAACTATAGTGAAGTGAAATGCAGGACTAGAGTTCTCACCATATTCATCAATTGGAGCATCATAGTCATAGCTAGTTGTGATAAAAGGACCACCAGCACTGCGACCAAAGTTGGTACCCCCGTGGAACTGTTGGGAGGAGCAATAAGCATAAGAATATGGTTTCGGCTGTAATCTTAAAAATTTGAGGATTATAATCATGCAGATTCCAAATCTTGAACTAACCATGTAGTAATTAACATATGATCCACCCTTAAGCATGAATCGAGTAACTGCAAATGCCAAATCTTGAACTGGTCGCTCGTAGATTGGCCCACCAAACTCGGTAAACCTTATTATTCAGTACACGAGAAGTAACAAACTTAGGTCATTCGTGAAGTGATCGCATTTTGTATCTTATGCATTGCATTCAAGTATATTAACTTACCAGCCACTCCAAGCCTCCGTCCACATTTTTGGCTTGTAAGGTTTGTTTGGCGAAAACGCATCACAGTAGAATCCGTTGCACGCATTTATCTGTTACCAAGACATGAATGAAAATAATCATACATCACTATGAAATCTGAACTGAGAATGCTAGAAAGGAAACCACCAAAGACCGTATTGATAGTTTCTAAATTACAGTATATAATAATGGCATGTATGCACAATCTATTGACAGCTAATTATCAAAATAAATAATAAGCAAACTCATATTAGGTCTAGTTGGCTTCAAGAACAACTTACAATAGGATCAGGTGCATCATCTTCTTTGCACATCACCCAAGGGACTCCTGTATCAAGTCCAAGAGCCATCTTTGCGGCCCAATTTATGTAAGACGCACCAGCAGCACCTAGTGCATATCTTTCTGCACCGTACTCATTCTCAATCTTCATAATCAATTTCAAACAGCTAAACCTTAGGGATTATCATCTATTACTTGAAACAAGAACGTAGAAATTTGCTAGTTCATATTTTTAGATGGGTATAAACTTAAACCTGTGATAAGATTATAGGCCCTCCCTGTGATTCAAATAGTCTCTCACTCTTCATCATCTGAACAATTTTTTGGGTGAACCCTTGCATTGCAGCCTTCAAAGCAAGGAAACTCGAAATTTTTTAACCAAGTATTTAAGAACAAAGGACTAATTAGTTACTATTCAGATCAGATTATCATTTCATTCTATACCACCGACGTCCAAGATACAAATTATAACACATAAAAGTAAACCCTATGGTAATGTCAATTATGATCTGATAAAGTAGGTTGCATATATTAGATTTGTAGTTGGGTCTAAAACCTTGAATGGCCCATTATCTGTTCTGAAGCTAATGCCAGGAACATACTTCAACCATACAGGAAATCCCCTGCATTAAGAAGAACCAATTTTATCAGCATGCTCATAGAGTTTGAATAACAATAGAAGAATTGAAAAAAATTGAAACTGAATTTAGCAACAAATAAGAAACTGATAGATTTTATGAGATAAATACCCAAAGTTCCATTCAGCACAAACATAAGGTCCAATTCTGAGATGAACATAGAGCCCAACTTTTTGCACTGTCTTTAAAAATCTCACAATATCATATCTTCCCCTAAAATCATACTGGACAAAAAAAATGAAAAGAATCAAAACAACATCGTAATGTATTTAATAAAGCAATTAAAGTAAACAAAACAAAGCATTTTGTAGCTTAAAGCAAAACTTATGATATAAAAACACTCACATTGCCAGGAGAAGGTTCATGAACATTCCAAAAAACATAGGTATCAATAACATCTAATCCTCCATTTTTAGCCTTCCATATAAGATCTTCCCACATCTATTAAATATCCATTTCATCAAACATTATTAAAGTAATGCAGAAAGCAGAAAACAACTATAAACAAATGCATAAATGTATAGACAGAGAGATTAAATTGTAGATATACTTCTGGGGTGCTTCTTGGATAATGTATAGAGCCAGAGAGGAGGATTCTCCGATGACCATTAATGATGATTGCCTTCTTATCATAAGTGACAGTAGATTGGATCAACTGGGGACCTAAAAGCAACACTAAGCTCAAAAAATACACTAATTTGGTGACTGAGTTGGTCACCATTTTTAAGTGATTTTAGTGTGAAGTTATTTCCTTTCCCAAACTCTGTTTTATGAGGGAGGGAAGGATGTTTGAAAGAAAGGGAAGTAAATGCATGAAGAATTGAAAAAGAGTGGTTGGAATGTGTGGAAAGACAGGGAGAAGGCCACACACTTGTGATCTCTTCTTACTTAATGCAACTCTGCAGAAGCAGTGCCAGCAAATTAAACCATGTTGCTTGGAATCTTATGGCTATTCAAATCCAAGGGCCATTGGACATATGTAGTGTACTATTTTTACCTTAAAATACACTTTTTTGAATCCAGAACCTGTTGCACTTTTTTCATTCTATTTCTTGTCACAGTTCGATACAAAAAATTTAAATGCCAGGCACACGTTATTTCATTTACCTTTAGGGTATCAACTTCTTGTTATCAAGAGAAGACCAATACTGTACTTTTTTCGTTTGCGACGACGTACTAGATTTTGTGCACTCCTCAAATAGTCGAAGTGGACGCAGTTCTACACAAGTCTCAAATATATTAAAATTGTTAGCTAACAAGCCTGTGTATGTTGAGGTATTCATGTGTAGTACCAATGCTAGTGGCTAAGTGCAAGTCCAACAATGTCTTAGTTAAGCTATTTAAGATTTTAACTCAAAAATGAGGAGAGAGAATGAAAATGTTGCTCTAAGAGATTCTTAAAAACACTAAAAGCTTAAGCTCTCTCCTCATTTAAGAGTCACTAGTAATTCTTAACTTATATTTTAATAATAAACTATTCATGTTCATCAATTCTTGCACAACTTTTGGTTATAGTGGGGTTGATATATGAATAAATTATAAGTAAAGAGCTAATATAAAGAGTATTGTTCGAGTTTGACACATAAACCAATGTAATAACTTGCTAAGAGCCATTTATTTATATTATTTTTAAGAGTGAATGTAGGAGTCTCTTGGAGATGCTCTTAGTGCCCTATAAATATAATAAAATATAGTGTCCTAGTGATTTAAGTCATGATTTTTGTGTATCAATTCCAACAACATGCCTTATACTTGTGCTTTATAAATTAAAATAATAATATATTTGAATAAGAATTGGAGGGAACAGAAAAAAGAGAGGAGAGAGAAGTGTAGAAAAGGAGAGAAGTTAATTTTTGATTGTTAAAAATGATTTAGGACAAGTATAGAGGTGCCTTAAAAAAAGAACATGAGATGGATGTCCTAATATTTTAATGCATCACTAGAACATTGTTTTTTTTTTGCTAAATATCAGTAGAACATTGTTGGAGCACAAAAAATGACTAAATGTCCCAAATATTAATTTAGAACAATATTTAGGACATGGTTGAACTTGTTCTAAAGGGAACTCTTTTCTTTTATGTTCTGCACCAGAAATATAGCACAAGACAATACAAGTAAATTTCATTGTAATCTACAGATTTAGTAAGAAATACAGCATATCATGATGTTTTCTTTAAAAACAGTTAGGTTTTTTTATATACTTCAAATTTAATTTATTGTAAATTCTTTCAGTTAAATTTGATCGAAAATTTGTACAAATAACAATATAAAGTGGACGGAAGAAATGCTTCCTTTAATAATTGAAAGGTTTTTCATATTTTTTCTTCAAATACAACTTTAGTTACACAAGTGTTCATCTGAAGTACAAAAATTGGACGAAGCAAAAACTCGAACAGTGTATTATATCCATCTATCTTCCCCTCCATTTCTTTATCAAAATGGTTGAGATGTCATTATTAAATTATTGAGTGCATTGGGTCTTCATTATACGGATGGAAACAAACTTTATAGAAAGTTTATATATGAAGGCCACAGATAACACAAATTAAGGTTAACTTAAAAGAAATGATCTGGATGCTCTGTCACAGCAAGTACCTAGACAATTATTTTCCAATGCACTAAACAATTAAAAAGTGTAATTTACTATACATAAGAGAAATGATATAAGTGAGTAATTCTGATCATGTGAACTAATGATAGATGAGTTAACCTGGTGAATTTGAGAAATCAGTCTGAGATCTTTTGACAAAAATTTAAATTCTTGCTTCTAGTCTAGCAGAACAATTTAGGTGCGAAATTTGGTCATCTCATTGAATGTGGCAAAATCTAGATAGATTAGCAACTCCAAATCTTACGGAGTAGGAGTGGTTAGCATTGCATTTATGATGGAGTAGTATATTTTAGTTACTGTCGGGAGTAAATTCACGTCCCATTTAGAGCAGTTGGCAACTACCAAAACTTTCTGCATTGTACACATTTGTTAATTACAGTAGTATCCAACTGCTTCTCAAGTACGTACAGTGTACCAAAATTTATCAAAAGAAATGAACAGTTAAACGAGTAGCTCAATTGTAATAACTCTCAGTTGGTTGTGTTAGGATTGTGACATATTCATAATACTCCATTGTACTAGTAACTAAGTTGTTATAGGTCTTCATAACTGATCTCTCTCGATGATAGCTTAGCTTGTCATAATAATTTTGTAATTAGATCTATCCATAATGAGAGAATTCCAAATAACATCGTTTATTATGCAATAATCTATAGCTTATTCGTTTACACATCTACTATATAATAGATTGATGTGATAAGGCTAAGGGTTGCGGCATGTGATGTGTCTTCAGGTTTATTGACCATCCTGACCAAATGCATTATGCATTATTGTCGTGCACAATACTTTCACATGGTTATCACATCGCAACACCTACTGCACCTCCATCAATATCTCACACAAACTTAATCTCTTAAATAAACATTCAATTTAGCAAACCTAATTAATGAAAAAAGATACTCCCTCTGTTCCATAATACTTTTCCTGTTTACTTTGGACACGTTTGCCAACACACACTTTTGATCGTTAATATCTTCAATTTCGTATTAGTATTAAATATAAAAACTTCACTGTATTAAAGTACTCATAAATACGAATCAAACAAAATCACTCATGACTATATTTTGTCTTATAAATTATGTGTAAATTAGTAGTCAATCGCTTATAATAAACAGTGTCCAAAGTCAAAACCAGAAAGGTTTTTTGGAACGGAGGGAGTACCTAAATATTGTATGTATGAGCCATGAGGACTGAGACACACATGGAGGAAAACACGAAATGTTGAAACCCTGACAAAAAGGGTCGTAGCTCGTATACAGCGAAATGCATCGACATTCAACCACTAGTACAGAGCAAATATTGGATCTCATTTGTAATTTCAAATTTAAACATCTAGTCTTTTCGAATTTTGATTATTACGGACTCTAACTTAAAACTAAGATCCGTGCGAGCGATGCACGAATTTTTTTAATATAATATGAATTTTTTCATTAATTTAACTTAGTTTTTTTTTAAATATAAATTTGGGAGCCTTAAATTTTTATATGAGATGATTTGATAACAACTGATAATAATTATATAAATGTTATCCGTGATATTTCTAGAAAATGAGGGATTTTAGTTAGAAAATATAGAAATGATGATAGGTTTTACTTGAAAAATGTAATCGGCTAATTATTAGTATTTATATAATTATTATTTTATTTTATGAAATAGAATGCCCGTGATATGATTAGGAAAAGAGCTGAGATTTTAGTTAGAGAAAATTAAAAATGTAACATGTTCTAGGTGAAAAAGGTAATTGATTTGTTTATAGTAATAATAATTTAATTACATTATTTTACTAAATACAATTGCTCGTAATGTTTTTAGAAAAAGAGAAATTAATATTGTCCGTGATATTTCTATTAAAAGAGGGATTTTAGTTAGAAAATATAGAAAAGATGATACATTTTAGATAAAAAGGTAATCGGTTAATTATTAATATTATAATATTATAATATTATTAGTTTATTGTATTAAATAGAACCGCTCGTGATATAATTGGAAAAAGAGAAATTTTAGTTATAGAAAATAGAAAGGTAACGTGAAAATTAAAAAGATGACATGATTTATGTGAAAAGGGTAATTGATTAGTTTATAGTAATTATAATTTATTTATGTTATTTAACTAAATAAAATTGCTCATAGTTTTTAAAATGAGAAATTAATGTTGCCCGTGATATTTCTAGAAAAAAAGGGAATTTAATTAGGAAAAATAGAAAAGATGATACGTTTTAGCTGAATAGGTAATCATTTAATTATTAGTATTATAATATTATTATTTTATTTTTATTAAATAGAAACGCCCGTGATATAATTGGAAAAGGAGAGTGTTGTGGAATAAAAACTAGGTTACGATTTGTAATTAATGCTACAGTGGTTGAGCTTCGAGCTTTAATGGTTGTTTCCGTGTTACGAGACTGATCGGTCCTCACAGAGTGCTTACGTATCTCGTTATTGAGAATCAAGCCAAAAACGTAGTTCTGAGATAAGGGGTAAGACCCTTTATATAGGCTGAGAAGCCCTAGAATTATGGTAGGAGTCAGAGACTTGGTGGACAAGTCTTCCTTGAGGAAGGTTCCAGATCTATTCCTTGTAGGAATCAGTTTCCATGTTGAAATATGTATCTTGGAGGCTAAGTCAGGCAGGAGTGATATCCTTGTTTGACTCTTATTTGCTGAGCTGATTATTACCCTTAATATTAATTACGAAATTAATATTGTAAATAGGGTTTGGGCCCATCTGGTGGGCCCCACGTTTGGACCATTCTGGGTCTAATTAATGCCACATTAAATGTGTCTTTAGGGCTTACTTTTAGCCCATATCATTTGCCCCCCAACTTCTAGGAAAACTGATCAGGTTTTCCTTGAAGTTATAAAGGCCATATTCGAGACTTGGGTCAGGGTTCATTGCTCTTACGCGAGTATTTTCAACAATATCATCTTAATGTAAAGCGTGGAGCGACCGACGCATTTACGACGATGTTGAACGACACTAATCGGTGTTAAATGGCACTAGACAGCGCTAATCAGCCTTAAACAATGTTTAAACAGTGTTAAACAATGTTGAATGGCATAAAACGGCACTAACGGCACTGATCGGCGCTAAACAGTGCTAATCGGCATTAATTTGTGCTAACAGGAACTAAACGGTGCTAATCATTGACCTCGTTTTAGCACTGAAAATCATCCGAGATTCACTGAAAAATTCAAGTTTTAATCTCGTTTCAGCACTAAAAACTATCCGGGGTTCACTGAAAAATTCGAGTTCTAGGACCACGAACTAACCCGTGATCGGTCGGATCAAGGGCTAGCTCGTGGTCGGCTGAAGCCCCTGAAAACAAGGTGGTCGGCCGGGAGGTGATCGGCCAATGGTGGTCGGCCGTGGCTTGGTCGGCCGAAGCTTCTCCCGAGCTAGTGGTCGGCTGCAAGCTGGTCGGCTGCCGCTCCCTCGGGGTGGTGGTCGGCTGCTTCGTGGTCGGCCACCTCGTGGTCGGCCACCTCGTGGTCGGCTACGGCCCTCCAGGTGTCGTGGTCGACCACTTCGTGGTTGGTTAAAATGCCCGGACCTGAAAATCATTCGTGGTCTTGAGGATCAAGAATCTTGATCTTGATCTCAAGTCACTATCTTGGTCATCCGTGACTTCGTTGTCTTCAAGGATCAAGAACCTTGATCTTGATCTCAAGTCATCAGTTTGGTCATTCGTGACTTCAAACGATATTACTCCTTAATTTATGATTAGTACTGCTAATCTTGTGCTTAAGGCTGAACTTGCTACTTAACTTCTTAAGCGCAATCATCTGTTCAAATATATCAGCTATTTCTTCCTTGGCATATATGAATTATAATGATTCCTTCTGTATATCGTGGATAATTTCTGTCCTTTTTTAATCTTTAAATGATAGATGACCTGTAAACGCGAAGCAAGCTGAAGTTCAACCTGATGTAGCAGGTCATGCTTTTTCTATAAAAGAGGAGAAGCAACCTTCATTTCACTCCACTTCTTCATTTCAGAGCTCTCAAATTCTTAAGTTCTCAAGCTTTCAAGTTGCAAGATCAAGTTCGAGCTTCAAGATCAAGTTTCAGCTTCAAGATCAAGATGTCGGAAGGTGATCAACCAATGGCTCCCCCTGTCTCCATGATGGAAGCTATGTCGAAGAGGAGTAAGATGAGGACCACCAAAGGTAAAGAACAAATCAAACCTCCTTCGTATGTTGAACATAGATTTGAATCCTTGCTAGATCTCCTGAACATTATGAGGGAAGCATTCCCAAACTGTTCTAGCTTAGATTCTTTTAACAGTCCAAGTAAGTTGTCGGAACGAGATGTCCAAGAGATAAGGGAGTCATATCACTTCCCAAGTGCCATTAAGGTTCGTCTCCCAAACCCATCAGATAGAACATGCAACTGGCATCCTGAGAGGATTTGTGTTCACTGGGGTGCCTTAGATGCTGGGCTTAGATTCCTGGTTGACAATTTTATCATTAGATTGCTGGCGGAGTATCAGATCCACCCCTGTCAGTTGTATCCCAATGCTTGGAGGTACATCTCTATTTTCTTAATAAGGTGTCGCCAACTGGAGATTCATCCGACAACTACAATGTTTCGAAGTATCTTTGGGGCCAGCAACTCTTCCGACTCCAAGAAAGGATAGGTTAGCCTTAAGCACCGAGCTAAACTTCCACACATAGTGAATCCCTTCTCCTTTCCAGATTCACGGCATTTCTGGGAAAGGGAGTTTGTAGTTCTTGAGTGGAAAGGTGGTGACTGGGGCAACTTCTTTGTGAAGAGATTTGGGTCTGTGGAGGACAGTTCACATTTCGTGTGTGACCTTACTGATTCAGAATTGTTGGATCGAGATAGGCTTCTTGCTGATGACGGCCGTACACACTATAAAACTTTTTTGAATGAAAAGAATCTTATTGAGGCTGGCCTTAGCTTTCTTTCCATTGAGGGTAACTTTCTTACTTGAGCTTATTATGAACTCTGTTTGTTCTTATCCCGATATTTTTCTCTTTGTATTTCAGCTGCTGAGGAGATTGATAGTCGTCCTGAGAACCGGCCAACTGTTACTAAAAGGATGAAGAAGAAGGCTGAGGAGAAACTGAATCCTACTAAGCCTCATATCCCTAACTTCTTGGAGCACTGCTCTCAAGGCGGTAAACGATCCCGAAACGCTGATGGGGACGTCAGGACTCCTTTCATACCTCCTTGGGGCATATGTGAACAAGACTCGGTCTTTGGGAGTCCTTATCTAGCCCTAGACTGGTCCAAGCTTTCAATCACTCCTCCTGATCGAGTGACAATGCATGCAGGTGACAAAATGGATGAGTCTCAGCTCATGGGCGCTCAGGCCTTGTATCAGGTATGAAATTCCCTCTGTTAAGTTCAATACTGTTTCTGATTTTGACTCTGTATATTCCTTGTAGCTCACCCATTTCCTTGTTGCAGGCCAATGCTTACTTTCAAACTGTTTCGACTCAAGGCCGGGCTTTTAGGGATGAGAATATTAGCTTGAAGAATGACTCAACAAGGTTCAAGGAAGAGATTGACGATCTGCACTCCCAAGTCGTTCGTGCTAAAGCTAATGCTGCATCTACCCGTAAACAACTTTCTTCTCTAGCCAAATAGAAGGCATCTGATGCTGACAGGGTGATCCAGGCCTACCATAGGTCTAAAGATTTTCTTAAGCTCATTGATGACCATGATGATGAGATGCGTCCCTTCAACATGTATGTTGGTTGGGATAAGGCCATTAACGCTGTGAGTCATAGGCATCCATCTGTTGTCAACCCGGCTGATTTTCTTTGCCCAAATTGGGGTGTCAACCCGGCTAACCTAGCTTCTGGTTCGGGAACTAAAGTTGTTCCTCAGACATAAGGATCAGGCTCCAAAGGCAGTCATCGACGCTCTGGATCCAACTCCAAGGGGACTGTTCAAGTTGCTATCCAAGACTCATCTTCTTCTGGATCCCGTGGGAAGAAACCCCCACCTGCAAGGAAAGTTGGAGTAGTTCGCCAACCCATCGCTGGCAAGAGACTGATCCGAAACGAGGGCAGTTCTACTTCTGATTCATCTTCCGAGGAAGAAGGGGCCGAAGTTGCTAATGTTCAGCCAATGGTGATTGCCGAGCCCGGTGATGACTCCGGTGAAGACTCGGAGGAGGAGAGTGGGGAAGAGGAGAGTGGCGAAGAGGAATCTGGGGAGGAGTAGCTGGAGCTGGTTTGTGTCCTTGCATGGCCTTGTTAGCCGTATGTGGCTTTATATTTCTAGATTTCAATCAAGGTCCTTCGGGATCAAACTTTTATCTGTCTCGGTGATGTAACTTAACTGTTGGCCCTTCGGGGTATTTATTTATGCATTTGTTTCCTCATTTGTTTGTTTACTTGTTTTCGGTACTTGGTCTTTCTAGACTTACACTCAACAGGTGCTTGGTACATAAACAAAATCGCAGAATCATTGAAGGAAAACAAACTTGCATTAATAATTCGAAATGGGTTCAACCCTTACATAACTTATTATTGTCCTACTCGGGGCGTTAAGCCCTGGAATGGTTTCATCGAACCTTATTTCTACTTTTCCTAATAGATAGATAAAAAAAAAGCAACTTCCTTGCAAGGGCAGCTTAAATATAATAAATCTTGAGGTTCAAGGCATGCCAAGTACGGGGTACCTCGTTCCCATCCAAGGTCTCCAACTTGTAGGATCCCCGTCCTAGCGTCTTCTTGACTCGATACGGCCCTTCCCAATTAGGGGCTAGCTTTCCTTTCTGACCAACTCCAGAGGCTTCTACCTTCCTTAGAACCAGGTCGCCTTGTCGAAAGAATCTTTCCTTAACTCTCTGGTTATAGTGAAAAGAGGCTCTCTTCTGATGTTTAGTATTTCTAGCATTGGCTTCATCTCTAACCTCGTCAATTAAGTCAACGGCAAGTCTCATCCCTTCTTCATTAGTTTCTGGTTCATATGCCTCTATTCGAGGTGACTCTTGCATGATCTCCAAAGGCACAATTGCCTCAGCTCCATAAGCCAGCAGAAATGGGGTTGCTCCAGTTGTCACTTTACAAGTGGTACGGTATGCCCATAGTATGGGCAGCAACTCATCTACCCAAGTGTTCCTAGAGCGTTCGACCCTCTTTTTCAGTCCATCAAGGATAATTCGATTAGCTACCTAAGCTTGCCCATTAGCTTGTGGATGAGCCACTGAGGTAAAACGACGCTCAATTGCATTCTCCTCACAATACTTCTTGAACTCTTCATTATTGAACTGTGTCCCATTGTCTGTCACCAAAATTCGTAGGATTCCATACCTGCAAATTATGTTCTCCAAAAAGAACTAGGCAACTTGTTCGGTGGTTATCTTGGCTAGAGGTTTAGCCTCAATCCACTTAGTGAAGTAATCAATGGCCACTATCAAGAACTTCCTTTGTGCTGAAGCCATGGGAAAAGGACCAAGTATATCCATCCCCCACATCGCAAACGGAATAGGAGAGTTAATTGAAGTTAACATCTCAGGCGATTGCCTTACAATTGGAGCATGTTTTTGACATCTCTCACATCTCTTGACATAGTCTTGTGCATCAGCCAACATCTCCCGCCAATAGAACCCTAAACGAGTGATCTTGTGAGCTAGGGCTCTGCCCCCCAAGTGTTGCCCACAGATCCCTTCATGAACTTCCTTCAATGCTTCTCTTGCCTCTTGAGGCCTCAAATACTTCAAGTATGGGATGACGAATGACCTTTTGTACAGAATGCCCTCAATCAAGGCGTATCTCAATGCTCTTACTGAAAGTTTTCTTGCCTCCAAGGCATTGTTTGGGAGCCACCCGGTTTCAAGGTGAGTTTTGATAGGATCTATCCAAGAGCCCCTTATATCAATTGGTGCCACTAATTTCGAGTTAACGGTCGGGGCCTTCAAGACCTGGAAGTAGACACTCCCAGCATAATTTTCTATCTCAGAAGAAGCGAACTTAGACAGGGCATCGGCCTTAATGTTTTCTTCTCTCGGAATGTGCTCAACATAGCATTCCTCAAACTGAGTCATAACAGCATTTACGACTCTCAGGTATTTCGCCATAGTTTCGTCCTTAGCTTCGAATTCACCATTTACTTGTGATACCACAAGCCTTGAATCTCCACAAACTTTGAGATTCTTGACCCTCATGATTCTAGCCAAACCTAAACCAGCTATTAATGCCTCATACTCTGCTTCATTGTTGGTAGTAGGAAAATCTAACTTTAAAGCATACTCAACTGTGAACCCATCAGGGCTTTGCAAAACCAAACCTGTACCACTAGATTTTGTTTTTGATGCTCCATCAAAATAGAGCAACCAATATTCCTTCAGATCAGGTGTAAGTTCCTCTTCTTTTTTCTCTTTCCCAGGGGTAGTCACTATCTCTTGCCCCCTGACTTCTTGGTTGTTAATAGTGCATTCAACCACGAAGTCAGCCAATGCCTGAGCCTTAATGGCTGTTCGAGGCTTATATGTGATATCAAACTCTCCTAACTCAATTGCCCACTTGATTAGCCTTCCACTATCCTTCGGGCTATGCAATATGTTTCTCAACTGTTGGTCCGTCAGGACTTCAATCTTATGTGCCTGGAAGTACGGGCGTAGCTTCCTCGAGGCTGTTATCAATGCCAGAGCAAACTTTTCTATAGGTGAGTAATTCAACTCAGCCCCATGCAACACTTTGCTCACATAGTAGATAGGTTTCTGGATTTTCTCCTCTTCCCGAATGAGGACATCACTCAATGCTTGTTCAGATACCGCCAGGTATAGGTAAAGAGTCTCCCCAGGACTTGGTTTGGTCAACAACGGGGCTTCGGCCATGTATTTCTTCAGCTGTTCAAAGGCCTCTTGGCTCTAAGGAGTCCATACAAAATTTTTCACCTTTTTCAATGCTTGGAAGAATGGCAAGCACTTGTCACCTGATTTGGAGATGAATCTCCCTAGGGCTGCCACTCGGCCCGTTAACTTCTGTACATCCCGTATAGAACGGGGTGGTTCCATGTCCAGAATCGCTTTGATCTTGTCAGGGTTGGCCTCTATGCCTCTTTTTGAAACCATCAGACCCAAAAATTTGCCTGATCCAACGCCAAAGGTACACTTGGCTGGATTCAACATCATTTTATGGTGCCTCAGCACTTCGAATGCCTCTCTGAGGTGCTTAATATGGTCTGCCTTGACCAAGCTCTTAACCAGCATATCATCAACATAGACCTCCATGGTTTTTCCAATCAGATGGGCGAATATCTTATTCACCAATCGTTGATAGGTAGCTCCTGCATTCTTTAGACCAAAAGCCATAACAAGGTAGCAGAAAACACCAAAGTCAGTTATGAAGGATACCTTTGGGATGTCATCCTTGTGCATCTTAATCTGATTGTAGCCACTGAATCTATCCATGAAACTCAACATTTCGTGCCCAGCCGTGGCATCTATTAGTGTGTCAATCCTTGGTAAAGGGAAGCAATCCTTAGGGCATGCGTCATTCAAGTCGGTGAAGTCTATACACATCCTCCACTTACCGTTGGCTTTCTTGACTATCACAGGGTTAGCCAACCATTCAGGGAACTGAATCTCCTCAATAAAACCAGCTTCCAAGAGTTTGTCCACCTCTTGCTTAATGGCCTCTTGCCTTTCTGGAGCAAAATTCCTCTTCTTCTGCTTTATGGTCTTTCGCTTGGGATCGACATTTAATTTATGAGTTATGAGTTGGGGATCAATCCCTGGCATATCAGCCGCTGTCCAAGCAAACACATCACTGTTTTCTTGTAAGAATGTTATCAATTTGCCCTTCAAGGGTTCTTTCAGAGAAGCTCCTACATAAGTAACTTTTACAGGGTCGCCCAACTCTAGAGGTATGGGAACCAAGTCCTCTGCTGGCCTTCCTCGGTGTTCATCATCACCACGGACATCCATGTCTTCAATCGGGAGTACCTTCCCCCCGGCTCCATCAGCTCTCAAAGCAGCCACATAGCAACTCCTGGCCATTTTCTGATCTCCTTCCTGTTCCCCAACACCACTCCTGGTTGGAAATTTGACCTTCATGTGATAGGTAGAGGCAACAGCCTTGAACGCATGAAGTCCGGTCCTCCCCAAGATTGCATTGTACGTTTAGGTAGCCTTAATCACTAGAAAATTCAGCATCTGAGTGGCTTCCTTAGGTTCTTGCCCGATTGTCACGGGTAACTGAATAGTCCCTTTAACCTTTGACTCGACTCCATTAAACCCGTATATCGGCATTTTGGTCGGGGTCAACTGAGAGTCAGTGTATCCCATCTTTACGAATGCTTCATGAAACAAAATATCAACCGAAGCTCCATTGTCTATCAAGACTCGCTTCACCTCCGAATTTCCAATAATAGGGGCTATGACCAACGGGTCGTCATGGGGGAATTTCACCCCTTCAAGGTCTGAATCATCAAACCCAATTGCTATTTCAGTCCTAGCACGTTTAGGGGCTTCTCCCACTAATGAACTAGCTGACAAAGGCGGCACTCAGCTTTTTAAAAGAGCCAATCGAGTTTGCAGGTAGGCGGCTATACCACCTTTGAGCCATGCCCGACAGGGTTTGAGGGAATGCCCTACACTTTAAGGCGTCGCTCGCAGGCTGCAACAGCAGTGCATTTGAGAATGTCCTAACATGGTTTGCGGGGTCGCCCGTTCCATCATAAGCCTTAATTGTCAGTATCTTGAACTTCCTTGAGATGCGAGCATTCATTACCTCTTCAGTAAACGGAGGTGTGGGATCATCAGGATCCCCAAGTGGCATCAGATCCTTGGGGTTACTTATGGGGGTGGGGTTACTTATGGGGGTCTCCACCCTTGTCGATTTTTCAGTTGGGGCTTCGGCCCTTCGCTGTCTCCTTAAAGGCCTCTCCAGATTTATAATGGGAATCCTCCCTGTAGCTGGAGGAGGTCGAATCAGATTTTTCCTTGCTTGCTCCCTAGCAATATCATCCTTCAACCTTTGGATCTCAGCCTCATGAGCCTTAATCTTTTCCTCAACTGTTTGTGGAGGTCCATCATGGATTCTTTGGGACCTCCTTCGAGGTTCTCTACTAGCACGTCGCCTCCTTGGGGCTTCTTCGGGATCATCATCGTCATCCTCAGACGTCGAATCATTAGTATAGGGGCCGGAGTAGTCATCGTACTCTCGATCTCGGATCTGTAAGGCATGACCGCTTGGTCCAGGTTCCCTTTGTCGAGGGGGATAATTATGCAGCCCATACATCGGGTTGGTATTCAAGGGGAGATCCGTAGTGTGGATCTGTACCCCCGGGGATAGCGTACGATCAACGTTACCAAGAGGAGAAACCACAATCTGAAGAGGGTTAGTTTCTTGGCTTTGAGGGATAATCACAGGTAAAGTTCCCTCAATATGGGGAATCGTCCCTGAGGGTTGAGAGGCTAGAGGTTGAATGACCGTCCCTGTTGATGGGGGTAATTGTCCTTCTTCAGCGGTGATAAGTGAATCAGAGGTGGCAGGTGGAGCAGAGCTAAGGGGTATGGCCTCAGTCGATGTTGTTCTTCGTGTTTGAACCATGGTTGATGTTGTCTTCCCACAGACGGCGCCAAATGTTGTGGAATAAAAACTAGGTTACGATTTGTAATTAATGCTAGGGTGGTTGAGCTTCGAGCTTTAATGGTTGTTTTCGTGTTACGAGACTGATCGGTCCTCACAGAGTGCCTACGTATCTCATTATTTAGAATCAAGCCAAAAACGTAGTTCTGAGATGAGGGGTAAGACACTTTATATAGGCTGAAAAGCCCTAGAATTATGGTAGGAGTCAAAGACTTGGTGGACAAGTCTTCCTTGAGGAAGGTTCCAGATCTATTCCTTGTAGGAATCAGTTTCCATGTTGAAATATGTATCTTGGAGGCTAAGTCAGGCAGGAGTGATATCCTTGTTTGACTCTTATTTGTTGAGCTGATTATTACCCTTAATATTAATTACGAAATTAATATTGTAAATAGGGTTTGGGCCCATCTGGTGGGCCCCACGTTTGGACCATTCTGGGTCTAATTAATGCCACATTAAATGTGTCTTTAGGGCTTACTTTTAGCCCATATCAGAGAGGTTTTAGTAAGATAAAAGAAAAAAGGTAACGAGTTTTGGCTGAAAAAGGTAACCGTCCCTGATATAATTGGAAAAAGAGAGATTTTAGTTAGAGAAAAGTGAAAAGGTAACGTATTTTGGCTGAAAAAGGTAATTGATTAGTTAATAGTAATTATAATATAATTATACAAAATTGCTCTTAGTGTTTTTAAAAAAGGAGAAATTTTAGTTAGATAAAATGTAAAATATATTGTATTTTACCTAGAAAAGAAAATTATTTAGTTATTGAAAAATAGAAAAGGTAATATGTTTAGAAATTGATTAGTAGGATGGATTTTATCTGTAATTGAGTAAGTGTAAATAAGTAAAATCAATAAGTACCAACCAAACTTTTAATGTTTCGGCTTTTATATAATAGTATTGATTTGACATTTGGCAGACTTCTTAGATACCAATCATTTATCCAATCAGAAAATTATGAATTATGTAAAGACCAATTAGAGATCATTCTTAATTTTTTGACCAATCATATTATATTAAAAGTTTTTCTTATTTATCATTCTTATCCTATTCAACTAACCATGGTTAGTTAACAATTTTAATTTAAATATAATAGTTACTTAATTTAACATATATATCCATATATTACATATATTTTAATGTTAAAAAAACAATTATAATAAATTAATATAAAATTAAAATCAATCAGGATACAAAAATATAACATTAAGCGATTTTTTGCA
Organism: Saposhnikovia divaricata; assembly: GCA_036435485.1. Taxonomy (NCBI): domain Eukaryota; kingdom Viridiplantae; phylum Streptophyta; class Magnoliopsida; order Apiales; family Apiaceae; genus Saposhnikovia; species Saposhnikovia divaricata. Next base: position 58,676,037 of record CM071597.1, on the reverse strand, counting down.
ATTTAATTTCCACTCTTTTGATTTATAATAATCATAATTACAATATTATGTACTACAGATTAATTTCATAAATATATATAGGAGCCAATCAGAATTTATCTCTAAAATTAAACTAATCAAATCATTCTGATCATAATTAACTTATCTTGGTTACTTAACAATTTTTTTGAAATACAAAATTTATTTTATTTAGTACATGTATAAATTAAAATTTTTTTAAAGTGATAAAATACTTACTAACTTATAAATCTTTTAATTTAAATTCAATCAAAATTATATTATTGTATATTATGAGTTAATTTTCATAAATATCAACTACAATCACACTAAATATAGTCATATATTACAGATTAAATTTTATAAACATTTATTAACTAATTAATCAAAATTTTTGATTTAAATCAATTACAATATATCATTATATACTGACACATCTATTCTCTGCACCCGTCTTGTTGAGGAAAAATTCGTTAAGTAATAAAAATACCGCAAGTGCACGGGCGTACGTGAGTACAGGGGCAAGTACGGGTCGAACCACAGAGAACGCGATTAAAGTCTTTAATTTCAACAACTAACCAACATAATTAACTAGCACTTAAAAAATATCATTAATAAAAATAACTAAACGGATTTCATTGGCCAAACATGAAAATTTTGATGTTTCAAATATTTATTTTTAATAACAATCAAACTCATAAGTATTCGGAATAAAGACAACCAATAATTCTAAATCAAATTGCATTCAAAAGTCACAAAAATAACTTTGTATAAACGTCACCAACTAAATCAATTCTAAAAAATCGTATGGATCCTAACTATACGAACTCCCAACTCTACTTGTGTGGCTCGTATGAAATTGCTCACATAGATATGATATTGGAGATAATCAATGAAACAAATACGTCACAATTAAGCATATACATAATGAAATTCATGTATATCAGCCAACTACATCCGCCACCCAGACAGGGACTCTAGCCAAACATCATCAAAACAATCATAATATAAATTAAAGAACTCATACCAGATGTGGAGACGAACTTGACCTTTATTAAATACAACCTACAAGAAAGAGAAGAAGAATAGAGTTCCTATATTATTCTACATTACAAAGTTACAAGAGAGGTGTAAGAGGTAAGAGATGAGAGGTGTAGTAGAAGTTAGAGATGTCTATGCAATGAGCCTAAGGGTCTATTTATACTAAAACTTTACAAAAGAGCATTAATTACAAAGATTTGTTATTTATTTACTATAATCTTCGTGACAAAGCGCTTGCGCAGCATTCCCATTCGAGATGATATCTTGCTTGATTCACCACGATTCTGCTGATTCATGATGATGTGGCTTGATATCTTAGTTTTAATGAATATATCTCCAATATTTGACCAAACAGTAAAAATCTTCGTAATATCTGCACAATCAATAAAACCACACAACCAAGCATAAAATGGGATAATAAAATGCTAACTAATAAAAATAATACAATAATATTATACAAATAAAATGACTTATCAAATTCCCCCATATCAAAGCCAAGCTCGTCCTCGAGATTAAAGAAAAATCTACACTCAATATCGTAGGAATCACGGGTAGTTTTAGGTGTACCAACCCGTTAAACTCGTAGACGATCTCTACAAGAGGAGTTTTGTCTCCTAAGGGTTTACAGAAGATATACCCATAAAATCTTTGTTGGTCCCGGAGTATATTGCAGAAGGGGGGTTGAATGCAATATAGATAATTTCAAATCTTTAGCTCAACAACAATGATAAAGATTGTAAACTATCTACACAAGAATTGCAAACACAAGTAGTAATTCAAGATGTTCTCACAAAATAAATATTTTATTTATTTTGTAAAGTGTTGCTACAACCTCGAGAAAAATGGTTTTCTCAAGCTTCGACTTCTTGTGAGAATCGCTACAGAAAGAATGAGAGATGTGTCTCTATATAGACTAATTTTTCTTTTGCATCTCAGTCACATGGGTCGCGAAGCTGTTGTCATTTTCAAGTGACAGCTCCTCACAATTTGCCCACATATGTGACCTTTCCTAAAATACTATACAAACAGAGTTATCTTTAAGCATAAGGCATTCTAGGTTCTTTCCAAAATTAGATATAACAATTCTAGTAGATGCAGACTTGTCATACTCTTTGAATTGTCGAGCCTCGTCTTGAGATCTCTCAAGCTTCTGTTGTAGTCTTGCAGGTCTTTTACAATCTTTAACGAATTGCAGCAAATCTGTTTCTCGAACATTTAAACTGTCATGGGGGTTTGACTGAGATAAAATCCCCAAATCAAATAATTCAGTGAGACAGTAACCCTTGCCGCCAAGTTTGCTGTCATAGGAATTTTCAGTAGTTGACAGTATGAGCTCCCGCCAATGTTGCTGTCGAAACTCCAAACTTGCTGTCAAGTGTGAGAATGTTGTTGTCCCCTGCTTCAACCAATATTGTTGTCAAATGAAACTTGCTGTCGTGACCTTGCAACATGAAGTCTTCTTGTAACGTTACCATCAATGTATTAACAGTAACTTTATTATTGCTGTCGAACTGATGTATTCTCTTGAGGCTTGAACATATCAATGAACTTCTTCCAAGATACATACTTATTACATTACAGCAATTATTTGATTACAAGAACACACTCTGGCTGTGACAGTATGTTCTACTTAGCCTATACAAATAAATTAAGTACTAGTTAAGTTGTCTCTACGCTATCACCCATAAATCCTAACAATCTCCCCCAATTTTTTTTTATGGAAAATAACAATAAATTCTCAATACAAGCATGCCGACAACTTAACTAACATAGATCAGAATAGGATTCTAGAACATTTCCAAGCATTTAGCATTACATAGGACAATGATCTAAAGCAAAACAAGTACTCCTCGAGGTTGAGTAGATATGAGATTTACTTATCTTGTTATTAAACTTTCCTGTTCTGTCTGTTCTCTCTCTTTCTGTGGAGAGCTTCTTCCAAGTACTTTCTGAGATCTTGCACTAGCTTCTTTTCATCAGTAGATACAGCATCATCTTCAATCTCATCAATGTACTGTTGGATTTGTCTAGAAGAGACATTCAGAACATCTTTCAGATCAAACCATGATTCAAAATCATAGGTGTAAGTTCTGAATTTCAAGATGTTGTTCTCAATCTTGAATCTTTTGCCAGGAAAAGAATTCAAGTTCACTCTTCTGTTTCTGTCAAGTTTTGGATCTTCATCTCTCCTACTATCAAAAATAGCTTCCAATTTCCATGCACACAGCATTTCCAGTTTGTGAGATGATCCAACAACTTTCCAGTATAGACTTTTCAGTACACTGGTCCTCAGCTTGTGAAAACTATCTGCATAGATTTCTTCTTTGCCATCTATGATCCTGAGAGGATTTTCCAGTGCACATGGCTGATAGTTTGGAGCTTCACTGTTCATCTTGTTGACTTTCTTGCATTTTTCTTTCAGCTCAGCTTCTACTACCTCAGCAGTCTGTTTACCAATATTAGCTTTTCTCCTAGCAGCTTCAGCAGCTAATTCGGCTTCATAGGCAGCCATTGCTTCAGGTGTATAGGAGGGTATCCTTTCTGTCCAATCATACTTAGACACAAGTTCTTCCTCATCTATACTCACATCCTCATTCGCATCATCAATGTTTCTCCAGTCACCATATCTCTCATAAAATTCAGCATATCTTTCAGCATGGTACTTTTGGATGTGTTCCATGGTTTTCTTAGGAACATTTTCATACGTCCCCATAAGCTCCACCATTCTTTCAAGCACGAAGTAATTAACTCTACACCTTACTTCTTGTGATGTTTGTTTGAGAGTGTATCTGTCTATTATTGTTGACATATTCACCATAGTGAAGCCCTTCTCAACAAACATAACTTTTGCTTTATCTTTCCAAAGAATGTATCTGGTTACATATTCCTTAGAATTATCCAGCTCCAATTCGACTGAAGTGATATCTCGTGTCGCAGCTTCCTTCTGGATTTCGAAGCTGTTTGTTTCTCTTCTTCGAATAGGCTTCTTAAGAAACATCACTCCTTGCTTCTTTTTCCTTGCTGTAGCCTTTGTCTTGCCCTTTCTTGGAACTGCACGTCAGGCTTTTGCTCTTTGTTTTGTCTTCCTAGACTTGGATGTCTTGACAGTTTTGCCTGTGACAGCTTCTTCATTCAAGCTCTTGATAGTGCCTTTCATGACAGTGTCTTCTTTGACAACAGCTTCTTCGACAGTAACTTCACCATTCTTGACGGCTTCCTTGTTGACAGTATCTTTTTCAGCATCAAAATAGTCAATAACAAATCTTAAGATACTTCCTTCCAGTGTGTCAAGAATGTCTGTCTCTCCCTCATCTTTAGCTTCAGCATCTTTCTTATTATCCTTGGGAGCTTCTTCCTTTGCTTCTTCCTGAGTCTGACTTCCAGTAATCTCAGCAGTTTCTTGACCATTTCCACTTGTACCAGATCCTCCAGTTCCATCAAGATCATCATCATCAAGGGTGTCATCATATGTGTAGCTTCCACCACTTTCACTTCTTCTGGCATTAGCTTCAGAAATCAATTTCTTCATTTGAGAGCTAAGACTTTCATCTCTCTTTGCCAGCAGTTTGTGAATAGCTTTGACAATCTTGACTTTGTCTTTGTTTATCTTAGATTTGAGGATCTGTTTCAGCACTCCCATAATTGTGTTAGAGTGCAATCTGGGTTCTTCACTTAGGATCTGAAATCCAATCCTTTTAGCTCCTGTGCTTGTGGTTGTTCTATAGCAAATACCATAGGGTTCTTCAATAACTTCTGGTAGCTTTTCTTCAACAAGACTTTTAATTTGTGCTAGCATATCGTTATTGAAGATTGTAGAATTTGCTTTCACTTTCATTCCCATGGCATTCAGCACTCTAGCTTGCAGACTTTGCAGTAGCTGCATTGTAATGAATATAGAGATGCCAGTTTTCAGATAAACATCAACTGCCAATCTTTTCTCCAGATTCACCTTCACAGAGATACTTGTTATTTTGCCCTTCAGTATTGGTGACAGTTTTGTATATACTCCTCCTGCCTCTTTTATGGCACTATTCACCAATGCACTGAATTCTTCATCTTTGTTTTGCAAAGTACTCTCCATGTAGCTAACCATCATCATTTCTGCCTCTTCTGGACTATATTCATTTCCATCAGACCAAATGTATCCTGTTGTAGGATTTACCTTTTCAGGCATTTTGTCTTTGCCTTTGCCGAGTCTGTTGGCTTCTTCCATTTCTCTCCAATGTTTCTGTAGTGGAGTTTCCATGACTTCAAGAACTGGTTCATTGATTTTCAGAGGAGGCAATGTTGATGTTTGAGCCCTTTGTAATTGCTCCAATATTTCTTTAGTCACCAACATTGGCTCACCATCTACTTCAACATATTCACCAATTCCACTAGCTCTCAACTCTTCACCAAAGATCTATCTTCATTTGCATTTTGCTCCCCCTTACTTCCATCTCCATCTTCTTCCATTTGCTCCCCCTCTCTTCTAGACTCCCCCTTGCTTGTTGCTCCACCTTGTGTCTCCTTCTCTATTGGACTTACAGTATTCTGATTTTGCACTTTATTCTGATCTACCACTTTCTCCCCCTTAGTTAAGTTGACAACACTAAGGATAGCAGAAAACGATATCAGATTTTGTTGAATCTCAGCAAAGCCAGTAGCTACCATGATGGACAGAGCATCAAGTTTAGCTTCCATGGATGTACATCTGCCCTCAAGGGATTCCAACCTTGATTCAGCTTGTTTAGAAGGACCATCAGACCTTAACCTTTTTGATGAGAAAGGAAAAAACTGAGGCAAAGAGGCTATGGGGTGTCTCATACTCTCATTGTTTTTCTGAGTGATCTCATCACTCCTCACAGAATGACTCTCAAGGCCTAGTGCCTTTTTGTGTGGGGTTCCCTCAAATTCACTTTGGACATGCTAAGTCCCTCTCCTTTTGCCAGCTCATTTGGCTGCCTCTCATTTTTATCACCTCTCTTTTCTTTTATCTCTCTTTTCTTTTGCACTCCCTCACTCATCCTAGATGCATGGGTATGAGCTGTACTTACAAGCATTGAAAGAGAAGGTTTAGATTTTACCTTTCTGAAAGTAGAGATTGGTACATGATCATTATCAGAAGCATCTTCAACAATTACTGAATCTTGATCAAGCTGTGCAGAGGTGACAACATCTTTGCCCAAAATGTTACTGTCCACAGGTGGGTTGACAGCAACTTTTGTGGTGTCTTTGATAGCAGCTGAGGCTGTGACAGCAACTTCCTGAAGGTCAGTTGCTTTTCGGAGGTCAACCAAGATGTTGGCTGTTTCATTTTCTGGCAGATTACCATCTTGATCTAGCTCAGTGTTTGAGGGAGTGGTATCCATTTCACTTTGAGAAATGGATTCTTGTGCACCACTTGATGGGGGCTCATACATTACTTGAGATGGATGATCAAAACCTGAAGGGTTGGGACTGTCCCCTTCTCTAGGTTGTTGAGAAGAAACAATTGATGGATTAGAGAATAAAGAAGGTGATGGTATAGAAGAGATTTCTGGCTGTTCCACAGAGATAACTTATGGAACATCAAGAGTAGAAGTTCATGACCCTCACTGTGCCCTAACTCCATATGCATTTCTGCAAGTGTAGGCTCCTCATGAGTGAGTACATGAGGTTGTGCTGACTCTTTACAGGATGCCTTGGGAGACAGGCCAGTTTCAATAGATACTTCTTGTTGAGAAGAAGCACCTAGGGATGTGTTTGATTCCCTTTTATCCTCCACAGCCTTTTATGAGATTGAGGGGTGGCTGACAGTGGTTTTGTCCCTCTTAGCTCTCTTCTTCTTAGACTCAAGAGGAACCACTGTGGGTTCACTTTTACTAACATCCTTATTCGCTGCACCAGGTGCAGTTTCTCCCTCAACATTCTCAGAACTACCACAAACTCCAGTTTCCAAGGGTCTTTTCTTGGATTCTTGCAAGGCTATTTTTGTGGCTTTTTTTTGTCTGGAAGGTCTGGTTGGAACGAATGGTGTAGAATGTGGGTTAACTGAATTTGGGTCTAATTCAGCTTCATTCTCAAGGGAGAGATTAACATACCCAGAAGGTAGTTCAAAATCATGATTAGGCTCTTGATCAGCCATGTGTTTGGTGAAACAGAGTGGAATATGTGCATTCAAATTTTGTGAATTAAGTGATGTGTGTGTATTTCTTTTCAAAACATTGCATTCCATGATTAGAGATGCATTATCATCAATACCACATAATGAATTTAAACACATTGTAAGAAAGCGAGGATAGACATGTACCTTCCTACTCTGAGCTGACTTGAGTTGACTCATAAGCAGCTTTCCAACATCCACTTTGTAACCATGGACTAGAGAGTGAGTGAGCTTCTTGATGTAGGAGGGAATTCCATTCCAGCTAGTGGTTTTGGTTGAGAAAACCTTCACCATGACATCAAAAATCATGCTCCAGTCTTTTCTCAAAAACTTTCTGTCCATTTCACCAGTTGAGTACCAATTTGTTGTACCCTCTTCGAGAACAGGCCCAGAATACCCAATTTTCAAGAAAAACTTCTTCAGGGTTTCATCACTTGCAAGTTCCTTGTATGATTCTTTAGCTTACAGTCCAGTTCCCAAAGCTTTGTTAATACCTTTTATTGTGAGGATGCAGGTAACCCCTTTGATTGTGTAGTTTATGGTGTCTTTACATGCACCTCCTGGAACAAAGGCAGATTTCCAGAATTCTTCAAGTCTTTCTAGGTCCAAAGATGGAGTAGAGGTTATAGCGTGACCTAAATAGGACTTGTTTAAGAAGGATACGAGTCCTTTGAAACCTTCACCAGCATCTCCAGCAGAGAGAATACCAGCAAAGTTTGTTTGAGAAGAGGATTATCTGGGTGCCATTTTTGCTTTGAGTTTTGGGAGAGAGAGATTTTTGCTTTTGAGTGAGAGAGGTTATGTTGAGTGTTGTGTGTTTGACAGTTGCTTACATGAAAATAGCAAATGTTTTACTGAAGAAGGGAAAGTAGCAATGTCTTAGCCCATTAATCAGTCACGTGGTGTTGTGGGTAGTTACTTTTTAGTGGCTGTAAATCGTGGAGGTAAAATATCAATTAAATCGATCCACTAACCTTGACAGTAACCTATGCGCTGTAACAAATTCATTAGTAATTTAGGAAGATGACAACAAGTTTTGCTTGACAGTAACATCGGCGCAAGAACATGCTGTCACCATTAAGCAATTTATACAATTTCCTTTAAATTTCATGACAAAAACTTTTTCCGTTGCTGATAAGGAACTTGCTGTCAAGGCACATCATGACAGCATCTTCACTTATTGACAGCAACTTGTGCGGAAATAATTTGTGTCATGAATTTTAATCGACTTTGCCCATTGCTTAAAAGTAAAATTACCAATTAGCATATTTATCGATTTAAGCACATATTTGTTAAGCAGGCACACATCCACATACATCCATACACACAAGTAAACACATGCATTCAAGAACAAATAACCAAGATGAGAAGATGATAATGAATGACATGCAAGAACATTAAGAAGATGGAACGGTCTTTTCATTAAAAAAAAACTTAAAATAATACAAATAGTTCTTAAGAACTGAAAATTATTTTAAGTTGGGAAAGGCTTCCAACAGCAGCCCTTCCACAATCTTCTCAATCTCCTTTTCATCGGAGATTCCGTGCTCATCCAGATAAGCATAAAGCTTATCGACCCGGAGATTAAATGATTCATCAGAGGCTTCGATCTCCATCTGCTTCTTCAAGCTTGGCATTTCCAGCTTCACTCCTTCGGTGGCTGGAGCTTTGGATGTAGACATCTCAGACGCCTTCCTCTTACTCATACTTTTCTCTAGAGTTCTTTGAGTATGTTAAGTGAGAAATAAGGGTTTGGCCTCGGTCTTATTTATAACACATTAAGTGACTCTAGAGCTTCCTACACGCTTCCTTTTAATAAAGTCTTAAACTTTAAACTAAAAGTCTGACAAATACCCGGGTACATTTCAAATGACACGACTACTCATCACTTACAGGTGTGTGAATTAAGTTAATGTCACGTGACTACTCATTACATAAGTTAAAACAGGCATGTAATTTGAATTTAGCATAGTCATAGCAAACATGCTGTCAATTAAACAAGTAGCAGATACGACAGTAACTTCTCATGACAGTAACATTGAAAGCTATGGTCACAAGCTGCAATTTAACCACTTTGAAAATGTAAAAACTAGTAAGTTAACATACCAGATTTAGCATTCCCAATTCACTTACCAACCTGTTGAAGGTTGCTTCATCTAGTGGCTTCGTGAAGATGTCTGCAAGTTTCTTTTCTGTTGGAACATAAACCAGCTTCACAGTTCATTTTTCAACATGCTCTCTGTTGAAATGATGTCTAATATCAATGTGCTTCGTCTTGGAGTGTTGAATTGGATTATCTGAGATGGTTATGGCACTGGTGTTATCAGAATAAATGGGAATATTGGACAACTCTAAACCATAATCCATTAGCTGATTTTTCATCCAAAGAATTTGAGCACAGCAACTTCCAGCTGCAATGTATTAAGCTTCTGCAGTTGAGGTAGACACAGAATGCTGCTTCTTGCTAAACCACGACACTAATCTTCCACCATGAAATTGACAGCTTCCTGTTGTGCTTTTTGTGTCAATCTTGCATCCAACATAGTCTGAATCCGAATATCCTATCAGATCAAATCCAGAATCTTTAGGATACCAAAGGCCTAAATTTGGAGTACCTTTGAGATATCTAAAGATCCTCTTGATTGCTACCAAGTGTGACTCTTTTGGATCAGCTTGAAACTTTACACAGAGACATGTAGCAAATATAATATCTGGTCTGCTAGTAGTTAGATACAGCAGTGATCCCACCATGCCCCTGTAGGTACTAGAGTCCACTTTCTTTCCTTTAGGATCCAAATCCAGTTTGGTTGCAGTAGAGATAGGTGTCTTGGCAGGTGATGCATCTTCCAAGTTAAACTTTTTGAGAAGTTCCTTGACATATTTCTCTTGGCAAATGAAGATGCCATCAACCTTTTGATGAATTTGTAAACCTAGGAAAAATGACAGTTCTCCCATCATACTTATCTCATATTTGTTCCTCATAAGAGACGAAAACTTTTCACACAGCTTCTCATTTGTAGAACCAAAGATTATGTCATCAACATAGATCTGCACCAGAATGATGTCTTGCCATGATGCTTATAGAACAGTGTCTTATCCACAACACCTCTTACAAATTGATTCTCCAGCAGAAAGGTAGAGAGAGTATCATACCAAGCTCTAGGGGCTTGCTTCAATCCATAAACTGCCTTGAACAGTTTGTAGACAAAGTCATACAATTCAGCATCTTCAAATCCAGGTGGCTATTCAACGTACACTTCCACCTCTAGCTCTCCATTGAGAAAAGCACTTTTGACATCCATTTGGAACACTTTGAAGTTGCAGTGTTCAGCATAGGCTAGGAAAATTCTTATGGCTTCAAGTCTGGCAACAGGTGCAAATGTTTCATCATGGTCTGTTCCTTCCTGTCGACATTATCCTTTGGCCACTAGTCTTGCTTTATTCCTTGTCACATTTCCACCTTCATCCAGTTTGTTTCTGAAGACCCACTTTGTGTCAACAACTGATTTCCCTTTAGGTCTAGGGACCAGCTTCCATACATTGTTTCTCTCAAATTAGTTGAGCTCTTCTTGCATGGCTATCACCCAATCTGAATCCAACAATGCTTCATCAATTGACTTTGGCTCAGTTTGAGATAGAAAGCAAGAGAACATGCTGTCAGGAGAAACATTTCTCCTTGTCCTTATACTAGTAGTGGGATCACCAATAATTAGATTGCTGGTGTGATCTCTGTTCCACTTAGTGGTTCTAGGCAAGCTTCTTTCTTGATCTGCTTGATCAGTTCCTCTTTGAGGAGTTGATTCTCCACCATTGATGGTGTTTGCACTAATTCACGCAAGTATACGTGGTCACAAGTAATATAATTCAAGTTCGCTCCATAGAGATCTGGTTAAGTTTCTATTCAGTTAATGCACCTATTCAATAATGTATGGTTTTAATTCACTGCTAAGACAAATAACAAATTGGGGTTTTAATTAACTAGATGCAAATTATCAACTAAGAATAAACAACTAACGAGAATTAACTGAATTACTTATATGAGAATAAACATGGGACTCTGACTTCATTATCTACTTCACTTAGAGTTGATGCCTTTAATCAATACATGTGATGGTTTTGATATCTGATCGGACGACACGAAACAAGTACTCGTTACTTCTCATTATACGAATACCAAATTAAACATACATCCACAAAAGAGATAGAAGATGATAGACACCAATTATGTTTAGACCCTATATCTCTATAAGATTTGAAAACATAACGGTTTAAGCACAAGTCATCCATTAAGATCACATAGGACAGCATAATATATCTATTTACGCTATAAATCATGATATTAAAACATCAACATATCCTATGCTAGCATGGCAAGTTCTAAATCTCAAGATCCACTCTCGTTTCGCAAAAGATTAACAAATTAGATGTTCGCGACGCATCTAAACACATGAAGCACAACCATACAAGGATATCAAGAATTCACTACACATAAATCTTTAAAGAAATCAAACTACTAAGCTACATAGATAAATCCGTTAAAATCCCATGACAACGATTAGTTCATAATTGAACCGTTCGTCACCATGGGATTTGATGAAAACATGATATAAAACAAGATATGAAAGAAAGAAGAAGTAATATTAATAAAACAAAGAGTTAAGAAAACAAATCTAGAATCCAGAATACGCCTAAGAAAAGAATACAAAAGATGAAGTAGATCTAGATCCGTTGCTTGTCACGAGCGTTGAATCCTTCTCTCCTTTTCTCCTTTGCAAATCTAAGCTATGATTTGTAACAATCATAATTACAATGATACAATGTGTTTAAATAGGCCCTAGAAGTCTTGGCCAACAAGAAAATACCTAAATTACAAGTAAAATTCGGAACAGGAAAGAATTTAGAATTTTTAGAGCAAAATTTGGAATTTCCAGAATCACAACTACGCCGCAGTGTACTAGAGCTACACCGCAGCGTACTTCCTTCTCTGCTCAGCCCTCTACGCCGCAGCATACCCCCCTATGCCGCGGCATACCAGAAAAACTGTAGGCAGAAAATTTTGCTCTGTTTCTTCGTTTCTAGACCGGTTTCTTCCGTTTCTTTGGCATATACTTCCGTGCTTCATTACTTCGACTTCAAACCTTCATGGTAGCTTATTGCAACATTCTATTCATTGCACAAATCAACTCCAAAATCGACAGAATACACCAACCCTAAACGATAATTCGCAACCTTGCACAACTAACAAAAACACATCAAAACTACAACAAACTTGAGGCCAAGTGAATCTATTTAAGCCGATATGGAACGCTCCAAGTGGATATAAAATCCACTTATCACACCCCCAAACTTAAACCAATGCTTGTCCTCAAGAATACACAACTAAAAACTAACTAACTAACTAACTAGTACCACTTCCGTAGGTGATCACGGTTGCATTTGGCATATGCAACAAGCCCTTTAAACCCCTAGGTAGCCCTAGTGGACGAGTAAGGTCTCGGGAGGGCCTATAGCGAATGTACCCACAAAATCCATCTAACTAAACAATGCAAAAACAATGCAATGCATGAATGCAACTAGTATGAAAATGCAATGATCCCCTCGAACTAACCAAAACCAACTAGCAAACAAATATCTCAAAGAATGCAAATAAATCCAAATAGAGCTCAACTAAGTCCCCGTATACTAACAATACATGAACAGAAACGTGCGTGTGTGCAATGCTCATCAGAAATACTCCCAAAACTAGATCAAAATCATACATATTCTTCGCCAAGACAATCACGGGTTTATAAACAGAATAGACTGTAGACACTTCATAACCTAGGAACACCTCCATCCTCATTCAAGTTAGCCAGGAATTCATGCTTTATTACTACACTACGACACATAATAATATGCAAGCATGCTTATTTCACCATGCAATGGATGAGACCCCAAAAGGCTTATACAATAATACCCATGTAGCGAGTGTTAGGTCAGCAATCCCAAACCACAAGGGCTTTAGGTTACTAGGACTAAGTCCCCTTAGACTTAATTACTCGAGTATTAAAGAGCTCACTCGTGGTTAATTTTGCATTTAACAATTGAACTTTTGACTCTGTTTTTTTCTTTTTTCTTTTTTTTTGTTTTTTTTTCATATATGGAATCTAGAATGAGAATTCTCAATTCCAACCCTAAACTACTCATAAAAATATGAGTCGGCTACTAGCCAATTGACACCTAGCCATTATTGACAATTATTTACAACTAGCATGAAATCCCTGTTTTCCCCCAAACTTAGACTTTAGTGCTTCTACGCCATCAAGGGAATACCGAAAATTCTAAATATAATCAAGTGATTAAATCTCAAAACAACCAAACAAGCATGACCTCAACCTAGCCCAAAAGCAAATGATGAGATTGTGTAAAAAAATTTGTTTCTGAATCATGCAAGTCAATTTCGTAAGAACTATAAATCAACCCTCTATTCATCATTACCACACTCAAATAGACATCGACCTACCAATCAGAATTAGCTCATCCTAAGGGATCATGAAAAATGCCTGCCATGAAATTTAACTAAAATGAACTCACATGGTAAAACAAAAAATAAAAACAGAATGTCCTATATGAAACACACGTAGACAACATGGTAAACATAAACATAAATGCATGAACTACCACTAATATGCAAAGCATGAACTTCTACATGAACACATAAACATAATGACTAACAATCACATATACTACATATACACTACTTATCCCCCAAACCACCCCCAAACTTAAAGAATTCAATATCCGCATTGAATGGAAGTAAATACGAGAGATAGTAGAAACATACCTACTCATCGGAACCACATGGGTTGCCTCCCATTAAGCGCTGTCGTTAACGTCATTTAGCCGGACAAATATGATTCAAATCATGGTGGATAGAAGATCGCATTTGACTTGTCCTTATCAGAAGGACCATTCACCCATTGGTTGACAACCCCCTTGCTATCTTCCCACATCTTTTCTAAATCAAACTTCACCTTGACTCTTCCTCCAATCGATTTTTTCTTTTTCTTCTTCACACCTCTAAGGTGTTTATGCATCACAGTTGATTGATAAGAATCCTCTTCTACCTCAACATCCATGATCCACCTTCTTAACACATTATCTTGACACACTTTAAAAATCACCAACTCATCATTCAGAAGGACATACTTCAAATGGGATGGAAGTTTTCCGAGCTTGACTTTCGAGAGATCTCGAATTGAAGAAATGTCAATGGAATCACAAATGTGATGCTTTAGCATGTACGTGTCCGACTTTTCGCTTAACAACTGATCAAACTTCTTTCTCTGACTCGTATCAACCATTTCCACAATGAAACAATCTTCATCCTCTATCGCAAAATTTTATGGCCTTAAACACATTAAAGGTGACATTCTGATCTTGCACCCTCATTGTAAGCTCTCCTTTTTGCACATCGATCAAAGTACGACCCGTAGCTAGAAAAGGCCTTCCCAAGATTACGGGAATCTTCTTGTCTTCTTCGAAATCTAGAATCACAAAATTGGCAGGAAATATGAGCTTATCAACCTTCACCAAGACATCCTCTACTATGCCTCTAGGATAAGTGATCGTCTTATCAGCCAACTGCAAAGAGATGTTGGTTGGCTTCACATCAGGCAGACCAAGTTGCTTGAAAACAGACAAGGGCATGAGATTAATGCTAGCTTCCAAATCACATAAGCACTTATCAAAAGACAACTTTCTAATGGTGCATGGAATTGTAAAGCTTCCTGGATCCTTAAGTTTAGGAGGCAATTTCTGTTGCAACACTACACTGCACTCCTCTGTCAATGCTACTGTTTCAAATTGTCACAATCTTCTCTTTCGTGACAAAATATCCTTCATGCACTTTGCATATCTTGGCATCTGCTCTAATGCTTCAACAAAAGGAATGTTAATGGACAGTTCTTGAAGACATCCATAAACTTCTGAAATTGTTTTTCTTGATCTTGTTTCTGTAAGCGTTGAGGATATGGAGAAGGAGGATAGATCTGATTCACCAACTTCTGCTTCGGAGGAGAGTTTTCAGCAGAATTTTGCTTTTGAAGTCTTTTTGGGAATGGAGGAGGTGGATAGATCTGATTGCTCTCTGTAGACTGCTTTGGAGTAGATGTTTCAACAAACCTTTTTCCGCTTCGCCATCCAACTGATCAGTTGCCAATTCAGAATTTGCCTTTTCTTTATCTGTAGAAGCCTCCACCTGATGTTTCTTGATTTCTTCATCTTCCTCAGCTGCTAATTTTTGATCCCTCGTGACTTTTCCAGATCTCAAAATAATTGCATTGACCTGTTCCTTGACTTCCCTCTTGCCTGGATTAGGCTCTGTATCACTTGGAAGAGTTCCTTGCTGCCTATACAATAAAGCACTTGCAAGCTGCCCCATCTGGTTCTCCAAGGTCTTGAGAGAAACTGCCTGGCTTTTAACCATCAACCTCAACTCATCCAATTCTGATTTTTCACTAGAAGATTGCCCTGCATTAGCCTTAGGCTGTTGCTGAAAACCTGGAGGTTGGAATGGTTGCCTTGGAGCATACTGCTGCTGATAGCCCTGATTGAATGGCCTAGCTCCAAATTGTTGATAAGGCTGTTGTTGTTGTTGAGCACCTTGAGTGTTGCTCCAGCTGAAATTTGGATGATTTCGATTGTTCGGATGATAGGTGGCTGGAGCTGGTTGAGAAGGCCGCTAAAAGTTGCTCACAAACTGCGCTGATTCAGAAGAGATAGCACACTGAATCGTATCATGAGCACCCGCACAAAGCTCGCAAACACTTGCAACCTGCTGCACTCCATAATTTGTAAGAGAATCCACCTTCATAGTTAGAGCCTTCAGCTGAGCTGCAATAGCTATCGCTGCATCAACTTCAAGAATACCTGCTACCTTGCCATGAGAAAGTCTTCGAGTTGGATTTTGATATTCATTAGCAGCCATCGTCTCGATTAGATCATAAGCTTCCTCGTAGCTTTTAGCCCACAAGGCTCCACCTGATGCTGCATCTAGCAAAGGTCTAGACTGTGCTCCCAGACCATTATAGAACCCATTGATCACCATCCAATCAGGCATACCATGATGAGGACACTTCCTAAGCATCTCCTTGTAACGTTCCCAAGCCTCACACAAAGATTCTCCAGATTGCTGAGCAAACTGAGTAAGAGCGTTCCTGATTACTGTAGTCTTAGCCATGGGAAAGAAATTCGTAAGAAATTTCTGAGCAAGATCCTCCCAAGTAGTAATGGAGCCAGCTGGTAGAGAGTGTAACCAGACTTTAGCTTTATCCCTCAAAGAGAATGGGAAAAGCCTCAATTTGATAGCATGTTCCGACACACCATTGAACTTGAAAGTGTCGCAGATCTCGATAAAGTCCCGGATGTGCATATTAGGATCTTCAGTCGACGCACCCCAAAACTGAACTGAATTCTGCACCATCTGAATTGTGTTCAGCTTGATCTCAAAGTTGTTAGCTACTATGGCTGGTCTGACAATACTAGATTGTATGTCATTAATCTTTGGCTGAGAATAGTCCTTCAAAGCATTAACTGCTGCTGCTGCATCACCCATCTTTAATACTGGTTCAATTTCCTATTCCTTTTTATCGTTGACTTTTTCTACTTCCTCCAGTTTACGAGTTTGCAAACGTGTTCGCATACACGCTCAAGTACCTGACACACCACGAAACAAATAAATTAAGTAAGAAATCCGAGTCAGTGAATGCTAACGACCACTGATGACAAGCACATAAACTAAAAATAAACACCGATGATCCCCGGCAGCGGCGCCAAAAACTTGTTTGCACTAATTCACGCAAGTATACGTGGTCATAAGTAATATAATTCAAGTTCGTTCCACAGAGATCTGGTTAAGTTTCTATTCAGTTAATGCACCTATTCAACAATGTATGGTTTTAATTCACTGCTAAGACAAATAACAAATTGGGGTTTTACTTAACTAGATGCAAATTATCAACTAAGAATGAACAACTAACGAGAATTAACTGAATTACTTATATAAGAATAAACATGGGACTCTAACTTCATTATCTACTTCACTTAGAGTTGATGCCTTTAATCAATACATGTGATGGTTTTGATATCTGATCGGACGACACGAAACAAGTACTCGTTACTTCTCAGTATACGAATACCAAACTAAACATACATCCACAAAAGAGATAGAAGATAAATAGACACCAATTATGTTTAGACCCTATATCTCTATAATATTTGAAAACATAACGGTTTAAGCATAAGTCATCCATTAAGATCACATAGGGCATCATAATATCTCTATTTACGCTACAAATCATGATGTTAAAACATCAACATATCCTATGCTAGCATGGCAAGTTCTAAATCTCAAGATCCACTATCGTTTCGCAAAAGATTAACAAATTAGATGTTCGCGACGCATCTAAACACATGAAGCACAACCATACAAGGATATCAAGAATTCACCACACATAAATCTTTAAAGCAATCAAACTACTAAGCTACATAGATGAATCCGTTAGAATCCCATGACAACGATTAGGTCATAATTGAACCGTTCGTCACCATGGGATTTGATGAAAACATGATATAAAACAAGATATGAAAGAAAGAAGAAGTAATATTAATAAAAAAAAGAGTTAAGAAAACAAATCTAGAATCCAGAATTCGCCTAAGAAAAGAATACAAAAGATGAAGTAGATCTAGATTCGTTGTTTGTCACGAGCGTTGAATCCTTCTCTCCTTTTCTCGCTTGTAAATCTAAGCTATGATATGTAACGATCATAATTACAATGATACAGTGTGTTTAAATAGGCCCTAGAAGTCTTGGCCAACAAGAAAATACCTAAATTACAAGTAAAATTCGAAACAGGAAAGAATTTAGAATTTTTAGAGCAAAATTCGGAATTTCCAGAATCACAACTATGCCGTAGCGTACTAGAGCTACGCCGTAGCGTACTTCCTTCTCTGCTCAGCCTTCTACGCCGCATGTTAAATATAATTTATGTGTTTTAATCAGTGTTTAAGTGTTACAGTGAATTATCAGAGTTTAGCTGGAAGCGGTCACAGTTTAGTGTAAACTCTGACAGTTGGAAGCTCGACAGAGTTTGTCAAACTCTGTCTGGAGGCAGCGTCTACTGGTCAACAGTGATTGAAGATTTATTATGGAAGCGATATCTTTGAAGATTGGATAGCTGTCAAAGAGATCGAGTTGACTTAGGAGACGTGTGACAATCTGTAATTGATATCATTGTATAGCTGATTATTAGGAATATCAATTAGAGATTGTATCGAAGCTGTATATTTTATAAATACAGTTAGGTTAACCCTAGAAGGGTATCGTGCATCGAACTATCTTTATTGTAACCTAGCAGCTCTTTGTGATAGTTTACATCACGAAGAGGTTTTAATACCAGAAGTTTTAAAGTGCATAATCATCTTACTTGTTAAACTCTCATACGAATTTGATTATTAATTGTGTATTCGGCCTAACAAGTGGTATCAGAGCAAATCTGTTACTTTATTACAGGTTAAGATCCAAACACAACAATAATCATGTCAGCAATTCCTCCACCAACACCTACTAGTTCTGAAAAGGCTCCTACTACTGTGAGTCGTTATGAACCAATCAGGGTTCCTATTCTCAGGCCATTAGAGTATGCCATGTGGAAGGTCAAGATGACTATGTTTCTGGAGGCTATAGATCCATAATATCTTGACAGGATTTATGAAGGCCCTCATAATCCTACAAAGCTATCTGTTGCAGCTGCTGGTGAAGAAGCTAAAATAGTTCCAAAGGAAAAGAAGGACATGACTCCTGAAGATCTATCATCAATTGCTAAGGATGCAAAGGTTAGGCATTTACTGCATAGTGCTTTAGATAATGTTATGTCTAACAAAGTGATTAACTGCACCACTGCAAAAGAGATATGGGTTGCTCTTGAAGTCAGATGTCAAGGAACTGCGGCTATTAAGAAGAATAGGAGAAACATACTTACACAAGAGTATGAGCATTTTGAGGCTAAACCTGAAGAGACCATGACAAAAACATTTGATAGATTCTGTAAATTGCTTAATGATCTGTCATTGGTCAACAAAGAGTATGATCTAGAAGACTCAAATCTCAAGTTTCTTCTTTCTCTACCTGAAAAGTGGGATGTGAAAACAACCACTATTAGAGACAACTATGATCTTGCTGAAATAGAGATTGATGAAATCTATGGGCTGCTCAAAACTCATGAATTGGAAATGGAGCAGAGAAACAGGAGATCAAGCAGGAAGGCAAAGTCTGTTGCTCTTAAGGTTGAAGAGAAGCCTCAGAAGAAAGAGGCATCAAGAAGGAAAATGAAGGGAAAAGCTTTGGTCATACACTCAGAAAGTGAAACATCAAACTCTGATTGTGATTCAAACTCTTCTTAATCATCTGACTCTGAGGATGATGAAGAAGAAATGAGGAAAATGGCTGTGTTGATGGTGAAGACCTTCGAGAAAATGGGTTTCAAGAATTTCAAGAAAGGGAAAAGGTTTTCTAGAGATTCAAATGAAGACAGGAAAAGCTTCAGGAAGTCTGATAAGAGAGATTCAAGGGGGAAGAAGGATAAGTCTGAAATTCAATGCTACAAGTGTAAGGAGATGGGTCACTATGCTCCTGAGTGCAAGAAGGGTAAAACTGGAAAGGTACTCTACACTAAAGGCAGAGATTGGGCAGACACTTCAGATTCTGATGAAGAAGTTAACTATGCTCTCATGGCTACTACTGAATCAGAAACTTCTGAAAATCAGGTACCTCTAACTACCTATGCTTATAATATTGATGACATTGCTCAATTAAGAATTTATCTTAAGTCATTGCATATAAGTTATAGGGATCAGACTTTAGAGAATGAGAGGATAAAATCTGAAAATTCTGAACTTAAGGTTAGAAATAAACTTGTTGAAGAAAAACTTGAAAACATGCAACAAGTTCAGAAAGAGAGAGATGATGCTGTTTCTATAGAACAGGATTTGCTTCAGAAATATAAACTACTAGAATCTGAGTTGGAGGAAGCAAATAAGAAAATTAGGACTTGGACTAATTCTGGAAAGGACACTCAACAGATTTTTCAAACAGACACTGTTGGTCTAGGTTATAATGAGGGAGATGAACTAAGATTTCAAAATCAAGTTAAAATCAGACCTCATTTTGTACATGGAGCCAGTAAATTTTTGTCTGACAATGAAAAAGAAGCTGTTAAAAATGAACCAGTAAAAACTAGTGTTAAACAGGTTAATATTGGTTCAATGACAGATAAACAACTCAAACATAAACTGAAGGAGTTAAAATCTGTTAAGAAACAGGGAGTGTCAAATAAGAATAGAAATGGAAAAGTAGGCATCACTTCAGGAAATAAACCAATGCTTGTTAGTTATGCTCCAAGAAAGACATGTCATAACTGTGGTAGTACTAAGCATCTTGCAAATTTCTGCAAGAAAAACAAGAATATAAATTCTTTACCTTCCAAGTCTGAGGTAAAGAAGGATTTTGCTAGAACTAAGCCACAGACTTTATGCACACACTGTGGAAGCACTTGGCATTCCATTTATACTTGCAGATAGTATCATGCTATCTATCATAATTATTATGAACTGAAACCCAATCTGAAATGGGTTAAAGTTATTACTGCAAGTGTAAACTCTGATACTGTTAGCTCAAACTCTGATAATGTTAATTCCGCTGCAAAAGCTAACAAAGTTAAGAATGTCAAAGGATCCAAGCAAGTCTGGATCCTTAAATCTAATCCTCAGTAATTGCTTGTGATTGCAGGGCAACAGGGAGGCAACCCTAGTTGTGGACAGTGGATGTTCAGGACATATGACAGGAAATAAAGCCCTGCTATCAGACTATGAGGAGAAGGCTGGCCCAAAAGTTTCCTATGGTGATGGCAATGTAGGAAGAACATTGGGATATGGCAATATTAATCTTGGAAATGTCATCATCAACAATGTAGCTCATGTCCCAGGACTCAAGCATGACTTGTTATCTGTGAGTCAAATCCGTGACAAGGGATATCATGTAGATTTTCAACCTGAATATTGTGAAGTTATCAGTAAATCTACAGGAAAGGTTGTTCTAGTTGGTAATAGGCAAAACAAAATTTATGAAATCAAGCTCTTAATAGACTCTGTTGGAAAAGCTGTTTGCCTGTCTACAAGAATGTCTAGTGAAGAGAGTTGGAAGTGGCACAAGAAACTCTCACATTTGAACTTGAACAACATCAATGAATTGATCAGAAAGGATCTTGTAAGAGGACTCCCAAAGGCTCTGTTAAATGTTGATGGCCTATGTGATTCATGTCAAAAGGCCAAGCAAAGGAAGTCATCTTTCAAGAGCAAGACAGAATTTTCAATCACTGATCCTTATCATCTTCTGCATGTTGATCTCTTTAGTCCAGTAAATGTTATGTCTATAGCAAGGAAGAAATATGCTTTAGTCATTGTTGATGAATACACTAGATTCACTTGGGTGTATTTTCTAGCAAAAAAGGATGAAACTACATTAACTCTGATGGAGCATGTGAAGCTTCTGGACAAAGGATCAAGTAACAAAGTCAGAATCATCAGAAGTGATAATGGAACTGAGTTCAGAAATGCAACAATGGAAGAATTCTGCAAGGACAATGGAGTGAAGCAAGAATTTTCAGCACCTGGTACACCACAACAAAATGGTGTAGTTGAAAGGAAAAATAGAACCTTGATTGAAGCTGCCAGAACTATGCTTGATGAAGCAAAATTGCCAACTTATTTCTGGGCAGAAGCTGTTCAAACTGCTTGTTTTACTCAAAATGCTACACTGATCAATAAGTATGGAAAGACACCATATGAGATGGTGAAGAAAAAGAAGCCTAACCTGAAATACTTTCATATTTTCGGGTGCAAATGTTTTGTTTTGAAGACTCATCCTGAACAGTTGACCAAGTTTGAGCTAAAGGCAGATGTAGGAATTTTTGTTGGCTATCCACTATCAACAAAGGCATTCAGAGTTTACAATCTGAGAACTAAAGTGATCATGGAATCTATACATGTGTCTTTTGATGACAAGAAGATAACTGGACTTGAAGACAAAGATGAATATGATCAACTGAACTTTGAAAATGAAGATTTAAACTCTGTTGAAGTAAACTCTGATCAAACTATTCTGACAGACTCTGTTGAAACAAACTCTGAACCTCTACTGGTAAACACTGGAGAAACTTCTCAGCCACAATGAAGGGAAGAACCAGTTGAGGGGGAGCATGATCAAGATGAAGACTCAAACACTGATACTGAGTCAACTGAAAAATCTGGATCAAACTCTGATGATTCAAACTCTGAAAATTCAAATTCTGACTCTGAGCAGTCAAGTTCATGGGGAGTCTCAGAAAATGAAGAAAGCCCACAACAAAATCAGGAGAGCATGGACCAAGGGCGAGGATCACATGCTGACAGAAGTCATTTGCCTTCTGCTAGGAAATGGACTAAATCACATACACCTGATTTGATAATTGGTGATCCAGATGCAAAAGTGAAAACAAGAAGTGCCACTGCAAGTGAATGTTTGTTTCATGCATTCTTGTCTAAGAATGAACCAAAGAAAGTGGAAGAAGCTCTTCAAGATGCTGACTGGATAACAGCAATGCAGGAAGAGTTGAATGAATTTGAAAGAAATGAAGTTTGGACCCTTGTACCAAGGCCAAAGAACAGATCTATTGTTGGTACTAAATGGGTTTTCAGAAACAAGACTGACAGTGAAGGTGTTATCACAAGGAACAAGGCTAGACTGGTAGCAAAAGGCTATTCACAGCAGGAAGGAATAGACTATGATGAAACATTTGCTCCAGTTGCAAGATTGGAGGCAATCAGAATTTTTCTAGCATATGCCTCTCACAAGAAATTCAAAGTGTTCCAGATGGATGTGAAAAGTGCTTTTCTGAATGGGAAGCTTGAAGAAGAAGTGTTTGTTGAACAACCACCAGGATTTGTGGACCCAAAATATCCAGACCATGTCTACAGGCTAGATAAGGCACTATATGGACTTAAGCAGGCACCAAGAGCATGGTATGAGACACTTGCTCAATTTCTTCTAGAAAGTGGATTCAACAGAGGTAAAATTGACAAAACTCTGTTTTATTTCAATCAAGGAAGTGACCTCCTTTTAGTTCAGATATATGTTGATGACATTATCTTTGGGTCTACTAATGATAAACTCTGTAAGAAGTTTGCCAAGCTCATGCAGTCCAGATATCAAATGAGCATGATGGGAGAGCTTAGTTATTTTCTAGGCCTACAGGTGGAACAAACAGATGATGGTATCTTCATTAATCAAGCAAAATATACCAGAAATCTGCTTAAGAAATTTGGTATGCTTGACTGTTCATCTGCATCAACTCCCATGGCAACAGCAACTAAATTGGACAAAGACACGGGAGTTTCAGTGGATATGATAAACTACAGGGGCATGATAGGATCTCTTCTTTACTTGACAGCTAGTAGGCCTGACATCATGTATGCAACTTGTCTTTGTGCAAGGTTTCAGGCAGATCCTAGAGAGCCACATCTGACAGCTGTGAAAAGAATCTTCAAGTATCTCAAGGGCACCATATCATTAGGTCTGTGGTAGCCCAGAGAATCAGATTTCAAGCTACTTGGGTATTCTGATGCAGACTTTGCAGGCTGCAAGATAGACAGAAAGAGCACTAGTGGAAGTTGTCAATTTCTTGGTGACAGACTTGTCTCTTGGTATAGCAAGAAACAGAAATCAATTTCTACATCTACAGCTGAAGCAGAGTATATTGCAGCTGGTAGCTGTTGTGCACAAATCTTGTGGATGAAGAATCAGTTGTTGGATTATGGATTGAGGTACAGTAAGATTCCTATTTACTGTGATAATCAAAGTGCTATTGCTATGACAGGTAATCCAGTACAGCATTCAATGACCAAGCACATCAGCATAAGGTACCATTTCATCAGAGAACATGTGGAAGAAGGGAATATTGAACTACATTTTGTGTCTACAGAACAACAGCTTGCAGATATTTTCACCAAACCATTGAGTGAAGCTACATTTACATGACTGGTCAATGAACTAGGAATGGTCTCTGGTTCTGACTAGGAATGTTGGTTAGATTCAAATTTTACTTATGTAAAGTGTTGCTCATATTTCCTTGATTTGTTAAGTGCTAAGTGAACTCTGTTGATTAAACTCTGTTATGCATACTCTGTTAACATGTTTTTCTGTCAAACTCTGTTAAACTCTGTCAGCATGCCTGTATGTCATACACTGTTAATAAGTTTGATAAACTCTGTGAACTCTGAGTTGATTTTTGTCTGAATGAAAACACCAATGAAGAAATATGTATGAAGCATGATTCTCAGCAATTAATCATGAATCTTTCTGAGTTATTGTGATCTAATCTTAGATTGTGCAGAAAGTTAACACAGCATGATACTGGTTCATATTTATAGCATCTCTTAGTTTATTTTGTCCTAAACTCTGAGTCTATAAATACGGTGTGCATTGCCTTTCATGAATAACTACTGATGTTGATGAACTCTAAACTCTGTTAGTTATACTGTGGTAGATTAAAATGCTTACTGCAATACCCCAAAGAAAATGTATATAGGTTGCTATACTCCTTTGAGATTATGTTGGAGACTAGGATGACCCAGGAACTTATTGGTATATAATATGTGCTAAAATTCTCAGATTTTTGGTGACTAGTCACATACTAGGATGACCCAGGAACTTATCAAAATGATAAGGGCTAAAATTTTTGAATTTTTGGTGACTAACTCCAACCTCTAATTACTAGAATGAATAGAATAAAAAAAAAAATAGCAATAGAGGGGGTATAAAATAAATTAGATGTTACTGTATATAGATTGATTACTACAGAGTTTAGCTTTCATCATACAGTCAGTGTTTATGATGACAGTTTGTGCATCCAGTGTTTATTGATTTACTTTATGGATTTTATGAAAAATTAGATGCTCTAAAAATTGATTTGGTAAACTCTGTTTCACACACATATATTTTCACAACTGTGCAATTTTTGAAAGGGTTTCGGTGATAAAGTTGGAGAATTGACAAACGCTGTTGATTTGTGATTAGTACTCTGAGGTAAATTTTCAATTGGACAATTTGAAAATTTTGGAGTAAATAGGGCTTTTGACAACTGTTAATAAGTGTATTGTGTTAAAGTGTCTTGGAAATAGGAAAGAGAATACAGCGGTGATTCAAGTAATCCCTAATTGTTCTGTTCCTGATTTAATTGTGGTTATTGTTGATGAATTTGTTCCTTATATGATTACTTTAATTAGTTTTCATATTCACTTCTTTGATTTAATTCTTTGAAGAACAGTTCATAAACATAAAAAATTGCAGAAAGCATTGAATAAGATTAGAGAAACAAAACCCTCAATCTCCAATCCCAAAACAATCTTCACACACTCCACAAATAAACTCTGAACCATCACAATCTCAACCACAACCACAGCCTAAAGCAAAAAGAGGCAGAGTAAGGAAATCAGCAGGAACCACTGAAAGACATGCAAGAGTTAAGAAGACAATAGAGACAAACATCAAAGCCAAACAGACATCTACTGGAGCTGTTTATACTAGAAGAATGATACAAAGAGCAAAAAGACCTAAGTCACCCTCTGTGGTAGCAGAATCTAGTAAAGAGGATTCAGATGAAGTGCCTCTAGCTAAGAGAAGAAAACTGGTAATCTCTGATTCTGTTGATGAAAATGTTGAAGCTCCAGAGGTAGTTTCACAGCAAACACCTACTGTTGAGGCTGACAAAGATACAATGCCTGCAGAGGTTGAAATGCCTGCAGAGGTTGAAATGCCTGCAGAGGACAAAATGCCTGCAGAAGAGGATACTAGAGATGGCTTTTCTCCAATGAATGATATTCTTGATTCATTCATGCCATTCTTTGATCCTATTTCATCAATTTTTGCCAATCTGAAGCAACTAGTGCAGCTGATCAACCTACAGTTGTCCTTTTTGAAACTGTAGCATCACATACAGAATTACTCTCAGATGCTCACCAGACTGTTGAAGGAGGAGATGAGATTGATCAACAACCTAAGGAGATAAACTCTGAGACTATTGTGCAATCTGCAAAGGATGTTGTACAGCCTATTGTTGACTCTACTACTGAACCTGTTGTAGAGGATGTTGTTGACACTGTTGATGCATCAATTCCAATTCCTCCATCCGCTCATCATGTTGAAGCTGAGGTTGGAGATGAAACTGAAGGGAATACTGAGTCAAGCTCTTCTCAGAGTTTACCAGTCCAGACTGATGCTAAGGTTAAGGATTTTGCTGGTCCTTCAAATCAAGCAGATGCTGAAGAAGAACACCTTGAACAATTTTCAAATGACTGGTACAAGGACACTTGTATCTTTCCTCCTGCAAGAGCAGCTGAATTTGTCAAGAGAACCTCCAGAACAATTACAAATCCAGAGATTCTATCTTGTCTCAAGGCTACAGTTGTACAAGTGAAGACTCTCAACTCTAGGTTTGATCTATGTCAAAAGGCAATCTCTGATGTTCGAGGTGATATTGTTAGAGGAGCTGATATGATTAAACTTGAAAACAAGAATAAATTTCACTATCTTACTCAGAATCAAGAAACTTTGTCTCACAGGCTGAGCAAAGTTGGACAAAATCAGAATGATATGTCCTTAAAGATTGATTCTATTGCTACCTCCTTGGAATTAATCACATCTATTCTTATGCCTGATGATGTCAAAAAGGGGGAGAGAGTTGCTAAAGACAAATGCAAGCAATCTCAAACTCTGATCAGAAAGGATAATGCTGGAGATGGAGGAGCAAGTAGTAAAGGAAAGAGCAAAACTGAAGAATTTCAAACTCTGAAAACTAGAAAGTCCTCTAAATCACAATTTATTGGGATAAACACTGATACTCAAGGTACTTCAAAGACCAAGAGTTTGCTATTATCTTCTAATCCACAGACTGATGAAGAATTGGCTGCTAAGTTGTTTATTGAAGAGAATGAGGAAGGAGTTACAATTGAGGACATTAAAGCTGAAGAAAAGAGTTTACAAGAAGAACATCTCAAGGCTTTAAAGTCTGGTAAGTTAAAGAAAGGAAAGGCTCCTAGGCCTGTTCGTAAAGGCATTGTGATCAAGGAAAGTGCTGATGTTAGTCGAAAATCTCAGTTATCAAAGGAAACAATGGCAGCAGAAGCTCAACTCAAACTGAAAGGCATTGAAGGAGAAAGTTCACAGAAGAAAGTTACAACCTCTGTTGCTACACAAGTTGTGTCTAGACCTTTATCTTTTCAGTTGCAATCAGTTTTTGGGAAAGGAACACTTCATGATCCAAATCTATTATCTGGAGTTTCTATGAATTTTTCTGATGGAAGAGCCTTGTCTGGTAAGGTTGGAAATAATAAGGGTGGACTAGGTTCACACAAGGACAAAAGGCAATATACTGGTCCTAGAGATCCTTCTTCACTGGATGTTCCAGGTCGTGGTGTCACTCAAGAGAGTTTGGACAGACTGGAATCAGTACAGTTAGTTTATCAGAAGAGTTTAAAGAAGGACTTTCTCTTGTACTTCATGGCTGATGGGATAGTATTTAGAATTGGTGAGAATGATATTGGCTTGAAATATTTGGAAGAATTAGAATATGTTCTATATCTTTTCAAGGTGAATAGTCAAAGGACTCAATCAGTTGCAAATGTGCTTAGAAAGAAAATGCTCCAGAATTTGGCAATTAGAGGAGTGAAGTATAATAGCAGATATGTTCCTAAGTACAGGGATTGGAATGGAAATCTTATTGAAATGAAGAAGGGTACTGCGAAATTAAAGACTGATTTGGGAATCACAGTACTTGACTTCAATTCACAGTCAGAAGAAGTCAAATTTATCAGACTGGGAAATGAGATGAGAAGAAACAAAATCTATGATCTTAGATCTGCTATCTATCAGATAGATGAGAGTGATTCTCAGCTCAAAGAAATTAAAGAAGCTATGGAGATTGAGCTTGAAAATGCAGAAAGAAGATTGCTCATAGATTATCTCAGAGCTACACCAGATCTTGAAGAGATTAGAGATTAAAGTCTGTAAGGATTTTCTTATTTTCTGTAGATTTTGTTAAGTAGAAGCTTAAACTCTGAATTTGTATAAACACTGTATTTGTCTATTTGTTTTGACATCATCAATTACTGTTATTAACTTGTACATTTTTGCTAATGAACAAGTTGGGGGAGATTGTTAAATATAATTGATGTGTTTTAATCAGTGTTTAAGTGTTACAGTGAATTATCAGAGTTTAGCTGGAAGCGGTCAGAGTTTAGTGTAAACTCTGACAGTTGGAAGCTCGACAGAGTTTGTCAAACTCTGTCTGGAGGCAGCGTCTACTGGTCAACAGTGATTGAAGATTTATTATGGAAGCAATATCTTTGAAGATTGGATAGCTGTCAAAGAGATCGAGTTGACTTAGGAGACGTGTGACAATCTGTAATTGATATCATTGTATAGCTGATTATTAGGAATATCAATTAGAGATTGTATCGAAGCTGTATATTTTATAAATACAGTTAGGTTAACCCTAGAAGGGTATCGTGCATCGAACTATCATTATTGTAACCTAGCAGCTCTTTGTGATAGTTTACATCACGAAGAGGTTTTAATACCAGAAGTTTTAAAGTGCATAATCATCTTACTTGTTAAACTCTCATACGAATTTGATTATTAATTGTGTATTCGGCCTAACACCGCAGCATACCCCCTTACGCCGTGGCATACCAAAAAAACTGCAGGCAGAAAATTTTGCTCCGTGTCTTCGTTTCTAGACCGGTTTCTTCCGTTTCTTTGGCATATACTTCCGTGCTTCATTACTTCGACTTCAAACCTTCATGGTAGCTTATTGCAACATTCTATTCATTGCACAAATTAACTCCAAAATCGACAGAATACACCAACCCTAAACGATAATTCGCAACCCTGCACAACTAACAAAAACACATCAAAACTACAACAAACTTGAGGCAAAGTGAATCAATTTAAGCCGATATGGAACGCTCCAAGTGGATATAAAATCCACTTATCAGATGGTTTCTCCTTCATGTTCTTCAACATCTCCAGACTCATTCTCATTCTGATGATTTGGAGTTATTGTTTGAGACTGAGATGAGGTTTGAGTAACATCATTGGTGTTGACAGCATCTCTTCCAAACTCAATGGACTGAGTGCAAGTAGGTTCATCAGCCACAACTTCTTCTTCCTCCAAGTAACCTTGATTTTCAAATCTAAGAGGCTCCATTTGACCATCCTCTTGTAATCCAGGGAACTTGGTTTCATCAAATGTGACATTTACACTTTCTTCAATGACTTTGTGATCAGTGACATAGACTCTGTACGCAGTCCTTTCCAATCCATATCCCATGAAAATGCCTTCATAAGCTTTAGCATCAAACTTTCCTTTCCTTTTATGGTTGTCAATCATCATGAAACACTTACTCCCAAATACATGAAAATATTTGACAGTTGGTTTCTTTCTCGTTAACAGATAGTAAGGAGTGTTTCCATGAGTCTTGTTGATTAAGGTTCTATTCTGTGTGTAGCAAGCTGCATTAATAGCTTCTGCCCAGAAATATGTTGGTAATTTAGAATCATTCAACATAGTTCTTGCAGCTTCAATGAGAGTTCTATTCTTCCTTTCTACAACTCCATTTTATTGTGGTGTCCTGGCAGTGGAGAATTGTTGGACAATGCCTTCTTCCTTGCAGAAGTTTCCCAATGTGGCATTTCTGAACTCAATACCATTGTAACTTCTCATATATTGAATTTTTGCATTCGGGGTTCTATCAAGAACTCTTTTTTGATCAATGATTTCTTGAGCAGCTTCGTCCTTTGTCTCTAAGAACTTTACCCAAGTGTACCTCGAGTAATCATCCACCATTACCAGGGTATATCTCTTTCTTGCAAGATATTGAACATTTACTGGACCAAACAAATCCATATGAATTAATTTGAGTGGCTCAGTGTTGGTATTCACTTTCTTTGACTTGTGCACTGATCTTTTCAATTTACCCATTTGACAATCCTCGCACAATCCTTCTTGACAGAATTCCTGTAGAGGTAATCCTCTCACCAGATCCTTCTTCATCAGAATATTCATATTCTTGAAATTAAGATGGGAGAGCTTCTGTGACAATCCAAATTTTCAAAATAAATTATTATTATTATTATTATTATTATTATTATTATGATTTGTGTTTAAAAATTATTATTATTTGTAATATGCATATTAAATTGGAAAATTGAGATTTAATTCTAATTCCTTCTCCGTAAATCTTTAAAAATATTCTAGTATTTAATTATGCTAGAAACTTTATTTTTACCAATTAGATTTATTTACTCCAAATATTATTTATAGTGTGTTATAATTAGTTGTAAGTGTTTTATTGTTATTGGGCCTAAGCCCATTAGGGTAAACACAGCTCTTACACACCAATATACACGCAGCCACACTTATACACACACAGAAATAGAACGGGGAGAGAGAAAAAGGAAAGAGGGGAAGATAAGAGAGAAGAAATTAGGAATTGAATTGAGGGTTGTGTGTGTATATATATATGTAATCGTGTGTTTATGTATGTGATTAAAGTGTAAGTAGCGGGTGCAGAGAAAGGGGGAAGGAGGAGACAGCGGTGAGAGGTCGGGAGTCCGCCCCACAGCGCGCGGCGGTGGCCGGCGGTGGCGGTCGGAGCAGCAACAAGTCGCGGGTGGGTAGCAACGCAGCAGTGGTCGCACAGTGGTGGTGTTGTAGAGAGATGGTTGAGAGAGAGAGAGAGAGAGAGAGAGAGAGAGAGAGAGAGAGAGAGAGAGAGAGAGAGAAGGGAGAGAGATGGATTTTGGTGGAAGTTTGATCTTGCGAGTCGATTGGGAGCAAATCGAAAGGGGTATAATTTCTATATTTCTTTTAAATTATGTATTTAATTGTGGTAATTTAGTTGATTAATTGTTATAATTAAATTGGTTTTAAATTGTGAAATTTCGAGTATTGTTTAGTTGTTGTAAGTTTAATTAAATTTAAATTGTGAGTTAATTGATAATTTTAGTGAATTAATTTGGAGTTGATGGATTAATGTTAGAATTGATTAATAATTGATTAAAATATGATTTTTGGAGTTTAAATTGTGAGATTGTTGTTATATTTTAGTTAGTTTAAATTAGGAGTTTAGTGTGTTAATTGTCGTAGCGAGATCGATATTATAAATTATGAGCATTGTTGTATTTTCGAATTTAATTCGGAAAGTATGTTGGTAACTATATTGTGGAGGTTAGTTGTAATTCGATAATATGCTCGGGTCTTGTGATTATTAATTATTACTATTATTGTCGTGTAATAGTCGAGTTAAAACTTGGGGATTTTGATGAATATCGAAGTTTAATTATTTATGGCCTCTTTAATAATTGGGTTTAATGGTTGTTAAGTGATATTTGATTTAATTATGAATGATTAGTAGCTGGTTAAGAGTATCTAGGTGATTAGCGATATTAATTGTGTAAGAACTCGATTATATGTTTTGTGTAGGTTATAATTCGATTTCTGAGTATGAATAAGCAAAGGTAGCGTGAATTCAAATTTTTTATGAATAGCAAAGTGTTACCTTGTGGGTTCGATAATTGTTAAGTTAATTTAAGGAATAAATGGGACTCATATGTTTAATTTAAGCGGACAATGGATTTATATGTATAATTGAATTGGCGTTTATATGCTAAAGATTTTAGGTTGGTTTCTTTTATAACCAGTGTTATATTTCGAGGTTACAGTTGAGTAGTGAATTGTAAATCTTAAGATGTTTGTTAATATATGATTCAAATGTGAAATTGTCTTGTTAATGTGAATAGTGGATTGAGAGATATAATTGCGAGTTAAATGCATTAATTTTCATAATTAGACGAATGTTGTAAGTTAAGAATATTGTGGTAAATGCTTATGTGCTAAACAGTATAAAGCGAGTCGTAGTGTTTGATGGTCTTACTAGTTATAAATGTTCAAGTGCTAATTGCTAAGTGTAATTAGTTGTAAATTCGAGGTGTTATTAATTGTTGTAAATTTAGTTAGTTGTAAATTTGCTGGTTTGATTCAGTAAGTAAATGGACAGTTATGTGTGTACGTGGGTCAATGGTAAGTATGGAAATACGTTATACATGTTAAATGTTAGAATTTTATAATAATTAGAATTGTGCTAGGGGTTATGAGAAGATCACAAGTTTTTAAATGTCAATATTTAAAGATTTGTGTAATTCTTTTCGACTAATCCCTAGGGCTTACGAATATCCATGATTTACTATCACGGGTATAATTCATATACTTATGTGGTGTGATCATCGATATAGCGTAAGTAATAGTTAGTGCTAGGGGTTGTTCCCTAGGGCTTACGAGCATCAATGATTGGTTGTCACGTGTATCAGTAAATGCGTGAGAAATACGATCATTGGTGTAGCGTAAGTAGTAGTGTTAATCATTATGTGCTATGTGCCGCATGTCAGGGCGGATACTTTCTTATGTGTTTATTTTATGTTGCTGCAAGTTGAGGCAGCTTTTATTTTATAAAAAACAGGGTTGTATTGTAATTGAGGGGCTGTGCCCATAGTCCGATAAACGAATAGGTCATGCCGAAATTTTCTGAAAATCTCCTGCATTTTTAAATTTATTTAACTTATTTGACTTTAATGGTCTAAAGGCATGTTTTGGGGTGCTAAATTTTAATGTTAATGTGTTATGTGTACTAAGTGATAATAGAATAGTCAACTATAGGGAGGACACCTATAGTTTGACTTTATATGATTTAGTGACATTCCAAGTTGTGTTTACTCGAGATACGAGGTAGGACTGACACGTCTCGTAACTATTTCAGTACCATTAGGGTATAGTCAAGTTGGAACGACGTGCATCAAAGAGGAAAGATCGAGGCGTCGTATGAAGAAAGGTAAGTTACCTCCACGGAATTGCTTGGGCAAGGTGCGAAGGATTTATTCGTGGTTTTCTGCTTTATGCTCAGGACCAGAGGCAAGTTTATCTATGCATACTCTATCGTTCAGAGTATTCGTATTTTGAAATATATAAAATGTGCGAACTAGATTTAAATCCATAATTGCAAATTATTTAATTTATGCTCTATTGTTCAGAGTATATTTTATATCGAAAGTATGATGCATGTATTGCAAGTCTACTAATCGTGCTCTTCCGTTCAGAGTATGCATGCTTTTAAAATATTATGCTTTCTTAAAAATGAGAATTCTGCAAATGCTTTATTTAATCTCGTAAATTCGCGAGAAATCGCTCAAGTCATTTACCAATTTTTTTTAATTGCTTTCAACTTATCGCAAGCATGTGATTCTATCCCTTGTGTTACAAAAGTTTACAATTGTTCTTCACCCTATAAAAACTGTTTTATATTCTGTCGTGATTATGACACAACGTATTTAGAGGTTTCATTCCGTATCAGGTCGTTCTTATTATCTCAAGACGACTCCACAAGATTTATTCTGACCCGCGAACCTTTCTTGTTCAAGGTTGCTACTTTGTTGTCTTGAATTGACATATTGTTTGTGTCAATACAATAAATTAGTTCCTTTTGAGATTATTGTGACGGCCTATTGTCCAGGTCGGTTTTGTACAAAGTGTAGACTGGCGATCGGCCAGAAGTGAATATGAATCCAAATTCAATCAATTTTTATTCGGAGGAATAATCGTATAATCCACTGGTCAACATGGGAGATGGCCCATGGGTTTCTTTCAGATCAACACGGGGAAAATATAAACTCGTGGTATCGAAAGAGAATATTTATATTTTGGCACAAATGTTGCCAGGTTGACTTTTCAACCACCTTTACGCTAGCAGAATGATATTGTGGTACTTGCGACATAGTAGTGATCGTGCTATGGGGTATCACGGGAGTGCGGTACTTGCGACACTGCGGTTGATCGCGCTGTGGGGTATCGTAGAGGCGGAAGACCAGTGTCTCAAGCTTTTCAATTTCAACTTCTTTATTCTGAGATAGATTGTTATTGTCTATCAGTAAGTGTTATCATTATCAAGACACATTGCCGGTAAAATCATATTTTCTTCGTTGAGAATCAAGCGTCAAATCTTTTTGACTTGTTCTAAATTAATTCGAGATTCAGACTGTCGTTGAAGCATTTGTTGCACAGTGACTGTCAAAAATCGAGAATGAATTGAGATCTTCTCAATTATTCAACTCATTATTGTCAGGCCGGTTCGGCAGCTAGGTATATGGGTGCCTAGTGGACAATAATGAGATTGTAATAGTTGCGAATTTCTTGAATGTTTGTTTAATTGAGAATTGATGTAGCTTCGTGAATTTCTTGAATGTTGTCTCTTAGTAGCTGAAGCATCTGTTGCTCAGTTATTCAAGGTTTTGATCGGAAATCGCTATAAAAATTGTTGAGATAAATATCAAAATCGTTTATAAAGCTGTCGAGGTGAACTTCTTGTTGAATTCTATAAACCTCTTTCCTATTGAAAAATTATCGTTATGAATATTTCGAGAATGGTATCAACCTCAAAGTTGGATTTTAAAACCTTTAAAGTTTTCCAAAAGTATTTTAGTATACTCTATTATATACTTGCTGAGCGCCTCTTTCGCTCATTCTTGCTTTTGTTTTAAATCTTATTTTTCAGAGATAGATAGTGGATGCAGTTGACTTAGTTTAGCTCGAAGCAGGGCAAGTCATGGATCGAGTTGATGTTCGGCGCAGAGTGATTCTGTATTTTGAGTTTGTCTACCAGGTGTTTAGTTAGACTAGTATGGTATTCATATTCCTGAGTTATAATATTTGTTGTATTAGAATATTGTGGTTGTTGTGTACCTTATGTCAAGGTGATACTAACAACATAAGACTGTAAGGGATTGTTGCACCAAGAGTTTTAAGTTATTATAAGCATTTTTGGATTTCTTGTTTCCAAGTCTATAACCTAAAAAGATTCTTGGTAGTTAGGGGTCGGATGTCATGTTTTAGATTTAATATTGGCAGTTGATTGTTTGGTTGTTAAGGTTTTCCTCGGTAGCGACCCATATCCCTGACCCCGGATTTGGGGGCGTTACAGAATGGTATCAGAGCAAAGGTTATAGAAACTAGAAACAAGTGAGAGCGTAGGATTATATATATAGTTATGTGAGGGTGTCTGAACTCACATAGAGTTCGTGTTGGATTATCGGATATATTCCAATGAGTAAGTCGAGATTAGGATTCTACCTTAGGATGATGGTTCCGAGCCGAGTAGAATTCCTTGCGATTGGAGATTGCGGCAGTAGAGTCTTTAAAGACTGCTATGAGTTGTTATCGAGGTAGGGTATCGTGTATCTTAAGACGTTGCGAAGAGAGTTTAGAATTGATCGATCGTTCGTCACAAGAGCCGACCGAGGATGCATCTGTGGAGAATCGCGACAATATTCTTTTTCATCCATAATTCATTTGATACTCCTTCATTGGAGGATTGTGTTAGAAGATATATTCCGTCTTCTAAGTTATAGTTCTTTTAAACACTTGTATTCACCCGAATGTTGGGTTTCGATTGTGTCAGAGGCTTTCATGATACCTATTTTTCAGGTTTTTCTGAGGCCCTGTCAAGTTTGTTCAAATCAAACTTCCGCCTTTATTTTTCTATTGGTGGTTAAAAATTTTATTCGTGGTACAGCACTGCTTGCTCGTCATGTGCTAGTATCCTCTCCCGTTAAATCTTTCTTTCGGGATTAACACCTTTGGAATTTGTTCAGTTTTGTCCAAGGTGTACGTTCGAAAGTTTCTTGCTAGAAGATGCTATTTATTGTTTAACCAGAAATTCTTTTCAAAACTCCTTACTCTAGCTGAGACAAACAACCCTATTATATAGGGGACACAAGGACTATCTGTCTGTGTGATAGAAGTTGGATGGGACGCCATCAATTGTGTGTTGTGCAATACAAGAAGGCTAATTACCTTTAGTAATGTCTTAACTGAGACACGCAACGTTGAGTTGCTTGGATCATATTGATCTCTCAGTTATTCTTTTGTAACCTTTAATGGCTGCCTCAAGCTTTTTAATCATGATCACATTGTGTGACATTCAAATTGATAAGGAATCTCTTTTATTCAAGGATTCCGTCACTTCAGTTGTTTTCATTATTCTTTTATGTCTTAACAAATGGCGACATGGTGTTCGTGTTCTAGCATTGTTGCTCGGTAAACAGTTGAATAAGGAATAAATCGAGATCTTCCGATTGTTAGGTTCCTCGATCGACATTGTACGTTGAAAGTGGAATCATGGCTATTAGAGATTTCTCGAAATTCTTTTCACGGTTTAACCCGAAGCACTATGGATATGAAGAATTGGAAATATGTGTACCGAATCGTCTGAGTCGCGAGATAGCGAAGTTGAGGGGATTGCCGTAGGCCTTGGGAATTTCAGTCGGAAGGAAGCGGTGCGTCTTAGATTCCCGTTCTTTCTTCTGCGGATTCCGGGGACGGAATCCTGTTAAGGAGGGAAGACTGTGACAATCCAAATTTTCAAAATAAATTATTATTATTATTATTATTATTATTATTATTATTATTATTATTATGATTTGTGTTTAAAAATTATTATTATTTGTAATATGCATATTAAATTGGAAAATTGAGATTTAATTCTAATTCCTTCTCCGTAAATCTTTAAAAGTATTCTAGTATTTAATTATGCTAGAAACTTTATTTTTACCAATTAGATTTATTTACTCCAAATATTATTTATAGTGTGTTATAATTAGTTGTAAGTGTTTTATTGTTATTGGGCCTAAGCCCATTAGGGTAAACACAGCTCTTACACACCAATATACACGCAGCCACACTTATACACACACAGAAATAGAACGGGGAGAGAGAAAAAGGAAAGAGGGGAAGATAAGAGAGAAGAAATTAGAAATTGAATTGAGGGTTGTGTGTGTATATATATATGTAATCGTGTGTTTATGTGTGTGATTAAAGTGTAAGTAGCGGGTGCAGAGAAAGGGGGAAGGAGGAGACAGCGGGGAGAGGTCGGGAGTCCGCCCCACCGCGCGCGGCGGTGGCCGGCGGTGGCGGTCGGAGCAGCAACAAGTCGCGGGTGGGTAGCAACGCAGCAGTGGTCGCACAGTGGTGGTGTTGTAGAGAGATGGTTGAGAGAGAGAGAGAGAGAGAGAGAGAAAGAGAGAGAGAGAGAGAGAGAGAGAGAGAGAGAGAGAGAGAGAGAGAGAGAGAGAGAGAGAGAGAGAGAGAGAGAGAGAGAGAGAGATAGAGAGAGAAGGGAGAGAGATGGATTTTGGTGGAAGTTTGATCTTGCGAGTCGATTGGGAGCAAATCGAAAGGGGTATAATTTCTATATTTCTTTTAAATTATGTATTTAATTGTGGTAATTTAGTTGATTAATTGTTATAATTAAATTGGTTTTAAATTGTGAAATTTCGAGTATTGTTTAGTTGTTGTAAGTTTAATTAAATTTAAATTGTGAGTTAATTGATAATTTTAGTGAATTAATTTGGAGTTGATGGATTAATGTTAGAATTGATTAATAATTGATTAAAATATGATTTTTGGAGTTTAAATTGTGAGATTGTTGTTATATTTTAGTTAGTTTAAATTAGGAGTTTAGTGTGTTAATTGTCGTAGCGAGATCGATATTATAAATTATGAGCATTGTTGTATTTTCGAATTTAATTCGGAAAGTATGTTGGTAACTATATTGTGGAGGTTAGTTGTAATTCGATAATATGCTCGGGTCTTGTGATTATTAATTATTACTATTATTGTCGTGTAATAGTCGAGTTAAAACTTGGGGATTTTGATGAATATCGAAGTTTAATTATTTATGGCCTCTTTAATAATTGGGTTTAATGGTTGTTAAGTGATATTTGATTTAATTATGAATGATTAGTAGCTGGTTAAGAGTATCTAGGTGATTAGCGATATTAATTGTGTAAGAACTCGATTATATGTTTTGTGTAGGTTATAATTCGATTTCTGAGTATGAATAAGCAAAGGTAGCGTGAATTCAAATTTTTTATGAATAGCAAAGTGTTACCTTGTGGGTTCGATAATTGTTAAGTTAATTTAAGGAATAAATGGGACTCATTTGTTTAATTTAAGCGGACAATGGATTTATATGTATAATTGAATTGGCGTTTATATGCTAAAGATTTTAGGTTGGTTTCTTTTATAACCAGTGTTATATTTCGAGGTTACAGTTGAGTAGTGAATTGTAAATCTTAAGATGTTTGTTAATATATGATTCAAATGTGAAATTGTCTTGTTAATGTGAATAGTGGATTGAGAGATATAATTGCGAGTTAAATGCATTAATTTTCATAACTAGACGAATGTTGTAAGTTAAGAATATTGTGGTAAATGCTTATGTGCTAAATAGTATAAAGCGAGTCGTAGTGTTTGATGGTCTTACTAGTTATAAATGTTCAAGTGCTAATTGCTAAGTGTAATTAGTTGTAAATTCGAGGTGTTATTAATTGTTGTAAATTTAGTTAGTTGTAAATTTGCTGGTTTGATTTAGTAAGTAAATGGACAGTTATGTGTGTACGTGGGCCAATGGTAAGTATGGAAATACGTGACATATGTTAAATGTTAGAATTTTATAATAATTAGAATTGTGCTAGGGGTTATGAGAAGATCACAAGTTTTTAAATGTCAATATTTAAAGATTTGTGTAATTCTTTTCGACTAATCCCTAGGGCTTACAAATATCCATGATTTACTATCACGGGTATAATTCATATACTTATGTGGTGTGATCATCGATATAGCGTAAGTAATAGTTAGTGCTAGGGGTTGTTCCCTAGGGCTTACGAGCATCAATGATTGGTTGTCACGTGTATCAGTAAATGCGTGAGAAATACGATCATTGGTGTAGCGTAAGTAGTAGTGTTAATCATTATGTGCTATGTGCCGCATGTCAGGCGGATACTTTCTTATGTGTTTATTTTATGTTGCTGCAAGTTGAGGCAGCTTTTATTTTATAAAAAACAGGGTTGTATTGTAATTGAGGGGCTGTGCCCATAGTCCGATAAACGAATAGGTCATGCCGAAATTTTCTGAAAATCTCCTGCATTTTTAAATTTATTTAACTTATTTGACTTTAATGGTCTAAAGGCATGTTTTGGGGTGCTAAATGTTAATGTTAATGTGTTATGTGTACTAAGTGATAATAGAATAGTCAACTATAGGGAGGACACCTATAGTTTGACTTTATATGATTTAGTGACATTCCAAGTTGTGTTTACTCGAGATACGAGGTAGGACTGACACGTCTCGTAACTATTTCAGTACCATTAGGGTATAGTCAAGTTGGAACGACGTGCATCAAAGAGGAAAGATCGAGGCGTCGTATGAAGAAAGGTAAGTTACCTCCACGGAATTGCTTGGGCAAGGTGCGAAGGATTTATTCGTGGTTTTCTGCTTTATGCTCAGGACCAGAGGCAAGTTTATCTATGCATACTCTATCGTTCAGAGTATTCGTATTTTGAAATATATAAAATGTGCGAACTAGATTTAAATCCATAATTGCAAATTATTTAATTTATGCTCTATTGTTCAGAGTATATTTTATATCGAAAGTATGATGCATGTATTGCAAGTCTACTAATCGTGCTCTTCCGTTCAGAGTATGCATGCTTTTAAAATATTATGCTTTCTTAAAAATGAGAATTCTGCAAATGCTTTATTTAATCTCGTAAATTCGCGAGAAATCGCTCAAGTCATTTACCAGTTTTTTTTTATTGCTTTCAACTTATCGCAAGCATGTGATTATATCCCTTGTGTTACAAAAGTTTACAATTGTTCTTCACCCTATAAGAACTGTTTTATATTCTGTCGTGATTATGACACAACATATTTAGAGGTTTCATTCCGTATCAGGTCGTTCTTATTATCTCAAGACGACTCCACAAGATTTATTCTGACCCGCGAACCTTTCTTGTTCAAGGTTGCTACTTTGTTGTCTTGAATTGACATATTGTTTGTGTCAATACAATAAATTAGTTCCTTTTGAGATTATTGTGACGGCCTATTGTCCAGGTCGGTTTTGTACAAAGTGTAGACTGGCGATCGGCCAGAAGTGAATATGAATCCAAATTCAATCAATTTTTATTCGGAGGAATAATCGTATAATCCACTGGTCAACATGGGAGATGGCCCATGGGTTTCTTTCAGATCAACACGGGGAAAATATAAACTCGTGGTATCGTTTATATTTTGGCACAAATGTTGCCAGGTTGACTTTTCAACCACCTTTACGCTAGCAGAATGATA
The DNA here is from genome assembly GCA_036435485.1 of Saposhnikovia divaricata. Taxonomy (NCBI): domain Eukaryota; kingdom Viridiplantae; phylum Streptophyta; class Magnoliopsida; order Apiales; family Apiaceae; genus Saposhnikovia; species Saposhnikovia divaricata. The sequence continues at coordinate 58,635,513 of CM071597.1, read as the reverse complement.
TTGTGGTACTTGCGACATAGTAGTGATCGTGCTATGGGGTATCACGGGAGTGCGGTACTTGCGACACTGCGGTTGATCGCGCTGTGGGGTATCGTAGAGGCGGAAGACCAGTGTCTCAAGCTTTTCAATTTCAACTTCTTTATTCTGAGATAGATTGTTATTGTCTATCAGTAAGTGTTATCATTATCAAGACACATTGCCTGTAAAATCATATTTTCTTCGTTGAGAATCAAGCGTCAAATCTTTTTGACTTGTTCTAAATTAATTCGAGATTCAGACTGTCGTTGAAGCATTTGTTGCACAGTGACTGTCAAAAATCGAGAATGAATTGAGATCTTCTCAATTATTCAACTCATTATTGTCAGGCCGGTTCGGCAGCTAGGTATATGGGTGCCTAGTGGACAATAATGAGATTGTAATAGTTGCAAATTTCTTGAATGTTTGTTTAATTGAGAATTGATGTAGCTTCGTGAATTTCTTGAATGTTGTCTCTTAGTAGCTGAAGCATCTGTTGCTCAGTTATTCAAGGTTTTGATCGGAAATCGCTATAAAAATTGTTGAGATAAATATCAAAATCGTTTATAAAGCTGTCGAGGTGAACTTCTTGTTGAATTCTATAAACCTCTTTCCTATTGAAAAATTATCGTTATGAATATTTCGAGAATGGTATCAACCTCAAAGTTGGATTTTAAAACCTTTAAAGTTTTCCAAAAGTATTTTAGTATACTCTATTATATACTTGCTGAGCGCCTCTTTCGCTCATTCTTGCTTTTGTTTTAAATCTTATTTTTCAGAGATAGATAGTGGATGCAGTTGACTTAGTTTAGCTCGAAGCAGGGAAAGTCATGGATCGAGTTGATGTTCAGCGTAGAGTGATTCTGTATTTTGAGTTCGTCTACCAGGTGTTTAGTTAGACTAGTATGGTATTCATATTCCTGAGTTATAATATTTGTTGTATTCGAATATTGTGGTTGTTGTGTACCTTATGTCAAGGTGATACTAACAACATAAGACTGTAAGGGATTGTTGCACCAAGAGTTGTAAGTTATTATAAGCATTTTTGGATTTCTTGTTTCCAAGTCTATAACCTAAAAAGATTCTTGGTAGTTAGGGGTCGGATGTCATGTTTTAGATTTAATATTGGCAGTTGATTGTTTGGTTGTTAAGGTTTTCCGCGGTAGCGACCCATATCCCTGACCCCGGATTTGGGGGCGTTACAGCTTCTTGTGCCAAAGCATGTTTCCACCAACTGATGCTTTACTGTAAAAATAGTAAGCCTTGTCTTTCTTCACAGAATTTAAGTCTGCAACAAACAAGCTTCCTTTCCTGACTCCTTTCAAGGAGAGGCTTCCATCCTTCTTGTGATAGATATTGCAAACCATCATATCAAAGTCAACTTTGAATCCCTTGTCACTGAACTGGCTGACACTGAGTAGGTTATGCTTCAACCCATCTACAAGAGCAATGTCTTCAATGACAACATTTCCAATTTCCAAACAGCCATATCCCACAGTGTAACCTTTTCTGTTGTCTCCAAAAGTTATGACTGGGTCGGCTCTCTCCACAAAATGTGATAGCAGGGCTATATCGCCTGTCATGTGTCTAGAACATCCACTATCGATGATCCACATGACTTGCTTCTGCTTTTTGCCCTGCAAAACAGATGATTTAATTTGCATTTGGTACCCAAACTCTGTTGGGTCCTGCAGTTACAACATTATTATTCATATCATTCTGTTTCACATTTGAATCAACACTAGAATCCTCCAGTTTGACTTCTTTCACAGTCCACTTAGGCTTAGAGTTAGACTTGGTCTTTCTCATGGTGGATGTTGCCTTTTTACCAACATAGGCAGGCTTAGAAGTCTCAGTAGTTTGCATATAGGAACATCTTTCAGTAGGCAGAATAGGCAAATTGAAACAATTACTCATAACAACAATCTTGCATGGCATACAGTAAATATTATTATAGACGTCCACTTCTCTTTGCATGATGGGGGTTCTATGTAAGTTACCACTAACATTGGTCACATTAACTTTGTTCTTGTTGGGTTTCTTACAAAAAAATATTAAATGTTGAGATGAGCCACAATTATTGCAAAGCTTCCTAGGAGCGTCTTTAACATGAGCATAGCCATTCTTCTTGTCAATTCCTAACTTGCCATTCCTATTCTTAGGCTTGTAGGCATTTGTCTTGACAGTATGTCCTGAAGTTGCTGTCGAGCTACCTTTGACAGTACCTTTCTTTCCCTCTGTCTTGACAACAGGTTTGAAAGTTGATGTCTTGGGTTCTCTCTTGACAGTATCTTTTGAAGTTTCTGTCATATCCTTGTTGACAGCTACTTTAGAACATTCTGTTTGATTACTTGGCAAAGTTTCTGTCACGGGAGACTTGACAGTATCTTTCCCTTCATCTAGTGTGTTGTCAACGCACTCATCCTCATCAAGACACTCTTGTTTGATGAACATGGAGGTTTCATCAAAATCAGCTTTAAGATTTTTGAAAATTGGTTTGTAAACTCTTTTGAGAATATGAGGTTTGGCAGCATCACTATCATCAAGAGCAATTGCCTTTCCATGCCTCCTACCATACTCAAAGCCTATACCTACCTTTTAATTCTCAGTATGATTATCATGATATTCCTGGACTAACTTAGAAGAGTTTCTAAATGCTTTGAGTTTAAACTAATTTTTTGCAATTTGATTCCTGAGAAATTCTTCTATTTCCTTAGCACAGACAATATCAATTTTTAATCTAGTATTCTCTTGAGCTAACAAATCTAGAGGAATGGTTCTAAGAAATAACATTTCATTTTCAGATTTGAGAGTTTCATTTTGTTTAGTTAACTTAGCAATTTCTTCGAGAGCAGCAGATAAACTAACATGAATGTTAAACATCTCAGCACTTAATCTTCAATGGTATGCTTGTATTCAGTTTTAGACATATGAAGTAAGACTAGAGATGGTACCTGAGTTGAGGAACTAGAAGCTTCATCATCAGATTTAGCCATGAGGGCCAAGTTTACAAACTCTTCTTCTTCCTCATCTTCAGAATCATCTCAGTATTTCCCTTCAGCCACATAGGCTTTACCTTGATTCCTCTTAAACTGATTTCCAGATCCTTTTCCTTGATTCTGTTTTGGTCTTCTGCATTCAGTAGCAAAATGACCTAGCTCATTGCAGTTGTAGCACCTGAACTTCGACCTATCCACCATCCCGGTCTTGTATCCACCTCTCGTGGCACCACCAGCAGCTTTTGAAAAACTCCCCTTGTTGAACTTAGATGTTTGACCCTGTGGCTTGTATGACTTATCCCTTCTGAACTTGATGTTTTTGAATCTCTTAGCCATATAATCCATGGTTGGATTATCCATGCTTTCAATCTCTTCTATTGTGTAGAATTCTTCATCTTCAACATCTTTGAGCTGCAGAACCACCTTCTCTTCGTCATCCAACACCTCTTCAATCTTCAATGGTGGTACTTGTTTTGGTTGTGAACTTTGTGAGGATTCACTTGGACAAGCTACTTGTGGTTCATGAGCTACAAGGGCTCCTGACATGTTTGCCAACTTTCCTTTGGTTCTAGTTTGAATAGCTCTCTTTTGAAAGAGTTCGAGTTCATATGATTTGAGCATACCATAAAGGGTTTCTAAAGAGACATCACTCAAGTTTCTTCCTTCTCTTATGGTTGTGACTTTGTGCTCAAGATGCTCAGGGAGAGTGAGCAGAAATTTGATGTTGATCTCCTTTCTATCATAGAACTTCCCATGAATTTGTAACTCAGCAATTAGCTTACTGAACCTTTCAAACATGTGTGTGAGTTCTTCGCTTGGCTTGGCCATGAAGGCTTCATATTGTGATACAAGGATTTGCCTTTGATTTTCTCGTACCTCTTCACTTCCTTCACACAGCAGCTTTATCTTGCTCCACATCTCTTTTACAGATGAACATCCCATGACATTACCACACATGGCTTTGTCTAAAGTGAGAGAGTCGAGTAAGATAAGTTGTAAGTAGTCATCCAAGGATACTTTCTCCTTTTCGGTCTCTGTGTATTCTGAAGGCCTCTTGGCAACCCAATGGGCTGGAATGACTTCGTCATTTACAGTAGCAGTACTTACTTCCTTTTGAGGAATGAAGGGGCCGTTCTCAAGGATTCCCAAGTATAGTGGATGGGGAGCTTTGATAAATAACAAGATCTTTCTTTTCCAGAAATTGTAGTTCTCTTTATCAAAGACTGGAATCTTGATATCACTTGACTTCTGAACACTCGTCATGATCTTCAGATTTGTATATCAATCTGTAGCTCTGATACCAGTTGTTGGTCCCGGAGTATATTGCAGAAGGGGGGGTTGAATTCAATATAGATAATTTCAAATCTTTAGCTCAACAACAATGATAAAGATTGTAAACTATCTACACAAGAATTGCAAACACAAGTAGTAATTCAAGATGTTCTCACAAAATAAATATTTTATTTATTTTGTAAAGTGTTGCTACAACCTCGAGAAAAATGGTTTTCTCAAGCTTCGACTTCTTGTGAGAATCGCTATAGAAAGAATGAGAGATGTGTCTCTATATAGACTAATTTTTCTTTTGCATCTCAGTCACATGGGTCACGGAGCTGTTGTCGTTTTCAAGTGACAGCTCCTCACAATTTGCCCACACATGTGACCTTTCCTAAAATGCTATAGAAATAGAGTTATCTTTAAGCATAAGGCATTCTGGGTTCTTTCCAAAATTGCTATAACAATTCTAGTAGATGTAGACTTGTCATACTCTTTGAATTGTCGAGCCTCGTCTTGTGATCTCTCAAGCTTCTGTCGTAGTCTTGCAGGTCTGCTACAATCTTTGACGAATTGCAGCAAATCTGTTTCTCGAACATCTAAACTGTCACGGGGGTTTGACTGAGATAAAATCCCCAAATCAAATAATTCAGTGAGACAGTAACCCTTGCCGCCAAGTTTGTTATCATAGGAATATTCAGTAGTTGACAGTATGAGCTCCCGCCAATGTTGCTGTCGGAACTCCAAACTTGCTGTCAAGTGTGAGAATGTTGTTGTCCCCTGCTTCAGCCAATGTTGCTGTCAAATGAAACTTGCTGTCGTGACCTTGCAACATGCAGTCTTCTTGTAACGTTACCATCAATGTATTGACAGTAACTTTATTATTGCTGTCGAACTGATGTATTCTCTTGAGGCTTGAACATATCAATGAACTTCTTCCAAAATACATACTTATTACATTCCAGCAATTATTTGATTACAAGAACACACTCTGGCTGTGATAGTATGTTCTACTTAACCTATACAAATAAACTAAGTACTAGTTAAGTTGTCTCTACGCTATCACCCATAAATCCTAACAATCTTTCATGCATCTACATGAATGCAACTATTCTATATGATGCAAAGATCCCTTACCATTGGTTTTCGTCAAGTCATCATTAATGCCTCTGATTGTGCTTTTAACATGACATTCATCAGGCTAACACTACCATAAACTACAGCTAGCGTACACGAGTAAAGTGTGAACAATCTTAGCAACACATTTTTGAAAACTGGGGAAGATGCCACTAGCTAGATGTCACCCTCTTTGGTTAAGCCATAGGGTCAGACAGTAACCCTTGCCGCCAAATCAAATAATTCAGTGAGACAGTAACCCTTGCCGCCAAGTTTGCTGTCATAGGAATATTCAGTAGTTGACAGTATGAGCTCCCGCCAATGTTGTTGTCGGAACTCCAAACTTGCTGTCAAGTGTGAGAATGTTGTTGTCCCCTGCTTCAGCCAATGTTGCTGTCAAATGAAACTTGCTGTCGTGACCTTGCAACATGCAGTCTTCTTGTAACGTTACCATCAATGTATTAACAGTAACTTTATTATTGCTGTCGAACTGATGTATTCTCTTGAGGCTTGAACATATCAATGAACTTCTTCCAAGATACATACTTATTACATTACAGCAATTATTTGATTACAAGAACACACTCTGGCTGTGACAGTATGTTCTACTTAGCCTATACAAATAAACTAAGTACTAGTTAAGTTGTCTCTACGCTATCACCCATAAATCCTAACAATCTTTCAGGCATCTACATGAATGCAACTATTCTATATGATGCAAAGATCCCTTACCATTGGTTTTCGTCAAGTCATCATTAATGCCTCTGATTGTGCTTTTAACATGACATTCATCAGGCTAACACTACCATGAACTACAGCTAGCGTACACGAGTAAAGTGTGAACAATCTTAGCAACACATTTTTGAAAACTGAGGAAGATGCCACTAGCTAGATGTCACCCTCTTTGGTTAAGCCATAGGGTCAGATAAAAAACTAAGTTTCAACGCCCCGTTACTTTGACTCTCAGTGTCCATTTGGGCTTAACATGGGGGTCTTGCACTTTTATTCCTACTTCTACTATATCAACATACTAAACTTTTGGTATGAGGTCGTCGCCTTTGGTGTTTATTTGCTCGGCCTAAGTCCAACGCTCCTTAGTGCAAGTGAGTCACGGAGTTCATAAGGCTCCACCAACCAAAGAACCCCATTTTTAGTGCTAGTGGTTAGATTGATCGTGCAATGGTTGAGGTCCCCAAAAGACTTATACACTAATACCCATTTAGCGAGCGTTAGGTCAGCAATCCCAGACCATAAAAGACCTTAGGTTACTAGGCACAAAGTCCCCTCAGACTTACTTACTCGGGTTATTAATGAGCCCAACCTAGTCAACTTCCCCACTAACAATCAACTTTATCAGTTGTAACATCCCAGGTTTTTAGATTAAATTTTAGTAAATAATTTAATAATTTTGTATTAATAATTTAGGATTTAAAATTATAGCATTTTTCAATTTTAGAGGAGTTATTACAGAAAATCATTAAAAATAAAAGATTAATAGGTTGTGACTCATAATTAATTTTCAAGTTTTAAATTTAGGATAAAAATCAGTAATTTTTTTCAGTTATAAGAAGATATATCATTAAAGAGTAATTATTAAGGATAATAATTAGATATAGGATAATGTATGTATATTATATAGAAAATAGAGAAAGATTGAGATGTTAGTTACGAAACATTATAAAACCCTAGCAAGAGAATACAATCGGGCAAAGGAAGAAAAAGAAACACCGAGAGAGAGGAAAAAGAAACGCCAAGAGAGAGAGAGAGGGAGAGAGAGAGAGAGAGAGAGAGAGAGAGAGAGAGAGAGAGAGAGAGAAGAACACGAGAGGAGAAGAGCAAGAGAAGAGGAAGACTCATAACAAGATTAAAAAGAAGGGGTAACAATTCCTTATTTCTCTCGATATTCGTGTTAATTCATGTGTATGATGTTTGATTGATTTTGATTATATTAAGGATCTTTGTTTTTCTCTTGAGTTTTGCATATGTGGTAAAGTTTTGTATATATACATGAGTTCTTTGTTATATTCATTGTCTATGTATGATTAGTCCGATTTTGTATGCATTGTATATTTGGATTCTGAATTCTTGTAAAATTCGTATATGATTTGTTATTCATCGGAATTTCATGAAATTAGACTTTCTGAAAAGGTAATTTAATTATCTACAACTTTGATTCTTTATGTTTTTCGAAATTCATCTTATAAATATGAGTTTTCTGTGATTTGGTGACCTGCTAGTGTGTTTTCGAAATTGAGAAGGTTAACTTCAAAAATTCATAGTAAATTGAGTTTTTGTCCAAAAATTATGAGCAATATCATTCTGGAAAGATATTTTCTTGCTCTGTGTTTTTAGTTTGCATTCCTCCGTCAAATTCTGTGATTTTGAAGTCTTAAACACCAAAATACTAAGGAAGTCAGGGTCTGATTCTATTCTGCAGTCCGCAAATATCTACTTTCTGAATTCGTTACCTGTTTGTTTTTATTGAGTCTTACCATTATGGAAAGGTCTCAGAATTTTCTATGTTTTTCATGTTTTGTACTTTTTCAGATAAAATCATTTTCATAGAGTAATTTGCTAATCTCTAGAACTAGTCCGGGCTTATTTTGTTAACAATGTTCTATTTTGTAAGATATTTTGGTGTGTTATTTTTCGAATTTTATTTGAGTAAGTTAGATGTAATCGTCACATGAGTTCTATTAAGGTGTGTGCTTATTTGTTTTATTTGACTGTTATAGATAATGAATTAATATTTAGGATTTTTTGTGATTTTATTTTCAGGGTACGACATCGATGTTGAGGTAAGTAACTTTTCGTTGCTCATTAGTATTATTAAATCTATTTTGATTCGATTAAATATTGTTTTGTTTGAAATATATGATCGATTTGAATTTTGAAAATTGTGACATCGAAAATCGATTTTAGAAAAGACTTTTAGAAATCCCCAGTTTTAGTTGCGTATTGAATTATAGAATCCGGTCACTGGATAGTGTGACGCATAGAACTAGTTTACGCACGTTCCGAAACACATAGATACTTTGTTGAGTTTGACTTAATGAGGGACGTAAACTAGCCCCCATCAAACTATAAAAGCCGTGTCACTGGCATATAGTGATCGTAATTTAGAACTGTGGGAATAAAATGTGATTTTACTGTTAAGATTCTTTTATCGATTTATAGCTTTAGAACTTTTTTTTTAAAAGTATTATTTTGAGCCGTCGGCGATAGTTACTTGCTGGGCTTTGCAGCTCATTGTTTTAATATATTTCAGGTTACTAAGCTTTGGATCGAATAAGGATGTGAACTTGTGGATTTTGTGCTACCTGATTGGAAAAGATTTACAGTATTATAGAATAATTCCAATTTTTAATTAGACATTGATTATTGAATTTGTGTAGCTGCTTTTCTAATTTTATTGTTTCAGATTATTGTGTTGACTTTTAGTTTGACTTTCATTAATTTCAGATTTATTGAATAAAGAATTGTATTTTATTTTAGTTGAGAATTTGGAAATAATATTACGAAAAGTCGGGTTTTTACAATACAAGCCCACCACAGGCCCCCAAAAAATCATGATTTGTTGGTGCACTTAGTAGTAGTACTTTGCCTTATAAACTTAACTAAAGTCTCAAATCTCCTCGATATGGGACTGGGGTTTTACAAACTCCCCCACTTAAACTCCTGACGTCCTCATCAGGTCTGAACGGATATCCCAAATCTCCTCGATGTGGGACTGGGGTGTTACAAACTCCCCCACTTAAACTCCTGACGTCCTCGTCAGGTCTGAACGGATATCCCATAGGTCCAAGATCGTTTCTCTCTAGCCATTGTGGGATAATACCGGCTGGCTTCATGTCCCCACCTCCGGACCTCTGTCCATTGTGGGATAATACCATCAGCCTTCGTGTCCCCACCTCCGACAACTTGACGAGTCAAGCTTTCGAGAGTCGGCTCCGATACCATATGTGACAACCCGGGTCAAATCCAGGGTCTTTTTTCGAAAATCGGGTCGAGTCCCGATATCGAATCCGAAATAAGCTAAAGCATACTGGCCCAATTACAGCCAACTTAGATAGTCCGCAATCCCACCACAGGCCCCCAAAAGATCATGATTTGTTAGTGCACTTAGTAGTAGTACTTTGCCTTATAAACTTAACTAAAGTCCCAAATCTCCTCGATGTGGGACTGGGGTGTTACATCAGTACTTGTATACTATAACTACATTTTTTTTCTTTTTTCTTTTTTTTGTTTGTTTTTTCTCTTTTTCTACTCTTTTTTTTTTTGCAAGTGCTTAAACCCCAAGCTTCCCCTCAAACTTATACTACTACGACTCTTAGCTCAAAGGTAAAGACTCAAAATTTTTAAGCTGACCTAAGGGTAGCTCTTCTAAAGGCACACCTAATTCGCGACATGTCCCCCTTAAATATTTGAAACAAAACTTACCAAGACACTCCACTAATACAAGTGCGTACTAAGCATACATAAATCATGGAAATTTGTGATCATGGCAAGACTCGTGTCATTTTTTATGGGTACAAAATTTGTCAACGGCTAATAACTTGAACTACCAACAGACTAAGGATCTTCGTATGCAATGCAACTAAACAGAATGCACTATAGAAGAAAAACAAAACAAGACACTATATAGATGGAACTACATGCTTTTAACATTACATGCAAACTAAAAATCTACAATAATAACATTATTTTTTTAAAATTTCTTTGAAGATGACAAAATAACATGATTGAAGCTAATCACAACTGACTCCCCCCATCTGAAAAATCTACATTGTCCTCAATGTAAAAGAAAAGGATACACAAAAGAGATAGAGGTGTACCATTCTTTCACTATGGCGGAGAGGGAGAAAACTCGGAAGTCGCTTGCAATCCTATTTAAAAGGAAGGGAAAAAAACTATACAAAACAAATTATACAATTGTACATGTCTCCCCCATATCAAATCTTGACTACTATCCAACACCTTGCTTGACTAGGCCATGAAGTCTCTCCCAAAACTTATGCTTACACCTAACATGAAAGTGTTCTAGATTTATTAAGTAGTCATCAAAAGTGTGACCTTCAATGTCGCAATCAAGGTTGAAAACCTCGAATAAACATTCTCCCTTATTAGACATCCTAAACCAAGTAATTGTTTCCTGATGTTGCTGAAACTGATTATTAATTTGGGTTCCTTGGTCATGAACAATAAAGGATAAATCAGTGTCATAGGCCTTTAAGAAACTAAACTCATAATTTGGAGGAAAAAGTGAAAGTCTACGAGGCTTTATCATGAAAGGCTTTTCAGCGATTCTAGGCTTGAGATAACTCTCCTCACATTGGTTATTCCACTTTGCAGTAATGGCATTTAGTTCCTCAAGCATTTCTATGGATGACATATCCCTAAACAATTCCCTAAGTTCTTCATCAATCTCGTGTTCATTTTCAAGAAGAGACCTACAATTTGTTTGTTCGGGATAAAAGATATGGTGGACTGTGGTAGAAGAAGAAGGTAAAGAATCTCCCATGATGATGGATGAAAATGAGTGACCTAAAGTCTAACGGGTGGGCGAGTTAAATAACTTCTAGTACTTTAATTCTAAGTGTGCATACACTTGTAAGAATTCTATATTAACTAGCAATTAGCACATAAAAAGGGGGAAAAACACTAAAAATAAAAGTAAAAATAAAAATCTAAACCTAGGTTATCCTAAAAAAAAGATCTAGACAGCTTCTAACTTTAGGACCACCAAAAAGTCTATAAATCTAGATTTATTCAAACCGATTGGCCAGTCAAGCGGGGGCACTTCCTTGAAACAAGGCGCTAAATTAGAGAACCGCCATCCTAGACACCAATCTTAATTGGCCAGGTAAGTGATATACTTGCCTAGACACCAAAGTGTTCAAATAATTCCAAATTTCTTCCTAATTGAGCTCGAAATTCCTAGGGGCCAATGTCTAATTAATTTTAAAAAGGCTGGGAGATGCAAGATGATGGATTAATGGTTTGTGGGCCAAGGAAAGGGTGTTGAAATCCCTTACCTTATCTTGATGATGTGGTTTTGCCCTTAAAGTTAATTATACGAAAAATGCAACACCCAAGAGACAATAAATAAAACACACAAAATGCTTTACACTAGTGTGGTACGTACCTTTGGGTCCTCCAGCAATCACCACAGTTTATAAAAATACAATTAAAATCCTAAACAAGATGTGCTCTAGGTGTTCAAAAAATAAATGATGCGACACATAATTTTTATCTAAAATTTTTAAACTAAATTATTTTTATTATTTATAAAAACTAGGGAAAGAAAAATAGTACCCGAAATAGCTTAGCAATTATTTCCGCGAGGAGCTAGCCATAATTCGATACCTGAAAAGTCAAAATAAAACAAATCAGAAAACACAAAATATTTTTACTCTATTTTTTTATTGTTTGTACAAGAAATAAAAAAAATAGAATAAAAATAAAAAAAATAATTTATTACTAATAGTGCTACGATTTACTACTAGCTAATTACTAACACAGTTAACAAACTTTAAAACCAAATATGACACCCTGAATTACTTGATACTAAATTACGTTAACTCCTAATATCTCTATAATGCTACTGGACAAAATAGGCTACAGGACAAAACCGAATGTTTTATCATGACAAATTGTTTTTTTTTTTGCCCAAGCTTTTACTTGTAATTTTAGTATCTGTTTGATTAGGGGAGAATCGAACCTTGGCGATTCAACAAGGCATAGTCCTCATTTACCACATGAACTACACCATCACCAACTATCATGACAAATTGGTTAAGCATATACTACAGCAACTATCACAAATTGTTACTGGTACTAAATATGTATCTTAAAAGTGCAGGCAATCTGGTTGCACATGCAACATAAGAAGTAATTTTCGGATCTGCTTTTACGAATACAAAAAACAAAATCGATTAAAATCTGTATCAATCAAAAACTCAATAACGCGTTTCCCGGCAGCGGCGCCAAAAACTTGTCGAGGAAAAATTCGTTAAGTAATAAAAATACCGCAAGTGCACGGGCGTACGTGAGTACGGGGGCAAGTACGAGTCGAACCACAGAGAACGCGATTAAAGTCCATAATTTCAACAACTAACCAACACAATTAACTAACACTTAAAAATATCACTTATAAAAATAACTAAGGAACGGATTTCATCGGCCAAACATGAAAACTATGGTGTTTCAAATATTTATTTTTAATAACAATCAAACTCATAAGTATTCGGAATAAAGACAACCAATAATTCCAAATCAAATTGCATTCAAAAGTCACAAAAATAACTTTGTATAAACGTCACCAACTAAATCAATTTTCTCGTATGGATCCTAACTATACGAACTCCTAACTCTACTTGTGTGGCTCGTATGAAATTGCTCACATAGATATGATATTGGAGATAATCAATGAAACAAATACGTCATAATTAAGCACATACACCAATGAAATTCATGTATATCAGCCAACTACATCCGCCGCCCAGACAGGGACTCTAGCCAAGCATCATCAAAACAATCATAATATAAATTAAAGAACTCATACCAGATGTGGAGACGAACTTGACCTTTATTAAATACAACCTACAAGAAATAGAAGAAGAATAGAGTTCCTATCTACACTACAAAGTTACAAGAGAGGTGTAAGAGGTAAGAGATGAGAGGTGTAGTAGAAGTTAGAGATGTCTATGCAATGAGCCTAAGGGTCTATTTATACTAAAACTTTACAAAGGAGCATTAATTACAAAGATTTGTTATTTATTTACTATAATCTTCGTGACAAAGCGCTTGCTCAGCATTCCCATTCGAGATGATATCTTGCTTGATTCACCACGATTCTGCTGACTCATGATGATGTGGCTTGATATCTTAGTTTTAATGAATATATCTCCAATATTTGACCAAACCGTAAAAATCTTCGTAATATCTGCACAATCGATAAAACCACACAACCAAGCATAAAATGGGATAATAAAATGCTAACTAATAAAAATAATACACTAATATTATACAAGTAAAATGACTTATCACGTCTTTATGTATAAAGCCATTTTTCAAAATTGTGCATTTATTAATTGATTTTAATACAAACAAGTTATTACCTAAATCTATATTATATAATATAATTTTTTAAATATCTCAAACTCTCATCTACAATCAGAAGGTGCAATCAAATTTGAATAAATCTACTATTATTTAATTAAAATTTTTTGAAAATTGAAAATATTTACCGCAATATTCTAAACAAACATTCAAAATTTAATTTATATTCTTAAATTAACAATTATAAAAAAAACCTAACAACCAATTAAAATATAAAAATAAATTTTAAACTAATTATCTTTAACATTTTACTTATCAATGTTTTATAGTTATGCAATAATTAATGGGACAAACAAATTGACTTAACAATATAATTGAATTTTTTAAAATATTAAATATACTCTCAAATAATATTAGACATAATTTGGTGTATAAATTATCACATTACAGAGTCAATGAAAATATTTGTTAGTGAATATTTTCATAGCAAATTGGTCAACTCAGCACAACCTTTTTATAATTCACTATTTTTTTTTATAGATAATTAATTTATCAATCAAAGGACATACGACATGCACAAAAATTAGGGAATTTACCAAAAATACTATGTTTTCTAGTTTGTTTTGTAATTATACTATCTTTTCAAATTCTTTACAAATATACTATCTAAATTGCAAATATACTATCTTTTCTAATTATTAGGATATTGACACGTGTAGTGTACTGCTGTCTCTTTAATCTCCCCCATGTGCACCCCATGTGCACTCATTCTCTGCTCAGCTTTTCAGTGATCAACACATTATCTTTTCAGTTTTTTACTTCCTTATCTTTTCAGTTTGATTTCGCCCAAATTGACTTTAGTCTATTTATTCTATTACAAAAAACATTTCCTCTACTCCGGTGACTGCTTCTCATCGATCGGCATAATTCTGCAACCATGACGTCTCAAGCAAGCTATGAAAAGATGCAGCTCCGTCAAAATTATCGGAATCTCTAGCACTCAGTGTTAACATATAATATAAGATCCATATAAGGTCTTCCTCTAACACCTTAAGTGTTAACTCGAATAACTTGTAGAAAGGGGGGTTGAATACAAGTTATATAATCGTGTCTGATTTTTGCTTGATTAGATGAACAAGAACAAACGAATGAATCAAACTTTGTTTGTATTAAATAAATCAAATACAAACTTTACCAAAGGTGTACAATACCTTTAGCAGCTGCTGACAATACAAATCTCTCTCTCTGTTTGTTTCGAACTCTCGAATACAAACCTTATACAGAGCTTCACACGATATGCACTCAAAAATCCACAATTCACTCTTTTACAATGATATAGAGAGAGTATTTATAATGCTACCTATCAACTAATAACAGAAAGTAATGATCTATACATGACAATGTTCTGCCGTCCAGTTGATAGTTTCCTTCAATAGAAAATTCTTTCCTTCATGATATCTCCTTGCTTGTTCTTCAAAATAACGATCCTGTTTTATAGCACTTGCTAGTTTCTGTAGCATCCATAATGATATCATCAGTAACACGACTGATATCAGGATTCCACCTTACATCAGGATTCGACATCCATCAGTATTTGACTTTGCGTATCAGGATTTGATCTCAGTTCCTGACATGTAGTCCTTGATGCACTGCTGTTCCTGACTAAACTCTACAGATTACTGTCTAACACATATATCCTATACAAAGTGCTAAATCCTTTATAAAATCAGGATATACAAGAAGTATTAGCAAATTCTATTCTTAACATCACAACTCATGAATTATTCCTAACAATCTCCCCCTATTTATGCTTTAGAATCTGAAGCATAAATCTAAGTTGTAGATGTCAAAACATATAACAATACAACCAGAATAGAATTTATGAATTTAAGATCATGAAGTTAAGTACCTCCTTCTTCAGATGTAGACATGTATCTAGTACTTAGAAGAAAGAATTCAACTATTTGATGCTTCTTTTCCTTTACCACTTCCATGATGAAATTTACCAACTCTGTCACCCTTAGTTCTGCTCCCAGTCTGTTTATCTCCCCCAGTCTGTTGTTGTTGTTTCTGAATTGTCTTTATCTTCCCCTTTTTGACATCAGCAAATTTAATACCAAGAGATTCAGTAACAGAACAAATGAGATTCATCAGAACTGCTTGATTGTCCATAATAGTGACTTGGTTATCTTCAAGAATTTGAAGTCTCGATTGAATATCACTTTGAGATTTCTGAATGTTTCGTAGAATTTCAGAATTGACTTCAATGTTGGAAGTGCTTGTTGTATCTTCAGATTCAGATGCAGAAAGAACTTTATCTTCAAGTCTTGTAGAAGAAGTTGCCTGTATAGAATGATATTCAAGTAATAATACTTGAGTAGAAGTACAAACATCTTCATCTTTCTGATCTGGAGCTGAAGTATGATCATCCTGTCCTTCACCAGTATTCTGTGTACTAACATCTACAAATCCTGACTCCTCCTTAGATTGATCAGATACAGTTGATGTCTCAATTATAGCTGATATTGGAAGTACATAAAAAGGAATACTAGGATCATTAGGAATATCTTCTGGTACTGGTTGAGTAGAAGTTTGTCTTAGCCTTTCACCTCTTCTGTTGATGATTCCTGCAAGCCTTTCTTTCTGTTTGTGAGCTTTAACTTCTGGCTTTGCATTGTGATGTGCTAAGTCATTCTTCTCATACATCTTGATAAAAGAATAAGTACCAGCATCCATACCAAGATTTTCAGACCAAGATTCAGGAAAAACCTGATCCCAGAAATCAAACGATGGTGGTTTCCTAATTTTCTCCCCCTCACTATGGAGTTGATCATACATACCCTCATTCTCACTTTGACTATCTAAAGTCAACACTCTTTTTATCTCTCCTTTTGCCTGGTCAGGAGCCAGCCTCTCTGTGTATGGATCTATGTCCATATTTTCAAGTGTACCACTCAAATTTGGATAAGTGCTCTCATGACCTACAGAAAAATAGGGGTTAGAAGAAGTTTTTATACCTGAACTCACATGGAGAGAGGGTTCCTCATATGGCATGGGGCTTGAGGTTTTCTCCAAGGAGTGAGCTGCTATAGTCTCTAAACCCTTACAAACATCTACTTTCTTTCCAGCGACTACAGGCTCCAGTATACCACTTTCAGGTTTTACACTAGACTCTGATGTCTTCAGTAATACTTCATTAGACACCATAGCTAGTATGTCACCGTCTTTAAGTGTTGGTTTCTGAGACACACCCTCAAGGTGGATAGACTCTAAAAGAACAATATTGGTTTGATCTTCAGAAAAATCAATCAAAGTCATTCCTCTCATATCATAGGGTTTCTCACTTGCAATTTCAGTCATCACAGAAGACCTTCCAGCATCATCAATAACAGTTCCTGAGTCATCCAACCTCTGACTAGATGGTTCTTGTGTTGCAGTGACTGTGATCTGATCTATCCTACTATTCACCACTGGTGCAATAGTATCTTCTGTTGACTGCTTCCATCTATCAACAACCTCCTCTTGTTCACCTTGAGCTGAAGCATCTTCAACAATGACATCCTTGTCAAATAGATATGCATGAAGTGATTGAAGTGCAACATGCTTAGGAAGTCCAAATTTCTTGTGCAATTCCTTTCTGACTGATACATAGAAGTACATCTTCATTAAATCAAGTCTTTGATGTAGCAATCCATATTCTTCAGGAAATGAAAGTTTGGGTACTCTTTCAATCAGAAAATCTAGAACAGGCCTAGAAAGCTTCACTTTTAGAGAAATAAGTTCCATAGCCAGTCTGTATGTCAATGTTGTTTCCCATGAAGAATCAAGATCCAGATCTCTCTTGTCAGATACTGACATGGATATAGTCTTATTTGTACCTGCAAAATGTTAGTTGGACTAGACACTGTTTGTAGGTGACAAATGAATCTTTCTCCTTGTTCTCCTAGTATAGTGAGCAACAGATTTATCTTGAGAAGACTCAAGAGGTGTAGACACAGAAGTGATCTTGGGATGAGATCCTTTTTCAATAGACACAGTCTTTTGAGAGACAGTATCCAGTAACTGTTTTCCCTTTTTAAGAACTACAGCCTTTTGGGAGACTGCAGCCTGGCTGTGACTAGATGTTCCATCTCTTTGTCCTAGCTTAGAAAGTTGAATTGCAGTGTTCGATTCTGCTCTCTCAGCAAGAGAGATATTATCATCATCTTCACTAGAACTACTACTTGAAATGACAAATCTTCTCTTCCTTACAACTGATGTCTTTTGAGAAACACCAGAGGTTGGCTTCTTTGAAACAATAGGCTGTGGATCAAAATTTGGTTCTAGACTTGTTTCAGAGACTATAATGTTTTTGGCTACTTGGGTAGACACAGGGGAGTTCTCCTCCAATTGAGATTCCTGAGTCATTTCACCATCAAAGAAAGAAGAATTATAGATAGTAGGAAGATGAGTTCTTAGAAGTACCTGAACATGATTTGGATAGTGTAATGCAGGTATTTCATCTAGATTCTTTTCACTGTCCTTCTTTGCAATGTCAGAGAAAATTCTCTTTTGCTGTACATAAGAAGAAACACAATATTCTCTTCCAAATCTAGCTTCAACATCAGAAATGAAATGGTTAATAAACAGTTGCGTGAATCTGTGATAATAAACCATATTCTTATCATGATCTTATGACCCAAGTTTAATACACATCTGACTTAAGATAATGTGACCAAAATTAATTACTCTGTTATAAAGCAAGCCATATGCAATATGTGATGTAACAGCAGTAATTTGTTGAAAAGAACTACATTTACCAGTAAAACATTTAGCAATTTTGTCAAAAAAGAAAGACCATTCTTTCCTAAGAAATGATCTATTTAACTGGCTCATGTTATCTAGAGGTCCATTATAACCTAATACAGATAACATAGTTCTAACATCATCATCAGATGGTACTTTCTCAAAATTCGAACTAACAGGTAAGTGAAGTACTGAATTAACAACCGATTCAGTAATATCAAATGAGTCTTGTCCTAAGTGTAGAACAATCTTACCTGATTGACTCTGAGTAGAATCAATTACCTCAGCATTCTCCCAAGCTTGTGAAACAGCTACTTGATTAATTTGTGGAGATGCTGTCAAGGCATAGCTTAATGGTCCTTTCGCCATAAAGTCCATAATTGGGTGAAAATCAGTTGACACCCCTTCCTTGTTGGTGATAGCAGTAACATGATTGTTCATCGTAAAATCAAAGTCACCAAACTTGAAATCTACTGATTTGGGAAGTCTTCTTTGAGTTGCCATTTTGATCTGAAAAGAACTTAAGAAATCTTTGAAATTAATTAGTGATTTTGAAAACTCAAGAGTGTTTTTGCTTTAGAAAAAGAAATTAGAGAAAACAATTACACGATTAGAGTGTCAAAATAACTATATTTCAAAAATCCTTCAGACCCATTATCTCACGTTGATACGTAGGTTGACAGGTGTCAGCCCCTGAAAAATACAGTTACACATGACTTTTGGAAAATAAAATCCAAAATTAATTTCAAGTAAATTAAATCAAGGTAAAATCAAGATAAAAATCAATACTGATCAGCTTCATTTTCCTGATGTAATTTTCTCATCAAGATAATCACATGATTCAATGTGATTTCTGAATAGAAAGAATTACTAATCCTGATGTGAACACACTTGTATTCCTGATCAATATCATCCTGATTCCAGAGACTAAATGGAGTTTCCACATGGCATTTTCTTTTACTTGTAAAAGAAATAAATAAAATCTGAACAAAATCAATTGGTTAAATTCGTTCAATATTTCTTGAAAATACAAGAAATACAATCACACATAATTATGACTGACTGCATTGATATCCCCCAAACGACTGTTCAGCTTCTCACGTCTTTCTATAAAAGAAACCGACGTCTTATGCCATTCTCCAAAACCCCTTTTTTTTATTCTTTTCAACATGGCTTTCAACCCAAATCTTCATATGAACCCTAGCTTTTGGTTCATTACCACTGAGAAGTTCTTTACTCTTGATGATCAGGAGCAAGTAAACTTTCTCTTAGAAGAGATGACTTTTCTCATCGAGTCAGATATGATTGGTCTTGACCCAGATGATTTCCACGAATCTCCTCTAAAACATCTACCAGTTGGATACAATCCTCCTCTAATCTCTTCACACCTTGAGGATGAAGAATTTGGCGAAGAGTCTGAGGTTGATCTTGATGGAGATGCTATTCATCTTCTTCAGTAAGCATGAAGATGAGTCAGCTGCTTTCATTCAAGTCGCCCAGACAAGGAATCCAATCTTAAGATGCTCCTTGTCTTGAAGTCGATCGTTGAGGATTGAAGCAGTAACAACTTTAGACAAGAATAGAATTATCAGTAGTAGTTAGACAAAAAGAAGAATTGTATTTCATTTCCATGTATGTAATGATTTTGATTAATGAAAATACAAGTTTTCTTATTATCTTCTTGTCTATCGTTGTTTATTGACTAACCTGAATAATGATATAAATTATCAGTATGCATGTGATAAAACTTTCTAACATAGACTTTAACAAAACTCATAATTGAAACACTAAATAGCATGAACTTAAGAATTTGAAACAATAAGTCACACAAATTTCACAATCCTGATACTGACGATACAATCCTGATGTCAATACTGATGACGTCAGCATACTGATAGCAATCCTGATCCTGATGTTTATTAATAAGTCTATCATACTAAAATTTATAAGATAAAATGTTACAGCTTAAGCATTTAACAATCAAGTATAGATCTTGACAAAATATCAAGTCTATAAACTGAAATAACATACGTTGCTACTTGTGCTGATGTTAAAGATCTAAAAATTTAACATTCCTAACTCACTAACCAATCTAATGAATGTAGCCTCATCAAGTGGTTTAGTTAGAATATCTGCAAGCTGTTTGTCAGTGGGAACAAAATGAAGTTCCACAATACCATTTTCAATACGTTCTCTAATAAAATGATACCTGACATCAATGTGCTTAGTCCTTGAATGTTGAACTGGATTTTCTGCAATTTTGATAGCACTAGTATTATCACAAAACATAGGAATATTACTAAGTGTCATACCATAATCCATCAACTGATTTCTTATCCAAAGGAGTTGAGCACAACAACTGCCTGCTGCAATGTATTCAGCTTCTGAAGTTGAGGTTGAAACTGATTGCTGCTTCTTGCTTGCCCAAGAAATCAATCTGTTTCCCAAGAATTGACATGTACCTGTAGTGCTTTTCCGATCTATTTTACACCCTGCATAATCAGAGTCTGAATAGCCAATTAAGGAGAAATCAGATTCTCTTGGATACCACAAACCAAGATTTGGAGTTCCCTTGAGATATCTAAAAATTCTCTTCACAACAATTAAATGAGATTCCTTAGGATCACTTTGGAATCTAGCACTTAAACAGGTAGAGAACATTATATCTGGTCTACTTGCAGTTAGATATAACAGTGAACCTATCATGCCTCTATAGCTAGTGTTATCAACACTCTTTCCCTTAGGATCAGAGTCTAGCTTAGTGGCTGTTGCCATGGGTGTCTTTGCAATTGCACAATTTTGAAAGTCAAACCTTTTTAAAAGATCTTTGATATACTTTGACTGATTAACAAAAATACCAGTCTCAGTCTGTTTGACCTGCAAGCCTAAAAAGTAATTTAGTTCACCCATCATGCTCATCTGATACTTAGACTGCATAAGCTTGCTAAATTTAGCACATAACTTTTCATTAGTAGAACCAAATATAATATCATCAACATAAACTTGAACTAAAAGCAAATCACCTTTTATCTTTCTAAAGAATAGAGTTTTGTCAATTGTACCTCTTGTGAGGCCATTTTCAAGAAGAAATTTAGACAAAGTCTCATACCATGCTCTTGGTGCCTGCTTTAGTCCATAGAGTGCCTTGTCAAGTTTGTGGACATAATTTGGAAACTATGGATCAACAAAACCAGGTGGTTGCTCCACATACACTTCCTCATCAAGCTTGCCATTAAGAAAAGCACTCTTTACATCCATCTGGTATACCTTGAATTTTGAATGAGCTGCAAATGCAAGAAACATTCTGATTGCTTCCAATCTTGCTACAGGTGCAAAGGTTTCATCATAGTCAATTCCTTCTTCCTGAGAATAACCCTTGGCCACCAGTCTTGCTTTGTTTCTTACAATCATACCAGATTCATCTAGCTTGTTTCTGAAAACCCATTTAGCACCAACAATAGATCTATCTTCCTATCTTGGTACCAGTTTCCAAACTTTGTTCCTCTCAAACTCATTCAATTCTTCCTACATTGCTATTACCCAATCAGGATCCTGTAAGGCTTCTTCAACCTTCTTAGGTTCATTCTTTGAGAGAAAAGAATTGTACAAGCATTCATTTTGAATTGATCTTCTAGTTCGAACACCACTATTTGGATCACCAATAATCAAATCTTCAGTATGATCCCTTGTCCATTTTCTAACAGGTGGTAGATTACTCCTGCTAGACTCTCCCCCTAAGTTAGTGGTATCTCTTGTAGAAGAGTGTTCATTTCCTTCAAAAGCTCCCCCTTGATCAGTAGAATCAGTGGATTCAATACTGCTGCTAGTTTCTGATCTTCCTTCATTAGACTCTGAAGGATTAGTTCCTGATGAAGTAGACTCTGAAAGACTAGTCTGATCCTGACCAGTACTATGTTCTCCTTGATTGAATTGCTCCCCATCAACAGTAGCATTCCTTTGAGAAGCAATAGAGAGTTCCTCTTGAGAACCTTCATCATCAGTGGAGAGAATCTCAGAATACTTAAGATTTTCAAATTCCAGATTGTCATGGCTTTCAACAGTTTGCAAAATTCCAAACTTCTTATCATCAAATGCAACATGAATTGATTCCATAACAATGTGAGTTCTGAGATTGTATACTTTGAAGGCCTTTGATGCTGAATATCCTAGAAAGATTTCTTCATCCGATTTGGCTTCAAATTTTCCAAGTTGTTCTGGATGAACTTTCAGGACATAGCATTTGCATCCAAAGATGTGAAAGTATTTCACACTTGGTTTCTTTCCTTTGATCATCTCATAGGGAGTCTTACCATGAGCCTTTACTAAGGTACAGTTTTGAGTGAAACATGCAGTGTTGATAGCTTCTGCCCAGAAATAGGTTGGAAGCTTTGCATCTGCAAGCATGGTTCTAGCTGCCTCTATGAGAGTTCTGTTCTTTCTTTCTACTACACCATTCTGCTGAGGTGTTCCCGGTGCAGAAAACTGTTGAGTAATTCTATTGTCTGCACAATACTCCTCCATTGTAGAATTCTTAAATTCTGTGCCATTATCACTTCTGAGCACTTTGACCTTGTACTCAGAGCTATTTTGAATATTCTTGACAATTCCAATGATTTACTGAGGAGCTTCATCCTTGTTGTGTAGAAAGAATACCCATGTGAACCTTGTGTAATCATCCACTATAACTAGAGCATATCTTTTCTTGTTGATAGACATAATGTTTACTGGACCAATAAATCAAGATGTAGCATGTGAAATGGTTCAGTAATTGAATTTTCTGTCTTGCCCTTGAAAGTGGTTCTTCTTTGTTTTCCAAGCTGGCAAGCATCACAAAGTCCATCTTGCACATAATTTGCCTGAGGTAGGCCTCTCACCGGATGGTGCTTAACAAGTTGATTAAGCTTCTTGAAGTTGAGATGTGAGAGCTTCTTGTGCCAGTTCCAGCTTTCATCATATGATGCCTTGCTGTAAAGACATCTGATAGTTCCTTTAAATGTGTCACTCAAGCTAGCTTCATATATGTTACCATGTCTCTGACCAGTCAGAACAATGTCTCCATTCTTCATATTCAAGATTTTGCATCCTATACTGTCAAAGATTGATTGGTAACCCTTATCACCCAGTTGACTTATGCTTAAAAGTGTGTGTTTCAAGCCTTCAACCAGTGCTACGTTTTCTATGATGACATTCCCCAAAATAATTGAGCCATATCCCAGAGTTTCTCCTTTGTTGCCATCTCCAAAGGATATTACTGGGCCAGCTTTCCTCTCAAACTTTGTAAGCAGGGACTTCTTTCCAGTCATGTGTCCAGAGCATCCACTGTCCAAGATAATTGAATGCTTCTTTCCAGTGCCCTGCAAACAAAAAGTAGCTAGTTAGAATTTTTTAGGACCCAACTTTGATTGGATCCTTTCTTACTAACTTTTGAACCAACAGGCTTTGAAGATTTTGCTTTTGATTTACTTGTTGCAGAGTCAACCTTAGACTCTGATTTCACAAACTGTTTGTGACTAGAAGTTTCAGATTTCAGAGAATAATAGTCATAATATAGGTCATGATATTCCTTACACATATAAATGGAATGAAGTAAACTACCACAATGATAACAGGGTTCTTGTGGTTGGTATTGAATTCTCTGAGTCTTGGGGAATCTGGACTAAGTTTTCCAAGAAGGTTTTTGATTGCAGTCTAGGGCCAAATGATTATGATTTCCACATTTATAGCATTTCTTCCTAGGTGCATCAGGTACATTCTTGTAATTATTCTCTTTTTTAATGCCTTCTTTTCCATTCCTATTTCTTCTGATCTTGCTAGACTCTGAAATACTTTCTAGTCTCTGTTTCAACTGAGACTTAGACAGAAAACCTATGTTGACATTCTTAGGTTTTTTTAACACTCCTTCATCTGAATTACTATTGTTAATTCTTTTGTGCACAACTGGGGTACCTTTAGAATCAACAAATTTAACATGTTTAGGTTCAGAAACTATCTTCTTACCTTCAGACTTAGATGTGCTAGCTTCAACTTTACTATCATCATTGACAATAGCTACAGTATCTTCTTGCCTAGCCTTATCAAAACCTAAACCATTAACTTTACCAAGAATTTGATTTTCAATGATTTCTTGAGTCTTTTTACCAGAATTGTTAATGGTTTTAATCACATCTCTCTCTTCCTCTAGTTCTTTTCTGACATAGTCATAAGCCTCAAGAATAACACCATAATCATGCTTAGCTTTATCAGAACTTAACCTATATTCTTCCATTTGAATTAACTCAGATTCAAGAAAATTATTTCTACTAACTAATTCATCATTCTTAGCCTTAAGTTCATCTTTTTCACTAGCAAGAATTTTGAAATTAGTCATAAGATTCTTAAACTCAACATGAATAGATCTAATATCATCAGAATCTAAGCTATAAAATGAATCAAGAGAGTGAAGTGATACCTTAACAGAAGATGAAGAAGTTTTCTTTGGAGATTCAGGCTTGTCTAAAGCACTTGCCATCAATGCAATGTTGTCATAATCCAATTCATCTTCAGAATCACTGGAGTCTGCCCAATCCTTCTGTGTGACCATGAGTGCATTACCCTTCCCTGAATTTCTAGGCTTCTAGCACTCACTAGCAAAGTGTCCAAGCTCACTGCAGTTAAAGCACTTGATCTTGGCTTTATCAAGCTTGATAATTGTACTCTTGCCTTTGTCACTCTTCTTCTCCTCTTTCTTCTGAAAAGATCCTTTGCTAAATCTTCTCCTGTTGAATCTTCCTTTCTTGAAAGCTTTAGCAAACATAGCAAAGAGTTCTTGCATCTCCAATTCAGAATCATTATCTTCAGAGTCTATATCTGTAGTCTCTGACTCAGAACTTTCTTTGCTCTTCTTCTTCCTCAAGTCTCTTTCAGTAGATTCAGACTTTTCTTCTGGAAGCTTCTTTGATTCAGATTGAGCAGTGAGTGCAACAGTTTTCATCTTTCCTTCACTCCTGCTCTTTTTCTGCTGCCTGTCAAGTTCATAAGCTCTCAATTTTCCATAAACTGCTTCTAATGATATTTCATCCAAATCATTAGCTTCCTCAATTGCAGATATCTTCTCATTGTAGAAATCAGGAAGAGCTTTCATGAACTTAGTATTCATATCCTCCAAGTCATAATATTTACCATGCATGGCCATCTCATTGATGAGTTTAGTAAACCTATCAAAGGTGTCAGTAAGTGACTCACCAGACTTGGATTCAAAGTACTCGTACTGTTGTATGAGAAGTGTCCTCATATTCTTCCTGACAAGTTTTGTTCCTTCACAGTGAACCTTTAGATTGTCCCATATCTCCTTAGCAGTTTTACAAGAGAGAGCATAATTAGTGAGAACAGAATCAAGACTGTTGAATAGTATGTTTCTCACTTTAGCATCCTTAAGAA
Source organism: Saposhnikovia divaricata (assembly GCA_036435485.1). NCBI lineage: Eukaryota > Viridiplantae > Streptophyta > Magnoliopsida > Apiales > Apiaceae > Saposhnikovia > Saposhnikovia divaricata. The sequence continues at coordinate 58,609,849 of CM071597.1, read as the reverse complement.
TGTTCTCCTTTTCATTATCTGTCCATTCAGATTTAGGCTTCTCTGCTGTATGTTCTGGAATAACTTTTCCTTCGACAGTTGCTTGAGGAACAAGCCTTGTTGGAACAAAAGGCCCATCTCTGATTCTGTCAAGATAATCAGGATCTGTTGCTTCCAAGTGATGCAACATCTTCACTTCCCATAGAGTATATTCGTTTCTCTTGAGCATAGGGATCTTAATATTACCATCCTTGTAACCAGACATGATTGTAGATCTTTATGGTTATTCGAAATCAACTTGCTCAGATACAAATTGTTAACTCGAATAACTTGTAGAAGGGGGGGTGAATACAAGTTATATAATCGTGTCTGATTTTTGCTTGATTAGATGAACAAGAACAAACGAATGAATCAAACTTTGTTTGTATTAAATAAATCAAATGAAAACTCTACCAAAGGTGTACAATACCTTTAGCAGCTGCTGACAATACAAATCTTTCTCTCTGTTTGTTTCGAACTCTCGAATACAAACCTTATACAGATCTTCACACGATATGCACTCTAAAATTCACAATTCGCTCTTTTTACAATGATATAGAGAGAGTATTTATAATGCTACCTATCAACTAATAACAGAATTATAATCTATCTATGACAATGTTCTGCCGTCCAGTTGATAGTTTCCATCAATAGAGAATTCGTTTCCTTCACGATATCTTCTTGCTTGTTCTCCAAAACAAAGATCCTGTTTTATAGCACTTGCCAGTTTCTGTAGCATCCATAATGACATCATCAGTAACACGACTGATATCAGGATTTCCCATTGCATCAGGATCTGATCATCCCATCAGTATTTGATCAGGATCTGACTTGTTGTATCAGGATCTGCTCTTAGTTCCTGAAATGTAGTCTTTGACGCACCGTTCCTAACTAAACTCTACAGATTACTGTCTAACACATATATCCTATACAAAGTGCTAAATCCTTTATAAAATCAGGATATACAAGATGTATTAGCAAATTCTATTCTTAACATCACAACTCACGAATTATTCCTAACATGCTTAGGAAGTCCAAATTTCTTGTGCAAATCCTAATTTGTAGAGACCTGCATAATGTTAGTTGGACTAGACACTGTGTGTGTAGGTGACAAATGAATCTTTCTCCTTATTCTTCTAGTATAGTGAGCAACAGATTTATCTTGAGAAGATTCAAGAGGTGTAGACACAGAAGTGATCTTGGGATGAGATACTTTTTCAATAGAAACAGTATTTTGAGAGACAGTATCCAGTAACTGTTTTCCCTTTTTAAGAACTACAGCCTTTTGGGACACTGCAGCCTGGCTGTGACTAGGTGTTCCATCTCTTTGTCCTAGCTTAGAAAGTTGAATTGCAGCCTTCAATTCTGCTCTCTCAGTAAGAGACAAATTATCATCATCTTCACTAGAACTACTACTAGAAACGACAAATCTTCTCTTCGTTACAACTGATGTCTTTTGAGAAACACCAGAGGTTGGCTTCTTTGAAACAATAGGCTGTGGATCAAAATTTGGTTCTAGAATTGTTTCAGAGACTGTAATGTTTTTGGCTACTTGGGTAGACACAGGGGGGTTCTCCTCCAATTGAGATTCCTGAGTCATTTCACCATCAAAGAAAGAAGAATTATAGATAGTAGGAAGATGAGTTCTTAGAAGTACCTGAACATGATTTGGATAGTACATAAAAAGATTTTTTTCACTGTCCTTCTTTGCAATGTGAGAGAAAATTCTCTTTTGCTGTACATAAGAAGAAACACAATATTCTCTTCCAAATCTAGCTTCAACATCAGAAATGAAATGGTTAATAAACAGTTGCGTGAATCTGTGATAATAAACCATATTCCTATCATGATCTTATGACCCAAGTTTAATACACATCTGACTTAAGATAATATGACCAAAATTAATTGCTCTGTTATAAAGCAAGCCATATGCAATATGTGATGTAACAACAGTAATTTGTTGAAAAGAACTACATTTACCAGTAAAACATTTAGCAATTTGATCAAAGAAGAAAGACCATTCTTTCCTAAGAAAGGATCTATTTAACTGGCTCATGTTATCTAAAGGTCCATTGTAACCTAATTCAGACAACATAGTTCTAACATTATCATCAGATGGTACATTCTCAAAATTCATACTAACAGGTAAGTGAAGTACAGAATGAACAACAGATTCAGTAATATCAAATGAGTCTTGTCCTAAGTGTAGAACAATCTTACCTGATTGACTCTGAGTAGAATCAATTACCTCAGCATTCTCCCAAGCTTGTGAAATAGCTACTTGATTAATTTGTGGAGATGCTGTCAAGGCATAACTTAATGGTCCTTTCGCCATAAAGTCCATAATTGGGTGAAAATCAGTTGACACCCTTTCCTTGTTGGTCATAGCTACAACATGATTGTTCATCATAAAATCAAAGTCACCAAACTTGAAAGCTACTGATTTGGGTAGTCTTCTTTGAGTTGCCATTTTGATCTGAAAAGAACTTAAGAAAGCTTTGAAATTGATTAGTGATTTTGAAAACTCAAGAGTGTTTTTTTGCTTTAGAAAATGAAATTAGAGAAAGCAATTACACGATTAGAAAAATAATTATATTTCAAAAATCCTTCAGACCCATTATCTCACGTTGACACGTAGGTTGATAGGTGTCAGTCCCTGAAAAATGCAGTTACCCACGATTTTTGGAAAATAAAATCCAAAATTGATTTCAAGTAAATAAATCAAGATAAAATCAAGATAAAAGTCAATACTGATCAGCTTCCTTTCCTAATGTGATCTTCTCACCAAGATAATCACAAGATTTAATGTGATTTCTGAATAGAAAGAATTACTAATCCTGATGTGAACATACTCGTATTCCTGATCAATATCATCCTGATTCCAGAGACTAAATGGAGTTTCCACATGGCATTTTCTTTTACCTGTAAAAGAAATAAATAAAATCTGAACAAAATCAATTGGTTAGATACGTTCAACATTTCTTGAAATAAGAAATACAGTCACACATAATTATGACTGACTGCATTGATAATCCCCAAACGACTGTTCAGCTTCCCACGACTTTCTATAAAAGAAACTAATGCCTTATTCCATATTCCAAAATCTTTTCATTCTTTTCTCTTTATACCATGGCTTTCAACCCAAATCTTCATATGAACCCTAGCTTTTGGTTCATTACCACTGAGAAGTTCTTTACTCCTGATGATCAGGAGCAAGTGAACTATCTCTTAGAAGAGATGACTTTCCTCATCAAGTTAGATATGGTTGGTCTTAACCCAGATGATTTCCAAGAATCTCCTCTAAGACATCTACCAGTCGGACAAAATCCTCCTATAATCTCTTCACACCTTGAGGATGAAGAATTTGGCGAAGAGTCTGAGGTTGATCTTGATGGAGATGCTATTCATTTTCTTCAATAAGCATGAAGATGAGTCAGCTACTTTCATTCAAGTCGCCCAAACAAGGAATCCAATCTTGAGATGCTCCTTGTCCTGAAGTCGATCGTTGAGGATTGAAGCGGCAACAACTTTAGAAAAGAATAGAATTATCAGTAGTAGTTAGAAAAAAAGAAGAATTGTATTTCATTTCCATGTATGTAATGCATTTGATTAATAAAAATACAAGTTTTCTTATTATCTACTTGTCTATTGTTGTTTATTGACTGATCTGAATAATGATATAAATTATCAGTATGCATGTGGTAAAACTTGCTAACATAGACTTTAACAAAACTCAGAATTGAACCACTAAATAACATGAACTTCAGAATTTGAAACAGTAAGACACACAAATTTCACAATCCTGATACTGACGATACAATCCTGATGTCAATACTGATGATGTCAGCATACTTATAGCAATCCTGATCCTGATGTTTATTAATAAGTCTATCATACTGAAATTTATCAAGATAAAATGTTACAGCTTAAGCATTTAACAATCAAGTATAGATCCTGACAAAAATATCAAGTCTATAAACTGAAACAACATACCTTGCTACTTGTGCAGATGTTAAAGATCTAAAAATTTAACATTCCTAACTCACTAACCAATCTAATGAATGTAGCCTCATCAAGTGGTTTAGTTAGAATATCTGTAAGCTGTTTGTCAGTAGGAACAAAATGAAGTTCCACAGTACCATTTTCAATACGTTCTCTAATAAAATGATACCTGACATCAATGTGCTTAGTCCTTGAATGTTGAACTGGATTTTCTGCAATTTTGATAGCACTAGTATTATCACAAAACATAGGAATATTACTAAGTGTCATACCATAATCCATCAACTGATTTCTTATCCAAAGGAGTTGAGCACATCAACTGCCTGCTGCAATGTATTCAGCTTCTGCAGTTGAGGTTGAAACTGATTGCTGCTTTTTGCTTGCCCAAAAAATCAATCTGTTTCCCTAGAATTGACATGTACCTGTAGTGCTTTTCCTGTCTATTTTACACCCTGCATAATCAGAGTCTGAATAGCCAATTAGGGAGAAATAAGATTCTCTTGGATACCACAAACCAAGATTTTGAGTTCCCTTGAGATATCTAAAATTCTCTTCACAGCAATTAAATGAGATTCCTTAGGATCACTTTGGAATCTAGCACATAAACAGGTAGAAAACATTATATCTGGTCTACTTGCAGTTAGATATAACAGTGAACCTATCATGCCTCTATAGCTAATGTTATCAACACTCTTTCCCTTAGGATCAGAGTCTAGCTTAGTGGCTGTTGCCATGGGTGTCTTTGCAACTGCACAATCTTGAAAGTCAAACCTTTTTAAAAGATCTTTGATATACTTTGACTGATTAATGAAAATACCAGTCTCAGTCTGTTTGACCTGCAAGCCTAAAAAGTAATTTAGTTCACCCATCATGCTCATCTGATACTTAGACTGCATAAGCTTGCTAAACTTAACACATAACTTTTCATTAGTAGAACCAAATATAATATCATCAACATAAACTTGAACTAAAAGCAAATCACCTTTTATCTTTCTAAAGAATAGAGTTTTGTCAATTGTACCTCTTGTGAATCCATTTTCCAGAAAAAATTTAGACAAAGTCTCATACCATGCTCTTGGTGCCTGCTTTAGTCCATAGAGTGCCTTGTCAAGTTTGTAGACATGATTTGGAAACTTTGGATCAACAAAACTAGGTGGTTGCTCCACATACACTTCCTTATCAAGCTTGCCATTAAGAAAAGCACTCTTTACATCCATCTGGTATACCTTGAATTTTGAATGAGCTGCAAATGCAAGAAACATTCTGATTGCTTCCAATCTTGCTACAGGTGCAAAGGTTTCATCATACTCAATTCCTTCTTCCTGAGAATAACCCTTGGCCATCAGTCTTCCTTTGTTTCTTACAATCATACCAGATTCATCTAGCTTGTTTCTAAAAACCCATTTAGCAACAACAATAGATCTATCTTTAGGTCTTTGTTCCTCTCAAACTCATTCAATTCTTCTTGCATTGCTATTACCCAATCAGGATCCTGTAAGACTTCTTCAACCTTCTTAGGTTCATTCTTTGAGAGAAAACAACTATACAAGCATTCATTTTGAATTGATCTTCTAGTTCGAACACCACTATTTGGATCACCAATAATCAAATCTTCAGTATGATCCCTTGTCCATTTTCTAACAGGTGGTAGATTGCTCCTGCTAGACTCTCCCCCTGAATTAGTGGTATTTCTTGTAGAAGAGCTTTCTCTGCCTTTAAAAGCTGTACCTTGATCAGTAGAATCAGTAGATTCCATACTGTTGCTAATTTCTGATCTTCCTTCATTAGACTCTGAAGGATCAGTTCCTGATGAAGTAGACTCTGAAAGACTAGTCTGATCCTGACCAGTACAGTGTTCTCCTTGATTGAATTGCTCCCCCTCAACAGTGGCATTCCTTTGAGAAGCAATAGAGATATCCTCTGGAGAACCTTCATCAACACTGGAGAGAATCTCAGAATACTTAAGATTTTTAAATTCCAGATTGTCATGGCTTTCATGAGTTTGCAAAATTCCAAACTTCTTATCATCAAATGCAACATGAATTGATTCCATAACAATGTGAGTTCTGAGATTATATACTTTGAAGGCCTTTGATGCTGAATATCCTAGAAAGATTGCTTCATCCGATTTGGCTTCAAATTTTCCAAGTTGTTCTGGATGAACTTTTAGGACATAGCATTTGCATCCAAAGATGTGAAAGTATTTCACACTTGGTTTCTTTCCTTTGATCATCTCATAGGGAGTCTTTCCATGGCCATTTACCAAGATACAATTTTGAGTGAAACATGCGTGTTGATAGCTTCTGCCCAAAAATAGATTGGAAGCTTTGCATCTGCAAGCATGGTTCTTACTGCCTCTATGAGTGTTCTGTTCTTTCTTTCTACTACACCATTTTGCTGAGGTGTTCCAGGTGCAGAAAACTGTTGAGTAATTCCATTGTTTGCACAATACTCCTCCATTGTAGAATTCTTAAATTCTGTACCATTGTCACTCCTGAGCACTTTGACCTTGTACTCAGAGCTATTTTGAATATTCTTGACAAGTTCAATGATTTGCTGAGGAGCTTCATCCTTTTTGTGTAGAAAGAATACCCATGTGAACCTTATGTAATCATCCACTATAACTAGAGCATATCTTTTCTTGCTGATAGACATAATGTTTACTGGACCAAATAAATCAAGATGCAGCATGTGGAATGGTTCAGTAATTGAATTTTCTGTCTTGCTCTTGAAAGTGGTTGTTCTTTGTTTTTCAAGTTGACAAGCATCACAAAGTCCATCTTGCACATAATTTGCCTGAGGTAGGCCTCTCACCAGATGGTGCTTAATAAGTTGATTAAGCTTCTTGAAATTGAGATGTGAGAGCTTCTTGTGCCAGTTCCAGCTTTCATCATTTGATGCTTTGCTGTAAAGACATCTAACAGTTCCTTTAGATGTGTCACTCAAGCTGGCTTCATATATGTTACCATGTCTCTGACCAGTCAGAACAATGTCTCCATTCTTCATATTCAAGATTTTGCATCCTTCACTGTCAAAGATTGATTGGTAACCCTTATCACCCAGTTGACTTATGCTTAAAAGTGTGTGTTTCAAGCCTTCAACCAGTGCTACGTTTTCTATGATGACATTCCCAAAAATAATTGAGCCATATCCCCGAGTTTCTCCTTTGTTGCCATCTCCAAAGGATATTACTGGGCCAGCTTTCCTCTCAAACTTTGTAAGCAGAGACTTCTTTCCAGTCATATGTCCAGAGCATCCACTGTCCAAGATAATTGAATGCTTCTTTCCAGTGCCTTTAACAGAAGATGAAGAAGTTTTCTTTGGAGATCCAGGCTTATCTGAAGCAGTTGCCATCAATGCAATGTTGTCATAATCCAATTCATCTTCAGAATCACTGGAGTCTGCCCAATCCTTCTGTGTGACCATGAGTGCATTACCCTTCCCTGAATTCCTAGGCTTCTTGCACTCACTAGCAAAGTGTCCAAGCTCACTGCAGTTAAAGCACTTGATCTTGGCCTTATCAAGCTTGATAATTGTACTCTTGCCTTTGTCACTCTTCTTCTCCTCTTTCTTTTGAAAAGATCCTTTACTAAATCTTTTCCTGTTGAATCTTCCTTTCTTGAAAGCTTTAGCAAACATAGCAAAGAGTTCTTGCATCTCTGATTCAGAATCATTATCTTCAGAGTCTATATCTGCAGTCTCTGACTCAGAACTTTCTTTGCTCTTTTTCTTCCTCAAGTCTCTTTCAGTAGATTCAGACTTTTCTTCTGGAAGCTTCTTTGATTCAGACTGAGCAGTGAGTGCAAAAGTTTTCAACTTTCCTTCACTCCTGCTCTTTTTCTGCTGCCTATCAAGTTCATAATCTCTCAATTTTCCATAAACTGCTTCTAAAGATATTTCATCCAGATCATTAGCTTCCTCAATTGCAGATATCTTTTCATTGTAGAAATCTGTTTGCACTAAATCACGCAAGCATACGTGGTCACAAGTAATATATGAATAAGTCGAGTTCGTTCCCACAGAGATCTGGTTATGGTTTTAATTCAGTTATTGTACCTATGCAACAATGTATGGTTATTATTCACTGCTAAGACAAATAAAAAATTGGGTTTAATTAACTAAATTAACTAGAAAGTAAATTAACAACTAAGAATTAACTAACTAACTAGAATTGAAATTGAATTACGTCTGCAAGAGTAACATGGGATCCTAACTTCATTAAATACTTCACTTAGATATGACGCCTTTAATCACTATATGCAATGGTTATGATATCTGATCGGACAACACGAAACAAGTATACGCTACTTCTCAGTATACGAATACCAAACTAAACATACATCCACAAAAGAGATAGAAGATGAATAGACACCAATTATGCTTAGACCCTATATGTCTATAGAATTTGAAAACATAACGGTTGAAGAGCAAGTTATCCATAAAGATCACACAGGGAAATATAAGTATTTTCATCTCATACTACGAATCATGTTGATAAACAATCATGAACCTATGCTAGCATGGCAAGTTCTAAATCTCAAGATCCACTTTCACTTCACAAGAGATTAAGAAATTAGATGTTAGCTACGCATCTAGCAATTAAGCACAACCATACGAGGATATCAGATATACATCACACACAGATCTTTAAAGCAATGAAGATACTAAAGCTCCATAAATAAATCCGTTAGAATCCCATGACAACGATTAGTTCATAATCGAACCTCTCGTCATCATGGGATCTAGTGACACCATGATAAAACAAAGTATGAAAAGATACAAATAAACCTAAGTAATTGATATGTAATGATGTGCTTTTTTTTCTGTCCCCCAAGATGTGTATTTATAGCCTCAATTTGCCTCTCCATCAAGCAATTGCCGTTTTAGAGTTGGAATAGGAGTATGGCAATTTCCGTTCTTGAATGAGAATAGAATTGCAAATTCCATATGTAGATCTGATTCTGGAATGTTCTAGCCGCCCAGAGCAATTACCATACTGATTAGAAGTAGGAATTGTGGCAATTTCCTGTTTAGAATTGAATTCTGGCAATTTCTGTTGATTCTGTTTTGAAGGAAAATTCTCTTCAATAATTCTGGACTCCGGACCACCTTAGAATGATAGAAAATTCCGTTATCTTCGCGTGGGCAGTTGAATCGTCCAAAACGGACTTGTAGAACTCAAGATATGGCCAAAACAAAATTAGAAATTCTGGCTGATTTTTTACCCGCTGACTGCTACTGTTCATGCGCGTCCGTTACTGTTCATGCGCGTCCGTTACTGTTCATTTCGCTGATTTTGCTCTATTTTCTTCGTTTTAACTCCGATTTTCATTCCGTTTCTTCCGGATCTCTCGCAATTTGATGTACTGTTATTCTTTAAGCTCAAAACCCACCATTTAAGCATGGAAAACATCATCCCACATCCGACTCTTATTCCTGCACAAATTCACTAAAAACACATCAAAAACACCACATACTTGAGTTCAAGTCATCAATTCAAGCCGATACGAAGCATTCCAAGTGAATATAAAATCCACTTATCAAAATCAGGAAGAGCTTTCATGAACTTAGTATTCATATCCTCCAAGTCATAATATTTACCATGCATGGCCATCTCATTGATGAGTTTAGTAAACCTATCAAAGGTGTCAGTAAGTGACTCACCAGACTTGGATTCAAAGTACTCATACTGTTGTATGAGAAGTGTCCTTATATTCTTCCTGACATGTTTTGTTCCTTCACAGTGAACCTTTAGATTGTCCCATATCTCCTTAGCAGTTTTACAAGAGAGAACATAGTTAGTGAGAACAGAATCAAGACTATTGAATAGTATGTTTCTCACTTTAGCATCCTTAAGAACGTTATCCTTTTCCTTATCTGTCCATTCAGATTTAGGCTTCTCTGCTGTATGTTCTAGAACAACTTTTCCTTCGACAGTTGCTTGAGGAACAAGCCTTGTTGGAACAAAAGGCCCATCTCTGATTCTGTCAAGATAATCAGGATCTGTTGCTTCCAGGTGATTCAACATCTTCACTTCCCATAGAGTATATTCGTTTCTCTTAAGCATAGGGATCTTAGTATTACCATCCTTGTGACCAGACATGATTGCAGATCTTTATGATTATTCGAAATCAACCTGCTCTGATACCAATTGTTAACTCGAATAACTTGTAGAAAGGGGGGTTGAATACAAGTTATATAATTGTGTCTGATTTTTGCTTGATTAGATGAACAAGAACAAACGAATGAATCAAACTTTGTTTGTATTAAATAAATCAAATACAAACTCTACCAAAGGTGTACAATAACTTTAGCAGCTGCTGACAATACAAATCTCTCTCTCTGTTTGTTTCGAACTCTCGAATACAAACCTTATACAGAGCTTCACACGATATGCACTCAAAAATCCACAATTCACTCTTTTACAATGATATATAGAGAGTATTTATAATGCTACCTATCAACTAATAACAGAAAGTAATGATCTATACATGACAATGTTCTGCCGTCCAGTTGATAGTTTCCATCAATAGAAAATTCTTTCCTTCATGATATCTCCTTGCTTGTTCTTCAAAACAACGATCCTGTTTTATAGCACTTGCCAGTTTCTGTAGCATCCATAATGACATCATCAGTAACACGACTGATATCAGGACTCCACCTTGCATCAGGATTTGACATCCATCAGTATTTGACTTGGCGTATCAGGATTTGATCTCAGTTCCTGACATGTAGTCCTTGATGCACTGCTGTTCCTGACTAAACTCTACAGATTACTGTCTAACGCATATATCCTATAAAAAGTACTAAATCCTTTATAAGATTAGGATTTACAAGAAGTATAAGCAAAATTCTATTCTCAACATCACAACTTATGAATTATTCCTAACATTAAGGTTTTAGATGAGTTGGTTACTTAACACTCAGATCTCCTTTCCACCATGAAAGACGACACTCCTTGTATTATTAGGATTCCGATCTGTAAGTTGATTAAACAATTTTCCTACAAAGATAATATAGAACCGTAGATTAGAATCGAAGATTATATCAACAATCCATTCCCCTACCCAAAACAACAAATTCTTGTGCACGCTCATATACCCACACCCTTCCTCTTCGATCTTCTCCGCTCAGTCTTCTTCTTCGATCTGTTGGAGATCGGGGCCGCAGGCCAGAATTTCGAAGTATTTCGGCGAGTTTCGAAAGAATTTCGGCGAGCTACAAAGGATTCCGACGAACTTCCGGCGAGTTTCGAAGGGTTGCTGTTAGTTGCGTTTCAGTTGCGTTTGGTTGATTTTAGTTGATTTGGGAGAGAGCAATTGTTGTTGTTAGTTGCAGAGTTGATGACTGTAAATGATGAAGTATGATCATGTACTGTTAGTTGATGTTAGTTATTGTTAGTTGATTTGTTGGTTGTTGTTAGTTGATTGATTAATTTATATTGATTATGTACCACAGATTATGACTGTTGTATTTGGTAGTAAAATGTATGTCAAGTGTTTGCTTAAATGTCACATAGAAATATTAAGTTGCATATGTGGTTGCATATGCAACTGAATGCAATTAAAAACTAAAAGTTTCATTTTTTGATGATGCGCAGCCCTTATATAGATCTGGAAGTTGGTAATAAAAATGAAAATTACAATTTTTAGTTGCATTCAATTGCATTCAGTTGCATATGTGCATATGCATCTGAATGCAACTAAAAACTAAACGTTAAATTTCCATTTTTTTGATGATGCTCAGCCCTTATATAGATCTGGAAGTTGGTAAAAAATTAAAATTCAAATTACAATTTTTAGTTGCATTCAGTTGCATATGTGCATATGCAACTGAATGCAATCTGCTACGCAGCCATTACAAATAAGATAGTATTTTTACTAAATTGTCAAAACAGTTGCATCTGGTTGAATGTAGTTGCATCCCGTATTTTTCAAATTTTTTCCAAAAGATGGTATTTTAGCAAAAGAACTTTAAAATAACAGTATTTTTACAAAAAAAAAAATTATATGTAGGGGTATTTATGAAAAAAGCCCCAAAAATTATCTTTCAAATTTTCTTATAAATTGCTATTTTTTATAGGTAATTAATTTATCAATAAAAGATCATACAACATCTACAAAAATAATCAAGATTGAAAAAATACATATTAAACTAGATCATATCAAGGTTTTCTTCATCCAAACTATGATCGTTGATCATATCTTAAATTGTGGTACATCACTTGCTTATATCACTAAAATATATAGCCTTATAATCCAACAATTTATTGTAATCGTGAGAAAAATATATATCTAATTTGTCACAACGGTGTCACCACGTAATCAATGAACCAATATAATAAAATCATGTAGGTCTAAGATTTCGGATGCCAAAATAAAAGAACCTACTCTGATAAAAAAAAAAAAAAAAAAGAACAAAACCCAGTATTTTATTTATATCTAACCAAAGGGATTCCTTTGGTTAGGTTTACCTTAAAGATTTTAATTCTATGTTATTTCTCTTGGTTAGATTTTGTTTAATAGAATTTTTAATACTATTGTTTAATTTTATACAACCCTAATTTTGTTGTTTTATTATTACAGGAGTGCAGTTCTAGGTGTTTTTCTTTTTCATCTTTAAAACTTTATTGTCTAACCGTCCAAAGGCAACATGCGTGCCTTTTGGGTTAGATGGTAAACTTTCTTGAATGAAAGAAATCACTTATACCGAATATTGTATTACGGTACAATTTATGTACGAGTAAGTCATTCCTGACAAAAAAAATATATGTACATACATACATAAATACATTTATGTGAATATATAATAATAGATAATAATATTCGCTAACATATATTATAAAAAATACCACAATACAAATAAGTAATCTTCATATGTATATATGTATATAAGTATAATACAAACTTGTATTAACATTAACTATCGTAAAACTCATCAATTACGCGCAAACGCACAAAATTATATAACAAATATTGAATCTTAATAGGAGTATAAGAATAACACCTTAAACAAGTCATATTAATCCCACAACAGAAGATCAACGATCATATAACTCATTTATCGCACCTTTAACATGCAAATACAACATATATTAATTTAAAAAAAAATAACAATATTTTTTTGTTTTTAGAACATGCTCATGCCGCACGGGTTAACGAGTTAGTTAGGACGAAGTTAGCAACGAATCATCCATTTGTCCAATTCCGACTATATTATAATTAAATTTTGATACTTGAATATTTTTGAAATTAGAGAATTTTTTATTTATTTATTAAAATTATTCAAATATCAAGATTTAAAATATGATATGTGTGTTATATTGGAGGTAGAAAATAACATTCACTTTTTTGTTTTTCAAATACTTATTTATCCATGTTCTATTCCTTCACGAGATTACAAAAATTGAAAATCGATTCAATTCGATTTTATCTTCAAAATTCGAGGTTGATTTTTCGAATATTCTTTTTGACGTCCGGACACTTTTCTAAGTACTCGATTAAATCCAAATCAACTCACCTTCAATTACTTATTCAAATATTCGAGTACTCGACCGTATCAACCGAATTCTACTCACTGCCATGACCGATTGTGTTTTTTTTTTTTTTTTTTAACAAAATTGTGTTTGTTTATACAGAAAGACACTTTACAAGTCACAAATCACAATTCATAAATTGAATATTATGGACTTTAAAAAAAATGAATATTATGGGATTGGATACATATAGTCCAACATAAGCACCTGCACAAGGAAGACTTGCACTTCGTTTCAAGAGTTCAAACAGTTGGGTCAGCCGAACTAATTTTGCATCAAACAAAGCCCGACTTAAATTAGCATTTGAACACTGGCCCAATGCACAAACAAGATTCAGCTTGTTAGGAAATTAGATTAAAATGCATATTGCATCCTTTGGTTTAATATTATTGCACTTAAGTTTTGTTTATTTTAATTTATACACTTCACATCTCATAATTTTGAGTTTCCTCACAATTTTCATCCTTTTGCTAATTGTTTGTTAAATTTGACCGTTATCCTTAATCAAAATGAGGGTATTTTATTTATTTATTATTATATTAAACAAATAGTTTTTAAAGTAGAAAAGAATTAAATTTAAAAATTGGAAAAAAATGCAAAAAAATATGAAAATATTTTTAAAAAATTCAAAATTTGTAATATATTTTATAATAAATACTTTAAAAATTATAATAATAATAGTTTATTTTTTAAATAATAATTTACGAAAAATTTAGTAATATATATTTTAATTTTTCTGAAAAATCTTAATATATAAATTGTATTTTGAAAAATCTGTAAATTACAGACATAATTTTGATATATGTAAAATCTTAAATTAATAATAATAATTTAGATTGTTCATTTTCTAAAAATTATTATTGATTGTAATGACCAAAATACCCTCAATTTGACTAACGGTAACAATCAAATTTAACTGAAAAACGTCAAATGGGTGAAAATTGTAACGGGATTAAAGTATGGGGATACAAACTGATTTAAAGTATTTAACCCAAAATGCAATAAGGCAAAACCAAAGGGATACAATATGTAATTAAGTCTAGGAAATTATACTCTATGTTATTGGATTGTACTCCCTCAATCCCGACCGTTTGTTTACATTTCCATAGAAGTATCCGACACACATTTTAAGGTATATAACAAATATAATTTTGTAATTTATTTTGAAAATTTTCTTTTCTGAATAAAAATTTAAATATTCAATTCTTATTCAAAATCATAAAATTATAAAAAAAAATTATGAAATTATATTTTATATACATTTTAAAATGCTTGTCAAACACTTTCTCTGAACTGTAAACAAATGTGAACAGAATGTGTATAGTATGAAAACATATATTTATTTATAGGTTTATTTTTAATATTTTATTCTTTATCCTAACATTTTATTTCTCTAACAATCATTTTTGTTCTTATGATGATATTTCAGTTTATATAATATTACGAGAAAGCAATATCGAATAAGTAAAGTAAGAAAAGTTAAAATAAAAAAAAAGTGGCTAAAAACTACTCCTACATAAGATTTTCCAAATCCAAAAAGAATATTACAAGCATAATATGAAGGGGTAGAATATTTACCAAAAAAAATAATGGGGAAAGAATAAAGGTACACTATTACTTTACCGACTCTCTCTATATCATATCATACCTACTGACACAAAACATCCTTTGTATCTATATCTGTATCTATCTATCAAAACAAGCAATGACCAGCCCTTCTGCTTCTTCTCGAAAGGTTGAATCTTTTTTTTTTTTGTCTAATCAAATTATTTGCATGTCCTTTAAAATTGTGTGTGACCCTTAATTTGAATTGTGTGTATTGTTGTTTAAATAAATATGTATGTAAGCAGGCATTGAGCAAGATCGCGTGCAATAGGTTACAGAAGGAGCTAGTTGAATGGCAAGTTAATCCACCTTCTGGATTTAAACATAAAGTTACTGATAATCTCCAAAGGTTCTTTCTTTTTTCTTTCGTGTTTTTTGTTTTACACTCTCTCTATTTTTCTTTATTTTTTTGGTGATCATTTTGTGGGTTTTATTTGTTATTGTTTTTTTTTTTTTTTTTTAATTTGTGATTGTGTTGTGAAATGAAGATGGGTGATTGAAGTGAATGGTGCACCTGGGACTTTGTATTCCAATGAAACTTATCAGCTTCAAGTTGATTTTCCTGAGCATTACCCCATGGAAGCTCCTCAGGTTAGCCCTTTTTCTTTCTTGATTTCATTAGTTTTTTTTAGCTCATATGTTTTAATGTGTTGATTGGAGAGGGGAGTGAGGATTCTGATTTATAACTTTTTGATCAAGAGAGGGAGAGGGGGGAGCCGTGGGAATCATGAGTTCTAGAGATAATTTTCTTTTTTGATAATTAATATACTATTCAGGTATGGGGAGGGGGTAGATGAGATGAGAATTGAATCGAACTCTATGATAATGTTTTTTTATATTCCTTTTGTATAATATAGTAGTTTTAGTGATGGTAGGAATGAGAGAACATGAATCTAGCACCTTGTTCTGCTTGCTCTCTATTAGTTGAGATTAATTATAGGTTACGAGATACTATTACAAGTTCAACTTTTAATCCCTTTTCCCTACTATTCGAATCAAAAAAATTAGTTTCTTTGAATTAGAATTGGGCACAATTGCACCACTATAGTCAGCATGATATTCTATCTATCTTCTAATATAACTAAAGTTTTTGTTCCAGAGACTGTAGTTTAACCCGTAAGTGTAAATTACTTATGATGATCAATATTTATTTTTTCGGTTTAAAATATTAAATATTAGTCTTCTGACCGTACCATTCACTTATAAATTCTATAATAAATGATGGTGTACAAACAAATTAAAGCAAAAGTTTTTGGTTGCTAATTTTTTAAATTATTCCGGAGCAACCAACAGAAGGATGGAGGACATGTCATTGATCACATTATCAGTGTTCTAGCTTAGTTGAATACAATTGCATTACCTTCATTTCAATGCTGATTTAAGCCTTGTTGAACTTCAATTTTCTATATTACTAAAGGAGTATCTAATTGGTCTGATTTCAATGTGATTTTGATTGGGCAGGTCATTTTTATTCCTCCAGCTCCACTTCATCCTCACATATATAGCAATGGTCATATCTGTTTAGGTTCGTTTCTCTACACTTTGTTGTAAATGTAATCTTTTACTCTTAGTTTATGTATGCAATGTATTTTGGCCAATTAAGTTTGTGGCTAGCTGAATTTTACTTTGCTTTTTAATTTGCATCTTAAATATTGTAAGGCCCCGGTGCTAAGTGCAGGCCAAGTTTGGCCCTAACCGGGGAATATTTAAGTTGGGTTCATGTTCGTGTCCAATATTTCTTCTTGTAAGTGTAGGCAAACGTACACAATTTACCTATATTTGCAATATACAGAGACTTCTTCTTCCATTTGTCTCACAAAAGGTAATGTCATTAGCACGAGTACATCAATCTCTATAGTGGAATACTTTGTAAGTACCTCACTGTAGTAACTTGCGATCAAATGTGCCTTGGTACGTAACTAGGGTGCTTGTCTTGGTTTCTGTGTTGCAATTATTCCCAGAAAGTTATTTTAACTGTTGAATGTATGTTGAGATGACATGCCCATTACTTTTCTTGACTTGTCCAATACATAATGACTTGTTGCATTATAATCTATTGAAAGATTGCAAGAAAAACATGTTTGATATCCAGAGTGCTTGGTACCAAGGTTCAATGTGAAGTCTTTGCCTTTGCTCACAAAAAATAAGCGATAGACTGGTTATCATGCATATCCAAACAATCTTATCATGCATATCCAAACAATCTGTGGTGTAGCGTGTTTAAGCATATTTGCACATATCATCTATCTTCCTTGATTATATTTAATGAAATTAATTTTTTTGGACACACTGCAAACTACAACATATCATCTCCAAGTAATGATATTTCTGCTTGTATTTTTATGTTGAGAAATTTTCTAATGCCGGACAGGGGAATAAGGGGTAATCCATACTTAGATTCTTAATGTATGACTAGTCATATAAGTTTACAATGATGTTTTACTTGTATATATGCCATAGGCCCATAAGAAAATCAAAAATATATTTTACTTAGCAAAAAAATATCAAAAAAATTGAAGCAAAATTTTGACATGCAAATTGCAAAAGAGATATCTTTGACCATCATCATAAAGTGGTATATATTCGGTTGACTTGCATAACCAAACATATTCATGTTATGATTTGTATGACTGTCTTGTTATTCTTAGTAGTTAGTACTCAAGTATTTTCTATGCTAACTGTTTTGATATTGATGGGTGAACACTTTTTGAGTTTTATACATCTATTTAGTTCGTGAATAGTGTACATGATCATACCTTCCAATTTAGTAGCTTATCATTTACTGTGTATTCTTCCTTCCTTTTTACTTTTATGCTAAAAGGTAGTCGTTTCTTCTTGCGTTTTTGAGAATTTGAGCACATGTCAGGGTCAAAAGAAATCTTATAAGCTTTTAAAATTGTGCTCGTCCAAAAGTTCTACTATTGTTTGTTGGCAAAAAAAAAAAAAAAGTTCTACTATTGTATATAGAGTTAATTGCATTTTACATCCCCCAACTTTACTCCATTTTCAATTATGTATATGTACTTTCATAAATTACACTTTGCATCCCTAAATTTTAAATCATAAGTCGAATCACAACCCCTTATACATTTTTCCAATTAAAAATAACATTGTTTTTAATGAATATATTGACAAATGCGATGTAAAGTTGTTGCAGTAATGATATAAATTTTAGATTTTAAACATGTAACTAATTTTACACTTTTAAAAATTATAAGTCATAATTTAATATTATTTTTTGACCATTAATCAATTATAATATATTTATAAAAAATTGAACTAATCTGTTTCCATTAAATAAAGTTGTGACTATTTTGACATATGATACATATAAAATAATTAAAATGTATTTGTACCATCTTAAAATATAAATTATATAATCACTGCACAATTTTATATCGTATATGTTAGTACATTCGTTAAAAGCAATATTATTTTTGATAAAAAACGTATAAGGGGTAGTGATCGAACTATGATTTAAAGTTTGGAGATGCAAAGTGCAATTTATGAAACTATATATACATGATTGAAATTGGAGTAAAATTAGGGGATGCAAACTGTAATTAACTCTTGTATATATGCATATCATATTTAATTTATAAAAATATGTAAAACATTTTTAACTTTAGAAGGAGCTGTCTTGGTGGCCTTTGATACCTTTTAAACGAGCTTTCTGGTGAGATGAAGCGGTGGTATACCGGTAAAGCAGAACAGAACAAACCAAACCAAACCAAACCAAACATACCCAGTATATCCCGCTCGGAGCAGGGTCTGGGGAGGGTAGGATGTACGCAGACCATGCCCCCACTTTTAGAGCGGGGAGGCTGTTTCCGTGAAGACCCTCGGCTGAGTGCACAACATACATAGAGTGTGTAGGATACAACGGAAATGATACGGAAATGGACAATGACATACCTGGGCCCATGGCGTTCTCCACATGGGGCTTACCTATCTGCGTGGGTCTATGAGATTCCTTGCTTGATGCGCTCCAACCACCCGGAAAGTCCCGCACAGAGATAACATCGGGCCAAGCTCCCTGTAACTGCAGAACCAGAAAACAGAAGACACTAAAAACGAAAAGTGAGGACGCTAAAACCGAACTTCTAAAAAATCGCTAACCGAGACAAGGCACCTCTGAGGCTCTCGATAACAGAGCCACAACCTAAAAGGGAATCCACCACTCTGATACGCCGCCTCCAAGAACACCTATCCGCGATCATGGTCTCGTTTAAGTCTAAGGCCTTCAAATCCATCTTGAGCTGCTCTTCCCACGACCTCCTCGGCCTGCCTCTCCTCCTCGCCCCAACAACCGCCAGCCTCTCGACCCTCCTAACTGGGGCTTCAGCCAGCCTCCTACGAACGTGGCCAAACCATCTCAGCCTTCCTTCCCTAACTTTCGCAGAGAAAGGCGCCACTTCAAGCTCGCTCCTAAACACCGAGTTCGGGATTCTGTCCCACAACGAGCGCCCACAAGACCACCGCAACATCCTCATTTCAGCCCCTTCCAACTTGCTAACGAGAGCCTTCTTCTCCGCCCAACACTCGGAACCATATAACATCGCAGAACGGATAGCCGCTCTATAAAATTTCCCTTTCAACTTTAACGGGACTTTCTTATCGCACATTACCGCTGACGCTGCCCTCCACCTTAGCCACCCAACCTTGATACGATGCGAGACATCGGCTTCAATCTCACCTTCCTTCTGGATGATCGAACCCAAATACTTGAAATTATCCGTCTGCGGGACGATCTGGTCTTCAATCCTAACCTCCACCCCTTCTTCGTTGGCCTCACCACTGAAGTTACACCAGAGATACTCGGTTTTAGAACGGCTCATACGTAACCCTTGGGTCTCCAAAGTAGATCTCCAAAGCTCCAATTTGTCGTTCACCTCCCTCCTCGATTCCGCCACTAGCACGATATCATCCGCGAAGAGCATGCACCAAGGAATAGCATCTTGAATCCCCCGCGACATGACATCAAGGATAAGGGCGAAAAGAAACGGACTCAGGGCCGACCCCTGATGCAGCCCTAACTCAACAGGGAAGAAACGGGAGTCCCCCACTGGGGTCCGAACGCAAGAACTAGCTTGGAAGTACATATCTCGAATCACCCTAACGAGCGCAGGTGACACTCCCCTCTCCTCAAGGCTCTTCCAAATAGCTTGACGGGGGATGCTATCATATGCCTTCTCAAGATCAATGAACACCATATGGAGGTCTTTGCGACGATCCCTGAACTTCTCCATAAGGCGTCTAACGAGATGAATGGCCTCGATCGTTGATCTCCCAGGCATAAAACCAAATTGGTTCTCTGAGATATCAACTACTCTTCTGATCCGACTATCAACCACTCGCTCCCAAAGTTTCATAGTATGACTGAGTAATTTAATACCCCGGTAGTTACTACAACTTTGAGCATCGCCTTTATTCTTAAAAAAAGGAACCACAACACTACGCCTCCATTCATCTGGCATCTTAGCACCCAAGAGAAGAACATTGAACAGATCTGCTAGCCATTGAACGCCAACCTCACCAAGACAAAGCCAAACCTCGATTGGGATAAGATCCGGACCAACCGCCTTCCCTCTAGCCATCTTTAGCAAGGCACCCTTGACTTCATCGTTGCTGATGCGCTCACAGGGATCGATGGAAATCACTGGCGTAAGAGGGACCTCTTGATCCACACCGGCACCACTCCTCCTATCCTCGTTGAAAAGATTATGGAAATACGAACTCCACCTGTCCTTAATAGCAACTTCATTCAATAACACTTGGCCCGAATCATCTTTAACAAACTTAACAGAACCCAGGTCGCGCCTACCTCTCTCTCTAGCTTTAGCTAGCTTAAAGATGGCATTCGCTCCTTCCTTGGTTTCTAGGCGCTTGTACAGCCCTTCAAATGCCTCCTCTTTAGCTTTCGCCACTGCCTTTTTTGCCTCTCTTCTCGCCACCTTGTAGGCTTCCATCTTCCGAGACCTCTCCGGCCCTGCGCAGATCGATAACAGCTCTTTAAATAGCGCGAGTTTAGCCTTAACCTTCTTTTGAACCTCCTCGTTCCACCACCATGACTCCTTATGACCACTGGACCTACCTGAGGAAACCCCCACCACCTTCTCGCCCACACTCCGAATGGCCTTTGCCATGTTGGACCACCTGAAGTTAGCATCTCCACCACTCGCAAAACAACCTTCGTTGAGCAAAGCCTCCCTGAATTCCGCCGCCTTCTCGCCCTTCAGGTCTTTCCAAAACAGAACAGTATATGTTAAACACTTGTTAACTATTTCTTTGGGTAATATTTGCTTCTTGTGGTTAAAGGCAGGGTCGTGGCCAGAAACGATCATGAGTATGGTCAAAAAATAAATAAAAAATCATAAAATAATAAAATAATTAAATGTACTTGACGATGCATATCTATAACCTTTATTAATAAGCGAAACCCCTTTATAATGGTACTACTTTTTTAGTTCGCATCATATTTTGGTTTCACTTTTTTGGTTCGCACCATGTTTGGTTTCACCCATAAACTCTTATTTCCACTAGAATTCTATGTTCTTTTAATTAAAAAATAAAAAAATTATTATAATTATAATTCTCTTTTTGCAATTATTTTTCGCACCATATTTTGGTTTCACCCTAAACTCTTATTTCTACTAAGATTTTATGTTGTTTTTTAAATTTAAAACATAGAAATTCTATTATAACTATAATTCTCTTTTTGCAATTATTTTAATAAACACGAGGTATTTTACACGTGCACTTCATTTAATTAACTCAATATTATAAAATAATTCAAAGACTTAAAAAAAATGGAATCATGGCATATGTGACCTGCTTAGCCATTAAATCCTCTTCTCACTTCTCTCCCACTATTAATATGCAAAACCCTCTTTAATGGTACCTATCAAATTTGGTTCGCACAATGTTTTGGTTTCACCCCTAAAATCCTATTTTGCCTAGAATTCTATGTTTTTTTTAAATAAAAATAGAATAAAAATAGAAATCCTATTATAATTATAATTCTTATATTTATAATTTTTTTAATAGAATCAAATTTCCCCTAAAATACTATGTTTCTTTAAAAAGAATCAAAAATAGAATTTTTTTTATAGTTATAATTCTTTTGTTTATAATTTTTTTACTAGAAAAGGACTACGATTAAAAACCGGCAACAAATAGAGGGTAAAACACCAACAAATACAAAATACAAACATGATCATAATTATTTTATGATAAATAAAATAATTTTTATAAAAAATTAATAGAAAAATGATCAATTTAAATAAATTATCTCGACCCGTGCTTCGCACGGGTTATCATCTAGTAATGTATAATAAGCAGGAAGCATCATATATTAAGATCAAAATGTACTTTTTATCAATATTTTTCTACCATAAGATAAATGTAATTTAAAAAGGCAAAGATTAAATTACATTTTTCTCTTAATTTGTGCTTGTATAATTTATCAGAAAAGGGTTTATATTTATATATTTATTAATATATTGAATTATTTGACTAAATATTTAATTGTTTGAAAAATTATATTTAATTTTTTTGATTAATTTCTAAATTAATATTTTATGTATTAATTTAATGAAAAAAAATTAAATGTATATTCTGTATATTCGGTGGCTGAAACTGAAAGACAGTAGTGGAGAAATTGGCTTATATAAAGTTTATAGGTATTCATGATAAAGTCTTTTTACAAGTGAGAGAGATGATTGTATTGAACCTATAAAACAAATGCAGATGCAGGGCAAACATTAATAAAAAAAAAAAAAAAAAAATTATTCGGTTGAATGTTACGTACTTCTACACATCTTTCTTTTGAATTTTGCTTACTGACATGTATGTGGCTACTTCCCTGCTGGGGATGAACCAGCAAAGGTTCTTTTTACAAAACTAATTGGGGAACTCTTAGATACACTTGTGAATCCACGGGGTTATGTAAAAAAAATGATACTAGAGCGTTGCTGGTAGAAATGTTAGAGTAATAGATGTTATGAAATACTAACAATACTTCATAAAACATGGTACACTAAACTGCTAAAAGCATGAACATGCGTATATTCATATTTGACTCATTAATCTTCGGGAATACTAATGGTGCACGAGCAAGGGAGAACTCCCTTATCATGCATGTCTTAGTTCTTTCATGGTCCAAGTAATTATTTAGTAGAATTCTTAAGTTGTACAGAAATGCTGCATTTTGCTTGACTCATTGTTTACCATGCAGATATATTGTATGATTCATGGTCTCCAGCGATGACCGTAAGTTCTGTCTGCATCAGCATTCTGTCCATGTTGTCAAGCTCCACAGAGAAGGTTCGGTTTGAAGTTACTCAAGACAACTAAAATTACTACGACTCTACCTCCCTTAAAATTGAGCGTGATGTGTAATAAAGCATATCCTAATTTTCTTTTTTCTGTGGTATTTTGCAGCAACGGCCAGCTGACAATGATCGTTACGTGAAGAATTGTAGGAATGGCAGATCTCCAAAAGAGACAAGGTGGTGGTTCCATGATGATAAAGTGTGAATGTATATGTTTGACTAATATCAAGCTCTGTCACTCATTTTATGCAAGTTATAAAAAAGAAAATGGATCTTCAATGGAACAAGTTTAAGTGCAAGACAGTTTATATGCAAGGGCAAAAACTTAATTATCTTGTAAGCTAGCAGGCAGGCTGCCTTTATGCCTTTTTGTGTTGCTCTCAGAGCCGCAATATGAAACAATTTCGCATTATATCTATCTATCTTGTAATGTATTGCAATGCCAACATTTGTTGTCAAGGATTCAAGAGATTTTGTACTCCTGCCTTGTGATTCAAAGCAAATGTTATAGAAATTTGGTATGATATGTTGATGCCCATACACAATTTTGATGAGGTACGGCTGTGGTACATTGAAGGGTGTAGGCTAAATTTGATATTCATATTCTTCTATTAAATATGAGGAGTACTGAAAGGCCCAAAAGAACAGTGGGAAGCATTAGTCCCATATAGTCTTCTACGTCTTGTTGACATGCCTATGGGTTAAGTGCACAAATTATGAACAACAATGGTTACACATTCAAGCAATACGGTGCATAATGCCCCACTTACATATTTTGAAATGGTTTATAAATGTTTAAGTGTGTGTTTAGAAATGTGGAAGATATGTACCAGGAGGATTTTGATGGCTTAAGAGTACACGCCCTTTATTCTGATGTTGCAGACAGCTATGTAAATACCCGAAATTTGTGTGTGTGTTGAAACAATGAAAGACATGTACAATGAAAAGTTAGGAGACTTTAGGGGCAGATAAGAAGGAAGGAGTAAACGAATGTCTAATTTATGGAGCTACTTCTATTGACCACGTTAGGCAACAGACTTGGAGGCTGGTGATCTAAGCTGCAATCTGAATATTAGGCTGGTGATCTAAGCTGCAACAAGACTAGATTTAGAGAATTATCCTCTGGAAGATGGTAGCTTCAATGCCGGATGGTGAGGTAATAGGTTTGCATGGTGTGGAATGTGGATGAGATAAACCATCGTTTCATCACTTCGTGTGTCAGTGCGCGATGAGATGGCACTTGCATAGCAATAGGTTCACGTTCAATATAGCAAATAATTAAGAGTTCAGCTTACTTGTGTACAGATTATGCAGAAATTTTCTTGTGGAGTTTGCGGTATCAATTTCTCTTGGACAAGTTAAAGAGTACAGATATTAAAGAAATGTGATAGTGATGTATCAGCTATATTATAACTAGAGCATTTACGTTAGCTGGTACATTGCTTTTATTTGGTAAAAGCAAAAAATCTTATCAATTATTAAAGATTCTTTCCAACATTTCCCGGGTACAAGGCATGTATTTACGGCAATGGTGTAGTTGTACTGTTTAATTTTGCTTATGGTCTGTGCTTACGAAGAAACCGATGGTTTTCCGAACACTACAGCTTAAAAGTTAGGATCTGAGACTTTAGCCAAGGTCGAGCATGTTAAATTTTGGCCCGAAGGCTTACTAACCAGCTCGATCACGAACAACATAGGTTCTCGAGTCCGGGAAAGGGGAAGGACCTAAAACAAGCTGTCGACACATTCAAACGGCTCAGCAGAAGAACTCGTAGAAAGATAGTCGAGTTGCTTGTTTCTTAACGAGTCCCTTTTGGACCATTTTATTGAGTTCGAACCGGGCTCAAGTTCGCTCCGCTAAATTACATGCCTAAAATTTTCGTAAACTTCTATAAATTTTTCTTTGATTGTTATTTGAATAGTGAACATAGAGGGGAAAATAGAGATAATACTGACATAGTGTAAAGGGTGAAGACACAGACATAGATATGGTGCAGATTTCCAGCTGCCAATTTGTGCAGCAACTTTAATCAAAAGGTTGCGGTTCTTGAACAAAACTACAAACCAGAGTAATCATTGATTCAGTATTGAATAAAAGAACTCAGAACAGACCAACCAAAAAATAATCAAACTTTATACAAAAATCTATGATGCAACCCAATCCCATCTTTCAATGTCAAGAAAACTAAAAACAGTTGAATCTCACTAGCAATCTATATGCAAGCAGGAATTACATGATGTGATATTAGAGAAAGCTAGTATTAGAGCAATGTAGACTGGAGTTTCTTATTTAAATATTAGAGAAAGCTAGCAAAATGTGCCAATTGTCTATTGCTCTGCAGAATGAATGTCGAGGGTTGCAAATATTTTTTTTTTTTGATAATCCGGTTTCCACGAATCGAACCTATAATCTTGGGTGGTAAGCCCATAAAGTCACGGTCCAACCAACTGGGACACCCGTGCTGGGTGAGGGTTCCAACTTCCAAATATATGTTCAACTATCAAAAAAGAAAAAAACCAGTAGGATGTCCTCTAAAAAAAACCAGCAGGGTGTCCTCTCAACATTTACAATAATGTGACTGCAAGTCTGCAATAGGTAACATGTACTAATAGATACAGATTCACAAGCAGCAGACAATCTTAAAACTAGGAGTGTGCAAAAGACAGCCAACTTATTTTTTTTTTTCTTTCGTTCTTCAGATGAGAGAATCCCAATCAGCTGAACAATCTAATTTTGGGTTCTTACTACAGTACTATTACATTTATACAGAGAGAAAGAGAGAGAGGCAGAGGCGCTGAGCAGCTGAAAGTACTTTTTTAGTGTCCCGAAGACATGCAAGGATAGGCATAAAAGCTGGTGGCTTCATGCTTTTGGTTGTTTTTTTGTATTCAGGGATGATGGGACCATCTCGTTGTCATTTTGACTTGCCTACATATTTTTCTTTGATTTGTAACGTTTGCAAGGGGTCTATGTCTCTAGGTTTACAGCGCTTAGTTAGCTGCTTTCTCATACATGTAGCTAGGCTGCTAGGAGGCTTGAGCAATGTTTCTACAGTCTATTTGTATGTACGTGTACAGAAATAATTTATGTGTATATGTAGGTTCAAGAACTTGGCATATGATTGATGTAACAAATTCCGGTTGATTATAAGTGCGGTGAGGTTAAAAAATTTTAAATTTTTGCCTTAAGCGTTGTACAGGTGAATGAACCCCACACAAAAAAACCAGGTGTACATTACTCTGCGAATAATAAGAACGGAAAGTATGTTGTAATAATCATCCTGGATCTGAATTATAGAGAAAGAGAATAGATGGCTTTGTTTTTAAAACGAACTAATATCAGGTAGAGGGATAAGTGCATGCACTCGTAGACCCTTATTTACATGAAAATGGGAACTCAAAGTCTTGATAGTTACTTGTCTTTATTTGCTCAAGGAAGCTAGAAATTCTCTTTATATCCATAATTTTATTGGTTGCTTTACAGAATTCTTTTTCTTTTTTCTTTTTACTAACCTCTAACTCTTTTAAAGGTCACCAAGTCACATTACACATTTGCTACCAGTTCACGACTTTCTAAAGATACAGGAGTATCTATCAACAACATTCTCTTCCAGGACTACACTGATGGGTCGCCAAGATTCACCACCATCCTCAAACACTCTTCACCAGTTTCTTAATCCAGACTCCAATTCTGATGAAACACAGATTGAAAACCAACATTTGGATGCTTTTGGAGCTGATTTAACAGGCAATGCATATCATCACTCTATGAGGCCATTGCCTGACATTCAGTCTCTTGGAGAAAGAATGTCTAGATCAATCGACCTTCTCCAAGTTCTTCCACCAGCCAATCAATCTGAAATAAACCATACCAGACAGTTACCAAATCTTCTTGATCAAACACCAAATGAAAGCGGTGCTTATACACAGAAATTGTCGCTTTCTTTAGGCTCTTGGATGCTACCTCCTCCAACTCAATACAGGGAAAGACCTTCTTCTTCAAATCTAACAAGTCCTACTTACTCCTGTAACCCTGCGGTGGATCATATCAGCAATGACTATTCGATATCGGATAGTTCTTTTGCTTCCTCCTTACCATCACATTATCAAGTATCTCCCAACTTCTACGGAACAGAGTCTTATATGATTGCTATAGGGGATTCAAAATATTTGAAACCAGCTCAGTCCCTTCTTGAAGAAGTTGTTAGTGTTGGTGGAAAATTGGTCCAAGTGAGCAATGAGGAATATATCAAAAAATTATCTCCCACTGACAAAGGGTCCTTAGGAGTTTGTTCTGAACTAAGATCAGACTTGTTCAACAATGTGTTATCCTTGGAGAAACAACAACTTGAAGCTAAACTATCAAAACTCATCTCTTTGTTGGAGCAGGTGTGTTTTGAAACACTAACAGAAGTACCTATTTTGTTATATTATATATTATTTGATACATTAGTTTTTAAGTAGGGTAACTGGGTAAGTGATGATTCAAACTCATAACCTTGGTCAGGATGCAGGGGGGATGAGTCTTGTCAGTAGGCTTACATAAGTACCTTTAATAGTTCTGCCATTTAAGTTGTTTTCTTTACTAGGTGCTTATTCTTGTGTGTATTTTTCAGGTTGAGAAAACATTTGAGCAATATTATCATCATTTGGAAGAGGTGGTTTCTTCATTTGAGGTGATAGCTGGCTTAGGAGCAGGCAAGTCTTACACAGCTCTTGCACTTCAAGCTATGTCAAGACATTTTTGCAGCTTAAAAGATGCCATCATATATCAAATCTGTATTATTAAAAGGAAACTTATGCCAAAAATCAACATGGGTTTGTCACAACTTAGCTTGAATGATCAAGAAAATCGTGTATCGCTGCAACAGCTCGGAATGATTCATAGCACACGCCAAACTTGGAGGCCTATCAGAGGATTGCCTGAAAATTCAGTTACAATCCTCCGATCGTGGCTTTTCGAACACTTTCTCCATCCGTAAGTTGGTTTTATATTCATCCTACTGATCTCAGCCTTTTTTTTTTTTTTTTTTTGTGGTGATCCTCATACTTTATTAGACCAACTAAAATGACTTATTCTATAATCTTTGTTGTTATTTTTCTTTCTTGAAGATATCCAAATGACTCGGAAAAGCTTGTATTGGCATCACAAACAGGCTTGTCTAAGAACCAAGTAATTTCTTTATTTTACAAGTTCCAATCTTTTCTTCTGTTATTTGTTCATTTTGGTAACTATAGCATTTATATGATTTTATTTATATTTATAAACATTTTCAAGATTTCGAATTGGTTTATAAATGCCCGAGTTCGGCTGTGGAAACCAATGATTGAAGAAATGTACAAAGAAGAGTTTGCAGATGATTCAATCGACCCAGTACAAGAAAGCAACTCTATTTCAAATGAAAGAATCACAGATGATGTAGAGGAATCAAGTATTTGAAGGTATCTGATTAATTAGTACTGCATCATCATTTCCATAAATATATTTTGTTGGACAAGAAGAAGCTCCCAATGTCTCTAGTTAACTTGTCCAGTTAAGCAAGTTCTTGAAGTTACTAAAAGTTAAGAGTAGTTCTTCATCTCATTTAGCAAAAAAAAAAAAAAGAGTAGTTCATCTCTTTCTATGACTAATGATCAAATGCAGTCTTGCAGACTATTCCCATGCACTCGTGTTTTTACTGACAGACGATCTTTCGACCTCTGATTACTAAAGAGGACATGGTATTTGCTTTGCTAACCCCAACAAATTAGGAGTAGTTGTGACAATTATAAAAATCGCTATAAATTTCTAAATGTCAAGTGAATCATCTGTCAAATTCATTTTGATATGCAAGAATAGAATGTTGTATGCCACAATAAATAATAACTTGCTTCTAAAACAAACAATTTGTTTGATAAGGTTATGGTGTGGAGCAGAGTTTTACTGCAATGGCACTCGTTTAGATGTCCTCTTGGTAAGTTTGTGCTTGACCATTCTAGCAATCTTGTAGAACCAGAAAGCACTAACCAGCTGCAGCCCCAGTGCCATTGCCTAAACAAACAACCAGACAGTGAAGCAACCGGTTTATAAATTATACTTGATACTACTGTATGCACCACTGAAAATACCTTATGCTTTACCAAGGAACACTAAACGTTCTGATCAAAATATCACGACTGGGAAAATACTTAAATACATACGGAAAGTTGTCTTAAATATCACATTCAACATTTATAAGAAGATACGATTAGAATACCACAACTCGGACAAATTTATGACCTAAGTATGACCTGAAATATTTTGGGCCGATATTTTTCATTGCAATGTTTGGACAAATTTATCTAACGACAATAAGACATAAGTACTATAGTAGTATTACAGTAGTACTACTTACTAGTATGGTAAACATCCTAAATCATACCGGAAAAGAGATAGAATTATAAGCAACAAGTTACCTTTAAAAGAATTGGAATGTCGGCAGTCAAGGTCACGTAAGTGAGGTATGGTCCCCCGCCCATTCTTGCAAGTGTGAATATCACCGCAAATAAGATCTGATATTATTTATTATCATGAGTAATTTGGAGATAAGTGGTTTAACTGAAATATATTATACATTACATGATAAGACGAGAAGGGTGGAAAAAGTCTAACATCAGCAGCTAAATTAAGGTCAGAATCCTTGTGACCCAGCTCTTTGAGAAGCTCTCTCATGTGAAGAAATGGACTTGACATCTCTGTTAATGCTATTGCTGCAACCATCTCTGATCCACACTAATCAACACCAAAATTTTCATCATGTTACTACAATCTATTTTGATCCAACCCAGAAAATCCATAAATCATTTGTAACAAGAAAAACTTTAACCAAATCGAACCAACCAACATATTCGGTATATAGGAAAAGAGTGAATAAGTTGAGTTACTACCATTTTGTAGGCAAGGCCGCCTCCTAGTCCAACAATGCTGACTATATGGTGGACGGAGTTATCGAGTTTAATTTGATTGTCGAACAGGCAACATACTAGATCATATATCAGATATGCCACGCTAATTGCCAATGTTTGCGCCTGCATTTTCCATATAAACACTTCACAAATCATTTATCTATCTGTCTTAATCAAAATCTAAGCTCAACCACAACAACATAAAATTTTCCCATAACATTTTAGTTAATAAACAGACCCAACTCTAAACATACACATATATGGTACATACAACGACCCTGAAGTTTACGAGATCTTAGTCAAAAACAGTTTAACACGAAAAAACCAACTCATCTAAAATCTTAAGATAAGGTGTTAAAGAAAGACCCAACTGAATCTTTATATTATATTCTAACAATATGCTCGAAAGAGTTACCTGGAGAGGAGTAGGGTGAGAAGCTAAAGGGCAAACAGGGCATCTCCAATCTTGAACAGAAAGAAACGATAGAGTTACGGCTAGACAAGCATGAAGTGTTGAAACTATGCGGTTGCAGAAATCAAAAGATCGTTTATGAAATATCTTTCTTGTTAATAAAAATAAACTTGACCATAAGATCACTCCATATACTATCCAATTTACTATACTTTCTTCATCTCCTTCCATTTATGTATGTATATCTTTTCTACATACACGATTCCAAACTTTTTAAAGAATGCATTTGGAGAAGCAGACAAGATATGAGTTGCTTTGACCCATATGAAATGCTCTTAGCTATTTATGATTGATAATTTTATGTACAGCTGCTTAACTGTATGTATTGTCCCATACGAAAGTCATCAAAATGGGCAATTTTTCAATTGTTATAAAATCACAACGGTCAGCTAATTTCTGGTTGGAATTCATTTCATTTAATATATGGATGCGTATTTAGGTGGGGTAGGTGATTATTGCATGATCGAATTAGTTGTCCAGTTTAGTACTCCACTTTTAAGTTTTAATATATAGGAGGATCTTTTTTAGGGCAAAAAATTCTTTGCTTATACTCCCTCCGTCCCATAAAACTCTTCCCATTTCCCTTGAACACGTTTACCAATGCACATTTTTAATCGTTAATATTTTTAATTTCATATTAATTTTAAATATAAAAACTGCACTGTATTAAAGTACTCATGAATACGAATCCAACAAGATCACTCATGACTATATTTGATCTTATAAATTAGATATAAATTAGCAATTTGTCTAATGTTATGAACAGTGCCGACAAAAAAAATGAGAAGAGTTTAAAGAGACAGAGGGAGTATCATTTTTTCCCAAAATAAAATACTGCATCGTTTATTACTGTTTTATTATTCAAATAAAGCTAGTCGCATATCGGCCTATGTCCTAATGTACCTTACCTGTTTTTGAACCGGAATATACTTAAATTTATCTAGTTTAATAAGGTGGAAAAATAAATATATTTTATACTGTATCTATCCATACTATTATATTAAAGCCGAAACATTGAAAGTTTTGGTTTTCGGTTTGGTTATCCTATTTATTTTGGTTTTCGGTTTGGTTAATTTAATTTTTAATTAATTTTAAATATAAAATAAATCAATTTTAATCCGTTATTGGCTATAGTCCTAAAGACACAATAGTATTTTATATTTACACCATTACTAATACAGCTAAATTTAAAACCTCCGTTTACTTCACGAACACTGTGCAAAGAACTTAATTCTTCTAAACCTAATTTACACCATCTTCATCAATTCAATACACGATTTGATAGAATGGGTTAAAAGTTGGGTCTGATCCATAAAAATATTAATCTACAAACAATCCATCCAACTCCAATTCGCAGCCCATCCAAGCACGGTAATCAAAACTATCACATTTAACAAAATAATTTAATTATATCCTTTATATCCTTATTATATCTATATATCTATCTATACTATTATATTAAAGCCGAAACATTGAAAGTTTTGGTTTTCAGTTTGGTTATCCTAATTATTAAAATAAATAATTAAATTACAAAAATAACTCAAAAAGCTAATTACTAATGTTAACGTAATTATATTCCGATTAAAATTCCTTCGTACACATTGAGCTTCTACTTGGACTCTTTTTTCTCCTCCAACAACTCAATTACCCATTTTTTCTAAAGATTTTACTTCTAATTAAAACACTTTACCATTTAATTTAAAACTAATATTACAATAATTAATATATATCCAAAATATCACACCATATCTTTCCGTAATTATTTTTAGTAGTAATTTTTGTAATTAAAACACGTTACTTTTTAATTTAAAATTAATCTTTCGATCACTAATATACACCCAAAAATATCTCACTATATATTCAAATCATTATTTTTAGTAATAAATAAGAATCGTTAGATCTAATAATAAGATATATTATATGATTAAATTAATTTACTAAAAATTTAAAGTTCAAACCCGTCAACGACATTTTTAATTTAGAATTTTACAAAATAAATTTTAAACCATGCATATCATTATATAAATTTATATTAAATTAAAATTAAAAAATTATTAAAAATAAGTATTATATAAAAACATAATTATAATGTTAAATAAATTTTATAACGTATTAAAAGAAACACGTGCTTCGCACGGGTTATAAGCTAGTATTATTAAAAGTTACTTAATACAATATCTTTTAAAGGATGCAATTTTCAACCGATTTGCAGGCTTAGACCTTAACATGAGTGCGAAAACCCGGCTCAAATTTCGATTTTTTTAGTGGGTCCATTTTTAATTTTGAATTCAAAAAAAGCCAAAAATAAATTGATACTGACAACTCAACATTCGGGAACCGTTTTGGGAACGATTTCGTGAGCCGTAGCATTTTCCAAATAAATTAGTCCAGTTAGAATTATTTAGGTAATAACAAATACATGATAGATCTTTAAAATATCATGATTTGTCGGTTTAATTAATAGCAGTACTTTATCTTATAAATTGAATTAAAATTTTTATTCTTACTAGGATATTACAATTTGAATCATGTCTAAATGAATAGTACATAGGTCAAACTCGTTCCTCCTAATGGGATAACTAGCATAATAATCTGTGTGAGTTCTAGATCATTTTTCAAAAAAAAAATTTGTATAACATGTAACAAAAATATTTTTAATTATTTGTTTATTGAAAATATGTATAATGTTTTAGATATACCAAATATAAATTGACTAAGTATCAATATTAATTTGTACATAAGACGTTATTAATTTACGCAACGTTGGTAATTTAGTTCATAAAACGAATGATACAATTTCTTATTTGTGACGTGTAATTTACATGTATTGAAGGAGTTTAAATAATGTAGTTAGCAAAAAATATCAGGCCACTTCATGGTCGTGGAGTGATATCTTCCCCCCCCCCCCTCAAATCATGAATCCGAATGCGATTTCTGAACACGTCCCGATTCACAAATAAAAATTATTTTGCTACTTAATTCCCGTCCGAGATGGGAACGGGGATCTCGCGGGAAATTGAGAATTCTTATTTTTTCTTAAAATAAAATTTTACATATTTTAGAACATGTGCGAGTAATGAGTTATTTTCTAGTATCAGATATAATTATTGTACTAATATTGTTCGAGTATTATTTTGATCGTTATCGAGTTTCATATGTTAATTCAACACTGTTGTATTAATTAAAAAAACGTTGTATTTTTAATACAGTTGGTATTTGAAATTAATAGATTTATATGTGATTGTCAAATTGTATTGATCGGTGAAAAATCTTTTAATGAATAACAAATAGTTTAATTTTTATTCTGAATTCGCATTAAATATTGAATCAAGACTATAAATGATCTTTTTTTTTTAATAATTCACCATTATTAAAATTGAAACAAGCTAATATTTTAAACTGTGATATTAATTCAAAACTTTTTATAAAACTGTTAAATATTGATAAATAAGTTGATTAAGTTTAATTGCAATAATCACGATCAAATTCAAAGTATTTTTTAAAATCATGTCATGCTATTCACCTAAAAACCCACCACATACTAATTAAGAATTTTGATATGCATTATAACTTGTTCTTATAACGACATCAAATACACTATTTCGTATCGATGTGGAATGTTATAATCTCTATCGTAGTTGGACGACGATCTCGTCTATCCCACGAACAAATAAACATACTAAATCCTGCAAGTGACGATGCACTTCCAATCGGATAGTGCTAATATCATATGTACAAAATGGTCAAAGTTTGAGCACTCTTAAAACATCAAGTTATGCTCTGATTTTGAATCTGAAATATGTCCAACTATATTGGTTCAATAACTTGCATTTAACTGTTTGATTATTACATTTTCATTAACCATTTTTCGAAATAATATACATGTAAATGTAATGAAAATTATAAATATGTAATAGATATCTTATATTTATCTATATATTGCAAATACTAGCTACCAATATTATTTTATTAAACTTAATAATTTAGAAATGCATAAGTTGACTACATATTATAAATCACTAATTTATACTATAAAATATTATGATATAAAACTGTAAAATGTAATACGGAAAAAATGATTTAAAATATTAAGTAATCAAAATACTAAATCTATACTAAATTATAAAACACGAAACATTAAAAATTTTGGTACCTGTTTTTTGGTACGTTACGGTACGGTACTTAGCTTATTTAATTGTTTAACTTTATCATCCTTAATTATTTTACTTAATTATAAAAAGACAAAAAACAATTTTTTCTCAAAATATTATACGTATCTCTTTCCAACACTTCTCCTAAATAATAACTAACTAACTACCTTTTTCAGCTATCATCTTTCCTAACTAAAATCTTTCTTTCCAAAAACATGATCGTTCTAATCTATACTATTTTTTCAATAACTAATCAATTTCCTTTTTCAGGTAAAAAACATTATCTTCTATATTTTTTCTAACTAAATTTTTTCTTCATATTAAAAATAGTACGGACAATTCTATTTAATAAATATACAGTAATAATGTTATAATTAATAATACTACACTAATTTCCTATCTGTACTATATTATAATAGTCAAAATATTAAAAGTTTTGTTATCCATTTTTTTGGACTTAGTGTTTTACTTAGTTACCCTTAGTTAATTAAAGATAAAATTCCTCCTAATAATTATAGTAATCAATTTCTTTTTTCAAGTAAAATATATCATTTTTCATTTTTTAATAACTAATCAATTTTTTTCAGCTAAAATACAATATCTTTTGTATTTTACCTAACTAAAATTTCTTTTTTTTTAAAAACACTGCGGATAATTTTTTTAAATTAAATAAAAAATTTATATTATACTTACGAATAACTAACCACTTACCATTTTCAGCTAAAATACGTTATTTTTTCTATTTTTCCTAACTAAAATATATCTTTTTCCAATTATATCACGGACGAATTTATTTAATAACATAAATAACAATATTATCAATACTAATAATGAACATGGTTCTAAAAATCCTCGATTCAACCGATTAATTATCTGTAAGGTAACCAACCGATTCGATTTTTGAAATCTGAATCCTATGAATTTATTTAAAATGATATGTTTAATTGTAAATTAGACTAATATATTAAATATTATTATAATATCCGATTAATACTCTGATTAATCCCCGAGTACCCAATTATTCTTAAATCGGTACCTCAACCGATTTATACCGATTATCTTTTTCAGCTAAAACATATCATCTTTTCAAAATTTTCTAACTATGATCCCTCCTTTTTTAGACACGGATAACATTTATGAAACCCTATTGGTTTTGATGATGACACAATGCAGCAAGCTGAGTGCTTGGATTTGATGATGACAATGCAGCAAGCTGATTGCTTGTTACTTAATATATATTAGTCTGTTATCAAACTTTATTTTGCAGGATGCTTTGGTTGAGGGGGAGTTTTATCTCAATCTCAAGTTGATATGTAATCATCTAAAAGGGGGAGATTGAAAGCATCTTAGTTTTGATGATAACATAGTTAGCAAGGTGGTACGCTTGTAATGATATATTATGGCAAGCTTCTTGTGCATGTTTATAACTTTGTTTTGCAGGACATATAAGTTATGTTATATACAAAGATGTTAACAAGCTGGATATATGTACTGGACTAACATTGTTTTGCAGGATTATTACTTATACT
This sequence comes from Saposhnikovia divaricata, assembly GCA_036435485.1. Taxonomy (NCBI): domain Eukaryota; kingdom Viridiplantae; phylum Streptophyta; class Magnoliopsida; order Apiales; family Apiaceae; genus Saposhnikovia; species Saposhnikovia divaricata. The sequence continues at coordinate 58,573,280 of CM071597.1, read as the reverse complement.
ATTTCTTAGCAAAACAGGGTATCTCAGCTAGCTGGCAGTACAAGAATTCCTATAACGTAGCAAGCTGGCAGACACAGTCCAGATTCATTGGGAGTCCGAATTTCAGGAAGAAATAATGGAAATAAGTTGTAAGAATTGTCTAATATATATATAGATATTGTATTATATGTATTAGAGCTCTTCTTTCTCAAAGGAATCTTTCTAGACAACATCCACTTTTTAAAGGAGCCTTTTACTTTCTAAAGTGCTCCACCAAAACAACCCATGTGCTTTCTTTTCAAGCATGCCTTTGTTAATCAACATTATCTTCATACTCTTACACAACTCCACCAACTGAATAATCTTTGTCATGTGGAGAAGTTACAAAAGAAAACACATTTATTCATTATCAAATTAATTGTTTTCTTCATTGGTTTCTAACGGGTTTCTTCAAGTTTGTTTATAGAACAAAAAGCTTTGTTATACACACCTCATCACTACTCCACTGATTATATTCCTATGCATGAGAAACATTCTTTAAATCAAAAGCTTGATTTCTATCTTGAATATCCCAGAAATCTCTCAACGGCTCCTTGCTTGAATAATCCGAACGTTGGAGTTTGCTTATATATATTCTTCACTTGTGATACAAACAAAACAAGACTGAACATACCTGAATATCTTTCATATCATTATACACAACAACTTAGTTGTTTACATTGCAAAATCTATAAACAACATTCTTGAGCTCTAAGATATATCATACACGGTATATATATATATATATATATATATATATATATATATATATATATATAAAGAGTAATATTAGTTGAGTTGTAATATCTATCATTTTCTTTGTTAAAGTTGTAATTATAGTTGTTGGATAGTAGTCTTAGGAAACACGGGTTTGGTGAACGAGAAGTTAGAGAAGTTTGTGCTACGGGAAGTAGTATAGTACTTAGAGAGCAGGTTCAGAAACAGTGTTTCAGCAAGCTGTTATCAACAACTGGGAATAGGTTTCACTGCATAACAGCAAGGGGATCTTGGTGATCAAGGAGTATTGTGCCCAAGGGGAACTCATTGGTCTATACAACAGGTTGTTCAAGGAACTAGAGGAATTCAAGAAGGGGGACTTCAAGGAATTCAGTGTTCAAGGGAGCAAGGCTGTTAGAGAGGCTTTGAGGTTCAAGGGAGTTGTTTTACTCAGGGGGAGAAGTTCATTCGAGCAAGCTGTTATCAGTAAATTGGGTGATATATTATTGGATCTTGTAATTGGTTTATTTGTGATCAATAATATATTCTCTTACCAAGTTGGTAAGGGACTAGGACGTAGACCATAGAGAATTAGGGATCGAACCTAGCTAAAATTCGTGGTGTTCTTTACTTTCTGCAATTTACTTTTATTGCACTGCATAACTCAGCTAACTGCTTATTTGTTAATCTGTTGCATCCAGCTAGTTGCCAGAATAATTTTTCAAGCAGAATTTTATTTGATCATTGTTAGTCATAACACCTATTCACCCCTCCCCTCTAGGTGTGTATTCTCAATTTATATAATTATTATCAAATCATTTAATTTAAAAATTTATGTCTACAAAATTCATGTTCTAAAAAATGTAGTTTAAATTAAAGAAACAAATCATGTAATATTAAAGAAAAAACAAGCATCGCATGGGTTTTAAGCTATATATAATTATTATCAAATCATATCATAAAGAATTCAAGCCTACAAAATTCATGTCTTAAAAAGTTCAATTCAAATTAAAGATTTTTTTTAATAATATTAGAAAATTCGTGCATTTTAAAATGTAATGTTTTAATTGGTGGAATTGATGTGAATGCAGGAGGGTCCATATCATTTATTACTCCTGCCACATCATTTTGGAGATGTTTTTGGGAAAATTGTTCGGTTACCTAGCATTTTTCATATATGTATGATCCGTAAAACATAACACATATTATTGAATGGTGTTGGGGTGAGATGGCGTACAAATCAATGGTAAAACTTAGGTTCGATTCTTACTTACGAAATTTTTGTAAAAATGAAAAATATACAAATTCCTAATTTAAGATCATGTCCTCATATTCAATAACATAATATAAGGGTAATTTGAACAATTCAAATTCCTAATTCAAGCTCTTGTTGGATCGTGTCCTCACATTCAATTAACTTGACGTATCAAGTTTTTCAGAATAGGTTCTTAAATCATTTATGATAACCCAAATGAAATGTTGGATTTTTTTCGTTAGATCCCGATTTTATATTAAAAAAAATCGAAATATACTTGCCAAATGCAAAACAATTTCCCACTTTTCTACCTCGCTTAAGTTTTTGATATATCTGAATGGATAACAGTATAACACATAGATCTAGATTGTATCTTTTTAGACATTGTGCAATAAAATCGGTTGATTTCGTGTTCACATCTATGAATCTCACAATCCATTGCAAAATGATTCCAACAATTTTCGTGTTGACAAATCAAATTTTCAAGAATCGATTCTAATATTATATGTGATAATTCAAATCAATTCTTGATTCTTTAATTAAAAAAAAAAAGATAGGATCACAGTACTGTTAACAAATTTGTCAATAATTGCATATAATCACAAATGTAATTTATAAAAATACAGTATAAATATAAATTTGTATAATTATAGAGTCGCAAGATCTTAAAATATGTGTCGAAAATGTAAGCGATTCATTTTTTCAAGTAAAGGGAGTATCGTGGAGGTACGAATGGCTTTTTTCTTTTTTTTTTTTTCTTTTTTTGCGTCAAGGTAAGAATGACTTTTAGTTGTTACATTTTGACTAAACCATTCTCAAGTTTTCTTTGACAATAAAATTCTTATTGTGTTCTGTTGTGAATCTATTGATATTTTTTTTGTGAATCTATTGATATTGGTTTAGGGATGGGTGTCGGATCACTTCGGAATCGGGAAGTGTAATCTCACCCCCAATTCCCGAATCCGAATCCGTCCCGATCCCCGAATGGGGATTTTATTCCTCCCTGATCCCGTGAAGAATTGGGTAATTCTTTTTTCTTTAAAAAAATTAAATATTATATAAAATATTTTTCAAAAAAATCAATTTGATATATCAAAGTGTGTAACATATATATTTTTAAAATTTATATAATATTTTATACATTATTTTGTATTAATATTTATTTATAGTTTCATATAATAGATAAAACTAAGAATACATATACTTTAACATGAAACTTTTTAATTATTAAAATGGATAAAATTTAAATTTTAAAAATATATAAATTACATTAACTTTTAACAATTTAATTAATATTTAATATACAAATATATTATTTTTATTTTATACGGGGATCGAGTAACGGGGAGCGGGGGATGGGGAACGAGGGATTTCGAGACGGGTCGAGGTAGGAAGACACTAATCCCCGTCCCCTCTCCAATCCCCGAATTTTTTATAAAATTTTCCTGGCTCTCCGTCCCGAACCCGAAAAAATTCTCAAATCCCCATCCCATTCGAAACGGAGATCAGATAGAGATCGAACGGGATTGGTGAAATGCCCATCTCGATATCGGTAGGACGGTTATTGATACTTAATACTTTTCATATATCATTTCCTTATTTTTCAACAAAATATAGGATCCGTTTACCAGATCTTAATTGGAATTTACAAGTTACTTATTTTAGAAAAAAATTTGTATTGACGTATTTTTTTTAGAGAAAAATGTGTATGTGAAGTTTAATATTCGTTATTTTGCAAAAATAAATTAATTATTTCAAAAAAAGTACATATTTACGTACTTTTTTTCAGAATAAGTTACTTATTTCTAAAAAATAACATTTTCCAAACAGGACCAAAATCAGTTACAACACTTAAGCATCATTTTTGCTCAACTTACACTATTACAAAGATGTAAAGGTGAATGGGTTAATAGGTTATTTTATCACTGAAATGAGTGATAATTTTCAGTTGGTCTACTAAAGCAAAAAAACTTACAAATGAATAAATGCGTAAATAAAAGTTAACGAATATATAATTGAACCGATTTAATATTTCACGATCGTAGAAGTATAGAAACGGATACTCATGTGCTGTTCATGTGTGATTTTGCTCGTACAGTGTGGCTTAGTTCTGGTCTACAGCAGCTGATTCAAGTAACAGCAGGATGTACAGCAGGTATAATTATAGCAAACATCTTTGAAGTATGTACACGAGAGCAATGCGTTTTATTTGGGATGATATGCTGGGGTCTATGGAACAGAAGGAACAAATGGGTTTGGGAGAAAGTAAATGGGTCTGCTTTCGGGGTTAAAGCTTCAGCTATGAACTTACTGCAGGACTGGCGGGAAGCTCAGCGAAAGGATAATATAGTAAGTATGCAGGGCCAAGCACAGGTACGTGTATGGTCTGTGCCTCCAGTGGGGTGGGTGAAGGCTAATGTTGATGCTGCGACCTTCCAAGACGGAACGATTGGTGTAGGGTGTGTAATCAGAGACATGCAGGGTCAGTTTGTGAGTGCTAGGTGCAGGAGAGTAGCTGGGGCATGGAGAGCTTGCGAGGCGGAAGCTATAGGTATGAAAGAGGCTATGTCGTGGGTAAAGGGACTGAATATTACTCATTGCATGTTTGAAACTGATTCGAAGACGTTGGCTGAGGCTTGTAATGGACGTTCAGGAGGAGAAAATTATTTCGATACTATTGTCTCAGATTGTATTCATCTAATGAAGCACATTGATCACGTGCTAGTTGGTTTTGTTTATCGGTCTGCGAATACTGTAGCCCATGCGTTAGCAAAAGCTACATATTCTATGTCAGATATGGGAGAGTGGCATGTCACTCCGCCTAGTTTTATTCATGATGTACTGCAATTTGATATTGTTTGATTAATGCAAGTACGCTATTTTTCAAAAAAAAAAAAAAAAAAAAAAAGCATCCACGTAATATAACCCATAAATCATAATACAAATAACCCAGATTCGACTCGCCCGTATAATAAATCCGAACCCTATATAACAGAACCCCTCATTCAGTTTCTCATATTCTAACCTAACTTCGTAGTTTGAGGAAATGTCATCCTTTAATAATTATGTAAAAAGTAGTGAAATTATGTTAGTGTTAGGATTCGAATCACTAACCTTCTTCCATCAAATTCACGCCATAACCAACTACGTTACACTTAATTTTAAATTTTGTTTAAAAATCCTATAAGATAAACCACATCTTCTTTTCTTGTTCTTCATCTTTTTTTTTAAAATTCTGACTAAATAAAATATTAAATTATATCATTTCTAGAATATTGGATAGACAAAATTACAAAAAGTATTCTAATCGTTTGAGTATACTCTACAATTCTTTTTTATCATTTTAGATAATTGATATAAAAAATAAATTTTTAGATTATACATAATGTAATAGGGGACAAAAAAAAGATTTATTTACATGCGTCTCCATGTAGATATTAATTAAATCAAATAAAAAATAAGATTTGGTTTTAAGAAATATGTAAATTTAGTTATCAAATCATACATAATTAATAATTGCATCACATTAGTTTTAGGTATATAAAAATTTAAATATATGAGTTATATTATGGGGTTTTTGGTCGACAAACTATTTAGACATTGTAACGATTAAATATATGATTGATCTGAAAACATAAATGTTTAAAATAACATAATTAGGATTCAAATTAAATCAAAACAGATTTAAATTTTTAAATCATAAATATTACAATAATTCTTTATAATGATCAATTCAACTATAAAATTCGGTACATATGAGGTTTTATATAATATAACAAATTGATCAATATACTATATAATAGTTGAGTTATAACATATACTTAGATCAGTATACGAAAAAATCAAAAAAATTGATTTTAGATTATTTATACATGCACGAATCATTAAGGTCGTTATATCCTATTTAACATCGAATGGAATATTTAGAAAATTTTAAAATTGAGTTAAAATATAATTCAGAATATAATATAAAAAATTGGTAAAAAAATTACAAAATAATTATGAAAACATTAGAAAAATTAAAATTTTATCATTTATCAGATTTTTAATTACAAAATTATTTGGATATATATATATATATATATATATATATATATATATATATATATGCATATATAACAAATATTACATTGCCCCAGGCGCAATGTTACACTGCCCCGGGTTTTTTATTTTTATATAATTTACACTTAATGAATAATTCTTTTCGAATATAATTGCTCAAATTTAAAGTACATAAGAAATAAAAGTATTTATAATGTTGTATTAATAATATTTTGAATTTTAAATTAATAAATACTCCTTCCGGTCCATTATATAAGCCATTTGACTTTTCTGCACATAATTTTAAGTTTTTTGACCACATAGTAAAAATTATTATTTTTAAAAATTTCTTTTTTTTAATAAAAATATTAATACACTATTTTTATTTGGAGAAAAAAATTTAAAAAATAATAATTTTTACTATGTGGTCAAAACACTTAAAATTACGTGCAGAAAAGTCAAATACCTTATATAATGGACCGGAGGGAGTATTCATTTATAGGTAAAAATAAAAATTTAAAAAACCTGTAGCATGGTTTCATTGCGCCAGCGCCTTGCCTGGCGCAATGTAACATTTCGCTAGGAAAATATTTTACTTGCATTAAATGAGGTGAATGGAGATGGGTGGTTGCATTTAATGCCCACCTGGGGCAATGTTTCACATTACGCCAGGCGCAATGAAACATCGCTCAGGCCAGGACCACTTTCCCTACAACCGAATCACCACTTTCTCCTCAATCAAACATTCTCCCATTCTCCCAACATCCTTAAAACATTCTACCATTCTCCCAACATTCTTAAAACATTCTCTCATTCTCCCAACATTCTTTTAAGGTTTCAAAGTACACTTTTGCTCATCATTTGGAAGTCAAATATTATCAAGAAAAAGGTTAGTTTCTAATTCTATGGCTTCATTTTTATTTAATGATTCTAGTTCATCTAGTGAGGAGCATAATGTTTATGATTATGATTATGAAGTTGTTACTCCCGTTAAAAAAAATCGATTTTTCAAAAATTATTTTGTGATGAAATAATTGATGTTGATGCCTATGATAATGTGGGTAAGGAAAAGATGAATGTGGAAGATGATGATGGGGGAAAAATATTGTTAATAAAGATAAAAATAAGATGAATGTAGAAAATGATGGTGAAGATGATGATGATGATGATGATGATGATGATGATGATGATGATGATGATGATGATGATGATGATGATGATGATGATGATGATGATGATGATGAGGCAACAAAATTTTATAGGGATTATGGTTGAAGTATCGGATTCGAGATAATAATTAGGAATACTCATAATTATTTAGGAATAAGGATCCATCATCCCGGTTTTTAATTTGTCTGAAGGGTGAAAGAACAAAACCATTGAATTTAATGGATCGTGGTAAAGGAAAACGTATTAGAGATGTAATCCCACGAACAAATTGTGAAGCCCGATTGTGCGTAGTTCATAAAGTGCAAACAAATAAATGGATTATATGTTTGGTCGAATTGAAACACAATCATGATATGGTGATACCGGAAAAGGTACAATTTTTTCAAAGGTCAAAAAACATAGATCTAATCACTAAATCAATGATTGAGTTGTTTAACAAATCCGGGATCGAGACGGAAAAAGTGAAGAAATATCTTAGTGAGACATGTGGCGGTGTTGAAAATCTTGGTTTTTTCCCACAAGACGTACGTAATGTCATACGTGACATTCGAATCCGAGTGTTTGATTTTGGAGATGCGGAATGTGGTTTGGTCTTACTACGGGAATTAGAACAAGAAACTAATTTTTGGTAAATTTTTCTGGCACAATGTATTATTGCACCTGTCGCAATGATACATTGCTCCAGACGTTTCTAATTTTTGTAGCCACCCTATTAATAAATAATAATATCAATAAAATTATTAAGACAAAAAAGTTTGTAATAAATAATAATAATAATAACAAATATTTCCGGTTTTATATAATTTAATATCTATTATAATTATTTTTGCAATTTTTCAAATTTTTCGTTAATTTTTCTTATTAATAATTCAAATAAATATTGTTTCCAATCTACAGAGTTAAAAGCACACTTCGAGAAAAAACAACATATTACACTATCAACCTTCTTTTAAACCACATCCATCAACTTAATTATATAAATTACATGTAATCAATAAAATTTTAAAAAAAAGTCGAATTTGTTACTGCATTGTAACAATGCCCCAGGCGCAATAGGTTATTTGGAGACTGGAACAATGATACATTGTCCAGGTGGTTCAAGATTTTGTAGCCACCCGTGATTGTGAAAGGATTTCCACACACATATATATATAGGGTCTTGTTCTAATAGAAACTAAATTAGAATAGAAACTAGAAACCAAACCCAAATAAAAAATTGAAGTTAATCTAATGACCAAACTAGGGGTACCCCAATACAAAAAGTTTATAATATTCTAGGATCCATTCAGCAAAAAAAATACTGTTCACGCTGATGACGTGACAGTGACGTCATCGAGTGAACAGTATTTTTTTTCTTGCTTTGTATTGGTAAGTTAATTTGTGGCATTTTTTGTGAAGGTGCCCCTGGCGGGGCCCTTAGAATAAATGAAATATAATTTATTTAGTGGTAGTTTCTAGTTTGGTTTCTATTTGACCATTAACCTATATATATATTTATATATATGTAATTTTGGATGATAAATTACCCTTGCCTTTTGAAGTAGGTATTTATCAACCTTGTTCATAGCTTGGTAGTTTTTGATGGGGGCTTAGTTTGGCCCAATAAGAACTCTAAAATAAAAAACGGAATGGTAATTTGTGCATCAATGCTAAAATATGATAATTTTTTGAAAGAGACAACTGGGCCTGAGGTTGTCCTCAGGGAAGAACCCTGAGGTTAAAAGATTTTGTTCCTATAAAACAAGTGGCCCTGTAAGGGCAATTTTGTAAATATAATTTTTTTTACAGTATGTTAGAATTTATGGGTGATAGCGTAGAGACAACTTAACTAGTACTTAGTTTATTTGTATAGGCTAAGTAGAACGTACTGTCACAGTCAGAGTGTGTTCTTGTAATCGAATAATTGCTGTAATGTAATAAGTATGTATCTTGGAAGAAGTTCATTGATATGTTCAAGCCTTAAGAGAATACATCAGTTCGACAACAATAATAAAGTTACTGTCAATACATTGATGGTAACGTTACAAGAAGACTGCATGTTGCAAGGTCACGACAGCAAGTTTCATTTGACAGCAACATTGGCTGAAGCAGGGGACAACAACATTCTCACACTTGACAACAAGTTTGGAGTTCCGACAGGAACATTGGCGGGAGCTCATACTGTCAACTACTGAATATTCCTTTGACAGCAAACTTGGAGGCAAGGGTTACTGTCTCACTGAATTATTTGATTTGGGGATTTTATCTCAGTCAAACCCCCGTGACAGTTTGAGAGATCACAAGACGAGGCTCGATAATTCAAGAGTATGACAAGTCTGCATCTACTAGAATTGTTATAGCTAATTTTGGAAAGAACCCAGAATGCCTTATGCTTAAAGATAACTCTGTTTGTATAGCATTTTAGGAAAGGTCACATGTGTGGGCAAATTGTGAGGAGCTGTCACTTGAAAACGACAACAGCTCCGCCACCCATGTGACTGAGATGCAAAAGGAAGATTAGTCTATATAGAGACACATCTCGCATTCTTTCTGTAACACCAACAAGCGATTCTCACAAGAAGTCGAAGCTTGAGAAAACCATTTTTCTCGAGGTTGTAGCAACACATTACAAAATAAATAAAACATTTATTTTGTGAGAACATCTTGAATTACTACTTGTGTTTGCAATTCTTATCTAGATAGTTTACAATCTTTATCATTGTTGTTGAGTTAAATATTTGAAATTATCTATATTGCATTCAACCCCCCTTCTGCAATATACTCCGGGACCAACAACTGGTATCAGAGCACCAGATTGATATACAAATCTGAATATCATGACGAGTATTCAGAAGTCAAGTGGTATCAAGATTCCAGTCTTTGATAAAGAGAACTACAATTTCTGGAAAAGAAAGATCTTGTTATTTATCAAAGCTACCCATCCACTATACATGGGAATCCTTGAGAATGGCCCCTTCATTCCTCAAAAGGAAGTAGCTACTGTAAATGACGAAGTCATTCCAGCCCATTGGGTTGCCAAGAGGCCTTCAGAATACACAGAGACCGAAAAGGAGAAAGTAGCCTTGGATGACTACTTACAACTTATCTTACCCGACTCTCTCACTTTTGACAAAGCCATGTGTGGTAATGTCATGGGATGTTCATCTTCAAAAGAGATGTGGAGTAATATAGAGCTGATGTGTGAAGGAAGTGAAGAGGTCCGAGAAAATCAAAGGCAAATCCTTGTATCACAATATGAAGCCTTCATGGCCAAGCCAAGCGAAGAACTCACACACATGTTTGAAAGGTTCAGTAAGCTAATAGCTGAGTTACAAATTCATGGGAAGTTTTATGATAGAAATGAGATCAACATCAAATTTTTGCTCACTCTCCCTGAGCATCTTGAGCACAAAGTCACAGCCATAAGAGAATGAAGAAACTTGAGCGATGTCTCTCTAGAAACCCTTTATGGTATGCTCAAATCATATGAACTCGAACTCTTTCAAAAAGAGCTATTCAAATTGGAACCAAAGGAAAGTTGGCAAACATGTCAGGAGCCCTTGTAGCTCATGAACCACAAGTAGCTTGTCCAAGTTAATCCTCACAAAGTTCACAACCAACACAAGTACCACCATTGAAGATTGAAGAGGTGTTGGATGACGAGGAGAAGGTGGTTCTGCAGCTCAAAGACGTTGAAGATGAAGACTTCTACACAATAGAAGAAATTGAAAGCATGGATAATCCAACCATGGCTTATATGGCTAAGAGATTCAAGAACATCAAGTTCAGAAGGGACAAGTCATACAAGCCACAGGGTCAAACATCTAAGTTCAACAAGGGGAGTTTTTCAAAAGATGCTGGTGGTGCCACAAGAGGTGGATACAAGACCGGGATGGTGGATAGGTCGAAGTTCAGGTGCTACAACTGCAATGAGCTAGGTCATTTTGCTAATGAATGCAGAAGACCAAAACAGAATCAAGGAAAAGGATTTGGAAATCAGTTTAAGAGGAATCAAGGTAAAGCCTATGTGGCTGAAGGGAAATGCTGGGATGATTCTGAAGATGAGGAAGAAGAAGAGTTTGTAAACTTGGCCCTCATGGCTAAATCTGATGATGAATCTTCTAGTTCCTCAACTCAGGTACCATCTCTAGTCTTACTTGATATGTCTAAAACTGAATACAAGCATACCATTGAAGATTTAAGTGCTGAGATGTTTAACATTCATGTTAGTTTATCTGCTGCTCAAAAAGAAATTGCTAAGTTAACTAAACAAAATGAAACTCTCAAATCTGAAAATGAAATATTATTGCTTAGAACCAGTCCTCTAGATTCGTTAGCTCAAGAGAATGCTAGATTGAAAAATGATATTGTCTGTGCTAAGGAAATAGAAGAATTTCTCAGGAATCAAATTGCAGAAAATGAGTTTAAACTCAAAGCATTTAGAAACTCTTCTAAGTTAGTCCAAGAATATCATGATAATCACACTGAGAATCAAAATGTAGGTATAGGCTTCGAGTATGGTAGAAGGCATGGAAAGGTAATTGTTCTTGATGATAGTGATGCTGTCAAACCTCATATCCTCAAAAGAGTTTACAAACCGATTTTCAAAAATCTTCAAGCTGATTTTGATGAAACCTCCCTGTTCATCAAACAAGAGCTTCTTGATGAGGATGTGTGCGTTGACAGTACACTAGATGAAGGGAAAGATACCGTCAAATCTCCCGTGACAGAAACTTTGCCAAGCAATCAGACAGAATGTTTCTAAAGTAGCTATCAAAAAGGATATGACAGAAACTTCAAAAGATACTGTCAAGAGAGAACCCAAGACAGCAACTTTCAAACCTGCTGTCAAGACAGAGGGAAAGAAAGGTACTGTCAAAGGTAGCTCGACAGCAACTTCAGAACATACTGTCAAGGCAAATGCCTACAAGCCTAAGAATAGGAATGGCAAGTTAGGAATTGACAAGAAGAATGGCTATGCTCATGTTAAAGACGCTCCTAGAAAGCTTTGCAATAATTGTGGCTCATCTCAACATTTAACATTTGTTTGTAAGAAACCCAACTAGAACAAGGTTAATGCGACCAATTTTAGTGGTAACTTACATAGAACCCCCATCATGCAAAGAGAAATGGACGTCTGTAATAATATTGACTGTATGCCATGCAAGATTGTTGTTATGAGTACTTGTTTCAATTTGCCTATTCTATCTACTGAAAGATGTTCCTATATGCAAACTGCTGAGACTTCTAAGCCTGCCTATGTTGGTAAAAAGGCAACATCCACCAAGAGAAAGACCAAGTCTAACTCTAAGCCTAAGTGGACTGTGAAAGAAGTCAAACAGGAGGATTCTAGTGTTGATTCAAATGTGAAACAGAATGATATGAATAATAATGTTGTAACTACAGGACCCAACAGAGTTTGGGTACCAGATGTAAATTAAAATCATCTATTTTGCAGGGCAAAAAGCAGAAGCGAGTCATGTGGATCATCGATAGCGGATGTTCCAGACACATGACAGGTGATATAGCCCTGCTATCACATTTTGTGGAGAAAGCCGGCCCAATCATAACTTTTGGAGATAACAGCAAAGGTTACACTGTGGGATATGGCTGTTTGGAAATTGGAAATGTTGTTATTGAAGACATTGCTCTTGTAGATGGATTGAAGCATAACCTACTCAGTGTCAGCCAGTTCAGTGACAGGGGCTTCAAGGTTGACTTTGATATAATGGTTTGCAATATCTATCACAAGAAGGATGGAAGCCTCTCCTTGAAAGGAGTCAGGAAAGGAAGCTTGTTTGTTGCAGACTTAAATTCTGTGAAGAAAGACAAGGCTTACTGTTTCTACAGTAAAGCATCAGTTGGTGAAAGCATGCTTTGGCACAAGAAGCTCTCCCATCTCAATTTGAAGAATATGAATATTCTGATGAAGAAGGATTTGGTGAGAGGACTACCTCAATAGGAATTCTATCAAGAAGGATTGTGCGAGGATTGTCAAATAGGTAAATTGAAAAGATCAGTGCACAAGTCAAAGCAAGTGAATACCAACACTGAGCCACTCAAATTAATTCATATGGATTTGTTTGGTCCAGTAAATGTTCAATCTCTTGCAAGAAAGAGATATGCCCTGGTAATGTTGGATGACTACTCGAGGTACACTTGGGTAAAGTTCTTAGAGACAAAGGATGAAGCTGCTCAAGAAATCATTGATCACATAAGAGTTCTTGATAGAACCCCGAATGCAAAAGTTCAATATCTGAGAAGTGACAATGGTACTGAGTTCAGAAATGCCACATTGGGAAACTTCTACAAGGAAGAAGGCATTGTCCAACAATTCTTCACTGCCAGGACACCATAACAAAATGGAGTTGTAGAAAGGAAGGATAGAACTCTCATTGAAGCTGCGAGAACTATGTTGAATGATTCTAAATTACCAACATACTTCTGGGCAGAAGCTATTAATACAGCTTGCTTCACACAGAACAGAACCTTGATCAGCAAAACTCATGGAAACACTCCTTACTATCTGTTAACAGGAAATAAACCAACTGTCAAATATTTTCATGTATTTGGGAGTAAGTGTTTCATGATGATTGACAACCATGAAAGGAAAGGAAAGTTTGATGCTAAAGCTTATGAAGGCATTTTCATGGGATATGGATTGGAAAGGACTGCGTACAGAGTCTATTCCATTGATCACAAACTCATTGAAGAAAGTGTAAATGTCATATTTGATGAAACCAAGTTCCCTGGATTACAAGAGGATGGTCAAATGGAGCCTCTTAGATTTGAAAATCAAGGTTACTTGGAGAAAGAAGAAGTTGTTGCTGATGAACCTACTTGCACTCAGTCCATTGAGTTTGGAAGAGATGCTGTCAACACCAATGATGTTAATCAAACTCCAGATCAATCTCAAATAATAACTCCCAATTATCAAAATGAGAATGAGTCTGGAGATGTTGAAGAACATGAAGGAGAAACCATCAATGGTGGAGAATCAACTCCTCAAAGAGGAACTGATCAAGCAGATCAAGAAAGAAGCTTGCCTAGAACCACTAAGTGGAACATAGATCACACCATCAATCTAATCATTGGTGATCCTACTACTGGTATAAGGACAAGGAGAAATGTTTCTGCTGACAGCATGTTCTCTTGCTTTCTATCTCAAACTAAGCCAAAGTCAATTGATGAAGCATTGTTGGATTCAGATTGGGTGATAGCCATGCAAGAAGAGCTCAACCAATTTGAGAGAAACAATGTATGGAAGCTGGTTCCTAGACCCAAAGGGAAATCAGTTGTTGACACAAAGTGGGTCTTCAGAAACAAACTGGATGAAGGTGGAAATGTGACAAGGAACAAAGCAAGACTAGTGGCCAAAGGATACTGTCAACAAGAAGGAATAGACTATGATGAAACATTTGCACCTGTTGCTAGACTTGAAGCCATAAGAGTTTTTCTAGCCTATGCTGCACACTGTAACTTCAAAGTGTTCCAAATGGATGTCAAAAGTGCTTTTCTCAATGGAGAGTTAGAGGAGGAAGTGTACGTTGAACAGCCACCTGGATTTGAAGATGCTAAATTGTATGACTTTGTCTACAAACTGTTCAAGGCACTTTATGGATTGAAGCAAGCCCCTAGAGCTTGGTATGACACACTCTCTACCTTTCTGCTGGAGAATCAATTTGTAAGAGTGTTGTGGATAAGACACTGTTCTACAAGCATCATGGCAAAGACATCATTCTGGTGCAGATCTATGTTGATGACATAATCTTTGGTTCTACAAATGAGAAGCTGTGTGAAAAGTTTTCTTCTCTTATGAGGAACAAATATGAGATGAGTATGATGGGAGAACTGTCATTTTTCCTAGGCTTACAAATTCATCAAAAGGATGATGGCATCTTCATTTGCCAAGAAAAATATGTCAAGGAACTTCTCAAAAAGTTCAACTTGGAAGATGCATCACCTGCCAAGACACCTATCTCTACTGCAACCAAACTGGATTTGGATCCTAAAGGAAAGAAAGTGGACTCTAGTACCTACAGGGGCATGGTGGGATCATTGCTATATCTAACTGCTAGCAGACCAGATATTATGTTTGCTACATGTCTTTGTGCAAGGTTTCAAGCTGATCCAAAGGAGTCACACTTGGTAGCAATCAAGAGAATCTTTAGATATCTCAAAGGTACTCCAAATTTAGGCCTTTGGTATCCTAAAGATTCTGGATTTGATCTGATAGGATATTCGGATTCAGACTATGCTGGATGCAAGATTGACAGAAAAAGTACAACAGAAAGCTGTCAATTTCTTAGTGGAAGATTAGTGTCATGGTTTAGCAAGAAGCAACATTCTGTGTCTACCTCAACTGCAAAAGCTGAATACATTACAGCTGGAAGTTGCTGTGCTCAAATTCTTTGAATGAAAAATCAGCTAATGGATTATGGTTTAGAGTTGTCCAATATTCCCATTTATTGTGATAACACCAATGCCATAGCCATCTCAGATAATCCAGTTCAACACTCTAGGACGAAGCACATTGATATCAGACATCATTTCATCAGAGAGCATGTTGAAAAGGGATCTGTGAAACTGATTTATGTTCCAACAGAAAAGCAACTTGCAGACATCTTCACGAAGCCACTAGATGAAGCAACCTTCAACGGGTTGGTAAGTGAATTGGGAATGCTAAATATGGTATGTTAACTTAGTAGTTTTTACATTTTCAAAGTGGTTAAATCGCAGCTTGTGACCGTAGCTTTCAATGTTACTGTCATCAGAAGTTACTGTCTTATGTGCTACTTGTTTGTTGACAGCATGTTTTCTATGACTATGCTAAATTCAAATTACATGCCTGTTTTAAATTATGCAATGAGTAGTCACGTGACATTAACTTAATTCACACGCGTGTAAGTGATGAGTAGTCGTGTCATTTGAAATGTACCAGGGTATTTGTCATACTTTTAGTTTAAAGTTTAATACTTTATTAAAAGGAAGCGTGTAGGAAGCTCTAGAGTCACTTAATGTGTTATAAATAAGACCGAGGTCAAACCCTTATTTCTCACTTAACACACTCAAAGAACTCTAGAGAATAAGAGGAAGGCGTCGGAGATGTCAACTTCAGGAGACTCCAACTCTTCCAAAGCTGAAGAGGTGATACTGAAGCCAGAGGCTGCTGCTGCTGAGCACCCTCTTGATCCCTTCTTTGATAAGCTTCAAGCTTATCTGGATGCAAAGGGGATTACTGAGGAGAAGGAGATAGAGAAGGTCGTTGAGCAGCTATTGGTGGAAGCTCTTGCGGAGCTTAATAAGAAATGATGTTCAGTTCTTAAGAACTACCTTGTACTGTTTTTAAGTTTTTTTTTAATAAAAAGTTCATCGTTTCATCTCCCAAGTATTACTGATAATTTTACCCTCTCATCTTAGTTGTTTGTTGTATGCATGTGCTTGTGTGTATGGATGTATGTGGATGTGTGCCTGCTTAACAAATATGTGCTGAAATCGATTAAAATGTTAATTGGTAATTTTACTTTTAAGCAATGGGCAAAGTCGATTAAAATTCATGACACAAATTATTTCCACACAAGTTACAGTCAATAAGTGAAGATGCTGTCACGATGTGCCTTGACAGCAAGTTCCTTATCAGCAATGGAAAAAGTTTCTGTCATAAAATTTAAAGGAAATTGTATAAATTGCTTAATGGTGACAGCATGTTCTTGCGGCGATGTTACTGTCAAGCAAAACTTGCTGTCATCCTCCTAAATTACTAATGAATTTGTTACAGCGCACGGGTTACTGTCAAGGTTAGTGGATCGATTTAATTGGGACTTTACCTCCATTATTTACAGCCACTAAAAAGTAACTACCCACAACACCACGTGACTGATTAATGTGCTAAGACATTACTACTTTCCCTTCTTCAGTAAAACATTTTCTATTTTCATGTAAGCAACTGTCAAACACTCAACATAACCTTTCTCTCTCAAAAGAAAAAATCTCTCTCTCCCAAAACTCAAAGCAAAAATGGCACCCAAACAATCATCTTCTCAAACAAACTTTGCTGGTATTCTCTCTGCTGGAGATGTTGGTGAAGGTTTCAAAGGACTCGTATCCTTTTTAAACAAGTCTTATCTAGGTCATGCTATAACCTCTACTCCATCTTTGGAACTAGAAAGACTTGAAGAATTCTGGAAATCTGCCTTTGTTCTAGGAGGTGCAGGTAAAGACACCATAAACTGCAAAATCAAAGTGGTTACCTGCATCCTCACAATAAAAGGTATTAACGAAGCTTTGGGAACTGGACGGCAAGCTAAAGAATCATACAAGGAACTTGAAAGTGATGAAACCCTGAAGAAGTTTTTCTTGAAAATTGGGTATTCTGGTCCTGTCCTCGAAGAGGGTACAACATTTTGGTACTCAACTGGTGAAATGGACAGAAAGTTTTTGAGAAAAGAATGGAGCATGATTTTTGATGTCATGGTGAAGGTTTTCTCAACCAAAACCACTGGTTGGAATGGAATTCCCTCCTACATCAAGAAGCTCACTCACTCTTTAGTCCATGGTTACAAAGTGGATGTTGGAAAGCTGCTTATGAGTCAACTCAAGTCAGCTCTGAGCAGGAAGGTACATGTCTATCCTCGCTTTCTTACAATGTGTTTAAATTCATTATGTGGTATTGATGATAATGCATCTCTAATCATGGAATGCAATGTTTTGAAAAGAAATACACACACATCACTCAATTCACAAAATTTGAATGCACATATTCCACTCTGTTTCACCAACACATGGCTGATCAAGAGCCTAATCTTGATTTTGAACTACCTTCTTGGTATGTTCATTTCTCCCTTGAGAATGAAGCTGAATTAGACCCAAATTCAGTTAACCCACATTCTACACCATTCGTTCCAATCAGACCTTCCAGTTAAACAAAAGCCATAAAAATATCCTTGCAAGAATCCAAGAAAAGACCCTTGAAAACTGGAGTTTGAGGTAGTTCTGAGAATGTTGAGGGAGAAACTGCACCAGGTGCAGCAAATAAGGATGTTAGTAAAAGTGAACCCACGGTGGTTCCTCTTGAGTCTAAGAAGAAGAGAGCTAAGAGGGAAAAAACCACTATCAGCCACCCCTCAGTCTCACAAAAGGCTGTGGAGGATAAAATGGAATCAAACACATCCCTAGGTGCTTCTTCTCAACAAGAAGTATCTATTTAAACTGGCCTGTCTCCCAACGCATCCTGTAAAGAGTCAGCATAACCTCATGTACTCACTCATGAGGAGCCTACACTTGTAGAAATGCACATGCAGTTAGGGCACAGTGAGGGTCATGAAACTTCTACTCTTGATGTTCCACAAGTTATCTCTGTGGAACAGCCAGAAATCTCTTCTATACCATTACCTTCTTTATTCTCTAATCCATCAATTGTTTCTTCTCAACAACCTAGAGAAGGGGACAGTCCCAACCCTTCAGGTTTTGATCATCCATCTCAAGTCATGGATGAGCCCCCATCAAGTGGTCCACAAGAACCCATTTCTCAAAGTGAAATGGATACCACTTCCTCAAACACTGAGCTAGATCAAGATGGCAATCTGCCAGAAAATGAAACAACCAACATCTTGGTTGACCTCCGAAAAGTAACTGACCTTCAGGAAGTTGCTGTCACAGCCTCAGCTGCTGTCAAAGACACCACAAAAGTTGCTGTTAACCCACCTGTGGACAGTAACATTTTGGGCAAAGATGCTGTCACCTCTGCACAGCTTGATCAAGATTCAGTAATTGTTGAAGATGCTTCTGATAATGATCATGTGCCAATTACTGAAGATTTAGTAATTGTTGAAGATGCTTCGGATAATGATCATGTGCCAATCTCTACTTACAAAAAGGTAAAATCTAAACCTTCTCTTTCAATGCATGTAAGTACTGCTCATACCCATGCATCTAGGATGAGTGAGGGAGTGCAAAAGAAAAGAGAGATAAAAGAAAAGAGAAGTGGGCATAAAAATGAGAGGCAGCCAAATGAGCTGGCAAAAGGAGAAGGACTTGAGCATGTCCAGAGTGAATTTGAGGGAACCCCACACAAGAAGGCACTAGGCCTTGAGAGTCATTCTATGAGGAGTGATGAGATCACTCAGAAAAACAATGAGAGTGTGAGACACCCCATAGCCTCCTTGCCTCAGTCTTTTCCTTTCTCATAAAAAAGGTTAAGGTCTGATGGTCCTTCTAAACAAGCTGAATCAAGGTTGAAATCCCTTGAGGACAGAAGTGCATCCATGGAAGCTAAACTTAATGCTCTGTCCGCCATGGTAGCTACTGGCTTTGCTGAGATTCAATAAAATCTGTTATCGTTTTCTGTTGTCCTTAGTGCTGTCAACTTAACTAAGGGGGAGAAAGTGGTAGATCAGAATAAAGTGCAAAATCAGAATACTGTAAGTCCAGTAGAGAAGGAGACACAAGGTGGAGCAACTAGCGAGGGGGAGTCTAGAAGAGAGGGGGAGCAAATGGAAGAAGGTGGAGATGGAAGTAAGGGGGAGCAAAATGCAAATGAAGATAGAATCTTTGGTGAAGAGTTGAGAGTTAGTGGAATTGGTGAATCTGTTGAAGTAGATGGTGAACCAATGTTGGTAACTAAAAAAATATTGGAGCAATTACAAAGGGCTCAAACATCAACATTGCCTCCTCTGAAAATCAATGAACCAGCTCCTGAAGTCATGGAAACTCCACTGCAGAAACATTGGAGAGAAATAAAAGAAGCCAACAGACTCGGAAAAGGCAAAGGCAAAATGCCTGAAATGGTAAATCCTACAACAGGATACATTTGGTCTGATGGAAGTGAATATAGTCCTGAAGAGACAGAAACGATGATGGTTAGCTACATGAAGAGTACTTTGCAGAACAAAGATGAAGAATTCAGTGCATTGGTGAATAGTGCCATAAAAGAGGCAGGAGAAGTATATACAATACTGTCACCAATACTGAAGGACAAAATAACAAGTATCGCTGTGAAGGTGAATCTGGAGAAAAGATGGGCAGTTGATGTTTATCTGAAAACTGGCATCTCTATATTCATTACAATGCAGCTACTGCAGAGTCTGCAAGCTAGAGTGCTGAATGCCATGGGAACGAAAGTGAAAGCAAATTCTACAATATTCAATAACGATCTGCTAGCTCAAATTAAAGGTCTTGTTGAAGAAAAGCTACCAGAAGTGATTGAAGAACCCTATGGTATTTGCTACAGAACAACCACAAGCATAGGAGCTAAAAGGATTGGACTTCTGATCCTAAGTGAAGAACCCAGATTGCACACTAACACAATCATGGGAGTGCTGAATCAGATCCTCAAATCTAAGATAAACAGAGACAAAGTCAAGGTTGTCAAAGCTATTCACAAACTGCTGGCAAAGAAAGATGATAGTCTTAGCTCTCAAGTGAAGAAATTGATTTCTGAAGCTAATGCCAGAAGAAGTAAGAGTGGTGGAAGCTGCACATATGATGACTGTTAACACAAAATCACGCAAGCGTACGTGGTCACAAGTAATACATGAATAAGTCGAGTTCGTTCCCAGAGGGATCTGGTTTAGATTTAATTCAGTCAATGTTCCTATGCAACAATGTATGGTTATTACTCACTGCTAAGACAATTAACAAGATTGGGATTAACTAAAATTAACTAAAAAGGAAATTAACAAACTAAGAATTACTTAACTAATATGAATTGGAATCGAATTACTTCTACAAGAGTAAACATGGGATCCTAACTTCATTAAATACTTCGCTTAGATCTGACGCCTTTAATCACTATATGCAATGGTTATGATATCTGATCGGATATCATAACCATTGCACATAGTGATTAAACAATTTAAAAATACTCTACGAATCATGTTGATAAACAATCATGAACCTATGCTAGCATGGCAAGTTCTAAATCTCAAGATCCACTTTCACTTCACAAGAGATTAACAAATTATATGTTCGCGACGCATCTATCAATTAAGCATAACCATACGAGGATATCAAGAATTCAACACACATAAATCTTTAAAGCAATCAAACTACTAAGCTACGTAAATAAATCCATTAGAATCCCATGACAACGATTAGTTCATAATTGAACCGTTCGTCACCATGGGATTTGATGAAACCATGATAAAAACAAAGTATAAAAAGATGCAAATAAACCTAAGTAATTGATATGTAATGGTGATACAAATTACAATGGTGGGATGTGTTTAAATAGGCTCTAGAAGTCTTGCCCAACAAGGAAACTACATTACAAAACTAATAGAATTTGACTTGTTACAGGAAACTACCAAAAATAGGTTTACAACTCGAATTAGGGCAAAACTGTCAAAATTTAGCGAAAACTGGCGTAGGTTGCGCGGCTGGGCGCGCAAGTTGCGCGGCTGCTCACTGTTCTGAGTGATTCTGGCATAGTCTACGCGAGGGTGGCATAAGTTGCGCGGTAACATTCTGTCCAACTGCTTGAAATTGCCCTCATTCTTCGTTTCAACTCCGAATTGCATTCCGTTTCTTCCGGCAATCTCGCAACGCGATGAACTTTCATTCTAGCCTTCAAATTCCACCTTGCAATCACATTGAAATGCTCTTTCCTCTTCTAGGGTCACTTCCTGCACAACTCACTAAAACACATCAAAACTACAACAAACTTGAGGCCAACTGAATCAATTTAAGCCGAATTGAAGCGATCCAAGTAGATATAAAATCCACTTATCACACCCCCAAACTTAAATCGATGCTTGTCCTCAAGCACAACAAATATACAACTAACTTGAAAGGCAGAGTGTGTAAACTTGTAACACTATAACTAATGTAACTCAAACTAAAGGAAAAGATACTTAACCAGAAGACAATCAAGAACAAGAAGTCACAAGAAATCAACACTAAATGAAGACAAGGTAATTGATACAATTCAACATGTTAACTATGACCAATCCAAGAAGAAATCATTGAGAGAAGTTCAAGTCAAAGTTGTTCATGCCTCAGTGATTTGGAAAGCCAAGAATCAAGATCATAACTATCAGTATCAATAAGACCAATTGATTTCAAGTGAACAAGAAGGAAAGCAAATATTGGAAAGCCACATTTCTAATTGGATATGGTAATTTATTCAAGAAGCAAAAACCCTATCAAGACTAGTCACTTATGAACCAAACCGTTGCATCAAGTGTCAGGACATTGATAGCAAGTTTATGTCAGTAATAAAGATCCATATTCAAGAACTTAGTGAAGAACAAAGAAGACATGAAGATATCACAAGTTCAAGATGTGCATTGAAGTTTCAAGTTGAAGACCAGAATATTTTCTAAGTACTAAATATTCTAGATGGCCAAGTAGAAGTTTCTAAGTAGAAGTTCTACTTAGAACTTCGAGATGGCTAAGTAGAAATTCTCAAGTAGAAGTTCTACTTAGAGTGCAGCTTCAACATGACACATGGCATCTTCTGATTGGCAGATTTCCAAGCTTTCAAGATAAGGCAAGATTTATGTGGACATCATTGGGCCACGTACATCTTAGTCTTTGAAGACTACAGGACATAGATTACATGTAGTATAAATAGAAGTACTTGTGTAATGTTTTAGTTAGTGAGCAATTCTTAAGAAAAACACAAGAGAAAAAGAGAGAGTGCATTCACAGAGCTTAGTATCATTCACTTCTCTCTGAACTTCTGTTATACTTTGTAATGAATGTTGTAGCAACCATTTCAAGTTATATATAAGACATATATTTCTTGAATCTGTGTGTTCATTTATTGCATCGTATTTATTGCTTCTCATATTCGAAAAGTTGTATTCACTCCCCCTCTACAACACATTTGGACCTAACAATTGGTATCAGAGCTATATGTTTAACATACAAAACATAGATCCTTGTGTTGAGTAGAAGAATCGTGAGTTTTCATTTTCTAGATCTACTTTTCATTTTCTTGAAAAGTGTGCCTTAAATCGTTTGTATTGAAAACTCATCTGAATAATTATTTAAATGCTCCAGGTGTGATTATTTAGCTTGGATGTATTTTAATTAATTTTTGTGAATTAATCTGGGTACTTTCATATTTGGTGTTCTTGAGTGTTCATCATCTGTTCTTATCAAAGAAGACAACCCAACAACTTTTTGATCTCCTTTTCAAACAGAAAAATAGTAAAAGAATAAAAAAGGTGTTTTTGGACTTTGTGAATTGCATTATTCACGGCCGAAAGTGAACAAAACATATTCATTACCTAGCACGTGGGTTAGGTGAGTAAAGCATTCAAAGTCAAAAGGTGTTAAAGAGATAATATTGTTTATTCAATATTAAAGTAATCTGCAGAAAAATTATTCTAAGGACAAAAATTTCTACATAGAATTTCTACTTGAGAATTTCTACATAGAATTTCGACTTGGACAATTTCTACTTGGTGATTTCGACTTGAGCAAAATTTCTACTTAGAGAAATTTCGACTTAGGCAAAAGTTCTACATAAATATTCTCCATAGCCTAGTCTTGGGTACTTAGAAACTTTTAGTGACCAGAATTGAGATGGCTCCTAAAAATGCATTCAAGATCCCAATGTTCAACAAAGATCACTATGAAGAATGGGTTTTCAGAATGAGACTATATCTAGAGACTGTTAACCCTGAATATCTGGAAGTCCTTGACAAGGGTAAATTTGTCCCAATGGTGGTTATTCCTGCACATACGGAAGGAGGAGTGGTTATACCACCTCGGTCTGAGCCTAAAAAGGTCTCGGAGTTTTCGGATGCTGACAAGGAACAAATAGCTTATGATACTGCCATACGACAAACCTTGATGGAATCTCTTGATCATGAAATGTTCAACATAGTCAAAGGTCTGACTACAGCGAAGAAGATTTGGGACAAGATAGAAGTTGTCGTGGAAGGATCTGCAGAGGTCAGAAGCAACAAGACACTCATACTCAAGATGGAGTATGACACCTTTAGAATAAGGAAAGGAGAAGGCATAACAGATGTCTACCTACGATTTAGTCAGTTGGTATTGGATTTGAATCTGAGAGGTGTAACTCTCCCCATGGTTGAAACTAATACGAGATATCTGAGGAACCAGCCAAAAAGCATTGAACATAGGGTCTACACAATAAGAGAAACCAGAGATTTGCATACAACTTCTCTGGAAGAATATTATGGAATATTAAAGACCTATGAGCTGGAAACACTTCAAGATCAAGCATGGGACAATGATTCAAAGGGAAAAGAAAGTGCATCAGGATTAGTTGCTGATGAGGAAGAGTCTAAGAAGGCAATGGTTACAGCAAAGCCTAAATCATCACTTGCACCACATCAAGTTGATAATGATGACGAGTGCGCATCTGACAGTGATGATGACTACTACACCCAAGAAGAGCTGGACAACATGGACGATAGTGTCGTGGCATACATGGCAAGGAAGTTCAGCAACATGAGATTTAGAAAGAGCAACCAACCACAGAGAAAATCTTCATCTTATTATCGGGCTGCTAGGGGTGGTGGTAATTCGTCAGGCTACAAAGGAAAAGGCAAGAATACCAGCTACAAATCTCCTTTTGATTTCAAAATGAAGTTCAAATGCTATAATTGTGGTGAAGCTGGACACTTTGCCTCGGACTGCAAAAAGCCTAAACAGACTTATCCAAAAGAGACATATGAAGCCCTCAAAAGCAAGTATGAAGCACTGGTGAAGGAAAGACATGGAAAACGAGCTTTATTGGTGACAGAAGGAAGAGCTTGGGATGATTCAGATGAATAATCTGCATCAGAATCATGCACAATGTGGTCAACCTAATTGTATGCCATGCACTTTTAACATCATGCAAACTTTTGTGCATTTAATGAATGCATCTAGCCAGTCATGCTCAAATACTGTTGCTAGTTCAAATATCAAGAAAAAGTATGGGAGAGCCAAGACTGTCAGTCCTCCTAAAGTTAGGAGTGACAAACCTTCTCCTAAGACTGACAAATCTGTCAAGTCTGAGAAAGGAAAGGAGATAGTCGAAAGCTCTAGTAATGTAAAGAAAAGTGCATCTCCTGTTGTTAAATCTGTTGATTCTCGATCTTATCGAAAAGCCGGGCCCAATCAAAGTTAGGTTCCGAAGAATGTCTAACCAATCTGTCATTGCAGGGCATTAAGCAGAATAGAAATAAAGTCATATGGGTGCTAGACAGTGGAGCATCGAGGCATATGACTGGAAACAAGTCCCTGCTTACAGAGTTGGTTATGAAGGCTGGCCCTTATGTTACCTTTGGAGATGACAGCATAGGTGTGACAAAGGGTTATGGCAAACTGAAAACTGGCAATGTCATCATAGAAGATATTTCCTATGTTGAGGGACTAAAGCACAATCTGTTGAGTATAAGTCAATTCTATGACAAAGGTTACGAAATTGTCTTCAACAAGAAAGGTGTATCAATCACTCACATCAAGGAAGGCTCACTAGCTTTGAGAGGAGTTCGAAAGGCAGATCTTTTTGTTGCAGATATGGATTCAGCAAATCAGGATGAGGTCACCTGTTTCTACAGCAAAGCCTCGGATGATGAAAGCTGGTTATGGCACAAAAAGTTATCTCACTTAAACTTCAAAACGATGAATGCTCTCGCGAGGCGAGAACTGGTGAGAGATCTACCTCAAATGGAGTTCGCTCCGAAAGGACTCTGTGAAGCTTGTGAAATGGGAAAGTCGAAGCGAGCATCGCATAAAAGCAAAGAAATTTCTAGTATTACTGAGCCTCTGCAACTTCTTCATATGGATTTATTTGGCCCAGTGAATGTCCTATCTTTGTCTAGGAAAAGATATGCTTTGGTAATCGTGGATGACTTCTCCAAGTATACATGGGTATTGTTCGCAATGACGAAAGATGAAGTACCTTTCTTAATCATTGATCATATCACTCAAATTGAGAATGTTTCAACACTTACTGTGAAGACGATTAGATCAGACAATGGCACTGAATTCAAAAACGTAGTGCTAAATGACTTCTGTGTATCTAAGGGAATACGTCGTCAGTATTCAGCCCCGAGAACTCCACAGCAAAATGGAGTAGTTGAAAGGAAGAATAGAACTCTGGTTGAAGCAGCAAGAACTTTGTTGTATGATTCAAAACTTCCTTTGTATTTCTGGGCCGAAGCAGTGAGTACCGCTTGTTACACTCAAAATAGAACCTTGATCATAAAAGATAAAGAAAAGACACCATGTGAGCTAATGAACAACAGAAGACCAACAATCAAATACTTTCATGTCTTCGGAGCAAAATGCTATGTGCTTATAGATGATGAAAATCTAGGCAAGTTTGCAGCAAAAGCTCGTGAAGGAATCTTTGTTGGTTACTCTACAGACGTGGTGGAAGCTTATAGAGTGTTCTTGGTGAATGATCGAAAAGTGACTGAAAGTTACAACGTCAGATTCGACGATACCAAACTCTCATCAATTTCAAGAGATTCTAGTGAACCTGAGTCCCTAAAATTTCAGAATCTGGACTTAGAAGATCTTGAAGATGAACCTGAGTTGGTTGTTCCATTAAATGTTCGAAGTGTACATGAAGAACCTGAGTCTAGTGAACAAGCTAATTCAACAAGATCAGGGGAGACTTCTTCAGTACGAACCGGCAACAACTCAGGGGGAGTAAATAACAACTCAAGGACTACTGTTCAAGGCTCGAGTTGAGTTGACTCTAGTTCTGTAGGAGCTGGCACTAACTCAGGGGGAGTTAGTGAAAATAATCAAAGCAGTCAGCACCCCAACTCAGAAAGTCAAGCTGAATCATCAAGACAATTTCCAGGTGAACGGGTATGGAATAGAGACCATCCGTTTGAGTTAATTATTGGTGATCCAGATGCTGGTGTGACTACTAGAAGAACTGCAAGAGCTGACATGGCTAATATCTCCTTATATTCTGGGTTCTTATCCAAGCTTGAACCTAAAGAAATAGAAGAAGCTCTTGGTGATGCTGATTGGGTGATTGCAATGCAAGAGGAACTCAATCAGTTTGAAAGGCAGAAAGTTTGGAAACTGGTACCCCGACCAAAGAACAAATCCGTAATTGGAGCTAGGTGGGTATTCAGAAATAAACTGGATGAAAACGGACTTGTAACACGAAACAAGGCTCGTTTGGTTGCAAAAGGTTATTCTCAGCGAGAAGGAAATGATTATGATGAAACCTATGCACCAGTTGCAAGACTTGAGGCAGTCAGGATGTTCTTGGCATTTGCAGCACATAAGAACTTCAAGGTTTTCCAGATGGATGTGAAAAGTGCCTTCCTGAACGGAGAGTTAGAAGAAGAAGTGTATCTGGAACAGCCGCCTGGCTTCGTTGATCCAGAACATGCAGATTTTGTGTATCTACTCTTCAAATCTGTCTATGGCCTCAGGCAATCCCCAAGGCGATGGTATGAAACCCTATCCCTATTCTTAATTGAAAATGGTTTTGTTAGGGGAGTACTTGATAAAACATTGTTCTATAAAGTTGTGAGAAATGACTTAATACTTGTTCAAGTATATGTGGACGATATTATTTTTGGGTCATCAAATGAGCGCTTGTGCGAGAAATTTGCCAACCTAATGCAGGAAAAATATGAGATGAGCATGATGGGAGAGCTGTCCTTCTTCCTTGGATTACAGATCAGTCAGAGAAGAGATGGTATCTTTATCTGTCAATCTAAGTACGTCAGAGATTTACTCAAGAAGTATAATCTAGAAGATGCATCAGCAGCTAAGACTCCCATGGCAACAGCCACGAAGCTTGATGAAGACAAATCAGGTAAATCAGTTGACATCACAAGCTATCGAGGTATGATTGGCTCACTCCTCTATTTAACTGCAAGTAGACCAGATATAATGTTCGCAACTTGTTTATGTGCAAGGTTCCAAGCGGATCCTAGAGAATCACATCTCGTAGCCGTCAAAAGAATTTTTAGGTATCTCAAGGGCACACCAAATCTAGGGATTTGGTACCCAAGAGATACAGGTTTTAATCTTATTGGATATTCGGATTCAGACTATGCAGGTTGCAGGATTGATAGGAAAAGCACATCTGGTGCTTGCCAATTTCTTGGCAGAAGATTGGTGTCCTGGCAAAGTAAAAAACAACATACAGTATCTACTTCTACTGCTGAAGCTGAGTACATTGCTGCTGGAAGCTGTGTAGCTCAAATACTGTGGATGAGGAACCAATTGAAGGATTATGGCATGGAGCACAAGAAAATTCCAATCATGTGTGACAACACAAGTGCCATTGCCATAACCAACAATCCTGTAGATCACTCAAGAACCAAGCATATTGACATCAGGTATCATTTCATAAGAGAACATGTCGAGGAGGGGACTGTGGAGCTACATTTTGTGCCCACAATGCAACAAATTGCAGATATATTCACCAAACCTCTTGATGAAGTAACATTCAATAGGTTGGTTGGTGAATTGGGAATGCTAAACACAAGTTAGTAAAGCCTTCTATCTGTAAAATCCATGTTTATGTTTGTATGTGCAAGCTAATCAATCATTATGTGTTTAGACTTTAAAATGCCTAATTAATGATTGTTATAGTTTGCATATAGTGTGATTTTGCATGAATTCATTGTGTTTTAAGTGTCTTTTATAGCACAAATCTGTGAATTTATGCTTGTTAGATTGCATGATCATAGGGGGAGTTAAATTCATAATATTCTAAATATTGCATGATTTTTAGATGAATTTACCTTTGATTTTCATGTAATTAGAGGCCTTAGAATTGAAAAACTTCAAAATTTCGAGTTAGGTTCTATCTCG
The DNA here is from genome assembly GCA_036435485.1 of Saposhnikovia divaricata. Taxonomy (NCBI): domain Eukaryota; kingdom Viridiplantae; phylum Streptophyta; class Magnoliopsida; order Apiales; family Apiaceae; genus Saposhnikovia; species Saposhnikovia divaricata. The sequence goes on along the minus strand of CM071597.1, from coordinate 58,544,335 downwards.
AAACTCATCTAGAAATTCGACTTGAATTTCGACTTAAGCTGTCAGAATGAAGTTTTTGAAAAATTCTAAGTCTGGGAAGAATTTCGAGTTGGCTATCTCGAAATTCGACTTCGAGTTCGAGTTACCAGTGTGCCTAGTTCTATCTTCAAAATATTCGAGATAAATTCTATCTCGAATTTTATCTCTAAAGCTGAGATGAGGTTTCTATTTAAGGGAATATTTTGAAAAGAACTGAGAATTAACTTCGAGTTAGTCTATCTCGAAACTCAACTCGAATTTCGACTTGGTGTTCGAGATAGAGTTCTCAGTTAAGCTAAAGGGAATTTTTCGAGTTACACTCCTAACTCGAAACATATCTTGAATTACCCTGTACTTTTTGGTTCAAGGGGGTATTTTGGAAAGAATTTGAGATTAACTTCGAGTTAGTCTATCTCGAAACTCAACTCGAATTTCGACTTGATGTTCGAGATAGAGCTCTTAGTCTATCTCGAAACTCAACTCGAATTTCGACTTGATGTTCGAGATAGACTTCTAACTCGAAAAGTATCTTGAATTTCCTTGTTTTTCTTAAGAAGGGAATTTTCCAAGTTTACTACAAATCAATAATCTTCAAGATAGGATTTCCCTATAGTTTCTGTTGTAAAATTGGTTAAAGTGCTTATTTGTGCATAATTGTTCGAGTTAACCTCTATCTCGAACTTTATCTCGAAGTTCGACTTGATGTTCGAGATAGAGATGTTCGAGATAGAAATGTTCGAGATAGAGTTCGACTTAGATGTCCCCTGTATGGACTTAGTACTTTTCACATTTTTTAACAGGGACATTTTTGTCATTTTACAATCATATATATATACATCTTTAACCCGATGCATCATTCACTTTACCTAATTCTAATTTTCACAGCAGCCTCTTCACAAAACAAGGCGATTTCATAACTTCATACCATTAATCTGTGTTTTGTGATTAAACTCATACTAATCACGAATTACTGCCAATTTTTGGACTAATCTTGACTGTGTTATCCTTAATCTTTGTGTTGGTGTGTTTTGTGTTCATCCATATACACGCGCATATACATACACACGAACATATATTGTTTGTGTACTGTTCATAAAACGTGATTTCATATTCACCATTCATAAACACACACGATTTCACTGGTACACACGAATATTCATCTTCTTTGAATATTCAGATTCAGTAATTGGCTTTTGATTGTTCATCCCGTAGTTTAATTTTCTCTAAGGGACTTTTGTTCTTTTTGATAAATTAAAAGGGATACATCATTTAATTCGTAAATTATTTGTTTTTCAAAATTAAAAAAAAAATTCACATCTTTTAAAGAAAAACATTTAATCAAAATGGCTCACCAATTTTCACTTGCTAAAAACAATTTTTATAATATTTCTACGGAAATTGGTGATCAACTCCCGCGGTTTAAGTTTTGGATACGATTTCTCAATTTGTACTCCAAAGCTAGCCATGCTTTTACTGCTAAACCTACACTAGTACATGATGCTTTACAGCAGTTATGGACTAGTGCGGTTACTTTTGGGAGCAAATCAACCCCCTTTGGTTTCAGGTTTACCTTAGCGGGTCAGGAATATGAGGTGACCGAAGAAATTGTCAACAGGGTTCTGGGATTTCCAATTAAAGATGCCTATGATCCAGAACCTACTGCTGCAGAACGCCTCAGATTCTTTGAAGAAATTGGATGTTATCCCCCAAAAGGCCCAATCACGGGAAATATCCAAAAACAATTCTTCCATGTGGAATGGAATTACTTTTTCGAGGCCATCACACGATGTTTTCGGGCACGCGAAAAAGATTTTCATCAAATTCCAATTCCAATGCAAACCTTTGCAGTTGCCCTAGCAAGAGAACTGGATATAAACTATGGACGCATAGTTCTCTCTGAAATAGTGGGCTCAATGGGATCTCCTGCAAGCAGAGACCTCGCTACAACTGATGTCGTCTGCTGGTTTCCTCGGTTTCTTCAAATGCTGATCAATGACTTAATACCGAAGGATGCTCTTGCTGTTAGACAGGGATTTGCCAGAAGCTCAACATCTGCATTGCTAGGGATGGGCACTAAGTCACTTTCAACCATTGCTAATCAGGATAAACATCAAGGTAAACCAATGTCTACTCCTGAAAATCTTCAAATGTGGCTTAGATATGATGCAGGAGTTACCAATTTGGAGGCATCATCACAAGTTTCATCACATGCTCAAAATCCATCTGTTCATGCTGAGGCATTTGATGAGATTCCTGATGAGGAAAGCGATGATGCACAAGGTAATCAATCAGGTAATCTCTCCATGCATACTATTCATTCCTCCTCCTATGTATCTGATTCCGCGACCCAAGAGACTGCTAACCCGCAGGATCTATCCCAGGGTGAGAGCCATATTTCTGACTCTGAGTCTGACACACATTCCTATTCTCTATCACCCTTGTTAACGGAAGTCAGAAAGCCAGCACGTGTCTATGTAGAAACTTATGAGGAGAGTGAAACCGAAGAGCAGCAACTTATTCGAAAGAAAGCCAAACTTTTCCACGCTGCTACTTCACAACCACAGTCAAACCCTAGCGTGTCACACGCAACCACTCCTCCTCACGCGAGTGGTTCACCCCTTGAACAATCTGCACATAGGGATTTTGATTTTGGTGAGGATGATGTACCTCTTGAAGATACTGTTGCTTCAAGAGGACATGAAGTCTTAAGAACTTCAGCCGTACCTTCACCGGTACGTACTGATGCTGCAAAGAGGATCGGTTCTGATGTTGTACAAGAACACTTTGCAGCCGCTCAGCCTGAGATTCCAACTCAGGAACAAACAGAATTTGATCCCATAACTGTCAACAACATTTCTTATCAATTCTCTGTAGGTACTGCTTCATTATTTGGATCAATCATTGAAGACATACACGAGCGTGAGACAGGGAGTGTGTGTGAGAGGTTAGGGAGAGAGGGACCTTCATTTTCATGGCCCGAAACCGAGCGTCCGCTGATCTTGTCAAGGAACCAGAAGTTGAGCCGTCTGTTGATGAAGAGGCTCTGAGGATGAGGAAGGGTAAGGCAGTAATGGTTGATGAACCATTTATTGACCTGAGTCATCAGGAAACAGTACAGGAGGTACTTGACTCAGATTCTGACATGGAAGACGTACCGTTGGCACACGCTATAAAAAGATCTTTGAAGGAACAAGGTGGAGGTGCTGGGATGTCTTCCGGAATGCCTGAAGAATTTCCTGTTGATGAGGAAACCCTTAAAGCTCAACAGTTAGCCTTGGAACAAGCTCAGTTCCATAAAATGAAGATGATGCAAGAACATGCTGCATTCCTAGAAAAGAAGGGTGAGCTACAAGGGAAGCAGTATGAGTATGAGCTTGCAAGGCTAGCTGATCCTCAAGTTGATCTGGACAAACGAAGGATAGGGCAGAAATGGGATGAAGCAAGGAAGATAATGATGGGACCTTGTGCGAAAGGAGTTCATAACAAGGATGCAGATGATCTGTTCTACAACTTGAATTTGCAGAATCCAATGACTGGGGACTATATAAATGCTTAGAAGAGATTAATTTCTAAAGTCAGGGTTGGATACAATGCAAATCTTAAGGAGTGGCAGGTTATCTTGTCTTTGGTAGAAGGAGTCCCAACATCTTTCTTATATGTGGATGACCAATTCATTATGAGAAGATCTGCGTCAGAGTTGTTCTTGCTAGCGACTAAAATTCAATACTCTCAATCTGAGGAGCTAAGCATTCTGTACAGGGATCAGTTAATGCAGCTAGCAGAGGACAAGGGTCCAGAATTCTCAGCATATCCAAATTTTGTCCGGATGGTAGTTGACGGAAAGATGAAGAGGGTTAGCATGGAGGAAAATGATCTAATGGAGATTTCAGTAGAATCTCTCAAAGCTGTCTGTAGACAAATGATGAGCAAGGGATTCGCTTCTGAGCTTAAAGATAAATCCGTGAAGATCATTGAAAGAGCAATATTCAAGAAGAGCAATGAGGTGTGGAAGTGTGATGTCATTGCTCCAAACCCTCTTGATGACGTGAAGATTGAGCCGGAGCTGATAGAGAAGAAATGGAATATTCTTCAAGCCATGAAGAATGTAGATGAAGCTCTGACTCTTCCTTCTGGAGCACTAGAACAAGGAGAAATAAGGGAGGCTATTGGTGTTCCAGGAAGTGATAGTGTATACTGGATACATGCTTATGTTGAAGATACAGCTGATGCCTTAGTATTCATAGATGCAGACCAGAATCAAACAATCTTGCATATGAGTAGACAATGGCTGCTACGGACTCAAGATGCTGCATTTCTGGAGAGAGTATTATATGTATTCAAATGGGGCGAAGTGGAAGATAAGTTTGTTGAAGAAAAGCAGAGACTCATGAGTTACCTGTCTGAAGTAGTGGTGGAAAAGAAGCGAATGGAGCGAGATGCGGCCAGTGTCCACAATACTGACCGTGTCAAGGGCTACCCCAAGATGATCTATTGTCAGTTTAAATCTGATAAATCTCACTGGAAACCTCAGCTCATCATGAAGAACTTTGAGGATATTCCAAAGATCAGGACTACTCAGGGGGTGGACAAGCTCAGAAGGCTTTTCAAACATCCTTATCCAGAGCCCAAGAACCCTCTAGAAATGGAAGCTGTAAGTCTGTTGAATGCTAGGTGGAAGCAGCTTAAAGATCCAGTATACAAGAAAGAAAAGCAGCAGAAGGAGAAGCGCAAAAGGCAGAAAGAAGAGAGAGACCAAGCTGCTGAAGCTAGAAAGAGGAAACGGAATTAGGGTTAAAGGTCAGAGTGGTGTGAACTTGAAGTTGGAAAAACTTCATGTCTTTCGGTTGCTTTAACTCACTTGAGGAAAATTCACCTTAGAGTGAATCCAATAAGGTGATACAAGTTTGACTAAAAGGTATGAAATAATCCAGGTGATAGGAATCACTCAAATGATCTTTAATTCGAAGTTCGAATTCTGTTTCTAGTTTAAGTTCTTTGTATTGTTTTCATGTAAATTTCAATTGTAAATTATTCAAGACTGTAATGTTAATTATCTTTTCTCGTCTCATTGTTTAGTTGAGTTATCCTTCATTAATTTGAATGTCATTGTTAGACAATCAAATTGGGGGAGATTGAAAGGCAGAGTGTGTAAACTTGTAACACTATAACTAATGTTACTCAAACTAAAGGAAAAGATACTTAACCAGAAGACAATCAAGAACAAGAAGTCACAAGAAATCAACACTAAATGAAGACAAGGTAATTGATACAATTCAACATGTTAACTATGATCAATCCAAGAAGAAATCATTGAGAGAAGTTCAAGTCAAAGTTGTTCATGCCTCAGTGATTTGGAAAGCCAAGAATCAAGATCATAACTATCAGTATCAATAAGACCAATTGATTTCAAGTGAACAAGAAGGAAAGCAAATATTGGAAAGCCACATTTCTAATTGGATATGGTAATTTATTCAAGAAGCAAAAACCCTATCAAGACTAGTCACTTATGAACCAGACCGTTGCATCAAGTGTCAGGACATTGATAGCAAGTTTATATCAGTAATAAAGATCCATATTCAAGAACTTAGTGAAGAACAAAGAAGACATGAAGATATCACAAGTTCAAGATGTGCATTGAAGTTTCAAGTTGAAGACCAGAATATTTTCTAAGTACTAAATATTCTAGATGGCCAAGTAGAAGTTTCTAAGTAGAAGTTCTACTTAGAACTTCGAGATGGCTAAGTAGAAATTCTCAAGTAGAAGTTCTACTTAGAGTGCAGCTTCAACATGACACATGGCATCTTCTGATTGGCAGATTTCCAAGCTTTCAAGATAAGGCAAGATTTATGTGGACATCATTGGGCCACGTACATCTTAGTCTTTGAAGACTACAGGACATAGATTACATGTAGTATAAATAGAAGTACTTGTGTAATGTTTTAGTTAGTGAGCAATTCTTAAGAAAAACACAAGAGAAAAAGAGAGAGTGCATTCACAGAGCTTAGTATCATTCACTTCTCTCTGAACTTCTGTTATACTTTGTAATGAATGTTGTAGCAACCATTTCAAGTTATATATAAGACATATATTTCTTGAATCTGTGTGTTCATTTATTGCATCGTATTTATTGCTTCTCATATTCGAAAAGTTGTATTCACCCCCCCTCTACAACACATTTGGACCTAACATAACTAGTACCACTTCCGTAGGTGATCAGGGTTGCATTTGGCATATGCAACAAGCCCTTTAAACCCCTAGGCAACCCTAGTGGACGAGTAAGGTCTCGTGAGGGCCTATAACGAATGTTCCCACAAAATCCATCTAACTAAACAATGCAATGCATGAATGCAACTAACATGAAAATGCAACGATCCCTTTAAACTAACCAAAACCAACTAGCAAGCAAATATCTCAAAGAATGCAACTAATTCCAAATAGAGCTCGACTAAGTCCTCGTATACTAACAATACATGACAGAAACGTGCGTGTGTGCGATGTTCATCAGAAATACTCCCAAAACTAGATCAAAATCATACTTATTCTTCGCCAAGACAATCACAAGTTTATAAATAGAATAGACTGTAGACACTTCATAACCTAGGAATACCTCCATCCTCATCTGAGTTAGCCAAAACTTCATGCTTTATTACTAACAACTACGACACATAATATACAAGCATGCTTATTTAACCGTGCAATGGATGAGACCCCAAAAGGCTTATACAATAATACCCATGTAGCGAGCGCTAGGTTAGTGGATCCCAGACTATAAAAGCCTTAGGTCACTAGGCACAAAGTCCCCACGAACTTAATTGCTCGAGTATTAAAGAGCTCACCCTGGTCAATTTTGCGTTTAACAATTTAACTATTGACTTTTTTTTTCTTTTTCATTTTTTTCTGTTTTTTTTCCTCTTTTTTTTTCTTTTTTTCTTTTTTTTGCGATCTGGAATGAGCCTTTCTCATTTCCAACCCTAGACTACTCATATAAATATGAGCCAGCTACTAGCCATTTTGACACATAACAACTAGCATGAAATCCCTAGTTTCCCCCAAACTTAGATTTTAGTGTTCTAGGCCATCAAGGGAATAACGAAAATTCTAAGTATAATCAAGTGATTAAATCTCAAAACATCCAAACAAGCATAATTTCAACTTAGCCAAAAAGCAACCTAATGAGACTTGTGTAAAAATTTTGTGTCCATAACATGCAAGTCAATTTCATAAGAACTTAAATCAACCCTCTATTCATCATTACCACACTCAATTAGACACCTACCTACCAATCAGAATTAGCTCATTCTAAGGGATCATGAAAAATGCATGCCATGAAATGCAACTAACATGAACTCACATGGTATACGAAACAAAAACAGAATGCCCTACATGAAACAAACATAATTAATACGAACATATATGCATGAATTACTACTATTATGCAAACATGATATCTATATGAACACAATGACTCACAATCACAAATAACTACATATACTCTACTTATCCCCCAAACCACCCCCAAACTTAAAAGATTCAATGTCCGCATTGAATGGAAGTAAATACAAGAGATAGCAGGAAACATACCTAAAAATATCGAAACACGTGAGTTGCCTCCCACGAAGCGCCTTTGTTTAAAGTCTTTAGCTAGACCTGTCAATGGCTTTTTCTCTTGAAAATTTCTACACCGTATCTCTATATGGCCATTTAATTATCTTTTCCGGGGCTACATCCTCGATGAAAAGTTTCCGCCTTCTTTGCTCTTCAAAGGTGTCAACAACAATGTTCTCTTCACTACCTGACAAGTTAGCAACAATAATAATAGGCAAAGTAGATGATTGACCCAAATATACATACCTTAGCTGATCTGATGGTTTAAACTCGAGTCTGGAAGTTTCTTCAGCATGATGATTTTCATTAATTACTTCCCAAGACTGATCAAGAGTAGGAATAGACGGATTAGGATTGAAAGTGGGTGGTTCACCAACAGAGGTCTTAACAACAGACTTAGGATCAAAAGAACTATCCTCAAGTTGGATTTCACGCTTAGAACAAATGACCTTCAATTCCTTTAACATCTCATCAGAAGTAAAATTCCTATACAACTCATGAAGATCTTCATTACCCTCAACCAAAACATCTTTCTCAAGAAAAGACTCAATTACACTATCCTCAAGATTTGACCATGAAACCACCTCATCAACCAGCACCTTATAATCCCAAAGATCAGCCAAGCCTAGTGACTCACACTCTTCCTCCTCATCACTATCCACCACAGGTTCTGACAAAACAGAATTTTCTTCTTTTTTTGTAGGATCCTGATCATGAATTTCTTCTTCATCCTCAATTACTAAATTCTGATCGTTCGTGACTATTCCAGATTTGAGTGTTATGGCATTAACATGCTCCATGCCATCTTGTTTTCCTGGATTTACCTCTGTGGTACTAGGAAGAACTCCCTGCGGCATGTTGAGTAAGGCACTTGCAATTTGTCCAAACTGATTCTCCAATGTCTTGAGAGATATCGCCTGACTTTTCACCATCAACCTCAATTCATCCACTTCAGATTTTTCATTTGAAGATTGACCAGCATTCTCATGAGACTGTTGCTGAAATCTCGAAGGTTGGAATTGTTGCCTTGGAGCATACTGCTGCTGATAGCCTTGATCGTTGTTCCAACTGAAATTAGGATGATAGATGTTGGGAGCTAGCTGTTGCGATCTCTAAAAATTGCTCACAAACTGCGCCGATTCAATATATATGGCACATTGAGTCATCTCATGTGCGCCCGCACATAGCTCACAAACACTAGCAACTTGAGGCACCCCTTGCTTTGACATAGAATCCAATTTCTTATTAAGTGCCTCTAGCTGAGCTACTAGAGCTGTGACTCTATTAACTTCCATAATTCCTGCTATTTTGTCTTGTGATAATCTCTGAATTGAATTCTGGTATTCATTCGCAACCATCATCTCAATCAACTCATAAGCTTGCTCATAGCTCTTAGCCCATAGAGCTCCACCTGATGCTGCATCTAGCATGGGTCTTGACTAGGCACCCAAGCCATTATAAAAGTAGTTAATCACCATCCAATCAGGCATCCCATGATGTGGACACTTCCTTAGCATCTCCTTATATCGCTCCCAAGCCTCGCACAAAGATTCTTCAGACTGCTGTGAAAATTGAATAATAGCGTTCCTGATTGCTGCGGTCTTTGCCATGGGAAAAAATTTATTGAGAAATCTCTGAGCAAGATCCTCCCATGTCAAAATAGAACCTACTGGTAGAGAGTGCAACCAACCCTTAGCTTTATCCCTCAAAGAGAATGGGAAAAGTCTCAATTTGATAGCATCATCCGACACCCCGTTGATCTTGAAAGTGTCGCAGATCTCAATGAAATTCCGGATGTGCATGTTAGGATCTTCAATCAGAGCACCCCCAAACTGAACCGAATTCTGCACCATCTAAATTGTGCTAGGATTGATTTTGAAAGTGTTAGCTGTAATAGCTGGCCTGATAATGCTAGATTGGATGTCATTGATCTTTGGTTGAGAGTAATATATCAATGCTTTCGCTGCTGTTGCTGGTTCTCCCATTGCTACCTGAAACACATAGAACTAAACAACTATCTAAGAAACAATCTGAGTCAATGAACTCTAACGACCACTGATGACAAGCACATAAACTAAAAATAAAACACCGATGATCCCCGGCAGCGGCGCCAAAAACTTGTTAACATAAAATCACGCAAGCGTACGTGGTCACAAGTAATACATGAATAAGTTGAGTTCGTTCCCACAGGGATCTGGTTTAGGTTTAATCCAGTCAATGTACCTATGCAACAATGTATGGTTATTACTCACTGCTAAGACAATTAACAAGATTGGGATTAACTAAAATTAACTAAAAAGGAAATTAACAAACTAAGAATTACTTAACTAATATGAATTGGAATCGAATTACTTCTACAAGAGTAAACATGGGATCCTAACTTCATTAAATACTTCGCTTAGATCTGACGCCTTTAATCACCATATGCAATGGTTATGATATCTGATCGGATAACACGAAACAAGTACACGCTACCTGTCAGCATACGTATACCAAACTAAACATACATCCACAAAAGAGATAGAAGATGAATAGACACCAATTATGCTTAGACCCTATATGTCTATAGAATTTGAAAACATAATGGTTGAAGAACAAGTTATCCATAAAGATCACACAGGGTAATATAAGTATTTTCATCTCATACTACGAATCATGTTGATAAACAATCATGAACCTATGCTAGCATGGCAAGTTCTAAATCTCAAGATCCACTTTCACTTCACAAGAGATTAACAAATTAGATGTTCGCGACGCATCTATCAATTAAGCATAACCATACAAGGATATCAAGAATTCACCACACATAAATCTTTAAAGCAATCAAACTACTAAGCTACGTAAATAAATCCATTAGAATCCCATGACAACGATTAGTTCATAATTGAACCGTTCGTCATCATGGGATTTGATGAAACCATGATAAAAACAAAGTATGAAAAGATACAAATAAACCTAAGTAATTGATATGTAATGGTGATACAAATTACAATGGTATGATGTGTTTAAATAGGCTCTAGAAGTCTTGCCCAACAAGGAAACTACCTTACAAAACTAATAGAATTTGACTTGTTACAGGAAACTGCCAAAAATACGTTTACAACTCGAATTAGGGAAAAACTGTCAAAATTCAGCGAAAATTGGCGTAGGTTTCGCGGATGGACGCGCAAGTTGCGCGGCTGCTCACTGTTCTGAGTGATTCTGGCGCAGTCTGCGCGAGGGTGGCGCAAGTTGCGTGGCAACATTTTGTCCAACTGCTTGAAATTGCCCTCATTCTTCGTTTCAACTCCGAATTGCATTCCGTTTCTTTCGGCAATCTCGCAACGCGATGAACTTTCATTCTAGCCTTTAAATTCCACCTTGCAATCACATTGAAATGCTCTTTCCTCTTCTAGGGTCACTTCCTGCACAACTCACTAAAACACATCAAAACTACAACAAACTTGAGGCCAAGTGAATCAATTTAAGCCGAATTGAAGCGATCCAAGTAGATATAAAATCCACTTATCAATGACACCTTTGATGATAATGATCTTGATAGAACTAGAGGATCTGGTACAACTGGAAGTGGTAAAGAAACTGCTGAGATTACTGGAAGTCAGACTCAGGAGGAATCAAAGGAAGAAGCTCCCAAGGATAATAAGAAAGATGCTGAAGCTAAAGATGAGGGAGAGACAGACAGTCTTGACATACTGGAAGGAAGTGTCTTAAGATTTGTTATTGACTGTTTTGATGCTGAAAAAGATACTGTCAATAAAGAAGCTGTCAAGAATGGTGAAGTTACTGTCGAAGAAGCTGCTGTCAAAGAAGACACTGTCATGAAAGACACTGTCAAGAGATTAAACGAAGAAGCTGTCACAGACAAAACTGTCAAGACATCCAAGTCTAGGAGGACAAAACAAAGAGCAAAAGCATGGCGTGCAGTTCCAAGAAAGGGCAAGACAAAGGTTGCAGCAAGGAAAAAGAAGCATGGAGTGATGTTTCTTAAGAAGCCTATTCGAAAAAGATAAACAAACAACTTCGAAATCCAGAAGGAAGCTGCAACACGAGATATCACTTCAGTCGAATTGGAGCTGGACAATTCTAAGGAATATGCATCCAGATACATTCTTTGGAAAGATAAAGCAAGAGTCATGTTTGTTGAGAAGGACTTCACTATGGTGAATATGTCAACAATAATAGACAGATACACTCTAAAACAAACATCACAAGAAGTAAGGCGTAGACTCAATTACTTCGTGCTTGAAAGAATGGTGGAGCTTATGGGGACGTATGAAAATGTTCCTAAGAGAGCCATGGAACACATCCAAAAGTACCATGCTGAAAGATAAGATGAATTTTATGAGAGATATGGTGACTGGAGAAACATCGATGATGCGCATGAGGATGTGAGTATAGATGAGCAAGAACTTGTGTCTAAGTATGATTGGACAGAAAGGATGCCCTCCTATACACCTGAAGCTATGGCTGCCTATGAAGCCGAATTAGCTGCTGAAGTTGCTAGGAGAAAAGTTAATTTTGGTAAACAGACTGCTGAGGTAGTCTCATATCTACTCAACCTCGAGGAGTACTTGTTTTGCTTTAGATCATTGTCCTATGTAATGCTAAATGCTTTGAAATGTTCTAGAATCCTATTCTGATCTATGTTAGTTAAGTTGTCAGCATGCTTGTACTGAGAATTTGTTGTTATTGTCCATAAAAACAAATTGGGGAAGATTGTTAGGATTTATGGGTGATAGCGTAGAGACAACTTAACTAGTACTTAGTTTATTTGTATAGGCTAAGTAGAACATACTGTCACAGTCAGAGTGTGTTCTTATAATCGAATAATTGTTGTAATGTAATAAATATGTATCTTGGAAGAAGTTCATTGATATGTTCAAGCCTTAAGAAAATACATCAGTTCGACAGCAATAATAAAGTTACTGTCAATACATTGATGGTAACGTTACAAGAAGACTGCATGTTGCAAGGTCACGACATCAAGTTTCATTTGACAGTAACATTGGCTGAAGCAGGGGACAACAACATTCTCACACTTGACAGCAAGTTTGGAGTTCCGACAACAACATTGGCGGGAGCTCATACTGTCAACTACTGAATACTCCTTTGACAGCAAACTTGGCGGCAAGGGTTACTGTCTCACTGAATTATTTGATTTTGGGATTTTATCTCAGTCAAACCCCCGTGACAGTTTAGATGTTCGAGAAACAGATTTGTTGCAATTCGTCAAAGATTGTAGCAGACCTGCAAGACTACGACCGAAGCTTGAAAGATCACAAGACGAGGCTCGACAATTCAAGAGTATGACAGGTCTGCATCTACTAGAATTGTTATAGCTAATTTTGGAAAGAACCCAGAATGCGTTATGCTTAAAGATAACTCTGTTTGTATAGCATTTTAGGAAAGGTTACATGTGTGGGCAAATTGTGAGGAGTTGTCACTTGAAAATGACAACAGCTCTGCCACCCATGTGACTGATGCAAAAGGAAGATTAGTCTATATAGAGACACATCTCACATTCTTTCTGTAACAACAACAACAACAAGCGATTCTCACAAGAAGTCGAAGCTTAAGAAAACCATTTTTCTCGAGGTTGTAGCAATACACTACAAAATAAATAAAACATTTATTTTGTGAGAACATCTTGAATTACTACTTGTGTTTGCAATTCTTATCTAGATAGTTTACAATCTTTATCATTGTTGTTGAGTTAAAGATTTGAAATTATCTATATTGCATTCAACCCCCCCTTCTGCAATATACTCCGGGACCAACACAGTAATTTACATATATATCATTAAATTTATACTGAAAATCTTTTAACCTCAGGGGAGAATCCTGAGGACAACCTTAGGCACATCAAGCCCTTTCTGAAATAACACCTTGCACATTTTATTTAAAGAAAATGCTAGGTATTTGAGGGGGCTTCCATCGGTTTTCATCGGTGGAAAACCCAAATTCCTTTTCGTTTTTTCTTATTTTCATATCTTGTTTCTTTCATTGAACCTCCCAATTTATTTTGGTTTCAATAAGTTTCCAAATTATTTGGATGTGTTAGTCTCTCCTTGTGAGAATTGGGTTTTTGTTTTGATTTGGTTTTGGTGTTTTCCATGGCCGAGGTTATAGATTGGCAAGATTTTCGTGATTTTGATTCAGAGATGAAGGTTCTTATGAGATCGCATCTATGGTTGATACCTGAAATAAGATTAGATTCAAATGGAGGTCACAACAAAGCGAGTATATATAAATCTCCAGATGAATGCGGTGAAGAGGATACTTGTAAATATATCATCTTTAACAAATCGCGTGATTATATCTCAAAGAATGGAGTAATCGGCTATTGTTTCTGTTTACGTTTGATTCGACTCGATTATATTTGTAGATGTCATATGACTTATTATTAATGAATTAAATTTTATTCAAAAAAAAATTCAAAACTTTTTCCAAATATGTAAAACTTAAATTTCTTAATATAAGATGAGACTCTATGTATGTAAACATGCATTCACAAATAATAATTGGTCACATATCATGTCACGTTATTTGATAATTTTGGGAGTATTTTCAGAAAAAGTAACACTACTCTTTATTTAATGATACTAGGTAACAAAGCCGCGCTACGCGCGGCACGAAAATATTTTTAAAAATTGTATATATAACATCATTGTTCGTTGAGTTTTATTATTTGAAAGTTGATATGATAAATTGAAACTTGTGTAAATGTAATTAAATTTAAATGTTTAAGAATTAAAGAGAAAAGAAAAGAAAACATGTTTTAGTTAAACTCTTAAGTGTTAATAATAATATCTTCGAAAATATTGATGACATCTATTTTGTTGCATAAAAAATGCTTTTGAAATTCAATATTGATAAACATTTGTAAAGTTTGACAATGGATAAGTAAAAGTAACATTTTTGAAATATTTTTGTTGTCGATGCCATTATGAAAGACGTGATTGCTTAGTTTGTTGATAAATTTGTTTGTATGACAAAGAAAAGAAGCAGAATGTAAATGTGATAAGAAGTGTGATTGACTTAACTTGTCGATAAATTTGGTTGTATGACAAACAAAAGAGAATTCAAATGCATTTTGTAAGTCATGCTTCATATTTTTTGGAGTGATCCGACACTTGTATATATTCATTTGATTAATTTTTTGAGCATTATTTGTAAGAACTTTATTTGTATGTAACATTAAATTTAAATTCATGGACACATGTTCAAAATGGTACTCACATATTTTAATACTTTTATATCAAATCTTATAATAAATATGTACATGTAATTATATTCTATCTCCAATAAAAATGAATCTAAAAATTATTGGATTCTGAATAAACACTAAGTCGTTTAAAATTAATTATTTAAGCAAAATGAAGATTCTCTAACATATTATCAACTTCATCAATTCCATAAAGGCCTCTTATTTTTTTTCCTACCAAATTACACTTTCAACATAATTTTTATAATAAAAATTTATAAATATTAAATAAAATGTTATTCAAAGCCGACACCCATCTCATAACATACATGCGCGATTAATTGATTAGTATTAGTAGAAGAATGTGTTTAGTTATAATATTAATTTATTCCAACACAATATAATGAAACAACGAATGTATAACTTTTTCATTGACTTAATCATTAAAGAAAAAGGTTGCATTGGTTCAGTTTAATCGAGTTTATCATACCCCATGTTTCATGTGTAAAAGTAAATTATATAATATTACTTGTATTTTAAATTGTAGATGTTAATTGAAAATTTTATATACTTCCATAACTTATCAGGATTCTCACGGTCACTGATTACGAATTTATCGAAAAGTTAAAATCATTTATTTATTATTACCAAAAAAATTGCAATGATTTTGAATAAGGATTAGAAATTAACTATATAAATAATTTTAGTTTATCATTTTAACTTGAAATAATTGTACTTTTATATGGATAATTAATATTTTATATCAATATAATAATTAAAATGTTCTAATAAGGAAGTAGTAATAACTAAAATATTTTATATAGATAATTATAATAATTATTGGTTAAAATTTTGTTTTAAGTATAAAATAAAGTCTATTTAATATAAGTTTAATAGGTATAATTAATGACTAATTATAATCCTGTTAAATGCAAGGAAATTATTTAATAAAAAAATCAAAAATGTGAAAAATCAAGAAAAAAATTTTGAAGCTTCATAGTGAAAGTCTCTTCAATCTCCAGCTATTATAATATATGTAGATTGGTATTTTAAAATTTTCCTAAAAAAGTGATTTAAAACAGTTTGTATTAATTATTAGTTGGAATAATACTCTAATTATATATCAAAAAGTTTAATAATCTTAGAAATATCATAATATGAAAAATAGCAAATACAATATTAAATAGAACTAAATAACGTTTTGAAAGCCGACACCCTCTCACAACATATATGCTCAATAGCATAAAATTTATATAATTAAAATATTAATTTATTTTGACATAATATAATGAAACAACATGTGTATAACATTTTTATCGACTTAATTACGCAATAAAATGATTGTGTTTATTATGTAAAAAATAAAAAATTTGTCAATATTATTTTGTACAAATTCTAGATTTTAACAGTATAACGATTTCCACAATTATTGATAAAATATTGTTTGAGAAGTTAAGATCATTTGTCCTACAATCGTTCGAAAAAAGTTTGCAAAAATTTTCATTATGTAATAAAAAATGACGCAATGTGAACAATTTTAAGTCGTTAATTTACATGAAAATAATCTTAGTTTTATACATATAACTAATATTTTAAATTTGAATAATAATCATAATGCTCAAATAAAATTTGTTAATCTTTTATATAAATAACATGATATATATGTATATATATATATATATATATATATATATATATATATATATATTCATAAGTGTAATTAATGATTATTAATATGCCATTAAGATGTCATTAAGATGCTACTTAATGTAAGAAAAAATTAAATAAAAAAAAAAGCAAAAAATTGAAAATTTAAGAAAAATATTTTAAACGATTCTGGTGCATTTACGATCTCCTGGCATTATAATATATATAGATTTATAAGAATAAGATTCATGCGGGATTTATAAAGTCCAATTCAATATCTATAAGTGAACATATACGCTATCAACAAATATGTTATTTTGTTAATAACTAATTATAATATTAAGAATAGAAAAAATACCAAAAAAACTATTTTTCTAAATTTATTATAATTTTATCATTTTTTTAAAAATATTTACAAAAATACGATTTACAACCAAAACATTCAGTTGAACTTGTTTTTACATTTTATGAGAAAATAATAGAAGTTGTTTATTATTGTACTTGTGGTTGATCTTGATTGCTCTAGAGGTTGCATTGTGCAACATGTTAAGCAACCCATTTCACAATGAAAAATAATTTCAGTTATTAAATTTTTAAATTGCAATTGTGATTGATTTTAATTAATGTTAATTGCAAATCGTAATTTTGTAAATATTTTTGTAACATTCGGTATGTTTGTAAAATACTAGTTTTGCAAACCGTTTCAGATCTTGAGTATTTCTGAAAAAATCCGTTAAAAATATATTTTTATCTATCATATTAAAATTTAAAGTATTATTTTACTAATAATATTTATTTATCAAATATTCATTTATTGAATTATCGAAAAAGAAGAATTCCTCTGTGTGTGCAATTTCACGAACATTGTGAATGCTAAAAAATAATGTACATCACTTTACTTGAGAGAAAAATGTAAATGCAGTTAGTTTTCATTTTATTTGCAAGTTACTTTTTTAAAATTTCGATTATAGTACATATATAAATTATACTAGCTTGTAACATGTGTGATGCACGGAAAATTTTAAATATTTTTATTTTAATATTTAGTATTTTTATCTTAGAAAATCATGTACCTGAGGTCACCCTCAGGTAGTAGTCTCAGGTTATAAGAAGTCCCCATATAAATACACGAGGGCGAATTTGTAAATTCAGGAATAATTTTTTGTATTTGCTTTTTGTATTATTCATAATTTTAATATTTGCTTTTTAATTAGTAAAAAAATAAATTATAGAAAATAATAAAATATAATAATACGTAATTGATAGTATTCTAAATGATAAGTTTTTGATTGTATATTGAAAATAGATAAATAATTATTTAAATTTAATATGTTGTTGACGGGAATTGAACCTTAAAATTCTTGGAATAGTTTATAATATACTCCTACATCCTCTGTCCCCTAACTTTTCAAAGTCAAACTGATCGAGTTTTGATTTATAATCAATAAATCTTGATAAACATATAAATTACAAAAAAATTGATCATAAGAAAATTTATGTGGTATTATTAAAATTGATTTTTAAATTTATTAAAATATAAACAATAAATTATAATTTACAATCAAAGTTTGATGAATTTGACTTTGAAAAGTCAAAATGGGACACAATAAGTGGGACGGAGGGAGTAATATAAATGTTTAATAACAATATGGTGAAAATAGATACAATAAATTTTTAACTAAAATATGTTATTGAGGGAAATCAAACATTGAACTTGTAAGTAGGGCTGTCAATGAATCGGATATCCGGTCCGATCCGATTTGATCTGATCTGAAGGCTAATGGGGCGGATATGGATCATGTGAAAAAAATCTGATCCGAAAAAAATCCTAAGACTAATGGAGCGGATTTGGATTTGATACGATCCAATCCGGCTTTATATATATTACATAATTTATTTATATATTTATATAAATGCATTTATTATATATTTACATAATTTACTGATTACTAATAATATAGATAATTTAGGAACAGTTTCAAACTAAATTACGTCAACTTTGAATTATTCTCAGCATATACAAGCTAGGGCAATCGACATCTACATGAACTTCCAGAAAATGTTCATTCTGATCTTATATGAGTTGGTATGCAGGTCTGACAGAAACTTTTGGAGGTTCATTTGTCCAACGGCTGCATGAAGTAGCAGTGGTCAGTACCGTGTGATAGCCTCATAGTTTTGATGATCACTCTGTTAGCAAGCTGATAAGCTTGAAATCGAATGTTATAGCTAGCTTGTTGGTTGTGTTCTAACTTTGTTTTGCTGGACTTAATTAATTTGCTGAGTACCTCATTATCAGCAAGCTGAGACAGTGCAAACACACGATATCAGCAAGCTGTCAACCACAGCCCAGAATCAGTTTGGACAGATTCTGAAGTCCTTAAATCAATGAGAAATTGGTGGAAACATCTTTAGAAGTATTGTAATGGCCCTCTGAATTATTCTAGCACGGCAGAGCATAACTCAAGTATATTGGGGAACAATATATTCTTTGCTTTGAATAAAGAAAGTAGCATGATACTTTTGACTTATTTAATTACCATCCACATGCTCTTGTCTTCCTCATCATAATCAATATTCTCTTCATCTATATACATACTCCAACTGATAATACTCATGCTCCTTCATTTTCTTCATACCAAAAGTCTCTCAACGGCTCTTTGCTTGAATAATCCGAACGTTGGAGTTTGCTTATATATATTCTTCACTTATGATACAAACCATATAGTACTGAACACTCCTGAATATCTTTCATATCGTTTATACACAACAACTCAGTTGTTTACATTGCAAAATCTATAAACAACATTCTTGAGCTCTAAGATATATCATACACGGTTTATATATATATATATATATATATATATATATATATATATATATATATAGTCATATTATTTGAGTTGTAATATCTATCAATTCAATCTTTGTTAAAGTTGTAATTATAGTTGTTGGATAGTAGTCTTGGGAAACAAGGGTTTGGTGACTAGAAGCTAGAGAAGTTTGTGCTACGGGGAGTAGTATAGTACTTAGAGAGCAGGTTCAGAAACATGGTTTCAGCAAGCTGTTATCAATAGCTGGAAATTGGTTTCACTGCATAACAGCAAGGGGATCTTGGTGATCAAGGAGTATTGTGCTCAAGGGGAACTCATTGGTCTATACAACAGGTTGTTCAAGGAACTAGAGGAATTCAAGAAGGGGGACTTCAAGGAATTCAGTGTTCAAGAGAACAAGGCTGTTAGAGAGGCTTTGAGGTTCAAGGGAGCTGTTTTACTCAAGGGGAGCAGTTCGTTCCAGCAAGCTGTTATCAGTAAATTGGGTGATATATTATTGGATCTTATAATTGGTTTATTTGCTAATCAATAATATATTCTCTTACCAAGTTGGTAAGGGACCAAGACGTAGACCATAGGGGATTAGGGGTCGAACCTGGCTAAAATCCTTGGTGTTCTTTTCTTTACGCTTTTACATTTCTGAATTGCATTGCATGTTAGCTAGCTGACAGACTGTTTTATATTGCAATCAGCAAGCTGGCTAGTCAGCAGTTTTAATGTTCGGTAATTCTTAAAATTGGATATAGTTGGCCATAACACCTATTCAACCCCTCTAGGTGTGGTTTTTCAATTGGTATCGGAGCTTGGCATACTAACATTTCTGTAACAGGAAAAGTATCGATCAAATGACTGATAAATATCCCGAAGGAACATCGGATTTTCGGGCTCCTCTATTGCAGGGTACCGAAAATTACAACTGGTGGAAATGTCGTATGGAGGTTTATCTTTCCAGAGAACCACTTGTGCTAAGAGTTGTGCAAAAGGGAAATTTTGAATTCTTTAATAAAGATGGCATGCCAAAAGATGTTGACGAGCTTACGGATGTCACAGATTCGGAGACCATTAGTAATAAGGTAAATTCATTTAACTATGATTTTTCTACTAGTACTCCTATATTGGAAACACTAACCGTGCAGGAACATAGTAATGTGCCTATGGAGGAATTTTTAGCACTAAAAACTGAAAATGGCAAGATAAAAGAGAAGAATGCCCATCTTAAAAAGGTGGTTTCTGATCTTATGGCTGAAGATGTCTCAGAAAATACACTTGGTGAAGTTTCTGACCTTAAGGCCAAGGTTGCCCAACTGTAAGGATTGAATAAGGTTACTCTCAAAAGAAATGATATATTGTGTAAAGAAATCAGCGAGCTTAGATCCGATATTGAGGCAAGAGATGTATGTCTTGAGACATACAAGATTGAGGAAGCTACTTCAAATGAATCTTCGGACACAATCAAATCCTTGAAAGCAGAAAATGAGACATTCAAACTTAGGGAATCTGTAATAAATGAATCATTTCAGCAAGCTGAAATGGTATCTCAGCAAGCTATAAGAATTAAAGAGCTGGAACAAGAGATAAAGAATCTTCAAAATGGAATGGGAAACTTTGTCCATGGAGAGGAAGTGCTCAAATCTATGATGAAGAAAACCACAGTTCCATTGGAAAAGGAAATACATGGAATAACTTCAACTTCAAAGGACAAAGCTCTCAAATATGATGGAAAGTTTGGTATTCCTTATGATTATGATATGCCTTGGAGAATCTGCAACAAATGTGGAAAGAAGGGTCATTTGTCAAAGTATTGCAAAATTCAGAATGCAGATCCAGCAAGCTGGAACAGACAGACAGTTTACCGACAGCAAGCTGGCAGAACAAAGAGAACAAGGAATCAAGCTCCAAAAGTGATTCAAAAGTGGGTCAAGAAGTCTGATCTACATGTTCTTTATGTTTTATCTACTGACCAAGGTGGATCCAACCAAATTTGGGTACCAAAGTAGTAAGTATGCTATTTGCCCATGTACATTTCCTTGAATTTGAGTATATTATAATTGTGGTACTAATAAGATTCCTCTAGCATACAGATGGGACAAATATATGTATATATATTGTATCATGCAGGAAAAGGAGAATATTATTTTGACTGATTGGTGACATGGGATGAAGTCACATCTTTGATCTATTGGAATGTTTAATGTCTTATCAGCAAGCTATTTGCAATCTAGTAGAAGAATTGCTATGGCAGAAATCCTGGAAATGTGTTATTCAGCATGCTGGTTTGATTTATCTAACTTTATATATATATCACCATCCTATTGTTTGTTAAATGATTTACCACATGTTTTATGCTTACATGCTTATCTTGTTAACCCCTTTTCTGATGATGTCATAGGGGGAGAAGAATATGAATGTGATAAAAGGGCTATAATGTTATATTATATAACATGTTTGGGATTTATCAATTAGTATTTTTATGCAGGGATGATTCGTGTTTAAATCTTATTGCATGCGATGATGTATGTTAACCTGATTACATGACTATATGTTAAGATATTTTGTTAATCAGGGGGAGCATTATTTTAGGGGGAGCAACATAGTCTCTGTGATGTATTGAAGTATGTCATCATCAAAAAGGGGGAGATTGTTATCATGATGTTTTGATGATGAATACAAAGGTTGCTTATGAATACTTCATGCTTTATTATCTAACCTTATTTTACAGGAAGCATGGATTTAGGGGGAGTTTTACTCTCCTATAAATTATTGAGTAATCATCAAAAAGGGGGAGATTGAAAGCCTCATAGTTTTGATGATCACTCTGTCAGCAAGCTGATAAGCTTGAAATCGAATGTTATAGCTAGCTTGTTGGTTGTGTTCTAACTTTTTTTTTTCTGGACTTAATTAATTTGCTGAGTACCTCATTGTCAGCAAGCTGAGACAGTGCAAACAGACGATATCAGCAAGCTGTCAGCCACAGCCCAGAATCAGTTCGGACAGATTCTGAAGTCCTTAAATCAATGAGAAATTGGTGGAAACATCTTTAGAAGTATTGTAAGGGCCATCTGAATTATTCTAGCACGGCAGAGCATAACTCAAGTATATTGGGGAACAATATATTCTTTGCTTTGAATAAAGAAAGTAGCATGATACTTTTGACTTATTTAATTACCATCCACATGCTCTTGTCTTCCTCATCATAATCAATATTCTCTTCATCTATATACACGCTCCAACTGATAATACTCATGCTCCTTCATTTTCTTCATACCAAAAGTCTCTCAACGGCTCTTTGCTTGAATAATCCGAACGTTGGAGTTTGCTTATATATATTCTTCACTTATGATGCAAACCATATAGTACTGAACACTCCTGAATATCTTTCATATCGTTTATACACAACAACTCAGTTGTTTACATTGTAAAATCTATAAACAACATTCTTGAGCTCTAAGATATATCATACACGGTTTATATATATATATATATATATATATATAAAGAACCATATTATTTGAGTTGTAATATCTATCAATTCAATCTTTGTTAAAGTTGTAATTATAGTTGTTGGATAGTAGTCTTGGGAAACAAGGGTTTGGTGAACTGGAAGCTAGAGAAGTTTGTTCTACGGGGAGTAGTATAGTACTTAGAGAGCAGGTTCAGAAAAAGGGTTTCAGCAAGCTGTTATCAACAGCTGGAAATTGGTTTCACTGCATAACAGCAAGGGGATCTTGGTGATCAAGGAGTATTGTGCTCAAGGGGAACTCATTGGTCTATACAACAGGTTGTTCAAGGAACTAGAGGAATTCAAGAAGGGGGACTTCAAGGAATTCAGTGTTCAAGAGAACAAGGCTGTTAGAGAGGCTTTGAGGTTCAAGGGATCTGTTTTACTCAGGCGGAGCAGTTCGTTCCAGCAAGCTGTTATCAGTAAATTGGGTGATATATTATTGGATCTTGTAATTGGTTTATTTGCTAATCAATAATATATTCTCTTACCAAGTTGGTAAGGGACCAGGACGTAGACCATAGGGGATTAGGGGTCGAACCTGGCTAAAATCCTTGGTGTTCTTTTCTTTACGCTTTTACATTTCTGAATTGCATTGCATGTTAGCTAGCTGACAGGCTATTTTATATTGCAACCAGCAGTTTTAATGTTCGGTAATTCTTAAAATTGGATATAGTTGGCCATAACACCTATTCAACCCCTCTAGGTATGGTTTTTCACCGTGGGTCCTCTGTTACCATCCATTGATGTGTGCCGAGAATCTGTTCCTGATATGGAGTATGATGCTCTGGCAAGTACTCCAGCGGAGAAATATGCATTAGGGGAAAGACTTTTTTTCTCTACATATAAACGGATCGGAGTCCGATCCGATAATCCGTGATCCTAACGAATCCGGATATGGATCATGTTGAAAAAAATCCGGCTATGATCCGATCCAAATCCGAATCCGGTAAAATTAAATGGATCAGGATTTGGATCAGATCCAGATCCGATCCATTGACAGCCCTACTTGTAAGTGTAGTTTATAAGATGATATAAATGTTTAATAATAATATGTTGTTGACGGGATTCGAACCTTGAACCTATAAAATTATTTTGTATATTATAAAAAAAATATTCTTTTAGCATTACATTCAATAATTCTAATTAATCTGGTTGATATTGAGTGTACCAAAAAAGATTATCTAACTACCAAACAAATATACCTTATTCTGTTTATAACAGTATTCCTTTTTTATGATCAATAACTAGCATGAAAGCCCGTGCAAAGCACGGGCCAAATGCCAAAACATATGAGTCGCTGGTTAAAATATGTTAAAATATGACAGATAGTATGCAAGAAGAATAATGTATGTAATGATACTCCGAAATCGGTAAGAGAATTGCGTGTAAATTAAGTATTTATATCTAAATTTGTTAAAACATATGACACATATGACACGCATGTTTAACTATGATAGATAGCTAGCTTGTAACGGGAAGCATATGTAATGATAAGCTTATATCATAAAGACAATTATGCGTAAATTGAGTATTTCAATCTAAATTGAGACGAATATACGGTTTTGAGATCATAAATTCAAGAATGAAAAGTTTGTTCTTGTAGTGGTTATGATACACGAAGTGAAAATGCTGATTGCAAAGTGGTAAGACAAAGAAAAGGAGAAATGGCTATGTGTTGTTTGTTATTCTTAACTTGTGCTGTCCTCATGTTGTTCATGCCAAAAGTTCTTCACGCATGATAGCTTATGATAGCCTGTGCAAAGTATGGGATCCCTTAAAATTCGCATAATTCACTCTTAATTTCAGAAAAATTTTATGTTCTTGATATACTTGACAAAATATATTCTTGCACAAGCTAATAATAACGTGAAATTTATATATGATTGAAACGGTATACTTTAATTTAAACATAATGGATATAATGTTCAATTTTTTTAATTAATTTTAATATTTCTTAAAAATATATATTGTGTTCTTATTTTAGCAATAAATTTACCCTCTACACATTATAAATGATAAAACACTCATGTTTCTTAGTCTAGCTAAATATAATACCCGATACCAGTTATACTAACCGGTTTAAATTAAAGTATAATTGTGTTTATCAAACCGCTCAAATCTCAAAATTGCTTATATCGCCAAATACAATTTTTATTTTTCGTGATTCTATTGTGAATTTTTTTTTTGACAAAATGCAAATTCATTCCATTAAATTAAAACAAGTCTAGCCGGGACAAATCCCCAACTGACAATGCAATCAGGTTGATAAACAATAAAACGAGCTAAACAAATAGTTGCATTGTTTCCAGATCGCTTAACACACAGAATCCAAGGATTCTTGAAACTGAAAATGAATACAAAGGCTTCTCGAGTAATCCAGCCTACATCAGTCCCGAAAATGGTAGCTTTACAATTGACCTTCACAATAGTTCCATGGCTGTTGCGGTGTTCAGGTGACTCAGTTGTAAAAACTAAGCAATGAGGAACAAGAGTCCTCGAATAATGAACAATTATAATTTTTGAAAGGTGAGCACATGCGGTCGCAATCGTTCCAAGCATACCCCAGCTATCTACATGCCGGGAGCCAGCTATAGACATGCCGAAAGTATTAATGATGCGATAATCCAGATCTCCCAAAACTCCATCCAAATCATTCTCATTGATAACACACAAAGACATAACAACCACAAATATAACAACGCAGAACAACCCAAAAATTGGATACTAAATCACACGCCAAAAGGGGAGACGGGAAAACAAAATTGGACCTTTGATTTCAAAAGATTTGATTTATTCAGAAAACAATCAAGCCCAAGCTCAAATCCGAAACAGATCCGAGAATAAAACTCGATTGGAATCTTCGAGGTTTAAACAACACTCGATTTTATTGAAATTTTATTGAACGAAAATCAAATACAAAACAAGAAAAATCAATGCAACCGACCGACCTTGCCGAAGAGGAGAGAGGCGAGAATGGGTAGAAAAGATGGATGGAAAAATGAAAGTGGTTTGGGGGATGAAGGCTTAAGTCAGGGAATGGGGAAGGAGATTATAATGAAGAAAGATGGTAGATCTGGAAAAGGGGAGAAGCTTGGTGGCGGCTGCTAGTAGGTTACTAGTGTGAGTCGACTCTCATAGGAGAGCGGTATTGTGAATTTAATTTTATCCAAACTGTATTCGTGATGCTATTGTGAATTTAACTTTATCCAAACTGTACGTTGTGGTGTGAGATGTAATTTTGAATTTTATTAATGTGGTAAAGACTGCATCGTACCGTATTTCATAATAATAATAAATTTACAATATACATATAGTTTTTACTACTTTCTTTTACTTACATTCAATAATTATATTTATTAATGACCATATATATCTCATCAGTTGTCCAAATTCACAATATACCTGACATTGTTTGTATATCGTCCAGAATCAGTAGTGTGTTGTTGTAGTTAATTTTTTGGACTTACATTTCGTTCCCTACTAATTGATTATATTATGTTTAACTGAATGATCTCTGACAATTGATTGGTTCATGGCTAGTAGAGATGTTCATGGGTTCATAAATTGGATCAAACAGACCCAACTCGACCTTTTTTCAGTCGATTGGCCCGATTAAAAAAATCCGATACTTGATTAAGTTAAAAAAATTAAATCAAATTAAATGGATTGTTTACGGATTCTATGTTTTTTCGGCCAACCCAACCCATACCGATTTAAGTTACAAACCTTATTTGATAATTTAAATATTTATTTATATATTATATACAATCATATATTATAGACTATAATATAATTTAATTTATAGATGTATAATTATATTTCGTACGTATGTATTTGACTTAGGATATAATTTACATCACTAAAATTATAATATTAATCAAAACTAAATATTAACACTAAAATTGTAATTTATACGTATTTTAGTTTTATTTAGATTTTCAAAATGAACGATTTTATATAGTTTTGATTTATGATGTACGTTGGGTATGGTTGGATGGGTTAAAGAATTTCAAACTGATTTAATTGGATCGTTTTACAAAAATGTCTCCAACCCGGTTAATGAAACCCATGAACACCCCTAACGGCTAGTTACGCTAGTATCACACTCTTCCATCCTTCCAGGTAACTCTGTTGTCACTGTATCCTAATTTTAAAAAAATAGAATAATTTAATTTAATTATAATATTTTATTATAATAAATAAATATTAATTTGAATTGGTACAAACAACATAATATTAAATTTAAAGCATACATTACATATCATAATTTATCAAATTAATTTAATTAAACAATGTATTGTAAAGAAGAGATTTTTTTTGTTTGAAAAAAAATAATATAATCACCAATTCCCAGTGAGGACCCTCGTTCGTTCCTTGTTCAGGGATCAGCACGGGTTCAAGGAATAAGAGCAGAGTTAGCATTCCCCGAAATGAAATGATTTAATGATTGTCCTTTATCCAAATACTATGTTTTTCATGTAGAAAAACATAGATGATATAGCGGTAGAGTCAAAAAATATAAAATAATATTTCATAAATGTCCTAAAAACATATACATAAACAAAATATTTTGGACATCTACTAAATAAGATGAAAATTCATGTCCCCTTAATATACATCATTAATCATTAAAAATATATTGCATTTAATAATTAGAAAGGGATAAATATGTTGATAGTTTAATTCTAATTGAATTTTAAATAAATACATTAAAAAGAATATACCAAGTGATTTTTTTAGTGAATGGAATGAATGATTTTTAAGTTGGTATCAAATGGTTATAATGGTATAGTGGTAGACCGGTAGTAAGGCTATGTTCACTTCACTTGAATGGAATGGGGGAAGAACGGAATGAAATTTATACTCTTATTTGGGGAAGATTGGGAAAAATGTTTAAATTTTCATTTCTTACTTCATTACTTTCCACATAATTTAAACTAAAGTTCTAACCCACATGTTTTGGAAGGAATGCTCCATTCTCCTCCATCATCATTTTCCTTGCAATTTTCATCATAAGAAAGTTCTTCTCTCTCATATTTGTTCACTATTTCCCCCAACAACTCTTCTTTATTCATAAATTTTGTTTATAATTTTCATTCCATTCCTACCTCATTCCATTCTTCCCAAGTGAACACAACCTAATTGACACATACAATGGAAGAGTAAAACAGAAAACTCATTGAAAACAATCCATTAGTACAAGATACTCTAAATAACAAGAGAGCTTGCAACTTGCAAAGCATACAAAATACAATGATATATTATACTAGCATAGAGACAACTTGCATCTACAGACTACAGCCATACGTTACAATCTCAAACCTGACCAAACCAAAACACCAACCCTCTACCCACCTCTTCATTGGCTAATCAACTTGTCCTGGCTTAAAATACAAGTGTAAACCATGCTTTAACCTTATAATAATACCAAACCAATAATCAAGGCACTAAAACATTGACCAATTTGAGGCTATTCAGTCTTTAAACCACCTTGCTAATTATGATTAATACTGAAACATATCAGCAGAAGCCATTATTGGTTGTTGATTAAGGTACCATGGATTCATAAAACTTTCAGATCCACCTGTCCCAAAAACATTCTCACACTCAAACATCTCAACACTGTTATAATTATTATTATTGTTAATGTTGCTCCCATTCATGTTCATGTAGTTCAACATCTCATTAAGTGAATCTAGCCTTTGGCTTAGCTCATCTATCTGGGCCCTCAACACAAGATTCTCAGATTCAAGATTCAAGTAGTGTTGTGTAGTGATGTTGGTTTTTGTGAGTATCTGTTCATTTTCTTTCTTGAGTTGACTCACTTGCCCACTGAGTTCCTCAAGTAGTTGTTGTTTTCTCATCCTGGATCTCCTGGCTGACTCACGGTTTGATTGCATTCTTTTTCTCTTCCTCTGGTCCATTAAAACCTGTATATCTCCTTCAGAACCCGAGTTCTGAATCTGAGTTGACCCAGATGAGTTTCCACTTAAACAAGCCATGCAAAATATTAAAAATGGTAAAGCTGAATATATTAAGCCCTGTAAAGTTCTAATAATATATGTAGATAAAAGTTGTAACAGAGATTTGTTTATGAGAAATCGTAGAACCAGTAGAGGAAACAAACAGAGAAAGACTGAACAAGATGTCTTAAATAAGTATTTAGCATAAACCCAGAACGGAGGATTTCACTTATAACAGGAGACATATATCTGCAACATCAATACAGTGTGTATGTGTGTGTGTGTTTCTTGATCTTGAAAACTAAAAAGATTGGATTTTTAATATCAAGATTACAACTTTAACCAAAATGACCAACAGGGTTTGCTATACAAGACCTGAGAACTATATTTCAGAGGCCAAATTAGCAGAATATAGATACAAAAATTTATATCTAATAGGGGAAAAACAAGAAATTGTAGAAAATGAGGGTGAGAAGAGAAGGGAAGAGGATTTCGAGAAAGAGAGAAGGGTTGATTTATAGATGAGAGATGGTGAGCTAGGAAGGGTAGAGGAAAGTGGGGAGGCATTAAAAATTAAAAAAATAATAATGTGAGAAAGTAATTAAAATAAATGAAAAATGAAGAGAAACAGTGAAGAGGATTCGGAATATCCTGTGGGCGGAGAGTTGAGCTGTTAGGTACGAATAATAGATACAAAACAAAAGAGTCTAGCTGGTGAAACAGGTAGTAAAAGACAGCACCAACAATATAAGTACTACTAGTACTACTCACGTCAATGCAATTTGTCTGCAAATATCTTTTCATATGTTATGGTTGGGTGTTTGGGAGAAGTTATTTTTCAGAATAAATCAATTTATTTTAAGATAAAAGGGGTGTTTGGGGGAACTTTTTGCCAAAATAAATCAACTTATTTTAAGACAAAGAGATTTCCAACTTATTTTTGCAACTTATTGAATCTCAAACATACATTAAGTACTTCTATAAAAAAAAAACTATCAAAATATAAAAATTTTATCCGAAAATAAGTCCATAAGCCCTATAAAAAAGGTGAGCCAAACGGGAAGAAAGTTAGAGATTCCTAACTTTTTTTTTTTGTAACTAATAGAATCTCAAACATATATTAAATATTTATATTAAAAAAATTATCAAAATATTAAATTTTTATCCGAAAATAAGTCCATAAAAACTTTAAAAAAATGTCGCAACCAAACAGACCCAGTATATTCACATTTTCTTAAGCCTTTTACCCCAACGGTAAATGCTGTTTTATAAGATTGTAGTATTCGATTATTATGTGACGGTGAGGTCGTACATTTTTTTAATGTTTGGTGAGGCTCCTGAGATCAACTTGCACTAGCACCAACTTTACTACAGGTTCAGTTATTCAAATCGGTCGATTTCTGAAAAATTGCTAATAAATTGGAAAAAAATTGGTCAAAATTTTGGAACCGATTCCTTAACACTAGGTATGCCATCATTCCGTCTGAATAGTTCCGATTTCCGATTCCTTAACAAAAATTGGTCAAAATTGCCGATAAATCGTAAATCGATACCTTGATCGAATAGTTCCGATTTCCGAAATCTGCAACACAGACTACATGTTGAATCATTCTTCATTTTCTATATTTGATGGATTTTTCACAATAATTTATTATTATTTATTTTTTTAACATGGGAACCCGCAATCGCTACCCTTCGGGTGCGCTCTGGGTAAACCCATGGGCTCACGCAATAGCCTGCAAATCACGTGATCCAAGGCAAACCGCACAAGTGCGACAGGCTCTGCCCCAGAATGACATAATCACAAATCCGCCTTTCACGGGAGCCGAACCTGTGACCAAGAGGTGAGATGACCTCTCTTTAACCAACTGAGACAACCCTTGCGGGCCAATAATTTATTATTTTCTATTAAGAACAAAATGTTTTACGAGTATTGACTTTTAGGGCTAAGTTCAAAACTACCTAGGTCAATTATTAGTCTTTTAAAAATATATAGCCAAACTTTCTAAAATTACCTTCCATATATTTCTTAATTTTAAAAATACGTTTTGCAACCTTTGCAACCTCATTTACAACTTCAGGACGGCGCCAGCAATGTGAGTTGCAAATGAGGTTGCAACTGAAAACTGGAAGTTGCAAATGAGGTTGCAACTGAAAACTGGAAGTTACAAATGAGGTTGCAAAAATTGCAACTGAAAACTGGAAGTTGCAAATGAGGTTGCAAATGAAAACTAGAAGTTGCAAGTGAGGTTGTAAAAGTTGCAACTGAAAACTGGAAGTTGCAAATGAGGTTGCAAAAGTTGCAACTGAAAACTGGAACTTACAATCAGAAATTCGTGTGATTGCACCCTTATATAGCATATAAGGTTGCATATGAGGTTGCGCAACCTCATATGCAACCGAAAATTGAAAACTGAAAACTGGAAACTGGAAGTTCAAGTACCAATTTTCAGTTGTCATTTTCGACCAGTTTTTTGAAATCTATTATGTATATAGATTTCAAAAAACTGGTCGAAAATGATAACTGAAAACTGGAACTTGCAATCGGAAATTCGTCTGCTCCCCTATAGAGCATATAAGGTTGCATATGAGGTTTCGTAGCAACCTCATATACAACCTTATATGCAACTGAAAACTGAAAAATGGAACCTGAAAACTGAAACTTGCAATCGGAAATTCGTCTGCAACCTCTTATGCAACCTTATATGCAACCGAAAACTGAAAACTGAAAATTGGAAGTTCAAGTTCCAATTTTCAGTTGTAATTTTCGATCAGTTTTTTGAAATCTATATATATAGATTTCAAAAAACAGGTCGAAAATGACAACTGAAAACTGAAACTTACAATCAGAAATTCGTCTGCTCCCATATATAGCATCGAAGTTGCAACTTCCAGTTTTCAGTTGCAACCTCATTTGCAACTCACACGGCTGACGCCGTCCTGAAGTTGCAAATGAGGTTGCAGAGGTTGCAAAACGTATTTTTAGAAAAATAAAAAGTTAAAAACAATATTGGTAATATTTTTGTAAAAGTAAAAGTATAAAATTGAAAAAGAAAGTTAATGATAGTAAAAACGTAAAAGAAAGTTAAAAATATATATATTTTTGTAAATATTCCTAACTTTTAAGTATACCGACGAAGAACTATTGTAGACATTTTTTGGTACTGTCAACCTATGTAATATTCCTATTATTCCACGTCAAAAAATTTAAATAAAAAAAGGTGTATATGAATATAAAAAAAGTGCTCTCTCTGTCTCAAATTATCTGTGTTGTTAATTGATTAAATTTGACTCAAAATTTCATATATTTTATAATCGAAAAAATTAATAAAAATTATATCATTATAAAGTACATTTAATTTAATTTAAAATGTATATTCAGTTTTTCAAAATTATGAAAAAATGATTTATAATTTACCGTCAAAATTAGACCAATTTAGTCATACAAAATTAAATAGGAAGATAAATATGGATGGAGGTAATAGTTTATATAAAATTGGTTATAAAATTGTGATAGTTTAGTCAATGTTTGGTACATATTATATACTTTGTTTTTACTAAATCATTTCGATGTGGATTAAGGACCTAACTCTTCCACTTCATTGAGGAGGCGACTACAATATACAAACAGATTCTAGATGGAATAAAGCAAAGTGCTGCTTCGCTCGTAAATTTTGACACGGGTCTGTTATATTACGTCACCACTAATTCTTGAATTATATCGAATCATATTTCGAATAATGTTAACTGAAAAATTGCTGGTAAATTAAAATACACACATTGAAATATTTGGTTTGGTGAAATAAAGTTGTCTTTTTTAGCTTCAGAAAAAGGACGCAATCCTATTTGAGGGTTAAAGTAGCAATGTTATTTGAGACTTGCAAAGCGCACAGGACAGCAATTCTGGACCATATTGTAAAGTTGTTATACATACTCCATTTTTTATCTTGGTTTAACAGCATCATAATTCAAGTGCATTGTAGTTTGTTTATGCACTTTATTTCCTGTACTACGTATGGGGCAAATTGTAACATCTTACATAGAAAATAAGAGTATTTAAAATTTTTATAAATGTAAATTAATAATTAATATGTACTAATTTATTACTCCCTCCGTCCCGTTGGGTTCTTTACGTGGCGGCTGGGCACGGAGGACAAGATAAGTGAGTGTAATATTGTTAAAATAAGTGAAGTAATGGGTGTAATAGTGATTTTATTGTTAAAATAAATGAAGTAGTGGGTGTAATAGTGATTTTATTGTTAAAATAAGTAAAGTAGTGGGTGTAATAGTGTAAATATTTTTAAAATAAGTGAAGTAGTGGGTGTAATAGTGTTAAAACTTACTATTTTGGGAATGTAAAGAAATGAATGGGACAACCCAAAAAGGAAAGTGTAAAGAATCAATTGGGACGGAGGGAGTAACAATTTTTGAACTAATCTATCATGATTTGTTGGATCCCGTATGTACTTGGATGTTATAAATTATATAAGAGCCACGTCTGACCAAGAGACACGGTTAGAGTTTAGTAAGTTTGTGTGTGATTTTGACAACTACGTCGACTCTTACAAGAGGAGGTTTTTATAACATCGTTTTTTCTAGTGTGTGTCCAAGGTTACATACTAAGAATCCGTACTCGTTTAGTTGTCAGTTTTTGATTGGTAGAAATTTAATTAATAATGATGGAGCCCCTGCATACACAAAAATCTCCACCAATCAAAATTTTCCAACTCATCAAATACGGCTAAATGCCTTGGGCACACAACAAACCCTTATAACATTCCATATCAATAAGAGTGTTTGAGCCTTTATAGATGCAAGTAAACAATTAATATGTACCAATTTACTAAAAATTTTGAATTAACCTATATATGATGAATTGTTAGATTTGATATACATTCAATTCAATTGTGCTGGGCTTGGATGTCATACCAACCCTACATGTTTTAGAGGTTGTTAACATGACAACAAAATATCACTTCTCATTTTAGTTATTTTTCTTTTGAACGTACTTGGAGCCTCATGTGTGAAATAATTAGATTAAATTGAATAATACAATAACTATAAATCTTTCCCTCCCTTTTTATATTTTAAATGAGCTATTTTCTTTTGATCATATTAATATCGTAATAAAATGAACTTAGTATTTGTAATACTAATTCAAGATTTTTATAATCTTATGTTTATTTTTCCTTTTATTTGTATGGTCGTGAATGAATATTAGTGGAGTCAAAGTGTAATTTTCGTAATAACATGTAAGGGACTAGCTTATATAAATTGGAACTGGCTTAGACAAATTAGGACGGATGGAATATATTTTATGCCTCTCATGTTGAATGTTTTGCAATATTAACAAAATATATAATTATATTAAAATATTTGAACTCAATTAAAGCATCTTCAATTGGGATTATTAACAAAGTTGCCATTCCTCGACAAATTATCATATATTTCAATTTTTTATTTTCTCTCTTTCATTTCAATTTTGCCAACAATTACTTAAAAATCATTCCAAGAATTAATATTTTTAAAAGTTATATATGTGATCTCAAATTATCACAATATAAATAATTTCTAAATTATAACAAGTTTGGATAACATGCATATTTTACATTTATACATGTAATTAATCATTCGAGAAAGTTATTATTAGACAATCTTGATAGGCAACCTTCCATCTTGAATATATTGTCAACAAAGAGTATCTTGCCATACTTGGCAACCCTATTGAAGCTTTAAGATCATCTCCATTAGGGATTGTTGTTTGATGTGGTAAAACACTCTTCGCTGCCAATCTATTGAACTTATAAGGTTGATAAGAGGTTGTCTAGCAAGTTTGCCAATTTTTGACAAATCCTTTCAAATGATTAATTACATGTATAAATATAAAATGTGCATATCAATCATATTATTTATATTATGACAATTTGGAAAACATTTAAAATTGATAACTATTAGAGTGATTTTTTATTAATTGTTCCCAAAATTAACATAGAAAAAATAAAAAAATAAAAATTTAACATATATGATGATTTGTATTTTGGTAGCAATCCCTATTTGAGATGTAATAGCTATGGTTAATGGTTATTGATAAAAAAAATAAAATTGTGCTAAAGTAAAAATTCAACTCCATTGCTAGTTATTTTTTGTATTCAAATGATTTTAAATTTAACTAATATTTATTTCTCGTTTTTAATTTTTATTTAAAATATATTAATACACAATTTATATATGATTAAATAATAATTTGGTATAGATGTATAAATGTATTCTTGGTTTTAAATATAAAACCAAATATATATGCATACATATTTTGCATTCAATTATATATTTTTTTAAAAATTAAATTATTTAACAATTGAAGCTATAATATAATAATAAAATCAAGGATAGGAATACATTCGACTTGCTCTAATATGCCTCTGCGACAGGAGGGCGGTTTGTAGGGTCGAAGAAAAGCTTTTGGTTGGCTGAGGTCTGTGTCAATATTAATAATGTCAGTCAGCCACCTTTCTTGTTTATTTAACTTGAATATTTAGTTATTATATTAAAGTTTCTTTAATATTTCTGCTTTATATTTCTAGTGTGCTAAGCAAAGTTAGATCAGATACATATATGCAACTTTACCTTTTTCTCCCATCATGTGACTCAATTATTCTGCTGTCGATCGTGATCGACTTGGTCTCTCCCACATAACTACACCCAGTACACAGAAATCATTAACGTTCTAAAATTTTCTTTTAAATATCTTATGTTGTAGGCATATATCATCATGATCAATTTTAACTGACATTATTCAAGAGTAAATTGAAAGGATTTACTATTAATTAATTAAAATCACACATGTATTATTTGCCCCCGAAACATTGTATTCAGTGCCGACTGTACGTAGGAGTATCTAATAGGTCCTGTATCATTGCAAGTAAAGAGTACGGCTGCCTGAAAAATGCAACATAAAAGCATCTCCAATTTTTCAGGGTGTTTCTTTCTTCATGCTCCTTCTTACCTGTACCGAAAGGTGCTTCTGGTAAGTTGATAATCAAAAGACAATCTCTCTGCCTCCCGTCTCCTTCTCTCTTTTACCGACGGGGCTTCCATCGGTTTTCCGATGGAAAGCCCGGCTTCCATCGGTTTTCCGATGGAAAGCCCCAAATACTTTTTTTTATTTTGTTTGATTTCTTCATGCCGTATAGCTTTTTATTATTGAATTAACACCATTGTTATTTAAAAAAAAAAAGTGTTTCAGACGGGGTCCATTTTAAGAAAAATGGAAATAAAAATATTTTTTCTTAAAATGAGCCCGCCAATGACATTTTTTAATACAGGGACACAGAAGGAGCATGAAGAAGAAGGAGACAGAGGATCCGGGTTTCTTATCTCTTTATGTAAAAATATGTGACAAATTTAGATTTAGAGAATGGGAACAACAAATATGCATATTTTGTAGAAATTCATTATGTAAAATTTTATAGTTCTTCATTTTTTTTCTCAAATTTGCTAGTCAAACTCATTCTTTAAAATTGCTGTATAGATTTCACATAAATTTTACACTTTTTAAAAAAATAATTACCTAAAATTTTATTCACAAAAAAATTAATTTTAAATTATAACTAATCATTACGAGAGTAGAATCGAAGCAACTCATCTTTTTGAATATCTATAATTTATAAAATTATTATTATATATTATTAATTTATTATGATTAACCATTATACAAAATAGCCTTGATCATGCTCTAAGCACTCTTACTGATTTAACTAGTACCTCTTTTAACGGTACTAGTAAGTCATAACGTGTAGTTAGTTGTAATGTTAAAATATGTGTTATCTTTTTAATATGAATCAATTCGTGTTATAATTAACTATATTTTAATATTTAGAAAAAATTGAATTAATTATTTCTTTTGTCATTAAATATTTTCAGAAACAGGAAGAAAACTTTGAAGAGAAACATACAAGAATAGTTTTTCTTAATTATATGAAATCTCTTCCCTTTTATAAAAAAGAATAATTTGAAAACAAGTTAATAAATCAAATCACCTCCTTTCTTTCGTTTTCTTTTGTAAAAAGGTTTTTGAAACACAATAATATATATTTCAATCATAATTTTGTCTAAAATTTAACTTTGAATAATATATGTTTCGTAAAATTAAATTAGGTAAAGTTATAATGAATTCAAATAAAATGTTTATTTTATTAAAAATTCTAAAGAGTACCGTGATAAAGGGGACGCACGTACATCAGACACTGGCAAGCACATGTGCTTATATATGCACATGATTTTAGACTTTATTAATTCAACTTTCTCTGATCCAGATTTATTGCCGAAAATGTAACCTCAGATCCCATGCTTTATATAAAGAAGATATGCGATTCATTTCAATATACAAACTTTACAAAGAGCTCGTTGGATTAACTTAAAAGATATTATTTATAATTTAAAGTGTAATTTATTTACTTTAAATAAAAAAATAATAATTTAATTTAAAGTTATATGCATGTGTTTTACTGATTTTATTTAAAATGAATTTTATTCCAAAAAATTTGATTAAAAATATAAAAAATTATATTTCTTAAACATAGAATAAAAGTATAAATTCAAATATATGCAAAGAGTAAAATATGAGATAGAAGTTGATTCAAATATATAAAATTTGATGTGAGAAAAAAAATAAGTACTAAGACGCACTTAAAACTTTTTTAAATTGAAACTCAAACAAATCAGTGACCAAAAAGCTTTAAGCTACTCCCAAACAGCCTCAAAATTCAGAGAAAATCAGACATATATATGTCATACATTTAATTAAGATTTTGGCAGGAAAACAATGCAGCGTAGAATTATTGACTAAATTAAACAAAGATTGCTGTTCTCGTTTTTATTTTCTACCCATATCTTAAGATCTAAGTACAGTTAAACCTCGATAATGAATGCATTCGGATTGAAAATTTTTATTCATTAATCGAGATTATTCATTTATCAAGGTAAAAAATAAACTGTTTCTATTATGTTGGGATCGGAAAAAATTATTCATTTGATGAGATTATTCGTTTATCGAATATTCATTTATCGAGGCTATACTGTAATAGAACTGATACTTGTGTAAGTTGAATTTTTATTTTTTAATATAAAAGTATGGATTATAAATTTTCATTCACAATAAAATGGAAAAATGAATTATTAAAGTAATATATTCCACAATTAATTAGGAAAACTTCACAGTGGTTAAGTGCTCAATCCATGAACCGAGAGGTCATGGGTTCGACTCCTGCCGGAGGTCAAAAAAAACCGGAAACAGCCTCCCTACCCTTGGGTAGAGGCATGGCTGCGTACAACCTACCCCCCTCAGACCCTGCTCATGCGGGATATACTGAGTATGTTGAGTTGAGTTGAGTATACACGAGGGGATTGATTAGCAACCAAGAAAGCATAAGGGGATTTAAGAGCATCTCTAATCCTCTAAAATCTTTAGCTAAAATTGAATAAATCATACAAAATTCTTCACTCCAACGCTTATCTCGAAAATTTTATCCTGACGAACCCCTACAAATTTGTGAAATTATACATAATATATTACCATATTAAAAGAATATATTCTATTTATAACAACTTCAAATAATAATGACATACTATTTTTAAAATATACTCCCTCCGTCCCGGTCATTTATATACGTTTGGTTTGGACACGGAGATCAAGAAAATGTATAAAAAATGATTAAGTTAGATGAAAAATTGGTAAAGTGGTGGGACCTATCAATATTTAATAATAGATTTGAGATAGTGGAGGAAAGTAGTGGATGTAATAGTGTTTTATATTATAGATTTGAGATAGTGGAGGAAAGTTAGTGGGTGTAATAGTGTTTTTTATTATTAAAACTTTACTATTTTTGGAATGTATAGAAATGATGGGACACCCCAAAATAGTAAGTGTATAGAAATGAATGGGACAGAGGGAGTAACCAATCATTATAGCCAATCACATCGGCGTATAATGGCTTACAAGTTCAGCAAATTTTACATAATCAGTATTTTATGTCATTTTAGCCAACATCATTGGAAATGCTATATCACAAAACATTTTCATTCATATTATAGTAATTTTACAATATTTTTTGGAATAAGTAATTCTACAAATTTGGTATCAAATCTTTTTATTACTTTACTATTATAACAAGTTTGCAATTTTACTAATTTGAAAACTTTCTTGTTGATAATTGTTGTGGTATATCTTTCGAATTTTTTTATTAATTAAAATTATATACCCGAAATTAAAATTATATCTATTGATATGAGCTAAAAGTAAGCCCTAAAGACACATTTAATATAGCATTAATTAGACCCTGAATGGTCCAAACGTGGGGCCCACCAGATGGGCCCAAAAGCCCAATTATAATATTAATTTCGTAATTAATATTGGGGGAAATAAACAGCTCAGCAATAAGAGTTGGATAAGGATATTATTTCCACCAGACTTATCCACCAAGGCATCCAATTCAATATGGAAACTGATTCCTACAAGGAATAGATCTACAACTTTCCTCAAAGACTTTTCTACCAAGTCTCTAACTCCTACCATAATTCTAAAGGCTTCTCAGCCTATATAAAGGGCCTGACCCCTCATCTCAAAACTACGTTTTCTTGGCTTGATTCTCTAATACAGAGATACGTAGGCATTTTGTGAGGACCGCTTAGTCTCGAACGCAGAAGTAGCCATTAAAGCTCGAAACTCAACCACCCTAGCATTAATTACAAATCGTAAACTAGTTTTTATTCCACAACATTTGGCGCCGTCTGTGGGACGAAGACATCAACCATGGTTCAAACACGAAGAACAACATCAACTGAGGCCATACCCCTTAGCACTGCTCCACCTGCTGTCTCTGATCCGCTCGTCACCGCTGAGGGAGGACAGTTACCCCCACCAACAGGGACGGTCATTCAACCTCTAACCTCTCAACCCTCAGGGACGATTCCCCATGTTGAGGGAACTGTGGCTATTCCTCAAAACCGAGAAACTAACCCTCTTCAGATGGTGGTTTCTCCTCTTGATAGCGCTGGTCGTACGCTACCTCCGGGGGTACAGATCCACACCACGGATCTCCCTTTGAACACCAACCCGATGTATGGGCTGCCTAATTACCCCCCTCAACGTAGGGAACCTGGACCAAGCGGTCATGCCTTACAGATCCGAGATCAGGAGTACGATGATTACTCTGGTCCCTATTCTGATGATTCAACGTCTGAGGATGACAATGATGATCGTGATGAAGCCCCGAGGAGGCGACGTGCTAGTAAAGAACCTCGAAGGAGGTCCCAAAGAATCCATGATGAACCTCCACAAACGGCCGAAGAAAGGATTAAGGCTCATGAGGCAGAGATCCAAAGGCTGAAGGATGATATTGCTAGAGAGCAAGCAAGGCGAAGTCTGATTCAACCTCCTCCAGTTACAGGGAGAATTCCCA
This sequence comes from Saposhnikovia divaricata, assembly GCA_036435485.1. Taxonomy (NCBI): domain Eukaryota; kingdom Viridiplantae; phylum Streptophyta; class Magnoliopsida; order Apiales; family Apiaceae; genus Saposhnikovia; species Saposhnikovia divaricata. The sequence continues at coordinate 58,504,106 of CM071597.1, read as the reverse complement.
TTATAAATCTGGAGAGGCCCTCAAGGAGGCAACGAAGGACCGATGCCCCGATTGAAAAATCAACAAGGGTGGAGACCCCCAAAAGTAACCCTAGGGATCTGATGCCCCTTGGGGATCCTGATGATCCTACACCTCCGTTCACTGAGGAGGTAATGAATGCTCGCATCTCAAGGAAGTTCAAGATGCCGACAATTAAGGCCTATGATGGAACGGGCGATCCCGCAAACCATGTTAGGACATTCTCAAACGCAATGCTGTTGCAGCCTGCAAGCGATGCTTTAAAGTGTAGGGCGTTCCCTCAAACCTTGTCTGGCATGGCTCAAAGGTGGTATAGCTGCTTACCTGCAAACTCAATCGGCTCGTTCAAAGAGCTGAGCGCCGCCTTTGTCAGCCAATTCATTAGTGGGAGAGTTCATGAAAAAAGTTCTGCATCCCTTATGTATGTAGTGCAGGGGAAGAACGAGAATCTGAGAGATTACCTCAAGCGGTTCACCAAGGAGACGCTGAATATTACTGATCTGGAAAATAAGGTGGCCATGGTAGCCTTGGAACACGGAACCACAGATCTCTTCTTTAAAAGGTCTTTGGCAAAACACCCTCCTGAAAATATGGTCGAGCTCCAACGGAGGGCCGATAAATATATCAAGGCCGAGGACAGCATGAAGAAGGAAACCACAGGAGGCAATGGCAAAGGTTCTAACGATTCGAAGAAACGAAAGCAAGAGCAAGAGTACGATGCTAGGGACAAGTATCCCCGGACTAGCAAGGATTCTGATTCACCCCCGAAGAAGAATTTGGGATCAAGATTCAACGACTATGCGAGACTGAATGCTCCTAGGAGTCAGATCTTGCTAGATATTGAGAAGGATAAAGATTTCCGATGGCCGAAGCCACTTAGGGGTGATCCCACAAAAAGAAACAAGGATCAATACTGTAGGTACCACCGTGATGTGGGTCATGATACAGATAATTGTAGACAGTTGAAAGATGAGATTGAGTTCTTGATCCGAAAAGGAAAGCTAAGCAGGTTCACGAAGAATGATGATCGTGGAACCCAAAGAAGGGACTTTGACAGGAGAGACAATGACAGGAGAGATAACGATCGTGACCGTGATCGTAACCCACAGCCCCGAGGGCCAGTTGTTAATATGATTTGGGGAGGCCCGACAGCGGCCGGCACGACTCGAAACTCTCGAAAAGCGTATGCCAGAGAAGTAATGCACATCGTGGGGGAAGCCCCAAAACGTGCCAAGACTGAAATAGTTATTGGGTTTGATGATTCAGATCTCGAAGGGGTAAAGTTCCCCCATGACGACCCGTTGGTCATAACTCCTGTGATTGGAAACTCGGAGGTAAAACGAGTCTTGATTGACAATGGAGCTTCTGTTGATATCTTGTTTCACGATGCGTTTATGAAAATGGGGTACACCGATTCTCAGTTGACCCCCACCAACATGCCAATCTACGGATTTAATGGAGTTGAGTCCAAGGTTGAAGGGACTATTCAGTTACCCATGACGATTGGACAGGAACCTAAAGAAGCTACTCAGATGCTGAATTTTCTTGTGATCAAGGCATCCTCGACCTATAACGCGATCCTAGGAAGGACTGGACTTCATGCATTCAAGGCTGTGGCCTCCACATATCACATGAAGATTAAGTTTCCAACCAGGAATGGTGTTGGAGAACAAAAGGGTGATCAGAAGATGGCAAGAAGTTGTTATGTATCCGCGTTAAGGGCTGATGGAATCGGGGGGCAGGTACTTCCGATCGAAGACATGGATGTCCGTGGTGATGATGAACATAGAGGAAAGCCAGCGGAGGACTTAATACCTATTCCTCTGGAGCTAGGCGACCCTGAGAAGGTGACTTATATAGGAGCCTCTCTGAAGGAACCCCTGAAGGGCAAATTGATAGCATTCTTGCAAGAAAATAGCGATGTGTTTGCCTGGACAGCAGCTGATATGCCAGGGATTGATCCCCAACTCATAACTCACAGATTGAATGTCGATCCTAATCGAAAGATAATACAGCAGAAGAAGAGGAACTTTGCACCTGAAAGGCAAGAGGCCATAAAGCAAGAAGTGGAAAAGCTCTTAGAAGCTGGGTTTATTGAAGAGATTCAATTTCCAGAATGGTTGGCTAACCCTGTGATGGTCAAGAAAGCCAACGGTAAGTGGAGGATGTGTATAGACTTCACCGACTTGAATGATGCATGCCCTAAGGATTGCTTCCCTTTACCTAGGATAGACATGTTAATAGATGCCACAGCTGGACATGAGATGCTGAGCTTCATGGATGGGTTCAGCGGCTACAATCAGATTAAGATGCACAAGGATGACGTCCCTAAGGTATCTTTCATAACTGACTTTGGTGTTTTCTGCTATCTTGTTATGGCTTTCGGTCTAAAAAATGCAGGGGCTACTTACCAACGACTGGTGAATAAGATATTCGCCCATCTAATTGGAAAAACCATGGAGGTCTATGTTGATGACATGCTAGTCAAGAGCCTGTTCAAGGCAGACCACATTAAGCACCTCAGAGAGGCATTCGAAGTGCTGAGGCACCACAAAATGATGTTGAATCCAGCCAAGTGTGCCTTTGGCGTTGGATCAGGAAAATTTTTGGGTCTGATGGTTTCAAAGAGAGGCATAGAGGCCAACCCTGACAAGATTAAGGCAATCTTAGACATGGAGCCACCACGCTCTATAAGAGATGTGCAGAAGTTGACAGGCCGTGTAGCGGCTTTAGGAAGATTCATCTCCAAGTCTGGTGATAAATGCTTGCCGTTCTTTCAAGCATTGAAGAAGGTAAAAAATTTTGAATGGACCCCTGAGAGCCAAGAGGCCTTTGAACAATTGAAGAAGTACATGGTTGAAGCCCCGTTGCTGGCCAAGCCTAGTCCTGGGGAGACTCTTTATCTATACCTGGCGGTATCTGAGCAAGCGTTGAGCGCCGTTCTTATTCGAGAAGAAAAGAAAGTCCAGAAACCTATCTATTATGTGAGCAAGGTATTGCACGGGGCTGAGTTGAATTACTCTCCAATTGAGAAGTTCGCCTTGGCTTTGATAACAGCCTCGAGGAAGTTACGCCCGTACTTCCAAGCACATAAGATTGAAGTCCTGACGGACCAACAGTTGAGAAACATATTGCATAGCCCAAAGGCTAGTGGAAGGCTAATCAAGTGGGCAATTGAACTTGGAGAATTTGACATCACGTATAAGCCTCGAACAGCCATTAAGGCTCAGGCATTGGCTGACTTCGTGGTTGAATGCACCATTAGCAACCAAGAAGTCGGGGGGCAGGAGACAATAACAACCCCTGAGAAGCAAGATAAAGATGGAGAACTTGAACCTGATCAGAAGGAATATTGGGTGCTCTATTTTGATGGAGCATCAAAAACAAAATCTAGTGGCGCAGGCTTAGTGTTGCAAAGCCCCGATGGGTTCACAGTCGAATATGCTTTGAAGTTGGATTTCCAGACAACTAACAATGAAGCTGAGTATGAGGCCTTGATAGCTGGTTTAGGCTTGGCCAGAATCATGAGAGTCAAGAATCTCAAAGTTTGTGGAGATTCAAGATTAGTAGTCTCTCAAGTGAATGGTGAATTTGAGGCCAAGAATGAAACTATGGCAAAGTATCTGCGAGTTGTGAAAGCTGTCATGACTCAGTTTGATGAGTGTTATGTAGAACACATTCCGAGAGAAGAGAACGTTAAGGCCGATGCCCTATCCCAGTTCGCTTCTTCCGAAATAGAAAACTTTGAAGGGAGTGTTTACTTCCAGGTCTTGAAGGCCCCGACTATTAACTCAAAATTAGTGGCACCAATTGATGTGGGAAGCTGTTGGATAGATCCTATCAAAGCTCACCTAGAAACTGGTTGGCTCCCCGGCAGTGCCTTGGAGGCACGAAAGCTGTCCGTGAGAGCATTAAGATATGCCTTGATCGAGGGCGTTCTTTACAAAAGATCTTTCGTTATCCCGTACTTGAAATGTTTGAGGCCCCAAGAGGCAAGGGAAGCTTTGGAAGAAGTTCATGAAGGAATTTGTGGGCAGCACTTGGGCGGCAGAGCCCTAGCTCACAAAATAACTCGTTTGGGATTCTACTGGCCAGAAATGCTGGCCGATGCACAGAGCTATGTCAAGCGGTGCGATCGATGCCAGAAGCATGCTCCGATAGTAAGGCAGCCGCCCGAGATGTTAACATCGGTTAACTCCCCTATTCCATTCGCGATGTGGGGAATGGATATACTTGGTCCCTTCCCCGTAGCTTCAGCACAAAGGAAGTTTCTGATAGTGGCCATTGATTACTTTACTAAGTGGATTGAGGCTAAACCTCTAGCCAAGATAACCACCAAACAAGTTGCCCAGTTCTTTTGGGAGAATATAATTTGCAGGTATGGAATCCCTCGAATTTTGGTGACAGACAATGGGACACAGTTCAATAATGAAGAGTTCAAGAAATATTGTGAGGAGAATGCAATTGAGCTTCGTTTTACCTCCGTGGCTCATCCACAAGCCAACGGGCAAGCTGAGGTAGCCAATCGAATTATCCTTGATGGACTGAAGAAGAGGGTTGAACGCTCTAGAAACACTTGGGTAGATGAGTTGCTGCCCATACTATGGGCATACCGTACCACTTGTAAAGTGACCACTGGAGCAACCCCGTTCCTGCTGGCTTACGGAGCTGAGGCAGTTGTGCCTTTGGAGATCATGCAAGCGTCACCTCGAGTTGAGGCTTTTGAACCAGAAACTAACGGAGAGGGCATGAGACTCGCCCTAGATCTGATTGACGAAGTCAGGGATGAGGCAAACGCTAGAAATGTGGAACATCAAAAGAAAGCATCCTTTTATTACAACCCTAGAGTTAAGGAAAGGTTCTTTCGACAAGGCGACCTGGTTCTAAGGAAGATCGAGGCTTCTGGAGTTGGCCAGAAGGGAAAGCTAGCCCCTAATTGGGAAGGGCCGTATCGAGTCAAGAAGACGTTGGGACGAGGATCATATAAGTTGGAGACCATGGACGGGGTTGAGGCGCCCCGCACTTGGCATGCTTTGAACCTCAAAGTTTATTATGTATAAGCTATCCTTGCATGGATTCAGCTTTCTATCTATTTATTATGAGGAGTAGAAATAAAGTTCGATGAAACCATTTCAGGGCTTTACGCCCCGAGTAGGACAATAATAAGCTATGTAAGGGTTAAACCCATTTCAGATTATTAATGCAAAGTTTGTTTCCCTTCAATGATTTTGTGATTTTGTTTATGTACCAAGCACCTGTTGAGTGTGAGTCTAGGAAGGACAAGTACCGAAAACAAGTAAACAAACTAATGAGGAAACAAATGCATAAATAAAGACCCCGAAGGGCCAACAGTTAAGTTACATCAACAAGATAGATAAAAGTTTGGTCCCCAAGGACCGTGAATGAAATCTAGACAAATAAAGCCACATCTGGCTAACAAGGCCATGCAAGGCCACGAACTAACTCCAGCTACTCCTCCCCAGAATCCTCTTCTCCAGACTCCTCACCGCCGCTCTCCTCTTCCTCACTCTCCTCCTCTGAGTCTTCGCTGGAATCACCACCGGACTCTGCTATCACCATTGGCTGAGCTCTAGCAACTTCGGCTCCTTTTCCCTCGGAAGATGAAGAAGAAGTAGAACTGCCCTCGTTCCGGATTAGTCTTTTCCCAGGGATGGGTTGGCGAACTACTCCAACCTTTTTTGCAGGCGGGACTTTCTTCCCACGGGAGCCAGAAGAATGTGAGTTTTGGCTAGCAGCGGGAACAACCCCCTTTGAGTTGGACCCGGAACGACGATGACTGCCTCTGGAACCGGATCCTGATGCCTGGGGAACAATTTTAGTTCCCGAACCAGAAGCTAGGTTAACCGGGAGGGCACCCCAATTTGGGCAAGGAAAATCTGCTGGGTTGACAACAGATGGATGCCTATGATTCACAGCGTTAATAGCCTTCTCCCAACCAACAGACATATTGAAGGGACGCACCTCATCATCATGATCATCAATAAGCTTAAGGAAATCTTCAGACCTATGGTAGGCCTGGATCACCCTGTCAGCATCAGAGGCCTTCTTTCTGGCTAGAGAAGCAAGCTGTTTGCGGGTTGATGCGGCGTTGGCCTCAGCTCGAACAACTTGGGAGTGTAGGTCGTCAATCTCTTCCCTGAACCTCATGGAGTCATTTCTCAAGCTAACATTTTCGTCCCTAAAGGCCCGGCCTTGGGTCGAAATGGTTTGAAAATAGGCGTTGGCCTGTAACAAGGAAATAAGTGAGCCACAAGGAATATGCAGAATTGAAATCAATGACAATGTCAAACTTAACAGAAGGAATTTCATACCTGATACAAGGCCTGGGCGCCCATGAGTTGAGACTCATCCAGCTTGTCACCTGCATGCATTGTCGCTTGGTCAGGCGGAGTGATGGAAAGCTTGGACCAGTCTAGGGCCAGATGAGGACTCCCGAAGACCGAGTCTTGTTCGCATATGCCCCAAGGAGGTATGAAAGGAGTCCGGACATCCCCGTCAGCGTTTCGGGATCGTTTACCACCTTGAGAACAACGCTCCAAGAAATTAGGGATGTGAGGCTTAGTTGGGTTCAGCTTCTCTTCAGCCCTTTTCTGCATCCTCTTGGTAACAGTTGGCCGGTTCTCGGGACGATTATCAATCTCCTCAGCAGCTGAAATACGAAGAGAAAAACATCGGTATAAGAACAAACAGAGTTCATAATAAGTTCAAGTAAGAAAGTTACCCTCAATGGAAAGAAAGCTAAGGCCAGCCCCAATGAGATTCTTTTCGTTTAAAATAGTTTTATAGTGTGTGCGACCGTCGTCAGCAAGAAGCCTATCCCGGTCCAACAATTCCGGATCAGAAAGGTCGCACATGAAGTGGGAACTATCTTCGACAGACCCGAATTTCTTCACAAAGAAGTTGCCCCAATCACCGCCTTTCCATTCAAGAACTACAAACTCCCTTTCCCAGAAATGTTGTGAATCTGGAAAGGAGAAGGGATTCACCATGTGTGGAAGCTTGGCTCGGTGCTTGAGGCTCACCCATCCTTTTTTGGATTCAGAAGAGTTGCTGGCCCCGAAGATACTTCGAAACATTGTGGTTGTCGGATGAATCCCCAGCTCCCGACACCTTATCAAGAAAATAGAAATGTACCTCCAGGCGTTGGGATACAATTGACAGGGGTGGATTTGATATTCAGCCAGCAGCCTAATAATAAAATTGTCAACCGGGAACCTGAGCCCAGCATCTAAGGCACCCCAGTAAACACAGATCCTTTCAGGATGCCAGTTGCAAGTTCTATCTGATGGACTCGGGAGACGAACCTGGATAGCACTTGGAAAGTGATAAGACTCCCTTATCTTCTGAACGTCCCGTTCCGACAATTTACTGGAACTATTAAAAGAATCTAGACTAGAACAGTTGGGAAATGTATCCCTCATGATATTTAGAAGTTCTAGCAAGGATTCGAATCTATGTTCAACATATGTAGGAGGTTGAATTCTTTCTTTACCTTTGGAAGTCCTCATTTTACTCCTCTTTGACATGGCTTCCATCATGGAGACCGGGGGAGCCATTGGTTGATCACCTTCCGACATCTTGATGCAGGAGCTGAAACTTGATCTTGAATCTGAAACTTGATCTTGAAGCTCGAACTGGATCTTGTAACTTGAACCTAAGAGAACTTAAGAATCTGAAAGCTCAGAAATGAAGAAGTGAATGGAAATGAAGGCTACTTCTCCTCTTTTATAGAAAATACATGACCTGGTACATCAGGTTGAATCTCAGCTCGGTTCGTGTTAACAGGTCATCTATCGTTTCCAGACGAAAAAGGACAGAAATTATCCACGTTATATAGAAAGAATCATTATAATTCATATCTGTCGGAAAAGAAACAGCTGAAATATTTACTGCATGGATGTTTGCACTTAAAGAGATAAACAACGAGTTTAATCTTAAACACGAGGTTAGTAGTGCTAATCCTGAATTAAGGTGTAATCCCGATAGAAGTCACGATTGACCAAAATACCAACCTAGGATCGAGATTCAGCTTCTGAATCCCTAGGATCGAGATTCAGCTTCTGAATCCCTGAAAGTCACGGGTGACCAAAAAACCAACCTAGGATCGAGATTCAGCTTCTGAATCCCTAGGATCGAGATTCAGCTTCTGAATCCTTGAAAGTCACGGGTGACCAAAAAACCAACCTAGGATCGAGATTCAGCTTCTGAATCCCTAGGATCGAGATTCAGCTTCTGAATCCTTGAAAGTCACGGGTGACCAAAAAACCAACCTAGGATCGAGATTCAGCTTCTGAATCCCTAGGATCGAGATTCAGCTTCTGAATCCTTGAAAGTCACGGGTGACCAAAAAACCAACCTAGGATCGAGATTCAGCTTCTGAATCCCTATGATCGAGATTCAGCTTCTGAATCCTTGAAAGTCACGGGTGACCAAAAAACCAACCTAGGATCGAGATTCAGCTTCTGAATCCCTAGGATCGAGATTCAGCTTCTGAATCCTTGAAAGTCACGGGTGACCAAAAAACCAACCTGGGATCGAGATTCAGCTTCTGAATCCTTCAAAATGGTCGACCACGACACCCGAAGGAGCCATGGCCGACCACCTTGCAGCCGACCAAGGCACATTCAGATGCCCCGGCCGACCACGAGCTAGCCGACCAAGGCACATTCAGGAGCCCAGGCCGACCAGCCCTCAGCCGACCAGGTGCCGGCCGACCACCTGGGGTCAAGGCCCTCCAGCCGACCAGGTGTCAGCCGACCACCTTGGTTGGAGGCCCTTCGGCCGACCAGGAGCTAGCCGACCACAAGCTAGCCCTCGATCCGGCCGATCGCGGGTTAGCTTGTGGTCCTGAATCTTGGTTTTTCAGCAATTCTCGGGCAGCTTCTGAACCTGAATCTTGATTTTTTCGTATGATTTCAGGTGCACCGTTTAGTGCCGTTTAGCACCGTTTATCGCCGTTTAGCGTCGTTTAACATCGTTTAAACGTCGTTTAAGGCTGTTTAGCACCGTTTAGTGTCGTTTAGTGCCGTTTAGCACCGTTTATCGCCGTTTAGCGTCGTTTAACATCGTTTAAACGTCGTTTAAGGCTGTTTAGCACCGTTTAGTGTCGTTCAGTGCCGTTTAGCACCGTTTATCGCCGCCTGGCGTCGTTTAATATCGTTTAAACGTCGTTTAAGGCCGTTTAGCACCGTTTAGTGTCGTTTAGTGCCGTTTAGCACCGTTTATCGCCATTTAGCGTCGTTTAACATCGTTTAAACGTTGTTTAAGGCTGTTTAGCACCGTTTAGTGTCGTTTAGTGCCGTTTAGCACCGTTTATCGCCGCCTGGCGTCGTTTAATATCGTTTAAACGTCGTTTAAGGCCGTTTAGCACCGTTTAGTGTCGTTTAGTGCCGTTTAGCACCGTTTATCGCCGTTTAGCGTCGTTTAACATCGTTTAAACGTCGTTTAAGGCTGTTTAGCACCGTTTAGTGTCGTTCAGTGCCGTTTAGCACCGTTTATCGCCGCCTGGCATCGTTTAATATCGTTTAAACGTCGTTTAAGGCCGTTTAGCACCGTTTAGTGTCGTCTAGTGCTGTTTAGCACCGTTCAATGCTACTGGCACAATTTAACGTCGTTGTAAACGCGTCGGTCGCTCCACGCTTTACGTCAAAACGATATCAAAGATAAACCCTGACCCAAGTCTCGAAAAAGGCCGTTAAAACTTCAAGGAAAACCTGATCAGTTTTCCTAGAAGTTGGGGGGCAAATGATATGGGCTAAAAGTAAGCCCTAAAGACACATTTAATATAGCATTAATTAGACCCTGAATGGTCCAAACGTGGGGCCCACCAGATGGGCCCAAAACCCCAATTATAATATTAATTTCGTAATTAATATTGGGGGAAATAAACAGCTCAGCAATAAGAGTTGGATAAGGATATTATTTCCACCAGGCTTATCCACCAAGGCATCCAATTCAATATGGAAACTGATTCCTACAAGGAATGGATCTAGAACTTTCCTCAAAGACTTTTCTACCAAGTCTCTAACTCCTACCATAATTCTAAAGGCTTCTCAGCCTATATAAAGGGCCTGACCCCTCATCTCAGAACTACGTTTTCTTGGCTTGATTCTCTAATACAGAGATACATAGGCATTCTGTGAGGACCGCTTAGTCTCGAACGCAGAAGCAGCCATTAAAGCTCGAAGCTCAACCACCCTAGCATTAATTACAAATCGTAAACTAGTTTTTATTCCACAACATCTATACTATTATATTAAAGCCGAAACATTAAAAGTTTTGGTTTTCGGTTTGGTTATCCCATTTATTTTGGTTTTCGGTTTGGTTAATTTAATTTTTAATTAATTTTAAATATAAAATAAATCAATTTTAATCCGTTATTGGCTATAGTCCTAAAGACACAATAGTATTTTATATTTACACCGTTACTAATACAGCTAAACTTAAAACCTCCGTTGCATTCACGGACACTATGCACAGATAATTAAATTATAAAAATAACTTAAAAATCCAATTACTAAGGTTAACGTAATTATATTCAGATTAAAATTCCTTTATCCATATTGAGCTTCTACTTGAACTCTTTTTTCAGCTCCAACAACTCAATTACCCATTTTTTCTAAAGATTTTACTTCTAATTGAAACACTTTACCATTTAATTTAAAACTAATATTACAATAATTAATATATATCCAAAATATCACACCATATCTTTCCGTAATTATTTCAGTAGTAATTTTTGTAATTAAAACAAGTTACTTTTTAATTTAAAATTAATCTTGCGATAACTAATATACACCCAAAAATATCTCACCATATATTAAAATCATTATTTTTAGTAATAAATAAGAATCGTTAGATCTGATAATAAGATATATTATATGATTAAATTAATTTATTAAAAAATTCAAAGTTAGAACCCGTCAACGACATTTTTAATTTAGAATTTTACAAAATAAATTTCAAACCATGCATATCATTATATAAATTTATATTAAATTAAAATTAAAAAATTATTAAAAATAAGAATTATATAAAAACATAATTATAATGTTAAATAAATTTTATAAACTATCAAAAAACAAACACGGGTTATAAACTAGTACCCGAATAACGAGAGAGAATCAAAATCATATCCAATAAATAAACTCTTACCACCTGTTATACTAAAAAATCTAAGATAAACATTTTCACCTCAGTATGTACCTAAGATTAAAAATGATGAATATGGTATCCATCATTTGCGGACCAGAACCATGTAGGAGTGTGCCGACTTGACTTGATTAACACACGTACAGTTCTAATGAAAATAGTAGTGTCATGAAACAGATAACATTCACACAATCTCATCATTCTCATGAGATGGTCATAGACGCAAGTTTTTATTTCATAAGTATCCATTACACCATCGTCCTATCAATAAATTGTTGGGTATTTTAACTACAACAACAATAAGACAGTAATATATATAGTGTATACTATATTATTATAAGCGAAACAAGCTATAATTGGTTGGTTAGTCGGTGGGTTAACACCTTTCCAAAAAGTTTGCTAACACCTTCCAAAAATGAAAAAATAAATTAAAATACATATAAAATTTTATTTTACAAAAAATAAACCACATATTTAACCTAATAACAAACTCTTTTAATTACACTCCAATTAATATTCAATTACATAGTCTTTTAGTTATATTTGAGTTAAAATTCTTCAACACCCAACTTTTTAAGACTCTTTCAATTACTTGGAAACCAAATATTTTCAAAATCAATTTAAATAATTTTAATATCACATATTTATTAACAAATTTACAACAAATTTGGTTGGTTAACGTTTTCAAAAAAAAATGTTAACACCTTTCTAAAAATAATAAATTAAAAAAAGTATATTAAAATATATATTTATTCATTATAAATAACAAAATTTATCAATATATCTATACTGTATACTATTCTAACCAAAACAAGGATATGAATTTTAAAATTTATATAAAAAACCATGGTTGTGAGCTGAATAACTATATAAATTTGAAAAGTAAAGAATAAAAAATTGTATTACACCGTTATTTTAAAAGAAGTGATCTTATAAGCAAAACAGGTATGATTGGTTGGTTGGTCGTTCGGTAACACCTTCCCAACAAGTTTGTTAACACCATCCAAAATTGAAAATATAAATTAAAATACATATAAAATTTTGTTTTACAAAAAATAAATCACATATTTTACTTAATAACAAACTCTTTTAATTACACTCTAATTAGTATTCATTTACATGCACTTTTAGTTATATTTGATTTAAAATTCTTCACCTACACCCAACTTTTTGAGACTCTTTCATGCAATTACTTGGAAACCAAATATTTTCAAAATCAATTCAAATAATTTTAATATCACATATTTATTAACAAATTTATAAAAAAAAATTGGTTGGTTAACGCTTTCCAAAAAAATTGTTAACACATTTCTAAAAATAATAAGTTAAAAAAATTATATTAAAAATATTAGTTTATTTATTATAAACGACAAATTTATCAATCTATCAATACTATCTATACTATACAATTATAAGAGAAATAATTGGTCCGTCGGTCGGTTAACACCTTCCCAAAAAGTTTGCTAACACCTTCCAAAAATGAAAAAATAAATTAAAATACATATAAAATTTTATTTTACAAAAAACAAACCACATATTTAACTTAATAACAAACTCTTTTAATTACACTCCAATTTATATTTAATTACATACTCTTTTAGTTACACGAGCTTAAAACCCGTGCAATGCATGTATTTTTTTTACTATTATATGATTTTTTTCAATAATTCGAATGAATTTTTTATGATATGAATTTTGTAAATTACATTTTTAAATAATAAGATTTTAAAATAATTATATATATATATATATATATATATATACATTTATTGGCCATATTGGTTTTTAAAAAAGGAAAAATTAGTTAAAAAATATTGATAGGATGATACGTTTTAGCTTAAAAAAGGTAATCAGTCAATTATTAATTATTATGGTATTATTTTATTAAATAAAAATTATCTGTGATACTATTGGAAAAGGATAGGTTTTAGTAAGAGAAAATATAAAAGGTAACATGTTTTAGTTGAAAATGTAATTTGTTAGTTATTAGTAATCATAGTAATATTATTTTATTTCATTAAATATAATTGTCCGTAATATTTTTAGAATATAAAAGATTACATGTTTACCTAAAAATGAAATTAATCAGTTATTAAAAAAACAGAAAAGATAAGATGTTTTTACCAATAATAAATATTTAAGTAAGGATACTTAAGTAAGAAAAGAAAGTTTGAAAATGAGATATTTTAGTTTGAAAATGAGATATTTTATTTAGAAAAAATATAAAATATATTACATTTTAGCTGAAAAAGGTAATCAAATAGTTATTAGTAATTATAATTTTAGAGATTATGTCTTAGGTAAGTTTCCTGGATACACAAATTTTATATGCAAATATGGGGTGGACATTTTTGTAAAATCAGGATTCGTTTAAAATTTTACAATATTATTAATTAGCCATGCGGGTCCAGTAAGTTTTAAAGCTTATTTTTTAAAGTATCTCAGGAAACTTTCCTAGGTTAATGGTCCTTTTTCTCATAATTTTATTAGTTAATTTCGTTAAAAGATAATGTGTTTTATCTGAAAGGTAATTTGTTAGTTATTAGGAATTATAATATCGTTATTTTATTTTATAAAATAGAACTACATGTTTTTACCATTAATTAATAATAAAGTAAAATTTCAAAGTTTATTCATTAATTAGAATGGTCATATTTTTGGAAAGAAGATATTTTAGTTAGAAATGCTAATAGTTGAAAAAGGTAATTGGTTAGTTATTATTTAGGAGAAGTGTTGAAAAGAGCTGCGTGTAATATTTTGAGAAATATTGTGTTTTATTTTTTTAATAATTAAGTAAAATCATTAAGGATAATAAAGTAAAACAACATGTTTTTACTAATAATAAATATTTGTGTAAAGATAATTAAGTATAAAAATAAGTTCGAAAATGATATATTTTAGTTAAAAAATATAAAAAAATATATTATCTTTTAGCTGGAAAAGTTAATCAGTTAGTTATTAGTAATTATAATATTATTAGTTTATTTTATTAATTAGAACGATCATATTTTTTGAAAGAAGAGATTTAATTTGAAAAATTAGAAAAGGTAATAGCTCAAAAAGGTAATTGTTTAGTTTTAATTTAGTAGAAGTGTTGAGAGATGCGTGTAATATTTTGTGAAAAAATTGTGTTTATTTTTAATAATTAAGTAAAATAATTAAGGATAATAATGTATAATAATTAAATAAGGTAAGTACCGTACCGTGCCAAAAAATAGGTACCAAAACTTTTAATATTTCGTCTTTTATAATATAGTATATTATTTGAGTTAAAATTCTTCACCTACTCCCAACTTTTTTAGGCTCTTTCAATTACTTGGAAACCAAATATTTTCAAAATCAATTTAAATAATTTTAATATCACATATTTATTAGCAAATTTACAACAAATTATAAATCAACAAAGTGAAAACAAACTAAAACCATGTAATAAACAATAAAAATTTCACACAATTACAAATTAATATTAAATTCTATCTTAAACAAATATTATATTATGGATTATTATGTAATCATAATTTGAATATGATAATATCAACAAAAATTTGAATGTAAATATATAAAATACTTCCATTTATATTTATATTATTATGACAAAATATAGTCATAATTCGAACAATATATCATATAATTAAACGATTATTATTCATAATATATATTATGCCAATATTGTATTAAGTAATATATATGAGATAAATAATTATTAAAATATAAATAAAAAATTATTTAAATTTAGGAAAGCCGTGCATCGCACGGGGTTATAGGCTAGTATATATTAAACAAGAACAGGTAGATAATCAATTAACAAAACAAATTACGAAAATATAAATAAAAATATAATCAATGACTGTGATTAACCAGAAAAACAAGAAAATTTATCTCCCACAAAAACTTTAGTAAGTACTAATAAGAGAAAAAACAGTCGAGTCGCCAAACCCTTCGAGAGAATTTGACTGTTCTTGAAAAAATTATTGCCCCACTTACGTTGTGTTGAGTTTCAGCAATATCACTTCCAGGATAAAACCGCACAGATCAAATCGGTAATAGAAACGGAGAGATCAACAGCGATCAGCACCTCAGTTTGCCTGAGAACTATGTACTTGTCTGTATGTTTGAGAGAGAGCAAAAAAAGAAGAAAGCAGCTAGGGTTTCTTTCCCTCGGGATTGTATCTGTATGTATATAATACACAAAATAAAATGTTACTGATACTCCATAAAAGGAAATTAATTATTCTGATTTAATTGCATGAACACCAACATCAGGATTTATTTTTCAGTTACAGAAGCACCAGGATTGACCATCGTTAGGATCTGATGTCCATCAGGATTTCTGTCTGTCAGGATCTAATATCCATCAGTATTTGGTCATCGTCAAGATCTGTCCAGCAGGATTTGATGTTTGACCAGGTTCAATAGTATTTGATCATCGTCAAGATCTCTCCATCGGGATTTGATGTCTGACCAGGTCCAATAATCCTAGTACTGATCCAATAAAAATTACTGCTGTAACAAATAAAGTCTGATTTCTTGTTAAAATAAATCAATAATCCAGGTAATAAAATTCCTCGCCCAAGTCGCCTCGCGTACGCGAGACGCCGAGACATTCGCCCAAATCGCCCTTCGACCCGATCCGAGACGTGGCGAGGCGACAGCGGCGCGCGTGTGTGTGTGCGCACGAAGCCCACACTACAACCATGCACACCCACATGCCTTAATAGTTGTGCACTACACTTGCACATGGAGCTATATAAAGCCACCAACCTTTCATTACCAATTCTATGTGGGATACAAGTTATTTCAACTAAACAACCCACATAACTCATTTCCAACATCCTTCTTTCAACTCAATTTATTTATGGATTTCACTAAGAAAATTCTTAGACCCAAACAAGAAAATTTAAGTCCTCATTATAAAGAACAACCTCCACTTGTTAGTTACCGGAAATTACATCAAGAACATATTAAAAATATGGCTTAAACTTTCCATTTTCTAACATAAATTTATTATGAATAATTTCTTGGTCCGTCAGTATCTTACTTGTTAGTTCCCTTTAAGAGATGTTAGAGACCATTTTTAACAATAATTTCATTTTAAAATTTTATTATTAAATTTTTATCTCTTTTACTTCATATTACTATTTCATCTCCAACCATTACTCTAAAACATACTTCAAGTTTTACTTCAAACATAAATTTATATATAATTATGTACAACAGAAGCTACACATTACAACAGGTACATTGGTAAACAATTTCTGAATAATGTTAACTTTATATGTACAGTGCATCTTCAAATTTGAAGCACAACAATATTTTGTTTTATATATAAAAATAAAATAATGTACGATTGGAGGTGTATTACTTATTTATAAAATTAAAAATGAAACAATTTGTTAGAGATGCCTTGAGGACTTGCATGAGAGTGTGTTAGGTTAGGGGACTTACACAATCCGAGATTCACAAACCACCAATGCAAAGCACACATATAATCAATCGATTAGTTGACAAGATCCACCAAAGCGCGGTCACACGTTATTCAAGTATTACTTCTACTTCTATCAACAATAAGTAAAAGCAAAATAAGAACACACACAATATTTGATGTGGAAACACCCACGTCCCAACACGTATTATTAATCAAAATTTATCAATAATACATCAAAACAATAACACCTTAACGGTGTCCCAAACCTGATACTTGAGCCAACAATGCTCAAGCATCACCGAAACAATACCTAAGACTACATCTCTTAAGTATTCTCATATCGAACAAATACAATATAACTATGTATATATAGCCATCCAAAACTTAGCCACCAAGACTTACCATATTTGTTCTACAAGTCTTACCATACTTTATACAAGCCTTCCAATTCTTGGCACTTAATTACCCAACTTAGTGATCAAGACATACCATATATAATAATTGTCGACACATACAATTATTATCTTACCCATATATATCTTGGACCACCCAAGCCCATAACATTATATTGGGTTGAAACCCAACAATCCTCCCCTTCAACCCAATACCCATATCGGATTGAACGGTAACATCAAAGCCATCGACGTCCATTCGCCAATGCCTCCCCTCGAACAAGAACCTCCTCTTGCTCTTCCAATCTTTGAGTGTCCCTAAAACCCATATAGTGACCCTACAAACCACCGTTCTTTACCATAGTGGTATATCCATCTACAAAATCATGTGCATCAACCACCACGAGTGCTCTTCCACATATTGAGTCATCTGATCCTTGCATTCACAATCCTTCGGTCTCCTGAAAAAAATCACTAGTATCATCTAAATAGTTCACCTGGTTGACCAAGCCATTGAAACAATTGCGATGACCTCTTCCATCTTCTTCCATCTGGAGTCCGAACACATATTTCTTGAGAAACCCACTCCTCTAGAACAACAAGATTGATCCACGGTGCAAGGCCAATCGAATAATTCATACCGCACTTAACTTTGTCTTTACCCGCTTTAGTAGTCTTCTTGTCAGCAAATCCTTCATCATGCTTTGCCATAACAATTGAACCTCGAACTTTCCCTCAACCTCATACATCTTGAACCCGAACCATGGCTCTTGATACCACTTGTTAGGTTAGGGGAATTACACAATCCGAAATTTACAAACCATCAATGCAAAGCACACACATAACCAATCGATCAGTTGACACGATCCACACGTTATTCAAGTATTAATTGTACTTCTATCAACAATAAGTAAAAGCAAAACAAAAAAACATGCAATATTTGACGTGGAAACACCCACGTCCCAACCCGTATTATTAATCAAAATAATTATCAATAATACATCAAAATAATAACACCTTAAAGGTGTCCAAAACCTGATAGTTGAGCCAACAATGCTCAAGCATCACCCAAACAATACCTAAGACTACATTTCTTAAGTATTCTCATTTCAAACAAATACAATATGACTATGTATATATAGCCATCCAAAACTTAACCACCAAGACTTATCATACTTGTTCTACAAGTCTTACCATACTTGTTATACAGGCCTTCCAATTCTTGGCACCTAATTACCCAACTTAGTGATCAAAACATACCATATATAATAATTGTCCACACATATAATTATTATCTTACCCATATATATCTTGTACCATCCAAACCCATAATATCATATTGGGTTGAAATCCAACAGAGTGAGTGGACAAGTATCAAAGAAAATATCCATAAATTTATTTATTGCTAGTTCGTCACTTTGATGGTAGTATATATTACATTTGAAATGTTGACTACGAGGTCGTTTAGTTCAGACTTAAAGCCCGATTTTGGGTTAGTATATATTACATTTTAAATGTTGATTACAAGACTGTTCAGGCTTAAAACTCGGGCTTAAAGTGATTTTTGGTTTTAAGTTTAAAAATGTATGTTTGTGTAATAAGTCATAAAATGATTTAAAGTTAAAAAAACAACTTAAAGCTAGAAGTTGGTAGGTGGTACTTTTTTGAACGACTTATTTTATTTTTATGTTTTTATTTGATGAAAGTTAATAACATCATTCAATTTAATTATTTATTAAAATTATTTTTATTATAACATTTTTAATAATTCATAAATTATCCATAATATAAAATTACTTAAACAAATATTGACTTAAAATTTTGGGATATTTACAAAAATATATATATTTTTAACTTTCTTTTACGTTTTTACTATCATTAACTTCCTCTTTCAATTCTATACTTTTACTTTTACAAAAATACTACCAACTTTGTTTTTAACTTTTTATTTTTCTAAAAATACGTTTTGCAACCTTTGCAACCTTATTTGCAACGTCAGGGCGGCGCCAGCCGTGTGAGTTGCAAATGAGGTTGCAGCTGAAAACTGGAAGTTGCAAATGAGGTTGCAACTGAAAACTGGAAGTTGCAAAAGTTGCAACTGAAAACTAGAAGTTGCAAAAGTTGCAACTGAAAACTGGAAGTTGCAACTTCGATGCTGTATATGGGAGTAGACGAATTTCTGATTGTAAGTTCCAGTTTTCAGTTGTCATTTTCGACCTGTTTTCTGAAATATATATATATATATATATATATATATATATATATATATATATATATATATATATATATATATATATATATTTTAAAAAACTGGTCGAAAATGACAACTGAAAATTGAAACTTGAACTTCCAGTTTTCAGTTTTCGGTTGCATATGAGGTTAGCAACCTCATATGCAACTTTATATGCTATATAGGGGAGCAGACGAAATTTCGATTGCAAGTTCGAATTTTCAGTTGTCATTTTTGACCAGTTTTTTGAAATATATTGTATATATATATATATATATATATATATATATATATATATATATATATATATATATATATATATATATATATAGTTGCACTCCATAACAAACACCTTATATAACAAACAATAAAGAGCACCTCATATCTAATCTAATATAAGAGTTCCGTCATGGCACCCAATACAAAAAGTTGTTATTTTTTTACCCTCTATCCGTCCAGCAAAAAAAATAATAACAAAATTAAAAAAAATTACTGTTCATGATGACGTCATTGATGACGTCAGCATGACGTCATCATGAACAATAATTTTTTTTTAATTATTTTTTGCTGGATGGATAGAGGGTAAAAAATAACAACTTTTTGTATTGGGTGCCCCTAGCGGGGCCATTGGATCTATTCGATCTAAGGTGTTCTTTATTGTTTGTTATATAAGGGTGTTCTGTATGGAGTAATGGTATATATATATATATATATATATATATATATGTATGTATATAGGTAAGTGCTTAAATACAAACCACTTTTAAAATACAAACCTACAAACCAACACTAAATTAATTATATTTCATCTATTCTAAGGTTCCCGCCAAGGGTACCTTCACAAAAAATGCTTAAAATAATTGGCTCTATCCAACAAAAAAAAAAAAAATCTTGCCGTGGAAATGCGAAACATTTAAGACAGTAAACGGATGAGTTAGGTAGTCATGAGGGCCGAAGGCTCTCGACACACCCGTCAATCGTCTATTGCCTTTACCATTGATTGCCATTCCTTACAACTTTAGAATGATAAAGGCGCAAAGCGCCGTACAAGAAGGTGCGAAGCACCGTTAACCAGTGAAATCCACTGCCACATCATCACGTGAACAGTAATTTTTTTTGGATAGAGCCAAGTATTTTAAACGTTTTTTGTATTGGGGTACCCCTAGTTTGGTCATTAGATTAGCTTGAAATATTAGATTATGCTTGGTTTGTAGGTTTGTATTTTAAGGAGGTTTGTATTGGAGTAGCCCCCTATATATATATATATATATATATATATATATATATATATATATATATATATATAATTGATTTCAAAAAACTGTTCGAAAATGACAACTGAAAATTGGAACTTGAACTTCCAGTTTTCAGTTTTCGGTTGCATATAAGGTTACAATCAGACGAATTTCTGATTGTAAGTTCCAGTTTTCAGTTGCAACTTTTGCAACCTCATTTTCAACTTCCAGTTTTCAGTTGCAACTCACACGGCTGGCGCCGCCCTGAAGTTACAAATGAGGTTGCAAAGGTTGCAAAACGTATTTTTAAAATTAAGAAAAGTATGGATGGTAATTTTAGAATTTTAGAAAGTTGGGCTGTATATTTTTGAAAGCCCAATAATTAACATAGGTAGTTTTGAACTTATCCCTAAAATTTTTACTTTTCACTTATCACTTTAAGTAACTTTAAGTCATAACTAATAATTTTAAATTTAATCAAACATGCTCTATTACAAGTAACTTTTTGCTAAAAAGACTCGTGTGTCAACAAATTGCAATTTACTAGGCCGTTGCAAGTGCCAACCGTACTTGCAAGGCTAAATTGTTACCAATTTTATGGACCTTACAGTGTTCGAGTTCAGTTGGTCATAATTGGTACACCAATGAAAATATTTACTGGTTTTACCATATGCGGTAGGATAACATCTGAAAATTTTACTACACGTGAAACTAGTAATGCAGATATCATTTCCTGAGCTGTAGTAATGCAGATATCATTTCCTGAGTTGTGGGAAATGTTCAGTTCAAATACTGTCAAACATACAGGCTACAGCTAGTGTCAACCATTCAACAACTACAAATGTAGACTGCTACAGTGCTAATAGTGATGTAGTTGATTACGTATATGTGCAGAAGTTAGGCAGCAAATTAGGCAGCTTCTTATATTATATATAGGACTTCTATCTCCTGTAATAGATATCTCTGAATATATGAAAATCTCTCTTCTATACTATCTTCATATATTATAACATGGTATTAGAGCAGGTTTAGCATATAGTTCATCAGAAATTCGGAGCTCCAAGTTCTTTCAAGAAAACCAAAAACACAATTGTGTTTCTTTGAGTAATCTGAAAATCAAAACCTACCAAAATAAAAATACAAAAATACCACCATACCAGGCTCAATTAGACGACCTACCAGATTTTTTTCGAGCTCAAACACAAGCCTCCACGCGCCCTCACGCACCGCCACACGAGCGGCAGGCCGCCACCACACGCGCCACGCGCCTGCACGTGAGCACATCTCCGGTCAGATTCCAGCCATGGTCCTTTAGGCAATATTGATCCCCTCGTCTAGCCCAGTCCGTCTGTGGTAACATCTTCTCCATTTAGTACAATTGATACAACACATATATATACACGTATATATATATATATATATGTATGTGTGTGTATATATATATATATATATATATATATATATATATATCTGTATTGTTTCCCTTCGGATTAACTGAACCCAGCAGTCCTTGAATTGGGTTTGAATCGTTGTGTTTAATTGCTTTTATCACCGAGTTGAGTTTGAAGTTGCTGGCTCTTTACGGGTTCTTTGGTTTATTGATAGTAACTGGGCTTGTGCTTTGCTTAGCTGGGCTTGGTGAATACTAAGATATAGTGGATGATTCGGTTACAACAGGCTATTATTTGTTAATGGGCTTCTTTGTTATTGGGTCTTATATACATTAACTGGGCCAAGAATTAAAACACTTCCAAATTTAGCATAAATTTGCTAAATTGATATTGATTTAGTTCAAGTTAAGACTTGACTATAATTGTTGGATAATTATCTTTCGGGTATTTTATTCCGGATTTATTTAGCATGATGAAAGAGGATTTTTCTGGAACTCACTCCGGCCTAACTGTTTCGGACCTCAAGATTTTTCAACAGTTGGTTTCTGATATAAAGTTGAAGACTGCAGCCTCATTTGTACCGACAAATACTTTTCATTCGAGTATTTCTTGTCATTTTGTCTCTCACAGTTCACCTAATTCATGGATTATTGACTCGGGAGCGTCAGAACATATGACTGGCAATTCCAGTTTACTGCAGTCATATCACTACATCAATAAAACAGAGAGTGTTCGTGTTGCCAATGGAACTCATGTGCCCGTTCACGGATGGGGCACTTCCAACTGTCTCCCTTCACTACCACTATCATCTGTCTTACATGTTCCTTCCTTATCAGTGAATTTATTATCGGTTCATCAAATTACTGAAAATCTTAATTGTTCAGTAACTTTTTTCCCTTCTCACTTTGTGTTTCAAGATCTGGCGACAGGCAAGGTCCTTGGCAGTGGTAAAGTGGTAGATGGCCTCTATATTATGGAAGGGAATTCTGTTTCGCCATCGGCAAGTTATCAGGTTTCATCTAAATCTAATCCCAGTTTAGAGTCCTTGTATCAATGGCATAGACGGTTAGGTCATCCTTCATTTGGTATTCTGTTGCATCTCTTTCCGAATTTAGCATCAAAATGTAAAAAGGAAGAATTTTTTTTGTGAACCATGTGAATTAGCCAAACATAAAAGGTCACCGTATCCATCTAGAAATAAGAGAAGTCCTACTCTTTTTTTACTATTCATACTGATGTTTGGGGTCCATTTAGTCATCCTACACATGATGGGTATAGGTGGTTTGTTGTCTTTGTTGATTGTCATTCTCGACTTACTTTTGTATACCTTCTTAAACACAAAAGTGAAGTATTCGGATGTTTTAAATGCTTCCACCACATGATACAAACACAGTTCAATGCCTCTGTTAAAATTTTGCGAAGTGATAATGGTACCGAGTATGCCGGCATGTTTACATCTTATTTGGACCCATGGGGTATTATTCATCAAACTACATGTGTTAAAACCTCTCAGCAAAATGGAGTTGCTGAAAGGAAAATTGGTCACTTACAACAGGTAGCACGGTCCCTCATATTAACTATGCATGTCCCTAAATATCTTTGGGGTGAGGCAGTCATGACTATCTGATCAACCGTCTCCCTTCAAGTGTACTACAATTCAGAACACCGTTGTCCTTTATTCCTGCACCTTCGTCTCATCTATTGCCTCTTCGGTTATTTGGGAGTGTATGCTTTGTTCATAATCATTCTCCCTCTCGGGATAAACTTGATTCTCGTGCTCTCCGCTGTATTTTCATTGGTTATACACCAACTCAAAAGGGGTATAAGTGCTATCATCCTCCATCACATCGCACATATGTCAGTCACGATGTTACTTTCTGGGAGTCTATTTCTTACTTCTCTCTCGGATCCTCCTCTTTGCTTCAGGGGGAGATTAACCGACACAGTCTTGATAGTAAAGCGACAGAGGAGTCTCAATTTCTTGATAGTAAAGCGACAGAGGAGTCTCAATTCCTTCCATTCATCAATGTGCCAAACACTAGCCCAAACACATCATCCATCCCTCCACTTATGAGTAGAGAGTCGGATGATCTAAATAGATTGAAGGGGCCAGATTTGATAACATATTCTAGACGGAAAAATAAGGATATAACCACTTTATCACTTCCAGAGACTTCTGACCTCGAGACAGATCCTACAACTCCTACAATTGAGCCTGATAAAGGTAACACTCTTGATCCCACTATGAATCTTCCTATTGCTGTTAGGAAGGGTAAACGCTCTTGTACTAATCATCCTATCTTGAACTTTGTTTCTTATAATGCATTATCTCCTTCTTCACTTGCTTTTGTGTCATCTTTGTCTAGTGTTTCTATTCCACATACTTGGCAGGATTCTTTATGTGAACCTAAATGGAAAGATGCCATGATAGAGGAGATGAATGTATTGAAACATAATGGCACTTGGGAGTTAACTCCTCTTCCCGCTGGAAGGAAGGTAGTAGGATGCAGACGGGTGTTCACTGTGAAACAGAAATCTAATGGGCTGATTGATAGGTACAAAGCAAGACTTGTAGCAAAAGGGTATACTCAAACTTACGGGATTGATTATCAAGAAACTTTTGCTCCAGTAGCAAAGATGGCTTCTATTTGAGTCTTAATATCATGTGCAACAAATCTTGGATGGGGACTTCAGCAATTGGATGTAAAAAATGCATTTTTACATGGAGACCTGAAACAAGAGGTTTACATGGATATTCCACCGGGTTTTTCTACAGCTTCGACCATTGGGAAAATATGCAAGCTAAAGAAGACTATTTATGGGTTAAAACAGTCTCCAAGGGACTGGTTTGGCAAATTTCAGAGAGCAATGCTTAAATTTGATTACAAACAGAGCAAATCGGATAACACCATGTTCGTGAAAAGACGAGATGAAAAAATCACAGTATTGATTGTTTATGTCGATGATATTGTGATCACCGACAACGACACATGTGAGATGACAAATGTTAAACAGAGACTTGCCTCTGAATTTGAGATGAAAGACTTAGGAAAACTAAGGTATTTCCTTGGCATTGAAGTCTCTAGAAGTCCGGGTGGTATCTTCCTTTCACAACGGAAGTATACACTTGATCTTCTGAATGAAACAAGGATGTTAGGATGTAGACCGACAGATTCTCCTATAGAAGCAAATCATAAACTTTGTGGAGATGCTGGTGAAATTGTCGATAGACCTCAATATCAAAGATTAGTTGGACGGCTAATCTACCTCGCACATACAAGGCCAGATATAGCATATGCAGTGGGAATTGTTAGCAAGTACATGCATGATCCTCGCCAACCCCATTTGGATGCAGTTTATATGATATTAAGGTATCTTAAAGCTGCTCCTGGAAAAGGAGTAATGTTTACTAAAAACACACATCTCGGGGTTGAGATCTATACAGATGCAGATTGGGTCGGATGTCAAGACGATAGATGTTCGACTTCAGGATATTGTACATTTGTTGGTGGCAATTTGGTTACTTGGCGAAGCAAGAAACAACCTGTGGTTGCCTTATCTAGTGCTGAGGCAGAGTATATAGCTATGGCTAAAGGTGTACGTGAATTATTATGGATAAAATTGTTTCTAGAAGAATTGGGACTTGCATCCGCAACTCCAATGAAGTTGCACTGTGATAACAAAGCCGCTATTGCCATCGCACATGATCCAGTTCAACATGATCGGACCAAACATATCGAAATTGATCGACACTTCATCAAAGAGAAGATCAATAATGATACCATTGGTATTCACTTTGTAAGATCAGAGGACCAGATAGCTGGCTTATTCACCAAAGGTCTAAATCGGAAGATGCTTCATCCTCTTATTGGTAAGTTGGGCATGAGCGATATATATTCATCAACTTGAGGGGGAGTGTCAAACATACAGGCTACAGCTAGTGTCAGCCATTCAACAACTACAAATGTAGACTGCTACAGTGCTAATAGTGATATAGTTGATTACGTATATGTGCA
Source organism: Saposhnikovia divaricata (assembly GCA_036435485.1). Lineage (NCBI taxonomy): Eukaryota > Viridiplantae > Streptophyta > Magnoliopsida > Apiales > Apiaceae > Saposhnikovia > Saposhnikovia divaricata. The sequence goes on along the minus strand of CM071597.1, from coordinate 58,478,227 downwards.
GAAGTTAGGCAGCAAGTTAGGCAGCTTCTTATATTATATATAGGACTTCTATCTCCTGTAATAGATATCTCTGAATATATGAAAATCTCTCCTCTTTACTATCTTCATATATTATAAAAATTACTGAGAGAATATAATTGTACATAGCATCATAATAATCAAGAAGCAATTAAATCTTTAATCACACCACCATGGAAGATGAAAAACTATTCTTAACTTAGATTTTAAAAAGCAAACAAACACATTAATATAGAATCACTCGAGGATATGTTACAATAAAACGCAAATGGCTCCAGGTCCCCAGCAAACGTTTGTTACCATTTGCTGCTATTGTACATGTACCGCAGAGTTTCTGCGGTACGTAGAGAGATGGAACCCCCTGTTTTCACACCAAAACTCCTACTGTACACATACCGCAGAAATTTTCTACGATATGTGTTTCACCGTTTGCCCCAACAACCGTTTGCCCTAACCAACCCCTGACGCAAATAGGTATAACAAATGTACAACCAGATTATTCAAAAACAAAGCACATACAACTTGTGCTGCTGCTGCTTTCATACAAGAAGGGGAAAGTGTCATATATATATATATATATGATGTAATGCATATCCATATTCCATACTAATGTACAATGGCCAAAAAGTGTTTAGAATTACAACACACTTATATACAAATTACAAATGCACCTGGCCTGAAGAGTTTAGAAGCTCGAAAAAGCTTTTTGTAACTGCTATGCTATAGCAACACAAACTGCTACAGCATAATTCTTCGTGATTATTACAAAAATAATAAAAAAACAGAAATGCAATATAGTTTAAACATAATTAAAGTGCTCAGACCTTTCCAATGAAGATTATGAGATTACCCCAATATTAGCTTCAGCAGTTTGAGGATGGTATTGAAGCATTTCGAACCACATCATCTCCCGTATCATATCTTCTCCTAAATCCTCATCTATGTCGAGATTGATTGGGACTTGTGCTGGAGGGTCGCTGTTGGGATCATAAAGAGCAGACATGTAGGGGTGCTGGAGTGCTTCTGTAACACTAATTCTCTTTGAAGGGTCAAATACAAGCATCTTCTGCAGTAGATCTATTGCCATAGGATGGGCGTGAGGGTAGAGACGGGTAAATGGTGTGCCAAGAGAATACGGAAGTGACTTGATAAACTTTCTCGCCTTTGGATTATCTATGAATTGAATATCATCTTCTCTCTGACTGCCTAGAATATTGATTATAAGTTTAAGCTGATTTAGGCACTCTGTTCCAGGGAATATTGGTTTCCGGCCAAGAAGCTCAGCAAAAATGCAGCCAACAGACCACACATCAATAGATGTCCCATAGTTGTCGCAACAAAGGAGCAGCTCCGGAGCCCTGTACCAACGAGTGACCACATACTCGGTCATGAATTGGTCCTTACCACTACTTGTGCGAGCAAGACCAAAGTCACAGATTTTGAGGTCACAGTTTGCATTGATAAGTAGGTTACCAGGCTTTAGATCACGGTGAAGAATATTTGCCGAGTGTAGATACTTGAGTCCTCGAAGCAGCTGTATAATGATTGAAAATTAAAGATTAGTCACCAGTGACAAATAGCACACAAACTTCTTATTGTAATAAAATGCCCAAATAAAATTGCTTTCATCCCATTATCAAATTTTGGAAATAGGCCTATAGGACTCAAAATACATCATTATGTAAATAAAATACAAAGATACCAACTTGCTGCACAATCTACTCATCAGACATAAGCACGAAATTTACATCAAAATTTTGGAATAGGCCTATAGGACTCAAAATACATCATTATGTAAATAAAATACAAAGATACCAACTTGCTGCACAATCTACTCATCAGACATAAGCACGAAATTTACATCAAATTCATTGGCCCTACTTTCGAGGAGTAACTTAATTCAGGTCTCACAGTCACATATACTCTACAACCAAGCCGGAATTAAGAAAGTAAATGATTTAACATATAACATTTCACATATATACTCAAGTTACCTGGAAGAGGAAATATTGGCAATGATCATTTGTAAGTGCTTGAGCTGACTTGACAATCTGATGCAAATCAGTATCCATAAGTTCATAAACCAAGTAAACATCCTTAAAACTTCTTCTCTGAACAGGCATCATAACATCTTTCAAGCCAATCACATTTTCATGTCTAAGATGACGGAGCAACTTCAATTCACGTAATGTCCTCAAAGCATCAATACGATTATCAAACGCATTATGAATCTTCTTAATTGCAACTTTTTCATTAGTTTCTCTATTAATAGAAGAACAAACAATGCCATACGCCCCGCGTCCAATAGGCTTAACCGGAACATATTTAGTGTCAATCTCAAACAAAGTCTGCCACATACTATAATAATGTTTCCCTATAGTTTTGACCCCATTGGGAGGTTCCACCGGAGTTGCCATCTCTGTATTAAATTTTCACCAGTAAGCATATCATGAACACTAAAATTTACCAGACCCCAGGAAAGATTTCTCACTAAAAAATCAAAATTTACCAGACCTACTCAAAAATCAATCATTTCAAGAACTATAAAATCAGCATTCACTATAAGCAAACAATTAGACATATACTAAGAATATATATAAAGGTTGTATCTTTAACTGTAATTTTTCAAGAACTACTACATACTTAAAACCCAATTCAATTTGCAAGATTTACACACACGAATCAAGCTAAAACTGAACAATACAAATAAAACTAAAACCCAAAATTAAACAATAAAATAACAAAATTTTAATTCTTACCAAAAGAAAAGCTTGTGAATTGCTTCTTCCTCCTGTACAAAGATCACAAATTTCCCTGTGGTTTCAACTGCAACATACTCAACAGCCTGCTTTAAAAAAATTATATATGTATGTATAGACAGCTTATAGGCGTTGAATTATGGGAAATGATAAGTCAATAGGTTTCCAAGAAATAAGGATCAGTGTTCCAAGAGGTGAAATTAAGTACTAGCATCATCTATAAATCGGAAATAACAAGGTTTTACAAGAATAATAATGGTAGGATATTAATTTAGATATTTATATTAGTACTTATTACATAACAAAATGGACAGAACATAACTAAAACAAGACAGGGGTAGAGATCTAAGGGGAGGGGAGTGGGGATCCCTTATCTCGTCTTTAGATCAGAAACAAAGCGATTTGGGTTTATATTATTTTTAAATTTCATCGACGTCATAGATATTGATAAGTGATAGCAAGGTAAATTTTGGTTAAATTGTACAGGTTTGTTCATTTAGTAGTAACACATGAATGAAGGTGACGGAGAAGTAAATTTTATTACGATTTTAAAATTTTACGTGAAATTATAGAAAAAGCTAGTGGAAATTTTTGTCAAAGTTTAATGTATTATACAATTATATTTTATTTCATTTATATTATATTTTAAAATGAAATTCTCAATGATATTCTTGTAGTTGATTTTTCAAATGGTACATCAAATAATTTTAATTTTTATTTATTATCACTCTACTATTATGTTATTACATGCTATGATCCTTCCGTCAATTTTCGTTAGTCAAATATTATATAATCTTGTAAGAGCATCTCCAATCCTATTAGGTAAATTGGTTAGCTAAAATAGTATATAATAATTAGTTATATTATAGATGATAAAAAGTGATTTTGCTCAAATACTATTTAGCTATATTTCAAAAACAACATCTTACTATTATAATTATTGAAGGGAGATGAATTGAATATGCAGTAAGTGTAAAATATTAATATAAAGTTGGAAGAAGATGAGGCGTGTATTTATAGATAATGGTAGTGGATAAACAAATGTAGAAGAACAAGTGTGATTATCTAAATTTTTTATTGCTAACAGAATATTGTGATTGAAGAAGGCAATTATGTATACCACTTAGTTATATAAAGTACCAACTATAATTTAGGTAACAGGTTTGTATGGGTGAAGATGCTCTAAACAACATAAAAGCACATGAAAATTCTCAATCACCCTTGTACATTTGGTTTTTTCAAAGGATGCTGATATATGCACATCCTCAATTGATGGTTGCACACCTAACAAAATTTTAGACTAAAATATTCTTGCTAACATTTCAACTACACTTTTTTTATAATCAAAATCGAAGTGTCATGGCAAAAATCCAATATACACTACAATATATAAGCATCAAAAATTTTATAATATTAAATCACCAACGCATTTTGAATTAATCTTCTTGTGACAAGTTTCCACATAAGATAAAAATATACAATTAGAAATGGATATAATTATTGAGTTTAATCAAAAAAATAATTTAACAGCCTACATAATTTAAAAGTAAATTTTATCTACATTAAAAGAAAATGATATTATTAATATGTATTAATATAAAAAAATAACATACTAAGAAAATGTACTAGATATCAATAAAATTAGATATTAACTTACTATACTCTTCTACGCAAATTATTTACATTTTCTGATTGTGACGTATCTTCAAAATTCAAGTACTGTATATTGCATCTGCAATGTTACTATCCGTTCATTTAAACTTTAGAGCATGGTTTCTTATGAGATTTTAGAAAAGTACTAAAATAATAGAACAAATAATTGATAAAAGATTAGAGTATGTAAAAATTAAGAAAGGAAGGATATTTTGGAAAATATATAGTATTAGGGTGTGCAACCATCAATTGAGGTATGCAAAATATAGTATTATACTGATAGCAACTTTTGCAATCATGAGTACTCCTAACTTATAAATTATAATTTAATTTATTATTAAACGAAAGTAAAAAGAAAATCAAAGATAAATTTACAGGCGATTTGCAGCTTTGAGAAAGAAGGGAGGAGATGATCAAAAATAGCTATATTAATATTGTGGCTAGTGATTGGCCTGGCAGCTAAACTTTTATTTAAAAAAATAGTGTTCAGATTTCAGGATAGGCAGTCACTTATGCTCGCGGTAGCATGCCTCCGCCCTTGATTACATGCTATACTCTTGTCGTTAAATTCCGTTAATCAAACGTTATTTGATCATCAATTAATTTTAAAGAAAAAAAGGTAGTGTGATTATTGAATTTATGTTTTTGATTAACAATGCACCTTAAGGGACGAAAATGAAGATAAACTTCATAAAATTGTAGTGCATCACAAACTATTAAGACAAAAATTTGTTAGTCACAGAGGCGTGTCTGTGTACATCTAATAACAAGCCTAATTGTTTGTAATGATTTGCATTACTTACATGACCCCTTAACTAGGGAACCCTCTATGTAGAGTTTCTACTTGTGTTTAGTACTTGTAGTAGGCACCAAATTTCTAGCTGTGTAACTGTACAAATTAAGTCATGAAATAATGTTTGAAAGAAGATCCAGAGATCATGCCTCAAGCTTGGAGAATAAGGCTCACAGTTGCAATTTGAAGATTGAAAATTTGCCTAAGTGCTAATTCGAGAAGTAATTTGATCTATTCGAGAAGTCAAGGGTTCGATAAGTCAAGGATTCGATATGTCAAAAGACACTGTTCGATATCTTAAGGAATCAATAAGTCAAATCTTTATTCGATAACTCAGGGATTCATCATGTCTAATACTCTATTCGAGAACTCAAGAAGTCAACAAGTCAAAGTATCATTCAAGTTCTCAAAGGATCAACAAGTCAAAGATACATTCGATATCTCAAGAACTCAGGAAGCTATTCGACATCTAAAGGATTCCATAACTAAAAGGCTCTATTCAATGGGTCAAGGATTCCTGAAGAAAAGACTCATTCGAGAAGCGATTCGATATGTCAAGAAAACCTTATTCGAGAATTCAGAGTTATCGAACTATTCAATTCTAGTTCTCGAATCAAGTACTTAGTCATTTCTCGAATGGATTCTTGAAGACAAATTACTGAAGATGTACAAGTCAGAAAACCTACAACAAGCCAAGACACTTGCAGGACCACATTACTGTAAAGTGTACGTGGAAAGTCTACAAAGAACCTTAAAGAGATGTTAAATGAGACAAGCTGTTAAAGTAGTGGATCTGAGTAGGTTAAAGAAATGGTCAAACCACATACTGCCCAGACGTGTACCAAATAGGGATAGACAAGTTAGAAATTGTATTTGTCTGTCACTACATTTGTAGTAAGTAGGCTGTACACATGTTCTATAAGTGTAAAACCTCACTTCTTTAGCAGGAGAACGTTTTCATTGTATTTTCATAGATAATATCTCTTCGAGAAAACTAAGCTGAGTATACTAACATTTGTATTCCCAGATTGTAGCAAAATCTTTATCTAATACAATATACAATATTAGATTAAAGTGAGTACTGATGTAAACATTTAAATACACACTCAGCTACACATTCACAAACATATTCAAACAAACTGATCTAAAAGAAAACTTCGAGAAAAGTTTGAAAACACATTCACCCCCTATGTATTTTCTTGTGTGTATTTCATACTCAACGAAATTTCTCAATTTGGTTCTCTCATACTTAATCACATGTTCAAAACAATTTCAGTTTGGTTTTAAACTATTTCTTTTGGAAGATCAATAATTATACTATATTTCTTTCGGATTATCATAATTAAATTTATTAGGTTAATTTGGTTGAATCTTTTGAATAACCATATTTGGATTTTTAGGATAATTTTTCTGTCGTTTTGCATTAGTTTTACATTTTATCATATGACTATCAGATTGTATTCAGCTGCAATTATTTGTATTTTATATTAATTACAAGATTATATAAGATTTGATTAACGGGAACTGACGGTTAAGATATAATATGAAGTGATATCATAGTAGAGTGATACCAAATAAAAGTTAAAATAATTTGGTGTACCATTTGAAAAAGTTGATTTTACGAGGGTACTATTGAAACTTTTTTTATGTATTTTTATACTGTTTACAATGTCATATAACATATGATTAACAGGAATTGATGATAGAAATATATTTTGAAATGATATAATAGTAAAGCGGTATCAAATATAAGTCAAAAGTATTTCGAATATTCGAAAAAATCAATACTACGAAATTAGCATTAAAAATTTTCTTATTTTTAAATTTAACTAAGCATCTATCCACCATATGTAATAATGTATAATCCATATTTTGCAAGTACTAATTTATTTGTAGATCTAACGGTGACCTCGTATATCTCGTATTTACATGAAACTAGTTGATAAAGCCGCGCTTCGCGGCGGCGTTAAAATATTTTTAAAAAAATTCAATACATTTACGTTATATTATAATATTAATATTAAATTTTAATAATTAAATAACCTTCTCTAATGAATCAATTTCTTGTTAAATATAATTCTTTCGATTGAGCCGCTCTCTCGTTAAAACCGAAATCCCAACTTTTTAACATATATTATAAAGACTGCATGAGATTGTTCTTTTACTCATTGTTCTTTTATTATGTTAAGACATCAATTCTTTTCTTTTTAAATACGGTGACTTTTTTCATGACAATAGTATTTGATTTATGAATAAATTTTCCTAATATAAGTACAATTAACTTATATAAAAAATATATAATTTAAGAAGATCGTACTTTCTATAAAACATCTATACTATACTATTATAAGCGAAACAGGGTATAATTGGTTGGTTGGTCGGTTGGTTAACACCTTCCTAAAAAGTTTGTTAACACTTTCCAAAAATGAAAAAATAAATTAAAATGCCTATAAAATTTTATTTTACTTAATAACAAACTCTTTTAATGACACTACAATTAATATTCAATTACATACTCTTTTTTTTTTGCCACAAAATGAGAGATTTTTATTACTTCAAATCATTACAAATAACGGAAATAAATTCCGGATGGGCATTATCCATCCTCCAACTACGATTATAGAAAAGCTATATCTCGCTAAATAGTGAGCTACGCCATTCGCATACCGTTTCACAAATCTTAACATCACGTTTTGACTTTGAATTACATACTCTTTTAGTTATACTTGAATTAAAATTCTTCACCTACACTTTCAAATAATTATAAATTAATATTAAATTCTATTTTAGACAAATATTACATTAGGAATTATTATGGAATCATAATTTGAATATGATAATATCAACAAAAATTTGAATGTAAGTATATACGATACTTCCATTTATATTTATACTTATATTCAAATTTTTATTATTATGACAAAATATAATCATAATTTGAAATATATCATATAATTAATGATTATTATTTAATAAAATATATATTATGCCAATATTATATCAAGTAATATATATATATATATATGAGATATATCTATACTATTATATAAAAGCCGAAACATTAAAAGTTTGGTCAGTTGGTTGGTCGATCGGTTGGTCGGTACGGTACCTATTGATTTTACTTATTTACCCTTACTCAATTACAGATAAAATCCATCAAACTAACTAATCAATTTTCTTTTTCAGGTTAAACATACTAACTAATCAATTTTCTTTTTCAGGTTAAACATATTATCTTTTCTATTTTTCAATAACTAAATAATTTCCTTTTTCAGGTAAAATACAATATTTTTTATATTTTATCTTTTCAGCCAAAACACGTTACCTTTTCTATTTTATCTGACTAAAATCTCTCTTTTTCCAATTATATCATGAAAGGTTACCTTTTTCAATCAAAACATATTACCTTTTTTTCTTTTCTCTTACTAAAAACTCTCTTTTTCCAATTATATTACGGGTGTTTCTATTTAATAAAAATAAAAAATAATATTATAATAGTAATAATTACAGATTACATTTTCAGCTAAAACGTATCATCTTTTTTATTTTATCTAATTAATTTCCTTTTTTCTAGAAATATCACGGGCAACATTAATTTCTCATTTTCTAAAAATTATGAGCAATTTTATTTAATAAAATAACATATTAAATTATAATTACTATAAACTGATAAATTACTTTTTTCAAATAAATCATATCATCTTTTTAATTTTCACGCTACCTTTCTATTTTCTCTAACTAAAATCTCTCATTTTCCAATTATATCACGGGCGGTTCTATTTAATACAATAAACTACTAAATTATAATATTAATAATGAATTGATTACCTTTTTCAGCTAAAACGTATCATTTTTTCTATATTTTCTAACTAAAATCCTTCTTTTAAAAGAAATATCACTAACAATATTAATTTCTCCTTTTCAAGCAATTGTATTTAGTAAAATAACGTAATTAAATTATAATTACTATAAATTAATCAATTAACTTTTTCACCTAGAACATGTTACCTTTTTAATTTTTCTAACTAAATCCTCTCTTTTTCTAATCATATCATATCACAGGAATTCTATTTAATAAAATAAATTAATAATTTTATAATTACTAATAATTAACCGATTAGATTTTAAACTAAAACCTATCATCTTTTGTATATTTTCAACTAAAATCCCTCTTTTTTAAGAAATATCATGGATAACATTTATATAACTATTATCAAATTATCTCATATAAAAAATTAAGCATCCAAAATTCATGTTTTAAAAAAATTAATTTAAATTAATGAAAAAATTCGTATAATATTAAAAAAAATCCGTGCATCGCACGGGTTTTAAGCTAGTATATTATAAAGACTGCATGAGATTGTTCTTTTACTCATTGTTCTTTTATTATGTTAAGACATCAATTCTTTTCTTTTTAAATACGGTGACTTTTTTCATGACAATAGTATTTGATTTATGAATAAATTTTTCTAATATAAGTACAATTAACTTATATAAAAAATATATAATTTTAGAAGATCGTACTTTCTATAAAATATTTAATTATATGTCTGCTCTATATATTCAAACACATATTCTAGTTCTAGTAGAACTTTTATTTATATATTTTTTCTAAATTCAAACTCTTATTCTCTATAAATTCGAACTCCTATTCTGCTTCTAATAGAACTTTTAATCGTATGCCTTATAAATACTTATTATACTTCCAATAGAACTTCTAATCATATGTCTTCTCTATAAATTCGAACTCTTCTCCTTTATAAATTCGAACACCTATTCTACTTCTAATATGCTAATTGATATTTTCATATTTATTAGTGTTTAAAATTCTAGAAAATTAGAAAAATCGATTGAGACGATATTAGAGCGCCACCTAAACTCCCGCTATCCTCCTTTATATATATACTAGTCGACTAAGCCGCGCTTCGCGGCGGCCTTATAATATTTTTTTAAATTTTAAATAAAGTTATTTAAGAAAAAATCGACAAAAATACATTTATAATATCAATAAAGATTGGTGAACAAAATATTATATAAATTAAACATACATAGATAATTTATTCATATATTTTTCTATACCAATTTTGTAAAACTAATTTTTAGACCGACATACATTGTATATATTACAAAAAAACGTAAACACTAATAATAATTTAAATACTAAAATTTTCTTTAACTTTGTTGTGAGATTTTCTTTGGATAAGATCCAACATTATAGCACACCTATTGAAAACCTATCCTTTAAGTCTTTGGGTACAATTGTAAAGTACATCCGAGTAAGATGGAGTCTTTGACTATTGACTCTTTTTTCTTTTTCATGTGAGAGAATTGTAGGTGCTTTCTTAGCTTTTTTTCGACCTATTAACTTCTTGCAACAAACAAATGATTTTTAGCAAAGGAAGCATCAACAATAAGATGAAGTATTCATTCTTAAATAATAATTCTTGCCTATATGAATTTGGCAACTAAAATTCTCATCTACAAATTACAAAAGGATAATTATAGTTAAGCAATTTAAAGTAGTTTTCTTGTCTGGTTCAATTGATTGTGATGCAGTTTCCTTATACTCTAATTTTGTGGTAGTTTGGGGATTGCCTTGTGGATAATGAACTAACTATAAAACTATAATTAATAATGATCATACATGCATCATGATTACACTCAAATTAACACGAAATCAATATATATAAAGCAATTGCTACACAAATTTGATCGTTCAAAGTAATGATTGTATATGTATAAGAATATGAAATTTTTTTTATATTTCGAATATATAAATTTGTGTTAGGTCCAAATGTGTTGTAGAGGGGGGGTGAATACAACTTTTCGAATATGAGCGGCAATAAAAACGATGCAATAAATGAACACACAGATTCAAGGAATATATTTCTTTATATATAACTTGAAAGGGTTGCTACAACATTCATTACAAAGTATAACAGAAGTTGAGAGAGAAGTGAATGATACTAAGCTCTGTGAATGCACTCTCTCTTTTTCTCTTGTGTTTTTCTCTGGAATTGCTCACTAACTAAAACATTACACAAGTACTTCTATTTATACTACATGTAATCTATGTCCTGTAGTCTTCAAAGACTAAGATGTACGTGGCCCAATGATGTCCACATAATTCTTGCCTTATCTTGAAAGCTTGGAAATCTGCCAATCAGAAGATGCCATGTGTCATGTTGAAGCTGTACCTAAGTAGAACTTCTACTTGAGAATTTCTACTTGGCTATCTCGAAATTCCTAAGTGGAACTTCTACTTGGCTATCTCGAAATTCCTAAGTAGAACTTCTACTTGAGAATTTCTACTTAGCCATCCAGAACATTTAGTACTTAGAAAATATTCTGGTCTTCAACTTGAAACTTCAATGCACATCTTGAACTTGTGATATCTTCATGTCTTCTTTATTCTTCAACAAACTCTTGAACATGGTTCTTTATTACTGACATAAACTTGCTATCAATGTCCTGACACTTGATGCATTGGTCTGGTTCATAAGTGACTAGTCTTGATAGTGTTTCTGCTTCTTGAATAAATTACCATATTCACTGAATAACTTGGCTTTCCAATATTTGCTTTCCTTCTTCTTCACTTGAAATCAATTGGTCTTGTTGATACTGATAGTTATGATCTTGATTCTTGATTAATCAAATCACCGAGGCATGAACAACTTTGACTTGAACTTCTCTCAATGATTTCTTCTTGGCTTGATCATAGTTAGCATGTTTAATTGTATCAATTACCTTGTCTTCATTTAGTGTTGATTTCTTGTGACTTCCTGTTCTTGATTGTCTTCTGGTTAAGTATCTTTTCCTTTAGTTTGAGTTACATTAGTTATAGTGTTACAAGTTTATACACTCTGCCTTTCAATCTCCCCCAATTTGATTGTCTAACAATGACATTCAAATTAATGAAGGATAACTCAACTAAACAATGAGACGAGAAAAGATAATTAACATTACAGTCTTGAATAATATACAATTGAAAAGAACTTGAAAACAATACAATGAACATAAAAACTAGAAACAGAATTCGAACCTCGAATTAAAGATCATTTGAGTGATTCCCATCACCTGGATTATTTCATACCTTTTGGTCAAGCTTGTATCACCTTATTGGATTCACTCTAAGGTGAATTTTCCTCAAGTGAGTTAAAGCAACCGAAAGACATGAAGTTTTTCCAACTTCAAGTTCACACCACTCTGACCTTTAACCCTAATTCCGTTTCCTCTTTCTAGCTTCAGCAGCTTGGTCTCTTTCTTCTTTCTGCCTTTTGAGCTTCTCCTTCTGCTGCTTTTCTTTCTTGTATACTGGATCTTTAAGCTGCTTCCACCTAGCATTCAACAGACTTACAGCTTCCATTTCTAGAGGGTTCTTGGGCTCTGGATAAGGATGTTTAAAAAGCCTTCTGAGTTTGTCCACCTCCTGAGTAGTCCTGATCTTTGGAATATCCTCAAAGTTCTTCATGATGAGCTGAGATTTCCAATGAGTTTTATCAGCTTTAAACTGACAATAGATCATCTTGGGGTAGCCCTTGACACGGTTAGTATTGTGGACACTAGCCGCATCTCGCTCCATTTGCTTCTTCTCCACAATTACTTCAGACAGGTAACTCACGAGTCTCTGCTTTTCTTCAACAAACTTGTCTTCCACTTCGCCCCATTTGAACACATATAACACTTTCTCTAGAAATGCAGCATCTTGAGTCTGTAGCAGCCATTGTCTACTCATATGCAAGAGTGTTTGTTTCTGGTCTGCATCTATGTATGCTAAGGCATCAGCTGTATCATCAGCATAAGAGTGTATCCAGTATACACTATCTTTCCCTGGAACGCCAACTGCCTCCCTTATTTCTCCTTGTTCCAGTTCTCCAGAAGGAAGAGTCAAAGCTTCATCTACATTCTTCATTGCTTGAAGAATATTCCATTTCTGTTCTATCAGCTCCGGCTCAATCTTCACGTTGTCGAGAGGGTTTGGAGCAATGACATCACACTTCCACACCTCATTGCTCTTCAAGAATATGACTCTTTCAATGATCCTCACGGATTTATCTTTAAGCTCAGAGGCGAATCCCTTACCCATCATTTGTCTACATACAGCTTTAAGAGATTCCACTGAAAGTTCCATTAAGTCCTTTTCCTCCATGCTCACCCTCTTCATCTTTCCTTGAACCACCATCCGGACAAAATTTGGATAAGCTGAGAATTCTGGACCCTTGTCCTCTGCTAGCTGCATTAACTGATCCCTGTACAGAATGCTTAGCTCCTCAGATTGAGAGTACTGAATTTTAGTCGCTAGCAAGAACAACTCTGACGCAGATCTTCTCATTATGAATTGGTCATCCACAAATAGGAAAGATGTTGGGACTCCTTCTACCAAAGACAAGATAACCTGCCACTCCTTAAGATTTGCATTGTATCCAACCCTGACTTTAGAAATTAATCTCTTCAAAGCATTTATATAGTCCCCAGTCATTGGATTCTGCAAATTCAAGTTGTAGAACAGATCATCTGCATCCTTGTTATGAACTCCTTTTGCACATGGTCCCATCATTATCTTCCTTGCTTCATCCCATTTCTGCCCTATCCTTCTTTTGTCCAGATTAACTTGAGGATTGGCTAGCCTTGCAAGCTCATACTCATACTGCTTCCCTTGTAGCTCCACCTTCTGTTCTAGGAACGCAGCATGTTCTTGCATCATCTTCATTTTATGGAACTGAGCTTGTTCCAAGGCTAACTGTTGAGACTGCAGGGTTTCTTCATCAACAGGATCTTCTTCAGGCATTCCGAAAGACATACCAGCACCTCCACCTTGATCCTTCAAAGATCGCTTTACAGCATGTGCGAAAGGTACGTCTTCCATATCAGAATCTGAGTCTAGTACCTCCTGTACTGTGTCCTGATGACTCAGGTCAATAACTGGTTCATCTTCTCCAACCATTATTGCCTTACCTTTTCTCCTCCTCAGAGCCTCTTCAGCAACAGCAGGCTCAATTTCTGGTTCCTTAACAAGATCAGCGGGTTCTTCAATTTCTTCGATGTGAACTGCCTGCTGTCTCGTCTCCTTTCCACTCTCCCCCTTAGGTGAGTTATCCTGAGCTCCACCATGGTCTTCAGATCCACCAGCTGCATAGGAACCTCCAAAACCAGAACCAGAGGCTCCCGCTCCACTAGCACCACCTGCACCACCTGCTCCAGCATCGGGGGGAGGTTGTTCCGACTCGAAGCACTCCGGGGGCACAAAACTCCTGACTGCGAACATCATTCTACTGATCTCCACAATCATTGTATGCATTGTAGACTCCAATGCCCCCATCCTCTCATTGAGAGTGCTTCCCAAGACACCACCAGCATGGCCCAAGTCATTGACCTTATTTGTCAAATCATCAAAAGCTGTAGCTTGACTTGCCATTCTTGCTGCGTAGTCGTCTAGAGCCCGTTGATTGTTTCCAACATTAATCCCCAACTGCCCCATCGACTGCCCGGACTGCTCCATTTTATTCTCCATTGAAGTCATACGAGTATCAAAATATTCAGTATTAAGGGACGGTGTTTGGTTTAGGTGACCTCGCTCTAATACGCGTTCTGTTGGTATTTGGCGCTCGGTTTCGGGCCTTAAAAATGAAGGTCCCTCTCTCCCTAACCTCTCACACACACTCCCTGTCTCACGCTCGTGTATGTCTTCAATGACTGATCCAAAAAGTGAAGCAGTACCTGCAGAAACTTGATAAGAAATGTTGTTGACAGTTATGGGATCAAATTCTGTTTGTTCCTGAGTTGGAATCTCAGTCTGAGAGGCTGCAAAGTGTCCTTGTACGACATCAGAACCGATCCTCTTTGCAGCATCAGTACGTACCGGTGAAGGTACGGCTGAAGTTCTTAATACTTCATGTCCTCTTGAAGCAACAGTATCATCAAGAGGCACATCATCTTGACCAAAATCAAAGTCCCTATGTGCAGAATGTTCAAGGGGTGAACCACTCGCGTGAGGTGGAGTGGTTGCGTGTGACACGCTAGGGTTTGACTGTGGTTGTGAAGTAGCAGCGTGGAAAAGTTTGGCTTTCTTGCGAAAAAGTTGCTGCTCTTCGGGTTCATTCTCCTCATCATCTTGTATAAATATACGTGCTGGTTTTCTGACTTCCGTTAACAGGGGTGATAAAGAATATGAATGTGTATCAGACTCAGAGTCAGAAATATGGCTCTTACCCTGGGATAGATCCTGCGGGTTAGCAGTCTCTCGGGTCGCGGAATCAGAAACATAGGAGGAAGAATGAATAGTATGCATAGAGAGATTACCTGATTGATTACCTTGTGCATCATCGCTTTCCTCATCCGGGATCTCATCAAATGCCTCAGCATGAACAGATGGATTTTGAGCATGTGATGAGACTTGTGATGATGCCTCCAAATTGGTAACTCCTGCATCATATCTAAGCCACATTTGAATATTTTCAGGAGTAGACATTGGCTTACCTTGATGTTTATCCTGATTTGCAATTGTTGCAAGTGACTTAGTGCCCATCCCTAGTGATTCAGATGTGGGGCTTCTGGCAAATCCCTGTCGAATAGCAAGAGCATCCTTCGGTATTAAGTCATTGATTAGCATTTGAAGAAACCGAGGAAACCAACAGACGACATCAGTGGTAGAGAGGTCTCTGCTTGCAAGGGATCCCATTGAGGCCACTATCTCAGAGAGAACTATGCGTCCATAGTTTATATCCAGTTCTCTTGCTAGGGCTACTGCAAAGGTTTGCATGGGAATCGGAATTTGATGAAAGTCTTTTTCGCGTGCCCGAAAACATCTTGTGATGGCCTCGAAAAAGTAATTCCATTCCGCATGGAAGAATTGCTTTTGGATATTTCCCGTGATTGGGCCTTTTGTAGGATAACATCCAATTTCTTCAAAGAATCTGAGGCGTTCTGCAGCAGTAGGTTCTGGATCATAGGCATCTTTAAGTGGGAATCCTAGAACTCTGTTGACAATTTGTTCTGTCACCTCATATTCCTGACCCGCTAAGGTAAACCTGAAACCGTAGGGGGTTGATTTACTCCCAAAAGTAACCGCACTAGTCCATAATTGCTGTAAAGCATCATGTACTAGTGTAGGTTTAGCAGTAAAAGCTTGGCTAGCTTTGGAATACAAATTGAGAAATCGTATCCAAAACTTAAACCGCGGGAGTTGATCACCAATTTCCGTAGAAATATTGTAAAAATTGTTTTTAGCAAGGGAAAATTGGTGAGCCATTTTGATTAAATGTTTTTCTTTAAGAAGATGTGAATTTTATTTTAATTTAGAAAAACAATTAATTTTCCGAATTACAAAAGAGAATTGTAACCCTTTTAATTTTTCAAGAACACCAAATGGAATCTGAGAAATCAAACTACGGGATTCAATTCAACAACCAATTACTATTTCGTGTGTATACCAGTTGAATCGTGTGTGTTTATAGATGGACAAAATGGAATCGCGTTTATGAACAGTACACAAACAATATGTGTTCGTGTGTATGTATATGCGCGTGTATGGATGTTCACAAAACACAGTAACACAAAGATTAAGGTTAACACAGATAATAGCAGTCAACAAATCGGCAGTAATTCGTGATTAGTACGAGTTTAATCACAAAAACAAGGATCAAAGGTATGTAATTAGTAAAATCGCACTGTTCTTGTGAAACGGCTGCTGAAAATTAGAATTAGGTAAAGTGAATTTAGGCATCGAGTTAGAGATGTATATATAGGTGAATGAGAAATGACAAAAATGTCCCTGTTAAAAAATGTGAAAAGTACCAAGTCCATACAGGGGACATCTAAGTCGAACTCTATCTCGAACTTTTCTATCTCGAACTTTTCTATCTCGAACATCAAGTCGAACTTCGAGATAAAGTTCGAGATAGAAGTTAACTCGAACAAATATGCACAAAGAATCACTTTAACCAAAATTACAGCAGAAACTATAGGGAAATACTATCTTGAACATTATTGATTTGTAGTAAACTTGGAAAAACAGAAAATTCAAGATACTTTTCGAGTTAGAGTCTATCTCGAACATCAAGTCGAAATTCGAGTTGAGTTTCGAGATAGACTAAGTACTCTATCTCGAACATCAAGTCGAACTTCGAGATAAAGTTCGAGATAGAAGTTAACTCGAAGTTAATCTCAAATTCTTTCCAAAATACTTCCTAGAATCAAAAAGTCCAGGGTAATTCAAGATATGTTTCGAGTTAGGAGTGTAACTCGAAAAATTCCCTTTAGCTTAACTGAGAACTCTATCTCGAACACCAAGTCGAAATTCGAGTTGAGTTTCGAGATAGACTAAGAACTCTATCTCGAACATCAAGTCGAACTTCGAGATAAAGTTCGAGATAGACTAACTAGAAGTTAATTCTCAGTTCTTTTCAAAATATTCCCTTAATGGAAACCTCATCTCAACCTTAGAGATAAAATTCGAGATAGACTTTATCTCGAATATTTTGAAGATAGAACTAGGCACACTGGTAACTCGAACTCGAACTCTAAGTCGAATTTCGAGATGAATTTCGAGATAGGTACTAACTCGAAATTCTTCCCAGACTTAGAATTTTCAAAACTTCACCCTGGAAGCTCAAGTCGAAATTCAAGTCGAATTTCTACATGAGTTTCGAGATAGAGACTAACTCGAAATTTTGAAGATACTTAGAATAATTTGACAATTTTTCTTTGAAAAACTCAACAATTAATTTTGCCAAATTAATATAAATATCAATTCAAGGATTTTAATATATGACATAATTAAAACATTCCTTGATAATTCTAAGGCCTCTAATTACATGAAAAACACAGGTAAATTCATCTAAAAATCATGCAATATTTAGACTATTATGAATTTAACTCCCCCTATGATCATGCAATCTAACAAGCATAAATTCACAGATTTGTGCTATAAAAGACACTTAAAACACAATGAATTCATGCAAAATCACACTATATGCAACCTATAACAATCATTAATTAGGCATATTAAAGTCTAAGCACATAATGATTGATTAGCTTGCACATACAAACATAAACATGGATTTTACAGATAGAAGGCTTTACTAACTTGTGTTAAGCATTCCCAATTCACCAACCAACCTATTGAATGTTACTTCATCAAGAGGTTTGGTGAATATATCTGCAATTTGTTGCATTGTGGGCACAAAATGTAGCTCCACAGTCCCCTCCTCGACATGTTCTCTTATGAAATGATACCTGATGTCAATATGCTTGGTTCTTGAGTGATCTACAGGATTGTTGGTTATGGCAATGGCACTTGTGTTGTCACACATGATTGGAATTTTCTTGTGCTCCATGCCATAATCCTTCAATTGGTTCCTCATCCACAGTATTTGAGCTACACAGCTTCCAGCAGCAATGTACTCAGCTTCAGCAGTAGAAGTAGATACTGTATGTTGTTTTTTACTTTGCCAGGACACCAATCTTCTGCCAAGAAATTGGCAAGCACCAGATGTGCTTTTCCTATCAATCCTGCAACCTGCATAGTCTGAATCCGAATAGCCAATAAGATTAAAACCTGTATCTCTTGGGTACCAAATCCCTAGATTTGGTGTGCCCTTGAGATACCTAAAAATTCTTTTGACGGCTACGAGATGTGATTCTCTAGGATCCGCTTGGAACCTTGCACATAAACAAGTTGCGAACATTATATCTGGTCTACTTGCAGTTAAATAGAGGAGTGAGCCAATCATACCTCGATAGCTTGTGATGTCAACTGATTTACCTGATTTGTCTTCATCAAGCTTCGTGGCTGTTGCCATGGGAGTCTTAGCTGCTGATGCATCTTCTAGATTATACTTCTTGAGTAAATCTCTGACGTACTTGGATTGACAGATAAAGATACCATCTTTTCTCTGACTGATCTGTAATCCAAGGAAGAAGGACAGCTCTCCCATCATGCTCATCTCATATTTTTCCTGCATTAGCTTGGCAAATTTCTCGCACAAGCGCTCATTTGATGACCCAAAAATAATATCGTCCACATATACTTGAACAAGTATTAAGTCATTTCTCACAACTTTATTAAACAATGTTTTATCAATTACTCCCCTAACAAAACCATTTTCAATTAAGAATAGAGATAGGGTTTCATACCATCGCCTTGGGGATTGCCTGAGGCCATAGACAGATTTGAAGAGTAGATACACAAAATCTGCATGTTCTGGATCAACGAAGCCGGGCGGCTGTTCCAGATACACTTCTTCTTCTAACTCTCCGTTCAGGAAGGCACTTTTCACGTCCATCTGGAATACCTTGAAGTTCTTATGTGCTGCAAATGCCAAGAACATCCTGACTGCCTCAAGTCTTGCAACTGGTGCATAGGTTTCATCATAATCAATTCCTTCTCGCTGAGAATAACCTTTTGCAACCAAACGAGCCTTGTTTCGTGTTACAAGTCCGTTTTCATCCAGTTTATTTCTGAATACCCACCTAGCTCCAATTACGGATTTGTTCTTTGGTCGGGGTACCAGTTTCCAAACTTTCTGCCTTTCAAACTGATTGAGTTCCTCTTGCATTGCAATCACCCAATCAGCATCGCCAAGAGCTTCTTCTATTTCTTTAGGTTCAAGCTTGGATAAGAACCCAGAATATAAGGAGATATTAGCCATGTCAGCTCTTGCAGTTCTTCTAGTAGTCACACCAGCATCTGGATCACCAATAATTAACTCAAACGGATGGTCTCTATTCCATACCCGTTCACCTGGAAATTGTCTAGATGATTCAGCTTGACTTTCTGAGTTGGGGTGCTGACTACTTTGAATATTTTCACTAACTCCCCCTGAGTTAGTGCCAGCTCCTACAGAACTAGAGTCAACTCGACTCGAGCCTTGAACAGTAGTCCTTGAGCTGCTATTTACTCCCCCTGAGTTGTTGCCGGTTGGTACTGAAGAAGTCTCTCCTGATCTTGTAGAATTAGCTTGTTCACTAGACTCAGGTTCTTCATGTACGCTAGGAACATTTAATGGAACAACCAACTCAGGTTCATCTTCAAGATCTTCTAAGTCCAGATTCTGAAATTTTAGGGACTCAGGTTCACTAGAATCTCTTGAAATTGATGAGAGTTTGGTATCGTCGAATCTGACGTTGTAGCTTTCAGTCACTTTTCGATCATTCACCAAGAACACTCTATAAGCTGCCACCACGTCTGTAGAGTAACCAACAAAGATTCCTTCACGAGCTTTTGCTGCAAACTTGCCTAGATTTTCATCATCTATAAGCACATAGCATTTTGCTCCGAAGACATGAAAGTATTTGATTGTTGGTCTTCTATTGTTCATTAGCTCACATGGTGTCTTTTCTTTATCTTTTATGATCAAGGTTCTATTTTGAGTGTAACAAGCGGTACTCACTGCTTCGGCCCAGAAATACAAAGGAAGTTTTGAATCATACAACAAAGTTCTTGCTGCTTCAACCAAAGTTCTATTCTTCCTTTCAACTACTCCATTTTGCTGTGGAGTTCTCGGGGCTGAATACTGACGACGTATTCCCTTAGATACACAGAAGTCATTTAGCACTGCGTTTTTGAATTCAGTGCCATTGTCTGATCTAATCGTCTTCACAGTAAGTGTTGAAACATTCTCAATTTGAGTGATGTGATCAATGATTAAGAAAGGTACTTCGTCTTTCGTCATTGCGAACAATACCCATGTATACTTAGAGAAGTCATCCACGATTACCAAAGCATATCTTTTCCTAGACAAAGATAGGACATTCACTGGGCCAAACAAATCCATGTGAAGAAGTTGTAGAGGCTCAGTAATACTAGAAATTTCTTTGCTTTTATGCGATGCTCGCTTCGACTTTCCCATTTCACAAGCTTCACAGAGTCCTTTCGGAGCGAACTCCATTTGAGGTAGATCTCTCACCAATTCTCGCCTCGCGAGAGCATTCATCGTTTTGAAGTTTAAGTGAGATAGCTTTTTGTGCCATAACCAGCTTTCATCATCCGAGGCTTTGCTGTAGAAACAGGTGACCTCATCCTGATTTGCTGAATCCATATCTGCAACAAAAAGATCTGCCTTTCGAACATAAGGGCCAGCCTTCATAACCAACTCTGTAAGCAGGGACTTGTTTCCAGTCATATGCCTCGATGCTCCACTGTCTAGCACCCATATAACTTTATTTCTATTCTGCTTAATGCCCTGCAATGACAGATTGATTAGACATTCTTCGGAACCCAACTTTGATTGGGCCCGGCTTTTCGATAAGATCGAGAATCAACAGATTTAACAACAGGAGATGCACTTTTCTTCACATTACTAGAGCTTTCGACTATCTCCTTTCCTTTCTCAGACTTGACAGATTTGTCAGTCTTAGGAGAAGGTTTGTCACTCCTAACTTTAGGAGGACTGACAGTCTTGGCTCTCCCATACTTTTTCTTGATATTTGAACTAGCAACAGTATTTGAGCATGACTGGCTAGATGCATTCATTAAATGCACAAAAGTTTGCATGATATTAAAAGTGCATGGCATACAGTTAGGTTGACCACACTGTGCATGATTCTGATGCAGATTATTCATTGTATGTGTGGTAGGCATGGCATGTGCAGCAGGAACATTCATGTTAGCTTTGCATGCATAAGAAAGATGTTCAGTAGATTTACAATGATAACATGCTTTCTTTATTCGTTCAGCCTTAACCTCTTTTATGCCTTTTTCTTTCTTTCCTTGTTGTTTAACAGCCTTAGCTCCTAATCCCAGTCTAGATTCATCTCTAGGGAAATTGATTTTCACTTGTTTAATAGGAGTTACAGGTTGTTCTTTCTGGCGATCTTCCATCTCAATCTCATATCTAGCTATCAATTCAGTCTCTTCTTCTTCTATTCTAGGAACAAGATGTTTGTAAATAGGTTTGACAGCCGATTTAAGAATTCTAGGTGTTTCCTGTTTAAGGTCACTGGAACTAGGGTCAATAGGTCTCTTTCCTTCTTTCTTAGGAAGGTCAGAATAATCAAGCCCTATACCTACTCCAGTTATCTTCTTAAATGTGTCATTATCTACATACACTTTACTAGCAGCTAGTTTGTATGCTTCGCATTTAGTTTCTAACTCAGCTAGATTGTTCCTAAGACATGCTTCTACTTCTTCCTTAAGGACGAGCTTGTGTTCCAGAGATTTAATAAAGTCTCTTAGAGAAGTATCTACAGTGCAAGCAGCCTCTAGCTCTTCCACTTTTGCCTCAAGCATTCTGCATTTGGCAACAAGTGTTTTCTGTTCCTTTTGAGAAGAGTCTAGGCTTTTGCACAACATATAGATCTCTTCACTAAGAGCCCCGTTCTGTTCTTTATAATCATCAATAGACATTTCTACTTTAAGAGTCAGAACTGGTACCTCTGGTTCCTCTGATGTCTCAGCCATGAGCGCAAAGTTTGCTACTTGAGTAACATCTTCCTCATCTGAATCATCCCAAGCTCTTCCTTCTGTCACCAATAAAGCTCGTTTTCCATGTCTTTCCTTCAACAGTGCTTCATAGTTGCTTTTGAGAGCTTCAAATGTTTCTTTTGGATAAGTCTGTTTAGGCTTTTTGCAGTCGGAGGCAAAGTGTCCAGCTTCACCACAATTATAGCATTTGAACTTCATTTTGAAATCCAAAGGAGATTTGTAGCTGGTATTCTTGCCTTTTCCTTTGTAGCCTGACGAACTACCACCACCCTTAGCAGCCCGATAATAAGATGAAGATTTTCTCTGTGGTCGGTTGCTCTTTCTAAATCTCATGTTGCTGAACTTCCTTGCCATGTATGCCACGACACTATCGTCCATGTTGTCCAGCTCTTCTTGGGTGTAGTAGTCATCATCACTGTCAGATGCGCACTCGTCATCATTATCAACTTGATGTGGTGCAAGTGATGATTTAGGCTTTGCTGCAACCATTGCCTTCTTAGACTCTTCCTCATCAGCAACTAATCCTGATGCACTTTCTTTTGACTTTGAATCATTGTCCCATGCTTGATCTTGAAGCGTTTCCAGCTCATAGGTCTTTAATATTCCATAATACTCTTCCAGAGAAGTTGTATGCAAATCTCTGGTTTCTCTGATTGCGTAGACCCTATGCTCAATGCTTTTTGGCTGGTTCCTCAGATATCTCGTATTTGTTTCAACCATGGGGAGAGTCACACCTCTCAGATTCAAATCCAATACCAACTGACTGAATCGTAGGTAGACATCTGTTATGCCTTCTCCTTTCCTTATTCTAAAGGTGTCATACTCCATCTTGAGTATGAGTGTTTTGTTGCTTCTGACCTCTGCAGATCCTTCCATGACAACTTCTATCTTGTCCCAAATCTTCTTCGCTGTAGTCAAACCTTTGACTATGTTGAACATTTCATGATCAAGAGATTCCATCAAGGTTTGTCGTACGGCAGTATCCAAAGCTATTTGCTCTTTATCAGCATCCGAAAAGTCCGCTGCCTTTTTGGGCTCAGACCGGGGTGGTATAACCACTCCTCCTTCCGTATGTGAAGGAATAACTGCCATTGGGACAAATTTACCCTTGTCAAGGACTTCCAGATATTCAGGGTTAATAGTCTCTAGATATAGTCTCATTCTGAAAACCCATTCTTCATAGTGATCTTTGTTGAACATTGGGATCTTGAATGCATTTTTAGGAGCCATCTCAATTCTGGTCACTAAAAATTTCTAAGTACCCAAGACTAGGCTATGTAGAATATTTATGTAGAACTTTTGCCTAAGTCGAAATTTCTCTAAGTAGAAATTTTGCTCAAGTCGAAATCACCAAGTAGAAATTGTCCAAGTCGAAATTCTATGTAGAAATTCTCAAGTAGAAATTCTATGTAGAACTTTTTGCCTTAGAATAATTTTTCTGCAGATTTCTTTAAATATTGAATAAACAATATTATCACTTTAACACTTTTTGACTTTGAATGCTTTACTCACCAAACCCACCTAACCCACTTGCTAGGTATTGAGTATGTCTTTTACTTTCGGCCGAATAAAGTAAATCAAAAAGTCCAAAAACCACCTTTTTATTCTTTTACTATTGAAAAGGAGATCAAAAAGTTGTTGGGTTGTATTCTTTGATAAGAACAGATGATGAACACTCAAGAACACCAAATATGAACTAACCCAGATAAATTCACAAAAATTAATTAAAATACACCCAAGCTAAATAATCACACCTGGAGTATTTAAATAATTTTTCAGATGAGTTTTCACTACCAACGAATTAAAACACACTTTTCGAGAAAATGAAAAGTAGATCTGAAAAATGAAAACTCACGATTCTTCTACTCAACACAAGGATCTATGTTTTGTATGTTAAACATATAGCTCTGATACCAATTGTTAGGTCCAAATGTGTTGTAGAGGGGGGGTGAATACAACTTTTCGAATATGAGCGGCAATAAAAACGATGCAATAAATGAACACACAGATTCAAGGAATATATTTCTTTATATATAACTTGAAAGGGTTGCTACAACATTCATTACAAAGTATAACAGAAGTTGAGAGAGAAGTGAATGATACTAAGCTCTGTGAATGCACTCTCTCTTTTTCTCTTGTGTTTTTCTCTGGAATTGCTCACTAACTAAAACATTACACAAGTACTTCTATTTATACTACATGTAATCTATGTCCTGTAGTCTTCAAAGACTAAGATGTACGTGGCCCAATGATGTCCACATAATTCTTGCCTTATCTTGAAAGCTTGGAAATCTGCCAATCAGAAGATGCCATGTGTCATGTTGAAGCTGTACCTAAGTAGAACTTCTACTTGAGAATTTCTACTTGGCTATCTCGAAATTCCTAAGTGGAACTTCTACTTGGCTATCTCGAAATTCCTAAGTAGAACTTCTACTTGAGAATTTCTACTTAGCCATCCAGAACATTTAGTACTTAGAAAATATTCTGGTCTTCAACTTGAAACTTCAATGCACATCTTGAACTTGTGATATCTTCATGTCTTCTTTATTCTTCAACAAACTCTTGAACATGGTTCTTTATTACTGACATAAACTTGCTATCAATGTCCTGACACTTGATGCATTGGTCTGGTTCATAAGTGACTAGTCTTGATAGTGTTTCTGCTTCTTGAATAAATTACCATATTCACTGAATAACTTGGCTTTCCAATATTTGCTTTCCTTCTTCTTCACTTGAAATCAATTGGTCTTGTTGATACTGATAGTTATGATCTTGATTCTTGATTAATCAAATCACCGAGGCATGAACAACTTTGACTTGAACTTCTCTCAATGATTTCTTCTTGGCTTGATCATAGTTAGCATGTTTAATTGTATCAATTACCTTGTCTTCATTTAGTGTTGATTTCTTGTGACTTCCTGTTCTTGATTGTCTTCTGGTTAAGTATCTTTTCCTTTAGTTTGAGTTACATTAGTTATAGTGTTACAAGTTTATACACTCTGCCTTTCAATTTGAACTCTTTTTTCTTACAAATTCGAAAATCTTTTCTGTTTTGAAGATATTAAAATAAAATAAAATTTCTTTTCTATTTCGAATATGTAAATTTGAATTTTTTTCCCAACAAATTCTAAAATCTTTTCCATTTCGAAAATGTTAATGTTAATGTTAAAAAAGAAAGTTTTGATTTTAATTATTTAAAATAGAGGAGCTCTAGAAGAATAGATAAATAAGATTCGAGCGATTTCGGAGCTCATGCGGGTTCTCCTTTATTTTGTAAATCACGTTTTTTTAGGCCGACACTCGTTGTAATAAATACATATAAGTCAGTGTCGTGGTGGCCTTGTAATATTTTTTAAAATTTTATCAAAAAGAAAGTATCTATAAATAAATTAGTGAACACAATATTGTACAAATTTATATATATATATATATAAATATATATATATATATATATATATATATAACAAAATAAACTATATAATTATTTTTTTACGTCGATTTTGTGTCACGTTTTAATAGACCGACACCCGTTGTAATAAATGCATATATATTAAAAAATAGATTTGATTGAATTAATTAAAAGAAAATGTTGGAATATTATGATCAAGAACAATGAGAAGATAATGACGATAAATTAACAATTAATAGTAAATAAATAAAGAGGAAATGGTAAAAGTTTAAACCTCTTGTGTCAAGTTTTTCCTAGTGCTTCTACTTCTCAACCAGAAAAAAATCTCGTAATTCTTGTTCACACGATCAGGATCAGGTGTTTTTGTACCGAGATCACTAACAAAACAAATACAAAAGCAAAAGTAAAGTAAAGAGTAGCCAACCATAATTATAACTAAATCATAACAAATCATAAATTTAAAAATAAAATGAAAAAAGAAAATATTAAATCAGTAAATTCAAACCTTAAAAACTAACAGAAAAAACAACCTGAAAATCACTAAACAGTGCCCATATACATTGAAAATTAAACAAAATAAGAATGAATAAAAAAATTAAAAAAAAATAGTCAAACACAAAAATAAACAAAAGCAAAAAAAAGGATTACAATAATAAAAAAAGCTAATAATTAGTAGTGTGAGAACTTGTTCTGGAAATTAAAAAAGCTACAATCATCCTTGATATATACGCATGTTTTGAATACATTAGATTTTTAGGAGGAGACCTCCATGGAAAGTTGCAACTAATTTTCGAATCAAATAGAAAAAATTGTTAGTTATGTTGTTTCCCATCAATTTTTTAAACGCTTCACGATTCAATTTAATCTAACCAAACAAAAATTATATTTAAAAGATGCTACATGATGCATCCGATTAATAATTGAAGGTCTCGAAATTTATACCTTTAAAGAGACATAGTTCCACCGTGAAATTTATACCTTTAAAAGGGCTTGATTCTGCATATACTTGAATAACTCCTTATCTATCAAAAGATGCATAGTTAACGAAACCGAATTATTAATTGACACTAAAGTTTAGATCACAAAATATATTATATTTACACAATCATCAAAATTAAAGCATATCACTAATATAATCCACAAATCGGATTAAATCATCGAACATAAATATAATCATAACTGAAGTACGTAGAAAGAAATTGAGGTGGACATGGCTTGTTTTTAAGATCAGGGTCATAGTATTGAGATCAAGGTCCTACTTCGTGATTTATATATACTACACATTCTGGTGATTACCTTATTTATAATTTAAATTCGATATCGATTAATAAATAATTATGTTATTGTTTTCCGTGTAATATAAAGATAAAATAAATCCCTACAAATTCAAAAACCTATTTCAAAGATGTTAATGTTAAAAAAGGAAGTTTTGATTTATTCTCTAAAAAAAATAGGGGCTAAAAAAGGAAGTTTAATTTTAATTATTAAAAATTGAAGAGCTCTAGAAAAATAGATAAATAGCAATCGAGCGATTCTAGAGCTCTTGCGGGTTCTCCTTTCTAAAAAATAGGATCTATAAAAGAAAATTTTGAAATTCAATTATTAAAATCTCTTATACAATTTAAATAAGGTTTTAATTAAATTTTTTTTCTATTTCGAATATGTAAATTTGGACTCTTTTACCCTACAAATAGAAAAACCTTTTCAATTTTGAAGATGTTAATGTTATTATTAGAAAAGGAAGTTTTGACTTTCTTTTCCAAAAAATAGGACTTAAAGAAGGAAGTTTATTTTATACAACTTTAAAAAGGTTTTGACTTTCTTTTCTAAAAAATAGGGTCTAAAGAAGGAAGTTTGATTTTAATTATTTAAAATTGAGGAGCTCTAGAAAAATAGATAAATATGATTCGAGCGATTCTAGAACTCCTGCGGGTTCTCCTTTATATATATAATTGATAGATATTGATATATTGATGATTATAGAAAAAGGATTAAGTATTAAATTTTATGTAATTAGCATATAAAAGGATTAAGTATGAAAAAGGATTAAGTATGAAATTATATTATATTCAACCTTTATTAATTTGACGTCTCAAATTGATCATTTTTCAAATAAATTATTAATTTTTGATAATAAATTTAAAATTTTATAAACTTATCACCAACTTAAAAATGATTAACTTGAGATTCTATCAACGTATAATGTCACCAACTTAATAGTGCCTAATTTTCATAACACGTATAACCTCAAAGTATATACCTCAGGCTCAGAGCATATACTTGAGAAAACTCGGAGACCCATCAGTCCCTTCTATTATTGTAAAAAAAAGTTGTATCAAAGGTGAATTAACCTGCGTGATGCACGGACTTCTTTTGATAAGTAATAAATTTTATTTTATGTTGCAATTATATTTTTATATAATAAATTATTTTTATTAGAAAAAGAAATATTATTGATTGGAAGATACGATATTTTCGGTGTTTATAAAATGTAATATCATCAATTGAAAGTAAACGTCTTTTGATTAAAAAAGATAATCGGCTAATTAACATTAATTATATTATTTTATTGTTTATTTTAATAATTAGGATGATCGTTTTGAAAATCGAACCGACAAACTTTCACTGCCCGTGCGATGCACGATTTTTTTATGTTATAAATTTTATTTAATATTACAATTATGTTTTTATATAATCATTATTTTTAATAATTTTTTAATTTTAATTTAATATACTCATGTTTACGGATTATACTAATTTTTCCTTATTATAAACAACGTATACAGATTTTTAATATATTTATTAATAATCGAAAAATATGGTATGATATTTTCGAGTATATATATTAATGATTGTAAGATTAGTTTTAAATCAAAAAAATAACGTGTTTTAATTAAAAAGAAAATATTAATAATTGAAAGATACAGTACAATTGATGTTTTTATGTGTTTATAAAAGGTAATATCTTCAACTAAAAGTAAATGTGAAAAAGGCAATCGACTAATTACCATTAATTATATTATGGAAAATATGGTGTGATATTTTCGGGTATATATTAATTATTGTAAGTTTAGTTTTAAATCAAAAAGGTATGGTGTTTTAATTAGAAGGAAAATATTAATGATTTGAAGATATGGTACGATTGATGTTTTTAGGTGTTTAATTATATTATGGAAAATATGATGTGATATTTTCGGGTATATATAAATTATTGTAAGATTAGTTTTAAATTAAAAAGGTAAGATGTTTTAATTAGAAAGAAAATATTAATGATTGGAAGATATGGTACGATTGATGTTTATAAGTGTTTATAAAAGGTAACATCTTCAACTAAATGTGAAAAAGGCAATCTACTAATTGCCATTACTCATATTATGTTATTATTTATTTTGATAATTAGAATAAATAGATTGATAAGGTAAGTACCATACTGTTGAGTATTGAATACAGTAAAAGAATATAGAGGGGGGGGGGTGAATGGATTCTTGAACTTTTCTTCTTTCTTGAATCTTTGCAGCAAGATATGTGTTGAGTGTGTGAGATATGTAAGTGCGGATAACAAAGACAAACACAACACAATATTACTTTAATCTAATATTTTATTAGATAAAAATTTTGCTACAATCTGTGAATACAAATGATAGTATTCTCAGCTTCGTTTTACTCAGAGAGATATTTCTTGTGATGTTTAATTTTTCAAAAACTTATCTGCTAAGGAAGTGAGGCTGTATCCTTATAGACATGGATACACCTACTTACTACAAATAAGGTAGGTAAACAAAATACTTTCCAGTCTGTCTATCTCATTTGAGTAAGAGTCCAAACGGCTACATATTTGACTTTGCAAAGCCTGTTCAAATCCACTTCTTTAGCTCCTTGTCCCCTGACTTATCTCTCCAAGCTTCTTTGTAGGCTTTCCAACGTGCTTTATAGTACTTAGTCAAATAAAGCGTCTTGGCTTGTTGCAGGTTTCTGACTTGTACAGTTCTTCAGTATTTTGTTTTCAAGAATGTATTCGAGAAGTGGCTAAGTGAGTGATTCGAGAACTAGAATTGACTTAATCGATTACTCTGAGTTCTGGAATAGTGTTATATTGACATATCGAATCACTTCTCGAATAGCTCTTTTCTCTGGGAGTCCTTGAGATATCGAATAGAGCATTTTGACATATCGAATCCCTGAGATGTCGAATAGCATCTTGAGTCTTTGAGATATCGAATGTAGCTTTGACTTGTTGACCCTTTTGAGAACTCGAATATCACCTTTGACCTGTTGACTCCTTGAGTTCTCGAACAGAGTAATAGACATATCGAATCTCTGAGATATCGAACAGTGTATTCAGAGATATCGAATAGTGTCTTCTGAGATATCGAACCCCTGACTTCTCGAATGCTAGACTTCTCGAATAGACAAAAGTACTTCTCGAATTGGTACTTAGGCAAATTCTTCATTTCTTCAAATCCCAACTGTGATTATTTGGCAGTCTTTATCTCCTTGCTTGAGGCATGAACCTTGGAACTTCTTTCAAGCATTATTCTTGACTAAATAGGTACAGTTACACAGCTAGAATTTGATGCCTATTACAAGTACAAAACCAGTAGAAACTCTACAACTAGAGGTTCCCTCAGTTAAGAGGTCATGTAAGTAATGCATAGCATTACAAACAACTTAGGCTTGTTATTAGATGTATTCAGGCATGCCTCTGTGACTAACAATCTCCCCCAAATTGTGAGTAAGACCCTTAGTCACAATTTCATGTCTGATAACAAGCCTAACATACATAAAGATAAAACTTGACAGTACATGTATGAATTTTGATTAGCAATGTGGATAGAACTACAGGGTGAGTAATCTTACAGCCTACGATGAAGTACTAGCCATTGTCATTTGTTTCCCTTTCCATAGCTTTGGCTTGCAAATCATCATATGCTTTCTGTCTTCTTTCTTTCTCCTTCCTTGTATTCTCATCCATAGCTTTTATTATTTCTGCCATAGCATCAAATTCTTCAAGCAAAATTGAGTCTTTGAAATCTTCAAGTACTGGTTTCAGAATGTTTGCAGGATAGTGGTTGAGTAGGTTCATTCTGATGTTGACCTGATCCCCATTTCTCCTCCTATACTTCACCACATAGGGATTAAACTGAACTCTACACAATCCCTTTGCCCTTAGCTTTTCTGCTTCAATCTCCAGTCTCTCAATTTCTTTCTCCCTTGCTAGCCATTTCTCAAGACACTCTTTTCTGATTCTCTCCTCATGATCTCTCTTCATCTTCACAACATCAATTAGCTCCAGCTTCCATACTCTTTCCACTTTATCTTCTGAGCTCAACAATGCAATGAATCTTTCTATGTCATGTAGCTTGCCCCAGTGTTCACATCCTCCTTATTTGAATTTCTCCTCCCTTCCATCAGTATATTTGATCTCAAGGCAGTTATCAACAATGGCAACATGGTAGATTCTTTGAGCTTGTAAGAATTGCAGTTGGTCTTCATCAAAATCTTCATCTAGTGGTTGGAGTTTTAAGCCTGGATAGATTGTCAGGGTCTTTGATTTGGATAGCTTTGATTTCCTTGCAGCTTGCTTGAATTTGATTCTTTTTACATGATTACTTGGCAGCAGTATGTGACCTTTGTTTGTAGACCATTGTAGTATTCCATTAGCAGTTTGCTTTTTGAAATATACAAATGGTTTCTTGCATTGAATCTTCTTCTCTTCTTGAGGTGGCAAGACAGTTGCAGAAGCCATATATGTAGATTTTGGTAGGTCACTACTAACAGTATTCACCCTAGACTTAGAGTCTTGTGTTGTGGTGAGGTTACTGTTAGCAATGCCTAAGGCTTGCTGTCTTCCACTTTTCCTCTCAAAGGCTTTACCTTGGTCATCATCATTCTTCTTCTCCTTATCATCCTTCTTCTTCTTTTTATCTTCATCACCCTTATCACTCCTGTGATGTCTTCTCCTTCTTATCACTCCTGTGATGTCTTCTCCTTCCATCACTTCTGTCTCCATCCTTGTCTTGATCACCATCCTTGCTTGGGTTGAACTTAGCAGATTCAAGTACAATGCCAGTTGCAATGTATGACCTGAGATAAGATATAGCTTCCAATTCTTCTGCTGTTCTTAAACCCTTCTTCTTGTTCAGCTTCTCAATGATGGCAATAATGAGAGGTTTGTTCTGAGGAGTTAGATGCTTAGGAATGACCAGCTGCTTGATATCATCAATTCTTGTTGCAGCCTGATAGATGATGGTTCTAGGATTTGTGAATACTTTAGGTAGCCTTGCTGGTTGACCATCCCTTAACTCATCAAAGAGACTCTTGCTGTTTTCATCCTTCTTTTCAATCAGTCCAAGGAACACATCCACTTCTTAGTGCTTTAGACCCTGTAGAGTGTTGATGGTTAAGTGCCATATCCTATTCTTTCCTACCATCCTTATCTCTTTGAGCCCAGGCCATCAACTCTCCTTGGTACTACAGTGAGATAGTCAATTTGACTCTTCAAACTCCTATGATATGATAAAGCATCACCAGCCTGTTCTCTTGAGACTTTCAGAAACTCCAAGAATGCATCATCATGATAGACATTTGAGTTTGCAATTTCTTGTAGCTTGGCCTCAGTGACCACCTTCACTTCTACTGGCTCGGCACTCTTAGATATGGAGAATGGAGGTTTGTCAGATGGCATACTCCCTGCAACCACTGTGGTTGTGATATATTGCTTTTGACCACTAGGAGTAGTGATGTGCACAGTTGGTAGAGTGACAACTGGCAGAGAAGTAGGAGGCTCATCAACTTTGGATTTTCCTTTGCCAGACACATGAGTTAAAAATTTTGAAGCTCTTTGATGGCCACCCTCATTGAACTTGATGCCCTTTTCTAGTGGTCTCTCCCCCTTTGGATTTGAGTTTCTTGATGTCCTCTTCTCCCCCTTAGGCTTGTTGTCAGGCACAGAGGCTGTAGGATTGACCTTTGGAGTTGAAGATTCATCAGGCAGAGGGAGACCCATGTGCTTTATCATATCAGCTAACATGGACTGTTGATGCAGAAGAACATCAGCTGTGGTGGTGGCTTGAGTGTTCAACTGCTCAGTCAGAGTAGTGACAGTGTTTGTAAGATGAGCATTAGACTGGGTGAGAGAGGCTACTTCCCTTTCAAGAGCATTGACCTTGGTGAACAGTTCAGTAAATTTGAAGCCAGGCAAGGATTGTTCTTTCAGTCTCTGCACTTCAAACTTAGACATAGAATGCACTGGGACTTCAGTAGGCAGCTTGTCTCCATACTGATTTGCAAACATAGTTCTTAGCATTGCATTGGCTTCTGTTGTCTGATCAGAAAGATTTTGAAATTTGTGCCCCAGACCTTTGACAATATCTGATAGAATGGCTAAACCATTGTCCATCTTTGTACAAGTAGCCTTGCAGGTTCGAATGTCCTTGAGAACAGTCTCCATTTGAGGGAATTTAGCATCAAAAGTCCTTTTTATCTCATGCACCTCTTGAGTTGTTGCTGTGCAAACTGCTTGAACTTCTGTTTTTAGGCCATTGCCAAGGTAGTGTGCAGCCTTGAGAATGTCTTTGTAGGTGTCATTGACTGCCTCATACACATCATTAGGGGTGAGAGATTTGGCATTGGACCCTAGTGAAGTGATGTACTCCTCTCTGAGGTACTGGAGACCTTCTGAGAGAGGGATGTCATTTTTTCCTTGTAGCCAAGCATCTACATTTCCATCTCTCTCAGTTTCATCTATGATCTTTGCCTTCTGTATTTCTACATCATCTCTGTGGCATAAGAGGATAGCTTCATAGTCTGGATTGGGCATGTTTGCAGTGAGAAGGTGCTGAGCAATCTTTGTGAACTCAGGGATCTGATCCACAATTAAGCTTTGGAGTGCTTCAACCGTCAATTGTGGTGGAACAGACCCTGATCCTGAAGCACATTCATGTTGCACAGGCTTCAGCCATTGAGACATATAGTGAGAGCTAGAGCTAGGCAAGCTAGACTCCTCAGTTACAGATGCAACTTCTGTAACCGGATGGACAGACTCTACTACTGTTGTCTCCATAGGAGTGGGATGAGTTACAACAGTAGGTGACACAGGCACAGAGTCTCTAGTGAAAACTAGTGAATCCTCTGTGTTTGTGATGGTGTCATTAGGATATGCCCCAGCATGCATTCCCTGACCATCTAAATGTTGTACCTGGGTGGTTAGCAAAGTGTCAGGCACTAAGTCACTTGAGTCCATTGGCTCACCAAGAGAATGGAATTCTTAGTGATCAATACCTTGCTCCTCAATTTCTTGAGTTGCAGGCTCCAAAGAAATTTCAATTGTAGATTCTGGAAGAGAAGAGTGTTGTAGAATGGATTTTGGCAACTCCCCCTGAGAAATAGAGGGAGTTTCAAGTGTGATGTGCTCTCCACTCAGTGTTGTGCCAGCCTTATCACTCCCTTGTGCTGACTCTTTACAGGTAGGTGCATTGGGGAGGATGCTTGATTCTATAGATGCACCCTGTTGAGAGGATACATCTAGTGAGCTGTGTGCCCCTGATTTTACAACTTCAGCCATTTGGGTGACTGAAGAGGTGGTTTTAGACTTCTTCTTCTTCTTTAGGCTAATGATAGGTGACTCAGGTTCCTCACATTCTAAACCTAGTTCTACAGCCAAGGCTGCTTCAGTTAAGATGTTTAAAGGTTCAGAAGCAACCTGTTTTCTCTTCTTTTTACTAACATCACCCTTTTGAGAGGATGATGCAGTTGGCTCTGTGTTTGGTAGAGTGTTTGTCTAAGAGGGTTGGTTAGCAAGCCTTGGGTTAGCATTTTGTTCTTCTTGCTTAGGCTGTGCTAACTGAGACTTAGATTCAAATATTGGCATGTTGTGGGGGTAAGACCTAAACAAACCCTCCATGTGGGGAGTTATCTTAAACCTTACATCCACATCATTCCTAGTCTCCAAGTTACCAAAAATGAGTTTGGTCATGGACCTAGGATAGCCTATTTTACTTTTATCTATTCCAGGCAATTCAATCAATGAAGCATTTTTAAAATTAAGTACTGATTGAATAAAGCGAGGAAAGAAAATTTCAGTACCTCTCCTGGCTGTGTTCTTACCAAGTCTCCCATATAGCTCCTGTAAGATGATATGTACAACATCTATCTTTCTCCCATGAGCCAAGGCATAGGCAAGCTGCTGCACAGGTGAACTAATCTGGTCAAAGCTCGATTTCCTTGCAGTGAATACATGAAGGAGTGTAGCAAAAACATAGCTCCATTCTTTTCTCAAGTACTTCCTATTCAGCTTCCCAAGTTTAATAGCATCGGAGTAGTTGATAAATTCAAAGAATTCTTCCAACTCAGCATCGGTGGCCAGGGAGTCATATGCCTCTTGCTGCAAATCCAAGGCTTGATTCATGTCTGCAGTAGTGATAGTAATATCCTCGCCTTGAATCTTGCAGTAGACAACATATGAGGTGATAGCATTCTCAAGGGCGATGACCTCCACAGTAGTTGTCCTCCAGAATTGTTCTAATAAGTCTAGGTACAGGGTTGGGTTGGCTGAGAGTGCACCCTTGATGTAAGATTCAGACAACCATCGAACAAAGCACTTGAAATTAGCATTTGGTGCTTCCACATCACTGGTAATTGCGATGAAATTGGTTTGAGATGGTATGGTGAGTTGAGTGTTTGCCATTTGGGTAGAGAAGAAAAGAGAATTAAGGTTGAAGAAGAAATTCGCAGTTAGGGTTTTCAGAGGTTTTAAGAGTTTAGATGCTTGAGAAATCGAACGAAATGAGTTGAATAGTTGTGAAATTGTATATATGAATAACCTGAGTTGTCGATTAGATATATGATCTGTATCAACAAGTCATTCGAGAAGTATAAAACAACTATTCGATAAGTTAAGAATGGCTTATTCGATATCACAGGTAGTTTGTAACTCACAGCTGGTAGTTATTTAACTCAGAAAATAATTCTAAGCTAAATAAAATATGTTTTTATGAGCAAAATGAAATTTTGAATATAAATCCAAAAAGCGATTAAGTGTCAGCGAAAAATCAGCCTTTTCAAATGATTCGATAACTCAAATACAGTATTCGAGAACTCCATCACTAGAGAACTAAAATACTCTATTCGAGAACTAAGAGTGTGCTATTCGATTTCTCCAAAAGACACTATTCGAGAACTCAAGAGGGTTCTAGATAGGCCTATTCGAGAACTCGAGCCATGACATAACAATGAACCATTCGAGAAGTTTGACTTATCGAACTATACTTTTCAATCATTGTTGACTCGTAAACACGCAAGTATACGCGATCACAAATAGCAAGTGATAAATAAGATTCGTTCCGCAGAGACTAGGTGTAATGCCAATTTTAGTGCGTATGCAACAGTGTATGGTTACTTCTTAATGCTTGAACAATTATCAAAAGTGGTTGTTGATTACTAGATTTACTAAATAACAATTATTAACTAAGATTAAATTAACAAACGAGATTACTTATGTGTGAGAAAACATGGAGTTCCAATTTCATCGAAAACTTCACTAAAGGTTGACACATTAAATAGACACGGGTGACGGACAAGATAATTAATCAGATGACACTACGATAATACGAGTTACCTTTCAATATACTCATATCAAACCACTTAACATCCACAACAGATAGAAATCAAGAGGACACCACATTACGATCAAACCATATATGTCTATATAATCTGGAAAAGTAATTGGTTTAAGCACAAGTTATCTTTTATAATTACATGGGGCAATATGCATTGGTTAAATCATACCACTAATCATGAATACACAAATTAATTCACGAACCCATGCTAGTATGGCAAAATCTCAACTCTTGAATCCACTTTCGCAATCAACAAGAATTAATAAATTAGATGCTAGCTAAACATCTATCAATTAAATCAACCCCACTAGATTATCATAATCAAATCACCCAACAATCAATCACATGTCAAATACAATAATTACGAAATCGAATCCAT
Source organism: Saposhnikovia divaricata (assembly GCA_036435485.1). NCBI lineage: Eukaryota > Viridiplantae > Streptophyta > Magnoliopsida > Apiales > Apiaceae > Saposhnikovia > Saposhnikovia divaricata. Next base: position 58,441,178 of record CM071597.1, on the reverse strand, counting down.
TGGAACCCCATGATAGTGATTAGTTCATATTCGATCCTTTCACCATCATGGGTTCAATTGATAACATAATTAAACACAAGAATTGAAAACAATTAATGATTGAGAGTAGAATACTTGAAAATAATTCAATAGTTAACAAAGTATAAAGTTTAGAAGATTCAGAAAAACAATAAAGAAAAAACCCTAGATCTTGAACTTGAGCGATTCTCCCTTGTTGTCACCTTGGAAGTGTTTTTTATTTACTCTTGTTCTTCTCGATCTGATGTATCTCCCTTTTTTACAATGATATATCGTGTTATTTTTTTTAAAACATAAGCCCTAGAGGTTTTGTCCAACAATAAATAGCCTAAAAATACAATTTAATTCGAAACAGGAAAGAATTTCGAGACTTTTTAGGGGAATTTCCGAACTGATCAGATTGCTCCCGAGGCCGCATCCTGAGATCTGAGGCCGCGGCCTCAAGTCCATTCTGCCGGGACACTTTTCAGCATGTATTTCCTTCGTTTTCCCTTCGTTTTGCCTCCGTTTCCTTTCGTTCTTTTCCTTAAAACTTCCATACTTCAATTCTTTGACTTGGAATCCTCATGTTGGCCCATAACAAGACTCCATTCTTCATTCCAAACTCCATTTAAACTCCAAGATCCACGAAGAACGCTCATCCCAACCGATAATTACAAACCTGCACATCTACACAAAACACATAAAAAATGCAACAAACTTGAGGCCAAGTGAATCAATTTAAGCCAATATAGGACGTTCCAAGTAGATATAAGATCCACTTATCACACCCCCAAACTTAAACTGATGCTTGTCCTCAAGCATAAACAACTACCCTAACTAACTAGTACTACTTCCGTAGGTGATCACGGTTGCATTTGGCATATGCAACAAGCCTTTTAAACCCCTAGGCAGCCCTAGTGGACGAGTAAGGTCTCGTGAGGGCCTATAGTGAATGTACCCACAAAATCCATCTAACCTAATGCAATGCAATGCATGAATGCAACTACTATGAAAATGCAAAGATCCCCTCAAACTCACCAAAAACCAACTAACAAGCAGATATCTCAAGGAATGCAACAAATCCAAGTAGAGCTCGACTAAATCCCCGTATACTAACAATACATGAACAGCAACGTGCGTGTGTGCGATGCTCATCAGAAATACTCCCAATACTAGGTCAAAAATCATACATGCTTTCCGTCAAGACAATCGTAGGTTTATAACTAGAATAGACTGTAGACACTCCATAACCTAGGAACACCTCCACCCTCATCCAAGGTAGACAGAAACTCATGCTCTATTACTATGACACAAAATAATATATACGATACGCATGCTTATTTAACCGTGCAATGAATGAGACCCCAAAAGGCTTATACAATAATACCCATGTAGCTAGTGTTGGGTCAGTGGATCCCAGACTGTAAAAGCCTTAGGTCACTAGGACTAAGTCCCCTCAGACTTAATTACTCGAGTATTAAAGAGCTCACTCTGGTTAATTTTTGCATTTAACAATTGGACTATTGACTCTTTTTTTTTCCTTTTTTTTTCTTTTTTTTTCTATCTGGAATGAGAATTCTCAATTCCAACCCTAGACTACTCATATAAATATGAGCCGGCTACTAGCCATTTGACATCTAGCCATTATTAACAACTAGCATGAAATTCCTGTTTTCCCCCAAACTTAGATTTTAGTGCTCCTACGCCATAAAGGGAATAACGAAAATTCTAAGAATAAACAAGTGATTAAATCTCAAAACATCCCACAGGCATGACCCTAACCTAGCCCAAAAGCACCCAATGAGACTATGTAATTAGTTTTGTTTCCGAAGCATGCAAGTCAATTCCGTAGGGACTGTGAATCAACCCTCTACTCATCATTACCAAACTCAATGAAACACATACCTATCAGTCAGAATCAGCTCGTCCTAAGGGATCATGCAAAATGCATGCCATGAAAATGCAACTAATATGAACTCACATGGTAAAACAAACAAAAATAACAGAATGTCCTATATGAAACAAACATAGATAAAACAAACATAACATGCATGAATTACGACTAATATGCAAAACATGATATCCTACATGAACACATAATAAACTAATACTATATAAACAATAATTTTCCCCCAAACTTAAGATATTCAATGTCCTCATTGAAGGTAAACTGAAAGGGTACAAGATATACTCCCCTAGTCGTCGGCATCGTCACCCTCCTCGGGTTGTGTGTCTGGTGGTGGATAGACGTGGTGCTCCAACACAACCGTTGTTTTATTCGAAAGCAAGAAATCATGGGTTGCCTCCCACGAAGCGCCTTTCTTTAACGTCTTTAGCTAGACTTGGCCACGATTTTCCTCTTGAAATTTTTTTTGCACCGCATCTCTATAAGGCCATTTAATGATCTTTTCTGGAGCGACATCTTCAACGACCAGCTTTACCCGTATTCGCTCCTCACAAGATCTCTTAACAACATTCTCCCGCCTACCTGAAAAGTTAGCAGCAATAACAGTAGCAAGCAAAGGAGATGAATTACAAGAAACATACCCCAGGTGAACTAGCAATGGTTTGAGCTCGAGTTCGGGAGCTCCTTCAAATGATGGATTAAGGCGCACCTGAGAATTCCAGAGATCTTCCACTCCAAGCAACTTATGTGGAATACGTAGCCCCATTAACCAAGGCACTGTAATCCTCAGCTGGCCATGCTTTGCCTTCTCCTTCTCCGTGTCATACTTTTTACTCTGCCCTGCATAAACCAATTTCAAGCTAAAACACTCCTCATCCTCCGCAGGCAAATTCATGGCTATAGTTTGCTTCTAAAGCTGCTGTGGATATGGAGGAGGAAAATCGATTTGGATGATCTCTGTAGTCTTCTCCGGAGTAGATTTGTCAGCAGGAGTGATGCTCTTTTCCTCTTCGGCCTCCAACTGGTCGAAGTCAGATTGCAACGGAGCGGCATTCAACAACTGAACATGCTCTTCTAATTCATCATCTTCAATGTCAAACTTTCCTTGAAAAGCACTCTCTACAGACTTTGACTTTAACGGCTGATCAACCTTCTTACGGTGTTCAGTATCAACCATTACCACACTGAGACCCTCTTCATCCTTCGAAGGAAATAGCATAGCCACTTGAGCCATGGAGTTTTCTTGATCTTAGGCTGATTCTTCAGAACTTTCAGATTGCAAAGGAAGTGGTTGCGGCTGATTATTCAGAACCAAATTTTCTGGACATTCTGAATTTTCTGATTGGTTTGCCTCAAGTTCTTCTTCCTTATCCGCTTCATGTTCTGCTTCTTCCTCATCTTTGCCCTCAGACTCTCCTTCCTGAACTTCGATCAAGGTCTCACCCGTGGCTAAGAAAGGCCAGTCAAGAATGATAGGAAGGTTCTTGTCCTCTTCCTCTACAGCTAGGCCTTCTGTGTCACTTGCAATTTGATTCAATGTTTTTAATGCATTTGCAATTTGACCAATCTGATCTCTTATTGTCTGGAGAGACAATGCATTGCTTTTAACCATCAACCTCAATTCTTCTAATTCAGCTTCTTCGGTTGACTGTTGGTTAGACCAAGTCTGAAATTTCTGCTGCTGAAATTCAAGAGGTTGAAAGTGTTGATGCACTAGGGCATACTGATGCTGAAATTGTTGCTCCTGTTGCTGCTGAGTTCCCCCTGGACTGTGTGGCTCATCTCCAAACTGCTGATTTTGGAGCGGGTAGGATGGATATTGGGATTGCTCCATACCACTCTGATTGTAGTCCCAGCTGAAATTTGGCCGGTTTCTGTTATACTCACATTGATGAGTGTAATGTCCACCTGCACACAGCTCACACACAATTACGAAGTCCTGCTCCCAATAATCCATCAAATAAAAAAAACAGTTCAAGTCAGTAATCTATAACGACCACTGATGACAAGCACTTAAACTACAAATAACACCGAAGTCCCCGGCAGCGGCGCCAAAAACTTGTTGACTCGTAAACACGCAAGTATACGCGATCACAAATAGCAAGTGATAAATAAGATTCGTTCCGCAGAGACTAGGTGTAATGCCAATTTTAGTGCGTATGCAACAGTGTATGGTTACTTCTTAATGCTTGAACAATTATCAAAAGTGGTTGTTGATTACTAGATTTACTAAATAACAATTATTAACTAAGATTAAATTAACAAACGAGATTACTTATGTGTGAGAAAACATGGAGTTCCAATTTCATCGAAAACTTCACTAAAGGTTGACACATTAAATAGACACGGGTGATGGACAAGATAATTAATCAGATAACACTACGATAATACGAGTTACCTTTCAATATACTCATATCAAACAACTTAACATCCACAACAGATAGAAATCAAGAGGACACCACATTACGATCAAACCATATATGTCTATATAATCTGGAAAAGTAATTGGTTTAAGCACAAGTTATCTTTTATAATTACATGGGGCAATATGCATTGGTTAAATCATACCACTAATCATGAATACACAAATTAATTCACGAACCCATGCTAGTATGGCAAAATCTCAACTCTTGAATCCACTTTCGCAATCAACAAGAATTAATAAATTAGATGCTAGCTAAACATCTATCAATTAAATCAACCCCACTAGATTATCATAATCAAATCACCCAACAATCAATCACATGTCAAACACAATAATTACGAAATCGAATCCATTGGAACCCCATGATAGTGATTAGTTCATATTCGATCCTTTCACCATCATGGGTTCAATTGATAACATAATTAAACACAAGAATTGAAAACAATTAATGATTGAGAGTAGAATACTTGAAAATAATTCAATAGTTAACAAAGTATAAAGTTTAGAAGATTCAGAAAAACAATAAAGAAAAAACCCTAGATCTTGAACTTGAGCGATTCTCCCTTGTTGTCACCTTGGAAGTGTTTTTTATTTACTCTTGTTCTTCTCGATCTGATGTATCTCCCTTTTTTACAATGATATATCGTGTTATTTTTTTTAAAACATAAGCCCTAGAGGTTTTGTCCAACAAGAAATAGCCTAAAAATACAATTTAATTCGAAACAGGAAAGAATTTCGAGACTTTTTAGGGGAATTTCCGAACTGATCAGATTGCTCCCGAGGCCGCATCCTGAGATCTGAGGCCGCGGCCTCAAGTCCATTCTGCCGGGACACTTTTCAGCATGTATTTCCTTCGTTTTCCCTTCGTTTTACCTCCGTTTCCTTTCGTTCTTTTCCTTAAAACTTCCATACTTCAATTCCTTGACTTGGAATCCTCATGTTGGCCCATAACAAGACTCCATTCTTCATTTCAAACTCCATTTAAACTCCAAGATCCACGAAGAACGCTCATCCCAACCGATAATTACAAACCTGCATATCTACACAAAACACATCAAAAATGCAACAAACTTGAGGCCAAGTGAATCAATTTAAGCCAATATAGGACGTTCCAAGTAGATATAAGATCCACTTATCAATCATAAAATTCAATTTTCACTATCTTTTAAAATTTACCAGAAATATTCACTGATGAATATTCTACCAAATTAAATAGTGATTCTCTCTAAATTTCAAAAAAATTTCAAGCTAAAGATGTATGATTTTCAACATATGCAGCATTATGGAATATTTATAAATCATACTCCAGCCAATACTTACTTCAAAAATATTGAGTATTTGATAAAGTAAGTATTTACTGCTGCAACAATCTAGTTGATATATTCACTTAGCCAGAATTTGAAGAATTCAACATTCCAATCTCACTAACCAACCTTGTGAAGGTGGCTTCATCTAATGGCTTAGTGAATATGTCAGCTAGTTGTTTTTCTGTGGGAACATAATGTAACTCAATGGTTCCATTAGTTGCATGCTCCCTTATGAAGTGATATCTGATGTCAATGTGCTTTGTCCTAGAATGATTGACAGGATTGGAAACTATAGATATTGCACTTGTGTTGTCACACATGATTGGAATTCTTTCCAACACAAGTCCATAATCTCTAAGTTGGTTTCTGATCCAAAGCACTTGAGCACAGCAACTTCCAGCAGCTATGTACTCAGCTTCAGCTGTGGAAGTTGACACAGATTGTTGTTTCTTGCTGTACCAAGAGACTAACCTTTGTCCAAGAAACTGACAGCTACCTGAGGTGCTTTTCCTATCCACTCTGCATCCAGCATAATCAGCATCAGAATAACCAACCAGATTGAACCCTGTGTCCTTAGGATACCATAACCCCAAGTTTGGTGTGCCCTTCAGATATTTAAGAATCCTCTTTATTGCTATCATATGTGATTCCTTTGGATTTGATTGAAACCTTGCACACAAGCATGTTGCAAACATGATGTCTGGCCTACTAGCAGTGAGGTAGAGTAGAGAACCAACCATGCCTCTGTAGATTGAAATATTTACCTTCTTGCCCTTAACATCTTAATCTAACTTGGTGGCAGTGGCCATGGGTGTCTTTGCAGGTGAGCATTCTTCCAAGTCAAATTTCTTCAATAGATCCTTGATGTATTTGGTTTGACTTATAAAAATGCCATCCTTCCTTTGACTAACTTGCAGCCCAAGCAAGAATGTTAATTCTCCCATCATACTCATCTCATATCTGCTCTGCATGAGCTTAGAGAATTTCTCACACAACTTCTCATTTGTAGAGCCAAATATGATATCATCCACATAGATTTGAACTAAGATAATATCATCACCATGTTTCTTGTAAAACAGTGTCTTGTCCAGTGTGCCTCTAGTGAATTGATTCTCCAGTAGAAATTGTGATAGTGCGTCATACCATGCCCTAGGAGCTTGCTTAAGTCCATACAATGCTTTAAGCAATCTGTAGACTAAGTGAGGGAATTGTGGATCCTCAAAGCCAGGTAGCTGTTGCACATATACTTCTTCTTCCAACTCCCCATTCAGAAAAGCACTCTTGACATCCATTTGATAAACCTTGAAATTAAAATGTGCAGCAAATGCCAAGAAAATTCTGATGGCCTCTAGTCTAGCAACAGGGGCAAAAGTCTCATCATAGTCAATGCCTTCCTGTTGAGAGTATCTTTTTGCAACCAACCTTGCTTTGTTTCTTATGACTACACCATTTTCTTCCATCTTATTCCTTAGAACCCATTTTGTTCCAACAATGGTTCTATCCTTTGGTGCAGGCACAAGTTCCCATACTTTGCTTCTTTCAAATTGATTTAGCTCCTCTTGCATAGTAATTATCCAATCAGGATCCAACAATGCATCATCAAGTTTCTCAGGCTCAACTTGGGATAGAAAGCAACCATAGAGACATTCATTTAGAGTTGCTCTTCTTGTCCTCACTCCTGCATTTGGATCTCCAATTATCTGATCTACAGTATGTGATCTATCCCATTTCCTTGTATGTTCAGATTGATTTCTCAGCCTTGATGTTGTTTCATCATCCAGATCATGATCATTTACATTTCCTCCCCCTGTGAAGTTGCCACTAATCACAGGTGTGTCTTGGATGCTTGTTTCTTCATTGTTGATTGACACAGGTTCTTCATTCACTTGAGTTTGTTGGATTGTGGGCTCAGATTCAGTTTCAATCTCCTCATCAGAATCATCTAGATTGTCAAACTTCAAAGGATCTTTATCTTCATCATTGGCTTCTTCTAATCCAGGTAGTTTGCTGTCATCAAATGTCACATCTGTGCTTTCCATAACTTTCTTTTGACTGATGACATAAACTTTGTATGCAATTCTTTCCATAGAGTAGCCAAGAAAAATTCCTTCAAATGCTTTTGCATCAAACTTTCCAACATATTGTGAATTGTCTTTTAACACAAAGCATTTGCTTCCAAAAGTATGAACATACTTTAGAGTAGGCTTCTTTCCAGTAATCAAGTTGTAAGGTGTCTTTCCAGTGTTTTTGTTGATGAGGGTTTTGTTTTGGATGTAACATGTAGTGCTCACAGCCTCAGCCCAAAAACATGTAGGCATCTTTGCATCAAGTAACATTGTTCTAGCAGCCTCAATCAGAGTTCTATTCTTTCTCTCAACAACTCCATTTTGTTGTGGAGTCCTTGGAGCTGAGAATTGTTGAGAAATACCATTCTCTTTGCAGAATGCTTCAAGCATGGCATTTCTGAACTCTGTTCCATTATCACTTCTTAATGCAATCACACTTGCATTGTTGGCCTTTGCTTCCTTGTCAATTTTCTTTATATGCTCAATGATTACTTGTGGAGCCTCATCCTTTGATGCCAGAAATTCTACCCATGTATACCTTGTGAAATCATCAACCATCACTAGAGCATACTTCTTCCTTCCTAGTGACACAATATTGACAGGCCCAAACAAGTCCATATGAATTAGTTGTAGGGGCTTGGTTATTGATGTCACTGTCTTTGACTTGTGGCTTGATCTTTTCATTTTTCCTTTTTGACAAGCCTCACACACTCTTTCTTGACAGAATTCAAGTGTGGGCATGCCTCTCACTAACTTCCTTTTGACTAGAGAATTAATTCCTCTGAAGTTCAAGTGTGATAGCTTCTTGTGCCACAGCCAACTATATTCATTTGATGCTTTTGAGTAAAAGCAACAAATTTTGTCCTTGTTTGCAGAGTTCATATTGGCTACAAACAGGCTTCCTTTCCTTACTCTAGATAGAGCAAAGTCACCAGTCTTCTTGTGGGTGATCAAACATTCATCTTTGTCAAAATTCACTTTGAAGCCTCTGTCAGTAAATTGACCAACACTCAGTAGATTGTGCTTGAGTCCCTTGACCAGTGCTACATTTTCAATGATGACATTTCCAATTTCCAACTTGCCATATCCCAGTGTGTTGCCAATGCTGTCATCTCCAAAAGCAACCATTGGGCCAGCCTTCTCCTCATACTGTGATAGTAGGGCCATATCACCAGTCATATGGTTTGAGCATCCACTGTCCAAAATCCACATGACCTTCTTTTCACTTTCTTTACCCTGAAAACACAAAGGTATTACTTCTCCTTTGGTACCCAAACAAGTTTGGGTCCATGTGGCTTAGCAACAGTTTTATCATAAACAGCATGCTTATCAATTTTCTTGATGTTAATCTTCTTGTCACTGTTAGAAGTCTTAGAATCAGGGTTATTAGACTTAGGTGACAGAGGTACCTTCCTAACTTTAGGAGGACTTGAAGACTTTGTTCTTGTGTAGTGTGCGTGAACATTGTGACTGATGCAACCTTCCATGAATTGTCTTCTCAAATTAAAACAACTAGTCATTACATTCATGTTACATGGCATACAATCAAGTTTATCACAGAAAGGAGAGTCTCTATGTCTTAAAGGCACAGAGCAATCATAGAATGGTTTAGCAACACTACCAGATGGTTTCTTGCATGCATGAGTTAAATGATTAGTGCTAAAACAGTTTTGACAAACTTTCCTAGGGGCATTTGGCACATAAGCATAGTTGTTGTCCTTGTTAATCCCCAACTTGCCATTCCTGTTTTGTTTATTTTTAGACACTTTCTTCTCAAACTCATTATTCCCAGCTGAAACAAACTTCACAAATTTCTCAGGTCTAGGTCTACCTCCTACTGGCTCCTTGGCTTTGGTTTTGACATTCTCACTCTTAGAGGATGCTTGTTGTTCATTTGATTGTGCCTTATCTTCATCATCCAACATTTGCTTAATGAGTAAGGCATCCTCATCAATCTCAAGTGTTGGTGTTTTAAATATTGGGGTCTCAGTCTTTTTCAAAACCTGAGGCACTTCCTCTTGAACAACAATGTCATCTTCAATGACTGCATAGCCTTTCCTCTATTTAAGAGTGTCATAATCAAGTCCAATGGCAGCCTTAGGTCTAGCTAGATTTTTCTCATGATAGGACTGCAATAGACTAGAGGAATTCTTAAATGTTTTCAATTTAAATTCATTTTCAGCTAGTTCATCCCTAAGAGCTTTCTCAACTTGACTAGCACATAGAACCTTATTCTTTAGATATTCAATTTCTTATTTAAGGTTTTCTACTTGCATAGCAGTTAGTTCTAGTTCCTCATTTCTTTTGTTCAACAGTTCATTCTTAGTAGACAGTTTAGCAATTTCTTCATTAGCAGCAGTCATACTAGTATGAATATTAAACATCTCAACAGATAGTTGTTCAACCATAGATTTGTATTCAGAAACAGACATGTCTATGGTAGTGAGGGATGGTACCTGAGAGTCTGATGCAGATGGTTCTTCCTTGGAGTTGGCCATCAAGGCATAGTTACAGAATTCTTGTTCTTCTCCATCACTATCAGAATCATCCCAACACTTCCCTTCAGCTATGTAGGCCTTACCTGGTGTATGCTTCTTTAGCAGAGCCTCATACTTAGCTTCAAGCTCAAGAAACTCCTTATCCTTCTTTTTAGGCTTCTTGCATTCACTGGCAAAATGCCCTAGGTCATTGCATCTATAACATCTCACAGATGACCTATCCACATAGCTGGTTTTGAATCTGTTTTTGTTTGCTTTTACAGGTGCCTTGCTCTTGTTGAATGAATGATTTTGAGATCTAGGCTTGAAGGGCTGATTCCTCTTAAATCTGATGTTTGGGAATTTTCTAGCCATAAAAGCATATGAAGTGTTTTCCATGGCATCCAACTTTTCAAGAGTGTAGAACTCATCTTCTTCCTTTTCATCAATAGGTTCAGTCACTTCTTCTTCAGTTTCTTCATCATCTACTATCTCTTCTATTCTCAGCTGACTTGTAGATGCTTCCAGGTCTTGAACAGATTTGTTGACAATCAAGGCACCGGATGTGTTTATCATTCTACCTTGGTTGGCTTGGATAGCCCTCTTCTGAAGCAGCTCATGCTCATGAGTCTTTAAAACCCCATAGAGCACATCATATGTGACTTTGTTCAAATCTCTTTCTCTTAGAGATATGACCCTTTGCTCTAGATGGTTTGGTGCAGATAGTAGAAACTTCATGTTTAATTCCTTAGTGCTGTAAACCTTCCCATTCATTTGAAGCTCAGTCACCAGCTTGTGAAATCTCTCAAACATATCAGTAATACTTTCTTTGGACTGTGCCATGAAAGCCTCATACTGTCTGACCAGTATCTGTTTCCTATTCTCTCTTACCTCCTCTGTCCCTTCACATAACACCTCGATATGGTTCCACATGTCCTTGGCTGATGTGCATGATGCTATGTTGGCAAACATCGACATATCCATGGAGTCTATGATCAGCAACATGAGATGACTGTCTAGGGCAACCTTTTCCTTATCTGAGTCCGTCCATTTGGATGGTTCTTTTGGAACATATGATCTAGGAATGACTATTGTGCCCACTGTAGATTCAGCAATTTCTTGTTGTGGTACAAATGGACCATTCTTGAGGATGTCAGGGTAGAGAGGATTGGCAGCTTTGATGAACGACAGCATTTTTATTTTTCAGAAGTTGTAATTCTCTTTGTCGAACTTAGGGACCTTTACCGTACCTGTAGTCTTTGGTGTATTCGAACTCATGATCGTTTTCTGTTTAGATTAAACAGCCTGCTCTGATTCCACTTGTTGAGTATTGAATACAGTAAAAGAATACAGAGGGGGGGTGAATGGATTCTTGAACTTTTCTTCGTTCTTGAATCTTTGCAGAAAGATATGTGTTGAGTGTGTGAGATATGTAAGTGCGGATAACAAAGACAAACACAACACAATATTACTTTAATCTAATATTTTATTAGATAAAGATTTTGCTACAATCTGTGAATACAAATGATAGTATTCTCAGGTTCGTTTTACTCAGAGAGATATTTCTTGTGATGTTTTTCAAAAACATATCTGCTAAGGAAGTGAGGCTGTATCCTTATAGACATGGATACACCTACTTACTACAAATAAGGTAGGTAAACAAAATACTTTCCAGTCTGTCTATCTCATTTGAGTAAGAGTCCAAACGGCTACAGATTTGACTTTGCAAAGCCTGTTCAGATCCACTTCTTTAGCTCCTTATCCCCTGACTTATCTCTCCAAGCTTCTTTGTAGGCTTTCCAACGTGCTTTATAGTACATAGTCAAATAAAGCGTCTTGGCTTGTTGCAGGTTTCTGACTTGTACAATTCTTCAGTATTTTGTCTTCAAGAATGTATTCGAGAAGTGGCTAAGTGAGTGATTCGAGAACTAGAATTGACTTAATCGATAACTCTGAGTTCTCGAATAGTGTTATATTGACATATCGAATCACTTCTCGAATAGCTCTTTTCTCTGGGAGTCCTTGAGATATCGAATAGAGCATTTTGACATATCGAATCCCTGAGATGTCGAATAGCATCTTGAGTATTTGAGATATCGAATGTAGCTTTGACTTGTTGACCCTTTTGAGAACTCGAATATCACCTTTGACCTGTTGACTCCTTGAGTTCTCGAACAGAGTAATAGACATATCGAATCTCTGAGATATCGAACAGTGTATTCAGAGATATCAAATAGTGTCTTCTGAGATATCGAACCCCTGACTTCTCGAATGCTAGACTTCTCGAATAGACAAAAGTACTTCTCGAATTTGTACTTAGGAAAATTCTTCATTTCTTCAAATCCCAACTGTGATTATTTGGCAGTCTTTATCTCCTTGCTTGAGGCATGAACCTTGGAACTTCTTTCAAGCATTATTCTTGACTTAATAGGTACAGTTACACAGCTAGAATTTGATGCCTATTACAAGTACAAAACCAGTAGAAACTCTACAACTAGAAGTTCCCTCAGTTAAGAGGTCATGTAAGTAATGCATAGCATTACAAACAACTTAGGCTTGTTATTAGATGTATTCAGGCATGCCTCTGTGACTAACACATACCGTACCAAAAAATAAGTACCAAAATTTTTAATGTTTCGTCTTTTATAAGATAGTATAGATATATACGTTGTTCGTGATATTTTTAGAAAAAGATGGATTGTAGTTTGAAAATATTGAAAAGATGAAATGTTTTAGCTGAAAAACGTAATCGGTTAGTTTGTAAGATTAGTTTTAAATAAAAAACATAACATGTTTTAATTAAAAAGAAAATATTAATAAGTGAAAGATACAATACAATTGATGTTTTTATGTGTTTATAAAAGATAATATCTTCAACTAAAAGTAAATGTGAAAAAGACAATCGAATAATTACCATTAATTATATTACGAAAAATATGGTGTGATATTTTCGGGTATATATTAATTATTGTAAGTTTAGTTTTAAATAAAAAAGGTAAGGTGTTTTAATTAGAAAGAAAATATTAATGATCGGAAGATACGGTACGATTGAAATTTTTAGGTGTTTAATTATATTATGGAAAATATGGTGTGATATTTTTGGCTATATATTAAATATTGTAAGATTAGTTTTAAATCAAAAAGTTAAGGTGTTTTAATTAGAAAGAAAATATTAATGATCGGAAGATATGGTACGATTGATGTTTTTAGGTGTTTATAAAAGGTAATATCTTCAACTAAATGTGAAAAAGGCAATCTACTAATTACCATTAATTATTTTATGCTATTATTTATTTTAATAATTAGAATAAATAGATTGATAAGGTAAGTACCGTACCGTACCAAAAAACAGGTACCAAAATTTTTAATGTTTTGTCTTTTATAAGATAGTATAGATAGTATAGATATGTACGTTGTTCGTGATATTTTTAGAAAAAAATGGATTTTAGTTTGAAAATATTGAAAAGATGAAATGTTTTAGCTGAAAAACGTAATCGGTTAGTTATTAGTTTTTATTATACTACTATTTTATTTACTTAAATAAAGCTTTTACTGGAAAAAATTGAAAAATAGAAAAGGTAATGTATTTTAGCAAAAAAAGGTAATTGGTTAATTATTAGTAATTATAATATTTTATTTTATTAAATAGAATTGCTCATAGTGTTTTCAGAAAAGGAAACATTTTAGTTAGATAAAATATAAAAGATAATGTATTTTACTTTAAAAAGAAAATTGATTATTATTGGAAAAATAGAAAAGGTAACATGTTTTACCAGAAAAAGGAAATTTATTAGTTATTCGTAATTATAAATAATTAAGTAAGGATAATTAATTAAAAATAACATGTACTGTTAAGTAAGGGTAAATAAGTAAAATCAAAAGGTATTGTACCGATCTACCGACCGACCGACCGACCAACCAAACTTTTAATGTTTCGATTATTATATTATAGTATAGATTGTAAAAAATCAAGCTGAATTAAAATTCTGTTTATAAATTGTCATCAAAATGGAAGAACTAAACGTAAACAAATAAAAAAAAATTTAATTTATTACAGTTTTACAAATTTTCAATGTAACTGAAACTTTTGTAAGAATAATATTTATCTTTTTAAAAAGTTACAAGGCATATCTTTTTCGGCTAATTCATTACCAGGCCCTTTTTTGCTAATTCATTATAAGGGTCTATGTTGAGAACATTAGGTTATGTTTGTTTGATAGTCCAGCAGTCCACTACTAAATACAAAAGAGTTTGGATTAATTTAAAATATATTTTTAATAATTTAAAATATAATTATTGATTTTAAGTGAAAAGTGATAATTTTAACTTCGTACATTAATTTAGCTAACTTTATTTAATATATATTTATTTTAAAAAAGTTGATTAAAAAATAGAAATTTATACTTTTGAACATAATATAAAAATATAAAATACAAATATATGCAAAAAATATAATACGAGTTTCACTCAAATATATAAAAATTGATATAAAAAATAAGAAAAATACCTTCAAAACACTTAAAGTTTTTGAATTAAAACTTTTTTTTTTTGCCAAAAAATAAAGCAGGTTTCATTCAATATAACAGATCACATCCGGGACAAACCCCCGACTGTCGATACAACCAGGTTGGAAAAATAAATAACAAACCAAAAACAATTATCTGCTTTGTTTCCTGATCGTTTAACACACTGAACTGAAAAGTTCTTAAAGCTAAAAACGAAATCAAAAACATCCCGAGCGATCCAAACTGCGACGACTTCCCTGAAAGCAGCAACATCATAATTGATCTTATCACATAAAAATCATTGTTAGCCCAGCATTCAGAAGCCCCAATTGCATAAAATGAGGTTAAATGAACGACACCCCAACTATATGCCGGATACCAGCTATAGACATGTCGAAAGTAGAAATTCCTAAAAGATGAACAATCTTTGGTTGTGACAGATAAGCTCTTGCAATAATCACTATTGACTCAACTTCGATGCGGGCTTTACAGATCCCCAAAAACATCCACAAAATCCAGATCCCCAAAAACATCCACAAAATCATTTTCAACAGATCTAACACTGAACGAAACCAAACATAATTAAACAAAAACATAACAAAACACTCCAAAAGAAGAGACAAAACACACATTCCAAAAGGAGAAACACGCAAATACCCAAAAAATTGGGTTTTATTGAAAGAAAAATCATCAAAAGCGAAAGAAAATTAAGTGGTTAGGACTTTTCATCGGAGAAAGTCCAATGAAAATCCCTAGACTAGCTTGAGACAAAAACAAAGAGAGACGGTTTTAGAGAAAATAGGATTTCTAGAGAATTCGAAATGAAGTTGTTACAAGTTTTTGAATTAAAACTAGTTTTAAGGTACGTAAACAATCTCTAAACCTCCTATTATTGCTTACTAGTTACCACATACTATCACATATTAAGTTGGTACATGAGGGAGCTGAAAATTCCGAACATTTTGAAATGAGTGGCGGCGATTACGCCCTACAGCCCGCTTGAGCTCACCATGGCATCGATTTCTATAATCGTCTACTGTCAAATTTTTTTACAATAAATAAGTTTTATACAAAAGATTAATTTTTACAATAAATAAGTTTTATACAAAAGATTAATGTTAATTTAATAAGTTACGTCATTTTATATGCATTTATTATTCTAGAAAAATTTCTGCGAACCAATGATATTCACACATCTATTGTCAATTTTTTTTGACGGGTGCCAATTCATATTTCATCCAATGCAAAACGTTTACAAGCCTGAAAGAGAGTGAATTAACCTCTCGACTTAGTCTTAAATCGTTCAAAATTGAGCTACAAAATTGGCAACGATGGCGACCAGTAAACCGAGAATCGTGATAATTGGGGCCGGAATGGCAGGTCTCACAGCTGCAAACAAGCTGTTCAAGGCCCAAAAACAGAGTAACGCTTTCGACTTGAGCGTTGTAGAAGGTGGGTCAAGAATTGGAGGTCGAATCAAGACTTGTCAGCTCGGCGGTGACACAATTGAGCTTGGCGCAACTTGGATCCACGGAATTCAAAATAGCCCAGTTTACAAAATAGCCCAGGAAATCAATGCCTTGAATTCTGATCACCCATGGGAACGCATGGATGGCTTTGTTGGTGATTCTGTTACTATTTCTGAAGGTGGTTTTGAGATTGACTCCACTCTTGTTCATCGTGTTTCCAGTTTGTTCAAGTCCCTTGTGGCTTTTGTTCGAGGTGAAAATGTTGAATGTGATGAGTTTCAAGTAATGAAACGTGGGTTGGATTATCAAAGTGTTGGGAGTTTTTTAAGAAGAGGGCTTGAGGAGTTCTTGGGATCGGTTAAGAATGTCGATCGACAAGTTAAAATGTATGGTGATTGGAGTGAGAAATTGTTGATTGAGGCTGTGTTTAGGAAGTATGAGAATATGTTGAGAAGTTATTATTCTGCTGATGATTTGAAGAGTATTGATTTTGAAGCTGAGAAAGAGTTTACTATGTTTCCTGGTGAAGAAATTACGATTGCTAGAGGTTATTTTGGTGTTATTGAATCGTTGGCATCTGTTTTACCCCATGACTTGATTCAACTAGGTCGAAAAGTTGAAAAAATTGGGTGGCAGCCCAGTAGTTTTGTCGGCACAAGCAGGCCAGTGAAGCTACTTTTTTCGGATGGCTCAATGTTGGAAGCTGATCATGTAATTGTCACTGTTTCATTAGGTGTGCTTAAAGCTGGGGTTCTTGATGATTCGGGTATGTTTTTGCCGCCTCTTCCTGATAATAAGACTGGAGCAATTTCAAAGCTTGGTTTTGGAGTTGTTGACAAGCTGTTTTTGCAATTAAATCCAACCTGTGATCAAGAAGCCGATCAAAACTTTAAGTTTCCGTTTTTAGAAATGGTTTTTCATGACTTAGATTCGGAAATGAAGGACCCTGAAATTCCTTGGTGGATAAGAAAGACTTCAAGTTTATGTCCAATTTATAGCAAGTCGAGTGTGTTATTATCTTGGTTTGCCGGAAAAGAAGCTCTTGCCCTTGAGTCCCTTAGTGATGAAGAGATTCTTGCTAAGGTCTCTACAACAGTATCTAGCTTCTTGTCGAATTCAAGTAATTTGTGCAATGGAAAAGCTAGTTCTTTGGACAAATATAGAGGAAAAGAACTCAAATTCACAAATTTGTTGAAGAGCCAGTGGGGCACTGATCCATTGTTCTTGGGTTCATATAGTTACGTAGCTGTTGGTTCAAGTGGAGATGATATAGAGAAACTGGCTGAACCATTGCCAGAAGATAGCTCTTCCCCTCCACTCCAAATCCTGTTTGCAGGAGAAGCAACTCATAGAACCCATTATTCAACTACTCATGGTGCTTATTTAAGTGGCTTAAGAGAAGCAGACAGACTTCTCCAACATTACATGAGTATTAGTGATAATTAAGGATTTTGTTTTCTACCTTACCATAAACAGTAGGTTTAATGGTTTATCAAATGTAAGAGAGACGGGAACATTTTGAGAATTACTATATGGAATTAAAGAAGCTTCTTTACAATGTTTATTCATTATTACACTTTGTTTTTATTGCAACAAAATAGTTAATCTTAGCTTGTGAGGGTTGCTTCGTTTGTTCTGATTCTAAGTTTTCTTCTCAAAGGCCCAGCCTCTCAAATATCCGTGGATGTATCACTCAAGATTGGAACAATATTGGAGATTTCACTTTGGTTCCATCAACTACAAGCATATTCATGTCATAATTGAATTTGAAAAAGAACTCACCAAAGCTCTTTCTCAGGCAAGCCCCGACTGTCTTGGTATTAGATTTAAGGTTTTTAGATGGTATTCTGATTTCAACTGGAGGAAGGATCCCTCTCATGCTCCTGTTTGAATAGAATATCTGGATTTACCTTTAAGTCTGTTTTATAATTTTCTTGATATCCACTATCAGAACTTCAGAAGTAAAGCTTGTACACGTTCCAGAAATGAATGATACATCCAACTATCAGCCCCATCCACACGGCGAGATCTGTGTACGAGGTCCCCTAGTGTTTCAAGGCTATTACAAAGATGAAGTGCAGAAGTAAATCGCATTCCTGTTTTGCTTGTCATTTTGACAATGTTAATAAGTTCCAGGAGATAAGTGATTGATGAAGATGGATGGTTTCACACTGGAGATAAGGGTTGTGGTTACCTGGAGGCAGCTTAAAGAGCATTGATAGGTCAGAGAACTTTATATATACTGATAATATTACGAGGAACTAAATATAGTTCTAATTACTTGTGATTGGTCAATCTGTGATGAAAGTTATCATCAACTGACGTCTAAGCCTTCTGCTACGATCACTGGCAGAAGAACATTTTCAAGTTGGCACAAGGAGAATATAAAGCTCCTGAGAAAATTGAAAATGTGTATTCAAAATGCAAGTTTGTTGAGAAGTGTTTTGTATATAATAATAATTGACCCTCCTTCCCCTTCACCAAACAAAAAGAAAAACCTAAAAAATTTAAGTGAGCTAGATTAGCTGCTGGTGTCTTTGTTCTAGGTGACAGCCTGAACTCCTCACTGGTTGCGGTTGTCTGCATAGATCCAGATGTCTTAGAGGCGTGGGCTCTTGCTCAAGGCTTCAAGGTATCCTCTCCTTGTTGCTAAATTTTTACAAATGCAAGTAGTTTAATCATAATTTTCCTCTTGAGACTATATGCATCAGCATGAGGTTCTATGCATTACATTTATTCAGTAAATTCCCTAAAGTTAAACAATTTATGTAATGTGGAAAAGCAAGTACTTCAGAAGTCTCTAACCAACTTATTCTACAAACTCATGCACTTGTTTAGTTGCTTAGAACATGTATTAAGCCCACAGACTACCATAACTTAAAGCAAGGGTATATATGATTGTATTATGCAACCTATATTATATTCCTATATGGTTTATTTTATCTGAAGGACAGTTTTTGGTCTTATTATTAGATATAAACACATGCATTCTAAGCACAAAATGTGAGTATAGCCCACTGCAGACTTTCTATTTAAGGCTTACATAAAAAATTCAGAATTTTTTACTTCAGTTGAGAAGAGCCTTGTAATACATCTCCAAAACTATCTTCAGCCAGTGACATCTCCTAAGCTACCACATCAACAGAAAATCAGTAAAAACAAATTTAGCAATATAGTGCCTTATCATTTCTTGAACCAAGAGCACTGGCTCCCATACATTTTTCTATTTAATATACTTTTCTTTGAGACTGCAGGGAAGTTAAAGTCAGTGATGAAAATAAGCTCACAGGGTTACCATTTAGTTCACTTTATTATAACATAAAGAAAACTTTTAATTGACATGCTAAGAGATGTATCACTTTTTATAATTGTCATTGACTAAGATGAGAGACAGCTCTCTGAATTTAATTGCATTTTATTAGTAGATAGGTTCTTGCTTTCTGTATGCATCTCCTTTTTTGCCATCCGCTGCAATGTGGTTGATTTCTTTAGGTAAATTTATATTTACGTTTTTGTTATCTGTTGATGCTGCCTTAGAACTTGGAACAACTGCCCTAGAGCAAGGGCAGCTGTTCCGGCTGACATGGACGTTGTCGGCAGAGAAGCTCAGGTACTTAATTTTCTGCATTATATTGCATCTATGTTTACAACTCCTTTGTATTATCTAACCATACTAATTTATTTTATGAAGTTGAGAGGCTTTGAATTTGCAAAAGATGTGACTTTGGTTCTCGAATTTTTTGCCTTTGGAGAATAGTGTTGACACCAATGTTTAAGGTGAGTATCAGGTTTCAAGAACCTTTGACCATTACTCTATGTATATGGTGCTTGGCTAAAATCTCAAAATTTAATTGTTAATGTGTTTTTTCCGCAGATGAAATGACCTCAAGCAAAAGCATACTTTGCAAAAGCAACAGCAGATATGTATGCATAAATTGCAGCATCTGATCCATATCTCAGAAGCTGTTGCAAAATACGAACTACGGGGAAAACAATAAGCCAGAATTTTACAAGAAAACTCGGTCTTTTACTTATTGTTGAAAACACCTGGTTCCGACAAATTATTAGATTGTTGTACCAATTGTCATCGATGTGTATGTAGGCTGTCTTTCTTGGCAGATAGTTATAACATAGAAATAGTTTTTATGCATGTGAATTTCTCACAATGTGATTCATGCTACAAGCACAAAAATGTAAAAGAGTATATTAAACCAGTGTGGTGAGTAGTGTATACTGGGTGAGGGTCTTAATCGCATCATGACATCCATGTATATCTGATGGAAGCTACACTTTTGATGCTGATTTATGATTGGGATGTCTAAGGGGCTGTTTGCGCGTGCTCACAAGTTGTACATAATGAATCATTTTAACAAGCACAATTGCACTTGTTTTTATCCCAGAGACCCAGACGATAACTTGCTCTGTTCAAAAGATTGTCTGAGATTAAACACCAGAACTTACCTTCTTGGAAGTGTCTGAGATTTCAAAAGATTGTCAGCAGTATTCTTTTTTAGGCATTGTAAAAGATACACTCTGTGTCAGTCAAGGCCACTGGAAAATAGAAAGAGAGAAGAATCAAAAAACGACCCCATTTCACTAAATTTGTTGAGACAAAATTACGATCAACTCTCTTTTAGTATCTTTGTATTAGGTGAAGTGGTGAAACAAAAAAAAAAATACGAAGCAAGATTAATCTTTGTACGTAGTTGTACTTGCAAAAGTGAACACATAGGGGATGTTTGGGATTAGGCTCGTTTAAGTGTTATTTTGGCTCGCTCGACTCGTTTAAATAGGTTCGTTTAGCTAACGAGCCGGCTCGACTCAGCTCGTTTAGTTAAACGAGCCGAGTTCAGATAGAAAATTAGGCTCGTTTAGTTAAACGAGCCGGCTCGGCATGTGAAAAAAAACTCGGCTCGAATAACTATTCGGCTTGAACTCGCCCGGCTCGACCCGAATTACAACTCTAGTTTGGGGTACCTAATTTTTAACTTCAAATGAATAAGGTTGTATAAATGATAAATAGAAAATAATTATAAGTTATATAAGTGTTTGAATAAATTTACTTAGTGAAGTATTTGTTAAATAATTGTAAAAAACAATTATTTAATATAATAATTTCAATACATGTATTTTAAATTAAAATTACATTTAAAATACAAATGTCAAAAATATAAATTATTAAACAAAAAAGGAATCAAGCAAATAAGAAATAAGTTGGGATAAAAATACGTTATTATTAACATTCAATTATTAACATATAAATTATAAGCTAAATTCATAAGTTAAGTTGACAAACACTCATCGTACGTTCTTACGGACAATAAGCCATGAGTTAGCTTAAAAGGACTTTGCTGTTTGCTAGCTTCTGATAGACCCGGCAATCGTATCGTGTTGTGTATTTTTATTTCGTGTACTTTCGTGTTTCGTGTACTTGAAGGTGAAACTCATATCCACTCGAAATGAAATTGTGTACTTGAATGTGAAACACGTATCCGCCCGAGATGAATTCGTGTACTTTCATGTCGTGTTTCGTGTATATATTATATAAAATTAAAATAAAATTTAATTAAAATTTATTAGTAAATATTATATTCATATGAAATATACATAAAATATTTTACATTTTCATATATAAATTTAAATACAATTCTATAAAAACTTGTAAATATGTATATTTTTGTGTCAAATATATATCTTTATAAAAATAATATTAATATATACATAAAATCTATAACTAGTAAATTATAAACATCTTTATTTCGTATACTTTCGTGTACCCGAAATGAAAATCTATATCCGATACTAAATATTTCGTATAATTTCGTGTTCGTTTACTTTCGTATTTCGTATACCCAAACTCAAAACCCAAAATTATATTTTTCATGTCATTTCGTATCGTGTTCATGTATCACATGTCAAATTGTTAGGCATAATTTCTAATGGCCCAAATATTTTGTGATGGAGTAAGAGTAATTGATTCAAACACTATACCTACGGGATGGGATATACGGCCTTTTGTAAGCCATGGCATTACTCATAATTATACCTGTCCATTTTGGTAATCGGATCGATTTTGAATTGAATCAATTTTGGATCAGATCAATTTTTGATCATGATATATTTGAATAGAGTTTGGATCGAATTGAATCTAATTGGTTTGGATCTAATTTATATTAAATCGGATGAAATTTAGATTAAGATCAGATGAAATTCGGTTCGAATCTTTTCGGATCATTACTCATTCATTATTTTAATTTATGTAATTTTAAAAAATACCTTATTATTGAATATTACATTTCTACTATAAATTATGTACTAATTCAAAAAAAGTTGATTAAATAATTATGACATATTTGACATAAAAATTATTTTAAATGTGCATTTTACCTATAAATGGGAAAATATTTTACCGATAATGCATACAAGCTATTCGTTATATGATAAGTGCATATTTTTGCATATTTTTATTACCTATTTATTTGCTTGAACTCGTATTTTAATAATTTATTTTGTTGCATTTCAGGAAATTCGTAAATAAATAAAGAAATGGAAAAATAGATAAAAATAAAGAGCAAGGAAGGGAAAAAGAGGAAGAAAAAGGACCAAAAATGAAAGAAGGAAAAGAATTAGGAGCTTGGAGCAAAAAGAATATTTCAAGACAAGTGGAAGGTGGAGATCATCCCAACATATTAGAGAAGTGTATGGCCAAGATCTACTTTTCAAAGCTTAAGGGGGAAGGAAACAAATAGATGGCTAAGATTTCACCACCACACAACCCAAATGTATGGTGGGGATTTACCCAACACCCCCCCTTAACCCTAATTCCTATCCTATAAATACCCCCTCACCCCCCCCTTGTATTTAGCAACTTAGATTTTAGGGTAGTTTTAATTTCTTGTATTTTATTTAGTTTCAAATCTTGTAAACACTTCTATTATAATTAATGCAATTTTTATTTTCTTTACTTCTTGTCTTGCTCTTTCGTTATTGTTGCCTTGTTTCGTTATTTTCGTAAATCCCGTTGCTAACCACTTGGGGTTGAAAGTAACGAAATTTAATTTCTTGCTTTTAGTTTTAATTCGTAATTTTGCCCCTTTAAAAATCTCAATTTTATTGTGGGCCATTTAATTCCACCCTCGTTTTAGTGTTAATTTTAATTTCGTAGTTAAATTTTATTTTACATATTTAATAAAAAAACCAAAAATATTAGCTTTATAATTTTCCAGCATTTATTAGTCTCCCCTATTTTACTTTTATTCGAAACCAAACATCCCTGTTAATTGTCAATTTTCAGAAATAAAAACAAACAAACCCAGTTCGTCTTCTTTGTTTTCTTTTTTTTTTTTCAGCTTTGTCTTATTATTTCCTCTTCCTTAATCTTTCTTTTCTTCATCACAAACACAAAACATCCCTCCCCTGCTTGTTTTTTTTCGTTCAACCTCAATTCCCCAGCCTTCTCACTCACTTCTTCTTCCTCGTTTTATAACCCCCACCCCGATTTCTTGTTCGCCCTATTTCTTCTTCTCTTTTCTTTGTTTGATTTCGTAGTTGTCAAGTTACCGTTGTTTCTTGTCGAGATCACTGGTTTTGTTTGCCTCTGAAATTCTGTTTGCGATTTCTGGATTTCAATGAGTTACTAGCGAGTTTTTCTTTAAATTTCTCTCTTGTTTTGCTGTTGAATGGCTTCGTTGTTGTTAATTGTAATGGTTGTCGAGTTTTGCTGGTTTGCTGTGTAGTGTGTTTAGAGAATGCAGTTGTCTTCTTCGTTTTACTTTGTTTCTAAGTCGAATTTCTACCCATCTGTGTGTTGTTTGTTCGTGTTCATCCCTCTTCTTTTCGGTTTTGTTTCGAACCATTGTTAATTCGCTGTTTGTTTTCGAGATAGACTGAGTTCGATTGTTTTTGCCTCGTTTTGAATTGTTTAAGCAGCCGAGTTTCTTGTCTTTGCTACCGAGTTTCTGTGATTTTGCTATGCCCATTTTGCCGAGTTTGTTTGTTGTCTGAGTTATATACATAGTCGAGTCATTTTTGTTTTGTGCTTAATTTGATTTCAGTTTGTTCTATATTCCGTGTTCTTGCAGTAATGTGGTCGCGTTTAACTGAGTCGACTCAAGTCTTTCCTGCTGTTTCCGTTTGCTGCATTTGTATGGATTATGGCCGAGTTTTTACTTCTGTTTGTCTTTACTGAGTTTACTATTGTTTGTATGGTTTGTAGTCTTGTTGCGAATGTTAAATTCCGAGCTGTCGAGTTTTGTATTGGGTATTGTAGTGGAGAATAACCGAGTTGACTCGGTTCGCGTTTTGAGTCGTTTACATTACTGAGTTAGCTTAGCTGTTCTTGAGTTCGTTATATTGTCGAGTATTGGCTTCACACTTGGTTGTAATTTGTTTGGACCTTAAAGTTGGAAGTTTGTATTGTTTGGACTGAATTTTTTATTATTTTTTTTCTTTACTGATTTTCTGTTTTGCTAATTTACCGTTTTCAATTTCGAGTTTGTATTGTTTGTGGATGTGGGAACTTGGTTCGTTTTTGGCTAGTCTTAAGAATAAGTCATGTCGAAATGTAGTTAGAATTTTGTGTAAATAAAATTAGTTAATTTTTAAATTTCTACTTTTTATAATTGATAGAATAATTTTGTTCATTTTATTTAATTAGAATAAAATTTAGTTTTATTTTAAAATTAGATTAAAAATATATTTTCATTTAGTAATTAATTAGGGTAAAATAAAAATTTCTCTAAAATCAACTTGTTCTAATTCGAGTAAATTAAAAATTAAGGATTGCGAAAGTGTTAGTCCCTGTGGAACGAATCATTAAATTTTACAGCGAAACGAATTGTGCGCTTGCGATTCAACATTAATTATTTTTAGCACAACAAGTTTTTGGCGCCGCTGCCTGGGACTAATTATTTTTCGCGCCTTAGTTTTTAATTTTTCGGATTAGCTCTTTTCTCACCCTTTTTCTTGTTTACATTTTTTCGAGGAATTTGGAGGAAAATTCGGGTGACTTGGATTAAAGCGGAAGAATTTTCTCGGAATTTTGGAAGCTTTGCTTGGGTAAACCGTATCTCTCTCCTCTTTCGTTTTTTTCTTATTTAGAAAATCACAAAAAAATAAAATAATCACAAAAAAACACAAAAAAATTAAAAATTAAAAATCCAAAAAAAAATTAGTTGTAAATACATAATTGTTGCATCATGCATTTAATCACTTAGGGCACATCATCTAGATTTTTATTTTCTTGTTTTTAATTTTTCGTACCCTATAAATTGTGGTGATCGCTGGAGGACCCTAAGGTACGTTAAATTCTTTCTTTTCTTTAGTTAGAACACGTAGTTTAAAGCATCCATAAATGTTTATAGTTTTTTTATACCTCTTCGTTTGTTGCATCATTTTGTAAATAAATTTTAAGGGCAAAACCTCTCAAAAGATAAAGGAAGGGATTTCATCACTCTTTCCTTAGCCCAAAAACAATTTAATCCCTCATTTTGCATACCCAGCCTTTAATAAAATTAATTAGACGTTTGCCTCAGGAATTTCGCGCTAAATTAGGAAGGTGCTTAAGAAACGAAGTAATCTTTAATTATTCCGACTTTTTGGTGTCTAGGAAAGCGAAAGCTGACCTGGCCAATTAAGGTTTTGGTGTCTAGGCTGGTGTTTAGCCTCTTGGCAATGCTTGCACCTACCTGGCCAAGGCGGTTCGAATAATTATTGATTTACCTAGTTTTTGGTAGCCCTTACAGTTAGGAGCAAGGTCTAGTTATTTTATTAGGGAACCCTAGGTTTAGAATTTTTCTTTTAATTTTACACCCCTTTCTTTTTGTGTGTTTTAATTTATCGCACTTACTTGCTACGTGTTTCCTTACATGGTTTATGTGAAGTATTTGGATTAGGGATAACTCTTCTAGACTAGTGAGATCGTTTGAGTTTTCTTCCTCTTCTGATTCCGAGTCTTTAGATAATTCCGAACCGATAGTAAACATGGCCATGTCTCTTAAGGACCGTTTCTACCCCACCCGTTCCGCTCAACCTTCGTGCATCACTCTTCCTCCCGTAAATGGTAATATTTTCGAGATCAAAGCTCACCATATTAGCATGTTACCTAAGTTTACCGGGAGTGATGGTGAGGATCCGTATATTTTCCTTCATGAATTCGAGGAGGTTTGTGCTCTACAAAAACTCCAACAATTGACCGAAGACTCCATTAGGCTTAGACTTATCAACTTCGCTTTAAAAGAAAATGCAAAAAAATGGTTGTATAGTCTACCCGTTAATTCTATTTCCACGTGGGAGGGATTTGTGGTTATTTTTCTAAAAAAATATTTTCCAAACCATAAGACTACGAGAATTACAAACGAAATAAATCAATTTCATCAAAAGGAAAACGAGTCTTTTTGGAAATATTTTGATCGTTTTAAAAATCTTCTATCACAATGCCCCCACCACGGAATAGAAAAATGGAGGCTTTGTAAGATCGTTTATAAGGCCTTAGATGGACCAACAACCGCGTTGTTGGAATCTATGTGCCAAGGAAAATTCATGGAGAAAGATGAGGACGAGGGGTGGGCCTTTTTCGAGGAATTAGCCGAGAAGACTATGTTGTGGAAGTCTACTAGGGAACCTCACAAGTCCAACGAGTCATCTAGTTCTTCTAGGGGTATGCATTCAATTGGAAACAATATTGCTACTGATGCCAAGTTAGCCACCCTTACTAGAAGACTCGAAGCCTTAGAAACTAGTAACGCCCCCTCAAATATGTCTATGTCCTCTAACTTTAATCAAGGTTTTTCGAACTCTCCCGGCTATGATCAAATTAATGCGGTGTTTCAACCAACCCCTAGGAATGATCCGGTTGCACCTACTTATAATCCCGGTTGGAGGAATCACCCTAATTTCTCGTGGAACCAAGGCCAAAACTACCAATCTCCGCCGCCTTCTTTTCAAACTCCTTGTTTTCAAAAGCCCAATCAAAACTCGTACTCGATTCAAAATCAAATTCCTTATCCAAACTCGATTCAAGCCCCGAATCAAGCACCCACCCTCCCGGCTTTCACGAGTCGGATAAGAGAATTAATTCTTTGGAAAAGACTCTTGATGCGCCTTTGAAATCAACAACTAATTTGGCTCAATCTCAACAAACCTTCATGCAAACCATGACTCAAGATAGGCAACTTTTGAATGCTAGTACTCAAGCCATATCTAAGTTAGAGGTTCAAGTGAGTCAATTAGCCAACGCCATGTGTGAGCGAGAGAAGAACAAGTTCCCGAGTCAAATTGAGGTCAACCCTAAATTTCCTCTCAACCAAAGACCACCTGAAAATGTTAATGCTATCATTTCTTTAAGGTCGGGAAACAAAGTTGATAATCAAGTTGGAGTCGAGTCCCCCGACGAAGAAGACGAGTCAAATGTTGAACAAAACCCTAAACTCAATCCCTCAAACCATCTTCCTAATTCCGAGACTTTCGAATCATCTAGTCCCACACTTTCTCAACTTGAACCCTCATCTTCAAAATCCACTCCCGAGTCATCAAAATCTCCTCTCAAATCATCACCACCTAGCGAGCCTTCTTTGACTCATACACCACCTTCACCTAACAAGTCTTCGTTTGTTGTTCCACTTTCCAATTCCACTCCCGATGTGTCTAGCGAACGAGTCTTTAAACCTAAAGCTCCTTATCCTCAAAGACTCCTTTCAAACAAACAATCGCCTCAAGTAGAAAAGATTTTGGAAGTTTTCAAACAAGTCGAGATCAACATTCCACTTTTAGACATGATTCAACAAGTTCCCTCCTATGCGAAATGTCTTAAAGAGTTGTGTACTCATAAACGAACCACCCAAGTCCCTAAGAAAGCCTTCTTGACGTCCCAAGTGAGCTCAATTCTTTTTAACCAAATTCCCGTGAAGTACAAGGACCCCGGTTGTCCAACTATTTCATGTGTCATAGGTAATACTTTCGTGGACAAGGCTTTACTTGACTTAGGTGCTAGTGTGAACTTGCTTCCATTTTCCGTTTATCAAGCCCTAGGTTTAGGCGAGCTCAAAAAGACCAATATGACACTTCAACTTGCCGATCGTTCTATAAAAATGCCCAAGGGATTAATTGTAGATGTCTTGATTAAAATTGGTGATTTTATCTTCCCGGTTGACTTTGTTGTCCTCGAGACTCAACCCGTCACTAATCCTAAGAACCAAATTCCTATCATTCTAGGATGACCTTTTCTTGCTACATCTAATGCCTTGATTAATTGTAGGAATGGTTCGATGAAACTCACTTTCGGTAACATGACCATTGACATTAACATTTTCAACGTCGGAAAAGAACCCAACGACCTTTTTGAGCAACCAATAGGAGTCAATGTGGTTAACAAGTTTGTCACTTGGTCTAGCTTCGAGGATAGTGAGATTGAGTCTCTTCTCAAAGAGGATTTCAAAGTCAACCATGAGTCTAACCAAAAGTATGTTGATTCGTTAAGAGATATGACCTCGGAGGAGATGTTAAGGGAGTTGGACGACATTTGCTCCAAATGGGAGACACCACCCGAGGATGTTCGTGTTTAGACCATTGTTAAAAATCCCGCCGGTGAACCACCTACTTTCGATGAGTTGTTAGGGGCTTTAAATCACATTTGTTCTAAATGGGAAGCTGAATCTAATACTGACCATGTCAACCCTAGTACCATTGTTACACCTCCCGTTGGTGAGCCACCTCCACTTGATTTATTAACACACCCCTCCACCTTCGATCACATTTTCTTGCAAAAAGACAAACTTCTCACTGCTGTTATCAATAGTGATTTAAACCCGGACCAAGAAATCCAATTAATTAATCTGCTTAAACAACATAAAGAAGCCTTACTTTGGTCTGTGGAAAACACTAGTGGTTACAATGCTTTTACTTTGAACGAATATTTTTGTCTTCCTGCAAAAGTTACTAAGGTGTTAGAGCTTCAACGGCATCTTGAGCTCTTCTCGAAAATTCATTCCTTGTTACCTACCGGCATCGGCTAACTCGGTTTTATTCCTTTGCCTCCCCTCGTGAAATTCAGGTATGGTGGAGGAGTGTGTGCGTGTGTGAGTTGTTTTTCTTTCATAGTTTTTAGAAATTTTTCAGTCTCCGTCATCCCTTATCAGGTATTACCTCATTCTCATTTACTCATTTCTCTTGCATTTGCATACATTGAGGACAATGCATGATTTAGGTATGGGGGAGGGTTTTTAGTGTAAATAGTAAAAATTGAAAAATCCAAAAAAATTAAAAAATGAAAAAATCATAAAAAGAGTTCTTTTCGTATTCTAGTCTTGTTAATTGATTTCTAGTTGCTTGATGCACCCTTGCATGCTATGATAATCTTATGATCCATTAGCTTTTGTTTGAGAAGTGATTTGCTAAAGTTCTTGTTCACACACTTACACTAGCAAGGTGAAGCTAGTAGACTTATTTGAATTGTGCATGAAATTAGAAGGACATGATTAGGTGTAAGATGATTTGGTCTTCATGCTTTGAGTACAAGTAGGTGCATTGAGGATACCATTTCTTGAGATTGATTATGTTTTACCACACCAAGTGAGTTTTGAGCCTATATGCACATCTTTTGCATTTATATTCGTTTGCTTGAGTGTCCACTTGTCATTTGCGTCGCTAGCACTTGTTTGAGTTCCTTCTTGAAATACATGACATTAATTGATGATAAAATGATAAAGGCATTTAGGAATAACCTATATTTCCAAAAATATCCACACCATGCTTATGTGATCAATTAGTTAACCCTTTGAGCTTAATCTTATTCTTTCGGTGACACACCACATTACTCGCCTAAGACCTTTTTTCTTGTTTAGCCTTACGTATTCTTGATCCCATTTTGTCAAAGGCTAGTAGGAACTTGAGGGAGCAATAAGGTGTGTGAAATAGGGTTTACTTTTGTTCATAACTTTTGAGGAAATATTTGTTGTTACCTTGATAGTCGATTTTCAAAATTAAAGCTAAAGGAGGATTATTGTTACATTTATCATTTTCCTTAAAAAAAAAGAAAAAAAAAAGAAAAAAAAAGAAAAAAAGAAAAAAAATATATATATACATATGAGAGCATACTTATGATTTTGTAATCCTCCTTCATTCGACTATTCAAGTCTTTTTGTTGAAAAAAAAATAAAAATAAATTGTGTGGGGAGGAAGTTTGGTGTTGTGCATGATATTCATGATTACTACTAGCTTTTGACACTTCACCTTATTTTGGCCTTTCTTGACATACCTTGTCCCTAGCCCCATTACAACCCTAATAAAGACCTTTTGATTGTCATTATTAATGTAAGTTGTGATTTTAGTTGGGATGATACCATGTGACGCCCCTGGATCCGGGGTCATGGATCCGGGCCGTAAAGGTCCAATTTCCATTCATTAACAACATTTCCTGGATTTTTTTTTATATTTAATTAATACAAATTAAACCTTTCATAAATGACCCCACACTAATATCATCACACACCAGTCATATGCTCAGGGAACAACATCCACAATATTAAAAGTTTAAAGTTAACAGTTATTACAAACCCAGAATTCTACTAAGTACATTGTTGAATAATACTTCTACAGGAAGCATTTCAACAACCAAAAGTTTATTACAAACTTACACACTTAATTTACATAAGTCTACTAAGCCCCTTTCGCTTGTCACTACCTCGGGGATGGTCGCCAGCACTCGCACAAAAGGTCGCCTTTCCCTTACCCTCTTGCGGGGTGTAGTACGGAGTATTGGCATGGGACCTAGATGTAGTATAAATAAATAGCAAGAATGAGCTAAAATAGCTCAACAAGATAACTTCTATCTACTACCATAAAAGGGAAAATAAACCTTTACATATATATATATATATATAAAAATGGGAAAATTCATCATAGTCATTAAGAAAAGAAATAATTCTTATCTATCAAATGCACCATCTATTCCTCTTTGTACGAAAAGTAATATACAGTATTATAATATCAGTTTCTCTTCTAAAATAATATAATAATCCATACTTCGTTTCCGTATAATTTTCCAAAAATAATATTCCATTTGAATAAGATCTTGCAATAATATCCTTCTGTTTCTTGTATACGACAACCATATACAAATAATATAAAATCAGTTTCTCTTCATTCCATATAAATAATTCCATCACCTTATCTCATTTTCTTGGTTTCAGCATATAACTCTGAACCATTGTCAACCCTTTCTTTTCAAAAACATTGGGGATATCTGCTGTCGCCTGATACGTTAGGACGATGATCAGTCGCATTATCGTACCTGCTCTATTTTTTACTACCGGTAGAAGGAATGAAGATCATCCCTGGAGGAAGGCCACCTGCTAACATCCTCCCTTGGCATCTTCGTGCCGTAATAAAAATAATAAATGCTGGACTGTGTCGCACACAGCCCTGACACAGCCACTTACGCAAGTCTGTTGCAATCCCCCTTTTTATCACATCATTATTCCCTTTTTAAAATATCATTCCACATTTCCATTTTCTCGCTTTCATTTCCACATATCATTCACACATATCATTTCCATTCTCGCACATTACTTCTATAAAATATATATAACATAATGCTTTGATTATGATCCAGACATCTCTTCCATATTCAGGAATCAAATATACTTTTATATTCATAAAATATTCCGTTTATTTTAAGAGTAATGGATGATAATCAAATAATATTTATTAAACCACTGATATTCAAAAAGAACATTTTTAATATAGTATTATAAACCATATAACCCTAGATAACAACTGATACCATTCTCTCTTATTCTCTTAATCATAAGGCATGTTCACTTCATGCATAATCATCTCTATACATATCCATCTCATACTCATATTCATATCCATATCCAACTCATACTTGTATCCATATTCAATATACATTTTCGTATATCTTTCTTTTCAATATCAATACTCAAGGAAGACAATCTCTTCACAATATAGTAATAATAGCATCACATATATATATTCCATGAAATCAAGTTTCTTTGTGAAGATAAGTAGCTTTACAAGTAAGGATAGAAGAAATCTTGCCTCGGTTTCGGTATCCTGACAGTATGGTTCGTTCCTCTTCCGGAGTTTCTATAAACATAAAAGGACCGTCGTTAGAATACCACTTCTCTTACTCACTACACTCTTGTAGAACATTACCTTTGAAACTTTAATATCTGTTTAACGTATTATTATTACCCCAAAGGTTCAAGAACTTAGCCATTTAAAACCTTAATCGAAGTTTCAGGGGTTTTCACCATTTCCCCTAACGATCGCACTTAACTGTAAAAATTCTCAGAAAATATGGATTTCGAATTTTATCACAAGGTCAACTGGTAACAACTCTTTGACTACCTTACTACACTATCCCAAAGTTTCATAATTTTTAAAAATATTTAAGTATCGTAGTTATAGCCTCAAAGTTGGTACAACTACGGTTTCTCGACTTTCGAACGTCTTTCACTAAAACTGACTTTTCTCCTAAACCGTTCATCAGATTTTGACGCACCTTATATCGAAACGATCTATGAACTAAGATCTATCTCATCATGGTCACAAGAGGGTCTGGACAGTAAGGTACCGTACGTATATAAATGCTAAAAACAGGGCAGTTTAGGAATCTAACGAAAATCGGATATTATAACGGCTATATTTTCATACTTTCCATAAATCCAACTCCTCCAAATCAATTATCAAACGCAATAATCATCACCTACACCATGTGGTCTTCATTACCAGCCATGGTTACAATCCAAAACACTTCCATATTCAAATTTAATCACTTACAAACACATGGATCATCATAATCTTATCATTTACACCACTTAATCACTAAACTTTCTATAATCCATCATATATTCAAAGTAATACTAAAGGGTCTTGAGATTTATACCTTCTTGAAGCTTTGATAACACTTAGCAAGCCTTGGGATATGCTTAAACAACCTTACACTAGCTTGGATTAACTAAGGAAACCATAAAAACAAAGTTAATACTTAGAGTTACTAAACTGCAGCTGAAAGAAGGTGAAAAACGAGGCCCTTACCAATCTTTTCTGGACAAGGCTCCTAAATAAGAGTTGTAGGGCATCTCAATACCTTTCCAAAAAGCTAAAGAACACAAAATTTCATTGAGAAACGAAGGAGTTATGCTCGTTTTACTGAGATGCTGCTGGTCTGTCCGAATTGAAAGAAAATGGATGAGGAAGAGATTTTCTTTTGGCTTTTGATCTTATCTTGGCTTAGTCTTGTAATCTCTAGAGTTTTTTAGAATGGTGTGGATATTTACATGGTTAAATGACTCATCTACCCCTTAAACTTGTGTTAGTGGAATGTGATGTAAGGAATGATGTCATTGGATGAGTTAATCATCTCATTTCTTTGGTTTTCTTAAGTATAATGCTACTAATTCTTGTAAATGATAATGTGGGATGTATCCTTGTTATTTTATTAAATCTTGGTTGTTTTGTTTCCATACTCGTCTAATTGCGATTCGTTTCAAATATACCTCGTTATCCAAGTGGTTTTGAAATCGTTTAAAAATCCAAATTCCCTTGGTATTTCCTTGACTTGATAATCCCTTGGTTTAACTTAAATTCACTAATTCCTCAATATATAAATCCTTTAATATTTCCATGCTCTTTAATATCCAATAAATAGAAGCTCGCTCGAACTCAAAATCCTCAAAAATTCATATTCAGAAATTTCTGAAATCCGTTATCATTTCGAGTCACTTATTTTCATAGTACATCACTAATACGGTTTCTGTTTACTCATTTTCCATTTCCAATATAGAGCACCTACACACCATTTTCCTAAATTCCTCGAGATCACTATTCATTTAATCACTGTAGCCTTTCTAAAGTTAGGGTTATTACATTCTTCCCCCCTTAAAAGGATTCCGTCCCGGAATCATGCTGAAATATCAATGAATACCTTTCTCATCCGATGTTCTCTAACTTCTACACTATATCCTCTATCCTTTTGTTCCTTCATAATATCTCTACCTTGTTTGCGCAAAATACACCAACATACACTTGCTTGTCATTCATCAACATGCCATTTAGCTTACCAATAGCAGCACTTTCACTATCCTTTCCTCGCAAATCTCCTCCTGTATTCAGTCATTCTATATTATCTCATCTCTCCTTTCTCCTCTAACTAAGGGTATCAGCCACCACATTGGCCTTTTCTGAATGGTAGTGTATCTCACTATGGTTTGGCTATATTTTGATCTCTATCATGACATAAATATTAATACTCCAATCTTCCTATATCTCATCTCTCTAAAATTTTCCAGAAAATAAATTCTACTAATATTCCTTGAAACAATTGTAAGAAAATATCAATTATAATATATATTTCCTGTTCGTACTTACACGAGCAGATACTTTCCCTTCATTCTATGAATTATCTTTGCACTTTCCCCATTATTTCCAAATCTCCTTTTTATAAAGTTCTTTACTCTTAACAGATATTGATCTGGATGACACGAGAATAACTCACTTTCTTATATCACCAAGTTTACTTTCTCACAGATAGATTATTCTTATCTATATTATCAGCCCATTTACACCATTCATTGACTTAGTCGATCCCTAACCAAACATTTACACTCAAGAGGTTAAACTAGAGCGTACTTGCAATTTCCTCCAGATACCTTATCCCATATGTCTATTGTTCACTATACACTCTTTACATCTTGCTGATCCACCTTAGTTCTTTCATGATATACTATCTACTCCACCTCTGTAATTTCCCTTTATTATTCTCATCAAAATCTTTACCTCAAGTTTTACTCATTCACACCTTTTCGATTAATCCTTTGAATAATTAACATCTTTAATCTCTCTCTGCTACTTAGGATATTAGTCACAATATTGACCTTCCCCCACTAATAGTTATTGCACCTCGAATCCTTCATTAATTATCCCCACTTCCTTTGTTTATCCTTATTCTGACTCTATCCTCAAAATACACCTTACTTTCAATAATAAATCTCAATTACGCCTTAAAATTACTTATATTCTTTTCTCTTACTAATCATCAAATATACCCATCTCTTTTCACGAAATTCCTTCATCTCTTATAATGAAACGCTTCTAGCTCTAATTATCTCTTATTGAAATTTCCCTTGGAATCTCAAGTTTACTTGTATTATCACGTATACTATAAACATTGTTTCCATTTATTAATGAAATCTTCTATATTCGAAACAATTAATTAAATTTAAGAGACTTTGAATTGAAACGAACCCAGAAACAAGCAAGGGTCCTACAAAAATTTATAAAATTAAAAGTTTTAAATAACTTTTATTCGAAACAAAAGAATATTTGAGAAATCAACATATTGGAAGAACCCCTATATCACACAAGTGAGGGCGTCCCCTCCGACTTTCTATCACACAGACAGATTGTCCTTGTATATACATATAGGGCCATTCCTCTTAGTTGGAGTAAGAAATGTAGAGGGAAATTTAAATCACAATGATAAACCATCTTCCGAAAATAATCTTAGAGGAATATTTTGACTAAGATAAATAAATAAAATTTTGAAACACATTCCCAAGGGTACCAGAAAGTTTTGAAAGGATACCAGCTCTTAATGAATAATTACCCACTAGTGGAGAAAATTTGAAACTCAATAATATAATTTAGCAGGGCTTTAGGAGATTAAAAATAGGTACTGTTAATAGCCTCTGCCCAATTGAAAATCCCCATAATGAAAGGTTTTCCTCAAATACTATTTATATCTTAGACTGCGTACTCTCCAAAATTTCTTAAATTCGGCACTCACCATGTAGCCTTAACCTATCGTCTGCTATTCCCAATTATCTTCATTTACCTAGTCGTGACTTGGCTCGATACTCTATGCCTTTATCCATAATAGAACACAACCTTATAATCGATATACTTACGAGGTTATCTAACGTACACTTCCCGATACATCAAGTATTCCCTTTCTCATATCGATCCCGTGTGCTACCTAAGTTTAACACTTATAGCATAATAACCTTTTCATTTAAGTCAATCTCGGAATGTCTCAGTCTGTCTTGGTCCTTAAGGTATATCTTGGCTTTATCGACCAATCCTCATTTTCACCATTTCATCTCCACAATCAATTGAAACCATCAGTGTCTGTTCACCAATTCACTTACAATATTTCTTCAAACTCCCTTAAACACAAGAAGACTTTAAATACCCTTAACTTTGGCTCACCAATCTCCTCTACCTATACTAAAACATAAACTTTTATTAGTAATACTCTATAAAATTATAATCACTACTTAGAATGAACACTTCGTTCGATAAACCCCCCTTGAACTCGATGTGAGTTCATATCTTATATCATTACATATATATCTATATGTGTATATTATTATCACTTTTGTTCCTGAGCAATATGACTCTAAGCTCTGATACCATCTGTGACGCCCCTGGATCCGGGGTCATGGATCCGGGCCGTCAAGGTCCAATTTCCATTCATTAACAACATTTCCTGGATTTTTTTTTATATATAATTAATACAAATTAAACCTTTCATAAATGACCCCACACTAATATCATCACACACCAGTCATATGCTCAGGGAACAACATCCACAATATTAAAAGTTTAAAGTTAACAGTTATTACAAACCCAGAATTCTACTAAGTACATTGTTGAATAATACTTCTACAGGAAGCATTTCAACAACCAAAAGTTTATTACAAACTTACACACTTAATTTACATAAGTCTACTAAGCCCCTTTCGCTTGTCACTACCTCGGGGATGGTCGCCAGCACTCGCACAAAAGGTCGCCTTTCCCTTACCCTCTTGCGGGGTGTAGTACGGAGTATTGGCATGGGACCTAGCTGTAGTATAAATAAATAGCAAGAATGAGCTAAAATAGCTCAACAAGATAACTTCTATCTACTACCATAAAAGGGAAAATAAACCTTTATATATATATATATATATATATATATATATATATATATATATATATATATATATATATATATGGGAAAATTCATCATAGTCATTAAGAAAAGAAATAATTCTTATCTATCAAATGCACCATCTATTCCTCTTTGTACGAAAAGTAATATATAGTATTATAATATCAGTTTCTCTTCTTAAATAATATAATAATCCATACTTCGTTTCCGTATAATTTTCCAAAAATAATATTCCATTTGAATAAGATCTCGCAATAATATCCTTCTGTTTCTTGTATACGACAACCATATACAAATAATATAAAATCAGTTTCTCTTTATTCCATATAAATAATTCCATCACCTTATCTCATTTTCTTGGTTTCAGCATATAACTCTGAACCATTGTCAACCCTTTCTTTTCAAAAACATTGGGGATATCTGCTGTCGCCTGATACGTTAGGACGATGATCGGTCGTCTAATCGTACCTGCTCTCTTTTTTACTACCGGTAGAAGGAATGAAGATCATCCCTGGAGGAAGGCCACCTGCTAACATCCTCCCTTGGCATCTTCGTGCCGTAATAAAAATAATAAATGCTGGACTGTGTCGCACACAGCCCTGACACAGCCACTTACGCAAGTCTGTTGCAATCCCCCTTTTTATCACATCATTATTCCCTTTTTAAAATAGCATTCCACATTTCCATTTTCTCGCTTTCATTTCCACATATCATTCACACATATCATTTCCATTCTCGCACATTACTTCTATAAAATATATATAACATAATGCTTTGATTATGATCCAGACATCTCTTCCATATTCAGGAATCAAATATACTTTTATATTCATAAAATATTCCGTCTATTTTAAGAGTAATGGATGATAATCAAATAATATTTATTAAACCACTGATATTCAAAAAGAACATTTTTAATATAGTATTATAAACCATATAACCCTAGATAACAACTGATACCATTCTCTCTTATTCTCTTAATCATAAGGCATGTTCACTTCATGCATAATCATCTCTATACATATCCATCTCATACTCATATTCATATCCATATCCAACTCATACTCGTATCCATATTCAATATACATTTTCGTATATCTTTCTTTTCAATATCAATACTCAAGGAAGACAATCTCTTCACAATATAGTAATAATAGCATCACATATATATATTCCATGAAATCAAGTTTCTTTGTGAAGATAAGTAGCTTTAAAAGTAAGGATAGAAGAAATCTTGCCTCGGTTTCGGTATCCTGACAGTATGGTTCGTTCCTCTTCCGGAGTTTCTATAAACACAAAAGGACCGTCGTTAGAATACCACTTCTCTTACTCACTACACTCTTGTATAACATTACCTTTGAAACTTTAATATATGTTTAACGTATTATTATTACCCCAAAGGTTCAAGAACTTAGCCATTTAAAACCTTAATCGAAGTTTCAGGGGTTTTCACCATTTCCCCTAACGATCGCAATTAACTGCAAAAATTCTCAGAAAATATGGATTTTGAATTTTATCACAAGGTCAACTGGTAACAACTCTTTGACTACCTTACTACACTATCCCAAAGTTTCATAATTTTTAAAAATATTTAAGTATCGTAGTTATAGCCTCAAAGTTGGTACAACTACGGTTTCTCGACTTTCGAACGTCTTTCACTAAAACTGACTTTTCTCCTAAACCGTTCATCAGATTTTGACGCACCTTATATCGAAACGATCTATGAACTAAGCTCTATCTCATCATGGTCACAAGAGGGTCTGGACAGTAAGGTACCGTACGTATATAAATGCTAAAAACAGGGCAGTTTAGGAATCTAACGAAAATCGGATATCATAACGGCTATATTTTCATACTTTCCATAAATCCAACTCCTCCAAATCAATTATCAAACGCAATAATCATCACCTACACCATGTGGTCTTCATTACCAGCCATGTTTACAATCCAAAACACTTCCATATTCAACTTTAATCACTTACAAACACATGGATCATCATAATCTTATCATTAACACCACTTAATCACTAAACTTTCTATAATCCATCATATATTCAAAGTAATACTAAAGGGTCTTGAGATTTATACCTTCTTGAAGCTTTGATAACACTTAGCAAGCCTTGGGATATGCTTAAACAACCTTACACTAGCTTGGATTAACTAAGGAAACCATAAAAACAAAGTTAATACTTAGAGTTACTAAACTGCAGCTGAAAGAAGGTGAAAACCGAGGCCCTTACCAATCTTTTCTGGACAAGGCTCCTAAAGAAGAGTTGTAGGGCATCTCAATACCTTTCCAAAAAGCTAAAGAACACAAAATTCCATTGAGAAACGAAGGAGTTATGCTCATTTTACTGAGCTGCTGCTGGTCTGTCCGAATTGAAAGAAAATGGATGGGGGAGAGATTTTCTTTTGGCTTTTGATCTTATCTTGGCTTAGTCTTGTAATCTCTAGAGTTTTGTAGAATGGTGTGGATATTTACATGGTTAAATGACTCATCTACCCCTTAAACTTGTGTTAGTGGAATGTGATGTAAGGAATGATGTCATTGGATGAGTTAATCATCTCATTTCTTTGGTTTTCTTAAGTATAATGCTACTAATTCTTGTAAATGATAATGTGGGATGTATCCTTGTTATTTTATTAAATCTTGGTTGTTTTGTTTCCATACTCGTCTAATTGCGATTCGTTTCAAATATACCTCGTTATCCAAGTGGTTTTGAAATCGTTTAAAAATCCAAATTCCCTTGGTATTTCCTTGACTTGATAATCCCTTGGTTTAACTTAAATTCACTAATTCCTCAATATATAAATCCTTTAATATTTCCATACTCTTTAATATCCAATAAATAGAAGCTCGCTCGAACTCAAAATCCTCAAAAATTCATATTCAGGAATTTCTGAAATCCGTTATCATTTCGAGTCACTTATTTTCATAGTACATCACTAATACGGTTTCTGTTTACTCATTTTCCATTTCCAATATAGAGCACCTACACACCATTTTCCTAAATTCCTCGAGATCACTATTCATTTAATCACTGTAGCTAGGGCTGCACATGGGTAGGGTTGGGTCGGGTTTTCGTCAAATCCCGACCCAACCCAATTAATTCGGTTTTATAAGAAATCAACCCATTAACTGAAAAAAAAATTTGTAACCCAACCCCGACCCAACCCAATTAGTTCGGTTTGGTTCGGGTTGGGTTGGGTTAAATTTACTAATCGGAAGAACTTTACAAAAAATTCTGCACTTCGTAGAACATGTTGCAGAAAATGTTGCTGAAGCTCGAAAGTGTTGCAGAATGTTGCAGAAAGTGTTGCAGAATGTTAAAAAAAGTGTTGCAGAATGTTTCAGAAAGTGTTGCAGAAGCCATAAAGTGTTGCAGAATGTCGCAGAAAGTGTTGCAGAAAATTTATATAGTGCAGAAAATTTAGAGTGCAGAAATTTGTAAAAATATATGCAAAAAATATACAAAATATTTAGAAAATATGCAAAAAAATTCTGCATTTTATGTAAACGGGTTGGGTTGGGTTGGTAAGGGCTAAAATTTGTTAAACCCTTACCCAACCCAATTAATTCGGGTTTTTTAAAAATTAACCCGTTTAACCCACGGTTTTGGATGGTTCGGTTTGATCGGTTAAAAAGAGGATCGGTTTGGGTCGGTTTGGTCGGTTTTTGAAACCCATGTGCAGCCCTAACTGTAGCCTTTCTAAAGTTAGGGTTATTACATACCAAGTGTCAAGCATGCTTTTGATTTTGCTGGAAATGAGTGATACACTTACCCTTGTTCTTGAGTGAATGATCTTTTGTGAGTGAAATGTGAGGTATTGCTTGTTTCTTTTGCATATGAGATCTCAAGTTTTGATTCTAATGTGTGCTCTTGTAGACTTAGCATGGTTACCAATAATTTTTGCACTTGACATGAACTTATAATCACTCTTGCATGGTTCTTTAAGTATACTATGTGAATCCTTGCACTTTCCACACCAAGACTTTGCAAATTCATTTTGATTCTTAAGTGGATGTGTCATGAGAGGACATGTATGTGTGGTGTGCATTGCCATGTGATCTTTTATACAAACTAAATGGATTTTGTGGGTACATTCACTATAGGCCCTCACGAGACCTCACTCGTCCACTAGGGCTGCCTAGGGGTTTAAAGGGCTTGTTGCATATGCCAAATGCAACCGTCACACCTACGAAAATGAGTATAGGACTTTTTATCTAGAATTTTATTTTTCTTTTTGTTTTACTCGAGGACGAGCAAAAGATAGGTATGGGGGCATTTGATAAGTGCATATTTTTGCATATTTTTATTAACTATTTATTTTCTTGAACTCGTATTTTAATAATTTATTTTGTTGCATTTCAGGAAATTCGTAAATAAATAAAGAAATGGCAAAATAGATAAATAAAGAGCAAGGAAGGGAAAAAGAGGAAGAAAAAGGACCAAAAATGAAAGAAGGAAAAGAATTTGGAGCTTGGAGCAAAAGGAATATTTCAAGACAAGTGGAAGGTGGAGATCATCCCAACACATTAGAGAAGTGTATGGCCAAGATCTACTCTTCAAAGCTTAAGGGGGAAGGAAACAAATAGATGGCTAAGATTTCACCACCACACAACCCAAATGTATGGTGGGGATTTACCCAACACCCCCCTTAACCCTAATTCCTATCCTATAAATACCCCCTCACCCCCCCTTGTATTTAGCAACTTAGATTTTAGGGTAGTTTTAATTTATTGTATTTTCTTTAGTTTCAAATCTTGTAAACACTTCTATTATAATTAATGCAATTTTTATTTTCTTTACTTCTTGTCTTGCTCTTTCGTTATTGTTGCCTTGTTTCGTTATTTTCGTAAATCCCGTTGCTAACCACTTGGGGTTGAAAGTAGCGAAATTTAATTTCTTGCTTTTAGTTTTAATTCGTAATTTTGCCCCTTTAAAAATCTCAATTTTATTGTGGGCCATTTAATTCCATCCTCGTTTTAGTGTTAATTTTAATTTCGTAGTTAAATTTTATTTTACGTATTTAATAAAAAAAACCAAAAATATTAGCTTTATAATTTTCCAGCATTTATTAGTCTCCCCTATTTTACTTTTATTCGAAACCAAACATCCCTGTTAATTGTCAATTTTCAGAGATAAAAACAAACAAACCCAGTTCGTCTTCTTTGTTTTGTTTTTTTTTTTTAGTTTTGTCTTATTATTTCCTCTTCCTTAATCTTTCTTTTCTTCATCACAAACACGGAACATCCCTCCCCTGCTTGTTTTTTTTCGTTCAACCTCAATTCCCCAGCCTTCTCACTCACTTCTTCTTCCTCGTTTTATAACCCCCACCCCGATTTCTTGTTCGCCCTATTTCTTCTTCTCTTTTCTTTGTTTGATTTCGTAGTTGTCGAGTTACCGTTGTTTCTTGTCGAGATCACTGGTTTTGTTTGCCTTTGAAATTCTGTTTGCGATTTCTGGATTTCAATGAGTTACTAGCGAGTTTTTCTTTAAATTTCTCTCTTGTTTTGCTGTTGAATGGCTTCGTTGTTGTTAATTGTAATGGTTGTCGAGTTTTGCTGGTTTGCTGTGTAGTGTGTTTAGAGAATGCAGTTGTCTTCTTCGTTTTACTTTGTTTCTAAGTCGAATTTCTACCCATCTGTGTGTTGTTTGTTCGTGTTCATCCCTCTTCTTTTCGGTTTTGTTTCGAACCATTGTTAATTCGCTGTTTGTTTTGGAGATAGACTGAGTTCGATTGTTTTTGCCTCGTTTTGAATTGTTTAAGCAGTCGAGTTTCTTGTCTTTGCTACCGAGTTTCTGTGATTTTGCTATGCCCATTTTGCCGAGTTTGTTTGTTGTCTGAGTTATGTACAGAGTCGAGTCATTTTTGTTTTGTGCTTAATTTGATTTCAGTTTGTTCTATATTCCGTGTTCTTGCAGTAGTGTGGTCGCGTTTAACTGAGTCGACTCAAGTCTTTCCTGCTGTTTCCGTTTGCTGCATTTGTATGGATTATGGCCGAGTTTTTACTTCTGTTTGTCTTTACTGAGTTTACTATTGTTTGTATGGTTTGCAGTCATGTTGCGAATGTTAAATTCCGAGCTGTCGAGTTTTGTATTGGGTACTGTAGTGGAGAATAACCGAGTTGACTCGGTTCGCGTTTTGAGTCGTTTACATTACTGAGTTAGCTTAGCTGTTCTTGAGTTCGTTATATTGTCGAGTATTAGCTTCACACTTGGTTGTAATTTGTTTGGGCCTTAAAGTTGGAAGTTTGTATTGTTTGGACTGAATTTTTTTTTTCTTTACTGATTTTCTGTTTTGCTAATTTACCGTTTTCAATTTCGAGTTTGTATTGTTTGTGGATGTGGGAACTTGGTTCGTTTTTGGCTAGTCTTAAGAATAAGTCATGTCGAAATGTAGTTAGAATTTTGTGTAAATAAAATTAGTTAATTTTTAAATTTCTACTTTTTATAATTGATAGAATAATTTTGTTCATTTTATTTAATTAGAATAAAATTTAGTTTTATTTTAAAATTAGATTAAAAATAGATTTTCATTTAGTAATTAATTAGGGTAAAATAAAAATTTCTCTAAAATCAACTTGTTCTAATTCGAGTAAATTAAAAATTAAGGATTGCGAAAGTGTTAGTCCCTGTGGAACGAATCATTAAATTTTACAACGAAACGAATTGTGCGC
The DNA here is from genome assembly GCA_036435485.1 of Saposhnikovia divaricata. Classification (NCBI taxonomy): domain Eukaryota; kingdom Viridiplantae; phylum Streptophyta; class Magnoliopsida; order Apiales; family Apiaceae; genus Saposhnikovia; species Saposhnikovia divaricata. Next base: position 58,397,388 of record CM071597.1, on the reverse strand, counting down.
TTGCGATTCAAAATTAATTATTTTTAGCACAACATTATAACCCGTTAAAATTATAACAACTACTTAATTCATCATTTTTCGAATTCGGATCTAAATAGGATCCAATATTTCGAATCATATTCGGTTTGGATAATTTGTTATTCGGTTCTGATCGGTTGCAACTTCCAAGTCATAATCTGTTCTAGTATTTCGGATTTTTTTTGGTTCAAATCTTTTTCGAATCTGATCAAATTAATTTTTAGATAATTATCGAATTTTCTAATTCGAATATAAAATCGAATTCAATTTCATAAATTTTGGTTCGGTTTTTCGAATCAGGACCCATTTTGTCGTAATAATACTCTCGCTTCAAGCTCATATGATCCAGTCCAATTTCTACAAACGGGTAGTCAATACTGCATCTATATAAACCAAACCAAACCAAACATACCCAGTATATCCCGCTCAGAGCAGGGTCTGGGGAGGGTAGGTTGTACGCAGACCATACCCCCACTTTTTGAGCGGGGAGGCTGTTTCCGTGAAGACCCTCGGCTGAGTGCACAACATACATATAGTGTGGAAAAATACAACGGAAAATGATACGTAGATGGACAATGCCATACCTGCGGCCCATGGCGTTCTACACATGAGACCTACCTATCTGCGAGGATTTATGATACTCCTAGCTTGATGCGCTCCAACCACACGGGTAGTCCCGCGCAGAAATATCTCCGGGCCAAGCTCCCTGCAACTGCAAAACCAGAAAACAGAAGACACTCAAAACGAACAGTCAGAACGCTAAAGCCGAACTTCTAAAAAATCGCTAACCGAGACAAGGCAACTCTGAGGCTCTGGACAACCGAGGAGGCTCCGAGGAGGCTCAGCTTGTCATTTTCATGAGTATTGGACATGTTGTCTTCCTGGGGTTGAGTGGATAATAATGTAAAGCCCAAAAAGTAGGTAGCTTAGCTTATTTACAAATGTGAAAATGACCGAAAACCCCTTCCTAGAAATGATCAACTTCAAAAATTGCCTTATCTACACACCGTAATATACACGTGTCCCTCATACACGTGTCCCTCATATACGCATATCTCCCACTGTATATAGCACCCCGCACGGCGGCAAAGCTTATGTGTTATGTAGATGTACAAAAAATAAAGTCTTCTTCATAACGTCACACCAACCTCAAAAGTCTGAAACTAACGCCATCCCTTTAATGCCGAATTGTCTATTATACCCTCCCACCTATCCTCATATATCCAACATTATCTGTCTTCCACTGCTACTTGTTTATCCATTCTTTCATTTTACTTCGTTCGTCTCATTTATATTTTTGTAAATAAATATTAACTTTATTTGCATCGAAAAATGATAAAATTATAAAAATCTATGGTATTTACGTTAATATTCCACTTCCGTAGTTCCATCAATTTTTTTTTTTCGCATAGAAACATTTTTAAAAAATTGTCTAAAACTACATGTAGCGATCATAGTCCATGACAGTAGACAAGTCTAAGAAAAAAACATTACAAGTCCGAGAGGGGCAGGAACGTCAATAAAGGTGTAAAGCGTTATACTAAAGAGCACACACTTCTGATGTGATGCTCATTCCCATCCTTTCCTTAAGGCGGTTTGTACATTTTCATTTTTAATCTTTATAAAAATTTAAGCCAGTACAGAAGAAAAAGGTTAAATATCAAAGTGAATAAAATTCATATATCATTTTATTCATTACTCTTAACGGGATATAATTTGAATCATTAAACTCCTTATAAATATTAAATAAATAATTTTAAATATGTGTTCGAAAAATAAAAATAATTTTTTGTTGATTCTACACATTTTTTTTTGAATGATATCGCAAACAAATGAAAAGTTGTTAAATTCTAGTATTTCAGATAATATATTTAGAATTTAAAAAGTTTATTTATTATTTATTTTTAATTAAAACAAGAAAAATGACTAAAAATTAAAATAAATAATAAACGAATTTTTAAAAAGTAAATATATTATCTGAAATACTACAATTTAATAATTTTTCATTTGGTTGCACTAACATTCAAAAAAAATGTGTAGAATTAAATTTTTTTTTTTTAGTTTTCAAATACATATTTAGAATTATCAACTTGATATCTATACTATATTATAATAAGCGAAAGGTGGTATAATTTGTAGTTGGTTACCCCTTTATTTTTGATTATCCCTTTATTTTTTGTTATCCTCATTCACAATCGTTAGATATTCAATTTAAATAGATCATGACCGTTAGATACAACAATACTAAAAGTTGAAAGTCTAAGGTTCGAATCCCACCAACAACATTTTAATATAAAATTAATACTAGATTATGTTATATAGAAAGGTGGAAGGTTCGATTCCCACCAACAGCATATTAATTTAGATTTAATACTAAACTAAAAATAATATTTAAAATATTATATATACTAAATTATAAACAAATTTTAAGAAAATAAAACTAACCCGTGCTTTGCACGGATTATAAACTAGTTTATTATAATTTTAGTGATTCAAATAATATTCCGTTAAGATTGGTGAGTAAAATAAGTTAAGATTGGTGAGTAAAATAGGGCTTCACTCATTAACCACTTTGATATTTAACAAAAAAAAGAAAAAATGGAGTAACATTAAACTTAACTTCAGAGAGAAACAAAAATTTTCTTAGCTTTAATTTGTCGTGTCAGACGGTCAGTTATGAATCAACTTCCTCCTATGTACATATAAAACATTACACACAATTTTATGTTCATCCACTCTTTAAGAAAACATACATACATACATATCATAGCATCACTCCACAATTTCAACACAATTTCAAGTCATTCAAGCTGCTGCTTCCATTTGGGGTACCCTTCTTTTTTCTTTAACTTTAGCTTTGATTTTTCAACTTATTGTACATTTATTTTTATATTCTTATGTATACACTGAATTGATCTGTCTGATGAAAAGTGTTGTGCTTAGTTTATAATTTGAGTAATTGCTCAGTTTAGCCTGTAAACAAGTTGGATCATTCCTGTGTGTGTGTGTCTGTGTGTGTGTTTTGTGTTTGTGTGAGTGTGTGTGTGATCATTAAGATGGTGGTTTGATTGTTTCTTGATATGATAATATGTATGATCATTTGTGTGTTTTATAATAAAGGTGGTCATCACTTGTGTAATTGGTAGTTATCGAAAACAGATTATTATGCAGTTTACTAAATCTTGAACTTTGTTATGACTTGTGATGAGACATAAATGAGGATATATGCATGTTGTAATTTGACTATATGAGATTCTCTCTGTCTCAAACTATAGTATTTGCATCATTTTGTAAGATTATACTGTAAGATTGTGTGTTATTGGAATTGTTTCGATGCTCACAGTTTGATTATGAGGGGCTCCTATTATTAGAGTGGAAACCGTACTAGTTATCGTACACATCCAAGGCCTTAAATATGTTTTTAATCATGGAAAGCTTCGCTGAGTTTTTGTGGATACTATAAATGCATAATTGTTTTTATAAAAATGGTCAAAACAAATTACGTACTCACCCATGCCTCCAATGAGGCTTGTACCCTCGACTTCGGGATAAGGGTGTCTGATTGGCTAAAGGTAATAATTACAATGCATAATCTTTTGATGTTTGTGTGCGTAATCATGTACTCCGTATCTGTGGACATTTGTTCTGATTCGGTATATGGCTGCGTGTTGTAATTGATTTGTCGGTATTTGGCTAATTTGTTTTACAGGAAAAAAGATGAGTTCTGTCCAGGGACACGTTATCTTTCCTGTCGCTGTCCGTGCTAAACAAACTAAAGTCCACACGCCGCCTGCAGATGGTCCTTTAAGGAAATATAGAATTTCAAGAAGTGGGTTTTGGGGTGTGAAAGGAATAAGTTGTGGCAAGACTAATGTAGCTCATCGATTGCGATTGCGTAACGTCAAGGTGGTAAAGTGTAGTTTCAGCTCATCGTCAGATGGTAACGGGAGCATGGCTGAGAATTCTAATGAGAATGAAGCGGAATATGTGAATTGCAGTGTCACTGATGCTGGTGAGCATTTATTAATTTATCCACATTTTTAAATTCCACTGTCCTTGTGCTGTTATTTACTTCATTGTTGTTATTGATATGCACATGCCCACACACCTGCACACACACACATGTACAAATGAAATCAATTATTTTCTGTTCATCTGGTATGTAACAATTTCAACAATTTGGAAACATACGGTGCATTATTATCGTCTACAAAATTGTTAATAATTTAGTCTTCCCATTTCTTCCTAAATTAAGTCAAATATGGAATATGTTATAAAACTATTAGTTTTATTCAAGAGTTAACAATTTTGAAGACAATATCTTTCCTTTGTATTTCTACTGCTTCAGTATTTATATCTCTGCATCGTCCGTGATAAACAGTGGCTCAAGTGTGCATTACAGTCTTGCTCATTGTATCTGGACACTGTCTCTATGTTTTAAAGTTTGTATATTTTTGATGTTTAAATATTTATGTATGGATAAAGCTATAAAGTATGATCCAGTTGTGATGTGTCTTTTTGTTTATCAATATAGTTGAGGTGAAAAGTAGTTCTGATGGTTTCACGATAAGAATGAGGGATGGTCGGCATTTAAGATGTGCCCGTAACAATCCTGAGGCCGGGAATCTACCTGAATATGCTCCTCACCCGGCAATGGTACTAAAGATGGAAGATGGGAGCGGTCTTCTCTTCCCTGTTATCGTTTGTATGTCCATAATTACTACATGCTACCTATAGTTCAGGATTATTTACTTTAAATCAAATTCATATACATGGCCTTACTTGTATCTTTCTGTTACTTGTTTCTAATGCAGTGGATATGCAGAGTGCAATGCTAACAGCAGCACTGGACAATGTCCAACTTGTATGTCTCTCTTTATCATTTCTTATATATCATGACTATCAGATTGTTGATTAATTTATAAAAATGCTCAAGTCGGTGATTCTTGCAGTCTAGGCCTACTTTGTATGACGTTATGATGGAAATGATTGACAGAATGGGTTACGCAGTAAGTTTATGCCTGTTTTCTGGAACTTAACGGGTACAGCCTACTTTGTAAAATGTCAAGTCTTATTAATTTTATGTTTCTACCTATATACAGGTGAAACTTGTTCGTATCACAAAGAGAGTACATGAAGCATATTTTTCAGAATTATACCTAACAAAGGCATGCCTCTAGCTCACCGTTGTGAATTGATTAAATTTCTGATGAGATCAACCTTATCTCTCTTGATTAGTCTGACTGACAGATAGTGTTTCTGATCTCAGTTGGAAGACGAGGCAGAGAACATTACCTTTGACTTGAGACCCTCCGACGCAATTAATATTGGTGTGAGATGCAAGGTATCCCTGCATATTATAATCACTTAGACTGAGAAGATTCATTGATTCAACCTGCTGGTTAGCTCAGGCAATCAAGTTTAAATCGAACTATTAATCATTTACTACTCTTTGGTGAGAGATCTATGCTATAACTTAATGTTAGTAAATGCCTAAAAGCATTGCAGGAAATCCCTCAATTGGATGATGCAATTGTAGATAGTTCGTAGAAGTAATGAATATTGAATAAAGTAGAGGACATGATGACGACCCAGAGAAATTGCATGGTGAAAAATAATCTTTTTCGTCGTGCTGTTGGGTCCACTGAATTAATGCTTCTTCGATGATATCTTTGTATAGTTGATAGGAAATCATGATATATATGTGCACTGGTATACTGGGGTGAGGGTGAACCATATATCATAATAAAGTGGTACAAAGTAAACTGAATTATTGTCTGCTGGTAATGCCTAGTACAAAAAACTAGCAAATGGGTTTGATTGTTTGTGATCCGCTGATTTTTGTTACCTCTTCTCTGTAGGTACCAATTCAGGTCAACAAAAGTTTGGCTTATAGCGATGGAATGAGAGTCATCGAGTCTGCTAAGTTATTATTTCCTGGCTCTTCAGATGATTTACAGTCAACAGAATTAGACCGGTACACATTACCTGCTCAGTGTTTGCTTAAACACGTATAACAGTATATTTATTGAAATACGTAAGTGTTGTAGTGCGGTATATTGAACATATATACATATATATGAAAATGTTTACAAGTTTAGGATATGAGAGCTTGAAGCGCTGAGCTTGTAGCATTAAATAGGAAGCTGTAGTTTTTGTAAGTTCTGTAAGTTTCACCAATTTGAAACAAGAGTATTATAGATGTTCGTTTCCACTTTTCAAATGGCATCTTACGAGATAATTGGGTAATGTTAGTAAAGTACTTCTGTAACTCCTAGATTCTGGAAATAATTAACTGAATTTTGCGGTTTCTGTATCTGAGCTAAAGTATCTTATTAAGATGTTCTTCTTTCAGGCCCAGTGGCCAACCGTGTTTCGAAACCAAGGAATTTGATCTTTTGTGCAAGATGTGGACTGCTGCTATAGAGGAGCGCTACAAAGAAGCTGGTATTGTTTTTACTCGTTTTTCTATAACTTTTTGTGGAACATACATACCAAAAACATAGCACTTAGCACTTCAGAGTTTACATGCTTACAGTCCATAACCTGCAGTAGACATGTGTGGCAAATACCCCTCCTCCCCACAACTTTCATGTATGGCAGATAGTACGATGATTGCTCTTGTCCAGAGCATGTACGTGCTTTATATGTTGAAAATGTTATGAACTGAACAATCTGAACTAAGATAGTAAAAATGAAAATCGGGATTAAATTGGCATAAAAGTCATGTAATTTATCATTTAATCATACGGGCTTCCAAATATTTAATTCTAAATATTTTTGTGGCTCTGCCTTGAATAAAGAAAATACTTGTAAAAAGCAAACTTATGTGAGAAGGGCAATTACAGGATAGTTGGTTCTGACATCTAGCTGCTTGATATATAATTTTCTAAGATGTTAGGCCTAGCTACTCCATTGTGTTAGTATTCTTGATTTTATTCTTCTCAGTTGTAAAGTTTATCTTATGCTTTCTTGCAGCTCAGTGGAGGGACAAATTAATCCAATTTCGGTCAGACATGAACTGGGCTTAGCAGGTTTGAAAGGTTTGAACTTTGTTAATTTTGTCTGTTCATTTGAAATTTGTTAGTGTATCATCAGCATGTAACTCAAATAAACTGACCCACTCTTAAAACCACTTGTGCAGGATATGGAGAATTTCGTTTATAGTATTGTTGTAGTAGTGTCTGTGTTCAGCTTCTTCAATGAGTAGGTATTTGTTGAATGCTTCGTTGTAGTAGTGTCTGTTCAGCTTCTTCAATGCTTAGGTATTTGTTGAATGGTTGTTAATATTGTAATTTGTATATTAACGTTGCGACTCCCTAAACATAGCAGATTAGTAAAAGTGTAACATTAAATTACTTTGTATGTCTCTGATTATTATGCTGTTTTCAGTCTGTTGTCCTAGCTAGTATGTATCTGGTAAGATCTCAGTTCATACTGGTTTAGCCTGACAACTAATGGCTGGTACTGGTAGATCAATTACTTAATGGGAAGGATTTATAAGGTTGCAGACCTCTGCAGTTGCTCCTAGATTGCGTTACAGTCTTAATTGTCAGTGGCGGAAGAGTATATTTCACCCCACTCATCTTTTATGGAAGTGTATCTTTCTAGCGACTCATCTTAATGAATTCACACTAAGTAATAAGTATCTAAAACAATGCTGTCAATCACATGAGGGTAGTATAGTTTAATTCTTGTAAATTTTAGTAAGGATTGTAGGAACCGATAGTAATTTGAACGGAGAATAATTTGTAGTAATCTAAACAACGCTGACTGGCTAATGTAATTGTAAGTATGTGTTTCCAAAGTCTGGAGTCTGCATCCATTGCGTGATCAAATGGAGAGAGTGGGTGGGAAAAATGTCGATAGATCACAACGAAGAAGAGACCAGAAAACTATAATTTGGATGGAGGGTTCAAAGTAACAGATCTAGTGAAATTCATGATCTTTTTTGTGATATGCTTCAAGTGTGAACTAATTATTTTGTTGCGGCAATGAGCAAAACACCATGCTCAAAAAAGCCAGTCTGTTCATATCAATAATCTCTGCAAGTCACCCATTTCATATCTGTCTACACAGAGTTGCATGATTCAAATTTGAAAAGCCACCAAGTTCACATCAATCGCTGCAACTACACAAATTCAAAGGAGATTTCTGTGCTATTTGAACTCTCTGTTTCAGTTATATGATTTTAAACAAAATTCTTATAATTTCACCCGAAAGGAATCGATTATATAAAGAGAATTATCAACTAGTAAGTTAATAGAAGTACTTCGTGAAAATAGTTTATACAACAAAAAATATGCGAAAGATTGAATTATTTTCTTTGTATTACATCAGTGCACGATAGAAGTTTTATGCAGTATTGGTTGAGTGATTTTTTGTTGCGAATAATAGAGAAAGATAGCTAAGGTCAATCTGGAACTACTGAACTACAGATTACAGTTGACAGATAAGAAGATGGCGGGAAACTTAGTATTTATTATTTTGCAATATAATTGCAGCAATTTCAGTGTAATGTTTAAATTTATGTTTAGTCTGGCCGACGTTTGATCGATTAATGCTCAGAGCATGCTTTGATCAGCTAAGCAGGATGGTTAGTTGGGGACTTGATAGATAAGGATGAGTATGTACTCAACTGTATATATATTAAACCCGTTGAAGAGAAATAGAAGCAAATTCAGGTTCTCACTTTCTTATTCTTCACAATTTTACGATATACACGCATAGCTTGAATGAGCAATTTTGTCGAGAAGAAATACATGTCAGGAGTTTATAATCAATTCGAAAGCCCTGGTAAGCTCTTTCTTCTTCCTCCCCATGAATTGTTCTTTCACTGTTTCTAAATAACATTTGCCATCGAAACCATAATTTCTTTTTGTATCACTTTAAATTATATAGAAGAAAGTGCAAAATTTTGAAGCAACTTGTAATTTTGGATGCCCTTCAACTGTAAATAGTTGAAGTTAATAATAGGGATTGTACAGTTTTTATGGAAAAATGAAATTGTATACTTTTTGTCGAATGCATAAGTATGGAAATCGTACAAGCGAATTTGCCTGCATCTGAGTACCATAAGGTTATGCATCTTAGTACATATGAAAAACCTTAAATTCAGATTATGGGATAAACTTAAGTAGGGATATATTGCATGATCTGTCATGTAATTCAATATACCTACTGAAGACACACATAAATGATAAAAATGTTGCTATGACCACTAAGATTTCGGAACAATTAGTTTTTGGCCAATTGTAGAAGGTATATGTTTTCTGGTAAAAGCTTCAGCACTGCTTCTGGTTTTCTAGGCGATAGAGATGACAAAAAAGAATTGCAGTCAGATCGCCGAAAGGAAGGGGGTGAAATTACAAGAGAAGGAACTTTGAAGGGGAAAGAGATTTCTGCACCTAATGACTTCAAGGCTTCTACAAAAAAGGAAACCATAGGCGAGAACAGCAAGAAAGGGGATGTAAAGGTTTCTTCTGAGATAGAAGTTCTTCTGAATTCTGAGGAGCTAAAAGCCATACAAGCTTTCAGACTTGTATTAATAAATGATAACTTGCTACCCGGTAGATTTGATGATCAGTATCTGATGTTAAGGTGAATTCCTCCCTCCTGTATATAGATAATAAACCTGATTCTTTGGTTAATATCTTATTTAGTTTGGAGTTGTTACTTGTGTTTCCTGTATAATGATACTTTGTTCACCTGTATACCACATAACTTCACTCAATAGTTTCTGTTGCAATCTCATCGAGAAACAATATATATTTTATGTTATACTTGTTTCAAGTTTAAACAGAGTGATAGAAGGGTTTTTTGGTTGTTGATACAGGAATTTTCTGACAAACTGTTCTTGAAATTCCTCAGTTGATTTTGATAACGTGATTTTCGTAATTGTAAATATCTTTTGTGCGTTAAATTTATCTCTTTTTGGAATATGAAAGTGTATCGTTACTGTGAGAAAGAAGTTTGAGTGTCAGCCCCAGACATTCTTAAAATTCATATATAATCCATGTATGAGCTTCAAACCTTTGCAAATTTATGCCCGCAACATTAGTATGTGGGCTCTGTACTATAAATCTTGCTTTGTGATTAAATAGTTGCATTAGTTGGTCACAATTTAACAAAATCCATCTGAAGAACATACTTTTAGGTTCTTGAAAGCCAGGAAGTTTGATGTTGAGCAAACTAAGTCTATGTGGGCGAACATGCTTCAGTGGAGAAGAGACTTTGGCACTGATACTATTTTGGAGGTGATCTTTTTTACTGATATATATGTAATTCACTTTCATGTATTGCTCTCATACTAGTAACTGACTGACATTGCTGTGTTTTAGCGGGTGATGCTGATAGCTTAGATATTCGTTGGGCCAATTGTCCTTTATTGATATGCTTATTTGAAGTTTATGCGTTGCTTTGAGTGTAACAGACTAACAGTTGCTGTTTCAGAGTAAAGGCTTTTAAACTCTCAATTCATGTCCTATGGTTGATATTTAAAGTAAAGAGATAAATCTAAACTCAACATTGTTATTAATTTAACATCAATTAATAATAGGATATCTTAGTTATCTTGGTCTGCGATTCTACTACTAATTTAGGTACTGAGGATTGTTGAGATAACTTAAGCTTTTTCTAGTTAGCTATATAGTAACATTTTTGGTGAATACCGTAACATTTTGGCATCTTTTAGTTCAAAAGATGGAAAGGCAAACGTCAGACTGTCATAATGTTGCTAAGATTGTCAATTACAGTGTGATCAAAAGATGGAAATGCAAACATCAGACACTGTCATAATATTGCTACGATTGTCAATTACAGTGTGATCTAGTCAAAGACAATCACACTGTCTCCGGATTGCAAATATCTATCCTGTACTTTGTATCCTGAATTCTCACTCCAGGGACTTACAAGTTCTCCGGTGTTTCTAAATGTGTATGCTGATGTCTTTATCAGGATTTTAATTATGCCGAGTTAGATGAAGTTCGAAAATACTATTGTCACGGTCACCATGGCGTTGATAAGGACGGAAGACCTGTTTACATCGAAAGAATAGGTAAAGTTGACGCAAGTAAGCTTATGCAGGTGACAAGTTGGGATCGCCTTGTGAAGTATCATGTGCAGGACTTTGAAAAAAGGGTTTTAATTAAGTTTCCAGCCTGCTCAATTTCTGCAAGAAGGCACATAGCTTCAAGTACAGTCATTTTAGATGTTCAAGGAGTGGTATTTTCCTTTTCATTTTTATACACGATAATATGGCCAAGTTTTAGTGCTGTTATATAAGCTTGTCACCTGCTTTTGGTATCTTCTCATTCAGGACTCAAAGAAGTTTGCTGGTTCTGTCGGAGAAGTTATGGATAAGATGAGGTTGATCGACACAAATTATTATCCCGAAGTAATTATCAAAAGAATTATGTCAAGTGGTCTGTAATAGTTACGTGGTTTTTTCAGTTTTTGGATAATTATTGTAAGTAATTTTCTGCAGACACTTCATCGGATGTTTATTATAAATGCTGGTCCTGTCTTTTGGATGGCCTGGAATGTTATTTGTAAAAGATATGTTGATCCTAAAACGTGCACTAAGATTCAGGCATGTTCACGGAGCTCACATCATTCTAATGTTATATCACTAGAATAGAAATTTCTTTCTATATATCTTGTTCTCTCTCCCTCTTTAACTTTTGTGTTTCGTTGTGTTCAGGTTCTTGGCAAAAAATACCAGAATAAATTGCTTGAAGTGATAGACAAGAGGTAACTCACAATTAATCCTGGTCGCATATATGTTGTTTATCTAAATGCTTCTCATTAGTAGTCTAATCATTCTTCACCTACTTCTGACGCTTGTTAGCGAGTTGCCAGAGTTTCTAGGTGGTGGTTGTACGTGTATGGATCAAGGAGGCTGTTTAAGATCTGATAAAGGGCCATGGAATGATCCTAATGTATTAAAGGTAAGGAGATGCTTTTTCCAAATTTTTAAATCTTAATTTGGTATATTCCAAACCTAATATTATTTGTTATACAGATGGTTCAGACTATTAAAGAACAATGTTCTAGACAGATAGAAAGCATATCAAAAAGTGATTATACACAGGTATGCTGTACTTGACCATGTGAATTTGTGCTCGCTAAAAACTTTTACTCTTCTTATTTACCACTGGGGGATTTTGAATATTAAAATTGATATAATGGTGCTTAGGTAATAGGGAATGCCACATCCATGACTGAGTCAGGAGCTGTAGGTGAGGAGATTACTGATCCTAAAAAGAAGAAGCGGCTTTCAGAACAAAAATTGAAACCTGCAAGTGATCACGTATGATCATCATAATGAATAGTGAACTTTTGGTTTATCATTTAGACATACTAAGCTAATTAATTCCTTCCAGGCGATATGAAAGGATTTCTGAAGCTAAGTATGCTTCCCTTTGATCTAATATAGTTAAAATGCTTCTGAAAATTGTTAATATTGCAGTTGGTTAGAACTGCCAGCCAGGTTAAGGGCCTCCCTGACTGTGAGGTTGATTCGTTTTATAAGACTGTCAACGAAAAAGCGAAGGCAGGAGAATCTCTCCAAGTATCCCACACTTCGAAAGGTTAGAAATCTATCCCTTCAAGTCTTCATTATTTTGTTTCGCTGTCTTGTTGTTCTTATAGATTTTGTACAGTATACAGTTTTCTGTAGATTGTGAAGCTAGCATTTAAACTTGTGGGTATGCTCATGCGCGTATAAGGCTTAATTGATCATTTTAAATGCAACTTGTATCTTGAACAACTTAGACCCACTATAAGCAAGCCTAAATATGTCGTGCCTACAACTGATTTACTATACCCTGTAATGGTTTTCTGGCACACTTCGTACCAGAGATGAGTCTTGTATCTGCACTAGTGAGTGACAAATTCAATCATGCATAATGGCTCTATACATGATACTTAAAAGTCTTGTATCTGCACTACTGAGTGAGAAATTCAATGATTCTTAAAAAAGATTTTCCAGTTATTCCAACATTAACACACTGCACACTTTTAGTTGTATGTAATACCAGATGAACCTTTGTCTAATGTTCATCTTGTTCAGTTTAGCTTGGTTTTCCGTCTATAGCATACATTTTAAAAAAACTTACAATTCTATGCAGAACGGCTTCATAGTATACATTTTAAAAATCTTACAATGCTATGCAGAAGGGCTTCATTTTTCAAAAACATCAACACTGAGAACACTTCTTGCTTCATTTTGCACCACACTTATTGTCGTCTGCATGGGAATTTCCACTTTCATCTGCTCGGTAATATCTCAGATGAACAGGATATGTGCACCTGCCGTTTCATCCGTGAAATCTATAGCACGGACTAATGAATTAGTAGATACTGAAGAACTCTATGATCCTCCAACCACTGACTTCCCTGGAGATAATAGGCAGTCTGATCCTGTCCAAAGAATTCATGAGCTAGAGAGAAAGGTAAACTTGTTGCTGGCCAGGTCATGTTCAATGCCAAGAAAGAGAGATGATTTACTTAATGCTGCTGTCCGCCGTGTGGATGCATTAGAAGCTGAATTAATTTCTACTAAGAAGGTAAGAGTTTTAATGATGAGACGTCATCCAATGGACGAGCTATTGCTTATTTGCTTGTGTTAGAGAGTAGCTTATTGCATTAATAGCTTAATGTTCTACTTTGGATATTCCTTTTTGGCAGGCATTGCATGAAGCTCTATTGAAGCAAGATGAAATTTTTGCATGTATAGATAGTGAAGAAGCGTCTATGTCCCCAGTAAGTCAACAAAAAACACATATTGTTTTGGTACATGTTTAACAAAAATTTAAATATTTACGCACACATATAACGAAACTCAAAACACGGACTTGGTCCATGGTAAACAGGGTAAAAAGGCAACGCGATGGTGCACGAGAAAATCTTTCAAGAAGCTGTACTAGATTAATCTCCACGGGAATGAACTGCATTGATTCTTCTCGGCAGTGAACCGTACTCATGTTTATTTGTAGCCTGTTTATTTGTTGCCTTGTAGCTTCTCTTCTTCAATCTAGCAATTATTTACCATCACTAGTATTTTCCAAGTAGCTTTTACATATGTACTTTAGTAAAAAATTTGGCATAAATCACTTAATATGTTAAATCGTTAGTTAGAACACTATAGTACATAATAAAAATTGGAAATTGATCATAAATAATCTTGAAAAATTGTCCAAAATAATCATTTTAGACTACATGTATATCCAATACACCCAATATCGGGTCTCCTGACCTTTTTGCCCACTGCATACGCCTATCTCTAAGGCGCATATCATTAACAAGCGGAACAGAATTCATCCCAGCCTTTCTATCAGTAAAACATAAATGAAAACCCCACTCCTTGTGCTGCTGCGATTCCGATCACTTGTTGCTGGTGTGTATCTCTATTACTATATAAGCATGGGGTATCAACTATCAAGTGGATACGTATCACTGCAATAACATATCCATTTGATACGTAAGTTCCATGAACGTAACATCTGTAAGGCTGAACCAAGTATTCATAGGAATACTAATCACCAATAGGCGCATCCAACAAATACTACTCCTGCAAAGGCGTACCCAGTATGTACCCAGTACATACTGAAGAACAATCGGCGTATCCAGTTGATATTACTCTCTGAACGATGTATATATGTACCGGATATTGCTTATGATTAGGCGTATCAATCTCCTTTTTGACCCAACCTATGGCGTATCAAGGTAGTACGACTTAACCAAGTTCTTTTCGAAATCTGCATAGATGTATCATGTTGATACTACTTAGTATAAGGCGTATCTAGCTTACACCGTTTGCAGGAGTTATAGCGTGACAGGTGTATACGCCCTTGCAAAAGACGTATCCGGATGGTGGATGTGGTTGCAATAAATCTATGGTTTAGTAGAGCATCTGATCGATACACCTTGTGAGCTGACGTGTATGGACTATACCACAACTGACCACAACTGATCCGATGTGTCTTCAAATGCGCCTTTTCCTGCAGCGTGTGTGGTGGGTATTTGAGGCGGTGTTCGCCGATAGAAGGTACTTATGAGACATTTTAATGCTATTAACTTGAAATTCATATTATATATGGATATAAAAGTGCAAATATATAAATATACATGTAGGTACAAAAAAAAAAGTAAGATAATTTCAAGACACAAAATTAAGAGAGAAGGCCCAAAATGCTTGGATTTCAAACCCCATGGTACGAATTACTGATTTGCGAAAAGATGGCCCGAAATACCCACGACACACAAAAAGGAAGAGATTCATAGAATGACAGAATGCATGTGGGAGATGTGTATCCGTAATACTGTAGCACGTCAGAACTCCCTTCTCTCTTGTCGGTGATTTTTGGTCGATTTTTGTCGCCTCCCTTGATCTCTCTCATGACACTCTCCCAATCAACATAACACTTATCGCATCCTCGTCCCCTTCCTCTTCCCCATGTCCGTTTCTGTGCTACAATCCTGCAGGGACTTGAACGAAGCTCGTCGGAACTTTTGAACTTGCCGAATTCGAGTTTTGGGTATTTAAAATCCGGCAAAACAAATGGTAAATCAGTGATATATGGTTGCAGATGATTGAAAGGCGAATCAAATGGTGTGTACAATGTAATGGGAAAGTTACACCTGAGAGAGAACGGAGAAATCGAAGTTATTGCCGGAATCGCCATTGTTCTGGAGAAGAAGCACGCGTCTCCCAAATGCGTGTCTTGAGATACGCTGTCGTATCTCAAGACACACACGTGCTGTTGAATTTCCAATTTACAAAACACACGCCTCTGTCACATGCGTGTCCCATACACGCGTGTCTTGTGGGTATTTAGGACCACCCCGAGCGCCCGTAGATATTTTGGACCAAATATTTCGAAATATGGATATTTAGGGCCATCATTCCAAAATTAAATTAAGAAATTTTATGATATGACTTAACTTATAATCTTATTATTTTACAAATATACTATTAACACGTTAAAATCACAATAAAACTTTCAATAATTGAAAAATAATTATTTTGATTTTATGAAACCTAATCAAATTTAAATGTACACGATTTATAACAATACAGAATTACCAAGTTGTAATCTTAATTTTTTTTCATTATACTTTTAATTAAAAAATTATTTTGATATATATACAAATTTGTTTGAAAAATATTTTGATATATTAACAGCTTGCACGGCTTCAACGCTAATATCACATTATAGATATAAAATCATTAGGTAACTATCAAGGTTATTACAGCATCATGTGCAAAGTTAAAAAAAGTCCCCTAATAACAATTATTAAAAATAAATGTAATTTGTCTATAGAATAATGAATTTCAATTTTATTTTTCTAACATTTTTCGAAACAAATGCATTAATAATAGATTTGTTATTAACATTTTTAAGTAAAATTT
Organism: Saposhnikovia divaricata; assembly: GCA_036435485.1. NCBI lineage: Eukaryota > Viridiplantae > Streptophyta > Magnoliopsida > Apiales > Apiaceae > Saposhnikovia > Saposhnikovia divaricata. The sequence goes on along the minus strand of CM071597.1, from coordinate 58,380,956 downwards.
TAATTTAAAATTAAAGTCCAAAATCATTTAGTCATTTAATCATATTATTGCCATGTATTCGAAGTTTTGAACATTATAATGTAAAAACAAATAAATTATACATGTAAATATTAGTATGTTTAACTCAAAGTAAAAGAATGTAAATATTAGTATGTTTAACTCAAAGTAAAAGAATGAAGGGATATTTACAGAAATATATATGTTTTTAACTTTTTTTTTTTTTTTTTACGTTTTTACTATTTTTAAAATGGTGTTCCAAATGTATACTTTCACTTTTGTAAATATACTACCGCCTTTGTTTTTAACTTCTATTTTTTTTAAAACTACGACCCATTTTCATCATCTTGTGTTGGTCTTCAGTCAGCTTCTCTCTCCGATCTCTGCCTCCTTTCTCCTCCGATCTCCGCCATCCACCAACCATCTCCGATCTCCGGCACCGCAGGTGGCCTGCCTATCCGTCGTAGCCTCCACCCCGACCTCCATCTCCACCTCCGACCCTCTCCTCGTCTACCTCCTCCCCTCATCTCTCTCAATCAAATCATTCACCGGCCACTGTCAAAACAATTAAGAGGCGTTTGGTTCAAGGTTAATGGATCTGGCTAATGAGATATTGGAATTTAATTCAACAGGGGCACATCGGAGTCGATGTTATTTCTATGCTCAATTTGGGAGAATTAGAGATTGGAAAGTTATGTATGAGCATTTGTTGAGGTCTAGATTTAGTGATTATCAGGTGATTTTGAATTATGTGGTGAATATGTATGCGAAATGTGTGTTTTCAGAGGAAGCACTCCAGGTATTTGATGAAATACGTGTGTGAGATATTGTGTCTTAGACTGCATTGATTACGGAATATTCGCAACACGAGAGGAATGGGGAAGCGTTGTGGTTGTTTCCGGAGTTGTGGAATGTGTTGGGGATTGATTCATTCTCAGTTTCCCATTCTCAGGTAACTCAATTCTTATGTTTATTTTTTCTTACTTTCAGTTTAATTTTTCCCAATTAATAATGTTCAATTGCACCAGGGTTTTTACTGCATATAAGTTTTTAATAAATTCCCCAACTATCTTGTGTTTACAGGCGTGTGTGAAACTCAAAAGTTATTGACCTTTAGTTCTCACCGCAATGCGTGAATCTGATTATAATATCATCATCTGGATGTACATGTAATTTGGCTACTAATCTTGTGCAGATTGACAACAATATTAAAATGTAACAACATATTATGTAGTGATAAAAAAAACCCCTACATTTCACTATTTTCTCTTCTTTCCGAAAAAGCCCAAGTCAATTTTAAGAAGCATTGCTCAAGTTCCAATAAATGGAAGGTAGTTCCCGTACTTTTTACAAAAAAGGGTTTGATCCCGTACTTGATTTAATTCCCTTCTATCACCTTAGTGTTCCGAGGGAAAAGAATCTAAAAGCCTTAATTAAATCTTTAACGCACTAACTTTGGCCATTAATATTTATTATTGTGATATATATAATTGTGCTAAAGCGTGATTTGTTTCCCTTCTATCACCTCTAGTGTTCCGGGGGAAATAAGTTGTTAAGCTTCTATTTATATATTTTGCGCACTCTTTTTTTCTAGTCCTCACACTTGTGAGTGATACTACTTTAAACGCATAATAGCGTGCCGAAAGCCGTTTATATATTTTCCGCACTTTTTATTCTCGTCCTCACACTTGTGAGTGATTTTTTCTTTCCGCACTTTTTCTTCTCGTCCTCACACTTGTGAGTGATTTTACATTCCGCACTATTTTAACGCATAATAGCGGCCCTCGTTTTATCCTATAGATAAGCCGAGTTACTTTTACGTACGTGTGCGTTTATTTGTGTGTTGTGTTTAATTGGCCAAATAATATTAAAGTGCAAATTGTTAAAGTAATATTGTAACACTCTCGTTTAAATATAAATACGAATAGTCTACAACAAGACTATATCGAACGAGAAGTTGTTTATCAAAGATTCTTTAGCTATAAAGCTCATCAAGGACTTGATTTATACAATACTTCGAAAATAGACGTATTTTCAACAAAGAAGTAATTGTAAGTATACTTCGATCTTTATAAAAGACGAGCCAAAGTATACGATTATAAAACCTTATAAGCCTACGAGCTTAAAGGAAATAATCAAGATTTACAAACTCCGAGATATATTTAAATCTCACTATACGGAGTATTGTATTATAAAGTCATAAGCAAATAAAGCTTATTGAACTTACTTTAATTAATATTCGGGTAAGAATATTATAGTCACCTTAGGACATATTAAGTCCAAACCTCTGTTTATATTAGGGTTTGTTTCGTAGATATTGTTTTCTAAGTTTTGCAGTGAGGTGAAGTTGAAGTGAGGTGATTCTCGTTCTAAGACCCAAGTCCTAGGCATTAACGGGGAGTTAGTGGCCTTTGCACCGTGAAGAAGAGGAAAGACCCAAGACCTTGCATCTAAGATCCAAGACCGGAAAAAATGAGGAATTCAAAGACGACACCAAGGGTTCTACATCAAATTTGAAGAAGTAGCGGGGAGTTGTTGTCTAAGATAAGTTGTGTAGGTTTTTCACAACGACTTTGAGGGTGTAACGGGGAGTTACAAACCAAGATGAGTCTTGTGGGTTTTTATATTTATTGTGAGGTAGTGTCTCGGAGATACGTACCAAGACCAATATTTATAGGGTTGTAAAGGCTTCTCCGCCTACTAAAGGAGCGAGTTATTTTTAAGGGAAAATCTCGAGTCCGGAGAGGAGCTCGGGGACTGGAGTAGGGGTGAGCGAATCCATTAGGGGTTGCGCCATCGCGAACCAGGATAAAATCTCCTGTGTGGTATTTTCCTTCCTTGTCTTTTATTTCTGCACTTATAAACTGCATAACGACTCGGTAAAGTTTTAAAAAGGGAAAATTATTTTAAAACGCCATAATAATTTTTAAATTGGTAATTAAGCTATTCAACCCCCCTTCTAGCTTAATATAGCCCTCTTACGGGACCTATCAATTGGTATCAGAGCGGTACTTTTTAACGTGTTTGTTGAGTGATTTGCAGATTTACAGGCATAACAAAAAGTGATCATACATGGCGTATCTAAATACCATTTGTTGCGGTGAAGGCCTATCTAGCTCTCGCCCTCCTCTATTTGATGGCACCAACTTTGCAACGTGGAAAACGAGATTTCGCATCTATGCTAGATCTCAAGGAGTCAACGTGTGGATGGCCATAGAAGACGGAGTTGTCATTCCTACCGAAACAATTGACGGTGTCATTGTTGAAAAGAAGGTTAGTGAATACACTCTTGCCGAGGAAAATATGATGAATGTAGCCGCAAAAGCGGAAATGGTTCTCACAAGTGCACTTGCAGAAAAAGAATATAAAAGAGTAAACAATTGCAAGTCCGCACAAGAAATGTGGAACAAATTAGTGGTTACCTACGAAGGAACCATTGATATAAAAGATTCTCGAATGGATACTTTAATCCACGAATACGAGAACTTTAAACTCCAAGAAGGAGAAAATATCATCGATATGGAAACATGGTTTACTCGTATAATCGATGAATTATCTCAACTCGGAAAGAATTATTCTCGAAATGAGAAGAACCGAAGAGTTCTTAAGTCTTTACCTCCTAGTTGGAAGGTTAAAGTTACTACCATAAAAGAAATGCATAATCTCAATGATTATGACATTGATAGTTTATTCGGGAATCTTCGTGCATACGAAGAAGACAATATTCCGGATAAGGTCATTCCTAAAGTGGAAGACAAAAAGAAAAATATGGCGTTAAAAGCTATATTAATCGATGAAAATGAAAACGACGAGGAGTTAAACGAAGAACTCCAAGATCTCGATGAAAGCGAAATTGCTTTACTAACGAGACAACTTCGTCGTGTGCTACAAAGCAAGGCTCAAAGATACGGAAAAGGCTTCCTTAAATCAAACAATCAACAAAGAGTTTTTAACTCTAAAGGAAGACCTAATTACTCTCAAAATTATAGTCCTAACTATAAGAGTAATATTCCAACAACAAGCTATAACAAAGGCAAAGGCACTCAAAATACAAATGCCTATAATAATGCCAACAACAATAATAATCCTCCTTACACTCCTCCAAAATATAAAGAACAAACTCCGGAGGAAACACAAGAAGTGTGTTTCGAGTGTAAACAACCGGGTCACTTCAAAAGAGAATGTCCAAAGCTTGTTAAAAAAAGAATTCTCGTGGCGGAAAACGGTTGGGATCTAAGTGAGGATGAAGAAGCTCCGGAAGCTAGCGAAGAAATTGTCAACTTGTGCTTAATGGCTATCGGGGATGAAGCCACTTCAACGAGAGCCTCCACTTCTCATCAAGAGGTAAGTTCTAATCTCAACTACATCTTAAATAAATTGCAATTAGATGAATCTAACTTGAATCTAGTTGATATGAGCAAATATGATTTAATTGAGCTTGTAGTAGGTATCAACAACAAATATAAAGACGTTGATAAAAGGCTTCATCTATTATGGGCCGAGAAAATGAAACTCGAAGAAATGCATCATACGCAAAGTAAAGAGTTCACTCGAATGATGGATTTAAAAATCCAAAATGAAAATGAAATCATGTCCTTGAATGACCAAAATCATCACTTAAAAAGTGAGGTCAATCAATTAAAGGAAAATGCTCTCAACCATGAAGTAGAAAATGTGGCTCTAGTACTTCAAGTTGAAGAGTTGGAAAATGTGAAGTTACAACTCAACGACAACATTAGTGCACTTAATGTTGATCTTTTGAACTTAAAGATTCAAAACGAATCGATTGTTCGAAATAGTGTAACATCTCAATCTCATGAAAACAATCTTGAAAAAGAGAATGAGCTTTCACAAATCTTTGAGTTAAAAGAAAAGAAACTCCAAGAAGAAACTCAAAGAGTGAAGGAAGAAAATTTTAAACTCATATCTCAAGTTATGGATCAAGCAAGATTCTTTAACAACAAGATTGATGCCTTAGAAAGAGAAAAAGAAAACCTTGAAAAGGTTGTTCAACAATTTACAAAAGGCAATGAGATGTTGAATAGAATGGTACACACTCAAGTACCCCGTAACCGTGAAGGTTTGAGATATGATAGGAACGCTCCCCCTGTGCGAGACGTTCAACCAAGAGTGCAACCTATAGTAGCTCCTCCTCAACCACAAACACTAAAATGCACATATTGTAACAAAGATGGACATTTAGTCTTTGATTGCAAATACAAGAGTGGTGAGATTAAGGGGAAGCATGTTTGGATTCGTAAAGGATCTAACCCACATGAGACGGTTAAAAGACAAGTACCATTTAGTAGAGTCGCTCATAATGATCAAAGGCAACAAAGGTTTCAACAACCTAGAGTGTTTCAAAATGGAAACACAATGTATCATAACAATGCTAGAAGATATGCATCTAGAAATCATTATGTCCCTAATCGAAATATCTATCCTCAAAATGCTCCCTACTTTGCAAATAATAGATACAACGGACATCGTACTAACTATGGATTTTATGATCATACTAGACCTACATATCATGCTAGACATTATGCTTCTAGAAATCTATACGTACCTAACAATGATTATCCAATGCCTAGATACTATCATGCTAATGTTGATTATGATGTACTAACCCCAGGACCCTCAAGAAGAAAGGGTACCTATAAGTTTAATTGATTTATTTTGTAGGTTTGTCTTGCCGCGAAACAAGACATGTGGTACCTTGATAGTGGTTGTTCGAGACATATGACGGGTAACGAGTCATTATTAAACAACATTAAAAAGGTCACTGCGGGAAATGTCACATTTGGAGATAGTAGTAAAGGCATCATTGTCGGCATCAGAGACATCGGAAATAGTCACTTCAAGATTTCAAATGTACAACTAGTCACGGGACTAAAATACAATCTTCTCTCGATAAGTCAACTTTGCGACAATGATTACAAGGTAATCTTCTTTACTACTCATTGTTGTATTTTGGATAAAGATTGGAAATTAATTCTCACTTGCCCTCGAAATAAAAATGTCTACACATGTGACATGAGCAAGAATGAGAATGTATGCCTAATCACAACAAACGATGACCCTTGGTTATGGCATCGAAGATTAGGACATGCAAACATGAAGTTGATTAAAAATATATCAACTAAAGATCATGTACGAGGTATACCAAAATTGAATTATCAAAAAGATCATACTTGTGAAGCTTGCGAAATTGGAAAACAAATTCGAGCATCTCACAAAGCTAAGTTCATGGTATCAACCTCTAGACCTCTCGAGCTTTTACACATGGATCTTATTGGTCCGGTTCCAATACAAAGTCTCGGAGGCTGTTTATACACGTTAATAATCGTTGATGATTATTCACGATTCACGTGGACGGAATTTCTAAAATCTAAAAATGATGCTTTTGAATCTTTCTCTTCTCTATGCAAAAAGATTCAAAATCAACAAAATAGTACCATAGTCTATATACGAACGGATCATGGTAAAGAATTTTAGAATTCCAGTTTTACGAACTTTTGTGATGAAAATGGAATCATACACAACTTTTCCGCTCCATACACTCCTCAATCAAATGGAGTTGTAGAAAGGAAAAATCGAACACTACAAGAAATGGCAAGCACTATGCTAAATGAATATCGTCGACCTAAATATTTTTGGGCCGAAGCGATGTCTACTTCTTGCCATATTCTTAATCGGGTTTTGCTACGACCAATATCTCAAAAGACTCATTACGAGCTTTATTTTGTCAAAACACCGAAACTAAGTTACTTTCGAGTATTCGGATGCAAATGCTTCATATTAAACTCGAAAGACTATCTTACCAAATTTGATCCTAAATCAAGTGAAGGTATATTTCTCGGATACTCTACAAATAGCAAAGCCTATCGAGTATTCAATCTTAAAACACTTGTGGTGGAAGAATCAATGAATGTTGCATTTGATGAAAGAAAACCACCATCAAAGTACAAAGATCTTGTTGAAAACGATAATGTTGAACAAGACGATGTAGAAAATATTATTCGACTATTCGAAAATATGGATCTTGGAACTCCCATCCCTAGAAATCCATTAGAATTAGCCGAAACGGAAGTAGAACTTCCAAAAGAAATTCCTATTATTAGAAGTCATCCACTAGATAATGTTCTTGGAGACTTAAATAAAGGAGTTCAAACGCGGTCACAAGTACAAAACGTTGTGAATCATCTTAGTTTTCTATCACAAATAGAACCTAAGACCGCTAAAGAAGCTTTACTAGATGAGGATTGGATCTCGGCTATGCAAGATGAATTACTACAATTTACTCGTAGCAAAGTTTGGGAACTTGTTCCAAAACCCAAAGATACTTCAATAATTGGAACCAAATGGGTATTTAGAAATAAGTTAGATGATAATGGAACGGTTGTTAGAAATAAAGCGAGATTAGTCGCTCAAGGCTATACCCAAATGGAAGGGATAGACTTTGATGAAACTTATACACCCGTAGCACGAATCGAATCAATTCGAATGCTATTAGCTTACGCGTGTCATAAAGATTTCAAGGTATACCAAATGGATGTCAAATCGACCTTCTTAAACGGGATATTAGAAGAAGAAGTTTATGTTAAACAACCTCCCGGTTTTGAAGATGCCACGCATCCGGAGTACGTATACAAATTATACAAAGCTTTATACGGCTTAAAACAAGCCCCAAGAGCTTAGTATGAAAGGTTGAGCAAGTTCCTATTAGAAAACAATTTTAAAATGGGAACGGCCGATAAAACCTTATTTACAAGACAAGAAAAAGATGATATCTTGCTTGTACAAATATACGTAGATGACATCATCTTTGGGTCAACCAATGATGCACTATGTAAAGAATTCTCTCATAATATGAGCAAAGAATTCGAAATGAGTATGATGGGTGAATTAAATTTCTTTCCAGGTTTGCAAATTAAGCAAACGGATGAAGGCATACATATTTCACAATCGAAATATTGTAAAGAAATGCTAAAGAAATTTGAAATGGAAAATTCAAAACCCATCTCTACTCCCATGTCGACTTCTGATAAATTAACAGAAGATCCCAACGGAATACCCGTTGACACTTAGAAATAGCGAGGCATGATTGGTAGCTTGCTATACATTACCGCAAGTCGTCCCGATATTCAATATAGTGTCGGTAAGTGTGCTAGATTTCAAGTAGCACCAAAAGAATCTCACTTATCCGCGGTGAAACAGATATTGAGATATTTAAAAGGAACCAATGACGTAGGTCTTTGGTATCCAAAAGGAGTACCATTCGACTTAGTATGTTTTTCTGATTCGGACTATGCCGGGCATTTAGTCGATAGAAAAAGTACAAGTGGTACATGTCAGTTTCTGGGTGGATGCCTAGTATCTTGGTTTTTCAAGAAACAAAATTCGGTATCTATTTCCACTACGGAAGCCGAGTATATAGCGGCCGCAAAATGTTGTGCTCAAATATTATGGATGAAGCAAACATTAGCCGACTATAATACTAAATTTGATGTAATCTCAATCTTATGCGACAACACGAGTGCTATTGATCTTAGCAAGAATCCCGTCTTACATTCAAGATCTAAGCATATAGATGTGAGACATCATTTCTTACGTGATCATGTCAATAAAGGCGATATAAAGATGACTCATATCGAAACTGAGTACAATCTCGCAAACATATTCACGAAACCATTGAATTCCGAAAGATTCACTAAACTCCGTTTGGATTTAGGAATGTTGGAAATTCCAAAATAATGGTTTATATTGATATATAAATATTATAAATATTTATATATTTTTGTGAGAAAATTTATCATTATTTATAGTCATCTCACGAAAAAGATATCTTTCCGGATGATTAAATCTCTAAAACTCAGATTCATCGATAATGATAACATATGAAACTTTATCGATCGGGTTTTATCGAGAACTTAATTTTCCCACGGTTAAAGATAAAACTATTCGAGTAAATATTTATCGAAATTGATTTCGAAAATATTTTTGAGATACTAAATAAATGATATTTATCTCAAATACAAGGAATCAAAATATTAGTATAATTACTAGTATTAATATCTAACATATTATTATTACTATATAATAATTGTTATTTATTTATAAACTTATTTTTGAAAAAATATATATATATATATTATTTTTAGAATATTTTGTTTATTTTCGACCCAGTCCATGTTAAATGGCCCAGCCCAACTCAGTTTGACCCAATCCAACACCTTAAAAACCCTACAATCGTGACCATTCATCACAAGGATGGTTTAATCCTGGCCTTTGGTTTGTAAAATATATATACTAAAATTTTACACAAATCTCATTTGTGTGAAGTACTGTTCAGCCGCTTGAGTCTCTGTTCTCTCTCGAACCCTAATCTCTATCTCTCGCCGCTTTCTCAAATCTCTTGATTTAACCCTAATTTTCTTCTAAATTAGCATCTCTAAACACTGGATCGAGTCTTTCTATCATCATTTATATCGATTAATCCAAGAATCGATATGAATTACAGCTGAGTTAGGTTAGAGAAACATGGTTTTGATAATAAGTCATTTTCGTATCAATCGATCTTGATCTGTGGCTCAAAACCAACAGATATATACATATATACACTATGTATACACACACGATTGCACTAATTCAATTTATCAGCGTTTTATTCAAAACCCTAATTAGTTCTTCAAGATTTTATGCAGGAATGATAAAGATAGCACAAATAAATGGCTTTACTGTGATGATTAGCCACGAATCGAGTTTCGTGAGAACTTGAATCGTTGGAATCGACGCGACTCAGTGAGCCAACTCGGTGAGTCAACTCGGTGACTCAACTCAAACTCGTGCGAGTTTAGAGTTTTAGGACTGGTAAGTACTCGAGAAGACAACGAGGCCTCGAGCAAAGGTATAACTTCGGTTAAACTCACTAGCTTGCGTGTTCTCTGTGAAATCTATGTGATTACATGATTTATTTTGCTTGAACTATCGTACTTGATGATATGGTCCTCATTTTTAAATGAATGTATGGGTGAATCGTTTTGATTCGTATATCAAATTGGGCTTTGATACATCTGGATTCTCGAAGTGGTAAAAACAAACTGATATAACTCGAATCTTGTGTAAATTTAATATATAAGTATGATGATTCACTGTTTTGGATATTTGAAGTCACTACAAGTGGAATAATGCTGATCTTGGCAGTTAAGAATACTTGCTGATTTAATATGTCATTACTTGAGACTAAAAGTGTGAAATTTGACTAAGTCAATTATCTGTGCTGATTTAATAAAATTTGCAGGTTATGGGATATTATATGATTGTTAAGTACTTTATATGTCTGGATTGTGTTCTTTGACTTGGTCAACTGAGTAACTTGAGAAATTGATGTAACTTATCTTGGTTCTCTCCTTAGTCTAACTATGGTCTGTATAATATTGACAGTACTAAATGTGGCCTCTAAAATGAAATGTGCTAATTATGTATGACCTGGATGTTTAGTATTATAACTGTGTTAACTAGGCTTGCAATTCTAGTTACTATATCTAGTCATGCATACACTCACACACTTGCCCTCACTCAAAGACCTGGCTAGGGATCCCTTTGAGAACCCTAGTATCTGGACACTGGGGTGCAACGGCCACTTAGATAAATTAGGATTCATACTTTGCATGATTATTACTTGTTTTAATCCAAAACTGTATTATGTGAAGTGGTGTATGTGTCCTGTTTTGTGATACATCTCATGTCTATGTTGCTTGACTTGGTCAATACATGATATGTGCTTCTTAAATGAATGGAAGATTGTGGTCTGGTGTGCAGAGTCTCTATCAACCAATCATTTGTCATATATATTGCCTGGTATCATTAATATATTCTTATAGTACTAAAAGTAAACTTGGCATTAAATGAAAGGTGAGCTCATCAGACTTTAGTGTGACGCCCCAAAAATTCACCACCTGTGGACTTGGGTCGCCACTTACCGCCAATACCTGTCTTAATCCAAGAAACATTACAATACATAATTATCATAAGGGCTTTATCGTACAACAGTGGTTCCATCCCACAAGTCCAAGCACCGACACATCTCTGAATAGTACAACATAATAATAATTATACAAGATATCGTTAGATACGCCAAGCATAGGCAGTCTTCGACAGGGTCGTCGCCTTAGAGGAAAGCATACTAGTTTGACTTCGTGCCCTGGTGCATTTTCTCCTTCCCCTTGAAACGAGAGGTTTCGCCTTTTTCCAACTTTACTGAAAAACAATATTAACAACAAGAGTGAGCAACTAGGTGCTCAGCAAGTCCACTGACTCGCTCTCTCACTAATAATGGAAAAATGGAAAGAAATCAACTTTGATCAAGAAAGATTCTCATTTGCTGGCAATGTGCCTTGATAATGATAACACTTACTGATAGACAATAACAATCTATCTCAGAACAAAGAAGTTGAAATTGAAAAGCTTGAGATACTGGTCTTCCGCCTCTACGATACCCCACAGCGCGATCAACCGCTGTGTCGCAAGTACCGTACACCCATGATACCCCATAGCACGATCACTACTATGTCGCAAGTACCACAATATCATTCTGCTAGCGTAAAGGTGGTTGAAAAGTCCACCTGGCAACATTTGTGCCAAAATATAAACATTCTCTTTCGATACCACGAGTTTAGATTTTCCCCGTGTTGATCTGAAAGAAACCCATGGGCCATCTCCCATGTTGACCAGTGGATTATACGATTATTCCTCCGAATAAAATTGATTGATTTGGATTCATATTCACTTTTGGCCGATCGCCAGTCTACTTTGTACAAAACCGACCTGGACAATAGGCCGTCACAATAATCTCAAAAGGAACTAATTTATTGTATTGACACAAACAATATGTCAATTCAAGACAATAAAGTAGCAACCTTGAACAAGAAAGGTTCGTGGATCAGAATAATCTTGTGGAGTCGTCTTGAAATAATAAAACGACCTGATACGGAATGAAACTTCTAAATACGTTGGAGTAGGTAATTTAGAGGAACTTCTGATGATATACCCTTCATCTCTACACTATTCTACGTATATCTACTTTGATTCGAACAATGAATCAAATTTAGTTATCGAAATAAAGTTTATCGGATATGAACAATAGATCCGTTTGAAGTCAATAAAGATCTAACTACCTCGATATATGAGTGTAATTATAACTGAATAATATTCAAGGGTCATCTCGAACAATAAGGTGCCCTAGAATTCAATCAATTTACGTTCTATAAATTTTAGAGAGCATTTCTATAATTTTCTAAATAAATAATTGATAACAGAATATTTTATCACGAACTAGCAATTTAAACAGATAATTCAATATCATAATATCTCAGCATATCTCGAAATTTTTCAAAAGGAGTGAGGGTCAGAAGGAACTTGCCTCGATCTCGAAGTGTGGGAAATGCAGAAAAGATTTATACTCTACCCTTGGGCTCGACTTCGGTCTACGGCTCGAGAATTAGGCACTAACAAAGTCAACCAGAAAATACGTGAGCGATTCTCCAGAATAAAATACTTCCCAGCCGATAATAATAATTAAATATAATAATAACATAACTCTCGAAAATCTGTTCGATAATTAACGGATAATAAACCCCGGATAAATAAGTCTCTCTTCGAACCACAAAATAAACCCGCAAGATTTATCGTAAATCCGACTTAATATGAAAATACGGCTACGACGATACTCCGTGTCTTACGTCTCGTAAATAATTTAACTTTCTAATTATTCTCAAAATAATCCGACAATCCATTTTTATTCAATTAAATCCGTAATTAATATTATTTCTATTTATAGAAAATCGTACTTCCATTAATAGAAAATCCCTAATTTTATTCCATTTCGCTAACTAATTTCTCTTTTATTTTAATTCTCGTAATTAACTTAATATCCAAATTTTAGCCTCTGAAAGTAATTCGGTTCGACCCGGTTACTTAAAATAATCCGAATAGCTGTTATACGCCTTCTAAATAAGTACCGCCTTTTACTCTAATTATTCTTCGTTTTATCGACAAAATAATAAATTCTCCGATTTCCGTCCAAAATCATAATTTAACTCTTTTTAAATAATTAATAAACTAGTCCAATTTATTAAACTCTTTATTTAATTAATTACTATATTATTAAACTCTTTTTATTCTTACGATTTAATAAATCAATTATTAATACAAATTTTAAAACAAACACCTCTTTTATTTAATTAATTATCTCATTATTAGTTTTATTATTTTTATTATATATATATATATATATATATATATATATATTCTCATTATTAATTCTTTTACGATTACAGACGACAGAAAGAAAGAACACGACGACGCGTGGGGCCCACGCGCCACCACCGTCGTTCGGAAAACTGCTACCCCTGCACTGACTCCTTTCTCCTGATCAATCTCTCTCTCACATTCCTCTACCAATCTCTCTCTCTGTCTCTAACAATCTCTCTCTCGTCGAAGTCTCTCCACAATCTTCTCGTGTCTCCCTCATGTCGTCTCTCTCCCTCAAGCTTTCCATCACTCCCCTCGCCCCTAATCTCCCTCATCCCGAAACTCCCCTCTCGTTCACTCTACGGCAACAACACACTCATCCCCCTCTTATAATACCGACAACACAACACAACAAACTCTCTGTGTCGCCCCTATTACGATCCAAACACAACCAAAGCCTCGCTCGGAACCTCTCGTCTCAATCGAAATCTCTCCTCCCTTATACCTCCGTCAACACGGTTATAGCCATAGCCATCTCGACCCAAACCACTTACGACCATCACGCGACTGTCCACCGTGACCAAATCCTCCGCCAACACGCTCCCGTCGACCCCCTTTTATCTCCGACAACACAACACAATATTCTCTGTCTCGTCCCTCTCCTCTACTCGACACCAACACACACCACCACGTCTCTCACCCCTGTCTTCTTCAACATCGACAACATCAACACTACTACCTCTCCCTCTCTTCTTCGATTCCATCGAATCATCACCACCCAAATTGATACAACTCTCCGATTCAACAACATCGAAACACACAACACCCAAACAAATCCCTCATAAGACAATCAATCGGAAGAACAACACGAACTTAATATACAAATCAAACCCACAAGCACCATAAACGAATTCGAAAGAAAGAAAAGAAGAAAATAAAAAAAAACAGAAAGAAGAAGATAACTACCTGATGGTTTAAAACAATGGCCGGGTTTTTGTTTAAAAGGGACAGGGACCGTATGGCTTAATCAGGAAAGAAAAGGAGGAATTGTGGTGTTTTTAGAGAGATAGAATAATGGTGTTAAGTGTTGATCCGGTTAGTCAAAAAAACGATTTGGCTTTTATTCTCTGTTTCTAAAACTGTAAAGGGGACAAAACGTGGGTGACATAACAAAAAAAATTGTGCTGGAATGTTTCGTGTATTGTAAAAGAAATGTTGTGTTTTGTGATAGAATATTTTTGTGTTTGGTGAAAGAAATGTTGTGTTCCGAAAATAGAATTTGTTGTCTCCTCCTCGTGTTTAACGACCCGATCAGATAAAACCGAAACATTAGTATCGTCGTTATTCCTGCTGGATAATTAAAACGAGACCCAAATTCGTTTTCTAAAATAAATTCTGCGATAAAAATTAATATCCGTCCAAAATTAAAATCCTATTTTCCTAAATATTCTTATTTTAATAAATACCTAATAATTATAAATAAATAGATATAATAAATATTTATTTACATATGAATATAAAATTTTAAAATTTAACCAAAAATACGCTAATTAAATATATTAACGTATTGACCTTAAATAAATTTAAATAACGAGTAGAAAATATTATTCGAAAATTTGCGGTTATTACAGCCTTCCCCCCTTATAGGATTCCGTCCTCGGAATCAAGACTACGCACTAAACAATTCAGGATACTTAATTCGCATTTCGCTTTCTAATTCCCACGTAGCTTCTTCCACTTGATGATTTCTCCAAA
Source organism: Saposhnikovia divaricata (assembly GCA_036435485.1). NCBI lineage: Eukaryota > Viridiplantae > Streptophyta > Magnoliopsida > Apiales > Apiaceae > Saposhnikovia > Saposhnikovia divaricata. The sequence continues at coordinate 58,365,953 of CM071597.1, read as the reverse complement.
GTACTTTCACCAGATTAATTTACTTAGTCCTTAACTCTTGCACCTTGTGATCTAGAATCTGTACTGGTTGCTCTTCGTATGTCAGATCAGGACGAATTTCCACTGGTTCGTATGCTATGACATGTCTAAAATCGGAATGGTATTCTCTTAGCGCGGAAACATGAAATACGTCATGAATATGTTGGAGGTCTGGAGGTAAGGCCAACTGGTAAGCTAGGGGTCCTATCTTCTTGAGAATCTCAAAAGGTCCAATATACCTGGGACTCAACTTGCCTTTCTTTCCGAATCTCATAACTCCCTTCCAAGGTGAAACTTTTAGCATCACTTTATCTCCCACTTCAAATGCTCTGTCTTTTCTCTTCTGATTCGCATACTTCCTCTGTCGATCCTGAGCTGCAACTAACCTTTTTCGAATCACTTCGGTTGCTTGCTTAGTTTGTTGAAGTAGTTCTGGCCCTAGTATCTTTCCTTCCCCAACTTCATCCCAGTATAACGGTGATCTGCACTTTCTTCCGTATAGCGCTTCGTATGGTGCCATGCCTATGCTGGAGTGGTAACTATTGTTGTAAGCAAACTCGACTAGGGGCAAATGCTCATCCCAACTTCCTTTGAAATCAAGTGCACAGGCTCTCAACATATCTTCAACTGTTTGAATTGTTCTTTCGCTTTGTTCGTCGGTCTGGGGGTGATATGCAGTACTCAGATTTAACTTCGTGCCAAGACATTCTTGAAAACTTTTCCAAAATCGAGAAGTAAAACGGGCATCCCTATCAGATACAATTGAAACGGGCACCCCATGACGAACCACAATTTCCTTTAGGTATAGGTTCACCAATCTTTCAACGGAGTACTTATCACTGATTGGTAGGAAATGCGCAGACTTAGTGAGTCGGTCAACAATAACCCAAATTGCATCATGGCTGGCTCTAGTTCGGGGCAATCCTACGACAAAATCCATGGTAATATGCTCTCATTTCCATTCGGGTATCTCTAAGGGTTGTAAAAGTCCACTTGGTCATTGACGTTCTGCCTTCACTTTCTGACAGGTTAAACACTTACTTACCCATTCTGCAATCTCTCTTTTCATGTTTGGCCACCAATAGTTTTGCTTGATATCCTGATACATCTTCGTGCTCCCGGGATGAATAGAGTACCTCGAATTATGTGCTTCGCTCAAAATCTCTTCCTTTAATTCTGCAACATTCGGTATCCAAATTCCAGAAGCAAATCTTTTAATTCCCTTAACATCCTTTGGACTTTGAAATTCTTCTCCTGTTAACTGATCCCTCTCTTCTTCCATCACTTTCTCTTGACAACGACGAATCTTTTCGATTAATTTTGGTTGTAAGGAGATTTCATATATTCTTTCATTGGTTTGAACATGAATCTTAATCTCCAAGTCAAATCTCTCAATTTCTTTGATCAATTCCTTTGACGATACTACCATCTTAAGTCTTTCTTTTCAACTTAGCGCGTCTGCCACCACATTGGCCTTCCCTGGATGGTAATTAATCGAACAATCATAGTCCTTGATTAATTCTAACCACCGCCTCTGTCTCATATTCAATTCTTTCTGGGTGAAGATATATTTTAGACTCTTATGATCCGTATAAATCTCACACTTTTCTCCATATAAATAGTGTCTCCAGATCTTTAATGCAAAAACAATCGCAGCTAATTCGAGATCGTGAGTTGGGTATCTTATCTCATAATCTTTTAGCTGTCGAGAAGCATAAGCAATTACTTTTCCATGCTGCATCAATACATATCCTAAACCCTTATGGGAAGCATCACTATAGATTACAAAATTTCCCGTATCGTCTGGTAACGTCAAAACCGGGGCAGATGTTAATCGTCTCTTAAGTTCTTGAAACTTTCTTCACACTTGGGCGTCCATTCAAACTTCTCATTCTTTCTGGTAAGCTTAGTCAATGGTGTAGCTATCTTTGAAAAATCCATTACAAATCTTCGCTAATATCCTGCTAGTCCAAGAAAGCTTCTTACTTCTGTTGGAGTCTTTGGCCTTTCCCAATTTGCAACAGCCTCCACTTTCGCAGGGTCAACCGAAATTCCTTCACTGCTCACAATGTGTCCTAGGAATTGAACTGTACTTAGCCAAAATTTGCACTTAGAGAATTTCGCATATAACCTTTCCTTGCGTAAAGTTTCCAACACTATTCGGAGGTGCTCAGCGTGTTCTTCTTGATTCTTAGAGTAAATCAAGATGTCATCAATAAATACAATCACGGACTTGTCCAAATATTTCTTGAATACGCGATTCATCAAATCCATGAAAGCAGCTGGAGCATTCGTCAATCCAAATGGCATCACTAGAAATTCGTAATGTCCATAGCGAGTCCTAAAGGCCGTCTTTGGTACATCTTCAGGTTTGATCTTCAACTGTTGATAACCCGATCTAAGGTCAATCTTAGAAAAATAAGTTGCTCCCTTAAGCTGATCGAACAAATCATCAATTCGTGGCAAGGGGTATTTATTCTTGATCGTCATCTTGTTTAGTTCTCGATAATCTATGCACAATCTCATAGATCCGTCTTTCTTCTTCACAAATAACACTGGAGCTCCCCAAGGGGACACGCTGGGTCGAATTACGCCTTTGTCTAATAGTTCTTGCAGTTGTGTGGCCAACTCCTTCATCTCAACTGGGGCCATTCGGTATGGTGCCTTTGAAATCGGTGCAGTTCCAGGGGCAAGATCGATAGTGAATTCTATTTCTCGGTCAGGAGGTAATCCTGGTAATTCTTCAGGAAAGACATCCTCAAATTGATTCACTATAGGAATTTCGTCAATAGTAGGGGCTTGTTCTCGCTATCAACCACATGAGCTAAGTATGCTTGACATCCTTGCCTTAGTAGCTTCTTTGCTTGGATCATAGTCAGAAAATTACGGGTCGGTTTCCTTCCGCGAAAATGTATTCTCTTGCCGTCCGATGCCTTTAAACTAACCCACTTATGCCGACAATTGATTTGCGCATCATATCGTGCTAACCAATCCATTCCAAGAATTATATCAAACTCCCCTAGGTTAAAGGGAAGAAGATTTGCATCGAAGCGTTGTCCTTGAATTTCGATTCCGCAATCTGGGCATATCTGATCTACAGGAACTTTTTCCTGATTTGCTACTTCTATAATCAAGGTCTCTCCTAACGGTACAGACTGAATATTTAGTTTGTTCATAAAACTCTCCGATATGAAAGATCTTGTTGCTCCCGAGTTAATTAAAACACATGCATCTACAGAATTTACTAAGAGCGTACCTACAATCACATCGTTATCGGCAATAGCATCCTTCACTGTCATGTTGAAAGTACAGGCCGTTGGCTTGTTGCTAGAAGGTGCCATCAATCTAGGTACAGTGGTCTCCTTTGGTGGTGACCTGCAATCTCGTGCCATGTGTCCCTTCTTCCCGCATTTGAAACAAGTAGTTGCCTTCTCCCTCTCCTTGCAGTTGGAAGAATAATGGCCTTTCTGTCCACAAGTGTAGCACACAATGTTGGCAAGGTTACACGGTCCTGGGTGCTTCCTTCCACAAGTGCCGCATTCAGGTAATGGCGGCCTTCCTTGAAGTAAATTTGCTGTCTGAGGGGGTCTGAACTTCTGGTTGTTCCCCCTAGTGTCCTGGTTCCCAACTCTCCATACGTCATTGCTTCTCTCTTCCCGTCTCACAAACGGTTTCTTTCCATTTCGATCATCAGGCCTTCTCTCAAAACTAGATCCATGATTCTGAAACTTTCTTTTCTTGATATCCTTATCCTTCGAGTACAATTCAGAACCACTTTCAACAATGGATGCTTTCTGAACCAAAGTCGCATAGTCGGTGATTTCTAGTACCGCAACTCGATTCTGGATCCACGATTTCAGCCCTAGCCGGAAACGTTTAGCCCTCTTTTCTTCGGTATCCACATGGTAAGGAACGAATCTTGAGAGTTCCGAAAATTTGGCTTCATACTCAGCCACAGTCATATTGCCTTGCTTCAGTTCCAAAAATTTGATTTCCATCTGGGTTTCCAAATATTTAGGAAAATATTTTTCCAAAAATAGTTGGGTGAACCTAGCCCAAGGTATGACTGCGTTTCCTTCTATGGCTCTTTTTAACTCCCACCAATAACTCGCTTCTCCCTTTAGCATGAAAGCTGCAAAGATGGTTTTCTTTTCTTCCTCCACTCCTACAATCTCAAAGGTCTTCTCTATCTCTCGCAACCAGATCCTTGCTTCAATCGGATCAGTGGTACTTTTGAACTCAGGGGGGTTTAAGGATTTGAAGGATTTAAAAGTAACTGTATTATTAGTTGGTGGTGCAAGGGGTTGATCAACTCTGATTTGGGGTATTCTTTGCCTTGGTGGAGGGTTCTGTGTATATTGCCTCAGGAATTCCACAAGTAAATTCATAGGTTCATTTGGATTGGGTTGCGCTGCGGGTACTCGCCCTGGTTCAGGTTCTGTTTCGGGTTCTGGTTGAGGATCAACTTCATGCTAGTCCTCCGCTGGGGGTACCCCTTGGTTCTTGCGGGGTCTACCTCTTCTTGGCATCTTTTTCTATTAAGATTAAAATATAGAGTCTGGTTAAACAGAGTGAGATATACAGATCAGAGTATCAATGCTGGTGCTGTAAACCCTCAAGGTTATATGTCGATTTCTGGAATTACGAAAAATTTATCTTGTGCGACTAATAGAGCGCAACAGTAATAATAAATCTGAAACAGATAAAAGCGTAAAAGTACGAATATCAACATATAATTTCAACTGGTACATCAGGTAAAATCAAAGACTACAACCAAAGTCCTCTAGTCTGCTAATACATCCAACTACTAAATCAACAGGGTGCAGATCTATCTATGACAACTAGATACAAACATAAGCACCCTAACAGAAGTCTATCCTCTGAACATAGTGAAAAACCCAAGCTACAACATCGGTAGTGGTCTCAATGACCGAACATCTCAATGACACGCTTGTGAAACTCCTCAACAGCTCTAGTGATCATGTCGGCAACAGTGCTACGGTCCACAGCTCCGGTGCTGGAAGATGGTAAGGCTGTAATATCAGTCCGCAGCCCTGTCAAGATAGAGATAGAGATCTGATGTACGATCTCCATGGATACATCCCTCACAAGTAGGCTACCACCTCCGTGAACTGTAATAGGATCCACTGACAATAATCGCAGAATGGCATCCCTCGTAGCAAAAATCTCCTCGTAGCGCGCCCAAACCCAGCGAAACTGCTGGTAAAGGTGATCATGAACAACCCAGGGCACTGGCTCTCTACCTACTATAGGCTGTGTAGGCATACCGGCAGGCTGAGCTGGAAAAGCTGGAGCAGAAGATATCATCACCACTGGAGCCGGGATATGGATGGTAGGTGCAGGTGGAGCCGTGTCACAAGCTGGAGCATCTCCGTCTGATGGAAGCATGTAATCGGGTATGGTAGGAGCTGCTGAAGTCATCACATAGACTGGTACAGATGAAGTAGGTGCTGCTACTCCGGTGCGAATGGGCGAAAACTGGCCCTCCACAATCGGCTCGGATAGAAACGGCTCGGGTGTCTCATGCCTGTACACCTCAGGAGCTGGAGTCTGAGCTGGCTGCTCAGCAACAAGAGTAGGAGTCTCTACAACAGTCACCGGAATAGGTGAATCGACTACCTCTATGATCTGGTCAGGGGAATCTGCTAGATCTATCACCTGCGGAGGAGGGGGTGTAAAAATCTGAACCGAAGAGTCCTCCGAAACGCTATCAAGCGGCATGTACTCCTCTGACGGATCACTGTCTGAACCCGAACTGGAATCTAGTAATCCGTGCGGGTAAGGTGTAGGGGATCTATCTCGGATGGAACGAATGTCAGCTGGTCCGGATGTCGACATCTACAAAAGGTACAAAAAGTCTCAGTTATAACCAGGTTCCAAAACGATTTAGATAAAGGTATAAATATAACGGTGTAGGGCACTTAGTGCTAAAATATCAACGTTGTACTATATCTCTAAATTCCCACGTCGCGTTATAATTCTAGGCTCGTACGATTCCTAAAATATAACTAACGCTCTGATACCAAGCTGTGACGCCCCCAAAATTCACCACCTGTGGACTTGGGTCGCCACTTACCGCCAATACCTGTCTTAATCCAAGAAACATTACAATACATAATTATCATAAGGGCTTTATCGTACAACAGTGGTTCCATCCCACAAGTCCAAGCACCGACACATCTCTGAATAGTACAACATAATAATAATTATACAAGATATCGTTAGATACGCCAAGCATAGGCAGTCTTCGACAGGGTCGTCGCCTTAGAGGAAAGCATACTAGTTTGACTTCGTGCCCTGGTGCATTTTCTCCTTCCCCTTGAAACGAGAGGTTTCGCCTTTTTCCAACTTTACTGAAAAACAATATTAACAACAAGAGTGAGCAACTAGGTGCTCAGCAAGTCCACTGACTCGCTCTCTCACTAATAATGGAAAAATGGAAAGAAATCAACTTTGATCAAGAAAGATTCTAATTTGCTGGCAATGTGCCTTGATAATGATAACACTTACTGATAGACAATAACAATCTATCTCAGAACAAAGAAGTTGAAATTGAAAAGCTTGAGATACTGGTCTTCCGCCTCTACGATACCCCAAAGCGCGATCAACCGCTGTGTTGCAAGTACCGCACACCCGTGATACCCCATAGCACGATCACTACTATGTCGCAAGTACCACAATATCATTCTGCTAGCGTAAAGGTGGTTGAAAAGTCCACCTGGCAACATTTGTGCCAAAATATAAACATTCTCTTTCGATACCACGAGTTTAGATTTTCCCCGTGTTGATCTGAAAGAAACCCATGGGCCATCTCCCATGTTGACCAGTGGATTATACGATTATTCCTCCGAATAAAATTGATTGATTTGGATTCATATTCACTTTTGGCCGATCGCCAGTCTACTTTGTACAAAACCGACCTGGACAATAGGCCGTCACAATAATCTCAAAAGGAACTAATTTATTGTATTGACACAAACAATATGTCAATTCAAGACAATAAAGTAGCAACCTTGAACAAGAAAGGTTCGTGGATCAGAATAATCTTGTGGAGTCGTCTTGAAATAATAAAACGACCTGATACGGAATGAAACTTCTAAATACGTTGGAGTAGGTAATTTAGAGGAACTTCTGATGATATACCCTTCATCTCTACACTATTCTGCGTATATCTACTTTGATTCGAACAATGAATCAAATTTAGTTATCGAAATAAAGTTTATCGGATATGAACAATAGATCCGTTTGAAGTCAATAAAGATCTAACTACCTCGATTTATGAGTGTAATTATAACTGAATAATATTCAAGGGTCATCTCGAACAATAAGGTGCCCTAGAATTCAATCAATTTACGTTCTATAAATTTTAGAGAGCATTTCTATAATTTTCTAAATAAATAATTGATAACAGAATATTTTATCACGAACTAGCAATTTAAACAGATAATTCAATATCATAATATCTCAGCATATCTCGAAATTTTTCAAAAGGAGTGAGGGTCAGAAGGAACTTGCCTCGATCTCGAAGTGTGGGAAATGCAGAAAAGATTTATACTCTACCCGTGGGCTCGACTTCGGTCTACGGCTCGAGAATTAGGCACTAACAAAGTCAACCAGAAAATACGTGAGCGATTCGCCAGAATAAAATACTTCCCAGCCGATAATAATAATTAAATATAATAATAACATAACTCTCAAAAATCTGTTCGATAATTAACGGATAATAAATCCCGGATAAATAAGTCTCTCTTGGAACCACAAAATAAACCCGCAAGATTTATCGTAAATCCGACTTAATATGAAAATACGGCTACGACGATACTCCGTGTCTTACGTCTCGTAAATAATTTAACTTTCTAATTATTCTCAAAATAATCCGACAATCCATTTTTATTCAATTAAATCCGTAATTAATATTATTTCTATTTATAGAAAATCGTACTTCCATTAATAGAAAAATCCTAATTTTATTCCATTTCGCTAACTAATTTCTCTTTTATTTTAATTCTCGTAATTAACTTAATATCCAAATTTTAGCCTCTGAAAGTAATTCGGTTCGACCCGGTTACTTAAAATAATCCGAATAGCTGTTATACGCCTTCTAAATAAGTACCGCCTTTTACTCTAATTATTCTTCGTTTTATCGACAAAATAATAAATTCTCCGATTTCCGTCCAAAATCATAATTTAACTCTTTTTAAATAATTAATAAACTAGTCCAATTTATTAAACTCTTTATTTAATTAATTACTATATTATTAAACTCTTTTTATTCTTACGATTTAATAAATCAATTATTAATACAAATTTTAAAACAAACACCTCTTTTATTTAATTAATTATCTCATTATTAGTTTTATTATTTTTATTATATATATATATATATATTCTCATTATTAATTCTTTTACGATTACAGACGACAGAAAGAAAGAACACGACGACGCGTGGGGCCCACGCGCCACCACCGTCGTCCAGAAAACTGCTACCCCTGCACTGACTCCTTTCTCCTGATCAATCTCTCTCTCACATTCCTCTACCAATCTCTCTCTCTGTCTCTAACAATCTCTCTCTCGTCGAAGTCTCTCCACAATCTTCTCGTGTCTCCCTCATGTCGTCTCTCTCCCTCAAGCTTTCCATCACTCCCCTCGCCCCTAATCTCCCTCATCCCGAAACTCCCCTCTCGTTCACTCTACGGCAACAACACACTCATCCCCCTCTTATAATACCGACAACACAACACAACAAACTCTCTGTGTCGCCCCTGTTACGATCCAAACACAACCAAAGCCTCGCTCGGAACCTCTCGTCTCAATCGAAATCTCTCCTCCCTTATACCTCCGTCAACACGGTTATAGCCATAGCCATCTCGACCCAAACCACTTACGACCATCACGCGACTGTCCACCGTGACCAAATCCTCCGCCAACACGCTCCCGTCGACCCCCTTTTATCTCCGACAACACAACACAATATTCTCTGTCTCGTCCCTCTCCTCTACTCGACACCAACACACACCACCACGTCTCTCACCCCTGTCTTCTTCAACATCGACAACATCAACACTACTACCCCTCCCTCTCTTCTTCGATTCCATCGAATCATCACCACCCAAATTGATACAACTCTTCGATTCAACAACATCGAAACACACAACACCCAAACAAATCCCTCATAAGACAATCAATCGGAAGAACAACACGAACTTAATATACAAATCAAACCCACAAGCACCATAAACGAATTCGAAAGAAAGAAAAGAAGAAAATAAAAAAAACAGAAAGAAGAAGATAACTACCTGATGGTTTAAAACAATGGCCGGGTTTTTGTTTAAAAGGGACAGGGACCGTATGGCTTAATCAGGAAAGAAAAGGAGAAATTGTGGTGTTTTTAGAGAGATAGAATAATGGTGTTAAGTGTTGATCCGGTTAGTCAAAAAAAAAGATTTGGCTTTTATTCTTTGTTTCTAAAACTGTAAAGGGGACAAAACGTGGGTGACATAACAAAAAAAATTGTGCTGGAATGTTTCGTGTATTGTAAAAGAAATGTTGTGTTTTGTGATAGAATATTTTTGTGTTTGGTGAAAGAAATGTTGTGTTCCGAAAATAGAATTTGCTGTCTCCTCCTCGTGTTTAACGACCCGATCAGATAAAACCGAAACATTAGTATCGTCGTTTTTCCTGCTGGATAATTAAAACGAGACCCAAATTCGTTTTCTAAAATAAATTCTGCGATAAAAATTAATATCCGTCCAAAATTAAAATCCTATTTTCCTAAATATTCTTATTTTAATAAATACCTAATAATTATAAATAAATAGATATAATAAATATTTATTTACATATGAATATAAAATTTTAAAATTTAACCAAAAATACGCTAATTAAATATATTAACGTATTGACCTTAAATAAATTTAAATAACGAGTAGAAAATATTATTCGAAAATTTGCGGTTATTACATTTAGAGGATACAAACTTTGTCTTTAGGAGATAGCCCTTTTGGTAGAGTCAGCCACTGTCTCTCTTTTGTGTAATCATTGAAAAGTCAAACCTATCATGCTCCTTTTATTCACTACATGTAATATTCTGTGAGTATCTCTTACTTGCTTTAATTCTCATACCTGACAGCCTCTTACAAATACTTCTATCCATTTAGCTGTCAAGCATCTAAATACTATTTGATGTACAAACTTGAGTCATGATATGTATGCATATATAGAGGTAAACCTTGCATGAGTCTGTCATCTATGCATGCTTGCATCCGGATTTGGACTTAAAATTTCATACATTGAGCCACACAATAGTTGTCATCTGTCCTATAAGATTCTCTGTCAAAAATATACAGATTTATACTCATACATATCCATGCATGCTTGGTAGATCATTAAATGAAAACACTATAGTAGTTTCAAATTGCATCAGTTCAAGTTGGATTTCATATAAAAACCCGTGCATGCTTGAACCTATCTTCATTTGTGCTAAGTGCTTATATATATATGTGATCATGCATGCATTACATTTACACATACTCACTACTCTTACCCCCATCATCTTATGGAATTCACTCCTCTACACCCAAACCCAAAAGCCAAAAACCTCACCCTCCTACCTTTGTTTCCAACCATGAATAGAAAGAACTTCAATCATTCTCTCTATGCTCCCTTCACACCATATTGTCATCCTGATAGTTCTAAGGAACACTACCATAAGAAAATCAAACAAGAACCATCAAACCTCAATGAACATGCCTACTTCACTCAAGGAAGTAAGCTACCTATTTTTAGAAACCCTAACCCTAACATGATTTTTCAAGCTTTGCCTAAATCTGAAAAATCAGTTAACTCTCACAAAGCAAGAACAAATCTCAAACACCCAGGCCCTACCATAGTGAGGCTTTCCAATTCTGGAAAACTCAATAAAAATGCTCCAAAACAATCAGCCAGGAATGATGGTGTTTGTCCAACCTAGTGGTGAGATTCACAGCATGTTTACATCTGTTAAATGGGAAAACTTTGTGTTTTATAGAGGTCCAAATTTCTATACTCATCTTATTGCTGAATTCTATGCCATCATGGAAGTAAAACAAAGGTCTGATGAAATCTTTTACCTGAGTTCTTTTGTAAATGGTAAAAATATCTATGTTGATCATAAAGAAGTTTGCAAGTCCCTTAGGTTAGGAAATCACCATTCTGACCTTCCTTGTGTGAACATCTTTGAAAAATTTGTCTTTAGCCAAAGTGAGTTTCAACTGTTTCTTGGTTTGTTTTGTGAAGAGGATGTGCCTGAAGGCTTGTGTGCTAGAGAATTTGCTGTCCATTTTAGACATTTTCTGCCTAGATTTCAACAACTAGCCATAATCCTTAGGGAAAATATCTTGCCAAAACCCAAACATGACAATTTCTTTGACTTTGTTGACTTAAAGGTTATGTTTAAGATAGTATCAAATACTATAGACTTCAATGTCAGTTATGTGATAGTACTCAACATGATAAATGCTTTCAACACTGATTATATGCCATTTGGTTTGCTCTTGACTTCTATATTTGAAACCCAGTATGTGCATTTGTCTAGATTGCATCTTAACAAGATGGAATTTTGTGCTATTGATAGCCTTGTTCAACCCAAAATTACTCTTAAAAACTGTCAAACTAGCCACCCAAACAAGATTGTTATACCCTCTCTTGCTCCTAAAACTGATGTGTATGCTATTCTTAGAGAAGAGGTCAATAGGCTTAGTTTGGAAATTGACTTGCTTAAAGAATCAAAAATAGAGCTTGTGTCTAGGGTTGAAAACCTAGAGGGAAAAGTCAATAAAGGAAAGGGTAAATTGGTTGAGATTGTTGGTGTTGAAACTGCTAAAGATTCTAAAAATAAGTTGGTTGATGAACTTTGTGCTATTGCTAATGATGATGAAATGGAGAAGGTCTATGCCTCCTTGCCTGTTCTTGGTGAGGATCTTGGTTTTGTTTCTGCTGAACCTGTTGAGGTTAACTCTGTTACTTGACTGCCTGTTTCTGTGACACTACAAGTTGCCGTTTGTTTGCAACATATCTTTTGACTCTGTCTGTTGGATAAATATGTCTTGTTATTGCTATGATGTTGATGTTGCTTCACTTAAAGAATGTGTCTTTAAGTTAGAATAAAACTTCTGCAGTTAGTTTCTCATGAATCAGTGAACCACACTGATTAGTTAGGAACTTTTTGAATGTATATACAACTGCATTGACTAAAATTTGCTCTTTGCATCTATCTAAGTTGTTTCTAAGCTGTTTCATCTCTGAGATAATAGAGTACTATGAACTGTCGTGTTTATTAATGAAAAGTACTATGCATAATGTATCTACTATTCTGTCAGATGCTTAGAATACAATTCATAATCATTTTATCCAAGTGAGTTATCTAAATTATGATATTGCACTATTAATGATTGAGTAAAAGCTTGAGATATAGTGATTTCCTTATCAAATTTCTAGTCTAGCTGTACTAAAATATATGATATATAAGTGACATATATAAACGAAAAGATTACAGTTGTGAACAATCTTGCTACTACTCTTGAGAATTGCCTGTTTATGATCTCTCAACCTAGGATGATCTGTAAAACTTGAGTTAGCTATTTAAACTGTTAAAATAGCATTGGATAAACACTATGCACGATCATTTGATTCTCTTACTATAAACTCTAGCATGGTTGTATTGTTAACTTGCAGATTATGATTGAAAGAACTGACCACTATAAGCTCATAGAAGTCTTATATGGAAATACAATTCAATGAAGCATACTATATCTTTATCTAGTATGATTATTAAGAAAATCGATACACTTGTAATTCCTAAACGATTTCTGATATTAATTGTATCGATTATTTACTGAACATTGATCAAGATACTGTACTAAACGTTCACCAAAAACATTATAGACTGAATAAGTACTTGACAAAGATTGAATGGTTTATGATTGTTTGTCTCTGAATGTAACATATTTATGTATGAATCATGATTGCCAAAATACGAGCAACTTTGATCAACATAAAAATGATTCGAAAAGATTTAGACATATATAAACTGTATTGATTTCACACCAAAACGAGTCTGAAATTCATTTACAAACAAGGAAACTCTTTCCACCATACATGACATTTTTTTTAAAGAGCTTATATAAGCCTTGTATAAATAAAAACGGAAAGATCTTAGAGTCACAAAAACAAAAATTGTATGTGACTACGAAAAGGGGAGAGGTAGACATTAACGGAGAAATAAGGAAGAAAATAAATTGGTAAAAACACCAATCTTTGAAAGCTCAAAACTAAATTATTCAAAAGGGAAGAGCTAAAAGAGGAAAATAGAAATGATTTTGATTCAAATCAAATCATACTTCAAGGGGAAGTTACAAAAAGGGGAAGAGCAAAAGTAAACCTCCAAATTTCAAAAAGGGGAAGAGCATACAACTTTTTGGTTATATGCCAAACAAAAAGGGGAAGAGAAAATTAGACCCCCCAATTTAAAATTTTCAAAATTTCTTATATAAATTATGCCTAACAATAATTATTCTTCTCATGAGGTGTTTTGCAGGAATCAATTAGTGGAATTAGACCGCGTGCTTCGAATCGAGTCTAAAATATTTTTAAACTCATGCATATACTAAGGGGAAGCACACACGGGTAATTTTTTAAATTTTATGTTTTATTTGGCAAATACCAAAAAGGGGAAGATTGAAAGGATATCTTCGATATATTATTTATTTTGGTATTTGTACGATTTAACATAAAATTTAATTAAACTTATCCTCTCCACTAGGTCATTGATTTAATTGATTCTGTCAAAAGTCAAAAGTCAATTCTAGCAATATCTATTTTCAATTATAAGAGATATTCCATTATTGCGAAAAAAATCAAATTATATTTTTATGGAATATATCTCTACACCAATGCAATAAGATCGAAAATGAAATATTGAGATTTGATATTTTTTAGATCTTCGTTGCAAAAATTTATAAGGCGACAGGCTCGAACAAAGAATATTTGAGGATCAATATTTTTTTGAGAACCCGTGCTATATTTAAACGATCAGTTTTTATTCAAAAATATTCCGCCTTCACACTCAAAATATTTTTATCCTCAAGAATATTAATATTCAGTGGTAGAATATTAATACTCATTTTTATCTCGTGCTAGAAATATTTAAAGTAATTTATCTCCCGCTTCTTCAATTTATTCTATTTTTCGGAGAAAATTATTTTAAATACTGAAAATTATTTCCTACACTCTCAATATATTTTATATATTAGGAAATATATTTTAAGTATTTATTCTAGTCAAAACATTGGTCAAAAGAAGTATCTATTTTACGGAAAGACCAATCGTATTTTATTCAGAACCGAAAGCTGATTTAATCGTATTAAATCCAAATAAAATACTTCCACTTGCTAGAATGACATGAAACTTGAAATGGGTCACTTAAATGTTATTTTCTATGCATGGTAAAAGTTTCATAATTTTCTGAGAATTTTGGTCCGGGCACGAAAATCGAGACAGTGGGTCCACGTTTGACCACATTTGACTAAAGTCAACGTTGGCCATTTTGACCAAAACTTCCAAAATTTCATTTTATGATATTCCTAAATGCTCCATAATTTTAGAATTATTTATTGGGAATTTTCGTATTATTCGGGTATTTAATTAACGAAATATGTTACGTATTTATTCGTTAATTGATACGAGTCCGAAACAATATATTAGAGATATATATCAGCTGGGATATTTATGTAGAAAACCACCCCCACTTGCAAAGAAACACAATACCACTCCAAACAAACACAAAACCACTTTCCACCTCATCAATCCAAGTGCTTTCAATCCTAACCACTCCTTTTACCTTCAATCCTCACCCTTCCTTCCACCCAACTCCTCCTATAAATAAACCCCCTCCCCCAACCATTTCTATTAAGCTAAAGAGCCAAATAAGTGCTGGGAATTTAGAAGTGGAAGCTCTCTCAATATATCCAAATACTCTCTACACCCACTTCATCTCAAAAACCTTCTCTTTCTTATATATACTTACATATATACAAGGTTTTTGTTCCAACAAGCTTAGTTCCTTCTACCAAGCTCTCTCCCACCAAGCACGCTCCTCTACCACTACTATCCGCCCAAGTTCGTCCAACACGTCAAAATTCGGTCGAACCTCCGGCGAACTTTTTCCGGCGATATCCAAAAGTGGTAATTTTTAGCTTCATATTTGAGTCTTAACCGACCATATTTTATATACATATAAGAGCTCTATACCTTCATCTTATTCTCTTTAGTGAGCTCTTATATCGGATCTCGAACCGAGACCATAAAAATCCGTACAAGGATTAAATTTCGAACAAAACGATTCGAAATATTACAACACCTCAAAAAGAGGTTATATTTGACGACGGTCAAATAATTATATAGAGCTTGATTTAATTCCCTTCTATCACCTTAGTGTTCCGAGGGAAAAGAATATAAAATCCTTAATTAAATCTTTAACGCACTAACTTTGGCCATTAATATTTATTATTGTGATATATATAATTGTGCTAAAGCGTGATTTGTTTCCCTTCTATCACCTCTAGTGTTCCGGGGGAAATAAGTTGTTAAGCTTCTATTTATATATTTTGCGCACTCTTTTCTTCTAGTCCTCACACTTGTGAGTGACACTACTTTAAACGCATAATAGCGTGGCGAAGGCCGTTTATATATTTTCCGCACTTTTTATTCTCGTCCTCACACTTGTGAGTGATTTTTTCTTTCCGCACTTTTTCTTCTCGTCCTCACACTTATGAGTGATTTTACATTCCGCACTATTTTAACGCATAATAGCGGCCCTCGTTTTATCCTATAGATAAGCCGAGTTACTTTTACGTACGTGTGCATTTATTTGTGTGTTGTGTTTAATTGGCCAAATAATATTAAAGTGCAAATTGTTAAAGTAATATTGTAACACTCTCGTTTAAATATAAATACGAATATTCTACAACAAGACTATATCGAACGAGAAGTTGTTTATCAAAGATCCTTTAGCTATAAAGCTCATCAAGGACTTGATTTATACAATACTTCGAAAATAGACGTATTTTCAATAAAGAAGTAATTGTAAGTATACTTCGATCTTTATAAAAGACGAGCCAAAGTATACGATTATAAAACCTTATAAGCCTACGAGCTTAAAGGAAATAATCAAGATTTACAAACTCCGAGATATATTTAAATCTCACTACACGGAGTATTGTATTATAAAGTCATAAGCAAATAAAGCTTATTGAACTTACTTTAATTAATATTCGGGTAAGAATATTATAGTCACCTTAGGACATATTAAGTCCAAACCTCTCTTTATATTTGGGTTTGTTTCGTAGATATTGTTTTCTAAGTTTTGCAGTGAGGTGAAGTTGAAGTGAGGTGATTCTCGTTCTAAGACCCAAGTCCTAGGCATTAACGGGGAGTTAGTGGCCTTTGCACCGTGAAGAAGAGGAAAGACCCAAGACCTTGCATCTAAGATCCAAGACCGGCAAAAACGAGGAATTCAAAGACTACACCAAGGGTTCTACATCAACTTTGAAGAAGTAGCGGGGAGTTTCTGTCTAAGATAAGTTGTGTAGGTTTTTCACAACGACTTTGAGGGTGTAACGGGGAGTTACAACCCAAGACGAGTCTTGTGGGTTTTTATATTTATTGTGAGGTAGTGTCTCGGAGATACGTGCCAAGACCAATATTTATAGGGTTGTAAAGGCTTCTCCGCCTACTAAAGGAGCGAGTTATTTTTAAAGGAAAATCTCGAGTCCGTAGAGGAGCTCGGGGACTGGAGTAGGGGTTAGCGAATCCATTAGGGGTTGCGCCATCACGAACCAGGATAAAATCTCCTGTGTGGTATTTTCCTTCCTTGTCTTTTATTTCTGCACTTATAAACTGCATAACGACTCGGTAAAGTTTTAAAAAGGGAAAATTATTTTAAAACGCCATAATAATTTTTAAATTGGTAATTAAGCTATTCAACCCCCCTTCTAGCTTAATATAGCCCTGTTACGGGACCTATCAAAATATAATTATATGCCCTGCTTCGCTTAGCACTTGAGCTTAAAGAAGCCCCTTGCACAGATTATAGATAATATTATGGCACCCAAACTCCACGAATGTGACGCCCCCAGATCCGGGGTCGGAGATCTAGGCGCTCACGGTCCATTTTCCATTAATAACATACCTGTTCTTGCACATAATATACATAACACAGCCATCGACCCCACAATAAACTCACACCACACTCACACACACAGGTTAGAGCCTCAGAAACGTCACACATTGATTAAACAGTAATAAAGTTATCAGAGTTATTACAGACCGAATTAAATAGTATTTATGCTACCAACAACACTCCGATATGAAACGAAGTTGGCGGCTTGAAAGTTTGTTAC
Source organism: Saposhnikovia divaricata (assembly GCA_036435485.1). Taxonomy (NCBI): domain Eukaryota; kingdom Viridiplantae; phylum Streptophyta; class Magnoliopsida; order Apiales; family Apiaceae; genus Saposhnikovia; species Saposhnikovia divaricata. The sequence continues at coordinate 58,348,479 of CM071597.1, read as the reverse complement.
GATACACTGCCTTGCACAGGTCGTACTGATAAATAAAACGAACTAACAAAAGCTGCCAACCAATCCGGCTAATGGGGCCTACCGGTGGAATCTCAAGTGGTGGCTTGGGCCTAGTCACCTGCTTTCGAACAGTCTGCCTGGGTCTTGCCATTTCGCTTAGCTGTTGTGTTTGTAAAGTTTGAAAACAAGCAAGAGTGAGCAACTATAGCTCAGCAAGAAATATATGTATAAGATAAGCAATATAACATTTCATATGATTGGCAGTTGATATACTTGTTTGTTTCAATTAGTTATAAAATCACTTGTCATAGTTGATAAATCTCGAAGGTGCAACAATAGGTGCCCTTGTTTTCAAAATAAACTTGCAGTTCTAGATACTGCATTGATTCAACATCTTTCTCATCAAAATGGAACACTATCAGCAACTTGGCACAAAAGCCTAAGAAGCAGTGTCAAAGCATTTTTCCAAAATGGAGGAATGGGACTTAAAGAAAACACAAAACCTGACAAGGATTGACGATGATCAGTCGCCACATCCAAGTCCAATAATCCGCGGGTCTTCTCTACCGGTAGAAGGTTAGAAACTACATCCGTAACTATCCCTCGGGTGAAAACTACATCCGTAATCACCCTCGATGAAAACTACATCCGTAATCATCCTTCGGCAACACCTGGGCCGGAATAATAAGTGATGGACCGCCTGGCTCACGGCCGCTTACACATCCCGGGAATCGTTCGTCAACGGTTCCCACACCTGCCAGAGTCCCTTTTTCTTTTCTTTTAAAACTTGATTTCGATTGAAAACAGAGTAGTTGAGGTCCGACATCAGTCGACCGATGATTCTTGAAATCATACAAGAAGCAGAATCTGACCGGGGGTTTTCGAAAATGTTTTGAGTTCGAAAAAGTTCGAGTTTGAAAGTATTAAAAGTATCTTGGATTAACTTTGCCTTTAAATAATGAACAATGATTAATAAATAATATTTTAAGATTTAATATTAATAATTAATAAAATAATTGTTCGATAAAATAAACTTTTAATCCAAGATAGGGTTTCGAGTATTTACAAAGATATAACAATAGTTATTAGAATATATGATACCACCCGAATGACCCTTCGGGTTTTCGCAATCTAGATACGATATAATAATATACCGCTCCCCGGTCAATAGTATATACGGACCGCTACGACCTCTATTGCTAGAGTCGTTGTCCGAAGAAAACATTTCAATCTAAGTTCAAGGGGTAAAAGCATACATGTACTTGTTCAATCTCAATTGCATCAATACTTCGATAAACATAGCATTTGATATAATTTGAAAACTACAAACACAACAGTGAAAATCCTTGTATAGGGATAAGTTTTGAAAAGTAAACTTGCCTTGGTTTGATTGGGGTGGTCGAGCGTGCGGATTCGAACGATCTATACATAAACAATAATCGTTCGTTAGTACCTTAACAATTTCTCTTTAATTACGGGGTTTTAAGGGGGTACGAAGTTAACTTAACGACTTCGTCTTATGACTCCCTAGCCCCACTATAGGTCCATGTCATCACTCGTTTACGCTCGTCACTTACTCGACTTAATTTAGTTACTACGTTCGAATCATAACCACTAACCCTAGAATAATGTTCCACTAATCGACTTTTTCCATTGCGCAAATTTTACTCTAGCATTTTTATAAAACCCAAAAATTCATATTTTAATCCAATTCCTTTTGGGTGGTCTTCAACACTGCATTCCCTACATTCTCAAATTTTTCAATGATCCCAAATATATTTTAAGGTGTTTAAACAAGGTTCACAAGGGGGTCACTTAATGCAGTCCATAGTCCAGAAACAAAATTCACTCCTCCGGCCATAACTAAAACTCCACACATCACCTAGCTATGAACCTTACATTTCCAGAAAATACATTCAATTATCTTTCCAACAATATAAGGTAGGACATCAGGGGACTTCATTTGGGGGTTCAAAATCGTGCTACAACACAGATCAAAGTTCCTGGACAAACTCAGCAAGCTCAAGTCACTTAGATCAACCATTTTTCATACTTCCATAACATAATCACCATTTAATACACTTAGACCATGACTCATAACACTCATGGAGATATATATATTAACCATAGTCATAAAAATCACATTCTCAACATCAAAACCCAAGATCCATGCTATCCAATACATATACATTCAAGATAAGTCCTAAAACACATGGATCTACTACCATACTATATGAACAACACATAACCAAGGGTGGTTTGAGATTTTATACCTTCTTGAGTGGCTAAGGACCTTGAATGAGCTTTACAACAACTAAGAACACTTGGATGAGCCCTCACAAACCTTAATCCTTCAAGATCTAAAAGATAACAACTTATGTTAACACTTTTCTAAACTTTCAACAATTTATATCTCAAGAACCAATGGATGGAAGGCTATGAAATTGATACCATACCTCTATTATGATGCAAGGGAGCCCTAGGATTTTTGATCAAGGTTGTAGATGAAGAAATCTTGGAGAGAAAATCTCTCCCTCTCTCTCCAAGTAGTTCGGCCGAGAGCTATTTCCAAGGGGGGGGGGAGTGTTTTTCTCTTTTGTTTTGTTTGAATGGTAAAAGAAATGCTAAGTAGGTCATGTATTATTGTGGTTATTAGGAGTAGTCACATGTTGCCAAGCTAGAGTGTAGGTTACCTCCCATGCCCTATTGTCCCCTAAGTACATCACCCATCATACATGTCACTATTCACTTCTACTTTTATGTTTTCTAGTTCCTTTTCCTAACTAGCTAGTTACATGGCACTTGCATGTAATTTCTTTCCTTGTAATATTATTCTCCCACCAATGCTTGTCATTTAATCCTTACTTCGTATCGTATATTAATTATTCTCTCGTAATAATATTTCGTCGCGTAGAGATTTCCCCTATAATTCCTTAAGTACTAATTGTGTAAATTCCTCGAATGTCCATAATTTCTCGTCATAATTCTTAATAAATCCTTTAATACTCTAACCATTCTCAAATTCCAAGTTTTATAAATATTACTAACAGTAAGACTCTTGCCTTCACAATCTCTCTGTATATCTTACATAATAAATGCAACAACGCAGTTTCTCAGACAATCAATTCTATTAGTCAACAGGGATGACTTAAAAAGATTCCAAAATGATAATGTCACAAGATATTAAATAAAAGAAAATATTACCAAAAATTAGGGTTCTTACAGCCTCCCCTCCTTAAAAGGATTCCGTCCCGGAATCAGGTTGAAAACAGTTGGGGGTGCTTTTCACGCATCGCGCTCTCTAGTTCCCATGTTGATTCTTCGACATTCTGATTCCTCCACAAGACTCTCACTAGTTTGACAACCTTGTTCCTCAGCACCTGTTCTTTTCTATCCATGATTTCTACGGGTTGCTCCACATATGTTAAGTCTGGTTGCAGATCCACTTGATCATGTTCTATCACATGTCGGAAGTCGGTATGGTACGGTCGTAGCATGGACACATGGAACACATTATGTACTTGCTGTAAGCTCGGGGGTAAGGCCAACTCGTAGGCTAACTTCCCAACTCGTTTCAAGATCTCAAAAGGTCCAATAAACCTCGGGCTTAGTTTTCCCTTCTTACCAAATCTCATCAATCCTTTCCACGGCGATACCTTCAACATCACAAACTCTCCTACCTCATATTATTTGTCCTTGCGGGTCTGGTCCGCATACTTCTTCTGTCTGTCTTGGGCCGCGACCAGCCGTCCTCTTATGAGCTCGATAGTTTCTCTTGTCTGTTGGACCAGTTCAGGTCCTAAAATCTTCCGCTCTCCAACTTCTTCCCAACACAAGGGAGACCGACATCTTCGTCCGTATAAAGCTTCATATGGGGCATGCCTATACTCGCATGGTAACTGTTGTTGTAGGAAAATTCGATCAACGGCAAGTGGTCATCCCAACTTCCCTTAAAATCAATGGCACATACCCTCAACATGTCCTCGATGGTCTGGATGGTCCTCTCACTCTGTCCGTCTGTTTGGGGATGGTATGCAGTACTCATGTTTAACTTTGTCCCCACACAATCCTGAAAACTTCTCTAGAACCTGGAGTTGAATCTTGGGTCTCTATCCGATACAATGCTCACAGGAACCCCATGTCTAACCACAATCTCCTTTAAGTAAATATCTGCCAGCTTGTCGACAGTATATCTCTCGTTGATTGGAAGAAAATGTGCTGACTTGGTCAACCTATCGATAATTACCCAAATGGCATCATGATTTGTCTTGGTCCTTGGTAATCCGACCACAAAGTCCATCGCAATCTGCTCCCACTTCCACTCGGGTATCTCTAAGGGTTGCAACAATCCACTGGGCCTCTGGTGTTCGGCCTTTACTCTTTGACATGTCAAACATTTACTTACCCACTCTGCCACGTCCTTCTTCATATTAGGCCACCAATAATATTCTCTCAGATCTCTATACATCTTAGTGCCTCCAGGGTGAATTGAGTACCTCGAACTATGAGCCTCTTGCAAAATCTCGTCTTTTAATTCTTGAACGTTCGGGATCCATATCCTAGATGCGTACCTCATAATTCCATTCCCGTCCTTCTCACACTTAATTTCCTCGCCAGTCAAAATTTTCTCCATCGAATTCTTTTCTTCTTTTATCTTCTTTTCCTGGCATAACTTAATCTTTTCCAATAGCGGTGGTTGGACTTTTATTTCCATTAGACTCTCTTGTCCAATTCCTGGTAACCTCACTTCAATCTCCAGTTTCTCAAGGTCCTTAATCAATTCGTCCACTGACGTTATCATCTTAAGCTTCTCCTTTCGGCTAAGTGCATCGGCCACCACGTTGGCCTTCCCTGGGTGATAATGAATCTCACAATCATAATCTTTGATTAGCTCTAGCCATCTCCTCTTCCTCATGTTTAACTCTTTCTGAGTGAATATGTACTTTAAGCTCTTGTGATCCGTGTAGATTTCACACTTTTCTCCGTAAAGATAATGTCTCCAGATCTTCAAAGCAAAAACTATCGCTGCTAATTCCAAATCATGGATGGGGTATCTTATCTCATACTCCTTAAGTTGTCTGGACGCATACGCAATCACCTTACCGTGCTGCATAAGCACACACCCTAAACCTTTATGGGATGCGTCGCTATAAATCACAAAATCTCCCTTATCATCAGGTAGGGCTAGTACTGGTGCGGTCACCAACCTCTTCTTCAACTCTTGGAAGCTCTCTTCACATTTTTCAGTCCACACAAACTTCTCGGTCTTGCGAGTTAGTCGGGTCAAAGGGGCTGCTATCTTTGCAAAGTCTTGGACAAATCTCCTATAGTAGCCAGCCAGTCCTATGAAACTTCTCACCTCTGTCGGAGTGGTTGGTCTCTCCCAATTTGATACAGCCTCTATTTTGGCTGGGTCCACTAGAATACCTTGTTCGCTGATCACATGCCCTAAAAACTGAACTTCCCTCAACCAAAATTCACACTTCGAGAACTTAGCATACAACTTTTCTTCTCTCAATGCTCCTAATACAATCCTTAAGTGCTCTGCATGTTCCTCCTTCGTCTTGGAATAAATCAAGATATCATCGATGAAGACTATAACACACTTGTCCAAGTATTTCTTGAAGACTCGATTCATTAAGTCCATGAAAGCTGCAGGGGCATTCGTTAGCCCAAATGACATCACTAGGAACTCATAGTGTCCATATCGGGTGCGAAAGGCCGTCTTTGGTATATCTTCTGGTTTAATCTTTAACTGGTGGTACCCGGTCCGCAAATCAATCTTAGAGAAATAAACTGCATCTTTCAATTGGTCAAACAGGTCATCTATCCTGGGCAAGGGATACTTATTCTTGATAGTCACCTTGTTCAACTCCCTGTAGTCTATACATAATCTCATGCTGCCGTCCTTCTTTTTCACGAACAACACCGGGGCTCCCCACGGTGACACACTAGGTCTTATCATCCCTTTATCCAACAACTCTTGTAACTGAGTGGCCAGCTCTTTAATTTCCACTGGGGCTAGCCGATATGGGGCTTTCGAAATTGGGGCCGTACCCGGAACTAAGTCCATAGCAAACTCGATGTCCCTATCGGGTGGTAGTCCGGGAAGATCGTCCGGAAATACATCCGCGAACTCATTGACGACAGGGATTTCCTGTAGGTTTGGTGCCTCCTTCTTGGTATCCTTCACATAGGCTAAATAGGCTTCGCATCCTTTACGTAACAACCTCTTAGCTTGAATCATAGTCAGGAACTTTTGGTTTTGCCGTTTCCCACTAAACACTACTTCTTCGTCCCCTGGCAGTCTCAAACTTACTTTCTTTTTGACACAATCAATCTGGGCTCCGTGGGTTGTCAACCAATCCATACCTACTATTACGTCAAACTCTCCTAGTTTAAAAGGTATTAAGTCTACCCGAAAGTGTCGCCCTTCTATTTCTAGGTCGCAACCTGGACATACTCGGCTAACGGGAATAATTTCATGATTAGCTATCTCTATTTACAATCTGTCTTTCAATGGTTCAGTCTTAAGGCCTAACTGACATACAAAATCTAGAGATATGAAAGACTTGGTAGCTCCCGAATCAAATAAAACATTTGCTTTAACTGAGTTGAGTAGTAGGGTACCTGCAATCACATCCGAGTTCCTCACGGCATCCTGCACCGTCATGTTAAAAGTTCTTGCAGTAGGGGCCTTGTTAGAAGCAGTTCCACTCACTCTTGATGCAGCTGGCCCAGAAGACATACATTCCCTCATTCGGTGCCCGGGTTTCCCACACTTGAAGCAATTACCTCCGACACTCGGGTTGTTACTAGTTCCGCGACAGGCGTTAGCATAATGCCCTGTCAGCCCACACTTGAAGCATTTCACATCTTGCAGGTTACACACGCCCGCATGTTTCCTTCCACATTTGTTGCATTCTGGGGGTTGGGCTCGGGATGGGGTAGAGTAAGACGATCCCTGTGGTCGGCCGCCCTGGCCCACACTCCAACTTTCAGCTCTCTTGGTTCCAAAGTTCCCGCTTGGTTGGGACATCGTTCCTCGCTTAAATTTGCTCGGAAAGCTCCCACCAGCAGAGTTTCCCTTTCGGCTATCCAACTTCCTCTTCTTTCCTTCTCTCTCCTTCTGCATCTGTTCACTTCCCGCTTCAACAATTGACGTTTTCTGTACCAGGGTGGCATAGTCTGCCAGCTCAAGAACCGCCACACGATTCTGAATCCATTGTTTTAGCCCTAATTGAAATCTTCGGGCCCTCTTTGCCTCAGAGTTCACATACTCCGGCACAAACCTTGACAACTCAGTAAATTTGGCCTCATACTCGGCCACCGTCATATTTCCTTGCTTCAGTTCCAAAAACTTCAGCTCCATTTGTGTCTCCATGAATCTAGGAAAGTACTTCTCCAAGAACAGCTCGCAAAATCTCTCCCAGGTTACCACACCTCTACCTTCCAAATTCTTCTTAGCTTCCCACCAATAGTTCGCCTCACCCTTCAGAAGGTAAGTGGCGAAAACAGTCTTCTGATCCTCAGCGACACCTAGTATCTCGAAAGATTTTTCCATTTCCTTCAGCCAGGCCCTTGCCTCGACAGGGTCGGCAGTTCCTTTAAATTCTGGGGGTTTCAGGGATTTGAAGTTCCGGAAAGCATTAGCATTAGCATTCTGGGGTGGTTGCTGAACTGGGGGTCGGTCCAAGTTCTGCCTAAGTAACTCCATGAACTGTTCCATAGGGCCTCCCCTAGGATGTTCTACCTCTCGGGTATCATCACCAGCTTCTTCTTCTTCATACTCAGAGTCATCAAACAGGTTATGATCGTTGCCCTCATTCTCACTCAGGTTGACATTCTCCCCTTCACGGTTCTGGTGGCCTCCGGCTCCATGGTGGCTACCCTGGCCCTCAGAACTGATCGGGTGAGCTCGAGTGTTCATTCTTCTGGGTGGCATGATTCTGATAATAAAACAAGAAAGGGGTTAGGGTTTTACAATTACCTGACAGCGTTTGCACGGGTCAGGAGCGTATCGTTCCTCCTCATAAGGGTGGAAGTGCAAAAGTTTTAATAATCCGATGTTAGAGATAGAATGTCAAACATTTTTGGGGGAAAAATCCCTTTGGGATGCGAAAACATTTACAAGAGTTTTCAAAATTTCGAAACCTCAAAAATATATTTTCTTTTTTTTTGGAAAAAATTATTTTTAAAGATTGTAGGAACATTTTTGGAAATTGTAGAAAACAATTTGAAATCGCATATCGTAATTTGAAACAGTATGGTTGTATTTGTGGCTTGTAGCAATTGTATAATCACAGTTGTATATCAAAACAGTAAAGCATGGCATCGGAAAGTAAAGCAGTTGAGGCAATATTAAGGAAACTGAAACTAAATAAGTACGGTACAAGGGTTATCACAAGTTTGGATGTTAGAGCCAAATACATAGTTCCGATGTCAAAGTCTAGCAAAAGTGGAACAAATACAATACATCATCCGAATAGTCAGGCTACATAAAAGTAGGGCTACATCCATACATACTACCCAAAGTCACATCTACATATCTATAGGTCAGTCTACTCATCCACTGGTCAGAAAGGATACCACTGCACAAGTCAACTATCCCGCAAAATCGACACACTAATGTCATCTGAACCTAGGGGACTGAGCTATCAGTAACACATCACGGGGCCGCGCCGCGACGGAGCAAGGTCCTCACTCGGGTAAATGCACGACGCACAACACGCCTAGCATCCCTAGCCTGGATCACTCCGCCCCCGCGGATCCCTAAACCAAGAATCCTATCGCGACTCCTCATCTCAATCCGGTGGAGTCGAGCCCTAGTCCTCCTAGCAACAGTGGTCCTCATCTCAGCCTGGATCCTCAAGCGCGCTTCGCGCTCCTCCACTAGTGCCCGCCTCGCCTCATTAAGTCGGGCCTCCACAGATAGTAAGTCTCGGGTCAGGAACTGTACCACGTAAGCATGCTCAGTACCCGACACTGGGGGTAGGTCCGCCGGTGGAGGTGGTATGACAAGAACAGGAGTAGGTGCAGCAGCAGCAGCAAGAGCAGGAGCAGTAGCAGGGGTAGGGTCAAGCTCCTCCTCGCCAGAAGTGTCATCCTCAGAGTCACCGTCCGATGAAACAGGGCTAGATGTCTGTGGAGAAGGTGGGGGTGACACAACACGACCCTCGCCGGATCTCACACTCTCCTCATCAGTAGCTACAGGAGATGGGGTAACAGGCTCTGGCTCGGGCTCAGGCTCAAAGGGCTCCTCAACGGGATCCTCATCATCAGTACTATCTATCACTGTAATCCAGGGGCCAAGCTCGGAGTCAGCACCCATATCCTCCTCAGGATCCTCGGTCTCTCGCATCAGGGCCTCATCATGCTCCCTCTCGAAAGCCTCAGGGTTTGGTATCTCCTCCATCTACATAAGGGAAATAAGGTGGGTCACTAACCATAAAAGAAGGGTTTAGGAGTAGTTCCCTCACGGGCCTTAAAGTCAGGGCTATATCCGATAACCCGACTACAAACTCGATGAGAGTTCTAAGTATTATTAAAGTTGTTATTAAGGTTATCGTTATTGTTATTATTATTAGGGTTGCTTTCTTAAATTACTATCGTTTCTGAGAACTGTAACCTCGCTCTGATACCATTTCTGTGACGCCCCCAGATCCGGGGTCGGAGATCTAGGCGCTCACGGTCCATTTTCCATTAATAACATACCTGTTCTTGCACATAATATACATAACACAGCCATCGACCCCACAATAAACTCACACCACACTCACACGCACAGGTTAGAGCCTCAGAAACGTCACACATTGATTAAACAGTAATAAAGTTATCAGAGTTATTACAGACTGAATTAAATAGTATTTATGCTACCAACAACACTCCGATATGAAGCGAAGTTGGCGGCTTGAAAGTTTGTTACGATACACTGCCTTGCACAGGACATACTAATAAATAAAACGAACTAACAAAAGCTGCCAACCAATCCGGCTAATAGGGCCTACCGGTGGAATCTCAAGTGGTGGCTCGGGCCTAGTCACCTGCTTTCGAACAGTCTGCCTGGGTCTTGCCATTTCGCTTAGCTGTTGTGTTTGTAAAGTTTGAAAACAAGCAAGAGTGAGCAACTATAGCTCAGCAAGAAATATATGTATAAGATAAGCAATATAACATTTCATATGATTGGCAGTTGATATACTTGTTTGTTTCAATCAGTTATAAAATCACTTGTCATAGTTGATAAATCTCGAAGGTGCAACAATAGGTGCCCTTGTTTTCAAAATAAACTTGCAGTTCTAGATATTGCATTGATTCAACATCTTTCTCATCAAAATGGAACACTATCAGCAACTTGGCACAAAAGCCTAAGAAGCAGTGTCAAAGCATTTTTCCAAAATGGAGGAATGGGACTTAAAGAAAACACAAAACCTGACAAGGATTGACGATGATCAGTCGCCACATCCAAGTCCAATAATCCGCGGGTCTTCTCTACCGGTAGAAGGATAGAAACTACATCCGTAACTATCCCTCGGGTGAAAACTACATCCGTAATCACCCTCGATGAAAACTACATCCGTAATCATCCTTCGGCAACACCTGGGCCGGAATAATAAGTGATGGACCGCCTGGCTCACGGCCGCTTACACATCCCGGGAATCGTTCGTCAACAGTTCCCACACCTGCCAGAGTCCCTTTTTCTTTTCTTTTAAAACTTGATTTCGATTGAAAACAGAGTAGTTGAGGTCCGACATCAGTCGACCGATGATTCTTGAAATCATACAAGAAGCAGAATCTGACCGGGGGTTTTCGAAAATGTTTTGAGTTCGAAAAAGTTCGAGTTTGAAAGTATTAAAAGTATCTTGGATTAACTTTGCCTTTAAATAATGAACAATGATTAATAAATAATATTTTAAGATTTAATATTAATAATTAATAAAATAATTGTTCGATAAAATAAACTTTTAATCCAAGATAGGGTTTCGAGTATTTACAAAGATATAACAATAGTTATTAGAATATATGATACCACCCGAATGACCCTTCGGGTTTTCGCAATCTAGATACGATATAATAATATACCGCTCCCCGGTCAATAGTATATACGGACCGCTACGACCTCTATTTCTAGAGTCGTTGTCCGAAGAAAACATTTCAATCTAAGTTCAAGGGGTAAAAGCATACATGTACTTGTTCAATCTCAATTGCATCAATACTTCGATAAACATAGCATTTGATATAATTTGAAAACTACAAACACAACAGTGAAAATCCTTGTATAGGGATAAGTTTTGAAAAGTAAACTTGCCTTGGTTTGATTGGGGTGGTCGAGCGTGCGGATTCGAACGATCTATACATAAACAATAATCGTTCGTTAGTACCTTAACAATTTCTCTTTAATTACGGGGTTTTAAGGGGGTACGAAGTTAACTTAACGACTTCGTCTTATGACTCCCTAGCCCCACTATAGGTCCATGTCATCACTCGTTTACGCTCGTCACTTACTCGACTTAATTTAGTTACTACGTTCGAATCATAACCACTAACCCTAGAATAATGTTCCACTAATCGACTTTTTCCATTGCGCAAATTTTACTCTAGCATTTTTATAAAACCCAAAAATTCATATTTTAATCCAATTCCTTTTGGGTGGTCTTCACCACTGCATTCCCTACATTCTCAAATTTTTCCATGATCCCAAATATATTTTAAGGTGTTTAAACAAGGTTCACAAGGGGGTCACTTAATGCAGTCCATAGTCCAGAAACAAAATTCACTCCTCCGGCCATAACTAAAAATCCACACATCACCTAGCTATGAACCTTACATTTCCAGAAACTACATTCAATTATCTTTCCAACAATATAAGGTAGGACATCAGGGGACATCATTTGGGGGTTCAAAATCGTGCTACAACACAGATCAAAGTTCCTGGACAAACTCAGCAAGCTCAAGTCACTTAGATCAACCATTTTTCATACTTCCATAACATATTCACCACTTAATACACTTAGACCATGACTCATAACACTCATGGAGATATATATATTAACCATAGTCATAAAAATCACATTCTCAACATCAAAACCCAAGATCCATGCTATCCAATACATATACATTCAAGATAAGTCCTAAAACACATGGATCTACTACCATACTATATGAACAACACATAACCAAGGGTGGTTTGAGATTTTATACCTTCTTGAGTGGCTAAGGACCTTGAATGAGCTTTACAACAACTAAGAACACTTGGATGAGCCCTCACAAACCTTAATCCTTCAAGATCTAAAAGATAACAACTTATGTTAACACTTTTCTAAACTTTCAACAATTTATATCTCAAGAACCAATGGATGGAAGGCTATGAAATTGATACCATACCTCTATTATGATGCAAGGGAGCCCTAGGATTTTTGATCAAGGTTGTAGATGAAGAAATCTTGGAGAGAAAATCTCTCCCTCTCTCTCCAAGTAGTTCGGCCGAGAGCTATTTCTAAGGGGGGAGTGTTTTTCTCTTTTGTTTTGTTTGAATGGTAAAAGAAATGCTAAGTAGGTCATGTATTATTGTGGTTATTAGGAGTAGTCACATGTTGCCAAGCTAGAGTGTAGGTTACCTCCCATGCCCTATTGTCCCCTAAGTACATCACCCATCATACATGTCACTATTCACTTCTACTTTTATGTTTTCTAGTTCCTTTTCCTAACTAGCTAGTTACATGGCACTTGCATGTAATTTCTTTCCTTGTAATATTATTCTCCCACCAATGCTTGTCATTTAATCCTTACTTCGTATCGTATCTTAATTATTCTCTCGTAATAATATTTCGTCGCGTAGAGATTTCCTCTATAATTCCTTAAGTACTAATTGTGTAAATTCCTCGAATGTCCATAATTCCTCGTCATAATTCTTAATAAATCCTTTAATACTCTAACCATTCTCAAATTCCAAGTTTTATAAATATTACTAACAGTAAGACTCTTGCCTTCACAATCTCTCTGTATATCTTACATAATAAATGCAACAACGCAGTTTCTCAGACAATCAATTCTATTAGTCAACAGGGATGACTAGAAAAGGTTCCAAAATGATAATGTCACAAGATATTAAATAAAAGAAAATATTACCAAAAATTAGGGTTCTTACAACGAAGCATGAGGGACTGAGGGTTCTTGCCTAATTTACATGTTTAGCAGTTTAAGATGGACATAAGGTATTGCAGGTAGAGTTGTATAATTACGACATACACTTGTCTTATTGCTTTGGATTTTATTGATTTTCAGAATGGAAGCAACTACATTTCTCCAAGCTTCTAGAACTCTTCCTTCACATGGTTATTTCAACAAGTCTAGCTTGCTTCACATGGTTGTGTGTTATGGTCGAAAATGGAGTTCAGATTCTGGGAAAGACAGTTGTTATAATTCTGTTTGCAGCCCTTGGGTTATGTCCTCAATGGTAACAATGGTCAGCCTTTAGAAATGAAAAAGTTTCGATGCCACGTAAACTTAAGTGCTCCGAGATTTACTTCTCAGATAGAAGAGTTCGGCAAGAGGGTAATTAAGCTTTTAAGATAAAATGGTCCTTTCCTCGTACTTCATCTCAGATACGAAATGGACATGTTATCGTTTTCAGGTTGTAGCTAGGGATGCAGCAACGATGAGGTGGATGAGGTTTGGGCTCTTAGGATTTTGTTCGAGATTTTAGCATTAATATTAAGAAATAGTGTGTATTTGCTGGCTTTGTCCGGGTTTTGTAGCTGGTAATTTTTATAGTTTGGGTTTTTTTTGTTTTTACTTTCATTTTTTTTATCTTGGAGTTTGTTCCAAGATGATTGTACATGGTTATAAAGGCTAACACATGTCATGCATATACTTTTGTATTTCCGAAGATAATATGATTCTCCGTAGAGCAGGCCCCGCAGAGGCACCCATCTTGATAATCAGATTTAAATATTTTTATCAGTTGCAACCATGTTTGCAACTTCTACAACCTTATTTGCAACTTCTGCAACCATGGTAGCAAATGTTGCAAACATGGTTACAACCATGGTTACAGAAGTTGCAAACAAGGTTGCAATCATGATTGTAAAAGTTACAAACATATTTGCAACAATTTTGCGACTTATGCCACAATATTTGCAACTTTTCTTTGTTAAACTATTTGTATCATATTTAACTATTTGTATCAGTTACAACTTATGTAACATGTTTGCGGCTTATGCAATCATGATTGCAGAAGTTGAAAACATGTTTGCAATAATTTTGCAACTTATACCACAATATTTGCAACTTACACAAACGTATTTGCAACTTATGCAAAAGTATTTGCAACTTGATTAACTAAGCAATTCTACTCAAAAGAAAAAAACTTAGCAATTCAGAAACACATGTCATATCAGTTCCATTGCTATTTTCAACTTAATTAACTTAGCAATTCAGATACATGTCATATCAATTTCATTGATATTTGTAATAGTATTTGCAACTTAATTTCTAAATAAATAATTTATTTATTAGATAAATGAGGACAGCACCTTGTAAATTTATAAAGATCTAAAAAGAATATACAAATGTGAGAGGACTCCTCTCAAATAAAAATCTTTTAGAACAACCTCCAAAAAGACAAAACAAAACACGCTTCAAAAAAACCGCCGTGACACTCCCCACTTCTTCATCACCATTAAATGGAAGAAGGCATTTTCTTCCCTTTGCACACCCGTCCAGAAGTTTTGCACACCCGTCCAGAAGTAGTTCCAGCTCCAATTGAACCAAGAGCTCTATGACTCTTGGATTCGTGAGTCATCAGCCCTCTTTTGAAGTTCCATCTCTTAATACCACCCGGTAAGAAAAAAAATACAAAAGGCCGGTTCTGATACAAACTCGATTATTACAATTGAGTAAATGACAACCCACCTTGTTGCTTCTGCATTGAGACAGGCATATAATTTTATATTTCTAAAGACAATATGATTCTCCGTAGAACAGGTCCCGCAGGGGCACCCATCTTGATAGTCAGATTTAACTATTTTTATCAGTTGCAACCTTTGTAATTATATTTGCAACTTCTGCAATCTTGTTTGGAACTTCAGCAACCATGTTTGCAAATATTGTAACCATGATTGCAACTTCTGCAACCATGGTTACAGAAGTTGCAAACATGTTTACAACTTGTTTGTATCAGTTGCAACTTATGAAAATTCACATTAGACATATTATTAAAATTAAAATTGCACATGTTTCAAGATGATTATACATGATTGTAAAGGCTCACATATGTCATGCATATACTTTTATATTTCTAAAAACAATTTCTTCGTAGAGCAGGTCCCGCAGGGGCACCCATCTTGATAGTCAGATTTAACTATTTTTATCAGTTACAATCTTCGCAACCATGTTTGCAACTTCTGCAACCTTGTTTACAAAGGTTACAACCATGATTGCAACTAAAACAAAGTAATGCAACCAGATGATCTTAGTTGCAAAACAAGTTTACAAATCATTTTAAAAAAGTTCTAAACTACGAGGCAATATCAACAAGCACTCCATACTTAAAAACCTCTTTTGCAACTAAAAGTAAATAAAAGCAAATCAATTCAACCAAATGATCTTAGTTGCAAAAGAAGTGCATAAATCATTCATAGATTCCCTTTGCAGCCTCGCATATACCTCTATGAACAAGCACATCCAGGCCCTAGAGATTATAAAAAGGAAAACAAAACACATTACTCGAAGTTTTGAGACTTCTTATTTATGTTTTAACATGTCTTTCTCTTTTCAGCAGGTGAATTTTCCCTATTCATTCAAATTCTTGATTTCTAAAGTAACTTAAAATACAAAATCAATGACGTAACTATCAACTTTAACAATACACTAAGCAAGTAAGCAACTACTGATAATATAAAATTACACTAATCTCAAATTTTATTAGCTCAAATAGTAGTTTTTTTTTTGCTAAGGCTCAAATAGTAGATTTACCTGCCATGAAGCCAACGACTCATAATTTAAGACTAACAACTAATTATACACCAACCAAAAGAATGTAGCAGAATTCAAAACCTAACAACTAACAAGCATAAATGCAACTTCTACGAGCGCAATGTTTTTGAAAAAAATCACAAATTTAACAATTAAGCATAAAATTACCAAAAATTACATTATCATATCACATAAACACAATGAAATAATTTAAAAAGCTACCTGAAGAGCAGAGTCCAAGTTATTCCTATACTGGTTTCGTTGAGACAAATCAACAAACACATCACCTACACTTCGTTCTAGTCCTTTGTTTATGTCAAAATCCCCAAATCGCAACTCAATACATTGGTCCTTAGCATCGACCTCAATACCATTCACCAATTCAGTGGCACCCATAACTCCATTATTCGCAGCTTCATCATTCCCACCCCTTGTCACTCTCATGCCTAAACTCGTTGTTTTCTTGTTCAAAACTGGTGTAAAAATGGTTGCTTTGAATTGATGGTGTAAAAATGGAGGAGAGAGAGGCAGTGGATGAAGGCTATAGTGAGAAGATAGATGCCAGGATAAAGCAGTCGTGAATTTGCCCCTACGGGACCAACTAATTGAAGGAGAAGAGCTAAGAGCACCGAAGCTTCAAGCTGAAACAGAGAGGGGGGTTCCCTTTAACTGAAAGAACGCAATTTTAAAATAAATGAAAGTTTTAGTCGTAGCGCCTGGATTTTAGAGAGTTGGGGTGGTACTTTTAAAAGCCCAAAACTTAAGATGGGTAGTTTAAAAAAAAGCTCAATAATGAAATATAATTATAATTAATAAAAAATCACATAAAAACTAATTTTGTGTAATTTAGTTAAATTTAAATATATATTATTTAATTCAATCTTATTTTAATTTGACTTATTTTTTTAATATGTAAACATTACAGTGTTTTCTATATTAATTTATTAGTAAATATATGTATATTCTTCATGTTCATAATAAAAATTTTATAAGTAATGCAACATTTTCTCAAAATAATTATTTGTAAATTAAAAAAAATTAAAAATAATCGGTGCGGGCTAAGCTAATGGAGTATATATTAATATACGTAGGGCTGTCAAAAAAATCCGAAAAATCCGATATCCGACCGAAAAATCCGATACCGAATCCCAAAAAAACGGATAATTTCCGTATTCGAAAGAAAACGGATATTATTCGTATCCGAATTCGTATCCGAAATTAGCGGATACGGATATAGGTACATCCGTATTCGAAATATCCGATATCCAAAAATAAATAAATAAATAATATATAATATATAATATATAATATATAATATATAATATATAATATATGAATATATGATTTATGATTAA
Source organism: Saposhnikovia divaricata (assembly GCA_036435485.1). Taxonomy (NCBI): domain Eukaryota; kingdom Viridiplantae; phylum Streptophyta; class Magnoliopsida; order Apiales; family Apiaceae; genus Saposhnikovia; species Saposhnikovia divaricata. The sequence continues at coordinate 58,331,152 of CM071597.1, read as the reverse complement.
TAATTTAAAATTTAACTATACAGATAAGTACATGTAAGTCACGCGGTTTCAAAAAAAAAGCCATTCTCTCACCTTTAACTTAACATTAACGTACCCTCTCACTTCTAAACCCTTAATTCACTTCACCGCCTCCATCGATGCCGCCTCCCTCCTTCACTTCATCGACGCCGCCTCCCTCCTTCACTTCACCTTCTTCTAACGATTCACGTTGTCAGTCATCCAGATCCAGTTCACCATCTCTCTGGTACGATTTCTTAAATTAAGAAATAGATTAATCCTTAATAGTTAATTAATTGATTAATCACTAGTTCATTAATCCGTATTTCCTAATTAGATTATGAGAATCCATACCTATTTGTTTCTAATTAGGAAAATAATAATGTTCTTTGGTGTGTGATTGACTTGTATTCTTAATTATAAGGTTCTCCGTTCTTGTTGCAGATCTAAATCGTTACTTACTGACTGGGTTCATTAATGGAACAAGGTATTTCTTATCCTTTTTCCGTTGTAAATAGAAAATTAGTAGGAAGAGATAGGATTTAAAGATAAGTTGGATGAGAATTGAGAACCCTGGTAAATAGAGATGCGAGATTAGAATCTTGGTGGACCTGCACACCTATATACATCTGACATCTCACATGTTCCAGTCCTATTCTAATTAATGTAAGTGTTTTTTTTAGTATTTGTAGATGAAAGAACGACTCTTAATAGCTATATTGCTGCTTACACAGCCACACACTATAAGAGTAAGAGGCCAACTATCCGATATGAGCCTCAAATTTGTGATAGAGATCGCCGAATCAGTCTCGTTCTTTGATTGGATTTTCTGCTTATATATTTTGGTACTTGTTGAAGTTTTTAGTTTACTTTAATAATGTATCAGACCAAGCATTCAGGCTCTTATTTCTATTGGTATGCATTTTTCAGGTACTGATATTGCTGGACAAACTGAAAAGGAGTGCTGATTTGTGGGCAAACTGGCAAAGAAATGATATCATTGTAGAGTGCAACAAATGTTGTTTTTTCTTTGTAAATCAGTTGCAAATAGTTGTGATCGTATTTGTTTTGTTCAAAAATATTGGCCAATGGTCAGGATGTTCATGTTTGTGTTAACATCTCTTGCTAAACTACTATTTCAACTTTCAAGTCTACATTTGCTGCTGAATAGTTTAATTTATAATTCTTAATTAGTTTACACTGTATTTTTGGTGGTTTTTCAAAAACGGATCCGGATATTATCCGTATCCGGATAATATCCGACGGATACCGGATTCGGATATTTTTCCTCTCAAATTCCCGGATCCGGATACGAATTCGGATATGATTTTATGTTCCCGGATACGGATTCGGATATGGCCATATCCGGCTCCGTATTATCCGTTTGACACCCCTAAATATACGTAACAATAGAAGAATTGTACCGTACCATATTTGGAATCTATGTGCAAATGGCACTCGCACATGTCAAAAATAAAAATATGATAGAGATTTGTTTTTCTCGCACAAGTACATAATTTACAAATTATATAATTATGGGTGTGCGGTATATTCAGTTGACCGCCAGCTATATATATAAACCCCTATGTCGCATAAACCCCCGTTGTCGGAGACGAAGAAGAAAAGAACACTTGCCGGATTTACTAATCGGAGACGAGCCGCCGTCGCCGATTCGGAGCCGCCCAAAGCCTTGTCCTTATAAAAAACCCTATGTCGCGTAAGTTTATGTATAAAACCCCCTAATTTTATGTATAAATGTATTGTTTTTTTCTTCTAAAAGTAGTAACAAACAGATGTATTTGTGTTAGAATAAAGTAAGGGGTTAATGGGGTTGGATGATTGATTATAGTGAATGAGATCTCTAATGTTGCTCGTGGATCGAGAGCGTGGTGGCGTGCATTGTCTTCATATGCACCTAAAGTTAGAAAGACAGGGAAACGCTTGCCTATAGCCAAGAGACGTGTCATGGTCGAGGCATTCGTCAGTAGGTAATATTAATCCCTTCAATTACTTCGTGTATTTTTCGGAATTATTTGTTTACTTGGTAAAGCTTAATTAGTATGTGCCATAGCTTTTTCTGCTTATGTATGTCATGGTTCATAAATATATCAAGTAAAGTAGCTCCGGTAGTCACCATAAAGTTAATTTAAATATTTTGTAGCTTACATTTTTAATTAAAATGAAGAGGCAGAGGAACAATTTTGTTATAAATAGGTGATGCTAGGGGATACTTGTCATTTTAATCAGTATTGCTAGTATCAAGTAGACTTTTGTGTAGATACCGAGGTGATAATTCAGGGAAGTTCCCGACTGTTTCTCATGCTAAGCATGAAGTGGGTGGATCATACTACGTTGTGAGGAAAATAATGCAGGAGCTGGAATACAATTCCAAGTTGCCGTCCTCAAGTGCCGGGAAGGAAGTTTCATCTGAAACAAAAGTGAGGAATAGTCATTTATCGTCTGGCTTAAAAAGCAATGCTGAGAATGCTCGAGAGGAAGAACCTAATCAGTGCATTCAACAACCATTGCTTGATGTTTCATGCGCAAAAAAATGTGAAGATTCTAAAGAGGAAACACGCTGTGAATCTGTGCCCGATGTTGATAGTTCAGAAAGCCAAAATGAAGAACATCAACCTTCTCATGAATGTTCAATTCCGAATATACCAGAGAACAGTAAAGAGGAACATCGAAAGCCTGCGGGGTTAGTTGTTATTTATTCATTCATTCTTCTGTATTTTCTTGTCATGCTGCTTGATACTGTCACTAGACTAAATTAGAGTGTTTGGTTTAGCTTGGACCTTCTACATAAATTTATAAATTGGACAGTTTTCCAACGTTCTTTGGATTAGATTGCAGCATAAGGTAATATGACTTTTAATTGAAAATGCTAATGGAGAACTAGGCTGTATGCATGTAAAATAAAGAGCATTTGTAATATGGTTGTGGGTTAAATTAAATTGTAGATTAAAATTAAGAGAAATTATGGCGTGAATGTGAAGCACAATTGAACTTAAAGCCACCAGTAAGAGTTAAGATACGCCATTGGTGTAATGTGGCTTTAATACTGTTTCATGACAATCGATTCCATACTTACGTCTACATCAGATTTCAAGACCCAATAGCACTTTGATTGTTAAGGTTTTGTTCATAAATTAAAAGAAGTTGCATATGACATTAGATTGTGAATATGGTGCTCAGATCCATTTAGATTATATTTAAGGTTTTGTGTACGAAAATAGAACTTAATTATAGGTATCTGTGCCCTGATTTTCTTTAGTTAGTTTCGGTGAAGCTTTTGATCTGATATAAAATTAATTTGTGTCGGGTCAAGATATAGGTAGTTGTTAATTCATGGTGATTTAGGTGATATATAATATCATTCAATTAAGGTGAACATGTCATTTGGATTTTATGCTTCCCTTCATCAGATGTGTTTATCCGAAAGTTGGGAAAAGAGGTTGGTTTCTATATTGGACTTGCTGTAGTTGAATTATGGGGAATGAAGATGCTACATTATTTGAATGTAGTGGTATTAGTTTTCTGGAAGTCTTAGGGTTGTTCTGTTTGATTTTTTACTGCGTTCATACTTGTTGAAATGTCTATTTCTAAATCGAAGTAAATGATCCAAAACCCTAAGTCTCAAAGTAAACTGATTGCAAATATATGTATATTATTTACTTTCAAGAGAAAATACTTATAAATTACTTATGATTATGATGAATTTCCATATCTTTTCTTGAATGTAATGAGCCTAAAGGGGCTTACCTAAGTACGTAGTATAAATTAATAGGATAACAGTAGTAATACGCACAAATTCTGCTTTTACAGAAATGCCCCCCCCCCCCCCCCTGCATTCACATAAAAAATGCTTTGTATCTCACCTTAGTTACATGAGTACGTACTTAGGGCACTGAACCCCCTTTTATAACACGATTATGACGGCAAATGCAATTGGGATGAAGATTGAGTTATATATACAATTGTGATTGGAATTTCCTTGAGAAGATTGATTATAAGCTTCATGTGTATGTGACTGTATTCTTGCAAACTACATAAATTTAAGCTGCAAGCTGATACATTCTTTGTGTTTTAGGGAATTAAGTGAAGAACAGATGGTAGAAAATATTCAGACAAAGTCATCTATTTGGGGGACTTTGAAGTCTGCTTTCATCAACATATGGAGAAAGCAGTAAAAGCGTGAGCCTCACAGGTTAGCGTTTGGAATATCTTGAAAGTTCATCCCCTTTGTGGCATATAATGAAAATTATACCTTTCAGTATGCTGTGGAAATTTCATAATATGTATGCTGTTTTCTATCGTTTAGGACGTAAAACAAATTATGGTTCTGTTGCACCACTAACTAATTACCAAATGATGAGTCGAAGAGCAACTGATATCTGCAGGGTTTCAAAGCTCCATTTAAGAAATATAAGATTGTAGGTGATTTGGTAGGAGAATGTAAATTCTTTGGTTCCTTTTTTGTGTTCATCCATATTTTTGTTACAATCGACGTTTTTTTTATTAGTAAGCTCTTGTGTATAACAAAATCATTGGCAGATCGTAGCATTTAAAGATCAAAAGTTCTTCAACACAATTTGTAGAGAATGCTAGACTACGACTTGCAACCAATGCATGAGTTTGGAAATTATAACCCCACATTTCTGTGTGACAAATGAGTTGATCTCATGGCGCATCTACTCTTTCATATTGTAATGTTGTTGCCTTGACGTCCTATACAGGTACGTTTCTGTTGGAAAAAAAGACTATTTGATGAATTTTGACAGATTAAAAGGCTTCCATATTTTTTATGGATATAAATTTCCATGATTCTAAATGTCAAAATTTTCATGATTCTAAAGATTAGCAGTACTTGTTGAATCGGCCAACTCAGAATACTCCTCCATTCACTCCATGATCAAGTGGAGAAAGTGGGCGGGAAAATGTCAATAGATCATGAAGCAAAGACCAGAAAGCTATAAGTTGAATGGAGGAGGTTCAAAATAACAGATGTAATGCGCAATTAAAACTCATTATATTTTGTTGTGATATGCCCTCAAATGTGTATTAATTATTTTGTAAAGACATTGAGCAAAATATTCACTTTTATATGTGATGTGAACCTGTAAGTTGAAGTAACCTATAAGAACCTCAAAACGTAAATATTGTTTTATTGTGAACCTTTAAGTTGAATTAACATATAAGAAACCCAAAACGCAAATATTGTATCATATCAATCTTCATAAAGTCATTTTGAATTCGAAAAGCCACCAAGTTCACATCAATCTCTGCATATCAATCTTCACAGTCGGTTTAAATTTGAAAAGCCACCATGTGCACATCAATTTCTGCAGCTAGACAAAGTCGTAGGAGATTTCCGTGATATTTGAACTCTCAGATTCAATTAAAAGATTTTAAACAAAATTCTTATGATTTTGGTTGAAAGGAGTCTTATATATAGAAAAATATCAACTAGTAAGTTAATAAAAGTGCTTCGTAAAATTAGTTTATAGAACAACAAAATCTATACTATTATATAAAAACTGAAACATTAAAAGTTTGATTGATTGGTTGGTCGGTACGGTACCTGTTAATTTTACTTATTTACCCTTACTCAATTACATATAAAATTCATCCTACTAACTAATCAATTTTCTTTTTCAGGTTAAACATATTATTTTTTCTATTTTTCAATAAGTAAATAATTTCTTTTTTCAGATAAAATACAATATTTTTTATATTTTATCTAACTAAAATTTCTTCTTTATTAATGAATTTCCTTTTTCAGGTTAAACATATTACCTTTTCTATTTTTCAATAACTAAATAATTTTCATTTTCAGGTAAAATATAATATTTTTTACATTTTATATAACTAAAATTTCTCCTTTTTTTAAAATCGTGGGAACCTTTTTTAAAGGGTGATTGCCCAAAATATTCATATGGGAGCCATGCTGGCCCTTTTTACTGACTGAAAACGCTACACCGTCTACCGTGATATGAGGGGTGTTGCGGAACACCGTGTTCCGTATCATGGAGTGTTGCGGAACACCGTGTTCCGTATCATGCACGGATACGGAACACCGTGTTCCGTATCATGCGGTGTTCCGTATCATGCATAATACGGAACACGGTGTTCCGTATTATGCTAACACGGAACACGGTGTTCCGTATTATGCTAACACGGAGGACGATTCTCCGTATCCCGTCGGTACTTCGGGTCATTTTTTTCAAAATCAGTATTTTGGGCAAAAACTTGTGAAAAATAGGTATTTTGGTAATTCTCTCTTTTTAAAAATAATACGAGCAATTTTGTTTAATAAAATAACATAAATATATTATAATTAATATTACTAATCAATTACCTTTTTCATTAACATTAAAGTTTGTTTGGTTGGTCGGTTGGTTGGTTGGTCGGTCGGTCGGTTGGTACAGTACTTGTTGATTTTACTTATTTACCCTTACTCAATTACAAATAAAATCCATCCTACTAACTAATCAATTTTCTGTTTCAGGTTAAACATATTATTTTTTCTATTTTTCAATAACTAAATAAATTTCTTTTTCAGGTAAAATACAATATTTTTTATATTTTATCTAACTAAAATTTCTCCTTTATTAATGATTTTCCTTTTTCAGGTTAAATATATTACCTTTTCTATTTTTCAATAACTAAATAATTTCCATTTTCAGGTAAAATACAATATCTTTTACATTTTATTTAACTAAAATTTCTCCTTTTTTTAAACCATGGGAACCTTTTTTAAAAATACTACAAGCAATTTTTTTAATAAAATAACATAAATATATTATAATTACTACTAACTAATCAATTACCTTTTTCATCCAAAACAAATTACCTTTTCTTTTTTCTCTAACTAAAATCTCTCTTTTCCAATTATATCATGGACATTTACCTTTTTTAGCAAAAACACGTTACCTTTTTTATTTTCTCTTACTAAAACATCTCTTTTTCCAATTATATCACAGACATTTCTATTTAATAAAAATAAAATAATAATTTTATAATACTAACAATTAACCAATTACCTTTTCAGCTAAAACATATCATCTTTTCTAGAAGTACTCAAACACTTGATCTTTGGATTTGAGTATCTCAACCCACACCTTTCGAGATGCTTCATCAATGAAGGTAACAAAGTACCTATTTCCGCCTAAGGACTCCACCTCAAACGGCCACATACATCAGAATAAACTCTTTCTAACAGCCCCGACGTTTTCTTCAGTGGACTGCTAAAAGATACTCTATGTTGTTTCCCGAATAAACAATATTCGCAGGGCTGCAATGCAGTATCTTTAGCAAACGGAATGAGGGATTTCTTCGCTAATATCTGTAGCCCTTTCTCGCTCATGTGACCAAGCCTCTTGTGCCACAAACTTGTTGAAGCTTCATCTTCAACTGTATTCAAAGCATTTGAACACATCTTCACTTGTGTCTTGTACAAAGAGCCACAAGTGGATCCTCTTGCAACCACCAACGAACCCGTAGTAAGCTTCCACCTTCCACCACCGAAGGTATTTACGTACCCCTGCTTGTCTAGCGCCATGCCGGAAATCAAGTTGAGCCGTAAGTCCGGAACATGCCTGACATCTTTCAAAGTCATTGAACAACCCGTGTTTGTCTCAATACAGATGTCACCAATGCCTGCGATCTTTGATTGATCTGAGTTACCCATTCTTACAGCACCAAAGTCCCCTGACTTGTACGTCGTAAAGAATTCCTGAGTGGGTGTTGCATGATACGTTGCTCCAGTATCTATCACCCATTCGACCTTCTGATCATCAACATGTAAGCATTCTTCTTCCCCAAAAGAAAGGATCACAACATCTTCTGTCATAGCAGCTGTTGTACTTTTCTCCGCATGTTTCCCTTGCTGACCATTGTTCTGTTGCTTGAGCCAGGCCCTACAATCCTTTTTATAATGACCCTTCTTCTTACAATAGTAGCATTCAACATTGGCATTTGATTTGCCACCGGAATTACCAAAATTCCTACTTTTACTACGTCCTCGGTTTGTCTCCCTGTAGTTGCTTCTGCCCCTGTTCTCAGTAACAAGAGCCTGGGAATCGTGGTTGACTCCTTGTACCTTTCTTCTCATGGATTCACTAAGGATACTCTGCTTAATTGATCGCAACGTTAGTTGCTCAGTTGGTACAGCATTAGTTACTGTCACCACTAGCGTATCCCAGCTGGATGGTAAAGTGTTGAGAAGAAATATTGCTTGGAATTTCTGCTCAAACTCCATCTTCATATTTGATAGTTGATTTAACAACCCTTGGAATTCGCTCATATGCTCTGACATGTTGTTCCCATCCTGGTACCTCATGTTCACCAGCTGACGAACTAGAAAAGTTACATTTTGTGAACTTTTCTCTTGGAACGTAGACTCTAATGTCGTCCAAAGCGTATAAGCATCTTCTTCTTCAGAGACATGATGATACTCCGAATTATCAATCCATTGGCGAATGAGACTGATAGTTTTCATGTTCATCTTCTTCCAGTCAGCATCAGACTTTGCTGCAGGTTTAACTCCTTTCAGCTCCACCGGATCAAACAAGTCCTTACTATAAAGCAAATCCTTTATTCTGCTTTTCCACATCGGATAATTTGAAGCTGTTAGGCTTACCATTACACTGAAAGAATCATCCATTTTAATTTACCAAAGGCTATGGGAATCTCAATTAGAACCACACAAGTTGGCCAGGAAAGTGGATGTGTTTGGGGAGCCTTCCGTATTAGTACGGCGCGTTATCAAGTAACCACTGCGCACAAAGCACTTTCCTCGACACCAACAATGTGGGCCCCAGCTCTAATACCACTTGTTAGGAATTCCCGTTTCCTGTCTTTGCGTAAATTAAATACGGAGATTATAATAGTCAATAATAAAGACAGATGAACACCAAGATTTATACGTGGAAAACCCCCTTAAAGTAAAGAGGTAAAAACCACGGGACCAGCTCCGAATGTTTCCACTATAATGATAACAATGGTTACAATATTCTCTCTCAAGTTTACGAAGTAACACTTGAGACACAACTGAATAGAAATACAACGATTCCCTACTCCTTCGGTACTTGACCGGATAACCTGGATGAACTCCCTTTGTAGCAACTACAACAGCTGGATGAACTCCTAATGTTGCAGCGGGACAGATTCCGATGGCTGCAGCCTGACACTCACACAAACTCCCTCGTAACGAAAGAATAGAGTAGCACGAGGGCCCCCTATCCTGACCTGCTTGAAACTACCACAAGATAAGTTTCCTACTAGACGGACTATCTAGCAGCTATATATATACTGAGAAGTAAGAGAGGAAGAAGAGATTTTGGTGTAATTTTAGAATGAAAGGGGGGTATTTATAGGAAGGGGGAGGGTAGTAGGTGGGGGGTAGGTGGGAATTTGAAAATAAGAATAAAAACACCTTGGCCGGTGCCTAACAATTGTATACTTTTTGTGGAATGCAAAAGCAAATGAATCATACAACGGAGAATTTGCATGCATTTAAGTACCACAAGGTCATGCATCTAAGTACATATGAAAAACTTAAAATTCAGGTTATGGTTTTAACTTAAGTTGGGATATATTTGTTTGATCTGTCATGTAATTCAATATTCCTACTGAAGACGCACATAAATGATAAAAATGTTGCTATGACTACTAAGATTTCAGAACTATTAGTTCTTGGTCATTTGTAGAACATATATGTTTTCTGGTAAGAGCTTCAGCACTGCTTCTAGTTTTGTAGGCAATGGAGATAAAGGAAAAGAATTGCAGTCAGATAACTTAAGCTTCATGGTTAGCTATGCCTATATAGTAATATATTTGGTGAATACCGTAACATTTAGGAATTAGGCATCTTTTTTTTATAAAATATGGAAAGGCAAATATCAGACTGTGTCATAATCTCTCAGATTGTCAATTACGGGTGATCTAGTCGAAGACAATTTCACATAAACCAGATAAACTTGGTTTTCCTGAATCCTCATTCCAGACTTGCAAGTTCTCCTGTGTTCATGTCTTTATTAGGATATTAATTTTGTGGAGTTAGATGAAGTTCGAAAATACTATTGTCGCAGTCACCATGGTGCTGATGAGGACAGAAGACCTGTTTACATCGAAAGAATAGGTAAAGTTGACGCAAGTAAGCTTATGCAGATGACAACTTGGGATCACCTTTTGAAGTATCACATGCAGTACTTGAAAAAAGGGTTTTACTTATTTTTTCCAGCCTGCTCAATTTCTGCAGTAAGGCATTTAGATTCAAGTACAGTCATTTCAGATGTTCAAGGAGTGGTATTTTCCTTTTCATTTGTATACACAAATATATGGCCAAGTTTTAGTGTTGTTATATAAGCTTTTTTGTCACATGCTTTTGGTATCTTCTCATTCAGGACTCAAAGAAGTTTGCTGGTTCTGTCGGAGAAGTTATGGATGAGATGAGGTTAATCAACACGAATTATTACCCTGAAGTAATTATCAAAAGAATTCTGTCAAGTGGTCTATAATCATTACATGGTTTTAATCAGTTTTTGGATATTTTTTGCAAGTAATTTTCTGCAGACACTTCATCAGATGTTTATAATAAATGCTGGTCCTGTCTCTTGGATGGCCTGAATGTTATTTGTAAAAGATATGTTGACCCTAAAAGGCTCACTAAAACTGAGGCATGTTCTAGGAGTTTACGTCATTCTAAAGTTAAATAGCTAGATAGAAATTTCTTTCCATATATCTTGTTTTCTTCCCCTCGATAACTTTTATGTTTCATTGTGTTCAGGTTCTTGGCAAAAAATATCAGAACAAATTGTTTGAAGTGATAGACAAGAGGTAACTCAAAAATAATCCTGGTCGCATATATGTAGTTTATCCAAATGCTTCTCATTGAGTAGTCTAATAATTCTTCACCAACTTCACCAACTGCTGATGCTTGTTGTTTGCGAGTTGCCAGAGTTTCTAGGTGATTGTTGTACGTGTATGGATAAAGGAGGCTTTTTAAGATCTGATAAAGGGCCATGGAATGATCCTAATGCATTGAATTTGAAGGTAAGGAGACGCTCTTTCCAAATTTGTAATTCTTAATTTGGTATATTCCGAACCTATTATATTGTCATACAGATGGTTCAGGGTATTAAAGAACAATGTTCTAGACAGATAATAAGCATATCAAAAAGTGATTATACAATAACAGACAGGGGTAACCTCCGTTCTCCACAGGTATGCTTTACTTGACCATGTGAATTTGTGATCGCTAAAAACTTCTACTCTTCTTATTTACCACAGGGGGATTTTGAATATTAAAATTGAAATAATGGTGTGCTAAGGTAATAGGGAAGGGCACATCCTTGACTGAGTCAGGAGCTGTAGGTGAGGAGATTACTGATCTTAAAAAGAAGAAGCGGCTTTCAGAACAAAAATTGGTACCTTCAAGTGATCAAGGATGATCATCAGAATGAATAGTGAACTTTTGGTTAATCGTTGAGACATATTAAGCTTGTTAATTCCTTCCATGCGATATGAAAGGCTTTCTGAAGCTAAGTCTGCTACAATCTGATCTTATGCAGTTAAAATGCTTCTGAAAATTGTTATTAGTGCAGGTGGTTAGAACTTCCCACCAGGATGAGGGCCTCTCTGACAGTGAGGTTGATTTGTTGTATATGACTGTCAATAAAAAAGCGAAGGCAGGAGAATCTCTCCAAGTATCCTACACTTCAGAAGGTTAGAAATTAAAACTATCCCTTCAAGTCTTCATTATTTTGTTTCGCTGTTTGTTGTTCTTATAGATTTTGTACTTTTAAAGTTCTCTGTAGATTGTGAAGCTAGCATTTAAACTTGTGGGTATTCTCATGCGTGTATAAGGCTTAATTAATCGTTCTAAATGCAACTTGTTCCATGACCAATTCAGACACCACTATAATCAAGCCTAAATATGTTGTGCCTACAACAAATTTACTTCCCCCTGTAATGATTTTCTGGCACACTTTGTACCAGAGTTGAGTTCTTCCTTCGAAAGAAAAAAAATATACTTAGTGTAGAGAAAAAGTCTTGTATCTGCACTAGCTAGTGAGTGAGAAATTTAATTATGCATAATGGCTGTATACATGATACTTGAAAGTCTTGTATCTGCACTAGTGAGTGAGAAATTCAATGATTCTGAAGAATGATTTTCAGTTATTTCAACATGAACAAACAGCACACTTTTAGTTTTATGTAATAGAGTACCGGATGAACCTTTGTAAATATTCATCATTGTTCGATTCTGCTGGATTTTCTGTCTATAGAAACTTTAATATAAATCATATTATACATTTTAAAAATCTTACAATGCTATGCAGAAGGGCTTCATTTGCCAAGAACATCAACACTGAGAACACTTCTTGCTTGGTTTTGCACCACACTTGTTGTCTGCATGGGAATTTCCAGTTTCATCTGCTATGTAATATCTCAGAAGAACAGGATATGTGCACCTGCCCTTTCTGCTCTGAAATATAAAGCACGGAGTAGTGAATTACTAGATACTGAAGAACTCTATGATACTTCAACTATGACTTCCCTGGAGAAAATAGGCAGTCTGATCCTGTCCAAAAAATTCATGAGCAAGAGAGAAAGCTAAACTTGTTGCTAACCAGGGCATGTTCAATTCCAAGAAAGAGAGACGATTTACTTAATGCTGCTGTCCGCTGTGTGGATGTACTAGAAGCTGAAATAATTTCTACTAAGAAGGTAAGAATTTTAACACTGAAACATCTTTCAGTGGACGAGCTTTTGCTTGTGTCAGACTGTCAGAGAATAGCTCATTGCAACAATGGCTTAATGTTCTTTGTTTGTATATTCCTTTTGCAGGCTTTGCATGAAACTCTACTCAAGCAGGATGAACTTTTTGCATGTATAGATAGCGAAGAAGCATCTCTGTCCCCGGTAAGTCAACAACAAACATTTATAACAAAAATTTGAATACTCACACACACGCGGCACGAAACCAAAAACACGGACTTGGTTCATGGTTTTATCTTTTCCGGCTGAGTGATTAAATTTGGGCTGGAAAACAGGATTAAAAGACGACGCGATGGTGCACAAGTGTTACTTTTATCAATATAGCAGCTATGTAAAGCTCCATTAATGGAGATAGTAGCAGGTGTAAAGTAATAAAGAAGAAGTATGTACAAGCTGTATGTAATCGTAACATAAATGTATCTATAAAATAGTTTGTTATAAAATAGTTTGTTACAAGTAATGACTACATTGTTAATAAGCTAGATAATCAACTGAATGCAAAGGGGACTGTATTTATAGATAGTAGAGAGCTAGGTAGCTTGACACGCTGGAACAGCAACTTTCTATTATTGAGATCAGCAACTTGGTTGTAGACTAATATATCTCAACAAGAAAACTGTTAAGAAGCTGTACTAGATTAATCTCCATGTACTAAATTTTTTCAGCAGTGGGCCGTACTCGTGTTCATTGGTAGTAACCTCTCTTCTTCAATCTAGCAATTAAGTACTATAATGAGTTTTTTTTTTTTTTTTTTTTTTGCTTTTTTGAGTACACCATCATGAGTATTTTATTAGTAGCTTTTACAAATGTACGTAATACAGTTGTGACGTAGGCTTACTAAAAATTTTACCCAGTTCCTATTCTATTGATTAAATTTAAATATTAGTAGTACTTTTTCAATAAATGAAAATTCTGAAAAATCATTTAATTGAATTATTCGGAACACTTCACAAAACTTAAGTGAAGTTTTGTTTTGGGCTTTTGTGCAGTTATTGCGCGTGATTAAACATACTATTAATGTATTAATTTAATCCGTTTGAGCTATTTTTAACCCCCATCAGATCATAACCACGAGGACTAGAAAAAGAAAAATGGGTGTAAAAGTTCTTAGAAGATCTTCTTAGGGGCACTATATAAGCACAAAAGTGTGTCCAATAATAGGATTTTTTCCTTATATGATATAACTGCAGTAGTTTGAAAACAAGAAATAAAACCAGATTTTGCCAAGACAAATATGTTTTTTACTCTAATGAGTTTAAAAGGGGATTGGAAACAGGAAAGTAAAATAAACACAAATTCTTGGGATATGGTTCATGGTTGAACCCTTAAACCAAATACCAACACAAAAATCTCTAAAACAATCAATCATGCCTAAAGAATAAACAAGAAACAACACAGACAAGGGAGAGGAGAAGGGACTATGTATGTTACATTGCTAATGCAATAATGGCATAACCTAGAACTGCTTCAAACGAGAATCAAAATTCTTACTACAAAAAATTGAATTAATGCTCAACTTGAAACTCCAAGTTGTCCGTCCATTCTTTCTCAAGCTTTAAAAAATATTGCCAAACTCATTTAAAAGAACAAAACAGACCAAAGCAAAACTATGTCACACTAAAAGTCACTACAAGAAAAATGATCATTTATGACGGAAATTTAACACTGAAATCGTCGCAATTGATACCAATTACGATGGAAAAAAATCGTTATTTTTGCTCGAGTCTTAAGTTCGGATTTTCGTCACAAGTAAAAATTTCGTCACAAGTTCCAGTTTTCGTCATAAGTTCCAACGAGGGGCCCACTTTTTATAATAAAATAATATATGAACTTATGACGAAAAAAACCATCATAAATTTGTATTTTATGACGAAAATATCTATCGTATGTTCATAATTTAAGACAATTTTTTCTGTAATAAGTTTACTTTTGGGACGCGCCTGCTACCATAATTAAATTTGAAAAAAAATCGAAAATAATAGTAAAAAATGAGCAATCATAGTAAGTTATTCGAATATTCGTCGTAAATTATCCAAAAAGTCATTTTTTTTTTAAAAATTAATTTTATCCAAAATGTTTTTTTTTTAAAATTAATTTCAAAATAATAATTTCAATAAACTTAACCTCAACCCCAACAAATACCACACAATATAGTATAAAACAATTACAATTATCTCATGCCAACAAACATTTAAAAACAATACATATGATAGCAACTCAACTTATTTAGCAAAAACAATACATATAATAACAATTTCTTTTGGCAAAAAAAAAATAATAATAATAACAATTTCTTAACATCATGTTGGACTTGTTGTCTGAATTCCCTGAAGCTGTACACTGAAGGCTCCTGCAACTCTGTATCTTGGTTTCATAAGATGGACATAAAAAATATGCTGTTGAAAACCTTTCTACTTGCTTGTTTGTGACAACCCTATGTTCAACACTCTTATAAACATCATTGCTCCATGCCTCTTCCATCAAATTCTCCCGTTTGCCTCTTCCATCAAATTCCCCCACCTCGTAACCATTCCCCCACTTCACACCACCTGCATCAACCCACCCCTCTTCTCCTCTGTCCACGCCGCCAACACACCATTCCATTCAACTCAATCTACCCCTGTTGATTCCCCACTCTACCACCATCTCACAGCCAATTTCTCCCATCTACCCCGTCTTTTTCAACCTCCCCTCACCTCTTCACCTCTCCCCTCGACCCACTACTACCGGCCACCCATCCCTTTTGCCTCACCTCTTCGTCGACCACCGCTGCCACACAACTCCGGCCCTCTGCAATCCATAAATTCTATTCAGTACATACACATGTAAGATTATTAAATCAATGATTTGAATCCATAAATATCAAACCCAAAATTAACTTACCCTTTTTTATGCCTTTTCTTACAAATAAAAAAAAAGGATTCCCTCCTGGGCAGTCAAACCAACTCTCATACGAGCTCCCGGCGGTTCATTCATCTGACCGTAAACTAGAAGGAAAGGGGAGGTCCTGATTCCGGGGCTTTTTCCCCATATCTTCTGGTTGAACAACTCCCAACACAGATGACCAGTCCAACGGCATAAGTTGAAAAAATCATTCCCTTGAAAGAAAGGGTCACGTCGTCTCGTCCCCGCTGCATCGAAGAGTCCAGCGACGATAGGTGTGTGTGTGTGCTTTATGCAGCACGTCGAAAGCTAGAAGGCAAAGAAATTCCGCACAATAAGCTCTGTCAAATCGTGTAGTGTACATCCAGGAGAGAAGAGGTTGACTGATATGTAACATTGTAAGAATAGAGTTAGAATTAAAAAGAATTGAACGGTCTAAATCTTCTTAATTCCATCCAACGGCTTCCAATTGTTTAAAGAAACACAATCCATGTGTTCAAAGTATTACTCAATAGTAATATGACACGTGGCCTAGCATGATAAATTAATCTTTCATAGATAAGGGAAGATACTATCTTCTAACTCACACAAAATTGCACTAAAATATACGATACTATTTCCCCGCACACAAAATTAATAAGAGTATTTATTAAATTTTAAATTGTTAAATTTTCTATTTTCTATTTCTATTTTATAATATTAATATATAAAATATATTAATACTATTTCCCTATAAACCAACATGATTTCCTAATTAGTTTTTCACGTGAAAAACCTTTGTACTCAAGTAATTTTAAAAAATACTAGCTTATAACTCGTGCGATGCACAAATTTTTATGTAATATTTTTTTTTTACAATTATTTATAATGTTTTATTTTTATTTTAATTTTAATTTTAATAATTTAATATAAATTTAATTAATATGCATGGTTTAAAACTTATAATATAAAATTTTAAAATAAATATGTCATTGATAGAATTTGAACCTTAAAATTAGTAAATTAATTTAATCATATAATATATTTAATCATTAGATCTAACGATTCTAATTTTGTCCCAAAATGTTGTTTCTAGTTATTTAAAAATATTTATACAAGATTCAACCGTACTTTAGAAATGTTCTAAAAATTACGAAATTTTTACGAGCACTTTAAATTGTTAAGAAAATTGTTCCCTCAAAAGTTGTCAAATTTTGATCTTTTGTCATATGTTTTGTGTCTAAAATATCAAGAAAAATATATTATATGGAAAATATATATTAAAGTATGGAAAATATATTAAGTATTTTAAATAATGTTCTCAAAACTTTTCAAATATTTTAAAATACTAGCTAAAATACTAATTTATGACGATCCAACCATACGGATGTCAAAATATATCTTAAATAATATTCCCAAATTTTATAAATATTAAAAATTAATTTGTTGGAGATTTTAGTAGAACACTGTTATTCAGACTAATACTCATACCTAGTGCTTCGTCCTAAATTATTGTTTCTATTTTTATAAAAATATTTCTCGACGATCTAACCATACGAATGTCACAACATATCTAATTAAATTATATTCCCAAAGTTGCAAAAAAAAAATTAATTTGGTTGGAGATCTTAGTAGATCACTACTATTCCGACTAATACTCGTAACTAGTACTTCGTACCAGATTATTTCTATATTTCTAAAAATATTCCTCGACGATCCAACCATACGGATGTCAAGACATATCTAATTAAATGATATTCCCAAAGTTTCAAAAAATAAAAAATTAATTTGGTTGGAGTTCTTAGTAGATCACTACTATTCCGACTAGTACTAGTAACTAGTGCTTCGTCCCATATTATTGTTTCCATTTTAAAAAAAATATTTCTCGACGATGCAACCGCACGGATGTCAAGACATATCTAATTAAAAGATATTCCCAAAGTTTCAAAAAATAAAAAATTAAACTATGTGGTTGATTTATACATAATAAGAAAAAATATTGAAGAACTTTACGACAGATTAAGAAGATCGTCGTAATTTTGGGTAACTTATGACGGATATTTCGTCATAATTTACCCAGAATTACGACGATCTTCTTAATCCGTCATAAGTAACCCAAAATTACGACGGATTTTTTCGTCGTAAGTTCACAGCAAAAAAAGTAATTCATTTTCCAATTAATTTTAATTACTATAAATAAATTTACGACGGAATTTTCGTCGTAAGTTCATTACTAAACATCGCTGTGTTGTCATCAAAAAAATTAATTCATTTTGTAATTAAATTTAATTAGAATAAACAAATTTGCGACGGACGAAAATTCCGTCGTAAGTTTATTTACGACGGAGATTCCGTCATAAGTTCACTACAAAATGACGTTGTTTCGCAACGAGAAAAAGTATTTTTTTTATAATTAAATTTTATTAAAATAACAAAATTTATGACGGAAATTCCGTCGTAAGTTCGCTGTTAAAATGAATTTACGACGGATAATTCGTCGTAAGTTCACTACAATTATTTTTCAATTAAATTTTAATTTTTTGGAGCTCAATTTTATCAATAAAATAATTATCTTGCGACGATTTTCATTTTCGTCACAAGTTTGGCGCAAAATTTACGACAGATTTGGGATTCCGTCGTAAGTTGGGCGCGAAAATTGTTTCCGTCACAAGTTAGCCGTCATAATTGGCCAAATTTCTTGTAGTGAGTGCGAAACAAAACGAAGTAAAATTATATATGAGTTGACAATAACAATTCAAAAAAAAAAGAAATACAAATCGAATATACGAATGTGTACTAAGAAGTAAATATAGAATACAAAAGGGTCACAATTTGTAATTTTGACTCGATAATAAATATAACAAGTGATAATAAATATAAAGAGGGAATGCAATTTTAATTGGAAAGAAAAGAATAAAGAATTCCTATCTCAAATTGCTAATAAATAATTAAATCAAATCTCACAGACTGCTCCAAGCCGAGCCCGATCCAAATCATGAAATATAAGAGAAATTTAATTACCTTTAATTTTATAATATTAATATATACCAACTGTGTAATTAATTATATAAAGTCAAGCTTACATATAATTTATTAAATCTCACACACCTGAATATATAATTAATATGTCACTGAGCAAGCAGCACACATGAATTCTTTAGCAAGTGATTTTCTATCTAATCAGTTAATATATTATTTTAATTAAAAACAAGATTAACTATTCAAGTAAGAAACACAGAGCATATTAAACGGACCAACATGTGCCAAATCATCTAATGTACACAAATTATATGCTCTTAAATTAAGTATTTTATTCATAAATATCTTACTATACAAGTAAAGTATTCCTTCATGATAAAAGGAGAAGGAAACATACATATTAAATATCATAATCAGGTGCACATACATGATCACATTTATATAGAAAATTTACTACAGTGCACACATTGTACAATAAAACATGCGAATGGCTCTCAAGTTCCTTTTAAATTATTAACTATGCATAATTCACTTTGTACAATAAAACATGCGACTGGATCTCAAATTCCTTTTAAATTATTAATTATGGATAATTCACTACTAAACCGGCATATGCACACTTATAGCAAGACCTTACAGAAAGTTAATAATTTTATTGAACCACCAAATATTTGAATTTGTTAACCAAAAAAAAATATATATATATATTACATTAATGCCAACTAATACTCGATTTTAACCACCCACCAGGACATGTGATTTCTTACCCATATGAATGAATTGTGTTTACCTTTATGTAACCATGACATCAAATAATTTTGTCAATTAAATTCATGCAATAAAATTCTACAATATTATATTGAAAAATTCCTTACAAAATTATTCTGATTACTAATGAAATACAAAGGTAGTAACTTTTAATTTTTTTTCTCCATAAATATGTTACAATAAATAACAAAATATTATAACTCAAAGTTTTGTAATAAATTAGTTTTATATTTTGTTTGTACAACCGAAACGAAAGATAGTATGATTTTCAATAAGACAACTATGAATAAAACTCTACATTAAAATGAAATGAAATTTCTGCATTAAATTTTAATTTATATATTTAGTTAGTTGAAAACAATAACAAACTCACACATCCATTGACATTTATTTCAATTAAAACCAATATACTTATATTTTGAGGAACGAAAACTTTGTGGATATGGAAGTGCTAAATCATTATAATCACTAACAATATTACTATAATCAAATTTCATAAATAAATGATTGTATATAGATATAAATGTTAATTTATTCAAATTTTCTTGCAATATTGTTTGTCTACAATATTCTTTAAATAAGTTTAGTTTTGAGAAATCATGCAACAATAACAAATATAATAAATTTATTATATTTATACTGAAATGCAACGGTAATGTTTACGTTTTCTTATTTCTCCATTATAAAATTTTAATACACATATTTAAAAAATAAAATATGTCCCACACACTGTAATATATTAATCATTATTAACTATTATTGTTGTTGCCAATTAATTTATCATAGAATTTGTATTATAGATGATCATGTGAAATGTCCTCAAGTAGTGATCAAGCACTATGTATTCATGTTAAGAAATTTATTTGTATCCTCACCTAATTTAGTTCAGGACCCTTATATTGCAGAAACATCAAAAATCTAACAGTACTCACTACTTGGTGTAAGCTTAACACCGTTCACAATGCATTGTCAATATTAAGGAACACAATAGCAAGTGATATGTTATAATCTTGTTCAGTAGTGGTATGTTATACAAATTTCTGAACACAATAGCAAGTGACGATTACATATGTATAATCAGAATGACTTAAAATCAGTTTTGACATGTTTTTCAATTGGAACCACACTGATGGTAACACGCGGATCTAGAACGGCAACCGGACAATTTCCCTTCAAGTCGTAATCACTATAATCTCCACTAGAA
This sequence comes from Saposhnikovia divaricata, assembly GCA_036435485.1. NCBI lineage: Eukaryota > Viridiplantae > Streptophyta > Magnoliopsida > Apiales > Apiaceae > Saposhnikovia > Saposhnikovia divaricata. The sequence continues at coordinate 58,310,556 of CM071597.1, read as the reverse complement.
AGATCAATGTCAAATTTGGTTCTTGTGATTGGCTGCATATACCAAAATTTATAGCAATTGTTAGTATACAAGAAAAATACAAACTCAAATATAAAGCATTAAAAAATAAATGGCGGGTCAGGCACAAGAAATAAAAAAGGGCAAAAGGAATGGGCTTGAGAAGGTGGCGAGAATGGACGAGAAGAAATACAAATGTCCAGAATGCAAGAAACCTTTTATGAGGCTGCAGGGGGTAGAGGTGGCCAAACGGGCGGTTCTTCCCAGCCCGCTGGTGCCCAGCTCGCTGGAAACTCGTCAGAAAATCGGCACGGTACGTGCCGGTTCAAAACCCACTTGAACCGTTATTTTATTCGTGCCGTTCACGGGTTGTGATTTAGTGAACCGTAACCATCTCGGCACGACACGGTAAAAACCCGCATAACCCGTCTAGCCCAACCGCCCCATGCAACTCGCCTAACCCGTATATAATAAACTAGATTTCCACTATTTTCATTATGCAACCGGCCCGGCTCGGCCCTCCAGCCCGGCTCGCACCATTTGAAAATCTGATGATCCAATTGTTTTCTTGTTTAATGCAGCAATAATAGTTATTACGCTTAATGTTATTACTATCATTTATCCATTTTGTTTTTGAAAGTAGTCGTTTATCCACTTATTCATCTTCTTTAGATATATTTCACATTTTTATGACTTCATAATTTTATTTAAATAATTAATGCTAACAAGTTTCCACTGTCCATTTTTATGACTTCATAATAATATTAAAATAATTTTTTATTTTGTATTTTTAGGATTTGTTTAATTCTTAATTTTTTCAATATGTTTTAGAATTTGTTTGCTTTGTAATTTTTACATATGTTTAATGCGGTTGTCCCTTTTTTTAGAGAAGAGTCCTCTCAAATCATTTATAAAATATTTTTTTAATTAACAAAATTTATATGAGATACCGTCCTCTTTTATTCAAAAAAAATCGTATAATTTTAATTCAGTATTGCAAATCTATTTTATTATAATATAAAAAATAATACCAATCAATTTTAATCAAACTTGTTTCAACTATAACTTTTTTAGTAAACAAAAAAGGAAGAAAAAGAAAAAAGACATTAGACTAGTAGACAACAAAAAAGAAAGAAAAAGAAAAAGAAAAAAGACACTATAACTTTTTTAGTAGGCAGCAAACAGCAAAAAAAAGAAAGAAAAGAAAGAATTACAAAAAAGACACTAGACATACAGATACATAATATTAGTAAAAGACTAGACAGTAGTGACTTGGCGGCCAAACCCGCCAAACCCGCAAATTTGCCAAACCGTGGTAGCCCGCCAACTCGCCTAACCTGTTCAACCCGCTTGAACCGCCCAGCTTGTTCACCCATATGAATCATGTGCCGTTCACGAGTCGGTTATTTATGAACCATAAACAACCCAGTACAGTACGTCTTTCTAGGCGTACTATTCACGAGTTCACCAGAAATGAAACCGGCCCGGCTTAAAATCGGCATGGCTCGCCCGGCCCGCTCGTTTGGCCACCACTAGCAGGGGGTGATCGACCACTGCAAAATGGTACACCACCTGGTGGTTAAATTTAATAAATAATTAGTACATTGGCTTTATTTCTCAAAAACATATGTTATATATATAGACATGGCTTTATTATCTATGGTGCTTAATATTTAGTGTGTTATACTCTATTCGGCAAATAATTGAAATTATTTATATCATCGAGTTATTTAACTGCAAAATCCATGAGGGCCAGATACCTTCCTCTCTTACCTTGTTAAGAGTTTGAAATTATGGTTCCATAACCAACTAGACTTTGCAGTCTCCTATATTATTGGGCCGGATCAACCCATTAACAAAGCTCAATAGATAAATCCCATCAAACCATACCTCACAAAATAAAAAAAAAACATACAGTAATATGTTACTTACGATTTGGCACCTAAATTGGGCAAAGTTAGTTAAAATTCAACACTCTTCTAACCCTTCTGTATCCCTCATGAATCCGACCCAACCCCTCACTTTAATAACTTTCCCAAACATGGTTTTAAAATTCCTCAATCCAAACAAGTCCTAAAGAAACTTATATTTTTCCTCTTTTCCACATTTTAATGGGATTCAAATTATGCTTAACGGAAATAAGGTAGTTTTTGCAGTAAATCTTATCTCTTTTCTCTACAATGAAAAATACAAGTAGTAAGTATATAACACCATCTCTAACAATGTTACCTAAAACTGTTCACTAAATAATGCTTAAGTAAAATTTACTAAATCTGAAAGGTGTTTTATTTAAATGAAATTGATTATAACGGTTGATTATATTTTAAAAATAATATGTTATCATTATTTTAATTATTAAGAATATAAAATATTAGGTGGTTAGTCAAAATTATTTTTTCTCTCCATGAATGTGGGTGTTTAGTTGTCTCTCCTCTTTACAATCTAATCATTAGGGTGTAAAGGTGTGTGAGTGGTCTCTGATGGCAAGATACGAAGATATTAACACTCAGCTGGAAGGGTTGGATATTGACGAAGAGGAAAATGAATATCTTGTCTTTGAAGGAGATATTGAGGAAGAAACGAATAAGTATGACTTGTGCTTGGTGGGTAGATTTCTGACGGAGAAGTCCATTAATGTGCGAGCAATGAAAACAAAATTAGCTGATGTTTGGAAACCCGCCATGGGGATTAACATAAAAGAAATTGAGCCATGAATTTTCTTATTTCAATTCTATCATATGGAGGACGTGCTTTGGGTCACGAGAGGAGGACTGTGGTCATTCGACAATGCTATGCTGATAATCAAAGAGATTCCACCTGGTGAAGAACCCCTAAAAGTTCCACTTTGGAGTCTTAATATCTGGATCTAGATTTACGATTTACCATCGGGATTCATGACGAAGGCTGTTGGGAGGCAACTGGGGAATTTTTTTGCTCAATTTGTTGAGTACGATCATAAGAATAATACGAGCATCTGGAGAGAGTACATGAGGGTTAAGATATGTCTGGATGTCAGGAAGCCATTGAAACGTAAAAAGAAAGTTACAAGGAAGAATGGTACTGATTTCATAGTCACCTGCAAGTATGAAAGATTGGGAGACCTGTGTTTTTCTTGTGGCCTTGTGTCATATACCGAAAGATTTTGAGGAAAACATTGGATAGAAGAAGTGAGGATACTACGAAGGAGTAGGGGAACTGGTTGAGGGCACCTCCGCGTAGGGTGGCCGGACAAACTAAGAGCAAGTGGCTGAGAGAGGACGGTGATGTGGATTGGGAGGAGAGGATAGGCCGAGATAACAGTACCGCGAAATTTGGGGGCAACAGCGATAATCAAGGGGTGAAAGATATGATTCTGAGGAGTGAAAATAGGTCATCAGTTATTTTAGATAATGGCAAATCTATTATTTCAAATTCTGGCGGTCAAGGATGGAGTGCATTGGGCCCAGGGTATATTTTAAAGAGTGCTATTGGGCTGGATGAAGAGGAACTTATTGGGCTTAATTTGGAGGAAAGGAAAAGGAGAAGGGAGGACCTGAGTCGTATGAGACTATGGACACTGAAGGAAATCTAAAATTCATAATTGACAGTAACAGAGATGGTACTTTATTGGGAGCTGCTCTTTTTGGAACGGATTGTGCAATTTCCTCGTCAACAGGTTCGGCTAAGCTTGCTTTGCAAACTAGCCGATTGAAATGAATTACCTAAGTTGGAACTGCCGAGGGCTGGGGAACCCTCGAACAGTTCGTGTTTTGGGGGACTTAATAAGGTCTCGTAAACCCGATTTTTTGTTTCTAACAGAAACTCTAGTTACATCTGAGGTTATTAAAGTCTTGTGTTCAAAGTTTGGTTTTGCTTATTGATTTTCGGTTGATAGAGTGGGCCAAGGAGGGGGCTTGGCTATCTTGTGGAAGAAGTGTGTGGCTGTCAGAGTTTTTGATTCTTCGAGTAATCACATTGATGTTCAGATTCTCAAAGATGATAATCCATGGTGGCGTCTAACGTGTTACTATGGTTTTCCTGAAAGATCGAGACGTAAAGATGCTTGGGACTTTCTTAAACTGTTAGCTACTAAGTCTACATTACCTTGGTGTTTACTTGGTGATTTCAATGACATGCTCTTTGCTGTAGATAAAAAAGGCAAACATCCTCACCCTCAGTATCTGCTTGATGGGTTTAGGAAAGTTGTTGAAGATTGTCTTTTATCAGAGTTGGATTTCACAGGTGGCAGGTTCACATGGGAGAAAAGTCGAGGTTCTAGTGATTGGGTCCGGGAAAGACTGGATCGTTCTTTTGTAACAGATGACTGGTGGCAGTTGTTTCCTTTATGTAAACTATCTATACTTCATACTACGGTCTCGGACCATGAGCCTATCAATTTGGAGCTTCTGAGTGTCTCTCATTCGAAGAAGAAGTTTTGATTTAAGTTTGAAAATACATGGTTAAAGAAGGAAAATTTTTATAATGAGGTCGTTGAGTTTTGGAAAAAATTAACTCCTATTCATTTTATGCCTAAATTATTAGCAGTGTCTTCGTACATGGCTAAGTGGGGTCGAAATTTCTTCCATAAATTTCGAGATAAGATCAAGAAGCAAAAAGAAGAGGTAGAAAAGTATGTGGATTGTGTGGATGATGATAGTGTGAAGCGTTACTTTAGTTAGCAAGACAGATTAAATGAGTTGCTTTTGTAGGAGGAAATTTTTTGGAAGCAGAGGGCGAAAGTTTTTTGGCTGGCAGAGGGTGATTCGAATTCGAAGTATTTCCACGCATCAGCCACGTCCAGGAAGAAAATAAATCAGGTGTCGAAATTAATAACAGATGATGGCAGGGTAGTTACCAGTCAAGAGGAGATGTGTCAAACTGTGAAGAATTATTTTGACAAGGTGTTTAGCAAACCTGATCATGAGACAGATAATGTGAATGTTGTAGAAGAGAACATCATCTCTGTTGATCAAAATGTGGAGCTAACAAATGAATTCACCTTCGAGGAGTTCACTGATGCAGTTAAACAAATGCATCTGGATAAAGCTTCTGGCCCCGATGGGCTGAATCTTGCTTTTTTTCAAGCTTTTTGGAAGGAGTTGGGGTATGAAGTCTACTTATGTTATAAACGATGGCTGGCTGAAAATGCTTTTCCTGCTGACTTGAATGATACAAATGTTGTTTTAATCCCTAAAAAAGAAAATGCGGATGAAATGAAAGACTTGAGACCGATAGCTCTTTGCAATGTTCTCTATAAGATTATCGTAAAGGTGCTAGCAAACAGATTAAACGTATTCTGCCGGGTATCATTTCGGAAAATCAGTCGGCGTTCGTGCCTGGAAGAAATATTACTGATAATGTTTTAATAGCATTTGAAGTAATACATCATATGAAAATGAAAAAGAAAGGGTCAGTATGTGAGGTGGCTTTAAAGCTTGATGTGAGCAAGGCGTACGATAGAGTTAATTGGGCTTTCTTAAGGAGTCGAATGAAAAATATGGGGTTTGCAGAAATTTGGATCAGGTGGATTATGCTCTGTGTAACATCAATATCTTATTCGATATGCTTTAATGGAGAACAGGTAGGGCCAATAACACCTAAGCGGGGACTTAGACAAGGTGACCCTCTGTCACCTTACCTATTTCTTTTTTGTGTTGAGGGTCTATCGAGGTCTATCTTAAATTCTGCAGCCGAAGGGAAGGTATCTGGGTGTTGTATTAGTTCCTCTGCTCCTGCTATAACGCATTTACTATTTGCCGATGATAGCTTTTTGTTCTTTAAAGCATCCAAGGAGGAGACAACAGAAGTTAAGACCTTATTGCAGAATTATGAGAAACTGTCAGGTCAGGCCATCAATCTCCAGAAATCAGGGATATACTTCAGTGCTAATGTTAACATTGATGTGCAACAAAGAATCAAATATTTAATGGGTGTGTATAACGATGTGGGGCAAGGGAACTACTTGGGGCTCCCGTCTTTAATTGGTAGATCGAAGAAGGCAATATTCAGTTTCTTAAAAGAGAGAATGTGGAAAAGGATTCAATCTTGGGGTTCGAAGCTGTTATCTCGAGGTGGAAAGGCTGTTTTGTTGAAGAATGTGGCATAGGCAATACCGTCTTATTGTATGTCTTGTTTCTTTATCCCTAAAACTTTGTGTAAAGAATTGGAGAGAATTATGAATGGCTTTTAGTGGAGTTCTAGTGGAAATTCAAAGAAGGGAGTTAAATGGTTGGCTTGGGAGAACATGAGTATGCCTAATCAAAAGGAGGGATGGGATTTCGTGACTTACATGGCTTTAACATGGCTCTGTTAGGGAAACATTGCTGGAATTTTATGAACAACCCAAACTCTCTCGTTGCTAGAGTGTATAAGGCGCGTTATTTTCCCAATTGTAGCATTCTGCAAGCAGGTCGAGGTGGTGGATGTAGTTACCTTTGGTCTGGCATCTGGCAAGCAAAAGAGGTGGTTAAAAATGGGTTCACATGGGTTGTGGGGGATGGCATAAATATTGAGGTTTTTAAGGATGCCTGGATAAGGTCTAAGAAGAATTTTCGTGTTGAAAGCCCCTGTATAAACAACAGTGTTAATATGAAGGTTTGCGACCTCTTTGTCTCTGGTGAAAGGAAATGGGATACCCAAAAGGTTAATGACTCGTTAATGATTTGTGATGCTAATGCTGTTTTAGCAATACCTATCCCAATCAACTAGTGTAAAGACCGCCCTGCGTGGATTCACTCTGTGGATGAAAAATGTAGTGTCAAAACCGGATATCAAGCTTGGCAGTCTGAGTATGGCACAAATGTGAGGGTTGTAGAGTCGAGTGGCTGGAGTAAATTATGGAAAATTGACATCCCACACAAAATTAAGATCTTTATCTGGAGATTTTGCAGAAACAACATCCCTGCCAGATTTTTACTCAAAGGAAGAGGAGTGCAAACACCAATAGGCTGTCCTTTTTGCAACGATATTGAGCATATGGTGCATCTGTTTTTTGATTGTCCGTTTACAACTCAATGCTGGAACTTTATGGGATTACAATTTGATATGAGTAATGAGGAGTATGCATCTGAGTGGCTTCTACAGCAGCTTAGCATTGTTTCTCAGGAGGTAGCTGGACAAATTGCTATGTCTTTATGGGGGATATGGAGAGCAAGAAATTTGCTAGTGTGGGAAAAGAAGTTAATGACACCAAAAATAGTGATGGGTTGGAGCTCAAACCAGGTGATGGAATGGCGAGCAGCAAGACAAAAATATGCAGGGAAACCATTGAAGACCAGAGTTAATGTGGAGGATTGCAGATGAATGCCACCTGACAATGGGGAACTAAAAGTAAATGTTGATGCTTCTGTCCAAACTGGAAGGGAGTTGTTTGCAATTGGTATACTCATTCGGGATCACAATGGGTCTTTTGTTCAAGCTCGTAATATCAGGAAAGGTGGGGAAGTCTCTGTCATAGAAGCTGAAGCATGGGGTATTTTGGAAGCTTTACTGTGGATCCAGCAGCTAAATATCACAAAAGAAGTGGTGGAAAGCGATTCACTTCTCACGGTTAATGCTCTGCAGAAAGGAGTCGACTACAGTCTTGAGGTTGGGAATGTACTAAATGATTGTCCTACTATTCTTAGAACTCAACCAACTCTTGTCGTTAAGTTTGTTAGAAGGCATGCCAAGAAGGCAGCCCATTTGTTAGCTAGGGTGCCTTGCATGGTGAATTGCTCAAATGTTTTCATGTCTCTTCCACCTTCAGTGTTGGAGAAGATTGTTCTTGATTCTCTCTTAAATTAATGAAGGTTTTTCCACTTCAAAAAAAAAAAAGAATATAAAATATTATTTTGATATGATGAAAATGATGCGGAATTTTGTTACAATTTTCTAGAGATTATATAAACAAACAATCTATCTATACTATTTTATCTATAGTATTATATAAAAGCCGAAACATTAAAAGTTTGGTTGGTTGGTCGGTCGGTCGGTCGGTACGGTACCTGTTGATTTTACTTATTTACCCTTACTCATCCTACTAACTAATAAATTTCTTTTTTCAGGTTAAACATATTATCTTTTCTATTTTTCAATAACTAAATAATTTTTTTTTTCAGGTAAAATATAATATCTTATATATTTTATCTAACTAAAATTTCTTCTTTATTAATCAATTTCCTTTTTAAGGTTAAACATATTACCTTTTCTATTTTTCAAAAACAAAATAATTTCCTTTTTCAGGTAAAATACAATATCTTTTACATTCTATCTAACTAAAATTTCTCCTTTTTTAAAAACACTACGGACAATTTTTTTTAATCAAATAACGTAATTATATTATAATTACTATTAACTAATCAATTACCCTTTTTAGCCACGTTAACTAAAATCTCTTTTTTTCCAATTATATCATGGACAATTACCTTTTTCAGGCAAAACACGTTAACTTTTTTATTTTCTCTTACTAAAACATCTCTTTTTCCAATTATATCACGGGCGTTTCTATTTAATAAAAATAAAATAATAATATCATAATACTAATTATTAATTAATTACCTTTTCAGCTAAAACGTATCATCTTTTCTATTTTTTCAAAATTAAATTCCCTTTTTTTCTAGAAATATCACGGGCAACATTAATATATCATTTTCTAAAAACACTATGAGCAATTTTATTCAGTAAAGTAACATAATTAAATGATAATTACTATAAACTAATCAATTGTCTTTTTCACGTAAATCATGTCACTTTTTTAATTTTTATGCTACCTTTCTATTTTCTCTAACTAAAATCTCTATTTTTTCAATTATATCACAAGCGGTTCTGTTTAATACAATAAATTAATAATATTATAATGTTTATAATTAATCGATTACCTTTTTTCAGCTAAAACGTATCAATTTTTTTATATTTTCTATCTAAAATCCCTCTTTTAATAGAAATATCACGGACAATATTAATTTCTCCTTTTCTAAGTACTTAGTAAAATAACGTAATTAAATTACTAAATCGAAAAGGTAACTTGTTTTAATTCGAAAGGAAATATTAATGATAGGAAGATATGATATGATTGATGTTTTTAGGTGTTTATAAAACTAGCTTAAAACCCGTGCGATGCACAGATTCTTTTTAATATTATTTGAATTTTTTTCATTAGTTTAAATTATTTTTTAAAACATGAATTTTGGAGGCTTAAATTATTTTATGAGATGATTTGATAATATATATATATATATATATATATATATATATATATATATATATATATATATATATATATATAGGCAAGTGCTCAAATACATACCACTTTTAAAATACAAACCTACAAACCAACACTAAATTAATTATATTTCATTTATTCTAAGGTTCCCGCCAAGGGTACCTTCACAAAAAATGCTTAAAATAATTGGCTCTATCCATAAAAAAAAAAAAAAAAAAAAAAACTTGCCGTGGAAATGCGAAGCATTTAAGACAGTAAACGGATGAGTTAGGTAGTCATGAGGGCCGAAGGCTCTCGACACACCCGTCAATCGTCTATTGCCTTTACCATTGATTGCCATTCCTTACAACTTTAGAATGATAAAGGCGCGAAGCGCCGTATAAGAAGGTGCGAAGCACCGTTAACCAGTGAAATCCACTGCCACGTCATCACGTGAACAGTGATTTTTTTTTATTTTTTTATTTTTTTTGTTGGATAGAGCAAATTATTTTAAGCATTTTTTGTATTGGGGTACCCCTAGTTTGGTCATTAGATTAGCTTGAAATATTAGATTATGCTTGGTTTGTAGGTTTGTATTTTAAGGAGGTTTGTATTGGAGTAGCCCCCTATATATATATATATATATATATATATATATATATATATATATATATATATATATATATATATATATATATATATATATATATATATATATATATATATATATAGAAAATGAGGGATTCGATTGCCTTTTTCACATTTACTTTTAGTTTAAGATATTACATTTTATAAACACCTTAAAATATCAATCGTATCATATCTTCCTATCATCAATATTTCCTTTCGAATTAAAACAAGTTACTTTTTCGATTTAGTCGATTTCCTTTTTCACATTTAGTTTTAGTTGAAGATATTACCTTTTATAAACACCAAAAAATATCAATTGATAATTGGATTTCATATCCACTTGGAGCGCTTCATTTCGGCTTAAATTGATGTCTTGACCTCAAGTATGTTGTATTTTTGATGTGCTTTTGTTTAGTTGTGCAGGATCGTAAAACGTCGGCTAGGGTTGGTGAATTCCATTGTTCTTAGAGTGGATTTTGAGCTAAGGAATGAAGAATGAAGTATTTTCCTATGTTACTATGAAGATTTCAAGCCAAGGGATTGAAGAACGGCAACTATCGCAAAAGGAACGGGAGAAAACGGAGTTTAAACAAAGAAAATAGCAAGAAATCAGTTTCTGGCAGATTTTTGTAGCGCAGCTGTGCCATATGGTAGCGCAGGGGCGTCAGAATAGTGATTGTTGAGTAGCGCAGGGGCGCTACCTGTCGCTGGAGAAATCCTGATTCACTGTTTGGGCCATATCTTGAGTTCTACAAGTCTGTTTTGGACGATCTTACAGTCCACGCGAAGATAACGGAATTCTCTTTCATTATAAAGCGGTCCAGATGTCCAAATACAACTGGAACGGCCCAGAAATACTGAATAAAAGTAAGTTACGAATTTTCCTTCAAAATAGAATCAGTTTAGGAAACGTATTTTGTGCCGAACTGCAAAATTCTATTTTAATTCTATTTTGGTAGTTTCTTGCTGGACAAGACTCCCATGGCCCATATAAACACGTGCTACCATCCTTGAACGTACCAACACCCTTCATAACAGAGAGAGAGAGAGCCAAAGATAGAGATTCAGACTTAGAGAAAGATTCCTACGCTCGTGACAAGCAACGGAGATCTAGATCTACTTTTTGTTTTCTTCTAAATTAGGCGATACTCTTGGATTTTTTTGGGATTTGTTTTCTTAACTCTATTACTCTATCATAATTATTATTCATACTGTTAGGCCGAATACACAATTAATAATCAAATTCGTATGAGAGTTTAACAAGTAAGATGATTATGCACTTTAAAACTTCTGAAATTAAAAACCCTCTTCGTGATGTAAACTATCACAAAGAGCTGCTAGGTTACAAATAAAGATAGTTCGATGCACGACACCCTTCTAGGGTTAACCTAACTGTATTTATAAAATATACAGCTTCGATACAATCTCTAATTGATATTCCTAATAATCAGCTATACAATGATATCAATTACAGATTGTCACACGTCTCCTAAGTCAACTCGATCTCTTTGATAACTATCCAATCTCCAAAGATCTCGCTTCCATATCAATCTTCAATTGATCTCTAATATCTTCTGTTGACTCCGTACGCGCTGCTTCCAGACAGACTTTACTAAACTCTGTCCAGCTTCCGTCAGTCAGACTTTACTAAACTCTGACTTCCTTCCAGTTAAACTCTGATATATCACTGTTACACTTAAACACTGAAACATTACATCAATTATATCTAACACATACTTTGTTTATTATCATGGTTTCATCAGATCCCATGATGACGAGCAGTTCGATTATGAACTAATCGTTGTCATGGGATTCTAACGGATTTACTTACGGAGTTTAGTAGTTTGTTTGCTTTAAAGATTTGTGTGTGGTGAATTATTGATATCCTTGTATGGTTGTGCTTATTCTTCTTGGATGCGTAGCTAACATCTAAGTTTTTTGTTAATCTCTTGTGAAGCGAGAGTGGATCTTGAGATTTAGAACTTGCCATGCTAGCATAGGATTATGTATGTTTTGACATCATGATTTGTAGCGTAATTTGAACTATTTTATGCTGCCCTATGTGATCTTAATGGACAACTTGTGCTTAAACCGTTATGTTTTCAAATCTTATTGAGATATAGGGTCTAAACATAATTGGTGTCTACCCATCTTCTATCTCTTTTGTGGATGTGTGAGTAGTTTGGTATTCGTATACTGAGTGGTAGCCTATACGATCAGATATCATAACCATCATATACTTTGATTAAAGGCATCAACTCTAAGCGAAGTTTAATGAAGTTAGGATCCTATGTTTTCTCTTGCATAAGTAATTTGATTTAAATTCTCATTATTTAATTAATTCTTGGTTTGTTAATTTGTTTTTAGTTAATCTTAGTTAATCAACCCCCAAATTTGTTAATTGTCTTAGCAGTGAATAAAAACCATACATTGTTGCATAGGTGCATTAACTGAATTGAAACCTAAACCAGATCTCTGTGGGAACGAACTCAACTTAATTCTATATTACTTGTGACCACGTACACTTGCGTGATTTAGTGCAAACATCAATCGTATCATATCTTTCTATCATTAATATTTCCTTTCGAATTAAAATACGTTACCTTTTCGATTTAAAAATAATCTTATCACACCATATTTTTCAATTATTAATAAAATATATTAAAAATTCATGTACGTTATTTATAATAAGGAAACATTAGTATAATTCGTAAACATGAGTATATTAAATTATATTAAATTAAAATTAAATTTTTTTAAAAAATAATGATTATATAAAAACATATTTGTAATATTAAATAAAATTTATAACATAAAAAAAGAAGCACCATATCAATAAATTTTATTTATAACATAATAAAATTTTATTATAATTTTATAAATTTATATCTTTCAATAAATAATATTTTTTTTCTAATTTAAACACGTTAACTTTTAATTTAAAACATAATCTTGCAATAATTAATATATACCCAAAAAAATCACACCATATCTTCTAGGGTGAAGGCTCAAAATACCCACAAATTAAATAGGAGTAACCAAAATACCCACCGCCAGTTTGCGTGCCCCTATATACCCACGAGACACGCTACTGGTGGTGGAGCATCAACCAGACACGCTACTGGGGTAGGAGCATCTAGCAGACACGTTACTGTGGGAGTAGTATCAAGTAGTCACGCTGCTAAGGGGGAAGAACTGTAGCTAAAGATATGCTATTGTGAGATGCGTATCTGCATGCATGCCACTGTCAATGGCGTAACCGCCATCTTCTCCAAATCACAAAAAACACGAGCTCTGGCAATTCTTTCAGCGATTTTGGAACAAATTCCGGCCATGCTCCGTTCAAGACCCTCGATGTTAGTCACAGAGGCATGCCTATATACATCTAATAACAAGCTTAATTGTCTGTAATGCTTTGCATTACCTACATGACCTCTTAACTGAGGGAACCTCTAGTTGTAGAGTTTCTACTTGTTGTAGTACTTATAACAAGCATCAAATTCTACCTGTGTAACTGTAATTAAAGTCAAAGAATAATGCTTGAAAGAAGTTCCAAGGATCATGTCTCAAGCTTGAAGACCAAGACTGTCAAAATAAACATAGTTGGAATTTGGAGAATGAAAATTTGCCTAAGTACCAATTCGAGAAGTATGTTTGTTATATTCGAGAAGTCTAGCATTCGAGAAGTCAAGAATTCGATATCTCAAAAGACACTGTTCGATATCTCTGGAGGTCAACTAGTCAAAGACTCATTCGAGAACTCAGAGATTCGACATGTCTAATACTTTATTCGAGAACTCAAGAAGTCAACAAGTCAAAGCATCATTTGAGTTCTCTAAAAGTCAACAAATCAAAGCTACATTCAATATCTCAAGGACTAAAGAAGTTATTCGATATCTCAGGGATTCGATAAGTAAAATGCTCTATTCGATATCTCAAGGATTCCTGGAGAAAAGACTTATTGGAGAAGTGATTCGATATGTCAGCTCAACAGTATTCGAGAACTCAGAGTTATCGATTAAGCCAATTCTAGTTCTCGAATCACTAACAGAGTTACTTCTCGAATACAATCTTGGAGAAAAAATACTGAAGAATTGTACAAGTCAGAAACCTGCAACAAGCCAAGACGCTTTATGGACCATATACTGTAAAGCACGTTGGAAAGCCTACAAAGAAGCTTGGAGAGATAGTACAAGAGACAAAGAGCTAAAGAAGTGGATCTGAACAGAGTTCTAAGAAGTCAAATCTGTAGCAGTTTGGATGTTTACTTAAATATGATAGACACATTAGAAAGCAAATTTGTTTGCTACCTTATTTGTTGTAAGCAAGTTGTTCACGTGATATAAGTGAACAACCCTACTTCTTTAGCAAGTATCAAACAGAGTGATCTATAGTTTTTACAAGTAATATCTCTCTGAGAAAGAAGCTGAGAATACTAACATTTGTATTCACATATTGTAGCAAATCTTTATCTAATACAATATTAGATTAAAGTGATATCGTGTTCTTGTGTTTATATTCCGCACTTACATAATCTTTTAAACACAAACACACACTCTGTTACACAACCAGATTCAAACCCTTAAAACAACCTTCACCTAAAACACTTATCAGAAGAAAAGTTTGAGAATCCATTCACCCTCCTCTGTATTCTCTTGTGTGTTCAATACTCAACAAGTGGTATCAGAGCAGGCTGTTTATTTAAAAACAGAAAAAGATCATGAATACACCAAAGACTACAGGAACAATGAAGGTTCCTAAGTTCGACAAAGAGAATTACAACCTCTGGAAGATTAAAATGCTGTTGTTCATCAAAGCTGCTAACCCTCTATATCCTGAGATACTCAAGAATGGTCCCTTTGTTCCACAACAAGAGATTCCTAAAAAGACTGTTGGAATTGTAACCATTCCAAGATCTTATGTGGCTAAAGAACCATCCAAATGGACAGAGACAAAAAAGGAGATGGTTGCTCTCGACAGTCATCTCATGTTATTAATCATAGATTCTATGGAACTGTCAATGTTTGCTAACATAGCCTCTTGCAAAACAGCAAAGGAGATGTGGGATCATATTGAGGTGTTATGTGAAGGAACACAGGAGGTTAGAGAAAAAAAGAAACAGATACTGGTCACACAGTATGAAGCTTTCATGGCTCAGACCAAGGAAAGCATTACTGACATGTTTGAAAGGTTTCACAAGCTGGTGACTGGGCTACAGATGAATGGGAAGGTTTACAATACCAAAGAGCTAAACATGAAGTTTCTATTGTCTTCACCAAACCATCTAGAGCAAAGGGTCATTTCTCTAAGAGAAAGAGATTTGAACAAAGTCACATATGATGTGCTCTATGGGGTTTTAAAGACTCATGAGCTTGAGTTGCTTCAGAAGAGGGTTATCCAAGCCAACCAAGGCAGAATGGTAAACACATCATGTGCCTTGATTGTTAGCAAATCTGCTCAAGACCTAGAAGCATCTACAAGTCAGTTGAGGATAGAAGAGATAGTAGATAATGAAGAAAATGAAGGTGAAGTGACTGAACCTGTTGAGGAGAAGGAAGAAGAAGAGTTCTATACTCTTGAAGAGCTAGATGGCATGGAAAACACTTCATATGCTTTCATGGCCAAAAAGTTTCCAAACATCAGATTCAAGAGGAACCAACCCTTCAAACCTAGACCCCAAAACCATTCATTCAACAAGAGCAAGGCACCTGTGAAAGCAAACAAGAATAAATTCAAAACCAACCATGTGGATAGGTCATCTGTAAGGTGTTATAGATGCAATGACCTAGGGCATTTTTGCCAGTGAATGCAAGAAGCCTAAAAAGAAGGATAAGGGGTTTCTAGAGCTTGAAGCTAAGTATGAAGCTCTTCTGAAAAAGCAAACACAAGGCAATGCCTACATAGCTGAAGGAAAGTGTTGGGATGACTCTGATAGTGATGGAGAGGAGCAAGAATTCTGCAAATATGCCTTGATGGCTGATTCCAAGGATGAACAATCTCTATCTGACTCTCAGGTACCATCTCTCACTACCATAGATATGTCTGTTTCTGAGTATAAATGCATGGTTGAACAACTATCTATTGAAATGTTTAATATTCATACTAGTATAACTGCTGCTAATGAAGAGATTGCCAAACTATCTGCTAAGAATGAATTGTTAAACAAGAAGAATGAGGAACTTGAGCTAACTGCTATGCAAGTAGATACCCTTAAGAAAGAAGTTCAATATCTGCAGAATAAGGTTCTATGTGCTAGTCAGGTTGAGAAGGCTCTTAGGGATGAACTAGCTGAGAATGAATTCAAACTGAAAACCTTTAAGAACTCCTCTAGTCTACTGTAGTCCTACCATGAGAAAAACCAAGCTAAACCCAAGGTTGCCATTAGACTTAACTATGGCACTCTTAAACAGAGGAAAGGCTATGCTGTCATTGAAGATGATATAGTTTTTTAGGATGAAGTGCCTCACATTTTGAAAAAGACTGAGTCTTCAATTTTTAAAGAACCAACATTTGAAATTGATGAGGATGCCTTACTCATTAAGCAAATGTTGAATGATGAGGATGAGGCACAGTCTAGTGAACAACCAGCATCCTTTAAGAGTGAGAGTGTCAAGGCAAAAGCCAAGAAGCCAATAGGAGGTAGACCTAGACCTGAGAAGTTTGTGAAGTTTGTTTCAGCTGGGAAAAATGAATTTGAGAAGAAAGTGGCTAATAAGAAACAAAACAGAAATGGCAAGCTAAGGATAAACAAGAATAATAATTATGCTTATGTGCCAAATGCCCCTAGAAAAGTTTGTCAAAACTGTTTTAGCACTAATCACTTAACTCATGCATGCAAGAAACCAACTGGTAGTGTAGCTAAGCCTTTCTATGATTGCTCTGTGCCTTTAAGACATAGAGATTCACCTTTCTGTGATAAACTTGACTGTATGCCATGCAACATGAATGTTATGACTAGTTGTTTTAATTTGAGAAGACAATTCATGGATGGTTGCATCAGTCACAACATTCACACACACTACACAAGACCAGAGTCTTCAAGTCCTCCTAAAGTTAGGAAGGTACCTCTGTCACCTAAGTCTAAGAATTTAGATTCTAAGACTTCTAACAATGACAAGAAGACCAGTCCTAAGAAAGTTAATAAGCATGATGTTTTTGATAAATCTGTTTCTAAGCCAAGTAGACCCAAACTTGTTTGGGTACCAAAGAAGAAGTAATACCTTTGTGTTTGCAGGGCAAAGAAAGTGAAAAGAAGGTCATGTGGATTTTGGACAGTAGATGCTCAAATCACATGACTGGTGATATGGCCCTGCTATCACAATATGAGGAGAAGGCTGGCCCAATGGTTGCTTTTGGAGATGACAGCATGGGTAACACATTGGGATATGGCAAGTTAAAAGTTGGTAATGTCATCATTGAAGATGTAGAACTAGTCAAGGGTCTCAAGCATAATCTGCTAAGTGTTGGTCAGTTTACTGATAGTGGATTCAAGGTAAATTTTGATAAAGATAAATGTTTGATCACTCACAAGAAGACTGGTGATTTTGCTCTATCTGGAGTAAGAAAAGGAAGCCTGTTTGTAGCCAATATGGACTCTGCAAACAAGGACAAAGTTTGTTGCTTCTACTCAAAAGCATCAAATGAAGATTGTTGGCTATAGCACAAGAAGTTATCACACCTGAACTTTAAGGCCATTAATTCTCTAGTCAAGAGAGAGTTAGTGAGAGGCATGCCCACACTTGAATTCTATCAAGAAGGAGTGTGTGAGGCTTGCCAAAAAGGAAAGATGAAAAGGTCAAGCCACAAGTCAAAGACAGTGACATCAATCACCAAGCCCCTGCAATTAATTCATATGGATTTGTTTGGGCCTGTCAATATTATGTCACTCTCAAGAAAGAAGTATGACCTAGTGATGGTTGATGACTACACAAGGTATACATGGGTGGAATTTCTAGCATCAAAGGATGAGGCTCCACAAGTAATCATTGAGCACATAAAGAAAGTTGATAAAGAAGCAAAATCCAACAATGCAAGTGTGATTGCATTGAGAAGTGATAATGGAACAGAGTTCAGAAATGCCTTACTTGAAGCATTTTGCAAAGAGAATGGCATTTCTCAACAATTCTCAGCTCCAAGGACTCCACAACAAAATGGAGTAGTTGAGAGAAAGAACAGAACTCTAATTGAGGCTGCTAGAATAATGTTGCTTGATGCAAAGATGCCTACATGTTTTTGGGCTGAGGCTGTGAGCACTACATGCTACATCCCGAACAGAACCCTCATCAACAAAAACACTGGAAAGACACCTTAAAATTTGATGACTGGAAAGAAGCCTACTCTAAAGTATGTTCATACTTTTGGAAGCAAATGCTTTGTGTTGAAAGACAATTCAGAATATGTTGGGAAGTTTGATGCAAGGCATTTGAAGGAATTTTTGAATTTTTCTTAGCTATTCTATGAAGAGAATTGCATACAAAGTTTATGTCATCAGTCAAAAGAAAGTTATGGAAAGCACATATGTGACATTTGATGACAGCAAACTACCTGGATTAGAAGAAGCCAATGATGAAGATAGAGATCCATTAAAGTTTGAAAATCTAGATGATTCTGATGAAGAGATTGAAACTGAAGTTAAAACTCTAGTTCAACAAACTCAAGTGAATGATGAAGCAAGAGAAGAATCTGATCCAACCAACATTGAAGAGACTAGCATCCACGACACACCTGTGAATAATAGCAACTTCACAGGGGGAGGAAATAAAAATGATCATGTCTTGGATGATGAAGCAACATCAAGGTTGAGAAATCAAACTGAGCACTCAAGGAAATGGGATAGGTCACACACTGTAGAGCAAATTATTGGAGATCCAAATGCAGGAGTGAGAACTAGGAGAGCAACTCAAAATGAGTGCCTCTATGGTTGCTTTCTATCTCAGATTGAGCCTAAGAAACTTGATGATGCACTGTTGGATCCAGATTGGATTATTGCTATGCAAGAGAAGCTGAGTCAATTTGAAAGAAACAAAGTATGGGAACTTGCGCCTGCACCAAAGAACAGAACCATTGTTGGAACAAAATGGGTTCTGAAGAATAAGATGGATGAAGATGGTGTAATAGTAAGAAACAAAGCAAGGTTGGTTGCAAAAGGATACTCTCAACAGGAAGGCATTGACTATGATGAGACATTTGCTCCTGTTGCTAGATTGGAAGCCATCAAAATCTTCTTGGCATTTGCTGCTCATTCAAACTTTAAAGTCTATCAAATGGATGTCAAGAGTGCATTTCTGAATGGGGAGTTGGAAGAAGAAGTTTATGTGCAACAACCACCTGGCTTTGAGGATCCACATTTCCCAGAATTTGTCTACAGATTGCTTAAGGCATTGTATGGACTTAAGCAGGCTCCAAGGGCATGGTATGACACTTTATCACAGTTCCTTCTTGAAAATCAATTCACTAGAGGCATATTGGACAAGACACTGTTTTACAAGAAGCATGGTAATGATATTATCCTAGTTCAGATCTATGTGGATGATATCATATTTGGCTCTACAAATGAGAAGCTGTGTGAGAAATTCTCTAAGCTCATGCAAAGCAGATATGAGATGAGTATGATGGGAGAGTTAACATTCTTTCTTGGATTGCAAGTTAGTCAGAGGAAGGATGGTATATTCATCAGTCAAACCAAGTACATCAAGGATTTATTAAAGAAGTTTGACTTAGAAGACTGCTCACCTGCAAAGACACCCATGGCCACTGCCACCAAATTGGATGAAGATGTCAAAGGGAAGAGAGTAGATATCTCAGTCTACAGAGGCATGGTTGGTTCTCTACTCTATCTCACTGCAAGTAGGCCAGACATCATGTTTGCTACATGTCTGTGTGCAAGGTTTCAATCAAATCCAAAAGAGTCACATTTGATTGCTATAAAAAGAATCTTTAGATATCTGAAGGGCACTCCAAACTTGGGCTCATGGTATCCTAAGGACACAGGGTTCAATCTGGTTGGTTACTCTGATGCTGATTATGATGGATGCAGAGTGGATAGGAAGAGCACCTCAGGTAGCTGCCAGTTTCTTGGACAAAGGATAGTCTCTTGGTACAGCAAGAAACAACAATCTGTGTCAACTTCCACAGCTGAGGCTGAATACATAGCTGCTGGAAGTTGCTGTGCTCAAGTTCTTTGGATTAGAAATCAACTTAGAGATTATGGACTTGTGTTGGAAAGAATTCCAATCATGTGTGACAACACAAGTGCAATCTCTATAGTTGCCAATCCTGTAAATCATTTTAGGACAAAGCACATTGACATCAAATATCATTTCATTAGGGAGCATGCAACTAATGGAACCATTGAGTTGCATTATGTCCCTACAGATAAACAATTAGCTGATATATTCACTAAGCCATTGGATGAAGCCAACTTCACAAGGTTGGTTAGTGAGATTGGAATGCTGAATTCTTCAGAATCTGACTAAGTGAAAATATTAACTAGATTGTTGCAGCAGTAAACACTTAATTTATCAAAATTCTCAATATTTTTGAAGTAAGTGTTGGCTGAAATATGATTTATAAATATTTCAAATCTGTTGCATATGTTGAAAATCATATTCGAATTAGCTTTAAATTTCTATGAAATTTTAAGATTATCACTATTTAATTTGTTAGAATATTCTTCATTTGAATAAATCTGGTGAATTTTGAAAAGGTAGTGAAAATTAACTTTTATGAGTGATCTTTCAAGCATTATTCTTGACTTTATAAGTACAGTAACACAACTAGAATTTGATGCCTATTACAAGTACAGAAGAAATAGAAACTCTACAACTAGAGGTTCCCTCAGTTAAGAGGTCATGTAGGTAATGCATAGCATTACACATACTTAGGCTTGTTATTAGATGTATTCAGGCATGCCTCTGTGACTAACAATCTCCCCCAAATTGTGAGTAAGACCCTTAGTCACAATTTCATGTCTGATAACAAGCCTAACATACATAAAGATAAAAACTTGATGGTACATGTATGAATTTCGATTAGCAATGTGGATAGAACTACAGGATGAGTAATCTTACAGCCTATGATGAAGTACTAGCCATTGTCATTTGTTTCCCTTTCCATAGCCTTGGCTTGCAAATCATCATATGCTTTCTGTCTTCTTTCTTTCTCCTTCATTGTATTCTCATCCATAGCTTTTATGATTTCTGCCATAGCATCCAATTCTTCAAGCAAAATTGAGTCTTTGAAATCTTCAAGTACTGAATTCAGAATGCTTGTAGGATAGTGGTTGAGTAGATTCATTCTGATGTGGATCTGATTCCCATTTCTCCTCCTATACTTCACCACATAGGGGTTAAACTGAACTCTACACAATCCCTTTGCCCTTAGCTTTTCTGCTTCAATCTCCAGTCTCTCAATTTCTTTCTCCCTTGCTAGCCATTTCTCAAGACAATCTTTTCTGATTCTCTCCTCATGGTCTCTCTTCATCTTCACAAAATCAATTAGCTCCAGCTTCCATACTCTTTCCACCTTATCTTTTGAGCTCAACAATGCAATGATTCTTTCTATGTCATGTAGCTTGCCCCAATTTTGACATCCTCCTTGTTTGAATTTCTCCTCCCTTCCATCAGTATATTTGATCTCAAGGCAGTTATCAACAATGGCAACATGATAGATTCTTTGAGCTTGTAAGAATTGCAGTTGGTCTTCATCAAAATCTTCATCTAGTGGTTGGAGTTTTAAGCCTGGATAGATTGTCAGAGTCTTTGATTTGGATAGCTTTGGTTTCCTTGCAGCTTGTTTGAATTTGATCCTTTTGACATGGTTGCCTGGCAGTAGCATGTGACCTTTGTTTGTGGTCCATTGTAGTATTCCATTAGCAGTATGCTTTTTGAAATATACAGATGGTTTCTTGACTTGAATCTTCTTCTCTTCTTGAGGTGGTAAAACAGTTGCAGAAGCCATGGGATTAGATTTTGGTAGGTCATTACTAACAGCATTCACCCTAGACTTAGAGTCTTGTGTTGTGGTGAGATTACTGCTAGCAATGCCTAAGGCTTGCTGTTTTCCATTCTTCCTCTCATAGACTTTGCCTTGGTCATCATCCTTCTTATCCTTGCTGTCTTTCTTCTTCTTCTTATCCTCATCCCCCTTATCACTCCTGTGATGACTTCTCCTCCCATCACTCTTGTCTTCATCTTCATCATCCTTATTCCTCCTTGGCTTGGCCATTTCTGGAATTACACCAGTTGCAATGTATGATCTGAGAATGTGCAGTGCCTCTATCTCTTCAGCAGTACTTGTCCCCTTCTTCTTTTGCAGTAGGTCAATGATGGCAATAATGAGTCTGTGATTTCGAGAAGTGAGATCATTGGGAATGACCAATTGTTTAATCTCTTCAACTCTGGTGCCAGACTGATAGATGAATGTCCATGGCTTCTTAATCACTTCTGGCAGCCTTGAAGGTTGGCCATTCCTCAAGTCATCATACAGACTCTTATTGTTTTCATTTACATTCCTCTTCTCTATTAGCTTAATCAGCGCATCTATCTCTGAATGTTTCAAGGCTTGTAGAGTTTTATAGGTTAGATGCCAGATTCTGGATTTTGCTACCATCATTACTTCCTTGAGCCATGAGCTATCAACTTTTCTAGGTACCACAGTGAAGTAATCGATCTGATCCTTCAAGCTCCTTAGATACAATTGAGTGTCACCAGCTTGTTCTTTTGAGACTTTCAAAAACTCCAAGAATGCATCATCATGATAGACATTTGAGTTTGCAATTTCTTGTAGCTTGGCCTCAGTGACCACCTTCACTTCTACAGGCTTGGCACTTTTAGATATGGAGAGTGAAGGTTTGTCAGATGGCATACTCCCTGCAACCACTGTGGTTGTGATAGATTGCTTTTGACCACTGGAAGTAATGATGTGCACAGTTGGTAGAGTGACAACTGGTAGAGAAGTAGGAGGCTCATCAACTTTGTCTTTTCCTTTGCCAGGCACATGAATTAGAGATTTGGAAGATCTTTGATGAGCTCCTTCAATGATTTTGATGCCCTTTACTGCTGGTGGTTTCTCCCCCTTTGTATTTGAATTTCTTGATGTCCTCTTCTCCCCCTTAGGCTTGTTGTCAGGCACAGAGGCTGTAGGATTGACCTTTGAGGTTGAAGATTCTTCAGGTAGAGGAAGACCCATGTGCTTCATCATTGCAGACAACATTGATTGTTGATGCAGAAGAACATCAGCTGTGGTGGTGGCTTGAGTGTTCAACTGCTTAGTCAGAGTTTGTACCTTGTCTGTAAGATGAGCATTAGACTTAGTGAGAGTAGCTACCTCTTTCTCAAGTGCATCTACCTTACTGAATAATGCAGTAAATTTGAAGCCAGACAGGGATTGTTCTTTAAGTCTCTGCACTTCAAATCTAGACAGCTCATGCACAGGGACCTCAGTGACCAGCTTGTCTCCATATTAATTTGCAAAGAGTGTCCTAAGCATGGCATTGGCGTCTGTAGTCTGGTCAGATAGAATTTGAAGTTTGCTTCCTAGACCTGTGACTGTATCTTTAAGTAGAGCTAGACCATTATCCATCTTGGTGCAGGTGGTGTTGCAGTGTCTGAGATCTTTGACCACACTGTCTAGTTGAGGAAATTTGGCATCAAAGGCCCTCTTTATCTCTTCTACTGAAGTGGCTGTCTTGTCACTCACCTTGTTGACTTCAGTTTTGACTCCCTTGCCAAGATAGTGTGCAACCTTGAGGAAACCCTTGTAGGAATCATTGACAGCTTCATACACTTCACTAGGGGACATGGATTTTGCATTTGAACCCAGTGAAGTGATCTATTCCTCTCTAAGATATTGAAGTGCTTCACTGAGAGTTACATCATACTTTCCTTGCATCCAGGCATCTACATTGTCATCTCTCTCAGCATCATCAATAATCTTGGCCTTCTGCATCTCCACATCATCCCTATGGCATAGTAGGATGGCTTCATAATCTGAATTTGAGATGTTGGAGGTGACAAGGTTCTGGGCTATTTTTACAAACTCAGGAATCTGATCCACAACATAGCTTTAGAGAGCTTCAATGGACATTTGTGGTGGAACAGACCCTGATCCTGAAGCACTATCATGTTGCACAGGCTTCAGCCATTGGGACAAAAAGTGAGAGCTAGAGCTAGGCAAGCTAGACTCCTCAGTTACAGATGCAACTTCTGTAACCGGATGGAAAGACTCTGCTACTGTTGTCTCCACAGAAGTGGGATGAGTTACAACAGTAGTTGACACAGGCACAGAGTCTCTAGTTAAAACCAGTGAATCCTCTGTGTTTGTGATGGTGTCATTAGGAGATGCCCCAGCATGCATTCCCAGACCATCTAAATGTGGTACCTGGGTGGTGAGCAAGGTGTCATGCACCAAGTCACTTGAATCCATTGGCTCATCAAGAGAAAAGAATTCTTGATGATCAATGCCTTGCTCCTCAATTGCTTGAGTTGTAGGCTCCAAAGAAATATGAGTGGTAGATTCTGGAAGAGAAGTGTGTTGTAGATTAGATTTTGGCAACTCCCTCTGAGAGATAGAGGGAGTTTCAATTGTGATGTGCTCTCCACTCAGTGTTGTGCCAACCTTATCACTCCCATGTGCTGACTCTATACAAGTAGGTGCATTGGGGAGGATGCTTGATTCTATAGATGCACCCTGTTGAGAGGATACATCTAGTGAGCTGTTTGCCCCTGATTTTACAACTTCAGCCATTTGGGTGACTGAAGATGTGGTTTTAGATTTCTTCTTCTTCTTTAGGATAATGATAGGTGACTCAGTTTCCTCACCTCCTAAACCTAGTTCCATAGCCAAGGCTGCTTCAGTTAAGATAGTTAAAGGTTCAGAAGCAACCTGTTTTCTCTTCTTTTTACTAACATCACCCTTTTGAGAGGATGATGCAGTTGGCTCTCTGTTTGGTAGAGTGTTTGTCTGAGAGGGTTGGTTAGCAAGCCTTGGGTTAGCATTGTGTTCTTCTTGCTTAGGCTGTGCTAACTGAGAATTAGACTCAAATATTGGCATGTTGTGGGGGTAAGACCTAAACAAACCCTCCATGTGGGGAGTTATTTTAAGCCTTACATCCACATCATTCCTAGTCTCCAAGTTACCAAAAATAATTTTGGTCATGGACCTAGGATAGCCTATTTTACTTTTATCTAATCCAGGCAATTCAATCAATGAAGCATTTTTAAAATTAAGTACTGATTGAATAAAGCGGGGAAAGAAAATTTCAGTACCTCTCTTGGCTGTGCTCTTACCAAGTCTCCCATATAGCTCTTGTATGATGAGATGTCCAACATCTATCTTTCTCCCATGAGCCAAGGCATAGGCAAGCTGCTGCACAGGTGTACTAATCTGATCAAAGCTTGATTTCCTGGCAGTGAATATGTAAGAACCCTAATTTTTAGTAATATTTCCTTTTATTTAATATCTTGTGACATTGTCATTATGGAACCTTTCTAGTCATCCCTGTTGATTAATAGAATTGATTGTCTGAGAAACTGCATTGTTGCATTTATTATGTAAGATATAAAGGGAGATTGTGAAGGCAGGAGTCTTATTGTTATTAATATTTACAAAACTTGGATTTGAGAATGGTTAGAGTATTAAAGGATTTATTAAGAATTGTGACGAGGAATTATGGACATTCGAGGAATTTACACAATAAGTACTTAAGGAATTATAGGGGAAATCTCTACGCGACGCAATATTATTACGAGAGAATAATTAAGATACGATACGAATTGAAGATTAAATAATAAGCATTGGTGGAGGAATAATAATACAAGGAAAGAAATTACATGCAAGTGTCATGTAACTAGCTAGTTAGGAAAAGAAACTAGAAAAGCATAAAGTAGAAGTGAATAGTGACATGTGTGATGGGTGTTGCAACCTAGGGCACAATAGGGCATGGGAAGACAACCTAGACCCTAGCTTGGCAACATGTGAACCTCATCTAACCCCCACAATAATACATATCATACATATCATTTATTACCTTTCAAAACAAAACACAAACAAAACACTCCCCCCCCCCCTCCATAGAAGCTCTCGGCCGAAGCAACAAGAGGAGGAGAAGAGAGATTTTCTCTCCATCTTTCCCTCACCTACAAACCCAAGCAAAAATCCTAGGGCTTCCTTACATTATAATATAGGTATGGTATCAATTTCATAGCATTTCATCCATTGAATCTTGAGATAAAAATTGTTGAAGGATTGGAGGAATGTTAACCAAAGTTGTTATCTTTTAGATCTTGAAGGATTAAGGTTTGTGAGGGCTCATCCAAGTGTTCTTAGTTGTTATAAAGCTCACCCAAGGTCTTTAGCTACTCAAGAAGGTATACAAATCATAAACCCTTTTGGTTATGTATTGTTTAGTAGTAGATCCATGTGTTTTAGAACTAATCTTGGATGTATATGTATTGGATAGCATGGATCTTGAGTTTGGATGTTGATATTGTGACTTTTATGACTATGGTTAATATATATATCTCCATGAGTGTTATGAACCATGATCTAAGTGTATTAAGTGTTGATTATGTTATGGAAGTATGAAAAATGATTGATCTAAGTAGTTTGAGCTTGCTGAGTTTTGTCCAGGAACTTTGATCTGTATTGTAGCACGATTTTGAACCCCCAAATGATGTCCCCTGATGTCCTACCATATATTGTTGGAAAGATAACTGAATGTAGTTTCTGGAAATGTAAGGTTCATGGCTAGGTGATGTGTAGAGTTTTAGTTATGGCCTGAGGAGTGAATTGTGTTTCTGGACTATGGACTGCACTAAGTGACCCCCTTGTGAACCTTGTTTAAACCCCTAAAAATATATGTGGGATCATGGAAAAATTTGAGAATGTAGGGAATGCAGTGGTGAAGACCACCCAAAAGGAATTGGATTAAAATATGAATTTTTGGATTTTATAAAAATGCTAGAGTAAAATTCGCGCAATGGAAAAAGTCGATTAGTGGAACATGATTCTAGGGTTAGTGGTTATGATTCGAGCGTGGTAACTAAATTAAGTCGAGTAAGTGACGAGCGTAATCGAGTGATGACATGGACCTATAGTGGGGCTAGGGAGTCATAAGACGAAGTCGTTAAGTTAATTTCGTACCCCCTTAAAACCTCGTAATTAAAGAGATATTGTTAAGGTACTAACGAACGATTATTGCTTATGTATAGATCGTTCGAATCCGCACGCTCGACCACCCCAACCAAACCAAGGCAAGTTTACTTTTCAAAACTTATCCATATACAAGGACTTTCACTGTTGTGTTGGTAGTTTTCAACTATATCAAATGCTATGTTTATCGAAGTATTGATGCAATTGAGATTGAATAAGTACATATATGCTTATACCCCTTGAACTTAGATTGAAATGTTTTCTTCGGACAACGACTCTAGCAATAGAGGTCGTAGCGGTCCGTATATACTATTGACCGGGGAGCGGTATATTATTATATCGTATCTAGTTTGCGAAAACCCGAAGGGTCATTCGGGTAGTATCGTATACTCAAGTAACTATTGTTATATCTTCGTAAATACTCGAAACCCTATCTTGGATTAAAAGTTTATTTTATCGAATAATTATTTTATTAATTATTAATATTAAATCTTAAAATATTATTTATTAATTACTGTTCATTATTTAAAGACGAAGTTAATCCAAGATACACTTTAATATTTTCAAACTCGAACTCATTCGAACTCAAAACATTTTCGAAAACCCCCGGTCAGATTCTGCTTCTTGTATGATTTCAAGAATCATCGGTCGACTGATGTCGGACCTTAACTACTCTGTTTTCAATCAAAATCAAGTTTTAAAAGAAAAAGGGACTCTGGCAGGTGTGGGAACCGTTGACGAACGATTCCCGAGATGTGTAAGCGGCCGTGAGCCAGGCGGTCCATCACTTATTATTCCGGCCCAGGTGTTGCCGAAGGATGATTACGGATGTAGTTTTCATCGAGGGTGATTACGGATGTAGTTTTCACCCGAGGGATAGTTACGGATGTAGTTTCTATCCTTCTACCGGTAGAGAAGACCCGCGGATTATTGGACTTGGATGTGGCGACTGATCATCGTCAATCCTTGTCAGGTTTTTATGTTTTCTTCCAGTCCCATCCTCCACTTTGGAAAAATACTCAAACACTGCTTCTTGGGCCTAAGTGCCAAGTTGCCGATAGTGTGGTTTTTGATGAGAAAATATTGACATCGTACAGTATCTAGAACTGCAAGGTTTTCTATAAAGATTGGCACGTGTTAGTGCACTCTTGCAATTGTTTCAAAGAATGAAATGTTTTTGTATGAGAAACCTTCTAAGTTAATGGAAGGAAAGAGGTTTGCAATGATGTATTCCCTGTACAGTATGTTAATCGTAGAGTGTTTTGCCAAAAATGATATACTCATATGTATATATTTTCAAACTTGAGATATATTGAAATGGGAACCTGATAAAGGGTTCATATGTTATTCTAAAGCTCCTTAGTGAGTATAGATGTTTTATTCAAACTCGGGCATATACATTGTCCAATTATGTTTGGAAATCTGAGATATATACCCATATAGTTGGGAATGTTTTTGAAATAAACCACATTATTATTTTACAAAATGGTGAACTTGCTGAGCATTATGTAGCTCATTCTTGCTTTATAAAAAAAACTTTTCAGAAAGGGAAGAATTTGGCCGATTAACTCCGCACCAGCAGTAGAGGATTAGAAGATTTACCCCGAAGATGATTTAGTTTCTGATAAATACTACAGAGTAGTCTGATAGGTTTTCAACTGTAATAATAAGACTTATCTTCAAGTGTAGTTGTATAAGTGGAATTGCGTAAGATTCTGATTTGTACAAATGAATTGTAATATTTAGCGGCACTTTTGATTATCGTTTCTGTGACTCTAACTTGCTTGTGTGTAAGATTGAGGTCTGAATGGATGTATTGTTGAGTTGTAAAGTTAATACAGGTATGATATGGTTGGATGGTGACGTGACGATCTGAATCTCTGACCTCAGATTTGGGGGCGTTACAGAAATGGTATCAGAGCGATAAGTTACAGTACTCAGAAACGAGAGTTTTGAGAGTTATGTCTAAGTAGGAGAAGGACATAAGAGATCGTAGTAAACTTATGATTGGACTACCGGAAGAGGTACCGGTAAGTAGAATGGACTGGAATGTTTACTGGAGGTATTGTACTAGGGTCGATAGAATCCTTAGAGACCTTCAGAAGGATGAATGGAGGTTTGAGAGTCGTACATGACCTATCATAGGTAATGATATAGGAAGCAGAGCGAAACTTCAAGAGCAGCTGAGGTAGAGGCGATATTGCCAATATGAACGGATGACTAGGCTGGCATAAATTTTGTGGCCCATAGTCCTCCACAGTTTAGGAGGCGGCATTTTAAGAATCAAGAAGTTTAGACTTCCCTATGTAATTAAGGGTACTTAGTACTTGGAATAATGAAAGTCTTTTACTTTGGCTATAAGATCCGATTTTCGATAAGTAACGGGTTTACCCGAAAGTGGTCACTATGTCGTTGTGGATTTCATTACCCTTGATGGCGAATTGTACATATGTCATACGAGAATGTTATCACAAGACGAGCGTGCTAGATAATTCCATGCATGATTCGGACGCTAGAGCATGGTAGTTCAACTTAGAGAACAAACAAGTAGAATTAACAAAGGGACTCAAGAGAAGTTGAATATGGTTGCAACGAGCGATACAGTGATCTCAGAGTCTACCAAAAGAAAAGGCCAGCGGGTCTAGAGTGGGATCCTTTGATAGAGATGTTATTAGGGACTACGTATATATGTATTGTAGACCCCAATATTTTGGTATTTGTTCACATACACACACCTGCCACTGAACCTATGGACTACACTGAGATCCCTGAGAGATCTCTTTGATCTGTTCCCAGGGGGAACTGGCCACTTGTGATTCATGTCGGGAGGCATGAAGTAGGACCCTATGGACCTAGCAGGTCCCCGGAATGGGTGAAGCTTGGTCTTCGAGAT
Source organism: Saposhnikovia divaricata (assembly GCA_036435485.1). Classification (NCBI taxonomy): domain Eukaryota; kingdom Viridiplantae; phylum Streptophyta; class Magnoliopsida; order Apiales; family Apiaceae; genus Saposhnikovia; species Saposhnikovia divaricata. The sequence goes on along the minus strand of CM071597.1, from coordinate 58,280,725 downwards.
AAAGCACGGAAATGACAGATATATTTGTGAGACCCCAACTCGATAAATGACGTTAAGATGATGATTAAGAGATACACTAGCTGGTGTCTTGTATTACGAAGACGAAGAGATGGAGTTAACCTCATAATGGTGATAATGAGATGCACGAATGATTATTAACTTATTTTGATAACTACCGGCTGGTGCACTACTTCATTTTAAACTATTCATTAACCATGTTACCTCGATTAGTTTATATCAGGTAACCCTCCTAGCTTTCTACTTCAAACTTGTGGAATAACAACCAGTGATATACTTTCTCGAAACCGGGACTCATCCAAAGTATCTTAATTGATCCCCGAGCATTTTATTTGAAGTTTATAATTATTTTTTGCTCAGGACTATTTACGCTTTCTTTCAATTATCCAAGGAATGTTCAACAAATATTTCCTTAATTAATCGACGAATACTACTTAACGAATATCGATATTTGATTGCTTCTTTCATACTTGCACTCTTCAGTTGAGCTCATAAATATTTAACAAATTACTGAGGACATGGATGATTTAATGTCCAGACATCCCTCATGAATTCTTTTCTTCTATTCAAGATGAGATTATACATCGTACATTGAAATCATAGTAAGGATATCATTTTGATATTGGTATTCCAAATTTAATTCTATTGTCGGATCTGATAAAGCATGTGTACGGAGGCACCCTTGGGTGGACCGTTTCACTGATAAGTAATATTTGATGAAAGGTTATCGCTTATTCTGATACCAAGAACATTCTCTTCAGATTTATAGTTTTCTTTTTCAAACTTAATAACTTCTTGTTTTCATTCGTTGTCCGAGAAGCCCAAAGTTTCTTCAGTGGTTGCGATGTTGAAATTCCGTTCTATCCAAGTGAAACTGGCTAGTCGTTATGTCAATATGAATGACTAGTTGATTGTTCTAACTAGTCAAAATTGTAATGTTGTGAAGAACACTTAGCTAATTGTCCTAGCTAGTGGTGATGTCTCAAACAGGTGAACTAGCAAATTTTGTCTAGCTAGTTGCTAGTGTTTCTTGAAAAGGACTAGTTATTGTTTCACTGGTCCAACTCCCGATTTAATTTATCCAGCAATTCTGCCATGCATTTTGCCTACGGTAAAGCATTATGATGAAAGTTCGATGAATAACTTGATTGAGACCTAGTGAGGTCGCCCACTCGACTTGAACTCTTACCCATCTTCGTATCAGACTTTATATCACTTGAATATTTTATTCTTTCATTCATACAATGAGAATTCATTTGAAACCATTGATTACTTGAATGACAAACTACTTCATTCTTTAATTGTCATGGAGTAGAATTGCTTTCTATTGGCTGACCTTCATCAATGCGACTTTAGATTTCCTCTTATCATTCAGGAGGAAAAGTATCCACCCGATGAAAGAATTGTATAAAGACCGTCTTTATGACTTTTGTATCCAACAATCAATGCCCTTGTGCAACATTCTCTATGGTATCATATTACAGGAGTATCAGGACGGGAAGGAATAAACCTTGTTGTACTCTTTCTGTCCATCCTTACATCTCCAAAAAACAAAAAAAAAAAATCGAGACTCCCGGTATTTGGAACCATCAACACTCTTGGAACATCCAATGTGGAATTCTTATTGAAATTATCTATTGGACCTTGTTATTTTGAAACCATTCCTTTTAAAGTGATTACTCTAAGGTGAACGGGAGGTACAATTGTGAACCGTTACACCAATATGAGATCAAAAACCAAATGTTGTAATTGTGCAGCCAGAGCATTATGCCGAGTAATTATTGAAGTAGAGATAACATGTCAGGGCATACCACAAGACCTTTAATATTGGTGTGGGGAAAGTTATAAGAAATGATGAGGTGGTTGGGAGCACGCTCCTACCAACCGTTGTCAGGATGTTATATTAATGAATTCTGGAGTTACCAAGCCTTTTCCTGATCCAAGAAATGCAAATCGATTGCGATGTAATACATATCCTTAGAGGAAACTACCTGGAAGTGAGATGGACAAGAAAGGAAGAAATATCGTGGCAAGAATGTGAAGCTTTATTTAGCTTAAAGGGATTGATGCACATAGAGAGACATAAAGTTTAACAGGCCCCTAATAGCAAATGGATGCATGGATATATGACAATGATCCTTCGAGATTACTACCTAATCAAGTTTATTGGGAATCGCAGTAGCATGCAGGCCTCAGGCTGATTGGCGCCAGTTGTGAAGGAGGACGAGCGTATGACATCTTACATATACCATCGAGAACTGATACCCTTATCGGAAATGGAGGAATTGTTGACTAGTTAAAATGAGTAGTTGTTTTTCAAAGATAAGGTTGAAGAGAAGGTTTTACCAACTCAAGATCGACCTCTGTACTGTGCCAAAGTTGGCATTTCACACTAATATAAACGTTATAAAATTGTGGTAGCATCGTTTGAATGGACTAATGAGTCAGAAGCCTTTATGGATTAATGAACAAAGTTTTGGGATGAAATGAGATATTAGCAACAACCTCGTTGTTAGCTATACTTGATGATAAAAAGAGGACTTTGAGAGTCACGATGATGCGTCTTTCGAGAGTTTGAGAGGTGTGCTGATGTAGTAGAAAAAAAAGATGATAGCCTATACTTCTAAAACAACATAAAGGTTATGAGATAGCACTAACCGTGAGTCTGGGATTAGTCATGATGGCGTTCACGCATAAAACTGAGACGTTAACCTTATGAGAAAAGTGTGAAAATTTCTCCACAAGTGCCATAAGTATATCTTCATATTAGAACTAAACATAAGAAAGAGAAGGTGACGAAAGGGAGCAGGGAGTGTAATGGAGAAATTGGTTATTTCCCAGGAAAGGCCAGTGTGGTGGCCGGTACCTATAGAAGGGTTATTCAAAATTGGAATTCAGTCAGTATTGGCCAAGAAAATAGAGTATGTACAATAAAGAATAATGTTAGAGGAAAATAAATAAATTATGGGGAAGGACAAAGATGTATAGAGAATTAAGAGAATGTTTGGCAAACGGATATGAAGAATGGTATTGGCAAACTATTAAGTACAAACGCGACATGCCAAAAGCAGAAGGATAGAGATCTAGTGGATTAATTCCGCCTGTAGAAAATATTGAACGTGGACAGAATTATAATGAATTTCATAAGTAGGTCGCCAAAGACCGAGCCAAGAGATGGCCCTAGTTGAGTTATAATTGTTGGACCAAGTGATTTACCTACGAGAGACTTTCCATTGAGAAGATTATCGAATAGTATACGGAAGAGATGGTGGTGCAATATAAAACTTCTGCAGCGATTACGTCAGATAAAGACTTAAGGGAAGAAGAATTGTCCAGACGATCGAAATTATATTTAGTGTCGTGCCTTAAGCTTCACGGGGCAGTCGAGAATAAAACTTATCCATGAATGAATGTTGATTATCACGATCATCACCATGCGAACGTAAGGACGTCTCTTGTAAAGTGTACCGCGAAAGAAGAAGCCTCGCTTTTCTTGCATTACGAAGAAGTCAATGAACGGGGGATATTATAGCTGAACTGGTTCGACGTATGCCGAAGACAATATAGTATCCACAGCAAGTGGTAACGGCTGATGGGAGGCAATGCATGCCTGCTAATCAAGCGAAGGAATATGAGGAATACCGTGCGTATTGACGTTGTCTCAGATTACAAAACACGACCACAAAGCATTCACGGGCCAACGATACAAGGACTCGACACGGATACTATGAACAAGGTAGAAGAGGAACGTGTGAGTAGTGGGATAGAAATTTTTAATCATAGAACAACCGATAAGGAATACAGGTCGAGGAGAGTATGCGTTGAGGAACAACATTAAGGCGTTGGTGAGACGAAGGGAGAGAACAATAGGGTTGAAGTGTCAACCTGAGAGTTGGAGAAGGTAAGGTTGGAATTGTATCCACAACTATTATCGTTAGGTTCTTAAGATAGAATCCTTTTAAGGAGAGGAGACTGCATTAACCCTAACTTTCGGGAATATTCGAAACCTGGACGAATAATAATTTTATGGGTGGATGAGAAATTTTTGCAATCACGATATGTACGAATTATTAAATGAAGATTTCTAATTGATATTACGTCTTTACGGTACAGACGAGTTTATGTAAAAGTCATTAGTTTTTTTTACGAAACCCATTATTTCGAATGGTCAAATTTTATGAGATAACTAAGGAGATCGTGGTAAGGCATGGGGTTCCTGTGAGCATTGTATCTGGTAGGGACCCAAGGTTCAACTCCAGGTTCTGGAGGAGTTTTCAGGATTGTGTGGGGACTAAGTTAAACATGAGTACTGCATACCATCCCCAAACAGACGGACAGAGTGAGAGAACCATCCAGACCATCGAGGACATGTTGAGGGTATGTGCCATTGATTTTAAGGGAAGTTTGGATGACCACTTGCCGTTGATCGAATTTTCCTACAACAACAGTTACCATGCGAGTATAGGCATGCCCCCATATGAAGCTTTATACGGACGAAGATGTCGGTCTCCCTTGTGTTGGGAAGAAGTTGGAGAGCGGAAGATTTTAGGGCCTGAACTGGTCCAACAGACAAGAGAAACTATCAAGCTCATAAGAGGACGGCTGGTAGCGGCCCAGGACAGACAGAAGAAGTATGCGGACCAGACCCGCAAGGACAAAGAATATGAGGTAGGAGAGTTTGTGATGTTTAAGGTATCGCCGTGGAAAGGATTGATGAGATTTGGTAAGAAGGGAAAACTAAGCCCGAGATTTATTGGACCTTTTGAGATCTTGAAACGAGTTGGGAAGTTAGCCTATGAATTGGCCTTACCCCCGAGCTTACAGCAAGTACATAATGTGTTCCATGTGTCCATGCTACGACAATACCATACCGACTTCCGACAAGTGATAGAACATGATCAAGTGGATTTGCAACCAGACTTAACATATGTTGAGCAACCCGTAGAAATCATGGATAGAAAAGAACAGGTGCTGAGGAACAAGGTTGTCAAATTAGTAAGAGTTTTGTGGAGGAATCAGAACGTCGAAGAATCAACATGGGAACTAGAGAGCGCGATGCGTGAAAAGCACCCCCAACTGTTTTCAACCTGATTCCGGGACGGAATCCTTTTAAGGAGGGGAGGCTGTAAGAACCCTAATTTTTAGTAATATTTCCATTTATTTAATATCTTGTGACATTGTCATTATGGAACCTTTCTAGTCATCCCTGTTGATTAATAGAATTTATTGTCTGAGAAACTGCGTTGTTGCATTTATTATGTAAGATATAAAGGGAGATTGTGAAGGCAGGAGTCTTATTGTTATTAATATTTACAAAACTTGGATTTGAGAATGGTTAGAGTATTAAAGGATTTATTAAGAATTGTGACGAGGAATTATGGACATTCGAGGAATTTACACAATAAGTACTCAAGGAATTATAGGGGAAATCTCTACGCGACACAATATTATTACGAGAGAATAATTAAGATACGATACGAATTGAAGATTAAATAATAAGCATTGGTGGAGGAATAATAATACAAGGAAAGAAATTACATGCAAGTGTCATGTAACTAGCTAGTTAGGAAAAGAAACTAGAAAAGCATAAAGTAGAAGTGAATAGTGACATGTGTGATGGGTGTTGCAACCTAGGGGACAATAGGGCATGGGGAGACAACCTAGACCCTAGCTTGGCAACATGTGAACCTCATCTAACCCCCACAATAATACATATCATTTATTACCTTTCAAAACAAAACACAAACAAAACACTCCCCCCCCCCCCTCCATAGAAGCTCTCGGCCGAAGCAACAAGAGGAGGAGAAGAGAGATTTTCTCTCCATCTTTCCCTCACCTACAAACCCAAGCAAAAATCCTAGGGCTTCCTTACATTATAATAGAGGTATGGTATCAATTTCATAGCATTTCATCCATTGAATCTTGAGATAAAAATTGTTGAAGGATTGGAGGAATGTTAACCAAAGTTGTTATCTTTTAGATCTTGAAGGATTAAGATTTGTGAGGGCTCATCCAAGTGTTCTTAGTTGTTGTAAAGCTCACCCAAGGTCTTTAGCTACTCAAGAAGGTATACAAATCATAAACCCTTTTGGTTATGTATTGTTTAGTAGTAGATCCATGTGTTTTAGAACTAATCTTGGATGTATATGTATTGGATAGCATGGATCTTGAGTTTGGATGTTGAGATTGTGACTGTTATGACTATGGTTAATATATATATCTCCATGAGTGTTATGAACCATGATCTAAGTGTATTAAGTGTTGATTATGTTATGGAAGTATGAAAAATGATTGATCTAAGTAGTTTGAGCTTGCTGAGTTTTGTCCAGGAACTTTGATCTGTATTGTAGCACGATTTTGAACCCCCAAATGATGTCCCCTGATGTCCTACCATATATTGTTGGAAAGATAACTGAATGTAGTTTCTGGAAATGTAAGGTTCATGGCTAGGTGATGTGTAGATTTTTAGTTATGGCCGGAGGAGTGAATTTTGTTTCTGGACTATGGACTGCACTAAGTGACCCCCTTGTGAACCTTGTTTAAACCCCTAAAAATATATGTGGGATCATGGAAAAATTTGAGAATGTAGGGAATGCAGTGGTGAAGACCACCCAAAAGGAATTGGATTAAAATATGAATTTTTGGATTTTATAAAAATGCTAGAGTAAAATTCGCGCAATGGAAAAAGTCGATTAGTGGAACATGATTCTAGGGTTAGTGGTTATGATTCGAGCGTGGTAACTAAATTAAGTCGAGTAAGTGACGAGCGTAATCGAGTGATGACATGGACCTATAGTGGGTCTAGGGAGTCATAAGACGAAGTCGTTAAGTTAATTTCGTACCCCCTTAAAACCCCGTAATTAAAGAGATATTGTTAAGGTACTAACGAACGATTATTGCTTATGTATAGATCGTTCGAATCCGCACGCTCGACCACCCCAACCAAACCAAGGCAAGTTTACTTTTCAAAACTTATCCATATACAAGGACTTTCACTGTTGTGTTGGTAGTTTTCAACTATATCAAATGCTATGTTTATCGAAGTATTGATGCAATTGAGATTGAATAAGTACATATATGCTTATACCCCTTGAACTTAGATTGAAATGTTTTCTTCGGACAACGACTCTAGCAATAGAGGTCGTAGCGGTCCGTATATACTATTGACCGGGGAGCGGTATATTATTATATCGTATCTAGTTTGCGAAAACCCGAAGGGTCATTCGGGTAGTATCGTATACTCAAGTAACTATTGTTATATCTTCGTAAATACTCGAAACCCTATCTTGGATTAAAAGTTTATTTTATCGAATAATTATTTTATTAATTATTAATATTAAATCTTAAAATATTATTTATTAATTACTGTTCATTATTTAAAGACGAAGTTAATCCAAGATACACTTTAATATTTTCAAACTCGAACTCATTCGAACTCAAAACATTTTCGAAAACCCCCGGTCAGATTCTGCTTCTTGTATGATTTCAAGAATCATCGGTCGACTGATGTCGGACCTTAACTACTCTGTTTTCAATCAAAATCAAGTTTTAAAAGAAAAAGGGACTCTGGCAGGTGTGGGAACCGTTGACGAACGATTCCCGAGATGTGTAAGCGGCCGTGAGCCAGGCGGTCCATCACTTATTATTCCGGCCCAGGTGTTGCCGAAGGATGATTACGGATGTAGTTTTCATCGAGGGTGATTACGGATGTAGTTTTCACCCGAGGGATAGTTACGGATGTAGTTTCTATCCTTCTACCGGTAGAGAAGACCCGCGGACTATTGGACTTGGATGTGGCGACTGATCATCGTCAATCCTTGTCAGGTTTTTATGTTTTCTTCCAGTCCCATCCTCCACTTTGGAAAAATACTCAAACACTGCTTCTTGGGCCTAAGTGCCAAGTTGCCGATAGTGTGGTTTTTTATGAGAAAATATTGACATCGTGCAGTATCTAGAACTGCAAGGTTTTCTATAAAGATTGGCACGTGTTAGTGCACTCTTGCAATTGTTTCAAAAAATGAAATGTTTTTGTATGAGAAACCTTCTAAGTTAATGGAAGGAAAGAGGTTTGCAATGATGTATTCCCTGTACAGTATGTTAATCGTAGAGTGTTTTGCCGAAAATGATATACTCATATGTATATATTTTCAAACTTGAGATATATTGAAATGGGAACCTGATAAAGGGTTCATATGTTATTCTAAAGCTCTTTAGTGAGTATAGATGTTTTATTCAAACTCGGGCATATACATTGTCCAATTATGTTTGGAAATCTGAGATATATACCCATATAGTTGGGAATGTTTTTGAAATAAACCACATTATTATTTTACAAAATGGTGAACTTGCTGAGCATTATGTAGCTCATTCTTGCTTTATAAAAAAAACTTTTCAGAAAGGGAAGAATTTGGCCGATTAACTCCGCACCAGCAGTAGAGGAGTAGAAATTTACCCCGAAGATGATTTAGTTTCTGATAAATACTACAGAGTAGTCTGATAGGTTTTCAACTGTAATAGTAAGACTTGTCTTCAAGTGTAGTTGTATAAGTGGAATTGCGTAAGACTCTGATTTGTACAAATGAATTGTAATATTTAGCGGCACTTTTGATTATCGTTTCTGAGACTCTAACTTGCTTGTGTGTAAGATTGAGGTCTGAATGGATGTATTGTTGAGTTGTAAAGTTAATACAGGTATGATATGGTTGGATGGTGACGTGACGATCTGAATCTCTGACCTCAGATTTGGGGGCGTTACAGAATACCTGAAGGAGTGTAGCAAAAACATAGCTCCATTCCTTTCTCAAGTACTTCCTATTCAGCTTTCCAAGTTTAATAGCCTCTGAGTAGTTGATAAATTCAAAGAATTCTTCCAACTCAGCATCTGTGACCAGGGAGTCATATGCCTCTTGCTGAAAATCCAAAGCTTCATTCATGTCTGCGGTAGTGATAGAAATATCCACGCCTTGAATCTTGCAGTAGACAACATATGAGGTGATAGCATTCTCAAGGGCGATAACCTCCACTGTAGCTGTCCTCCATAATTGTTCTAATATGTCTATGTACAGGGTTGGGTTGGCTGATAGTGCACCCTTGATGTAAGATTCAGACAGCCATCGAACAAAGCACTTGAAATTAGCATTTGGTGCTTCCACATCACTGGTAATTGCGATGAAATTGGTTTGGGATGGTATGGTGAGTTGAGTGTTTGCCATTTGGGTAGAGAAGATAATTAAGATTGAAGAAGAAATTCGCAGTTAGGGTTTTCAGAGGTTTTAAGAGTTTAGATGCTTGAGAAATCGAACGAAATGAGTTGAACAGTTGTGAAATTGTATATATGTGAGTGACTTGAGTTGTCGATTAGATATAAGTTTTGTATCGACAAGACAGTCATTCGAGAAGTATAAAACAAGTATTCGATAAGTCAAGAAAGGCTTATTCGATATCTCAAGCAGTTTGTAACTCACAGCTGGCAGTTATTTAACTCAGAAAATAATTCTAAGCTAAATAAAATATGTTTTTATGAGCGAAATGAAATTTTGAATATAAATCCAAAAAGTGATTAAGTGTCAGCGAGAAATCAGCCTTTTCAAATGATTAGATAACTCAAATACAGTATTCGAGAACTCCATCATTAGAGAACTAAAATACTCTATTCGAGAACTCAAAGTGTGCTATTCGATTTCTCCAAAAGACACTATTCGAGAACTCAGGAAGGTTCTAGATAGGCCTATTCGAGAACTCGAGCCATGACAAAACAATGAACCATTCGAGAAGTCTGACTTATCGAACTATACTTTTCACTCATAAAATTCAATTTTCACTATCTTTTAAAATTTACCAGAAATATTCACTGAAGAATATTCTACTAAATTAAATAGTGATTCTCTCAAAATTTCACAGAAATTTCAAGCTAAAGATGTATGATTTTCAATATATGCAGCATTGTGGAATATTTATAAATCATAATCCAGCCAATACTTACTTTAAAAATATTGAGCATTTGATAAAGTAAGTATTTACTGCTGCAACAATCTAGTTGATATATTCACTTAGCCAGAATTTGAAGAATTCAGCATTCCAATCTCACGAACCAACCTTGTGAAGGTGGCTTCATCTAATGGCTTAGTGAATATGTCAGCTAGTTGTTTCTCTGTGGGAACATAATGTAACTCAATGGTTCCATTAGTTGCATGCTCCCTTATGAAGTGATATCTGATGTCAATGTGCTTTGTCCTAGAATGATTGACAGGATTGGAAACTATAGAGATTGCACTTGTGTTGTCACACATGATTGGAATTCTTTCCAACACAAGTCCATAATCTCTAAGTTGGTTTCTGATCCAAAGCACTTGAGCACAGCAACTTCCAGCAGCTATGTATTCAGCTTCAGCTGTGGAAGTTGACACAGATTGTTGTTTCTTGCTGTACCAAGAGACTAACCTTTGTCCAAGAAACTGGCAGCTACCTGAGGTGCTTTTCCTATCCACTCTGCATCCAGCATAATCAGCATCAGAATAACCAATCAGATTGAACCCTGTGTCCTTAGGATACCATAATCCCAAGTTTGGTGTGCCCTTCAGATATCTGAAAATCCTCTTTATTGCTATCATATGTTATTCCTTTGGATTTGATTGAAACCTTGTACACAAGCATGTTGCAAACATGATGTCTGTCCTACTAGCAGTGAGGTAGAGTAGAGAACCAACCATGCCTCTGTAGATTGAGATATCTACCTTCTTGCCCTTACCATCTTCATCTAACTTGGTGGCAGTGGCCATGGGTGTCTTTGCAGGTGAGCATTCTTCTAAGTCAAATTTCTTCAATAGATCCTTGATGTATTTGGTTTGACTTATAAAAATGCCATCCTTCCTTTGACTCACTTGCAGCCCAAGAAAGAATGTTAATTCTCCCATCATACTCATCTCATATCTGCTCTACATGAGCTTAGTGAATTTCTCACACAGCTTCTCATTTGTAGAGCCAAATATGATATCATCCACATAGATTTGAACTAAGATAATATCATCACCATGTTTCTTGTAAAACAGTGTCTTGTCCAGTGTGCCTCTAGTGAATTGATTCTCCAGTAGAAATTGTGACAATGTGTCATACCATGCCCTAGGAGCTTGCTTAAGACCATACAATGCTTTAAGCAATCTGTAGACAAAGTGAGGGAATTGTGGATCCTCAAAGCCAGGTGGCTGTTGCACATATACTTCTTCTTCCAACTCCCCATTCAGAAATGCACTCTTGACATCCATTTGATAGACCTTGAAATTAGAATGTGCAGCAAATGCCAAGAAAATTCTGATGGCCTCTAGTCTGGCAACAGGGGCAAAAGTCTCATCATAGTCAATGCCTTCCTGTTGAGAGTATCCTTTTGCAACCAACCTTGCTTTGTTTCTTATGACTACACCATTTTCATCCATCTTATTCCTTAGAACCCATTTTGTTCCAACAATGGTTCTATCCTTTGGTGCAGGCACAAGTTCCCATACTTTGCTTCTTTCAAATTGGTTTAGCTCCTCTTGCATAGCAATTATCCAATCAGGATCCAACAATGCATCTTCAAGTCTCTTAGGCTCAACTTGGGATAGAAAGCAACCATAGAGACATTCATTTAGAGTTGCTCTCCTTGTCCCCACTCCTGTATTTGGATCTCCAATTATCTGATCTGCGGTATGTGATCTATCCCATTTCCTTGTATGTTCAGATTGATTTCTCAGCCTTGATGTTGCTTCATCATCCAGATCATGATCATTTACATTTCCTCCCCCTGTGAAGTTTCCACTAATCACATGTGTGTCATGGATGCTTGTTTCTTCATTGTTGGTTGACATAGGTTCTTCATTCACTTGAGTTTGTTGGATTGTGGGCTCAACTTCAGTTTCAATCTCCTCATCAGAATCATCTAGATTGTCAAACTTCAAAGGATCTTTATCTTCATCATTGGCTTCTTCTAATCCAGGTAGTTTGCTGTCATCAAATGTCACATCTGTGCTTTCCATAACTTTCTTTTGAGTGATGACATAAACTTTGTATGCAATTCTTTCCATAGAGTAGCCAAGAAAAATTCCTTCAAATGCTTTTGCATCAAACTTTCCAACATATTCTGAGTTGTCTTTTAACACAAAGCATTTGCTTCTAAAAGTATGAACATACTTTAGAGTGGGCTTCTTTCCAGTCATCAAGTTGTAAGGTGTCTTTCCAGTGTTTTTGTTGATGAGGGTTCTGTTTTGGATATAGCATGCAGTGCTCACAGCCTCAGCCCAAAAACATGTAGGCATCTTTGCATCAAGTAGCATTGTTCTAGCAGCCTCAATCAGAGTTCTATTCTTTCTCTCAACAACTCCATTTTGTTGTGGAGTCCTTGGAGCTGAGAATTGTTGAGAAATACCATTTTCTTTGCAGAATGCTTCAAGCATGGCATTTCTGAACTCTGTTCCATTATCACTTCTTAATGCAATCACACTTGCATTGTTGGCCTTTGCTTCCTTGTCAATTTTCTTTATATGCTCAATGATTACTTGGGGAGCCTCATCCTTTGATGCCAGAAATTCTACCCATGTATACCTTGTGAAATCATCCACCACCACCAGAGCATACTTTTTCCTTCCTAGTGACATAATATTGACAGGCCCAAACAAGTCCATATGAATTAGTTGTAGAGGCTTGGTTATTGATGTCACTGTCTTTGACTTGTGGCTTGATCTTTTCATTTTTCCCTTTTGACAAGCCTCACACACTCCTTCTTGACAGAATTCAAGTGTGGGCATGCCTCTCACTAACTCTCTCTTGACTAGAGAATTAATGCCTTTGAAGTTCAAGTGTGATAGCTTCTTATGCCACAACCAACTATCTTCATTTGACGCTTTTGAGTAAAAGCAACAAATTTTGTCCTTGTTTGCAGAGTTCATATTGGCTACAAACAGGCTTCCTTTCCTTACTCCAGATAGAGCAAAGTCACCAGTCTTCTTGTGGGTGATCAAACATTCATCTTTGTCAAAGTTCACTTTGAAGCCTCTGTCAGTAAATTGACCAACACTCAGTAGATTGTGCTTGAGTCCCTTGACCAGTGCCACATTTTCAATGATGACATTTCCAATTTCCAACTTGCCATATCCCAGTGTGTTGCCAATGTTGTCATCTCCAAAAGCAACCATTGGGCCAACCTTCTCCTCATACTGTGATAGCAGGGCCATATCACCAGTCATATGGTTTGAGCATCCACTGTCCAAAATCCACATGACCTTTCTTTCACTTTCTTTGCCCTGCAAACACAAAGGTATTACTTCTCCTTTGGTACCCAAACAAGTTTGGGTCCATGTGGCTTAGCAACAGTTTTATCATAAACAGCATGCTTATCAATTTTCTTGATGTTAGTCTTCTTGTCACTGTTAGAAGTCTTAGAATCAGGGTTCTTAGACTTTGGTGACAGAGGCACCTTCCTAACTTTAGGAGGACTTGAAGACTTTGTTCTTGTGTAGTGTGTGTGAACATTGTGACTGATGCAACCTTCCATGAATTGTCTTCTCAAATTAAAGCAACTAGTCATTACATTCATGTTACATGGCATACAATCAAATTTATCACAGAAAGGAGAGTCTCTATGTCTTAAAGGCACAGAGCAATCATAGAATGGTTTAGCAACACTACCAGATGGTTTCTTGCATGCATGAGTTAAATGATTAGTGCTAAAACAATTTTGACAAACTTTCCTAGGGGCATTTGGCACATAAGCATAATTGTTGTCCTTGTTAACCCCTAATTTGCCATTCCTGTTTTGTTTCTTTTTAGCCACTTTCTTCTCAAACTCATTATTCCCAGCTGAAACAAACTTCACAAATTTCTCAAGTCTAGGTCTACCTCCTACTGACTCCTTGGCTTTGGTTTTGACATTCTCACTCTTAGAGGATGCTTGTTGTTCATTTGATTGTGCTTTATCTTCATCATCCAACATTTGCTTAATGAGTAAGGCATCCTCATCAATATCAAGTGTTGGTGTTTTAAATATTGGGGTCTCAGCCTTTTTCAAAACCTGAGGCACTTCCTCTTGAACAACAATGTCATCTTCAATGACTGCATAGCCTTTCCTCTGTTTGAGAGTGTCATAATCAAGTCCAATAGCAGCCTTACGTCTAGCTAGATTTTTCTCATGGTAGGACTGCAATAGACTAGAGGAATTCTTGAATGTTTTCAATTTAAATTCATTTTCAGCTAGTTCATCCCTAAGAGCTTTCTCAACTTGACTAGCACATAGAACCTTATTCTTTAGATATTCGATTTCTTGTTTAAGGTTTTCTACTTGCATAGCAGTTAGTTCTAGTTCCTCATTTCTCTTGTTCAACAGTTCATTCTTAGTAGACAGTTTAGCAATCTCTTCATTAGCAGCAGTCATACTAGTATGAATATTAAACATCTCAACAAATAGTTGTTCAACCATAGATTTGTATTCAGAAACAGACATGTCTATAGTAGTGAGGGATGGTACCTGAGAGTCTGATTCAGATGGTTCTTCCTTGGAGTTGGCCATCAAGGCATAGTTGCAAATTCTTGTTCTTCTCCATCACTGTCAGAATCATCCCAACACTTCCCTTCAGCTATGTAGGCCTTACCTGGTGTATGCTTCTTTAGCAGAGCCTCATACTTAGCTTCAAGCTCAAGAAACTCCTTATCCTTCTTCTTAGGCTTCTTGCATTCACTGGCAAAATGCCCTAGGTCATTGCATCTATAACATCTCACAGATGACCTATCCACATAGCTGGTTTTGAATTTGTTTTTGTTTGCTTTCATAGGTGCCTTGCTCTTGTTGAATGAATGATTTTGAGATCTAGAATTGAAGGGCTGATTCCTCTTAAATCTGATGTTTGGGAATTTTCTAGCCATAAAAGCATATGAAGTGTTTTCCATGGCATCCAACTCTTCAAGAGTATAGAACTCATCTTCTTCCTTTTCATCAACAGGTTCAGTCACTTCTTCTTCAGTCTCTTCATCATCTACTATCTCTTCTATTCTCAGTTGACTTGTAGATGCTTCCAGGTCTTGAACGGATTTGTTGACAATCAAGGCACGGGATGTGTTTATCATTCTGCCTTGGTTGGCTTGGATAGCCCTCTTCTGAAGCAACTCAAGCTCATGAGTTTTTAAAACCCCATAGAGCACATCATATGTGACTTTGTTCAAATCTCTTTCTCTTAGAGATATGACCCTTTGCTCTAGATGGTTTGGTGCAGATAGTAGAAACTTCATGTTTAATTCCTTAGCGCTGTAAACCTTCCCATTCATTTGAAGCTCAATCACCAGCTTGTGAAATCTCTCAAACACATCAGTAATACTTTCTTTGGACTGTGCCATGAAAGCTTCATACTGTGTGACCGGTATCTGTTTCCTATTTTCTCTTACCTCCTCTGTCCCTTCACATAACACCTCGATGTGGTTCCACATGTCCTTGGCTGATGTGCATGATGCTATATTGGCAAACATCGACATATCCATGGAGTCTATGATCAGCAACATGAGATGACTGTCTAGGGCAACCTTTTCCTTCTCTGAGTCCGTCCATTTGGATGGCTCTTTTGCAACATATGATCTAGGAACGACTATTGTGCCCACTGTGGATTCAGCAATTTCTTGTTGTGGTACAAATGGACCATTCTTGAGAATGTCATGGTAGAGAGGATTGGCAGCTTTGATGAACAACAGCATTTTTATCTTCCAGAGGTTGTAATTCTCTTTGTCGAACTTAGGGACCTTCACCGTACCTGTAGTCTTTGGTGTATTCGAACTCATGATCGTTTTCTATTTAGATTAAACAGCCTGCTCTGATACCACTTGTTGAGTATTGAATACAGTAAAAGAATACAGAGGGGGGGTGAATGGATTCTTGAACTTTTCTTTGTTTTTGAATCTTTACAACAAGATATGTGTTGAGTGTGTGAGATATGTAAGTGGAGATAACAAAGACAAACACAACACAATATCACTTTAATCTAATATTTTATTAGATAAAGATTTTGCTACAATCTGTGAATACAAATGATAGTATTCTCAGCTTCATTTTTCTTAGAGAGATATTTCTTGTAATGTATCTTGAAAAAACTTATCTGCTAAGGAAGTGAGGCTGTATCCTTATAGACATGGATACACCTACTTACTACAAATAAGGTAGGTAAAACAAACTACTTTCCAGTATGTCTATTTTATTTGAGTAAGAGTCCAAACAGCTACAGATTTGACTTTGTAAAGCCTGTTCAGATCCACTTCTTTAGCTCCTTGTCCCTTTGTCTTATCTCTCCAAGCTTCTTTGTAGGCTTTCCAATGTGCTTTATAGTACATAGTCAAATAAAGCGACTTGGCTTGTTGCAGGTTTCTGACTTGTACAATTCTTCAGTATTTTGTCTCCAAGAATGTATTCGAGAAGTGGCTAAGTGATTGATTCGAGAACTCGAATTGACTTAATCGATAACTCTGAGTTCTCGAATAGTGTTATATTGACATATCAAATCACTTCTCGAATAGCTCTTTTCTCTGGGACTCCTTGAGATATCGAATAGAGCATTTTGACATATCGAATCCCTGAGATGTCGAATAGCTTCTCTAGTCCTTGGGATATCGAATAGAGCATTGACTTGTTGAAGCTTAGAGAACTCGAATGATGCTTTGACTTGTTGACTCCATGAGTTCTCGAATAGAGTAATAGAAATATCGAATCTCTGAGATATCGAACAGTGTATTCAGATATATCGAATAGTGTCTTCTGAGATATCGAATCTCTGACTTCTCGAATGCTAGACTTCTCGAATAGACAAATGTACTTCTCAAATTGGTACATAGGCAAATTCTTCATTACTTCAAATCCCAACTGTGATTATTAGGCAGTCTTTTTCTCCTTGCTTGAGGCATGAACCTTGGAACTTCTTTCAAGCATTATTCTTGACTTTATAAGTACAGTAACACAACTAGAATTTGATGCCTATTACAAGTACAGAACAAATAGAAACTCTACAACTAGAGGTTCCCTCAGTTAAGAGGTCATGTAGGTAATGCATAGCATTACACATACTTAGGCTTGTTATTAGATGTATTCAGGCATGCCTCTGTGACTAACAGTAACTGTAATTAAAGTCAGAGAATAATGCTTGAAAGAAGTTCCAAGGATCATGCCTCAAGATTGAAGACCAAGACTGTCAAAATAAACACAGTTGGAATTTGGAGAATGAAGATTTGCCTAAGTACCAATTCGAGAAGTATGTTTGTTATATTCGAGAAGTCTAGCATTCGAGAAGTCAGGAATTCGATATCTCAAAAGTCACTATTCGATATCTCTGGAGGTCATATAGTTAAAGCCTCATTCGAGAACTCAGAGATTCGACATGTCTAATCCTCTATTCGAGAACTCAGGAAGTCAACAAGTCAAAGCATCATTCGAGTTCTCTAAGAGTCAACAAGTCAAAGCTACATTCGATATCTCAAGGACTAAAGAAGATATTCGATATCTCAGGGATTCGATAAGTAAAATGTTCTATTCGATATCTCAAGGATTCCTGGAGAAAAGACTTATTCGAGAAGTGATTCGATATGTCAGCTCAACAGTATTCGAGAACTCAGAGTTATCGATTAAGCCAATTCTAGTTCTTGAATCACCAACAGAGTTACTTCTCGAATACAATCTTGGAGACAAAATACTGAAGAATTGTACAAGTCAGAAACCTGCAACAAGCCAAGACGCTTTATGGACCACATACTGTAAAGCACGTTGGAAAGCCTACAAAGAAGCTTGGAGAGATAGTACAAGAGACAAAGAGCTAAAGAAGTGGATCTGAACAGAGTTCTAAGAAGTCAAATTTGTAGCAGTTTGGATGTTTACTAAAATAGGATAGACACATTAGAAAGCAAATTTGTTTGCTACCTTATTTGTTGTAATCAAGTTGTTCACGTGATATAAGTGAACAACCCTACTTCTTTAGCAAGTATCAAATAGAGTGATCTATAGTTTTTACAAGTAATATCTCTCTGAGAAAGAAGCTGAGAATACTAACATTTGTATTCACAAATTGTAGCAAATCTTTATCTAATACAATATTAGATTAAAGTGATATCGTGTTCTTGTGTTTATATTCCGCACTTACATAATCTGTTAAACACAAACACACACTCTGTTACACAACCAGATTCAAACCCTTAAAACAACCTTCACCTAAAACACTTATCAGAAGAAAAGTTTGAGAATCCATTCACCCCCCTCTGTATTCTCTTGTGTGTTCAATACTCAACACTCAAGACATTTTCCGATAGCATATTTTACATAAATCGACTCGGTTTTCCATCCCTTAGAAGTCTATACCCTTATTTTTCCATTTCTTATGCCGAATTGCAAACACCTAAATCATAACCTAAAATTACTTTCAATTTTTCGATTTAATCCACACAACCCCTGCGGGGCCAGAATCTATGAAATCGATTGGGCAAAATAGAAAACACGGTGTGGTGATGATTTTGGTGTACTCAGATATGGTGGAGGTGGCCGGACGAACTCAGAGAAGGAAAGGCAACAACCATGGCTATTTGAGCTTCGAGAGAGACGACCGGGACTTTGGAAAATTTTCAGAAAAATGAGCTTGGGATACGCCACTGGCAACGGCGTATCCCGTGGGTAGTGTGGGCCAAGTTTCTGGAAAACGGTATTTAGGGCCATTGATCCTCCAGATGAGGTATTTTGGTCATTTTCTCTATCTTCTAATCACTATCAAAATATAATAAAAAACCGTATACCATGATTAATGACCGTTAGATTTTTAGTAAAAAATCATAACCGTTAGATCTAATTATTAGATATATTATATGATTAAATTAATTTACTAAAATTTCAAGGTTCGAATTCCATCAATGACATATTTATTTTAAAATTTTATAATATAAATTTTAAACCATGCATATCATTAATTAAATTTAAATTATATAATTAAAATTTAAATTAAAATAAAATATTATAAATAATGATTATATAAAAATATAATTGTAACATAAACTAAAATTTATTACATATCAAAAAAAATTCGTGCATCGCACGGGTTATAAGCTAGTAATCTATACTATTATATAAAAGCCGAAACATTAAAAGTTTGGTTGGTTGGTCGGTCGGTCGGTACGGTACCTGTTGATTTTACTTATTTACCCTTACTCAATTACTACTAACTAATTAATTTCCTTTTTCAGATTAAACATATTATCTTTTCTACTTTTTAAGAATTAAATAATTTCCTTTTTAAGTAAAATACCATATCTTTTATATTTTATCTAACTAAAATTTCTTCTTTATGAATCAATTTCCTTTTTCAGGTTAAACATATTATCTTTTCTATTTTTCAATAACTAAATAATTTCCTTTTTCAGGTTAATTAGAATATCTTTTACATTTTATCTAACTAAAATTTCTCTTTTTAAAAAATACTATGAGCAATTTTGTTTAATAAAATAACATAATTATATTTTAATTACTATTAACTAATCAATCACCCTTTTCAGTCAAATTTCAAGTTAAACATATTACCTTTTCTATTTTTCAATAACTAAATAATTTCCTTTTTCAGGTAAATTAGAATATCTTTTACATTTTACCTAACTAAAATTTCTCTTTTTAAAAAACACTATGAGCAATTTTGTTTAATAAAATAACATAATTATATTATAATTATTATTAACTAATCAATTAACTTTTTCAGTCAAAACACCTTACCTTTTCTCTTTTCTGTAACTAAAATCTTTCTTTTTCCAATTATATAATGGACGGTTCAGCCAAAACACGTTACCTTTTTTCTTTTCTCTTACTAAAACCTCCTTTTTTCCAATTATATCACGGACATTTCTATTTAATAATAATAATAATAATAATAATAATATTATAATGCTAATAATTAACCGATTACCTTTTTAACTAAAATATATCATTTTTCTATTTTTTCTAATTAAATTCCCTTTTTTTCTAGAAATATAACGGGCAACATTAATTTCTCATTTTCTAAAAGCTATGAGCAATTTTATTTAGTAAAATAACATAACTAAATTATAATTACTATAAACTAATCAATTGTCATTTTCACATAAATCATGTCATCTTCATGTTACCTTTCTATTTTCTCTAACTAAAATCTCTCTTTCTCCAATTATATCACCGGCGGTTCTATCCTTTATTATCAAACCTGAGTCTACCACACCATCCAGTTAATTAATCACGTACCCAGTTAACCAATCAGAAAACTTTGAATTATTTTAGAACCAATCAAAGATCATTCCTAAATTTTAGACCAATCATATTATATTAAAAATTTTCCTTATTTACCATTCTCATTCTATTATACTAACTATGGTTAGTTAACAATTCTAATTTAAATACAGTAACTTACTTGATTTAACGTATCCATACTTTGAATTATTTTAGTACCAATCAAATGTCATTCCTAAATTTTAGATCAATCATATTATATTAAAAGTTTTCTTTATTTACCATTCTCATTCTATTATACTAACAATGGTTAGTTAACAATTCTAATTTAAATACAGTAACTTACTTGATTTAACATATCCATATATTTCATTTTTTTAATATCAAAAAACAATTAAAATAAATTAATATTTTAAATCAAAATCAATCATGATTATACAAATCTATTTCTATATATAAAGGAAAGCCCACAGGAGCTCTACAATCGCTCGATTCATATTTTTTTTATTTTCCTGAGCTCCTCAATTTTAAATAATTAAAATTAAACTTCTTTCTTTAAGTCCTATTTTTTAGAAAAGAAAGTCAAAACCTTTTTTAAGTTGTATAAAATAAACCATTATATAAAAAATTTCTAATTTTCATAAAAAAAATTATATCTTTATACTATATAAAGGAGAACCCGGGAGAATTTTTGTTTTATTTAGTGCTATGCTTTTATGGATTGGAGCAATCATAAACCTGAGTTGGATTGGATCGAACTAAACATATTGATGCAACGCTCTTTGATCACGAGCAAAAATATGGCTTTTGGGTAGTTTTGTCATTTTTTTTATTATTGTGTACGTTTAGTATTTTTATAATATGTATAATGGATGTCCGTCTAAAAATAGTTAAAAATAGTTAGGCAAAATCGGTATAGAATAATTTATACAATATTGTGTTCACCAATCTATATATTATAGATATATTTCTGTAGATTTTTTAAACATTTGAAAGCTATTTATCGAATTTTCTAAATTATCAATATGCAATCAAGGAAATAATTGATAAACATAAAATATGCAATCAAGGAAATATTTGATGTTGTTTAAGGTAAGTCTCACATCTAAATTATATATATAGTTCCCAAAGCTCTAAAATCGCTCGAATCATATTTCTCTATTTTTCTAGAGCTCCTATATTTTAAATATTAAAATTACAACTTCCTTCTTTATGCCCTATTTTTTAGAAAAGAAATGAAAACTTCCTTTTTAACATTAAGATTAACATTTTCGAAATAGGAAAGGTTTTTTAATTTGTACAAAAGAATAATTCAAATTTACATATTCGAAATAGAAAAGAAATTTTATTTTTTTTATATATTACAATCACCATTGCTTCTAAACATTAAATTTTATCACCATGTTTGTAACTCTTTTCCTTATTCACAATTCCCATCCTATTATACTAACCGTGGTTAGTTAACAATTCTAATTTAAATATAATAATTACTTGATTTAACATATCCATATATTACATTTTTTTAATGACAAAAAATATTATAATAAATTAATATTTAAATTAAAATCAATCAGAATTATACAAATATATAATATTCAGCGATTTTCGCAATATAATTTCCACTCTTTTGATTTACAATTAATCGTAAATACATTATTATAAATTACGGATTAATTTTCCTAAATATATATATAAGAGCCAATCAGAGTTTACCACTAAAGTTAAATTAATCATATCACTCTCATCCTAATTTACTTATCGTGGTTATTTAACAATTTTTTTTATAATACAAAATTTATATTATTTAGAACATGCATAAATTACATATTTTTAAAGTGCTTAAATGTTAACTAACTTGAAATCTTTTAATTTGAAGTCAATCAAAATTGGACTATTATATATTTCGAACTAATTTTCATAAATATCAACTACAATCATATTATAATATATAATTATATATTACAGTTTAATTTTCATATATACTTATTTAATTTAAAATCAATTATGATTATATTATTATTTACTGGCACATCCATTCTTTGCGCCAATCTCTATGTATACAACCATTTTCCAAAATTGTGTATTTATCAATTGATTTAAATATGAATATATTATTTTAATACTTGAGTACTCTATTTTATCTATATTATATAATATAATATTTAAATATCACAAACTCTCGATCTACAATCATATGGTGTAATCAAATTTGAATAAATCGACTATCATTGAATCAAAAATTTTAAAAATAAAAAAGTAATTACCATAATATTCTAAATACACGTTCAAAATTTAAGTTATGTAAACTTTTATATTACTCAATTATAAAAAAAAATATTCAACCAATTAAAACACTAAATTGAATTTTAAACCAATTATCTTTAACATTTTACTTATACATATTTTTTAGTTATGCATTAATTAACTGAACAATCAAATTGACCTGACAATATATTTGAAATATTCTAAATACTAAATATACTCTCAAATAGTATTCGACGTTATTTGGTGTGTAAATTACCAATCAAAAAATAAAATTCATTACAGAGTCAATGAAAATATTCTTAGTTAATGTTTTCATAGCAAATTGGTCAACTCAGAAAAAAAATTCATAATTTTTTTTTGATTCATCAATAAAAGGTCAAACAACATCTACAAAAATAATCAAGATCGGACAAACATATATTAAAATAGATCGTATCAAGGTTTTCTTCATCCAAACTACGATCGTTAATCAAATCTTAAATTGTGGTACATCCCTCGCTTATATCACTTAAATATATAGCCTTTTTGACTAGATAATCCAACAATTTATTGTAGTTGTGAGGAATATATATATATATATATATATATATATATATATATATATATATATATATATATATATATATATATAATTTGTTAGAACGTATTCTAACAACCAACTATGACTGCGATTCTATACTATCCAAATCAATGAACCAATATAATAAAATCCTATAGATCAAAGATCCTGTATGCTAGAATAAAAGAAACTACTCTCACCAAGAGAAAGAATAAAACCCAAAATGGGTAGACAAAATCCTTATAATTTATACAAAAAATGAAAATTTTAAAAATAAGTTATGAAACTATCCTTAAAATGCGTGTCAGACACTACTTAAAAAGTGTAAATAATTGAAAGGGACGGAGGGAGTAATGTTAATTTTTCTATAGTAAATCACTTCACTAATAAAAGAACATAAAATTTGTGAAAATGATATTGACCAAACACAGGAAACAGTTGTGATATTTTCTCATATTGCTGACACACCATCTAATCATTTATAACGGTTGTTAGAAATAAGTGTTTATGAATTTTAATATATATTCAAAAAATTGATCGGGACCCATGCAAATATTTTGAATGTATTAATATAATAAAAATTATAGAAACCCACTGTATTGCACATTTAAATATACCAAATTTTTCAAAGAACAAAACTTAAAATATGGGTAAAAACTTATGAACTTGGTTGAAAGATTCTCAAAAATGAGAGAAATCAAATTAAAAATATAATTAAGAAAATAATAAAGAGAGGCTTAGTACATTTGAGCGGGGATGTGAATGTTATGATAATTGTTTGATAATATTGATATTAATGCAATTGGTATAATTTGAAGATTATTTTATACTTAAATTTTAATGAAATTATCTTTTTTTTCTTAAATTATGATTAAAATAATATATTTATATGAATTAAATAATTAATTTTACCTTTCGGTGCGTAGCACGGGTAGAACGCTAGTTTAACACTATTAGCAATTCTGTTTAATAAAATAAAATGTTATAATTACTAATAATTAATCAATTACCTTTTTCAGCTAAAATATGTTACCTTTTATATTTTTCTATTTTTTCAGTTAATTTTATTTATTTACCCTTATTTAATGGTACATGTTATTTTACATAATTATCCTTACTTAATTATTTATAATTACAAATAACTAATAAATTTCATTCTTCAGGTAAAATATGTTACCTTTTCTATTTTTCAATAACTAATTTTTTTTCACATAAAATATGAGAAATTCTTTCCTTTTTCAAGTAAAATATGCTACCTTTTCTATTTTTCAATAACCAATTTTTCTTTTTACGTAAAATACAGTTTATCTAGCTAAAAATTTTCCTTTTCTAAAAAAACTATGAGCAATTATGTTTAATAAAATAAAATATTATAATTACTAATAATTAACCAATTACCTTTTCAGCTAAAATACATTACCTTTTCTATTTTTTTATATTTTTCAAAAAAACCTATTTGGTTTGCTTTATTTAAGTACAATAAAATAATAACTAATAACTAACCGATTACGTTTTTCAGCTAAAATATTTCATCTTTTCAATATTTTCAAACTAAAATCCATCATTTTTTAAAAATATTACGGAGAACATATATATAATTATATCAGATCATATTTTTTAAAATTTTAAGCCAAGAAAAATTATGTCTTAAAATTTTTAATTCAAATTAAAAAAAAAAAATTGTTATATTAAAGAACATCCGTGCATCGCACGGGTTTTAAGCTAGTAATAATAATTTTATAAAAGCCGAAACATTAAAAGTTTGGTCGGTCGGTCAGTCGGTCCGTACGGTACTTCGTGTTTTTACTTAAATACCCTTACTTAGTTAATATTTATTTAGTTAAAACATATTATTTTTTCTATTTTTCTAACTATATTCTCTCATTTCCCAAAAATAACATGAGCCGTTCTATTTAATGAAATAAAATAATAATATTATAATTACTAAGAAGTAACTGAACTATATTCTTTCTTTTTCCAAAAATATCATGAGACATTCTATTTAATGAAATAAAATATTAATATTTTAATTAATAATAACTTATTGATTATCTTTTTAGTACAATATCTAATCAATTACCTTTTTTAGTTAAAACACATTACTTTTTCTATTCTTTCTAACTATAATCTCTCATTTTCCAAAAATATCACGTGTCATTCTATTTAATGAAAATTATAATAATAATAATAATAATAATAATATGATTACTAATAATCAACTGAATAAATTCTCTCTTTTTCCAAAAATATCATGAGCCATTCTATTTAATGAAAGAAAATATTAATATTGTAATTAATAGTAAACTACTGATTACCTATTTCAACTAAAATGCAATATTTTCTTCTATATTTTTTTAACTAAAATCTCTCATTTTTTAAAAATATGATGAGCTACATATATCTATATATAATATTATATTAAAATAATAGTATAGATAAAATAAATAACAATAAAATAACACAATATAATTAATGTTAATTAGCATATTGCATTTTTCATATTTACTTTTATTTGAACATATATGTTATAAATAGTTAAAAATATCAATCGTACCAAATCTTCCATCATTAATATTTTCTTTTTAATCAAAACATGTCACCTTTTGGATTAAAAAATTAATCTTACCATCATTAATATACACTCGAAAATATCTAGTATTATATTAAAGCTGAAACACTAAAAGTTTGTCGGTTTTTATTAAAATAAATAATATAATCAATGATAATTAGCGAGTGTCTTTTTCACATTCACTTTTAGTTAAACATATTGCCTATTATAAAAAACTAAAAATAGCAAATGTACCATATCTTCCAATTATTAATATTTCATTTTTAATTAAAACACGTTATCTTTTTATTTAAAACTAATCTTACAATCATTAATATATATACGAGTAAATATAACACCACATTTTCCAATTATAAATAAAATATATTAAAAATTCGTCTACGCTGTTTATAATAAGGAAACATTTGTATAATTCGTAAACATGACTGTATTAAATTATATTAGATTTAAAATTGAAAAATTATTAAAAATAATGATTATATAAAAATATAATTGTAATACTAAATATAAGAGAAAATTTATACCATAATAAAATAAACCTGTGCGATATTGCACGGGTATTGAAAGTTTGTCAGTTCGGTTTTTGGCACGTTCATCCTAATTATTAAAATAAATAATAAAATATTATAATTAAAGATAATTAACCGATTGCCTTTTTAAATTAAAAGACAATTAATTTTAATTGATGATAATACCTTTTATAAACACCTAAAATATTGTATCTTTCAATAATATTTTTTTTTTAATTAAAACATGTTAACATTTAATTTAAAACATAATCTTGCAATAATTAATATATATCCAAAAATATCATACCATATCTTCTAATCACTAACAAATATAATATAAATCCGTATACAAAGAATAATGACCGTTAAATTTTTAGTAAAAAATCTGAATCACAAGATCTAATAATTAGATATATTATATGGTTAAATTAATTTACTAAAATTTCAAGGTTCGAATTCTGTCAACGACATATTTATTTTAAAATTTTATGATATAAGTTTTAAGACATGCATATCATTAATTAAATTTATATCAAATTATTAAAATAAATTATTGAAAATAATGATTATATAAAAATATCTTTGTAACATAAAATAAAATTTATTACATATCAAAAATAATCTGTGCATCGCACAGATTGTAAGCTAGTATGTAATATGATGAGATTGACTAAATTTTAAGTTAAGAGTGATTTTTCCGTTGAAATGTTGGAATTTTAATAAATTTTTTAAAATTTTCATTTAAAGGCATGTTATGTAGAATTTTCATCAAGGCCGGATTTGTTGTGGTCAGAAATGTTGTAATTAAGGAGTAAATTTTACGGAAATTATTGATATGAAAAGGTGTTTTCCGAAATGATTTCCGAATTTGTTCCTGAATGTCAAGTGTACTCTTTTAATTCGTGGAACACATATATTTACATAGAGGACTTCTTTAATTCAACAATATATATATTCAATCAAATATTGCTAACTAAGCATTTGAGAACCTTTTGGAAATATCTTATAAAAGAATGAAATGTTAGCTAAATTTGAGGACAAAGGAAAGTCGTAAAATGGAAACCTGCAAGTAAGGTAGCATGGTCCAATTCAATTTTTGACAACGCTCGCACTTGTACGGTGCGTGCATTGCACGGGAAAACTACCCGCCAATACTCGGAATGCTCTGATAACTACTCCTAATAAGTCAATAAGTGTTAACTTCATACTCCACCCAGATTCTTCAATTTCAGCCAGATATATTATGTAAACATTTCATGCTCTTATTCAAGTCGGTCCGTGAATTGTGTACACACGTTTTTATATACTTTTCCCATTTCAAAATAACAAATCCTTTAGATTCTTTTATATCATAATAGTTGTCCAATTTTATTCAATGTAAATTTACGAATACTTTTATATACTTATTCTTTTGTTTTTATCATCTCCAATATAAATCTATTCCACTGTATACAAAACTAATGTAACAAATAAGGATAAAACTTAAAAAATATTATTCAACTATTTTTTCTTAATATACGTTATTTTTTACTAATAAAATGAAAACTCATCTTCCACCATAAGCATCAAGCAACCATTTTATTAATATATAGAGTAACATTTAATATCGCGGTACATTTACAACAATTTTTGGTGTCCTAGAGTTAAGGGCAAACAACTTTCAGCATCAATCATATTATTATAAATTATCACGATACGTGTAAAGATGAGTTGTCGATTATTTATACAAAAATTTATATTTTATGTATTATAATTTACGTAATATAATATGTTGTAATAATCATTTATTATAAATTGAATTATCATTTAATTGATTCTAATATAACAATCATTGGGGAAGAATTGGAAACACAAATATTAGGGGTCAATCCGACACATGATACGAAATTACGAAATGACATAAAAATTTTGTATTTGTATTACATTTTGAATACACGATACGAAAATACACGAACACAAAAGTATACGATCGAAATTTAGTGTCTATTTTGTATTTATCCTTTGAATACACGATACGACACGAAATAAATAACATATATATAAATATTAATATCTATATAAGATATATTAATATTTATATTAAATAAATTAATATTTATTTGTTGGGTGAAGGGAATCTAAAGTTAAATTTAGAAAAATTTCCTAAAATTAACCAATAAAATCAAGACACATCATCATAATCATTAACGTCCTACGGGGCCCTTATAAATAAAAGATATCAAATAATTAAAATCACATAGTTTTAAAGGTTAATTTTAGGAAATTCTCTTAAAGTTAACAATTTCCTAAATTAACTTTAGGAATCTTTTTCTCATATTTATTTACAGTATTTTACGTAATTTTAAAATGTTGTTTGTAAATATGATGTGAATATATATCTTTAGTGTAATAATTTTAAAAATAATATTTGTATTTAAATATTTTAATTTTTATTTAAAATTACACAAAAACAAGACACGAAAAGTATACGAAAATAAGTGAATACAAAAGTACATGAATCATTAATGAATAATGTTTAAATTTAACGTTCAGACACATAAAATATGAAAAATACATAACTTGAACGAATTATCACGTCTAATATTTTCGGCTATTACTATACGTGTAGATATACTTTGACGTAGGTGGAAGTATCTGGTTCCTGTCAGAGCAATAATTGTCACGGAAATTCAAAAAGCAGAAGAGAGAATAAAGTAAGGATAAAAAAAAGAGTAAGGATGAAAAAAGCTTTTTCCAAAATTAAACAAAACAAAAAGAGTTACTAATATTGTAATAGTGCCAATTGCAAAGTCAAGCAGACGGTTAAATATAGAGCATAGTTGGAGTTTTTTTTTTTAAAAAAAAAAAATAAATAAACATACTTGCATTAATTCAAATCAGAATTCAGTACATAATTAAGAAACTCATACGGATAGCATGATTAAGAACCTCATACGGATTAACTATCCACTCTCTAAGATCTGTCATGGAATAATCCACTCTCTAAGATCTGTCATGGAATAAGCAACTAATAAATGCGTCACATTATTCGCAGATCTACTATTAAAGACAATAAGCACATGAAAAAAAAAAAACAAATGCGCCACATTATTCGCAGATCTACTAGCAAAGACAATAAGCACATGATCAAAGTGCTTGCATAACTCATGACAATCCAACACAATAGTATGAAAATAGCTCTCTCCTTTATCTCCCTTGCACGCGTCTACTAGCACTTTAGAATCAGATTCAAAGATGCAATGATCCAAAGCTAAACTCTTAGCCCACAACAAAGCCGCTTTCAAGCTCAGAGCCTCAGTTTCACGAGGCTGCCATCCACCTGCAACACGACCACACTTAGCTCTAAGAAAACAACCAGATGAGTCTCGAATAACACCCCCAAACCCAACACACCCATCTGAGAAAACAGCTACATCCACATTAATTTTATACCATCCCTCAGGCGGCTTAACCCAGCTACAACCAGATGCTTCCTGTTTGTCCCATGACTCGAGTATCAGACAACCTAGCTTCCCTCCAATCATTCAATAGATTAATAGCAGTAGCCCTTACCCCAAACACAGAACCATTCACGTGCTCCCAAACCCATTTATTCCTGCGATTCCAAATAGACCAACATAACATTCCAACCATAGCGCTTTGGTCCCTTGTACAGGCATTAAAAGCACGTAGCAAAACATCGAAAGCAAACTCATTTGGCAACACCTGAACATGATTTTGTAAACCAGAATTTGCCCACACTGTCTTTGCAAAATCACAACCAAATAACACATGCGCATCACTCTCTACTGCACTATGACACCACTCACAATTACCATTTATACTCACCCGTTTAACGACTAATGCTGCAACAGTTGGGAGGCAACCTTTACAGACGCGCCACAGAAAGTTCGCAATTTTCCCTGGAACTTTTAAAGACCACAACTTTTTCCAAAAACTACTATAATCTATATTGTAATTTCCCTGCAAGAAATGGTATACACTTCTGACCGTAAATCTACCTTTATCATCCCAAAACCGAAATCATGAATCGTTTCTTCTTCGAATTCAATTGGCATAACTGTAGTTAAGCACCCATCCTCAGTAGACGATAACCAAGGCACCTTCCATACCTTCGTAATGAGTGTAAACAGGCTCATAATGAGTCTATATCTGTAACATATTCGTCGACGACATCCCGATTTAACAGCCTTTTGCGTAGACAAAATACTACGCCACATATAACTTGGATCAGTACCAATCTCTGCAGTCAGAAAATCACCCTTAGGAAAATATCTTGCCTTCATAACTTGAGACACTAACGGGTTCACTTCATTCAAAATTGGTCAGCCTTGCTTAGCCAACATCGCTATGTTAAAATTCCTCAAATTCTTAACCCCCAAACCGCCACCAAATTTCGGAACACAAAGCTTGTCCCAAGCCATCCATCTAAAACCCCGCCCGTTCGAACCTTGACCCCACCAGAAACCATTCATCCTTTTCTCAATCGTATCACAAACATTAGCTGGAAGTAAGAAAAGATTCATCCAAAAATTTGGAATCGCCTGAGCAGCAAATTTTAGCAATGTTAACTTACCTCCTTTCAAAATTGTCTTATTATTCCAACCCTGAAGTTTCTGACTCACACGATCAATCAAAAAACCAAACACTTCATTTTTATTTGTCCCCGTACACATTGGCATGCCTAAATATTTACCAGGTGTACTGATCTCCTCAACTTCTAGACTCGTGCAAACCTTGTGTCTGTCCTCCACCTTTGTATTTGGACTGAATGTTACACTTGATTTGGTAAAATTGATGGCCTGCCCAGAAATCAGTTCGTACCTTCGCAAGATTCTCTTCATATTAGATGCCTCTACCTCTGTTGCACGAAAGAAAAACTAACAATCGTCTACAAATAATAAATGAGATATAGCCGGGACACCTCTAACAATTACACAGCCATGAATTAAACCAGCCTCTTCGTTCCGTCTATGAATTGCACTTAATCCTTCTGCACAAAGAAGATACAAATAGGGCAAGATAGGATCACCTTAACGGATTCCTCGTTGAGGGATAACATTTCCAAAAACTTCCCCATTCTGCACAAAGCTATAAGACACAGTTCGAACACACATCATAATTCTACTTATCCACCTCTGATGGAAACCAAATTTTGTAAGCATATTCTCAATAAAAGACCATTCAAGTCTATCATACGCTTTTGAAACATCAATCATTAAGCTAGCAATGCCCTGCTTTCCTTGCGTTTTTCTTCGAATATAATGGTTGACCTCATAAGCTAGCAATGCATTATCTGTTAATAGTCGACCTTCCACAAACGCACTCTGCCTGTCCGAAACAATCGATTGCAAACAAGGTTTCAGCCTATTAGTCATTACCTTCGATAAAATCCGCATGAGAACATTACATAGAGAAATAGGTCTAAGCTCTGTCATTTCTGTGGGTTTTTGATGGGTTTTTAACTTTCGGGATCAAGCAAACTAGGGAACGATTAAGTCCTTCTGGTAGTGCTCCATTACTAAATAAATCTTTACAGAACCTCACCACATCAGTCCCCACAATAGTCCAGTAAGTTTGAAAAAATGCTGGATTAAGTCCGTCCGGACCCGACGATTTATCCGGATGCATCACAAACACAACAGCTTTTACTTCCTCTATAGTAATAGGCAGCAACAAGTTCTCGTTTTGCTCCTCAGACACAGTCCTCACCTTCTCATTTTCCGACACCTTCCCATCTGTTAATGTTGACTGAAACAGCGTAAAAACTATATTCTGCATATCTTCACGCGTTTCTCTCCAAATCCCATTCGAATCTGTAAGCCCCTGGACATAATTATTCCGTTTCCTATTAGAAGCATACTTATGAAAAAATCGCGAATTCCGGTCTCCCTCCTTAAGCCAAAATTGTTCGGCTCGTTGTTGCCAATAAACTTCTTATTTTTCAAGCAAACATAGATATTCTCACCGAGCTGCATTATACTGCCCCACTCCCATACCATCCAGACGAGCTCTCAACCTTCGCATTTGCTTCCTATAAAACAACAACTTATCCCGCAATTCCCTTAATCACACCACCACCCCACTCTTCAAGCTTAACACAACAGAGCTCCATTTTCTCCAAAATATCCAATATGCCCTCTTTGTTCCAGCAATCATTAATCGAATTATAGCAATCTTTTTCACAAATCCACACGTTCTCAAACCGGAACCGCTTCTCTTTTTTCATATATACCCGCCTATTTAAATCAGGATGTAAAGGAAGATGATCCGAGGTGGATACTTCAACAACCTTAACCACAACATCTGGGAACATACTTCTCCACTCCTACTAGCCAAACCTCTATCTAATCTCTCTTGCACCTAATTAACGCTTTCACGAAATCTCTCCCACGTATACTTCTGTTGTGGATCTAAAACTCGATTACGATTTGTTATTATTGCTAGGGTGGTTGAGCTTCGCGCTTTAATGGCTGTTTCTGCGTTCGTGACTTTAATCGGTCCTCACAGAGTGCCTACGTATCTCGTATTGAGAATCAAGCCAACGTAGTTCTGAGAATGAGGGGTCAGGCCCTTTATATAGGCTGAGAAGCCTTAGGATTATGGTAGGATTCGGAGACTTGGTGGGCAAGTCTTTGAGGAAGGTTCTAGATCTATTCCTTGTAGGAATCAGTTTCCATATTGAATTGTGCATCTTGGAGGATAAGTCAGGCAAGAATCATATCCTTGTTTGACTCTTATTTGCTGAGCTGTTTATTACCCTTAATATTAATTACGAAATTAATATTATAATTAGGGTTTTGGGCCCAGCTGGTGGGCCCCACGTTTGGATCATTCTTCGCCTAATTAATGCCACATTAAATGTGTTTCTAGGGCTTATCTTCACCAATATCATTTGCCCCCCAACTTCTAGGAAAGCTGATCAGGCTTTCCTTGAAGTTTAACTTGTCTAACTCGAGACTCGGGTCAGGGTTTATCTTTGTACACTAGTGTTTCACGAGTATTGTCTTTATGTGAAGCGTGGAGCGACCGACGCGTTCACGACAATGTTAATTCGATGCTAATCGGCACTAATCAGTCTTAACGATGCTTAAACAATGCTTAAACAGTGTTAAACAATGTTTAAAGGATAAATTGGCACTCACGGTGCTTAAACGACACTAATCGGTGTTAATCGGCACTAAACGGTGCTTAAACGACACTAATCGGTGTTAATCGGCACTAATCGGTGCTTAAACGACACTAATCGGTGTTAATCGGCACTAATCGGTGCTTAAACAATGTTAAACGATGATAAACAGTGCTAGACGGAGGAGATTCTGGAAAATTGTAACCTCTTCGGGGCAACGAGGCAGCCGACAAGGGTCTCGGTCAGCTGCCAGGTGCTCCTGGTCGGCTGCCAGGAGATCCTGGTCGGCTGACAGGAGATCCTGGTCGGCTGATCCTCCTTGATGCACCTGGTCGGCTGCCAGGAGATCCTGGTTGCCTGCCGGGTGCTTCTCGATCATCTGACGTGTGCTTCTCGATCGTCTGACATGTGCTTCTCGATCGTCTGACATGTGCTTCTCGATCGTCTGACATGTTGACGGGAGATCCAGGTTGATATTAATGATGTCACACGATGCTTTAAACGACGTTTCAATGTCTGTGTAAACGACGTTAAATGGCATAAAACGGCACTAAACGGTGCTAATTCGAAGGTCGATGTTTGTCACGGAAAGTGAGAAATCTTCAGCAAAACCATCAAACGATTCAATCAAACGATAGGGGGTATCAAAATGAGTATCGGGAAGTCAGATTGAGCCTCTTTGTGGCTCCCGGTTAGCTGCCAGATGCTCCTGGTCGGCTGCTAGGAGATCCTGGTCGGCTGACCCTCCTCTGTGGCACCTGGTCGGCTGCAAGGAGATCCTGGTTGCCTACCAGGTGCTTCTGGTTGCCTGCCGGGTGCTTCTTGATCGCCCGACAGGTGCCTCAAGTTGTTTGGAAGTGTTTAAATGACGTTTCAACTTGACCTTCAATTTAGTATCTTGGTCACCTATGACTTTCAAGGATCCAAAACCTCGATCTCGATACTAGGGATCCAGAACCTCGATCTCGATCTCGATCTTGATCTCTGATTTAGTATATTGGTCACCCGTGACTTTCAAGGATTCAGAACCTCGATCTTGATCTTAGGGATCCAGAACCTCGATCTTGATCTCGATCTTGATCTCTAATTTAGTATATTGGTCACCCGTGACTTTCAAGGATTCAGAACCTCGATCTTGATCTTAGGGATCCAGAACCTCGATCTTGATCTCGATCTTGATCCTACAGAACCATCAAACGATTCGAACAATTGACGGGAGATCCATGAGGTCGGCTGCCAGGAGATCCTGGTCGGCCAGACCCTCTCCATGGCACCTGGTCGGCTGCCAGGAGATCCTGGTCGGCCAGACCCTCTCCATGGCACCTGGTCGGCTGCCAGGAGATCCTGGTTGCCTGCCAGGTGCTTCTGGTTGCCTGCCGGGTGCTTCTTGATCGCCCGACAGGTGCTCCATTGTTGCTGTGTCGTGCCTCTCGGAGCTTTTCGCAATGCCTGGAGTCTCGTTCTAGAATCACGTCCTTGATCATGGATGTATGAGTCTCGTTCTAGAATCACGTCCTTGATCATGGATGTTGTACACCTCCTTTCAGAGCATATTTAGTCTCTTTAATAGCAAAGGCTAACTGATTGTAATCTATCTTCATTAAACGTAATTAGCTCCTTAAGCTCAGATGAGTGCCTTGGCACAGCTTATTACTATATCTTCACGTAAATCCTTCTTTTCTTTCCCGGAATCATACATACCGGTATAATTATTGCCGGATATAGCAGATGAAATCCATATTTCTGTATATGAACGATAGATGACCTGTAAACACGAACCAGGCTGTGTTTCAACCTGATATAGAAGGTCATCCATCTTCTATAAAAGAGTGGGGGGAGCCTTCATTTTCATTCACTTCACTTCTTCTTACTTCTAAAATTCTCTCTGAAGTTCTCAAGTTCTAAAGCTCTCAAGTTCTAGCTTTAAGTTCGAGCTCAAGATGGCAGATGGTGACCGCGCTCCAGCTTCGTCATTCTCTATGTCAGAGGCGATGGCCAAGAGAGCCTTGGCCAAAACATTGCGAGGTAATCTTCGACTGAATCCCCCTAGATATATTGATCGTCGATTTGATTCTTTAATTGACTTGTTGAGTACTATGAGGGATGCATTTCCCAACAATTCTGAGTTAGCTGCGTATCATAGTCCATGCAAGTTTGACAAGCAAGATGTCGAAAAGATTAAGGAGTTATATGGCTTCCCGGACGCGATCAAGGTTCGCCTTCCTGGCTTAGCCGATAGAACCTGTAATTGGCACCCAGAAAGGTTATGTGTCTACAAGGGTGCCCTTGAAGCAGGCTTGAGATTCCCGGTAGACCAGTTCATCATAAGGCTCCTAGCGGAGCTTCAGGTTCACCCCTGCCAATTGTATCCCAATGCATGGCGGCTGATCATCATCTTCATGCTGAGATGCCGAGATCTAGGTATCGAACCAACTACTACGATGTTCCGGAGTATATTCGCCACCAAGAATTCTTCTGAGATTCAGAAGGGATGGGTCACCATTCAGCATAGATCCAATGTTCCACATATTGTGAATGCCTTTTCATTCCCAGATTCCCATCACTACTGGGACAGAGAGTTCGTGATTCTGGTATGGCGTGGTGGCGACTGGGGCCAATTCTTTATGTCTAAGTTTGGGGAAGTGCATGATGCTACGCACTTTGTATGTGATCTTGACGAGAAGGAGCTTTTTGATCGTGATCGACTACTTGCTGACGACGGCCGTACTCACTACAAAGTTTTCTTAACCGAGAAGAGACTTGTAGAAGCTGGACTTAGCTTACTTTCTGCTGATGGTAATTTTTTACCTTCATGTTATGAACTTTGTTTGTTATTATTCCGATATCTTTTCTGTTGTCTTTTCAGTTGCCGAGGAGATCGACAATCGGCCCGAAAACCAGCCGAAAGTTACTAGAAGGATGATCAAGAAAGCCGAGGCGGCTTGCATTCAACCCGGGCCGAAGATCCCTCAGTTCCTGTCGGGATGCTTTTCGAAGAGATCACGGAATGCTGACGGGAGAGTCAAGACCCCCTTCATCCCTGGTTGGGGGATTTGTGAGCAAGATTCTGTCTTGGGATGCCCAGAGTCAGCCTTGGATTGGTCCAAATTCAGCATCACTCCCCCCGACCTTCTGACTGTAACAACCGGGGACAAATTCGATGAAACGGAGAAACTCGGAGCTCAAGCTCTATATCAGGTTTCCCACCTTCCTTCCTAGACATAGTGTTTTCACTTAACTTGTGATTATAACTGACTTATTGATTCTTTGTCCCAGGCGAATGCCCAGTTTCAGGCTAGCACTCGGCTAGGCCGTGCATACCGAGATGAGAATGTGGCTTTGAAGAAGGAGAAAGCAACTCTTGATGAGAAATATCAAGACTTGGAGTCCAGGGCCATCCGGGCTGAAGCTGATGATCATTCTATCCAGAGACAGTATGACTCCCTGTATAACAAGAGGGCAATAGACTGCAAGCAAGTGGTGAAAGCTTACCAGGAGTCTGAGGATTTCTTTGAGCTTATAGATAAGCATGACGATGAAGTACGCCCGGGTATCATGTCTGTTGGCTGGGATCGAGCCATCAATGCTGTGAGTAAGAGGCATCCTGCTGTGGTTTTCCCGAGGGACTTTCCAAGTCCGTATTGTCAAGTTGCTTCGGGCGCCGAGGCCATCCCGGTAGCTCAGGCTTCGGGCTCCGGCTCTAGGGGAAGTCATCGTCGTTCTGGTTCCGGTTCGAGGGGTGTCCGTGCAGCTGTGGATGGCTCAGTTTCCTCGGATCCTCGAGGGAAAAGGCCTACGACCGTGCAGAAGGGGAGAGTAGTTCGTCCAACAGTCCCCTCGAACAAGGTAGTTGAAGATAGCTCATCTTCCGAGGAGGAAGAGGTCGAGGCAATGGAAGTGACAGCTCCACCAGTCGCGGTAGCCGAACCGGGTGAGGGCCATGATGAGGACAGCTCTGAGGAAGAGAGTGACGAGGAGAGTAGCGAGGAAGAGACCGATGAGGAGGAGAATGACGAGGAGGAGAATGGCGAGGAGGATTCCTCGGATGAGTAGCTGGGGTTGCTTCGGGCCTTGCATGGCCTAACTTAGCCGTATGTGGCTTTTATTTCTAGTATTTCAATCTCGGTACTTCGTGATTAAACTTTTATTCGGTTTAAATGATGTAACCCTAACCGTTGGCCCTTCGGGGTCTTTATTTATGCACTTGTTTGTTTTATTCGTATGTTCATTTATTTTCGGTACTTGGTCTTCCTAGACTCACACTCAACAGGTGCTTGGTACATAAACAAAACATAGAATCATAGAATGGAAAACAAGTTTGCATTAATAACTCAAAAAGGGTTAAACCCTTACACAACTCATTATTGTCCTACTCGGGGCATCAAAACCCTGGGATGGTTTCATCGAACCTTATTTCTACTTCTCCTACTAGATAAATAAAAAGCTACATCCTCGCAGAGGCAACTTAAACATAATAAATCTTGAGGTTCAAGGCATGCCAAGTACGGGGCACCTCAACCCCGTCCAAGGTCTCCAACTTGTATGATCCTCGTCCCAACGTCTTCCTGACTCGATACGGCCCTTCCCAATTTGGGGCTAGTTTTCCTTTCTGGCCAACTCCAGAAGCCTCGATCTTCCTCATAACCAAATCACCTTGTTGAAAGAACCTCTCCTTAACCCTGTGGTTGTAATAGAAGGATGCTTTCTTTTGATGCTCCACATTTCTGGCGTTTGCCTCGTCCCTGACTTCATCAATCAGATCTAGGGCGAGCTTCATACCTTCTTCATTTGTCTCAGGTTCAAATGCCTCCACTCGAGGTGATGCATGCATGATCTCCAGTGGCACAACTGCCTCAGCTCCATAAGCTAGCAGAAACGGGGTTGCTCCTGTGGTCACCTTGCAAGTAGTGCGATAAGCCCAGAGTATAGGTAGTAACTCATCTACCCAGGTGCTCCTTGAGCGTTCAACCCTTTTCTTAAGTCCATCAAGGATGATCCGATTGGCCACCTCGGCTTGTCCATTTGCTTGCGGATGTGCTACCGAGGTAAAACGAAGCTCAATAGCATTCTCCTCACAATACTTCTTGAATTCTTCATTATTGAACTGTGTCCCATTATCTGTCACAAGGATTCGCGGAATGCCATATCTGCAGATTATGTTCTCCCAAAAGAACTGGGAAACTTGCTTGGTGGTTATTTTGGCTAAAGGCTTAGCCTCGATCCACTTGGTGAAGTAGTCAATGGCGACAATCAGAAACTTCCTCTGTGCTGATGCCATAGGGAAAGGACCAAGAATGTCCATCCCCCACATTGCAAATGGAATGGGGGAATTGACTGATGTTAACATCTCAGGCGGCTGCCTGACAATCGGAGCATGCTTCTGGCACCTGTCACACCTCTTGACATAATCCTGTGCATCAGCCAGCATCTCTGGCCAGTAAAATCCCAAGCGAGTTATTTTGTGAGCGAGGGCCCTGCCCCCCAGGTGCTGCCCACAGATCCCTTCATGAACTTCTTCCAAAGATTCCCTTGCCTCTTGAGGCCTCAAGCACTTCAAGTACGGGATGACAAATGATCTCTTGTACAGAATGCCCTCAATCAAGGTGTATCTCAATGCTCTTACTGAAAGTTTTCGTGCCTCCAAGGCATCGTCTGGGAGCCACCCAGTCTCAAGGTGTGCCTTGATAGGATCTATCCAAGAGCTTCCCACATCAATTGGTGCCACTAATTTCGAGTTGATGGTCGGGGCCTTCAAGACCTGGAAGTAAACACTTCCTTCATAGTTTTCTATCTCGGAAGAAGCAAACTTAGATAGGGCATCGGCCTTAACGTTCTCTTCTCTCGGGATGTGTTCTACATAACACTCGTCAAACTGAGTCATGACAGCTTTCACAACTCGCAGATACTTTGCCATAGTTTCATCCTTGGCCTCAAATTCACCATTTACTTGAGAGACTACTAATCTTGAATCTCCACACACTTTGAGGTTCTTGACTCTCATGATTCTGGCCAAGCCTAAACCAGCTATCAAGGCCTCATACTCAGCCTCATTGTTGGTTGTCTGGAAATCCAACTTCAAAGCATATTCGACTGTGAACCCATCGGGGCTTTGCAATACTAAGCCTGCGCCACTAGATTTTGTTTTTGATGCTCCATCAAAATAGAGCACCCAGTATTCCTTCCGATCAGGTTCAAGTTCTCCATCTCTATCTTGCTTCTCAGGGGTTGTTACCATTTCCTGCCCCCCGACTTCTTGGTTGCTAATGGTGCATTCAACCACGAAGTCAGCCAATGCCTGAGCCTTAATGGCCGTTCGAGGCTTATAGGTGATGTCAAATTCTCCAAGTTCAATTGCCCACTTGATTAGCCTTCCACTAGCCTTCGGGCTATGCAAAATGTTTCTCAACTGTTGGTCCGTCAGGACCTCAATCTTGTGTGCCTGGAAGTACGGGCGTAACTTCCTCGAGGCTGTTATCAATGCCAATGCGAATTTCTCGACGGGAGAGTAATTCAGCTCTGCCCCGTGCAACACCTTGCTCACATAATAGATAGGTTTCTGGACCTTCTTCTCTTCTCGGATGAGAACGGCGCTCAACGCTTGCTCGGATACCGCCAGGTATATATAAAGAGTCTCTCCGGGACTAGGTTTGGCCAACAACGGGGCTTCAGCCATGTACTTCTTCAGTTGTTCAAAGGCCTCTTGGCTCTCACGAGTCCACTCAAAATTTTTCACCTTCTTCAATGCTTGAAAGAAAGGCAAGCATTTGTCACCAGACTTGGAGATGAATCTTCCTAAAGCCGCTACTTGGCCTGTCAACTTCTGCACATCTCTTATAGAGCGTGGTGGCTCCATGTCTAAGATCGCCTTGATCTTGTCAGGATTGGCTTCTATGCCTCGCTTTGAAACCATAAGACCCAAGAATTTGCCTGATCCAACGCCAAAGGCACACTTGGCTGGATTCAACATCATTTTATGGTGCCTCAGCACTTCGAATGCCTCTCTGAGGTGCTTAATGTGGTCTGCCTTGAACAGGCTCTTGACTAGCATGTCATCAACATAGACCTCCATGGTTTTTCCAATCAGATGGGCGAATATCTTATTCACCAGTCGTTGGTAAGTAGCTCCTGCATTTTTTAGACCGAAAGCCATAACAAGATAGCAGAAAACACCGAAGTCAGTTATGAAAGATACCTTAGGGACGTCATCCTTGTGCATCTTAATCTGATTGTAGCCGCTGAAACCATCCATGAAGCTAAGCATCTCATGTCCAGCTGTGGCATCTATTAACATGTCTATCCTTGGTAGAGGAAAGCAATCCTTAATGCATGCGTCATTCAAGTTGGTGAAGTCTATACACATCCTCCACTTACCGTTGGCTTTCTTGACCATCACAGGGTTAGCCAACCATTCCGGGAACTGAATCTCTTCGATAAACCCAGCTTCTAAGAGCTTGTCAACTTCCTGCTTTATGGCCTCTTGCCTTTCAGGTGCAAAGTTCCTTTTCTTCTGCTGTATTACCTTCCGATTGGGATCGACATTCAACCTGTGAGTTATGAGTTGGGGATCAATCCCTGGCATATCAGCCGCTGTCCAAGCAAACACATCGCCATTCTCTTGCAAGAATGCTATCAACTTGCCCTTTAGGGGTTCCTTCAAAGAGGCTCCTATATAAGTCACCTTCTCAGGGTCACCCAGCTCCAGAGGAATAGGTATTAAGTCCTCTGCTGGCTTTCCTCGATGTTCATCATCGCCACGGACATCCATGTTTTCGATCGGAAGTACCTGCCCCCCGATTCCATCAGCCCTTAGTGCGGATACGTAACAACTTCTCGCCATCTTCTGGTCACCCTTTTGTTCTCCAATACCATTCCGGGTTGGAAACTTAATCTTCATATGATATGTGGAGGCCACAGCCTTGAAAGCATGAAGTCCAGTCCTTCCTAGGATTGCATTATAAGTTGAGGATGCCTTGATCACAAGGAAATTCAGCATCTGAGTAGCCTCCTTAGGTTCCTGTCCAATGGTCATGGGCAATTGAATAGTACCTTCGACCTTGGATTCAACTCCATTAAATCCGTAGATTGGCATGTTGGTGGGGGTCAACTGAGAATCAGTGTATCCCATTTTCACAAACGCATCGTGAAACAAGATATCAACAGAAGCTCCATTGTCTATCAAGACTCGTTTCACCTCCGAGTTTCCAATTACAGGAGTTATGACCAACGGGTCGTCATGGGGGAATTTCACCCCCTCAAGGTCTGAATCATCAAAACCAATCACTATCTCAGTCTTGGCACGCTTCGGGGCTTCTCCTACTATGTGCATCACTTCTCTAGCATAGGCCTTTCGGGAGTTCCGGGTAGTGCCGGCTGCTGTCGGTCCTCCCCAAATCATATTGATTACTGGCCCTCGGGGCTGTGTATTACGATCACGATCACGATTGCCGTCTCTTTTGTCATTGTCTCTCCTGTCATAGTCCCTTCTTTGGGTTCCATGATCATCATTCTTCGTGAACCTGCCGAGCTTTCCTTTCCGGATCAAAAACTCAATCTCATCTTTCAGCTGTCTACAATCATCTGTATCATGACCCACATCACGGTGGTTCCTACAGTATTGATCCTTGTTCCTTTTCGCGGGATCACCCCTAAGTGGCTTTGGCCATCGGAAGTCTTTATCCTTCTCAATATCTAGCAAGATCTGACTCCTAGGAGCGTTTAGCCTTGCATAATCAGAGAACCTCGGTCCCAAACCTTTCTTTGGTGGTGACTCGGAATCCTTGCTAGTCCGGGGATACTTGTCCCTAGCATCGTACTCTTGCTCTTGCTTTCGTTTCTTCGAATCATTAGAACCCTTGCCATTGCCTCATGTGGCTTCCTTCTTCATGCTGTCCTCAGCCTTGATATATTTGTCGGCCCTCCATTGGAGCTCAGCCATATTTTCAGGAGGATGTTTTGCCAAGGACCTTTTGAAGAAGAGATCAGTGGTCCCATGTTCCAGGGCTACCATGGCCACCTTATTCTCCAGATCAGTGATATTCAGCGTCTCCTTGGTGAACCGCTTGAGGTAATCTCTCAGATTCTCATTCTTCCCCTGCACCAC
This sequence comes from Saposhnikovia divaricata, assembly GCA_036435485.1. Taxonomy (NCBI): domain Eukaryota; kingdom Viridiplantae; phylum Streptophyta; class Magnoliopsida; order Apiales; family Apiaceae; genus Saposhnikovia; species Saposhnikovia divaricata. The sequence continues at coordinate 58,238,355 of CM071597.1, read as the reverse complement.
ATACATAAGGGATGCAGAACTTTTTTCATGAACTCTCCCACTAATGAACTGGCTGACAAAGGCTGCACTCAGTTCTTTGAATGAACCGATTGAGTTTGCAGGTAAGCGGCTGTACCACCTTTGAGCCATGCCAGACAAGGTTTGAGGGAACGCCCTACACTTTAAAGCGTCGCTCGCAGGCTGCAACAGCAGCGTATTCGAGAACGTCCTAACATGGTTTGCGGGATCGCCCGTTCCATCATAGGCCTTGATTGTCGGCATCTTGAACTTCTTTGAGATGCGAGCATTCATCACCTCCTCCGTAAACGGGGGTGTGGGATCATCAGGATCCCCAAGTGGCATCAGATCCTTAGGGTTGCTTCTGGGGGTCTCCACCCTTGTCGATTTTTCAGTTGGGGCCTCGGCCCTCCTTTGCCTTCTTGAAGGCCTCTCCAAATTTATAATTGGAATCCTCTCTGCAGTTGGAGGAGGCTGAGTTTGATTCAATCTATCTTGTTCTTTTGCAATATCGTCCTTCAATTTTAAGATCTCTGCCTCATAAGCCTTGATTTTCTCAGCAGTTGTCATGGGGAGTCCATCATGGATTCTTCGTGTCCTTCTTTGAGGTTCTTTGCTGGCACGTCGCCTCCTCGGGGCTTCATCTCGATCATCATCCTCAGATGACGAATCATCAGTATAGGGGCCAGAGTAGTCATCATACTCTCGATCCCGGATCTGTAAGGCATGACCGCTTGGTCCAGGTTCCCTTCGTCGAGGGGGATAATTAGGCAGCCCATACATAGGTTTGTGTTCAAAGGGAGATCCGTAGTATGGATCTGTACCCCCGTGCGATCAACGTTACCAAGAGGAGAAACCACCATCTGGAGGGGGTTAGTTTCTTGGCTTTGATGGACAATCACAGAGTGAGTCCCCTCTACTTGGGGAGTCGTCCCTGGGGGCAGAGGTTGAATGACCGCCCCCGTTGATGGGAGTATTTGTCCTTCTTCAGTGACGATAAGCGGATCAGAAGTAGCTGGTGGAGCAGAGTTAAGGGGCACGGCCTCGGTTGATGTTGTTCTTCGTGTTTGAACCATGGTTGATGTTGTCTTCCCACAGACGGCGCCAAATGTTGTGGATCTAAAACTCGATTACGATTTGTTATTATTGCTAGGGTGGTTGAGCTTCGCGCTTTGATGGCTGTTTCTGCGTTCGAGACTTTAATCGGTCCTCACAGAGTGCCTACGTATCTCGTATTGAGAATCAAGCCAACGTAGTTCTGAGAATGAGGGGTCAGGCCCTTTATATAGGCTGAGAAGCCTTAGGATTATGGTAGGATTCGGAGACTTGGTGGGCAAGTCTTTGAGGAAGGTTCTAGATCTATTCCTTGTAGGAATCAGTTTCCATATTGAATTGTGCATCTTGGAGGATAAGTCAGGCAAGAATCATATCCTTGTTTGACTCTTATTTGCTGAGCTGTTTATTACCCTTAATATTAATTACGAAATTAATATTATAATTAGGGTTTTGGGCCCAGCTGGTGGGCCCCACGTTTGGACCATTCTTGGCCTAATTAATGCCACATTAAATGTGTTTCTAGGGCTTATCTTCAGCCCATATCAACTTCTTACCCTCAAAACCCAAATATGTGAGATGGTACACTAAATACTAATTTGAAAAAGCAAAAACTTATTTAGTGAAAAATATATTTTATGAAAATTACTATTTCATTTATTTCATTAAAAATCTTGAAAATCATATATGTTTTAAATTCAAATTTCATTAAAAATTTTGAAAATTATATATGTTCTGCAAACAAAATATTACAGAATACATTGTTTTCCAAAACATGTTATACTTGCAAATCATATATGATTTTTAAGATTTTAAATGAAAAAATAATACTAATTAAACATTTTTTACATATACATATTTTGCAATATTTTGAGTACTTCACGATCTCCATTCCATAGAATTCAACTCCAACGTTACATATATACTAGCCTATAACTCGTGCGATGCACGGCTTTCTCAAATTTATATAAATTTTTAATTTTTTAATAATTATTTATCTCATATATATTACTAAATATAATATTGGCATAATATATATATATTATTAAATAGGGTTTAATGATCCTATAGTTAACTATAGGTAATATCCTATAGTTAAGTAATATTTCAATACAAAAGTAAGGGTAGTTTTGTAAATACAGGGGTGAATTCTATTATTACAAAAATGTCATCTAACTTTTGTATATAAGATGTAATTGACTTTAGGTAATTTTCCTACAGTTAACTGTAGAAACATTTTTCTCTATTAAATAATAATCATTTATTTATATGATATATTGTTCGAATTATGATTATATTTTGTCATATTAATATAAATATAAATGGAAGTATCGTATATACTTGCATTCAAATTTTGTTGATATTATCATATTCAAATTACGATTCCATAATAATCCATAATGTAATATTTGTTTAAAATAGAATTTAATATTAATTTGTAATTGTGTGAAATTTTTATTGTTTATTATATAGTTTTAGTTTGTTTTAACTTTGTTGATTTATAATTTGTTGTAAATTTGTTAATAAATATGTGATATTAAAATTATTTAAATTGATTTTGAAAATATTTGGTTTCCAAGAAATTGAAAGAGTATAAAAGTTGGGTGTAGGTGAAGAATTTTAACCCAAATACGACTAAAAGAGTCTGCAATTGAATATTTATTGGAGTGTAAATAAAATATTTTGTTATTAAGTTAAATATGTGGGTTTTTTTTGTAAAATAAAATTTTATATGTATTTTAATTTATTTTTCCATTTTTGGAAGGTGTTAGCAAACTTTTTGGGAAGGTGTTAACCGACCGACCAACCAACCAATTATACCCTATTTCGCTTATAATAGTATAGTATAGATTAATATAAATATAAATGGAAGTATCGTATATACTTGCATTCAAATTTTGTTGATATTATCATATTCAAATTACGATTCCATAATAATCCATAATGTAATATTTGTTTAAAATAGAATTTAATATTAATTTGTAATTGTGTGAAATTTTTATTGTTTATTATATAGTTTTAGTTATTTTTCACTTTGTTGATTTATAATTTGTTGTAAATTTGTTAATAAATATGTGATATTAAAATTATTTAAATTGATTTTGAAAATATTTGGTTTCAAAGTAATTGAAAGAGTACAAAAGTTGGGTGTAGGTGAAGAATTTTAACCCAAATACGACTAAAAGAGTTTGTAATTGAATATTTATTGGAGTGTAAATAAAATATTTTGTTATTAAGTTAAATACGTGGGTTTTTTTTGTAAAATAAAATTTTATATGTATTTTAATTTATTTTTCCATTTTTGGAAGGTGTTAGCAAACTTTTTGGGAAGGTGTTAACCGACCGACCAACCAACCAATTATACCCTATTTAGCTTATAATAGTATAGTATAGATTAATATAAATATAAATGGAAGTATCGTATACACTTGCATTCAAATTTTGTTGATATTATCATATTCAAATTACGATTCCATAATAATCCATAATGTAATATTTGTTTAAAATAGAATTTAATATTAATTTGTAATTGTGTGAAATTTTTATTGTTTATTATATAGTTTTAGTTTGTTTTCACTTGTTGATTTATAATTTGTTGTAAATTTGTTAATGAATATGTGATAATAAAATTATTTAAATTGATTTTGAAAATATTTGGTTTCCAAGTAATTGAAAGAGTACAAAAGTTGTGTGTAGGTGAAGAATTTTAACCCAAATACGACTAAATGAGTTTGCAATTGAATATTTAATTGAGTGTAAATAAAATATTTTGTAATTAAGTTAAATATGTGGGTTTTTTTTTTGTAAAATAAAATTTTATATGTATTTTAATTTATTTTTCCATTTTAGGAAGGTGTTAGCAAACTTTTTGGGAAGGTGTTAACCGACCGACCAACCAACCAATTATACCCTATTTCGCTTATAATAGTTGAAAGAGTACAAAAGTTGGGTGTAGGTGAAGAATTTTAACCCAAATACGACTAAAAGAGTTTGCAATTGAATATTTATTGGAGTGTAAATAAAATATTTTGTTATTAAGTTAAATATGTGGGTTTTTTTTTTGTAAAATAAAATTTTATATGTATTTTAATTTATTTTTCCATTTTTGGAAGGTGTTAGCAAACTTTTTGGGAAGGTGTTGACCGACCGACCAACCAACCAATTATACCCTATTTCGCTTATAATAGTATAGTATAGATTAATATAAATATAAATGGAAGTATCGTATATACTTGCATTCAAATTTTGTTGATATTATCATATTCAAATTACGATTCCATAATAATCCATAATGTAATATTTGTTTAAAATAGAATTTAATATTAATTTGTAATTGTGTGAAATTTTTATTGTTTATTATATAGTTTTAGTTTGTTTTCACTTTGTTGATTTATAATTTGTTGTAAATTTGTTAATAAATATGTGATATTAAAATTATTTAAATTGATTTTGAAAATATTTGGTTTCAAAGTAATTGAAAGAGTACAAAAGTTGGGTGTAGGTGAAGAATTTTAACCCAAATACGACTAAAAGAGTTTGCAATTGAATATTTATTGGAGTGTAAATAAAATATTTTGTTATTAAGTTAAATATGTGGGTTTTTTTTTTGTAAAATAAAATTTTATATGTATTTTAATTTATTTTTCCATTTTTGGAAGGTGTTAGCAAAATTTTTGGGAAGGTGTTAACCGACCGACCAACCAACCAATTATATCCTATTTCGCTTATAATAGTATAGTATAGATTTATATGAATTTGGTTCAAATACAAAATCGAAAGTTAGTTAAATAGTTATTAAAATTTTGTTCTGCAAGCCGAAATATTTTAGGAGAGGGGAAATAGGTAGAGACAAAATATGGAAAGAGTTGTGGTGCTTTAAACAAAGACAAGATCACAGGATAGATGAGTATCTGTATTGTCTTGTAATAGTAAAAAAATAGTAACTGACTTTAGTATTATTATATTATTATTACAAGAATAGAAAGAGAGAGAAAATAAAGGGAGGGAGGGAGTAACTGAAAAGCAAATTGAAGCAGCAGAAACCGAACACAACCCCTGTTATTAGTCTCTCCCTCCTTACTCCGTTTCATTTCTCCCTCATAAACTCTTGCTTTTACATACATGTATGCGTGTGTGTATTAAACAAGATGGATCCAAGTACGTAATTCAGAGAAGCCCTTTTTTTTTTGTTCAACTACTACAGGAAGCAGTTCTAGTTTTTAGTACGACTATGTCTGGAACACTTGACCGTTTCTCCCCCAAGACTTGTAAGAATCTCCTCTCTCCTCTCATGTAGTTTAATTTTTTATTTTGATTGTTTATGTTCATGAAGACTTGTAAGAATCTCTCTCTCTCTCTCTCTCTCTCTCTCTCTCTCTCTCTCTCTCGCTCTCTCCCCATCATGTAGTTTAATTTTTATTTTTTTTTTTGTTTTGATTGTTAATGTTCATGTTAAGGTAGTGAAGTCTATTATAGGAGTACTTGAGATTTCTACATGATACTGTAATTCTGAATTGTAAACACCATAACAATATTTGTGATGATTATCCTTTACGACCTTTTGACAATAGTGCTTTATATGATTTCTTTTACATTTGAAGGAATATGGTTTTTACCATAATTTGCTTGATTCTAATCATTTTAGAGAGTTTTCTTAAAAGGCGTGACGTTTAAGACAGTTAATCACTTGCCTATCGAAAACTGGGAATATATCTCGTGGTATGGCTTATGTTAAGTTAACGTTAGTGATATATGGCAGAGCATTTTGCATCCTCATGGTCCCAAAGTTTGTTTTTTAAGTTGGCTAGCAATTAAAGGTAGGTTACTCACATGATTAATTTTGGGATGTGAATCTTTCCCACTTGTATCCGTTGTTTGACATAGGCCATTCCACGAGATCGTTCTCTGACTTGGTATTGCATAGTTTCAAGTTGGAGTCGGTTCCACTGTGGCTAATTCTTTTTATGTGGTATGCTCCAAGTTTTTGCGGTCTCTTTTTTCGTTTATTAGTGACGGTTAGCAAAAAGAAGGTTAAGATGTATATGCAGAAAACTTTACCCCATGATAAAACAAGTGGCAAATCACGGAACCCCTCAACTCAGTACAAGTGTACAACCATGGGATGTTCGAGTAGATGAGGCATTAACACTCTAAAAAGCACCCATATGTCAATAATAATTGTTTAGAGATTGTATGTTGGTCTTTCTTTCTATTTCAGTTGATCACTACAATTATCTGGTATATGAGTCTTGTTGCTAACTTGCTATGCCAGCTTAAATTGGAATCATGTATTCTTTTATTTGTACCATGTTTAGGCATTTAGACCAAATTGATATTTGTTATATTTTGTAGTCATTGAGGGGTCCTCTAGTTGGGATGCAAGAAAAGAGGGAACATCAGACTATGAGGGTGCGACAGTCTTAAGAAAAAGAAAGAGTGGAAGTTTTAAGAAGAAAGCAGCAAATGCATCTAGCAAAATCAGGAATTCCTTCAAGAAGAAAGGGAGCAGGAGAGGCAATAGCCAACTTTCATTTCCCATAGAGGATTTTCGGAGTGCTGAAGAGCAGAAGGCGGTAGATTCTTTTAGACAAGCACTAGCAAAGGCTAATCTGCTACCCCCAAAATTTGATGATTATCATACAATGTTGAGGTGAATTTTCTAATGTCTATGGAATTTTGAATATGCCTACCTATACCCCATATATTCTTATAAGTCGTACCAATACAGGAGTACACTATGGGGTTGAATGGGCCTATGGGCTCCCTATAAGAGCTGTGTGTTTCAGCACACTTCACCAATAAATTAATTCCATTTTATCTGAGCTTTCTGTGATTGCATTATCGAAGATACTAAATTGCCTGAATGGCACATCTAAATAAATAAAGTGTTCTGCTATAGATGTAACCATATATTTATATTTTTTCATATACGTAGAACTTAGAAACAGTAGTACACACCTTTCCTCTCTTGTATTAAACTTTGTGTAAAAGGGTTGGCCAGTGCACATCATGTGAGGATCGTTTTACCCTAGTAATTGCTTGTTGTTCAACACTTTTTGTAAAAAGCTTTGAACCATAGAGAAGTTTCAATGCAGTATAATCTTTAATATTGACTTAGTCCAGGATCATGAATATTTCAAATTAGGTTGGAAAGCTGGGTTAGTCGGGAAAAAAATACTTTCAGTCTGAAGATTTGTAATGCTCGCAGGTTTTTGAAAGCTCGGAAGTTCGATATTGAGCAAACAAAGTCCATGTGGGCTAACATGCTTCAATGGAGAAAGGAGTTTGGCACCGACACTATTTTGGAGGTAATTTTGCGTGGTACTCATTTAATGCACTTTTATCGTGTTTAACTTTCACTTCTCTTCTTGGTTTAACTTTCACTTCTCTTCTTGTTTGTAATCGTCCTAATTTAGTAAGTCTAAACATTTACTAGACATATTATAAGGATGAATGTCTCGCATAAGTAGCCATAAAAATAGCCAGGGGCGGACCCAAGTGAAGGCCAGCACCTCCCTTGGCCCTCCATGAAATTCAGCTGTACAACTATACATTATGCATAACTTACATTAATTTGTTAGTCAGTATTATACTTGATCAATTTAGCACCATGTATTAGCATGAATATAGTCTATAAACTATTATATCAGGTATCATATTCATTCATTACAAGCATAGGTTTCATCTGTCAATATAGATTTAGTCAGTTTTGACAGCATAATTAGGCAGATTTAGGTAGTCAGTTTTGACAGCATAATTAGGCAGATTTAGGCAGCAGATTTAGTCAGTTTTGGCAGCAGATTTAGTCAGTTTTGGCAGCTAATTTACAGCCTTAATTAGCTCTGCTGTACCTATAAATACAGGGGCTTGTTTGTATAACAGATTCATTGAAAAATAAGCATTTTCATTCATTTTTCTGTCATGGTATCAGAGCTGATCTCTTAATAATCTGCTCTTGTATTTCTTGTCTAGTTTTCCTGTCAAATTTTTTTGGAATTCATCTCCTGGTTCTTGTTTCTTCTTTAATCATGTCATTAGAGCAAGGAAATAACTTCCTTGTTCGATTCAATGGGAAGAACTATTCTGCTTGGTCTTTCCAATTTGAAATTCTTGTCAAGGGAAAAGAATTATGGGGTCATGTTGATGGCACCGTTTCTACACCAGCCACCGAAGAAAAAGAAAAGGAAAACCTTGCTAAATGGAAGGTGAAGGATGCTCAAATTATGTCTTGGATTCTTGGGAGTATGGAGCCCTCCATGATTCTCAATCTCAGGCCTTACAAGACTTCTAAAGATATGTGAGGATATTTGAAGAAAGTTTATAACCAAAGCAACGCAGCCCGACGTTTTCAATTAGAGCTTGAGTTGAGCCAACTCAGTCAAGGGAGCATGACAATTCAAGAGTTTTATCCTTCTTTCGAGAATTTATGGGGTGAATACACTGATATTGTGTACGAGAGTGTGCCTTCTGAAGGACTAGCTGCTGTACAAAGTATACATGAGACGAGCAAACGTGACCAGTTTAATGAAATTACGAGGTGATTTTGAACCAATCAGGTCCAACCTCATGAATAGGAATCCAGTGCCTTCAATTGATGCTTGCCTCGGAGAGCTTTTTCGGGAAGAACAGCGGCTTGTGACATAGACTTTCATCGATCAAAAAGCGCAGAATTCTTCTCCAATTCCTGTTGCATATGCTGCCCAAGGAAAGCATAGAGGTGGAAGAGATATGAGTACTATCCAATGCTATAGTTGCAAAGAATTTGGACATGTTGCTACTAGTTGCTCTAAAAAATTCTGCAATTATTGCAAGAAAGCAGGGCACATCATCAAAGATTGTCCAATCCGTCCTCCAAAGAAATCTGAAACTGCCTACGTCTCAGTTGGATCCTCAAATGCTCCTAATTTTGGTCAGTCTTCTGTTACTCCTGAAATGATCCAACAGATGATAGTTAATGCATTTTCAACTTTAGGAATTTCAGGTAACAAAAATTCTGCTCATAAGCCTTGGTATTTTGATCTTGCTGCTTCAAATCATATGACTAGCACAACATTACCCCTTAATAATGTCCAAAAATATAAAGGAGATCTTCATATTCAAACCGCTGATGGTATCTCCTTACCTATAACTGCTGTTGGTGATATTTCAGCATCTCTGAATACTGTTTTTGTCTCCCCAAAGTTGTCCGCTAATCTTATATCTGTTGGGCAATTAGTTGATAACAATTATACTGTTCAATTTTCAAATTCTGGTTGCTTTGTCCAGGATCAAGTGTCCGGGAAGATGATCGCGAAGGGGCCTAAAGTGGGACATCTATTTCCTTTACTTCCATCACCCTCTCTAGTGTCAAATTACGTTTCTTGTAATTCCGTTGAATGTAATAATCAAGTGTGGCATAAACGGTTAGGGCATCCAAATTCACACGTTCTTAGTGTTTTAACAAAATCTGGTTTGCTTGGAAATAAATTTTCGAAGTCTTCAGAAATTGTTGATTGTGCATCTTGCAAACTTGGTAAAAGCAAAACACTTCCTTTTCCATTGCATAAATCCCACACCACCAAAGCTTTTGAACTTGTGCATACTGATGTATGGGGTATTTCACCAGTAATTTCTCATCATCACAACAAATATTTTGTTACTTTCATAGACGATTTCACTCGTTTTACTTGGGTATATTTTCTTCGATCTAAAAGTGAAGTCTTCAATGCATTCAAAACCTTCCATGCATTAATCGAAACACAATTTTCTGCTAGAATCAAAATTTTGCAATCTGATTCAGGTGGTGAATATATGTCAAACGAATTTCAATCTTTCCTTCAAAGTCATGGAATCATATCACAACGTTCTTGTCCATCAACTCCACAACAAAACGGCGTGGCTGAGAGGAAGAATCGTCATCTTCTTGATGTCGTTCGAACTCTTCTCATTGAGTCTGGTGTTCCATCTCATTTTTGGTGTGAAGCCTTGTCTACTGCTGTTTATTTGATTAACAAATTACCATCCCCCACCATAAACAATGAATCTCCCTACCTTCGTTTGTATGAAGATGCACCAGATTATTCTAATCTTCATATTTTCGGATGTGTTTGTTTTGTTCATCTTCAACCACATGAAAGAAATAAACTTACTGCTCAATCTGTCAAGTGTGCTTTCTTAGGCTATGGTGGCACCCAAAAAGGTTTTCTTTGCTATGATCCTAATGCCCGTCGAATTCGTGCGTCTAGAAATGTTATTTTCTTTGAAAATCAGCCATTTTTTATCACACCAATGACTTCACATCCCCCATCTACGGCTATATTACCTCACTTTCCCGAGTCATCAACACCAACACAAAGATTTAAACCAGGCCATGTTTATAATAGACGCACTTCTCCCATTACGGCTCCTACGACTCTTTCGGAAACACCTGATCCTGATCCTATTGTATCAACTTCCAATGATCCACCTCCAATTCGGAGAAGCTCAAGAATTTCAAAACCTCCTGACAGGTATGGTTTTTCAAATCCAGTAGTCATGACCACTACTTTGTCTCCTATTTCTATTCCTACTTGTTATAAACAGGCTATGGAAGATGAGTGTTGGCAACAAGCAATGGAAACAGAACTTCAAGCTCTTGCGGAAAATCATACTTGGGACATTGTTTCCTTACCTCCAAATGTCAAGCCAATTGGAAGTAAGTGGGTTTATAGTGTGAAACTCAAATCTGATGGCTCACTAGATCGATACAAAGCTCGACTGGTTGCACTTGGCAATAAACAAGAATATGGAATCAACTATGAAGAGACATTTGCACCAGTTGCAAAAATGACCACAGTAAGAACCATTCTTGCTGTTGCTTCCTCTAAATCTTGGTCTTTACATCAGATGGATGTAAAAAATGCTTTCTTAAATGGGGATCTAAAAGAAGAAATTTACATGAAACTTCCACATGGTATGGCTTGGATAGCTCCAGATAAAGTTTGCAGGTTAAGGCGCACTTTGTATGGGCTAAGGCAGTCTCCTAGAGAATGGTTTGATAAGTTTCGCAGTACTCTCATCAACTTCTCTTTTACACAAAGCGAATATGATTCATCTCTCTTCTTTCATAAGACAACAACGGGTATGGTTTTTCTCCTGGTCTATGTTGATGATATTATCATAACTGGCAACGACACTGTGCTTATCTCTAAACTTAAAAAGATGTTGCATAGTACATTTCAAATGAAAGATCTTGGGAATCTTCAATATTTTTTGGGTCTAGAAGTTCATTCTCGAAATCGAGGGGTATTCTTAAATCAGCATAAATATGTCAAAGATCTTATTGAGTTGGCTGGTTTAAAGGAAGCTACTACTGTTGATACACCAATGGAGGTGAATGTTAAATATCGAAAGGATGAAGGGGAGCTTTTTCCTAATCCTTATTTATACAGACAGTTGGTTGGTAGCCTTATCTACCTAACTCTTACAAGACCCGATATCTCCTACGCTGTTCATATAGTTAGCAGATTCATGCAATCCCCTTGCAGTAAAGCGTATTATTCGATATTTAATTGGGTCACCTACGCGTGGTCTATTTTTTCCTACAAACTCTGATCTTCATTTGACAGCATACAGTGATGCCGATTGGGCTGGATGCCCGGATACTAGACGATCTACAACTGGATGGTGTGTTTTCCTTGGAGATGCCTTGATCTCTTGGAAGTGTAAAAAGCAGGATCATGTATCTAAATCTTCCACGGAGGCTGAATATAGAGCCATGTCTGCAGCTTGTTCTGAAATTGTTTGGTTACGTGGTCTTCTTTATGAGCTTGGAGCTTCTCAACATAATCCTACTCCACTTCATGCTGATAACAAAAGTGCCATTCAGATTGTTGCCAATCCGGTATTTCATGAACGCATCCAAGCTCCAAATCAAACGGACCTCCAACCCGAGTTGACAAATCTAAACTAAAATGCACTCATTGTGGCATGAACAAACATACAAAAGATCAGTGTTTTAGACTCATGGGTTATCCGGAGTGGTGGAGTGATGGACACAAGAAAGGAAAGAAAGAAGGAGAAGCTTTTGCTGCCGTGGGCAACCAGAAGGCCGCCAGCAGCGAGGGAAGGAATTTTACCGGAGGATTTGGTGGAGTTGCGATGGCCGAAGAACAAATGGAGGCTGACACTTCAGGTAGAAGGGTTGAGGATTTATTCTCAAATCCTTCAAAACTTACCTTTACTTGTTCAGACCCTCATATTTTTAATTGTAAGGTAAAACCCGGAAAAGTTAATATGGCAATTGAAAAGGAGGAAAAATCCGGGTTATGGATTTTTGATTGCGGTGCCACGGACACTATGACTTACGACCCAGCAGACATTTGTTCCATATTAGATCCAAAAAAAACACACGTTCAAACAGCGAGCGGGGATATTATGCCTGTAAAAGGAGGGGGTACAATAGAATTGTCACCAACATTGAAATTATCAAATTGTCTATATATACCATCCTTATCACACAAACTGTTATCTATTAGTCATGTGACAAAAGAACTGAACTGCACGCTCCTAATGCATCCTACCTTTTGTATATTACAGGACATTCGGACGGGAATGATCATTGGACGTGGCACTGAAAGACAAGGATTGTATTACGTAGATGAGGTGACTCAGCAAGGTACCGTAATGTTGGCTCATGGAACAGCAGATAGAGAAGCATGGCTTTGGCATAGAAGACTTGGACACCCATCTACTGGTTATTTGCATCGTTTATTTCCTAAACTATTTCCTTCGAATAAATCGTTTAGTTGCGAGACTTGTGTTATGGCTAAGAGTCATGGACATTCCTACAAACCAAGTAACACTAAAGTTGATCAACCATTTGATTTAGTTCATTCTGATGTGTGGGGTCCTGCAGAAGTGACTGGGGGGAAATTTTTTCGATATTTCCTCTTATTTACTGATGACTGTACTCGCATGTCATGGATTTACTTTCTGAAACACAAATCTGAAGTGTTTGAAAAATTTGTTTTCTTTCATACTATGATCAAAACTCAATTTGAAAGAAATATTAAAATCCTTCGATCTGATAATGGGGGAGAATTTTTAAACACTTCTATGAAACAATTTTTTCAAACAAAAGGAATGATTCACCAAACCTCTTGTCGACATACCCCAGAACAAAACGGCGTTGCCGAACGGAAAAATCGTATCCTTTTGAAAATAACCCGAGCTCTTCTAATCGAGTCCAATTCTCCTAAATCTTTTTGGCCTGAAGCCCTTGCCACAACCACATATCTTATTAATCGACTCCCAACCAAGATCTTAAAATTTAAAACCCCACTTCAAACACTATCCGAGTTTACTGAAATACCTCCCATCCTTACCCTAGAGCCTCGTGTTTTTGGATGTTCTGTCTTTGTTCACATACCTAAGACTGAAAGGTCCAAACTTGAGCCTTGTGCCGAGAAATGTGTTTTTGTGGGATACGGTGTTAACCAAAAAGGATACAGGTGTTACAATCCAAAGACACGTCACATATACACTACTGAAGACTGTGACTTTCTTGAGACTGAATACTTTTATAACACCCAACACACTGGTCAGGGGGAGAAAGAGAGTGTTGACACATTGGGTTGGTTGAAATGGATGCCGTCGTCAGAAGAAATTAGTCACGGTACCCAAGCTGAGTCATCGTCCTCACAATCTACGGCACCTACGATCAGTGTCTCTGAACACGATCTTCCCAACCAGATGTTCGAGCAAGAGGTTAGTAATTCTCCTAACAATGCTCAAGGAAATACTGATGTTGATATTGTTGAAAATTTATCTAATCATGTTGAAGTTGAAGAAATCGAAACAGCTAGCATATCACAGGATGAAATACTTTCTAATGAAACTGAGGAAACGACCGAGAGGTATGTTCTTCCACAAAGAATTAACAGAGGAGTTCCTCCGAAGAGATACTCTCCTGAGAAAGAGACCCGAAATTCCAAGTATCCTATGGCAAACATTGCCAAAGGAAACTTATCAAAAGAGGCAAACAAATTTATGTCTGTTATATACTCTGAAAAAATTCCAAATTCAGTCGAGGAGGCGATAAAGTCAAAACACTGGAGAGATGCTATGGAAACAGAGATGAATGCTCTGAAAAAAAATGAGACTTGGGAAAAGTGTGCCCTCCCCTCCAGAAAAAAACAGTCGGGTGTCGCTGGGTGTTTACCATTAAACATAAACCGGATGGAACGATTGAACGATACAAGGCCCGATTAGTAGCCAAAGGGTACACTCAGACGTACGGAATTGATTATTCCGAAACCTTCTCACCTGTAGCCAAAATGGATACAATCAGGGTCCTTCTCTCTATAGCAGCAAATGAGGATTGGCCTCTCCATCAACTTGACGTTAAAAATGCCTTTTTACATGGAGAACTAAAGGATGAAGTCTATATGGAAGCCCCTCCGGGGTTCACAGAAGGCTTTAAAATTGGTGAGGTCTGTCGTTTACTGAAATCTATCTATGGGTTAAAACAATCTCCACGAGCCTGGTTTGGGCGGTTCACTCAAGCCATGGAAAAATATGGCTTCAAACAAAGTAACTCCGATCATACTTTGTTTCTCAAACGAAGGGGCAAGTTAATAACATGTTTGATTATTTACGTCGATGACATGATTATCACAGGGAATGATGAAGAAGAAATGAAGAGGTTGAAGGCAAACTTGTTTACTGAGTTTGAAATGAAAGACTTAGGGAGACTTAAATACTTCCTCGGTATTGAAGTTCTCAGGTCTAAACAAGGAATATTTGTTTGTCAGTAAAAATACATTCTCGATTTTTTGGCAGAAACAGGGATGATTGATTGTAAACCCGTAGATACACCGATGATGGCAAATCTCAAACTCCATATAGAAGAAGGAGCGGAGCTGGTAGACAAGGAAAGATATCAACGGATGGTGGGCAAACTTATATATCTCGCACATACTCGTCCTGACATAGCATATGCTGTAGGGGTGGTAAGTCAATTTATGCATCAACCTCAAATTTCCCACATGGAAGCAGTCTGGAGAATCATCAGATATCTTAAAGGAACAACTGGTCATGGGGTTCTGTTTAAATCAAATGGGCATCTAGATGTTCTAACATACACTGATGCAGACTGGGCAGGAGACAAAGGAACAAGAAGGTCAACCTCAGGGTACTTCACCCTAGTGGGAGGGAATCTTGTCACGTGGAAAAGCAAGAAACAAAAGGTGGTTGCTCTTTCTAGTGCTGAAGCTGAGTTCAGAGGGATAGCACGAGGCATTACAGAGGTGCTTTGGATAAGAAAACTTTTAACTGAGATTGGTTTTTCACAAAAAAATAAGGCCAGCAGAATTATGTGCGACAATAAAGCAGCTATACAAATTTCTGAAAACCCGGTGCAACACGATCGAACCAAACATGTAGAAGTAGACAGACACTTCATCAAAGAAAAATTGGAAGGAAAAATCATAGAGCTACCCTTTGTTCGATCAGAAGACCAGCTAACATTCTAACAAAAGCCACCACTCAAGGAATCTTTGAAAACTGTTTGGTCAAGTTGAATTTTGGCAATCCCACTATTCAACTTGAGGGGGAGTGTTAGAATTGAAAGATGGAGGTCAAAGATAACAGGCTGGTCTTGGTTCAACTCCTTAAAATAAGGTAGGCTGATCATGTGAAGAAAAGAAATCAACATAAACATCTCAGTAGTTAGTACTAAGTCAGAGTTGTATGGCTGGTAAAAAGTCCATGCTTGTAATAAATATAGCTTAGGTAACGGATGATGCAAGTGTGTGATTTATAGCCTATAAATAGCAACCCCAGAGGGTATTTGTAAGACACACAAAAAGAAACATATGAATACAATCAATTCCCTCTGATTATCATTTTAAACTAGTCAGTTTTGACAGCATAATTAGGCAGATTTAGGTAGTCAGTTTTGACAGCATAATTAGGCAGATTTAGGCAGCAGATTTAGTCAGTTTTGGCAGCAGATTTAGTCAGTTTTGGCAGCTAATTTACAGCCTTAATTAGCTCTGCTGTACCTATAAATACAGGGGCTTGTTTGTATAACAGATTCATTGAAAAATAAGCATTTTCATTCATTTTTCTGTCATCATCAAGCTAGAAAATCGCAAACAAATTATAGAATTTGCAAACAAATATTTATTGAACTTCTTTGTTCTTCGTTAACATTTTCTTAGAAATTGTCGAAAAGTAATTTTGGCCCGTCCTGGACAAAAAGTCTGGGTCCGCCACGGAAAATAGCGTTAGTGTTTCTTTACCATCAGACGTTAGAAAGTTATGTGTCAAGGAGTAAATTTCTCTATTGCAGTCTGTCGGTGATGACTATTATTCAACTCTGCTAACCATTGTCAAGCGTCACTATTACCAAAGTCTGTTTAGGTTCCTATTTTAAATTGAATTTACATTGTTAGAAACATTGTTCAGCAATACCTAGGTCCTTCTGCATCTTATTATGTTATTTGTAGTCTAGGCTTCAGTTCCATGAGTGTTCGCGGTATCTTTACTCTCTCTATTTTTACTTTTATAATTCTTTTCTCGCTGATGTATGCATCAGGATTTTGAATTCTCTGAGTTGGATGAAGTTCGACAACATTATCCTCAAGGATATCACGGTGTTGACAAGGGGGGGAGGCCTATTTATATTGAAAGATTAGGGAAAGCTGATTTAAGTAAGCTTATGCAAGTGACGACTTTGGAGCGTTATGTCAAGTACCATGTCCAGGAGTTTGAGAAGACTATATGCATTAAATTTCCAGCCTGCTCCATTGCTGCAAAAAAACACATAGATTCAAGTTTGACGATTATAGATGTTCAAGGCCTGGTACTTACTTGTTCATGTGATTTGAAATATATATGCACAAGTGGACAAACACAGCAAGAGCTTCACAATTATATATCTTTCATTCTATAGCCATCAGAGTGTCTTTTTTTTAATAAAGAGGTTGTGTTCTCATTAAGCTGGAGTGTGGCATATGTATAACCAAAGCACACTCAGACAAAATCTCTTGTTGATCTCTTTATACGATTTTTTGAATTCTATAGATATATATTTGGTCGTGTGGGCTCTTATATGTGAGATTTGTTATTTGGGTTTGATGATTAACTTATCTGATGATCTGCTGTCACTCAGGGTTTCAAAAATTTTAACAGTACCACTCGAGAAGTTATGGAAAACCTGAAGAAGATTGATAGCAATTACTATCCTGAGGTATTATCTGACAATTAAGTCTATAACTGATCTGTAAATTGTTGTACATTTTAATCACGATAATTCGGAGTTTCATACTTCTTTATAATGACGATTTACCTCTGTTATATGTTGTTTACTAATATTTTGATTTTGAAATTTCATCTCTGTTGCTTTGTAGACTCTCCACCGAATGTTTGTTGTAAATGCTGGCCCTAGCTTTAGGAGTCTGTGGGGCATAGTTAAGAAAATTCTTGACCCAAAAACGGCTTCTAAGATTCAGGTATGCCAATATTTCACTTAAATCTAGCTAAAGCTTACTTTATATTAATTGACAAATTTGTTTGGCCCTCCATTTTGCATGTTATTTTTTCCTTTTTACTTAGAACATGGTATTTTATCAGGTTCTTGGCAACAAGTACCAGAGCAAATTGCTTGAAATAATTGATGCAAGGTGTGTCTTCAAAGATTTGATCATATTGTTAAATGTGGTATTTGTGTAATTGTCTATTATTCGTTATTCATCGCTTAAAACTTACCTTTGTTTGTATTAGTGAGTTACCAGAGTTTTTAGGTGGTAGCTGCACATGTGCAGATCGAGGAGGTTGTTTAGGATCAGATAAAGGACCATGGAAAGACCCCAATGTATTAAAGGTAATGGAAGTGCTACTGTAACCATCTATATATTTTGGTTTCCTGTATTTTTCAACTTTGTATACTAATATACCATGAATGCAGAGCATCACGCAATGTTCTACACTAGTCAGCAACATATCAAGTGATGAGGGCAAATCGGTAGGTCACAGCAATCCCTAGTCAGCAACATATCACGTTATAGCTTCTATAGTTTTTGGTGCTTGTTAGAAATTGATATAATACACAAGTTATTGATATTGTTTTAGGTAAAAGGTATAGACACACCCAGTTTTGTGTCTGGATATAAGGCTGACGAGATCTCTTCACCCAGAGCAAAGAACGGATTTTCGGAACTAAGTCTGAGTCCTAGTAAAGAAGTATGTGTCTTTTATAATGAATAATGATATTTTCTGTTATTCTGTTAAATTTCTTATGTTCTTGGTCAACAGTCAAGTCAATTTGCTAGTAACAAAGTTACTGTGAGGAAAGGGTTTGTGTTGAACATGCATTTATCACCTGATAAGTGTAGGCATAATTAATACACTTTTGATAATCATTTTTTATTAGGTGTTAACTGAAAGACAATTTTTGTGTGATGAGGATGTCCCAGTGGTAGATAAGGCTGTTGATGCAGAATGGAAGAAACAAGAGACCCTCCAGGTCAATACTTCAAGAGGTTAGCAACTATATCTCCCTTGTTTAATGTATTCATCTTGATCTAACTGTGGGCATATTTTTTATTTTTCTGACCTTAATATAAAGAGACATTGTGGCATTTGATCTGTTAATTTGTTTTTCTGAAAAATAAACATCTTGGTGAGAGCTGTTTATTTATGACCTTCCGAAAAGATATTCATTAAAGAAATACCATATATAATGTGCATAACAGTTCAGAGAAATTGTTGGCCAAACTCCTGACTTTTCATATTTAAAATGAAGCATGCCATATCTCTCCTTCCACTTTGTGAGCGTGTCATTTATGACACGTGGTATTGTCATGGGAAAGAACATTTACCCACTTTTTACTCCTTAATTTTTATCGAATCCTCCTCTAATGGCTAATGTCTATATCTGTTATCGGAACAATGTATTTTTGCTACTCGTTTTCCATAGTAATCTTTATTATTCTTGCATAAACTTGTTCTGTTTTCTCATTGTTTGTAATTTTTTTAGTATTTGATTATTTGTCATGTTTTTGTAATTGACAGAATGTATTACAAAAATCAGATTCAGAGAAATAAACTTTTTTCTGTATAATTACAGTTTTCCTCTGGTTCCATCAACCACATTTGTAGAACTTTAGTTAATTGTATGCATCTTTTTTGCCAGGAGTGATGCCAATTGGAACACTTATTGCTCAGTTTTGGGCCAATTTTGTAGCCTTCTTTATGGTGCTTTTTCGTTTACTGTGTTCTGTAAGATGCCTTGTGACAAAAGGAATTGCCACTTCACTATCTGGTTCTTCCCTAAAACCTTTAGTATCGGCAAGTAGACCCATGTCAACCGAGGAACTCTCTTCTCTTTCAATCGGTAGCCTCCCTGATGGAGATGGGCTCTCGACTCTTGTGCGAAAGTTTTGTGAGCTTGAAGGGACGGTAAACATGTTGCTGGCGAAGTCATGTGTCATGCCTAATGAAAAAGAGGAATTGTTAAACGCCGCTGTTTGTCGTGTGGATGCACTAGAAGCTGAACTGATCTCCACTAAGAAGGTTATACTTAAATGCATATCATTTCTAAAAGCTGTAGCTTTCTAATTATCCATCCTACTTCTAGTTGATACTTATATACTTGGTTGGATAGTTTCGATTTTCATTCCTCTCCTTTCTCCTGTTATTTATTTTTTTTTTTTGAGAAGGCTTTGCATGAAGCTCTGATACGGCAAGAAGAACTGCTTGCATATGTAGATAGCCAAGAAGTAGCTCGGTCCAAGGCAAGTTAACTAATCATTGTTACTCTATTGACTGTCAAATGACATTTATCAGTAGTTGATAGAAGGATTCTGCAAGTGTTGACTGATCTGCTATTTTGTGTTTAAGCAGGGCAAGAATTCCTGTTGGTAAGAAGGATGGTTTACTTGAAGATCTCTGCCGAATCCGGAATGTTTGAACGGAATCGCTTCCCACGAGTTTTGTAATTTCTGTTTGCACCTTTTCATTTGGCTGGTGTGGTTTTAATATTGTCTAACATATTTGCTTGTGTTGTTTTCAGTAGGATTTTGTAAACTGATACTATTGAAATAAGGTGCAGCAAACCCATTCAGGCGTTCAGGCCGAATGGGCTGTACTCTATATTCATGTAATTATATCAAATAAATTTTATTCTCAAATTCGTATTTACATCGAAATAGGATGTTGCCGAAACAAACTTATTTCATGATACAACAGAAGCAAAGCAGTATGGAAGGGATTAAGAATTAACATAACTGATTATTTAGTTCAATATTTTGACAAACATGAATGATGTTATTTGACCAAGTAGGTTAGCCATAGAACAGAATTTTGCGCTATTCATTCCCTTTATTTAGGTATAGCATTAAAATGACCATCGCCAACCGGCCATCCTCGAGTCTCTATCAATAAAACCTCTAACAGCATCCCAACTCTGACAAAGGCCAACTCTTTTTTCATAATAATTAAAATAAAAATTGGCACACAGAAACAACAGTTGCAGTAACAAAAGGGAAATTTCTGGAGTTTTGAGAGGAAGATCTAAGATATGTAGTCTCTTTCATCACAAGATGTGACAGGGAGTATAATCTTGGCTGACGACGTACCACACGTCACATCTCTGACATGTTTTCGGAACGGATGGGAGTGCGTCTTTCTTCTCATCCTTTTTATCTTCCACCTTTGGAGGACCAATAGGGGGTGCGTCTTTCTTCTCATCCTTTTTATCTTCCACCTTTGGAGGACCAATACTCATTATCTGTGCAGTACTTCTGAACTTCCTCACTTGTTTAATGATGCACACTGGATCACATTCACCAATTACTGTTACTGTGTTTTTTGAGGGGTCAAGGACAATTGAATTTATTCCTTCTATTGATGATATTAACTTCATCACCTTCTTCCTGCACTTTGAACAGAGTAAATCCACTGACACAACCGTTTTCTGCAGAAGAATGGCAGAGTAGTCAGAACTTTCTATACACATAGGATAACAATGAAGCTGCTTTAACAGATTAGACAAGAAGTACTACAGACTGTCAGAATTTAGGTACAGAAATACATGTCAGAGTTATTATGTATGACAGAGTCACAGAGTAACTGCATGCATGGACAAAACAAAACATGCTTAAATTTTATCAGAACTAAAGCATGTAACTTGAAGCACAACAGAACCTTTGACATTGTATCGCTAGCAAATTAAACTTGGTCCCAACAAAAGATGGGGGCGCTGGTGCATATATTATGGAGTCGATCAATCTATGCTTTTTATAAGAACTTCTGTCATTATTTTTTCTTGCTGGAAAATACATTCCTATCCTTGACAAGGTTTTAACTAATGCACTTCCAGTTAGATGGCTGGTAGAAAACTAAATGGACTGACAATGTTAGCTGGTGAAAATATAAATGCTTGCAGTCGGAAGTAAATAGAGGTCTGACAAATAGCATTGAACATTCTCTCTCTCTCTCTCTCTCTCTCTCTCTCTCTCTCTCTCTCTCTCTCTCTCTCTCTCTCTCTCTCTCTCTCTCTCTCTCTCTCCTCTCACAAATTTAGCAATTTAAACGTCTGCACATTATTTAGCAAGTTCTGACAATTACTTAATTTGTTTGCTAAGTTAAACTTTACTCAGCTAGCAGGTGCAATCTTTTTCCTAGAATAAGAAATTCTATGAATATTAATCATGTACTAGAGGTAAGTCATAATAGATCCATAGATTCTTGAAGAACAACGTCTGCACATTATTTAGCAAGTTCTGACAATTACTTAATTTGTTTGCTAAGTTAAACTTCACTCAGCTAGCAGGTGCAATCTTTTTCCTAGAATAAGAAATTCTATGAATATTAATCATGTACTAGAGGTAAGTCATAATAGATCCATAGATTCTTGAAGAACAATGGTTTTACACCTATATATCCAATAGTACTCTTTGCTGAACAATTTTTACTTTCACGACAAAACAGGGAATTAAAGAGATGCCACGCCTGCCACGGCCTATAATATTAAGCTATGATCCCCACTATGCCTTGATCTTAAGACGGCCCAACTGAAGCCATATTTTAGAGTTTTTCGTTTCCCTTTGGCTTTAGGATCACCCAAAAAATAGAATAGGGGAGAGAGGGGGAGAGAGAGAGAGAGGCACTCTTCTTCAAGTCCTATGCCGTCTGGTTTTCAATTTGTTTTAAGTTAGTGCCAATATGATTTTATATTTTACTAAACAGTTGCAGGTGAAAATGTTTGGTGGATACACAGTGTGAATTCCTGCTGGATTTAAAGTTAAGCTTGATTATGTGTTTTCTTTCTTTTCTCTTTTTTTTTTTTTGCTAACTTTGATTATGTGTTTTCATCCAATTCATATGCATTTTTGACTTGCAGGCATGGAAGCGTGCATCGCATCCTTCTAATTATATCAAAAGCAATTCAACCACAAATTTATGCTGGCAAACAAGAAAATTTATGTCAAAGAGGAAAACGCTAGCCTGTGAAGTGAGAGAGCAAGCAAGGTCATCCCCACAACCGCTCATTGCACTGGTTCGCAAAACAGATCCTACATTCTAAAGGCTTCATCAGAAAATTGAAATGTAATTACAATCGCCACTGTAACTAAGTGTACCTTACTGACTCACCTTGACTAGATAGTATACAACAAGAAAACTGAACATTTCAAAATTACAGATAGTACTTTTCTACTTAGATTGAGGCTTCACATTCATTACCACTCACTGTTCTTACCAACCAAGTTAATGTAAAATCCAGCTGTGCAAAAAAACACCTCATGTGAATTTTTGAAGGAAAGATGGAACTACTGGGAAGGACAAAAAGTTTGTTGGCATATCACTTTCCTTGCAGTGGAGAAGAAGTCTGGTATGTCCTGTCCTTTTGCAACTGAAGAAAGTTGATATTTGAGCACTATGTCATATATATGTTAACGAAGAGGGGCAACAAAAAGATGACACTAGGTATTTATGTACCTACTGTATAAGACGTTGAAGATTTATTGCCAATTTATCGCGTGCAATTAGCATTCACTGGTTCTACTTTGTGTCATAGACGTTGAAGATTGATTGCCAATGTCTGGCGTGTAACAAATAGTAGTTGGTTAAATAAAAAATATTAGCACTCCCTAAAGGTAACATCGGTCCTCATGCAAATAATTGTATATCCTAACAATCTTACTACCAGCGGAATCTATCCTTTGAGAAGCATCTTTCACAGCACTTGCTTGTTTATGATCATGAAGAGTATCCCTAATGTTAGCTCTTAAGTAACCAATCCATCTAAAACCTTAAGGTATCAGAGGAAGCGTCAAGTGGATCTTATGCTATTCTACACTAGCGGCCTAATCTATCTGATTAATAGTTTGGTTTAGCCAACTGAGACATTAATAGTTTGGTTTAACCATCTGAGAGTAATGTCCAACTCATAGTAGTATGTCCCATCTTCTTCGAGGTTTGATATCCAGAGATCAATACATAAAAAACCTACTAAAGCTTATAGAATTCAGTAAGCTATAACCAACAACGCAAGGGAAGGCAACATTCAGTATGTGATTTTTATATTGGTTGAAAACTGATTTCGTAATTTGGCTTCTACATGTCTGCTGATCAGTTCAGGCAGGTTTAAATAAGATACATTTAGTCATTTAAAATTGATACTACTGTATATGCTAAGTCTAAAAAAAACTCTTAGAACTCAGAGAGAGTTGCAATGAAATACTAGCTGGTGGCTAATAGAAAATAGTGTCATAACCACCAATTCAGATTTGAGTTAGTAATGAACTTTGGGTTGGGCTTATTAGGAGTTGAGGGTACATGAACATCTCTCTATTTGTGGGTTGGACTCCAGAGTCTTTTCTCTTCGATAATGATTTGAGGTACACTAAATTTAATGCCCTCAATGTTGTTCGAATCGAATCATTTAGTTCAGTTGAGTATTGTTACTGCAACAGATTCAGTAGTAGTCCATTCAAATTTTGCCATAGGTGTTGCACTTTTCTAATTGTTTTTTGTTTACATATAGAAAGTGGAAAAGCATAATCAATGCCTACGGATGTAAATGAGCCAATCGTTCGTGAGCTATTCGAGCTCGGTGTAAAAAACTCGAATTCGATTCGATAATAATCGAGCCGAGCTCGAGCTCGAACTCTTCGAATAGTCTACCGAGCCGAGCTCGAGCTTTATAAGTTTTATACTACTTGGTTCGCGAGCCTAATCGAGCTTGTATTTTATTTATTATGTATATATTATTTATATGTTATTTTTATATAATTTTATGAATATATATATATATATATATATATATATATATATATTTCATATTTAATGGAGTCGAACTCGAGCCGAACTTGTGACGTTCAAGCTTTTCTCACTATTTCATAAAATCGATTTGAGCTTTCGAGCCGAGCTCGAACATATCGAATATTTTATGAGCTGAGCTTCGAGCTTGATATTTATGGCTCGATCGAACTCGAGCTCGAGTCCGAACTATTTTGTTAAACTCGAACTCGAACCTGACAGTGTTCGGCTTGGCTCGGCTCGGCTCGTCTACAACATTCATGCATGTCACTATTTTTTTTATCGATAATCATGTATTATTCTCTTGTTCTAATTTAAATTCATTAAAATCCGGATATAACTGGCACATAACCCATACCAAACATAGGCCGAAATTTAAATATTATTATTAAATTATTAAAAATATTAAATTACTGAAAATAAGTATTATTCAAATATGTAGTTGGGGAGAATTGAATTTGAAATTAGGAAGAAAGTTTATAATAAATAAATATTATTTAATCATGTAATTATAGGAAATTGAATTGAGAATGAAACCACATAAGTGAAATTAAATAAGCAAATTTTTTATCCCCCAGATTTTTTTAAAAAAAAAATTCGATTCTGTGAATGTATGGAGAATGTAGTGTACATGCATATTAACGAAAGAAAATAATATCATTTCTGATTCTGTAGTGTATTGTTTAGCAGCATTTGGCAGTGGCAAATGCAGTTTTGATTTCATGATAATGATATATGTTACTAGTAAACATAGTACGTACAGATATGGTACAAGTGGTATAATACAGACACTCCGTCATTGGTCAGCCACGTTCGAGGAGGAAGTAGTATATATCACTATGGTACGGGGCTACCAATCGTTTCATGCATATTTGCATTGGATTATTTTCTTCTTAATATCGTTAATATCTTACTTGATATATATTTGTCGAGTGTCAAGTCACTTGCTTAATTCAACAACATCTATAATTCTGTTTCTATTAACTAATTGATCATATCATAGATACTACAATTTGTGTAATAGTAACTACATATTTTGGTGAATATTATTAGGACATGAATAAATTAAAGTTTGAGCAAGTGCTTGTAGTTGTATGTACGGGTAACAAGAGATATTGATTTTCTGCATCACCCTGAGTTTTTATCTTCATTTAGGGACTGAAATTGTTGGAATGCCAGCTTGAATATTATTATTGTGATGCATGAATGGAACTGTTTGATTCAAATTTCCCATAAAATGAGGTACAAATTAACTAAAAAAATCCAATGTGAGTTGTAGCTTCTGTCGATATGTGTTTTATGTATTCAGATTCATGCACAACTGTGTTTATATATATGCGTCCAAAACACCCACACGAGGACATACATCACGTTGAGTACTACTTTTCAAAATCTATATCAAGTGGAAGCTCGCAATTGAAGAACACCCCAATTGACAAATACAGGCAAATTGAGACATGGTTTTCCCCTGAAAAAGATCCAACTATGACCAACAGTGTATGCCATGTTAATTATCTATACGCAGTGTACATGACTCCGCAACTAGAAGGATCCCAGAGGATTTTTTATACAACTTTAACTTTCGTTAGAAAAAGAGAGAATTTTTTGGATAATGCTAGACCTCCGACTTAAGAAACCTAGCAGAAAGCGACACAGTGTTACAAGTTACAACAATAACTTTTACAAACTATTAGAACAAGTCCAACAGCTTCCTTATTTCAATTCCTAAATAAAAAATAGGGAATTTAATCAAAAACATTGCTCCAACAGCTTGCTAGTGATTCCCTAAATCACTAGCCACCACTAACAATTCCCTACTTTTAAGGAATGTCTAGTCATTCCTAACTTTCTTTCTTTCAATAAAAATTTCTTTTCCTCTCTTGATTGAAATTCAAATAAGTAGTTAGATTTAAATTTATTGTTAAATAATAATAGTAAGGAATAAATTTAAGGATGGTTGTTGGAGTTGATACAAAAAATATGGTTCTTAAATCACCAAGAACCATTATTTTATTATATTTGAGAAAAAGGACCCTGAGATATATCTCATGGAACTTTTCCTAAGATATATGCAAAATATCCTTTAAATTTTGTTGGGTCCGCAGGGCTAATTAAAAATCTCTGAATTTACTAAAATACTCATCCTATTTTTACATACAAATCCCATATATCTCAGGTAATTTACCTGAGATACATCTCAGGTTCCTCATCCTCATTATATTTTTAGGAATCATTTAAGGAACTGTTAGACTTATTCTTAGTTTATATTATAATGTGGTACGTTCAATATCAAAAGTTGCCATAATTGTTCCATTGTTGGGATGCCTGCCCTTTGAATTTTTTTTTTTCAAAAAAAAAATCTCTGTCTTATTTTCCAACAATAGAAGCTCTGCCCCTTCTACTGTCACAGCCCACATACATAAACAAGTACTATATATGCAACAGTTTTATTCACCAACCACACCAAATTTCAGAATAGACAAGAACAAGCCATATTGCGTAAATGAGCCTCAATGCAAATTACTTTATTTGGGGTTGGAGGGTTCAAGTTGATCGATTATGTTGACCATGTTTAATTTATTTGTTTTGGATAGGATAGAGTTGAGGGGGTTAAGGCAAATGATTGTTGTTTGTTGAGGTGTTTGTACTTGATTAAGTTGTATAGGATACTCCCTTCGTCCCATAATGTTTTTCTTGTTTTAATTTTTTATACTATTTATTATAAGTGATTGACTATTAATTTATGTATAATTTATAAGATAAAATATAGTAATGAATGATTGTGTTTAGTTCGTATTTATGAGTACTTTAATACAATGAAATTTTTATATTTAATACTAATATTAAATTAACGATTAAAAGTGTGCATTGATAAACATGTTCAATACAAACAGGAAAAGTTTTTAAAGACGGAGGGAGTAGAAAATTAGTACATGTGATATCAAAATTACAATCAACCATTATAAAATTGTAACTTTGAAGATTTCCATCATTCTCATCGTCAAGGTTCGAGGATTCGATAAATAACAGTTAAATCATGAGTAAATTGCATTGATAATCTAGTTTCATCATTATAACAAAAGTTCGAGGATTCGATAATTAACAGCTAAATCATGAGTAAGTTGCGTTAATAATCTAGTTTCTTTGTTTAATACGCAAACTCTCCTACTGATTCCCATCAGCAGGACATATGTAGTAGTTTAGCTATGCGTTCGTGTGGCTCTTTTTCATTTGGCCTCTAAATTTCACAAGAATCTAGCGTCCAATTTTGTATTAAATCATCCTTTAGCTAGTGATAATGACTCCTATAAGCCTCAAACCTCTTTCCCAACAATGGAATAATGTACTTTTCTACTATGTAGCACTTAAAGGTAGTTTAAAAAAAGAGAGTAGTTTTGTTGTATTTTTTAATTAAAGTTCAAAGGAGTGTTTTCTCTTTAGTTATTTTTTATAAAAATATATTCCCTCCGTCTTTTTTTATGGTTAACATTTGAAATAGGGGTATTCGACATGCATTTTAAGGATAATTTCATAATTTATTTTTTAACTTTTTTTTATATTATACATGAAATTTTTTACAAAAATGCTTAAATATATTTTGTGCAACTATTTTTTCTTTGTATGTTTTAGTGTGTGCAAAAATCAAAGTTATCGGAGCATGATAAGATAATTTAAAGGTTAAAAACTTATCTTTTGTCTTCCCATGTTGTGCATTCGGTTCTCGTTCAATCTTAAAATTTGTTAGAATAGATTGCAATTTGTAAATATCAAAGACATCATTCACTAGATTCAAATGTATAAAAATGATTATTCATAAAAAAAAATTATTCATTTTAGTCATTAATTTGAAAATATATATCAAAAAAATCATTTAGCAATGACTAAATTAATATAAATTTTCAATTTTTTTTATGATTATGTTGATACAAAATTTTAAATTAATAACTAAAATGAGTCATTTTTTTTTATAAGTGATCATTTTGATACATTTGATTAAGTGAATATTATTTTTGATATTTATTCTTATAAATTAATAATTTTAGTGAACTTGATTGCTCCAAATAATAAATTACATAAAATCTGAACCTTCTTTAAAAACAACAGAAACCCCTCTTAATGGTATTTCAGTATGGTATGCCAGGCATGGGTATGTGTAATATCCCGTAATTTTTATAATAATAATAATAAATAATAACAAAATAAAAAAGATTAAAATTAGATAATGATTAGGAATTGAATATTGAAATAGAATGATGGGCCTAAAATATGGATCAGATTTTAAAGCGGATATTAATAGGTTTGGGATTAGGGTTTTGTAACACTATATATACATCTTATTCGTTTCCCTCATCATTATCAAAATTCGTAAGGCTTTTCCACACACAAACCAGCTGTCTTGTAAAATTCGTACAAAATTTATCGTAAGTCAGAATTCGTTGATTCTGGACTTTTCGAAAAGATCTTTTCATGTTCTACAACTTTTGTTCTTTGAGGTTTCCAAGAAAACATCGTTTAGAGGATCAAAAAGATTAAATACAGATCTGGTCAGGGGTGGTTACATGATTTGATTCTTGATTTTCCGTGTCGAGGTAAGTTTCTAATTGATCTTACTATTAATTTCCAAATTACGTGTTATGTGTATATTTGTTTATCAAAACTTGGGTTAAGTGATTATATATTTTGAGGATATATGTATGATTGTATATATGTGTTATGTGTAAACAATAATCTTGAGACTCTAATTTATGCCATGGTTTGCGAAAATAATGACTTAGGATCGAGTCACCGGGTTGTAGTGACAGTTTTCTAAAATTTAGGACCGTTATCACCGGGTTGTAATGGTCGTGGTATGAATTATGGGTTTCAAGTTGTTATGTGTATCAAAAGTTATTGATTTGTGTATCGTATTATATCGTATTGATTATCTTGTATAAGTGTATACGTGTTATTTGCTGGGCTGTATAGCTCATTACTTACAATTTTTAGGTTCGACGTACGATCGAGTTTGTTGAGTATGGAAGGAATACACAGACAAGAAAATACAAAGGGGAGGTGAATGTATTTTCAAACTTTTCTTCAAATATGAATATTAAAAATGATATTTTGAAGGTTTGAATCTATTTGTGAAGCAAAGTATGTGTTTAACAAAATATTTAAGTGTGGAATCTAAACACAAGAACACGATCACTCACTTTAATCTAATATTGTATTAGATAAAGATTTGTTACAAACTGTGAATACAAATGTTAGTATTCTTAACTGTGTTTTTCTCAGAGAGATGTTCTAAGTTGTGATGAGAAAACTTCAAAAACTTCACTTCCTTTTCTGCTAGAGAAGTGGGGTTGTACACTTATAGAACATGTCCCTACTTACTACAAAAGGTAGAACAGACAAATCTACTTTCTAACTTGTCCATCCCTATTTTGGAATACATCTAGGCAACTTGTAATTTGACTTTCTTTAACCTGCCCAGATCCACTTTTTTAGCAGCTTGTCTCCTATAACAACTCTCTAAGCTTCTTCGTAGACTGTCCATGATCACTTTACAGTACAGTGGTCCTAAAATTGTCTTGGCTTGCTGCAGGTTTCTGACTTGTACAATTTCCAGTATTTTGTCTTCAAAAATCCATTCGAGAAGTAACCAAGTGATTGATTCGAGAACTAGAATTGACTTATTAGATAACTCTGGGTTCTCGAATACTATATTATTGACATATCGAATCACTTCTCGAATTAGTCTTTTCTTCAGGAATCCTTGACTTATCGAACAGAGCTTTTAACTTATGGAATTCTTGAAATGTCGAATAGCTTCCTGAATCCTTGAGATATCGAATGTAGCTTTGACTTGTTGACTCTTTGAGAACTCGAATGATGCCTTGACTTGTTGACTTCTTGAGTTCTCGAACAGAGTATTAGACATGTCGAATCTCTGAGTTATCGAATGAAATTTTGACTTGTTGATTTCCTGAGATATCGAACAGTGTCTTTTAAGATATTGAATCCCTGACTTCTCAAAAGCTAGACTTCTCGAATAGACAAAAGTACTTCTCGAATTGGTACTTAGGCAAATCTTCAATCTTCAAAATCCAACTGTGTTTATTTTGACAGCCTTGTTCTTCAAGCTCGAGGCATGATCTCTGGATCTTCTTTTAAGCATTATTTCATGACTTAATTTACAGTTACACAGATAGAATTTTGATGCCTATTACAAGTACTAAATACAAGTAAAAACTCTACAACTAGAGATTCCCCCATTTAAGGGGTCATGTAAGTAATGCAAAGCATTACAAACAATTAAGCTTGATATTAGATAAATAAAGGAAGCCTCTGTGACTAATAGAGTTCGATAGCATTGGAGTTTGTGGATCTTAGGTTTGGAGTAGATTGTCATTGTTAGCTGCGCTTTTGTAATAATTATCTTTATAATTGAGTTTTGGTTTAATAAATTGTAATTTGTTCTAGTTTCGATTTAGAATTAATAATCCGAAAAGTCGGGCTGTTACAGTATGTTAGTATGGTATGCCATGCATATCACGGTATGCAGCTAAATATTAAACTAATTTAATTAATTAATTTAACAATATTATATATTAATTTAATATATAATATTAAAGTTATATACTAGGAGTCTATTAACTAAAAATCGAAATAAAAGTCGAGAATATAGTATTATATACAACTTAGGACTTCATTAATTAATATTTAAAAGGTATCTATAATAGATTAATAATAAATGCAATTAATAATATAGCGACTCTTATATTAACAGAGTAAAGTTATACAAATTCAATTAATTAAAATAATAATACTAAATATTAATATAATTTAATAGTGAAATTATATAGTACGAGTTTATTAACTAACAATAGAAATAAAAGTCAAGAACATAGTATTATAGTATACAACTTCAGGCTCCATTAATTAATATTTAAAAAATATCTATAATAGATTAATAATAAATGCAATTAATAAAACCGTACCTCTATAATTTTATGATGGTTAAAATATATTATAATGAATTATAAATATTGGATTATGTTCCTTCCAGATTCCTTAATCGGAGAAAGTAAGAACTCTTATATAAATTTCATAATAATATATATGTTATTATATATAGATCACGACCAAAGTTATCCAAAATCACAAGATATATAATTTAGAAACAATTCAATTCATATTTGATTGACAATTATATTGATTTAGAAGCAACTCAATGACTAATCATGGTTCTTCAGTTCTTTTTTTAGTGTTTGTTTCTTTGTTGATTCATATCCTATAAATACTAGCTTATAGCCTGTGCAAAGAATGAGTTACTTTTAAATATTTTTAAAATTATATGATTAAATAAAATAGAGTATAATAATTTAGTATGGATATAATTTAATTTTGTAGTATTAATTAATAAAATTATTAGTAATAATAATAGTTATTTAATAAATGACATGTATTGTTTAAAACGAATAATATAAAATATTAATGTAAATTTGTTATTGACGGGATTTGAAGATGGTCCAAAATATTCATATGGGAGCCATGCTGGCCCTTTTTACTGACTGAAAACGCTACACCGTCAACCGTGATATGAGGGGTGTTGCGGAACACCGTGTTCCGTATCATGGGGTGTTGCGGAACACCGTGTTCCGTATCATGAGGTGTTGCGGAACACCATGTTCCGTATCATGCACGGATACGGAACACCGTGTTCCGTATCATGCATAACACGGAAGATGGTGTTCCGTATCATGCATAATACGGAACACGGTGTTCCGTATTATGCTAACACGGAGGACGATTCTCCGTATCCCGTCGGTATTTCGGGCCATTTTTTTCAAAATCAGTATTTTGGGCAAAAACTTGTGAAAAATAGGCATTTTGGTAATTCTCTCATTTGAACCTTGGATCTTTAGAAAAGGGATTTAAATATAGCTTATTCCTTATTGTTAGATCTATTGGTTATCATCTATTTACTAAATATCTAACGGTCACTATTTTTTTACCGGTTGGTTGAACCAAACAACCAAACTACCAATTATCCCCTAGTTTGCTTATTATACATTAGTATAGATTATTGATAATTAAATTATGGTCAACTGAAACATGAGTTTTTTTAATAAAAATATTAATATCAAATTAAGTAATTGTCATTAAATTATTTAATCGAAAGAATACAATAAATGGTTTTATTTAAAAAAATCAGAAAATAAAAAATTTAAGATAATTGATCAGCTAGTAATAATAATACTGTTTTTTTTTTAAAACCAGTAATAATACTGTTTTTAGTTCAAAGAAAATATAAACAATAAGACTGTTTGTAGATGAAGCTACATACATTAAATATTTTAAAAAAAGGTCAAAAAAGAAATAAAAGAGGTTCGATCTACTAAAACACATAGTACAGGTACTGGGGTATCTGTTTCAAGGTAGATTAGCATAAACAATATGCACCAGAAAAGGTTTTAATAAGAGTTCAAAACATGGAGTTGGCAACTACGGAACAAATGTGTACAAGTTAAAAATATGTTATGTTGGGGTTAGGGTTGCAATATGGATTAATCATGTTTTGGTATGACCCTTTCATAATGGTGTGATGTTGACTTAAAGCCTATAAAATGCACTTTACATTAATCTAATATGACCCTTTCCCAAATTTTGATGTTTTTTGTTTGCTTAATATAATCCAGTTGTCTTCCCTAATATCCACTATGGGTTCCTTTAAGCATTATTAAACTTCTGCCAAGAATCTAACCTCGGGTCCTAATTTTATGGATTAGTTGAAGGCAAACGGTCTGGTGCAAACGTATGCACCAGACTGGTTATCGAACATACGGTTCCAGAATCGTTGGATCGTTGATCCAACGGCTCTGATTTAAAAAAAAAATTTCATCGTACCGCAACAAGTTTCCGCGGTACGGGGCAATTACCAAAATGCCCCCTGTTTTCACATCAAAAATCTACTGTTCACCGTACCGCAGAAAGTTTCTGCGGTACGTGAACAGTAGGGATATTTTTGTAATTTCTCCGTACCGCGGAAACTTGTTGCGGTACGGTGAATTTTTTTTTTTAAATCAGAGCCGTTGGATCGTTGATCCAACGGCTCTGGAACCGTATGTTCCATAACCAGTCTGGTGCATACGTTTGCACCAGACCGGACCCCTTAGTTGAATGGATCAGTGTTTTTTCAGATTGTGCTATTCTTTCCTAAAGTTAGATCGAAAGTATTCTTAGTTATGTAAATGATGTATTCCCTCCGTCCCATTTTGTATGACACTCATTTCTTTTTGGGACGTCACAAAAAGGACGAACCTACTAAACTTTCTATTTTTGAAAACTGCTTTTCACTATTATACCCACTACTTCTCTATTTTATACTCCTTTTTTATTAAATAAATACTATTACCCCACTACTTTCCTACTTTACCCATTTTTTATACACTCACTTTCACACCCAACCAACCACATGTTACCACCTAACAAGTCAAACAGAATTTTCTTAATCTCCGTGAAAGTCAAACAGGCTCTTACAAATTGGGACGGTACTCCCTCTATCCCCCTCAGTTGTTTATATTGGAGGGGGACACGGAAACCAAGATAAGATATAAAAATGAGTAAAGTTAGATAAAAATGTGTAAAGTAGTGGGACCTATCAATATTTAATAATAGATCTAAGATAGTGGAGAAAAGTAGTGGGTGTAATAGTATTTTTTATTATTAAATATGAGATAATGAGGGAAAGTAGTGGGTGTAATAGTGGGAAAACTTACTATTTTTGGTAATGTAAAGAAATGAGAGGGACATCCCAAAAAAGTAACTGTAAAGAAATGAGAGGGACGGAGGGGAGTAAATGATTTGGAACATTGATTACAATTTAGTTAATGGGACTTATATGTTGTTGCCTTCAAATTCATTTCTATTCTCGTTAATCAGCTTAAAACTTACATGATCTAGTCATTCGATCTTTAGATAATAAATATTGCAGTTGGCACCCCCACGGGATGTCACAGATCGTCGAGCAATGACCTTTAAGGCTTGCTGGCTTGAGGTCACGAGTTCGATTCCCTGGGACGTTCCGGGATTAAGTTGGCTACCATGCTCGGGGGTATGAGTGTGCTAGTATGCCTTCCGGATTAGTCGAGGTGCGCGCAAGCTGGCCAGGACACCGAATTATCATATATATATATATATATATATATATATGGGTCGTCTTCTACAGCCACAGTTGGATATTTTTGAATATTGATCCAACCCATCTATAACCATCCACTAAAGATATGGACGGCTGGGATTTAAAAGTTTACGCTATATTATATAGCGTAGTACGCTATATTATACAGCGTAAGCCTTTTTACCTTTTTATCCCTAAATCTGCCACGTGCTGTCACGTGCCGGTTTAAACTTACGTTATATAATATAGCGTAATACGTTATACTATATAGCGTAAACGGTTTTTTTTTTACGAAACCAGGTTTATTTCACACAGAACATCATATAGCGTATTTTGGTTCATATACATTATTTTACAAAACATTAAGTTAACAAATCATCCACAAACCACCGGACATCGAAAATCCACCGGAATTGGAAGTAAATCATCATCAATTTCATCATTTCTTCATATAAAGTGAGTAATTTCGTGTCTATTTCTTGTATCTAGATGTCATCTAATTATTAAGATGTGTGTAGATTTGTGTACATGTATGTATGTATGTATGTATGTATGTATGTATATATCACCAAAATCATCTAATTGTAGATTTGTGTACATGTATGCATGTATGTATATAATTTTCGAATAGGGTCGAATTAAGGTTCGAATTTGTGGATAATTTTCGAATTAGGGTTCGAATTAGGGATGCCGCATGATTCTCCAATGAGGAGGATGTTATTCTTGACCTTTCCTTTTCCTTTGTTTCATAGTCCGCTTCTTTCTCACGAAGATATTGTTTCTCCAATGCTTTTTGTGAATTCTCTACAAACTCTTTCAAACCGGTTCTAGCATTTACATACTCGTCAAAAAATGCATTCATTGACTCACTTCTCGAGGTAGTGGTTATCCCGGTAGTGAAATGAAGTTTAGTGTACACACGAACCCACTTATGTCGAACGGAATACATTTCTTGCAACCAACCATGATCAACCAAGTTATATTTTTCAACCAAATCATTCCACCTATCTTCAAATTGTTCAACCGTCATTGACTTGTACAAACATAAGTTGAAATCTTCTTTGAAATGTGGTTCATATGCGTACAAATCGGATAA
The DNA here is from genome assembly GCA_036435485.1 of Saposhnikovia divaricata. Classification (NCBI taxonomy): domain Eukaryota; kingdom Viridiplantae; phylum Streptophyta; class Magnoliopsida; order Apiales; family Apiaceae; genus Saposhnikovia; species Saposhnikovia divaricata. The sequence continues at coordinate 58,202,761 of CM071597.1, read as the reverse complement.
CTTCTCCCCGAATTTGGTACTTATATGCCAAGTACAATAAAGATGGTTCGTGTTTGGTAAAACTTCGGCAATTGCATTTGTTGAGTATTGAATACAGAAAAAGAATACAGAGGGGGGGGTGAATGGATTCTTGAACTTTTCTTTGTTCTTGAATCTTTTCAACAAGATATGTGTTTAGTGTGTGAGATATGTAAGTGCAGATAACAAAGACAAACACAACACAATATCACTTTAATATAATATTTTATTAGATAAAGATTTTGCTACAATCTGTGAATACAAATGGTAGTATTCTCAGCTTCGTTTTTCTTAGAGAGATATTTCTTGTGATGTATCTTGAAAAACTTATCTGCTAAGGAAGTGAGGCTGTATCCTTATAGACATGGATACACCTACTTACTACAAATAAGGTAGGTAAAACAAACTACTTTTCAGTATGTCTATCTCATTTGAGTAAGAGTCCAAACGGCTACAGATTTGACTTTGCAAAGCCTGTTCAGATCCACTTCTTTAGCTCCTTGTCCCTTTGTCTTATCTCTCCAAGCTTCTTTGTAGGCTTTCCAATCTGCTTTATAGTACATAGTCAAATAAAGCGTCTTGGCTTGTTGCAGGTTTTTGACTTGTACAATTCTTCAGTATTTTGTCTCCAAGAATGTATTCGAGAAGTGGCTAAGTGAATAATTCGAGAACTCGAATTGACTTAATCGATAACTCTGAGTTCTCGAATAGTGTTATATTGACATATCGAATTACTTCTCGAATAGCTCTTTTCTCTGGGACTCCTTGAGATATCGAATAGAGCATTTTGACATATCGAATCCCTGAGATGTCGAATAGCTTCTTTAGTCCTTGAGATATCGAATAGATCATTGACTTGTTGACTCTTAGAGAACTCGAATGATGCTTTGACTTGTTGACTCCATGAGTTCTCGAATAGAGTAATAGACATATCGAATCTCTGAGATATCGAACAGTGTATTCAGAGATATCGAATAGTGTCTTCTGAGATATCGAATCTCTGACTTCTCGAATGCTAGACTTCTCGAATAGACAAATGTACTTCTCGAATTGGTACTTAGGCAAATTCTTCATTTCTTCAAATCCCAACTGTGATTATTTGGCAGTCTTTATCTCCTTGCTTGAGGCATGAACCTTGGAACTTCTTTCAAAAATTATTCTTGACTTTATAAGTACAGTAACACAACTAGAATTTGATGCCTATTACAAGTACAGAACAAATAGAAACTCTACAACTAGAGGTTCCCTCAGTCAAGAGGTCATGTAGGTAATGCATAGCATTACACATACTTAGGCTTGTTATTAGATGTATTCAGGCATGCCTCTGTGACTAACAATCTCCCCCAAATTGTGAGTAAGACCCTTAGTCACAATTTCATGTCTGATAACAAGCCTAACATACATAAAGATAAACTTGACAGTACATGTATGAATTTTGATTAGCAATGTGGATAGAACTACAGGGTGAGTAATCTTACAGCCTATGATGAAGTACTAGCCATTGTCATTTGTTCCCCTTTCCATAGCTTTGGCTTGCAAATCATCATATGCTTTCTGTCTTCTTTCTTTCTCCTTCCTTGTATTCTCATCCATAGCTTTTATTATTTCTGTCATAGCATCCAATTCCTCAAGAAAAATTGAGTCTTTGAAATCTTCAAGTACTGGTTTCAGAATGTTTGCAGGATAGTGGTTGAGTAGATTCATTCTGATGTGGACCTGATCCCCATTTCTCCTCCTATACTTCACCACATAGGGGTTAAACTGAACTCTACACAATCCCTTTGCCCTTAGCTTTTCTGCTTCAATCTCCAATCTCTCAATTTCTTTCTCCCTTGCTAGCCATTTCTCAAGACACTCTTTTCTGATTTTCTCCTTATGATCTCTCTTCATCTTCACAAAATCAATTAGCTCCAGCTTCCATACTCTTTCCACTTTATCTTCTGAGCTCAACAATGCAATGATTCTTTCTATGTCATGTAGTTTGCCCCAGTGTTGACATCCTCCTTGTTTGAATTTCTCCTCCCTTCCATCAGTATATTTGATCTCAAGGCAGTTATCAACAATGGCAACATGATAGATTCTTTGAGCTTGTAAGAATTGCAGTTGGTCTTCATCAAAATCTTCATCTAGTGGTTGGAGTTTCAAGCCTGGATAGATTGTCAGAGTCCTTGACTTTGATAGCTTTGGTTTCCTTGCAGCTTGTTTGAATTTGATCCTTTTGACATGGTTGCCTGGCAGTAGCATGTGACCTTTGTTTGTGGACCATTGTAGTATTCCATTAGCAGTATGCTTTTTGAAATGTACAGATGGTTTCTTGACTTGAATCTTCTTCTCTTCTTGAGGTGGTAAAACAGTTGCAGAAGCCATGGGATTAGATTTTGGTAGGTCATTACTAACAACATTCACCCTAGACTTAGAGTTTTGTGTTGTGGTGAGATTACTGCTAGCAATGCCTAAGGCTTGCTGTTTTCCATTCTTCCTCTCATAGACTTTGCCTTGGTCATCATCCTTCTTATCCTTGCTGTCTTTCTTCTTCTTCTTATCCTCATCCCCCTTATCACTCCTGTGATGACTTCTCCTCCCATCACTCTTGTCTTCATCTTCATCATCCTTATTCCTCCTTGGCTTGGCAATTTCTGGAATTACACCAGTTGCAATGTATGATCTGAGAATGTGCAGTGCCTCTATCTCTTCAGCAGTACTTGTCCCCTTCTTCTTTTGCAGTAGATCAATGATGGCAATAATGAGTCTGTGATTTCGAGAAGTGAGATCATTGGGAATGACCAATTGTTTAATCTCTTCAATTCTGGTGCCAGACTGATAGATGATGGTCCATGGCTTCTTAATCACTTCTGGCAGCCTTGAAGGTTGGTCATTCCTCAAGTCATCATACAGACTCTTATTGTTTTCATTTACATTCCTCTTCTCTATGAGCTCTATCAGTGCATCTATCTCTGAATGTTTCAAGGCATGTAGAGTTTTGTAGGTTAGATGCCAGATTCTGGATTTTGCTACCATCATTACTTCCTTGAGCCATGAGCTATCAACTTTTCTAGGTACCACAGTGAAGTAATCAATCTGATCCTTCAAGCTTCTTAGATACAATTGAGTGTCACCAGCCTGTTCTCTTGAGACTTTCAGAAACTCCAAGAATGCATCATCATGATAAACATTTGAGTTTGCAATTTCTTGTAGCTTGGCCTCAATGACCACCTTCACTTCTACAGGCTTGGCACTTTTAGAGAGTGAAGGTTTATCAGATGGCATACTCCCTGCAACCACTGTGGTTGTGATAGTTTGCTTTTGACCACTGGAAGTAGTGATGTGCACAGTTGGTAGAGTGACAACTGGCAGAGAAGTAGGAGGCTCATCAAATTTGTCTTTTCCTTTGCCAGGCACATGAATTAGAGATTTTGAAGTTCTTTGATGAGCACCTTCAGTGATTTTGATGCCCTTTACTGGTGGTTTCTCCCCCTTTGTATTTGAGTTCCTTGATGTCCTCTTCTCCCCCTTAGGCTTGTTGTCAGGCACAGAGGCTGTAGTATTGACCTTTGGGGTTGAAGATTCTTCAGGTAGAGGGAGACCCATGTGCTTCATCATTGCAGACAACATTGATAGTTGATGCAGAAGAACATCAGCTGTGGTGGTGGCTTGAGTGTTCAACTGCTCAGTTAGAGTTTGTACCTTGTCTGTAAGATGAGCATTGGACTGAGTGAGAGTAGCTACCTCCTTTTCAAGTGCATCTACCTTACTGAATAATGCATTAGATTTGAAGCCAGACAGGGATTGTTCTTTAAGTCTCTGCACTTCAAATCTAGACAGCTCATGCACAGGAACCTCAGTTACCAGCTTGTCTCCATATTGATTTGCAAAGAGTGTCCTAAGCATGGCATTGGTATCTATAGTCTGATCAGATAAAATTTGAAATTTGCTTCCTAGACCTGTGACTGTATCTTTAAGGAGAGCTAGACTATTATCCATCTTGGTACAGGTGGTGTTGCAGTGTCTGATATCTTTGACCACACTGTCTAGTTGAGGAAATTTGGCATCAAAGGCCCTATTGATCTCTTCTACTGAAGTGGCTGTCTTGTCACTCACCTTGTTGACTTCAGTTTTGACTCCCTTGCCAAGATAGTGTGCAGCCTTGAGAAAACCCTTGTAGGAATCATTGACAGCTTCATACACTTCACTAGGGGACAGGGATTTTGCATTTGAACCCAGTGAAGTGATGTATTCCTCTCTAAGATATTGAAGTGCTTCACTGAGAGTTACATCATACTTTCCTTGCATCCAGGCATCTACATTGCCATCTCTCTCAGCATCTTCAATAATCTTGGCCTTCTGCATCTCCACATCATCCCTATGGCATAGTAGGATGGCTTCATAATCTGGATTTGAGATGTTGGAGGTGACAAGGTTCTGGGCTATTTTGACAAACTCAGGAATCTGATCCACAACATAGCTTTGGAGAGCTTCAATGGACATTTGTGGTGGAACAGACCCTGATCCTGAAGCACTGTCATGTTGCACAGGCTTCAGCCATTGGGACAAAAAGTGAGAGCTAGAGCTAGGCAAGCTAGACTCCTCAGTTACAGATGCAACTTCTGTAACCGGATGAAAAGACTCTGCTACTGTTGTCTTCACAGAAGTGGGATGAGTTACAACAGTAGTTGACACAGGCACAGAGTCTCTAGTTAAAACTAGTGAATCCTCTGTGTTTGTGATGGTGTCATTAGGAGATGCCCCAGCATGCATTCCCTGACCATCTAAATGTGGTACCTGGGTGGTGAGCAAGGTGTCATGCACCAAGTCACTTGAATCCATTGGCTCATCAAGAGAAAAGAATTCTTGATGATCAATGCCTTGCTCCTCAATTGCTTGAGTTGTAGGCTCCAAAGAAATATGAGTGGTAGATTCTGGAAGAGAAGTGTGTTGTAGATTAGATTTTGGCAACTCCCCCTGAAAGATAGAGGGAGTTTCAATTGTGATGTGCTCTCCACTCAGTGTTGTGCCAGCCTTATCACTCCCATGTGCTGACTCTGTACAAGTAGGTGCATTGGGGAGAATGCTTGATTCTATAGATGCACCCTGTTGAGAGGATACATCTAGTGAGCTGTTTGCCCCTGATTTTACAACTTCAGCCATTTGGGTGACTGAAGAGGTGGTTTTAGACTTCTTCTTCTTCTTCTTTGGCCTTAGTAAGGGTGACTCAGGTTCCTCACTTGCTATGCCTAATTCTACAGCCAAGGCTGCTTCAGTTAAGATTTTTAGAGGTTCAGAAGCAACCTGTTTTCTCTTCTTTTTACTAACATCACCCTTTTGAGAGGATGATGCAGTTGTCTCTGTGTTTGGTAAAGTGTTTGGTTGAGAGGGTTGGTTAGCAGGCCCTGGGTTAGCATTTTGCTCTACATGCTTGGGCCTAGCTAACTCAGATTTTGAGGCACATATTGGCATGTTGTGGGGGTAAGTCCTAAATAAACTCTCCATAAGGGGAGTTATTTTGAGCCTTACATCCACATCATTCCTAGTCTCCAAGCTACCAAAAATGAGTTTGGTCATGGATTTCGGATAGCCTATTCTATTTTTGTCTAACCTAGGCAATTCAATCAATTTAACATCTATGAAATTAAGTACAGATTGAATAAAGCGAGGGAAGAAAATTTCATTACCTCTCTTGACTGAGTTCTTACCAAGTCTCCCATACAATTCTTGCATTATGATCAAACCAACATCAATCTTTCTCCCATATGCTAGAGCATATCCTATTTGTTGAACAGGTGTGCTGATTTGATCAAAGCTGGACTTCCTTGCTGTGAAGACTTGAAGAAGAGTGGCAAAGACATAGCTCCATTCCTTCCTCAAGTACTTCCTATTCAAATTTCCAAGCTTGATTCTATCTGAGTAGTTGATAAAATCAAAGAAATCTTCCAATTCATGATCAGTTGCTTGACTGTCATACACTCCTTGTTGTAACCCCAGTGCTTGATTCATATTTTCAGTAGTGATGGTGATTTCCTTGTCCTGAATCTTGCAATAGATTACGTATGAAGTTATTGCATTCTCTAGGGCCACGACCTCCACAGTAGCAGTTCTCCAAAACTGTTCTAGTAAATCTAGATACAGAGTTGGGTTGGCTGAGAGTGCATCCTTGATGTATGATTCAGCCATCCATCGAATGAATCACTCAAAGTTTGCATTGGGTTCTTCAACATCGTTGGTTATTGCTATGAAATTGGTGTGGGTAGGAATTGTGAGTTGGGTATTTGCCATTGTTACACAGAGAGATGAGAAGAGAATGAAGGTTGAAGAAGAAATTTAGCTTTTGACGTTAGGGTTTACAGAGGTTTTGAAACTTTAGCTGCCTGAGAAATCGAATGAAATGATTTGAACAGTTGTGGAATTGTATATATGTGAGTGACTTCAGTTGTCGATTAGATATAAGTTTTGTATCGACAAGTCAGTCATTCGAGAAGTATAAAACAACTATTCGATAAGTCAAGAAAGGCTTATTCGATATCTCAAGCAGTTTGTAACTCACAGCTGGCAGTTATTTAACTCAGAAAATAAGTCTAAGCTAAATAAAATATGTTTTTATGAGCCAAATGAAATTTTGAATATAAATCCAAAAAGCGATTAAGTGTCAGCGAGAAATCGGCCTTTTCAAATGATTCGATAACTCAAATACAGTATTCGAGAACTCCATCATTATAGAACTAAAATACTCTATTCGAGAACTCAAAGTGTGCTATTCGATTTCTCAAACAACACTATTCGAGAACTCAGGAGGGTTCTTGATAGGCCTATTCGAGAACTCGAGCCATGACAAAACAATGAACCATTCGAGAAGTCTGACTTATCGAACTATACTTTTCACTCATAAAATTCAATTTTCACTATCTTTTAAAATTTACCAGAAATATTCACTGAAGAATATTCTACTAAATTAAATAGTGATTCTCTCAAAATTTCACAGAAATTTCAAGCTAAAGATGTATGATTTTCAACATATGCAGCATTGTGGAATATTTATAAATAATAATCCAGCCAATACTTACTTTAAAAAAATATTGAGCATTTGATAAAGTAAGTATTTACTGCTGCAACAATCTAGTTGATATATTCACTCAGCCAGAATTTGAAGAATTCAGCATTCCAATCTCACTAACCAACCTTGTGAAGGTGGCTTCATCTAATGGCTTAGTGAATATGTCAGCTAGTTTTTTCTCTGTGGGAACATAATGTAACTCAATGGTTCCATTAGTTGTATGCTCCCTTATGAAGTGATATCTGATGTCAATGTGCTTTGTCCTAGAATGATTGACAGGATTGGAAACTATAGAGATTGCACTTGTGTTGTCACACATGATTGGAATTCTTTCCAACACAAGTCCATAATCTCTAAGTTGGTTTCTGATCCAAAGCACTTGAGCACAGCAACTTCTAGCAGCTATGTACTCAGCTTCAGCTGTGGAAGTTGACACAGATTGTTGTTTCTTGCTGTACCAAGAGACTAACCTTTGTCCAAGAAACTGGCAGCTACCTGAGGTGCTTTTCCTATCCACTTTGCATCCAGCATAATCAGCATCAGAATAACCAACCAGATTGAACCCTGTGTCCTTAGGATACCATAACCCCAAGTTTGGTGTGCCCTTCAGATATCTGAAAATCCTCTTTATTGCTATCATATGTGATTCCTTTGGATTTGATTGAAACCTTGCACACAAGCATGTTGCAAACATGATGCCTGGCCTACTAGCAGTGAGGTAGAGTTGAGAACCAACCATGCCTCTGTAGATTGAGATATCTACCTTCTTGCCCTTACTATCTTCATCTAACTTGGTAGCAGTGGCCATGGGTGTCTTTGCAGGTGAGCATTCTTCTAAGTCAAATTTCTTCAATAGATCCTTGATGTATTTGGTTTGGCTTATAAAAATGCCATCCTTCCTTTGACTCACTTGCAGCCCAAGAAAGAATGTTAATTCTCCCATCATACTCATCTCATATCTGCTCTGCATGAGCTTAGAGAATTTCTCACACAGCTTCTCATTTGTAGAGCCAAATATGATATCATCCACATAGATTTGAAATAAGATAATATCATCACCATGTTTCTTGTAAAACAGTGTCTTGTCTAGTGTGCCTCTAGAGAATTGATTCTCAAGTAGAAATTGTGACAATGTGTCATACCATGCACTAGGAGCTTGCTTAAGTCCATACAATGCTTTAAGCAATCTGTAGACAAAGTGAAGGAATTGTGGATCCTCAAAGCCAGGTGGCTGTTGCACATATACTTCTTCTTCCAACTCCCCATTCAGAAATGCACTCTTGACATCCATTTGATAGACCTTGAAATTAGAATGTGTAGCAAATGCCAAGAAAATTCTGATGGCCTCTAGTCTGGCAACAGGGGCAAAAGTCTCATCATAGTCAATGCCCTCCTGTTGAGAGTATCCTTTTGCAACCAACCTTGCTTTGTTTCTTATAACTACACCATTTTCATCCATCTTATTCCTTAGAACCCATTTTGTTCCAACAATGGTTCTATCCTTTGGTGCAAGCACAAGTTCCCATACTTTGCTTCTTTCAAATTGGTTTAACTCCTCTTGCATAGCAATTATCCAATCAGGATCCAACAATGCATCTTCAAGTTTCTTAGGCTCAACTTGGGATAGAAAGCAACCATAGAGACATTCATTTAGAGTTGCTCTCCTTGTCCTCACTCCTGTATTTGGATCTCCAATTATCTGATCTGCAGTATGTGATCTATCCCATTTCCTTGTATGTTCAGATTGATTTCTCAGCTTTGATGTTGCTTCATCATCCAGATCATGATCATTTACATTTCCTCCCCCTGTGAAGTTTCCACTAATCACAGGTGTGTCTTGGATGCTTGTTTCTTCATTGTTGGTTGACACAGGTTCTTCATTCACTTGAGTTTGTTGGATTGTGGGCTCAAATTCAGTTTCAATCTCCTCATCAGAATCATCTAGATTGTCAAACTTCAAAGGATCTTTATCTTCATCATTGGCTTCTTCTAATCCAGGTAGTTTGCTGTCATCAAATGTCACATCTGTGCTTTCCATAACTTTCTTTTGAGTGATGACATAAACTTTGTATGTAATTCTTTCCATAGAGTAGCCAAGAAAAATTCCTTCAAATGCTTTTGCATCAAACTTTCCAACATATTCTGAGTTGTCTTTTAACACAAAGCATTTGCTTCCAAAAGTATGAACATACTTTAGGGTGGGCTTCTTTCCAGTCATCAAGTTGTAAGGTGTCTTTCCAGTGTTTTTGTTGATGAGGGTTCTGTTTTGGATATAGCATGCAGTGTTCACGGCCTCAGCCCAAAAACATGTAGGCATCTTTGCATCAAGTAACATTGTTCTAGCAGCCTCAATCAGAGTTCTATTCTTTCTTTCAACAACTCCATTTTGTTGTGGAGTCCTTGGAGCTGAGAATTGTTGAGAAATACCATTTTCTTTGCAGAATGCTTCAAGCATGGCATTTCTGAACTCTGTTCCATTATCACGCCTTAATGCAATCACACTTGCATTGTTGGCCTTTGCTTCCTTGTCAATTTTCTTTATATGCTCAATGATTACTTGGGGAGCCTCATCTTTTGATGCCAGAAATTCTACCCATGTATACCTTGTGAAATCATCAACCATCACCAGAGCATACTTTTTCCTTCCTAGTGACATAATATTGACAGGCCCAAACAAGTCCATATGAATTAGTTGTAGGGGCTTGGTTATTGATGTCACTGTCTTTGATTTGTGGCTTGATCTTTTCATTTTTCCATTTTGACAAGCCTCACACACTCCTTCTTGACAGAATTCAAGTGTGGGCATGCCTCTTACTAACTCTCTTTTGACTAGAGAATTAATGCCTTTGAAGTTCAAGTGTGATAGCTTTTTATGCCACAGCCAACTATCTTCATTTGATGCTTTTGAGTAAAAGCAACAGATTTTGTCCTTGTTTGCAGAGTTCATATTGGCTACAAACAGGCTTCCTTTCCTTACTCCAGATAGAGCAAAGTCACCAATCTTTTTGTGGGTGATCAAACATTCATCTTTGTCAAAATTCACTTTGAAGCCTCTGTCAGTAAATTGACCAACACTCAGTAGATTGTGCTTGAGTCCCTTGACCAGTGCTACATTTTCAATGATGACATTTCCAATTTCCAACTTGCCATATCCCAGTGTGTTGCCAATGCTGTCATCTCCAAAAGCAACCATTGGGCCAGCCTTCTCCTCATACTGTGATAGCAGGGCCATATCACCAGTCATATGGTTTGAGCATCCACTGTCCAAAATCCACATGACCTTTCTTTCACTTTCTTTGCCCTGCAAACACAAAGGTATTACTTCTCCTTTGGTACCCAAACAAGTTTGGGTCCATGTGTCTTAGCAACAGTCTTATCATAAACAGCATGCTTATCAATTTTCTTGATGTTAGTCTTCTTGTCACTGTTAGAAGTCTTAGAATCAGGGTTTTTAGACTTAGGTGACAGAGGCACCTTCCTAACTTTAGGAGGACTTGAAGACTTTGTTCTTGTGTAGTGTGTGTGAACATTGTGAATGATGCAACCTTCCATGAATTGTCTTCTCAAATTAAAGCAACTAGTCATTACATTAATGTTACATGGCATACAATCAAATTTATCACAGAAAGGAGAGTCTCTATGTCTTAAAGGCACAGAGCAATCATAGAATGGTTTAGCAACACTACCAGATGGTTTATTGCATGCATGAGTTAAATGATTAGTGCTAAAACAATTTTGACAAACTTTCCTAGGGGCATTTGGCACATAAGCATAATTGTTGTCCTTGTTAATCCCTAATTTGCCATTCCTGTTTTGTTTCCTTTTAGCCACTTTCTTCTCAAGCTCATTATTCCCAGCTGAAACAAACTTCACAAATTTCTCAAGTCTAGGTCTACCTCCTACTGACTCCTTGGCTTTGGTTTTGACATTCTCACTCTTAGAGGATGCTTGTTGTTCATTTGATTGTGCCTTATCTTCATCATCCAACATTTGCTTAATGAGTAAGGCATCCTCATCAATCTCAAGTGTTGGTGTTTTAAATATTGGGGTCTCAGCCTTTTTCAAAACCTGAGGCACTTCCTCTTGAACAACAATGTCATCTTCAATGACTGCATAGCCTTTCCTCTGCTTGAGAGTGTCATAATCAAGTCCAATAGCAGCCTTAGGTCTAGCTAGATTTTTCTCATGGTAGGACTGCAATGGACTAGAGGAATTCTTGAATGTTTTCAATTTAAATTCATTTTCAGCTAGTTCATCCCTAAGAGCCTTCTCCACTTGACTAGCACATAGAACCTTATTCTTTAGATATTCGATTTCTTGTTTAAGGTTTTCTATTTGCATAGCCGTTAGTTCTAGTTCCTCATTTCTTTTGTTTAACAGTTCATTCCTAGTAGACAGTTTCGCAATCTCTTCATTAGCAGCAGTCATACTAGTATGAATATTAAACATCTCAACAGATAGTTGTTCAACTGTAGATTTGTATTCAGAAACAGACATGTCTATAGTAGTGAGGGATGGTACCTGAGAGTCTGATTCAGATGGTTCTTCCTTGGAGTTGGCCATCAAGGCATAGTTGCAGAATTCTTGTTCTTCTCCATCACTATCAGAATCACCCCAACACTTCCCTTCAGCTATGTAGGCCTTACCTGGTGCATGCTTCTTTAGCAGAGCCTCATACTTAGCTTCAAGCTCAAGAAACTCCTTATCCTTCTTCTAGGCTTCTTGCATTTACTGGCAAAATGCCCTAGGTCATTGCATCTATAACATCTCACAGATGACCTATCCACATAGCTGGTTTTGAATTTGTTTTTGTTTGCTTTCACAGGTGCCTTGCTCTTGTTGAATGAATGATTTTGAGGTCTAGAATTGAAGGGCTGATTCCTCTTAAATCTGATGTTTGGGAATTTTCTAGCCATAAAAGCATACTAAGTGTTTTCCATGGTATCCAACTCTTCAAGAGTATAGAACTCATCTTCTTCCTTTTCATCAACAGGTTCAGTCACTTCTTCTTCAGTCTCTTCATCATCTACTATCTCTTCTATTCTCAGTTGACTTGTAGATGCCTCCAGGTCTTGAACGGATTTGTTGACAATCAAGGCACAGGATGTGTTTATCATTCTGCCTTGGTTGGCTTGGATAGCCCTCTTCTGAAGCAACTCAAGCTCATGAGTTTTTAAAACCCCATAGAGCACATCATATGTGACTTTGTTCAAATCTCTTTCTCTTAGAGATATGACCCTTTGCTCTAGATGGTTTGGTGCAGATAGTAGAAACTTCATGTTTAATTCCTTAGTGCTGTAAACCTTCCCATTCATTTGAAGCTCAGTCACCAGCTTGTGAAATCTCTCAAACATATCAGTAATACTTTCTTTGGACTGTGCCATGAAAGCTTCATACTGTGTGACCAGTATCTGTTTCCTATTTTCTCTTACCTCCTCTGTCCCTTCACATAACACCTCGATGTGGTTCCACATGTCCTTAGCTGATGTGCATGATGCTATATTAACAAACATCGACATATCCATGGAGTCTATGATCAGCAACATGAGATGACTATCTAGGGCAACCTTTTCCTTCTCTGAGTCCGTCCATTTGGATGGCTCTTTTGCAACATATGATCTAGGAATGACTATTGTGCCCACTGTAGATTCAGCAATTTCTTGTTGTGGTACAAATGGACCATTCTTGAGGATGTCAGGGTAGAGAGGATTGACAGCTTTGATGAACAACAGCATTTTTATTTTCCAGAGGTTGTAATTCTCTTTGTCGAACTTAGGGACCTTCACCGTACCTGTAGTCTTTGGTGTATTCGAACTCATGATCGTTTTCTGTTTAGATTAAACAGCCGGCTCTGATACCACTTGTTGAGTATTGAATACAGAAAAAGAATACAGAGGGGGGGGGGTGAATGGATTCTTGAACTTTTCTTTGTTCTTGAATCTTTTCAACAAGATATGTGTTTAGTGTGTGAGATATGTAAGTGCAGATAACAAAGACAAACACAACACAATATCACTTTAATATAATATTTTATTAGATAAAGATTTTTCTACAATCTGTGAATACAAATGGTAGTATTCTCAGCTTCGTTTTTCTTAGAGAGATATTTCTTGTGATGTATCTTGAAAAACTTATCTGCTAAGGAAGTGAGGCTGTATCCTTATAGACATGGATACACCTACTTACTACAAATAAGGTAGGTAAAACAAACTACTTTTTAGTATGTCTATCTCATTTGAGTAAGAGTCCAAACGGCTACAGATTTGACTTTGCAAAGCCTGTTCAGATCCACTTCTTTAGCTCCTTGTCCCTTTGTCTTATCTCTCCAAGATTCTTTGTAGGCTTTCCAATCTGCTTTATAGTACATAGTCAAATAAAGCGTCTTGGCTTGTTGCAGGTTTTTGACTTGTACAATTCTTCAGTATTTTGTCTCCAAGAATGTATTCGAGAAGTGGCTAAGTGAATAATTCGAGAACTCGAATTGACTTAATCGATAACTCTGAGTTCTCGAATAGTGTTATATTGACATATCGAATTACTTCTCGAATAGCTCTTTTCTCTGGGACTCCTTGAGATATCGAATAGACAAATGTACTTCTCGAATTGGTACTTAGGCAAATTCTTCATTTCTTCAAATCCCAACTGTGATTATTTGGTTGTCTTTATCTCCTTGTTTGAGGCATGAACCTTGGAACTTCTTTCAAGAATTATTCTTGACTTTATAAGTACAGTAACACAACTAGAATTTGATGCCTATTACAAGTACAGAACAAATAGAAACTCTACAACTAGAGGTTCCCTCAGTCAAGAGGTCATGTAGGTAATGCATAGCATTACACATACTTAGGCTTGTTATTAGATGTATTCAGGCATGCCTCTGTGACTAACAGCATTTCCAAGTGCAATGTCTTGATCGGTGATGATGGAGATTGGAGGGTTGTTTCCTATAGCTTCCAACCAATTCTTCAAAACCCATATATAAGAACTTTCTTTCTCATCCCTTATTAGTGTAAAACCAAACAATATGGATTGGTAGTGGTGGTTCACCCCCGTAATAGGTACAAATGGCATACTATACCTATTTGTGCGGTATGTGGAGTCAAATACTACCACGTCTCCAAAAATTTTATATGCATTTAATGATCTTGGATCAACCCACAACATGGAACGCACCCGATTATCCTCATCAACATCTACTTGATAGAAAAATTCCCCAAAACTATTACATTTTAATTCTTGGAGTAATGTCAAACCTTCTTTGGCATCACTCGAATCAAATACATGTTGTCTAATATCACGCAAAACATTCCGAATGTCTTGACTAGTAAATCCAATATTCTCTAAGCTTCCCGTAGGCTCACTTATTCAAAGATTGTTGAGGCCCAATACCCGACTTACTCAAAATTATAATCAATTCTCGCATGATGGGTGTTATGTTTCTTGGCCTTTGCATGAAATGTACCTTACTAGGTGAAACCATCTCACGATTGTGTACCAAATGAACCAATGTTACCTCCCACTTATTTGATTTCTCTCTATGAACAACATACATTCGCGCCTTACATTTTGTTCTACCAGGAGAATCTCTTTTTCTCTTTTTTTTGGGAACTTCATCTTCATCATCCAAAAATTTTGAGGCTAATCTCCTACCCTTTCGACATATATACAAACGCGAGCAAATCTTGTTATTTTTTGAACGTTTATGTGTAGTTCTAATTATTACTTCAAAACCAATACGCCCACCATAATCTCTATAGAACCTCTCCGCTTCATCTAAACTATCGAATAATTGACCAACACATGGGCAAATATCATTCAAATCATTCAAAGAAACACCATTATCAACATCTTCAACATCATCACCATCATCAACATCATCACCATCATCAACAACATCATAGACAACATCACCATCACCATCATCATTCTTAACATCTTCATTATTATCATCATCAAGATCTATTATTTTAGGTGTGTGTGGACTTTCGTTAACATCTTCATTTTCTACCTCAATCTCAATCTTACTAGGTGTCTTATTAGGAGATTTTAACTTTGAAAAAATGAAAGAAGCCATGGGTTAAATAGAGAGCTAACCTTAAATTCCAAGCTCAATCTTCAAAAATCTTAATTTGGGATTGGTACTCCAAGCTCAATCTTTAAAATCTTCAAATTTGGGTAAGATTTGACAAATAAACTAAGATTGGTAAAGTAGAAATAGGTATAGATTGGTGTAGATTAAGTTTGTAATGGTGTAAAATATATCTCCAAATGATTTAAGACTGGGTATAAACTCAAGAACACTCTTGAAATGATATTTCAAAACATGAAGGGCTGTTTGAGCTGAAATTGGTGTAGTTCTCGGCTAAGATATATAATAGAGCGGAACAGATTAAGGGTAAAATGAGAATATTTGTTATGCTATATAATATAGCGTATTACGCTTTATTATAGAGCGTATACGCTATATTATATAGCGTAACTCTTGTTCATCCTGACCATTGACTGGACGTTTTAATGGTATAAGATGGGTTGGTTGGATATATTAAAATATCCAACTGTGGTTGGTGACCAGTTTCCTATATATATATATATATAGGCAAGTGCTCAAATACAAACCACTTTTAAAATACAAACCTACAAACCAACACTAAATTAATTATATTTCATCTATTCTAACGTTCCCGCCAAGGGTACCTTCACAAAAAATGATTAAAATAATTGGCTCTATCCAACAAAAAAAAAAAAAAAATCTTGCCGTGGAAATGCGAAGCATTTAAGATAGTAAACGGATGAGTTAGGTAGTCATGAGGACCGAAGGCTCTCGACACACCCGTCAATCGTCTATTGCCTTTACCATTGATTGTCATTCCTTACAACTTTAGAATGATAAAGGCGCGAAGCGCCGTACAAGAAGGTGCGAAGCACCGTTAACCAGTGAAATCCACTACCACATCATCACGTGAACAATGATTTTTTTTGTTGGATAGAGCCAAGTATTTTAAACATTTTTTGTATTGGGGTACCCCTAGTTTGGTCATTAGATTAGCTTGAAATATTAGATTATGCTTGGTTTGTAGGTTTGTATTTTAAGGAGGTTTGTATTGGAGTAGCCCCTATATATATATATATATATATATATCTGTTTTTTATATTAGTCGATTGACTTTTCTGCACGTACTTTTAAGTGTTTTGTTTGCATAGTTAAAATTAATTTTTTTAAATTAAAATTTTGATTAAATATTTTTATTCAAAAATGAAAATTTCAAAAACAATAATTTTAGCTTTGTGGTCAATGCACCTAAAAATATGTACAGAAAAGTCAAAAGACTAATATAAAAAAACAGAGGGAGTAATTAGCATTATCAAATATTAGTTGGAATCACCGTCTTACCGAAAAATGGAAAACTAAGTGTTCTTATGTTCTTGGCAAAAGATACAAATCTTAAATTTGGAAGGGGATTAACAACGGATAAGCTAAGTGGTAATTAAAAAGAGGGAAAATGGCCAAAATTATCACTGTATTATTCGAAAACTTTCACTTGGGTCACCAGCCTAAAAAAGTTTTCAGTCAAACACTTGTACAAGTAAAACATTAGGTTTCTTCCGTTAGTTCCGTTAAAAAAACTAACGGAATAATAAGGTGGATACTGACATGACGCACCAATATTATTTTTATTATTTATAACTAATAATTAATTCTATATTTATTTAATTAACACCCAGATATATATTTACATACACAAACATACATGGCTGTGTTTCGAGATTTAAAGATGGGGAGAAGTTGGGGATGATGGTGGTTGGAGAAGATGGTGGTGAAGATGGTTGGAGAAGTTGGGGTCAAGGGAAATAAAGGGTGAACTGAGGAGGATTGTGGTAATTTGCAGGTGAGGAGGCAGCGGTGGTTATGGCGGAACTGGAATAGCAGGGCGGAGGCTGTGGTTTGATGGAGGGAGGAGGAGTGAACGACGTGGAGGGGCGATGATGAAAGGGGATGGGCTGGGTTGAAGGGGATGGTTGCAGCGGTGGGTCGACGGCGTATGGCGCCAGAATTTAATGAAATGGGTGCGAGGTTGTGGAAGAGAAGAAGGCGTAAGGGTTGTTGGCGGCGGTTGATTGAAAGTGAGGAGAGGTGGTGTGGGTAATGGTTAGGGCTGCACATGGGTTCCCAAACCCGACCAAACCGATCCTCTTTTTAACCGATCAAACCGAACCATTTAAAACCATGGGTTAAACGGGTTAATTTTTAAAAAACCCGAACTAATTGGGTTGGGTAAGGGTTTAACAAATTTTAACCCTTAACCAACCCAACCCAACCCGTTTACATAAAATGCAGAATTTTTTGCATATTTTCTTGCATATTTTATATATTTTCTGTATATTTTTTATAAATTTCTGCACTATATAAATTTTCTGCACTATATAAATTTTCTGCAACACTTTTTAGAACATTATACAACACTTTTTGGCTTCTGCAACAATCTGCAACACTTTCGGTAACATTCTGCAACACTTTCTGCAACACTTTCTGACTTCTACAACTTTTTCTGCAACATTTTCTGTGAAGTGCAAAATTTTCTACGATGTGCGGGATTTTCTGCAAAGTTCTTCCAATTAGCAAATTTAACCTGACCCAACCCAACCCGAACCAAACCGAATTAATTGGGTTGGGTCAGGGTTGGGTTACAATTATTTTTTTAAGTTAATGGGTTGATTTTTTATAAAACCGAACTAATTGGGTTGGGTCGGGGTTTGACAAAAACCCGACCCAACCCTACCCATGTGCAGCCCTAGTAATGGTGGTGAAGAGGTGGGTGGACGAAGATGTTCTGTGGTGAAGGGGGAAGAAGAGGTGGGGCGATGGTTGTTTTGTGGCGTGGACCGAGGAGAAGAGGGGAGGGAATGGAGCAGGGATAGAGGTGGGGCGGCGTAGGTCGAAGGGGGGTGAACGGAGGTAATGGGAGTTGTAAAAGACAGGAGGTGGAGTTGCAAAGGAGATGGGATGTTGGTGGTGAATTGCGGGTGGGGAGGTGGCTGTTGGTAACGGGAGAGAGGGGGATTGTGTTGTGGTGCCGTGAGCAGTGGCGCTGCAGAAGGCGGAGGGTATGAACGGAGATGTGCTAAGATGAAGAGGTGAACGGCGGAAATGAAGAAGGAGATATGTAAAATAAAGTTTATTATATAGTTTTGTTAATAAATAATACATTAAATTTTAGATAGATGGCATGGATGATGATATAGCGCTGAGGTAGATGGCATGGATGATGATATAGCGCTGAGGTGTAACTAGTTGGTAGTTGATGTATAAAAAGTTAACAGACTTCCGTTAAGTCAACGAAAAATTAACGGTAGTGAAATATTTTTAATGTACAATGACCCCATTGAAAGTTATATTGAGTTTAATAATTCGTTTGAAAGCTTTTTTAAACCGATGACCCAAATGAAAGTTTTCGAATAATACAGTAATGATTTTGACCATTTACCCTTATAAAGAGTGCTAAGAAACGGCAATCGACCTTGAATTGAAGGGGTACAAAGGCACATGAGTTCTTATTCCTTGAAATGAAGGATGCAGTTAAACATAAACAACACAGAATATCAGTAAACCACACAAGGAACATTATGAAATTTGTCAATAAGCTTAACGCAACTTTCCCTTATTTTCTGATCCCTTTTGAATCGTTAATCTCCTTGTTCTCTTCTACAACATAACATCCTAACTTTAACTCTGACCAAACCGGCCTAGTATAATTGACAATGTCATATCTATAAATCTGATTTCATTACTTTAACTTGCACTGCTTCATAGAAACATCTACAAGTCATAATTTATTAGCACAAGACAATTATAGTAACGGATTAGGTAAATCTTTTGAGTACTAGCTTGCTAGTTGTGGATTGTTAGGCCTACCCAATCTATGGGTAAAAAGATAACAATATTAAAATGTTCATAATTCTAAATTTTAAAATTACAAATACAAATATCAAACTAAACGATATAGTGATTTTCAAGATTTTCAATGAAATAAATGATATAGTGATTTTCATAGAACATAATTTTCAATGAATAAGTTTTTGCAATGTTTTGATTGATATTGGTCTCCGGTCTCCACTAAAAATGTTGGTCGACATAGAACTTAACTCTACAAATATCAAACTAAATCTAACATGTAATTACTGTACGGTAAATACGTATGAATCACTGTAACAACCGTATGCAACCTCTTAGAAAAACACATTTACACATAATAACACACACAACACACATAATAACGTTGTAACTTGACAGAAACACGTCTTAATATATTAACTTGTTCCAAAATCCAGTAAAAATCCTAAGTAACTGGCCGGGACATTCAAACTTGTTAGAGAAACACAAGGAAATGGAAATAATACTAAAATCAACTTCCATCTTTAGCTAGTAGTACTAATCTTCAGTCTCGTATTCAGACAATCAGTTCAGCCATCCTCTGTTCCCGAAGAAAATTCTGTTGCTTCTCAATAAAGGCCTCAACAGTTAGCCGAAAATCCTCGTTACTCAGAGTGTCCACCGTCTCAAATTTACTCAAATTTCTACTCATTCGCTGATGACCATTATTAACAATCACTCTCCCAACTTCAGTTTCTGATCTTCGAAACTCCTTTCGAGGCTTCACCTGCTGCAATTTCTCCGACATGGCCCTGTTCAGTTTTTTTATTTGAACGAGAGGAGCTCTCTCCACTACTTCGGTCTTTTTTTCAATAATCACATTCGAATTCTCCTTGCACGCAATTTGCTTCACTTCTTCGATCATCTCTACTGGTGCTTCCAGTACTGCTGCGATCGACGACTGATTTTCGGTCCTTTCATAATCCTCGTAAAGAACAGAAGTGGTGGTTGAGCTGTTTTCGAGGTCGATATGACGAGAGAGGACATACAGTGCTAGCACTATCGCATTCCCGATGAGGAAAATGACGTGAGGATTTAAAACGTACGTCGAAAACTCAGCAACATACTTTCCGGAGATTTTAAAAGTTTTGACAGCACCAGGAATGCGAGTTGATGACCACGAAAGAAATGCGAGAAGCAGGACGAGTTGTAAAAATTGTAACAGTTTCGCCAGGTTTCTAAAGCGATGATATCTCGCAATCGCATTGGCCTTTTCTATTTTCACAGTGTCGATAAATGTGTGATAATCAGCCATTTTTTCTCGAATATTCCGAAAAAAGAACAAATAAATGAAACTGAGGGACGTATTTTCACAGGGTGGTGGTGTGTGTAATTTGACGGGGGAGAGGATTGGAGTTGTTTACGGATGGACGTGTTTTGGTGAAGAAAGTTGCGGGGGAAGTGGTACGAATTTATAGTCCTTTTGAGGGTGGATAGGAGGGCAGTTTAATATATTACTTTAATTAATCTGTCCTGAGGAAATTGGTAAGATATTAAATATTTTTGAGAATTATTTGCAACGACAATGTATAATAAAGAATTTGATTTAATATAATAATCAGTAGGCACAAAAGGGCAACAATAATTTAAAGTTTGGAACCATATTGGCATTTGGCAACGTTTAAAGATATAAAATACATGGCACTACTATTTTCATTTTGTCCAGCACTCTCATACTAAAATGCATAAGCTAAGAAATGGTCAAACGAGGTTTGGTTTTGTTATGCGAAAATTGTTTAGGTGCCCCTCTCAAAAATGTTAGGGAAATGACTATACTAGTACACTTACGTGTTAGAGAAATTTATTTTCAGAATCAATTTTTAAATTTTTAAAATTAAATTTGTAGCGTATCCCTTCCGCGTTCACAAAGTGTTGCTTATTCTAATATAATGTATTATAAATAATTTTGGAAATAAAAAAGAGAAGTCTGAAAATAACATTTGCCTAAAAAGAACTTCAAGTATGTTTGTTCATCAAAGATTTCTGAATAATGCACAAGCATCGGTAAAATTTTGCAAACGCTGAATCAAAATTCAGGTTAGATCATTAGTTTGCGAAATTTTAAGGTATACGAGAATCAGAAAGTTTTTGTGCAGTTACAAGTGTTAAAAGCAAAAGTGATTCAATTTAATCAGCAAAAATAATAGTAATCCAGTTTTACCAGTCGTAGAAATTATCTACATGGGTTGTCAATTAACTTTAGAAAGGGAAGATAAAGAAAGCAGAATCACATCCGTGAAATACAAGAATGTTCAATGCTCACAGAACTTTAGGATATCTCAGTGTTCATATTCTTCTTGCCCAGCGACCATACAAACCCTTCATCGAGGAAACTTCACAAATATACACAGGCACAGCTATTACCCTGCATTGATCGACAAGGGAAAATCAGTGTTCACAAAATTATATGATCTCATATTTATATTCTTGTACTTTGACCATACAAACATATTGCGGTCACAGTCTAACTCTGTCTTAATCTATCCCGTCAAGAGTAGCTTAATGCAAGGAATGTTGATTGTTTGTGAAGTAAACTCGGGCAAGTAAGAATTAGGATCAGGTCGGTTTCACTTAAATTCAAACAGCTAATGTCAAAATTCAAGATTAATCTGTTCAGTTTTCCCCTAACCTGAACTTTTGCTTATTTAATTAGCTAGACAATGCGCAGCGTGGAAAAGCCTATTATTATATATAATCATATCCAATTAACATGACATTGCAACTATTCAAACATCAGATAAACCGAGTTACAGCTTACCTAACATACGGTTAATTATACATGTCAACGCGGTGTCTAAGACTAATATGAGTTTAGTAACATTATCCCTGTTAAGATCTATTTAAAAAAACATAGATTTAATAATACCTGTATATCAATGTAGCAGTAAAACACACATCAAAACTTAATTTATTGCTCTACTCACCCCTGAAAGGAAGGAAGTTATTACAGAAGCAGGATAGTAGGTGGGGTTTGATACTCAAAAAATTTAGAATTAATCAGATTGTGCCACAGCCTATGCCACATTGCTTTCGTTGTTATATACTACATCATATGTTTGACAAAATTACGAGGATCCTTAGCAGATTTTATTGATATAACCTGCCAAACTAGCACTATTATACAATAGTCAAATCTCACATCACAACAATTCTTTTCCTTTCTAATTTATCCTTAAATGCAGAAGTAAGATACAGTAGTTTTTATATTCTCGCAGGGATCGCAGGTTCTCCCTGCGTAAAGTGTGACCAACAAATTGTTTAGAGGAATAAAATGAGGTAAGAATGAGATGAAAAACTGTAAACGGAATCGAAGGGTGCAATAGAGGAGAGCATAAAACGAGAGTTCATCCCTAAATTGTCATATTAAACCCTAGTTTAAAATCGTACGAATGGTACAGAGGAAGGAATGAAACTTATGCATATCACCTGCAAAATGGTACATATTTCATTTCAATCTCACTCAGTTTTCTTTCTCCCAACCAAACATAGTGCAAGGGTAACTTTTTCTCATCTTATAACTTCTATCTTATTAGCTCTAGTTAGCATTCAGCAACAGTCCTTTGTTAAACTCTAACCCGGCATACTACAATAGTCCTTTGCTGTTTTACAATCCACGTTATATGGGAGTTGAGGTCATACAACCAAATATAAAAAGAGGATCCTTAATGACTTCCACCAAGTTTTTGTAACTTCGGATATAAGAACCCATGCAATCTTGGGCCTAGAGCCGGCCAAACGGGCGGTTCAGCCCGGCACGCCCGTGGATTATTCGTAAAAAAGCACGTTCAGCACGGCACGGGAATAAAAAGCACGTAGCCCGTTCGGCCCGTGGATTAAATTAACAAAAAAAATTTCAAATTTTTTGTACAATTTTTCAGTAACCTTCGAATTTTCCTAAAAAAAAAAAAAACCCACCAACCCGCACAAGCCCGCGTGCTGTTCACGGCCTGAAAACTTGTAGAACCGGCACGGCACGGCATGGCACGTCCCAAACATGCGTGCGTGCCCGTGCCCAACATTACTCAGCACGGCACGTGGCCAGCCCGGCACGGCCCACACGGCACGCACGGCTGGCCACCTCTACTTGGGCCCTTAGCATGTTGTTTCGAAGGGACAAAGGATAATTATTCAATCATGGGCCTCTAAATATAACTAGCAAAAAACGATCTGAAACAGTAAAGACAGGTACACAAATTGGACATGACCCCAAGTTCCAAACTGGACCAAGCCCATAACAATTGAAATACACATCACAAAGCAAACACGAAGATAAACTGACTTTGATCAAAATCAGATGTAATGTTGGTAGATCATTAGCAGTTGTAACAACAGTAACATTTGCATTTGCTCCAAAAATTAGTGATACACAGAAATGAATTCATGAAGTTGTAATACTTGTTTTCTAATCATTAGAAACTATATGTCTACATCCACGATGAGAGGTAAGGAAACAAAAGGGAAATTATATCTGAAACATAATGCTTTGAACATTAAATCACTGTAAAACAGATAAAGTGATCAGATCGACCAACAGGACAGAATATCACAAAGATTCAATTCACTGCATAAAATACAAGGGAAATGAAAATAAAAGAGGCAGGACGCATACCAGCATACCTTTGACAAACTTAAAATCGTCTTGCGTAAAAAGCATGGAGAGACTGTAGTTGCTAAAGCACATAGCCCATCGAAATGAACTCAGTTGCTATTAATGCGGGAGTTGACAATAAATTGAACATCAATCTGCTTACCTTCGCAGATGGGGAATAGAGCCCCCATTCTCAACTGCCAAAATCTTATGTAAACACATGTGCATATTAAGGCTCTACCACTCCACTACAACCAAATGAGGAGCAGTACGTAGCTAGAAGTCCTAAAAGGTATAGTATGTTGAAATTATATCCGTGTAAGGACTTATAACCGCTGCTTATCTGCAAACCAATGTTATGGCATTCACTTTTGCATTTGACATTATAATTTCATTACGCTAATCCAACAACGCTAGCTTAATGAGGAAATACAATTCAATTCCAAATTTCCGACTCCAAGGCTCATATTCAACTTATGTGTATGTATTATAGTACTAGTCAAGGGAACCTCACATTCTAATATCCACATATATGATTAAGCAATGCATATATCAAGGGAACCTCACATTCTAATATCCGTATAGATAATTAAGCAATGTAAATATACAATTACTTGTTCAAATTGAATCCGCAAGCAAACAATCAGAACTGAAATCCACAATTCAACCACATTGTCGATTCAAAACAAAACTAAAAACATAATCAAATTACACCGCAACACAAAATTAATAAAACCCTAACATTTCCCCGGTTCTAAAACAAACCCCCAAATTTTACCTAGGACACCGCGCATTACTTCTTCTTGCCTTTTCCAGCACCAGACTTGCGCTTAGGGGGAAGAACAATCTCTCCTTTAAGATCAGGAATAGTCATAATCTGATCAAGACCACTAAACTTCTTTCGAAACTTCTCGACTTGATCATCATCCAGAAGCAACGCAGACCTACTCCCCTGATAAAACGGATGGTTCCCGGACCACACATCAACAACATACTCCTGTTTAGTTCCACCAGTAGTCATTACAAGCTCTCCATTACAATACACTTTGGCATCATCGTAGAATTTGGGGTGAATGTCCGGCTTCCTACACGTCCAGCGTGGCACGTAAGGCCTTGTTTGGCAAACATCCTGAGCTTGTAAAAACAGTGAAGTTATCATAACAGAGATGAAATTATGGAACAGTAAAATAATTAATTGTAACATTTGTTTTACCTTTTTGAGTGAAAGTGAGGGACGAGGGATATGAGCTTGGAGAAATGTGTTGGATAAGCCCAGAGACATTGTTGTTGTTGTTTATTTTGTGGAAGATAACAAGATATGGAGATTGGGGGACTTGAAGAAGAACTAAAACAACGGATTTTACTGTGTTAAGTTACCTTAATACCCCTGGCCTTCTATTTCTTTGGGCATTAGACCATCCACAATTAGGGATGGGCATCGGGGCACTTCGGGGCCGGGGAGTGCTATCCCCGCCCCCATCCTCGAATTTAAACCCGATCCCCGTCCCCGGTCCGATCCCCGTCGGGGATTATTTTTTATTCCCCATCCCCGGCCCGAACGGGTAACGGGGATCCCCGCGGGAAATCGGGGAATTTCATTTTAAACAAAAAATAACATTGTAAACAATTTTAAACACAAACTAGTGAGTTTGAAATAATTTTTTAAGCACTAAATTAAGATAAAAAAATTACTTAAATAAACAATTATAAATAACATGGAAATGAAGTTATTTAACTACTAGAAAGACAAACATATAAGATTAAAATATCATTTTATTTCCAATATAAAGTATTGGAAATTCGTATATATATATATATATATATATATATATATATATATATATATATATTAATATTGTGAAATCGAGTCGGGGACGAATCGGGGCGGGGTCGGGGATCGGGCCGGGGAGACCTAAAATCCCGGCCCCGGCCCGCTCCCCGATTTTTTTTGAAAATTGTCCCCGCTCCCCGGCCCGTACCCGAAAAAATCCCCGATTCTCCGCCCCAAGCGGGGCGGGGATTGGATCGGGATCGGGCGGGCCGGGGTGAATGCCCATCCCTATCCACAATGGCCAAGGCCAACCCACTTACATGTGGGGTTACTTTTTTGCCACATAGAGCAACTACAATGAAGGCCACTTGCTTCATTGAACCTTTCAAATTGGGCAAATGGTTAACAATATAGCATTGGATGATAAATTAAAAACTGGGCATGGCCGAGAAAGTGGGCATGGCCATTTTCTTACTTTACATTTTTTTAACCCTGGTGAACAATCATGTGAGTGGGCCAGCAGCTTGTCTCCTCAAGTTGTAAATCAAAGAAACGGTAATATTAACGTTAATATTATCAGCAACGTTCGTATTTTTTTCTATATATATCCAATTTTCATATCAATATTATTCATACTCCTTACTTCTTCAATATTTAATTTTTTTTCTTTCAAAAGATGAATCCAAATAATACTCGTCCTTCAAATTCTCAAAATTCAAACCCTCAATTTCCATATCCATATCCAAATTCCTATTTTCCAAACCCACAAAACTATAATTTTTATTCTCAAAATCCAAATTCTCCGTACCAATTTCCATTTACTCCATTTTCAAATCCGCAATTTGAAACCCAACAAACACCCACCAATAATCTAAATTTTCAATGTTCTCAAGGTGAGAACCCAAATTTTATTGATCTGAATGATGATTGTGAGGAAACTGAAGATGTTAGAGAAGTTACTGGTCAATGGAAGTGGGTTGAAGATGTTCGAGAGGGACACATATGCCACTCAATTTGGTCCCCTACCAATTTATGATGATGCAACAAATGGTTTATCTCAACCAAATTTAGGTGAAGAACATCCTGTTCAGTATGAAACGTATATTCAGAACACTATACAGATGCGTGATAAACGGACACATCGTCAGTTACAAAATGACTTGGTTGAGCATATCTCGCAGTTTCATAATAATCGTTAATTTTTCATATCGCAATGTTTTAAACTTAATGCTTTTCGTGTGATGTTTTTAATGTAATATTTTTTCATGTAATTTCTTTTATTAATAATATAATGCATTTTTATTATGTGATGTGTCTTTTATTTTGCTGATATTTTTTATAAAAATTAATCGTTTTAGTTTAATTATTATTATTCTAATATATTATAATTTTATAAGAAGTATTGTGAAAGAAAAGGTAAAATAAAGTTAAATGGGACCCATTTATAAGTGGAAATGGATTGTAACATTGGAGTGCAGTGGCCACTTTTTTTAGGAAGGCCACTTTTGAAAATTATAGTTTTGTGAATAAAAATTATAAATTATAAATTATAAAAATTTCGGAGAATTTGGATTTTGAGAATAAAAATTATAGTTTTGTGGGTTTGAAAAATAGGAATTGGAATATGGATATGAAAATTGAGGGTTTGAATTTTGAGAATTTGAAGGAGGAGTATTATTTGGATTCATCTTTTGAAAGAAAAAAAATTAAATATTGAAGAAGTAAGGAGTATGAATAATATTGATATGAAAATTGGATATATATAGGAAAAAAATACGAACGTTGCTGATAATATTAACGTTAATATTACCGTTTCTTTGATTTACAACTTGAGGAGACAAGCTGCTGGCCCACTCACATGCTTGTTCACCAGGATTAAAAAAAATGTAAAGTAAGAAAATGGCCATGCCCACTTTCTCGGCCATGCCCAGTTTTTAATTTATCATCCAATGCTATATTGTTAACCATTTGCCCACTTTGAAAGGTTCAATGAAGCAAGTGACCTTCATTGTAGTTGCTCTTAGGGGACTTCTATTTTCTTGTGGGCCAATTTTCGGCTTTCATTTTGAGATTATATTTCTATTTTATTTCTTGATTTAAAATCATTTAAATCCTGCATTAATTTTAGGATATTTATCAATTATACTACCTTTCTTAGTTTCATTTGAAAATTTTTAATACTTGTATAATCATTACAATTATACTATCTTTGCAATTTTATTTACAAACTTAACAATTTTATACAATCATTTATTTAATTCAATAATTATGCAAGCAAGATGGGTCCTTGTTGTTGCTGATTGTGTGCCACGTGGCAGGTGAATCCCATCATGCTGACGTGGCATGTGGGTCCCACCCTGTTGACGTGGTAACTAACGTGGCAGGTGGGTTACATCCCTTGTTAACGTGTTAGTTGATGTGGTAGGTGGGTCCCATCCTTGCTGACATGTCGGCTTATTTGGTAGGTGGGTCCTATTCCTACTGATATGGCAGCTAACGTTGCAGGTGGGTCCTATCTCTGCTACGTGATTGGTGATTTAGTATTGATATTGTTTTTATAATTATGGACCTCGCTGGAGCATGTAAAGATAATATTTTTACAAAAAGGATAGTATTTTTGCAATTTTAATTGCAAATAGTTTTTCTTAGCAAAAGTAAAATTGCAACAAAAATACTTTTAACAATATATTTATTAAAAAACCTCTTAATTTTATTCTTTGTGATGTCTTGAGCACGATTTGTTAGTAAAATTTCCATAACATTCATGTACGTACTATGAACTGTCTATGTTCTTTATCCGAGTTAGATTACATGAAAAGCAATGAATTGTAAAAACGAGAATGTTCTGCAATTTTTTGTTCTATGGGGCAAAACTTTTTTTTTTTTTTTTTTCATTTTTGGCATTGAAACGAGAACTCAATCTATATTTCTGAACATGATGAAGAAGAAGAAGAAGAAGAAGAACAACGTTTTGTGTTGCTTAATAATGAGCTATATCAACATTGTTACTTGTTTATTTTTCTGCTGAAAGCTACTGAGAGGAACTCTAATTCTCTCTGCACACATACAGGCACATAATGACTATTAAGCACACCACTGGTTTGAGTTCGACTAGGTTTCATAACAAGTTAACGAAGAATTTCTCTGAATATCCGAGTCATTTATCTCATTGAAGGAATTGCATTATTGATAAGAACGCAAAGTTTACGGAAAAATGTGAGCCTCCGGAACAAGATGTAAGTTTTTCTGTTTTCCTCAGAGGTATTGCTTATTCTGGCATACATTCTTGTTCAAACCTCGAACAAGTCGGTAAGTACACTCTATACATAAAAGATAGTTGTACTTTCTTAGGGGAAACATTGTCCCACTGTCGCTGCTTGGATTTGTTAGGGTGTTCAAGAACGAGACATGAAAGATGAAGCATTTTTTCATTACATATGAAATTATAGTGCAGAAGAATGCAAACATTACATCTGATCTTAAAAGTTGAGCAGACTGCAACATTAGAGTGCATAGGGCTTGAGTCTCTTATGGTAGCGAGAGACTAGAAGCATGCTGCTAATTAACCTGCTCTGGTACTGACTGAATAGCTGACTAGTTGTATGACTATTCTTCAAATTAACCAGTGGCATTTATTTATCCTACTTATGCGACTCAACTTAATATTCTGTCAGTTTTCATGACATTATCCGAGTTCGTTGTTCATATTTTCATTATCTTTCTTATTTGTCTCTGCTTGGGATATATTTCTCTTATCCCAACTTTGTTCGTTGTCCCGTCCCCTTCCTTCATATGCCTCCCCCTGGCATACATTTCTCGGATCTCAACCAATTGTTTTGACTCTGCAGAAATCAAAGAAGCAGTCGAAGGGCTTTCACTAAATATTACTTCGTAACCATCCCGATAGGAATCCATTCCTTCTGTCAGTAGTTGCCAAAACATGCTACCTGCAGCGGCACCCCCACGCCTAGCTGACAAGTAAATCTCAGAGTAAACTGTATCAAGTAACCTCTCTCTCGTTTTCCTGTCAAAACCAGATTTTTTCCATCCAAACTCTGTAACTAGGAGTGGCTTATGGAGAATTGTCTCCGCGTCTTTAATATGGTAGTCAATCCATTTTTCCGTAAATACTCTTTGGGCATTTTCATCAGCACCTGGTATCCTGATCATAAGAATAAATGATATTTTAGTTTAAATGAAAATACCTAGTCTTTGTTATTTATTGTGAGCAAGATCTATCTAAAGTGTAGTAGTTACCATTGATCAGGATACAAGTGGATTGTTGCAAAATCAATGCCTGGGATTTGATTATTTGCTACAAAATTTGTTCCTGTTTTAATGTTTAGATTGAATTGCTTGTTCTCTGGTGCAGACTCTCCATAAAACCCTTCCAAACCAACTTCCAATAAATGCTTTTTGTCCACAGACTTCACATAAGAAGCCATCTCTGTGATCCAAGCCTGTAAAAGAGGTGCAAAAAAGTAGATTAAGATTAGTTTTACATGTATTTCACTGGTTGAAAGTTCTATATTGTATTTTGCAAACATACGTACAACTTGCAGTGACAAGAGTAACAAATATTGTGTTAGAGGTTATAAACATACGGTGATGGAAAGGAAAAGATTAACCTGTAGAGTCCTTCCGGATGGGTCTGAAGTGCATCTAGGCTCGTTCATGAGCTCCCAAGCCATTATTGTATTGTCATCTTTATAAGGAACTCCTGTGATGCTGTTCCGCCTGGTAAGAATAGTCTACAAACAAAATAAAAATATCATTAATTAGGATGCTTAGGTAACTTTCAATTGTTCATGCCTGTTACCCAACTCTTCATTTTGCCTCGTTACCCGACTCTTCATTTTGCCTCAAATACCTGTGTGGGACACTCGGACATGAATTTTAAACCACAAACATGTATTATTTTTAAAATATTGCCGAGTCCGACACTTGGATACGTATCCATGTTGGACATTTCCACCCGAGTCCGGGTTACATAGACGTTGCATCATGACTTTCCTAGACCTTGGTATTATGAAAGCCTTGTGCGCTTATACAAACTTCACTTTTACCATCAAAGATCAAGTAAACCATGCTTTAATATTAAGAAAAAACGGAAGAATGAAAAATAATGTGTACCATAAATATGGAAGATTAATTAAAACTCACTTTTATATGGTTCTTGTAGAATGCCTTTGCCACAGGATTGGAAAAGAAATCATCATCAGATGTTATGCGTTCTCCCTGATCTCTTGCCCAGTTCACATACTGATTCTTCCCTCCATAATCTTTGAAGTTATTCACCAGGCTCATTATCAGCTTAATCCCATGTCTTCTAGCTTCATATATCACAAAATCCAGCCCCTTCAAACATAACACAAACATACTATCAATAAAAAGTAAAACATCAACAAAAATCCCCGCAAAAGTTGATGCATGAATCAAAAATCTTAAATTTCGAAACTGCGGAAATTACATAATAGTGACCTGAAACATTTGTTCATTGTAAACACCAGGAGAAAACTGCAAAGGTTGATATCCACCATCACTAAAAGCCCAAGTTCTTGCAAGTGAAAGACCATTGGACGCTGCTTCTTGAAAAACAGAGGATACTTTATCTCTTTGAGATGGATCAGAAGCCACAACCATTAGCCAATATGCATTGAATCCATTTGCATAGTAATAGCTACCATCCAATAAAAAGTGCCCTCCTCTGCTTTTGATGAACTCATTGCTTGTAGAAACCTGCTGAAGATTTATCGAATTTGCATGGAACAAGAAAAGAATCAACTGAAAAAGGATAGCCCGGGTCCTCATTTCTCTTTAGTTAGAAGAAAAAAAATTATAAAGATGGCTATATACTTAATTCATTATCGAAAGTAAGAACGTTTTGTTGCATGTATGTAACTGAAGTTTTAATTCATGTTCTTTCTGTCTATATGGCTATATATAGGCAAACATATAAAGGCAGCAAGTACTTGGTGACACAAGATATCACATTTTGAGCCTAAAATCACAGACGATATGATCAAATTCTCAAATCGCATCTGTACCACAGAATTTTAAAATCGCATAAATCACACCACGAAAACGCGATGCGATGTGGTGCGGTTCTTTACGATTTATAACTTTAATAAAAATTACTATACATAAACTTATACATAATTCCAAATCTTAACTATCACGAAAAATTAAAATAAATGGTTAACAAACATCAAATTGAATCAATCTTCTAAAACATAATTCAAAATCGCAAATATTGTTCAATAACATAGTGGAAAATATAACTTTTCAAGAATTTAAGTACTAGAAATAGGAAATGCAAAGTAAGGCATGAACGCCATATGAGCTCCAATATCTGTTACACTCCTTTGCAAAAATAAATTCCAATATCTGCTAGTTCTGCAGAGATAGCCTGAAAGAAAGGTAAAAAAATAAACAAAAAATCGGTATTAATATACGATCTAAATATGATCTTCAATCTTAACAAATTA
This sequence comes from Saposhnikovia divaricata, assembly GCA_036435485.1. NCBI lineage: Eukaryota > Viridiplantae > Streptophyta > Magnoliopsida > Apiales > Apiaceae > Saposhnikovia > Saposhnikovia divaricata. The sequence continues at coordinate 58,170,922 of CM071597.1, read as the reverse complement.
CAATGTAAAAAAACTGTAAAACAGACCAGATCATTCAGACCTGCTTATTCCGCAAACAATTCTTTGAAAACCTTAACTCCACTTTCCACATAACAAAACTCTTTTCCTATTAATTTGGATCCAAGAATATCGATGCTTAGAGTTAACATGTAGGCAGAATGCAGAAAGGAAAACGTGAAACATAGGATGTAGGCTTTCACTAGTCGGGTGTTTTTCCAGAATAGACCAGGTGTAAGGAACAGAAAAAAGCTATGGAACCGCACCGTACCTGGTACTGCATCGTACGATTTGTCAAAATTTGAAATTGCAACCGCACCACAGAAAATAGAAATCGCGTGGTGTGGTATGATTTGGTACGGTATGGATGATTTTTGCGATTTGATGCGGTTCATGATCAGCCCTAGTTGATACGAGTTAGTTTTGGTTCACATGAATTTCACAAAAGGATCGATTATGATTATGAGATTACAACTCAGTTAATGTGAATGACGTTAAATTGACGAGAATAAATGTTTTATCATTCATATTAAAATTTTATTGATTCTCATTTTCATTAGCGGGTTTGAACTTTTGGTTATTTAAGGATGTCCTATAATAATGCTTCACAAGTTCCGAAAAGTTGATTAATTTCAGAAAACTTGCCGGGTTAATTAAGCTGAGAGGGAAAATAAAGTTTTTTTAAGGAAAAAAATATGGAAAGGCCCGATCGAGCACTAAAAAGAGAAACATAAGACGTACGCAAGTTAGGTAAATTATCATCACAAGAGAAACGGTTGATAATGAAATAAATTTGGGTGATAATAATATTGTTAACAGGTGGAGCTAATTGAATAGCATGTATGTATGTGTTACTAACTTGTACGTAATTAATAAGTAGTCGGTCGACATGTAAAACTAGCTAGGTAGCAGTAATCATTCTTTGGTTTTCCTTGTTATTTTCAATGTTCAAAACAAGCCAAGCCGATTGCAAGTTGCAACAACATGCATGGAAGGGAATTGAAGGAACTGAATCATCATCCATCCCTTTTCTTATACATGTCACAAGCAAAGCAGCCACGCCATTTATAACCAGGCACGTATGTATATAGATATGGTGTTTGAATGTTTTTGATTAAGGTTTCTAACTCGTAATTTATCTTATCATTTTAACCTAGTCGTCAGAAAGAAAGGGACTGCAGTTAAATATGCATGCATTTGGAATATGAATTTGCTCGAAAGTTTAAGAGCAGCATACGTGTATCCGGTCTGAGTTCTCATGCAGCTGCTTGATCGATGTTCAAACAATTAAAGATTAAATCAAACTGCAGGTGGGCACGTAACCATTCTACATACATACACTGTACTTACTACTATGAATAAAAACGCCGACCCTATACACGTATCCACTTCCAAAAATCTACCGACTTCCAAATTATATCCACTTGTGAGACAAAAAGATTATAAGTAGCTAACTAGAAATATCCATATCTTCGTCAAATGCTACTTGCGTTGCTTTGATTGTAACCCTAGTACTCTTTCTATTTGTTTATCTACATAATCTTTTGAATATCGAATTTAAAGCCGTGTAAAATGTAATTTACTGGTTACATCATGATGAATTGATGATAAGCTTATCCAGGTATGCATTTTTTTTTTTTTTTGCAATTCTTTTAATTTATTCTGTAAAAACTATAAATCGAAATAAAGTCTATACCAAAATACGCATTTTCGAGTTAAAAATGGAGATAGTAGGAGCATAGAAATTTTTAAAATATAAGTGATTTTATTTCAAAATATAAAATAATAAAAGTTATTTAAAATGATAATCACAACATAAAGGTTAAAACTAGCTAAGAATATGATAGGAGCATCTTCATTTAAAATAATTAGTTAAAATAATATAAAATTTATTGAACCTTTTACATGCTCCAATTTAAGATATTCTCTATATATAATTATGATATACTGTTAAGATATTCTCTATAAATATTAATTGTTATATATCACATAACATTTTAGTCAAAAGTTTTATCCCATCGATTCAGATCAAATGATTAAGCTAATCCCAGCAAGTCGATCTGTTTTATCCTTATTATTATTAATAGCCGACTTAAAAAGAAAGAAGCATCAAGCATGCATCATCAGACATTATACTTTTCTTCCTTTGTAATTCAATATTCAAACTACGAATTAGATTTTAACAAACCCTTTTCTTAAAACATACGGAAAGCAGTTGAAAGAAGGCGCGTATAATGTTTGAATGTTAGTTTTGAGTTTTACTTTTAAATATCAAAACCCTCTTTTCCAATATTTCTCATTTCAACATATATAAGCTTTTATGCATTACAATGGGCCTGTTTGGTAAAAACTTAAAATAGGTCTTTATGCACTTATTTTCGAATAAAAATTTCATATTTTAATAAAAAAATTTATACTTATGTTTGAGATTCTATAAATTGCAAAAAAAATAACTTTTTTAGAAAAAAATTAGGAAACTCTAAATTTGTCTTAAAATAAGTTTGACTTATTCTGGAAAATAAGTTTCCCAAATACCCCCATTATATTACATCAAGTTGAGAGACACTATTGTGGACTAAATTTATCTTAAATTTAATCAAGAATCTTTCCTTTAGAAATATTGTTTTGGCATAAAGTAAGGTTTTATAAAATGGAAAAAAGACGCTTTTTCATCTGCAAAAAACATGATATTTTGAAAGACGGAAAACTGGCATATAATTCTCTCAACATTTTCTCCAGATGTGCGGTCTCCTGCTGGACATTCCATTTATACAGTTTACTTGTCACTCTCCGGGCCAAGCGCAAATTTGTGTTTAAAATTATGCCACCCGACGAACAAGGCCCAACATTAAATAAAACAGACAACAAAATGTTTATAAAATTTCAACTTCTTTTGGGCCAACAGTCCAATATGTTGAGTAAGTACAAGGATTTGCTATATGTTATTCTATATCAAATTATAGAATAAAAATTAAAAATTATTATGTTAATAATGTGCTAAAATTGTGTTAAAATAATAATATTATAATTTATATTATATATAGAACAAAAAATAAAAGAAATTATAATTGTCACATCATCAACAAGTGAAAAATGAGAGGAAATTGGATAAAGAAGGATAAACATTTTTTTATATCTAATAAAAAATATGAATCCACATTTAATTTAGAATAATATATTGGAAAGATAGTAATAGTTTAATACCAAAACCTACTTTTTCGTGCTAAATTATAATAATAACTTCATCTATTTTAATTCTTTGACATGTTCATAAATATATATTTCAACATTCAAAATTTTTAAATTAAGTGTGTCATATTATCAAATTTTTAATATTTCAATTATATAATTTAATTATATATATAATATATCGAAAAATAAGTATAATTCATTAACTATCGATTTTTTAATTTTTCAATTTCAATATTATAGTATAAATATGATACAATATAAATTGTATAGATATAGAAGTCAAGCTTGTGAGCTTGCTAAAAAAGAATCTGTTATATATTTTATAGGGCTATTCCAAATGGTAACACTATATATTTGCCTTTTCAATTTAGTACCATCCAACATTTTTGAATTTCAAGTGGCATGATTATACTTTTGGATTCATCCATTTTATACCATTTTGTTAAGCAAACGTTAGTCAGACGTTAAATTATTCTTAATGGTACCACTATACAATTGACTTTTACATACGGTGCCATCCAATATTTTTGACTTCTACATGGTGTCATTTTTCTCTCACTTAGGTCAATTTTTTTTCTGAATTTCACAATTTTTTTTTTGTCAAAACTGAATTTCACAATTTATCTATACATTTTACCCTATAATAAGTCATTGATTCTCTCACTTTTCCTAATCAGCTTCCAAGTCATTAATTAGTCATACATTATATATATAATGTAAACCCTCCGGAAGCTCTGGACAGATCCGAGCACACATTATATATGTATATGTTCATACGGGTTGATTCTATATATTATGTATTAATTTAATATTTTGAACTATTGATCAAAGTTTATTATGGCTCAACAATTGGATCCGAGTCTAAAGAATGACGTGATTGCTTATCAGAAATAGTGATAGTTAGAGAATCAATGACTTATTAGAGACAAAACATATAGATAAGTTGTGAAAATTCCAAGAAAAATTTGATTTTAATGAGAGAAAAATGGTAATATGTAGAAGTTAAAAATATTGGATGAAACCGTATGAAAAAGTCAATTGTATATTGGTACCATTAAGAATAATATATCGTCCGACTAACATTTGTTTGACAGAATAGTATAAAATTGATGAAGGCAAAGTACAGTGGTGCCACTTAGAAGTCAAAAATGTTGAATATAATGATACCAAATGCTTCAGAATAGAATAGAATAGTATAAATATTTTTTATAGTAATGCTTCAGAAGTTGCGAAAAGTTGATTAAATTCAGAAAACTTGGCGGCTTAATTAAGCTGAGAGGGAAAAATAAAGTTTTTTTAAAAAAAAAAAAAATGGGGAAAGGCCCGATCGAGCACTAAAAAGAGAAACATAAGACGCAAGTTAGGTACTTCATTATCATCACAAGAGAAACGGTTGATAATGAAATAAATTTGGGTGATAATAATATTGTTAACAGGTGGAGCTAATTGTATAGCATGTATGTATGTGTTACTAACTTGTACGTAATTAATAAGTAGTCGGTCGACATGTAAAACTAGGTAGCAGCAGTAATCATTCTTTGGTTTCCTTGTTATTCAATGTTCAAACAAGCCAAGCCAATTGCAAGTTGCAACAACATGCATGGAAGGGAATTGAAGGAACTGAATCATCATCCATCCCTTTTCTTATACATGTCACAAGCAAAGCAGCCACGCCATTTATAACCAGGCACGTATGTATATAGATATGGTGTTTGAATGTTTTTGATTAAGGTTTCTAACTCGTAATTTATCTTATCATTTTAACCTAGTCATCAGAAAGAAAGGGACTGCAGCTTAAATATGCATGCATTTGGAATAGAATAAAAATTTGGGTAAGGAAGTTTAAGATCAGCATACGTGTATCCTGTCTCAGTTCTCATGCAGCTGCTTGATCGATGCTAACACAATTAAAGATTAAATCAAACTGGTTTGCACGCGTAACCATTCTACATACATACTATGAATCAAAACGCCAACCCTATACACGTATCTAGTATCTGAAACAAGCTAGCTAGCTAGCTTCCAAAATTACCGACTTCCAAATTATATCCACTTGTAAGACAAAAAGATATAGCTAACTAGAAATATCCATATCTTCATCAACTGCTACTTGCTTTAATTGTACGTAACCCTACTCTTCTATTTGTTTATCTACATAATCTTTTGAAAATCGAATTTAAAGCCGTGCAAAATGTAATTTACTGGTTACATCATGATGAATTGATAATTTGATGATAAGCTTATCGCGGTATGCATTTTTTCTTTTTGCTATTCTTTTAATTTATTCTGTAAAAACTATAAATTAATATAAAGTATATACTAAAAATCAAGAAATACGCATTTTCGAGTTAAAAATGGTGATAGTAGGAGCATAGAAATTTTAAAAATATAATTGATAGTAGGAGCATAAATAAAAGTGATTTAAAATGATAATCACAACATAATGGTTAAAACTAGCTAAGAATATGATACTATTCGAGCATCTTCCTTTAAAATGATTAGTTAAAATAATATAAAATTTATTGAACTTTTTACATGTTCCAATTTTTTTGAGAGGAATGATAAATTTCATTCATGAAAAGATGATACATCAGAAGAGATAATAAAAGCTTCATCATCTAACCGAAAGGTATGCTTAACCAATTCATGAGTCTAACAACCCATAGGAAAGAGATTCCCCCGAAAGTTTAGATAATTACACCTTTATATCCACAAAAAAAGGTCTCGTTAAAAACCCCACAAGAGCAAAACCCTTTGGGAAAAAAACTCAAGCGGGGAAAAAAGAGTGCCATACTACATAAATGGGTACATCATTTAACCAAAAACTAAAAATCAAATGACTAGAAACTTCTTGATTCTTCAGCTTGATTCCTCCACTATAATAATCCATAATCCCGCCTTCATCGATCTATCTTCTCTCCCTAAAACCCAATATTATGTCGTTATCCATCTTCTCTTTATACTTCTTTCCTCCGAAAACTGAATATATCAAAACAACAAATAATATTATGTCAAAGAGTCATTAATATAATATACATTAAATAATTATTACACTCGGTAAACATAATAAAATTGAACAATTTTATATATCTAACCAAAGGAGTCCCTATGGTTAGACATATAAACATCAATTTCTCATAAAAATCTACTATAAAGTCATCTAAAATGACACCAGATTCCAAATCAATAAATGATCCAAATCGTCAAAAAACGACATCAACATTAACCCAAAATTGGTCCACTAAGCCATAAATAAATGGCACACCCTCAAAGGTACAAAATCATGTAAAATGGTACAATCTTACTAATTAATACATATCAAAATAAGAATCAAATCAAAATCGAAACCACAATCAATTCACCCCCGATTATGCAAATTTCAAACATCAATTCGTTCACAGTAAAAATCCCTAATTAAGCCCTATCGATCATCAATTAAAAATTAGTTACAAAAAGCCATAAAAATGGTACAATCATACTAAGCTAATTATCTAATTAAAAGCAAAATAAAATTGTAAATTAAAGCACATTAAAAACTACTGAGACACTATAAAACATCTATAAATAAAATACAACTGAATAAAAAATTAACAATCAATTATAATTAATGCAACTGGACCAGATCTTGAAAGAACAAATCCCCACAAAACCAACTTCTAATTTAATTAAAATTATACATAAAAATGTAAACTAAAAACATTAAAAGAGTAATAATTATAAAAACAATTAGACCCAAAAATACAAAAATCAATTAACATTTAAAGAATAATCAAATAACAGCAAATCAAATAATCAAGTAAATCTAAAAAATCAATTACACTAATTATGCAATTATCAAGGGAAGAAAAGGATACTGATATTTATAACTATCGGGACCACCATCACTGCCGGAATCCAACGATCCGCCACCAGAACCTCCACACCACATCCCTCCACCCACGGAGTCAACACAAATAATACATATCCTTCCTCCCACCGTTATAACACAACCCACCCACCACTCAGCTATCTCGCAATCACCTCGCCGTCCATCCACCTCCCGTATCCTCATCCCTCCGCCCTCCCACCTCCGTTCAGTTACCACCGAACTAATACCAACAAAAACCCACAAACATCAACACCTCCACAACATTGACTACTACAATAATCATATACAATAATCATAGACACACACCCAAAACACACGGGTCAATTTCATTGCTTCTTGATTGAAAGATTTACAAGCCTTTTCTTTTCGGGGGTTTTTGTGTGGTTTTAAGAGATGGTGATCATACAAAGCAAACTATGAATCTCATTTCATATCTATAAATTATTTGTACTTACGAGCGGTAAAATTTTAGAAATATTTATTTTACATGTTCCAATTTAAGATATATATTCTCTATGTATAAATTATGATATATTGTTAAGATAATCTCTATCTATACTTTTTATTAAAAGAAGAAACCCCCGTTAATGTTATGCCATGTATACTGTGGTATGTCATGTATATCGCGGTATGATAATAAATATTAAATTAATTTAATTAATTAAAATGATAATCTTGTTAGCTAAAAATTGAAATAAAAGTCGGGAATATAGTATTATATATAACTTAGGGTTCCATTAATTAATATTTCAAAAGCATTTATAATAGACTAATAAAAAATACAATTAATAATATAGCTACTCTTATATTACCAGAGTGAAGTTATATAAATTTATTAATTAAGAGGGAGTTTCTGCTTTTAATAAAGAGTAAGATAGATAGCTACTCTCATATTACCGGACCTTTATACTTATAAGATAAGATGGTTAACACATGTTATAATCAATTATAAATATTGAGTCATGCTCCTCGGAGAACCTTTAAACGGAGAAATTAAGAACTCTTACATAAATTTCATATAATCGTATCATAATAGATTAATAATTAATACAATTAATGATATAGCTAGTCTTATATTACCAGAGTGAAGTTATATAAATTTAATTAATCAAAATAACAATGTTAAATATTAATTTAATTTAATAGTGAAGTTACATATTAGGAGTTTATTAAAAAATAATCGAAATAAAAGTCGAGAATATAGTGTTATATAGAACTTGGGGCTCCATTAATTAAAATTTTTATTAAAAGAAGACACCCCTTCTTAATAGTATGGTATGTCATACATACTGCGGTACTCCACTAAATATTAAATTAATTTAATTAATTAAAATAATTATACTATATATTAATTTAATTTAATAGTGAAGTTATATACTAGGAGTCTTAACTAAAAATTGAAATAAAAGTCAGGAATATAGTATTATATATAACTTGGGGCTCCATTAATTAATATTTAAAAACTCCATTAATTAATATTTAAAAAGTATCTTAATAATAAATACGATTAATAATATAGCTACTCTCATATTACCGGACATTTATACTTTTAAGATGGTTAACATATATTATAATCAATTATAAATATTGGGTCATGCTCCTTGGAGAACCCTTAAACCAGAAATTAAGAACTCTTATATATATTTCATAATCGTATACTCCCTCTGTCCAATCCATTTCTTTACACTTTCCTTTTTGGTATGTCCCATCCAATTCTTTACATTTCTAACTTTCCTAAAATAGTAAAGTTTTATAATATAAAAATCAACTACATCCACTACTTTCCTCCACTAACTCATTTTATACATTATATAGTGATGGGTCCCACCACTTTACTCATTTTTCCTACTTCTCTCCTCCTTCTTTATATTTTTCCTTGGTCTCCGTGCAATTCTCAAATGTAAAGAATTTCACTGGACGGAGGGAGTATATTTTATTATATGTAGATCAGGGGCAAAGTTGTCCAAAAACACAAGATATATAATTTAGAGACAATTCATATTTGATTGACAATTATAATCAAACACCAATATCAATCACAAAATTCTCCAATAACATCATAAAATTTTTCCAATATTTTCATCAATTTTTGTGAGAATACTCAAGTTATGATATACATATAATATGATATTAAATGTTCAACAACAGAATATTCAAATAATTGCACAACTTTAGAATCATGTGTTTGACTTCAAAATTGGGATGCATGACTTTTAAGTTTAGTTGTAGAACTTAAAAATTATTTATGGCATATGATATGGGCTAAAAGTAAGTCCTAAATACATATTTAATGTGGTATTAATTGTGCCAAGGATGGCCAATAATGAGGCCCAAAATCCTAATTAAATATTAATTTCATAATTAATATTGAGGGTGATTGACAGCTCAGCAATAAAAGTCAAATAAGGATATTATTTCTACAAGAAGTAGACTCCAAGGCACCTAATTCAACATGGAAACAGACTCCTACAAGGTAGGAGTGTAGAATCTTCCTCAAGACAGTGACTTGTCCATCAAGTCTCCTAACCCTACTCTAAATCTTAGGCTCAACGCCTATATAAGGGTCTGATCCCTCATTCTCAGAACTACGTTTTAGGCTTAATCCTCGAATAAGTACATACAAGCCACTATGTGCCCTTACCGCCATAGGCCCGAGGGCATCACCAAGAACTACGTTTTTGGCTTGATTCTCAATCTCGAGATACGTAGGCATTCTGTGAGGATCGGTCAGTCTCGAACGCAGAAACAACCATTAAAGCACGAAACTCACGAACCCTAGCATTAATTATACACAAACCCTAGCCGCAATTCAATAACCTAGATCTTATTCCACAACAGTATAAATATAATATAAGATAATGGTGTTCACGAGCAGAATGTTGTTAAAATAGTAAGTTCAGTTGTAGAATTTTGTAAGAAAAGTAATTACAGCGGTAAAAATTTTAAATTCATGTGCATAACTTTAAAATTCAGTAGCAAAATGATGTACTTTTATTATGAGACATAATAGGTTTTGTAGTAGAATCCTATAATTTTGGTGATTATTTTTTTGTAAAATAAGATTAATAAAATAAATTAAAATTATTGAAGAAAGAAGATTGAAAAAATTAAAATTAACCAATAGCTATGTGAGATACAAAATTAATAAAACAAAAAGATTTTAATAAATGTGTCATTGATTAAATTTCTTTATTTTAATTAATTGAACTAATAATGTAGTTTTTATTTGCAACAATTTTCTTATAAAAATGAATTGAATCTAAATAGTTTATTTAGAAGTAATCCAACGACTAATAATGGTTCTTCAGATCTATTTTTAGTGTTTGGTTCTTTGTTAATCCTGATATTTCCTAGTTATACACCACAAGATTGTAGAAGGGGGGTTGAACGCAATCTTGACTAAAAATTCTTTCGAATTAAAAGAGCCTCAGATAGATTCAGAGTGAACAGATAAATAGGATAACAGATATAAACACATACAACACAATATTAAAAGTTTCAGGTGGATTTGTTGAGTCCACCTGAGGGTTGTATTGAAGAAAAATAATTTGTGTAAAAGTTTACACAGCTGCTGGTTACACGGCTTAGTGTTTATAAGAAAACCTAACGCTCTATACGTTTATGCTCAGTGTTTTCTTCTTGCTCCTAAGACAATGCTACACTTGAAGATATATAAGCTTCAAGTTTACAAACCCTATAAATAAAGCAAATATTACAAAGTCAAAGTATTTGCAGATTTGCTTCCACTCCTTGTCTCCATGTGATACAATTTTGTCTGGATTGTCTTGGACAGATTTTCACTAAATTTACCAGCTAAATTGCTTGTGAGAATAAGGAATGTTTCTTTTTCTTCTTTGTTTCCAATACTGGCTTCCATACTCTTTTTAAGTCTATCAACCCATGTGAACTGTCAGGCATGTTAAGTGGCTATTATCAAGACATTATTGGTTGCTGAGTTTTATCCGTTGAAGTTGACATCGATCGATAGGTTGAATGCTATTTGCTGAAGTGTCACATCCGTTGGCGTAGAATGTTTATCGGTTGAACCATCACTTCACTTATACAGAATTAATAGCACAGCCTACATACAATTAGCTACCATATTATGCATATCCATTGATAGTCAACATGACTTAGGAATACTAGCAACTATGACATCAACAAACTACTTATCTGTTAAGACTTAAGTATATGTTGCTACCTTATCAATCGATAAGCTACCTTATCAACGGATATTTATAAACTGGACATCTGTTGATAAGTTACAAACATAACTTATACAAATATGTTTTTAAGGTGTTTTTATGTTTATCATCAAGGACAACATAATTCCTAACAAATCCAGACCTGATAACTATTATTGATAATTAAATGTAAATTAAATATAGTATCAAAGTAAATAAATGTCATTAAATTATGAGAATTTACCAAAAATATTATGTTTTCTAGTTTATTTTGCAAATATACTATCTTTTCAAATTCATTGCAAATTTACTATTTTATACTATCTTAATTGAAAATATATCCCATCTTCTTCAACCCCCATTATTCTCCAACCCCAATTCTTCTCCTTCTTCTTCACCCACCCCACCCTCCATATTTGAACTCCGCCATAATCAAACTCCAAACCACTACACTTCTCCATGCTTTCTCTCCTCTAAACAAAATAATTATACATATGTTCACTATATGAACACGAAGACATAGATTTGATCTTTTCTTTGTTAGTTGTGTTTGTTGTTTTGTGTTTTTCGCATACAATCATAATAACCGAGATTTGATCCCTTCTTTGTTTAATTCTTGTTTATTGTTGCTAATATCGAAGGCAATTGAGTTGATTATACAGACCTTTAAAGTTCTAATCTTTTTTAATTTCAAATTGTTTACAGATCGGAACTCAAGTTATTTAATTCAATTCAATTTTGTTCACAAATACACAAAGTTCAATTAATTAATTATTTTAATTAATTTGTTTAATCCGTTCATCTCTATTGATCATCGGGGCCGCAGGCCATCATCACCGATATGTTCTCCGATCTTTTGGATTCCGGCGAGCTTCGATTTGTTCTCCGATCTGTTTTCTCAGTCGTATATTTTGATTTTGGATGAATTTGCGTTTGGTTGATTTCAGTTGCATTTGGTTGATTTCGGTTGATTTGGGTTGCTTTGGTAGATTTGGGTTGAAATAATTAAGTTGCAATTAGTTGATTTGGGTTGCTTTCAGATTTACTATTGGTAATTTTGAATATTGATGGGTCGAGAGAAAGAGACAAAGAGGAAGAGAAGGGAGAGAGAAAGAGAGGGTGGAAGGAGATTTTAGTTTCTTATTAGAATGTTGCAGATATGATTTGATTCACAAAATAGGTTATATTTAGTTGCTTTCAAGTTGCTTGTGAAGTTGTAACGATGTCTCCAAATTGTTCAACTAAATGTTACAGAGAAACAAAGTTGATTTTGGTTGGCTCATGATTTATTTATTTTTTTTGTTCTAGTTGCAGTTGAAAATAGGGTTGCAAGGCCCCGCAGGGGCACTCATAATTCTCTATTTCTAATAGTTGTAACTGAATGCAACCACATGCAACTGAACGCAACCACATATGCAACTGAATGCAACTAAAAACTAAAAATTAAATTTCCATTTTTTGCTGCTGCACAGCCCTTATATAGAACTGGAAGTTGGTAAAAAAAATGAAAATTCAAATTACAATTTTTAGTTGCATTCAGTTGCATATGCAACCTATGCAACTGAATGCAACTAAAAACTAAAAGTTAAATTTCCATTTTTTGCTATTGCGTAGCCTTTATATAGAACTGGAAGTTGGTAAAAAAAAATCAAAATTTAAATTACAATTTTTAGTTGCATTCAGTTGCATATGCAACTGAATGCAACCTGCTGCGCAGCCATTACAATTAAGATAGTATTTTTGCAAATAAGATGGTATTTTTGCAAATAAGATATATTTTTTAAAATTATTTTTTTTAAACAAAGTATTTTTTTCAAAAACATTTCTAGATAAGGGTTTATGAAAAAAAACCCTTAAATTATTTCATCAAAATAATATGATGAATAATTTTATTTAAAAAAAACTTAAAAATTGAAATTTAAGATAATTGATCAGAATCCGTGCGATGGCACTGTTTATCTACTAGTAAATATTAATTATAATATATATCACAAAAGATTTTAGTCAAAAGTTTTATCCCATCGATTCACATCAAATGATTAAGCTAATTCCAGCAAGTTGATCTGTTTTATCCTTATTATTATTAATAGCCGACTTAAAAAGAAAGAAGCATGCATCATCATACATTATACTTTTCTTCCTTTGTAATTCAATATTCAAACTACAAATTAGATTTGAGGTTTTTTGATAAATATATATAAAAAAGTAAATTTCTACAATTTTACTTTTGTTAAAAAATGCTATTTGCAATTTTACTAAACTAAGTTTCAAAATTGCAAAAATACTACAAATTAGGGCAACCCTTCCCCCTGCCCAGCCTGCCCAGCCGACTTGACACTTTTTTTTTTTGAGGTGGGGTGATTTTGGGTTGCATGGTCCTGTAGGGGCCATATTCAACTGAATGCAATTGAATGCAACCACATGCAACTTTTTTTTTTAAGGTGGGGTGATTTTGGTGTTGGGTTGCAAGGCCCCGTAGGGGCCACATTTAACTGAATGCAACTGAATGCAACCACATGCAACTAAATTTCTGATTGCAAGTTTTATTTTTCAGTTATCATTTTCGACCACTTTTTTGAACTATATATATATATAGTTGAATGCACTTTTCGTTTCTTATGCAACTGAATTCAACTTTCGTTTTTCAGTTGAATAGGGCCCCTCGCGGGGCCTTGCAACCAAAATCCACCAAAATCACCCCACCTTAAAAAAAAGTTGCATGTGGTTGCATTCAGTTGCATATGGTTGCATTCAGTTGAATATGGCCCCTGGCGGGGCCTTGCAACCCAAAATCACCCCACCTTAAAAAAAAAGTTGCATGTGGTTGCATTCAGTTGCACGTGGTTGCATTAAATTGAATATGGCCCATGGCGGGACCTTGCAACCCAAATCCACCAAAATCACCCCACCACCCAAAAAAAAAAGTCGATGAGCAGTGACCTGCCACGTGGCAGCCACGTGGTAGGTCACTGTTCATCCGAGTTATTTTTTAAAAAAAGTTTTTTTTGAAAAAAAGTTAAAATTGGGTTGGAAAAAGAAAGATAGTATTTTTGCAATTAAGATAGTAAATAGGGATATTTATACACACACACACACACACACACACATATATATATATATAGAGAGAAAAATGTTCCTACAGTTAACTTTAGGAGAATTTCCTAAAGTTAACTTTTAAAATTATGTGATTATTACCTTTTATTTATAAGGGCCCCGCAGGGGCATTAATGATGTGTCTTTTTATTTAGGAAAGTATGTGATGTGTCTTTATTTCAATGGTTAACTGTAGGAAATTCTCATATAGTTAACTATAGGATCATTAAGCCCATATATATATATCTGTGTGTGTGTGTGTGTGTGTGTTTTTAACTTTTACATCTATTTTTACCGTTACCTATTTATAACTCTTTCAGTTTTATACTACCGTTATTTCAATATTACCGTTACCTTCACTTTTTACTTTCTTTATTTTTACTTTTACGTTCTTCTTCTTCATTGTTCTATTATAATCTTCTTCTTCTGCTTCTTCTTCGTTGCCTTCTTCTTCTTTGTTCAATCCTCATCTTCTTCATTCACGGAGGTTCGAAGCTTATCCTTCTTCTCCGGCGACCTCTACTTCTCCGGCGACCTCTACTGTTCCGATTATCTCAATCTGTACATTCTCGCTCTCTCTCTCTATCTCTATCTCTCTCTCTCTCTCTCTCTCTCTCTCTCTCTATATATATATATATATATATATATATATATACATCTCTCTATATATGTATCTCTCTCTCTCACACACACATACACACACGCGAATAATTTATTGATTGGAGTTTCAAACTGATTTTATGATGATTCAAGGCTTATTATGTGTAAACATTTGTTCATTTGTGATTCAAGTGTTTGAATTAGTTGCTAATTGATGTTTAACTGTTTTGTTAACTGCACGTGTGATTATAGCCCTATTATTTTGTCTTAATTTGAATTTTTGTTGATGTGATCAGGTTTAGAAAATGTACCTAATTGTGTATATTTACAATTAAGTTTGCGAGATTATGTCACCTTGTTGATGAGTCGTGAAATTGTAGCTGAGTCGATCTTGTTGTGCTTGTTTAGATGTTTTAATAATAGATTAGTCAAATGGAATGAAGTTTATGTATCATTTAGTGATCTACAATTAGTTTTATATTGTGTAGTCGAGGCCCCGCAGGGGCAGATATTCTCCAATTAAGTTTTCGAGATGATGTGCTAATTGCTGAATGTAACTGTTTTGTTAACAGAAATGGTGATTAGGCATGTTTATGAGTCGGAAACTTGTAAAATGAGTCGATACTACCTTACTTGTTTAGGTTTTGTTATAAGCGACTAGTCGAATGGATTGAAATATATGAATAATGTAGTGATCTTCTATCACTTTTAGTATGTGCAGTCAAGGACCCGCAGGGCAGGCATCTTATAATTAATTTTCGAGTATATGTATGATTGTTTATGAGTCGACAACTTTTCAATGTGTCGATACTATTTTCCTTGTTTAGATGTTTTTATAAGCAAATAGTATTATGAAGTGAAATTTACATTTCAATTATTGATCTTATATCAGTTTTGTACTATATTTTCTATCATTCATATCTTCTTTTCGGATGTTTTGTTTATATATGTATTAACCGTTAATTGGTTGTATGTCTATTCACAGTTTTAAACATGGTTCACACAAGGTTCTCGTCTCCCCCGAGTTCAACAACGAAGTCAGATGTTCCGCCAACATGAAAGATAACTAAGAAATCCAAAGCACCCTTGACAACTAAGAGGGCTAGGGCAGCCATCCAAGATGATCCGGTTTCTGTCGATGAGGCTTCCCCGGGTTCAACGTCCAAAGCTGTACTGCCTTCAAAACAAAAGAAAAATACAAAATCCAAGGCAACAGTAAAATATAAGAGGCCCAAGTTAGCCATCCATGACAATCCTATTCCTGTTAATGAGGTATTTTCTTACTCTCATGTATCCTTGTTTGTGATATCAGTACAGGCCCCGCAGGGGTACTTGCCTTAAATGTCTATTTCTGTAAGGTGCAACCATGTTTGCATCCTTTGCAACCATGGTTGCAAAGGATGTAAACAAGGTTGCAAATGTTGTAAACATGGTTGCAGCTTATAATTATACATTTGTAAAGGCTCACATATTAATCACACATGTATTGCATAATAATGCAGGGGATGGATTATATTATTCCGGTTAAAGATCACAAGCCAGCCAAGCTAAGTACCAACAATAGATATGAGCTTATTACGGTTATATGGGACACATTATCATCGGAGCAGGTTACTCTCTTTGCTACTTGGTGCTTTGGAAATTTTGCACGACTACCATCATTAAAGATACAACACCAACTCATCCACAACCTTCTGCTTAGACAAATAAATCAACCAAACAGTCATGAGATTTGTATTGGTGTTGCTGGAGTGAAGATGTCTTTTGGGATCAAAGAGTTTGCCCTTGTCACCGGTCTTAGGTGTTTTGGTTCAATCGACAAGACGCGTTATGCTAGGCCTGATAACAACTTCAGGGCTACATATTTTTCAGACATTGCACGTGTATATAGGAGCAGTGTGAAGAAGGTTTAAGACTCTCGAGGGTGGAAAACAGATGAGGATGCAGTGAATTTTACAAAGGTGTACTTCTTGCAAAATTTCCTACTTAGCTCGACTTATGATTGTCCTATCCCTAAAGGTGATCTGGACATTGTAGACAGTGGAGATTTTGACAAGTTTCCTTGGGGTAAGGAAGTTTTCACGTGCAATTTGGAATCATTGAAATATGCCGCGAGAACAACATCCAAGGACAATTATTATAGGCATGTTGGTTTCCCATACGCGTTTCAACTATGGTTTTATGAGTGCTATCCGTACCTGAATGGGAGATACTGCAATATGAAAGATGTTGGTTGTATCCCCTGTATGCTGAAATGGTCTGGTGAATATGCTTGCAAGTTCGGAGAAATGTATCAGACGTTGTCATTGACTGCACCAGAGGTATATTTCATTGCGTACCTTACCTACTTCTTCTTGATTTATATGTATATATCATTTTAATTGACAAGCATATTGTTTTTGTAGTTACAATTAAGAAACATATCTCCAACTGAAAAGGAGATTGAAGAAGTACAGTTAGAAGATATTGTTGATCGTGATGCTGCTATTGTTGGTCATCCTCCACCATCATTTCTGGGTGCTTCTACATCTTCTGAGTGACCTCATTCTCGTATGTCACAACTGGAAATGGAAAATAAGATTGCCTTGTTGACTTCCGAAGTAGATGGTTTAAAGAAGAGCATATCTGAGATGCGGTCGCACTTTGATTTGGAGTTCTCTAAGTTGCGTGTCATTGTCGATAAACAAGTATGTGTATCGGATGAATTACATATATTATATTCTGTAGACTTCGATTTTGAAGGCTTTTTTTGTCTATTTTATTTGTTTTGATTTGTGTGGAGTAGGCCCCGCAGGGGCAGCCATCTTATTAGTCAAAGTCAACTAATTTTTATCAGTTGCAACATTTGCAACCTTGTTTGTAAACTTTTGCAACCATTCGACCCTTACATCATTCTGTGATTTGCATTAGTTACAAATTTAAGTTGAGTTTAGTTCTAATCATATGTGATTATTTCCGCTCCACTTGTTAATTATTTTTAATCATATTTGACTTTAGAATGGAAGCACTTTGGACCCTTTGTCGCATTTGAATCAAGCTGCGGCCAATGTTGGTGATTGGGGTAGTTGGCCAAAAAACAACCAAAAAGTTGCTTATAATGATGTAGAAATTGCACATGAGGATGAGAATGTAGAAGATGAGGGTGGGAATTTTGAGGATGCATTTGAGAATGTATCGGATGACAATGAGGTTGGGAATGATGTTTTCAATGAGGTTGAGAATCAAGTTGAAGAGGGTGGGCATGAGGTTGTAAATGATGGAACCGATGTGCCAAAGGTTGCAGTTGAGGATAGTGAGGATGCATCAATGTCCGAAAATGGTTCGATTGATCTCGATAGGACATTGAAGATGGCTGCGATGATAAATGATGATCATGACGATGATGATGTCCATAATGCAAATGTCAATGTTAATGATGATACTATTCCTGATTGTGCAACTACTCGTGCAGCAAGTTTTGATCATGTTGCAGAAGTTGCAACAGATATTGCAAAGGTATCAGTAGAGGATACACATGTTTCAGTAGGGGTTCCAAAAGTTGCAGACCTTGAAACGGATGCCTCTTTTATTGATCAAATATCTGCAAAAGACCTGTATGAGTTAGATCAGGCCGCGATTCGTGCAACTAAGAAAAAAAATTCAATAATGGTAAATCTTATTAGATATTTCTTGTGATATACATGCTTTAATTTCATTACATACTTCTTGTGATATGCATGCTTTTCATTACTATGCTTTTATCTTTCATTTCAAATAACTTGTAGTTATTTACTTCATTTTAGGGAGCTTCTGCTAAACCCGTTGATAGTCTTGGTATTCCACCTGAATCTGATTCTATTGTGCCTATCTTGGTTAAAACTACCCCTGCTATGCCAAAAAGGAGTGTTAAGCTTCCTACATATTTGCAATCACCATTTTTTCAAGATTTTGGTTCGAGCTCAAGCAAAAGTAATGAAGTTAGAAGACTTTGAAAGGGGTTTCTGCATTGGACGACAATATCGGACAGTTGCCAAGTTTAGAAGCCATTAAAGGTTTCACAACTTGGCTGGATACTGGAATGATTAGGAAGAAAAAGTATAGCTTCAATTAAACACACACACACACACACATAGATAGATAAATATTGATTCATATTTTTTCTTATTTGTGTTATTAGTACAGGCCCCGCAGGGGCACTGACCTTAATTGTCTATTTGTAACAGTTGCAACCTTTTCAACCATATTTGCAACCTTGTTTGCAACCATATTTGCAACCTTTGCAACCATGTGCACAAAGGTTGCAACCATGGTTGCAACTTCTGCAAACATCCTTGCAAAGGTTGCAAACAAGGTTGCAGCTTATAATTATACATTTGTATAGGCTCACATATGGCTAACACATGTCATGCATATGTTCTTCAAGGGCGACCTCATTCTATTCGAGGAAAAACAATGTGATCAGCCCGCCTCTAGATTTAGGGGTTCATTCGATATCCCAAAAGATGTGGTTTCATACGTTGGAGTATGGTAGCACAAATTTCACCAACTCTGTAAGTTTTACAATCTGTTTAGTTTTTGATTGCATGGTTTGTTTTTTTATTTCTTGCTAATTGATATGTCCAAAAATCTTTGTGCAGCATGTTGATGTATTTTTTTACCATTTGAGGAAAAAGTTGAAGTCCAACTCAACATCTCCACTCAAAATTACTTCAGTCGATTCCATGTTTCATAGTAGACTTGCTGCTCAGTTTGAAACTTATGATCAGAAAGCTAGTAAATATGTAATTGATCAAGATATTAAGGGAATTGTCAAGGGTGAGATCATGGGTTGCAATACTCTTTGGGCTTTAAGCGATGATGTTTTATTTCCTATTTGGTTTGCTGAGCAAGAACACTGGATTCTTGGGAGATTAAACTTTATAGATATGGAATTCCATGTCTACAATACATTGCAATGTGATGGTGTGAGCGATATTCTCGCAAAGGTAGCCAATCCATTCCTCCAGTTGTTGCCTGCTTATCTCAAGTCAACTGGTTTTTATGATCGGAAAGATATAAATTTCTCAAGCTATGCGTATTCTAGAAAGGCAACTCTTGACTGTTTTGATGTCACTTTGCATCATTCAGAATTTAATTCATCACCTAAGTAAGTTCCAAAACTATTCAAGTTTGTTAAGCTTATATAATGTACACTTAGTTATATTATATTATATGATTTGATTTTTTTCCTTTTCTTGATACAGTGACATCGGGATATACATGTTGTCATATGCCGAGTATTATGCTACTATGTCGGATTTTCCGCAAGGTGGACTAGAGATTGGTGCTCACAGAAGTAGGCTTGCCTTATTGTTTTATTCCTACGGAATGTCAAAGAAAATATACGGCTATGAGAGTGATTCAGAGAACATTGCAAAGGCTCCAACAACAAAAGCTCCATCAACAAAGGCTCCAACAAGAAAGGCTCAAACAACAAAGGCTCCAACGTCAAAGGCTCCAACAACAATGCCATATGAGAGAAAGAGAAAGGCGGGAGATGTGAAGAAATGAGTCGCGACTTTTATGTTATGACATTAAGTAGTAGTGAAACAATGTTGCTGACATAACTATGTATTTCTTTTGGTTCGATGAATTTGATAATTATTGGTTCAAATTTAATAGAAACTTTTTTTTTCTACTATGTTTGGTAATGGTCCGTTGTTTATATATTTTATGCAATTGTTAATGTTTGGTAATGGTTCAATAATTTATGGCCTCAACTCGTAATGTAAATAAAATTTGAGATTATGTGCAATAAGCCCCGCAGGGGCATATTAATAGTAAGAGTATACTATATCGATCAGTTGCAACATTTGCAACCTTGTTTGCAACATTTGCAACCAAGTTTGCAACTTTTACAACTTTTACAAACAAGGTTGCAAATGTTGCAAACAAGGTTGCAACATGGTTGCAACAAGGTTGCAATTCTACTCAAAATAAACAAAAAAAATTTGAAATTTAGAAACTGTTTTTAAAGAGTGTAGTTGTGACTGTTCACATTTTTAAGTTCTGTTTATGACGCACTGTTTCTGGATTCTATTATATGTACTAGATTCAACTCAACTACATCGATCAGTTGTAACATTTGCAACCTTTGCAACCATGTTTGCAACTTTTGCAACCTTTTGAAAACAAGGTTGCAAATGTTGCAAACTTGGTTTCAAATGTTGCAAACAAGGTTGGACCATTGTTGCAATAAGGTTGCAATTCTATTCAAAATAAACAAAAAAAAATTGGAAATTTAGAAACTGTTTTTAAAGAGTGTAGTTGTGACTGTTCACATTTTAAGTTCTTTTTATGAAGCACTATTTCTGGATTCTATTATATGTACTAGATTCAACTCAACTACATCGATCAGTTGCAACATTTGCAACCTTGTTTGCAACCAAGTTTGCAACTTTTACAAACAAGGTTGCAACATGATTGCAACAAGGTTGCAATTCTACTCAAAATAAACAAAGAAAAATTAGAAAATTAGAAACACATGTCATATCTGTTCCATTACTAATTTAAACTTAATCAACTTAGTAATTCAATATTTGCAATAGTATTTCCAACGTAATATGTAAATAACTAATTTGTTTTTTTCAATGACGGACTTCTACAAGTTCTTCTATTATGTCCACATTGACCGCATCTCCCGCATTTTAATTGTTGAATTGGTATAGTTGTCTCCCACGCAGCTTTGCACCTTCTCTTTTTTGGTCTTCCAACTCTGATTCTGCCTTTCGGGGGGTACATTGTCGCCACTTTAATGTCATCTGGTATTTTCCATGTATCTTTCTTACCAACCGGATATACCAATTCTTTATTAGCAGCAAGCATTGATTCTTTTGTGTAATATGATGAACAATAATCATAAGGATCATGATTTACTTTATGCAAAACAGCAATTGCATGGGCACAAGGAAGTTGATCCATCTGAAACCTGTTTTACAACAGAATATATATCATATAAAGATAAACGAAGAGCATGTATTTATGAAATTTCATTGAAACACTATCGGGAATCACCTGTTGCATGTACAGCTTCTGGAAGCCAAATTAACTATAGCTTTCTTGTCCACATTACAAACTTCGAATATCGAGTCATTTGATGGATTCACCTGTTGATTTAACATTATTTTAAACAAGAATTTAATTTGTAGTTTCATTAGAATGACAAAGGTTGTAAAGGTTGCAACCATGGTTGCAAACATGTTTGCAACTTCTGCAACCATGGTTGCAACCTTGTTTGCAACTTTTGCAACCATGGTTGCAACTTCTGCAACCATGGTTGCAACTGATAGAACTAGGTAGAGCAACAATATTAAAGTAGTCAGATAATACCGTCATATTTGTCGAGTACAAGTAATTGTTCTTTAGCATCAGCTCATACTTGGTTGTCAATTTTGTTGAGGTGTCATTTGCCTGTTTTTCCAACTCCACTTTTGTACCAAAGCATGCAAAGACTCTAACATTGTACATATCGGTAACTCTCTTATCTCTGTAGCATTTAGAGATTCTGCAATGTTAGATGTCAAGTTCGAGTATCTATTATTCACTGAGTAAACCCTTGCCCACTTGTCATATCCAACTTGTTCTAAAAATGATTGAATCCTGCTGTCAATCTTTGCAAGTTGGTTCATGTGATACTCAAATTTCTTTACAGTGTATGCATTGGCAGCATTAAAGAAATCAACCTTTATCTTGTTTGAGCTCCTCTTGAACCTACTTTTCAGGTTGTTCAAGAGATGATAAATACAAAATCCATGTGGTACTTCTGGGTATACTCTACTCGCTGCCTTAATGATGCTTTCATGACGATCAGAGATTATTGTCATGTTTTCTCGTACATTATAAGCTTGCTTGAACTTGACAAAGAACCATTCCCATGCCATATCATTTTCTGCGTCCACTACGGAAAATGCGAATGGAAAAATTTACCCCCTGCATCTTGAGTTGCTGCAACCAATAATATACCTCCATGTGCCGATTTCAAGAACGTGCCATCAACAATGACAGTGGGTATGCAATTTATCCAGCCTTTCATCGAAGCATACAATGCCACGAAAACGTACCTAAAACATCCATCTTCATCTTGTTTTGTTATAACCACTTATCCTGGATTTGAACTATGCAACATGTATAGATAAAAGATGTTAGGTCCAATCTGTTTGTAGAAGGGGGGGTTGAATACAAACAGTACTGTTTTATCGAAATTTGTCCGGATAATTTAATTTATATTTTGACAAATTTGAGCGGAATTAAATGAAACAAAATTCAAGTTGAATATAAAATTATATTAACTTGAGGGGTTTGTTACAAATACAGTACAGAATTTATATCTAGTTAATAAAAACAAATTAGAAAATTCAACATGAATTTTTCTAGATTTGTTAATAAAAATCAAGATATAGATTAGGAGTAAAAACTCGCTAATAGTACAAGAGTATCAATGAAATCAGTTCTATCGGATCAGATATTAAAAATAAGATGAACTTGATTTTCTAAATAATTTTCTGCTTCTTGTGCTGTGTTCTTGATGAGAGAGAAGAGAGAATTCAGTTCTTGAAATGTAATATTTTCTGTGTTGTTTTTCCTCACTGATTGCTTCTGTCGATATATCTTGTTATATATCAATCACTGACTCTTTGTCTTCAAATATAACTGCCAAGACAATCGTCAATACAATTTATTCTTCCAAGACAACCAATTTTGTACTGCCAAGACAATAGGCAATACAATCGTCAAGACAATCAGGTTCTTCCAAGACAATCGTCAAGACAATCAAATTCAGATATCTTTGTCTTGCTTTATCAAATTTATCATTCTGTCTGAAGCTTTTTCTTTTTGATCATTATCAAGACAATCAAATTGAACTGCCAAGACAATCGTCAAGACAATCAAATTAGATTTTTATTCTACTTTTTAAAAGCTTTTCAGACATTATCATTATCAAGACAATCGGCAAGACAATCAGGAATTGTCTTGCTTTATTGATTTCTTCACCAATACAATCGGCAAGACAATCTCCTATTGTCTTGCTGTTCTGAATTTAACCTTCAAGACAATCGGCAAGACAATCAGGGATTGTCTTGCTAGTTCATTTTTTCAGAATTAATTAAAATTGATTAATAAATAATCATTTTAATTTATTCTTAATTAAATAATTAATCTGATTTAATTAATCTAATAATTAATTTAATTCAAGAATTAATTCAAGATGAATTAATTAATTAATTAAATTGACTACTTGATTTAAATTAATTAAACAAGAATAATTATATATCCTTGGATTGTCTTAATTCTTTTCTGAATCACTGAAAGTAATAAAAGAATACCACTGAATATTTTGTTGACGTTCCATGTACTGTCTGGTTCATGAACGACTAACCTCAATGACTGTCCTTTAATTTTCACATTAATAATGTGATTCATTTTTCTTCTCATCTCTTTCTCCTTCTTGTACTTCACTGTATACTGTCTGAACCTGTCACTCTAGAAATCTCTGTCTTAGAAATAAATCCACTTCTTTGATGCTATACTGAGGCTTGATCAGCAATCTGAACTTCTTCCAGTGTAAAACATCAAAACTATAGATTGACTTTAGAGTTTTTCTTCTGACAGATAGTACCTCCTGAGATTCCTGTGACAGTTAAAGTTATTTACTTATTACAAACTAAGCTTAAGTTGAGTTGAGTCCTCGAACTACAAATAGGCTATGTCATATGCCTTTCAATCTCCCCCTATTTGTTTGTTAGATGATAACAAGCAAATTCCTAGAGGATTACTCAACTAACTCAACTTAACTTAGTAAAAGATAAAACTTTAAACACAAAGTAAATAAACGAAAAGTTCTGGTTTATATTTAACATTTTCCAGATTCAAACATAAAAGATAAATACAAGATAGATGATCCTCTAGACTGATCATATAATACATTTTTCTATCTTGACCTATCTAAGCTCTAAAGATATTACATGTAGAGCTGATCTTCACTTTGAAGTTTCTTCATCCCTTATCTCTCCAGGTTCAACTTCATCTTCTTGCTCTAGGAATCTTCTGATATTCTCTGTGTCAAATCGTTCTTGATCATCCAAGGTTTTGATCAAATCCTTGTCAAGTACACGTTCATAATCTGACATAAGACCTTTAGGTTTCTTAGGCAAGATTCCAAGGTTACCCCAAAGCCGATTCCGAAGAGTGTAATATTTCTTTTCAAATCCAGTTAAAGCATATGATCGAATAATGTCAGCTACAAAGATACTTTCTTTATCTTCGAATCCTGTAGTCCTCAGCATATGTTCTAACCATACCAGATGAGATGCAGTGTATAACTTCATTGACTTAGAATCAAGGAAACAAGAGTGTAGTGTATTACCCTTGAGAAACTTAACATGATGTGGAGTTTGAATAACTTGTGGACTATTCCTTTGAGCAAACTCCAAAAGTCTTTCATGAAGTAAAATATTCAGTTCAGAAAACCTTTTTACCTTTGTAGACATAATCCACAGTTCCATCAAGCTTCTCTGTTGAAAGATTTGAAGTGACACATAGAGAGAACCCATCGTACGAGAATCAATCTGAATTATCAGTTGATCTGCACATCTATCAAATCCAGCAACTATCCTTGAAATTTCCAGCATCAGTGCATCCATATATTGCAAGTAATCTGGATTGGTCTCTTGAAACTGTTGAAGTAGTTGGAGTAACCGTTCATCATCATTAGCAGTGTTCTGAATAGAATCAAAAATCTCTCTTGCTCTATCCCACTTTGGACCAATCTTCAACTGAATATCCCTTTTCCTTTCCTGTACACTGATTGCATGTAGCTTTTGTTTCTCTGCATCTTCAGCTTGCTTCAACTTCAACCTTTCATTCACTACCTGTCTGGTCTTCTCAAGCTTAGCTTGTCTCATCAGACGATCAGCTTTCTCCTCTTGCAGTTCCTTCTCAAACACAGGATCATCTTGCCAGTTTGAAAGATCTTCTTCGATATCATTTAATTGATGTACTTCAAACTTACTATTCCTGAGATCAAAATCAAACTCAAATGCATCCTGATCATGAGCTTTTTCTTTTCCCTTGGTAGACTTCTCCTTATGCCTCCCTTGTGACTTACTACCTCCTGCTTCTCCTCCAGACTTACCTGCTCGTGACTTACTACCTCCTGCTTCTCCTCCAGACTTACCTGCTCCATCTCCAGACTTCTCCCCCTTAGTTGAGGAATCCTCTACAGACTTCCGTTGACTGTCAAGCTCCCTATTTGCATCATTATCCCCCTCATTATCATCATCATAGTCTTCAAAGTATGCTCTTTGTTCTGGTGTGATATTATGAGTAGGTTTAACAATTTTGTAAAGATGATCAAGTCCTTCAAACATGTAATCATACTTCTCTTCAAGATTTGCAAAAGTTGTAGCATATGATTGAGCAGATTCATGCATTTCCACTTGAAGTTCATCCACCCTATTAGAGAGTCTGTCAATAGCATTTAGTATGTCTGTTCTTTCTGTAGATGCCTGGGAGTTTGATTGTATCAATGTATTGATTGCTGGAGTGAGTGTAGTCTTTATATTGTGGACATCGTCACGAATGATCATGAGCTGATTGTTGACAGAGGTGGAAGAAGAAGACCGTTCATCCACTTGTGCTTTCAAAACTTGTTTTTCAGCCTCAGTTTCCATCAATTTCTTTTGCAGTTCTTTGATTTGAGCCATTAGAGACAAAGTGTTTGTGTCAGTGTGTGCACTCACCTGATGTTCACTCAAGGATATGTCACTCTCCTTTCGTGCATGTGTTTCACTCATATTTAAGGTGGTCCTCACATCACTCAACACTAGCTCCTTTCCTTGAACTGTACCTGCATAAGAAATCACCCTAGCCTCTTCTGGAGAGGTCAGTGGTGGTGCAATGGGAGTTCGCAATTCCCAATCCTCAGTCATCTCTATCAATTCAATTGGATTTGATAACTGAATTTCTTCAGTGATAGGATGACCAAGTTGCCTTTCACTTTCACCAGATAAATCTGCGAGTGAAGAATCCCTTGAGGGAGCCAGGAATGTTCCTCCTGGGAGGGGAGATGATGACTCTATTATACTTGGCAGAGAGTCAAGATTTCCCTCTGAAGCCTGTGAAGGCTCTTCTACCGTAACAATGGTAGGCACAGTAACAATCCTATCGTGCACTCCTTGCTCAGTGTCCTTAGCAACATCAGATTCTAAGTTAATGTTTTCCCCCATTGTGAGTAATAGAGGTGTGCTTGACTCTGTACAAGGTGCCACGGCCCTTTGGCGAAATTCAATAATTGCATCCTGTTGAGAGGATGAAATTAGTAACAGTTCATCGGCCATTTCAATGTCCAAATCCTGTTGGGAGGAAATGGATGGGCTAACAGATGCCTCAAGTAATAGGTTTCTTCTCTTCTTTGGTGGAGGCAGAGCTGTGGGATCACTCACATCATCACTTCTTCTATCATCTCTTTTTGTCATCAACTTGCTTCTGGCTTTAGGTTTAGAGATTTGGTTAGACACAGTGTTTGGCTCTAAGACCTGGGATAGAGGCTGTGGTTCTACAACCTCTTGGTCTGACCTATCAGCCACTTGGGCTCCAGAAATAGTTTGAGAGATAGAAGGTAATACCTGCTCCATTGATGCAGTAGCTGTACCTGAAGGAATAGATTGTTCTATTTGATGTTGATGTTCAGGGACAGGTACATCTTGATGTTCAGGTTCAGTTGCATTCAAAAGTCGAGGAATGACAGGTAGATTTATGAAGTTAGACAAATATGGTGTAATATACACTGGCACATTTATCAACTTTCTATGTGTATCAAGGCTAGTGAATATTTTCTTGGTTTGCCTGCCTGATACCATAGGGTTGTCATTCCTAAAAACTGTTTGTTGACCAACAGGAACAAGATGATTAAATATCAGAGTTAAAAATCTAGGATAATAACATAGAACTTTCTTACCCTCATCAAAATCCTTTCTGGCCTTAACAATCCTGTTAATAATAGTATTCCAAAGTAGATTACCAATATTGATTCTACGGTTGTTAGCAACAGCATAACCAATAGTTTGTAACATAGAGGTGAGTAAGTGAAAATTACCTCTGGCTGAATTAGCAAATACCTTGGAGATCGTGTCGAAGAATGCATCCCATGGTTGAACCAGATTCCTTTTGCTCAGGTTGTTCATATCAATTACTCCATGATAATTAATATCAATGAAGAATTGATAGAGTTGCTCACTGGTTGGAAATGGATCATAATTATCCGCCGGGAGACCCAAAACAGTAGTTAGGGTTGATTCTGTCACGACGTGGTGTGTACCATCAAAATCAAACGAGAATGAGGTCAAGTCTTCAGACACCACAGATTCTGTGCAAATCAATCTCAGTGGTCCTATCTTAATTGGGGCTTCAATCGAAATGGCAGTTCGGATAATTGAATCGTCATTCAAAAATCGTATCCAATGCCTAAATCGATCGTAGGGACAATCGTTCGGATTAAAATAGCCAACCAAATTATGTTTCATTATCTCAAAATTATCAGCCATTTTTAAATACAAAAACACACTTTAATTTTAAGAAAATTAAAACAATTCGAAAATTTTCAGAATTAATAATTAATTAAAATTAATTAAAAAATTCGAATTAATTCAAAGTTGTCAGAAAAATCCCAAAAATTTATATGCTGTTCTCTTGATCACTGGGAGTCTCAATCTATTTTTAGATTTCTCAGAAAAAATCTGAAACTCTTAAAACTTGTAAAATCCAATTCAACTTTTTGAAAATTGATTTTCAGAAACTATAACCAAATTCGAAACTGATCGGTTCAAAAGAAAGACAATCACACGATCTATTCGAATCTGTTCTTGGATTTCAGTTTTGTTGAGAAAAAATCAAGCAGCGTTTCTTTAAAAAAACGTGTGTATTGTATGTATATATAAAGAAAACTCTGTGTAAAGACACGAGAGATTGTATTGACTGATAGTTTGAGATTGTGATTTCTGTTTTTATTTTTAAGTACAAAATAACACTACAAGACAATCGGGTTGATTGTCTTGCCGATTGTCTTGGTAGTGTAAATACTATCAAGACAATCGTTTACAATTCTAATAAATAAAAGAAAATGAAAACAATTTTTTTTTTTTTATTTTTATTAAAATATATACTAACACTACAAGACAATCGGTTTGATTGTCTTGCCGATTGTCTTGTTAGTATAAATACTATCAAGACAATCAATTATTTAACAGAATAATCAACAAATTTACACACACATTTTTTTATTTTTAATTTTGAAAGTAAAGAAAAATACTCCAAGACAATCAGTTGATTGTCTTGCCGATTGTCTTGGTAGTTCAAAACTATCAAGACAATCGTTTGTTTTGAGTAAAAATAAAATGAAAACATAATAAAAATCTGAAAAATATTTTATTAACAACAAAATAACCTTCCAAGACAATCTGTGGATTGTCTTGGCGATTGTCTTGATATGATAATCACAATCAAAACAATTAATTAAACTGCTAACTAAAATGCTAATAAAATACAAATAATGTGCAAAATTAATCCAATTAAAATACACTCTAATATTATTAAAAATATTAAAAATAAATATTTTACAGAAACATGGATTAATCTTTTTACGAGAACAAATTTAAATAACAAAAGGACAAACATTACAAAACATTTAATAAAATAATTATTAAAATAGAAATAAATATCTACAAATATTCTAAAAATATAGAAATATGGAGTATTAAATAATATGAATAAACAAAGTGAAAAATAACTAAACAAGCAAGAAAATTAGTTGGTAAAATAATTATACAAGTGATTTCAAACAACAAATATTCACAGAATAATCACTTGCAAAATTATTAAAGATCAAATTTCAGATATTAAAGTATTAATTACTAGGACTGTTTAACATACCCAATTCACTAACAATTCTAGTGAATGAGGATTCATTAAGCGACTTAGTAAAAATATCTGCAGTTTGATCTCCAGAGCCTACAAATAGTAGTTCCACTGTACCATTCATTACATGCTCTCTTATAAAATGATACCTTATGTCAATGTGCTTTGTCCTTGAGTGCTGCACAGGATTGCTGGCGATTGCTATGGCACTTGTATTATCACATAAAATAGGGATATTTTCCAATACAATGCCATAGTCCATTAATTGATTCCTAATCCATAAGATCTGAGCACAACAGCTTCCAGCAGCTATATATTCAGCTTCGGCTGTAGAGTTGGAAACTGTTTGCTGTTTCTTACTGAACCAAGATACCAGTCTTCCACCTAGGTATTGGCAACTCCCAGATGTACTTTTCCTGTCTATAACACTTCCTGCATTGTCAGAATCTGTATATCCAATTAAAGTAAAACCAGATTCATTAGGGTACCAGATGCCTAAATTAGGCGTACCCTTTAGATATCTTAAGATTCTTTTGACAGCAGTGAGATGTATTTCTTTAGGGTTCGCTTGAAACCTTGCACACAAGCATGTGGCAAACATTATATCTGGTCTACTAGCAGTTAGGTAAAGCAAAGAGCCAATCATACCTCTATAGCCTGTGATATCTACCTTGGCAGAACTTTCACATAAACCAATTTTGACAGCTATAGTTGATGGTGTCTTTGCTGATGAGCACTCCTCCATGTGATATTTCTTGAGGAGTTCCTTGATGTACTTAGATTGACAAATAAATATTCCATCTTGTCTCTGACTTATTTGTAATCCAAGAAAGAATTTCAGTTCTCCCATCATGCTCATTTCAAACCTACCCTGCATTAACTTAGAAAACTTCTTGCATAGAAGCTCATTAGTAGACCCAAATATAATATCGTCCACATAGACTTGGACTAGTATTATATCATTCTTATGTCTTTTAGTGAAGAGAGTTTTGTCTATGACACCTCTTATAAAACCATTTTCTATTAGAAATTCAGAAAGAGTGTCATACCATTTTCTTGGAGCTTGCTTAAGACCATAGATAGCTTTGTAAAGAAAGTAAACATAGTCCAGATGATCTTGATCTTCAAAACCAGGAGGCTGTTCTACATACACTTCTTCATCTAGCCTACCATTCAGAAAGGCACTCTTGACATCCATTTGATAAACTTTGAATCTTGAATAGGATGCATATGCCAAGAATATTCTGATGGCCTCAAGTCTTGCCACTGGAGCATAGGTCTCGTCATAATCAATGCCTTCAGCTTGAGAATAACCTTTAGCTACCAGTCTTGCTTTGTTTCTTATCACAGTGCCATCTTCATCTAGTTTGTTTCTGAATACCCATCTTGTGTCCACCACTTTTCTATCTTTAGGTCTGGGCACCAGCTTCCATACTTCTAGTTGCTTAAATTGATTGAGTTCATCTTGCATAGCAATCACCCAATCAGGATCAGATAGAGCTTCTTCTACTTTCTTAGGTTCCATGACAGACAGGAACCCAGAATAGTTACATTGATTCTGATAAGCTCTTCTTGTTTTCACACCAACATCTGGATCACCAAGAATCAGCTCAAAAGGATGAGCTCTATTCCAAACATTTTGTCTGGGAAGAATTGATCTTGACGATTCGCCTTGTTCTTCAGTATGATGTTGAGTATGACTTGTTGACCCTTCATAATCTCTATCACAGAATTGACTAATACTGAGCAAATTGTGCTCAAGGCCGTTCACAAAAGAGACATCTTCAACGATAACATTTCCAGCTTCTAATCTGCCATATCCATCAGTTTTACCTTTGCTGTTATCTCCAAAGGTAACGACTGGGCCAGCCTTCTCCACCACATTTGTCAGCAGGGCTTTATCTCCGGTCATATGCCTTGAACATCCACTGTCCAGAATCCACATGACTCGTTCAACCTGTTTCACACCCTGCAATGACAAATTGGTTAGACTTTCTTCGGAACCCAAATTTGATTGGGTCCGGAGTACTTAAAGAATTGACCTTTATCAGGCAAAGCAACACTTTTTATTTTAACAACATTTTCTTTAGGTACTGGACATTTAACCCTGTAAACAGCTTTAACTTGTTTTGGTTTCAGCTTGGGTAACCATGTCTTCACCATATCCTGAGAAGGACTTGGGGTCCTAATCTTAGAATTAGGTGATGTTACAGTCCTGGATCTTACATGTTTATTTCTGCTCATTTGCTGTCTAGGAGCATTCTTATCAACACATGCATGATTACCGTTAAAGTAAGCAGACATTATATTAAAAGCACAAGACATGCAATTAGCAGCATCACATTTCTTATGAGCAGTATCAATAACAGGAATAGCATGCATAGAAGATTTGTTGTTGCATTTATTCATGTTGTTACTTCTGTTACTAGTTTTCAATGAACTAGTAGACTCACCATCTCTTTCTACTTTTACAAACACAGTCCTTCTATCTTTATCATTTTTAACAACTTGATTACTTTCTAAGACTACGCCATTAGCTACATCCTCAATGCGCATCTCTTCCTTAATGATTAAAGATGTTGTATCCAAAGGTTCTGCTATGGATTTCTTAAAGAGTGGGTTACTAACACTCTTAAGCACTAATGGTATACCCCTATCTACAGCACTGACACGATTAGGGGTATTAATGCTTTTTCGTCCAATAGCCTCATTATAATCAAACCCAATTCCTACGGTTTGATTAATGGCTTGTTGGTTAAACAACTCTTTAGCCACTTTACAAGAATTAGAAGTAGCACTAACCCTTATTTCTAGTTCAGCTATTGTTTCACGTTGTTGAACCACTATCTCTGCTAGAGACCTCTCAAGTTCTTTTAGCATTCTTATTTCTGATTTTTGTATAACATGGCAATTTTGTACATCATGTAATTCTGATAATTGATTACTAAGATCTGTATTTAACAAATTTAGCCTTTCAATCTCTCTATTAGCATTACCTAGTGTATCAGTAAGTTGATAAATATATTGACTTTCAGTACATGATACCTCAGATGATGTACCACTGGAGTTATCAGATTTTGCCATCAGGGCAAGATTGCCATACTCTTCATCTTCAGAGTCTGTATCATCCCAACTCTTTCCAGCAGCCACATAGGCTCTTCCTGTCTTTTTCTTCTCAGATCCAAAGTCTTTTCTTTGGTGTTGTTTTGGCTTCTGACATTCAGTAGCGAAATGTCCAAGTTCATTACAGTTGTAGCATCTAATTTTACTTCTTTCAACTGTTCCAGTTTTGTAACCTCCTCTGTTACTTGAGGATGAAGAGCCTCCTCTCTGGAACCTGTTATAATTAGATTTGTACCTGAACTTGGGATTCTTCCTGAATCTGAAGTTACTGAATTTCCTTACCAACAAAGCCATGGACTCATCTTCCAACTGATCTAGTTCTTCTAGTGAATAGAAGTCACCTTCATCTGGAGTAGGATTCGTTTGACCAACTTCAACTTCCAGCTTGCCACTATCAACACTACAGGGTTGAATAACCTTATCTTCCACTTCCTGTTTGTTCTCAACAATAAGAGCTGTAGAAGTATTAGCAATTCTTCCTTTTCCATAAATCTCCTTTTGTTGAGATTGTTCCAGTTCATAGGTTTTTAAAACACCAAAGAGTCTTTCTACAGTAATTTCACTTAGATTCCTCGACTCTCTGATAGCTGTAATTCTATGTTCTAGATGAACAGGCATTGACAGTAGAAATTTTCTGTTGATCTCTTTCTGAGTGTAGTACTTGCCATGCATCTGTAAATTGTTGACAAGTTTGTTATATCTTTCAAACACATCTTGAATACTTTCATTGTATGCTGATCGAAAGTGTTCATACTCAGATGTCAGAATTTCCAGTCGATTCTCCCTAACTTCCTCTGTTCCTTCATTCACAGTTTCAATGGTTTCCCACATGTGCTTTGCTGTCTTGTAGTTAATCACATGACTGTACATCACAGAGTCTAGAGAATCTATTAAAATCAGTCTTAAATTAATGTCAAGTCCAGCTTCCTCTCTTTCAGCAAGAGTGAATTCAGAAGAATCTTTTTGAACAAGCTTTGCAGGGGTAACAACTTTTCCATCAGTAACAACTTTAGGAGTTAATCCAAAAGGTATTATTGGTCCTTCTGATAAGACTTTCATGTATTTAGGATTTGCAACCTCGAGGAACATTAACATTTTATTCTTCCACATATCATAACTATTTTTGTCATATATGGGAATTTTCACAGTTCCGACTTTAGAAGACATGATGAATTTTTTAAGAGAGTTAAAAAATTCGGGAATGATTTTTAATCGAGTAAAATGGAATCTTTGGTTTGTGTATCAACCAACCTGCTCTGATACCAATTGTTAGGTCCAATCTGTTTGTAGAAGGGGGGGTTGAATACAAACAGTACTGTTTTATCGAAATTTGTCCGGATAATTTAATTTATATTTTGACAAATTTGAGCGGAATTAAATGAAACAAAATTCAAGTTGAATATAAAATTATATTAACTTGAGGGGTTTGTTACAAATACAGTACAGAATTTATATCTAGTTAATAAAAACAAATTAGAAAATTCAACATGAATTTTTCTAGATTTGTTAATAAAAATCAAGATATAGATTAGGAGTAAAAACTCGCTAATAGTACAAGAGTATCAATGAAATCAGTTCTATCGGATCAGATATTAAAAATAAGATGAACTTGATTTTCTAAATAATTTTCTGCTTCTTGTGCTGTGTTCTTGATGAGAGAGAAGAGAGAATTCAGTTCTTGAAATGTAATATTTTCTGTGTTGTTTTTCCTCACTGATTGCTTCTGTCGATATATCTTGTTATATATCAATCACTGACTCTTTGTCTTCAAATATAACTGCCAAGACAATCGTCAATACAATTTATTCTTCCAAGACAACCAATTTTGTACTGCCAAGACAATAGGCAATACAATCGTCAAGACAATCAGGTTCTTCCAAGACAATCGTCAAGACAATCAAATTCAGATATCTTTGTCTTGCTTTATCAAATTTATCATTCTGTCTGAAGCTTTTTCTTTTTGATCATTATCAAGACAATCAAATTGAACTGCCAAGACAATCGTCAAGACAATCAAATTAGATTTTTATTCTACTTTTTAAAAGCTTTTCAGACATTATCATTATCAAGACAATCGGCAAGACAATCAGGAATTGTCTTGCTTTATTGATTTCTTCACCAATACAATCGGCAAGACAATCTCCTATTGTCTTGCTGTTCTGAATTTAACCTTCAAGACAATCGGCAAGACAATCAGGGATTGTCTTGCTAGTTCATTTTTTCAGAATTAATTAAAATTGATTAATAAATAATCATTTTAATTTATTCTTACTTAAATAATTAATCTGATTTAATTAATCTAATAATTAATTTAATTAAAGAATTAATTCAAGATGAATTAATTAATTAATTAAATTGACTACTTGATTTAAATTAATTAAACAAGAATAATTATATATCCTTGGATTGTCTTAATTCTTTTCTGAATCACTGAAAGTAATAAAAGAATACCACTGAATATTTTGTTGACGTTCCATGTACTGTCTGGTTCATGAACGACTAACCTCAATGACTGTCCTTTAATTTTCACATTAATAATGTGATTCATTTTTCTTCTCATCTCTTTCTCCTTCTTGTACTTCACTGTATACTGTCTGAACCTGTCACTCTAGAAATCTCTGTCTTAGAAATAAATCCACTTCTTTGATGCTATACTGAGGCTTGATCAGCAATCTGAACTTCTTCCAGTGTAAAACATCAAAACTATAGATTGACTTTAGAGTTTTTCTTCTGACAGATAGTACCTCCTGAGATTCCTGTGACAGTTAAAGTTATTTACTTATTACAAACTAAGCTTAAGTTGAGTTGAGTCCTCGAACTACAAATAGGCTATGTCATATGCCTTTCAAAGAAAAGTTTATAATACGATTCGGTTTCATTTCCTCTCATCAGTTCCAAAGCTTTTTCTTTTGATCTCCAAGCTTTTCCATAGTTGACTTGTACTTTGTGATCTTTCTTCATGTCTCTCACGATATCAGCAACCGTGTACTTTGTTTTAATATTTGAAAACTTGTTTTTAATCATATCTGCAATGAGCGATGCGCTTGCTTGTCGCTGATCTTTAAATCTGATCCCCAGATCACATGTATGAATATCATGAAACTTTCTGATGACGAAACAATTTGTTTTCCCTTTCTTTGATGCTTGTAACATCCACTTGCAACTTTTGTCAACACAAGAAACAAGATACTCTTTTTTACAAGACTTTTGTCGATCGCATAGTGACCCAAAACAATATTCAATGTCTCTTTATCTATGTATACCTGATCAACTTCAATGTGCTTATGGTATTTGTTGCTAATGACCACATCCTTGTTCGACTGGTTTTCTTCAACGCAGTTGTCTGCAACTTCATCAAGCACAACAACCTGCCCAGCAATTAACTCTGCAAACTCAACATAGTCCGTAACCACATCCGAAACAGTACCAACAGACTGCTCATAAACAACATTTGATGCAACATCTTCTGATTGTGTAGCCTCAAAGAACAACAAATCGCTTGTTGTGGAAAAAGGCTGGAGGCTTTTAATTTCATTCGTCAAGCATAAAGGGAACTTTGTGAAATCGAATTCCTTTTTCTTGAGCTGCATATAGAACATGAGTTGACTATCATTTGTTATCTTAAAAGGAGGGTATTCATCTCTTACTTGATACTCTATTCTAATCCCAACTGACCCGGGTTCCAATTTCAATTCATTGTATATCATTACAACCAAGTTGTTGTAGTTGCAGTCGTTAGGAATCAACAATCCACATACCTCAAAGTTGATATAATTTTTGCATTCATCCCATACCCCACTGTGTTGGAGAATAACAGCAATGTTTTCCATTTTTCTGCAACCAATTATAACATTAACATTTAAAAGTTGTTAAATGCAACTAATATTGATATATAGTAGTTGCAACTACTGCAACCTTGTTTGCAACTTCTGCAACCTTGTTTGCAACTTATACAACCATGGTTGTGAAGGTTGCAAACAGGGTTGAAAATGTTGCAACTGATAGAAATATTAGAATCTGACTAATAAGATTGGTACCCCTGCAGGGCCTGTTACACAGAAAATAAACAAATTAACAAATCCATAGATGTCATATCAGTTCCATTCATAACGATTCAATAAATGAACAAATGATATTGTATCGTTACAAATGAACAAAATCAACAAATGAACTATTCAAATTCAATAAAGCATAAATTGTATTGATTCTTTTTGCTGAATTTGTACAATATGTCTTTCATATCTAGAATAAAAATGTTGAACTGCCCTAATTACATTGTTAATTGAAATAACTCCCAATTGATCTAGATAATTCATTACATGAAACCTAAATCTAGACCTAAAACCCTCAGCCGATGGTGTCAAAGTCGTCTAGAATGTGAAATACATCCAGCATTTTTGGATCCTTAGAGATCTTCGGAGGTTCTTGTTAAAATGAATCTGGATTTCTATAATATCCAGATTCATGTTAAAAGGCCTTTGCAGATGCCTTACTACCATGAAATACAAAGGGTTTGAAATTTCCCAACTGAACATTCCACTAATGCATTGAGAGAGGATCAATTTTTCCCCGGTTCTTTGTCCCATTGTTTCAATTAAAGACCCCTGCAATGTATAAGGACTTTTATATAATGATTGACTATTGATCCTATGTGATACACTCATTTCACAAGGGTACTTACAAACCTACTAAATAGCAAACACAACATATAATTGAAAATGTGTGCCCCTGCGGGGCCTCTAATTCAGAATGTCACAAGCTACTAAACTCCTAATCTACCTAAGAATTAAAAACATTATCAAATCAGCAAATATATAAACAGAGTTCAAATCGACTTATAGTATCATGTCGTAAATACGCAGGCAGTTGATGAAACACAAAATTACACTCGAACAAAACAGTTAGCGAGTGCAAAAGATCAATACGTAACTGAATTTTATCCGTATTTGTTCCTGATCTTATGTTAATCCTTCTCTACATATTCAATTCAAATCACACTCAAACAATCAATCTATGCTACAAGTCTACACAAAACGCATTAACAAACATACATATATACTTTTGCACATTCTATAACAAAAGCTCTCCTCTGAATTTCATCTCTATCTCTACATCACTGCCAAATCTTCATATATACATACACAAATTAAACAGCTACTGTATCAAATCGGTACGGAACAAAATTTCATCACAATTTTGTTCCTCATCTTGTACTTAATCATTCTCTATATATACAATTCAAACACACATAATCAATCAGCCTATTTTACAAATCTACACATATACATACATTAAACACATAAATGGACATACATACATACTTTCTCATTCTATAACAAAAGTTCTTATCTCAGTTTGGTATCTATCTCTACATTAGTACAAATTTTGAAAAGATAAATACATAAAACACATAAATTCACTTACAAATTTTAGTCGTCGTTGTAAAACTCTTGCCGAGCTCCGATTCAACCTACAAATAGTCGTGAATTTGCCCCTGTGGGGCCAGCAAACTGAAGGAGAAGATTCGAGCTGCGTGAATCGAAGGTTGGAGCTGCGAGTGAATGAGAGGAGGGGGGGTTTGTTTAGTTATAACAGAATTACCGTATTTTTAAAATTAAGAAAAGTAGGTGCCGTACCGCCAGAATTATTGATAGTTGGGCTATATATTTTTAAAATCCCAAAACTTAAGATGGGTAGGAATAAAATAAACTCTAATAAATATGCAATTAATTAAAGAAGATGGTATTTTTACAAATAGAAACTTTAAACCTAGTATTTTTGGTAAATTCCCTTTAAGATTTTAACAAACCCTTTTCTTGTTTAAAAAAAAAAAAACAAACCCTTTTCTTAAAACATGCGGAAAGCAGTAGAAAGAAGGCGCGTATAATGTTTGAATGTTAGTTTTGAGTTTTTACTTTTAAATATCAAAACCCTCTTTTCCAATATTTCTCATTTCAACATATATAAGCTTTTATGCATTACATGAACTTTGAGAGACACTATTGTGGACTAAATTTATCTTAAATTTAATCAAGAATCTTTCCTTTAGAAATATTGTTTTGGCATAAAGTAAGGTTTTATAAAATGGAAAAAAGACGCTTTTTCATCTGCAAAAAACAAGATATTTTGAAAGACGGAAAACTGGCATATAATTCTCTCAACATTTTCTCCAGATGTGCGGTCTCCTGCTGGACATTCCATTTATACAGTTTACTTGTCAGTTGTCACCCTCTGGGCCAAGCCCAAATTTGTGTTTGAAATTATGCCCACCGACGAACAAGGCCCAACATTAAACAAAATTAGACAACAAAATGTTTATAAAATTTCAACTTCTTTTGGGCCAACAGTCCAATATGTTGAGTAAGTACAAGGATTTGCTATATGTTATTCTATATCAAATTATAGAATAAAAATTAATAATTATTATGTTAATAATGTGCTAAACTTGTGTTAAAATATTAATATTATAATTTATATTATATATAGAACAAAAAATAAATGAAATTATAATTGTCACATCATCAACAAGTGAAAAATGAGAGGAAATTGGATAA
The DNA here is from genome assembly GCA_036435485.1 of Saposhnikovia divaricata. Taxonomy (NCBI): domain Eukaryota; kingdom Viridiplantae; phylum Streptophyta; class Magnoliopsida; order Apiales; family Apiaceae; genus Saposhnikovia; species Saposhnikovia divaricata. The sequence continues at coordinate 58,131,383 of CM071597.1, read as the reverse complement.
AGAAGGATAAACATTTTTTATATCTAATAAAAAATATGAATCCACGTTTAATTTAGAATAATATATTGGAGAGATAATAATAGTTTAATACCAAAACCTACTTTTTTGTGCTAAATTATAATAATAACTTCATCTATTTTTGTTCTTTGACATGTTCATAAATATATATTTCAACATTGAAAAATTTTAAGTTAAGTTCGTCATATTATCAATTTTTAATATTTCAATTATATAATTTAATTATATAAATAATATATCAAAACATAAGTATAATTCATTTACTATCAATTTCTTAATATTTCAATTTCAATATTATAGTATAAATATGATACAATATAAATTGTATAGATATAGAAGTCAAGCTTGTGAGCTTGCTAAAAAAGAATCTATTATATATCTATCTATATTATCTATACTAATATATTAAAACAGAAAGATTGAAAGTTTGTCGGTTTGGTTTTTGATTTGATTATCCTAATAATTAAAATAAATAATAGTATAATATAATTAATGGTAATTAGTCGATTGTCTTTTTCATATTTACCTTTAGTTAAAGATATTACATATTATAAACACTTAAAAATATAAGTCGTACCATTTCTTAATAATAGCATAATATAATTAATGGTAATTAGTCGATTGCCTTTTTCACATTTACTTTAATTAGTTAAAGATATTATATTTTATAAACACCTAAAAACATCAATCGTAACATTTCTTTCGATTATTAATATTTACTTTCTAATTTAAATAGGTTACCTTTTTTATTTAAAACTAATAATTTTTTCTAATTAAAGCATGTTAACTTTTAATTTAAAACATAAATTTGTAATAATTAATATATATCCAAAAATATCTCACCATATCTTCTAATCACCAACAAAATATAACAGAAATCTGTATACAACGAATAATAATCATAGATTTTTAGTAAAAAAATCAGAACCGTTAGATCTAATGATTAGATATATCATATGATTAAATTAATTTACTAAAATTTCAATTTTCGAATTCCGTCAACCATATATTTATTTTAAAATTTTATAATATAAGTTTTAAAACATGCACATCATTAATTAAATTTATATTAAATTATTTAAACTAAAATGTAAATAAATTATTGTAAATAATGATTGTATAAAAATATGATTATAAAATAAAATTTATTATATAACAAAAGAAATCCGTGCATCGCACGGTTATAAGCTAGTACTATTATAAGTAAACTAGCCTTTATTTGGTTGTCGATTTGGTATGTTTTTTTTGGTACACTTAATAGCAACCGTTGGATTTTGAAATAGATTAATAAAAATTGTTGGATATAATATTAAAATAATATTCTTTTTTAATATTTAAAATACTTCCATAGGGTTCAAGTTTCGAATCCCATCATCAACATATTATTATTAAACATTTAAATTACCTTATAAACTATTCCGAGAATTCAAGGTTCGATTTTCGTCAACAACATATTACAATTAAAATTTTATCTTATTAATTTTCATCATATTATTATTAAATATCTATATTATCTTATAAATTACTCTCATAAGTTAAAAAATTTAAAAAAAAAATTACCCGTACATCACACAGACTATAGGCATGAAACCTTACATGTTTAAGATTTGTGGAAGAATTGTTTTTGCTGCTTACTTTCCTGTTGAATTATGTAGGTTTTATTAAAATGAATCCAACCTACTTGGTGTATTACAGTTTCTTTTGTAACAGCATTTAGAAATGTTTTTTTATATGCAAACGAGTTATATGTCTATATCATGTGTTAATTCTAATTCTTTTACCGTTTCCGTATTTTGTCTATAATTTCTTGCAAATGCTGCCAGCTTAGTTTATGATATTTGAAGGATGTGTCTTTGCTGAATAATTTATAAGTTTGAGAGAGAAAGAACTGAGATTTCTTTGTAAGATGGGTAGGGCTATAATTTGAGTCAGAAGTCGGGCGAGTTTGAGTCGGGTATTAATTTGAGCCGAGTTTTTTTTTTTACGAGTCGAGCCAGCTCGTTTAATTAAACGAGTCTAATCTTCTGTCTGAACTCTGCTCGTTTAATTTCACGAGCCGAGCCGAGCCGAGCCGAGCCGAGCCTAGCCGGCTCGTTTAGCTAAACGAGCCTATTTAAACGAGTCGGGCGAGCCAACTCATGTAAAATTACACTTAAACGAGCCTAATCTTCTACCCGAACTTGACTCGTTTAATTTCACGAGTCGAGTCGAGCCGGCTCATTTAATTAAACGAACCCGATATTATGTTCGAGCTCGGCTCGTTAACGAGCTCGAACCGAACCGAGTCCTATTAAACGAGTTTGAGCCGGGCGAGCTCCCGAGCTACCCGACTCGAATTACAGCCCTAAAGATGGGGGTTAGAATCCACCACCAACATATATCTGTTATTTGTTAAACACCTTGAGTTAAGGTTCTGATATGGGCTGAAAATAAGCCCTAAAGGTACATTTAATATGGTATTAATTAGACCCAGTATGGTCCAAACGTGGGGCCCATTAATGAGGTCAGAATCCCTGTTTTAATATTAATTTCGTAATTAATATTGGGGGAAATAAACGACTCAGCAATAAGAGTTGGATAAGGATAATATCCCCTTCAGACTTAGCCACCAAGGCATCAATTCGATATGGAAACTGATTCCTATAAGGAATAGATCTAGAACCTTCCTCAAAGACTTGTCCACCAAGTCTCCAAATCCTACCATAATTCTAAAGCTTCTCAAGCCTATATAAAGGGCCTGACCCCTCATCTCAGAACTACATTTTCTTGGCTTGATTCTCTAATACAGAGATACGTAGGCATTCTGTGAGGACCGCTTAGTCTCGAACGCAGAAGCAGCCATTAAAGCTCGAAGCTCAACCATCCTTGCATTAATTACAAATCGTAACCTAGTTTTTATCCCATAACATTTGGCGCCGTCTGTGGGAAAAAGACATCAACCATGGTTACCACTCGAAGAACAACACCGGTCTCAACCGAGGCTACCTCTGGAACCGTCGTTCCACCAATCACTGCTCCTCCTGTTGGTACAGAGCAAGGGTCTGTACCCCCATTGACGGAAACAAACCCTCATATTCAGATCTCTCAACCACAAGGGACGAATCCCCTTGTTGAAGGACCTCAGCCAGTAATCGTCCCTCTAGGACAAGAGACTAACCCGCTCCAGATGATAGTCTCTTCTCTCCCTCTGAGTAGCCGCCCGCCGCTTCACAGTCTCTCCACTTCTTCGCTCCCTGTCAACACCAACCCACTGTATGGGCTGCCTAACTACCCCCAAGATCCAAGGGATCCAGGACTAAGCGGTCATGCTCGGCTGATCCATGGGCAACAACAACCCCCTTATCTTAGAGGCCCGGCCCCTCCTGAACCAGGATACTATGATTACTCTGGTCCTTATACTGGAGACTCGTCGTCTGAAGACGATGATCGAGACGAAGCCCCAAGGAGGCGACGTGCTAGTAAGGAACCTCTGAGGAGGAATCCATCAAACCGTGATGGTCCTTTAACAATTGCAGACAAAATTAAGGTTTATGAAGCCGAGATTCAGAAGCTGAAGGACGACCAAGCAAGGGAGCAAGAGAGACAGAACCCTAATCAGACTCGACCTCCTCCAACTTCAGGAGGGATTCCCTTCATAGATTTGGAGAGGTCTTCAAGGAGACACCGAAGGGCTGAAGCCCCAACCAGAGGAACTACAAGGGTGGAACTCCCCAAGAGTAACCCCAAAGATCTGATGCTACAAGGAGATCTTGATGATCCAACCCCTCCATTCACTGAGGAGGTGATGAATGCACATATCTCCCGAAAGTTTAAGATGCCCATAATCAAAGCTTACGATGGAACGGGGGATCCCGCAACTCATGTGAGAACGTTTACAAGCGCATTGTTACTGCAGCCTGCTAACGATGCCCTTAAGTGTAGGGCGTTCCCCAAACCCTGTCGGGCATGGCGCAACGTTGGTATAGTCGTTTACCTCCAAACTCGATTAGCTCTTTCAAGGAGTTGAGTACCGCTTTTGTCAGTCAATTCATTAGCGGAAGAATTCATGAGAAAAGCTCCGCATCCCTTATGTATGTAACACAGGGAAAGAATGAGAACTTAAGAGATTATATCAAGCGATTCACTAAGGAGACCCTGAATATCACTGATTTGGAAAATAAGGTGGCCATGGTAGCCTTGCAGCATGGAACCACGGATCTCTTTTTTAAGAGGTCGTTGGCAAAACACCCCCCTGAAAGCATGGATGAACTTCAACGAAGGGCGGACAAGTATATAAAAGCTGAGGACAGCATCAAGAAGGAAGCCGTATTGGGCAATGGAGGGAACAACAAGCGGAAGCAAGAACAAGAGTACGATGCTAGGGACAAGTATCCCCGAACTAGCAGAGACTCTGAATCTGCTCCAAAAAAGAACTCAGGTCCAAGGTTTTCCGAATATGCCAGGCTTAATGCTCCAAGAAGCCAGATCCTGTTGGACATTGAAAAGGAAAAGGACTTCCGATGGCCAAAGCCACTTAGGGGAGACCCAGCCAAGCGGAATAAGGAGCAATACTGCAGATTCCACAAAGATGTGGGACATGACACCGACGATTGTAGGCAACTCAAGGATGAGATTGAGTTCTTGATACGAAGAGGAAAACTAAGTCAGTTCACCAAGGGTGATGACCGTGGGAACCAGAGAAGGGACAATGACAGAAGGGACAATGAAAGGAGAGATAATAACAGGAGGGATGACAACCATGACCGCAATCCACAACCTCGAAGGGCAGTTATCAACATGATCTGGGGAGGCCCGACAGCAGCTGGCACAACTAAGAATTCCCGAAAGGCTTATGCTAGAGAAGTAATGCACATTGTGGGAGAAGCCCCGAAGCGTGCTAAAACCGAGATGGTGATTGGTTTCGATGATTCAGACTTGGAAAGGGTGAAGTTCCCCCATGACGACCCGCTGGTCATAACTCCTGTGATTGGAAACTCAGAAGTAAAACGAGTCTTGATAGACAATGGGGCTTCTGTGGATATTTTATTTCATGATGCATTTGTGAAGATGGGATACAACGACTCTCAATTGACCCCTACAAACATGCCTATATACGGGTTTAACGGAGTGGAGTCCAACATTGAAGGGACTATTCAGCTACCCGTGACTATTGGACAGGAGCCTAAAGAGGCGACTCAGATGCTGAACTTCTTGGTGATCAAGGCAGCCTCAACATACAACGCAATCCTTGGAAGGACTGGACTTCATGCGTTTAAGGCTGTGGCCTCTTCCTATCATATGAAGATTAAGTTTCCGACACGGAATGGTGTCGGAGAACAGAAGGGTGATCAGAAGATGAAAAGAAGTTGCTATGTAGCCGCGCTGAGGGCCGATGGAGTCGGGGGGCAGGTCCTTCCGATTGAAGACATGGATGTCCGCGATGATGAAGAGCATAGAGGGAAGCCAGCAGAGGATTTGATTCCCATACCTTTAGAACCTAATGATCTCGAAAAAGTTACTTATGTTGGAGCATCTCTGAAAGAACCCCTGAAGGGCAAGTTGATAGAATTCTTACAGAAGAATAGCGACGTGTTCGCTTGGGCAGCAGCTGATATGCCAGGGATTGACCCCCAACTCATAACTCACAAGTTAAATGTTGATCCCAAAAGGAAGACAATAAAGCAGAAGAAGAGAAACTTTGCTCCGGAAAGTCAAGAGGCCATTAGGCAAGAAGTGGATAAGCTCTTGGAAGCTGGTTTTATTGAAGAGATTCAGTTTCCCGAATGGTTAGCAAACCCTGTGATGGTCAAGAAAGCGAATGGGAAGTGGAGGATGTGTATAGACTTCATTGACCTGAATGATGCATGTCCAAAAGATTGTTTTCCCCTCCCAAGGATTGATATGTTGATAGATGCCACAGATGGACATGAGATGTTAAGCTTCATGGATGGATTCAGCGGCTATAATCAGATTAAGATGCACAAGGATGACATCCCTAAGGTATCTTTCATAACTGACTTTGGTGTCTTCTGTTATCTTGTTATGGCTTTTGGTCTAAAGAATGCAGGAGCTACTTACCAACGATTGGTGAATAAGATATTCGCCCATCTGATTGGAAAAACCATGGAGGTATATGTTGATGACATGTTAGTCAAGAGCCTACTCAAGGCTGATCATATCAAGCACCTCGGAGAGGCATTTGAAGTGCTGAGGCACCATAAGATGATGTTGAATCCCTCCAAGTGTGCCTTTGGCGTTGGATCTGGAAAGTTTTTAGGACTGATGGTTTCAAAGAGAGGCATTGAGGCCAATCCTGACAAGATCAGGGCGATTTTAGACATGGAGCCACCACGCTCTATAAGAGATGTGCAGAAGTTGACAGGCCGAGTTGCAGCTTTAGGAAGATTCATCTCCAAGTCTGGTAACAAATGCTTGCCTTTCTTCCAAGCGTTAAAGAAGGTGAAAAATTTTGAGTGGACATCTAAGAGCCAAGAGGCCTTTGAGCAACTGAAGAAGTACATGGTTGAAGCCCCGTTGTTGACCAAACCAAGTCCTGGGGAGATTCTTTGTCTATACCTGGCGGTATCCGAACAAGCCCTGAGTGCTGTCCTTATTCGGGAAGAGGAGGGAGTCCAGAAACCTATCTACTATGTGAGCAAAGTGTTGCATGGGGCTGAGTTGAATTACTCACCCATAGAAAAGTTTGCTTTGGCATTAGTAACCGCCTCAAGGAAGTTCAGGCACATAAGATTCAAGTTCTGACAAACCAGCAGTTGAGGAACATATTGCATAGCCCTAAGGCCACCGGAAGGCTAATCAAATGGGCGATTGATTTAGGAGAGTTTGATATCACATACAAGCCTCGAACAGCTATCAAGGCTCAGGCATTGGCTGACTTCGTGGTTGAATGCACTATTAACAACCAAGAAGTCGGGGGGCAAGAGATAATGACTACCCCTGGGCAGGAGAAAAAAGAGGAAGAACTTACACCTGATCTGAAGGAATATTGGGTGCTCTATTTTGATGGAGCATCAAAAACAAAATCTAGTGGTGCAGGTTTGGTTTTGCAAAGCCCCGATGGGTTCACAATTGAGTATGCTTTAAAGTTGGATTTTCCTACTACCAACAATGAGGCGGAGTATGAAGCATTAATAGCTGGTTTGGGTTTGGCCAGAATCATGAGGATCAAAAATCTCAAAGTTTGTGGAGATTCAAGGCTTGTGGTATCACAAGTAAATGGTGAATTCGAGGCTAAGGATGAGACTATGGCAAAATACTTGAGAGTAGTAAAGGCTGTTATGTCCCAGTTTGAGGAGTGCTATGTTGAGCACATTCCAAAAGAGGAAAACATTAAGGCCGATGCCCTGTCTAAATTTGCTTCTTCTGAGATAGAAAATTATTCTAGGAGTGTCTATTTTCAGGTCTTGAAGGCCCCGACCGTTAACTCAAAGTTATTGGCACCGATTGATGTAGGATGCTCTTGGATAGACCCCATCAAGGCACACCTTGAAACTGGATGGCTCCCAGACAATGCCTTGGAGGCACGAAAACTTTCAGTAAGAGCATTGAGATACACTTTGATTGAAGGCATTCTGTACAAAAGGTCGTTTGTCATCCCATACTTGAAGTGTTTAAGGCCTCAAGAGGCAAGAGAAGCATTGGAAGAAGTTCATGAAGGGATCTGTGGGCAACACTTGGGGGGCAGAGCCCTAGCTCACAAGATAATTCGTTTAGGGTTCTATTGGCCGGAGATGTTGGCTGATGCACAAAACTATGTCAAGAGATGTGAGAGATGCCAGAAGCATGCCCCAATTGTGAGGCAACCGCCTGAGATCTTAACTTTAATTAACTCTCCCATTCCATTTGCGATGTGGGGGATGGATATACTTGGGCCTTTTCCCATGGCTTCAGCGCAAAGGAAATTCCTAATAGTGGCCATTGATTACTTCACTAAGTGGATTGACGCTAAACCTCTGGCCAAGATAACCACCAAGCAAGTTTCCCAGTTCTTTTGGGAGAACATAATTTGCAGATACGGAATCCCACGAATCCTTGTAACAGACAATGGGACACAGTTCAATAATGAAGAGTTCAAGAAGTATTGTGAAGAGAATGCGATTGAGCTCCGTTTTACCTCAGTAGCACACCCACAAGCCAATGGGCAAGCTGAGGTAGCTAACCGAATTATCCTTGACGGACTGAAAAAGAGGGTCGAACGCTCTAGGAACACTTGGGTAGATGAATTGTTTCCCATACTTTGGGCATATCGTACCACTTGTAAGGTAACAACTGGAGCAACCCCATTTTTGCTGGCTTATGGAGCTGAGGCAGTTGTACCTTTAGAGATCATGCAAGCATCACCTCGAGTTGAGGCATATGAGCCAGAAACTAATGACGAAGGAATGAGACTTGCCCTTGACTTAATTGATGAAGTTAGAGATGAAGCTAATGCAAAGAATGCTGAATATCAGAAGAGAGCCTCTTTTCACTACAACCAGAGAGTTAAGGAAAGATTCTTTCGACAAGGCGACATGGTTTTAAAGAAGATTGAAGCCTCAGGAGTTGGCCAGAAAGGGAAGTTAGCACCAAATTGGGAAGGACCATATCTAGTCAGAAAGGTGTTAGGACGAGGATCCTACAAGTTAGAAACCTTGGACGGGGTTGAGGTGCCCCGAACTTGGCATGCTGTAAACCTCAAAGTTTATTATGTTTAAGTTCTTTTGACAAAGGCTTGAACTTTTATCTATTTATTAGGAATAAGGTTCGAATGAAACCATTCTAGAGCATGTTGCTCCCAGTAGGAGATAGAGTATTTATGTAAGGGTTGAACCCATTCTATTGATATCCTTTGACAGCATAATGGAATTTATTCTGTTTTCTCTATGAGTTATTTCTCCTTGTTAAAATAAACACGAAAGGTAAACGTTGAACTAGCTTGTGAGTTTAGTACCAGCCAGGGGGCCAAGTACTCGAAAAATTCTAAAGTTTAACGAACTATAAGCAAAAAACGAGAATATGGAAACAAAAGAAACTAACTACATAAGTTAAGTCATAAACCCCGAAGGGCAAAAGTTCAGAATAAATAAAGATAAAAAAACAGAAATAAGCCACGCAGGGCCATCTATGCATCTAGGTCATCAACTACAACATCTCCCTGGGTAGAAGGAGGATCTGCTGCCTCTATCCCGGGAGAAAAAGGTGGATCCTGAGTGGGCTGAGAGTCCCCATCCACAGCTGTCTCTGTAGCAACCTCCATAGCAGCTGTCACTCCAGGGATAGCAGGAACCGGGAACCTCTCCAGGGACACCCCCTCAATCTTCCTACTCAGTTCCTCGATGATCTCCTCCCAACACTCCTTGAAGGTACCAGGAAAGTTTGCATCATACTCGGCATTCAGGACATCTTGAAAGTCCTTAGAAGCCTTGTAATCAGCAATGATGTGTTCCCTGTTCTGCTGCACCTCCAGCTGTAGCTTCCTGTTCTTCTCCTTCTCAGCAGCCAGCTCCTTCTCCACCTCCCTAAAACGAGCAAAGTTTGCCTCAGAGGAGTCAAAATATCTGTCTCTGTCCCTCTCAGCTATAGTCTTATCAGCACGTACCTCCTTCAGGTTATGAACAGCGGCCTAAAGGTAGGCGTTCATCTGCAAAGAAAACAAGTGAATAAGGGAAACGGAAATACAATTAAATTAAAGAAGTTGAACAAGAAATTACCGAAGCAACAGCTTGGGCCCCAAGAAGCTCAATCTGCAAGTCATCAGAGGACTCCACAATGTGGACCCTATCTCGTGGAGTAACCACGCTCCTGGACCACTCAGCTGCAGCCCTAGAGTCACCTACAGCTGTGTCCCTATTGCATAAACCCCATCCCACTGTAAAGGGAGTGAGGTCTTCCTCAATAGGAACTGGCTTTTCTTGAAGAAAAGCAGGAACACGCTCCACTGCGGGAGAAGCATCATCAGTCCTGGCCCTTTTGGCCCTAGGGTTCTCTGTTACCACCCTAGCGACAACAGCAGCCTCCCTCTGCTTAAAAATTGCTCCCAGAGCAGCTTTGGCTGCAAAATGATTACAAAAATGTTAGAAAGTTATATCTAGCATAAAATGTTAATAAAGCAAGAGGTGAGAATTTCAAGTTAATTACCCTCAGGGCCCAAATCGCTTAGCCCATGGGCCAGCAACGAATCTTCAGAAATCAAATTTGCACATTGATGCAAATTATCAAACGTTAACAAAGCTATGGCAGCCTCTTCTTCCACGCCCAATTTTATACTCCTGACAGGCCCATCAACGGCTCTGCAGAAATTGGGCCGAAAATAGTTGTCCCAATCATCCCCATCCAAAAAGATATAAAACCACTCCCTCTTCCAATTAGGAAGGCAATCAGGAGCGGAATCCGAAACAAAACAAGAACGGGCTAAAGAACGATGTTGGATTTTGACCCAGCCCGAATTGTCAGAAGAATTGACAAATTTGAATAAATATCGAAAAACAAAAATACTGGGCTCAATCCCATGTTTCTTACATTGGACCATGAAACAATAGATAAAACGCCATGCATTTGGCATAAGTTGGGTTGGACAAACCCTGGCTTCGGCCAAAAGACGGCAAACAAAAGGAGGAGGTGGAAGGCGGAAACCAGCATAAAAAGTCTCTTTGTAAACCCTAATGGCCCCAGGCTTTGGGTGACAAGCCCTTGTTAGTGTATACTGAAAATATTTATTTGAAGTATTTACATTTATTTCTGGCCGGTTTAATTGAGAATCATTTAAATGTTTACATGTTGTCTAAATATTATATATTGTGAATAATCTAGTATCAAATGGGATACAGAATATTAGATCTTTAAATACGGTTTATATAATATAATAAGGTTCACAGCACAGGTGGAGTTAGACAATCCACTGGAATGGCTGTAGTATTATTTAGATTAGTTTATATTGACTAATAAATAATACTAGTATACTTTGTGTATATTGAACAGGATCAAATTTAGAATTGTTCCCTTATACTGATTAAGAAGGTGAACTAAGATTCTATGTTATTATTAATGCTTAGGTTCTTAATCCAGATATAGTAATTGACACGTATATATTATTTACATGCTTTGATTTATATATGAAATAATTCTTTTGATTTATTTCATTATATTTTGGGTGATGAAATAATATATATGGTGAATATTATTTATTGAAGGAATCCATGTCCTGATAATATTCGGGTTAATGATGTCCCCTTGAAAGCTCAAAAGATTTAATTATGTGAAACCCTGCAGGTGGATTTATTCCGGCATAATTAAATAAAGGTTGAGTGGATAATCAAGGATAAAAGATATTAATTAAATGAATTATCAGTAATTTATTTAATTAATGGACATGCGATATTTTAAACATGGGGAATTTAATAAGCAAATAATATTGGAACCGAATTAATTAATTAAATTACGGTATTAGGAAAGGTAGTGCAAATATTAATTCTTTAGTGGATTGAATTAATATTTAATTACATTGGGCTAGGCTCAAGATGTAATTAGAAGGCCCAACCTAATTGTCCATGATCCCTATTGTAGCCTATATATATTCCTATTCTTTTCTTGCTGGGGGCTGGTCGAAAAAAATTGGTAGCCACCCAGGAGCAAGAAGAGAGGTTAACTTGAGAAGACGAAGGCCACACTTCGCTCAAGGGAATTTGGGAATACAATAGAAGAGCGTGGAATCAACCGTTAACAAGGTGATTTTTCTATTCGTACTCGTTAATTTAGTGTATCGAAATTCGCAGTGCCAAGATCTGATTGTCCCAACAATTGGTATCAAGAGCCTGGTTCATTGGTTCTGCGAATTTTGATACGATGTCCATGTCGTAATTATATATGCATGTGTATAGTGGTGTGCTTGGATAATAATCTTTTGCAGGTTGTTTAGTATCCACTATTATGGCCATGTAATTTTAATTATGTGTTTGGATCCCACGTGGTTTAATCGTGGTTGTAAAACACGAGGGTTGATCGTGTTAGAATAGATTTACAAAATTAGTTTTGTATTAGATCTGTTTTGTATGTAATTGTTTGATGGATTATGTAAAAATCCGGGTATTTTGTAACAATTATGTGCGATCGGAAATCAAATCGGAGACAAAATTTTATCCGCTGCGTAGCTGCTGGTTCGATTTGTTTTTAATTAAGTAGTCGACAGAACTGCTGCTGTTCGAATAAGAAAAACAAAACAATTCTGGCGACAGAGAAGAAGAAAAAGCGCGTGGAATTCTGGACAAAGTGTGTAACGCAGGTCTGACCTGCGTTACAAGAAGAAAAGGGTCTGTAACGCAGGACAGGCATGCGTTACAGGATGAAAAAGGTCTGTAACGCAGTGTCCGAATGCGTTACAGGGCAAAACAGGCAGTAACTCCAGTGCAACCTGCGCAACAGAAGATTTATGGCAGAAAAATGTTTTTTTCAGCAAAATAAAGGGCTGAAAATTTATTTTTTTTTCAAGGGGCCATAATAGTGGTTTTAAATTATATTTTTTAATTTTAATTCCGCTATTTAATTTTTTAATTATTGCTTTAAATAATTATTATGTGTGTTGATAATTATGTGTGTAATTTTTAATTGCATGTTTAACATAATTAGGACGACATGGACATTAATTTTATTTATTGCTTTAATTTTATGATGCATGCTGCCATGTTATGTGTTCTTTGTATTGTTATTTTTATAACATGTGGACCTCGAAAAAATAACATAGGGCGATGCATCTAGATAAAATTCCTCAATTTTAAATAAAAATTCTAAGTGGGTGAGGGAATTAATTAGGAATTAAATCCCAAGGTCTCCATTATTGTTTGTATGTAATTTGACACCGAGACGAATATAAATTATACACATGCCACCCATCGTGGCGTATGATTTATGGTGTCAGGTAGTGTTATGGATATTACTAGAACAAACTTCCTAAATTAATTACGAATATTGAAAGGTATACATGCCACCCATCGTGGCGTACCAAGTTTCATAGAATTCGATTAATTAGAAGGGTACCACTGATTGAATATAGATTTTCAATATTGAGAGAAAGGATGATTCTGTCTAGAAAGGGGTCTTAAGTGATGCCTCTTGACAATGCTCCCCCCGATCTGGGAATTATCCTATTATCGATTATTGATTTGAAATATTTAATGGTGGTATCCAGTCTTTTTATTAATTTAAGATTTAATAATGGTATACACTTAGCTATGAAAAATAATATATAGTCCACCCTAACGTGGCGTATTATTTAGTAATAGGACCGAAGTAATATTTAAACGAATTTAAGTGGTATATATGTCATCCATCGTGGCGTACCAGATACTTATGGTGTTTAAATATTAGTGCATTAATTTTAATTAATTGTTAGAGGAAACCAATAGGATTTAAGATTTATGCAACTATCTGATTATGTGTTACATGTATGATTCTCAGGATTAGATCACTATGGGCTTTAATCCACTATTCACCATACTTAAGGATAACAAACTTACCGGACCGAACTATATTGAATGGAAACGTAATTTGGACATAGTGTTGACTGCTGAGGAGTACAAATTTTGTACTTATGAACCCAAGCCAGATCAGCCTGCTGAAGATGCTCCTGAAAGTGAGAAGGAGTATTATAAGCGGTGGGTTAAGGCTGATGAGATGTCGCGATGTTACATTCTGGCAGCAATGTCGGGTGTTTTGCAGCATCAGCATCAGGCTATGCCCACTGCTTCAGATATGCTCTTTAATCTCAAGGAACTTTTTGGAGAACAGAATAGGGCTGCTAGGCAAGTAGCAATGAAGGCTTTAATGAACACTCAGATGGTTGAAGGAACACCTGTAAGGGATCATGTTCTCAGAATGATGTCTCATCTGAATGAGATGGAGATCCTTGGTGCAGATATTGATGGGGAAACCCAGATCGATATCATCCTTATGAGCTTGCCCAAAAGTTTTGAGCAGTTCCGCTTGAATTACACCATGAACAAAAGGATGTATAGTCTCGCGGAACTTCTGACAGAACTTCAGGCAGCTGAAGGACTCTTTAAGCAGAATGTTCAAGTGAATGTGGCCGAGAAAGCTTCTTCATCTAAGCCGAAAGGTAAGAAGAAGAAAAAGACTCAGACACAGAAAGCTGGAAAGATTGCTAATGCAGTGGGAGTTCAAGGTGGTGTGAAAAAGCCTAAGGGCAAGTGCTTCAGGTGCAAGCAGTCAGGTCACTGGAAACAGGATTGTCCTCTTCCTAAGAAGACAAACAATACTGGTATGTCTCTTTCTTTAGTTACAGAAACATATATAGCGGCTATATCTACGAGCACTTGGTGTGTAGATACAGGAGCCACTGACCATGTTTGTAACTCTATGCAGGGGTTCCAGCAATCCAGAATGCTTAGAGATGGCGAGATATATGTGTTCATGGGAGATGCTACGAAAGTAGCAGTAGTTGCAGTTGGAATAATTACATTGTCTTTTGGCGATGATAGGATTTTGGTTTTGAACAATTGTCTTTATGTACCTTCGTTTAGAAGGAATTTAATTTCGGTTTCTAAACTTGCCATGGATGGTTATAATGTTTGTTTGGATCGTAATGTTTCTATTATGATGAATAAACGAGTTATATGTTCTGGTACATTGCAAGACAATTTATATATTATTAATCCTATCCAACCAATGCTGCAACATAAGGAAACTAATAACATTCTTTCTAGCTCAAATAAAAGAAAGAAACCTTCTGAATTGAACCAAACATATCTTTGGCACTTAAGATTAGGTCATATTAACTTGAGGAGGATTCAAAGACTGGTAGTAGATGGGCCATTAGGCTCGTTGGCAGTGGAGCCATTTCCAGTTTGTGAATCCTGCTTGGAAGGTAAGATGACTAATAGGCCTTTTAAAGCAAAGGGGAATAGAGCTAAAGAAGTGTTAGAATTGGTTCATACTGATTTATGTGGACCTATGAGTATCCAAGCAAGAGGAGGTTATGAGTATTTTGTCACTTTCATTGACGATTATTCTAGATATGGGTACATTTATTTGTTGCGCCGTAAGTCTGAGTGCTTTGAAAAATTCAAAGAGTACAAAGCAAGTGCGGAGAAGCGACATCTTGGAAAATGTATCAAGTCACTACGATCAGATCGTGGTGGCGAATACTTGCTTGGAGAATTTAGGGAATATTTATCAGAAAATGGGATTGCATCCCAGTTGTCTGCACCTGGCACACCTCAGCAGAATGGTGTAGCAGAGAGAAGGAATCGGACTCTTTTAGAGAGTGTTAGATCGATGATGAGTTATTCAGATTTACCCAAGTCGTTTTGGGGATATGCTATAGAAACAGCGGCTTACCTTCTGAACTTGGTACCTTCTAAGTCGGTTCCCAAGACTCCAATAGAATTGTGGACTGGTAGCAAACCAAGTCTAAGACATATTCGGATTTGGGGTTGTCCAGCACATGTGCTGAACAAGAACGCGACTAAGTTAGAATCTCGTACAGAAGTAAGGCTGTTTGTAGGCTATCCCATGGGAACGAAAGGTTATTCATTTTATAGTCCTAGGGATCGAGATATCATTGTTAGCACCAATGCTAGATTCTTAGAAGAAGACTATATGATGAAACACAAACCCATGAGTAGTATCGTTTTAGAGGAACTAGTGGGAGGGACAGATAATCCCCAAGTGCCAATAGTACAAGTAGATCAACCACAAGAAAATGCACAACCTGTCATTAATACCACACCGGTGCTTCGTCGTAGTGGGAGGGTTGTTCAACAACCTGATAGATTCATGTTTTTGGGAGAGTCCTCGGACTTGGTCTCTGGTGAACATGATGAGGATCCCAGGACATACGAACAAGCAATTCTAGATAAAGATGCAGATCTTTGGCAAAAGGCAATGGAATCTGAGATGGAATCTATGTATTCTAATCAAGTTTGGGAGCTCGTGGAACCACCCAAAGGTGTAAAACCCATTGGATGTATGTGGATCTACAAGAAGAAAAGAGGATCTGACAAAAAGGTGAAAGCCTGGAAAGCACGACTTGTTGCGAAAGGGTATACTCAGAAAGAAGGGATCGATTATGAGGAAACTTTTTCGCCAGTTGTTATGCTTAAGTCGATCCGGATTCTTTTATCTATAGCAGCTCATTTCGATTATGAGATTTGGCAAATGGATGTCAAGACAGCTTTCCTTAATGGAAGTCTTGAGGAAACCATCTATATGCAACAACCAAAAGGATTCATTAAGGAAGGCCAAGAGCATCTTGTTTGTAAGCTTAAGAGATCTATTTATGGACTAAAACAAGCTTCTAGGGACTGGAATATTCGTTTTGATCAGGCAGTCCAGTCATATGGATTTGATCAAAGTCCAAGCGAATCATGTGTGTATAAGAGAAGTGAGGGTAATGCAGTGGTTTTTCTAGTACTGTATGTAGATGACATTTTACTCATTGGAAACAATGTTAAGATGTTGTCATCAATAAAGGCATGGTTGTTCAAACAATTTGAAATGAAGGACTTAGGTGAAGCGGCATACATCCTTGGGATCAAAGTAATAAGGGATCGCAAGAAAAGGATGTTGGCTTTATCTCAAGAGCCCTACATTGATGAAGTATTAGCTCGTTTTAACATGCAGAACTCTAAGAAAGGCTTTCTACCTTTTAAGCATGGAGTGGCTCTATCCAAGGAGCAGTGTCCTTCGACACCTAAGGATATAGAGAGCATGAAAGCAGTTCCTTATGCTTCGGCATGTGGAAGCTTAATGTATGCTATGTTATGTACGAGGCCTGACATCTGCTTTGCTGTAGGCATGGTTAGTAGATATCAGTCGAACCCAGGTCAGGAACATTGGAGTGCAGTAAAAACTATACTCAAGTACCTGAGAAGGACTAAGGAGTATATGTTAATTTACAAGGCCTCAGATCTATTTCCTTTGGGATATACTGATTCAGATTTCCAATCAGATAGGGATAAGAGGAAATCTACCTCGGGATATGTTTTTACTTTGGGAGGTGGAGCCGTTATATGGAGGAGTGTAAAGCAGAAATGCATTGCAGACTCTACCATGGAAGCCGAGTACGTGGCGGCCTCTGAGGCTGCAAAGGAGGCTGTATGGTTCAGGAACTTCCTTTTGGACTTGGATGTGGTACCTAATTTGCCTAGGAGCTTCACAGTGTATTGTGATAACACTGGTGCTGTGGCAAATTCGAAGGAACCGCGAGATCACAAGGCAGCTAAACATATTGAACGTAAGTATCATCTCATACGAGGAATCGTAAAGCGAGGAGATATAGTTGTGGCTCACATATCATCAGAAGACAACCGGGCAGATCCTTTCACAAAGAGTTTGCCAGCCAAGGTTTTTGACAGGCATGTGGAAGCGATAGGAGTCAGATGGATGGACACATAGTTTTCTGTGTAATAGTGGATTAAATAAACACTGATATACTCATAGAATATTTTGAGTATAAGTGGGAGATTGTTAGTGTATACTGAAAATATTTATTTGAAGTATTTACATTTATTTCTGGCCGGTTTAATTGAGAATCATTTAAATGTTTACATGTTGTCTAAATATTATATATTGTGAATAATCTAGTATCAAATGGGATACAGAATATTAGATTATTAAATACGGTTTATATAATATAATAAGGTTCACAGCACAGGTGGAGTTAGACAATCCACTGGAATGGCTGTAGTATTATTTAGATTAGTTTATATTGACTAATAAATAATACTAGTATACTTTGTTTATATTGAACAGGATCAAATTTAGAATTGTTCCCTTATACTGATTAAGAAGGTGAACTAAGATTCTATGTTATTATTAATGCTTAGGTTCTTAATCCAGATATAGTAATTGACACGTATATATTATTTACATGCTTTGATTTATATATGAAATAATTCTTTTGATTTATTTCATTATATTTTGGGTGATGAAATAATATATATGGTGAATATTATTTATTGAAGGAATCCATGTCCTGATAATATTCGGGTTAATGATGTCCCCTTGAAAGCTCAAAAGATTTAATTATGTGAAACCCTGCAGGTGGATTTATTCCGGCATAATTAAATAAAGGTTGAGTGGATAATCAAGGATAAAAGATATTAATTAAATGAATTATCAGTAATTTATTTAATTAATGGACATGCGATATTTTAAACATGGGGAATTTAATAAGCAAATAATATTGGAACCGAATTAATTAATTAAATTACGGTATTAGGAAAGGTAGTGCAAATATTAATTCTTTAGTGGATTGAATTAATATTTAATTACATTGGGCTAGGCTCAAGATGTAATTAGAAGGCCCAACCTAATTGTCCATGATCCCTATTGTAGCCTATATATATTCCTATTCTCTTCTTGCTGGGGGCTGGTCGAAAAAAATTGGTAGCCACCCAGGAGCAAGAAGAGAGGTTAACTTGAGAAGACGAAGGCCACACTTCGCTCAAGGGAATTTGGGAATACAATAGAAGAGCGTGGAATCAACCGTTAACAAGGTGATTTTTCTATTCGTACTCGTTAATTTAGTGTATCGAAATTCGCAGTGCCAAGATCTGATTGTCCCAACAGCCCTTTCATTTGAGGCCGGAACAACGGCCCTATAAGGCCCATTAATACGAAAAAGTTGGGCTAAAATATCTACCCTATGCTGTTTGTATTTTGATTTATACTCATAAGCATCTAAATGAAGCATATTGGGAAAAGCTTGACCAAACTCATTTAAAAGATCTCTAAGGGAAAAAACACTGGCATGGACAAGAGATGTTTTAGGGTTCTTACCCCTTGAAAGCCGTGGAGCGGTGGTAGAAGTGTTAGCGAGTTGAGACTGGCCTGAAGAGCTAGAATCCTCCATTGAAATGCTTCCCTTGAAGGCTTGAAACCCAGAAATGTTGAAAAAAGAAGTTGGAGAAGATGAAGATTCAACGATCTTCAAACGGAAACTGGAGAATAGGGCGGAGCAAAGACGCCGGAAATCGCCTCGCGACAGAACCCTAGCAGAGCTTTTTGGAAAGTATTTGTGGGAAAGGAGAGATAATTTTTGCTGAATAGTGAGATGAGAAATGAGGGATGCACACTACTCTTTTATAGAGTTCGTGGTTGGTCACTCAACCGGCTATAGCAAGTAAATGGGCTGTCAACAGGTGACTGGGCCTTTGAATAGGCGGGAAGCCCATAAAATTCAAATTTTGAATTAATTCTAGAATGTTCTATGACATTTTTAGAAAATAGAATAAAAGCCCATTAGAATTTAAAGGCAGGAGGCCCAATTAAAAGGGCATACCCACGCCCAGGAGACCAAACCTCCTAGGCGTACCTAAGGAAGGTGTCTCCTTGGCGGGGGTACCCACGCCCAACTCGACTTTTCTTAAAGAAGGGCATACCCACGCCCAGGAGACCAAACCTCCTAGGCGTGCCTAAGGAAGGTGTCTCCTTGGCGGGGGTACCCACGCCCAACTCGACTTTTCTTAAAGAAGGGCATACCAACGCCCAGGAGACCAAACCTCCTAGGCGTGCCTAAGGAAGGTGTCTCCTTGGCGGGGGTACCCACGCCCAACTCGACTTTTCTTAAAAAAGGGCATACCCACGCCCAGGAGACCAAACCTCCTAGGCGTGCCTAAGGAAGATGTCTCCTTGGCGGGGGTACCCACGCCCAACTCGACTTTTCTTAAAGAAGGGCATACCCACGCCCAGGAGACCAAACCCCCTAGGCGTGCCCAAGGAGGGTGTCTCCTTGGCGGGGGTACCCACGCCCAGGATGACTGTTAAAGGACGAAGGTACACCCACGCCCAGGAGACCAAATTTCCTAGGCGTGCCTAAGGAAAATGTCTCCTTGGCGGGGGTACCCACGCCCAGGAAGCATTTTTTGGCAGGATGACTTTTTAAAGTTAATCCTTTAAAAATTCTGAAAAATAATGATTGGGAAATTGAAAAATGATTTTTGAAAAACAGAAAAATTATTTTATTCTTGAAAGTACTATTGATTATTTTTGGTAAAATATCCAAAAACAATTAAAATACCTGTGGGTACGTAAAAATTCCTAAATTATTAAGAAAAATTACGAAAAATACCTGTGGGTACATAAAAATTCCTAAAATATTAGGAAAAGTACAGAAAAATACGAGAAAAATTATAGAAATATTTTCTTGACAAATTGAGCAATCATTTATGCTCATAATGCATAAAAGCTGTATAAAACTGCCGAAATTGTTAGAAGCAAGCACAAGTTAAAGCCTCGAATAAGGCAAATCGTCGTAAATGTGTAGGTCGCTCCACACTTTACAATCAAGACGATACTCGTGAAACACTAGTGTAAACCAAAATTCCCATATAAGGGTAGGAAAATTAAAAAGTCCCAGGTAAGGGATAAAAACGACCCCGAGTCTCGATTAAGGCAAATATAACTTCTACGAAAACCTGATCAGTTTTCCTAAGAAGTTTGGGGGCAAATGATATGGGCTAAAAATAAGCCCTAAAGGTACATTTAATATGGTATTAATTAGACCCAGTATGGTCCAAACGTGGGGCCCATTAATGAGGTCAGAATCCCTGTTTTAATATTAATTTCGTAATTAATATTGGGGGAAATAAACGACTCAGCAATAAGAGTTGGATAAGGATAATATCCCCTTCAGACTTAGCCACCAAGGCATCCAATTCGATATGGAAACTGATTCCTATAAGGAATAGATCTAGAACCTTCCTCAAAGACTTGTCCACCAAGTCTCCAAATCCTACCATAATTCTAAGGCTTCTCAAACCTATATAAAGGGCCTGACCCCTCATCTCAGAACTACGTTTTCTTGGCTTGATTCTCTAATACAGAGATACGTAGGCATTCTGTGAGGACCGCTTAGTCTCGAACGCAGAAGCAGCCATTAAAGCTCGAAGCTCAACCATCCTTGCATTAATTACAAATCGTAACCTAGTTTTTATCCCATAACAGGTTCAATTTCCTGTCAAAAACATATTATAGTCAAAAAAAATTATTATCTATTTTTAATAAACTATTATTATACATTTATATAATTATATAAATTATTCTCAAAAATTTCAATCAACAATATATTATAGTTAAATATTAAACCATTATCGTTTAAAAACAATCAAACATGTATCAAAATCTTCTACAATTTATTTTCCTACTGATGAAAAAAATTCATATGAAAATATGGCTAATAAGAAAAAAAATACTAATAAAAACATCTTTGCATCACAAGAGTTATAAGGTATATAGTTAAAAATTAAAATAAAATCTAGAAAACACTTACAATTTAGAAAAAAAACTGTATAAAAATCGAAAAAAGATATACATGTTTAGATATATTTCACTCTTTTTACTAAATAAAAGTTAAAAATAACTTATTTTGTGTAATATTTTTATACATATGATGCATTTAATTAAAGTAACAATTAAAATAAATAATTACCATAATATTTATATTCATGAGATTTATAAAGTAAAAAAATTATTTTAATAATAAAAATATTTATACAACTTAAAATTTCAATAGTAAAATATAATTTAAAAGTTTACAATCAATCGTGCATCGCACAGGTTCTAGGCTAGTTTTATATAATATATACATATAATATATATTATCTTTAGAGAATAAAATTCCTGGGATTACCTCAAGAAACTTATCTGATATAATTGAATTAGGTTCAAAAATAATATGACACATGTTATTTGTATCTAAATGTAAATATTAGATTTGTGCATGTATAATATATAAGGAAAGTAAATAATTTTTTAATTGAAAATTTATATATGAATGCGTAAAATAATTTAATTTCATAGTGCTAGCTCAGATAAATAAATATTAGATTTGTGCATGTATAATATACAAGGAAAGTGAATAATTTTTTAATTGAAAATTTATATATGAATGCATAAAATAAGTTAATTTCATAGTGCTAGCTCGGATAAATTTCCTATGGTAATCTTAGGAACTTTATTCCCTTATCTATATATTATTGGATAACTCATTCATAATATTTGGTATCCATATTTAGGTTCAGTTAAATTTTAAACTTTATTTTGACCCATGTAATCCATTTTTTCAAGTTTTGTAAACATCCATTTTTTTATTTGATCTGTCCTTAATTATAGCAAGTCTCCATATAAATTTAAATATCATTAATGTCATTTACATTATTTATGGTAAGCTCATTAATAAGTATCTAAATTAATTTTTTTAATTCTGTTAAGTTCTTTAATGCACGTACACAATAAAATATCTAATTAAAAGAATCCTTAAATATATTTATTATAATAAAGAAAGATAACCTTTATTTTTTTATTTATTTTGAAAGAATAACTGTTGATGGAGGATTTTCGTAATCAACGTGATTTTCGGAGCCCCGCTGGAATTTACAAGAATAATTCATGTAAGTGGCTGTTTTCGGTGATTTGGGTGTGATTTTATGGTGGGGGTGAGCTGCGCTTGAGAGGTTACTAGAGTCATCGCAGGTTCCATTAGCGAGATCTGTGGCTGTCCCCTCAAGGTGCCTACGTACCCTTGTATATATAGGGATCAAGCTCACGTAGTTCTAAGTCTATGCTGATTCTGCTTGACCGGCTGTATGACTAAATCTAGTTCGAGCTGGACTCAATTTCTTTAGAGCCAAGCACGAACATGTTATCTAAGTAGAGTAAAACTCGAGTTCGTACTCCACTATAATTTGTCTTTCTATTAGAGGTAATCTAGGATCAGCTGCATCCTAGGAGTACTCTTTAATAATAAATATGTCTCTTTCTGGCTGGCTATGCTTGGGAACCTGGTGCTCAGGGCTATGTCTCAAGAACCTGGTGCTCAGGAACCTATATCTCGGAACCTGGTGCTCAGGAACCTATATCTCGGAACCTGTTTCTCAGGAACCTCTGTCTAGGAACCTGTTTCTTAGGAACCTCTCTACAGGACTCTGTACCTGCACAAATAACAAATATATTAGTCTAAGGAACCTTTCTGTGGTTCTTATATGCTCCTTGATATCTTTATTACTGCTGCTATATAGGCTGACTTGAACTCTTCTACGGGGAGGAACCTGGTCCATTCATAATCTACTCAGCTTCCGATTCTTCAAGAACCTCATGATACTTGTAGCTTCTTGACTGTCTTTTCAGCGAGTGCTCATTTCTTCATATCTTGTACTGGATCTATCTTCTGGATCATATGGATTGGACCCTATAACTTAATGGGCCTAAATCTAGCCCATGGAGATTTTGGGCACAACAACTACCCCCCGGTTCCTTGAAGTCATGCAATGCGAAAGGAACCTATTCAACTCTCTGATCTGGGGTCCAATGCTTAATCACTTCTCTTAAAATGTATTACTTCAATAACATGTATCCAGGCTTACATGAGCTAACTCGGCGTAAGAAATAGGACACATAATGTTTCAGTAAACACAGTCTTGATCAGCTTCCTTCTTGGTAAGGAACTTGTTTTCTTTATTTTCTTCGAAACTCATTCTTCTGAAAAATCTTCATTCTTCAACTGCTAGTCATTCTCTGTACATTCTTCTAATAACTTTGCAAAATATTTCCATGGACACTTCTGAGGTTTCCAGGATGTTATCATACTTCTTCTTACTCTCGTATCTTCCAGGGTGATCTTTGTTTTCAATGTCTTCACGTGTCTTTTATATATCTAGAAGTCTTGAGAAGCGAGTGGCACCTCAACAGCTTCTAAGTAGGAGGTTCAACCTTTATTTACTCCTTTTGGGAAAATACATAACTTTCACTTCGTGCATCCAAACTTACATGAGCTAACTCGGCATAAGAAACAGGATACACTACACTTTTGTATGTACATTCCAAATTGAATCCTTAAATCAAAAATCAAAGGATACTGCTGAAAACTAACCTGAAAACCTTTCTGAAGCCGACTTCTCATAGATCATCATCACTAAACTGCGAAACTCGTCATAAACACTCTCTGGTTGTTCAAGCAATACTTCTTTCTTTTACCAAACTGATTTGTATGAACTGATCTCTCGTCCAATGCTTTTATAGAATACATTGGTTGCTCGCGTCTAACCCCAGGAATCTCCATTATTCATAGGAATAAGATTCCTTCTTCTTTATGTGCCGATCTAGGTTCCACATAAAGGTAGAACAAAAAGTCTAAGGAACAAGGTTCCTTCTTCTTCATGTGCCATTCGAAGCTCCATATGAAGGAAAGACAAATTCTAAGGAACAAGGTTCCTTCTTCTCCATGTGCCAGTCGAGGCTCCACATGAAGGAGAAACAAAAGCTAAGGAACGAGGTTCCTGAAATTAACTTCATGTCGTAACTTAGAGGTATTCGTGAACCTTTTTGTCTTATTAACACTATCTGAAAGTGTTTGTCCTAAATCCAATCATGTATGATGAGTTAGGAAGAACTTTCTTGTATTCTTATTTGGTTTCATTAATATTAATAAAAGACTTGTTTTGTTTTATTACAGGCTTTATCTTTTTAAATTGTTTTAAATAAGATGTTCCATAGTTTAGAGTAAAGCTTCTAGAATAATAATGAGATTATAATAGTGAGATCTAGAAAATGATAATTCTAGACTTAAACATTTCCTGATCATAGGATAACTAATCGGAAGTTAGTGAATCCGCAAAGATTTGTACATACTATGCATGCTCCATTCAGGAGGATGTCTGTTCTCATAGGCATTTGTGTGGTGACACTATAGCTAGTATGTAGGTGCTTATTAGGGAATAAGTTCACTGAACATGACTCGATAAATTGGACAACTAATGGAGATTACTCACGTGTCACTAGTTATTCACTGAGTGATAGTTGTACAATTGTCCTTAGATTTGAGATCGTTAAAGTTATCTTGTATATAATGAACTGTGCTTTGGTTTAGTCCTTAGTCTCAAGGACATCCATTAGGTCTATTCTGGACATAGGGATCTGTGTATGGAGATAGTTAACGTCAATAGAGGATCTACCCCTTCCAAGTTAGGAAGAGAATATCCTATGTTATTCTTAGTATGCGAGTTCTGGAATCTCTTGCCGGAGTGTATGAAATCAGAAAGGAGTTTTTAATTTGCATTAATATGAACTTTGCATTATGAATAAGAAATCATATGATTAAATTTGATAGGCCTGACACGAGATCCATGCCTTGTATTTAATCGGGATATTGTAAGGGTAGAAGGAATTGATTGTACGGTAACTAGTCACTGACGGGTTCTTGGTATTCTAAGCAGTGAATTCATATTATTTGGATAGTCGCGATATGTTGAGAAGCATCCACGATGTAGAATAAATATAATTAGTCAATTAATTATATTTAATGAATTTTAGAATTCATATAAATAATAAATAAAAGTTTATTATTTATTTCTACTATCGGCTTAATATTGAACCTACAGGGTCACACCATAAAAGAATATTTACTTTTGATTAAAATTTAAACTATGAGGGAGAGAGAATTATTTTCTAAATAGTTTAGAAAAAGAAATAATGATTAAAATAGTTTTAATTATTATTAAAGCATTTTATAAGATAAAATGTGGGGTTAATATATATATATATATATATATATATATATAAAGATATATTATTAAAAATCCTAGAAGAGCCCTATAAATAGAATGAGATTCATCATTCTAAAATACACCTTTTGTTTTGTGAAAAACCTAAGAAAGGAGCTAGCCTCCATCTCTTTCTCTCTATCTCTCTCTCTCTCTCTCCCAAAACTCCATTTTTATAAAAGCTTGTTTTTATAAAAAGCTTCATCGAAGAAGATTATTCTTGGTGGATACTGGTAGAGTGCTTCACACTCTGAGAAGCAACTGCTAGCAACCAATTTTATAAAGCTTCGATTTTCAAGGTATGGTTACGATTCCTCTGCTCTCTTATTTTACATGATTTTCTATATGTGCGATACATGGTTTTTACGGAATAAATGTTATATCACACTTCCGCTCGTCCGTCATCAATCAATCATCGTAATCTGCATAATCAATCATCGTAATCTGCATAATTTGTCCGCATTCTGTCAAACTATACTTATAACTCATGAGTAATATCAATCAAAGCTATAGGTTACCTTAACCACAGGTTCCTGTTTTCACAAAACAAGTACTAAAACAAGCACTTAAAAACTTTCAAATTGGCATGAGAAACAGCTAATCAATCATGTATATCAGTATATGAGATAACTAATCAATCATGCATATCAGTCATTCGATCCTGTCACTATCGACTGTCTAAGTACGTATACTACCCCTAGTTCTTTTGGGTAATTACTGTTACGTAAAAGAACTATTAGGAATCTATAATCATCATCGTCATTCTAAGAATAAAGAAGACTAACCTCATTATAAGCAAAATAGATCTTCTTCTACTATCATTAATGCTTGCTGAAAGAAATGTCGTGCTATCTAATTAGAATAATAATCTGGAGAAGACTTACGTGAATCCAGTTGGATACTATGTGATCCTTTATGGGTAGAAAGCTTTCGCGGTATGTGCACCACAATCTCTTCATATGAACCTGTTAGCTATAGGTGAATTTGGAAGTTGTTGCATGCGAGCTTCGGGCAAATATAAATGAACCTAAAAGTTACAGGTGAACAACATAAGATCTATTAACTACAAATATATAATAAAAAACCTGTTAGCAACGGTTGATCATCAGGGACCTTGAAAGTTGTAAGATATAAGCTTCTTGAAGAAATCTCTTAGTAGCAAGGCACTTGTTTCATTCAGGAATAACCTTAAAAATAAGAGGATCTATATATGCTTTGCTTTAATGAGGGCACAAAGTGAATCCAATTAAGCTCTAGGTGAGTCCTGAAAAGGGCAATTAGAAAATTCAATTGGGCACTAAGTGAATCCTCGATTGGGCATAAGGCAAATCTAGCTGGGCTTTAAGTGAATCCTGAAGAGGGCACAAAGAGAATCCATAAGGCACAAGGTGAATCATCTCAAATGCTAGGGGCACCAAGTTAATCTGTAAGGTCACAAGGTGCATCCCTAAGAATTCTTGATGTATGTACACTTTCTTCTATTCATATATCGACTGGCTGGGAACTTCAAGCAGGAAGCTGTTAATCAGAAGCTGTCGACAACTGGCTTCTAATCAATATCAGTGATCCTGGAAGCTATTACTAGAATCTTCATATGAGTAACGCAGAACCTGTTAGTTTCAGGTAAATATAACTAAACCTGGAAGCTGCGGGTAAATATCAAGAAACCTGCGAGATGCGGGTAAATATCAAGGAACCTGTAATCTACAGGTGAACATTAAGGAACCTGCGGGGTGCAAGTAAATAACAAGGAACCTACAAGATGTAGGTAAATATCAAGAAACCTACGAGCTATAGGTAAGTATCAGGGAACCTACGAGATGTAGGTAAATATCGAAGAACCTACAATCTGTTAGGTACATGTGGATTCTGACATCTAGAAACATAATCAAGACGTAATCATAGCTTTATCGCATATAAGACCTCAACAACATAGATGTTTATGCATGCTTTATGTATAGCAAGAGTTTGTTGCGCGTACCTAGGAGGTTTCTATGAATATGTAAGCGTAAATGGAGAGGTATCACCTGGATCTGTATTTGGACTGATCTGATGTGAAGTGGATGCCTTCGTTAAGCTTTGTATTTTTAGATTTGAAAACCCATTAATGTGGTCATGATGCAAGCATACTGCTCTTCAAGGTACTAGACCAAATCAATTTGCAAGGTTTCTGGACAAAATCTAAGCTATGAGGTTTCCAAACTGCATCATAATCATGAGTTTCCCGAACCTGATCATGAGGTTCCTAGACCTGAATTATTAAAATTTTGAAATCCTCAATTTTCAAACTACCATGTGCAATAGTAATCATACTACCCCCCAGTTCTTCAGGGAAGCTTGTCTTCGGTGGAGAACTAAATTCTTGAAGCTCCACAGTTCTTCATTAATCTTGAGGTAAAGTGCTCAATTTCTCTCATCATAACAAATATCAACTTTTTTGGTCTTGCTAATATCACTTCTAATCATCATGTTAGCTACTCTCTAACAAGTTGCTGAATATTCGTCTATGAACTTGAGTAATGCGTGCTTTCTTCAACTTGATCTTTACTTCTTTTCATTTACAACAGGTTCCTTTCTATATGTTACGGGGCCTGAACTGTTCAACTTTATCAAAGTTACTCTTGTCAAAGTCAGATTCTTGCATCTACTCTTCATCTAAATCCTCAACTGTATCTGAAGCTTTCATAAATCAACATCAACTATGTCTGTCAGGTCGCTGAATGAGGTTCCTTTTTTGAGGTTGTTGGTGACCTATTCTCTTCCTCAAATCATAATAAATCTTTTCTAATGCTTTGGTCGATACTGTGACCTCTCCGTGCCATTCTTGCTTATATCTTCAACTTTTTCTTTAATTTTTTCTTCGTCATATGACCTCATGAGTGAGGGATATTGTTCTCAAGACTTCATTTTTCTGGTCTTCTTACTCAAGTATCTACTCATCAACAAAATTCTTATGTATAGGGGGGAGACCTCTGGTTTCGGGAACCTCTTGTTGGTAGACCTTTTTATGTTTATCATTTTTTTCTCTGAATCATCTGCATTGACATCTTTCTCTCGATCTTTTTCAACCTCTTACGAAACGCGCTAGGAGCGAATCTCTATATAAAATACAAATATCCTAATATAGCACCTCTAAGCTTACGCGAGCTAACTAATTGTAAGAAACAAGAGGTACTTAAAGAGATTTTTTGTGAAATCTTTCCATTGCATAAACATCATAAGAGGAGCTAAGTGATCGATATCGACATATCTCTGATAGGTTTCATTGATTTTCAACTATTACTTGAACCTCTTTAATGAACACACTTCTTTTCTTCAAAGGTAACTGACTATTCTCAATGCTTTTGAAGCATCTGACTCTGCTATCCCGAGCTTCTTGGGGAGCTTGCTCTTCGAAATCACTTTTAATAACCTCTTCAACAATTATTCTATTATCATAGTCTGAGTTCCCTACTAGAGCATCTTCCAACAATAAGAGTCCTTAACTTGGACGTATAATTCTTGAGCAAGTTATCCTGAACCATATCTCAATTTTTCAAGCATATATACAATGCAATAGCATATATTCATGATATGATTAATGCACTTTAATGAATATGATAACTAGAACACATAATATGTACATGCATTTTATTATGTACGTCTCATGCAAATATTTGATTTAGGTTATACGTGTAGAATATTAAATCTATCTTCTTTTTAATGACTTTCTCATTTTTTTTATGTTGCTAAGCTAGTCAAGTAAATTCTCTTACTATGCTACTATGAGGATCTACTGTTAAACTTAATCCATCACTTCTATTTCTAGCTTCTATCTCTTTAGGATGCATATTAGTCATTAATATCACGACATCTTCTGTTTATCTCCATTCTATAAGCTGTCTAGAATAGATTTCTTGTGTGAATTTTCTAAATATATTTGTTGTTTCTAATATATTTTTATGCATGCATGGTATATATATGATATTTGCAAAATAAAGAATAGGATAAGATAGGAGGCTTAGCTCTATGTTTCTACAAAGATGCTTCCGGATGAATTTGCTTTGTTAGTGCACGTGTTGTCCATTCCAATTCGTGTGCCATCACACATTCATCATTGGCTCTTTATCATTCATCATTTTCTTGTTGCAAGCTTCTTCCGGGCTTCTTTTCTGGTGCTTCCACTTGTGCTCCGTGATTACTTCTCTTCTATCTTGGAAGCTGTTTGCATCTTCTTCACTCATTCTTTGGCTTACCAACACACCTTAGTATTCATGTCTTGACGTTCTTTTCAATGCCTTTATATGAGTAAAGCATCATGTATACATTGTAGCTGTTTGGTTCACTACAATCTTAGCCTCCATTCTTTGTTGTTGGATTCGGGCCTTCCACCAGTGTCAATATCAACATCAATTCTTTAACCTCAGAGAACCTTCTTTAACCTCAGCGAACATCGTATCTATCTCTTTTTGTCAGACTTCAAATAGCTGCTATCAAGCTTCATCCTCGTTTTTACTTATCAATGCTTTATCATCTTAAAGTAGAATTTTTACTCAGGAACGTCCATTCTGAACAGCTTGACCACCCCTTACCAAAAGTGGGATAACTTTCTGTAGAAAAAGTATTTTTACGAGCCATAAATTTTTCTGGAAACTAGACTCCGATACCTTTCCAACGGTATATCATATTATATCTACAACTTTCTTGATCAAAGCAGTTTATTCTATCAAGTTGGCTCAAAAACTGCACCCTCAGAATTTTGGTTTTCTGCATTAAACTCTTTATTTCACGCATCTTTCTCAAGAAAACAATCCATCCTCATCTTGGTTACATTGCTTTTTGGCTCCTCTGCAACTTTGTGCTTGAAACTCCATGTAAAACTTGCGTAGGGTTAGTGCAAAGCCCTTTTTTTCTCTTTTTATTAATTATACCGCTTCTTTTGATCACCATGAATATCATCCTTACATTGGGCTTCTCTTTTCCAACTTCGAATCTCTCATCAGCCGCTATCAAACTTCATCCCTGGTTTTGCTAAACCGTGCTTCAATACCCTTATGCAAACACTTGACTCATAAATGTATACTTCTGGACAACAGGACCACCCATGACTAAATATGGTATCTTCCTGTATGAAAGATATTTTTACGAGCCGTAAATTTTGCTGGAAACTATACTCCGATACCTTTCCAACGGTATATCATACTGCACCTGAAACTTTCTAGATCAAAGCAGTTTATTCTGCCAAGTTGGCTGAAAAACTACCTTCGAATTCTGATTTTCTGCATTAGGTTCTTTATTGTTTCACACGAACAGCCTATCCATAGTTTCCTGCTATTTTATGCTTCAGTCTCAAGGTACATTCATGTATCTCCTGGTTGTATGATTGCCCAGATTTGGTGTATATTCAACATATTACAGCTTCGTTTCTGCTTTTATTACCTGGCCCTATAAACCAAACCTGACTCACAACCCTATTACTTGTCGCTCTTGTTTTTGATCATAACATGCGGCTCTTGTAGGTTCATTATAGCCTGTACTCTGTGTATACGCACATATATGAAGCTCTAAATCACAAAAACATGTTTTATGTATCCCTCATACAATCATGGTATCCATAAGTCATAACCAAAACAACTATATCCTTTATCTATTTAAACCTTGAATACTGCCCACTGTCTTTACCTATCCATACTCTGTTGATATATGCTTCACGCTGCCTATTATCATCATCCTATGTGTCCAAGAGCTGTTATGCTTGTTGTTTGGTGTGCGTGATTTACGACCAAGGCTTGATTGTATACGTACTGTACATATACATATAAGTATAAGAATCTCGGTCCGTCGTTGATAATCCTATTGTTTGAAGGTTATGATCTACTGTTGTTGTCTATATCATCACCTCTGACTCATGATAAAATCATCCGTATGTCCTAGTTGAATATAGGAGCAGCGACAAGAACCATCATATCTGTCCACGTCTTCTCGTCTTGATGCCCACCAGTGCTTGTTTATTTGTAAAAGTTTTGATGAACCGCCATAAATGTCCATATCAAGTAACGTGTCAAAAAAATTAATAAACACCCATCTTTGTTTGATATCTTGTTTGTCCTCCATAAACGAACAAGGGAGCCCCTCCTTCTAGCGCCAATGTTGATGGAGGATTTTCATAATCAACGTGATTTTCAGAGGCCTGCTGGAATTTACAAGAATAATTCATGTAAGTGGCTGTTTTCGGTGATTTGGGTGTGATTTTATGATGGGGGTGAGCTGGGCTTGAGAGGTTACGAGAGTCATCGCAGGTTCCATTACCGAGATCTGTGACCGTCCCCTCAAGGTGCCTATGTACCCTTGTATATATAGGGATCAAGCTCACGTAGTTCTAAGTTTATGTTGATTCTGCTTGACCAACTGTATGGCTAAATCTCGTTCGAGTTGGACTCAATTTCCTTTAGAGCCAAGCACGAACATGTTATCTAAGTAGAGTAAAACTCGAGTTCGTACTCCACAACAATTTGTCTGTCTATTATAGGTAATCTAGGATCAGCTGCGTCCTAGGAGTACTCTCTAAAAATAAATCTGTCTCTTTCTGGCTGGCTATGCTCAGGAACCTATGTCTCAGGTACCTGGTGCTCAGTAACCTATATATCGGAACCTGGTGCTCAGGAAGCTATATCTCGGAACCTGGTGCTCAGGAACCTATATCTCAGGAACCTGTTTCTCAGGAATCTCTGTCTAGGAACCTGTTTCTTAGGAACCTCTCTACAGGAAACTGTACCTACACAAATAACAAATATATTAGTCTAAGGAGCCTTTCTGTGGTTCCCATATTCTCCTTGTTGTCTTTATTACTGCTGCTAGGCTGACTTGAACTCTTCTGCGGGGAGGAACCTGGTCCATTCGTAATCTGCTCAGCTTCCGGTTCTTCAGGAACCTCATGATACTTGTAGCTTCTTGACTGTCTTTTCAGCGAGTGCTCATTTCTTCATATCTGGTCTTCATATCTTGTACTGGATCTATCTTCTGGCTCATATGGATTGGACCCTATAGCTTAATGGGGCACAAATCTAGCCCCTGAAGATTTTGGGCACAACAATAACCTTTATTTTATTAAATTATTTCTTTTACAATTATATTATTTGATTATACATATACAATTATTTTACTTTTTAATTAACAAATAATTTCATTATATTTACAATTTTTATAAAATTATTTTTTGAAATACCCGTGTGCGTAGGACAGGTTATAATCTGTTATATATATATATATATATATATATATATATATATATATATATATATATATATATATATGTCTATATATATATATATATATAATAGTCTGTAAAGCATAATGTAATGTAACTCAACTAGGATAAAAGATAAATAATATTAACTCTATACAGGGATCATGAAATTTGAAGAACAGGCACTGACAAGGATCAAGTCTCTGAAAGAAGTTCATTAACATGATCAAGCCTCAGTGACAGAATAAGTTGTACAGATGATTCAGTTGAAGGGCCAAAAGATTCCATGTATTTATATTATTTGAAGATACTGCTGTAGGCTAATCAATTGGAATGTAACAAAGGTATGATGATCAAGATCAGTGCTAGTCACTTGTGAACCAGACCAGTGCACTAAGTGTCAGCACATACGAGAAGGATCAACACATTAATTCACAAAAAGAATTGCTAAAGCCTATTGACGATCAAGGACAAACATAATATCTCAAGGTATTGTCAAAAAATAATTTACTCTGAAAATTAAACAAGTAACAGATTAATTAATTATTTATAACAAAATAATTAAATTAATCTGGTACTTGAACTATCTTCTGAGATGAATTAATTCAGTAGAATATTTGAAACAGAAGGGAGAAGCTTAAAAGAAGCAGCCAAAAATAATAATACTATGCAAAGTTACTATGCACGATTACTATGTAAGGTTACTATGCAAGATTACTATGCGCGGTTACTATGCGGCACTGTACAAATAGTGTTACTATGCAAATAGTTGTTACTATGCAGGTGGGGCCCACGTCCAAAATATTTTCAACAAATGGTTGGTGGAATAGTACTATACAGGTGGGGCCCACGTCCAAAAATTCTTAGCAGACTCGTTTTGGTTGTTGGAATAGTGGTTAATATGCAGGTGGGGCCTACGTGAATAGTATAGCATAGTACATCATAGTGACTTTCTAAAACCTATAAATAGGCTTGTTGTATTTCATTTCAAAATACACCTCAACACACAACTCTCTCTTCTCTCTCTTATATCTTCTCTGTGTAAGCTGCTAGACAGTCCATCTAGTAAGGAAGTCGGCTTAGCCCGCTTTCAGGAAGTGTCGGGTAGAAGGTCCTCGTGCCTAAACTATCCTTAGGAGTGTTCTGGTTTTGAAGCTAATCCATTGGATTAGAAGTTGTAACACCCTTTCGAGTTTATTATCAATAAAGATATATTCTCGGAATTATTTTTTTTGGTAGTATCGTATTTAACCCCCCTTCTACGATACTTCGGGACCTAACAATTGGTACCAGAGCAAAATTCTAGCATACAAGAAGTCTAAAGATCAAAACCATGGGAAGGAAGGATACAGGTGTGAAGATTCCAATGCTTGACAAAGATAATTACTTTCACTGGAAAGTAAAAATGCACCTTCATCTCTCAGCCATCGATTAAGGCTATGTAGATTGCATAGAGAAAGGACCTCATGTTCCAATGAAGGCCAACTCTGGGATTGGTCAAGATGTTGGCACTGTAGCTGCTGGAAGGCCTATTCCAAAGAATCAAGCTGAGTACACAGATGAAGACTTGGAGGAGATTCACAAAGATAGGAAGACCATGAACATTTTGTTCAATGGAATCGATCAAGATATGTTTGATAATGTCATTAACTGCACCACTGCTAAGTAGGTGTGGGACATTATCCAAACCATATGTGAAGGAACTGAGCAGGTCAGAGAGAACAAGATGTAACTCCTCATACAACAGTATAAACACTTCCACCATAATTCTGGTGAAAATTTAATAGATATATTCAGTAGATTTCAGAAACTACTGAAGGGCCTGAAGTTGTATGGGAGAACATATGAAGTCAAAGACTCCAACTTAAAATTTCTGAGATCTCTTCCTAAGGAATGGAAGCCAGTTACAGTCTCGTTGAGAAACACTCAAGACTACAAAAGTTTTACACTTGAGAGACTGTATGGCATCCTAAAAACATATGAGCTTGAAATGCAGCAAGATGAGGAAGTAGAAAAGAGCCAGAAGAAGAGTGGAGCTATAGCCTTGATGGCCAACAATCCAACAATCCAACAAACCAAGGTGGTGGAAGAATGAAGAGTGTAGAAGCCACACTAAGTTCAAAAACTTGTGAAGGTGAAGCTGAAGCTAGCAAGGGAAAGGGCAAGATGATTGAAGAACTTGGTGCATCCAGTGGAGACGATTCTACTGATCTGGATGAATATTTAGCATTTTTGTCAAAAAGATTCTCAAAGCTCAGATTCAAGAAGAATCCATCAGGAACAAGTCAACTCATAAAGAACTATCAACCCTCCAAAGATGTGGTTGAAAGATCAAAGATCAAATGCTATAGCTGTGGAATTGCTGGTCATTTTGCCAATGAATGCAGAAAATCCAAAGCTGAGAAAGAGAAGAAACAGTTCGAGACTGTTGATTACAAAAAAAAATACTTTTATCTTCTCAAGCAAAAGGAAAGAGCATTTGTATCTAGAGATGATGATTGGGTAGCTGGAGGTGACTCGGATGTAGAAGAGTAGTTTGTCAATCTTGCACTCATGGAAAACGAAACTGATGAAGAAGCTAGCTCAGCAAGCAACCAGGTATTCTCTACAGTCTTAACTGATCTTTCTTAAGCAGAATGTGCTAGCACAATTGATGAAACGTCTATTGAATTGTACAACATGCATGTTACCTTGAAATCACTTAACAGAGAGAACAAGAGGATTAAAGACCTTAATGAAAAGTTAAGTGATAGGAATGCTTTAATAGAAACACAGTTAATTGAGTTTGAAAATATGAGAAGAGATTGCTTGGATGCTAAAAATGAAATGATTGAGGCTATAAAGAGAGAGAGAGGAAGTTTTAAAGAAATAGTTAGTAGAGGAACAGAGGCTGATTGATAAATGGAAAGGATTACCAGTTATAACTGATGAAATTTGTAATGTTCAAGGAATTGATTCTTTCTGCAAATTAGCAGAAGCTAAGTTAGATGTTGATAGGGAAGTTACTTCAGACAGTGATTTAGTCGAAAAAGAATGTTCTTTGAGACTTAAGCCTGTTAGCAAAGCAACTTTAACTAAATTGAATAAAAAGTACGAGCTTGTCAACAAGAACTTTTTTAATGGAGAATGTAGCAATACTGAATCAGTTGAGAAAAGAAACATAAGCAACTTGTCCCACAAGCAATTGAAGGACAAGCTATAAAATGTTAAGTCAGGTGTTAAGGACAAGAAAAATAATAGAAATGGTAAGGTAGGGATTAACAAACATAAAAATTACACACCTGATAAATATGCTCCTAGGAAAGAATGTGTAAAGTGTGGAAGTATTAATCATTTATCTACCAACTGCAAAGCTATGAAAAATCCTTTGATGCCTAACATGCCTATGCTTGTGCCTGCTATGAATGTTATGCCAAATATGTATGCTCCCTCTACTCATGCATCTAGTCAATATGCTAACATGTCATTCATGCATAATCCATACTACAATGCTTTCAATATGCCACAGATGCCATGGATGATGAATAACATGTTTGCACAGACTATGCCTAACAATGCTATTATCTATAACAAATATGAGCAAGTATCAAATTCTGTCTCTCAAAGGCCTAAACCTAAAGTCAAAATTGATTTAACTCAATCTAAACTTTCGATTAAAAGGGATTTGAAGGATAAGAAATTGGCTAACAAGGCAGGACCTAAGAAAACTTGGATACCAAAATCAACTTGATTTTGTTTTGATGTGTGCAGGGAAATAGAAAGAATCTTTGGTATCTGGATAGTGGTTGTTCTAGGCATATGATTGGAGATTCTACCTTGCTCACTAAGCTTGTGGAGAGAGCTGGCCCTAGCATTAACTTTGGAGACAACAGCAAAAGATATACTAGAGGATATGGCTTGATTTCACAAGGGAATGTTGTCATTGAAGAAGTAGCAATGGTTGATGGACTTAAGCATAACTTGCTAAGTGTTAGTCAACTGTGTGATAAAGGCCAGAATGTCTGGTTCACATCTGAAGCTTGTGTCATTTTCAAGAAAAGTGACAACAAGGTAGTGTGGACAGGAGGTAGAAGAGGAAATGTGTACATTGCTGACTTTAATTCAACAAATGCAAACATGACTACATGTCTTCTCAGCAAGGCAAGTGTTGATGAAGGTTGGCTTTGGCATAAAAGACTGTCACACTTGAATTTTAAAGCAATGAATGATTTGGTAAAGAAGGATTTGGTTAGAGGTATTCCAAAATTGGATTACTCCAAGGATGGATTGTGTGATGCATGCCAGAAAGGGAAGCAGAAGAAGGCCTCTTTCAAATCAAAGTCAATGTCATCAATTGATCAACCCTTGCAACTAATTCACATGGATCTCTTTGGACCAGTCAATGTGTTGTCAATCTCAAAGAAGAAATAATGTCTTGTGATTATTGATGATTTCTCAAAATTCTCTTGGACATTCTTTCTGCACTCTAAGAATGAGGTGGGTGAAGTCATTATAAATCACATCAAGATAGTCAACAACAATCCTTTACTCAAAGTAAGGAGAATCAGAAGTGACAATGGAACTGAGTTCAAGAATTCTGTAATAAGAGAGTTTTGTGAAGAAGAAAGAATTATACAAGAATTCTCTGCACCAAGAACTCCTCAACAAAATGGTGTAGTGGAAAGAAAGAACAGAACTCTAATTGAAGTTGCAAGAACAATGCTTGAAGAGTCTAAGCTACCAACATACTTCTGGGCAGAAGCTATAAACACTGCATGCTACACTTAGAATATTTCTTTGGTCAATCAAGCAAAAGGCATGACACCTTATCAACTTTTCAAAGTCAAGAAACCAACAATCAACTTTCTGCATGTCTTTGGATGCAAATGCTTTGTACTGAAAAATCATGGTGAGCATCGTGGAAAATTTGACTCAAAGGCAGATGAAGCTATCTTTGTTGGATACTCAGCTGGAAAATCCTACAGAATCCACAACCTAAGACTAAACATTGTAATGGAGTCCATACATGTTGTCTTTGATGACAAGAAAATATCTGGTCTAGTAGATGAAGGTTTTCATGAGTCTCTCTCATTTGAGAATGAGAGAAGTGGTGAAGAAAGTGAAGATGATGATGAAGAATGGATATCAAATGGTGTGAGAAATAGACAAGGATCATTAGTTGAAGTGCTGAATGAACCACCTTTTGAAGAACAACTTAAACCATCAGTTGGAAATCAATTTGAAGCATCTGTAGAAAATCAAAGAGAAGCATCTGTGGATGAATCTGCAAGAACTCCATCAATCTCGAGGGCCATACACTCAGGGGGAGTTTCTCACAGTCAAAACTCAACAACAAGTCACAATGATCAATACAGAGAAAATGAAGCAACTTCATCAAGGTCAAACTTACCACCACAAAGAAAATGGACCAGGGATCATCCATTTGAGCTTATCATTGGAGATCCAATTGCAAAGGTCCAAACCAGAAGAGCAACTCAAGAAGAATGCTTATATAACAGTTTTCTATCCAAAGAGGAACCTAAGAGAGTTGAAGATGCTCTTCTGGATCTAGACTGGGTTTTAGCAATGCAAGAAAAGCTAAACCAGTTTGAAAGAAATGAAGTATGGAAACTTGTATCCAAACCTAAAGACAAATCAATGATTGGCACTAAGTGGGTATTCAAGAACAAGATGGATGAGAATGGCATAGTCACAAGGAATAAAGCTAGATTAGTGGCTAAAGGCTACTGTCAAGAGGAAGGAATTGACTTTGAAGAAACCTTTGCACTAGTGGCAAGGTTAGAAGCGATAAGGATCTTCCTGGCCTATGCAGCGCATGCCAATTTCAAAGTCTATCAAATGGATGTCAAGAGTGCATTTCTGAATGGTATTCTGGAGGAGGAGGTGTATGTTAGTCAACCGCCTGGTTTTGAAGATCCAGACTTTCCAGAATATGTGTTCTTTCTACTCAAAGCACTCTATGGCCTGAAGCAAGCACCTAGAGCCTGGTATGACACACTCTCACAGTTCCTTATAGAGAATCACTTCATTCGAGGTACTGTTGATAAAACTCTCTTTTATAGAAATGTCAATGACTCTATGATACTTGTCCAAATTTATGTAGATGATATAATATTTGGGTCTACAGATGAGAAACTTTTCAAGAGATTTTCCAAACTCATGTAAAGTAGATATGAAATGAGTACGATGGGTGAATTAACTTATTTTCTTGGTTTACAACTTAAACAAGTGAATGAGGGAATTCTTATAAGTCAAACAAAATATATTTATGATCTTTTAAAAAGGTTTGATTTAGCAGATTGTTCTTCTACAAAAACACCCATGGCCACTGCCACTAAGCTTGAACTGAATACTAAGGAAAAGAAGGTGGACATGACAAGCTATAGGGGCATGGTTGGATCTCTTTTATACTTAACAGCTAGTAGACCTGATATTATGTTTGCTACATGTTTATGTGCTAGATTTCAAGTTGATCCTAGGGAATCTCACTTAGTAGCTATTAAAAGGATTTTCAGATATCTCAAGGGAACACCAAACCTTGGCATTTGGTACCCTAGAGATTCTGGTTTTGATCTAATTGGTTACTCAGATGCAGATTATGCAGGTTGCAAAATGGATAGAAAAAGTACCACAGGAACCTGTCAATTCTTGGGAAACAAGCTGGTCTCATGGTTCAGTAAGAAGCAGAACTCAGTATCTACCTCAACTGCAGAGGCTGAATACATAGCAGCTGGGAGTTGTTGTGCACAGATTCTATGGATGAGAAATCAACTACTTGACTATGGAGTTAAAG
The DNA here is from genome assembly GCA_036435485.1 of Saposhnikovia divaricata. Lineage (NCBI taxonomy): Eukaryota > Viridiplantae > Streptophyta > Magnoliopsida > Apiales > Apiaceae > Saposhnikovia > Saposhnikovia divaricata. The sequence continues at coordinate 58,091,818 of CM071597.1, read as the reverse complement.
TTGAAAAGATCCCAATTTTCTGTGACAACACTAGTGCAATTGCAATATCACAGAATCCAGTGCAACATTCTAGAACCAAGCACATAGATATCAGATACCATTTCATCAGGGAGCATGTGATGAAAGGCACTGTGGAACTGCATTTTGTTCCTAGTGAAAAATAGTTGGCAGACATTTTTACTAAAGCTTTGGATGAAGCAACGTTTTCAAGGTTGGTAAGTGAGCTTGGTATGTTAAATTTCACATGATCTTTTAAAATGTCTGTTCAATTTTCTTGCAGCCAGTGAATTTCATTCTCTGGATTTTTTTTATTTTATTTGCTTATCTGCATGATTATTCTGGAGATATCATTGTAGCATAATTAAATAAATATTTTATTGACATATATCAATTAATGATATTTTGTTAATTTTATGTCTATTTAATTGTGAGTTTATCTGATTATTGTGGATTAATTCTTGATTCGCTGCGCGATTATTTTTAAATCCATAATAATTAGAAGTATTAAATATGTGTATATGTGTATAGGCTGATAGGTTTCGGTGATAAGATGTTTTTCGGTAGACAGGTTCAGTGATAAGATGTTTTTCGGCTAATTAGGTTGTTAGGTGAGAAATTATCGTTGTTATTTTTTCAACATAACCTGTCACTATCACACCTAACCCACTAAACCTTGAAACCTTATAAATGATGAGTTCTTGTTTGTGTTTAACATCATCATTTTTCAGATATACAGAGCATATACACACAGTTGCTGAATATTTCGAGCTTTGACCGGAAAGATCTCTCAATCTAGCTGGTGGTTTTTAGATCGGATTTCATATTCTTGCTTTATACATCATCCTTTATAAAAACTAACCCTTATTTTTGAATTTCCTCAAAGTTTTGAAAATGGCATTGCAGGGAAGCTCTTTAATAGCTAAAGTTAATCATATTTCCATTCAGCAAATCGAAACCATTCTGGATGAGAAATTTCGGGCTTAGACACAATTTCTGAATGAACATTCATTAATTCGCTATGCTTTAGTTACACCAGTGCAGCTTAACCAAGATGCATTGCGTGAACTATATTGCAGTGCAGTTAACACTTCTGGACAGGACTGATAAGTGGATTTTATATCCACTTATTATGCACTATTTTGACCTAGATTGGTGATTTATCCTTAAGTATGTTGTGTCTTTTAATTCATTTTTGTTGTGTTTCAGCAATTGTTGTGCAGAACTCGCAACTTTAGGTATCGTGGCGATAAAAGGCTAAAAACGGTGAAATTTTGCACCAATTCGGAATTAAGAGTTGCCAAAAGAATTATCATAAAGAAATTCTGAGTGATATATTCTTAAAGCAGAAATCCCGGTTGGAATTGATATATTTTCTGTTAAGCAAAAGGAATCCAGTTTCAGATCCTCAGCAGACCGTAATTTACACCTGAACGAGCAAGGAGAAAATAGAATTATCGCAAAAAGATGGAAAGTGATATATTGTCAAAAAGAAAGTCCCGGTTGGAATTGATATATTTTTCTTTATGCAAAAGGAGTCCAATTCCAGACCCGCAATAGACCACAGCTTAAGAATTAAGGATTTATTTATATTAATAATTATTTAATTTAATTAGGAAATTATATTTTCAAATATCTAATAATATTAGATATTTATTTTTATAATTTCTGGATTAAATTAATTATTTATTAATTAAAGATAAAAAGCTATGCGGTTTAAAAAAACAATTTTTCCGGACATATAATTATCAAAGCAGTGCAGTTGTATTGTTGTGGTCGGCCAAGGAAAGAAAGAAAAAAAAAACGAAAAGCAGCAAGAAAGGAAAGCAAAATAGAAAAGCTGCATGTTAGTGTTGGAGGTGGCACGCACGCGCCAGTCTAAAGCAAAGCCAAGTGCCGCGCATGTGCGACACGCGCGTGGCCTGCGACTGGGCGAGGGTTTCATGCGGCTGAGTGCAGTTAGTGGATTGTTGTTGGTGATTGCTTTCGGCTGATTGAATAATATTGAGTGCTGTGTTTTATTTATTTTGTAATTCTTTTCAATTCTTTTTAGTTTTATTTTATTAATTGGTGTGCTAAATTTTTGCTATAAATAGGTGAGTTCTCATGCTTGAATTCACACACCAAATTGGAGAGCAATAAATTCTCTCTTGTATTCTCTTTTTTTTTCTTGTAATTTTAAGTTTCATTTTTATACACTTTAAATTTTTGCAAATTTTAGTATAATTGTTATTTTGGTTGAAGAATTTACGGGGATTATTTGGAGCGCTCTTTTCTTTCATTGGAAGCTATTTCGGTTCTACTTTCTAACTCTTGTAATTTTCATATTTAATTTATCGTAATTTTTAATTTAGTTTTATTATTGTTGTTGTTGTTGTTATTATTATTATTATTATTATTATTATTAGTATTATTATTATTAGTATTATTATTATTATTATGATTTCAATTAATCCCATGATGACGATTCGTTTAATTATGAACTAATCGCCGTCATGGGATTCTAATGGATTTATTTACGTAATTTAGTAATTCGATGCCTTAATAATTTGTATTATGATAAAAATTCAGATTGCCTAATGTGGTTGCGCTTAATTTATTAGATGCGTAGCTAACGTCTAAATTATTACTTCCTAATGAATGCGAAAGTGGATTTAGGAATTTAGAATTTGCCATGGTAGCATAGGTTCGTAATTGTCATGTACATTTACAATAAGTGATAGGATTTTTTTCACATCACCCTATGTAGTCATAATAAAGGAATTTATTCGTAAACCAATTATGTTTTCAAATCTTATAGACATATAAGGTCTAAACATAAAAGGTGTCCTCGCGACTTCTATCTTTTTAAGTGGATGTTTGTGTGGTTTGATATAAGTTAAGACTGAAAGGCGCTTATGTTATTTTCGTGTTCCCGACTAGCTTTCGTTAATTATCAAAATTACTTTGAAATTAAGGCATCAATTCTAAATGAAATAAATAATGAAATTAGAATCCCATGTTTTTCTCACATATAAATTTTCATTTAATTAAATTAATTAGTTCGAATTATTTAATATTACTAATTTAATTAATCAATTAGAAAAATACAAAAATACCCCTTTTTATATTTATTCAAGCAGTTTGTTGTTTAATCATACGTCGTTGCTTAAATATTATTTCTGAACAAACACGAAGTCTCTGTGGGAATGAATTTATTATATTACTTGTGACCGCGTACACTTGCGCAGTTAGTTTTCGAACCAACAAGTTTTTGGCGCCGTTGCCGGGGACTTCGGTGTTATTTTCAGAATTTGTGTTTAACATCAACGGAGGTTAAACTTAACTGACTTGGATAGTTGTTTTTCTCACGTCGTGTTTTCTTGCTCTGCCAGCATAAGGATCTTAAGTTGTTTATGCGAACACGTTCTCAAACTTTGAAAGCTAAGCTGGAAGGAGAAGAGCTTGAAGCAACAAAAGAGCCTGAAGTAATAGTAGAAGAAACAATGGGCGACAGGGTAGCAGCAGCTACTAGGGCTTTGAAGGACTATTCTCAACCAAAGATCAATGATATTCAATCTAGTATTGTCAGGCCTGCCATTGCAGCTAATTCTTTTGAAATCAAGCCAAGCACAATTCAGATGGTGCAGAACTCAGTTCAGTTTGGGGGAGCTTCAACGGAGGATCTTAATACGCACATCAGGGACTTTATCGAGATTTGTGATACTTTCAAGTTCAATAGTGTGTCGGATGAGCCTATCAAATTGAGGCTTTTCCCATTCTCTTTAAGGGATAAGGCAAAGGGCTGGTTACATTCTCTACCAGCCGGTTCCATCACTACTTGGGAGGATCTTGCTCAGAAGTTTCTTACAAAATTCTTCCCCATGGCAAAAACTGCAGCAATAAGGAATGCGCTAACTCAATTTGCACAGCAATTTGGTGAATCTTTGTGTGAGGCTTGGGAACGTTATAAGGAGATGCTTCGAAAGTGTCCACATCATGGGATGCCTGATTGGATGGTTATTAATGGTTTCTACAATGGGTTAGGAGCACAGTCAAGACCAATGTTGGATGCAGCATCAGGCGGAGCTCTGTGGGCTAAGAGCTATGATGAAGCTTATGAGCTTATTGAGATGATGGCAGCAAATGAATATCAAAATCCAACCCAGAGATTATCACAAGGAAAAATAGCAGGCATTCTGGAAGTTGATACAGCTACAGCTATAGCAGCTCAGTTAAAGGCATTGACTATGAAGGTGGACTCATTGACTAACTATGGAGTTCAACAAGTGGCAAGTGTTTGTGAGCTTTGTGCAGGTTCACATGATACAAATCAATGTGCCATATCTAGTGAATCAGTGCAGTTTGTGAGCAACTTTCAGATATCACAGCAACCAGCTCCAGCCACATATCATCCTAATTTCAGCTGGAGCAACAATCAAGGTGGTATTCAACAACCACAGCAGCCGTATCAGCAGTTTCAGGGTCAACAATACGGATTGAAGCCATACAATCCTTCCGGTTTTCAGCAGCAGTTTGCTCCAAGGCAACAATTTCAACCTCCGGGATTTCAACAACAGTCTCATGGAGGTGTTGGGCAATCTTCTTCTGAAAAATCTGAATTGGAAGAGTTGAGGATGATGTGCAAAAGCCAAGCAATTTCTATCAAGACCTTAGAAAACCAGATTGGTCATATTGCTAATGCCTTGTTGAATAGGCCACAAGGAACGCTTCCTAGTGACATTGAGGCCAATCCAGGCAAGAGGGATGTCAAAGAACAGGTGAAAGCAGTCACTTTGAGATCTCGAAAGGTTACAAGCAATCAGAATTCAACAGTTGCAGAGGAAAGTCATAAACAGCAAGCTGAAGAACCTACAGTACCAGAAGTTGAAAAATCTGATGAGGCAGCTGACCTATTGGTCGATGATGCGGAGAAGAGTAACAGTTCTGCTGAAAAATCTACTCTTAAACAGAATGCAATGAGCAATCAAAGTTACCCACCTCCACCATATCCCAGAAGACTCCAGAAGCAGAAATTAGACAATCAGTTTGCCAAATTCCTTGAGGTGTTCAAGAAGTTGCAAATCAACATACCTTTTGCTGAACCCCTTGAACAGATGCCAAGCTATGCAAAGTTCATGAAGGGTATTCTATCTCAGAAGCTCAAACTTGAGGATCTGGAAATCGTAGCACTGACGGAAGAATGCAGTGCTGTTCTGCAACAGAAATTGCCTCCGAAGCTAAAGGATCCTGGTAGCTTCACTATTCCTTGAACTATTGGTAATCTGTCTTTTGAAAAGTGCTTGTGTGACTTGGGAGCTAGCATCAATCTGATGCCATTGTCGGTTTTCATGCAACTTGGCCTGCCGGATCCGAAACCTACTAACATCTCTTTACAGTTGGCTGATCGATCAATCACATATCCTAGAGGTATAGTAGAGGATGTTTTGGTGAAAGTGGATAAGCTCATCTTCCCAGCTGACTTTGTTATTCTAGATTTCGAGGAGGATAAGAAGATTCCCATTATCTTGGGAAGACCATTCTTAGCTACAGGTCGGACGTTGATTGATGTCCAGAAAGGTGAACTCACAATGAGGGTTCAAGACCAAAACATCACTTTTAATGTGTTCAAAGCAATGAAGCTTCCATCTGAAGAGGAGTGTTTCAAAGTTGACTTGGTAGATTCTACAGTTAGAACGGAGCTTGAGCAGATGTTATTAACAGACCCCTTGGAGAGAGCCTTGATAGGGGATTCTGAGGTGGAAGATGAAGAAGGAGCAGAACAACTTCAGCAATTAAATTCAGCTCCTTGGAAGAGAAGATTTGATATGCCATTTGAGTCTCTTGGATTAGCAGAACTAAAAAATTCCCAGGAGCGTCTAAAGCCATCTATTGAAGAAGCTCCTATAGTTGAACTCAAACCATTGCCGGACCACTTGCGGTATGCGTTTCTGGGTGATGCATCTACATTACCTGTTATTATTGCTTCTAATCTATCAGGGAGTGAGGAAGATAAGCTTCTGCGAATTCTGAGAGAATTCAAATCAGCCATTGGATGGACCATAGCAGATATCAAGGGAATCAGCCCTTCGTATTGCATGCACAAAATTCTGCTAGAGGAAGGAAGTAAACCTACTGTTGAGCATCAGCGAAGACTTAATCCTATTATGAAGGAGGTGGTGAAGAAAGAGATTCTTAAGTGGTTGGATGTTGGTATCATCTACCCTATTTCAGACAGTTCTTGGGTGAGTCCAGTTCAGTGTGTGCCCAAGAAAGGAGGCATGACAGTTGTAACCAATGAGAAAAATGAGCTCATTCCTACTCGGACTGTCACAGGATGGAGAATATGCATGGACTATCGCAAGTTCAACAAGGCCACCAGAAAAGATCATTTTCCTCTTCCATTCATCGATCAAATGCTGGATAGGTTGGCTGGCCATGAATATTACTGCCTTCTCGATGGTTATTCAGGCTATAATCAGATTTGTATCGCCCCAGAAGATCAGGAGAAGACCACATTCACTTGTCCTTTTGGCACTTTTGCTTTTGGTCGAGTTTCTTTCGGGCTCTGTGGTGCTCCTGCGACCTTTCAGAGATGCATGATGGCCATATTCTCTGACATGATTGGAATAAATGTGGAGGTTTTCATGGATGACTTTTCAGTTTTTGGAACTTCGTACGATGAGTGCTTGCACAACCTTAGCCTAGTGCTGAAAAGATGTGTTGAGACTAATCTGGTGCTCAATTGGGAGAAATGTCATTTCATGGTGCAAGAAGGAATCATTCTTGGGCACAAGGTATCTAGTAAAGGGCTCGAGGTGGATAAGGCAAAAGTAGAGACTATTGAACGACTGCCTCCTCCAATCTCAGTTAAAGGAATCCGTAGCTTTCTTGGACATGCAGGTTTCTATCGACGATTCATACAAGACTTCTCCAAAATTTCTAAGCCATTGTGCAATTTGCTGGAGAAAGACAAACCTTTCAAGTTTGATGATGATTGCTTGGCTGCTTTCGAGCTATTGAAGAAGAAGTTGACTTCAACCCCGATTATTACAGCACCAAATTGGGAAGAGCCATTCGAGCTAATGTGCGACGCTAGCGATTTTGCCATGGGAGCTGTGCTTGGTCAGCGAAAGAAAAATGTTTTTCATGTGGTTTACTATGCTAGTAAAACCCTTAATGATGCACAGCTAAATTACACCACTACGGAGAAAGAGCTTTTTGCAGTTGTCTATGGTTTTGAGAAATTCAGGTCCTATTTGCTTGGGACGAAGGTGACAGTCTATACTGATCATGCAGCCATTAAATATCTGTTTTTGAAGAAGGAATCAAAGCCACGATTGATTCGTTGGATTCTTCTACTGCAAGAGTTTGAGCTTGAAATAAAAGACAGGAAGGGGACAGAAAATCAGGTAGCCGATCATCTATCTCGTTTGGAAGACCACGGTAAGGATTCAAGGGATAAAACTTTAATCAACGAATCTTTTCCAGATGAGAAGCTTTTGGGGTGCAAGAGGAAGAACCATGGTTTGCAGATATTGTGAATTATCTGGTGAGCAACGTCATTCCGTCAGAATTCTCTTATGCCCAAAAGAAGAAGTTTTTGCATGATGTGAAGTGGTATCGATGGGATGAACCATTCTTGTTCAGGCAGGGAGCAGATCAGATTATCAGGAGATGCATTCCTTACAATGAAACGGAGGAGATTTTGCGAGATTGCCACTCTACCACATACGGTGGTCATTATGGTGGAGAGAAGACCGCGGCTCGAGTACTTCAGGCAGGATTCTTCTGGCCAACCTTGTTTAAAGATTCTCATCAATTTGTATTGGGATGTGACCACTGTCAACGGGTTGGAAATATCTCCAAGAGGAATGAGATGCCTCTCAACATACTTCTTGAAGTTGAGATTTTCGATGTCTGGGGGATAGATTTCATGGGACCATTTGTCTCATCGTGCAACAACCAGTACATCCTGCTAGCGGTATACTATGTGTCCAAATGGGTAGAAGTCAAAGCTCTGCCTACAAACGATGCTAAAGTGGTGATAAATTTTCTGAACAAGAACATATTTACCCGTTTCGGAACTCCACGAGCAATAATCAGTGATGAGGGGACACATTTTTGCAATCAGAAATTCACTGCATTAATGGCAAGGTACCGTGTGACACATCGGGTTGCAACAGCGTATCATCCTCAAACTAATGGTCAGGCAGAAGTCTCCAACAGGGAAATCAAGCGGATTTTGGAAAAGGTGGTGAATCCTTCAAGGAAAGATTGGTCCTTGAAGCTAGACGAAGCTGTTTGGGCATACAGAACCGCGTATAAAACACCCCTGGGTATGTCTCCTTTTCAGTTGGTGTATGGTAAGGCTTGTCATTTGCCTGTCGAGCTTGAGCACAAGGCATACTGGGCTTTGAAGAAATTGAACTTCGACATGAAAGTTGCTGGTGAAAAAAGGATGCTTCAACTGAATGAGCTTGATGAGCTCCGTCTACAGGCTTATGAGAATAACAAGCTGTACAAGGAAAAGGTCAAGAGATGGCATGATAGAAGGTTGGTACATAAGACATTTGTACCGGGTCAAATGGTTCTGCTTTTCAACTCTCGGCTAAGACTTTTTCCTGGAAAGCTCAAGTCAAGGTGGTCAGGTCCGTTCACGGTTAAAACAGTGTTTTCGCATGGTGCAGTGGAAATTTTTGATAAGTCACCTAATCAGTCTTTTAAGGTGAATGGGCAGAGGCTTAAGCATTATCTTGGGGGTACGATGAACCGTGATGAATTCACCACTTTTCTTGCCCCAGCATGATCGAGTTACAGAAGGAACGTCCGGCTAAATGACGTTAACGACAGCGCTTCATGGGAGGCAACCCATAGGGTTGATGTTTTTATGTGTGGTTGATTTTGTGTGATTTTTTTCAGTTTGCAGGCCATTGGCGAGTTGCAGGATTAGCCTCAGGTTGGAGCTCATTTCCACCTCCTGATTCACTGCCCGAGGAGGGCAGCGATGCCGATAGTTAGGGGATTTCTCTTTTATCCTTTATCTATGCCTTCAATGAGGACATTGAATATTTTAACTTTGGGGGTGATTTAGGATATTTCATTAAACGAGTCATAGCATTGCATATAGTTTTATGTAGTTCAGAATACATCATGCTAGTTTAATTTCATATAATTCATATTTTGCAAAAAAAAAAATCATGATTAGTTGCATATCATATTTTCCTTGATTCCGTAGCGCTTGGTGGTTCCGTTTAGTAGTCAATGATGAATTTGAGTGTGATAATGATGGATAGAAGGCTGATTTAAATACTCATGAATTGACGTGCATGTTGCAGAAACACAATCTTACACAACTCATCATTTGCTTTTGGGGCTAGGTTAAAATCATGCTTGTTTGGTTGTTGAAATTTAATCACCTGATTATATTTGGAATTTTCTTTATTCCCTTGATAGCGTAGAATCACTAAATATAAGTTTGGGGGAAACCAGGGTTCATGCTAGTTTGTGTGTAGTTGTTAATAATTGATAGGTGTCAATTGGCTAGTAGCCAGCTCATATTTATATGAGTAGTCTAGGGTTGGAATTGAGAATTCTCATTCCAGATTGCATATAAAAAAATAAAAAAAACAAAACAAAACAAAACAAAACAAAAGAAAAAAAAATGAAAAAAAAAAGAGTGTTTGTGAGTATGTGTGTGTATGAAAAATTGATCAGGGTGAGCTCTTTAATACTCGAGCAATTAAGTTCTAGGGGACTCAAGCCTAGTGACCTAAGACTTTTCCGGTCTGGGATCCACTAACCTAACGCTCGCTACATGGGTATTATTGTATAAGCCTTTTGGGGTCTCATCCATTGCACGGTCAAATAAGCATGTGTGTTGTGTAAAGTATTTTACGTCATAGTTGTTAGTAATAAAGCATGAATTCATGTCTAACTCAAATGATGTTGGAGGTGTTTCTAGGTTATGAAGTGTCTAGCGTTTATTCTATTTATAAACTTGTGATTATGTTGGCGAAGAATAGGTATGGTTTTGATCTAGCGATATGAGTAATTCTGATGAGCATTGCACACACGCACGTTTCTGTACTTGTAAATGTTAATATGCTGATATTTAGTCGATCTCTATTTGGAGTTATCACATTCTCTGAGACACTTTGCTAAGTTGGTTATTGATTTGCTTATGGGATCCTTGCATCAGTTGCATTCATGCATTTAGAGGTAGTCGAGTCTGTTTTCGCTTGAGGACAAGCATCAGTTTAAGTTTGGGGGTGTGATAAGTGGATTTTATATCCACTTATTATGCACTATTTTGACCTAGATTGGTGGTTTATCCTTAAGTATGTTGTGTCTTTTAATTCATTTTTGTTGTGTTTCAGCAATTGTTGTGCAGAACTCGCAACTTTAGGTATCGTGGCGATAAAAAGCTAAAAACGGTGAAATTTTGCACCAATTCGGAATTAAGAGTTGCCAAAAGAATTTTCATAAAGAAATTCTGAGTGATATATTCTTAAAGCAGAAATCCCGGTTGGAATTGATATATTTTCTGTTAAGCAAAAGGAATCCAGTTTCAGATCCTCAGCAGACCGTAATTTACACCTGAACGAGCAAGGAGAAAATAGAATTATCGCAAAAAGATGGAAAGTGATATATTCTTAAAAAGAAAGTCCCGGTTGGAATTGATATATTTTTCTTTATGCAAAAGGAGTCCAATTCCAGACCCGCAATAGACCACGGCTTAAGAATTAAGGATTTATTTATATTAATAAATATTTAATTTAATTAGGAAATTATATTTTCAAATATCTAATAATATTAGATATTTATTTTTATAATTTCTGGATTAAATTAATTATTTATTAATTAAAGATAAAAAGCTATGTGGTTTAAAAAAATAATTTTTCCGGACATATAATTATCAAAGCAGTGCAGTTGTATTGTTGTGGTCGGCCAAGGAAAGAAAGAAAAAAAAAACGAAAAGCAGCAAGAAAGGAAAGCAAAATAGAAAAGCTGCATGTTAGTGTTGGAGGTGGCACGCACGCGCCAGTCTAAAGCAAAGCCAAGTGCCGCGCGTGTGCGACACGCGCGTGGCCTGCGACTGGGCGAGGGTTTCATGCGGCTGAGTGCAGTTAGTGGATTGTTGTTGGTGATTGCTTTCGGCTGATTGAATAATATTGAGTGTTGTGTTTTATTTATTTTGTAATTCTTTTCAATTCTTTTTAGTTTTATTTTATTAATTGGTGTGCTAAATTTTTGCTATAAATAGGTGAGTTCTCATGCTTGAATTCACACACCAAATTGGAGAGCAATAAATTCTCTCTTGTATTCTCTCTTTTTTTTCTTGTAATTTTAAGTTTCATTTTTATACACTTTAAATTTTTTCAAATTTTAGTATAATTGTTATTTTGGTTGAAGAATTTACGGGGATTATTTGGAGCGCTCTTTTCTTTCATTGGAAGCTATTTCGGTTCTACTTTCTAACTCTTGTAATTTTCATATTTAATTTATCGTAATTTTTAATTTAGTTTTATTATTGTTGTTGTTGTTGTTGTTGTTGTTGTTGTTGTTGTTGTTGTTGTTGTTGTTGTTGTTGTTATTATTATTATTATTATTATTATTATTATTATTATTATTATTATTATTATTATTATTATTATGATTATGATTATTATTATTATTATTATTATTATTATTATTATTATTATTATTATTATTATTATTATTATTATTATGATTTCAATTAATCCCATGATGACGATTCGTTTAATTATGAACTAATCGTCGTCATGGGATTCTAATGGATTTATTTACGTAATTTAGTAATTTGATGCCTTAATAATTTGTATTATGATAAAAATTCAGATTGCCTAATGTGGTTGCGCTTAATTTATTAGATGCGTAGCTAACGTCTAAATTATTAATTCCTAATGAATGCGAAAGTGGATTTAGGAATTTAGAATTTGCCATGTTAGCATAGGTTCGTAATTGTCATGTACATTTACGATAAGTGATAGGATTTTTTTCACATCACCCTATGTAGTCATAATAAAGGAATTTATTCGTAAACCAATTATGTTTTCAAATCTTATAGACATATAAGGTCTAAACATAAAAGGTGTCCTCGCGACTTCTATCTTTTTAAGTGGATGTTTGTGTGGTTTGATATAAGTTAAGACTGAAAGGCGCTTATGTTATTTTCGTGTTCCCGACTAGCTTTCGTTAATTATCAAAATTACTTTGAAATTAAGGCATCAATTCTAAATGAAATAAATAATGAAATTAGAATCCCATGTTTTTCTCACATATAAATTTTCATTTAATTAAATTAATTAGTTCGAATTATTTAATATTACTAATTTAATTAATCAATTAGAAAAATACAAAAATACCCCTTTTTGATATTTATTCAAGCAGTTTGTTGTTTAATCATACGTCGTTGCTTAAATATTATTTCTGAACAAACACGAAGTCTCTGTGGGAACGAATTTATTATATTACTTGTGACCGCGTACACTTGCGCAGTTAGTTTTCGAACCAAGGTGTGCAATCACATATCGACTGTTTGGTAGGTCGATTAGGGTCACTGAACGAGATGTTAATCGAATTCTTCATTTTCCTATGGAAAATCTTGTTTCTGATCCTACACCTGAACAGATTGAAATGTTCTTTCGCTTTATAAGGGTACGCTTGGAAAATGGTCGAAAGGTGGAATGTTCTTACATGAAGACGAATGTAATTAATTACATAAGCAAAAAGAACTATACGGATGTGCCTACAGTCCTACCTGAATATCTAAAGACTGTCCCACTTCCATTGTTACCAAGAACAGTGAGATCAGGTATACGACAAGGTAATATTTCAATTCCTGCTATTCCAACCTCTGTATTCCCTGTTGTGTCACAGGAATACAGTTTCTACAGCCCCTAGTGGCCATCTTACCCGACCAAGAGCAGGAAATCCCACCGACTCTAACACAGGTCGAAGAGCCCATTCTACAAATGCAAACACAAACACAACAAACTCCTACACCTCAATTGTCACTTAAACGACCAGCCATCAACACTTTTGAGGGAGATAGTGCCTCAGCAGCACCACATAAGGAGTTAGTTACATCAGCAGCTCTACCTCATTCTAAAAGAAGTAAACCAAATGAACCTGAGGTAACTGCAACTGTTATTGAAACAATTCTTCCTAGTCAAATGAGTGAAAATGTAAATAAGGTTGAATTGACGGGAGCAACTATCATGAGTTCCATTTCACGGAACATAAGAGTGGTTGATGATCTTTCTAAAGATCAAATGCCTTCACAGGCATCCGAGGTGGAATTACCTACCTCAATAACTGCTGGTGAATCTTCCATTTTACGGAAAGATCCATCGGTAGGTGGTTCTTTTTTGAACCAAGTGTCTTCACAGACATACGAGGGAAACTTGGGTTTTGTGCCATTTAATCGATTCAAGTTTAACCTCCTAGAGGGAAAATCTCTGGATCTCTTTCGAGATTTACCACTCTTTACCAATGGTCGGCAACTCGCTTCACGCGAGGATGGAAGCTCACGAACTTTCATTGAACCATCCGTGACCTCTGAAAAAGGGGCTAGGATGATTTCATTTGCAGGTACACATATCGGTGGAAGCTCTGGAGGAGAGTTGAGGGAAACACGAACAGAACATGTAAGTGTAACCCAAACCACTAAACCGAGTGAATATAGAGTGTTGAGTGAAACACCTGCAGAACGTACGAGTGAGCAACCTACTCAACCACATGCACTTATAACTAGAAAGGAATACAGCAGACTCCTTACACGGGTCCAAACAATGGAGAAAGAGTTGCCAAATATCTGTAAGTCCATTGCAGAAATCAAAAATTTGCAACTTATCCAACATGATGTATTCCAGGTTCAATTAAATACCATGGCAACCCAGTTAAATGATGCAATCAACTCCTTGGTAAAGCCATCTTCGTCAAATTTACCAACTCCACATCCTACTACTCTGTAGGATAGCCCAACTGAGGGGGAGAAGGTGGATGACCAAGAAAAATCTACTAGGTGTAAGGGCAAGGAAAAGGTTGTTGACATGGAATTAACTTTATTTTGGGAAAGGAAAAGCTAATGGGAGCATTAGTGCTATGTGGAAAGAAAGCAAAGGAAACTTGAAGATTTGTTCAGTCTAAAAGAACAATTGTCCTGCACTTGGTTAATTTTAGAAATCTGGAAAATGTATATATATGATCCAGAACGCACTTTAATATTATTTATCTTTGAACTTTATTTTTTTTGTATCAGTTGAGTTATCCTCTAGGAATTTGCTTGTCAAACCCTAACAATCAAATAGGGGGAGATTGTAAAGCATAATGTAATGTAATATGTAATAGAGGACATATATAACTCAATTAGGATAAAAGATAAATAATATTAACTCTATACAAGGATCGTGAAATTTGAAGAACTGGCACCGACAAGGATCAAGTCGCTGAAAGAAGTTCATTAACGTGATTAAGCCTCAGTGACAGAATAAGATGTACAGATGATTCAGTTGAAGGGCCAAAAGATTCCATGTATTTATATTATTTAAAGATACTGCTGCAGGCTAATCAATTGTAATGTAACGAAGGTGTAAAGATCAAGATCAGTGCTAGTCACTTGTGAACCAGACCAGTGCACTAAGTGTCAGCACATACGAGAAGGATCATCACATTAATTCAAAGAAAGAATTGCTAAAGCCTATTAACGATCAAGGACAAACATAATATCTCAAGGTATTGTCAAAAATTAATTTACTCTGAAAATTAAATAAGTAACAGATTAATTAATTATTTATAACAAAATAATTAAATTAATCTGGCACTTGAACTATTTTCTGAGATGAATTAATTCAGTAGAATATTTGAAACAGAAGAGAGAAGCCTAAAAGAAGCAGCCAAAAATAATAATACTATGCAAAGTTACTATGCACGCTTACTATGCAAGATTACTATGCGCGGTTACTATGCAGGTACTGTGCAAATAGTGGTTACTGTACAAATAGTGGTTACTATGCAGGTGGGCCCACGTCCAAAATATTATCAATAGATGGTTGGTGGAATAGTACTATGCAGTGGGGGCCACGTCCAAAAATTCTCAGCAGGCGCGTTTTGCTTGTTGGAATGGTGGTTAATATGCAGGTGGGGCCCACGTGAATAGTACAACATAGTACAATATAGTGACTTTCTAAAACCTATAAATAGACTTGTTGTATTTCATTTCAAAACACACCTCAACACACAACTCTCTCTTCTCTCTCTTATATCTTCTCTTTCTAAGCTGCTAGACAGTCCATCTAATAGGGAAACAGGCTTAGCCCGCTTTCAGGAAGTGTCGGGTAGAAAGTCCTCGTGCCTAAACTATCCTTAGGAGTGTTCTGGTTTTGAAGCTAATCCATTGGATTAGAAGTTGTAACACCCCTTCGAGTTTATTATCAATAAAGATATATTCTCGGAATTATTTTTTTTTGGTAGTATCGTATTTAACCCCCCTTCTACGATACTTCAGGACCTAACATAGTCCAACAAGGAGTTGAAACTAGTGAGACATTTTATTCAATCTAAATGGTGAGCTACTTTATTCAACTTGAAATGTCTAAATTACCCTAATATTTGCTTTTTTAACAAAAATTATTGGTGGTGAAAATTGAACCTAGCTAGATCTTGCCATTCATTTCCACACCATCATACCACTACGCCAACCAATCATATGTGTATCAATCCTAAACATATTATGTGTTTGTAGTGGTGAATGAATAATATTTGGTATTTTGAATACTAAGATATTTTAATCATTTTTCATCATTTTACAAATACAAATTTATATTATATAAATTAGTGATATATGATATGTAGTCAACTTATATATTTTGAAATCATTTGATTTAATAAACAATAGTAATAATCACTATTTGCAATATATAGATAATTATTATAAATTTATTAGATATTTGAAAAAAATTATTAAATTTAAATGCATGTTCTTTTAAAAAAATGGTTAATGAACAAGTAATAATCGAAACACTTAAATGCATGTCGTTGCATTTGGACCAATGTACTTCGATATTTTTGGATTCAAAATCGAAACATAACTTGATGTTTGAAAATTACTCGAAATTTCATCATTTTTCACATATGATATCAACCCTATCCGATTGGAAGTGCATCGTCATTTGCAGAATTTTGTAAGTTTGTTTGTGGGATAGGTGATATCGTTGTCCCAATAAGATGAGAGGTTGTAACATTCCAGAAGAACAAGGATTATTGTATTTGATGCTTTTATAAGAGTAAGTTAGTGCAATATGTAATATCCCAACTCTAAGAATTTTCTATCTTTTTTTATTGAAATGATATTCAGGCATTTAGACGTTCATTATATAATATGTTTAGATGTGATGTAATAATTATTTAAGTTTTAGATTAAATTTCAATTATTGGAATTTTAAGAATGATATTTTTGGTACGAGACCATATCTCAAGACTTAAAAAAAGGAAGAAAAGAAAAAAAAGAGTTAATCATTTTAAACGTGGTGGCCTTTATATATGGAAAAAGAAAAAAGTGTGTGAACTCGGACTTATAGTGATTAGGCCACATTAAATTAGCAAATGAGATCCATGGACTACATAGTAGTTACCAACTAGTGTAAGTGTGCTATTATCAAAGATGGGCTAGAATAAAATTCTAGGGGAAGATTCGAACAAGTAAGAATAATAACTAGATAAGAAAGGTCATAAGGGTAAAGAAACATGGCTGCGGGTGCGGTTAATATAATAATAAAATGAATGACGCCAACATACGTGCCTTCTACATAGTTATTAGGATAGTAAAATATTGGTTTTAAATGATGCAAGAGTCGGTGGGAACCCTCTATATAAATGAGTGAAGGTCTTCATATTTGTCATTGTAGTTCTTTTCTCTATTGCTACCCCGAGAGAGAGAGAGAGAGAGAGAGAGAGAGAGAGAGAGAGAGAGAGAGAGAGAGAGAGAGAGAGAGAGAGATAGATAGAGAGAGAGAGAGAGAGAGAGAGAGAGAGAGAGCGGGGGGGGGATACGAGGGAAAATATTGAAGTCCGAGGAGAATGAAATTTGAAACACTGTACTGTAAGTATATATTGTTTAATTTTATTATAAACAAAAATATGTATCAATTTTGTTTTAAATTAATTGGAATATATTGAAACTTATTGAGTTACGTTATTTACGTATACACAAGTAGACTGTTTTTAAGATTTCTATTGATGGTGATGATATCCATTGATCGGGTATTGTCCAAACTCGACGGTTATTTAGTCCTGAAATAATTTGTACACGTAAATAGCTAATATTGTTAGTTAGCTATGATATGATGAGAATATTGTAGTAAGTTATTCGATGCAAACTAGTGATTGAATCATGATGTTTTTGTGATTGCTGGCTATTGTTCCGGCTAGCAGTTATGTTGTTGAGATGGCTAGCCAATTGTTCTGGCTAGTAGTTATATTTTGATTAAGAATGAGATAATTCAAGTGGAATGATAATTATTCAACTAAGTTTAACAACCCATTTTGTGGGGTATTGATGATGAAGATTACCGAAAAGTAATAGTTAAGACAAATTACCTAAAGTGCATCTGAAAAATACGGATGGATCCATTTCTTGGTTACGAAGATTACCGAAAGGTAATAATAGACAGATGATCATAATTGCATCTGGAAATGATAAGGTTATGAGACCTAATAAGGTCGCTCAGTCAAACAAAATTTCCTTTATGTTAAAGTTTTACAAGTTTTCGCTTTTAAAAATTATTACCACTTTATGATCCGGTCAGTGTTCTTTATCTTTTGACGTTTATTACATTGGTAAGGACTTTTGAATTGTTTTATCAAAAATTCAGTTTTGTTATACTCTGCGATAAATGCTTGTTGATCTTCATAGCTTATTCCTGTTATATAAATGACACTTTTCAGGAAGGAACGAAGTAGGTGAAAGATCTAATCCCTCTGGTAAGGGAAAAGAGAAAGCGACTTAGAAAGAAGGAAAGGTTACTTAGAGGAGTTATATGTAAAGTGTGTAAAAGATGTTTTTGGTAATAGTATGTTGTATGTACAATTGCAAGAGTAGAACTGTGTCTCTTGTCAGTACTTTTGTATAAAACTTATCATCTGGATAACGTAATTGTATAGGTAAATTATGTTGGTTCAAGAGTAAAGGTAGCATCACGATCCCGGGTCGGGTCTATGGATGTGGGATCCGAGTCGGGTCTGTCACAGAATGCATATCAAAATTGCTAGCTTAGAATGTGGTGAGTTTTTAGGTCAAGAACTTGACCAAATTTTAGAACAAATTACTTTGAATTTGATCTAAGTTGTTACAATTATACTTAACTGACCAACTTAATTATCACATTTTTATCTTTTAGAAAAAAAATTGAATTAATATCACAGTTTGAGTAATAACTTCTGCCAGTTTTTATAATGGTAAATTTTTAAAGAGGTCACTTTTAAGTATTGATTTAATAGTTTATATGAATTTTGAAAAAAAATTAAACTATTTGTCATTAATTAAAATGATTATTCATGTTGAGTATGGAATACACACAAGAAAATACAAAGGGGGGTGAATGTATTTTCAAACTTTTAGTTTGTTTGAATCTGTTTGAGAATGTGTAGCTGAGTGTGTGTTTGTGTTTAACAGATTATATGTACGAAAATAAAACACAAGAACACAAGTACTCACTTTAATCTAATATTGTAATAGATAAAGATTTTACTACAATCTAGGAATACAAAATGTTAGTATTCTCAGCTTCGTTTCTCAGAGAGATATTATCTATGGAATTACAGTGAAAAACCAATGCCTGCTAAAGAAGTGAGGTTGTACACTTATAGAACATGTGTACAACCTACTTATTACAAAAGTAGTGATAGATAAATACACTTTCTAACTTATCTATCCCTATTTGGTACACGTCTGGTGTAACACCCCCAGATCCGGGGTCCGGGATCGGGTCGTTACTGTCTCGTAACTTATACACAATACTTGACTTGAGTCCAAAATCAATAAGTAGCATGCTATGACCCCACAATAATATCCACTCACACACACACAGTTATAGCCCCAGAGATGAAATTGAAATAAGTCTTACATAAAAGGGGTTTACGAATGAAAGTTATTACAATCCCAAAAGGATAACATCATAAGTTTAAAAGTTTTGCCGTTGATTACATTTATTATACATATAGTTAAACAGGAAACAAAAGTTGTCTAACTATGCTACCTCAGCAATGGCGACTAGCATCTCAGCGGGGAGTCCGGTGGGTCGGGTAACCCGCTTGCGCCGAGTGCGCCTGACGCGAGCCATCTGCCCTAGCTGTTGTTGTGACATAATATGAACAAAGCAAGGGTGAGCGAAAGCCCACCAACAATAATATAACTGAACAGTGATACATATATATAGTAATTCAAAATATCCTTTGAAATCATATGCCATGCCTTAATGAAGTTATTGCCAGTATAATATAAAGGATGAAGTTACCAGGTAACTCAAAGTATTTGTTTGTAGAAATATCTGCTACATCAAAAGTAAGCGAGATATTCTCATTGCCATTAAAAGAGGAACTTGCATGAAAAGATTGCAATTCCAGTTATGAACACTTTTCCAGCTCTGCCAACAGTAATCATGTTGCAGGAAATAAATAAGTTTGGATGATGAACCAATGATGGAGTATTCACCGCGCCCGCTGTTCCAATCTTGATGATCAGTCGAGATCGTACAGCTCAAATTACTACCGGTAGAAGGAAGAACTAACGGCTTTACTTGTCTACCGCCTTACTAGCTCTCCCCGGCCAACGGTTGGGCCAAAGGGGATGGACCGGCGCTACTCGGCCTCTTACACGACTCCTAGTTCAAATAGAATTCATGATTCTGAATGTAACGTTCGTCCCCCTTTCCCCAAGTATAATACTTGTTGATAAGACTCCACAAAGTAGTCGTATCTAGTTGGAAAGGAAAATTCACCAATAACTTCCAAGCTATTGCTTGGTAACGAATATCAACTTGTTTCAACCATCTTACCCCTCGAAAGATGAGAAGGTAAACAACGACTTAATAAGTCAATAGCACCCGAGTTGCGAGTGAAGAGAATACTTTATGACCGGGAAGTCGACAAGATAAATATCGTTTTCCAAGTAAGGTTCCCTTATTATTAGGGAGATAGACTCAAAGAAGAATGATGTCTGAGAACCTTTCTTGATATAAGTTTAATAATAATATGACTCCGAAATATTTTCCGTAATAATCGAAGAAGGTAAACCTTATTGAGGTTATTCTAAGTAGGGAATACATATTCAGAGAATATTTATTGAATTAAAAATATTTAAAGAATATTTAGGAATATGAAAGAATATCTTTAATCAGAGTATTTCTCAAAATAATCCTTGAAGAAATATCAGGAGAATATTTATTGAATAAATAAATATTTAAATGAATATTCAAAATAATATTCATTAATTAATAAGTCCTGAAAGGAATATTTAAGATAATATTCATAATTAATTAGGAATTTAAATGAATATTCAAAAAGTAATATTCATTTAATGAATAATATTCTAAATGAATATTAAGTAATATTCATTTAGTAATCCAAGCTTTAAAGGAATATTCGAGATAATATTCGATAAATAAATCAAGCTTCAGATGAATATTAGAATAATATTCATCAAGTAATTAATATCTTAAATGATTATTCAAAAGTAATATTCATTTAATAAAATAATATTCTAAATGGATATTCAAATAATATTCATTTAGTAGTCCAATCTTTAGAAGAATATTCGAAATAATAATCGCTAATCTATTCGACTCTGAATGAATATTGAAAAATATTATTCGTCGAATGGTTACGTTCAAATAATTATTTGAAGTAAGGATCGTTAAATAAATAATCTCGAACGAATATTCAAATAATATTCGTCGCCCAAATAATGGAAAATATTTACTTAAATATTTTCCTCCGAGGTAATCTCGATATATCAAGAAATATTGACTCCCGGTCTATATTTGATGAATAAGATGTATACGCCCTTCTATGAGGGTCTTACAATAACCGGCTTATAATTGATACGTTAGCTATCTAATTTATAAGCCAATAAACAATCAGGAAACAAGCATAACGATATGACTGGAAAGTAGGCATGCATGCTATGGCATATGTATAACAGAAAACACACACACACACACACACACACACACATATATATATATATATATATATATATATATATATATATATTCAATCACAACAACAGCCTAAAAGAAGGGAATTGAAACTTGCCTGGTAGTCGAGTACGGTAAGGGGTAGTGGTAGCGGGTCCCGGGTCAGCTTGGTGATCTATAAATAGCCAAGGCATTCGGGATTAATCATTTAACATCTCAAAAGTTAAGTTATACTTAAATCGAAACACGTTCTCGAGTTATCTCGTTATACCCCTTTTAGTGGATTCCTTTTATAATCGATCCGACCCGACATTCGTTCGTTAATACGACATGTCACTGTACTTACACTTGGGACATACTTAATTCATACAAGTTCTAAAGTCGATTGTTACGAATCAATATTATACTCCGAGTTTTATCGCCCGTTTTCTAAGTGTTTTACCGAAGTTATAATCAAGCGGGTTTTTAGGGGTTCGTTCGCGATTAACTTCGATTCCAACATTTTTATAAAATCGTAAAACGATCCGTTTGACATGTGGTTTTCTCCCATACCTTCCTTATGACCTCTAGTATTTATTTACCAAGATTAGCAACCGAATTACTCATGTTAAGGGGGTTCAATTGCAGTTACGAATTCGTACTTACGGTTTCGAATTACTTTTAGTAAATCGGCCGTAAATCCTAAACCGTAAGTCCGTTTGATCCGATTCTTCTTCCAAAATGATCTACGACTCGAGATCTACAAGGGTATGTTATATACTTAACTAGATCAGTGAATTATAGCTACTGCTATGCACGAGTTTCAAGGTGTAACGAAATTCCGGCATTATAACGGCTATAAATCGAGCGTTCCAAAAATTATAACATCAATACCAAGCCACACCGGGCATAATACACATCTTATATACATTATTCTCATCCAAATCTGTCCAAGATCATATCACTTCATCCTTATAATCATCATATGTTTCAACCACTACAAGATCATGCTAATCAAGCTTATAACCATGCTAATATCATAACTATACTAAAACTCATCAAGATCATGCATATACTTAAAGTAAAACCTAGGGTTTCAAGAGATTTATACCTTCCTTGGTGTGTCTAGGAGTCTAACAAGCCTTGATCTAGTCCTTGGATCACCTTAATATAGCTTAGAGCAACAAAGAAAACCAAGAAAACAAAGTTAGTTTCTAAGGGTTACTATTCATCATCACTTTTGTAAAAATCATAGAAAATAGAAAAATAAGAGTTTGTCTCTCAAATTTTTACCACATCTTGGCCTCTTTATAAGATTTGTTTTGAGTCCTATATCATCATATTTGAAGCTTCCTAGCTAGGGATTTGAGCCCCCTTTCTCCTCTGGACAGAAACTATCAAGCACAGATCAGTTTGGTTTCTTCAACTTTGGGGAGGGATTTAACTAGGCTATACTACTTGGATTGCCATTAAATTTTGAACGAACCTTGCCCATGGAGTAGAGAAACTATGGTTAAAATTTGGTGATTTTATCATGGATAGAAATGGAGATATGAATTTTCTTCTTGAGAGTGTTTCTGCTGGGCAGTTTAGAGAATGGAGAGAGATGGAGTTTGGCTTGATTTTCTTGCACTAATCTAGCATAAAGTGATTTCTTTGGATAATATCTATAGTAAAGTAGCTTTATTAAAGCTATTATGTCATGCATGATGTATTTTGAGGGGGCATGTGTCTTAATCTTGTGGTTGGATGATGAAAGGAGCTAAGTACTTAGTTTAAGTCTCTAATTGTTCTAGTTACTCTTGTAACTACTTGGTTACTTGATCATATCCACTTGTACATGCATCAACTTGATCATCTGCTTGTTCTTTTGTCCGGTTATTACTCAATTCACTGATCGTTCGAAGGAATATCTTGAAGATTTCTAGTTAGGGTTTTCCCGGAAACCGTCTCGATATTTATACTATCATTATTAATTTTCTTTAATAATTCTCAAATCCAAATTCCATAAATCTTTCCAATAACTCTTTAAGTCCTTCAGTGTCCATGAAAATCTCGGGGAAAATAAAAGTGTTGTTTTTCAGAATCCGACAGCTTTTACATACACTCTTTTTCCCCCTGGATCACTAATACGAACTCAGAATTTCGTTCCGGGTACCTCTATATAGCATCGTCTAATAATATTCCTAAATCCACCAAAATCACTATTCATCCATTTTTCTTTACTCATCCTCTTAGGGTTGTACAATTGTCCCTGATCTCTTTCGATCGTTCCTTAACCTTTTTACGGACCCACTGGACCAATATCAGATATCGATTTGGATGACATAAGAATAATCTTCTCCTTTAGAATTATCAAATCTCAATTCCCTAGAAGATAGATAATTCTTATCTAAAGTGTCAACCAATAGTATTCTTCAAGACAGATAAATATTTAAATCGAATTCCATTCCTTCCATTCATTATCTCAATCGTTTCATCCTAGTCGTAATCACTATTCACCATTACCTCAGTACATAATAAAAAGTTTTAATTATATCCAAAATTTGGGGTTCTTACAATCTCCCCTCCTTAAAAGGATTCCGTCCCGGAATCAGGTAGGAAGCAAAGAGTCGTTTGTCTGTCGTTTACTTTTTAGCTTCCCGGTCAATTCTTAGTCGTTCTACCCTTTTTCAGCACATCTTCTAGTGCTACAATCCATACTTTATCCTTTTTCCATCAACTTTTCTACTTTTCGTACAACACACTATCCGGGTTATGATCTTACTCAGTCTTATCCTTATTGATACCTGGAGTGACATTGGTATCACTATCCCACTATATAGAGAAGTGGAAAGATTTATTGAGAGATCACTATGACCAATTGAACATTTGTTATATTGCATAGCTAGTGCAGAAGGGGGCCAGCCTTTAGAACTTGACAAGCAATTAAACAAGTTATGGTATTCCACTTAGACTTCTATCACATAGACAGATAGTCACGTAGCAATACCTCCCCTCCTTAAAGGGTTGTTCTTCTCAATTCATAAAGAAGATGAATAGGAGAGAAGAAAAGAAAAGAATTCTAAAGGATTATAGAAAGTTTTCATGATTGTAAAATATCATACTCAGAATTTACCTCTGAACTATAGAGGTTCATTAAGGAAGAAATTAATCATAATTATATCCAATACTATTTGATCGTAACCTCACGTGTCAACATATCTTGCTGCTTTGTCCACTATTCTCTGGACCTGTACCCTGGTTCAACCTTAGCAACACTTACTTTTGGAAAATCTTTGAACCTCTCAGGTTAAATCTTAGTTTCTCGCTTGACACCATTGTTACTGACATTCCATGTCACGTTACTAGCTTTTTCATATCTATAATATTAACACTATCAGGTTGTCATCCCGATAATTCATCGGAAACCCATTTATTAATCCATTCCTAACATTCCTTGCTTCATATTCCGTAGTTGCTTTCCCCGTCTTTTCTTTATCAATCACATCCTTCTCATTATCTGATTCTTATTTACTTCTGTTATTTACTTTCACCTTCATCTCTTTATTGAGACACCTTTTGCACTTGGTACCTCCTTATCGGCATTCCGTCACATTTACTCTATAATCATCACGTTATTCCAATTTAAACTTTCCGAAATGAATCTGGCCCGATCCCTTAAATATAATCTACTTCTGCCAACCTTGTTTCTCATCACTTGTTCTTTTCTACCCGTGATTTTCCACAGGCTGTTCTTCGTAAGTCAGACCAGGTCGTATATCTACTTGCTCGTACTCTTATCATCTATCGAATATCTACATTTTACTGGCGTAGCCTTGCCACATGAAAACCCGTTATGACCGGGCTACAAGTTTTGGGGGTAAAACTGGCTCGAATGCCACCTTCCGAACACTTTTAAACTCTCAGGTGGCCTAATAAGTCTCGGCTCAACTGCCCTTCTCTCTAAGTCTCATTAATTCTTTCCACGGGAATACATTTAGCATCATGAATCATCAACCTCATATTCTCTATCTTGTTTGTGCAGAAGTACACTAACACAAACTTGCTTGTCATTCATCAACATGCCACTTAGCTCATTAATAGCAGCACTTTCTTTATCTTTACGTTGTCATCTACTTTCTTAGAAGAATCGCCATCGCTTGTTATTTACGTAGTGCGTTAATAGCTAACCATACAGGTTTTAATCCTTTAGGGAGACAAAGTAATCACTATTCCTTATCCATAAGGAACACTTCCTAAACTTGATGTAGATATTACATGAAGTAGATAAAATTGTAGAAGAGTTTCAAGCATCGCAGCTAGGTCCGGTTGATGAAACTATCACTCATGCAGCTTCCATAAAAGACTGGAAACTTAACGGTTTACTTCGTCAATTTTGTATCATGGTCCTGGTTTGCCTCAAAACGGGACCTTCTACGGTACGTAATATGCTTAAGACTCCATCAGGAATCGAATCTTTACTTAAACTATTATTACCTTCGATTCTTGCACAATCATCAAAAGGAATGTAAATTCCTCCACTCCGATATGACCTTTAAGGTCTTTCCAAATATCATTTTGTTTCTTCGGTATGAACATTTGCAATTATTCCTTTATACTTAGACTGTCGGCCACCTCATTGGCCTTTCCTGATAATAATAATTCCTTGTAATCCATGTTTTCTGGATACATTCCAACTCAAATTTTTTTCTACCTCATTCCCATCACTGTTGGGTGAAAGCATTGTCCCTTAAGCTCTGCTGAAGGAGAAAAATATATCTATCAGTCTTTTTTTTCCATAAGTCATTGCTTCCACCTACCCGTGGGAACTTTATCACGTTTATTCCCACTCCTACTTAGGATACTTCTTTTCTTAGTTCTTTCCTTATCTTAGGATAATCTCAACCTTTATAGGTTCAATCCATACTTCCTCAGGGTTTCATACATGCATCATCTGGTATATTGCTACTGTGTCTTACATTCTCTTCCAAACTTCTAGTTGGAAACTCAGAATATTAACTTTTCCTTGTAAGGTTTCTTAGGTCGTCCTCATCATTCCTTCTATATTTTCTAGGTACAGGGTATATCAAAACGTCATTGATCAATACTCTAATAATTCTATCTATGTTCTTTCCAGAACTCTTTTTAATAATCCTTATCGGTCATTGTTGCCTTAGCAAGTCCAACTCATATCATCTGAATTCATAATGTCGTTATTAGGTTTAATGCCATCCCTTGTGCATTCCCCAGGGTTTGTCTTAATTTATGGATATCCTATCCTTAATTCAACTGCCAAGGAATTCTTGCGTCTGGTACTTGGCAATCAAATCATGTATCCTTAATAAGGGTCTCTTCTCAATCATTCTCATTTGATAATCGATCGGTGGCTTAATGCTAACCTCTTCTTTCAGATAGTTGTCAGCCTATTTGACCTTCCAAAAAAACAACGTATGTCTATCTGCTCTTTTACAGAACTTGGTACTGGTAGCAAGGATGTTCTGGAAGATATTGGTCGAGTCGAGTTCAACGTGAATCTCTTAGTACTTATCGTTCTTCTCAAAGGTAATTGCCTTAGACAAAATTTCTACAGCATACTGATCCATCTCTGACCATTTCTATACTCTATTCATAAACCTACGTTGTTTACTTTCCTTAGTCATAATATATTCATGGTATTCATGATACCCTAACATCATACATCTCAAGTCATTATACTTCCATTTTTTTTTTCGTAATCTTGGACGATCATATACACATGAATCACTTTAGTACGGGTGACCCCATTCCAAAAGTCTAGTAAATTCCCAATCCAAACAGGGGTTGCAAAGGGTTCAGTAGAAGATTCCTACAATCTCATTATATTTCCGTCATATCAGAAGCCCTTGCAGTTGGTGCTTACTTAGAAGCAACCCTGCTTTGTCCTTTCGTTGCTGGTCTATTCACTTGATAGTCCTTTGTGACTTGGCCTCAACTGGCCACACTAAATTAAAAATATATGATTTTATGGGTTGGCTAATAGCATTACTTTTCTAGCAATTGCTGGCATAGTGCCTTCTTCTTTGATACCTTTCTACCTTTCCAAAACTTTACTTCATATAAGTCTTAATCGGCTACTCAGCGCCGTCTCCGGTCACCTTTCCTCTATTTTTATCTTTTCAACTATTCTTATCACTCCCACGTGCCACGCAAGCTTACCATTCCTGGCATAACAGCCTTTTCACTTAAGTCAATCCCGGAGTTTCTCAGTCCGGCTGGTTTCTTACTTACATTTCCTGTTTTCGTCCAATCTCACTTCATCATTGTATTTCTACAATCAATCGCGATAACCAGGGTCTGTCCACCAACCCATATAGCGGTTACTTTACCCAATTCACGGGGTTCGCCCCAGTTTCTACTCTCTTCCATGATGTTCTCTGATAATCAGAAAGACATGGTTTGCCAAAATTCGTTGAAATTCTTCCCAGAATTAGGAAAATTTTGGTCAATCTATCCATCTACTTGTAACATTAAGGAGACCGATTTCGAAACCTGAAGAATAGTTTAATGAACCTCCAAGCAGGTAGAACCGTAGGCAGTCATAATTAACGAAATAATCGTCATCAGGTTGGAATTTTAACCCCTGGAGAGGAACCAATTATATATATATCCCTTAGAAGGGAATCAACAGTTTTAAACTGAAACTTGTCGCAACGTCCTGATACCTATACGTCCTGATATTCAATATTACCAAATGTCAGTCAACCTGACTACTAGTCTCAGAAGGAACATTACCGTCGGAGTTGGTTGTCCCACAAAATTGGCACTACTAAGGCCATCCGATCTGGTGGACCGTGCTGTTCGAATCATTCGCAAGTACTTTGTCGTGCTGCGCAAGCACACATCATAATCCTTTATGCGAAGCGTCGTTGGAAGCACAAAGTCTCCTTTTTCCATTAAGCAATGCCAACTCTTGGTCATTACCAATTTCATCTTTTAGCTCCAGGAAGATTTTCTCACATTTTTCTCTTTAACTACTGATCGTATTACTTGATCCATTATAATTCCGCGTCGGAGTAAACTTAAGGTAACTACTATAATCCATTCAACGAAAAGAAAGAATTTAATATTTCTCTGAATCACATGCATCTAACGTTTCTGGTTCATCATTTAACTGTGTTGCGATAACTCTATACTCAGTCTCTGACAATAGTCTCATTACGAGTTCATCTTGACTCACTGGTCTTATCTTCCGGTAGGTTTCGAGATCATTGTCTTGCTTACTACTTCCCTATATAACTTTATCCAATCATGCTGTCACTTCCCAATGTTTTCACTTTCTAAGATTCATTCATAAAATGGACATTTTCCTGAGTAAAACAACTTCATCAACCTCAATTTGGTTCTATAAATTACAACCTATGACATCTGCCTTCTCATGGCGAATTATTACTGACAATATTCATACTAATTCATTTGTCAAATGATATGGCACTTACTGCCTCCTTCTCAACTATTTCTAGGGACTCTGCTCCTCGCCCTATATCAATGTCTTTGATAATCATACATCCCTCTAGCTCTTTCTTCGTTAATATGAAAGTCTCTAAAGATTCTCGTCTATTCCCGTATAAGATCTCAAGTAATTCTTCCAATCCGTCTTACTCGCTGGTACTACATCCAGTAGTCCGGCTACGAATCCAACATGAATCTTTGGTTCTCTTGCTAATAGCTCAGCTCTTTATGCTCACTTTTCTGAGCACTATACCTTAATCATCTCAGTCTTTCTGGCTGTAGCCCTCATTCCTCGAGGGTAAGCTCCTTATCCTAACAGGATTTTCCTTATCTGCTTGAACCTCTTCCGGGTATCCAGTAGGGTACTCCATCGAATTTACCCGCTGATCTTCAGCACATAAAGCATCATCGCACTGCTGCTCTTATGCCTCAAGGTCTGTCGCCTTATTCGTCGATACGATATCGAGCTAAGTAACTATATGATACTTAAGAGTTCCCATAAGGGTTTTATACGTCATCAGTACCTTAAGTAGTCCGACTATGAACTTGGCAAGAGTTCTTATTATCTTAGTGAATTTATTGTTTTAACGTCGCCTCATCTCTGGGGTTTATAACGTACGCTCTGATACCACTTTTGTAACACCCCCAGATCCGGGGTCCGGGATCGGGTCGTTACTGTCTCGTAACTTATACACAATACTTGACTTGAGTCCAAAATCAATAAGTAGCATGCTATGACCCCACAATAATATCCACTCACACACACACAGTTATAGTCCCAGAGATGAAATTGAAATAAGTCTTACATAAAAGGGGTTTACGAATGAAAGTTATTACAATCCCAAAAGGATAACATCATAAGTTTAAAAGTTTTGCCGTTAATTACATTAATTATACATATAGTTAAATAGGAAACAAAAGTTGTCTAACTATGCTACCTCAGCAATGGCGACTAGCATCTCAGCGGGGAGTCCGGTGGGTCGGGTAACCCGCTTGCGCCGAGTGCGCCTGACGCGAGCCATCTGCCCTAGCTGTTGTTGTGACATAATATGAACAAAGCAAGGGTGAGCGAAAGCCCACCAACAATAATATAACTGAACAGTGATACATATATATAGTAGTTCAAAATATCCTTTGAAATCATATGCCATGCCTTAATGAAGTTATTGCCAGTATAATATAAAGGATGAAGTTACCAGGTAACTCAAAGTATTTGTTTGTAGAAATATCTGCTACATCAAAAGTAAGCGAGATATTCTCATTGCCATTAAAAGAGGAACTTGCATGAAAAGATTGCAATTCCAGTTATGAACACTTTTCCAGCTCTGCCAACAGTAATCATGTTGCAGGAAATAAATAAGTTTGGATGATGAACCAATGATGGAGTATTCACCGCGCCCGCTGTTCCAATCTTGATGATCAGTCGAGATCGTACAGCTCAAATTACTACCGGTAGAAGGAAGAACTAACGGCTTTACTTGTCTACCGCCTTACTAGCTCTCCCCGGCCAACGGTTGGGCCAAAGGGGATGGACCGGCGCTACTCGGCCTCTTACACGACTCCTAGTTCAAATAGAATTCATGATTCTGAATGTAACGTTCGTCCCCCTTTTCCCAAGTATAATACTTGTTGATAAGACTCCACAAAGTAGTCGTATCTAGTTGGAAAGGAAAATTCACCAATAACTTCCAAGCTATTGCTTGGTAACGAATATCAACTTGTTTCAACCATCTTACCCCTCGAAAGATGAGAAGGTAAACAACGACTTAATAAGTCAATAGCACCCGAGTAGCGAGTGAAGAGAATACTTTATGACCGGGAAGTCGACAAGATAAATATCATTTCCAAGTAAGGTTCCCTTATTATTAGGGAGATAGACTCAAAGAAGAATGATGTCTGAGAACCTTTCTTGATATAAGATTAATAATAATATGACTCCGAAATATTTTCCGTAATAATCGAAGAAGGTAAACCTTATTGAGGTTATTCTAAGTAGGGAATACATATTCAGAGAATATTTATTGAATTAAAAATATTTAAAGAATATTTAGGAATATGAAAGAATATCTTTAATCAGAGTATTTCTCAAAATAATCCTTGAAGAAATATCAGGAGAATATTTATTGAATAAATAAATATTTAAATGAATATTCAAAATAATATTCATTAATTAATAAGTCCTGAAAGGAATATTTAAGATAATATTCATAATTAATTAGGAATTTAAATGAATATTCAAAAAGTAATATTCATTTAATGAATAATATTCTAAATGAATATTAAGTAATATTCATTTAGTAATCCAAGCTTTAAAGGAATATTCGAGATAATATTCGATAAATAAATCAAGCTTCAGATGAATATTAGAATAATATTCATCAAGTAATTAATATCTTAAATGATTATTCAAAAGTAATATTCATTTAATAAAATAATATTCTAAATGGATATTCAAATAATATTCATTTAGTAGTCCAATCTTTAGAAGAATATTCGAAATAATAATCGCTAATCTATTCGACTCTGAATGAATATTGAAAAATATTATTCGTCGAATGGTTACGTTCAAATAATTATTTGAAGTAAGGATCGTTAAATAAATAATCTCGAACGAATATTCAAATAATATTCGTCGCCCAAATAATGGAAAATATTTACTTAAATATTTTCCTCCGAGGTAATCTCGATATATCAAGAAATATTGACTCCCGGTCTATATTTGATGAATAAGATGTATACGCCCTTCTATGAGGGTCTTACAATAACCGGCTTATAATTGATATGTTAGCTATCTAATTTATAAGCCAATAAACAATCAGGAAACAAGCATAACGATATGACTGGAAAGTAGGCATGCATGCTATGGCATATGTATAACAGATATATATATATATATATATATTCAATCACAACAACAGCCTAAAAGAAGGGAATTGAAAGTTGTCTGGTAGTCGAGTACGGTAAGGGGTAGTGGTAGCGGGTCCCGGGTCAGCTTGGTGATCTATAAATAGCCAAGGCATTCGGGATTAATCATTTAACATCTCAAAAGTTAAGTTATACTTAAATCGAAACACGTTCTCGAGTTATCTCGTTATACCCCTTTTAGTGGATTCCTTTTATAATCGATCCGACCCGACATTCGTTCGTTAATACGACATGTCACTATACTTACACTTGGGACATACTTAAGTCATACAAGTTCTAAAGTCGATTGTTACGAATCAATATTATACTCCGAGTTTTATCGCCCGTTTTCTAAGTGTTTTACCGAAGTTATAATCAAGCGGGTTTTTAGGGGTTCGTTCGCGATTAACTTCGATTCCAATATTTTTATAAAATCGGAAAACGATCCGTTTGACATGTGGTTTTCTCTCATACCTTCCTTATGACCTCTAGTATTTATTTACCAAGATTAGAAACCGAATTACTCATGTTAAGGGGGTTCAATTGCAGTTACGAATTCGTACTTACGGTTTCGAATTACTTTTAGTAAATCGGCCGTAAATCCTAAACCGTAAGTCCGTTTGATCCGATTCTTTTTCCAAAATGATCTACGACTCGAGATCTACAAGGGTATGTTATATACTTAACTAGATCAGTGAATTATAGCTACTGCTATGCACGAGTTTCAAGGTGTAACGAAATTCCGGCATTATAACGGCTATAAATCGAGCGTTCCAAAAATTATAACATCAATACCAAGCCACACCGGGCATAATACACATCTTATATACATTATTCTCATCCAAATCTGTCCAAGATCATATCACTTCATCCTTATAATCATCATATGTTTCAACCACTACAAGATCATGCTAATCAAGCTTATAACCATGCTAATATCATAACTATACTAAAACTCATCAAGATCATGCATATACTTAAAGTAAAACCTAGGGTTTCAAGAGATTTATACCTTCCTTGGTGTGTCTAGGAGTCTAACAAGCCTTGATCTAGTCCTTGGATCACCTTAATATAGCTTAGAGCAACAAAGAAAACCAAGAAAACAAAGTTAGTTTCTAAGGGTTACTATTCATCATCACTTTTGTAAAAATCATAGAAAATAGAAAAATAAGAGTTTGTCTCTCAAATTTTTACCACATCTTGGCCTCTTTATAAGATTTGTTTTGAGTCCTATATCATCATATTTGAAGCTTCCTAGCTAGGGATTTGAGCCCCCTTTCTCCTCTGGACAGAAACTGTCAAGCACAGATCAGTTTGGTTTCTTCAACTTTGGGGAGGGATTTAACTAGGCTATACTACTTGGATTGCCATTAAATTTTGAACGAACCTTGACCATGGAGTAGAGAAACTATGGTTAAAATTTGGTGATTTTATCATGGATAGAAATGGAGATATGAATTTTCTTCTTGAGAGTGTTTCTGCTGGGCAGTTTAGAGAAAATGGAGAGAGATGGAGTTTGGCTTGATTTTCTTGCACTAATCTAGCATAAAGTGATTTCTTTGGATAATATCTATGGTAAAGTAGCTTTATTAAAGCTATTATGTCATGCATGATGTATTTTGAGGGGGCATGTGTCTTAATCTTGTGGTTGGATGATGAAAGGAGCTAAGTACTTAGTTTAAGTCTCTAATTGTTCTAGTTACTCATGTAACTACTTGGTTACTTGATCATATCCACTTGTACATGCATCAACTTGATCATATGCTTGTTCTTTTGTCCGGTTATTACTCAATTCACTGATCGTTCGAAGGAATATCTTGAAGATTTCTAGTTAGGGTTTTCCCGGAAACCGTCTCGATATTTATACTATCATTATTAATTTTCTTTAATAATTCTTGAATCCAAATTCCATAAATCTTTCCAATAACTCTTTAAGTCCTTCAGTGTCCAGGAAAATCTCGGGGAAAATAAAAGTGTTGTTTTTCAGAATCCGACAGCTTTTACATACACTCTTTTTCCCCCTGGATCACTAATATGAACTCAGAATTTCGTTCCGGGTACCTCTATATAGCATCGTCTAATAATATTCCTAAATCCACCAAAATCACTATTCATCCATTTTTCTTTACTCATCCTCTTAGGGTTGTACAATTGTCCCTGATCTCTTTCGATCGTTCCTTAACCTTTTTACGGACCCACTGGACCAATATCAGATATCGATTTGGATGACATAAGAATAATCTTCTCCTTTAGAATTATCAAATCTCAATTCCCTAGGAGATAGATAATTCTTATCTAAAGTGTCAACCAATAGTATTCTTCAAGAAATATAAATATTTAAATCGAATTCCATTCCTTCCATTCATTATCTCAATCGTTTCATCCTAGTCGTAATCACTATTCACCATTACCTCAGTACATAATAAAAAGTTTTAATTATATCCAAAATTTGGGGTTCTTACATCTGGGCAATATGTGATTTGACCATCTCTTTAACCTACTCAGATCCACTACTTTAGCAGCTTGTCTCCTTTAACATCTCTCTAAGCTTCTTTGTAGACTTTCCATGTACACTTTACAGTACTCCTGCAAGTGTCTTGGCTTGTTGTAGATTTTCTAACTTGTACATCTTCAGTAATTTGTCTTCAAGAATCCATTCGAGAAATGACTAAGTACTTGATTCGAGAACTAGAATTGAATAGTTCGACAACTCTGAGTTCTCGAACTAGCTTTTCTTGACATATCGAATCACTTCTCGAATGAATCTTTTCTTTAGGAATCCTTGAGTTATCGAACAGAGACTTTTACTTATGGAATCCTTGAGATGTCAAATAGCTTCCTGAGTCCATGAGATATCGAATGTGAATTTGACTTGTTGATCCTTTGAAAACTCGAATGATACTTTGACTTCTTGAGATATAAACAATATCTTTTGACATATCGAATCCTTGACTTCTCGAAAACTTGACTTCTCGAATAGACCGAATTACTTCTCGAATTAGTACTTAGGCAAATTTCCAATCTTCAAATTCCAACTGTGTTTATTTCTACAGCCTTGTTCTCCAAGGTTGAGGCATGATCTCTGGATCTTCTTTCAAGCATTATTTCATGACTTAATTTGTACAATTACACAACTAGTAATTTGATGCCTATTACTAGAGGGTTCCCCTAGTTAAGGGATCATGTAAGTAATGCAAAGCATTACAAACAATTAGGCTTATTATTAGATTTATACAGGCATGCATCTATGACTAACAATTCACCGATCAATGCAACTTGATAAATACCCAGGAATTCAATAATTTCAAAATTCACCTTTATTAAAAATATATAGGTTTTAGATTGCATATAGCGTTATTGATTCAAAATAAAACTCGATTATGACCAAAATAATTCTCATACGACATTAGTACAAATAATTATGTCCAATGCTAGATAATAATCCGTGCCTCGCACCTATTATAAAATATATAAAATTTATGTAAAAAACTAATAATCCCCGATTCCCCACGAAATCCTCGTTTCCCATCTGGGACGAGAAGCAAAATAATCTCTGTTTAAGGATCGGGATTGATTCAGGAATTGGATTTAAATTTGACGATCGGGGGTGAGGATATCACTCCCCCGCTCCAAAATGACTCGATATTCATCCCTAACTACACTATTTGTATTACATGCCACAAACAATAAAATATATCATTCGTTCTAAGAGCTATATTAACAACGTTGCGCAAGTTAGTAACGTGTTACGTACAAATCATAAACATTGATAATTAGTCAATTTACATTTGGTATATCTAAAATATTATATACATTCATCAATAAACACAAAAATAAAAATTGCTATAATTACGTCTTATACAAATTTTTTTTTTAGAAAATGACTCGTACCTTGTACGGGTTATTATCATTCAATTAATCAGCTAAATTAGTGATAAGTAGTTATTTATTATTACTTTATCCTTTTATTTAATGTATTTTAATATTTTATTGTAGGCATCAGGAAAATAATGGATTGGAGCTGAAATAGAATATTTTTGGATTTAATTCATTGAAAATTCAGATTTTTTGACAGCTTTCACAATTTTCGCTATTTGGGCTCTATCGGGAGTTCTACAAGTCCGTTTGAAGCCCGTAAGCAGTCATTGGAAAGCTCGGATGAAGGCCAATATTTCTATCATAAGCCAATAATTTTATTCTGCTCTCAACTCCCCAGAAAAGTCCTGGAACATCAGCCTTCAAATTTCCTATTTAGAATTTTATTCTTTTTAGGAATATTTCTTTTATTCCAAAAAAATCATTAAAACATTTGTATTATATATTAGATAGACAGCAGTTAGACAGGAGTGAGATTAGAGATTAGACACATAGTTTTTAGTTTTAACTGGGAGCAAGAAGGAAAACAGGAGAGAAGCATTTGGTAGAAGACATAAACAGGCCGGGAGATTGGAGATTGAAGATTGAAGCCGTCAACAACAAGTTTTATCTTTCCTTCATCTTCTATTTTCCTTTGTCGTGTTCTCTTCAAGATGTTGAACTAACTTCAATTCTAGGTTTAATGGATTCTTGAGTTCATTAAGTTTTCTTTCTAGTTCTCTCTAATTGATGTTCAACATGATCGTTTATATTGATTTGTGTGTATTGCTTTACAAAGAGTAATTAATTTTGTAATTGAATCAGTAGTTTAAGAGATGCTTGGAAAAGACAACCTAGATTAGACCCAATCAATATAATTTGGGAATAACTATTGTGTTAATTTGTGTTTGGGATAGGAATCACCTCGAGTAGTCAAATTAGGACTTGTGTTAATGCTGCTCATGGATTTAAATTCTGCATAGGGATATGAGATTAATCCTATGAGTTACAATCACTTGAGATTCGAAAGGTCCTTGTGATTAGTTATGTACCCTAGACTAGCGAGTAGAATATGAAATTAGAGATGATAAAGGATACTTGTAAGACTCAAGAAGAAGTTAAAGGCCTAGATACGTTCACTCTTGTTTTATTCTTAAGTTGATTTGTTATATATATGTTTATATTTTAGTAGTAGTTTATAATATAATTTTGATTTTATGTTATTTAACTTGAATTGAAAGAATGATAGTGTTTGGTATTTACCTAATTACATTAGTCCTTGTGGGAACGAATTTTATATACTATTTTTTTCGATACGTGCACTTGCGTTAGCATTTATAAAATCGATAATAATTAGCAGCATTTACAGGTTAATAACATATTACACACAAATAATTAATCAAGTTATATTTGCTATACCTGAGATATTGCACCTTATTTATTCATAAACAAATAAAGAATGCTAAAATTACGTGTTGTAGATTAAGAAACTAAGTTACATATAATAATATTATATTACTTTTTTCATGGTTGCACTTATTGTTGTACCAATTTACTAAATTATTTTTCATAATTATATTAACAACAATGTATTTAAATTGACAATCCTCCAAACCATTCAAAACGTGTTTTAAAATTTCAAATTTAGTTAGATGTTGCATTTTCTATTATTTATAAGAGTAATGCTGGGTACCCCAAATTGGTACCAAAAAATTGCTCCCGAATGATGTGTCAGATTGGAAAATTTTAATTGGGGTGGTTGGTGTGAATGCAGGGGGTCCATTTTATTATAACCAATTACAATCATGCACTTGGCATTTGGGAATTATTTTGGGTACAAATTTGGGGTACCTAGCATTTTCCTATTTATAATTTTTAACTAAATTCACATATCTATACTATTATATAAAAGCCGAAACATTGAAAGTTTTGGTACCTGTTTTTTGGTACTTCGTGAATTTACTTATTTACCCCTCATTATAAAGAAAAATAAATACACCTAAAATAAATAATAACATAATACAATTAATGGTAATTAGTAGAGATATTACATTTTATCTATACTATTATATAAAAGCCGAAATATTCAAAGTTTTGGTACCTGTTTTTTGGTACTTCGTGAATTTACTTATTTACCCTTCATTATAAAGAAAAATAAATACACCTAAAATAAATAATAACATAATACAATTAATGGTAATTAGTCGAGATATTACCTTTTATAAACACCTAAAAACATCAATCGTATATCTTTCCATCATTAATATTTCCTTTCGAATTAAAACATGTTATAATTAATGTCAATTAGTCGATTAACATAATAAAATTAATGGTAATTAGTCGATTGTCTTTTTCACATTAATATAATAAAATTAATGGTAATTAGTCGATTGCCTTTTTCACATTTACTTTTAGTTGAACATATTATCTTTTATAAATATCTAAAAACATCAATCATATCATATCTTTCGATTATTAATATTTTCTTTCGAATTAAAACACGTAACTTTTTTAATTTAAAACAAATCTTACAATCATTAATATATACCCGAAAAAATCACACCATAATTTTCAAGAAAAATGTAACACCAAAAATAAATAATAACATAATATAATTAATGGTAATTAGTTTATCTATACTATTATTTAAAAGCCGAAGCATTGAAAGTTTTTGTACCTATTTTTTGGTACCTATTTTTTTGTACTTCGTGAATTTAATTATTTATCCTTCTTTATAAAGAAAATAAATACACCTAAAATAAATAATAACATAATATAATTAATGGTAATTAGTCGAGATATTACCTTTTATAAACACCTAAATACATCAATCGTATCATATCTTTCCATCGTTAATATTTCCTTTCGAATTAAAACACGTTATAATTAATGGTAATTATAATATAATAAAATTAATGGTAATTAATCGATTGTCTTTTTCTCATTAATATAATAAAATTAATGATAATTAGTCGATTGCCTTTTTCATATTACTTTTAGTTGAACATATTACCTTTTATAAACACCTAAAAATATCAATTGTATCATATCTTGCGATCATTAATATTTTTCTCGAATTAAAACACGTTACCTTTTTAATTTAAAACAAATCTTACAATCATTATATATGCCTGAAAATATCACATCATAATTTCCAAAAAAAATATAACACCTAAAATAAATAATGACATAATATAATTAATGGTAATTAGTCGATTTCCTTTTTCACATTTACTTTTGGTTGAAGATATTACCTTTTATAAACACCTAAAAACATCAATCTTATCATATCTTTCAATCAATAATATTTCCTTTACAATTAAAACACATTACCTTTTTAATTTACAACAAATCTTACAATAATTAATATATACCCGAAACAATAATTAATATATACCCGAAAATATCACACCATATTTCTCAATTATTAATAAAATATATTAAAAATCGTATGTGTTGTTTATAATAAGGAAACATTAGTATAATCCGTAAACATGAGTATATTAAATTATATCAAATTAAAATTAAAAAACTTATTAAAAATAATGATTATATAAAAATATAATTATAATATTAAATAAAATTTATAATATAATAAAAGAAACCCGTGCATTGCACGGGTTATAAGCTAGTATTACATTATACACGAAATGAAATAAGAATATTAGAATAATCCTATTATATAATAAGAATAAAATAGATAATATATAAGTACTATCATAGGTTAAAGGTTCGATACTCATCAACAACATATTTATAAATTATATTTTATTATATATATAATAATCATATTTAATATATAATAAGAATAATTATGTTATAAGAATATTACAAAAGGATGATAGATTATATGTCTATAGTATAATTGAGTAAAGCTTTAGGAGGGGTGTCCTATTAAAGTATAAAACCGTAATTTCTGAACAACTTTGAATAGTACTCCTTAGAATACTGTAATTCTTGATCTTACAATCAAGGTAATTCTTGATTTCAAGGTAAGAAGCACTTCAATTTCGCTTTGGGTGAAAAAAAAGTTCTCCGATTTAATAATTGTAAGTGATATATTGTTTAATATATTTAATAATAGATTAAGTTTTAGTATAAATTAATAAACTGAAATAATTATTAAACGGATCATAAAAAATAGGATAAGACATATTCTTCATATTTTAACATGATTATACTCCATATATGTATATTAGCAAATGTCAAATGTTTAATTCTTGGAACTTTAAAAATTAGTATAATACATAATTCTTTTTTAATTTAAAACGATTAGTACTCATAAGTACGTACTCACCTAAATTAGGTGAGATACAAGAATATTATATCCTTAATTATAATAAGCGTAATAGAGATCTTATCCATAATTTTGGTCACTGTACTGCCAAAATGATCTCAACCGTCGAATTTAATATTTTTAAAAATAGACGATCAAGATTATATTATATTAAAAAGAAAATTATAATCTAAAAAGGATATAATTAGAAAATGTTGCATTAGAAATGATTTTTAAAAAGAAAATTATAATCTAAAAAGGATATAATTAGAAGTGATTATCAAAGTTTTAGACAAAATTCTTATTATACTTATTTTTAAAATTGTATTTGGTTGTTAGTAGAACTATCTTCAAATAATAACAAGGATATTTTGATAATCAAAACGAAATATAAGTAGAATTCATTAAATCGAATATAATTTTTAACGTAAAAAATCGTCTATTTCTTCTTTCCTTTGTTTCTGGGTAGATTTGATTGAAAAATAATTGTTAAATCATCCCTAAATTAAAGATTATTTTGTT
Organism: Saposhnikovia divaricata; assembly: GCA_036435485.1. Lineage (NCBI taxonomy): Eukaryota > Viridiplantae > Streptophyta > Magnoliopsida > Apiales > Apiaceae > Saposhnikovia > Saposhnikovia divaricata. The sequence goes on along the minus strand of CM071597.1, from coordinate 58,051,618 downwards.
AATTTTCCATGGGTTGTAAAATCGTCCAAATCAAATTTTAAGAATTCAAGATAGAGTATAAATATTAAATCGAACGTGTAAAATCTTATATATATATATATATATATATATATATATATATATATATATATATATATATAAATTTAACAACAATTTGACATGTTAATTAATAACCTATAAAATTTATAAATATTAATATAATTATAGATATTAAAAAAGGAGTCATGCGTTGCACGGGTTATAAGTATCCTAGCTAATTCCTTAAATATAATATAAAAAATTAGATCCTAGTAACTTAGGACATAGATAAGTAGTTTTATCTCCAACAATGTTCCCTATACTCATTCCTTATTTGATATTTTATTATTAAAAGTACTTTCTATCATTAAAAGTACAACATACAATAGAGAGAGACAAAGAGAGTGTTTGTAATTTTTTATAATAAAATATAAGTTAAGGGAACTTAAAATAGGAGACAGAATCCTTATTTTTAAGGAATGAGAGGAGTGTCCTAAGAGCAAGCCCAACAGTGTCCTAGTGTGTTCCTTATAAATATTGTAAAATAATAACTCCTAGTGATTTAAGACATTTTGTTGTATTTGAACTCTAACAATAATCTTCATACTCATTCCTTATTATTATTATGATAATATATTTGGAAAGAGAAGGACAAAAAGTGTAATGAAGAGAGAGAAAAGAAGTTAAAAGAAGAAAGAGAAATGAATTTTATATTGATAAAAATGATATAAGGGATGGCTAGTGATCCCCTAAAGATATGGTATAGGATGGATGTACTAGTGATTTAAAGAATCACTATGACATTGGAGTGTCATTTTACACCATATTCCTTATATTTAAAGTTAGGACATGATATAATGGAGCTATTGGACTTGCTCTAATGATTTAAGGAATCACTAGGACATTGTTGGAGCACTATTTTTACACTCATTCCTTAAAATTCATGTTATGAGTATGGATAAGTAATGTCTTGGAGAACATGGAGGAGGTCTAGCTCTAATGTGGAAAAACGAAGGGGGGGTAAACATCAGAAGTAGTAATAATCACTATATAGACTTTGAGGTGAATTGTGAGCATCTGGGACGTTGGAGGTATACGGGCTTCTATGGATGCCCGGAGCGTAGGAGAAGAAGAGAATCATGGCAGATGATAAGAACGTTAGCTGCAGAATCACACTTACCGTGGTGCATTATCGGTGACTTTAACGATATGATGCATACTCATGAAAAACAAGGTGGGAGAAGACAGGAGACTGCGTTGCTGGAAGGTTTCAAAGAAGCTGTGTACGATAGTGGCCTCAGTGATTTAGGTTATGTTGGAAGTGATTTTACCTGGGAAAGGTCGAGGGGGAACAGGGCTTGGATACAAGAAAGACTTGATAGAGGCCTAGCTAATCAAGAGTGGAGGGACATATTTCCTAGAGCATTAGTCAAAGTTCTCGAGGTATCGACTTCTGATCATATGCCTCTATTTCTCGAATTAAATAAGTTAATTTACGCTCCAAAAAAGAAACGTTTTCGGTTTGAAAACTTGTGGATCAAAGAAGAACAATGTTTTAATCTAGTTAAACAAAGTTGGAGTCAAGAGGAGAATAGAAGCATTGTAGAAAAGGTAGCCTACTGTTGCTTAAAAATCGAAGAATGGGGGGGAGGGAGAATTAAAGAGATGAAAGAAAATATTCAGAATACTAGGAAAGATATGAGGAAATATCGCTCTCGTCGGGATGCATATGGTGTAGAAAAGTATAATAAAGCCAGATGGGATTTCCTGCAATTACTGGAAAAACAAGAGATCTATTGGAAGCAAAGGGCAAAGCAGTTTTGGCTCAAGGAAGGAGACCAAAACACTCGATTTTTCCATAGACATGCTACTGGGAGAAAGCGAAACAATCAGTTGAGAGGATTAAGAGATAAACACGGAATTTGGAAAGATAATCCAGAGGACCTAAAGCAAATAATCACAGAGTATTTCGAAGAGTTGTTTCAAGCCAATACGACAGTACACAGACTCTCAGAGCAAGAGGTAGTTAATCGAGTCACAGATGAGCAGAATTTGAACTTACTTAAAACTGTTACATCAGAGGAAGTTAAGGATGCGGTGTTCTCGATGTACCCTGAGAAATCTCCTGGATACGATGGGTTAAACCCAGGCTTTTATCAAGCATATTGGAGCATAGTAGGTCAAGATGTGATTAAGTTCTGTCGGAAATTCGTTGCCACAGGTGACTTACCAGATGGCATAAATAGAACATTGGTGTGTCTGATACCGAAGGTAAAACAACCACAGCATATGAAGGACTTAAGGCCGATTTCGTTGTGTAACGTACTGTTCCGTATACTATCTAAGGTCCTGGCTAATCGGCTTAAGCAATGTCTACCAAACTTGATCTCAGAAAATCAAAGTGCTTTCATTGAGGGTAGACTATTGACAGATAATGCTCTCATTGCATTTGAAGTTAATCACTACATACGAAGGAAAACTAAGGGAGCTCGTGGTGTTGTTGGATTAAAGTTAGATGTATCCAAGGCATATGATCGACTTGAATGGCCTTTTTTGGAGAGAATGATGGCCAAGTTTGGTTTTAACAATGTATGGATGGAAAGAATCATGAAGTGTGTCAGGACGGTCTCGTACAGTTTTATTCGGGATGGTAGTGAGTTTGGATGTGTTCAACCTAAACGTGGGATAAGGCAAGGGGATCCCATTTCCCCCTACCTTTATATCTTGTGTGCAGAAGGGCTCACTTCTATTATAAAACGACATGAAACAACAGGCCTAGTACATGGTTGCAAAATTGCTCGAGGTGCACCACCTATTTCACACTTACTTTTTGCCGATGATTGTTATGTATTCTTCAAAGCCACACTTCAAGAAGCTACAAGTATGAAGAGTATACTAGAAAGATATGAGAGCCTGTCTGGTCAATCAATCAATTTCACGAAGTCGGCTATGACTTTCAGCCCAAACACAGACAACAGTTGCAGACAACAAATCTGCAATATTCTGCAGGTTCAGGAAGTGGAATTACCTGGGAATTATCTAGGTCTGCCAATGCACGTAGGACGGAAGAAAATTAATGCATTCAAGTTTTTAACGGAGAGAGTTAGTCAAAAACTTCAGAATTGGAGTAATAAAAAGATATCGAAGGGAGGTAAGCTAGTCCTCCTTAAGACTGCAGCTCAGTCAATTCCAAACTTCTGGATGAATGTTTTTCTCATTCCGAATGAGATATGCAGTAATATTCAGCGATTGATGAATGCATTTTGGTGGGATTCTGGTGGAAATAGCAAAGGGATCCGTTGGATGGCTTGGGAGAAATTATGTGAAGGGAAATACAATGGTGGTTTGGGATTTAGAGACATTAAAAAGTTTAACATGGCAATGTTGGCAAAACAGGGGTGGAGATTGATTAATGAAGACAATTCTCTAGTTTCCAGATTAATGAAGGCCAAGTATTACCCCGATACTGATTTCATTGATGCAAAGTTGGGACCAAATCCGAGTTACACTTGGAGAAGTATTATCCAGGCTCAACAGGTTCTAAAACAAGGATGCAGGAAAAAAATTGGGGACGGGGAACGTACAAACATTTGGAAAATACCATGGCTACCGTGTTTGCAGAATGGATATCTCACAACTGCCATGATCATGGAGCTCGAAAATGCAAAGGTGGGAAATCTGATGACAGTTAACAAGGATGGATGGGATGAGGACATACTCAAGGATATACTTAACGACAGGGACATTGATTTGATTAAAAGAATTCCCATTTCAAAGCAAGTCAGACCCGATTCTTGGTTTTGGATTCCAGAAAACACAGGAAACTTCACAGTAAAGAGTTGTTACAGAATGTTAGTAGGCGAGCAACAATGGCCATATGCAGAATTTTGGAAAAAACTATGGACATTGGAGCTTCCAGGGAAAGTCTTGAATTTCTTATGGCGAGTTTGTAAATCTGTGGTGCCAACAGCTGTGGCCTTATCATTGAAACGGGTGCAAGTCCAGACAAGGTGTTCGTGGTGTCTGGGGATGGACGAAGATATTGAGCATATCTTATTTCACTGCTCTTTTGCCAAAGATGTATGGGGGAAAGTAGGGATTCAGGAGGTAAGCACTGACCAAACCCAAGGATCAGTGTGGGAGACTTTTACTTCCTTGTTCAGAGCATGTAGTAAAAAGAAGCTAGCTCTGATTGCAATGGTATGCTGGAATCTTTGGAATCGACGTAACAATTGGGTATGGAACAGGATCGTAGGATCGGTCTTTGGAACTCATGCAGCCGCGGTGAACATGTTGCACGACTGGGAAAGCAGCCACGCAGAGAAGCACAAGAATAGGCCCGTCATTAGCTCCAGTCCAAGACGGTGGTTACCACCTCCCCAAGGTTGGATAAAAGTGAACCTCGACGCAGCCATTTTTGAGGCAACTGGAAGTGTGGGAATCAGCAGTGTGATGAGAAATGATGTTGGTGAATTTATTAGAGCGCGAGCCCAGAAAATCTCAGCAAACATGCAACCTAGGGAGGCCGAAGCAGTGAGTCTCAAAGAAGCACTGTCGTGGACAAAGGAATTGAATTTCCAGAAATGCATTATTGAAACAGATGCTAAATTGCTTGCAGATGCATGTAGAAGAGTGCAAGGACGCTCGTATTTTCACACAATAGTGTTGGACTGTATCGACTTCTTTAAGCACTTTGATGAAGTGCTAGTGAGTTTTGTTCATAGGTCTGCGAATGGCGTAGCTCACACGTTAGCAAGGGCTGCACATTCTATGTCAGACGTCCAGGAGTGGATTGATGTCGCTCCGGATTTTATTTCCGATGTACTAATCTTTGATTCCATTTAATACAAGCAAGTACGTTTATTTCAAAAAAAAAAAAAAAAAAAAAAGTAATGTCTTGGAGATATTCTAAGATAGTTATACATAAAAAAAAAATAAAAAAAAAAATAATAATAATAGTAATAATAATAAAAAGAAAAACCAGAAAAGTAGCCAGGTAGGGCTTTAGAAACGCAGGCGCACACAATATAAAAGCAGCGCCTGAGCACAACAATGCTCTTTTTTCCCGGGCCGTAAAATAAAACACTGAGAGCACATCCCTATCAAATTCAATGGCTGCGATTCTATCAAACACTTCTTCTTCTTTCTCAGCCGTCCGATCGCCTGAAGCTTCACTTTTCCCCATTTCTTCTCGCCGGAGTTTCGGAAACGCTCTGCGTTTTCCGACCATTTCCGTTGCTTCTCCGGCGGTGACTACTCGTCGAATTAATTGCCAAACTTCGGCAACTTTTGCTCCTCCTTCATCATCTGCTGTTGATGTTAAAGGTCCAATTAAATCATTTTTATGTGTATTATAGTTGTTTGCTTTGCTGTTGGGTTTGATTGCTAATTTAATTGAAATTTAATATGATTAAATGATGTTGCTGTTGTGAAATTTGCTTTGTCTACATTTTGTATTCGTGTCTTTTTACGTGTGTTAATTGACAAATGAATTATTATGTTGGAATTGTTTGATTCTTTTTGGGTGAGGCGTTTCCGACTCGATGAGGTATTTATAAGTCAATGCAAGCTATTCTTTTTCTATTAGATTGAATAAACGATTGTGATTTTGGATTTCGACTTCTAGGTGATGCAGGACAACCCATTAAAAAGCCCAAAGAAACTATTTGGGAACAATATTTTAGGCTTTGGAAGCCCATTAATTTGAGTATTCTAGAATTACTTAATTATGTTAATTATTACCTTATTTAAATTAGGAAATATTGTTTAGGATTCTTATAAATATTGGATTGATTATTGTAAGCAAATCAGATTATTATTATTGATATTGGAGATTAGTTGTGTTATCTGTTCTCTGCCTGGGAATTGTCTTCCCCAAACCCTAATCCAGCCCCTTCCCCCATCAAAGTGGTATCAGAGCCAGGTTCCTGCCATCAGCCACCAGCAACCGCCAACAGCCACCACCAGCCGCCAGCAATTACCAGCAGCCCCCAACAGCCATCAAAAGCCATTGTTCCTCACTCTACACACCGCTGAATCAGCATACATCACCCATTAAATCTTTACCCAGTTATTTTCTGTCGGAACTTACATCAAACACTTCGCATACATATAAAATACATAACCGCTCCTTCATATTCCATTCAAAACAAGTTCAAACACCATCTATTTTCTCTTTCAGCCTATTAATTGGTATTCCACGCCACTATTTTATTACTGAAACCAGCCCCTGGTCTTCCCAGAATTCACAAAACAGTCCCTGAGTTTTAGAAATTCTGCAGCAGCCCTGCCCCTTAGCTTCTGATTTTGTTTTCACAATTCTGTCCAACAAAAAAAAAACAAAGAAAATGGTGAACGCTGCCGAGGTTAATGCAATACTTGAAGGACATATTCAAGAGCAAGAGAAGAAGAATGCAGAGTATAAATTTTCAATTGATGAGTTGAAACAACAGATGGCTGCTATGATTGGACAACAAACAGCCATGCAAAATAGCATTAATCAATTGATTGGTCATGTTGAACTAATAAAAGAGCCGCCTAAAAATCAAAGGAATGTTGTTACTGAGCCTCACGATCAAGTTAGAGGAGTAAAGTTAGAGGTTTCTGAATTTAATGGCGATACTCGTGGAGATGTGTTTCTTGATTGGATACATAGTTTGGAGAGTTTCTTCAGGTAGCATAATATGAGTGATGCAAGGAAAATCTATTTTGCTGAAGCTAAACTATGAGGTACAACTCATATGTGGTGGGATAAAGAAAAGGAGAGCAATCGTCATGTTGGTAGAGGAGAAATCTTGTTATGGGAAGAAATGAAGGCTTCAATGCAACGACATTTTCTGCCGGCTAACTACAAGCAACAAAACCATATCATGTTTATCCAACTGAGACAAGATAATCTTTCTGTGGCTGATTATACTAGTAAGTTTTATCACTTGTTCATCCGTTCAGATTTTAATCTTGATGAAACTAGCTTAGTTAGCATGTATAGATCTGGTTTGAAGCCTGCTGTTGTTAAAAGAATGTCTGGAAATCTTTATTATTCTCTAATTGATATAATGCAAGCTGCTCAACAAATTGAGGAAGAGTTGTTTGGTAATTTCGGGGAAAATCTTGTTTCAAGTTATAAGTCAACTGCTTCAATGTCTAGTGTTAATCAGGGACGAGTTTCTCCCCCACTACAAAATTCATACAACAACATCAACAAGATTCAGCCTGATAAAGATCTCAAGTGTTTTAACTGCAACGGGACGGGTCATAAATATTTTGAGTGTCCTTCTCCAAAGACACCAAATCCGGGAAAAAGGGTAACATTTATTGATAAGGAAGAGGAGTGTCCTCATGATGGTTATAATGAGACGACTGATGAGGAACAAAAGGTGTGTGATGAGTTGGAAAATTGTCTTGGTGCTATGCGGTCATCACACTTGGGCGAGAATACTGAAGTTGCTCAATCACATAATCGTCAACAAATATTTCAGACTAAAGCTACTTGTTTTGGTAAAATGTGCTCTGTGATTATTGACACTGGTAGTTGTACGAATGTGATATCTAGTGATGCAGTTCGACAGTTGGGTTTGAAGGTGGAGCCTCATCCTGAGCCTTATGACATAGCATGGATTGATAATACGAAGCTGCGAGTGTGGGAACGATGCTTGGTCACATTTTCAATTGGGAAGTTTAAAGATAAAGTTATGTGTGATGTCTTGCCTGCAACATTATATTGGGACGTCCATGGCTTTTCGATCGTGATGCACATCATGCTGCCCGTCTTAACACTTATTCTGTTATCAAAGGTGGCACTACGTATACTCTTACTTGTGCTCGGCCTCATGTGCCACCCATACGACAGTCTTTGGTACTTTATCGTGTTCCTTCTGGTTTTATTAACTCGACGGAGTCGAGTTCTTTTCAGCGGAGGAGAATTGATGCAGGACAACCCATTAAGAAGCCCAAAGAAACTATTTGGGAACAATATTTTAGGCTTTGGAAGCCCATTAATTAGAGTATTCTAGAATTACTTAATTATATTAATCATTACCTTATTTAAATTAGGAAATATTGTTTAGGATTCTTATAAATATTGGATTGATTATTGTAAGCAAATCAGATTATTATTATTATTGATATTGGAGATTAGTTGTGTTATCTGTTCTCTGCGTGAGAATTGTCTTCCCCAAACCCTAATCCAGCCCCTTCCCCATCACTAGGGTAATGCTTTAGCTGTAACTTATTAAGAACTTCTGCAGTGCAAGAGTATTTCTGTTATTGTGTTCGAAAGACTGTAAGGATCTATGTTTGTGCCAGAAACTGATTTTTACAGGAAAACAGTACTTGATCATCGTTTAAAATGAATAATCATGTTGGAATTGTTAAAAAAAAATTCCGATGAGGCATATAAAAGTCAATGTGGTCTTTTAGGGGTATATTTTAGCTTTAACTTATTACGAACTTTCTGCAATGACATGAATGTTTCTGTTATTTTGTTTAAAATAATGTTAGAATTTGTAGTCGTGTGTGCCAGTAACTGGTTTATACGGGGGAAATGGTAATAGAACATTAAATGTATATTGACGTCTTAGTTCTTTTGTATCAGAAAAAGCTGGGCTAAAGGATTTTCTACACATAACTGACTTCGACAAAGATACAATTGTGAAGATCTTAGACCGGGCTAAAGAGGTCAAGGCACTGATTAAATCAGGAGAGAAGACATATCTTCCATTCAAAGGAAAAACAATGGCAATGATATTTGCTAAGCCTTCTATGAGGACGCGTGTTTCGTTTGAGACTGGTTTTTTCTTGCTTGGTGGGCATGCTTTATATTTAGGACCAAATGATATACAGATGGGTAAGAGAGAAGAAACTCGTGATGTTGCTCGAGTTTTGTCCCGCTATAATGATATAATAATGGCTCGACTATTTGCACATCAGGTACGCTGGTGAGTTTTTTTTGGTGTATTTTAAAATATATATTCTATACATGTACACTCTCCATTAACTCTTCTCTCTAGGGTTCTTCTTTGAGAAAAGTTGTATTATTTCGAATTTAATATCTTCCTTTATATTATGGATCATAATTTTATTTGTTGTGAAAAAATGCAAAAATTTTTACTTTTAATTGCAAATTAGTTCATCTTAATTCATAATTAGTGGTAATGTTAGTAGTCGAACTTTAAAAGAGATTTTGACTCACTTATGTCCCCTTCATGTTTTACCTTCTGAAACTCTTTAGCATTGTGCTACTCATTTCATTTTTGGTCCAATGGCAGTGCCTCCTGCCCTGCTACACCTGGCTTGCACTAGAATCACTTAATGGGAGACTGTTAGGGGGACTGGGAGGACTGGGAGGGTGTTGTGAGGCCCTTTCTCTCTTCAGTGAGGGTGGGGCGATTTGACAACCTCTATTTGGTTGATAAAGTTACATACACTCATTATATCTTTCTTCATTTCCGGTACTTGCATATGGCAGAGTCCATGTTTTGGATGAAGGGAGTCGATGTTAACGTCGCTCTTTCCACTTGAATCAATTGAAATTTGAGTTCTGCCCTGTCAAAGCCAAGCAGCAAGTACAGAAAATGTCAATGGAAAATGAAAGAAACTGATGCATAGCAAGGAGTTCTATAAATTCATACTATTTTGCATTAGTTTTCTTTTTGCTACTCCAAATAGCGAAAGACGTGTTTCATTCTTCCTCCTGCAAGCTTCTTAGTGCTATTGTTGTGTTTCTGTGCTCAAATATTATTGTTGAACTATGTGTCTTTTCTTTTGCAGGACATCTTGGATCTTGCTAAATATGCAACTGTACCTGTCATTAATGGACTGACAGATTATAACCATCCTTGCCAAATTATGGCTGATGCACTGACAATAATCGAACACATTGGTCAACTGGAAGGGACCAAGGTTAGCAAATACCATGCGAACACTGACAATCCTTTTTTTTTTCTTGTTTCTATTGAAAAGTGAAGGTGCCTACATCTTATCTTACTCACAATCAATTACAGGTTGTCTATGTTGGTGATGGAAACAACATAGTGCATTCTTGGTTGTTGCTGGCAGCAGTCATTCCTTTCCATTTCGTGTGTGCTTGTCCTAAAGGTTTTGAGCCTGATGAGAAGACTGTTGAAAAGGCACGACAAGCTGGGGTTAGCACGATTGAGATAACCAGTGATCCAAAGGAAGCTGTCAAAGGTGCTGATGTTGTGTATTCTGATGTATGGGCTAGCATGGGTCAAAAGGAAGAAGCTGCACATCGTCGCCAAGTGTTTCGAGGATTCCAGGTATGCTCTATAACTATTCACTGTTGCAGTTTAGCAGGACGATCTTTGTAAAGTATTTAAGAACTGGTATATAATGTAGTCATATGTAAGAACTGGTATATAATGTAGTCATATGCGCCAAGTGTTTCGAGGATTCCAGGTATGCTCTATAACTATTCACTGTTGCAGTTTAGCAGGACGATCTTTGTAAAGTATTTAAGAACTGGTATATAATGTAGTCATATGTAAGAACTGGTATATAATGTAGTCATATGTAGGGACTTTGAAGTCTGATCTGATCAGTGGATGACTGCAAATTCATTTTGCACTTTTCTGGAATTCTAAAACTGGCTTAATGCCTTAATATTAATAGAAGAATGACCTGCTGGAAAGAAAAAAGATTATTAAGTTGTTAATAGTTACTTGACATTCAAATAAGATTGTTTTACCCATTAGTTCATGTTACCATTTATAGGTGGATGAAGACCTCATGAAGTTAGCAGGGCCAAATGCATACTTTATGCATTGTCTACCAGCAGAAAGAGGTGTGGAGGTCACTGATGGCGTTATTGAGGCTCCAAACTCTATTGTCTTCCCTCAGGCGGAGAATCGAATGCATGCACAGAATGCAATAATGCTTCATTCGCTTGGCTTGTAATTGCCACCACCTACTTGGCGATTAGATTGCTGTACCTGTACACCTACATTTTCTCGTGATTTGAGTATTCACTGTCTATGGTGTTGATCCAAACAAGAGTTTCAAATGTTTAGATGCCAGAACTTGTGGATTTGAAATATATGATTCCCATGTTGGTAGGGTGAGTATTCAGTTTTAACCAAACCGAACCGAATTTTAGTTCGGTTAACCGAAACCGAAATTCCAGAAAAATTACAACCGAAAACCGAACCGAATTAAATTCGGTTTTTAACCGAACCGAAATATTTATTTGAGTTATTACCGGAAACCGAAATATAAAACCGAATTTTAAAACAGTGCAAAAGACCTTATGTAGAGACCTTATGCTTTGCGCTACACTCACTAAAGAAATAAAACACAACAAACTTCATGTAGCTTGGGTATATACTTACCCAGAAATCTATAGAGAATAATATCGTCTTCGCCCAAAAAGACTACTCTGAAACCTCTCCCTAGTCTACATGAGTAAGAAAAGCGCTACATCATATACAATGAGAACTACCTTCTTGCAGCTTAAGTAGCCAAGGCTGCCACAGTCTGCAAAGGCATCGGCAGAATTAAAAACAAACGAACTAGAATGTCTGGGAAGATTTGATTCTTGTAGCTTGGGTATATACTCTTGAAGGCTTGAATCTTGAATACAATATATGCATATGTTATTAACTTAATATACTTATTAATAATATTTTATTATTATATAAAAAATTCGGTTATTTATTCCGGTTATTCGGTTAACCGCGGTTAAAAACCGAAAAATCAAAACATCTGAAAAAGGGGAACCGAAAACCGAACCGAATTTTCGGTTAACCGAACCGAAATTATTTCGGTTATTTGGTTCGGTTTTCGGTTAACCGGACCGAATGCTCACCCCTACATGTTGGTATGTTGATGGACATGGAATTAAATTGGTGCAGTAGCTTTGTTGTCTCTAAGGTGTCATAGTATATCCAAACATAAATGTGCATGTGCTAGTTTTCTTTCAATGTCGACACTAAAAATGGAATTATAAATTTCTAACACAATTTTCTAAATCACGGCCGGGAGTAAATTATGATTTTCAGAATGTTTAAATGGCTATTCGTTAGGTTAAACTAGATTAAAATTGAGATTGTGGAACACTGTTTGCAAGTTTTTGACATATGCAGAATAGCCCTTACAGTTGTGGTCAAGGCTGGCGTTCACCAGCAAATATTTGTTGGCAACAAACCGTATCGCAGAAATTTTCTGTGGTACGTAGAGAGATGGGGTTCCATATTTTTCACACTAAAAATTCTACTGTATACGTATCGTAGAAACTTTTTGCAGTAGCAACCGTTTGTCCCTCGCTAGGTCCGCATAAATAATATGCTTCCCAAGCTACTGTATTCTGTTGAGCAGGACATCGAGTTTTAATCAACAGTAAGGAACGTTAATGATCCTAGGACATAATTATGCTTATCAGGCTACAAGCAGAACTTGAAATAGTTGTAGTCTGTTGTCTATTTTTTATTTTCTGTTAACCAGGAGACAAAGTTTCCATCAACAGCAAGAAACGTTGTCGCGAAGACAGTTTAGCTGTTTTTATGCTAATACCTTCTGGGTTTGGGTTAACCATTTTGCTCCTTCCTATGTCTGAAAACTGTTTGTCATCCCACCAAAAATTTTCCCTGAGTGTTTCTGACTTAGTAGTTTGGTGTATCACGGAACATTCAAGCGGAGTTGCTTCCTTCTTTAGATGGTTAATTCAAGTTAATTACCGGCTAATTGTTGCAATAAATGTTTGTAGTATTTATAAAAGAGAATGTCTTTGCTAATGCACTTTTTTGGATCTCTGGCGTCTGACCCGAAGTTGTGTATAGTATTTATGAAAGAGAATGTCTTTGCTAGTGCACTTTTTTGGATCTCTGGCGTCTGATCCGAAGTACTTGTGTAGCTTTCTTTGTATTGGACCTGAATTCTGGCAAGCCTCCATGTGCCATCAAGCTCGACATAAAAAAGGCGTTTGATACGTTTAATTGGCAGTTTTTAGAAAATGTCCAGCATAGAATGGGTTTTTCGCAGGTGTTTGTTCAGTGGATCATGATTTGTATTCGTACATGTATGATATCGGTGAAGGTGAATGGTTCGCTTGAAGGGTTTTGGGTGTTGGCCTCTCTATCACAATTTTGAAGTAAATGGCCCCAAATATTACAACTCAAAACATTAGCCCCAAATATCACTCCAAACTATAAGATCGTTTAGCGTTTTGTGTGTTTTTTTTTTTTAATAACACTATGGCGTTTAACGCTTTCCAGGTTTTTTTCTAAAATACGCTAGTTAGTTCAGCGTTTCCACACTCAAAACAAAAGTTAATGTGGCGTTTTGGTTCGGGGGAAACACCACACTCTGTGGCGTTTTTGGATGTTTTTCCTTTTTTTTTTGTTTTTGTTTTGGTTTTTTTTTTGTTCTTTTTTTTTCTCCTAAATATATATTTGCAAAAAAAGATTAAAAAACTTGTTTGCAAATGGTCAATTAAAATATAAATTTATACTTTTTAAAGTTCGTATACGGTTTATTCGTTGTTTCGAATATTTCTAAACCCAAAATGGAACTATTGAACCCCAAAGGTTAAGCGTTGAAATCCCGAGGGAATACAGATAAAATTTAAAAATTTTAATTAAAAAATTGAATCCGGCAGCCTGATTTTTAAATGCTAACGAGTTTAAAAATCAGGATAACTTAGGGTTTAAGGTTGTAAACAAACCTAAACCCCAACCCCCAAACCCTAAGTTCGTATACGGTTTATTCGTCGTTCCGAATATTTCTAAACCCAAAATGGAATCGTTTAACCCCAAAAGTTAATTATTGAACCCCAAAGGAAATACAAAAATCAGGCCGCCCGACTTAATAGAAAAACACAATTTTAATTGACCATTTAGTTATAAGTTTTTTAATATTGTTTGCAAATATATATTTAGGAGAAACCAAAAAAAAAAATAGAAAAACACCCAAAAACACCACATTAAGTGGTAGTCCCCCCCCCAAAACACCACATAAAGTCACGTTTCCCCCCAACCCTAGACTATACAGTGTGTTTATAAAAAAAAAATTATATGAAAGACGCTAAACGCATTAGCGTTTGTTTTAAAAATCAAAAAACGCTAGACAAAACAGTGTTTTGGAGTGATATTTGGGACAAAGTTTTTTAGATATGATATTTGGGATCATTTAGCTTCAAAATATGATATTGAAGGCCTTTCTTCAAGGGTTTTTTGGTGCTAACTCCGGCCTTCGTCAGGATGACCCTATCTCTCCCTATCTCTTTGTGATCGCTATGGAGGTGCTCACCTCGTGCCTAAATCACTCCGTTTCCTCTACTCCAGAGTTCGAGTATCACTAGCTGGCTAAGCCTCTGCCTATGACCCATCTCATCTTTGCTGATGATGTCATGTTATACTCTTACGGGGACCAGGTTTCTATTGATTGCCTCATGTCTGGTTTATTCTTTTCTCTAATATTTCTGGGTTGCATCCTAACAAGGGTAAAAGCTCCTGTTTCTTTGCTAATGTGGGTAGTGATATTTAGAGAAACGTTTTAGGGGGTGGTATTGTATTAAGACTTTTAAAGATTTTTAATGATTTTAAAAATCATAGTGTATTCAATTCTAACATTTAAAGAGTCTTTAAATGTATGGTGTTATTCAATTAAGACTTTTAAGAAGTATTTAAAAGTAGGGCGGTATTGAATTTAGACATTTATAAGTATCGTGTTATTCAAAAAGTCAATGACTTTTAATGTGAATGACTTTTAATGACTTTTAACAAAAATTATAACTACATCCCTTGAAAAAAAAGTCATGAGCTTTTTGATAAGATTTGACATGACTTCTAATAATTCTATAAAAATCATCTTGAATAATATTGTTTCATTTACTGTCAATATTTTTTTTTTAAATTTCATGTCGCTTTTCTTCTCTTTCTTCCTCTTCTTCCATCTATTTTTCTTCCTCTTCTTGGTTTTCAATTTCCATTTTTATATTCATTTTAGTAAAAAATATTATTCAGGGTGCGATCTTTTGTAATTTTGTAAAATTAGATCATAACACACAAAGTATCCATCAAACATTATAGTAATTCATGGGCTAGCTTCTAAAAATTCACATAAAATACAAATAAAATAGCTTTGCATCATAAAAATATTGCTGATTAATGACATAGCTCTGTATCATAATTAGCTATGAATAGTGACAAATATATAATTCTTGGATAAAAATATGCAATTAATACTCAATTTAACAAGAAATATATCTTGTACTCAATTTTTTGGTGACCGGATTAATCACAATACACGATCAAAATTGGATTGTAGTGAAAAAAGGTTAAAGAGTTTCACAGCATAGGCTAATATATGATTTTTATAGTTAGTCTAGTAAATCACAAAATCTAACAAAAAGTATATGAAAGTTTTTAGAAGTCATTTTATTAGGAGTCATTAAAAGTATTTCGAAGTTTTTGTGACTCAACAAGAATCATTAAAGAATCATTAAAAATCTATAAAATCCATAAAAATCATTACCCAAAAATTGTCATTAAAAGTCATAATACAATACCACATCCTTTACTGGGTTTCAATTAGGCTCTCTGCCTATTCGATACTTGGGGTTACCTCTTATCTCGACTAAACTCTCTCATAGAGATTGCAGTCCGCTTATCATGAAGATCAGGAATAAGATTCACCTCTGGACAAACATTACTTTGAACCATGCAGGCAGATTACAGCTTCTAAAAGTGGTGCTATTTGGGATTCAAAGTTTTTGGTCTGTCCACTTACCTCTTCCTGTGTTAGTGTTAAGAAATCTTCAGTCAATGTTCGTTAAATTCTTGTTTTGGGGGGGGGGGGGGGGCTCTGCTGCTAATTCTAAACAGGTCAAAGTTTCTGGGCAAGACTGTTGTCTCCCTAAGTCTGAAGGTGGATTAGGTCTTCGAGACTTATGTGAATGGAGCCGATCGGCGTTCTTATTTTATATCTGGCGTATTATTCAGCCCACTAGCACTTCTCTATGCGTTAATTGGTTCAAGAGAGTGATCATTAAGGACAAACCTTTCTGGTTCATGAACATACCATCTGGTTCTTCTTGGTGTGTCAGACAAATTTTAAATGCTAGACCTGATGCTTTGAGGAAAATTAGCTATCAAGTGGGTAACCAGTCTCGATTTTTTTTTCTGGTATGATCCCTGGGTGAATGGGGATATTCTGATTCAACGATTCCATCCCACTATCATCTCCTTACTGGATTCTGATAGCCTTGCTAAAGTTGAGAGATATATCCACAATACCGCGTGGTCCTTGCCTTCTTCTAACCACTCTTGGGTGATTGATCTGCGTGACTTAGTAAGGTCCATTACAATAGGGCATGAGGATGCTTTTTGTTGGGATGGGCAACCTGCTAGCCTTGTCTCGATTTCTTCTATCTGGAGCACTATTAGAGCTCGTGAGACCAGCCCTGCTTGGACTGATATCATTTGGCATAAGGTGGCCATTCCAAAGTGTTCCTTCACACTTCGGCTAGCTCTAAAAAATAGGCTCCTCACTAAGGAGAGAATGCTAAGGATTGGGATGAATACTGATCCAACCTGTACATTGTGCAACAATGCTACTGAAACTAACACCCGTCTGTTTGCTTCGTGTGCCTTTGTTGACAAAATAATGTCTACTTCTGGGTATAGCTTCTTGCGGGACTGGAATAGCTATTTGGATGGTCGACTTGTAGTGGGTTCTTACTCAGAAATGCAGAAATTAATGGCTAACTTGTTCATGGCAGTGACTGTGTACATGATTTGGCAAGAAAGAAACAACCGTGTTCATAATACTGGGTGTGTTAGAACAGCAGAGCAGCTGCATCAAGTAGTAAAACAAATGGTGCCGGAAAAGCTTTACTCTTGCAATTGCTTCAAAAAGGCAATTCGGAAGGACATCTCTTTATTATCTCTTCTGTATTAATTCTTTGTTGAGTTTTGGTCTTGTTGAGCAGCCTGTTTAGTCTTGTTTTAGTCGTTTTCTCACGGGGTATGCCCCTGATTTATGTACTTGTTTTGCCTTTCTAATACAATTTAATTTAGCAAAAAAAAAAAAAAAACTTTACAATATATATGTAATGTGGCCCTTACACAAGGTTGGACCTCTACATACTAAATGTTTACGACCTCCTAGCCCTATTTTAACCAAAGGTTGGGATCACCTCTCTTCTGCACTGAATCTGTTCCAAGCTACCTGTTTTAACAAAACAAGAAAGTTAGATCCGGATACAAGGAACATGATGCAATATTCAAGAAGTGTCATATTCAGGTCTGTTCTATCACAAAGAAAGTCCATAATTCCCGAACGAAGATAGTGAATGAATTCTAGTCCAGCAGCAGACTATTTTAGGCTTTCCGCTTTACCGGTCCTTTCCAAAGTTTGCGTTTTATTCTTGTTGCAATTTAATATATGCCCTTTCCAAGTCAAACAACAATTTGAAGTTTATATTTCTATTTTTTAGCTAAGAAAGATATCTCGCACCTGCGGGCCGCAATCTCCGGTAATATGTAGGGCCCTTAACAGCAAACCAGGTAGAATCGGAGCTTGATCTCAGTCACATGAGATATAATGTGCTAAACTTATTCCATTTCTAATTCCAGATTGTCACTCAAACAGACTGACCAGTGTAAAAACATTACTTAAATTTTCTATGGTTTTAGCTTCAGCCCAAATTACTGTTCCAGTCACTTCAATGAACCTCAATTAACTTGTTATAGTAATGTTACTTGAAGTGGCAGCTCTCTACACTTAGCACAATCGTTCTTAAAGGGATCCTTGATTAACTAGTTTTGGCACAAAATAAAAGTAGACAAGTTCCCTTCTAATGCAGCTGTAATCGATGACAAGATCAAGCATTTCAACAAGTCTTAGACGACGACATTAAATTGAAATATTTTCTCACCCTTCTTTTGATATTTTGCTACCAAAAAAAAAAACAACAGAACAATTATACTATGTTTTGTAGTTTCTATGGAAGGAGATCAGATACAAACCTTGAGGAGATCAAAAACCTTCTCGCATACATACTTTTCCCTGATGCTTGCCCCTCGCTGCTGCAGCTTGTCTGGATGAACATGGAGAGTAGCTTTTCTGTAAGCTTTCTTTACAGAATTAGACATTATAATATCTGTCAGGGATATTGGTTGCCAACCACTACCAGGACCAAGGATCTGCAAGCAGAGAAGTTCAGACATCAAATGCTGGTTGTAATTTAGTTAGTCTGTCAATCTTAAACAATGTAATCCGATATAGAGTCATATTTCGTCCTGGGACTTCAAGATTAACATAGAATAACTAGACAGACATTTTAGGAAGAGATGGAAAGCAGTATAACAATAAAAGGAATCAGGAATGGGTGTAGTCATAATGAGTTTCAATAGGATGAAATATTCTACTTCGAAGGAATTTAACTCGCGTGGACTGCAACCACTGCATATCCTTTAAGGTTACAGTCAAGGGTTTATATGAATATGCACACTTTGATTCAAGAGCTTTATATTAGCTCATAAATTATCCGAAAAAAAGAATGATAAATCTAAATTGGGATCAAGGAAGATTTGACAGTAATTAGTCAAGGAACAAGCAATCTGGAACTGTCGGCCTGGTTGTGACCTCTTTTTCTAAAGATGAAAGAGTTCACAGTTCAGAACAAAGACTTCTTAGCAAAGCATACTATATATTATGCAGCAATAGTATGTGAGGCCTTATACATACATATTGCAGGGTTGAGAGCAATGCGCGCAAGTTCCCCTCCTTCCCAGTTGACCATCTTTTAATTTCGGCATCAAGGGATTCTGCTAGTCTCTGTAATTTAATTTAAAATTATTATTAGGGCGGAGAAACAATAACTCAAGGCAAGTGCAAAATTACTGGATCCATTGAAAACATTTGTACATTTTTCTCAGCTTCCTCTTTATGTGCAAGAAGATCACGCATATTCTTTTCTGCCAGGGCTTTTGCCTGAAAGAGAGAACATGGAAACATTACATTCATAGAAGTATAAGAGCATTTACAGAAAGTATCCATGGTGTGGTATTTAGAAAGGGAAAATTTGAATTCATACCGCACGCTCCATAATTCTCTCTTCCCTTTCCAACCTTGCTTTACTCCTCTGAGCTGATTCGATATAAATTTCATCAGATTTCCGAAGATCCTGTAGAAAATTTTATTCTTAGTCATATCACATGTAACTGAATGCCTTGTGGACAGCAGAAAATAGTGAAACTACAGAGTATGCCGCAGTAGTCAGATAAGAGATTAAGACCTCCATTGCAGTATTTCTGGGAGTCTTCTGAGATAAAGCTTTTTCTAGAGCGCGTGCTCGAGCCTCTGCTGTGGCTCTCTCTACAGCAGCACGTTCTAATCTAAGCTTGGCATCTACCACAGCTTTCTCAGCTGGGGGTCTAGCTGCTTTAGTAGCCTTCTCGAGCTTTCCTCGTGCCTCAGCCATCATTCTTTGTCGAACTTCTGCCGTTGCTTTCTCCACAGCAGCCCTTTCTGCCCTTTCTCTTGCTCCAGCAACCGCCCTTTCACGAGCTTCCTGAATTGCTCTTTCAACAGCTATCCTATCTCTTTCACGCTGTCTCTCCCTTTTGCTTTCTTCACAATTTTTTCTTAGGTACTCGTTTTCTTCCACTCCTTTTGACACTGCCTTCGCAGTTTCTGTCCCTTTCATAGCATACTCTTCTTTAGGATTATCCACATTAACTTCTACAACAATTTCTGTTTCCATCTCTCTATCTGATTTTGTGTTACCTTCTTCCTCTTCAATAGTTTTGCGGAAACTATCCCCAGTCATCTGTGTGCTATGTCTTTCTCTCATCTCTTCATCAGCTTGTATGACTTTCTCAATTTCACTCGACAAGTTGGGTCCAATCGATGCTTCAACATTTTTTGAAATCGTCACATGCCGTCCTTCCGCATGAGATACATCAGGACTACTTTTTACTGCTTTCTTGTCGCCATAAATTTCATCATCTTTAAAAACATGAGGATTCTCTATAGATACAGTGACGGATATCTGAGCACCATTGTCAGGATTTATGTTTAATTCGAAGTCTTTGTTTCTTTGCTTAGCTTCTTTGTTTTTAAGGTCCGAGTCAGTTAGACCAAACCCTGGTATACTGCCTTCAAAAGAATTAAACTCAAAAAGATTTTTCATTTTTTTGTACTCTTTCTCTTCAGTATCTCCTTGAACCAAGCTAACAGTTTCAAAGAGAACTTTATGTCCCTTGTACATCACCTTAGCCTCTTCTTCCTTGCCCTCTCTGAAGTCACAGAACTCTTTGGTAGTTTTCTCAACGCTTCTGCTTTTATCATTCACCTGTTGTTTTGCATTTGAATTTTCATCAAACATGAAAGGCTGGCAAGCTCCTTGAGTCTCAATAATGTTATTGGTTGCATCATGGCTCAATGGGTCTCTTTCTCTATCAACAGCGCTTACATATTCAGCCTGCTGAAGGGCTTCCAACTTTTTGGTACCTGTTTGTATATTCTCTGTTTTCACGTAATTATTACAACTTCCAAAACAATTTTCACTTCCTTTTAACTTAAACTTCCCATAATTCTCTTCACTTTTTTTACAGCCATGAAAATCAGTTGATGTCTTCACCTCAATTGTCAGTTTATTAACTTCAGCCAGTCTCCTCTCGCTCCAAATGACTTCTGCCATATAGGTGTCCTTTTTTTCGTTCACATTACTTTCACTGCCTCGAGAATCTTTTGATTCATCTTCACTTTGTACCCATTCACATGCATCTTCAAATCTCTCTTCCATACCTTCGTCACAGATAGTTCTTGGTCTGTGCTCAGGTTCTTCCTTAATATTTGCTGTTGTCTTCTCAGAGGGTTTTCGAGAATTTACTTTCTGTTTATTGTGGTCTTGCTTTTGGGTTTCGCATGTCATCTTCTCATATTCACTATCCTTTAACACAAGGGACTCGGATTTCATTTCATCTTCTATCTTCTGTTTATACTTTATCGCAAACTTCTCACAATCTCCGCGTTCTTGGGACACGAGAGGATTTTCTATTTCTACATCTATAGCTGCTTTATCTGCAATTTCTTCCAACTCATTATCCATTACAACGGCATGCATTTTCTCTTTAATGAATCCCGGTTCATAAGATTTCTCATTTTGTCCCTCTTTTTCAACAATTACTTTTTGCTTTGTCAAGGTTTCCCTAGTTACATTCCCTTCCCCAACATCAGACTCATGCTTATGCATTACGACTTGCTGATCAGGTGAGGCTGTTCCTTTATTCCCAATATTCAATATTGTAGGAGGTGCTGGTTCACGCTTTTCGTTTGTAGAACGATTTTGTGCATTTGTGACCTTCCCTAAGGTAGAAGTTCTGAAGTACAAATCATCTTGTCCATGTCTTGATGCACTCTTCCATCTCCAAGAGAAAACATTCAATAAAGAATCAACATTTTCGCATGTGTCTTTGGCATTCATATCATCAGTACTGTTCTCCTCATTTGTAATCGGATTCTGTTTTCTAACTTGAACTCTCAAGCCATCTTTGAATACTTGGTTTGAGCGACTTTGAAATCCACCCTTTTTTCTTTCCATCAACTTCTTTGCAATTTGTATTATTTCTTGAGCCTTCTGTATTGCATCTTTAAGTGCAGCTGCAGAGATTGCAGCAGCTGAGTTTGAATCCAGTTCCTCGCTAAAGAAAGGCAGGGAGCCATCACCTGTAGCATGTTCATATGCAACACCTTTGGGAGCCTCAGAGTTGGAAACTGTTGATCTCTTTGTAAAATCGATATTGTTCTCTGCCACAAGCGGCGGTAGTCGCTTTTTGGTAATATGTGGTCTAGGATTAATCACATCAGCATTAGGTAGCTTATCACTGGAAATAGAGCCATCCTGCTGGATACCAGTTTTAGTATTAACTTCTCTTGTACTAGGTCTCTGGGTATCAATATGTTGCATGTCCTTCTTGGTAACTATATCTTCCGGTTTCCTTTCACTGAAATCCAGTTTGCGAGGAATATCGCTTGTTACAGAGGTATCTGGCTTCTCATCTTTTGGCTCTCGTGGACTGCTATCATCAACAAAAATAGTGAATCCAGGTTCAGGATGGAATTGAGTTACATGAATTGTCCCATTTGACCCATCTTGGCTTCCTGCACTAGTCTTGTGATAGGACATATTAAAGTGCTTTTTATCATCAAATGTCAGAGATGAAGCTTCAGCGGAAAATAATTGATTTTTTTTGGGAAATGCTGGACGATCTGAACTCTTCGAAGGAGATTCCAGTGCTGATTGAGTCCTAAAGGGAAAAAATTAACAATTTAGAGAATGACAAAGTAGTCAATTTGATATCATGACATTAGATATGTGAAGATCAAAGTAAAAAAGGAAAGTTACCAAAACAAAGCTGTCAAATGTAATCTTTACTTGAACAAATTTTAACAAAAAGAGAGAGATCGACAGCAAACATATTAAATCCAAGGACATTCACAAAATTTGTGTTTGAGGTCTGGGGGCACTTCACCAGTTTCCACTGTACCCCAGAGTTCAGATGAATAAAAAAGGTCAATCAAGATTTACTGGCTATACAATTTAAGGCCAATAGTTCTTAAAGTCTATAAAGGTCGCTAGCAAATTTGAGATGGCAATTGAGGCTTTAAATTTTGAAAAATCTTTGCTGCAGGAAATCATTTAGGCTTATAAAAAACGAAAAAAGTCACTGATAAGAAGCCCGGGTAATTTGGCAACAAAATCTGAGAAGAATTTAGAAAGTAGAATACTAGAATGACATTAAAAGATTGTGATATCATATTTGACGCTTAAAACAATGCAGATTCTGTTTTAAGAATTACACTGTATTTATTAAGAATTGCACCCTACTTATGACCAAAACTAAGCCATCTACCAAGTACAGAACAAATCTAGGGCTTTTCACTCGAAACACGACAAGAAACGTAATAAATGTTGAGATTCACAAGAAAAATCTTTCATACACAACTTACGCCTTTTCTTTTGGCACATTATGATTACAATCAAGAAGAAATGCACGAGAAAATCCCTAGTCAACATGCCTAACAAGATATGACGACTGCTTTACAAAATCATCAACTAATCAATTGTCAACATTCTAACTATAAACAAGTATTACATCCAGTAAAACTAGCTTATAGACATCCAAATTCTTCAAAATAGGTATAGCAAAGAAAACCCTTCAAACTTCACGCTTGAACGGCAGTCTTGCAGTGCGCCAATTTTAGTTGAATAAAATAACTATCATAAACTAGAGTGCAGAAGTGTTCATTTAAAAAACACCGAAAACCGGATTTTTACCAGTGTAAAATTGGACCTATAAATGAAAGAACTTGGTGCATACAAGTATAATAAATATTATTAGGTACTTAACAAATGAAAAGCAATTAAATTTAAATGTACTACACCAGAAAAAAGAATATCAAAACACACCAAACATGTAAAATCTTCATCAATTTCAGCTAGCATTTCCAACAATCAGACAATGCACAAAAAACATATGATCATGTACAACAAAACATATATGTTTACATTTTTAAAGATTAATATATAAAATCTTCACAAGAAAGCAAAAATAAATAAATATAGGCAATTATTCCGGTGACAAAATTTGTTGGTTTCACGCTAAAATGTGTTCTCCATAAAACGCGCCCCGTGTACAAAATAAGGCAGTAGTAGTACCTGAGATTAGCAGAAAGCAAGTCCTGATAAGAAACACCTATAACTTGTTCGTCATTAGCTGAAAAAACATCATTATAATTAATTTCCGAGCTTTTTAAATTAATCGAATCATTGGTATCGGAGAGATCGAGGATCGGAATGGAAGACACATTTGAGCTACTAAATATCTGGTTATAGTCTTCTTGTTTTATACGAGCCGGCATTTTGTAAGTTCCGGCGGAGAAAATGTCGGCGGTGTTGTCGGAGAATGAACCGAGTTTGTGTTGAGACAAGGGGAGAGTGAGTGAGTGTGTGTAATACTGTAATGTGAGTTTTCAAGTGTTTGTGTTTTGGGGGAAAATCGAGGGAAGACAGTAGAGTTGGAAGGGGTGACCGGCTGAGGTGGTAACTGGTAAGCGTGTAGTTCGAGATAGGGAAGTTTCAATTGTGTAACGTTAATAAAATTACAAACTACGGAATGGATTGCCCATCTTTAATTCGCAATCGATGGTGTAGATTATCCTTTTAATTAAGATGGAGCATGGTGAGATAATGGTAACAGCTCAATTTTTGTCATTTCATAATCATGGTTCATTTTTTCTCTATTATCCCGATATTTATAAAAATGAATATCAATATATTTATTTATTTTTATATTATATTATTTTAAGTAAATTAGTTTCTATTTAGTTGGTAGTTTGGTACATTTTTTTAGTACACTCAATAGCAACTGTTGAATTTTGAAAAAAAAAAGAGAATAATTGAATGCAACGTTAAAAAAAAATTCTTTTTTAATATTTAAAATACTTCCTAGGTTTTAGGTTCTAATTCTGTCATCAGCATATTATTATTAAACATTCATATTATCTTATAAACTATTTTCGAAAGATTAAGTTTCGATTCCCGTCAACAACATATTATAATTAAAAATTTTATTATTAAATATCTATGTTATGTTATAAAATACGCTTATAAGCTAAAAGAATATAAAAAAATATCCATGCATAGGCTATAAGTTAGTACTCCCCCGTCCCACCCATTTGTTAACACTTGAGGGACGCATTTTAAGGCTTTTTGAAGTATAGTTCCATAATTTATTTTAAAAAAAAATTCTTCTGAATAAAAATGTTTAAATTTTTATTCAAAAAAAAAATATAAAAATAATTTATGGAACTATACTTTATATACAACTTAAAATGCGTGCCAAGAAGGTGAAAATTTTTTGTTAATAAATGGATGGGATAGAGGGAGTAGGATATAATAATAATAATAATAATAATAATAATAATAATAATAATAATAATAATAATAATAATAGATATTTTGTTTGAATATGAAATTTCGATATATTATCATAATAAATAAAGTTGAAATATATTCAAGAATAGATATTATTTATTAATTTATAAATAACTTTTAAAAAATTATTATTTCATATCACGCAACATTATATATTGCAGATATTCAAAATGCGTTACAAATTTAAAAGGGTAAACGTACATCAGTACATGTGTATCAATTGATAGTTAAATTTATGGTTTCTAAAAATAAAATTTCATTTCTATACCAGTATAGCCCGTATTCACCACCACCTACTACAAAAAACAATTTTCACCAAAAATAAATTATAAATATATTTAAGCATCCTTAGAGCAACTCCAACAGTCTCCTTTGTGTTTTCCTTATAAATATTATAAAATATTAGGCTCTTAGTGATTTAGGATATTATAAGGTATGACAACTCCAACAAGCTTCCTTATATTGATCCTTATAATTATTAAGTAATAAATAAAAGGAAGGAAGCAAGAAAAAAAAAGAGGGAAACAATTGGAAAGAGGAGGGAAAATAATATTTTATTGATAAAAGTGAAATAAGGGAGCCCTTAAAGATAAGGGATGACATGATGCTTTTAACTTTTTAAGGAAATGTTAAGAGCGTGTTGGAGCACAATTTTAAACACAATCTCTTATAATTTGAGTTAGGAGGTGACCTCTTGGAATTGCTCTTAATACTACTCCCTCCGTCCCAATGGATTCTTTACGGTTACTAATTTGGGACGTTCCACTGGATTCTTTACATTACCCAAAATAGTAACTTTCAACAATAAAATACATTATTACATCCACTACTTCACTTCATTTTTTCAACACTTTACACTATTACACCCACTACTTCATTTATTTTAACAATAAAGTCACTATTACACCTACTACTTCATTTATTTTAATAATATTATACCCACTATCCTTGGTCTCTGTGCCCAGCCCCATGTAAAGAATCCAGCGGGACGGAGGGAGTATATTTTTCTATGGCCCTTAGTATTGTTTTTCTTCTTTCTTTTGTCTTGACAGAGGAGTAAGGTGTACGCTAAAACAGGTGACATATGGCATGTCATGAGATAATAACAGCGGAACAAAAATCCAACTTATCAAGACACGGACTCTTTATTAAAACAAAGAACAATGGTCAAAAGTAATAGGGGGTTTGCAGTTAATCGGGCCTACACTGTTAGGCTATTTCAAGTATCTTAGTTTATTGGCCATTGTGGGCCTGTTAATGAGCATTGTTTGTTTTACATAATTTACGTAAAAAACGTTATACGTAACTGATCGTCCAAAATTATTTTTAAAAACAATTTTTAATCCGTTGTGTAAACTGTAGAGCTGTAAAAGAATCGAGCCGACCTTAAATTTTTTTCCAGACGAACCGAGTCGAGCTTTCTTAACGAACAAAATATGTGTTCAAGCTCGAGCTCGTTAATGAACCAAGCCAAGCTCGAGCTTTTATCGAACAAAAACGAGCCGAGCTCGAGCTCTTATCGATCAGCTCGTTAACAAATTTTTTTTTTAAATTGTCAAAAAAATTAAAGAAATTAACCAAGAAAAAGACTTAAATCCACTAACAGCCCAAGTAAATATCATTCTATCATTTTTTAACTCATCCCAAGCTATATAAAATATATATTATATATAAAATAATATATATATATATATACATAATATATATAAATATAAAATATGTACAATTTTTTTGAGCTCTAACGAACCGAACCGAACTCGAGTTGCACATGCTATTAGCTCGGCTCGAGCTTGTTACCTTAACGAACACTTTTTTGTGTTCGAGCTCGAGTTCTTAACTAACCGAACCGAATCGAGCCCTTAACAAAACGAGCTCGAGCTTGTTCACGAACAGACAATTTCGTTAAGAGTTCTAGTAAACTATCATAAATTATACAATTATAAGCTAATAATTATGTAAATTCATTTAACTTCCAAATACAATACTTACTTTATTCAAACTTATTAATGGTTTGACTTCAGCTCTAAATTTTGTCGGGAAACTCTCTCAAGCTTTAACTAAAACTCTCTCAAGCTTTAACTAGCCGTTATCGGCTCCTGGTTTATACTGACCGGCGTTCCGCCGGAAATCTCGGCAATTCACAGCACACAGCATTCAGCAATTTTACTTCCGTTTCTTTACTCTCGTATTTTGGTTTTGTGTCTTTTGTTTTCGTTTCTCCGTTTCTTCGTTTTTCTTTTTTCGTTCTTCGTTTTCGTTCTTCGTTCTCGTCGTCCTTCGGCTATACCAGTTTTCATTATCGTTTTCGTTAATCGTTTTCGTTTCCGACCTCCTCCGGCACTACCAGTTTCAGCCCCGGCAGTCCCCCGTCCCATCCTTCCCCCCGTCGCACACTCATACCCGTCCCAACATTGCAGATCCACCTTCCTCTTTTTTCCTCATCGTCGATAACCTCGTCTCTCTCTCTCTCTCTCTCTCTCTCTCTCTCTCTCGTTAACCTCTCGTCCTCTCAGCTCTCTTTCGCAACCCACCCGCCATCTCGCACCTCGTTATCTCTATCGTCCTTAGTCCTTCCTCCTTTCTCCGCCCAATCTGCTTCACCGTGCTCCCCTCGCGGCCTCCACCCCCTCCACTTCTCCCCCGCCATCGTATCCCCCCCCTCTATCCTCCGAATCGTCTCCAATTCTCTCCCACCCAAATCTGCCTCGCGCCCCCCTTTAATTCGTTGTACCTTTGATTTATGTATTGTATTCCCTTACTATTATTAAAATCCTTTCCAGACCCATAATCCTTTATTCAGTGTATTTTTCCGTGTTTCTTGTTTCCTTTGATATATGTATTATTTTTTGTGTTTCTTGTTTCTTTATTCTGGGCTTTATTAGTAATAACATCCTTTCCAGACTTTTATTCGTGTTTTTTATTATTCGTTGTTTCCGTGTATTGTATTCGTGTTTTTTTAGTACGGTTTTGACATGTCTCATAGCCTGCGTGTTGGCAGTTTTAATTTAGGTACCTTGTCGGGTAAACTTTTCGAGCTAGTGGACATGCTGAAAAGGCGGAGAATGGACATAGCGTGTATCCAGGAAACTAGGTGGAAGGGGACCAAATCCAGAGAAGCGAACGGTTATAAACTGTGGTACTCAGGTCTTGCCAACGCAAAGAATGGAGTGAGAATTCTTTTGGCGGAGGATCTAAAAGACAACGTTGTGGAAGTGCAGAGGTGCAACGATAGGATCATGTCCGTCAGGGTTGTGGTTGGGGAGAAGGTGGTGAACGTGGTGTGTGCGTATGCACCCCAAGTCGGTTTGAGCGACTCTGAGAAGGAGGCGTTCTGGGTCTGTTTGGATGAGTTGGTAGGCAGTATTCCTGAAGACCAATTTTTAGTGTTGGGTGGCGATTTCAATGGTCACATTGGTGAGAGGGCAGATGGCTACACCAGCGCCCATGGCGGTTATGGCTTCGGGACCAGGAACGTCGGTGGGACCGCCTTGTTGGAATTTGCTACTGCCCAGGAGCTGGTTATCGTAAATTCTGTTTTTCAGAAGAGAAATGAGCACCTCATCACCTTTAGTAGTGGGGGTAACAACACTCAGATTGACTACATACTTTTGCGCAGTCGGGATGTCAGGAAGTGCACGGATTGCAAGGTGTTCCGGAGTGAGTCGTGTGCATCTCAGCACAAGCTGTTGGCCATGGATCTGACCATGGGGGGTCGAGTTGTTCGCAGGTCGAGAGAGTTTAGACCTAGAATCCTGTGGAAAGATCTAAAGGGAGAAAAGGCGGTAGAATTCAGGGAGTCGCTGGTCATTAAATGTAGTTTTGCACGTGGTGGAGATGCTAACTGTAGGTGGACCAACATGGCAGAGGACATTCGGTGTGTGGCAGAGAGAGTAGTGAGGACTTCCTCTGGTAGGTCCAGGGGCCATAGGGAGTCGTGGTGGTGGAACATGGAGGTCCAATCGAAAGTGAAGGCTAAACTGGCGCTCTTTAAAGAGCTTTTGTCGATGTGTGCAGGAGCGGAGAGGAGTCGGAAGATGGAAGCATACAAGGTGGCGAGAAGGGAGGAAAAGAAGGTCGTGGCGAAAGCCAAAGAGGAAGCTTACGAGGGGCTGTACAAGAGCCTGGACACCAAGGAACGAATGAATGCTATCTTTAAAATAGCTAAAGCGAGGGAGAGAGGCCGGCGCGACCTGGGCTCTGTTAAGTTTGTAAAGGATGAGTCAGATCGAGTGCTAATTAATGAAGACACTATTAAGGAGAGGTGGAGTTCGTATTTCCATAACCTTTTCAATGAGAATGGGAGGAGTGGGGACGAAGGGGAAATAGAGATCCCCCCTTCGTCTGCACCTGCCCCTTGTGAGCGTATCAACGAGGACGAAGTCAAGGGGGCCATTCGTAAGATGGCGAAAGGGAAAGCGGTTGGTCCGGATCAGATTCCAATCGAGGTGTGGATTTGCCTGGGAGAAGTTGGCGTTAAATGGCTAGTAGATCTATTCAATGATCTCCTCTTGGGTGCCAAGATGCCAGCGGAATGGAGGCGTAGTGTTGTAGTCCCTTTCTTCAAGAACAAAGGCGATGCCCAGAGTTGTAGTAATTATCGGGGTATTAAACTACTCAGTCATACTATGAAACTCTGGGAGAAAGTAATTGAAAGCCGGATTAGAAGAGAAGTTGTAATCTCAGAGAATCAATTTGGGTTTATGCCGGGGAGGTCGACGACCGAGGCCATTCATCTCGTCATACGCCTGATGGAGAAGTTCAGGGAGCGTCGCAAAGACCTTCATATGGTGTTCATTGATCTCGAGAAAGCTTATGATAGCATCCCCCGGAAAGCTATTTGGAAGAGCCTCGTAGAGCGTAGTGTTCCGGCGTCCTATGTTAGAGTGATTCAAGACATGTACTCCCAAGCTACTTCATGCGTTCGGACCCCAGTGGGCGACTCCCATTTCTTCCCTGTTGAGATTGGGCTTCATCAGGGCTCGGCCCTAAGCCCTCTTCTGTTCGCACTTATTCTTGATGTCTTGACAAGGAGGATACAAGACGCCGTCCCGTGGTGCATGCTCTTCGCTGACGATATCGTGCTAGTGGAGGAGTCGAGGGAGAAGGTCAACGTAAAGTTGGAACTTTGGAGATCTACTTTGGAGGCACAAGGCTTGCGGGTGAGTAGAACGAAAACCGAGTATCTCTGGTGCAACTTCAGTGGAGAGGCCAGCGAGGAAGGGGTGGAGGTTAAGATCGAAGACCAGATCATTCCGCGCACGGATAAGTTCAAGTATCTGGGCTCGATCGTCCAGAAGGAAGGTGAGATAGAAGACGATGTCAACCATCGTATCAAGGCTGGGTGGCTAAAGTGGAGGGCAGCGTCAGGGGTGATGTGCGACAAGAAGGTCCCTCTAAAGTTGAAAGGGAGATTCTACAGAACGGCAATCCGGCCTGCGTTGTTATATGGGTCTGAGTGCTGGGCAGCGAAGAAGGCCCTCGAAAGCAAGATGGAAGCGGCGGAAATGAGGATGTTGCGGTGGTCGTGTGGCCGCACTATGTTAGATAGAATCCCTAATAGGGTATTTAGAACCGAGCTCGAAGTAGCGCCTTTTCCTGCGAAAGTTAGGGAAGGGAGGTTAAGATGGTTCGGCCATGTCCGTAGGAGGCGGCCGGAAGCTCCAGTGAGGAGGGTAGAGAGTATTTCGGTTGTTGGGGGTGAGGAGGAAAGGCAGACCGAGGAAGTCATGGGAAGAGCAACTTAGGTTGGATTTGAAGGCTTTAAACCTAAGTGAGACCATGACCGCTGACAGGTGTTCGTGGAGGAGGCAGATCAGAGTTGTGGACTCTCTTCTAGGGGACGGCTCTGTAGTGGAGAACCTCAGAGTTGGCCTATCTCGGCTAGCATTGTCCTAGAAGTGCAGGAGTGCAGGGAGCTCGGCTAGGTGCGTGGTAGGTAAGGACCATGCGGAGAAAGCCATGGGCGCAGGTACTTCTTTTAACTTTCTTATACATCATTTACATTCCTTTGTATTTATCTGTCATGCACAGGGCCGAGGGACGTCACGGCATCAGCCGGTCTGCGTTCGACGTGGATACGTTTCAGCCAGCTTGGTATGTGGGTCTTTTGTTTGTGGTGTCTTCTTTTCAGGGGTTGCGACCGGAGCTACCCTGGCGAGCGGGTGGAGTGGAGCACATTAGAAGTCAAGTAGATGATTCCGCGTGGATAGGTAAGCCCCATGTGGAGAACGCCATGGGCTTAGGTATAGCTTCGAACAGATTTTCTATTCCTTTGTTTATAACCACCACTACCTATGTCGTGCACAGAGCCGAGGGTCTCCACGGAAACAGCCTCCCTACCATAAAAAGTGGGGGTATGGTCTGTGTACAACCCACCCTCCCCAGACCCTGCTCTGAGCGGGATATACTGGGTATGTTTGGTTTGGTTTTGTTTTGTTTTTCTAAATTTTGTCGGGATTTTATTTTTCAATCACATCAAAGAAAAAAATCCTTTACATCCCTAATTTAAATTACACAATAAATAATTAAAAAAGTTTTATATATGTAACTGTCATTTACATTTGCAAAACCATGATATCTATACTATATTATAATAGATGAAATATTAAAAGTTTGGTCGGTCGGTACGATATATGTTGTTTTTACTTAATTATCCTTACTTATTTATAGATAAATATCTCCTAATAATAAATGATTTATCCTTACTTAATTATAGATAAAATATCTCTTAATAATTAATTAATTTTTTTTCAATTAAAACACATTATCTTTTATATTTTATCTAACTAAAATTTCTATTTTTCTAAAACGACTATTGGGCAATTTTATTTTTAAAATATAATTATATTATATTATAAATACTATTAATTAACCAACTGCATTTTTCAGCTAAAACACGTTACCTTTTATATTTTCTCTAATTAAATCTCTAATTTTTCAATTATATCAACAACGATTCTATTTAATAAAATAAAATATTAAAAAAAATACTTATAATTAACCGATTACCTTTTTCTATGATAAAGTATCATCTTTTCTATATTTTCTAACTAAAATCACTCATATTCTAGAAATATTACGAGCAACGTTTATATAATTATTATCAAATCATATCATTTAAAAAATATTTTCTAAATAAAATCCCTCATATTTACATTTTTAATTTGTCAATAAAGACTTTAACTTTTAAATAAACAAGTACCAGAGTCATTACAGTTTTTCAAATTTTACTTGTCTTTTCTTTACATACCCCCAAAAGTACAATAATTTCCTTTTTACTTTTGGCTTGTTCTGTATGTTTTTAGCCTGAGGAAGAACATGAAGAACAAACTGTGTCAGTATCTCATTTTCGATACCACTAAAATGTTTAAATTTATGAGCGTGATTAGATAATTTAAATAATAACAGTGATTTTGATTCGAGAAGATTTCTTCAGAACCCATATAAGTTTGTTTATTAAAAAAAAATCCTATTTTGCTATAAATTTTTTATATTATATTCTATAAAACATCTTTATAATAAAAAATATCCAAATTTAAAATTCTTACCGCCCCTGATTACGAACGCTGTACCCGCTCCATATATCTTTTTAGTAATAGTTTAAGAAAGTTTCGTTCAAAAAAATGGCGATCATCATTCAACTAACCCTTATCTTATGCGGGTTTAATATTAATTTAATTTTGTTTTTCTGAGAAATTTTACAAAAAACCAAAAAAATATGACTTTTTTACTACTAAAGCCATCAGAAGAGCCGCCGGAGGTGGATTGGTTGACTAACACTAACACTATATATTTCAGCCTTTTATTCTATAAAATCATTTTTTTTATAAATGAATTAATTCAATAATAAAAACCATATGACATCTACATAAATAGTCGCGCGTTGAACAAACAAAAAACAGAAACAATCATTGATTAATTCATTCTTCTTAGAGATAAAATTACGTGATTTGTTGAAGATGATATTTACACATGCTTCGCCACTTCCGCTTTCGCCATAACCAGTTTGAGTTATCGACCGAGAATGCAATTCCCTAAAAAATTTTATTACTAAATCAAGCACCATACTCACACAATCTGTGAGAAAATAACAAAACTCACACAAACGGTGAGGCATCAAAAAAACCGATCTTACAACTTTAAAAATGAGACTGCAAAATAAAGTTACAAACTAAAACCAAACGCGAACTAAAAGTGACAAACTAGCAACCTTAGATTTGCAACTGCGAAAATTAAATACTAGTTAAAACCAAGACAATTCTTAGATCTGGGGAATAAACCCACAAGAACAAGATAACTCGGACCACTTTCGAGAACAAATTCACTGGGAAGAACGAGAAATACGGAGCTCCGTGAAATTGAGATCTAAGAAATTGAAGGCCAAATCGGAAAAGGTTTTGAAACCTTAGATCCGAAAAGACAAACTAATGCCAAATCTTAAGGAAAAAAAACAGACAAATCTTACCTAACAAGGAAGATTTTTAGGGAAATCAAAATTTTAAAACAAGGTTTATGAAGAAAACACAAAGGAAATGAAAGGTTTTGGGGCTTTCCACCGATGAAGATCCGGTCCACCGGTGGAAAGCCTCGATAGCTGCTAAGCAAAAGAAAAAAGAAGAGGAGCGGCTAGAGAGAAAAAAAAGTTGCATATGTGCCTCTCTAATTTTGGATAAATCATTTTTTTTTGATATTATAAAAGGGTCATGCGTCCCAATTCTCATAAAGCTTTGTAAATAAATCAACAAAATGAATTATTAACCGAGTAATAATAATATGTAAGTGGCAACTGCAAAGTTTTTTTAAAATTGTTCCTATCCAACAAAGAAGTTCTTTTAAAACTGCATTGTGGCAGATTCTTGATTTATTGTGGTTCTAGCAGTAGTAGGCCTTGGTTGATATCATTCGAAAAACAAAGAGAAAGATAGATTTGTGTTTAGTTACCAGTTCTCCTAAAATCTCAAGGTGTTAAGGAAACGGGCTTACTAGGATCATATCATATATTCAACATCCCCCCTCACTCGAAGGCCCGTGAATGGGTCAAGAGTGGATCACTAGGTTATTTGTGCCTTTCTGGAGTGGATCACTAGGTTGTTCGTGCCTTTCTGATCCTAGCATCCGGTTCATCGATTTTCAATACTAGGTGGGGATCTCGTCCCTTTTTGGGCCCACCATAGCACGCAATTTCAATTTTTCAATAAATGAGAATATTGGGGGGGGGGGTAGGAGGAACTCGAACCTGAGACCTCCCACAACCAGAGCTCTGATATCATGTTAAGTTACCAGTTCTTCTAAAACCTCAAGGTGTTAGGGAAGCGGGCTTACCAGGATTATATCATATATTCAACAATATGAGCCCAAACCAGTTTTAGGTTGTGCTCTGTCAACTGTCTTTCATTTCTTCTTGTTCATTTACATCGTTTACATTTTTCTCTGCAGCTGCTTTACTACATTTCTTATAATATAAAATGCTTCCTTAGTTCTGTTTTATTTTAAAATTTATCTTTTTATGCTTTCATTTTACCCATTTTGTTCTACTAGTTAAATTAGATTTTATATTGATGCTACTTACGCTATTGTTAATATTGGTTGATTTAATCTATGTAATCATTATTTTATCATTATCGTTAATAAGTTATTAGATCGGCTAGTTAAGTCATTTAGTCATGTCTTGAATCTATATAATTTAAATTGCTGGATAACCCATTCTGTTGATTTTCTTTATTTTGACTTGATTAAGTAGAAAGCAGTAAAAAAAGAAATGAAACTTTTGTAGAGAAAATGAAAAGTTGTTGTGTATTGATGAAAAAGAAAGGTTGATACAATATGTACACAAGCTTGCCTTATACATAAGAATCTCTAACTAACTTCTATATATACAGCTACCTATCTCTATTACTATACTAACTAACTTGCCAGCTTGACATCTGATGTAGCACATGTGGTATAACTGTTAAATATAAACTAGGAAGTGAGGGTTAGAGTATGAACATACAACCATCCATGTTAGTGTCAAGTGTTAGGCCACCAATCAAGTTACAATCTTTGACTAACATTAATGGTTGGTGAGATTGAAGCCTATAAATATAGTCTTATGTAAATGGTCTCAAGTACAACAACAACAACAATAACATCAATACAATGTTCTAATATTACTACCGTGTTTTTCTCTCCTCTCTACTAGTTCCGTTTATTACTTCCGCATTTCAAGAAACCATGGGCCCATGAACATGAACCTATTAAAGAACTTGTGGACACTGTGAAGACAATTAAGCCGACAATTTTGATGGTATCAAAGCGGGAGTAGAGAGGAGGAGATTTTCAATTGAAGCTTTGAGGTTTCTCAAGAGAAACTCAAGCTGCCCATATCTTCCAACAGAGGGGAGTAATTTTCTGCCCAGTTTTTTAATTATGCAGATTCTGTTTCCAGCAGAATTTCTACCCAGTTTTTCTATCCAGATTCAGTTCTTTACATTTCTTACCCCCAAGCCAGATCCAAAAATAAGATGGGCTGCTCCTGCATATTCAGGTCAGGCCCTTGACAGTGGTAAAGGGGTTGAAACCCCTTAATAAGGCTGTTTTCAGGTTGTTTCTGGCAGATCTGAGTCTTCGTCGGGAAAGCAGCAGGAGCTCCATTCCAAAAAAAAAAAGTTTAGGGAGCTCAGTTCCAGTGAAGTTATCTGGTGATGATCCTTGTCAAGGTGAGTTCATTCATCAAGAAAAGAGCGAAGCAGCTGAAGTAGTGTATATAACAGATGTACACACAGTTCACTGCCACAAATGACAAAGCAGCAGTAGTAGTAGTAGTAGTATGTATAAAAATACATACACACAGTTCACTGCTATATCTTGAATTTCATTCTTGTAAAAGAAGCAGAAGGACCAATTCATGGACGATCTTAAGGGATGCAATCTACCAAATACGGTTCCAGTTGCTTATAGTTCAAGGGATGACAGATGCAAATTCCTCCTGTGTTCAGACATAGGCTTGTTAATACTGAGTGATCACAAAGTCGAGTCTCAGTTTCTTCAAAATAATCAGTTTAAGGACTGATTGGTGGTTATCCACCGTTGTGCTGAAAAGCAGCACTTTCTATTATTTGACATGACCTAAAATATACTGTGTGGTCGAAAATTCGATAATCGGTATCCCAAAAGACTCAATAAACTTAAGATCGGCCGATCCTAAAAATGGGTATAGTTGGACGCTCATATTAAGCTCAAGGGCTACTAGTGTCCACTCTTCAATCCCAAGATAGGTCTTTCATCCGAAAATATGATTTCGAGTGAGGGGGCGTGTTAAATATAAACTAGGAAGTGAGGGTTAGAGTATGAACATACAACCATCCATGTTAGTGCCAAGTGTTAGGCCACCAACCAAGTTAGGCAAGTCATAATCTTTGACTAACATTAATGGTTGGTGAGATTGAAGCCTATAAATATAGTCTTATGTAAATGGTCTCAAGTACAACAATAACACCAATACAATGTTCTAATATTACTACCGTGTTTTTCTCTCCTCTCTACTAGTTCCGTTTATTACTTCCGCATTGCTCAAATTTTGACAATAACTTAAATTAATCAGTGCATTGTTAGTTGCAAGTAAGACCTGATATTGTGATGAATTTGCAATAGCTGTTCTAGTAGTATCAGTGGTCTCAATATCATCCCTCAAGTTGGGAGGGGAATTAGTGTACACACCCAACTTGGATAGCAAATTGTTAAACTGATAGATCTTGGAAGGTAAGTAAGTTGAAGCAGACCTTCCATGACTTTGTCTCGAGTAAAATTACAGTCAAGTTCAATGTGTTTTGTGCGTTCATGAAATACTGGATTCTTTGCAATAGCAATAGCGGATTGATTATCACAATGAAGGGTGACTGGCTTAAGCTGAGTAATTCCAAGTTCTTTAAGTAAACGTACTGTCCATGTGACATCAGCAGCGGCAGATGTCATTGCTCGATACTCACTTTCAGAAAAAGAAGAAGGTGAAATAATATTCTTTTTCTTTGACTTCCAAGCAACAGGAGAGGAACCTAGTAATAGAATATAAGCTGTGATAGAACGTCGTGTATCAGGACATGACGCCGAGTTACTATCTGAATATGCCTGGAGAGTTAACTGATCAGATCCTCGTAGAAGAATACCTTGATGCTGAGAATGTGCTACATATGCAAGAGTATATTAAAGTGCTTCCCAATTAGTCAACCGTGGTGAATGCATAAATGACTAAGAACTTGAACTGAATAGTTAAGATCAGGTCGAGTGTTGATTAAGTAGTTAAGTTTTCCAACCAAGGAACGATAAATTTCAGGATCATGAAATAAAGGTTCTGAATCAGATTCAAGCTTAAAATTATATATATATATATATATATATATATATATATATATATATATAGTAAAATACCTAATCAAATTGATTTTTAAATGTATTTTTTTAGAATAACATTTTGTTATTCTAGTTTTAGTTATTTCAAATTTGATTATTTGATATTAAAATATAAAATTATATTATACATTTAATTTACCATTATTATTATTATATATAAATATTTTATTTTAAATAATATTTTAAAATGGTAACACACGAGTACAATGTTTTGACACTTTTTAATTTTCTAGCCCACATTTACTACAAGGCCCATTTTCTAGTTTACTTTGAGTCCGTATGTTAGCCTCCTGATTCAACATTTGCCATAATTTAATTCTTGTTTTATGTAATCATGTTTGCCATCATTAAATAATTTAATTGTTGGTGTAATCATTAGTTAATCACTAATTTGCTTTAATCGGTAACTAATCATTTTTGTATTTTTTTTTTTGATGAAAATCATTTTTGTAATTATTGTATGCCATAACTTAGTTAATTTTCTTTTACATTTGTGCATTGTTTTTGGTCCGTTAATTTACTTAGCTAGGTGCTAGCCCATTAGCTTGTTCCAGGTTAGTTTCTGGGCCAATTACATTTCCTGACCCGTTATGACTTCTCCCGTTATGACTTCTCATTTCCTGTCTTTTATTTAGTTTAGAGTAAAATGCACTTTGTGTATACGTAGTTTGTGTGTCAGACCATTTGAGATACTGTATTTCAAAAAATACCACGAGCTATACTATACTATACTTTTCGTTACACAAAGTGTATCGCCGTCAAATCTGTTTAACTCTGTTAGAAAATGCAGAGGTAAAATCGTCTTTTAGTCGTCTTCTTCTTCATCAACCCCATTTCCACCATTAACAATTTATTTAGAACTTGGAGCTTGTATATTTCATTCATTTTTTAACCAAATCATCTCATTTAAATTGCATTAAGATCGTCTCTTTATCCCCTACGATATGATATCAATTTTGAATAATAAAGATTAACTTTCAAAATATGAGCTTGCTATGATCTATGACTGAATTTTACGGGTTTATCAGCCTGGTGAAGCACTAAATGATGTTTGTACTCTTCTTTCTTGCCATTGGGGTACAAAGTGATTGCCCAGTCATATCCACCTGCTGTGGAAGTATCTGACACCAAGTAATTTCCAACTTCAATTCCTTCTCTACGTGAATAGCGACTGAACCTGAATGTATGTGAGCTAGTGACTATATCATCTGCAAAGACTCGGGGCATTGCTGAAGTTAATAGTGGCTGGTGGACAGTGGTGTATTCAATTCTGGTTGATGGTGGATGGTGGACAATTGTGTTTTCATACGCGGTTGAAGTGATCCCCATGGATGATAGAACCCCTGTTGATGTCCAAGATGATGATAAACTGTTAGTTTATGTGATATTTGATGACGACGAAATGCTTGTTTCCTGGTAGTCTTCACCTGTTGCGTTGGTTGATATGGATAGGTACTGCAGTTTTGTTGGACGAGGTAGAAGAAAAGAAGGAGGTTTTCAAGCTGCGACGCATGATGTCCCAAGTGGTCCAAATCCAGAGTCCAACAAGTAAGAAAGAGTCATAGGACTGCGTTGGTTAATGAGCTAGGGAGGTTGTATGTGTTAATTACTCCATTTAGATGGATATATTTTCTTTTAGTGGTAAATGAAATCATATGTTCAATCAACTAATTTTGTCATGGTGCAGTATTGTGTTATCGGCTGTTGTCCACCTACAATGAGATTAATTTCACTTTTTAACACGTTAACAATTCTTAACCTTGTTAAACAGAATCATAATAAACTGGGCCGATCTTGACATTTTGGAGATGGAAGATCAATTGCAAATCTTAGTATATCATTTGTTTAAATTATTAAATGTAAATGTAATATCAACTCCCAGAAATGACATACAAGACGGAGAAGCTTATATGAAGATTATATCATTCAAGTTTATTATTCAAATGATATCATATTGTAGAGGAGAAAGAGACGATCTTAATGCAATTTAAATGAGCTGATTTGGTTAAGAATTGAATGAGATATACAAGCTCCAAGTTCTTGTTAATGGAGGAAATGAGATTGATGAAGAAGAAGACATTTAAAAGACAATTTTACCCCTGCATTTTTTAAAAGAGTTAAACACATTTGACGGCGATACACTTTGTGTAACGAAAAGTAAAGTACAGTATAGCCCGTGGTACTTTTTGAAGTATAGTATCTCAAGTGGTCTGACACACAAACTACATATACACAAAGTGCACTTTACTCTTTAGTCTATATTCAAACGTTTTGTATCATGCGTTTTTACTGCTTCATTGACGTATAAATCTTACTAGTCTATAACTCGTGCGATGCACGGTTGCTTGTAAACTTTTTTATTATATAATAAAATATTACAATACATGTTTGATAGAATTTTTAACGATAATGTTTTAATTAATAATATGTTGTTGACGACGATTGGATCTTAAACTCGTGAGAGTAGTTTATAAAATAATATATATGTTTAATAGAGATATGTTGTTGGTGGGATTCGAACTTGGAAACTATGAGACTATTTTAAATAGAGTAAAGTGCACTTTGTGTACCTGAACTTTGGCGAAGACATCACTTCGCATACTATAGTTTCAAATCTGCCACGGGCAATATCAAAAAAGCTAATTACTTAAAGTTAGTGTATTGCCGTCTAATTTCCACTAATGGCGTCAAATGCCCAGGGGTAATATAGTCTTTTCCAGCTATTAAATGCCCAGACAGGAAAAAAAAACAATCCGGCAGCATCTTAAAACCTCTGATAAATTCCAAAACCTTCACCAAAAACCATTCTTAATCGGGCATTCGACTCATTAAACAATTAACATAACTAACATCTCAATTCATACCATCATTGTTTAGATATACATAGATGAATAATTGTAAACTTCGACCCAATTTACAAATCGATCGAAAACTAATTTAAACCGTAATTACACATACACACACACTCGTGTACTTGGCAGGACACAAACGCAGAACCACACTAACGTTGCAAGCACAGACGAAGCAAAATACATTGGTGTCTTGTTGGAATCATAGAAATTAACACACACCCACACTCGCGGATCTAGATAACCGGGTGTGCCCTTGACTCGAGTACTTACATATGTACATGTCTGGTTTGCTGGACCTGTCTTCGACGATCCAAAGTCTGAAATTTTAGCTGCCAAATTCTCATCCAGCAGAATGTTTGGTGTCTTCACATCTCTGTGAATTACTCTGTCCTCACAGTCATCGCAATTACCAACAAGAGAGACTAAATGGTTGTGTTGAAACTGGGCAAACATCTTAATTTCTGTAATGAACTCCTTGCATCCTTGCTTTCTTAGTGTTTGTTGCTGACTTGATTTCTCGAAGTGAGAAACGACGACACAATTCAAAAGATTAGATTTGGAAAAAATAAACAAGCTTTCAATAACAAGATGAGAGTAACTAGTTCATGAAAGAACAGATGAAAGGCAATTATTGATAAAGTAAACATCAAAATAAATGGGGGCCAAAAATGACCCCAACAAAACCAGGGTGACCTAAGTGGAATTCTTCCTTGAAGTTGTTGGTTGCTGACTTGGATGTCTCGAAGTGAGAAACGATGACACAATTATCCAACAGACAACGGTAAGCACTTCTTTTGTTGTGCTTCTTTGAGTTTCTGGAGTTTGTAAAGCAAGATATTCAATAGAGTGATGAGAATCACCACCCCTTTCGAGTTCTCTATCATTGGAACACATGGAAATTAGTGCCAAACAAGAACTTTCTTTCCAGTAGATTGGAGTATAATACAAAAGCTTAAACTGGGAAAAATAAACAAGCTTTCAATGACAAGATGAGAGTAATTATTAAAGAAGCAAAAGTCAAAATTAATTAAGGAACACGGAGGGGAGGGAGGTTGAGCGAGAGAAACCAGAGAGATTTTCTAGAGGAGAGAGATTGGGAGGGAGAGATTAAGAGGTAAAATAGAGAGATAGAGATTTTTAAACAAGTGGAAGTACAAAATAGACTATTTTACCCCTGTGTCATTTGACGCCGTTAGTGGAAATTAGACGGCAGTACACTAACTTTAAGTAATTATCTTTTTCGGTATTGCCCGTGGCAGATTTGAAACTATGGTATGCGAAGTGGTGTCTTCGCCAAAGTTCAGGTACACAAAGTGCACTTTACTCTTTTAAATATTAAAAAAGAAATATTCTTTTAGCATTAGATCCAACGATTCTCATTTATTATCTTAAAATCTAATGGTTGTTATTGAGTGTACAAAAAAAATTGTATAGATAGATAGATTGATTTAGCCTATAACCCGTGCAAAGCACGGGGCCTATTTTTTATTATATTTTGTTATATTCTTAGATGTAATATATAATAAACATAAAAATAAATGTTATTATAATACTAAAAATTATTCTATACAGATGTCTAATTTTCAAATTTCACAAACTTATTTTATTAAATTAGTTCTAAAAATATAAATAAAATTAAAATTACATAAACCACATATTAGTATACTATATTTTATTTAATTATACAATTTTAAAAATAAAAATAACATGTAGTTTACACAAGTTATAAGTTAGTTTTTTAAAAAACACTAGCATAAAAACCCGTGCAAGGCACGGGTCGCTATGTTAAATTGTGTTTCTAAATTAAACTGTGTATAATTAATGTAACTTGAAGTATAAAATTAATTTTCATAGAGTTTTGCTTGTAATGGTATATATGGCTATTGCGTACTTATTTAATTATGTTCAAGTTTGTAATTTGGAAACTAATATAAGCAGTACTAATAGAAATCATGTCAGTTTCTAATTTTATTGTGGGTCAATGAATAGAATCTGAGTGTTCAATAGGTGTTGTCTAATTAAGATGATTTTTCAAAACATTTACGATACTAAATTTTTTTTCCCAATTCTTCAAAAATGATGCCTTCAAGATGTTGCATTCGAAGAGTGTGGGTGTGGGTTTTAGTCGTGATTTTAATAAAAAAAAACCTTATTAAATCTTCTAATACGCTATTCAGACCTTACGCTTTCACTTCTTAAAACTATCTTTCTAACTATTTCATTTCTTTTCTTCTAAACTCTTGATTTTAAGCTTTTTTTTTGCCTTGGTTTCTCTTCCTATTTTTTTCTGACTTTCAAAACATAAGATAATTCAGTCCTCAACTGAGTGAATCTACCTTGTGTAACGGGCTTATAACATATTTGTTCTCCAAACTTGAGAATTTATCATTTATTACTTTTATTGTCATAAGTTGAAATTGATCATATGACTTTTGTCCGTGCTTTGATAATGAATTAATCCTTTCTTTTTACAAACACAGCTTCTTCCAAAGAAGTATCTTTACAAATTGTAGCGAACAGATAGACCTATGTGTTCAATGAATTTGTTGTTTCTCCTTATGAGTTTTGTATATGCATGCTTTGTTGTGAAAGTCTTCTTTAATTATTAATCGTTCAATTTTAAATCATCAATTAAATTATATATTATAATTTAATAATTTTAGTATGCACTATATATGCTTTTATTTTGAATATTTCATTTTATCGCCAATGTTAATTTTGTACACATATTTAAAAAAAATTCACATATAATATAAAAAATTATTATTTATGCTACTAAAATTATGAAATAGAATTAATTATTTTTAAATAACATGGATTTGACTGATCGATGATAATATTAATTTTCATAAAATATCATTGATTATCATAACTTAAAGTCTCATATTTTGTTACACGAACCTTTGTACATACTAATTTTATATAATCATCGTCTTCTATGTGTTAACATATATAATAATATTATTATTATTGGATAATTCCAATATTGTAATAGTTTCTTTTAAATATCATTTCTTTTATTTTTATTTCTTCCAATACATTAAAACGTCTCACGAATTTATCTTATGTTGGTGAAGTACCTGCATTTAAAGTTTAATTTAGTTCCATAGTTATTTAAAGTTTAATTTAGCTCCAAAGTTATTTACAAATGTATTATTGTTAAGACATCCACATATTACGTGTATTATTTATAAACATATGTGACATTGTGGCGTAGTGGTAAGAGCATGCATAAGTTACTTGATAGACTCAAGTTTGATTCCATTGAACAACACTTTTTATAATAAAATTGTGTTCATGTTTTACCTAAGTTTAATTTAGCTCCATAGTTATTTACAAATGTATTACTCTTAAACGACATTCACTTATTAAGTGTATGGTTTGAAAACACATGTGACATTGTGGCGTAGTGGTAAGAGCATGCATAAGTTACTTGATAGACTCAAGTTTGATTCCCATGAATAACACTTTTTTTAATAAATATTAAACATAGGGGCAAATTGGTCTTTTCATGTACATTAAAAAATCTCATAATTTTTTCTTGTGTTGGCCTATTATATATATAATAGATTACTACGACAATTTACATTTATGATATTGTAACATTCAATTTTCAATTTATAAAAGCATGAACAAATAAATTTTTATTAGAAATTAAGATTAATTTAACTAACAAAATTAAGTGCGTGTTTGGTTTATCATATTACTGTGAACTTATGACTTATAAGGCCATAAGAACTTATGAGGGGTATTTACCTATTTAAGTTTTAGCTTAACTTATGACTTATATGTTGATAAGTTGAATGTTAGAAAATCCTAACATTCAACTTATGCTTATAACTTATTTCTCGATACACGCAATATATAATATCCTTCAAATCTTTAAAATCATATATATCTTTTGAGCCGTTCATTAGAAAATTGATATGTATATATCAAATTACTCTACTCGTCGAGATGTATCCATTGATATATAT
Source organism: Saposhnikovia divaricata (assembly GCA_036435485.1). Lineage (NCBI taxonomy): Eukaryota > Viridiplantae > Streptophyta > Magnoliopsida > Apiales > Apiaceae > Saposhnikovia > Saposhnikovia divaricata. The sequence goes on along the minus strand of CM071597.1, from coordinate 58,007,426 downwards.
TAAAAAACAAATATTTTGAAAATAATAAAAAAAGTTAACTTATAAGTTTTGATTTACCAAACACTCTAGTGATTTATAAGTTCTGATTTACCAAACACTTTACTGACTTATAAGTTCTGCTCTACTTATCACTTATATGACATTTATACTTATAAATCATAAGCTACTCATTTTAAGGTAAGCCAAACGACCCCTAAATTAGTATAAAATAAAATGATATGATACGTGAACTGGTTTGGTATGGCAAATAATCTCCGAACCATTACCCCATTTGTGGTTTTTAGTTAAGTTGGGCTTTTGAATACACGATTCGTAACAGTTTCCTATCAACGTTCGACAACTATTCTCATGCATAATATGTTTATGATCAATATTGAAATTTGGAAGAGATGTACGTGTGTATGTGTGTGTTGTATGATAAAAAAAAAAGTGACCAAAAAAAATTACCAAACCGACAACCAAATATACCCTATTTCGCTTATAATAGTATAGTACAGATTTTATTCTACTGGTCCATGAATTTTTGTTAGTTAAAAAGCAGTCTGTTATTGTTTATATCCATAAGTATTTAAGTCCGTTTTGCTTTTATTTTTAGTTTTCTGTTTGCTAGTTAAGTAAATAAATTCGCTCCAAATTAATTGTCTAATTCATCTAAATTAAATGTTAAACACTTGCAAAAAATATACCGTGGATCGATATCTTAAATATTAAAATGATGATCGTGCATTTACGATATTTAAATATTTATTTTTTGCACATAAAAGATTATCTATATATATATATATATATATATTATTATTTGTTCTAAAATGAAGGTTTTATTATCTAAACTTTTGTAAAAATATTTTTCTCCTATTAATAATAATTTAGATTATGATTCATGAATGTATTAAACATATATTTCGATTAAATGATAAGTTTTTGTGGGCGAAATTAATCCTCTTAATCCCTCCCCTTTTTGGGTCATATGCTTCAAATTATTTATAAATATAACGGTTCATTTTGATAAAAAAAAAAAAAACTGACATCCCTTATGAAAAATTGAAAAAAGAAAATGACATCGTCATTAATGTTGATAGTTCTAACTCGTTACAGTACTTTGTAATTTTTAAAAAAGTTCCTAGTAGAAGACATGATAATTTTTCTAATAATCCAATTGAATTCGAGTTACATGAATCTCGGATCGAATCAATTTTCAATTATTACATAATTGATAGAGTTCAAATCAGACCAACATTTATTCGATTAAGGTCTAATTTGAATTAAAATCAAATTAAATTGAATTTACATTAGAATTAATTTAAATCATTTCGGATCAATACTCATTCATTTTTTAAATTTGTGTGACTCTAAAAAATATCTTTATGGAATATTATTTTCTATATAAAATTATGTACTTCATCAAAAAATTTTGATTAAATAATTATTTTATAGAATATTTATCAAAAATATCATTTATCTAATTTTTTTTACGAATTTACCAAATTCTCAAAATATTTGCAAAAATAATTTTTTCGAAAAAAAGTAATTTGCAAAAATACCATCTTATTTACCAAAAATACAATCTACAACTAGATGCAATAAGATGCAACGTTATGTTACATCAGATTGCATATATGGCTATGCAGCAGGTTGCATATTTGGTTACAAACAATTGCATTTACAGGTTGCGTATTTGATTACAAATAGTTGTATTTGGTTGTAGATCGTATTTTTGCAAAATATTTTTTTTTCAAAAAGTATTTTTGTAAAAATTTTTTTTAGACTTAGGCATTTATGAAAAAAACCCTATTTTATATTGTACCACGCATTATTTAACCCGCTAATATTAAAACAACTACTTAATTCATTACTACTTTTTTAATTCGAATTTATATCAGATCTAGTATCTCGAATCATATTAGATTCGAAAAAGTTTAATGTTCAATCTCGATCAATTTCAAGTTATAATCACATATAATATTTCGAATTTTTTCCATTAAAATTTCAATTCAAATATTTTCAGAATTGATCAAATTAATTTTTGAATCCCTATCTTGTCCAATTTAAATATAAAACCGGATTCGATTCGAAGAATTTTGATTCAACTCTTCACATCTAAGAGCATCTCCAAGAGTCTCTTAGCTCACTCCTAAATATATTATAAACAATTAAGCTCTTATCAAGTTATTACATTGATTTGTGTTTCAACTCCAATAATGCTCTCTATTATGCCTCTTTATTTTATGATAAAAAAAAAAGTGACCAAAAAAAATTACCAAACCGACAACCAAATATACCCTATTTCGCTTATAATAGTATAGTACAGATTTTATTCTACTGGTCCATGAATTTTTGTTAGTTAAAAAGCAGTCTGTTATTGTTTATATCCATAAGTATTTAAGTCCGTTTTGCTTTTATTTTTAGTTTTCTGTTTGCTAGTTAAGTAAATAAATTCGCTCCAAATTAATTGTCTAATTCATCTAAATTAAATGTTAAACACTTGCAAAAAATATACCGTGGATCGATATCTTAAATATTAAAATGATGATCGTGCATTTACGATATTTAAATATTTATTTTTTGCACATAAAAGATTATATATATATATATATTATTATTTGTTCTAAAATGAAGGTTTTATTATCTAAACTTTTGTAAAAATATTTTTGTCCTATTAATAATAATTTAGATTATGATTCATGAATGTATTAAACATATATTTCGATTAAATGATAAGTTTTTGTGGGCGAAATTAATCCTCTTAATCCCTCCCCTTTTTGGGTCATATGCTTCAAATTATTTATAAATATAACGGTTCATTTTGATAAAAAAAAAAAAACTGACATCCCTTATGAAAAATTGAAAAAAGAAAATGACATCGTCATTAATGTTGATAGTTCTAACTCGTTACAGTACTTTGTAATTTTTAAAAAAGTTCCTAGTAGAAGACATGATAATTTTTCTAATAATCCAATTGAATTCGAGTTAGTGTCTGTTTGGCAGGCCTTATATTGGGCTTATCTGGGCTTTAAGCCAAGTCCATCTTTTTGTAACTGTTTGGCAAAACTGTCCAGTGGGCTTATATTTAGCTTTTAAGACCAAAATCAAAAGTTAGCTTCCCCTAACTTTCGTCTTATTTCACTGCAACTTATCTGCCGCAACTTATCTCGCCGCTAGCAGAACACAACACACAATCAACGATCAATTGAGATACGTTCCAGAGAGAAGAAACGACGATAAGGCGGCCGGAAAACAACATCCATTATAGGGCCCGTTTGGCGTAACTTAAAAAAAGTAACTTATTGCTTTAAGTCAGTAAGTGGATTATAAGTTATAAGTAAATCGGAACTTATAAGTTATGCAAGTGTTTGGATGAGTTTACTTTTAAGTTACTTATAAGTTATGAAGTGTTTGGTCGAATATGAACTTATAAGTCAAAGAAAAAAATTTAAAAAGTTTACTTATAATACAATAATTTTAAGTAAAAAATACAAATGACTAGAATTAAAGAAAAAAAAGCAAAAATTACAACAATTATGTAATATGAGCAGCAATAGAATCACGTTTTGCAATCCAAAGATCATCTGTATCAACAGGCTGTGGTGTCCTATGTTTTTGTAGTAGTTTACAAACATATCTACTTAGTGAATTTCTCTGAACAGATTACACATTAACTTAAAAAAAAAAAACATTCGGACAAGAATTCGAATTTCGAAAATTATAAATTTTTCGTGTCTTGTCATGGTTTAACATTAAATTTAATATTTAACATTCGGACAAGAATTCGAATTTCGAAAATTATAAACTTTTTCGTGTCTTGTCGTGGTTTGTAAATTTTGTTTTGACTCACGTTTGCATGAAATAATTGTGGTCATATGTAATATATATTCAAGACAAGACAGAGAATACTTACTTTCTAAGCTAAACTGGGAGTAATGGAGATCAAAAGCAGCTGTGTTATTTGTATCTATTATCGGCCGCCGTCCTTCCTTTGCATATTGCCGGAGAACCGCCGCAATCAACTCACCGACCGTCGACTCCAACGACATGATCACCATCACCGGTCCTAAGCTCCTTTGAACAGTAACATTTAACAACAGCTTCGTAAGCTTCGCAGGCTTAAGTCCGGCACTGTCCTCGGCCTGTGTAGCTTCGCTACCGCCATAGTCTCTGGTGTTTTCCCGTGAAATGACGATGCTTTGTCTGATGATCTCAGTTTCTTGGCCTTATCGTCGTGAACTTTCCGGCTGCTTTTCACCGGCGACGACATGATAATATAATGGATGTTGTTTTCCGGCCGCCTTATCGTCGTTTCTTCTCTCTGGAACGTATCTCAATTGATCGTTGATTGTGTGTTGTGTTCTGCTAGCGGCGAGATAAGTTGCGGCAGATAAGTTGCAGTGAAATAAGACGAAAGTTAGGGGAAGCTAACTTTTGATTTTGGTCTTAAAAGCTAAATATAAGCCCACTGGACAGTTTTGCCAAACAGTTACAAAAAGATGGACTTGGCTTAAAGCCCAGATAAGCCCAATATAAGGCCTGCCAAACAGACACTAACTCGAATTCAATTGGATTATTAGAAAAATTATCATGTCTTCTACTAGGAACTTTTTTAAAAATTACAAAGTACTGTAACGAGTTAGAACTATCAACATTAATGACGATGTCATTTTCTTTTTTCAATTTTTCATAAGGGATGTCAGTTTTTTTTTTTTTTTTTATCAAAATGAACCGTTATATTTATAAATAATTTGAAGCATATGACCCAAAAAGGGGAGGGATTAAGAGGATTAATTTCGCCCACAAAAACTTATCATTTAATCGAAATATATGTTTAATACATTCATGAATCATAATCTAAATTATTATTAATAGGAGAAAAATATTTTTACAAAAGTTTAGATAATAAAACCTTCATTTTAGAACAAATAATATATATATATATATATATATAGATAATCTTTTATGTGCAAAAAATAAATATTTAAATATCGTAAATGCACGATTATCATTTTAATATTTAAGATATCGATCCACGGTATATTTTTTGCAAGTGTTTAACATTTAATTTAGATGAATTAGATAATTAATTTGGAGCGAATTTATTTACTTAACTAGCAAACAGAAAACTAAAAATAAAAGCAAAACGGACTTAAATACTTATGGATATAAACAATAACAGACTGCTTTTTAACTAACAAAAATTCATGGACCAGTAGAATAAAATCTGTACTATACTATTATAAGCGAAATAGGGTATATTTGGTTGTCGGTTTGGTAATTTTTTTTGGTCACTTTTTTTTTTTATCATAAAATAAAGAGCCATAATAGAGAGCATTATTGGAGTTGAAACACAAATCAATGTAATAACTTGATAAGAGCTTAATTGTTTATAATATATTTAGGAGTGAGCTAAGAGACTCTTGGAGATGCTCTTAGATGTGAAGAGTTGAATCAAAATTCTTCGAATCGAATCCGGTTTTATATTTAAATTGGACAAGATAGGGATTCAAAAATTAATTTGATCAATTCTGAAAATATTTGAATTGAAATTTTAATGGAAAAAATTCGAAATATTATATGTGATTATAACTTGAAATTGATCGAGATTGAACATTAAACTTTTTCGAATCTAATATGATTCGAGATACTAGATCTGATATAAATCCGAATTAAAAAAGTAGTAATGAATTAAGTAGTTGTTTTAATATTAGCGGGTTAAATAATGCGTGGTACAATATAAAATAGGGTTTTTTTCATAAATGCCTAAGTCTAAAAAAAAATTTTACAAAAATACTTTTTGAAAAAAAAATATTTTGCAAATATACGATCTACAACCAAATACAACTATTTGTAATCAAATACATAACCTGTAAATGCAATTGTTTGTAACCAAATATGCAACCTGCTGCATAGCCATATATGCAATCTGATGTAACATAACGTTGCATCTTATTGCATCTAGTTGTAGATTGTATTTTTGGTAAATAAGATGGTATTTTTGCAAATTACTTTTTTTCGAAAAAATTATTTTTGCAAATATTTTGAGAATTTGGTAAATTCGTAAAAAAAATTAGATAAATGATATTTTTGATAAATATTCTATAAAATAATTATTTAATCAAAATTTTTTGATGAAGTACATAATTTTATATAGAAAATAATATTCCATAAAGATATTTTTTAGAGTCACACAAATTTAAAAAATGAATGAGTATTGATCCGAAATGATTTAAATTAATTCTAATCTAAATTCAATTTAATTTGATTTTAATTCAAATTAGACCTTAATCGAATAAATGTTGGTCTGATTTGAACTCTATCAATTATGTAATAATTGAAAATTGATTCGATCCGAGATTCATGTAAGGGCCCGTTTGGCGTAACTTAAAAAAAGTAACTTATTGCTTTAAGTCAGTAAGTGGATTATAAGTTATGAGTAAATCGGAACTTATAAGTTATGCAAGTGTTTGGATGAGTTTACTTTTAAGTTACTTATAAGTTATGAAGTGTTTGGTCGAATATGAACTTATAAGTCAAAGAAAAAAATTTAAAAAGTTTACTTATAATACAATAATTTTAAGTAAAAAATACAAATTACTAGAATTAAAGAAAAAAAAGCAAAAATTACAACAATTATGTAATATGAGCAGCAATAGAATCACGTTTTGCAATCCAAAGATCATCTGTATCAACAGGCTGTGGTGTCCTATGTTTTTGTAGTAGTTTACAAACATATCTACTTAGTGAATTTCTCTGAACAGATTACACATTAACTTAAAAAAAAAAAACATTCGGACAAGAATTCGAATTTCGAAAATTATAAATTTTTCGTGTCTTGTCATGGTTTAACATTAAATTTAATATTTAACATTCGGACAAGAATTCGAATTTCGAAAATTATAAACTTTTTCGTGTCTTGTCGTGGTTTGTAAATTTTGTTTTGACTCACGTTTGCATGAAATAATTGTGGTCATATGTAATATATATTCAAGACAAGACAGAGAATACTTACTTTCTAAGCTAAACTGGGAGTAATGGAGATCAAAAGCAGCTGTGTTATTTGTATCTATTATCGGCCGCCGTCCTTCCTTTGCATATTGCCGGAGAACCGCCGCAATCAACTCACCGACCGTCGACTCCAACGACATGATCACCATCACCGGTCCTAAGCACCTTTGAACAGTAACATTTAACAACAGCTTCGTAAGCTTCGCAGGCTTAAGTCCGGCACTGTCCTCGGCCTGTGTAGCTTCGCTACCGCCATAGTCTCTGGTGTTTTCCCGTGAAATGACGATGCTTTGTCTGATGATCTCAGTTTCTTGGCCTTATCTTCGTGAACTTTCCGGCTGCTTTTCACCGGCGACGACATGATAATATGTGTCTGTTTGGCAGGCCTTATATTGGGCTTATCTGGGCTTTAAGCCAAGTCCATCTTTTTGTAACTGTTTGGCAAAACTGTCCAGTGGGCTTATATTTAGCTTTTAAGACCAAAATCAAAAGTTAGCTTCCCCTAACTTTCGTCTTATTTCACTGCAACTTATCTGCCGCAACTTATCTCGCCGCTAGCAGAACACAACACACAATCAACGATCAATTGAGATACGTTCCAGAGAGAAGAAACGACGATAAGGCGGCCGGAAAACAACATCCATTATATTATCATGTCGTCGCCGGTGAAAAGCAGCCGGAAAGTTCATGACGATAAGGCCAAGAAACTGAGATCATCAGACAAAGCATCGTCATTTCACGGGAAAACACCAGAGACTATGGCGGTAGCGAAGCTACACAGGCCGAGGACAGTGCCGGACTTAAGCCTGCGAAGCTTACGAAGCTGTTGTTAAATGTTACTGTTCAAAGGAGCTTAGGACCGGTGATGGTGATCATGTCGTTGGAGTCGACGGTCGGTGAGTTGATTGCGGCGGTTCTCAGGCAATATGCAAAGGAAGGACGGCGGCCGATAATAGATACAAATAACACAGCTGCTTTTGATCTCCATTACTCCCAGTTTAGCTTAGAAAGTAAGTATTCTCTGTCTTGTCTTGAATATATATTACATATGACCACAATTATTTCATGCAAACGTGAGTCAAAACAAAATTTACAAACCACGACAAGACACGAAAAAGTTTATAATTTTCGAAATTCGAATTCTTGTCCGAATGTTAAATATTAAATTTAATGTTAAACCATGACAAGACACGAAAAATTTATAATTTTCGAAATTCGAATTCTTGTCCGAATGTTTTTTTTTTTTTTAAGTTAATGTGTAATCTGTTCAGAGAAATTCACTAAGTAGATATGTTTGTAAACTACTACAAAAACATAGGACACCATAGCCTGTTGATACAGATGATCTTTGGATTGCAAAACGTGATTCTATTGCTGCTCATATTACATAATTGTTGTAATTTTTGCTTTTTTTTCTTTAATTCTAGTAATTTGTATTTTTTACTTAAAATTATTGTATTATAAGTAAACTTTTTAAATTTTTTTCTTTGACTTATAAGTTCATATTCGACCAAACACTTCATAACTTATAAGTAACTTAAAAGTAAACTCATCCAAACACTTGCATAACTTATAAGTTCCGATTTACTTATAACTTATAATCCACTTACTGACTTAAAGCAATAAGTTACTTTTTTTAAGTTACGCCAAACGGGCCCTTACATGAATCTCGGATCGAATCAATTTTCAATTATTACATAATTGATAGAGTTCAAATCAGACCAACATTTATTCGATTAAGGTCTAATTTGAATTAAAATCAAATTAAATTGAATTTAGATTAGAATTAATTTAAATCATTTCGGATCAATACTCATTCATTTTTTAAATTTGTGTGACTCTAAAAAATATCTTTATGGAATATTATTTTCTATATAAAATTATGTACTTCATCAAAAAATTTTGATTAAATAATTATTTTATAGAATATTTATCAAAAATATCATTTATCTAATTTTTTTTACGAATTTACCAAATTCTCAAATTATTTGCAAAAATAATTTTTTCGAAAAAAAGTAATTTGCAAAAATACCATCTTATTTACCAAAAATACAATCTACAACTAGATGCAATAAGATGCAACGTTATGTTACATCAGATTGCATATATGGCTATGCAGCAGGTTGCATATTTGGTTACAAACAATTGCATTTACAGGTTGCGTATTTGATTACAAATAGTTGTATTTGGTTGTAGATCGTATTTTTGCAAAATATTTTTTTTTCAAAAAGTATTTTTGTAAAAATTTTTTTTAGACTTAGGCATTTATGAAAAAAACCCTATTTTATATTGTACCACGCATTATTTAACCCGCTAATATTAAAACAACTACTTAATTCATTACTACTTTTTTAATTCGGATTTATATCAGATCTAGTATCTCGAATCATATTAGATTCGAAAAAGTTTAATGTTCAATCTCGATCAATTTCAAGTTATAATCACATATAATATTTCGAATTTTTTCCATTAAAATTTCAATTCAAATATTTTCAGAATTGATCAAATTAATTTTTGAATCCCTATCTTGTCCAATTTAAATATAAAACCGGATTCGATTCGAAGAATTTTGATTCAACTCTTCACATCTAAGAGCATCTCCAAGAGTCTCTTAGCTCACTCCTAAATATATTATAAACAATTAAGCTCTTATCAAGTTATTACATTGATTTGTGTTTCAACTCCAATAATGCTCTCTATTATGGCTCTTTATTTTATATTTTATTCATATTTCAATTCTATTTGGACAAACAATCAATAGATGAGAGAGAAGAACCACTATTTTACTAATAAAATATTAAGTTAAGAGCTACTAGTTGCTCCTAAAATAGAGGAGGGAGAAGAAGTTCTTAACTTTTTAAAGAGTCTCTAAGAGACTCTTGGAGCTTGATTTTTATTTTATCTCCTCATTTTTTGAGTTAAGAGCTACAATAAAGAGTCTCTTGGAGATGCTCTAAACCCATAGTACCAGCTATAGTTCTTGGTATTTATATTTTGTTTGAACTGAATAAAAAATTGTTATTGTTCCGAATTTCCTACTATTTATTGTATTGTATATGCAATGTACACTATTAACTCCTGGCTTGAGGAAAAAGAAAAGCTAAAAAGTCCCAACACTCCCCCCCTTACAAACTCACACACAAAACCCAGTAACGACATCACATAACAAACCAGTTCAATCTCAACCCCCATCAATCTCTTCCAAAACGACACCGTAAAGCCCTTGAAACATGTTCCGCAACCAATACGACACCGACGTAACCACCTGGAGTCCAGCGGGCCGATTATTCCAAGTGGAATACGCAATGGAGGCCGTTAAACAAGGCTCTGCTGCAATTGGTCTTCGATCCAAGACTCACGTGGTTCTCGCCTGCGTTAACAAGTCTAATTCAGAGCTATCTTCTCATCAAAAGAAGATCTTTAAAGCGGATGATCATATCGGAGTGGCTATCGCAGGTCTTACTGCCGATGGACGTGTGTTATCTCGGTATATGAGATCTGAATGTATTAATTATAGTTATTCTTACGAGTCTCCTCTTCCTGTTGGTCGCCTTGTTGTTCAGCTCGCTGATAAGGCTCAGGTAATCTACTCGATAAATTTGTTCATTTTGAGGTTATTTATTGACGCAGCTTTAACTGTATATGCTTGTGAATATGTTTATTATTTTTTTTGTATCTAATTAGGGTTTTGATTTTGAAATGTGTGTGTTTATATGTAATTAGGTATCTTAAGTTTAGGGTTTATGGATTATTTGATGTATATTTTGCTTTATGTTTAGATTGTAGAGATATATGCACATTTGTTGCAGAACTGTAGTTTTTATGAATTATTTTTGTTTTTTATGCATTATGATTGGATTGGATAGGTATAGTGGAATTTGATTTTTAGGTTGGTTTTTTAGGGCATTATCTATAAATATTATTTGGTATTTTGGTCTTAAAATGTTAGATATGGAGACCTCTTTCCCTTCGGGCGATAGTAGGAGAAGGCAGAATATGTAGAAGAGAAGAAAATTGTTATTGTGAAGTGATTGGATAACTTGAACTTTTTCGTTTGAAGAGATTCATTCTTTTATAAGTTATTGTTTGGCGACTGAAGTGTACTATTTGAAAATTGAGGTTTACATTTGTAACTCGTAAGCGGGCTCAGGGTTATTCTCTTTCTTGGTAAATTTGACTGGAAAGTTACGAAACAAAATAGCATTTTATGTATCAATGCGGTATTTCATTTGTACATTTCATCTTATATATCGGTCTTTGCAATTTATACACATCAGTGTGTACAAATGGAATATAAAAGAAGGGGAAAAAACGTAGGATGTTGCGACATAGCACCCCTGCAAGTAGAAAAACAGCATGTAACATTAGATCTTCTACCTAGATTAGAGCTGTTAGCTGTGGTACATCTTTTTTGTTGCAATAAAGTTTTCAGATTCATTTCTAAAACATAATTTGTTATTTGTGTGTAATAAGTGTTATATTCATCACTACCAGCTGTTAAAATTAAGTTTGCTTTCGTACCCGCAAGCAGAGGTATAACGAATAACAATATCCAGTAGGCTTCACTTACCCTGTTTGTGGATACCAGTGTTCAGACTTCTCAGCATATCTCAAATGACAATGTTATGTATAAATGGAAGCTAAGTTCGTCCCCGAACCCAATTACATAACAACTTATGAACCCTTTGTGGAATATGCTCTCCTATATGGATGGGCAAATATGTAAGTAGTGCTTTTCTGCGGTTACAAACTTTGTAAGCTGCCTTTAGGCTTAAAGGAGTTTTCCATGTTTCATGTTTAAACTTACATTTCTCCATAAAAGAAAACTGCTCCTGGTACTTTAAATTCTGAACTATTAAGAAGCTTCCCTCACTATGGTGCTTCCCGCTTGATATAGTTTTCTTGGAATTACATTTAAAAGCAGACACACTTGATAGTAACTTAATCTTCAACTACTACAAACATAAAGAAAGTGCAAAGATGATTAGCCAGTAATTATGTAGATGGCCTTTTGTGTGTGTGTGTGTGTGTGTGTGTGTGTGTAGGAACTCGTCTGATTTTGGCCAATCAAACTCTTTGCTATGGATATAATATTTTGCTCGCAAGAAGCTAATGGATTGCCAGGGCCATATCTTGGTAGTAATAGTAATCGCGTCAATCACTTTAACTATCATGGAATTTTAAAGTTTGTAATGAACTTGTATTGTTGAAGTGGGCACACCTTAGTGCAACTGTGTTATAACAGTGCAAGTGACCACCGGCTACTGACATATATAGATTTAATAGTACTTTTTCCTAGTCGAATAAGCAATTGTTGTGAATCAATAATGGCGAAGATTACAAATTACAATATACAGCTTAATAATTAAAGTAGTATTAAATACGTACACACACGTCCAATATTTTACTTGAGCTAAATAGATATATATTGATTCATTGATTGGTCGAGATCCTAGATCCTGGGGAATATTGACTTAAGTCTATCTTTCTTAATTGATAGTTTGTCAAATAAATGTGTTTTTCGAGTGCGGACAAATATTGACTTAAGTCTCTCTCTCTCTCTCTCTCTCTCTCTCTCTCTATTGATAGTCTTGTGCTTGATTTTTATATCAAAATGTTAAAATAGTGCGATATTAATAAATAAAACTTGATGTGGTCATCTTATTTTCTATTTAACATTCTTTAAAGACTGCGGTCTGATCTGTTACTTTTCTTCTATGTAAAATTACGTCAGGTTTGCACTCAACGCTCATGGAAACGGCCTTATGGTGTTGGTCTGCTGGTAGCTGGTTTGGATGAGTCTGGGGCCCATCTTTACTACAATTGCCCAAGTGGTAATTATTTTGAGTATCAAGCTTTTGCTATTGGCTCACGTTCACAAGCTGCAAAGACATACTTAGAGCGCAAATTCGAGAGTTTCAGTACCTCTTCCCGAGAAAATTTATTGAAGGATGCACTATTTGCGATAAGGGAAACATTGCAAGGAGAAAGGCTTACGAGCTCCATATGTACAGTGGCTGTGCTAGGAGTAGGAGAAGCATTCCAGATATTGGATCAAAAAACTGTACAAGCTCTAATTGATGCATTTGAGATAGCAGGGGAAGAAGCTCCTGCTGCCGAGGGTGATGCTCCAGGCCAAGGTGCTGCTGAATCAGGTCCTGCTGCTGACCAGGGACCTCCAGCTGAGCCAGATGTAGCTCCTATGGACATTTGAGGATGTAAAATTTTAATGCCAATCTGTTTAAACATTGTCCTAAAAATGAGACTTTGAAAAAGTAGGGGTGGTACCATGGACAATTCCCTTTGATTCATCGTTTTCTTTCTGCTTCCTAATTGTCTTTTGGCTTCTTAATACAAATTTCCCTCTTGAAGTTTAATATACTTGATAAATTGATATTGTGATCAAGCTCCATGGTAGACCAGTTTTATGAGCAAATTTAACCGTCTTGTGGAGTTTGCTTGATTTATGGTTATGGAGGTGTAGTTGGGTATGGTACTTGACTGGTCAAGTTGTCTCCTATAGTAATACATGCAGGTGGTGTCGTGTAGTCCTGTGTTTCAGTTGTGTTTTGCAGTTTTTTTTACCGTCTTAGGAACCTGAGTTTTTTACATACTGTGTGGTATGCAGTACGCTCTAAGTTTCTTATAGATATAAAATTGTCAAATTTGTAGGGTTACTCCATTCAGAGATCAAAATTGACAATCAGAAAAGTATTCATCATCACAATCATATATTAATAGTTCTTTACAGTGGAAAAATCACTTGTTTAAAGCAAAGTAACAGTGAAACATGTTGAACCTATAAAGCATCAAAAGGGCTTATTATCAAGAAATGTTCCTTGTCCCGAACTTCCATGTCTTCTGTAGCCACCTTCCCCAAATATCCATGTATAAGATTTTTCATTTCCTTACCAAGTAAATAGAAAGTAGAAACAAAAATATTGAAATAAGAGGTTAAAAGAGAGGTTACGAGCTGGATACGGACACAAACATAATTCATTATGTAATGCATGCATTCCCGATTTTGTAGCAGCAAATCCGTTAATGAAGATAGAAGGAATCTGATGACCAGTACAACAGTTGGAAATGAAGTACAGTGATTCCATCCTACAGCTAGCTCCATAGTATTATATGAGTATACCAAAAAACTCGAGACATGTTCCTGCGGATCATCAACTCCTCAAGTGTACAAGCGAGCAAAAGATGAGTTGAGAAAATCTCATTTTTGAGCAGACTTTGCTGCCTCATCTGGTAGGCTGTTTTTTGGAAGAATAGGCTCTGGAGAGGTTTCTTGATCAGGACCCAACAAAGAACCATAGTCCTCAACCTTCCCAGCAAACTTCTTCTGAAGCACCTTCTCAAAGTCAACCTTATCGAAGGGTTTTGCATTTTCAACAGCATGACCTTGTGCAAGGCTAGCATTATCAGTTGCAGACTCAGAGAAGAAGGCCATTTCTTCATCATTGAGCTTCCTAAGAAACTTTGCTGGATTACCTCCCCATACCTGTTACAAGTACAACATAATTAAAATACACAGAAGATTTTTCTGAATCAATACGGTGCCATTAATAGGTGTTTGAACTAATACATCAAGCTGAAGACTTGTTATCGCAATTGGGAAATAAATGTCTGCGCAGCCTTAAGTTACTAGACCTTTAGCATGTAAACAATAATTACTCCCACCACGTAGGGAGATAACTTTTAGCAATAAATAAATTTGCAAAGAAATTAAGCATCAAAGAAAAGAAATCGAAATCCTTTATCATAAAATATGGAGTATATATATTAGGGGAGAAGCTAGAACCTCTCCACTAGGAATTCTTGTGTTCTGCCTGACAAGCGCTCCTGGAGCGACCATTGCATGTTTCTCTACAACCACCCCATCAAGCAATGTGGCACCTGTACCAACAAATGACTCATCCTCGACAGTGCATCCATGCAGAACAGCACTATGACCTGCATACGAATCTAACTCAATACCCATACATCTGGGATACCTAACTTGATAAGGTTGGCATAAAAGATAATCGAGAATACGCTACTCACCAACAGTGACTTTATCACCGATTTTAACTGGAAGTACCTTCCCAGCTAAATTGGATTTTGCCACATGCACGAGGGAGTTGTCCAAAATATTAGTTCCAGAGCCAACAGTAATGCTGTTCGCATCACCTAAGACATTTATAGTTTGCACAGTGCACACCATTAGTAACAGAAAAATAAAATAAAATAAAATTATACACTACAGTCTACACTCAAGGAAAATTCTTTCTGTTTTCCAGCCTTCAATACTTATCAGAAGAAGGAAATGTCGATTTTCAACTAAATTTAGCAGAAGCATCTAAAAAAATTGTGGCAGCCAATGAATTTTAGACTACATCATCATATAGGAATAATGAAAACAATACTAATTAGGTGCAAAGCATAGCCAGCATTACCTATCTTGTCAATCTGAATATTACAAATAAGAAAAATTTACATAAGTTAGATCAAATAAGTGAACAAATAATATGTGCCTACGTTGCCTTCAGCTAATTTTCAATTCTCTTGACCAATATTTGAAGTTTGCAAAAAATATTGGTACTTTTTGTAAGTTAAGCAAACGATTTACTTTTGTTGTGAAACTGCACAACCGTGGCACCACACTTGTGTCACAAGGGGTTTAAGGTGATTATTAACTGCTAATAATCTTTTACAGCTCATACCTTCCTGCGAGAGAGCTAAGGGGTCTAATGCAATCCGTCCTATCATTCCCAAAAGCTAGCTACTTCAACACAAAACTTTCAGGCAAGATGCATCCATCAATTAGACTTCCCAAACTAGATTGATTTTAACTTAAGTTGAAGTGTTGGAACACCTTATGTAATGTAACACAATTGCAAGTAAAGATCAAAGCCGTTGTAAAACTTTGTGCAACATTCAATTCATAGGAATGCCTGTAAACATGTCAACTCAAACTTAGTTTGTCATGACAAACATCCAAAGCTTAGGAATCACAAGTATCTTCTATAATTCTCACTTCTCATGCATTTTCAAAAAATCTTACTTTCTATCGCTATCTTCACCTGTGCTTGATGTATGTGTTTGATAGGAACGCAAGGTAGAAACATTCCCACAGCTTAAATTACATCATACGGAGTAGCGTATTGTTAGAATATTAATATAACTTGAGTCTCCCGCCAGCCTGAGCTCTAATATCATGTTAAGGAACCAATCCATCTAAGACCTTAAGGTGTTAGAAGAAGGCCCAACTGGATCTTTATATTATATTCTAACACGTATAATTGGCAAAATGAAATGATAAACGAGATATATATGGTGCATTCGACTTCTTGAAGTGGTAACACAATCACGACAACTAATTAATTTGGAAACAAAACAAAAATCACAAAAAGAAAATACAACAATAAAACACAAAGCAAAAGCTAAATAGATTCGACAACAAACACCATAAAACCAACGAACAATTCAGCTTAATACAATTACCTCTCAAAACACACCCATACCAAATAGACGATCCTTGTCCAACACGAACCTCCCCCATGAGAGAAGCATTAGGAGCAACAAAAGCTTCTTTATGCACGACAGGAGCTTTATCATATACATTCATCAGAGTCCTATGCCTAGACACTAAAAAAAAAAAAAATCACAACCCATCTTAAATAAGTCAAAAACAACAAACCCCAGCAACTTAGATTAAGCACAAGACTATAATTGAATCCTAAATGTAGGTGGGCCAGTACAAAAAAAAAGGATCTTGAAACAACATAGAACTTAAAGATGCAAACATTAAGACAGAGCATTATAGGTAGACATATATATGTAAGTAAGACATACGTTGTTCTTGAAAGAAGTAGTTGCCTTGAAGGCGAGAGCCAAGACGATCAAGAGCTTGACCAGTCTCACGAATCCAAAACCCAACTGTGTAAAATGCTTTTCCCAAACTACCCATCCTTCTCACATCCACCACAAACACTCACTCGTGCCGTCTGTCAGTGTGTGTGTATACTGTGTATAATTTGTGTTAAGAATACAGTATTTGGTTGTGTTGTGAGCCAGGGTTTCTAATTTCCGGCGGCGCAGGATAGCTGTTTCCTCTGCCCAATTTTTTGGCACTTTCCCGAGGTCTTTTTTTTTTTCTTTACTTAATTGCAGTTTGATGTTCTCGATTTTTTTTGACAATCTTGTTATTATTTTAACCACTTTAATGATTGAACAAATTCTTTTAACGTATTATTACATTATATTAAACCAATCGAAATGACATTAGATTTTTCAATATTTTTAACGTAATGTTGGGATATAAATGTAA
Organism: Saposhnikovia divaricata; assembly: GCA_036435485.1. Lineage (NCBI taxonomy): Eukaryota > Viridiplantae > Streptophyta > Magnoliopsida > Apiales > Apiaceae > Saposhnikovia > Saposhnikovia divaricata. The sequence continues at coordinate 57,990,121 of CM071597.1, read as the reverse complement.
AATTAAAAGTATTTAATATATATATATATGTAAAAATATTAAAAGTATGTTGGGATATATATTTTCAACGACATTATATATATATATATATATATATATATATATATATATATATTTTGACAATCTTTGTTATTATTTTTCTCGATCGACACAGCTAAATCCTAATTAAATCGGAGCAAAATCGAAGTAAAATGAAGAGAAATGATATGGCTAATGAGATCAAAAGAAGATATCGATAAATATAAATTCTACCAGTGCGTTGAATATATAAGTAAGTGGATACTTTTTCAAAATTTACATTCATGCATGTATATGGATCATATTTTAGTGTTAAAAATTGGGGTGTTTGTTGTTGAAGCATTTTTATAGATATAGATATGTGTGTTTATGTTGTTGGATATTTTTACTTATATATATTTCAATCATATATATTTTTGTTAGTTGTTTAAATATGGATAAAAAAAATAGGTTTTTTATTTTGAATATGTTTTTTCATGCTCGTGTATTTAAATTCCATGTCTTTGCTTGTTGTATTTTTTTTATTTTTATGATTGCTTTTAATTGCTATTAGGTGAAGAATAGTTTACGATTAAAATGTACTATCATGGTAAATTTGATGAAAATCCTAAGAATATATTGGGGGTTTATTAGTGTATGTGAATTGGTGTGATTCAATGAAGTTAGTTTGTTGAAAATTAATATAATGTTAGTCGAGTGTGGTTCAAAGGAGGACTGGATTCAAATGAAGAACTAATGTTAATGTGTACCCTGATTAATCTCAAGAATAAATATGTTGAGATTATGTAACCCAAACCCCACCAATGAATGTTGTAGATGATAGGTAGGGCTGGAAAAAAAATCCGAAAAATCCGATATCCGTCCGAAATATCTGTATTCGTATCCGGAAAAAAGCGGATATTATCCGTATTCGGAGTCAACCGGATATTATCCGTATCTGAATCCGAGAGTTTAGGATACGAATATGGATATAGGCGCATCCGTATCCGAAAATATCCGTATTCGAAAGTAATTATATATAATATATTTTTAATATATTTTTAATATATATAATATATAATTATATATTTTAAATCCATTTATATATTTTTATACACACAATTATAGTTATAGGCCCACTTATTTTTGATGAATTTGCAAGTTATTTAGAGACAATGATGTGTAACGAAGTTATTTTGATATAAATTTGCATATGCAAATTTGGATAATGTATATGATTTTTGTAATTTGTAAATTAGAACCGAGTATCTCTTTAATATGCCTGTTTTTTTGTTTTTGTTTTTTTTTGCAAAATATGCCTATTTTTTATAATAATGCAAATTTCACAAAAAAAAATTCTTTTTTTGCAAAACGGATTCGGATCCGGATATTATCCGTATCCGGATAATATTTGCCGAATTCGGATCCGAATAAAGTTTTTTCGGATATTCCCGGATTCGGATACGGATACGGATACGGTTGTAAAAAACGGATCCGAATTCGGATATAGCTGTATCCGTATTCGTATTATCCGTTTTCCAGCCCTAATGATAGGGTTCCCCCTCAAGAAGAAATAAACATGGAAAACCTTTTTCCTGATTCCACACATGTTGAAATTAAGTTGGAAGAAGAAGTAATAAATACCTTCGAAATTGAAAATGACTTCTCCGAGCCAGATGATAGTAATGAAGAATATGAAATGGAAGATGACAATGATAAGGAACTTTTACTCTGACGAATCAAATCAAGATGAAATGGAAGATGATCTGCAGTTTCATGAAAATTTTGATAAAAATCATAGTTATGAGGAAAATGTAGAAGATGAAGCTATTATTTTGGATGACAATGTGGAAATCGATGAAGACAATGTGTATGCTGCAAGTGATGATGAGAAAATGGTTTCCAATTCTAGTATTGAAGATGAAAGAAATTTTTCAGTGCTTAATGAAGAAGTAGACATGGAGAAACTAGTATTTGAATTAGGTATGTTGTTTAGTACTTCAAGGGTATTTAGAAAAGCTGTTAAGAATCATGCCAACTTTGAAAGGAGACCTGTTGAAAATGTAAGGAATTATGGGAAAAAAGTTAAGTACATTTGTCCAAAACCTTGCAGATGGAAGGTGTATGCTAATTCTTTGAACAAAACAACCACCTGCCAAAATAGAAGGCTAATAAAAAACCACACATTTATGCCAACATTCAAGCAAAAGCAAATAAACTCATCATGGTTGGCAGAGCACTATTAAAAGGATATAAGAATGAATTCAGGGTGGCCAATTCATTCCTTTCATCAAAAAAATTTTCACTGACTTAAAATGTGAGATTTCTAAACATGCAGTTTACAGAGCCAAGCGGAGGGCCCTCATTAAGCTAAATGGTACTCATGAGATACAGTATGGACAAGTGTGGGATTATGCATATGAGATGAAGAGAGTTTAACCTGAGAGCACTGTCAAGATTCTCACTGAAGATCCAGAACCAGACATTGATAGAGGAAGGTTCATGAGGCTTTATGTGTGCTTAGGACCCTTAAAGAAAGTACTAGTTCAGTTTTATAGACACCTTCTGGGGTTGGATGGATGCCACCTCAAAGGACCTTTTAGTGGGCAACTATTAGAAGCCGTTGGGGTAGATGCCACCTAAAAAAGAAGAGGTCAACTAGGAATGATATCCCTTAAGACCCAAAAAAATTGAATAAAGTTGGTACCATTATCAATTGTACCTATTACAAAGAAGAGGGTCATAATGTCAGGACATGTGATTCTAAGGTATGAATTTTTTTTCATAATTCTAAGGTCATAACACCATTATTCATATTTATGTGCACTTCTTTGTATAAAAATGACTTTCCAAAAAAGGCCCAGGTAAAAAGTCCATTGTGATTTGTAAATCTTGCAAACAGGAAGGCCACAACTCCAGGACATGTGCTAAGGTAAAAAATCTAATCATTTTTGTTACAATGACTTTAATCATTTCATGTTCTCATATATAAAGTTTTGCTTACATGCAGAAAAGAATGGCTTCCACTGCACAGCAAGGCAAGGGAAACAATGGAGACAATGGAAATGAGTGGCAAGGCTCAAGCATGAGACATGAAGATAATGGAGATGCAGACTTCTAGACTCAACCTAAGAAGCTGACTCCAAAGAGACCATGGAAGAAAACCAAAGTCCAGAACCTCCCAACTCTTAATTAACCATGGAGAACATGCTTTTCCCTTGTTTTTGCTTTCAATTTTTACTCAAACTATCATTCTATGCAATGTAGTTGGAATATTTAAGATATGTATGTGGTAGTTGGGAATTCGTATTATCGTTGTTGGTAAGCTTAAATGTGACTGTTATGTTGGTTGGCATGTAACAAACATTGGTATGTTTTTGCTTACAAGGACTTGTTATAATGACAATGTATTTGTCAATTTTGCCTTTTATTTTGTCTTTCAAGTTTTATTTGCTCCGCTGTTCATGCTAATTCAAAAACAACAAAATATGTGATTCTTAAATATAGATTACATCAATGGTATCACAATACATAGTAGTTTAGCAAAAGGATTTCTAAAACTCTTAAATCAGTTACACCCCTTATGTGACATCTTCAAGAGGTGGTACAGAATGCATAAAATACATGAAGAAAATGGCTAATAAAAGAAAAAACCTCAAATTCCATCTTCTAGCTTCCTTCTTCAGCTTCTCTAATTCTATATTAAAACAACGACAAAGGTTACAATCTTCAACCCATCTGAAAAATCGACACCCATTTATTCCATCAATAAAATCCCAGAATCTTCGTCTAGCATTTACTTTTGTCCTTGCAGTCCTCTCTATTGCCCATTTTCCACAAAAACACTTATATGCCATGATAAATTAAGAGGATTTGTTTGATTTTGGGAAGAAATTAATACACTTATGAAGTGTAGGGTTCTAAGTATCATATGAAGTTAGATATAGGTAGCTGTATCTCTACATTTCCATTGAATTGCAAATTGACGTAAATCTATCTATTACTATATATTATATGTCAACACAAGGGTAAAATATGCCAAGAAATTGCCCGTGAATTTATCCTTTTATCCCTATATTTTTGAAATTTACAAAAATGCCATCTCTACATACTTTATGCAAAAATAATAAAAATTTGTGTATGTATTAGGAATCAAACATTGACCTTCTCCTTAATAATTCATGTCTTAACCATTGTGCTATGATGAGCTTTGGCTACATTTTAAAATTTTTTACTACATAAACCACATTTTCACCCTTTATCTTATACTTTTTCTTATTTTAACCTTTGAGTAAATAAAATGTTAGTTTATACTCCCTATGTCCCTCTCATTTCTTCACACTTTCCTTTTAGGAATGTCCCTTTCAATTCTTTACATTCTAAAATTTACCAAAAATGGTAAAGTTTTATAATATAAAAAATAGCTATACCCACTACTTTCCTCTACTAAACTCACTTTATTACATAAAATATTAATGGATCCCACCATTTTATTCATCATTCTTACTTTTTCCCACTATTTTACATTTTTTTTAACCTTCGTGCCCAACTCATTTGTAAACAAATGAGAGGGAAAGAGGGAGTAATATTTATTTAACTCCATGTTTTTCAATTTTCAAAGTTCTGTATATTACTATGTAGAGTAGCACTCCGAAAGAATATGTGATATAGAGTTATATCTTTTAAAATGTGGCCACGCCCGTCGTCGACGCGCCAAATTGAAAGATAAATGTTTATGCTCTACTATGTTCGCACTTAACTATAAAATATAGCAAATGTGGCAAGTAGGGATCGAACCCAAGGGAATAGTGTTCAATACTAGAGTGAAGTAAAATGGTGGGGGGTTTTAAGTTGGTTGTGGTATTCTATCAAACACCTTGACTACAAGAAATAAATTGCTAGAGAATTATAATTAATTAACTTTCAATCATCAAAATTTTCCAACACAACAAGGCACAATGTTTAAATTAACAAGATAAAGAGATATTTGACCCCAGGATTATGGAAACTCAAGCACTTCACCCACATACATATAAGCAAGAAATAAACAACTCTACCTAACCAATATAATTGGTGAAGCACACAATCACTTAATTCTCTTCTATAAACACTAATTTAGTGAAGCACGTAAATTAGTTCTCTCCATTATAGCAACCAATAATGAAGCACTAATCAAATCAAGGAATCAAACAAAGAGAGGCTAGGACAAATCCAAGGATGAGGAGCTCAACCTAGGTAATTGCACTTGAATTTTGAGGATTTAGGTAAACTAAACCTTGTGCTACTACAATGAATGTACTAACAATTACGGATTAGCACAAACAATTAGCAATTGAATTCACAAGAGAAGCAAATTGAAGCAACTTACAATTCTCCAAGCAAAATCATAAACAATACAACTCAAGAATTCAAGATAGAGTGAAATAGATCTTACTTAAAATGAAATGGGTTTTGATACAAGAGATCCTCCTTGAGTCAAATGTATGAAGTTAGTTGCTCATAATCAATGCTAGATTATGAGTAATTAATGTTTTCTTAACTCCTACTAACCCTAGGTTTTTGTTCTTGAAGAGGCTAAGAAGAGAGGCCACAATGAGATGTAAAGATAAGATGTTATAAGATGTAGGGTTTGGCTTCTTTTAATACACAGCAGGTTTTTGCACGGCCGTGCAACTGCCCGTGAGAAAAACTGCACAATCTGCACTACTTGGAACACTCTGCACGGCCTGTTGCACGGCCGTGCAGTAGCCCGTGCAAGATAAAATCTTCAAGATAACACAATAAAAATCTCCCGGAAACGCGAGCTTGCATCTTCTAACTTCCCTCTTCAATAATCTTTGCTTTCAAGCCCAAAATAATCCATCTTTTCAACCATTAAGCATGAGGCGCTGAAAGATGAAAACATAATTAATATCGATAAAACAACATTCGGAACTAACAAAAATGCAAGAGAATAAATGACAAAACGTGTATAAAATACACGTTATCAAATCTTCCCCCACTTGAACTTTGCTAGTCCCGAGCAAACTAATATTAACAACACCATATACTCCTAACTAGTACCACTTCCGTAGGTGATCACGATTGCATTTGGCATATGCAACAAGCCCTTGGAACCCCTAGGTAGCCCTAGTGGACGAGTGAGGTCTCGTGAGGGTTTATAGAAGATAACCCACAAAATCAAAAAAGTCACTAACAAACAAGAGACTAACAATTCCTACTAATTAAGCTAACTACTACATTCACATGTCCGAGTCATCTACTTGTAACTAAAATCAAACATATAGAGCTATTCACCTTGTCATCCACTAAAACGAGCTAACAACCAATTCAAGAATCAAGATAACACACCTTGTGCAAGATGTAATCAAGACATTAAAGATAGAATGAATGCACTTCAATCGTGAACACTAGACAAGATTATCACAAAGCATACATGGCTTCGCATTAAGAAGATGAAATTTGTATGGTGAAAAATCTCATATCTCTCAATTATGCATCACACAAGTATGGGCTAGAGATTTCACTCAACTCCAAGTCTAAATGCATGCGCTCTACTTAACCTTGCATGTCCACCTAAATTCCGGATTGCACCAAAAATAAGGAATTCATAAAATGGGTTGTAATGAGGCTAGGGTGAAGGCGTGAAAATTTAAATTCAAGGAAGGTGTAAAAGTTTCGCTAGTTGAGTCAAAAGGACGCTTGCTCGCTTCATCCACCAAATTCCAAACTAAAGAATATCTTCACTCATTTACAATTACAAAACACAACCACATTTACCAAGAAAATTGAATCAAAATAATGTACAAAGATTTATTGTTTTTTTTACATCCCCTTTACTTATTGCTTTTTTTTTTAGCAACGGGGATGCATTATATATAAATATTACAATGAACCTTGAACCACATCTAGATATACACATCGAACTAGTTCCCACTTACAATAAATAGAATTCTTCCTCTTCACAACTTTTCCAAATTCACATGCTCATCAATCAATTCTTTCCAAGACTCAACTAGCTCAACTAGGTCGAGAGTGAAGTATTTGGCTATGACTCATGTATAAAAGGGGAGAGTGACGAAGAAAAATATGGATATAAGCTTCAAAGGGCTGTAACTAGGGATTATTTTCATGGTTCACAAGCTAAAAGGCCAAAAAAAATTATCCTAAATAGAATTTCCTTATTATGGTGCATCCATGAATGAAGGTTTAATCCAAGCCCTAGAGCAAAAACACACATAAAGAGGGAGAAACACACAAACCAAAGAATCATCGTTCAAGATCTCACAAGGTTTAAGTTTTAATAACATCTTCTCGATTTGACTCCATGCATGCTAAGAGATAATCGTCATGTCCATAATTTAATTACAAACAATCTAGACTTTTCATGTCATTTTAATTGTGAGTGTGTGCAAAAAGGTGCATCAAACTTATAGATTCACATCAAATTGATAATGCTAGACACGTAATAGGAGAAAACAAAGCTACAAGCTCACAATGTCATAAATTTTACAAACAAGTAAACACACTCATGACTAAACTTATTTTCCAAATGCAAACAAAACAGACAACAAAACGGACATCAAAATGAACAATCCTTCCCCTACTTAAAACATGACATGTCCTCATGCATGACAAGTAAAAATTAGGGAAAAACAAAAGTGAAAGAAAACTCCCCTAAAAACAAGTAACCGGGACCGTAGGCAAAGGCAAGAAACTCAAACATCATGAGGAGGATCCAAGGGTGAATCCCGAGAACTAGCCTGACTCTGAGCCATCATCGAGGCACAAAACTGCCCCATCCATACCCGATGCTCAGAAAACTGCATATCAACATGATCCTTGATGGACTGCTCCATGCGTTGTAAGTAGGCCCGTTGAGGCTCAGAGAACTCCTCAGAATGACCATGAGAAAAAGAATCCCCTCGATGAATCGCCAAAGGTAATGGCTCAGAAACCGGATCCCCCTCGGTGCGAAGAGGGGATGTGGGACAAGGGAGCTTAGCTGTTTGTGTCCCGTCCAGCGAAAATCATGGTACTCTCCCTCAATGACATGCATGTTTTTTAACTCATTGAAATCCATAGTAGCTACCGGATTTCGACCCTCCATCCACGAAATAGGAGAACGATCCCGATCGAGGATGCCTAGTCGAATAGCAATCCGTGTAAGAAACCCACCAATGATAATGGATCCCTTCTTCCGATGAGACAACTCAACTAATCTTTTGACAAAGAAGTACCCCCAATCAATTTGTTGCTTTTCGTGCATCCAATAAAGAATGGCAAGCTCTTGCACGGAAACCGCACTATTAGACCCAACGTTGCCGAACAACGAGTGAACCATCACCCGGTGAATGTAACTAAACTTTGGCATCTTTATATGAGTTTATTTAGCCCGAGATGCGGTCCAACAAGGGCCCGAAGATAGTACTTGCCAAAACGGAGCGGCAAAACTAACATGCGGCTTTCGAGCTCCAACATTATACTCCCACCCGAACCAATCACAAATCTCCTCCAACCTTACATCAAACCACTTTCCCATCATCCGAAAGTTTAACCGATAATCCGTTTTGTTCCCCTCAAACAGTTTGTACTTAAAATCAACCGTCGCAAAAAATTCATAAACCAAGTCCGAACAAGTGGGCTCGTCTATATGAATCCATGACGGCCATCCACATTTATCCAAAATGTCCTTAACCTCATCAAAAATCCCAAGCTTTTCCATGGCATATGAATCAAAATAACATATCGGAAAAGTTTTAAGAGTAGAAATGGCCTTGTACCACTCAAGATGGGCACCCGTAAAAGAAATGCTGGGCTTAACCGCACGTAAATCAAGGCCATAGTGCGGACGAGGCAATGGCAAACCTTTTTTCTCACATTCTTTACGGGTGAGATGAATTGGAGGCTCCGAAGATGAAAAAGTAGTCCTTTGTCGCTTAGATGAGACCTTATCCTTGCCTTTAACCCGTTTAGAAGAAATCTCACTCATGATTATCAAATTCTCACTCCAAATTACAATCCAAGTACCACCTACGAAAAGCACCAAACACAACCACAAAATAACCAACAATCCAACAATAAAACCACAACCAATCAATCTGTAACCAATTGAACACCAAAAGTGCAAACTCCGAAGTGAATTACCGCCACATACCACAACCAATTCCACTATAATGATCAACAAGCCAACACCACACCCCTGAAAGCTACTACAATACACTAAATAAGGATATATACATAATAAAAAATATTAGTATTTGATTTTTTTTATTGATTAAAAGAAAAAGATAAAATAAAATAAAAATAATAACCAACGAATAATAAAGTCAAAAATCAAAAATCAAATTTAAAAGTAAAATAAAATAAAATAACTAAGCAGTTAATAATAAAATCAAAAATCAAAAATCAAAATTAAAATTAAATTAAAAATAAAACAAAAGTTAAAATAAAATTTAAGAAAACAAATAAACAAATAATAATAATAATAATAATAATAATAATAATAATAATAATAATAATAATAATAATAATAAACTAACTAAGTAATATTAAAATCAAAATTCCAAAAATCACATTCAAATGTTATAAAATATGATTAGTTTAGTAAATTAATAATCTAAACTCAAAATTAAAACAATCAATAAAAATAAATGAAATAAAAATAAAACAAAACAAAACAAAATAAAATGAAATACAAAACAGGGGGGGAGGTTCTGTCGTGAACAGATGGGTTGGGTAAAAGCGGAGAAGAAGGAAGGGGAGGTTCGGCGATTGTTTGAATTGGAGGGGTTTGGACGGTCGCAAGGCGGAGAAGAGGTTGCGAGGTGGAGAGGGGAACGGAGATGATGGTGGGTTAACGGAGAAGATAAAGGTGGAGTTGTGGGTTTGTGAAAAGAAAGGGTGAAGGGGGCTGCAGTAGATGAAGTTCGATGGAGGATTGGAGTCGTTTCAGGCGGTGTTGGAGGGAATGGAGGTAGGAGATGGGGTTGGTTGGAGTTGCAACGGTGGTAATACGGTTGGGTGGTTGGTTTTTGTTGATGGTCGGAAGGGGAGGAATGGGAGGGGACGGGGCGGCGTGTGTGGTTGGAGGTTGGAGTGGCGTCGGAGAGTTGAACAGAGAAGTAGAGGCGAAATGGTGGCTGGTGGGGTGTGTCGACGGGGAGGTGATGCTGTGCAGTGTATGGTTGGTTGTGATGAAGCTGTTTGGGATGTACGGGGGTGGTGGTGGATGAATTGTGGAGGGATGGAGGCGCGCGGCGGCTGAGGTGGAGTGAACGGAGTTGGGAGGTATTGTTGCAGATCTGTGGAGGATTAAATGAAAGAGAGAAATGGAGGTGGTTTGCAGCAGACGGCGGAGGAACGGTCAAGAACGGTGGTAACAGTGCTGTTGGGAGGAGATGGGTGTTACGGAGGAGGGAAGGCTGGGTGGGGTTGAGTTGTTGGGGGCGCGGCGGAACTGGTTAGAAAAGGGGAAGGTAGAGAGAAAAATTGAATTGCAGTTATTTGCCCTATTTTATTTTTTGTTAAGAGAGTGCACAGCCCGTGCAATTGGAGTTTTCACAGTTTTATTCACGGTCTGTTGCACGGCCGTGCACAGGCCCGTGAATAAATCTGCTAAAAAATGCTGCAATGCCTCTAAAATCTCACGACTTGATAAGTAATTTCACGGCCGTGCAGAACCAAAAATCACACAAAAAATTATAAATAATCCCCATTTTTTTTCTCTTTTTTTTTACTATTCTTTTTACTCTTTTTTTTAAACGCACATAAATCCTTGAATGCTTGAATAAAATATTAAATCCTGAAAACATGAACAAACACATCAAGGCAAGTGTGGGATAATACAAAAAAAAATTATAAAAATTAGAATAAATGATACTAAATATTATTGAGTGGGGCATAAAATTTCAAAAAATTATTTTTTTAAATTTTTTAAATTTTTTTTTTTGCAGTGAAATAAAATTCACTTGACACACCACAAAAATACATAAAAATCAATCAACATATTTTTTTTCTTTAGAAAATAAAATAGATGAAAAAGAAAATCCCACTCATTAATATTTAGATCAATCCTCAAACCCACAAAATGCATAACACCCTTCATAAATGCGAGTGAGGACAAAAAATTTGACATACACATAATATATAAATACATGTGTACCTTGGGTTGCCTCCCAAAAAGCGCCTTTGTTTAATGTCAGCGGCTCGACTTCCCGGATGTGCCCCGTAGCACCAACGCACACTAACGAGAGCTCATTCATGAAGGGGGTCCGCTAATGAGATGACATCAACGGTAGATTCTTGAAATCCCTCATAGAAAGGCTTAAGACGGTTGCCATTTACCTTGAATTCTTTGTTGGTAGACAAACTTCGCAAATCCACCGCTCCATGAGGGTAGATTTTTACAACAACAAATGGACCCAACCAACGAGATCGAAGCTTTCCGGGCATTAATTTGAGACGAGAGTTGTAGAGGAGAACCTTTTGCCCAACATGAAATGATTTAGAAATGAGCGAACGATCATGAAAGTCCTTTACCCTAGCCTTATACGATTGAGCATCCTCATAGGCATTGTTACGAATTTCCTCCAATTCAAGCAAGTTAAGTTTCCGATGAGCCCCGACAACATTAAGATCCATATTGCAAGCTTTGATTGCCCAATAAGCTTTGTGTTCTAACTCAACGGGAAGATGATAAGACTTACCAAAAACTAACTTGTAAGGAGACATGCCAATAGGGGTTTTAAATGCCGTCCTATAGGCCCATAAAGCATCTTCAAGGCGAACACACCAATCTTTCCTAGAGGGTTTCACCACCTTCTCAAGAATAGACTTAATCTCCCGATTAGAAACTTCGGCTTGACCATTAGATTGAGGGTGATAAGCCGTTGCCATTCGATGATAGACCCCATAAGATTTAAGAAGATTTCCCACCAACTTGTTACAAAAGTGGGTACCTTTATCACTTATGACAGCTTTGGGAACACCAAATCGGTTGAAAATTTGAGACTTGAGAAATGCAACAACCGCCTTACCATCATCCGATTTTGTTGCCTTGGCCTCCACCCACTTAGAGACATAATCAACGGCCAAGAGGATATAGAGATTTTCATGAGAAGATGGAAATGGCCCCATAAAATCAATACCCCATACATCGAAGATTTCTACCACAATAATTGAAGTTTGGGGCATTTCATTCCTTTTTGCAATATTGCCGGTTCTTTGACAAGGCTCACATTGCTTACAAAAATCGTGAGAGTCACGAAAAAGAGTTGGCCATGTAAATCCACATTCAAGTACCTTCCTTGCCGTTCGATCTTTCCCAAAATGACCTCCACAAGCATAAGAATGACAAAATTGAAGAATGGAAGCAATTTCTGACTCGGGAACACACCTTCTCAAGACTTGATCCGCACAATGTTTCCAAAGATAAGGATCATCCCAAATGTAGTGTTTGGCTTCACTCCTTAATTTCTCCCTTTGATACTTAGGCATGCCATTAGGAAAAGTTTTGCACACAATGTAGTTCACAAGATCCGCATACCATGGCACCTCGCCTTGAATTCCAAATAAGTGCTCATCCGGAAATAATTCTTGAAAAGGAGAAGCATCTTCCTCCCTCACAAGTCTACTTAAGTGGTCCGCCACTAGGTTCTCGGCACCGATTTTATCCTTGATCTCTATGTCAAATTCTTGAATGAGAAGAATCCATCGAATCAACCTAGGCTTTGACTCTTTCTTTGCCAAGAGATGTCTTAAGGCGGCATGATCCGTGTACACAATGACTTTGTATCCAAGAAGATACGAACGAAACTTGTCAAGAGCAAATACAATAGCTAGCAATTCTTTTTCAGTGGTGGTGTAGTTTACTTGGGCGGAATTGAGTGTGCGAGAGGCATAATAAATCACATGAGATCGTTTGTCAACCTTTTGCCCTAACACCGCACCAACCGCATAATTGCTAGCATCACACATAATCTCAAACGGAAGGGACCAATCCGGAGCCTTAATGATAGGGGCCGAAGTTAACGCTTCCTTGAGATGGTCAAAAGCCTTCTTGCATTTTTCATCAATTTTAAACTCTACATCCTTTTGAAGAAGAGATGATAGGGGAAGAGAAACTTTGGAAAAATCCTTGATAAATCTTCTATAGAATCCGGCATGACCAAGAAAAGAACGAACATCCTTGACATTTGAAGGATAGGGAAGACTTGCAATAACATCAACTTTTGCCTTGTCCACCTCAATGCCCTTCCTAGACACAATATGCCCCAATACAATACCTTCTTGGACCATGAAATGGCATTTTTCGTAGTTGAGCACTAGATTAGTCTCCAAGCATCGATCCAAGGCATGCGTAAGGATTTGAAGACATTCATCAAAAGAATCACCCGAAATAGAGAAATCATCCATAAAGACCTCAATTCCATTCTCTATCATATCGGAGAAAATACTCACCATACACCTTTGAAAAGTTGCGGGAGCACCACATAAGCCAAATGAGAGTTTACGAAATGCAAACGTACCAAAAGGACAAGTAAATGTGGTTTTGTCTTGATCTTCGGGAGCAATGACAATTTGATGATATCCACTGAATCCATCTAGAAAGCAATAGAATTCCTTCCCGGCTAACCTCTCTAGCATTTGATCAATGAAAGGGAGAGGAAAATGGTCTTTTCGAGTTACCGCATTTAACTTGCGATAATCTATGCACATTCGCCACCCATTTTGGACTCGGGTAGATACGAGCTCACCTTTAAGATTCTCTTCAAGAGTGATACCCGCCTTTTTAGGAACACAATGTACCGGACTCACCCATTCGCTATCCGAAATTGGAAAAATGATTCCCACATCAAGTAGCTTGAGAATCTCCTTTTTAACAACTTCCATCATTGCCGGATTAAGTCTTCTTTGAGGGTCTCTAGTAGGTTTAGCTCCTTCTTCGAAGAGTATACGATGCATGCAAGTGGAAGGGCTAATACCCTTAATATCGGCAATGGTCCACCCAATAGCAGTTTTATGATCTTTAAGAACCCTCAAAAGCCGTTCTTCTTGCACATTACTCAAATTAGAAGCTATGATCACGGGAAGAGTCTCATTGTCCCCAAGATAAGCATATTTGAGATGTTTAGGCAACAATTTCAATTCTAAAGTAGGTGGATTCTCAATGGAAGGGAGTAATTTAGAATAAGATAAGGGAAGATCAATTTTTGCAAGATCACACCTTTGGGGTAAAGGTTGCAATGCATTGAGCTCCATAATTACCTCATTGGCCTCTTCCAAATTAGGGAATCCATCATCTTCATTTGCACATCCCTCAATAACCACTTGGAGAGCTTCTTTATTTCCCATGTCAAAAGCTTGTTGGGCTAAACCATCAATAACATCCATGGAGCAAATTGAGTGTGACTCACTAGGAAATTTCATAGCATCATAAATATTGAACTTGACAACTTCATCGCCAAACTCCATAGTGAGAGAACCATCATCCATATTAATCTTGGTCTTCGCCGTTTTAAGAAATGGACATCCAAAGAGAATTGGTGCGGACTTGATGTTTGATGGACCATCTTCCATTTTCAAGATGTAAAAGTCGGCGGGGAAAACCATTTGATCAACATGAACAAGCACATCTTCAATTACCCCTTCAGGATAGGCATTAGATCTATCCGCGAGTTGAATGATCACATTCGTATTCTCAAGTGCCCCCAAATTTAAAGTTTAGAATATGGAGAGGGGCATCACATTGATCGAGGCACCTAAATCAAGCATAGCTCTTTCAAAGAATTTACCTCCAATCTTGCAAGGAATAGTGAATGTGCCCGGATCCGAACATTTTTGAGGTAACCTCCTTTGAATCACGGCCGAGACGTTTTCATCCACCACTATAGTTTCATCACCTCTTAACTTCCTCTTGTTAGTACACAAGTCTTTGAGAAACTTTGCATACTTCGGAACTTGGTTTATGGCATCTAGTAATGGGAGAGTGATTTCCACTTTTCGGAAGGTCTCAAGCATCTCCTTATCAACAATATCTTTCTTTGGCTTAGAGAATTTGGAAGGAAATGGAGGTCGAATAACCACCTCCTCATCAATGAACCTTGGCTTCTTTGCTTGTGGAACATCTTCTTGAACACGTTCCTTCTTTCCTTTATCAACTTTCTCTTCCTCGATTTCCATATTATCTTCAAGGTTTTCATCCTTAGCCTCCAAGATGTCATCATTTTCAACCTTTCCACTTTCATTATCATTCACCATCCCCTTGGCCTTAGCATGAAGGTCCTCCAATTTTTTCCCACACCTTAAGGTCATGGCACTAGCATTTTCTTTGGGGTTCACCTCCGCTTGAGAAGGAAGTTGCCTAGAGCCTTGGCTTTGCAATCGATTCACGGTTGTGGCTAGTTGGCTCATTTGCTTCTCCAAGTTGGATATACTTTGAGAAGTGTTATTTTGAAATTGGATGCTATTTGTCGCCAATTGTTTCATCATTTCTTCAAGTGATGACAATGTAGATGAAGAAGACCCTTGATGGTCTTGGGGATTATATTGAGGTGGAGGTGGGGGTGCTTGAAAATTTTGATTTGGACGTTTTTGTGGGTATGGAGGAGGATTTTGTTGATGTTGGTTGTTGTAAGTATTTGGATTTTGGGGTTGGTATTGGTTAGAATTTGGTGTGTTGGGGTTTCCATAGCGAAAATTTGGATGGTCTCTCCAACCGGGATTGTAGGTGTTACTATAGGGGTCATACTTCCTTTGAGGTGGTTGTCCCGAAAAACCTCCAATAGCATTAATTTGCTCTTCGGGTTGTTGAAATGATAGGCATTCATTGGTAGCATGATCCGACATATTGCTAACACCACAATAATTTTGTTGTTGTTGGAGATTCCCAACGGCTAATTGACGAACCAATGATGTAAGATCCGAGATTTGGCCCTCTAACCTTTGAGTTGACACCTCATTCACGGAAGGATTCTTGACATGCACTTGATGATCCACAAATTGGCGGGAATTTTCGGCAATATTGGTTATCAACTTTCTAGCCTCCTCCGGTGTTTTATCCACAAGAACTCCACCACTTGAAGCATCAAGGTGCAATTTAGCACTATATTCCAAGCCTCCATAGAAGTAGTGAATGAGCAACTCTTCCGATATCAAGTGTGGAGGACAACTTTGACAAAGCTTTTGAAACCTTTCCCAATACTCATACAATGTTTCTCCGGAGTATTGCCAAATGCCACAAATTTCTTTGGAGATGCCTGTAGCCTTTGAGGTAGGGAAGAATTTCCCCAAGAAAGCACTTCGCATTTGCTCCCATGTAGTGATTGAGTTTGGAAGAAGGTAAAATAGCCATGCCTTGGCATTGTCTCTCAAGGAAAAGGGAAACGCTTTCAACTTCACTTGTTCTTCCGTAGCATTGTTTGGTCTCATTGAAGAACATACCATTTCAAATTCTTGAAGGTGCCTAAAAGGATCTTCCGTGCCTTCACCTCCAAACTTGGGAAGGAGGGCAATAAGACCACTTTTTAGCTCAAATGATTGTCCTCCCGGAAATACAATGCACAATGGAAGTTGAACGGAGCTAGGAGAATCAATCTCCTTGAGTGTACGTTGATTAGGATTTTCCATGACTTGATCAATGTTGTCGTCCGGTGATGAGATAGGAATAACAAGGGGAGGACCCTCGTTCAACTCCTCTTCTTCTTCCGAAGGTGAACTAGAAATAAATTGACTTGATGAATCTATATTGGCACTTGAATTCCTTTGATTCCTTCGCAAGAGTCTCTCGGGATTAGATGAATACGCTGGATCACCTAAACAAGAGGATCGAGTCATACATAGCAAAAATTTCTAAAATCAAGAAAAATAGATAAATATGCACAATGGAACTAAAATATTCACAGTTTTACACGTGCACTAATACTGAACTAAAACTAGATCCCCGGCAGCGGCGCCAAAATTTGGCCACGCCCGTCGTCGACGCGCCAAATTGAAAGATAAATGTTTATGCACTACTATGTTCGCACTTAACTATAAAATATAGCAAATGTGGCAAGTAGGGATCGAACCCAAGGGAATAGTGTTCAATACTAGAGTGAAGTAAAATGGTTGGGGGTTTTAAGTTGGTTGTGGTATTTTATCAAACACCTTGACTACAAGAAATAAATTGCTAGAGAATTATAATTAATTAACTTTCAATCATCCAAATTTTCCAACACAACAAGGCACAATGTTTAAATTAACAAGATAAAGAGATATTTGACCCCAGGATTATGGAAACTCAAGCACTTCACCCACGTACATATAAGCAAGAAATAAACAACTCTACCTAACCAATATAATTGGTGAAGCACACAATCACTTAATTCTCTTCTATAAACACTAATTTAGTGAAGCACGTAAATTAGTTCTCTCCATTATAGCAACCAATAATGAAGCACTAATCAAATCAAGGAATCAAACAAAGAGAGGCTAGGACAAATCCAAGGATGAGGAGCTCAACCTAGGTAATTGCACTTGAATTTTGAGGATTTAGGTAAACTAAACCTTGTGCTACTACAATGAATGTACTAACAATTACGGATTAGCACAAACAATTAGCAATTGAATTCACAAGAGAAGCAAATTGAAGCAACTTACAATTCTCCAAGCAAAATCATAAACAATACAACTCAAGAATTCAAGATAGAGTGAAATAGATCTTACTTAAAATGAAATGGGTTTTGATACAAGAGATCCTCCTTGAGTCAAATGTATGAAGTTAGTTGCTCATAATCAATGCTAGATTATGAGTAATTAATGTTTTCTTAACTCCTACTAACCCTAGGTTTTTGTTCTTGAAGAGGCTAAGAAGAGAGGCCACAATGAGATGTAAAGATAAGATGTTATAAGATGTAGGGTTTGGCTTCTTTTAATACACAGCAGGTTTTTGCACGGCCGTGCAACTGCCCGTGAGAAAAACTGCACAATCTGCACTACTTGGAACACTCTGCACGGCCTGTTGCACGGCCGTGCAGTAGCCCGTGCGAGATAAAATCTTCAAGATAACACAATAAAAATCTCCCGTAAACGCGAGCTTGCATCTTCTAACTTCCCTCTTCAATAATCTTTGCTTTCAAGCCCAAAATAATCCATCTTTTCAACCATTAAGCATGAGGCACTGAAAGATGAAAACATATTTAATATCGATAAAACAACATTCAGAACTAACAAAAATGCAAGAGAATAAATGGCAAAACGTGTATAAAATACACGTTATCAAAATGTCTTAACCATTGTGCTATGATGAGATTTGGTTACATTTTAAAAATCTTACTACATAAACCACATTTTCTCCCTTTATCTTATACTTTTTCTTATTTTAACCTTTGAGTAAATAAAATGTTAGTTCTTAACATTTATTTAACTCCATTTTTTTCAATTTTCAAAATTCTGTATATTACTATGTAGAGTAGCACTCCGAAAGAATATATGATATATAGTTATCTCTTTAAGTGTTATATTTTTTATATAACCTTTGTTCTATGTTATAGTCAAAATTTTTGTTTTAAACATAATTTTAGAATTATTCAAAAAATTCTATTGTTGAACAATATTTTCTCTATCACACTATAAAAGATTAATTTCTGTAAAATAATGGTCATATTATGTTTTTAATTAATTTATAAATTTTTAATTTACTTATATTTTTTCGGTTGAATAGATATCGATTATGTTATTAATTGTTATGATTCGCATTTTATACTTACTATATCTCTCATTATGTATGATTTGATAACTAAAATTTTTATTTTTTTAAAATCAAATCTTATTTTTTATTTAAATAATTTAACATCTACATGGAGACGTATGTAAATAATCTTTTTTCTTTTTGGACTCGGTTATATTAAGTATAGTCTAATTTTTTTTGATATCAATTATTTAAACTGGCAAAAAAGAATTGTAGAGTATGCTCAGTCGATTAAAGTATTTTTTATAATTTTATCTATCAAATATTTTAGAAATAATATGAAATAACATTTCATTTATTCAAAAAAAAGAGGATGAGACAAAAAGAGAAGAGAGGTGTTTTATCTTATAGGATTTTTATACATAACTCAAAATCAACTATAGCACAATTGGTTAAGCCATGATTTTGAGACTAAAAGGTTGGTGGTTCGATTTCCAACACAAGAATAATTTCATTATTTTTTATATAATTATTACAAGCATTATTTCATTATCTTTTACATAATTATTAAAAGATAACATTTTTGTAATATTTTCAAAAATAGGAGTAAATTTTTGTGTTTTAAACATAATTTTAGAATTATTCAAAAAATTCTATTGTTGATCAATATTTTCTCTATCACACTATAAAAGAAAATTTTCAGTAAAATAATTGCCGTACTATGTTTTTAATTAATTTATAAATTTTTATTGAGAATTTACCAAAAATACTAGGTTTAAAATTTTTCTTTGCAAAAATATCATCTCCTTGAATCAATTGCATATTTACTATCTTAATTGCAAAAATACTATCTTTCCTTTTCCAACCTAATTTTATTTATTTTAAAAATATTTCGGATGAACAGTGACCTGCCACGTGGCTACCATGTGGCAGGTCACTGTTCATTGGCTTTTTTTTAAGGTGGGGTAATTTTGGTGGATTTGGGTTGCAAGGCCCCGCCAGGGGCAATATTCAACTGAATGCAACCACTTGCAACTTTTTATTTATTTTTTTTTTTTTTAAGGTGGGGTGATTTTGGTGGATTTGGGTTGCAAGGCCCCGTCAGGGGCAATATTCAACTGAATGCAATCACATGCAACTTTTTTTTTTTTTAAGGTGGGGTGATTTTGGTTGCAACCACATGCAATTGAATGCAATGACATGCAACTTTTTTTTTATGGTGGGGTGATTTTGGTGGATTTGGGTTGCAAGGCCCCGCCAGGGGCAATATTCAACTAAATGCAATCACATGCATTTTTTTTTAAGATGGGGTAATTTTGGTGAATTTGGGTTGCATGGCCCCGCCAGGGGAAATATTCAACTGAATGCAATTGAAAAATGAAAGTTGCATTCAGTTACATGTGGTTGCATTCAATTGCATAAGAAAGTTCCATTTTTCAGTTGTCATTTTCGACCTCTTTTTTGAACTATATATATATATAGGCTAGCGTTCAAATAGAAGCCAACCTTAGAATAGAAACCAGAAACTTACACTAAATAAATTATATTTCATTTATTTTAATGGCCCCGCCAGGGGCACCTTCACAAAAAACGTTTAAAATTCTTGGCTCTATTCAACAAAAATATAAAAAAAATAAATTTTTTTTAAAAAAAGTTACTGTTCACGTGCCACGTCATCACGTAAACAGTACTTTTTTTTTAAAATTTTTTTTATTTTTTTTTTATATTTTTGTTGAATAGAGACAATAATTTTAAACGTTTTTTGTATTGGAGTACCCCTAATTTGGTCATTAGATTAGCTTGAAATATTTAATTTATGTTTAGTTTCTAGTTTCTATTCTAAGTTAGTTTCTATTAGAACAAGACCATACATATATATATATATATATATATATATATATATATATATATATATATATATAGGGGGCTACTCCAATACAAACCTCCTTAAAATACAAACCTACAAACCAAGCATAATCTAATATTTCAAGCTAATCTAATGACCAAACTAGGGGTACCCCAATACAAAAAATGCTTAAAATAATTGGCTCTATCCAACAAAAAAAATAAAAAAATAAAAAAATAAAAAAATTCACTGTTCACGTGATGACGTGGCAGTGGATTTCACTGGTTAACGGTGCTTCGCACCTTCTTGTACGGCGCTTCGCGCCATTATCATTCTAAAGTTGTAAGGAATGGCAATCAATGGTAAAGGCAATAGACGATTGACGGGTGTGTCGAGGGCCTGCGGCCCTCATGACTACCTAACTCATCCGTTTACTGTCTTAAATGCTTCGCATTTCCACGGCAAGTTTTTTTTTTTTTTTTTTTTTTTTTTTTTTTTATGGATAGAGCCAATTATTTTAAGCATTTTTTGTGAAGGTACCCTTGGCGGGAACCTTAGAATAAATGAAATATAATTAATTTAGTGTTGGTTTGTAGGTTTATATTTTAAAAGTGGTTTGTATTTGAGCACTTGCCTATATATATATCAGTGTTGTAAAAAGCGGAAAGCGGTTCTAAGCGGTGGGAGGACCTTCTAGCGCCTAGGCGGGCTAAGCGGGCGCCTAGGCGGATTTCTAAGCGGGACGTTAAGCGGATTGTGAATATATACATAAATATTTTTTAATTATTTAATTATATATTTAGAGGTTGTGAATTATACAAGTTTAAATTTTAATACATATATTCATTTATAATATAAAATTTGAAAAATAATTAAAGAAAAAATAAATAAATAAAAATATTAAAAAATATATATTTTTAAGGTTCAAAATTTGGTCAAACCCGCCTAATTCCGGTCAAACCCGCTTAATTCCGCTTAATTCCCGCTTAATCCCCGCTTAATTACAAAAAACGCTTAATAATCCGATTAGTAGAAAATCGAGTCGGTTAGTAGTATTTTTCCGCCTAGGCGGCCGCCTAGGCGGTCGCTTAGCCCGCTTTTTAGAACACTGATATATATATATTATTATCAATGACTTAAAAAGGGACTTTTTTTTTTTGCAAAAATATTTTTTTGAAAAAGGCTATTTGTGAAAAATAACCTTGGAGTATCTGCCGCCTAGGCGGTCGCTTAGCCCGCTTTTTAGAACACTGATATATATATATTATTATCAATGACTTAAAAAGGGACTTTTTTTTTTTGCAAAAATATTTTTTTGAAAAAGGCTATTTGTGAAAAATAACCTTGGAGTATCTCTTTTGCTTTGTTACGGTACATCAATGACTTAATATCAATTTCCTGGCAGCTATTTTTAGATAGAGCTTTTAGACTCTACCGACATGCTCTGTGTTTTACATTCTGCAATTGACCTTTATCCATCATAGAAAAGTAGAAAGAAAGGAAGAGGAAACGTATAAAAAATAAATTGGGGCAGATTTTTCTTTGAATAGTTCCCCAGAAACTAACACAACATTTTATTAAAAAGCTGATATCATGATGTATATTTCAACTTCACATGGTGTTTCCATATACAACCAGCTCAAGCACCAGGAAGCACATCTGACAGGTTTTACAGCTGAAGCACAGGGAAGCATATCTCCAATTTTTACCCTATAAAGAACCTCAACCCATCGGCCATCCTGTGATTTCCTTTTGAGATGGACAACGAGCTTTGCAACCCCTCTGGTAGCTGCAAGGGACATACAGTTACGAAATCCTACAGTTATGGGTTGGTTTCATGATGGTCTTTCACTATGATTAATCCTAGTATCTGTCAAAACAAGAACAAACAATCAGTCATGGCTCAACAGCCTTGAGAACTAATTTTGGCGGCAGTTAAAGAGTAATTTTCTTTCAGCAGTTACAGTTCGGCATTGTTCCAAGGTGCTAGCGAATGTGTGTCCAAATCTAACAAATTAATAATGTATTAAGCAATAGGGCACTTGCCAAAAATTGATTTTCATCTAATTCTGTGTGTTAAATTTTGATTTATAAGTTGAATTGTGAAAACCACGAAAGAATTACTTATTTTAAGTTTGCTATTGTATCATACAAAAACTGATATTATTACTCTCACTACTCTAATTTCCAGTTCTATTTTTTGTCATTTTTTATAGTAACTTAAAACTTACACCTAGAAGTTTTATACACAGTTGTCAGGATGGCCAAGTGGTCCAACCGTCCAAGGTGCAGGAACACATTTGGCAAGGTGTTTTTTTTTTTTTTGATAATTGCTACTTACTCTAGTAACAAACGCCTGAGTTCCTTACAGCTTTTGGCTGTTCATAATGTCTTGAGCAATAGGGCACTCACACAGACTAATATTTAAAATTAATCTGTTCAGTCAAGTTTTAAGTTACAAGTTGAATAGTTAATTTAATTTTTTATCATTTTGTTATTTTTATAACTAAAAATTTATACCCATAATTTATACTTTATTAACAGCAGTCAGGATGGCCGAGTGGTCAAGGCGCAGGACTCAGGTTCCTGTCCTCGCAAGAGGGCGTGGGTTCGAATCCCACTTCTGACAAAAATTAATTTTTTTGCTAATTGCTTCTGACTCCAATACTTTTGTTAAAATAACTTGCGTGTGCTTAATAGTTAAAATTAAATTTATGTCCATTTGTTTAGTACTGTAAGTTGAATTATGAAAATTGAGGAGGTAATAATTTTAATAACTCATTAGGGTTTGTTTTGAATTGAAAAACTTAATATGTTATTTCAATATTACGCTCTGCACATAAAAATTTTAAATTTCTTTTTTCGCCAATTATTTTATATAATCCCCACCATTACATTACACTATATTAACAACGGGATGGATAGAGTTCTGGTCCTCTAACGGCGACGTGTTCTCTCTTTTGTTTTTCTAAGCAAATAATAATTGGTAGGAGCAACCCAAAGTGACAGCTTGCAAAGAGAAAGGACATTTTAAAATGAAAATTAAAGCATGCTACATAAAAAATAACATTACTGGAAATTCGGCCACATCCTTTTATATGAGAAAGCAATATTTGTTGAGTAAACTATAAGTAGAAGAAAACCAACTAACCGCAGGAGATAGTTGCCCATCATACGGCTCACCAACTTCACTTGCCTCTATGGGGGGCTCGCTCCAGGCAGGTTCGGATCACTTACAATACACAGCTTCTTCAACCCCAGGATGTGATGAGTCGACATCGAGGTGCCAAACGCAAAGGGGGGCGTGAATGCGAGATGCCAGCGGAATGATCGGCCGGACAGAGGCTAGGGCTGCTTCCTCGAGCCTGATTATCCCTAAACCCAATGTGAGTTTTTGGGCAAGCATGATGCAGGCCTCTTCCACTATATCCTTAGCTGTACTTGGAGAGCTCAGATTTTCATGTATCCACCAAGTTCCATTCTACTGTCTATGCAAGAACAATTACATTTATACAGAGGGCATCTTGTCATTGGTCTAGAACCATCGAGTATATGCATACCAAATCAGCAACACGCTAATATAACACAACCGGAACATACAAAACAATCAATAGATTATATAATACATACTCGTCAACTATCAAAGGATTTGCCACGTGCATAATAA
Organism: Saposhnikovia divaricata; assembly: GCA_036435485.1. Taxonomy (NCBI): domain Eukaryota; kingdom Viridiplantae; phylum Streptophyta; class Magnoliopsida; order Apiales; family Apiaceae; genus Saposhnikovia; species Saposhnikovia divaricata. Next base: position 57,965,941 of record CM071597.1, on the reverse strand, counting down.
CAGTACTCAATAATCATATAACTCCGATATTAGGGTTCTTCAATCTCAACTTCTCTTCTGATTAATCACTAATTTCTAGATATTTTTTCAATTTCTTTCCAATGAATCATCACCAGAGGTATTGAAATCAAAAGCTCATTCATGCTAACAATCTCCACAGTTGGTTTGTGCGACTTCTTTACAGGGAATTGATAACATGTATACATACAAAAGGAAGAAAGTGGATAAGACGATGACGGTAAACCTGGTATGGACAAGGGGGATAAAGAGTCAGAAAGGAAGAAGACCACTGGTTGGTGATGTATATCAGAAGGATACACACACAATACAGAACATTTGAAGATGCTATATGTGCATATGTGCTTATTTTAAGTTCATATTTAACTTGGCCAAAGTTTTTAATACTATCACTATACATAATTTCTAAATTTTCTATTTTTAATAACTAAAAAGAAAAAATTTATATTTTGTTAAAAACAGTCAGGATGGCCGAGTGGTCTAAGGCGCCTGGCTTAGGTCCAGGTCCCCCGGGGCGTGGGTTCGAATCCCACTCCTGACACTTATTTTTTTTACAGGTACTACAAACGATTTTATTGACAAAAAATTTAACCCGTGCAATACATAAAAGTATTTAAATTATTAAAAATATATATACATGTATATACAAAAGGAAGAAAGTGGAGAAGACGATGACGGTCAACCTGGGGTGGAGAACTAAGGTGGAGAAGGAGAGGGGATTGTCAAAAAGGAAGAAGAGCACTGGTTGGTGATGTATATCAGAAGGACACATACGATACAGAAGAGATGACGCTATGCATATATGAACATATGTGTGAACAATTGAACATATATTCTACAACACAGAAGACTCCAGGTTACTGCCACCACGTACTGTCCAACTTATTCTAGGTTCATATTTGACTTGATAAAAGTTAATACTACTACTATCACTACACATAATTTCAAAAAAATTACGTACTTTTTTATTTGTATATAACTAAAAAGCATACTTCGTTAACAACAGTCAGGATGGCCAAGTGGTCGAAGGCGCCTCACCAAGGTCCGGTCTCACGGGGAGCGGGTTCAAATTCCACTCCTGACACTTCTTTTTACAGGTACTACTAACGATTTTAATGACAAAGTTATAACCAGTTCAATACAACAATTTTATTGACAATATTATAGCCAGTGGAATACCATGATTTTATTGACAAAACTATAAGTCTTTAACCACTGCAACACGTAACCAAGTAACAGTTTCTCGCTTACAGCCGATAAGTTTTTCACCTCGTACTGTTACACAATCATAGTCAAAGTAATAAAGAGAGCTACAAAATATGGCAGAAATTCTAGCAGTATTCGGAAAACCATGTAAGCTGGTGATGGTAGTATAATTTAATGGAAACAAGGGGAATCTAAAAGGTATCATGCAATATAATATATAGTGGAACATCGTATTTTCCCAATATCACGCCTTATATTAAGTTCTTATCATTGCGCAGGTAGAAACTAACTAAAAGCAATAACAAAAAGGCAGAACCTAGGATCAGGGCCAAATAAACAAATCTGTTCAAGCAGCAAAAGACCACCCAAACCCTGGGGAAAATACGAAGATTGTTGAACACAAGAACAATACGATCATGAACTCCACCAACATAACACATAAAAAAACAACAAACTTGCATTGAAATGAATGTATAAGGCGATGCTGATGTGACTAAAGCTGACTTCAGCATCTCGAACAACAATAAAAGCATAGTTTTTGTAATCTAAGTTGTGTTCTCTATTTTTTTCCAAAGCAAATAATATTTGGTAGAAACAACATCCAAGGGACCACACACATAGAGGAAGGACATCATTAAATTTAATAACAGAATGCCACAAAAATACAACAAAAAAGGGCCAAAACAGAGCCACAAATAATTCTTTTAGATGCGGAATCGAAATTTGTTGAGTAAACTATACGTACAAGCAAGGGAGCTAATTCCTTACGAGTTGTACTTGGAGAAATCAGATTTGCACATATCCACCAGTACCTGAGCTCCCTTGTAACTGCAAGCAAAATAACATCTTTATAGGCATCGTGTGATTAAGCTAATACCAATAAATCAATAATACCAGATCAGGAACACAATAATGGATTACAACGGGAACAGACAGAAGGACCGACAGTAGCAGAATCATATATTCACTACAGTGCTCTAAAAGTCGGTAGGTGGTGAACCTACCTTATAACGATTTAAAAAATTGCTACTGTAAAAAACAGATTAAAAGTAGCAAAAAAGACTGTGATACTTGAACTGCTAACCACACATCCCCATGTAGCAAGCATCTATATTACTGGAATGAAAATAGCATCAGAGTACAACAGAAGTAGAATGTAAATGACAATGACAATCAAAAACTTTATGCACGGCTATTAATGTATTTCCACTTCATCATCGCAATTATATAGGAGTAGCATTTAAAATTAAAAAACAGTTCCCCTACCATTCCCAATTAAGAGAAGGAAAAAAAATGTTTTATTTTCCAAGAATACAATACTAATTAAACAACAATGGCATTCACCGTCCAATCCAATATACTATTTAACCAATAGTAAAAAGCTAGGATCCAACAGAAGTACAGAACAATGAAAAATTATCAAAATCACAACTTTGCACAATCTTTTCAGTATATCAATTTGAGCTCGGACTAATATATATCAATATACAAAAGTTTACCAGTTTATAATAGTATCACATCTCCAGTGAAGAAGAAATCAAACCCACAACTAAAACACACTTGAAATCAAGAATCTCATCCCTGGTCTCATGTTCCACCCAAAAGGTCTCACCTTTTCACTCAATTTCGTAAGATGTAAATGTTGTATGTGTGTATGTATAGATTGACATGTAGACCACTGAAAACACCCAACTGGGTGTTCAAAAATTTAAGGTCTTTATCAAGATTAGAGTTCCTAAAATGTCAGAACAAGAGAAGGAGAGAGGTGTAGATTTGGTTTTTTTTTTTTCATTTTTTTTTGTTAATTACTGCGTATATTTAAGACTCCCTTATAATCCCAAAATATACGTTCTTTTTTATTAAATTAATTAAAATTTGTTTTTTCTAATTTTTAATTGATTAAATTGTTTAAAATTTTATTAAATTTTATATGTATTTTATAATTGAAAAAAATAAAATAAAAAATAAAAAATAAGTTTTTAAAAATAATAATTATAATATTATAATGTAATTTTCAGTTTTTAAAAATAATAATTGAATACTTTTTAATAATTAGTCGAAGATTGATTAATTTAATAATAATTGAATATTTTTTAACATTTAATTAAAATTGATCAATTTGATTATTAAGAAATCAACAAGAATATATAAAATGGGTCACATTCTTTCGATTTTACTAACGTTGTCCGTGTAAAAATCTCAATGGAGTTAGAAGTACAATTTAAGTGTAAAAATCATTGCCCAGCTGAAATTGCTCCTTACGTAATCAATAACTTTTATCCTCAAGCTAATATAAATTGCATTTTCCATAAAAAGAAATCATAAGTTTCGAACAGACCCCATTCTTAAATCCTATGGAACCCATTATACAATTTAAGGATCTTCATATGTATGTAGTTTCCTTGAGTTACACCGAAACCACAAACTCTACAACGACCTAATATACTTTATAGGTAAATTTGTAAGCTGTGCTTTATGGTAAAAAGAATAAAAGATGAAAAGGCTGGAAAAAAAAATATTGCGGGAAACGATGCAGATGTTTCTTCAAGTGTTTCTCTACATTTTTCTAGTATCCTTTAAAACTCTAACGTCGTTCAACTGGGTTAACGAAATGCAATAACGTGTTAAAAAAAAAAAATTTGTTCAGTCACTAAAGTGGTTAAAATAACATTTTGATGTCAAAAAATATAGTTGAGGCCATCAAACTATAATTAAGTTATTTTTTTTGTCATATTTGATATTTTTAATTTGAATCAAAATCTTTTATGTATAATTTTAAAAATGCCGACAATTATAATTGATTAATTTAACCATAAAAAATTAAATAAAACTAATAATCAGGTACAAGATACAATTTTTTTCAGTAAAATATACTAAAATTATTGATGTAGGATATGTAATCTAGAAAATGTTCAACATATACCACTTAAATTTAGAACTAATTGTAGATTTTGTAATTTTTATATATGTATTGAAATACATACTGTAAATTACGTAAATAATACGATACATACATTGCTGTACAATGCAGTACATATATAAAATATCTGGTCTACATTTAATCAAAACTATAAGGTCATACATATAATGCAAATCTATGCAATCCATGTAATATTTGGTAGGGCTATAAACGAACCAAACTCGGACGAACCCGGACGAACAATTATCGAACACGGACAAAAAGTTAATGAACCGGACATTGTTCGTTAAGGAAATCGAACATATTTTGCTGTCCGAGCTCGAGTTCGAACATTCTCGAACCGAACACGAGTTTGTTCGCGAACTAGACGAACGAACCGAATTCGAACTCGGTCGAACAGTTCGTTCAAAAAACCAAATCACTTATCAGTATTATCAGTATTTGGGCTTTTGTTTAGTAAGCCCATTAGGCCATTATAAACATAAACCTAAACTAATTGGTGGAGCTGGCCCAAGTCCCAACTAAATTATACCTAAATATTATTGTAAATTTGGGTTCGAATAATTGAGAGGAATATCGGCTGAGAAGTGAGAGAGGAATATCGACTCGAGAGAGGAGAGAGTGAGAAAGAGTAACTGAGAGAGACAGAGAGTTGAAGATTAGGTCAAGCACACAAGCTCAAGCCCTTCTTCAATTACATACGACAATCTAAATTAGGTACGAAAACCTTAATTATCATTTTCCTCTGTTCTCTCATCAATTTAGGGTTTTTAAAATCTGAATTTCACATTCTCTTTATGATTCTCTAAGATGGTTAAGCACATCTTAGATAAACGGGCAGTTGACCCTAACCTGCATATTAGGATGATGACTGAAGCAATGAAGGAGAAATTTGATAAATATTGGGGAGAGAGTAATTTGATTATGTCGCTTGGTGCTGTGCTGGATCCTAGGTTTAAGATGAAACTCCCGACTTTCTGTTTTCCGACTCTTTATCCTGTTGAGGGTGAATCTGATAGAAATTTGAACTATTTATCGAATATTTTGAATGAGCTCTACTAAGAGTATGTTAATGCAGATAAGGCTAACAAGAAGAAAGAAGTTAGTGAATCAAATCAGCTTAATTCTTTTGATTTTACTTTTATTAAGGATCCGAATGAAACTCTACAAGGTTTAAATGATTATGAAACTTTTATTCGTGATAGTGGTGCCATTCAGGAGCCTTTGAAATCTGAGTTAGATGATTACTTAGGTGAAAAAATTGTGTTTTCGAGTTCTAAGTATTTTGATGTGTTGTCATGGTGGAAGGTAAATAGTGTGAAATATCCTATTTTATCTAACATGGCACGTGATATTTTGAGTATTCCAATGAGTACCGTGGCCTCCGAATCCACATTTAGTGTCGGTGGAAGAGTTATAGAGCCCCACCGCTCTTGTTTGAAACCTGAAACTGTGGAAATGTTGTTGTGTGGAGCCGATTGGGCGCGTGAGCTTTATGATCTAAAAAAGATAAACCAACCAAATCAGGTTTGTTTGGTGATCGATATTACTGATTTCTACTCTGTTTTCACTGCTTATTACTAATTAATTTTTTTCCAAGATGCTTTGAAGGACGTCGAGATTGATTTATATCCTTCATCAATTGTTACTTCGTAACAATTGCACAGAACAGATTAACAGGTATTAATAGGTGTTATTTTCCTTTTTGTTAGTAGATTAACAGAAATGTTCCTGTATTTAAATTCTCAAAAGAAATCTCTAGGCTTTCTGATGGATTTGGATTCATTTTGTTTGGCCTTGTGTTTCTGAATGAATTGAATGCCGTGCAAACTATTTTTAAACATATTCCTTGAAAGGATATCTTCGATATATTATTTATTTTGGTATTTGTACGATTTAACATAAAATTTAAATACACGTAGAATCCTCTCCACTAGGTCAATATATTTAATTGATTCGGTCAAAAGTCAAATGATCAATTCTAGCAAATTCTTCATCCTATTTTAAAATATAAGAGATATTCCATCTTGCTGAAAAATCAAAAATATATTTTATGGAATATATCTCTACCAAGGCAATAAGATCGAAAAAGAAATATCGAGATCTGACATTTTTTAGATCTCCGCTGCAACATCAATAAGGCGACAAGCTCAAACAAAGAATATTCACCATTTTATATTCTTTAGAGAACTCGTGCTAAATTAAAAAACGACCAGTTTTTATTCGAAAAATATTCCGTCTTCACACTCAAAATATTCTCTCATCATAGAAAAGACTTTTTATCCTCAGAAATATTTTTATCTCGTGCCAAAAATGTTTAAAGTAATTTTTCTCCCGATTAGCATTTATATTATATTTCGGAGAAAATTATTTTAATCACTCAAAAATATTTCCTACACTCTCAAAATATTTTATATATTAGGAAATATATTCTAAGTATTTATTTTAGTCAAAACATTGGTCAAAAGATTTATCTATTTTAAGAAAAAGACCAATTGTATTTTATTCGGAACCAAAAGCTGATTTAATCGTTTTAAATCAAAATAAAATACTTCCACTTGCTAGAATGACTTGAAACTTGAGATTGGTCATTTAAATACTATTTTCTATGCATGATTAAAGTTTCGTAATTTTTCAAGTATTTTCGTCCGGGCACGAAAATCGAGACAGTAAGTCAACAGTTGACCACGTTTGACCAAGTCAACCTTGACCAAAATTGACCAAACTTTCCAGAATATTATTTTGTAATATTTGGAAGTGCTCCATAATTTTAGATTTATTTATTGGGTGTTTTCGTATATATCGGGTATTTAATTAACGATACATGGTTCGTTTTTAATTATTAATCGGTACGAGTTTATTAGAGCTAAAATAGTTGCTGGGATCTTTTGGTCATCCACTTGCATAGAAACACAAAACTTTACATGTTGGCAATCCTTGTGCTATCCATGTCACCAATCCAAGTGAAATCAATCTCAACCACTCCCTTAAATCTAAATCTCCACCATTCATTCCACCCAACCTTATCTATAAATACCCCCTTCCACACACCCATTTAAACATAAGCTAAGAGCCATAGAATTGCTGGAATTTTTGAAGTAGACTCTCTCTTTCAATATTCAAACACTCTCTTCATCTACTTCATCTCAAAAACCTTCTCTCTCCTAAATATATATCCATATACACAAGGTTTTTGATACACCAAGCTTAGTTCCACCCAACCAAGCTTTTTTCACCCAAGCTAGCTCATCTACTACCACTCTCCGGCCTCCCAAAAGGCTGCCCAAAGTTCGACCAAGTGCCAAAATCCGGCCGAACCTCCGACGAATTTTTCCGGCGAACTTTTCCGATCGTTTTCCAAAGGTGGTAAGTTTTAGCTTCGTATTCGAGTCTTAACCGACCATATTTATTTAAGATTGGTGCTTAACTTCTCTACTTCATCTCAATCTCTATTCTTGGATCTATTTTAAAGATCCCAAAGGTCTTTTTATAAAAGAGAAAGATTATTTTTGACATAGGTCAAAAGTTGAAACGATTAAGTATTCTTACGGGTTCTCAACTAGTATCTGTTGGATATTTTAGTGTAATTGAATTGACTAGTTGATCAATGTAATCGTAATGTTACATCGAACAAGTCAGGAGAGTGCGGAGTGCATGCTCTGTTCGAGTTCGTTATGATTTCAGTATTATTGCTTATGAGACATGTCTATTGACATCAAACACATCTGCTAGAATGAGATGTGTTTGTTGGCAAAAGACACATCTTGAGATGTGTCTGTTAGCATTAGACATGACTGTTGGAATGAGATGTGTCTGTTGGTAAAAGACACATCTTGAGATGTGTCTATTGGCAAAAGATACATCTGTTTACATCTATATATAGGTGTTGCAATGATCATTTTCAGTATGGGTTCATTTTGAAATTCACAACAAAACACATTCCCTCTTCTTGCAGAATTTCTGATTTTATCCGATTGAATTATTTGGGTGAACCACAAATAACTTCAATCTGAAAGTGTTCACACGACTTCAGAAAAATCCAAGTCATCACCCTATTCCCCAACAAAGATTGAAGTTAACTATTTTCTGAAGATGGCGAACGCAGAATCTGCAAAAGATATGACAAGCAAGTTTGTAAAATTGGACAAGTTTGAGGGTCAGGATTTTAGAAGATGGCAGAAGAAGATGCATTTTCTATTGACGACGCTAAAGGTTGTATATGTTATGAGTACCCCCCATTCCAGAAGTGATTGAGGATGAAACCGCTGAACAAACAAGGAAGCGTTGCAAATGGTAAAACGATGACTACATCTGCCACGGTCACATCTTAAACGGTATGTCTGATTCCCTTTTTGATATATACCAAAATGTTGAGTCAGCAAAAGAATTGTGGGATTCTCTTGAATCCAAGTACATGGCAAAAGACGCTTCTAGTAAGAAGTTTCTGGTCAGTAATTTTATGAATTATAAAATGGTCGATTCTAGACCGGTGATGGAACAATACAATGAATTGTTAAGGATTCTGGGACAGTTTGCCCAACACAATCTGAAGATGGATGAATCTATCTCAGTTTCTGGTGTTATAGACAAACTACCACCATCATGGAAGGATTTTAAACACTCCTTAAAACATAATAAAGATGATATGACTCTGGTTCAACTTGGAAGTCACTTCAGAATTGAAGAGGCTTTGAGGACTCAAGAAATTGAGAATAATCCTAAGGGAAAGAACCAAGTCGGTAACTCTTCTGTGAATATGGTTGAAGATGGTGGATCTTCCAAGAACTCTAAGAATGGCAAGGGTGATAAACGAAAGTTTAAAGGAAACAACAACAATTCTTCCAATAAAAGGCCTAAGATGGCATGTTGGAAGTGTGGCAAACCTGGACATTTCAAGAAGGATTGTCGGGTTGGTAAAGGCAAGTAAGAAAAGTAAAATGCTGGTCCAAGTGGATCCAAGGATCCAGAAAAGCAACAAGGTCAGATTTTAATACAAAATTATAATTCTGGTCAGAATTATGTATCACTAATATCTGAGGCATTTTATGTGCAGGATGACAATGTTGCTTGGTGGATTGATTCAGGAGCAACGAGTCATGTATGCAAAGATCTTCATTGGTTCATAGACTTTCAACCAATCGAAGATGGATCTATCTTAAAGATGGGAAATGTTGCAACTGAACCGATCAAAGGACTAGGAAATGTCAAGATAGTTTTTACTTCTGGCAAATGTATATTGTTAAATAAAGTGTTGTATGTTCCTGGGATTCGGAAGAATCTCTTGTCTGGTGTTGTATTGAACAATTGTGGGTATAAACAAGTTTATGAAAGTGACAAATATATATTGTCAAAACATGGCTCTTTTGTTGGCTTTGGCTATTTGTGTAATGGTATGTTTATGTTGAATGTAAATACTCCATTTATTGATGAATCTGCTTGCATGGCTTCTACTAGTACTAGCAATAATTTGAATAAACCAGAATTATGGCATGCTAGACTAGGACATGTACATTACAAAAGAATAAAGGATATGTCAAAAATGAGTCTCATACCTGCTATTGATTTAGACAATGAAAAATGCAAAACATGCATGTTAACAAAGATAACTAGAATGCCCTTTAAAGAGGTTAATAGGATGTCTGATGTTTTAGAACTAATACATAGCGATTTATGTGATTTTCATTCTACACCATCATTAGGAAATAAAAAGTATATAGTTACTTCTATTGATGATGCTACTAGATATTGCTATGTATATTTATTGCTTCTAAGGATGAAGCTCTTGACTTCTTTAAAATTTATAAAGAAGAAGTAGAGCTACATCAGAGTACCATGATTAAAAATCTACGTATTGATAGAGGAGGTGAGTATTATGATCCGGTTAATTTTTAATCTACTGGTATAATACATCAAACCACGGCTCCTTATACACCACAGCAAAATGGTGTGGTAGTGAGAAAAAATAGGACTTTGAAAGAAATGGTTAATTCCTTGTTATCCTACTCGGGTTTGAGTGAGGGATTTTGGGGTGAGGCTATGTTGACAGCCTGTCATTTATTGAATCGAATTCCTAGTAAGAGGAATAAGATTACCCCTTATGAACTTTGGTACAAAGAGTCACCAAAATTGAGTTTTCTGAGAGTTTGGGGATGTAGAGCAGTTATAAGACTCACTGAACCCAAAAGAAGAAACTTGGGTGAACGAGGTATAGATTGTATCTTTGTTGGTTATGCTGAGCATTCCATCACATATAGATTCTATGTGTTAAAATCTAATGACTATGTGTCTGTGAACTCGATTATCGAGTTAAGAGATGCTATCTTTGATGAAAACAGATTTACATCTATACCTAAACCAAGGGACATGCTTCAGAATTCTTCTAGTAGGAACTCAGTTTCTACTGAAGATGTTCATGGACCGTCTGAACCAAGGAGAAGTACAAGAGCTAGAAAAGCAAAGTCTTTTGGAGATGATTTTCATCTTTATCTAGTTGAAGGTTCTAGAGATGAAATTAAATATCAATACCAATATTGTTTTATTATTGAGGAGGATCCAAAAACTTTTGTCGAAGCAATGACATCAAGGTATGTTGCATTCTGGAAAGAAGCTATCCAGGATGAAATGGATTCTATCATGAATAATAATACATGGGAATTGAGTGATCTGCCCCCTGGCTGTAAAGCATTGGGAAACAGATGGATCTTCAAAAGGAAAATGAAGGTGGATGGTACAATAGATAAGTTTAAAGCCAGATTGGTAATCCAAGGTTTTAGACAAAAAGAAGGGATTGATTATTTTGATACTTATGCTCCTGTTGCTAGAACCTCCACTATTAGGTTGTTAATAGCAATTGCTGCTATACACAACCTTGTCATTCACCAAATGGATGTGAAAACTGCATTCTTGAATGGTGAATTAGATGAAGAGATTTATATGAAACAACCCGAAGGGTTTGTTATGCCTGATTGTGAGAACAAGGTGTGTAAATTGAAGAAATCAATTTATGGTCTGAAACAAGCACCGAAGGATTGGCATGATAAATTTGATACTGTGGTCTTGTCTAACGGTTATTTTCTCAACCAAGTAGACAAGTGTGTATATAGCAAATTTGATGCTTCTGGTAAAGGAGTTTTAATTTGTTTATATGTGGATGACATGTTGATTTTTGGTACTGACAAAAATCAAGTTGATAAAACCAAGAAGTTTTTATCATCTAATTTTGATATGAAAGACATGGGGGAGGCTGAGGTGATTCTTGGTATAAGGATCAAGCGTGAGAACAGTGGTATTTCAATTTCTCAATCTCATTATATTGAGAAGATTTTGAAAAGATTTAACTTTAAGGATTGTTCTCCTGTTAGCACTCTTCTTGATCCTAGTATTAAACTCCTACCTAATACAGGTGTTGCAGTATCTCAACTTGAATACTTAAGGGCTATTGGTAGTCTTATGTATGCTATGATAAGCACTAGGCCAGATATTGCCTATGCTGTTAGAAAGCTTAGTAGATATACTAGCAAACCAAGTTCATATCATTGGCAAGCCTTAATCCGAGTGTTCAAGTACTTGAAAGGAACCATGGATTATGGTTTGACATATACTGGATTTCCTTCGGTTATTGAAGGTCATTCAGATGCAAGTTGGATTTCCAATAAGGAAGATCATTCTTCCACAAGTGGATGGGTATTCCTTCTTGGGGGAGGTGCTATCTCTTGGGCATCAAAGAAACAGAGTTGCATTACTAATTCAACGATGGAATCTGAATTAGTGGCATTATCAGCGGCTGGTAAAAAAGCTGAATGGCTAAGAAATCTGATTTATGAGATTCCATTGTGGCCTAAACCGATATCACCCATATCTAATCAGATGTGATAGTGAGTCTGCCTTGGCTAATGCTTATAGACAAGTGTTCAAAGGCAAGTCTAGACACTTAGGTGTTAGACACATCATGATTCGTGAGCTTATCACGCACGGTGTTATATCAGTGGAGTTTATAAGAACTCAACATAATTTAGCCGATCATCTAACCAAAGGGTTGAGTAGAGATCTTGTGCACAAGTCGACTGTGGGGATGGGATTAAAGTCCATAAAAAACCTCTCATGTTGAGATACCCAATTCCCATCTAATATGACATTAGGTGCTGAATTCAATATGGAAAACTTAACATCTAGAGATTGGAACACATTAGTATTGTCATCCCAAGGTATGTGTTCAGAACTGCAAGTTGAGGAGGTTGAATTTTATCTTCATAATAGTTCTTTTGAAAAATTGTATATGCAGGTGCGAGAATAAAAGAACTACCTATTTGAGCATGAAGTTTAGCCGCTTCAAGAAGCTTGGACTTGGCTTTGATATGCTTAAGAAGGATTGGACACTAGGCTAGTAAAATATAGTGTCGAGTAAGAACATTTGAGAATGTAAATTTATGTGTATATTATCTTCATGTATTCACTATGAATAACGAAGGTTCAATCCATAGTGACACCTTGGTATTCGAATATTTGGAATGTATAATATACTAATATGAAATTCAATCATCACGATATTTCATTTATGCATAAGTTTGTTGTTTATTGTGATTTTGTTTAGTTAATCATGGATTACGCTAAAATGGGGGAGGATTGTTGGATATTTTATTGTAATTGGATTGACTAGTTGATCAATGTAATCGTAATGTTACATCGAACAAGTCGGAAGAGTGCGGAGTGCATGCTCTGTTCGAGTTCGTTATGATTTCAGTATTATTGCTTATGAGACATGTCTATTGACATTAAACACATCTGTTAGAATGAGATGAATGAGATGTGTCTGTTGGCAAAAGACACATCTTGAGATGTGTCTGTTAACATTAGACATGACTGTTGGAATGAGATGTGTCTGTTGGCAAAAGACACATCTTGAGATGTGTCAATTGGCAAAAGATACATCTGTTGACATCTATATATAGGTGTTGCAATGATCATTTTCAGTATGGGTTCATTTTGAAATTCACAAGAAAACACATTCCCTCTTCTTGCAGAATTTCTGATTTTATCCGATTGAATTATATGGGTGAACCACAAATAACTTCAATCTGAAAGTGTTCACACGACTTCAGAAAAATCCAAGTCATCACCCTATTCCCCAACAGTATCTACAGTGCTCCATGGGAATTTCTTTTAAAGGAGTACTTCGTTCAACCAAAGCTTCTTTAAGCACAAGTTTAGCCACTTGTTTTATCGCACTTACGTTTTATTTTACGTGACCATAAACTCTTTTCGTGCAAGAAGTTCAAAGAAGATTATACTTTGACATTGACTTTAGTCTAAAGCAAGTATACATCTTAAAGGTCTTAAGCCTGGTAGCTTAAAAAGACTTGGATATTTGACATAAGTCAAAGTTGTTACGAAAAGTATTTTTACGGATTCCCAACTAGCATCTACAGTGCTCCGTGGGATATTCTTTAAAGAAATACTTCGTATCACTCAAACTTCGTGGAAGAAGTTAAAATTACACATACATAACTTAATATTCTTAATTGAATATTAAAGTTCCGTTCTAATAATGCTTGTGTGTCAAGTCCACTCGTGTGACTTAACCCTTGCCGTTATTTACTACTTTCCGCACTACGCATATAGCTAACGTGTAATATCGTTCTTTCATGGTCCTCGCACTTGCGAGTTGAATTTTCTTTCTCATCCTCACACTTGTGAGTTGAATAATATTTTAACGCAAAATAGCATACATCGTGGCTAGTACCATAACCTACTAGTTTTGCACGATTTTATTATATATCTTGCTTAACGATATTTGTTGCGTAGATATTGTGTTTCTAACTTTTGTAGTGAGGTGAAGTTGAAGTGAGGTGATTCTCGTTCTAAGACCCAAGTCCTAGACGTACTAACGGGGAGTTAGTAGTCTTCGCACCGTGAAGAAGAGGAAAGACCCAAGAGTTTTCATCTAAGACCCAAGACCGACAAAAGCCAAGAATCAATAGTCTACACCAAAGGTTCTACATCAACTTTGAAGAAGTAGCGGGGAGTTGCTATCTAAGATAAGTTGTGTAGGTTTTACAACGACTTTGAGGTGGTAACGGGTAGTTACGCACCAAGATGAGTCTTGTATTTGTTTACATTTATTTTGAGGTGGTAACGGGTAGTTACGCACCAAGACAAGTATTTGTAGGGTTGTAAAGGCTTCTCCGCCTACTAAAGGAGCGAGTTTATTTTTAAGGGTAAAATCTCGAGTCCGGAGAGGAGCTCGGGGACTGGAGTAGCGGTGAGCGAATCCATTAAGGGTTGCGCCATCGCGAACCAGGATAAAATCTCCTGTGTGGTATTTTCTTTACTTGTCGTTTATTTTCCGCACCTATAAACTGCTAACGACTCGGTAAAAATATTTAAAAAGGGAAAATATTTTTAAAATGCCATAATAATTTTTAAATTGGTAATTAAGCTATTCAACCCCCCCTTCTAGCTTAATATAGCCCTTATACGGGACCTAACATTCCTAATAAACTCCCACTGGGCAAATTGCAATATTCTCCACTAATTGAACTGTTGAGTTTCAGCATCCATGATTATTTTCCTTTTTGTTAGTAACCAGTTCCTTTTGGGTTAATTTATTAACACGAAGATGTATATGTATGTCCCTTCTAGTGGTGATTCATTGTTGCAACCTCTGCATCTGTATTTTTCTCTTATAGACTATGGTATGCAGTGTATATTGGTGGTCATCAGGTTCTTGTTGTGTCAAAAAGTCGTAAAAAGAAATCCTGATGTTAGTTAATACTATATTCCTATTATAAAATTGTAGTTGCAGAGAGGCATGACTCTGTGGATGTGCTTCATTAATTAATTTTCGATCTGGTAACTTGTGCAGATTTTCGAAATTTTTGTGGATGTGCTTGTAATGGGGTTGTAGGCTGCCTATTTTGCTTTCGGATGCGGGATGTTATTTAATTTGTAGGCTATACTTAATTTTCATTTGTAATGACTTATGAAATGATGATGGATGGATATATTTTAATTTTGTACCTGATTCCAAGCTTTAGGACATGTTTTTATATTGTTAATGTATGAGTATGAATTATGATGGTTTTTCTGATGAACACAGCTGGTTCTTTTCGAACGAACTCGAGCTTAACGAACTCGAGTCGAACTCGATCGAACTCGAATCGAACACCAGTCGAACACGAGCAAAGTTCGGTTCGTTAATATTAACGGACACAAAATGCTGTCCGAGCTCGAGTTCGGTAGGTGATCGAACTGAACTTGTCGAACTCGAACTCGAGCGAACTCGGGCGAGCTTAACGAACAGTTCGGTTCATTTACAACCCTAATATTTGGTGATTTTTAGTAATACTACGAAATTCGTAAAGAATTAAGGATATTCAATAAATATTATAAATTTGAAAAATGTAGAAGAATTTTAATAATTAATGACTTTTATGAGTTCGGTAAACTAGTGAATTTCGTTAGATATTATATAGTTTTAAAAATCTTGTTAATTGATGAAATTTGTTAAATTCCACCATCCTTTTTATGCTTTTAAATATCTATATATATACTATCTATATTATTATATTAAAATCGAAATATTGAAAATTTTGGTATTTAATTTTTGGTATGGTTATCCCAATTACAAAAATAAATAAATAATAAAATACTGTAATTAATGGTAATTAACTTTTTGTCTTTTTTAATTAAAATTTACTTTTAATTGAGAATATTATCCTTTATAAACACCTAAAATATCGTATCTTCTAATCATCAATATTCATTTTTCTAATTTAAAAAATAATCTTGCAATCATTAATATATACCCAAAAATATCGTACCATGTCTTCCAATCAATAATAAAATGTATAATAAAAATCTGAACACAATGAATAATGATAATTATATTTTTAGTAATAAATAAAAACTAGTAGATCTAAAGATTAAATATTTTATATGATTAAATTAGTTTACTAAAGATTTAAAATTTGAATTTCGTCAACAACATATTTGATTTAAAATTTCATAATATAAGTTTAAAACCATGCATATCATTAATTAAATTTATATTATTTAAATTAAAATTAAAATATTTGTTGAAAATAATGATTATATAAAAATATAATTGTAAAATAAAATAAAATTGATTACATATCAAAAAGAAACTCGTGAAATATATTTAGGTTTGGTTAGTGGGTTTGTGTTCTTGAAATTGTATAGTGTTTAAATTTCAGTCGAATAATCAACTAATCAGTTCTAAATCAAAACAAATAAACCAAATCACAAGTTCGGGTAAATATCTTTTATTAAAAATATAAGGCCTGAGTGTTGTTACAAAATCTAATCTGTAGATTAGTTGATACAAGTTATCCTACAGTTTATCAATTCACTTCGGAGAATTTGGTTCTCTAATTAAGATTCTATAAAAGAAAATCTTCATAGAAGATCGCTCTGTTCTTCAAACTTTCCAGAGCATTCTTGTTTGTATTTTTGGATAAATGAACAACTGAAGAAGATAATATAATCTGTTTGCTTTTGTAGTCTTTTAACTGTTTAACAGATATCAACCTTGACAAGTTTTCCCTGCTGCTTTAACCTTCAAGAAAAATATCAAGGAAAAAAAGAAAGAAACTGATTTTCATTCAGTTAGATGGATTTTAGAAAAATCCATCGAAAGAAACAATTTAGAAAGTCATTTCTAACAATTTAGAAAATCATTTCTACTTTAAAGTAAAATCAATTAAATGGCAGGGCTTTTTAGAAAAACCATCGAAGTGCTATGCACTATTCATTCGATGGATTTTTCCAAAATCCATCAAAGTGGAGCATTAAACAACTACCATTTAATTGGATGTTTTAAATAAAAATCATCGAAGTGGTTTTATGTCATTTATTTCGATGTTTTTTCTTAAAAACCATCGAAGTGGTTAATCATTTCCACTTTTGTTTCTTTTGATAGTTTTTGCTAAAACCCATCAAAGTGGTCTTCCACTTGAATTTTACTTTTATTAATTTATTATTCCTTCAATTCTATTCCAATATACTTTGCATATTTTCTTTTCAGTCATTGTGATTTTAGATTTTCATTTAAGTCCTTTGAATTTCTTTTCTTCTTTTGTCCTTATCATCTTTTCATTTAAGTCACTGGACCGCTTTTCTTTTAAATCGCTTGAGTTGCAGATTTTCTGATTTCGAAATTCTAGGTGATTTGTCTTTTGCTTTTAGGAATTTGTAAGTCCAACTTCAATCAATTCTTTGATGCTTCCAATAATATGTTGATCTCCTTCGTACGTGGTGCCATCTCGTACACTGGTCTGGTTTACAGTTGACTAACACTGAGTTCACGTCTTCATTGCTTTCCAATTGACAAGTTGTAGACTGTTCTTGGTTGCTTCAAACACTGACTCTCTGTAAACATTGTACTTTCTCTGGAATCCATTCTTGTACTCAGACAACATCTTCGTTGCTACTACAATCTTGAATACTTCAATATCTGTTCTTCACTGACGCTTGAACATATATATGAATCCTTTTGGTGAGTATAACTTCAAGACTGCAGCTGTCTTCAACCTTTGTCTTTACCCTGTATTCAATTCTTCTAGATTCCTATGCTTTCTGTAAAGCATAATGTAATGTAATATGTAATAGAGGACATATATAACTCAACTAGGATAAAAGATAAATAATATTAACTCTATACAGGGATCGTGAAATTTGAAGAACAGGCATCAACAAGGATCAAGTTGCTGAAAGAAGTTCATTAACATGTTCAAGCCTCAGTGACAAAATAAGATGTACAGATTATTCAGTTGAAGGGCCAAAAGATTCCAGAGATAAAGTTTTTATGGTTGCACAATTCTTAGCAGTGTTCTTAAAGACATGATACGAAGACCATGAGTGAATGTTAGTCATCTGTGAACCAGACCAGTTGCACTAGGCGTCAACACTTCACAAAGGAATCGAAGTATCTAAATCAGAAAAACTGTTAAGAGGTATGATTGAGTTTAAAGCAGTATTGATATCCTCCATTTTGGAAGTTGCATATTTAAGGATGTCAAATTAAGAGGAAAAATGAATAGTATCGAAAATCACTATTCATATGAATAGTAACTGAAATAACTATTTACATGAATAGTAACCAAAATCACTATTCACATAAATAGTACTATTCATATGAATAGTAACCGAAATTACTATTCATGAATAGTACCCAAAAGTACTATTCAATCAGGTGGGGCCCACACAAATATAAAATTCAAAGTTTTGTCAGAGAGTTTTTTTTGTTGAATTTTAAGGTTTGAAGTTTGAAAGAAGGAAAGCAGACAGCAGACTGAAGAAAAAAAACGTAATCAGTTACGTAATTTGGCAGCATAGTGATTTTCTAAAGTCTATTAATAGGCTGCTTGTATTTCATTTCAAAACACACCTCAACACCCAACTCTCTCTTCTCTCTCTTATATCTTCTTTGTGTAAGCTGCTAGACAGTCCATCTAGTAGGAAAGCCGGCTTAGCCCGCTTTCAAGAAGTGTCGGGTAGAAGGTCCTCGTGCCTAAACTATCCTTAGGAGTGTTCTGGTTTTGAAGCTAATCCATTGGATTAGAAGTTGTAACACCCCTTCGGGTTTATTATCAATAAAGATATATTCCTAAAATTGTGTTTCGTTATTTTTGATTTCAAGATCCGAAAAATTGTTATCCGCAAAAATCTTGAAAACCGAAATATTTTGGTAGTATCGTATTCAACCCCCACCTTCTACGATACTTCGGGACCTAACAATTGGTATCAGAGCAAGCTTCTAACATACAAGAAGTCTGAAGATCAAAACCATGGGAAGAAAGGATATAGGTGTGAAGATTCCAATGCTTGACAAAGATAATTACTTTCACTGGAAAGTAAAGATGCACCTTCATCTCTCAGCCATTGATGAAGGCTATGTAGATTGCATAGAGAAAGGACCTCATGTTCCAATGAAGGGCAACTCTGGGATTGGTCAAGATGCTGCCACTGTAGCTGCTGGAAGGCCTATTCCAAAGAATCAAGCTGAGTACATAGATGAAGACTTGGAGGAGATTCACAAAGATAAGAAGGCTATGAACATCTTATTCAATGGCATCGACCAAGATATGTTTGATTGTGTTATAAACTGCACTACTGCCAAGCAAGTGTGGGACACTATTCAAACAATCTGTGAAAGAACTGAGCAAGTCAGAGAAAATAAAATGCAGCTCCTAACACAACAATATGAGCATTTTCACTACTCCTCTGGTGAAAATCTAACAGACATATTCCGTAGATTTCAAAAGTTACCGAATGGTCTAAAGTTGTATGGGAGAAAATATGAAACCAAGGACTCCAATCTAAAGTTTCTGAGATCTCTTCCTAAGGAATGGAAGCCAGTGACAGTCTCGTTGAGGAACTCTCAGGACTACAAAGATTTTACACTTGAGAGCACTCACATCCCATTCCCCATCCCTATTCCTATCCCTATTTTTTAGGGGAATTTGTCATTTTTGATCTAATTTCTTGCTCCATCCCATTCCCTAAAATAGGGTCTAATTTTAGGGACAAGAAATGAGTCCCCAAATATGGGGTTCAATGTTTAAGCCCCCAAATCTTTCTCTTTCCTCTTTTAATATATTTAATTGTAGTTATAGTTAAAATTGTATGTGAAAGAGAGAGAAAGAAGTAATATAAAAAAGAATATAGGGATATGGGGATGGAAAATGGGGAATGGGATGTAGGAACTTTTTGATAATTTTGGGGATTTACTATTTTTATTTGGGGATTTACTATTTTTAGTAAGTTTTTGGGGTTGGGGATGGGGGATGGGATGTGAATGCTCTGAGAGACTGTATGGCATCCTGAAGACCTATGAGCTTGAAATGCAGTAAGATGAGAAAGTGGAGAAAATCCAGAAGAAAGGTGGATCTGTTGCTTTGGTGGCCAATATTCCAACAATACAAGGTGGTGGAAGAATGAAGAGTGTAGAAGCCACACTAAGTTCAAAAACTTGTGAAGGTGAAGCTGAAACTAGCAAAGGTAAAAGCAAGATGATTGAAGAACCTGATGCATTAAGTGAGGATGAAGCTGAAGATCTAGATGAGTATTTGGCATTTCTGTCAAAGAGATTTTCGAAGCCAAGATTTAGGATGAATCCAGCAGGAACCGGGCAATTCAAGAAAAGCTATCAATCGAACAAGGATGTGGTTGAGAGATCAAAGATCAAATGCTATAGCTGTGGAATTGTTGGTCACTTTGCCAATGAATGCAGGAAATCCCAAGCTGAGAAAGAAAAGAAGCAGTTTGAAGCTGTTGATTACAGGAAAAAATATTTTGATCTTCTCAAGCAACAAGGGAGAGCATTCGTGTCAAAAGATAGTGACTGGGCTGCTGGAGGTGACTCAGATGCAGAATAGGAGTTTGTCAATCTTGCACTCATGGCAAACGAAACTGATGAAGAGGCTAGTTCAGCAAGCAACCAGGTATACTCTACAAACCTAACTGAACTTTCCAAATATGAATGTGATAATGTTGTTAATGAAATGTCTAATGAACTGTATAACATGCATGTCACATTAAAATCGCTTAACAAAGAGAACAAAAAGATTAAAGATCTTAATGCTAAGATAGGTGATGGGAATACTCTGTTAGAAACTCAACTAATTGATTTTGAAACAATGAAAAGAGATTTCCAGGATGCTAAGAATGAGTTACTTGAGGCTCTGAAAAGAGAAGAGTGTTTAATAAAACAGTTAAAAGAGGAACAAGACTTAATTGCTAAGTGGAAGGGATCAAAGGCTAAAACTGAAGAAATTTATAGTAAACAAGGAGTTGATTCTTTTCACAAATTAGCAGAAGTTAAGTTAGATGTTGATAGGGAAGTTGCTTTAGACAGTGAAAAAGAATGTTCTTTGAGACTTAAGCCTGTTAGTAAAGCAACTTTAACTAAATTGAATAAAAAGTACGGGCCTGTCAATAAGAACTTTGTTAATGGAGAGTGTAGCAAAACCAAGTCAGTTGAACAAGGAAACATAGGCAACTTGTCAATCAGGAAATTGAAGGATAAGTTAGAAAAGACTGAACCTAAGGCTAAGGCTAATAAGAAGAATAGAAATGGCAAGGTAGGAATTAACAAACATAGTAATTACACACCTGATAGATATGCTCCTCGAAAGGAATGTGTGAACTGTGGTAGTGTTAATCATTTATTTGTCAACTGTAAATCTGTTAAGAATGCTTCTGTGCCTAGTATGCCTAAGTCAGTACCTATGCCTGCTATGAATGTTATGCCAAACATGTTTGTCCAGCCTGCTCATGCATTTAGTAATTATGCTAACATGCCATTCATGTATAATCCATATTACAATGCTTTTAATATGCCTCAGTTGCCATGGATGATGAATAACATGTTTGCACAGACTATGCCAAATTATACATCTAGTTTTAATGCAAGTGAGCAAGTGAAACAACCTATTTTTCAGAAACCTACACCAAGAGTTAAGGTTGATTTAACTCAATCAGAACCCCTGGGTAGTAAGGGCTTGAAAAATAAGAAAAAGGCTAACAAGGCAGGACCCAAGAAAACTTGGGTACCAAAATCAACTTGATTTTGTTTTGATGTGTGCAGGGAAACAGAAAGAATCTTTGGTATCTGGACAATGGTTGTTCTAGGCATATGACTGGAGATTCTACCCCGCTCACTAAGCTTGAGGAGAGAGCTGGCCCTAGCATTACCTTTTGGAGACAACAGCAAAGGATATACTAGAGGATATGGCTTGATTTCACAAGGGAATGTTGTCATTGAAGAAGTAGCACTGGTTGATGGACTTAAGCATAACTTGCTAAGTGTCAGTCAACTGTGTGACAAAGGCTAGAATGTCTGGTTCACATCTGAAGCTTGTGTCATTTTTAAGAAAAGTGACAACAAGGTAGTGTTGATAGGAGATAGAAGAGGAAATGTGTACATTGCTGACTTCAATTCAATAAATACAAACATGACTACATGTCTTCTCAGCAAGGCAAGTGTAGATGAAGGTTGGCTTTGGCACAAAAGATTGTCACACTTGAGTTTTAAAGCAATGAATGAGTTGGTAAAGAAGGATTTGGTTAGAGGTATTCCAAAATTGGATTACTCCAAGGATGGATTGTGTGATGCATGCCAGAAAGGGAAGCAGAAGAAGGCCTCTTTCAAATCTAAGTCAATGTCATCAATTGATCAACCCTTGCAACTACTTCACATGGATCTCTTTGGACCAGTCAATGTGTTGTCAATTTCAAAGAAGAAATACTGTCTTGTGATTATTGATGATTTCTCAAAATTCTCTTGGACATTCTTTCTGTACTCTAAGGATAAGGCGGGTGAAGTCATTATAAATCACATCAAGATAGTCAACAACAATCCTTTACTCAAAGTAAGGAGAATCAGAAGTGACAATGACTGAGTTCAAGAATTCTGTAATAAGAGAGTTTTGTGAAGAAGAAGGAATTATCCAAGAATTCTCTGCACCAAGAACTCCTCAACAAAATGGTATAGTGGAAAGAAAGAACAGAACTCTAATTGAAGCTGCAAGGACAATGCTTGAAGAATCTAAGCTACCAACATACTTCTGGGCAGAAGCTATAAACACTGCATGCTACACTCAGAATATTTCTTTGGTCAATCAAGCAAAAGGCATGACACCTTATCAACTTTTAAAAGGCAAGAAACCAACAATCAACTTTCTACATGTCTTTGGATGCAAATGTTTTGTACTGAAAAATCATGGTGAGCATCTTGGAAAATTTGATTCAAAGGCAGATGAAGCTATCTTTGTTGGATACTCAGCTGGAAAATCCTACAGAGTCTACAAACTAAGACTAAACATTGTAATGGAGTCCATACATGTTGTCTTTGATGACAAGAAAATATCTGGTCTAGTAGATGACGGTTTTCACGAGTCTCTCTCATTTGAGAATGAGAGAAGTGGTGAAGAAAGTGAAGATGATGATGAAGAATGGAGATCAAATGGTGTGAGAAACAGGCAAGGATAATAAGTTGAAGTACAGAATGAACCACCTGTTGAAGAGCAACTTACACCATCAGTTGGAAATCAAAGAGAAGCCTTTGTTGATGAATCTACAAGTACTCCATCAATCTCGAGGGCCATACACTCAGGGGGAGTTTCTCACAATGATCAACATAGAGAAAATGAAGCCACTTCATCAAGGTCAAACTTACCACCACAAAGAAAATGGACCAGGGATCATCCATTTGAGCTTATAATTGGAGATCCTAATGCAAAGGTCCAAACCAGAAGAGCAACTCAAGAAGAATGCTTATATAGCAGTTTTCTATCCAAAGAGGAGCCAAAGAAAGTTGAACACGCTCTTCTGGATCCAGACTGGGTTTTAGTAATGCAAGAAGAGCTAAACCAGTTTGAAAGAAATGAAGTATGGAAACTTGTACCCAAACCTAAAGACAAATCAGTGATTGGCACTAAGTGGGTATTCAAGAACAAGATGGATAAGAATGGCATAGTCACAAGGAATAAAGCTAGATTAGTGGCTAAAGGCTACTGTCAAGAGGAAGGAATTGACTTTGAAGAAACCTTTGTACCAGTGGCAAGGTTAGAAGCAATAAGGATATTCCTGGCCTATGCAGCGCATGCCAATTTCAAAGTCTATCAAATGGATGTCAAGAGTGCATTTCTGAATGGAATTCTGGAGGAGGAGGTATATGTTAGTCAACCGCCTGGTTTTGAAGATCCAGACTTTCCAGAATATGTGTTCTTTCTACTCAAAGCACTCTATGGCCTGAAGCAAGCACCTAGAGCCTGGTATGACACACTCTCACAGTTCCTTATAGAGAATCACTTCATTCGAGGTACTATTGATAAAACTCTCTTTTATAGAAATGTCAATGGCTCTATGATACTTGTCCAAATTTATGTAGATGATATAATATTTGGGTCTACAGATGAGAAACTTTGCAAGAGTTTTGCCAAACTCATGCAAAGTAGATATGAATTGAGTATGATGGGTGAATTAACTTATTTTCTTGGTTTACAAGTTAAACAAGTGAATGAGGGAATTTTTATAAGTCAACAAAATACATTTATGATCTTTTAAAAAGGTTTGATTTAGCAGATTGTTCTTCTGCAAAAACACCCATGGCCACTGCCACTAAGCTTGAACTGAATACTAAGGAAAAGAAGGTAGACATGACAAGCTATAGGGGCATGGTTGGATCTCTTTTATACTTAACACCTAGTAGACCTGATATTATGTTTGCTACATGTTTATGTGCTAGATTTCAAGCTGATCCTAGGGAATCTCACTTGGTAGCTATTAAGAGGATTTTCAGATATCTCAAGGGAACACTAAACCTTGGCATTTGGTACCCTAAAGATTCTGGTTTTGATCTAATTGGTTACTCAGATGCAGATTATGCAGGTTGTAAAATGGATAGAAAAAGTACCACAGGAACCTGTCAATTCTTGGGAAACAAGCTGGTCTCATGGTTCAGTAAGAAGCAGAACTCAGTATCTACCTCAACTGCAGAGGCTGAATACATAGCAGCTGGGAGTTGTTGTTCACAGATTCTATGGATGAGAAATCAACTACTTGACTATGGAGTTAAAGTTAAAAAGATCCCAATTTTCTGTGACAACACGAGTGCAATTGCAATATCACAAAATCCAGTGCAGCATTCTAGAACCAAGCACATAGACATCAGATACCATTTCATCAGGGAGCATGTGATGGAAGGCACCGTGGAACTGCATTTTGTTCCTAGTGAAAAATAGTTGGCAGACATTTTTACTAAAGCTTTGGATGAAGCAACCTTTTCAAGGTTGGTAAGTGAGCTTGGTATGTTAAATTTCACATGATCTTTTAAAATGTCTGTTCAATTTGTTGCAGCCAGTGAATTTCATTATCTAGATTTTGTTTGTTTTATTTGATTATCTGCAGGATTATTCTGGAGATATCACTGTAGCATAATTAAATAAATATTTTATTGACATATATCAATTAATGATATTTTGTTAATTTTATGTCTATTTAATTGTAGGTTTATTATTGTGGATTAATTCTTAATTTACTGCGTGATTATATTTAAATCCATAATAATTAGAAGTATTAAATATGTGTATATGTGTATAAGCTGATAGGTCGGCTGACAGGTTTCGGTGATAAGATGTTAGCCTCCATTGTTGAATTCATGAAATGTGGCTACCTAACATGGTGGCTACCTAACATGGTTGACAATTTACCACTTGTTGTAGAGAGTTTGAATTCTTTAAACAAAACCTGTCACTATTTCACCTAACCCACTGAACCTTGAAACCTTATAAATGATAAGTTTTTGTTTGTGTTTAACATCATCATTTTTCAGATATACAGAGCATATACACACAATTGCTGAATATTTCGAGCTTTGATCGGAAAGATCTCTCAATCTAGCTGGTGGTTTTTATATAAGATTTCATATTCTTGCTTTATACATCATCCTTTATAAAAACTAACCCTTGTTTTTGAATTTCCTCAAATTTTTGAAAATGGCATTGCAGGGAAGTTTTGTTATTGCTAAAGCTAATCCTACTTCCATCTTCAACAAATCGAAACCATCTATGATGAGCAATTACAATTTCTGAATGGACATTCATTAATTCGCTATGCTTTAGTTACACCAGTGCAGCTTAACCATGATGCATTACGTGAACTATATTGCAGTGCAGTTAACACTTCTGGACAGGACGGGTGTGCATTCACATATCGACTATTTGGTAGGTCGATTAGGGTCACTGAACGAGATGTTAATCGAATTCTTCATTTTCCTATGGAAAATCTCGTTTCTGATCCTACACCTGAACAGATTGAAATGTTCTTTCGTTTTATAAGGTTCCAAGATGGCAATTTCAATACTGGTAATATCTCTAGAACATTTCTAACCCAATACTGGAATTTCTTCTTTCACATTCTTGGCCATGTTTTTTCCTCAAATAGAACGAATCTAGATCGGATACCTGAATTTATTCAAAAAAATAGGGTATGCGGTTGCCAATAATTTGAGGATTAATTTTGGAAAAATAGTGCTTGGTCAAATCATTTTAAAGATGAAACACTTGGGAACAAGAGATGTTCAGACTCAAAACGTCAAATGTCTATATCCAAGGTTTCTACAGCTAATATTAAATGATTTTTTGAATGATGAAGACAGGGTACACTCGGAAAATGGTCGAAAGGTGGAATGTTCTTACATGAAGACGAATGTAATTTATTACATAAGCAAAAAGAACTATACGGATGTGCCTACAGTCCTAATTGAATATCTAAAGACTGTCCCACTTCCGTTGTTACCAAGACCAGTGAGAGCAGGTATACGACAAGGTAATATTTCAATCCCTGCTATCTCAACCTCTGTATTCCCTATTTTATCACAGGAAATATAGTTCCTACAACCCCTAGTGGCCATCTTACCCGACCAAGAGCAGGAAATCCCATCGACTCTAACACAGGTCGAAGAGCCCATTCTACAAATACAAACACAAACAGAACAAACTCCTACACCTCAATTCAATTGTCACTTAAACGACCAGTCATCCACATTATTGAGGGAGATAGTGCCTCAGCAGCACCACATAAGTAGTTAGTAACATCACCCGCTCTACCTCATTCTAAACGGAGTAAACCCAATGAACCTGAGGTAAACGGCAACTGTTAGTGAAACAATTCTTTCTTATCCAATGAGTGAAAATGTAAATAAGGCTGAATTGACGGGATCAACTATCTTGAGTTCCATTTCATGGAACATGAGAGTGGTTGATGATCTTTCTAAAGATCAAATGCCTTCACAAGCATCCGAGGTAGAATTACCTACCTCAATAACTGCTGGTGAATCTTCCATTTTACGGAAAGATCCATCGGTAGGAGGTTCATTTATGAACCAAGTGTCTTCACAGACGTACGAGGGAAACTTGGGTTTTGTGCCATTTAATCGATTCAAGTTTAACCTCCCAGAGGGAAAATATCTGGATCTCTTTCGAGATTTACCATTCTTTACCAGTGGTCGGTAACTCGCTTCACGCGAGGATGGAAGCTCACGAACTTTCATTGCACCATCCGTGACCTCTGAAAAAGGGGCTAGGATGATTTCATTTGTAGGTACACATATCGGTGGAAGCTCTGGAGGAGAGTGGAGAGAAACACGAACAGAACATGTAAGTGTAACCCAAACCACTAAACCGAGAGAATATAGAGTGTTGAGTGAAACACCTGCAGAACGTATGAGTGAGCAACCTACTCAACCACATGCACCTGTAACCAGAAAGGAATACAGCAGACTCCTTACACGGGTCCAAACAATGGAGAAAGAGTTGTCAAAAATCTGCAAGTCCATTGCAGTAATCAAAAATTTGCAATTTATTCAACATGATGCATTCCAGGTTCAGTTAAGTTCCATGGCATCCCAGTTTAGTCATGCAATTAATTCCTTGGCAAAACCATCTTCGTCTAATTTACCAACTCCACATCCTACTACTCTGGAGGATAACCCAACTGAGGGGGAGAAGTTGGACGATCAAGAAAAATCAACTAGGCGTAAGTGCAAGGAAAAGGTTGTTGACACAGAATTAACTTTATTTTGGGAAAGGAAAAGCTAGTGTGAGTATTAGTGGAAAGAAAGCAAGGCAAAATTGAAGATATGTTCAGTCTAGAGGAACAATTTATTTTGCACTTGTTCAAATTTTAGAAATCTGGAAAATGTATATATGATCCAGAATGCGCTTTAATATTATTTATCTTTGTAGTTCATTTTTTGTTGTATCAGTTGAGTTATCCTCTAGGAATTTGCTTGTCAAACCCTAACAATCAAATAGGGGGAGATTGTAAAGCATAATGTAATGTAATATGTAATAGAGGACATATATAACTCAACTAGGATAAAAGATAAATAATATTAACTCTATACAAGGATCGTGAAATTTGAAGAACAGGCATCAACAAGGATCAAGTTGCTGAAAGAAGTTCATTAACATGATCAAGCCTCAGTGACAAAATAAGATGTACAGATGATTCAGTTGAAGGGCCAAAAGATTCCAGAGATAAAGTTTTTATGGTTGCACAATTCTTAGCAGTGTTCTTAAAGACATGATACGAAGACCATGAGTGAATGTTATTCGTCTGTGAACCAGACCAGTTGCACTAGGCGTCAACACTTCACAAAGGAATCGAAGTATCTAACTCAGAAAAACTGTTAAGAGGTATGATTGAGTTTAGAGCAGTATTGATATCCTCCATTTTGGAAGCTGCATATTTAAGGATGTCAAATTAAGAGGAAAAATGAATAGTATCCAAAATCACTATTCATATGAATAGTAACTGAAATCACTATTCACATGAATAGTAACCGAAATTACTATTCACATAAATAGTACTATTCATATGAATAGTAATCGAAATTACTATTCATGAATAGTACCCAAAAGTACTATTCAATCAGGTGGGGCCCACAAAAATATAAAATTCAAAGTTTTGTCGGAAAGTTTTTTTTGTTGAATTTTAAGGTTTGAAGTTTGAAAGAAGGAAAGCAGACAGCAGACTGAAGAAAAAAAAACGTAATCAGTTACGTAATTTAGCAGCATAGTGATTTTTTTTAGTCTATAAATAAGCTGCTTGTATTTCATTTCAAAACAAACCTCAACACCCAACTCTCTCTTCTCTCTCTTATATCTTCTCTGTGTAAGCTGCTAGACAGTCCATCTAGTAGGAAAGCCGGCTTAGCCCGCTTTCAGGAAGTGTCGGGTAGAAGGTCCTCGTGCCTAAACTATCCTTAGGAGTGTTCTGGTTTTGAAGCTAATCCATTGGATTAGAAGTTGTAACACCCCTTCGGGTTTATTATCAATAAAGATATATTCCTGAAATTGTGTTTCGTTATTTTTGATTTCAAGATCCGAAAAATTGTTATCCGCAAAAATCTTGAAAACCGAAATATTTTGGTAGTATCGTATTCAACCCCCCTTCTACGATACTTCGGGACCTAACACTTTCTACACAGTCTATGTCGTAGTCAATGCTAATACATTGAACTTCTAGTGGCACTGTATACTGAATCTTCAATACTTCTGAAACCTTGAAAGTCTTCAAACCTTATTCTTCACCGAGGCATGAACATATTAATGAACTCCTTAATATGAACTTCTTTCAGTGATCTTTAAACAGATTTCAAAATTACTTCCCGTATTTTGATTCTTTGTATTTGCCTTGTCTTCATATCTTCTAGATTTCCTGTCCTGTTCTAGTGTTGAATTATCACGTCTTTCTGTACATATTGCCTTGTACTCTCACCAACAAAGTTATATTTAATATTTATAACTTTTATTCGTAAAGATTATGTTCTTATTGTAATTGTTATATTTAGTATTATTTAAGATATTTTTAAGATAATCAACATTTTAGATAGAAAATAAGAGTACTTTTAATTAATAATTCATGTAAATTGTCTTAAAAATAAAAAATTATAAATCGCGGATAAGTTACCTAATTTTGTATAAATATAAAAAGTTGCAATGTCTTTGAGCCAAATGTAGCTTTTCCTTAAAATTAAATTATTATTAATAATTATTTCAAATCTGAATTAATTGCATAGAAATGCAAGTAGGCTTGTAAGTTGGTCCTAATTGGAATGATCATACAAGATGGAGATGGTCTTGAGCTTAGTAGCGAGAGGATCTGGAAACTGACTTGACTGATAAATTTACGAAAAAAACATATTTCGATTTGTCACAATAAATTGTAGGTTTGTGGATTTGATCTGCCATAAACATTGCTTACATTCTCCAATGAACACCCATGCATTCTCGTCGCTCGCAGGTCAGTTTGCTATATCTATGATCGATCTTCATTCCTCACTCTCTATACCATTCATTAAAGGTTTCTTATCATGATCTTTATTCATTTGATATATTATATTCGCATTGGATGACATATTACGTAACAACAATTGTTGCACATGTCGTTCCACACTTTTTGTTTACATTTGTATTGTTTTGCCAATTTTGTGGTATGTCCAATTCTGATGTGAGCGCATACCTATATAGATATGTACAAGTGAACGTTCATATTTTCGGATAGGCGTCTTTTGAATGAAGTACGAAGTACGCACTCATAGTTCTTTTGGAACATATACACGTTATTTGTGAACAAGCTATTTCCTCCTTTAAATTGAGCTGAGCATCTGTTTTCTTGTTGGGGTTAAATAGTTCTTTGCGTTTTCGATTTTGTAGAAAATGCAATGGAGGGACCGGGGGCTGAGGGTGCCTCTCCACGGCCACAGCTAGCTAAGTTGAGAAATGATTTCTCAACATTTACACAGTTTTATCTTGATAAGGCCACTCCTTTTCCAACTCATAGGTGGGCAGGAACTCTTGTTCTCGCATTCATATATGTTGTGCGCATTTGTCATCTTCAAAGCTTCTATGCTGTCACTTACGGGCTTGGGATGTATATTCTCAATCTTTTGATTGAGTTTATTTCTCCCATAGTTGATCCTGAACTAGAAGCATTTGACGGGGCTGAGTTGCCAACGAAGGGATCTGATGACTTTAGGCCTTTTATCCGTCGGCTTCCTGAATTTAAGTTCTGGTGAGAAGTTGCGTTCCTCTCATGTCTATCTATATTTTATCCTCTACATTACTTTTCTAGTTTAGATTTTAGTTTTGCCTCACTATATGTTAGTAATAAGAATTCTTATTCTATGAAGAGAAGAGTTGCTATGTCTTCGCGGGACGAATTGAAGAATTTATATGTTAAAATACATGCTTCTAGGAAGAAAAGTAGTTTCCCTTGCTCTGTTCTTAGTTCTATTGGCTGTTAATGTTATGCGACTATCCTCGTTCTTTGAAAATTAAACCTGTCAACTTGTTTTGTAGTATTTATTTAGGTATTACAGAATACAAATATTGATTTTCTCTACCTGTTCGCTCCTTCTTTAGTGCTTTGCTAGCTTGTATTCGATGTACATATGTCTACTTCTCTGAAATAAATATTTCCATTCTATAGCAGCTGCCCTTTGTCTTCCTTCCAGGGAATTTAATAAGCTGTGCAAGTCTCTCGTTGATATAGTACCTCAGTACACTGGCAATTAATGATAGGCACATAAATAAATTTCTTAATGTTATGATATCAATCAACTATGGGTTTTTATTATATTTCAATTAGCTAGTCAATAAAATTTAAAAATCTGAGTACTAAATGGGTAGCAAGCTGACGCCAGTATGAAAGAAGAGCGAACCCTTGTTACTTCCTAAGTTTATATGTGAAAAACATTTTGTATCTAATTGGTGAAGGATGGTGGTATAATGGCATGGAAATATCTGTTTTTTCCCTGCCACGATTAGGACTTCAGTTTGTCTAATTCCGTCAAGTAGACAGTATAAGGCAGCACATCACTATTATATCTAATCTAGGTGAAGAAATGAATAAATTTTGTTCCCTGTACCAAGTCATATATGTACATATATACTAAAGCTGCATGATATCGATCTTTTAATACCAAATTTGCATCTGAATTTCGTTTGCATCTGTACTATACTAACTTGGTTAATGAGTTCACATATTAATTTACTGCACCACATGTGAAATTTTGAGTCCTTTATTCAATTTGTGACAACTTTTAATTTTGGCAAATACTGGGTTCAGGTTCAGGATGCGACCTATTTTAATTTTGTAGTACAGATACTCGTTGAAATACTGCCTTGCCCAACCACTAAAGATTCAAAAGATCTAATATTGCGAAACAAAATATATTTTACTTCGTATGTAGTTGCAGCCTTCTTATTGAAATTATTCAAGACCAAAATGTTGGAGTCCATTAATGTTTGGCGTTTGCTGCAGTCTCAAGAAAGAGGTAGAGAAAAATGATAAATGGCTTAAGTATTGACTAAAGCAGAAAAACATTTTTACCCTCTGCATACAAATTTCTCAAGCTTCATTTATTAGAAAAGTGATTATTTTGTGTTTGCTTGACAACGGTTGTTGCTTTATTTATGAATTCAGGTTTGGAATCACCAAGGCTTTCTGTATCGCCTTTTTGATGACTTTCTGTTCTCTGTTTGATGTCCCTGTTTTCTGGCCGATACTGCTAGGCTATTGGGTTGTTCAATTTGTTCTCACAATGAAGCGCCATATCACTCACATGATTAAATACAAATATGTCCCACTCACCTTGGGAAAGCAGGTAAGAACTTGTTTCTTCTAACTTTCCATTCTCAAGTGTAGTTGTTTCCTTGCTAATTTAACCAAATAATTGAGATTTGTTTAGGGTAATTAGCCATTATCTTTTGTCAATGTTTTGAGAATGACATGTATTCCACTTGTTGAATTATGTCAGACATATACTGGGAAGAAGTCTGCTGCAGTTTCATGAAGGGACTGAAGTTGAACCTAGTTCTGATAGGATGGGCAACTTGTAGGATTTTTGAGACACACAACTCTTAGTCCCCGGATTAGATTTTCAGCTGGATGATACGTTTATATTCTAATGTTTCCTCGTAGCTAAATGAGTATCCTGCAGATATAAGCTAGATAACTTATATCTGATCTGTTAGGGGGATTTTTAGCAAGGACTGCATTTGCTTTTTGACTACTACCCAGGCTTGTGAAAGGATGTTTTCTTTTTATATGTGGCTATGTGTGTGTACCTAGTGGAAACATGTCAAAAACAATTAGCGTTAACTTGAACATTTTATCATTTTTACAAATTTTGTGTTCAACTTTTTGTATGTTTTCCCACTAAAAATCTTATTTCTGCGATTCTACACTGCTGTGGCAGAAACACTCATTCTCCTGTATCAAATTATGGTTATACTAAACTTTTGGCTTTTGTTGATGCACTGAATGTTCTCCATTCCTTTATGCATGATTCTAGTCTCACCATGTTTGTTCTCTCGGTCTCTCCATACCCGATACACATATTTTTTGCTTTCTTACTGATTAAGAATTTGGTAAGCCCTCTCTTCTGCGGATTGTGGTCATGAGATCTACATTATGATTGTCGTAGTTTTAGTTTCTGTTCAAGTTAATAAGTGAACACTGAACAGAATATCATGTATTAATTTGACATTAAGATTCCAAGTTCCAACTCCCAAGCGTGGTGACATAGTTTAATACTGTATATGAGTGTATCAGACATTAATCCATGCTCTGTACACGCTTGTTGGCTTCCAACTAATTTGACTTGTTAAAAATGCCAAAACCAATTTGTATAACCACTTACTGGACAATAAAATTATTTAGAACATATCATCATACCACATTCTGACTTTACTTATAATATGAGAACTTTAGTTAACAAATCATTCGGTGGTTTGGACAATTTCATCATCCTTGACTTTTGTAGTTGGGTTCAAATAGTAGGCAGCTAAGCCGTTGAGAAAAGACATATTCTCCTACCATTCAACCCTGCAAATATAAATAAACCCTTTAAGGAAGCTTGAGAGGGTGATATCTGTCGTATTGTCAAGCAAATGAATAAAAGAACTACAGTTTTGATTTTTTTCCTCTGGGCTCTCATCACAGTGATCACTCCAACACTTATTCGCATGTCTGCATCAGCGAAACTCTTGGATGGTATGCGTTTTAATAGATGATGATACATTTGTTGATGATGTATTCTTATATAATATATCTGTTACTAATACGAAAACAATTGATATGCTCCACAGGTTTACAAGCAAGAGGGATGAAGAGCAGGTTGCCCAGAAGGGCACTCATAGATACAATATTTATCGACTCTCCAGCATCAGAACCAGCACCAGGGCCAGGACCAGCACCAGGTCTGATATGGAGATCTAAGGACGGATTATGTGGGATGTGTAGTTGCTCAGAAGGGCTCTGTTGGTGTTGTATGCAATAAATTATCTTTCATTGTTTAGTCAAGGGCCTAATGCATATTAAAGTTTAGCGCAAGACTCCCAAATGTTTTAACAACAATTTCTGTGCAGCGAAATGCACTAGAAATATGATTTTATCAAGTTAGCTGTATAATCTGCTGGAAGCAGTTAATGTATATATGTCTACTCATCTTAAATACATGAGCTCTTATGTTTGTGAATGTACTGGGAGTTCGGCTGACTTAATAATTTATACGTGTGCCCAGGGACGTAGCCGGAAACTGTTGGTCGAGAAGAGCAACATTCAGTCAGTCCCTCTGAAAATCATACTTAAATTTTCTATAACCGACCTCCACGATTTTCCATAATTTGAAAACATTGAAAGCTTTGCATGAATCAACACATCTTTCAGAAATATCTCTTAAGCTCGGCCAAAAAAAACCAAAAACTCTTTTAAACCCTAAGCTCTGTACGAATAACCAAATATAAATCATAATCTTAAAGCTATGTCCGTTTAAAAATTTGGCTTCCACATTGTAAAATGAAAAATATTTCTTGTTCAAATCTAGTTGTCAGCATTTTTGTTGGAAGTAAGCAAGACCAAAACTGCAGTCTCGAGATTTAGATAGGAAAAAAAAAAGGGACTCATAGAATAAAATGTTATTTCTGCTTAACTTAATACTCCAACAAAAATGCTCATTGTCGAAACTTGTCAAACAAAGTAGATATATACCTTTCCGAATGCCAACCTCTCATCATTACACAAATTTCATAACCTAAAATTGATTTAAATTCTATTTCTGCACTTCAACGCTGGCATGTCAATAAGCACCAATCTATTTTTTTTTTTTTTTTTTTTTTGTCTTCACAAATTGTGTTTGTACTAGTAACTTGGTTTTTATTATTGCAGACGAAACAGACTGAAAAAAGGTTCCAACAGTTTCAATTTTATTCTTGTTTTTCCGTCTTTGCTCTAGTTATCTG
Organism: Saposhnikovia divaricata; assembly: GCA_036435485.1. NCBI lineage: Eukaryota > Viridiplantae > Streptophyta > Magnoliopsida > Apiales > Apiaceae > Saposhnikovia > Saposhnikovia divaricata. The sequence goes on along the minus strand of CM071597.1, from coordinate 57,930,967 downwards.
CAATGTGCTTTCTTGTCGAGGATTTGGTAAGCCCTCTGTTCTAATAGTCATGTTGTTTCTATTTTAATCATCACATAACAGTTTAGTTTTTGTTCAAGTTGATAAGTGAACAGAATATAATATGTTGGCAAATGGCATTTTATTCCAGACCCTCAAGCTTGATAAAATAGTTTAATGCTGTGGTATGGAATATGAATGTTATAGGGCATGAATCCATATACTCTGTACACGCTTGTTGGTTTAATTTAACTTGTTAAAAAATGCTTAATACCAGGTAGAGTCCTCATCATTAGCCCAATTGGTTTAACAACTTCCCAACTACTGAACAATAATATCATTAGTTAAAAGTCATCATCATACCACAATCTCACTTTAGATATAATATGAAACATAATTAACAAATTATATGGTAGTTTTGAGTCTTTTGACAATCTTATTATCCATGATTTTTAATATTTGGCTTCTAATATTAGACCAGCTAAGGCATCTTCTCCTACCATTAAACACTGAATGTTTAGACACTTCAAGACAGCTTGAAAGGTACTCCTATTACCCAAATATTGTCAAGCAAATGGATGGAAGAAGTACTGTTTTGATTTTATTCTTCTGGGCTCTCCTCACAGTGATCACTCCAACACTTATTCGCATGTCTGCCTCGGCTAAACTCTTGGATATAAATGGTACACTATCTTTTATTTTATTTCTTCGTCAAATTAAATGGTACATTATTGCATAGAAGATGATACATTAGTCAATTCTGTATTTCTCTGTAATTGTAGATGTTTCTAATACGAAACAATTCAAATGCTTTACAGGTGCTGAAGCAAGTGGGATGAAGAGCAGATTGTTACCCAGAAGGGCACTTATAACTACAAGATTTATCGATTTACCAGCACCAGCACCAACACCAACACCAGCGCCTGGCGCGATACTTGCATTTGGATAAGATGCATGGTTGCCCAGAAGGGCCATGTTGGTGTTGTCCACAATAAATGTATCTTTTTTTCATTAATCATTAATTAGTCAAGGCCTTTTATTGAGGTTTAGCACAAGACCGTACCCCAATTCCTCTGAAACTGTCCTGACCAGCAGATAAATCCCATTTTTGTGATAAAATGTTTGTGCAGCAAATGCTCTAGAAACATGGACCTATTAAGTTGGTTGCATAATCTGCTGGAAGCTATTAGGTAGATATGTCATTACTCATATGTTAGAACGTATAAAATGAGTTTATTGGTTCTGATTTGGTATGTTTGTGGAAGTACTGGAGTTTGATCAAGTGAATATATATATTAATATTGTTCAGCTAGCTAGTGACTGAAACATTTCTGCAGCCTGCATCTATGACTGTAAATAACCAATGTTAATATTGTTTTGGCCACCATAAAAATTTTGACAGTTCACCAACAAAACTTAGGAGTTTGGTTCGTGATTAAAAAGATCCATGAGAATCCCAACCTCAAACTCATATTTTAATGTTTGAATTAGCAATTTGATAGAAACTTCATTCTTTGGATGAATAAATCATATACTCTTTTCTTGCTCGTACAATTCGATTGAATAGCTTGTTTTAAGCGGAGATGGTTGAAGCCATAGCTATAAAAGAGGCGTTGACCTGGGTTAAACAAAAATTATAAAAGAGGCGTTGACCTGGGTTAAACAAAAATAATGGCAGCAGGTGGTGGTAGAATCTGATTATCTGGTGGTAGTGCAGGCAATTCGCAGCAAGGCTTCTGTTAGATCCTTAAGAGATTTTCATGCCCTAGTGTTGGGTGTAGAGGCGAAGGCGTGCTTGAGGTTCGCGATTCTGTCTTGGGCATGAATACTAGGTGAAGTCAAGTATGGGACTTGACATAAAAAAAAAAAAAACTAAGGCATTGAGATGAAGTGGACATTTGAGTCACTTACACGGATTGGGCTTGTCTAAGGCATGAAGCATTCAACCAGGCACAGAGAATGTGGGCTTGAGAGTTGAGAGGCACACTTGGGCTTATGAGAGTCATGCAGTATGGCGTAAGGGGAAGAGAGGCAAGGCACGGGCCCGGCCAGCCCAAAGCATTGGGCCTCCATGACACACATGCGACATGGGAGAAGAGTCTTCTAGTTCAAATACAGTGGGGTAAAGCTGGACCAGGATTCTATAGTTGGGCCAGGTTCGAAGCAGGATGCAAATAAGAGACTTGGGCCAAGGTGTAGGGTGTAAATGAGCTTATCAGATTTTGGATAAGACCATATCTTTGGAGATCATTCCAGAAGAATCAATTAGGGATTGCAATCTTCTACAGAAAGGGAAAGTCTATCAGAGTCAAAGATACGATTAGGGTTGATCTTCAATGGGAGGAAAGACAATCAAGAAGATTGAGGATATCTTGAAGATCTCAGGCGAAGATGGAAAGTAGGGTTGGGCTTAGCCTTGCCCAAAGCCCGTAAAGCTACCTATATAAGGAGGAGCTTCTTCATTCTCATTGATTCATTCAGATACACAGTAAACAGTTGTAGAGAGAGTAAGAGCATATACAGAGAGAGCTAGCTTTGTAGTTAAGCTTTCTTGTATTTTAGCAGTTATTGGGTAGTTGTGCCGACGTGTGGGCAGCAGGCGTAGATTGTTAGTCCTTTTTGTTGAAGTAATAAAAAGGTTGGGGATTCCCGTAATTCTGTCTTCGTTTATCTTGTGGTTATCACTAACCTTCTTTGTAGGCACAAAGGTTAGTTGTGCATTTCTGGCCAGGCTCTAGATTGGGGGAGTTTGGCGCATCACTAGGCGACAAGTTTGTGAAAAATTTTGCGCTTCCGCATGCCTACGTGACAGTTGGCATCAGAGCTAGATTGGTGTATTTTAGAGCACAATTAGCGAAAGATTATTATGGCTGGTCCTATAGTTGCTACACTTGCTGAGAAGGTTGCTAGGCTTGAGGAGTTGATTGGTATACCAGAGTCGACCGATGTTCGACCATTGCAGACCCAATGTGGGAACATGAAGGCTGATCTTGATCAAGTCAGGCTGATCTTGGATAATCACATGTGTGAGGCTGAAGAGAGGATTGTTCAGTTGGAGACTACTTATTCAGAACTCTACGAAGAAGTGACGATCCTAAGGAAGGTGGTGGCAATACCTCGAGTGGTGGGGCAAGAAAGTTCAAAGTGCCAGACCCGAAGATGTTTGAGGGAGGGCGTGATGCCAAGGCATTGGAGAATTTCTTATGGGACATGGAACAATACTTCACAGCATCTCGTATTGGAGAGGTGGAGCAGGTAAATGTGGCTAGTATGTTCCTTGCAGGTGATGCTAAGTTGTGGTGATACACTCGCATGGAGGATGTCGATGGCACAGGGAAACCCGGTATTCTGACTTGGGAGGCCTTGAAAAAGGAGCTTAGAGAGCAGTTCTTGCCTAATAATGCTGCGTGGATGGATAGGGAGAAACTAAAGCACCTAAAGCAGACGGGGTCTGTGCGAGAGTATGTGAAGGCATTCACTTCTAATCTATTGGACATTCGTGACATGACAAAAGCGGAAAAGTTATTCAACTTCATTTCTGGGTTGAAGCCATGGGCACAGGCTGAGCTGAGGAGACAGAATGTCAAGGACTTGACAGCAGCTATTGTAATGGCAAATAGCTTGGTGGACTTTGCAACAAGTTCTAATAGCAAGGGGAAACAAACCCAAGGGGCTAAAGAGAAGGGGCTGAAGTTCAAAGGCAAAAAGAAGGTCTAAGATGAGAAATCTAGGAAAGCCAAGAATGGTGGCGGGCAAAAAAAGAAGTAGCTGAAGTACTTTATTTGTGATGGTCCTCACATGATGAAAGATTGTCCAAAGAGGGAGAAGTTGAATAGTATGACTGTGTGAGAGGGAGAGGAACCAGGGAGGGTGAATCCGCTCAGGATGGTCAATGCACTACAGACAAAGGAGGCAGTGAAGTCATCTAGTTTGTTGTATGTGCAGGTTGAGATAAATGGTCATGAGGTGATGGCTATGGTAGATACGGGAGCTACCAATAATTTTGTGGCTGATAGGAGTGTGGAATCTCTTGGCTTGGTTTTGGGAGCAACCACCAACCGGGTGAAAGCGGTAAATTCTGAGGCACAGGTGATCAAGGGATCAACTGAGGCAGAACTTAGAATGGAACCATGGACTGAAAAGGTAACCCTCTTAGCTGTTCCTTTAGATGATTTTGATCTTATATTGGGGATGGACTTCTTAAGGAAAGCCAAGGCATCGGTGATGCCACATCTTGGTGGGGTGATGATTGGAGAGGAAAGCAACCCTTGCTTTGTGAAGGGTGTGTTTGATCGTGACTTGGGCAAGAAAGGGGAGGGAATGTTGTCAGCTATGCAGGTTGAAGCTGGGATGAAGCATGGTGAAGTGACTTATCTAGCGGCTCTTGTGGAGGTAAAGCCTGATCAGTTGGAGATACCCGATGCTGTTGTTCCTACACTCAAGGAGTTTGAAGATGTCATGCCCCCAGAGTTGCCTAAGAAATTGCCGCCAAGAAGGGATATGGATCATATGATTGAACTCGAGTCGGGTGCACGGGCGCCGTCTCAAGCCCCCTACCGTATGGGACCGATGGAGTTGACTGAACTTAGAAAGCAGTTGGACGAGTTGTTGGAGAGCGGATTCATTCAACCATCTAAAGCTCCTTATGGTGCCCCAGTCTTGTTCCAGAAGAAGGTAGATGGGTCATTGCGGATGTGTATAGATTATCGGGCCATGAACAAGGTAACTATTAAGAATAAGTACCCTGTTCCAAATATTGTTGAGCTGTTTGACAGGCTCTCGAGAACTAAGTACTTCACGAAGCTGGATCTGAGGTCGGGATATTGGTAAGTCAGAATTGTTGCAGGGGATGAGCCTAAGACCGCATGTGTAACGAGGTATGGGTCTTATGAGTTTCTAGTTCTGCCATTTGGGTTAACAAATGCACCTGCCACGTTCTGTAATCTGATGAATGATGTGCTATATGAGTACCTAGACCATTTTGTGGTAGTGTACTTAGATGATATTGTGATCTATAGTGATAGTCTAGAAGCTCACTTAGAACACTTAAAGTGCATTTTCACTAAACTGCGAGAACAAAATCTTTATGTCAAGAGGGAGCAATGTGAGTTCTGCAGGGAGGAGATCCATTTCCTAGGGCATGTGCTGAGCCAAGGAATAATGAAGATGGAAAAGAGGAAAGTCGAGGCCATCATTGATTGGCCTGCCCCGAAAAAGGTAGCAAAGTTGAGATCTTTTCTTGGTCTTGCTAACTATTATCGCAAGTTTATACAGGGATACTCGAAGAAAGTAAATGTCTTGACCGATTTGCTGAAGAAGGATCATGTTTGGGAATGGAATGATGAGTGTGAATAGGCATTTGAGGAGCTGAAAGTTGCAGTTGCTTCAGAGCCTGTACTCAAACTTCCAGATTTTGGGGTGCCATTTGAGGTGCACACTGATGCTTCTGATCATGCAATTGGTGGAGTGTTGGTTCAGTTGGGACATCCGGTGGCATATGAAAGTCGAAAGCTAAAAGATGCTGAACAGAGGTACAGTACTCATGAAAAGGAGATGATTGCAGTGGTTCATTGTTTGGAGGTGAGGAGACACTACTTGCTGGGAGCGGAGTTCGTGGTTTGTACAGACAACGTGGCAAACACTTATTTCAAGACTCAGAAGAAGCTAACCCCAAAGCAGGCCCGTTGGCAGGAATTTCTGGCAGAATTCGATTTTGTATGGCTGCATAAACCGGGAGCACAAAACCAGGTAGCCGATGCACTAAGAAAAAAGGTGCAAGAGTTTGTGGCATCCATGACAGTGGTGGACACTGAATTCCTAGAGGAGATCAAAAAGCAGTCAAAGACAGATGCAGTGTATGGTAAACTTATGGAGGAAGTGAAGACATGGGTGGTTCGTAATTATTGGCTGGAAGATGGGTTGCTGTATTGTAAAGGCAGTCGACTTTATGTTCCACATGGGGGAACTCTCCGGCAGCGAATCTTGAAAGAGTCTCATGATGCTAAATGGGTAGGACATCCGGAGGTAGCGAGGATGCTAGCATTGCTGAGTAGATCCTACTATTGGCCGAAGATGATGGATGACGTTGTGGCATATGTCAAATCGTGCTTGGTGTGCCAACTTGAAAAGACTGAAAGGAAGAAGGAAGTTGGACTTCTACAACCTTTACATATTCCAGATAGACCGCGGTAGTCAGTATCTATTGATTTCATTCTTGGGTTGCCTCAAGTGGAGGAAAAGGGGTCAATCATTGTGGTGGTTGATCGATTTTTGAAGTATGCTGTGTTCATTTCTGCGCCAAAGGTGTGTACAGCAGAGACAACAGCTGGCCTATTCTTTCAGCATGTGGTGAAACATTTTGGGTTGCCAGAGGATATTATTAGTGATCATGATAGCATGTTCACAGGGCAGTTCTGGACATCATTGTTTGGGTTTTTGGGAAGTGAGTTGAAGTTCTCTACTACAAATCATCCCCAAAGGGATGGTCAGACGGAGCGGATGAATCAGCTACTAGAGGAGTATCTCAGGCACTATGTTTCAGCTAGTCAGAAAAATTGGCTAGAGTTGATGGATGTAGCACAGTTCTGCTACAACTTACAGCAGTCTTCGACGACTGGCAAGAGCCCCTTCGAGGTGATTTTTGGGTTTCAACCGAGAACCCCAAACGAAGTGGCAATTCAGTAATCAGGTGGTACTTGTCCCGCAGCTTACAGGTATGTGTTTGGTAGACAGGAGATGGTCGATGAAGCCAAAGCTAGTATGGAGAAAGCTGTTTAGAGGATGAAGAAGTACGTTGACAGAAAGCGTCGTCCCTTAGAGTTTGAGGTTGGCGACCAGGTGTTGTTGAAGTTGACACCACAGATCTGGAAGAAGATAAAGTCCAGAAAAATTCACAAGGGGTTAGTTCAGAAGTATGACGGGCCCTTTGAGATAGCAAAGAAGGTATGCACAGTAGCTTACCGGTTGAAGCTGCCCGACAGATTGAAGGTACATCCTACCTTTCATGTGAGTTTTTTGAACCCGTTCCAACTAGACTTACTGCTTGATGGGAGGAAGCAGAAGAAAAGAGCACCTCCAGTGGTCAGGGTACAGTTTGAGAAGAAGATAAAGAAGATTCTGGATCATAATACTCAAGGGATGAGTAAAAAGAACAGGAGGACTGATTATCTAATTCAGTGGGAAGGCGAGGAAGAAGCTGATGCTACATGGGAGAAAGGTGTGACCTTATGGCAGTTTGAAGATCAAATTCAGGAGTATTGGGATCGCCCCTCGATGAGGACATCGAGCTCTTTTAGTGGGGGTGGTTTGTTAGACCCTTAAGAGATTTTCATGCCCAAGTGTTGGGTGTAGAGGCGAAGGCGTGCTTGAGGTTCGCGATTCTGTCTTGGGTATGAACACTAGGTGAAGTCAAGTATGGGACTTGACACAAAAAAAAACTAAGGCATTGAGATGAATTGGGCATTTGAGGCACTTATATGGATTGGGCTTGTCTAAGGCATGAAGCATTCAACCAGGCACAGAGAATGTGGGCTTGAGCAGAGGCACACTTGGGCTTAGGAGAGTCATGCAACATGGCACAAGGGGAAGAGAGGCAAGGCACGGGCCCGGCCAGCCCAAAGGTTTGGGCCTCTATGACACACATGCGACATGGGAGAAGAGTCCTCTAGTTCAAATACAGTGGGGCAAAGCTGGGCCAGAATTCTATAGTTGGGCCAGGTTCGATGCAGGATGCAAATAAAAGACTTGGACCAAGGTGTAGGGTGTAAATGGGCTTATCAAATTTGGGATAAGACCATATCTTTGGAGATCATTCCAGAAGAATCAATTAGGGATTGCAATCTTCTGCAGAAAGGGAAAGTCTATCAGAGTCAAAGATACGATTAGGGTGGATCTTCTATGGGAGGAAAGTCAATTAAGAAGATTGAGGATATCTTGAAGATCTCAGGCAAAGATGGAATGTAGGGTTGGGCTTAGCCTAGCCCAAAGCTCGTAAAGCTACCTATATAAGGAGGAGCTTCTTCATTCTCATTCATTCATTCATTCAGATACACAATAAACAGTTGTAGAGAGAGTGAGAGCATATACAGAGAGAGCTAGCTTTGTAGTTAGGCTTTCTTGTATTTTAGCAGTTAGTGGGTAGCTGTGCCGACGTGTGGGCAGCAGGCCTAGATTGTTAGTCCTTTTTGTTAAAGTAATAAAAAGGTTGGGGATTCTCGTAACTCTGTATTCGTTTATCTTGTGGTTATCAATAACCTTCTTTGCAGGCACAAAGGTTAGTTGTGCATTGCTGGTCAGGCTCTAGATTGGGGGAGTTTGGCGCATCACTAGGCGACAAGTTTGTGAAAAATTTCGCGCTTCTGCACGCCTACATGACAGCTTCTATGGTGTCCCCGTTTGGTCGTGTTATTGAGGAATGTCGGCATCTATTAAAAGAGTTAAACACAATTACAGTGTTCTTTATTAAACGATCTGCTAATATGGTGGCTCAAGAGTTAGCTAGAGTGTCATATTCTTTTTCAGATCGGATTTTCGATAGGAATTCCATTCCTATTGATATTAAGTCTATTTTATTGGTTGATGCAAGTTAATAAAATATCTTTTTTTTTTAAAATAAAAATCATATTTTTTCCATTTCTTTTAGAAAAATGCTTTGGGTACCAAAAATTGTTACCAAAATGACGTGGCATTGTTTTGATTGGTTATAACTGTAATGTACCCGTCGGGATCATCCAATTAAAACATCCCAAAATACCAAGTAATTAGTGCGATATCATTTGGTAACAAATTTTGGTACCCAATTTGGTACCTCTAGCACTACTTGATACTCCTTAGGTTTTGATGATCACAATCAGCAAGCCAATTTGGCTTGATAGTAGATATAAAACAGCATGCTATTTGTATATGTACTAACTTGGTTTTGCAAGGCAAAATAGATTACTAATTGTATAATCAGTATGTCATAAACAGCAAGCCAAAGTTGAAGTACAGTGACAATTGGCAAGCTATTTGCACAGAGGCAGTTCACAATCAGCACGCCAAATGTCAACAGTCCAGAAAGATAAAGAATGCGGATTTGAAGGAGTTTTTATAGGAATGGACTCTATAACAGCTGTAAGGGTTATTTAAATAAGGAATACGTATTTATATATGTATGAGCTTATTTTATTCAAATCTTTTCATTCAAATTGATTTCCTTAATTATAGGAGTTTGTTTTCAACTAAAACTCTTATCCTTTTATAACAAAATCTCTTATACGTTTTTACATCTTATATTATTTTGAAGAACTGATCTTACACGACTTATTCTTTCTTCTTCTTCTCTCTAACGTTAACATTAAAGTTGCAAACAAATTTAACAAATTAAACGATTGATTTTGATTCAAACGTTGGAGAATTTGTTGTATTGGTTTATGACCGTTTGTATTAAGTATTTAAACACTTGTTCTTAGTTCGTTTTTTGGTTGCTGAAAATACAAGAACTTCAAGAACATACACAACTCGGTTTACTTTGCAAAATCTTTCTTGATTCTCTCGAGCTCTTATATATATATATATATATATATCTATCATATTGTTTGTTTAGAGAATCTATAGTTTGAGTTGTATTAATTATTGATTGTATTGTATTGTTTGATTGTAATTGTTAGTTATTGGATACTTGGCTTGGGTCAGTAGGGATTCGAGATTGTTGCTAGAGAAGTATACTAGGGTAGTATAGCTTAGAGAGCATAATCTGTTTCAGGTCTTTCAGCAAGCCATTTGTATCAACAGCTGGGTGTGAGGGAAATATATTGTTGTATCTTGTAATTGGATTATTTTGATCAATAATATATTCTCTTACCAAGTTGGTAAGGGACCAGGACGTAGACCATAGGGGATTAGGGGTCGAACCTGGCTAAAAGTTTGTGGTGTTCTTTATTTTTCCTACACCTTAGTTATTGTCTTTAAATTCAGCATACCACTGACATTCAGCATACCATTTGTATCTGTGAAAATTGAAATCAGTAAGCTATTTCTGGTAAATTGTTAAAGTTGGATATAGTTAGCCATTTACACCTATTCACCCCCCTCTAGGTGTGCATTTTCATTTGGTATCAGAGCTTGGTTTACTAACATTTCTGTAACAGAAAAGTATAGATCGAAATGGCTGAACATTATCTCGAAGCAAAGTCTGATTACAGGGCTCCTCTCCTCACTGGCACAGAAAACTACAACTGGTGGAAAGGCAGAATGGAAACATACTTGTCGAAGAAGCCACTAGTCTTGAGAGTTATGCAGAAAGGAAATTTCGAGTTTCTGGACAAAGATGGCAAGCCAAAAGATGTTGATGATCTCACTCCCGAGGAGGTTATCAAATTTGGTTACAATGGAGAAGCTAGGAACTCTCTAATGAATGCATTGGATCAAGCAGAGTATGACAAAGTTTCTTCATTAAAGTCAGCAAAGGAAATGTGGGATGCTTTAGAAGCTTATCATGAAGGTTCGAAATCTTTGAGAAAGGTGAAACTCAGCAAGCTGATGAATGACTTAGGAAATTTCAAGCTCAAGGATGGTGAAACTATCAAGGAAAGTCAAGCAAGGTTTCAGGTCACTATAAATACTCTAAAGAGACTTGGAAAGAATATTCCACAAGATGAAATTAACTTGAAAGTGTTAAGTGTTGTACCATTCATTTATGAGGCTAAAGTCACGGCTTTAGAATCATCTCCAAAAATTGACACCATGGATCAACTAGCTGTATTTGCCGAGATAGAACAGTTTGAAATCAAGATAAATGACAGTTAGGTTGAAGGTATTCGTGCTCCTCTAGCCAAAATGAAGAATTTGGCTCTTCATTCTACAAACAGCAAGCCATCAGAATCTACAAACAACAAGCTGACAGAGTCTGATGAAGAATCAAATGAAGAACTTGCACTTATTTCAAAGAAGATAAAGAGGCTGATTGAAAAGAAGAACAGAATGAAAAGGGAAAGAGGAAGTTTCTCCAACAACAAGAAGGGCTCTAAGGACTCCAAGGAGCAAAATTGTTTCGAATGTGGCAAGACTGGTCATTATAAAAGGGATTGCTACAAGCTAAAGTCAAAACAGCCTGCTGCTTTCAAGGACAAGAAGAAATCAAAGGCTTTATTGACTTGGAGTGATGATGATTCAGATTCCAATGATGACTCAAGTGAAGACATGGTGAATTTGGCTCTTGTAGGACTAAATGATGAAGAAACTTCACAAGGACCCATCAAAGAGGATTATGTGGATAGTGATGATTCTGAATCAGTAGATGATGCTAGTGAGGTAACCTCAACTAATTCTGATTTACCTTCTACTCCTATTATACAAAATGAACTAACCATGCAGGTACAAAGTAATGTATCCATTATTGAGTTAATGGAATTGAAAAATGAGAATAATGAGCTTGAAAAGAAGAATGCTCATTTGAGGAAAATCATTGCTGATCTAATGGCTGAGAAGGCTCCTAAAAATAATCATGATGATCTTATTGCTGATCTAAAGGAGAAAATTGTTCAATTCGAAGAAGTTAACAAAGTAATTCTAAGGAGGAATGAGGTGCTCATGAAAGAACTCAAGGATCTAAAGTAAAAGATTGAAGCTAAAAATGAGAATCTGAAGACAATAAAGATTCGAAAGGCTAATCAAGCTTAGTCATCAAAATCTGCTGAAAAGAGATTCCATCAAGCTGAACTCATCAAACAGCAAGCTGAATTGATCACTCTTCTGGAAAAAGAAGTCAAAGATCTCAAGCAAGGCATGGAAACTTTTATTCAAGGAGAAGATAACTTAAAGACAATGATGAAGAAGACTAATGTACTTTTGGTCAGAGAAGGTTTTGGTCTAAACTTCAACAAGAAAGATAAGGTGCTCAAGTATGATGGAAGGAATGGCATACCCTACAACTATGCTATGCCTTAGAAGACATGCAACAAATGTGGTGGAAAAGGTCATCTGGAAAAGAATTGTGTGGTTCAAGTCAATCATAAGGGGTAAACAGCATACCAGAATGGACCAGTCAGACAGCAATCAGCATACCAGAATATTTTTGACAAAAGGCAAACAGCTTACCAACAGAATGGAAGAAGGCAGAATCAGACATCAAAAGTGATCCAAATGTGGATCAAGAAATCTGATATGAATGTTTTATATATTCTTGCTGCTAACCAATTTGGACCCAAACCTATATGGGTACCAAAACATTGAGTTGGTGTTTGTTTGTTTTGTAGATATGTCTTGCTACTAAAGTGATGTCAAAACAATGGATTTTGGATAGCGGATGCACTAGACATATGTGTGGAGATAAGTCTTAGTTCAAAAGTCTCCAAATAAAGAAGGGTGGAAGAGTTACAATTGGAAATAATGAAACTCTTTAAATTCGTGGTACCGGTTCTATTGGTAATAGTAATATTTTGATTGATAAAGTTCAATATGTCAAAGGTCATACTTACAATTTGCTTAGTGTCACTCAATTGTTTGGTGATGGGCATCTTGTTCATTTTGGCATTGATAAAACTATTATTACTATTGGTACTAACAAAGTCCCCCTAGTTGCTAGAAGGGAAGGAAATATATATGTATTGGACTTTGAGATACAGGAAACAGCATGCTGTTTAGCTGCAATGGACAATGATCCTTATATTTGGCATAGAAGATTGGGACATGCACATATGGACTTGCTCAACAAATTATCAAGCAAGAAACTGGTCAGAGGACTACCCAAAATCAAGTATGCTAAGACAGAGGTCTGTTCAGCGTGCCAATTAGGCAAACAGATTAGAAGTTCACACAAAGCAAAGAAAATGGTATCAACTTTTAAACCTTTAGAGCTTCTGCATTTGGATCTCTTTGGTCCAGAATCTTATAAGAGGATTGGAGGTAAACAATATGGTTTTGTAATTGTTGATGATTATTCTAGATTTACATGGGTATTGTTTCTTCGTACTAAAGATTGTGCTTTTAATGAGTTTGAAAAGCTGATTAAATTACTTGAGAACAAGCTTGATACAAGACTTGTAGGTATAAGAAGTGATAGAGGAGGTGAATTTATCAATAAAGACTTCATTGCTTATTGTGAAGAAAGAGGAATCTCCCATGAATTTTCTGCTCCAAGGACTCCACAACAAAATGGAGTGGTGGAAAGGAAGAATAGGTCACTTCAAGAAACATTAAGGTCTCTATTGCAAGAAAGCAAGCTGCCTAGAAGTTTTTGGGCCGAAGCTGTGAATACAACATGCTATGTGTTGAACCGAGTGATAATCAGGCCTATTTTGGAGAAAACTCCATATCAATTATTGAGGAACAAGAAGCCAAATATCAGTTACTTCAAGATTTTTGCTTCAAAATGTTTTGTGCTCAAGACAATTGGTAGTGATGGTAAATTCGATGCTAAATCTTATGAGGCTATTTTTCTTGGTTATTCTATAACAAGTAGAGCATATAGAGTTTATAATATTTCTAAACGTATTGTTGAAGAATCTATTGATGTCACTTTTTAAGAACCTAACAATGATCTGTCAAGAGATGAGAAAGAATTTGCAGGTGAAAGTGAAAGCATGCAACCTCAAGTTACTGGATCAAATCAGCAAGCTAATAGTACTGCTGAAACTGGAAGTCAGTAAGCTAGAAAGGAGGAAGAGACTAGCAATCAGAAAGCTGGAACTTCAAATCAGCAAGCTGAAGTTGAAGATGCAATTTTTAAAATGGCAAAAATGACTTTGGAAGGTCCTAGAGGTTCAAGGGCTACTGAGAAATTACCTCTCTATGATGGAGAAGATCATTCACCACCAGCAAAGATGAGAAAGACAACTCATAAAGAAGTAGCTCAACATTCTTTACCAAGGTCAACAAGGACGGTCAAGAATCATCCCCCAGAGTTGGTTATTGGTAATATTACAGATGGAATCACTACAAGAAAAGGAAAAGCTAATTTTTGTGCTCATGCTACTTTTCTAGCTCAAGAATGTAACACCCTCACTTTACTATATTAATATACAGGATTTTATATAAGTAAGTAAATATTTTACAGGGAAATTTCAGAAAATTTTGACATGATGTATTCATAAATATAACCACCTGTCCAAATCAACAAAACTAATCCAACTGTATCCAAATCTGCTCACCACATATTATTGACAAAATCATAAAGAAATATAAATTCTAACCAACCAAGACCGCTCACAGGTCACAGTATGAAACAACTACTAATTAACTATTACAACCCGAATCCGAATAAAATAATATACAATTTCTGTGAATAAATAAGGTCACCGTCTAACTAAATATTCAACCTTGACTAGTTCCCAACCACTAACCAATGAGAATTTGTAACCCGAACGTCTCCTCTCGCTGCCTATAGAGCAATACCAACTGATCACTAGTTCCTCTGATCATCTTTAACAACTTGAGAAATAAACAGAAACAAGAGTGAGCCAACAATGCTCAGCAAGTGCAATAGTGATAGCAATTTTAAAATAAATGCTGACAACTCTGATAAACAAAAGGAGTTTCATCTCGTTATTTAAAAGAATCAGTGAGATAAATTTTTAGATTGCCACAAGACCCAACAGTTCACCATTTATAATGTTCAACAGAACTAGAACTGATAAAAGTTCTGATATAAAAATATTACTGAAACGGACTTCCAAAGAGTCAAGAACTAACATCTCAATCGCAGAATATAGATTAGAATTGGATTTTTTTTTTATTTAAAAAGAACATCAAAGTTAGGCTGCTGATCAGTCAGCACTAACCCCGGACAAACGCACACAGCAATGTCCTAGGACAAACGCGCACGACAATGTCCTTAATTGGATCCATGGCACATATTGGCCTTAACGTTCGACCATAATAAGGTCCCACCCCGAAGGGTTTTACGCCCCAAGGGCCATATTTAAAAACATCTCCAATTCTAAATCATCCACACTAGGTGTCGGGACAATCGACAACCTTTGATCTCCAAACAACTGGAAACTCACGTCCAGAATAATAACTCAAGATTAAGAGTTAATAAGAAACAACAACTTCACTTAGTATCGACAAGTTCGATACACTACAGGGAGCAAACGAACAATCAAGATTTTTAAAAGATATCGACAAGTTCGATACCAACTAGGGTGGGGAATATAAAGAATAACAATTCGAATAGGTATCGACAAGATAGATATGAGTATTGAGGAACATTGTCATTAACTTGATTAAAGAGTAATCGACTTGGGCAACGATAAGAGATATAAATTGCAACCAGATTATCACATATGAAATTCTACGCTAGAGCGAGGACATAGGCAAGCCCTATGCTTTTAAGAAAATTTTCAACACATTGCAAGGCTTAACTGACATAAACAATTAAAGTAGTTTAAACAATTATTTGTAAAATAATTTCAGGATAGTTAATCGCAAATCAGTTTGAAGGAAACATTTTCATAAAGGGGTCCACTGGAGAAATTATGTGAAAAATCAAGAATTTTATTAACAGGTATTCGCGGAAATTTTAAACTTGGATTCTCTCTATTTAGAACGTCTTTTAAACATTTTTGAAGAAAATAAAAGAAATAGTATTCAGTTGAGGAATCCAATGCCATAGCTTGAGTAAAGTATTTAAGCGGGAAAGATTATATTTAGGGTTCTTTTAAAAACTTGGTATTCGAATTAGGGGTAGGGAAAATAAACATTTCCATGCTAACTGGGAAATATATCATTTTCTAAACACATGTGACCAAACTACATTATACGACAAAAGGAATAAATTGCATCACTTGAAAGATAAGTGAAGAGCAAACACTTGCCTCGATTCACGGAGTTCTCGACCTTAACATCGATCCGTAACTCAGTTTCACGACATTTCTTTACTTGCTAGCCTTTTATTTGGACCTACTTCCATTTCTACTTCGTAACTCACTGACTTCCACGTCAATACATCCGTCGGCTTTGATACTTGTCCTTCTATTCGTCTTTCTTTTTACCCGTGCACCGCTCTTGGCCATGTCTCCTATTCAAACATTTACAAGGTCAGATACTATTTCAGTATTAACACAAGCAAAACTTATCGTTTGCTCTATTCTACCCATGCGCATCCTATAATGCTTACATATACAATACATATAGACATAATCATTCATATTCACATAATAGTCTCACTATAATCAACTAAGTCACATAAACACGTCACATAACCATTTCAAAACAACACAACCACTTAATATTTAAACTCACAATATATTCTTGAAATAATCCACTGATACATATACTTAAACCCTTAGCAATCATAACACACCTTCAAGTATTGAATTTAAATAAGTTAAATAGGTTTTAAATAGATTTGCAGGGGATTTTTAGAAAATTTCGGCATGAAGTATTCGTTTATCGGACTATGGGCACAGCCCCTCAATATCAATTAAAAACTAAACAACCCTGCTTTTACAAAAATAAAGCTGCCTCAACTTGCAGCAACATAAAGGTAAACAATTAATGAAAAGTACCCGCCCGTACATGCGGCAACTAAACACATAAGAAAATGTATCCGCCCAGACATGCGGCACATAGCACATAATGATTTATATTAACATTAACTACTACTTAAGCTACATCAATGATCATATCACTCACGCATTTTAATGATACACGTGACGATCAATCATTGATATTCGTAAGCCCTAGGGAACAACCCCTAGCACTAACTATTACTTACGCTATATTAATGATCACATCACTCGAGCATATTAATTATACTGGTGATAGTTAATCATTGATATTCGTAAGCCCGAGGAACTAGTTGCAGAGAATTACACAAGTTCTTAAATATGGACATTTAAGACTTGTGACCTCATTACAACTACTCGCAGATAAACACATAATAAAATAAATCTAACAATTAATCGTCGATACATGACATTTGAAAACTACATCAAAACAAACCACACAGCCTTTAGGGCCAGTGGTACTTTTCAGAAACCATTACTTAACATTTATACAAATATACAGTTTTATACAACAACACATCACTTAGTGAATCATTTAATCCCAAGTACTATTTACTACTATCGACACTCAATTAGCCACATATAACCCATCACCAAGTAATTGTCAATTAAGGTATTTAACACATACTTTAACTCGACTTGCGACAATTAGCATATATACATCACCGGAACCATTTACAACAAGTAAACCATATGACTCCAATTATTACACGACGATAATAATTAACAATTAGCAATTAACAATTAATCAACTAATCCGAGCATACATCGGACTCACCATTAATAATAAAAAAAATTAACAATCATAAGGCCCGAGCATATAATCGGACCCACAACTGATCCCAACAATTATACTTAACAATTATACTCCTCCGAATTAAATTTCGGAAATTAATCTAACCACGAAAATTAACACATAAACTCACAAATTAAATCTAATTTAATTACAATTAGCACATAGACTCTCTAAATTACATCACAAAAATTAAAACAATATCATCACAATTTAATCCAATATGAAAATTAAATAATTAAATCAGGAAGAGAGGATACCCTTTCGTTCGGTTTGACCCACCGAAAATCACTCTCCACATCTCTCTTCCTCTCACCTGCCATCTCTCTCTCTCTCTCTCTCTCTCTCTCTCTCTCTCTCTCTCTCTCTCTCTCTCTCTCTCTGCTGCAACTCACCACCACCGGAGTGCTGCTTCGTGCAACCCCAGCCACCACCACCGCGGGTCGCTACCGCCGCGCGGTGGGTCCCCCTTTTGCTGCTCAACCGCGACCTCCTCCCCCACCTGCATACACACAGCCCCCTTTTACACATACATACACACATATATGTATGTATGTATGTATTGCTTAATTGGTTTCAATTCCTCTCCCCCCCAATTCAATTTCTAATCCCTAATTTTCTTTATTCCCCAATTCTTTCTTCTCCCCGTTTTTCTTCTTCGATTTTTTTTTCTAGACTGTTCTTGAAGCTTCTCTACTGGCTCTGTTTTTGTAACTAATGGGCTTAGGCCCAATTCCCTTATATCACTACTTCCCTGATTCCAACCCAATTAAAGCATTACTGATTCGCTTTAAAACTAATAATCGACTATATTAAATCCAATTAAATAAAATATTCAGAAAATTAAACTTTTCATTTTCAAAATGAAGAGTATAAAATTACGAGCACACACATATTTTTAAAATATTTTTCGGATCAAAAATGAAATAAATATGAATTTTCAAAGTTTTGATCCTTTAAATACAATAAAACTCTTAAAATCATTTTAAAATACCGAAACATCCCAATTAATTCACCCAATAATTTTAAAAACTAAATAATATTATAAAGATAATATTACAAAAGATTTCATGATTTTTAATCCCTCCGATAATTTTATAAAATTTACAGAGGATCAAAAATACATGATTTAAATATACTTAAATCCTCAAAAATAAAAATAAAAATAAAAATACACCAATCTTCATAGCTTACCCAAATCATCAAATAATCACATAAACAGCATCTCACACACATTTCACCTTTACAACAATATTCACATAATATAATTTATAACTTATAATAAATAAATATTATTAAAAACCGAAATTTTCTAGGTCGTTATATCCTTCCCCCCTTAATAGGATTCTGTCCTCAGAATCAATCTTAAGGACACTAGTAACAATTCCCGTTAAACATCTTACTTCCACTTCCCAGGTTGCACTTTCAACTCTAGGATTTCGTCACAATCTCTCATACTTTTATAAGCTCATTCCATGAGCCTTCAATTCCCGTAATAACCTTAAGCTTTGGTTTCCGAGTCTTTTTAACTCTAAACGCTTATCACACAAGCACCAATATCTTTTCCCCGAAAATCAATGATTTTTTTTCGTATAATGAACTACACCCTGCGCCAAAACTATATTACCACGCCAATCCTTCGCAATAATACCACCGTGCAATTTGCCTTAATTTATAACGACCTACACTTGGTATAATTTCCCACGCTTTACTTATAACCACACGATTTCAAATAGAATTTCGAGAAAAGAATCTCAAGAAATCCTCCGATCGCCTCCAATCCACTTTTCAAGTACTGTGTTAATCGAGAAGGGAATAATTAAAAAGTTTCTTTCTGTCTTTGGTCCCATATTTTTACCGAGTACCCAATCGGGAAACTTAATATCATTTCATCCATTCTCTGTCGCATCTTTGCAACCGAATACTATGACCAACCACATACGTCCTTAGATGGCCTAATTCAATTAACAACTCGATTTTTCACTCTTATAAAATATTTCGGTTTGCTAAGTCTTTTGAAGTATAGCCTTGATCATTTACAGATCTTGATAACTAACATACTCGTCACCTTGACTGTGACTTCACTCAATACCAAAACAAAGTTGAAATGAGTTCAATCTATAATATTAATTCTTCTGAGGTCACAACCTTATTCGATATTAATCATGAATCAATTCTTAACAAGCTCTCGTTTTTATCAACATGATCCTTCCACTTAACATGCATCATCACTTTTTGATATATCTTAAAACAAAATCTTCCTCAATTAAAACTTTGAGAAAAGGAACATCAAGAAATTCCCCGATCGTTCTTACTCCTCTTTCACGTGCAATGTTACTTGAGAAGGGAATAATCGGAAACTTCTATCCATCCTTCATCTCATTGTTTCACTGAGTACTTATCCTGGAAAATTAACCCTATATCTTCTATTCCCAATTGCAATTTGAACGTAAAAAACAAGCTCAACTCTTATCGCATGGCATTTGCGCCAGCCACCATTCGGTTTAATACTCAATTTCTACCTTCATACAACATCGGTTTGCTAAAACATTTAAAAGAAAGCCTCAAATATTTTGTTGATTTAAAACAATTTAAAAACCATTTGAACCAACTGAAAATCCTTTTGAAAGATATTTTAGAAAATCATTTTAAGAGAAAACATTTAAAATAATAGGGTTTTAATCAAAAAGCCTTTTGGAACCAAAATATTTTTGAAAATTTAAAAAAATCAATTAGCAAACCATGACCTTGGCTTCGACCTAATTCCTTATGGTACAACATATTAAAACTCGCTTACGACTTCACTGCCTTGCATCCTCAGAGTTTCTTCTTCATAACTTTGCATACTTGGCGAGTCCTCGAATTTGACTCTTTTTGTAATCATCACAATCCACTTTCTGATAACTTCCTTTATAATCGCATTGAATTTCCCAATTCTTTGATAATTATAGCAGTAGTCTTATTACTTTCTTCATAATTCCACCAAGATTGATATGATACTATTTCTGACAAATATTCCCACCTTTCCAAGCTCATAACACATTGCTTTGACTTTTAACTCTACTACTTGTTATCATACTGCCCTTCTAGTTGCAGCCACAACTTCCCACATTACTCTTAATAAAATCTCTAGGGATTCTACTCCCGAAATCTTATTTCATAATCATGGGATCTCGTTAATTTCTGCTAGTTCTCTTTCTATGGGCAACTACAGTGCCCTTCTCTTCTAACTCCACATCTTCAAGATTCCACATTCTTTGCTTAGCCAATTTCATATATCTTCTATTTAGTCATTTCTGGAAACTTTTTGATTTCTCTGTCTTCCACCTTACCGTCATTTTACTCCATCTCGGTTAACTTCCCACCATCCTTGATAACTATGATTTCTTACACTGGCCTTGCATAAGTCATTTACTCCACATATTCGCCTTATCCCTCTTTTCGGCCTTTAGCAATATCTGTGATAATGTGCTCTTATTCACTGCTCTTTTCCTTTATTCAATTCTTATTAGTCTCAAATCTTGTCTATGTCTTATCGGACCAGTAAATAATCCAATTTGACATGATATATTTGTCTTAGTCACCAAATTCTTAAACTTACATAACCAGTTCTTCGTCAGCACAATTGTAGTTTCAATCATCTAAGTCGTCATCGCGTCTATCTTCACATCTCTTCATCATTAAGAATTTTTTTTTTTAAAATATCGAATTCCTGACAAGGAAGTCAATAAAATGAATGGGGCATCAATTATGAATTTAAACTGAGTTTGTTTGATAAAACTTTTATAAAGGAATTTAACCGAGAGATCAATATGATCTTTTTGAACTATTTTCAGGTTGCATTTATCACTTGGTTAACCACCATAGTACATAAGGATGGCCAGTCCTTAGTAATTTGTGACAAACACAATCAGTTGCGTCCCACTGGACTTCTATCACAAAGATAAAATGTCCCTGAATCCCCTATCTGTATAGGTTGTTCATCTCAGCTGGAATAGAGAAAAATCAAGTATTCATGAGAATATAAGGGATTCAAGAGTTCCAGAAATTTTCAAATAAAGTCAGATCAATTATCCTTTGAAAGATATAGATATTTCTAAAAGAATGGAATTGAATTCGAATAAGTTTGACATACCAAACTCATCATCGTTTGATGTATAAAAGACTTTTCAATAGATGCTTCAAGGGTTGATCAAGCAAACATTCAAGAAATTATTAATTATTCATAATCTCACTCTTGTCGACTAAGCAGTAATATACTTAGCTGCCAAACCGGCCTGACCATAATGAGTTGAATAAACAAGAAGATCTCGATTCATTCTTGATTTTTGAACCGTCACTGTGCAACGAATGCCTCAGCAACGATACCAACCGGGAATTAACTTAGGACGATAATTCAAAGAAAGAATAAAAAATTTCTTAAGCAATGAATTTGAATGAATCGACGATTAAGGATACACAACTACGCTCAACTTCAAATTCTTGCATATAATCGCTTCCCACTTCGCATTCTTAACCTTCTCATACCATCTCCGAAACGTTCGCATCGAAACTAATATCGTTGAAAATTCTAGATTCTACGCAAAATTTCGAGATAACGACCCCCGAACTGATAGCTTCAACTGCCCACTTAGCTTATGCCACTTCGGGTTCGCTGTTTCGCTCATAGCCCAATCCTTAAACGATTCGAACTTCTACTTACACGATATGCCGAAAGACCGTTCAACGTCGCAACGCTTGCCGAAGTATCCTTTCGCGATCTTTATCCTAAGTCGTTCTACCCGACATCTATCTTATACACACACCCTAACCTTTCTATTACTATATCCCAAATTTCCCACCTAATTGTTTCAGTGACTATGACCTGTAGCTCTGATACCAACTTGTAACACCCTCACTTTACTATATTAATATACAGGCTTTTATATAAGTAAGTAAATATTTTACAGGGAAATTTCAGAAAATTTTGACATGATGTATTCATAAATATAACCACCTGTCCAAATCAACAAAACTAATCCAACTGTATCCAAATCTGCTCAGCACATATTATTGACAAAATCATAAAGAAATATAAATTCTAACCAACCAAGACAGCTCACAGGTCACAGTATGAAACAACTACTAATTAACTATTACAACCCGAATCCGAATAAAATAATATACAATTTCTGTGAATAAATAAGGTCACCGTCTAACTAAATATTCAACCTTGACTAGTTCCCAACCACTAACCAATGAGAATTTGTAACCCGAACGTCTCCTCTCGCTGCCTATAGAGCAATACCAACTGATCACTAGTTCCTCTGATCATCTTTAACAACTTGAGAAATAAACAGAAACAAGAGTGAGCCAACAATGCTCAGCAAGTGCAATAGTGATAGCAATTTTAAAATAAATGCTGACAACTCTGATAAACAAAAGGAGTTTCATCTCGTTATTTAAAAGAATCAGTGAGATAAATTTTTAGATTGCCACAAGACCCAACAGTTCACCATTTATAATGTTCAACAGAACTAGAACTGATAAAAGTTCTGATATAAAAATATTACTGAAACGGACTTCCAAAGAGTCAAGAACTAACATCTCAATCGCAGAATATAGATTAGAATTGGAATTTTTTTTAATTTATTTTAAAAAAACATCAAAGTTAGGCTGCTGATCAGTCAGCACTAACCCCGAACAAACGCACACAGCAATGTCCTAGGACAAACGCGAACAGCAATGTCCTTAATTGGATCCATGGCACATATTGGCCTTAACTTCCGACCATAATAAGGTCCCACCCCGAAGGGTTTTACGCCCCAAGGGCCACATTTAAAAACATCTCCAATTCTAAATCATCCACACTAGGTGTCGGGACAATCGACAACCTTTGATCTCCAAACAACTGGAAACTCACGTCCAGAATAATAACTCAAGATTAAGAGTTAATAAGAAACAACAACTTCACTTAGTATCGACAAGTTCGATACACTACAGGGAGCAAACGAACAATCAAGATTTTTAAAAGATATCGACAAGTTCGATACCAACTAGGGTGGGGAATATAAAGAATAACAATTCGAATAGGTATCGACAAGATAGATATGAGTATTGAGGAACATTTTCATTAACTTGATTAAAGAGTAATCGACTTGGGCAACGATAAGAGATATAAATTGCAACCAGATTATCACATATGAAATTCTACGCTAGAGCGAGGACATAGGCAAGCCCTACGCTTTTAAGAAAATTTTCAACACATTGCAAGGCTTAACTGACATATACAATTAAAGTTGTTTAAACAATTATTTGTAAATTAATTTCAGGATAGTTAATCGCAAATCATTTTGAAGGAAACATTTTCATAAAGGGGTCCACTGGAGAAATTATGTGAAAAATCAAGAATTTTATTAACAGGTATTCGTGGAAATTATAAACTTGGATTCTCTCTATTTAGAACGTCTTTTAAACATTTTTGAAGAAAATAAAAGAAATAGTATTCAGTTGAGGAATCCAATGCCATAGCTTGAGTAAAGTATTTTAGCGGGAAAGATTATATTTAGGGTTCTTTTAAAAACTTGGTATTCGAATTAGGGGTAGGGAAAATAAACATTTCCATGATAACTGGGAAATATATCATTTTCTAAACACATGTGACCAAACTACATTATACGACAAAAGGAATAAATTGCATCACTTGAAAGATAAGTGAAGAGCAAACACTTGCCTCGATTCACGGAGTTCTCGACCTTAACATCGATCCGTAACTCAGTTTCACGACATTTCTTTACTTGCTAGCCTTTTATTTGGCCCTACTTCCATTTCTACTTCGTAACTCACTGACTTCCACGTCAATACATCCGTCGGCTTTGATACTTGTCCTTCTATTCGTCTTTCTTTTTACCCGTGCACCGCTCTTGGCCATGTCTCCTATTCAAACCTTTACAAGGTCAGATACTATTTCAGTATTAACTCAAGCAAAACTTATCGTTTGCTCTATTCTACCCATGCGCATCCTATAATGCTTACATATACAATACATATAGACATAATCATTCATATTCACATAATAGTCTCACTATAATCAACTAAGTCACATAAACACGTCACATAACCATTCAAAACAACACAACCACTTAATATTTAAACTCACAATATATTCTTGAAATAATCCACTGATACATATACTTAAACCCTTAGCAATCATAACACACCTTCAAGCATTGAATTTATATAAGTTAAATAGGTTTTAAATAGATTTGCAGGGGATTTTTAGAAAATTTCGGCATGAAGTATTCGTTAATCGGACTATGGGCACAGCCCCTCAATGTCAATTAAAAACGATACAACCCTGCTTTTACAAAAATAAAGCTGCCTCAACTTGCAGCAACATAAAAGTAAACAATTAATGAAAAGTACCCGCCCGTACATGCGGCAACTAAACACATAAGAAAATGTATCCACCCAGACATGCGGCACATAGCACATAATGATTTATATTAACATTAACTACTACTTACGCTACATCAATGATCATATCACTCACGCATTTTAATGATACACGTGACGATCAATCATTGATATTCGTAAGCCCTAGGGAACAACCCCTAGCACTAACTATTACTTACGCTATATTAATGATCACATCACTCGAGCATATTAATTATACTGGTGATAGTTAATCATTGATATTCGTAAGCCCGAGGAACTAGTTGCAGAGAATTACACAAGTTCTTAAATATGGACATTTAAGACTTGTGACCTCATTACAAGTCCTCGCAGATAAACACATAATAAAATAAATCTAACAATTAATCGTCGATACATGACATTTGAAAACTACATCAAAACAAACCACACAGCCTCTAGGGCCAGTGGTACTTTTCAGAAACCATTACTTAACATTTATACAAATATACAGTTTTATACAACAACACATCACTTAGTGAATCATTTAATCCCAAGTACTATTTACTACTATCGACACTCAATTAGCCACATATAACCCATCACCAAGTAATTGTCAATTAAGGCATTTAACACATACTTTAACTCGACTTGCGACAATTAGCATATATACATCACCAGAACCATTTACAACAAGTAAACCATATGACTCCAATTATTACACGACGATAATAATTAACAATTAGCAATTAGCAATTAGCAATTAATCAACTAATCCGAGCATACATCGGACTCACCATTAATAATAAAAAAAAATTAACAATCATAAGGCCCGAGCATATAATCGGACCCACAACTAATCCCAACAGTTATACTTAACAATTATACTCCTCCGAATTAAATTTCAGAAATTAATCTAACCACGAAAATTAACACATAAACTCATAAATTAAATCTAATTTAATTACAATTAGCACATAGACTCTCTAAATTACATCACAAAAATTAAAACAATATCATCGCAATTTAATCCAATATGAAAATTAAATAAATAAATCCGGAAGAGAGGATACCCTTTCGTTCGGTTTGACCTACCGGAAATCAATCTCCACATCTCTCTTCCTCTCACCTGCCATCTCTCTCTCTCTCTCTCTCTCTCTCTCTCTCTCTCTCTCTCTCTCTCTCTCTCTCTCTCTCTCTCTCTCTCTTTGTGCTGCAACTCACCACCACCGGACTGCTGCTTCGCGCCACCCCGGCCAGCCACCACCACCGCGGGTCGCTACCGCCGCGCGGTGGGTCCCCCTTTTGCTACTCAACCGCGACCTCCTCCCCCTCCTCCACACACACAGCCCCCTTTTACACATACATACACACATATATGTATGTATTGCTTAATTGGTTTCAATTCCTCTCCCCCCCAATTCAATTTCTAATCCCTAATTTTCTTTTTTCCCCAATTCTTTCTTCTCCCCGTTTTTCTTCTTCGATTTTTTTTTCTAGACTGTTCTTGAGGCCTCTCTACTGGCTCTGTTTTTGTAGCTAATGGGCTTAGGCCCAATTCCCTTATATCACTACTTCCCTGATTCCAACCCAATTAAAGCATTACTGATTCGCTTTAAAACTAATAATCGACTATATTAAATCCAATTAAATAAAATATTCAGAAAATTAAACTTTTCATTTTCAAAATGAAGAGTATAAAATTACGAGCACACACATATTTTTAAAATATTTTTCGGATCAAAAATGAAATAAATATGAATTTTCAAAGTTTTGATCCTTTAAATACAATAAAACTCTTAAAATCATTTTAAAATACCGAAACATCCCAATTAATTCACCCAATCATTTTAAAAACTAAATAATATTATAAAGATAATATTACAAAAGATTTCATGATTTTTAATCCCTCCGATAATTTTATAAAATTTACAGAGGATAAAAAATACATGATTTAAATATACTTAAATCCTCAAAAATAAAAATAAAAATAAAAATACACCAATCTTCACAGCTTACCCAAATCGTTAAATAATCACATAAACAGCATCTCACACACATTTCACCTTTACAACAATATTCACATAATATAATTTATAACTTATAATAAATAAATATTATTAAAAACTGAAATTTTCTAGATCGTTATAAAGAAGAACCTAAAAATGTCAATGAAGCATTAGAAAATGAAAATTGGATTATGGCTATGCAACAAGAATTGAATCAGTTTGAAAGATGTGATGTCTATGAACTTTTCAAGCCACCAGAAGATGCTTCAATCATTGGAACAAAATGGGTGTTCAAGAATAAAGTTGATGAATTTGGCACCGTTACTCGAAATAAAGCAAGGCTTGTGGCTCAAGGATATAATCAACAAGAAGGCATTGACTTTGATCAAACTTATGCTCCTGTTGCTCGTTTGGAATCAATAAGGATGCTTCTTACCTATGCATGTTTCAAGATATTTTAGCTATATCAAATGGACGTGAAGAGTGCGCATTTAAATGGCTTGCTGGAAGAGGAAGTTTATGTCAAACAGCCTCCTGGATTTGAACATGAACAGTATCCAGACTATGTGTTCAAGCTAAAGAAGGCTCTTTATGGTTTAAAGCAGGCTCCTAGAGCTTGGTACAAAAGGCTTAGTAAATTTCTTCTCAAAAATGGATTCATTCGAGGTAAAATCGATCCCACATTATTTATTAAACAAAATGGTAAAGATATTCTTGTTGTATAAATATATGTGGATGATATTATTTTCGGATCTACTAATGAATTGCTGTGTGAGTGGTTTTCTAAGTGTATGCATAGTGAATTCGAAATGAGCATGATGGGTGAGCTCAATTATTTCTTGGGGCTTCAAATCAAGCAATCTAAAGATGGAATATTTGTGCATCAATCTAATTACACTCAGAATTTACTCCAGAGATTTGGCTATGAGGATGTCAAGCCAAAATCAACTCCTATGACTCAAAATAGCAAGCTGACTGCAGATGAAAATGATAAGGCTGTTGATATCAAAAGGTATCGAGGTATGATTGGATGCTTATTGTATTTGACTGCTTCTAGACCTGATATCATGTATAGTGTATGTGTTTGTGCAAGGTTTCAATCCAATCCTAAAGAGTCTCACTTAAATGCAATTAAAAGAATTTTTTGATATTTAAGTGGTACCATTTCTCTTGGTTTGTTTTATCCTATCACAAATACTTTTGATCTTGTTAGGTATAGTTATGCAGATTATGCAGGTTGTCAAGTTGATAGAAAAAGTATTAGTGGTGTTTGTACATTTCTTGGACAAAGCTTGGTTTCATGGCAATGAAAGAAACAAACTTCTGTAGCTTTATCCACGGTCGAAGGAGATTATCTAGCAGCTGGTAGCTGTTGTTCTCAGATTCTTTGGATGATTCAAACACTAAGGGACTTTGATATCAAGTGTGGAAAGATTCCAATAAATTGTGACAACACTAGCACCATCAATATTTCGAAGAATCCGGTGAATCACTCAAGAATGAAGCATATTGATGTTCGACACCATTTCTTGAGAGATAATGTTGTAAAGGGAAAGATTGAGTTGGTATTTGTTCCAACGGAGTTTCAACAAGCTGATATTTTCACAAAGCCTCTTGCTAAGGAAAAATTTTCAATTATTCCACTGCAACTTGACATGTGTTCTATGTGAATCAGCATGCTGAATAGTATAAGCTGGTCAGGTTAGCTTACCATTTGTTTACATTGTTTGTTACAATTGGTATACTATTTGCTCGTACTTCTAGCTTACCATTGTAATTTTTTTTTTTTTGTGTTTTAATTGCTGCATCTAATTTGAATTTCTTCGTGTTTTTGATTTTTACTTGTTGATAAGTTGTTTACACGATAATGTTTATCTATTTTTTTAAGTTGTTATGAGAGTTTATCTGGTTTGGTTAGATAAAGTTTATTTTGAATTTTTGGGATTAGAAGACTTGGCTAATGTAGCACCAAAGGATGATGAAGAACAGAACACTGATACAACTCAGACAAAAGTTGATGCTGTGGACAAGACTCCTAAAGACTCTTAATTTTTGATGAATTAAGGGGGAGAATAATTAGGAGAATTTGTTTATGTTTTAATCATGTTTTGTTCTGATACTTTATGTTATCTGGTACTTTATGTGGTTTTATGTGGTTTTTATGTTGACTGGATTACGTGGATGGATATTTGCTGGTATTTGTTTGAATTGGATTGTTTAATGTTTAAATTTTTTTTTTATGAATATGTTGTGTTTATTAGATTAGTGTTTTATATCTAATTTGAGATGCAGGGATTTAGGGGGAGTTATTTTTAATTCTCCTAAATTAATGTAATCATCAAAAAGGGGGAGATTGATACTCCTTAGGTTTTGATGATCACAATCAGCAAACCAATTGGCTTGATAGTAGATATAAAACAGCATGCTATTTGTATATGTACTAACTTGGTTTTGCAGGGCAAAATAGCTTACTGATTGTATAATCAGTATGTCATAAACAGCAAGCCAAATTTGAAGTATAGTGACAATTGGCAAGCTATTTGCACAGAGGCAGTTCACAATCAGCACGCCAAATGTCAGCAGTCCAGAAAGATAAGGAATGCGGATTTGAAGGAGTTTTTATAGGAATGGACTCTATAACAGTTGTAAGGGTTATTGAAATAAGGAATACATATTTCTATATGTATGAGCTTATTTTATTCAAATCTTTTCATTCAAAATAGATTTCCTTAATTATAGGAGTTTGTTTTCAACTAAAACTCTTATCCTTTTATAACAAAATCTCTTATACATTTTTACATCTTATATTATTTTGAAGAACTGATCTTACACGACTTATTCTTTCTTCTTCTTCTCTCTAACGTTAACTTTAACGTTGTAAACAAATTTAACAAATTAAACGATTGAATTGGATTCAAACGTTGAAGAATTTGTTGGATTGGTTTATGACCGTTTGTGTTAAGTATTTAAACACTTGTTCTTAGTTCATTTTTTGGTTGCTGAAAATACAAGAACTTCAAGAACATACACAACTCGGTTTACTTTGTAAAATCTTTCTTGATTCTCTCGAGCTCATATATATAAATATATATATATATCGTATTGTTTGTTTAGAGAATCTATAGTTTGAGTTGTATTAATTATTGATTGTATTGTTCGATTATAATTGTTAGTTGTTGGATACTTGGCTTGGGTCAGTAGGGATTCGAGATTATTGCTAGAGAAGTATACTAGGGTAGTATAGCTTAGAGAGCATAATCTGTTTCAGGTCTTTCAACAAGCCATTTGTATCAACAGCTGGGTGTGAGGGAGATATATTGTTGTATCTTGTAATTAGATTAGTTTGATCAATAATATATTCTCTTACCAAGTTGGTAAGGGACCAGGACGTAGACCATAGTGGATTAGGGGTCGAACCTGGCTAAAAGTTTGTGGTGTTCTTTATTTTTCCTGCACCTTACTTATTGTCTTTACATTCAGCATACCACTTACATTCAGCATACCATTTGTATCTGTGAAAATCGAAATTAGTAAGTTGTTTCTGGTAAATTGTTAAAATTGGATATAGTTAGCCATTTACACCTATTCACCCCCTCTAGGTGTGCATTTTCACTACTCTTTCTTTTAACCCACGTTTTCATGTCCTTTTTTTCCATTTTCATTTTTCAACGTGTCTTTAGAGTTTAAGAGAACATTTGATATAGAATAATCAACAAAAGGTAAAGGAATGGTTTTTTGTGCCTTTAAGGTGTGCTATGTGATTTTTTGGATCAATTTTAGTGTAATTTTGATGTTGTCTTTTTGATGATTTGGGTAATATAGGTTGTGCTATTGTTATTGTCATATTTGTAATTGACAATTATTTATTTTATAAATATAGAATTTTAAAATATAATTTTATTTTGTTGAAATTTATTGATCTTGATTTACATGTCTAACCAAAGGCACCCATTTGGTTAGAAGTGAATCACCTTTTATCAAAATTCATATAAGTTTTAATATATTTAATTCAATGTCCCTTGAAGTGATTCATAGACTTATTTATTTCTTATTGGATTTGGTTGGGTGACCGCAGGTTTAATAGCAATGAAAAAGACTAAAATTTAAATTTCAAAAGGAAGTTTTGGAGCAACCAAGAGGCAAAAAAGAAGAAGAAAGAAAGTATGCGGCAACAATTGATGAACAGCCGATGATAGTGGGGACTCACAAAAGCAACAAGTAGTTTTGCTTATTTTTCAGTAGCGATTTGTAAAGCGATGTATTTTTTGTTTTTTGAGAGTACTCTTTTTCCTCTTGAGCTTTTTACCATAGGGTTTTGCTCTTGTGGGGTTTTAACGAGATCTTTTATGGGGTTCTTACTTTCAAATTTGAAGATTTTATTGTCTAAACGTCCGGGGACAATATGCGTTTCGGTTAGATGATAAATTTCCTTGAATAAATATATCTCTTTTGTATAAATATTATATTTCGGTACAATTCATGAATTAATAAATTCCTCTTTATCAAAAAAAATAAAACAAAGGGTAAAGGAAATCAATTAAATTTATTCCCTTTGTTATTAGGAGTGTTTATCTTCATACAAAATGCCATTCCATTTTTTCATTTTTGATATTTTATTGCAAAAAAAAGTCTTTTAATCCCATTCCGCAGCTTCCCGTTTGGAATTTGTCTTCCCTTTCTTCACATGCTTTTATTTTTAGTAGACATATTTTTCTTAATATCATATTTTATGTAATTTTTTTATTACACATATTAAATGGTATTAATGTTGGTTTTTTCAAAAAAGATATTTTATTTTAGAATATATAATAAGGAAATTTTAATGAAAAATATTAGTTGATACTATAGATACTTGCAATTTATAAAATTATAAAATGTCACTATTTGAATTTTAACCAAATAGACACAAACATAAATACGTCATTATTTATTTTATTTCCGGAGTGGAACTAAACAAACAAAATAATTCAGCTTTAATTCCTTTTTTTTCTTCTTGGTTGTACTTGGAAACTCTATTTCATTTTTCTGGCACGAATCCCATAATTTATCTTAGTATATATGATTTATTTCATTTATCAACCCTTTTTTTTTATAGACAAGACAATATATTAATCAAGGTCTTAAATACCTATACATAGGCCTGTCAACGGGTCGGGTTTGGATCGGATCGACCTAAATCCATATCCATATTCATTTATTTTTATCGGATTTGGATCGGATCGGATCACACCTCGGATATTTCAGAGGTCGATCCATATCCAATCCATTTAGTTTAATGGATAAACGGTTCGGATGTCGGATATCCATTGCTCCATTTATTTTTTAAAGTATAAAAACATTAATTACAATTAATGTATGTGAAAAAATTAGTAAAATTTGAAAAGTTACAATCTAGAATTTATGTATAAATTTAAGTAGCAATCAAAAATTTAAACTACTTTAGTAATTTTATTATTCAAACACAATGTTTAAATTATTAGTTCCTGATTTACCTTTCCCAACAAATGATTTTTTACAGTGCTTACATAAAGCTTTATCATTCCCATTAGCATCTGTATACTTTGTGAAGTAAAACAAAAATTAATGCAAAAAATACATATTAGATCAAAATCACTTGGATCATTACCCATGGTATTATAACTTCCGTTAGCCTAAAAAAACAAAAAACACATATTAAATCAAAATCAGATTATAATCATCATCATTAAGAAACTATAAGAAAGAATCACTAAATTAAAGTACCATGATTAAGATTTAAGAATGAAGACGCGATATCTTGCTAATCAAACAAAAATATAATGACGTTAAATTTTGGAGGATGGAGCCTGGAGTTGTGCATGGAAGAGTAAGGAAATATTAGATTAGGTATAAGGCTTAGGGTTTTCAATAAATTAACTTATTATAATATAAAATATTTTGAAAATTATATTATATATAATATATAATATATTATTATATAATTAAACGGATCGGGTCGTGGATAAACGGATCGGATCAACCTAAATCCATATCCAATCCATTTATTATTTGGATCGTTCTTATCGGATCGGGTTCCGGATCGGATATTTTTTAGGTCAATCCATATCCATTTAAATCAGTGTGGATCGGGTCGGATATCCGATCCATTGACAGGCCTACCTACACATACATAATCAAGGTCGTAAATACCTACACATAAGTTTAGCGAGCATACGCATGTATACTTTCTCTTTTCTCTCAAATGAGATTCGGCCGATCTCCATAAACTCCGATCTCCTCCTTCTTCCTTCTCCCTCCTCTCATTCTCCAACCAAGCCTTTACCCACCGTCATAGTTCCCTTTCATCCCTCCATAAATCGGATTTTTTTCCTAAAAATTTTGAAAAACCCATTCGAGTTCTTTTCAGACCTGTTTTGATTTAGAACTCGAAATATCAAATAAACACATTTCTTAGGCTCAAAATCTTCTTCTTAACATCATATCAAAATTTGGTGTCAATCCGAGATCTTCGACTTTTCGAATTGCATCACCTTGGGCGAAGTAACGTTTTATGCGTATGTATGTCTCTCCTTTTGGAGTGGTCCGTATGTTTTAGTATGTTTTGTTTTGTCTTGTAATTTTCATCCTTCGAGAATGTTTCAATTGATGTCTCGAGAGATATGGAAAGGCCGCAACGAGGCTGGGGCAGTGATGATTATTGCAAGAGCTCACCTTTCACAACAGGAGAGTGTTCATCCTTTTGGAGTTTCCACTTACGGCATGTCTATAGCTGGTTCCTGGAAAGTAGATAGATGGGGTGTAGTTTCTCCATATGAACACTGGGCTACCAATGGTTCTTACGTGTTAAGGTCATTTGTGATACTACTGTATTCAGGGATGGTGCAATTTGGATTTATTGGGTTGTCTTTGATTTCATTTTCAGTTAAAAGAATATTTCAATTCTGTTTTGTCAAACGGTCAGGGAACAAATCAACTAAGTGTTTTAGCTTGCCTTTGTTTTTCAACCTGGTCGTATCGCAAGTTGGGGGTTTGTCCCGGCTATGTGTTTGTTCTAATTAATGAAAACTGTTATTTTTTCTGGCAAAAAAAAATACCTACACATACATACCTACACATATATATTTTAAAATAATATTTTATATATAATTTTTACATAAGATAAATATAAAATAGTTTCAAATTTTATTTTCACAAGACTTGAGCACACTTGATTCTTTCTGACGTATTGATTTAAGACTTGACTAGTAAAAATTTAATATTTAAATATTTTTAATTTTATTAAAAAATTACACGAAACACGACACGAAATGTACACGAAATGAAGGTACACGAACATGAAATGAAATGAATCCTTAACAGGTCTTTTTGGATTTGGCATTACGTATACGAAACACGAATGTACACGACACGATAGTATACGAAATGAACGAATTGCCATGTCTAACTCCAGCTTCTCCTAAACACTCCGTGTCTCCGTCCTCAATATCTTCATCATATACTGCTTCGAACAGCTCCCCAACCGGATCGAGTCCCGTATCACCACTCCAGATTTCCTTGACCCTACAAAAAGGCTTGGTGATTGTTCGCACAAAATCACGCAAGCGTACGCGGTCACAAGTAATATAAATAAAGTTGACTTCGTTCCCACTGAGACTGGTAAATTTTAGAATATACACATATGCAACAATGTATGATCTCTATTCACTGCTAAGACAAGTATCAAATTTGGATTTTAAATATCTAAGAAGCAATTTAACAATATTAAGATCTAATTAACTAACGTGGCTTAAAACTGTATTACTTATGAGAAAATAAACATGGGATCCTAACTTCATTAAATACTTTGTCTAGAGTTGATACCTTTAATCAAAGTATGTGATGGTTATGATATCTGATCGGACAACACGAATCAAGTATAGGCTACCTGTCAGTATACGAATACCAAACTACTCAAACATCCACAAAAGAGATAGAAGTTGGGTAAACACCAATTATGTTTAGACCCTATATGTCTATAAGATTTGAAAACATAACAGTTTAAGAACAAGTTATCCATTAAGATCACATATGGCAGCATAAGATGGTTAAAATTACGCTACAAATCATGCATGTCAAAACATCCATAAACCTATGCTAGCATGGCAAGTTCTAAATCTCAATATCCATTGTCGCTTTAATAGAGATTACAATACAATTTAGATGTTAGCTACGCATCTAAAAGCATTAAGTATAACCATACGTGGATATCAATAATTCATCACACACAAATCTTTAAAGCAAACAAACTACTAAACTACATAGATAAATCTGTTAGAATCCCATGACAACGATTAGTTCATAATCGAACGGCTCGTCATCATGGGATCTAGAGATAACATGATGTAAAACAAGGTCTGAATAATAATAATAATGCTAGAGTAATAGAGTTAAGAAAACAAATCCAAAAACATCCAAGAGTATCGCCTAATTAGAAGAAATAGAAAGATGAAGAAGATCTAGATCTCCGTTGCTTGTCACGAGCGTTGGGAATCCTTCTCCAAGTCTCTCTCGTCTCCCTCTGATAAAAACGTGTTTCTTCTGATGACTAAAGGTGTTTATATAGCCATGGGAGTCTTGGACAGCATGGAAATACCAAAAATATCGAATTTTAGTTGAAACAGGATTTTTCCCAGGCGGTCACCGCGCGGCTGCGCGGTCCAGCAGCGCGGCTGCGCCTTCCAGCTTCTCCCCTGCTCGGCTGCGCATTCCAGCAGCGCGGCTGTGCTCCCACCTACTGCCAATTTTCTGATTTTTCTTTAGAATTAAAGAAAATTCCGAAAGCTTCGCGTGGACTATAAGATCGCTGAATTCAGACTTCTAGAACTCCAGATATGGCCAAAACAGTGTAGACTGCGCAACCTACCCGGAAAATCCGAATTTTCCATAAATTAGTCTCTAACTCTTGTTATTTAAACTCCAAATCCTCCTTTATTATACTTCCTTGATACTTCTTTTCTTGACGTATCTCTGGCCTGCTTCTGACCTCCTGTTTCCGAGCTAAATTCCACCACAATTATGTCATTAAACACCACCAATGCCTCCAACTATTAGTTCTGCAAAACTCAATGAAAACACATTAAACACACCACATACTTGAGGTCAAATAATCAATTTAAGCCGATACGAAGCATTCCAAGTGGATATAAAATCCACTTATCGGTGATAATTACCATCCTGTCATACTTCTTCGCACCATGTCTGGCTAAGTACCTGGCCAAGGTAAAAGAATCTGCATCTAACTTATTATCGAGAACTCCATCAATAAAAGAAGACTATGTTAAAAGATTGTGATGAACACATCACCTCTACACTCATTAATTTATAGCCTCAATACAACCCTTTGCATGTATTTCAATATTCAATAAATGATCTCTCCTGTAAACGTTTGGTGTTCCCGTGGTTTGACTCCCTAATACTACTAAATTTAATTACACAACTAAAGAAACCACTTTAAAAAAATAACTCAAGCTTAGCATTCAATAGAAACACGAGAAAATAGCCCACAAAATGACCCCAAAACCTCATGAGAAGTATACTTAAAGCTCAAAACTATAACCAACCATGCACCAAGAAATCTAACAAAACCCAAAACTAACACCAACCTTGCACCATATAACTTTATATACGTTCTTGTTTTGCCAAATCGTCTGTACCAACGTTTAAATCCCTCCCAATATATTTGAAGATTAAATTAGGCTTCGTAGTAATATTCTCAAAATAATTGTCATGAGAAAAAATATTACGACTTAAAGCAGCTTTAATCTTGCTAATATACACACTTCTTCACTATCTACAAAACAAGGGCAGTTAGCATTGACTAAATGACTATTAGAGATTGCTTCAACTATATGTTGTACTGCCTGTAATTCAGCCTGAAAAGAAGAAACTACCTTAACTGGATTTGAGAAAATGAACACTAAATTGTTATTAGCATCCTTCAGGTAACCCCCAATGCTTGCTGAAATCGAACCATTACTTTCTAATTTGAAAGAACCACCTGTAAAATGATAGTATTTAGCATCTTTATGCATCAATTCTCCGGGGAGAATTTTATTATTATTGTTGATAGCTCCCCAGGGTTGAAAATCCATAATACAGAACAATCATTCCCCGGCAATTTCGAAGCTTGACACCATTTTCGCACCCTTAGTTTTATAAGTAAAAAAAACCTCCTCCTCAAAACAATAACTTCAAAAAGTTTAATGTTTCTATTAAGCCACAAAGACTGCACAATGGATGCTAAGACTACACCCCATCCAACTGTCAGATTTAAGCAATTAGACCAGTTTAGACATGCCGAAACATTAAACTTTGCCAACCTAAACTGAATTTATTTATTAAAAGGGTTTTGGCCCATTTTGGCACAAGTTTAACAAAAAATGCCCAAAATAGCACTTTCTTAAAAGCTGGCTCTTCAGTAGCACATTGGTAACGCATATACAATATGCGTTATGGTAAAACGCATATATAGCTTGCGTTTAGACCCATATAGTGCTGGCAGAATCAAATAACGAAACACACATGTGCGTTTGGCTCGTATTCACGCAATCTATATATATGTTTTTGTGTAAACGCAAGCTATATATGCATTTTTTTGTGATGTAAACGCATGTATGTAATGCGTTGAGGCGAGGGAGCAACTTGTCTGGTCTTGCGGTGCACACATAACGCATTTATTGTATGCATTTTACTCACAATGCACAGCTAGTATTTGTTCAAAAAACAAAGTTAACGCATTTGAAGTATGCGTTATGGTAACGCATTTGTATCCTGCGTTTTGTATGTGCCATTGAAGGACCAGTTTTCTATGTGTGCTGTTTTGGACATTTAACCCTAATTTTGTGCCATTTTGGGCATTTTCTCTTATAAAAATGTGTTTGATAAATAAACTATGTTGAGTCGGACTTTACACATATTTATCCAGACTTGCTTAATTTAATCAAAAATTGACATATTTTGTAATTTTTAAATATTTATTGTTAGCAATTTAAAAGAAAATTCATACTCCAATTTTTCTTTTTTATTCTAGGATTGTTGAATATTGAATAAAAATACCATGAATAGCGGTTATGATATCATAATACTCCTACTTGTGTTCATTTGGTACCTATTTGCAAATTTTAGTAATGTTTAATAAAATTGGGCATTTTCGTATAAATAATTGAGATTTTTATATATTTATATTTATTATTTATCGAACTCAAGTTAAATTTTTAAAAAATATCACAATATTTAGTAAATTTATTACAAATTTTCAATTGTTAATATGGTAAATTATGAAATTTTAGTTGATGATGTGAATTTTTAAAGTTAAAAAAAAGAGAGACAAATATCAAAATTCTTTAGCCAGAGAACTTTGGCCCTCACCTACCCTACATTCACGGTGAACCATCTACCGCATCTTCTTAAAATTTTTATGAAAATACAGTGTTTTGTGTACCATCTCCGGTTCTTGTTACGATATTCCATGTTCCGTGTCTTTCAAACATGACATACGATATACCGTGACAAAGGCAGTCACGTTGAATCATCTTCCATATTACCTGTTATACGTTACACGCAACACCGTAACACGCTGTCCCTGCACACGAAATGTCATTCGGGAGGCATTTATGGACCTCCATCAAAATGGGACATTTAGGGCGGCCATCACCCAAAAAAATTGGTTATGTAAATTCATCACATTTGTTTTTTCATAATCAATTATACTGAGACACATGGTAGTATGAATTTTCTTTT
The DNA here is from genome assembly GCA_036435485.1 of Saposhnikovia divaricata. Lineage (NCBI taxonomy): Eukaryota > Viridiplantae > Streptophyta > Magnoliopsida > Apiales > Apiaceae > Saposhnikovia > Saposhnikovia divaricata. The sequence continues at coordinate 57,892,535 of CM071597.1, read as the reverse complement.
GAGAATCAATTTGAAATTCCTATTATTTTTCTAAATTTATTTATCGTTATTTTTTGAAGTAAAGCACCACTTTCATTACTCAAAATTCACATCATACATCATCAACTCCAACACTTAACGTGGAGAAGACATAAAATCCATATAACAATTTAACTCACAAGAAAAAAGAAAAATGAGTCACTGTATGAACCGTCCTATTAGCTAACCTTTTAACATGTGCAAGACTAAGACCACTATGAGATGTTAATTTTTGCCGACAATCATCAATAACATGACCTAACTCTAGTTGGTAAGGAGTTCCTTTGATAATCATTTGAACCACAGTGAAAGAGTCGGATTCAATACACACCTAACTACCTGATAACTCCCACTGCTGACTATCGACCCCGATCACTCTTCCGGCGGTGCCTTCACCTAGGTTGGGAGCCTGCAAAATAAAGTTTCCCGGGGGTGGTGGCCATCAAGAACCTCCAGCGTGAGAGTAAGTATCAAAATAATGATAATCAGGCAACTAGTAATTAATTGAGAGAGATGATGTTATTATATGTATGAGTGAGATGTATTTGTGTTGTTTTAGAGTGTAAAAATGTGTTTGTGTAAAATTTCAAAGACATTTATGTATAGTGTGGCCATCTTCCCATTGTTGCTACAGTGTGAGGTATGGCCTTACCTTGTATTGTGGTGATGGGTAATGTAAAGCATAATGTAATGTAATATGTAATAGAGGATATATATAACTCAACTAGGATAAAAGATATATAATATTAAATCTATACAGGGATCGTGAAATTTGAAGAACATGCACCAACAAGGATCAAGTCGCTGAAAGAAGTTCATTAACATGTTCAAGCCTCAGTGACAGAATAAGATGTACAGATGATTCAGTTGAAGAGCCAAAAAGATTCCATGTATTTACATAATTTGAAGATACTGCTACAGGCTAATCAATTGGAATGTAACGAAGGTGTGAAAATCAAGATCAGTGCTAGTCACTTGTGAACGAGAGCAGCGCACTAAGTGTCAGCACATACGAGAAGGATCAACACATTAATTTATAGAAAGAATTGCTAAAGCCTATTGACGATCAAGGACAGACATAATATTTCAAGGTATTGTCAAAAATTAATTTACTCTCTGAAAATTAAATAAGTAACAGATTAATTAATTATTTATAACAAATAATTAAATTAATCTAGTACTTGAATTATTTTTAGAGATGAATTAAAATAGCAGAATAAAAAAGAAGAAAGAAGCCCAAGAGATAAAAAAATAGTATTACTATGCAAAGTTACTATGCATGGTTACTATGCACGGTTACTATTTGGGGTTGGTGTAATATTGCCCGGTTACTATTTGGGGTTGGTGAAATACTGTCCGGTTACTATTTGGGGGTTGTTGGAATAGTGCTCGGTTACTATTTGGGGGTTGTTGGAATAGTGTCAAATAGTGACTTTCTATAATCTATAAATAGGCCTATTGTATTTCATTTCAAAACACACCTCAACACACAAACCTCTCTTCTCTCTCTTATATCTTCTCTGTGTAATCTGCTAGACAGTCCATCTAGTAGGAAAGCCGGCTTAGCACGCTTTCAGGAAGTGTCGGGTAGAAGGTCCTCGTGCCTAAACTATCCTTAGGAGTGTTCTGTTTTGAAGATAATCCATTGGATTAGAAGTTGTAACACCCCTTCGAGTTTATTATCAATAAAGATATATTCCCATAATTATTTTTTATTTTTGGTAGTATCGTATTCAACCCCCCCTTCTACGATACTTCGGGACCTAACAATTGGTATCAGAGCAAACTTCTTGCATACAAGAAGTCTAAAGATCAAAACCATGGGAAGGAAGGATACAGGTGTGAAGATTCCAATGCTTGACAAAGATAATTACTTTAACTGGAAAGTAAAAATGCACCTTCATCTCTCAGCCATCGATGAAGGCTACGTAGATTGCATAGAGAAAGGACCTCATGTTCCAATGAAGGCCAGCTCTGGGATTGGTCAAGATGCTGGCACTGTAGCTGCTGGAAGGCCTATTCCAAAGAATCAAGCTGAGTACATAGATGAAGACTTGCAGGAGATTCAGAAAGATAGGAAGACCATGAACATTTTGTTCAATGGAATCGATCAAGATATGTTTGATAATGTCATTAACTACACCACTGCTAAGCAAGTGTGGGACATTATCCAAACCATCTGTGAAGGAACTGAGCAGGTCAGAAAGAACAAAATGCAGCTCCTAATACAACAATATGAGCATTTTCACTACTCCTCTGGTGAAAATCTAACAGACATATTTAGTAGATTTCAAAAGTTACTGAATGGTCTAAAGTTGTCTGGGAGAAAATATGAAACAAAGGACTCCAACCTAAAGTTTCTGAGATCTCTTCCTAAGGAATGGAAGCCAGTGACAGTCTCGTTGAGGAACTCTCAGGACTCCAAAGATTTTACACTTAAGAGACTGTATGGCATCTTAAAGACCTATGAGCTTGAAATGCAGCAAGATGAGGAAGTGGAGAAAATCCAGAAGAAAGGTGGATCTGTTGCCTTGGTGGCCAATATTCCAACAATTTTAAGGTGGTGGAAGAATGAAGAGTGTAGAATCCACACTAAGTTCAAAAACTTGTGAAGGTGAAGTTGAAACTAGCAAAGGTAAAAGCAAGATGATTGAAGAACTTGATGCATTAAGTGAGGATGAAGTTGAAGATCTAGATGAGTATTTGGCATTTCTGTCAAAGATATTTTCGAAGCTAAGATTTTCGAAGCCAATTCAAGAAACGCTATCAACCGAACAAGGATGTGGTTGAAAGATCAAAGATCAAATGCTATAACTGTGGAATTGCTGGTCACTTTGCCAATGAATGCATAAAATCCAAAGCTGAGAAATAGAAGAAACAGTTCGAGACTGTTGATTACAAGAAGAAATATTTTGATCTTCTCAAGCAACAAGGGAGAGCATTCATGTCAAAAGACATTTACTGGGCTGCTGGAGGTGACTCAGATGCAGAAGAGGAGTTTATCAATCTTACAATCATGGCAAACGAAACTGATGAAGAAGCTAGCTCAGCAAGCAACCAGGTATTCTCTACAGTCTTAACTGATCTTTCTAAAGCTGAATGTGCTAGCACAATTGATGAAATGTCTATTGAATTGTATAACATGCATGTTACCTTAAAATCACTTAACAGAGAGAATAAGAGGATTAAAGACCTTAATGAAAAGTTAAGTGATAGGAATGCTTTAATAGAAACACAGTTGATTGAGTTTGAAACTCTAAGAAGAGATTGTTTGGACGCTAAAAATGAAATGATTGAGGCTATAAAGAGAGAGGAAGTTTTAAAGAAACAGTTAGTAGAGGAACATAATCTGATTGCTAAGTGGAAAAGATCAACAGTTGTAACTGAGGAAATTTGTAATGTTCAAGGAATTGATTCTTTCTGCAAATTAGCAGAAGCTAAGTTAGATGTTGATAGGGAAGTTACTTCAGACAGTGATTTAGTCGAAAAAGAATGTTCTTTAAGACTTAAGCTTGTTAGCAAAGCAACTTTAACTAAATTGAATAAAAAGTACGGGCCTGTCAATAAGAACTTTGTTAATGGAGAATGTAGCAATACTGAATCAGCTGAGAAAAGAAACATAGGCAACTTGTCCCACAAGCAATTGAAGGACAAGCTAGAAAATGCTAAGTCAGGTGTTAAGGACAAGAAAAAGAACAGAAATGGTAAGGTAGGGATTAACAAACACAACAATTACACACATGATAAATATGCTCCTAGGAAAGAATGTGTAAAGTGTGGAAGTATTAATCATTTATCTACCAACTGCAAAGCTATGAAAAATCCTTTGATGCCTAACATGCCTATGTTTGTGCCTGCTATGAATGTTATGCCAAATATGTATGCTCCCTCTGCTCATGCAACTAGTCAATATGCTAACATGCCATTCATGCATAATCCATACTACAATGCTTTCAATATGCCACAAATGCCATGGATGATGAATAACATGTTTACACAGACTATGCCTAACAATGCTATTAACTATAACAAATATGAGCAAGTATCAAATTCTATCTCTCAAAGGCCCAAACCTAAAGTCAAAATTGATTTAACTCAATCTAAACTTTCGGTTAAAAGGGATTTGAAGGATAAGAAATTGGCTAACAAGGCAGGACCCAAGAAAACTTGGGTACCAAAATCAACTTGATTTTGTTTTGATGTGTGCAGGGAAACAGAAAGAATCTTTGGTATCTGGACAGTGGTTGTTCTAGGCATATGACTGGAGATTCTACCCTGCTCACTAAGATTGAGGAGAGAGCTGGCCCTAGCATTACCTTTGGAGACAACAGTAAAGGATATACTAGAGGATATGGCTTGATTTCACAAGGGAATGTTGTCATTGAAGAAGTAGGATTGGTTGATGGACTTATGCATAACTTGCTAAGTGTCAGCCAACTGTGTGATAAAGGCCAGAATGTCTGGTTCACATCTGAAGCTTGTATCATTTTCAAGAAAAGTGACAACAAGGTAGTGTTGACAGGAGATAGAAGAGGAAATGTGTACATTGCTGACTTCAATTCAACAAATGCAAACATGACTACATGTCTTCTCAGCAAGGCAAGTATAGATGAAGGTTGGCTTTGGCATAAAAGACTGTCACACTTGAGTTTTAAAGCAATGAATGAGTTGGTAAAGAAGGATTTGGATTACTCCAAGGATGGATTGTGTGGTGCATGCCAGAAAGGAAAGCAGAAGAAGGCCTCTTTCAAATCAAAGTCAATGTCATCAATTGATCAACCTTTGCAACTACTTCACATGGATCTCTTTGGACCAGTCAATGTGTTGTCAATCTCAAAGAAGAAATACTGTCTTGTGATTATTGATGATTTCTCAAAATTCTCTTGGACATTCTTTCTGCACTCTAAGGATGAGGCATATGAAGTCATTATAAATCACATCAAGATAGTCAACAACAATCCTTTACTCAAAGTAAGGAGAATCAGAAGTGACAATGGAACTGAGTTCAAGAATTCTGTAATAAGAGAGTTTTGTGAAGAAGAAGGAATTATCCAAGAATTCTCTGCACCAAGAACTCCTCAACAAAATGGTGTAGTGGAAAGAAAGAACAGAACTCTAATTGAAGTTGCAAGAACAATGCTTGAAGAGTCTAAGCTACCAACATACTTCTGGGCAGAAGCTATAAATACTGCATGCTACACTCAGAATATTTCTTTGGTCAATCAAGCAAAAGGCATGACACCTTATCAACTTTTCAAAGGCAAGAAACCAACAATCAACTTTCTACATGTCTTTGGATGCAAATACTTTGTACTGAAAAATCATGGTGAGCATCTTGGAAAATTTGATTCAAAGGCAGATGAAGCTATCTTTGTTGGATACTCAGCTGGAAAATCCTACTGACTCTACAACCTAAGACTAAACATTGTAATGGAGTCCATACATGTTGTCTTTGATGACAAGAAAATATCTGGTCTAGTAGATGAAGGTTTTCATGAGTCTATCTCATTTTAGAATGAGAGAAGTGGTGAAGAAAGTGAAGATGATGATGAAGAATGGAGATCAAATGGTGTGAGAAACAGACAAGGATCATCAGTTGAAGTGCAAAATGAACCACCTGTTGAAGAGCAACTTACACCATCAGTTGGAAATCAAAGAGAAGCATCTATTGATGAATCTGCAAGAACTCCATCAATCTCGAGGGCCATACACTCAAGGGGAGTTTCTCACAGTCAAAACTCAACAACAAGCCACAATGATCAACACAGAGAAAATGAAGCCACTTCATCAAGGTCAAACTTACCACCACAAAGAAAATGGACTAGGGAGCATCCATTTGAGCTTATCATTGAGCAAAGGTCCAAACCAGAAGAGCAACTCAAGAAGAGCTAAACCAGTTTGAAAGAAATGAAGTATGGAAACTTGTACCCAAACCTAAAGACAAATCAGTGATTGGCACTAAGTGGGTATTCAAGAACAAGATGGATGAGAATGGCATAGTCACAAGGAATAAAGCTAGATTAGTTGCTAAAGGCTACTGTCAAGAGGAAGGAATTGATTTTGAAGAAACCTTTGCTCCAGTGGCAAGGTTAGAAGCAATAAGGATCTTCCTGGCCTATGCAGCGCATGCCAATTTCAAAGTCTATCAAATGGATGTCAAGAGTGCATTTCTGAATGGTATTCTGGAGGAGGAGGTGTATGTTAGTCAACCGCCTGGTTTTGAAGATCCAGACTTTCCAGAATATGTGTTCTTTCTACTCAAAGCACTCTATGGCCTGAAGCAAGAACCTAGAGCCTGGTATGACACACTCTCACAGTTCCTTATAGAGAATCACTTCATTCGAGGTATTACTGATAAAACTCTCTTTTATAGAAATGTCAATGGCTCTATGATACTTGTCCAAATTTATGTAGATGATATAATATTTGGGTCTACAGATGAGAAACTTTGCAAGAGATTTGCCAAACTCATGCAAAGTAGATATTAAATGAGTATGATGGGAGAATTAACTTATTTTCTTGGTTTACAAGTTAAACAAGTGAATGAGGGAATTTTTATAAGTCAAACAAAATACATTTATGATCTTTTAAAAAGGTTTGATTTAGCAGATTACTCTTCTGCAAAAGCACCCATGGCCACTGCCACTAAGCTTGAACTGAATACTAAGGAAAAGAAGGTGGACATGACAAGCTATAGGGGCATGGTTGGATCTCTTTTATACTTAACAGCTAGTAGACCTGATATTATGTTTGCTACATGTTTATGTGCTAGATTTCAAGCTGATCCTAGGGAATCTCACTTAGTAGCTATTAAAAGGATTTTCAGATATCTCAAGGGAACACCAAACCTTGGCATTTGGTACCCTAGAGATTCTGGTTTTGATCTAATTGGTTACTCAGATGCAGATTATGCAGGTTGCAAAATGGATAGAAAAAGTACCACAGAAACCTGTCAATTCTTGGGAAATAAGCTGGTCTCATGGTTCAGTAAGAAGCAGAACTCAGTATCTACCTCAACTGTAGAGGCTGAATACGTAGTAGCTGGGAGTTGTTGTTCACAGATTCTATGGATGAGAAATCAACTACTTGACTATGGAGTTAAAGTTGAAAAGATCCCAATTTTCTTTGATAACACTAGTGCAATTGCAATATCACAGAATCCAGTGCAGCATTCTAGAACCAAGCACATAGACATCAGATACCATTTCATCAGGGAGCATGTGATGAAAGGCACTGTGGAACTGCATTTTGTTCCTAGTGAAAAACAGTTGGCAGACATTTTTACTAAAGCTTTGGATGAAGCAACCTTTTCAAGGTTGGAAGTGAGCTTGGTATGTTAAATTTCACATGATCTTTTAAAATCTCTGTTCAATTTGCTTGCAGCCAGTGAATTTCATTCTCTGGATTTTGTTTGTTTTATTTGCTTATCTGCATGATTATTCTGGAGATATCATTGTAGCATAATTAAATAAATATTTTATTGACATATATCAATTAATGATATTTTGTTAATTTTATGTCTGTTTAATTGTGAGTTTATCTGATTATTGTGGATTAATTCTTGATTTACTGCGTTATTATTTTTAAATCCATAATAATTAGAAGTATTAAATATTTGTATATGTGTATTGGCTGATAGGTTTCGGTGATAAGATGTTTTTCGGCTGACAGGTTTCAGTGATAAGATGTTTTTCGGCTAATTAGGTTGTTAGGTGAGAAATTATTGAACGGTGTTATTTTTTTTTCAACATAACCTGTCACTATCACACCTAACCCACTAAACCTTGAAACCTTATAAATGATGAGTTTTTGTTTGTGTTTAACATCATCATTTTTCAGATATACAGAGCATATACACACGATTGCTGAATATTTCGAGCTTTGATCGGAAAGATCCCTCAAATCTAGCTGGTGGTTTTTAGATCGGATTTCATATTCTTGCTTTATACATCATCCTTTATAAAAACTAACCCTTGTTTTTGAATTTCCTCAAAGTTTTGAAAATGGCATTGCAGGGAAGCTTTTTAATTGCTAAAGTTAATCCTATTTCCATTCAGCAAATCGAAACCATTCTTGATGAGCAATTTCGGGCTTGGACACAATTTCTGAATGAACATTCATTAATTCGCTATGCTTTAGTTACACCAATGCAGCTTAACTATGATGTATTGCGTGAACTATATTGCAGTGCGGTTAACACTTTTGGACAGGTGGGGTGCGCAATCACATGTCGACTGTTTGGTAGGTCGATTAGGGTCACTGAACGAGATGTTAGTCGAATTCTTCATTTTCCTATGGAAAATCTTGTTTCTGATCCTACACCTGAACAGATTGAAATGTTCTTTCGTTTTATAAGGTACCAAGATGGCAATTTCAATACTAGTAATCTTTCTAGAACGTTTCTAACCCAGTATTGGAATTTCTTCTTTCACACTCTTAACCATGTTTTTTCCTCAGATAGAACAAATCAAGATCGAATACCTGAATTTATTCAAAAAATAGGGTATGCGGTCGCCAATAATTTGAGGATTAATTTTGGAAAAATAGTGCTTGGTCAAATCATTTTAAAGATGAAACACTTGGGAACAAGAGATGTTCGGACTCAAAATGTCAAATGTCTATATCCAAGGTTTCTACAGCTAATATTAAATGATTTTAATGATGAAGACAGGGTACGCTTGGAAAATGGTCAAAAGGTGGAATGTTCTTACATGAAGATGAATGTAATTAATTACATAAGCAAGAAGAACTATACGGATGTGCCTACAGTCCTAACTAAATATCTAAAGACTGTCCCACTTCCGTTGTTACCAAGACCAGTGAGAGCAGGTATACGACAAGGTAATATTTCAATCCCTGCTATTCCAACCTCTGTATTCCCTGTTGTGTCACAGGAAATACAGTTTCTACAGCCCCTAGTGGCCATCTTACCCGACCAAGAGCAGGAAATCCCACCGACTCTAACACAGGTCGAAGAGCCCATTCTACAAATGCTAACACAAACACAACAAACTCCTACACCTTAATTGTCACTTAAACGACCATCCATCAACACTTTTGAGGGAGATAGTGCCTCAGCAGCATCACATAAGGAGTTAGTTACATCGGCCGCTCTACCTCATTCTAAACGGAGTAAACCCAATGAACCTGAGGTAACGGCAACTGTTAGTGAAACAATTCTTCCTTATCCAATGAGTGAAAATGTAAATGAGGTTGAATTGATGGGAGCAACTATCTTGAGTTCCATTTCACGGAACATAAGAGTGGTTGATGATCTTTCTAAAGATCAAATGCCTTCACAGGCATCCGAGGTGGAATTACCTACCTCAATAACTGTTGGTGAATCTTCCATTTTATGGAAAGATCCATCGGTAGGTGGTTCTTTTATGAACCAAGTGTCTTCACAGACATACGAGGGAAACTTGGGTTTTGTGCCATTTAATCGATTCAAGTTTAACCTCCCAGAGGGAAAATCTCTGGATTTCTTTTGAGATTTACCACTCTTTACCAGTGGTCGGTAACTCGCTTCACGCGAGGACGGAAGCTCACGAACTTTCATTGCACCATCTGTGACCTCTGAAAAAGGACTAGGATGATTTCATTTGCAGGTACACATCTCGATGGAAGCTCTGGAAGAGAGTTGAGGGAAACACAAACAGAACATGTAAGTGTAACCCAAACCACTAAACCGAGTGAATATAGAGTGTTGAGTAAAACACCTACAGAACGTATGAGTGAGCAACCTACTCAACCATATGCACCTGTAACCAGAAAGGAATACAACAGACTCCTTACACGGGTCCAAACAATGAGAAAGAGTTGTCAAATATCTGTAAGTCCATTGTAGAAATAAAAAATTTGCAACTTATTCAACATGATGCATTCCAGGTTCAATTAAGTTCCATGGCAGCCCAGTTTAGTCATGTAATTAATTCCTTGGTGAAGACAGCTTCGTCCAATTTACCAACTCCACATCCTACTATTCTGGAGGATAACCAAATTGAGGGGGAGAAGGTGGATGGGCAAGAAGCTACTAGGCATAATAAGGGCAAGGAAAAGGTTGTTGACACGGAATTAACTTTATTTTGGGAAAGGAAAAGCTAATGGGAGTATTAGTGCTATGTGGAAAGAAAGCAAAGGCAAACTTGAAGATATGTTCAATCTAAAGGAACAATTGTCTTAAACTTGGTTAACTTTAGAAATCTGGAAAATGTATATATATGATCCAGAATGCGCTTTAATATTATTTATCTTTGTATTTTATTTTTGTTGTATCAGTTGAGTTATCCTCTAGGGATTTGCTTGTCAAACCCTAACAATCAAATAGGGGGAGATTGTAAAGCATAATGTAGTAGATGATATATATAACTCAACTAGGATAAAAGATAAATAATATTAAATCTATGCAGGGATCGTGAAATTTGAAGAACAGGCACCAACAAGGATCAAGTCGCTGAAAGAAGTTCATTAACATGTTCAAGCCTCAGTGACAGAATAAGATGTACAGATGATTCAGTTGAAGAGCCAAAAAGATTCCATGTATTTACATAATTTGAAGATACCGCTACAGGCTAATCAATTGGAATGTAACGAAGGTGTGAAGATCAAGATCAGTGCTAGTCACTTGTGAACCAGACCAGCGCACTAAGTGTCAGCACATACGAGAAGGATCAACACATTAATTTACAAAAAGAATTGCCAAAGCCTGTTGACGATCAAGGACAAACATAATATTTCAAGGTATTGTCAAAAATTAATTTACTCTCTGAAAATTAAATAAGTAACAGATTAATTAATTACTTATAACAAATAATTAAATTAATGTAGTACTTGAATTATTTTCAGAGATGAATTAAAACAGCAGAATAAAACAGAAGAAAGAAGCCCAAGAGATACAAAAATAGTATTACTATGCGCAATTACTATGCAAAGTTACTATGCATAGTTACTATGCACGGTTACTATTCGGGTTGGTGTAATAGTGCCCGGTTACTATTTGGGGTTGGTGAAATAGTGTCCGGTTACTATTTGGGGGTTTTTAGAATAGTGCTCGGTTACTATTTGGGGGTTGTTGGAATAGTGTCAAATAGTGACTTTCTATAATCTATAAATAGGCCTGTTGTATTTCATTTCAAAACACACCTCAACACACAACCCTCTCTTCTCTCTCTTATATCTTCTCTGTGTAAGCTGCTAGACAGTCCATCTAGTAGGAAAGCCGGCTTAGCCCACTTTCAGGAAGTGTCGGGTAGAAGGTCCTCGTGCCTACACTATCCTTAGGAGTATTCTGTTTTGAAGCTAATCCATTGGATTAGAAGTTGTAACACCCCTTCGAGTTTATTATCAATAAAGATATATTCTTGGAATTATTTTTTATTTTTGGTAGTATCGTATTCAACCCCCCCTTCTACGATACTTCGGGACCTAACAGGTAATACTCCTACTTGTGTACATTAGGTACCTATTTTTAGTAATGTATAATAAAATTGGGGATTTTCATATAAATAACTGAGATTTTTATATATTTATATTTATTATTTATCGAACTCAAGTTAAATTTTTAAAAAATATCTCAATATTTAATAAATTTATTACAAATTTTCAATTGTTAATTGTAGAAACAATTGTGGGTAGGGTTAGAGGTATCAACTTAAGAAAGAAATTGTCTCAAATAATATGGTAAATTATGAAATTTTAGTTGATGTGAATTTTTAAAGTTGAAAAAAACGAGACAAATATTAAAATGCCTTAGCCATAGAACTTTGGCCCTCACCTACCCTACATTCACGGTGAACCATCTACCGCATCTTCTTAAATTTTTTACGAAAGTACGGTGTTTTGTGTACCATCTCCGGTACTTATTACGATATTCCATGTTTCGTGTCTTCCAAACATGACATACGATATACCGTGACAGAGGTAGTCACGTTGAATCATCTTCCATATTACATGTTATACGTTACACGCAACACCGTACCATGCTGTTCATGCACACGAAATGTCGTTCGGGAGGCATTTAGGGACCTCCATCTTCAAAATGGTACATTTAGGGCGGCCATCACCCAAAAAAAACTGGTTATATAAATTCATCACATTTGTTTTTTTCATAATCAATTATGCTGAGACACATGGTAGTATGAATTTTCTTTTGAGAATCAATTTGAAATTCCTACTATTTTTCTAAATTTATTTATCGTTATTTTTTGAAGTAAAGCACCACTTTCATTACTCAAACTTCATATCATACATCATCAACTCCAACACTTGACGTGGAGAAGACATAAAATCCACATAACAATTTAACTCACAAGAAAAAAGAAAAATGAGTCACTGTATGAACCGTCCTATTAGCTAACCTTTTAACATGTGCAAGACTAAGACAACTACGAGATGTTAATTTTTTCCGACATTCATCAATAACATGACCTAACTCTAGTTGGTAAGGAGTTCCTTTGATAATCATTTGAACCACAGTGAAAGAGTCGGACTCAATATACACCTGATTACCTGATAACTCCCACTGCTGACTATCGACTCCGGTCACTGTTCCGGCGGTGCATTCACCTAGGTTGGGAGCCTGCAAAATAATATTTTCCCGGGAGTGGTGGCCATCAAGAACCTCCGGCGTGAGAGTAAGTAATCAAAATAATGATAATCAGGCAAGTAGTAGTTAATTGAGAGAATGGATGTTATATGTATGAGTGAGATGTATTTGTGTTGTTTTAGAGAGTAAAAATGTGTTTGTGTAAAATTGCAAAGACATGTATATATAGTGTGGCCATCTTCCCATTGTTGCTACAGTGTGAGGGATGGCCTCACGGCTCCGTTGCTTTTCTGGTACATTAACGTTTCTTTGTTTCATAAATGGTATAGCTGAGTTCAACTTTGCAAAAATGGTACAGGGCGCCACTTCAAGTAGCGACCCAGGAAAAAGATGCCACTTGAAGTGGCGACTAGTCACTGGGCGCCACTTCAAGTGGCGACCCTGACCCTTTTTTTTAATTAATCTTTCTTCGTTTATTTGGCAGCAAATGAACAGAAATATACATGTGAAATATACATGTGAGGAGGCAGTTTTGCACAAAATATAAGTTAATTTTAAAATGATATTTTTTAAATTTTATAGGTTCGAATTTAAGTATAAAAGATTTACTTTTTTCTAAGCTAAAAATCTTAAAAAAAGAATAAGTGTAATTATGGTATTATTTTGTCTGAAAGTGACAACTATAAATAAGATTCTTAACAGTTAGTTTGGGGAGGCATGTTGAGGCGCCTAAAAAACTTAATTTTACAAGTTTTTTTGTCGATATTTTTTTTCACATTATAGTATTAACGTCCTACTTTGGTGTAAGCCCAAAAAGATGAACAAATATAATGCACAATTATGTTTTGTTAAGGTCTGAAAATGATATAAATTCCCAAATTTTGACATAAAATTATATTGAAATGAAGCAAACAAAGTACATGAAATGAAGCACACAAACGATTAATTCATTACATAGTGAAAAGCAGATTCTAGAATACAGCTAATATATTTGAATAGCCCCCATGAAAAGTGAAATTTTCGTAGTCTATAACGTCGACGGCAAAAGTGATCCCAAATTGACAACATATCTTGTAGAGAACAACAACACATCCGACTTCAACCGGTTTACGGATAAGTGGGTACCTATCCCTATCCAATCGGATATAACAATTAACTTGCCGTGTGCCATCATCTATTACGATGATTTATTTACCAAATAGTTCTGAGTCGCGGATGCTTACGATCCATCCCTTTGCATAATCGATTGGTATGGTGTCGATGCCCACAAAGTCATCGTATTCTTCAAATGCATATTTTGATATGCCTTTAAGAGTCCTGCAAGTGATGGAATAAGGTATTTTGCATTCTATCATCATTGGATTCGGGTACATGTTAGCGTAATATTCCGCATCTGCAAAATTCAATATTTTTAGCAATTGAAATAAATGAATAATAAATCATTACAAGAAACATGAAATTTGTAGAAATGATCTTACCACCACTTTGGATGAACATTTTACAATCCTTTCACTGCTTACTTTTGTAATCAATTCGAGGGGCTTGCTGAATTGGAGTGATTGATTGAGGAGGTTCTGGAGTGATTGGTTGAGGATTGGAAGTGGTTCCTCTTTCTCTTTGAGGGGACTGTTGGGGAAGGTTTACAGAACTATCCGGTTATGGTCGATATAAAGCATCGGCAGCTCTATACATTTCATCAATTGCTTCTTGTTAAGAAATTGTAAGGTTATTCTAATCCCAATTGTAACTATGATCGGAAGTTGGAGCGAGTGGTTCTAGAGGGATTGGATCGATTATTTGTGGAATTTCTAGAGTGATTGGCCGAGGATTGGAAGTGTTTCCGATTTCTGTTTGAGGGGGGTTGGGAGAAGTCTAGGGGACTATTCGGGTGTGCTGCATGATAATCATCACCAGCTTGATAGATCTCATCAATTGCTTGTTGCTGAGAGAATGTAAGGTTATTCCAATCCCAATTGCAACTACAACGAGAGTTGAAACTATGATCAGAAATGTTATCTCCACCATCTTCACTACCTATTTCATGCAAGTGACTTTGGGAAAAATATGTCAGCTATATTATTGTTGATGACACTAAAGAACTTTATACACACACTCAAAGTAGGACGTGAATTATTGAGCTTTACAATAACATGCATTCATAAATAATTGAGCTGTACACACATGTGAATTATGATTGTGAGCATAGTTATAGGAAGATGTGACTACTCGATGTCAATAACTTTAAGTAAATTTATTCCACTATTATCTGCATACTGTTGAAGATGAGACCACACATTACTGAGATGCACAGTTGCAACAGGTTGAAGAGACTACACAACCTTGTGATCCCATATCTAAAGTTTATGTTTTCAACGAAATTAAAATTTGAACTGACCACTCTACTTTGCAGGCATGTGATTTATTACCCAACCTGAGCACACAGTTTTGATGATGTGATAAGTAAAACTGAATAACTTGCATGAATACAGAAAGCCACAACTTTAAACATTTGGAGCTTTATTTTACTGTTGACTACACTATACACAGTCAGAAGGTGAAATAATGAATACTAACACAACATGTTTTATGGAGGAATCCCAATGTTTTGTCCTCTGCATTCTTGTGATTTATTTATTTGTTAGGTGCTTTCACTCAAGACGCTATAAAAAATGAGTATGTGTTGAGGTTTGTTCACCCAATCACTACCAAAAATTTTAGCACTTGTCTCATACAATTGAATATGAGTTATACTCCTGGTGATATTTTCAAAGCAATGGGTAGGCACTGGTGGTGTGATGATGATTTCGACTACCTGCTCGATCCAAATTTACGATACTCAACTATGTCAATAAGGACAATGCGTTGGGAGTGGGAGTGGCGAAAACATCAACTATCTTGTTATGTAGAACAATGTCGGTTGAATGAATTAAGAATACCAAAATAACATGCCATACTCGTGCCGCGTGACACTCCTCAACAACTGGAATTAGCGTTATTTCATGCACGAGAGGAAGAAAATCGGATGAGATTACGGTTACGACGAAAGAGTCTACGTGATGACCATGATGCATATTTTGAAAAGGGCGACTTAAGAGAAGCAAGGATATTTCAGTTCTACAGTATGAGTCCTGATCTGAACTCTGATTGCTATATGTCCGATGATGAACAAAGTCTATGCAAATGTAATACTTCATGTACTTCTGAAAGTAGTTTAGAAGTTGTTTACTTTCAATATCGTTTGTGGCAAGTGATTTTATGTATTACTTCCATCAATTTACAAAGATTATGGTAGTGTCATTTTCCATGCATTTTTGAAATTAGTTTTCAATTTTTTTGCTTTTAATATTTAAATAAACGTGAAGTTTTAGGAAAGAGGAAATAGTAATTTAAAACAACGAATTAATCTCATTCAAAGTTCAAACATCAAATAAATTACGAAGTGTAAACAAAGATATTGAAAATGCATCATGCTCGTGCTCCCCCGGGTCCTGGACATCTTTTACTCCTTTTTGTGTGACCCTCTTGTTTGCATATGCTGCATTTTATCCCAGTGTGGGATGCATCCATTTCAGTGCGAATTCTGACCGATTGGCCCTTTTCCCCGCGTTTCTTCTTTAACTTCTTCAAGGCCTCGTTAGGTACCAATTTCCCAAACCGTTGCCACTGCCTCGGTAATTCATAGTTCCACAGTGGAGTAGGTTAAAGTGGATATATAACCGGTCTCCACACCTTTTGCAGTTGCATGTTGTAATGGTAAGGCTTAATAAACTGGTGCCAATCAAGTTTATTTTTCATGCACCCTGGAACTACATGAGAACATGGTAAATGACGGGTCGCCCATTTCCCACATGTACAACTACGCGTAGATAGGTTCACGACTTGGGTGTTACCACCCTTCACGACACCTTTGACTGTATACTGCTGCGTAAGAACTGAAAACATTCCATCAGGACGATTAAAAGTCCTGACCGTATGTGCAGTGGCCTTGGTTTGAATTTTGGCTAACATAGCCATGGTACGTGTGCACAAACCTTCTCCCCTCTGGAGGCTTTCTTCAACACTGTTCCGATGTGTATTCATAATTTTGACAATATTGTAAAACAAATACTCCATCATTGCTGTTACCGGAAGAAAACGAGCCCTCCGTATGTTGCCATTAAAACCTTCCATCATGTTTGTCGTAGCCTGACCATAACGAGCACCATGTGTGTCATGAGATAAGGTCCATTTGTTTTTTGGTATTCTGTCAAGATACTCAAATGCAGCCGGGGAAATTTTAGCAATGTGCTTCATGTTTTCCCACTTGTGGTGTAATTCCAGCCTTCCACATCAAGGCTTTTAGTTCACCTCCTGGATGATGTGTGCTGAAGTTGCTTCTGACATGGAATAAACAAAACCTATGAATTCCCAATGGCATACGAAAACCATTATCGGGGTCTCTCACCGCATCAAGAATACCTCTAACACGGTCAGAAATTAAACACACACCCTTCCTCTGCTTACACAATGTTCATGCAAAAGTTTAAGAAAACAAGACAAATTCTCATATGACTCCTCATCCACCAATGCATAACATAGAGGAAAAGGGTGATTGTTGGAATCAACACCCATAGCAATGAGTATTTTCCCTCTATATGTTGCCTTCAAGAAGGTGCCATCTATTAAAATTACTGGACGGGCATGTTGCCAACCGTCAGAAATTGCTTTCAAGAACCAAAAAATACGGTTGCAAACGGACGTACCCCGTTGGTCCAGATGAGGAACAACATCAATTTGAGCATAACTTCCTTCATTTGCATGTAGAAGGGCTGTTAGAAACATCGGAAGTGTTTGGTAGGTTGTAGCCCAACTGCCATATACCTCCTCAATGGCGATTTGTTTTCCTCGCCATGCTTTGAAGTATGTCGCTTGATGGTTGTATTCCTTGACAACAAGCGGTATAATTGTTTTGATGGCTATTTCTGGTGTCTCTAAAACCTGTTTCAAGGATTATAAATAAATACAAAATTATTGAAACAACATTGGCTAGAATTATAAGTAAAGAACTTACAAGTGGATTCACAAGCCTGGATATCATTCTTGCTGATATCTTCTTATGCTCTTGCAAGGGCCGTGTAAGCAAACAAGTGTGCTCTTCCTTGTTCACGGTTATTTCAAAGTATCCATGTATGTCCTTCTTCGCAGCTCTCAGCCTCCACTTGCAATCAGGCACAGTGCATGACGCAATGAATTGGGTTTTATTACTTCTGTTAACAATGTAGCCTCGATCCGTTGAAATATGAGCTTTCTTCACTGCAGCAAGAAGACTTTGTTTGTCCGCAAATAAAGAGCCAACAGATAAACCATCATCATTTGGCTCATAATCAATGTACATGTCATTTTGGTTATCATATGGTGTTAACTCGAATAACTTGTAGAAGGGGGGTTGAATATAAGTTATATAATCGTGTCTGATTTTTGCTTGATAATATGAACAAGAATAAACGAATGAATCAAACTTTGTTTGTATTAAAATAATCAAATACAAACTCTACCAAAGGTGTACAATACCTTTAGTAGCTGCTGACAATACAAATATCTCTCTCTGTTTGTTTCGAACTCTCGAATACAAATCTTACGAACTCACTCTCTTTCTACAATGATATAGAGAAAGTATTTATAATGCTACCTATCAACTAATAACAGAATTATAAGCTATCTATGACAATGTTCAGCCGTCCAGTTGATAGTTTCCATCAATAGAGAATTCGTTTCCTTCACGATATCTTCTTTCTTGTTTTCCAAACCAAAGATCCTGTTTTATAGCACTTGCCAGTTTCTGTAGCATCCATAATGACATCATCAGTAACACGACTGATATCAGGATTTCCCATTGCATTAGGATCTGATTATCCCATCAGTATTTGATCAGGATCTGACTTGCTGTATCAGGATCTGCTCCTCTGTTCCTGACATGTAGTCTCTGACACACTGTTCCTGACTAAACTCTACAGATTATTGTCTAACACATATATTCTATACAAAGTGCTAAATCCTTTATAAGATCAGGATATACAAGAAGTATTAGCAAAATTTTATTCTTAACATCACAACTTATGAATTATTCCTAACAATCTCCCCCTATTTATGCTTTAGAATCTGAAGCATAAATCTAAGTTGTAGATGTCAAAACATATAACAATACAACCAGAATAGAATTTATGAATTCAAGATCATGAAGTTAAGTACCTTCTTCTTCAGATGTAGACATGCATCTAGTACTTAGAAGAAAGAATTCAACTATTTGATGCTTCTTTTCCTTTACCACTTCCATGATGAAATTTACCAACTTTGTCACCCTTGTTTCTGTTCCCAGTCTGTTTATCTCCCCCAGTCTGTTGTTGTTGTTGTTGTTGTTGTTTCTGAATTGTCTTTATCTCCCCCTTTTTGACATCAGCAACATGAATTCCAAGAGATTCAGTAACAGAACAAATGAGATTCATCAGAACTGCTTGATTGTCCATGATAGTGACTTGGTTATTTTCAAGAATTTGAAATCTCGATTGAATATCATTTTGAGATTTCTGAATGTCCTTAAGAATTTCAGAATTTACTTCAATGTTGGAAGTGCTTGTTGTATCTTCAGATTCAGATGCAGAAAGAACATTATCTTCAAGTCTTATAGAAGAAGTTGCCTGTTGAGAATGATATTCAAGTAATAATACTTGAGTAGAAGTACAAACATCTTCATTTTTCTGATCTGGAGCTGAAGTAAGATCATCCTGTCCTTCACCAGTATTCTGTGTACTAACATCTACAAATCCTGACTCCTCCTTAGATTGATCAAATATTGTTGATGTCGCAATTCTAGCTGAAATTGAAAGTACAAACAAAGGAATACTTGGATCATTAGGAATTTCTTCTGGTACTGGTTGAGTAGAAGTTTGTCTTAGCCTTTCACCTCTTCTGTTAATGATCTCTGCAAGCCTTTCTTTCTGTTTCTGAGCTTTAACTTCTGGCTTTGCATTGTGATGTGCTAAGTCATGCTTCTCATACATCTTGATAAAAGAATAAGTACCAGCATCCATACCAAGATTTTCAGACTAAGATTCAGTAAAAATCTGATCCCAGAAATCAAACGATGGTGGTTTCCTAATTTTCTCTCCCTCACTATGGAGTTGATCATCCATACCCTCATTCTCACTTTGACTATCTAAAGTCAACACTCTTTCTACCTCTCCTTTTGCCTGGTCAGGAGCCAGCCTCTCTGTGTGTGGATCTATATCCATCTTTTCAAGTGTATCACTCAAATTTGGATAAGTGCTCTCATGACCTACAGAAAAAGAGGGGTTAGAAGAAGTTTTTATACCTAAACTCACATGGAGAGAGGGTTCCTCATATGGCATGGGGCTTGAGGTTTTCTCCAAGGAGTGAGCTGCTATAGTCTCTGAACCCTTACAAACATCTACTTTCTTTCCAGAAACTACAGGCTCCAGTATACCACTTTCAGGTTTTACACTAGACTCTGATGTCTTCAGTAATACTTCATTAGACACCATAGCTAATATGCCACCGTCTTCAAGTGTTGGTTGCCGAGACACACCCTCAAGGTGGATAGACTCTGAAAGAACAATATTGGTTTGATCTTCAAAAAAATCAATCAAAGTCATTCCTCCCATATCATAGGGTTTCTTACTTGCAATTTCAATCATCACAGAAGACCTTTCAGCATAATCAATCACAGTTCTTGAGTCATCCAACCTCTGACTAGATGGTTCTTGTGTTGTAGTGACTGTGATATGATCTATTATACTATTCACCACTGGTGCAATAGTATCTTCTGTTGACTGCTTCCCTCTATTAACTACCTCCTCTTGTTCACCTTGAGCTAAAGCATCTTCAACAATGACATCCTTGTCAAATAGATATGCATGAAGTGATTGAAGTGCAACATGCTTAGGAAGTCCAAATTTCTTGTGTAACTCCTTTCTGACTGATACATAGAAGTATGTCTTCATTAAATCAAGCCTTTGATGTAACAGTCCATATTCTTCAGGAAATGAAAGTTTAGGAACTCTTTCAATCAAAAAATCTAGAACAGGCCTGGAAAGCTTCACTTTCAGAGAAATAAGTTCCATAGCCAGTCTGTATGTCAATGTAGTTTCCCATGAAGAATCAAGATCCAGATCTCTCTTGCCAGACACTGACATGGATATAGCATTATTTGTAGAGACCTGCATAATGTTAGTTGGACTTGACACTGTGTGTGTAGGTGACAAATGAATCTTTCTCCTTGTTCTCCTAGTATAGTGAGCAACAGATTTGTCTTGAGAAGACTCAAGAGGTGTAGACACAAAAATGATCTTGGGATGAGATCCTTTTTCAATAGACACAGTCCTTTGAGAGACAGTATCCAGTAACTGTTTTCCCTTCTTAAGAACTACAGCCTTTTGAGAGACTGCAGCCTGGCTGTGACTAGGTGTTCCATCTCTTTGTCCTAGCTTAGAAAGTTGAATTGTAGCCTTCACTTCTGCTCTCTCAGCAAGAGATATATTATCATCATCTTCACTAGAACTACTACTTGAAATAACAAATCTTCTCTTCCTTACAACTGATGTCTTTTGAGAAACACCAAAGATTGGCATCTTTGAAACAATAGGCTGTGGATCAAAATTTGGTTCTAGAATTGTTTCAGAGACTGTAATGTTTTTGGCTACTTGGGTAGACACAGGGGGGTTCTCCTCCAATTGAGAT
Organism: Saposhnikovia divaricata; assembly: GCA_036435485.1. Taxonomy (NCBI): domain Eukaryota; kingdom Viridiplantae; phylum Streptophyta; class Magnoliopsida; order Apiales; family Apiaceae; genus Saposhnikovia; species Saposhnikovia divaricata. The sequence goes on along the minus strand of CM071597.1, from coordinate 57,871,240 downwards.
TCCGGAGTCATTTCACCACCAAAGAAAGAAGAATTATAGATAGTAGGAAGATGAGTTCTTAGAAGTACCTGAACATGATTTGGATAGTGTAACGCATGTATTTCATCTAGATTCTTTTCACTGTCCTTCTTTGTAATGTCAGAGAAAATTCTCTTTTGCTGTACATTAGAAGAAACACAATACTTTCTACCAAATCTAGCTTCAACATCAGGAATGAAATGGTTAATAAACAGTTGCATGAATCTGTGATTATAAACCATATTCCTGTTATGATCTCTTGACCCAAGTTTGATACACATCTGACTTAAAATAATGTGACCAAAATTAATTACTCTGTTATAAAGCAAGCTATATGCAATATGTGATGTAACAGCAGTAATTTGTTGAAAAGAACTACATTTACTAGTAAAACATTTAGCAATTTGATCAAAGAAGAAAGACCATTCTTTCCTAAGAAAAGATCTATTTAACTGGATCATGTTATCTAGAGGTCCATCATAACCTAATTTAGATTACATAGTTCTCACATCATCATCAGATGGTACATTCTCAAAATTTGTACTAACAGGTAAGCGAAGTACTGAATTAACAACAGATTCAGTAATATCAAATGAGTCTTGTCCTAAGTATAGAACAATCTTACCTGATTGATTCTGAGTAGAATCAATTACCTCAACATTCTCCCAAGCTTGTGAAACAGCTACTTGATTAATTTGTGGAGATGCTGTCAAGACATAGCTTAATGGTCCTTTCGCCATAAAGTCCATTATCGGGTGAAAATCAGTTGGCACCCCTTCCTTGTTGGTGATAGCTGCAACATGATTGTTCATCATAAAATCAAAGTCACCAAACTTGAAAGCTACTGATTTAGGTAGTCTTCTTTGAGTTGCCATTTTGATCTGAAAAGAACTTAAGAATCTTTGAAATTGATTAGTGATTTTGAGAACTCGAGAGTGTTTTTGCTTTAGAGAATGAAATTAGAGAAAGCAATTACACGATTAGAGTGTCAAAATAATTATATTTCAAAAAACCTTCAGACCCATTATCCCACGTTGACACGTAGGTTGACAGTTGTCAGTCCCTGAAAAAATGCAGTTACCTACGACTTTTGGAAAATAAAATCCAAAAATAATTTCAAGTAAATAAGTCAAGGTAAAATCAAGATAAAAATCAATACTGATCAGCTTTCTTTTCCTGATGTGATCTTCTCATCAGGATAATCACACGATTCAATGTGATTTCTGAATAAAAAAAGAATTACTAATCCTGACGTGAACACACTTGTATTCCTGATCAATATCATCCTATTCCAGAGACTAAATGAAGTTTCCACATGGCATTTTCTTTTTCCTGTGAAAGAAATAACAAAATCAATTGGTTAAATTCATTCAATATTTCTTGAAAATACAAGAAATACAGTCTGTAAGAACCCAGATTTTGGGTAGAATTAAAAACTTTTAATTATTTAATGATGTAAGAATGAATAGTGGTTACGGCTACCATGTAATATATGATATTTGAAAGTATGAATGGAATTCGATTTTACTATTTCTATGTCTTGAAGAATGTTAATGGTTGACAACTTAGGTAAGAATAATCTATCTCCTAGGGGAATAAGGTATGACAATTCCAAGCAGGAAAATTTTCTCATGTCATCCAGATCGATAACGATTAATCCAGTGGTTCCGTAAAAAGGTTAAGGAACGATCGAAAGAGAATACGGACAATGGTACAACCCTAAGAGAATAAGTAAAGAATAAAGAATGAATATTGATTTGGTGGAAGTAAGAATAATATGAGACGACACTATATAGAAGTATTCGGAACGGATTTCCGAGTTCGTATTAGTGATCCAGGGGGAAAATAAGTGCATGTAAAAGCTGTCGGATTCTGAAAAACCGCACTTTCATTTTTTCCGAGAGTTCCCTGGACATTGACAGACTTAAGGAATTAACGAATGGATTTAAGGAATATAAATTGGAAAGTTAGAAAGAAAGATGGAGAATGATACTATTAATATTATAAAGATTCCCAGTAAACCCTAATTAGAAATCCGTGAAATATTCCTACGAACGATCAATCGAAACGAACAATAACCGGACATAGAATCAAGCAGAGAAAGCAAGATACATGCATGTGCAAGTGATAATATCTAGTAACCAACTAGTTGTATAAGTAACTAGCAAGGTTAAGAAGCTAACTAGTACTTAGCCTTACTTTATCATCTCACCATAACAAATCAACACTTGTCCCTCCTAATTACATCATCCATTGCATCACTCTCCACTAACACCACTTGGATGAGATATTATCTCTCAAAAATCACTTTATGCATTATTTCAAAGCAACCAACACAAAAAAATATCAAACTCTCTCAAGAAACCATCCATTCGGCCCTTTGGAAATTCAAATTCCAAAATCCATCTTCCACTCCTTGTTTGATCTTGAAACTTTTAGGGTAAGTCTAATATTTCATAAAAGTAATACCCTCGAAATTATAGCTTCAATATCCTCTTTTACCATTTTCAAAAAAATCAAGAAAGGTGAGGATGAATAGTGTTTCTTATGACTAATCTTTGTTTTTCTTGTTTTCATGGTTGATCCTAGCTAAGTTAATGCTATCCAAGGACCATACCAAGCTTTGTAAGGCTAGTACATACTCCAAGGAAGGTATAAGACTTGAAAACCCTAGATCTAATTTGAGTTTTAAGCATGTTCTTGATGGATCTAGCTTAGTTATGATTATGTTCATGTTATAAGCATGCTTAGTTAATGATTTAGGGATTTATGAAGCATGATGATTTTGATGCTAAGATCAGTAGATTATGGACTTGTTGAGATGATTATTATGTGTATAAGTTGTTTAGATGCCCGGTGTGGCTTGGGTTGTTGATTGTGATTTTTGGAACGTTCGTATTATAGCCGTTATAATGCCGAAATTTCGTTAATCATCGAAAACCGTGCATCACAGTAGGTCTAATGGCCGAAACTGGACAAGTATCTAACATGTCCTTGTAGATCTTGAGTCGTAGATCATTTTGGAAAAAGAATCGAATCAAACCGACTTACGGTTTAGGATTTATGGCCGATTTACTAAAAGTAGTTCGAAACCATAAACGAAAGTTCGTAACTGAAATTGAACCCTCGTAAAATACGTAAGTCAGTGGCGAATCTTGATAATTAAATACTAGAGGTAAAAAGGAAGTTGTGAGAGAAAACCTCACGTGAATCAGATCATTTTTCGATTTTATAAAAATGTTCGAATCTAGGTTAAACGCGAACGAACCCTAAAAAGTATAACTTTGGTTATAACTTAGAAAACGAGCGATAAAACTCGAGATATAATCTTGGTTCGTAATCGATCGAATTTAGAACTTATACGACTTAAGTATACACTAAGTGTGAGTACGATGACATGTATTAATGACGAACAAATGTCAAATCGTATCGGTAATAAAAAGAGTTACACTAAAAAGGGGTATAACGAGATTATTCGAAAACATGTTTCGACTTAAGTTAATACTTAACCTTTTTAAAAGTGTTAAGCAATTAACCTCGAATCTCTTGACTATTTATAGATCGCCGAGCTGACCCGGGATACCCTACCACTACCCCTACTTGTGCTCAATTACCAGGCAAGTTTCAACTTTCCCTTTTTAGGTTGTTGTTGTGAATATATATGCTTTCTGTTATACATATGCCATAGCATGCATGCCTACTTTCAAGTCATATTGATATACTTGTTCCCTGATTGTTCTTTGCCTTATAAGTAGATAGATAACATATCGATTATAAGCCCAACGTCGTTAAGACCCTTAGAGAATGGCATATGAATCCTATTTATTGATTATAGACCGGGAGTCAGTACTTCTTGATATATCGTAATTATTTTCGAGGGAAATATTTAAGTAAATAATTTCCATTATTTGGTTGACGAATATTATTTGAATATTCATCCGAGATTATTTAATTAACGATCATTACTTTAAATATTTATTTGAACGTTATCTATTCAATGAATATTATTTTTCAATATTCATTCAAAGACGAACCATTTATCAAATATTATTTCAAATATTTCTATAAAACCTTCGATTATTAAATAAATATCATTCGGACATTCATTTAGAACATCATGTATTAAGGGAATATTATTCTTGAATATTCCTTTAAGGTTTAATTTATTAAATGAATATCACTTGGATATTCATTTAAATTATTAATTATTATATGAATAATATTTTTGAATATTAATTCGAAGTCTCATTTATTTAACGAATATTATTCCAAACAGTTCTTTCAAACTTATTTATTAAATGAATATTATTTTAATATTCATTTAAGTAATTATTTATTCAATAAATATTGTCTTAATATTCCTTCAAGGATTATTTTGAGAAATACTCTGATTAAAAATATTATTTCATTAAATACTTCCGACTCAATAAACATTCTATAAATATTTATTCAATACTTGGAAACAACTTCAAGGTTGTTTATTTTTCTTCAAATATTATTTTCGACCTTCGATCATTCTGAAAATTCTTCGGAGTCATACGATTAAAATTATATTAAGAAAGGTCCTCTAGATTCCATCCTTCACTCGAATCTATCTCTTAAATTATAAGGGAACCTTACTTGAGAAAGGTTCTTTATCTTGTTGACTTCCCGGTCATAGTTTATCCTTTTCACTTGCAACTTGGTTGCTACGGACTCATTAAGTCTGTGTGTACCTTCTCATCATTCGAGGGGTAAGATCGTTGGAACAAGTTGATATCCATTAACAAGCAAGAGCTTGGGAAATGTTAGTGAATTTTCCTTTCCAACTAGATACGACTACTTTGTGGAGTCTTGTCAACAAGTATTTCACTTGGGGAAGGGAGGATAAACTATACGTTTCAATGCTATGGATTTACTCGAACTAGGAGTCGTGTATAAGAGGCCGAGTCGCGCGGTTCATCACAAGGCCTAAATCATTGGCCAGGGAGTTACTATTAAAGGCCATTGACAAGTGGAGCCGTCAGTTCTTCCTTCTACCGGTAGTAAACTATATTGGGCTGTACCATCCCCGACTGATCATCAGGGAGTGGGACAGCTGGCGCGTGATAACTCCAGTATTGGTTCATCTCCCAAATGGAGAATTCCCTGCAACACGTATCGAAGATACTTCTTTCAGGTTGACGGTGTCTTCCGCAACACGTATCGAAGAGACTTCTTTCAGGTTGTAGAACTTCGAAAAATGTTAATAACTGGAACGACAATATTTTCCTTGCAAGTTCCTCTTAATATGATAAATAATGATATCATGCTTATTTTGACTTAGCAGATATTTTAACAAAATAAATACTTTAAGTTACCTTGTAACTTCATCCTTTATATTATACTGGCCCTATATTCGTTAATGCATGGCATATGGAAATCATGATACTTCGAACTGTTATATAATATCATTGTCCTGTTATATTATTGTTGGTGGGCTATTGCTCACCCTTACTTATTCATTATGTCACAACAACAGCTAGGACAGATGGCTCGCGTCAGGCGCACTCGGCGCAAGCGGGTTACCCGACCCACCGAACTCCCTGCTGAGATGCTAGCCGCCATTGCTGAGGTAGAATAGTTAGACAGCTTTTGTTTTTTGTTTAACTATATGTATAATTAATGTAATCAACGGCAAAACTTTTAAACTTATGATGTTATCCTTTTGGGATTGTAATAACTTTTATTCGAAAACCCTTTTATAAGACTTATTTCAATTTCATCTCTAGGACTATAACTGTGTGTGTGTGAGTGGATATTATTGTGGGGTCATAGCATGCTACTTATTGATTTTGGACTTAAGTCAAGTATTATGTATGAGTTATGAGACCGTAACGACCCGATCCCTGACCCCGGATTTGGCGGTGTTACAGAGATGGTATCAGAGCGAGAGTTATATATCCCAAGAGATGATACGACGTTATATAATAATAAATTCACTAATATAATAAGAACCCTTGCCAGGTTCACCTAAAACCCTTACGGGAAATTTTTAAGTATCATGATAGTAACATAGTTCGTCTTGTGTAGGCGAGCGACATGTCGGCCCAGGAGGCAGCTGCGAGACAACATGATGAGGACATGTTCCGGACTAGGGACCCGTATTATGAGCACTTGCTTGTAGAGGATACTGAGCCTGAGGAGGAGGACCCTGAGGAGGTCCAGGTTGATGCTGATACTGATGTTATTGAGTTTGAGGAGGAGGACCCTGAGGAGGTCCAGGTTGATGCTGACACAGATATTGTTGAGACTGAGGGGAAGGAGGACCCGGAGGGGATCCAGACAGGACAGGATGCTGAGTTAGTTGCTGAGGATGAGGATTACTGGGTCGTATCTGAGATTAGGAGCATGGAGGAGGATACTGATATGACCACTGAGCAGGTCATGGCTGCTGTTGTTGGATAGGTTGTAGATGAGGATGAGCCAGTGGATGATGCAATAGGGAGTTCCGGACTATGAGTGCCACCCCTTCCTGTGGAGAGAGCCCCTACCCCACCACCACTACCTGTGAGCCCATTCCCCGATGAGTTTGAGGAGCTTACCCCAGAGCCCCAGTAGACAGAGACTGCAGCTCCAGCTGAGCCATCCACCCTACCTCATGTCCTGATAGGAGGAGTCCCAGTATGTGTTCACAACTTGATTGTGAACGGGCTTTATAGAGAGTTGTCACTGGCGGATACCAGGTTGGCAGAGTCTAGGAGGGAGCTAGCAGCGGAGAGAGCCGCTCGGATGAGGTTGCAGGGCCGGAGGACTATCACTGACAGGGTTGGGTATAGGGTTGTGACCCGCATCGAGCTGAGGGCTCGGATGAGGGTGCGACAGTTGCCTACTGATGGGCATGGTATGGTAGACAGAGTAGATGCCGAGGAGATTTTCCGCATCGCCATGGGGAGGGTCCAGATGATGTTTCATCGTGGCGGCTGATTTTAGATGTAGTGATGTAGTAGTCTAGTTGTGTAGTCATGTACGGACGTAGTAGTGCAGGCTTTTGTAGGGATGGTTTTATTGTATTTATTTTCCCTTTTTGCAGACTAGACAGATAGACAGCGTATTTCACTTTTGACTTGTTGTTGTTGTTAGGATGGCTGTACTTTAAACTATCGTTGTAACTCGGATGTTGTACCTTTTCGGTACCTGGTATATATTTGTTTTCCTTTCAGTTATTTCAATTTTGTTGGGATGTGATCACGAGTTTATTAGCATATGTACTGTTTTCGATTAAGTTGCCATGAGATATAAAACTGTTGGATACCAAATCCAATCATGTAACGAATTATGCAAGGAAAAATCCTTTAAAACAGGTAAGTGAACCTAATGTAAAATTTTCCAAATTTTCAGTAATATGCCTCCAAGATGAATGGGCACTAGGGCTAACCCCCGTGAATCTACTGACCAAGAGAGTCACAACCAACATGAGGAAAACCATGAAAGTATTGAAGAACAAGATCAGGACTATAATGAGCAAGAAGATTCCCAGTATGGAGCAGAGGACGAACCCATGTACTCTGAAGACTTTGAGGGGGAAATAGAGGGTGGAGAAACTGAAGTGGAGCGGGAAGGGGAGAACCAGGGCGGAGACCCCATGGGCCAGTTTATGGATTTACTTAGGTAGAATTTGAACCAATACCCTGAACCACCACCAGGAAACAACACTTCAGTGGCAAATTCCTTTAGGGCCTTTAAGTCCCTTAAGCCCCCAGAGTTCCACGGATCGGCTGATCCCGTTGAGGTGAGGACCTGGATCAAGGAAATGGAAAAATCTTTCGAGATTCTGAGTATCAATGAAGCTTAGAAGACTGTTTTTGCTACTTACCAACTAAAGGGAGAGGCCAATTATTGGTGGGAAGCCAAGAAGAACATGGAGACTGATGCTGTCGTAGCCTGGGAAAGGTTCAAACAATTATTCCTGGGGAAGTACTTCCCGAAGTTCATGAAAACTCAGATGGAACTTAAGTTTTTGGAACTGAAACAGAACAATATGTCAGTGGCTGACTATGAGGCCAAATTTACTGAGCTATCGAGATTTGTGCCAGAATCTGTGGATACCGAAGAAAAGAAAGCTAACAGGTTTCAACGAGGGCTGAAATAGTGGATCCAGAATAGAGTGGCGGTTTTAGAGATTACGGATTATGCCACCTTGGTGCAAAAGGCCACCATTATGGAAGCTGGAAGCGATCAGATGCAAAGAGAGAAAGAGAAGGGGGGATTAAAGAGAAAACATGTCAGTATGGGCGGAGGGTCCACAGGAGGAAAGCCCCCGAACAAGTTTAATCGAGGAGGAGTCTCTCTACCTAACAGGGGTATGGGATTCAAACCACCTGTGAGCATGAGTGTGAGCCAGGGCGGCCAGCATACAGGAGTGTCCCGTTCCCATCAATCTAGACCTCCCTTGCCAGCATGTGCAACGTGTGGAAAAAGACATTCTGGAGTGTGCAACCAGAAGCAGCCAACCTGTTATAAGTGTGGACGAGTAGGCCACTACTCTAACACCTGCACTGCGGTTGTCCCTAGTACCAACAAAAGCACCACTTGTTTCCAGTGTGGACAGCTAGGGCACATGAAGAAGGACTGCCCAAGGAACAAACCTGCAGCATCAGGGGCTAGCAGGGCTGCCTCAAATAGGCCACCAACTGCTAGGACTTTTAATATGTCAGTACAAGATGCCGTGAGGGACACGGATGTGATAGCAGGTACATTTTCTCTCAATTCAGTCAGTGCAAATGTCTTATTTGATTCAGGAGCAACTAAGTCTTTTATATCTAGAGATTTTGCGCATAGATTGAAACTAAAAACCCAGCAACTAAGAGATTCCTTACAAGTTGAAATAGCTAATCAGGAAATCGTACCGGTTAATCAAATTCACCCCGATTGTAAACTAGAAATAGGAGGACGATCCTTCTATGTCGATTTAATTCCTTTTAAGCTAGGGGAATTTGATGTTATCTTGGGTATGGATTGGTTGTCTCGCAATAATGCGCAGATAGATTGTAAAGGGAAAAAGGTTAAGTTGAAAACCCCAGGGAAGAAAGAAATAGTGTTTAAGGGGATGCGACAGACCCAAAAAATTCTGACCATGGCGCAAACCAAGAGATTGTTACAAAAAGGGAACAAGGCTTATTTAGCTTACGTTATAGACACTCAAAAGGAAGCGCCCAGATTGCAAGACATTCCGGTAGTTAATGAGTTCGAGGACGTGTTCTACAAGATCTTCCCGGACTACCACCTGATAGGGTAATTGAGTTTGCCATCGAGTTAGCCTCGGGGACGGCGCCGATTTCGAAGGCCCCGTACCGATTAGCCCCAGTAGAAATGAAAGAGCTAGCTAAACAGTTACAAGAATTATTGGATAAGGGCATGATAAGGCCCAGTGTGTCGCCTTGGGGCGCACCAGTGTTGTTTGTTAAGAAAAAGGATGGGAGTATGAGGTTATGCATCGATTATAGAGAGTTGAACAAGCTAACCATAAAGAATAAGTATCCATTACCCAGGATAGACGATTTGTTTGACCAGCTAAGAGGTGCTGAATACTTCTCTAAGATTCACCTGAGAACGGGATATCACCAACTGAAGATCAAACCTGAAGATATCCCGAAGACTGCATTTCGTACCAGGTATGGACATTATGAGTTCTTGGTAATGTCATTTGGATTGACCAACGCCCCAGCAGCCTTCATAGACCTAATGAATAGAGTGTTCAAGGAATATTTGGACAAATTCGTGATAGTCTTCATTGATGATATTCTCATCTACTCAAAGACAGAGGCAGAACACGCTGAACATTTAAGGATAACCTTAGAAATACTCAGGAAGGAGCAGTTATATGCCAAGTTCTCCAAGTGTGAGTTTTGGAAAAATGAAGTACAATTCTTAGGGCACGTGATCAATAGAGAAGGAGTGTTGGTTGACCCCTCCAAGATAGAAGCAGTTTCAAACTGGGAACGGCCAACTACTCCAACCGAGGTGAGGAGTTTCATCGGACTGGCCGAATATTACAGAAGATTTGTCCAAGATTTTGCGAAAATCGCAGCTCTATTAACTCGCCTTACCCATAAAACTGAGAAATTTGAATGGATTGAAAAATGCGAGAAGAGTTTCTAAGAGTTAAAGAAGAGGTTGGTGACAGCCCTAGTGCTGGCATTACCTGATGGAAAAGGAGATTTTGTGATTTACAGTGATGCTTCGCATAAAGGATTGGGATGCGTGCTTATGCAGCACGGCAAGGTAATAGCATATACGTCTAGGCAACTGAAGGATTATGAGGTCAGATAGTCTTCGCTTTAAAGATTTGGAGACACTACTTGTATGGGGAAAAGTGCGAGATTTACACTGACCATAAGAGCCTCAAGTACATTTTCACTCAGAAAGAGCTTAACATGCGCCAGAAGAGATGGTTAGAGTTAATCAAGGATTACGACTATGAAATTCGCTATCACCCGGGCAAAGCCAATGTGGTGGCTGACGCCCTTAGTAGGAAAGAGAAGCTCAAGATGATAACTTCAGAGGAAGAGCTAGTGAAAAATTTTGAGAAGCTGGAAATTGAGATTAAGTTACCTGGAGAAGGCCAAGAAAAGTTGATGGAAATTAGAATCCAACCTCCATTGTTAGAAAAGATTAGACGGTGCCAGGAATGGATGATGGAGGAAGAAGAGAACTCCACGGAAGAGATAATGACCGGGGAGGAAATTAAATGTGAAAGAGACAAGGAAGGGATCATGAGGTACACGTACAGGATATGGATCCCAAACGTTCAGGAACTCAAGGATGAGATTTTAAATGAGGCACACAACTCAAGATACTCAGTGCACCCCGGTAGCACCAAAATGTATAGGGATTTGAAGGAGTATTACTGGTGGCCCAATATGAAAAAGGACGTAGCAGAGTGGGTAAACAGATGCTTCACCTTCCAACGAGTGAAAGCAGAGCACCAGAAGCCCAGCGGACTTCTACATCCCTTAGAGATTCCAGAATGGAAATGGGAACACATAGACATGGATTTCGTAGTAGGTTTACCAAGGACCAAGGCTAATCATGACGCCATATGGGTAATTGTAGATCGACTGACGAAGTCAGCTCACTTTCTCCCGATCAACGAAAGACACACGGTCGACAGACTAGTGGATATCTACTTAAAAGAGATAGTGGCGCGACATGGAGTCCCAGTCGCAATAGTATCCGATCGAGATCCTAGATTTAACTCCAGGTTTTGGAGAAGTTTTCAAGAATGTGTAGGGACCCTCACTACACCAAAACTGGCCATTAGTAACGGATATATCCGTTACTAATGACATTAGTAACGGATATATCCGTTTCTAATCGTCCGTCACAATTGCTTTTTTTTAAATTTTGTAACAGATATATCCGTTACTAATTAGTAACGGATATATCCGTTACTAATAGATTAGTAACGGATATATCCGTTACTAATAGATTAGTAACGGATATATCCGTTACTAATTAGTAACGGATATCTGGAATTAGTAACGGATATATCCGTTACTAATTTGTAACGGATATATCCGTTACAAATAGATTAGTAACGGATATATCCGTTACAAATTAGTAACGGATATCTGAAATTAGTAACGGATATATCCGTTACTAATTAGTAACGGATATATCTGTTACAAAATAAAAAAAAAAGCAATTGTAACGGGCGATTAGTAACGGATATATTAGTAACGGATGTTGAGAATTAGTAACGGATATATCCGTTACTAATTAGTAACGGATGTTGAGAATTAGTAACGGATATATCTGTTACTAATATTAAAAAAATTTAATAAGCTCTCAGCCAATCAGAGGCTGCCACCACAACCGCCCCCACCTCTCAGCCAATCGCATCGCGCCACCTGTACTCTCAGCCAATCAGAGGCTGCCACCACAACCGCCCCACCTCTCACCTAACCACAATTTTTCCAGATTTGTTGAAGTAAGGTTTCGAACCCCTGACTTCCTCTGAGGTAGTACACCCACTCAACCAACTGTGACACACGAGTATTTGTGATATATATGGAAATACAATCCTTATACTATGAACTTTTACATGTTTTTGTTTTATAAATTCGTTTAAAATTATAATTTTTTAAAAAATTCGTTTTAATTTAATTTTACATATTGTTTAAAATTTAATTTTTTAAAAATTCGTTATAATTATTTATTTTAAATAGAAAATAATTATTTTTTAAAAAAATCAAAAATAATTTTTTTTAAAAAAAAAATCAAAAATAATTATTACTTTTTAAAAAATCGAAAATAATTATTTTTTTAAAAAAACGAAAATAATTATTTTTTTTAAAAAATCGAATATAATTAAATTTTTTTAAAAAATCGAAAATAATTATTTTTTTAAAAAAATCGAAAATAATTATTTTTTTAAAAAAATTGAAAATAATTGTTTTTAAAAAAAAAGAAAATAATTATTTTTAAAAAAACGAAAATATTTTTTTTTAAAAAAAATCAAAAATTATTAATTTTTTTTAAAAAATCGAAAATAATCCGTTACTAATGATTTTAGTGATATACACAAAAAATATTAGTAACGGATATATCCGTTACTAATTAGTAACGTATATATGTGCATTAGTAACGGATATATCCGTTACTAATTAGTAACGGATATATCCGTTACTAATTCTATGTATCCGTTACTAATTAGTAACAGATATTTAATATTAGTAACGGTTATATCCGTTACTAATTAGTAACGGATACATAGAATTAGTAACGGATATATCCGTTACTAATTAGTAACGGATATCTGACACATTAGTAACGGATATATCCGTTACTAATTAGTAACGGATATATCTGTTACTAATGCCATCAGTAACGGATATATCCGTTACTAATTAGTAACGGATATATCCGTTACTAATGGCTTTTTTTATCTGTTAGTAATTTGCCAGTTTGGTGTAGTGCCTGCTGAACATGAGCACAGCCTACCACCCCCAGACAGATGGGCAAAGTGAAAGGACCATCCAAAAGCTAGAGGATATGTTGAGAGTCTGCGCGATAGACTTCAAAGGAAATTGGGATGATCACTTGCCATTGATCGAGTTTTCCTACAAGAACAGTTTCCATTCAAGTATAGGAATGCCACCTTATGAGGCCCTTTATGGAAGGAAATGTCGATCTCCCTTGTATTGGGATAAAGTCGGAGAGCGAAAGATGCTCGGGCCCAAAGTGGTCCAACGAACTAAAGATGTAGTAGATCTAATCAGGGGACGGTTGGTAGCAGCCCAGGATCGACAAAAGAAATATGCCGACTTAGCTCAGAAAGGCAAAGAATACGAAGTAGGAGACCTAGTGTTCTTGAAAGTGTCACCTTGGAAAGGTTTAATGAGATTTGGAAAGTAAGGAAAGCTGAGTCCAGATACATTGGACCATTTGAGATCTTAAGACGGATTGGGGAACTAGCTTATGAACTGGCATTGCCCCCAAATCTACAGCAGGTGCACAATGTGTTCCATGTTTCGATGCCAAGGAAGTATAACCCGGATGCCAAGCATATTGTAGAGTATGATCAAGTGGACATGCAACCAGACTAGACCTATGTAGAGCAACCTGTGGAAATCATAGACCGGAAAGAACAAGTGCTCCGAAACAAGGTCATTCATCTAGTCAGAGTTTTGTGGCAGAACCACAATGTAGAAGAATCAACCTGGGAGCTTGAAAGCGCAATGCAAGAGAAGTACTCCCACTTGTTTTCAAACTGATTCCGGGACGGAATCCTTTTAAGGAGGGGAGACTGTAAGAACCCAGATTTTGGGTAGAATTAAAAACTTTTATTTATTTAATGATGTAAGAATGAATAGTGGTTACGGCTACCATGTAATAGATGATATTTGAAAGAATGAATGGAATTCGATTTTACTATTTCTATGTCTTGAAGAATGTTAATGGTTGACAACTTAGGTAAGAATAATCTATCTCCTAGGGGAATAAGGTATGACAATTCCAAGCAGGAAAATATTCTCATGTCATCCAGATCGATAACGATTAATCCAGTGGTTCCGTAAAAAGGGTATGGAATGATCGAAAGAGAATACGGACAATGGTACAACCCTAAGAGAATAAGTAAAGAATAAAGAATGAATAGTGATTTGGTGGAAGTAAGAATAATATGAGACGACACTATATAGAAGTATTAGGAACGGATTTCCGAGTTCGTATTAGTGATCCAGGGGGAAAATAAGTGTATGTAAAAGCTGTCGGATTCTGAAAAACCGCACTTATATTTTTCCCGAGAGTTCCCTGGACATTGACAGACTTAAGGAATTAACGAATGGATTTAAGGAATATAAATTGGAAAGTTAGAAAGAAAGATGGAGAATGATAGTATTAATATTAGAAAGATTCCCAGTAAACCCTAATTAGAAATCCGTGAAATATTCCTACGAACGATCAATCGAAACGAGCAATAACCGGACATAGAATCAAGCAGAGAAAGCAAGATACATGCATGAGTAAGTGATAATATCTAGTAACCAACTAGTTGTATAAGTAACTAGCAAGGTTAAGAAGCTAACTAGTACTTAGCCTTACTTTATCATCTCACCATAACAAATCAACACTTGTCCCTCCTAATTACATCATCCATTGCATCACTCTCCACTAACACCACTTGGATGAGATATTATCTCTCAAAAATCACTTTATGCATTATTTCAAAGCAACCAACACAAAAAAATATCAAACTCTCTCAAGAAACCATCCATTCGGCCCTTTGGAAATTCAAATTCCAAAATCCATCTTCCACTCCTTGTTTGATCTTGAAACTTTTAGGGTAAGTCCTATATTTCATAAAAGTAATACCCTAGAAATTATAGCTTCAATCTCCTCTTTTACCATTTTCAAAAAAATCAAGAAAGGTGAGGTTGAATAGTGTTTCTTATGACTAATCTTCGTTTTTCTTGTTTTCATGGTTGATCCTAGCTAAGTTAAGGCTATCCAAGGACCATACCAAGCTTTGTGAGGCTAGTACATACTCCAAGGAAGGTATAATACTTGAAAACCCTAGATCTAATTTGAGTTTTAAGCATGTTCTTGATGGATCTAGCTTAGTTATGATTATGTTCATGTTATAAGCATGCTTAGTTAATGATTTAGGGATTTATGAAGCATGATGATTTTGATGCTAAGATCAGTAGATTATGGACTTGTTGAGATGATTATTATGTGTATAAGTTGTTTAGATGCCCGGTGTGGCTTGGGTTGTTGATTGTGATTTTTGGAACGTTCGTATTATAGCCGTTATAATGCCGAAATTTCGTTAATCATTGAAAACCGTGCATCACAGTAGGTCTAATGGCCGAAACTGGACAAGTATCTAACATGCCCTCGTAGATCTTGAGTCGTAGATCATTTTGGAAAAAGAATCGAATCAAACCGACTTACGGTTTAGGATTTATGGCCGATTTACTAAAAGTAGTTCGAAACCATAAATGAAAGTTCGTAACTGAAATTGAACCCTCGTAAAATACGTAAGTCAGTGGTGAATCTTGGTAATTAAATACTAGAGGTAAAAAGGATGGTGTGAGAGAAAACCTCACGTGAATCGGATCATTTTTCGATTTTATAAAAATGTTCGAATCTAGGTTAAACGCGAACGAACCCCTTAAAAGTATAACTTTGGTTATAACTTAGAAAACGAGCGATAAAACTCGAGATATAATCTTGGTTCCTAATCGATCGAATTTAGAACTTATACGACTTAAGTATACACTAAGTGTGAGTACGATGACATGTATTAATGACGAACAAATGTCGAATTGTATCGGTAATAAAAAGAGTTACACTAAAAAGTGTTATAACGAGATAATTCGAAAACATGTTTCGACTTAAGTTAATACTTAACCTTTTTAAAAGTGTTAAGCAATTAACCTCGAATCTCTTGACTATATATAGATCACCGAGGTGACCCGGGATACCCTACCACTACCCCTACTCGTGCTCAATTACCAGGCAAGTTTCAACTTTCCCTTTTTAGGCTGTTTTTTTGAATATATATGCTTTCTGTTATACATATGCCATAGCATGCATGCCTACTTTCAAGTCATATTGATAAACTTGTTGCCTGATTGTTCTTTGGCTAATAAGTAGATAGATAACATATCGATTATAAGCCGGACGTCGTTAAGACCCTTAGAGAAGGGCATATGAATCCTATTTATTGATTATAGACCGGGAGTCAGTACTTCTTGATATATCGTAATTATTTTCGAGGGAAATATTTAAGTAAATAATTTCCATTATTTGGTTTGCGAATATTATTTGAATATTCGTCCGAGATTATTTAATTAACGATCATTACTTCAAATATTTATTTGAACGTTATCTATTCAATGAATATTATTTTTCAATATTCATTCAAAGACGAACCATTTATCGAATATTATTTCAAATATTTCTATAAAACCTTCGATTATTAAATAAATATCATTCGGACATTCATTTAGAACATCATGTATTAAGGGAATATTATTCTTGAATATTCCTTTAAGGTTTAATTTATTAAATGAATATCACTTGGATATTCATTTAAATTATTAATTATTATATGAATACTATTTTTGAATATTAATTAGAAGTCTCATTTATTTAACGAATATTATTCCAAACAGTTCTTTCAAACTTATTTATTAAATGAATATTATTTTAATATTCATTTAAGTAATTATTTATTCAATAAATATTGTCTTAATATTCCTTCAAGGATTATTTTGAGAAATACTCTGATTAAAAATATTATTTCATTAAATACTTCCGACTCAATAAATATTCTATAAATATCTATCCAATACTTGGAAACAACTTCAAGGTTGTTTATTTTTCTTCAAATATTATTTTCGACCTTCGATCATTCTGAAAATTCTTCGGAGTCATACGATTAAAATTATATTAAGAAAGGTCCTCTAGATTCCATTCTTCACTCGAATCTATCTCTTAAATTATAAGGGAACCTTACTTGAGAAAGGTTCTTTATCTTGTTGACTTCCCGGTCATAGTTTATCCTTTTCACTCGCAACTTGGTTGCTATGGACTCATTAAGTCTGTGTGTACCTTCTCATCATTCGAGGGGCAAGATCGTTAGAACGAGTTACTATTAAAGGCCATTGACAAGTGGGGCCGTCAGTTCTTCCTTCTACCGGTAGTAAACTATATTGGGCTGTACCATCCCCGACTGATCATCAGGGAGTGGGATAGCTGGCGCGTGATAACTCCAGTATTGGTTCATCTCCCAAATGGGGAATTCCCTGCAACACGTATCGAAGATACTTCTTTCAGGTTGACGGTGTCTTCCGCAACACGTATCGAAGAGACTTCTTTCAGGTTGTAGAACTTCGAAAAATGTTAATAACTGGAACGACAATATTTTCCTTGCAAGTTCCTCTTAATATGATAAATAATGTTATCTTGCTTGTTTTTACTTAGCAGATATTTCAACAAAATAAATACTTTAAGTTACCTTGTAACTTCATCCTTTATATTATACTGGCACTATATTCGTTAATGCATGGCATATGGAAATCATGATACTTCGAACTGTTATATACTATCCATAACGCCTTAGAAATTTTAGTAATAACAAGTATTTATTTAATATTAAATGCGAATTATGTGGCGTATAAAATTGTTGAGGAGGTGAAGTATGTGTGGTACAATATTTGTGGGCTTAATGGATGATTTATATGTGATGTGTAAGTCCGGATATTTTTAATTATATTTTTGGGAATTTATTTCTATTTAATTTTGTTATATTTATCTTCTGTGAATTTTATAAAATCCTCGGTATTAGCAAAAATCCTGAAATCTTTTTCATTATTAACTTTATTAGTTTATATGACTTTTAAAAATATTTGGTGAATTATTTTGGGTTTCAAGGATTTTAAAATGATTTTATAAATGATTTCGCGTTTTATGAATTTAAACTTGTGAAATCCATATTTAATTCGTTTTTTATCCTAAAAATATTTTAAAAATATGGGGAGATAGATAATTGTATTTTCTACATTTTAAATGTAATTTTGAGATGTTTCTTTAACCTTATTCATTTATTTTTCAATTTATACAGTCGAATCAAATTTTGTTTATTCAGAAAATTCTTATAAAATTTTTTCTAAACTATCTTTTATTTCTTTTTAACCTCTTAATCCCTAAATCAACAACATACTTTCCCAATTTCTTTTTCTAAATTCTGGATTGTTCGATTCTCTCGGCTGTGTTCTAAATCTTCTCGAAATCTCTCCACAAATCTCTTCCCTTTTCTCTCAATAACCTCGACCATACATCACAAATTCTGGTCACTACTGATCTTGGTAAGCTGCGGCTACATCGTGTGCGGTTCATATTGTGTCTCATCATTTCTGTTTTGCCTGCATCATGTATATGTGTATACAGTGAACTCGTGTGTGTGTGAGTTAGGGGTTAGTAGTGTGAGTGTGAAATTCATTTGTGTGTGTGCTATGTATGCGATTGTGTGTGTGAGTCCAGTCATGTGTTGTTAGTGTCTGAATTTGGGGCTTTCCAATTTATTATGGTTCGATTGCTAAGTAATTTGAAATGGGTGGAGTTGCGGATTGGAAGCCCAATTGGGGTATCATCGCGACTTTGTTGTTCCTGTGAGCTTTACTGAGTTTAATATCACTACTGTGGCGTTGTTTAAGTTGTGCGCGGTTGTGTATTCTTGAATTGTTATGGGCTCCTGAGCAACGGGTATTTTTGTGATATGATTTTGGAGTCGCAGGACCCTTCCTCCATTCGTGTTGTTGTGTAACACCGCTATGTGGTGATTGTGGTGGTGTACTGAACTTGAGATTTCCTCGTTACTTCGATTCAAGTTTTAACTGTGAATTCGGTTATTGTTGTTGCAAACTAATTCCGAATATTGATGTTTCAACTGACATTTTATCTACATCATTCTGAAGATAAATTGTGTAATATCCGTGTAAATAATTCGTGTGGAATTTCGAGTTGGAGGCCCAAATTAAGGTACCCTCGAAATTTTGCCCCATCGACAATGATATTAAAAATAAATTGAGTCGATGGCAATTGGCGATGATGATTTTTCTGAGCCAAAATTTAAATTTTAATAATTACGTTATAATTTTAATTTCTTGTTTTAAACTCTGAGTTTATATAACTGTTTCGTAATATTGTCAAGACGGATTATTGGATTGTGGTTGTTTTGCAATGGATGATTGTGTTGGTTGTGTCGGCTGTAGCCCGACTGGCAGTCACCCGTATAAAGGGGATGCCGTCAAAATTTTTCTAAAAATCTTAATCTATTTCTTGAAAATATGTTTGTATAATTATACAACTTGCATAAATTATGAGTCGGACTTCATATTTTAAAGCTAATTGATTATGTGATAATGTGTCAATTATGATTAAATATTTTATCAGTGGCTTATATAATGTTAGTATATAATTAAATAAATGTAAATTAAGGGATTATTCGCGGGGGTAGATTAAGTTAAATTTTTATATTGATTAGCGAATATTGAGTAGAATTCTAAAATAGTGTTATATTATGTGTAGATCCCAAGGATAAAGGGAAAGCTAAAGTCGAGGACGTAGGAACTTTCCGAATTCTGTGATTTCCTGGTTAAGGCAAGTAAACCACTTCACTTATCTTTCAAGTGAATTATGATTATCATAACTTGATTCTTATGTTTGTTTGATTTATCCTTGATATAACTGTTCTGTTAATTTCTATTAAATTCGAATATTCAATTGTTATACCCCAAATTGATGATATTGTTTCGTTGATCCTTTTAGTGGCTTGACTTAAATCAATACCCATTTTTCTATATCGAACTTGTCGATATCTAATTCAGAAGTTACCCGACCTTATTTTACGTTGTGAGATTTGAGATGTTGACCTGGAACGAAAGTGTCCAGGGTGTTTGGCAGTTGAGGTGATCGATTGTTCCGACACCTGATGTCTAGTTAGGATTGGACTGTTAGTTTTTTTTAAAATGTGGACCGTAAGGGTCGGACCAGATTCGTGGTCAAATATTATTAAGGCCAATGTGTGCCGTGGATCCATTAAGGACATTGCTGTGTGCGTTTGTCCGGGGTTAGTGCGTGACTGATCAGCAGCCTAACCTTATGATTGTTTTTATTTATAAAATGTATAATAGTCCAATCCACTCCTATTTTTAATTCAGGTAAAAGATATATCTTTCAGTTGAGCTTGTGTATTGTTGATTGTAAGTTCTTAACAGATTTTCAAATATTTCAGTTCTTTTATGCTTTTAATTATATATACTTGCTGAGCATTTTAGCTCACTTGCTTGCTAATTTTGTTTCCTCAGCTAAGCACGAAGATGTCTAGGAGGAGTGGACCGTCTGGTCGGGGCAGCCATAGGGGCAGTCAGAGAGTTGAGGTGGTGGGATGGGTAGACAGTTTATGACCTTATTTCTTATCTTTTCTGTATCGGTTAGAGAGATTAATTTATGGAGTTGTATATTATTTTATTCAGAACTTGGGTTGTAATAGTTAATTAGTAGTTGTTTCATACTGTGACCTGTGAGCGGTCTTGGTTAGTCAGAGTTTATGTTTCTTTATAAATTTTGCTATTATTATGTCTGTGAGCAGGTTTGGTTATAGTTGGTTGGGTTTGGTTGATGTGGACAGGTGGTTAGTCATATTTACGAACACATCATGCCGAATTTTCTAAAATTTCTTCTATATTAATGTTTAATTAATTATAAAAGCATATAATCTTAATATTGGTAAGTGAGGGTGTTACACTATCACTGTCCTGTTATATTATTGTTGGTGGGCTATTGCTCACCCTTGCTTATTCATTATGTCACAACAACAGCTAGGACAGATGGCTCGCGTCAGGCGCACTCGGCGCAAGCGGGTTACCCGACCCACCGGACTCCCCGCTGAGATGCTGCCGCCATTGCTGAGGTAGAATATTTAGACAGCTTTTGTTTCCTGTTTAACTATATGTATAATTAATGTAATCAATGGCAAAACTTTTAAACTTATGATGTTATCCTTTTGGGATTGTAATAACTTTTATTCGCAAACCCTTTTATAAGACTTATTTCAATTTCATCTCTGGGACTATAACTGTGTGTGTGTGAGTGGATATTATTGTGGGGTCATAGCATGCTACTTATTGATTTTGGACTCAAGTCAAGTATTATGTATGAGTTATGAGACCGTAACGACCCGATCCCTGACCCCGGATTTGGGGGTGTTACACAGTCACACATAAATACATAATTATGACTGAATGCATTGATATCTCCCAAATGACTGTTCAGCTTCCCACGTCTTTCTATAAAAGAAACCAACGCCTTATGCCATTCTCCAAACCCTTTTCATTCTTTTCTCTTTCAATAATGACTTCCAACCCAAATCTTCATATGAACCCTAGCTTTTGGTTTATTACCACTGAGAAGTTCTTTACTCTTGATGATCAGGAGCAAGTGAACTATCTCTTAGAAGAGATGACTTTTCTCATCAAGTCAAATATGGTTAATCTTAACCCAGATGATTTCCACGAGTCTCCTCTAAAACATCTACCAGTTGGATACAATCCTCCTCTAATCTCTTCACTCCTTGAGGATGAAGAATTTGGTGAAGAGTCTGAGGTTGATCTTGATGGAGATGCTATTCATCTTCTTCAATAAGCATGAAGATGAGTCAGCTGCTTTCATTCAAGTCGCCCAGACAAGGAATTCATTCTTGAGATGCTCCTTGTCCTGAAGTCGATCGTTGAGAATTGAAGTAGCAACAACTTTAGACAAGAATAGAATTATCAGTAGTAGTTAGACAAAAGAAGAATTGTATTTCATTTTCATGTATGTAATGCTTTTGATTAATGAAAATCCAAGTTTTCTTTATATCTACTTGTCTATCATTGTTTATTGACTCACATGAATAATGATTTAAATTATCAGTATGCATGTAATAACACTTGCTAACATAGACTTAACAAAAGTCAGAATTGAACCACTAAATAACATGAACTTCAGAATTTGAAACAGTAAGACACACAAATTTCACAATCCTGATACTGACGATACAATCCTGATGTCAATACTGATGATGTCAGCATACTGATAGTAATCCTGATGTTTATTAACAAGTCTATCATATTGTAATTTATCAAAGTAAAGTGTTACAGCTTAAGCATTTAACCATCAAGTATAGATCCTGATAAAATATCAAGTCTATAAGCTGAAACAACATACCTTGCTACTTGTGCAGATGTTAAAGATCTAAAAATTTAACATTCCTAACGCACTAACCAATCTAATGAATGTAGCCTCATCATGTGGTTTAATTAGAATATCTGCATGCTGTTTGTCAGTAGGAACAAAATGAAGTTCCACAGTACCATTTTCAATATGTTCTCTAATAAAATGATACCTGACATCAATGTGCTTAGTCCTTGAGTGTTGAACTGGATTTTCTGCAATTTTGATAGCACTAGTATTATCACAAAACATAGGAATATTACTAAGTGTCATACCATAATCCATCAACTGATTTCTTATCCAAAGGAGTTGAGCACAACAACTGCCTGCTGCAATGTATTCAGCTTCTGCAGTTGAGGTTGAAACTGATTCCTGCTTCTTGCTTGCCCAAGAAATCAATCTGTTTCCCAAGATTTGACATGTACCTGTAGTGCTTTTCCTGTCTATTTTACACCCTGCATAATCAGAGTCTGAATAGCCAATTAGGGAGAAATCAGATTCTCTTGGATACCACAAACGAAGATTTGGAGTTCCTTTGAGATATCTAAAAATTCTCTTCACAGCAATTAAATGAGATTCCTTAGGATCACTTTGGAATCTAGCACATAAATAGGTAGAGAACATTATATCTGGTCTACTTGCAGTTAGATATAACAATGAACCTATCATGCCTCTATAGCTAGTGTTATCAACACTCTTTCCCTTAGGATCAGAGTCTAGCTTAGTGGCTGTTGCTATGGGTTTCTTTGCAATTGCACAATTTTGAAAGTCAAACCTTTTTAAAAGATCTTTGATATACTTTGACTGATTAATGAAAATACCAGTCTCAGTCTGTTTGACTTGCAAGCCTAAAAAATAATTTAGTTCACCGATCATGCTCATCTGATACTTAGACTGCATAAGCTTTCTAAACTTAGCACATAACTTTTCATTAGTAGAACCAAATATAATATCATCAACATAAACTTGAACTAAAAGCAAATCACCTTTTATCTTTCTAAAGAATAGAGTTTTGTCAATTGTACCTCTTGTGAAGCCATTTTCAAGAAGAAATTTAGACAAAGTCTCATACCATGCTCTTGGTGCCTGCTTCAGTCCATAAAGTGCCTTATCAAGTTTGTAGACATGATTTGGAAACTTCGGATCAACAAAACTAGGTGGTTGTTCCACATACACTTCTTCATCAAGTTTGCCATTTAGAAAAGCACTCTTTACATCCATCTGGTATACCTTGAATTTTGAATGAGCTGCAAATGCAAGAAACATTCTGATTGCTTCCAATCTTGCTACAGGTGCAAAGGTTTCATCATAGTCAATTCCTTCTTCCTGAGAATAACCCTTGGCCACCAATCTTGCTTTGTTTCTTACAATCATACCAGATTCATCTAGCTTGTTCCTGAAAACCCATTTAGCACCAACAATAGATCTATCTTTAGGTCTTGGTACCAGTTTCCAAACTTTGTTCCTCTCAAACTCATTCAATTCTTCCTTCATTGCTATTACCCAATCAGGATCCTGTAAGGCTTCTTCAACCTTCTTAGGTTCATTCTTTGAGAGAAAACAACTGTACAAGCATTCATTTTGAATTGATCTTCTAGTCCGAACACCACTATTTGGATCACCAATAATCAAATCCTCAGTATGATCCCTTGTCCATTTTCTAACAGGTGGTAGGTTGTTCCTGCTAGACTCTCCCCCTAAGTTAGTGGTATTTCTTGTAGAAGAGCTTTATCTGCCTTCAAAAGCTCCCCCTTGATCAGTAGAATCAGTGGATTCAGTACTGCTGCTAGTTTCTGATCTTCCTTCATTAGACTCTGAAGGATCAGTTCCTGATGAAGTAGACTCTGAACGACCAGTCTGATCCTGACCAATCCTGTGTTCTCCTTGATTAAATTACTCCCCCTCAACAGTAGCATTCCTTTGAGAAGCAATAGAGATTTCCTCTGGAGAACCTTCATCATCGCTGGAGGGAATCTCAGAATACTTAAAATTTTCAAATTTCAAATTGTCATGACTTTCATCAGTTTGAAAAATTCCAAACTTCTTATCATCAAATGCAACGTGAATTGATTCCATAACAATGTGAGTTCTGAGATTGTATACTTTGAAGGCCTTTGATGCTGAATATCCTAGAAAGATTGCTTCATCCGATTTGGCTTCAAATTTCCCAAGTTGTTCTAGATGAACTTTCAGGACATAACATTTGCATCCAAAGATGTGAAAGTATTTCACACTTGGTTTCTTTCCTTTGATCATCTCATAGTGAGTCTTATCATGACCATTTAACAAGGTACAATTTTGAGTAAAACATGTAGTGTTGATAGCTTCTGCCCAGAAATAGGTTGGAAGCTTTGCATCTGCAAGCATGGTTCTTGCTGCCTCTATGAGAGTTCTGTTCTTTCTTTCTACTACACCATTCTGCTGAGGTGTTCCAGGTGCAGAAAACTGTTGAGTAATTCCACTGTCTGCACAATACTCCTCCATTGTAGAATTCTTAAATTCTGTACCATTGTCACTTCTGAGCACTTTGACCTTGTACTCAGAGCTATTTTGAATATTCTTGACAAGTTCAATGATTTGCTGAGGAGCTTCATCCATGTTGTGTAGAAAGAATACCCATGTGAACCTTGTGTAGTCATCCACTATACCTAGAGCATATCTTTTCTTATTGATAGACATAATGTTTACTGGACCAAATAAATCAAGATGCAGCATGTGAAATGGTTCAGTAATTGAATTTTCTGTCTTGCTCTTGAAAGTGGTTCTTCTTTGTTTACCAAGCTGACAAGCATCACAAAGTCCATCTTGCACATAGTTTGCCTGAGGTAGGCCTCTCACCAGATGATGCTTAACAAGTTGATTAAGCTTCTTGAAATTAAGATGTGAGAGCTTCTTGTGCCAGTTCCAGCTTTCATCATTGGATGCCTTGTTGTAAAGACATCTGACAGTTCCTTTAGATGTGTCACTCAAGCTTGCTTCATATATGTTATCATGTCTCTGACCAGTCGGAACAATGTCTCCATTCTTCATATTCAAGATTTTGCATCCCTTACTGTCAAAGATTGATTGGTAACCCTTATCACCCAGTTGACTTATGCTTAAAAGTATGTGTTTCAAGCCTTCAACCAGTGCTACATCTTCTATGATGATATTCCCCAAAATAATTGAGCCATATCCCAGAGTTTCTCCTTTTTTGCCATCTCCAAAGGATATTACTGGGCCAGCTTTCCTCTCAAACTTTTTAAGCAGGGACTTCTTTCCAATCATATGTCCAGAGCATCCACTGTCCAAGATAATTGAATGCTTCTTTCCAGTGCCCTGCAAACAAAAAGTAGCAAGTTAGAATTTTTTAGGACCCAACTTTGATTGGATCCTTTCTTACTAACTTTTGAACCAACAGGCTTTGAAGATTTTGCTTTTGATTTACCTGTTACAGAGTCAACCTTTGACTTTGATTTCACAAACAGTTTGTGACTAGGAGTTTCAGATTTCAAAGAATAATAGTCATAATACAGTTCATGATATTCCTTACACATATAAATGGAATGAAGTAAACTACCACAATGATAACAGGGTTCTTGTGGTTGGTATTGAATTCTCTGAGTCTTGGGGAATCTGGACTCAGTTTTCCAAGAAGGTTTTTGATTGCAGTCTAGGGCTAAATGATTATGATTTCCACATTTATAGCATTTCTTCCTAGGTGCATCAGGTACATTCTTTTAATTATTCTCTTTGTTAATACCTTCTTTTCCATTCCTATTTCTTCTAATCTTTCCAGACTCTGAAATACTTTCTAGTCTCTATTTCAACTGAGACTTAGACAGAAAACCCATGTTGACATTCTTAGGTTTTTCTAACACTCTTTCATCTGAATTGCTATTGTTAATTCTTTTGTGCACAACTGGGGTACCTTTAGAATCAACAAATTTAACATGTTTAGGTTCAGAAACTATCTTCTTACCTTCAGACTTAGATGTGCTAGCTTCAGTTTTACTATCATCATTGACAATAGCTACTATATCTTCTTGCCTAGCCTTATCAAAACCTAAACCATTAACTTTACCCAGAATTTGATTTTCAATGATTTCTTAAGTCTTTTTACCAGAATTGTTAATGGTTTTAATCACATCTCTCTCTTCCTCTAGTTCTTTTCTGACATAGTCATAAGCCTCAAGAATAACACCATAATCATGCTTAGCTTTATCAAAACTTAACTTATATTCTTCCATTTGAATTAACTCAGATTCAAGAAAATTATTTTTACTAACTAATTCATCATTCTTAGCCTTGAGTTCATCTTTTTCACTAGCAAGAATTTTGAAATTAGTCATAAGATTCTTAAACTCAACATGAATAGATCTAATATCATTAGAATCTAAGCTATCAAACGAATCAAGAGAGTGAAGTGATACCTTAACAGAAGATGAAGAAGTTTTCTTTGGAGATCCAGGCTTGTCTGAAGCACTTGCCATCAATGCAATGTTGTCATAATCCAATTCATCTTCAGAATCACTAGAGTCTGTCCAATCCTTCTGTGTGACCATGAATGCATTACCCTTCCTTGAATTCCTAGGCTTCTTGCACTCACTAGAAAAGTGTCCAAGCTCACTGCAGTTAAAGCACTTGATCTTGGCTTTATCAAGCTTGATAATTGTACTTTTGCCTTTGTCATTCTTCTTCTCCTCTTTCTTCTGAAAAGAGCCTTTGCTAAATCTTCTCATGTTGAATCTTCCTTTCTTGAAAGCTTTAGCAAACATAGCAAAGAGTTACTGCATCTCTGATTCAGAATCATTATCTTCAGAGTCTATATCTTCAGTCTCTGACTCAGAACTTTCTTTGCTCTTCTTCTTCCTCAAGTCTCTTTCAGTAGATTCAGACTTTTCTTCTGGAAACTTCTTTGATTCAGATTGAGCAGTGAGTGCAACAGTTTTCATCTTTCCTTCACTCCTGCTCTTTTTCTACTGCCTGTCAAGTTCATAAGCTCTTAATTTTCCATAAAATGCTTCTAATGATATCTCATCAAGATCATTAGCTTCCTCAATTGCAGATATCTTCTCATTGTATAAATCAGGAAGAGCTTTCATGAACTTCGAATTCATATCCTCCAAGTCATAATATTTACCATGCATGGCCATCTCATTGATGACTTTAGTAAACCTATCAAAGGTGTCCCAATGTTTTGTCCTCTGCATTCTTGTGATTTATTTATTTGTTATGTGCTTTCACTCAAGACGCTACAAAAAACGAGTATGTGTTGAGGTTTGTTCACCCAATCACTACCAAAAATTTTAGCACTTGTCTCATACAACTGAATATGAGTTATACTACTGGTGATATTTTCAAAGCAATGGGTAGGCACTGGTGGTGTGATGATGATTTCGACTACCTGCTCGATCCAAATTTACGTTACTCAACTATGTCAATAAGGACAATGCGTCGGGAGTGGGAGTGGCGAAAACATCAACTATCTTGTTGTGTAGAACAATGTCGGTTGAAAGAATGAAGAATACCAAAATAACATGCCATACTCATGCCGCGTGACACTCCTCAACAACTGGAATTAGCGTTATTTCATGCACGAGAGGAAGAAAATCGGATGAGATTACGGTTACGACGAAAGAGTCTACGTGATGACCATGATGCATATTTTGAAAAGGGCGACTTAAGAGAAGCAAGGATATTTCAGTTCTACAGTATGAGTCCTGATCTGAACTCTGATTGCTATATGTCCGATGATGAACAAAGTCTATGCAAATGTAATATTTCATGTACTTCTGAAAGTAGTTTAGAAGTTGTTTACTTTCAATATCGTTTGTAGCAAGTGATTTTATGTATTACTTCCATCAATTTACAAAGATTATGGTAGTGTCATTTTCCATGTATTTTTTAAATTAGTTTTCAATTTGTTTGCTTTTAATATTTAAGTAAACGTGAAGTTTTAGGAAAGAGGAAATAGTAATTTAAAACAACGAATTAATCTCATTCAAAGTTCAAACATCAAATAAATTACGAAGTGTAAACAAAGATATTGAAAAAGCATCATGCTCGTGCTCCCTCGGGTCCTGGACATCTTTTACTCCTTTTTGTGTGACCCTCTTGTTTGCATATGCTGCATTTTATCCCAGTGCGGGATGCATCCATTTCAGTGCGAATTCTGATCGATTGGCCCTTTTCCCCGCGTTTCTTCTTTAACTTCTTCAAGGCCTCGTTAGGTACCAATTTCCCAAACCGTTGCCACTGCCTCGGTAATTCATAGTTCCACAGTGGAGTAGGTTAAAGTGGATATATAACCGGTCTCCACACCTTTTGCAGTTGCATGTTGTAATGGTAAAGCTCAATAAACTGGTGCCAATCAAGTTTATTTTTCATGCACCCTGGCACTACATGAGAACATGGTAAATGATGGGTCGCCCATTTCCCACATGTACAACTACGCGTAGATAGGTTCACGACTTGGGTGTTACCACCCTTCACGACACCTTTGACTGTATACTGCTGCGTAAGAACCAAAAACATTCCATCAGGATGATTGAAAGTCCTGACCGTATGTACAGTGGCCTTGGTTTGAATTTTGGCTAACATAGCCATGGTACGTGAGCACAAATCTTTTTTTTAATTAATCTTTCTTCGTTTATTTGGCAGCAAATGAACAGAAATAAACATGTGAAATATACATGTGAGGAGGCAGTTTTGCGCAAAATATAAGTTAATTTTAAAATGATATTTTTTAAATTTTATAGGTTCGAATTTAAGTATAAATGATTTACTTTTTTCTAAGGTAAAAATCTTAAAAAAAGAATAAGTCTAATTATGGTATTATTTTGTCTGAAAGTGACAACTATAAATAAGATTCTTAACAGTTAGTTTGGGGAGGCATGTTGAGGCGCCTAAAAAACTTAATTGTACAAGTTTTTTTGTCGATATTTTTTTCACATTATAGTATTAACGTCCTACTTTGGTGTAAGCCCAAAAAGATGAACAAATATAATGCACAAATATGTTTTGTTAAGGTCTGAAAATGATATAAATTCCAAAATTTTGACATAAAATTATATTGAAATGAAGCAAACAAAGTACATGAAATGAAGCACACAAACGATTAATTCATTACATAGTGAAAAGCAGATTCTAGAATACAGCTAATATATTTGAATAGCCCCCATGAAAAGTGAAATTTTCGTAGTCTATAACGTCGACGGCAAAAGTGATCTCAAATTGACAACATATCTTGTAGAGAACAATAACACATCCGACTTCAACCGGTTTACGGATAAGTGGGTACATATCCCTATCCAGTCGGAGATAACAATTAACTTGCCGTGTGCCATCATCTATTACGATGATTCTTTTACCAAATAGTTCTGAGTCGCGGATGCTTATGATCCATCCCTTTGCATAATCGATTGGTATGGTGTCGATGCCCACAAAGTCATCGTATTCTTCAAATGCATATTTTGATATGCCTTTAAGAGTCCTGCAAGTGATGGAATAAGGTATTTTGCATTATATCTTCATTGGATTCGGGTACATGTTAGCGTAATATTCCGCATCTGCAAAATTCCATATTTTTAGAAATTTAAATAAATGAATAATAAATCATTACAAGAAACATGAAATTTGTAGAAATGATCTTACCACCACTTTGGATGAACATTTTACAATCCTTTCACTGCTTACTTTTGTAATCAATTCGAGGGGCTTGCGGAATTGGAGTGATTGATTGAGGAGGTTCTGGAGTGATTGGTTGAGGATTGGAAGTGGTTCCTCTTTCTCTTTGAGGGGACTGTTGGGGAAGGTTTACAGAACTATCCGGTTATGGTCGATATAAAGCATCGGCAGCTCTATACATTTCATCAATTGCTTCTTGTTAAGAAATTGTAAGGTTATTCCCATCCCAATTGTAACTATGATCGGAAGTTGGAGCGAGTGGTTCTAGAGGGATTGGATCGATTATTTGTGGAATTTCTGGAGTGATTGGCCGAGGATTGGAAGTGTTTCCGATTTCTGTTTGAGGGGGGTTGGGAGAAGTCTAGGGGACTATTCGGGTGTGCTGCATGATAATCATCACCAGCTTGATAGATCTCATCAATTGCTTGTTTTGCTGAGAGAATGTAAGGTTATTCCAATCCCAATTGCAACTACAACGAGAGTTGAAACTATGATCAGAAATGTTATCTCCACCATCTTCACTACCTATTTCATGCAAGTGACTTTGGGAAAAATATGTCAGCTATATTATTGTTGATGACACTAAAGAACTTTATACACACACTCAAAGTAGGACGTGAATTATTGAGCTTTACAATAACATGCATTCATAAATAATTGAGCTGTACACACATGTGAATTATGACTGTGATCATAGTTATAGGAAGATGTGACTACTCAATGTCAATAACTTTAAGTAAATTTATGCCACTATTATCTGCATACTGTTGAAGATGAGACCACACATTACTGAGATGCACAGTTGCAACAGGTTGAAGAGACTACACAACCTTGTGATCCCATATCTAAAGTTTATGTTTTCAACGAAATTAAAATTTGAACTGACCACTCTACTTTGCAGGCATGTGATTTATTACCCAACCTGAGCACACAGTTTTGATGATGTGATAAGTAAAACTGAATAACTTGCATGAATACAGAAAGCCACAACTTTAAACATTTGGAGCTTTATTTTACTGTTGACTACACTATACACAGTCAGAAGGTGAAATAATGAATACTAACACAACATGTTTTATGGAGGAATTCCAATGTTTTGTCCTCTGCATTCTTGTGATTTATTTATTTGTTATGTGCTTTCACTCAAGACACTATAAAAAATGAGTATGTGTTGAGGTTTGTTCACCCAATCACTACCAAATATTTTAGCACTTGTCTCATACAATTGAATATGAGTTATACTCCTGGTGATATTTTCAAAGCAATGGGTAGGCACTGGTGGTGTGATGATGATTTCGACTACCTGCTCGATCCAAATTTACGTTACTCAACTATGTCAATAAGGACAATGCGTCGGGAGTGGGAGTGGCGAAAACATCAACTATCTTGTTGTGTAGAACAATGTCGGTTGAATGAATTAATAATACCAAAACAACATGCCATACTCATGCCGCGTGACACTCCTCAACAACTGGAATTAGCGTTATTTTATGCACGAGATGAAGAAAATCGGATGAGATTACGGTTACGACGAAAGAGTCTACGTGATGACCAT
The DNA here is from genome assembly GCA_036435485.1 of Saposhnikovia divaricata. Taxonomy (NCBI): domain Eukaryota; kingdom Viridiplantae; phylum Streptophyta; class Magnoliopsida; order Apiales; family Apiaceae; genus Saposhnikovia; species Saposhnikovia divaricata. The sequence goes on along the minus strand of CM071597.1, from coordinate 57,839,754 downwards.
GATGCATATTTTGAAAAGGGCGACTTAATAGAAGCAAGGATATTTCAGTTCTACAGTATGAGTCCTGATCTGAACTCTGATTGCTATATGTCCGATGATGAACAAAGTCTATGCAAATATAATATTTCATGTACTTCTGAAAGTAGTTTAGAAGTTGTTTACTTTTAATATCGTTTGTGGCAAGTGATTTTATGTATTACTTCCATCAATTTACAAAGATTATGGTAGTGTCATTTTCCATGTATTTTTGAAATTAGTTTTCCATTTTTTTGCTTTTAATATTTAAGTAAACGTGAAGTTTTAGGAAAGAGGAAATAGTAATTGAAAACAACGAATTAATCTCATTCAAAGTTCAAACATCAAATAAATTACGAAGTGTAAACAAAGATATTGAAAATGCATCATGCTCGTGCTCCCCCGGGTCCTGGACATCTTTTACTCCTTTTTGTGTGACCCTCCTGTTTGCATATCCTGCATTTTATCCCAGTGTGGGATGCATCCATTTCAGTGCGAATTCTGACCGATTGGCCCTTTTCCCCGCATTTCTTCTTTAACTTCTTCAAGGCCTCGTTAGGTACCAATTTCCCAATCCGTTGCCACTGCCTCGGTAATTCATAGTTCCACAGTGGAGTAGGTTAAAGTGGATATATAACCGGTCTCCACACCTTTTGCAGTTGCATGTTGTAATGGTAAGGCTCAATAAACTGGTGCCAATCAAGTTTATTTTTCATGCACCCTGGCACTACATGAGAACATGGTAAATGATGGGTCGCCCATTTCCCACATGTACAACTACGCGTAGATAGGTTCACGACTTGGGTGTTACCACCCTTCACGACACCTTTGACTGTATACTGCTGCGTAAGAACTGAAAACATTCCATCAGGACGATTGAAAGTCCTGACCGTATGTACAGTGGCCTTGGTTTGAATTTTGGCTAACATAGCCATGGTACGTGTGCACAAATCTTCTCCCCTATGGAGGCTTTCTTCAACACTGTTCCGATGTGTATTCATAATTTTGACAATCTTGTAAAACAAATACTCCATCATTGCTGTTACCGGAAGAAAACGAGCCCTCCGTATGATGCCATTAAAACCTTCCATCATGTTTGTCGTAGCCTGACCATAACGAGCACCATGTGTGTCATGAGATAAGGTCCATTTGTTTTTTGGTATTCTGTCAAGATACTCAAATGCAGCCGGGGAAATTTTAGCAATGCGCTTCATGTTTTCCCACTTGTGGTGTAATTCCAGCCTTCCACATCAAGGCTTTTAGTTCACCTCCTGGATGATGTGTGCTGAAGTTGCTTCTGACATGGAATAAACAAAACCTATGAATTCCCCATGGCATACAAAAACCATTATCGGGGTCTCTCACCGCAGCAAGAATACCTCCAGCACGGTCAGAAATTAAGCACACACCCTTCCTCTGCTTACACACATGTTCATGCAAAAGTTTAAGAAAACAAGACCAATTCTCATATGACTCCTCATCCACCAACGCATAACATAGAGGAAAAGGGTGATTGTTGGAATCAACACCCATAGCAATGAGTATTTTCCCTCTATATGTTGCCTTCAAGAAGGTGCCATCTATTAAAATTACTAGACGGGCATGTTGCCAACCGTCAGAAATTGCTTTCAAGAACCAAAAAATACGGTTGCAAACGGACGTACCCCGTTGGTCTAGATGAGGAACAACATCAATTTGAGCATAACTTCCTTCATTTGCATGTAGAAGGGCTGTTAGAAACATCGGAAGTGTTTGGTAGGTTGTAGCCCAACTGCCATATACCTCCTCAATGGCGATTTGTTTTCCTCGCCATGCTTTGAAGTATGTCGCTTGATGGTTATATTCCTTGACAACAAGCGGTATAATTATTTTGATGGCTATTTTTGGTGTCTCTAAAACCTATTTCAAGGATTATAAATAAATGCAAAATTATTGAAACAACATTGGCTAGAATTATAAGTAAAGAACTTACAAGTGGCTTCACAAGCCTGGATATCATTCTTGCTGATATCTTCTTATGCTCTTGCAAGGGCCGTGTAAGCAAACAAGCATGCTCTTCCTTGTTCACGGTTATTTCAAAGTATCCATGTATATCCTTCTTCGCAACTCTCAGCCTCCACTTGCAATCAGGCACAGTGCATGACGCAATGAATTTGGTTTTATTACTTCTGTTAACAATGTAGCCACGATCCGTTGAAATATGAGCCTTCTTCACTGCAGCAAGAAGACTTTGTTTGTCCGCAAATAAAGAGCCAACAGATAAACCATCATCATTTGGCTCATAATCAATGTACATGTCATTTTGGTTATCATATGGTGTTAACTCGAATAACTTGTAGAAGGGGGGTTGAATATAAGTTATATAATCGTGTCTGATTTTTGCTTGATTATATGAACAAGAATAAACGAATGAATCAAACTTTGTTTGTATTAAAATAATCAAATACAAACTCTACCAAAGGTGTACAATACCTTTAGCAGCTGCTGACAATACAAATCTCTCTCTCTGTTTGTTTCGAACTCTCGAATACAAATCTTACGAACTCACTCTCTTTTTACAATGATATAGAGAGAGTATTTATAATGCTACCTATCAACTAATAATAGAATTATAATCTATCTATGACAATGTTCTGCCGTCCAGTTGATAGTTTCCATCAATAGAGAATTCGTTTCCTTCACGATATCTTCTTGCTTGTTTTCCAAACCAAAGATCCTGTTTTATAGCACTTGCCAGTTTCTGTAGCATCCATAATGACATCATCAGTAACACGACTGATATCAGGATTTCCCATTGCACCAGGATCTGATTATCCCATTAGTATTTGATCAAGATCTGACTTGCTGTATCAGGATCTGCTCCTCTGTTCCTGACATGTAGTCTCTGACGCACTGTTCCTGACTAAACTCTACAGATTATTGTCTAACACATATATTTTATACAAAGTGCTAAATCCTTTATAAGATCATGATATACAAGAAATATTAGCAAAATTCTATTCTTAACATCACAACTTATGAATTATTCCTAACATATGGGATCGGTGTGTATGCCTCGGTCTCAAACCCAGGAACCATAGGAACTTGATGTTGATTCACAACTGCCAAACTCATGGGCACTTCCTCTGTCCTTCGTGAAGGCCTACCACCATCATCGTCATCATCACCATCATCGCTCTCAGAATAATATTCATCGTCGTCCTCAAAGTCATACGAGGCTTCGCTTTCAGAATGCCTAGCTTTATCCCCCAACTCCACTTCAAACTCGGCTAACTGCCTACCCGAGCTCCTAATTGCAACATTTCTTGGTGGAGAAAAGTGCATACCCTCATTGCCTCTAGAATATTCATGAAACTGGCCAGTAGACCCCCTCCATACCCTTGGTATTCTTGATTGGAACCCCCTCCATGCCCTTGGTATTCTTGATTGGAACCCCCTCCATACCCTTGGTATTCTTGATTGGACCCCCTGCATAACCTTGAAATGCTTCACTTGACCCGCCACAATGCCCTTCAAATTGTTGACTTGAGCCCCCACCATATCCTTCATACGCTTCAGTACTGAAATATTGATCCGACCACCCCCCTCCATACCCTTGAAGTGGTTGAGTCGAGCCCCCTCCATATGTTGTTTGTGTTGGTTGTGATCCCAAATTCATATGAAAAGAGCCTGGGTCATCCATATCAATTTGCTCAGCTTCAATGAATATTGAAACATCCCCGAAACCCATTGGCATGGTAGCGAGAACATTAAGCATCCTCGTCACATCAACATCACAAGTAATATGGAGAGCCAACATCCGTTGGGCATGTTGAAATCACCTAAGCGTGGATATCTGAAAGTCATGTTTAATTTCCAATGGTAACGACTTATTTGCATGATATCGTAAACATGGGTCTTCAGCTCTTCATACGTAGTTCCCAACTTAACGTAGTCTTGCTTCTTTTGATCTTTGGAATACCTAATATCATTGAAAGTACGAATGATTTCTCCACCCCAAAAGAAGTTAACATTCACATAGACCTCCATGTGGTGTAATGTAGATAAATAAGTGTTTCTGTGTTTGGTGGAGTATTGCAAGATACATGTATTGATTGGGTTTTTATAGTGGATGGGTGCTGTGGAAAATAGGGATAAGACACGAAGATGATAAGATTTTCCTGTCAGTTGTTGCTAGTACTTTATGATATGGGATAAGATTTCTGCTTTTAAAAAAATAGGATCTCTACATCAATGAAAAAATTGATGTAATAAGATGCAGTTTTGATGACTTCACAGGCATGTGATTTATACAGAAAGCGACAGCTTTAAACATTTGGAGCTTTATTTTACTGTAATAGGATATCTACATCACTGAAAAAGTTGATGTCATAGGCTGCATAAAAGGCATCTATATTTATTCGGATTACTTATATTTTTGTGATAATAAAAATTTATTATTAATTATTATTTTACTACGTAATAAGTTTTAAATTAATTGATTTAAATATTAAATTAAAAATGACAAACAAATTACAAATAAATAAATAATAATAATGATGAATAAATAATTATAAGTAATCTAATTATAATCAACAAACGCAGTATAAGAAAATTAAAAATATATATAAAAATAAGAAAGTTGCATGGTCGCCACTTCAACTGGCGAATCATTGGACGTACAACAGTCTTTTAGCCTAAGACGCCACTTGAAGTGGCGACCAAATCAGAAGTTTAGTTTTTAAACGCACACTACAGGGACGCCACTCTGATTGGCGACTTAGCAGCCGACGCCTCTTCATTTGGCGACTAAGCAAGCAACGCCACGACCTTTCATTCCCAATAGCCGACTTAGCAGGTCAGTTTTTTAATTTTTATAAGATTTGTCGAAGCTTTTGCCTACATTGTGTGAGCCTCCATATTCTTTATTGTATCTCACTTGAAAGTATCCATGTATCATTTTGTAGATGTCTAATGCTATAAATCAGTGATTTGGTGTTCACTATATTAGCATAACTTCAATTACATTTTCCCTCCTAGCTTGCATAACACATGTTTGTTTAAATGCCTAAGAGAATTGCTTGCATAATTATATTAGCATAACTTCAATTACATTCTCCCTCCTAGCTTGCATAAAAGATGTTTGTTTAAATGCCTAAGAGAATTGCTTGCATAATTATATTAGCATAACTTCAATTACATTCTCCCTCCTAGCTTGCATAATTATAATTTACAATTAATTGAAACATTGTCTTATTAATCGAGTTTTTTTTAAAAATTGAAACTTTATTTATTTATTTATAGATATTTTAGTAACGCCTATCTTATTTATGTATTTATGATCTTAACTTTAGTAACGCCTATCATAAATATTTTACAGGGATCCATGGAGAAGGCTATTTACCACCCAGGTCCTGTTCACCCATCATTGCTCACACGACAACATGAGCGTCGTTCGGAGTTATTATGGGATGATAAGATATTGAGCATTTTGTAATTATTGGTAATATGCATGTAGTAGTATGTAATAACATAATCATGGCAATTTATGCAGATTGCAGAAGATTTTCGTCTACGTACAAACTTCAAGTCTTAATGGGATACAGTTAGGGAGCACCCACCGCCTGGGCCGGTGATTGAGGCCATTACGGATGCTGGCTTATTTGGGGTGTATGCCACAGGGATGTTGAGATATTATGCTGGACTGATTACTGCTTTTGTTGATAGATGGCGTCTCGAGACTCATACCTTCTATATGCGTTTTGGCGAGGTCACTATCACATTAGAGGATGTGTACTTCATTCTAGGCCTTCGTAGCGGAGGACATCCAGTGTGTTACAGGAGGAGATGCCCGATGAGATGATGGTACATCAGCTTTTAGGGTTGGAGCCTGAGCGAGGTGTCCTGCAGAAAGGTAGGATCAAAATTTGTTGGTTGGTTAGGAACTTTGGTAGCTGTGCAGCCATTAGGGACTACTCGGATGCTTACGAGGAACAGCTTGCATTTCACATACGTGCATACCTTCTCCTTCTACTTGGTTCTTTGTTCCCCAACTCCAGCGGGAACCGCCTTCAGTCACGACTGCTGCATTATGTACGCCACATCCATGCTGTTAGGACTTACAGTTGGGGCAGTGCTTGTCTTGCTTACTTGTACAGGAAGTTGTGTACAGCAAGCATAGGGAATGTTAAGAATCTATGTGGATCCATGACTCTACTCCAGGTACATTTCCTTTCTTTATTTTAGTCTATATTCTTAACCACTTCCATGTTATTGTTTCGTTCAATTTTGTTAGACGCTATTGGGATGCATTGGCCTTATTATCTCATCCGTGTATCTTAGGTATGGATATACAAGCATTTTAGAGGCCTAGCTCCTGTACCGTGAGATCCTTATTTGATGGTACATCCCCGTGCTCTTAGGTAAGTGACATAACTAATACACCTCTACCTTTACGTAGATGCTGCATGTTTAGCGTAATAACTTGCCTTGTCTTACTTCAGGTGGGTCAGGATCCGTATCTATTGTGCGGATGTGGTTGATCACAGCTCACGATTGGTTCGTTATTATCTTGATACCATGAGGAAGAGTGACTTTGTATGGATGCCATACGAGGACAGCACAACAGATGCCTTCGAGATCCCTGGTGATGAGAGGGCACTTATGACAGCACCTTGTCCATTATTTTTTGATGGTTTGGTAGAGTGGTGTTATACGGATCGAGTGACCCGGCAGTTTGGTTTTCTACAGCCGATTCCTTCTGCCTCACCAGTGCCTGGGCATGCTACTTTCCACAGGGTTCCCGACGATGGGGAAACACCACTAGCCGATCTCTTTCACATTTGGCATACACGAGGGGATCGCATCATGGCACCACCCGGATATTGCTCTATGAGAAGACCTACATTTAATGATGAGTATTCTTCTTGGTATGATAGAGTCACTCGTCGATTTATCATCAATCCCGCTGTATGGCCCCGGTAACAGAGGTTCCAGGGTACGCAGGGACACCTCCCAATGGCTGTAAGTATTTTAGTTCTCACTTGAACTACCGTATCATATTATAGATTTCATTTTCACTACATGAGATCATGACATTGGGCTTGAAAAAATGCATGACGCAGGTTGAGGGGATTTCCCGTGCTTATCACGGCCTTAGGCGTGACGATATTGCTAATGATGAGACTATTATGGATGATGCTTTAGATGTTCTACAGAGTACCTTGGAGCATATAGGTTTTCCAGAGCTTCAGCAGAGACCACCTCCACCCCCTGCACCTATCAGGCCTCGTCGTGGAGCACGTACGAGAGGTGGACAGGCAATTAGGCCTCCTGCTACTCGTTTGCATCCTTTTGTTGCTAGAGAGGATGGATGGGGGCCGTGGGTTCCTCCCATATCTAGGGAGGGCTCTTCATCGCATGCATTTACCCATTTACTGGATCTGGATTGGAGCAGGGTTCATCGGGAAATGCATTTGCTGGAGTAGGTGGTTCTGGACATGCATTTGGTGGTATGGAGGACTGGTCTCCTCATATTTCTCAGTTCTCTCAGGGAGATGCATTTGCTTCGGGCCATCCATTTGGTAGTTCTTCTATTCCAGGCTCTTCGGGACATGCATTTGGTGGTTCGCAACACTACAGGTCTACTCCATTACAGTCACAGTTGACATATGCAGGTGGCTCAGGATGTCATACCCCATTTATAGGTTTTCAGGCTTTTGCATCACGTGATATCTCTCCTACAGTACATGATGGGGTTACTCATATGCATACCTCTACTATTGTAGAGGAGGAGGAGACCGTGGACGAGGATGAGGAGGTGGAGGAGGAGGATGTTCCACTGAAACGACAGCCACCTAGGCGGGTCAAAGGGCAGGGGAGGGTTTGCCACACTGGTGGGAGGTTCTGTAGATTAGTGTATTTGTAGTTGTTATATGCATGCATGTACGATTTTATGATGCTTTATGTTTAGTTTAATGTAATCGAAGAACATGTAGTTTTTTTTTCATTTCATTATCTAAATCTTTGTACTTTATTTGGTGTATCAATTGTCTAAAAACACAACTTAGTTCCATTACTTGAAGAAACTTACATCCACCAAATTTAACATGCTTAATTAAAAACTTATAGGGAACTGTTACTAATAAATTTACAGGGACAAATGATACTACTTCTATAATGAAAGTATCATGATAACTGCTATACAACTTGAATTTTTCACATGTCGCGTTTTCTAAAAACTTGAATTGTTACTTCAAATTGGAAATAAAGTCTAACAGTTGTATACATCAATACTTTTACAAACAAAGTTGAGTTGTCTTTTCAAATAAAGCAAAATCAATAAAACATGATAACCCCACCCTGACAATCCCACTTGCAACTACGTTGTATATAAATATGACCCTCAATATACGTTAAGTGCATATTCATTTAGCAACTACATCAAAAATATGTCATCTTCCACACATCGCAATTGGTTGCTTGGAGAAAGAGATGATGACTATCGCCGTCTAAAATTTAGCGATCCAGTAGAATATTTTGCAGGCGTTCGTCGAGAATGGGCATATCACCGTGTGGAATCCGATCGTTTGAGAAATGACTTAATTGCTATGGGTGCAAGGGTCCCTATTCGTCATTCAATTAACATGTTTCCGCGTACTGGTGAATCATCTGGTTGGAATGATTATAAGCGTAAAGTCATTCGAGCTGTGAAACAGATACGAATTGAGAACAACCGAATGCTATTGCGTAGAACTCGTCAGTATATCGATCAACTTGCCAAAGACTCAGTTCGTGCAAGTGGGAGAGAGCTAACAGACGTTGAGGAACAACATCTTAAACAAAACCCATGTTATATCTCTGATGATTATATGTTCGACGAAGAAATTTGATTAAGTACTTGTCAATTATTTCAGTTTGTTCATTTTTCTATTATGTATTTGTGTTATTGTTGTAGTGTGTGAGAACAATATTTGTGTTATTGTTGTAGTGTGTGAGCAAAATACGTAATTAATAAAAACATCACATTCCGTAACATCAAACTAAATGAAAATAAGAAATACAAATGAATATCCGTATAGGACATTCTTTAGGGGAAATTAAAAAAAACACATTTTATCATTGACGAAGAAATTAATCTTCATCGTCATCATCATCATCATCTTCCTCATCCTCCTCCACGGAGTCCTCGTACTCATTCTTGTTCTCATCAGTTGATTCATCGAGACCAGCAAAGGGATTTTCAGGCTCAATCTCATCGTCCTCCATGGAGTCATCGCAATCACTCTTATTCTCATCATTTGATTCAAAATGGCGAGTTATTTCTCTGACTCGTTGCTTTTCCAATTCCTCAACAACACGCGCAGCGCAGCACAACAAACAGCAAGCCATTTGTAAGCAGCTGGGTGTATCAGTTGCCGGGCAGATTGGTTAGGGAACAAGGGTTTGGTGAACGTTGCTAGAGAAGTATACTTGGGAAGTATAGCTTAGAGAGCAGGTTCAGTAATAGGTGTTCAGTAAGCCATTTGTCAGCAGCTAGGATAAAAGGGAGATATATTATTGAATCTTGTAATCGGTTTTTCATTGATCAATAATATATTTTCTTACCGGGTTAGTAAGGGACCAGGACGTAGACCATAGGGGATTAGGGGTCGAACCTGGCTAAAACTTTCTTGTGTTCTTTATTTTTCTGCACCTTATTATTTCTGCATTTAACTTACCATTTGCAAAGGCCTATGCATTCCGGTCCAAGCAGGAACCAGAGGTGAGATTTCCCCCTCCAGGGGAAGATGAAGCAAGCCCTCGAAAAATAATTAATGAAGCAGCCTTGAAATCCCAGGAAGAACATGGCTGGAACATGTTTTACAATAAAATGCGCAAGTATACAAACAGAAAGAATAGAAGGGGAAAAGATTGGGTGCCAACTTTTGATGAGGTTGAGGACAAGGCGGAAACATATCCAGAGGTGAACAAGCTTTGGAATGACAAACATGATGAATATTTGACATTATTTAGGAAAACAAAATATCACATTTGAAGAATACTTGGAGCAGAAAGATGCATTACGTGGGGAGTATAAGGATTTATAAAAAAAACTTGACGAAACGTGATGAAGCCGAATGGTGGGCTGCATGGAATGATCCTGGTGAAGATTAATGACAAGATTAATATCTTCGTCTCCTCAATAAACTTGAACTTTGTGGTTTTTTAATGAATCGTTTTGATTTAGTGTTTGCATTTCCATTTTATGTAATCGTGTGCTTTATTTAATGAAGTGTGTATATTCCTTCTGTCATTTGAATAAAAAATGTTTGGTACAAAATTGTGTTTGGTAGTAATCTTCGAGCCTAAAAATAATGTACTAATAAGTTTTTGTATAAAGCTGTAGTCACGTCAATAGTAACAGTATTTTCACTATTCATATTTATTCGTATTATTATTATTCTGCATACTATGTACAAAGTTGTGAAGTCATGTCAATAGTAACACAACTTTAAGTATTCATGCTATCAGTATAATTATTCATCTCCAAAAATGGGTATAAATTCCCTCTTTCCTGCTTATTGAAAATCACAACTTATTAGCTTCTTCTAAAATATACTTTCACCAAGGCAATAGCATAAGATGGATAAGGGCAAAAAACCACAAACCAGTAAAACCGAAATCAAACAAACCAAGAAAACCAAAAGGTCATTCGATTTGCAGGCTGAGGATGCTAAACTTGCAAAACATTTTGAATTTTCTGCACAACAACGTCAAATTCAAATTCAAATGGAAGGTCGAGCTGCAAAGTAACGTGAAATTGCAATGAAAGCTGAAGCTGCAAAGGAACGTCAAATTGCAAGGGGAATTGAGGAAGCTGAGGACGAGAATTATGCTATTGATCTCAGTGAATTTTAAGAACTTGCAAGGCGGTTCTCGTGTCATCATATGCTTATTTTCATAATTCCCTGTTGTTTTCCTCCTTTTTCATTTCAATAAAAGTATGAAAATTATGTTTTATTGTCATTTTTAGGCCTCAAAATAAACATAATTACACAAATAAATTTTTCAAGATTTTTAGCTTACAAAAAAGTAGAACGTGAGCACTTTCATACCAAACAAGAAAATTGAAGAAATTACATGTAAAAATATGTTTTTTAGGCCCCTAAACATGCCTACACAAATAAATTCTTACAAATTTGATGTGGACTTCCCATAATCACACAACATTTTAACATATCTACATAAATTATTTTTTCCACATTTTTAACTTACCTAAAAGTAGAATATCAAAACTCGAATACAGAACAAAATTTAATTAAAAATTTATTTTCAAAAGTTAAATTTTAATAGTGTCAAATTTGGACTTCAAAATGTTACTTAGCACCTCAAAAATTTATACCTCACAAAGGGAAAAGTAACATGTGAGTAGGCAAAAAAAAAATATAAGCTTAGTCACCACTTGAAGTGGCGCCCAGTGACTAGTCGCCACTTCAAGTGGCATCTGTTTCCTGGGTCGCCACTTGAAGTGGTGCCCTGTACCATTTTTACAAAGTTGAACTCAGCTATACCATTTATGAAACAAAGGAACATTAATATACCAGAAAAGCAACGGAGCATGGCCTCACCATGTATTGTGGTGATGGGTGTCATGATACAGAAGTGGATATACCTGCTATCAACAGCAGTTGAGTGTTCTTTGAACTTGATGATGAGTATGGTGTTTGACAGCCTTTGCTTTATTGACATTATTTTTTGCTTATAATATAATGCATATGACAATATTATTGTAATCTACATATATAAAATAAGAAATATATTCGTAATAAGGTGGCGGGACATACAAGTAGCCTCGTGATTCGTGAATGCCTATTGTTGTGGAATAAAATGTAGGGTTTGTGAGCTTCGTACTTTAACGGCTACGCTTGCATTTTCGTGACCTAATTCTGGTCTTCACAAGATGCCTACGTATCTCAGAATTGAGAATCAAGCCAAGACGTAGTTCTGAGAATGAGGGATCAGGCCCTTATATAGGCTGCGGGAGCCTTAGAATTATGGTAGGATTCGGAGACTTGGTGGACAAGTCACCGTCATTGAGGAAGGTTCTGGACTCCTTCCTCGCGGGAGTTAGTTTCCATGTCGAATTAGGTGCCTTGAAGGCTACATCTTATCCCAGGGATATTCTAGAATGTTCCTTGTTTCTAGAACGTTCCCGGTTTATGGATCAGACCCATGTTAGAAACAAGCTTATACCGGGCGTCCCCGGTTTTGGCTGTTCTTTTGGGCTTAATCATTAATTACGAATTTAATGCCCAACTAGGGTTTCGGGCCTTATTTATGAGCCAATAAATATTATATTAATTATGTCTTTACTGATTATTTTTCACCCATATCATTTGCCCCCCAACTTCTGGGAAAGCTTGATTTCGTAGAAGTTTAAGGTCACACCGGCCCTACCAGGGTATCGTCTTACAGTGAAGTGTGGAGCGACCTACACATTCACAATGACTAAAATTCTCTCCCAAGTTAATACTTAAGAAAGTTAAACGTTCTTTGGCCTCTCGAAACTTTTTCTTAAGATTTCTGGGCCTTTCGGGAATAGGATTAGTGCCGTTTCGAGCACGTAGACACTAATCTAAGTGCAATTTATGCATAGGATCCTTTATCATAAATTCATTAGCAATTTATTTCCCTCAACTTATCTAAGTTAGGGTTAATATCAGGCAGCCAATGGTTACAAGCCTTAATAAGGGCTAATTTTTGAGCAAAAGACACTAATTCGGCCCTAATCGGGGCTAAACAACCCTAAACGGGGCTATAAAGGCCTTAATCGAGGCTAACTAATTCGTACTTAATGTAATTGAAAAACAACACCTAGAGGGGCGGGTGAATAGGTGTTTATGGCTAACAATGGTTATTTATGACATGTTTGAAATTTTACCAGAAACAGCTTGCTGTTTGTGATAACGCAGTTTAGAAATGGCAAGCTGAATGCAAATGGTAAGCTAAATGCAGAAATAGTAAGGTGCAGAAAAATAAAGAACATAAGAAAGTTTTAGCCAGGTTCGACCCCTAATCCCCTATGGTCTACGTCCTTGTCCCTTACCAACCCGGTAAGAGAATATATTATTGATCAAGGAAAAACCGATTACAAGATACAATAATATATCTACCTTTTATCCCAACTGCTGACAAATGGCTTACTGAACACATGTTTCTGAACCTACTCTCTAAGCTATACTTCCCAAGTATACTTCTCTAGCAACGTTCACCAAACCCTTGTTGCCTAACCAATCTGCCCGACAACTGATACACCCAGCTGCTTACAAATGGCTTGCTGTTTGCTGTGCTGAACTAACTCTCTAAGAAATACTTTCCAAGTATCCTTCTCTAGTCTAGTTCGACCCACCCAAACCTTAAGCCAACCTTGTACAGCAACTATTCAATACAAATTGAACAACACAATGTTTGAATGAATACAACTCAACCTATGAACCCTTCTATATATATATATATGTGTGTGTGTGTGTGTGTGTCTATAGGGTTTGAGAGGTTTAGAAAGAATTTTGAAATGAAAGCTTTGAGGTTGTGTGTATATTCTTGTTTCTGCACTTTTTTTGGATAATAAGAACTGAGGAAGAACAGCTCTTAAATAGGTTAACAAGAATAATTAAAAACTATCTTTGAAAGGCTCCAATGGTATTAAAATTTTGAAGCCGTTAGAGATGAGTTTTTGTTTATACAAAGATGAAGGAGTTTGAATGTTTCAGTTGAGAGAAAGAGAGCATGGAGCGTGCATAGAAGAGAATATTTGATATGATGAGGAAGACAAGCCCATGTGTTTCTTTTTGAGTGGAGGTATTAAAATAAGGTAAAAGTAATTCCATATTTTAAGTAAAGAGTGTTTTGTCTCCCAATATATTTGAGATATGAGTACTGGCATATTCAGATATAATTCAGAGGGCCCTTACATGTTTCTAACAACATTTTCACTTGAAGCTCTTTGAAGAACCGAAAGGTTCTTTAATTCTGTCAAACAGTCAGCATGCTGTTTGTGAAAATGGCATGCTGTTTGTGAAACTGGTATGCTGTTTGTGAAACTGGCTTGCTGATTGACCATGCATTTGGCTTGCTGTTTGAGTCTGATGAAGACATATGTTAAGCTGACTTAGCATACACCTGGGTTACCATTTGTCATTGTAGTCCAACGTTGGCTTGCTGTTTGTGACAGACTGATTATACAATCAGTAGGATATTTTTCCCTGCAAAACCAAGTTAGCACAATACACTGCACAACTAAGTTAGCACAATACAGAAATAACATGATGTTTTATATCAAACTACAAGCAACAGCTTGCTGTTTGCGTATTGACTGTGTGCAACTGGATTTGCCAAACTGTCACTGTATCTCAACTTTGGCTTGCTGTTAGATAGACTGATTATACAATCAGTAAGCTAGAGTATCCTGCAAAACCATGTTAGTATAGTACCGAAATAACATAGCAAGTTCATGTCAGCTTGCTGTTTGGTTCTGCCAAATCCGTATCAGCTTGCTGTTTTGGTTCTGGCGATTTTATGTCAGCTTGTTGTTTGGTTCTGCCAAGTCCGTATCAGCCTACTGTTTTAGTTCTGGCGAGTTTATGTCAGCTTGAAGTTTTGGTTCTTGTGAACTGAACAGATAGATGGCTTTATACTTTTGCATTTCCATATCACCAACCAAGTTACCTAAGAGTATATGTATACATAGCAAACACATATATATGCAAATGATATATCAAGTGATTCAATCATATAATTGTAAGCTAGATATATTGAACATAGTACAAGATATACCAAATGAAAAACAACACCTAGAGGGGGGGGAATAGGTGTTTATGGCTAACAATGCTTGTCTATGACCTGTTTTAAATTTTACCAGAAACAGATTGCTATTTGTGATTAAGCAGTTTACAAATAGCAAGCTGAATGCAAATGGTAAGTTAAATGCAGAAATAATAAAGAGCAAAAAAATAAAGAACACAAGAAAGTTTTAGCCAGGTTCGACCCCTAATCCCCTATGGTCTACATCCTGGTCCCTTTGTTAGTGTAGGTGCCCTAGAGGCAATACATTGTTTCTTAAATAAACCTTATGTCATTTGATTATTAAATAAATGTATTTATTATGACTCGAATTACTGCGATATTTGTTAGCATAATAAATGTCCTTAGAATAATGATACACTTTATATAGTTTAAGTTTACAACTTGAATTTGAGATTATATAATATCATATTCTTAAAGGTCCCTAGTCGAGTATTATTATACAGGACAATAATAAAACATAAATAGACTAGTATGTTTTTGACTGATAACCACATCTCATTGGTTATAAGTATGGAGATACTAAAGTCAATACATAGGTACATGTAGGGTACATGGTACTGGACAGACCCACCGTGAGATTCTTCATGTTAATTAAGTCATAAGAAAGACTCACAGTGATAATGGTGTAATGATCCTTTGACTTGAGATCATTATATTTCTATACGAGGATAATATACTTTGACTACATTAAAAGTTACCTTTGACCGGGTAATGATAAAAGTGGACATCGGGTATATTTTGAATCGTATGAGAAATATGAATGATAGATAAAGGATTTAACCCTCCTATTATTTGGAGAGATATTATTGGCCTCTTGATTGAGTGAGACTATAAAATGCATGGCCGTGCTCAAATAATGATTTGTTATTAATAGTCTACTCATGGATCAAGTAAACCCGGATTAAATTATGAAGAGGATGACATGAAACATGCCTCGAGTTTAATCTATAATATTTGGTTAAAGGGATTATATTACACGGGAACATTAATCACAAAAGGTTTTATCGAATCACGATTTAATTATTATTTAATTGGGTAGCAATGATGTATTACTAGATGCCGCTCATTGTTTATAATTTTATTAGAGAATAAAATTATTGCCAATTAAATGATAGCCTACAGGGTCACACACATAGAACATTTTAAGGAAGAATTAATTTAAATTATGAATTTAAATTAATTAAATGATTAGTTGTATTTTATTATATTAATTAAGTGGGACTTAATTAAGATATAATAAAATACAAATGAGATATGATTTTAATAATTAAGTATGACTTAATTATTATTTATTTAAATAATAGAATTTGATTCTATTATTTAATTAATCAAATTGGGCTAGGTTTTTAGTTGGGCTTTTACCTTACACTATCATATAAATATATGATGATATGTAAAGAAGGTAATTAATTTTGTACGATAAAAATAATCCCCAGCCGCTTGAACCAAAACCTAAAAAGAAGATCTCATATTTTCATTGGAGGCTAGTACCTTCCTTCCAATCAAGAAACGTTCTTGGAGTGTTCGTGTGGATACCGTAGAGGAGGCTTCGAAGAGGAGCACTCAACGATCGTGAAAGCTTGGATATCCATTAGACATACAATCGTAAAGCTTCTTTAAGGTAAATCATCAATCTCCGAATTAAATATCATGTTTTTGCATGGATCCTGCGGTAGGGTTTCGATAATTATTGTTTTTTGTTTTTAATTTTTTGCAGCGTTTGATGCTCGAAAACCCTTCAATGGCATCAGAGCTACTTGCAAAAACGTTTTAATTCGGTTATATGTTACAGTTTTGATATATATACGAGCATGTTTGATGATTGTCATGTATGATGCGTTGATTTTGATATATATATATGTATAAACTGTATGTTAATGATGGTTGGGATGATCATATGATGATCATATAATCTGTATGTATATTGATATATACATGATTTTTGTTTGTTCATGATATGGGGATTGTATACGATACGATTTCTGTATACGCTGCGCAGATCTGGTGAAATCTGAGTCCAGTGTCAGATTTTCGCAAACGATATGTGTTTTCTGACTGGAAACGAGTGTCTGAACAAAACTGATACCATAGGTATCACCGACACGTCTGTAAGGCGTTTGACGCCGTTTAGTGCATGAAAAATGCGATTTGTTGTTTTTAGAATTTGATTCTGATTTTCTGATTTTTGCGTTATATGATTTCTTTGATTGGATCATCTGAAATATGATATGGTATAACATGATTAGATAATATGACATGTTATTTAATTGTTACTTGAGCATGGTGGATGGTTATGGCCTTGAGACCCATAAGATAGAGGTTTTTGTTTATGGTTTGGTTTCTAAATACGACTTGCATGTCGTCATTCCTTGTAATGATTAAATCTCGAATGTAACTCGAGTTCTCCTTGTAAGTATATTAGTATAGTTGTTTTGTTTATGTAACGTACATGAATACATGAAGACAAGCAAGCAAGGAGGCGATCCAAGGAGGCATTGTAGCAGCAAAGAAGAAGACATGTAATAGTATAGTATTTTAAACCACCCATAGATTGTCCTTGATCCTTTCATTAGCTTGAAAGGATAATATAGGATAAAGGCCATAACCAATCACGTTTACATAATGCACTTACTTTACATATGATGCATGTGTAGAGTAGCAAATGTATGCATGTTTTAATTAGATTAATGATGTATGCATGTATTAGATACGTCACCCATACCATGCTTGCCATGCTAAACAAGATAAAATCTGTAACGATCGAGATTTTAAAATAAACAAACGATCATGAGATTTCTGTGTATATGAAACACGGAATTAAATACGAATTTTCAATTATTTAGATATGGGGAGATTTTGTCAAAAACGGGTTTTACCTGTAAGGAAGTTGGGTATTAAGTGAGGCCACTTGTGACTCCTCCAACAACCTGGAAATCAAACTATTGATGAATATTGATTTTAAGTATTTAATTCAAGGAAAAATTGGGAATCTCTTTATGATGGGATCATGGTCGTTTTAATACAAAACCCCTTAACAAAATATTAAGTTCTTTTATCGGATGCTTTCCAATGAATGAACACTCATTGAATCCTAGATCGATAAGGGGAATGACTGCCAGTGGCAGGGGACTCCTGTCTATCGTGGTGAGATGTGACGAATATAAGCGGTTATATTCGACCGTTGTATCATTGGGTTTAACTTAACTGAGTCGTCATAATAAGGTGAAAATAAACGGTTATATTCAATTATTATGAACTTAGAAGCATAGAGTTTGGTTCAAAATCTATTAGATAGACAAGAACAATTGTTGTTCACCAAACTATCCAAGAATTATATATGATATAATTGACAACTGTTGTCTACCTAAATAATCATGTTTTAAGGACTACCAGTGGTTGACTTAGGATATGACGAAATATGGATCTTGGCTCACTAGAAAGATTTATGGGATATTCTTTCCGATTTAATAGTAAGGGCTATTAATTTGATAAAAATAGTGGGAGATATATTATGAATATGTCATAATCACTTGAACATAATTAATGTAACAATCTAACTTATCTTATGCATTTTATCATTGTAGAAAACAAATGGCACAAAATACAAACAACACTTTCTCTGTGCGATCAGTCCTTGAGAAGGACAAGCTGACAGGATCGAACTTCCTTGACTGGTCTAGGAATTTGAGAATTGTTCTCATGCAGGAAAAGAAATCTTATGTGATTGATATTCCTCCACCGGCAGCCCCTGCTAACAATGCCACTGCTGCTCAACGAAATGCTTATCAGAAGCATATTGATGATGCAACTGATGTGGCTTGTCTTATGCTTGCTACTATGGATGCTGAGCTCCAGAAGCAGCATTTTGATATGAATGCTTATACTATGTTTGAACATCTTTCAACGATGTTTCAATCACAGGCTCGTGTTGAAAAGTTCAACACAAGCAAAGCACTCTTCTCGTGTTAGCAGGGCAATGGACCAGTCGGACCACATGTTCTAAAGATGATTGGGTATTGTGATTACCTTGCTCGTTTGGGTTTCCCGCTTCAGCGAGAGGCTCAAGTCGATATAATCTTGCAATCTTTGAACAGCGACTATGCTCAGTTCATAATGACTTTCAATATGGTTGAGCAAGATAAGACTCCTATGGAATTGTTGGCCATGCTGAGGACCACTGAAGCAAATATGGTCAAGGCACCTGAGAAGGCTCCCATAATGATGGTG
The DNA here is from genome assembly GCA_036435485.1 of Saposhnikovia divaricata. Taxonomy (NCBI): domain Eukaryota; kingdom Viridiplantae; phylum Streptophyta; class Magnoliopsida; order Apiales; family Apiaceae; genus Saposhnikovia; species Saposhnikovia divaricata. The sequence goes on along the minus strand of CM071597.1, from coordinate 57,820,689 downwards.
GGCAAGAAAGGTGCTAAGGGAAAGGGGAAATGGAAGGGCAAGAAAAAGGTTACACCGAAAGATCTTGGTCCTTCTAAGCCCTCTTTCAAAAAGGCTAAAAAGCCGAAGGGAGATGTCGCAAAGGCTGACAAAGGTGATTGTCACTATTGTCACAAGCCTGGTCACTGGAAGAGAAACTGTCATGCTTACTTGGAGGATCTGAAGAAATTGAAGGGTGTTCAGATTTCTGGATCAGGTATTTATGTTATAGAAGTCAATCTGTCTATTTCTACATCTTGGGTATTGGATACTGGATGTGCTTCTCACATTTGTATAAATGTGCAGGAACTGTAGAGAAGTAGGACTTTGGCTAAGGGAGAAGTGGACCTACGAGTAGGCAATGGAGCAAGAGTTGCTGCTTTAGCCGTAGGAACTTATTATTTATCTTTGCCCTCTGGGCTTGTTTTAGAACTAAATGACTGTTATTACGTGCCTGCGATTCGCAGAAACATTATTTCTGTTTCTTGTTTGGACAAGAAAGGTTTTTCGTTTACAATAAAGAACAACAGTTGCTCTTTTGCTTTAAATGATTTAACCTATGGTGTTGCGCGTTTATTTAATGGTTTATATGTTCTTGATTTAGATAATTCTATCTGTAACATAGAAAAAAAACGACTTAAAGTTAATGATTCAAATCAAACATACCTCTGGCATTGTCGTCTAGGCCATATAAATGAGAAACGCATTTCCAAATTACATAAAGATGGATACTTGGATAAGTTTGATTTTGAATCATACGAAAAATGCGAATCTTGTTTGCTTGGTAAGATGACTAAAGCCCCTTTTACTGGTAAGGGTCAAATGGCCACTGAACGTTTGGAGCTAATACATAGTGATGTATGTGGCCCAATGCGTGTGATGGCTAGAGGAGGCTACTATTACTTCATAACATTTACTGATGACTTCAGTAGATATGGATATGTATATCTTATGAAGAACAAATCCGATTCTTTTGAAAAATTCAAAGAATACAAGGCTGAAGTAGAGAAGCAAATAGGCGGAGGTGCAAGTATTAAAATCTTACGATCCGATCGTGGGGGTGAATACTTAAGCACCGAATTTAAAGAGTATTTAAAGGAGTGTGGTATTGTATCACAACTCACTCCGCCAAGTACTCCTCAATGGAATGGAGTTTCAGAGAGGAGAAATCGTACCCTGTTAGACATGGTACGATCGATGATGAGTCATGCAGATCTTCCAATAAGTTTCTGGGGTTATGCTCTAGAAACAGCAGCTTTCACACTTAACCGTGTTCCAACTAAGAAGGTTCAAAAGACTCCATATGAGATATGGGAGGAGAAACGGTCAAGCATGAACTTTATTAAAGTTTGGGGATGCAAGGCGTTTGTAAAACGTCAAGTATCTGACAAGCTTGGACCTAAATCCGAAGAGTGAAATTTTGTGGGATACCCTAAAGAAACAAAGGCGTATTATTTTTATAATCCTTCTGAGCAGAAAGTGTTCATTGCTCGAGATGCTGTTTTCATGGAAAGAGATTTTGTTTCCAAAAGAAACAGTGGGAGGACTATAGATCTCGATGAAGATCGAGAACCACAAAATAGCATTGAACCTGAGGTGGAACAAGAGCAGAATAACGATAATGCTCAAGAAACACAGGTTGTTCGTAGATCAAGTAGGATTCGCCATGAGCCAGAGAGATATTATGGATTTCTCCTGACTCAAGGTGGTGATGTGATGCTTGTAGATAATGATGAGCCTCTCACCTACAAGGATGCTATGAATAGTCCAGATTCTGAGAGATGGCTGGAAGCCATGAAATCTGAGATGGATTCCATGTATGAAAACAAAGTATGGACTTTGGTTGCACCACCTGATGGGATTAAACCCATAGAGTGCAAGTGGGTTTTCAAGAAGAAAACTGACATGGATGGAAATTTACAGACCTACAAAGCAAGACTGGTGGCGAAAGGTTTCAAGCAAATTCATGGTATTGACTATGATGAAACTTTCTCACCGGTAGCTATGGTCAAGTCCATCAGGATTTTGCTTGCGATAGCGGCTTATTATGACTATGAAATCTGGCAAATGGATGTCAAGACTGCTTTCTTAAATGGAAGCTTAGAAGAGGATGTGTACATGACACAACCTGAGGGTTTTGTCGATCCAAAGTTTGCTAGAATGGTTTGTAAGTTGCTACGATCTATTTATGGATTGAAGCAGGCCTCAAGGAGGTGGAACATCCGTTTTGATGAAACAGTCAAAGAGTTTGGCTTCAAACAAAATGAGGATGAGCCGTGTGTTTACAAGAAGGTTAGTGGGAGCCATGTGGCTTTCCTAGTATTATATGTGGATGACATATTACTAATAGGGAATGACATTCCTTCTCTACAAGCTGTGAAGACTTGGTTGGGAAAAAGTTTCTCGATGAAAGACTTAGGCGATGCTACCTATATCTTAGGGATCAGGATCTATAGGGATAGATCTAAAAGATTAATCGGCCTAAGTCAGAGTACATACATTGACAAAGTATTGCATCGTTTTGGAATGCAAGAGGCAAAGAGGGGCTTTGTCCCGGTGTCTCATGGGATAGTGATCTCAAAGGAAAAATGTCCTAAATCATCAGATGATAAGGACCGTATGAGTAAAGTACCATATGCTTCGGCAATTGGTTCTATAATGTATGCAATGATATGTACTCGTCCTGATGTCTCGTATGCTTTAAGCATGACGAGCAGGTACCAGTCTAATCCAGGTGAGGGTCACTGGACAGCTGTCAAGAATATTCTTAAGTACCTTAAACGGACTAAAGATTCGTTCTTGATATACGGAGGATATGAGAAGCTGGTCGTAAAAGGTTACACTGATGCTAGTTTCCAGACAGATAGGGACGATTCTGTGTCCCAGTCTGGATTCGTGTTTTGTCTAAATGGAGGTGCTGTAAGCTGGAAAAGTTCGAAGCAAGAGACAGTAGCTGATTCTACAATGGAAGCTGAGTATATTGCCGCTAGTGAAGCAGCCAAAGAGGCTGTTTGGATTCGGAAATTTATTACCGGACTTGGTGTGGTTCCGTCGATCGCAGATCCAGTTGATCTGTATTGCGATAACAATGGAGCCATTGCGCAGGCTAAGGAACCAAGGTCCCATTCCAAGGCAAAGCATATACTTAGAAGATATCATCTTCTTCGAGAGATAAACGAGAGAGGAGATATACATATATGTAAAGTGCATACCAATGAAAAGTTGCGGACCCACTGACCAAGGCTTTATCGCAGCAGAAGCACGACGGTCACACTAGTTCCATGGGTATTAGATACATGGGTGATTGGCTCTAGTGCAAGTGGGAGATTGTTAGTGTAGGTGCCCTAGAGGCAATACATTGTTTCTTAAATAAACCTTATGTCATTTGATTATTAAATAAATGTATTTATTATGACTCGAATTACTGCGATATTTGTTAGCATAATAAATGTCCTTAGAATAATGATACACTTTATATAGTTTAAGTTTACAACTTGAATTTGAGATTATATAATATCATATTCTTAAAGGTCCCTAGTCGAGTATTATTATACAGGACAATAATAAAACATAAATAGACTAGTATGTTTTTGACTGATAACCACATCTCATTGGTTATAAGTATGGAGATACTAAAGTCAATACATAGGTACATGTAGGGTACATGGTACTGGACAGACCCACCGTGAGATTCTTCATGTTAATTAAGTCATAAGAAAGACTCACAGTGATAATGGTGTAATGATCCTTTGACTTGAGATCATTATATTTCTATACGAGGATAATATACTTTGACTACATTAAAAGTTACCTTTGACCGGGTAATGATAAAAGTGGACATCGGGTATATTGTGAATCGTATGAGAAATATGAATGATAGATAAAGGATTTAACCCTCCTATTATTTGGAGAGATATTATTGGCCTCTTGATTGAGTGAGACTATAAAATGCATGGCCGTGCTCAAATAATGATTTGTTATTAATAGTCTACTCATGGATCAAGTAAACCCGGATTAAATTATGAAGAGGATGACATGAAACATGCCTCGAGTTTAATCTATAATATTTGGTTAAAGGGATTATATTACACGGGAACATTAATCACAAAAGGTTTTATCGAATCACGATTTAATTATTATTTAATTGGGTAGCAATGATGTATTACTAGATGCCGCTCATTGTTTATAATTTTATTAGAGAATAAAATTATTGCCAATTAAATGATAGCCTACAGGGTCACACACATAGAACATTTTAAGGAAGAATTAATTTAAATTATGAATTTAAATTAATTAAATGATTAGTTGTATTTTATTATATTAATTAAGTGGGACTTAATTAAGATATAATAAAATACAAATGAGATATGATTTTAATAATTAAGTATGACTTAATTATTATTTATTTAAATAATAGAATTTGATTCTATTATTTAATTAATCAAATTGGGCTAGGTTTTTAGTTGGGCTTTTACCTTACACTATCATATAAATATATGATGATATGTAAAGAAGATAATTAATTTTGTACGACAAAAATAATCCCCAGCCGCTTGAACCAAAACCTAAAAAGAAGATCTCATATTTTCATTAGAGGCTAGTACCTCCCTTCCAATCAAGAAACGTTCTTGGAGTGTTCGTGTGGATACCGTAGAGGAGGCTTCGAAGAGGAGCACTCAACGATCGTGAAAGCTTGGATATCCATTAGACATACAATCGTAAAGCTTCTTTAAGGTAAATCATCAATCTCCGAATTAAATATCATGTTTTTGCATGGATCCTGCGGTAGGGTTTCGATAATTATTGTTTTTTGTTTTTAATTTTTCGCTGCGTTTGATGCTCGAAACCCTTCACCCTTACTAACCCGGTAAGAGAATATATTATTGATCAATGAAAAACCGATTACAAGATTCAATAATATATCTCCCTTTTATCCTAGCTGCTGACAAATGGCTTACTGAACACCTGTTACTGAACCTGCTCTCTAAGCTATACTTCCCAAGTATACTTCTCTAGCAACGTTCACCAAACCCTTGTTCCCTAACCAATCTGCCTGGCAACTGATACACCCAGCTGCTTACAAATGGCTTGCTGTTTGTTGTGCTGAACTAACTCTCTAAGAAATACTTCCCAAGTATCCTTCTCTAGTCTAGTTCGACCCACCCAAACCTTAAGCCAACCTTGTAAAGCAACTATTCAATACAAATTGAACAATACAATGTTTGAATGAATACAACTCAACTTATGAACCCTTCTGATTATACATGTTTCTAACAACATTTTCACTTGGAACTCTTTGAAGAACCGAAAGGCTCTTTAATTCTGTTAGACGCAGTCAGCATGCTGTTTGTGAAAATGGCATGCTATTTGTGAAACTGGTATGCTGTTTGTGAAACTGGCTTGCTTATCCGATGAAGACATATGGTAAGCTGACTTAGCATACACCTGGCTTACCACTTGTCATTGTAATCCAACGTTGGCTTGCTGTTTGTGACAGACTGATTATACAATCAGTAGGATATTTTTCCCTGCAAAACCAAGTTAGCACAATACACTGCACAACTAAGTTTGCACAATACAGAAATAACATGATGTTTTATATCAAACTACAAGCAACAGCTTGCTGTTTGGGTATTGACTGTGTTCTACTAGTTTTGCCAAACTGTCACTGTATCTCAACTTTGGCTTGCTGTTAGATAGACTGATTATACAATCAGTAAGCTAGAGTTTCCTGCAAAACCATGTTAGTACAGTACCGAAATAACATAGCAAGTTCATGTCAGCTTGTTGTTTGGTTCTGCCAAGTTCGTATCAGCTTGCTGTTTTAGTTCTGGCGAGTTTATGTCAGCTTGCTGTTTGGTTCTACCAAATCCGTATCAGCTTACTGTTTTAGTTCTGGCGAGTTTATGTCAGCTTGCTGTTTTGGTTCTGGTGAGCTGAACAGATAGATGGCTTTATACTTTTGCATTTCCATATCACCAACCAAGTTACCTAAGAGTATACGTATACATATCAAACACATATATATACAAATAATATATCACGTGATTCAATCATATAATTGTAAGCTAGATATATTGAACCTAGTACAAGATATACCAAATGAAAAACAACACCTAGAGGGGGGAAATAGGTGTTTATGGCTAACAATGCTTATTTATGACCTGTTTTAAATTTTACCTGATACAGATTGCTGTTTGTGATTAAGCAATTTACAAATGGCAAGCTGAATGCAAATGGTAAGCTAAATGCAGAAATAGTAAGGTGCAGAAAAATAAAGAACACAAGAAAGTTTTAGCCAGGTTCGACCCCTAATCCCCTATGGTCTACGTCCTGGTCCCTTACCAACCCGGTAAGAGAATATATTATTGATCAAGGAAAAACCGATTACAAGATTCAATAATATATCTCCCTTTTATCCCAGCTGCTGACAAATGGCTTCCTGAACACCTGTTTCTGAACCTGCTCTCTAAGCTATACTTCCCAAGTATACTTCTCTAGCAACGTTCACCAAACCCTTGTTCCCTAACCAATCTGCCCGGCAACTGATACACCCTGCTGCTTACAAATGGCTTACTGTTTGCTGTGCTGAACTAACTCTCTAAGAAATACTTCCCAAGTATCCTTCTCTAGTCTAGTTCGACCCACCCAAACCTTAAGCCAACCTTCTACAGCAACTATTCAATACAAATTGAACAATACAATGTTTGAATGAATACAACTCAACTTATGAACCCTTCTGATTATTTTTATATGTGCGTGTATATAGGGTTTGAGAGGTTTAGAAAGAATTTTGCAATGAAAGCTTTGAGGTTGTGTATATATTCTTGTTTCTGCACTTTTTTTGGATAATAATAACTGAGGAAGAACAGCTCTTAAATAGGTTAACAAGAATAATTAAAAACTATCTTTCAAAGGCTCCAACGGTATTAAAATTTTGAAGCCGTTAGAGATGAGTTTTTGGTTATACAAAGATGAAGGAGTTTGAATGTTTCAGTTGAGAGAAAGAGAGCATGGAGCGTGCATGGAAGAGAATATTTGATATGATGAGGAAGACAAGCCCATGTGTTTCTTTTTGAGTGGAGGTATTAAAATAAGGTAAAAGTAGTTCCTTTTTTTAATTAAAGAGTGTTTTGTCTCCCAATATATTTGAGATATGAGTACTGGCATATTCAGATATAATTCAGAGGGACCTTACATGTTTTTAACAACATTTTCACTTGAAGCTCTTTGAAGAACCGAAAGGTTCTTTAATTCTGTCAGACGCAGTGCTGTTTGTGAAAATGGCATGCTGTTTGTGAAACTGGTATGCTGTTTGTGAAACTGGCTTACTGATTGACCATGCATTTGGCTTGCTATTTGAGTCTGATGAAGACATATGGTAAGCTGACTTAGATACACCTGGCTTACCACTTGTCATTGTAGCCCAATGTTGGCTTGCTGTTTGTGACAGACTGATTATACAATCAGTAGGATATTTTTCCCTGCAAAACCAAGTTAGCACAATACATTGCACAACTAAGTTATCACAATACAGAAATAACATGATGTTTTATATCAAACTACAAGCATAAGCTTGCTGTTTGCGTATTGACTGTGTGCAACTAGCTTTGCCAAACTGTCACAGTATCTCAACTTTGGCTTGCTGTTAAATAGACTGATTATACAATCAGTAAGCTAGTGTATCCTGCAAAACCATGTTAGTACAGTACCGAAATAACATAGCAAGTTCATGTAAGCTTGCTGTTTGGTTCTGCCAAGTCCGTATCAGCTTGCTGTTTTGGTTCTGGCGAGTTTATTTCAGCATGCTGTTTGGTTCTGCCAAGTCCATATCAGCTTGCTGTTTTAGTTCTGGCGAGTTTATGTCAGCTTGCTGTTTTGGTTCTGGTGAGCTGAACATATAGATGGCTTTATACTTTTGCATTTCCATATCACCAACCAAGTTACCTAAGAGTATACGTATACATATCAAACATAGATATATGCAAATGATATATCAAGTGATTCAATCATATAATTGTAAGCTAGATATATTGAACCTAGTATAAGATATACCAAATGAAAAACAACACCTAGAGGGGGGGAATAGGTGTTTATGGCTAACAATGCTGATTTATGACCTGTTTTAAATTTTACCAGAAACAGCTTGCTATTTGTGATTAAGCAGTTTACAAATGGCAAGCTGAATGCAAATGGTAAGCTAAATGCAGAAAGAATAAGGTGCAGAAAAATAAAGAAGACAAGAAAGTTTTAGCCAGGTTCGACCCTTAATCCCCTATGGTCTACGTCCTAGTCCCTTACCAACCCGGTAAGAGAATATATTATTGATCAACGAAAAATCGATTACAAGATACAATAATATATCACCCTTTTATCCCAGCTGCTGACAAATAGCTTACTGAACACTTGTTTCTGAACCTGCTCTCTAAGCTATACTTCCCAAGTATACTTCTCTAGCAACATTCACCAAACCCTTGTTCCCTAACCAATCTGCCCGGCAACTGATACACCCAGCTGCTTACAAATGGCTTGTTGTTTGCTGTGCTGAACTAACTCTCTAAGAAATACTTCCCAAGTATCCTTCTCTAGTCTAGTTCGACCCACCCAAACATTAAGCCAACCTTGTACAGCAACTATTCAATACAAATTGAACAATACAATGTTTGAATGAATACAACTCAACCTATAAACCCTTCTGAATATATATATGCGTGTATATAGGGTTTGAGAGTTTTAGAAAGAATTTTGCAATGAAAGCTTTGAGGTTGTGTATATATTCTTGTTTCTGCACTTTTTTTGGATAATAAGAACTGAGGAAGAACAACTCTTAAATAGGTTAACAAGAATAATTAAAAACTATCTTTGAAAGGCTCCAACGGCATTAAAATTTTGAATCCGTTAGAGATGAGTTTTTGGTTATACAAAGATGAAGGAGTTTGAATGTTTCAGTTGAGAGAAAGAAAGCATGGAGCGTGCATGGAAGAGAATATTTGATATGATGAGGAAGACAAGCGCATGTGTTTCTTTTTGAGTGGAGGTATTAAAATATGGTAAAAGTAGTTCCTTATTTTAAGTAAAGAGTGTTTTGTCTCCCAATATATTTGAGATATGAGTACTGGCATATTCAGATATAATTCAGAGGGCCCTTACATGTTTCTAACAACATTTTCACTTGAAGCTCTTTGAAGAACTGAAAGGTTCTTTAATTCTGTTAGACGCAGTGTCGCTTGTGAAAATGGCATGCTGTTTGTGAAACAGGTATGCTGTTTGTGAAACTGGCTTGCTGATTGACCATGCATTTGGCTTGCTGTTTGAGTCTGATCAAGACATATGGTAAGCTGACTTAGCATACACCTGGCTTACCACTTGTCATTGTAGTCCAATGTTGGCTTGTTGTTTGTGATAGACTGATTATACAATCAGTAGGATATTTTTCCCAGCAAAACCAAGTTAGCACAATACATTGCACAACTAAGTTAGCATAATACAGAAATAACATGATGTTTTATATCAAACTACAAGCATAAACTTGCTGTTTGCGTATGGAATGTGTGCAACTAGCTTTGCCAAACTGTCACTGTATCTCAACTTTGGCTTGCTGTTAGATAGACTGATTATAAAATCAGTAAGCTAGAGTATCCTGCAAAACCATGTTAGTACATTACCGAAATAACATAGCAAGTTCATGTAAGCTTGCTGTTTGGTTATGCCAAGTCCGTATCAGCTTGCTATTTTGGTTCCTGCGAGTTTATGTCAGCTTGCTGTTTGGTTTTGCCAAGTCCATATCAGCTTGCTGTTTTAGTTCTGGCGAGTTTATGTCAGCTTGCTGTTTTGGTTCTTGTGAGCTGAACAGATAGATGGCTTTATACTTTTGCATTTCCATATCACCAACTAAGTTACCTAAGAGTATACGTGTACATAGCAAACATAGATATATGCAAATGATATATCAAGTGATTCAATCATATAATTGTAAGCTAGATATATTGAACCTAGTACAAGATATACCAAATGAAAAACAACACCTAGAGGGGGGGAATGGGGGAATCGGTGTTTATGGATAACAATGCTGATTTATGACCTGTTTTAAATTTTACCAGAAATAGCTTGCTGTTTGTGATTAAGCAGTATACAAATGGTAAGCTAAATGCAGAAAGAGTAAGGTGGAGAAAAATAAAGAACACAAGAAAGTTTTTGCCAGGTTCGACCCCTAATCCCCTATGGTCAACGTCATGGTCCCTTACCAACCCGGTAAGAGAATATATTATTGATCAATGAAAAACCGATTACAAGATACAATAATATATCTCCCTTTTATCCCAGCTGCTGACAAATGGCTTACTAAACACCTGTTTCTAAACCTGCTCTCTAAGCTATACTTCCCAAGTAAACTTCTCTAGCAACATTCACCAAACCCTTGTTCCCTAACCAATCTGCCCGGCAACTGATACACCCAGCTGCTTACAAATGGCTTGCTGTTTGCTGTGCTGAACTAACTCTCTAAGAAATACTTCCCAAGTATCCTTTTCTAGTCTAGTTCGACCCACCCAAACCTTAAGCCAACCTTGTACAGCAACTATTCAATACAAATTAAACAATACAATGTTTGAATGAATACAACTCAACCTATGAACCCTTCTTAATATATATATGTGCGTGTATATAGGGTTTGAGAGGTTTAGAAAGAATTTTGCAATGAAAGCTTTGAGGTTGTGTATATATTCTTGTTTCTGCACTTTTTTTGGATAATAATAACTGAGGAAGAACAGCTCTTAAATAGGTTAACAAGAATAATTAAAAACTATCTTTGAAAGGCTCCAACGGCATTAAAATTTTGAATCCGTTAGAGATGAGTTTTTGGTTATACAAAGATGAAGGAGTTTTAATGTTTCAGTTGAGAGAAAGAGAGCATGGAGCGTGCATGGAAGAGAATATTTGATATGATGAGGAAGACAAGCCCATGTGTTTCTTTTTGAATGGAGGTATTAAAATAAGGTAAAAGTAGATCCTTATTTTAAGTAAATAGTGTTTTGTCTCCCAATATATTTGAGATATGAGTACTGGCATATTCAGATATAATTCAGAGGGCCCTTACATGTTTCTAACAACATTTTCACTTGAAGCTCTTTGAAGAACCAAAAGGTTCTTTAATTCTGTCTGACGCAGTGTCACTTGTGAAAATGGCATGCTGTTTGTGAAACAAGTATGCTGTTTGTGAAACTGGCTTGCTGTTTGAGTCTGATAAAGACATATGGTAAGCTGACTTAGCATACACCTGGCTTACCACTTGTCATTGTAGTCCAATGTTGGCTTGTTGTTTGTGATAGACTGATTATACAATCAGTAGGATATTTTTCCCAGCAAAACCAAGTTAGCACAATATATTGCACAACTAAGTTAGCACAATACAGAAATAACATGATGTTTTATATCAAACTACAAGCATAAGCTTGCTGTTTGCGTATTGACTGTGTGCAACTAGCTTTGCCAAACTCTCACTGTATCTCAACTTTGGCTTGCTGTTAGATAGACTGATTATACAATCAGTAAGCTAGAGTATCCTGCAAAACCATGTTAGTACATTACCGAAAAAACATAGCAAGTTCATGTAAGCTTGCTGTTTAGTTCTACCAAGTCCGTATCAGCTTGCTATTTTGGTTCTGGCGAGTTTATGTCAGCTTGCTGTTTGGTTCTGCCAAGTCCATATCAGCTTGCTGTTTTAGTTCTGGCGAGTTTATGTCAGCTTGCTGTTTTGGTTCTTGTGAGCTGAACAGATAGATGGCTTTATACTTTTGCATTTCCATATCACCAACCAAGTTACCTAAGAGTATACGTGTACAACACAAACATAGATATATGCAAATGATATATCAAGTGATTCAATCATATAATTGTAAGCTAGATATATTTAACCTAGTACAAGATATACCAAATGAAAAACAACACCTAGAGGGGGGGAATAGGTGTTTATGGATAACAATGCTGATTTATGACCTGTTTTAAATTTTACCAGAAAAAGCTTGCTGTTTGTGATTAAGCAGTTTACAAATGGCAAGCTGAATACAAATGGTAAGCTAAATGCAGAAAGAGTAAGGTGCAAAAAAATAAAGAACACAAGAAACTTTTTGCCAGGTTCGACCCCTAATCCCCTATGGTCTACGTCATGGTCCCTTACCAACCCGGTAAGAGAATATATTATTGATCAATGAATAACCGATTACAAGATACAATAATATATCTCCCTTTTATCCCAGCTGCTGACAAATGGCTTACTAAACACCTGTTTCTAAACCTGCTCTCTAAGCTATAATTCCCAAGTAAACTTCTCTAGCAACATTTACCAAACCCTTGTTCCCTAACCAATCTGCCCGGCAACTGATACACCCAACTGCTTACAAATGGCTTGCTGTTTGCTGTGCTGAACTAACTCTCTAAGAAATACTTCCCAAGTATCCTTTTCTAGTCTAGTTCGACCCACCCAAACCTTAAGCCAACCTTGTACAGCAACTATTCAATACAAATTAAACAATACAATGTTTGAATGAATACAACTCAACCTATGAACCCTTCTGAATATATATATGTGCGTGTATATAGGGTTTGAGAGGTTTAGAAAGAATTTTGCAATGAAAGCTTTGAGGTTGTGTATATATTCTTGTTTCTGCACTTTTTTTGGATAATAATAACTGAGGAAGAACAGCTCTTAAATAGGTTAACAAGAATAATTAAAAACTATCTTTGAAAGGCTCCAACGGTATTAAAATTTTGAAGCCGTTAGAGATGAGTTTTTGGTTATACAAAGATGAAGGAGTTTGAATGTTTCAGTTGAGAGAAAGAGAGCATAGAGCGTGCATGGAAGAGAATATTTGATATGATGAGGAAGACAGCCCATGTGTTTCTTTTTGAGTGGAGGTATTAAAATAAGGTAAAAGTAGTTCCTTATTTTAAGTAAAGAGTGTTTTGTCTACCAATATATTTGAGATATGAGTACTGGCATATTCAGATATAATTCAGAGGGCCCTTGCATGTTTCTAACAACATTTTCACTTGAAGCTCTTTGAAGAACCGAAAGGTTCTTTAATTCTGTCAGACGCAGTGTCGCTTGTGAAAATGGCATGCTGTTTGTGAAACAGGTATGCTGTTTGTGAAACTGGCTTGCTGATTGACCATGCATTTGGCTTGCTGTTTGAGTCTGATGAAGACATATGGTAAGCTGACTTAGCATACACCTGGCGTACCACTTGTCATTGTAGTCCAATGTTGGCTTGTTGTTTGTGATAGACTGATTATACAATCAGTAGGATACTTTTCCCAGCAAAACCAAGTTAGCACAATACATTGCACAACTAAGTTAGCACAATACTGAAATAACATGATGTTTTATATCAAACTACAAGCATAAGCTTGCTGTTTGCGTATTGACTGTGTGCAACTAGCTTTGCCAAACTGTCACTGTATCTCAACTTTGGCTTGCTGTTAGATAGAATGATTATACAATCAGTAAGCTGGAGTATCCTGCAAAACCATGTTAGTACATTACCGAAATAACATAGCAAGTTCATGTAAGCTTGCTGTTTGGTTCTGCCAAGTCCGTATCAGCTTGCTATTTTGGTTCTGGCGAGTTTATGTCAGCTTGTTGTTTGGTTCTGCCAAGTCCATATCAGCTTGCTGTTTTAGTTCTGGCGAGTTTATGTCAGCTTGCTGTTTTGGTTCTTGTGAGCTGAACAGATAGATGGCTTTATACTTTTGCATTCCCATATCACCAACCAATTTACCTAAGAGTATACGTGTACATAGCAAACATAGATATATGCAAATGATATATCAAGTGATTCAATCATATAATTGTAAGCTAGATATATTGAACCTAGTACAAGATATACCAAATGAAAAACAACACCTAGAGGGGGGAATAGGTGTTTATGGCTAACAATGCTGATTTATGACCTGTTTTAAATTTTACCAGAAATAGCTTGCTGTTTGTGATTAATCAGTTTACAAATGGCAAGCTGAATACAAATGGTAAGCTAAATGCAGAAAGAGTAAGGTGCAGAAAAATAAAGAACACAAGAAAGTTTTTGCCAGGTTCGACCCCTAATCCCCTATGGTCTACGTCCTGGTCCCTTACCGACCCGGTAAGAGAATATATTATTGATCAACGAAAAACCGATTACAAGATATAATAATATATCTCCCTTTTATCCCAGCTGCTGACAAATGGCTTACTGAACACCTGTTTCTGAACCTGCTCTCTTAGCTATACTTCCCAAGTATACTTCTCTAGCAACATTCACCAAACCCTTGTTCCCTAACCAATCTGCCCGGCAACGGATACACCCAGCTGCTTACAAATGGCTTGTTGTTTGCTGTGCTGAACTAACTCTCTAAGAAATACTTCCCAAGTATCCTTCTCTAGTCTAGTTCGACCCACCCAAACCTTAAGCCAACCTTGTACAGCAACTATTCAATACAAATTGAACAATACAATGTTTGAATGAATACAACTCAACCTATGAACCCTTCTGAATATATATATGAAAGGCAGAGTGTATAAACTTGTAACACTATAACTAATGTAACTCAAACTAAAGGAAAAGATACTTAACCAGAAGACAATCAAGAACAGGAAGTCACAAGAAATCAACACTAAATGAAGACAAGGTAATTGATACAATTTAACATGCTAACTATGATCAAGCCAAGAAGAAATCATTGAGAGAAGTTCAAGTCAAAGTTGTTCATGCCTCGGTGATTTGATTAATCAAGAATCAAGATCATAACTATCAGTATCAACAAGACCAATTGATTTCAAGTGAAGAAGAAGGAAAGCAAATATTGGAAAGCCAAGTTATTCAGTGAATATGGTAATTTATTCAAGAAGCAGAAACACTATCAAGACTAGTCACTTATGAACCAGACCAGTGCATCAAGTGTCAGGACATTGATAGCAAGTTTATGTCAGTAATAAAGAACCATGTTCAAGAGCTTGTTGAAGAATAAAGAAGACATGAAGATATCACAAGTTCAAGATGTGCATTGAAGTTTCAAGTTGAAGACCAGAATATTTTCTAAGTACTAAATGTTCTGGATGGCTAAGTAGAAATTCTCAAGTAGAAGTTCTACTTAGGAAATTTCGAGATAGCCAAGTAGAAGTTCCACTTAGGAATTTCGAGATAGCCAAGTAGAAATTCTCAAGTAGAAGTTCTACTTAGGTGCAGCTTCAACATGACACATGGCATCTTCTGATTGGCAGATTTCCAAGCTTTCAAGATAAGGCAAGAATTATGTGGACATCATTGGGCCACGTACATCTTAGTCTTTGAAGACTACAGGACATAGATTACATGTAGTATAAATAGAAGTACTTGTGTAATGTTTTAGTCAGTGAGCAATTCTAGAGAAAAACACAAGAGAAAAAGAGAGAGTGCATTCACAGAGCTTAGTATCATTCACTTCTCTCTCAACTTCTGTTATACTTTGTAATGAATGTTGTAGCAACCCTTTCAAGTTATATATAAAGAAATATATTCCTTGAATCTGTGTGTTCATTTATTGCATCGTTTTTATTGCCTCTCATATTCGAAAAGTTGTATTCACCCCCCCTCTACAACACATTTGGACCTAACAATTGGTATCAGAGCTATATGTTTAACATACAAAACATAGATCCTTGTGTTGAGTAGAAGAATCGTGAGTTTTCATTTTTCAGATCTACTTTTCATTTTCTCGAAAAGTGTGTTTTAATTCGTTGGTAGTGAAAACTCATCTGAAAAATTATTTAAATACTCCAGGTGTGATTATTTAGCTTGGATGTATTTTAATTAATTTTTGTGAATTTATCTGGGTTAGTTCATATTTGGTGTTCTTGAGTGTTCATCATCTGTTCTTATCAAAGAATACAACCCAACAACTTTTTGATCTCCTTTTCAATAGTAAAAGAATAAAAAGGTGGTTTTTGGACTTGTTGATTTATTTTATTCGGCCGAAAGTAAAAGACATACTCAGTACCTAGCATGTGGGTTAGGTGGGTTTGGTGAGTAAAGCATTCAAAGTCAAAAAGTGTTAAAGTGATAATATTGTTTATTCAATATTTAAAGAAATCTGCAGAAAAATTATTCTAAGGCAAAAAGTTCTACATAGAATTTCTACTTGAGAATTTCTACATAGAATTTCGACTTGGACAATTTCTACTTAGTGATTTCGACTTGAGCAAAATTTCTACTTAGAGAAATTTCGACTTAGGCAAAAGTTCTACATAAATATTCTACATAGCCTAGTCTTGGGTACTTAGAAATTTTTGGTGACCAGAATTGAGATGGCTCCTAAAAATGCATTCAAGATCCCAATGTTCAACAAAGATCACTATGAAGAATGGGTTTTCAGAATGAGACTATATCTAGAGACTATTAACCCTGAATATCTGGAAGTCCTTGACAAGGGTAAATTTGTCCCAATGGCAGTTATTCCTTCACATACGGAAGGAGGAGTGGTTATACCACCCCGGTCTGAGCCCAAAAAGGCAGCGGACTTTTCGGATGCTGATAAAGAGCAAATAGCTTTGGATACTGCCGTACGACAAACCTTGATGGAATCTCTTGATCATGAAATGTTCAACATAGTCAAAGGTTTGACTACAGCGAAGAAGATTTGGGACAAGATAGAAGTTGTCATGGAAGGATCTGCAGAGGTCAGAAGCAACAAAACACTCATACTCAAGATGGAGTATGACACCTTTAGAATAAGGAAAGGAGAAGGCATAACAGATGTCTACCTACGATTCAGTCAGTTGGTATTGGATTTGAATCTGAGAGGTGTGACTCTCCCCATGGTTGAAACAAATACGAGATATCTGAGGAACCAGCCAAAAAGCATTGAGCATAGGGTCTACGCAATCAGAGAAACCAGAGATTTGCATACAACTTCTCTGGAAGAGTATTATGGAATATTAAAGACCTATGAGCTGGAAACGCTTCAAGATCAAGCATGGGACAATGATTCAAAGTCAAAAGAAAGTGCATCAGGATTAGTTGCTGATGAGGAAGAGTCTAAGAAGGCAATGGTTGCAGCAAAGCCTAAATCATCACTTGCACCACATCAAGTTGATAATGATGACGAGTGCGCATCTGACAGTGATGATGACTACTACACCCAAGAAGAGCTGGACAACATGGACGATAGTGTCGTGGCATACATGGCAAGGAAGTTCAGCAACATGAGATTTAGAAAGAGCAACCGACCACAGAGAAAATCTTCATCTTATTATCGGGCTGCTAAGGGTGGTGGTAGTTCGTCAGGCTACAAAGGAAAAGGCAAGAATACCAGCTACAAATCTCCTTTGGATTTCAAAATGAAGTTCAAATGCTATAATTGTGGTGAAGCTGGACACTTTGCCTCGGACTGCAAAAAGCCTAAACAGACTTATCCAAAAGAAACATTTGAAGCTCTCAAAAGCAACTATGAAGCACTGTTGAAGGAAAGACATGGAAAACGAGCTTTATTGGTGACAGAAGGAAGAGCTTGGGATGATTCAGATGAGGAAGACGTTACTCATGTAGCGAACTTTGCGCTCATGGCTGAGACATCAGAGGAACCAGAGGTACCAGTTCTGACTCTTAAAGTAGAAATGTCTATTGATGATTATAAAGAACAGAACGGGGCTCTTAGTGAAGAGATCTATATGTTGTGCAAAAGCCTAGACTCTTCTCAAAAGGAACAGAAAACACTTGTTGCCAAATGCAGAATGCTTGAGGCAAAAGTGGAAGAGCTAGAGGCTGCTTGCACTGTAGATACTTCTCTAAGAGACTTTATTAAATCTCTGGAACACAAGCTTGTCCTTAAGGAAGAAGTAGAAGCATGTCTTAGGAACAATCTAGCTGAGTTAGAAACAAAATGCGAAGCTTACAAACTAGCTGCTAGTAAAGTGTATGTAGATAATGACACATTTAAGAAGATAACTGGAGTAGGTATAGGGCTTGATTATTCTGACCTTCCTAAGAAAGAAGGAAAGAGACCTATTGACCCTAGTTCCAGTGACCTTAAACAGGAAACACCTAGAATTCTTAAATCGGCTGTCAAACCTATCTACAAACATCTTGTTCCTAGAATAGAAGAAGAAGAGACTGAATTGATAGCTAGATATGAGATTGAGATGGAAGATCGCCAGAAAGAACAACCTGTAACTCCTATTAAACAAGTGAAAATCAATTTCCCTAGAGATGAATCTAGACTGGGATTAGGAGCTAAGGCTGTTAAACAACAAGGAAAGAAAGAAAAAGGCATAAAAGAGGTTAAGGCTGAACGAATAAAGAAAGCATGTTATCATTGTAAATCTACTGAACATCTTTCTTATGCATGCAAAGCTAACATGAATGTTCCTGCTGCACATGCCATGCCTACCACACATACAATGAATAATCTGCATCAGAATCATGCACAGTGTGGTCAACCTAACTGTATGCCATGCACTTTTAATATCATGCAAACTTTTGTGCATTTAATGAATGCATCTAGCCAGTCATGCTCAAATACTGTTGCTAGTTCAAATATCAAGAAAAAGTATGGTAGAGCCAAGACTGTCAGTCCTCCTAAAGTTAGGAGTGACAAACCTTCTCCTAAGACTGACAAATCTGTCAAGTCTGAGAAAGGAAAGGAGATAGTCGAAAGCTCTAGTAATGTGAAGAAAAGTGCATCTCCTGTTGTTAAATCTGTTGATTCTCGATCTTATCGAAAAGCCGGGCCCAATCAAAGTTGGGTTCCGAAGAATGTCTAACCAATCTGTCATTGCAGGGCATTAAGCAGAATAGAAATAAAGTTATATGGGTGCTAGACAGTGGAGCATCGAGACATATGACTGGAAACAAGTCCCTGCTTACAGAGTTGGTTATGAAGGCTGGCCCTTATGTTACCTTTGGAGATGACAGCATAGGTGTGACTAAGGGATATGGCAAACTGAAAACTGGCAATGTCATCATTGAAGATATTTCCTATGTTGAGGGACTAAAGCACAATCTGTTGAGTATAAGTCAATTCTGTGACAAAGGTTACGAAATTGTCTTCAACAAGAAAGGTGTCTCAATCACTCACATCAAGGAAGGCTCACTAGCTTTAAGAGGAGTTCGAAAGGCAGATCTTTTTGTTGCAGATATGGATTCAGCAAATCAGGATGAGGTCACCTGTTTCTACAGCAAAGCCTCGGATGATGAAAGCTGGTTATGGCACAAAAAGCTATCTCACTTAAACTTCAAAACGATGAATGCTCTCGCAAGGCGAGAATTGGTGAGAGATCTACCTCAAATGGAGTTCGCTCCGAAAGGACTTGTTCGCTATTTTCTCTACGCAAGTATACGCAGTCAAAAAGCAATATAGGGAAATAAGGATCGTTCCCATGAAGACTCGGTTATTTAAGTAAATATGTCTATTCAACAATGTTGGTTAATTATAGAAGCATGAACGAACTAAAAATGGTGTATTTGCAGATAACAATTAACTAATGACGTAACGGCTAATTTGTTTAAAATAATATGAGAGAGGCATGGGGTCCTAATTTCATGAATGTTTTAGCTCTATTAATTATCAAGAATTAATGTGTTACAATTGTTTAAGAAAGCTAGCGGGAACACGACACTAATATGAGCCATCTTTCAATTAACTCACACCATTCCAAATAAACATCCACAAAAGAGATAGAAGTTATAAGGGCATCAATTATATCCGAAACACTATATGTCTATGTGAAAGGGTGATCCAATCGATTTAATCACAAGTTCCGCAATTAACTACATAGGGGAATAATGTTCGTTCGAATCTATACTCCAAAATGCGGAGAAGCCGACATACCTATGCTAGCATGGCAAGCCCTAAATCTCTAAATCCACTTTCGCAATCATTAGAGATTCGGCAAAATAAATGTTAGCTATTCACTTATATTTAATTAATACAACCATGCAAGGCAATCTTATATAGAAATCGTAAACAAAAATTATCTATCAAATTAACATGAGCATTAACAATTCATTACATTAGAACCCCATGAAAGTGTTTAGTTCATAATTAAACTAGGCACCTTTATGGAATTAAATAAAATCATGGTAGAAATTTTTATAAAATTAATTAAGAAATTACGAAAAATTAAAAATAAAAATAAAAGAAATAGAACCTATAACATCTAATAATAACGGAGCTAATAATAAAGGAGCAGAGAGTAAAAAAAATATAAAATAACGAAACAAATTACTACACTACAAGATAAACAGCTGGGCTTGAATTAAAGTAAACAAAACAAAAGTTAAGTAAAGTAATTACCTGCTGTTGACTACAGGGAACTGTCGGCAAAATTCAATTGCCTCCCACCTGGTCTGCGCGTGTGTGCCACGCGGCCACTCTCCCCATCCGCGCGTGACAACCACGCGCCGGTATGGCCTGGCAATTTCCTGCGCGTGTGCAGCACTCCTGTTGGTTCCTGCTGTGGTTTTGTTTCTGAACTAAATTTGATCACTGCTCTAGTTTATAATAATTAAGTACTCCTGCTTTGTTTAATTCGGTTTTTCCATAAATAAAAGGCCCACTAATAATTCCCTTAATTCTTTAACTAAAATATAAATTCATACTAATTTTACAAAAATTAAAATGTATAAAATAAAATAAAATTACAGAAATTCGAAATATATAAATTAAATAATTTGCAGAAATTTACAGTATATAAAATATAATAAAATTCTAGAGAATTTAAAATGTATAAAATGATCTGTTTATAAAAAACATTTGCTGAATTTAGATACAAGAGGATTTGTTTAGAGAGAATGATTGAATCAATTCTTCCCTGGGTAATCTCTCTTCTCATTTGATTTCCTACACATCTATTTATAATACATCCAGCACACCACCTAATACAAAGTCAGCTGTTTTAATTATAAAAGTCTACCGGCTGCTGCCTAATTCTAACCACTCCAGAGACAATTGTAAAATGTCTTCCAACTTGCAATTCTTCTTCACAACTGGCGGTAGTTGAATTTTAATACGCAGCTCCGTAGAAATGCTTTTTAACCCGCACAGCTTATAATCTTTAATTAATAAATAATTATTTTAATCCAAAAATTATAAAAATAAATATCTAATATCATTAGATATTTATAAATATAATTTTCTAAATTAATAAAATTATTTAATAATATAAATAAATCTTTATTGTCTAAGCTGCGGTCTCTGGACGTCTGGAACCGGACTCCTTTTGCTTAACAGAAATTATATCAATTCCAACCGGGGTTCCAGCTTTAAGAAAATATCACTTTCCATTTTTTTGTGATAATTCTTATTTCTTCATTGCTCGTCCAGATGCAAGTTACGGTCTCTTGAGGCTCTAAAACCGGACTCCTTTTGCTTAGAAAAAATATAATAATTCCAACCGGGATTCCTGCTTTAAGAATATATCACTCAGAAATCTTTATGATAATTCTTTTTCCTCGTAGCCAATCCATCTGAGCCATAAATCCACCGTCTTTTAACCTTTTATTGCCAGGATACCTGAAGCTGTGAGTTCTGCACTACAAAGACTTGAAACAACATAAAACTAATTAAAAGACACAACATACTTAAGGCTAAACCACCAATTTAGGTCCATTTAGCGCATAATAAGTGGATATAAAATCCACTTATCACACCCCCAAACTTAAACTGATGCTTGTCCTCAAGCATAAACAATATAATAACATACAACTAACTAGTACCACTTTCGTAGGTGATCACGATTTCATTTGGCATATGCAATAAGCCCTTTAAACCTCTAGGTAGCCCCAGTGGACGAGTTAGGTCTCGTGAGGGCCTATAGCGAATGTACCCACAAAATCCATTTATCAAATGCAACTAACAATGCATGAATGCAACTAATTATGAAAAATGCAACGATCCCCTTCGAACTCACCAAAATCAACTAAAAAGCAAATATCTCCAATGAATGCAACAATTCCAAGCAGAGCTCGACTAAGTCCCCGTATACTAACAAATACATGAACAGAAACGTGCGTGTGTGCAATGCTCATCAGAAATACTCCCAGAACTAAGTCAAAAACCATGCATGCTTTCCGTCAAGACAATCACAGGTTTATAACTAGAATAAACTGTAGACACTTCATAACCTAGGAACACCTCCACCCTTATCCAAGGTAGACATAAACTCATGCTTTATTACTATACTACGACACTACATATACAATACGCATGCTTATTTAACCGTGCAATGAATGAGACCCCAAAAGGCTTATACAATAATACCCATGTAGCGAGTGTTAGGTCAGCAATCCCAAACCACAAGGGCTTTAGGTTACTAGGAATAAGTCCCCTCAGACTTAATTACTCGAGTATTAAAGAGCTCACTCTGGTTAATTTTGCATATAATTAATTGGACTTCTGACTCTTTTTTTGTTTTTTTTTTTTTTTTTTTTTTTTTTTTTTTTTTTTCTTTTTATCTGGAATGAGCCTTTCTCATTTCCAACCCTAGACTACTCATATAAATATGAGCCGGCTACTAGCCATTTCACGCCTAGCCTTTATTGACAATTATTACCACTTAGCATGAAATCCCTGTTTTCCCCCAAACTTAGATTTTAGTGTTCCTACGCTATCAAGGGAATAACGAAAATTCTAAGAATAAACAAGTGATTAAATCTCAAAACATCCAACAGGCATGACCCTAACCTAGCCCAAAAAGCACCCAATGAGACTGTGTAAAAGTTGTGTTTCTGAAACATGCAAGTCAATTTCATAGGAACTATAACTCAGCCCTCTACTCATCATTATCACACCCAAATCAACATCCACCTATCAATCAGAATCAGCTCGTCCTAAGGGATCATGAAGAATGCATGCCATGAAAATGCAACTAATATGACTTACATGCTAAAACAAACAAACAATAACAGAATGTCCTAAATGAAACAACATAGATAATACGAACAAATATGCATGAATTACTACTAAATTGCAAAACATGATATCCTACATGAACACAATGACTCACAAAAACTACTATCACTTTTACATATTACTTATCTCCCAAACCACCCCCAAACTTATAATATTCAATGTCCGCATTGAATGGAAGTAAATACAAGGGATAGTAGAGAACATACCTGAAAACACCGAAACACATGGGTTGCCTCCCACGAAGCGCCTTTCTTTAACGTCTTCAGCTAGACTTGACCACCTTCGCACTTCAATTGGTAGTGCTAAGAACCGCGGTTTCCGCCTCGCGATTCACCTGTTCACCAAAATATGGCTTCAATCTCTGTCCATTTACTTTGAAAGCCGCTTCCGGTGTTTTATCAAAAATTTCCACTGCACCATGTGGAAACACCGTTTTAACCGTGAATGGTCCTGACCACCTTGACTTAAGTTTCCCTGGAAAAAGTCTGAGACGAGAGTTGAAAAGCAACACTAGCTGTCCTGGTACAAAAGACTTTTGCACCAAACGTCTGTCATGCCATCTCTTGACCTTCTCCTTGTATAATTTGTGATTTTCATAAGCCTGTAGCCGAAACTCATCCAGTTCATTAATCTGAAGCATTCTTTTCTCACCCGCTGCCGTTAAGTCAAAGTTCAACTTCTTCAGCGCCCAATAAGCTTTGTGTTCTAGTTCGGCAGGCAGATGACAAGCCTTGCCATATACTAGCTGAAAAGGTGACGTGCCCAAAGGTGTTTTGTAAGCTGTTCTATATGCCCAAACAGCTTCATCAAGTTTTAGTGACCAATCCTTCCTTGAAGGATTCACGACCTTCTCTAGGATCCGTTTTATCTCTCTGTTGGAAACCTCTGCTTGGCCATTTGTTTGAGGGTGATAAGCCGTAGCAATTCGATGATTTATGTTGTACCTTGCCATCAATGCTGTGAACTTTCGGTTGTAGAAGTGTGATCCTTCGTCACTGATAATTACCCTTGGAGTTCCGAAACGTGTGAAAACTTGCTTATGCAGAAAATTCAGCACCACTTTAGCGTCATTGGTCGGTAAAGCCTTTACCTCGACCCATTTAGAAACATAGTCCACCGCTAGCAAGATGTACTGATTGCTGCATGAAGAAACAAAAGGACCCATGAAATCGATCCCCCACACATCGAAAATCTCCACTTCCAACAGCATATTCAGAGGCATCTCATTCCTCCTAGAGATATTACCAATTCTTTGACATCTATCGCATCTCAACACAAACTGATGCGCATCTTTAAACAGTGTTGGCCAATAAAACCCAGCCTGAAGTACTCGAGTGGCTGTCTTCTCTCCAGCATAATGACCTCCGTAAGTGGTAGAATGGTAGTCATGCAAAATACCTTCAACCTCACTAAACGGAATGCACCTCCGAATCACCTGATCAGCTCCCTGTCTGAATAAGAAGGGTTCATCCCATCGGTACCATTTTACATCATGAAGAAACTTCTTTCTTTGAGCATAAGAAAATTCCGAGGGGATGATATTGCTTACAAGATAGTTCACAATGTCTGCAAACCATGGTTCTTCATTTTGCACCCCAAAAAGTTGCTCGTCAGGAAAAAATTCGTTGATGAGAGTTTTATCCGCTGAGTTACTGTGTTCCTCTAACCGAGACAAGTGATCAGCCACTTGGTTCTCAGTACCCTTTCTATCCTTGATTTCCAAGTCGAATTCTTGAAGCAACAGAATCCAACGAATCAACCGTGGCTTAGCATCTTTCTTCGACATTAAGTATCGAATGGCTGCATGATCTGTAAACACCACTACCTTAGTTCCGAGCAAATACGATCTGAATTTCTCGAAGCTATATACAATAGCTAAGAGTTCCTTTTCTGTAGTAGTGTAATTCAGCTGTGCATCATTGAGAGTTCTGCTAGCATAGTAAATTACGTGAAACACCTTATTCTTCCGTTGACCAAGAACAGCTCCCACTGCATAGTCACTTGCATCACACATTAATTCAAAAGGTTCACTCCAATCAGGTGCAGTGATAATGGGCGCAGTTGTCAATTTCTTCTTTAAGAGCTTGAATGCCTCCAAACAATCTTCACCAAATTTAAAAGGAATATCCTTTTCTAACAGACTGCACAAAGGTTTAGATATTTTCGAAAAATCTTGGATGAATCGCCGATAAAAACCCGCATGACCAAGAAAACTGCGAATTCCTTTAACTGAAATTGGTGGAGGGAGATTTCCAATCGTCTCCAACTTAGCCTTATCCACTTCCAGCCCTTTACCAGATACCTTGTGCCCAAGAATGATGCCTTCCTTTACCATGAAGTGACATTTTTCCCAGTTGAGTACCAGATTAGTCTCAACACATCGTTTCAGCACCATGCCTAGATTTTTGAGGCATTCATCAAATGATTTCCCGAAGACTGAGAAATCATCCATGAACACTTCCACATTGATTCCAATCATATCCGAAAAAATTGCCATCATACACCTCTGAAAAGTAGCAGGTGCACCACAGAGTCCGAAAGGAACGCGTCGGAACGCAAAAGTGCCAAAAGGACATGTGAAAGTGGTCTTCTCCTGATCTTCTGGAGTAATACCAATCTGATTATATCCTGAATAACCATCCAGCAAGCAATAGAATTCATGCCCAGCCAACCTGTCTAGCATTTGATCAATGAATGGAAGGGGAAAGTGATCCTTCCTTGTAGCTTTGTTCAGCTTTCTGTAGTCCATGCAAATTCTCCACCCTGTGACTGTACGAGTCGGAATGAGCTCGTTCTTTTCATTGGCAACTACTGTCATGCCTCCTTTCTTAGGCACACATTGCACTGGACTCACCCATGAACTGTCTGAAATGGGATAGATGATACCAGCATCCAGCCACTTGAGAATTTCTTTCTTTACCACTTCTTTCATGATAGGATTTAACCGCCTTTGGTGTTCTACTGTTGGTTTACTCCCTTCTTCCAATGGAATTTTATGTTGACAATATGCGGGACTGATTCCTTTTAGATCTGCAACAGACCAACCAATGGCTGATTTGAATTCTCGAAGAACTCTCAAGAGCTTGTCTTCCTCGGAGTCTGAAAGGTTAGCGGCAATAATCACAGGTAAAGTGGATTTTTCACCAAGGGAAGCATACCGTAAGTGATCCGGTAGTGGCTTGAGCTCTAGAGTTGGAGCTTCTTCGATAGACGGCTTTAATTGCTGATGTGGTCCTTTTAATTCTGGCAGTCCCAACGATTCAACTGGTCTTTCAAATTTTCTTTGCCACGGCAAAGCATCCAGATATTGCAATTGTTCATCAATGTCATCTTCATCTAATGAATACTCCCCACTGAGGGCCTTTTCCAAAGTATCATTCATGAGCGTGTGCCCTAACTTTTCTTGCACCGTAGACTCAATCAAATCTATCTTCAGACACTGCTCTTCTTCTGTTGGAAATTTCATAGCTGTGAAAACATTGAAGGTGACAATTTGATCGTGCACCTTCATCGTCAGTTCCCCCTTTTGGACATCAATCAACGTTTGTCCTGTTGCTAAAAATGGCCTACCAAGAATGATAGGAATCTTCTTGTCCTCTTCGAAATCAAGAATGACAAAATCAGCAGGAAAGATGAGTTTGTCTACTTTCACCAACACATCTTCAACAACTCCCCTAGGATAGGTGATAGATCGATCAGCCAACTGAAGGGACATACTTGTCGGTTTTGGTTCAGGAAGACCAAGCTGCAAGAAAACCGAGTATGGCATAAGATTGATACTTGCTCCCAGATCACATAAACATTTGTCGAAAGACAATCTCCCAATGGTGCATGGTATTGTAAAACTCCCTGGATCTTTCAGCTTAGGCGGCAACTTTTGCTGCAATACCGCACTACATTCTTCTGTCAAAGCAACGGTCTCTAAGTCTTCAAGGTTTAATTTCCTCGAGAGAATGCCTTTCATGAATTTGGCATAGCTTGGCATTTGTTCGAGAGCTTCAGCAAATGGAATGTTGATATGTAATTTTTTAAAGACTTCAAGAAATTTGCCAAACTGCTTGTCTAATTTCTGTTTTTGCACTCGTCGAGGAAATGGTGGAGGTGGGTACACTTGCTCTTTTTGCTCGAGGACAGCTTGTTTAGGAGTTGGCATATTTTCTTTAATCTCCTCCTTTGATTCTGATATATTGCCCATGTCCTTTGTGTCTCCCAAATCTGCTTTTTCTGTTCCGTTGTCTGGCAGAATTTTTTCTGTATCTTTTAGCTCAGCATCCTCCGTGATTCTCCCTGATCTGAGGGTAATTGCTTTGATGTGCTCGTGATTATCCTTTTTCCCAGGATTAAGTTCAGTGTCACTGGGGAGTGTTCCTTGTGGTCGGCTCATCATGAAACTAGCGAGTTGACTCAATTGAGTTTCCAGATTTTTAATGGAAGCCGCTTGGCTTTTTTGGCCCAACCTCAACTCCTCTAATTCAGTCTTTTCATTCGAAGATTGTCCAGAATTTCCATAGAATTGTTGTTGTTGAAATCCTGGAGGCTGAAATTGTCTAGGAGCATATGGTTGTTGAAAATGTTGCCCCTGTTGCTGCTGGAATCCAGATGGATTATACTGCTTAGCTCCAAATGGCTGATGATTAGATTGTTGGTAGGGCTGATGTGATTGTTGTGCTCCTCCTTGATTATTGCTCCAACTGAAATTTGGATGATTTCGGTTGTTCGGATGGTAGGAATTTGGAGCTGGCTGTTGCTGTCTTTGGAAATTGCTTACGAATTGAACTGACTCGTTTGAGATGGCACATTGGTTTGATTCATGTGCGCCCGCACACAACTCACAAACACTAGCAACTTGACGAAATCCTTGCGCTGTCAAAGAGTCTACCTTCAAGTTCAAAGCCTCTAGCTGAGCTGCTAAGGAAGTGGCTTTGTCAACATTAAAAATACCTGCTACCTTCTGTTGTGGCATTCTCTGAGTTGGGTTTTGATATTCATTAGCTGCCATCATCTCGATCAGATCGTAGGCCTCCTCGTAACTTTTAGCCCATAATGCTCCCCCTGAAGCTGCATCTACCATTGGCCTTGATTGCATTCCTAGCCCATTATAGAAACAATTTATGATCATCCAATTTGGCATGCCATGATGTGGGCATTGCCGAAGCATCTCCTTGTATCTTTCCCACGCTTCACATAAGGATTCACCAGACTGTTGAGAAAATTGCGTGATAGCATTCCTTATAGCTGCAGTCTTTGCCATGGGGAAGAATTTGCTAAGAAACTTTTGAGCTAGATCAGCCCAAGTGGTGATAGATCCCGGTGGCAGAGAGTGTAGCCAACCTTTAGCCTTGTCTCTTAAGGAAAACGGGAAGAGTCTCAACTTCACAGCATCATCTGACACATTGTTGAATCTGAATGTGTCGCATATTTCTATGAAGTTCCTGATGTGTAAGTTAGGATCTTCCGTTGCAGTTCCTCCGTACTGTACTTGATTCTGCACCATCTGAATAGTGCTGGATTTAATTTCGAATGTAGGAGCTGCAATTGCTGGACGAATGATACTTGACTGAATATCATCGATCTTTGGTTGCGAGTAGTCCATTAAAGCCCTTGCTGCTGTAGGTGCAACTACTTCGCCTTCTCCGTTCATCTTGTGAGTCTTTGCTAGTTCAAGTACTTGTTTGGCTTTTAATGCTTTAGAACGTGTTAGCATAAAAATCCAAGTATCTGTATCACAAATAATCACTTCACAAAAATATAAGATAAAATGTTCAAGTCAAACAAATTAACTTCTCTTGTAGTAAAACACATAAACAAAAATAATACCGAGTCCCCGGCAGCGGCGCCAAAAACTTGTTCGCTATTTTCTCTACGCAAGTATACGCAGTCAAAAAGCAATATAGGGAAATAAGGATCGTTCCCATGAAGACTCGGTTATTTAAGTAAATATGTCTATTCAACAATGTTGGTTAATTATAGAAGCATGAACGAACTAAAAATGGTGTATTTGCAGATAACAATTAACTAATGACGTAACGGCTAATTTGTTTAAAATAATATGAGAGAGGCATGGGGTCCTAATTTCATGAATGTTTTAGCTCTATTAATTATCAAGAATTAATGTGTTACAATTGTTTAAGAAAGCTAGCGGGAACACGACACTAATATGAGCCATCTTTCAATTAACTCACACCATTCCAAATAAACATCCACAAAAGAGATAGAAGTTATAAGGGCATCAATTATATCCGAAACACTATATGTCTATGTGAAAGGGTGATACAATCGATTTAATCACAAGTTCCGCAATTAACTACATAGGGGAATAATGTTCGTTCGAATCTATACTCCAAAATGCGGAGAAGCCGACATACCTATGCTAGCATGGCAAGCCCTAAATCTCTAAATCCACTTTCGCAATCATTAGAGATTCGGCAAAATAAATGTTAGCTATTCACTTATATTTAATTAATACAACCATGCAAGGCAATCTTATATAGAAATCGTAAACAAAAATTATCTATCAAATTAACATGAGCATTAACAATTCATTACATTAGAACCCCATGAAAGTGTTTAGTTCATAATTAAACTAGGCACCTTTATGGAATTAAATAAAATCATGGTAGAAATTTTTATAAAATTAATTAAGAAATTACGAAAAATTAAAAATAAAAATAAAAGAAATAGAACCTATAACATCTAATAATAACGGAGCTAATAATAAAGGAGCAGAGAGTAAAAAAAATATAAAATAACGAAACAAATTACTACACTACAAGATAAACAGCTGGGCTTGAATTAAAGTAAACAAAACAAAAGTTAAGTAAAGTAATTACCTGCTGTTGACTACAGGGAACTGTCGGCAAAATTCAATTGCCTCCCACCTGGTCTGCGCGTGTGTGCCACGCGGCCACTCTCCCCATCCGCGCGTGACAACCACGCGCCGGTATGGCCAGGCAATTTCCTGCGCGTGTGCAGCACTCCTGTTGGTTCCTGCTGTGGTTTTGTTTCTGAACTAAATTTGATCACTGCTCTAGTTTATAATAATTAAGTACTCCTGCTTTGTTTAATTCGGTTTTTCCATAAATAAAAGGCCCACTAATAATTCCCTTAATTCTTTAACTAAAATATAAATTCATACTAATTTTACAAAAATTAAAATGTATAAAATAAAATAAAATTACAGAAATTCGAAATATATAAATTAAATAATTTGCAGAAATTTACAGTATATAAAATATAATAAAATTCTAGAGAATTTAAAATGTATAAAATGATCTGTTTATAAAAAACATTTGCTGAATTTAGATACAAGAGGATTTGTTTAGAGAGAATGATTGAATCAATTCTTCCCTGGGTAATCTCTCTTCTCATTTGATTTCCTACACATCTATTTATAATACATCCAGCACACCACCTAATACAAAGTCAGCTGTTTTAATTATAAAAGTCTACCGGCTGCTGCCTAATTCTAACCACTCCAGAGACAATTGTAAAATGTCTTCCAACTTGCAATTCTTCTTCACAACTGGCGGTAGTTGAATTTTAATACGCAGCTCCGTAGAAATGCTTTTTAACCCGCACAGCTTATAATCTTTAATTAATAAATAATTATTTTAATCCAAAAATTATAAAAATAAATATCTAATATCATTAGATATTTATAAATATAATTTTCTAAATTAATAAAATTATTTAATAATATAAATAAATCTTTATTGTCTAAGCTGCGGTCTCTGGACGTCTGGAACCGGACTCCTTTTGCTTAACAGAAATTATATCAATTCCAACCGGGGTTCCAGCTTTAAGAAAATATCACTTTCCATTTTTTTGTGATAATTCTTATTTCTTCATTGCTCGTCCAGATGCAAGTTACGGTCTCTTGAGGCTCTAAAACCGGACTCCTTTTGCTTAGAAAAAATATAATAATTCCAACCGGGATTCCTGCTTTAAGAATATATCACTCAGAAATCTTTATGATAATTCTTTTTCCTCGTAGCCAATCCATCTGAGCCATAAATCCACCGTCTTTTAACCTTTTATTGCCAGGATACCTGAAGCTGTGAGTTCTGCACTACAAAGACTTGAAACAACATAAAACTAATTAAAAGACACAACATACTTAAGGCTAAACCACCAATTTAGGTCCATTTAGCGCATAATAAGTGGATATAAAATCCACTTATCAGGACTCTGTGAAGCTTGTGAAATGGGAAAGTCGAAGCGAGCATCGCATAAAAGCAAAGAAATTTCTAGTATTACTGAGCCTCTACAACTTCTTCATATGGATTTGTTTGGCCCAGTGAATGTCCTATCTTTGTCTAGGAAAAGATATGCTTTGGTAATCGTGGATGACTTCTCCAAGTATACATGGGTATTGTTCGCAATGACGAAAGACGAAGTACCTTTCTTAATCATTGATCACATCACTCAAATTGAGAATGTTTCAACACTTACTGTGAAGACAATTAGATCAGACAATGGCACTGAATTCAAAAACGCAGTGCTAAATGACTTCTGTGTATCTAAGGGAATACGTCGTCAGTATTCAGCCCCGAGAACTCCACAGCAAAATGGAGTAGTTGAAAGGAAGAATAGAACTTTGGTTGAAGCAGCAAGAACTTTGTTGTATGATTCAAAACTTCCTTTGTATTTCTGGGCCGAAGCAGTGAGTACCGCTTGTTACACTCA
The DNA here is from genome assembly GCA_036435485.1 of Saposhnikovia divaricata. Lineage (NCBI taxonomy): Eukaryota > Viridiplantae > Streptophyta > Magnoliopsida > Apiales > Apiaceae > Saposhnikovia > Saposhnikovia divaricata. Next base: position 57,789,069 of record CM071597.1, on the reverse strand, counting down.
AAATAGAACCTTGATCATAAAAGATAAAGAAAAGACACCATGTGAGCTAATGAACAACAGAAGACCAACAATCAAATACTTTCATGTCTTCGGAGCAAAATGCTATGTGCTTATAGATGATGAAAATCTAGGCAAGTTTGCAGCAAAAGCTCGTGAAGGAATCTTTGTTGGTTACTCTACAGACGTGGTGGCAGCTTATAGAGTGTTCTTAGTGAATTGTCGAAAAGTGACTGAAAGTTACAACGTCAGATTCGACGATACCAAACTCTCATCAATTTCAAGAGATTCTAGTGAACCTGAGTCCCTAAAATTTCAGAATCTGGACTTAGAAGATCTTGAAGATGAACCTGAGTTGGTTGTTCCATTAAATGTTCCAAGCGTACATGAAGAACCTGAGTCTAGTGAACAAGCTAATTCTACAAGATCAGGAGAGACTTCTTCAGTACCAACCGGCAACAACTCAGGGGGAGTAAATAGCAGCTCAAGGACTACTGTTCAAGGCTCGAGTCGAGTTGACTCTAGTTCTGTAGGAGCTGGCACTAACTCAGGGGGAGTTAGTGAAAATATTCAAAGTAGTCAGCACCCCAACTCAGAAAGTCAAGCTGAATCATCTAGACAATTTCCAGGTGAACGGGTATGGAATAGAGACCATCCGTTTGAGTTAATTATTGGTGATCCAGATGCTGGTGTGACTACTAGAAGAACTGCAAGAGCTGACATGGCTAATATCTCCTTATATTCTGGGTTCTTATCCAAGCTTGAACCTAAAGAAATAGAAGAAGCTCTTGGAGATGCTGATTGGGTGATTGCAATGCAAGAGGAACTCAATCAGTTTGAATGGCAGAAAGTTTGGAAACTGGTACCCCGACCAAAGAACAAATCCGTAATTGGAGCTAGGTGGGTATTCAGAAATAAACTGGATGAAAACGGACTTGTAACACGAAACAAGGCTCGTTTGGTTGCAAAAGGTTATTCTCAGCGAGAAGGAATTGATTATGATGAAACCTATGCACCAGTTGCAAGACTTGAGGCAGTCAGGATGTTCTTGGCATTTGCAGCACATAAGAACTTCAAGGTATTCCAGATGGACGTGAAAAGTGCCTTCCTGAACGGAGAGCTAGAAGAAGAAGTGTATCTGGAACAGCCGCCCGGCTTCGTTGATCCAGAACATGCAGATTTTGTGTATCTACTCTTCAAATCTGTCTATGGCCTCAGGCAATCCCCAAGGCGATGGTATGAAACCCTATCTCTATTCTTAATTGAAAATGGTTTTGTTAGGGGAGTAATTGATAAAACATTGTTCTATAAAGTTGTGAGAAATGACTTAATACTTGTTCAAGTATATGTGGACGATATTATTTTTGGGTCATCAAATGAGCGCTTGTGCGAGAAATTTGCCAAGCTAATGCAGGAAAAATATGAGATGAGCATGATGGGAGAGCTGTCCTTCTTCCTTGGATTACAGATCAGTCAGAGAAAAGATGGTATCTTTATCTGTCAATCCAAGTACGTCAGAGATTTACTCAAGAAGTATAATCTAGAAGATGCATCAGCAGCTAAGACTCCTATGGCAACAGCCACGAAGCTTGATGAAGACAAATCAGGTAAATCAGTTGACATCACAAGCTATCGAGGTATGATTGGCTCACTCCTCTATTTAACTGCAAGTAGACCAGATATAATGTTCGCAACTTGTTTATGTGCAAGGTTCCAAGCGGATCCTAGAGAATCACATCTCGTAGCCGTCAAAAGAATTTTTAGGTATCTCAAGGGCACACCAAATCTAGGGATTTGGTACCCAAGAGATACAGGTTTTAATCTTATTGGCTATTCGGATTCAGACTATGCAGGTTGCAGGATTGATAGGAAAAGCACATCTGGTGCTTGCCAATTTCTTGGCAGAAGATTGGTGTCCTGGCAAAGTAAAAAGCAACATACAGTATCTACTTCTACTGCTGAAGCTGAGTACATTGCTGCTGGAAGCTGTGTAGCTCAAATACTGTGGATGAGGAACCAATTGAAGGATTATGGCATGGAGCACAAGAAAATTCCAATCATGTGTGACAACACAAGTGCCATTGCCATAACCAACAATCCTGTAGATCACTCAAGAACCAAGCATATTGACATCAGGTATCATTTCATAAGAGAACATGTCGAGGAGGGGACTGTGGAGCTACATTTTGTGCCCACAATGCAACAAATTGCAGATATATTCACCAAACCTCTTGATGAAGTAACATTCAATAGGTTGGTTGGTGAATTGGGAATGCTTAACACAAGTTAGTAAAGCCTTCTATCTGTAAAATCCATGTTTATGTTTGTATGTGCAAGCTAATCAATCATTATGTGCTTAGACTTTAATATGCCTAATTAATGATTGTTATAGGTTGCATATAGTGTGATTTTGCATGAATTCATTGTGTTTTAAGTGTCTTTTATAGCACAAATCTGTGAATTTATGCTTGTTAGATTGCATGATCATAGGGGGAGTTAAATTCATAATAGTCTAAATATTGCATGATTTTTAGATGAATTTACCTGTGTTTTTCATGTAATTAGAGGCCTTAGAATTATCAAGGAATGTTTTAATTATGTCATATTTTAAAATCCTTGAATTGATATTTATATTAATTTGGCAAAATTAATTGTTGAGTTTTTCAAAGAAAAATTGTCAAATTATTCTAAGTATCTTCAAAATTTCGAGTTAGTCTCTATCTCGAAACTCATGTAGAAATTCGACTTGAATTTCGACTTGAGCTTCCAGGGTGAAGTTTTGAAAATTCTAAGTCTGGGAAGAATTTCGAGTTAGTACCTATCTCGAAATTCATCTCGAAATTCGACTTAGAGTTCGAGTTCGAGTTACCAGTGTGCCTAGTTCTATCTTCAAAATATTCGAGATAAAGTCTATCTCGAATTTTATCTCTAAGGTTGAGATGAAGTTTCCATTTAAGGGAATATTTTGAAAAGAACTGAGAATTAACTTCGAGTTAGTCTATCTCGAACTTTATCTCGAAGTTCGACTTGATGTTCGAGATAGAGTTCTTAGTCTATCTCGAAACTCAACTCGAATTTCGACTTGGTGTTCGAGATAGAGTTCTCAGTTAAGCTAAAGGGAATTTTTCGAGTTACACTCCTAACTCGAAACATATCTTGAATTACCCTGGACTTTTTGATTCAAGGAAGTATTTTGGAAAGAATTTGAGATTAACTTCGAGTTAACTTCTATCTCGAACTTTATCTCGAAGTTCGACTTGATGTTCGAGATAGAGTACTTAGTCTATCTCGAAACTCAACTCGAATTTCGACTTGATGTTCGAGATAGACTCTAACTCGAAAAGTATCTTGAATTTTCTGTTTTTCCAAGTTTACTACAAATCAATAATGTTCAAGATAGTATTTCCCTATGGTTTCTGCTGTAATTTTGGTTAAAGTGATTCTTTGTGTATATTTGTTCGAGTTAACTTCTATCTCGAACTTTATCTCGAAGTTCGACTTGATGTTCGAGATAGAAAAGTTCGAGATAGAAAAGTTCGAGATAGAGTTCGACTTAGATATCCCCTGTATGGACTTAGTACTTTTCACATTTTTTACAGGGACATTTTTGTCATTCCACATTAATGCCTATATATACATCTCTAACTCGATGCCTAAATTCACTTTACCTAATTCTAATTTTCAGCAGCCGTTTCACAAGAACAGTGCGATTTTACTAATTACATACCTTTGATCCTTGTTTTTGTGATTAAACTCGTACTAATCACGAATTACTGCCGATTTGTTGACTACTATTGTCTGTGATTAACCGTAATCTTTGTGTTACTGTGTTTTGTGAACATTCATACACGCACATATACATACACACGAACATATCTTGTTTGTGTAACTGTTCATAAAAGTGATTTCATATTCACCATTTATAAACACACTCGATTCCACTGGTATACACACGAAATAGTAATTGGTTGTTGAATTGAATCCCGTAGTTTGATTTCTCAGATTCCGTTTGGTATTCTTGAAAAATTAAAAGGGTTACAATTCTCTTTTGTAATTCAGAAAATTAATTGTTTTTCAAAATTAAAATAAAAATTCACATCTTTTAAAAGAAAAACATTTAATTAAAATGGCTCACCAATTTTCCATTGCTAAAAACAATTTTTACAATATTTCTACGGAAATTGGTGATCAACTCCCGCGGTTTAAGTTTTGGATACGATTTCTCAATTTGTATTCCAAAGCTAGCCAAGCTTTTACTGCTAAACCTACACTAGTACATGATGCTTTACAGCAATTATGGACTAGTGCGGTTACTTTTGGGAGTAAATCAACCCCCTACGGTTTCAGGTTTACCTTAGCGGGTCAGGAATATGAGGTGACAGAACAAATTGTCAACAGAGTTCTAGGATTCCCCATTAAAGATGCCTATGATCCAGAACCTACTGCTGCAGAACGCCTCAGATTCTTTGAAGAAATTGGATGTTATCCTACAAAAGGCCCAATCACGGGAAATATCCAAAAGCAATTCTTCCATGCGGAATGGAATTACTTTTTCGAGGCCATCACAAGATGTTTTCGGGCACGCGAAAAAGACTTTCATCAAATTCCTATTCCCATGCAAACCTTTGCAGTAGCCCTAGCACGAGAACTGGATATAAACTATGGACGTATAGTTTTCTCTGAGATAGTGGCCTCAATGGGATCCCTTGCAAGCAGAGACCTCTCTACCACTGATGTCGTCTGCTGGTTTCCTCGGTTTCTTCAAATGCTAATCAATGACTTAATACCGAAGGATGCTCTTGCTATTCGACAGGGATTTGCCAGAAGCCCCACATCTGAATCACTAGGGATGGGCACTAAGTCACTTGCAACCATTGCAAATCAGGATAAACATCAAGGTAAGCCAATGTCTACTCCTGAAAATATACAAATGTGGCTTAGATATGATGCAGGAGTTACCAATTTGGAGGCATCATCACAAGTCTCATCACATGCTCAAAATCCATCTGTTCATGCTGAGGCATTTGATGAGATTCCGGATGAGGGAAGCGATGATGCACAAGGTAAGCAATCAGGTAATCTCTCTATGCATACTATTCATTCCTCCTCCCACGTTTCTGATTCCGCGACCCATGAGACTGCTAACCCGCAGGATCTATCCCAGGGTAAGAGCCATATTTCTGACTCTGAGTCTGATACACATTCCTATTCTTTATCACCCCTGTTAACGGAAGTCAGAAAACCAGCACGTTTATTTATACAAGATGATGAGGAGAATGAACCCGAAGAGCAGCAACTTTTTCGCAAGAAAGCCAAACTTTTCCACGCTGCTACTTCACAACCACAGTCAAACCCTAGCGTGTCACACGCAACCACTCCACCTCACGCGAGTGGTTCACCCCTTGAACATTCTGCACATAGGGACTTTGATTTTGGTCAAGATGATGTGCCTCTTGATGATACTGTTGCTTCAAGAGGACATGAAGTACCTTCACCGGTACGTACTGATGCTGCAAAGAGGATCGGTTCTGATGTCGTACAAGGACACTTTGCAGCCTCTCAGACTGAGATTCCAACTCAGGAACAAACAGAATTTGATCCCATAACTGTCAATAACATTTCTTATCAAGCTTCTGCAGGTACTGCTTCACTTTTAGGATCAGTCATTGAAGATATACACGAGCGTGAGACAGGGAGTGTGTGTGAGAGGTTAGGGAGAGAGGGACCTTCATTTTTAAGGCCCGAAACTGAGCGCCAAATACCAACAGAACGCGTATTAGAGCGAGGTCACCTAAACCAAACACCGTCCCTTAATACTGAAAATTTTGATACTCGTATGACTTCAATGGAGAATAAAATGGAGCAGTTCGGGCAGTCGATGGGGCAGTTGGGGATGAATGTTGGAAACAATCAACGGGCTCTAGACGACTATGCAGCAAGAATGGCAAGTCAAGCTACAGCTTTTAATGATTTGACAAATAAGGTCGATGACTTGGGCCATGCTGGTGGTGTCTTGGGAAGAACTCTCAATGAGAGGATGGGGGCATTGGAGTCTACAATGCATACAATGACTGTGGAGATCAGTAGAATGATGTTCGCAGTCAGGAGTTTTGTGCCCCCGGAATGCTTCGAGTCGGAACAACCTCCCCCCGATGCTGGAGCAGGTGGTGCAGGTGGTGCTGGTGGAGCGGGAGCCTCTGGTTCTGGTTTTGGAGGTTCCTATGCAGCTGGTGGATCTGAAGACCATGGTGGAGCTCAGGATAACTCACCTAAGGGGGAGAGTGGAAAGGAGACGAGACAGCAGGCAGTTCACATCGAAGAAATTGAAGAACCCGCTGATCTTGTTAAGGAACCAGAAATTGAGCCTGCTGTTGCTGAAGAGGCTCTGAGGAGGAGAAAGGGTAAGGCAATAATGGTTGAAGAAGATGAACCAGTTATTGACCTGAGTCATCAGGACACAGTACAGGAGGTACTAGACTCAGATTCTGATATGGAAGACGTACCTCTCGCACATGCTGTAAAGCGATCTTTGAAGGAACAAGGTGGAGGTGCTGGTATGTCTTTCGGAATGCCTGAAGAAGATCCTGTTGATGAAGAAACCCTGCAGTCTCAACAGTTAGCCTTGGAACAAGCTCAGTTCCATAAAATGAAGATGTTACAAGAACATGCTGCGTTCCTAGAACAGAAGGTGGAGCTACAAGGGAAGCAGTATGAGTATGAGCTTGCAAGGCTAGCCAATCCTCAAGTTGATCTGGATAAAAGAAGGATAGGGCAGAAATGGGATGAAGCAAGGAAGATAATGATGGGACCATGTGCAAAAGGAGTTCATAACAAGGATGCAGATGATCTGTTCTACAACTTGAATTTGCAGAATCCAATGACTGGGGACTATATAAATGCTTTGAAGAGATTAATTTCTAAAGTCAGGGTTGGATACAATGCAAATCTTAAGGAGTGGCAGGTTATCTTGTCTTTGGTAGAAGGAGTCCCAACATCTTTCCTATTTGTGGATGACCAATTTATAATGAGAAGATCTGCGTCAGAGTTGTTCTTGCTAGCGACTAAAATTCAGTACTCTCAATCTGAGGAGCTAAGCATTCTGTACAGGGATCAGTTAATGCAGCTAGCAGAGGACAAGGGACCAGAATTCTCAGCTTATCCAAATTTTGTCCGGATGGTGGTTCAAGGAAAGATGAAGAGGGTGAGCATGGAGGAAAAGGACTTAATGGAACTTTCAGTGGAATCTCTTAAAGCAGTATGTAGACAAATGATGGGTAAGGGATTCGCCTCTGAGCTTAAAGATAAATCCGTGAGGATCATTGAAAGAGTCATATTCTTGAAGAGCAATGAGGTGTGGAAGTGTGATGTCATTGCTCCAAACCCTCTCGACAACGTGAAGATTGAGCCGGAGCTGATAGAACAGAAATGGAATATTCTTCAAGCAATGAAGAATGTAGATGAAGCTTTGACTCTTCCTTCTGGAGAACTGGAACAAGGAGAAATAAGGGAGGCAGTTGGCGTTCCAGGGAAAGATAGTGTATACTGGATACACTCTTATGCTGATGATACAGCTGATGCCTTAGCATACATAGATGCAGACCAGAAACAAACACTCTTGCATATGAGTAGACAATGGCTGCTACAGACTCAAGATGCTGCATTTCTAGAGAAAGTGTTATATGTGTTCAAATGGGGCGAAGTGGAAGACAAGTTTGTTGAAGAAAAGCAGAGACTCGTGAGTTACCTGTCTGAAGTAGTGGTGGAAAAGAAGCAAATGGAGCGAGATGCGGCTAGTGTCCACAATACTAACCGTGTCAAGGGCTACCCCAAGATGATCTATTGTCAGTTCAAAGCTGATAAAACTCATTGGAAATCTCAGCTCATCATGAAGAACTTTGAGGATATTCCAAAGATCAGGACTACTCAGGAGGTGGACAAACTCAGAAGGCTTTTCAAACATCCTTATCCAGAGCCCAAGAACCCTCTAGAAATGGAAGCTGTAAGTCTGTTGAATGCTAGGTGGAAGCAGCTTAAAGATCCAGTATACAAGAAAGAAAAGCAGCAGAAGGAGAAGCTCAAAAGGCAGAAAGAAGAAAGAGACCAAGCTGCTGAAGCTAGAAAGAGGAAACGAAATTAGGGTTAAAGGTCAGAGTGGTGTGAACTTGAAGTTGGAAAAACTTCATGTCTTTCGGTTGCTTTAACTCACTTGAGGAAAATTCACCTAAGAGTGAATCCAATAAGGTGATATAAGTTTGACTAGAAGGTATGAAATAATCCAGGTGATAGGAATCATTCAAATGATCTTTAATTCGAGGTTCGAATTCTGTTTCTAGTTTTTATGTTCATTGTATTGTTTTCAAGTTCTTTTCAATTGTATATTATTCAAGAATGTAATGTTAATTATCTTTTCTCGTCTCATTGTTTAGTTGAGTTATCCTTCATTAATTTGAATGTCATTGTTAGACAATCAAATTGGGGGAGATTGAAAGGCAGAGTGTATAAACTTGTAACACTATAACTAATGTAACTCAAACTAAAGGAAAAGATACTTAACCAGAAGACAATCAAGAACAGGAAGTCACAAGAAATCAACACTAAATGAAGACAAGGTAATTGATACAATTTAACATGCTAACTATGATCAAGCCAAGAAGAAATCATTGAGAGAAGTTCAAGTCAAAGTTGTTCATGCCTCGGTGATTTGATTAATCAAGAATCAAGATCATAACTATCAGTATCAACAAGACCAATTGATTTCAAGTGAAGAAGAAGGAAAGCAAATATTGGAAAGCCAAGTTATTCAGTGAATATGGTAATTTATTCAAGAAGCAGAAACACTATCAAGACTAGTCACTTATGAACCAGACCAGTGCATCAAGTGTCAGGACATTGATAGCAAGTTTATGTCAGTAATAAAGAACCATGTTCAAGAGCTTGTTGAAGAATAAAGAAGACATGAAGATATCACAAGTTCAAGATGTGCATTGAAGTTTCAAGTTGAAGACCAGAATATTTTCTAAGTACTAAATGTTCTGGATGGCTAAGTAGAAATTCTCAAGTAGAAGTTCTACTTAGGAAATTTCGAGATAGCCAAGTAGAAGTTCCACTTAGGAATTTCGAGATAGCCAAGTAGAAATTCTCAAGTAGAAGTTCTACTTAGGTGCAGCTTCAACATGACACATGGCATCTTCTGATTGGCAGATTTCCAAGCTTTCAAGATAAGGCAAGAATTATGTGGACATCATTGGGCCACGTACATCTTAGTCTTTGAAGACTACAGGACATAGATTACATGTAGTATAAATAGAAGTACTTGTGTAATGTTTTAGTCAGTGAGCAATTCTAGAGAAAAACACAAGAGAAAAAGAGAGAGTGCATTCACAGAGCTTAGTATCATTCACTTCTCTCTCAACTTCTGTTATACTTTGTAATGAATGTTGTAGCAACCCTTTCAAGTTATATATAAAGAAATATATTCCTTGAATCTGTGTGTTCATTTATTGCATCGTTTTTATTGCCTCTCATATTCGAAAAGTTGTATTCACCCCCCCTCTACAACACATTTGGACCTAACAATATATGTGCGTGTATATAGGGTTCATGTAACGCCCCCAAATCCGAGGTCAGAGATTCAGGTCGTCACGTCACCATCCAACCATATCATACCTGTATTAACTTTACAACTCAACAATACATCCATCCATTTGATACCCCCAAATCTGAGGTCAAAGATTCAAGTCGTCACATCACCATCCAACCATATCATACCTGTATTAACTGTACAACTCCACAATACATCCATTCAGACCTCAATCTTAAGCACAAACAAGTTAGAGCCTCAGAAACGATAATCAAAAGTGCCACTAAATATTACAATTCATTTGTACAAATCAGAGTCTTACGCAATTCCACTTATACAACTACACTTGAAGACAAGTCTTACTATTACAGTAGAAAACCTATCAAACTTACTCTGTAGTATCTATCAGGAACTAAATCATCTCCGGGGTAAATCTTCTACTCCTCTTCTGCTGTCGCGGGGTTAACCGACCAAATTCTTCTCTTTCTGAAAAGTTTTTATAAAGCAAGAATGAGCTACATAATGCTCAGCAAGTTCACTATTTTGTAAAATAATAATGTGGTTTATTTCGAAAACATTCCCAACTATATGGGTATATATCTCAGATTTCAAAACATAATTGGACAATGTATATGTCCGAGTTTGAATAAAACATCTATACTCACTAAGGAGCTTTAAGAATAACATATGAACCCTTTATAAGGTTCCCATTTCAATACATCTCAAGTTTGAAAATATATACATATGAGTATATCATTTTCGGCAAAACACTCTACGATTAACATACTGTACGGGGAATACATCATTGTAAACCTCTTTCCTTCCATTAGCTTAGAAGGTTTCTCATTCAAAACATTTCATTCTTTGAAACAATTGCAAGAGTGCACTAACACGTGCCAATCTTTATAGAAAATCTTGCAGTTCTAGATACTGCACGATGTCAATATTTTTCTCATCAAAAACCACACTATCGGCAACTTGGCACTTAGGCCCAAGAAGCAGTGTTTGAGTATTTTTCCAAAGTGGAGGATGGGACTGAAAGAAAACATAAAAAAACCTGACAAGGATTGACGATGATCAGTCGCCACATCCAAGTCCAATAATCTGCGTGTCTTCTCTACCGGTAGAAGGATAGAAACTACATCCGTAACTATCCCCGGGTGAAAACTACATCCGTAATCACCCTCGATGAAAACTACATCCGTAATCATCCTTCGGCAACACCTGGGCCGGAATAATAATTGATGGACCGCCTGGCTCACGGCCGCTTACACATCCCGGGAATCGTTCGTCAACGGTTCCCACACCTGCCAGAGTCCCCTTTTCTTTTTCTTTTAAAAGCTTGATTTTGATTGAAAACCGAGTAGTTGAGGTCCGACATCAGTCGACCGATGATTCTTGAAATCACATAAGAAGCAAACCTGAACGGGGGTTTTCGAAAATGTTTTGAGTTCGAAAGAGTTCGAGTTTGAAAGTGTTAAATGTATCTTGGATTAGCTTGGTCTTTAAAATAATGAACAATAATTAATAAATGATATTTTAAGATTTAATATTAATAATTAATAAGATAATTATTTAAATTAAATAAGCTTTTAATCCAAGATAAATATTTTGAGTATTTACGAAGATATAAAAATAATTACTTGAGTATACGATACTCCCCGAATGACCCTTCGGGTTTTCGCAATCCGTATATACTCCCCGGTCAATAGTATATATGGACCGCTACGACCTCTATTGCTAGAGTCGTTGTCCGAAGAAAACATTTCAATCTAAGTTCAAGGGGTACAAACATATATGTACTTATACATCTCAATTTCATCAATACTTCGATAAACATAACATTTGATATGATTGAAAACTACAAACACAACAGTGAAAGTCCTTGTATATGTAAGTTTTTAAAAGTAAACTTGCCTTGGTGTGGTTGGGGTGGTCGAACGTGCGGAGTGGAATGATCTATACATAAGCAATAACCGCTCGTTAGTACCTTAACAACATCTCTTTAATTACGGGGTTTTAGGGGGTACGAAATTAACTTAATGACTTCGTCTTATGACACTCTAGCCCCACTATAGGTTCATGTCATCACTCGATTACGCTCGTCACTTATTCGACTTAATTTGGTTGCCATATCCGAACCATAATCATTACCCCTAGAATTATACTCCACTTAACGATTTTTTCCCTTGCGTGAATTTTACTCTAGCATTTTTATAAAATTGAAAAATTCATATTTTAATCCAATTCTTTTTGGGTAGCCTTCACCACTGCATTTCCTAGCTTCTCAAATTTTTCCATGATCCCACATAAATTTTTAGGGGTTTAAACAAGGTTCACAAGGGGGTCACTTAGTGCAGTCCTGAATCCAGAAACACATTTTACTTCTCCGGCCATAACGTAAAATCTATACATCACCTAGTCATGGACCTTACATTTGCAGAAACTACATTCAAATACCTTTCCAACAATATATGGTAGGACCTCAGGGGACAAGATTTGGGGGGTCAAAACCATGTTACAAGACAGGTCAAGTTTCTGGAAAAATTCAGCATGCATGTTTCACTTAAATCAACCAAGCTTCTTACTTCCACAACACAACCAACATCTAATTCACCTAGTTCATGCTTTATAACATTCATGGAGATACATATACTGACCACAAGCATCAAAATCACAATCACAACACTAAAACTCTAGATCCATATCATCCATCACTTGAACATCCAAGATTAACAGAATATATACATGGATCTATCATTGAACATCATAAACACTACATGGCCAAGAGGAGTTAGGGTTTTTATACCTTCTTGAGTACCTAGGAGCCTTGGGTAAGCCTTACAAAACTCAAGAACACCTTGAATGATCTCCTACAACCCTTATAATCCAAGATCTAAAAGAAAAACTTAACATTGTTACTATTCACAATATCTTTAACAATTAATATCTTGAAAGTTAATGGATGAAAGGGCTTGAAACTCTTAGTATACCTTTCTTAGATGATGGAGAGAGCCTAGGAATTATGCCTTGAATTATGAGTGAGGAGAAATGGAAGAGGAAGAAATTTTTCTTCCCTTTTTGAAGCTTGGCCGAGAGCTTCTCTTTCAAGGGGGGGTGATGTTTGTGTTTTGATTTTTTTTGTGTGGTTGAATAATGCATAAAGTGATTGGTTGATACATATTAGTGTATGTATATGCATGGTACAACCTAGGTATGGCCTCCTTGTACTATTGTCCCCTCCTTGGAAAAAAGAAATGCAACTAGTTACTATTCCTCTTGCCATTTGGTTTAACTAGTTTGCTTTCTCCTAACTACTTGGTTGCATGGGACTTGCATGCAATACTACTCCTTGTATCATTATTCTTCCACCAATGCTTGTCACTTAATCTTTAATTCGTATCGTATCTTAATTAATCTCTCGTAATAATATTTTGTCGCGTAGAGATTTCCCTAGTAATTCCTTAAGTACTTAATTGTGTAAATTCCTCGAATATCCATAATTCCTCGTCATAATCCTTAATAAATATTTTAATACTCTAATCATTCTCAAATCCCAAGTTTTATAATTCTTACTAACAATTAAGACTCTTGCCTTCAACAACCTTCCCTTTATCTACATAGTGAATGTAACAACATAGTTTCTCAGACAATTAATTCCATTAAACAACAGGGATGACTAGAAAGGTTCCAAATTGATAATGCCACATGATATTATATAAAAGAAAATATTGCAAAAATTAGGGTTCTTACAATCCAGACCTCAATCTTACACACAAACAAGTTAGAGCCTCAGAAACGATAATCAAAAGTAACACTAAATATTACAATTCATTTGTACAAATCAGAGTCTTACGCAATTCCACTTATACAACTACACTTGAAGACAAGTCTTACTATTACAGTTGAAAACCTATCAGACTTACTCTGTAGTATTTATCAGGAACTAAATCATCTTCGGGGTAAATCTTCTACTCCTCTTCTGCTGTTGCGGAGTTAACCGACCAAATTCTTCTCTTTCTGAAAAGTTTTTATAAAGCAAGAATGAGCTACATAATGCTCAGCAAGTTCACCATTTTGAAAAATAATAATGCGGTTTATTTTGAAAACATTCCCAACTGTATGGGCATATATCTCAGATTTCAAAACATAATTGGACAATATATATGTCCGAGTTTGAATAAAACATCTATACTCACTAAGGAGCTTTAAGAATAACATCTGAACCCTTTATAAGGTTCCCATTTCAATACATCTCAAGTTTGAAAATATATACATATGAGTATATCATTTTCGGCAAAACACTCTACGATTAACATACTATACGGGGAATACATCATTGCAAACCTCTTTCCTTCCATTAGCTTAGAAGGTTTCTCATACAAAACATTTCATTCTTTGAAACAATTGCAAGAGTGCACTAACACGTGCCAATCTTTATAGAAAATCTTGCAGTTCTAGATACTGCACGATGTCAATATTTTTCTCATCAAAAACCACACTATCGGCAACTTGGCACTTAGGCCCAAGAAGCAGTGTTTGAGTATTTTTCCAAAGTGGAGGATGGGACTGGAAGAAAACATAAAAACCTGACAAGGATTGACGATGATCAGTCGCCACATCCAAGTCCAATAATCCGCGGGTCTTCTCTACCGGTAGAAGGATAGAAACTACATCCGTAACTATCCCCGGGTGAAAACTACCTCCGTAATCACCGTCGATGAAAACTACATCCGTAATCATCGTTCGGCAACACCTGGGCCGGAATAATAATTGATGGACTGCCTGGCTCACGGCCGCTTACACATCCCGGGAATTGTTCGTCAACGGTTCCCACACCTGCCAGAGTCCCTTTTTCTTTTTCTTTTAAAAACTTGATTTTGATTGAAAACTGAGTAATTGAGGTCCGACATCAGTCGACCGATGATTCTTGAAATCGTACAAGAAGCAAGACCTGATCGGGGGTTTTCGAAAATGTTTTGAGTTCGAAAGAGTTCGAGTTTGAAAGTGCTAAAGGTATCTTGGATTAGCTTTGTCTTTAAAATAATGAACAATAATTAATAAGTGATATTTTAAGATTTAATATTAATAATTAATAAAATAATTATTTAATTAAATAAGCTTTTAATCCAAGATAGGTATTTTGAGTATTTTACGAAGATATAAAAATAATTACTTGAGTATACGATACTCCCCGAATGACCCTTCGGGTTTTTGCAATTTAATTACGATATAATAATATACCGCTCCCCGGTCAATAGTATATACGAACCGCTACGACCTCTATTGCTAGAGTCGTTGTCCGAAGAAAACATTTCATTCTAAGTTCAAGGGGGTGCAAACATATATGTACTTATACATCTCAACTTCATCGATACTTCGATAAACATAACATTTGATATGATTGAAAACTACAAACACAATAGTGAAAGTCCTTGTATATGTAAGTTTTGAAAAGTAAACTTGCATAGGTAGAATCAGGAACATAATATCTTGAAAATAAATGTTTAGGGTTGGAAAACTTGCCTTGGGAATGTTGGGGTGGTTGGGCTCGCGGAGTGGAACGATCTATACATAATCAATAGCCGATCGTTAGTACCTTAACAATATCTCTTTAATTGCAGGATTTTAGGGGGTACAAAATTAACTTAATGATTTCGTCTTATGACACTCTAGCCCCACTATAGGTTCATGTCACCACTCGATTACGCTCGTCAATTATTCGACTTAATTTGGTTACCATATCCGAATCATATCCATTACCCCTAAAATTACACTCCACTTACGTCTTTTTCCCTTGCGCGAATTTTACTCCAACATTTTTATAAAATTGCAAAATACATATTTTAATCCAATTCTTTTTGGGTAGCCTTCACCACTGCATTTACTAGCTTCTCTAATTTTTCCATGATCCTACATAAATATTTAGGGGTTGAAACAAGGTTCACAAGGGGACCATTTAGTGCAGTCCGGATTCAAGAAACACATTTCACTTCTCAGGCCATAACTCAAAATATATACATCACCTAGTCATGAACCTTACATTTCTGGAAACTACATTCAAATACCTTTCCAACAATATATACTAGGACTTCAGGGGACAAGATTTAGGGGTTCAAAACCCTCCTACAAGACAGTTCAAATTCCTGGAAAAACTCAGCATGCTTTTACCACTTCACTAACCAAGAATCTTACATACACATCACAACCATCATCTAAACCACCAAGATCATACTTTATAACATACATGGAGTTACATATACTAACCACAAGCTTAAAAATCACAACCACAACACTTAAACTCAAGATCTACATCATCCATCACTTATATGTCCAAGATTTACACTAATAACCATGGATCTAACATTAAACATCACAAATACTACATGGCCAAGAGGGGTTAGGGTTTTTATACCTTATTGAGTATCTAGGAACCTTGGGTATGCCTTACAAGTCTCAAGAAAACCTTGGATGAGCTCCTACACTCCTTATAATCCAAGATCTAAAAGAAAACACAACATTGTTACTATTCATCAAAACTTTAACAATTTATAACTTGAAAACTAATGGATGAAAAGGGTTGGAATTCATAATATACCTTCCTTATATGATGTAGAGTGCCTAGGATTTTTGCCTTGAATTAAGAGTGATGAGAAGTGGATGAAAAGAATTTTTCTTCTCCTCCAATGGTGCTTGGCCGAGAGCAATGTTGAATAAGGGAGAAAGAGAGAGTTTTTGTTTTGTGTTTTGGTGTTGGTTGAAATAAAGTAAGGTGTGTTGTTGATATGTATTAGGTGTATGTATATGTATCACATGTAGCAAGTCTAGTGTATAGACCACCATACCTCCTTGTCTCCTTGGACAATGTACCAACTAGTTAGTATTCCTCTTGCTTTCTTTGCATTGCTAGTTTGCTTTCCTAGCTACTTAGTTGCATGGGACTTGCATGCAATATTATTCCTTGTATCATTATTCTTCCACCAATGCTTGTCACTTAATCTTTAATTCGTATCGTATCTTAATTAATTTCTCGTAATAATATTTTGTCGCGTAGAGATTTCCCTTGTAATTCCTTAAGTACTTAATTGTGTAAATTCCTCGAATATCCATAACTCCTCGTCATAATTCCTAATAAATCTTTTAATACTCCAATAACTCTCAAATCCCAAGTTTTATAAATCTTACTAACAATAAGACTCTTGCCCTCAACAACCTTCTCTTTATCTTACAGGGTGAATGTATCAACATAGTTTCTCAGATAATTTAATTCCATTAAACCACATGGATGACTCAAAAGGTTCCAAATTCCCAATGTCATATGATATTATAAAAAGAAAATATTACAAACATTAGGGTTCTTACAGTTTAAGAGGTTTAGAAAGAATTTTGCAATGACAGCTTTGAGGTTGTGTATATATTCTTGTTTCTGCACTTTTTTGGATAATAAGAACTGAGGAAGAACAGCTCTTAAATAGGTTAACAAGAATAATGAAAAACTATCTTTGAAAGGATCCAACGGTATTAAAATTTTGAAGCCATTAGAGATGAGTTTTTGGTTATACAAAGATGAAGGAGTTTGAATGTTTCAGTTGAGAGAAAGAGGGCAAGGAGCGTGCATAGAAGAGAATATTTGATATGATGAGGAAGACAAGCCATGTGTTTCTTTTTGAGTGGAGGTATTAAAATAAGGTAAAAGTAGTTCCTTATTTTAAGTAAAGAGTGTTTTGTCTCCCAATATATTTGAGATATGAGTACTGGCATATTCAGATATAATTCAGAGGGCCCTTACATGTTTCTAACAACATTTTCACTTAAACCTCTTTGAAGAACCGAAAGGTTCTTTAATTCTGTCAGACGCAGTGCTATTTGTGAAAATGGCATGCTGTTTGTGAAACTGGTATGCTGTTTGTGAAACTGGCTTGCTGATTGACCATGCATTTGGCTTGCTGTTTGAGTCTGATGAAGACATATGGTAAGCTGACTTAGCATACACCTGGCTTACCACTTTTCATTGTAGTCCAACGTTGGCTTGCTGTTTGTGACAGACAGAAATAATACAATCAGTAGATATTTTTCCCTGCAAAACCAAGTTAGCACAATACACTGCACAACTAAGTTAGCACAATACAGAAATAATATGATGTTTTATATCAAACTACAAGCAATAACTTGTTGTTTGCATATTGACTGTGTGTAACTGGCTTTGCCAAACCGTCAATGTATCTCAACTTTGGCTTGCTGTTAGATAGACTGATTATACAATCAGTAAGCTAGAGTATCCTACAAAACCATGTTAGTACAGTACCGAAATAACATAGCAAGTTCATGTCAGCTTGCTGTTTGGTTCTGCCAAGTCCGTATCAGCTTGCTGTTTTGGTTCTGGCGAGTTTATGTCAGCTTGCTGTTTGGTTCTGCCAAGTCCGTATCAGCTTGCTGTTTTTGTTCTGGCGAGTTTATGTCAGCTTGCTGTTTTGGTTCTGGTGAGCTGAACAGATAGATGGCTTTATACTTTTGCATTTCCATATCACCAACCAAGTTACCTAAGAGTATACGTATACATAGCAAACACATATATATATGCAAATGATATATCAAGTGATTCAATCATATAATTGTAAGCTAGATATATTGAACCTAGTACAAGATAAGAAATCAGCTTGCTGTATATAACATCAAAACACACTAGGGTAACAATCTCCCCCTTTTTGATGATTATATACCAATATGTGATTGAGCTAAAAGCTCCCCCTTAATCATTGATCAATACTTCCTGCAAAACAAGATTAGATAAATACACATGAAGTATTACAATGCACCATTTGTATTCATCATCAAAACATCATGCCAACAATCTCCCCCTTTTTGATGATGACATACTTGAATACATCGGAGAGACTATGTTGCTCCCCCTAAAACAATGCTCCCCCTTTTTTATGATTACCAACATATATTTTTAGGAGTATATACTCCCCCTCAACACATGCATCCTTGATTTAACATCATGATATTCAATTAAGCACATAAGGATTTATATGAAATAAAATCCCAAACACATAACCTCCTTAAGAGTTAACCTCCTAAAATCTCTCCCCCTAAATCATTAAAAAGTGTAATCACGTAGCATATTCAATATAAGCATGGATTATGAAGTACCACATAATGCACGAGTACACATTTAATCAATAAATTGCATGCGAAATAATTAACAATATGTATGCATGCACACGTAAATAATAACTTGCATGCAAGTGAATTACACTTAAAATACATTATTGGCATCTATAGTGGAATAGAAAATTAATTTAGCATGCAAATAATACTAAAAAAGTAAGCTAAAGTACCAAACTTTTGCACTTAGCTTGCTGTTTCTAGGGACTTTTTGTTGCACAAAAACTCAACGTTTTGGCATCCATACTTGCTTGATTTCTGCATGGTTAGTTGCTAGCACATAGATATAATTTAAATCAGATTTCTTTACTCATTTTGTATCACTTTTGGTGCTGAAATCTTTGTTTTTTGTGTGCTATCAAAATCATTATGGTAAGCTGTTTTCTTCTAGGTTCCATACTGGTACGCTGTTTGGCTTCTACTTCTGTACTGGCAAGCGGTTTTGCATCTGTTTTTATTCTGGTAAGTTGTTTTCCCAGAAAACTTGTTGATATCAGCTTGAACTCTCCCATTTACATGTTGATGGAGTTTGAATCGACAATGTCTTTCCAAATGACCTTTGCCTCCATATTTCTTGCATGTTGAATAAGGAATAGCATATTGATAAGGCTTGTCATTCTTGCCTTTGTACTTTGTGTGGAGCTTTATTTTGGTTGGCTTGATGATATCCAAGTCCTTGCTTGTCAAGAATAAATCTTTTTTTGCCCATCAACGCTTTGAGTGTGTCTTCTCCTTGAACAAATTGAGCTAAATCCTTTTTCAATGATTCAATTTGTTCTTCTAGGACTTTGATATTTTCTCCATGTTGAGAGTATGCCCTTGACGTAGATTCTCTACCATTGAGCGTCTCATGGAATGCATCGTTTTTTTTTAACTTTGTTTGATGCACATCTTCTCCTTCTTTAAGATCCTTGAATTCTTTCTCCAGGGATTTGATCTTTTCAACTTGTAATGCTTCGGTGGGACTTGATTCCCCTAGTTTAAATGCCTCAAGAACTGTATTTTTTGCTTCCTATTCTACTTTCAGCTTCCTGTTTTCTTTTTCCAGTGACAAATACTCTTCCATTGGAACATTTTTATGCATGGTTAATGATTCCAAGAATATATTTTCAGTGGATAAATCATAGTGGCAAGATTTTACCTCCCTAGATTCATCATCCGAGGCTTCACTTGCATCTTGATCTTTTGATGAGGATTCATCAAGTTTGAACGCCTCAAGGCATATATCTCCAGCCTTAATATCTGATCTTAGCTTGCTGAGTTCACTGACCAGCTTGCTGATTGTCAGTGTCTGCAACTTCTTTGGCTTGCTGACTTCCAGTTTCAACAATGCTTTCAGCTTGCTGATTTGAACTTCCAGCTTGCTGATTGCCGGTAACTTGAGGTTGCATGCTTTCACTTTCACCTCTGTTTTGACATACTTTTGCTTGGGCAACCTTCTGACTAGTTTCTTGCTTGATAATTTGTTAAGCAAGTCCATGTGCATGTCCCAATCTTCTATGCCAAATATGGGTCATTGTCCATTGCAGCCAAACGACATGCTGTTTCCAATCGAACCGGTACCAATGATTCGAATAATCTTGTTATTTCCAATTGTAACTCTTCTACCCTTCTTCATTTGAACACTTATGAACTGGGACTTGTCTCCACACATATGTCTAGTGCATCCGCTATCCAAAATCCATCGATTTGACTTTACTTTGGCGGCAAGACATATCTACAAAACAAACAACCACCAACTCAATGTTTTGGCACCCATATAGGTTTGGGTCCAGATTTGTTAGTAGCAATAGTATATAAAACATTTAAATCAGTTTTTCTGATCCATTTTTGGACCACTTTTGGTGACTTTTGCATTCTGCCACTCTTTTGGTAAGCTGTTTATCTTCTGTCAGAAGCATTCTGGTATGTTGTTTGTCACCTGACTGGTCTATTCTGGTAAGCTGTTTGTCGCCTAACTGGTCCATTCTGGTAAGCTGTTTTCCCTTTATGATTTACTTGAACCACACAATGTCTTTCCAGATGGCCTTTTCCACCACACTTGTTGCATATCTTCCAAGGCATAGCATAGTTGTAAGGTATGCCATTTCTTCCATCATATTTGAATGCACCATGCTTCTTATTTAAGTTCATGCCAACTCCTTCTCTAACTAAAGGGATATTTGCTCTTTTCCATATTGTCTTTAAGCTATCTTCTCCTTGAACAAAAGTTTCCATGCCTTTCTTGAGATCTTTGACTTCTTTTTCTAGGAGATCGATTAGTTCAGCTTGCTGTTTGATGAGTTCAGCTTGCTGAATTCGCTTCTCAGCAGATTTTGAAGACTCGGCTTGAATAGATTCTTTAAGCTTGTATGACTCTAATGCTTTATCTTTTGTTTTAACATTAGATCTCAGCTCTTTGATTTCTTTCATCCGCTCTTTGAGTTCCTCCATCAAGGTCTTGTTTCTCTTTTCATGTATTTTGTTAATAGCCTCTAATTGACTATTCTTGGCATTTAACTCCTTGATTTATGTAGCTTTGCCTAATGAAGTTGAATCCCATTCTTCCATTTTTGGCAACAAGTCTTTTACCATTTTGGATAGATGGGCGTTCTTATCAGTCAGCTTGCTGATTTCAGCCTTTAGTGCCATATGTTCTTCAATGGTAACACTATTTTGTTCCTTCATGGTTAGTGACTCTAAAATATCATCATCTGAAGATACATAATCTTTAAAAGAATTTACCTCACTTTGATCCTCTTCAGAATCAGTTTCAGCATAGACTCCTTCCGAATTTCCTTGAACAGATTCATCTTCAATTCCAACAAGTGCTAAGTTCATCATATCTTCACTTAAATCATCATTGGAATCTGAGTAATTATCACTCCAAGTCTGTTGAGCTTTTGATCTCGTCTTGTCAATGTAAGCAGCAAGCTGTTTTGATTTCAGCTTGTAGCAATTTCTCTTGTAATGACCCGGTTTGCCACACTCAAAGCAAGTTTGATCCTTTGAGTCTTTAGATACTTTCTTGCTGTTAGAAAGTCCACCTTTCTCTCTTTTCATTATGTTCTTCTTCTCAATCAGTTTCTTGATAAACCTTGAGAAGAGTGCAAGTTCTTCATCACCAGATTCTGTTGGCTTGCTGTTTCCAGAATGAACAACCATATTCTTCATTTTTAGATTGTTAGCCATTTTGATCGAATACTTTTCCTGTTACAGAAATATTAGTATACCAAAGCTTTGATACCAATTGAAAAACAACACCTAGAGGGGGGTGAATAGGTGTTTATGGCTAACAATGGCTATTTATGACCTGTTTGAAATTTTACCAGAAACAGCTTGCTGTTTGTGATAACGCAGTTTACAAATGGCAAGCTGAACGCAAATGGTAAGCTAAATGCAGAAACAGTAAGGTGCAGAAAAAGAAAGAACACAAGAAAGTTTTAGCCAGGTTCGACCCCTAATCCCCTATGGTCTACGTCCTGGTCCCTTACCAACCCGGTAAGAGAATATATTATTGATCAACGAAAAACCGATTACAAGATACAATAATATATCTCCCTTTTATCCCAGCCGCTGACAAATGGCTTACTGAACACCTGTTTCTGAACCTGCTCTCTAAGCTATACTTCCCAAGTATACTTCTCTAGCAACGTTCACAAAACCCTTGTTCCCTAACCAATCTGCCCGACAACTTATACACCCAGCTGCTTACAAATGGCTTGCTGTTTGCTGTGCTGAACTAACTCTCTAAGAAATACTTTCAAAGTATCCTTCTTTAGTCTAGTTCGACCCACCCAAACCTTAAGCCAACCTTGTACCGCAACTATTCAATACAAATTGAACAACACAATGTTTGAATGAATACAACTCAACCTATGAACCCTTCTGAATATATATATGTGCGTGTATATAAGGTTTGAGAGGTTTAGAAAGAATTTTGCAATGAAAGCTTTGAGGTTGTGTATATATTCTTGTTTCTACACTTTTTTTGGATAATAAGAACTGAGGAAGAGCAACTCTTAAATAGGTTAACAAGAATAATTACGAACTATCTTTGAAAGGCTCCAACGGTATTAAAATTTTGAAGCCGTTAGAGATGAGTTTTTTGTTATAAAAAGATAAAGGAGTTTGAATGTTTCAGTTGAGAGAAAGAGAGCATGGAGCGTGCATAGAAGAGAATATTTGATATGATGAGGAAGACAAGCCCATGTGTTTCTTTTTGAGTGGAGGTATTAAAATAAGGTAAAAGTAGTTCCTTATTTTAAGTAAAGAGTGTTTTGTCTCCCAATATATTTGAGATATGAGTACTGGCATATTCAGATTTAATTCAGAGGGCCCTTACATGTTTCTAACAACATTTTCACTTGAAGCTCTTTGAAGAACCGAAAGGTTCTTTAATTCTGTCAGACGCAGTCAGCATGCTGTTTGTGAAAATGGCATGCTGTTTGTGAAACTGGTATGCTGTTTGTGAAACTGGCTTGCTGATTGACCATGCATTTGGCTTGCTGTTTGAGTCTGATGAAGACATATGGTAAGTTGACTTAGCATACACTTCGCTTACCACTTGTCATTGTAGTCCAACGTTGGCTTGCTGTTTGTGACAAACTGATTATACAATTAGTAAGATATTTTTCCCTGCAAAACCAAGTTAGCACAATACACTGCACAACTAAGTTAGTACAATACAGAAGTAACATGATGTTTTTTATCAAACTACAAGCAACAGCTTGCTGTTTGCGTATTGACTGTGTGCAACTGGCTTTGCCAAACTGTCACTGTATCTCAACTTTGGATTGCTATTAGATAGAGTGATTATACAATCAGTAAGCTAGAGTATCCTGCAAAACCATGTTAGTACAGTACCAAAATAACATAGCAAGTTCATGTCAGCTTGTTGTTTGGTTCTACCAAGTCCGTATCAGCTTGCTGTTTTGGTCCTGGCGAGTTTATGTCAGCTTGCTGTTTTGGTTCTGGTGAGCTGAACAGATAGATGGCTTTATACTTTTGCATTTCCATATCACCAACCAAGTTACCTAAGAGTATACGTATACATAGCAAACATAGATATATGCAAATGATATATCAAGTGATTCAATCATATAATTGTAAGCTAGATAAGCAATCAGCTTGCTGTATATAACATAAAAACACACTAGGGTAACAATCTCCCCCTTTTTGATGATTATATACCAATATGTGATTGAGCTAAAAGCTCCCCCTTAATCATTGATCAATACTTCCTGCAAAACAAGATTAGATAAATACACATGAAGTATTACAATGCACCATTTGTATTCATCATCAAAACATCATGCCAAGAATTACTACTAGGATATCCACCCTTAACCTTGAGAGAGGTTAATTTTAGAGTGGAAGTCCTTAAATGTCGATAATCGAAGTTAATCACCTCCTAATTGCGATTAGTGAAACCCTAACCCCAAATTTTGGAGTCAAGCCAATCTAGTAGAGATTCTTATAACCTCATGGTTGTAGAAAGAATCACGTGAAAATTCTCATTTTTGAGTTGTTTAGGCAAGGAATACGATCCCCTAGACTAGGTGTTTCAAACGCCTTCAGGGTCTTTCAACACCCTCACGATTTCTGAACACCCCTAACATTTCTAAACCCAAATTTTGAAGTTGATTTTATATGATATAGATTCTTATAATCTCCTGGTATGAAGAAGAATCACACGAAAATATGCATTTTTGAACGTTTTGGAGGCGAAATACCTCATTTTAGGCTGGTTTTCAAACTAGACCTTGTTTCAAACAAGGCCATTTTTTCAACTTCTTGGAATCACTAAGTAACCTGCATAGGCTTGTAGAGGACCTTGTAAGGGTCTCAAATCTCAAATTTGGGAACAAACGGAGCATTTTTGAGCGTTCGGGGGCCAAACGAAGTCGTTTAGGGGTCCATGTGTTCGAAACACCTGGACCATTTTTTCTCCCCTCTTTCTAGTCGGCCATGGCTGGTCGGCCATTTGGCCAAGGGTGCCTGGTCGGCTACCTCTGGTCGGCTGGGCCCCTCCCCAATTTTTTTTTTTTGAATTTTGGCCAAATTTTGACTATTTGACTTTGACCTTTGACCTTTGACTTTTGACCTTGATTTTGACCAAAGCCAAATCTTGTTTTGAACTCCCCTCCTTGTTTCTAGAGTGAGTTTACAACACCATGGTTTGTTTTGTGATCCTTGATCTCAAACAACCTACTTCTTAGTTTTCAGGACCTTTCGGGTCTTAACTTGTTCTTGAACTCTTGGTTTCAAACAACCTTGGATTCAACTATGACCTTTGGTTTCCAAACACCCTTCCATCCTCATAATAGGATGTAGAATTTGTGATGAAGTATCTTTGGCCTTGACCCCCTTATCCTTAAACAAGGAGGTCTTGCTTTTTAGTTGCTTATTCAAGGAATTCCCTTGTTTTCAACACCTGACTTCATGTCTAGGATATTTTGGTTGGTTTTTTACCCTTAATTTTGATTCCAACCTTCTTCTTATGTTCATAGGACCTTGCCTTGGTTTGAATTTTGTCGAAAAGTATTGTACGCACAAAATCATCCGTAACTTTTGACTCGTTACTCCGATGGAGACCCACGATTTATCCTATTTGCCCCACTTTTCGACCCCAAAAAACGTCATTTAATGCACTTTTGGAGCCAAAACAGTTTTTTCATGGGTATTTCTCGTATCCGTGCGTATGTTTGAGAGACCATTATGGCTTTGACCTATTTGCTGAATCCTTGATTCGAGACCTTGAATTCAAACGACTAGCTCGAGTGGAGGCCTACAGCCTTGGTGACCATCAAGGCTTAGATCAATGCATATTTCAATGTTTCACTGACAGTTTCCGTGCCTCCAAGGCATTATCAGGGAGCCAACCTGTCTTAAGATGAGCTTTTATGGGGATCTATCCAGCAACTTCCAACACCGATAGGTGCCAACAACTTGCGCTCTATAGTGGGGGTCTCCAAGACCTGATAGTAAACACTTCTAGTGTAATTCTCGATTTCAGACGAAGCGAAATTAGACAAGGCATCGACCGTTATACAAGGAAGCATTCCTCGAATCATACCAACTGTGATTTTACAATCCTCAGGTATTTCACCATCATTTTATCTATGGATTCAAAATCTTCATTCACTTATCTCCATTCACTTAGGCTATCACCAGCCTTGAGTCTCCACAGACTTTAAGATTTTTGGCCCTCATGGCTATAGTCGAGCCTAGTCCGACTATCAAGTCTTCATACTCTGCCTTGTTATTGGTCATTGAAAACTTCAACCTCAGGGCATATTCAATCGTGAGCACCACTTATTTTTGTTTTTGATGACCCATCAAAATAGGGCACCCAATATTCCTTCTGAACTTCATCCTTCTCTCCCTCTTGGGTTATCTCATCTTGCCCGTGCTCTCCCTCTTGGGTTGTCTCATCTTGCCTTTGCTGGGGTGTTATGCCTTCCTGCCCCCCTGACTTCTTGGTTGTCAATGGTACATTCAACCATGAAGTCAGCAAGTGCATGTGCCTTGATGGCCATTCGAGGCTTGTACGTAATATCAAACTCCCCAAGTTCGATCGCCCATTTATTAGCCTTCCATTGGCCTTCAGGCTATGCAATATGCTTCTTAACTGTTGGTTCATCAGGACTTCAATTTTGTGTGCCTGAAAGTACGGTCGTAGCTTCCTTGGGGCTGTTACCAATGCCAAAGCAAAATTTTCAATGGGAGAGTAATTCAACTCAGCACCGTGCAACATCTTGCTCACGTAGTAGATAGGCTTTTGAACCTTGTTTTCCTCTTTCGTGCTTGTTCGGATATCGCTAGATATAGTTATAGGGTCTCTCCGGGACTAGGTTTTGCCAACAACGGGGCTTCAGCCATGTACTTTTTCAACTGTTCAAAGGCCTCTTGGCTTTCTGAAGTCCATTCAAAATTTTTCACCTTCTTCAAAGCCTGAAAGAAAGGCAAACACTTGTTTCCAGACTTGGAGATGAATCTCCCTAAGGCTGTAATTCTTACAGTAAATTTATGTACGTCCTTTATGGAACGTGGTGATTTCATATCTAGGATTGCCTTGATCTTATTAGGGTTGGCTTCTGTGCCTCGCTTTTAAACCATCAGACCCAAAAATTTTCCAGATCCCACGCCAAAGGCACACTTGGCTGGATTCAACATCATCTTGTGGTGCCTCAGCACTTCAAATGCCTCTTTGAGGTTCTTAATATGGCATGCCTTGATTAGGCTCCTAACTAACATGTCATCCTCGTAGACCTCCTTGGTCTTCCCGGTCAAGGGTGGAAAAATCTTGCTTGTTTATTAGCCTATGGTAAGTGGCTCCTGCAGACTCCTCATCTTGGGTTGACATCAACCTAGAGTTTTTAAAACAAACTTCCTTGGCTCGATTGGCCATCATGGCTTCAATGTTTTTCTTGGTTCCTGGGGCTTCTCTAGCGGCCTCTCGGCTAGCATGTGCTCGGCCTTAGGGCTGTTCGAGTGTTGAACGTCGATGCTCGAATGTCGAATGTTGATGTTCGAAATTAAGGGTTTTCAACCTCAAGGAAGTTCTTTAAACTCTAACCTTGAAGTTTTGATGAAAGAGTGCATATTGAACTAACTTCACATGGTTTCAAGCCAAGTTTTTGGTGTTTTAAACCACCAAAACATCAGAGCCTCTGGTCGGCTCCTTAAGGTCGGCTGAAGGCCTCCTTGGCTTCTGGTCGACCCCATAAGGTCTTGAACCTTCCCTAGGACGTTTTCAATCTCCATTTCAGGGTTGATATTGAAATGTTCAACACTGGTGTTAGATGTTCAATGTTGGCTTTCTGGATCGAGAATCCAAAATTTCAGATTGGTTTTCAAGTTTTGACTTGAAGCTTCAACCTTTGGATCTTGATTGGAGGTTCATGACCCCCTCAAGTTTGACCTTCTTGGCCTTCATGGCTAATATCTCATGTTTCTCCACCTAGGATTCGAGGTTGATATTCACATGTTCAACGTTGGTGTTCATATGTTGACTACCAAGAATTCACGACCTTTCTTTTGGATTGATGTCAAACTAAAGTTCTCTAGGATGCCTTACTTGACTTCATGTCTTTCATGGCTTGTCTCAAACCTTTGTTCTGATTTCAGGGTTTACAAACCTATATTTTCTTCTCATTTTTCTTGATTCTAGGTCAAGGATTTAAGGTTGATCCTCGATTTAGATTTTGAGAAATACAATCCCGTGGGCTTCTTGCCTTTTACACTTCCGAGATGAAAACTTGCTTGAACTTCTTAATCCTTGTTCAAGGATATTCTTATATCCCTTGACCTTAGGACTATAATTCAAGGTTCTTTATTTTCTTCATCCTTGTATCCTCACTCCAGGTACTTCAAAAATATTGAAGAGTAGCTAGTTCTTAGCCTCCACAGCCTTGCATGGCTTTGATTGCCAGATGTGGCTTTTTAATCATCTTGTCTTTTATCCAGGGTCCTTCAAGGACTTAAACTCTTATTTGGTTGTATTATAACCTAACTCTCGACCCTTCAGGGTTTTTATTTATGCGTTTGTTTATTTCCATTCATGTATTCTTTTATTTTCGGTACTTGGTCATCTTTGACTTACACACATCAGGTGCTTGGCACATAAATAAAATCACAAAATAGAGAACGAAAAACAAACTTGCATTAATAACTTGAAATGGGTTCAACCCTTACATAGAGTACCACTGTCCTACTTGGAGCAACATGCCTTGCAATGGTTTCATCGAACCTTATTTCTACTTCTACTAGATAAATACGAAGCTAAGTCCTATTAAGATAGTTTGAACCCATCGGGGCTCTTGTAAGACTAGGCCTGCATCGCTTGATTTTGTTTTTGATGTTCCATCAAAATAGAGCACCCATTACTACTTCTGATCTTCTCATTCTTATTCTGAAGTTCACTTCCTGCTTGGGGTACTATCTCCTGCCCCCCGACTTCTTGGTTGCCAATGATACATTCAACCACGAAGTCAGTTGATGCCTTAGCCTTAATGGCTGTCCGAGGCTTTTGTGTGATGTCCTCTGCCGACCTTTCTCGGTCTTCCTTATCACTGTGGACATCCACATCTTCAATCTGAAGGACCTGCCCCCCGACTCCATCAGGCCTTAACGCAGCTACATAGCAGCTCCTAGCCATTTTCTGATCACCTTTTTGTTCTCCTACACCATTCCTGGTTGGAAACTTGATCTTCATGTGATAGGTTGTGGTCACAGCCTTAAAAGCGTGAAGTCCAGTCCTCCCAAGGATGACATTGTAAGTAGAAGATGCTTTGATAACCAAAAAGTTTAACATCTGTGTGGCCTCTATTGGCTTCTGTCCGATCGTGACGGGTAACTGAATAGTTCCCTCAATTTTGGATTCTACTCCATTAAATCCATATATAGGCATGTTATTGGGGGTCAACTGAGAATCATTGTACCCCATCTTCACAAACGCATCATGAAACAGAATGTCGACGGAAGCTCCATTGTCTATCAAGACTCGCTTCACCTCTAAGTTTCCAATCATAGGAGTTATGACCAGCGGGTCATCGTGGGGGAACTTCACCCCTTCAAGGTCTGAATCATCAAATTCAATTGTTACTTCGGTTCTTGCACGTTGGTGCCTCTCCAACAATATGCATCACCTATCGGGCATAAGCCTTCCGAGAGTTCTTAGTTGTCCCAGCCGTAGTCGGGCCTCCTGAGATCATGTTGATTACTGGCCCTCGGGGCTGTCGGTTGCGATCTTGATCGTCATACCTTATATTATAATCTCTTCTTTGATTACCACGATCTTCACCCTTAGTGAAGTGGTTTAGTTTCCCTCTACGAATCAAAAACTCGATCTCATATTTGAGTTGCTTACAATCATCAGTGTCATGCCCCACATCTCTGTGGAATCTGCAATACTGATTCTTGTTTCTCTTTGCGGGGTCACCCCTGAGTGGCTTCGGCCATCGGAAATCCTTATCCTTCTCAATGTCCAACAAGATTCGACTCCTAGGAGTATTCAACCTTGCATACTCAGTGAACCTTGGTCTTTGGTTCTTAAAGGCAGAGTCGGAGTCCTCGCTAGTTCGGGGACACTTATCCCTAGCATCATACTCCTGCTCTGCCTTTCGCTTCCTATAGTTCCCATTTCCACCACTTTCGGTAGAGACCTCTGTTTTCCTCATGCTTTCCTCAGCCTTTAGTTATTTGCTTGCCCTTTTTTAGAGCTCAGTCATGCTCTCAGGTGGATGTTTTGCCAACGACATCTGAAAGAAGGTGTTCGTCGTTCCATTCTTCAAGGCTATCATAGCTACTTTATTTTCCAGATCAGGGACATTCAAAGTCTCCTTGGTGAAGCGTTTGAGATAATCCCTTAGGTTCTCATTCTTTCCTTGTTTCACTAGCATAAGATATGCAGAGCTTTTCTCCTGGACTTTTCCACTAACGAAATTATTAAAGAAAGGCATGCTCAATTCCTTGAAAGAGCAAATCGAGTTTGCGGGCAACCGGCTATACCATCGTTGAGCCATGCCTGTAAGGGTTTGAGGGAACGCCCTACACTTGAGAGCGTCGCTAGCGGGTTGCAACAACAGTGCATTTGAGAACGTCCTCACATGGTTTGAGGGATCGCCCGTTCCATCGTATGCTTCCTGGAGACATGAGCATTCATCACCTCCTCAGTGAATGGGGGTGTGGGATCGTCATGGTCTCCAAGTGGCATCAGGTCTTTGGGATCACCCCTGGGGGTTTCCACCCTCGTAGCTCCTCCGGTTGGGGCATTAGCCCTTTTCCGTCTCCTAGAAGACCTCTTCAAATCAATGAATGGAATCTCTTCTGAAGTTGGAGGAGGTCGATTCTGATTCTGACTCTGTCCTAGTTGCTCTCTTGCTATGTCTTCCTTCAGCTTTCGAATCTCGGCCTCATAAGCCTTGATTCTCTCAGCAGCTATCATTGGGGGTCCATCATGGATTTGTCGAGTACGCCTTACAGGCTCCTTGCTTGGATGCCGCCTCCTCGGGGCTTGATCTCGATCATCATCCTCAGATGAAGAATCATCAGTATAAGGACCAGAGTAGTCATAATATCCATGATTAGGGCCCAAGCCTCTAATGTAAGGAGGATAATACGGTTCATGTATCTGAAGGGCATGGCCGCTTGGCCCAACACCTCGGGTATTTGGGGGGTAGTTAAGCAAACCATATGTCGGATTCATACTTCTAAGGAGATCTGTGGCGGAGATCTGTACCCCCGGAGGTAGTGAACGATTAACAAGGGGAGAGACCACCATCTGAAGAGGGTTGGTCTCCTGGTTTTGATGGACAACCACGGGTAGAGTTCTCTCAGCATGGGGAGTCGTCCCTCTAGGTTGAGAAACTTGAGGTTGAGTGGTTTTCTCTGTAACACCCCCCTCCCACATCGAGGAGATTAGGGACTTTAGTTTAGTTTATAAGACAAAGTACTACTACTAAGTGCACCAACAAATCATGATCTTTTGGGGGCCTGTGGTGGGCTTGTGGACTACCCAAGTTGGCTGCATTTAGGCCAGTTTGCTTTTGCTTATTTTGGATTCGGAATCGGGACTCGACCCGATTTTCGAAAAGATTCGGGATTTGACCTGGGTTATCACATATGGTATCAGAGCCGACTCTCGAAAGCTTGATTCGTCAAGTTGCCGGAGGTGGGGACACGAAGGCTGGTGGTATTATCCCACAATGGACGGAGATCCGGAAGTGGGGACACGAAGCCAGCCGGTATTATCCCACAATGGCTAGAGAGGAACGATCTTGGACCTATGGGATATCCGTTCAGGCCTGACGAGGACGTCAGGAGTTTAAGTGGGGGAGTTGGTAACACCCCCGTCCCACATCGAGGAGATTAGGGACTTTAGTTTAGTTTATAAGACAAAGTACTACTACTAAGTGCACCAATAAATCATGATCTTTTGGGGGCCTGTGGTGGGCTTGTGGACTACCCAAGTTGGCTGCATTTAGGCCAGTTTGCTTTGGCTTATTTCGGATTCGGAATCGGGACTCGACCCGATTTTCGAAAAGACTCGGGATTTGACCTGGGTTGTCACAGTCTCCGTTGATAAGGGTACATACCCTTGTTCAGTAACGACGGGTGGAACAGAGGTGACGGTGGTAGCCTCGGTTGAGACTGGTGTCCATCGTGTTTAAACCATGGTTGATGTTATCTTCCCACAGACGGCGCCAAATGTTGTGGAATAAAAAGTAGGGCTCGTGAGCTTCGTGCTTTAACGGCTGCGCTTGCATTTTCGTGACCTAATTCTGGTCCTCACAAGATGCCTACGTATCTCAGAGTTGAGAATCAAGCCAAGACGTAGTTCTGAGAATGAGGGGTCAGGCCCTTATATAGGCTGCAGGAGCCTTAGAATTATGGTAGGATTCGGAGACTTGGTGGACAAGTCACCGTCATTGAGGAAGGTTCTGGACTCCTTCCTTGTGGGAGTTAGCTTCCATGTCGAATTAGGTGCCTTGGAGGCTACATCTTATCCCAGGGATATTCTAGAACGTTCCTTTTTTCTAGAACGTTCCCGATTTGTGGATCAGGCCCATGTTAGAAACAAGCTTATACCAGGCATCCCCGGTTTGGACTGTTCTTTTGGGCTTAATCATTAATTACGAATTTAATGCCCAAATAGGGTTTTGGGCCTTATTTATGAACCAATAAATATTATATTAATTATGTCTTTAGGGATTACTCCCTCCGTCCCAATGGATTCTTTACGGTTACTAATTTGGGACGTCCCACTGGATTCTTTACATTACCCAAAATAGTAACTTTCAACAATAAAATACATTATTACATCCACTACTTCACTTCACTTTTTCAACACTTTACACTATTACACCCACTACTTCATTTATTTTAACAATAAAGTCACTATTACACCTACTACTTCATTTATTTTAACAATATTACACCCACTATCCTTGGTCTCTGTGCCCAGCCCCATGTAAAGAATCCAGCGGGACGGAGGGAGTATTTTTCACCCATATCACCTTTTGCCTCGGCTTCCGGTATTGACACATGTTAAAACTGAAATTGGAATCTGAATCTTTTCTTAGCAAAATTCAAAATTGAATAAATAACGGCCTGATTCTTGCACCTTTATCTACAATTATTTAGTAAATGTTCGGCCTGAGTCTGGACCCTCGTCAACAATTGTAAGCTTATAACAATAATAAAGGGGAGCTAAAAAAGCAACAAAATTGAATAAATAAACACTAAAAAACAAAAGAAGGAAGAAGAAGCTAAATAACGTGTACATAGAACCAAGAGACTATAATGAGTGAAAGAAAGCACAAAATATCATAGGTAGTTCCAAAAAATAAAGTTGTCCGAATAAAGAACAAAAAAAAAAAAAGCAAAGAAAAAGAAAAAAAGAGCTAACGTGTGAAGCTTGTGAAGTGAACACCTATGCACTTACTTTTTTCCCACTCCCTTTCACTATCCCTCTTTTGGAAAATATCCCCGCCTAACTTCCAAATGCTGCACTTTCTTCTCCAAATTGCTACGTGTACCTTCTTTCCGCCGACGTGTTGTAATCCTTGTCACCGTTTCTCTTCTTCTATTATTGATTGGAAAAACAAATCAAAATGATAAAAAAATTAAATATTTTATGGTTCCAAAATAATCATATCATCTATACTATTTATTAATGTAAAAAATCATATGTTAAATGATGCACAATAATATCAAAATACTAAAATACCAAATTTGGTTATCGTTAAATTCGAAGTTTGATTACTTATAATAACATAATTATACAAGATTTATTTATTTTAATAATCTTTTACCTTCATCTCATGTTCGATTTCTTACGATTACATAATTATAAATATTTATTTCTTTTAATTATAAAGATTTATTTATTTTAATTTTTTTAACTTTATCTCGGATTCGATTCCATATAACTATATAATAAAATAATAATTATTAATATATTAATATTATATTTTAA
The DNA here is from genome assembly GCA_036435485.1 of Saposhnikovia divaricata. NCBI lineage: Eukaryota > Viridiplantae > Streptophyta > Magnoliopsida > Apiales > Apiaceae > Saposhnikovia > Saposhnikovia divaricata. Next base: position 57,755,362 of record CM071597.1, on the reverse strand, counting down.
TCTCGATTTTTGTTCAATTTATAATCGTGTTTCACACGAGTTATCAACTAGTATTTATAATATGGAAAATTTTAGGTTTTTTAAACGTTCTCATTGTGTGATACGGATTTTTTAAGAATTTTTAAACGTTCTCATAGGCCTTCAAAAATGAAAAAAATTAAACGTTCTCATTGTGTGAAATGGAATAATTTAGATATTTAAAACGTTGTCTTGTGTGATATCAAGCGCATCCACGTTAAAGTAGCACGTGTCGAATTGACCGTGTGCTGTCTTTTGTTGTGTTATGACCGTGCTAATGTGGTTCATGCACTTGGACTTTGGGCTTTTCTTTTTAACCCAGTAGATAAGGTCGGCCGCCCGATTAACCCATTCATTATAATCCGTGTCCACAGCATCGACCTCCCAAATGGGCCCACCTTAAATTGTGGAAAAGGACCCAATATTTATCTCCCTGTTTCGATACGTCTATATAATAACATTCTCATCATGCAACTTAAGAAAAAGAAAAACAGAAATAATATTTGAAGAATCTCAATTCCCTCCTAATATCATCGTCATCATCTTCATTCTATCTCTTCTTAAAAAATCAGCTAAAAATGGGTGTGCAGCAAGCTGACCCTCTTTCACAGCTAAGTTTGCCACCGGGTTTTCGATTTTATCCGACGGACGAAGAGCTTATGGTTCAGTACCTATGTCGGAAAGTTGCTGGTCAACATTTCTCTCTTCAGATTATAGCTGAAATTAATCTGTACAAATTTGATCCTTGGGTTTTGCCTAGTAAGTTTTCAATTCCATTCTTTTTTTTTGTCTCTTAGATCAGTAGCTTCTTAACGTGACCGTGCATTGTTAGATCAATATTTTTGTTAGATATACACTAGTACAAAAATAAATTTTAGCGCCGGTCAAAAAAAGTCTTTAGCGTCGGTTTTTAGGCGTAGTAGTTTTTACGCGTACTATATGTAAGCCACGCTATATAGTAGTACTTGGGTGACAAATTTTTTGATTATCATACATGCTTCGCTTTAACACTAGCCTTCTATGTATTTTTACAAATATGTTAGAAACTCTACTGTTTCTCATTTTAATTGTAGACTATTTGCCGTCAGCTTCGATTTACTGATTTTTTTTTTTTTTTTTTTGTGTTAATCAGGTAAAGCCATGTTTGGTGAGAAAGAATGGTATTTTTTTAGTCCAAGAGACAGAAAATACCCAAATGGATCACGCCCGAACAGAGTCGCTGGTTCTGGTTATTGGAAGGCAACCGGAACTGATAAGATTATTATGAGTGAAGGAAGAAAGGTTGGAATTAAGAAAGCTCTGGTTTTCTACATTGGTAAAGCTCCTAAAGGAACAAAGACTAACTGGATTATGCATGAGTACAGACTTTCAGATCCCCAACGAAGAAATGGAAGTTCAAAGGTAAAAATCTCGCATGTTATTCCTAGTTAAGTTTGAACTTTTTATATAACCTATTAAACCTTAAAAAAATTGTAAAAGCAGAAAAATGGGCATTTTGAACAAATTTTCGGGGTCACATAACTAAGCGCAACTCATTTAAAACATTAAGGTTTTAGATGAGTTGGTTACTTAACATACCAATCTCGTGATATAATACAAATCACTTGTTTGTACTTTTGTGAGATAAATTAGTTTGTATTTGAACGAACATGTGTGTATGTATTTGTTAATCTAATGATGCATGTACATTTGTATTTTGATGAAAACAGTTGGATGATTGGGTATTATGTCGAATTTACAAGAAGAATTCAAGTGCTCAAAAAACTTTAGCGGGTGGAATTGCTAGTACAGAACAGAGTCAAAGTCACAGTCATGGATCATCATCTTCATGTTCTTCTCAGTTCGATAATGTAATGGAATCTTTACCGCAGATTGACGACAGATTCTTCAATCTTCCTAGAATGAACTCTCTCAATGATTGGGCAGCTATAGCTGAACAACTTGGAGCTCCGACAGGAAATCAAACTCAAGCACTACACAGTAACAACAATAATTATAACAATGTCCCCTGTAATTTAATTTCACAGCCTGGTGGTTTAGACACGAGATTTAAATCAAGTACAGACGAAGAAGTTGAGAGTGGACTCAAAAATCACACTCCAGAGTTGATGAACTTCGATGGTTATTCCCAGTGTCTTACAAACTCGGTCGATCGATTTGCCATTCGGTATCCGAATCACCACGGGAATGTTGGATTTAGGCAGTGAAATTTCAGAAATGTTCGGGAAAAAAATGAAAAGGAAATCATGGTCATGGTCATGGATGAAGCTGGAAAGAGTCCTAACATGTAAATATCTTTCGGTTCTCTGGGTTGGATACTGTCCTCTCATTGTTTAACAAGAGATTTGATTTTGTTGCATGGCAAAGGACTTGATCTATATAAATGTTTAATTTTATCTAAACTGTTGGAAACGTCAAAACTTTGAAATTTCAGAACATACGGCTTGGAGAGAAATTCAATAATATATGCTCCAATGACAAGGAAATACTTTCCACCCTCGCACAAATTAGAACTTCGGGGATGAGAGTCGATGTGTTTACAGTTTAGAATCGTTAAAAATCAATGAACAAAAATTAGAACCATAAAACGTTTTCCACCAAAAAGTATAATAGCACAAGCCAAGATGATTAGAAATGTCACTCTCAGCAACTCACTTCCAAGTTGATAAGTTCAGCAATAATTTGTTTGTCATTTTATATGACTCAATACAAGTTGCCGCACCTACATTCTTCGTCATCATCTTCCGGTCTCAGATATCTAATGAGCCGGGATGGAAGTTGATTGCCGTTGACCCCGCTCCACTCCCGATGTCATCAAATAATACTTAAAAAGTTCCTCTTTTTAACTGTAATAATATTATACTCCATTATATAAAACGTTTAAGTTTGTGTTTTTAGGTGCTTTGACTACATAGTTAAAATCATTATTCTTTTTAAAAAAAATTTCGAAATAGAAATAGAAATATTATATTTTTATTCAAAAAAGGAAAAATTGAAAAATAATTATTTTTAATATATAGTCAAAGCACCTAAAGTTATGTGCAGAAAAGTCAAAATGCTTTATATAATGGAAAAGAGGGATTAAAAAATAGTGGGAAAAAGTTATTAGTTCTTGTTGAAATCTATGTATACTATATCTATACTATTATATAAAAGCCGAAACATTAAAAGTTTGGTTGGTCGGTACGGTACCTGTTGATTTTACTAATTTACCCTTACTTAATTACAAATAAAATTCATCCTACTAAATAATCAATTTCCTATTTCAGGTTAAAGATATTATCTATTCTATTTTTCAATAACTAAATAATTTCCCTTTTCAAGTAAAATACAATATCTTTTATATTTTATCTAACTAAAATTTCTCCTTTATTAATCAATTTTCTTTTTCAGGTTAAACATATTACCTTTTCTATTTTTCAAAAATAAATAATTTTCTTTTCTAAGTACAGTACAATATCTTTTATATTTTATCTAACTAAAATTTCTCCTTTTTAAAAATATTATGAGCAATTTTGTTTAATAAGATATCATGATTATATTATAATTACTATTAACTAATTAATAATTAATTACCTATTTTAGCCAAAACACGTTACCTATTCTCTTTTCTCTAACTAAAATCTCCTTTTTTCCAATTATATCACGGGCAATTACCTTTTTCAGCCAAAACACGTTACCTTTTCTCTGTTCTCTAATTAAAATCTCTCTCTTTCCAATTATATCACGGGCAATTCTATTAATAAAAATAAAATAATAATATTATAATATTAATAATTAACTGATTACCTTTTCAGGTAAAAAGTACCATTTTTTCCATCTTTTCTAATCAAATTCCCTTTTTTTATTTATTTTACAAACTGAGGACTTATCTTTTCTCTAACTAAAATGTCTTTTTTCCAACTATATCACGGGCAATTACCTTTTTCAGCAAAAACACGTTACCTTTTCTCTTTTTTCTAACTAAAATTTCTCTCTTTCTAATTATATCACGGGCGATTCTATTTAATAAAAATAAAATTATAATATTATAATATTAATAATTAACTTATTACCATTTAAGCTAAAACGTAACATTTTTCCATCTTTTTTAATTAAATTCCTTTTTTTCTAGAAATATCATGTGCAACATTAATTTCTCATTTTATAAAATACGACGAGCAATTTTATTTAGTAAAATAAGATAATTAAATTTTAATTACTATAAACTAATCAATTACCTTTTTCACCGGATTGAAAAATGGAGAGCGTGAGAGAGGAGAGAGAAAATAAGAGAACCTTTCAAAAAACAAATCTCACTGGTAACGATAACAATGGATCCTTCTCAAGGGAGAGGCAAATTCTTAGGAGGCATGAAGAATTGGGTGAATCTTTATTGGGAGAATTTATCAGGAGTCACAAGGATCTGGTGGACAAAGAAGTTTTCCTGAAGTTCTGTAAAGATGATGAACAAGCTAGGAAGGATGCTCTTAATCAGATTCATTGGAGAAGTCTAAAAGTCAGGTGCGTTGAGGAAGGTAAGGGACTACCTAATATCTCTCTGAATCATAGTTTTAGGGAGAAAAAAACTTATTTGGAAGTTGCAAAGAAAGCACCGGAATATGTGAAGACTACCAGGCAAATGGTTTCGGGATCTAAAGACTTGGGTAGTTGGAAGTTAGTTAATTCAAGTAAATCTCAAACATGAAAAAGCAGAATGAGGTATGTACAATTTTTATATCCAATATTCCTGAGCAAACATTAGCCAAAGATTTTTGGGAATTATTCAAGCGTAATGGGGAAATTATAGACATAATTCTCCCTCGAAAAAGAGATAGGTTCAACAACAGATTCGGATTTGTTAAGACAACAAATGAACTTGAAGCACGTAAATTGATCAATAATATCAAACAATCCAAAGGCTTGGGAATGAGATTGAGGCTTTCAATTAATTCATTAAAAACAAGTACGAAAGCTAAAAGTGTTCCTGGGAATACTAAGGAGAAACCAGTGTATTCTGCAAAAGAGGAAAAGATCAAAGAAGTGGGAAAAGTGAAACATTTTGAGTATACCGAGTGTGCAATTGACAGTAATATTGAAAAGGGTCTCACACAAAATCTGGTAGCTTTTATAAAGTATGATGCCTCTCCTAGTACCTTGTTAGGTGAAATCCGAAATGAAGGTTTCGAGGATGTTAGGATATTGGGCGTCAACCCTAGAAAATTTTTAATTTCTTCAAATATCCGGGATGATGATATAAATGCTAAGACAGATATTTTGAGCAATTGGTTCTATAGACCAGGCCTTTTATGGAGAATGATTTTCTAGTACACAGGCTGGCAACGGTTGAATGCATAGGGTTGCCTGTGCAGGCTTGGATTGAGGAAAATGTCAAGGCCTTCTCGAGTCATTTGGGAGAATGGTTATCATGGAAATACCAAAATCAGGAGGGATGTTATATTTTTAACCCTCAGATAACCATTTCTACCTCGTGCTTCAAGAAGATTGAAGACTCTTTTGACATATTGGTGCAGGGGAAGACTTTCAAGATTGTCATTAAGGAGATTGATGTTGGGCATAAAATGCTAAACTTTTGGGATGGTAACTCTCTCAAAGGGGACAATGAATCTAGTATTCTAAATGCTCATTCTTCTTTGGTTAGTGAAGGAGATAATGGAACCAATACCAACTTATCCCCTTCTAAGACTAATGATGTTGATTTATCAACAAATTCAGTAGTCCCAGAAACCATGGACATGGGGTTAGATAAGACAACTAGGGAGAATATGCCTTTAAGGGAGAATATTTCAATTCTAGGAGAATTAGAAAAGGTTAACAAGATGGTCAATCCATTAATGAATGATGACACTCAGGATAATTTGTCCAATGGTGGAAATGAGGAGAGGTTCAATGAGGATCTGACCAATCTCTCAAGGATCAATGAGGATTTGGGGCAGAGTAATGAGGAGAGAAGTAGTAATGAGTTAGAAGGCAGGATTGTGAGGTATATTAGGGATAATATCAATTCAGAAACTTCTTCGATTAGCCATGAAGCATCTATCAGTTGCAATAATGAGGCTTCTCATCTTAATGAACTGGTACTAATCTATCAAAGATCAATTTGTGAGAATTTTGATAAGTTGAAGATGGGACTGAAAAGAGGTAGGCCTAAGAAACTTTCAAGAATGAAGAACAATCCTTTTGATTTTAAGCTTGGAAGAAGGAAATCTGTTGGGAATTTTAAGGGCAAAGGTCATAAATCGATATCTTCAGCTAAGTTAAAAGCATTTGATAACAGGATTGTAGATCATACCGTTGGAGCATTTGCAATTTTGGATACAGCACTAGCTTTGGGCCGAAATGTAACGATGGGCAGAGAAGCAAGTATTGTGAAACTTGCGACTGGGTTGAGGGATGAGATAATTTAATTATCGAAGGTGTCTAACTTCTGTTTCTTTGTTAGTTAATGGGTTTTAATGAATGAGTTATCTCTAATTTCATGGAATGTCAGAGGTGCTAATAATGGTACTTCTAGGAAACTTGTAAAGGAACTAGTGTCTGTTAATAAATCAAATTTTATTTGTTTACAAGAAACAAAATGTAGGAAGTGGTCGATCAATATGATATCTTCGATTTGGGGTTCAGATGGAAATGAATGGATTGAGGTTGAGTCAAGGGGCTTGTCTGGGGGTCTTCTATGCAGCTGGATACCTGGTATCTTCAATTTTGTGAATGTTAATAAAAATGAGAATTGGATCTGGTGCAAAATGCAATGTGTAAGTGACTCAAAGTGTTTCAATATTGTTAATATATATGCCCCTCAAGAGGAATACATAAAAGGGTCTTATGGTCATCTATTGAGACTCTATTACTTCAGTTAGGAGATGAAGCATGCTATCTCATTGGAGACTTCAATTGTGTTAGATCAGAAGGTGAGAGACTAAATTGTATCTACAGAGAAGTTGATTATGATCATTTTAATGATTTCATAGCAAGAGTAAACTTGTTGGAACTTTCTTTGTTAGACTCTCAATTCACTTGGTATGGACCTAACAACAAAAAGAGCAAGCTAGATAGAGCTCTTGTTAATTCAACTTGGTTTGGCTCGTGTTTGAGGGATAAGTAGTGTATATAATTGTGATTTTGAGTCATTGTGTTCATATAGGATTTCATGCTTTGCATATTAGTAGTAGTAGTAGTTCATGCATATATGTTCGTATTATTTATGTTTGTTTCATATAGGACATTCTGTTATTGTGGTATGTATGTTCATATAGTTGCATGAGCATGGCATGCATTTTCATGATCCCGTAGAGCTTGCTAATTCTGACTGGTAGGTAGGTGTCTAATTGAGTGTGGTAATGATGAATAGAGGGTTGACTTATAGTTTCTATGAAATTGACTTATGTGTTTCGGAAACAAAACTAATTACACAGTCTCATTGGGTGCTTTTGGGCTAGGTTGAGGTCATGCTTGTATGGATGTTTTGAGATTTAATCACTTGATTATATTTAGAATTTTCGTTATTCCCTTGATGGCCTAGATCACTTAAGTCTAAGTTTGGGGGAAAATAGGGATTTCATGCTTAATTGTAAATAATTGTCAATAATGGCTGGGCGTCAAATGGCTAGTAGCCGGCTCATATTTATATGAGTAGTCTAGGGTTGGAGTTGAGAATTCTCATTCCAGATTGCATAGGAAAAAAAAAAAGAAAAACAGAAAAACAGAAAAAAAAAAAAAAAGAAAGAAAAAAATCAAAAGTGTCGATTGTTTATATGCAAAATTAACTAGGGTGAGCTCTTTAATACTCGAGCAATTAAGTTCGTAGGGACTTTGTGCCTAGTGACCTAAGGCTTTTATTAGTCTGGGATCCACTAACCTAACGCTCGCTACATGGGTATTATTGTATAAGCCTTTCGGGGTCTCATCCATTGCACGGTTAAATAAACATGCTTGTATATATGTGTCGTAGTAGTTAGTAATAAAGCATGAATTTCTGTCTACCTTGGATAAGGATGGAAGTGGTGTCTACAGTCTATTCTATTTATAAACCTGTGATTGTCTTGACGAAGAGCATGTATGATTTTTGACCTAGTTTTGGGAGTATTTCTGATGAGCATTGCACACACGCACGTTTCTGTTCATGTATTGTTAGTATACGGGAACTTGGTCGAGCTCTATTGAATTGGATTTTGTGGGTACATTCGCTATAGGCCCTCATGAGACCTTACTCGTCCACTAGGGCTGCCTAGGGGTTTAAAGGGCTTGTTGCATATGCCAAATGCAACCGTGATCACCTACGGAAGTGGTACTAGTTAGTTAATTAGTTGTAATTGTTTATGCTTGAGGACAAGCATCGGTTTAAGTTTGGGGGTGTGATAAATGGATTTTATATCCACTTGAAGCGTTCCATATCAGCTTAAATTGATTGACTTGGACCCAAGTTTGTTGTATTTTTTATGTGTTTTGTGTAGTTGTGCAGGGTTGTAACTATTGGTTAGTGTTGGTGTTTCTAATCGTTATTAGAGTGGAATTAAGCATTGGAATGAAGATTGGACATTTGTGTTATGCTACCAAGGAGTTACATGCATCATGGTATTGAAGATGTTAGCTAATGCAAAAGAAACGGAGGAGAAAAGAGCAAATTTGTGTAAAATTCGGATTTCCGGGTATGTTGCGCAGTCTACACTGTTTTGGCCATATCTGGAGTTTTATAAATCCAAATTGAGCGATCTTACAGCTCACGCGAAGCCACAGAAGTTTTCTACAATCTTGGACAGAAAGTGAGGCGCGCTGTGGCCTGGGAAGGGCGCTACGGCGCGGGAACAGTTCTGTCCACTCCAGAAATTGTCCTGAAAATCCTGATTCACTGTTGTGGCCATATTTTGAGTTCTAGAACTCCGTTTGAGGCCCGTAAGCAGTCCACGCGAAGATAACGAGATTCTCTATCATTCTAAGGTAGTCCAGAGGTCCAATTACGTTGGGAACGTTCCAGAAAATCTGAAGAAAAGTCAGCCACGAATTTTCCTTAAAAACAGAATCAATTTAGGAAACGTATCTTGCAGAAATTCTATTATAATTCTGTTTTTGTATTTTCTTGCTGGGCAAGACTTGGAGTGCCTATATAAACACATCCAACCCCTTGTAAATTAGAGAATTAGAGAATTAGACAATTAGACAATTAGATATCTTGTACATAATATAGCTTAGATCTGCAAGGGAGAAAAGGGGAGAAAGATTCAACGCTCGTGATAAGCAACGGATCTAGATCTACTTCATCTTTTGTATCATATATTTGTTTTCTCAACTCTTGTTTTATTAATATTTTTACTTTCTTCCATATCTTGTTTGTTATCATGGTTTCACTTGATCCCATGATGACGAGAGGTTCAATTATGAACTAATCGTTGTCATGGGATTCTAACGGATTTATTTATGGAGCTTTAGTATCTTGATTGCTTTAAAGATCTGTGTGTGATGTATATCTGATATCCTCGTATGGTTGTGCTTATTTGTTAGATGCGTAGCTAACATCTAATTTGTTAATCTCTTGTGAAGTGAAAGTGGATCTTGAGATTTAGAACTTGTCATGCTAGCATAGGTTCATGATTGTTATCAACTTGATTCGTAATATGAGATGAGAATACTTATATTGCCCTGTGTGATCTTTATGGATAACTTGCTCTTCAACCGTTATGTTTTCAAATTCTATAGACATATAGGGTCTAAGCATAATTGGTGTCTATTCATCTTCTATCTCTTTTGTGGATGTATGTTTAGTTTGGTATACGTATACTGAGAGGTAGCGTGTACTTGTTTCGTGTTGTCCGATCAGATATCAAAACCATTGCATATAGATATTAAAGGCGTCAGATCTAAGTGAAGTATTTAATGAAGTTAGGATTCCATGTTTTCTCGCATATAAGTAGTTAGTATTTTTAGTTGGTTAATTTGTATCTTAGTTAATTATAGTTAATAAAAATTTAATCTTGTTATTTGTCTTAGCAGTGAATAATAATCATACATTGTTGCATAGGTGCATCTACTGAATTGAAACCTAAGATCTCTGTGGGAACGAAGTTGACTTATTCATATATTACTTGTGACCACGTACGCTTGCGTGATTTAGTGCAAACAAGTTTTTGGCGCCGCTGCCGGGGATCATCGGTGTTTTATTTTTGGTTTATGTGCTTGTCAATAGTGGTCGTTAGAGTTCACTGACTCGGATTTGTTTTTCTTACTTATTTTGTAGTTTGGTGAGTTTCAGGTACTTGAGTGTTTAAAGATGGCATGCGAGGAGTTGCCATGGTGGGTATATTCAAGGACATCCATGCCTTATCAATGTGGGCGGTGTTTGGGCGTTCATGATCCCTCACAATATTGTTACTACGAAGAAGTTGATCCATATGTCACTTATGAGGAACAACCATATTTTCAATACCATCCTCAACAGTACCAGCAAGATGTTCCAGATATGTCATATTACTATGGAAGTGAAGAGTTTCAACATCAGTAACCTACTCCTACTTTTCAGTCAGATGAGGTTCCTACTAGGGAGGAGATTATGATGTTTGTAAAGAGTAGCGAGGAGTCTCTCAAATCTTTGGAGATTCTAGTTGCTCAAGCTGTGAGAGCCTTGGAACAAGAGAAACAACAATTCACACCAGAAGCAATACCAGAAAATAACGGTGACTTGGAGCAAGGTACTGCATGCTTAATCGAAGAAGACAAATTCCAAGACGAGGTGAGCATTCGCAAGCCATGTGAGGAATTTGATCATGTTAAGATGGTGGATGATTTGGAAAGGGCACTATATGGGACAGACACTGATGAGCTGCACAAATTTCAAGAATTGGTATGTGCGTACCAAGAGGCTGAAGAACATGGGAAAGATGCAGATCTTCTACTTGTCTCAGATTATAAAGATGGAGGTAGCGCATTAGAGCCAATGGAGGAAGTTCTCTTTGAGGAACCAAAGGCTTCAGCAACTTACATTTATCCTCCTCCATTATATTCAAGCGAAGCCCGCGAGTGTGTGTTGTTCTACAAATTGACAGATTTTGGGTCAACAGATGAAGGCATTGGATTAGGACATATTTGTTATACGAATAGCCCAAGCGAGGAGAAGGAGCAGAAAGTGTGCCGCCGTGATGACGATGAAGTCTCACGAAGAGAGGACCAAGCAAACTATTATCATCCTTAATGGAGGCTTGGAAGTAACGTCAAGCTATTGACGTTAAAGAAGCGCTTCTTGGGAGGCAACCCAAGCATTGTTGTATACTGGTATGTTTTCTACTATCCCTTGTATTTACTTCCATTCAATGCGGACATTGAATATTTTAAGTTTGGGGGTTGTTTGAGGGATAAGTAGTGTATATAATTGTGATTTTGAGTCATTGTGTTCATATAGGATTTCATGCTTTGCATATTAGTAGTAGTAGTTCATGCATATATGTTCGTATTATTTATGTTTGTTTCATATAGGACATTCTGTTATTGTGGTATGTATGTTCATATAGTTGCATGAGCATGGCATGCATTTTCATGATCCCATAGAGCTTGCTAATTCTGACTGGTAGGTAGGTGTCTAATTGAGTGTGGTAATGATGAATAGAGGGTTGACTTATAGTTTCTATGAAATTGACTTATGTGTTTCGGAAACAAAACTAATTACACAGTCTCATTGGGTGCTTTTGGGCTAGGTTGAGGTCATGCTTGTATGGATGTTTTGAGATTTAATCACTTGATTATATTTAGAATTTTCGTTATTCCCTTGATTGCCTAGATCACTTAAGTCTAAGTTTGGGGGAAAACAGGGATTTCATGCTTAATTGTAAATAATTGTCAATAATGGCAAGGCGTCAAATGGCTAGTAGCCGGCTCATATTTATATGAGTAGTCTAGGGTTGGAGTTAAGAATTCTCATTCCAGATTGCATAGGAAAAAAAAAACAGAAAAACAGAAAAAAAAAATCAAAAATCAAAAGTGTCGATTGTTTATATGCAAAATTAACTAGGGTGAGCTCTTTAATACTCGAGCAATTAAGTTCGTGGGGACTTTGTGCCTAGTGACCTAAGGCTTCTATTAGTCTGGGATCCACTAACCTAACGCTCGCTACATGGGTATTATTGTATAAGCCTTTCGGGGTCTCATCCATTGCACGGTTAAATAAGCATGCTTGTATATATGTGTCGTAGTAGTTAGTAATAAAGCATGAATTTCTGTCTACCTTGGATAAGGATGGAGGTGTTCCTAGGTTATGAAGTGTCTACAGTCTATTCTATTTATAAACCTGTGATTGTCTTGACGAAGAGCATGTATGATTTTTGACCTAGTTTTGGGAGTATTTCTGATGAGCATTGCACACACGCACGTTTTTTTTCATGTATTGTTAGTATACGGGAACTTGGTCGAGCTCTATTTGGATTTAGTTGCATTCTCTAAGATATTTGCTTGCTAGTTGGTTTTGGTTAGTTTGAAGGGGATTGTTGCATTTTCATATTAGTTGCATTCATGCATTGAATTGGATTTTGTGGGTACATTCGCTATAGGCCCTCACGAGACCTTACTCGTCCACTAGGGCTGCCTAGGGGTTTAAAGGGCTTGTTGCATATGCCAAATGCAACCGTGATCACCTACGGAAGTGGTACTAGTTAGTTAATTAGTTGTAATTGTTTATGCTTGATGACAAGCATCGGTTTAAGTTTGGGGGTGTGATAAGTGGATTTTATATCCACTTGAAGCGTTCCATATCAGCTTAAATTGATTGACTTGGACCCAAGTTTGTTGTATTTTTTATGTGTTTTGTGTAGTTGTGCAGGGTTGTAACTATTGGTTAGTGTTGGTGTTTCTAATCGTTATTAGAGTGGAATTAAGCATTGGAATGAAGATTGGACATTTGTGTTATGCTACCAAGGAGTTACATGCATCATGGTATTGAAGATGTTAGCTAATGCAAAAGAAACGGAGGAGAAAAGAGCAAATTTGTGTAAAATTCGGATTTCCGGGTATGTTGCGCAGTCTACACTGTTTTGGCCATATCTGGAGTTTTATAAATCCAAATTGAGCGATCTTACAGCTCACGCGAAGCCACAGAAGTTTTCTACAATCTTGGACAGAAAGTGAGGCGCGCTGTGGCCTGGGAAGGGCGCTACGGCGCGGGAACAGTTCTGTCCACTCCAGAACCTAAGAATAATCTGTATTACTTGTGAATAATAATCATACATTGTTGCATAGGTGCATCTACTGAATTGAAACCTAAGATCTCTGTGGGAACGAACTTGACTTCTATCTGTATTACTTGTGACCAAAAACTTGTTTGCACTAAATCACGCAAGCGTACGTGGTCACAAGTAATATATGAATAAGTCAAGTTCGTTCCCACAGAGATCTTAGGTTTCAATTCAGTAGATGCACCTATGCAACAATGTATGATTATTATTCACTGCTAAGACAAATAACAAGATTAAATTTTTACTAACTATAATTAACTAAGACACAAATTAACCAACTAAAAATACTAACTACTTATATGCGAGAAAACATGGAATCCTAACTTCATTAAATACTTCGCTTAGATCTGACGCCTTTAATATCTATATGCAATGGTTTTGATATCTGATCGGACAACACGAAACAAGTACACGCTACCTCTCAGTATACGTATAACAAACTAAACATACATCCACCAAAGAGATAGAAGATGAATAGACACCAATTATGCTTAGACCCTATATGTCTATAGAATTTGAAAACATAACGGTTGAAGAGCAAGTTATCCATAAAGATCACACAGGGCAATATAAGTATTCTCATCTCATACTACGAATCATGTTGATAACAATCATGAACCTATGCTAGCATGGCAAGTTCTAAATCTCAAGATCCACTTTCACTTCACAAGAGATTAACAAATTAGATGTTAGCTACGCATCTAACAATTAAGCACAACCATACGAGGATATCAGATATACATCACACACAGATCTTTAAAGCAATCAAGATACTAAAGCTCCATAAATAAATCCGTTAGAATCCAATGACAACGATTAGTTCATAATTGAACCTCTCGTCATCATGTGATCAAGTGAAACCATGATAACAAACAAGATATGGAAGAAAGTAATAATATTAATAAAACAAGAGTTGAGAAAACAAATCTATGATACAAAAGATGAAGTAGATCTAGATCCGTTGCTTATCACGAGCGTTGAATCTTTCTCCCCTTTTCTCCCTTGCAGATCTAAGCTATATTATGTACAAGATATCTAATTGTCTAATTGTCTAATTCTCTAATTCTCTAATTTACAAGGGGTTGGATGTGTTTATATAGGCACTCCAAGTCTTGCCCAGCAAGAAAATACAAAAACAGAATTATAATAGAATTTCTGCAAGATACGTTTCCTAAATTGATTCTGTTTTTAAGGAAAATTCGTGGCTGACTTTTCTTCAGATTTTCTGGAACGTTCCCAACGTAATTGGACCTCTGGACTACCTTAGAATGATAGAGAATCTCGTTATCTTCGCGTGGACTGCTTACGGGCCTCAAACGGAGTTCTAGAACTCAAGATATGGCCACAACAGTGAATCAGGATTTTCAGGACAATTTCTGGAGTGGACAGAACTGTTCCCGCGCCGTAGCGCCCTTCCCAGGCCACAGCGCGCCTCACTTTCTGTCCAAGATTGTAGAAAACTTCTGTGGCTTCGCGTGAGCTGTAAGATCGCTCAATTTGGATTTATAAAACTCCAGATATGGCCAAAACAGTGTAGACTGCGCAACATACCCGGAAATCCGAATTTTACACAAATTTGCTCTTTTCTCCTCCGTTTCTTTTGCATTAGCTAACATCTTCAATACCATGATGCATGTAACTCCTTGGTAGCATAACACAAATGTCCAATCTTCATTCCAATGCTTAATTCCACTCTAATAACGATTAGAAACACCAACACTAACCAATAGTTACAACCCTGCACAACTACACAAAACACATAAAAAATACAACAAACTTGGGTCCAAGTCAATCAATTTAAGCTGATATGGAACGCTTCAAGTGGATATAAAATCCACTTATCAGCTCGGGTCAGTGGAAGGTGTCAGCTCTATGCAGGAAAAATAGTGACCATAAACCTCTATCACTCAGTTTGGAGAATATCAATTGGGGCCCCAAACCTTTCAGGATCTTTAACTGTTGGCTCAAATAAGAATCGTTGAAATCAATCCTGTTAGGTTACTTGAGTGTTAATGCAGATCACATTTCCCTAGATGCTCAAGATCTTATTAGGAAATTCAAGTCTATTATCAGAGAATGGTCAAGGAATCCTGAAAACAATGTTGATTTAAAAATTAAATCGCTCGAGCAGAATCTGAATGTTCTGGATGCTTCAAGCAATGCAGATGATTTCAAATTGGCTGTTAAGAAAAGAGAGGATTTGATACACCTCTATAATCTTAGGTCTTCAATGTTGAAGCAAAGGTCCAGAATTTCTTGGGACATTTCTGGAGATAAAAATTCAAAATTTTTTCACAAAGTCATACAGAAGAGGAATTGCAGAAATACAATTAGGAAAATTCTCTTGAATGGAGAATGGACTTCTTCTCCTAACAGGATTAGAGATGCATTATTTGATCACTACAGTAAGCTATTCAACAAGCTTGAGCAACCAATTTCATTAGTTGTGGGTGAACTAGGAGGTAGAGTGCTGAATGAAGATCAAAAAATCTGGCTTGATAGAGACATTGATATAGCAGAATTAAATTTGGCTCTTCAAGAATCTCCACAAGATAAGGCCCCGGGTCCGGATGGGATGAATATGGACTGCTTAAAGTTCTTTTAGAATCATATGAAGGATAAGCTGCTGGATTGTATCTCAAATTTTTCATGTAATGGAGAGCTTCCTAGGGGAATGAATTCTGCATTTATAACTTTAATTCCTAAAATTCAGTCACAAGATTTGTGACAGATTTTAGGCCTATAAGCTTGATTAATTCCTCTATTAAGCTTTTCACCAAAATTCTGGCAAATAGGCTATCAAGACATATTAGCTCTGTCATCAATGATTCTCAATATGACTTCATGAAAGGCAAGCAGGCAGCTGATAGTATTATAATTCTCAATGAAGTTAGCCATAGTCTTAAATCAGGGAAGGCTGCTGGTCTTATATTTAAAATTGACTTCGAAAAAGCCTTTGACACAGTAAGTTGGTCTTTTCTGATAGACTTTATGAAGAAGCCTGGATTTGGGAATCAATGGATTACATGGGTTGATGCATACCTGAAGTCTATGAGAACTTCTATTCTCATCAGTGGGTCCCCTACTAAAGAGTTCTCTCCACAAAGGGGTTTAAGGCAAGGGGACCCATTATCACCATTATTGTTCAACTTAGTAGTTGAGGCTCTAAGTAGAATGATTCAAAATGCTCAACGATTGGGTATCTTTAAATGTATCACATTAGACAACTCTTCGTGTGAAGTCACTCATCTACAATTTGCGGATGATACGGTTATTTGTATAAATGACAACATTGAATCGGTCATTTTCCTAAGAAGAATTCTTTTATGCTTTCAAATGCTCAAAGGATTGAAAATTAACTTCAATAAGAGCAAGTTATATGCCATGGGCAGCAGTATGAAAATGCTAGATAAATCAGTAAATATTCTAAAATGTTAAGTTGGTGAATGGTCGATGAGCTATTTAGGGGTCACTATTGGTCTCTCACCTAGAAGAGAATTATTCTGGAATCCCTTAGTTAAGAAGGTGCAGAATAAGCTAGCAGGTTGGAAATGCGACTCTTTAAATATGGCTGGCAGGTTGGTGCTCATGAAAGCTGCCTTAGATAACCTTCCAACTTACTGGTTTAACACCTTCAAAATGCCCATAGGATTTTGCAATACACTTGAATCATTAAGAAGAAGCTTTGTTTGGGGAGAGTACTCTCACAATTCAATAAAAGAGAGAAAACTTCATCTTCTAAGTTGGGATAACTTATGCAAACCAAAAAAGATTGGTGGCTCAGGTATCACCCCTATACTTCGAAAAAATTGCTCCATGCTGGGCAAATGGTGGTTTAAATGGCATGCTGACAAAAATTCGGAGTGGTCGAATGTCATTAAAGGTAAATATTCTTCCCCTTCTAGTTCTGATCTTTCTGTGCTTTCTTCTAAGGACTGCTCAGAAGTTCTCAAAGGAATTCTGAGTGTTAATGGTGACAATGGATTCAGAAATGCTCTGTCCATGAGTAACTTCAAATGGCACATCAAAAATGGTAATTCAGCACTATTTTGGGAATACTTGTGGTTTGGAAGGGAAAGGCTATGTGTTCTTTTTAACAGATTATACAGCATTTCAAAATTGAAGAACCTGTCAGTAAGAGATGTTTGCGATGTCTGGAATTCTCCTGATCAAGTTGTTGAAAATATTTGGTCAAGGCAACTCAGGGCTTGGGAGTTGGAAGAGGTACTCAAGATCAATGATATTATCAATGCTCTATATTTTGTTGCAGGGGAAGACTCTCTAATATGGATTAAATCTGATTCTCCCTATACTACTAAGCTTGGAATGGAATTCCTAGAATCTAGTGTGTCAACTCACTTCACAGGATGGAATTTTCTTTGGAAAATCAAAGTTCCACCCAAGGTGCTTTTTTTTTCTTTGGAAATTTAAACATGGAGTGATACCTACTAAATCTTTGTTGTACAAAAGGATTGGAGACGCTTTTGGCAGTCCTATATGTAGCTGGTGTAATTGTAATGAGGAAGATCTAGTTCACCTTTTCTGGAATTGTGATCTGGCAAGGAAGTCTTGGGAGGCTCTGTTTTTCTGGTGGGATATTAAATTTAATGTTACTAGTCAGAATCTATCTGGGGTCTGGTTTTGGCATAAATGGTTCCTCAACTCAAGTGTCAAAGCTAGCTGGAATATCTCAGTAGCCTCGTGTCTGTGGACCATGGATTTGTAGAAAGCAGTTGATCTTTGATAAATCAAAAGTAATCACAAGTCAATTGAGTTATATCATCAGAATGAGAGCATGGAATTGGAATAAGGCTGTAGATTTCATCTCCACTTCATTTGAGGCCTTGTGGCATGTGTGCCCGGAACAGTGTATTCTAATGGAATCAAAAAAATATCAAGCCAATCTACTGCAAGATGACATTGTTTTATATGGTTTTGTTGATGGTGTTTTCCAAAGAAAGTCATTTGAGGAATGCAATGCAGGTATAGGAGGTTTTTTAAAAACCAAAAAAGAAACTTTGTACTTCATTTTTTCAGGGCCTGTTATTACATCCAGCTCTCTACAAACAGAATGGATTGCTCTAAAGTTTTTGATTGATTCTTATTTGACAAGTTCAAATTCAACTATCAATTGTGTTTTCTTCTTCGGATTGTGCTTCATTGTTAGGCCGAATACACAATTAATAATCAACTTTGTATGAGAGTTTAACAAGTAAAAGCGTTTATGCACTTAAAAACTTCTTGTATTATGAACCCTCTTCGTGATGTAAAATATCACAAAGAGCTGCTAGGTTACAATAAAGATAATTCGTTGTACGATACCCTTCTAGGGTTAACCTAACTGTATTTATATAACATACAGCTACGATACAATCTCTAATTGATATTCCTAATAATCACCTATACAATGATATCAATTACAGATTGTCACACGTCTCCTAAGTCAACTCGATCTCTTTGATAGCTATCCAATCTTCAAAGATATCGCTTCCATAATAAATCTTCAATCACTGTTGACCAGTAGACGCTTCCTCCAGACAGAGTTTGACAAACTCTGTCGAGCTTCCACCTGTCAGAGTTTACACTAAACTCTGACTGCTTCCAGCTAAACTCTGATAATTCACTGTAACACTTAAACACTGATTAAAACACATCAATTATATTTAACAATCTCCCCCAACTTGTTCATTAGCAAAAATGCACAAGTTAATGACAATAATTGATGATGTCAAAACAAATAGACAAATACAGTGTTTATACAAATTCAGAGTTTAAACTTCTACTTAACAAAAACTACAGAGAATAAGAAAATCCTTACAGACCTTAATCTCTTATCATTTCAAGATCTGGCATAGCTCTGAGATAATCTATCAGCAATCTTCTTTCTGCATTTTCAAGCTCAATCTTCATAGCTTCTTTAATTTCTCTGAGCTGAGGATCACTTTCATCTGTCTGGTAGATAGCAGCCCTAAGATTATAGATTTTGTTCCTTCTCATCTCATTTCCCAGTCTGATAAATCTGACTTTTTCTGACTGTGAATTGAAATCAAGTACTGTGATTCCCAAATCCGTCTTTAACTTTGCAGTACCTTTCTTCATTTCAATGAGATTTCCTTTGTAATCCATGTACTTAGGAACATATCTGCTATTACATTTCTCTCCTCTGATTGCCAGATTCTGAAGCATTTTCTGTCTGAGCACATTAGCAACTGATTGAGTCCTTTGACTATTCACCTTGAGAAGATATAGAACATACTCTAGTTCTTCCCAACATTTCAAGCCAATATCATTCTCACCAACTTTAAATACTGTCCCATCAGCCATGAAGTACAAGAGAAAATCCTTGTTTAAACTCTTCTGATGAACTAACTGTACTGATTCCAGTCTGTCCAAACTCTCTTGAGGAACACCACGACCTGGAACAGCCAGTGAAGAAGGATCTCTAGGACCAGTATATTGCCTTTTGTCTCTGTGTGAACCTAGTCCACCCTTATTATTACCAACTTTGCCAGACAAAGCTTTTCCATCAGAAACATTCATAGAAACTCCAGATAATACATTTGGATCATGAATTGTTCCTTTCCCATAAACCGATTTCAACTGAGAAGAGTGTAAAGGTGTGATCATTGCTTGTGATGCAACAGAAGTTGTAACTTTCTTCTGTGAACTTTCTCCTTCAATGCCTTTTAGCTTGAGTTTAGCCTCTGCTGCAATTGCTTCCTTTGAAAACCGAGATCTTTGACTAACATCAGCCCTTTCTCTGATCACAACACCTTTAACAACAGGTCTAGGAGCTTTTCCTCTTTGTACCTTACCAGACTTTAAAGCTTTGAGTTGTTCTTCTTGTAAACTCTTTTCTTCAGCTTCAATGTCCTCAATCGTAACTCTTTCCTCATTCTCTTCAATAAACAGCTTAGCAGCCAATTCTTCATCAGTTTGTGGATTAGAAGGTAACAGCAAACTCTTGGTCTTTGAAGTACCTTGAGTATCAGTATTTCTCCCAACAGACTGTGATTTAGATGACTTGCTAGTTCTCAGAGTTTGAACTTCTTCAGCCTTGTTCTTTCTTTTACTACTTGCCCCTCCATCTCCAGCACTATCCCTTCTGACAACTCTCTCCCCCTTTTTGACATCATCAGGCATAAGAATAGATGTAATTAGCTCCAGGGAGGTAGAAATAGAATCAATTTTAGCAGATAAGTCAGACTGATTCTCTTCAACTTTACTCAGCCTGGCAAAGAGATTGTCTTGAGCTGTAGAGAATTTTGTAGTCACGAGTTTTGAATCTCTTTCCATTTTCATTTCTCTAGCTACAACCTCATTTCGCAAAGCAGTGATTGCCATTGTAGTGTCATCAAATCTTCTATCCAGAGTTTTGACTTGAACTACAGTTGCTTTCAAGCAAGAAAGAATCTCTGGATTGGAGATAGTATTAGCATTTTGCTTAACAAAATCAGTTGCTCTTCCTCGTGGAAAAATACAATCCTCTTTGTACCATTCAGCAGCATTTGACAAAAACGAGCATAATAAACAGTAGTAGACTCTGACAGTTTATCACCTAAGTTCATCAGAACATATCTACCAAAGTCAAAATTACTACCATAGAGTAGAGAATACCCGATTTGGAGACTGTCTATTGGAATGGCAACCCAGTGGTGACTTTCTTCTAGAACGTCCTTGTAATGCAGTCAAAGAAAAAATTCCATTCCTTCCTGAGATTTGGTCTCTTTATACCGCCAAGCTTGTCAAGAGATTCCATGTAACCTATCTCTTGTAGCATCTCTCTCAAATAAGTTTCATTAACCAGAGTATAAGAAGTATGTGTGTCAAACACCATTGTATCTCGTACAGTCTGTGGAGTAATCACATAATCTTGGTCTTCATAAGTGAAGATAATGTTAGGAGTCCCATTCTCTCCTCCATCCACATAAACTGAATTCTGCCAAAATGTAGCAATTTGAGACGCAGAGAGAGTTTCAGGGCCAACCAGAGCTTGTCCAATCTCTGAATATCTCTAGAAGTTCTGCATTAGATGAAACGGTTCTGGAACGCGTTCATGATAGAGTGGAGCTTCATAGTTGTTAGGAACAAACCGTAAACCAAGAGCAGTGAATGCTTTAGAAGCCATTGAGTTAAGAAATTTGTAAGAATTTCCAAGAGAAATGTATGTAGAAAAGGTGTTTGCGTGAATGCCCAAGTGAAAAAATAAGGGAACTGTGAGATGTAAGAATAAAACACAACCGTTTGGACACAAAAGTAATTAGAGTAATTAAAAAACCCAATCTCTTATGTAACAAACACTCAATCAGTTCCTAGATTAATGTGTAGTGGGACACGATAATGGGTAAGTGGGACACATTAATGGGCGAGTGGGTCACGTGCGCTTATTTTTAAGAAGAGTATTTTGCAAATTAAAAAATTAAAATATTTGATTTAAACAAAAATCAAATAATACTCTCTTAAAATATCTGGACCCAAGTAAAACCAGAATATGAAGCGTTTACCTGTTGCCTTTAATAACCAAAATACGAAGCGTTTAAGAACTTCGTTCTTACCCATCTCTATTTAAGGCCTAGAGACTTGCTCAGATTAGTTCATTAAACTTTTAACCTTTCAGTCTTCCCTGTAAAATCACAAACCCTTCAAACAAAACACTCTGAGAAACAATTGCCAACCTTACCATCAAAGAAAAGAACCTTCATCTTGTCGAGAATAGGGACATCTTCAGCTATACGCGTGAAGAATTTGAAGCGTTTGAGTGGGAAAGGCAGCTTGAGATGCTGTGGCTGCAAATGGATGCCGGTCTGGAAGAGATCGAGAGAGAGAAACCTGCAAGGGTGATCGACATCGATGCTGCCCTCCAAGCAACATTGGCATGGCTCTCCTCGAAGGCATCCTCATCCAACACCACCAACCATTGTTAATGAATATGTCAGCAAAAATAACCTTATCCCTTCAACTTCCACCCAAATAAAGTGGCAAAGATGGGATCTGGGAATTTTTGCTAACAATGGAGTGGTTTGGACTGACCTTTTATCTTCCTGTTGAATAGATTAGCAGATAGAGAGAACAAAAAGATGTAATATTTGCTTGTAATCTCTTTCTTATTATCAATAAAAAACTATGTTTCTCTAATCTTATTCACCGTGTTCTGCAATTTTTATTTATGTTTTATGAACTGTTCTTCAAGGAAATAAATCAAAGAAGAGAATATGAAAACTAATTAAAGTAATCATATAAAGAACACATTCATCAACAATCCACTGATTAACAGTTGTCAAAATCCCTGTTTACTCCAAAATTTTCAAATTGTCCAAGTGAAAATTTACCTTAGAGTACAAATCATGAATCAACAGCGTTTGTCAATTCTCCAACTTTATCACCGAAACCCTTTCATAAATTGTACAGTTGTGAATATATGTGTGTGTGAAGCAGAGTTTACTAAATCAATTTTTAGAGCATCTAATTTTTCATAAAATCCATAAAGTAAATCAATAAACACTGGATGCACAAACTGTCATAGTAAACACTGACTGTATGATGAAAGCTAAACTCTGAAGTAATCAAACTATATACAGTAACTTTTATTTAATACCCCCTCTATATACATTTTTCTTTTCCTTTTTTTTTATTATTTTTTTTATTCTTTTTTTTATTCCAGTAATCAGAGGTTGGAACCAGTCACCAAAAATTCAAAAATTTTAGCCCTTATCATTTTGATAAGTTCCTGGGTCATCCTAGTATTTAACTAGTCACCAAAAATCAGAGAATTTTAGCACATATTATATACCAATAGGTTCCTGGGTCATCCCAGTATCCAACATAATCTCAAAGGAGTATAACAACCTATATACATTTTCTTTGGGGTATTGCAGTAAGCTTTTTATTCTACCAGAGTATAACTAACAGAGTTTAGAGTTCATCAACATCAGTAGTTTTTCTTGTAAGGTAATGCACACAGTATTTATAGACTCAGAGTTTAGGACAAAATAAACTAAGAGATGCTATAAATATGAGCCAGTATCATGCTGTGTTAACTTTCTGCACAATCTAAGATTAGATCACAATAACTCAGAAAGATTCATGATTAATTGCTGAGAATCATGCTTCATACATATTTCTTCATTGGTGTTTTCATTCAGACAAAAATCAACTCAGAGTTCACAGAGTTTATCAAACTTATTAACAGTGAATTACATATAGGCATGCTGACAGAGTTTAACAGAGTATGCATAACAGAGTTTAGTCAACAGAGTTCACTTAGCATTTAACCAGTCAGGAAATATGAGTAATACACCACATAAGTAAAATTTGAATCTAACCAACATTCCTAGTCAGAACCAGAGACCATTCCTAGTTCATTGACCAGTCTTGTAAATGTAGCTTCACTCAATGGTTTAGTGAAGATATCTGCAAGCTGTTGTTCTGTAGATACAAAATGTAGTTCAATATTTCCTTCTTCCACATGTTCTCTGATGAAGTGGTACCTTATGCTGATGTGCTTGGTCATTGAATGCTGTACTGGATTACCTGTCATAGCAATAGCACTTTGATTATCACAGTAAATAGGGATATTACTGTACCTCAATCCATAATCCAGCAATTGATTCTTCATCCATAAGATCTGTGCATAACAGCTACCAGCTGCAATATACTCTGCTTCTGCTGTAGATGTGGAGATTGATTTCTGTTTCTTGCTGTACCAGGAAACAAGTCTGTCACCAAGAAATTGACAACTTCCACTAGTGCTCTTTCTGTCTACCTTGCAGCCTGCAAAGTCTGCATCAAAATACCCAAGTAGCTTGAAATCTGATTCTCTGGGGTACCACAGACCTAATGATATGGTGCCCTTGAGATACTTGAAGATTCTTTTCACAGCTGTCAGATGTGGCTCTCTAGGATCTGCCTGAAACCTTGCACAAAGACAGGTTGCATACATGATGTCAGGCCTACTAGCTGTCAAGTATAGAAGAGATCCTTTCATGCCCCTGTAGTTTGTCATATCCACTGAAACTCCTGTGTCTTTGTCCAATTTAGTTGCTGTTGCCATGGGAGTTGATGCAGATGAACAGTCAAGCATACCAAATTTCTTGAGAAGATTTCTGGTATATTTTTCTTGATTAATGAAAATTCCATCATCTGTTTGTTTCACCTGTAGGCCTAGAAAGTAACTAAGCTCTCCCATCATGCTCATTTGATATCTGGACTGCATGAGCTTGGCAACTTCTTACAGAGTTTATCATTAGTAGACCCAAAGATGATGTCATCAACATAAATTTGAACTAAAAGGAGGTCACTTCCTTGATTGAAATAAAACAGAGTTTTGTCAATTGTTCCTCTGTTGAATCCACTTTCTAGAAGAAACTGAGCAAGTGTCTCATACCATGCTCTTGGTGCCTGCTTAAGTCCATATAGTGCCTTATCTAGCCTGTAGACATAATCTGGATATTTGGGGTCCACAAATCCTGGTGGTTGTTCAACAAACACTTCTTCTTCAAGCTTTCCATTTAGAAAAGCACTTTTCACATCCATCTGGAACACTTTGAATTTCTTGTGAGAGGTATATGCTAGAAAAATTCTGATTGCCTCCAATCTTGCAACTGGAGCAAATGTTTCATCAAAGTCTATTCCTTCCTGCTGTGAATAGCCTTTTGCTACCAGTCTAGCCTTGTTCCTTGTGATAACACCTTCACTGTCAGTCTTGTTTCTGAAAACCCATTTAGTACCAACAATAGATCTGTTCTTTGGCCTTGGTACAAGGGTCCAAACTTCATTCCTTTCAAATTCATTCAACTCTTCCTGCATTGCTGTTATCCAGTCTGCATCTTGAAGAGCTTCTTCCACTTTCTTTGGTTCTTTTTTAGACAAGAATGCATGAAATAGACATTCACTTGCAGTAGCACTTCTTGTCTTTACTTTTGCATCTGGATCACCAATTATCAAATCAGGTGTATGTGATTTAGTCCATTTCCTAGCAGAAGGCAAATGACTTCTATCAGCATGTGATCCTCCCCCTTGATCCATGCTCTCCTGATTTTGTTGTGATCTATCTTCGTTTTCTGAGACTCCCCCTGAACTTGACTGCCCAGAGTCAGAATTTGAATTTTCAGAGTTTGAAGCATCAGAGTTTGATCCAGATTTTTCAGTTGACTCAGTATCAGTGTTTGAGTCTTCATCTTGATCATGCTCCCCCTCAACTGGTTCTCCCCTTTGTTGTGACTGAGAAGTTTCTCCAGTGTTTACCAGTAGAGGTTCAGAGTTTGTTTCAACAGAGTCTGTCAGAATTGTTTCATCAGAGTTTCCTTCATCAGAGTTTAAATCTTCATTTTCAAAGTTCAGTTGATCATATTCATCTTTGTCTTCAATTCCAGTTATCTTCTTATCATCAAAAGAAACATGTATAGATTCCATGATCACTTTAGTTCTTAGATTGTAAACTCTGAATGCCTTTGTTGACAGTGGATAGCCAACAAAAATTCCTTCATCTGCCTTTAGCTCAAACTTGGTCAACTGTTCTGGATGAGTCTTCAAAACAAAACATTTGCACCCGAAAATATGAAAGTATTTCAGGTTAGGCTTCTTTTTCTTCACCATCTCATATGGTGTCTTTCCATGCTTATTGATCAGTGTTGCATTTTGAGTAAAACAAGCAGTTTGAACAGCTTCTGCCCAGAAATAAGTTGGCAATTTTGCTTCATCAAGCATAGTTCTGGCAGCTTCAATCAAGGTTCTATTTTTCCTTTAAACTACACCATTTTGTTGTGGTGTACCAGGTGCTGAAAATTCTTGTTTCACTCCATTGTCCTTGCAGAATTCTTCCATTGTTGCATTTCTGAACTCAGTTCCATTATCACTTCTGATGATTCTGACTTTGTTGCTTGATCCTTTGTCCAGAAGCTTCACATGCTCCATCAGAGTTAATGCAGTTTCATCCTTCTTTGCTAGAAAATACACCCAAGTGAATCTAGTGTATTCATCAACAATGACTAAAGCATATTTCTCCCTTGCAATAGACATAACATTTACTGGACCAAAGAGATCAACATGCAGAAGATGATAGGGATCAGTGATAGAAAATTATGTCTTGCTCTTGAAAGATGACTTCCTTTGTTTAGCCTTCTGACATGAGTCACATAGGCCATCAACATTTAACAGAGCCTTTGGGAGTCCTCTTACAAGATCCTTTCTGATCAATTCATTGATGTTGTTCAAGTTCAAATGTGAGAGTTTCTTGTGCCACTTCCAACTCTCTTCACTAGACATTCTTGTTGACAGGCAAACAGCTTTTCCAACAGAGTCTATCAAAAGCTTGATTTCATAAATGTTGTTTTGCCTGTGACCAACTAGAACAACCTTTCCTGTAGATTTGCTGATAACTTCACAATATTCAGGTTGAAAATCTACATGATATCCCTTGTCACAGATTTGACTCACAGATAACAAGTCATGCTTGAGTCCTGGGACATGAGCTACATTGTTGATGATGACATTTCCAAGATTAATATTGCCATATCCCAATGTTCTTCCTACATTGCCATCACCATAGGAAACTTTTGGGCCAGCCTTCTCCTCATAGTCTGATAGCAGGGCTTTATTTCCAGTCATGTGTCCTGAACATCCACTGTCCACGACTAGGGTTGCCTCCCTGTTACCCTGCAATCACAAACAATTATTGAGGATTAGTTTTAAGGATCAAGACTTGCTTGGATCCTTTGGCATTCTTAACTTTGTTAGCTTTTGCAGCGGAATTAACATTATCAGAGTTTGAGCTAACAGTATCAGTGTTTACACTTGCAGTATCAACTTTAACCCATTTCAGATTGGGTTTCAGTTCATAGTAATTATGATAGATAGCATGATATTCTCTGCAAGTATAAATGGAATGCCAGGTGCTTCCACAGTGTGTGCATAAAGTCTGTGGCTTAGTTCTAGCAAAATCCTTCTTTACCTCAGACTTTGTAGGTAAAGAATTTATATTTTTATTTTTCTTGCAAAAATTTGCAAGATGCTTAGTACTACCACAGTTATGACATGTCTTTCTCGGAGCATAACTAGCAAGCATTGGTTTATTTCCTGAAGTGATGCCTACTTTTCCATTTCTGTTCTTGTTTGACACTTTCTATTTCTCAACAGATTTTAACTCCTTCAGTTTATGTTTGAGTTGTTTATCTGTCATTGAACCAATATTAACCTGTTTAACACTAGTTTTTACTGGTTTACTTTTGACAGCTTCCTTTTCATTTTCAGACAAAAATTTACTGGTTCCATGAAGAAAATGAGTTCTGACTTTAACTTGATTTTGAAATCTAAGTTCATCTCCCTCATTATAACCTAGACCAACAGTGTCTGTTTGAAAAATCTGTTGAGTGTCCTTTCCAGAATTAGTCCAAGTCCTAATTTTATTATTTGATTCCTCCAACTCTGACTCTAGTTGTTTATACTTCTGAAGCAAATTCTGTTCTTTGCAAACAGCATCATCTCTCTCTTTCTGAACTTGTTGCATGTTTTCAAGTTTTTCTTCAACAAGTTTATTTCTTACCTTAAGTTCAGAATTTTCAGCTTTTATCCTCTCATTTTCTAAAGTCTGATCCCTATAACTTATATGCAATGACTTAAGATAAATTCTTAATTGAGCAATGTCATCAATATTATAAGCATAGGTAGTTAGAGGTACCTGATTTTCAGAGGATTCTAATTCAGTAGTAGCCATGAGAGCATAGTTCACTTCTTCATCAGAATCTGAAGTATCTGCCCAATCTCTGCCTTTAGTGTAGAGTACCTTTCCAGTTTTACCCTTCTTGCACTCAGGAGCATAGTGACCCATCTCCTTACACTTGTAGCATTGAATTTCAGACTTATCCTTCTTCCCTTTAGAATCTCTCTTATCAGACTTCCTGTAGCTTTTCCTGTCTTCATTTGAATCTCTAGAAAACCTTTTTCCTTTCTTGAAATTCTTGAAGCCCATTTTCTTGAAAGTCTTCACCATCAACACAGCCATTTTCCTCATTTCTTCTTCATCATCCTCAGAGTCAGATGATTCAGAAGAGTTTGAATCATAATCAGAGTTTGGTGATTCACTTTCTGAATGTATGACCAAAGCTTTTCCCTTCATTTTCCTTCTTGTTGCCTCTTTCTTCTGAGGCTTCTCTTCAACATTAAGAGCAACAGACTTTCCTTTCCTGCTTGATCTCCTGTTTCTCTGCTCCATTTCCAATTCATGAGTTTTGAGCAGTCCATAGATTTCATCAATCTCTGTTTCAGCAAGATCATAGTTGTCTCTGATAGTGGTTGTTTTCACATCCCACTTTTCAGGTAGAGAAAGAAGAAACTTGAGATTTGAGTCTTCTAGATCATACTCTTTGTTGACCAATGACAGATCATTGATTAGTTTACAGAATCTATCAAATGTTTCTGTCATGGTCTCTTCAGGTTTAGCTTCAAAATGCTCATACTCTTGTGTGAGTATGTTTCTCCTATTCTTCTTAATAGCCGCAGTTCCTTGACACCTGACTTCAAGAGCATCCCATATTTCTTTTGCAGTGGTGCAGTTAATGACTTTGTTAGACATAACGTTGTCTAAAGCACTATGCAGTAAATGCCTAACTTTTGCATCCATAGCAATTGATGATAGATCTTCAGGAGTCATGTCCTTCTTTTCCTTTGGAACCATTTTTGCTTCTTCACCAGCAACTGCAACAGATAGCTTTGTAGGATTGTGAGGGCCTTCATAAATCCTGTCAAGATATTCTAGATCTGTAGCCTCCAGAAACATAGTCATCTTGACCTTCCACATAGCATACTCTAATGGCTTCAGAATAGGAACCCTGATTGGTTCATAACGACTCACAGTAGTAGGAGCCTTTTCAGAAATAGTAGGTGTTGGTGGAGGAATTGCTGCCATGATTATTGTTGTGTTTGGATCTTAACCTGTAATAAAGTAACAGATGGCTCTGATACCACTTGTTAGGCCGAATACACAATTAATAATCAACTTTGTATGAGAGTTTAACAAGTAAAAGCGTTTATGCACTTAAAAACTTCTTGTATTACGAACCCTCTTCGTGATGTAAAATATCACAAAGAGATGCTAGGTTACAATAAAGATAATTCGTTGTACGATACCCTTCTAGGGTTAACCTAACTGTATTTATATAACATACAGCTACGATACAATCTCTAATTGATATTCCTAATAATCAGCTATACAATGATATCAATTGCAGATTGTCACACGTCTCCTAAGTCAACTCGATCTCTTTGATAGCTATCCAATCTTCAAAGATATCGCTTCCATAATAAATCTTCAATCACTGTTGACCAGTAGACGCTTCCTCCAGATAGAGTTTGACAAACTCTGTCGAGCTTCCACCTGTCAGAGTTTACACTAAACTCTGACTACTTCCAGCTAAACTCTGATAATTCACTGTAATACTTAAACACTGATTAAAACACATCAATTATATTTAACATTCATTGATTCTAGCCATTGAAAAATTGAAAGCAGGGTTATACGTACAAGGTCTTTCTGATTTTGAAGATTACAGAGATAAATTCCTTTTGAAGAATCTCTCTTTTAAGCTCATCTCAAGAGACCAGGACAGTGGGGCTGATGATTTAGCCAAACAAGGTAGTAAAAGGAAAAAAACACTACAGGTTTGGTGTTAGCAGTCCATTTACATAATGGGCCATAAATATAAGTTATAGTGGTTTTTCCTCAATGATTTGGGTTGGGCTTTAGTAGTACTTTTGACAGTTTGTGGGGCTACACGGATGCATGGAGAGTTACTTGATTTTAAAATATCTATGTAGAAAATATTTAGTTTTTTCCTGGGAATTCCAAACGTTTAAGCTCTCTTACTCTGAACTCCAGTAGTAGCATTGGCACTCGTGCAGTGTATTCAATTTTACCCTAATCTTTAGTACTATTTATTCACTGCCTCTCTAGCAGTGTTTTTTACTCCTCTTCATATACTTTTCATCTCTTTCTCCACTTCTATGGAAGATGTCAACATCCTTTGGCACCTCCCTCCTCATGGGAGATTCAAGATTAATGTTCATGGCTTTCATACTGATCATCCTTTTCCTAACGGAAATGTTTCGGGCATTGGTGTAGTTATTCGTAACCACAAGGGCAGGATCCTTCGTATGTTTGCTGGCACTTTAGTATCCAAGAGAGACGTCTTAACGAGCTCTATGCGATGCTGAAAGGTCAGAAAAGGGCCTATTTGGATGATAGGTTTGACATTGTGTTGAAGACTGATAATGATGAAGCATACTGGAAATGGAGGGATACTGCTGAGTTAGGTGTTATCCCTGAGCACAGGTACGTGGTGCAGCAGTTGACTCAGAGGAGAGCCGATCGTAATTTCAGGATGTATGCTAGTCCTATTTATCAGAATGCTAATTCATTAGCCCGTTATCTCGCTAGTTATGGAGCTGAGAACTGGGATAGATTGGTTATAGTTGCTTGACCCTTCGGTCGTATCTTTGAGTTATGGAGTAATGACATGGGTTTGGGTCCTATTGGAGAGCAGTACATGGCAGTTCACGAGCTAGAGTTGAATGTAGAAATCAATGATGAGGAAGCAATGGTGGATGATGAAGTGTTACTCGCTCAAGAAATGATCTAATACCCAGTTGTTGCAGGCTTCTATCTTTAATTTTAATCTTATCAAGTTTGGTAGTGTCACAATGGGCTGGGTAGTTGTTTTTGTTTTAATTGTTAGTGTTCCTTGTTCTGAAAGTGGGTAGTCCAGTTTATGCTTGGTTAATGGGTTTATGGTGCATTCTAAGTAATGGTCAATATCTGTATTGTTGCTTTTGGGTTTTCTCCCTATTAATGCATTTGTGTTTTTCAAAAAATAAATTACCTTTTTCACCTAAAACATGTCATCTTTTTAATTTTCACGTTACCTTTTCTATTTTCTCCAACTAAATCTCTCCTTTTTTTTTTATCACGAAATCTCTCTTTTTCCAATTATATCACAGGTGGTTTTATTTAATAAAATAAAATAATATTATAATACTAATAATTAAACGATGACCTTTTCAGCTAAAATATATTATTTTTTCTATATTTTATAACTAGCATCCCTCTTTTTCTAGAAATATCACGGACAACTTTAATTTCTCCTTTTCTAAAAACATTACGAGCAATTTTATTTAATAAAATAACATAATTAAATTATAATTACTATTAACTAATTAGTTACCCTTTTCACCAAAAACATGTTACCTTTTTAATTTTCTCTAACTTAGATCTCTCTTTTTCCAATTATATCACGGGCATTCTATTTAATAAAATAAAATAATAATTTTATAATTACTAATAATTAACTGATTACATTTTTCAACTAAAACCTATCATCTTTTTTGTATTATCTAACTAAAATTTCTCATATTCTAGAAATATCACGAATAACATTTATGTAATTATTATCAAATCATCCCATTTAAAATTTTAAGCCTCCAAAATTCATGTTTTAAAAAAATTCAAATTAATGAAAAAAATTCATATAATATTAAAAAAAATCAGTGCATCGCACGGGTTTTAAGCTAGTATTATATAAA
Organism: Saposhnikovia divaricata; assembly: GCA_036435485.1. NCBI lineage: Eukaryota > Viridiplantae > Streptophyta > Magnoliopsida > Apiales > Apiaceae > Saposhnikovia > Saposhnikovia divaricata. Next base: position 57,723,563 of record CM071597.1, on the reverse strand, counting down.
AGCCGAAACATTAAAAGTTTTGTCGGTCGGTACGGTACATGTTGATTTATTTATTTACCCTTACTCAATTACAAATAAAAAATCCATCCTATTAACTAATCAGTTTCCTTTTTCAATTTAAACATATTATCTTTTCTATTTTTCAATAACTAAATAATTTCTCTTTTCAGGTAAAATACAATATCTTTTATATTTTATCTAACTAAATTTTCTCATTTGTTAATCAATTTCTTTTTTCAGAATAAACATTTTACCTTTTCTATTTTTCAAAAACTAAATAATTTTCTTTTTCAGGTAAAATACAATTTCTTTTACATTTTATCTATCTATTTTTTTTTTTCAAAAAAAATACTAGCAATTTTGTTTAATAAAATAACATAATTATATTATAATTACTATTACCTAATCAATTACCTTTTTCAGCCAAAACACGTTACCTTTTCTCTTTTCTCTAAATAAAATATCTCTTTTTCCAATTATATCAGGGACTGTTATCTTTTTCAGACAAAATACATTACTTTTTTTTCTTTTCTCTTACTAAAACCTCTCTTTTTTCAATTATATCACGGGTGTTTCTCTTTAATAAAAATAAAATAACAATATTATTAAACTAATAATTAACCAATTACCTTTTCAGCTAAAAGATATCATCTTTCTATTTTTTCTAATTAAATTCCCTTTTTTCCTAGAAATATCACGGCCAACATTAATTTCTCATTTTTTTAAAAACACTATGAGTAATTATATTTAGTAAAATAACATAATTAAATTATAATTACTATAAACTAATCAAATACCTTTTTCACATAAATCATGCCACATTTTTAATTTTCACGTTACCTTTTATTTTCTCTAATTAAAATATTTCTTTTTCCAATTATATCACGGGCGGTTCTATTTAATATAATAAATTAATAATATTATAATATTAATAATTAATCGATTACCTTTTTCAGCTAAAATATATCATTTTTTCTATATTTTTTTAACTAAAATCCCTCTTTTAATAGAGATATCATGGAAAATATTAATTTCTCCTTTTCTAAAAACAATTAGAGCAATTGTACTTAATTAAATTATAATTATTATAAACTAATCAATTACCTTTTTCACCTAGAACATGTTACCTTTTTAATTTTTTCCTAACTAAATCCTCTCTTTTTCCAATCATATCACGGGCATTCTATTTAATAAAATAAAATAATAATTTTATAATTACTAATAATTAACCGATTAACTTTTTCAACTAAAACATATCATCCTTTCTATATTTTCTAACTAAAATCCTTCCTTTTCTAGAAATATCACAGATAACATTTATATAATTATTATCAAATCATCTCATATAAAAATTTAAGTCTCCAAAATTCATATTTTTAAAAAAAATTATTTAAATTAATAAAAAAAAATTCATATAATATTAAAAAAAATCCGTGCATCACACGGGTTTTAAGCTAGTATTAATGTAAGTTCAGTTCCCGAATAATTTGCAAATATTAGTTTGACCCGCGATAACGAGATAATGGTCATAGATAATATCGTTGCACATCAACAAGCAAGCCTGCACTGAAATTTAGGAATTCTTAGTCGAATTCAATTTAAAGACCTTATCATACACATAAATTGCAAATTTAATACTTTCATATATGAAAATTTTGAAAACTTTTGTGATATTTAAATGTTTGGGAATCTTCTAAGTTGAAGAATTGTTGAAGAGTTGCTCCTTTATAGTCGGAGCACCCGGCAACGAATAGTTTGATGGGCAATGGGGTGAGGATCATCTGTCCCCTTCTCCATGTCCCCTTTTGTGTCCCCTATACAAAATGATTGCTTCTGGCGGGGTACATTGTAAGGAAAATGGAAATAAAAATATTTTATTTACATTTTCCTTACAATGAGCCCCGCCAGGGGCACCCATTTTGTATAGGGATAATTGAGTTGATTTATCACTGTACTATACTGAAATTTTTAGTTGAATTATTAATTCAAAAAAGTTTATAATTACATCATAAAATTATAATTAACTTGCAAATACATTACTGAATTTTAAAATACTTGTATGGTCGTTAAAATTAGGGGAGAGCACGGTTCGGTTCGGTTCGGTTTTGCCCCGAAACCGCATGTCTTCGGTTTTTAAAATTGAAAACCGCAACCGCAACCGAACCGTCGGTTTCGGTTTCGGTTTTAAAAAGCTCAGTTCGGTTTTTAACGGTTCGGTTTCGGTTATAAAACCGAACGAAAAAATCATAAATATATTACAAAACTTTAAATTTATAAATTACAACGTTCTCGATTTTTAAACAAAGTAACTGAGTTTTTGAATGAATACACTCTGTGTATATGTTAGTGGTAATGTTATATGACAGTATCATATGACATTAGTAAGCTAATAAGTTATACAGGGCTCACAATATATTTTAACAAAATTTATACATGCATGTGTGATAATGTGCAATGAATAAATCATACCTAATTAAGTCTTAACTTGCACAAATTTAATGCCTTGCAGAAATTAGTATATGAGTAAATGACAAAATGTACTCTCAGTTGCTAATACAAAAGCAAATTAGAACTTTCTCATGTAATATGTAAATTGATTGCAATATAATCGTAGTTTTAATACAATTTACATGATAGTAGAAACCTATATATATAGTTTACGAAAATGAGAAGTTACCAGCCCGAGCAGTCACCAGAAAGTTTTATAAATTTATATAAATTATATATTTATTTTAATAATCGGTTCGGTTCGGTTTTAGTCGGTTCGGTTTTAACCTAAAACCGGAACCGAAACCGAAAATTTCGGTTTTTAAAAATCAAAAACCGCAACCGCCGGTTCGGCTTCGGTTTCGGTTTTTTCGGTTCGGTTTTGGTCGGTTTCGGTTCGGTTTCGGTTTCATTTCGGTTTTTTGCTCACCCCTAGTTAAAATGCACTATTAAAGGAAAATTATTAAGTGATGCTAAAATGGGTAAGTGCCCTAAATACCCACATTTTTACTTCCTCTTACCAAAATGTCCAGATCTCGGAAGTACCGCCCTAAATGCCCACCGCATACGCCTACCACATGGTCGTGTGTGGTGATACGCTGTTAACATAGGCGTAAGTGAACCAGATACGCTGTTAACATAGGCGCAAGTGAAGGCTGCTACTCTGGAATGGGCGTAGACGCCACCAGATACGCCAATGTGATATGCGTATTCGAAGATACGCTGTTCCCACAGGCGTATCTCACGCCAGCATCGTCTCCCCCAACAGTCGTTATTTCCAGGCGATTTTAACAATTTCCGACGAGTCTCTCGTCCACGACCATCCCGACGTTTTCCAGACACATCCACTACACCAATCGAATCACCATTCGATCCTTTACAAGTCCATACCACTTTCATAACATTTCTAATGCTGGATTTGAAACGCCCATTTGGCGGTTTCGTCGACGTCGAACACTCTGACGAGCTTCATGTAGAAGCATAAGCATAATGAGCGTAACGGCTAGTGTGCTCACAAACGGCTATTCCTCCATCCTCCACTACCTTTGTTAGTGCTGCTCAATTATAACTTGTTACTCACCATTATAAGTTGTCTTGTAACCTTTAGTGCTGGGACTTTTAGTACCGTTAGTAGACTCTTGTGTGTATTATTTATAGGAGAGGATTGTACTCTTTCTGAATTATTAAATAAGATTAAATCTTTCTCTAATCCTCTTTATGGTATCAGAGCTATCTACACACAAGAGAGAATAATAAATTCGATCTCATGGCCACAGCTTCATCTGTCTCTGAACCTTTACTCACCATACAAAACTTCCACCAATGTTCTAGTTTAGTAACACTGAAACTAAGCCAAACCAACTTTCTTTTGTGGAAATCACAAGTGATTCCATTAATTCGAAGTCTCGGCATTCAAAGTCATCTTGAAGAAGGCAATGAACCTCCAGAAAATATCAATTCGGGTGATAAAAGTGGTAAAGAAGAAATCAATCCAACATATAACACTTGGCTCAACAATGATGGCCTTTTGACCACATGGTTATTGGGAACCATTGCTGAGGATGTGTTGCTCGACTTGGATGATACGACCACAGCCTTCTCGGTATGGAAATCTGTTGAAGATAGACTGTTGCCAAGTTCTAAAGAGAAAGAAATTCTCTTGACAGATACTCTTATGTCACTTACAAAATGAAACATGACATTTGATGAGTATCTTAGAAAATTTAAAGGGCTATGTGACAACCTAGCTGCTATACGAAAACCACTTGAAGAAACCAATAAAGTGTTTCAACTTGCTCGAGGCTTAGGCCAGAAGTATAAAGATTTTCGAATGGTAATGCTATCCAAGCCTCCTTATCCGTCTTACAACCAATTTGTTCTATCGCTTAAAGCTCATGAGCAGTCTTTGCAACTGGAAGCTGAAACTAATGACAGTCGAATCAATTATGAACAAGCTTTTTATACTCGACGAGGAAGAGGACGTGGACGTAGCCGTGGGGGACGGTTCAACTCTAATGGACGAGGCTTTAGTCCTGCTATTAATCAAAACTATCGATCACACAAAAGCAAGATTGAAGGACATCAATCAAACCATTCCTCACAACTGAAGGATGAAACCATGATATGCCAGATATATGGAAAAAGGAATCATACGGTTATCAGATGTTGGATTAGATTTGATCATTCTGTTCAACCTGAAGATGAGTTACCACAAGCTTTAGCTGCTCTCAGGATAAATGATGAAATTGATCCTACACTCTATGCAGATTCAGGTGCAACAACGCACGTCATGAACCACATTGGTAAAATTTCTAAACTCACCCCATATCATGGTAATGACTCATTGTATGTAGGTGATGGTAATAAACTTAATATTACACATGTTGGTGAAGGACATGTAAGGAGTAAAGAAGGCAATCTCAAACTGAACAATATCCTAATAGTGCCTAATATTAAGAAAAATCTATTATCTGTGAGCCAATTGACCCAAGACAATGCTTGCAGTATCATATTTACACCTAATGATTTTAATGTTAAGGATTCTCAGGGAAAAATGATAGCGAAAGGTGTCAAGAAAGGTGATCTTTATGCTTTAGAAGAGTTACAACATTTTGCTCTATCTGCTATCACTAGAAAAGCATCTTCAACAATTTGGCATCACCGTTTGGGACATTCAAATGCTAAAGTTCTAAATTACTTGCAAAATAAAGAATTTATTAGCATTTCAAATTGGAAAAAACAAGGAACCATTTGTCCCTTCGGTCAAATGGGAAAAAGCTGTAAACTTCCTTTCGGTATGTCCATGAATATTTCGAAAAATCCTCTTGAGAAGTTGGATTGTGACTTATGGGGACCTGCCCCAATATCTTCTTGTCAGAATTTTAAGTATTATGCTATCACAGTGGATGACTTTTCTCGATATTCTTGGATCATACCCTTGAAACAAAAATCTAATTTCTATCAAAAATTTGTTATATTGCAAAAACTAATCGAAAATCGATTTGATAGGAAAATAAAGATTTTTCAAAGTGATGGGGGTGGTGAATTCACTTCAAAACTGTTTGAAAATCACTTGCAACAATGTGGGATTCAACATAAATTTTCTTGTCCTAACACACCTGAACAAAATGGCATAGCCGAACGAAAACACCGCCACATTGCAGAGATGAGTTTGAGTTTGCTATTTCAGTCAAAACTCCCAATGAAATATTGGGTTGATGCATTTATTACCTCAGTTTTCATTATAAATAGATTACCAACAAATCAGTTCGGGATGAAATCACCATTTTTACATCTATTTGGTACTAACCCAGATTATCAAGTTTTAAGAAGCTTTGGATGCAGATGTTATCCCTATCTTAGGCATTATGGAAAGGACAAGTTTTCTAAGAAAACATATCCCTGTGTCTTTATTGGTTATAGTCCAATGCACAAAGGGTATCGTTGTCTTGACACTCTATCTAATCGAGTGTATATCTCTAGACATGTAGTCTTTGATGAAAGTGTTTTTCCTTTTGATAAAAATGTTGAAAAGGTCAACAATGTTACTCCAGAATCGGTATCTTACAATGATCAAGAAATGTGGATTCAAAAAGGGAGATATCAACAAGATAATTTGAATGAACAACAAGGTCAATATCCTACAAATGTGAATGTTCCTGATGATGACATTGAGAATACTTCTGATATTTTCCAAGGAGCTATCACAAATACACAAGGTGCAAACGACACTATACAGGAAATAGACAAGACAAACGACATTCTACAAGATACAGACGACTCTCTACAAGAGAAAGATCAGGCTACTCAAATGCAAAATCAAGACTTTCTACAAGAGACAGACCAGGCTGCTCACATGCAAAGTCAAGAAGGCTCTCATAACTTTAATGAGCAACCACCTTCCACTAGTGCTCAAATGACCACCATTAGATGATTACACGACGTCAATTAGCTCAGAGACCTGAACTTCCTGAACTTTACATTGAATTAGCCATGGAAATTCAGAAAATAAAAGAAAGGAAAGGTGGTCATACTCATGAAGCGCTCACAGGTACTGATGAACCAACTACATGGAAGAAAGCTATCACGATCCCACATTGGTACGAGGCAATGAATGAAGAATTTTCTGCACTTCTCGGCAACAAAACTTGGTCTCTTGTACCAAGACCTGATGACACCAATGTCATAGGATCCAGATGGGTATTCAAGACCAAACAAAAAATTATGGTACTTTGGATCGTTATAAGGCACGATTGGTCGCACAAGGTTACACTCAAATACCAGGAGTGGACTATAATGAGACTTTTAGCCCTGTAATAAGAATCACTGCAATTTGAATTGTTCTTGCCGTGGCAATAACATCCAAGTGGAAATTGAGACAACTTGACGTGAAAAATGCTTTTCTTCACGGAGAATTAACTGAAACAGTCTACATGGAGCAACCTCCAGGTTTCAAAGATTCGCAATTTCCTCACTTTGTATGCAGGCTTCAGAAATCGATCTATGGGCTAAGACAGGCTTCGAGGACTTGGTTTGACAAGCTATCAAGATTTCTTATTGATTTTGGGTTTGCTTGTAGTGCTGCAGATTCTTCATTATTTGTTTTGCGAAGGAAATCAACAATTATCATCATGCTCATTTACGTTGATGACATTGTTGTCACAGGAAACAATGAGCATTTTATTCAGCAACTTATTGATGAATTGGAGAGACAATTTGCCATCAAAGAGTTGGGATGTTTGCATTATTTTCTGGGATTGGAAATTCAATATACTCGTGCTGGGATAAATATCTCTCAAAAAAAATATGCCAAATAGTTAGTTACGAGAGCTGGTCTGGAAACGAGTTCTTATTTTAACACTCCTATGGCAATGAAAGTACAACAAACAGACAAAGGTAATGAAGCATTTGAAGCCAAAACTTATCAAGTCTAGCTGGAGCCCTTCTCTATCTAACTCACACACGACCGGATATTGCTCATGCGGTACATAAAATATGTCAGAAGATACAGAGGCCAACTGTAGGTGATTTTAAGGCAATCAAGAGAATGATTCGATATGTTAAAGGAACTCTAAACTTCGGCCTACAATTCACTCAACAAAGCACACTTAATCTCTATGGTTTTTGTGATGCGGATTGGGCTGGATGTTCAATAACTAGAAGAAGTAAGTCTGGATATTGTGTTTATCTTGGAGGAAATTGTGTTTCTTGGTCTTTAAAAAGATAACCAACAGTTTCGAGATCGAGCTCTGAAGCAGAATATAGAGCATTAGCTATAGCTGTTGCTGAACTTACTTGGCTCACATACATTCTTCGAGACATTGGAGTGAGGTTGAATAAACCACCCCAACTATTTAGTGACAATTTAAGTGCATTATACATGACTGTGAATCCAGTTTTTCATCCTCGATCTAAACATATTGCTATCGATTATCATTTTGTGAGAGAGAAAGTTGCTCTTGGAAATTTGGTTACAAGATTTGTTCGATCTTCTCAACAAATAGACGATGTATTTACAAAACCATTAGCCAAATCCACCTTTCAAGGTTTGCGTGACAAGCTTGGAGTACATGATCTTCTTCCCTCCAACTTGAAAAAGGGTGTAGAAGCATAAGCATTATAACTTGTTGCTCCCCATTATAAGTTGTCTTGTAACCTTTAGTGCTGGGACTTTTAGTACCGTTAGTAGACTCTTGTGTGTATTATTTATAGGAGAGGATTGTACTCTTTCTGAATTATTAAATAAGATTAAATCTTTCTCTAATCCTCTTTACTTCATACTCGCCCCTACGGGGCCGGAGGAGGTAAAAGGAGACTGGGAAGAGATAGGGGACGATCTTGTAGTCAGTTTGTGTTCCTGTGGTAGGTGGACGATCATTCTAAGATGCTCAATCGACAAGCCGACAATGAATCGCTGGCGATTGGAGCTCTCGAGGAGACGGAGAAGTGTTGTGTTTTCTGAGCGCCACAGTACTTGGGATACGCCCCTGGGAACGGCGTATCCCGTGGGTAATCCGGGCGGTGTTTTGAAATGTGGGTATTTTGGTAAGTGGGTACCTAAAAATTGGGTATTTAGGGCATTCTTTCTACCAAATTCACGTCAGGACTTAAAATTATGAACCTAATTCATCATTCAACAGTTCACCAACTTTCAAATGGGTCACTGAGTGGGGAAAAAAATAGTTTTTTGGAAAAATTTAAAATTTCTTTTTATTTTTAATAAAAAAATGGAGTACATATTTTTTTGCTAATCGATAGAGTATTATTTTTAAATTTAATTAAATTGTAATCATGCAAAAAATGAAAAATATTCAATAACTATTACAATATTTGTTCCCTTTGATTTATTTTAAGAGCATATGAATTAAATGGGATATGTTCAATTTTAATTTTTTATTAATTATTAATTATTAAAAAAATTCGTAGAAAATTAATCATAAATCGGAATTCGTTGATTCTGGATTTTTTGAAAGATCTTTTTATTCTCTAAAAGTTTCGTACGTTAAATTTGTTCAAAAAATATCGTTTAGAGTGTCAAAAATGTTTAAAACGGATCTAGACCTTTTCTAAGAAATTAACTATTCGTTATGATTGTTGTATGTACAACTAAAAATAAGTAAATTTCAATGTACAAATCTCTTGGAACGAATGTTCAAATGACTGAGTTGTAAGTATATAAGAATTTATATTAGTAATGACTGATTGATCATCCACAATCGATTTGTGCATTTTGACCCGGATTAAGAGATATGTGTAAGATATAAATTAATACACAAATTATAGTATCCATCTTTTGAATCCAAGTAATTTGTTTCTACTCTAGAATAAAAAAATGCTATATAACTATGTACTGTTCGAAATATTCTCAAAGTTCTATAATAAAATCAAAACTAATATCTATCATAGTGATAATGAATCTCACTTCTAAGTTAGAGGTCAAGGGTTTAATTTCCATTAGAAACAATATTTTAATCATTAATATAATATAGGAGGGATAATTTAGTAATCTCATGATAATTAAATTGTCTCACGATATATTAATAATGAGTTTTATAATATATTCAAAACTGATGTCTAGTACAGTGGTAAGGAATTTTTTTTCTAATTTAGAGGTCAACGGTTCAATTCTCTTTAAGAATATTTTTTTTATCACTTATATAATATACGAGGGGTGTCTCACGATATATTAATAATGAGTTTTATAATATATTCAAAACTCATGTCTAGCATGGTTGTAAGCATTTTCACTTTCAAGTTAGAGGTTAAGGGTTCAATTCTCATTAGAAACATTTTTTTATCATTAATATAGTATAGGAAGAGTAAATTGGTAATTTCACGTTGAATAAATTGTCTCACGAGTTATACGATAGTAAATGTTAATAAAAATCCGTGTTTAGATGTTTATCATTTTTCAATTTATTGAGCTTATGTTTGTTATTTTCATGTGAATTTAAACTTATTTGTACTATAAATTTAATATTCAAAATTTGATAGAAGCAATTGCATATTAACTAAATACATGAATAATTACAATATAAGTTACTGTCTTATAAAATGTGACATAACATGGGTTTGGTTTGTATACATTCAAAATTTTCTCATAAACGTTTTCATATTTTATAATTCCAACAATAGTATTATATGCTATTAATTTGAAATTTGAAAAAAAAAACAAAATTTTATTATAAATATTTGAAAATTGTGTAATCCGATATTGAAGTATTAAGTATTTAGATATTCTATTTTAACTCTAAAGTGATGACTTCTATTTTTATAAAATTCTTGTAGCACTAACGTTCAACTATGTGTTTTGCGATTTTAAAGAAGTGTGTACATTTATATATATATATATATATATATTCACATATTCTTATGAAAATACAATTGCATTGGATTATAAATAATTGTAATGATTAATTAGGTAAGTATTTTTAAATAAAAATAGTGAAACATTGATTAAACTAATATCTTATGTATATTAATGATCAATTAAAATTTACCCTTATATAATTATAATTTAGATATTAGTAATATATATTAGTATGGGTTAGTATTAATGTAACTATTGATAGATATTAATGTGAAAAATAAATTAAATAAATATTTATAGATATCATTGAGATTATTAAATAGATTGAATAAATATTTTATTGGTAATAATCAGAGTATTAATTAGATAAAATAAATATATTATATAGATATTAATGAGGATATTTATGATTAAATTTGTTAATAAAATCTTATTTATAGATATTAATGAGAGTATTAATTACATTGAATAAATATTTTATTGATAATAATTATAGTATTAATTAGATAAAATAAATACTCCCTTCGTCCCATTTTACATGTCCCTTTTCTAAAAAAACACGCATATTAAGGTAAAGATTAGTTGGATAATATTTTCTAACTAATACCCGTAATTAATACATGGGAAAATGAGAACAGTGTTAAGTTTGAAAATAGTTAAATTTTAGATACAATAAATGTAGTGATAGTTTTGAAAAATCACCTTAAATTTGTATAGAAAAAAGAAAAGGGATGTAAAATGGGACAAATTTATTTTTCAAAAGAGACATGTATTTTGGGATGGAGGGAGTATATTATATAGATATTTATAAGGGTATTTATGATTAAATTTGCTCAATGAAAGCCCTTTTTGGTGTATTATATATATAGTAGATAGTAGATAGATAATATATATGCCACATCAACATCCACGTCACCTGTCACATCACCTTTCCGTTAGTATACTTAACGGGAGTAACGACAGTGACCTATTTGGCATGTTTTTATTGTTTAAGTATTTGACTGAAAACTTTTTAGACTGGTAACCCAACAGAAAGTTTGTGTTTTGTATAATGATAAAATAGCTCATTAATCCGCAATGTTAGATTATCTCCAAATTCCAATCCAATTCTATATTCGTCTTGAAAAATTATTCGTTTATAATTGGAGCACTTGTTAACGAGTAGCACGATAGATGATGTTAGATTATCTCCAAATTCCAATCCAATTCTATATTTATCCTTTTACAAGAATGAAATAAGTTTACATTGATTTATTTAAAAATTTATACCAAAAATACCAACTTTTACAAATTTTTAGAGTTTTAAAAATTTTAATATTACTCTTGCATACTTATTCAGTAAAACAAATTTATATCTTATATGTTCTAACATCTTTTTAACTTTTTAACTTTTAATCTTAAAATATCATCTATAGGACTTTTTTTTTGGGGTATAAGATTTGGTGTAAATAGGTTGGAGATGATGTTAAGTACAGTAAAATTTATATAAACTAATATTGTTGGAATGTACAAATTTTATTAATTTATCAAGATTATTTATTAATCAAGGTTAAATTATACTGTCGTTGTTATGTTGGGACCAAAAATTTGCAATGAAAATATTAATTTATCATATATCGAGTATTAATTTAACAAAATTTTATTGTATGATGTAATTTTTACACCATTTTGGTGAACAATCACACGAAATAATGTAATAGTTGGAGATGCTCTTAGCCTAATCTATAACCTTTATTAATAAGCAAAACCATTTTTAATGATACTACTTTAGTTTATACCAAATTTGATTCACACCATATTGTGGTTTCATGTGGCGCCCCCAAATCCGAGGTCAAAGATTTAGGTCGTCACCTCACCATCCAACCATATCATACCTGTATTAACTTTACAACTCAACAATACATCCATCCAGACCTCAATCTTAAGCACAAACAAGTTAGAGCCTCAGAAACGATAATCAAAAGTAACACTAAATATTACATTTCATCTGTACAATCCAGAATCTTACGCACTTCCACTTATACAACTACACTTGAAGACAAGTCTTACTATTACAGTTGAAAACATATCAGACTTACTCTGTAGTATTTATCAGGAACTAAATCATCTCCGGGGTAAATCTTCTACTCCTCTTCTGCTGGTGCGGAGTTAACCGACTAAATTCTTCTCTTTCTGAAAAGTTTTTATAAGCAAGAATGAGCTACATAATGCTCAAAAAGTTCACCATTTTGAAAAATAATAATGTGGTTTATTTCGAAAACATTCCCAACTGTATGAGTATATATCTCAGATTTCAAAACATAATTGGACAATATATATGCCTGAGTTTGAATAAAACATCTATACTCACTAAGGAGCTTTAAGAATAACATATTAACCCTTTATAAGGTTCCCATTTCAATATATCGCAAGTGTGAAAATATATACATATGAGTATATCATTTTCGGCAAAACACTCTACTGTTAACATACTGTACAGGGAATACATCATTGCAAAACCTCTTTCCTTCCATTAGCTTAGAAGGTTTCTCATTCAAAAACATTTCATTCTTTGAAATAATTGCAAGAGTGCACTAACACGTTCCAATCTTTATAGAATATCTTGCAGTTCTAGATACTGCACGATGTCAATATTTTTCTTATCAAAAACCACACTATCGGCAACTTGGCACTTAGGCCCAAGAAGCAGTGTTTGAGTATTTTTCCAAAGTGGAGGATGGGACTGGAAGAAAACATAAAAACCTGACAAGGATTGACGATGATCAGTCGCCACAACCAAGTCCAACAATCCGCGGGTCTTCTCTACTAGTAGAAGGATAGAAACTACATCCGTAACTACCCTCGGGTGAAAACTACATCCGTAATCACCCTCGATGAAAACTACATCCGTAATCATCCTTCGACAACACCTGGGCCGGAATAATTGATGGACCGTCTGGCTAACGGCCGCTTAAACATCCCGGGAATCATTCGTCAACGATTCCCACACCTGCCAGAGTCCCCTTTTTCTTTTCTTTTCAAAAATCATTTTGATAGAAAATTCGAGTAGTTGAAGTTCGACCTCAGTCGACCGATAATTCTTGAAAAACGTACAAGAAGCAAAACCTGACCGGGGGTTTTCGAAAATGTTTTTGGTTCGAAAGAGTTCGAGTTTGAAAACGCCAAAGGTATCTTGGATTAGTTTTGTCTTTAGAATAATGAACAATAATTAAAAAATGATATTTTGAGATTTAATATAAACAATTAATAAAATAATTATTTAATTAAAATAAGCTTTTAATCCAAGATAGATATTTTTGAGTATTTTTAACAACGTAAAAATAATAAATACTTAAGTATACGATACTTCCCGAATGACTCTTCGGGTTTTCGCAATTTAATCACGATACAATAATATACCGCCCCCGGTCAATAGTATATTTGGACCGCTACGACCTCTATTGCTAGAGTCGTTGTCCGAAGGAAACACTTTCATTCTAAGTTCAAGGGTGTACAAACACATATGCATAAATCTCAAACTTCAACATAATCTCGTAAAGCATAAGCATATAATACGTTTGGAAGCTACAAACACAACAGTGAAAATCCTTATATATAAGTTTTGAAAAGTAAACTTGCCTTGGTTAGGGTGGGGTGGTTGAGCTTGCGACGTGGAACGAAGATGTATACATAATCAATATTCGTACGTTAGTACCTTAACAACACTACTTAATCGTAAGGTTTTAAAGGATGTTAGACCAACTTAACGACTCCAATTTGTGACAACTAACCCTCCTATATGACCATGTCATCACTTTATCACATTCGTTACCCATTCGACTCGAATCCATCCCTCAAACTTGAAACACAAGTGAGTACTCTTAAAACTACGTTAAACTAAGCTCCTAGGTGATTTTTCACTTGCGCGCACTTCGCTTTAACATTTTTATAAAATTGAAAAATACAAATTTTACTCAAATTCTTTTTGGACAGCCTTCACAACTGTATAATCTGACTACCCTCAAATTTTCATAACACTAGCATAATCTAAGGGGTCCTAACTCAGTTCACAAGTGGACAACACAGTGCAGTCTGAATTCCAGAACCACATTGCACTAATCCGGCCATAACTCAAGATCTACACATCTCCTGGGTATGAACCTTATATTTCTAGAAACTATATTCAATTATCTTTCCAACCATATAAATTAGGTCCTCGGGTGACAAGATTTAGGGGTTCAAAACCCTCTCACAAGACAGTACATACTCCAAGGATTTAACACAGCACACATCTTTTCTTAAACATTCAAGAACCCACTTTATACATCACATCTACCATCAAAACCACCAAGATTTGTCTCTATTGCATACATGGGGTTATATACACTAAGTACAAGCTTTAAAATCACATCAACAACATATAACCTCAAGATTTTCTTCATCCATAACTCCTATAACCAAGATATGCACTAAAACTCTTAGATCTAACATTATAAACCAAAAACAATCCATGACTAAGAGTGGTTAGAGTTTTATACCTTCCTTGATGTGTGTAATAGCTTTCTAAACCTTGTATAATCCTTGTATAGCCTTGGGTAAGCTTGAATAATCAAAAGAAATGAAAAAAACAAAGTTAGTAATTCAGAGTTATTAGAACCCGACTGAAAGATCATGGAAAACGAGGCCCTTACCGAGTTTTTCTGATTGAGGCTTCTAAAGGAAAGTTGTAGAGCATCTTAACAGCTTTCCAACAAGCTAAATAACACCAAATTTCATTGAGAAATGAAGGAGATATGGCCGTTTGAAAATCAGTACAGAAGCTGTCTAGGATTCTGGGCAGCTCGGTTCTTCAACTTTGGGAGGAGATTTGACTAGGCTATACTCATCATCTTGACATGAAATTTTGAGCGAATGTTCTTCATAGTATTAGGGAGCTGTGGTTAAAATATGGTGATTTTATCATGGATATAAATGGAGATATGAATTTTCTTCTTGGGAGTTTTTCTGCTAGCAGCTTGGAAAGAATGGAGAGATATGGAGTGTTCTGCTTGCTTCTTGGTTACTTGAAAGGTCAAGTGACAAAATAATGTGATATCTAGATATTATTAGAGATGTATGGCTGATCTTATCACCTTGGGGTTTGTGCAAGGAGTATTGGACAAGCTTGCTAATTGTTTTGTTTCTTGTTTGATGTGTGGTTTGAATTATGGGATGTATTATTGATATGTATATCATTCACATGTCTCCACCCTAGTCTAGTAGCCTAGGTTCAAGCCATACCTCCTTGTCCCCTAAAGTATGGTGCACATTCTTTACACTATTCATCTAGCTACTTTTTGCTTTCTAGTTTACTCTCCTAATTATCTAGTTACATGATACTTGCATGTAATATCCTTCCTTGTATTTTTATTTCTCCACCAATGGTTGTCACTTAATCCTTAATTCCTCAAAATTAATATCTCATTTCTTGAATATAATAATATATAATTCACTGCCCGGTCAAATATTACACCAGAATACAAATTGGAATTTCTGAATTCCGATCGTCTTTACATACACTTATTTGCTCCGTGAATCACTAATATGACTTCGAAATATCCATACCATGTCTTGTACATAGGGTGGCGTGAAAATTTTCTTGGTCCTCAAAATCAGTATTCATCCATAAATTACTATTCACGCATGACAAACACTATTCACGTATATACTTATTCTTAATAAGAAAAGTTTTAATTCTACCGAAAATCTGGGTTCTTACAGTCTCCCCTCCTTAAAAAGATTCCGTCCCGGAATCAGTTTAGGAATCACTGGGGTTACTCCTTTGTTTCACTCTTTTAACTTCTAGGTGGATTCTTCCACATCTTGATTTTCTCACAATTCCTTATTAGTTTGAAAACCTTGTTCCTCAGTATTTGTTCTTTTCTATCCATGATTTCCACGGGTTGCTCCACATAGGTCAAGTCTGGTTGTAGGTCCACTTGGTTGTACTCTATCACATGCCGATAGTCGGTGTGGTAGGGTCGTAACATAGACACATGAAACATATTACGAATTTGCTGCAAGCTTGGGGGCAAGACTAACTCGTAAGCTAACTTCCCAATACGCCTCAAAATCTCAAAAGGTCCAATAAACCTCAGACTTAGCTTCCCTTTCTTACCAAATCGCATCAATCCTTTCCAGAGGGATACCTTTAGCATCACAAAGTCTCACACCTCATACTCCTTTGATATCTCATAAAATTTGACAATTCGAAATAATGGGTTTCATAAAAAAAAACTAATGACTTTTACATACACTCATCTGCACCGTAAAGACGTAATATCAATTCGAAATCTCTATTTAATAATTCGTACATATCGTGATTGCAAAAATTTCTCATCTACCCATAAAATTACTATTCATCCAGGTTTCGAATATTCACGAAAATTAGGGTTATTGCAGTCTCCTCTCCTTAAAAGGATTCTATCTTAAGAACCTAAGGAAAATAGTTATGGATACAATTCCAACTTTACCTTTTCTAACTCTCAGGTTGACACTTCAACCCTTTTGTTCTCTCACCTTGGTCTCACCATCGCTTTAATGTTGTTTCTCAACGCATGCTCTCCTCGACCTGTATTCCTTATCGGTTGTTCTATGAATGAAAATTTCTATCCCGCTACTTATACGTTTCTCTACTACCTTGTTCATAGTATCCGTGTTGAGTCCTTGTATTGTTGGCCCGTGAATACTTTGTGGTCGTGTTTTATAATCTGAGACAACGTCAATACGCATGGTATTCCTCATATTCCTTGGCCTGATTAGCTCGCATGTGTTGCATCCCGTCAGCCGTTACCACTTGCTATGGATACTGTATAGTCTTCGGTATACGTGAAACCAGTTCAGCTACTATGTCCCTCGTTCATTGACTTCTTCGTAACGCAAGAAAAGCGAAACTTCTTCTTTCGCAGTACGCTTTATAAGAGACGTCCTTACGTTCGCATGGTGACGATCGTGATAACAACATTCATTTCATGGATAAGTTTTTATTCTCGACTGCCCCGTGAAACCTAAGGCACGACACTAAATATAAATTCGATCGTCTGGACAATTCTTCTTCCCTGTCCGTCAGCCACAGATCAAATTAGTACATACGCTCAATCTCTTTGTTAAATATACTTGAAAGCACCTTCAATATTCGAAGTTTAACCTTAAGTCTTTATCTGATGTATTCACTGCAGAAGTTTTATATTGCACCACCATCTCTTCCGTATATAATTCGATAATCTTCTAAATGGAAAGTCTCTCGTAGGTAAATCACTTGGTCCAACAATTATAAATCAACTAGGGCCATCTCTTGGCTTGGTCTTCGGCGACCTACTTATGAAATTCATTATAATTTTGTCCACGTTCAAGATTTCTACAGGCGGAATTAATCCACTGGATCTCTATCATTCTGCTTTTGACATGTCACGTTTGTACTTAATAGTTTGCCAATACCATTCTTCATATCCGTTTCCCAAACATTCTCTTAATTCTCTATACATCTTTGTCCTTCCCCATAATTTTGTCATTTTCCTCTAACATTATTCTTTATTGTATATACTCTATTTTCTTGGTCAATACTGACTGAATTCCAGTTTCGAATAATCCCTTCTATAGGTATCGGCCACCACACTGGCCTTTCCTGGGTAATAACAAATTTCTCCATTATACTTCCTGCTCCCTTTCATCACCTTCTCTTTCTTATGTTTAGTTCTAATATGAAGATATACTTATGGCACTTGTGGAAAACTTTCACACTTTTCTCATAAAGTTAACGTCTCAGTTTTATGCGTGAACGCCATCATGACTAATCCCAGACTCACGGTTAGTATATCCTATCCCGTAACCTTTATGTTGTTTAGAAGTATAGGCTATCATCCCCTTTCTACTGCATCAGCACACCTCTTAAACTCTTGAAAGACGCATCATCGTGACTCTCAAAGTCCTCTTTTTATCATCAAGTATAGCTAACAACGAGGTTGTTGCTAATATCTCATTTCATTCCAAAACTTTGTCCATTAATCCATAAAGGCTTCTGACTCATTAGTCCACTCAAATGATACTACCATAATTTTATAACGTTTATATTAGTGTGAAATGCTAACTTTGGCACAGTACAGAGGTCGATCTTGAGTTGGTGAAACCCGCTTTTCAACCTTATCTTTGAAAAACAACTACGCGTTTTAACTGGTCAACAATTCCTACATCTCCAGTTAGGGGTATCGATTCTCGATGGTATATGTAAGATGTCATACGCTCGTCCTCTTTCACAACTGGCGCCGATCAGTCTGAGGCCTGCATGCTGCTGCGATTCCCAATAAACTTGATTAGGTGGTAATCTCGAAGGATCATTGGGATATATCCATGCATCCATTTGCTATTAGGGGCCTTTTAAACTTTATGTCTCTCTATGTGCATCAATCCCTTTACGCTAAGTAAAGCTTCACATTCTTTCCACGATATTTCTTCCTTTCTTGTCCATCTCACTTCCATGTTAGTTTCCTCTAAGGATATGTCTTACATCGCAATCGATTTGAATTTCTTGGATCAGGAAAGGGCTTGGTAACTCCAGAATTCATTAATATAACATCCTGACAACGGTTGGTAGGAGCGTACTCCCAACCACCTCATTATTTCTTATAACTTTCCTCACACTAATATTAAAGGTCTTGTGGTATGCCCCGACATGTTATTTCTACTTTAATAATTACTCGGCATAACGCTCTGGCTGCACAATTACAACATTTGGTTTTTGATCTCATATTCGTGTAACGGTTCATAATTGTACCTCCCGTTCACCTTAGAGTAATCACTTTGAAAGGAATGGTTTCAAAATAACAAGGCCCAATAGATAATTTCAATAAGAATTCCACATTGGATGTTCCAAGAATGTTGATGGTTCCAAATACTAGGAGTCTCGATTTTCAGAGATGTAAGGATGGACAGAAAGAGTACAACAAGGTTTATTCCTTCAGGTCCTGATAATTCTGTAATATGATATCATAGAGAATGTTGCACGAGGGCAATGATTGTTGGATACAAAAGTCATAAAGACGGTCTTTATACAATTCTTACATTGGGTTGATACTTTTCCTCCTGAATAATAAGAGGAAATCTAAAGTCGCATTGATGAAGGTCAGCCAATAGAAAGCAATTCTACTCCATGACAATTAAAGAATGATGTAGTTTGTCATTCAAGTAATCAATGGTTTCAAATGAATTCTCATTGTATGAATGAAAGAATAAAATATTCAAGTGATATAAAGTCTGATACGAAGATGGGTAAGAGTTCAAGTCGAGTGGGCGACCTCACTAGGTCTCAATCAAGTTATTCATCGAACTTTCATCATCATGCTTTACCGTAGGCAAAATGCATGGCAGAATTGCTGAATAAATTAAATTGGGAGTTGGACCAGTGAAACAATAACTAGTCCTTTTCAAGAAACACTAGCAACTAGCTAGACAAAATTTTCCAAGTCCACCTGTTTGAGACATCACCACTAGCTAGGACAATTAGCTAGGTGTTCTTCACAACATTACAATTTTGACTAGTTAGAACAATCAACTAGTCATTCATATAGACATATCGACTAGCCGGTTTCGATTGGCTAGAACGAAATCTCAACATCGTAGCCACTAAAGAAACTTTAGGCTACTCGGACCATGAATTGAAATAAGAGGTTAATAAATTTGAAAAAGGAAAATACAGAATTTGAAGGGAATGTTCTAGGTATCGGAACAATCGATAACCTCTCATCAAATATTACTTATCAGTGAAACGGTCCACCCAAGGGTGCCTCCGTACACATGCTTTATCAGATCCTACAATAGAATTAAATTCGGAATACCAATATCAAAATGATATCCTTACTATGATTTCAATGTACGATGTACAATCTTAACTTGAATAGAAGAACAGAATTCATGAGGGATGTCTGGGCATTAGATCATCTGTGTCCTCGGTAATTTGTTAAATTTTTATGAGCTCAACTGAAGAGTGCAAGTATGAAAGAAGCAATCAAATATCAATATTCGTTAAGTAATATTCGTCAATTAATTAAGGAAATATTTGTTGAACATTCCTAGGATAATTGAAAGAAAGTGTAAATAGGCCTGAGCCGAACAAGATCATCATAAAATTTTGAATAGAATGTTCATGGATCAAATAAAATTACTTCGGATAAGTCCTGCTTTAGGGAAAGTATATCACTGGTTGTTATTCCACAAGTTTGAAGTAGAAAGCTAGAAGGGTTACCTGATATAAACTAATCGAGGTAACAGGGTTAATGAACAGTTTAAAATGAAGTAGTGCACTTGCCGGTAGTTACCAAAATAAGTTAATAATCATTCGTGCATCTCATTATCACCATTATGAGGGTAACTCCATCTCTTCGTCTTCTTAATACAAGACACCAACTAGTGCGTCTCTCAATCATCATCTTAAAGTCATTTATCGAGTTAGGGTTTCAAAAATATATCTGTCATTTCCGTGCCTTATCTTGAAGACCAAGCTTCACATCATTCCGGGGACACCTACTAAGTCCATGGGGTCCTACTTCATGCCTTCCGACATGAATCACAAGTGGCCAGTTCCCCTTGGGAACAGATCAAAGAGATCTCTCAGGGATCTCAGTGCAGTCCATAGGTTCAGTGGCGGGTGTGTGTATGTGAACATATACCAAAAATATTGAGGTCTACAATACATATATACATAGTCCCTGATAACATCTCTATCAAAGGATCCCACTCTAGACCCACTAGTCTTTTCTTTTGGTAGACTGTGAGATCACTGTATCGCTCGTTGCAACCATATTCAACTTCTCTTGAGTCCCTTTGTTAATTCTACTTGTTTGTTCTCTAAGTTAAACTACCATGCTCTAGCGTCCAAATCATGCATGGAATTATCTAGCACGCTCGTCTTATGATAACATTCTCGTATAACACATGTAAAATTCGCCATCAAGGGTAATGAAATCCACAACGACATAGTAACCACCTTTCAGGTAAACCCGTTACTTATCGAAAATCGGATCTTATAGCCAAAGTAAAAGGCTTTCATTATTCCAAGTACTAAGTACCTTTAATTATGTAGGGAAGTCTAATCTTCTTGATTCTTAAAATGCCACCTCCTAAACTCTGGAGGACTATGGGCCACAAAATTTATGCCAGCCTAGTCATCCGATCATATTGGCAATATCGCCTCTACCTCAGCTGCTCTTGAGATTTCGCTCTGCTTCCTATATCATTACCAATGATAGGTCATGTACGACTCTCAAACCTCTATTCATCATTCTGAAGGTCCCTAAGGATTCTATCGACCCTAGTATAATACCTCCAGTCAACACTCCAGTCCATTCTACTCACCGGTACCTCTTCCGGTAGTCCAATAATAAGTTTACTACGATCTCTTATGTCATTCTCCTACTTAGACTTAACTCTCAACACTCTCGTTTCTGAGTACTGTAACTTATCGCTCTGATACCATTTCTGCAGCGCCCCCAAATCCGAGGTCAAAGATTTAGGTCGTCACCTCACCATCCAACCATATCATACCTGTATTAACTTTACAACTCAACAATACATCCATCCAGACCTCAATCTTACGCACAAACAAGTTAGAGCCTCAGAAACGATAATAAAAAGTAACACTAAATATTACAATTCATCTGTACAATCCAGAATCTTACGCACTTCCACTTATACAACTACACTTGAAGACAAGTCTTACTATTACAGTTGAAAACCTATCAGACTTACTCTGTAGTATTTATCAGGAACTAAATCATCTCCGGGGTAAAACTTCTACTCCTCTTCTGCTGGTGCGGAGTTAACCGGCCAAATTCTTCTTTTTCTGAAAAGTTTTTATAAGCAAGAATGAGCTACATAATGCTCAGCAAGTTCACCATTTTGAAAAATAATAATGTGGTTTATTTCGAAAACATTCCCAACTGTATGAGTATATATCTCAGATTTCAAAACATAATTGGACAATATATATGCCCGAGTTTGAATAAAACATCTATACTCACTAAGGAGCTTTAAGAATAACATATGAACCCTTTATAAGGTTCCCATTTCAATATATCGCAAGTTTGAAAATATATACATATGAGTATATCATTTTCGGCAAAACACTCTACTGTTAACATACTGTACAGGGAATACATCATTGCAAAACCTCTTTCCTTCCATTAGCTTAGAAGGTTTCTCATTCAAAAACATTTCATTCTTTGAAATAATTGCAAGAGTGCACTAACACGTGCCAATCTTTATAGAAAATCTTGCAGTTCTAGATACTGCACGATGTCAATATTTTTCTTATCAAAAACCACACTATCGGCAACTTGGCACTTAGGCCCAAGAAGCATTGTTTGAGTATTTTTCCAAAGTGGAGGATGGGACTGGAAGAAAACATAAAAACCTGACTAGGATTGACGATGATCAGTCGCCACAACCAAGTCCAACAATCCACGGGTCTTCTCTACTAGTAGAAGGATAGAAACTACATCCGTAACTACCCTCGGGTGAAAACTACATCTGTAATCACCCTCGATGAAAACTACATCCGTAATCATCCTTCGGCAACACCTGGGCCGGAATAATTGATGGACCGCCTGGCTCACGGTCGCTTACACATCCCGGGAATCATTCGTCAACGATTCCCACACCTGCCAGAGTCCCCTTTTTCTTTTCTTTTCAAAAATCATTTTGATAGAAAATTCGAGTCGTTGAAGTTCGACCTCAGTCGATCGATAATTCTTGAAAAACGTACAAGAAACAAAACCTGACCGGGGGTTTTCGAAAATGTTTTGGGTTCGAAAGAGTTCGAGTTTGAAAACGCTAAAGGTATCTTGGATTAGTTTTGTCTTTAAAATAATGAACAATAATTAAAAAATGATATTTTGAGATTTAATATAAACAATTAATAAAATAATTATTTAATTAAAATAAGCTTTTAATCCAAGATAGATATTTTTGAGTATTTTTAACAACGTAAAAATAATAAATACTTAAGTATACGATACTTCCCGAATGACTCTTCGGGTTTTCGCAATTTAATCACGATACAATAATATACCGCCCCCGGTCAATAGTATATTTGGACCGCTACGACCTCTATTGCTAGAGTCGTTGTCCGAAGGAAACACTTCCATTCTAAGTTCAAGGGTGTACAAACACATATGCATAAATCTCAAACTTCAACATAATCTCGTAAAGCATAAGCATATAATACGTTTGGAAGCTACAAACACAACAGTGAAAATCCTTATATATAAGTTTTGAAAAGTAAACTTGCCTTGGTTAGGGTGGGGTGGTCGAGCTTGCGACGTGGAACGAAGATCTATACATAATCAATATTCGTACGTTAGTACCTTAACAACACTACTTAATCGTAAGGTTTTAAAGGATGTTAGACCCACTTAACGACTCCAATTTGTGACAACTAACCCTCCTATATGACCATATCATCACTTTATCACATTCGTTACCCATTCGACTCGAATCCATCCCTCAAACATGAAACACAAGTGAGTACTCTTAAAACTACGTTAAACTAAGCTCCTAGGTGATTTTTCACTCGCGCGCACTTCGCTTTAACATTTTTATAAAATTGAAAAATACAAATTTTACTCCAATTATTTTTGGACAGCCTTCAAAACTGTATAATCTGACTACCCTCAAATTTTCATAACACTAGCATAATTTTAAGGGGTCCTAACTCAGTTCACAAGTGGACAACACAGTGCAGTCTGAATTCCAGAACCACACTGCACTAATCCGGCCATAACTCAAGATCTACACATCTCCTGGGTATGAACCTTATATTTCTAGAAATTACATTCAATTATCTTTCCAACCATATATATTAGGTCCTTGGGTGACAAGATTTAGGGGTTCAAAACCCTCTCACAAGACAGTACATACTCCAAGGATTTAACACAGCACACATCTTTTCTTAAACATTCAAGAACCCACTTTATACATCACATCTACCATCAAAACCACCAAGATTTGTCTCTATAGCATACATGGGGTTATATACACTAAGTACAAGCTTTAAAATCACATCAACAACATATAACCTCAAGATTTTCATCATCCATAACTCCTATAACCAAGATATGCACTAAAACTCTTAGATCTAACATTATAAACCATAAACAATCCATGACTAAGAGTGGTTAGAGTTTTATACCTTCTTTGATGTGTGTAATAGCTTTTTAAACCTTGTATAATCCTTGTATAGCCTTGGGTAAGCTTGAATGATCAAAAGAAATGAAGAAAACAAAGTTAGTAATTCGGAGTTATTAGAACCCGACTGAAAGATCATGGAAAACGAGGCCCTTACCAAGCTTTTCTGATTTAGGCTTCTAAAGGAAAGTTGTAGAGCATCTTAACAGCTTTCCAACAAGCTAAAGAACACCAAATTTCATTGAGTAATGAAGAAGATATGGCCGTTTGAAAATCAGTACATAAGCTGTCTAGGATTCTGGGCAACTCGGTTCTTCAACTTTGGGAGGAGATTTGACTAGGCTATATTCATCATCTTGACATGAAATTTTGAGCGAATGTTCTTCATAGTATGAGGGAGATGTGGTTAAAATATGGTGATTTTATCATGGATATAAATGGAGATATGAATTTTCTTCTTGAGAGTGTTTCTGCTAGCAGCTTGGAAAGAATGGAGAGAAATGGAGTGTTCTGCTTGCTTCTTGGTTACTTGAAAGGTCAAGTGACAAAATAATGTGATATCTAGATATTATTAGAGATGTATGGCTGATCTTATCACCTTGGGATTTGTGCAAGGAGTATTGGACAAGCTTGCTAATTGTTTTGTTTCTTGTTTGATGTGTGGTTTGAATTATGAGATGTATTATTGATGATATGTATATCATTCACATGTCTTCACCCTAGTCTAGTAGCCTAGGTTCAAGCCATACCTCCTTGTCCCCTAAAGTATGGTGCACATTCTTTACACTATTCATCTAGTTACTTTTTGCTTTCTAGTTTACTCTCCTAATTATCTAGTTACATGATACTTGCATGTAATATCCTTCTTTGTATTTTTATTTCTCCACCAATTGTTGTCACTTAATCCTTAATTCCTCAAAATTAATATCTCATTTCTTGAATATAATAATATATAATTCACTGCCCGGTCAAATATTACACCAGAATACAAATTGGAATTTCTGAATTCCGATCGTCTTTACATACACTTATTTGCTCCGTGAATCACTAATATGACTTCGAAATATCAATACCATGTCTTGTATATAGGGTGGCGTGAAAATTTTCTTGGTCCTCAAAATCACTATTCATCCATAAATTACTATTCACGCATGACAAACACTATTCACGTATATACTTATTCTTAATAAGAAAAATTTTAATTCTACCGAAAATCTGGGTTCTTACATTTCACCTTAAAATCCTATTTCCCATAAAAATTTATATTGTTTTTTAAAAAAATAAAATAAAATTCTATTATAATTATAACTTTTTAATACAATTTAATCGAAAAAAACCTATAAATACAGGATAACGTGCTTATCTATAAGAAGCGAAATTCATTTTTATTGATATTTTGGTACCAAATTTGGTTTCACCTTTATTTTGACCTTAGATTCCTATTTTTCCAAAGATTTTATATTATTTTTAATAAAATATTTAAATTCTGAAATGTTATTATAATTGTAATTTTTTTATTTTAACTTTATTGAGTTCACAAATAATGTATCTATCGGAATAATATACGTTTTTAGGTATATATCAAATTCATGTATTTTTTTATACATAAAATTTTTAATTTAATTTGTTGGGAAATAATATTTTAGGAATGAAACCAAAATAGTGTGCGAATCGAAGGGTGATGGCCTAAAATGTCCCATTTTCAATTTTCATGGTCCTCTCTACCCCATTTTAGAAATTCGGCCCTAAATACCCCACAGATACGCTATTTCGGGCTCCGTATCAGATGTTGCGCCATTTTGTTACACACATTTAGCCCCTGTTGCGGCATTCCGTATTCAGTATCAGGGGCTGATACGCAATACCGTCATGCGTATTAGGCTAATACGCAACCCGAAAATGCGCAACAGTACATATTTTTGAAAAACTAGTCACGCTTCACAAAACAGCACATTTGAGGGGTAGATGAGGGCTAAGTTTTTGTGGATGGGGTATTTTGGTGATTATCTCCGAACGAAATTTGATACAAAATAGTACCACTGAAAATAAGTTTTGCTTATTAATAAAGGTTACTCCCTCCATCCCACTTAATTCTTTACCCTTTTTTTACACTTTCTGGCACGCATTTTAAGGTGCATTTTAAGGATAGTTCCATAACTTATTTTAAACTTTTTTTGTATAAAAATATATACATTATATTTTTATACAAAAAAAAAAATTAAAAATAAGTTATAGAACTACACTTAGGGTGTGTTTGGGATTGCTGTTGCTGTGTGTAACAACAGCTTATTTTTGAAAAGCAGCTGAAAAGGTGTTTGGTAAAATTTAAAAGTTGCTTATCTGAAAAGTGCTTTTGGCCTAAAAGTTGTTTTTAGAGAAAGCAGGTTCCCCCATGCTTTTGAAAAAAAGCTGTTTTTCAGTTTTTGAGGAAAGCAGTAGCTGATTTCAACATCAAACCTCATCAAAAACATTATTTTTAAAATATTTTTACATCAAAACATGCACATATCAAAAATATTACCAAACAGTCTTCAGCTTTGTACACCAACACTTTTTTTACCAGTACTTTTTTTAACAGCACATCAATTTTTAACAGCAATTCCAAACAAAGCCTTAAAATGCACCTTAAAATGCGTGCCAGAAACCTCATTCTGAAAGGTAAAGTATTCATTGGGACTGAGAGAGTATTATAGAAATAAATTCCTTATAAATAATGTAATTATTTGTAATAATTATCGATTAATTTAAATAAAAAATTTTGAGCCAATATTTGCACGGGTTTACGCCGAACCAAGGTAGCCTCTTCTACTCTCCAACTCTTCTCCTCTAGTGATATTTTTAAAAGAGTGATTATGATTTATGGGGCACTAGCCAGTAGCCACTGAGCTCATACAGACTAAACATGACCCAAGAGATTAAGGGCCCTTTTGAAGTTCACATTCATTGAGTCATACACATCAAACGGGCTCAGAAGAATAAAATCAAATGGGCCAAATACTTTCAGCTTAAAAGCTACTAGAATTTTTAGTAAACTTTTTGCATGGCCCATAAGGGACGAACTGCACCACAACTATGCCAGTCATTTTAAGAAATTGAACTTTGACTATAAAAGTTTTTTTTTTTTCCCTGAGGGAGACTATAAAAGTTAAATAGAAGTATATTTTTCATTTTCAGGGAAAAAAATAATTTTCAGATTATACATTTGACGCGAATCTTTTAGATTTCTGGTTCCAAATTATCCAAGACTTCTTGAATAGTCAAGATCTTTCATATGAAGGTACACGTCCTATTTAAATTGTTACTCTTGTTCTAAAGTAAGATTCAAACTTTAGGAGACAAAGCACAGTAAAGTTATTTTAGTTTCTCCTGACAAAAAAAATGTTATTTTAGTTTCTTTTATGATGGATCATATAATTAAACTAGCATGATAATATAATAATTCATAGAATTTTTTCGTATTAGTCTACTTTACGTATTTCGATCTATTTAAGATGTTATAGTTTCAAAATATTATTAGATTCTGAACCGCGAAAGTTATATTTTTAGTTATGTTTTGTCAGTATAAAAAGAATGACCGACTGAAATCTATAAGTAAGAGTTAATTAAATGCCAAGTATTACCACAATAATCTTGTTGTATTGAAATACATGAGAAAACAGCTGGCTTATTTATTTTGAGTGGATAAGAATTAAATATTATGTTATTTCTAATTTAATATTGTAAGAAATAATGTAATGTGACGAAAAAATAAAAGTAATAGAGTCATATAGTTCTGCTAATAAAATCTCAGCACATATTTCCAATTTTGGATTTCAGCGCACATTTCCAATTTTGGATCCTTTTCTCCGACCAATTTCGGAAAACAAGGAGAATAACAAATTTATTCTAATAGTTGTGCACGTTCAAAATAAATATGTGATGTGTGATTTTCTAAGATCATGGTATTTGACCATAGCAGATGTATCCTTTCAATAGCAAATTGACCAAAACAAAATCTTTTCTTTAAATACATTGTACTATATATCTATTCTCAGAAGTGAACTTTCAAAACCCCAAGGTAATATCTCAAATTTCAAGACAATCCATATTTGGACATGTACAAATTCAACAAAATACACGAGTAACTAAAATTAAAGTGTCATAACTCATAATGGGTTTTTAAAATGAGATGTGTTAATGTATGCACCGAATGAATTATGTTGTAAAAGTTCATATGTACAATAAAATTCAATCTATGAAAATAAGATAGACATAACTACGATAATGAAGCATCCCGAATATCATTTTAATTTCAGGTAACAGCAAAATGATAGTCGAAAAATAAAAAAATACACATACCACATCCGTGATCATAAGACATTGTATATATCGGCAATTTTCGAGTTTATTAGTCTCACACCGGGTTGCAACCCGCATTGAAGTTTAAAATTCAAGTGAAATTGGTATATTACTATCTTATATATGGTTGTAAAACTCATTTTGTATGAAGTTAATAACATTAGCATATTGCGAAAATACTGCAAAAATAAAGTGCGAGGGACAATAGATATCAAAACCATATTGACATTTTTTTACCAAATCCAAATCCCATATGTAAATTATTTCTTATTTTTAATATTTTAATCTATTTTGTTAATCAATCTATAAATTACCCGATGATAATAGGATTAACCGATATAGTGCAAATATAATTAAAATAAAATATTATACTGATATCGAGTATAAATATGCTTTACACCTTATTTATCATTTTTTGTATTCTGGCCATTCGACTAATATAGACATAATTGTTAAAAGAGAGAAATATTATAATAAATTTTTATATATCTATTTTTACTTCCGCCCGTTTACCTACTTGAGATAACTTCTACTAATTTTCCGTCACCTACCGCCTCACTTCGATTTTTTTTTTTTACCAATTTTCGGCCACCTCAGTACCTTTCATACATAAAATAAAATATTACAATGATACCGAGTAAAAATATGTTATACACTTCATTCATCAATGTAACAATTTAATAATAAACATAATCTGGCCATTTGACTAATATATAGATATAATTGTTAAAAAAGAGAAATATTATAATAAAATTTTATAGATCTATTTTCACTTCCGCCCGTTTACCTACTTGACATAGACGTCTACTTATTTTTCGTCACCTACCTCCTCACTTTAATTTTTTTTTTAACAATTTTCAGCCATTCAGTACCTTTCTTAATTCTGACTTCGACGACATCATATTTGTCAATTTATATTTTCCATCCCTGACCACCATTTTTTACTATTATATGTGCAAATATTTTAATGATTTTATCCCGAATAAATCATAAAAATAAACGTGAGCATAAATTTATGAGTATATGAATGACATAGTTTTAATTATCAAAATTCAAATGATTAAAATTAATAAAAATAATGTGGGCAATTTTATCTTGAATAAATTATAAAATAAATATTGCTAATAGGTGAGTTATTTGAGCATGTAGTGAATGAGTTTAAAAAGTTGCACAAAGAAGTGATTTGGTTTAGTGGTTGAACATGTGAACATAAAGTTACAAGTGTTGGAAGGTCGTGGGTTCAATTCCTTCCAATTTCAAAATTTTTAACATTCATTTAAATTTAAGGACAAATTAGTAATTTACTAAATAGGCACAAAATCCATGTTGGCTTATAGATATAATATAAAGGATTATGATGCAAAGTCGCTCAAAACGGTCATAAATTTGGTGCAAGTCAACAATAAAAAAATGAAGATAAGTGTCGATAAAGTCTGATGGCAATATTTACACAATTATTCTCTTCCACTTTCTCCCTACTTTTCGAAAACGGATTCTATCAAAATAAAGAAACAATTTCAACCAGGTTTATCGTATTTGTAAAGTAGAATTCACAAAGTAAAAAAAAAAAGAAAAAGAAGCGATAGGAAGTGCTTCATAATACTAAGTGGAAATTTGTTATCATTGAGTTCAAATTTTCAGTTATTTCTTAAATTTTCGACTACTCAAATCCCATAAAAAACACATCACTAGTGTTTGGAATTGGAAATTACCGTTGTTGATATGAGAATTAATGGTTTAGAGATAAACCTACACAATTAGTGATTAATTTTACGGCTCGAGTTTTATGAAATAATAGGATCTTGAGGAATTTTTCTTAACAGGCATTATGTTCGTGTTATACACACTATTTTGCTTTATATAAATAGTTAAAAGTTATTAGAGCATCTCCATCCGTATTAGTTAAAATGGTTGGCTAAAATGATATAAAATATTGATTATATAAAATTTGTTGAACCTGTAAGGTGTTGTGCTCCAATGAGATTGGTTATAATCGTTAGGTATATTTTAAAAATAAAATGTAATTTTTATTTCAAGTTGTTATAAATAGAATATATTATTATTAATATGGTAACAGATGATGTGTTATTTTACTACAGGTCTCTACAATTCTCTACATATTCGACAAATATAGCCAATATAATCGTGTTGTCTAAATTTATAGACAAGAGAAACGTACCTTTGGAGTGAACATTTTTTTACAAATTATGTATAATTGTTATTTAAGGTATGCCGACTAATATTTTAGCTGGAGATTCTTAGAGCATCTCCAACCACCACCATCTCTTAGGTAAAAAGTCTAGGTGGCACTATAACTAAAAAATATACCCCTCCAACCACAAAACCTGTTAGCAAAAATTATAGATATCCTTTATTTCATCTTCTATATCTGTTGAGTCTGTAGCCATTATCTAAAATATCCACGTCACTTTTTTTACCTTATTTAAATTATATCCATGGTGAAGTAACGATAAAGGTGAACCAAAATAATAATAAAATACTGTTTTTGAATTATAACTAACCATTATTGCTAACACCATTGGAGCAAAATGTGTTACAGCTTCAGCAAATTTTAGCTAACACTTATTTTAGCTAACCATTATACCTAGTAGCGTTGGAGATGCTCTTAGATGCCCTAATTTACTTGTTCGAACCTGTTTCTTGACACCTTGGTAGTGTGTTTCTATATTCAAGATGGATGGACTCTTTGAAGATGCTGGAAAGAGGTATGGATCAAACACTAAAACAGACTCAATAATTTCCGTAATTTTCGCTTAAAATCAAATGGGTACATCACACATATCAAATGCTAAGCTTAGTATTAAGGAGGTCCAGTGGCCAAAGTGTCGAGTATAACCGACTTAAATCATGACAAATGACCAATAAATTTGTTTTGTTAAACAAATAAAGCAAGTGATTGTATGTGCATTACTGTGATAACAACTGAATGAGAATAACAGCTATGAGTGAAAGCTACTTACTCGCATGGCTCACATTATCTTAATTCTATTTGTGGAAAAACATCATTAGACAACTAATCCCTCCTCCATAATTATTTTCCAGCTCTACTCTTTTGAAACATTAGCACAATATGTACTCTTCCTCGCAATAAGATTATGTAATTAATCGATTGTATTAGTACTAATTAAATTAATTACGGGTCCAGCTAAAGTAACCATTGAGTTCAATTTAGTGATGCTAGAAAATCACAGCCAAACAACATCGTCCACGTGTACGGCAAAATTGATGAGATTTTAATTTGTAACCGCATTGAAGGTTTTGTTGGTAATTATCAATTAATTTTGGTTGTTTAGCTATAATTATCAGAAATGAGAAAGCCTTTTCTTTTGCTATAAAAAACAAGACTCGGATTAAGACTTGATTGCAAAGTGTCGATGCTAATACAGTATAGTCTTGCAATCGATTAACATACAAAACATATAGCTGGTGCAATTTGATTTTTTGGTTACCAACTGCTAGATGAAATTTCTTCAACGTTTGATACGCATGCTCACGCAAAATTATTTTAGTGATACGAGATCTCATCAAGCATGGGCTTTTTCTGCTAGTTATCAAGCATAGTTTTGTTGTTATTTGTTATTTTATTCAATAGTATCCAAGTATTTGCAGAAATTTAATTAATATTTTAAATTAATGTTTAACTGATCTATAAAATATCTATGTTTCATCATGTATGCATATATGTAACTAACACAAGCTAAGTGTAGTACTAATTGGATGCTACTTGAATATCTTTAAGAACAATAAGGAACTATTTTCTCCTCTTTAGTTTTTGCTTTCTAGTTTTGTGACCTTGGCTTGACAGGTAAACACCAACTACGGTATTGTGTACGCGACATTACCACTCATGTCGATTGAAATTCGGAAGTAGCATGCATTCATACATCACTCGTCAATGAATTTTCCTTTTCTGTTGAAAACGTTTAATACATTTTATCATAAAATTGATTTTGTCAAAATAAATTTTATCCTATATATAATGAGTATAAGGTGGATATCTGATTTTTAATATTATCGCAAAATAAATATTAACCATTAGATTTAAATTTTAATTAACGTTCTAGATTAGTTCTAGATTATGTGCTATTATTTTGATACTTAAATAAAAATAACATAAGGAATACTTAATAAATACTAATAACCCTAATCCTGTCCAAAATGATATAGAACTTGGGTAGAGCGTAGACGCGGCCACAGCACAAATTATAGTGAAACATAACTCATATGTACAAATAATCTAATTTTTGTAAAATAATTTATATAGTTTAATTTATTGAAATATAAATTTATATGTATATATATATTTATATATTGTAAATATTATTCAAATAAAGTAATTTTCAAAAACCTAAACTTTTTACATGAGAGGAATATTATTTAAATAAAATAATTTTCAAAAATCTTCATATTTATGTGAATAATGATTCTCAAATAATTCTAAATTGGATTCGTATTAATATTATATAATAGAATAAATTTATAAATATTAGAGTGTTATAATTCAAAAATAAAAGTTGGTCAACAAAATTATAACTGATTTAACATAATAATTTCAAAAAACCATTTATAAATATGAAATTAAAATCCAAATTTCAAATTTATACACAGATGCAGAATATAACATTTTATACTTATATTTATTTTTGTTATAAGTATTTTAAGTATTAAAAATTTTATAATAATTAAATAGGTTAAAATTTTTAAAGATAAGAAAAATAGTTAGGTCTATTAAATTAAACTAGCTTTAGAACCAGGGTAAGGCACGGGTATACTCTAGGCTCACTTGTTGTTAAATTACATAAATATTTTAAAAAATAGAATTTGGCATAAAATATTGTCAAATTATCCTCTCATTCAATGGTGGAGGCCTAAGAGCATCTCCAAGGGCCCATAACCCTTACCTATATCTGAGACAGCTGGACACATTTAGGGTTTCCTCTAAAAAAATACACTCCAATGATTTGGTCCCTTCCCAATACATTTTAGGGGAGAAAAAGTAGGACCCTAGTGCACACCCCTATATTGCCAGGTCATCTCCTGCTGCTACAATCTCCCTCCAGCCGTTGTTTTTTTTGGATACTTTTAAAATAGGGTACCAATATAGGGAATATCATTGGAGTAAAACAGTTTTTTGAACCCCTATATTTTTAATAATCATTATTTTAGGGGACAAGGATATGAAAGGTCATTGTAGATGCTCTAAGCGGCTAAGCCTCAAGTTTATTATAAAACTACAATTGTTTATATAGTCAATTCCTAATCAATAATAACGAAAATTAATATAATATAAGGGACCTCTCCCAATTTCGCTAATCATAATTGTAAAGGCAACCCTTATATATCATTATGATACACGTTAACAATATATATTGTTTGTAAAATATACATTCTTCCATTTTATATGAGGATTTACATTCGTACCGAATGTTATTCGTAAGAAATATACCTTGGAAGTGTCTTGTAATTTAATTTTGTGATAATTAATTTCATCAACATGATAGTTAGCCAGCTAAAATTTTGGTAGGTTTATTATTTTTTTTTTTTTTGCTAAAAATGAATCAAAATATATATTTGACAAGACTATGCAAATATTGTCTGGGCACTATCTTAAAATTATGTTTTCGAGTCGTACATAACGAACGTTCTATAAATACAATTTTTCTATTTTAAAAATAAAAAATGTATCTGAATATGTTCTTGATAGTTAATTTTATCAATAACGTGATAGTTACCTAAGTAAAATATAACGAAACTTTGATAAATGAGTGAAATATTTATTTAAGGAAATCATTTATTTATTGATAAATGATTATATCATTCAATTATTGATAAATAAATATATTATTCAATTGTTGATAAATGAGTAATTATTCATTTAGACAATAATTTTACTATTTTTAATGATAACATTATTTTTTATCATAGTGGTAAGGAATCTCACATCTAAGTTAGAGGTCAAGGGGTCAATTCCCATTAGGAACATTTTTTTTATCATTAATATAATATAGGAGGGGTAATTTAGAAATTTCATGATGATTAAATTGTCCTACGATATATTAATAATGAGTTTTATAATATAATAAAAATTGATGTCTAGCATAGTGGTAAGGACTCTCACTTCTAAGTTAAAGATCAACAAAAATATTTTTATCATTAATATAATATAGGAGTGGTAATTTAGTAATTTCATGATGATAAAATTGCCTCACGAACCCCCAATTGTGCTATTAGAAATTTTTTAAATTTTAATAATTAGATCGATATAATAAATAAGCCTTTTCATAGAAAAATTAAGCATACACATTTGTTTAAATTAAAATAATTATATTTTTTAATAATAGATTAGTAAAATAATTATATCTATTAAATTATTAAATTATAAAGATAGTACTACAAATTTGTATAAATATGTAGGTCGAATTACAAAAATTTTAGATTATGTAACAAAGCAAGAGTACCGAAACACTATTTACATTTATGTAAAATAAGTAGGTGGAAATCAAATCAAAATTTAAATATCAAAGCTGAAGTAAAAAAAATCCAATATTTTTTATTTGAATTTGATCTAAGAAATAGAATAATATATCCTAAGAAAAGAAGTCAATTATTTTATCATATCATATACTTTATTATGATTTTTATTAAATGAATTTGATTGAAGAAACTTAGTTATACATAACATCATTATTTTTTTAAAAAAAATGGCCGACATCAACCAAAGTATTTGATACACTTATTTTAATGACTAATTATAAGAACATGAATTTGGGATTAAATACATTGAGAACCACGTCGTGCCATCACCTCTAGTCACCACATACACATCCAAGCCATCACATTTGGACATCACTAATATCACACTGTTGGAACCAATTTTCTGCGGTCGACTAATCGAGTCCTTCGGTGTGCCTGTAAATGAGAAGAATGTGAGGGATTGTCTCCCCGATTCACCTCCGATGTGAGAATCAGTTAAACTGGTCCTTGAAAGGTAAAATGAACGTACAAGAGCTTATGAATTTTTGTGCATCGAATGAAGTGAATCCTAAAACCTGATAACTGTTCCTCTTTTGTATCCCCTCTGACGGGGCATGAATGCCTGGAAGTGTGTTAGTAGGGACGTGTCCCACGTTCTGAGAGAGTAACAACAGATTGGACTGTCGCTCGTGAGTTGATCAAGTCTCTTTGGGCCTCCTTCGGTGTAATCGTATTGGGCCTTCAGCATGACCCAGTTTAGTTCGGCCACACCAACAGGTCCCTAGGCTTCGTTCGGAGGGAATCCTCTGGGCAGAGACCAAAGTCTAAGGCCCATCTTTAAAATTACTCCTCGAAGTCCGTGCTTCGGGATAAGCATGCCAGGGATATCACATTTCGAGGGAAGATGCGTCTTTTTTAATGCCGACAGGTATTAGTATCTCGAGATCCGTGCTCCCATCCTGTCCGTTGAATTTTGAACGTCTTTTGTCCAAACGCGCTATCCTCTATTTAAGTCCAAAACTCTTCACATTTTCACTTTCAAGCAAACAAAAATACAGGGGCCACATCCTTCCCTCCGACTTAGGGAAATCGGTCCAGATCTATGTAGGGGCCTTCTCCAGCTAGGGAAATTAGCCCAGATCTATGCTGGATCCTCATCCTTCCCGCCGACCGGAAAATATATGATAAGGTGCAGACGGTGGATGCCTGTACTAAGATGTTGGGGTTCCTCTCTACGGTAAACTTCTCACCTTCGAATTTGTCTTCTTTGTTCCCTTTGATATATGACATTTGCCTTGGCTTTATTTCAGGTTGTTCCCTGGGTCGTAGTGGTCACCGATAGAGTGCAATATATGCAAAAATTCGCTTTCAACAAGTTAAGAAATTGGAGACTTGGGTGGTCAAGGCTGAAGAGGGTCTTCGTAACTCGGCTTCTAAGCTAGAATAGGTGTCCGGTCAAGCTGCATCATTGGCTAATGAATGGGACATTCTAAAGAAGAAGCTGGAAGAGTTAGCCATTTTAAGGACCCGGGTCTTCCGGAGGAACGACCAGCTGAAGGACTCTAGGAAAGCCATTCGAAAAGGCAAGAAAATCCTTGACCAGACCGAAGATAAGTGCTTCCAGATGGGCTGTGACGAAGCTATTAGGAAGGTCCACACCTCTGGCCTTGTCCAAACCCTTGACCAAACCTCTGGTCGTTTCTTTCGATGAAGATGAGGAGCTGTCCGAATAGATTAAATTTTAATTTGTACTTTTCACCTTTGGGCTTTGAAATTGTGCCTTCGTGTTTTGTTACAGTTAACTTTGCCTTCGGGCTCTTTATGCATCTGTATTCATTATTTTGCCTTGCTCTTTAGTTCTATTTTTACTTGGTGTAATTTCTTTTTATGCATTTTCGGTGCTTCCCTTAGCATAATTTGCTATATTTTTATGTATATTTGGTTTTACATACCTTTGCATAATTCATCTACAGTTTATTCATCTTTGGCTTTATTTGCCTTAACGTTATTCATTATCTTTTTATGCTTTTCCAGCCTCGTTGCCCCAACATAATTTAATTTATTTTTTTCTTGTATTTGGCCTTAGCCTAGCTTATCTATGTATCTTCAGCCGTAGCTTGGCTTATCTGTGCATATTCGGCCGTATCCTAGCTGCCCCCCCAATATTTCAGGGGTTGGCGAAAAGTTTAGGTCCTATTCGGTCGGTAAGAATATTGTTCTCCAGGTCTTAATTATTTGTCAATTAACTTAAATACGAAAAAAATTATAAGGACTCATGTTTCGTTTAGTCGGTCCCAAGAATGAGTCCGTTAAGCCTATTTAATGTACCTAAATCACATGATCACTGATGTACTTTGGCCAATAATAGTAGACATATAATTGAAGCAAACAATCTTTCATTAATTGCAGCATGGAACGCATACATTGTATAAATACAGATTTGTGCTTTTTTGGGGATACTGAATGAACTACTGACATTAACTTGCATAAAACAAAGTGCAATACTGAATTAAAAATAACAAATGTGAGCTTTCAGTAAGTTTACTGGTAGAATCGACTAAGGCGGGCGGCCTACGAAGTGTTTTTGACGAGGCTTCCATCCGAATGAGCGAGCTTGTATGTTCCTTGCCGAGCCACCTCCATCACAGTGTAGGGACCTTCCCAATTAGGCATAAGTTTGCCTTGTTTGGTTGGCATAGAAGTGGTCAACTCCCAAGTACAAGATCTCTGACTTGGAATGACCTCTACTTCACCCCAGAATCATAATATTGGGCTGCCTGAAGCTTGTACTTGACATTTCTTTGGTGGACGGCCTCTCTTTCTTCCTTAAGTAAGTCCACATTAGCTTAGAGTCCAAACTTGTTAGTCTCCACATTGTACACCTTGGTTCGGTAGTGTAATATCCCGTAATTTTTATAATAATAATAATAATAATAATAATAATAATAATAATAATAATAATAATAATAATAATAATAATAATAATAATAATAATAATAAAGAATAACAAAATTAAAAGGATTAAAATTAGATAATGATTAGGAATTGAAAATTAAAATAAAATGATGGGCCTAAAATTTGGATTAGATTTTAAAATGAATAATAGTAGGTTTGGCTTTTGTACCGCTATATAAACATCTTACTCTTCTTCCTCATCTTTATTATCAAAATTCGTAGGGTTTTTTCAAGCACAAATAAGTTGGCTTGTAAAATTCGTACAAAATTCAACGTAAGTTGGAATTCGTCGATTCTAGTCTTGTTGGAAAGATCTTTTCATTCTTTACAAATTTTTTTCTTTGAGTTTTTCAAGAAAATATCGTTTAGAGGATCAAAAAGTTTAAATAAAAGTCAGGTCAGAATTGGATACATGGTTTAGGATAATTTGGATTCTTTTTTTTTCCGTGTAAAGTTAAGTTTCTGATCGTTCTTTCTAGTGTTTTTAAAACTATGTGTTATGTATGTATATTTGATTACTAAAACTAAGGCTAAGTGATTATTTATTTTAAATTGATCTGTGTCATCGTATATGTGTAATGTGTAAGCAATAGTCTTGGAAATCTGATTTATGCCATGGTTTGCGGAAATAAGAATAAGGACCGAGTCACCGGGTTGTAATGACAGTTTTCTGAAAATTTAGGACCGTTATCACCGGGTTGTAGTTGTCGTGGTATGAATGTAGGATTTAAGATTTGTTGTTATGTGGTTTCGTATCGTATCGAATAAGAATATGTGTATCGAAATGATTATTTTTTGTATCGTATTATGTCGTATTGATTATCTTGTATAATACGTGTATACGTGTTACTTGGCCTTACTAGTTGGATCAATTGGTTACTTGCTGGGCTGTATAGCTCATTACTTACAATTTTCAGGTTCGGTGTAAGATCGAGTGGGATAACATTGGAATTTAAGGATCTTAGGTTCGGAGTAGATCGTCTTCGTTAGCTGCGCTTTTGTAATAGTTATCTTTGTAATAGACTTTTGGATTAAGAAATTACATTTTTCTTTTAGTTTTGCTTTATAATTAATAATCCAAAAAGTCGGGCTGTTACATAGCTGCTGTTCTTCGGGGTCTAGGCATCGAAGAAGTGGCTGTGTGGCTGATCTTCTAAACATTCGGCCCCCAAACAAAGTGTAACTTGCCGACCGATGTTTCACTTTCTATGATTTCATTCGGTCTAATGGTAGAGTGCCTTTCTCGATAAATGCTCTGATCGGTCTAATGGTAAAGTGCCTTTACCAAAGCCGTATAAAGATTCCTCATGACATGGCTCTAACTGCTCACCTCCCAAATTCATCTTGCAATAAGTTCGGTGATAAAGAATGTTCACCGAACTACCTTCGTCTACCAGCACTCTCCAAATCTTGTTCTCCCCAATTATAGGGTTGATGATAAGTGGGTTTTCATGCTTTTATGATTAAATTTCCAACCTAGATTTAATGACCACGAACTAATTTTTTTAATCCGAGTAATAGTAATAGTAATAGTATAATAATATTGAAAATAAAAATCTCTAGGAGATTAAAGAGGTGTTTTTTAGCTCTGAAGGATGATAGTAAGAACTGGTTGTGGATTACTTGTATTGTTGTGTATGTTAAGAGTAGTTTACTTGAATGTATAACTTATGCTGGCATTTTCATACCAGATAGGAGCTATTGTTTGATGACAAGTTCATTTGATCTTTAGAAGTTTTAGGGGTGGTGCATTGTAGACTCCTCTACTCTGCTATTTTTTAGCATTAATAAATAGCAATTTTGAATTCTGAAATCTGAATGCCAGAGTCTCACATATGCTTGGTATTCTTGATGTATGTACTTTATTTCTCTATAATTTCGCAACTGAACGAATTAGTTGTACGACTATGGTCATTTTACAGTTATAGAACTTTACACTATTTAGATTTGTATTGTCAGCGGTAGGAAGTACAAAATATTATATATCTTGCCTTACTCTTTGGATGACATTGCATACAAACACTAATAAACTTCTACGTTTAAGGTAACACATGCAGATTTCAAGAAGGCCAAAGATAAGGCCATGTTCAAGAAGAAGGAAGGGGTCCTAGAAGGGCTTTACATGTGAAAATTCTTGGTTCTTGCAGACAAATTAAATCATTTTTTATATCATTTCGGCTATTAGCTTTTAATATAACAGTAGCATTGTCATCCTTAAAAGGAAGGTCTTATTCGAAACATGTAGTTTCAACAGAATCACTAATGCAGTACGCTAATAAATTTTGAACTTGGATAGGCTAATGGTTTTAAAATATGTACATTTTGGTGCATGAACTGGATGGACCAAATGCAAGAATAGTAGACTATTTTGATGTGACATCCGGAACAAGCATTGGTGGCCTGGTAACTGCAATGCTCGCAGCTCCTGATAAAGATAACCTACCTCTCTTTGCTGCTAAAGACATTTAACAAATTTTATGGTTTATAATTACGACCCATAATTTTGTAGATAGAGTAATATTAGTTTGTGAAATTAAATTATTTTGTGTAAATTGACATATTGTCAAGTTATGTAATATATATATCATATTAATGTTAATAAGATCTCATTGGTGTGTATAAATCTTGTATTGTTTCATACAGCTTGTATTATATAACGGTGTTTGTTGGTTTGGATGAATGTTACAAGAATTGCATTTTTTATTTTAATTTTTTAAAATTGACTTTATTCGTCGATTCTTTAAAAGCCGACACCTTTAAATATACTTTCAGCTTCGGTTGTTTTAATGACCGACGTCTATAACAGACTTTCAGCGTTGGTACTTTAAATGCCAACACCTTTAACTAGACTTTCAATGTCGGTTCTTTAAATGACCGATGCCTATAACAGATTTTCAGCACCGATCATTGAAATAACGGACGACTATAATAGGCTTTCAGCATTGGTTGTTTAAATGACCAACGCCTATAACAGACATTATGCGTCAGCATTATCAGTAACCGACGCTATAGCAAATTTTATGCGTCACCAACTTAACCAAATCTATAACCTATATCTATAGCGTCCCCTACATATACTACGCCAAAAAACCGATGCTATAGGCCTATTTTATCGATGCTAAAAGTCAAATCTATACTAGTGTTCGGTGAAGGAAATGGGAAGTGGTTGTTTCACCGAGCTTGACTGATAAAGGCTCTAAACCTTTCTTCTTGTTTTGCTGTCTTGGTCGAGAAATGTCCTTCTGGATATGTTCTCAATTCACCTCTGTATTTTTCTCCTTCTGCGGCATATTTCTTCCTCTCCTTAGATTCCAATTTGTCTATCAAGTCACCTATAAACTAGGTCAATTCTCCTGCCTTGATCATTTTCTAAATTAGCTTCTTCAAGTGATAACATTCATCAGTGTTGTGACCCTTATCTCTGTGGTAGTCATAGTACTTGTTCTCATTCTTCTTATAATCGGGCATCTTCAGCTTGGCTGGGCGAACGAACCCCGGCTTATCCTTAATCTCGTGGAGGATCTTAGAGATAGGTGTATTCAAAGGCGTAAACACCGTTCTATCTCTATCTCTTCTTCGTTCGACCCTCTTGTCTGACCTTGTATCTGTCAGCCTGATTTTAACATCTCCACTACCTTTTTGGTCGTCCCTTCTATCATCTCTTCCTGAACTTTCATGCTTCTTTCCATCCTTATAACCCCCAATCGATTCTAACTTCCTTCGGATGGCTTCTCCCCTCAAATATATATCGTTTAAAGATTTAGAAGGTACATCATATAGAAAAGATCGTCTTACATTTAAAATGGTCAAGGCCAGCGGTGAGGAATCCTGCTACTTTCACTTTATCCAAATTTGTCACCACCCCAGCTTCCTCATTAAACCTAGCCAAGTAGTCCCCCAATTCTTCATTCGGCCTCTACCTGCAGTGTATCAGAGCCT
Organism: Saposhnikovia divaricata; assembly: GCA_036435485.1. Classification (NCBI taxonomy): domain Eukaryota; kingdom Viridiplantae; phylum Streptophyta; class Magnoliopsida; order Apiales; family Apiaceae; genus Saposhnikovia; species Saposhnikovia divaricata. The sequence continues at coordinate 57,681,346 of CM071597.1, read as the reverse complement.
CAGTGTCTTTCTCCCTTTGGTACATGTGTGAATAGTACTTGAAAAACTTCCTCTTAATCTACCCATACGAACTAATAGACCTGGGCTGGAATGAATGGTACAACATGGATGCGCCCCTCTTCAAATAGGTCTGATAAGTGGATTTTATATCCACTTAGAATGCTTCGAATCGGCTAAAATTGATTACTTGGCCTCAAGTATGTAGTGTTTTTGATGTGTTTTAAGTGAGTTTGTGCAAGACTACAAGCTGGAAGCGGGAAGTACTTTTCCGTGTTTATTTGGTGGTTTTGAACTTATGAAATGTAGAAGGGGAACTTATGAGAGAAGCGGAGGCAAAAAGAATAAAAATCAGAAAAATCAGCAAATTCTCCAGTAGTTAGGGCGCGGGTGTTGTGCCGGCCAGCCAAAAATCCTGTTTTAAGTCAGTTTTGGAATTTCTTGTTGGACAAGGCATATGGGACTATATAAATACATGTTATCAACAAAAGAACGATGAATTCCAGAGGAGAGAAAAGAGATACAAGATAGAGACGGATTTACCGAAGATCGTGACAGCTAACGGAGATCTATATCTACATCTTTTGTATTTTTCTAATTAGGCGATACTGTTGGATGCTCGTTTCGGATTTGTTTTCTAAACTTTATTACTCTAGTACTCTCGTTATTATTCAGATCTTGTTTAATATCATGTTTACACTAGATCCCATGATGATGAGCCGTTTGATTATGAACTAATCGTTGTCATGGGATTCTAACGGATTTATTTACGGAATTTAGTAGTTTGATTGCTTTAAATATTTGTGTGTGATGACTTATTGATTTCCTCGTATGGTTGTGCTAATTCTTCTTGGATGCATAGCTAACATCTAAGTTGTTTTGTTAATCTCTATTGAATGCGAAAGTGGATATAGAGATTTAGAACTTGCCATGCTAGCATAGGTTTATGGATTTTTTGACATGTGTGATTCGTAGTGTAATTTTAACCATCTTGCGCTGCCCAATGTGATCTCAATGGATAACTTGTACTTAAAACGTTATGTTTTCAAATCTTATAGACAAATAAGGTCTAAACATAATTGGTGTCTGCCCAGCTTCTATCTATTTTATGGATGTTTGAGTGGTTTGGTATGCGTAAGCCGAAAGGTAGCGTGTACTAATTTTGTGTTGTCCGATTAGTTGTCATAACCATCACATACATTGATTAAAGGCATCAACTCTAAGTGAAGTATTTAATGAAGTTAGGATCCCATGTTTTATATCTCATAAGTAATTCGATTTTAATCTCATTAGTTGATTAATTCTTAGTATTGTTAAATAGCTTGTTAGTTAAATTAGTTAATCAAAACACACCTTTGATATTTGTCTTAGCAATGAATAATAATAATACATTGTTGCATAAGTGCAGAATCTGAATTACACCAGGTCTTCGTGGGAACGAACTCTACTTACTGTGATATTACTTGTGACCGCATACGCTTGCGTGATTTAGTGTGAACAAGTTTTTGGCGCCGCTGCCGGGGACTCGGTGTTTATTATAGTTTATGTGCTTGTCATCAGTGGTCGTTAAAGTTCACTGACTCGGATTAGTTTTCTTACCAATCTTGCTTTGTTCTGTGTGTTTCATATACTTGAGCGTGTATGCGACCATATTCTCAATCTCGTAAGGATAAACTGGCAGAAGAAGGACTTGAAGCAACAATAGAAATGGGAGAACCAGTAGCAGCAACGAAAGCATTGAAGGATTATTCCCAGCCGAAAATCAATGACATTTAGTCTAGCATTGTCAGACCAGCCATTGCAGCTAATACCTTTGAAATCAAGCCTGGCACGATCCAAATGGTACAGAATTCAGTTCAGTTTGGGGTTGCTCCAATGGAAGATCCCAATATGCACATCCGGAACTTCATCGAGATCTGTGACACTTTTAAGTTCAACGGTGTGTCGGAAGATGCTGTGAAATTGAGACTTTCTCCATTTTCTTTAAGGGATAAAGCTAAGGGCTGGTTGCACTCTCTACCAGCAGGTTCTATTGTGACATGGGAGTATCTTGATCAGAAATTTCTCATTAAATTCTTCCCTATGGAAAAAATAGCAGCAATCAGGAACACTCTTACTTAATTTGCACAGCAGTCGGGAGAATATTTATGTGAAGCTTGGGAGCGCTACAAGAAGATGCTTAGGAAGTGTCCTCATCATGGAATGTCTGACTGGATGGCGATCAATTGTTTCTATAATGGGCTGGGAGCACAATCAAGACCAATGCTAGATGCAGCATCAGGTGGAGCTTTATGGGCTAAGCGCTACGAGAAAGCGTATGAGCTAATTGAGATGATGGTTGCTAATGAGTATCAGAATCCAACTCAAAGACTACCATAAGGCAAAGTAGCAGGAATTCTGGAAGTTGATGCAGCTACAGCTATAGCAGCTCAGTTAAAAGCTTTGACTATGAAGGTGGATTCATTGACCAACTATGGAGTTCAAAAGGTGGCAAGTGTTTGTGAGCTTTGTGCGGGTGCACACGAGGGGAATCAATGTACCGTATCTGGTGAATCAGCGTAGTATGTGAGCAATTTCAAGAGACTATAGCAAACAGCTCCAGCCACCTATCATCCTAATAACATAAACCATCCTAATTTCAGCAGGAGCAACAATCAAGGTGGTATTCAACAACCACAACAGCCTTATCAGCAGTTTCAGGGTCAGCAATATGGAGCTAAGCCATTCAATCCTTCTGGTTTTCAGCAGCAGTATGGTCCAAGCAAAAATTTCAACCTCCGGGATTTCAACAACAGTCTCATGCAAGTGCTGGGCAGTCTTCTACTGAAAAATCTGAATTAGAAGAATTGAGGTTGATGTGTAAAATCCAAGCGGTCTCGATCAAAACCTTAGAGAATCAGATAAGTCAAATTGCTAACGCGCTGCAGAATAGGCCACAAGGAACTCTTCTTAGTGATACAGAGGCTAATGCAGGCAAGAGAGAAGTCAAAGAACAGGTGAAAGTAGTTACTTTGAGATCTGGAAAAGTCACGAACGATCAGAAATCAGTAGTTCAGGAAGACGGAGAATTTCAGGAATAGTAGTTAGAGCGCGCCCGCGCCTCAAGGAGCGCGCCCATGCCCTCTTCTGAAACAGAAAAATTAATTCCTGATTTGGCAGCTGATCAGTTGGATGGCGAAGCGGAAAAGAGCAAAAATTCTGCTGAAAAATCTACTTCGGAGCAGACTACAAAGAGCAATCAGATCTATCCTCCTCCTCCATATCCAAAAAGACTCCAGAAGCAGAAGTTAGACAAGCAGTTTGCCAAGTTTCTTGAGGTTTTCAAGAAGTTGCATATCAACATACCTTTTGCGGAAGCTCTAGAACAGATGCCGAGCTATGCTAGGTTCATGAAGGGTATTCTATCACGGAAATTGAAACTCGAGGAATTGGAAACTGTTGCGTTGACAGAAGAATGCAGTGCTATCTTGCAGCAGAACTGCCCCCAAAACTTAAGGATCCAGGAAGCTTTACAATACCGTGCACCATAGGCAACTTATCTTTTGACAAGTGCTTGTGTGACTTGGGAGCTAGTATCAATCTGATGCCATTGTCTGTCTTCATGCAACTTGGTCTGCCTGATTCGAAATCGGTTAATATGACCTTAAAGTTGGCAGATCGATCGATCACATATCCGAGGGGTATAATGGAGGATGTATTAGTGAAGGTGGATAAGCTAATTTTTCCAGTTGATTTTGTTATACTGGACTTTGAAGAGGATAAGAGGATTCCTATCATCTTCGGAAGGCCATTTCTAGCTACGGGCCGAACTCTGATCGATGAGCAAAAAGGAGAGCTTACCATGAGAGTGCATGATCAGAAAGTCACTTTCAAGGTGTTCAAGGCAACAAAATATCCGTCAGATTCAGTGGAGTGTTTCAAGGTGGACGTTACTGATAAGATTGTGAAGAAGGAGATGGAACAGCTAGAAAAATAAGATTCCATGGAAAAAACTTCAAGTGGGATTTTTGGAATTGAGAATGAAGAAAGAAAGGGGCTATTTCAGTTGTTGGATGCAACTCCATGGGAAAGAAGAGTTGACATTCTGCATAAGTGTCGTGGGCTAGCTGATTCTAATAATTTTCAGGTGCTACGTAAGTTGTCAAGTGAGGAAGCTTTTGCACTTGAACTCAAGCCACTACCACCCGAGGAGCCACCACCTGAGGAGGGTGGCCCTACCGACAGTTAGGTAAGTTCTCTACTATCCTTTTTATTGCTTTCAATGGGGACATTGAATATTTCAAGTTTGGGGGTGATTTGGGGATAAGTAGTTAGTAGAGTCTTTGTTCATGTATAAATCATATTGCATGTGTAGTAGTAGTTTCATTCATATTATTGCATGACTATTTCATATAGAGCATATTTGTTTGCATATTTGTTTATGTATTCCATGTGAGTCCATTTAGTTGCATTTGCATAGCATATTTCATGATCCCATAGGACTTGGCTATTTCTGTTCGGTAGGTCGATGTTGATTTGAGTGTAGTAATGATGAATAGAGGGTTGACTTAAGTTCTTATGAATTGACTTGCATATTTCAGAAACAAAATCTTTACACAGTCTCATCGTTTGCTTTTGGGCTAGTTCAGGTCATACTTGTTTGGTTGTTTGAGATTTAATCACTTGTTTATATTTAGAATGTTCTTTACTCCCTTGATGGCGTAGGAGCACTAAAGTATAAGTTTGGGGGAAACCAGGGATTTCATGCTAGTGTTAATAAAGGTTAGGCGTCAAAAGGCTAATAGCCGCTCATATTTTATGAGTAGTTTAAGGTTGGATGAGATGGAGCGAAACGCACTCATTCCAAATTATTAGTGTGCAAAAAAAAGAAAAAAAAAAGATCAAAGAAAAAAAAAGAAAAAAAAGAGTTATGTGAGTATGTAGAATTGACCACGGGTGAGCTCTTTAATACTCAAGAAATTAAGTTCTAGGGGACTTTGTGCCTAGTGACCTAAGGCTTTTCCGGTCTGGGATCCACTAACCTAACGCTCGATACATGGGTATTATTTCATAAGTCTTTAGGGGCCTCATCCATTGCACGGTCAAATAAGCATGTGTGTTGTGTTATGTGTCGTTATTTGTTGGGTAATAAAACATAAATCCTTGTCTAACTCAAATGATGATGGAGGTGTCTCTGAGTTATGAAGTGTTTAATGTTCATTCTATTCATAAACTTGTGATTGTTTTGGTGAAGAATAGGCTATGATTTTGATCTAGTGTTGGGAGTATATCTGATGAGCGTAGCACACACCCACGTGTCTGTTCATGTAATGTTAGTATACGGGGATTTAGTCGAGCTCTATTTGGAGTTATTGCATTCTCTGAGATATTTGCTTGCTGAATTGGTTATGGTTAATCCGAGGGGGTCTTTGCATTTTCATTCAGTTGCATTCATGCATTGCATTTGTACGTGTCGAGTTTGTTTATGCTTTAGGACAAGCATCGGTTTAAGTTTGGGGGTGTGATAAGTGGATTTTATATCCACTTAGAATGCTTCGAATCGGCTTAAATTGATTACTTGACCTCAAGTATGTGGTGTTTTTGATGTGTTTTAAGTGAATTTGTGCAGGACTACAAGCTGGAAGCGGGAAGTACTTTTCCGTGTTTATTCGGTGGTTTTGAATTTAGGAAATGTGGAACGGGAACTTACGAGAGAAGCAGAGGCAAAAAGAAGAAAAATCAGAAAAATCAGTAAATTCTCACTACGCCATAGATGACCTATTGCAACCTTTTGGCGTGGGTGTTACCACTATGGATGTTACCATAGGTATGAAATTTTTGAGCTATCGCAACCTTGTGATTGTGGTGTTACCAAATCCACAGAAGTATGTTACCTTAGTTATAAAAGGTGTTACAGTTGGCAACACCATGAGATGTGTTACCATAGAGTATTCATGAATAAAATTTTTATTTTATTTAAAATTAATGATTTAATAATTATTTGACTTTAAAAATAATTAATTTTAACAAAATCGTTGAAATTATCATTTTAAAACGTAATATTCCATCAAATAATTAAATTATTGATTTTTTATAAATATTAAATTTTGTTTATAAATTTTGAATAAAAAAGTTTTAAAATAAAGTAATATCAAAAAATTATTAAATTTTAACTAAATTCATTTAAAAATTAATAAAGAAGACTAAATTTTGTATAAAATGTGAATTATTACAAAATTATGAAAATAATAAATTAACAATTATATTTTAGTTTCAAGAAATTGAAATAAATTTATAATATTTTTTTTTTAAAAGTACGATAGTATAATTTTATTTCATTTGCTGAGCGGCAAATGAAAACAGAGAGCGGCAAATGAAAATTTGGGAAAAAACAAGTCAAAGAGCAGTCTTATTAGGGTTCTCACTTTCACTTCTCACTTTCTCTCAAACACTTCGCCGCCTCTCTCACAAGCAGTTTAGGATTCGAGCGGGATCAATCGAAGCTTGGCTCCACGATTCAATTAGGGATGCTGGGGTCAATCGAAGTTTGGTTGAAGATTTTAATTAGGGTTCGAGCTTTATTCAATTAAGGTATAAATCTTTCCCATTCTCTCTATCTCTCTCTGTATACCTATGTATCTCTCACTCTCTCTTTCTCTCTCTATCTCTCTCTCTCTCTCTCTCTCTTTGTAGTCTTTCCCATTCTCTCTATCTCTCTCTGTATATCTATGTATCTCTCACTCTCTCTTTCTCTTCCTCTCTCACTTTCTCTCTCTCTCTCTCTCTCTCTCTCTCTCTCTCTCTCTCTCTTTGTATCTCTTTGTTGTTAATGTTAATGTTTTTGTTGTTAATGTTAATGTTAAGCAGTAATCTTCTGTCAGTTACTTTTGTTGAAACTGTGTCCACTCGTGTATTGAGTGGTATTAGTTTTGTCTTTGCTGCAATATATGGGATTGTGGTGAGTATCATTTTTCATTTGTCGGTGTATAATTATTGCATCCTAAAATCTACCATTTTAACATGCCTTCATTATCCCTTCATGATTGAACCATCTAAGCGTGTGAGAATGCTTCAATCTATGAAGTCATAGACGCTCTGATGCTCTGCTTGGACCAACTAGTTATATATAAAGATCGATTATTCTCCTTGTGTTCCGTTTTAATAGTCGCATTCAGTACTATCAACCTTGACACTCACTACTATCAACCTTGATCGTAGAGTGGCTGACTCCCATTTCAGTACCTTTTCTACTTGTAGTGATGTTTGAACAAGTATAATGAGCTTCTTGATCAGCCTCTCTTTTCACAGGTGCTCTCGACATTTGGAGCGACATCATGTGACATTTTGGTAATTTTTCACAGGGTTGTGATGGTTGTCTCAACCAAACTTTGAGCCTTTCTGGTAAGCTTGAGGCAGCTAAGCAGAAATTAGGACGAGATATTCGTGTACTAAGTGTAGTGTTATGTATGTTTATTGAGATTGTTGTGCTATGTGATATTTGTTACAGATTTAATATTGTAAGTGACAATTGAGAATTGGGCAGATAAGGTCTTGAAGACTCGAAAATCCGGGAAGCAGAAGAGGCTGCTCACAGGGAAATTGAGAATTGGTACTTTTGACGTGTTAGATTAGAGTATAAAATTGTTTCAATTGTGCAGGCTGTGATTCAGGTTCGATTCCCAGACAATCACACATTAGAAGTGACATTTCATCCATCAGAGACCATTCAACTCTTATATGATATTCTCAAGAAAGTTCTTGCACGCCCTGAACTCCCATTTTATTTGTGTAAGCAATAAGGATATAAAATTTTAAATATAATTGATGTGGTTAATATCAGTGTTTAAGTTTTACAGGGAAAAACAAAGTTTAACTTGAAACTGGAAGCAGTCAGAGTTTAGTTAAACTCTGACAGTTGGAAGCTCGATAGAGTTTGATAAACTCTGTATGGAGGCAGTGTCTACTAGTCAATAGTGATTGAAGATTATTTAAGGAAGCAATATCTTTGAAGATTGGATAGCTGTCAAACAGATTGAGTTGACTAAGGAGACGAGTAGCAATCGTAATTGATATCAATTGTATAGCTAATTTATAGGAGTATCAATTATCTATTGTATAGCAGATGTATATCTTATAAATACAGTTAGGTTAACCCTAGAAGGGTATTATGGAACGCAATATCATTTCATTGTAACCTAAGCAGCTCTCTGTGATATTTTTCATCACTGAGAGAGAAGTTAATTCCAAAACAGTTTTTTAAAGTCTTTTAAGAACTTATTGTTATTCGCTCATACTTAGTTGATTATAATTATGTATATGGCTTAACAATTGGTATCAGAGCCAATCTGTTAATTTAATACAGTTTAAGATCCACACACACAGAACTATAATTAATGGCAGAAATTCCTCCTCCAACAACAGGCTCTAGTGCTGAGAAGGCTCAACCTACAACTGTGAGCCGATATGAGACAATCGGGGTTCCTATTCTCAGGCCAGCAGAATACTCAACCTGGAAGGTGAAAATGGCTATGTTTCTGGAGGCTATAGATCCAAAATATCTTGAAGGAATTTATGAAGGCCCTCATAAGCCTACAAAATTATCTGTCGTTACTGCTGGACAGGAAGCTAAATCTATTCCAAAGGAGAAGAAAGATTTGACTCCTGAGGACATTTCATCCATTGCTAAGGATGCATAGTTCATTGGATAATGTTATGTCTAACAAAGTGATCAATTGTAAAACTGCAAAAGAGATCTGGGATGCCCTGGAGGTTAGATGTCAGGGAACTGCTGCAATCAAGAAGAATATAAGGAACATACTCACACAGGAGTATAAACACTTTGAGGCTCGATCTGAAGAATCAATGAAAGAAACCTTTGACAGATTCTGTAAGCTACTCAATGATCTGTCACTGGTTAATAAAGAATATGATCTAGAAGATTCAAATCTCAAGTTTCTTCTTTCTCTACCTGAAAAGTGGGATGTTAAGACAACCACTATTAGAGACAACTATGATCTGGCTGACACTGATATTGATGAGATCTATGGGTTGCTCAAGACTCATGAACTGGAAATGGAACAGAGAAGTAGAAGATCAGGCAGGAAGTCAAAGTCTGTTGCTCTAAGAGTTAAAGAAAGACCCTCAAAGAAGGAAGAATCAAGGAAGAAAGCAAAAGGAAAAGCTTTGGTCATTCATTCTGAAAGTGAGTCATCAAACTCTGATGTTGACTCAAAAACAGATGGATCATCTGATTCTGAAGATGATGAGGAAATGATGCAAATGGCTGCTTTGATGGTAAGGACCTTCAAGAAGGGAAAGAGATTCTCCAAGAATGATTCAAAGTTTGATAGGAAGAATTTCAACAAATCTGAGAGAAAGGATACCAAGTCTGGGAAGAAAGACAAGGCTGAGATTCAATGCTACAAGTGTAAGGAGATGGGTCACTATGCTCCTGAGTGCAAGAAGGGTAAAACTGAAAAATCACTCTTCACAGAAGGCAGAGACTGGGCAGACACTTCAGACTCAGATGAGGATGTTAACTATGCTCTCATGGCTTCTATTGAGAATGAATATGAAGATTCTGAAAACAAGGTACCTCTAACTACCTATGCTTATAATACTGATGATATAACTGAATTGAGAATCTATCTTAAGGCTTTGCATATCAGTTATAGGGATCAGACTTTAGAGAATGAGAGAATCAAATCTGAAAATTCTGAAATTAAATTGAGAAATAAAATTGTTGAAGAAAAACTTGAAAACATGCAACAAGTTCAGAAAGAAAGAGATGATGCTGTTTATCTAGAACAGGATTTGCTAGGAAAGTATAAGCAACTTGAATCTGAGTTGGAGAAGGCAAATCACATAATTAAAACTTGGACTCATTCTGGAAAAGACACTCAAGCGGTTTTTCAATCAGACACAGTTGGTTTAGGTTACTTTGAGGGAGATGAAATTAGGTTTCAAAACAAAGTCAAAATAAGAACACATCTCCCATCTACAAAATTTGTTCATGGAATAAATGAATCTAAGTCTGAAGTTGAAAAAGAAACTGTTAATAAAGAACCAGTAAAAACTAGTGTTAAACAGGTTAATATTGGTTCAATGACATATAAACAACTCAAGCATAAGCCTAAGGAGTTAAAATCTGTCAAGAAACAGAAAGTGTCTAGGAAGAATAGAAATGGTAAAGTAGGCATTACTCAAGGTAAATTTCAAATGCTTGCTACTTTTGCTCCAAGAAAGACATGTCATAACTGTGGTAGCACTAACCATCTTGCTAGTTTTTGCAGGAAGAAAAAAAACATTAATTCTTTACCTTCCAAGTCTGAAGTAAAGAAAGATAATGTTAGAACTAGACCACAGACTTTATGTAAACATTGTGGAAGTACTTGGCATTCTATCTATACTTGCAGGGATTATCATGCTATTTATCATAACTACTATGAACTTAAGCCCAATTTGAAATGGGTTAGGGTTAATTCTGCAAGTGTAAACTCTGATAAAGTTAGCTTAAACTCTGATAGTGTAAATTCCGCTGCTAAAGCTAACAAAATTAAGAAAGCCAAAGGATCCAAGCAAGTCTGGATCCTTAAATCTAATCTTCAGTAATTGTTTGTGATTGTAGGGCATCAGGGAGAGTATCCTAGTCGTGGACAGTGGATGTTCAGGACACATGACTGGAAATAAAGCCTTACTATCAGAGTATGTGGAGAAGGCTGGCCCAAAAGTTTCCTATGGAGATGGCAACATATGACGTACTCTGGGATATGGTAATATCAATCTTGGAAGTGTCAACATCACAAATGTAGCTCTGGTTCCAGGACTCAAGCATGATCTGTTATCTGTGAGTCAAATCTGTGACAGAGCTTTTCATGTTGATTTTCAACCTGAATACTGTGAGGTTATCAGCAAAACCACAGGGAAAGTTGTTTTAGTTGGACAAAGGCGCAACAATATCTATGAAGCAAGCTTGTTGACAAACTCTGATGGAAAAACTATGTGCCTGTCAACAAGAATGTCCAGTGAAGAGAGTTGGAAGTGGCATAAGAAACTCTCTCAATTGAATCTGAACAACATCAATGAGCTGATAAAAAAGGATCTTCTTAGAGGACTTCCAAAGTCTTTGTTAAATGTTGATGGTCTGTGTGATTCATGTCAAAAGGCCAAACAGAGGAAGACTTCTTTCAAGAGCAAGTCTGAATCTTCAATTGTCGATCCTTATCATCTACATGTTGATCTTTTTGGACCAGTAAACGTTATGTCTCTTGGAAGGAAGAAATATGCTCTAGTCATTGTTGATGAATATACCAGATACACTTGGGTGTATTTTCTAGCAAAGAAGGATGAAACTGCATTAACTCTGATGGAGCATATAATGTTGCTGGACAAAGGATCAAAGAATCAAGTGAAGATAATCAGAAGTGATAATGGAACTGAATTCAGGAATGCAACAATGGAAGAATTTTGCAAAAATAGAGGAGTCAAACAAGAGTTTTCTGCACCTGGCACTCTACAGCAGAATGGTGTAGTTGAGAGGAAGAACAGAACTTTGATAGAAGTTGCCAGAACTATGCTTGATGAAGAAAAATTGCCAACCTATTTCTGGGCAGAAGCAGTTCAAACAGCCTGTTTTACTCAAAATGCCACACTAATCAACAAGCATGGAAAAACACCATATGAGATGGTGAGGGAAAAGAAGCCAAACCTGAAATATTTTCATATTTTTGGGTGCAAATGCTTTGTGTTGAAAACTCATCCTGAACAGTTGACCAAATTTGAGTTGAAAGCAGATGAAGGAATTTTTGTTGGCTATCCAGTGTCAACCAAGGCATTCAGAGTTTATAATCTGAAAACAAAGGTGATTATGGAATCTATTCATGTGTCATTTGATGATAAGAAAATAATTGGACTTGAAGATGTTGATGAACATGATTAGTTGCACTTCGAAAATGAAGATCTAATATCTGATGAAACCAGTCCAACAAACTCTGTTGATGCAAACTCTGAACCTCTACTAGTACAGACAGAAGAAACCATACAGACAGAACAAAGGAGAGAACCAGTTGAGGGGGAGCATGCTGAACAAATCTCTGATGACTCACATTCTGAAAGTGAGTCACTTGAAAAATCTAGATCAATCTCTGATGACTAAAACTCTGATAGTTCAAAATCTGACAACTTAAACTCTGAGCGATCAAATTCAGGGGAAGCCTCAGAGAATGAAGAAAGGCAACAAGATGATCAGGAGAACATTGATCAAGGGGAAGATCAACTGTTGACAGAAGTCATTTACCTTCAGCTAGAAAATGGACAAAATCTCATACACCTGATCTAATAATTGGAGATCCAGATGCAAAAGTCAGGACAAGAAGTGCTACAACAAAAGAATGTCTATTTCACGCATTTCTGTCCAAATCTAAACCAAAGAAAGTGGAAGAATCTCTTCAAGATGCTGACTGGATAACAGCAATACAGGAGGAGTTGAATGAATTTGAAAGAAATAAGGTCTGGACCCTTGTACCAAGACCAAAGAATAGATCTGTTGTTGGTACTAAATGGGTTTTCAGAAACAAAACTAACAGTGATGGGGTTGTTACAAGAAACAAGGCCAGACTTGTGGCCAAAGGCTATTCACAGCAAGAAGGCATAGACTATGATGAAACTTTTGCTCCAATTGCAAGGTTGGAGGCAATAAGAATCTTTCTAGCATATGCTTCTCACAAGAAATTCAAGGTTTTTCAGATGGATGTGAAAAGTGCTTTTCTGAATGGAAAACTTGAAGAATAAGTGTTTGTTGAACAACCACCAGGATTTGTAGATCCCAAGTATCCAGATTATGTCTACAGGCTTGACAAGGCACTCTATGGACTTAAGGAGGCGCCAAGAGCATGGTATGAGACTTTTGCTCAATTTATTTTAGAAAGTGGGTTCAACAGAGGTACAATTGATAAAACCTAGTTCTACTTCAAACTTGGTAGTGATCTGTTATTAGTTCAAATATATGTAGATGACATAATCTTTGGGTCTACTAATGATAAACTCTGTAAGAAGTATGCCAAGCTTATGCAGTCCAGATATCAAATGAGCATGATGGGAGAGCTTAGTTATTTTCTAGGTCTACAGGTGAAGCAAACAGATGATGGAATCTTTATCAATCAAGCAAAATATACTAGAAATCTTCTCAAGAAATTTGGCATGATTGACTGTTCATCTGCAACAACTCCCATGGCAACAGCAACAAAGTTGGACAAAGACACAGGTTCACCAGTGGATATGACAAGCTATAGAGGGATGATTGGGTCTCTTCTTTATCTAACAGCAAGCAGACCTGACATCATGTATGCAACATGTCTTTGTGAAAGACTTCAGGCAGATCCAAGAGAACCACATCTAACAGCTGTGAAGAGAATTTTCAAATATCTTAAGGGCACCATAACTTTAGGTTTGTGGTATCCAAGAGAATCAGACTTCAAGCTACTTGGTTACTCTGATGCAGACTTTGCAGGATGTAAGATAGACAGAAAAAGCACCAGTGGAAGTTGTCAATTTCTTGGTGATAGACTTGTTTCTTGGTACAGCAAGAAACATAAATCAATCTCTACATCTACAACTGAAGCAGAGTATATTGTTGCTGGTAGCTGTTGCGCACAGATTCTGTGGATGAAGAATCAATTACTGGATTATGGATTGAGGTATAGCAAAATACCTATTTTCTGTGATAATCAAAGTGCTATTGCTATGACAGGTAATCCAGTACAACATTCAATGACCAAGCACATCAGCATAAGGTATCATTTTATCAAAGAGCATGTAGAGGAAGGTAACATTGAGCTTCATTTTGTGTCTACTGAACAACAGCTTGCAGATGTCTTCACAAAGCCTTTGAGTGAAGCTACATTTACAAGGCTGGTAAATGAACTAGGAATGATCTCTGGTTTTGATTAGAGATAATAGTTAGTTTCAAAATTTTCTTGAAAAATATGTTGCTCATGTTTCTGTGATTTCATGTCTGTACTTAGAAACTTTTCATGTGTTACTATGACTGTTAACATGCTCTGTATGTCAAAATCTGTTGCAATAATGATTAAACTCTGATAAACTCTAATTCTGTTTCTGTCTGAACATAAACACCGATGAAGAAATATGTATGAAGCATGATTCTCAATAATTAGTCATGAATCCTTCTAAGTTATCTATGATCTAATCTTAAATTGTGTAGAAAGTTAACACAACATGTTACTGTTCCATATTTATAGCATCTCTTAGGTTATCAATCCTAAACTCTGAATCTGTAAACAGTGTGTGCATTACCTCTCATGATTAACTTTTGATGTTGATAACTCCTAAACTCTGTTAGTTCAAACTCTGATAAGTTAGTTTCTGTTATTAGTCTACCCCCATAGCAAATATAGATAGGCTATTTAGAACTCCTTTGAGATTATGTTGTAACTAGGATGACCCAGGAACTTACTGGTAAAAAGTAAGGACTAAAATTCTTTAATTTTTGGTGACTAGTCAAAGACTAGGAAGACCCAGGAACTTATCAAAAGATAAGGGCTAAAATTACTAGATTTTTGGTGACTAGTTCCAACCTCTGATTACTGGAGAAAAGAAAAGAAAAGAAAAAAATGATGCATATATAAAAAAAATAAAATAATAATAGAATATATTTTTTTTAGATTAGTTAGAAGGGGGTATAGGAAAATTCAGAGTTACTGTATATTATTAATCTTCTACAGAGTTTACAGATATTAAGAGTTTACTATGAGAGTTTGTGCAAACAATGTTTACTGATTTATTTTATGGATTTTATAAAATATTAGATGCTCTAAATATTGAATTAGTGAACTCTGCTATACACACACTCATATTCACAACTGTGCAGTGTTTGAAAGGATTACAGTAATAAAGTTGGAGAATTGGTAAACACTGTTGGATTCTGTTGAGTACTCTAAGGTAATATTTTATTTCAGACAGAGTATATACTTGGAGTACAAAGAGTTTTTGAAATTTGCATGTGATATGTGCCAACTGTTTATTGGTGTCAGACAGTTAAAGCATATTGGAAATAGGAGAGAGAATAGCAGTAATAATAGCCATTATTACTGCGCGTGTAAACAGCTGTTCCACTATTTATGTGACACGTGTCCCACTCACACACTTAACAAGAAATTGGTTGCGTGTTTAATGTCTAAAACGATTGGGTTTTTAATTTTCAATTACAGATCTAATCAAAATCGATTCATTATTCACTTTTTCACTTTTACACCCACGAACACACAAATTTACACACAATTTCTCTGTTATACTCTTTTACACATTTACACAAACACCTTTGCTACATATCTTTTTCACTCATATTTTCTTCTCAATGGCCACTAAAGCTTTTACTGCCCAAGGTTTGTTGTTTGTTCCCAACAATTATGCAGCCCCATTGAACAATGAAAAAGTTCAAGAGGCCTTTCACTTGATTCAAAACTTTTTGAGAGACTCAGAAATTGGAACAGCTCTTGTCGAACTACAAACGCTTTCCGCCACGCAGATTGCTACCTTTTGGAATAACTCTGTCTATGATGATGGTGGAGAGAATGGAAATCCATCAATTGTTTTCAATTATGAGGAGACAGAGTATGTGATTACTTCTGCAACTGTTCGAGATACTATGGGTTTTGACACTCACACTTCATACATTGTTGCTGGTGAGAATGACTTGACGGAGATGTTGCAGCAGCTGCGGCTTTCTGGATCTTTGGAAAAACTTGGTAATGTAAAAAGGCCAGGGCTCAAGAAGGAATGGAGTTTCTTCTTTGACTGTATCACAAGAGCTTTTGGAAACAAAGTCACCAACTGGGATGCTATTCCTACTGACAGTCTTCAAATTGGGCATTCTCTTCTCTATGGAAGTAATTTCGATTTTGGTAGACTTGTCTTAATGAATTTAGGTGATAGGTTGTCAGAGTCTAGTACTGTTTATTTTGCTAGATTCTGTCAATTATTATTCACTGCTTGTGTTTCTGGAGTTGAAATTGTTGAGAATGACACTATTTTAGCCTTCAAGGTTAATACGAGGATATTCTCTGATTACAAACAAAGATGCTAACAAGGAGCAATTACCTGATTTGGTATTGCCACTTGCAATTCAAAACTTTCTTCACCAACCTCAAGAACCTCCACAGTCTCCACAACATCAAGAACCTCCACAGCCAAATCCTGAACCTACAAACACTGAACCTCACAAAACCCTAAACACTGAACCTATACAACCAACTTCAAACATTGAACCTCCAACTCTAAACTCTGAAATACAAACTCAACCTCAATCTTCACCTCAACCTGAACAACAACCATCTATTATCCAACCCAAACCAAAACATGGAAGTAGCAGAAAACACACAGCAGCAAGTACCCATCATGGACAAGCTAAAGCTAAAAGGGCATCTGTTTAAGCTCAAAAGGAGTCTGTTAGGCCAAAAAGAGCTAGAAAGGCAAGAGCAAACAGACCTCCATCTCCATCTCCATCTACTTTAGATGATTCTACTTCAGATGAAGAGAAAGCAGAAGTGCCTCAAGTTAAAAGGAGGAGACTGATTATTGATGAGTCTGATGAAGAAATGAATATTGAAGCTCTAGAGGATATCTCTAAAGAGACTCCTGCTGTTGAGACAGAGGTTATCTTAGAACCTATTGTAGCAGAACCTGAACTAAGAATTGATGAACCTGTACTTGCTGAGGTTCAGATTGAAAAAGATGCTAGAACTGAGTTACCTGCAATGGAAGAGTTTGATGAAAATTTCATGTCATTCTCTGTTGAAGTTGAAGATCATACTCCAACACCCATGGCTGCAAACTCTGTTGATACTGGTGTTGCTGATCAACCTACTGTGGTGCTAGAAGAAACAGAGGTTGCATCTCACACAAAGTTATTCTCTGATGCACATCAAGTCTCTGACCATGGTGAGGAAATAGATCAGCCTGCCAAATTTCTCTCTTCAGAAATTGGCATGGTAAACTCTGCTAATCAAGAAGAACAAGTTGCTCAAGAAGAACCTGTTCCTGAACTTAATGAAGAAACTGCCTCAGTTGCAGATGCAGATGATTCTGAAAATAATCTTTCTGAAGAAGTGAGTGTAGAAGCTGGATCTGCTCAAATGTTGAAGTTCAGACTGATGGACTGAAAATAGGGAAGAAGACAGACTTTTCTGGACCTTCTGCAAGAGATATTGAAGATGATTATTTGGCAAAACAAACTGCAGAGTGGTACAAAGAAGACTGCATCTTTCCTACTGGAAGAGCAGCTACTTTTCTCAAGGATAATTCTAAAAAGATTTCAAATCCAGACATTCTGACATGCTTGCAAGGCACAGTGATTCAGGTTAAGGCCTTGAATCACAGATTTGATGAAAATCAGAAGTCAATTATAGATCTGAGAAATGAAGTTGTAAATAGAGAGATGAGTCTACAGAGAGACAACAACAGGTTGTTTCAAACCTTCTCAAAGGCTCAGGAGACTCTGATTCAAAGATTGGGAAAAGTTGAAGAAAATCAGACTTTGTTAGATGACAAGATCGAATCCATTGCCAACTCTCTTGAGTTAATTACTTCAATCTTGATCCCTGATGATGTCAAAAAGGGGAAGAGAGTTGCTAGATCCAAGTGTAAGCAGCAGCCTCAAACTCTGTCAAAAAAAGATGATCTTAATGATGAAGGAACTAATTCAGAGAGGAGGCTGAGATCAAAGTCTGGTGTTAATCTGAAAGCTGGCAAGTCTACAAGATCAAGTACAACAGTGAATACAAATTTACAGAGTACTTCAAGGCAAAAGGATTTGTAATTCTCTAACAATCCACGAACTGATGAAGAGCTTGCTGCTAAGATTTTCTTGGAAGAGAATGCTGAGGGAGCTACCTTAGAAGATGTTCATGCTGAAGAATTACTCTTGTAAGAAAAGCATTTGAAAGCTATGAAATCTGGAAAGGCCAAGAAAAGTGCTAAAGCCCCAAGGCCTGTTCTAAAAGGGATAGTGATTAAAGAAAATCTTGCCGGTAGTCAAGAAGAAGAAGAAGGAAAATTGACAAGAAAATCATCACTTGATGCCAAGCTGAAGCTTAAATGTATAATGGGTCACGAAGACAAAGGGAAAAAGGTAGATACAACCTCTGTTGCTACACATGTTTTGAGTGAACCTCTACCTGTTCAAAATAATCCACTGTCTGCTCAAATGCAAAGATTTTTCTCCAAGCCTACAATTCCTGTTCAAGCTCAAAAGAAAGGAGTTGGTACTTTTCAGCATGACAGAGCTTGCTTAGGAAAGTCTCCTGGTAAGAACACATCTGGTTTGGGTTCTCACAAAGATGTCAGAATAAACAACAGTCCTAGAAATCCTTCATCACTTATTTCTCCTGGAGCTGGTATGATTCAAGAAAATCTAGACAAACTGGAGTCAGTTCAGCTGGTTCATCAGAAGAGTTTGGATATATACTTTTTACTGTACTTCATGGAGGATGGAACAGTGTATAGGGTGAATGAAGATGACATCAAGCTGAAGCTGTGTGAAGAACTTCAATATGTTCTGTACTTATTCAGGGTTAGAAATTGAAGAACAACACTTATTGCTGATTCTATAAGAGAATATATGAAGAAAACCAAAGTACTTACTGGTTCAAAGACTACAGAAGAGTATGTTCCTAAGTACAGAGACTATCATGGAAATCTTGTTGAAATGAAGAGGAATAGTGCTCGATTGAAGACTGACTTGGGTATAACTGTGCTGGACTTCAATTCTGAATCTAAGAAAGCATATTTTATCAGGCTTGGAAACGAAATAAGGAAAAACAAAATTTATTCTCTGAGAGCTGCTATCTACCAAACTGGAGAAGATGATCCTAAGCTGAAAGAGATCAAGGAGATAATGCAGAGAGAGCTCGAGAATGCGGAAAGAAGACTGCTTATAGTCTACCTTAGAACAACACCAGATGTTGAGGAGGTTAGGTAGAAAAAGTCTGTAAGCAATTCTTATTTTCTGTAAATTTTGTTAAGTCAACATTAAACTCTACTTATTTGAATAAACACTATGTTTGTATAAAATTGTTTTGACATCATCAATTACTGTTAACTTGTGCACTTTTACTAATGAATAAGTTGGGGGAGATTGTTAAATATAATTGATGTGGTTAATATCAGTGTTTAAGTTTTACAGGGAAAAACAGAGTTTAACTTGAAACTGGAAGCATTCAGAGTTTAGTTAAACTCTGACAGTTGGAAGCTCGACAGTGTTTGATAAACTCTGTCTGGAGGCATCGTCTACTAGTCAACAGTGATTGAAGATTATTTAAGGAAGCAATATCTTTGAAGATTGGATAGCTGTCAAAGAGATTGAGTTGAATGAGGAGACGAGTAACAATCGTAATTGATATCAATTGTATAGCTAATTTATAGGAGTATCAATTATCTATTGTATAGCAGCTGTATATCTTATAAACACAGTTAGGTTAACCCTAGAAGGGTATTGTGGAACGCAATATCATTTCATTGTAACCTAAGCAGCTCTCTGTGATATTTTGCATCACTGAGAGAGGAGTTAATTCCAAAATAGTTTTTTAAAGTATTTTAAGAACTTATTGTTATTCGCTCATACTTAGTTGATTATAATTGTGTATTTGGCTTAACATAAAACTTTTTTTCATTAGGTAAATTACTTACATGTATATCTTAAATTATTTTATCCTCTTTCAGATACCACTCCTCCTAAAAAGCAAATTAAGGATGTGTCCCAGGACTTATACTCTGCTGGCTTTGCTCCTGGTGCAATTGTCTACTTCTCACAGGATCTACCAAAAGGTTTTACACTTTACATTTCATCATCATTTCATGAATAAGTATCTGTTTGGTCATTAGTGTACATGTCCAGTTTATGTGGCATTAAGGCAGTTGTAACTTTGTACCTGGCTGTTAACTATGTAGACCGTTACCTTTCTGGCAATTAGATGGACAGACAAAAGTTACAATTTCTTGGTGTTGCTTGTATGATGATTGCATCGTAAGGACATTTCAGTTTTTCGTCTACCAGATCAATAATCTATCCTTTATTTGATAGGTGCACTGAAATTAAAGTTTTTGCTAAGGAAATTGGTATCTTTGACTTGGGAAATTAGGAATAGATGGTACAGATATGTATTCTATAACTTACCGGTTTCTTGTTGCAGGAAATTTCTTTGAGGGAGATGGAAGATGTGGCATCCTTAGATTTTAACTAGAGCAAGTCTGATTTTACGATCTACTGATATTATATTTACAAGGTGACTTCAGATTTGTACTCCTACAGAAACCAGGTCTCTGAAATGCCTATAAGATGGCCGTTGAGTCTCTGTTTTAACAAGACACGGGTGACTTCAGATTTGGTTTATTACATGTGTGATTGACTTGATTTCACCCAAATTCTACCAGCTACTAGTAATTATGTTCCTGTGCTTTCACTTTTTCATATATTCTCATGCTTGCCTATTCATCTTCTAGGAATGGAGAGCTAGATTACTGATGGAGCAGCCTGCTGCAGTCAAATGTCCTTCAATTTCTTATCATTTTGTTGGCACCAAGAAAATTCAACAGGGAAATGTGTAAAGAAAAGTACGAACCGCTATGGCTTAAAGGAGGAAACCATTGCTATGGCTTTTGAAATTGACCATGTTATGAGCTCTAGTACTTGTACGTTTTTAGTTTTGTTCATTAGCTAGTGTTGGTAGATATTTTTGGATGATTTGGTTGGTTTTGTACAAGATGATGTTATTGAAATGATGTTGGATGATGTTATTGAAATGTAATTTATTTTGGTTCTTGAATATTTAAATGTCATAATATTTTTGTTATTAAAATTAGGTATAAATGATTTTAATTATGTAACACTCAATGTGTTACAATTGGTAAAAGAGGGTGTTACAATAGATTGTGGACCCCACCTAGATGTGGGCCCCATAGTTGTCCATGTGCAAAATTATATCCTCTAGTATAACACACAAACTATGTTTTTGTAGAGTGTTTAAGATGTTGCTATAGAGGTCTTTAGTAACCACATTTGCTATGTTACCTTAAGCTGTGTTTTGATGTTACCTTAGATATCTATAGTTACTGCTGAGAACCTAACACAGCTGAAGTGTTACCATAGCCCTATTTTGGCCTATGGCAACTTCAAACAGGGGTCTACGGTAACACAGTTTGGGGGTTGCAATAAGCAATCTATGGCGTAGTGTCTCCAGTAGCTAGGGCGCGCTTGGTAGAGTGCGGGTGCTCGTGTGGCAATTTCAGAGAGCGCGGGCGCGCTCTAGAGAGCGCGGGGGCGCTGTGTCGGCCTGCCAGAAATCCTGTTTTAAGTCAGTTTTGGAATTTCTTGTTGGACAAGGCACGTGGGACTATATAAACCCATGTTATCAACAGAAGAACAACGAATTCCAGAGGGGAGACAAGAGATACAAGATAGAGACAGATTTACCGAAGATCGTAACAGTTAACGGAGATCTAGATCTACATCTTTTGTATTCTTCTAATTAGGCGATACTTTTGGATGCTCGTTTCAGATTTGTTTTCTAAACTTTATTACTCTAGTACTCTCGTTATTATTCAGATCTTGTTTAATATTATGTTTACACTAGATCCCATGATGACGAGCCGTTCGATTATGAACTAATCGTTGTCATGGGATTCTAACGGATTTATTTACGGAATTTAGTAGTTTGATTGCTTTAAAGATTTGTGTGTGATGACTTATTGATTTCCTCGTATGGTTGTGCTAATTCTTCTTGGATGCGTAGCTAACATCTAAGTTGTTTTGTTAATCTCTATTGAATGCGAAAGTGGAAATAGAGATTTAGAACTTGCCATGCTAGCATAGGTTTATGGATGTTTTGACATGCATGATTCGTAGTGTAATTTTAACCATCTTACGCTGCCCTATGTTATCTCAATGGATAACTTGTACTTAAACCGTTATGTTTTCAAATATTATAGACATATAGGGTCTAAACATAATTGGTGTTTGCCCAACTTCTATCTATTTTGTGGATGTTTGAGTGGTTTGGTATGCATAAGCCGAAAGGTAGCGTGTACTAATTTCGTGTTGTCCGATTAGTTTTCATAACTATCACATACATTGATTAAAGGCATCAACTCTAAACGAAGTATTTAATGAAGTTAGGATCCCATGTTTTATATCTCATAAGTAATTCGGTTTTAATCTCATTAGTTAATTAATTCTTAGTATTGTTAAATAGCTTGTTAGTTAAATTAGTTAATCAAAACACACCTTTGATATTTGTCTTGGCAGTGAATAATAATCATACATTGTTGCATAAGTGCATAATCTGAATTACACAAGGTCTTCGTGGGAACGAACTCTACTTACTGTGATATTACTTGTGACCGCGTACGCTTGCATGATTTATTACGAACAAGGTCATAAACATCTTACACATCATAATGTCACAGTGCCCCATACTAGTCATGAGTGATTCATATTACTCATAGTGGTCTTTGGGATCACCCTTTACTTTAAATTCATGCATCTTCGGGAATTACCTTCAAGGGGGCGGTCGATACTGCTCAATATCCTCAATCACCACAGTTTCGTGGTTAATCCTCCTTTCTCCAAACATGGCTTTCTCTATCCTCCGGATCTTGTCCCGCATGTGGGATCCTTCCTCCTCCGAGTTAGAGGTAAGAACCACAGTCGATCAGGATCGCCGAGAGTACGATTCAGAGTCCGAGGACTCATCTTGATTGTCTCTTGCCCGTTTGTCTCTTCGTGCATCATTGTCAGTCTTCAGGGCTTCACGAAGCACCTTCTCTTGGAGTTCTAACTCCTCTCTTTGGAGTTAGAGGCCTTGCAGCTTTAGCCTATCGGCTTCCCTCTTCTTGGCAAGCCTTTCCACCTCCCTTCCAGTCCTATTTTTCTCCCTTTTTTTCCCCTTACCCTTTGCCTTCAGATCCTCCCTCCATTTCTGTAGCATTATCCTCTACTCTTCGGGGAGTAGGCATGGGTCCTTCTTCATCGAAGTCCAATAGCGTTGGTGTGACTGGAGGACGACCATTCCCTGCGAGGGAGGTCTCTTCGCGGTGTATTGGTGTTTCTTCGTTTGCCATTGCATTCAGTTGGTAAATATCACGATTACAAGCTTACTTACACATTTTCACATACGACACCAAATGTTGGAACTAGTTTTCTGTGATCGACTAATCGAGTCCATCGGTGTGCTTGCAAATGAGGAAAATTGCAAGGGATTGTCCTCCCGATTCAACTTTGGTGTGGGAACCAGTTAAATTGGTCCTTGAAAGGTAAAATAAACGTACAGAAGCTTGTGAATTTTTGTGTTTCGAATGAAGTGAATCCTCAAACCTGTTAACTTTTCCTCTTTTGTATCCCCTTCGACGGGGGGTGAATGCCTGGAAGTGTGTTAGTGGGGACGTGTCCCACGTTTTGGGGGAGTGACAACAAATCAGACCGTTGCTCGTGAGTGGACCAGGTCTCTTTGGGCCTCCTTCGGTGCATTCGTATTGGGCCTTTGGCATGGCCCACTAGAGTTGGGCCATACCAACACATACCAAAATCAATTGATTTAAATAATAATTATTAAAAACTTGAATATCGTCTTGTATATCTAAATTTATGTTAGAGTTAACCGGATGTGAATTTGCTCTTTGTTTAAGTTAATCGCACTACTAGCACATCGAGTTCAAATTTTAAATAGATATTAAAATTTTTTAAAGAAGATGAGAGAGTGTATGTATAGAAGTAAGAAACGGGTGACCCAAATTGATGGTAATAGCAGCCGGAGTTAATCGATGGTGAAGTACCAATTAAATGAATAATTGTGATTAAAAGTAATTTAAAATTGTGTGCACATTTCATATTTCATATCTCATATTAGAAGTTCACGTTGAACTTAACTAATTATATATATTAACGGAATTATGTATATGTGGTTTGTATACATTACAAATGTGGTCATAACTATCTGTTTATGAGATTTAGGTAAGATGATTATATATATATATGTATTAAATGGTATTGATTACAAACAAAATATTTAAGGAAAAAAATGATTAAATATATTATGTTTATGTACGATAATGTATACATGTTGCACTTGACTATAAAGTTAAAGTAATCGGGAAATGCAAAAATTTTGAGTAGCCACTAAATTTGATTATTTCAATGAGAAATTTTAATAGAGTAAAGATAAATTATGTTATTATAAATAGGTTGTATAAAATAATAATCATTAAACAATATTTTTTTATCTATTTAATGAGTTAACATAAAAATATAATCAATTAAAAATGTTCAATCAAAATATACTGAATCATTGGACAATCTTATAATAAAAACATAAAATTGGTTGATTAATATAAAATAAAATAAAAAAATAAAATATTGTGTTATTAAAATATTAAATATAAAAACTAAAATATTTAAATAACCGTGCATAACACGGGATCTATACTATCTATACTATACTATTATAGGCAAAACAATGTATATATTTGGTTAGTTGATTGGTTGGTTAACGCATTCCAAAAAAATTGTTAACACCTTTCTAAAAATAACAAGTTAAAAAAAGTATTCTAAAAATATTTATTTATTTATTATAAAGAAAATTTTTTACCAATAAAGCACAAAAATATATTTTAAAAACTTAAAAAATGTGTTAAAAATACTATACTATTGCACAATATATATTTGGTTAGTTGGTTGGTTGGTTAAGATTTCAAAAAAATTGTTTACACCTTCCTAAAATTAACAAGTTAAAAAAAATTATATTAATTTATTTATTATAAACAACAAAATTTACCAATAAAGCACAAAAATATATTTTTATAAAATTAAAAAACGTGTTAAAATCTATACTATGCTATACTATTACAAGCAAAATAATGTATATTTGGTTAGTTGGTAGGTTGGTTAATGCCTTCTAAAAATTTTGTTAACACCTTCTTAAAAATAATAAGTTAAAAATTTATATTAAAAATATTTATTTATTTATTATAAACAACAAAATTTACCAATAAGGTATTTTCAAATGTTCAAAACTTGTTAAAAATTCTAAATTCACTTAAATTATATGTAATTTATTAAAAATGCAAAATCACATGTTTTATAGAATAGATCTAAACAAACATGTAATTAAAGTAATTACTTACCTCAATGCATGAAATGAAATGGAATAGATTAATGCATTTGATGTCTTTTTTGAGGTCCAAAATGTTAAAAAAAAACGCAGGAGAGAATGTGAGGGTGGAGTTGAAATATGTAAATGAAAGCTACTGTCTCGTTTTAGAAGAAATTGACTTAGCTTGTGATAGAACTTGCATTCCGTCGCAAGTTAAATTAAAATAATATTTTCTAAGTTATATTATTAATTCCTGGTTGTTGCATATTAAATGAGTTCAGGTAAGCTTGTGATGGAATCTGATAAAAATTATACCTTACTATGGATTCTATGACAAACTGTCACAAAGTACTTTAGGACAGAAGGTACGTCGCAACATACTTTATGACACTACCTGTCACAAAGTACTTTAGGACAGAAGGTACGTCGCAACATACTTTATGACACTACCATTATTTCGATCGCAAGTTCTTTTTTGCGACAGATGGATTAGGATTTATGTCGCAAGGTTACACTAAATAATTTATAAAAATATTTAACAATTTATAAAAATATCTATTGAATTCTTAAGATATTTAACAATAAAAAATCACATGTTTTATAGAATTTTAAACATTTTCAATTATATCCCGATTAGAATCATGGCCCGCACACACTTCTTTATTCTACGATTTTAGGTTACACTAAATAATTTATAAAAATATCTATTGAATTCTTAAGATATTTAACATTAAATTTAAAGATAACATTAAATTAATGATATTTATTTGTCATGAAATTAACAATAGAACATATGTAAATTTAAAATTAATAATAAAATTTATTGAAATAAATTTTAATTTCATATTAAATCAAATAATTAATATTAATTCACAATAATAATATATGATAGTTTATGCTTTCTACGGGATAAAGAACTTATATTTTGCTTTGTATATTTTTATACAAAACATTAAATTTGAAAAAATATTATTTACAAATACTTTTAATCAAATATATTAAAATATGTGAGAAAAATAGAATAAATAAATTATGGACGAAAGGAGTAATAACTAAAAGCTATACGCTAAACGACTAGAATGTAACCAACCACCATTGTGATCTAACTTGCGGATTGCTTTTTTAATATTTTATGATTATGTTTTGTAAAATTAGTTTTATAGTATTTTGAATAATTTATTTTTATTTTTAATGATAATAATACATATGTTATAAGGTTTGTAATATAGATTTTTTTTTTTACTTGTAAAAGGTTTTTCTATAATTTTTATTTCAAAGTTTAGGCTAACATAATTTTAGTATTTCATAATTACTTTTGATTTTTTTATTTTATTAGATTACATATGATATACTTGAAACATATACGTACTACATTAGCAATTTTTTTTTTCTTTATCTTTTTGATTATGTAATTTAATGGTTATCTTAAAATTTTTAAATCTTTTGTTATAGTGTTTTTATAGTTTTTAAAGGCACTTTTTTAACTTTTTTGGAAATATGTGTGATATTAATTTTTTTTATTTGTTTGTATATTGCTATTTTTTCATGTTAATTTTATATTTTTGCCATGTGTGGTGTTTCTTATGTGTTTTTGTTTAAATTGATCTTAGGGTTTTTTTTATATTGTATTATATTTAGATATTAATATAAATTTATTTATGTATGTTTGGATTGCTTTCTAATTTAAAATATGTTCATTTATTGATTTGTGTTCACTTTTTTTAATTTAATTTTTTTCATTGCAAAGTAAGAATTTGTTTATTTGTTGATTTGTGCTCACATTTTTTAATTTAAATTTTAGAAATATATTTGTTTTCAAACTTAAAAATAAAATCTTTAATGATTTTTATTAAAATAATTTTTTCTTAAACCAATTTTATTTGGTAAACGATATTTTTTTGTAAATATTTTAAGTTTTAGCCTAACATATATTTTAATATTTCATATTTTTTGAAATATTTTCTTCTATTTTATTAGAATATATATAATATACTTTAGACATGTGGAAATTTATTGATTTAACTATTCTTAATATATATATATATATATATATATATATATACACTATCTTTTATTTAAGTTTATGTTTGTGTGTGTTGGTTTATATTTGATTTAAGTGCATTATATTAGAATTTATTGTTGATTTTAATTTTCTAAATTTAGATATTTTTTTGTTTGTAATTAAATGTACTTTTAATTAGTAAATGATTTTTTTTCTAAATTATATATTAATGTTTAGCCTAACATATATTTTAATGTTTCATATTTCTTGGCGTGTTTTTTCTTCTATTTATTGGAATATATATAATACTAGCTTATAACCCGTACAATGCACGGGTTTCTTGTATTATGTTATAAATTTATTTAATATTATAATTATGTTTTTATATAATCATTATTTTAAATAATTTTTTAATTTTAATTTTATATAAATTAATATATTCATGTTTAAGGATTATACTAATATTTTCTTATCAACCTATATGATTTTTAATATATTTTATTAATAATTTAAAAATATGGTATGCTATTTTCGGGTATATATTAATGATTGTAAGATTTGTTGTAAATTAAAAAGGTAACGTGTTTTAATTAACAAAGAAATATTAATAATTAAAATATATGATACGATTAATCTTTTTAGGTATTTATAAAAGTTAATATCTTCAATTAAAAGTAAATGTGAAAAAGGCAATCGACTAATTACAATTAATTATATTATGTTATTATTTATTTTAGGTGTTATATTTTTCTTGAAAATTATGGTGTGATCTTTTCGAGTATATATTAATGATTGTAAGATTAAGAAAATATTAATGATCGAAAGATATGATACAAATGTTGTTTTTGGGAATTTATAAAATGTAATATCTTCAAGTAAAAATAATGTGAAAAAGGTAATCGACTAATTACCATTAATTTTATTATAGTAATGTGAAAAAGATAATCGACTAATTACTATTAATTTTATTATGTAAATCGATTAGTTACCATTAATTATAACGTATTTTAATTTGAAAGGAAATATTAATGATGGAAAGATATGATACTATTGATGTTTTTAGATCTTTATAAAAGGTAATATCTCGACTAATTACTATTAATTATATTATGTTATTATTTATTTTAGATGTATTTATTTTTCTTTATAAAGAAGGGTAAATAAGTAAATTCACGAAGTACCAAAAAATATGTACCAAAAAACAGATACCAAAACTTTTAATGTTTCGGCTTTTATATAATAGTATAGATACTTTAGACATGTGGTAACATATTGTAATTTAAAATACATTACATTTGTACTTTTTTTTAAGGAAAGTTTGTACTATTTTTTATATTTTTGTGTTGGTTTTTATTATTTTAAGTCTATTATATTAAAGTTTATTGTTGATTTTAGTTTTATAAATTCAGATGTTTTTTTTGAATTAGCGTTTGTTTTGTAAAATATATTTTGTTCAATTTAATTTGGTGTCATTTCTAATTATGAAATGTTTTTTTGTTACTTTTTTAATATCTAGTTTTACCATATATTTTTTTTAAAAAAAAATTTGTTTTGTAATTAAATGTAAATTCAAGTTTTTAAAAAAATTATTTTTTGAATCGAAATTCTGATGGTATACTTTATTTACTTGTTTATTATATATGAAGAATGAATTTATGATTTATAAGTTTTGTGCTACTATAACTCTTTTCCCTATAACTTTTGAATTTACACTATGAACCAAACCAATGTAAATTAATATATGCCCAAAACCTAATAACCAAGCAAAAAAATAGACCCATTTACACCAAACCATATGAACCAAACAAATGTAAATTAACAGATGCCCAAAACCTAATAACCAAAAAAAAAAAATAGACCCAGCTTTACCCATCTATTCACTAACATAATGTATTTAACCTGGAAATTATATTAAGATAATTGGAATATTAGATATTGTAAGAAAATATAAGAAAAATAAATTTTAGTCTATTTTTTGGTTGTATATCAACATTAAGGTACAATCATACATTTTATGGTAGATAAAATTCATTATCTTGCAACATATTTTGATTGAAGAAAAACTAAAAAAATTTCATTTTAATAACCCCTTTTCGGAAGTATACCCTTTCCAAGTGGAAGGTTAATTAAATGATTAGCCGAGTCATTTAGCAAAAAAAAAAAAAAAAATTGATTAGCCGAGTCTTTACAACATTACCTCTCTTACTAGTCTTAGAAATACTAAATGAAAAAAAGAATAGCGGAAACCAAAATTACAATTTTAATATATATATATATAGCTTAATTTATTTTTATGAATTTACCGAACATGAATGTATTATAATTTTTATGAATAAAGAGATGAGTGGTACGACGATGTCAATTTAAATTGTTTATGAAATTCAACAATTCTCAAGTTTCAACAAACAAACCAAACATGAAAAGGCTACAAAGTATGGAAGAATATTAAATTCTGAAATCAACTGAAAATGTTCTTCACCTTCTAAACCAAGAAGTCACGAAAAGACGAAAGGTTTAGTTCTCCCCGGCTCCTTTCTTCATAGCTTCTGCATCGCTAGTTGCTTGTTCCACTTGACTCGGATTGTTTCCACTCAATGACTCAATCCTTTTCTCAACCTCAGACAATTTTTCATTGACAAATTGTCCAAAAACAACCAAATCCTCCATCCCCAGGTTCTCCAAGCTTGATTTCCCAGCCAAGACGTGAGACATAAGTCGCTCTAACTCATTTTTACGATTCTCTTGGAAAACTTTCTGTAGTTTTTTCTCAGCTTCAACAATCTTCTTTTTAACAATTTCTCTTTGGTCAGCCATGTTTTCACTTTGTTCTCGCAATGAAGATTCTGAAATTCTGTGACAACGCTTTTCGAGTATCTTTTAGCTTTGTATGTATGGAATATTTATATAGCAAGGTAGGACATACACACTAACATATTTCAGAAGATTTTTATATTTTTACTCAATTTTTAATATTATATGGACTGTTAAGGAAATATTTTGTACAAATATCTCTTAATATCTGTGTTATGACCAATTCATTGATATTCAGATGGAGAAAACAGAAGTTTTAAATGAAAATAACTGTTAGTATCATACATATATGAATCTATAAATACGTTTTTAGAATTTTGTTACTATAACTAGAATGTTTGATATTATTATAAGAATAAAGTGTAAAAAATTTAATATATCATAAGAAGAAAATAAAATATGTTGAGAATGATTATAACTAAGGATTACATGTTTGCTTATTTTTGATTTATTGTAGGATATTCATATGAACTATTAGAATAATTTATGTATCACAAATATCTAAATCTATATGTACGTTTTTAGAATTCTGTTAATGTCACTAGAATATTCAATATTATTGTTGTGCCCAAAATCTCCATGGGTTAGATTTAGGCCCATTTTGGTTATGGATACAATCTGTGTGGTTAAAATGGGTTATGATTGAGGTCCTTTAATATAATTAGGATCGAATAGCATGTGAAATGGATCTGGACAGATTCAGGAATACAGATCAGGTTCAGGTCTATAGAACAGGTTCAGGTTCCTGGAGATAGGATCTTGAGAAGCAGGTTCTTATACGGGAATAACTTTATGCTGGCAGAATTATAGTACGATTAAGTCTCCTATTCTTTAGGAGCAAGTTATTAACGTCAACTCCTTGTTGGAATTTATTCCTTGGACGCAGATGATCCTTGAATACTTTTAATAAAACTAGAATTAGCAAAGACACTCCCAATCGGACTAGAACTTGAGTTCTACTCGACTTAGGTCACCTATTTGTGGTTGAATCTGGAGAAAAGGAGGTCCCCACGAATTAGGAACCTAGCATATTGCCGCATAACCAGACTTCTAGTATAAATAGAACTACAATGGACTTGATGCCTATATAAAGGCTATGTAGGTAGTTTGTACGGGTACAAGCCTAGGTGATATATAGAATACATTTCGATTATAGAGAGTTTAGGAGTTTAAGTACGAAACACTCCGCCCTAATTCAATAGAAACCCTGCAAATTCATTTTAAACACCCCCTAAAAACCTCCATTCCACCTATATTAGTTGATCGTAAACCTCAACAACTCTCCATAAACCTCTCAAAAGTTGTTACGAAATTCACTCATCAACACTGGTACTAGAAAGAGGGGAGATAACATCTTAGGAGTGGAAAGATGGCAGGTAGTTCTGATGGCGAAGCAACACAATTCATAGAGATAGTACCCAATAGAAAATTTAAATCCCGAAAACAAAGAAGATTACTCCTGCTGACATCCTAGAGAATCTCAAGTAAATTGGAGAATGGATCACAACCCTTGAACAGACGAGAAAAAAGAAGAAGAAGAAGTTTAAGTTGATATCAAGTAAGAAGGGTAAAAAAGCTAAGAGTTCTCCGAAGTAGTTGAACTTTAAGAAAGAGCGTGAAGAAGAAGCCGAAGAGGAGATCGAAGGTAAAGACCTGAAGAAAGATAATGAAGGAGAAGGAGAAGGAGAAGGTAAACCACGGGATAAGTAGCCTCTTTTAAGAAGACTCCATCAAAGATCTTGACAAAGTATAAAGGTAAGATGACTACGAAATCAGTAGCATCCTCTCAAAAAAGAATAAAGTCAAGGAACCTTCTATGGTGATAGTTGAAGATGATTCAAGTTCAAATAAGACATCAGATGATTCAAGGAATTAGTTAGTTGTTAACAAAGTTTTAGCTGGTTTTTAAAACCAGGCCCAACTCGTTCTTTGGCCCATTTCTAATTTTTAATGAACTTACTTTTTTAGTCTTGACGACCACACGACGACCACCTAAACCTCCTTACGCCAATTATATATAGGATATAATTTGATTATGTAAATTGCATTACTGACCGATTAAGGGCTAGTTATGCCCTAGTTTCCCGTAGTGTGCTATAGTTCTACTAATTATTACCTAATACTAGATTATAGTTCATGCAAAGCACGGATTGTTTTTTTATAATTTATTTATAATATAGTATAATATTATAAATTTTAATTTTAATAAGTTGTTGGAAGGATTCGAACTTTACACCTTTGTATATAACAATTTTTAGTATTAAATATAAATTAATATGATTAACTCTGTTAATAATAACTTTTAATATTGTTGTATCAAACAGTCATCATTGAAAGGATAACCCATTTTACTTATTGTAATATAGTATAGATAACAAAATATATATGCATGAATATAATTGAAAGATTTTTGATAGTTCACTTATATTTTTTTATTCACACATTGGACATAAAATTATGTGTAAAAACCTTTTGTGTTTCTTCGCAAAACAATTATAAATAATAAATATTATATTAAATAGGCCTTTCCTAGTAGATTTAGGAAATTAGATTTAGAAGTCGCTGTATAACAGTTAAGTTTATATAATAAATTGTCGTTCGTGAGAGCCGAACCTTTGAAAAACCTTTTGTTTAAAAACCTTTTGTGTTTCTTCGCAAAACAATTATAAATAATAAATATTATATTTAATAGGCCTTTCCTAGTAGATTTAGGAAAGTAGATTTAGAAGTCGTTGTACAACAGTTAAGTTTATATAATAAATTGTCGTTCGTGAGAGCCGAACCTTTGACCTATGGTACTCTTTTATCATCCCTGTTACTCTTATTATATAATAGGAATATAGCCCTTTAGAGGATTATAACAATTATAAATAATAAATATTATATTTAATAGGCTTTTCCTAGTAGGTATAGAATTCGCAGTATAAAAGTTAAGTTTATATAATAAATTGTCGTTGGTAAGAATCGAATCTTTGACTTATGGTAATACTCTTTTATTATTCCTTTTACTCGTATTATAAAATAGAATATAATTACCTAAAACTCGCAACATCCTTATTATCGTTCCCAAAATATTTTTCAAATATTAAGTATAATATTTTAATTGATTATAATAAAATGGATATCTTACATTCACACCAAACTCCTCAATTAAAATGTCCAAATTTGCTACGTCATCTTTATCACATTATTTGGGAAATATTTTTGAGAACAAATTCCAGATTTGTAATACTATTAACAAACTAATCTGTAACATCCCGAATTTTCAGGATAATAATTCTAAATACAAAACTTAAATAAAACGGATTCTTTATTCAAGTAAATCAAATATTCCATGAAAGTCAAATGCAGCGGTCAAATACAATATTCTAAAATCATCAAATCGGAGACGCAGCTCCACAAATCCAATATTCAATATCTAATAAAGTACTGAAAATTTATTCAATAATCCGATAAGTCCTTTCCAATAATAGCATCTAATCAAGTAGCACGAAATCGACACAGTTCAAATCCTTAATCTTAATAAGCTTCCAAAAGTCCGAACCTGAAACATATTAAAACAATGAGCTGCGAAGCCCAGCAAGTAACTATCGCCCAACGGCTCAATAATATTTTTTTTAAAAAGAGAACAAAATTTCTGAAACTTTAAATCGATAAAAGAATCTAAACAAATAAATCATATTTTATTCCCACAGTTCTAATTTACGGTCACACTAAACCAGTGACACGGTTCTATGTTCGATGGGGCCAGTTTACGTATCTATGTGTTCCGGAACGCGCGTAAACTAGTTCTATGATTCTATATGCCACACTATCCAGTGACCGGATTCTATGATTCGATACGCAACTAAAACTGGGGTTCTAAAATAATTC
The DNA here is from genome assembly GCA_036435485.1 of Saposhnikovia divaricata. Classification (NCBI taxonomy): domain Eukaryota; kingdom Viridiplantae; phylum Streptophyta; class Magnoliopsida; order Apiales; family Apiaceae; genus Saposhnikovia; species Saposhnikovia divaricata. Next base: position 57,647,527 of record CM071597.1, on the reverse strand, counting down.
TTTTCTAAATCAATTTTCGATATCACAATTTCGATAACCAAATCAAACAGATATTTTGAAACAGAATAAAACAGATTTTATAATAATAGTGAGCAACGAAAAGTCACTTACCTCGAATGCGATACAAACACTGAAAATTAATACACGAACTGTTCCTATAATTTAATTGATAAGCAGGAGACAATTAATAAATATCCTGATGCATAACAATCACTCATTTTAATTATTACCAATGGATACTATAACTCATAATTATACATAAAAGGAGACAAATAAGCCTTAAAACCCAACATTAAATAAAAATCAACATGTATATTAGCTAACCATATAAACAATTAATAATTATATCATTATCTTTAATAATAATTTAAGGATAGTACAAAAATCATAATTCATCAAATTTATGTACTTAATATAAACTATCTAATTAACATGACTTATAAATCGTAACTAACATGCACACACTAACAATTAAGCAACGAGGCACGGATAGAAAAATGCATGAACGAATTAATTAAAAGGCTCCCACAATTACTTTATCAATCTCATACAGGAAAGACATGAATATCAAAATAAATAATCTCACACAGGAAGAACATGTATATCAATTAAATACACGTCCAGTGGTCTTGTTATCTGCTTCTTTCCTTGGTGGTGGATTATGTGGGCATTGAGCAATCCTGTGTCCGACTTCACCGCAATGAAAGCACGCACCTCTGTTCCAACGACACTCTGTATCAACATGGTTCCCGCCACACCTAGTGCACTTATCTTGATTTCCTTGTCCTCCCATTCGGTCATACACGTAAGGTTTCTTGAGTGGTCCCCCTTAAGAAGATTGTCCACCAGTTGGAGTGAACCGTTTCTTGTTCCAATTTCCTGTTGCCTTTTCGGATTCTGCTAAGCCTCTCTCGATCACCAAAGCCTTGTTGAGCACAGCCTCGTACGTCTGGAGTTCAAAAGACGCCACCGAATTCCTAATGTCGGTTCGAAGTCCCTCTTCCAATCTCCTTGCTTGGCTGCTTTCATCTGCCACTAAGGTCGGCGCATACTTCGAGAGCTTTGCAAATTCCGCTTCATATTCAGTAACAGTCTTTCCACCTTGCTCAAGCCGAATGAAGTCCCTTTCCTTTTGCAGACGAATGGTTCTAGGAAAGTACTTGTCTTCTAGAGCCTTCTTGAACTTTGCCCATGTATATGGTTCATGATTTCCCTCAGTGGTTGCAGTCTCGTTCTTTCTTTTCTCCAAGAGCCACCAGTCATAAGCACTGCCTTGTAATTGATACACAGCTAAGGTGACCTTCTGTTCTTCATTGCTTCCTAGCAGTCCGAAAGCCTTCTCCATTTCTTGTATCCACATCTCGACTATGGCCGGATCAGTTGCCCCATCGAAAGTTGGTGGGTTCAAATGCTTGAACTGAGAGACGATATTCTGCTGTCTGGGTTGCTGATTCACGAGTGTAGCTAGAGTCTCGGCTAGCTGGTCGAATACATTTCCACCATCACCATTGTTGTTGCCATTCTGATTGTCGTTGCCTTGATTGTTATTGTTGTTGCCATTCTGATTGTTGTTGCCCTGATTGCCATTGTTGTTGCCTTCTCCGTCCATCTTTTCTAAAAACAACAAACTTTCAAACTTATAATCAATGATCAAAAAGCAAAAAAGCCACACAGGTCAAATAATCACACAAATAAGTGCCCTAGATTCAAAACAATATACTAAATTAAAGGTCAATACTAATACGATAGTCTATCGGATCGCATCCTAGGGAATGTACTAGTCCCATACCTAATACACACCGAAGGAAAACCTAGGCTCTGATGCCAACTGTAACAGCCTGACTTTTCGGACTATTAATTCTAAATCGAAACTAAAAGGAAATACAATTTTATTAATCAAAAAGTCAATTACAAAGGTACTTATTACAAAAGCGCAGCTAACATCTATCAAAAAGTCAATCTAGCCCAATTCTATGGTGTTCGAACTCCAACGCTACCAAACTCGATTGTACACCGAACCTGAAAATTATAAGTAATGAGCTATACAGCCCAGCAAGTAACCAATCGATCTAACCAGTCATACAAAGTAACGTATAAACACATATAGAATAATACAATAATCGATACGATACAATACAATACACAAAACAATCACTTTCGATACACATATTCTTATTCTTATTCGATACGACACCACATAACAACAATAACTTGAAACCCATAATTCATACCATGACCACTACAACCCGGTGATAACGGTCCTAAATTTTCAAAAAACTGTCACTACAACCCGGTGACTCGGTCCTAAGTCTTTATTTTCGCAAACCATGGCATAAATCAGAGTTCCAAGACTATATTTTTTTTTTACTAAATTAGTTCCAAGACTATTACTTACATAATCGGAGGGGAATATATAATCAACAAGTGATAGTCGGCAATCCATGTATCAACGATATTTCTTTTACGAATATATTAGTCAGTCAACTACGCCATGCTCCGGCCTTTTAGCAATTTTTTTTAAAAAAATCAAAAAAAAAATTTAAGAAATAAATAGAAAAGAAAATATCCATAAATAAATTAATGAACACTATAATATATATAGACAACTAAATAAACTATATACTTATTTTTTATGTTAATTTTATATCATGTTTTCTTAGGCCGACACCCGTTGTAATAAATACATAAAAGACACATATCTCGGCGGCCTAGTAATATTTTTTAAAAATTTTCAAAAAAGAGACTATTTAAGAAAGAATCAAAAAAATCTATAAAAAAATATACTTATTTTCACGTCGATTTTGTGTCACGTTTTCTTAGACCGACACCCGTTGTAATAAATACATATAGATAAAAAAGCAGATTTAATTGATATAATTAAAAGAAGATGTGGAATATTATGATCAAGAAAAATGAGAAGATAATAACGACAAAATAATAATTAACAATAAATAAATAAAGAGGCAATAATAAATGGTCAAACCTTTTGTGCCATGTTTCTCAAGTGCTTCTACTTCTAAAACAGACAAAGATCTGCTAATTCTTGTTCAAATGATCAGGTGTTTCTATACCAAGATCACTAACAAAAAAAATTCAAAATCCAAAGCAAAGAACAACTGATGGTTACTAATAATCCATAACTATAACTAAAATTATTATAATTCATAAATTTAAAATTAAAACGAAGAAAACAAATGTTAAATCTAAATTCAAACCTTAAAAAGCAACAAAAAAACAATCTGAAAATCCCAAAAAATTAGTGGAGCACAAACATAGCCATGCATATTGAAAATTAAACAAAATAAGAATGAATAAAAAAACTAAAAAAAATAGACAAAGACAAACGCAAAAAGAAACAAGAAAAAAGGTTACAAACATTAGGGCTGAGCATTCGGTCGGTTCGGTCATTCGGTCCAGATCCGGACCGAACCGAATAGACCTAAAACCGAAATGTTATTTTTTTTTCGGACCGAACCGGACCGAAGTTTAATTATGGATCGAACCGAAATAATTGGGTTCTGTTTGGTCCGGGCCGAAAATTCGATTTTTTTTAAAAAAAACCTATATCATAAATAAAGCTAAAATTCATGATTTATAAAAATAATAATAATTATTAATCACCACTATGTTAAAAAAGGAAATTTTGAAATATTAAATTTCTTTTTTATTTCGAATATATAAATTTGACTTCTTCTTCCATACAAATTCGAAAACCTTTTCTATTTCAAAGATGTTAATGTTAATGTTGAAAAAGGAAGTTCTGGTTTCTTTTCTAAGAAATAGGGCCTGAAGAAGAAAGTTTTAATTTTAATTATTCAAAATAAAGGAGCTCTAGGAAGATAGTTAAGTAGGATCGAGCAATTCTAGAGCTCCCAGGGGTTTTCCTTTATATATATAAAAAGATATAGTAAATTCTAAAATACTGTTGATTTTAAGCACGGATTGATATGGGCTAAAGATACGCCTTATAGACACAATTAATGTTGCATTAATTAACATAGCTTGGTCCAAACACGAAGCCCATTAATAAGGCCCAAAACCCCAATTCAATGTTAAATTCGTAATTAATATTTAGGGTGATTAACAACTCAGCAATAAGAGTCAAATAAGGTTATTACTCCTACAAGAAGTAGCCTCCAAGGCACCTGAATCCACATGGAAACAGGCTCTTACAAGGAAGGAGTCTACAACCTTCGTCAAGGCGATGACTTGTCCACCACGTCTCCAAAACCAACTCTAATTCTAAGGCAACCAACACCTATATAAGGGCCTGACCCGTCATTCTTAGAACTACGTATTTGGCTTGATTCCCAACTTCGAGATACGTAGGCATTCTGTGAAGACCGATCAGTCTCGAACGCAGAAACAACCATTAAAGCACGAAACTCACGAACCATTGTATCACAAACCCTAGTTTTTGTTCCACAACATTTAGTGCCGTCTGTGAGAATACAACATCAACCATGGTTCAAACACGAAGGACACCAGTCTCAATCGAGACTACCACCGTCACCTCTGCTCCGGCCATCGTCACTGAACAAGGGTATGTATCCCCATCAACGAAGACAACCACTCACCTCAAGTTTCTTAACCTATAGGCATGACTCCCCATGCCGAGAGAACTCTACCCGTGGTTGTCCATCCGAACCAAGAGACCAACCCTCTTCAGATGGTGGTCTCTCCCCTTGTCAATCATCCACAACCTCCGAGGGTGCAGATCTCTACTATAGATCTCCCTAGAAGTACGAATCTGGCATATGGGCTGCCTAACTAACCTTCGAATACTTAAGGTACTAGACCAAGCGGCCCTACCTTACAGATACATGAGCCATATCACCCTCCTTACATTAGAGGCTTGGGCCCTGATCAAAGATATTATGACTACTCTGGTCCTTATACTGAAGATTCTTCATCTGAGGATAATGATCGTGATCAAGCTCCAAGGACGCGGCATCCAAGCAAGAATCCTATAAGGCGTACTCGACGAATCCATGATGAACCCCCAATGACAGCTGTTGAGAGAATCAAGGCTTATGAGCCAAAGATTCAAAAGGTGAAGGAAGACATAACAAGAGAGCAACTAGGACAGAATCAGAATCGACCTTCTCTAACTTCAAGAGAGATTCCATTTGTTGATCTGGAAAGGCCTTCAAAGAGGCAAAGAAGGGTTGATGCCCCAACGGGAGGAGCTACAAGGGCAGAGGCCCCCAAGGGTGATCCCAAAGATTTGATGCCACTTAAAGATCCTGATGATCCCGCGCCACCGTTCACTGAGGAGGTGATGAATGCTCACATCTCTATAAAGTTTAAGATGCCTACTATTAAGGCTTATGATGGAACGGGTGATCGTGCAAATCACGTTAGGACTTTCTCAAATGCACTACTGTTGCAACATGTTAGCGACGCTCTCAAGTGTAGGGCATTCCCTCAAACCCTAGCGGGCATGGCTCAAAGATTGTATAGCCGTCTGCCTGCCAACTCGATTGGCTCTTTCAAGGAATTGAGCACGGTCTTTATTAACTAGTTTGTTAATGGAAGAGTCCACGAGAAGAGTTCTGCATCTCTGTTGATGTGTATTTTTAGAGTTTCGTTCACAGGGAATGACTGATATCAATACCAAGTTCAAGTCTTTTATCTCTCGAAATCTAGTAGTGTAGAAGAATTTGTGGGTGTATGATTATTTACTAATTAATCTATTAAACAAATAAAAACTATATATTTAGTATGAGAGAAAACAATCCAAGAATTAGGGTTTTTCAATTGGCTATCATGAATGTCTAATTTGTGCCTCTTGTTTTGTTAAAAAAAATCCTTCTAATGTTTATAAAATCCTCTCCCAAGGTAAATTATAGTGTCTACAATTATCCCTTGAATGCCACTCCCATGGTCATACAAAGTACAACTATAGACTATTACGAACCAAGAATTATCAGTTTCACAATTCGCATATCAATCTCTCGATCTAATACTTAAATTGTGTCTATCATATCATGTACTAGAATTACAACTCCTCTCCCAATTCGTTATAATTCCTAGAGATTCAAATAAAAGTTCGCGACTCTTCTAATTGTATAAAGCGCTCAATGGCAGATTACCAATAACAAGAAAACCACAATACAATCAAACAAACTCAATAAGCCAATGAATACTACCCAACTCTTGGATAAAGGATTAGCTACTCACGATTGAATAAAACATGTATATATTAATACCAACAATCATGAGTATGAGAGTTTAAGTACAAATTAACCCCCCCCCCCAATTAATTTTTTTAACAGCTACAGTAACGCGGTAAAAAGATACTGTTCTTTTCCCACCCTTTTTGTTTAAATTTAGATTTGAAGTTTTCCCGGTAAAAGTAATATATGATTAAATAATATTTAATTTGAATGTTTGAAATTCAAATTAAAGTGGGTGTCAAATCTGTTCCCCATTTTCACCCCTTTATAAAGTTTTGTAATCAAGTAAAAATTTGAATGTTAGAAATTCAAATTGTAAAAGCTGAGGATTACGAAGTACGATAGCTTACTCAGTACGCCACCAATGGATTGTGGTATCGTTTCGTATATGAGAATTATTTCAATCGTAATTGTTGTCATACTGCTAATAGTTGTATTAGCTATTAGCAGAAAATATTTAATATTGTAAATAATTAGCATTTTACATCTGATGTAATGGAACAAAATAAACTTCAATTTTATTTTATTGCAAATGGCCCTGCAAGGGCGAATCATTGTGATATATGATATTCGTCTGTTATCGTATCAAAATCCATGTCTGCGGGATCTTGCTCGTTTATTCAGTGTCCGAATCACTATTTTGATGTTTGTAGCAAATTGTAGGTTGCCACGTCGGGTTGACACTCTCCTCTATAACACTCTCCAATACTTGGCTGCTATTGAGTGTTGCAAGTGTTGAATATATAGTAGTGGTGTCTAAAGCACCAAATTGCTGAGGAAGCTTCTGGATAGCTGTCACTTTTACCTTTACAGCTGTCGGCCCCGCAGGGGGGGTTAAATCGTAATAATATTACCGGTTTAACCCCCCAAATTAAATTTTTTAACTGCTAGAGTAACGCGGTAAAAAGCTATTGTTCTTTTCCCTCCCTTTTTGTTTAAATTTAGATCTGAAGTTTTCCCGCCAAAAGTAATATATGATTAAATAATATTTAATTTGAATGTTTGAAATTCAAATTAAAGCGGGTGTCAAATTTGTTCCCCATTTTCAACCCTTTATAAAGTTTTGTAATCAAGTAAAAATTTGAATGTTAGAAATTTAAATTGTAAAAGCTGAGGATTACGAAGTACGATAGCTTACTCAGTACGCCACCAATGGATTGTGGTATCGTTTCGTATATGAGAATTATTTCAATCGTAATTGTTGTCATACTGCTAATAGTTGTATTAGCTATTAGCAGAGAATATTTAATATTGTAACTAATTAGCATTTTACATCTGATGTAATGGAACAAAATAAAATTCTATTTTATTTTATTGCAAATGGCCCTGCAAGGGCGAATCATTGTGATATATGATATTCGTCGGTTATCGTATCGGAATCCATGTCTGTGGGATCTTGCTCGTTTATTCAGTGTCCGAATTACTATTCCGATGTTTGAAGCCAATCGTAGGTTGCCACGTCGGGGTGACACTCTCCTCTATAACACTCTCCAAAACTTGGCTGCTATTGAGTGTTGCAAGTGTTGAATATATAGTAGTGGTGTCTAAAGCACCAAATTGTTGAGGAAGAAAGGGGCTATTTCAGTTGTTGGATGCAACTCCATGGGAAAGAAGAGTTGACATTCTGCATAAGTGTCGTGGGCTAGCCGATTCTAATAATTTTCAAGTGCTACGTAAGTTGTCAAGTGAGGAAGCTTTTGCACTTGAACTCAAGCCACTACCACCCGAGGAGCCACCACCTGAGGAGGGTGGACCTACCGACAGTTAAGTAAGTTCTCTACTATCCTTTTTATTGCCTTCAATGGGGACTTTGAATATTTCAAGTTTGGGGGTGATTTGGGGATAAGTAGTTAGTAGAGTCTTTGTTCATGTAGAAATCATATTGCATGTATAGTAGTAGTTTCATTCATATTATTGCATGACTGTTTCATATATAGCATATTTTTTCGCATATTTGTTTATATATTCCATGTGAGTCCATTTAGTTGCATTTGCATAGCATATTTCATGATCCCATAGGACTTGCCTATTTTTGTTCGGTAGGTCGATGTTGATTTGAGTGTAGTAATGATGAATAGAGGGTTGACTTAAGTTCTTATGAATTGACTTGCATGTTTCAGAAACAAAATCTTTACACAATCTCATCGTTTGCTTTTGGGCTAGTTCAGGTCATACTTGTTTGGTTGTTTGAGATTTAATCACTTGTTTATATTTAGAATGTTCTTTATTCCCTTGATGACGTAGGAGCACTAAAGTATAAGTTTGGGGGAAACCAGGGATTTCATGCTAGTGTTAATAAAGGTTAGGCGTCAAAAGGCTAATAGCCGCTCATATTTTATGAGTAGTCTAAGGTTGGATGAGATGGAGCGAAACGCACTATTCCAAATTATTAGTGTGCGAAAAAAAAAGATCAAAGAAAAAAAAAGAAAAAAAAAAAGAGTTATGTGAGTATGCAGAATTGACCATGGGTGAGCTCTTTAATACTCAAACAATTAAGTTCTAGGGGACTTTGTGCCTAGTGACCTAAGGCTTTTCTGGTCTGGGATCCACTAACCTAACGCTCGATACATGGGTATTATTTCATAAGTCTTTAGGGGCCTCATCCATTACACAGTCAAATAAGCATGTGTGTTGTGTTATGTGTCGTTATTTGTTGGGTAATAAAGCATGAATCCTTGTCTAACTCAAATGATGATGGAGGTGTCTTTGAGTTATGAAGTGTTTAACGTTCATTCTATTTATAAACTTGTGATTAGTTTGGTGAAGAATAGGCTATGATTTTGATCTAGTGTTGGGAGTATATCTGATGAACGTAGTGAAGGAATTTATGGCCGTAGCGGAAGCGTAAATCACATTTACTTGCATAAAAACCTAATTAATCATGTATATAGATTTAAAAGTTGAATGAACACAAGAAAAATACCTTGATAGCTTTCCTGGGATTGTTATGAATGTATCTTTGATTTCCAGCAATGACCCCTCAAGTGTGGAGTGCTCTAATGGTATCCACCAAGATCAAATATCATATAGTAGATGAAGAACAATTGAGAAAATAATTAAAATGATTTGGAATGATTTTGATGAACTTCAAAAGCTCTCAATGATCCTCTCAAACCCCTGGGATGTTTTTGTTAAGTGTTTTTTTCTTTCTTGTATCTTCCAACTCTTGGAATGATTGATATTTAAAGAAATAAAGTCTTTACTTTATCTAATTAAATAATCATTTAATAATTAAAACCTTTTTAATTATTAATCCCATTCTGAAAATAATTCTCTCATAAAATTTAATTTCTCAAACTAAATTTTGTAATTAATAATTATTAAGAACTTTTCTTAATTTATTTATAATCTATTAAATCTCATTTAATAAATTATAAATAATTGCTAATTAATTATTTATTCAATAAATAAATAATTCATAGCCATTATTAATTATTCTCATCATCTATAAATATTTAACCTTTTTATGGTGTGACCCTTTAGGTTCAATATTAAGCCGGTAGTAGAAATAAATAATAATAAACTATTTATTATTACTTATACGAATTACTAATTAATTCTTTAAATACAATTACATAAGTAATTAATATTTATTCTACATCGTGAGTGATACTTTTCAATATATCGCGACTATCCGGATAATATGAATTCATTGCTTAGAATATATAAAACCTATTCAGCAAATGGTTACCGTACAATCAATTCCTTCTACCTGACAATATCCCGATTAAATACAAGGCATGGATCGCGTGTCAAGCCTATTTAATTTAATCATATAATTTCTTATACATTATGTCTAGTTCATTTGAATTAGAAACTCTTTCTAACTTCAATTACTCTGGCCAGAGATTCCAGAACTAACATAGTAAGAACATCATAGGATATTCACTTTCTTTTACTGAAAGGGGTAGATTCTTTATCGATCGTTAACTATCTTCATATACAAATTCCTATACCCGGAATAGAACTAATGATTGTCCCTTGAGGACTTAGAACTAAACCAAAACATAGTTCATTGTATATAAGATTACTTTAACGGTCTCAAGTCTAAGGACACTTGTACCACCATCAACTTATGAACAACTATTAACACGTGAGTAAACTCCATTAGTCGTTCATTAGATCAAGTCACGTTCAGTGAACTTATTCTCCAATAAGCACCTACATACTAGCTATAGTGTCACCACACGAATGTCTATGAGAACAGACATCCTTCCGAGGAAGCAAGCATAGTATGTACCGATCTTTACGGATTGACTAACTCCCAATTAGTTATCCTACGATCGGGAACTATTTAAGTTTAGTGTTATCATCTTCTAGATCTCATTATTATAATCTCATTATAATTCTAGAAGCTTTACTCTAAACTATGGAACTTCTTATTTAAACACTTTAAATAGATAAAGCCCGTAATAAAAACAACAAGTCTTTTATTAATATAAATAAAATCAAATAAGATTACATGAAAGTATTTCCTAACTCATCATACATGATTGGGTTTAGGACAAAATACTATAAAACTCCTACTTGTACTAAAGCCAATCACTCTGGTATCTTATACCCATCTTATCTCTATGTCGATCAAAGTGAGCCTGAGACAATGCCTTAGTAAATGGGTCCGCTATGTTGTTATGTGTGTCAATTCTTACGATGTTGACATCCCCTCTTTCTATGATCTCTCGAATCAGATGAAAGCGCCGCAACACGTGTTTGGAATTCTTATGGGATCTTGGTTCCTTAGCTTGAGCTATCGCAGCGTTGTTATCACAATACAACACTATAAGATCCTCAATGCTAGGAACTACCCCCAAATCAGAAACAAATTTCCTCATCCAGACAGCTTCCTTTGCAGCTTCACATGCAGCTATATATTCTGCTTCCGCTGTGGAGTCAGCCGTTGTAGGCTGTTTGGAACTCTTCCAACTAATCGCTCCCCCATTTAGAGTAAATACATACCCTGACTGGGATCTGCTACCATCGCCTTCTAATTGAAAACTAGAGTCAGTATAACCCTCAATTTTCAATTCAGATCCACCAAAAACAAGAAAAACATCTTTAGTCCTTCTCAAGTACTTCAATATGTTCTTCACTGCTTTCCAGTGTTCTTCACCTGGGTTAGACTGATATCTGCTCGTCACACTAAGTGAATGAGCAACATCAGCTCTAGTACATAACATCGCATACATGATGGATCCTATTGCCGAGGCATAAGGAATCCTACTCATGCGCACCCTTTATCATATGTCTTTGGAGACATCTTCTTGGAAAGAGTAATCCCATGACTAATAGGAATGAGACCTCTTTTCGAGTTCTCCATGCTAAACCGTTTTAGCACTTTATCGATATATGTACCTTGGGATAGGCCAATCGTTCGATTAGATCTATCTCTATAGATCTTCATCCCTAAAATATAGGATGCCTCTCCCAAGTCCTTCATAGTGAAGTTCTTTGATAGCCAGACCTTGACTGATTGTAACATCGGTATATCATTTCCTATTATAAGTATGTCATCCACATACAATATAAGAAATGTTACCGCGCTCCCACTAACCTTCTTGTAAATACATGGTTCATCTAAGTTTTTGATAAAATCAAACTCTTTGATTGTCTCATCAAAACGGATGTTCCATCTTCGAGAAGCTTGCTTCAAACCATATATGGTTCGCAGCAGTCTACATATTAGATTTTCGTTTCCACTGGAAACAAAACCCTCTGGCTGTGTCATATACACTTCCTCTTCAAGTTCCCCATTGAGGAAGACCGTCTTTACGTCCATTTGCCAGATCTCGTAATCATAGTAGGCTGCAATCGCAAGCAAAATCCTAATGGATTTGAGCAAGGCTACAGGCGAAAAGGTTTCATCAAAGTCAATCCCTTGTCTTTGTTTGAATCCTTTTGCCACAAGCCTGGCCTTATAGGTCTCCACCTGGCCATCTGCTCCTAACTTTCGTTTGTATATCCATTTGCACCCAATGGGTTTAACTCCTTCAGGTGCCTCAACCAAAGTCCACACTTGGTTTATATACATCGAGTCCATTTCGGATTTCATGGCATCCTGCCATTTCTCTGAGTCATTACAACTCACAGCCTCTTCATAAGTCATAGGGTCCTCATCATCAACAAATGACAAATCATCATCATTTTCAATGACAAGCCCGTAATATCTTTCGATTGGGCGGGACACTCTCTCTGACTTACGTAAAGGTTGTTCTACAGAAGGTTGTTCTTTCTGAACAGGTACTTCTTCTCTAATCGTTGCATTTTGTAGTTCTTGAACTTCATCAAGTTCAATATTTCTCCCACTGTTTCTATCAAGGAGGAACTGTTCCTCTAAGAAGTGTGCGTGTCTAGAAACAAATATCCTTTGATCAGAAGGATCATAGAAATAATATCCATGACCTTCTTTAGGATATCCCACAAAACTGCATTTCACGGATCTAGGTTCCAACTTATCATGTTCAACTTTCTTGACATAAGCTGGACACCCCCAAACCTTAACATGTTTAAGACCTGGTTTCTTCCTACTCCACATCTCATGTGGGGTTGTGAGAATCGATTTAGAAGGCACCTTGTTCAGTAAATACGCTGACGTCTCTAAAGCATAACCCCATAGTGATACTGGAAGATCACTAAAGCTCATCATGGACCTCACCATATCTAATAGAGTACGATTCCTTCTCTCAGATACTCCATTTAATTGTGGAGTATAGGGAGGGTTCCATTGAGAAACTATACCATTTTCTTTAAGATAACCTAAAAACTCTCCGCTTAAGTACTCACCTCCTCGATCTGATCGAAGAACTTTTATACTACGTGCGGTTTGTTTTTCTACTTCATTTCTATATTCCTTGAACTTTTCAAAAGCTTCGGATTTGTATTTCATAAGATATACATATCCTAACCTGGATCGATCATCCGTAAAAGTAATGAAGTATGAAAATCCTCCTCTAGCACTTGTTGACATTGGTCCACATACATCTGTGTGTACCAAGTCTAACAACCCCGCAGCTCTCTCTCCATGTCCAGTAAATGGAGATTTAGTCATTTTACCCATGAGACAAGACTCGCATGTAGGATATGATTCAAAATCAAAATGTTCTAGTAACTTATCCTTATGTAATGTGCGAAGTCTGTTCTCACTAATATGACCTAGTCTGCAGTGCCATAAATAAGTTGGATTTTTATTATCTCTTTTTCTTTTATTATTTGGTTGTTCAATTTGAAACAAATTATGTTCTAAGTCACATATATACAAACCATTATGTAATGTACCGTATCCATAAGTAATATTGTTTTCCTTAATTAAACATTTATTATTCTCAACAATAAATGTAAAACCATCCGAATCAAGTACAGGAATAGAAACAATATTTCTTACAATTGATGGTACATAATAACATTTATTCAACACAATAGTTTTGCCCGTAGGCATATGCAAAGGAAATGATCCTACAGCTGCAGCAGCAACTCTTGCTCCATTGCCCATCAATAGAATCACTTCATCTTCCCCCATAGATCTACTTTGCTTTAGTCCCTGCAACGAATTGCAAATATGAGACCCACAAGCAGTATCCAATACCCAAGTAGAAATCTGACTTAAAGACATATTTAGTTCAATCATGAACATAACTGAATCAGAAGCGGTAATCTCATTGCCCTTCTTATTCTTTAACTCTGCAAGGTAAACCTTACAGTTCCTCTTCCAGTGTCCCACCTTGTTACAGTGGAAGCAAACTGCTTTGCTTTTTGGGTCAGCCTTTGGTGGAACAGGCTTATTCTCACCCTTTTTCTTATTCTTCGGCTTCCAGTTCATCTTCCTCTTAGTAGAGGTACTGGCACCGATCATAAGAACAGAACCCCTTTTGGAGGGAAAATTCGCCTCAGCAGTTTTCAGCATGTTGTGGAGCTCAGCTAAGCTGACATCCAGCTTGTTCATGTGAAAGTTCATAACGAACTGCGAGAACGAATCCGGGAGTGACTGCAAGACTAAATCTTGGCTTAACTCCCCATCCATGACAAAACCTAACTGGCCTAGATGCTCAATCAGATTGATCATCTTAAGCACATGGTCATTCACAGACGACCCTTCAGCCATTCTACATTGGAATAGCTCTTTCGATATATCATATCGAGCGGTTCTCCCTTGTACATCATAAAGCTCCTGTAGATGTATCAGAATGGTAGGAGCATCCATTTTCTCATGTTGCTTCTGTAACTCAGGTGTCATGGATGCTAGCATGACACATTGAGCAACATTAGCAGCATCTAACCAGTCATTATACACTTCTCGTTCCTGGAAAAGTGCATCATCAGAAGGAGGTACAGGTAAAGGCGAGTCAAGCACATAATCCATCTTCTCAGCCCTGAGAACGATTCTCAGGTTTCGAAGCCAATCAGCATAATTGGGACCAGTCAATTTGTTCGCATCAAGTATGCTACGGAGTGATAGAGTAGAAGACATGATCTATAAATCTGAAATTTGTGAATACATAACAACATTAGTAGATATCCAATTTTATTATAACACCTTATGAATCGGGTCTTTATTCATAGGTGGCTCCCACAGTTTTATTAAAATTATACAACCCTCAAATGTATAACTTAAGCATTCTCAATGCATGTGAGAATAGGGATCATACTTTCCATTATATAACCTCGGCTGTAGCACGAAACGCTATGTAATGTTCCATAGGCAGATAACTCTTTATCAATTACATCTCATGTTATTCCCTAATTCCATTTAGCATCTTGAATCATTGAATCACGGCTGTAGCACGTCTAAATTCAATATTCTAAGTCAAGTGAGACCCAACATCTCGTTAAATTAATAAGATCTCAATAGCCCACGGCTGTAGCACGTAACGACAATTGGATTCTAATTAATTATACGCATCTCATGTAATAGACAAGTAATTCCTATTTTTGAAAACGAAGCCCTCGGCTGTAGCATGAAACGACAAAGCTCAAAACTAAGAATTACTTTCTACCATGTTGGAAGGCTATGACCGACACAAGCCCGTTGTGACATTGGCCATTTTATTACTTGATATTAAATAACGAGGGATTTTATATTATTTAGGTTGCGAAACGTTTTCGTTAAAACCTAAAGTCAAACATGCATTTTATATACGATATATAAAACTATATATATTATCTCATGGCATTTCTATGCACACATATATATCGACAAACATGTTATATCATGTTAAACATTGTTAAACATCTATATGAAACAATATTAGTATTTTAAAGCATTTTAAGACAATTAAAACGGGCTTTAAAACACTTCCGGAAGCTATAACCATTTTAAAATTTATTTGACCACTCCATTAGATCCGTCTCAAAAAAACGAATCCAACGATATATTATACGCCTCAAACGGAGTTACGGATCAACGGAAAAAATCAAAATACGAATCAGGGCCATTTTTGTCATCTACAGCCCCTGTAACGCATTACCAGAATGCGTTACAAGCCAAAAATAACATAGCACTTGCGTAACGCATTCAACAGACGCGTCACACATGGATGACGTCATGCTGACGTCAGCCTCCGACCCGACCTATGACCCGACCCGATATCCGACCCTACCCGACCAGTACGACCCGACCCGGCGCGTGCGCTGCACGCGCGGCGCGTGAGCCGCCAGCGCGTGACGCCCACGCGCGGAGGACAGTCGCGCGTACTGAATTCTATTTCAGTCGACAGAGTTGAATGATATTTAAAATCAGTCGGCCAGTCCTTCTTTTCAGCCCACCAGCCCACTAATTCAACCTTTTGGGCCCCCAACTTTAACTACCCATCTAGATATTTTATAAATAATCTATATATTTATAAAACAGATTATTATTTGTTAATTTCTAAACTCTTTAAAAATCAATAATTAATAATCTATACATGGGAAAATTATGAAACTTTTTCTGGGACTTCTACAACACTTGTAGAAAATATATCAGTGATCAAAATTATTTTAAAAAATAATTTATTAATTAATTCGTAATTAATTTGATTATAGCCTCCAAGAACTTCAAAAATTCATAACTAATTCATACAAGCTTGAAAAATTCCCAAATTTTTTCCGGGATCTATATACATGCAACCTATGCTCTGATACCATTGAAGGAATTTATGGCCGTAGCGGAAGCGTAAATCACATTTACTTGCATAAAAACCTAATTAATCATGTATATAGATTTAAAAATTGTATGAACACAAGAAAAATACCTTGATAGCTTTCCTGGGATTGTTATGAATGTATCTTTGATTTCAAGCAAGCACCCCTCAAGTGTGGAGTGCTCTAATGGTATCCACCAAGATCAAATATCATATAGTAGATGAAGAACAATTGAGAAAATAATTAAAATGATTTGGAATGATTTTGATGAACTTCAAAAGCTCTCAATGATCCTCTCAAACCCCTGGGATGTTTTTGTTAAGTGTTTTTTTCTTTCTTGTATCTTCCAACTCTTGGAATGATTGATATTTAAAGAAATAAAGTCTTTACTTTATCTAATTAAATAATCATTTAATAATTAAAACCTTTTTAATTATTAATCCCATTCTGAAAATAATTCTCTCATAAAATTTAATTTCTCAAACTAAATTTTGTAATTAATAATTATTAAGAACTTTTCTTAATTTATTTATAATCTATTAAATCTCATTTAATAAATTATAAATAATTGCTAATTAATTATTTATTCAATAAATAAATAATTCATAGCCATTATTAATTATTCTCATCATCTATAAATATTTAACCTTTTTATGGTGTGACCCTTTAGGTTCAATATTAAGCCGGTAGTAGAAATAAATAATAATAAACTATTTATTATTACTTATACGAATTACTAATTAATTCTTTAAATACAATTACATAAGTAATTAATATTTATTCAACATCGTGAGTGATACTTTTCAATATATCGCGACTATCCGGATAATATGAATTCATTGCTTAGAATATATAAAACCTATTCAGCAAATGGTTACCGTACAATCAATTCCTTCTACCCGACAATATCCCGATTAAATACAAGGCATGGATCGCGTGTCAAGCCTATTTAATTTAATCATATAATTTCTTATACATTATGTCTAGTTCATTTGAATTAGAAACTCTTTCTAACTTCAATTACTCTGGCCAGAGATTCCAGAACTAACATAGTAAGAACATCATAAGATATTCACTTTCTTTTACTGAAAGGGGTAGATTCTTTATCGATCGTTAACTATCTTCATATACAAATTCCTATACCCGGAATAGAACTAATGATTGTCCCTTGAGGACTTAGAACTAGACCAAAACATAGTTCATTGTATATAAGATTACTTTAACGGTCTCAAGTCTAAGGACACTTGTACCACCATCAACTTATGAACAACTATTAACACGTGAGTAAACTCCATTAGTCGTTCATTAGATCAAGTCACGTTCAGTGAACTTATTCTCCAATAAGCACCTACATACTAGCTATAGTGTCACCACACGAATGTCTATGAGAACAGACATCCTTCCGAGGAAGCAAGCATAGTATGTACCGATCTTTACGGATTGACTAACTCCCAATTAGTTATCCTACGATCGGGAACTATTTAAGTTTAGTGTTATCATCTTCTAGATCTCATTATTATAATCTCATTATAATTCCAGAAGCTTTACTCTAAACTATGGAACTTCTTATTTAAACACTTTAAATAGATAAAGCCCGTAATAAAAACAACAAGTCTTTTATTAATATAAATAAAATCGAATAATATTACATGAAAGTATTTCCTAACTCATCATACATGATTGGGTTTAGGACAAAATACTATCACGTAGCACACACCCACGTTTCTGTTCATGTAATGTTAGTATACGGGGATTTAATCGAGCTCTGTTTGGAGTTATTGCATTCTCTGAGATATTTGCTTGCTGAATTGGTTATGGTTAATCCGAGGGGGTCTTTGCATTTTCATTCAGTTGCATTCATTCATTGCATTTGTATGTGTCGAGTTTGTTTATGCTTGAGGACAAGCATCGGTTTAAGTTTGAGGGTGTGATAAGTGGATTTTATATCCACTTAGAATGCTTCGAATCGGCTTAAATTGATTACTTGACCTCAAGTATGTAGTGTTTTTGATGTGTTTTAAGTGAGTTTGTGCAGGACTACAAGCTGGAAGCGGGAAGTACTTTTCCGTGTTTATTCGGTGGTTTTGAACTTAGGAAATGTAGAACGGGAACTTACGAGAGAAGCAAAGGCAAAAAGAAGAAAAATATAAAAAAATCAGCAAATTCTCACTACGCCATAGATGGCCTATTGCAACCTTTTGGCGTGGGTGTTACCACTATGGATGTTACCATAGGTATGAAATTTTTGAGCTATCGCAACCTTGTGATTGTGGTGTTACCAAATCCACAAAAGTATGTTACCTTAGTTATAAAAGGTGTTACAGTTGGCAACACCATGAGATGTGTTACCATAGAGTATTCATGAATAAAATTTTTATTTTATTTAAAATTAATGATTTAATAATTATTTGACTTTAAAAATAATTAATTTTAACAAAATCGTTGAAATTATCATTTTAAAACGTAATATTCAAATAATTAAATTATTGATTTTTTATAAATATTAAATTTTGTTTATAAATTTTGAATAAAAAAG
The DNA here is from genome assembly GCA_036435485.1 of Saposhnikovia divaricata. Lineage (NCBI taxonomy): Eukaryota > Viridiplantae > Streptophyta > Magnoliopsida > Apiales > Apiaceae > Saposhnikovia > Saposhnikovia divaricata. The sequence continues at coordinate 57,628,699 of CM071597.1, read as the reverse complement.
TTTTAAAATAAAGTAATATCAAAAAATTATTAAATTTTAACTAAATTCATTAAAAAATTAATAAAGAAGACTAAATTTTGTATAAATTGTGAATTATTACAAAATTATGAAAATAATAAATTAACAATTATATTTTAGTTTCAAGAAATTAAAATAAATTTATAATATTTTTTTTTTGAAAAGTACGATAGTATAATTTTATTTCATTTGCTGAGCGGCAAATGAAAACAGAGAGCGGCATTGGAGAGCGACAAACGAAAATTTGGGAAAAAACAAATCAAAGAGCAGTCCCATTAGGGTTCTCACTTCTCACTTTCTCTCAAACACTTTGCCGCCTCTCTCACAAGCAGTTTAGGATTCGAGCGGGATCAATCGAAGCTTGGCTCCACGATTCAATTAGGGATGCTGGGGTCAATCGAAGTTTGGTTGAAGATTTTAATTAGGGTTCGAGCTTTATTCAATTAAGGTATAAATCTTTCCCATTCTCTCTATCTCTCTCTATATATCTATGTATCTCCCACTCCCTCTCTTTCTCTTCCTCTCTCACTCTCTCTCTCTCTCTTCCTCTCTCTCTATCTCTCTCTCTCTCTCACTCTCTCTCCCCCCTCTCTCTCTCTCTCTACCTCTCTCCCACTCTCTCTCTTTGTATCTCTTTGTTGTTAATGTTAATGTTTTTGTTATTAATGTTAATGTTAAGCCGTAATCTTCTGTCAGCTATTTTTGTTGAAACTGTGTCCACTCGTGTAGAGTGGTATTAGTTTTGTCTTTGCTTCAATATATGGGATTGTGGTGAGTATCATTTTTCATTTGTCGGTGTATAATTATTGCATCCTAAAATCTACCATTTTAACATGCCTTCATTATCCCTTCATTATTGAACCATCTAAGCGTGTGAGAATGCTTCAATCTATGAAGTCATAGACGCTCTGATGCTCTGCATGGACCAACTAGTTATATATAAAGATCGATTATTCTCCTTGTGTTCCGTTTTAATAGTCGCATTCAGTACTATCAACCTTGACACTCACTACTATCAACCTTGATCGCAGAGTGGCTGACTCCCATTTCAGCACCTTTTCTACTTGCAGTGATGTTTGAACAAGTAGAATGAGCTTCTTGATCAGCCTCTCTTTTCACAGGTGCTCTCGACATTTGGGGCGACGTCATGTGACATTTTTGTAATTTTTTACAGGGTTGTGATGGTTGTCTCAACCAAACTTTGAGCGTTTCTGGTAAGCTTGAGGCAGCTAAGCAGAATTAGGACGAGATATTCGTGTACTAAATGTAATGTTATGTATGTTTATTGAGATTGTTGTGCTATGTGATAATTGTTACAGATTTAATATTGTAAGTGACAATTGAGAATTGGGCAGATAAGGTCTTGAAGACTCGAAAATCCGGGAAGCAGAAGAGGCTGCTCAGAGGGCAATTGAGAATTGGTACTTTTGACATGTTAGATTAGAGTATAAAATTGTTTCCATTGTGCAGGCTGTGATTCGGGTTCGAGTCCTAGACAATCACACATTAGAAGTGACATTTCATCCATCAGAGACCATTCAACTCTTATATGATATTCTCAAGAAAGTTCTTGCACGCCCTGAACTCCCATTTTATTTGTGTAAGCAATAAGGATATAAAACTTTTTTTCATTAGGTAAATTACTTACATGTATATCTTAAATTATTTTATCCTCTTTTAGATACCACTCCTCATAAAAAGCAAATTAAGGATATGTCCCAGGACTTCTACTTTGCTGGCTTTGCTCCTGGTGCAATTGTCTACTTCTCACAGGATCTACCAAAAGGTTTTACATTTTACATTTCATCATCATTTCATGAATAAGTATCTGTCTGGTCATTAGTGTACATGTCCAGTTTATGTGGCATTTAGGCAATTGTAACTTTGTACCTGGCTGTTAACTATGTAGATCGTTACCTTTCTTGCAATTAGATGGACATACAAAAATTACAATTTCTTGGTGTTGCTTGTATGATGATTGCATCGTAAGGACATTTCAGTTTTTCGTCTACCAGATCAATAATCTATCCTCTATTTGATAGGTGCAATGAAATTAAAGTTTTTGCTAAGGAAATTGGTATCTTTGACTTGGGAAATTAGGAACAGATGGTACAGATATGTATTCTGTAACATACCGGTTTCTTTTTGCAGGCAATTTCTTTGAGGGAGATGGAAGATGTGGCATCCTTAGATTTTAACTAGAGCAAGTCTGATTTCACGATCTACTGATATTATATTTACAAGGTGACTTCAGATTTGTACTCCTACAGAAACTAGGTCTCTGAAATGCATATAAGATGGCCGCTGAGTCTTTGATTTAACAAGACACAGGTGACTTCAGATTTGGTTTATTACGTGTGTGATTGACTTAATTTCACCCAAATTCTACCATCTCCTAGTAATTATGTTCCTGTGCTTTCACTTTTTCATATAATCTCATGCTTGCCTATTCATCTTCTAGGAATGGAGAGCTAGATTACTAATGGAGCAACCTGCTGCAGTCAAATGTCCTTCAATTTCTTATCATTTGGTTGACACCAAGAAAATTCAACAGGGAAATGTGTAAAGAAAAGTACGAACCGCTATGGCTTAAAGGAGGAAACCATTGCTATGGCTTTTGAAATTGACCATGTTATTAGCTCTAGTACTTGTACGTTTTTAGTTTTGTTCATTAGCTAGTGTTGGTAGATATTTTAGGATGATTTAGTTGGTTTTGTACAGGATGATGTTATTGAAATGATGTTGGATGATGTTATTGAAATGTAATTAATTTGGTTCTTGAATATTTAAATGTCATAATTTTTTTTGTTATTAAAATTAGTTATAAATGATTTTAATTATGTAACACTCAATGTGTTACAATTGGTAAAAGAGGGTGTTACAATAGATTATGGACCCCACCTAGATGTGGGCCCCACAGTTGTCCATGTGCAAAATTATATCCTCTAGTGTAACACACAAACTATGTTACTGTAGAGTGTTTAAGATTTTGCTATAGAGGTCTTTAGTAACCACATTTGGTATGTTACCTTGAGCTGTGTTTTTATGTTACCTTAGATATCTATAGTTACTGCTGAGAACCTAACACAGCTGAAGTGTTACCATAGCCCTATTTTGGCCTATGGCAACTTCAAACAGGGGTCTATGGTAACATAGTTTGGGGGTTGCAATTAGCAATCTATGGCGTAGTGTCTCCAGCAGCTAGGGCGCGGGTGCGATTGGTAGAGTGCGGGCACGCTTGTGGCAATTTCAGAGAGCGCGGGCGCGCTCTAGAGAGCGCGGGGGCGCTGTGCAGGCCTGCCAGAAATCCTGTTTTAAGTCAGTTTTGGAATTTCTTGTTGGACAAGGCACGTGGGACTATATAAACACATGTTATCAAAAAAAGAACAACGAATTCCAGAGGGGAGACAAGAGATACAAGATAGAGACAGATTTACCGAAGATCATAACAGCTAACGGAGATCTAGATCTACATCTTTTGTATTATTCTTATTAGGCGATACTTTTGGATGCTCGTTTCGGATTTGTTTTCTAAACTTTATTACTCTAGTACTCTCGTTATTATTCAGATCTTGTTTAATATCATGTTTACACTAGATCCCATGATGACGAGCCGTTCGATTATGAACTAATCGTTGTTATGGGATTCTAACGGATTTATTTACTGAATTTAGTAGTTTGACTGCTCTAAAGATTTGTGTGTGATGACTTATTGATTTCCTCGTATGGTTGTGCTAATTCTTTTTGGATGCGTAGCTAACATCTAAGTTGTTTTGTTAATCTCTATTGAATGCGAAAGTGGATATAGAGATTTAGAACTTGCCATGCTAGCATAGGTTTATGGATGTTTTGACATGCATGATTCGTAGTGTAATTTTAACCATCTTACGCTGCCCTATGTGATCTCAATGGATAACTTTTACTTAAACCATTATGTTTTCAAATCTTATAGACATATAGGGTCTAAACATAATTGGTGTTTGCCCAACTTCTATCTATTTTGTGGATGTTTGAGTGGTTTGGTATGCATAAGCCTAAAGGTAGCGTGTACTAATTTCGTGTTGTCCGATTAGTTGTCAAAACCATCACATACATTGATTAAAGGCATCAACTCTAAACGAAGTATTTAATGAAGTTAGGATCCCATGTTTTATATCTCATAAGTAATTCGGTTTTAATCTCATTAGTTAATTAATTCTTTGTATTGTTAAATAGCTTGTTAGTTAAATTTGTTAATCAAAACACACCTTTGATATTTGTCTTAGTAGTGAATAATAATCATACATTGTTGCATAAGTGCATAATCTGAATTACACAAGGTCTTCGTGGGAATGAACTCTACTTACTATGATATTACTTGTGATCGCGTACACTTGCGTGATTTATTGCGAACAAGTTCTTAAACATCTTACACATCATAATATCACAGTGCCCCATACCAGTTATGAGTGATTCATATTACTCATAGTGGTCTTTGGGATCACCCTTTACTTTAAATTCATGCATCTTCGGGAATTACCTTCAAGGGGGCGATCGATACTGCTTAATATCCTCAATCACCACAGTTTCGTGGTTAATCCACCTTTCTCCAAACATGGCTTTCTCTATCCTCCGGATCTTGTCCCGTATGTGGGGTCCTTCGTCCTCCGAGTTAGAGGTAAGAACCACCTTCGATCGGGATCGCCGAGATTACGATTCGGAGTCCGAGGACTCATCTTGATCGTCTCTTGCCCGTTTGTCTCTTCGGGCATCATTGTCAGTCTTCAGGGCTTCACGAAGCACTTTCTCTTGGAGTTCTAACTCCTCTCTTTGGAGTTAGGGGGCTTGCAGCTTTAGCCTATCGGCTTCCCTCTTCTTGGCAAGGCTTTCCACCTCCCTTCCAGTCCTATTTTTCTCCTTTTCTTTCTCCTTACCCTTTGCCTTCAGATCCTCCCTCCATTTCTGTAGCATTATCCTCTACTCTTCGGGGAGTAGGCATGGGTCCTTCTTCATCCAAGTCCAATAGCGTTGGTGTGACTGGAGGACGACCATTCCCTGCGAGGGAGGTCTCTTCGTGGTCGACTGGTGTTTCTTCGTTTGCCATTGCATTCAGTTGGTAAATATCACGATTACAAGCTTACTTATACATTTTCACATATGACACCAAATGTTGGAACTAAGTTTCTGCGATCGACTAATCGAGTCCATCGGTGTGCTTGCAAATTAGAAAAATGCAAGGGATTGTCCTCCCGATTCACCTTTGGTGTGGGAACCAGTTAAACTGGTCCTTGAAAGGTAAAATAAACGTACAGAAGCTTGTGAATTTTTGTGTTTCGAATGAAGTGAATCCTCAAACCTGTTAACTGTTCCTCTTTTGTATCCCCTTCGACGGGGGGTGAATGCCTGGAAGTGTGTTAGTGGAGACGTGTCCCACATTTTGGGGGAGTGACAACAGATCAGACCGTTGCTCGTGAGTGGACCAGGTCTATTTGGGCCTCCTTCGATGCATTCGTATTGGGCCTTTGGCATGGCCCACTAGAGTTGGGCCATACCAACACATACCAAAATCAATTGCTTTAAATAATAATTATCAAAAACTTGAATATCGTCTTGTATATCTAAATTTATGTTAGAGTTAACCAGATGTGAATTTGCTCTTCGTTTAAGTTAATTGCACTACCAGCACATTGAATTCAAATTTTAAATAGATATTAAATTTTTTAAAGAAGATGAGAGAGTGTATATATAGAAGTAAGAAACGGGCGACTCAAATTGATGGTAATAGCAGCCGGAGTTAATCGATGGTGAAGTACCAATTAAATGAATAATTATGATTGAAAGTAATTTAAAATTGTGTGCACATTTCATATTTCATATCTCATATTAGAAGTTCATGTTGAACTTAACTAATTATATATATATTAACGGAATTATGTATATGTGGTTTGTATACATTACAAATGTGGTCATAACTATTTGTTTATGAGATTTAGGTAAGATGATTATATATATATATATATATATATATATATATATATATATATATATATATATATATATGTATGTATGTATGTATTAAATGGTATTGATTACAAACAAAATATTAGAGGAAAAAAATGATTAAATATATTATGTTTATGTATGATAATGTATACATGTTGCACTTGACTATAAAGTTAAAGTAATCGGGAAATGCAAAAATTTTGAGTAGCCACTAAATTTGATTATTTCAATGAGAAATTTTAATAGAGTAAAGATAAATTATGTTATTGTAAATAGGTTGTATAAAATAATAATCATTAAACAATATATTATATCTATTTAATGAGTTAACATAAAAATATAATCAAATAAAAATGTTCAATCAAAATATACTGAATCATTGGACAATCTTATAATAAAAACATTAAATTGGTTGATTAATATAAAATAAAATAAAATAAAATAATAAAATAAAATATTGTGTTATTAAAATATTAAATATAAAAAATAAAATATTTAAATAACCGTGCATGACACGGGATCTATACTATCTATACTATACTATTATAGGTAAAACAATGTATATTTGGTTAGTTGATTGGTTGGTTAACGCCTTCCAAAAAAATTGTTAGCACCTTCCTAAAAATAACAAGTTAAAAAAAGTATTCTAAAAATATTTATTTATTTATTATAAAAAATTTTTTACCAATAAGGCACAAAAATATATTTTAAAAACTTAAAAAATGTGTTAAAAATACTATACTGTTGCACAATATATATTTGGTTAGTTGGTTGGTTGGTTAAGATTTCAAAAAAATTGTTTACACCTTCCTAAAATTAACAAGTTAAAAAAAATTATATTAATTTATTTATTATAAACAACAAAATTTACCAATAAAGCGCAAAAATATATTTTTATAAAATTAAAAAATGTGTTAAAATCTATACTATGCTATAATATTACAAGCAAAATAATGTATATTTGGTTAGTTGGTAGGTTGGTTAATGTCTTCTAAAAATTTTGTTAACACCTTCTTAAAAATAATAAGCTAAAAATTTATATTAAAATATTTATTTATTTATTATAAACAACAAAATTTACCAATAAGGTATTTTAAAAAGTTCAAAACTTGTTAAAAATTCTAAATTCACTTAAACTATATGTAATTTATTAAAAATGCAAAATCACATGTTTTATAGAATAGATCTAAACAAACATGTAATTAAAGTAATTACTTACCTTAATGCATGAAATGAAATGGAATAGATTAATGCATTTGTTGTCTTTTTTGAGGTCCAAAATGTTAAAAAAAAAAAAAAAAAAAAACCTAGGAAAGAATGTGAAGGTGGAGTTGAAATATGTAGATGAAAGTTACTCTCTCGTTTTAGAAGAAATTGACTTAGCTTGTGATAGAACTTGCATTCCGTCACAAGTTAAATTAAATAATATTTTCTAAGTTATATTATTAATTCCTGGTCGTTGCATATTAAATGAGTTCAGGTAAGTTTGCGACAGAATCTGATAAAAATTATACCTTATGATGGATTCTATGACAAACTGTCACAAAGTACTTTACGACAGAAGGTCCGTCGCAACATACTTTATGACGGTACCATTATTTCGATCGCAAGTTCTATTGTGCGATAGATGAATTAGGATTTATGTCGCAAGGTTACACTAAATAATTTATAAAAATATTTAACAATTTATAAAAATATATATTGAATTCGTAAGATATTTAACAATAAAAAATCACATGTTTTATAGAATTTTAAACATTTTCAATTATATCTCGATTAGAATCATGACCCGCACACACTTCTTTCTTCTACGATTTTAGGTTACACTAAATAATTTATAAAAATATCTATTGAATTCTTAAGATATTTAACATTAAATTTAAAGATAACATTAAATTAATGATATTTATTTGTCATGAAATTAACAATAGAACATATGTAAATTTAAAATTAATAATAAAATTTATTGAAATAAATTTTAATTTCATATTAAATCAAATAATTAATATTAATTCACAATAATAATATATGATAGTTCATGCTTTGTACGGGATAAAGAACTTATATTTTGCTTTGTATATTTTTATACAAAACAATAAATTTGAAAAAATATTGTTTACAAATAATTTTAATCAAATATATTAAAATATGTGAGAAAAATAGAATATCTATACTATACTATTATAAGCGAAACAAGGTATAATTAGTTGGTTAGTCGGTCGGTTAACACTTTCCCAAAAAGTTTGCTAACACCTTCCAAAAATGAAAAAATAAATTAAAATACATATAAAATTTTATTTTACAAAAAATAAACCACATATTTAACCTAATAACAAACTTTTTTTAATTACACTACAATTAATATTCAATTACATACTCTTTTAGTTATATTTGAGTTAAAATTCTTCAATACCCAATTTTTTTAGACTCTTTCAATTACTTGGAAATCAAATATTTTCAAAATCAATTTAAATAATTTTAATATCACATATTTATTAACAAATTTACAACAAATTATAAATCAAAAAAGCTATATAATTAACAATAAGAATTTCACACAATTAAAAATTAATATTAAATTCTATTTTAAATAAATATTACATTATGGATTATTATGGAATCATAATTTGAAGGTATAATTGATTGGCTGGTTGGTCGATTAACACCATCCTAAAAAGTTTGCTAACACCTTCCAAAAATGAAAAAATAAATTAAAATGCAATTAAAATTTTATTTTACAAAACATAAACCACATATTTAACTTAATAACAAATTCTTTTAATTACACTCCAATTAATATTCAGTTACATACTCTTTTAGTTATACTAGCTTAAAACTCCTGCAATGCACGGATTTTTTTTACTATTATATGATTTTTTCAATAATTCGAATGAATTTTTTATGATATGAATTTTGTAAATTACATTTTTAAAAAATAAGATTTTAAAATAATTACATATATATATATATATATATACATACATATATTGGCCATATTGTTTTTAAAAAAAGGAAAAATTAGTTAAAAAAATATTGATAAGATGATACGTTTTAGTTTAAAAAAGGTAATCAGTCAATTATTAATTATTATGGTATTATTTTATTGAATAAAAATTATCTGTGATACTATTGGAAAAGGATAGGTTTTAGTAAGAGAAAATATAAAAGGTGACATGTTTTAGTTGAAAATGTAATTTGTTAGTTATTAGTAATCATAGTAATATTATTTTATTTCATTAAATATAATTGCCCGTAATATTTTTAGAATATAAAAGATTACATGTTTACCTAAAAATGAAATTAATCAGTTATTAAAAAAATAGAAAAGATAACATGTTTTTACCAATAATAAATATTTAAGTAAGGATACTTAAGTAAGAAAAGAAAGTTTGAAAATGAGATATTTTAGTTTGAAAATGAGATATTTTATTTAGAAAAAATAGAAAATACATTTTAGCTGAAAAAGGTAATCAAATAGTTATTAGTAATTATAATTTTAGAGATTATGTCTTAGGTAAGTTTTCCGGATACACAAATTTTATATGCAAATATGGGTGGACATTTATGTAAAATCAAGATTCGTTTAAAATTTTACAATATTATTAACTAGCCATGCGGGCCCAGTAAGTTTTAAAGCTTATTTTTTAAAGTATCTCAGGAAACTTTCCTGAGGTTAATGGTCATTTTTCTCATAATTTTATTAGTTAATTTCGTTAAATAGAATGACACGTGATATTTTTGGAAAGGATAGGTTATAGTTAGAGAAGTTAGAAAAGATAATGTGTTTTATATGAAAAGTAGTTTGTTAGTTATTAGGAATTATAATATCGTTATTTCATTTTATAAAATAGAACTACAAGTTTTTACCAATAATTAATATTTAAGTAAAATATCAAAGTTTATTCAATGATTATAATGGTCATATTTTTGGAAAGAAGGTATTTTAGTTAGAAAAACTAATAGTTGAAAAAGGTAATTGGTTAGTTATTATTTAGGAGAAGTGTTGGAAGAGCAGCGTGTAATATTTTGAGAAAATATTGTATTTTATTTTTTTATAATTAAGTAAAATCATTAAGGATAATAAAGTAAAACAACATGTTTTTACTAATAATAAATATTTGAGTAAAGATATTTAAGTATAAAAATAAGTTTGGAAATGATATATTTTAGTTAAAAAATATAAAAAAAAATATATTATCTTTTAGCTGGAAAAGTTAATCAGTTAGTTATTAGTAATTATAATGTTATTAGTTTATTTCATTAATTAGAACGATCATATTTTTTGAAAGAAGAGATTTAATTTGAAAAATTAGAAAAGGTAATAGCTCAAAAAGGTAATTGTTTAGTTTTAATTTAGTAGATGTATTGAGAGAGGCGTGCAATATTTTTGTGAAAAAATTGTGTTTATATTTAATAATTAAGTAAAATAATTAAGGATAATAATGTATAATAATTAAATAAGGTAAGTACCATACCGTGCCAAAAAACAGGTACCAAAACTTTTAATATTTTGTGTTTTATAATATAGTATATTATTTGAGTTAAAATTCTTCACCTACACCCAACTTTTAAACTCTTTCAATTACTTGGAAACCAAATATTTTCAAAATCAATTTAAATAATTTTAATATCACATATTTATTAACAAATTTACAACAAATTATAAATCAACAAAGTGAAAACAAACTAAAACCATGTAATAAACAATAAAAATTTCACACAATTACAAATTAATATTAAATTCTATCTTAAACAAATATTACATTATGGATTATTATGGAATCATAATTTGAATATGATAATATCAACAAAAATTTGAATGTAAATATATAAGATACTTCCATTTATATTTATATTATTATGACATAATATATTCATAATTTGAACAATATATCATATAATTAAACAATTATTATTCAATAATATATATTATGCCAATATTGTATTCAGTAATATATATGAGATAAATAATTATTAAAATATAAATAAAAAGTTATTTAAATTTAAGAAAGCCGTGCATCGCACGGGTTATAGGCTAGTATAAATTATGGACCAAAGAGTAATAACTAAAAGCTTCACGCTAAACGACTAGAATGTAACCAACCACCATTGTGATCTAACTAGCTTTATACCCGTGATGCGCGGATTGCTTTTTTAATATTTTATGATTATGTTTTGTAAAATTAGTTTTATAACATTTTGAATAATTTATTTTTATTTTTAATGATAATAATACATACTCCTTTCGTCCTATTTTATAAGATCCTTATTCCTTTTTGGACGTCCCAAAAAGGATGAACCTACTAAATTTATTATTTTTGAACAATAATTTTCACCATTACACCCACTACTGAAAGTCAAATCAGCTCTTACAAGTTGGGACGGAGGGAGTATGTTATAAGGTTTGTAATATAGATTTATTTTTTTACTTGTGATGTTTCTTTTGTGTTTTTGTTTAAATTGATCTTAGGGTTTTTTTATGTTGTATTATATTTAGATATTAATATAAATTTATTTTATGGATGTTTGGATTGCTTTCTAATTTAAAATATGTTCATTTATTGATTTGTATTCACTTTTTTTAATTTAATTTTTTTCATTGCAAAGTAAGAATTTGTTTATTTGTTGATTTGTGCTCACATTTTTTTAATTTAAATTTTAGAAATATATTTGTTGTCAAACCTAAAAATAAAATCTTTAATGATTTTTATTAAAATAATTTTTCTTGAACCACTTTTATTTGGTAAACGATATTTTTTTGTAAATATTTTAAGATTTAGCCTAACATATATTTTAATATTTCATATTTTTTGAAATATTTTCTTCTATTTTATTAAAATATATATAATATACTTTAGACATGTGGGAATTTATTGATTTAACTATTCTTATATATATATATATATATATATATATATATATATATATATATATATATATATATATATATATATATATATATCTGTGTGTGTGTGTATATCTAATTGTTAACATACATACATTTGTAATTTTTTTAAAGAAAATATGTACTATCTTTTATTTAAGTTTATGTTTGTGTGTGTTGGTTCATATTTGATTTAAATGCATTATATTAAAATTTTTTACTGATTTTAATTTTCTAAATTTAGATATTTTTTTTAACCTGACGTTTGTTTTATAGATTATAGTTTGTGGAATTTTGGTGTCATTTCCAATTATGATATGTTTTATTATTATTTTTTTATATCTTATTTTACCATATATTTTTTAAAGACCCCTTTTTGTTTGTAATTAAATGTACTTTTAATTGGTAAATAATTTTTTTCTATATTATATGTTAAGGTTTAGCCTAACATATATTTTAATGTTTCATATTTCTTGGCGTGTTTTTTCTTCTATTTATTGGAATATATATAATACTAGCTTATAACCCGTACAATGCACGGGTTTCTTGTATTATGTTATAAATTTATTTAATATTATAATTATGTTTTTATATAATCATTATTTTAAATAATTTTTAATTTTAATTTTATATAAATTAATATATTCATGTTTACGGATTATACTAATGTTTTCTTATCAACGTATATGATTTTTAATATATTTTATTAATAATTGAAAAATATGGTATGATATTTTCGGGTATATATTAATGATTGTAAGATTTGTTGTAAATTAAAAAGGTAACGTGTTTTAATTAGCAAAGAAATATTAATAATTAAAAGATATGATACGATTGATCTTTTTAGGTATTTATAAAAGTTAATATCTTCAATTAAAAGTAAATGTGAAAAAAGCAATCGACTAATTACCATTAATTATATTATGTTATTATTTATTTTAGGTGTTATATTTTTCTTGAAAATTATGGTGTGATATTTTCGAGTATATATTAATGATTGTAAGATTAAGAAAATATTAATGATCGAAAGATATGATACAAATGATGTTTTTAGGTATTTATAAAATGTAATATCTTCAACTAAAAATAATGTGAAAAAGGTAATCGACTAATTAATCATTAATTTTATTATAGTAATGTGAAAAAGATAATCGCCTAATTACCATTAATTTTATTATGTAAATCGATTAGTTACCATTAATTATAACGTATTTTAATTCGAAAGGAAATATTAATGTTGGAAAGATATGATACGATTGATGTTTTTAGATCTTTATAAACGGTAATATCTCGACTAATTACTATTAATTATATTATGTTATTATATGTTATTATTTATTTTACATGTATTTATTTTTCTTTATAATGAAGGGTAAATAAGTAAATTCACGAAGTACCAAAAAATATGTACCAAAAAACAGATACCAAAACTTTTAATGTTTTGGCTTTTATATAATAGTATAGATACTTTAGACATGTGGTAACTTATTTTAAAATACATTACATTTGTACTTTTTTTTAAAGAAAGTTTGTACTATTTTTTATATTTTTGTGTTGGTTTTTATTATTTTAATTGCATTATATTAAAGTTTATTGTTGATTTTAGTTTTATAAATTCAGATTTTTTTTTTTGAATTAGCGTTTGTTTTGTAAAATATATTTTGTTCAATTTAATTTGGTGTCATTTCTAATTATGAAATGTTATTTTGTTACTTTTTTAATATCTAGTTTTACCATATATTTTCTTTAAAAAAAATTTTTGTTTTGTAATTAAATGTAAATTCAAGTTTTTAAAAAAATTATTTTTTGAATTGAAATTCTGATGGTATACTTTATTTACTTGTTTATTATATATGAAGAATGAATTTGTGATTTATAAGTTTTGTGCTACTATAACTCTTTTTCCTATAACTTTTGAATTTACACTATGAACCAAACCAATGTAAATTAACATATGCCCAAAATCTAATAACCAAGCAAAAAAATAGACCCATTTACACAAAACCATATTAACCAAACAAATGTAAATTAACAGATGCCCAAAACCAAATAACCAAAAAAAAAAAAAAAAATAGACCCAACTTTACCCAGCTATTCACTAACATAATGTATTTAACCTGGAAATTATATTAAGATAATTGGAATATTAGAAATTGTAAGAAAATATAAGAAAAATAAATTTTAGTCTATTTTTTGGCTGTATAGCAACATTAAGGTACAATCATACATGTATAGCAACATTAAGGTACAATCATACATTTTATGGTAGATAAAATTCATTATCTTGCAACATATTTTGATTGAAGAAAAACTAAAAAAATTTCATTTTAATAACCCCTTTTCGGAAGTATACCCTTTCAAAGTGGAAGGTTAATTAAATGATTAGCCGAGTCTTTACAACATTACCTCTCTTACTAGTCTTAGAAATACTAAATGAAAAACAGAATAGCAGAAAACAAAATTATAATTTTAATATATATATATATATATATATATATATATATATATCTTAATTTATTTTTATGAATTTACCGAACATGAATGTGTTATGATTTTTATGAATAAAGAGATGAGTAGTACGACGATGTCAATTTAAATTTTTTATGAAGTTCAACAATTCTCAAGTTTCAAGTTTCAACAAACAAACCAAACATGAAAAAACTACAAAGTATGGAAGAATATTAAATTCTGAAATCAACCGAAAATGTTCTTCACCTTTTAAACCAAGAAATCACGAAAAGACGAAAGGTTTAGTTCTCCCCGGCTCCTTTCTTCATAGCTTCTGCATCGCTAGTTGCTTGTTCCACTTGACTCGGATTGCTTCCACTCAATGACTCAATCCTTTTCTCAACCTCAGACAATTTTTCATCGACAAATTGTCCAAAAACAACCAAATCCTCCATCCCCAGGTTCTCCAAGCTTGATTTCCCAGCCAAGACGTGAGACATAAGTCGCTCTAACTCAAGTTTACGATTCTCTTGGAAAACTTTCTGTAGTTTCTTCTCAGCTTCAACAATCTTCTTTTTAACAATTTCTGTTTGGTCAGCCATGTTTTCACTTTGTTCTCGCAATGAAGATTCTGAAATTCTGTGACAACGCTTTTCGAGTATCTTTTAGCTTTGTTTGTATGGAATATTTATATAGCAAGGTAAGACATACACACTGACATATTTCAGAAGATTTTTATATTTTTGCGCAATTTTTAATATTATATGGACCGTTAAGGAAATATTTTATACAAATATCTCTTAATATCTGTGTTATGACCAATTCATTGATATTCAGATGGAGAATACAGAAGTTTTAAATGAAAATAACTGTTAGTATCGTACATATATGAATCTATAAATACGTTTTTAGAATTTTGTTACTATAACTAGAATGTTTGATATTATTATAAGAATAAAGTGTAAAAAATTTAATATATCATAAAAAGAAAATATAATATGTTGAGAATGATTATAACTAAGGATTACATGTTTGTTTATTTTTGGTTTATTGTAGGATATTCATATGAACTATTAGAAATAAATATTTAGCTATCTCGAAACAATAAAACAAGTCTCAGCCGAATTAACTTAAAGAGTCGTCCCGATCAATGAGACCGACTAATATTTTTAAATGTCATCTTCCTCGCAAATAGGATTTTTTTTTTAAATTCTTTGATAGATAAAATCAATCCAACATTCGGAGCAAATATTTGAGTGCCCAAAAATTTCACCACAAATTTTCACCACCATGATAAAATCCTTGAGAACAATAATGTTCACAGAAATCTCATAAATTCTTTTGGAGATAATGGACGAACTTGCCTCAGTCTTTGTGCTTGCTCAAACCCACTCAAGACTTACTCTCTAAAAATCCGTAGTAGACATCAACAGTCTCAAAGTGTTTTATCTAATTTAGCGTAACCATCTCACGCGAACTCTCAATTCTTAACCTACTAATTGGTACTATATCCCATAGTCCAACATGAACTCTATATGAGCTCAGACGTTCCTTACTTAGCTATACACACTCCTACTCACTCTCGTTTCTAGTTTACTATAACCTCGTTCTGATACCATTCTGTAACGCCCCCAAATCCTGGTCGGGAGATTTGGTCGTTACCTGAGAATCCTCAAAATAACATCACCACTTTAATAAAACATTATTCCTTGTAATTGTCAAAAATTTAAAAAAATAATCCCTGTGACCCAAACAATCCAAGATCTTTTAGGTTATAGTGCTAGAAACAAGAATCCAAGTTCCATAAAATAACAACTTTCTTCTTTACCACATTCTCTTAGATCGGAACTTAAGTCACTGGTATGACTTCGATAAGAGGTATACCAGGTTAACTAATCTAATACATAATAATAACTATCAGAGTTAAACTAAATAAAATAGACCTTACACTGGATCAGGACATCCCGCGTCAAGTTATCTTTAAGATGGCGTCTGCTTCTTCTCTCTTTGAACTGTGCGAATATGTCTCGCCCAACTACCTTACTGAAAAGTTAGGGTTTCGAAACAAGTATGAGCGGAAGAAATGCTCAGCAAGTGTGTAGTAAAATAGGAATAATAATAAATCATTGTTAATGAAAACATATATCATCTATCAAAACTCAAATCGCAAGAGAAGTATTTTGAATCAAAAATCTATCAACACAGAATGGATTAAAATAAAGTATGAAATGGGTATTCGGACATGATAGGTTCAGTGCTCTACTAGTGGGATCCCGACCACCGAAACAATTGGTTTAGCTGTACTCCTAGCAAGGAGGTATCATTAAGGAATAATAGTCTCCAAGGGTATCGACAAGTTCGATACAGGAAAATGGGGTATAAATTGAATAAACAAGGATAACGATAAATATCAACAAGATCGACAATAAATGGAATAATACCAAGATAAGCCTATTTAAAATAATCTCACTTGAACAAGAAGTGAAGGGAAAACACTTGCCTCGAATTCTCAGCTATCATGAAACGTCACAGTAATACTGCTTTCATCTTCTATTTTACGGCGTCACAATCTTCTAATTTGATCACTATTTGGTTCAACGCTCTTGCGGTTGCCACGAGTCTAATCCGCCCATATCGAGCTCGCGCGCCAATTCCAATATCAAACATAAGACAATACTTTAGTCTCTAGACGACAATTCTAATATTTTCTATAAATGCTTATAAACTCAACTTGAACATATTAATCATACTCACCATTTTCTCTGTTGGAAGAAGATAATCGAAGACGTCCCCTCTGAACATATATGTTTTCCCATTGGAAAACGCCTCACAGTGAATCCAGCAACCACAACCAATACTTCATCCATCTTCATCCTTCCTCATTTAACCCTCACTTATATCCGCCGACAATTTATATATAATATTTTAATATCCGTAAATCTTCTCCGAACTCAGGAATCCAATTTATATATAATATTTTAATATCCGTAAATCCTACTTAAAAACGAAAATAGGGTTATCGAATATAACGGCAACTCTCCATTTAGGAGGTCTCTAATTACCTCTAAGTATTCGCTAACAAATAAATTATTCCAATAGCACTTCTACTATAAATTGGCTCTTATGAATTCTCTACAATTCTCTAAATTTCACTAGTTGAATAATATTAACCTCTATTTATACTCAAAACAAAATAATTCCACCATCCATTTTTTTTTATCCAGTTTAAATCCATAGTTATTATTCTCACTTTTAACCAAAAATAATTTATCAGAATAATTTTACTTTTAATTATCCTCCCAATTATAATTTGTTTTACTAATTTTTAATATTAATCCGACTTAGGCCTCTAAAATAATTGGCTCATACAAATCTCAATAAAATTCACATAAAAGCTCTATTTTGATTAAATCTATTTTAGGCCAATAATATTATAAATCTCTATTTATTCTCAACAGCAAAGAATCCATTTTTATTGGAACAAGGGTATAAATCTCTATTTAAACCAGAAATAAAATAATCCAAGAATTCATTTTAATCTTGTAAATAATTTAATAATAATTCCGGTTTTTTGTCTCTAAAATAATCTGACTCGATCCGGTTAATTAAAATAATCCGGGAATATTTAATATTAGTCTCCCAAAATAAAATCGTATTTATCTCTATTTATTCATAATATTGCCTCTTTTATCAACGAATTATTAAATCTCTAAATTACGTTCAAAAATCATTAATTATTTCCAAATGATTGTTAACAACTAATTAATCAAAATACACTTCTCAATAACTTATATAAATTATCCACAATTCTCTAAAATTCCCTAATTTAATCAATATTAATCTCCCTTTAATCTCACAATATTTCTTTTTCACTAATTAATTAATTACACCATTTTTAGGAAATTATTAATTACCAACTATTTTAAATAATAATCCAAATAATTAAATCCTGATTATAACATACGATTATAAATTTTATCAATACGTTATTATTTTATTATTATTATTATTATCAACCGCGGCGCGTGGGACCCACCACCGCCCGACAACGCCTCCCCTGCACTCTCTCTCGAAATCTCTCCGTTCTCTCTCTGCTTCCCCCTCTCTCTCTCTCACAATCTCTCTCTCTCTCTCTCTCTCTCTCTCTCTATGATCTATCTCACTCTCTCTGCCTCTCTCGACTCTCTCTCAGTCTCTCACTGTCTCTCAATCTCGCCTCTCTAATCTCTTTCTCGTCTTCCTCCCTCGTTTCTCCCTCCCTCGTTTCTCTCTCTCTCTCTCTCTCTCTCTCTCTCTCTCTCTCTCTCTCTCTCCCCCTCAAATCCCTTCCCTCTTTACTGCCTCTCCCCTTCGAACAACACAGAACCAGAGCACACATAGATCACCACGCAGTAGACCTGTACCACCTCTCATTCACTCCACTCCACATCCATCTCTGGTTATTACAGCCTCCAAGACAAACACACCATTCCCTTTAAATCAATTAACCTCCAATCTTGATAATCGCAGGCCATACTCTCACACATACATAGCAGCCCACGCACACGAACTATAACCACAGCAAAACTCCCAATATAACATCACAAACATCAATACATATACACCCAGTGACACACCCATTCTTTGCACACCTCCTCACAGCCATCCGGTATAGACATACACACCCCCTATATATACATACACACAACGATTCCCACACAGCAGTAAACGCACACACCGATTGAAACACACACACTCATAATCGAAGCTCACGCACTGCACTCCTCAAAGACACAACAGCAGGAGATTAAGGCTTTACCCACAAATTCCGAACAGACAAAAACAGAGCTGAGGGATTGAGAGAGGGAATAGCGAGGATCGGGAAAGGAATGGTGAGAGACGCAAAAAAAAGAGAGATGAGGAGTAATAGTCTGTGGCTTCCACAGAGATTGAACAAAAGAAGTATATGTGTTTGTGGGTGTGATGTTGATACCTCTTTTCTCCGTATAACCCCCCGTGTATCTCCATAAAATGAGGCCACGTTCTTTTTTTTTCTGATTTACAGGAGACAACACATGGGAGACAAGGCATGGGGCTGCAAAAAGAAATGTCGGAACATTTTGTGTTCTGTGAAGGAATAAGTTTTGTTTTGTAAAAGAGAACGCGTGAATTGAAAAAGAATATGTTGTCTCCTCGTGCTTAACGATCCGATCAGGAAAGATAAATCTCGTTTTTCCCCGCTGGTCAATTAAAACGAGATTTTAAATTTCGTTCTCAAAAATAAATTTTGGACTTTAAAAATAATATCAACCGAATAAAAATTTAAAATCCTATTTTTTCTGAATTTTCCTAATTTTAATAAATACCAAATAAATATAAATAAATAAATATAATATAATATTTACTCCCAAACGAATATATAAAATATTAAAATTTTACAAAAACGCGCTAATTAAAATATACTAGTGCATCGCTCTTAAATAAATTCAAATATCACGTACGAAAAATTATTCGAAAATTCGGGGTTATTACATAAGGATACAATCTGTGTGGTTAATATGGGTTATGATTGAGGTCCTTTAATATAATTAGGATCGAACAGATCAGGTTCAGGTCTATAGAACAGGTTCAGGTTCCTGGAGATAGGATCCTGAGAAGCAGGTTCTTATACGGGAATAACTTTATGCTGGCAGAATTATAGTACGATTAAGTCTCCTATTCTTTAGGAGCAAGGTATTAACGTCAACTCCTTGTTGGAATTTATTCCTTGGACGCAGATGATCCTTGAATACTTTTAATAAAACTAGAATTAACAAGACACTCCCAATCGGACTAGAACTTGAGTTCTACTCGACTTAGGTCACCTATTTGTGGTTGAATCTAGAGAAAAGGAGGTCCCCACGAATTAGGAACCTAGCATATTGCCGCATAACCAGACTTCTAGTCTAAATAGAACTACAATGGACTTGATGCCTATATAAAGGCTATGTAGGCAGTTTGTACGGGTACAAGCCTAGGTGATATATAGAATACATTTCGATTCTAGAGAGTTTAGGAGTTTAAGTACGAAACACTCCGCCCTAATTCAATAGAAACCCTGCAAATTCATTTTAAACACCCCCTAAAAGCCTCCATTCCACCTAGATTAGTTGTTCGTAAACCTCAACAACTCTCCATAAACCTCTCAAAAATTGTTACGAAATTCACTCATCAACACTGGCACTAGAAATAGGGGAGTTAACATCTTAGGAGTGGAAAGATGGTAGGTAGTTCTGATGGCGAAGCAACACAATTCATAAAGAAAGTACCCAATAGAAAATTTAAATCCGAAAACAAAGAAGATTACTCCTGCTAACATCCTAGAGAATCTCAAGTAAATTGGAGAATGGATCACAACCCTTGAACAGACGACAAAAAAGAAGAAGAAGAAGTTTAAGTTGATATCAAGTAAGAAGGGTAAAAAAGCTAAGAGTTCTCCGAAGTAGTTGAACTTTGAGAAAGAACGTGAAGAAGAAGCCGAAGAGGAGATCGAAGGTAAAGACCTAAAGAAAGATGATGAAGGAGAAGGAGAAGGAGAAGGTAAACCACGGGATAAGTAGCCTCTTTTAAGAAGACTCGATCAAAGATCTTGACAAAGTATAAAGGTAAGATGACTACAAAATCAGTAGCATCCTCTCAAAAAAGAATAAAGTCAAGGAACCTTCTATGGTGATAGTTGAAGATGATTCAAGTTCAAAAAAGACATCAGATGATTCAAGGAATTAGTTAGTTGTTAACAAAGTTTTAGCTGGTTTTTAAAACCAGGCCCAACTCGTTCTTTGGTCCATTTCTAATTTTTAATGAACTTACTTTTTTAGTCCTGACAACCACACGACGACCACCTAAACCTCCTTACGCCAATTATATATAGGATATAATTTGATTATGTAAATTGCATTACTGACCGATTAAGAGCTAGTTATGCCCTAGTTTCCCGTAGTGTGCTATAGTTCTACTAATTATTACCTAATACTAGATTATAGCTCATGCAAAGCAAGAATTGTTTTTTTTTATGATTTATTTATAATATAGTATAATATTATAAATTTTAATTTTAATAAGTTGTTGGAAGGATTCGAACTTTACACCTTTGTATATAACAATTTTCAGTATTAAATATAAATTAATATAATTAACTCTGTTAATAATAACTTTTAATATTGTTGTATCAAACAGTCATCATTGAAAGGATAACCCATTTTACTTATTGTAATATAGTATAGATAACAAAATATATATGCATGAATATAATTGAAAGATTTTCGATAGTTCACTTATATTTTTCTATTCACACATTAGACATAAAATTATGTGTAAAAACCTTTTGTGTTTCTTCGCAAAATAATTATAAATAATAAATATTATATTTAATAGGCCTTTCCTAGTAGATTTAGGAAAGTAGATTTAGAAGTCGCTGTATAACAGTTAAGTTTATATAATAAATTGTCGTTCGTGAGAGCCGAACCTTTGACCTATGATACTCTTTTATCATCCCTGTTACTCTTATTATATAATAGGAATATAGCCCTTTAGAGGATTATAACAATTATAAATAATAAATATTATATTTAATAGGCTTTTCCTAGTAGGTTTAGAATTCGCTGTATGAAAGTTAAGTTTATATAATAAATTGTCGTTGGTAAAAATCGAATCTTTGACTTATGGTAATACTCTTTTATTATTACATTTACTCTTATTATATAATAGAATATAATTACCTAAAACTCACAACATCCTTATTATCGTTCACAAAATATTTTTCAAATATTAAGTATAATATTTTAATTGATTATAATAAAATGGATATCTTACATTCACACCAAACTCCTCAATTAAAATGTTCAAATTTGCTACGTCATCTTTATCACATTATTTGGGAAATATTTTTGAGAACAAATTCCAGATTTGTAATACTATTAAGAAACTAATCGGAGGGGAATATATAATCAACAAGTGATAGTCGGCAATCCATGTATCAACGATATTTCTTTTACGAATATATTAGTCAGTCAACTAAGCCATGTTGCGGCCTTTTAACATTTTTTTTAAAAAAAATCAAAAAAAATTTTAAGAAATAAATAGTAAAGAGAATATCCATAAATAAATTAATGAACACTATAATATATATAGGCAACTAAATAAACTATATACTTATTTTTTATGTTGATTTTATATCAGGTTTTCTTAGGCCGACACCTGTTGTAATAAATACATAAAAGATACATTTCTCGGCGGCCTAGTAATATTTTTTAAAAGTTTTCAAAAAATAGACTATTTAAGAAAGAATAAAAAAAATCTATAAAAAAATATACTTATTTTTCACGTCGATTTTGTGTCACGTTTTCTTATACCGACACCCGTTACAATAAATACATATAGATAAAAAAGCAGATTTAATTGATATAATTAAAAGAAGATGTGGAATATTATGATCAAGAACAATGAGAAGATAATAACGACAAAATAATAATTAACAATAAATAAATAAAGAGGCAATAATAAAAGTTTAAACATTTTGTGCCATGTTTCTCAAGTACTTCTACTTCTCAAACAGAGAAAGATCTGCTAATTCTTGTTCAAATGATCAGGTGTTTCTATACCAAGATCACTAACAAAAAAATTCAAAATCCAAAGCAAAGAACAACTGATGGTTACTAATAATCCATAATTATAACTAAAATTATTATAATTCATAAATTTAAAATTAAAACAAAGAAAACAAATGTTAAATCTAAATTCAAACCTTAAAAAGCAACAAAAAAAGCAATCTGAAAATCCTAAAAAATTAGTGGAGCACAAACATAGCCATGTATATTGAAAATTAAACAAAATAAGAATGAATAAAAAAACTAAAAAAAACAGACGAAGACAAACGCAAAAAGAAACAAGAAAAAAGGTTACAAACATTAGGGATGTGCATTCGGTCGGTTCAGTCCAGATCTGGACCGAACCGAATAGACCTAAAACCGAAATGTTATTTTTTTTCGGACCGAACCGGACCGAAGTTTAATTATGGATCGAACCGGACCGATCCGAAATAATTCGGTTCCGTTTGGTCCGGACCGAAAAATCGATTTTTTTTTAAAAAAACCTATATTATAAATAAAGCTAAAATTCATGATTTATCAAAATAATAATAATCAATTAATCAACACTATGTTAAAAAAGGAAATTTTGAAATATTAAATTTCTTTTTTATTTCGAATATATAAATTTGACTTCTTCTTCCATACAAATTCGAAAACCTTTTCTATTTCAAAGATGTTAATGTTAATGTTGAAAAAGGAAGTTCTGGTTTCTTTTCTAAGAAATAGGACTTGAAGAAGAAAGTTTTGATTTTAATTATTCAAAATAAAGGAGCTCTAGGAAAATAGTTAAGTAGGATCGAGCGATTCTAGAGCTCCCAAGGGTTTTCCTTTATATATATAAAAAGATATAGTAAATTCTAAAATACTGTTGATTTTTAGCACGGATTGATATGGGCTAAAGATATGCCCTATAGACACAATTAATGTTGCATTAATTAGACCTAGCTTGGTCCAAACACGAAGCCCATTAATAAGGCCCAAAACCCCAATTCAATGTTAAATTCGTAATTAATATTGAGGTTGATTAACAGCTCAGTAATAAGAGCCAAATAAGGTTATTACTCCTACAAGAAGTAGCCTCCAAGGCACCTGAATCCACATGGAAACAGACTCTTACAAGGAAGGAGTCTACAACCTTCCTCAAGGCGATGACTTGTCCACCAAGTCTCCAAAACCAACTCTAATTCTAAGGCAACCAACGCCTATATAAGGGTCTGACCCCTCATTCTTAGAACTACGTGTTTGGCTTGATTCTCAACTTCGAGATACGTAGGCATTCTGTGAAGATCGATCAGTCTCGAACGCAGAAACAACCATTAAAGTACGAAACTCACGAACCCTTGTATTTAATACACATAAACCCTAGTTTTTGTTCCACAACATTTGGTGCCGTCTGTGAGAATACAACATCAACCATGGTTCAAACACGAAGGACACTAGTCTCAACCGAGACTACCACCGTCACCTCTGCTCCGGCCGTCGTCACTGAACAAGGGTATGTACCCCCATCAACGAAGACAACCACTCAACCTCAAGTTTCTCAACCTATAGGGATGACTCCCCATGCCGAGAGAACTCTACCCGTGGTTGTCCATCCGAACCAAGAGACCAACCCTCTTCAGATGGTGGTCTGGTCTCTCCCCTTGGCAATCGTCCACAACCTTTGGGGGTGCAGATCTCTACTATAGATCTCCCTAGAAGTACGAATCTGGCATATGGGTTGCCTAACTACCCTTCGAATACTCGAGGTACTAGACCAAGCGGCCCTACCTTATAGATACATGAGCCATATCACCCTCCTTACATTAGAGGCTTGGGCCCTGATCAAAGATATTATGACTGCTCTGGTCCTTATACTGATGATATTTCATCTGAGGATAATGATCGTGATCAAGCCCCAAGGACGCGGCATCCAAGCAAGGATCCTATAAGGCGTACTCGATGAATCCATGATGAACCCCCAATGACAGCTGCTGAGAGAATCAAGGCTTATGAGCCCAAGATTCAAAAGGTGAAGGAAGACATAACAAGAGAGCAACTAGGACAGAATCAGAGTCAGAATCGACCTTCTCTAACTTCAAGAGAGATTCCCTTTGTTGATCTGGAAAGGCCTTCAAGGAGGCAAAGAAGGGCTGATGCCCCAACGGGAAGAGCTATAAGGGCAGAGGCCCCCAAGGGTGATCCCAAAGATTTGATGCCACTTGAAGATCCTGATGATCCCATGCCACCGTTCACTGAGGAGGTGATGAATGCTCACATCTCTATAAAGTTTAAGATGCCTACTATTAAGGCTTATGATGGAACGGGTGATCCCGTAAATCAAATGCACTGCTGTTGCAGCATGTTAGCGACGCTCTCAAGTGTAGGGCATTCCCTCAAACCCTAGCGGGCATGGCTCAAAGATTGTATAGCCGTCTGCCTGCCAACTCGATTGGCTCTTTCAAGGAATTGAGCACGGTCTTTATTAACCAGTTTGTTAATGGAAGAGTCCACGAGAAGAGTTCTGCATCTCTATTGATGTGTATTTTTAGAGTTTCGTTCACAGGGAAGGACTGATATCAATACCAAGTTCAAGTCTTTTATCTCTCACAATCTAGTAGTGTAGAAGAATTTTTGGGTGTGTGATTATTTACTAATTAATCTATTAAACAAATAAAAACTATATATTAAGTATGAGAGAAAACAATCCAAGAATTATGGTTTTTCAATTGGCTATCATGAATGTCTAATTTGTGCCTCTTGTTTTGTTAAAAACAATCCTTCTAATGTTTGTAAAATCCTCTCCCAAGGTAAATTATAGTGCCTACAATTATCCCTTGAATGCCACTCCCATGGTCATACAAAGTACAACTATAGACTATTACGAACCAAGAATTATCAGTTTCACAATTCTCATATCAATCTCTCGATCTAATACTTAAATTGTGTCTATCATATCATATACTAGAATTACAACTCCTCTCCCGATTCTTTATAATTCCTAGAGATTCAACTAAAAGTTTGCGACTCTTCTAATTGTAAAAAGAGCTCAATGACAGATTAACAATAACAAGAAAACCACAATACAATCAAACAAACTCAATAAGCCAACGAATACTACCCAACTCTTGGATAAAGGGATTAGCTACTCAAGATTGAATAAAACATGTATATATTAATACCACAAATCATGAGTATGAGAGTTTAAGTACAAAGAATACAACTTTAAAAGTTCCTTGGATGGCCGGACGAATCCTTTCGCTCCTTCTTCCAATCTCCCTCTCAAAGTGCTTCTCTCCCTCCTCTCTCCAAAAGTATGGCTATTCTAAATCTATTCTATGATACAATATGTTATGATATTCTATTCTCTCTACAATATATGTATAAACCTAATTATAATAGAGTTTTAATGCTTTCCAAGAAAATAAAAGTAATTTCCCGAAACAAATTGGATTCTGAATGTAAAATTTGTAATCTATCTTCCAGGCCTGTTTCTGGGCTGCTCCAGTTGGAATATTGATGTTGGACCAGTTCTAAGTTGTAGATAATTCGTTAGCTTTGCATGGGCTGTAAGATCGCCCAATTCTGATGTCTGAAACTCGAGTTAGGTCCCAAACAGTGATCGTTGCGCGTGTAGCCCAATAAATCCGAATTTTCTTGTAATTTAAGTCCAAATAAGTCCAATTCCTTCCAAGTTCGGGAATTCTTTCTTTCATGTCATAAAATATTAAACTCTAATTAAGAATATCCAATTATTTATAAAGTACAATAAATATGAGGATAAAATCATATAAAATACACACAAATATATACTCTATCAATCTCTCATGAAGGTGATACAAGGAAAGAATTAGAACCTAAGGGACTACCTCAAGCGCTTCACCAAGGAGACGTTGAACATTCCAGACCTGAAAAACAAAGTAGCTATTATAGCCTTGGAGAATGGGAAATCGAATATTTTCTTTCAAATGTCGTTAGCTAATCATCCCCCTAAGAGCATGATTGAGCTCCGAAAAAGGGCGAGCAAATACATAAAGGCTGAGGAAAGCATGAGGAAAATAGCGGTCTCTACCGTAAGTGGTGAAGACGGGAATTCTAAGAAGCGAAAGATAGAGCAGGAGTATGATGCTAGGGACAAATATCCCCGAACTAGCAAAGACTCCGACTCTGTTCTAGGACCGAGGTTTTCTGAGTATGCAAGGTTGAACACTCCAAGGAGTCGAATCTTGTTGGATATTGAGAAGGATAAGGATTTTTGATGGCCGAAGCCCCTCAGGGGTGATCCCTCAAAGAGAAACAAGAATCAATACTGCAGATTCCACAAGGATGTGGGGCATGACACTGATCATTGCAAGCAACTCAAAGATGAGATTCAATTCTTGATCCATAGAGGGAAGCTGAGCCACTTCAATAAGGGTGAAGATCGTGGTAATCAGAGAAGAAAGTATGGTAGGAGCGACGATGATCGAGATCGTAACCCACAGGCCCGAGGGCCAGTAATCAACATGATCGCAGGAGGCCCAACCTCGGCCGGGACAACAAAGAATTCCCGAAAGGCTTATGCCAGAGAAGTAATGCACATTTCTGAAGCCCCAAAACGTGCAAAAACTGAGGTAACAATCGGTTTTGAGGATTCGAACTTGGAAGGGGTGAAGTTCCCCCATGATGACCCGCTAGTCATAACTCTCGTGATTGGAAACTCAGAGGTGAAGCGAGTCTTGATATACAATTGAGCTTCCGTCGACATTCTATTTCATGATGCGTTTGTGAAGATGAGGTACAATGATTCTCCGTTAACCCCAAATAACATGCCCATATAAGGATTTAATGGAGTAGAATCCAAGGTTGAAGGGACTATTCAGTTGCTTGTAACTGTTGGACAGGAGCCCAAGAAGGCCACTCAGATGTTGAACTTCCTGGTAATCAAGGCGGCTTCAACATACAACGCTGTCCTCGGAAGGACTTGACTTCATACATTCAAGGCTGTTGCCTCAACTTATTATATGAAGATCAAGTTCCCAACCAGGAATGGTGTTGGAGAACATAAAGGTGATCAGAAGATGGCACGAAGCTGTTATGTAGCCTCGTTAAGGCCTGATGAAGTCGGGGGGCAGGTCCTCCCGATTGAAGACATGAAGTTTCGTGGTGACGAAGACATGGATGCCCCAAAGTTTATTATTTTTTACACTATCCTAGCAGGACATAGTTTCATATTTATCTAGTAGAAGAAGAAATAAGGTTTGATGAAACCATTCCAGGGCTTATTGCCCCGAGTAGGAAAGTAGTACTCTATGTAAGGGTTGAACCCATTTCAGATTATTATTGCAAGTTTGTTTTTCATTCATTGATTATGTGATTTTATGTACCAAGCACCTGATGTGTGTAAGTCGAGATGACCAAGTACTGAAAATAAAAGAATCTATGAATGAAAACAAGCACAAAAGATCCTGAAGGATCAACAATTAGATTTTATCGAATTAAAGTTTAAGTCCTTGAAGGAACCTGGGTAAAATACAAACGTTGAAGACCTGATGGACCACCCCCTAAAAAACACATTGCATAGCCCGAAAGCCAGTGGAAGGCTAATCAAGTGGGCAATTGAGATAGGAGATTTTGACATCACATATAAGCTTCAGACGGCCATCAAAGCTCAGGCGTTAACTGGCTTCGTGGTTGAATGAACCATTAACAACCAAGAAGTCGGGGGGCAAGAGGTATTAACCCAAGAGGGTAAAAAATTAGAAAACAAAAATAAATATGAAAACATGACCCTGAAAGAATAGTGGGTGCTCTATTTTGATGGAGCATCAAAAACAAAATCAAGAAGATTAACTAAAAATCTTGAAGCCTTGAACTTCAAATCTCAACACAAAATTTAAGCCTTGATGGCCAACAAGGCTGTTTGCCTCCAATCGAGCTTGTCGTTTGAATTCAAGAGGCATCAGTCAAGTTAAAACCTAAGCAAGGTCCTATGAGCATAAGAAGAAGGTTGGAATCCTAGAATCAAGAAAAAGGGTTGAAAACCAACCAAGGCACACCAGGCCTGAGGTCAAGCGCTAAGGAGCAAGTGGACTTCATGGACGATCAACCGAGAAGCAAGACCTCCATCATATGAAGCAAAGGGGCGCAAGAACTAAGGGACCCATCAAATCTACATCTTAGAATGAGAATCAAGGGTTGATAATAACCTTAAAACCAAGGATTCAGCATATAAGTTAAGGCCCGGAAGGTCACGGGGACTAAGAAACAAGTCGTTTGAATTCAAGGTTCACAAAACCATATCAAACACCTCCTATTGACCTGAAACCTCATGTTGGTGGTCTAGAATGCCTAAGGAACTAAGTTGAAGCCATTGAAGGCTAGCGAAGCTACTAGAGCTAACCTTGGATCAGGAGATTCAAGAATAGCTCAAGAATGAACCACTGAATCAACATTCCAACATGATGATTATAAGGTTAGAAGTAATTCTATTTAAGATCAGGCAGGCATGAAACCCTTGAAAGAAGTTTGAGGCTTCCTCATGGAAGGTCTGAGACCCTTAACAATAAACTAAGGATGTTCGTTTATCAACGTTCAAATATTGATGTAGGATGTTCGAATGTCATTGAGTAAGATTCAAACATCCCAAAGAAGCCCCAAGAGCCAAGACCAGCCGTCCAGACCAGTCGTCAGCAGACCAGCCGCCATGGGAAGGCTTCAACCGATCGCTTGGCAGCCAGAAAGCCACCAAGGAGCACTTGGCAACCGACCAGCTGCCATGGGAAGGCTTTAGCCAGAAGGCCATGAAAAGGTTTTGAATCAAGGATTCAACAAACGAGTTAAAGCCCTGAAGATGACGAAAACTAAGAGTAAAGTTAAGAATGTTTGTTTGTCCACATACAAATGTTGATATAAGGTGTTCGAATGTTGTTGAACAAGATTCAAACATCTCAAGGAAGCCTGAGGACCACTTGGCAGCAAATCACCTGGTAGCCGGCAAGGCAAACAGGAGCACCTGGTAGCCGACTAGCCACCATGGAGGGCTTCAACCAACCACCTGGCAGCCGGAAAGGCAACCAGGAGTACCTGGCAGCCGACCAGCCGCCATGGAAGGCTTCAGCCGACCACCTAATAGCCGGCAAGGCAACCGGGAGTACCTGACAGCTGACCAGTCGCCATGGAGGGCTTCAGCCGACCACCTAGCAGCCAACAAGGCAACCAGGAGCCACTATGCCAGAAATCGAATCAGACAACACATGTTACACAATGGTCTCGAAAAATACCGTTGTCCCAAAAATTTAACAACGGTTAACGGTTAGCTAATGAAAAATCTTTTTACTTCAGACGATGGTTATTCAACGTTCTTAAATACGTTGTCTAACTGGTGCCCCTTCGGTCAGATGAGACAATTGTTGTTTACGGCGGTATTGTGTAACGTGTATTAACACAAGTCTGTTTCAATTCAGAATAAACCGTTGTACATTATTTAGCGAAGATAATGGATTTTCATTATGTTGTGCAATTGAGACACCAGTTTTTAAGCACACGTTGTGTTAATATTTCGATACAATGGTGCTAAAAAACCAGTGTTAGAAAGCAAGCATATGCAGAACAATTTTTAGGAAAAGCCAATGTCGTAATTTCTGAGAGTTTTTTTGAAAAATACCAAGTGAAAGAAGGCTAACCCTCTGCCTTAAAATCAATCAAAGGCTATCCAATACCAAACATCAACAAACAGAGCAACCACCAAGAAATTATAGACAAGCAAGTAAAAAACCTTAAATATGAGCATATATTCCCAATGTCTGAACCACCAATGGGAGCATCAACTACTTCATAAAAGCTTGATCAAGTAAAAAACTTGGAAAAATAATCAAACAGTCAAAAACCTGGAAACTTTAATTTCCCAATACCACTGCATGAATAGCCAAAATAATCACAAAACTTAAAAATAACTTTAAATGCTGAAATTATAACTTAAATTGAACTCAAAATACTGCAAGCTAAGTGCAGTTCTTAAAATCATTTAAAACAATTTCATAAGTTCATAAACCAACATTAAAAGAAAGAGTTCATAAAGACATTAACAAAAAACATATTATAACATCAGTAGAATAACTAGGCAGCTTGATGCCTGTCTCCGAATTCCTCCTGATTCATGATCCTCCCCGAATTGTTCAGCTCTACCACTATTATAAGAAACCAGAAAAAGGTATGAATTAGTCACATGTTTCTAAATTATGTACGAGGTAATAAACAAACAACATTTTCTATATGGATTTACAAAAGCACTTTCTTATCGAAAATTTGTGAAGTTCAGGAGAAGTCTGAATATTGGAGTTTTTGAATCAAGAGAGGATGTTAAGGGTTGATGCAAAAAATGTGAGTTAGTGAGTGGTTATTTAGTTATCTGGAGAAGTTGTACAATTTCCTATTTAGTAGTGGCAGTTGTCTAGTATCAGTTAATAAGCAGTTCATTAGAAGTTATCCATTTCCTATTTCAAAAGGGTAGTTACTGGTGAAAAGAAAGAATCTCAAGTCCTTTTAAAACTGTAAAAAAAACACAAGGCTATGAACTAGACAGAGAAAACAATTAAAGACAGGAGAAAATCAGTACAAGAACATATATGGTATAAGAACAAGTTTTATACATGTAATATAGAAAAGGATAGAAATTACATTATAAGTAATATGAACTTGGGAAAAGGAAACATGCATTACATTATAAGAAATATAGAAAAGGATTGAAATTATACCTACACTTGAAGCCAATGGTTGAAAGTCTGCACCTTTATCCTCCTCATCATGACTGAAGCGTATCCATGGAGAGCCAAGTCCCATATCTTCATACCAAATCTCAAGAACCCTCCCAAATGGCTTCTTTGTGGTGTGTATGTCCTCCCTGGTCTCAGCCCCATTCTGAGCAAGGTAGATTGCCAATTGATTGGCAGGAGGAGGGATGTAGTTTACTTCAACCTTCATATTCTGGTCACTAGCTCCTTCGTCTTTGGATCTGGTTTATCTCATACTTGCATTCTTCATCCCATTTTCCATAATAGGCCTGAAATGCAAACCAGTTATCAGTTTCAAGAATAACCAATGGCTTCTTCTCCTCCCATGCAAGCCTCAGCCCCATCATCATGGCAAAGCACATGATCCTCTTCTCAGATAACCCTGCATGAGTACCTGTTAACATCCTTACAATCTTGCCCTTATCATCTCTGATAACAGCCCCCACCCCAGTTTTGTTCCCATTGTGCAAGGGGTTATCTCTGTAACAACCATGAATATTTAGTTTAAAGTACCCTGGCTTGGGAATGTTCCAATGGCTTGCCATCTCTCCCATCTCTCTATTATTTTTTGGTGTTTTGTGTTTAAATTAGTTTAAAGTAGTGTGACTGATGAGTTGTCAGTAACCTATATATTTATAATACTAGTAAAATGAAAGGATATAGCTAATATGGAGAGACACATCTCCTCTACATTACATGCATATTAATTTCCTAGGAGACTACATCTCCTCTGGCTAGTTAATTGTACATGTATCAAAAAATACAACCTATAACGTGACTACAATTAATTGATCCTGCCAAAGGGTAATTATGCGCTACACAGTAATTGAGAAATTTGTATAGCAATTTAACATGAAAAATACAATTTAAAAGGATGGATCTTGGCATACGTAGGGTTGTATCGTCGAGAAACATTTTTTTAAAAATCGAAACGTGAAACCCTGTTTAGGGGTTATGGTCAACGTACCAGTTGACCGTTAAATTACCAACCAAATAATTTTTTTTTTCAAAATTTTGGCAGTAACGTTTTAAAGGATGGATCTTGGAATACGTAGGGTTGTATCGCCGAGAAACATTTTTTAAAAAATCAAAACGTGAAATCCAGACGAAACCCTATTTAGGGGTTATGGTCAACGTACTAGTTTACCGTTAAATTACCGAACCATATAAATTTTTTTTTTCAAAATTTTGGTAGTAAAATTTAAAAGGACGGATCTTGGCATACGTAAGGTTACATCGTCGAGAAACATTTTTTTTTAAAAATTGAAACGCGAAATCCTGACGAAACCGTGTTAAGGGGTTATGGTCAACGTACCAGTTGACCGTAAAATTAACGAACCAAAATTTTTACTTTTTTTCAAAATTTTGGTAGTAACATTTAAAAGGATGGATCTTCGCATACGTAGGGTTGTATCGTCGAGAAAAGGTTTTTAAAAAATCGAAACGTGAAATCCTGACGAAACCCTGTTTAGGGGTTTTGGTAAATGTACCAGTTGTCCGTTACATTACCGAACCAAGTAACATTTTTTTTTCAAAATTTTGGCAGTAACATTTAAAAGTATGGATCTTCGCATATGTAGGGTTGCATCGTCGAGAAACATTTTTTAAAAAATCGAAACGCGAACTCCTGACGAAACCCTGTTTAGGGGTTATGGTCAACGTACCAGTTGATCGTTAAATTACCAAACCAAATAAATTTTTTTTCGGAATTTTGGAAGTAACATTTAAAAGGATGGATCTTGGCATACATAGGGTTGTATCGTCGAGAAACATTTTTTAAAAAATCGAAACGTGAAATCCTGACGAAACCCTATTTAGGGGTTATGGTCAACGTACCAGTTGACCGTTAAATTACTGAACCAAATAATTTTTTTTCCAAAATTTTGGCAGTAACATTTAAAAGGATGAATCTTGGCATACGTCGGGTTGTATCATCGAGAAACATTTTTTAAAAAATTGAAACGCGAAATCCTGACGAAACCCTGTTTAGGGGTTATGGTCAACGTACCAGTTGACCGTTAAATTACCAAACCAAACCAAATTTTTTTTTTCAAAATTTTTGCAGTAACATTTAAAAGGATGGATCTTCGTATACGTACGGTTGTATCGTCGAGAAACATTTTTAAAAAAATTGAAACGCGAAATCCTGACGAAACCCTGTTTAGGGGTTATGGTCAACGTACCAGTTGACCGTTAAATTACCAAACCAAATAAAATTCTAATTAAGTTTGAATAAAATTCAGTTCGAATGAAATATTTAACTTCCCTCTAGAACCTCATTTTGGCCATCTGAATATTTCATTTCCCTCCACGTCTATTTTTCGTTTCACCCTTTTTTTTTTTCACTTCCCCCTTAAATTTAAGGTTTCAGTTTTCACTTCCTTTCGTCTCCAAAAATTCAACACTCAGACACCTTCGATTCATATATATCGACTATAGAGTTCTCTCCTCCCACTTGGTTAGGGTTTTTTCATTATCCCCTTCTTCCCAATTTCCTATTCAGGACCCTCCACCTTCAATTTCAAGGTCTCTCTCTCTCTCTCTCTCTCTCTCTCTCTCTCTCTCTCTCTATATATATATATATATATATATATATATATATATATATATATATATATATATATATATATATATATATGTATGTATGTATGTATGTATGTATGTATGTATGTGTGTGTGTGTGATTCAGATTTGTTTGATTTGTTCGATTTTGTTTGTCTGATTAAGGGCTTCGATGAAATTTAATTTGGGGATGGATATGATGTATTTTCAATTTTATATGTATATGCTCTGTTTTCTTTGCTACGACAAACAAAATTAACTGAGATATCTATCCAAACTTGGTTTGGTTGTTGAATATGTATTTAATTGTTGCTTGGTGTGATGGTGTCTACCCTTTTGCACATTGTATTCCTGCCTCTGTTTTATCTAAGGTCAAAGTATTTTGTGATGCTATGAAACTTGGTTTGATTAAAAATTGGTTTGTGCTTCTATTTAGGTAGCTATTTTGTAAAGGTTTGTGCATATCTGAAATGTTAAGTAGTACAAAACTCTTGTGCTCATTTGCTTTATCCTCTTGTAGTCAACGGAATGGAAATCCTCGGAGATTAGTTTAGCCGTGGTAAAATCATCATCTGTTTGACTTTCGACTTCACATCAGGTACAGTAGATGATGGTTTTACTTGCTACGCGGAACCTCTGGTGCTTACAATAGAAGAAAAGAAGACATGAGTTGGAGGTTTTATCTAAATGCATTCCTAACTAGCATGTCCTCTGTTATGAAGTTGTAAAATGTAATCTTGTGAACTGTTTGTAACATTTCCCCATCTGACAGGCCCTTGTCAAAGACTGCGAGATTCAATCTCTTGAAAGTAATCCCAACAGAGATTCAATGTGAGGATGTTTAATTAAAGTTTAATGTCGTTTGTGTTAATGTTTGATGTTGTGTCATATTTTGTTTGGTATAGGCTTGGTTATATAGTAGTCATTTTGACTTTGCTCATTGATGTAAGAATGGTGTAAATAATGGTATATAGGCTGGGGTCAATGGAAGTGTTGTAATTGAAAAGGTAACTTCAATTTCTACATTTCTGTGTAGTGTAATGTGCCTAATGTATGGGTTATTCTTGTATTATATTAAATGATTTCCACTATTTGATTCAGGTGCTCACTAATGACGATCAAAAGTATGGTTACAATGCTGCAACGGGAAAGTATGTGGAGTTGATGGCTGCTGGTATAATTGACCCTACAAAGGCAAGTTTTTCTTGTTTAGCTTCCTTGTGATGTTTCAATGGGAAAATAGGTTTATGGTACACAATGTATCATGGGAGGTCTGATGTGTCTGCACCTGCAAATGTCATGGTCCAAACAGTGTCCTTGCTTTTAAATTATAGATTCTAGTCACCTTATATGACCAACAATTGTTTAGTACTGGTTCATTGTTCATTTTCTAGCTCAACCGTCTAGATTCTAATATTGATAACTTTTTTTCTTGTTTTCAGAATTACAAGATATTCTATAACGAATTATTACTTTTCAACAATGATGAAGCCATTTGATAAGTTCTTATTTACACCATAATTCTTGATTTATCCGTTGTGAGGAGGATCTTATG
This sequence comes from Saposhnikovia divaricata, assembly GCA_036435485.1. Taxonomy (NCBI): domain Eukaryota; kingdom Viridiplantae; phylum Streptophyta; class Magnoliopsida; order Apiales; family Apiaceae; genus Saposhnikovia; species Saposhnikovia divaricata. The sequence continues at coordinate 57,592,894 of CM071597.1, read as the reverse complement.
GAAGCAATTGAGACAATAATTGGGGAAAAGAAGGGTTGTCTTTGCTTCATTGAAGTGATTTGCCACAAGGACGACACTAGCAAAGAGTTGCTTGAATGGGGATCTCGGGTCTCTGCTGCTAACAGCTCATGAACTAATATTTGAGAATCGTTCACTGGGGATATCAATTAGATGCTTAAGGAGCTTGGAACTGACAATGGAAAGAAACTTTCATTACATGGTAGAGTGAGGTGATATGGTCATCAAATTATCAATGTATGTTGTAGGTTTCCAGATTTTGTTTGGTATAGGCTTAGTTATAGTAGTCATTTTGACTTTGCTCATTGATGTAAGAATGGTGTAAATAATGGATTCTTTTGTTAATGATATATTCATTTTTGTTTATTTTGGTGCATAAATGGAATAAATAAATGCTAGTAGAGCTTCATACAACGTCTTTTTTGTTCACATAAACGTTGTCTATTGAGCCGCCGTCTTTGATACTATCACACACCAGTATCTCAACATTGTATAGATACTACCAGTACAACGGTTCATAAACAATTGTGTCAATTTTTTTAACGGGAGAATTCCATTGTGTCAAGTATCTCATACAAAGGTTTTATTGCCCGTTGTACTGATAGCATCTATACACCGGTGGAATACTGGTGTGTGACAGTGCCATAGACGGCGGCTCAATAGTCAACGGGAAACTTCACTTACAGACAATGGTTGAAAAGTGGTCTCTGAAGCTGTTTTTCTTATAGTGAGCACCTGGCAGCCGACCAGCCGCCCGGGAAGCTTCCAGCCGGGTGGTTGCCTTCCAGGTGATCTTAGCATCTCTGAAAACCTTCAAACGTCTCTAAAAATATTCAAACGTCTCTTACAATATTCAAACGTGTCTGACAATCTTCGAACGTCGCTACAGATGCGTGAAACATGTCTGGCTAGCCGCCGTTTTAGAAAAATGGCAGCCAAGGCTGTTTTAGCACCGTTTCAGCGTCGTCTAGCGTCGTTTAGTGCCTTTCAATGCAGTTCAACGCCGTTTAACAACGTTTAAACATCGTTTAAGGCTGTTTAGCACCGTTTAGTGCTGTCTAGCGCCATTTAGTGCCGTTTAAAGCCGTTCAACGTCGTTTAACATTGTTTAACGCTGATTTGCATCGTTTAAACATCGTCGTAAATGTGTCGGTCGCTCCACGCTTTACGTCAAGACGATATTCGTGAAACACTAGTGTACCAAGATAAACCCCGAATCTCAAAAAAGGCGATTATAACTTCAACGAAATCCTGATCAGTTTTCGTAGAAGTTGGGGGGGCAAATGATTTGGGCTAAAAATAAGCCCTAAAGATACAATTAATGTGCATTAATTAGACCTAACTTGGTCCAAATACGGAGCCCATTAATGGCCTAAAACCCCAATTCAATGTTAAATTCGTAATTAATATTGAGAATGATTAACGCTCAGCAATAAGAGTCAAATAAGGATATTACTCCTACAAGAAGTAGCCTCCAAGGCACATAAATCAACATGGAAACAGACTCCTATAACAAAGGAGTCTAGAAACTTCCTCAAGGCGGTGACTTGTCCACCAAGTCTCCAAACCCTACTCTAATTCTAAGGCTCCCAACGCCTATATAAGGGTCAGACTCCTCATTCTCAGAACTACATTTTTGGCTTAATTCTCAACTTCGAGATACGTAGGCATTCTGTAAAGATCGATTAGTTTCGAACGCATAAACAACCATTAAAGCACGAAGCTCACGAATCCTTGTACTTAATACACACAAACCCTAGTTTTTATTCCACAACACGGATATAATGACGTGTCTTTACATTTACATAAATATTTACTAGTACTATTTTTCTCATCCTAAAAATAACTAGGGCCATCGGAAATCAGGAATCACTAAATCATTACACACAAGACAAGGTAGCTAGGTTAAGTGTTTTGCGCACGTGGTATCCATGGGCCTCTCAACTCTCATAGTGGCAGTGCACACAGTATGGAGAAGCATACCAAACTAATTGGGGATTACGTAAGGCATAGAGAAAATAATTTGAAACAGATTAATAGTGAGGTTAAGGGTCACATGTTATATGTTAGTGTCATGCAATTGTGACTTTGCCTAAATCTGTTATGAGTTAGACAACGTACACCTTTCTTGTGGCGTAAAATTTGGACCTGTCTTATAATCCATGTTTGGCATTTAATATCATAATATTAAGTAAATTTATGAACTAACCCTCGTTTCAATCATACATCTTATTCAGAATATAATCCCATACACAGAAATATTATATGTAATATGCCTAACTTCAACACATCCCTAAATACACACACACTTCTGTATATGTATGTGTGTAAAATACGAACAAAGGAAATAGAGGAGTTTCATAAATACAACAAGTCAGCAAAGGTATATATATGCATTTCATGAAATGATCGAATAATACAAACTTTTTTTTTTTGACGAATTTAGGTACTTCCAAGATTGAACCTAGCCAGCTCGAAACACAAAATTGGTCTTCCCTTGCTCTCAAGATCTTTACGATTTGTTTGTCCAAAAATTTGTAAGCTTTGGTATAAATGACATGAATGGGCAATTTACCGGTTAGAAGTCACGGATTAGTCTTTTGCAACGAGATAAGAGCACACATGAATTTTTACTCTCTTTCCTAGCTAGTAAGTAGTGTCAATTAAAAAGATGAAGTCGGAATTAAAATTCAAAAATACAAGGAACTAATGTTGTTTTAATTAATTGAGAGTAGTCTACCCAAACTCACGAAAAACTTGAGAGAAAAAATCTCTAGTACGATTGATGTATATTATTTGGAATAATGTTAAATTAAGTATCTCAAATATTTGTTGAAACATGAGTTCATAATTTTTGCTTTCGCGTTTTGGTAAAAAAATATGATGAGGTATTCCGTGATACGTTTTCGTTTATAAGATACTCTTGTAAATCCCACAACCACACTTGGGATGAATTATCAACTTTAGTTAAACCTTTTAATTTTTTCAAATCATTTAGCAACTTGTTTGTGAAAATTTTTTTAGATATGAATATACACTATTTACGCTGTATCATGTATGAAAAGTTCATCCTAAATACATATTTCTTGCAATGAGAGTTGCCGGTGTAGTACAAAATTTTCTAAGTCACCCGATACTGAAACCTAAATTTCAAGTTCTTAAAAGTTAGGTTGACTTTGAAGCTATACTACAAACCTAGCTCTTCAAAATCAATTAACTTGTGTAATTTGACTTGAAGGGAAGCTAATTATGCAACCCACATGGTAGGTATTACTTGAAATATACTTACAAATGTTATGTGTGTATATGTATGCGTAACTGCCCCAGTAGGGAAACCATCCGAAGACTTTGTTGAAACGGAGAAATTGATTTCACGTACCAAACTTGATATACATATAATCTCCATTGATGAGTGCCTCTTTTCACCTGCATTATCCTTTTTTCTTTAGAATATGATAAAATGACAGTTATAAATAATCATGGAATATATTTCAATGATATGTACATTTATAAACAGTCATATCTCCTTCCACAATTCGCACTTTATTCAGCCGTTCTATTTCAATGATTCTCCGGAAATGCCGAGATGTGTTTGCAATGCGATGCACTAGAAACCTCGACAAGAATTTTGCATGCGGGATCCACAGAATCTGAATATCTGATGAGATATGCAGCAAACTAAAGAAGATATTTATTACTCCCTCCGTCTCATAATATGTTTCCTGTTTGTACAAACACGTTTGCCAACGCACATTTTTAATCGTTAATATCTTGAATTTTCGTATTAGTACTAAATATAAAAATATTAAAGTACTCATAAATACGAATCCAACAAGATCACTCATTAATATATTTTATCTTATAAATTATGCGTAAATTAGTAGTCAATCGTTTAAAATAAACAGTGTAAAAAGTCAAAATAGGAAACACAATATGGGACGGAGGGAGTAGTTTTTTGTGTGATAGGAGATTTTCTCCCGATCGAATTCTGAAATCAAGTTAAATACACCATCATGCATGATTCGTTGACTTAGATAGGGTTATAGCTAGAGCTAATTCCATGCATGCTTAAACGGTTCTCGTTACATTCGAGTTTACGAATATAATTATCTCTTTTTTAAAAATCTAAATTTTGTTAGCAGTGCATATTACAATCATAAATAATACATCCCCTCTTTTTAAAGAGGACCGGGTACTATGAACAGCCATGTGAATCTTTCATAGGTCTGTGGTGATTAGGGTCCATGAGGTTCTGATCAGTTACTAATTTCCAATAATTAGTTGTAAGCGATGTATTTTTGATCTTGATGAAGCTAAGATAAATGGTTAGGTGAGCTGAACATATCATTAGTGTAATCTTAACACTCTTTAGACTAAACAGGAAGAGATGTATATATATATAACCAACTTAATCACAATTGTGAATTGTGATTAAGGTGTTGGGACCATCATGTGTGGGGTTAATTTATGCTGCTTCCGTCATTATTCATCACTACTTAAAAGTGGACAAAAGTGGGACCAAAGAACCTTACCTACATCCCATTGGGCCCGGTCCTAGAAAATGTTTGAAGCCCATGCAACGGTTCACTAACTCTTCTTCTTTATAGTATTTTCACATGTAAAAAGATGTTTTCCTATTATGTGAACTTAATAGATCCCGTATTTTAGCCAAAAAGTTAAAAAATCAAAATAAATTTGTCTGAATTCCTTTAAATTTAGATAATACACTTTCAAATTAATTATATAGAAGTGCCTAGAAAGTGACAATATGATTTAGGAGTAATATTCATTACTTTTGACATATTTTGACATATTTTAGTTTTATATCTAGATGATTGGTTACAACTTCAGATATTTTGAAAATTATTAATATTTGTAAATCAATTATTTGGAGAGTAATAGATTACTAATTATCAATATTGTCGAAGTTAAAACACGTATAACCGAACATTTTTTCAATAATCGGCTTACAAGAATTAACAAATCTCAAAATGATTCGAATCACTAATAACCAAGTACCAAAGTTAAAATGTATAGCAAGTATATACATCATGCATATGAATTAATTTGAAATACAAATGAAAATATATGAAAATGATGAAGAACATGACTGATAATGTGAGATTCCGATAAAAGGAAGGGTGGTCAAAAGCAACGGGGACCGGGGAGGGAAGCGGTGGCTAAAAGAACTAGAGCCGTCATTCCATGAGAGCTAGTAGACATTCATACATACATACATATGTGTGTATGTAATGTTTTTGGTGCCATTTGCATAACAAAAGTGTGACACTATGTATCGTAAAGTTGTTCTGTTCCCGCACCCGCACCTCCTCCTTTCTGGACCTTGTATCTTCTTACTACCTTTTTTTTCCCTATCCTTTTTATTGTTACCTAGTTTGTTGCGGTGTGGGCCCCACTGCATCTTCGCCACGTGTCGATGTACCTAGCCTCTTGATAATACCGGAAAATTACTAATCTGCCCCCAAAGGTCCCCAATGACATGCCTGTTTTCGTCGCTGATCAGGTAGTGGCATGCTAGTTTGGTAATATGAGATTCACAAGTACAAATTAAAAAAAAGGGAAAAACCTAATAAATTATACAAGCTTTTTGTAAATTTTTGCAAGGTAAATATTCATTTTCATATTAAAGGAATTACTAATATTTTATATTTTATATAAAATAAATAGCAAGATTTAAATTTGCATTGTACTGGATCTGTGGTCCCTTCTGCCATATAAAAAGACTGGCGTAGCTCCTATGATCAATATTATTTCTTAAGATTAACCCCTCAATATTATTTCTCTCACCTCTCTGAAAATTTAGCTCTGTAATTTCATTTTCAAAACCTTGTGACATGTTCTTCGCTCCTAGAACCTAAAAGTCCAATCTCTAATAAATTATCAAGAAAATTAGTGCGTGAAAAGATTGATAAATATTAAATCCATGGAAAGTACAGATTCATCAGCAGGGTCTCAGCAGCAGCCGCAGCTGCCACCAGGGTTTCGCTTTCACCCTACAGACGAAGAGCTTGTCGTTCACTACCTTAAGAAAAAAGCTGCCTCTGTTCCTCTTCCCGTCTCCATCATCGCTGAAGTTGATCTCTATAAATTCGATCCATGGGAATTGCCAGGTTAATTATGTACATATCCTTTTCTTTTTTTAATTTTTTTTTGTACTATATGTATGATCAAATATCTGATGTTTTTATGTGCAAAGTTAGAGAAACCAAAAGTTCGTTCATTCATTTGAATAGTGATATCCTGCAATTACTGTTTTCGAAATCTTTTGATCCCGCATAATATTTGGTTTTCACAATTCTCCCAATTTCAAATTTATGTCCACGCAGAAATTTACATATGTGACTTGGTAATTGTATATAAATGGTGATGACGATTATGCAAAAAATAATTTTGGTTTAATATATGTGCAGCTAAGGCTTCGTTTGGAGAACAGGAATGGTACTTTTTCAGTCCACGGGACAGGAAGTACCCTAATGGTGCGAGGCCGAATCGGGCCGCAACTTCGGGGTATTGGAAGGCAACAGGTACTGATAAGCCGGTGCTGACCACCACTAGCTCCGGAGGAACTCAGAAGGTAGGTGTTAAGAAGGCACTCGTGTTTTACGGAGGAAAGCCACCTAAAGGGATCAAAACTAATTGGATCATGCATGAATATCGTCTTGCCGATAATAACAAGTCGACAAATATGAAGCCTCCTGGATGTGACCTCGCAAACAATAAAAAGGGATCCTTGAGGGTTAGTATGATCATATTTCGAAAATTGGATTATTCTTTTTAAGAATGAATTCGAATTTCATTTTATGGCGAGGTACGTAGCTAAATTTTACTGATTCATATATAGTTCATTGTTAATTGATTGTAGCTTGATGATTGGGTGTTATGTCGAATCTACAAAAAGAATAATAGCCAAAGACCATTAATGGAACATGAAAGTTGTGAGTCTATGGGTGATATGGTATTCGCATCAATACCAGGAGCACCCTGCATACAAATTGGCCAACAGCATCCAAGGCTTCTGGCTGGCCTAAAGGCTTCAACTACTTCTAGTTATAGTGCAATGCTCGAAAATGAACAAAGCATGTTGCAGAATATGATGAACAACAGCGATGGCTCCATCTCTCTTTCCGGTACTTCAAAGTCACATCTTTCTCTGCCTTCTCCTAATAATGTCATATCCATGAAACGATCCTTATTCTGGGACGAAGATGGAGCCCCATCATCCACAAACAAGAGATTCCTAACCGCAGATCATCAGGACCATGAAGATGGAAGGACTCACGTGCAGGATGATAATGGTTCAATGGCGAGTTTTTTAGGTCAGTTTCCACAAACTCCACATGCGCTGCAACAAGCGGCAATGCTTGGAAATGTTGGTGATGGGGTTTTTAGACAACAGCCTTATAATAATCAGTTACCGAGCAGCATGAATTGGTACTCTTGAGTCTATCACTTAATTTTGAGAATTAAGTGAGGTGAAAATGAAAAAGGAGTACACATTTTTCATGCATGCTCTTTCGTGTTCTGAGTATATATATATAGATCAAAACACATATATATAACTGTGTGTAAGATGCCATATTTATGTATACACATATATTTGTGGGTGGTCACTAAACTAGAGCTATTAGTTTGAGTGATACATAGCCTTTGTTGAGGATTATGTAGAGTGACGGAACCAGAATTTCAAAACATTTGAATATTGAGTGATACAATATATAAGAAACATGGACTTGTATGTTAGCTTGATGATCAACTCATATACAAAACTTTAGATATCAGCATGTCTTGTCGATGCAGAATGTTAGAACCAATATCTATTTACACAACACATTACACAAAATACTCTTATATTTAAATTTTTGATACTTTCTTGTGCGCAGATTATGTTTTATGATGATTATTTTGTGGTTTCCGTTTATATATGGTCTCTAATTGGCTTCCACCTTGTAACTTGTAAGTAGATTGAGTACTGCAACCTCTACAAGCTAATTAATTAGCGTATGCTGGTCTTCACATATTTTATTATTAGCTAGCAACTAATTAGCTAGCTTAATGTATCATGCATGTGAATGTTCTTTGAATTCGTAGTATAATCTCGTTTAGCATGGCAAATCTGGTTATGTTAGTGACAGATAAGTACACATTAAGAGGCGACTACTATATTAAAACACGAGCGTAATCTAAATTGCTCCGAGTGCTAATTCAAGATTTATATACATAGCACCAATCAGACTAGGAACAATGAATTTTTACATGCGGGAAATGAATATTAATTACTAGTCATTCATGTTGGTAAATATATATTTGCTCAGAAACTTTAGCAAAAAAACAAAAACCTATTGCTCAGGAAATCTGCAGTGACCAATATTAATAGTCACCCTACTAATTAAAGGGGTTGCTACTTATGGATTTTATAACGTTTAGAGCCTTACAAAAGCACATGTGTGAGAATTAATATGAAAAATTTTGACTATAATGTGCAAGGGAATAAACCACAAGAGTTTGCATGCTTAGAACTTAATATCTTCTGACCTAAATTTTAATTATCATGTACATGCACTGATCGAAATTAGCATTGTGTACCATTCGTAGTTAGCATTGATCAACTGATTAAATTCATGTGTTTTTACCTTTAGCATAGATTCTTTGCATGGTTCTACATGTAATGGACTTTTACTTACAATTAAAATTCAAAAATTTCTTTTGCAACTACCGATTTAATATAAGGTTTAATTCTGACCAACTAATATGATGCATGGTGGGAGCTTAAATACTTGACTTATAATTAATCGACTAATATGGTGCTCCGAAATGTACAGTTTTCTTGTAGCTAAACAGTAATCAACAAAAATAAAAGTTGATATTATATATAGAGAGTAGGGAGTCTGAGATATATCTCAGGTAAGTTTCCTGAGATACCTAATTTTTATATATAAAAATAGGGCGGATATTTTAGTAAATTCAGAAATTTTTAATTAGCCCTGCAGGCCAGCAAGATTTAAAGGTATTTTACATGTATCTTAGGAAAAGTTTCCTCTCAGAGTCCTTTTTCTCTTATATATATATATATATATTATATATATATATATATATATATAGATAGATATTTATAAATATATATTTATATATATATTAGGTGGGAATAGTACTAAAGACAAAAACATAGCTAGCCATGCATGCATGAAAAAGCATCAAATGTCTTTGATTCTCAGTTTGAAAAGAGATTGAACTGTGAAGAGAGAGAAGAGAAAAGAAAGAGGTCATGAATACATGCAAAATAAAATATGAAAAATATTATTCCTCTCATTTCTACGCATTTTAAGGTACATTTTAATGTAGTTCTATAACTTATTTTTGATATTTTCTTTTTTTGTATAAAAATAGAATTGTTCTATTTTTATATAAAAAAAGAAAATATCAAAAATAAGTTATAGAACTATCCTTAAAATGCACCTTAAAATACGTGCCGGAAACTGGTCCGCAAATGTAAAGAATTCGGAATGACAGAGGGGAGTACATACTTAGAAAAGGTTTTAAAAATCTTTTACAAATGTTAATATGGTATATATATAATTGATAATTTTTTGATAATAATTATGGGATCCCGTATTTATTAATTTGCATTTACGAATAAAAATGAATCATGTATTATATATGTCATGTCATTCAAAAAATATTTTGAAAAAATATTTCAAATAGATAGCACTACTCATAAATTTTTTTGCCAAAGCTTGCTGACTTAATGTTAATATTAATGATGACACTCTTCAGATATGTAGAGCATTCTACTAAATGATATTAAATTCTTAGATACATATCTTATGTCATCAGCTTTTCATCTAGAAGCTCTAGAGAAAAATACATTGTTATTGAAATCGGTCAATTTCTGAAAAATCGTTGATTATTGGTCAAAATTTTGGAACCGATTCGAGTGATTTTGCAAAAATCGTCGATAAATCGCCGATTTTCAACCGAATCACCCGATAAATCATAAATTGATACCTCAACCGAATAGTTCCGATTTCCAAAATATGGTACACAAAAAAATACAACCATTGGTAAAAATAATCTTTGATTTGATGTCCACATGTAAATATCCATCTAATAATTAATTGGATTATCTCTAACTAAATCTTAATAAAGAATTAAGATATGTAATTAGAGGGTGTTTGTTGTCAAGATATTTCAAGGGGGGCTTGCATGATAAGATCATTAGGGCCTAGTATATTCGATTAGCAAAGAGGAGTGAGTTGTTGACAACAAGAATGGCTTTGGCTTTCTCTTCTGATTGACTTTGGGACCATCAAATCATACATTAAAAAGAATCATTATCTTCTAACCACACAATATTATATACACATGTATATATCTATACAATGTTGATTGCAACTTTCCAATCTTAGTAAAAGATTGCACTGCTACTTTGATACGTTTCATATCATTAGTGGCTTGATTTGGCGTTAAGATAATATGCGATTATAATGCACTATATTTCTGTGCTTAAAATCTTATTGAGGAAGCTTATACATATACGACAGATGATATAAGTGTAAGCGTATACGTACGTTCAATACCAGGTATGTATACTTGCGTGTGTAAAAAAATTTTGGAGTAGACACCAAATAATCTAGGTGATACAAATTAATTTAAAAACCATTTTTTTTGATAATCTGGTATCCGGGTCAGCTTGCGCGCACCTCAACTAATCTGGAGGGCATACTAGCACACTCATACCTCCGAGCATGGTAGCCAACTTACTCCCGGAGCGTTCCAGGGAATCGAACCCGTGACCTCAAGACGTAAGCCTTAAGCGGCACAACTCGACCATCTGTGACACCCCGTGGAGGAGCTTCGATATATAAATTTCACCTAACAGAGACCGGGCTGCTACCGAAGAGAGGATAGCTATGGACTATGGTTACGCCTGCCTCTCATTTTTGGTAAAGGTTAAAAAATGAGCTGCGACGTTAAACTGGTACATCTGAATGAAAGGTTGCTATAGGGAGGATTTGGTATAATAATATTTGTGGAGGTTACTGAAATTATAGAACAAAATAAAAATATTTTATTTAGAATGCGAAGAACATGAAATGGTGATTGATAATGTATGTGATTGATCTTGTTTGAAAAATAAAATAATATTTTCTCAGGATAAATTGTTTAACAAGAGGCTACGTATCCTATATATTCATTAGGATCCAGGTCCATTGTCGTATGTAAACCCATAACTAATCATGGCCCATGCTTGTTAGAAGCTATGTGAGGCTGTCATGATGTTAGGGAAAGAAGAAATTATGGGAACCTCGCATACGACCCTCTGGATACTAGGCGTGCGATGGGTCTCAAGTATGCCGTGCTTAGGGATGCCTCCACACATGCGACCGCTTGAGACCTAGTCATAGGCCTTCATGTTGTAACATGAACAATAAAATATTTTCCAATCACTAGTACAGAAATGACCTATAGCGTCGGTTGTTTGCATAAATCGACGCTTATTGACTTTTTCCAGAAGCTTTGGCTTCGGTTTTTTGCATTAACCGATGCTATAGGTATAGCTTATAGCGTTGCCCCTTAAAAAACCGACGATATAGGTATAGCTTATAGCGTCCGTCATCTTTGAACCGACGCTATAGATATAACTTATAACGTCGCCCCTTAAAATGCCGACGCTATAGGTGTAGCTTATAGCGTTGCCCCTTCAAATGCCGATGCTATAGGTATAACTCAAAAATAACAAATTTTTTAATATCATATTTTATATAATGAAATTATACTCTATTCCGAATATTAACGTGATTAATTGACTCAATTATGCAAAAATCGAATAAATTAAATAATAATTTTTTATAAAAAATTTCTTCACATTTTCTTAAGTTATAAAAATTAAATTTGGGGCTATGGGTTGGGGTTTTGGTTGAATAAAAATATAATAAAAAAAATTTAATCATTTAAAATATGATAATTTAATTTAATTTTAAATTTGGGGATATGGTTGAGGTTTTGGTCTAATCCCTAATTTCTATTCCCCGCTCTTAGTCTCACAAAACTCACAATCCCTAATCTCTCTCGCTCGCTCTCAGTCTCTCTTGCAAACCTCTCTCTCACAAACCTCATAATCGTGCTAATCTCTCAGTCTCTCTCTCGCTCTCTCTCTCTCATGCTAAAACATACCAGGTCACCACTCTAAACTCACAGTCGCTCACCACTCTTAATTATATTCAATTTCTACTCAATTAACTCACAGTTGGTAATTAACTCTTAATTACCTTTTAGACAAGAGGGAATCTAGATTCGAGTCAAGAACCTCCTAATCCACATGAGGAAGCGATTCTTTTTTCGATTCCACGTCTAAAGCCGATAATAGCCCTTGACACGAGGGATCCAATAAAAATATAAATTATGAAATGTGAATCCTTTATATTAAAGCACCAAGATTGATAATTTGAATTTTTTTTCCAATACCAAAATCTAGTTTGGTTCGTAATAACTCAACACAATAGCACATATTTTCTTGGAACCTATACCAGTTACAATTTTTTGGTTGTATGAATTTAATATAGAAACTTACAATTTGTGATCTTTGTACTTTACATAGTTGTTCATTACTTATCTATACTATACTATTATAAGCGAAACAGGGTATAATTGGTCGGTTGGTTGGTTAACACCTTCCCAAAAAATTTGTTAATGCCTTCCAAAAATGAAAAAATAAATTAAAATGCATATAAAATTTTATTTTACTTAATAACAAACTCTTTTAATTAAACTTCAATTAATATTCAGCTACATACATTTTTAGTTATATTTGAATTAAAAATTTTCACCTACACCCAACTTTTTTAGATTCTTTTAATTACTTGGAAATTCAATATTTTCAAAATCAATTTGAATAATTTTAATATCACATATTTATTAACAAATTTACAACAAATTATAAATCAACAAAGTGAAAACAAACTAAAACTATATAATAAACAATAAAAATTTCACAAAATTACAAATTAATATTAAATTCTATTTTAGACAAGTATTACATTAGATATTATTAATTTATAATTTTTTTTATCAGGGGTATCTATTCAATAAATGAAATATATCGAATACAAAATTCGTAAAAAAGGGTTTCTTTCATTCAAAAATGTTTATTATCTAACCGAAATGCACACATGTTGCCCCCGAAATTTAGACAATAGAACATTTAAATCCGAAAAGAAAATCACCCGAAAGGGAAAAAATTACAAATACATTTGCAAAAAAATATTGTCCAAACAAAGTGAGATCAGCACTTCATATGAACAAAAATCAATCTGATTTTCAGATAACATAAAGTTTGTTAGTCTGACCACCAAATTCTTATTATCCGCATATAGTCAATAGCCTTGTTTCAAAAAACAAGGATTCTGTCCATTCTCCGTCCACCTAAAACAAACGCATACCAATAAATTAAAAAACAAATCAAAAATTCAAATCCAATCTATGTACTTTTAATTAGAGTCCCGTAAATAACTCAACACTATACTAAAGTCTCAACCAAAGGGAAAACCTTTGGTTAGACAACATTTAAAGAAATTATTATAATATGAACCTCTAAAATATAAAAACTATATAAAACACAATCTTCCCTAACCAAAATTAATCACATAAAAATGCACTAATTCGTCAACTAACGACAGCTAATAACACCAATTATGGTCAAAAATCACCAAATGTGGTCACCAAATATAATTGACATTTAACCATAATAAAAGTCACCAAAATGACATAAATTCGTCCACTGACGACAGATAACAGATAACGCGATATGGTCCAAAAAGCCATCAAATATGGCACTTTCTGAAGGCACATTATGGAATCATAATTTGAATATGATAATATCAACCAAAAATTAAATGTAAGTATATACGATACTTCCATTTATATTTATATTATTATGACAAAATATAATCATAATTCGAACAATATATCATATAATTAAACAATTATTATAATAATATATATTATGCCAATATTATATTAAGTAATATATATATATAAGATATATAATTATTAAAATATAAAAAAATTATTAATTAAATAAAAAAATTGTGCATCGCACGAGTTATATGCACACACTGGATCATGTTCTGGATCATGTTCCTTAGAGAACTATATCATGAGAACCCTAAGAACTCTTACTTATATTTTAAAATTACATATATTTTTGATTGACAATTATTATCATATACCAACATCGACTAAAAAATCCTCCAATGACATCACAATATTATCTCATTATTTTCAGCAATTTTGGTTAGAACATTCAAGTTATGGTATAAAAACAATATGAGATAATAATGTTCAGCATAGAACATTTAAATACAAATAAGTTCAGTTGCAGAACTTTAAAATTCAAGTGCTTTACTTTAAAATTCGGATGCATGATTTTTAAGTTTATCTATAAGATATTAGAGTTTATGGTATTAATATAATATGAGATAACAATGTTCAACGGCTTTAAGAAAAAATTAGTCCAGTTGTAGAAATTTACATAAAAAAAAATAAGTTCAGTTATAGAACTTTTATGTTCATGTGCATGAATTTTGAAATTCATTAGTAGAATACTATATTTATACTATAAAAGAAAAGGTTCTACAGTAGAACCTTATTATCTTAGGAATTATTTTCTTATAAAAAATGTTTAAGATAAATTAAAAAAATTTAAAGTAGAAAAAAATTTAAAATTGAAAAATCATTCAAAAGATATGTGAGACAAAAAATATCAATAGAAAGAGATTTTTTTTATATCTGCGTAATTGATTAAATTTTCTTATTCCAATTAATTAAACTAATAAGGTAGTTTTGTTTCAACGGTACCCTTATAAGGATTTTGTATTTAAAATTGAACTGAATTACGACAGTTGTTTTAAAAATAATTCAACAATTACAAAAACCTAGTGACTCTCTCTTTTCTTTCTAAAACCCTCGCCTCCATCATAGAGTTTTGAGGGGGCTTCCATCGGTCTTCACCGGTGGAAAGCCCCAATCCCTTTTCATTTTCTTGTTTCTTATCTTGTTTTATTCAATAAGTTCCCAATTTATTTGGGTTTCAATAAGTTCCCAATTTATTTTGGTTTTGTTAGTCTCTCCTTGTGAGAGTTTGAGTTTTTATTTTGATTGGATTTTGGGGTGTTCCATGACCGAGGTTATAGATCGGCAAGATTTTCATGGTTTTTATTCAGAGATGAAGGTTATTTTGGGATCGCATCTATGGTCGTTTGCACAGAACAGTCCGAAGAAAAAAACTACTCGTACATACTTTCAATCATCTTCAAATCGCTTGGTTGCCTCTAGGAAGGATTCAACAGCGATCCCCTTAAGCGTCTGTCCTTTCGATTGTATTTGTAGATGCCGTATGGCTTTTGATTAATGAATTGATTATTTTTTGTTCAAAAAAAAAAATCAACAATTAATAATAGTTCTTCGTTTCTTTTTTAGTGTTAGGTTCTCTAATGATCCCAACCTAGATCACGCTCTATGAAAAACCACTCTAAACTGAGAATCTAAGAAACAGTTCTTAAATACAATAAAAAAGACACACTATATATAAATACAATAAAGATACACTTACCATATTTATAATATAGATTAAATTTTTAAATTAAAAAAATGAAATAAATCAGCAAAATTTGTGAAGAATATCTATCAATTTTATTTCCCAAAAATTTAAATAATACACATTAGAAATATTTATATTAGAAAAACATTTCATATTAGAAAATATTTAAACTAATATTTAAAAAATATCAATTTAACATTTTATATTAGAAAAACATGAAATTTTAAGGAAAAAAAAATTCGGTAACAATAGAAATAAAAAAGCTCAATTATATCCTTTATATCCTTATATATAATAAGCATAAGAGGGATCTTATCCATAATTTTCGTCACTGTACTACCAAAATAATCTCAACCATTGAATCTATTGTTATTCCCAGATTACACACTTGTATAATTGTAGAAGGGGGTTGAATACAATTCTTGATATTTATAAATTTCTGAAAAGAACTCCAGAAATCTATCCTTAGATAATTGCTGTAAAACGATTAATGCACAAACACATAAAAATCAGGTGGTTAAATGCACCACCTGAAGCTTTTATTCGAAGAAAACTCTGTGATACAAAAGTACACAGCTTCTGTTTTTACAACTCTTTGCTTTCTAAGGATATTCAATAAAAACCCTAAGCAAATGTATCTGTTTTCTTAGCTTTCAAAGAGTTGCTACCCTTGGTTATAAATCCCAAGTTTTTACAAGTACTACTGGAATAAGATAATATTAATCAAATTCTAGTTGATTTGCTACTACACTCCAAATACACATGTAGCCGAAAGGCTGTCCTTGTGAACAGACATGTCTCCTGCACCTTTCTTGTATTCATAGTGTAAATGGAATGCTTCTTTCTTCTGTGTTTCCAAAGTATGGCTGCCACTAATCTAGCTTTCTTCCTCACAATTATGCCATTTTCATTTGTCTTATTCTTGAGAACCCATTTAGTACCTATGACACTTCTATCATCAGGTTTGGGCACAAGTTTCCATACTTTATTTCTTTCAAATTGGTTTAGCTCTTCTTGCATTTCTAAGACCCAATCTGGATCTAGAAGGGCATCTTCCACTCTCTTAGGTTCCTCTTGAGACAGGAAGCTACTGTATAGACATTCTGCTTGAGTGGCCCTTCTAGTTTGTACTCTTGAGTTTGATTCACCAATGATTAACTCAAATGGATGATCTCTAGTCCATTTTCTTGCAGGTGGAAGGTTTGATCTTGATGAGGTTGCTTCATTTCCATGAGCATGATCATGTTGATTTAGCATTGAATTTTGACCTTGAGAAACTCCCCCTGAGTTTGTTGTCCTTGCTGAATTATGAAGTTGACTGTCAATGGATGCATCATTTTGCCTGTCGACGGATGCTTGAGAATCTCTGTCAACGGATGCATCTCTAATATTGTCAACGGATGCTCCAGAATGACTGTCAACGGATGCTTCATTTCCAGTGTAAGCATCACTTCTAGTTGGTACAACAAATCTAGGTGAATCTCTGTGGTCACGATCTTCATCTTCCTCATCATCATCATAGTACATTCTTCCTTCACCTTCATTCTCAAATTCCAACTTTTCATGGGAGCCTTCATCATTTAGACCTAGAATCTTTTGATCATCAAACACAACATGTACAGATTCCATAACATTGTTGGTTCTTAGATTGTAGATTTTGTAGGCTTTCCCTGCTGCATATCCAACGAAAATAGCTTCATCTGCCTTTGCTTCAAATTTGCCCAAGTTATCTCCATGATTCCTTAGCACAACACTTACATCCAAAGACATGAAGGAAAGCTAAAGTTGGTTTCTTGTTGGTTAACAACTGATAATGAGTCATTCCTCTATCTTGATTGACCAAGGAAATATTCTGAGTAAAGCATGCAGTGTTGACAGCTTCAGCCCAGAAATATGTTGGTAATCATGATTCACTTAACATTGTTCTAGCTGCTTCAATGAGAGTTGATAGAATGTATATTTATATATATTTTACATGATTATATTCCTCATATTTATTGTATTTGCATTTAATTGGATTTTTATTAATTAGGTTTTAATGTTTTGTTGTAGGAAGCAAGGAAATTCTAAACTTGGAAGGATTGGAGAATAAAGAGCTTAATTGGAGATTTATTAAAAGGAAATTCGGATTTGTTGGGCTGCACGCCCGTACTTCATTGTTTGGACCATATCCTGAGTTCTACAAGTCAGAATTGGGCGATTCAACAGCCCACGCGAAGATAATTCATTCTAAGATGGTCCGGATGTCATATTACAATTGGAGCGGCCCAGAATTACTGGAGAGAAGTCAACTACGAATTTTCCTTGAAAATCTATTCAGTTTTGGAAAAGTCCTTGTAAAAAAATATTTTTATTAGAGACATATAAAAACATCAGAGATTATTATTATTATTATTATTATTAGGGAGATATACATAGATACGTATAGAGAGACAGAGAGAAGGCGAGACTTTTATTTTTTTCTTCTTGTGAAAAGATTGAAGATTAAGGTTTTTCTCTATTCTTATAATTATGTGTTCATCTTATAATTCTTGTTTTGTTAATTCAATTATGAGTGAGTAGATTATTAATCTAGGGTTAAGTAGAACCCTAGTTATGATTGATGTGTGAATTTCCCAATTCCCCCAATTTGATTGTTCAATTGCTCTTGCTTATTGAGTTGTTTAAATTAACAATTACAAATCAGACGTGATTATGTGTATTGTTTGAACCAATATCTAATTATCAGCGAGAGCTGGATTTAGATGGTTGTGATTTATCCAATAAGAACATGAAATTCTCCATGAGAATAGGTAAAATGGATTGTTAGGAAATTAGGATGTTGTGATTAATGTCTCTAAATTGCATGATACCATGAGAATAGGTTTGATTGTATTTTAAGAGAAGCCATTAATACTCGAGAGGGGTTATTGGTATTTATAGGGCGCATCTTTCCTGTTGAGTAGTGCACGATTAATTGGGGAGGAAATTCACGATTGCATTAATTCATGCTAGTGGGGATACTTAATTCTGGATGTTTTTAATACTTGATTAATATAAACACAATTCTCTTTAGTATAAATTAGTTTAATAATTTCTCAAAATTTATTGTGTTACTTGCTTAGCCGAATTAAATCAGAAATAACTGGTGATTGATACGTTTGTCTCTGTGGGATCGACTCTGACTTACCCTACTACATAGTTAGAAGGATTTGTTAGAAATTATTATTTGATCGGCACGCGACGGCCTTGTCAAGAGTTCTGTTTTTCCTTTCAACAACCCCATTTTGTTGAGGTGTTCTGGCAGCAGAAAACTCATGGACAATTCCATTCTCTTCACAGAAATCTTCATTGTGGAATTCTTGAATTCAGTACCATTGTCACTCCTGATTCTTTGTACTCTGTCTTCAGAACCATTGTTTAGTATTCTGAGGTGATTGATGATGATTTCACTTGCACAATCCTTGGAGTGCAGGAAGAAGGTCCATGTGAACTTAGAAAAATCATCTACAATCACCAGACAGTATTTCTTCTTTGAAATAGACATGACATTTACTGGACCAAACAAGTCCATATGCAGCAATTGAAGAGGATTAACAATGGATGACTTTGTCTTGCTTTTGAAGGATGATTTCTTTTGTTTCCCTAATTGGCAGGCATCACACAGTCCATCTCTGACAAATTCCAATTGAGGGATTCCTCTAGCAAGATCCTTTCTTACCAAATCATTCATAACTTTAAAATTCAAATGTGACAGCTTCTTATGCCATAGCCAACTCTCATCCTTACTTGCTTTGCTGAAGAGACAAGTAATGGATTCTGAGCATGCTGAATTGAAGTCATCAACAGAATGATTGTCATCAACAGCCCAGTCATACTCTTGGGTCAAGAATGCCTTTCCTTTCTGCCTGAGAAGATCAAAATATTTCTTCTTGTAGTCAACAGTCTCAGTTGACTTTCCCTTGTTCTCAGATCTAGGTTTCCTGCATTCACTTATCATGTGACCAGCAATTCCATAATTGTAGAATTTAATTTTGGATTTATCCACATAGTTGCTTGTGGAAAAATCCTTGTTAAATGGCTTGGCCACCCCAGAGTTTCTCTTGAATTTCAGCTTAAAGAATCTCCTAGATAGAAAAGCTAAGTGCTCATCTATCTCATCCAATTCATCTTGCTGAAGGACATTCAATTCCTCAGACACCTTTTCCTTGCTCCTGCTTGATTCTGCTCTACATTTACAAACCTCCCTGTTTGGTGTAGAACTAGCAGTTTCTGTCATTTCCTCCTTCTGCTCCAGGTTGGCAACAAGTGCAACTGACCCACTTTTCTTTTGAGACTTCTCAATCTCTTCATCCTGCTCCATTTCCAGCTCAAATGTCTTTAAAGTTCCATAGAGCCTTTCAAGAGTAAAAGTCTTGTACTCTTGAGTGTTTCTTAGAGAAACAGTCATTGGCTTCCATTCCTTGGGCAGTGATCTCAGAAATTTGAGATTAGAATCTTTAACTTGATAGATTCTTCCATACAGTTTCAAACCATTTAGTAGCTTTTGAAATCTACTAAATGTATCATTCAATGTTTCTCCACTCTTAAATTGGAAATGTTCATACTGTTGGATTACTAGTTGCATCTTGTTTTCCCTCACCTGTTCTGTTCCTTCACAAAGGGTTTGAACAGTGTCCCATACTTCCTTGAAGGTAGTACAGTTAATAACATTGTCAACCATGTTTGTTTCTAGACCATTGAACAGTATATTCATGGTCTTTTTGTCTTTGTGAACTTCTACAATATCTTCAAGACTCCATTCAGAAACAGGTTTGGGGATGAGAGTGTCAGGCACATCTTCAGCCAGGCCAACTCTTGTTGCAGTCTTCATTGGAACGTGAGGACCATTGTCAATGCAATCAACAAAACCCTCATCAATAGACAAGAGATATAGACGCATTTTTACTTTCCAGTGAAAGTAATTCTCTTTATCAAGAACTGGAATCTTTACTCCATAATCCTTCTTAGACATGTTGGAAGTGTGTTGATCTTTAAACTTCAAATATGTTTGAAGCTTGCTCTGATACCAATTGTTATTCCCAGATTACACACTTGTATAATTGTAGAAGGGGGGGTTGAATACAATTCTTGATATTTATAAATTTTTGAAAAGAACTCCAGAAATCTATCCTTAGATAATTGCTGTAAAAAGATTAATGCACAAACACATAAAAATTAGGTGGTTAAATGCACCACGTGAAGCTTTTATTCGAAGAAAACTATGCGATACAAAAGTACACAGCTTCTGTTTTTACAACTCTTTGCTTTCTAAGGATATTCAATAAAAACCCTAAGCAAATGTATTTGTTTTCTTAGCTTTCAAAGAGTTGCTACCCTTGGTTATAAATCCCAAGTTTTTACAAGTACTACTGGAATAAGATAATATTAATCAAATTCTAGTTGACTTGCTACTACACTCCAAATACACATGTAGCCGAAAGGTTGTCCTTGTGAACAGACATGTCTCCTGCACCTTTCTTGTATTCATAGTGTAAACGGAATGCTTCTTTCTTCTGTGTTTCCAAAGTATGGCTGCCATACTGCTTTTTGTATCTACTATCAACCCATGTGATCTGTCAGTCAAACCTGTCCTTATCAACTGCAAATCCCCAGCTTAGCATAGAAGAAAGTGTCAATGATTATCCGTTGATATTGTACACTGACATCCGTTGATGATATATTGAGCTGTATCCGTTGATATTGAGACTTGAGCTGTATCCGTTGATAGAGTGGATTTGAGTTGTATCCGTTGATAGAGTTTTGTCTTCATCTGTTGATACACTTTCACTTAGACAGAATTACATAGCATAGCTTATTTACAATTGGCTACCCTATTCTGCCTATCCATTGATGGTCAACATGACTGTGGATAAAAACACTATCAACTGATAACATAGAGATACTGCAGTATGCTACAAAACCTCATCTGTAGATGAGCTACCTGTCAACGGATAGAGTTATAAATCCTCATCCGTTGACAGCTACAAAACCTTATACAATTTGATTGATTGTGAAGTTATCATCAAGTACAACATATTCCTAACATCTATTATTTTTAAAAATAGACGATCAAGATTATATCATATTAAAAGAGAAAATTATAATCTAAAAAGGATATGATTAGAAAAGGTTGCCTTAGAAGTGAATTTTAAAAATAAATTATAATCTAAAAAGGATATAATTAAAAAAGGTTGCACTAGAACTGAATTTTAAAAAGAAAATTATAATCTGAAAAGGATATAATTAAAAAAAGTTGTTGTTGTGGAATAAAAACGAGGGTTTGTATGTATTAAATACAAGGGATGGTGAGCTTCGAGCTTTAATGGCTGTTCTTGCGTTCGAGACTGATTGGTCCTCACAAGATGCCTACGCATCTCTGTATTGCTAGAGAATCAAGCCAACGTAGTTCTGAGAATGAGGGGTCAGGCCCTTTATATAGGCTGAGAAGCCTTAGAATTAAGGTAGGAGTTGGAGACTTAATAGATAAGTCACCTCCTTGAGGAAAGTTCTAGACTCCTTCCTTGTAGGAGTCTGTTGCCATATCGAATTGGATGCCTTGGAGGCTAAGTCTTGTAGAGATAATGTCCTTATCTGACACTTATTGCTGAGCTGTTTATTACCCCTAATATTAATTACGAAATTAATATTAAAAATAGGACTTTGGACCCTGTTGGTGGGCCCCACGTTCGGACCATACCGGGTCTAATTAATGCAACACTAAATGTGTCTTTAGGGCTTATTTTTAGCCCATATCATTTGCCCCCCAACTTCTAGGAAAACTGATCAGGTTTTCCTTGAAGTTTTAACGGTCCTTTCCAAGACTCGGGTCAGGGTTCATCTTTATACACTAGTGTTTCACGAGTATTGTCTTTATGTAAAGCGTGGAGCGACCGACGCGTTTACGACAATGTTAATTCGATGCTAATCGGCACTAATCAGCCTTAACGACATTTAAACAATGTTTGAACGACGTTGAATGGCATAAAACGGCACTAAACGGTACTAACTAGCCTTAAACGACACTTAAACAACGTTTAAGTGACGCCAACTGGCATTAAACGACACTGAACGGTGCTTATCGGCACTAACGGTGCTATCGGCACTAACGGTGCTAATCGGTACTTAATCGGTGCTTATCGGCACTGACGGTGCTATCGGCACTTAATCGGTGCTTATCGGCACTGACGGTGCTATCGGCACTTAATCGGTGCTTATCGGCACTAACGGTGCTAATCGACACTTAATCGGTGCTTATCGGCACTAACAAGCCTTGAACGACACTTAAACAATGTTAAGCGATTCTAAATGGCGTTAAACGGTGCTAAACGGCACTAGCGGGGGTCCGGGGGCAGCAGGCCCCGGGCGGGGTCCAAGGGGCGGCAGCCCCTGGCGGGGTCCAAGGGGCAGAGCCCCTGGCTGGGGTCGAGCTGGAAATTTTTTATTTCCAAGGGCTAGTACTATTCAGAAATTATCATTTCGACTCAAATTTCTGAATTTTAATCACAAATTTCGATCAGGAAACTTCACATTTTTCGACCAGGATTTCGACCAGGATTTCGACCAGGATTCTGGTCGAAATAAGTTCTGATTTTTCTCCTGGTCGAACGGATTTTCGACCAGGATTCCTGGTCGTTTCGACCAGGATTCTGGTCGAATTAAGGGTCCAAGGTTTCTCCTGGTCGAACGAATTTTCGATCAGAATTCCTAGTCATTTCGACCAGGATTCTGGTCGAATTAAGGGTCCAAGGTTTCTCCTGGTCGAACGAATTTTCGATCAGAATTCCTAGTCATTTCGACCAGGATTCTGGTCGAATTAAGGGTCCAAGGTTTCTCCTGGTCGAACGAATTTTCGATCAGAATTCCTAGTCATTTCGACCAGGATTCTGGTCGAATTAAGGACCAAATTCGTGGCCTCGTCGAAGAGTTTTTCGACCAGGATTCTTGGTCATTTCGACCAGGATGCTGGTCGAATTAATGGCCTTTTTCGTGGCTCAGTCGAACAATTTTTCGACCAGGATTCTGTTCTTGTCGAGTTAATGGCCTTTTAATGGCTTGGTCTGTCAAGACCTCTATTTTACGTGACTAAAAAGTAAGGTCTTAATTTTCTTGAGGCCATGACCGTGCCTAAAGCAAACTTCTCTATAGCGGAGTGATTCAGGTCAGCTTCATGAAGCACCTTGGTGATATAGTAAATGGGTTTCCAAACCTTCCACGAGAAAGCTTCAAAATCCTTTCAAAGGTTTCATGCTTGCCTAATCTTACGTAGAATTACTTTGAACCTTTCATCCACCTTGTTGGAATGTTGATTCAGTTACTCATTCTTGAGTTGTTCACGAATCTCTTGATCCAAGGTTGGATCTGATAGCTTTGTTGGCCTTCTAAGGCTTCAACTTAGTTCCTTAGCCCTTGATTTATAACACAAGGCCTGGATTCTAAGGTTGATGTTGGTGTTCTGGATCACCAACACGAGGTTCCAGGTCAATAGGAGGTGTTTGTTATGCCTTAAATGGTTTCGTGAACCTTGACTTGTGACCTTCCGGGCCTTAACTTATTTGCTGAGACCTTGGTTTTAAGGTTATTATCAACCCTTGATTCCCTTGATTCTCATTCTAAGATGTAGGAATGATGAAGTCCCTTAGTTCTTGCCCCCCTGGCTTCATATGGAGGAGGTCTTACTTTTCAGTTGATCGTTCAGGGAGTTCACTTGCTCCTCAGCGTTTGACTTCAAGTCCGGTGTGTCTTGGCTGGTTGTTAACCTTCTTTTCTTCATTCTAGGTTTCCAACCTTCTTCTTATGCTCACAAGACCTTGCTTTGGTTTATATTCGATTGAAGACTCTTGATTCAAGTCCTTAAACTTCAAATGACAAATTTGATTGGAGGCAGACAGCCTTTTTGGCCATCAAGGCTAAAATTTTGTGTCGGGATTTGAGATTCAAGATTTTTAAGTAAGGAATGACAAAGGACCTCTCATCTCAACACTCTCATTAACTATTTCTTTGCCTTCAAGGCATTATCAGGGAGCCAACTAGTCTCGAGATGAGCTTAAAGAGGGTCTATCCTTCAGCTTACATCAACTGGTGCTACCAATTTTGATTCGATGGTGGGGTCTTCAGGACCTGGAAGCAAAAGCTCTCTGCATAATTCTTTATCTCAGAAGAGCCATACTTAGACTGGGCTTCGGCCTTAATGTTCTTTTCTCTCTTGGGATATACTCAACATGGCATTTATCGAGCGGGGCTATCACGGCTTTCACAATCCTCAAGTGTTTTGCCATATTCTTTTCTCTAGCCTCAAACTCTCCATTGACTTGTGAGACTACCAGATTTGAGTCTCCACAAACTTTCAGGTTCTTCACCCTCAGGGCTCTCGTCAATCCAAGGCTGGCCATCAGAGCTTCATACTCCGCCTCGTTGCAGGTTGTTTGGAAGTCCAACTTCAAGGCATACTCGAGTGTGAACCCATCGGGGCTTTGCATAACTTAACCTGCACCACTGGTTTTTGTTTTAGATGCCCCATGAAAATAGAGCTTTTTGTTTTTGATGCCCCATCAAAATAGAGCATCCAATATTCCTTCTTCTCTTCCAGGGGTTTCTCACCTTGCTGACCTTCCTGGTCTATTACCTTCTGCCCCCCGACTTCTTGGTTGTCAATGGTATATTCAACCACGAAGTCAGCTAGAGCCTGAGCTTTGATGGCCGTACTAGGCTTAACATCGAATTCTTTTAGTTAAATTGCCCACTTGATGAGCCTTCCATTGGCTTTCATGCTATGCAATATGTTTCTTCAGCGGGTGTTCCATCAGGACTTCAACGTTTGTCTTTATCCAGGATCCTTCAAGGACTTAAACTCTTATCTGCTGTAACCTAACTCTACCATTCGAGGTATGCATTCGTTTGTTTTCAATCGTGTATTCTTTTATTTTCGGTACTTGGTCTTCTTTGACTCACACATCAGGTGCTTGGCACATAAATAAAATCACAATCAATGAATGGAAAACAAACTTGCATTAATAACTTGAAATGGGTTCAACCCTTACATAGAGTACTACTGTCCTACTCGGAGCAACATGCTCTGTAATGGTTTTAATGAACCTTATTTCTACTTCTACTATATAAATATGAAGCTAAGTCCTACTAGAATAACTTAAGCCCAATCGGGGTTTTGCAAGACTAGGCCTGCACCACTTGATTTTGTTTTTGATGCTCCATCAAAACAGAGCACCCGCCACTCTTTCTGGTCTCCTCATTCTTATTCTGAAGTTCACTTCCTGCTTGGGGTACTACCTCCTGCCCCCTGACTTCTTGGTTGCCAATGGTACACTCAACCACAAAGTCAGTTAACGCCTTAGCCTCAATTGCTGTCCGAGGCTTCTGTGTGATGTCCCCTGCTGACATTTCTTTGTGTTTCTTACCACTGTGGACATCTATGTCTTCAATCGGAAGGACCTGCCCCCCGACTCCATCAGGCCTTAACGAGGCTACATAACAGCTTCGTGCCATCTTCTGATCACCTTTATGTTCTCCAACACCATTCCTGGTAGGGAACTTGATCTTCACATGATAGGTTGAGGCAACAGCCTTGAATGCATGAAGTCCAGTCCTTCCAAGGATAGCGTTGTACGTTGAAGCCGCCTTGATTACCAGGAAGTTCAACATCTGAGTGGCCTCCTTAGGCTCTTGCCCAATAGTTACAGGCAGCTGAATAGTCCCTTCAACTTTGGATTTTACTCCATTAAATCCGTATATAGGCATGTTATTGGGGGTCAACTGAGAATCAGTGTATCCCATCTTCACAAACGCATCATGAAACAGAATGTCAACGGAAGCTCCATTGTCTATCAAGACTCGCTTCACCTCCGAGTTTCCAATCACAGGAGTTATGACCAACGGGTCATCATGGGGGAACTTCACCCCTTCCAAGTCTGAGTCATTATAGCTAATCGCTACCTCAGTTTTTGCACGCTTCGGGGCCTCTCCCACGATGTGCAACACCTCTCGGGCATAAGCCTTTCTAGAGTTCCTAGTTGTCCCGGCCGCAGTTGGGCCTCCTGAGATCATGTTGATTACCGGCCCTCGGGGCTGTGGGTTGCGATCTTGATCGTCATCCCTTCTATTATAGTCTCTTCTCTGATTAGCACGGTCTTCACCCTTAGTGAAGTGCCTCAGCTTCCCTCTACGGATCAAAAACTCAATCTCATCTTTGAGTTGCTTACAATCGTCAGTGTCATGCCCCACGTCTCTATGGAATCTGCAATACTGATTCTGGTTTCTCTTTGCGGGATCACCCCTGAGTGGCTTCGGCCATCTGAAATCCTTATCATTCTCAATGTCCAACAAGATTCGACTCCTAGGAGTATTCAACCTTGCATACTCAGTGAACCTTGACCCTTGGTTCTTCTTAGGGGCAGAGTCGGAATCCTCGCTAGTTCGGGGATACTTGTCCCTAGTATCATACTCTTGATCATCATAGTCCTGGTCTTGCTTTCTCTTCTTGGAGTCATTGTTACCTCCTCCTCCACCTACGGTGGTTTCTTTCTTCAAGCTATCCTCAGCTTTAATATACTTATCAGCCCTTCGTTGGAGCTCAGCCATGTTCTCAGGGGGATGCTTCGCCAATGATCTCTTGAAGAAGAGGTCAGTGGTTCCGTGTTCCAGGGCTACCATTGCCACCTTATTTTCCAAATCAGTGATATTCAGGGTCTCCTTAGTGAATCGCTTGAGGTAATCCCTCAGATTTTCATTCTTTCCTTGCACTACATACATAAGAGATGCGGAGCTCTTCTCATGCACCCTTCCGCTAATGAATTGGCTAACGAAGGCGGCACTCAACTCCTTAAAAGAGCCAATAGAGTTCGCAGGCAATCGGCTATACCATCTCTGAGCCATGCCCGACAGGGTTTGGGGGAACGCTCTGCACTTTAGGGCATCACTTGCAGGCTGCAGCAGCAGTGCGTTCGAGAATGTTCTCACATGGTTTGCGGGATCACCCGTTCCATCATAAGCCTTTATTGTAGGCATCTTAAACTTCCTTGAGATGTGAGCATTCATCACTTCCTCGGTGAACGGGGGTGTTGGATCATCAGGATCTCCGAGAGGCATCAGATCTTTGGGGTTTCCCTTGGGAATTTCCATCCTTGTGGTTGTTCTTCCGAATGAGGCATCAGCCCTTCTTTGTCTCCTTGAAGACCTCTCCAAATCAATGATGGGAATCCTTCCTGCAGTTGGAGGAGGCTGAGTTTGATTTAGCCTAGCTTGTTCTCTTGCCATATCTTCCTTCAACTTTAAGATCTCGGCCTCATAAGCCTTGATCCTTTCAGCAGTTGTCAAAGATTGTCCATCACGGATGTCTTGAGTCCTCCTTCGAGGTTCTCTACTAGCACGTCGCCTCCTCGGGGCTTCATCACGGTCATCATCCTCATCGTCGGAGGAGGTTTCATCAGTATAAGGACCCGAATAATCGTGATACTCTCGATCTCGGATCTGCAAAGCGTGACCACTTGGGCCTGTCCCTTGGATAGGAGGATAATTAGGCAGCCCGTATGTCGGGTTAGTACTCACGGGGAGATCTGTAGTGTGGATCTGGACCCCATGCGATGGGTTGTTTGGATCAATCAGAGGAGAGACCACCATCTGAAGAGGATTGGTTTCTCGTCTTGTACGGGTAATCGGAGGTAATGTACTCTCAACGTGGGGGATCGCCCCTGATTGTTGAGAAACTTGAGATTGGGTGATCGCCCCTGATGCTGGCGGAGCTTGTTGGGCAATCGCCCCTGATGCTGGGGGAACCTGTTCGGTGATGGGTGGAACAAATCTGAGAGGTATGGCCTCAGTTGCAACTGGTGTTGTTCTTCGTGTTTGAACCATGGTTGATGTTGTCTTCCCACAGACGGCGCCAAATGTTGTGGAATAAAAACGAGGGTTTGTATGTATTAAATACAAGGGATGGTGAGCTTCGAGCTTTAATGGTTGTTCTTGCGTTCGAGACTGATTGGTCCTCACAAGATGCCTACGTATCTCTGTATTGCTAGAGAATCAAGCCAACGTAGTTCTGAGAATGAGGGGTCAGGCCCTTTATATAGGCTGAGAAGCCTTAGAATTAAGGTAGGAGTTGGAGACTTAATAGATAAGTCACCTCCTTGAGGAAAGTTCTAGACTCCTTCCTTGTAGGAGTCTGTTGCCATATCGAATTGGATGCCTTGGAGGCTAAGTCTTGTAGAGATAATGTCCTTATCTGACACTTATTGCTGAGCTGTTTATTACCCCTAATATTAATTACGAAATTAATATTAAAAATAGGACTTTGGACCCTGTTGGTGGGCCCCACGTTCGGACCATACCGGGTCTAATTAATGCAACACTAAATGTGTCTTTAGGGCTTATTTTTAGCCCATATCAGTTGTATTAGAATTAAATTTTATTTATTTTTTTATTATTAAAAAATATTCATATTTACTATTTGGACTCTATCTTGAGATCTAGAAATCATATTTGGATGATTTTACAATTCACGCGAAACTCATAAAATTATCTTTAATTTAGTGATGATTTAATAATTATTATTCAAATGGAAACACCAACAGTTTTCATCTATTTATTTTAAGATTTAACGGTTCTTATTTATTTTGACCAGACTACCGATTATCAAAGTTTTTGAAAAAATCTCTCATACACTTATTATTAAAATTGTATTTTATTATTAGTAGAACTATCTTCAAATAATAACAAGGGTATTTTGAAAATCAAAACGAATTATAAGTAAAATACATAAATCGAATAGAATTTTCAACGTAAAAAATCGTCAATTTCTTCTCTCTTTTGTTTCTGTGTAGATTTAATCTGAAAATAATTGTTAAACCATCACTAAATTAAAATATTTTTGTAATTTCATGTATGCGGTAAAATATTCCAAATCAAATTTTAATAATTCAAGGTAGAGTACAAATATTAAATCGAATATGTAAAATCTTACGTATTATCAATTTTTTAACAGCAATTTGATATGTAAAATAATAACATATAAAATTAAAAAGAGTAATATAATTTTAAAACTTAAAAAAAGAACCGTACCTTGCACGGGTTATAAGCTAGTATACATAATAAGTATAAGATTAATCTTATTCATAATTTTGGTCACTGGACTACCAAATTAATCTCAACCATCGAATCTAATATTTTTAGAAATAGACGATTAAGATTATATCATATCAAAAAAAATTATAATCTAGAAAAAATTATAATCTGAAAAGGTTGTATTAGAATTGAATTTTAAAAAGAAAATTATAATATGAAAATGATATAATTAAAAAAGGATAAAATTGATTTTTTTAAATTTTTTTATTAATATTACAAAAAGTTCATATTTACTATTTGGCCTCTATCTCGAGATCTAGAAATCAGATTTAGATGATTTTACAGCCCACGCGAAGGTCATAAAATTATCTTAATTTCGTGATGATTTAACAATTATTATTGAAATGGAAACACACAGAATCTTAATAGAAAATATAATTACGAATTTTACATTAATCGTATTGGTTGTAGAAAAGCTACATTGATAATCCTATTCAATGTGGAAAACCAAATTATTAATCCAAATCAAATTTTAAGAATTCAAGATAGAGCAAAAATATTAAATTGAACGTGTAAAATCTTATATATATATATATATATATATATATATATATATATATATATTAACAATAATTTGATATGTAAATTAATAACATAGAGATATTAAAAAAAATGAATAATTATAGGTATTAAAAGAGGAACCGTGCGCTGCACGGGTTATAAGCTAGTTCTTAATTAAACACTATGTAATATGATATATATATATATATATATATATATATAGTAGCACTCTATGGAGAACCACCTTACGTGGAGAACCCTATGATTCTGTAGTAGAACCAATATTTTATAAAAAAAATTCTGATTTTGTAACCGAACCAATTTTTTTTCAAAAAAAAAATTCGAAACTGCCACGTCATCACTGGCACGTCAGCGGTGCTGATGTGGCACTGCCACGCCACCTTCCACGACAGCACTGCCGATGTGGCACTTCCACGTCACCTGCCACGTCATCACTGCTGACGTAGCATTGCCACGTCATCGATGATGTCATCATTGATGACGTGGCACTACAACGTCAGCAATAATGACGTGGCCATGCCACGTCAACAGGCATGTCACGTCAGTTTTGCCCAGAATTTTTTTTTGTAGAACCACTTTTTTTTATAGAACCAAAAAATAAAAATTTGGTTCTGTAATAGAATAACTCCACGGTTCTCCACGTAAGATGGTTCTCGTATATATATATATATATATATATATATATATATATATAGACACGTACGCACAAACATAATAATTTTATTAAGTACTAAACCATAAAACATATGTTAGAATCTTATACATTTAAACCAAATGCTATTAGAACTTTTGTATTTTTCTATAAACATTTATAATACATTTTCAAAAAATTTATATGATAAAAATTAATTATGAAATTATTTAAAAATTTTAATCCCTAAATTAATTTTTTTTATTAAACGGTTAAGTTATACATGTTAGCTTTTAAATAAAATTACTTATGTCTTAAATAATTATTCAATCTTATTTAAAATGTATTATCAAAATTTATGTGTATCACGTTTTAAGTCCAATTTAGTAATATTAATAAATATTTTAGTTATTTTATAGTCATTTTAATTTTTGTTAAATCTCGGTATTTATTTTTTGTTTTGAAGGCTATGTAGAAGTTCGTCTTCTATTATTTTAATATTGTTTTTCATAATTTTATTTATCTATTGATTTATGTAAATAACCTTTCTTATTAATATAAAAATAATTAGTTATATAATTTGCAGTTGCACACATGTGTACCAAACACTGAAACACATGATTTCATTTTCCCAGGAACTGTACAACTGTAGCCTAGTTTCAAGGCTAAGGTGCAACTACAAATTCTGCAATACAAATGAGGCCCAAGATTGAGTTGCTTACTGTATCATGGGCCATTGGTCAAGGACCAAGTTTGTAAAATTTTTTACAGAACAAAGGTGTGTATATAGTATACCCAGAAAAAAGGCCCATGAATTCTTAAATCCAGTTCACTTTTTTATCAATCTTGTAATGTTAGCGGTGTAAAACAAGGTATAAAAAACTGGTAGTTTTCTAGAGTCTACCAGACTTGAAAAAGAGCGCGAAAGCAAAAATACGATTCAAGAAACGCCATGGATGATAATACCAACACCACCACGAACCCGCCTCTGGTATAGCTCTCTCTCTCACACACATATACTCACACATGTATCATGCACTCATCACCCTATTGAATTATCTGAATTCTCGTTCTTCATTTCCATCAAAAGCTATTAATCTCTCTCTCTCTCTCTCTCTCTCTCTCTCTCTCTCTCTCTCTCTCTCTCTCTCTCTCTCTCTCTCTCTCTCTCTCTCTCTCTCTGTTTGATGTAAAACTCCTCAACTGAAGAGATTTGCATACTTTTCGTTGTACTGATTTTATGGGAATTTTATATGCATCATAACGTGCACTGTGAATTTTTTACTGAAAAGGCCTTAACCATCATTAGCATTTTAATTTTTGAATTGAATCAAGTTTTTGTACTTAAAAAGTACCCTGTGATGATCATTATACTTGGTAGTTTAATTCTTGATATTGTCTTTTAGAATCGTAGAATTATCGGAGTTTCTGATTGGGAGAAGAAGCTGAGTGTTGCCAAGATTAGGAAACAAGATATGAATAAGCTGGTGATGGATTTTTTGTCCACAACTACTGTTCGTAATGTTGCTGAAAAATTCCGTGAAGAATCTGGAACTGAAAGTATCCTTAACTAGCTCTGATCATATCTCCTTTCGCTGTCCATTATGTCTGTTAACTATTAAGAACATTGTCATCTTTAATAATTTTTGTCCTTAGTCGTACGAATAAAAGTGGGCTATGGTATACAATCAGTATCGGTTCTGCCGGCAATTGTTGAGGCAATCAAATCTGGGGATGTGGAGAAAGCTTGTGTGTACTTGAACACATATTTTCCCAAGGTAAGTGCAGTTTCCGTCCTTGTAGTATCGTTTGGGCAGCTTAATGAAATTTTTGCCGTTATATCACTTCAGAAATAAGTTGTTAATGAGTGCTTCAGTTAACGTGCAATATTGTGTTTTCAATGAGAAATGCAGTGACATCTAGAAGTTTTTGCATATGAAAGTTGCAGTGACATTTAGTTGAACATGTAGTACAATGATAGATTGACTTGTAACCTGTACTGTGCACACTGTCACATTTAGCAATCCTTTCTATATATCAGATTGTTTATCTATCTTTTCAAGCCAAGTTTGCATCTTCTGTTAAATGATTCGCCGGAGATGGTAAATCCTGTTACAATTTCCAAAATCGGTATTTTGTACTTTTGGAGTCATGGTGCCTGTTGACGGAGGAATTTGGGAACAACAAAATTCGAGGTACGTTGCCGGAAATAAGATCTGATGCGGTGGTTCTTTGTCGGAGAAAACGGTGGTGTGTGATTGTTGAACGTAATTGGTGGCTGAGATTGATAGGGTTAGTGGCGGCTATTCAGAGCTCTTGACTTCCAACCCCTCAATCGGCCTACGTACCCCGGTATTTATAGGGGATCAAGCCATACGTAGTTCTTGGAGAACAAGAAACCCAAATGGGCTTGGATAACGGACCAGCTTCCGGAATGTTCTACTATGAGGCCTAACCACAAAGGCCCAAGGCTCATCCAAGATCTCAAGACTTCACGGATAAGGAAACTTCCCCCGTCGAGGACTAGTCCTATCCGTTACCAGCTATTTCTTGATTTCAAGGATGCAGGTATAGCCGTGGTTTACCCCAAGTGCAGAACACATCCCTGTCCCCCGAATGAGAAGCACCCACCAGATAGCAGGACAGGTGATCCAGAGCTTTTGGGTGCAAAGTGCAGGATTACTCCAAAGTTCCCCAATGAGAGCGCGCCCATTGGCTACAGGAACAGAGCTCCCAAAGCACACACCAAAAAGTCCCCATCTTCCCACCTTAGGGCGCGCCCTTAGTGTTTAAGAAGGGTCCTTATATCCAGGCAAACCCCTGGAGGCCTTCTGCGACGGACATCCCCCTCCTGAGATACGACAGGAGGGAATTCGTCAACTTCTTGAATTCCTGCTGGAGTGGAATCCACTCTTGAGTGAAATTCATACTTGAGTGGAATCCTAGGAGAGATTTTCTTCGATGTCTTCTCACAAAATCAACTTGAATAGATTTGTCACCATGTTTCTATACTTAGGGCGCGCCCTCTTTGTAGAGAAAGAGAGGGCGCGGCCTGATTTCCTCATTTACTTCCAAAACCCTAATTTATCCTAGAATTCCCCAACTTTAGCCCATATTTGACCCGAATCCATCTTGAAAATACCCGAACTGAATTTTGGCTATAACAACTACCCCCCAATTCCATATAAAATCAGAGATGATGTATGGAATTTATTCTGAAAAGCCAAAAATTCTTTCACAATTCTTCATCAGGGCGCGCCTTGGCAGAGGGCGCGCCTCTTAGAATACTAAACGACTTAGTGGAAAACAGCTGTTTTCCACTATTTTGCCAAACCTCTATAAATACCCCCCTTCTATTCACTTTACCCTTTTTTACTTTCTCTCTCACCGAAAACCCGACTCCGGCGACTTCTTCTTCTAAACATCAATCCGGCCGTCTCCGTCAAGTTTTCTGCCGTTTTCTTCATCGAATCGCACTCCAGAACTCACAAGGTACGTTTCCACATCCTTATTTTTCATTTTGACCGTGTAAATCGTCCATTCCGACATTGCAACTGTTCACATATCCCATGTTCTTCGTTTTCCGTTGTATATATATATGTA
This sequence comes from Saposhnikovia divaricata, assembly GCA_036435485.1. Lineage (NCBI taxonomy): Eukaryota > Viridiplantae > Streptophyta > Magnoliopsida > Apiales > Apiaceae > Saposhnikovia > Saposhnikovia divaricata. The sequence continues at coordinate 57,558,353 of CM071597.1, read as the reverse complement.
TGTATATGTGTTTGATCTTATTTTCTAAACACATGCCTGTCTCAATATGATTTTGAACACTAGACTGAGCCCTTAGGCGCGTCCTATAATAAGGGCGCGCCCTAAGGTCTCTTAGTAAATAATAAATGCTCGTCTAATAACTTTAGGGCGTATCTGATTTAGGTTGTAACACACTCTTTCACTCTTCTTCCCTTGGGCGCGCCCTTAGTGCTTTTATTTTCAATTTTTTGCAGCTGGAGGGCGCGCCTTCACCATTTCATCCTTTCAAGGAATTCAATAAAAACATAGGGATATACTCTCCCTTACCGGCTGCACTTCCTCCAAATCATTACCGACCTCTCTTCTCATTTATTTCTTCAGAAGAGAGGGCGCGCCTTATCAAAGATTTCAACGAAGACAATATGAGTATTTCCAGTGAAGACTCCTTGGATAACATTCCCCTTAGCAACCGTATAAAGAACAACACAGAAACTTCAAAACCAATACCTGAAAAAACTCAAAACCCTTTGCATACAGATCCCTCAGACAATGATTATATTCCAAATTCCAATTCCTCCAACGACACACACTCTTCTGATACTTACTCCTCTGAGGGCGCGCCCTCAGCTTCTTCTATTTCACCTATAGCCAACTCCGAACCTACATCTCCATTACCTTCTCCAGTCCCGTTTAGACATTGGGAAGTCCTTGATGAAGAAATCGATATTGATTTTGGTAAATATGATACCATGTCTGAAAAGGATAAAAATATTCTTAGAAAGAAACGAGGCAAATTGGCTTGTGTGAATATGTCTTCGACAGCCACGAGCGACGAAGTAGGATGGGCTATGCAATATTATGGCCAAGAAGGAATCTGGGCCATTCCATATGCTCACCACCGCCCACACATCTTCAATTATGGTAAAAATTTCAAAATTCCGAGGATGGTTTTAACTCCAAAACTAGTTGCTCTTGGTGTGGGCGCGCCTTTACACCCATATCTAAGGCAAGTACTCGAATGGTACAATCTTGCACCTATTCAACTTAGTCCCAATAGCTACAAACTTTTACTTGGTTTATTCATTCTCTATCACGATCTTGAATTTGGAGCTCCCTCCATGCACGAAGTCAGTTTCTTCTACAGCATTCGTCAATCCAGTATAGGCTATTACTATTTAGTAATAAATAAACCTCACAATAATAAAGGATTTTCTGAGGGTAGGGTCAGCCACACCAAACATTGGAAGGAACCATACTTCTTCGTTTGGGATGTCCCTCGAGTTCGTGTGCAGTTCAACACCGATCCCTGTAAGTCAGGGCGCGCCTTAAATCCTTTTTTCCTTAATAATTTTCCACTCTTGAACTTTCATTAACTTTGAATTAACACAGATAGAAGAGTTCAGAAAACTCTCCAAGGCGCGGCCTCTCTCAGGGCTCAGGCTGTCCTCAAAATCGCCGAAGAAAAATTCAATCTTCAAACTCTTATCACAGAAGAAAACCTAAAAAGAGTTGGGATTCTCTCTGAGAGGGTTGGTTCCTTTTGTAAATTTAAGAAATTTAGAAATGGCGTTGCCGTTCCCTCACCCTCTAGTGATAGCGACGAAAATTACGACTCCAATGAAGGAATAAAATTACAGATTAGGACGCCCTAATATTTATTCTTTACTTAACATGTGCTTCATAACCTTTTCCTAAGGCGCGGCCTAATCATTTCTCTTGTCTTGTGCAGATATGGCTCCTCGAATTCCTCGTGGTTTCGGAGGCACAAAGAAAAATGACAAGGAGAAAAGCGATGACAAAGCTGGTACCTCTAGGGCGCGCCCAGCAAAAGATTCCAGCAAAAGCATTCCTTCAAATGATTCCCTGAAGAGGGATGTTGAAGTTCTTCATAAGCCTGTCGAGAAAAGCAAGAAACAACGGATCGAGGCCGCGCCCTCCTATGTTGAAACTCTCATTGGGCCTTCTGCGTCCTCGTTTGTCAAGGAAACCGAAGTGGATAAATGGCAAAACATGGATGCTGAAGAAGAAATTCATTCCATGATCCATGCTTCCTCCCAGCTCCTCATTCAATCTCTAGGGCGCGCCCAAAGAGTTCACAAGGAAAAGCTTCACCTTAACAAACTCGAAGCTGAAAATAGGAAGTATTCAAAGATGATCATTGAGAATGACAATAAATGGAAGAAAGATCTAGACGCCAAGGATGCTACAATTGCTGATCTGAAACACGACCTTGATGAATCTTGTGAACATCGTGATCTTCTGAATTCCAAGAATGTCAGGTTGGAGAAAGAGATAGAGGAGTTGAAGATACAGCGTGACAGTCTTGAGATCGAGAAGGCTGACTGTTGGAAAGATGAGAAACAACGTGTCGAAGATGAAAACTTCCAAAGGGGCTTTGACTTCTATCTCCTTGGTTTTCTGGCTAATGATCCCGACTACAACTGGGAGGAAAAGTTTGGTCGTGAAAGTGCTGAAGATATCGAGGACTTCAAGAGGGTGCACGCAAGTGCAATTAAAGCAAAGAGGATCGAGCTAGGTTTGGACAAGGATCCTCAGGGCGCGCCCTCTTCCACAGATATTCCTGAAGCTCAAAATCAAGATGCTCAAACATTTCCTCCTGTAACAGATCAAGCCTCCATTCCTGAAGATACAACTCCTCTCTCCATCATCCAATCTACAAACAACCAGGACGCGTCCCCTGCTAAGGACGCGCCCTAAAACTTTTATCATCTTTGAACTTTTGCTAGGTTTTAACATTTAAGGTGCGGGCCCTTTGTAAACCCCTGCAAATTGTATTTTGAATGTCTTGAATATTGTCCGTGTTTTTCATGACTTTAAATATTGTGTTTCTGCAAAATTCTGTCAACTGCCAAATTACTTTTACCGTAAAACAGCTATATGGCGCGCCCTAACATATAGGGGGCGGCCTTTGTAAAATTTTCTTTATCACTGTTAAAAACACATCTTCAAAAATTTTCAGATAGTTCTTCTATTTTTCACATCATATGATGTGAAAAGTTGTTAGTTAAAATTCTTCAGTGTAAATACAGGGCGCGCCCTAGTTACTTTTGAGCGCGGCCTCTTGTACTTTATCAGCCAATATTCTTTCAACTCTTGAAAACATTGAAACGCATAGAATTAAGTCTTCATTCATGTTGAGGGCGCGCCCTAAGGGGTTACCCTTTTCAATATTCCTTTAACTTGTCAATTATTGCTAGTAATTACACAGAATTTCATAGGGCGCGCCCTAAGGCATAGAGCACGACCTCTTGTAAAAAAGAATCTTAAAAAAACTTGAAAAAATGTCTTGATAAACTTTATTAATCTTCAAATAAACTCAAATCTCAACAGAACAGGGGAAGGTATACATGAACTACCCCCCGAGCTAAGGAGAATAAACTTCGAAAAAACGTGGAATAAAAACAGCAAGTCTCGACTAGAACTAAAGAAGGTGTATGTGTACTACCCCCCTAGACTAGGAGAAGATTTATTTATACTAGTCTATAACTTAACTATAAGCCTTCATACAATAGGGGGCCAAAGCCGCACCCTACTGATAGTATTTTCGCAGATGCTCTGCATTCCATGCCCTTGGAATTGTGTTGCCATCCAAGTCCTCTACATGATAAGTCCCTTCCCAAATGATAGACTTGATCTTATAAGGTCCTTCCCAGTTGGGACCAAAGACTCCATGTGCTGCTACCCTTGTATTTTGCATAACTTTCCGCAGAACTAGATCACCCACCTTGAAAGGTTGAGACTTCACCTTCTTGTTATAATACCGTGCAGCCCTCTGCTGATAAGTTGCCAACCTCAACTGCGAATTTGCCCTCATTTCTTCTAGGAGATCAAGATTTAACCTTTGATTAACCATATTTGATTCTTCATCATAAAAATCTCTTCGGAATGATCCTGCCCCAATCTCTACCGGAACCATTGCCTCACATCCATAAGACAACATAAAAGGGGATTCCCCCGTTGTGGTCCTTGGAGTTGTGTTATATGACCATAAGACCATAGGAAGTTCTTCAGGCCAATTCCCTTTGCTTTCTTCCAACTTTGTCTTCAAGGTATGCTTGATTATTTTGTTGATAGCCTCTGTCTGCCCATTACTTTGAGGATGATACACAGCTGCAAATTCCTTCTTTATCCCCAAATCATCACACAACTTTCTCAATTCCTTGCTGTCAAACTGCTTTCCATTATCCGACACAAGTTTATACGGAATTCCAAACCTGCACACAATAGAGTTGAAAACAAAATCTCGAATCTTTCTTGCAGTAATTGTGGCCAGGGGCATTGCTTCCGCCCACTTGGTAAAGTAATCCATAGCGACAACAACATATTTCACTCCTCCTTTGGCTTTAGGGAGCTCTCCAATGAGATCTATTCCCCACATAGCAAATGGCCACGGACTCATTAAAGAAGTCAAAGTAGTAGCAGGGCTGGTATAATAATTGGCAAACCTCTGACACTTGTCACATGCCTTAACAAACTCGTAAGCATCCTTCTTCAAGGTAGGCCAATAATATCCTTGCCTTAACACCTTCATTGCCAACAAACCACCCCCCGAGTGATTGCCGCAAATCCCTTCATGAATCTCCCTAAGGATGTAATTGCATTCATCTCCATCTATACACTTGAGAAGTGGTTGATTGAAACCCCTCTTATATAATATCCCATCATACTCCACGAATCTAGCTGCTTGATACTGAAGCCGCCTGGCCTCCAGCTTCTCGCTTGGAAGCATACCTTCTCGGATATATTTTTGAATGGGAGTCATCCAAGTAACATTGGAAATAGATTCCACTTCCATGACTTCAACCTCTGGAATGCTAGGTATTTCCTGTACTTGCAAAGGTACTGTCCCCAACAGCATAGCATCTTTCTGTGACCCTAACTTGGCTAACACATCTGCACTACAGTTCTCATCTCGTGGAATACATTCTACCCGTACTTCTCGAAACTTTTTAATCAAACGCTGAGCGCACCTCATGTAAAGCTCTGTCCTTGGACCTCTGCACTGAAATCCACCTTTCACTTGTCCAACCACTAGTTCTGAATCACTTAACACAATGAGATTTACTACCTTCATCTCCAAAGCCATCTTCAGCCCATTAATCAAGGCTTCATACTCCGCATCATTATTGGTTGCTTGAAATTTGAAATGAATAGCACTCATGAGTTGATTCCCTTCAGGGGTAAACAAGATTACACCTGCTCCAGCACCTCCATTGTTGACAGCTCCATCTACTTGTAACTTCCACCAAGGTTGAGGAACTTCTTCAAATGGGCTTGCCCTCTTTAGTGGAATTTCAGGCTCAACCAATACAATTGATTTTTCTTCACTTTCCGACTCGAATTCAAGAATGAAATCAGCAAGAGCTTGACCCTTAATAGCTGTCCTTGGGGTATATTCCAAATCAAACTGTCCCAACTCAATCGCCCATTTTAACATTCTACCAGAGGTTTCCGGCTTGTGGAGAATTCCTCTCAATGGATATGCCGTACGAACTTCAATCTTGTGAGCTTGAAAATAAGGCCGAAGCTTCCTGGATGCCAGAACTAAGGCGTAAACTAACTTTTCCATGCTAGTGTATCTGGTTTCCGCATCGAGCAAACGCTTACTCACATAGTAAACCAGAGACTGATGGTCAACTTCTTCTTTCACCAATACCGCACTGATTGAATGTTCCGAAACGGCCAAGTATAAAATTAACGTCTCTCCTTCCACAGGCTTAGCTAAGAGAGGAGGATTTCCCAAATGCTCCTTTATTTTCTGAAAAGCTTCCTCACATTCAGATGTCCATACAAAATCTTTGGCTGCCCCCTTTATTGCTTAGAAGAATTCTCTGCATTTATCCGATGATTTTGATACGAAACGATTAAGGGCAGCTATTCTTCCCGTGAGACTCTGAACTTGCTTCACACTAGACGGAGATTTCATGTCAAGAAGAGCTTTTATTTTTGCTGGATTTGCCTCGATTCCACGATGATTAACAATAAACCCTAGAAACTTCCCGGATTCTACCCCGAAGACACATTTTTGAGGATTCAACTTCATCCTAAACTTCCTCAAAATCTCGAACATCTGTTCCAAATGCTTTACATGGTCCTCCGCTCTTAAGGATTTAACAAGCATATCATCCACGTATACCTCCATGGTTTTCCCTATCAAATCCTTAAACATCATCATGTTCACCAACCTCTGATAGGTTGCGTCAGCATTGATTAACCCGAAAGGCATGCCAATATAACAATACAATCCTCGATCTGTAATAAAGGAAGTGTGCTCCTGATCTGGCTCATACATAGGGATCTGGTTATAACCAGAGTACGCATCCATGAAACTCAAAAGAGCATGTCCTGCCGTAGCATCCACCAACTGATCAATCCTCAGGAGTGGAAAACTATCCTTCGGGCATGCCTTGTTCAGATCAGTGAAATCCACACAAGTCCTCCATTTCCCATTTGGTTTTTTCACAAGGACTGGATTAGCCAACCAATCTGGATAATATGACTCCTTGATCAGCCCAACATCTAGAAGTCTATCCACCTCTTCTTTCAACGCTATGGCTCTCTCTCCACTTACTGGCCGGCGTTTCTGGCGAATTCCCTTCTTGGTAGGATCTATATTCAGACGGTGACACATAACCTTCGGATCAATCCCAACCATATCAGCATGACTCCAAGCAAAAACATCCAGATTGTTTAAAAGGAAATTGGTGAGCATGCCTCTTAACTTGGAGTTCAACTGCGACCCAATCTTCAGAACCTTAGTTGGATCCCTTTCATCCACCAAAATAGAAATTGTATCCTCTGCAGGACCAGTTTTTTCCACCGGTTGCGGTGTCCTTGGGTCAAGATCGAAATCAAAACTTCGAGGATCTTCAACCGGTGCTGCACCCTTGGAGGGCACGTCCTCTTTAAGAGGGAAGTCTTCCTCGACAAGGGTATTCACCAAACCTTCAAGTAACATTCGTCTCCCTTCAACCTGCTCACCCTTGAGATCAAATGAGATTACTTCCTCTGCGTCTTCCTCTATTTCCTCCAAAATTCCTTCTTGAAGCTCATCAAGAACAGAGGTATCATCCCCAGGGCGCGCCCTGTATAGCAGTTCTTCCTCTTCAGGTTCCTGGACAAGATAATGGGCTTTTACCTCTTCTGGGACAACACTCATGACCCCTGAACTACTCTCACGTAGGGCGCGCCCTCCATCCTGCTGTCTCCTAAACCCTTTAATCGCCTTATGGTAGCAATCTCTTGAGTCATGCTGAGAGCCCTGCACAGTTCCCACACCATTCGGTGTTGGAAATTTCATCGCAAGATGATAGATGGAGGTCACAACTTTCATTTCCTTCAACAAGGGTCGTCCTACTAGAGCATTATGTGAGGAATCCACATTCAAAATCATGAAATCCATCATTTGAGTCACAGAAAGGGTTCCTTCCCCAAGAGTTACCGGTAATTTGATAGCTCCCATAACTTTTACCGATTCCCCTGAAAAACCATAGATCCATCCATTGTCGTGGATCATATCCTTGTCTAAGAGTCCCAGCTTCTTATAAGTACTGTAATAGAGTATGTTCACCGAGCTTCCATTGTCCACGAAAACCCGATGGACATTCTTCGAGCCAATCTGAATTGCTACTACCAGAGCGTCATTATGAGGATGATGTACCCATCTAGCTTCTTCTTCGGTGAAAGTAATGTCAACACATTCTCCCTTGAACAACTTAGGTGGCCTCAATTCCAAGCTATTCACATTTGTGAGAGGTCGATACCTCGCTTCTCTGGAATATCTCTCCATAGCGTGATTGCTATCTCCCCCTAAATGGTGTCCTCCAAAGATGGTGTGAATACTCCCTTCTTTGACGAATTTCTTCTCTTCCGGCTTACCATCTCCGTGGAGGGCGCGCCCTCCATCTCTCCTGTCGGGATTCTCCCTATGCTTCTTCACCTCCCTAACAATCCATTCCGTCAGGTATCCTACCTTAATCAAATCCTCAATCTCTTCCCTGAGTTGACGACATTCATGAGTGTTATGCCCTGAGGATTCATGGAATTCACAATACTTTTTCTTATCCTTACTCTGCCAGGAGGTCAATGGTTCCGGCTTTCTGAAGAACCCTTTGTTCTTATTCACCTCAAAGATATGTTCAATAGAAGCTGCTAAAGGAGTATAATTACCCGGCCTTTGATCGTAAGTGTATGTATCAGGTGGACCCCAATTCCTTCCAGTTTCAGCTAAATTTACCCGGTTCGCACCAGTCGCTATACGACGAGTAGGACTAGGAGACCTATCCTTCCTTTTACCAGTCTTTCCTTTAGAACCGTTCTGACTGTCAGTTTTTCGGTTATCCGCCAAGGATTGTTCCACAATCTTGAAAGACTCGGCTTGTGCAAACACATCAGCCAACGTAGGTGGATCACGTCCTTGAAGATGTTTCCAGAAATCAGTTCCCACTGACAATCCAGCAATTAGGAAACTCTTGAGCGTTTCATCTGTCGCTCCTCTCACCATAGTGGATTCCGAGTTGAATCTCTTGAAATAGGATTGCAAACTCTCTCCTTCCCTTTGCTTGATGTTGGCCAAGGTCGTGACTGGAGGAGCATATTTTACCGCAGCCTGGAACTTAGTCAAGAACAAGTTCCTCATCACCTGCCATGACGTAATTACCCCCGGACCAAGCTTCTGAAACCATTGCTGAGCACTCTCCCTGAAAGTTGCTGCCAACAATCGACACCTAGCCAGTTCCGTAACCTGATAGACATCCATCTCAATATCGAAACGTCTAAGGAATTCCACAGGGTCTGCATTTCCATGAAATCGCAAATCATTAGTCATTGATCTATACCCAGCAGGGAGCTACGCCTCTCTAACCTCGGTCGAGAAGGGAGAAGATGTTGGCGCAGTTGCAGATATTCTTCCTCCATCTAGGTGAGCAAGGAGTTTCTTTAAGTCATCCACATTAAATGTTCCCACTCCAGGAATATTCTGGATATTTGGTTGTTCCACAGTCTGAGTACCCCCCGGGGGTGGAGGTGGCGGTGGAGCCGCCGTCTGAATGCCTCCTTGAACTTCAACTTGTGGTTGAGTCACAACCTCTTGAGTTTGAATTTGATGACCCTCGGGATTTCCATGAGGTTGTGGATTCCATTGAGGACCTCTCTGATACTGTTCTCCCGAGCGAGAGTGCGTCCTCGACCTGGACTCACTGGAAGTGCTTGAGGGAATTTGATGGATGCGGGGGGATCTCCCACCTGAGGGCGCGCCCTGATTACGGGGGCGCCAACTTCCCTGGTGCCAATCCATTCTTCTGTCACCGTTATCACGGTTTCTTCTTTCAGTATTATCACGATGAGGAGTTTGGTGGAATCCAAGGGGCCGCGACCTGTTTTGAACAGGGGGCACGCGCTGTGGATTATCATTTCGAGCAAGAGTTCTCTCATGTCCAAGGGGCCGCGACCTGTTGTCAGGGGGCACGCGCTGTGGATCATGACTCTGAGGAAGGGCTCGCTCATGTCCAAGGGGCCTCGACCTGTTATCAGGGGGCACGCGCTGTGAATCATGGGGCCTCGATTCCATATATTTGTCTTTCTTCTGAAGCTCGAGGAGCACCATCCTCAAATCATCGTCATCAAGCCTTATTCCAAGGCGTTCTTTCAAGCTGGCAAAATCTCTCCTTTCTTTAGCGATTTGCTCTTCATCCCTTTGAATCTCATGAAGAGTGCGCCCTGAACGGTGAGGATGAGGGCGCGCCCTCTCTTGAGGATTCACCAATCTGCGCTCAGAATTATTTTCACTAGGATATTCAATAATAGGATCAGAGTAATCTAACCTTCGAGGAGTGACCAGCTGAAATCTCCTTTCGTGACTTTCCTCCCTCCTTCGAGAATCTTCCTCGACGTGAGGGGATTTTCCTGATCGGCGATGATTTCGTGGGATACTCCGAGATTTTATCCTTGATTCTTGCTCTTCCACCACAGAACCCAATCTCGCTCCGAAATTATTTATGGCATCTTGCATAACATACAGCTGTTCCATTAATGCCGAATTACTGATGAGAACGGGCGGCTGTCCACCGATGACGGCCGGAGTTCCATGATGTCGCGGAGGAGCAGCAATATTTTCCGGGACATAAGCTTCATGACGCGCTTGGTTATCTCCCAAGCTATCTTCAGAATCGTAACCATCTTCTTCTTGAGAACCTCTGCCATGATTGTGAGACATCTTTTCCTCCTAAGATGTAGATCTTGATTGGCTGCCCTCCTTCTAGCGCCAATTTGTTGACGGAGGAATTTGGGAACAACAAAATTCGAGGTACGTTGCCGGAAACAAGATCTGATGCGGTGGTTCTTTGTCGGAGAAAACGGTGGTGTGTGATTGTTGAACGTAATTGGTGGCTGAGATTGATAGGGTTAGTGGCGGCTATTCAGAGCTCTTGACTTCCAACCCCTCAATCGGCCTACGTACCCCGGTATTTATAGGGGATCAAGCCATACGTAGTTCTTGGAGAACAAGAAACCCAAATGGGCTTGGATAACGGACCAGCTTCCGGAATGTTCTACTATGAGGCCTAACCACAAAGGCCCAAGGCTCATCCAAGATCTCAAGACTTCACGGATAAGGAAACTTCCCCCGTCGAGGACTAGTCCTATCCGTTACCAGCTATTTCTTGATTTCAAGGATGCAGGTATAGCCGTGGTTTACCCCAAGTGCAGAACACATCCCTGTCCCCCGAATGAGAAGCACCCACCAGATAGCAGGACAGGTGATCCAGAGCTTTTGGGTGCAAAGTGCAGGATTACTCCAAAGTTCCCCAATGAGAGCGCGCCCATTGGCTAAGGAACAGAGCTCCCAAAGCACACACCAAAAAGTCCCCATCTTCCAACCTTAGGGCGCACCCTTAGTGTTTAAGAAGGGTCCTTATATCCAGGCAAACCCCTGGAGGCCTTCTGCGACGGACATCCCCCTCCTGAGATACGATAGGAGGGAATTCTTCAACTTCTGGAATTCCAGCTGGAGTGGAATCCACTCTTGAGTGAAATTCATACTTGAGTGGAATCCTAGGAGAGATTTTCTTCGATGTCTTCTCACAAAATCAACTTGAATAGATTTGTCACCATGTTTCTATACTTAGGGCGCGCCCTCTTTGTAGAGAAAGAGAGGGCGCGGCCTGATTTCCTCATTTACTTCCAAAACCCTAATTTATCCTAGAATTCCCCAACTTTAGCCCATATTTGACCCGAATCCATCTTGAAAATACCCGAACCGAATTTTGGCTATAACAGTGCCGTTTTTATGTCAAAAACGATTAATTCTTATGATATATTGACTATACTTATGGACCTCTTTACATTTTCAAACGGCTACCTTCCTTTTTAAGATCACCATGCCTGCAATCTTGCATATTAGTTTTTAAAAAATCTGGGGTTTGATACATTGTGCACCCTTATATTTGTGAATGCAGCTACGTCAAACAGAGCCTCATATATGTTTCCAAGTGGATCAGCAGAGAGTTATAGAACAAATTCGTCAAAATAAACTTGATGGTGCTCTGTGGTTGTATGGATACTTGCGAGAATGGAACAAGGTAACTTTTTGTTTGTTTCAACAACTTCATAGGAAACGCATGATATCATTTCTTCTAGAAAAATAGTCTCTGCTTAAGTCTCTAGATTATCTCTTCGACAGTTGTGAAACGTAGAGACTTAAAACTTGGAAGGGTTTAAATACTCTAAGTTGGTTTAACTTGGAAGGGTTTTAATACTTGGAAGGGTTTTAAGGAGACTTTGAATAGTTGGTTTTTCTTTTGTTGGTTGTTTAAAGAATTTAATACTCTAAGTTGGTAAGTTGTGCATAAGTCGTGATTATTTGCAATTTGCAAATGTAGTCTTATTGGTATTAAAATTATTGCTCCTATTATGAAATATGGAGTCCTATTCTAAATGGAATGTTTTTCGAGTACATTGTTTGTCAGAAAATACTCTTGTTGTTGTCTGCTCCCTGGGGATTGAGCTTAGAATTGTCATCGGCACAATGTGGTATTGGAATTTGGAAATGAATATGTTAGCTTAACTCGTCTTTAATGGTATCCTAATTCTTTCTGGTTCTAAGCCACTGACATATTGTGCAGATAAGCGAGCGGTATTATAAAGACGTAGTACAGACAAGTTTCTTGATGAATTATTCCAATCCATCATCTTGCCAGTATGCATACCTCATGGATAAATCAAAGCGTCTGGCGTTGGCTAATTTACTCGAACGAGCTGTTCTCAGAAGACAAACACGTGCAAAAGGTTTCAATTTTTCTCTGTTACTGACCTGCTTAAGTGATTGATTAATTGGTCCTACAGGCTTCTCACATGTTTTTTCTTTTGGCAATGCTTCTAAATTCAACCAACATAATAATAAGTTTTAACAAAGATTTAACATATCTATTCTGAAGTTTATTATTCCGAGTTGACAAAATCTTCTGCTACTGGAGTGCAGATCCAACAATCCATGACTTGCTAGACTTGCTGTACAGAGTTCAGGATGACCTAAATGCGCATGTTGATTATCCTAGGTTGTTCCATAACAGTCTCACAACGCTTGAAGAGGAGTTTACAAAGCTCAGCATCTGAAAGACCATTACGCAGTAGCTGCAGAACTGCTATTATAATCACGTGGAAAAAAGGATGTCTTGATATATCAGTAAGACAGTAACAGAGTACTGTTTTTAATATGATTCTGCACTCAGAAACACTTGTAATTGGCAAAAGAAAGAAAACACATGCTAGAGATGGAAGTAGCAGTACAAATTGTCTTATGAAAAATTGCTGTCATGATTATTAAGACACTTAAGGCTGGTTCACCGTTCACCTCATTGCTGCTTAGATTCATCATTCATGTAATTTTATGTTTCACTACCAAAGACATTTAAAAACTTTGAATCAATTTAAATGTTCTAGTCCTGTCATAAGGATTTCAAGAAATCTGTTAGCCTGCAGTTTTTTATTTTATTTTTATTTTACAGGATCCCTGCAAGTTACTAGTATGTGGCTTACATAACACATGACCTAATCATCACAAATACACGGTCTTTCCATTTGTAAGACAATTTGGAGCCTAGAGGCTCTCCCGCTCTGCAAGTTTTTTTTCCTGAAACCCCATTCTGCAAGTTACTAGTATGTGGTTTACATTGTTAAATATATGATAGTTGTTAGGAAACTTATTATAACTGAAATTATAATATACATACTTACTACTAATAGACGCGCCAGGTTTTTCTGTTGTTATAAAACGTTTAATGGCTGCTAAAAAATCTGTCGTAACTGACGCTATATATATATATATATATATATATATATATATATATATATATATATATATATATATATATATATATATATATATATATATATATATATATATATATATATATAGTTGCACTCCATACAGAACACCTTATATAAAGAACAATAAAGAACAATCATCATCACCGTTAATTTTTTGGACGCTCAGGATTAAAATATAAAAACATAAACACTGTTGTTGTTCATATCGTACCTGAAAATCTCCGACATGACAATCTCTGACGAGAAAACTCACGCTAAAAACTTGGATAATCGAAACATAAATTGAAGATGATTAACTAAAGCGGAAATTGAAGAATCGAAGCTTAGAATTGAAGAAACCAAGCAGAAATCGGAAAATCCAAGCAAAAATGGAAGAATCTAAGATGATAATCGAAGAATCAAAACAGAAATCGAAGAATCGAAGCCTAGAATCGAAAACAGAGTTAATTTCTTCAATATTTAGTGTATAATCGTTCAAAATCGTTTAGGTAATGATTTAAAAATCAGGTTTTATGATTTTGTGTCTAATTATTATTACTCTTGAATTATACAAGAGATTCTAAGTTAGATTCCATTTTTGTTTGAAATTGTGTTAGAAAGTTAGGGTTTTGAACTGATAATATGCAATTCGTGCATGAGATTCTACACTTGATTAAATTATTATACCAATTTTTAGAAAAGTTAAGCCTAAACTAGATGATGATTCTTTGTTTGAGTCTTACTAGTTGAATAACATTGTAAGTTAATGCAATAAGCTCATCGCTAAAGATGCTATGTGAGATTCTATGCTGATATATGAGATTCTATTTGTAGTATATGCTATAGGAGTTTCTATGTCTGAGATTCTATTTGTGTGAGATTGTTATATTTAACTGGAAATATATGTCTGAGGTGCTTACTGAGTTTCTATGAGTTTCTATGTTTTATTTGTTAGTACACAAGGAGTAGGCTACAAATTTTGTATGTAATATTAATTTAAAGTATTATATAAACTATTATTATACATACATTTAATTACCTCATTGTGTTTATTAGCCTAATGTGGAGGTCAAGATATTTACATCTTATATCCTGACAAAAATAAAGTCTTTGTGGTTGTGCTCTTGAGCAGCCAGAGTAGAAAAAAGAATGGCAGGGATTTTAAGAAGACAACTTGTTCTTGCTGTTAAGAATAAGCAATGGAGCTATACTATATTTTGGTCTGTTTCTTCTACTCAAAATGGGTATGTTTTAGATCAAGTTTTTGTCTGTTTTTTTGGTTAAGGATTATTTTTTTTCTGGTTTTTTTTGTTTGACTTGTATTGATGATTCTTGATGCTTTAGAGATTGAGGTAGATGGGTTCTTGCATTTTGTGTTTCTTTGCATATGTTGACTTGAAACAGTTTAGTTCATTTCTGTTTTAGTTTCTGATTATAATTGTTCTTGGCCTTTTAGTACTGTATAGTGTAGATACAAATCTAATTCTAAGAGTGTGTGGTTCTTGTTTTTATGAGGTAGTGGTGTTTACTGCAGTAACAAGTAAAATTTCCTGGTAAATCGGCAAGAAATGTTGATTTTTTTTATTAAGATTAAGCAAAATGCAGATCCCCTTGGAAATCTGCCAAGTTAACAACTTTCCTAGAAGCTTAAGTTGCTAGGAGAGGGCTTTATTAGATGATAAGATTTTAACACTCTTGTTCGCTCGAAGTTCCATTTTTTGAGATTGAAAAATAGATCAGTAGGAGCCCATCTTTTGAACTAATATTCAGCTTCAATGTCCAAAGTAAATTTTTGGAATTTACACAAATGAGCTTATTCAGTAGTAAGACTCACATAGACTATATTCAGTGATGAGCTTCTTGCATTAATTTAGAAAACTCACGCTGAAAACTTGGATAATCCAAAAATTACTAGTAGAATCTCACATAGCATATTCAGTGATGAGCTTCTTGCATTAATTTACAATGTCATTCAACTAGTAAGACTCTGCCACACTATAACGTTTATTGCTCCAAATTCTATCAAACGCTGCAACCTTATAGATTCTATCATAGACTATACAAGAATAACTTATAATCTATTACACAATAATCCAAACTAATGACAACTAACATAGAATCTATCATAGAATCAAATTTACTCAAATAAGTATCGAGCTTAATATCGTCGCCGTCATCTGTTAGAAGGCCCCGCAGGGGCACTAACCAACTACACTTGTCTCAATACAATCAAAACAATCAACTATAGTATACAATGTAATGTATGCTCTCTTTTCACAAAATAACATACTACACCTGTAAACTTCGTTAGAGAAACTATCACAGAATCAAACAAGAATCAAACAGAGAATCATCATCTAGTTTAGGCTTAACTTTTTTAAAAAAATAATTTAATCAAATGTAGAATCGAGCAGAAAGTAGTATTGTATTTAAAATAATATATAGAATCGAGCATAGAATCAATTTCCGCTCTCTCAAATAAACATTACATAACTAAATATATACTTATAATTTGCTGAATCAAACATAGAATCACTAATTACATTCAACAATAAATAAATAACAAACTAAAAAAACTAATATATACTGGATTACTAACAAAACCAACCATCGAATCATCCATGGAATCATTTACCTTGATTATTAACAATTTTATTAAGATAGGTGCCCCTGGCGGGGCCTATTGCATATAAAACTGTAGAATCTATAATAGAATCATAGAATCAATAACGGAATCATTTTCAACTTAACTCATATAAAACGAGACTAAAAAATACCAAACTTCTAAATCAGCCATGGACACTGCTTTAGAACCATCCATGGTAACCTTCAGAGCTGCAACATTGACCAAATTTGCCAGATCTGCACCAGAAAATCCAGGAGTTCCTCTGGCAATTATCGTCAGATCAACATCATCTCCCTTCAAAACCTTCCAAGTGGTGTTTGATTAAATAATTTTTAAAGTTACATGTACATGAAATTTTTTTGGGTAAAACACTTACCTTACCGTGTTCACTAAACACTTGCTCTAGGCGACTACTATCCACTTACCATGGTAGGTTGCCGACATATACTCTGAAAGAAGGTGTAAAAACTCTCTCAGGTGGTGAGCCTCTAGGAGCAGCCTTATTCACAGTAAGAAATCGACCACCTAAATCATTTTACACATGTAATTATCCCAATATGAATACACAAGTAACCTTAATAGGATACGATTCATCAGTAAAAATCTCATCTACATTCCTGATAGTAACAAATTAGGAAAAAGAAAAAGGTTCTTGTTGTAAATGATCGTTCTTTCCTTGGAACTTCATATTACATTTTCAAAATAAGCACAGAAGCTTAATATCAAACCCTTAGTGGATATCTACTTCCAATCCAAGCACATAACCTTAGCCATTTGTGTAAATTCCAATAGATATGTAAAAATAAATCGAAAAAGCACGCACTCAAATGACACAGAAGCTGACATATAGCTCAATATCATCATGTCATCTGTTAGAAGGCCCCGTAGGGGCACCAATCAACTACACTTGTCTCCATACAATCAAAATAATCAACTATAACATACAATGTAATGTATCATCACTTTTCACAAAACAACATACTACAAATGTCCCCATAACTACACATGTAAACATAGTTATAGAAACTATTACAGCAAACAGAGAATCACCATCTAGTTTAGGCTTTACTTTTCTAAAAATTGGTATATTAATTTAATCAAGTATAGAATCTAATGTAGAATCAAAATTTACACATTACTTTCTTGAGAGGGTAAAAAATAATAAAAACAAATAAAATTCGTAGCACAGAATCTAATGTTGCATCACATATAATAACATAAGAAGATTGAATCTTCACATATCTATTCTGCAACAATAATTACTAACAAAACCAACCATCGAATCATCCATGGAATCATTTACCTTGATTATTACCAATTTTATTCAGATAGGTGCCCCTGGCGGGGCCTATTGCATAAAAAATTGTAGAATCTATAATAGAATCATAGAATCAATAACGGAATCATTTTCAACTTAACTCATATAAAACGAGACTAAAAAATACCAAACTTTATATATTAAAATAAATGTACGGAATCATAAATTTAATAACAAAATCAACCACAAAATCACTTACAACTTCATATAACGAGTATTAAATACATTATATAACAGAATTTCTAACAAAAATAAGCAAAGAATCTTTAACTGAATCACTTGAAAAATAACTTTCATAAAACAATAGTAATATACAGCATCAGATATAGAATCTAATAATCTAATATGTGTACTTTCATTCAAACAAGCATCTAGTACGGAATCAAAAAACGAAATCTTCAAACCCTAATTTTATTAATTTCGCTAAAATAACAAGCAGGATGAGATGTAAATATCATTACCTCAAATTGAAGATGAATTTACGTCAAATTGATGCTTTGATGAGTGAGAGTTTACAGTTTTCACGGATTTTGAGCCGTAATTTCATAAATTCTGATCAAGAGAGAAGAGTTTGTAGTTCGTCGAGAGAGATTTTGAGAAAATCGTGATTGTATGTGGAGAGAGAGAGTTGCAGCGGTGAGAGAGTCGTTAGAGAAAGAGACAGACGATACAGAGCATACTCAGGCCCATTACTAATTCTATCTTTTAATCCTGGCCGTCCAATTTTTATAAAAAAATGAACGGTTAAGATGGGTGTTCTTCTTTGTTCTTTATTTAAAGGTGTTTTTTATGGAGGAATGACCTATATATATATATATATATATATATATATATATATATAGAGTTGCACTCCATGATGTACACCTTATATAAAGAACAATAAAGAACACCTCATATTTAATTCAATACTAGCTTATAACCCGTGCGAAGCACGGGCTTATTTTGATAGGTTATAAAATTTATTTAACATTATAATTATTTTTTTATATAATCCTTATTTTTAATAATTTTTTAATTTTAATTTAATATAAATTTATATAATGATATGCATGGTTTAAAATTTATTTTGTAAATTCTAAATTAAAAATGTCGTTGACGGGTTCGAACTTTGAATTTTTAGTAAATTAATTTAATCATATAATATATCTTATTATTAGATCTAACGATTCTTATTTATTACTAAAAAGTAATGATTTGAATATATGATGAGATATTTTGGGGTGTATATTAGTGACGGCAAGATTAATTTTAAATTAAAAAGTAATATGTTTTAATTACAAAAATTACTACTAAAAATAATTACGGAAAGATATGGTGTGATATTTTGGATATATATTAATTATAGTAATATTAGTTTTAAATTAAATGGTAAAGTGTTTTAATTAGAAGTAAAATTTTTAGAAAAAATGGGTAATTGAGTTGTTGGAGCAGAAAAAAGAGTCCAAGTAGAAGTTCAATGTGGATGAAGGAATTTTAATCGGAATATAATTACGTTAACATGAGTAATTAGCTTTTTGAGTTGTTTTTGTAATTTAATTATTTATACTTACACTTTAATGATATATATGGTGTTGCAAAAGAAGAGAAAAGCCGAAGAAACTTGTGCATTGAATTGATGAAGATGGTGTAAATTAGGTTTAGAAGAATAGAGTTTTGTGCGCAGTGTTCATGAAGGCAACGAAGGTTTTAAGTATATTATTAATGGTGTAAATATAAAATACTATTTTATCTTTAGGACTACTATAACAAATAATGGATTAAAATTAATTTATTTTATATTTAAAATTAATTAAAAATTAAATTAATTAAACCGAAAACCAAAATAAATAAAAAGTACCCCATGTTTTAATTACAAAAATTACTACTAAAATAATTACGGAAAGATATGGTGTGATATTTTGGATATATATTAATTATTGTAATATTAGTTTTAAATTAAATGGTAAAGTGTTTTAATTAGAAGTAAAATCTTTAGACAAAATGAATAATTGAGTTGTTGGAGCAGAAAAAAGAGTCCAAGTAGAAGTGGATGAAGGAATTTTAGTCAGAATATAATTACGTTAACATTAGTAATTAGCTTTTTGAGTTATTTTTGTAATTTAATTATTTATTTTAATAATTATGATAACCAAACCGAAAACCAAAACTTAGGATAACCAAACCGAAAACCAAAACTTTCAATGTTTCGGCTTTAATATAATAGTATAGATAAGAGTTCCGTCATGACTCCTAATACAAAAAGTTCTTATTTTTTTTATCTTCTATCCATTTAGCAAAAAAGAAAATTAAAATATTTTTTTTTGGATATGTCACTATTCATGATGACATCAGCAGTGACGTCATCATGAATAGTGATTTTTTTCAAAATGTTTTTTTAAAAAAAAATTTTTTGCTCGATGGATAGAAGATAAAAAAATAAAAACTTTTTGTATTGGGTGCCCCTAGCGGGGCCAATGGAACTATTGGAATAATTGATTTTATAGTGTTCTTTATTGTTTGTTATATAAGAGTGTTCTGTATGGAGCAAAGGCCTATATATATATATATATATATATATATAGGGTCTTGTTCTAATAGAAACTAACTTATAATAGAAACTAGAAACTAAACCTAAATTAAATATTTCAAGCTAATATAATGACCAAATTAGGGGTACTCCAATACAAAAAACGTTTAAAATTATTGTCTCTATTCAATAAAAATATAAAAAAAAAATTTAAAAAAAAGTACTGTTCACGTGATGACGTGGCACGTGAACAGTAACTTTTTTAAAAAAAAATTTATTTTATTTTATATTTTTGTTGAATAGAGCCAAAAATATTAAACGTTTTTTGTGAAGGTGCCCCTAGCGGGGCCATTAAAATAAATGAAATATAATTTATTTAGTGTAGGTTTCTAGTTTCTATTCTATGGTTGGTTTCTATTTGAACGCTAGCCTATATATATATAGGGTCTTGTTCTAATAGAAACTAACTTAGAATAGAAACTAGAAACTAAACCTAAATTAAATATTTCAAGCTAATCTAATGACCAAATTAGGGGTACTCCAATACAAAAAACGTTTAAAATTATTGTCTCTATTCAACAAAAATATAAAATTATTGGCACGTGAACAGTAACTTTTTTTTTAATTTTTTTTATATTTTTGTTGAATAGAACCAAGAATTTTAAACGTTTTTTGTGAAGGTGCCCCTAGCGGGGCCATTAAAATAAATGAAATATAATTTATTTAGTGTAGGTTTCTAGTTTCTATTCTAAGGTTGGTTTCCATTTGAACGCTAGCCTATATATATATATATATATATGATATTAAGCTAATACAGATATTAGTCAACTAATTACATCAAAGCTTATAAATTCATAACTATAACTGCAGTTTATACAAAGCTTTCCACTACGATACAACATTGTCTCCCATCAAATATTTCAGGCAAAATATGGTCAGCGCAAATGAGTTCGGAAAGGCATAACGGGGTGATTCAGGTGAAGGTCTGGCAATTGTGTTAGCGATCGTGTTGGAAACGTAATGGACTTCACAAGTATTTAAACTTGATTTGATTTAATCACACACTCACAATATATGTATAAGAGATTTTGATAATAAAAAAACACACAACTTAGATTTGTTTTTCGTGTCAAACAAACAGCTACAGCTTTTATTTGTTACACATACACAAGCCACGGCCCTTTCTTTTCACTCTCAAGAGCTACAGCTCTCTTCTTTCTCTCTGTATCAACTTTTCACTCTGTGTACTCCAAACAAACTTATTGCGGTGTTGTAGTTATAGGCCCTTAATTCCTTATATCACTGCTTATGTAATCCTCCAGCTGACCTAGTTGCTTACATATACATATAATTAATACAAGCCTACTAACTTTGAATATCTAAGTTTGCAAGCTTTAACACAGCGTACCTTGTTTCATGGATTTCATTTAATATACAAGCCTACTAACTTTGAATATCTAAGTTCCTGCAACTGCAAGCTTCAACACAGCGTTCCTTGTTTCATGGATTTCATTTAAGACAATCCAGCTTCATGTTTGACTCTTACAGGTTGTCTAGCTAGCTGCTGTATTTCCTTTATTCATATTAGAGGTTTACTTCTCAGTTAAGTATTTCCACCTTATCTACACAGCTGGTGCATGCATGATATCTGTTGCTCTTTCATTTTTCTACATAACCACCTTATTTTAAGGAACATTGTCCTCACCACATAGCACCTTACCTGTTTCCTGAGTCTTCCATTTGTACTGGTACACACAATTTGAATTCCATCATCTATTTAATTTGCCAACCTTTTATTTTCCATATTCTAGCTGCCAGTATTTTATTGAGATGAGGGTTTGAATCCTAAAACTCCCCCCCCAAACCCAAATTTGTATTTCGAGTAAAGAGCATGCTCGTATAGACTTTTCACAAAACCATTCTTCTGAAAATATTCATCAACCCTTGTGTTCCAAGCTCGCGGGGCTTGTTTCGACCCGTACAATACTTTCTTTAGCCGGTAGACTTTATCTTCCTGGCCTTTAAGAATATATCCGACAGGTTGCTCAATGTAAACTTCTTCTTCGAGATAACCATTTAAGAATGCTGACTTCACATCCATCTGATAAATCTTCCATTGATTCTGAGCTACAAGTGCTGTAAAAAGTCTTATGGTATCAACTCTTGCAATTGGAGCAAATACCTCATTGTAGTCAATGCCATATCTTTGTTTGTAGCCTTTAGCCACTAGGCTTGCCTTGTGCTTTTCCAATTTGCCTTCTTGATTCGTCTTGGTCATATAGACCCATTTGACACCAATCACTTTGTGTCCTTCTGAAAGATCTGTGAGCTCCCAAGTATCATTCTTCTTTATTGAACCAATTTCTTCATCCATGGCTTTGTTCCATTTGCTTTCTTCAGAAGCTTCCTCATATGTAACTGGATCACATTCAACCATTAAACAGAATAAAGAATAATCAAAGGTTGTTTGTACCGGACTTGTTGCCTCATAAATATTATCCAGACTCCGCATTTTTCTAGGTGCTCCCCCTGAACTGTTGTTGCTACTGCTGCTTCCTGAACTCGATGGTGTCGAGGCAGGAGTTTGCTGATTTGGACTTTGGGGAGGAGTTGGATCATCATCTTCGTCATCTTCTATGTTGGAGTCATCACTGTCATCATCATCATTGAAAAATAAGCCTACAACTTTTCTTTCTTCCTCGCTCCATCTCCAATAATCAGATTCATCGAACTCAACATCTCGAGAAATGATTAATTTCATCGTGAGAGGATTATAGAGTCTGTAAGCCTTGCTTATTTTGTCATATCCGGTAAAGATGCATTTCTCGCCTTTATCATCCAGCTTTTGTCTTTTTTGATCGGGAACATGTGCATATGCAATGCACCCAAAAATTTTGAGATGTCCAACTGATGGTTTGCAACCACTCCAAGCTTCATTTGGAGTTTTGTTCCTGACACTTTTTTTTGGACAGCGATTCTTTTTTTTGACACTCCTTGCCATGTCTAGAATAGTGCGATTCTTTCGTTCTGCAATGCCATTTTGTTGTGGATTATAGGCTGCTGTCAACTTATAATTTATTCCATGTGCACTGCAAAAACTTCTAAACAAGTTTGAAGTATACTCGCCTCCTCTATCTGATCTGAGTATCTTTAAATACTGGCCACTTTGTTTCTCCTCCAATGCTTTGAACTCCTTGATTTTATCATGAGCCTCCACTTTTTCTTTGAGGATATACACCCAACTTTTCCTGCTAAAATAATCAATAAATGTTAGGTAGTACCTATTTCCTCCAAGTGATGGAATATCAACACTAGTACAAAATATGCCTATCGCGTTTGTTAAAAAGGACTTTTTGCGTCTGTTGTCAACAGTTGCGTATGGCAAAGTCGTATCAGCTATAGAGCATATGCGACTGTTACTCAACAAACGCATATAGTTTATGCGGCTGTCAAGAACAGACACATATAGTTTACACCAGTCGCATAAAGTCTACATTTTGCGTCTGCTCCGCTTAAACAGACGCTAAAGGTTGTTCTGCATCTGGCACTAACAGACGTATAAAGTTAAAGAACAGACGCAAATATAGACTTTATACGGCTGTGATAGTAGAACAGATGTAAAAGGTGTTTTCTTCAAAAAAAAAATATATTCTATTTTCAGCTAGCACCTGTAGCCTAAATACATTCTATTTTCAAAATAGTTGGTTGCAAAATCGATGAAATTATTCAAGGCCAGGCAACCTACTTCATCTCTGGCCAATGTGTCAAAATTTTTAATTGCTTCTTCATACAGCACCTGAGTTCGGAAAGATGAAATTAGGTATATGTAATCAAGGTATACACAAAACGAATTAAGAAAAAGAACACACAGAAGTTAATTTTTAAATAAAGGATATAAATATTTAGATTTTTCAAAGCTTGGTAAGTATAACTACCTTGTTTGCCTGAGAACCAAGCAGGTTGAGACATTCTTGAAAACATGTCTCGCTGTTTTGTTAGTTGCAAGATCCACAACTCTAGGTGCCAGAGCTGATGTCAAGAGAAAGCGTTGTGGTGACTTCTTGAGGTGTTTAATGAGTTTCTGAATCGAACTTGAGCTGTTTCAGAAGTGGGTAAGTTCATTAGTTATCTTCACACATTATGTTAATTGTAAAGAAGGTTTTTAATTAACATATACTCACCCTTCCTTGCTACAGGCAGCTGTGACTAGCAAGTCAGGTTCCGCTGCAAGCTTCTCCAAAATTTTCTGCAGTTCATATTCTCTGGAAGGGCTGCATCATGCGGCGTTGGATCGTATGCAAGGGCTGCATCATGTGGCATTGGTATTCCAGGAAATTGATTTGCCACATTGTACATCCCGGAGAATTCATAAGAAGGATTAGTTCTCATACGCTCATCACCTAAGAAAGTGCTTGTGTTGACAGAATTTCTCGGCACAGAAGGCACAGGTGAATATAGATTTTCTGCAAACCAACAATACACTACTTAGGTTTTGCAAAAGATAGTTCATCATATATGTGCAGAGCGCAGCACAGTAGCCTCAAGCTCAAACAGAACAGCAAAGACAACAGGTGGAAATTGCAGAACAAGACAGAATCATTCAATTTTTATATGGAAAATGATAGAGTTACATAAATACATGCAACAAGTCTATACATCAAGATCCTGGGACAAAGGACTAATTTTTTAGCCTTTTTAACATGTAAAACTGATGCAAATTTGTAAGAAATCAAAACCAGCTCAAGAATGATAGAGAATTAAGTTGATAACAACATTTTAAACCAACTAGAAACAGCCCAGAGAACTGGTAGCTGAATGTTCTAATAACGAAATATATAATGATCTTAGAGAAACACAAATTACCGTAGCATAATACAACCAATCAAGACCTCAACTGCAAATTTTATTTTTCTTGCACAATTATTCTATTTGCGCATATGCATGTTTGCCCAGTTTTACGAAACTTAGTCCCTAGCCTGCAATCACGTCTTAAGTCTAGAGTTAATAATGCATCAAATATCTACTCCCATACTTCGAGTACAAAACAATCATCTGTTGGAACTTACAAGATCCACAGGTGGAAGTTAAAGGTCTCCAGATGATTGTGAAAATAATATATAGTGTTTACACACAATGGTGTAAATGAATATGTAAATGAATATGCGAAGTTAAATTAGTTTATTTAGACTTACAAACAAGTATCTTAAATTAAGTAAGGCGATAAAAAAATGACTTTATGGCTAGAACACTAATGGGTTCTTGCAAGGTGCATCATCAAGGTCTGCATCATCAAAAATTATGCAAGGTGCATTCCCACCAAGTTCAAGGGACACCTAAAGAGACCATGACTAAAAGAATTAGCACACTAAAAACATATACATAAGCTCACTTCTACCTACCTAGTGCACCCTCTAAATTAAGATATGATATCTTTTTAATTTTAACAGTCCCAGAAGCCCCTGCCATCATTTTTTTCCAACATCTGTTGAGCTCAAGTCAAGAAACAGAGCATCATCTGTTCTCTCTTTCCAACATCTGTTGGCTCTACACTTTTAATTACAGATACCTATACAACACTCACAGTCTATGTGTCTAAAAGGGCAGCTAAATGACAACATAAGATGCCTACAAATTCACAAACACTCAAACAATATAGACTCACAATCAGTATAACTAGTAGTCAAAGCAGCAAATTAGGTAATAAGCAGCAGATTGATAGATAATAACAAATTCAAAATCGAAAACAAATTGAATTTTATAGACTCACAATCAGTATAACTAGTAGTCATAGCAGCAGATTAAGTAATTAGATCAAAAATATAAATTCAAACTATAGAAACAAAAATTTAACTAATTATAACAAACATATAAAACTCGAAGCAATCAAAATAACACAAATTGATGATAAGTAAAAATTCAAAAGTTAATTCACCGAGCTGATTGTTTATAAACACCAGCAAAGAACCTTCTAGACATGAGAACTAGATCGGAGTGATCGATACTGAGTCCGAAACTCTGTTATTTCAGTGGGGCATAGACAATACACTAAAAGCATACACCCATTCCTGACACGTACACTATACATACAGAAATTAAACTCTAAATAACACACACACATAAATACTTGAGATTGAATCCAAGTTCAAAAAATTGGAGATGTAATTAACGCTTACGACTTGGATATGTAATTAACAAATTGACATTGATTAGTGATGCTGCAGTAAGCTTCTAATTATGGATCAATTAGGATAAATTGAAGAAGAATGAAGACGGAGATGGAATTAGGGCTCGCGAGGTAAAAATTGGGGTAGTTTTAAGTCGATCGTCCAAGCAGACGTTATAAAGAGATATATTAATTGGGTCGTACAAATGTTTTTATTATATTTATTTTATATTTTTTTATTCATCTTTATACGTCTGTTTTAAAAGGTAAGACGTATATAATTGAACTATATACGTCTATTGTAAATTAACAGACGCAAATAATTTTCCAACAGACGTATAAAACTACCTTATACGACTGTTCAGGCACAACAGACGTATAAACATGTCTTTTTCTGGTATATACGTCTGTTTAGTGCACGACAGATGCATAAAACTACTTTATGCGTCTGTTCCTCTTACAACAGACGCAAATGGGGAGACGCATAAGGCAGTTTTTGTACTAGTGCAAATGGACCAGCAATATTTGTGTGAACAATCTCTAATGGCCTCCTGGCTCTCCATGATTTTCCAACTGGGAAACTTTGCCCATGTTGCTTCCCCTTGACACATGCTTCACACAAATTATCTGGTTCCTTTATTTCTGGCAGGCCGTCCACCATCTTTGTCCTTGATAATAGTTTCAAGCCAGAAAATCCAAGATGACCGAACCTCAAATGCCACAACCTCGAGTCATTTTTAATGACCGACTTCAAACACTTCTACACCTTCGTCTGCATATCAAGTGTGAACGGATGATTCTTTGACATCTCCACATTTGCAATTAATTCTCGAACCTGATTTCTGATGAGAAAAGAATTATCCTGCATCTGAATATTGTATCCTTTCTCCACAAGTTGGCCAAGACTGATGATATTACTTTACAAAGTAGGTATATAATAAACATCATTTATATACTTTTTATCACCTTTCTTTGACACAATCGTAACAGTACCTTTCCCTTTGACGGGAATCTTCGATGAGTCAGCAAAAGTAACTTCTCCACTAATAGTGTCATCTAGCTCCGTAAATAATTCTTTATGGCCACACATGTGATTGCTGTCGCCTGAATCAAGATACCAAGTATTTTTCTTGCCTTCCTCGTCTCCTTTATAAGTGAGAAACATAGCAGAACCAACATCTTTGCCTTTTTTCGCTGCTGCAAAATGACTTCTTTCTTCCACCTTTGATGCTCTACACTCGTAACTGAAGTGACCAAATTTATTACAATTATAACACTGAATCTGAGACTTTTCACCTCGTTGAAATCCGCCTCTTCCTCGACCTCTAAAATTTTAACCACGACCAGATGGTTGGTAACCTTGAGAATTCTGGCTTATGTTGAAGGACTGCCTTCCACGTCCTTGTCCACCTCGGTAGCCACCTCTGCCACGTACAGAACTGCTACTGCCATAACTGTCGCTGATGGATACTTTACTTTGCAACGCCTTCTCCAAATGGCTTGCATCATCATATTGATCCATTCGCTGCTCGTGCGCTTGAAGTGAACCAACTAGCTTTTCAATTGAAATCGTGGACAAATTTTTTGACTCCTCGATAGAAGTAACAACATAATCAAATTTTCTTGTCAACGAGCGGAGCAATTTTTCCATGACCCGAACATCATCGACACTTTCTCCATTTCTTTTCATCTCATTTGTAACCGTTTTCAAACGTGTAACATATTCACCGATATTTTTTGAAGTCTTCATTTGATATTTTTGAACTCGCCACGAAGAACTTGTAGCCGCACCTTTTTAACTTTCTCGACACCTTGGAAATTTTTTTGCAAAATCTCCCATGCCTCTTTCGCCAGTTTTGCATTCGAAATTTTTTTAAAGGTGGATTCATCAACACCTTGAAAAATAATATACAAAGCTTTTTTTATCTTTTCTTCGGGACTCCTTTAGCACCGCCTTCTCGGCATTCGCAAGGGCAGCTTCACCGGTAGCATCTTCTGGCTCGCTATACCCGCTTTCAATTTTGGAATATTTGGTTGAATCATATTCATAATTTTTCTTCCCGGACAGAACCTTGGCTCGGATACCACTTGTTGGAAATGTAATGGACCTCACAAGTATTTGACTTGATTTGATTTAATCACACACTCACAATATATTTATAAGAGATTTTGATAATAAAAGAAACACACAACTTAGATTTTTTTCAGTGTCAAACAAACAGCTACAGCTTTTATTTGTTACACCTACACAGGCGACGGCCTTTTCTTTTCAATCTCAAGAGCTACAGCTCTCTTCTTTCTCTTTGTATCAACTTTTCACTCTGTGTACTCCAAACAAACTTGCTTGGGTGTTGTATTTATAGGCCCTTAATTCCTTATATCACTGCTTATGTAATCCTCCAGCTGACCTAGTTGCTTACATATACATATAATTAATACAAGCCTACTAACTTTGAATATCTAAGTTCCAGCAACTGCAAGCTTCGACACAGCCTACCTTGTTTCATGGATTTCATTTAAGACAATCCAGCTTCATGTTTGACTCTTACAAGTTGTCTAGCTAGTTGCTGTTGTATTTCCTTTATTCATATTAGAGGTTTACTTCATTGTTAAGTATTCCCACCTTATCTACACAGCTGGTGTATGCATGATATCTGTTTCTCTTTCATTTTTCTACATAGCCACCTTATTTTTAGGAACATTGTCCTCACCACATAGCACCTTACCTGTTTCCCGAGTCTTCCATTTATTCTGGTACACACAAGTTGAATTCCAACACCTATTTAATTTTCCAACCATTTTTTTTTTCTATATTCTAGCTGCCAGTATTTTATTGAGATGAGGGTTTGAATCCTAACAGATCGGAATTGCTAACCCCCTAAATTTTTTTAAAGGTGGATTCATCAACACCTTGAAAAATAATCCAAGCACATATTTGGATTATTATTTTCGTGTCACTAATAGCGAAAATAAAACACAACTCGAAAAATTCAAGCGCCTCTGTAAGTTTTTCTAGTCAACTTTTGTTTTGAACCATATGTGAAGAAGGAATCATTATATCTTATTGAAATGTTTGTTTTTGGTGCATGAATTTTTTTTGTTAATGTAGTATGATATACATGCAATTTGGGATGTGAGTCAACTATACTAAATATGTTACTTTTTTTATTTTCAAATAAATATCTTAAGAATAATTTTTAGAAGTGTCTTTATTATACATATATGAAAAAAAAATCAAAGAACAACTAAAGATGGAAAGACTTTAATTTTCTTTGTTCCTTAAAAATTCAACATTTTATACTCCTACATACGAAGAGTTAATTGCATTTTACATTCTCTATCTTTACTCTATATTCAGTTATGTGTATATACTTTCATAAATTGCACTTTGAATCTCCCAACTTTCAATCATAAGTTGAGTCATAATTCCTTATACGTTTTCTATCAAAAAAATATTATTTTAACGAATATGTTGACAAATGCAATATAAAATCGATTATGATTTACTAAATGAACCCTGATTCCATGTGTGATTTCAAGGAATATAGAAGGTCTTGGTAATACTGTATATGTTATGAACTTACAAATAATTAGAGTTTTGATAAATATTTTCAGGTGAGAGATCAATGGTGAGTACTCGGTACATGCACTTTGACTGAAGAAATACTGAAAGAAAATCCATGTTTATGTGAGCACATGGCACCATCCTTTGATGCCAGGCAAGACATTGCTCTTACTGAAGTGCCAGAGCTTGGTAAAGAAGCAGCCACACATAAAGGAATGGGGCCAGCCCCTGTCCAAAATCACCCACCTTATCTTTTGCACCAGTATCAACGGTGTTGATATGCTAAGTACCGACTTTCGCCTCACCAAGCTTCTCGGGTTCTGTCCGTCAATAAAGCATGACATGATGTACCAACAAGGTTGCTTTGCTGGTGGCACGGTTCTTCGTCTCGCAAAAGACTTGGCTGATAACAACAAAGGTGCTTGTGTGTATGTGGTGTGCTTCGAGATCATGGTCATTAATTTTCGGGGGCCTGAGGAAAATAATCGTGCCAATCTAGTAATCCAGGCCTTGTTAGGCGATGGGGCTAGTGCAGTGATAGTGGGTTCAGACCCAGTTGTGGGAGTTGAGAAACCGTTGTTTGAGATTGTTTATACAGCCTAAACCATCCTTCCGAATAGCGATGGTGCTATTTGTTGGGTTTCAGCCCAATATAATGTTCTGGACTTGGGTGGTCCGAGATATATATGGGTAAGATAATAATTTTATGCATAGATAATTATTACATATGGTATGTCTTGATCGCTAATTTGGGTAATTAGGTGTCAAGAATTTGAAGGCTTGTATAACAAGTATGTTAAGACTTGTATGACAAGTTTGATAAGTCTTGGTGGCTAAGTTTTGGATGGCTATATATACATAGTTTGAGGTGTTATCGTTGGATGTATTATTGAATAGTTTTGAAATAATAATACGAATTGGAACGTGGGTGTTTCCACATCAAATATTGGTGTGTTCTTGTTTTGCTTTTACTTATTATTGATAGAAGTAGAAGTGATACTTGAATAACGTGTGACCGCGCTTTGGTGGATCTTGTTAACGAATCGATTTGTATTTTGTGTGTTTTGTATTGGTGGTTTGTGAATCTCGGATTGTGTAAGTCCCCTAACCTAACAAGTGTTATCAAGAGCAAAGGTTCAGGTTCAAGATAGATGAGGTTGAGGGAAAGTTCAAGGTTCAATTGGTATGGCAGAGCATGATGAAGGATTTGTTGACAAGAAGACTGCTAAAGTGGGTAGAGACAAAGTTACGTGCGGTTTGGTGGTTAGCTTGCACCATGGATCAATCCTATGTTCGGACTCGAGATGGAAGAAGATGGAAGAGATCATCGCTATTTTTTCAATGGCTTGATCAACCAGGTGAACTGTTTGGATGATACTAGTGATTTTTTTCAGGAGGCTGAAGGATTGTGAAAGCAAGGATCGGGTGACTCAACATGTGGAAGACTCGTGGTAGTTGATGCACGTGATTTTGTGGATGGATACATCGTTATGGTGAATAACGATGGTTTGGAGTTCACTAAACGGGTTTTAGCGACACCCGAGATTGGATGAGCAAGAGGAGGATATTCTTGTTCGAGGGGAAGCATTGGAGAATGGACGTCGATGGCTTGATGGTTACCGTTCAATCCTATATGGGTATTTGGTTGAAGGAGAGGAATGTTGGGTTTCAACCCAATATAATGTTTTGGGCTTGGATGGTCCGAGATATATATGGGTAAGACAATAATTGTATGTGTAGACAATTATTATATATGGTATGTCTTAATCACTTAGTTGGGTAATTAGGTGCTAAGAATTGGAAGGCTTGTATAACAAGTATGGTAAGACTTGTATGACAAGTATGATAAGTCTTGGTGGCTAAGTTTTGGATGGCTATATATACATAGTCATATTGTATTTTTATGATGTGGAGAATACTTAAGAGATGTAGTCTTAGGTATTGTTTGGAAGATGCTTGAGCATTGTTGGTTCAAGTATTGGGTTTGGGACACCGTTGAGGTGTTATTGTTTTGATGCATTATTGAATCGATATGGGATAATAATACGAGTTGGGACGTGGGTGTTTCCACGTTAAATATTGGGGTCAGCTAAGGATGGAAAGGGAACTACAGAAGCAGGACTTGATTGGGGTGCATGGTTCATTTGGTTTAAATTTCTGTAATTGAAACAAATAAAATAAAGTGTTTTATGAAAACTAGATGATAACCCCTGCGAAGATAATTTATTTAAATTGATAACTTTTTTATTAATTATTTATAAAAATTATTTTATTTATCATAAAAAATAATTTTAAAAATGATAAGTGTACAAAAGAAAACTACGTTATGTTGGTCCTGGAGTATTGCAGAAGAGGGGGTTGAATGCAATACTGATAAATTCAAATCTTTACTTCAACAACAGTAATAAAGATTCTAATCTATCAGTAGAAGAAATGCAAACACAATTAGTAACTCAAGATGTTTCTCACAAAATAAATGTTTTATTTAGTTTGGAAAGTGTTGCTACAACCTAGAGAAATAATGTTTCTCCAGCTTCGGTTTCTTGAGTGATACAGAAAAAATGAGAGATGATTCTCTATAAAACTAAATCTTTTCTAACATCTCTGTCACATGGGTTGTGGAGCTGCTATCATTTTCAAGTGGCAACTCCTTACAATTTGCACACCAATGTGACATTCCCAAATTGTTATACAATCAGAGTTATCATTACACATAAAGAAATTTGGATACTTTCTAATTTAAGCTAACACAATTATAGTAGATGTTGATTTACCATACTCTCGAATTGGTAAGCTTTGTCTTGTCATCTCTCAAGCTTCTGTCGTAGTCTTGCAGGTCTGCTACAGTCTTTGGAAACTGCAGCATGCCTGTTTCTTGAACTTTCTTTGTCACATGTTTGAATTGGGAGATCCCCAATTCACACTGATTTCATGGAGACAGTATTCTTAGACGCCAAGTCTGCTGTCATAAGAATATGCTTTGGATGACAGTATGAATCCTCGCCAACGTTGCTGTCAGGAATTCCACACTTGCTGTCAAAGTGTGAGAATATTGTTGTCTTCATGCTTTCACCAATGTTGCTATCAGAGTAGATATATTGTCGTGACTTGCAACTTGATGTCTTCTTGTAACCTTACTGTCAGTTAGATGACAGTAACTTTTATTCTCGCTGTCTACTTGATGTATTCCTTGAGGCTTGAACATTTAAATGAACTTCTTTCAATTCATACATACTTATTACATGATAGTACCTTACTTTGGCTACAAGAACATACTTTGGCTGTGATGGTATATTCTACTTAATCTATAAAGACTAAGCATAAAAGAATCTAGTTAAGTTGTCTTCTAAGCTATCACCCATAAATCCTAACATGTTATTTATGTAACTCGGTAGATTATAATAAAACAATTATCATTACATCATAATTCCAATAATTCTAAGAAACACGAATCTAGAAGGAAGTACCATTAAAATGAGATTTTTCTTATTAATAAGATATTAGATGATAAGGGCCCAAGAAAATTTAATTAAATTGATATTAATTTATTACAAAAAATAATGTAGTTTACAAAGAATTTGCTTATTAATAAAGATCATTTTATACAATATTTATTTAAGTTTATTTAAGAAAATCGAGAAAAAACAAACTAAATGATTCTGATATATACGTAAAAAATGTACATGATTATGATAAATATGTTATTTGTGAATTGAAAAGAGTTATAATAAAAAATTACAATTATAATATTATTAAAAAAAATTATTATTTAATAAAAAAAATTATATAGAATCCTCGGAGAAATAGAAATCTTAGGGGTGGAACCAAATTTTGGTATCGAAGTACCATTAAAAATGGATTTCGTTTGTTATAGATAAGCATGTCATCCTAGATCAACATATATATTCGTAGTCTTTTTTGGTTAAATTGTAATAAAATAATTATAATTGTAATAGGATTTTTTTATTTATTTTATAAAACTAACAAAGAATTCTAGGATAAATAGAATTTTTGGGGTGAAACCAAAATATGCTGCGAATCAAATTTGGTACAAAGTAGTTCATTAAAAAGGGGTTTTGCTTATTAATAAAGATTATAAATATAGATTTTATATATTATTTATTTAAGATTATTTTAAACAATCAAGAAAACATAACATACTTGGTTTTGGTTCTAATAGGTACGTTATTTGCACAATTCAGTAAGATTATAGTAAAAGAATTATTATTATTATTGTAAAAAAATTCCAAACATTTTTTTAGAAAATAATATGAATTTTAGGGAGTAGAAAACTGTGGTGAAACTAAAATAAGAATGGAACCAAATTTATTACGAAAGTAACATTAAACAGAAATTTATTAAAAAGGTTATAGATTCTTTATTGTTTTATAAAATGTTATACGAACAAGCTACGTATTCGTTGGTGTTTTATAAAAATTTATATCAAGTAGCCCAAGATTGTATTTTGTATTCATTAGTGTTTTACCCTCTATTTATTGGTGATTTTTGATCGTAGTCTTTTTCTAGTAAAATATAAACAAAAAAATTATAACTATCATAAAAATTCTTTTTTTAATTATTTTAAAGAAACATAGTATTTTATAGGAAATATGATCTATTAATAACATTAAAAAAATTAATAATTATAATAGGATTTCTATTTATATTCTATTTTTCTTTAAAAAAAACATAGAATTCTAGGCAAAATAGGATTTTAGGGGTGAAACCAAAATATAGTGCGAACCAAATTTAATAGGTACCATTAAAAGAGGGTTTTGTTTATTAATAAAGGGAGAGAATTAGTGAGGGGAGGATTTAACGGCTAAGCAGGTCACATCTGCCACGATTCCATTTTTTTTAAGTCTTTGAATTATTATAATGTTGAGTTAATAATGAAGTACACTTGTAAAATACCTCATGTTAATTAAAATAACTGTAAGAAGAGATTTATAGTTATAATAGATTTTCTATTTTTTTAATTAAAAAAATAACATAAAATCCTAGTACAAATAGGATTTTAGGGATGAAACCAAAATATGCATCGTGCGAAAAATAATTTCAAAAAGAGAATTATTATTATAATAGTTTTTTATTTTTGGGATTTTTTGAAAAATATCCCAACATATATTTTTTTTTTTGCAAAAATGCTGTTATTTTAAAGTTCTATTTGCAAAAATACCATCTTTTGAAAAAAATTGCAAAAATACGGTATGCAACTACAATCAACCAGATGCAACTTTTTTGACAATTTATTAAATTTGAAAGTAGCTCAAATCAACTAATTAAAATCCACCAAAGCAACCCAAATCAACTGAAATCAACTGAAATCAACCAAACACAATTGAAATCAATCAAACGCAACTTCATCCAAAATTAAAAAATACAAGTGAGAAAACAGATCGGAGAACAAATCGAAACTCGTCGGAATCCAAAATATCGGAGAACATATCGGAGATGGTGGCATGCGGCCCCGATGATCAATAGAGATGAACACAACAGTAATTTTTAAAATTCACATCTTGCATATATATGAAAGCCGTGTTAGAATATTCAAACTCTTCATTCAACAAAAGAAGCTATGGTAGGTGAAACTTTGCCCATGTGTTCAAATAAACTTAGTCAAATATATCAACTAGGTGATGTATGCAATGATGTTTTTATTGTAATCTCAAGCCTATAAATAAGGCTTGTTGTTAGTATTTTAAATATTCCAAGAGAAATAAAAGAGAGAAATATAAGAGTTGTTTTCTAGAGAGAAACACAAGAGTTGTTTTCCAACAAGCCGTTCGTATAACTTGTAAGGAGTCCACGTCAATGGTAGAAAAAGTAAAGTAGTTTTTGAAACAATCATGCTTATTGTCCATGTATGTGACAAATGTGTAGCTTGGGTTCAAACTTTAGACGACGACTAGTCAGTGGTTGTAAATTCATCTTGAGAAGTATAGAGACAGGAGAGTCTAGGTACAAGTATATTATGCCTGCAGGCCGCATGT
The DNA here is from genome assembly GCA_036435485.1 of Saposhnikovia divaricata. Lineage (NCBI taxonomy): Eukaryota > Viridiplantae > Streptophyta > Magnoliopsida > Apiales > Apiaceae > Saposhnikovia > Saposhnikovia divaricata. The sequence continues at coordinate 57,522,880 of CM071597.1, read as the reverse complement.
ATGTATGGTTGAAAAGGGAACACTAGTAGTGATGAAAACAAGAATCAGAAAACTCGCATCGATATCACATTTAAAAAAAAAAAAATTAAAGTCATGGAATAGTCAGAATCCACAGAAAAGAATTAAACGCTACTCTAAAAAAAATGTCCGTCAGAGTTGTGGTTGGGGAGAAGGTGGTGAACGTGGTGTGTGCATATGCCCCCCAAGTCGGTTTGGGCGACTCTGAGAAGGAGACTTTCCGGGTCTGCTTAGATGAGTTGGTCGGAAGTATTCCTGACGACCAATTTTTAGTGTTGGGTGGTGATTTCAATGGCCACATTGGTGAGAGGACAGATGGCTATCTCAGCGCTCATGGGGGTTTCGGCTTCGGGGTCAGGAATGTCGGTGGGTCCGCGTTGTTGGAGTTTGTTACTGCCCAGGAGTTGGTAATTGTGAATTCTGTTTTTCAGAAGAGGGCTGAGCACCTCATCACCTTTAGTAGTGGGGGGCACAACACTCAAATCGATTAACTACTTATGCGCAGGCGTGATGTTAGGGCATGCATGGATTGCAAGGTGTTCTGGAGTGAGGCGTGTGCTTCCCATCACCGTCTGTTAGCCATGGATCTATCCATGGGGGGTCAAGTTATTCGCAGGACCAGAGAGTCTAGACCAAGAATCCTTTGGAAAGATTTGAAGGGCGAGAAGGCGGTCGAATTCAAGGAGTCTCTGCTCAACGAAGGCTGTTTTGCTCGTGGTGGAGATGTCAACTTTAGGTGGACCAACATGGCGAAGGCTATTCGGTGTGTGGGCGAGAAGGTGGTGGGGGTTTCCTCAGGAAAGTTCAGTGGTCTTAAGGAGTCATGGTGGTGAAACGAGGAGGTTCAAAAGAAAATTAAGGCTAAACTTGCGCTCTTTAAAGAGCTTTTGTCGATTTGTGCAGGGGCGGAGATGATTCTGAAGATGGAAGCGTACAAGGTGGCGAGACGAGAGGCAAAAAAGCTGTGGCAAAAGCCAAAGGTGAAGCCTATGAGGGGCTGTATAAACTCCTAGATACCAAGGAAGGAGCGAACGCTATCTTTAAACTAGCTAAAGCTAGGGAGAGAGGGCGGCGCGACCCGGGTTCTGTTAAGTTTGTTAAGGATGATTCAGGCCAAGTATTAGTGAATGAAGATGCTATTAAGGAGAGGTGGAGTTCGTATTTTCATATTCTTTTCAATAAGGCTAGGAGGAGTGGTGCCGGTGTGGAGCAAGAGGTCTCTCTTTCGTCTGTGCGTTCTTTTGGTTCCTGTGAGCGTATCAGCAAGGATGAAGTCAAGGGGGCCCTTCAAAAGATGGCTAGAGGGAAGGCGGTTGGTCCGGATCAGATCCCAATCGAGGTGTGGCAGTGTCTTGGTGAGGTTGGCGTTCAATGGCTAGCAGATCTGTTCAATGTGCTCCTCTTGAGTGCTAAGATGCCAGCTGAATGGAGGCGTAGTATTTTGGTCCCTTTTTTCAAGAACAAAGAAGATGCTCAGAGTTGTAGTAACTATCGGGGTATAAAATTACTCAGCCATACTATGAAACTTTGGGAGAGAGTGGTTGAATGTCGGATTAGAAGAGAAGTTGAAATCTCAAAGAATCAATTTGGTTTTATGCCTGGGAGATCGACGACCGAGGCCATTCATCTCGTCAGACGCCTTATGGAGAAGTTCAGGGAACGTCGCAAAGACCTCCATATGGTCTTCATTGATCTTGAAAAGGCTTATGATAGCATTTCCCGTGAAGCTATTTGGAAGAGCCTCGAGGAGAGGAGAGTGTCATCGTCGTACGTTAGGGTGATTCAAGACCTGTACTCCCAAGCTAGCTCCTGCGTCCGGACCCCAGTTGGTGACTCCCGTTTTTTCCCGGTTGAGATTGGGCTAAACCAGGGGTCGGCCCTTAGTCCTCTTCTTTTCGCCCTTATCCTAGATGTCATGTCGCGAGGGATTCAAGATGGCATCCCTTGGTGCATGCTTTTTGCTGATGATATCGTGTTAGTGGCGGAGTCGAGGGGGGAGGTGAACGAGAAGTTGGAGTTATGGAGATCTACTTTGAAGCCCCAAGGATTGCGTCTGAGCCGGTCTAAAACCGAGTATCTCTGGTGTAACTTCAGTGGTGAGGTCAACAAGGAAGGGGTGGAGGTTAGGATTGAAGATCAGATCGTCCTTCGTACGGATAAGTTCAAGTATTTGGGTTCGATCATCCAGAAGGAAGGTGAGATTGAAGACGATGTCACGCATCGTATCAAGGCTGGGTGGCTAAGGTGGAGGGCAGCGTCAGGGGTGATGTGCTACAAGAATGTCCCGTTAAAGTTGAAAGGGAAATTCTATAGAGCGGCAATCCGTCCTGCGATGTTATATGGTTCGGAGTGTTGGGCAGCGAAGAAGGCCCTCGAGAGCAAGTTGGAAGCGGCTGAAATGAGGATGTTGCGGTGGTCTTGTGGGCGCACGATGTTAGATAGAATCCCGAATGTGGTTTTTAGGAGCGAGCTTAAGGTGGCATCTTTTTCTGCGAAAGTTAGGGAATGGAGGTTGAGATGGTTCGGCCACGTCCCTAGGAGGCTAGCTGAAGCCCCAGTGATGAGGGTCGAGAGTCTTTCGATTATTGGGGTGAGGAGGAGAGGTAGACCGAGGAGGTCGTGGGAAGAGCAGCTTAGGTTGGATATAAAGGCCTTAAACTTAAATGAGACCATGACCGCTGATAGGTGTTCTTGGAGGCGCCAGATCAGAGTGGCGAATTCTCTTTTAGGGAGCGGCTCTGTGGTTGAGAGCCTCAGAGTTGGGTTGTCTCGGTTAGCTTTATCTTAGAAGTTCGATTGTTTTGTTCTCATTTCTCGTTGTATTGTCTTCTGTTTTCTAGTTTTGCAGTTTCAGGTAGCTTGGCCAGGTGTCATCTTAGATCTGAGTGTTTTGCAGAGCGGAGTAGTCAGTCCCCTAGTAGGTAAGCCCCATGTGTTCTAAGCCATGGGCTCAGGTATGACGATGAGCCTTTTTCAAATCTTAGATAATCCTTGTGAATATCACACACTATTAGCTTAATGTGCACTTAGCCGGGGGTCTTCACGGAAACAGCCTCCCTACCGTTAAAAGCAGGGGCATGGTCTGCGTACATCTCACCCCCCAGACCCTGTTCTGAGCGGGATATACTGGGTATGTTTGGTTTGGTTTGGTTTTTCTAAAAAAAAGATGCTATTACTTCAAAACTAGATCACAATAGGGGCGGAGATGGGGTTGGAGAATAAGGGGTTGAAGAAAATGGGGTATATTTGCAATTACGATAGTATAAAATAGTATATTTGCAATGAATTTGAAAATATAGTACATTTGCAAAACAAACTAAAAAAAATAGTATTTTTTTGTCAAAAAAAACATAGTATTTTTGGTAACTTCCGTTTATTCTTTAATTAAAAGAACAACATAAAATTTTAGTTGAAATAAGAATTTAGGGGTGAAACTAAAAACATGGTGTGAACCAAAAAAGTAGTACCATTAAAAAGGGGTTTCGCTTATTAATAAAACTAGTCTACTAAGCCGCGCCAACAACATGTTAGTGCAGTGGTTGAGCCACTGGCCTCCTTTGAAGGAGGTCAGGGGTTCGACTCCTGCGTGTGTGTGAGTTTCTTAGTTTGTATTAGGTTTCCTTTCTGTATTTGTATTTCTATATTTGTAATGGCCGGGGGTCCTTCGGAAACAGCCTCCCTATTGTATAGGGGCATGGTCTGCGTACATCTACCCTCCTCAGACACCACTTTGAGTGGTATTATACTGAGTAAGTTTCGTTTCGTTTCTTAGTCTACTAAGCCGCACTTCGCGGCGGCCTTGTAATATTTTTTTAAAAAATTCAAAAATATAAATTTAAGAAAGAAATCGAAAAGAAAATATCTATAAATAAATTAATGAACACAATATTGTAAAAATTTTAATATATATATATATATAGACAACTAAATAAATTATATACTTAGTTTTTACGTCGATTTTGTATCACGTTTTCTTGGGCTGACACCCGTTGTAATAAATACATATTGGTCGTGTTTTGCGGCAACCTTGTAATTTTTTAAAAAAATTCAATTTGTAGACTATTGAAGAAAGAAATCAAAAAGAAAATATATATAAATAAATTATTTAACACAATATTGTACAAATATATATATATATATATATATATATATATATATATATATAGATAATTTTTTATACAACAAAATAAACATTATACTTATTTTTTACATCGATTTTGTGTCACGTTTTATTAGACCGACACCCGTTGTAATAAATACATATAGATTAAAAAGCAGATTTGGTTGAATTAATTAAAAAAAGACGTTGAAATATTATGATCAAGAACAATGAGAAGATAATAACGACAAACTAAAAATTAACAATAAACAAATAAAGAGAGAATAGTAAAAGTTCAAACTTTTTGTGCCAAGTTTCTCTACTTTTTCAAATAGAGAAAGATTTCATAATTCTTGTCCATACGATCAAGTGTTTTTATACCAAGATTACTAACAAAAAAATACAAAAAACCAAAGTAAAGAACAACCAATGGTTACCAATAATTCATAATTATAACTAGAATCATAACAAATCATAACTAAAAATATAACGGAAAAACCAAATATTAAATAAGTAAATTCAAATCTTAAAACAAAAAAAAACAACCTGAAAATCACACAAAATCATTGGCGCACACACATAGTCATGTATATTAAGAATTTAACAAAATAAAAATAATAAAAAGTACTAAAAGAAAATAGATGAAGAGAAAAGTAAACAAAATCAAAAAAAGAGTTATAAACATGGATAAAATTTGATCGTTAGAAACAATAATTGTATATATATAAGAATATAAAATTTCTTTTCTATAAATCACAAAATTTAAAGAAAATTTATGTTACCTTGAAAAGTCATGATTGACTACCAATCGCCTCATATCTCATATGTTTCGGTCAAGGAATTGGCCATCATTACTGTATTTTTTCTACATGCATACAATGAACGGAAGTTAGATAAATAAATACTCCGTAGAATTCTTCACAACCTTCTTAGGTCAAATATTAAAAACATAATCTCTTAAACCTAAAAAATATCATCATACCTCATAAAAGAGAATTGTGCATGTATACAAAAAGCTAAGCCATGCATAGAAAACACCTAGATAAAAAGAGAATATGCATGCAAAAAGAATAAAAGGAAAAATAAACAAAGAAAAAAAGAATCAGGCTTCGCGTTTGCTTGTATTGAAGTATACTATGCTCAAGAATTTGCTTATCATATAGAAGATTTAATTTTTATAGAGAGAGCTGTACATAAACAATTACTTTTCTAATTGAATTATACATGTAAAAAAGAATTTAGTTGCATATATTTTTTACAAATTCAAAAATATTTTCTATTTTGAATATATTTATAATTCTAATTATTACAATTTTTCTATTACTTTTTTTTTTTTTTTGCTAAGCTCCATTACTTTTTAGTTGCATGTGTATATTACAAATTTGAAAATATTTTCTATTTCGAATATACAAATTATTCTTTCCTACAATTTCGAAAACATTTTCTATTTCGAAGATGTGACTTTAATTATTCTTCGGTACAATTTCGAAAACCTATTCTAACTCAATGATGTTTATGTTAATGTTAAAAAAAGAAGTTTTAATTCTTTTTTAAAAAATTCTAAAAAATAGGGCCTAAAGAAGGAAATTTTGATTTTAATTATTTAAAATATAAGAACTTTAAAAAAAATAGATAAATAGGATTCGAGCAATAGCGAAAAATTATTATACCAAGTTCCCAACAAATAGAAATAACGAAAGTGAAAAACATGATTCTAAGTAAAGTAACTTACATCAAAGAAGAATTTTAGCATGCTCCTCCTATAATACTTGTTGGCAAGGCAACCAAAAAACAAAAGTAAGATACTTTTTATAAAAAATACACAAGATATATTAATATATTAGTAAACATGATAATAAACAAACTTTGAATGGAAGTACGATAAAAGGGTGTGTGATTACTCCGGACTTAAAAAGAAAGAGATCAAAAAGATAATTAAATAGGTTGGCACAAACAAATTTAATAAAGAAATTAACATACATTAAAATAAATATACGGACAATAAGTTGATAATACTAAGCTGGCTTCTTGTTTCTTGTTTCTTGCTTGTTAACAGTTTTAACAAAATCCTGAAAAACAGTCAAAAAAGATAAAAGGGTGCGAAAAAGGGTGCGATTACTTCAGACTTTAAAAAGAAAGAGATCAAAAAAAAAATTATATCGGTTGACACAAACAAATTTTAATTAAGAAATTAACATACATTATATCCTTATATATAATAAGCATAAGAGGGATCTTATCCAAATTTTTGGTGTGGTCGCTGTACTACCAAAATCATATATGATCTGTTGGATTAAAAATAGACCATCATCATATTAATATATATATATATATATATATATATATATATATATATATATATATATATAATCTAAAAAGGATATTATTAGAAAATGTTGCATTAGAATTGAATTTTAAAAAGAAAATTATAATCTAAAAAGGATATGATTAAAAAAGTTTGTATTATGATTGAATTTTAAAAAGAAAATTATAATCTGAAAAGGATATAATTAAAATAACTTGCATTAGAATTGAATTTTATTTATTTTATTATTATTAAAAAATTCATATTTATTATTTGGGCTATATTTTGAGATCTATAAATCAAATTTGGATGATTTTATAATTCACGAAAAATACATAAAATTATCTTTAATTTAGTAATGATTTAATAATTATTATTTAAATGAAAATACACAGAATCTCAAACAAACGAAAATATAATTACGAATTTTTACATTAATCCTATTTAATGTAGAAATCGTACATTGATAATGCTATTCAATGTAGAAAACCTAATTATATATGATTTAAATAATTGACATATACATTTTCGTACTTCAATATAAATACACTTTTTATTTTATAACATATTAAAATATAAAATATTTTTTAATGCTAGATCCAACGATTTTCATTTATTTATTTTAAGATTTTTGTCGTACGGAGGACCAGACTACCGATTATCAAAAATTTGGACAAAATTCCTCTTACACTTATTATTAAAATTGTATTTAATTGTTATTAGAATTATCTTCAAATAATTATAATGATATTTCGATAATCAAAATGAATTATAAGTAGAATTCATAAATCAAATAGAATTTTCAGCATAAAAAATTGTCACTTTCTTTTCTTTTTTTGTTTCTGCGTAGATTTAATTAGAAAAAAATTATTGAACCATCCATAAATTAAAGATTATTTTGCTAATTTCACGTGAGCTGTAATCGTCCAAATCAAATTTTAAGAATTCAAGATAGAGTATGAATATTAAATCGAACGTGTATAATCTTATATATATATATCATTTTTTTAACAATAATTGATATGTAAATTAATAACTTTTAAAATTTTAAAATTTTAATATAATTATAGATATTAAAAAAGAAGCCATGCGTTGCACGAGTTATGAATTATTATATCCTTATATATAATAAGCATAATAGGGATCTTATCCATAAATTTCGTCACTATACTACAAAAATAATCTCAACCGTTGAATATAATATATTTAAAATAGACGATCAAGATTATATCATATTAAAAGAGGAAATTATAATCTAAAAAGGATAGGATTAGAAATGTTTGCCTTAGAAGTAAATTTTAAAAATAAAATTATAATCTAAAAAGGATAAAAATAAAAAGGTTGTATTAGAATTGAATTTTAAAAAACAAATTATAATCTTGAAAGGATATAATTAAAAAAGATTGTATTACAGTTGACTTTTATTTATTTATTTATTAGTAGTTAAACAAATTCATATTTATTATTTTGGCTCTATTTTGAAATGTAGAAATCTGATTTTGATGATTTTACAGTTCAAGCAAAACTCATAATACTACCAAAATAATCTCAACCGTCGAATCTAATATCTTTAAAAATAGACGATCAAGATTATATCATATTAAAAGAGGAAATTATAATCTAAAAAGGATATGATTACAACTGGTTGCCTTGGAAGTAAATTTTAAAAATAAAATTATAATTTAGAAAGGATGTAATTAAAAAGGTTGTAATAGAATTGAATTTTAAAAAGAAAATTATAATCTTGAAAGGATATAATTAAAAAAGGTTGTATTACAATTGAATTTTATTTATTTATTAGTATTTAAACAAATTCATATTTATTATTTGGGTTCTATCTTGAGATATAGATATCTGATTTAGATAATTTTACAATTCAAACGAAACTTATAAAATTATCTTTAATTTAATGATGATTTAATAATTATTATTCAAATAGAGACACTTAGAATCTCATGAGAAAATTTGATTACGAATTTTTGCATTAATCCTACTCAATGTAGAAGACTTACATTGATAATGTTATTCAATGTAAAACCCCTAATTATATATAATTTAAGTAATTGACATACACTTTTTCGTATTTCAATATATATACACTTTTTAGTTTATAACATATTAAATTATAAAATATTTCTTTTTTGCTAGATCAAATGGTTTTCTTTTATTTATTTTAAGATCTAACGTTTCTTATTTATTTTGTTCTACATATGACCAAACTACCAATTATCAAAGTTTTGGACAAAATCTCTCATACACATATTATTATAATTATTTTGGTTGTTAGTAGAACTATCTTCAAATATATAAAATATTATTAAAATTAAATATATAAAATATATAAAATTAAAATTAAATATATAAAATATTTTTAAAATTAAAGATAATTTTATGTATTTTTTTAAATTAAAAAAAATCATTAAGCCCCTTACTTTAAGAAACGTTAGAACCATATGAGCAAAAGTTACGAAAATGTTATTCCCAGATTACACACTTGTATAATTGTAGAAGGGGGGGTTGAATACAATTCTTGATATTTATAAATTTCTGATAAGAACTCCAGAAACTTATGAAGAGATAATTGCAATGTAAGATTTAAACACAAACACATATAAAATCAGGTGGTTAATATGCACCACCTGAAGCTTTTATTTGAAGAAAACTCTGTGATACAAAATGTACACAGCTGCCGTTTTACAACTCTTTGCTTCTAAAGATATTCAAGAAACCCTAAGCAAATATGTCTGTTTTCTTAACCTACAAAGAGTTGCTACACTTGGTTATATATCCCAAGTTTTACAAGTACTACTGGAATAAGATAATACTAATCTAATTCTAGTTGACTTGCTACTACACTCCAAATACACATGTAGCCGAAAGGTTATCCTTGTGTTCAGACATGTCTCCTGCACCTTTCTTGTATTCATAGTGTAAATGGAATGCTTCTTTCTTCTGTGTTTCCAAAGTATGGCTGCCATACTGCTTTTTGTATCTACTTTCAACTCATGTGATCTGTCAGTCAAACATGTCCTTATCAACTGCTAATCTCCAGCTAATCATAGAAATCAGTGTCAATGATTATCCGTTGATGATGTACACTGACATCCGTTGATGATGTATACTGACATCCGTTGATGATGTATAGAGCAGTATCCGTTGATATTGGGACTTGAGCTGTATCCGTTGATAGAGTGGATTTGAGTTGTATCCGTTGATAGAGTTTAGTCTTCATCCGTTGATACACTTTCACTTAGACAGAATTACATAGCATAGCTTATTTACAATTGGCTACCCTATTCTGCCTATCCGTTGATAGTCAACATGACTGTGGATAAAAACACTATCGACTGATAACATAGAGATACTGCAGTGTGCTACAAAACCTCATCCGTTGATGAGCTACCTGTCAACGGATAGAGTTATAAATCCTCATCCGTTGACAGCTACAAAACCTTAAACAATTTGATTGATTGTGAAGTTATCATCAAGTACAACATATTCCTAACAATCTCCCCCAATTTATACTTGATGGCAATAAAGCATAAATTCAGGACCTTGATGATAACAAAACATTCCTAAAGATATATAAAGAACAATACATAAATTGTTTTAAGCTACAATAATTAAAAACTGAAAGTTTGAGAAATTTACAGAGAATTGCTCCTCTAGACTGAGCAGATTAGGACTGTTTCTTTCCTCTTGTTGGCATCACCCTTGATTTTCCTTCCTTGGCAGAGTTGGACTCAATCTGTATTTGGAGTTGCCTATAGAAGGCATCTTCTTCATCTACCTTTGGATTTAGCTTCTGTTGTAGCCATCTCAGGTATTGAGAACTAGCCTTTGGTAGTTGGTCTTCTAACCTGAAGAATCTCCTGTTACCATCTTCATCCCTGAACTCCATCATCCCAAAAGGTTGGAGGTGGATTTTCTGTCCATTGTATGGGATCTTCATTTTCCTTGGTAGACTTGATGGTGAGTTCCAATCCCTCCTTATTTGTTCTATTTTGTCCAGTATCTCCCCTTTTGCTATCTTGGAGAACCCTGTGTATCTCTTGATTGCAGAGAACACTTTGGTTAAGGTATGATAATTTTCTCCAAGAACCCTTTGTAGTGGCCATGTCCTTTCCGTTCCTCCCTTGTATACAAAGAACAATCTTTCAGGCAAATGTTTATATTTGTCAATTCCTCTTACTTCTGACAATTCATCCAGATAAAGATTCATGTCAGAGTATTCTTCAATATCTGCCTGATAGATAAAATCATCCTTGTTTTCCAAGATTGGCTGCCTGACAATTGCAGGTACCCTAGCAACTTGAATTGGTTCCTTTGAAGGTTGCTTCCTTGGTTTCCTTTTCTTCTGTGTAGGCTTCTGTTGAGGCTTCAGCAAGAATGAAGGAACCTCAATGGAGTCAAGATTCATTGGTTCCTCTTTAGGTACTATAGGCTCACCATGGAAATTTACATCTGGGTTGAATACTTTCACATCAATAGGTTGTGATAAACCAACTGTCTCTTTGTTTTCAGTTTCTGGAGAGACAGGCCTCCTTGCATGTGATTTTAATCTCTTGGATTTGGGGACTGATTTCCCTTTCTTTTTGAATTTGGGGACTTCCTCAGGTTCCCTCAATTCATCCTCTACCTCATCCAATAACTCTTGAGCCAGCCTTGCTTGCTTCTCATCTGAGTTTTCATATTGATATTCAGTGCTTGGTTGAGATTCTCTTAGCAGCCTTGAAGTCTCTTCTCTCTTGGCTTCAATAAATCTAGGATGGCTGTTGGATATGTTTAGAACTTTTCCATTCCTTATGATTACAGCCATCCATTCTCTTACACAACTGTTAGTCTTCTCCTTGAATTCCTTGATTGCCTTACCCATCAACTTCTCTTCATCATCCTTGGGAAATGGAAAGTCCAGTTGTAACTTGTTCTTCCCATTTGCTTTTGGTGGTGAGAAGGGTCTTGATTTGATGTAGGGTTCAAATTCCTTAACATGAGAAGGCTCAGCATCATAGAATGTAGGAGCCACAATTGCTGGAGTGAGCACCTTCAGAATTGTTGTAGATATTGTTGGAGCTGAGGTTTGGCTAGAGAACAGATTTGATGCAATAGATTGATTGATCAATCTTTCTGTCCTCATTATCCTTTCATAGTTTTCTTCTTTCATCTTTTGGAGAGCTTCAATTTTGGCTAGCTTTTCTTCTTCTGTCAAGTTTGAAAGATCAAACTCTTCAGATAGAGGTTTGGATTTGCTGGGGGAAGCTGTGACAATGAATTCTTGTGGATTGACCACTATGGTAGGCTGCTGCTCCCCCTCACTTGCTGCTTCCCTTCTTTCAGAAATTAAGATTTGACTTGTAATTGCCACAGCCTCTTCCACTTTCTCCCCCTTTTTGTTAGCATCAAGGGTTTGACTAGAAGTTGGGGCTGCAACTAACCTTTCTAGCAGTTGGGTTTGCAGTTTCTGGTGTTGAAGAAATTGCTCCATCTGGGATTCCATCTTTTCCACTCTTGAAGTGAGAAGTTGCACAGATTTAGCCAGGTTGTCTTCTTTGAGAAACCTTTGTTGCAACACCCTCTGAGTGGCTGTAGGAGCTAGTTGCTCTAGCTTGGAATCCACAGAGATCTTCACATCCTTGATTTCTTGTTTGACCTCCTCTAAATTGGATCTCTGAATTACCATTTGCATCTTTTGTAACTTTAGGGAGTCAATTGCCTGTTGAAGAACAACCTTTCTCTTTGGATCTGCTTCTGGGTGCTCAGCCAGGGCAGATTTATATTGCCTTATGATTTCCATATCAAGTTGATGATAGGTGTAGTTTTGAGCAAATGCAAAATCATGAATACTGCTACCACCTTCATCTTCAGAGCTCTGGCTGTCTTCATCTTCAGAATTGTCAAATTCATCACTCTCAGCAGTGGTTGGCAGAGCTGCTATAGATTCCTTAGCTCTAAGTAGAGATTGTGAGGTGTGCACTAGGTGCATTGCCTCCTCTGCTTCCACATTGCCCTGTTGTGCCATAATTTGATAGGCAGGAACAGGGTGAGTAAAGGTTTCAGCATCAAAAGAAATGGAGTCAATCATGGACTGATATTCTCTTTGAAATTCCATTTCCTTGGATGCATCCTCAACCCCCATTGACTCACTAGCAATGGCTGCTTCTTCCATCCTTATCTCTCTTGTAGTCCCTTCTCTCCCCTCATCTCTCTTTTCTTGCATCAAGGGCTCCCCTTGGCTCACACCTCTCACACCCTCACCTTCACCTACTAAGGTGGAACTCTCAAACTCTCCTTTTGCCTGACCGGAAGAAATGGCCAGCCTCTCATTATTTATCTCTCCTTTTGCCTGCTCACAAGGCAGCCTCTCACTCCCTTCCCTCAAACCTAAAAGTGTTTCAACTACTGAGAACTCCTCTACACTTGACACTGGAATGTCAGATATAGCAGTGGTAGAGTGAGTTATCAACGGATAAGGAATATCCGTTGATGGAGTAGTTATAGCTGTCAACGGATGGCTAGATAGAGGCGCATCCGTTGATGGAGAAACACTTGTCAACGGATGAAGGATATCCGTTGAGGAAGGAATAATTATATCCGTTGAAGTGAAAACCAACACTGAATCTGTGGAGATTGATTTTAAGTTCGAGGCCACAATCTGTGTTGAGAATTCTGGAAGGGAAGATTGATGGTCCAACAAATCATCTAAAAGATGATGACCACCAATTAAGAGTGGGGCTTCTCCAAGAATCTTAAAGATGGAGAATCAGGAATTGATGTAGATATCATATCCACATCCAGAGAAGGAGTTGGTGATGGTGGATTGTAATGTGTGTCGATTTGAAGATTAAGATCAAGGGACTGTGACTCCACATTTATTGAAGCCACATCAAACTGAGTTTGAGAAGGTACAGTTTCCTGTACAGTGTGTGCACCCTGTGATTCCCCTGTGGTTTTAGATTTTACTCTTCTTCCATAGGTTTTTGAGATTGGGCTATATGTGTCCCTAACCCTCTTGTGCAGTGTTCCTTGTGGGGAACTTGATTCAGTAGTCACACTCTTTTGGGAGAGTGTAACTAGAATTTGGCCTGTAGTTACATTAGCAGTCTTTTGAGAGACTGAAATGGTGGTTGCACTCATCTCTCCTTCCTTATCCTTAGGGCTTCTTTGATGTTCACCCTGTCCCTCACCACTCACTACCACCTTCACACTCCCCTCAAGAGGTTTGGTAGTTTTTACAACAGGTGTCTTTTGAGAGACACTTGAGGTTTGCCTTTTAGAATGTGGTTTTGGAACTTTGGATTTGGTCACTTTGGTAGGAGCCTGTTTGGTCACAACTACAGACTCCATTGTGACACTAGAAGGCAAAGAAATTTGGGGGTTGGAGATAGGGGTTTCAGAGTTAGAGATAGTTACCTGAACAATTGGTAGATATACCAACTGTACTCCTGCATTGAGGTTCATTCGAATCAGGTCACTTAAGACTCTCTTCTCCTGAACAAAACATTGGAACTTGCTATCCGGGTTAGCAATGGATAGCTTATTCTCAGACACATGCAGTGCTAAGAGCATTAAAAATCTAGCAAAGTAGATATTCTTGCTCCTAGTTTCCTTTTTACCCAACTTTGCAGCTATCTCATACATAACTAATGTGCCAAAATTATAGAATTTATCATTTAAAAGCATACACATCATTGTTAGCATGGACTGGGTAACAACATCAAAATTACTAATTTTTCCTGAAAAAGTTTTAATGAAGGCATCACAGAAGTAGCTCCATTCTTTAACCATTCCTTTTCTAGCAATTTTCCCTAAGTTTTCAGTACTAAGGGCATAATTAATAGAATTAAGCATGGCAACAATTTCAGCATCAGTAGGTACTTTCAGACAGTTATTCTCAGGCAATTTTAAACAAGCAGTTATTACATCAGAATTAACCACATAGTTTTTACCCTTTAAAGAAAAAGCAATTGTACCGTCTGTGCCATTGTACTCAGCAGATGTCCACATTTCTTCAATTACCTCGTGGATTAAGGGAGTGGTAGCCGTCATAGCATATGACAGTTTGCATTTCTTCACGAAACTCATCAAAGTGTGGTAAGCTTCTGGAGCATTCACTGTGTCAACAAAGGCCGCGAAATTGTTCTTCTCATAGGTAAACCCAGTGGAGGACATCATCTTAACAATAGGCGCCATTGAAGTGATTGAACTTTGGTTACAGAGAGTTTTAGGGAAGAAGATGCAGTTAACTTTTGATATGCTTGAAAATGAATAAAAGTGAGATGTGAGAGTACAAGTTCGCCTTTTATATTTTTCAAGAATTAAAAATGAAATAATTAAAAGTAATTACTCCATTGGTCAAAAGTAACTGTCAGATAATAAATAAAAAGAGAATAAGTACAGCCATGATTAGATATACACGGTTACCAACGGTTAAAAAAAATGTATATCAACGGATATAGAATGAACGGTTGAGATACAGTTTATCCGTTGATGACGTGGATAGTCTGTTACCCGTTGACATGCAAAAATCTAGTAATGTGTTTATACTATCAACGGATAAAAGGATATCCGTTGATAAGCTAATTTTGCCTTAGGCAAAATTTCTGCAGAAAATTTTTCTGAAAGTTTTAACTTTCAAGTAAATCAAAACACATTTCCAGCTTCAATTCATTGAAATCAAATATCACTAGAAATTATGACAAGTTAAGCATACCTAGCTCACCTACCAATCTTGTGAATGTGGATTCATCAAGAGGCTTGGTGAAGATATCTGCAAGCTGCATTTCACTTGGCACAAAGTGCATTTCTACTGTAGCATTCATCACATGTTCTCTAATGAAGTGGTATTTGATGTCAATGTGCTTGGTTCTCGAATGTTGCACTGGATTCCCTGTGATGGCAATAGCACTTGTGTTGTCACAGAAAATTGGAATCTTCTCAACTTTTAGACCATAGTCAATGAGTTGGTTTCTCATCCATAGAATCTGTGCACAACAACTTCCAGCCGCAATGTACTCAGCTTCAGCTGTAGAAGTGGAGACTGAGTTTTGTTTCTTACTGAACCATGACACAAGCCTGTTTCCTAGAAATTGACAGGAACCTGTAGTACTTTTCCTATCAACTCTGCAACCTGCATAATCTGCATCTGAATAGCCAGTTAGATCAAAACCAGATTCTCTTGGGTACCAAATGCCAAGATTTGGTGTTCCCTTGAGATACCTGAAAATTCTTTTAATAGCTATTAAGTGAGACTCTCTAGGATCAGCTTGAAATCTAGCACAAAGACAAGTAGAAAACATTATATCAGGTCTACTAGCTGTTAGGTATAAAAGTGAACCTACCATGCCTCTATAACTTGAGATGTCCACAGACTTTTCCTTAGTATTCAACTCAAGCTTAGTTGCAGTGGCCATAGGTGTTTTAGCAGATGTACAATCCATTAAGTCAAATTTCTTTAAGAGATCATAAATATATTTTGTTTGACTTATGAAAATGCCCTCATTAACTTGCTTTACTTGTAGGCCAAGAAAGTAAGTTAATTCACCCATCATACTCATTTCATACCTACTTTGCATAAGTTTGGCAAACTTTTTGCAAAGCTTCTCATCTGTAGACCCAAAAATAATATCATCTACATAGATTTGAACAAGTATTGAAGAGCCATTAATATCCCTATGAAATAAGGTTTTATCTACTGTACCTCTAGTGAAGTGGTTCTCCAAAAGAAATTGAGATAAAGTGTCATACCAGGCTCTTGGTGCTTGCTTCAAACCATAAAGTGCTTTCATGAGAAGATATACATATTCTGGAAATTCTGGATCCTCAAAACCAGGAGGTTGATGGACATAGACCTCTTCTTCCAGTTCCCCATTTAGAAAGGCACTTTTGACATCCATCTGATAGACTTTGAAATTGGCATGTGCTGCATAGGCTAGAAAGATTCTTATTGCCTCAAGTCTTGCTACTGGAGCAAAAGTTTCATCAAAATCTATTCCTTCTTCTTGAGAATAGCCCTTTGCCACTAATCTAGCTTTATTCCTCACAATTATGCCATTTTCATCTGTCTTATTCTTGAGAACCCATTTAGTACCTATGACACTTCTATCATCAGGTTTGGGCACAAGTTTCCATACTTTATTTCTTTCAAATTGGTTTAGCTCTTCTTACATTGCTAACACCCAATCTGGATCTAGAAGGGCATCTTCCACTTTCTTAGGTTCCTCTTGAGACAGGAAGCTACTGTATAGACATTCTGCTTGAGTGGCCCTTCTAGTTTGGACTCTTGAATTTGATTCACCAATGATTAACTCAAATGGATGATTTCTAGTCCATTTTCTTGCAGGTGGAAGATTTAATCTTGATGAGGTTGCTTCATTTCCATGATCATGTTGATTTAGCATTGAACTTTGACCATGAGAAACTCCCCCTGAGTTTGTTGTCCTTGCTGAGTTATGAAGTTGACTGTCAATGGATGCATCATTTTGCCTGTCGACGGATGCCTGAGAATTTCTGTCAACGGATGCATCTCTAATAGTGTCAACGGATGTTGCAGAATGACTGTCAACGGATGCTCCAGAATGACTATCAACGGATGCTTCATTTTCAGTGTAAGCATCACTTCTAGTTGGTATAACAGCTCTAGGTGGATCTCTGTGGTCATGATCTTCATTCTCCTCATCATCATCATAGTACATTCTTCCTTCACCTTCATTCTCAAATTCCAACTTTTCATGGTAGCCTTCATCATTTAGGCCTAGAATCTTTTGATCATCAAACACAACATGTACAGATTCCATAACAATGTTGGTTCTTAGATTGTAGACCTTGTAGGCTTTCCCTGCTGCATATCCAACGAAAATAGCTTCATCTGCCTTTGCTTCAAATTTGCCTAAATTATCTCCATGATTCCTTAGCACAAAACACTTACATCCAAAGACATGTAGAAAAGCTAAAGTTGGTTTCTTGTTGGTTAATAACTGATAAGGAGTCATTCCTCTAGCTTGATTGACCAAGGAAATATTCTGAGTAAAGCATGCAGTGTTGACAGCTTCAGCCCAGAAATATGTTGGTAATCTTGATTCATTTAACATTGTTCTAGCTGCTTCAATGAGAGTTCTGTTTTTCCTTTCAACAACCCCATTTTGTTGAGGTGTTCTGGCAGCAGAAAACTCATGGACAATTCCATTCTCTTCACAGAAAATCTTCATTGTGGAATTCTTGAATTCAGTACCATTGTCACTCCTGATCCTTTGTACTCTGTCTTCAGAACCATTGTTTAGCATTCTGAGGTGATTGAGAATGATTTCACTTGCACAATCCTTGGAGTGCAGGAAGAAAGTCCATGTGAACTTAGAAAAATCATCTACAATCACCAGACAGTATTTCTTCTTTGAAATAGACATGACATTTACTGGACCAAATAAATCCATATGCAGCAATTGAAGAGGCTTAACAATGGATGACTCTGTCTTGCTTTTGAAAGATGATTTCTTTTGTTTCCCTAATTGGCAGGCATCACATAGCCCATCTTTGACAAACTCCAAATGAGGGATTCCTCTAGCAAGATCCTTTCTTACCAAATCATTCATAACTTTAAAATTCAAATGTGACAGCTTCTTATGCCATAGCCAACTCTCATCCTTACTTGCTTTGCTGAAGAGACAAGTAATGGATTCTGAGCATGCTGAATTGAAGTCAGCTATGTAAACATTTCCTTTTCTAAAGCCTGTCAATACCACATTGTTGTCTTCCTTGGCAGACACAACACAGGCTTCTTTCGTGAACTTTACTTCATAGTCTTTGTCACAAATCTGACTGATACTCAGCAAATTGTGCTTTAAACCTTCAACTAAAGCCACTTCTTCAATGATGACATTGTCTTTTGAAATCAGGCCATATCCCTTAGTATATCCTTTGCTGTCATCTCCAAAGGTAATTCTAGGGCCAGCTCCTTCCTTGAACTCTGTGAGCAGGGTTGAATCTCCTGTCATGTGCCTAGAACATCCATTGTCTAGGTACCATAGATTCCTTCTGTTTCCCTGCACACATTTCAAAAACAAATCAAGTTGATTTTGGTACCCAAGCTTCCTTGGGTCCTTTCTTGTTAGCCTTTGACTTTGCACTCTTAGCATTCTTCATCTTAGGTGTAGATGCTTGAGTAATGGGGTCTGACAAATGCTCATTTGCATGAATATTGGATGCATGCATGTGTGGAAAATTAGCATACATATTATTCATGTTAGGTAGGTTCCATGACATTTGTGGCACATTCATAGATTGAAAGTATGGATTAGACACATATGGCATGTTCACATATGGATTTGAAAAACTAGCATTTTGATACAAACCAGGCATAACAGGCATTGCAGGCATACATGGCATTGGTTGATGTACATGAACAGGAGCCTTGTTAACAATCTTGCAATTAGAAGATAAATGATTGACACTATTACAATTACTACAAGTTTTCCTAGGAGCAAACTTGTCAGGAGAGTAATTGTTTTTCTTGTTGATGCCTATCTTACCATTTCTGTTCTTTTTCTTTTTGCCCTCAATTTCTACCTTTTCATTGTCTGATTTACCAACAGCCTTTTTGTTGTGTAAATCACCTGTATTAGCCTTCCCACTGGATTTGGTTTTGCTGCACTCACCACTAACAAAATTCTTGTTTACTGGACCATACTTGATATCCAGTTTCCTAAGTTCCTTCTTACTAACAGACTTTTTGTTAGTCGACGGATACCTCTCATCCGTTGACGGTTCATCTGTCAACGGATGATCACTATCCGTTGATTCACAAATAGTCTCTAGATCCTCAAGGCCAGGTTCTAGCTCCTTTTTCTTTTGAGTCCAGGTATCCTTCACAAATGATTCTATTCCCTGAACTTCTATTATGTTTTGAGAAACATTCCTACAACTTTGGAATTTAGCAATTATCCCTTGTTCTTTTTCACGCTGGTCTTTTAAAATCAGTTCTCTTTTTAACACAGCTTCAAGTTCACTTTTAGCATTATTGCAATCAATTCTCATTTTCTCAAATTCTAGAAATTGAGATTCTAGAGCAGCATTTCTATCACTTAAAAACAGATTAGACTCTTTAATTCTATTGTTCTCTTTAGTAAGTGATTTAAGAGTAACACTTAAGTGATATAGTTCAGTAGACATTTCATCTATAACACTATTGCATTCCTCTTTAGTGAGCTCAGAGAGATTAGTAGAAAATACCTGATTGCTAGCTGAACTTGCTTCCTGCTCTCCAGAATCAGCCATTAAAGCAAGGTTGACTAACTCAGCATCATCATCAGAATGATTGTCATCAACAGCCCAGTCATACTCTTGGGTTAAGAATGCCTTTCCTTTCTGCCTGAGAAGATCAAAATATTTCTTCTTATAGTCAACAACCTCAGTTGGCTTTCCCTTATTCTCAGATCTAGGTTTCCTGCATTCACTTATCATATGACCAGCAATCCCACAATTGTAGCATTTAATTTTGGATTTATCCACATAGTTGTTTGTGGAAAAATCCTTGTTAAATGGCTTGGCCATCCCAGAGTTTCTCTTGAATTTCAGCTTAGAGAATCTCCTAGATAGAAAAGCTAAGTGCTCATCTATCTCATCCAATTCATCCTGCTGAAGGGCATTCGATTCCTCAGACACCTTTTCCTTGCTCCTTCTTGATTCTGCTCTACCTTTACAAACCTCCCTGTTTGGTGTAGAACTAGCAGTTTCTGTCCTTTCCTCCTTTTGCTCCAAATTGGCAACGAGTGCAACTGACCCACTTTTCTTTTGAGACTTCTCAATCTCTTCATCCTGCTCCATTTCCAGCTCATAGGTCTTTAAAGTTCCATAGAGCCTTTCAAGAGTAAATGTCTTGTACTCTTGAGTGTTTCTTAGAGAAACAGTCATTGGCTTCCATTCCTTGGGCAGTGATCTCAGAAATTTGAGATTAGAGTCTTTAACTTGATAGACTCTTCCATACAGTTTCAAACCATTTAGTAGCTTTTGAAATCTACTAAATGTATCATTCAATGTTTCTCCACTCTTAAAGTGAAAATGTTCATACTGTTGGATTAGTAGTTGCATCTTGTTTTCCCTTACCTGTTCTGTTCCTTCACACAGGGTTTGAACAATGTCCCATACTTCCTTGGCGGTAGTGCAGTTAATAACATTGTCAACCATGTCTGTTTCTAGACCATTGAACAGAATATTCATGGCCTTTTTGTCTTTGTGGACTTCTGCAATATCTTCAAGACTCCACTCAGAAACAGGTTTGGGAATGAAAGTGTCAGGCACATCATCAGCCAGGCCAACTCTTGTTGCCGTCTTCATTGGAACGTGAGGACCCTTGTCAATGCAATCCACAAAACCCTCATCAATAGACGAGAGATGTAGACGCATTTTTACTTTCCAGTGAAAGTAATTTTCTCTATCAAGAACTGGAATCTTCACTCCATAATCCTTCTTAGACATGTTGGAAGTGTGTTGATCTTTAAACTTCAAATATGTTAGAAGCTTGCTCTGATACCAATTGTTATTCCCAGATTACACACTTGTATAATTGTAGAAGGGGGGGTTGAATACAATTCTTGATATTTATAAATTTCTGATAAGAACTCCAGAAACTTATGAAGAGATAATTGCAATGTAAGATTTAAACACAAACACATATAAAATCAGGTGGTTAATATGCACCACCTGAAGCTTTTATTTGAAGAAAACTCTGTAATACAAAATGTACACAGCTTCCGTTTTACAACTCTTTGCTTCTAAAGATATTCAAGAAACCCTAAGCAAATATGTCTGATTTCTTAACCTACAAAGAGTTGCTACACTTGGTTATATATCCCAAGTTTTACAAGTACTACTGGAATAAGATAATACTAATCTAATTCTAGTTGACTTGCTACTACACTCCAAATACACATGTAGCCGAAAGGTTGTCCTTGTGTTCAGACATGTCTCCTGCACCTTTCTTGTATTCATAGTGTAAATGGAATGCTTCTTTCTTCTGTGTTTCCAAAGTATGGCTGCCATACTGCTTTTTGTATCTACTTTCAACTCATGTGATCTGTCAGTCAAACATGTCCTTATCAACTGCTAATCTCCAGCTAATCATAGAAATCAGTGTCAATGATTATCCGTTGATGATGTACACTGACATCCGTTGATGATGTATACTGACATCCGTTGATGATGTATAGAGCAGTATCCGTTGATATTGGGACTTGAGCTGTATCCGTTGATAGAGTGGATTTGAGTTGTATCCGTTGATAGAGTTTAGTCTTCATCCGTTGATACACTTTCACTTAGACAGAATTACATAGCATAGCTTATTTACAATTGGCTACCCTATTCTGCCTATCCGTTGATAGTCAACATGACTGTGGATAAAAACACTATCGACTGATAACATAGAGATACTGCAGTGTGCTACAAAACCTCATCCGTTGATGAGCTACCTGTCAACGGATAGAGTTATAAATCCTCATCCGTTGATAGCTACAAAACCTTAAACAATTTGATTAATTGTGAAGTTATCATCAAGTACAACATATTCCTAACAGAAAACATGAGAAAATATAAACAAAAAACGAAACAGCAATGCTAAAAGATCATGCTGTTCATAGATTTATTTATATAGAGTTGTCGAATAATGTGTTATAGATTAAAAAGGAAGTTCTGGTATTTTAATTATGAAAATCTTTTCTTCAATTAAAAAAAGGTTTTGATTTCTTTCTAAAAAATAGGAGTTAAAAAAGGAAGTTTTGATTTTTAATTTATTTAAAATAAAGAACTCTTTCTATTTCAAAGATGCTTATGTTAATGTTTATATTAATGTTAAAAAGGAAGTTTTGATTTCTTTTCTAAAAAAAATGATTTAAAGAAGGAAATTTTATTTTTGTTATTTAAAATAGAGGAGCTCTCGAAAAAATAGATAAATATGAATCGAGCGATTCTAGAGCTCCACCAAACTCCTGAGGAATTTCCTTTATATATATAATAATACATAATAGATATAAATAAATAAAATAAAAGGTTATAGATTAGCTGCCATGAAAATTTAAACAGACAAAAAGGCTAGTTCACCAGATTGCTCAAGCTCCATCTTTTAGTATTTGAATGTGATTACTGATGACATCCATGTAGGGTTAAATCTCAAAGTGCTCACTAATATGGGCTAAAAGTAAGCCCTAAAGACACATTTAATGTGGCATTAATTAGACCCGGAATGGTCCAAACGTGGGGCCCACCAGATGGGCCCAAACCCTATTTATAATATTAATTTCGTAATTAATATTAAGGGTAATAAATAGCTCAACAAATAAGAGTCAAACAAGGATATTACTCTTGCCTGACTTAGCCTCCAAGAAACATATTTCAACATGGAAACTGATTCCTATAAGGAAGAGATCTAGAACCTTCCTCAAGGAAGACTTGTCCACCAAGTCTCTGACTCCTACCATAATTCTAGGGCTTCTCAGCCTATATAAAGGGTCTAACCCCTCATCTCAGCACCACGTTTTGGACACAGCTCCATACGTTACCCACCACGTTTTGGCTTAATCCTCGAATAAGGACATGCAAGCCACTGCGTCCTAGGTGAGCTCTCGCCTCTATAGCCTCGAGGGCACCATCACCTAGAACTACGTCCTGGATTGATTCTCAATAACGAGATACGTAGGCACTCTGTGAGGACCGATCAGTCTCGTAACACGGAAACAGCCATTAAAGCTCGAAGCTCAACCACCCTAGCATTAATTACAAATCGTAACCTAGTTTTTATTCCACAACATTTGGCGCCGTCTGTGGGAAGAAGACATCAACCATGGTTAGCACACGAAGAACTGCACCAGGCTCTACCGAAGCTTTACCAATCTGCTCCGGCTGGGAGTACCACATTTGAACAAGGGACGATTCCCCAAACTCAAGTTTTTCAGCCTCCAAGGACGAATCCCCCTGCTAGGAGTACGCTGCCTATGGTTGTCCATCCAGATCAGGGAACCAACTCTCTTCAGATGGTGATCTCTCCCCTGGTCGATCCTAATAACCCTCCATCTGGGGTACAGATCCATACTACGGATCTCCCCGTGAATACCAACCCAATGTATGGGCTGCCCAACTACCCCCTGTTCGAGAACCTGGACCGAGTGGTCATGCTTTGCAGATCCGAGATCGTGAGTATCTGGACTACTCCGGCCCCTATACTACTGATTCGACATCTGAGGATGACGATGATGACAGTGACAAGGCCCTAAGGAGGCGACGTGCTAGTAGAGAGCCCCGAAGGAGGGCCCGAAGAATCCATGATGGACCTCCACAAACGACTGAGGAAAGGATCAAGGCTCATGAGGCTGAGATCCAGAGGCTGAAAGATGACGCCGCCAGAGAGCAAGCAAGGCAGAATCAAAGTATGCATCGACCTCCTCCAATCTCAGGAAGGGTTCCCGTCATAGATCTGGAGAGGTCGGCTAGGAGACGAAGAAGGGCCGATACCTCAACTAAAGGAGCAACGAGGGCGGAAACCCCCAGAAACAACCCCAAGGATCTGATGCCGCTAGATCTTGATGATCCAACACCTCCGTTCACTGAGGAGGTGAGGCATGCCCGCATCTCAAAGAAATTCAAGATGCCGATGATCAAGGCCTATGATGGAACAGGCAATCCTGAAACTCATGTCAAGACGTTCACAGCTGCACTACTACTGCAACCTGCTAGTGATGCCTTAAAGTGTAGGGCGTTCCCTCAAACCCTGTCGGGTATGGCTCAAAGGTGGTATAGCAGGCTATCTGCAAATTCGATTGGCTTTTTCAAGGAGTTGAAGAATTCCATTGTTAGCCAATTCATTAGTGGAAGAGTTCATGAAAAAAGTTCTGCATCCCTCATGTATGTGGTGTAGGGGAAGAACGAGAATCTAAGGGATTATCTAAAGCGATTCACCAAGGAGACATTGAATATTACAGATCTGGAGAATAAAGTGGCCATGGTAGCCTTGGAACACGGAGCCACTGATCCTTTCTTCAAGAGGTCTTTGGCAAAGCATCCTCCTGAGAACATGGCCGAGCTCCAACGAAGGGCCAACAAGTATATCAAGGCAGAGGATAGCATGAAAAAAGAAGCTGCTGGAGGCAATGGCAAGGGCTCCAATGACTTTAAGAAACGGAAGAAAGAACAAGAGTATGATGCTAGGGACAAGTATCCCCAGACTAGCAAGGATTCTAAATCACCACCGAAGAAGAGTTTGGGACCAAGATTCAACGACTATGCAGACTGAATGCTCCTAGGAGTCAGATCTTGTTGGATATTGAGAAAGACAAAGATTTTCAATGGCCGAAGCCATTAAGGGGTGATCCCGCAAAGAGAAACAAGGATCAGTACGGTAGATTCCACGGCGATGTGGGGCATGATAGAAATAATTGTAGGCAGTTGAAGGATGAGATTGAATTCTTGATCCGAAAAGGAAAGCTGAACAAATTCACTAAGGGTGATGATCGTGGAACTCAAAGGATGGAGTATGATAGAAGAGACAATGATAGAAGGGATGATGATCGAGATCGAGATCGTAACCCACAGCCCCGAGGGCCAGTTATTAATATGATTTGGGGAGGCCCGACAGCGGCCCGTAAAACCCGAAACTCTCGAAAGGCGTATGCCAGAGAAGTGATGCACATCGTGGGAGAAGCCCCGAAGCGTGCCAGGACTGAGATAGCAATTGGTTTCGATGACTCAGACCTCGAAGGGGTGAAGTTTCCCCATGACGACCTGTTGGTCATAACCCCTTTGATTGGGAACTCGGAAGTGAAGTGAGTCTTGATGGACAATGGAGCTTCCGTTGACATTCTGCTTCATGATACATTTGTGAAGATGGGGTACAATGATTTTCAATTGACCCCCAATAACATGCCTATGTATGGATTTAATGGAGTAGAATCCAAAGTTGAAGGGACTATTCAGTTGCCTATAACTATTGGACAGGAGCCCAAGGAGGCCATTCAAATGTTGAACTTCTTGGTAATCATGGCGGTTTCAACGTACAACGCTATTCTCGGAAGGACTGAACTTCATGCATTCAAGGCTGTTGCCTCAACGTATCATATGAAGATCAAGTTCCCAACCAGGAATGGCGTTAGAGAACATAAAGGTGATCAAAAGATGGCACAAAGCTGTTATGTAGCCTCGTTAAGGCCTAATAGAGTCGGGGGCAAGCCCTTCCAATTGAAGACATGGATGTTGGCAGAAGAAAGGAACACCAAAAAGGCCAGCAGAGGACATCACATAGAAGCCTTGGACAGCCATTGAGGCTAAGGCGTTAACTGACTTCGTGGTTGAATGTACCATTGGTAACCAAGAAGTCGGGGGGCAGGAGGTAGTACCCCAAGTAGGAAGTGAACTTCAGAATAAGAATGATGATAGCAGAAGGAATGGTGGACGATCTATTTTGATGGAGCATCAAAAACAAAATCAAGTGATGCAGGCCTAGTCTTGCAATGCCCCGATGGGCTCAAGTTAGCCTAGTAGGACTTAGCTTCATCTAGTAGAAGCATAAATAAGGTTCATTTAAACCATTGCAGAGCATGTTGCTCCGAGTAGGACAATAGTACTCTATCACCCGATGAGTGCAAGTCAGGGATGAACGAGTACCGAAAATAAAAGAATAACGAATGGAAAACAAACAAATGCATAGGTGAAGATCCCGAAGGGTCAAAGCCATGAAAGGCCGAGGATGTTAAGGACTAGCTACTCTTCAATACTTATTAAGGACCTAGATTAAGGATCCAAGAATGAAGGCCAATAGAAAACCTTAAGCAAGGATTAAGAAGTTCAAGCAAGCTCTCGTCTCAGAAGTTTAAAAGGCAAGAAGCCAACGGGATTGCATTTATCGAAATCTATATCGAGGAATCAACCCCGAATCCTAGGTTGAAGAACAGAAGCTGTTAGCCATGAAGGCCAAGGTTAGTTATGATGGCCAAACTTGAGGGGGGGTCATGAACCTCCAATTAAGATCCAAAGGTTGAAACTTCATGTTGACTTGAAAACCAATATGTAACTTTGAAAACCTCCTAGAGAAGGTTCAAGACCTCATGGGGCTAACCAGAAACCCCCTGGCCTTGGACCAGCAGCTCTGATAGATATTTCGGTGATTGAGATTGAAAACCCTTGATTTCAAACTTTGGCGACCAAGACAAACATTGAAGCCATGACGGCCAAGCGAGCTGAGAAGTTACTTATATGGGAGCATCTTTGAAAGAACCCCTGAAGGGCAAGTTGATAGCATTCTTGCAATAAAATAGCGATGTGTTTGCTTGGACTGTAGCTGATATGCCTGGGATTGATCCCCAACTCATAACTCACAAGTTGAATGTTGATCCGGGGCGGAAGATAATAAAACAGAAAAGAGAAATTTTGCTCCTTAAAGGCAAGAGGCCATTAAACAAGAAGTTGACAAGCTCTTAGAGGCTGGGTTTGTTGAAGAGCTTCAGTTCCCGAATGGTTAGCTAACCCGGTGATGGTCAAGAAAGCGAATGGAAAGTGGAGGATATGTATAGACTTCACTGATTTGAATGATGCATGTCCAAAGGATTGTTTTCCCCTGCCAATGATAGACATGTTGATAGACGCCACAGCTGGACATGAGATGTTGAGCTTCATGGATGGGTTCAACGGCTACAATCAGATTAAGATGCACGAGGATGACGTCCCTAAGGTATCTTTCATAACTAACTTTGGTGTTTTCTGCTATATTGTTATGGCTTTTGGTTTAAAGAATGCAGGAGCTACTTACCAACGATTGGTGAATAAGATATTCGCCCATCTGATTGGAAAAACCATGGAGGTCTATGTTGATGACATGTTAGTCAAGAGCCTACTCAAGGCAGATCACATTAAGCACCTCAGAGAGGCATTCGAAGTGCTGAGGCACCACAAGATGATGTTGAATCCAGCCAAGTGTGCTTTTGGCGTTGGGTCTGGAAAGTTCTTGGGTTTGATGGTTTCGAAAAGAGGCATAGAGGCCAATCCCGACAAGATCAAAGCAATCTTAGACATGGAACCACCCCGTTCTGTGAGGGACGTACAGAACTTAACCGGCAGAGTGGCCGCTCTAGGGAGATTCATCTCCAAGTCTGGTGATAAGTGCTTGCCTTTCTTTCAAGCATTGAAGAAGGTGAAAAATTTTGAATGGACTAACAAAAGCCAAGAGGCCTTTGAACAGTTGAAGAAGTACATGGCCGAAGCCCCGTTGTTGGCCAAGCCAAGTCCCGTAGAGACTCTTTATCTGTATCTAGCAGTGTCTGAACAATCATTGAGTATCGTCCTCATTAAAGAAGAGAACAAGGTTCAGAGGCCCATCTACTATGTAAGGAAGGTGCTCCACGGAGCCAAGTTAAATTACTCATCCATCGAGAAATTTGCTTTGGCATTGATAACAGCTTCAAGGAAACTACAACCGTACTTTCAGTCACATAAAATCGAAGTCCTAACGGACCAGCGATTGAGGAACATATTGCACAGCCCGAAAGCAAGTGGAAGATTGATTAAGTGGGCAATCGAACTTGGAGAGTTTGACATCACGTATAAGCCTCGAACGGCCATCAAGGCTCAGGCATTGGCTGACTTCGTGGTTGAATGTACCATTACCAACCAAGAAGTCGGGGGGCAGGAGACGGTAACCACCCCTGAAAGTGGAGATAAAGATGAAGAACTTGTATCTGATCAAAAGGAATATTGGGTGCTCTATTTTGATGGAGCATCAAAAACAAAATCTAGTGGCGCGGGCTTAATGTTGCAAAGCCTCGATGGGTTCACAGTTGAGTATGCTTTGAAGTTGGATTTTCCGACAACTAACAATGAAGCTGAGTATGAGGCCTTGATAGCCGGTTTAGGCTTGGCCAGAATCATGAGAGTCAAGAATCTCAAAGTTTGTGGAGATTCAAGATTAGTGGTCTCTCAAGTAAATGGTGAATTTGAGGCCAAGGATGAAACTATGGCAAGGTATCTGCGAGTTGTGAAAGCTGTCATAACTCAGTTTGACGAGTGCTATGTAGCACACATTCCAAGAGAAGAGAACGTTAAGGCCGATGCCCTATCTAAGTTCGCTTCTTCTGAGATAGAAAATTATGCAGGGAGGTTTTACTTCCAGGTCTTGAAGGCCACGACCATCAACTCTAAGTTGATTGCAGCAATGATGTAGGAAGCTATTGGATAGATCCTATTAAAGCTCACCTTGAAACAGGTTGGCTCCCCGACAATGCTCTGGAGGCACGGAAGTTATTAGTGAGAGCATTGAGATACGCCTTGATTGAAGGCATCCTATACAATAGATCATTTGTCATCCCATACCTGAACTATTTAGGGCCCCGTGAGGCAAGAGAAGCGCTGGAAGAAGTTCATGGAGGGATCTGTGGACAATACTTGGGGGGCAGAGCCCTAGCTCACAAGATCACTCGTCTAGGATTCTATTGGCCAGAGATGTTGGCTGATACAAAAGATTATGTTAAGAGGCATGAGAGGTGCCAAAACCACGCTCCGATTGTAAGGCAACCGCCTGAGATGTTGACCTCGATCAGCTCCCCTATTCCGTTTGCAATGTGGAGAATGGATATACTTGTTCCCTTTCCCGTAGCATCTGCACAAAGAAAGTTTTTGATAGTAGCCATCGACTACTTCACTAGGTGAATTGGGGCTAAACACCTAGCCAAGATAACCACCAAGCAAGTTGCCCAGTTCTTTTGGGAGAACGTGATCTGTAGATATGGATTCCCGCGAATCCTTGTGACGGATAATGGGACGCAATTCAACAATGAAGAATTCAAGAAGTATTGTGAGGAAAATGCTATTGATCTTCGTTTTACTTCAGTAGCACACCCGCAAGCTAATGGACAGGCAGAGATAGCCAATCGGATAATCCTTGATGGACTGGAGAAAAGGGTCGAACGCTCAAGAAACACTTGGGTGGATGAGTTACTGCTTATAATTTGGGCATATCGCACCACTTGCAAAGTGACAACTGGAGCGACCCCGTTTTTGTTGGCTTATAGAGCCGAGGCAGTTGTGCCCCTAGAGATCATGCATGCATCACCTTGAGTTGAGGCATATGAGCAAAAGACTAATGAAGAAGGCATGAGGCTTGCCCTAGACCTAATTGATGAGGTTAGGGATGAAGCAAATGCCCGGAATGCAGAGCATCAGAAGAGAGCATCCTTCCACTACAACCGAAGGGATAAGGAGAGGTTCTTTCGGCAAGGCGAACTGGTTCTAAAGAAGATAGAAGCTTCTGGAGTTGGTTAGAAGGGAAAGCTAGCTCCTAATTGGGAAGGGCCATATCGAGTCAAGAAGACGCTAGGACGAAGATCCTACAAGTTGGAGACCTTGGATGGGAACGAGGCCATCCATCATTTATAGATGAAAAAAGGACAAAAATTATCCGCGTTATACAGAAAAAATCGTTATAATTCATACAAGCCGTAGAAGAAACAGCTGATATATTTTTTGAAGTCACGAAACGGACGACCTTCGAAAGGATGATTGCGCTTAAGAAGTTAAGTAACAAGTTTAGCCTTAAGCACAAGATTAGCAGTGCTAATCATGAATTAAGGAGTAATATCGTTAGGAGTCACGAATGACCAAACTGACGACTAAAGATCAAGATCAAGGTTCTTGATCCTTAGGATCATGGATGATTTTAGATCCTAGATCCCTGACGACTTAAGATCATGATCAAGGTTCTTGATCCTTAAGGTAACGAAGTCACGAATGACCGAGATAGTAACTTGAGATCAAGATTCTTGATCCTCAAGGCCACGGATGGTTTTCAAGTCTGGATTTCCTAGCCTACCACGAAGTGGCCGACCATGGCGCACTAGGGGCCGCAGTCGACCACCTCCCGGCCGACCACGAAGATTTCGGGCCTTTCGGCCGACCACCTCCCGGCCGACCACGAAGATTTCGGGCCTTTTGGCCGACCACCTTTCAGCCGACCATGGTGTGGCCGACCATGGTGGCTTGGAGCCCTCTGGCCGATCACCTTGTGGCCGATCACGAGAAACTCCGTGGTCCGGCCGATCTCGGATAGTTTCTGATCCTGAATCTCGACTTTTTCAACAAATCTCGGATGATTTTCGATGGTTTGAGAGATCAAGATCAAAATTCTTGATCCTTAATATCACGGATGGTTTTAGATCCTAGACCCGAGGTCCATAACTTTCTAAGACCACGGATGGTTTTAGATCCTAGACCCGAGGTCCATAACTTTCTAAGATCACGAATGGTTTTAGATCCTAGACCCGAGGTCCATAACTTTCTAAGACCACGAATGATTTTTGATCCTAGATCCAAGGTCCGTAACTTTCTAAGACCACGGATGATTTTAGATCCTAGATCTGAGGTCCATAACTTTCTAAGACCACGGATGATTTTAGATTCTAGACCCGAGGTCCATAACTTTCTAAGACCACAGATGGTTTTAGATCCTAGACCCAAGGTCCATAACTTTCTAAGACCACGGATGATTTTAGATTCTAGACCCGAGGTCCATAACTTTCTAAGACCACGGATGGTTTTAGATCCTAGACCCAAGGTCCGTAACTTTCTAAGACCACGGATGATTTTAGATCCTATACCCGAGGTCCATAACTTTCTAAGACCACTGATGGTTTTAGATTCTAGACCCGAGGTCCATAACTCTCTAAGACCACAGATGGTTTTAGGTCCGGGAACCTTAGCCAACCACGAAGTGGCCGACCACCATGCCCGAAGGAGCAGCAGCCGACCACGAGGTCTAAGACCACGGATGATTTTAGATTCTAGATCCGAGGTCCATAACTTTCTAAGACCACAGATGATTTTTGATCCTAGATCCAAGGTCCGTAACTTTCTAAGACCACGGATGATTTTAGATCCTAGATCCGAGATCCATGATTCTTTTTAATACCACGGATGGTTTCAGGTCCGGGCACCTTAGCCAACCACGAAGTGGCCGACCACCATGCCCAAAGGAGCAGCAGTCGACCACGAAGTGGCCGACCACCGCACCCGGGAAACGCCAGCCAACCACCAGTTGGCCGACCACCATGATTTGAAGGCCTTCGGCCGATCACGGATTGCCCATAGATCCGGCCGATCACGGGTAGTTTGTGGTCCTTGTCCTCGATTTTTTGGTCGACTAAGATTGATTTTCAGTCCTACACGGAATGTTGACGCTGTTTGGGCCATATCTTGAGCTCCGGGTATCAGATTTGGATGATCTTACAGTCCACGCGAAGATCTCTAAGTTTTCTATAGTCTTGGAGACCACTAGCCGACCATCTCTTGGCCGACCAAGCTCCAAGGAGGGCGTCAGCCGACCAAGACTGATTTTCAGTCCTACACGGACTGTTGACGCTGTTTGGGCCATATCTTGAGCTCCGGGTATCAGATTTGGATGATCTTACCATCCACGCGAAGATCTCTGAGTTTTCTATAGTCTTGGAGACTACTAGCCGACCATCTCTTGGCCGACCAATCTCCAAGGAGGGCGTCAGCCGACCAAGACTGATTTTCAGTCCTACACGGACTGTTGACGCTGTTTGGGACATATCTTGAGCTCCGGATGTCAGATTTGGATGATCTTACAGTCCACACGAAGCTAATTGAATTTTCTATAGTCTTGGACCATCATTTGCCGACCACCTCATTTTTTGAGGGCCTTAGCCAACTGGAAGTGGATGCTGATGGTCCGTCAACCTTGAAAAATCACTTTGATATTCAGAACACCCCTGACTCGCTTCATACCTCACTAAAGTGGTTCAGAACATTGAAACACGTTAGTAATGATTCAAACATGACAACATGACAATGATGATTCAACGTTTTCAAAAAAACGTCAACCGATCACCATTTAGCGCCATTAGTGCCGATAGCACCGTTAGTGCTGTAAGCACCGTTAGTGCCGATAGCACCATTAGTGCCGATAGCACCGTTAGTGCCGATAGCACCGATAATGTCGTTAGCACCGTTCAGTGCCGATTAGCACCTATTAGTGTCGTTTAAGCACCGTTTAGTGCCGATTAGCACCGATTAGTGTCGTTTAAGCACCGTTTAGTGCCGATTAGCACCGAGTAGTGTCGTTTAGCACCGTGAGTGCCATTTTATCTTTTTAACATTGTTTAACACTGTTTAAACATTGTTTAAGGTTGTTTAGCGCCGTCTAGTGCCGTTTAGCGCCGTTTATTACCGTTTTATGCCGTTTAAACGTCGTTTAAACATTATTTAAGCATCATTAAGGCTGATTAGTGCCGATTAGCATCTAATTAACATTGTCATGAACGCGTCGGTCGCTCCACGCTTTACATAAAGACAATACTCGTGAAACACTAGTGTACAAAGATGAACCCTGACCCAAGTCTCGAAAAAGGCCGTTAAAACTTCAAGGAAAACCTGATCAGTTTTTCTAGAAGTTGGGGGGCAAATGATATGGGCTAAAAGTAAGCCCTAAAGACACATTTAATGTGGCATTAATTAGACCCGGAATGGTCCAAACGTGGGGCCCACCAGATGGGCCCAAACCCTATTTCTAATATTAATTTCGTAATTAATATTAAGGGTAATAAACAGATCGGCAAATAAGAGTCAAACAAGGATATTACTCTTGCCTGACTTAGCCTCCAAGAAACATATTTCAACATGGAAACTGATTCCTATAAGGAAGAGATCTAGAACCTTCCTCAAGGAAGACTTGTCCACCAAGTCTCTGACTCCTACCATAATTCTAGGGCTTCTCAGCCTATATAAAGGGTCTAACCCCTCATCTCAGCACCACGTTTTGGACACAGCTCCATACGTTACCCACCACGTTTTGGCTTAATCCTCGAATAAGGACATGCAAGCCACTGCGTCCTAGGTGAGCTCTCGCCTCTATAGCCTCGAGGGCACTATCACCTAGAACTACGTCCTGGCTTGATTCTCAATAACGAGATACGTAGGCACTCTGTGAGGACCGATCAGTCTCGTAACACGGAAACAGCCATTAAAGCTCGAAGCTCAACCACCCTAGCATTAATTACAAATCGTAACCTAGTTTTTATTCCACAACACTCACTGAGGTGGAGGGCTAGTATCAAATTGCTCACCCTAGTTATCAGCATCTCATTTGAATCATTAAAGTCATAATAAATATCAAATGGATACCTTTAAAATATACTCAAAAAATAAAAATAATTTTTCATTGATTTCTACACATTTTTCTTGAATGGTTCCATAACCAAACGAAAGGTTAATAATTCTAGTATTTTTGATAATATATTTAGAATTTAAAAGTTTATTTACTATTTATTTTTAATTAAAACAAGGAAAATGACAATAAAATTAAAAATAAATAGTAAGTGAATTTTTAAAAATCTAAATATATTATCAGAAATACTAGAATTATTAACCTTTCGTTTGGTTATGGAAGCATTCAAGAAAAATATGTAGAAATCAATGAAAAATTATTTTTATTTTTCGAGTATATTTTAAAGGTATCCATTTGATATTTATTATGACTTTAATGATTCAAATGAGATGCCGATAACTAGAGTGAGTAATTTAATACCAGTCCTCCACTTCAATGAGCACTTTGAGATTTAACCCATCCATGTAATGTTATGTTCCACTACCAAAGACCTGGAAAAACTCTGAATTAATTGTTTCAAGAAAATCTGGTGTCCCTCCAAGTTACTAGTGTGTGGCTTAGATAACAAATGAGTAAAATTAAACCATAATCATGCATGCTATGTACTATTAACTTGAGTTGGATTTTCTATCCAGTAAACCAATTTTTTAAAACTTCTTGGTTGTGTCAAAGAATAATTATCCTAAAAATTGGAATTTTAAGTATGGGGTTGATAGTCAGTGCCGGCCCTGGCCCAGTGCCAACAGTGCGGTTGCACTGGGCCCATTGGGTCAGGGGGCCCAAAATTTTTTTTACTGTATATATATAGTAAATATATATATATATATAAATTAATATTATTATCTTACAAAAAATATCAATTTAGAGCATCTTTAAATAGCATTTCGGGGCCTCTATAAATATTATTAAGAGTTAATTATACAAAAAATAATATTTTTGGGACCCCTAAAAATATTATTAAGAGTTAATTATACAAAAATAGCATATTGGCGCCTCATCTCTAGCACATCATACATATTTAGGGGGCCTCCTATCTAATACATACATATTTATAAATAACAAATTACTCAAGATCTTAAAAAAAATTCGCGCTTCGCGCGATTAAAAATCCGGATCTAGTTCGGACCCAAAAAAATTTTCAAGCTTCGCACGGTTAAAAAGGGCCTCGGAACTTTTCCCGCACCGGGCCCCGAAAACCTCAGGGCCGGCCCTGTTGATAGTGTCCCCCAACCCTCCTCCATGAACTCATCTCTTAAATTTTTATTTATGATATGTATATTATTGATCTCCCATAACAATAATATATATTTGTGATCCTATTCAAATATCTATATGTGATCATATCCAAATATCTATAGGAATTATTGTGCTTAAAGCATCTCCAATGGAAATATTTATAAATGTTGATTAAAAAATTTTAAATTAAAAAATAATTACATTTTTACATAAGTGTGGCAAGTAGAACTCCAATGGACATAGTTACAATGAAAATTGTGTATATTTTTGTTATATTTTTACTAAGGGGTTAAGTTAATTCAACAAATATAGCCAATCAAATATGATTGTTTGTAATTTTTGCTAAGAATATTTATGCGTTGGAGTATTTTTTCTTGTAAGGCAGCATATATATAAATATGAAAATTTTGTTATCAATATTATACTACTAGCGTAATAGCATATATTTGGTTACTTGTCGGTTTGGTACATTAAATTTGCTACACATTGTGAAACAAATAAAAAAGAACCTTAGGATATAATGCCAAAAAAATATTCTTTTTATAATATATAAAATACTCTTATAGATTTAAGTTTTGAATCCTATAAATAACATGTTATTATTAAACATTTATATTATCTTATAAACTACTCCTAGAAATTTAAGGAACGATTTCCGTCAGCAACATGTTTATTTAAAATTTTATATTATCTATTTTCACCATATTATTATTAAACATTTTATTATATTATAAACTACTTTAAGAATTCAAGGTTCAATTCCCATCAACAATATATTAAATTTTAAAATTTAATTATCTATTTTCAATATACAAGTAAAAAACTATTATTTAGAATATTATCAAAAATGTATTATTAAATTTTATTATATTTTATAAATTACTTTCTTACTAATTAAAAAGCATATATCAAAAAGTATGATTAATAAGATAAAAATATTAAATATTTGTTAGTCACAGAGGCATGCCTGTAGACATGTAATAACATGCCTAATTGTCTGTAATGCTTTGCATTACTTACATGACCCCTTAACTGGAGAACTCTCTAGTTATGGAGTATCTACTTGTATTTAGTACATGTAATAGGCACCAAATTTCTAGCTATATATTTGTATAAATTAAGTCATGAAATAATGCTTGAAAGAAGATCCAGAGATCATGCCTCAAGCTTGGAGAACAAGGTTGAAGAAATAAACGCGGTTGGAATTTGAAGATTGAAGATTTTCCTAAGTACTAATTCGAGAAGTATTTGATCTATTCGAGAAGTTGAGCATTCAAGAAGTCAAGGATTCGATATGTCAAAAGATACTATTCGATATCTCATGGAGTCAACAAGTCAAAGTCTCATTCGATAACTCAGGGATTCGACATGTCTAATACCCTATTCGAGAACTCAAGGAGTCAACAAGTTAAAGTATCATTCGAGTTCTCAAAGGGTCAACAAGTCAAAGTTACATTCGATATCTCAAGGACTAAGGAAGCTATTCGATATCTCAGGAATTCGAAAAGTAAAATTCTCTATTCGAGAAGTCAAGGATTCTTGAAGAAAAGACTCATTCGAGAAGTGATTCGATATGTCAAGAAAAGCTTGTTCGAGAACTCAGAGTTATCGATCTACTTAATTCTACTTCTCGAATCAAGTACTTGGTCAATTCTGGAATGGTTTCTTGTAGACAAAATACTGAAGATGTACAAGTCAGAAACTTGCAACAAGCCAAGACACTTTCAGGACCACAATACTTTAAAGTGTGTATGAAAAGTCTACAAAGAAGCTTGGAGAGATGTTATAGGAGGCAAGCTGCTAAAGTAGTGGATCTGAGCAGGTTAAAGAAGTGGTTAAATTACAAACTGCCCAGACGTGTACCAAATAGGGATAGACAAGTTAGAAAGTGTATTTTTCTGTCACTACATTTGTAGTAAGTAGGTTGTACACGTGTTCTATAAGTGTACAATCTCACTTGTTTAGCAGGAGAAGGGTTTTTCATTCCACAATATAGATAATATCTCTCTGAGAAAAACGTAGCTGAGAATACTAATATTTGTATTCCCAGATTGTAGCAAAAATTTTATCTATTACAATATTAGATTAAAGTGAGTACTTGTGGTTTTTTTCTTATTTCCGCATGTACATTTCGTTAAACAAGAACACACACTCAGCTACACAATCAAACACAAATTCAAACATTCAAACATATTCTTCTTAAAAGCTTAAATCCAAGAAAAGTTTGAAAAGAAGTTTGAAAAGTTTGAAAATAATTCACCCCCCTGTATTTTCTTGTGTGTATTCCATACTCAACAAGTGGTATCAGAGCAGGCTGTTAATCAAAACAGAGAAAGATCATCATGAATACACTAAAGACAACAGGAACAGTGAAGGTCCCAAAGTTTGATAAAGAAGACTACAACCTCTGGAAAATCAAGATGATGTTGTTCATCATAGCTGCTAACCCTTTATACCCTGAGATTTTCAACAATGGTCTATTTGTTCCACAACAAGAGATTGCTGAGAAGACTGTTGGAATAGTGACCATCCCAAAATCCTATGTTGCTAAAGATCCATCCAAATGGACAGACACAGAGAAAGAGAAGGTTGCCCTTGACAGCTATCTCATGCTGTTAATCATAGATTCTATGGAGCTATCAATGTTTGCTAACATAGCTTCATGCACAACAGCAAAGGATATTTGGGATCATATTGAGATATTGTGTGAAGGGACATGAGGTTAGAGAAAACATAAAATAGATACTGGTCACACAGTATGAAGCTCTCATGGTCCAGCCAAAAGAAAACATCACTTAGATGTTTGAGAGATTTCACAGGTTGGTGATTGAGCTTCAAATGAAGGAAAAGTCTACAGCACCAAGGAATTGAATACGAAGTTTCTACTCTCCTCACCCAATCACCTAGAGCAAAGGGTTATTTTTATAAGAGAAAGAGATTTGAACAAAATCACTTATGATGTGTTCTATGGTGTGTTGAAGACACATGAGCTTGAGTTGTTGCAGAAGAGAGCTATACAAGCCAACCAAGGCAAGATGG
The DNA here is from genome assembly GCA_036435485.1 of Saposhnikovia divaricata. Classification (NCBI taxonomy): domain Eukaryota; kingdom Viridiplantae; phylum Streptophyta; class Magnoliopsida; order Apiales; family Apiaceae; genus Saposhnikovia; species Saposhnikovia divaricata. The sequence goes on along the minus strand of CM071597.1, from coordinate 57,485,044 downwards.
TCAATACATCATGTGCCTTGATTGTGAACAAATCCATTCAGGATCTAGAAGCTTCAACAAGCCAATTGAGAATTGAACAAGGAGTTTCTTGAGCTTGAAGCTAAATATGAGGCACTTCTTAGAAAGCAAACACTAGACATGGCCTACATAGCTGAAGGGAAGTGTTGGGATGAGATTGATATTGATGAGGAAGAGCAAGAGTTTTGCAACTATGCTTTGATGGAAAATTCCAAGGATGAACCATCCTCATCAGACTCTCAGGTACCATCTCTCACTACCATAGATATGTCTGTTTCTGAATACAAAGATATGATTGAATAATTATCTGTTGAGATGTTTAATATTCATACTATTATGACTGTTGCTAATGAAGAAATTTTGAAACTGTTTGCTAAAAATGAAGTGTTAAACAAGAGGAATGGGGAATTAGAGCTAACTGTTATGCAAGTAGAAAATCTTAAGAAAGAAGTTGAATATCTAGATAATAAGGTTTTATGTGCTAGTCAGATTGAGAAAGCTCTTAGGGATCAGATAGAAGAAAATGAATTTAAATTTAAGACCTTTAATAATTCTTCTAGTCTATTGCAATCTTACCATGAGAAACATAAAGAGAATGCAAAGGCTGCTATTGGTTTTGACTATGACACTCTGAAGAAGAGGAAAGGTTGTGTAGTCATTGATGATGACAAGGTTGTTCATAAGAATGTGTCTCATATTTTGAAAAATGCTAAGGCACCTATCTTTAAAGAATCAACATTTGAAATTGATGAGGATGCCTTACTCATCAATCAAATGTTGGTTGATGAAGATGAAGCACAATCAAATGAACAACCAGCACCCTCTAAGAGTGAGAGTGTCAAAGTGGGAACCAAGAAGCCTGTTGGAGTTAGACCCAATTCTGCAAAAATCTGTTAAGTTTGAACCAGCTAAAAGGAATGAATCTGTGAAGAATGTGGCTAAGAAGAAACAAAACAGAATTGGAAAACTAGGGGTTAACAAAGATACTAATTATGCTTATGTGCCTAATGCCCCTAGGAAAGCATGTCAAAACTGTTTTAGTACTAATCATTTAACTCATGCTTACAAGAAACCTGTAGGTATTGTGCCTAAACATTTCTATGATTGCTCTGTGCCTATAAGACATAGAGATTCTCCATTTTGTGATAAATTTGATTGCATGCCATGTAATATGAATGTTATGACTAGTTGTTTCAATTTGAGAAGGCAATTCATTGATGGTCGTATCAGTCACAATTTTTATACACACTACACAAGGTCAAAGTCTTCAAGTCCTCCTAGAGCTAGGAAGGTACCCCTGTCACCTATATCAGATAACTCAAATTCTAAGACTCCTAGCTGTGATAGAAGACTAGCTCTAAAAAAGTTGATAAGCATGTTGTTTATGATAAAACTATTTCTAAGCCAGGTGGACTCAAACTTGTTTGGGTACCAAAGAAGAAGTAATACATTTATGTTTGTAGGGCAAAGAAAAAGAAAAGAAAGTCATTTGGGTGTTGGACAGTGGATGCTCAAAACATATGACTGGTGAAATGGCCCTGCTATCATAGTATGAACAAAAAGCTGGCCCTATGGTTAGTTTTGGAGATGACAGCATTGGTAACACATTGGGATATGGAAAGTTAAAAGTTGGTAATGTCATCATGGAAGATGTCGCACTGGTTAGAGGACTAAAGCATAATCTACTAAGTGTGGTTCAGTTTACTGACAGGGGTTTCAAAGTGAATTTTGACAAAGATGAATGTTTGATCTCTCACAAAAAGAGTGGTGAACTTGCTCTAACTAGAGTAAGGAGAGGAAGCCTGTTTGTAGCCAATATGGATTCTACAAACAAGGACAAAATTTGCTATATTTTACACAAGGCAACAAATGAAGATTGTTGGTTGTGGCATAAGAAGTTATCACACCTAAACTTCAAGGCCATTAATTCTTTAGTCAAAAGAGAGTTGGTGAGAGGCATGTCCACACTTGAATTCTCTCAAGAAGGAGTGTGTGAGGCTTATCAGAAAGAAAAAAATGAAAAGATCAAGCCATAAGTCAAAGATAGTGACAACAATTACCAAGCCCTTACAACTAATTCACATGGATCTGTTTGGGCCTATCAATATTATGTCACTAGCAAGAAAGAAGTATGCCTTGGTAATGGTTGATGATTTTACAAGGTATACATGGGTGGAATTTCTAGTATCAAAGGATAAGGCTCCACAAGTGATCATTGTGCACATAAAGAAAATTGATAAAGAAGCAAGGCCAACAATGCAAATGTGATTGCATTGAGGAGTGACAATGCAACAGAGTTCAGAAATGCCATCCTTGAGGCATTCTGCAATGAGAATGGTATTTCACAACAATTCTTAGCTCCAAGAACTCCACAACAAAATGAAGTTATTGAGAGAAAAAATAGAACTCTGATTGAGGCTGCTAGAACAATACTGCTTGATGCAAAGATGCCTACATGTTTTTGTGCTGAGCTGTGAGCACTACATGCTATATTCAAAACAGAACCCTCATTAACAAAAACACTGGGAAGACACCTTATAATTTGATGACTGGGAAGAAGCCCACTCTTAAGTGTTCATGCTTTTGAAAGTAAATGATTTGTGTTAAAGGATAATTCAGAATATGTTGTAAAATTTGATGCAAAGGCATTTGAAGGAATATTTCTTAGCTATTCTATGGAGAGAACTGCTTACAAGGTTTATGTCATCAGTCAAAATAAAGTTATGGAAAGCACAGATGTGACATTTGATGAAAATAAACTACCTGGTCTAGAAGAAGCCAATGATGAAGATAGAGATCCATTAAGATTTGAAAACATGGATGATTCTAATGAAGAGATTGAATCTGAAGTTGCGATTACAGCTCAAGAAACTCCAGTGAATGATGAAACAAGAAAATAGTTTGTGCCAAACAACAGTGAGAATACAAGCATCCAAGACACACATGTGAATGGGAGCACCTTCACAGGGGGGGAAATGATTATGATCATGACTTGGATGATGAAGTAACATCAAATTTGAGAAATCAAACTGAGCATTCAAGAAAATGGGATAGGTCACATACTGTAGAGCAAATTATTGGAGATCCTAATGCAGAAGTGAGAACAAGAAGAGAAACTGAAAATGAATGTCTCTTTGGTTGTTTTCTGTCCCAAGTTGAGCCTAAGAAACTTGATGATGCACTGTTGGATCCAGATTGGATTATTGCTATGCAAGAGGAGCTGAATCAATTTGAAAAGAACAAAGTATGGGAACTTGTGCCAGCACCAAAGGACAGAACCATTGTTGGAACAAAATGGGTGCTGAAAAATAAGATGGATGAAGATGGTGTGATTTTAAGAAACAAAGCAAGGTTGGTTGGCAAAGGTTACTCTCAAAAGGAAATCATTGATTATGATGAGACTTTTGCCCCTATTACTAGATTGGAAGCCATTGGAATTTTCTTGGCATTTGCTGCTCATTCAAATTTTAAAGTCTATCAAATGGATGTCAAGAGTGCATTTCTGAATGAAGAGTTGGAAGAAGAGGTATATGTGCAATAGCCACGTGGCTTTGAGGATCCACATTTCCTAAAATTTGTCTACAGATTGCTTAAGGCACTGTATGGACTTAAGCAGGATCCAAGGGCACGGTATGACACATTGTTACAATTTCTACTTGAAAATCATTTCACTAGAGGCACATTGCACAAGACACTATTTTATAAGAAACGTGGTAATGATATTATCCTAGTTCAGATCTATGTGGATGATATCATATTTAGCTCTACAAATGAGAAGCTATGTGAAAGATTCTCTAAACTCATGCAAAGCAGATATGAGATGAGCATGATGGGAGAGTTAACATTCTTTCTTGGATTTCAAGTTAGTCAAAGAAAGGATGGTATCTTTATCAGTCAAACTAAGTACATCAAGGATTTGTTAAAGAAGTTTGATTTAGAAGATTGCTCACCTGCAAAGACACCCATGGCCACTACCACTAAATTGGATGAAGATGCTAAGGGCAAGAAGGTAGATATCTCAGTCTACAGAGGCATGGTTGGTTCTCTACTCCATCTCACTGCTAGTAGGCCAGACATTATGTTTGCAACATGTCTATGTGCAAGGTTTCAGTAAAATCCAAAAGAATCGCACATGATTGCTATCAAAAGGATCTTTAGATATCTAAAGGGCACTCCAAACTTGGGTTTACGGTATCCTAAGGACACAAGGTTTAATCTGGTTGGTTATTCTGATGCTGATTATGCTGGATGCAGAGTGGATAGGACAAGCACCTCATGTAGCTGTCAGTTCCTTGGAAGAACAATCTGTGTCAACTTCCACAGCTGAGGCTGAATACATAGATGATGGGAGTTGTTATGCTCAAGTGCTTTGGATTAGAAATCAACTTAGGAATTATGGACTTGTGTTGGAAAAGATTCCTATCATGTGTGACAACACAAGTGCAATCTCTATAGTTGCAAATCCTGTCAATCATTCTAGAACAAAGCAAAATGACATCAGATATCATTTTATTAGGGAACATGCAACTTGTTATTCCCAGATTACAAACTTGTATAATTGTAGAAGGGGGGGTTGAATACAATTCTTGATATTTATAAATTTCTGATAAGAACTCCAGAAATCTATACTTAGATAATTGCTGTAGAAAGATTAATGCACAAACACATAAAAATCAGGTGGTTAAATGCACCACCTGAAGCTTTTATTCGAAGAAAACTCTGTGATACAAAAGTACACAGCTTCTGTTTTACAACTCTTTGCTTTCTAAGAATATTCAATAGAAACCCTAAGCAAAATGTATCTGTTTTCTTAGCCTACAAAGAGTTGCTACACTTGGTTATAAATCCCAAGTTTTACAAGTACTACTGGAATAAGATAATATTAATATAATTCTAGTTGACTTGGTACTACAATCCAAATACACATGTAGCCGAAAGGTTGTCCTTGTGATCAGACATGTCTCCTGCACATTTCTTGTATTCATAGTGTAAACGGAATGCTTCTTTCTTATGTGTTTCCAAAGTATGGCTGCCATACTGCTTTTTGTATCTACTATCAACCCATGTGATCTGTCAGTCAAACATGTCCTTATCAACTGCTAATCCCCAGCTTATCATAGAAGACGGTGTCAATGATTATCCGTTGATATTGTACACTGACATCCGTTGATGATGTATTGAGCTGTATCCGTTGATATTGAGACTTGAGCTGTATCCGTTGATAGAGTGGATTTGAGTTGTATAGTTTTGTCTTCATCTGTTGATACACTTTCACTTAGATAGAATTACATAGCATAGCTTATTTACAATTGGCTACCCTATTCTGCCTATCCGTTGATGGTCAACATGACTGTGGATAAAAACACTATCAACTGATAACATAGAGATACTGCAGTATGCTACAAAACCTCATCCGTTGATGAGCTACCTGTCAACGGATAGAGTTATAAATCCTCATCCGTTGACAGCTACAAAACCTTATACAATTTGATTGATTGTGAAGTTATCATCAAGTACAACATATTCCTAACAATCTCCCCCAATTTATACTTGATGGCAATAAAGCATAAATTCAGGACCTTGATGATAACAAAACATTCCTAAAGATATATATATAACAATGCAAAAATTGTATTAAGCTACAAAAATTAAAAACTGAAAGTTTGAGAAATTTACAGAGAAGTGCTCCTCTAGACTGAGCAGATTAAGACTGTTTCTTTTCTCTTGTTGGCATCACCCTTGATTTTCCTTCTTTGGCAGAGTTGGACTCAATCTGCATTTGGAGTTGCCTATAGAAGGCATCTTCTTCATCAACCTTTGGATTTAGCTTTTGTTGTAACCATCTCAGGTATTGAGAACTAGCCTTTGATAGTTGGTCTTCTAACCTGAAGAATCTCCTGTTACCATCTTCATCCCTGAACTCCATCATCCAGAAGGGTTGAATGTGGATTTTCTGTCCATTGTATGGGATCTTCATCTTCCTTGGTAGACTTGATGGTGAGTTCCATTCCCTCCTTATCTGTTCTATTCTGTCCAGTATCTCCCCTTTTGCTATCTTGGAGAACCCTGTGTATCTCTTGATTGCAGAGAACACTTTGGTTAAGGTCAGATAATTTTCTCCAAGAACCCTCTGTAGTGGCCATGTCATTTCCTTTCCTCCCTTGTATACAATGACCAATCTCTCAGGCAAATGTTTATATTTGTCAATTCCTCTTACTTCTGACAATTCATCCAGATAAAGATTCATGCCAGAGTATTCTTCAATATCTGCCTGATAGATAAAATCATCCTTGTTTTCCAAGATTGGCTACCTGACAATAGCAGGTACCCTAGCAACTTGAATTGGTTCCTTTGAAGGTTGCTTCCTTGGTATCCTTTTCTTCTGTATAGGCTTCTGTTGAGGCTTCAGCAAGAATGAAGGAACCTCAATGGAGTCAAGATTCATTGGTTCCTCTTTAGGTACTATAGGATCACCATGGAAATTCACAGCTGGGTTGAATACTTTTACAGAAATAGGTTGTGATGAGCAAACTGTCTCCTTGTTTTCAATTTCTGGAGAGACAGGCATCCTTGCCTTTGATTTCATTCTCTTAGATTTGGATTTGGGGACTGATTTCACTTTCCTTTTGGATTTGGGGACTTCCTCAGGTTCCCTCATTTCATCCTCTACCTCATCCATTAACTCTTGAGCCAGCCTGGCTTGCTTCTCATCTGAGTTTTCATATTGATTTTCTTCACTTGGATGAGCTTCCCTGAGAAGTCTGGAGGTCTCCTCTCTTTTTGCTTCAACAAATCTAGGATGGCTATTGGATATGTTTAAGACTTTTCCATTCCTTATTATTACAGCCATCCATTCTTTTACACTTCTATTGGCATTTTCCTTGAACTCCTTAATTTGCTTTCCCATTAGCTTTCCTTCATCATCCTTGGGAAATGGAAATTCCAATTGTAACTTGTTCTTCCCATTTGCCTTTGGTGGAGAGTAGGCTCTGGTTTTGATGTATGGTTCAAATTCTTTGACATAAGAAGGTTCAGCATCATAGAAAGTAGGAGCTACAATCTCTGGAGTGAGCACCTTCAGAATTGTAGTTGATATTGTTGGAGCTGAGGATTGAGTAGAGAACAGATTTGACACAATTGATTCATTGATCATCCTTTCTGTTCTCATCATTCTTTCATTGGCCTCCTTGTTGATCTTTTCTAAGGCCTCTATTCTAGCTTGCCTTTCACCATCTGAGATTTTTGATAGGTCAGGAATCACAGGCAAAGCCTTTTGTTTCTTCACAGGGGAAGCCTCTATAGTAAATTCTTTTGGATTGACCACTATCATTGGCTGTTGCTCCCCCTCACTTTGTGCTATCTTGCTACTGGAAGCTGGAATTTGAATTTGACTATAAGTGGCTACAACCTCTTCTACCTTTTTCTCCCCCTTTTTGTTAGCATCAAGGGCTGGAGATGAGGCTGCAAGCAACCTTTCCAGTAGCTCGGTCTGTTTGGCTTGAGTTGCAATGAGTGTCTGCATTTGAGATTCCATACCATCCACTCTGGAGGAGAGATGCTGAACAGATTTGGCCAGGATATCTTCCTTCAATAATTTGCTAGTCAGCACCTTCTGAGTGGTAGTAGGGGCTAGTGCCTCAATCCTGGCATCTAGTTCCACTTTCAATTCTCTAATTGCAGTTTGGACCTCCTCCTGTTGAGTTCTTTGAATGACCATGTGCATTTTCTGAAGTTTCAGGGAGTCCATTATTTGCTGAAGGACAGCCATTCTCTATGGATCTGCATTTTGGTGCTCAGCCCTAGCAGATTGATATTGCTTCACAATCTCCACATTAAAATCACCAGCCACAGTGGCAGTAGAAAATAGCCAGTCTGGAGTATCACCCACATTGACTTCTTCATCATTTGCTGTGCTGTCACTGTCATTATTGCCAAACTCTTCACTGTCAGCATTTGAAGACAGAGTTATCAAAGCATCCTTTGCTCTTTGTAGAGATTGTGAGGTGTGCACTAGGTGCATTGCCTCCTCTGCCTCCACATTGCCCTGTTGTGCCATGATTTGATAAGCGGAAACAGGATGAGTAAAGGTTTCAGGATCCAAAGAGATGGAGTCAATGATTGACTAATATTCTTGTCGAAATTCCATCTCTTTAGAAGCTTCATTAACCTCCATTAACTCACTTGCAATGGCTGAATCTTCCTGCCTTATTTCTCCTGTAGTCCCTTCTCTCCTCTCATCTCTCTGTTCTTGCATCAGGGGCTCCCCCTGGCTCACACCTCTCACACCCTCACCTTCACCTACTAAGGTGGAACTCTCTTGCCCTTCTTTTGCCTGACCTGAAGAAATGGTCAGCCTCTCATTATTTGCCTCTCCTTCTGCCTGCTCACAAGGCAGCCTCTCACTCCCTTCCCTCAATCCTAAAAGTGTTTCAACTACTGAGAACTCCTCCACACTTGACACAGGAATGTCAGATATAGCAGTGGTAGAGTGAGTTATCAACGGATAAGGAATATCCGTTGATGGAGTAGTTATAGCTGTCAACAGATGGCTAGACAGAGGCGCATCCGTTGATGGAGAAACACTTGTCAACGGATGAAGGATATCCGTTGATGAAGGAATGATAATATCCGTTGAAGTGAAAACCAACACTGAATCTGTGGAGATTGATTTTAAAGATGAGGCCACAGATGTTGTTGTGAATTCAGGAATGGAAGGTTGATGGCCCAACAAATCATCTAAAAGATGATGACCACCAATTGCAGAGTGGGGCTTCTCCAAGAATCTTAAAGATGGAGAATCAGGAATTGATGTAGATATCATATCCACATCCAGAGATGGAGTTGGTGATGGTGGATTGTAATGTGTATCGATTTGAAGATTAAGATCAAGGGGCTGTGACTCCACATTTATTGAAGTCACATCAAACTGAATTTGAGAAGGTACAGTTTGCTGTACTGTGTGTGCACCCTGTGCTTCCCCTATGGTTTTAGATTTTACTCTTCTTTCATAGGTTTTTGAGAGAGGGCTAGTGTCCCTTACCCTTTTGTGCAGAGTTGTTGTAGTACTAGTAGTCACACCCTGTTGAGAGGATGTAACTTGGGCTTGGCTATTTGGTGCACTTTCCTCACCCACCTTATTCTTAGGGCTTGCACCCTGCCCCTCACCACTCACTACCTCCTTCACACTCCCCTCAAGAGTTGTGGTAGTTTTTGCAACAGGTGCTTTTTGAGAAACACCTGAGGTTTGTCTCTTAGATTTTGGTTTGGAAACTTTTGTTTTAGTCACTTGGGTAGGAGCCTGTTTGGTCACTACTACAGACTCCATTGTGACTGAGGAAGGCAAAAAAATTTGGGGATTAGAGATAGGAGTTTCAAGGTTAGAAAGAGCTACCTGAACAATTGGTAGGTATACCAATTGTACCTCTGCATTGGAGTTCATTCGAATTAAATCACTTAAGACTCTCTTCTCCTGAACAAAACATGTGAACTTGCTATCCGGGTTAGCAATGGATAGCTTATTCTCAGATACATGCAGTGCTAAGAGCATCAAAAATCTAGCAAAATAGATATTCTTGCCCCTAGTTTCCTTTTTACATAATTTTGCTGCTATTTCATACATGACTAGTGTGCCAAAGTTATAGAATTTATCAGTTAGAAGCATACACAGCATAACTAGCATGGAATGGGTAACAGCATCAAAGTTACTAATTTTGCCTGAAAAAGTTTTAATGAAGGCATCACAAAAATAACTCCATTCTTTAACCATCCCTTTCCTAGCAATTTTTCCTAAATTATCAATACTAAGGGCATAATTTATGGAATTAAGCATGGCAACTATTTCAGCATCAGTGGGTACTTTCAGACAGTTATTCTCAGGCAATTTTAAACAGACAGTTATCACATCAGAGTTAACTACATAGTTTTTACCCTTTAGAGAAAAATCAATTGTACCATCTGTGCCATTGTACTCAGCAGATGCCCACACCTCTTCGATTACTTCGTGGATTAGAGGAGTGGTGGTAGTCTTAGCATACGAAAGTTTACAATTCTTCACAAAATTCATCATGGTGTGATAAGCTTCTGGGGCATTCACTGTATCGACATAGGCAGCGAAATTGTTCTTCTCATAGGTGAACCCAGTGGAAGACATCATCTTAACAATAGGCGCCATTGAAGAGTTCGAACTTTTGTTGCAGAGAGTTTTTGTGAAGAAGAAGATGCAGTTTACTTAAGAGAATCTTGAAAGTCGATAAAAGTGAGATGTGAGAGCACAAGACAGCCTTTTATACTTTTCAAGAATTGAAAATGAAATAATTAAAAGTAATTACTCATTGGTCAAAAGTAACTGTCAAATAATAAAAGAAAATAAATATAACCAGTCATATATAGATACACGTTTACCAACGGTTATATTTAAAAGAAAATATGTATATCAACGGATATGGATTGAACGGTTGAGAAACAGTTTATCCGTTGATGACGTGGATAAGCTGTTATCCGTTGATATACAAAAAAAAATCTAGGAATGTGTTTATGCTATCAACGGATAAAGGATATCCGTTGATAAGATAATTTTGCCTTGGACAAAATTTCTAAAGACAAAACAAATTTTCTGAGAGTTTTTAATTCTCAAGAAAATCAAAACACATTCCTAGCTACAATGCAGTGAAATCAAATATCACTAGGAATTATGACAAGTTAAGCATACCTAGCTCACCTACCAATCTTGTGAATGTGGATTCATCAAGAGGCTTGGTGAAGATATCTGCAAGCTGCATTTCACTTGGCACAAAGTGCATTTCTACTGTACCATTCATCACATTTTCTCTAATGAAGTGGAATTTGATGTCAATGTGCTTGGTTCTCGAATGCTGCACTGGATTCCCTGTGATGGCAATAGCACTTGTGTTGTCACAGAAAATTGGAATCTTCTCAACTTTTAGACCATAGTCAATGAGTTGATTTCTCATCCATAGAATCTGTGCACAACAGCTTCCAGCAGCAATGTACTCAGCTTCAGTTGTAGAAGTGGAGACTGAGTTTTGTTTCTTACTGAACCATGAAACAAGCCTGTTTCCTAGAAATTGACATGAACCTGTAGTACTTTTCCTATCAACTCTGCAACCTGCATAATCTGCATCTGAATAGCCAGTTAGATCAAAACCAGATTCTCTTGGGTACCAAATGCCAAGGTTTGGTGTTCCCTTTAGATACCAGAAGATTCTTTTAATAGCTATTAAGTGAGACTCTCTAGGGTCAGCTTGAAATCTAGCACAAAGACAAGTAGAAAACATTATATCAGGTCTACTAGCTGTTAGGTATAGAAGTGAACCTACCATGCCTCTATAGCTTGAGATGTCCACAGACTTTTCCTTAGTATTCAACTCAAGCTTAGTTGCAGTGGCCATAGGTGTTTTTGCAGATGTACAATCCATTAAGTCAAATTTCTTTAAGAGATCATAAATATATTTTGTTTGACTTATGAAAATGCCCTCATTAACTTGCTTTACTTGTAGGCCAAGAAAGTAAGTTAATTCACCCATCATGCTCATTTCATACCTACTTTGCATAAGTTTGGCAAACCTTTTGCAAAGCTTCTCATCTGTAGACCCAAAAATAATATCATCTACATAGATTTGAACAAGTATTGAAGAGCCATTAATATTCCTATGAAATAAGGTTTTATCTACTGTACCTCTAGTGAAGTGGTTCTCCAAAAGAAATTGAGATAAAGTGTCATACCAGGCTCTTGGTGCTTGCTTCAGACCATAAAGTGCTTTCATGAGAAGATATACATATCCTGGAAATTCTGGATCCTTAAAGCCAGGAGGTTGATGTACATAGACCTCTTCTTCCAGTTCCCCATTTAGAAAGGCACTTTTGACATCCATCTGATAGACTTTTAAATTGGCATGTGCTGCATAGGCTAGAAAGATTCTTATTGCCTCAAGTCTTGCTACTGGAGCAAAAGTTTCATCAAAATCTATTCCTTCTTCTTGAGAGTAGCCTTTTGCCACTAATCTAGCTTTATTCCTCACAATTATGCCATTTTCATCTGTCTTATTCTTGAGAACCCATTTAGTACCTATGACACTTCTATCATCAGGTTTGGGCACAAGTTTCCATACTTTATTTCTTTCAAATTGGTTTAGCTCTTCTTGCATTGCTAACACCCAATCTGGATCTAGAAGGGCATCTTCCACTTTCTTAGGTTCCTCTTGAGACAGGAAGCTACTGTATAGACATTCTGCTTGAGTGGCCCTCCTAGTTTGGACTCTTGAATTTGATTCACCAATAATTAACTCAAATGGATGATCTCTAGTCCATTTTCTTGCAGGTGGAAGGTTTGATCTTGATGAGGTTGCTTCATTTCCATGAGCATGATCATGTTGATTTAGCATTGAATTTTGACCTTGAGAAACTCCCCCTGAGTTTGTTGTCCTTGCTGAATTATGAAGTTGACTGTCAATGGATGCATCATTTTGCCTGTCGACGGATGCTTGAGAATCTCTGTCAACGGATGCATCTCTAATAGTGTCAACGGATGTTGCAGAATGACTGTCAACGGATGCTTCATTTTCAGTGTAAGCATCACTTCTAGTTGGTATAACAGCTCTAGGTGGATCTCTGTGGTCATGATCTTCATTGTCCTCATCATCATCATAGTACATTCTTCCTTCACCTTCATTCTCAAATTCCAACTTTTCATGGGAACCTTCATCATTTAGGCCTAGAATCTTTTGATCATCAAACACAACATGTACAGATTCCATAACAATGTTGGTTCTTAGATTGTAGACCTTGTAGGCTTTCCCTGCTGCATATCCAACGAAAATAGCTTCATCTGCCTTTGCCTCAAATTTGCCCAAGTTATCTCCATGATTCCTTAGCACAAAACACTTACATCCAAAGACATGTAGGAAAGCTAAAGTTGGTTTCTTGTTGGTTAATAACTGATAAGGAGTCATTCCTCTAGCTTGATTGACCAAGGAAATATTCTAAGTAAAGCATGCAGTGTTGACAGCTTCAGCCCAGAAATATGTTGGTAACCTTGATTCACTTAACATTGTTCTAGCTGCTTCAATGAGAGTTCTGTTTTTCCTTTCAACAACCCCATTTTGTTGAGGTGTTCTGGCAGCAGAAAACTCATGGACAATTCCATTCTCTTCACAGAAAATCTTCATTGTGGAATTCTTGAATTCAGTACCATTGTCACTCCTGATTCTTTGTACCCTGTCTTCAAAACCATTGTTTAGTATTCTGAGGTGATTGATGATGATTTCACTTGCACAATCCTTGGAGTGCAGGAAGAAGGTCCATGTGAACTTAGAAAAATCATCTACAATCACCAGACAGTATTTCTTCTTTGAAATAGACATGACATTTACTGGACCAAATAAGTCCATATGTAGCAATTGAAGAGGCTTAACAATGGATGACTCTGTCTTGCTTTTGAAGGATGATTTCTTTTGTTTCCCTAATTGGCAGGCATCACACAGTCCATCTCTGACAAACTCCAATTGAGGGATTCCTCTAACAAGATCCTTTCTTACCAAATCATTCATAACTTTAAAATTCAAATGTGACAGCTTCTTATGCCATAGCCAACTCTCATCCTTACTTGCTTAGCTGAAGAGACAAGTAATGGATTCTGAGCATGCTGAATTGAAGTCAGCTATGTAAACATTTCCTTTTCTAAAGCCTGTCAATACCACATTGTTGTCTTCCTTGGCAGAAACAACACAGGCTTCTTTTGTGAACTTTACTTCATAGTCTCTGTCACAAATCTGACTAACACTCAGCAAATTGTGCTTCAAACCTTCAACTAAAGCCACTTCTTCAATGATGACATTGTGTTTTGAAATCAGGCCATATCCCTTAGTATATCCTTTGCTGTCATCTCCAAAGGTAATTCTAGGGCCAGCTCCTTCCTTGAACTCTGTGAGCAGGGTTGAATCTCCTGTCATATGCCTAGAGCATCCACTGTCTAGGTACCATAGATTCCTTCTGTTTCCCTGCACACATTTCAAAAACAAATCAAGTTGATTTTGGTACCCAAGCTTCCTTGGGTCCTTTCTTGTTAGCCTTTAACTTTGCACTCTTAGCATTCTTCAACTTAGGTGTAGATGCTTGAGTGATGGGGTTTGAAAAATGCTCATTTGCGTGAATATTTGATGCATGCATGTGTGGAAATTTGGCATACATATTATTCATGTTAGGTATGTTCCATGACATTTGTGGCACATTCATAGATTGAAAGTAAGGATTAGACACATATGGCATGTTCACATATGGATTTGAAAAACTAGCATTTTGATACAGACCAGGCATACATGGCATTGGTTGAGGTACATGAACAGGAGCCTTGTTGACAATCTTGCAATTAGAAGATAGATGATTGACACTATTAGCATTACTACAAGTTTTCCTAGGAGCAAACTTGTCAGGAGAATAATTATTTTTCTTGTTGATGCCTATCTTACTATTTCTGTTCTTTTTCTTTTTACCCTGAATTTCTACCTTTTCATTATCTGATTTACCAACAGCCTTTTTGTTATGTAAATCACCTGCCTTAGCCTTCCCACTGGATTTGGTTTTGCTGCACTCACCACTAACAAAATTCTTGTTGACTGGACCATACTTGATATCCGGTTTCCTGAGTTCCTTCTTACTAACAAACTTTTTGTTAGTCGACGGATACCTCTCATCCGTTGACGGTTCATCTGTCAACGGATGATCACTATCCGTTGATTCGCAAATAGTCTCTAGATCCTCAAGGCCAGGTTCTAGCTCCTTTTTCTTTTGAGTCCAGGTATCCTTCACAAACGATTCTATTCCCTGAACTTCTATTATGTTTTGAGAAATATTCCTACAACTTTGAAATTTAGCAATTATCCCTTGTTCTTTTTCAAGCTGGTCTTTTAAAATCAGTTCTCTTTTTAACACAGCTTCAAGTTCACTTTTAGCATTATTGCAATCAACTCTCATTTTCTCAAATTCTAGAAATTGAGTTTCTAGAGCAGCATTTCTATCACTTAAAAATAGATTAGACTCTTTAATCCTATTGTTCTCTTTAGTAAGTGATTTAAGAGTAACACTTAAGTGATATAGTTCAGTAGACATTTCATCTATAACACTATTGCATTCCTCTTTGGTGAGCTCAGAGAGATTAGTAGAAAATACCTTATTGCTAGCTGAACTTGCTTCCTGCTCTCCAGAATTAGCCATTAAAGCAAGGTTGACTAACTCAACATCATCATCAGAATGATTGTCATCAACAGCCCAGTCATACTCTTGGGTCAAGAATGCCTTTCCTTTCTGCCTGAGAAGATCAAAATATTTCTTCTTATAGTCAATAGCCTCAGTTGACGTTCCCTTGTTCTCAGATCTAGGTTTCCTGCATTCACTTATCATGTGACCAGCAATTCCACAATTGTAGCATTTAATTTTGAATTTATCCACATAGTTGCTTGTGGAAAAATCCTTGCTAAATGGCTTGGCCACCCCAGAGTTTCTCTTGAATTTCAGCTTAGAGAATCTCCTAGATAGAAAAGCTAAGTGCTCATCTATCTCATCCAATTCATCCTGCTGAAGAACATTCAATTCCTTAGACACCTTTTCCTTGCTCCTGCTTGATTCTGCTCTACCTTTACAAACCTCCCTGTTTGGTGTAGAACTATCAGTTTCTGTCCTTTCCTCCTTTTGCTCCAAGTTGGCAACAAGTGCAACTGACCCACTTTTCTTTTGAGACTTCTCAATCTCTTCATCCTGCTCCATTTCCAGCTCCTAGGTCTTTAAAGTTCCATAGAGCCTTTCAAGAGTAAATGTCTTGTACTCTTGAGTGTTTCTTAGAGAAACAGTCATTGGCTT
This sequence comes from Saposhnikovia divaricata, assembly GCA_036435485.1. NCBI lineage: Eukaryota > Viridiplantae > Streptophyta > Magnoliopsida > Apiales > Apiaceae > Saposhnikovia > Saposhnikovia divaricata. Next base: position 57,469,156 of record CM071597.1, on the reverse strand, counting down.
CCATTCCTTGGGCAGTGATCTCAGAAATTTGAGATTAGACTCTTTAACTTGATAGATTCTTCCATACAGTTTCAAACCATTTAGTAGCTTTTGAAATCTACTAAATGTATCATTCAATGTTTCTCCACTCTTAAAGTGAAAATGTTCATACTGTTGGATTAGTAGTTGCATCTTGTTTTCCCTTACTTGTTCTGTTCCTTCACAAAGGGTTTGAACAGTGTCCCATACTTCCTTGGCGGTAGTACAGTTAATAACATTGTCAACCATGTCTGTTTCTATACCATTGAACAGAATATTCATGGTCTTTTGTCTTTGTGGACTTCTGTAATATCTTCAAGACTCCACTCAGAAACAGGTTTGGGAATGAGAGTGTCAGGCACACCTTCAGCCAGGCCAACTCTTGTTGCAGTCTTCATTGGAACGTGAGGACCCTTGTCAATGCAATCCACAAAGCCCTCATCAATAGACAAGAGATGTAGATGCATTTTTACTTTCCAGTGAAAGTAATTTTCTCTATCAAGAACTGGAATCTTTACTCCATAATCCTTCTTAGACATGTTGGAAGTGTGTTGATCTTTAAACTTCAAATATGTTAGAAGCTTGCTCTGATACCAACTGTTATTCCCAGATTACACACTTGTATAATTGTAGAAGGGGGGGTTGAATACAATTCTTGATATTTATAAATTTCTGATAAGAACTCCAGAAATCTATACTTAGATAATTGCTGTAGAAAGATTAATGCACAAACACATAAAAATCAGGTGGTTAAATGCACCACCTGAAGCTTTTATTCGAAGAAAACTCTGTGATACAAAAGTACACAGCTTCTGTTTTACAACTCTTTGCTTTCTAAGAATATTCAATAGAAACCCTAAGCAAAATGTATTTGTTTTCTTAGCCTACAAAGAGTTGCTACACTTGGTTATAAATCCCAAGTTTTACAAGTACTACTGGAATAAGATAATATTAATCTAATTCTAGTTGACTTGCTACTAAACTCCAAATACACATGTAGCCGAAAGGTTGTCCTTGTGATCAGACATTTCTCCTGCACCTTTCTTGTATTCATAGTGTAAACGGAATGCTTCTTTCTTATGTGTTTCCAAAGTATGGCTGCCATACTGCTTTTTGTATCTACTATCAACCCATGTGATCTGTCAGTCAAACATGTCCTTATCAACTGCTAATCCCCAGCTTATCATAGAAGACAGTGTCAATGATTATCCGTTGATATTGTACACTGACATCCGTTGATGATGTATTGAGTTGTATCCGTTGATATTGAGACTTGAGTTGTATCCGTTGATAGAGTGGATTTGAGTTGTATCCGTTGATAGAGTTTTGTCTTCATCTGTTGATACACTTTCACTTAGACAGAATTACATAGCATAGCTTATTTACAATTGGCTACCCTATTCTGCCTATCCGTTGATGGTCAACATGACTGTGGATAAAAACACTATCAACTGATAACATAGAGATACTGAAGTATGCTACAAAACCTCATCCGTTGATGAGCTACCTGTCAACGGATAGAGTTATAAATCCTCATCCGTTGACAGCTACAAAACCTTATACAATTTGATTGATTGTGAAGTTATCATCAAGTACAACATATTCCTAACACAACTAATGGAACCATTGAGTTATATTTTCTTCCCACAGAAAAATAGTTAGCTGATATATTCACTAAGCCATTAGATGAAGCCACCTTCACAAGGTTGGTTAGTGAGATTGGAATGCTGAATTCTTCAGAATCTGGCTAAGTAAAATTATCAACTCAATTGTTGTAGTAGTAAACACTTACTTTATCTAAATGCTCAATATTTTTGAATTAAGTGTTGGCTGAAATATGATTTATAAATATTTCAAGTCTGTTTCATATGTTAAAAAATCATATTTTATTAGCTTAAAATTTCTAAGAAATTTTAAGAAAATCACTATTTAATTTGCTAGAACATTCTCCATTGAATACTTCTGGTAGATTTTAAAACATAGTGAAAATTGAATTTTATGAGTGAAAGTATATTTTGATAAGTCTGACTTCTCTAATGATTCATTTTGTGTCACTCCTCGACTTCTCTAATAAGCCTCATAGAGTACTCTTGAATTCTCGAATAGAGTCTTTTGGAGATATCGAACAAGGACACACTTGACTTCTCGAATTAGCTGTTTGAGTTCTCTAATGCGTGTTGTTAGGTCCAAAATAGTTTGTAGAAGGGGGGGTTGAATACAAACTATACCGTTTTATCGAATTTGCTCTTTTCTTAAAAATATTAAAATATTAAATCAAGAATAAATTGATGCGGAATAAAACGAATACCGATATTCAAGTTAAATATAAAATTTATATTAACTTGATGGGGTGTGTCTAAATACATGGGTACAAATTATAAGGTTTGATGACCAAACTAATTATTACAAATTCTATAGAAAATTCGAAATGAATTTTTCTATATTTGTAAGTTAAAAGATCGAAATTAATTATTACAAATTCTATAGAAAATTCGACATGAACTTTTCTATATTTGTAATAAAAATATCGAGAGGTTCTAGGAAACTTAATTCGCTAGATAGTTCCACAAGTGCAAGTAAACAATTTCTAGTGGTTTAGATTTAACAATACAAGCTAGAAATAATTTACAAGATTTAATTTGAAGCTCAGGAACATTTTCTCTCTTGGTCTCTCTTGTTTAGCTCGGGAGAGAATTGTGAAGAATGTTGTGAAGTTGAGTTGTGTTCTACTGTCTGGCCGCCTGTGTCTTGTTTTATATCCTTCTGCCTCTTTCAATTCCATTTGCTCTAATTATGACTTAGCTGGTCTTGAACATAATTCGGTATGACTTAAAAGTTATATTCAGGCTGATCGGTATGACATAAACTGACACAAATCTCCTTGATATGACTTAGAAATAAACCAATATGACTTGCATATTGCCTCGGTATGACTTAATTAATTTGTGTCGGTATGACTTAAATTGTGAACAAACCATACACGGCTGTTACAAAAGAATTCCTGCTGCTGTAGATAAGGACCAGTCGCAGGGGAGTGCAGGTGAACAGCACGCGCGGTTGTTGTAGCTTTCTTCCGGGCGCGTGCGTCTCACGCCCTCCACAGGCGCGTTAGGCTTCGTCCGACAACACTAACCTGCATGCATGTGTTTTGACAGAATACTCTTTCCTCTTTTTTTCCTTTTAGTCGACAACAACCTCCTTCCTTTTTTTTTCTCTTTTCTTTTGTTTCTTATGAATTTAATTTAATTAAATACTTAATCAATTAATCATTAAAATACATAATGATTAATTAATTAATTAATTAAATCAAATCAGATTCTTACATTAATTCAAAATTATTAACATGATAATTAATTTAATAAATAAATTAATTCGATATGAATTAATTTATTAAATTAAACCAATTACATAATTATATTAATTAAGTGAGAATTAATATATAAATCTTTTTACAACCGAAATATTTTTCTTGAACCACTGAAAGTAATAAGGAATTACCACCGATTTTTTTTGTTGACGCTCGATGCACGGTCTGGTTCATGAGCGACTAACTCCAACGGCTTTTCTTTATTTTTGACTCTATGATTTGGTTCATGTCTTCCTTTTCTTCACTCTTTTTCAAACCTTTATAATCTGTATTCTGTCACTGTAGGAACCTCTTGTCACTATAAATAGAACCTACTGTCTTGATTACTCCACTGATGCTTGATCAACTGAATGAACTTCTTCAAGTGTAGTATAACTCAAAACGGTAGATTGACTTTGTCTTCTTTCTTTTCTGACAGATAATACAATTGAGATCCCTGTGACAGTACATATACTATTTACTATTACATTCTTGTTTAAGTTGAGTTGAATCCTCGAAATACAAATAGGCTACATCATATGCCTTTCAATCTCCCCCTATTTGTTTGTTAGACAATAACAATCAAATACCTAGAGGATAACTCAACTACAAACAAGAAGAAGATAAAGCTTTAAAGAGCTATATTAAATAATACATAAAAAAATTTCTGGTTTAGATATTACAATTCCAGAATCCTTGATCGATGAACTGATAGATGATTGCTCCTCTAGCACTGAACAAATCTTCATTAAGTAACTCATCTTCATTTCATAACATATCTGCTGATAACCCTTTACATCTTAAATTGAACATTATCAGCAGATACTAGAATTCCTTCAGTGGTAAAAATATGACTTGACAACCACATACTGAAGAATTCTGCTTTGTCGTTTCATACTTCTCTCCTTCCTTATGTCTCCCTACCTAAGGTCATATGTCTCTTTCTTTTAACGGTAAATATTCCTTATCTCCCCTGACAAGGCGAATAAATCTATCTCCCCCTGACAAGGTGAATACTCCCCCATTCTAAGGTATATCCCTTTTTCATATCTCTCCCCCTTAGATAGAAAATCTCCCCCTCACTAAGGTAAGCTTATAATCTCCCCCTTAGTTGAGTGTCTCTTACTAAGGCAATCTTTGAGTATATCTTCTTCAGAATAACTCTCCCCCTTAGTTGAGTAATCCTCCAAGCATTCAATTATAGCAAACATCCAAATGTAAATTAGATGATACCATATTTTCAATTATAACTCACCTCTTACCTTTAGTACAACAGATTCTTCATACATATAACATTGTCTGCTGCAATAAAGAAAAGAAGCTTTTCTTGTGTTGAAGGATTTTCATGAAGACTTCCAGAATAGAAGTATGTAGACTGATCAACTTTGCCCTTTAGATATTATAGAATGGCCTCACTATTGATCATCTTGATAACCAAATCTTCCGACAATTTCCTTGGATCTCCCAAATCTTGTAAGTAAACTTTGTTTGGGAATAGGGAATGAGATTTGGTGTTTATCTTTCTTCCTAACTGTGAGTGTGTGATTCTGTTTCGTGTACCTCACAAGTGTTTAACTCATCTCTCCACTCATATCACTTAAAATGAGTGATCTTTCATTTCTCATCTCTCAAGTGTTTACACTCATGCTCACTAGTGTATCACTCTTATCTCTCACAGCTCCAATATCCACATGTAGTACCTGCAAGGAAAAATCACCATAGCCCTTTCTAGAGAGGTCACTGGTGGTGCAATGGGGTTTCGCAAATCCCCGATCCTCGTTAAACTCGTTAGACGAATCTGAGTCATAATCTACAAGTTTATAAAAAAATTTCCCTTTTTATGGGTTTCAGATTTGAATTCTGAGAAGGTAAACAATGAAATCAAAACTTAGAATTAAAATCATGTTTCCATCTAATGTCTATGAAGACATCACCTTGTTAAACTCATTAGGTAAATCTGAATCATAGTTAACAAGTTGCCGATCCGCACCTATGTCGGATCCGATACCCGCAGGATCCAGAGATGTTCCCTTTGGGGAGTTAGATAATGATCTTGTTGAATTTTGCATTGAGATAAATACCGACTCTTGGTTCTTTGAGGAACCTTCAACTTATAACCCTAACCGTATAATGGTCGAAGTATGAGTTGTTTCCGTCAATTCATCCTTAGTGTGTTCAATCTCACTTTTTGCATAGGAAGTATTTTAGTATTGTGTATGAGGTAGCGACTTACCAACAGATGCCCTGGCCGACAGGCGAATTTCAATAAACTCATCATTTTAAGATAATGAATCTAGAGACTGTTTTAGTGCCATTTTCAGCTCTGCATCCTTTTGGGAGAATGCAGGCGAGCTTACAGATACCCCAAGTTATATACATCTATTCTCCTTGAGAGGTAGAGCTGTGGATTTATTATCCCTCACATCCTTATTTGCTGCATCAAGTGCAGTTACTCTCTTAATGACCTCTAGTCAAATAAGTTACTTCCACTTCAGGGGTAAGTTAGGATGTGTTTAGATTTGGATTTATAGTCCGGGATAGAAGTTGTTGGGTTTACAACCTCATTACTTACAATGTGAGAAAACTTCCACTAGGAGCTGAACCTGCATCACATAGCAATAGAGCAATATAGAGATAGAATGCATTTACATCATACCATAATATTGTGTGAAAACATATGCATTATATCTAATGAGAGAAATGACGTACAATTGTGATTTCAAAAAGTTTTACAATATAAGCAATCACAACTGTAGAAAAATTGAGTTTTTCTTTTAAAAACTGTTAATGTGCAAGAGTTTGTATTTATGCATAAAACAATGTATTATAATGTCTTCTAATGAAAACTAGGTCGTTTTATTTTTAAAAGACACAAACTCTTGACTTCGCAGTAATTTAGAAAGAAAGATTTTCTTTAAGTGCTTATTATGTATAGAGAACTTTAACACAAAGTTAGTGAAAAGACTCATACAAGCACATGATGTCGTTTAGGTAACAAAGATTACCAAGTACATAAGTACAGATAACCAATGTCTCTCCTTTGGCACTTCATTAATTAGCACAACATAAACTAAGTAATTAACTGATGAATGTAAAATATTCTAAGAACTATCATATGTATAAAGTGGTGCATAACCAGAATTAGAGAATTTAATTTTGAAAAATCTTCACCACTTCAAAATATGATAGGAGACCGAATGTAACTTTAAGTCTCACTTAGAAAGTTGAACATCTTAATTTATACTAACACTAATGATTTATAGATAAGACACATTTACTCAGAATAAATCCTAAGTAATATCATCAGAGATAATATATACATCACAGTTAGTTTGCAATAAAGTATCAGAACAACTAGCAATTGTCAGTAAACAAATATTTTACTATTTGATACCAACTGCTAGTATTTATCAAATACTTTAAAATGCAAGTAATTGTGTTTATGATTACTTTACCAAAATTAAATTATGAGCAAATAAACCATTGAATTGCTTCACATCATAATTTAACTAGGATATAAATAATCACTGCTAAATACTAAATATTCAATGATACCAATTGTTTGATAAATTCAATCTATTGTAAGATAAATTCAATTTAGTGAAGATTGAATTCTTACATTGAGTACCAATTGACATAATGAATATTAGTATCTAACTACTTAAGAACATCATTCACTGATATTCATAAGTACGAGGAACTAGTTGACAAGAAATACACAAGCTCTTAAGATATAACATTTCAAACTTATGACTTCAAGGCAACTCCTCGATAATAATAATTGTTAACTCCTAACAACTGTTTACTGGTGGACAACCTTGGTTCTATAAATAAGACTCGATTACCAAAGCTGTCTTGTCTGCAATCTTAGAAATGATATTCTAAGTCCTATACACCTTGATCCATAGTATATAACATTTATTATCAAAGTGATTAGAAGCTTGCAAATAAGCATAAAAATTATTCCAAGTAACTGAACAATGGTCACTTTAGATATTCCAATATCCATAGTTCTACTTAAAGAATTTTCATACTAAGCATAGTAATATGAGTGAATTGTAAAAGATATAACAATGATTACTTAGAGGAGTTCTAAGTAATTTCACACATACCAATATATCTCACAATTAGTTAGTAAATAGAATTCTAACTAAATATCATTAACTGATATAAGTCAAAACTTCAATACAACCAATTGTTAGAGCCATGATATTAATTATATTGAATTTCTGAAAATTGGATATTAAAGTTCACTAGAATTAACATCTCATAACTGATTGAAGACCAATACAGATTAGGTCCAAATTAGTTATGTTGTTTATTTATTTTAATAAATATGAGGTACAGAGCAAATACTAAATTGAATTGCTTTAGATTCTATAACTCATATTAATCAAAGTGAATAATTAAATAAATAAATACTAAATCTCTATGAGTTAGATTTTAGCATTTAAGTATTTTATTATCCTGAAATAATCACCACTAAAATATATTGCAATTATACACATGGCAATCATTCAACAGATAATTCTGAGCGTGAGGTCTGGATGTAAATAAGTTCACAAGTCCTTTCAATACTGACAACTGAATACTTGTGAGCTTACTTAAGAATTACTTAACAGATGGGATTTACAAATCATATAGCATTAATAAAATCCCAAGTTTACAAACCAATCTTGAAAAATTAATTTCATCAAGTGATTTAGCAAACATGTCTGTAAGTTAATTTTAATGAAAGACAAGCTCTCGAAAATGAATTGATACCTTATACAAGTTGCTTAGTCCTTGAGTGTTCCACTGAGTTGTTGGAGATAAATTTGTTTCCTTGTGTTCTCCTACTTTCGTACAACTCATTTGATCTGTCTCTATGCAGCAAAACATGTCAGAACTGATGTTTCTAGGGTACCATCTCCGGAGATGGGTCCAACTTCAGACATCTGAAAATCAAGTGTAATAACTACAAGAATAGATTCTCTAGGATCCACTTGGGGCCTTGCAAATTTGTATATTGAGAATAAAATATGTGTGTAAGTGATCTATTATCAATTGAATAAGATAATGAGCTGATGATTTCTCAATAGCCGGATTAGGTCCTAATTAGTAGATCCTGAACTTGTTGGGTCAAATATCTCTAGGGTACCATTTCCGCAGATCCGGGTCCATCTTAAGATTTTTGATTACCAACTAGTTAGGTCCAAGCTAATAGGTCAAAAGCCAGCTATATTGTTGTGTTGGTATGTAGTCTTGACAGGTCTAGAATCTTCTGAATAGACACAAAAGTTCCTTGACTTACTTTTATTGTCATCATTCTTTTGACCTACTTGTGCTCCAAATAGAATTATTCTTTTGGCTTGCCTGAGCTCCTAAAAGGATTCTTCTATTGGCTTGCATGAAGAAAAATTTAAAAGAATTGCAACTTTACCAACATCAAAACAGCAAATATTTTGATCCGAATTTATAGTTAGTAGACCAACATATAATATAATCAAGATATCATTGCACATATATATCATTTATGTTTGTGCCTAAAGATGTAGAGAGTTCTATAAATGTGACACCAATTGTTAAAAGATACCAACTGTTAAAGATTGATACCAAATATTAAATTATAGGTAGGGTGTCATACCATGTCTTCCATGCTTGCTTGAGTGATGATACCAGTTCATACTAACCTGTAGAGATTATCAATTATCTCACCAACTAGGAGTGCACTTGTTCACATTCCTCTAGCATCCAGATTCAATAGGTCCAGATGTCCATTATGATCATGAATGTACAACAGGTGCCTGAAATCCTCAAGTCTTGTCACTGGTGCTTCTTGTTAGATATACTGTCTTATCAGCTTGTAACCTTGCACCCAGTTTAGCCTTGTCCCTCATAACAATGCCTTGACATCCAGTTAAACTTCTGGTTATCCTTATACCAAATACAGCCTTGTTGTTTGGTCTGGATACCAGCTTCCCTTCAATCTGCCTTTTATAGTGATTGAGATCATCTTGCATTGCAATCACTCAATCTGAATCTTTCAGAGCTTTTGTAGCTTTCTTAGTTTCTTCTAAAAGAAAACTAAAGAAATAATCATTAGTACTTGAAGCTCTGCTAGTCTTTTACTTCCACCATTAGAAACACTAAGAACTAGGACAAAGAATTAATTGAGTCAACATTCTTTGTCTTGGCAGACATGTTCTCATAGTGTCCTTTGACTTTCAGTGTGGTGTTGAGTTGACTAGTTGATCTTTCTGTTGCTCCCCCTAAGCTGCTGCTGGGTTTACATGAAGATTCTCCATGTTTGACATTGTTTGGATCTGAATCACCATCACCATTGACAGCTGGGAGCTAGAAGTTGTTTAACATCACTAAGATTTTCAATCGCCTTTTGTTGATTAATAACAATCACCCTGTAGGCTGTTGACTCCATTGAGTAACAAAGGAAATTAACCTCTTGAGCATTAGCTGATTACTAAGATGCTCGCTTTCATTTATCATTGCAAAACAATTTCCTTCATACTTATGGGGTCTTCCTAAAATTCTTACGAATCAGGGTTTAAGATGTGATCAATCACCATCAGTGGTGTCTTGTCTTCAGATTGTCTGAACAACAACTTGTTTGTTGAGAGAAGTCATCAGTCATCACCACTAAAATATATTTTTCTTTGATGTAGAACTTCTGTGTGATGCTTCTCTGACTTCCCTGTATGACATGCCTCATAATTTTATTTTACTTTAATTCCAGATGAGGTAGTCTCCTTTACTGATTCGATTTCCAGGAAAGAATCTCTTGATATGACATTCAGGTGAGAGATCTCCTTATGTCATAGCTGAACTCTTGTCTGATGAAGCTTTAGATTTGACCTTGTTGACTTCACCTTTGACTGAGATTCCATGTCAGCTACAAATAAGTTCTCTTTCCTTAATCCCCGAACAGTAGGCTCTTCATCTTGTAAAAGATGCTTTATTACTGACAACATTCCTTAGCTATTGAATAGCCTTGGCCCTGGGTCATACCCTTGCTGTTGTCTCCAAGGGATAACCACTTGGCCTGTCTTCACATTCACATTTGACAGTAGGGTTCTTTCTTCGATGATATGTTTTGAATAAATCAATAATAATGCATAATCGATTAACCTGTTTAGCCCTACATTCACAAATTGATAAAAAAAATTCTTGGTACCCAAATTGTTTAATTGGGTCCAGATGGATTAGAGATTTCTCTTTTATTAGAGTTAACAACAGTTTTAACCTTAACATGCTCATTCTTATCTTTGATTGACCATTTCTCCTTTTTAATGTCATTGACAAAATATTCACTGAGCAAGGAGAATAATGGTTCCTTCTTAACATAAGGAGGACTAGCAGTCTGTACCCTATTGTAATTCTTAAACATGGTTTTTCTATCATCAATGCAAATACTAGGAAATGCATTTATGACATTTGAAATAAGCAGGCATGATAATAAGAATACATTGCATACATTCAGCATTAAAACAATGCAGACAAGAATTATGCAAATTAGGCATGTTATGCATTTTAGAAAATTCAGTACTATCTACTTTAACCTATGTACACTTATGTAACAAGTAGCAAGTAGATTTACAGATATTCAATAATTTTCTAAACATGCATGGAATAGAAGAATTAACAATTAATCATTAATTCTATTCAATCCATTCCTATTGTTATATTATATTATATAATCTCTATTACCTAAGTCAGTTTTACAAATGACTTGATGTTCTACTGACACCCTAGGTAATTATTCCATCTTTTAAACTTTTTAAACCTTAACAAACAATTCAGAATGAATAAGCAAATCTTGTTCTACTGGGGATCCTGAAACTAGCTTAAGCATAGGTCATATATGCTTGACATATATCATTTAAGAATTGAGAGATATTGTCTAAGGAACACTTCTAACTCACTATTGCAATTAATTAAATTCAACAAATATTCATACACATAATAAGATCTTCTAACCAAAGATATAATAATTAAAAACTAAGATCTTAACATGCTTTGAATTTCTGAGAATTACATATTACACTAGTTCGAAGGATTGATACCTGAGACATGTGAGGTGAATCATCTTCAGAGATTGCTATGAAGGCAAGATATTAATTATGCTCTTCTCATCATCATCTGATCCATCCCAACTCTTTTCTTCAGCAAGATAAGTTCTACACTGATGCTTCTGTTACATCTCATTTAATGAATCCCTATTCATCCTTGTCTGTCAGAATTCTGTACCATGTTGCACACCTTGATAGTTACTTATCACATTAAACTTTTCATAACTGCAACTATCATGTTTTGTTCTTTCCACCAACTCAGTCTTGTAGCCACCTCTTGAACTGTATCCTGAAGAGTTTCTGCTTTGGAATAGATAGGCCTAATTCCTGGATTAAACATTTGTACTCTTTCTAAATTAGTAACTCTTCATGTATGTTTTGAGGTTCCATCATTAATTCCTGACTTAGATGTCTAACTGTCTAGTTCATTCTCAAACCTCCTTGATTCCACTTTTCTAAAATCTCTATTGATTCCTTGAAAGATATTTCTTGGTACAATCCACTAAGTGTAGTAGATGTTACATTGGAGCAATCCACTTAGTGTTTGTATATCACAGAATCAATAGACTTAATTCAAATCTTCGAGAAAAATTCTATCCACTAAAACCTCTTCCATTTCTGCTTCTGAAAAATCAGTGAATTCTATGGATATAATTTTGAGGAGCTTCCACAAATTTTTCTTCAGTAGGTAGAAATTAATTTCATTGAAAAATGCATTTTCTTCAAAAGATTCAAATCAACTTTGACAATTCGTAGGAATCTTCAACTAACAACCTTCTTAGAACTATTGGCTTAGAATAAATTCAAAATATTTAAAATTCAAAAACTTCAAGGACTCGAAAATTTTTTTTGAGAAATAAAAAATCTGAAAGTAAGTTCAAATTAATTAAAATTCGAAATTATAGTCAAATTAATTAAGAATCAAAAAATCTCAAGAAATGAAATTTTTTAGAGTTAAAGAATCCGAAAATAAAATTCAAGTTAATTAAAATTCGGAATTATCAAGAATTAAAAATTTTGAAAATTAAACAATTTGAAAATAAACTCAAGTTGTTTAAAAATCAAAATTTCCAAGAATTAATCATTTCAAGAATTAAAAAATTCGAATATAAGTTAAGATTACTTAACAATCAAAAATATCATAAAATGAAAATTTTTGAAGATTAAACAATTTGAGAATAAATTCAATTTAATTAACAATTGAAAATAAACTCATATTGTTTAAAAATCAAAAATATCATAAATTGAGAATTTTTAAAGGTTAAAGAATCCGAAAATAAATTTAGATTATTTAAAATTCAAAAATCTCAAAATTGAAAATTTTGAAAGTTAAAGAATCCAAAAATAAGTTCAAATTATTTAAAGTTCAAAAATTTCAAGTATTGAATTTTTTGAAGATTAAAAAATCGAAAATAGAGGAGTTGACTTTTTGGTCTAATACCGGATTTAATTTCTGTATGGGTCAACAAACTCGAAAACCAATTGGAGGACCATAAAAATAAGGATCTTGATTTGTGCGTCAATCAAAAGGCTTCGATACCAATTGTTAGGTCCAAAATAGTTTGTAGAAGGGGGGTTGAACACAAACTATACCGTTTTATCGAATTTGCTCTTTTCTTAAAAATATTAAAATATTAAATCAAGAACAAATTGATGCGGAATAAAACGAATACCGATATTCAAGTTAAATATAAAATTTATATTAACTTGATGGGGTGTGTCTAAATACACGGGTACAAATTACAAGGTTTGATGACCAAACTAATTATTACAAATTCTATAGAAAATTCGACATGAATTTTTCTATATTTGTAAGTAAAAAGATCGAAATTAATTATTACAAATTCTATAGAAAATTCGACATGAACTTTTCTATATTTGTAATAAAAATATCGAGAGGTTCTAGGAAACTTAATTCGCTAGATAGTTCCACAAGTGCAAGTAAACAATTTCTAGTGGTTTAGATTTAACAATACAAGCTAGAAAAATTTACAAGATTTAATTTGAAGCTCAGGAACATTTTCTCTCTTGGTCTCTCTTGTTTAGCTCGGGAGAGAATTGTGAAGAATGTTGTGAAGTTGAGCTCTGGCCGCCTGTGTCTTGTTTTATATCCTTCTGCCTCTTTTAATTCCATTTTCTCTAATTATGACTTAGCTGGTCTTGAACATAATTCGGTATGACTTAAAAGTTATTTTCAGGCTGATCGGTATGACATAAACTGACACAAATCTCCTTGATATGACTTGGAAATAAACCAATATGACTTGCATATTGCCTCGGTATGACTTAATTAATTTGTGTCGGAATGACTTAAATTGTGAACAAACCAACTGTTACAAAAGAATTCCTGCTGCTGTAGATAAGGACCAGTCGCAGGGGAGTGCAGGTGAACAGCACGCGCGGTTGTTGTAGCTTTCTCTCGGGCGCGTGCGTCTCACGCGCTCCACAGGCGCGTTAGGCTTCGTCTGACAACACTGACCTGCATGCATGTGTTTTGACAGAATACTCTTTCCTCTTTTTTTCCTTTTAGTCGACAACAACCTGCTTCCTTTTTTTTCTCTCTTTTCTTTTGTTTCTTATGAATTTAATTTAATTAAATACTTAATCAATTAATCATTAAAATACATAATGATTAATTAATTAATTAATTAAATCAATTCAGATTATTACATTAATTCAAAATTAATTAACATGATAATTAATTTAATAAATAAATTAATTCGATATGAATTAATTTATTAAATTAAACCAATTACATAATTATATTAATTAAGTGAGAATTAATATATAAATCTTTTTACAACCGAAATCTTTTTCTTTAACCACTGAAAGTAATAAGGAATTACCACCGATTTTTTTTGTTGACGCTCGATGCACGGTCTGGTTCATGAGCGACTAACTCCAACGGCTTTTCTTTATTTTTGACTCTATGATTTGGTTCATGTCTTCCTTTTCTTCACTCTTTTTCAAACCTTTATAATCTGTATTCTGTCACTGTAGGAACCTCTTGTCACTATAAATAGAACCTACTGTCTTGATTACTCCACTGATGCTTGATCAACTGAATGAACTTCTTCAAGTGTAGTATAACTCAAAACGGTAGATTGACTTTGTCTTCTTTCTTTTCTAACAGATAATACAATTGAGATCCCTGTGACAGTACATATACTATTTACTATTACATTCTTGTTTAAGTTGACTTGAATCCTCAAAATACAAATAGGCTACATCATATGCCTTTCACGTGTGTTCTCTAATAGTATGATTTGAGTTCTCGAATCATTCAAAGGCCTGATTTCTCGACGAATTTCAAACATTTTTGAATTTTTTATTTAAAATTTTAATTCGCTCAAAAAAACATATTTTATTCAATTTTAAATTGGATAAACTACCAGCTATGGGTTACTACCTGCTTGAGTTATCGAATTAGCCATTCTTGACTTATCGAATAGTTGTTTTTCACTTATCGAATACCTGACTTGTCAATACAAAACATATATCTAATTGACAAATCAAGTATCTCATACTTATACAATTCCATAACTATTCCCTTCATTTCATTCGATTTCTCAAGCAAAATATCTAAAAACCCTAATTTCAAAGAGCTAAATTTCTTCTTCAACCTTTATTCTTTTCTATCTCTTCTATATCAATGGCAAACAGACAATTCAACCTTCCCCAAACCACCAACTTCATCGCTAATACCAGTGATGTTGAAGCACCTAATGCCATTTACAAGTGCTTCATGAAATGGATGTCAGAATCTTATATCAAGGATGCACTCACAGCCAACCCTACTCTGTATCAAGACATTCTAGAACAGTTTTGGGGTTCTACTGTTTGTGAGGTCAATGCTCTCGAGAATTCTACACTCTCCTACACCATCTACTGCAAGATTCAAGGAAAGGACATCACTATCACCATAGGGAACATGAATCAGGCACTAGGACTCCAACAAGAGGAATATGATTCAACGGCAACTGAAGTGGATTTGGTAGAATTCTTTGGGTTTATAAGGTACTCAAATGAGGTCAAGCTTGGGAACCTGAATAGAAAATTTTTAAGAAAGGAGTAGAGCTGTGTGTTTGCTACTCTTCTCCAAGTGTTTGCTGCAAGGAAGTCTAGTTTCGATCAAATCAGTGCACCAGTACAGCAGATAGGCTACTCTTTGGCTTATAGGAAGAAAATCAATGTTTGAAAACTGATAATGCAAGAGCTTTATGGGAGACTTGGCAACAACGCATCCAAGAGAGGTAATGATATCTTCTTCCCTTGTTTTATTCAATCTGTTCTGAATTATAGATAATTCTTTGATTGAATTACCTAGGATAGATAGAAATAGAATAGGCTATCCTAAATCCATGTTCAAACTCATTTTTTGAAATTTGGATACAAGGAATGATATGGATGTAAGACTTGAGATTACTCCTCATATGCAAGGAATCTTTGAGTCTTACCCCCACAACAAGCCTACATTTGATTCAAAATCTCAGTTAGCAAAGCCCAAGCTAGTAGAACAAATTGCTAACCCAAGGCCTGTTAACCAAGCACCTCAGCCAAACACAACTCTACCAAACACTGTGCCAACTGCATCATCCTCTCAAAAGGGTGATGCTAGTAAAAATGAGAAGAAGAAGAAGAAGAAGAAGAGAAAGCAAATTGCTTTTGAACATGTTAACAGAGACAACTTTAAATGCTAAATTAGGCTTAGAAAGTGAGGAACCTGTGTCACCCTTATAAAAGCCAAAGAAGAAGAAATCAAAGAAAACCACCTCTTCAGTCACACAAATGGCTGAAGTTGTAAAATCATGGGCAAACAGCTCACTAGATGTGCCCTCTCAACAGGGTGCATCTATATAATCAAGCATTCTCCCCAATGCACAATCTTGTAATGAGTCTGCACAAAGGAGTGATAAGTCTAGCACAACACTGAGTGGAGAGCACATCACACTTGAAACTCAATCTATTTCTAAGGAAGATTTGCCAAAATCTATTCTAAACCAAACTTCTTTCCAGAATATAATTCTCAAATTTCTTCACCACCTGCATCTCAAGAAATTGAGGAGCATGGCCTTGATCATCAAGAATCCTTTTTTCTTGATGAGCCAATGGATTCAAGTGACTTGGTGCATGACACCTTGTTCACCACCCAAGAACAACATTTAGCTGGTGAGGGAGTGCATGCTGGGGCACATCCTGATGACACCAATAAAAACATAGAGGTTCCACTAGTTTTCACTAGAGACTCTGTTCCTATGTCACCTAATGTTGTAATTCATCCCACTTCTGTGGAGACAACATTAAGAGAGTCTTTACATTCGGTTACAGAAGTTGCATCTGTAACTGAGGGATCTAGCTTGCCTAGTTCTAGCTCTGACTTTTTGTCACAATGGCTGAAGCCTATGCAACATGATAGTTGTTTGCACTAAATCACGCAAGCGTACGTGGTCACAAGTAATACAGATAGAAGTCAAGTTCGTTCCCACAGAGATCTTAGGTTTCAAATCAGTTTTGTACCTATGCAACAATGTATGGTTATTATGCACTGCTAAGACAATTAACAATATTAAGTTTTTACTAACTATAATTAACTAGGATACAAATTAACAAACTACAAATTACTAACTAATGAGAATTAAAATTGAATTACTTATATGCAAGAAAACATGGAATCCTAACTTCATTAAATACTTCGCTTAAATCTGACGCCTTTAATCTCTATATGCAATGGTTATGATATCTGATCGGACAACACGAAATAAGTACACGCTACCTCTCAGTATACGTATACCAAACTAAACATACATCCACAAAAGAGATAGAAGATGAATAGACACCAATTATGCTTAGACCCTATATGTCTATAGAATTTGAAAACATAACGGTTGAAGAACAAGTTATCCATAAAGATCACACAGGGCAGTATAAGTATTTTCATCTCACACCACAAATCATATTGATAAACAATTATGAACCTATGCTAGCATGGCAAGTTCTAAATCTCAAGATCCACTTTCACTTCACAAGAGATTAACAAATTAGATGTTCATGACGCATCTATCAATTAAGCATAACCATACGAGGATATCAAATATACATCACACACAGATCTTTAAGCAATCAAGATACTAAGTTCCATAAGTAAATCCGTTAGAATCCCATGACAACGATTAGTTCATAATTGAAATGCTCGTCATCATGGGATCTATTGAAACCATGATAGAAGACAAGATATGAAAGAAAGTAAGAATATTAATAAAAAAAGAGTTGAGAAAACAAATCTATGATACAAAAGATGAAGTAGATCAAGATCCGTTGCTTGTCACGAGCGTTGAATCCTTCTCTCCTTTTCTCCCTTGCAGATCTAAGCTATATTATGTACAAGATATCTAATTGTCTAATTCCTAATTGTCTAATTCTCTAATTTACAAGGGTTGGATGTGTTTATATAGGCACTCCATGTCTTGCCCAGCAAGAAATTGCCTTCTATTACAATTAG
This sequence comes from Saposhnikovia divaricata, assembly GCA_036435485.1. Classification (NCBI taxonomy): domain Eukaryota; kingdom Viridiplantae; phylum Streptophyta; class Magnoliopsida; order Apiales; family Apiaceae; genus Saposhnikovia; species Saposhnikovia divaricata. The sequence goes on along the minus strand of CM071597.1, from coordinate 57,451,227 downwards.
AATTCGATTAGGTACCAAAAACTGCCCAAAATACAATTAGAACTTGAAAAGGGCAAAACAGTAAATTCTCTGCTCCCATCAGTCTGCTTGTCGCGCAGATTGCGCCCACCACACGCAGCTTGCGCGCGTGGCTCCTGTCCTAAGTTGTAGAAAATCTTCCAAGCTTTGCGTGGACAGCTTACGTGTGACGCCCCCAAATCTGAGGTCAAAGATTCAGGTCGTCACGTCACCATCCAACCATATCATACCTGTATTAACTTTACAACTCAACAATACATCCATCCATACCTCAATCTTACACACAATCAAGTTAGAGCCTCAGAAACGATAATCAAAAGTAACACTAAATATTACAATTCATCTGTACAATCCAGAGTCTTACGCACTTCCACTTATACAGCTATCTATTACAGTTGAAAACCTATCCGACTTACTCTGGAGTATTTATCAGGAACTAAATCATCTCCGGGGTAATTCTTCTACTCCTCTTCTGCTGGTGCGGAGTTAATCGGCCAAATTCTTCCCTTTCTGAAAAGTTTTTATAAAGAAAGAATGAGCTACATAATGCTCAGCAAGTTCACCATTTTGTAAAATAATAATGTGGTTTATTTCGAAAACATTCCCAACTATATGGGTATATATCTCAGATTTCAAAACAGAATTGGACAATGTATATGTCTGAGTTTGAATAAAACATCTATACTCACTAAGGAGCTTTAGAATAACATATGAACCCTTTATAAGGTTCCCATTTCAATATATCTCAAGTTTGAAAATATATACATATGAGTATATCATTTTCGGAAAAACACTCTACGATTCACATACTGTACAGGGAATACATCATTGCAAACCTCTTTCATTCCATTAGCTTAGAAGGTTTCTCATACAAAAACATTTCATTCTTTGAAACAATTGCAAGAGTGCACTAACACGTGCCAATCTTTATAGAAAATCTTGCAGTTCTAGATACTGCACGATGTCAATATTTTCTCATCAAAACCACACTGTCGGCAACTTGGCACTTAGGCCCAAGAAGCAGTGTTTGAGTATTTTTCCAAAGTGGAGGATGGGACCGGAAGAAAACATAAAAACCTGACAAGGATTGACGATGATCAGTCGCCACATCCAAGCCCAATAATCCGCGGGTCTTCTCTACCGCTAGAAGGATAGAAACTACATCCGTAACTATCCCCGGGTGAAAACTACATCCGTAATCACCCTCGATGAAAACTACATCCGTAATCATCCTTCGGCAACACCTGGGCCGGAATAATAATTGATGGACCGCCTGGCTCACGGCCGCTTACACATCCCGGGAATCGTTCGTCAACGGTTCCCACACCTGCCAGAGTCCCTTTTTCTTTTTTCTTTTGAAAACTTGATTTTGATTGAAAACAGAGTAATTGAGGTCCGACATCAGTCGACCGATGATTCTTGAAATCATACAAGAAGCGAACCTGACCGGGGGTTTTCGAAAATGTTTTGAGTTCGAAAGAGTTCGAGTTTGAAAGTATTAAATGTATCTTGGATTGACTTCATCTTTGAAATAATGAACAATAATTAATAAATAATATTTTAAGATTTAATATTAATAATTAATAAAATAATTATTCGATAAAATAAACTTTAAATCCAAGATAGGGTTTCGAGTATTTACGAAGATATGAAAATAATTACTTGAGTATACGATACTCCCCGAATGACCCTTCGGGTTTTCGCAATCTAGTTACGATATAATAATATACCGCTCCCCGATCAATAGTATATACGGACCGCTACGACCTCTATTGCTAGAGTCGTTGTCCGAGGAAAACATTTCAATCTAAGTTCAAGGGGTACAAACATATATGTACTTATACAATCTCAATTGCATCAATACTTCGATAAACATAACATTTGATATGACTGAAAACTACAAACACAACAATGAAAGTCCTTGTATATGTAAGTTTTGAAAAGTAAATTTGCCTTGGTGTGGTTGGGGTGGTCGAGCGTGCGGAGTGGAATGATCTATACATAAGCAATAACCGCTCGTTAGTACCTTAACAATATCTCTTTAATTGCGGGGTTTTAGGGGGTACGAAATTAACTTAATGACTTCGTCTTATGACACTCGAGCCCCGCTATAGGTTCATGTCATCACTCGATTACGCTCATCACTTATTCGACTTAATTTAGTTACCATATCCGAGTCATGACCATTACCCCTAGAATTATACTCCACTTAACGACTTTTTCCCTTGCGCGAATTTTACTCTATCATTTTTATAAAATTGAAAAATTCATATTTTAATCCAATTCTTTTTGGGTAGCCTTCACCACTGCATTTCCTAGCTTCTCAAATTTTTCCATGATCCCACATAAATGTTTAGGGGTTTAAACAAGGTTCACAAGGGGGTCACTTAGTGCAGTCCGGAATCCAGAAACACATTTTACTTCTCCGGCCATAACTTAAAATATATACATCACCTAGTCATGAACCTTATATTTTCAGAAACTACATTCAAATACCTTTCCAACAATATATGGTAGGACCTCAGGGGACAAGATTTGGGGGTTCAAAACCATGTTACAAGTCAGGTCAAGTTCCTGGAAAAACTCAGCATGTTTGTTTCACTTAAATCAACCAAGATTCTTACTTCCACAACACAACCAACATCTAATTCACCTAGTTCATGCTTTATAACATTCATGGATATACATATACTAACCACAATCATAAAAATCACAATCACAACACTTAAACTCAAGATCTATATCATCCACCACTTATACAACCAAGATTAACACCAATACACATGGATCTATCACCAAACATCATAAACACTGCATGGCCAAGAGGGGTTAGGGATTTTATACCTTCTTGAGTACCTAGGAGCCTTGGGTAAGCCTTAAAAAACTCAAGAACACCTTGAATAAGCTCCTACTATCCTTATAATCCAAGATCTATAAGAAAAACTTAACATTGTTACTATTCACAATAACTATAACAATTAATATCTTGAAATTTAATGGATGAAAGGGCTGGGAAATCTTAGTATACCTTTCTTAGATGATGTAGGGAGCCTAGGAATTATGCCTTGAATTATGAGTGAGGAGAAATGGAAGAAGGAAGAAATTTTCTTCCTTGGTTGAAGCTTGGCTGAGAGCTTTTCTTCAAGGGGGGGGGAGAGCTTTTTAGTGTTTTGATTTTTTGTGTTTGGTTGAATAATTGTAAAGTAGTTGGGTGATACATATTAGTGTATGTATATGCATGGTACAAGTCTAGGTATGGCCTCCTTGTACTCTTGTCTCCTCCTTGGAAAAAGTAGTAACTAGTTACTATTCCTCTTATCCACTTGGTTTAACTAGTTTGCTTTTCCTAACTACTTAGTTGCATGGGACTTGCATGCAATACTACTCCTTGTATCATTATTCCTCCACCAACGCTTGTCACTTAATCTTTAATTCGTATCGTATCTTAATCAATCTCTCGTAATAATATTTTGACGCGTAGAGATTTCCCTAGTAATTCCTTAAGTACTTAATTGTGTAAATTCCTCGAATGTCCATAATTCCTCGTCATAATCCTTAATAAATCTTTTAATACTCTAATCATTCTCAAATCCCAAGTTTATAAATCTTACTAACAATAAGACTCTTGCCCTCAACAATCTTCTCTTTTATCTTACATAGTGAATGTAACAACATAGTTTCTCAGACAATCAATTCCATTAAACAACAGGGATGACTAGAAAGGTTCCAAATTGACAATGTCACATGATATTAAATAAAAGAAAATATTGCAAAAATTAGGATTCTTACATTACGGGCCTCAAACGGACTTATAGAACTCCAGATATGGCCAAAACAGTGTAGACTGCGCAACCTTCCCGGAAAATCCGAATTTTAATCAATTAATTCTCCAAACACGATAGAAGCATCAACCATAATCGATATTCTTGAAAATCTGCACAACTAAGCAAAACACATCAAAACTACAATAAACTTGAGTCCAAGACAATCAATTTAAGCCGAATCGAAGAGATCCAAGTGGATATAAATCCACTTATCAATAGTGCTTCAGGATCACGGTCTGTTCCATAACAATTGACAGTTGAAGCACTCCAAAGCTTAATTGTGGATCAGATTCCTGAGTTTATAAAGATAGCCCAAAACCTGGTCACATCAAACCTCTCCAATCCTGATTATGAAGCCATTCTTCTGTGCCATAAAGAAGATATGGAGTTATAAAGAGAAAATATTATTGATGAAGGTGAAAGAGATGGTAATATTGATGCTTGGATGCAAGGGAGTGGTAGTGTCTCTCTAGATGAAGCCCTTCAATTTCTGAGAGAGGAATATCTCACTACACTGAGTTTAAATGCAAAAACTCTATCCGCTACTGAAGTCTATAAAGTTGTGAATGATGCATATAAAGGGATCTTGAATGATGCATATAAAGGGAGCTTTGAATGATGCATATTGACAAGGCTGTCGCGTGCCTATCAAATTTATAATTATCTAACAAACCTCCTAACTATGTAGTAGGGTAAGTAAGAGTCGATCCCAAAGAGACAAACGTACCAATCACTAGTTATTCTTGATTTAATTCGGCTAAGCAAGTAACACAATGAATTTTGAGAAAGTATTAAACTAATTTTATACTAAAGAGAATTGTGTTTGTATTAATCAAATATTAAAAACATCCAGGATTAAGTGTCCCCACTAGTATGAATTAATGCAATCGTGAATTCCCTCCCCAATTAATCGTATACTACTCAACAGGAAAGATGCGCCCTATAAATACCAATAACCTCTCTCGAGTATTAATGGCTTCTCTTAAAATACAATCAAACCTATTCTCATGGTATCATGCAATTTAGAGACATTAAACATAGCATCCTAATTTCCTAACAATCCATTCTACCTATTCTCATGGAGAATTTCATGTTCTTATTGGATAAATCACAACCATCTAAATCCAACTCTCATTGATAAATAGATATTGGTTCAAACAATACACACAATCACGTCTAATTTGTAATTGCTAATTAAAACAACTCAATAAGCAAGAGCAATTAAACAATCAATTTGGGGGAATCGGGAGATTCACATATCAATCATAACTAGGGTTCTACTTAACCCTAGATTAGTTATCTACTCACACATAATTGAATTAACAAAACAAGAATTATAAATTGAACACATAATTAAAAGAATAGAGACAAACCTTTAATCTTCAAAGAAAAATAAAAGTTCTCCCACAAATCTCCAAAAGATGTTTACAAAGTTATCAAGTGTATAATAAGTTTTCGATCCCTGAAATAATACCCTAGATGTGTTTTTATAGTGCTATAAGTCTAAGTACTTGCCTTAATTAAAAAGGCCCAACAGGAAATAAGAATGTGACGCCCCCAAATCCACTACTTGTAGACTTAGGTCGCCACTTACCGTCAATACCTGTCTTATCCAAAATACAATACCATTCCTGAAAAACATGAAGGTTTTGTCATACAACAGTGGTTCCATTCCACAAGTCCAAGCATCGACAAGTCTTAGAATTATTACAACATATAACTGGTACACACGATGTCAATATACACGTCGAAAATAGGCTGAAAGGCATATGACTCAGCCTATTTGTAGTTCGAGGATCCTAATCCAATTAAACTAGATTGTAATAAGTAAATAATATCAACTGTCACAGGAATCTCACAAGATGATAATCGTCAGAAGAAAAATCAACAAGTCAATCTATAGTTTTGATGTTTTACACTGGAAGAAGATTCAGATATCTGATCAGGCCTCAAGGTAGCATTGAAACAAGTGGATTCATTTTCGAAGACAGAGATTTCTATTAGTGACAAGAAACAATTTCAGTACCGAATGATTGATGAGAGTGAAGAGTATAAAAGACCACAGTGTTAAAAGTCACGATGAAGAACAGAGATTGGAGTTAGTCGTTCATGAACCAGACAGTACATCGAACGTCAACATCATGCCAGTGTATGTTCCTTATTATAATTACGTGGTTTTCAGCGGAGTATTGACTATTAAAGAATTTATATTAATTCTATTTTAATTGATTAAGTCAAGTAATTAAGTTAATAAATAAATTAATTCTATCAGAATTAATATATTTGTTAAAATGATTATTAGATTAATTAAATAAGAATTAATATGGAAAAGAATTAGTTAGTTAAATGATTTTTTATAAGTCATTTAATTAATTATAAACTGAAAAATATGAATGATATAACTATCAAACTGATAGTTATACCGATAGTCATATTCAGTTAAATGGAGATAGTCATATTCAGTTAAATGGAGATAGTCATATTCAGTTAAATGGAGATAGTCATATTTCATTCAATTGGTAAGTTATACCGAATGTTATATTCATTTGGTAAGTCATACCGAATGTTATATTGACTATTTAAGTTATACCGAAAGTTATATTTAAGCTGGACAGTCATATTACATTGATTTGATAGTCATACCGATTGTCCTATTAATGTAAAATGATTGTCATATCAGTTTAAATCAAATAGTATGACTATGGCTGTGTATATAAGGCAGAAGAGTGCAGAAAGAACAGAACAAGTCGAACCAAACACAAGAAATTCACACAGCAGCCTATTTCTCTCTCTCTCAAGCTCAAGAACACCTACAAGTTTAATTCTGTAAATTCAAGTTCATCTCAGTTGTAATATCCTATCCATTGGAACTTGTTTACTTGTGATTCTTGTACTACTAGCGAATTAAGTTTCCTAGTTCACAAATTGATATCTTGATTTTATTAACTAAATTAGCAAAGTTCATGTTGAATTTTCTAATTAGTTATTAATCACTTGATAATCATTTGGACTGATTTTGTAACACCCCTCAAGTTAATATATTGTTATATTCAACTTGAAATTTGTGTTATATTATTCCGCACAAAAATATTCGTTTAAGGCAAAATTATTTAACGAATAAATTTTGAGAAAATGGTATAGATTGTATTCAACCCCCCCCCCTTCTACAATCTTAACGGACCTAACAATTGGTATCAGAGCCTATTGATTGATACACAAATCAAGATCCTATTTTTACTCAATCAAAAATTAAGCTCGAATTTTTAACTCTCTTAAAAATTCATCATGTCTGCCAAAGGCAATGTCAAAATTCCTATCTTTAATAAAGATAATTATGATATGTGGAAAAACAAAATGGAGTTATTTCTTGATGTAGCAAACCCAAGTTTTTTGTGGGTTTTGGAAAATGGACCAGCAATTCCCATGCAACATGATGCTGAAACAGTTGTAAATGGAACTGTAACAGTCCCTGCCAGATCCTATCCAAAGGACATTGAGAACTATACCTCTGAAGATAAGGAGGCAGCTGGATTGGATAAAAATTTGAGACTCATTCTGTTGGATTCCCTAGATGCTGTAATGTATAGCCATGTGAGAAATTGTAAAACTGCTAAGCACATCTGGGAAACTATTGAGGTCATTAATGAAGGGACTGATGAAGTCAAAGAAAATAGACTGCAAATTCTAACTTCTGAATATGAACACTTTAGAGCTGGCCCTAATGAAGGCATTCAGGAAGTGTTCGAAAGGTATAACAAGATAATCAACAACTTGCAAGTTCATGGCAAGCATTATACTCAGAAGGAGATCAACATGAAGTTTTTACTAACTATGCCTACTCACTTGGAACATAGAATTACTGCCATCAGAGAATCTAGAGACTTGACTCAGGTTGCTCTTGAAAGGCTGTTTGGTGTTCTGAAAACATATGAATTAGAACAAGTACAGCAAAAGGAATTCTATGGCAAAGGCAGGATGGCAAATTCTTCTACAGCTTTAGTGGTTGAGGTTCCTAAGGAAGTGGAAACTAAGGTGGTTCAACCTATCAGTTTCAACAAGGAACAAACTGAAGTAGAACTTGGCCAAACACCAGCTACTCAGGATGGTGGAGAATTTTATTCACTTGAAGAGCTGGATCAATTGGAAGATGAATCTATGGCAATGATGGTGAGACAATTTAGTAATTTCAGATTCAGAAGAAATCCAAAGTTCAGGTTTAAGTCAAATAACAGGTTTCAGAGAGGAGGTTCTTCATCCTCTAGTAACAGGGGAGGTTATAAAACTGGAACTGTTGACAGAAGCAAAATCCGTTGTTTCAATTGTAATGAGTTGGGACATTTTGCTACTGAGTGTCAGAAACCCAAGCAAGCACAGAAGAAAGATTATGCTTCTGAAAAGAAGAAAAGTGGAAGAGCTTATGTGGCTGCTGATAAAAGCTGGGATGATACAGATAGCGAAGATGAAGAATATGGAAACTTTGCGTTGGTGGCAAATGCTGAATCTTCAACTTATTATACCACTCCGGTAATTCTTACTGATGCTCAGTTAATTGGTAGTTTACGTCTTTCCTTGAATAATGCAGAAAGAGGGTACGAGAGAATAAGTCTTGTTAACACTAATCTTGAAAATCAAATGCTAGATTTAAAAAAGGTACAGGTTAATCAAGATAAGAATATAGAAGAAATAGCTCGACTTAACTGCAGAGAAATGGGTCTAGGAGAATACATGTCAAAACAACTTGATAAGATTGCTGAACAAGAAATCACCATTAGGGAACTTGAAACACAGGTTAGAGCGTGTTATAATTCTGTTAAAGTTTCTAAAGATTTCTTCAACAAACAAGCATTAGAACAAACTGTAGGAATAGGATTTGATTACAGTCAAGCTGTTGGTTCTTTGAGTAATCATTCCCCTAATTCTATACCAGCTAAAGAAAGAGGTATACCACATATTCTCAAGAATGTTGAAAAACCAATGTTTACAAAATCTGATGCTGGTCAACCAGATATTAGTTCTATGGTTATACATGAAGAAATGAGAAATGAGGATGCTGCAAATGGCACAGTTCTTGTTAAGAATAAATGTGTTAAGAATAAAACTGCTATGAACCATAATACAAAGAATGTGTCATCCAAGAAAAATGTCACAGTATTTGTTAAGGCTAAATCAGTTGAGGACGTTAACACAACAAATGTGTCACCCAAGAAAGATGTACCTAAAGTACCAGTCAAAGTTGTTGAATCAGCTAGTACTTCTAAGACTGGATTAGGTAGTAACAAGACAAAGCAGAAAAATACCATGCCTACTATTAACTCTAATCATAAAGCATGTGGTATTATCAATTGTATATCTTGTGCTTTTAACAATATGCGTGCTTATTTTAATGGTAATTATGCATGTGTTAAACAGAATGCTCCTCGACAGCACATGAACAGGAACAATAATGTTCGATCTAAGACTGCTTTTCCTCCTCAAGTTAGGAGAGAGACATTTGCACCTAAGACTAAACAAAAGATTACCAAGAATGTCTACCAGGTCAAATGTCCAGTCAATGACACAAGTGTTACTGCTGGGAGAGAAACATGGATACCCAAGATTAAACAAAAGATTTTCAAATCTGTTTATAAGGTTAAATGTTTATTGACTAAAGAGGTTAAACTTAAAAATGTTGTTTTGCCTGACAAAGGTCAATACTTTAAATACGCAGGACCCAATCAAATTTGGGTCCCGAAGAAGGTTTAACTCATTTGTCATTGCAGGGTATTGAACAGGTTGATCGGATAACCTGGATCTTGGACAGTGGATGTTCAAGGCATATGACTGGAGATAGAGCCCTGCTGACAAATGTGGTGGAGAAGGTCGGCCCAGTAGTTACCTTTGGAGATAACAGCAAAGGTAGAACTGATGGATATGGCAGACTTGAAGCTGGAAATGTTATCATTGATGAAGTTTCTTTTGTGAAAGGACTTGAGCACAATTTGCTCAGTGTCAGTCAATTCTGTGATAAAGGTTATGAAGTTCATTTCAACAAGAAGAATTGTCTAATTTCACACAAGAGACATGATAAGCCACAACTGACAGGAGTTAGAAAAGGCAATCTGTACGTAGCCAATATGAATTCAGGAAGCACTGAAGAAGTCACTTGCTTCTACACTAAAGCATCTAATGATGAGAGTTGTCTATGGCACAAGAAACTTTCTCATCTTAATTTCAAGACAATGAATTCTCTGGTCAAAAGAGAATTGGTGAGAGGTTTGCCTTCAATGGAATTCACTCAAGAAGGACTGTGTGATGCATGTCAAAAGGGCAAGCTAAAAAGAGCAAGTCACAGGAGCACTGATACATCTTCAATAACTGAACCATTACAATTACTTCATATGGATTTGTTTGGTCCAGTTAATGTGATGTCTATGTCAAGGAAGAGATATGCTCTAGTGATTGTTGATGATTTTTCAAAATACACATGGGTTCTGTTTTTGAATTCTAAAGATGAGACTCCACAACTGGTGATTGATCACATCAAGTTAATTGAGCGAGATTCTACGTATCCAGTGAGAGCTATAAGATCAGACAATGGAACTGAATTCAAGAATGCAGTTCTAAATGACTTTTGCACTGAGAAGGGTATAACCAGACAATATTCAGCTCCAAGAACTCCTCAGCAAAATGGGGTAGTGGAAAGAAAGAATAGAACCTTGATTGAAGCTGCACGTACTATGCTAAGTGAATCAAGGCTTCCATTGTACTTTTGGGCTGAAGCCGTCAATACTGCGTGCTATACCCAGAATCGAACTCTAATCAATAAAGATCAAATGAAGACACCCTATGAAATTATGGCTGATAAGAAACCTTCACTCAAATACTTTCATGTATTTGGGGCAAAATGCTTTGTGCTTAACGAAGGTGATGATCAAGGTGGTAAATTCGATACCAAAGCATTTGAAGCAATTTTTATTGGTTATTCAATGAGAGCATACAGGGTGTATGTGATTGATGAACAGAAGATGATGGAAAGTGTCAATGTAACATTCGATGACACTAAACTCCCTAGTATCCAAATTGAGAATCCATCTGAGAATCTATCTTTCGATGACATGACAGATACAGATTCAGATGATGACAATGCACCTGAGATTTTTGCTGATGCTAATGACAACAATGATGATCAGGGTAATGGTGATGAAATCAATGATAGTAGTCAAAATTCCTCTGACTCTAATAATCAATCATCATCTAGTCAACCTGGCAACAACTCAGGGGGAGAAAATGAAGGGTCAACTGGTCACACACAACATCCCAATGAAGGTCAAGGAGAATCATCAAGATCTAATCTTCCCAGACAGACTGTTTGGAATAGAGCTCATCCTTTTGAGTTAATCATTGGTGATCCAGTTGTTGGTGTAAAGACTAGGGGTGTTCACCGGACCGCCCACACCGCACAAACCGCCCACACCGCACCAAACCGCACCACACCTCGCGGTTTTTAATTTTCGTGGTGCGGTTGCGTGTTGAATATTTGACAAACCGCGCAGTGCGGTGCGGGTTGTGGTTTAATATGTATATAGTGCGGTTCAAACCGCACCGCACCGCAATTATATATATAATATATATATATATATATATATATATATTATATATAATTTATATACTGACTTTTTAGTAAATCACTAAATCAATTGGGTTTATTTTAGCCCATTATACAAATTTATTTCAGCCCAATCTGAATCCATAATCGATTTAGATTATCCATATTCCAAAATCCAATTCCATCATATCTAATTATCTATAGTCTATACAGTATATGCCCTAATTCTATCTAATTCAGTTCTATACGCTCTTCAAGAGCGGCTCTTGCGCCTCCCTCACCTCGACACCTCCTATCAGACTATTATCAAGTATCAAGTATCAACCCTAATTGGCTAATTGTATCTCAGATTCGATCTCGACTTCTCGATTAAAGTAAGTGTATAACTGTAAATTTTTCTTAGATTTTCTTTCTCAGTTTAAATCATTTACATACATAGCAAGTCTAATTGTCTATATGTATATTGTATCTTGTTTACAGATGGAACAAAACTCGTAATCTGTTGATACTCCAGCGAGGCAACATCTTTCACAAACTTTTGAGTCGACGACACCTTCATCGCAAACACCTTCAGCGCAAACACCTTCAACGCAGCCAACAAAGCCACCAAAGGTACCTTCTAAGAAAACAAATAGGAATGAATCTGATGTTTGGGATCACTTTACTGTTAATAAATCCGACCCATCAAATTCCAGGGCTATATGTAACTATTGTGAAAAGGATTATGCTGGTGGTACTCGAAAGCAAGGAACTAGTACTCTTAGGTATCATCTGATGAACCAATGTCCAAAGTATCCATACAGATTAGAGGATAAAAAACAGAAACTTTTGTGCTTTAAAAAATAAGAGGGTTGTAGGTCTGAAAGTGTTGGTGGTAACAATACATTCAATTGTTCAGTACTGTTTAGAGTTGACACTTTATATGTTTAGAGTATATGTTTAGAGTTGCAAGTGTGCAGTGTGCACTGTTGACCAGTGAAGGTGGTGTTATTAATTTCATAAATCACCTCCTCCATCTCCAAGTATGATAAAGCAAGTGTATCCGAAAGTTGAATAATGCTCTGCTGGGAAACATGCTTCTGCATCTGCATGCTTTTAGTGTTGATTTTTTTAACTGTTAAACCACACTTTTCTTGTTAAACATGCTTGTTTCTGAAATGTTCATTTTGTTTATAATTATAAACACTGTTGATATTCAGTAATGTTCTGCAGCTATTACTCATACCGAGCTTTTATGGATTTTGGGTTTCCAGATATTTCATCTCTCGAGAGGTAATGAAGTCAAAATTTAACTGATGAAACATTATACTTTTTGTGTTTATTTTGACTTCTCTTGAGGCCATGTAATCACTATTTGCTCTCCAAGCTGTAATTGTAAAGTTTAAAAGGGCTAATTCAGTCTGGTCCTTTTCACAGCCGAAGTAACTCCTTAATTTTGAACATTGCATTCCCACATAGTTGATATTTTTCCAATGGTTTTCATACTTCATTAACATGAAGTCAAGCCATCATATTCTCATGTTTTTTTTAATGTACAACATATTATTATATAAAGTCGTACGTGCATGGTTTTCTGACCATGTGAAGATTTTGTTTGTATGATATGTTAAATAACACTTGAATATCTTAGTGTACCTGATCCTTTTCAACTTGCAGGCCTTTGGATGGACTCCTCAAGAGGGTAAACTGCATATGGTTAATGATTAGTGAAGAGCTAAAATACCAGAGGGTCACTTGGCATCATCCTGGAATCTCCTTTACCTCTCTTTTCTTTTTCTTTCTGCTTCAACAATTATCTTTCTCCAGAGGAGGCTATATAATTATTTCATGATTACAAGTCTCGTTTGTAACTTTTATATTCATAAATACTTCTAAGAATTGTTTCAGTTTTATTGTTTAACTAAAATTTGTAATTTTTATTGTGACTTTAAGTTTTGCAATATATTTTGTTTTTCAGTTTTGCAATTTATTGTAATTTTTATATTCACATTGTTAGACCGCAAAGACCGCATGAACCGCACCGCACCACACCGCATTTTCGTGGTGTGGTTTGTGCGGTTTTAATGTTACGCGGTGCGGTCGTGGTTTGAAATTTTAACCAAACCGCATATGCGGGTTGGTCTGTGGTTTTAGAGATAAACCGCACCGCCCGCACCGCGAACACCCCTAGTAAAGACTATAAGAGCTCTTCAGAATCAATGCAATTATTCAGGGTTTCTATCTGAAATGGAACCTAAGAAAATTGAAGAAGCTCTTTCTGATCCTGATTGGGTGATTGCTATGCAAGATGAACTCAATCAATTTAAACAACAAGAAGTTTGGAAGCTGGTACCCAGACCTACAGACAGACCAGTAGTTGGCACAAGGTGGGTATTCAGAAACAAACTTGATGAAGATGGCACAGTGACGAGAAATAAAGCAAGACTGGTAGCAAAGGGTTACTCCCAATCTGAAGGCATTGACTATGATGAGACCTTTGCTCCAGTGGCTAGACTTGAGGCCATAAGAATATTCTTGGCATTCGCAGCATTTTCAAACTTTAAAGTTTATCAAATGGATGTCAAGAGTGCTTTCTTGAATGGCAAGCTATATGAAGAGGTTTATGTAGAACAGCCCCCTGGCTTTGAAGATCAGGATTTAATTGACTATGTCTACTTCCTTTTCAAGGCTGTCTATGGTCTTAAGCAAGCACCAAGGAAATGGTATGACACTCTCTCTGAATTTTTACTTGAAAATGATTTTGTTAGAGGTGTCATAGACAAAACTCTCTTTACAAAGAAACATAAGAATGATACAATTATAGTCCAAGTCTATGTGGACGATATAATATTTGGGTCTACTAATGATCTTTTGTGCAAGAAATTTGCGAAGTTAATGCAGGGTAGATTTGAAATGAGCATGATGGGTGAGTTGAAGTTCTTTCTTGGATTGCAAATAAGTCAAAGGACAGATGGAATATTTATCTGTCAATCCAAGTATGTCAAAGAGCTTCTCAAGAAGTATCAAATGGAGGACTCTTCTTCAGCAAAGACACCATCATCCACAGCTATCAAATTTGGAGCATGTGAAAATTCTGTCAAGGTAGATATCACAAGCTACAGAGGTATGATAGGCTCATTACTTTATCTTACTGCGAGTAGACCTGATATTATGCATGCTACGTGTTTGTGTGCAAGGTTCCAATCGGATCCTAGAGATGTTCATCTCATTGCTGTTAAAAGAATTCTGAGATATCTTAAGGGTACGCCTAACCTAGGCATCTGGTACCCTAAAGATTCTGGTTTTAATCTTGTTGGATATACAGATTCTGACTATGCAGGAAGTGTTGTGGATAGAAAAAGCACATCTGGGAGTTGTCAATTCCTAGGTGGTAGACTAGTTTCCTGGTACAGCAAGAAACAACAGACAGTTTCCAATTCAACGGCTGAAGCTGAATATATAGCTGCTGGAAGCTGTTGCGCACAGATTTTGTGGATCAGGAATCAGCTGAGAGACTATGGCTTTGTGCTTGATAAAATTCCAATTTTATGTGATAATACAAGTGCCATAGCAATCTCTAACAATCCTGTGCAGCACACAAGGACAAAGCATATTGACATCAGGTATCATTTTATTCGAGAGCATGTCATGAATGGTACCGTGGAGTTATTTTTTGTACCCACGGAAGAACAAACAGCAGATATTTTTACTAAGTCTCTTGACGAATCCACATTTACCAGAATTGTTGGTGAATTGGGTATGTTAAACAGTCCTAGTAATTAAACTAGTTAATATCTGAGGTTTGATTTTTTAATAAGTTACAAGTGATTGATGTGTTGATATTTGTTGTTAAATCACTTGTATACTTATTTTATCAACTTATAACCTTGCTTATTTCATCTTAAATCATTGTTATTATCTTCTGTACATATTTTTAATTACTTATTATATTTTTAGATTAATTCATTTTCTTTGAAAATATTTTTCTTGAATTTTACAAGCTGTAATTTATGAGAAATCTATTTTTCTTGAAAATGTTATTGTTTTTAATTCAGTTTGATTATTTTTGTTGTTTAAATAAATCATAGTTTCTTTTAGAATAATTTTCTATATGGAAATTGTTTTATTAGAAAATTTATAGATTTATTAACTCATCAGAAATAATTATGTAAATATATAGTATAATTATTTTGTTTTATTTTATTTTGTTTTATTTTATTTTGATTTGTAATGTTTGTCCTTCTGTTATTAATGTTTGATTTCGTAAAAGGGACTACATATGATCATTTTTATAATTTTTATTAGGTTTTATAATTTTAGTATAAATTAATTTGCTATTTTTTGATTATGTAAATTATTAATGTAATTTTCTTGATTTAAATTCTGTTAAATAATCTGTTGTTAGTTAGTTATATTAGTAGATTTGTTAAAATATAACTATCGGTATAACAATCTTCTTGATTGTTATATTCGAATGTTTGATTAGTTATATTAGTGTTAAATAATGTAATATAACTTAGAAATAACTTAGATATAACTTTGTTTTTGTTTTTGTTTAAATATAACTGTTAAAATAATTGATAGTTATATTGAGTGTTTTAACAGTAATATAACTATCGGTATAACTAAGATTTGATTGTTATATTGAGTGTTTATTCGGTAGTTATATTAGATATTAACAGCAATATAACTTACAGTGCCTAGGGTAGTCATATTACGTTTTATACGTAATATAACTATCGGTATGACTATCACCCGATAGTTATATCACAGTTATTTCACATATAATAACTAAGTTATATTTTGACAGTCATATTCAATAGTTATATTGTTGCTCTAGTTACTCTCTCGCGTGTTAAGTCACCGAGAACTTAATATACACACATATACACACGAATTCAAACGAATTGCTGTCCAAATTCTGCCTCAAATCTTACTCAAAACACGTTTCTAAGGATCTTTCTTGATTACCCAGTCTATAATCTTCATAATCAAGGTTGAAAATGTAAGATTTGATCGAGTTTTGAGTTTTTGAGATTGAAAAATTTCGAATTTTTGATCTAAAAATCCGAACAATTGGTTGTGATTTTGTAAAAACTAAAAATACATGTGTGTTTGTATTACAATCAAGATCATTGTCTGAATTTTTCAGAATTTTTGATAGAGATTTTGATTTTTCGAATTTTTTAATTATTAATTAATTCGAATTTTGTAATTTAATTGGGTTAAATTGTTGAATTTTGCAGATTTACTAATTTTAATCCCTGATTTGCAATGGCTGGTGCTTATAATAACTTTGAACTTGTGAATCACAATTATATTGGATACTTTAATCCCGAGGATTGCCCAGTGGATCGGTTCAAGTCCTGGATAAAGTTTCTAAATGAGCAAAATCTCTGTAGTCACTCTATAACTGCAAATGTTCCAATGAAATTTGGTCCACTCAAATTAATGTGTACTACAGCTGTCTCAGATGAAAGATCGTTTTCATTCGATTTTAATGGCCAGACATATACAGTGGATGAATCTGTCTTCAATGCTGCTCTGGGACTTCCAACTGAACGATTTCCTGAATTGCCTTCAAATGATGAGTTGACTCAATTTTTCACAAATATCAACTATCATGGTCAACTGAATCTGAAACGACCACTCAAAAGCAATCTGGTTCAAGAATGGAATATCTTCTTCGAGATAATAGCAAAGGTGTTTGCTAATTCTACAAAGAGCAACAATACTGTCATCACAGGTATGTTACAGTCAATTGGTTTCGCTATTGCTCACAATAGAAGAATCAATTTTGGCAGTTTAATATGGCCTATTCTGTTGAATCGATTGAAGAAGGCTACAAAGAACTTTGGAAAAGGTAAACCGGTTAAGTGTCATTATCCTCGATTTTTGACACTAATTTTTAATCATCTAATGCCTAAGGATCAACCTGCTCCGTTTCCAAATGATCGAATTCAATGGTCTGGTAAACCAAACAAGAAGTTCTACACCAGGCTGGACACTTCTAAGGTCTTGTTGCATGTTCCTGTAGTCATAACACCTTATATGTCTACATACATACATTTGCCAAATGTCATGCCACAGCCAGATGCTGAAGTACCTTTAGTTCAACAAGCTCCACAGCCTGAAGCAGAACAAGTTCCAGTACCTCAACCTGATTCTGAACCCTTGAATGTTCTTGAACATCAACTTCCAGTGGATCAACACACTCAGAATGAAGATGATGTACATGTCAATGATCAGGTATTCGACTCAACTCCACTACAATCTCAATATCTTTCTGGTAGTCAAATGATTGTGAGAAGTGACCAAGGGGTTGTAGATCCACAACCTTTATCCCAGGTCAATGCACCAAACACTGATCCTAAATTCTCCAAACACTATCGTAGAAAGAAATTGTCATTCAAGAGAGCTATTCCCAGTAGTGATAGTGTGAGTGAAATAAGTTTGCCATCACAAAAGAAAAGTAAAACCATGTCAAAGGCAATCTTAAACCCATTCATTCCTTCAAGCTCACCCCTGTTACTCACAATGGGGGAAGATATTTTTGCAAATGAAGCTGAAAATATTGTAATGCAAGTGGAGCAAGTTACAGTGCCTGCCATTGTTACGGCAGAAGAACCTTCACAGGTTGATCGGGATTTGCGAAATCCCATTGCACCACCACTGACCTTCCAAGAGGAGGCTAGGGTGATCTCCAGTGCAGGTACAATGGATGCAGCTAAGGATAATGAGAGGAGTGATGTGAGAATTACTTCAAATCTGAGTGAAACACCAGCACGTGAGGTGAGTGATACTCAGAGAGCTATTGAAATGAGAGCACACAATGACACATACACTTTATCTCTCATTACTCAATTAAATCAGATGAAAGAAAGTCTAGCTCAAGCTGAAGAGGACAACAAAAACTTGAGGTTTGATATGGACAACATGAGAACTATCTTCAACAACAAAATCAATGCACTGAAACTCTCTCAACAACAAGCAGTTGAAGACTCTGGAGATGTCACAGTGGCTCAAGATCTTATTATCTCATCTATGGCTAATCAAATTGAAGATCTTCATAACAACATAAATGAAAATCATTTAACCACTGAACATCGTCTCAGTCAGATTGAAAAGCAAAGTGATGATCAAGCAAAGGGGTTAAGACATTTATATAATATCATCAGCAGAACTCACTCACTTACAGCAGAAGAGAAGAAATTCTTCGGAGGTAGTGATGAAAGTGACCCTGGAGCTGGAACAAGTCACAAGACTGTAGAGGATTCCTCAACTAAGGGGGAGAAATCTAGAGGGGGAGCAAGTGCAAGTTCAAGTAAAGAAAAATTTGAAGATAGGAGTGAAGGGAAGAAGACAACTCATCAAGCAGCAACAGAACAGGAAGATGATGATGTAGAAGGTTTTTACTATACAGGTGAACCTGATATTGATCTGTTTGCTGACTTACAGTTTCCTGATGTTGGTGAAGAATTTAAAGAACCAAATCTCAGTTTTTGGGATGATGAAGAGCACATAATTCCTGATTCTGTTGAAACACAACAGATGAATTTTGAAGCAAACAAAGAACTCGAACAGAATGAAGCTAATCTGGCTATGAGAGAAGAAAGACTCAAGAAGACACTTGAACAGTTAGCTCATAATGAGAGACTTCAAAAGGCAGAACAGGAAGCACTTCAAAAGGAACATGCTCAGAAGCTGGAAGCTAGGAAGATGTACATCAAGTACAAAAATGGTGATAAGTGGGAACGTGCTCAAAAGGTAATTGACTCACCACAAACTTCTGACTATGATGATCGTCGAATGATTGCTATCTTTGAAAGCTTTAAACAGAAGAACCCTATACATGATATGTATTTGAAAGCTTTAAAGACAGAAATTGTGAGAATAACCACTGCATCTGATCCAAAGAATGGTGAGCTACTTATCTTTGTTGAATGTCATAAGCTCGGATCTCACAAAGTATCGCTTCAGTTCTTCTATGATAGATCTCTGTCAGAGCTTTGGGTGTTGAGACCAAAAGTAAGAACATCTTCTGAACTAGGCATACTGCTTCATGAAAAGTTTCAAGAGTTTGCTGAAAGAGCTGGTCCTGAAGTTATAAGTGACCCTCCACAAGTTAAAATTCTCAAGGGAGAAGTCATTCATACTGTTAATCTTCAGACAGACGAATTGTATACACATCTTGCCAGACATTTGGTATATGTTGAATATGCTCTTCGGAATCATGGTTTTGCATCACAGGAAAAGATTGAAGCTACAAATCATATTCGATCCTATGCTCAGACCAACATGAAGAAATACAAGCAGTATCAAGGTGAGTTAAGAAAGAAGCTTGGAATACCATTGGTCTATCCTACAGATGTGGCATCCAGAAGGGATTTACTTGTTGATTCAGAAATGATCAAGAATCTACCGGACATGGATGAACAAGAAGAAGGAGAAATCAATGAGAAAGAAAGTGGTAACTGAAGATTAGCTCTACAAGTTATATCATTAGAGCTTTGATAGAACAAGATAGGATAATTATCTTATATGATTAGTCTAAAGGATCATCTATCTTGTATTTATCTTGTCTGTTTGAATCTGGACAATGTTAATATAAACCAGAACTTTTACATTATTTACTTAGCATTTAAAGTGTTTTCTTTTACTTGTTTAATTGGGATTAGTTGAAGAATCCTCTAGGTATTTGCTTGTTATTGTATAACAAACAAATAGGGGGAGATTGAAAGGCATATGACTCAGCCTATTTGTAGTTCGAGGATCCTAATCCAATTAAACTAGATTGTAATAAGTAAATAATATCAACTGTCACAGGAATCTCACAAGATGATAATCGTCAGAAGAAAAATCAACAAGTCAATCTATAGTTTTGATGTTTTACACTGGAAGAAGATTCAGATATCTGATCAGGCCTCAAGGTAGCATTGAAACAAGTGGATTCATTTTCGAAGACAGAGATTTCTATTAGTGACAAGAAACAATTTCAGTACCGAATGATTGATGAGAGTGAAGAGTATAAAAGACCACAGTGTTAAAAGTCACGATGAAGAACAGAGATTGGAGTTAGTCGTTCATGAACCAGACAGTACATCGAACGTCAACATCATGCCAGTGTATGTTCCTTATTATAATTACGTGGTTTTCAGCGGAGTATTGACTATTAAAGAATTTATATTAATTCTATTTTAATTGATTAAGTCAAGTAATTAAGTTAATAAATAAATTAATTCTATCAGAATTAATATATTTGTTAAAATGATTATTAGATTAATTAAATAAGAATTAATATGGAAAAGAATTAGTTAGTTAAATGATTTTTTATAAGTCATTTAATTAATTATAAACTGAAAAATATGAATGATATAACTATCAAACTGATAGTTATACCGATAGTCATATTCAGTTAAATGGAGATAGTCATATTCAGTTAAATGGAGATAGTCATATTCAGTTAAATGGAGATAGTCATATTTCATTCAATTGGTAAGTTATACCGAATGTTATATTCATTTGGTAAGTCATACCGAATGTTATATTGACTATTTAAGTTATACCGAAAGTTATATTTAAGCTGGACAGTCATATTACATTGATTTGATAGTCATACCGATTGTCATATTAATGTAAAATGATTGTCATATCAGTTTAAATCAAGTAGTATGACTATGGCTGTGTATATAAGGCAGAAGAGTGCAGAAAGAACAGAACAAGTCGAACCAAACACAAGAAATTCACACAGCAGCCTTTTTCTCTCTCTCTCAAGCTCAAGAACACCTACAAGTTTAATTTTGTAAATTCAAGTTCATCTCAGTTGTAATATCCTATCCATTGGAACTTGTTTACTTGTGATTCTTGTACTACTAGCGAATTAAGTTTCCTAGTTCACAAATTGATATCTTGATTTTATTAACTAAATTAGCAAAGTTCATGTTGAATTTTCTAATTAGTTATTAATCACTTGATAATCATTTGGACTGATTTTGTAACACCCCTCAAGTTAATATATTGTTATATTCAACTTGAAATTTGTGTTATATTATTCCGCACAAAAATATTCGTTTAAGGCAAAATTATTTAACGAATAAATTTTGAGAAAATGGTATAGATTGTATTCAACCCCCCCTTCTACAATCTTAACGGACCTAACATAGGCTAATAGTCTTCAATAGAGTAGTCGCCTCTGAGACAAACACACTAGTCCAGCTCAGTGCTTTGGTGCAATTTTCCCTTTCCCTTGAAACGAGAGGTTTCGCCTTTTTCCGTCTTCACTGAAAAACAATATCAACAACAAGAATGAGCAACTAGGTGCTCAGCAAGTCCATTGACTCGCTCTCTCACTAACAAGGAGGGTGAAAGGAAAACAATTATATTTATGAAAGATACTCGTATGCAGGCAAAATGCCATGGAAATACATACTCAAACATTTTAACTCTAAATAAAGAAATTGAAATTAAAACTTGAGATACCGGTCTTCCACCTTTATGATACCCCACAGCGAGATCAACCGCTGTGTCTCAAGTACCGCACACCTATGATACCCCATAGCACGATCACTACTATGTCGCAGGTACCACTATATCGTTTTGCTAGCAAAAAGTTGGTTGAAAAGTCAACCTGGCAACGTTTGTGCAAAAAAATTAATATTTTTCTTTCGATGCCACGAGTTTATTTCTCGTGTTGATCTGAAAGAAAACCCATATGTTGACCAGTGGATACATGATTATTCCTCCGGATAACAATTGATTGACTTGGATTCATATTCGATTCTGGCCGACCGCCAGTCTACATTTTGTACATGACCGACCTGGTCAATAGGCCGTCACAATATTTTTAAAAGAAACTAATTTATTATATTGACACGAACAATATGTCAACTCTGATTGTCATATCTCTTCATAAATTTACTCCCACCAATAATTTGATTCACTTTTCACTATATACATAGCAACGATGATAGTCCTAGCTTATGCAACACTGTATCGTGAAAATATTCTTCACACTACGCCATAGATGACATACAGTAACACCACGACTGTGTTACCTTAGACCCTAAATTCTGTTACCAAAGGCCCAAAAAAGGCTAAGGTAACACCTTAGCTGGGATAGTTTTGTTCTATGTAACCTTTGGAGTCTAAGGCAACACTTCGACATACCTAAGCAAACATAGCCATATTCGTTACCATAGACCTATACAGCAACACACTAAGCATTCTATAGCAACACTAAATCTT
Organism: Saposhnikovia divaricata; assembly: GCA_036435485.1. Taxonomy (NCBI): domain Eukaryota; kingdom Viridiplantae; phylum Streptophyta; class Magnoliopsida; order Apiales; family Apiaceae; genus Saposhnikovia; species Saposhnikovia divaricata. Next base: position 57,428,577 of record CM071597.1, on the reverse strand, counting down.
TGTTACCTTAGATGTTATAATTTTGCAAAATTATTAATCAATTATCTGGTCCCACATGTGGGTCCCACCTATGGGTCCAACATGTAAGTCCCACTTATGGGTCCCACATGTATTCCATATTTTAAATTTTATTGACAAAATAAAAATATAACATTTAAATATTACATTTTCCAGGAAAAAAAATTAAAAATTCAATTCAATTCAATTCATGTTTTCATTCACCAAAAATGTCATCCAACATCATTCCAATACCATCATCTACTAGTAAACCAACCATATCATCCATAAATATTCACCAACACTAACTATTGAATATAACTTAAAACATACAAGTACTAGAATAAATTACATGGTTATTTTTAAAAGATATCCAGTATCCATCAAAAACTCAAAGATCGATATGTAGAGCCACATGAATTTTTTGACCAGAGAGAGAGCACCGCTGGAGTCTGAAGAAACTCCATCAAAAGATCCTCCGGGTGGAATAGAATGACCAGGATAAGTATTATTTGCACGTTGAACCCAGAAGAATGGCATTCTTATAGGATACGTCGACTTGCATCCAAATTGCCTTCCTTGCTTTGTCCTGAAACATCATAATAGAATTAGGAAACTTGCAGAAGCACAAAAGGATGCATCTGACTAGTATACAACCATTACAGGGAAAAGAACCATCCAGAACATAACCATTCACAAGAGTAGCAGCAGCAACTTGGTAAAAATAAACAATAAACTAAGGAAGGGAGAAGCAGAAATCAATTCCACACATTGAAAACTAACATCCAAAAGTTGCTTAAATAATCAAAAGTCACATCCTGCAATTTTGGATTAATAAAAACTTAACGCTTCTAGTTAATTAACTGCAATTGATGCTTTCCATGATGAAATTTAAAAGCTTGAATAATAGTGGCATGAATTCCAAGATATACCCAATTCATAAACTACTACCTCTACAGAAAAAAATACAGATTGAAACCGGCAAACTACCTTAACAGTAGGAGGGTTTACGGCCCAAGCAGCTGCTACAATTGCTTTCCCAGTCGGATGTATAGTATTTGATTCAAACCCAGCAACTAGCTTCAGAATATCAATACAGACCAATCACAATCTAAATGTAGCCTGCACAAGAATGGACAATTAATATTATAATCATACACATTACATAACCCCAAAATTGCTTACTTCCATAATAGACTATGCATTACTGTACGAATATGTATTTTTGCATCATAAAAATAAAAATGCCAAGCATGTACTCATTTCATTGTTGAGATGAGTAGCAAAAGAAAACAATGTTAAATACATAAGTGCAAGGGTTTCTTAACTCATAATCACATAGAGGCATGAAAGATGATTATCTAGTTACATGTTTAGCCAAATCGAATATTTACTTATCAACCAATTATGACTCTATGACCATCAAAATGCAGCTACAATACTAGATACAACCAATTAGGTCCTTAATGCTTGCAAACTAATGGCTCAAAACAGGGCAGTAAGGCTGAAATACATCAGTACATCACCAGTGAACCATGAAATCTTTTTAACTTATATGTACCATTGATGAAACGCATTGCAAGCTTGATGCTTACGAACAACGGCTTTGATGTTCTTCACTAGTTTGATGAGCTTGTAAACATACTTTGGGTACAAAATTCTCAATATTATGTGTGTATGTGCCATCCACCTGTTCACACATGACACTGTCAGATTAAAGCTCAAGTAAAGCTATTGCTATCAGATTTTATACATGAATTACTCCATGTCTTCATATTTTAAGAGAAAGTACAAACAACTACAAGGCATTAAATCAAAGACGCATGAAAATGCAAGAAACCACTGAAACTAGCAAAAGAAATAAAAGAAAGAAAGCATGACACCACTGTGGTAAACTCTACCTCTAAAGTCTATATTTGTTGGAATATTGGATATTATAGATTACGTATGCTATTCCAAGTCTAAATATAAAATGTGCATGACTATACTTCTGCATGGATTTAGTTAGAAATGATATCAGTCCACTACGACAACTTGTTATCTCTTGGATTCTTAAAGTGTATGTATTCACACCATTTGTGATTATAGAAAGATAAGTCGGTGTCTCAGAGTCTTCAGTCAATACAATCTTCTATAATTTTACAACTGGTAGACTTTATTAACATGCAAAAGATGGAAGAATACCTGAAATAAGTTCCCTTCTGTTACTTTCGGATGACAAACGATACCACTGAATTGAACATTTCGCGAGCTCCAAAGCTACTCCTGAGCGAGGTTGGACTCGTATAATGGATCCTAATGTTTCAGAGCCAATTAACTCATACAAACTCAACTTGTTTGCGTCAGCCCACTTGCTCATTGCCAGCTGAAAAGAATGTGGGGCAGAAGGCCGTAATCAATCAATATTAGATATGATTAAATTATTCATTTTTTCTCCTGAATATTCTAAGCTTTACATCAACTTTGCTACGTGCTTGTGCAAAGGTAAGGGATTTTCAGATTTCAGTAACTCAGGTACATTTTCTTCTAATATGCAAGTCCATAATTGCAGACCACTATTGCTTAAAGTGTAGGTATTTAAAATTTAAACACAGAAGAGAATTTACCTGTTTCTGAAGCTTTAGAGAAAATATGTACTTCTCTTGAATTTGAAGTCTAAGTGCTCGAAGCTCATGTTCCATGTCCATCACCTATATAATGGGCCACGATTCTCTTCATAAGATGAATTTGTTCATTAAACAGCAATGACGGAAAGGGGTATCAGGTAACAATCATTACATGCCAGAATAGAATAACATTTTATCTATCTAAAGTATGTTTAAACCACATTTAGCATTATAACCCCTTAAGGCTCTTAAAACAATTTAATCTTGTTTGCATATGCTACTGATAATAATTAAAGCCTTAAAGAAAGAAATTTAACCATCATCAGCATTGGTAGACCAGCATATATCAGGAAAATGTACGCCAATACCAAAATGTATATAGACTTCATTAATTATAGTAAATTATAGGATATCAACACACCTTACTAGGTTGATGCAATAATCTAATTCTTCTAGCCTGCTGAACCTCTTCCATAAGTTCCTTCAATTCTTAGAAGCAATTCAATCAAGAAAGATGTCTTGTATAACAAAAGAAGTGCATACTTGCTCCAAGTATAAGTGCACACAATGAGAGCTTCGTGCACATAGTTTTTGTATGGTACTTCCAACGATATCCTTTATAGTGGTTTTTCTCATAGCATTCAATACTTATTCAACTGATGTCTAAACAAGAAAATCAAAATCATGTTTCATTCTTACCATTAACATGTAGCAAATCAATAATGTATCATGGACTCCAGCATGAAGTATTATAAAGCAAATATTGAGGATAAAAGTCTGGAAATCATAAATGTTAATAGTAGCAGAACTTTTTGCCAGGTTATATTCATATCTGCGTACATCAATTGTGTATCACATGACCAAGAACATGTAAAAAATTCAAAATTTTGCCAAGTTCGACAATTAGACACTTCCATTCAATGGTAACAAAGACACAAAGCATAGGCAATAATTTTACCTGACTATATATGAATTTTGTCAGGGTTTGACATCCAATCATCTGAACCACATTCCGTTTAGAGTTATCCAACGTTCAATTACTAGGTTCAGTAAATTGACAGCAAAATATGCCTTGCAAAATTTGAAAATGTATCGTAAAAGGCAACAAGTGTATGAGCACAAATCGAGACTTCCTTCTTGATTGGCACTCGTAAGGTTGATAGTTATGAAGTTAATATAATATATCGTAATAGCTTCTAACAGATAGTAGTGCTCTCCATAAGTTTCTATGTCTTGATAGCCTCTCAATCAAGAAAATGGAGTCCAACAGGTGAACAATTTTAGTAATAACACTAACTACAATTGCTATCTCCAAATTTCCTCTGTTTTTATTCTCGTGTCTTCAATTTATACATCCTACTTGACCGTGAAAATCTCTTCAACTATAGTTTTAACTTTTAACAGCAGCATTATAAAATTGGACACGTCATATATTTCTCAACATTATATCATTTCCTCGAACATCATTCTCAGAAGAGAGAGAGAGAGAGGGAGAGAAAGAGGGAGAGAGAGTGGGAGAGTGAGAGACCGAGAGAGGGGGGACAGAGAGAGAGAGAGCCCGAGAGAGAAAGGTGAGAGAGATGGAGAGACAGGGGTCAAAATCGAAGCATACAACACATATATATACAAATCGAAGCATTAACACAGTTTTATTTACAAATTGAAGCATATAAAGAGAGATTTATACCTTAATTTCAAGTAAGAGAGGCTGATTGAGTGAACCCTTCAATTAACCCTTAATCCAACCCTAACCCTAATCAGCAAGTGAGGCAGACATTGAGCAGAGCGAGATTGAGTGTGACCTAATTGAGAGAGAGAGAGAGAGAGAGAGAGAGAGAGAGAGAGAGAGAGAGAGAGAGAGAGAGAGAGAGAGGTGAGTGAGTGAGGTTGAGAGAGAGAGAGAGAGAGAGAGAGAGAGAGAGAGAGAGAGAGAGGGGTTTGTGTGAGTGAGAGAGAGAGGTGAGTGAGAGAGAGGCAAAAAATCCCCAATTCCCACGACTTAACCAATTTTGACCCAAATTTGATTTGCCCGCTTTTCATTGCTTTCATTTTCTTTTGCCGCCCAATCAATCCCCTTTTCTTTTCAATTTTTCATTACGTTACTTTTTTTTTTCATTTTCTAATATTATAAAAATTATTAATTTTCTTATAAAAAATTATATGACTATAAATTTTATTATTTCAATTATTGAATAATAATTTAAACTTGTTATACCCTGTTATTTTCTCCAATAATTTTGTTAATAAATTTAATCAAATTTTAATAATTTTTGAATATTACTTTATTTTAAGATATTTTAAATAAAATTATTAAAAAATATATTAATATTTTAAAAATATAAATAATTCAATTATTTAATAGAATATTATTTTTATAATAAAAATTTCAATGACTTGATTAAAATTATTGAATTTTAAAATTTATTAATTATTAAATCGTTAATTATAAATAAAATTCAAAAATATGTTAATTATACTCTAAGGTAACACAGCCCATGGTGTTACTAAGTTCAACACCTTCCACAGCTATGGTAACATACGTTTAAGGATATGGTAACAACAAAACTAGAGCGTTGTGGTAGGTCCAAAATTTGATAGCTATGGTAACACCCAAGAAGGTAACACCCCCCCTTAAGTGTTGTAGAAAGCCATCTATGGCGTAGTGTCATTTCTCTCAGCCAATCTCTCATTTCTTTAGAATTAGTAATCCTTTTGGTCTCAACAATCTCTTACTACTAATAAGTCTTGATAGTGATGGTATGGTTTGAGTTTCTCAATTGTAAGATGCATTTCTTCTTATAGGGTCTTCTCATTTTAAAGAAAATCAAGGGGTTTTGCTTCTACTCTATAACATAAATATTCTCACTTTGATTCTTAATCGCGGTGTGTTTCATTTAAAGAAATGTTGTAGGTATAAAGGGGTAAAAAACTTGTCGTACTTGGGGCAAGAAAATTTTAGAAAATACGATAAGACATGCCTCAAGAGTTTGAAGTCTCACAATCATGATAATTATCTCAAATTTTAATCTTAAAACTTTCAAGGGTTAAGTCGTCGTTTAGCTACTATACTCAGAAAGAAGATAGTGGAAACACGCATTAATGTTCTCTTTCTTTTTCTATATGAAAAACGATCGCTCTTTCATCAACATGTAATATATCATCAACGTATACTCAACATCGATTTGCTTCTTACTTTTTAAAGGATTGAGTTCAATAATTTCTCCGTATTCAAACAAAATTCTTAGAACCTTAACACCAAACCATGAGGCACTACGTAGGGTTTCGAAGATTTGGCTAGCGAATAATTAGCGTAATAGTCTATTCATATTTAGAAATCGGCATTCAAACTCGAGTTGCTGAAATTTCCATTTCTGGAAGAGAGGTTTCCTCATTTCCAATTTCTGTATATCACTTTTAGCAATCATTTTAGGATCCATAAGAACATTGAATAGAGATAACTCATAAAGGAACGAATGTTAAACCACATGTGAATACTCAATTCTTGATAGTGAAAATCTTAATAAGGGACTAACTGAGAGATTCCTAACTTTCCAACTTATTTTAATTTTGAGGATGTTTGGGGGAACTTTTTTTCAGAATAAGTCAACTTATTTTAAGACAAAGTTAGAGATTCCTAACTTTCCAACTTATTTTCCAACTTATTTTTTAAACTTATTGAATCTCAAACATACGTTAAATATTTGTATAAAAAAACAATTTCAAAATATAAATTTTTTACCCGAAAATAAGTCCGTAAGTCCTTAAAATAAGGTATGCCAAACAGGCACTTTATATGAAATTGGGGGGTAGTTGTTATAGCCAAAATTCGAATCGGGTATTTTCAAGATGGATTTGGGTCGATAATGGGTTCAATTTGCGGAATTCTAGGTCTTGGTGAGATAGAGATAATTCAGGCTGCGCACTAACAATTAAGTGTTAGGTCCGATAAGATTGTAGAAGGAGGGGTTGAATACAATCTATACTGTTTTATCGAAATTTGTCCGGATAAATTTAATTTATATTTTGACAAATTTGAGCGGAATAAATTGAAACAAATTTCAAGTTGAATATAAAAATATATTAACTTGATGGGTGTTACAATTTCAGTACAGAATTTAATCAAGTTGATAAAAACTAATTTAGAAAATTCAACATGAACTTTTCTAAATTTAGTTAATAAAAGTCAAGATTAGAACTAGGAAACTTAATTCGCTAGTAGTACAAGAACAATAAATAAACAAGTTCCACCGAATAAAATATTACAAGAGAGATGAACTTGATTTTACAGAAATTAATTTGTTCTTGAGCTTGGGAGAGAAAATGGAGCTGCTGGGATTTTTCTGATGTGTTCTTGTTTTTTCTGCTGTGTCATGCTGTATATATATAGTCATTTAGGTCTTGCTGGCTTTCTGTAGGATATTTTACTGATCTGGTATGACTTAAACTGCTTCAAGACATAATAAATCAGCTGTCAGCATGACTTAAACTTGCTCTAAGACATAAATTTCCTTCGGTATGACTTAAATCTTGTGCGGTATGACTTAATAATGTGTCGGTATGACTTAATTCTGAGAAGCCTTTGGGTATGACATAAAGCACTTTGTCGGTATGACTTAATTTGCTTTTCAGAAATATCTTCAAGTCGGTAAGACTTAATCTGCTCGGTATGACTTAACTGGTCTGTGTGACTTCGGTATGACTTAATCTGCTTGGTATGACTTAACTGGTCTGTGTGGCTTCGGTATGACTTAATCTGTCTGACTTAGATCAGAATGACTTAGATCAGAATGACTTAAATCAGAATGACTTAGATCAGAATGACTTAAATCAGTATGACTTAAGGATATGTCATACCGACCTCCAGTAAGTCATATTCGCTGATTGAATTAATTTATAAAATAAATTAGCCAGCTAATTTAATTTAATTAAAAGAGAATTAATAAGAAGTCTTTTGATAATTATATTAATTCCAACTTAATTAATCTTTTAATTAATCTATAGAATAAATTAATTCGAATAGAATTAATTTATCACATAAATAAATCAAATGACTTAATTAATTAAGATAAAATTAATATACCTCCTTGTTTGATAATTATATTAATTCTAACTTAATTAATCTTTTAAATAATTTACTAAATAAATTAATTCGGATAGAAATAATTTATCAAATAAATAATTCAAATGACTTAATTAATTAAGATAAAATTAATATACCTCCTTGATAGCATAACCCTTGTGGTCTTCTATGTCTTGATAAATTTGATCCTCCACAAAGATTATTCCTTAGCAAGTCTTGATTTCAAAACCATTGTGGTTAATTAATTTAGCACCTCTGTTGCTTGCACAATGATTTCTTCCATATACCAGTCTTGATAACTTGAACCATTGAAAGTAATAAAGAATTACCACCGAATTTTTGTTGACGCTCGATGCACGGTCTGGTTCATGAGCGACTAACTCCAACGGCTTTTCTTTATTTTTGACTCTAAGCTGTGGTTTATTTATTCTCTCAACATACCAGTCTTGACAGCTTGAACCACTGAAGTTAATGATAAACAACCACTGTTTAATGTTGACACTCGATGTACTGTATGGTTCATGAGTGACTAACCGCAATGACTGTTCTTCATATATTGACTTTAAAATCTGGTTCCTTTTCTTTTCTCCTCTTACTATTAATTCTTCTGTATTGTCTTTGTCACTGTCGAAATCTCTGTCACTTTAAATGAATCCACTTCTTTAACGAATACTTCACTAAGGCTTGATCAAATGTCTGAACTTCTTTCAATGTAGTAATTTTTCAAGTCTGTAGATTGACCTTGATCTTTTTCTTCTGACAGATAATACAATCTGAGATTCCTTGTGACAGTCTATATACTATTTACTATTACAATCTTGTTTAAGTTGAGTTGTATCCTCGAAATACAAATAGGCTACATCATATGCCTTTCATTAAGGCGCACCCTAGATGACACAACATAATGAAGGATTCTATAAAGGCTGGTTTTCCAAAGATTATTGAAGAATTCCCTCATGTCGTATCTCAGGAGGGGGATGTCCATTGTAGAAGGCCTCCAGGGATTTACCCAGGTTTAGGGACCTTTCTTATACATTGAGGGCGCGCCCTCTTTGGTGGAAAGATAGGTCTCTCTTTGGTGTGTGCTTTGGAGCTCTGTTCCTGTACTCAATGGGTGCGCTCTCATTTGGGAACTTTGGAGTAATCCTGCACTTTGCACCCAAAAGCTCTAGATCACCTGTCCTGCTATCTGGTGGGTGCTTCTCATTCGGGGGACAGGGATGCGTTCTGCACTTGGGGTAAACCATGGCTATACCTGCATCCTTGTAGCGTATAGAATTAGTCCTCGACGGGGGAAGTTTCTTTATCTATGAAGTCTTGAGATCTTGGATGAGACTTGGGCCTTTTGTGGTTAGGCCTCATAGTAGAACATTCCGGATGCTGGACCGACTATCCAAGCCCATTTGGATTTCATTCTCTCCAAGAACTACGTATTGCTTGATCCCTATAAATATCAGGGTACGTAGGCCGATTGAGGGGTTGGAAGTCGAGAGCTCTGAAATAGCCGCCACTAACCCTATCAATCTCAGCCACCAACTACAAACAACCACCACACACAACCACTATTTTTGGCAAAGAACCACCGTTGTAGATCTTGTTTCCGGCGAAGTCCCTCGAATTTTGTTATTTCCAAATTCCTCCGTCAACACCATGTAGTAGGAGACTGAAGCAACTATAATGTCCTTAATAAAATATATAAATGAATTTATAATATTATTAACAGGAATTTTTATGCATTTATCATACAGAAGTACGTAAAAGTTACGGCATATCCGTTGCAACTATATGTTCAATTATATAAAAATATAAATATAAACATCTATGTTAATTTAAATATTTCTTATTATTATATTATTATTTTAATTATTTTTGCCGGTTTTTTGGTTAACCATAGTTATTAACTGAACAATCGAATGGTAGAAACACCCAAAACTGAACCGAAATTATATATTTGGGTAAATCATAATACACATTTGAGAGTTGTTTATTAAGAAGATATTACTAACAATCTATCATAAGATTTGTTAATTTGGTAAAAGAAGTGAGAAATTTCAGTAAAATTGTCATTATTTTCAAAAATTTAGATTCTGTCTGTCCCAGTTAGACAAGGCAAATTGGATCGGTTTCGGATTGGATCCATTTTGGATCGGATCAATTTTCGATTTTAATATATTTGGATACAATTCGGATCGGATCTAATTCGGTTCGGGTCTAGTATCGGTTTTACAAAATTTTAATCGATTTCAGTTCGGTTCGGGTCTAGTTTCGGATCGGGTCAATTTCAGATTAAATCGGATAAATTTCGGATTAAGATCAGATAAAATTCGGTTCAGATCTTTTCGGATTTGATTGTCATTTCGAAAAATTTTTGTTTTAATTATGTTACATCAATTTTGAATTATCATTGAAACTAAATAAATGTCATTAGTAAGTTTGTGAAAGTATACATAGTTATAACGCGAAAATAAATACTCAATTAGTAATATAAACATGATTGTTTTTTGAGTATTTAATATTTAATATTGTTTTTTCTAGTCTTTACTTGGACCTGTAATATAAAATAATATTTTTGCCAAATGCATAATATTATAATTTTAGCAAGATAATATTTACTATATTATACATTATCCATTTATTTTTAAAATATGAGTTACATTCATCTTTATTTTCATTTCTCACAAAATTAAAAGTAAATTTCGTTTTTAAAATTTTGTCATTATGTAATACATAATATACCATATATATATATATATATATGCAATATTTCTCGATATTTCCAGCAAAAGCTGAAAAATATATAATACTATTTATTTATTTTTAAAACTTTTTGATTTACATATATTAATTCAACTTTCAAGCATATTCAATTATACATGACAATTTTTTAATCTAAGTCTTTTTTTTTGTCTTTTAAAGATTTTTTAAGTAGTTAAGATTTTTTTTGTGGTTGAAAATGAACAAATTATTATAATTAATAAGTCTCATTTAATCATTTATATTACTAAATAGATTTTATTTCTTAAACATTTAAAAAAATATATTTTCAACAAATTGAGAAATAGATTTGTAGAATAATTTTTTAATTTTTATTTAAGAAAAAAATGATAAAAAATTATTTATTAGGTTTTTATTATGTTTGACAAGAATCTTGACGGGATGGGGTGATATACATAATAGGAATGAGTATTTTTTTTAAAAAATCATTATTTATTTAATAATGAGCAATAGTGATTAGTTATTTATTAGTTATTACCTTATTTTATGTAAAAAAAAATATAGTTAATTAAAATTCACAAACATACTAATTACTAAACATGTGTATTCAGGAGATATGAAGGCTCAACATGTGCAGATATACAGTATATTTAATACATATTTTCTAGAATAAATAATATCATTCATTTTTATTTCCAAAATAAAATATTTACTATACATGAATATTTTGATACATATATGATATCTTAAAACATTTTTTTCTAAAATATAGAATTTTTTGAGTCAGAGAGAGAAATAAAATATAATCTCAATAATATTATTTCAACTTTTTTTTTAAACCCTAAATATGCCACAATATTCTTGTGGAATGAATTATTTACAATCAATTTACAAAAAATTAGTGGAAAGCCGAGATACAATTTGGGCCCCCACTCCTCTAACTATAAAAAAAACTCATCCTGGTAAATATATGAGCAGCAGCACGAACCCCAATATCTGAGTATTAGAAAACTTCTGAACCCGCTTCAACAGCGCAACAACATCCTTATCCAGCTCCCCTAGAGAAGAAAATGAGAAAGGAAGAAAACCATAACCAATTTCCCGACAACGTGCCTCGTACTTGACCCGCTTTCATTAGCCGCATCAGTCACATCCCGTCCCGAAACAAATCCAGACAATCCAGTTTGTGTCAAATGAGAAGATCCTGTCAAGTCAACACACACATCACGACCCCGATCCCAAGAATAGAGTAACACGTTTGCGGGTCGGAGAGCTCCATCGTTCCCTCCAAACAGTCCAATATCAACCTCTTTCCTTGCCAAAATCCCAGACCGATAACAAACATCAACAAGGATGTCACGAACAACATTATGTCGAAATTTAATACCTACGATACCAGCACAAGACACTGCATGATCACCGAAGATATCCCCCGCAAAAATCCTCGAGCAAGCAGAACATGGTGTCGAAATAGAGAACAAAGGAATACCTAACCGATAACATAACACACAACGGTAAGTCTTAGCATTCATCGTTTGTCCCATACCCAATATGGGGACCGCCCGAAGCCATGCAGAGGTATGATCTCTCTGCTGCGATTTCCACAATGCCAATTGTCGAGGAGATAAAGAAAATGTGGATTCTGCAGATGCAGTAACCTTTGTGAAATATATATCTACCAATTTCTTCTTGAGTTTAGGGGCAGCGACCTTACTAGGATTACTCAAAATGTCAGACTCCACATTTCTATTAAAAAGACTCAACGCATCCTCAAAAGTACGACCAAGACGAACAATACCAGCATGCCGTAGAAGCTTTGTCTGCAAACCAACAGACTGCAATCGAGAAGCAAGAAAAGCATAATGACGAACATCACCTGCAGAATAAATACCAAGCCCTCTAAACGAAAAAGGTAAGGTGGCAAGCCGTCACTGCCAATCACCAAACCCAGGTCCCGAAGCGGTAACAATACGCTCCATGGATGATCAAAGAGCCCCATCGAATGTGCGTTGAGCTGCCTCAAAAATATAGGGAGGACAAGTACGCAGAGTAAAATAGAGTTTAGAAATTCCTGTACATGCCCTAAGTAACATGAGTTTCAAATTCGGTTAAATTTCGGTTTATCTAATTCGTATTTAAAATCAGATCTCTATTCCAAGAATCTTGAATTGATTTTTCGAATCCAGACCCAATATACCAGGGCTAGTCTGAGTATATGCCGCACACTAAACGTGATTGCTTTCTGAATCGGGAAACTAAAATGTGTTAGAAACACACGGCTACAAACATGGCCACAAAATTGTTTTTTCATAATTTTAAAAAACATTTGTAATTTACAATTTATACTTGGGAATAATCAAGTAGTTACGAAGTGAAACAATGAGTGATGTGTTTTCGCATAATGTGGCGTGACCTACGCACATGCCTGGCCGGCCCAAGAATTGAATTCTAAAGCTAACAATTTATGCATTCCCCACATTTTACTCAATCAAATATGCATAGTATATTTTTGGTAACGACTTAACAAGTAAACTGTCCATGCAATTAATTCTTCTTACGACTCCTCAGTCTGTGTCACTTGTCTCTTTCATTTTTACCCAATATTTTCAAATCATATTGCACCCCTCCCCTCCCTCTCAAATCACATTTCAGAAATCACTCCTGGTGCCACAACAATACTAGTAACAATATGTATATTTCCTGTCAATTTTAACAAATTTGTAAGCTTGTGAATTAAAATGATTTGTAACGAAACGAGCTTATTTACAAAGACACTCCAATACATATAACAACATATAGTCTATATTGCCAATTTGTCATTACATAACAAATTAACCGGTTCAACTTGGTCTCCCCGGAATCAGAGATCTAAACACACTTTCTTCTCTAATTACTGGAGTATATAATTTCTGTTGTACGAAGCTGGTAATTAACAAATATTATGGAATCTCCAATCTAATCTGACTTCACTGGGACCCACCACGTGCTGACATGGCTTACGAAACGAAACAACATGACTAGTCACCATGAACGCCGTTACACGCTCAGACAATCTGATATCTTCCATGTTCAACCCTCGTAACCTCTCAACATACTCGGGCACATGCACTAGGTCCCACACCACACCGACCCCACCTCCTTTCAACACTCTCACTATCTCTCCCACCGCTTTCATCCTCTCCGCAGCTGCTGCGGCGGTGCGTTGCCCGAATTCCTTCCCCACCGTGTGTAAAAACACACTCGAAACCACTACGTCGAAGCTGTTGTCGCTGAATGGCATGGACCTCGCGTCGCCTTGGCGGCACGTGACGTACTCGTGCACGCCTTCCAGCTTCGCAGTGCGAAGCGTGGATACAGTGGTTTTTCTGCGGTCAAGTCCAACCACGCGGCCTGAGCTGCCTTCTTTTTTTAGCTGCTTGGCCACGGCGTTGAGAAGGATACCGCGGCCACAGCCTACGTCGAGTGCGTGCTTCACTGTTGACCAGTCGTTGATTACGGAGATCATGCGGTTGGCCATTTCGGATTGGAGTGCCACGGAGGAGTAGAAGATGTTGCCAGCAGCGAAGAACAGGCACACTGCTGAGAGTGCGGTGAATGAGCCTGTGAAGCCCGCGGCAAAACGTGCGGCCCCGCTTGGAAAGCCCAGAGATTCCAAGGTTGTGTAGATCGGATTGAAGTATATTAGGAATAGAACCGAAAGCGTAGAGAATAAAACAGAGTGGATCACTAGAAATATTAGAGTCTGGCAATCTTCGATTCCATAGATTGAGTAGATCTGAGTCCAGTCTCGGTTGGCTTTCCCCATTTTTATAATGATAATCTGATCAAAATGAATGTAAGTGTAAACAAATTAGTCACCATCCATCCATCAAAGGGATGGAATGAATAGTCGAGATTAGATTTTAGAGGATACATTAAATCATCTTTGTATTCTTTTCACTAGATATGTTACTCTAATCTCGACTATTCATCTAGTTCTCAACTATTCAAAACAAAATTAATCCATACCTAAACGTGACTAAGACGGACCAACTTTAGCATAATGGATTTTTCGAAAACATATAATGTACAAAAAGAGAAGAGGTGTCAATTACATACTGTGATTTAAGGAGCGACGGAGAAGTTGAATCAGATCAGGCAGATAAAATGATTTGCTGCATCGACGACTACACGTCCAGATCAAGGAATTGGTTTTGAAATACTAGTGACTGAATATAAAGGGCATGTCAGTGTGGAGGCATTAAGGTTGTTTCGTCCTGATTGAAGATGCCGCGCGGGATGAACTTTTTTTTTTTTTTTTTATGTAGGATAATGTAGGGTGTGCTAGATAGCTGGACCTTAACTTGGTGGATGCTTACGATTTGTTTGTTGAAAGAGGATTATGATTTACAACTGAACTTGTACATATATATAAGTGGGGGGATGAGTGAGTTTTGTGTAGCTTTTTCTTTAAGTGTGACGGAGGAAGAAACAGAATGCGAGATCGGTGTGACATTTATTTATCGTGGGGGACAAACATCAATACTTTTCTTCTCTTTATTTTAAAGGTTGTTAATTACCCATAGTTTATTCACTTTCAAATGCTAAATTGTTACTATTACTCAATTAGTGTTTCACTTGGTAGATATTTCTTTAAGACTAAAATACTCCTACATTTAACGACATTTTGATGAAATAACGTTCAGGGGTTGCAAACTGAAAGTGAAATTAAAATATTGAAGGTGAAGTGTTAGCAAAAAAAATAATGATACATATCTGGTAAATATTTAAGGGTTACAAAGTGCAATAAGCTCTAGCTAATATAAAATCTTTCTTACAGAGTTGATCAAACACATTCAATGAAAAGAAATTATCTAAATTTTATGCTAAAAATAATGTCTCATTGGAATAATTTTTTTTAAATAATCTCTGTAAATTTTATTTATGACATTATATATATAATTTTATCTGAAGGATCTTATTTATTAAAGATGCTAATTTAGAAAAGGTCGTAGACATGGTAATAAGTTCATGTATTTCCTTCTTTTTTTTGCCTTTTTTGTCCTTTTGTATGGAGTAACAAACTGTTTGACTTTTTCATAATAATCCATTTTTGTATCCATGAATTGCTGCTAAAATATTGTCAAACTTCAAAGTGATCAATTTCGCCAACACGCTCAGTCTCAAACTCTCAATTTCAATATTCTAAATGCACGCCTACACTTTATTATACGAAAATATGACTTTAGTCACTAGGAATTTCTGTTCTCAGTGAGATTATTTGTATAAACACTTTGTTAAGTGTTACTTTCTCTGTCCAATAGTATCTTAACTGTCGAAAACGAGGTTTTTGACGTGTATTTTAAGGTTAGTTTCATAATTTAATTTTAATTTTTCTTTATAAAAATATAAATTATATATTTTTATACAAAAAAAAAATTAAAAATAAGTTATGGAACTATATTTAAAATACTCCTTAAAATACGTATCAGAAAATGTAAAAAAAAAAAAAATTAAAAATTGGTTGGGACGGATGAAGTACGTTATAATTACATTCTTTTTTAATTAATTATTTTTTGATGCAAATGATCAACAATAGCCATATAAATTATAAAGGAATGGTCAATCGAACCTATAATTATCGGGGCTCAACCTTCACCAATAAATTTCAAACTAGTAATAATACGAGAGAAAATCTATCTATATATAATTTGTAGTTTGGTTATCCTTTTTTGGTTATTCATCATTCATAAATGTTTCATCTTTAACTCAAAGTTAGATACAATAATATTAAAAATTGTTACTTACAGAAGTTTATGGTTCGATTCCCGCCAACAACATATTAATTTATATTTAATACTAAAAATTATTATATACAAAGATGTAAAATTCAAATTCTTTCAATAACATCTTAAAATTAATATTTATAATATTATATTACACTGTAAACAAATTATAAAAATTAAGAATAACCGGTGCATGATTTGCACGGGCTATAACTAGTAGATATAATGTGAGTATAATATCATATCAACGTGACAAATTCGAACATAAATAGAACCAGCATTTTCTTTTCGGTTTCAAAATTAAAATTGTTCAATAAAACTTGAAAGGATTTTCTGTTCTTGAGAAGCTATAACCTTTATTAATATACGAAATTTCTTTTTAATCGATATCAAAATTGATTTTATCCTATTTTGATTCCATCCCAAAATTCCTATCTCCCCTATAATTTTTTTATCTTTTAATAAAATATTAAAATTTGTTGAAATCCTATTATAATAATAATTTTGTAAGTATATTCCTACTGGGTTGTAATTCGGTATCTATCCGAACCATATCTATTGTGTTTTCTTGATTTTCTTATAATATTTTTTAATTAAATATCAGAAAAAAATAATCTATAACATTAACTTTAACTTTAACATTAATATCAACACATACACATACACACATTTATTAATAAGCAGAATCATTTTTTAATTTTAACTTGTTACCAACTTTGGTTACACCCCTAAATTCGAACATAAAATAGAACCAGCATTTTATTTTCGGTTTCAAAATTAAAATTGTTCAATAAAACTTGAAAGCATTTTCTGTTCTTGAGAAGCTATAAACGAAATTCTTTTTTAATCGTACTTCGATATCAAAATTGATTTTATCCTATTTTGATTCCATCCCAAAATTTCTATCTCCCCTATAATTTTTTATTATCTTTTAATAAAATATTAAAATTTGTTGAAATCTTATTATTATAATAATTTCGTAAGTATATTCCTACTAGGTTGTAATTTGGCATCTATCAGAACCATATATATTGTGTTTTCTTGATTTTCCTATAATATTTTTTAATTAAATATCAAAAAAAAAATCCATAACATTAACTTTAACATTAATATCAACACACACATACACACATTTATTATTAAGCGGAATCCTTTTTTAATTGTAACTTGGTACCAAATTTGGTTACACCCCTAAATTCCCATCTTCCCTAGGATTTTGTATTATTGTTTATTAAAATATTAAAATTTATTTTAATCCTATTATAATATTAATTTTGTATTTATAATCCTACTAAGTTGTAATTCGGTATCTATCAGAACCATATATGTAAAGTTTTTTTTAATTTTCATATAATATTTTTTATTAAAAATTAAATTTTTTTTTATTAATAAGTGAAATCCCGTATGAATGATACTTCAGTACTAAATTTGACTTCATCTTTATAATGATTTTACAATATATTGGAATCTCCTAGAATTGTTGTAATTCAGTTATAAATTATAATTATAATTCGTATATTATAACATATTGATTTGCACAAATTTTTTATCAATAAGGAAAATTACTTTTTAATTGTAATTCGGTACCAAATTTGGCTTCACCTCTAAATTTTTATTTCTCCTTCAATTCTATATTAATTTTTAATAAAATATTGGAATTATTGAAATTCTATTATATTACAATTTTTATTATAAATATGCCGAGTTGCACAAGTAACGTATATATTGGAATAATGTATGTTGTGTTTTCTTAATTTTCTTAAAGTTTTTTTAATAGATAATTTTAATTATTTTTCAGAAAAACTTAAAAAAAAGTCACATTTCCTTATTTTTTGTCGCAAACTGTATTTTTGTAAATAATTTCAAAAAATAGTAAAATTGCCTAAAAATAATAAAAATAATATATTTTTTTGAAACTAATAAAAATAATATTTATTAAAATTTTGTAATATTAAATTAATAACTAATTTAAATAAATTCTCTACAACACGAATTATCATCTAATATCAAATAATTTTATTACACTCGAAGAAACTCCAATTAACCCGGTTCAAATTTTGGAACAAAATGTATAAAGTAAGGAGAAGACGATGACACTGGTCGAAAAGCAAAGGGACGATTATGTTGTGGAAGCCACGATAATGTCATAATGGTAGCTAGCTAGCTTATTAGACGGTGTTAATTGCAGATTACAAGAACTAGGTAACAAAGCCGCACTACGCGCGATACGAAAATATTTTTAAAAATTGTATATATAACATCATTGTTCGTTTAGTTTATTTTTTGAAAATTGACATGATAAATTGAAACTTGTGTAAAATTTAATTAAATTTGAATGTTTAAGAATTATAGAGAAAAGAATTAGCAAAAACAAAACATGTTTTACTTAAACTCTTAAGTGTTATTAATAATATTTTCGAAAATATTGATGACATCGATTTTGTTGTATAAAAAATGATTTTGAAATTCAATATTGATAAACATTTGTAAAGTTTGACATTGGATAAGTAAAAGTAACATTTTTGAAATATTTTTGTTGTCGATGTCACTATGAAAGGCGTGAATGCTTAATTTGTTGATAAATTTGTTTGTATGACGAAAAAAAGAAGCAGAGTATAAATATGATAAAAAGTGTGATTGACTTAACTTGTCGATAAATTTGGTTGTATGACAAACAAAACAGAATTCAAATGCATTTTGTAAGTCATGCTTCATATTTTTTGGAGGGATCCGACACCTGTATCTATTCATTTGATTAATTTTTTTGAGCATTTGTAAGAACTTAATTTGTATGTAATATTAAATTTAAATTCATGGACATATGTTGAAAATTGTACTCACATATTTTAATACTTTTACATTAAATCTTATAATAAATATGTACATGTAATTATATTCTATCTCCAATAAAAATAAATTTAAAAATTATTGGATTCAGAATAAACACTAAGTCGTTTATAATTAATTATTTAAGCAAAATGAAGATCCTCTAACATATTATCAACTTCATCAATTCCATAAAGGCCTTTTATTTTTTTCTACCAAATTACAATGTCAACATAATTTTTATAATAAAAAATTATAAATATTAAATAAAATATTATTCAAAGCCGACGCCCATCTCATAACATACATGTGCGATTAATTGATTAGTAATAGTATAAGAATGTGTTTAGTTATAATATTAATTTATTCCAACACAATATAATGAAACAACGAATGTATAACTATTTCATTGATTTAATCAGTTAGAAAAAGGTTGGATTGGTTCAATTTAATCGAGTTGATCAGACCCCATGTGTAATTTGTTCATGTGTAAAAGTAAATTATATGATATTACTTGTATTTTAAATTGTAGATGTTAATTGGAAAATTTATATACTTCCGTTACTTATCAAGATTCTCACGGTAAATGACTACGAATTTATCAAAAAGTTAAAATTGTTTATTGATTATTGTCGAAAATAATTGCAGTGATTTTGAATGAGGATTAGAAATGGACTATATGAATAATTTTATTTTATCATTTTAACTTGAAATAATTTTACATTTATATGGATAATTAATATTTTATTTTAATATAATAATTATAATGTTCTAATAAAGAAATAACAATAATTAAAACATTTATATAGATAATTATAAAAATTATTGGCTAAACTTTTATTTTAACTATAAAATAAAGCGTATTTGATATAAGTTTAATAGGTACAATTAATGACTAATTAAAATCCTATTAAATGCAAGGAAATTATTTTAATAAAAAAATCAAAAATGTCAAAAATCAAGAAAAATATTTTGAAGCTTCAGAGTGAAAGTCTGTCCGATCTCCGGCCATTATAATATATATAGATCGGTTTGAATGAGCAAACAAGCATATTGATCTTCTTTTTAAATGAAGAATATAAAGAAGATAAGATAGTTTTATCTAGAGATATTTTGGCTACATTTTTTTCAATCATTCTGTCCACAACTTGTTAGACTTTGTGCTTCGAGTTTTTTCGTTACAAGTGCCTAGTCAATGTAAAGTAGGAAGATTTTTAGACTGATTATAGTGACAGTATCGATGAAAAAATTACATAAAAATGTGACCCCAATCTTTAAAATGGCTTAAACATTGTTCATATGAAAAGCAAAATAAAGTTGAAGATCGATCTAGTGGCTAGTGCTGTACCGACTTGATGAAATATATAACAATCCTATGAGTCACTAGTTTGTGTGTAAACAAAAGACATGCTCATCAAACATTGGTACACTTGTTTGCAAAAATCAAACGAGACTTCAGTTACACTGAAATCTGAATCACATTCATAAAATGTGGAGATCATGTGCAGTTTATTATTCTAAGTTGTGCCAACTGATGAGTGACAAATGCCCCTCTTTTATGACAAATGCACATCATATATTCATATCAAACAATTGTAGTTATACGTCTCAATGGATTGGGACTAGTTGTCACTGAGAAAGGTCATGGTTTAATGGCAGTTACTCTGAAAACAGTCTGCCTGCATTGGGATCAATGGTATTCCCTAGTGATGCTGAGTCTTGTGCGCAGTATATACCTATTTTTATTGTTAGTTATGTGTAACATGGATCAATTGCCTGAATTTATATATTCAAGCATTTGGTCTTTTTTCTGTAAATGTTTGAACGCTTTTCAGATCGAGCGGAATAAAGGGTGCTAGTTTCATCACTAATTTTAACAATACTGGGAAAAAAAGTGTATGTAATTATCTAACTTCTAGATTACAATTTCACTAATTTTAACAATATTGGGAAAAAAAGTGTATGTAATTATCTAACTTCTAGATTACAATTCTAGTGTTGGATAATACAATCAGCATGAGATCGAAACTGTTTTCATGTATAAACTAACATCATGCCATCTAATTTAATTAACCACGATTTAGTAACATATATTCAACTGTCTAGTAGAGTATTATTTTACTATATTCACTTGTCTAGTAGAGTATTGATGTACTCGGCATACTCTGTATTCAAACAAGGAGTTGTGATCCAGTTTTCCTTGCACTCTTATTTAGTTATTTTGTATTGATCGCTTTAAATTACTTAGGATGGCGAGTTTGTCCATCCCAATCTAATTATTTTGACTTTGGTGCTTATATTACTACTAGCTTATAACCTGTGCCGGGATAGGTTATAAAATTTATTTAACATTATAATTATGTTTTTATATAATCCTTATTTTTAATAATTTTTTAATTTTAATTTAATATAAATTTATATAATGATATGCATGGTTTAAAATTTATTTTGTAAAATTCTAAATTAAAAATGTCGTTGACGGGTTCGAACTTTGAATTTTTAGTAAATTAATTTAATCATATAATATATCTTATTATTAGATCTAACGATTCTTATTTATTACTAAAAAATAATGATTTGAATATATGGTGAGATATTTTGGGGTATATATTAGTGATGGCAAGATTAATTTTAAATTAAAAATTAACATGTTTTAATTACAAAAATTACTACTAAAAATAATTACGGAAAGATATGGTGCGATATTTTGGATATTAGTAATATTAGTTTTAAATTAAATGGTAAAGTGTTTTAATTAGAAGTAAAATCTTTAGAAAAAATGGGTAATTGAGTTGTTCGAGCAGAAAAAAGAGTCCAAGTAGAAGTTCAATGTGGATGAAGGAATTTTAATCGGAATATATTTACGTTAACACGAGTAATTAGCTTTTTGAGTTGTTTTTGTAATTTAATTATTTATACTTATACTTTAATGATATATATGGTGTTGCAAAAGAAGAGAAAAGTCGAAGAAACTTGTGTATTGAATTGATAAAGATGGTGTAAATTAGCTTTAGAAGAATAGAGTTCTGTGCGCAGTGTACATGAGGGCAACGAAGATTTTAAGTTTAGCTGTATTAATAATGGTGTAAATATAAAATATTATTGTGTCTTTAGGACTATAGCCAATAACGGATTAAAATTGATTTATTTTATATTTAAGATTAATTAAAAATTAAATTAACCAAACCGAAAACCAAAATAAATAGGATAACCAAACCGAAAACCAAAACTTTCAATGTTTCGGCGGATTAAAATTGATTTATTTTATATTTAAGATTAATTAAAAATTAAATTAACCAAACCGAAAATCAAAATAAATAGGATAACCAAACCGAAAACTAAAACTTTCAATGTTTCGACTTTAATATAACAGTACAATCCGAAGCCTGCGCCAAATGGATTAGATTACATCCTTGATCCTACTACTACAACGACGATACTAGTAACTTCTATTCAATGGATGCTAATTTTAACATTAAACTTAATCCATGTACCGACAAAGGAATCTTCTAAAGTTGAAATTACAAACCTCAAAGTGTTAGGCAAATTCATATTTAGTGGGTTTCTATCAGTTTTTGGTGCCAGAATTCAACTATGATATTCAAAAAATGGGTGAGAGAGTTTGTCAAACAAAGAAGCTGAGCCCCAAGTCCAATCTCGTTAAATTAATATTCGATAAATTAATAATTTTTTTAAGTTAATAATTTCTTCCGATCTTAACTTTGGTCAATTTAAAAAATGATTAATTTCAATAAGATAATAATTTTTTTGAAAAATCCTATATAAATATATGATCTCAATAATATTGTAAATTAATAAATCATTTATAATCATAAAAATATATGTATTACACTATTACCCCTATTATAAAATCATAGGGTTCTTTAAATTTGAATCTATACGAAACTCATCCTTAACCCTCTTCGTTACATCCAAAAGTACAAATGTAGTATTTTCGTAAAGCATGAAAAGTCATTAATCAATGTTTTTGATATCTTGAGTGCTTCTTTACGTGCAAGAGATTCCAAAAATATTATTTTATATCATCTAAATATACATGAATCTTTACTTTGAATCTTGCTAATATTCATTGAATTTGTAAAATAATGTATATTGAATTAATTGAATTAAGTATTAAACAAAAATTGTAAAATTCATTCTATTTAAATGTATATATTAACTGGAAATTAATTTTCTTTGAGATCAAAAATCCTCTATAAATTAATAATTATTAATTTATCGATTAATTAATATCTCTCTAAATTAATAGAATTCTTCGATCCCCTGTATACGTTAAAAAAAAATGAGCACATGATATTTTCCTACAAGTTATGATGGGGACTGGTAGCTAATTTGTGTCAGGACAAAAACATACCACCCTCTTCCTGCTGGGTCATAGACTGATAGAAGTACTAGAACTAAGATAGTACTGTAAGATGTAGTCATGTACTTTGTTGATTAACTAGCATCCCAAGTACAACAAACATAAATAGTTTACTCCAATACAGTAATGTATACCATCCTAGTCCATATATACAAGACTTGCTCAGCCCAGGTTTAAGCATAACTTGGGTAAAGCATTAGTTGGGCTGACTTTTCGCTACAGACAATTAATTAGGCTCCCCAAAAAATACCAATTGGACAATCGGTTCCGAATCATTTTACCAGAAGCTAGAGAAAAGCCTAAGACAAAAATTGGGTCAAGTTCTACCAATCTATGCACAAAAAATATCTATAATCCATCCCACCAAACTGGATAGGGTGAGAAACGGTTCCAAAAAATTACCAGAAGTGAATGAACTAAGAAATAAGAATCAAAACAAGAAAATTTCAAGAACTGAAATGGAACGGTATTTATTTCAAATTGAAATGGAATTAACCATAACTTACGGTTCAGAATCGAAACTTTTATGTTAATAATAATTTCATATTGATTATCATTTTTTCCTAGCAATTTTTTTTATATTTTTCAAATAATGTTAATTTATATGCACATCATTTCTATTCAACTTATTGCTAAAATTTATTTATTTATATAATTAATTAGGGGTGTTCACGCATCGATTTGGTCCGAATTCTTATTTTTTTCAAACTAAACCAATATAAATAAATTTTTAAAAATCAAAAACAAACCAGACCAGTTATATGCTAAAACCAAACCAAATCGGATCATAAAATAACGATATATTATTTTTTTAATTTTTGTTAAATTTATATTGAAATTATGATTTAATTAAATATAAAGTAAAATATGATACATATTAATATTATACATTATATATATGTATTATTACTATATATATTTATCAATGTTTATTCTACGTATTACGTTCATATAATTTAACTAAATTTATATAAATAATAAAAAATTAATTTAGCGTAGAAATACAATATATTAACAATTGTTGTGGGAGGATTTTAGCACAACAAATTATGAGGCCTCGTGCTGGAATAGCGCCAATAATCAAGGAATCGTCCAACCACCCGGAAAGGCTCGTGGTTGAAGATTAATGGCTAGCCGCCCGGGAAGGCACACGACTAGGGTTACCGAAGAACACGGGATGTGGTTCCTCGGAAGGATCGGGCTGAATCTACGGGATAAGAGCTCAAGGACCAAATGTTGGCCAGCCAAGAACCCTAATTTGACTGTGTCACACAAGAGTGCACGTGCTCTAGCTACTCAAGGAGTGTAAAGTGTCGAAGAAGATCCCGTAAACTGCCTACATACCACTATTTATAGTGGATCAAGCCCGAATGTAGTTCTTGAATGATATGATTGTTTGTTCATGATGAGTTATCCTCTCTCCAGTGGGATAATGACTGTTATTTCTGATAATAATCGAGTGTGATGTATAAAATCAGGTTACCAAGCAGTTTAGGTAACATAGAATGATTATCTCTTGTATTTATCTTGATTTTTGTATCATTTATCAAGTATATATGACATATATCCTCAAATAACTGAATGTTTATCTGTTTGAGAGTGTTTTTAGATGATATAGACGTATTCCTAAAAAATAGGAGGCGTGCCTTATCTGTATTGGCAGCCTAATCAGGCTTCCGGCGGAAGCTAGGGGTACCGCCCGGTAGCCTGGCTCCGGTACCCCCTCCGGTAACCCCTATCACGGGAGCTACTCTGGAAGCTCTACTGGATGACTGGTAATAGCTATAGGTTATCCTCAAGGGGATGCCTTGAGACCCTTAGTCATGTGTCCCCGTGCTACAATGTACATGGTAACCCCTAGGGCTACCGTAGGCCTCCGGAAACCTGACAGATTACTCATCCTCTTCGTGGATCTGGACCCTAATCCTCTAGTGGGCCTAAATTTAACCCATGCCAGATTTTGGTCACAACAACTACCCCCCGGTTCCCTGAAGTACTGTGTGCAAGGGGAACCTAATATTCACAGGGTGCCGTTTTCTTGTATCCTCTGCAAAAATCTATATCTTTACACTCTCGTTAGCTCAATATGACAGGGTGTGTAGACATTAAGAATTCAGGATTTTAGGCGCTAGGAATAATGTGAGTATTTATTTGGAAATCTCTTGTATCTGGGCTACGGAAGCCTGAATTATGAATCCATAAAAATAAAAGGTTCCTAGCTAATTCGTTTAAATTTCAAATAAGCTCGTTTATCCTTAGTAAGTAAAGAGATAATTATCAAGAGAGGGTAATTTAAATTGGAACTCCACTTTTCTTTCTTGATAAGATAAAAGCGGTTCATTTCCCGTGTCAACACGCTTCCCCCCCCAGGCCTCATTTTCTGTGCCACATTCACTCAGCAGGGGTTGTGCCTATTTTCTCTTTGTTTTAATATATTAACACTCTTAGGCCTTTTATTTTTCTTTTCATCTTCACAAGACGTTTTCTCAAGTGTGCAAAGGTTGGTCAAAAGGTTCCGACGAGATCTCTCTGGCGAAGGCTTAATCATCTACACTTCCGTCGATTCGACTCTCCCGGATATTCAAGTAAGTGTCCAATGACCACAATTTACCTTCTTTATTTGATAAAAATCTCAAGTAAGCCTCTGATTGTATCTTTCATATGTTTGCTTTTGTATCTCTTCAATCTTAGCCATGCTAGATCTGTGCATTTACATCTCAACTGATAGATGCATGTTTAAGTTTTTATCTTGTGATGTGGGTCGGAGTGGTCGGTACTCCGGCTATCCCCTTTACTATCTTTAGGCATGTACCTCGCCTGTTTGATGCTTGTTTTCAATGAATATCGTTGTTTTAAATATGCTTGGTCGTGTAACTCATTTGTTTGGGCATGTCTGTAATGCCTTTTTTCTCTGTATTCCTCTTCTTGTTCCGTTTAGTAATTACCGGAGTCACTAGGTTAGGATGCCACACTAATAGCCACCCCCCGAGTCCTAATTTTTCGTCTTTGGACTGGTAACCCTATTATACCCTGGGTTTCTCTAGGTCAGCCATCAAGAACCGTTATCTTCTTCGGTCCACAATTTTTGTTTAGACTTCAATCCTCTTCACTAATCTGCTCCCTCCTTTTGTGGTTGCAGATGTCTTTCTCATCGGCATCGAGGGAGTCTTCCCAATGTTTAGGTTACTTGTCACCTGTGTCTGGGGAACCGTCTGATTCAGGGTCCACCCATCTCAATGATCTTTTGCTCTCTCAACCTTTGCTCCAATCCAGGCCATCAGTTAGCTTCTGAACACGTTCTCGGGTGGAGGTAGTCAATCCTCTATCTGCTGAGATCGTCAACCGGTACCCTGGCTTCCTCACAGAGGCTGGTTCCTCCAACTCTGGTGGTGAAGAAGTAGAGAGGGTTGACATCAGTTCTAACACCGATGAGGGGGAAAGAATGATAGATGAATTACAGTTAAGAGGTAATCGTCTATCCTTCAGTAATGATGATGCGATAGAGGGGGAGGGTGATATTGAGTTACCATCAGAAGTCGAACGCAAGCCACATGTCCCGGCTTCCAATGTTCCTGCTTGTGAGGGCCATGACTCTACCATGAATGCTGATAGATTGGCCAGGTTGCTGGAAATTTGCAATCCAGGTTGCCACCTTGTACTACCCTGTGCTGGCGAACGGTGTCACAGGTTCGACAATTTCGAAGCAGATCAATCCATCCCCAACGCTGTTGTATCGGCTTCTTATTTCAAACTAGGGTTTTCTTTTCCAATGCATCCATTTTTTATAGATTTGTTGAACTTTTACGAGATAGCTCCCATGCAATTGACACCCAATTCTTTCCGGGTTGCCGCGTGTATGTATATTTTGTATGACCAAGCTTTCTCTGTTGCCCTTACTGTTAGGGAGTTAGGTTATTTTTATCAATTAAAGGATGTCGGAAGGAAGGTTGGTGTTTTTTACCTTACTGCTTGGAATAATAGGCAAGGAAAGTGTATAAAGGGAAATAAGAAAGGTATGTATGACTGGCTAGAGCAGTTCCTGTACTGCTACGATTGTGAAGGAGTTAACACGGAGTTTAACTTGACCCCTGGTAAGCCTTTTGTTGCCTAAATCCTTTCGTGATTCCCTTTACTATACCATAGGTTTAAATCTTCATCTTCTGTACTATGTCCCCTAGGGATCCCAGTGCAAACTTCTTTAGATGGAATTGAAGAGAAAAGGGCCAAGAAAGTCATGAAACTTGCTGCTTCATTGGGTGATGGTGAAAGCTTGTTAACATCGGAAACCCTTGAGAGATTAGGGTTTTCTAGGCCTGCGGCTCCCTTACTCCCCATCCCGGGAGACGAGGTAGAAGGAGGACAGCTGGGGGAACTGGAAACCCAGGGTGCCGAGCGGCAATCCGAGGAGATTGGTAAGGCTTCCGTCTCCTACGACTCTGGTGACCCAAGCTTCCGCTTCCCATGCTCATAGCTGTTTTCACACACGTGGTTCACTTTTACCTATCATGGTTTACTCCTTTACGATCCTTTATGTTATTTGATCTTATAGTATCTGCTGTTTTACCTTGCGATTGCATATAGATACATATATTGCGGTCTCTTAACCTATAAATGTCTCATCTTTTCAGGTATGTCAGGATCAGTGCCATCGTTCATCAAGCCGTCTGAAAAATATGAAGACTTATTTCCTGAGGATGAGTTAATGATGTTGGAGACCCCTATTGCCGCCACTCCAGTCTCTCGATTCCCTGCCTCCATGTCTGTTAAGACTGAGCTGTCTGCAGCCAAGAAGCGAAGACTTTCTCAGGTTGCCGGAGGTTCGAAATCCACTCCCGAGACTAGATCCTCGAAGAAGGCTAAGGTATCACAGCAGGGTACCCCCGCGGGTGATGTTGAGCAGTTCTTTCAAATGTCTGGGGGCCAGATTCCCATGGAGATTATCACTGGATGGGCCAGGCAGAGATCCTCTGATGCTGCAAAATCTATGTTGTTCTCATCAGGTGAGAGTTTCTTCCATCAACTCAGGCTCTCCAACCAATTAGCATTGGCTGCCCGTGGGGATATGAGGCTTCGGGATGAGATTAAGCAGTTAAAGTTGGATAGGCAAGCCATGGAGGAAGAAAAGAAGAAGCTGCTCGATGCTGGTAAAAAGTTGAAGGTGGATTTGTCCGAGTTAACTAGGGAGAAGGACAGGTTGGCTAAGCTGGTTGCTAGTCAAAACACGGAGAAAGAGGAAAGGACGGTAGCCCATGCTACCACAGTGAAGGAGCTGACCTTGCAGGTAGACATGTTGCAGGCTTCAGTAAAGAAGTTGAAGGAAGCCCTCCCAGAAAGGTACAACACTGGTTTTTCAAAGGGAGTTAATGATTATTTGAAGGCCACCTGGGAGGTGATGCCAGATTTAGATTGGTCGCTCCTAGGTGAGGATGCAGTGAACCAAGTAGAGAAATTCAAAGCTGAAGCAACGAAGGCTGGGGCTACCGGGCGCCATATTGCGACTACACCTCAGGTTACACAGAAGGGCACTGCCGAATTCATCCCCACTCCTGAGACTATGGTTGAGGCTCCCGCACTCACGGTTGAGGTTGCTCCATGGAATTCTTCAAAAAAGAATGACCCTGTCGAGGACTCCCCTAGCTCAGACGCTGTCAAAGACGCTCCTTCTGCCTAAGCAATCTCCCTAAATCATCCTTATTATCTTGAACTCATATTTTGTTGGTTTACAAACTCTATAGTTTTAACTAAGGGGGTGGGCTCCTATAACGCTCCACAGATGTAAGGATTTAATCTTTCAACTTTGTTTGTCTTATGGCCTCGGGCCTGGTACTTTTGAATTTGCTTTCGTAATGCGTGTTTATCTTATTATCTGGTTTTTTATGTAGTAGGTATGATTGTCGCATCATTTCTGATTATGCAACGAGAACCAACTTGGACTTAAAAATCCTTACCCGTCGAACACCCATAGTACTCATTCTCTAGGGTACCAATATGCTAAGTAAGAAAGGTACTACGATAACTCAAAACAGTGCATAACTAAACACCACCATCGAATTCTATCCGGTAAAATGATTCTCCTCTCTAATTCTAAAATAAGTTTGTACAAATTTTCAGAGGATATATGTCATATATATGTTGATTAAATAGATATAAAATCATGAATCAAGATAAGAACGATAGAATGGTATCGCAGTGTAGAAGAGTACAAGAGTAAATATGGCAACACATACCTGGATAGGTGGCCAGAGAACTGATAGACTACTTGTACCTTTGTCTGCTTGGTTGTCACTGTGGGTGTGGGGGTACCGTCCGGTATCCCTATAGCATTTGGAAGCCCGAAGGCAGGAACCTGACTCCGGGAGCCCCGTGGCCGGTAGCCCCTATCCGGTAGCCTGGGTACCGGAGGCTTAGCCTGGAAACCTTTGTTCCGGGAGTCCCAGTCATTTAATAAATCATGTGTGGTGATGCCATGTAGGCCAATCCTGCAAAGATGTCTTGTAATGAAGGGATCCAAGTGGGTCGACCAGGGTACCACACAAGCCCAAATAGTAAAGGGAACCATATATGCCGAACAGGGTTCCATACATGCCCTGATAACCAAGTAAGCCATGTGAACCACTCAAGGTTCCGTACATGTCTGGTATTGAAGGGATCCAAGTGTGCCAATCAGGTTACCACACAAGCCCAAGTAATGAAGGGAACCATGTATGCCGAACAGGGTTCCATACATGCCCTGATAACCAAGTAAGCCATGTGAACCACTCAAGGTTCCGTACATGTCTGGTATTGACGGGATCCAAGTGTGCCAATCAGGTTACCACACAAGCCCAAGTAATGAAGGGAACCATGTATGCCGAACAGGGTTCCATACATGCCCTGATAACCAAGTAAGCCATGTGAACCACTCAAGGTTCCGTACATGTCTGGTATTGAAGGGATCCAAGTGTGCCAATCAGGTTACCACACAAGCCCAAGTAATGAAGGGAACCATGTATGCCGAACAGGGTTCCATACATGCCCTGATAACCAAGTAAGCCATGTGAACCACTCAAGGTTCCGTACATGTCTGGTATTGAAGGGATCCAAGTGTGCCAATCAGGTTACCACACAAGCCCAAGTAATGAAGGGAACCATGTATGCCGAACAGGGTTCCATACATGCCCTGATAACCAAGTAAGCCATGTGAACCACTCAAGGTTCCGTACATGTCTGGAAATGGCAAAAATTTGAAATTCTGATAATTTCAACCTGTTAAGCTGAGAGGTGTATCCACTACTACCCCCCTAGTTCTGGATGGTAGCCTAGCTGCCATGTAGAACTATGCTTGTAGGTCTTACATATATTTCTGAAAATATTTATAAGTGGTAAATGTAAAAGAAAACAATCAACTTCTACTTTTACTGAAAATCAAATAGTACGAATACATCAAATTTCATCCAGACGGGGTGTGCATCCACTACCCCCCGGGCATCTATTGAAAATCATGAAATCCTAAGAACTGAAAGGGAAATGGTGCAACCACAACTAGTAGGTTGCCTTTATTCATCCTAAGCCTGAAAGAGGCCTACGTTTGCTCTGAAAAGAGTCTTACTGATAGTACTTTTTTAGGTGCTCGGCATTCCAAGCACGGGGAATAGTGTTCCCATCCATGTCTTCAAGGTGGTAAGTGCCTTCCCAAAAGATAGACTTTATTTTGTAAGGCCCTTCCCAGTTTGCTCCAAAGGCTCCGTGCCCGGGAACCCGCATATTGGGCATCATTCTTCTCAATACTAGGTCGCCAACCTTGAGGGGTCGAGGGCGTACCTTGTTGTTATAGTATTTGCGGGTCCTCTGCTGGTAAGCCGCGAGTTTCAGCTGGGCGGTAGCCCGGTTTTCCTCTACCATGTCAAGGGCCAGCCTCTGATGTATTTCATTTGATTCTTGACTGAAATTGTCCCTCCAGTAGGACCCTGTCCCGACTTCCACTGGGACCATAGCTTCACAGCCATAGGTTAGAACAAAGGGAGACTCTCCGGTTGTGGACCTGGGAGTGGTGTTGTAAGACCACAAGACCATTGGAAGCTCCTCTGGCCAATTTCCCTTTTTATCTTCCAACTTAGCTTTTAGAGTGTGCTTGATGATTTTATTCACAGCTTCCGTCTGCCCATTGCTTTGGGGGTGGCAAACGGCTGAAAAATCTTTCTTTATCTCCAAGTCCTCACATAGACTTCTCATTTCTCTACTATCAAATTGCTTGCCATTGTCTGAGATTAGCTTGTACGGTACCCCGTATCTACATATAATGGCTCGTTTAACAAATTCCTTCAGCTTACCAGCAGTGATGGTAGCTAGGGGTTCCGCCTCTGCCCACTTGGTAAAGTAGTCAACGGCTACCACGGCATATTTCACACCACCTCTGCCTTTGGGAAGCTCCCCAATCAAGTCAATCCCCCATATTGCAAAGGGCCAGGGGCTTCCAATGGGTCTTAGTTCCACAGCTGGGTTGCTATTGAAGTTAGCAAACCTTTGGCATTGATCACAAGCTTTAGCAAAGTCATAAGCATCAGTTTTCATGGTAGGCCAGTAATAGCCCTGTCGGAGAATTTTGTGGGCCAGGGAGGTACCCCCCGAGTGGTTGCCACAAATGCCTTCATGAATTTCCCTTAGGATGTATTCACATTCATTTCCAGATATGCACTTAAGTATCCGCCTCTGCCCACTTGGTAAAGTAGTCAACGGCTACCACGACATATTTCACACCACCTCTGCCTTTGGGAAGCTCCCCAATCAGGTCAATCCCCCATATTGCAAAGGGCCAGGGGCTTCCAATGGGTCTTAGTTCCACAGCTGGGTTGCTATTGAAGTTAGCAAACCTTTGGCATTGATCACAAGCTTTAGCAAAGTCATAAGCATCAGTTTTCATGGTAGGCCAGTAATAGCCCTGTCGGAGAATTTTGTGGGCCAGGGAGGTACCCCCCGAGTGGTTGCCACAAATGCCTTCATGAATTTCCCTTAGGATGTATTCACATTTATTTCCAGATATGCACTTAAGTAGAGGTTGATTAAATCCCCTCTTGTATAGGATGCCATCATAGATCACATAACGGGCAGCCTTATATTTGAGTTTCCGAGCTTCATCTTTGTCCTCCGGAAGTGTCCCCTTGGTGATATACTCACGTATTGGGGTTGTCCATTGGCTTTCCATTGAAGAATCTATTTCCATAGTCTCCTCTCGATGGATACTTGGTTGGAGTTGCACTTCAAGGGGTATTACCCCTAACAGGACAGCTTCTTTTTGGGATCCCAACTTGGCAAGGGCATCAGCATTGGCATTTTCCACCCTTGGGATTTGATTCAGATTTAGCAATTTGAACCTACTGATAAGTTCTTGGGCATACTTCATGTAGAGTTCAGTGCGGGGGCCTCGACTCTGGAAGCTTCCTTTAATTTGCCACACAATCAGCATGGAGTCACTAAACACATTTAGGTATTCTACCTTCATTTCCAGAGCCAGTTTCAAGCGAGCAATCAAGGCCTCATACTCTGCATCATTGTTGGTAGCCCTGAAGCCAAAGTGTATGGCACTCTGAATTCGGTGCCCCTCTGGGCTTACCAACTCTATTCCTGCACCTCCCCCATTATTATTTACTGCACCATCAACATACAGGTTCCACCATAATTGGGGGCTTTCGGCATCCCCTTCGGTAACTGGGGATACCGGGGTACAATCTTCTCCGGTAACCTCAAAATCAGGAGGAAACTCCAGTAAGAAATCGGCCAGTGCTTGGCCTTTAATAGCAGTTCGGGGTTTGTAATCTATTTCAAACTGTCCTAGCTCGACAGCCCATTTCATCATTCTACCGGAGGCTTCCGGCTTGTGCATCACTTGCCTCAGCGGGAAGGATGTTCTAACTTCAATTTTATGGGCCTGAAAGTAAGGCCTTAGCTTCCTGGAAGCCAATATTAGAGCATATGCTAGCTTTTCCATGCTGGGATACCGGGTTTCCGCATCCAGCAGCCTTTTGCTCACATAGTATACCGGGTATTGTACTTGTTCTTCCTCCCGAATCAACACAGCACTTATAGAGTATTCAGAAACAGCTAAATATAAAATGAGTACCTCACCTTCCAAGGGTTTGGAGAGCAATGATGGGCTTCCCAGCTGTTCTTTTAGTTTCTTGAAGGCTTCCTCACATTCCGGGGTCCATTCAAAGTTTTGACCCTTCTTGATAGCCTTGAAAAACTCCTTGCATTTGTCGGAAGACCGAGATACGAATCTATTTAGGGCTGCTACCCTTCCGGTAAGCCCTTGGACTTCTTTTACATTCCTTGGGGACCTCAGTTCCAGCAATGCTTCTATTTTGGCAGGGTTTGCCTCAATCCCTCTGTGGTTCACAATGAATCCAAGAAATTTTCCAGACTCCACCCCAAAAACACACTTTTGGGGGTTCAGCTTCATCCGGTACTTCCTTAGGATATCAAACATCTCAGATAGGTGCAACACATGGTCGGCTGCCACCTTTGATTTGACCAACATATCATCAACATAGACTTCCATAGTCTTACCAATCTGTTCCTTAAACATCATGTTTACCAGCCTCTGATAGGTAGCCCCGGCATTCAATAGCCCAAACGGCATCCCCACATAACAGTACAGTCCCCTATCAGTTATGAAGCTGGTATGCTCCTGGTCCGGTTCAAACATCGGTATCTGGTTATATCCGGAGTAGGCATCCATGAAACTTAGCAAAGCATGGCCTGCCGTGGCATCCACCAGTTGATCAATTCTGGGTAGCGGGAAGCTATCCTTAGGGCATGCCTTATTTAGATCAGTAAAGTCAACACATGTCCTCCATTTCCCATTAGGCTTCCGGACCAGTACTGGGTTTGCTAGCCATGTTGGATAGAAGGATTCTTTGATCAAACCAGCCTTCAATAACCGGTCTACTTCTTCCTGGAGGGCGGTAGCCCTTTCACCACTGACAGGCCTTCTCTTCTGCCGGATACCCCTTCTCTCAGGGTCGATGTTCAAATGATGGCACATGACTTTCGGGTCAATCCCCACCATGTCAGAATGACACCATGCAAACACATCAAGGTTGCTTTTAAGGAAAGTAGTCAACCTTTCTCTTGTATTTTTATCTAGCTGTTGCCCGATTTTCAAGATTTTACTAGGATCTTCAGCATCCACTAGTATAGGGATAGTATCCTCGGCAGCCCCTACCTTTTCCAGGGTACCGGGCATCCTGGGATCAATGTCAATCTCAACCGGGAGTCCTCTCTCCACTCCCTGGCTCTCATTCTCTAGCATTTCTCCATCTAGATCATCATCTGAGGCACTTTTTACTATGCCTTCCAGTGAAATGTTATGAATTTCATCATTTTTTTCGGCAGCTTCCAACAACAAGCTTTGTGGTGGTACTACCCCCCGAAAATTAGGAACCTCTTCAGTAGGTTCATCTGGCAATTCCACTATCATGATGGCATTACAAGACGCTCTTTCAAACTTCTGTGGCTCATGCCCATGGCTTCTCAATAAGGCTTCTCCATCAGCCTTTTCTTCAACTTGAATAGGTTTGTCTGCTTTCTCGGCAGCCTGAACAGCTCTGTTATAGCATTCCCTTGATTCATGTTGACATCCCTTCACGCACCCAATGCCATTTGGTGTAGGAAACTTCATTGAGAAGTGGTATATTGAGGTTACCACCCTCATATCTTTCAGTGTTGGTCTACCCAGAATTGCATTGTGGGATATGTCTTCATCTACCACCATGAATTCTGCCATTTGCGTGGCCTTGCAGGGATCCACACCCAATGTCAAGGGTAATTTGACCTTGCCCATGATTTGGACTGGGTTACCGGTAAACCCATATAGCTCATTATTGGTAGGCAGTAACTCTTTGTCCAGAAGTCCTAATTTCTGGAATGTGGTATATGCCAAGATATTTACTGAGCTTCCATTATCAACCAGCACTCTGTGCACATTTATTCCACCAATACTCACAGTCACCACCAAAGCATCATTATGAGGGTGGTGAACCCATTTGGCATCCTCCTCGGTAAAGGAAATATCAGCGGTTTCCCCATGAACAGCTTAGGGGGCCTTTCTGCAAGGTGGAACACATTAGTTAGTGGTTTGCCCCTGGCTTCCCGGGCATACCTATCTCTGGCATTCCGACTGGCACCCCCCAAGTAAGGGCCGCCAAAGATGGTATGGATGCTATTAGCTCGGGTAGTCCTTTCTTGGTTTCCAGGAGCTTTGTCCTTGTTATCTCTTCCTTCTTTATATTTTTTAGCCTCTTGGGCTACAAATTCAGTCAGGTATCCACCTCTAATCAACTCTTCAATTTGATCTTTCAAATGCCTGCAATCAGCAGTCTCGTGTCCATTTACTTCGTGGAATGCACAGTACTTTCCTTGATCTTTCACTCCTGGGGGCCCTGCCCGGTAGGGCCTCCGGAATAGCCCATTCTTCTCATTCACTTCGAGAATATGACTGATTGGGACAGTCAAAGGAGTATACTCTGAGTATTTCTGAAAATTCACCTTTGGAGTGAGTCTGTCCTTGGCAGAAACTCTATCCTTAGTTGCATTAACAGCAATAGGGGCAGTCTTGTCATCATACCGGGGGGCTCCTAAGCCGGCAGTACCACTCCCGGAAGCCCTCTTGTTCGAATCCCTTTTAGGGCTGTAAGAACGATTTCTTTTGTTCCTGCTCCAACCTCGAGAACTGGAGTCTTTGGACAATTTTGCCATGGATTCCTCAATTACTTTGTGGCGTTCTGCTTGTTGGTAAAATTCCGCCAGGGTTCCGGGCTCCTCAGTTTGCAATTCCTTCCAAAATTCGGTTCCAGGCCTTACCCCGGCTATCAGGAAGTTCTTCAGAGTTTCATCAGAGGCCTTCTTCACTTTTGGCACTTGCTCATTAAATCTTTTGAAATACTGTCTTAAAGACTCGTGAGTTTCTTGCTTGATATTAGCCAGAGTATTCACCGGTGGGGCGTAGGCCACGGTAACCCTAAATTGAGAGATAAACTGATCTCCCATCCTCCTCCAGGATTTGATAGACCCTTCGGCTAGCCTTTTGAACCATTGGTGGGCATTTCCAGTCAGTGTAGATGCCAATAGCCTACACCTTGCTAAGTCCTCCACCTGGTATACATCCATTTCCGTATTAAAACGGCTCAAGTATTCAACTGGATCTGAGTTTCCATTGAATTTCAAGTCAGTATTCATCTTAAAGAACCTTGGCAAGGCTGCATTTTTCACTTTCACAGAAAAGGGGGAACCGGCAGTGATACCGGACTTAAACTTTTTCTCCTCCTTGATCTTTTCCAAGGCTTTTTTCCAGTCAGACATCCTGAACTGTCCATTTTCACCATCTGAAAGCGTATCGCTTTCAGAATCATCATCTTCATTGGCTGTCTTGCTTCTTCTAGGGACTGAACTTTGATGGGAGCCGGAATCCTGATCGGTACCCCCACCGGTAGGGACTCCGGTAGAGCGGGATCTCCTGTTTCTATGCCAAGAAGAGTGACTGCTTTGCCTATAATTCCTTCTGCCATTAGATCTGGATCTCCTGGAAATGCTTTTTGGGGGTACCGTTTGGGACCTCTCTCGGCGTTCTCGGGAACCCTGAGTTGTGGAACCCCCATTGCCATCTCTCCGATCTTTACTTCCAGTGTGAATCAGTTTGTGACGAAGGTCTTTGTTAGTCAGTTTTTTGCCAACTCGATCAAAAACACTTAGACTTCTGGTGGGTGAGCCTTCGGCACCCTGAGTTTCCGGGACATCAGATTGGTCACCCTCATCTGCGTCTTCTTCAGATGGGACATGATCAGTGTTGTCCTCAATGTTGTCCTCAGACTCGAAGTTCAGCCTTGTCGGAGTCACATTCTTCTTTTTTGACTTCGACTTGCACTTCCTTTGCCATTTTTTCATTTTCTCGGAACCTTTTTCCAAGTTGTTGACTCTTTCATTCATCGTCTTCAGATAGTCCATGATGTCCTTGTTACTAACATCATCACCACCTTTGTTTCGCCCATTACCATCCTGAGACGGTGTTTTATCACTTTCAGAATTGTCACTCGCCATATCTCCTCCAAATGACGATTTTTGAGGCCCCTCCTTCTAGCGCCAATTGTTGTGGGAGGATTTTAGCACAACAAATTATGAGGCCTCGTGCTGGAATAGCGCCAATAATCAAGGAATCGTCCAACCACCCGGAAAGGCTCGTGGTTGAAGATTAATGGCTAACCGCCCGGGAAGGCACACGACTAGGGTTACCGAAGAACACGGGATGTGGTTCCTCGGAAGGATCGGGCTGAATCTACGGGATAAGAGCTCAAGGACCAAATGTTGGCCAGCCAAGAACCCTAATTTGACTGTGTCACACAAGAGTGCACGTGCTCTAGCTACTCAAGGAGTGTAAAGTGTCGAAGAAGATCCCGTAAACTGCCTACATACCACTATTTATAGTGGATCAAGCCCGAATGTAGTTCTTGAATGATATGATTGTTTGTTCATGATGAGTTATCCTCTCTCCAGTGGGATAATGACTGTTATTTCTGATAATAATCGAGTGTGATGTATAAAATCAGGTTACCAAGCAGTTTAGGTAACATAGAATGATTATCTCTTGTATTTATCTTGATTTTTGTATCATTTATCAAGTATATATGACATATATCCTCAAATAACTGAATGTTTATCTGTTTGAGAGTGTTTTTAGATGATATAGACGTATTCCTAAAAAATAGGAGGCGTGCCTTATCTGTATTGGCAGCCTAATCAGGCTTCCGGCGGAAGCTAGGGGTACCGCCCGGTAGCCTGGCTCCGGTACCCCCTCCGGTAACCCCTATCACGGGAGCTACTCTGGAAGCTCTACTGGATGACTGGTAATAGCTATAGGTTATCCTCAAGGGGATGCCTTGAGACCCTTAGTCATGTGTCCCCGTGCTACAGTGTACATGGTAACCCCTAGGGCTACCGTAGGCCTCCGGAAACCTGACAGATTACTCAATCCTCTTCGTGGATCTGGACCCTAATCCTCTAGTGGGCCTAAATTTAACCCATGCCAGATTTTGGTCACAACAACAATTAACTCAATATTATATTTATAAAATCATTTTATTTTATTATTATATACTATAAATTATAATCTTAATATATGATTATGTACTAGAATTTTTAATAAATTATTATATAACGGTCCGGTTTGGTTTAATTGATTTTAAAATATAGGAAATCATAACAAAACCATTTATGTGTAAATAATCCGATTAATCAAATCATTAAAAATGATTTTTATGGTTTTGATTTTTATTGGTTCAATTTATTGCGGGTACGGTTCAGATTTACGATTTGATGAATTTTTTGAACAATCCTATAATTAATTATTAAGATTAGCAAATAAAAACAAAGCACGGTTGCTTGGCACAATTGGTATAAAAAAAGTAATCATTTACAATATAATTATGTTTTTATATGTAATTTGAGTAAAGGATTAAATATTATGATATGGTGTGATCGTCCAGTGTTTAACTAAACACATGTCAGGTTGATTTAAAAAACGTGAAAATTTAAAATAATTCAATAATTAAATAATTATTTAAAATAAATACTTAGATTGCATTTTAAATGTTATATAATAAAAAAATGGATAGAATATTAGAATTACACATAAATTTCAAGAAATTAAATTTTTAGAGATTAAGTCAAAAAATTATCGTGGAAGAATTAGAAAAAAGGGAATAGAAGACTTTGAATTTATGTTAATAAAATAGTACGTATCATCAATTTCAATAGTTATTATTGTAGAAGAAGAAAAATGGATGTTGAAAGGATCAAGCGCTTACCACTGCGCTAAAAGCCCCGGTGCTTGTAGCAAGGCGCAACTTTATTTCCAAAGTCCTTAGCCAGTGTGCCTAGCACCACGTGTCGATTTAGGGAGATGCTGGACATTGCCAACAATCCCCCCAGCATCTGCCCCCTCTATCAAGGGCTGCACAATGCCTTCACCCGGTGGGATTCGAACACGCGACCTTGGTTCTGATACCAATTGAAAGGATCAATACCACTGCGCTAAAAGCCCCGGTGCTTGTAGCAAGGCGCAACTTTATTTCCATAGCCCTTAGCCAGTGTGCCTAGCGCCACGTGTCGATTTAGGGAGATGCTGGACATTGCCAACAGATGTATTATTAATTGTTATAAATAGATATAAAATATTAAAATTTTACTATAAAATATTAATAGATAGTTGACAAAAAATTAACATATAAAATTTTAAAAATAATAGATAAATAATCATTAATAAAATTTAATGACATAAAAGTTACATATTTAAAGTTAAATTGAAAATTTATATCAAAATATAGTTTGTAACCATTTTTTGGAAAGAAACATGATATTGTAAAAATAAATAATTTTTTTTAATATTTATAATTCATTTCGTACATTGCACGGATATAAAAGTAATACTATATAGTATGTATAATAATTTAAAAATAAATTATAAATATAGTATATTTGATTTGATTGTGAATTTGACAAAAATCACATGGAAATCTAAATTGCAACTGATTTATGAAGAATCGAAATCAAAATTGAATTTTACTTGTTAGTTAAGTTTTCCGTTTCGGTACTCCCTCGTTAAAATGATGTATTTTTCATACGTTTTTAATGTAATTTACATTAAGTCAAAAGAACTACAATCCATATGGTATAGATTAAATGTCTTAAAAACATATTTTAATTATGTCAAAATTAACTGATTTGTTATGATTAAAATTGGACATAAAGGAACTAAAGTTTTCTTTCTAATAAATATCAGGATATACTTTTTGAGATATATTAAGTTTGATGTAAACTTAATTATTTGATGTCTAATTTGGTATAACACTATTACAAAAGGGTAAATCGCGCTGGAAAAAAAAATGAACCGGCTTAATATCTTACAACAACACCACAAAATTAACACCCAGGGAATATGTTCAAGATATCATGAGATGCTTAATCCTTTTCGTTCTATGTCAACAAATACTATTATATAATGAAATTTTATTTTGTGAAAGATATTTTATTTTGTGAAAGATAGTAAAAAATATCTTGAGGTGAATTAAGGAAGTTATCTTCTCCAATTTATTAATAAACCTATATGTTCACTTATAAATTTGGTTAGTTGGTGAGAGTTGACATGATGGTCTTCGTATAAAAAGACTGTGACACTGGCAAGTGACAACCTCATCATCTTAGCAAATACTTACTCCGTACCAAGGGTTATTTCTTTTATACTGATTTTAATTTTTTTATTAAGATATTTGTAAATAATAATTATATTATTTTTTGTTTTATATAAAAGTAAAGTATCTATATTTTAATATAAGAATTGAAAAAAATATTATTTAATACATGAAAAAACTCGAAGAATCATTCTTTTTGGTATGATTGTAGAGCAGCGCCTAGGTTCTTGATTACAGAAGGGGTCATATGCTCCTCTCGCAACTCCATTTCTGTGGATGTTTGCCCTACACCACAAAATGCCCACCTTCTATGAAGCTTCCAAGTACTATCTTCAAGTTTTGTTTAGGTTCAGCTCAATTAAGATATACTGTATTATTAATTAGCTAAAAAAGATGATTTCTTATTGAGTAGAGAAAAAAAAACACGTTACTATGTTCATATTACCTATAATATAACTTTTATACGTGAAAATTTTATGCATTCACTTGTTGATATAATAAGGATATGTAGTTGCTAATATTGCTCAAAAATTACGGAGATAGATCTAATGCTTATTATATATTTTAATATTTAAATTTTCTCGCCGTTGATGAAATGTTTTGGAAATTGTGGTAATCATCCTTGCTTCGTAGTCAGTTGTAAAAGCGATTTAGTATATACTTCCTGCATTGTAATTCTTGTTTAAAATCAAAATGCATTAACCAATAGACTCTTGTTCTAAAGGTAAGTATCACTCTTTCATGTTTTGAGTCCCTTGCAAATGAATATTATGTTGCAAATAGTATATGTCTGGGAATGGGTAATGGTGAATGTGTAATCGAGTTGCAAAATTATAAATTTATTATCGAATTATATATAAAATGTTTAATTGATGGTATGCATATTAGTACATGTAAAGTTCACATTATTTGTGAAATAATGGCCAACAATTAATTGATATAAATTTTGAAAACATTATTTATCATTTAAAACTTAAAAGTTACTTTGAAAACAAGTTTGTGAATTCTAATATTTTTCTTTTTACGCGTTAATTTTGTTGCTCGTAATTATTGCAAGAAAATCATAAATAGATGTTAAGTTTTTTTTTCCCCCACCAATGCTGAGTTCAATGATGTGTTTGTCTATATAAATTTTGACAAATATGCGGTGACTCCTGATTACTACTCCCTCCGGTTCATTATATAAACATTTGACTTTTCTACACGTAATTTTAAGTGTTTTGACCACATAGTAAGAATTATTATTTTTTAAATTTTCATTTTCCAAATAAAAATAGAGTATTAATATTTTTATTTAAAAAAAGAAAATTTAAAAAATAATAATTTTTACTATGTAGTCAAAACACTTAAAGATACGTGCAAAAAAATCAAGTGCCTTATATAATTGACCGGAGGGAGTACCGTTTAATAATGTGGGTGTTCTAAAATTTATGCTAGGACGAGACCTTAATTTATCATCTGATCGTTATTGTAAAAAAAAATTGTAATAATATGTTTTAACTTTTATTAGGTATTAAGGAAAAAATACTAATATATCTGAATTTTAAACACTATATAAGTGTGAT
Organism: Saposhnikovia divaricata; assembly: GCA_036435485.1. Taxonomy (NCBI): domain Eukaryota; kingdom Viridiplantae; phylum Streptophyta; class Magnoliopsida; order Apiales; family Apiaceae; genus Saposhnikovia; species Saposhnikovia divaricata. The sequence goes on along the minus strand of CM071597.1, from coordinate 57,386,423 downwards.
AGCAAATACTATATTATGATATAAATTACGCAATAAAGATTTCAAAATCTATATTCAAGAACGCACAAAAATGTCATACCAACTCCTTGAATCAGTTAAACTTAATTTTTTACGAGTCAAAAATCAAACGTGTAGAACGGCTGTACTCACGGAGACAGCGTGAATACCGGTGTTCCTTCTAGAGAGTCAAGTCAATCGGACATTCACGTTACTACTTGCCTACTTATTGTCAATAAGTAGGCAAGTAGTAACGTTCAAGGACTATTTTGGCCCTGTTGGGGTTTCATTTTTCTGTTAACTTACGTCTTATAAAGTTAAAAGAACTTATGCGGGGTGTTTGCCTATTTAAGTTTTACCTCAACTTATGATTTATATGTTGATAAGTTGAATGTTAGGAAATTCTAACATTCAACTTATGCTTATAACTTATTTCTCGATACACACAATATATAATATCCTTCAAATTTTCAAAATCATATATCTTTTGATCCGTTCATTAGAAAATTGATATGTATATATCAAATTACTCTACTCATCGAGATCTATCCATTGACATCCATTGATATATATTAAAAAACAAATATTTTGAAAATAATAAAAAAAGATAACTTATAAGTTCTAATTTACCAAACACTCTACTCATTTATAAGTTCTGATTTACCAAACACTTTACTGACTTATAATTTCTGCTCTACTTATCACTTATATGACATTTATGCTTATAAGTCATAAGCTACTCTTCTTAAGATACCCCAAACACCCACTTTATCATATCACTGTGCTTTCGTATCGTGTCTAACGGTCTGTAGGGATTCTAGATTTGGTCCGTAGCGATCATCATAAGATTTTGATTCGGTTTGTATTTGTGTCCATCAATTGGCATTAGTCTTTTCTTTTTCTACTCCTTCCTTTATATAGCCTTTCGTTGGGATTCATGTCTTTCCCCTATTGGATTTAGATCTCCCACCTGGCCTTTAAAGTAGAGTAGGTGACGCGATGAAGCCATAGGACCCGGTATCCATGAAGGTGAATAGGGTAGGTGACTAGGTGGTGCTATTAAGCCAGATGTTGCTAAAGATGGAACGGGGTAGGACACATGTCCAACGTCCGTTCCTCGGGATTGGTGTCTGTTTGGTCGACCTCTTATCCGTAGGGATCGCTACGGATCGATATGGTAGGGCGAACATTCGCTTCGACTTCAGAACAATCTTCGTTCCGACCTCGGTCTTTGCTTATAGGTAATTTTTGTAGAGTGGGTGTCAACCCAAGTCCCACATCGATAAAATAAAGAAGAATTATCTTAAATATAAGCAGCCAAAACAACTCCATTAGTATGAGGCCTTTTGGGAGGAGTCCAAAAACAAATCCGTGTGGGCTTGGCCACAGCCCAGAGCGGACAATATCATACTAATTTGGAGTTAATGGGCGTTACGCAGCCCAACAAGTGGTATCAGTGCCGATTGTTAAGAAGTTGATCGCGGGCTGCAAGTTGTGTGGTGTGGAAGGCTCTCCAGAACTGCGGTTGGAGATCTTGGACGGCTTGTGTCGAAAGTCTTCTTGACACTGAGGTGGTCGGGCGGCGTGTCCCGCAAGATGAGGAGCCACAAATGAGTAGTGGCGGTATAAGGGTCACAAGATTGGTGGTTCTTGGATTGAGGGGAGATTGTAGAGTGGGTGTCAACCCAAGTCCCACATCAATAAAATAAAGAAGAATTATCTTAAATATAAGCAGCCAAAACAACTCCATTAGTATAAGGCCTTTTGGGAGGAGCCCAAAAACAAATCCGTGCGGGCTTGGCCATGGCCCAGAGTGGACAATATCATACTAATGTGGAGTTAATGAGTGTCACGCAGCCCAACAATTTTGTCCATCATTTGCCCCACGAGTGATGAGGTTTTCTTTAGGAAATCTCTTTCTCTCCTTACTTGGGCTTTTGTTTGAAGGGAATGGGCCGCGAAGGGAGTTGGGGATGAACGGTTTTTAAAATAGGAGGCGGGAAAAGTGGCGGTTATTAAACCTGTGGTGGGGCCTTTCCCATTATTAAAACTGCTTTGAAATTGGCACCCACTCTAACACGCTCTCAGTTACCTTTTTACTTCTCAAGGGCACGTGACCTTCATATATAGGGTTTTGCCTCTTCATTTCTCCCTTATTTCATCTTTTCTCAAGACGAGCCATATCGAGGTGCGTTTTGCACGAGAGGCTTTCCAAGGTGCGTTGCTAACAATCGGGGCGTCCGTCTATGACGACTTTTAAGGTACGTTCATAATCATATCCTTTTCCGATCTTTTCTTCTTACTTGTTTCCATCTTTTACATTTGGTGAGTTTGGCACTTGTCTCCGAGTTTTTAAGGAGGATAAAAGGGGAAGGGGAATAGGGCTTTTGCGGATGGTAATTCGAACCATGCGTACGCTTAAACCCATAAAGGGCCTTGCGTTATTTTGATTTGGGGTTTTTGATTTCTGGGGGGTTTGGAGTAAGTATTCGTTGGATTGAGACATTTAGTGACTCTCGTTTCTTGTTAATCCTTTTATTTAGCGAAGAAATGACTAAAAGAAAGGGAGATTCGAACTTCGAGGATGATACAAGCGTGACGGATTCAGAAAACGATCTTTTGTTTGAATCTGGCGAGGTGGGAGGTTTTGAGAGTGGAGATGAGTTTTCCAGCAATGGGGAAGGATCGTCTCCAAGGGGTGATTCAGATCAGCCTCTTGTTTGGAAGATTCCCTCCGGAAAAGCGGTGGTTCATAAAAAGAAATCAAAGGAAGTCACTCCAATAGGTGGTTTGAAAAAGGGGTTTCTGAACGAAGAGGGGCGACAAAAGGGAAAGGGGGTAGTACAGGTAGGGCTGGAAAAAAAATCCGAAAAATCCGATACCCGTCCGAAATATCTGTATTCGTATCCGGAAAAAAGCGGATATTATCCGTATCCGGAGTCAACCGGATATTATCCGTATCTGAATCCTAGAGTTTAGGATACGGATATGGATATAGGCGCATCCGTATCCGAAAATATCCGTATCCGAAAGTAATTATATATAATATATTTTTAATATATATAATATATAATTATATATTTTAAACCCATTTATAGTTATAAGCCCATTTATATATTTTTATACACACACTTATAGTTATAGGCCCATTTATATTTGGCCCATTTGTCATAAGACTCATAACCTAACCTAATTCATTCACTCTCATCTCATGCCTCTCACTCTCATCTCACGCCTCTCAAGTCTCTCCCCGTCTCTCTCTCTCTCTCTCTCTCTCTCTCTCTCTCTCTCTCTCTCTCTCTCTCTTTCTCTCCAGCTAAACAAATTCATACAAACTACATATATTTTTTAATTGTTTTTAATATGAGTTTGGTTCGGTTGATTAGCGTGAGTTATGGGGTAAATCAGGTGTATGTGTGGTGCGGTTGTGATGGGGGGCGTGTGTGTCGAATAAGGGGGAGACACCAGTGGCGGTGGTGGTGATTGTGTGACGGAAAATGAAAGAGGGAAGGGAGTAGTGAACTGTGTGTCTGTGTGGTGTGTGTTCCGAGAGTAAAATAGGGGAGAAGGGAGAAGAGAATTGAAAGGTTGAGGGAGAAAGAGTAGGGAATTGTGATGTTGTCCATGAGTGTGCTGTGTGAATTGCAGAGCAAGAGAGGGCTGATAAATAACAATCGGAAGCTTGTGTTTGTTTTTTCTTTTTCTTTTTTAACAAAGGGCTGTAGAATGGATTCGGATTCGGATATTATCCGTATCCGAATAATATCCATCGAATTCGAATACGGTTATTATTTTTCGGATATTTCCGGATCCGGATACGGATTCGGATATGGTTTCGAACTTCCGGATCTGGATTCGGATATAGCTATATCCGGATCCATTTTATCCGTTTTCCACCCCTAAGTACTGGAATCTGTAGGAAGGGCACGGACCGGTGAGGGGGTCCCGAAGGGATCAAAAAGGGAAAGAGGCCGTAAAGGGCCTCTCAAGGAGTTAAGAATTCCAAATAAATCATGTATTGGTTCGGAAACGGGGTGGTTGGAGACCACGGAGAAGTTTGTGAACACACCCTCGGGTACTGATAGAGCGATTTATTTTAGATCCTACGGAAGGGCGTGCTACCATAAGGTAGACGACGCCAAGTTTTCGGACGATGTTTTAAAAGATCATTTGGGAAAGTTGGAATACATCAACAAGGAATGCACCTTTGACAAAGCTTTTCTGGGAGTAGTGCGATATGCTTTCCAGATTCCCGAAGCCTATGAAATAAGGATGCCGGAGGAGGGAGAGTTTATTTGTTGCCGTGGAGGGGATTTGTGGGTAGGGATTCCCCTTGAGCACTTTAGGGCTGGTTTGAGGCTTCCCTTGCATAGGTTTTTCCATACCCTTTTGAAAGATATGAGACTGGGCCTGAGTCAGTTGGGTCCTAACTCCATGAGGAAGATTTGCGCTTTCATAGCGAGATGTACCGAATTAGGGAGGGAGCCCACTCTGTCTTTGTTTTGGCCCCTTCACAAATTTCAGGCCTCCCGAAAGTATGTCCCTTTGTTTGAGATTCACTAGAAGGAGGGCAAAACTTTGGGGGGATCTTTGGTAGAGGGTCCTTCGACCAATAAGGGCTGGCATGGGGAGTTCGTATTTGTAAAAAAGGAAGATTTAGGATATTTGCCAAAGTATCGTGTGGTAGATGGTGTGATAGGGGCGGTTAGGAGAACAGAGCACCTAGAACTGGAGGAAATAAAGGAGGCCGTCAAGTTTGCAGGGGGAAAACCCGGAAGCTTATGGTCTGACCAGAATTTCAGGGGTGTTCCTTTTCTGATCGAACATAACTGTAAGATTGCAAGAGTCACACATAACTATAACTTATCTAAACCTGTTTTTGAGGATTTAAGGTACTTCTTCTATTCTAGGATGAGGGGCCATGATGCGAGTGAAGCTCAAGGGAAAAAGAAACTGAAATCTGTCGAGACAGAGTCTCATGTGGTAAACGAACCATTGGTGGACAGTGACATCGAAGAGATCGTACCTCAGCATCTAATAGAATCCAGGGGAATCCCTTCGAATCTGCTGGCCGGTGCCTCCGGTTCTGGGCAGCCTCAAAGGACCGATCGGACCCCAACAGCAGGAGGAGTAGAGGATTATACTATCATCCGTTTCCGTACTGGCGACGGATGGTTGGGAGAAAAAGTCCAAGGGGAGGGGCCACTCGAGGCTCTCAACGCCTTATCTCTAACCCCCGATAAGATTCGTTTGGGGCAGATTGAGGATGAAGCAGTGTTGGCCGATGCCAAAGAAGCTTTAGGGAAGGTATTTACTTTCCATTACGCCTTTTATAATTCTTTCCTTCTTTCGTTTGGATGATTGTTTGCAATTATTATGTTCATTCTTTGATTTGTTTTCTAGTTCGGAGCTTTCTTCATGGACGTGACCGAAAGGGTGCTTCATAACAAACGGCTAGCTAATCAAGAGCATAACCTGGCTTCGTTGGAGAAGAAAGCTAAAACTGACGCCTGTCAAGCGGCTAAAGATGCCAATACCAAACTGGACTCCGCCAGCCAGGAGCTGCAGAAAGAAAAGAAAGCTCACGCTGAGACCGCGGGCAAGCTATCTGAGGCCCAGGAGAAATTGAACACAGAGCAAGGTGTTTCAGCAAGCCTTCAGACGGAAGTCGAAAGATTGAAGCAAGCTCTGTTGGAGAAGGAAGTGGAACTGGGGAAAGTCACAGAGACTTTGGAGAGGGTCGGGCAGACCGCTAATATTACTTATAATGACTGTGTGGCAAAATTCAGAGAATCTGCTGCCTTCCTGGAAGAACTAGAAACTGAAGCTGGGGGTTACCACGAGTGGGATTCAATGATTGCCTGAATTTCATCGGGGCTGGGAACGTTCTGGATCCCAAGGTGCACACTGTGGAAAATTTTAGGGACATTGAGCTGGCCAAGGTCGAGAAGTAGGAGGGCGAGGCAACCGTGGTGCAGGAGGCCAGAAAAGATGTACCCGTAACCGAAGGGGACGAGGCTGAAAAGGTCGAAGGAAAAGTGACCCAAGCTAAAGTTCCAGAAACTATTCCTCCCCAGCCAGATCATGAAAAAGTAGACGATGTTCAAGAGAAAGCAGACGATATGGCGACCGTCTGATTAAGTTATAAATTAATCATCTTTTAGGGCCCTTGGAGGGTTCCACAGCTGTTGTTTTTTGAAGGTTTCAACCTTAAAGGTACTTTTGTGTTTTAAGCTCTGTAAGCCTAAAGGGCGTGACTTTGACTTTGTGATTTTAAGACATGGCCTCTTTTGTATTTGCTTTTGTCTTTTAAGTGATATTTACTTTTAATCATAGTTTTTGAGGCCTTAGGCGTTTGAAACGATTTATTCCATATTTTATCATCCAGTCGTAGGCTGTTGGGAGTTTGATCTTCTATGACCCGTCGTAGGCCGTAGGTCGTAAGAGTCGTGGCCTTTGTCGACGGGCCATAGGTCGTAAGGAGCATTTTTTTTCTTTTTTTTTTTTATGTATCGAACAGTGTTCTTTGTGGTTACTGTTCATTTAAAGTCAGGTAACTGCTGGGGAACTTTTCAGAACTTTAAAGTTTTCACAGGGACTTTTTGTCTTCTTTTATTCTTTTTTGGGTCTTTAACCCTCCATAAAGTTGGAAAACCTGGGAAAATGTATTTTCCATAGTCAGACGTATGGGTCATCGTGTTTGACCAGGCTATTAACTCCGATGCGACTTCCCAAGGGGAGTTTTTGGGGAAGACGGAACGTCTGGACTTTCCAACTGTTTAGCCTCTTTATTCCGCTTATAAATACCACTCCATATGTCATAGCCTTTTCATCCAGCCTCTTCTATATTTCTTCAGATCTTACAATCCTTTTACTATGGGTCCAAGCTTGATTTATGACTACGACAACAATAAGGTCATCGTTGATGGCATCGTGTTTGACAGGCCTGAAACAATGGCCGAACTCCCTGAGGTTCTCAAGAAGATTGAGGAAGCTCTAGCCAAGCGTAAGCAGGCCCGGGAACAAGCTCATAAACTTGCTCCAAAGAAGAAAGACGGGGGAAGAAACACTGGTGCCTCCTCTTCAAGCTCCACGGTGAAGATCGCCTAGTTGGTCGGAGTTTCAGGAGGCGTCTCTTCGTTTTTCTTTTAATTTTATTTAAGTAAAAAATGCTTTTTTATGGGCCTTTCTTCCATGAATAAAAAATATGTGCTTGAATGTTTCTTTTATTTGCCTCTTTTTACGTTTGAAAGTTTAAAGTTTGAATATTTTTAAGAAACAATAATGATGGTAGTGTTTAAATAAGGATGCTTAACAACTTATTCAGGCCGTAGCCGGTCATAGGGATACCGTAGCCATCATATAACGCCTGAATACACGTATCTTCGGATTTAAACCTCATGAACAATGCAAAATCCGGACAATATAATCAAACTAGTCGGACAATATAATCAAACTTCAGAAATACTTGCTTTCGAGTACTCAAATATTTAAATGTTTCATCGTTTGATAGTCATATGCTCGCTTTATCCCTGCAAACTTTCATTCAGGCCGTAGCCATGTATAATATTGTTTTTCACTCATATCTTCGGATTAACTCTAATAAACAAAGTAGAATCCGGACAATATAATTAAACTTCAGAAATATTCGATTTTGATTGTGATGTATAAGGGAAACCAATTAATCAGATATAAAGAGAAACATATATAGTTATTCAGGATCTGGGAGTTTAAAACCCAAATAATACTTGTTTGTATAACCTATTTATGCCGTAGCCGATGGGAGACCACATGTGTCGGCTGTTGTATAAACAGGTGTTGTATCAGAATCTATCCATGCCGTAGCCATTCATTGGGCTGCATATATTGGCTTTTGAATGGAAAGATTGCCCCACTATGCCTTTAGTTGGTTCCAAACTAATTATACTAGCTTTTTGAATAGGAGGATAGAGATATCCTTGAGTACAAAGGCATGACCTCATAGTTATAAGGCTATAAGTTGACCTCATAGGTATAAGGCTTTGACTTGTAAATTAGAAGGAACTCGTAGTTTTTAGAAACATTCAAAAGTTTCTCATAGCATAAATAACATAAATATCACCATCTTAACATACGTCTATACATAAGGTTGATATCAAACAACTTAACGATCGTAGAGTTATACGCAATACATGCCACATACTGGGGTACTCCCGAAACAAAATGTGTAATTTTTAAGTTACACATGACATAAATACGTAGTTCGATTCAAAAGTGGGGGTGGGTAATAAAATTAGGACTTACCTACGGGAAGAACCTTTTGAGATGAGTTGCGTGCCAAGTGTTGGGGATTCTTCAACGTTGAGCCGTGCAAGGAGGTAGGTGCCTGGTCTCTGGACATGTTGTACCACATAAGGTCCTTCCCAGACAGGATCCAACTTTCTAGTGTGAGATGGGTCCGAAATGGCTGCAGACCATAGCACTTTGTCGCCTTCTTGGAACTGTCTAGGATGGATTTTCCCAAAGTACTTTGCCGTGACTTGTTTATAGTTGGCCATTCGAATGACAGCATTTTCCCTTCTTTCTTCTAATAGGTCTAAATTTGATTGGAGCCCTGTTTCATTATAACGCTGATCATACTCTTCAACTCGAAGGGAGGGCTCTCCAATCCCAACTGGAATTAATGCTTCAGTGCCATATGTGAGCCTGAAAGGGCTTTCCCCCGTAGGTTTCTTGGTGTCTGTTCTATAAACCCATAGTATATTGGGGAGCTCTTCGGCCCACAGAGACTTGTGATCTTCAAGGTTCTTCTTGAGACTTCTCAAAAAACTGCGGTTTGTTACTTCGACTTGTCCATTAGATTTGGGGTACGCTATAGAGGACATGCGGTGCTAAATGTGGTATGCAGATAGGTATTCTTCGAAGTCAGTGTCAATAAACTGTCTGCCATTATCTGTTACCAATACCCTAGGAATTCCGAAGTGGGTCACCACATTTTCGTGAAAAAACCTCTGGCAGACGAGGGTCGTAATATGTGCCACGGCTTTGGCTTCCACCCATTTGGTCATATAATCCACTGCCACAATGAGAAATTTGAGAGCCCCTTTAGCTGGGGGAAAAGGGCCTACGATGTCCATCCCCAGACATCGAAGGGTACCAGAGACAGAATGGACGAGGGCAAAATAGGAGGTTGCCTTGGTATTGGAGCGAACATTTGGCACTTGACACAATTTTTTACATAGGTCAAACAATCTTGCCTTAACGTGGGCCAATATTTGCCTTGTCGGAGAACTTTATTAGCTAGTGCTTCGCCCAAAGAATGACTTCCGCAAATGCCCTCATGGACTTCGAGCATGCAATAATCTGATTTAGGACACTCTATGCACTTGAGGAGTGGTGCTAAGAAAGATCTGTGGTAAAGAGAGTTATTGACTACAGAATATTGGGCCGCTTTTACCCTCAGTTTCTGGGCTGCCTTCTTGTCTTCTTGAAGGATTCCCTCTTGTATGTAGAGAAATATTCGAGTCATCCAGTTGGGGCCTTGAGTTAGCATGAGAATTTGAAATGATTCTTCCATAGGCAGAATAACTGAAGGGCTCGTCAATACAAAGAGATATATAGAGGATGTGGTTTCGATTTCTTCGACCGTAGCCAGTCTGGCCAATGTGTCCGCCCTATGATTCTCTCCCCTCATTATTCCAGCAAGGGAAACTTCTTTAAATTGTAAGAGACGTTGCTTAGCTTCTAGGAGATATTGAGCGAGCAATAGGGACCTGGTGGTGAACGCTCCCAGGATTTGATTCACTACCAGTTGAGAATCGCTGTAAGCTTGAAGACGTTGGACTTGCAAATCCTTTGAAAGTCGAAGGCCGGCCAAAAGGGCTTCATACTTGGAACAGTTGTTGGTGGCTGGGAAAGCAAACTTGATAGACTGTTGTATTTCAAAACCCTCTGGACTAATCAAAAGAACTCCTGCCCCACTACTATCTGTGGTGGTCGATCCATCAACGAACAATTGCCACGGTGAGGGTAACTCTTTGGGCGCAGCCTGTGCAGACGGGACATCCTCCTCTAGTGGTGGTATTGAACACTCAACCAAGAAGTCTGCCAGAGCCTATCCTTTGATAGCGACTATGGGTAAATAGGAGATATTGAATTGCATGAGCTCTATGGCCCAGTTGACCAGTCTTCCAGACAAATCCGACTTGTGTAATATCTTTCGTAGGGGATGGTTGGTGTAGACGTTGATATCATGGCCTTGAAAGTAAGGTCGTAATTTCCTGCTAGCCAATAGGAGATAATACACCATTTCTTCTATGGTTGGGTATCGAACTTCGGCATTTCGAAGTACATGACTGACGTAATAGATGGGCAGTTGTTTCCCATCTTCCTCTCGGGTAAGACATGAGCTCACAGCCTCTAGGGCTACGGCCAAATAGAGGTACAGTGGTTCCCCTGTGACTGGCTAAGACAAAACAGGAGGGGAAGTGAGGTACCTTTTCAAGGATTCAAAAGCTTCCTGGCATGGTGCGGTCCATTCAATCATCCGAGATTTACTGACTCCTTTCAAGACTTCAAAGAATGGGAGGCTCTTCTCGGATAACTTTGATATAAACCGACGCAAAGAGGTTAGACATCCATTCAGGGATTGGATGTGCTTGGGAGTGGTTGGGGGTGGCATGTCTAAGATGGCTTTCGTTTTGTCTGGATTGACCTCGATTCCCCTTTCTCTAATCACATTGTAATATACGTGATTTTTAAATAATAATAATAATAATAATAATAATAATAATAATAATAATAATAATAATAATAATAATAATAATAATAATAATAATAATATTTGTAATATTTAATCTACTAATTAGAAAAGAATTAGGAAAAAAAATATAGGTCATAGAGTTCTATTCGCAATTGGTGATTGATGGGTTGGTTATATAAATACATACTACGAGTCTAAGACCCACTTTTATTTTCATAAAACTCAAACCCTTAGAAAGAAGAAGCTGCGACGCAACCGAGAGGAGACAACAGAGAGGGAGAGTGCTTGTCTGCTGTGCGAGGTATTATATATTATCTATTAGTTTTCCTTTTGAAACACCAAAGTGTTCAGGACTTGTGATTTGTGAATTGATATTTTATTAATGTAGTATGTTGTTTCTCTTGTATGTTTTAAGTGACAGTAACTAATGCATATATAATTTAGTTGTGATGTCGTCTATTGTAGCCGTTTTGTAGTACAGTTTCATAATATTCAATTTTGATACACTTCGTGAAAACTGAAAAGTGATTTTATAGTCGAGCTTTTATTCCATAGTGATGATATTTTTAGTTATTATTATATTGTTGTGAGATGATCTTTTGTTTAACATATTTTTATATTAGCTTATTAATTATGCATACTTGATTATTATTATTTAGTTAAGTATATTAAGATTTTGAAGTCACGAAGTTATTTAATATTTTAATAGTTTAATCAAGACCTTGTTTTGGTACATAATTGCTAGCTTACAGGAGTTTAAACCGATTTTATATTTTAATGTTATTGTAATATAGGATGCCATGAATTTTGTTATTATATTTATTTGATTTCTTAACCTCGTACAACAAGTAGGCAAATTAACTTAGTTTTCTAGTCTAGTTTTGAAGTCAGTGCTTGTACATGTATTAATGTAGTTTTTAAACCAGAGAGTGCTGTACTGAAATTTTATTATATATAATTATCCATTTATTCGATTGTTACGTACAAATCAGCTAGTTTTATTTTATAAATAAAGAATGAGCTTTGTGACTTTGCATGCGTGTCCTCTGTAATTTAAAAAAAATATATGTATTTATAATAATAAATTATATGTTGTAAGTAGATCGCGGGATGAGAGTTTAGCAAATCATTTGCGGATTTCGTTAGTATTCTTAGTTGCTATTTTCGAGGTACGGATTCTGTCTCCTTTTTATTCAGCGTTACTCATCTTAGAATTAACTATATTAAATCTGTTTTGTCCTCAAATCTATTCGCTTGGCTTTAATTGTTTTGACTGTTCAGATTTTGAAAAATGTTTTTGACTCGTTGATTTTGGAAAGTGATTTTTATATCTGTTTTGAAAATATTTAAATATTGTTTCTGCGACTTTCTGAAATTTTCTGAAATATTTGTTGGAAATGTTCAAATATCTGTTTATTGTGATTTCAAATATTTTGCGAAGTATTTTATTTGAACCCTTAGCGATATAGGGTATACCGAGTTAACCAGCTGTAGGGGTACTACATCCATGTCATTGCGGCACCAGTGACATGACACTTCCGTGGCAGTGTGATTGGTCACGGCGTATCCTTCTGATAGCTCAGGTGGAGAGCTTTTGCGCATTTTGATATTTGTTTCAGGATACGTGGGTGCACCCAGATTTGATTTGATTTGTGATTTGATTTGGAGGTGACGTGTATATGCCGTACACGTTATCCGATTTGTTAGGTACCCTATGATGTGTGTATTTGTATCTGTTCTGTTTTGATCTCGGTATGAAATATCCTAACCCCTTGTTGCTTCAGCCATGCATATTTTTAAAAATAAATATTTTATTATAACTATCAAATATTCATATCTGTTTTTTTGTTATATATATATATTGTATTCCAAATCCGTACTGGGTGTTTGGCTCATGCCGTATTCTTTTTCTGGCAGGTGCTTAGGGGGATCTGGGACTGTGTGATGGAGTGCTACCATTATTTCGTTGCTTAGGATCTATGGACTTCTAGAATTATTTACACTTGATTATTTATTTAAAGAATTTTGGTTTTTCGTATTTATTGGTTTGAACTATAATTTGGAGGTTTATTTAAATTGTGGAGATTATTAGACTGTTTAATTGTTATTTAGAGAATTATTTTAGTGCTCTGTTTGCAGGTTTATGGATTATAAGTAATATCTCCTCCCATTTTAGGAAGGGGGTGTTACACACATGGCCTAGGAATTTCCCACTGGCTACACCAAATGTACACTTGGTGGGGTTGAGTTTGAGATGAGACTTTCTTAAGTTCTCAAAAGTTTCTCGTAGATCTGTCAAATGTGCTCCTCTGTCCTCAGATTTGACGATGACATCGTCGACATAGACCTCCAGGTTGCGCCCAATTTGTGAAGAAAAGATTTTGTTCATGGCCTTTTGGTATGTTGCTCCTGCATTCATCAGTCCCATTGGCAACACCCGATAAGCATACACAGCTCTGTGGGTGATGAATGAAGTTTTCGATCTATCTTCCGTAGCCAAACTAATCTGGTTGTAGCCAAAAAATCCGTCCAGGAAGCTGAACAAGACGTGGCATGCTGTGGCATCGATTAAACGATCAATAGTTGGTAAAGGATAGTAGTCTTTAGGAGTGGCCCGGTTAAGGTCCATATAGTCAATACAGACTCTTCATTTCCCATTCGACTTTTTTACAAGGACCACATTGGCTATCCATTCTGGAAACTGAATTTCATAGATGAAGTTGGCTTTCAACAACTTGCTTATCCCCTCATCCACGGCCTGTTGCCTTTCTGGAGCAAAATTTTGTCGCTTCTATTTTACAGACTTCTTTCCGGGATCTAAATGCAACCGATGCACATATATGGTTTCGTCTAACCCGGCATGTCCTCAGGTTTCCATGCGAACACGTCTCCATATTCACGGAGCAAATTCACAATCTCTCCTCTAAATGGATTATTCAAACCTCGCCCGATAGAAAGTAACTTAGATGGATCTCCCACATGTAACTCCACTTGTTCTGTCGGCTCACCAGGTTCAGCTTTAGGGAGGTGAGAGGGGCGAGTTTCATTTTTGGCATAGGGGAAGGGTTGGTAAGAATTTTCAATCACTAGAACCTGGGTGTCATTCGACTTAGAAGCTTTGGATGCACTTTCAGAGTCGACCCTTCCTTTTGGTTCTCCAAACAGTTTCCTCTTTCGGGGGTTGGTCTGAGCTAGGTTGAGTGAAGCTGAGTAACATAGTAAGAATGCTTCATTATCCGATTTTAATGAGCCTGTGCCCATGGGAGTGGGGAACTTCACTTTCATATGTGGGGTGGAAATTATTGTACCCAGATAGAACAAGGTTGGTCTTCCGATTATGACATTGTAAGGGGAGGCGATATTAATAATATAATACTTGACTAGTGCGGTTACCTCTTGAGGAAATGTGCCGAAAGTAGTGGGCAGATCTATTGTGCCCTGTATTGGGACCACATTGTTCCTGAAGCCATAGAGGGGACCTCGAGTGTCTTCGGCGTTTTGACTCTCCGCTTGCCCTTTCAATATCATTCTTCTAAGGGTGTGCCTGAAGATGATGTCCACAGAAGAACCATGGTCCACTAATACCTTCTTCACATCTTGGCCCACTATATCTAGCTGAACTGTTAGAGGGCCACTCTGGAAAACCTCTCCCTTCGGATAATCCTCGTCGGTGAATGAGATGACCGATTCGGACCATCGAAAGGCCCTTTTGTTCTCCAATTGCAATACTTCCTTTTGAATGGGAGCTGGAGTCTCTCCCTCAATTGTCATGTCCACAACATATCTAGGAGGCTGCCCTCCAGTCCGAGGTCCTGGGAGTGGAGCATTTTGTCATCGTGGTTGCGCATACTCGCTCAGTAAATCCATTTTGACTAGCCTTTCCAGAAAGTATTTTAGTGATGTACATTTAGGGCTGATCATTCGGTTGGTTTGGTTAAAAACCGAACCGAATTATAAAAACCGAATAACCGAAATTCTATTTTTGTAAAACCGAAGCGAACCGTTTTAACATGCAAAACCGAACCGAACCGAAATAAAATGGATCGGTTTTTTCCGTTCGGTTTATTGAAAAACCGAAATTTTTACAAATCATTACTTTGTTTCGTTCACTCTCTCGTCTTGATATACAAACAGGTGAGTATTCATTTTTCAATCTATTGTTGCTCCTAGATTCAAAGAACTAACTTATAACAGAAGTACTTTGCATTACAAAAACGATGCAACAAACACACACCACTATGCTAAAGTGAATAAAAGAAGCATACCATGAACTTCTTTGTGGAGACAATCTCAATTTTCATGTGTATTTTATACCATGAATTAGTGAATTACTGATTACAGAAACAGATTATACAATATTATTATATTATTATTATAAATATAATAAATATAATTAAAAAATATATGTATATATAATTCGGTTAATTTGGTTTTAACCGAACCGAAATTCTGACAGACCGGACCAAACCGATTTTTTCGGTTTAAACCAAAAAATAGAAATAACCGAAATTTTTAAAAAATTCAATCCAAACCGAAAAGAAATTATTCGGTTTGATTCGGTTTTTCGGTTTCGGTTTGGTTTTGCTCAGCCCTATGTACATTCGTCTGTGTTATGCCCCATACTGGCATGGTAAGCACAGAAGCGTGTCTTATCTCTTTTATCCGTAGGGGTTCTCATTGAAGGGGGCGGCTGGAAAAAGTCTTTGGTTCGAATGGCCTCTAGGATAGTTGAAGGACTTCGGTTGAGTGAGGTAAAGTTCGGCTCTTCCCTACTCTTGCGGGGTGGAAGTCTCTGATCCGTGGGGAAATTCTTCGGCCCTATCCCTCGAAAATCATCCATTCCATCCACCTGCATGGTTCTCTGGGTCGATCCTGAAGCCTCATCTCGAGAACTATGGTAATAAGCCTTCAACCTTTCATCCGTAGCTATATAGGCCGTAGCAATGCTATAGGCTTCGTAAAGATCTTCGGGTTCTTTGTTGCATAACTCCATGCAACAATCTTTACACTCCCTGTAATTCATGTTTCGAATGAAAGAATCTACGGCATTAGCCGGCCGTAGCTCCCTGACCTTGGAGGCAGCTGTTTTGAACTTTTGTAATCCCCCAGAGATTTTCCGGGATTTTGTTTCACGTTCTCCAACGAGATTGTGTGTACTACGTGGGGTATATTAACACGGAATTTGGCCAAGAATACAACCTTGAATTCTTCCCAAGAGTTGACGCTTCTGGGTGGTAATCTGGAGAACCAGGTTCTAGCGTATGCCTTGAGCGTGGAAATGAATAAGCGACACTTCGTGATATCATTATGCTGGTGGCAGATTATCAGGTTTTCATAGTAACTTAAATGATCATTAGGGTCAGAGGTGCCATCGAAAGATTCAAACCGGTTATTTTAACTCCCAGATCTACTTGTGATACCTCTAGTGTTTCTGAAAATGGAGACCTTCCTCCAGCTATGTTTAACATGGGTCCGGCAGCCATCTCCTCCAGTCGAGCCAATCTTGTCATCATTTCTTCCTGCCCTTCGGGTCGTTGAGCCGAAGCATTCTGTTCGATTATAATGGGGGGTGTTCTCCTCAGGCGCTCTGCTGACCTAGACCTCCTCCGACTTTCATTCGGGGGTCCTCTTTCTTGGTAAGGTCTCCTATCATACGATTCTTGCCACCCAGACAAGTGGGAAAAGACAGATTCCCGAGATCCTGAAGACGAGCACTTCGGGCGACGGCGAGAGGAGCGACTGGAACTGGAACTTGGATAGCGCTCTTCTCCTCGTGAAGGTGAGAGAGATTGATCTGTCGAACTGTATCCTAGAAATTACGTGGCGAAGGAGCCTTGCATTTCACCTGGATAATAGGGTTGATGGTGAACCCCATGGTAATTTCCGGCCATCTGGGCTGTTAATCGATCCATCTGTTCTTGCATAAATCATTGTTGTGCTCTTAACTGCGAGAACTGTTGTGCTGGTGAGTGAGGAGGTCTATTTGACGACGAATGAGAGGAACTTCTGCGTGAACTAGACTCGTGACTCATTCTTCCTGATGGTAGATACTAGCACGTATCTCGAACTTGTGTTTTAAACTTGGTTCTAGGTCGTTAGTTGGTAATGGTAGGTACTCGTAAATCCCCGGCAGCGGTGCCAAATGATGGCCGCAGGAATTCTAGATTTGGTACGTAGCGATCATCAGAAGATTTTGATTGGGTTTGTGTTTGTGTCCGTCAATTGGCATTAGTCTTTTCTTTTCCTACTCCTTCCTTTATATAGCCTTTCATTGGGACTCGTGTCTTTCCCCTATTGGATTTAGATCTCCCACCTGGCCTTTCAAGTAGAGTAGGTGACGCGATGAAGCCATAGGACCCGGTGTCCATGAAGGTGAATGGGGTAGGTGACTGGGTGGTGCTATTAAGCCAGATGTTGCTAAAGATGGAATGGGGTAGGACACATGTTTAACGTCCGTTCCTCGAGATTGGTGTCCGTTTGGCTGACCTCTTATCCGTAGGGATCGCTACGGATCGATATGGTAGGGCGAACATTCGCTTCGGCTTCAGAACAATCTTCGCTCCGGCCTCGGTCTTTTCTTGTAGGTAATTTTGTCCATCAGTATCATTTCAACTTTTCACTTCTTTTTTCCTTAAAAAAAATCAGGAACTATAGAATATATAAATTTTAAAATTAGATAAAAATAGTGTTGTTTATAAAACATTTTGAAACAATTATCTATATAACTCTTCTAGCGGCATTAAAATTTTTATCCATTTTCTTATCAATGTTTCGAGAAGTAGTTATTTCAAATAATCCTTTTTTGTAAGGAAAAGAAGAAGAAGATGATTATGATTTACCCATGTAATTAGTAATTGGATTGTCCAAATACAATTTTAAAGTGGTTAAAAGATGCTTTGATTTTTGATGATCGGCTGTTAGAATTTGTTAGAGAGATGTAGACTAGAGTCGATAACAAATGAAAAGGAAATAATAAATGGAAACAAGACTGGGACGTTTGTAATGTTGGCCATGTGCTTGGGTGCGGCGGTTACGGCAAAATTAGACCACCCTTTTTCTTTTCCCCCCTCCATGCCTTCATTTTCTTCACGTCACTACAGCAACATCTTGATTCTTGTCATGTCAAGATTCTGTCTTCATTCAAACTCCTCCGTTGTTTTCTCTATGCCATCACCGTCAGATTATTTCATTTTAAATATCAGCGATATTATATAATTCTGCCAATTGTGACATGGATTACCATTTTTTTTTAGTGCACTTTTGTTTTTTATCGCAGTAATTTTACGTCGTTTTCTTCTTTTTTTGATATTTTTTAAAACTTTTTCGGGAATATCTGAAAATATCAATCTTTGAACCTTAGGTTTAGGGATGACAATTTGTCCCGACCCGATGGATATCCGACCCGTTCCGATCCGATTGGATATAATCGAATCCGAAATTTTGGATCTGGATTTGGGTTTAGGATTTATTTTTAGACCCGAATAAATTTTGGATCGAGTTTGGGTTTTATCCAAACCGAATCGAACGGGACTCGAAACCCGAAAATTAAACTGAACCTATCTCAAACCCGGATATGAAGTACAAATATGTACATATATATTTGTATAAAATAGTGTATTATGTTTATATAATATTTTTAAATTATTAATTTTCTAATTGTCTAATTATTTTAATGCTATAAATTTAAGCCGCATCCAACTTAAAGTAATTACAAAATTTCTCGTAATCTCGTCAACAGTATTTTTTCGTTCATAAACTATTAAGAGACTCATCTTATAAAGCATTCAAATCAATTTTTGACATATAAATGTTACAAATTGAGAGACATATTTTTACTATTCATCTTTTAATCTTATTTAGAATTTACATTTTCCTTGATATTTGATTAAATATAATGTTCTAGTTAGTAAATTATTGTTTCAAAAAATCATGTTGATAAATAATTGTATAAATAAATTGAGACTGATTAAAATCCGAACCGAACCGAAACCTAACGGATCGGGTCTGAATCTTGAAAATCGGGTATCAATCGAATCCGAGTCCGAATCTGGATCCAACATATATATTTAGGTCAGGATATAATTTAACCAAAATCCGAACCAACCGATGCGTTTACCATCCCAACTTAGGTTTTTGGGTTACTAGTATCTACCACCTTTTACAATCTTACATACAAGTCATTCTAGGTTTGGATGTGGTACTTTACTGCGAGTTTTTATATCTAGCTAGCTATTGATTTCAAAAAAAAAAAATATCTAGCTAGCTAGCTATTGTATTTTCTTGGTGTATTGTGCGTATTTTAATAAGATGCAATACACTAAAACCTCAATAAATTAATATAGTTGAGACCGGAGAATTTTGATTTAGAAAAATATTAATTAATTGATAAATTAATATTTATTAATTTATAGAAAATTTTTGACATCAAAGAAAATTAATTTCCAATTATATATATTTAAATAGAATGAATTGTATAATTTATATTTTATATTTAATTCAATATACATTGTTTTACAAATTTAATGAGTCTTTGCGGGATTCAAAGTAAAGATTCATTATATTTAGATGATGTCAAAGATAAAACAACATTTTTGGAACCTTTTGCACGTAAAGAATCACTCAAGACATCAAAAACATTGATTAATAACCCTCCAATGCTTTACGAAAACACTACATGGATGCAACAAAGAGAGTTAAGGATGAGTTTAATATAAATTCAAATTTTAAGAACCCTAGAATAATATTTTACAAAAGGGTAATACATATTCCCTCCGTCCCTCTTATTTCTTTTTACAGTTACTATTTTGGGATGTCCCTCTCTTTTCTTTACGTTATCATAAATTGTAAGTTTTCCCCACTATTACACCCACTACTTTCCCCCACCATCTCATTTTTAATAATAAAAAATACTATTACACCCACTACTTTCCTCCACTATCTCAAATCTGTTATTAAATATTGATAGGTCCCATGA
Organism: Saposhnikovia divaricata; assembly: GCA_036435485.1. Taxonomy (NCBI): domain Eukaryota; kingdom Viridiplantae; phylum Streptophyta; class Magnoliopsida; order Apiales; family Apiaceae; genus Saposhnikovia; species Saposhnikovia divaricata. The sequence goes on along the minus strand of CM071597.1, from coordinate 57,366,711 downwards.
CTTTACCCACTTTTCAGCTAACTCGTTTTTTATACCTTTTCTTAGTCTCCGTGCCCATCCCCTGTGTAAAGAACCTAGAGGGACGTAGGGAGTATATTTTTATGATTATGAATGATTTATTAATTTATAATATTATTGGGACAATATATTTATATAGGATTTTTTCAAAAAGAATATTATCTTATTGAAATTGATCATTTTTTGAACTGGTCCAAATTGGGATCGGAATAAATTATTAATTTAGAGAAATTATTAATTTGTCGAATATTAATTTAACGAGGTTTTACTACACCTAAACTTTGATCGACGTCTGTTACTTGATAATATTTCATTCTTTCGTATGGAAGATGGAGCGATCAATTCCTCCACATCTATACTATCTATACTATCTATACTATACTATAATAAGCAAAATGGGGTATAATTTGTAGTTGGTTAACCCCTTTTTTGGTTATCCCCCATTTTTGGTTATCCATCATCCACAACCGTTAGATCATCAACTCAAATAGATCATGATCGTTAGATATAATAATACTAAAAGTTGTTATATAAGAGGTCCAGGATTCGATTCCCACCAACAACATATTATTTTATATTTAATACTAAAAATTATTATATACAAAGATGTAAGTTTTGAATTCTTCCAATAATATATGAAAATAATATTTATAATATTATATTATAATATTTATAATATTATATTAAATATGAACATCGATCCCACCACATAGTAAAATTAAATTGACGATTTTTCATTGTATTCATATGCATCTCAATTTTATGTAAGAAAATTGTTCAAATATTTGAAACGATCCAAACAAGTTGGTAGAGAGAATCAGTAATTCAGTATCCATCTCGTAAACTTGAATTTGTTCTTCAAGTAACCACTGAAACTCCTAAGTTTTGATGATCACAAACAGTAAGCCATTTGGCTTAGTAACAGATATTAACAGCATGCCATTTGTAGACACACTAACTTGGTTTTGCACGGCAATACAGCTTACTGATTGTGCAATCAGTATGACACAAACAGCAAGCTAACTTTGTAGTACAGTGACAATTGGTAAGCCAAGTGTAGACTTAGTCAGTTTGCATCAGTCTCAAACAGCAAGCCAAATACATGGTCAATCAGCGTATCAGTTGTACAAACAGCATGCCATTTGTACAAACAGCACGCTGACTGCGTCTGTCAGAAAATCAGAAGGCTTCAGTTATTCAAGGAGCATCAAGCATAGATGTTGATAGAATATTGTAAGGACCCCTCTGAATACATCTGAAGTTGCATATACTCATATCTAATAGATATTGGGAGACAAACTTATTCCTTGTCATAAAATAAGAAAAGTAAGATCTACTTTTCATTATTTTAACACCTCACAATACCTCTACTCAAAAAACAAACACATGGGGATGTCTTTCTAATCATATCTAATATTCCTCACCATGTCAAACACGCTCCATATCTGTATTATCATCTGACAAACATATTCTTCATCTTCTTCATCTTGATTATTCTACAAAATTATAACTAACGGCTATAATTCATACCGTTGGTGTCTGATTTCAAATGCATTCTTGTTCATCTATTTAAGGACGTGAAATGCTCAGTTCTTAACCATCCCTCACGAGTGCAGAAACAAAATATACATATACAACCACAAGCTTACTTTGCTAAATTCTTTCAAACCTTCAAAACCCAATATACACGCACATATATACATATTCAGAGGGGTTCATAGGTTGAGTTGTAATTGTTTAAAACATTGTATTGTTCAAGTTGTATTGATTTGTTGTTGTACAAGGTTGGCTTAAGTTTTTGGGTGGGTTGAACTAGACTAGAGAAGGATACTTGGGAAGTATTGCTTAGAGGGTTAGCTCAGCACAACAAACAGCAAGCCATTTGTAAATAGCAAGGGATAAGGGAGATATATTGTTGGATCTTGTAATCGATTTTATAGTTGATCAATAATATATTCTCTTACCAAGTTTGGTAAGGGACCAGGACGTAGACCATAGGGGATTAGGGGTCGAACCTGGCTAAAAGACTTTGTGTCACATTTAATTTTCTGCATATTATTTACTGCATTGCATTTTAGGTACAAACAGCTTGCCATTTGTAAACTGCACTGTCGCAAACAGCACGCTGTTTCTTACAAACAGCACGCTGTTTCTGGTAAAATTTCAAACAGGTCATAAATAACCATTGTTAGCCTAAACACCCATTCACCCCCCCTCTAGGTGTTGTTTTTCAACCACATAATATTTGTGCTTTCTTCTTTGGTGAAAATTTATTCTTACTAATTGCTGGTTCATATTAGCTGCTGGCTGCTGCTATTTTGGAAGTTGTTCATAACACTTATGTAATGATGTTCAAGGTAGATTAGATCATGTAGATTAATTATTGTATAGTTGATGCGGATTCACATTTTTATAAGCATCGCGTAGTTGACGAGATTTTCTTATCTAACAACACTCATATGACAGTATTTTTACTTTAATTGATAACAACGATGACAATATACTAGCTTACCAAAAAAGAAAAAGAAAATGACAACATACTATTTGCAACATTTTCATAAAAATAAAATTAGCTCTACTTGATAACAGTGCGAAAAACAAAATCGAAAGGAGCATGTTTGTTGAAATATATGATAGCAGTAATGGAGAGATTTACAGAAGAGCAGGTATGTTTCAATATATGTTGTGTGTAAATTACAAGAGCCCTATGTTCCTTATATAAGCATAACAATGACACCAAAGTCTATACTAGGGTGTTATAAGTCTATACTAGGGTGAAGATTGCCAAGGACGGTGCTGACAATATTGACAGTGGTGAAGACAATGCAGACAATTTTGACACTCCCCCTCAAGTTGATGCATATATATCACTCATGCCCAACTTGCCAATAAGTGGATGAAGCATCTTTCGATTTAAACCTTTGGTAAATATGTCAGCTATCTGGTCCTCTGATCTTACAAAGTGAATACCAATGGTATCATTATTGATCTTCTCTTTGATGAAGTGTCGATCAATTTCGATATGTTTGGTCCGATCATGTTGAACTGGATTATGTGCAATGGCAATAGCGGCTTTGTTATCACAATGTAGCTTCATTGGAGTTGCAGATGCAAGTCCCAATTCTTCTAGAAACAATCTTATCCACAATAATTCACGTACACCTTTAGCCATAGCTCTATATTCTGCCTCAGCACTAGATAAGGCAACCACAGGTTGTTTCTTGCTTCGCCAAGTAACCAAATTGCCACCAACAAATGTACAATATCCTGAAGTAGATCGTCTATCGTCTTGACATCCTGCCCAATCTGCATCTGTATAGCTTTCAACCCCGAGATGATTGTTTTTAGTAAACATTACTCCTTTTCCAGGAGCAGCCTTAAGATACCTTAATATCATATAAACTGCATCCAAATGTGGTTGGCGAGGATCATGCATATACCTACTAACAATTCCCACTGCATATGATATGACTGGCCTTGTATGTGCAAGGTAGATTAATCGACCAACTAACCTTTGATATTGAGATTTCTCGACAATTTCACCAGCATCTCCACAAAGTTTATGATTTGCTTCTATTGGAGATTCTGCAGGTCTACATCCCAACATCCCTGTTTCATTCAGAAGATCAAGTGTATACTTCCGTTGTGAGAGGAAGATACCACCTGGACTTCTAGAGACCTCAATACCAAGGAAATACCGTAATTTTCCTAAGTCCTTCATCTCGAATTCAGAGGCAAGCTTGCGTTTAACATTAGCAATCTCACAGGTGTCGTTGCCGGTGATCACAATATCATCGACATAAACAATCAACACTGTGATTTTTTCATCTCGTCTTTTTACGAACATGGTGTTATCTGAGTTGCTCTGTTTGTAGTCAAATTTAATTATTGCTCCCTGAAATTTGCCAAACCAGTCCCTTGGAGACTGTTTTAAACCATAAATAGTCTTCTTTAGCTTGCATATTTTACCAATGGTCGCAGCTGTAGAAAAACCCGGTGGAATATCCATGTAAACCTCTTCTTTCAGGTCTCCGTGTAAGAATGCATTTTTTACATCCAATTGCTGAAGTTCCCATCCAAGATTTGCTGCACATGATATCAAGACTCGAATAGAGGCCATCTTTGCTACTGGAGCAAAAGTTTCCTGATAATCAATCCCGTAAGTTTGAGTATACCCTTTTGCTACGAGTCTCGCTTTGTACCTATCAATCAACCCATTAGGTTTCTGTTTCACAGTGAATACCCATCTGCATCCTACTACCTTCCTTCCAGCGGGAAGATGAGTTAACTCCCAAGTGCCATTATGTTTCAAGGCATTCATTTCCTCTATCATAGCATCTTTCCATTTAGGATCACATAAAGCATCCTGCCAAGTATGCGGAACAGAAACACTAGACAAGGATGACACAAAAGCAAGTGAAGATGGAGATAATGCATTATAAGATACAAAGTTTGAGATAGGATGGTTAGTGCAAGAGCGTACACCCTTTCTTATAGCAATAGGGAGATCCAAAGTGGGATCAAGAGTATTACCAGTTTCTGGCTCAAACACAGGAGATGCAGGATCTGTCTCGAGGTGAGAGGTCTCTGGATGCGGTAAAGTGGTGATATCATTTCTTTTCCGCCTGGAATATGTAATCAAATCTGGAATATCCAACCTATTTAGATCATCTGACTCATTACTCGTAAGTGGAGGAATAGATGACCTGTTTGAGCTAGTGTTTGGAACATTGATGAATGGAAGGAATTGAGACTCCTCTGTCGTTTTACTATCATGATTGTGTCGGTTAATCTCCCCCTGAAGCAAGGAGGAGGATCCGGGAGAGAAGTAAGAAATAGACTCCCAGAAAGTAACATCGTGACTGACGTATGTGCGATGTGAGGGAGGATGATAGCACTTATACCCCTTTTGAGTTGGTGTATAACCAATGAAAACACAGCGGAGAGCACGAGAATCAAGTTTATCCCGAGAGGGAGAATGATTATGAACAAAGCATACACTCCCAAATAACCGAAGAGGCAATGGATGAGACGAAGGTGCAGGAATAAAGGACAACGGTGTTCTGAATTGTAGTACACTTGAAGGGAGACGATTGATCAGATATGCAGCAGTCATGACTGCCTCACCCCAAAGATATTTAGGGACATGCATAGTTAATATGAGGGACCGTGCTACCTGTTGTAAGTGACCAATTTTCCTTTCAGCAATTCCATTTTGCTGAGAGGTTTTAACACATGTAGTTTGATGAATAATACCCCATGTGTCCAAATAAGATGTAAACATTCCGGCATACTCGGTACCATTATCACTTCGCAGAATTTTAACAGAGGCATTGAATTGTGTTTGAATCATGTGGTGAAAGGATTTGAAACATTCGAATACTTCACTTTTGTGTTTAAGAAGGTATACAAAAGTAAGCCGAGAATGACAATCAACAAAGACAACAAACCACCTATACCCATCATGTGTAGGATGACTAAATGGACCCCAAACATCAGTATGAATAGTAGAAAATAGAGTAGGACTTCTCTTATTTCTAGATGGATAAGGTGACCTTTTATGTTTTGCTAATTCACATGGTTCACAGAAAAATTCATCCTTTTTACATTTTGAAGCTAAATTCGGAAAGAGATGCGACAGAACACCAAATGAAGGATGACCTAACCGTCTATGCCATTGATATAAGGACTCTAAACTGGGATTAGATTTAGATAAAACCTGATAACTTGCCGATGGTGAAACAGAATTCCCTTCCATAATATAGAGGCCATCTACCACTTTACCACTGCCAAGGACCTTGCCTGTCGCCAGATCCTGAAACACACAGTAAGAAGGGAAAAAAGTTACTGAACAATTAAGATTTTCAGTAATTTGATGAACCGATAATAAATTCACTGATAAGGAAGAAACATGTAAGACAGATGATAGTGGTAGTGAATGGAGACAGTTGGAAGTGCCCCATCCGTGAACGGGCACATGAGTTCCATTGGCAACACGAACACTCTCTGTTTTATTGATGTAGTGATATGACTGCAGTAAACTGGAATTGCCAGTCATATGTTCTGACGCTCCCGAGTCGATAATCCACGAATTAGGTGAACTGTGAGATACCGAATGACAAGAAATACTTGAATGAAAAGTATCTGTCGGTACAAATGAGGCTGCAGTCTTCAACTTTATATCAGAAACCAACTGTCGAAAAAACTTGAGTTCCGAAACAGTTAGACCGGAGTGAGTTCCAGAAAAATCCTCTTTCATCATGCTTAATAAATAAAATACTCGAAAGATCAAGTCTGAGCTTGAACTAAATCGATATCAATTTATCAAATTTATGCTAAATCTGGAAGCACCAATTGTGTTTTAATTTTTGGCCCAATTAATGTATATATGACCCAATAATAAAGAAGCCCATTAACAAATAATAGCCTGCTAGCCCAATAACAGAGAAGCACCAGGTGTATAACCAAGTACTGATTCAATATATTATATTATACACACATAATATCGTGTATGTATAATCACAACTGCAACATACTGACTCCCCTTTTTTTTTCTGTCTCCCTCAAACAAACACAGGCTACACAGCGGACAAAATAAACAAGACAACAGATCTTAAAAACACAAAAAAAGAGAAACTGAAAGTTCTCGGATTCGAGAAATTTTACCACACATAGATTCGGAGTTAGGAGGAGATTAAAAGTCCCTGAAGAAAAAAGTCGAAAATCTGCCCGGAACTGGTCTCACGCGCCGGCGCGTGGCGCGCGTCTGGCGGCGCGGCGGCGCGTCTGCTAGCGCGTGAGGGCGCGTGTTCTGCTGGTTTTCGGATCGAAAAAATTCTGGTAGCTCCTCTTTCAGTGCTCTACTCAGTGGTATATTTACATTTCTGTTTGGGTGTGTTTTGAATTTCGAGTTTTGAAGCAGATTGGTATTTTCTGTGTTTCTGGTCTGGAGGGGCTTGCTTTCTTCTGTGTTTCCCTAGGATTTCACATGCTCTGATACCATGTTGAAATATATGATAGCAGTAATGGAGAGATTTACAGAAGAGCAGGTATGTTTCAATATATGTTGTGTGTAAATTACAAGAGCCCTATGTTCCTTTATAAGCATAACAATGACACCAAAGTCTATACTAGGGTGTTATAAGTCTATACTAGGGTGAAGATTGTCAAGGACGGTGCTGACAATATTGACAGTGGTGAAGACAATGCAGACAATTTTGACAATGTTTTTTTTTTCAGGAATCGAAAGGAACATGTTGAGAGAGATAAAATCCGAATAAATCTTAGAGATATTTCATTTGGTACCATTGTACTTTTGATTTTTCAAAATAGTATCACTCAATGTTTTTGGCTTCCAAAGGGTACATCTAAACTTTTGACTTCAACTGTCCAATAGCACTCCGTTAAACAAAAATTAATCCTCCGTTAAACCAATCTTAAACAAAGCATTACAATCCTTTTCTGCACCTCTTTCTTCTCCTCCATTCACATCCTCCCACTTCGTCCATCCTCCTCAGCGACAACGACAGCAAAACATCACAAAAAATAAAACGATAGCAGAACAAAACAATCCTATCTCTTACTCCTTTCCCTACCATTCAACACCCACCTTCACAGCCTCCCCTTTCCACCCACCGTTCCCCTCGCCTTCTTCAACAACACACCACTGTTCACCCATTTCCCCATTACCGTTCGCTCCTTCACCAACAATCACCTCGCCCCTCCTCTCTCCTTTTCCTCCGTTCACGCCTCTACCATCCTCCACCTCCGTTTTTCTCCTTCACCAAACCTCCACCTCCGTTTTTCTCCACCCATCTTCTACAACACAGCCGCAACTTCGTTCACTCCCATCTCCTTTCCCCTTCATCCTCCGACCATCCTCTCCATTTCTCCTCCTTTCCCGTTCACCACCGACCACCACCACCACACCACTGTTCCGCCTCTCCTGCTTCTACAACCATCGCCGTTCGACCATTCAACACCGACCATCCCCTTCTTCCCATTCAATCTCCTTCCCACAGCCCCTTTCCATTCATTCCCCTCCCACCTCCAAATCGCCCAAATTCGTCCTAATACCCGATTAATGACCCGACTAATTGGTTTAATTAGTATTTTATCTAATTTTCATTTTATTTAATTGTTAAATTAATAAGCTTGTAAACGTTTTTAAAATGGAGTACTACTGGATGGCTGAAGTCAAAAATTTAGATGTACTATTTGAAAGTTAGGTGATAAAATTTAGAAAAACCAAAAATATAATGATAACAAATGAAATATCCTTAAATCTTATTACGCACGGGCACGACCCACGACCACGAGTCCCAACTGAAGTCTCGTTCATCTGCTAATCTCATACGGGGGCATGTAAGTGAGACCAAAGCCGCGTTAAATGGGTCCCCATATATCATTGGCCCAGCGCTGTAATTGCAATGTCATGCCTAATGCAAGAGACCACATATATAAACATAAACATTGTCTGTTTAAACTTTAATCTACACATAAACCTCAGTTATAGCTCAACTTTCATGGAGTTTCTTGTCACATACCTAGTATACTAATATTTTATATATTTATTTAAGATACTCAACAGTATCAAATCAAACCACAATATATGTAAACTAGCTGTTTGATTTTGGTCTCCCAGTTCTTTTGTGGGTCCACTTAAGATTATCACCTCTCTGTAAAATGACAGCCTAAACAAACAGCCTGGAAAGAGCTGTTTGGGCTGCACTAAAAAGCTACACACTCCCTTAATGGGTTTGTTTTCATGGTGGATATACTGTACAATTATACATATAACATTTCTCTCCCTTGGGCCTTTCTTTTCTCTCTTCAAACTCACCATTTTTTCATCACAACATTCTTGAATGAGGTAAGGGTACTTAAAAAGCTTCAATCTTTGTACTTGTTGAGTAGTTCTTGTAGCTTGTTTTGTATCTTTATATACATTGCTTGTACTTTAGTGTAAGAATCATTTGGTCATTCATTGCTTAATTATAGATCTGGTTGGGTTAAATTTTATACATATCTTGGGTCCATTGAGAAGTACAAATCTTGGGCAGTGTAAAGGTGCAATTTTTATACAGCTTTTTCAGTTCTTTAAGTATCATATTCTGGGATTTTGGGGATGAGGGATATGGATAAGCTTTTAGTGTTCAAGTGGGTTTTTATGGTTTTAGGTTGTGGGTTTTTTGTTGGGGTATCATTTGCAGTTTATACTCCTGTAGATAAGTACCTTATTGCCTGTGGATCTTCTAAAAATGTTACATTTTCTGGTCAAACTTATGTTTCCGATTCGGGGGAATCTTGGCTTACACTAAAAACTCAGGGGAATTCTTTTGTTGCTTCCTCCAATTCCAGTGTTCCATTGCCCGTTTTACAATCTGCTCGAATTTTCACAAACACCACCTATTACAAATTTGAGATTAAGGAAGAGGGTCGGCATTGGGTTCGCCTCTATTTATACCCTCTTTCGAATACGGGTCATGACCTGAAATCTGCCTCAGTCACTGTTGTTACAGAAGATTTTGTGCTTTTGAATAACTTTAGTTTTAAGGACTATAATGGTTCTTATCTCATGAGGGAGTTTTCAATCAACGTAACTTCGGATACCTTGTCTATTGCCTTCATACCTTCAAACAATTCGATCGGATTTGTTAACGCAATTGAAGTTGTTTCCCTACCAAATAAGTTGCTACCTGATCAAGCACAGGCCCTATCTCCATTTGCACCTGTTAGTGGCCTTTCAGAACTTGCCTTTGAGACAATTTATCGTCTGAATATGGGAGGTCCATTGATCACTGCTCAGAATGATACCCTTGGACGAACTTGGATCAATGATGAAAAATACCTCCATGTTAACAGTTCTGCTGTGAATGTTTCAGTTAGCCCTGCTATCATAGAGTATCCAGCTGCTGTTACACCTGAAATTGCACCAAATATGGTTTATGCTACTGCTGAAACCATGGGAGATCCGAATGTAGCCGACTCAAACTTCAACATGACTTGGGTACTTCCTGTTGATCCAGAATTTTCATATCTTGTTCGGGTTCATTTCTGCGATATCTATAGCAAGTCACTGAACACTCTTGTGTTCACCTTGTATATAAATTCTGATATTGCGCTTCCAAGTTTGGACCTTTCGACTTTGGTTGGCAAGTTGAACACGCCTTACTATAAAGATTTCATAACCAACTCATCTGCTAATTCTGATACTTTAACCGTAAGTGTTGGCCCAGACACTAGTGCTGAATGGGCAGCTGCGATACTCAATGGTCTGGAAATTATGAAGATTAGCAATGAAGCCAAAAGCTTGGATGGGCATGATGCAGTTGCAAATCTCCTTCTATCGTCGTCCAAAAAGAAGAAACTTGGCCTGATAGTGGGCTGTGCAGCAGGAGCCTCAGCTGCTCTGTTGCTTATAGGCCTGTGTTGTTGCTGCTTGGTCACCCGCAAGTCCAAGACACCTAACCAGGGAAATTCGTGGCTTCCTCTACCCTTATATGGCAACTCTTTGACCTTGACAAAGGGGTCAACAGTATCTCAGAAGAGTGGAACAGCAAGCTGCATCTCACTAGCTTCTTCTAATCTTGGGCGATTTTTCACATTCCAAGAAATCATGGAAGCAACCAATAAATTTGATGAGAGCTCACTATTGGGTGTCGGAGGTTTTGGCAGGGTTTACCAGGGAACACTGGAAGATGGGACTAAAGTAGCTGTCAAAAGAGGAAACCCAAGATCTGAACAAGGCCTTGCAGAATTCAGAACAGAGATTGAGATGTTGTCCAAGCTACGACACCGTCACCTTGTTTCTCTCATCGGCTATTGTGATGAGCGCTCAGAAATGGTTCTGGTTTATGAATACATGGCTAATGGGCCTCTCAGGAGCCATCTTTATGGGTCAGACCTTCCACCTCTCTCTTGGAAGCAGCGCCTTGAGATATGTATTGGAGCTGCTAGAGGCCTTCACTATCTACACACAGGTGCAGCTCAAAGTATAATTCACCGAGATGTGAAGACTACAAATATACTCTTGGATGAGAACTTTGTGGCAAAAGTTGCTGATTTTGGCCTCTCTAAAGCAGGACCAGCTCTTGATCAGACTCACGTGAGTACAGCTGTCAAGGGTAGTTTTGGATACCTTGATCCAGAGTACTTCAGAAGACAGCAGCTGACGGAGAAATCTGATGTTTATTCATTTGGTGTTGTCCTAATGGAAGTCCTTTGCACAAGACCGGCTCTAAATCCTGTTCTTCCTAGAGAACAAGTAAATATTGCGGAATGGGCAATGGCTTGGCAAAAGAAGGGCATGCTGGATGAGATCATGGATAAAAACCTGGTTGGAAATGTGAATTCAGCTTCTCTAAAGAAGTTTGGAGAAACTGCAGAAAAGTGTCTTGCTGATTATGGGGTTGACAGGCCTTCAATGGGGGATGTTTTGTGGAATTTAGAATATGCTCTCCAGCTTGAGGAGACATCATCGGCTCTTATGGAACCTGAAGATAACAGCACTAATCACATCCCTGGTATTCCAATGACTCCACTAGAGCCTTTTGACAACAGTGTAAGTATGATTGAAGGAGGCAACTCCGGTACTGATGATGATGCAGAAGATGGTGCTACTAGTGCTGTTTTCTCTCAGCTCGTAAATCCTCGTGGAAGATGAGTACGAAGTGCTATATTTTACTCGGACTAGTTGCCCTGGCATGAGAGTAACTGTGGATGCCCAGAATGTGAAGGTCATCAGTTTTTTTCCACCTCAATTCTAAAAATAATGACCCTGTATGTATAATAGTCATCGTGAGTAACTTAAGGCAAGAATATCATCATGATTTTTTATTTAATCAATATCTGTTTCAACTACGTACTTTACCATCTATTACACTGTTTAGTATTGGATCTGGATGTAACATGTAATTTACTTGTCGAGAAATTGGAATACAATGTTGAGATTTTTTTTCCCTCCCTCCCTCTGATTCGTGTTAAACATCAAATATTGGTCACTTAAGTGGAGACGATATATCACCTTACTCACCGATCTCAACGAGGTATCATTTGAATCACTAAAGTCATAATAAATATCAAACATGTATATCTAAATATGTGTTCGGGAAGTAAAAGTAATCTTTTGTTTAGTTTTACACATTTTTCTTGTTGCTACTATAATTAAATGAAAAGTTAAAGTTGTTTATTTCAGATCATATATTTAGATTTTAAAATATTTATTTACTATTTATTTTTAAGATTTAATTAAAAATAAATAGTAAACAAACTTTTTAAAATATAAAAATATTATCTAAAATATTAGAAATCACAACTTTTCATTTGGTTGCGGTAGCATTTAAGATAAATGTGTAGAACTCAACAAAAGATTACTTTTACTTCCCGAACAAATATTTACATGTACCTATTTGATATTTATTATGATTTTAGTGATTCAAATGATATTCCGTTGAGATTGGTGAGTAAAGTGATATATCGCCTCCAATTAGGGATGGCAATCGGGTCGGGCGGGTCGGGTTTTGCCAAACCCAAACCCGAACCCGATTCTTTTGACCGAACCCGAACCCGAACCCGAAAATACCCGAAATTATAAACCCGAACCCGTTGGATACTAAACGGGTTTCGGGTACCCGAAACCCGACCCGAAATCCAAAAAAATAAATAAATAATAATTTTTTTGTATTAAAAATAATATAAAACATAAATATATAAAATATTTTATTTTTATTACATATTAAATATTAAATATATATATATATAATAATAGATAATATATATTAAATGTTAAATATTATGTATAAAATAATAGAAATAATAATATATATTAATTCGGGTTTCGGGTCGGGTTCGGGTTCGGTCGGGTTTGATACGGGTTTCGGGTTTTCGGGTTTTCGGGTCGGGTTCGGGTCGGTATTGGCAAAACCCAAATCCGACCCGAAAATGATTCGGGTTTAAAAATCAAACCCAAACCCGAATCCAAACCCGAAAATTTCGGGTTCGGTTGGACCCATTCGGGTCGAAACGGATCGGGTATCCATCGGGTCGGTAAAAATTGCCATCCCTACCTCCAATTGAGTGACCAATTTGATATTTAACCTCAATTGATTCTGGTCATCTTATTTTTGGGTTAATCAAGTTGAGGCTACTGAACTGTACTGTTATGTGCTATTATGTTTCTAAAACTTTGGTTTCTTCATTGTTCAAGTTACAACATTGATGATCATATAACCTAGAGTTGATAATTGAAGTGTTATTTTTGAACTTCACTTTTTATTAGTATGTATATCATTCTATTAATTGTGGCACAACTAAATGCTGAGAGGGATTAGTAGTTTAAACTTCATTTTATTATATGTATATCATTTTAACGAAGTGCTTTTTGATGATGTGTGCATGTTAGTCTCCAGGGAAATTTATAAAATTTCTTGAGACTGGAATTTCTGGTGTACTTGTCAAGTTTTTTTTTTGCTAGTTTGGTGTACTTGTCAAGTTATTTAAAAGAAATCACTCGGCCCACTTGAGAGGTGATTTGAAGTGGATTCATATGTAAAGATTAAGTTGCTTATATCAATTTGGAAAGAATGTTTGCATTTCAGAATTTCATGGGAACCTTACATGACAAAATCGCTTAATCAAATTATGTTTATTTACACTGGTATATGAATATACTGGCTTTTAAAGATGAAACATAGATTAGTAGTGTCTGTCAAGAGTTCTAGTTGCGTATATCATGATATTTCTCTGTACCTCCAAATACGAGAGTCTCGTGCACCTGTACAAGATCACACAGAAGAGATTGGCAATCTTTATGATATTATAACCATGTAGCACAAAAAAAGATGCCATTCAATCACTTGCCCTCAACCATATGATCAGAGATGAAGAACTTGTATACAATTATATTTTGTAGTTCAAGATATCATAATTAGCGGGCCTAAAAAATACGTATATCACACTAACTTATTCGATTCAATTGCCAAAACAAAGAAATAAATTAGAATTTGTATGACTAATTTTATTCATAAATCTGGCAGCGTCATATAATTGGATTTACTTGTGTGTTCAGACTGCATTATCTTTTTGAAGCAGAAAGTTGGTGTTTATTCCTGGTTTAGGTAAAAATGTACTGAAAGAGATGGTGGCCTTGGTACTGTTTCACTCTCATTTTCTGCTCTGGTCAGTCCTCTATCCATTTTAACTTTCTCGGTTATGCTATTTATTAAAATTTTGACACTCACTGTGGTTTTAGATGTAGCTAAATTAGCTGATCGCAAGGAAAAGTTAGCTGAACTAGTCTACTAATCAAGTCCCTGTGTGCAGTTGCTCTACAAGCAATAGGATGGGGTCATCTAAATCAAGGATTTACCTTGTACTCAATATTTCTCAACCAAAAACAATCACGGAGTTTAAAACACTAGAATATCTAAAGTTGTGTATGAGACTGAAGCAGAAGAAACTCGTATGCAAGTGGAGACTAGAAATCTGAACCTTCTTTCCTGAACTGCAGGGAAACATGTCTACAGAAACAAAGGATCTTCAACTAATCTTGCTTAAGTTCCGGTTTAAGTTCAGGTTCTTGTCTTTATCTACTAAATTAAATTCCTGCATCTTTTCTTAGTTATCAAAATAATGATGAGATATGCCAGCTCTACACTTAATGTTTAAACTCAGGAATTCTGTTATTTTTTTAGGTCGTGCTGCTGCAAATGCATAAACTGTGTATATTTTAATTTATTCTTTATGATATGAATACATGTATCTCATTATCTGCAATTGAAGGAATTCTTCTATGAACGGTTGTTACAATTAATCTGATAATGATTTTGTTGGATCTTCTTATATATTTGTGTTTTCCTTTGTCATTTCTAAGTCATCTTTTTAATTAGTAAAAGCCAATTGTACAGTGCAAACCCCTTGCAATAAGCAACGTCAGTTCGTAAGTTTATCATGTAGTGTAGTACATGATATCTAACCTGATAGTTCGATGGATTGTGGTATACAGGTAAATGTCATATCTCTGTAACTGATAACTATTAGGAGTTTAAAAATTACTAACTAGGTTAAGCTGCAGGTTAGGTGCCATGTTTTACATCTAAATACAGGTCAGATATATTTTATGGTGATGGCTCTTAAGAAGCTAATGCTAACGCTTTAAAAATTCATATTCATCCTGCTGACTTCGTAGCATTTATTGACTTGATTCTAATTCTGATATAAATTTAGTTTGCCTTCATTTGTGAAGTTGTCATGTAAACTTTTCTAGTATAATTAGAAGTATCTTTCTCTGAGTTAGGATATCAGAATCTCTTACTATTTTTTTTTTTTATTTTGTATACAGTCTAGATAATTCTTGTTATTGCCAATTTCTTGATTTTTAATCTTAGATCCGATCGGGATCCAAGTTTTAAAAAGTGCTTCTTCGGTATCTAGAGGTTTATTGCAAGTGTTGTACTCTTCTTCACATAATATTATCCTTTCGCAAAATATTCTGACTTTAAGTGCATATTTTACCGGTTACTCAAGTAGTACATACCGAGTATAGTTCTACACATTTGCGGAGAATAGTTCCTAATCTTATCTTGGAGCTGTTTTTGTAATGTCTTGCTCGTGTGGAAATAGTGTAGAGTTTCATTGACAGGAATTTAAATTGATTTCCTTGAACAACTGATTAATTGGTTGCTTATAATTATCTTCTATAATCTAAAATTTCTTACTTTCTCAGTTTCTCTACTGTCACTGTTTGGGTTGTACATGAACTAAACAGAACCCGAATGTTTGTTTTAGAATTATGGCATTCGAGTATGTGCTTGATTACCAAAATGAAGTATATGCTAGAATTTGGATGATTATGAATATATTGTGTTTGAGTTTAGCTTGATATAATTTGGATTATCTGCATTGTGATTATTTATCCATGGGCGGCTTGATATAAGTTGAGCTATTTGTGTTCGTGAGTATTCTGTCGTGGTTGGCCTGAAATAAGCTCAATTATTGGTGCTCGTAAAAATTTAATTAAATTTGAGTTTGGCTGGACATAAGCTCAATTATTGGTTAAGTAAATATTTAAGCAGGTATAATAAGATAAAAACTTGTTTATAAGTGAGAGATAGATAACTATGGTCATGAGTGTGCCGTGAGCTAGGTCTTCCACGAACATCTACTTGAACTGCTTACTAGTTTCATGGAACTAAACTCCTTGTTTGAGTTCAGCTAGTTTGTAGTTCCGAGTCAAAAATTGTCCTTTAGTTGGGGAATTTTATCTTTTTAAATAGATAGAGTATAAGCAAACTTTAACTGAATCAAATATTCTCAGTTTGTGGGAAAGAATTGTCACATGCCGCAGAACAGGACGGATGTGTTGTAATCCTTCACTGGTCACTACTTTCAGCTTAATGAATTCGCGTAGAATTCTGGGATTTTCTTTTTTTGGATGATCATTGTTGCCTATAGAAGAAAAACGGCGCACAGACGGTACTCGAGCTATAAAAAATGTGGAAAGATTTGTCTTTGAGATAGTTGAGCTTGTGAGTAGGGTAATTTCTTTGAATTGCAAGTGTAAATCTTTAAGAATATACATTTCCTATATCTTGGATTAGAAACATAAACGGTTATTGATTTTAGACTTTTTGAAGTACATGGTGGCCTAGGTACTGTTTTTCACTTCAAGTTTGGCTCTGCTATCCATTTCAATTCCTCGTTATCTTTAGTAGTATAGTTATAGCTTGCTTAATTATGCTGACGGTCAAATTCTTAATTCCTGTGGTTTTAGATGTAGCTAAATTAGCTGATCAGAAGGAAAAACAGTTGAGCTTGATGAAACACTGAATCTAATTGTGCTACAATTGAATCAAAAGAAACTTGCATGCCAATAGAGAGTACTGCACTTCTCTTAAATGTGGGAAAACATGTCTGCTAAACAAAAGATCCTCTAATGATCTCGCTTATGTTCCCTGATGAATCCAGGTTCTTTTTTAATCAACATTGATCAAATTCCTGCTGTGTTTTGTGGTTATTTTGATAATGATATTATGTTCTAGTACTCCGTATAATTGAGAATAACATAGCCAAGTGACTTGGGTCAAGTTCTACTTCAACTGGTAAAGCATGATATATTATCTAGATCTTTCATGTTTGTCAAATTTACAATGGGTAATTTTGTCTCAGGTTTATTTTTGCTTTTTGCTTTTCTGTATACTTGTCAGGGTAGCTTATTATTCTAATTGATATTTAGCAAAGCTGTATAGTAATAAGATAGTATTCAGATATGTTTTTATTCATCTTCCCTTTGGAAATTAATATACAGAAGCAAATGCCAAATTGAAAGCTAGTACCCTGTTACATCTGGACAACAGACACATAGCACCGGGCAGAATACTGGACACAAATAACATAGTAGTAGTGGCAATGGAATGTAACAGAGCTAGCTACTCTATTTCTTGCAAACTATTCCATTTCCATTGGACAGGTTACCGGTGCAATCAAGCGTGCCTTCCATGATTACTGAGCTATCATTCTCTGCCTCCTGAGTTTGGGAGAACACACAAGTTTCGCATTCTTGGGAGAGCAGTGAGGTAGTTCTGTACTTGTCTTCACCCCCCACCACAGCCATGGCTACTCCAGGCTTTGCGGGGTTTTCAAAATCTGGCTGATAAGTTCGTCCCAGCACACCTTCCACTTTAGAAGACAAGGAGAAAAACCTAAACTGAACTTCTAAATGAGCAAAACAATCATCAGAAGGCACTTTGTAGCTGTGAATCCTATCATCTTGCTTTGTCACCGGGACAACATTGGCCATAATCTCAACAATTCCTGGTATAGTGACTAAAACACTGTTCTTTTTTGAAGTTCTCTCTACTTTCACACTCTCTGCTGGGGAGTTCCATGTGGAGAGATGGCCTACTGGGATGTGAATTTCCTCTCCATCATAAGAAAATTTCAAATAATCAACTTCATTGTCCCATGTGGCAGATTTGATGGCCTCAAGAGAGAATGTGTGGGAGTTAAATAGGAGGCCAAGGGCTTGAATCCAAGTGAAGTCCCTGGTCCGACCAGCTGGCCTGTGGCCAATGAATCGAGCATTGATTTGAATGTTTTGGTCAGAGACTAAGCTGAAATGCTGATTGCTCTTTCCATGGAAATAGAATACAGTGCCATCTCCTCCGATAAAGCGAGGATCATAGCATGCTGAGCCAGGGCTGTTACAGTCTGGTTTAATACCTGGACAAAATATATACAGATGTTATTTGGATTAAGAATCTGAAATATCACTACTATTTCTAGTAGAATATGATATACATTCTCTAGATTCAAAAGACAGTTATCTAAAGACCTGGATAAAAATAATCATAAAGCAGAAAGTTACTACATATCATAATGCTTATTTATTGAATATGTTCATACGTTTGCATTCAGATTTGCATTTGGGGGTATCACAGTCGATACGACAAACTTTAGACTTGCTGTTGGTGGACTCGCTGTCTGGGCATTCCTCTGGGCAGTATACAGTCTTGGAACCACAGCGAGACGAAGAGGTACAATAGAGGCTAGTATATGCTTTGGTGTGAACTATTCCTGAAACACATAGTAATACAACGACTAAAAGGCTTGACATTCTCAAACCTTGGACGTATTGTATCTGAGATGTGTTGTAAGTTGCAACTGATACTATACTCTGCATCTTTCTTCTCTGTTTATAGTTTTCATTTAAAGCTTTTTTTGGGTCACTTTTGAAGTTTTAGTAGATTATTAATGGAGCTTAGCTGGAACTCTAAGCATGAACATGGGCTTTAGTTCAAAGGATATGCTTGCTGCAAATAGAAAAAAGGAGAAAAAAATAGAAAAAGATCTAGTAAATAAGCATGGCAACTTTGCCAGGTTTGTAATCATGGTCAGCGATCACTGGCCTTCAGAAGCGAAGCACATTAAGAACTGAATCAATCTGTACGTGAGAAATCAAAGCTATATTCTTTAGAGAGAAGATATATCTGGAGAACTTTGCTTATGATTTGTGAAGTCATATGCATGTATATGTGATAGCTAAATTGTTGCAGGCTTAAATGGACTACACATGCTATGTTTCCTTGTATTTCAAGACTAATGTCCGATTTGCACCCTATAACGTGACCTCTAAATTCAGGCGCATCCTAACTAAATTTACAATTATATGATAACCCTTGGGTAGCATATTTTGCGCTTTAATTCTTCGTTTCAAACATTTTGGGACGAGAGTGATAAAAGTTGCAAGATCTATAACTACTGATATATGAGTTTTACTGCGATTGCAGGGGAAAGCAGGGGGTCTACGTCTCCAATTAGAGGTGTACACGGTTCGGTTTGGGCGGGTTGGAAGAATTTTATGACCCAACCCAATTTAATCGGTTTGAAAAATTTTCAACTTAATCCATTAAAATTAAATTCATAATCCAATCCAATCTAATCGGTTTGGATTGGTTTAGACGGGTTATGAATAAATATAAAAAAACCGCACAAAATATTACTTAAGACATTGAAAAGCAGCAAAATATTACGGTCATCCCTCCCAAATAGGTGTTAAGTAACCTTTTTTTTTTATTTGTTTCATTTCCAACACTTGGTGGTATGCTGCTTTGATGAGTCTGTCGAATAAACAATGTCAATAATGCTGATAAACAAGTCAATAGTGCTGCTAAACAAGCGAATAGTGCTGCAATTCATTTACGATGGGTAGTCTACTACTAATTTGTATTTTAACTGAACTGGATCAATGTAAATGGGCCAATGTAATAATGGATCATGGATATAAAAAATATTTTATTAAATTAATTTATTTTTTAATCGGGTTGGGTTGGTTCGGGTAAAAAAAATTAAAACCCATACCCAACCCATTTAAATCGGGTTAACATTTTTTCAATCCAATTATATATCGGTTTAAAAAAAAATCAATTTGAATCGAAAGAAATAGTTTCGGTTTGGATCCGATTGATCGGTTTTATCAACCCATGTACACCCGTATCTACAACTGTTGTTGAGAATGAAAGGAATGAGATCGGAGTACTAAAAAAAATTGGAATTTTGTACAAGAAATCTTATACAGGGGATAAATATACGTTCTCAGTTAATGGTGATGAGATTCTCGCTACAGAACTTTAATCTATTTATTCAGATACCAACAAATAGGATTCGGATTCGATTTTTGTTGACAGAATATAAATCTCATGAACCAGGGGTCTTCGTATTTTTTCGTCCTGACCGAAAATTTGTCTGCTACCTTCACAATCCAACTATGCAAGTGTACCATTCTACGCAACTTCTTAAAAATATTAACTTTCATTCGCTACTTCCTTTGAAAAAGAGTTGATAAGTTCTATTCATTTACAGCATCTCCAAGAGTCTCTTAAATCACACTTAAATATATTATAAAATAATAGCTCTTAGTAATTTAATGTGCATTTATCTCCAACAATGCTTTTTATATTGACTCCTTATTTCATTTTATATTATTAAAAGTAAGCTACATCCATAAAAGTATAAAAGCAAGTGGATAGAGAGAGAATGTTGTCTTATAAATTTATAATATAATATTAGTTAAGAGTTGCTAGTAGCTCTTAAAATTGAGGAGAGAGAATGAAATTTTAGTGAATTTAAGAGTCACTAAGAGTCTTTTGGAGTTGAAAAATTTCATCTCTCTCCTCAAATCTCAAGTTAAGAGTCATTTTAAGAGTCTCTTGGAGATGCTCTTAGTTAGAGCATCTCCAAGGCTAACAATCTGTTAGCTATAATAATGACGTGACAATATTTTTAACTAATAGCTATTTTTTTTCTTCTCCAACTATGCACACTGTTAGGTAAATTTTTAGATAATGAGTTTCATATCTTCTATATTTGGCTAATGTCTATAAATTATAGATAATATCTAAAATCCACATTATCCACTTATATCATGACACATCATCAATCTCATATATTTTTCTTTATATTTATTAATAAAACTAATTAATTTATAATATAGCTAATTATTATAGCTAATCCCGTTGGAGTACAACACCTTACAAGTTCAGCAAATTTTACATAACCATTATTTTAGTTAACCATTTTAGCTAATGCCCTTGAAGATGCTCTTAGCATGGACAAAACAATCAACACAATTTAATCCAATTCATATCCACTCATATACCTTACATATACTCCCTCTGTCCCAGCCATTTCTTTACACTTTTCTCTGTCCCAACCATTTCTTTACACTTTTCTTTTTGGGACGTCCCACCAATTCTCTACGTTACTAAAAATATTAACTTTTAACAATAAAATACATTATTACATCCACTACTTCACTCCACTTTTTCAACACTTTACACTATTACACCCATTACTTTACTTATTTTAACAATAAAATTACTATTACACCCTTAGTTACTCCGACTCGGCACTTCCGGCCGGCGTACCCGTGTCGACACGACACGTGATACGTGCCGGATTCGTGTGCGTGAAATCGGATCCGTCGTCGGAAAATTTTGAAGCTCGTCGGAATTTTTTTACATGTTGCCGCCTGTGGAGTTTTGCAGGTTGCCGCCGGTTTGAAATGATGATATCGATCTTGTTTCAGAATTATTACAGGAGTGAAGAAGAAGAAAAGAGAAAGAAAATGAAGAAGATGAGAAGAAAAGAAGAAGATGTAGTCGTGGTATTTGTAGTCGTGATATTTGTATCTATCTGTATGTATTATGCAACTTGGCTGCTGCTGATAAAATAGGGTTAAATTTGGGCCTTCATTTTTAACAAACAAGCTCAGTTAGTTTTCTTTGACAGCAACAAGCCCAATTAGTTGAAACGTTAATTTATAAAATGTTTCATTGTTTAATCTTGATTTGTATTATGCAATTTGTAAAATTCTTTTGTTCCTTTTTAACGTGTTTGATCTTGATTTGAAAAAAAATCTTTGATTGTTTAATTATTTAATTGAGATTAAAATTTAAAAAAAAAAATTTTATAACTTTCAATATGACATAATTTTGTAACTTATTTTTTATAATATCATTTTAATCAAATTGAAACGTCACAATTGTAATTGGTTTTTTTGTCTTTGCTATTAATATTAATATTAATATTTTTTAAAAATATTTGCCGTGTCCCCGTACCCGTGTCCAAATTTCGGACGGTGTCCCCGTGTCCTAAAATTTCAGAATTTTCGAACCCGACACTCGGATCCGTGTCGTGTCCGACACTCCGTACCCGAGTCCGAGTGACTTAGTAATACACCCACTACTTCATTTATTTTAACAATATTACACCCACTATCCTTGGTCTCCGTGCCCAAACCAAATGTAAACATTTGACCGGGACGGAGGGAGTACTTTTTTCAAAAGCTACTAATACACAAGACACCAATTACTCAAAAAAAAAAAATACACAAGACACCAAAATGTATTTTTGATTTAATATAAATTCAATGTTTAGAAAAGCATGCACATACAAAAATTTTTTGTTTACTTAAAATTCGTCCCAAAAAAATTAAAACTGCTTATGTTATGAACCAAAGTTTCCCCGGGAAGGGAGTGGAAGGAAGCTGAAATGATTGGGGAAAGAGGAAGGATTAGACTTTAGAGGATTCAGAAGGGGAGAGATCAGAGAAGATCAGATAGAGAATAGAAAGAGAGTAAAACAACTCTAGTTGGTGTACAACTACTTTATGTCGGCAATTTTATGAAATTAAAGTTTCTGCATTTCGGAAGTATTCATTCAAATTTGACAATAAAACCAAACCAAACCAAACAAACCCAGTATATCCCGCTCAGAGTAGGGTCTGGGGAGGGTAGGTTGTACGCAGACCATACCCCCACTTTTAGAGCGGGGAGGCTGTTTCCGTGAAGACCCTCGGCTGAGTCCACAACATACATAGAGTGTGGTAAAAACAACGGAAATAATATGGAGATGGGCAATGACATACCTGAGGCCCATGGCGTTCTCCACATGGGACCTACCTGTCTACGAGGATTTATGCTACTCCTATCTTGAAGAGCTCCAACCGCACGGAAAGTCCCGCACAGAGATACCACCGAGCCAAGCTCCCTGCAGCTGCATAAGCAAAAAAACAGAAGACACTGAAGATGAAGAGTGAGAATGTTAAAGCCGAACTTCTACAGAATCGCTAACCGAGACAAGGCAACCCGGAGGCTCTCGACAACAGAACCACAACCTAAAAGGGAATCCACCACTCTGATACACCGCCTCCAAGAACCCCTATCCGCGAGCATGGTCTCATTTAATTCTAAGGCCTTCAAATCCATCCGGAGCTGCTCTTCCCACGTCCTCCTCGGCCTGCCTCTCCTCCTCGCCCCAACAACCGCCAGACTCTCGACCCTCCTAACTGGGGCTTCCGCCAGCCTCCTTCGGACGTGGCCGAACCATCTCAACCTTCCTTCCCTAACTTTCGCAGATAACGGCGCCACTTCCAGCTTGCTCCTAAACACCGAGTTCGGGATTCTGTCCAGCATCGTGCGCCCACAAGACCACCTCAACATCCTCATTTCAGCCCCTTCCAACTTGCTTATGAGAGCCTTCTTCTCCGCCCAACACTCAGAACCATACAGCAACGCAGGACGGATAGCCGCTCTATAGAATTTCCCTTTCAACTTCAAAGGGACTTTCTTATCGCACATAACCCCTGACGCTGCCCTCCACCTTAGCCACCCAGCCTTGATACGATGCATGACATCTGCTTCAATCTCCCCTTCCTTCTGGATAATCGAACCCAAATACTTGAATTTGTCCGTCTGCGGGACGGTCTGGTCTACAATCCTAACCTCCACCCCTTCTTCGTTGGCCTCACCACTGAAGTTGCACCAGAGATACTCGGTTTTAGACCGACTCATACGAAGCCCTTGGGACTCCAAAGTAGATCTCTAAAGCTCCAATCTGTCATTCACCTCCCTCCTCGATTCCGCCACTAGCACGATATCATCCGCGAAGAGCATGCACCAAGGAACAGCATCTTGAATCCCCCGCGACAAGACGTCAAGGATAAGGGCGAAAAGAAAGGGACTCAAGGCCGACCCCTGATGAAGCCCCATCTCAACCGGGAAGAAACGGGAGTCCCCCACTGGGGTCCGAACGCACGAACTTGCTTGGGAGTACATGTCTTGAATCACCCTAACGAGCGCCGACGACACTCCCCTCTCCTCAAGGCTCTTCCAAATAGCTTCACGGGGGATGCTATCATAGGCCTTCACAAGATCAATGAACACCATATGGGGTCCGAACGCACGAACTTGCTTGGGAGTACATGTCTTGAATCACCCTAACGAGCGCCGACGACACTCCCCTCTCCTCAAGGCTCTTCCAAATAGCTTCACGGGGGATGCTATCATAGGCCTTCACAAGATCAATGAACACCATATGGAGGTCTTTGCGACGTTCCCTGAACTTCTCCATAAGGCGTCTAACTAAATGAATGGCCTCGATCGTTGATCTCCCAGGCATAAATCCAAATTGATTCTCTGAGATTTCAACTTCTCTTCTAAGCCGACTCTCAACCACTCTCTCCCAAAGTTTCATAGTATGACTGAGCAATTTAATACCCCGGTAGTTACTACAACTCTGAGTGTCGCCTTTATTCTTGAAAAAAGGGACCACAACACTACGCCGCCATTCAGCTGGCATCTTATCACCCAAGAGAAGAACATTGAACAGATCTGCTAGCCATTGGACGCCTACCTCACCAAGACAAAGCCAAACCTCGATTGGGATAAGATCCGGACCAACCGCCTTCCCTCTAGCCATCTTTTGCAAGGCACCCTTGACTTCATCCTTGACAATACTGTGTATATATATATATATACATAAAAAAAGGTTACCTACTTTTACCTCCTACCTTAAATGTAGGTCTATTAATTTCGTGTCGGGTCATGTTCATGTTCTAAGAAGTAAGAACATGTCCAATGGAATGGTAAAAAAGATGTTATTTTTATAATATAGCATAAATCACGAAAAATATATTTTTAATATAATGCTAAATTTGGTATGGGATCTGTAGAATATAATAGTGATTTATTGGATTGAATGAAATCGTAGTTATGGTCAATTGTTTGAATATGTAGAAAATGAATTAGATAAATATATTTTTCATGATTACAAGAGATTGTTAGATTGTTTTTTTAAAAAGATTGCAAATTTCAACGATATGAACGAGTGATGTACCATAATAAATGATCTATTAAATAATCGTAGTTCGGGTGAAGAAAATTCTGATTTGATTTATTTTATTACGTGTTTGTTTTACAATGATTGTTTTTGTGAATACCGTCTACCCGTTTATTAATGAATTATTTGATTATTAAAAAAAATGCTAAACTTGGTCTTAAAATAGAAAATGCTACAATTAATTCTAAATATATATAGTCAAGTTTAAATGTATTTATAATTACTTTATAGACATTCAAGTGGTAAGATGGAGGGAACTGAATAACTAAAATAATTAAGGGTGAGCAAAATAAAATCGAAAAATTATACCCAAAAAACCATAACCGACAAAAATCGAAAAAAATCTAACCGAACCGACGGAAAGGGTTGGTAACAGTTACGAATTTATCCCAGTAACTGAATCGAAAAACTTAACCGAAAATATATTATTTTAATAATTTATAATTTTATATTACATACTTATATAAAATATTGGATTTTATAGATATACAAACTTATACAAGGCTTTGTTCCTCTGTGAGAAATGTCTTTAACTAGGATTTATCTGAACTAGCTTTGTTACGTTGCTGCCCCTGATCAATGCAGAAAATGGTTGTCTGTGTTTGATTTTTCTCTCTAATATTCTGTATCCATACAAATTATTTGATGGTAGTCTAATATGATGCAACATGTTAAACAAGTCGTGTCATATTTAGTTGTATCCTTCGTTTTGTTGCTAACAGTAGGAACACTGAGGTTATTAAAACAGCTCAAGAAAGCCATGTACTGATAAAAGTTTTATCGCAATTGTTAAGATGACATTTATAAATTTTTATTAGCATGATATTAAGGTATTAAGTATTAAATATTAAAAATTGAAAAAAATTGAAACCGATAAACGGTTAATCGAACCGAAAAAAATTGTCCAGAACGGTTCAGTTACGGTTAATAGGTAAAAACCAAACCGAACCGATATGTATGGTTTGGTAACGGTTTCCGGTAAAAACTGAGCCGAACCGACCCGTGCACACCCCTAAAAATAATGGTGATAAATATAATTTTAAACTTTAAGTTCTATTTTAACATAAAAGATCACTTTTTAATTTCATATTATAACAATAATTGCATTTATTTTAACATTAACATTGAACTTGCTCTTACTATTACATTAAAGATCGATACTAACCCAACCTTGATCCACAAAATCCTGACCTTAACCCAACCCGCTTATTAAACGGATTATTTGTTCCGACTCGTAACCCATTTATCTCATGAATATTTTATTTATTAACTATAAAATTATGAAACTACCCGCATGTGGAACTTAAGGCCCTAAATGCCCACTTCACACACTATTATGTGAGGTCGTATTCCTTTTGATTGGCGTATTTCCTTTTGAACACAATATATTTTTTTTTTCATTACATTGACAAAATCTAATGCTAAAATATGGAGTTAAATGTCTAATTCGTCATTATACCATATAAAAACTTTCAGTTAAATCACCATCCAAAAAAAATTTGAAAATTCATCATAAAGTGGATGGTATTTTCAAAGCATATTATGTAAAAGACTATTATCCTATTTACGGAGATAAGGAGTGATGAAGCACACCTGCTCGACTTAGATTACTATTATATTTTGTCTGTAGTAGGTGTTGTATACTTGGCTATATAACCAAATGTAGCAGTTGCTTTGGAACTAAGAAACACAAGTATTTTGCTAGAACAGTTAGGATTTTCTTGTAAAGCAAATCACTGATCTTCAATATATATCTTAGGTGGATTATACAATTCCATCTGAAATTTTAAATATTATTGAGTATTTATTTTTCTCTTGTTTACTAGTTTTTTTAGTTCTGTTCATATACTAACTGTTATGCCTCAAAGAGTTTGAAAATTTTGTTAAGATTGTATTTAATCCCTCTATAATTTTAGGTTGTATTGTTGGGAAACAACAATGGTAATGATTGAAAGATATAGTATAATTGATATTTTTAGGTGTTTTTAAAAGTTAATATTTTTTAATTCAAATATGATATATTATTAATTAGAAAAAACAATCAATTACTACCATTAATTATATAATATATTTTATTTATTAATTAAAATAATCGTACCGAAAACTAAATCGACAAAAGTGTTAATACTTCGACCTAATATAATAGTATAGATGTAGTAATGAGTTATAGTTATTTAGGTAGATTAAAGTTCTATGGAGTACTGTTATAATTGGAGTACTTGGAGTACATATACGTTCTACACTCAAAATATTTTAAAATTTATTATTTTGCAAACCTTGTTATATGAATATCATAATTTCATTGATAATCTTGAAAATCATGTATGTTTTGCAATATGTTCATCTTAAAAATTCTTTATGTTTTGCAATCGGAACATGTATGTTTTGCAACCCAAATGTGTTTCGCAGAATAATTCGTTTTGCAATATTTTGTTAGCAAAACATACAAAATTTTCAAGATTTTCGATGAAATAGTGATATTCACGTAATAAGCTTTGCAAAATCATAAATTTTGCAAAATTTTGAATGCAAAATGTATATGTACTCCAATGAAATGAATAGAACTTTACTCTATTTAGGTACATGATTTTATGTATCAACTTTAACAATAATACTTAAACACAATTTTTATCATTATAATAATAAATTTGAATAGAAAAAAATAGAAGTGGAGAAAAAAAAAGAAAAGAAAATTTTAATTTATAGAAATGAAATCGGTAATGGTTAAATGTTATTTATAAACAGGTGAGATGAATGATTTACTGATTTAGAAAATCACTAGAATATTGTCAAAACATCAATTTGTCCTAAAATTTTTATATTTAGAATTAGGATATCATATTATCAGATTTACTCAGCAGTTAAGCTACTTGTGTTAGTATTTGTAAGAGGGGAAGCAGTAAGAGTGTAAGACCTTTGTGGGTGTGTTTTTACTTTTTATTTTAAACTATCCTTTTCAAGTGTATGGTTAATGGATATATGTACTACTTTTTTTAACTTCTGTGATAAGAATATTGATTTGTGTGTGGGATGGAATACTAACTGGTTACGTATTTTAAGATTGGGTAATTCCTGTTCAAAAGAAAAAAAGATTGGGTAATTCCTGTTAAAAAAAAAAAGATTGGGTAATTCCTGTTAGGCATTTTTTGACAAGATAATAGCCATTACGCATTTTTTTAAAACTTATTACATGTTTTTTTTAATTTTTATATACATTAAAAATCACATTTTTCAATAAGATAACAACATGTATTACGCATGCATGAGGTGATTAATATGTATTACGCATTTCCCAACAACTTATTAAGGTGTTTCTTATTATTTTTTTACTTAAATATATATTTGCAAATAATATTAAAAAAATTACAATCAAATGATAAATTAAAATTGTGTTTTTTTCAATGAATCCGGCAACCTAATTTTTAAAAAATCGATGGCCAGTTCCCATTTTTTTAAAAATTCATGATAAATTAGCCCCTAAATTCGTATATGATTTATTTGTAATTCTGAATATTTCTAAAATCCAAAATGGAAAAGTTGAATCCCAAAAATTAACCATTGAACCTCTAAGAGAATATAAATAAATTAAAAAATTTAATTAAAAATTGAATATTTTTAAATCCCAAATATTGGAACCCGTTGAACCCCAAATTATATCCTATTATATAATAAGAGTAAGAGGGATAATAAAGGAAGTACTACCATAGGTCAAGGGTTCGACTCCTAACAATAACATATATTTTATAAATTAAATTTAAACTCACTAATACAAAACTTAATTAATAAACGCACCGAGTTTGTTAATGCCTCGACCTAAAAATCTTCTAATCAAATTCAGTCTATGCTTGCTTTTATGAATAAATACGTGTATAGTTATTAGTTAATTATATCTTATCATATAATAAAATTAAGAGGAATATTATAAAAAAGTAATAGCATAGATCAAGAGCTAATCAATAATATATTAAATCTGTAGTATCTATACTATATCAATAATATATTAAATCTATACTATCTATATCATTTTATACTATAATAAGCAAAAGTAGTATAATTTGTAGTTTGGTTTTGGTTATTCCTTTCATTCACTACCATTAGATCGGTAGCTTAAATAGATTATGACCGTTGGATATAATAATAAAAATTGTTATAAAAGTTGATAAAAACATAGATCTAAGGTTCGAATCCCGTCAACAACATTTTAATCTAAAATTAATACTAAAAGATGTTACATAAAAAGGTTGAAGATTCGATTCCCGTCACCAACATATTACTTTAAATCTAATACTAAAAGTTGTTATATACAAAAACGAAATATTTATAATATTATGTAACTATACTATAAGTAAATTAAAAAAAGTTAAAAGTAACCCGTGCTTTGCACGGGCTATAAGCTAGTATTGTATATATGGGTATTATAATTATATATGTTACGCGTTTGTAATATGTGTAATATAGTCATTATGCATTCGTAGCAAGAGTAATTTAGTCATTATGCATTTCATGTTTGGATAATTAAAAATTTTAAAATCTTATCTATACTATTATATTAAAGCCGAAACATTGAAAGTTTTCAAAGTTTTGGTTTTCGGTTTGGTTATCCTATTTATTAAATTTTCAATTAATTTCAAAGATAAAATAAATCAAGTGCATTACAGTTTTAGTCGACTTCAAATTAAGAACAAAACTCCTAATACAGGACTCTTTCCTTTTAAACCTAATCTCTATGTAAATACCCAAGCTTCATCAATTCAATCCGTAAGCTTCTTCCTAATACCCAACTTCTCCTTACAGGTAATTTCTTCATAATTCATTAATATTAATAACATCATATAATTAATGGTAATTAATGTATTGCCTTTTAGTTGAATATATTGTCTTTTATTAACATCTAAAAAATCAATTGTATCATATCTTTCAATAATTAATATTTTCTTTCTAATTAAAACCTATTACCATTTTGATTTAAAACTAATATTATAATCATTAATATATTAAAAAACATGAGTATAATCCGTAAACATGAGTATATTAAATTATATTAAATTAAAATTAAAAAAATATTAAAAACAATGATTATATAAAAATATAATTGTAATATTAAATAAAATTTATAACATAATAAAAGAAACCGTGCATCGCACGCGCATTGAAAGTTTATGGGTTCAATTTTCAGCACGGTCATCCTAATTATTAAAATAAATAGTAAAATAATATAATTAGTGATAATTAGCCGATTGCCATTTTTAAATTAAAAAAGTTTAATTGACGATATTACCTTTTATAAACACCTAAAATATCGTATCTTTCAATCAATAATATTTATTTCTAAATAAAATACGTTAACTTTTATTTTAAAATATAATCTTACAATAATTAATATATATCAAAAAATATAACACTATATCGTCTAATCAATAACAAAATATAATAGAAATCTATATACAACGAATAATTACCGTTAGATTTTTAGTAAAAAATCAGATGTTTTAGATCTAATGATTAGATATATTATATATTTAAATTAATTTAATAAAATTTCAAGGTTCGAATTATGTCAACGACATAATTTTTTTTAAAAAATTATAATATAAATTTTAAACCATATAATTTTGAATCATTATTTTATACCCAAAAATATTACACCATTTTGCTATTAGATTTTTAGTATTTAATAAGAACCGTTAGATGTAATTATAATGTATATTTTATTATTAAAATACTTTACTAGAAATTTAAGTTTTGAATCCCGTCAACGACATATTTAACTTAAAATTCTAATATAAATTTTAAATCATGCATATCTTTAACTAAGTTTATATTAAATTATATTAAAATAATTTTTACAAAATAATGATTATATAAAAACATTATTATGATATAAAATAAAATTTATAATATATTAAAAAAAACCCGTGCATCGCACGGATTATAAGCTAATTGTAACGCCCCCAAATCCGGGGTCAGGAATATGGGTCGCTACCGCGGAAAACCTTAACAACCAAACAAATCAACTGGCAAAATTAAATCTTTAATATGACATCCGACCCCTAACTACCAAGAATCTTTTCAGGTTATAGACTTGGAAACAAGAAAACCGAAAACACTTATAATAACTACAACTCTTGGTACAACAATTCTCTTATACAGTCTTATGTTGTTAGTATCACCTTGACATAAGGTATACAACAACCACAATATTCTAATACAACAAATATTACAATCTCAGGAATATGAATACCATACCAGTCTAACTAAACCTCTGGTAGACAAACTCAAAATACAGAATCACTCTGATGCCGGTCGTCAACTCGATCCATGACTTGCCCTGCTTCGAGCTAAACTAAGTCAACTGCATCCACTATCTATCTCTGTAAAAATAAGATTTAAACAAAAGCAAGAATGAGCGAAAGAGGCGCTCAGCAAGTAATATAATAGAGTATACTAAAATACTACCACTACTCATTGAAAATATATTTTTACCACTCCATACGACTTATAAATATAATTACTTTTGAAAAGAGGTCAACTCAGAAATTCTTATAAATCTAGAAATACTACTTCAATATATCTCAAAAACTTCTCAAAATACTCCTCATATGAAAGAATAAATACATCTCAAAAACTTCTCAAAATACTGCTCAAAGATAAATCAATAACTTCTCAAAATACCATTCGAATATAATTTAATAACTTCTCGGATCAACACCCTCTACTATTAACAGAACCACAAAGGCATCCGCTAACAGTCTAAGGTATCTAAGATTGGACTTCTTCTCGAAACGCCTTCTCAAGTAATGGATGATCAGTCCATTGTCACATCTCAATTTCTATCGATAGAAAGGATGGTCGACGTCTCGAACCACCCAAATAAAACTTCTCAGAAGGGTGAGCCGTCTTTCTCGGCCCTTCACCCTTTATATGTAACCGTTGGGCCGGTGCGTTACTCCGGTCACTTTTGCTTTTAGAAGCAATAAATCACAACTTACTTTATATATATATATATATATATATATATATATATATATATATATACATATATATAATCCCACTTTAAAATATAAATATTCTGTGGTATGAAAATATTATTAAATATATCTTTATCATCTCTTCTACGAATACAAATGAAGTATTTCGATAAACGTCTCAACAATATAAACCAACTTATAAAATAAATTGCAAACATCTCGTGTAATAACAGCTCAACAATAATAGATATGCATGTAAATTGCATGGATAAGATCTGGTATAAACCACTAGAAAGAATATTTGCTTTTGAATATCGGAAGCTTAATCAGCATACTATATATAGATAACAATATAAATACTCTGAATGATGAAGTACGGGTTAGTAAACTTGCAATACATGCATCATACTTTCAAAATAGGATATACTCTGAACGATATAGCATAAATTAAATAATTTGCAATTATGGATTTAAAACTAGTTCGCAAATTTCATATATTTCAAAATACGGATACTCTGAACGATAGAGTATGCATAGATAAACTTGCCTCTGGTCCTGAGCATGAAGCAGAAAATCGCGAATAAATCCTTCGCACCTTGTCCAAGAAATTCCATGGCGGCAACTTACTTTTCTTCATACGACGCCTCGATCTCGAAGTGTGGGAAAAGCAGAAAAGATTTATACTCTACCCGTGGGCTCGACCTCGGTCTACGGCTCGAGAATTAGGCACTAACAATGTCAACCAGAAAATACGTGAGCGAATCGTTAAAATGGAATATACCTGATCCGATAATATAATATTTAAATACTAAAATATTTTCCCGAAAATCTCTAACGTATTTAACGGAAATTAAAACCCCGGGTAAAACTCTCTTTCAAACTCATAATCCTTTAATATCCGAAAATCCTGCCCTAAACGCTCGTAAGGGAATTTCCTAAATAAAAAGGGGTCTCTAAATATCTCTAAATAATCAATCACAATTAATAACAGAAGTAAACCATTTTAAATAAATAAATCTTATTCTGATTTAACCCATTGAAATAATCTGAATATATTTGTTATCATCTATCCATAATAAAACCTTATTTAACTCCATTTTATCAACTAATTATTAAATCACTAATTTATGCCCAATAGATTACAAATATTTCTGTTTAATTAATAACTCAATTTAAATCCAAAATTATTATTTATTACCAACAAGTCAATTACCATTTTTAATAATTTAATAAATAAATAAATTACCATTTTTACTAACAACTTATTAAAACCAAATTTTAAAACACAAAATCATTTATTTCCTATTTATCCACATTTATTACTCTATTTATCGACAATTCAATAAATCTCCAATTTTTATCCAAAATCATTAAATGATTATTATTAACAAATTGATAAATAAATACTCAATTTTTATCCAAATAATTATTCTCATTTCTCACAATTTAGATAATAACTATTTTTTTAACATTTTTCAATCCTTTTTCATTTTAATTAAACATTTCACTCAATTACTAATATTATTAAACTCTTTTATTCTTACGATTTAATAAATCAATTGTTAATACAATTTTAAAACAAACATCTCTTTTATTTAATTAATTATCTCATTATAGTTTTATTATTATGTATACATATTTTTTTTATATTTCATTTTATTTATTGTTACGTTTTAATCCGTTTATTCTTCGAAACAGAAATCCCGTAATCCCGAAATCTCTCTCTCTCTCGAGACAGTCTCTCTTCTCTCTACTAATCTCTCTCTGTCCTCCTCTAATTCTCCCTGCCTTCACCTCCTCTTCACCGTTCGACACCATTAACACGGCAAGCCGTCCTCCTCCTCCCCTGTACTCCAATCTCTCCACTCTTTTACTCTCTCGAAATCAACACACAACACCCAGTCCCAAAACAATTGTTTCCCTCCTTCTGTTCTCACCTCTCCCCCACTCTCTTCTCCCTTTCTTTTCCGTCAACAACACACGCAACAAACTCTCTGTGTTGCCTCCTGCTCACGATCCAAACACAATCAACCACTACAATTACTCATCTCTCTGCTCCTCTCTATTCGACATCGACACACACCCACAAATACACACTACACTTCACCTCTAATCTCTCTTTATTCTTTAACGTCACATCATCACCACGACTCTCCTCCTCGACCTCAGTCCGCCCAGTACAACAAACACACGGACAGTTTGGTGTTACACAAACACCGACTAACACCCAATCTCCCCAACCAACGACACAACATCTCATTACAATCCTCCCTCTCTGCCTCGATACAAATCGGACACTACATACCCCCCTCATTCACTCTACTGTGACCACACGTACACACCCATACAACAGCAATACACCGCAACGTCAATACTACTCATCCCCCCCCCTTTCAAACTCAACCGAACACAACCCACCAAGACCAACTATCGAAACAGGACAATCGGAAAACAGAGAAAGAAAAAAAAAAGAAAAGGACAAACAAAAGAAAATAACAAGAAGAAATGGTGAACTACCTGAGATTTTAAAACAGTGGCCGGTTTGGTTTTGGAGAATAAGGAATTGGGTTTTTGTGTCTCTGGCTGTAGAGAAATAGAAGAGAGAATTGGTTTTGTTTTGTTTGTACAGTACTTAGTCCATTCTGTTTTAAGTCCTGCGTTTAAACACTAAGGTAGACAAGACGTGCGGTTTGGAAAAATAAAAAGAGGTACTGGACATCTTGGTTTTACAAAAGAGTGTGGTGTTTTGTGAGGAATGAATCGTGCTTTGTACAGAATAAATTGTGTTTTGTGACAGAGATGTTGTGTTCCGAAAAATGAAATCTGTTGTCTCTCCTTCGTATTTAACGATTCGAACAGATAAAAACCGAAACATAAATATCGTCGTTTTTCCTGCCGGACAATTATAACGAGACCCAAATTCGTTTTCTAAAATAAATTCTGCGATGTAATAATAATATTCGACCAAAATCAAAATCCTATTTTTCCTAAATATTCTAATTTAAATAAACACCTAATAATTATAAGTAAATAAATATAATAAATATCTATTTACATACAAATATAAAATTTTAAAATTTAACCAAAAATACGCTAATTAAATCTTTTAATGCATTGACCTTAAATAAATTTAAATAACGAGTAGAAAATATAATTCGAAAATTTGCGGTTATTACACTAATTACACATTTATAGTAGGGATATTGAATGGGATGGTTTTTTCTTTTTTTTTTACGCATTTAACAAATACTTAAAAAGTTGGTATTTTTTACTACATATTCGTAAAATGTTATTTTGATAAAAAAATGCATTAAAAAATGATAAAAATGTTATTATTTCTACATTTTCCAGCCACGCATTTTCTGCGATTCCGCCACAATCCACATCTTTAGAGGTCGACACGCATCTATTTCAGTTTTGAAGTCATAATTAACAAAGTCTAATTTTAGCATACGAGAATGCTACTTATTTTGAAAGAAATTCTAAAAGTATTTATAAATAATATTTTAAGTAGTTCTTTTGTGAAATTTATATATATATGGATATTTTATTTTATTTGTGAAAGAAAAATTTAAAATTTAATAATAATTCAACATTTATGAACAATTTCGAAAATTTTAACATTTCTTTTTAAGATAATAATACTAGATCTGAGTATTGTATTTTGATATAATTTGTCGGCTCTATTAAAAAAAGTAAATAATAATAATAATAATAATAATAATAATAATAATAATCTGGCAATTTAACATGGAATATGAATATGAATTTATACAAAAATATACAAATTAACTTGTTTTACTTTTTGGCTTATATTTTATCAATGCTACCCAGCACGACGGCAATTATAGTGTGGAAAAACAGTACATAATGTACCTATATTTTAAAAAAAAATTAAAATTATAAATACTTTAGCATTGAAAGTATTTTAAAGTCCCTAACAATACATTTATAATATTATTGTGAAACAAAATTTATACTTTTCATTTTATTATACTTTTTCTGTTACTTATTAACTGGAATTTAATATTTCATGGATTTTTAAAATAAATTTATAATATAGAAAGATGGATTAATATTTCATATTCAAGATAGTAGTTTCATAAAAGCAGCATAAAAATAGTATCTTCAACTATATTTTCATCACCTTAAAATAGAAAAAAGTTCAATGAAAACAAAAAGAATAGTTTTTCGATATTATACATGAAACTAGAGAGTACAATACATCTATAGTTTCTTTGTAATAATATTATTATAAATGTAAGCATGTAATAAGAACTTGTATGTAATGAAACTATACATCACACGGGATGAATAGGTATATATGATCAATTATGATTAGTTTTAAATTATATTGAATATGATTTACTGAATTCAATTTTGGCAGATACAAATGACACACTAACTGTAATTATGTGCAATGCAATAAATACGGTGATCGTAACTATGTGCAATCTAGTAAATAAGGTGCAGAAATATAAAATAAGCACACACAAAATATTTAACCAGATTCGACTCTCAATTCTCTAATCGTTTACGTGCATGTCCTTACCAACTTGGTAAGAGAAAATATTATTGATCAAAACAATTTACAACTACAAGATACAACAATATATCATCCTACTTTCTTGTTAACTAATTAGTCCATATAAAATCATATAACTAACAGTCAGAATCTAAACCAACAACTTTCAACGTTTGAATCCAATTCAACGTTCAAGTTCGTTAGGTATGATTTCTAACGTTAATGTATGTATTAAACAGAAGTTGTAAGATGAAAAAAACGTTAAAGAAAAACGACCTCCAATTTATATGTATATAAAAATCTATATATAAAAAAAAACACATGTTAAGAAAATGTTAGTTGATTAACTTTCTACTATAAATATTTATAATTATCTTGAAAAATGAGTATGTTACTAAGTTTGAAAAATAAATAAATTATAACAATAATAATCATAAGAATAATTTTGGACAATTATCTTTAAATTTGATTTAGAAAATGAAATTTATATATATTTTAGAACAAAATTTAATTTGATAATGTATATCTAATAGGTACAAAATATATTCCCTTTATTTTTATTATTTGAGTTTTGATTTTTGACACACGTTTTAAGGTGTTTTGATAATATACTTAAATTTATTATTTTTAAAAATTTTCTTTTATAAACAAAAATATATAATTTTAATTTTAATTCATAAAACAACTAATTAAAAAAATTATTTTTATTATGTGACCAAAGCAACCAAAGAAGTGAGATAAGGCTAAAACCGAATCTGAGTAATATGGTTTTGAATCCGAATTTGATTCGTTAATAACGAATGTTGTTTTTATCCGTATAAAAAATGAACGAATTTGAATCTTATTTATCGTTCGAACAAATATCGAGTCGATTCTCATCACTTTAGTATTCGTTCATATTTTTATAGAGTAGTTCGAATAAATTCAGAATACTTAAATATGTGTATATATATATATATATATTCGATTATAATTCGTAAGTTATGTATATATAACATAAAATATAGGTTAAACTATTATTCAACAAAATAGCATATTTTAGTTATTTGTAAATAATTATACGAATATTCTTACTATTTTATGATTATTTTGAACGAATTCGAATTCGAATACAAAAATGAATAATTTGATATTTAGTCGAGCCAAATTAAATCAAATACAAACAATCATATTCGAATTCGAGTTGAATTTGAGCAAAATATATAAACATATCAAAGTCAAATTGTGACTTTGGATCAAATCAGACTGAGTAAATATAAATTTGAGCCGAACCTATTCGCAAATATTTGACTCATTTTCAACCGAGAGTTAAATAAAAAAACAAAACAAAGGGAGCAACACTTATCAAACGCGGAAGATGAACAGGAATGCCTTTGCTGTGGTGGTACCAGCATTTAAAATTGAGAAATTATTAGTACAGGTCAGAGTCAGTCTGTGTGTCCACATAAAAGGACATTGAAATCGTCGACTATTCCTCTCCTAGTCTTTGATTATAGACATTCGTAATCGTATCTATCTATCTATCTACTACTACCCATTACATTACAGCAGGAGACTGGAGTTTTACTAGGTTGGATCTTAAATATCTGAATAGCTGCATCACTACTCATTGTAAGTTATCACTTACCCCTCTCAAACATCTGGATTTTATCTACTTTTCATCCATCAATTTAGTGTGCTGTCGATCTCATATGTATGACTCATTTATATGGTATCCAATTTATTTATCTGTTTGTCTAATCAACTTATCCGATCAGTTTTTGTTCTCTTAATTACATATAATAAGTTCATGATCTTTGAGGTAAGTTTATGATCTTTGAGGTAAGGATAACCCTGGAAATTCTGATTTGTCTAGCACAGAATATAGCCCCTCGTGTTCAATTACACCAATCTGCATTCTCGAGGTTGAATCCTGAGTTAGTACGCAAAAATTTATCAACAAGTTGTTCTTTCACATTACAGCCTTTAGTGGTTAGTTATGAAATATATGGCAAATTGCAATCAAAATTAGACATATACAACACATCCCTCATTTCCTCATATCTCCGATATTAACCATCCTTTCTCTTTGGCGTCATGACATGTGCTCCATGTGGTAGTGTAACTGTTTGATCCAAAGCCCACAAGAGAGTCCATTATAAATTATTTTTATTATTATTATTATGTTCTGGCGGGAATCTTAGAGACTTAATCAAACGAGTCGTTTTGTTACTAAACGACGTAGTAGTGGAGAACCAACAGTAAAACTAGCATTGGATACGGGGCTGTAAATGGGAACGTGGCGTTGAGGCGTTGAGGGAGTAGATATAAAGCAAGAGAGAGAAGGATATGACAGATGTAGCTCATGCGTATTTTGTTTTTTTTTTTTCCCTTCTTCTTTGTAGCTCTGTAATTCAAAAACTTAAGTTGTAGTCCTCCATTACTAGTAATACAAATTTCTATTTTCTCGTTAATTTGCGTTCTTATTTTATTGTCAAATTATAATTAAAAACCATAAAACAAAGCTGTTGGTTATAAGTGGTATTAGAGCGGTGTTCTGTTCCTCGGTCGGACGTTGAGAAAATTATGGCGGAAGGAACCCGAATGAAGAGTTTGGATGAGAGATTGGGGGTTTTAGATGGGAAGTTTATGGAAATTTCTGAAGAAAATACTCAAGGCAGAGCAGCGATGAATCAGAAGATGGTGGATATGAGTCAACACATCGATGAATATATGATTGGGAAAAGTGGATGGGAGGTTCGATGAGTTGAAACAGTTGATTTTGAATGGACAACCACAACAAAAGAGAGGGGAGGAGTCTCTAACTGGATCTAATGGTAATACAGAGATGAGGGCCGGATCGGTGTCAAAAAGCAATGGCAGAGAAGAGGTACCTCTCACTTCTGGATTTTCGACCGTATATACCACTGCTATTCCTGTCTATTTTGTGATACACCCACACACACAAAACCCACCTCCCCCCTCCCCCCTCCCCCCTCCCCCCTCCCCCCTCTAACCATGGGACTCACTCAAACCATAGTTACAAGGAACGCGGAACGTAGTAGAGAATCTCGAACTAGATCGTTCGTTCTGGAACGCGATTCGATTCCGACTTAATTCGCCAGGATTCGCGTTCCAGTTCGTTGATTTTGGCGACTTATAGTAATTCCGGCAACACAACGGCTTATAGAAGAAAAAACGAAGAAAAGTGAAGAAGTAGGTTGCAAGAACATGATACAAATGTTGCAGAGATGCATGAATGAGAAGACGGAGGACAAAAGGGAAGAAGACGCCTCAATTATTGTGCACAGCTGTATTGTAGTTGAGTAATTAAATATTTTACTTTTTATTGTACTCTGGGTAGTACACTAGTGTACAACAGTAGTACAATAGCAGTAGTACAATGTTAAAGTTTTTTGTTTTATCAAAATTAATAATTTTTTTTAACTATTGTTATTTGTTTTTAATTAAAAATTACTTAAAAATTTATTTGAAATATTCCAACATTAAAAATTATATCCATATATGTATAATATATTCAACTTTTTTATGTCTCTACTACTAGTATAATAATATATATAATAATATATATAATAATTTTTGTATAGAATTTTGGTTGAAAATATCTTACAATTGAAAATATATCATAACGTGTTTAAAATTCACATGAAATTTGACCTTTGAATATTAATAATCGATCATGATTTTTGAACTAAATATGAAATTCAATTGTTTAAATATGTTTTATTATGTATTTTAAAAATATTATACATCAATTATAAGGTAATCCTATATTTTTTTTGTACCCATACTTTTTTCATACCCGAACGTTCCATCGTACTCAAACGTTCCATCGTATCTGATACAGTCGATGTTACGTTTCGTGTATCCGTTTTCGTACCTCGTTTCGCATCGCACCACGTTCTATGTAACTATGACTCAAACACAGTCACAAAATTACAATCCACAAAGCCCACAATATTCAACACATACTCCGATTTACTCTGCTCCACCCCACTATTCTACAACTATGACTACCCAACCTGGGTCACCAAACCAGACTATGCTTATCCCACACCAGCAGCAGTTCTACCCACCTCCTTATTCAACCTTTCAAACACATGTTCCACTATTTGCTCCCAGTTTTACCATATCCCAAATATACCACCACACCCACCCTCATGTGGGACATCAACACCCAAATTTTAATCCCATTCCGAAGATAGAATTCCCAAAGTTTGAAGGGGAAGACCCGAAGGGATGGATTGTGAGAGCAGATCAATATTTTGAGCTCATCAATATTGAAGAACAAAAGAAGGTTAAGTTGGTTGGTTTGCACTTTGAGGGTAAAGCAAGCGTGTGGTGTCGGTTTTACCAGCATAGCAGAGGTAATACCACCTGGAAGGTCTTCAAAAATGATTTGTTGACGAGATTTGAAAATCTTGATAATCGTGATGTCCAGGATCAGTTTAATAAATTAAGACAAATGGGGATTGTCACAGAGTATGAAGATAAATTTGAAGAGCTTCGTTCCATGGTAGTGGCATGGAACAAACACCTTACGGAAGAGTATTTTGTTTCAAGCTTCATTAGCGGCTTAAAAGAGCATATAAAGGGAGCTATGAAAATGTTCAGACCACAATTGTTGGGGGATGCTATTTTCTTAGCCAAACAGGAGGAGTCAAAATCACAGAAGGGTGTTACTAGCACAACCAAACCATTCCCTATTAAAACTAGTATTCTATCAGCCAATGAGAGTAGGTGCTTAACCACTAATGCTGGCATTGGTATAAGAAAGGAGCAGGGCACCAATAGATCTACTCTGTCTAGCAAAGAGATTATGGAGAGGAGAGCACAAGGCTTGTGCTTCCATTGTGACGAAAAGTATCACCCGGGATGCTGTTTTCTTACGCAAACAAGAGGAGTCAAAATCACAGAAGGGTGTTACTAGCACAACCAAACCATTCCCTATTAAAACTAGTATTCTGTCGGCCAATGAGAGTAGGGGCTTAACCACTAATGCTGGCATTGGTATAATAAAGGAGCAGGGCACTAATAGATCTACTCTGTCTAGCAAAGAGATTATGGAGAGGAGAGCACAAGGCTTGTGCTTCCATTGTGACGAAAAGTATCACCCGGGCAGAAGTTGCAAGGCCAAGTTATATTCTATGCTTGGAGAAGAAGAAGACTGCAACTGGGAAGAAAAAGTGATAGAGGGTTTGGAGAATGGAGAACAAATCAGAGGAGAAGACTGTAATTCAGGGGAAATATCGTTAAATGCTATGGTGGGAAATCAAACTCCTAGTACCATCAGGTTGCAGGGTACTATTAAGAAACAAAGGGTGAGTGTTTTGATCGATAGCGGGTCAACCCATAGCTTCATCGACACTAAACTTGTCAAGCACTTGGGGCTAATAGTAGAGACTGTACCTACCTTGAAGGTAAGTGTGGCTGATGGCTCAAAGTTGGTTAGTGACTCCGCTTGCAAGGACCTCCAATACAACATCCAAGGAAATACATTCTCATATGAGCTCGGACTCTTCCCACTAGGTGGTTCAGACTTGGTCTTGGGGGTAGATTGGTTGAAAACTAATAGCCCAGTGACTTTGGATTATCAGAAGCTTAGTATAACTATCTTTAAAGAAGGGAAGAAAGTGGTGTTGCAGGGAGGAGGCCTATAGGGTACACTAAAAACTATTAGTGGGAAAGTAATGAGCATAGTTAAATAGAACGCGGTGCGATGCGAAATGAGGTATGAAAATGGATACGCGAAACGTACCATCGGGTGTATCGGATACGATGGAACGTTCGGGTACAAAAAAATATAGGATTACCTAACAATTGATGTATAATATTTTTAAAATACATAATCCAACATATTTAAACAATTGAATTTCATAATTAGTTCAAAAATCATGATCGATTATTTATATTTCAAAGGTCAAATTTCATGTGAATTTTAAACTCGTTATGATATATTTTTAATTGTAAGATATTTTCAACCAAAATTCTATATAAAAACTATTATATATATATATATTATTATACTAGTAGTAGAGACATAAAAAAGTTGAATATATTATACATATATGGATATAATTTTTAATGCTGGAATACTTAAAATACATTCCTAAGTAATTTTTAATTAAAAACAAATAACAATAGTTAAAAATTGTTTTTATTAATTTTGATAAAACAAAAAACTTTACCATTGTACTACGCTATTGTACTACTGTTGTACACTAGTGTACTATCCAAAGTACAATAAAAAGTAAAATATTTAATTACTCAATTACAATACAGCTGTGCACAATCATTGAGGCGTATTCTTCCCTTTTGTCCTCCGTCTTCTCACATTCATGTATCTCTGCAACATCTGTATCATGTTCTTGCAACCTGCTTCTTCATTTTTCTTTGTTTCTTCTTCTATAAGCCGTTGTGTTGCTGGAATTACTATGGGTCGCCAAAATCAACGAACTGGAACATGAACCCTGGCGAATTGGGTCGGAATCGAATCGTGTTCCGGAACGAACGATCTGGTTCGAGATTCTCTACTACGTTCCGTGTTCCTTGTAACTATGGGAATGAGCAAATTGCTTCGAGGGAGACAAGCAGTATCACAAGGGTATTTGTATGGTTAGTGCCTGCAAAGGAGATGAGGATACCAAGGCACCACCACAAGTGCCACCAGAGGTTTCACAGTTGTTATAGAAGTACAAGGATGTATTTCAAGAGCCTCATAGCCTTCCTCCCCGTCGGTATCATGATCACAAAATACCCTTGTTGGAGGGAAGCCAACTTGTTAATCAGCCAAGTTATAGGGTACCCTATTTCCAAAAGAATGAGATAGAGAAGCAGGTTGCAGAGATGCTTAATTCTGGAGTAATACAGCCCAACACAAGTCCATTTACCTCCCCAGTCATC
Organism: Saposhnikovia divaricata; assembly: GCA_036435485.1. Lineage (NCBI taxonomy): Eukaryota > Viridiplantae > Streptophyta > Magnoliopsida > Apiales > Apiaceae > Saposhnikovia > Saposhnikovia divaricata. The sequence goes on along the minus strand of CM071597.1, from coordinate 57,323,121 downwards.
TTGGTGAAGAAAAAAGATGGGACGTGGCGTATGTGCATCGACTACCGTAAGCTGAATGACATTACGATGAAAAATAAATACCCAATACCTGTTATAGACGAGCTGCTGGACGAATTAAGAAGGGCGAGTTGGTTCACTAAGTTGGACCTTAGATCGGGGTACCACCAGATTCGAGTAGCTGAAGGTGGGGAGTATAAAGCTGCATTCAAGACGCATCAAGGATTGTACGAGTTTAAAGTGATGCCGTTTGGGTTAACGAACGCACCTGCCTCGTTTCAAGCCCTCATGAATGAGGTGTTTCAATTGCAGTTGAGAAAGACAGTGTTGGTCTTTTTTGACAACATTTTGATATACAACAAAACGTTCAAGGAGCATTTACTGCATTTAGAAGAAGTCTTGAGTATCATGAGAGCTCATAAGCTATTTATCAAAGAGAGCAAGTGTTCTTTTAGCCAAATCCAACTGGAGTACCTTGGACATATCATATCGAAGGAAGGTGTAGCTACTGATGTTAGTAAGATAAAAACAATGGTTGAATGGCCAACCCCCAAGAATGTTAAGTAGCTACGTGGGTTTTTAGGACTCACAGGGTATTACCATCGATTTGTGCAAGGATATGGTCTTATTTGTAAGCCATTGACAGAGCTGTTGAAAAAGGGGGCATTTCAATGGAACCCGGAAGCCCAGAATTCATTTGAGCAGTTAAAGCAAGCCATGGTCACCACCCCTGTTTTAACCTTACCGGATTATACAAAACCTTTTACTATAGAAGCTGATGGCAGTGGCACAGGGGTAGGGGCTGTCCAGATGCAACAGGGTAAACCAATCGCTTACTTCAGTAAGAGCTTATCCCTAAAACAGCAAGCCATGTCCATGTACGAGAAGGAATTACTGGCTATCGTTATGGCCACTCACAAATGGCATTCGTACCTACAAGGCCACCACTTTATCATCAGAACCGACCACCAATCCTTAAAGTATCTACTTGAGCAAAGACTCTCAACTTTGTTACAACAGAAATGGCTCACTAAATTGATGGGTTTGGATTACGAAATTGTTTACAAAAAGGGTAAGGAGAATACGGTTGCAGACGCCCTGTCACGATTGCACGAACCTGTCATATAAGTCGAATTGAAAGGTATAACCACTGCTCAACCTGGTTGGCTAAAAGATATTGTTAACAGCTATGATAATGACCAGGAATCTAGCGAGATCATAATTGGTATTGCAGCACAGGATGGTAAGTATGGGGGCTTTGAATATAAACAAGGGCTGATCAAATATGGAGAGAAGTTGTATGTGGGACAAGGTGAGAATCTCAGATCTAAACTGATATGGGAATTCCATGATGGGATTTTGGGCGGACACTCGGGGCAAGATGTGACCTATAAGAGGTTATCACAGTTCTTCTACCGGAAGACTATGAGGAACGATGTGAATGAATATATAAGGTGTTGTGACACTTGCCAGAGGGTAAAAACAGGGACCCATTTCCCTCAAGGATTGTTACAACCTTTGCCCGTACCAAGTCAAATCTGGGAGGATTTATCTTGTGATTTCATCGAAGGACTACCAACTTCTGGAAGAAAAAATTGTATCATGGTGGTGGTAGATAGTTTGTCAAAGGTAGGTCATTTTATCTCACTCTCTCACCCATTCACAGCTACTCAAGTCGCACAACTGTTCCTCGATAACATCTATAAGTTGCACGGGCTGCCAAGGTCCATTGTTTCGATCAGGGATACGATTTTCACAAGTAATTTCTGGAAGGAACTGTTTACTACAGTGGGCACCCAGCTGCACTTTACCACCTTAAACCATCCACAAACGGACGGCCAGACGGAGAGATTGAATAGGTGCCTCGAACACTACCTTCGAGCTATGGTTAGTAAGAGGCCTAAATAGTGGAGTAAATGGCTGCCGTTAGCCGAATGGTGGTACAATTCCTCGTTTAATTTTGCAATTTAAAATGAGCTCGTATGAAGCTCTCTATGGAGTGCCACCACGACAGCTATGCATACCTTTCAGTTGTAGAACCACAGTGGGTGTAGTTGTTGATTTTCAGATTGAAAGGGAAGCCATGAATCATGTTTTGCAAGAAGCTATTCGAAGTGCACAACATAAATACAAAATGTATGCTGACAAGGAGCGAACTGAGGCGGTATTCGAAGTTGGGGTTTGGGTGTTTTTAAAGCTCCAACCTTATAGGCAATTGTCAGTAGCAATTCGAAAGCACCTGAAGTTGGCACACAAGTTCTTTGGGCCGTATCAAGTGATAGAAAGAGTGGGCCAGGTGGGGATTTACGAGAAGGAAGCTTAGTGCCTGTTTGGGAAAACTTTTTTTAAGGACTTATTGACTTATTTTCGGGTAAAAATTTTATATTTTGATAATTTTTTTTATACAAGTATTTAATGTATGTTTGAGATTCAATAAGTTGCAAAAATAAGTTGGAAAATAAGTTGGAAAGTTAGGAATCTCTAACTTTGTCTTAAAATAAGTTGACTTATTCTGGAAAAAAGTTCCCCCAAACACCTTATACATCCTGTCTTCCACGTAAGTCTGCTCAAACGGAAGGTAGGATCCAAATTTACAATAACTGAACTGCCCAAACTGGGAGGACAGTTTTTGGTGTACCCAGTCAAAGTGGTGGATAGAAGGATTGTCAAGAAAAATAATCATGTAGTTGTACAGTGGTTAATCCAGTGATCTCATTCGATTCCGGAAGATGCAAGTTAGGAGGACGCTGCTGCCATCACTGAGCAGTATTCGGAATTCAATCCTTGAGGACAAGGATTGTTTTAGAAGGAGGCATTGTAACTGTTTGATCCAAACCCCACAAGAGAGTCCATTATAATTTTTTTTTTTATTATTATGTTCTGGCGGGAATCTTATAGACTTAATCAAACGAGTCGTTTTTGTTACTAAACGACGTAGTAGTGGAGAACCAACAGTAAAACTAGCATTGGATACGGGGCTGTAACGGTGTAATATTCTCTCCCTATGGGAAAGTGACACGTGGCGTTGAGGGAGTAGATATAAACCAAGAGAGAGAAGGATAGGATAGATTTGGCTCATGCGTATTTTTTTTTCCCATCTTCTTTGTAGCTCTGTAATTCAAAAACTTAAGCTGTAGTCCTCCATTACCATTAATACAAATTTCTATTTTCTCGTTAATTTGCGTTCTTATTTTATCGTCAAATTATAAATAAAAACCATAAAACGAAGCTGTTGGTTACAGGTAGGCCCATTGGAATTGCATCAATTTTTTTTTTTTTTAAAGCAAATTCTAATCACCCGTAGCTAGCATGTCCGGTCTCACCACTATCAACAACCATAATTTATTATTTTTCTTACCAGTCACTTGGTCATTAGGTTATGTACTGCATATTGTCTTACCTGTAAATCGATCAAGCTTGGAGCCATTCGTATACCTCGAGTTAACCTACAAAGACATGGTGTTTTAGCATCAGTTTTGGACCCAAAAAGCACAACTGAGGCATTCCTAATCATCAATAGTCATTTTTAGCAAAGCTGCTTTTCCTATATTACTTAGAGCTTGTTTGGCAACCGCCCAAAACGGGCGTTTCCCACTTATCGAGGCAAGAACGGCCTTTTTCAACTTTAATGCACCGTTTGGCAAAATAATCAAACTAACTTATTCTATACAAATAAGTTGTTAAGTTGGAAGTTAGAAATTCTAACTTTCAACTTTCAACTTATTCTTATTTCTCGATATACGCAATATATAATATCCTTCAAATCTTTAAAATCATATATCTTTTGATTCGTTCATTAAAAAATTGATATGTATATGTCAAATTTCTCTACTCATCGAGATCTATCCATTGATATCCACTTATATATATTAAAAAACAAATATTTTGAAAATATTTAAAAAAGTTAACTTATAAGTTCTGATTTACTAAACACTCTACTGACTTATAAGTTAAACACCCAAACACGAAAATATAAGTTATAAGTTACAATTACTTATTTCATATAAGTTACTTATTACATTTAAGTGATAAGTAGCTTATTTTAAGATATCCCAAACGACCCCTTAATCTTAAGAGCCTCATGAAGCATTGTTCCATACTTTTGGTCCTTTATCATGTCTCTTCACTAGGGCTGCAATTTCGGGTTTTGGGTCGGGTCGTGTCGGGTCAGCAGACTCGGGTCGTAAATTTGACCCAACCCGAACCCGACCCGGAAATTTAATGGGTCCGGGTGCTCAACCCGAACCCGACACGAACGAGTTTCGGGTGGGTTTCGAGTAACCGACACGAAAACTCAAGAACAACAAGAACCCATCAGAAACAAAGGCCAAACTGCTTAGGCCTGAGATAATAAACACTACAACACATTTTAACAGGGGTTGTGAGAACAGAGAAGCAAGCAGCAAGAACAAGTCTGGAGTCCCAGAAACCAAACAAACACAACAATTTCAACACATTGCAAACTAGGTGTAAAGTCTCTGAACTACAATTGAAGAGAACATAGAGACGATTCAGCGAGTCCACCCATAATTTGAGCAGGAACAGAGGAGACAAGAGTCAAGCTTTGGAACCGAATGACAACCATAAATAACCCATTTGTCGAATTTATGATTACACTAATGGAGTTTATTTGTTCTTAAAGATGAGCATACAAAAATTTCATCCTTGATAACAAAGTCCAGAACTGGTTATAAACTTATACGGAGTAATTTATAATAATATATATATATTAAAAATAATTATATATATATATATATATATATATATATTCGGGTCAGTTTCGGGTTACCCGAACCCAACCCGATTTTTTGCGGTCAAGTTAGGGTCAACCCGAAACCGACCCGAACCCGAAAAATATAAACACAAAATGGACCCATGCGGGTTGGGTTTGTGTCGGGTTCGTGTCTCGGGTCTAAAATTGCCAGCCTTACTCTTCACATAATCACATGGATTCCCCCCCGTATACTCTCAGTTTCCAACTACTCTGTAAAAATGCGCACCTAGAGGGTTGAATAGGTGTCACAAACTAATGTACTTTAAAATTTTACCAAACTTTAACAGCTGACTAACTCTGAGTATAGTCTTCGTGCCAGCTAAAATAGCTTACGGATCTCGATTAACAAATAACTAGCTTGGTAGTTTCCACCACCTGTCCAGGGTTTAGCCCTGTTGCCTTCATGATATACAATGCAGAGCAGACGTTATAGAACACACAAGAATTTTAGCCAGGTTCGACCCAGTCCAACTTGGTCTTCCAGGTCCCTTACCAACTTGGTATAGAATATATCGTTGATCAAATATAATTACACCAAGTTCCCCTTGAGTAAACAGCTCACTTGAACTCAAAAGTCTTCCGAACAAGCTTGCTCCCTTGAACGAATTCCTCAAGTACCACTCTTGGAATTCCTTCGTTCCTTTTACTACCTGTTTTCCTAGAATAATGAGTACACTAGAGCACTAAACCAACATATAATATCTAAATACCTATTTACTATTTATTACAAATAGACAACTAAGAATTACATAAACTAAGAAAAATATATTAGTCTAAAGTCAGGACATCGTAGTACGAGGATAACAACGTAAAAGTGCACACTTAGAAGAGGGGGTAAATATGGATTATATCTAAATTAACCTTTTAAAATCTAGGCACTAGATCCCTATCCAATTTCAAATCCATATCCAAGAATCGTGAATCTGTTATAACTAATTAAGTACCCATTACTTGGATCCGCACCTGTGATTGACAGCTCACAGCTGTACCCGAGCCATATGAGACCAGGAAACGTAGGGTAAGAGTCCTAGTCCATACCTGAGAATATATCTTTGATCTTCGATTTTGATTTTGACTTCAAGTCTAAAACTTGCTTTCGGTCTGATATCACCTTGCTAGGGCAGATAGCTTATTCTCGCTAAATGGTAGGCTGAATAGATCTGTTTTCTATAAAATTTACAGATCCATGTATAACCTGCACTCTACTATATAGAAGAACACAATATGCATAAAATTTAACAAGTAATAATTTTATCATCATACACACATAGCAAATTGTTTATGTATCAGACCACAGCAGGGTTTCACATCCTAAGAGTGCTAACCTGTTCAGAAAATTGATCTATTAAAATATATTGGATACAGAACGATGTAACACTAGCAAGATGTCCCACAAAATTGATCCTAAATATAATCTTCTTGTATTGGTTTTTCCACTAGAAGTCAAACCTCTATGACCACATTCGGTAAAAAGTCCTTCTCCATAACTTTCTTAAACAAGGATTACAATCTTAACTAGTATCATTCCAGTTACTGTTCTAAGTGCTTTGTTAAAATGTATATATCAGTGACGGGATACTTTTAGTGGTTCTGATGCTGTTTGGTTCACAGGGACCATCCCGATGAATTTAAATATATACAACATGAACCGTGGACAACTAACCCTGTTGGGATCCTCCATATGCGTGATTCTTTCTGTGCTTCTTAGCGTAAAGCTTCTCTTAGCACATCTCTCAAATTGGAAGAAGCCAAAGGAGCAGAAAGCTATAGTTGTTATCATTCTGATGGCTCCAATATATGCCGTCAGCTCCTATTTTGGTTTGTTGGACTTCCGTGGGTCTGAAGCTTTCTTTATGTTATTGGATTCGATTAAAGAATGTTACGAGGCCTTGGTAAGCGTTTATTGTATGTTTCCCGAGACTTTTTACTCTAATATCACTATATTTACATGCAGAAAAGACTACAGAGTTATACATGTATCCCCATCCAATATAGTTCTGCTTGGTGAATAGTGTCTCGACTCATTTGAGTATAAATTTTTGGTTCTAACTATGCAGGTGATGGCCAAGTTCTTGGCTTTGTTATATACGTACTTGAACATATCAATAAGCAAAAGCATAGTTCCTGATGAGGTAAAAGGAAGAGAAATCCACCACTCATTTCCGATGACTCTTTTCCAGGTAAAGTTGTCCTTTATGCATAGGTGATGACTGATAAGTATTGACTCTGATAAGTTCTGTGCCTCAAATCTGATTTTTATGATTTTGGAAGTTCTGAGACAGTAGTGTACTTTACGCATGAGCTGAAATTAAGTGATAAAGTAATATATGTGCTTGGGAAGTATGCTTCATGCAGTGAATTGAAGTGTTTGGGTGCGCTTGAAAAGTGCTGGCAGTAGAAAGTATATGAAGTACACATACCAGAGAAGTTGCAAAGAAGAAAGAAAGAACATATGCTTGACATTGCTACAGTCTTGCAATTAACATGTGGAAGAACTAATTCATTTTGCATAGTTTAAAATTGTATACTATGTTGATATATTTGAAATATTGTTTATTAACTGCAGCCTCACTCTGTCCGTCTGAACCATAAAACACTTAAGCTGCTCAAGTACTGGACTTGGCAGTTTGTAGCAATTCGCCCTGTGTGCTCCGTATTGATGATAGCTCTTCAACTTCTTGATATTTATCCTGCTTGGATCAGCTGGACATTCACCATTATATTAAACATTTCAGTTTCATTGGCATTGTACTCTTTGGTAATCTTTTACCATGTCTTTGCTAAAGAGTTAGCTCCGCATAATCCACTTGCCAAGTTCTTGTGTGTCAAAGGGATTGTCTTTTTCTGTTTCTGGCAGGTATGCTTCTTATCTACGTTCACAAATGTATTGAAACCTGTTTCTTTAACGTATTTAACAAGAATTTTACATTTTTAAATATATTGACGATGCAACTTTTCTCGTATTAACGTTGGCAGGGAATGGTGCTTGAGATGCTAGTTGCAATGGGAATAATCCAGTCTCATCATATCTGGCTTGATGTTGTCCACATACAGCAAGCATATCAAAATATACTGGTAATTGTGGAAATGGTTTTCTTTTCTATCTTTCAGATGTCTGCATACAGTGCTGCACCATATGTTGGCGATGCAACAAGCGTGAAAGACAAGAAGAAAGACTGATCCAGAAACAGAAGATAAATGAAGATAGTTGTGAAAGGTGTTGCTGATTGCGGATATAGCATAAATAGTATTGTTTGAACCTCAGTGAATTGGGATTCATCAAACTTGGCATTCATGTCTGTATGATATTTATTGGTCTTAAAATACGAGCACTGAAATTATCCATCAAAAGTGACGAGGAGATCACAAATAAATTTAAGTATTCAGTTGAGGGGTTGTATTTGATATTATGCATTATTGATCAGCTCTAAATAGTCTTAGTTACTCTCCAATAATCTTCAAAATTGTGAGGCATTATCAAAGTTATTTTAAGACACTTTAAGATACTGAGATATAGAAATGGAACCAGATTTTTATTGCATGGGGGCCGAAATCGTAAATACAGAATGTTTTTGAAGAGATTTGAAACCAAAAGCATCCTGAATGCACATCAATTAGTTACTCTTTACTTTTCTTGTAACTAAGATTAAATTTTCTTTTTTGAGTTATTGGTACCTAATCATGTTAAAATTTCTATTTCCTAGCTTTAGGCCTTGAAATTTCCTTCTTTTTTCTTTTTCTGAAAGCAAAATTCTTTACTTTGGCATAGTAAATCATGTCGGTGCAATTGTTTTTTTTTTTTTTCCACATTGGGGGCGAAGAAACTTCTTTTGTACTCCTTTGTGTCAAGATATGATGACGAGCAACATGATAAACTAGAGTATCCAGCTTTCTACCAAGAATGCGATTATTTTATATTAAATATAATATGACACACAAATCTAGACTATATTATTGTGATAAAAGTCAATATAACTCTGTGGTAGGGGTGTTCACGAATCGGGTTGGGCGGGTTGGGAGGATTTTATGATCCAACCCAATCTAATCGGTTTACAAAATTTTCAACCCAACCCATAAAAATAGAATTTGTAAACCAACCCATTTAATGTATTACGGTTTGGATTGGTTTAAATCGGATTGATCGGGTTAGTAAATATATAAATAAATTTTTTTATCAAAAAAATAAAACTGAAAATGAGAATTCAAAACAAATCGGAAATAGTTCAACAAAATATTACAATCATTCATGCTAACACAAATAGCATATAGGTCTTAAATATCCGAAATTCTGAATTTTAACATAAAAGAAATTGACACTAAACATAGATGAATCAATCATTAAACTTCAATGATGTTCACATTTCTGGCCATGGTCTCAGACTCCTTGCCATGTTCGTGTTCCTTCTCTGCCAGGAATAAAAAAAATCAGTTCTAGCTAGAAAAATAATTCTAAAAAAAAAAAAAGATAACCACTATCCAGTACCTTCAAGAAACTGATAAGAATGTGAATCATCCACATAATTATCCAATTTTAGTCCCCCTTGTTGACCTTTTAACCAACTTTGAGTGCAGACTAACGCCTCCACCATTTCAGGACTCAACGAACTCCTAAACGGATCCAAAATCCGCCTGCTAGTGCTAAAGGCAGATTCGGAAGCAACAGTCGAAACCTGAATAGCAAGTACATCTTTAGCGATCATTGATAAAATTTTGTACCTTTCTGAATTGTCCTTCCACCAATTTAAAATATTGAAAGAAGAGGTCATTGGATTGAGCGGTTCATCAGTCAAGTAGCGATCAACATCATTCTTCTTTTCAGTAATATCCATTTTTTGCTGATGCAAATAGCTTTCCAATAGCCTCCTCCTATTTGTTTCATTGCTCAGATTTGGTGGTGTGTTGCTTTGATGAGCCTGTTATAGGAAGAGTTCAAAAAAATGAGAATCTTGGGTGTTAGAGGATAACGACAATTGACAAATAATGCTAAGGAAATAAACAAGTACATCTTTATCTGGTAGTTTGGTTTCTAAGGAAAAACTAGGGTGAAAAATAAGAGTAATTTACTATATGTAATATGCATATGTGACTGCGTCAATCCATTTAAGGCGAGAACTACACAATGTCTACTGATGAGTTTTGTACTCTGTCATTGCATGGTTATTTTTATGTGCATATAACCTAATTTAGAAAGTTCTACAACACAATGTGTCCACATGAGAATGTAAGAAGATCTGTATGTTGTAGAATTGAGGATAAAAAATGTGTTAAATTGAATACCACTGTGCAAGCCATTATTATTTGCTACTTTTGTTTTAAAAATGTTAGGAGACTGTATAATAAAGAACTGATCATCTAAAAGAATTTAAATTTCATAACACCAATAACAGGTAGCAGCTAATTGGTTCTGAAACAACTTTGCAGACACAGATTTATTCCAAGTTTGTAGATTGGTAATTGGTTTTCGTCCCAAGAAACAAATATCTTGACTAAACACAGTGATCCACACACTTCCAAATAAACAAATGGAACCATAACCTACAATGAAATGATTTTTGAAAATTATGTGACTCTCTTCTTTCGGTTGTGAAGCGTATTACTGATGGAGGAGCAGACTATTCATTTGAATGTGTAGGAGAGACAGCAGTGATAAACACAGCTTTACAGTCTTGCTGTGATGTAATTATTTATTATTCCAAGTTCATTTGTTTATATAAAAGAAAACTTGTATTTTTTTACTGATTCTTCTTTCTTTCTTTTTTCCTCATTTTTATGTGTACAGGGCTGCGGTCTGACTGCATGGTGATTACCATTTAGTACTAAACTAAGGGTCTTTCCAAAGCAAACATCGAGTATCCTCTCCTAAGGATATAATGCTATTATTGCCAAATAAGAATCCCACTTAGATTGAGATGTTCTGTTTACAGTACTTATATCAGTTAAACTGAGGGAAATCCACAAACCAGTAAGGGACACATCAGTTTATCAAATACCAGTATAAACTAAGGACACTTCAATTCAGTTTATCAGCACAAACTCTCTAATCAAACGCGCACACACATATATGATCTAACAGAAATCAGTACTAATCAACCCCAGCATAGGCATTGTACAATCAGTATTAACACACATCTATGTAAAGCACTTCAAATACCAGTATAAACAAATAATAACCATTATTACAGAAATCACAATTACCTTTGAGGCTTCACCATCACCAGCATAGGCGTGGATCGAGTACAACAGCTACAAACAATAAAGGGTTAATTTCCTCCGCATCTCCCGAATATTTATTATATTTCTTCTTCATGCTCCCAGCCATTGAAGATAACAAAGGGTCCCCACTAGAAACTAGATCACTTAATATGGTATGGACCTCGCATATCTCATGATAGAAATTATTTGAAGTAACATTTAAAGTGCTGCTGAATTTCAGAGTGACTTCATAAAAAGTAGCTAAGAATTTTACAAAGATGGAAGCAGCTTGCCAATCAGTAGGAACAGGTGGACCGATCCTCGTCTTACCATTTTCTTTTTCATTGAAGTAACTCACAAATTTATCATCCTCTTCCTCATACCTTGCAAATGCCTTTTCGAATTTCAAAGCAACGTCTAACATCATATAGGTTGAATTCCACCTGGTTTGCACATCCAAAACAAGCCCTCCTTTGTACTCAATTTTCTCTTTTTCAGCACATATTCTGAATTTTTGCAGCCTTGCCGGTGATGACCTAATGTATCTCACACTATTTCTAATGGCAGCTATCGAATCGTGCATCTCTTTTAGGCCTTCATTTACAATCAAATTCACAATATGAGCTCCACACCTCATGTGCATATTCTCTCCACCAAGGACAGCCCCCTTCCATGCATTCACCCTTCTTCTAACAAAATCAACAGCCTCTTTGTTGGCTGAAGCGTTGTCAAGAGTCACCGTAAAGACCTTTTCTATTCCCCAACCAAGCAAACAAGTTTCAATTGCCTTACCAATGGTATCGCCTTTGTGATTCGATATTTGACAAAAATTAATAATTTTTTTTTGCAATTTCCAGTCAGAATTAACGTAGTGCGCCGTGAGACACATATATGACATTTGTGTCCTTGATGTCCAGCAATCGGTAGTCAAGCATACTGTTTGGCCAGTGGTAGTAAGAACCTCCATCAATTTCTCCCTCTCTCTGGAAAACAAGTGATGTACATCCCTGGCAATGGTTAATCTACCAGGGACAACAAACATAGGTTGTAATTCTTGTAGAAACTCCCTAAAACCTTCACCCTCCACAACTTTAAAAGCTTGCTCGTCCTTCACCACAAATTTAGCCAATGCATTTCGACACCTCACCTTGTTAAAAGTAACAGCCAACAAATTCCTACCTCCATCTGTTTCCTTTTTAAAGCTAAATATTTTTTGCTGCTTATCCACTGCCCTTTCCGGATTCTTCTTACAACTTTTAAAGTGAGACCATAAACTGCTTGTGCCATTGGCAGTGAGACAACTATAATCAGCCCCGCAATAGTTGCATTTACATCTAGGATTCTTTGGATTGCCACCAGTCACTTTAGTAAAATGCGCCCAAATATCAGATGTTCTCACCGGTTTTCTCTTGTGTTTATCATCGCCTTCTTTTTTAGGTGATTTAAGCTCTATAGGAGGAGTGTTAAGGGTGATTTCTGGATTTGTGTTTGTGGTGAGTTCTGGAGTTGGATTTGGGATGGGTATTGTTGGAGTGTTTGGGATCGGAACTGTGACAAACTGGTCCATTTACCTATACAACAAGTGAACAAGACAACATGAATCACATAATCAATTATAACAAATCTAATTACGCAAATAAGCAAGTACAGATACTCACAGCTTCAAGACTATATAAAATAGATAACAAGTCTAGCAAACTCCATTTCCGGCAAATAGCACAAAAAACTAATAATTAATATGCCTGTTGCAACATTACTACTTGATCGGTAATGAAAGTTATAGTCTAGTACCACATCTAGCACATACAAGGATTCAAGGAAGATGTAAATACTGTCAAGTAAAGATGTCAAGTACTGTCAAGTAAAGATGTAAATATATCGAACTTATTAATACCCAATACACATAAGTACATAACAAATAATATGAAAATTTAAAGATAAACAAAGATACTAGGAGAATAGAAATTAATAGTTTCATACCTGCTTGTTTTAGAAATTGGATCTGGAAACTGGAGTGGAGAGTGGAGACTGGAGACTGGAGACTGGAGAGGATTAATCTCTACTCTCTAGGGTTTTTTGTTTTGGGAGAGGCTGAGAGTGAGACTTGAGAGTTGAGAGAGTGAGAGGAGAGCGGCGGAGTCAACAATTGAATGAACATATCACTGGTGTATTTGTAAATTGCAATACGTACGTGATATAGGGTAAATTGTTATTGGACCGGATTCTATGTCTAATGGGTTGGGCTTGGGATATATTTTAATTATCTTATTGCAGATCAGGTCGGGTTGGTTTGGATCGGGTTTTAAAAACCGAAACCCATATCCAACCCATTAAAATCGGGTTGACGTTTTTTTAACCCGAGTATACATCGGGTTGGAAAAATTCGGTTTGATTCGGCCGAAAAGTGCTCGATTTGGATCGGGTTGGTCGGGTTGGCCAAACCGTGAACACCCCTACTCTCTGGCATAGTTCCTTCGGGAACATCCGATAAAATTGAAACTCTCTGGCATAAAAAAAAAATGAATGAATATACCTCTCTGGCATAAAAAAAGAGAGTCAATATAACTCAACAATTGTCACTCATTTGTACTTTGGACGGTGCTGTTACACATCCATCTCATGAATAAATTGATCCAACAAATATGATAATAATTACGAATATCTGAAATGTGGTCCATAACTTGTAGTTTTGATATGCATATTTATGATATAAATTCTAAAAATGAGTTTAAAAAAATTCTCAAATAATAAAAGACAGTATTTTAATTTGTGGCGTTCACCGTAAGTTCATTTTATTTATGAGAATAATAAAGGATATATCGACAATTCATCATTTTGACATTATTTTGGATTTCTGTTGGGAAACTAAGTATATATCTATTCATGTACATATCATACATAATCTATTTGATTGATTGTTACTACGTATGTAGGAAATCGGAAATGGGTTGCTATAGTAGCATAATAGTAACATGGAAATGCATAGTTTGTTTGTTGTTTTCAGACCAATAATTTCACGTTAAAGTAAAAAGCAGGTTCGGCGTTCCCTTTTTAAGTGATTGATTTCGGTTGAAATATATGTAACATTTAACAACATTGTAATATTCCATGGTCTTAAATCTATCATCTGTTATCAACATATATTTTTAGCAGAACCAGAACTCAAGGTTTAGTAAACTTCAACTTCGCTTCTTCCTTTGCATGTTTTCTCTCCATTCACGTAATTCATTATTTCAAAGAGGCCTAACCTCTATAACCAATAGTCGTGATTTCTCGTAACAGTCAATTAAGGCTTCACTATTTGCAGATCACCACCAAATTGGTCATATTACATGTATAGAGGATGTTTGGGGAATTTATTTTCCAGATAAGTCAACTTATTTTAAGATAGTTAAAAAATTCTAATTTTTTCTGAAAAAGTTAACTTTTTTTTTTTTGCAATTTATGTAATCTCAAACATAAATTAAATATTTGTATAAAAAAAATTATCAAAATATGAAATTTTTACCCGAAAATAAGTCATAACAACTTATTTTAATTCTAGCCAAACAGGCCCATAGACTATCTAAGAATAAGTCCCTAACATAAAATTATTATATTTTAATTTTTATGAAAAACAAACTTCATAAATTGAAGAAAATAAAATTTTGTTTTAAGCACTATAAAAATAGTGGAACTCGTGTTTTTTCCCCACTACATAAAACAGTTGTTTTTTTTTTGCTACAATAATTAAATGCAAGATCCAAGACCCCATATATATAATCTGATAATCAATTTGTAAGTTATGATTTACCAGGGAATGGGTTTTTCGCAAGTAAAATAAGAGCAACGTCCTTCAAAAAATTAACAAAAATAGAGCAACGTGTGCATGTAGTCATGTACACATAATCACAAGATCAACCAACGGATTCAAACCTGTATTAATTACTTTTATCAAAGGTTTTTAATCAGCACTGAGCTAGCTAGCTTAATCTGTATTCTGTACAATATACACACACAAACATATTGCTATTTGTGCGTCAGTTTGATGACGCAATTCTTTATTTAAAATGAATATGTTCTTGTTGACAGGATAGGTAAATTAGCCTAGTTTCAGCCAGAAATGCTGATCCAAATCTATAGTTATCGAAAGCTAGCTATCAATATTATGAAGTTAAGATAAGTTACATCATCATGACATAATGAGAGTATCTCCACGACTAGAGAGTATGTTTGTCCCTCCAAAACTCTTAAACATTGACCAACTATTACATATATAATATATATGAAAATCATGGATTACTTTCTGTTGTGAACACATGGTAATATAAGAACACTGAGAACTTTATTCTACAACATAATAATACAATAATGAAAATGTAAAAAATATGCAAAACAATTGTTTTACACTTTTAACCCCAATTGGTTGGTAGTTGGTACCATGACTTAGAGGCTTAGGGCCTGTTTGGCTTTCCATATGGTACCCAACTTATGGCTTATAAGTCCATAAGTCCTTATGGGGGGTGTTTGCCAAAATAAGTTTTAGCTAAAATTATAACTTATAAGTCCATAAGTTGAATGTTAAGAATTCTTAACTTTCAACTTATAACTTATAACTTATTATCGATATACGCAATATATAATATCCTTCAAATCTTCAAAACCATATATCTCTCGATCCATTCATTAGAAAATTGATATGTATATATCAAATTTCCCTATTCATCGAGATCTATCCATTGATATCCATTGTTATATATAAAAAAACAATATTTTGAAAAATATAAAAAAAAGTTAACTTATAAGTTCTGATTTACCCAAACAATCTAATGATTATAAGTTCTGATTTACCAAACACTCTACTGACTGCTCTACTCATCACTTATATGACATAAGTGCTTATAAGTCATAAGCTACTTATTTTAAGATACCCCAAACATACACTTACAACCCAAGATCATAGACTTACCAATCCAAGATCATAGATTCGATCTCACTAAAAACACAAAAGTAAGTGGACTATCATGTTCGATGGATACGAATAGCAGTCCTCCGGATTAATCAAGGTGCATGAAAACTTACCCTAACACTAAATTATCAAAAAAAATAAATAAATTATTCTTCACTTTTTAAAAGAGTGCACAACAACGGTTCTCACTGTTCTCACGTATAAATTGTTCTCACCTGAATCATAGCCTAAATGAAAATTATGATAAAAGTTATATCATTAAAAAGTACATCTAATCTACTTTAATATAAATTTTTCAAAATTTGTAAATTATAAAAGAATTATACATAAATATTAGTTAAAGTTTGATCAATTTAATTAATAAAAGTCAAAAAGAACATAAGATTTGGAAGAAAGGGAGTAATTTATTTGAGAAATGCTAGAGTTCCCGAAACCTAATGCTAATTCATCATCTGATTGGTTATCTTTTCATTATTAAGATGAACCTTTTGTATGTTAATATAAATCCAGCGAATTAAATCATGCATTGTGATATTTGACATTTGAGAATTTTTTTGAAATTCTTTTCGAAAATACATAGCACTTGCTCAATTTATTTATGTATCGACTTGCTCGAGATTTGGCCTAATCTATCTAGTCCGAGTGTCTTAACAGTTAACACGTGGATCGCTATGTAATACACGTAACTACTGACAATTATGATTAGTAAATCATAATCAATTTATTAATCTGACTATCCGTACCCTAGTCACCAATATATATAGTCTAATCACATATAAAATTGCAAATACGCACCACCTTCCACCTAGCACCCCTCGCACATACTTTCTGCTACTATTTCTACTGGACATATACATTTAAGGGAGATCATCATAAATCTATTTTTATTGTATAATTTGAAAGCAAGCGAAGCCATGACAAGATCAGTCGGTTTTGTTTTGAGTGTGGTAGCTGTTTCGGCCATGGTGGTTATGGTGAAAGTCTCTCCACAGCTTACAACAGACATTACACTCTCCCAAGTTCCGTCCATTTCGAGCCTTTTGTCCTCTTGGCTTAGGCCTCCGTATCTCTATCTGGTCATAAATGGCATCATCGTCACCATCTTTGCCTCCTCAAAACTGCATCAACGTTATGATCAGTCCGCGCCAGGCAAATATATCACAACAGAAAATAACTATGAAGGTGAAGATCAGAGCAAGTTGGCAGACTTAATGCAGCCGCAGTCTTTAACAGAGATCGAGTGTGTGGAAGTTTCGGATGAATTGTATGGAACTGGAAACTACAGTGTTCCAACGACTAACAGGACGGTACTTACTAATAATCTACAGCTTGATGCTTCCAATAATGCTAATATTAGTTACTTTGATGATGGCACCCAGAAGAGTGCAAATTTTGAGACATGGGAGTTTCCGAGTTCAGCTAGCTTCGTTCACCCGAAAGTTGTCGAAGCCAACACTAAAGGTGCGTAACACTAGCATAATTAAGATTATACATCACCCTGTTTGTTAGTTCTAGTTAATTTTGGTCAAAGTAGTTAAAGACAATCATTCGGAGGTGTGAAGGACATACAAATGAGTAAGTTTATCCTTTGCGACCTTTATATAAAGATAAGATTTGTTTCTTTTCTTCTTAGTGGCCGTCCAAGGAAACATCTATTCCCTTTAATTTGGTCAAAATGCAAAGTACTTCGGTGTAGTTTGTATTTAATTTTGGCTATATAGACAAAAGTATTATACCTACAAATTAATACCTAAACATTGCACGTCTCGATAACTAAGTTCTATGTTTAAAAGCAAAACTCAAACATATTCAAGTTCAAAAACTACTACCAGAAGTAATGGTGGAATATGGTTTTCAATACTTTTAAAATTTTCAGGGGAAAAGAAATTGGGAGGTCCAAAGCCTGAGCAAGAATTAGAGACCTTGGATAGTACTTGGAAGGCCATTACAGAAGGCCGTCCAAAGGCAATAACTCACCAGCACACTGGCGGAGGAAACTTGCAAAATAGTCACGAAATGATCACATCTGAGACATTTAACCAGCAACTGGGAAGCAAATTGGGAGGTCCAAAGCCTGAGCAAGAATTAGAGACCTTGGATAGTACTTGGAAGGCCATTACAGAAGGCCGTCCAAAGCCAATAACTCACCAGCACACTGGCGGAGGAAACTTGCAAAATAGTCACGAAATGATCACATCTGAGACATTTAACCAGCAACTGGGAAGCAACCGGAATAACGTATCAAGGACACTGGCAGGATCATCCATCTTGGGCAAACTTAAAAGAGATCCATCCCCAGGCCAGGAAGAGTTGAACAAGCGAGTGGAGGCGTTTATTAGTAGGTTTAAAGAGGATATGAGACTACAGAGAAAGGAGTCACTGAGGCAGCATGTGGAGATGATCAACAGCTGTGCATATTAAAAATATAAATTCTGAATAATTTGTACTGTGCATTGTGCAACAGAGAAGAGCATCACAAACTGGATGAGTTTACTTGGATGATAATAGTTTACTAACACTATAATTGTTTGCATATAGAGAAATTGCAATATATTTGAAGATATTTAACCCAATTGTGACATTTATCTGCATTATGTCGCCATGAGGTAACCGCTATTAGAATAATAAGTCTCTTCATACTTGTGGTCTATTTTACTAGAGTGTAAAAGTCAGAATTTCTTAAATAGAGCAAACAATTTAAAGTAAATTCTACGTAAAACATACTTATAACACCTATTATCAGTAAAAACTTTGCAGCAAAAACATTAAAACCTCTTGTATGGTCTTTCTCTTTCTACACAAATAAAGAGGGCATCTTATAACTGAAAAAAGAAATTATTCAAGGATCCGGATCTCGTGATAATTGATTGTTGCAACATAACTTTTCGCGCTTATTATCATGTAACGCTGTTTTTTTGTGGGCAGGGGCAACTCCATCTTTCTACGCTTATTATCCTTGGAACATATGCTGCAACATACGTTTGTCAAGGACCTAACCTACTTATTTAAATTTAATCGTGGCTATTTGGATATATAACTAAGATAGATGTAGTGCATAGTGTCTATCCAATTCTCTGCAGGTATCAAGTAGTTAAATTTACAAGCAGAGGCCTATTAGAAAAAATTGAAGACACAAACCAAATTCTATTCATAATTTAATGAGTAAAGAGGCTGTCTAGAAATAAATTCTGAACTCACTCAGTCATATAGCTTTTTTGCAGATTGAATTCGCAATGTCTTGCTTTCTTTCTTCAAAATTTTGGTAACTTTCTTCTCAGTTTTAGCTACAGCTCTTGCTATGGCTTTCATCTTCCGCACATTCTTCTTTCTTTTCATCTGTACCCCTTTCTTAATTTTCCTGCATTGAAAATTTTGCATACGAAGACGAATAAGTACAACTCAAAACTAATCATTGTTGGAAAATGTTACTTCTAACATACTGTTTTATATTGTTACAATAAACTAAGCTTCATAGTCAAAAAGTTACAACTATGCATATGCCTGGAGACATTGACATAAATTTCAGAAATATTTATTTTTGATGAAAAATAAAATTAGCCAAGCACGAAAATTTAGTAAAATACATAATGCAAAACGAAACAGAGCCTTATATTAGATTGACTGAGGCTGACCTGATGGAAATATCATTATGGGTTCGATTCTCAGCTACAGTTTCTGATGTATCCATAGCTGAAAAACGAGAATTATACAAATACCAGTTTAAAATTGCTTATGCGAGGTATAAGAAATTACATAAATTTTTATATACATGCATATATTTTATAGGCAACCTTGAGGGACATATACTGGTGCATCTGGAGAGATAATATCCATAGACGTGGGACCATTTTTTTTGTTCTTATTCTTCTTCCTGTTCTTCGCCATCCCAACTCTCACAAACGGAACAGAATAAAAATTAATAATGTCGTTTGTTGAATAAGGGTTTTGTTTCTTGCAACCAAAACCCTAACAAATCAATTGTTCGGCCCGACCCTGTTTTGTGTAGATTAGCCTCAGGCCCAAGCAAGATATATAAGTCAAGCCCGATTTCTTTTTTACAATCATCAAAATTACTAAATTGCCCCTTCTATATTATATTAACTTGGTAACTTATCCGCGATTCGCGCGATTCATAAATTTTCATTTAAAAATATTGTAAACAGATAATTTTTTTTTAAAAAAAATTGATTGGTCTTTTAAGATTTTTTTAAAATAATTGATTCAAAATAATATACATGAATTAAAAGTTTGAATATACTCTCTTTATATATCTAAAATTTTCATAATTTTAAAAATATCATAAACATAAAAAGTGGCAATCATAATACAAACGTAGTCTTTACGATAAAAAATTATAAATATTATATATAATAACACTATTTAAAGTAGACGCCTTCTCATAACATACATGTTCAATAATAGTGCAAGAATTTATTTAATTTGAATATTAATTTATTTCGATACAATATAATGAACAACAGGTGTATAACTTTTTTTAATTTTTATCGATTTAATCTACCAAAAAAATTGGATTTTTTCAATTTAATCGGTTTGGTCATAACTCATGTGTAATTTATTCA
Source organism: Saposhnikovia divaricata (assembly GCA_036435485.1). NCBI lineage: Eukaryota > Viridiplantae > Streptophyta > Magnoliopsida > Apiales > Apiaceae > Saposhnikovia > Saposhnikovia divaricata. Next base: position 57,302,630 of record CM071597.1, on the reverse strand, counting down.
TGTGTAAAAATAAAAGACCATTTGTATTACTTTATTACAGGTGTTTAGCGAAGATTTATATACTTCTATAATTTATTAGTACTTTCATAATCACTAAAAATAAAAATTGCTTGAGAAGTTAATGGTCATCTGTACTACAATTGTTCGAAAAGAAAGAAATTGGAGTGGTATTCGACATGGAATAAAAAAGGACGCACTGTAAACAATTTCCAGTTATCATTTTACCTAAAAGTAAACTTAATTATATATGTAATTAATATTTCATAATGAAATAATAATTATAATGCTCAAATAAAGTTTTATAATCTTTTATATAAATAAAATAAAATAAATTTGTACAGATTTATTCGGTATAATTAATAACTAATTAATATATCATTAAGAGCTATTTAATGTAAGAAAATAATTTTAATAAAAAAATTCAAAATAACGAAAATTCAAGAAAATATCTTAAACGCTTCTGGTAACTTTACGATCTCCAAGCATTATAATATATATAGATAGATGGTACAAAAATTGTTTCTGATGTGAATTGAACCCTTGACCTCTAACTTAGGAAAAAGATTCCTTATCATTATAAATACTGTTATCATAAATAAAGTAAAATTATTGTCTAAATGAATAATACATTCATTTATCAATAAATGAATAATATATTCATTTATCAATAATTGAATACTATTTTCATGTATCAATAAATAAATAATATTTCACTCATTTATTGAAAGATCGTTATATTTTAGTTAGTTAACTATCACGTTGTTGATGAAATTAAGGGTGTGTTTGGCATTCATATTGCAGATAACAACAGTTTTTTTCTGAAAAGTAGCTGAAAAAGTGTTTGGTAAAATTTTAAAATTGCTTTTCCGAAAAGTGCTTTTGGCCAAAAAACTGTTTTTAGAGAAAGCAGGGCCCCATGCTTTTGGAAAAAGTTACTTCAGATTTTGCGGGAAGCAGTTGCTGGTTTCAACAACAAACATCACAAAAATTATATTTTTACATCAAAACATGCACATATCAAAAATATTACCAAACAGTCTTTAATTTTTTATAACAACACTTTTTCTACTAATACTTTTTGTAACAACACAGTAATTTTTAACAGCAATCCCAAACAGAGCCTAACTCTCAGGAATATATTGAGATACATTATTTATTTTTAAAAAATAAAAAATCATATTTATAGAACGGTCGTTATGCAGTACTTGAGAACATAATTTTAAGATTGTGTCTAGATAATATTTGCATAGTCTTATCATGTATATACTTTGATCCATTCAAAATCAATAAACATACTAACATTTTAGCTAGCTAATTATTATGTTGTTACCCATTTACAATTATTATTAACAAAATTGGGAGAGTTCCCTTATATTATATTAATTTTTGTTATTATCAATTTATTTAAAATAAAATAATATAAAATATACAGTAATATAGTTGATAATATATTTTCATTACTAATAATTAGGAAAATGTTATTTTTAGATCTCATTTTTTATTTTTAAAGCTATTTATAACATATTATATAGCACTTTATGAATGTAGGGTCATATGATACAAATAGAGGAGTATATGCTACACATATAACTCTAAAAATAAAAAAAAGTTCTAAAAATAACATTTCTCAATAATTATTGTACAAATTAATATTTGCGTGTTTTCCGTTCTCCTCTTTTCATGCTTTTTATTTATTTTTTTTATATTATTTTGAGTCCATCATTTTGCTTTTTTTTTTTTTAGCGATAATGTTTCTATGTCATTGCCTCTAGTTTTCGTAAAATTAACTACAAAATAAAAAATTTGAACATTGTTTGGTGACAAATGAATCGTCTATACTATTATATATTTATATTATATCCTTATATATAATACGCATAAAAGAGATCTTATCCAAATTTTTGGTCCGGTCACTGTACTACCAAAATCATATGATTCGTTGGATTAAAAATAGACGATCAAGATTAGATCACATTAAAAAGAAAATTATAATCTAAAAAGGATATAATTAGAAAAGGTTGTATTAGAAGTGAATTTTAAAAAGAAAATTATAATCTAAAAAACATATAATTAAAAAAAGGTTGTATTATAATTGAATTTTAAAAAGAAAATTATAATCTGAAAAGGATATAATTAAAAAAGGTTGTATTAGAATTGAATTTTCTTTTATTAGTATTAAAAAAAATCAAATTTACTATTTAGGCTCTATCTTGAGATCTAGAAATCAGATTTGGATGATTTTACAATCCACGTGAATCTCAAAAAATTATCTTTAATTTAGTGATAGCCTTAATACTTATTATTCCAATGGAAACACTCAGAATCTCAAGATAAAATATAGTTACAAATTTTTATTAATCCTATTCAATGTAGAAGTCCTACATCGATAATGCTATTCAATGTAGAAAACTTAATTATATATGATTTAAATCATTGACATATACATTTTCGTATTTCAGTATAAATATTCATTTTAGTTTATAACATATTAAAATATAAAACATTTTTTATGCTAGATCTAACGGTTTTCATCTATTTATTCTAAGATTTTTGTCGTACGGAGGACCAGACTATCGATTATCAAAATTTTGGATAAAATCTCTCATACACTTATTATTAAAATTGTATTTGGTTGTTAGTAGAACTATCTTCAAATAATTACAAGGGTATTTTGGTAATCAAAATGAACTATAAGTAGAATTAATAAATCAAATATAATTTTTAACGTAAAAAAATCGTCAATATTTGCGTAGGTTTAATTGGAAAATAATTATTAAACCATCACTAAATTAAAGATTATTTTGCTAATTTCACTTTTTTAACAAGAATTTAATATATAAATTAATAACATATAAAATTAAAAAAATTAATATAATTATAAATATTTAAAAGGAGCCGTGCAACGCACGGGTTATAAGCTAGTTTATATATAATAAGCATAATAGAGATCTTATCCAATTTTTTGGTCTGGTTACTATACTACCAAAATCATATAATTCATTGGATTAAAAATAGACGATCAAGACTAGATCACATTAAAAAAAAATTATAATCTAAAAAGGAATTAGAAAAGTTTGTATTAAAAGTGAATTTTAAAAAAAAATTATAATCTATAAAGGATATAATTAAGATAAATTGTATTATAATTGAATTTTAAAAAGAAAATTATAACCTGAAAAGGATATAATTAAAAAATGTTGTATTAGAACTGAATTTTATTTATTTTTTATTAGTATTAAAATAATCATATTTACTATTCTGGCTCTATCTTGAGATCTAAAAATCAGATTTGGATAATTACAATCCACGCGAACCTCATAAAATAATCTTTAGTTTAGTGATGCTTTAATAATTATTATTCAAGTGGAAACAGCCAGAATCTCAAGAGAAAATATTATTATAAATTTTTAACATTAATCCTATTCAATGTAGAAGTCTTATATTGATAATGCTATTCAATGTAGAAAATCTAATTATATATGATATAAAACATTGAAATTATTAAAATATAAAACATTTTTTATGCTAAATCCAACGGTTTTCATCTATTTATTTTAAGATCTTTATCGTACAGAGGACAAGACTACCGATTATCAAAATTTTGGACAAAATCTCTCTTACACTTATTATTGCTCATTATATCCTTATATAGGGATTTTATCCGGTTCTTTGGTAATATTGTTGTAGTTCAAAAAATAGTACGGACAGTTGGATCATAAAATAGAGAAGATAGATTAGAACCGTTAGATATATTGTTTAAAAAATTATTTGATTGATAGTAAGATTATATTTACTAAAATATAAATTTTAATGGAGAAAATTACCAAAATACTCATATTTGAGCATGACTGGCCCTATTTACTGACGAGTCATGTTAAATCGTGTACCGTGATATGAGGGGTAATACGATATTTCGTCTTCCATAATAGTGCATGATACGGTACACGGTGTAACGTGTTTTGTGTAACACAGTGTACTGTGTCTCGTGTTAGGCGGGTGCGCAGCACAAACACGGTACACGCTCTTCCGTATCATGCATAACACGGAAGACCGTGTTCCGTATCCAGCTAATACGGTAGACCGTGTAACGTATTCAGCTAATACGGAGGTCGAAACTCCGTATCCCGTCGGTATTTCGGGTCATTTTTTCCAGAATCAGTATTTTGTGTCATTTGATCCTAAAAATGATTATTTTTGGCTATCACCCATTTTAATGAGCGTTTTCTAAATTGAATAGAATTTTCAATATAAAAATTTGATGGATCTTAAAAAAGATAGATGAGAACTTTTGGGTTTAATATTTAAAATTTTATTTGATTGATAGTAGAATTATATATTTTAAATACTAAAAACTAAATTTAAATAATTTAAATGCAAATAAAATATAAGTACATTTTTTAAATTGGAATTCTAAATGTAAAATTCGTAGCTTTCTTTTCTTAAAATCTAGATCTTCTTACAAAACGCGAAAATTATGGACTTCATCACTTTGCTAGTCATGACTAGGGGTGTACACGATTCGGGTTGGACGGGTTGGAAGAATTTTATGACCCAACCAAATTTAATCGGTTTGAAAAATTTTCAACCCAATCCATTAAAATTAAATTTATAATCCAATCCAATCCAATCCAATCGGTTTGGATCGGTTTGAATGGGTTATGAATAAATATTAAAAAAAAACTGCATAAAAAATTGTTATCATTTTTTTGGTTGCTGAAAGATCATGAAAGGTTTCGGCATATGTTTAATACATTTCGGCATAACATGATTGCGATAAAAAATTAACGTACGACTTGCATCTCATAGTTTCTATAACAGATAAAATGTTGCTACTTTCTCTCAGCAAGTTTCATGTATTTTAATGGTTTGCATGACAAAATACATGAATATACATGGCTGGTACAAAGATCTGTTAGCACTACTGCTACGTAGTACTGCACTAGGCATTCTGCTTTCAATCTTGATAGCCTCATAATACTTTCGAACACTTTTGGTTTAATGTAAATGAGCCAATGTAATAATGGATCATGGATATAAAAAATATTTTATTAAATTAATTTATTTTTTAATCGGGTTGGGTTGGTTCGGGTAAAAAAAATTAAAACCCGTACCCAACCCATTTAAATCGGTTTAACGTTTTTTCAATCCAATTATATATCGGTTTAAAAAAAATCATTTTGGATCGGGTGAAATGGTGTCAGTTTGGATCGGGTTGGTCGGTTTTATCAACCTGTGTACACCCCTGATCATGACTCTTCAAAAAAGGTATTTCCTAGTGATCTTCTTCGTGAGAATTGTAACACTGCATTTGTTTGGATATGCTGATTGAAAGTTGAAACCATGCTCTCTTTAAACTTAAAGAAATGACCCCAACAACTTGAAACCGGGACCTTTTTGGCTTCTTGTGTAAGTGTTATACAAGTACGAAATGCCGTTTTTACAAGTTAATAGGAAATTACCCTTGTTGAAGTAATAGTGACCATAGTTTATCGACGTATGAATATCTTCATCAAAAGTTAGCATTTGAGTCTAAGATGCTTCTAACTCCACCACCACCATGGCATTCAACACCTCCCAACATCCGCATTTCAAACTTCCCATATATAATCACAACAATCGAATTATTGAAGTCGATTATGATATCACGGTATATATCAAATCCATTAGGGACCTTAGCATCATAACTAAACACCTCCTTATCAATATCAATATATATCTATTACTGAAGTAACCCATGTTATCAAATTACCAACCATTACCCTTAGTTAAGCTGTGGTTAGGTTAATCATATTTACAATAAAGGTTATTTTGATCTTTTACTCATTGAATTTCCTACCTGGCCAGCAGAACTCTTGGAATTGTTGCCGAGTATAAAAGTCAAATATGACTGCTCCACCTCAATCTTCCAGGTTCAACGCATAGAATTACTTTTTCCAGTAAGTAGGATTTGCTTTTATGTCACTACGTTGGTAACATCTTGCATTGGTAACATCTGAATTATAAGAATATAAATTATAACACTTAAATATCTAATACAAAATAATATCAAAATTTGAAACAATTTACTTCATACACAAATAAAAAAATTATGTAAACGATAAAAGTGTTTATGAATAAATCCTAAGAAAATTTTCAAAAATACCCATTTTTTCAAATTTATGTTCAAGAATACAATAATTATTGCAATAAATTTAAAAATATGGGTAAATGATAAAAGTATAAAAAAACCCATATTATTATACACAAATGAAAAAAGATGATGTAAAAGATAAAAGTGTTTATGAATAAAAAAACCCAAATATGTTGATTGATATACCTAAATTATTAGTATACTACATTTTATTATGTGCCCAATTAATGCATAAAAATCTAAATTTTATTTTTCACATTTTCAAACTTATGTTAAAAAATATGACAACAGATAAAATTACATATGAGATTGCATGTAGATCGAAAGTAATCGTATTATAATAAAAGTTCTTTAAAATGTGAATGCACATAATTTAAGAAGTTATTAGGTTTTTTGATTTTTTTTCATACTATTATAATATTATTTACGAAATTGTGTTGAATTACAAAATTATTCCCAGATTAGAACTTTTCTTATCATTATAAATAAATAAATATGCTTTCAATTATAGGATTTACCCATAAAAGGCATAAAATTTGAAAATTTTGTTTTTGTCTTTGATTCATTTTTCTATTTTAACAATTTTATTCTTTAAGGACCATTTTTTTCCTTGAGAGCCATATAAAAATTATATTGATTCATATTTTTTAACATGGCCAAAACAAGAATCAAAGAAATGATATTTCAACTTAATTTGGGGCTATAAGTCAGATATTGTACATTTTATGTACATACAAAAAATTAGAAACACCCATTTTGTTTTTTTATGACAACATCCTACTTTACCAATTGCTTTCATTACAGGGTTGTGTCTTCAACTATTCTCATTGTCAACAATTCACTCCGACGATTAATATTTGAATCACCTTTCGTACAAACTAGGCATCATTTGTATTGTTTTTCACTGATACACGATCAAGTAAGTACTCTTCATCTTCTATTCATTGATTTCCTTAAAAATCATAACCCATAATCTCATTTGAGTGCTATGTATGATTAGATAAGAAAAAATAATGTCAGAAAGAAGAATATAAATGTATATACATGTTAAGTATATATTTCGTATGTGGTTCTCACCTACTACTCCTCTTTCTTTGTTCTACATATTAATTTGTAGGGTTTCAATTTTGTTACTCATTTTTGGCTTTCTATAAAATTATATAATAACACCATCCTCTAGCTAGGTCTTTATACAGAGACTACATTTATAGGATATAAATGCATTAAAAGGGAAGAAAAATATAATTACCAATGCATAGTAATCTCATTTCGTTGCTGTCAAGACTTCACATATGCAACATTTTCCATGGTTGGTCCTACCCTGCAATTCAAAATTCATTTAAGACAAAAAAAGTAGTTGTTATAAACAAAATGGAAGTTTCAACTTATATTACTCTTTATTGTGGCTCTTATTTTCTATATTCTACACTCACTGATCAAGTAGACTACATAATTTTTGAATAGTTATTTGTCATTAATTTCAGAAAAACAGGTGCTTTTGAAGGACAATATAATGGAATTGGTTGATGAAGTGGGAGCTTCTTCCAAGAAATGCAGTAGACCCGAACCCGATTATAAGAATGATTTTGCTGATAAGGAGAATGTCTCTCCAAATATACCCCAACATGAAAAATTGCTCGAGCGCAACAAAGGTACAATTGATGTTTTTTTATAATGCCGTACTCATAAAGACATATGTTATCCCCATTGATAGTTCAAATATATATATATAAACGTGTTAATAATGTATCGAAAGCAGGACCTCCTATTGTAGCTCTAACTTGTGAAAATCTGTTTATGGGAAGTTCGTCTAGAAAACGTGGTAGACCCAGAAAGCAAACCAATTTTTCCACTAAGGGTCACCAAGATATTACCAAATGCAAAAATAGTCCGCTTGAAGTTCTGAACAATAATCGATCTTTGACTGTTTCAGGTATGCATCAACATTAACTCTCTAATTGTCACACAATCATGGGGGTTAAATATATTTGTAAGAAAGACATTATTAGACACCTAAATGTAATTAACTATCGTCTGTACAACAGGTTCCGTGAGAGTCCGCTACTAACTCCAACCGACAAGCGTCAATACATGTCATTGACGACAAGTAATTGTTTTTCTTAATATTTTATACAATGGTGCATGATTTTTACTTTTATTAAGTGAATATCTTTCACTCACAAACAATAGTTCTTTCCGAATTGATAATTTTTTAAAATTTAGTTGGTGCTTTGTACTTATTTTATATTATCAATGTGCAACAGATTCCAACAGTAATCCATCAAATCCATTTAAAAAATGGCATTCCACACCTTTGTTAGATATCACTAATAATCTTGGTAATTACTATCGACATTGTGTTAATTATAGAACTGTAATTGTCATGCAAAGAATGCATAATATAAACATTATATAGCACTAATTACATATTGAAATAAATGCAGGCTGTACATGATTAGATTTGCAATATAGAGAAGCTCAGGGGACTTCGTGCTCCCTATTTCGACAGAGCTATGTTGCAACAGACTCAAGTAATTATAGATTGAGATTTTTGTATTAAACCTTTATTATCTTTCAAGGAATAAATAATAATAATACTAGAATATTTTAATAATATAGTAAAAATTATTGCAGGTAGTACACATCTGAATGTACAATCTAAAGTACACGGTCAGGGGTCCCCTATATTTCAACGGAATTATGTAGTAACAGATTCAAGTAATAATCACAGTGAACATTATATTGGAGGTATGGTGTCAAATTTTGCAATCAAACACATCTAACTTGAATGTTGTTATCTTTAATGCTGTTATATAAAATTGTACTTTAGCATTAATTATAATTTAAAAATAGATGCAGGTAGTACACGGCTGAATCTACGACCTAGAGAAGATCAGGGGACTTCATCCTCTTTATTTCGACAGAACTATGTTGCAACAGACTCAAGTAATCATAGATTGAGATTTTTGTATTGAACTTTTATTGTTTTCCAAGGAAAATAATAAGAATGATGACAATATTTTAAAATATATATTAAATGTGTATACTTTGTGCAGATAATGCTATGGAGGTCCCGATTGATGATGGAGACGCAACATGTGACACGTTTGATGGTGACATTCTTTTTGCATTAACTTTATATTATTTTTGTTTTGTAATATGTTTGTCAATGTACATTTTCCTTAACAATGTATTTAAATAAATTGTGCATTCCAGATTTTCCCTCTGAATATTTAAACTTGGGGCCACCAACAGAAATTTGTGAATTTTGCGGTGCTCTTATTTGGAAAGAAGAAAGAAATAATAAAAGTCAAAAAGGAAAGAAATGTACGTTTTCAATGTGTTGTAAAGTTGGCAAAATAAAGTTACCTCCACAGAGGCCTACTCCACCATATCTCAAATGGTTGATCTTCAACTCGGATCATTTTAGGAATAACGTCCATGCTTACAATTCAATGTTCTCATTTACATCCACTGGAGGAATTGTTGACCATAATATTAATAAAGGTCGTAGTCCTTATTGCTATCAAATCAATGGGCAAAATATTCACCTTCTTGGTAGTCTTCTTCCTCCAGATGGAAGACCTCCCAAATTTTGCCAACTTTACATATATGATACGGAAAATGAGGTTGACAATCGAATCGGTGCTCTGCATGGTGATTCCAATACAGATCCTAATATTGTTGATGGTCTTATAAAAATGCTTAACGAGAATAATGAATTAGCCAAGGGTTTTCGAATGGCCCGAGATCGATTCCAGGAAGGTGGACTAGAAGAATTGAAATTAATATTCATATCTTCCAGGTCTGCAAGCGGGCGTCCAAATCATATTGGACCATCAAATGAGGTTGGTGTTCTTTTAGTTGGTGCTTCTGATGATCAGACATGTGCAGCAGAGCGTGATATTGTTGTACATAGTAAAGAAGGTCATCTTCATCGAGTATATGAAACTAATAAGTTTTTTTATGGCTCTGTAATATCCGCTTTTATTTCCTCACGGGGAGCCTGGATTTCATCTCGAAATCCCTTACAATACCGTGGAAGGCCGTCGTAAAAAAAAAACGAGATCATGTTACCATTAGGGAATGGTATTCTTATGATCTTATGTTTAGGCCATCGCAAGGAATGCAATATTTCAATTTTTAGTCTAATCTTGCACTCTTATACATAGTTAAAGCATTGAATCATTGTTGCCTTTAAAACCAAAAAATCAAGCGAATATTGGTAATCAGCCTAATCATTTGAAATAAATGGATTAACTAAATGTCTGGTTAGCATAAAGAGATGTGTAATTCAAAGTTTTTTTTAAAAAGGAAATAGGTAGCAAGAGTCATCCTGATTCATACCCTACATTACCACTAAAGCAGACAAATATGTTGTTCATACAAAATAGAAAGAATCACATTTGCTCTTAAGAACGTTGTTATTTTTTGCATCACTTTCCTTGCACTATATATTAGTTATTAGTCTTCTGTGTAGATATTTGTTTTTTCCTTCTATATACCTTCGGGAGAGAAATATAGAAGCATAAAACTACATGCACACGAGGCATTGAATAAAGTTATTGATGATGTTCATATGCAATTTATTGGTAGACACATTTTTTTATTAAGAAAAACATCCATTTTTTTTAAATTTATTAATATATCAAATGTTACTTTAATAATTCATAGTTATGCATGCTTAACACATTGAACCATTGCTGCTTCCATTGTAGGTTATACACGATGATTAGGAGGCCATTTGTATCAATAATACATAGTTGATGCGGATTGTGCCATTGAACAATATAGGCTGAACTGGATTCAAGATCATCAGGAAACTCTTAGGACTGATCTATATAAATCAGTAAGAGATGCTATAAGTCGGGGTGATAATGATCCTAATCATATCGGCAAGAGTTACATTCTATCGGCATCATTTACAAGTTCAAGGCGTTATATGTCTCAGTATTTCCAAGATTCTTTTGCGATATGCACGTCTATTGGTCATCTTCAATATTTTTGACAATGACTTGCAACACAAAATGGCTCGAACTAAAAACTGCATTGGAATTTATGCCCGGTGTTCGTTCTGAAGATTGTCCTGATATTCTTGCAAGGATTTTCGAGTTAAAGTTGGAGCAATTGTCCTGATGCATTGGGAGTAAGTGTTCACCCATTCTTTACATTTTTTTATAAATTTATTTCTAATATTTTGCTTGACGCTAATAATAAGAATTTGTTCATACACTTGATTCTCAGTCCTCTACATTATAGAATTCCAAAAACGCGGTTTACCCCATGTTCTATGTTAATATGGTTGCACCCTGATGATAGACCCAAGTGTGCTGATGAAATTGATAAAATTGTTTCGGCTGAGATCCCTAATCGTGAAGAAGATCCACTTGGATATGAAGCCGTAAAGCAATTTATGATACACGGCCCATGCGGAGACATAAATCAAAATGCAACCTGTATGCATGATAAAAAATGTACTCGGCATTTTCCAAAGAGGTAACATCTGCTTTTACCAATTGCTTATGCAAATTTTTATATACACTAGTACAAACTGGACCTATTGCGTCGGTCAAATAGGCCTATAGCGTCGGTCAAATGGCGTAGTATATGTAGGGGACGCTATAGGTATAGGCCTATAGCGTCGGTTAAAATGACGACGCAAAAAGTCTGATATAGCGTCGGTTATTTAAATGACCGATGCTAAAAGTCTACTTTAGGCGTCGGTTATTGAAATGACTGACGCTAAAAGTGTGCTTTAGGCGTCGGTTGTTTAAATGACCGACGCTAAAAGAGCACTTTAGGCATCGGTCATTTAAACAACCGACGCTAAAAGTCAATTTTTTAAAGCACTTTAGGCGTCGGTCGTTTAAAAAACCGACGTTAAAAGTCAATTTTTTTTTTAAAAAAAATAAAATTTGCATATATATAGAAATAACACATATTATTGGGCCCCATAAAGACATGCAATAGAAAAAAAAAACAAAACTCTGTCACTATTGATGCTTTATTTAATTTTTGAGCAAATAACACTCTTACAAACAGCTATAAGCCTCTTAATGTACTACTACATGTATTCCCAAAGGGAAAAACATTTAGACTCTAGTGACTTCTAGCATATTCTAATTCTTCATCTAGAGCTTGTTTCCTCTGTCTGGTATGCATCTTGAGATATGACTGCAAAATTCAAAGACAAAAAATATTATTTTATAAACAGATATGACTGAAAATTAGTTGAATAGCACGGGTATGAGGAAATGAAACATCTTGATTATCTTTGGAATTAAAGATGCATCTAATTATGGTGCATCTAACTGTTATCTTGGTTAAAAACATGCTGTCGATATTTCCTGTGATTCATAGAGCAACGAGATCTTTCTTAATAAAATGCAGTAATGAGACAGACCAAATTACCATTACCTATATGCAATTAACTACCAACAATTTTCTTTATTTAGGTCCATGCACAAGTATCACTAGTACAGAATAGGCTTTAGGCTTCGCACTTTAGGCGTCGGTTATCTAGAGAGCCGTGGCATATACATACTTCAGGCGTCGGTTTCTAGCTGAACCGACGCTTAAAGTCATTTGTGTTGGGTCTTTTGCGTCGGTCATAAAACTACCGACGCCTAAAACTCACTCTTTAGCGTCGGTCTTTACTTGACCGACGCCTAAAAGCAACATCAGCGTCGCATAAACAACCGACGCTTAAAATTTAACCCTTTAGCGTCGGTCTTTAGTCAGCTGACGCTTAAAAACCAACCCTTTAGCGTCGGCGTTTACTCAAACGACGCCTAAAATCGACAAATAAGCGTCGGTTATTATGACCTATAGCGTCGGTTCTAGGAATGCCGACGCCTAAAGCTTTAAATAAAAATTATAGATAGAAAAAGTAAAAATATACATAATAAATGTGTATTTATCTGCTGGCCGGTAGTAAAAGCTGACTAATGTTCCTTATTCTAGGATTGGGCCTCTAGTCCAGTTGGCATTTGTGCGTGGTTTCCTTCTTGAAGACTTGAGTTCGAGTCCTTGTTAATTGCTCTTTTTTTTTTTGTCAAAAGTCCTTATTGTTGTGTTTTAAGTTGCTTGTCTTTTCCTTTTTTCCTAATACTTGACACTTTATCTTTTATGTTTTAAAAGATAAACACTTTATACATTTTTTTCCAATTTTTTCAATCAACTCTTCGGATCTCTTGCATTTCAATTATAAACAATGCTAACCATTATTTTAGTGGTGACATGAGTAAAATTTAAATTTTATGATTTAAATATAAAATTAAATTTTACTAAAAAAGTGCTTTTTTTAAGGAAAATCATAGCTTATTTTTTAAAACAAATCAACTTTTCTGAAAAATAATCTCACCCAAACACCCACGTATATAATAATTTGTGATATACTTGAAGGCATCTTATTGCAATTGGAATTTCAACCTCTAAACTAGTAAGTGTCATTGGGCAAACAAAATGGTTCATTAATAATTGGAATTTCAGTGTCTAAATGAGCTAGTAAGATATTGGTCATCATTGGGCAAACAACTTCGTTTTCATTAATAGAAAGATGGTAAGGAAAAGGGTGTTGGATAGCTGAAAGCAAATTTTTTAAATGACTATGAATAATGACCAGTATTATAGAAAGAGGATCGGAACTATAGTCGGTGAAGGCACGGAACATGGATTAGTCGGTTAATCGGGGATTAATGAAAATTTTTAATCAGAATCAATTTAATATTATTTTATATATATAATTATTTTAAATATATAAAATATAAACATTAAATAAATATTTAAGTCAAAAGTCTGTTCAGATAAAATAAAATTTATAAAATTATATTTTAATATTTTCATTACACAAATAATGAAAATAGAATAATTCCTAATATTTTGAATCATTATTTATGACAAAACTCTATTCAAATCACACTTCATTATTTGCATTATACTATGACAAAAAACTTTAATCTATTTATTTATTTTGAAATATTAAAATATTACATTAAATCAATTACAATATTAATTTTTTATAATATAAAAATAATTTTTTAAAAAAGTATGAAAATATTTTTAAAGCCTTTGTTTTTTTTTGCTAAATTGCCATACGACTCTCTAAGACTAGCTAGGACCGACCAATACACTTCAATTACAGGGCTTCTCTCTCACAAATACCCCTTCATTTGCTGCTGGGTTCAATTGGTCGCATCGGCCAGGATTCTTCTCTGAACTGCAATATCGGCCGGGATTCTTACTGGGTTCAACTGGTCGATTTTCTGGTCTATCAAAATTAGGGGTTTCTTGTATCAACATAAAGAGGGGTTTCTTGTATCAATTTGGTATTGTATCCCTTCAACATTTATTATGTCGATTTATGTATGTATATACATGTATGTTTGTTTAACATATATGTGGTTTGTTTATAGTATTGATATTTGTTTTTGGATATGTTTGATAATTAACGGTTGTCCTATCCTTCCATCCTCCTGCTTGCCGAAATTTTAGTTGTGGTTGTCCTATGATGCTTCGTTATGTGAAGTACATATTCCATCTTTAGCTTAATCCTGGATCTAGAGTCTTAGCTGAAATATCTTTCTGAATACTTTCTTATAATTGACTTCTTGGTCTTGTGGTCCCAAGTAATTATGTGCTTGATGTAAGTCATTTCAGTAATAAATTTTAAATTTGAATGGTGAGTTGGAAGCTTCATGCTCTATGGAATCATCCTGCTGGCCCTAAAACCAGTTATATCTTCTCTTTTATTCTGCTTTAATATTTCCCATTTATCATCCTTTTTCTGATTTATTTATTTATTTTTTAATAATCAGTTGACTTATGAATTAGTGATACTTGCATATACTACACATTTCCTGATTGTGATTTCTTTATCTGGGGTCAGATGGTACTAGTGATCACTGATCATGCTGCGAAACTGTATGGTTTGACTTATTAATCTGCTTGAACAATGGTCTGGTAAAATGTCAAAATTTTGTTTAAGCTTCTTTAGCGTAGTACAACTTATTTTAAGCAACTAATTTCTTTTTGTTAATCATGTTCGTATTCTTTAGAACAAATTCTAATGAAACTTTTAGGTATTCATAGAGTCATACTTTTACGTTTATGAATCTTACTTTCGTAAATTTTGTAAATCTTGAAAGTATATTTAGAGAAACTTTCAGGTATGAACTAGAGTTTTTAGTTTAAGTTGGTTTGTGCTTCATAGCAAAACTTGACCCTATATCTTTAATATATTGTTTAGTTTGATTTTCTCTGAGTCACTGAGGCGGTGTCACTTGGATCATGAGATTCCAACTCCGTTAATAGGAATGGGAATGAGATTGGGATTCTAATAAATTGTTGCATTTAAATCTCATTATCATTTCCATTAACCTGGTTGAAATCACATGATCCGAATGGCCTCTAAGCTTTTGCTCGATGCTTAGCAACGGTCTTTTAATTGAATATTAATCCACAATATTAGTAAAGTACGAGTACCTAGGAAGTTTACTTGTAACTTAATAACTAATTATTAAGTCGAAGATAAAAGGGATTGGAAGTTTGTACCGCTGCTCTTTGTGTTGATTAATGACAATTTCACCAGCACACAAATTTTATTTAGATCAAAGTACTTGATCATATTACTGTGATTACTGTATTGTTACTTGAAATTTGTTTTTACTTACTGTAGTTCACTTCTGGGTACCTACTTTTAAATGGGTCCAAAAGTTCAATGGGCCGTCTTAGGTATGTGATGAAATCAACTTTTTGCAAGTAGCAGTGATTTCTCAGTATGTGGCCATGGTCTGTAGAGCTTTCGCCAAAAGTGCAACTGGTCACAGAAAGCGCACATTCACTAATTTTTAGCAGCAAAAATTTTCAATCCGTCTCTGTTTTTATATTGAAAGAAACAATAAAAACTGTTTCGCTGGATATTTATATTGCATTTCACGACCAACGAACCAGTGTAGCTCCATTTGTGACTGTACTTCCTGAAAAAGAAAAACTCCAACAGTTTTACAATAACCAGAGCTTTAAACTGAAACTTTATATGTACTATTATAGCCAAAATTTCAAATACCATATATGCCTTATTGCATATTTTTATTTAAATTTAAATACTTCTTTGTTGTTTGAAAGATTAATCTTCTGAAAAAATTTGCAAATTAATTTAAGCCAACTAAAGAAACTTTGGTAGCTTTTTTTTAAAAAAAAAATAAACTTTTGTAGCTCCCTATCCCCATAACTAACAAAAATAAGATGTTAATAACAATTGTTTTGAGAGTCGATTCTAACCGCCATTTCTTTACCTTCCACACCTTCATCCTTCTTCACCGATTAAATCCTTTCATCCTCCTTTCTTAATTATTATTTAATAGGTTTGTGGGAATTTTTTTACATGCTGCCTTGTTATCCATATATTTTGTAGAATTATAACATGGATCGTCATACATGGATGTACAAAATACCACGTATAGCAAAGGAATATGTTGATGGAGTTGAAAAGTTCATTGATTTTGTGGAGGAATTTATAAAGAAGAAAAGAAGGGAACTGGGAAAGGAAGACATGATCACATGTCCATGCCGTGATTGTTATAATCTAAAAAAGTATCCTAGTGCTATGACAATACGTGATCATCTATTTCGTCGTGGTTTCATGGATAATTATACTAAGTGGATTTGGCATGGCGAAGGAATACATTCTGAAAAAACATGTATGGTAACACACTTACCTCGTACAAACAGGCACCTGGACAGGAATTCTGGCAGGATGGCGCGCGGTTGGCGCTGAGCGCGTGGAGCTGTTGACACGTTTTTTTTAGAACATCACACATACACGGACAAAGCATTGCTTGGACAGGAGAATTGGTAGGCAGGGTCGCTGGTTTGGCGCAGTGGCGCGCGGACACTTCTGTTTCAACATATATATATATATATATATATATATATATATATATATATATATATATATATATATATATATATATATATATATATTATAATAAAACAAAAGTAATACTACTCTTGTACACCTCCTGGACAGAAGCTTTTGGAGGCTGCATCCTAGAATTGGCGCCATGTCGCGTTTTTTTTTTCATTTTTTTTTGAAACAAGCCTACCCTCATAATAAAATATACAACCAAATTTGGGTTGCCTCCAAAAAAGCGCTTCTTTAATGTCATTAGCTTGACATTACTTCCTCAACTCATGGCGGTTTCAAAAGAATAACTGAACCGTCCTCAACAGAAAGACCATTCATATGAACGTTGACATCTTGGTTGCTTGCTTTCCACAAGTCTCTTCCGTCAGACTTCAACCTGATTTTACTACCCAACGGCCTAATCTTCTTCTTTTTCTTCTTCACACCTCTAAGGTGCTTCTCCGACTCGAACGGCTGCACAAAACTTTCTTCTTCCTTATCATCGACTTTCCACCTTCGCAACACGTTATCAAGCCCCTCTTCAAAAATCACTAGCTCATTATTCAAAAGGACATACCTCAAATGTAGTGGAAGTTTCCCAAGCTTTATACTCGAGAGATCTCGAATTGAAGAACTGTCAATGGAATCACTGATGTGATGCTTTAGCACGTGTGTGTCCGACTTTTCGCTCAATAACTGATCAAACTTCTTTCTCTGATCCGTATCAACCATTTCCACACTAAAACACTCTTCATCCTCTGTCAGAAATTTCATGGCCTTGAAGACATTAAAGGTGACATTCTGATCTTGCACCCTCATTGTAAGCTCTCCTTTTTGCACATCAATCAAAGTACGGCCCGTAGCTAGAAAAGGCCTTCCCAAGATTATGGGAATCTTCTTGTCTTCTTCAAAATCTAGAATCACAAAATCGGCAGGAAATATGAGCTTATCAACTTTCACTAAGACATCCTCTACTATACCCCTTGGATATGTGATAGATCGATCGGCCAACTGCAAAGAGATGTTGGTTGGCTTTGGCTCCGGCAAACCAATTTGCTTGAAAATAGACAAGGGCATGAGATTAATGCTAGCTCCAAAGTCACACAAGCACTTGTTGAATGAAAGGTTTCCAATCGTGCAAGGGATGGTGAAACTTCCCGGATCCTTAAGTTTAGGAGGCAATTTCTGTTGCAACACCGCACTACACTTCTCTGTCAATGCCATTGTTTCAAATTCTTCCAACCTTCTCTTTCGTGACAAAATATCCTTCATGAACTTTGCATACCTCGGCATCTGCTCCAATGCTTCAACAAAAGGAATGTTAATGGACAGTTTCTTGAAGACCTCCATAAACTTCTGAAACTGAATTTCTTGACTTTTCTGCACGCATCGAGGAAATGGAGGAGGAGGATAGATCTGATTGCTCTTTGAAGATTGCTCTAGAGTAGAATTTTCAACAGGTTTCTTGCTCTTCTCACCCTCGAGCTGATCAGCCACCAAAGCCGATTTTTCAATTTCTGGAACTACAGATTTTTCAACCTGCTGATTTTGAACATCTTCATCTTCCTTAGCTGCTGATTTAGGATCCCTCGTGACTTTTCCAAATCTCAAAGTAACTGCATTGACCTGTTCTTTGCTTTCCCTTCTGCCTAGATTAGCCTCCGTATCACTAGGCAGAGTTCCTTGTTGCCTACTAAGTAAAGCACTTGCAAGCTGTCCTATCTGGTTCTCCAAGGTCTTTTGAGAAACTGTCAGGCTTTTAATCATCATCCTCAACTCATCTATTTCTGATTTTTCATTAGTAGATTGCCCCGCATTAGCCTGGGGCTGTTGCTGAAATCCCGGAGGCTGATATGGATGCCTTGGAGCATACTGCTGCTGAAAACCTTGATTGAATGGCCTTGCTTGCTGACCCTGAAACTGCTGAAAGGGCTGCTGAGGTTGTTGTGCACCTTGGTTGTTGCTCCAGCTAAAATTGGGATGATTCCTGTTGCTTGGATGATAAGTAGCTGGAACTGGTGCAGCAGGTCTCTGAAAATTACTCATAAACTGTGCTGATTCAGAAGAGATAGCACACTGACTTGTCTCATGTGCGCCCGCACATAGCTCACAAACACTAGCCACCTGCTGAACTCCATAATTAGCAAGAGAATCCACCTTCATCGTAAGAGCCTTCAACTGAGCTGCAATAGCTGAAGCTGTCTCCACTTCAAAAATACCTGCTACCTTGCCTTGAGATAGTCTCTGAGTTGGATTCTGATATTCATTAGCAGCCATCGTCTCAATAAGATCATAAGCCTCCTCATAGCTCTTAGCCCACAGAGCTCCACCTGATGCTGCATCTAGCAAAGGTCTAGACTGTGCTCCCAACCCATTGTAAAAACCATTGATAACCATCCAATCAGGCATCCCATGATGTGGACACTTACGAAGCATCTCCTTGTAACGTTCCCAAGCCTCACACAAAGATTCACCAGATTGCTGCTGAAATTGAGTTAGCTGGTTCCTTATTGCTGCAGTTTTCGTCATAGGGAAGAATTTAGTAAGAAATTTATGAGCAAGATCCTCCCATGTAGTAATAGAACCGGCTGGTAAAGAGTGTAACCAGCCCTTAGCATTATCCCTCAGAGAGAATGGGAAAAGTCTCAATTTGATCGCATCATCCGGCACACTATTAAACTTGAAAGTGTCGCAGATCTCAATAAAGTCCTTGATTTGCATGTTAGGATCCTCCGTAGGAGCACCCCCAAACTGAACTGAGTTCTGCACCATCTGAATCGTGCCCGGCTTGATTTCGAAAGTATTAGCTGCAATAGCTAGCCTGACAATGCTAGACTGAATGTCATTGATCTTAGGCTGAGAATAATCCTTCAAAGCCTTAGCTGCTGTTGGTAAATCTGCCATCTCTTTTGCTGCTGCAAGTTCTTCTTCTACCAGTTTACGAGTTTGCAAACATGTTCGCATACACGTTCAAGTACCTGAAACACCAAGAAACAAACAACTAAGTAAAAAAATCCGAGTCAGTGAAAACTAACGACCACTGATGAAAAGCACATAAACTAAAAACAAAACACCGATAATCCCCGACAGCGGTGCCAAAAACTTGTTAACACAATATCACGCAAGTATACGTGGTCACAAGTAATATAATTAAAGTTCGTTCCACTGAGATCTGGTTAAGTTCGTTTCAGTTAATGCACCTATTCAACAATGTATGATTTTAATTCACTGCTAAGACAATAAATAAATTGAGATTTTAATTAACTAAATTAAGCTAAGATGCAAGGTAAAAACTAATTAACTAATGAGAATTAAATCTGAATTACTTATAAGAATAAAAACATGGGATCCTAACTTCATTATCTACTCCACTTAAAGTCGATGCCTTTAATCAATACATATGATGGTTTTGATATCTGATCGGATAACACGAAACAAGTAAAAGCTACCTCTCGGTATACTAATACCAAACTACGTATGCATCCACAAAAGAGACAGAAGATGGGTAGACACCAAATATGTTTAGACCCTATATCTCTATAGAATTTGAAAACATAAAGGTTTAAGCACAAGTTATCCACATAGATCACATAGGGTAGCATAATATCTCTATTTTATGATGTTAAAACATCAACCTATCCTATGCTAGCATGGCAAGTTCTAAATCTCAAGATCCACTCTCGTTTCGCAAGAGATTAACAAATTAGATGTTCGCGATGCGTCTAAATACATGAAACACAACCATACGAGGATATCAAGAATTCACCACACATAAATCTTTAAAGCATGCAAACTACTAAGTTACATAGATAAATCCGTTAGAATCCCATGACAACGATTAGTTCATAATTGAACCGTTCGTCATCATGGGATCTGATGAAACCATGATATTAAACAAGATATGAATGAAAGAAGTAATAATATTAATAAAACAAAGAGTTAAGAAAACAAATCTAGAATCCAGAATAACACAAAAGATGAAGTAGATCTAGATCCGTTGCTTGTCACGAGTGTTGAATCCTTCTCTCCCTTGCAGATCTAAGCTATGATACAATAATAAAAACTCTCCCAATTACAATGCTAAGATGTGTTTAAATAGGCTTTAGATTTCTTACCCAGCAAGAAATTACCTTCTATTACAATTAGAATTCGATTAAGGTACTAAAAACTGCCCAAAATACAATTAGAATTAGAAAAAGGGCAAAACAGTAATTTTCCAGCCTTGCTTCACAAAGAACACGTGCGCAAATTTTAACTACACGCTCCCTGCACCTGCTATCTGTCCCATGTTGTAGAAAATCTCCTAAGCTTCGCGTGAGCTGTAAGATCGCTGAAAATGGACTTCTAGAACTCCAGATATGGGCAAAACAGTGTAGACTGCGCAACCTTCCCGGAAAATCCGAATTTTAATCAATTAATCCTCCAAACACGATAGAAGCATCACCCATAATCGACATTCTTGTAAATCTGCACAACTAAGCAAAATACATCAAAATTATAATAAACTTGAGTCCAAGACAATCAATTTAAGCCGATATGGAATGCTCCAAGTGGATATAAAATCCACTTATCAAGTACCTATCTTACGTGCTGTCTTTTCTTCTTTTATCAACTAACCTGACCGATCAAAGGTCAAGAGAGTAGCCACTGCTTCATTTTTTGTTATAGTTTCAATTGTCAAATTCCCTAAAGAACAGAGTGAACTGAGGGCCTCCCCTGTAAAGCCAAACGTCGTCAATGATTGAAGATCATGAAACTCTGCTAACTTTAAAGTATGATGCCTAAGTGCCAAAACCTACAAAATAGTACCACCATCAATCATATATATATATATATATATATATATATATATATATATATATATATATATATATATCCATAAGCAAATAATTAAGACAACCATAAGAACATTACAAAAACATTTAGAATCAGCAACAAATGTTAATAAGAGGAACAAATCGCATAGAGTAGGGTTCTGGGTACCAACATTGGTTTTAGCATATATAACCAATTGCCAATTTAAGCGGATTGCGCAAGCACAAAACATAATATAATCATAGTAGAAATTCAAGATGCACAGCGGTGAACATGGAGAATAGGCTCCTGCCTCACAGTCCCACAGGATGAGACACTAATGAAAACACTAATGCATACCAATATTGAATATACCATTAACATTCTGATTCTTGTTAACCAATTTAAAACATCTTGAACCAAATACCCTAAAAGTCAAAATTGAGATAATAATCCAACAACTAGTCTTGTTACCATAAGTAAATAAATATTACATTCATGAACTAAACTAAACAATTTCAAGAACATAAAAACCCACACACACACACACAATATGACAATAGTTATTGTCCAAACTCTAAAACAAATTAAAGGGGAGAGAGAGAGAGAGAGAGAGATATATATAGAGAGGGAGGGAGGGAGGGAGGGAGAGAGACAGAGAGAGAGAGAGAGAGCGAGGGAGGGAGGGTGAGAGAGAGAGAGAGAGGGAGAGGGAGAGTACCAATCGAGCTTTCCCAGCAGCAAATCTAAAACTTTCCTTTCCTTAATCTAACTTTTAAGCCCTAATCGAACCCAATCGAGCCCTAATCGAGCAGATCGATAGAACCCAATCGAGCCCTAATCAAACCTCACACAATCGCCCTTTCCCCTTGTAAGCTGGTCAGTTTAAAATCGAGCGTGTTTAAATCGAGCACTTTCCTCTTTTTTAGCCCTAATCGATAAGTTGTGTGTGGAAATCTCTCAGTTTGCAGCCAGACTGACTACGGAGAATAAAAACTGAAGACGGTTGAACGAGAGTTATGTTGAGTTAAAGATATCATTTTATATTATCTTTTTAATTTTTTTTAATTAAAGATTTTAAGCATCGGTTATATTTTTTTTTTTAAAATTACACTAATTTTAAAGAAAATGTGAAGAAATTTTTTTAAAAAAATTATTATTTTTTTAAAAAATTATTCATCACACAAATAGTGAGTATGACTACTTTGGTATGTATGAATTTATTTTCAAAAATTGTCATTTTTCCTATTTTTATTTAATTTTTTAATTTATTTTACAAACTAGTTAAAAATGGGAAAAAATAAAAAAATGGAAAATTAGTGAAATTAAGGTAACATTCATCACACAAATAGTGAGTATGACTACTTTGGTATGTATGAATTTATTTTAAAAAATTGTCATTTTTACTATTTTTATTTAATTTTTTGATTTTATTTTACAAACTAGTTAAAAATGGGAAAAAAATAAAAAAAAGAATTTTTTTTGAAAATAAGGTAACTTTCATCACACAAATAGTGAGTATGACTATTTTGGTGTGTATGAATTTAGTTTCAAAAATTGGCATATTTTCCTATTTTTGTTTAATTTTTTTTATTTATGTTACAAACTTGTTAAAGATCGGGAAAAATTAAAAAAATGGACAATTAGTGAAAATAAGGTAACATTCATCACACAAATAGTGAGTATTACTACTTTGGTGTGTATAAATTTATTTTCAAAAATTGTCATTTTTCCTATTTTTATTTAATTTTTTTTTTATTTTAAAAACTAGTTAAAAATGGTATAGGTATACCTATAGCGTCGCCATTTTAAGGGGCGATGCTATAGGCTACACCAATAGTGTCGCCCTTAAAAGGGCGACGCTATAAGCTACACTTATAGCGTCGTCCGCTAAAATGCCGACGCTATAGTTATGTTCTATAGCGTCGCCCCTTAGGTATACCTATAGCGTCGCTTTTTACTGGGCGACGCTATAGGCTATACCTATAGCGTCGCCTTTTAATAGGCGACGCTATAGGTTATACCTATATCGTCGGTTGATGCAAACAACCGACGCCATAGCTTCTGGCAGAAGTCAATAAGCGTCAGTTAATGCAAACAACCGACGCAATAGGTAAAGTGGCAACGTTATAGGTCAATAACCGACGCTATAGGTGGCGACGCAATAGGTCCAGTTTGTACTAGTGATAGTTCAGTTGTAGTATGTTTAATTAATTAGCACATCATGATTATATTTATTAAACTTCATTTGTTTTCTACAATTATTTTAATTTGGATATTTTAGTATCTTCTACAAATGAAGTGTTGGTATATAACTATGCAATTTAGGATCTAAAATACACATAAGCAACCAATTAGTTATGGAATCTGGAAGTGTAATGAAAGGAATGTCACTTAAAATTTGTCTGTTCACTTTTGATGTATGAAATGAAAGATGCGTAACAGCAGTTCAATTCTTGAAGCAAGCTAAAGAAGAGTATAAATAAATAATTACACAGTAACACAAAATAAACACATGTAAATTATTGATCCACCATTAATATATACATGAAGAATCAACTTTGATAGTTAATATCTATAAGTTTCTAAATTTAACAGCTTTTTTGATGAATCGTATCATTTTATGACATGTACTTATTGGCAAACATTCAACTATATTGAATTTAAAATGAAAAATGTCAATTAAATTAACAATGAAAAAAAAGAATAAAATATTATATTTATTATTGGTTTTGCAATTTTGTTTGTTCTTTTAAAGAAAAAATCTTGCTTGCCTTCGATTAACTTTAGGAAAATTATTATCTCTACAAGTTTTTACTAAAAATAATCATTGGTTCGGTAGATTTTTTTTAAAATTTATAAAAATCTGTAAATAGTAATGTAAGGATTACATTAGTTACCACTAGAGTGTTATTTTATACTTATATATGTGTACATAATTTATGCTTTCAGTGGCACAATTTACGCTTTATTTATTCAATATAATATATTCGGCAAAACGAGATATGAAGTTTATCATTGTCAACAATATGTCACTTGATTTATTTGATTAAATTTATACATTTTGATCTATTTGTTAGAGCTGGAAATTTGTTTCGTGTCATGTACTTCGTGTCGTTTCGTTGACCAAGAGCCCAAAACGGAAATGAAACGAAATAAATTCGTGTACTCAAATTCTAAAACGAACACGAAACGAAACATTTCATGTAAACACGAAATGAAACAAAAAGTACACGAAATATTTTGTGTACTTTTCGTTTACACAAAAATGAACCAAAAACCGTGTACTTTCGTGTACTTTCCGTGTACTTTTCGTGTACTTTTCGTGTATTTTCTATTTATTTTGTAAAAAGGTTAAATATAAAATATTTATTTATAATATATATTTATATAATTTAAAATATTTATTTATTTAGTGTATTTTTGTTTTGTGTCGTGTACCCAAGGGTAAACCCAAAACCGACACTAAATTCATCCGTGTAATTTTGTGTTCGTGTACCGTAAAGGTCAACCCAAACCCGTAATTTTCGTGTCATGTTTTCGTGTCGTGTACAAAATTGCCGGCTCTACTATTTGTAGGTACAGTTCGCATACCATGTTTGACCAAAATGGATTTCCAATATACAAAAGGAGAAACACGGGTCAGACTGTCAAGGTGGGAAAATACGATGTTGACAATCAGTTTGTGGTACAATATAATCGAGATCTTTTGCTTAAATTTCAGTGTCATATTAATATTGAAATATGCAACAATTCTCGGTCAATAAAATATTTATTTAAGTACTACTTGAAAGGGCACGACAAGGCCACCATGTTATTGATCAAGAAGAAAGAACGTAAGATGAAAGAAAAACAAAGAGACCCTCAAATTATGCATAATTCTCAGCAAGGATCAAATACAAATATCAATGAACAAAGTTCTCCTGTGAATAAAAAATGTGTAGATGAGATTAAAACATATCTTGATGGTCGATATATTTGTGCTTCTGAGGCTTTATGGAGGATTTTTTCATTTGATATCCACTTTAGAAATCCATCAGTTGAAAGGCTTCCTGTCCACTTAGAGGGTCAACAATATGTTACTTTTAATGCTAATGAAAGTTTGGAAAATGTTGCGCTTCGTGCTCAGATTAGAAATTCAAAGCTAGAGGCATGGTTTGAAGCGAATAAAACATATCCTGAAGCTAAAATATACAGTTACCAGGACTTCCCTCAGCATTTTGTTTGGAATGATTCGCATTGTCAATGGACGAGAAGGAAAAGGGGTTTTGTTGTTGAGAGGTTATGTCAGGTAAGTGCACATTCAGGAGATATGTGGTATCTTCGTATGTTATTAACTCGATCTAAAGGTGCAACATCTTTCGCTGATTTACGTACTATTGACGCTGTCGTATATGACAATTTTAAGGAAGTGTGTAGGGCGCTTGGTTTGTTAAACAATGACAATGAGTGGCATGAAGCTATTAGAAAAAATGAAAGTTCTGCAATGCCAAGTCAACTCAGGATGTTGTTTGTTCATATTCTTGCATATTCTCAAGTTTCGGATCCCGTTAAATTGTGGAATGATCATTGGAAATGCTTATCTGATGACATTTTATATTATCATCGTTTACAGACCAGAAATGAGTCACTTTTTCTTGATGAAGAAGAAATAAAGAGTTATGCATTAGCAAGTTAGTTTTATTATTGTATAGTATCCTTGCTGAATTTTCCTTTATTTACATGCTACTGTTTGTTTTAACTATTTTCATTCTTTTTCTTTTTGTAGAAATTGAGAAGCTGTTAAATAGTATTGGAAAATCCTTGAAGGACTTTCCACAAATGCCATTCCCAGACGCTCAATACATGAACAATCTTGGTAATCAGTTAATTTTAGAAGAAACATCTTATGATGTTCATTAGATGTCTATTGAGTTTGTGTCCAATTTAAATCATGAACAGAGAAAAATTTATGACACTATTATGCATGTAATATATGCAAAGAAGGGTGGTATTTTTTTCATTCATAAAAGCGGAGGTTGTGGAAAACCTTTTTGTAGAAAACCATCATTTATGGATTAAGGTCTGAACGTAAGATTGTAGTTCCAGTGGCATCTTCAGGAATTGCAACAGTATTATTACCCGGAGGAAGAACATCGCATTCGAGGTTTCATATACCTTAATACTTGATTCCACCTCTACAGCTGGCATAAAACATGGGACAGAAATCGCAGAACTCCTCCAACATATGAGTTTAATAATTTGGGACGAAGCATCCATGCAACATCGACACGCTTTTGAAGCTATTGATCGTTCGTTACGAGATATCATGTCAGAGCTTGATGAGAAAAATTCAAAAAAACCATTTGGTGGAATAACAATACTTCTTGGTGGAGATTTTCAACAAAATTTACCGATTATAAATAAAGGATCAAGGGCTGACATTGTAGATTCATCATTGAACAAATCTAGTCTTTGGGAATATTGTCATGTATATTCTCTTCATCAGAACATGGGGCTTCATTCAGGAAATTCAGTTACAGAAATAAAGTCATTGATGAATTTAGAAAGTGGGTCTTAAGGGTAGGTTGGCAAAGAAGTACATGAATGTGAAGACGTTGATCAGCAATGTAATGTAATTCGTATTCCAGATGAATATGTTTTGCATATAACTGGTGATAAAATTGAGGCAAATATCAATGCCATATATCCGGATTTGCTAATTAATTTTTCAAATCCACAATATTTAGAAGATAGAGCGATTCTCTCACCAACAAATGCTGTTGTTGATGATATCAACAAACGAATACTTCAAAAAATTCCTGGAAAGTTATACACGTACTTGAGCATCGATAGTATAGATGATGGACCAGCAGATGAAGACGATCTTGAATCATCCTTTCCTGTTGAGTATTTGAATTCTATAAACATTCCAGGCCTTCCTAAACATGAATTGGCCTTAAAAGAAGGTATTGTGGTTATGCTAATGAGAAACTTAAATCAGATTTTTGGTCTATGCAATGGCACTAGGATGATCATAAGAAAGTGTATGAAAAATACACTTCTTTGCGAAATTATTTCTGGAGGCCATGTTGGTTCCATGCACCTTATTCCAAGAATCGAGATGGCACCGACAGATACAAAATTTCCATTTTGTTTTACTCGATGACAATTCTCTGTACAGATCTGTTATGTAATGACCATCAACAAAAGTCAAGGGCAATCATTAAAGAATGTTGGCTTGTGCCTTTCGAATTCTGTTTTCTCACATGGACAACTATACGTTGCTATATCAAGGGTCACTTCTCCTCGAGGTCTACATATTCTTATTCAGAAAGATAGTGGAGAAATGACGTCTATTACTAATAACATTATGTACGAAGAAGTTTTTTATAATATAAAAGGTAGTATCTGTTCAAATGAACATTCTTGGGATCCATATGGATTAAGTTTTCTAATTATTTAATATTTCTCAATTTTAGAAGTTATTCAATTATTATCTAATTTTCCCTCTGCCACATATAATATCGGATCATTCTACCATGTATAGTTGAGGCTAAGTCTAAAATCATAGTTTTGTCTTCCAAGTTTTTCGTTTGGGAATTCATCTTTCGTAACTTTTGTTTATTGTTTTCACATAGAAAAATGCTCATCTGTAGAATCAAAATAATCAAGCCGGGTACTAAAGGGGAACTTCTCATCTGCATTTGTGGAGGTTTGTCCAGACTCACAGGTGTGTTTATATATATATATGCATGTATCATGCGTGCAATGTGTTTTCATGTATTTCATTTTTTCTGTTCCTCTATTGATCTTTTTGGTGATTTAGTTTAATCTTCTTAGATTTATTTTTGCAATATTTTCGTCAGGTCATTTTAGACCAAAGTACAAAGTATTACATATCAGAAAGATTTTTTAGTTAAAAGAGAAGTATAGAAAAGAGGCATAATGTACTCGATAAATAGTTATTGTAGTCT
Source organism: Saposhnikovia divaricata (assembly GCA_036435485.1). Classification (NCBI taxonomy): domain Eukaryota; kingdom Viridiplantae; phylum Streptophyta; class Magnoliopsida; order Apiales; family Apiaceae; genus Saposhnikovia; species Saposhnikovia divaricata. The sequence continues at coordinate 57,273,844 of CM071597.1, read as the reverse complement.
TACAATCCAATATACAGGAGAAGGTATGTTAAAAGACTTAAATTGCTCGAGTTTTATATTTCTTGATTTTGACTTATTCATAGATTGTAGGCTAATCTTTAGATTGATATTTAATGTTTGTTAATGTTTTCAGTTTTATAATAGTGAGTTTGCAAGGAGACTGTCGAGTGAAGAGGAAGTACAATACAAAGCAATACTTGAAGTGAAAGAACAAATTTTTCTCATTTATTACATCTTTTTAGGACTAATGGCTGGGAATGGAAGGTTAGAACTTAATATCAGAGTTTCAAAAAAGTTAATGTTTGTTACTTGATTTAGAGTAATGTTTTGAGAGATAAGGATATCCATTGACACTAAATCGAGTTAAACCCGCCAGCATTGTCTCACATCTCATGGAAGTCTGTTGATGTTTAGTCACTGGTCTAGAGGGAGTTAAATAGTAGTTCGAGTTTCAGATATTGAAAGTAAACCATTATTGACTCCAATTTTTTTTAAGTAGTATGGAAGAATGTTGATAACATATCTATGAATGCAGATATTAGTTTAAAGAGGATGTTATCAATATAATTATTTTATTATGTTAGAAGTATAAGTAATCCAACGATCATTATTTGAACCGTAAACACACAACTCAATCCCTCACCTCACAAGACCAATTGTATCTGTTTTTTCATAAAGAAAGCAACCCAAATCACATAATGCTCGCACAAGTCCCAGTTATTTACTTAGTAGAATCTGTTTACTTGCAGGTGGAATTTGTTGTACTGTAAGTGACTTCAAAAAGGGTTCCCGGCCTTTGTCTCATTGATGTGCAGTTGATTGGTGGCTAATTGAGCAAGTGAGAATTGCCTTAATCTCAATTTGTATAGGTCATTATCAAGTTGTCTTTGATTTTAAAATCGAAGCAGTTTCTACTGGTTTGAATCTTTGATAACCTTTGTACCATGTACCATATAATTTTTTTTGTTCGAGAATATGACCAAGTCACTGATAATCCAGACATGGCAAGTAAATGGTTTGGTTAGTTCTTCATTTTCTTTGCATCTTATCTGTTCTATATATCTTATTTTAGATTCTTATTTTAGATACAAAATCTTAAAATATAACGTAAGTTCTATTTCATACACAAATATTCTATAAATTCCATATAATTACCATTTTTTAAGTTTTTAACCTATTTAAAATTACGACTATATATTAAATTAATTATTTAAAAATCTTTATTTAAATTAATTTACTTTATATAAAAATGTATTTATTTTATTAAAATTAAATGAGGTCAAACTTATTGTTGTTCAATCAAAATTTGAAAAGTGTAAATATTAATTTTTGGGGAAACTCAAACAATAGTAACTCACTCATCTATTTATTTCAAAATCATGCCATTTCATTCAACTTATAATGTTAGATATTGATTCAAGTGATGATCAGGATCTGGACTACTGATCAGATACTGATGCTGACGTCATCAGTAATGCACCGTCAGTATTAGGTTATCATCAGGATTGGAAGCTGATCAGGATTACACGAGGATATACATCAGTCCAGGAATCTAGGAAGATTGACATGTCGGTTCCTGATTTATAGGAACGCAGCTATCATTCAAGATATGTACTAAGAGACGTATGTAGTTGATTTGATATATCTTGTAATTGATAGTGCAACTGTGTACTGTATATAAACACAGTTTAGGTTTTACTTAATTGTAATCGCTTACACGAATTATCTTGTAACCTAGCAGCTCTAAAGAACATAAGAATTTCTTGAGAGAGTTTGTAACAGTTTTATATCAGAATTAATAAAGCTGTTATTTATTCATACTTGTGTTATTATTTCTGTTTAAATCGAAAATCTTATACAATTGTATTCAACCCCCCTTCTACAATTGTTAATTACTGGGCAACAAGTGGTATCAGAGCAAAATGATTAATTACATTCAGAAACGATCTTAAGATGTCGACAAGCAAGTATGAAAGTATTAAAATCCCTGTTCTCAAAAAGGCTGAATACCCCCACATGGAGGGTAAAGATGTTGATGTATCTGGAGGCAACTGATCCTAACTATCTCGATCGAATATATGATGGACCATATATCCCTAAGAGACTGGTTGCTAGAACAGATACTATACCTGAGCACTATGTTCAGAAGACAAAGGCTGAATGGACTCCTGAGGAAAAGGCTGAAGTACTCAGAGATGCAAAGGTGAAGAACATTCTTCATAATAACCTTGATGCTGTCATGTCAAACAGAGTGATAGCATGTAAAACTGCTTAGGAGATCTGAGAAACTTTGGAGACTCAATGCCAGGGTACTGAATCTATCAAAAGAAACAGAAGGGCTCTGTTGATTCAAGAGTATGAGCAGTTTGATGTAAAATCTGATGAGAGCCTCACTGATCTGTATGATAGATTTCTGACATTATTGAATAATCTATCTCTAGTGGGTAAAGAGTATGAACCAGAAGACTCGAACACCAAGTTTTTTAGAGCTTTGCCTGAGGAGTGGGATACTCAAACCTCTATCATTAGGCATCAGTATGATCTTAATGCTGTGTCTCTTGATGAAGTCTATGGGATGCGAAGAACCCATGATCTTGAGGTTCAACAAAGGAAGAATAAGAAGACCAACAAAGCAAAGGCTATTGCTTTGAATGCTGAATCAAAATCAAAATGAAAAACCGTGGAGGTTTCAAGAAATAGAAGTAGAGTAGATGAGTCCAATACTGATGACTCATCATCAGATCCTGATGCCAATCCTGATACTGATGATGACTCTATGATTCTGATATAATGGAAATGGTTGCTATGATAGTCAAAGGTTTCAAGAAGATGAAGTTCAGGAAAGCTAGAAGACAAGGCAACTTTCAGAAGAAACCCGTCAATACTGACAAGAACAGGTACAAGAAGAATGAAAGCAAGAGCAGCAAGTTTGACAAGTCAAAAGACAAATGCTACAACTGTGATGGAATGGGTCATTTTGCAACTGAATGCAAAAAGGTTAAGACCAAAGCTCTTATCTCATCAAGCAAGGATTGGATGGACTCTTCCTCAGACTCTGAAGAGGAAAAGGTGAATTATGCATTAATGGCAAATGTGGATGAGATTGCTGCTCCTGAAAATAAGGTACCTGAAGTTGTTTTTGATTTTGATACTGATAATGTTTCTGAGTTAAGATCTTTCTTAAAGTCTCTGCATATTAATTTTAAGAGTCAATCCCTTGAAAATGCTAGAATAATATCTGAGATGTCAGAATTGACTAAAAGAAATGATCATCTAGAAGCTGAGTTACTCTTTATGGAAGAAGTACAAAATGAATGTGATAAGGCTAAGCACATGAAGCTAGAAATGGAGTTTAAATGTACTGCACTTGAAAAGGAACTTAATGAAGCTAATGAGAAACTCAGAACCTGGACACACTCTGGAAAGAAAACACATGATATTATCATAGATAAGAACTGGAAAGAGTGTCGAGGTTATAAACCAGAGGACAAGAAAAAGAATAAGGGTAAAGTTGTTACTGCTGAAACAACAGAACCAGGAAGAGTTGTTGTGAATGAGTCAACAAATCCAAAAACCTATAGACATGTTACAGACAGAACAAAGACCAAATTAAAACCTGTTAAGTATGTGTATCCAGAAAATCCTAAATCTACTTTAGAAAAGGGATCTACTTCTACACAAAATTCTGAGTCTAAATCTGTCAAAAATATAGGTCTTTTGTCTAAGAAACAACTCAGAGACAGAATCTGTGAAGTGACAGATAGAGAGAAAACCACTACTGCTAAGAGGAACATGAATGGTAAAATTGGAATAAACAAAGAAAATAATTATAAGTATATTCCAAATGCACCAAGGAAAACATGCTTTAATTGTGGTAACTCTAATCATCTTGCTATTGATTGCAGGAGGAGTAAAAAGAAGGCTACTATAGTTCCTAAGTCTGACATTAGGAATAGATCAGTATTTTATAAATCACAGAATCCTTGTTTTCACTGTGGCAGTAAATGGCATTCTATCTATACATGTGAAGAATACCATAGTTTGTACTACAATTATTATGATCCCTTGCCAAAATTTAATAAAAGTGCAAATTCTGGTAGAACAAAGAGTCTGAATACTAAGCATGCATCTGTTAATTTTGATAATGACAAAGCAAATTCTGATGGATTTAGATCTGACAGAACTGCTTTTGTTAAAAAGACTTCTGCTGCTAAAAGTGTTAAATTGCATGCAAAAAGAACCCAACAAGTGTGGGTTCTTAAAAATTCTAACTGAGCTCTTTGTGTTTCTGATTGCAGGGTAAAAAGAAAAATGTGTTAGTCATGGATAGTGGATGCTCTGTGCACATGACTGGAAACAAAACCTTGCTATCAGAATTTGAGGAGAAAGCTGGCCCAACAGTGTCTTATGGAGATGGCAACATTGGACAAACTTTGGGATATGACAATATAATCATTGGAAATGTCATCATTGAAAAAGTAGCTCTGGTGAAAGGACTCAAACACAATCTGCTTAGTGTTAGTCAAATCAAAGACAAAGGTTATCATGTCAACTTCAATGATACTCACTTTGAAGTGATCAGTAAAACATCTAGAAGGATTGTCTTGACTGGTCAAAGACGTGGTAACATTTATGAAGCCAATGTCTACACCAATACTGATGGTCCCTCAACATGTCTCATCAGTAAAGCAATAGTAGATGAAAGTTGGAAATGGTACAAGAAGCTTTCTCATCTCAACTTCAACAACATCAATGAGTTGGTTAAGAAAGATTTGGTGAGAGGATTACCAAAGGCGTTGTATACTCCTGATGGACTCTGTGATGCTTGTCAGAAGGCTAAACAGAGAAGGACATCATTCAAGAGTAAATCTGAATCCTCGATTGATGAACCATATCACATGCTACATCTTGACTTGTTTGGACCAGTCAACATTATGTCCATCAGTAAGAAAAGGTATACTCTAGTCATTGTTGATGAATATACTAGATTTACCTGGGTGTATTTTCTGCACAGAAAAGATGAAACCGCTGAGATACTTTTGGACCATGTAAGGCTCATTGAAATTGGCACAAAGTACAAAGTCAAGATTCTAAGAAGTGATAATGGAACTGAATTCAAGAATTCAGTAATGGAAGAGTTCTGCAAATACAAAGGAATAGTTTAACAATTCTCTGCTCCTGGCACACCCCAGCAAAATGGAGTAGTTGAAAGGAAGAACAGAACTCTTATTGAAGCTGGCAGAACAATGTTGGAGGAAGCTAAACTACCTACATATTTCTGGGTAGAAGCAGTCAACACAGCGTGCTATACTCAGAACATTACTCTAATCAACAGACGTGGTGTCAGTCCTTATCAAATGATTAAAGAGAAGAAGCCAAGTCTGAAACATCTACATGTGTTTGGCTGCAAGTGCTTTGTTCTTAGACCTCATCCTGAACAGCTAGGGAAATTTGAAACTAAAGTTGATGAGGGCATTTTTATTGGTTATCCAACTTCAAGAGCCTTTAAAGTCAATAACCTAAGAACAAGGACAGTCATGGAGTCTATCAATGTTTCTTTTGATGATAAGAAGATAACAGGAATTGCTGAAGACTCACATGATAGTTTGATCTTTACAAATAAAGCAACCAAGAATTCTGATGAAGTAATGTCAGATATTGATACTCCATTAGATCCTGACGATCGACCAATGCCTGATGAAACACAAGTTACTGATGATGATTCAAATAATGCAAATGTTGAGGGGGAGCAACCGCAAAATACCATCAGTACTGATACAACTCAAACATCAGGAGGAGATTCATCAGAAATAGATTCAAGTGATAATCCTGACAACACTTCAGGAGGAAATAGCACTATCTCAGGGGGAGCTTCTAATAATTCTAGTTCTTTTGAAGATAATACCAATCAAGGGGGAGCATCCAACTCAAGAAATGATTTACCATCAGCAAGGAAATGGACCAAAAGCCATACTCCTGATTTAATTATTGGGAATCTTGATGCAGGTGTTAAAACCAGAAGTGCAACACAAAATGAATGCCTCTATAATAACTTTCTGTCAAAGGAGGAGCCTAAGAATTTTAGCAAAAAAAAAAAAACGGAGAAGCTTAAGAAAGTTGAAGATGCACTCAAGGATGCTGATTGGGTTACAGCAATGCAAGAAGAACTGAATGAATTTGAAAGAAATGAAGTCTGGAAACTTGTACCAAGGCCAAAGGGTAGATCAATTGTTGGTACAAAGTGGGTGTTCAGAAACAAGATAGATTCAGATGGCACTATTGTGAGGAATAAAGCAAGACTAGTTGCAAAGGGGTACTCTCAACAGGAAGGAATAGACTATGATGAGACTTTTGCTCCTGTTGCAAGGCTAGAAGCCATCAGAATTTTTCTGGCATATGCAGCTCATAAGCAATTCAAAGTTTTCCAGATGGATGTTAAAAGTGCTTTTCTGAATGGAGAATTGGAAGATGAGGTATATGTTGAACAACCTCCTAGTTTCATTGATTCTAGATATCCAGATCATGTCTATAGATTGGATAAAGCACTTTATGGACTAAAGCAAGCTCCAAGAGCCTGGTATGAAACTCTGGCTCAATTCTTATTGGAAAGTGGTTTCAAAAGAGGTACAATTGATAAAACCTTGTTTTACTTAAATCATGGTAAGGACTTGCTATTAGTTCAGATTTATGTTGATGATATCATTTTTGGGTCAACTAACCCCAAATTATGTGAGAAGTTTTCAAAGCTAATGCAGTCTAGATATCAAATGAGCATGATGGGAGAAATGAGCTATTTCTTAGGTCTGCAAGTTAAACAGACTGATGATGGAATTTTTATCAATCAGTTAAAGTACACAAAGAATCTATTGAAGAAGTTTAATATGCAAGACAGTGCTATTGCTACAACTCCCATAGCTACAGCTACAAAGCTTGATCCTGATCAAGGTATTGAGGTAGATGTAACTAACTACAGAGGTATGATTGGCTCACTTTTGTATCTAACAGCTAGCAGACCAGATATCATGTATGCAACCTGTCTATGTGCAAGATTTTAGGCCAACCCCAGAGAACCACATCTCATTGCTGTTAAAAGGATTTTCAGATACTTGAAAGGCACTCCATCACTTGGCCTTTGGTATGCTAAGAGTCTGACTTTAATCTATGTGGTTACTTAGACGCTGATTTTGCAGGATGCAAAATAGACAGGAAAAGTACTTCAGGTAGTTGTCAGTTTCTGGGAGAGAGACTAGTTTCTTGGTTCAGTAAAAAGCAAAAGTCTATCTCCACATCAACTGCAGAAGCTGAGTACATAGCTGCAGGAAGCTGTTGTGCTCAGATCATGTGGATGAGGAATTAGCTAATGGACTATGGCTTTTCATATTCAAAAATACCTATTTATTGTGATAACCAAAGTGCTATTGCTATGACAGGAAATCTAGTCCAGCATTCTCTTACTAAGCATATCAGTATCAGATATCATTTTATAAGAGAACAAGCTGGAAGGGACAATCGAACTTCACTTTGTTCCTACTGATCAACAGCTAGCTGATATATTCACCAAGCCACTACCTGAAGCTACTTTTACAAAATTGGTGAATGAATTGGGAATGGTAAACTATGAAAGTCTCTGAGAACAAGGGGAGACCAAATACTGATGAGTGTCAGATCCTGATGCATGTCGAATACTGACGAAAAGTCAATCCTGACTTTAGTCAAACATCAGATCTTGATGCAACGGTTTGGTTATCAGTACAATTTGTATATTTCAAGTAATCCCTAATTGTTCTGTTCCTGATTTAACTGTGGTTATTCTTAATGAATTTGTTACTTACATGATTACTTTAATTAGTTTTCATATTCATTTCTTTGATTTAATTCTTTTAAGAACAGTTCATAAACATAAAAATTTGCAGAACACATTGAATAAGATTAAAGAAACAGGATTCTTCATTGATAATAAGAAAGAGATTACATGCAAATATTACATCTTTTTGTTCTCTCTATCTACTAATCTATTCAACAGGAAAATAAAAAGTGAAGTCCAAACCACTCCATTGCTAGCAGCCATCCCAGATCCCATCTTTGCCACTTTGTTTGGGTGGAAGTTGAAGGGATAAGGTTATTTTTGCTAACATATTCATTAACAATGGTTGGTAGTGTTGGATGAGGATGCCTTGGAGGAAAGTCATGCTAATGTTGCTTGAAGAGCAGCATCGATGTCGATTACTCTTGCAGGTCTTTCTCTCTCGATTTCTTCAAGACTGGCATCCATCTACAGCCACAAAGTTTCAAGTTGCCTTTCCCAGTCAAAGGCATCAAACTCTTCACGAGTATAACTGAAGATATCTATGTTCTCTACGAGATGGAGATTCTTTTCCTTGATGGTAAGTTTTGACATTGTTTAAAGGTGTGTTGTGTGGAGGGTTTTTGATTTTCAGGAGAGAATGAAGGATTAAAGGGATAGTGAACAGGTCTCTAGGTGTTAAATAGAGATGGGTGAGTAACGAAGTCAAGAAACGCTTCGTATTCTGGTTTTTAATGGTACCAGGTATTTTAAGAGAGTGATATTTGATTTTTTAATTAAATATTTTATTGTCATATTTGTAATCATTGTCACAAATTCATTTCTTGAAAATACCAGCGCGTGTGTTTTACTCATTGATATATATAGATACACATCGTAAGTCGTGTCGTGTGCGATTATCCCCACTCTCTCACGTAATTTAATCCATTACTTATTTTGCACAAATCGATTACTGACACTTGTCTTTGAGAAATTATTAGTTGTCTAAAATCAATTTAGTTTTCTAAACTGATTCATTATTCTCAAAACTATCAGTATTGTATTTTTCTCTGTGCGAACATAAACCCTAATTGCTCAAAATTTCAATCTCTCTTTGTCACACCAAAAATGGAGAATTCATCATTTGTAAACAATAAGGTTGTTATCAATGGTGTCAATTTTGCTCCCAACAACTATGTTGCTGTTCTTGACCATCAGGAACTATCGAATGAATTTCACATCATTCAGGATTTCTTGGCATCTAGTCCGATTAAGTATGCTTTAACGGCACCCGCCAAAGTTTCTTTCAAGTGTGTAATGCAGGTTTGGAAGATCGCTGTCTTTGGTGTATGTGAACCTTCAGGAAGGCCTAACCTGACCTTTACATACAATGGAGTTACACATCATATCACTCCAGAAGTGGTTGTTGAAGCTCTACAATTACCTTCTCTCAATGGTAAGACTCCAGCAACAATTACTGATGCTTCTTTGTTGGAGTTTGCTACGAGTCTGGGTTACAATGGAGAACCAAGAAAGTTTGGAGAGTTATATAGAACCAAGCTTAAGAAGGAATGGAATTTCTTCTTTGATACCATCAGTAGGTGCTTCTTGAACAAAGTATCTAACTTTGATGCACTACCAACTGCTTCAGTTCACATGGGGTACTCTCTAATCCATGATACTGTCTTTGATTATAGGTCTTTTATTCTGAGAGCATTAAGTGCTAGGAAAACAGATAAATGTGGTTATGTCTGTTTTATTAGATTTTTTCAATTAATATTCTCTCATTTATGTCCCAATGTTGAATTTGAAAATGATACAGTTTTGCCTATCTTTAAGATTTCTGAAAACAATATCAAATCCTTGGTTAAATCAGATAAGGCAAATGGTTTTGAGGGAAATCCTTACATTCCTGATGGGGTCTGGCTTCTCTTGAAAAAGAGATTGCCTGAACTTTATGGCCCAGCCACAAGTGCTATGGGACAGGACCAAACACATCATGTTTCTTACACAAGCACATATCATACACAGTTACCTAAACAGTCAACCACCTCTGGTGTCTCTTAAAAGACATCAGTTGTAAAAGAAAAGAAGTCAGCTAGATCTGATGTGTCTGGCAGACAATCAGGATCAAAGGGTTTCTCCACTTTAATCCTCACTAAAAAGAAGTCACAAGGAGGTGAACAAGGGGTTCTAATTGATGAATCTTTGATTAAGGCTGGAGCATCTAAAGAAACAGGTGAAAAGAGAAAGTTTTTGCAACAGGTCTCTGATTCTGATAGTGATGATGACAAGACCATCTCTATAATCATGAAGAAAAAGGAAGTTATTGCTCTTGTTACTGCTGAATTGGTTAAGTCAGTAAAGCCAAAGAAAAGAAGAAGGATAATCAACAAGAGTCAATATTATATTCCTGAAGATATGTAGAATCTTAATGATGATATTAATCTTAATGAATCATCAGTTCCTGACACATCTGTTATTCCTGATATCTCTACTCCTGATACATCACCTGTAAAGACTGTTGAGATTACTGATTCTCCAGTACCTACATCTCCAAAGAGAAGAATAATTGAGATGTCTATGGATGAAGTAAATGCTATTGCTGCTCAGGTTGGTCATAAACCATCACCTCTTCAGATAAATAGACAAGCTAAAGCAAAGGTTTTTAGTAGACAGAAGAAATAGAGGATCACTTCACCTCTGAAAGGATCAAGCCCACAAGAACCTGAACTTCAAAGGAGTTCAGCAGCTATTGAAGATCCAGTCCCACAAGAACCACCCACTCAAAGTGTGGGTGCAGACATTTCTGAAGGAATGGTCCCACAAGAACCACTTTCTCAAAGGGAAGGTGAAGACAAGAACATTCCTGCCCCACAAGAAACATCTTCTCAAAGTGAAGATGCAGGCAAGCTCACATCAGTACAGGAGTTTCCTAACACTGCATTTGAGGGAAGCACACAAGAACCTTTGAATCAAAGTGTTAAAGCAGCTTCACAACCTCAGACTACACAAGAACCATTGGTAGCAAATACTGATGCAAGTCATTCTCCAGTTGCAAATGTCAATCCTGATGAAAGTATTTCTGATCCAAATATTCCACTGCTCATTGAACCACTTTCTTCAAGACCAATGGAATCTATCTCAACTTCATCAGGTTACACTTCTATCTCTGTTTCTTTTACTACTGATAGTATGATTACAGATAGACCTGAGACAAGGGATACCTCTGTTTGTATGACTTCAGTCCATTCCTCTCAGCCACCTCTTATTTCTTTGAATTTGTTGAGCCAGAACTTTTCTTGTGAGAAAGAGAGTGAACATTTAGAAAAAAAGAAGAGTGAAGAGAGGCAGTCTCCTGAACTGGCAAAAGGAGAGGTAGAACAGAATGATAAGTTTCAAACTTCTAGTGAGGTACCAGTTACTATTGAAAGTAACTTAGGTGATGTTGTGAGAAGTGAAGAGATCACTTTAGAAAAATAGAGAGATATAGGAATTGTTTCTAATCTGAATGCAGGTTTTCAGGATACAACAGTACCATCTGCTGTTGATTTAAAATTGAAAGGAGTTATGAATCCTGAAGACAATGTGGATGATAGAATTCCTGAGGCTAATGATAGCTCAGATGATGATGATGATGATGCTGATAATGATCCTGAAGCGGCTCAGCTTAATGGTGTCATGAAAGCAAGTCTAGGATCTACTTATGGATCATCCAGTAAGTTTATGGAGTCTATTGGTAAATCTACAGCTGCTCAAGTTGAGATCATAGGAGATTACATCAATCTTCTTCCTGAACATATTCACGCTGCAAGAAGATCTGAATGGTATACTGAGTGGAATCAGCCTTCTGCTGTTATAAATTTCAATAATGCACTTTTTCACTCCAGTCATATAGCTACTAAGATTTCTGATCCTAATCTCAAAGCTCATCTGAAGACTACAACTTGATAAGCGTGCATTTAATCTTAATATTGTCCCTATATTTAAGTTATTTTGCATTGATTTGGATTTTATTTAATAAATTCTAATGTTTTATTGTAGGAATTAAGGAGTTATAATAAAGGAAGGCTTGGAGTTTAAATAGCAAGAGTTGGAGATAAATTTGAATAAAATTCGGATTTTCCGGGTAGCTTGCGCAATCTGCACTGTTTGGGCCATATCTAGAGTTCTAGAAGTCCGATTCTGACGATTCAACAGCCCACGGAAAGCTTATGAGAAGGGTTTTATTTCTGAAGTGGTCTTGTATTTAAAATCCAGCCGAATCAGCCCAGAATCTGAGTCAAAAAGTCAACTACGAATTTCTTCTTCTTGGAATTCAATTTTGATTGGGAATTTTCCTTGTATTTATATTAAATAATTAAAAATAATTTTATTAGAGATATTATTAGATATAGATCAGACCTAATTGGAGATAGACACACATCGTACGAGAAAGAGAGACACAGGAAGAGAGAAAGAAGACGCTTGAGAAGGAGATTCAGCCATTGAAGACATTCAATTGGATTTGTTTCCTTCATCTTTTTTTTTCAGAATTCTCTCCTTAACTCTTTTAATCATGTTTATGTGCTATCGATTCTTGTGTGATTTTGAGATTTTGATTATGAACTAAATTATTATAGTTGGGATTTTTATGGAACCCTAGCATGAGTTTATTGGTGATTTGTTAAATAGTGCTATTTGCAATTCCATGGTTTATTCATTCAAGTGTTTTTAATTTAATACTTGCTTTTGCCTGATCAACATTAGTGGGTTAATGAATTAATTATAATTTCGAGAGAAATATAATTAATTGACACAAAACTTGAATGGTGCATGCTTAGATCGATTGATTTAATATTGTTGCGGTATAGAAATATATTGTGATCATGCATAGCTTTATGAATTGATGATTAATTGAATTTCGAGGGATAAATTGGCATAGACATATGTTAGTTTATTTATTAGAAATTATACCATAGTGATTCTGCGAGGAACCTATGACCATAGAATTCTAGCTAGTAGACTGTGGATTGTGACGGTGCCGTGAGGCTTATTAACTGATTTTCATGTGCTAGGGGAAATAATTATCCTGACTTATCTTCTCATATTTGAATCACAACAACTTTCTTGCTAGTTTAATTAGTTGGTTAATTTAGTTTAATTAATTAGTTATAAAATCATCAACAATATTTTTGGTTCGATTGCTAGATAAAACTTGCATTTGATATAATTTAGCAGTCCTTGAGGTACGAATCTGGTATTTACCATTATATTACTTGTTTGCGATTGTGTACACTTGCACATCTAGATTTTACGCAACAAGTTTTTGGCGCCGCTGCCGGGGACTGTTTAGTGTTAATTGCGAAGTTAATTTTCTTGCGATTTGGTTTTTGTTACTTCTGTGACTAACGGGAGTAAAAGTCTTTCTTCTCAGGTGTCCTTGTGTATGAACGAAGAACCATCGGGATTATTTGCTTTTGATCCTGAAATTGAGCGAACATTCAGGGCAAGAAGAAAACTGCAACTTGGAGCTAAGGAAGCAAACTTAGTTATGGGTGATGAGAATGTTAATAACCGGAATGTGCCACCTAATCCTCCAGATGGCACAATGGTGTTGGATGACAGAGACAGTGCCATTCGGCAGTATGGAAGACCTCGTGTTGGTGAGCTAAACTCGGGGATTGTCAACCCTGTTATTCAGGCACCACAGTTTGAGCTGAAGCCAGTCATGTTTCAGATGCTGCAGACTATTGGTCAGTTCAGTGGGAAGTCTACCGAGGATCCTCACCTTCATCTTCGGTTGTTTGCTGAGGTGTGTGATTCTTTCAAACTAAATGGAGTCACAAATGATGCTTTGAGATTGAAGTTGTTCCCATACTCCGTGAGGGACATGGCTAGAGATTGGTTGAATTCATTGCAACCGGGTTCAGTGGTTGAGTGGAATGACTTGGCAGAGAAATTTCTTATGAAGTATTTTCCTCCTACCAAAAATGCAAGGCTTCGCAATGAGATTAATTCTTTTCAGCAACAGGATGATGAGACCTTATATGAGGCATGTGAGCGTTTCAAGGCATTACTGAGAAAATGCCCTCAGCATGGTCTTCTTCACTACATTCAGATGGAGACATTTTATAATGGTCTTAATACTCAGACAAAGCTGGTGGCTGATGCATCTGTAAATGGAGCTCTGCTAGCCAAATCTTATAATCAGGCTTATGAAATTCTGGAGACAATTGCAACAAACAATCATCAGTGGACAACTAATAGAGCTCAAGCTGGAAAGAAGGTAGTGGGTTTATTTGAAGTTGATGCTGTAACTTCAATGAAGGCTCAAATGTCATCCATTGAGAATATGCTCAAGAATTTGACGACGGGAGGAAATCAGTCTATGGGACAGTCGGTTAATCAGCAGGTCAATCAAGTCAAGAGTGTCTCATGTGTGTATTGTGGTGAAGAGCATACATATGATAATTGTCCTTCGAACCCCGAATCTGTCTACTATATGGGAAATCAAAATAGGAATGGCCCTTATTCAAACACTTACAATCCATCATGGAAGCAACATCCTAACTTCTCATGGAGCAATCAAGGGACTACTTCTGGGGCTTCAGCAAATACTTATCGGCCCAATTATCCACCAGGTTTTTCTCAACAAGCTCAACAACAACAGCCTCAACAAGCATCGCAATCTAATTCTCTGGAAAATATGCTCAAGGCATACATGGCAAATAACGATGCTCTCATACAAAGTCAAGCCGCATCACTTAGAAACTTGGAGAATCAAGTTGGGCAACTAGCGAATGAGCTAAGGAATCGACCACATGGCACTCTTCCTAGCGACACTGAAAAGCCTAAGAATGATTGGAATGTGCATTGCAAGGCCATTACTTTGAGAAGCGGGAAAGTCTTAGAGAATGCTAAAGCTAAAGAAGATGATACCTCTACAACTAAGGGTGAAGGTAAAAATGCAGAAAATAGTGGTGTCCAAACTTCTAAAGTGGTTCCTACACCCCAACCACAACCACCATTCCCTCAACGGTTTCAAAAGCAGAAGCAGGATGATCAGTTCAAGAAATTTCTAGATGTTCTGAAGCAACTTCACATCAACATTCCACTTGTAGAAGCTCTTGAGCAAATGCCTAATTATGTGAAGTTCATGAAGGAAATTCTTACAAAGAAGAGAAGGTTGGGATAGTTTGAAACTGTAGCTCTTACGCAAGAATGTAGCTCTTTTGTGCAGAATAAATTGCCACCAAAGATGAAAGATCCAGGGAGTTTCACCATTCCTTGCACTATTGGGAATTCTTATTGTGGGATGGCATTGTGCGATTTGGGGGCTAGCATAAACTTGATGCCTATGTCTGTGTTCAGGAAATTGGGGATTGGAGAAGTTCAGCCTACAACTGTCACTCTTCAACTAGCGGATAGATCTCTTGCTCATCCCGAAGGAAAGATTGAAGATGTTTTGGTCAAGGTAGATAAATTCATATTTCCTGCGGATTTTATTGTCTTGGATTATGAGGCAGATAGGGAAGTTCCCATTATCTTGGGGAGACCGTTTCTTGCTACTGGGAGAACAATGATTGACGTGCACAATGGGGAGCTAACCATGAGAGTGCAAGATGAAAAGGTAACATTTAATGTGTTCAAAGCAATGAAGTATTCTGATGATATTGAAGATTGTGCAGCAGTCACTGTGATGGATGATCTAGTTTCTGAAAAACTAGAGTGTGCTTCCTCACATGATCCTTTGGAACAAGTGATCCTCAATAAATCTGAAGTTGAAGATGATGATGTTAATCTTTTAGCTTGGTTGAAAGCTAATTCACATGATATACGTACTAAAGGCCGTTTTGAGTCGCTGGAATTGTCATCGAGGGATTTCAAGGTTCCAAGGCCATCCATTGTTGAACCACCGGTGCTAGAATTGAAAGCTCATCCTTCTCATTTGAAGTGTGCTTATTTGGGACCTTCATCTACATTGCCTGTGATCATCTCTGCTACTTTGTCTGAAGCTCAGGAAGATCAATTGTTGGAAATTCTTAGAAAGCACAAGAAAGCTATTGGATGGACTATTGCAGATATTCGAGGTATCAGTCCTTCTATTTGTATGCACAAAATTTTGTTGGAAGAAGGTGCTAAGGGATCTATTGAAGGCCAACGTCGATTGAATCCTATCATGAAAGAGGTGGTCAAGAAGGAGATTATCAAATGGCTAGATGCAGGAAATATATATCCAATCTCGGATAGTTCATGGGTTAGTCCGGTTCAATGTGTGCCGAAGAAGGGTGGACTCACGGTGGTAAAGAATGAAAACAATGAGTTGATTCCAACCAGAATAGTCACGGGTTGGAGAATTTGCATTGATTACCGGAAGTTGAACAAAGCCACCAGGAAGGATCACTTTCCCTTGCCGTTTATGGATCAAATGCTGGACAGACTCGCGGAGAGAGAGTACTATTGTTTTCTTGATGGGTACTCAGGCTATAATCAAATAACTGTCGCTCCGAAGGATCAACACAAAACCACATTCACATGTCCGTATGGTACTTTTGCCTTCCGAAGAGTTTCGTTTGGGTTGTGTAATGCTCCTCCAACTTTTCAACGTTGCATGATGGCCATTTTTTCTGATATGGTGGGTGACTATCTAGAGGTATTCATGGATGATTTTTCTGTCTTTGGGGATTCTTATGATGATTGTCTACGTAACTTGGGCAAGGTATTAGAAAGATGCGAGGAAACCAATCTTGTACTAAATTGGGAAAAGTGCCACTTTATGGTGAGAGAGGGCATAGTCTTGGGGCACAAATTTCAAGGAAGGGACTTGAAGTGGATAAAGCTAAGGTCGAAGTCATTGAGAAGCTACCTCCTCCTACTTCCGTCAAGAATATTCGAAGTTTTCTGGGACATGCAAGTTTCTACAGACGGTTCATTAAGGACTTCTCAAGAATATCTAAGCCACTCTGCAAGTTATTGGAGAATGATACCCCTTTTCAGTTTGATGGGGCATGTTTGAAGGCCTTTGAAGAATTAAAGCAGAGATTGATTTCAGCACCTATCATTATTGCACCGGATTGGAGCTTGCCTTTTGAATTAATGTGCGATGCTAGTGATTATGCAGTGGGTGCGGTAATGGGTCAAAGGAGGAACAAGATATTTCATCCCATCTACTATGCTAGTCGCACTTTGAACGGAGCTCAATTGAATTACACGGTGACTGAAAAGGAGCTTCTTGCTGTTGTGTTTGCCTTTGACAAGTTTCGTTCTTATCTTGTGGGCACTAAAGTGGTTGTCTTCACCGATCATTCAGCCATAAAGTATCTAATCACCAAGAAGGATGCAAAGCCACGGTTGATAAGGTGGGTTCTTTTGCTCCAAGAGTTTGATATTGAGATACAAGACAGAAAAGGTGTTGAAAATCAAGTAGCTGATCATTTATCAAGGATGGAGTATAACGAGGAATCTAGTGCTATGGTTTCGATCAAAGAAACATTCCCAGACGAGCAGATGTTTCAGGTACAAATTGCTAATGTTACTCCATGGTTTGCTGATTTTGCTAATTATTTAGCTACTGGGTTGATGCCGTTGGATTTATCAAGTCAATAAAGAAAGAAATTCTTGCATGATGTAAAATCTTATTTTTGGGATGAACCTTATTTGTTCAAGCAAGGTGCAGACCAAATTATTAGAAGATGTGTTGCTGAATTTGAGATGCAGGATATTCTTTACCATTGTCATTCATCTCCTTCTAGTGGACATTTTGGTGGGCAACGCACGGCTGCAAAGGTATTACAGTCTGGTTTCTTTTGGCCCTCTATGTTCAAGGATGCTCACGCTTATGTTGTTAAATGTGATCGTTGTCAAAGAGTTGGTAATATCTCGAGGAGAAGTGAGATGCCTTTGACTAACATTCTTGAGGTCGAGCTATTTGATGTATGGGGCATTGATTTCATGGGTCCGTTTCCTCCTTCTTTCAAGAATGAGTACATCTTAGTGGCTGTTGATTACGTGTCTAAATGGGTGGAAGCGGCTGCCTACCCTATTAATGATGCGAGGGTTGTCATCAAGTTCTTGGACAAGCATATCTTTACTCGCTTTGGAACCCCACGGGCTTTAATCAGTGATGAAGGTACGCACTTTGTGAATAAATTAATGGCGAGTACTTTAGCCAAGTATAATGTGAGACACAAGGTTGCTACTGCCTATCATCCTCAGACGAATGGACAAGCGGAGTTGTCTAATAGAGAGATTAAGAGTGTTCTTGAAAAAGTGGTGAACCCGAACCGTAAGGATTGGTCTACACGGTTAGATGAGGCTCTTTGGGCCTATCGCACTGCATACAAAACTTGAACACAAGGCTTATTGGGCTCTCAAAAATCTAAATTTTGACATGCAACTTGCTGGTGAAAAGAGATTGTTGCAACTTGATGAGTTGGATGAACTACGATTCTTCTCCTACGAGAATGCTAAGCTTTACAAGGAGAAGACAAAAAAATGGCATGATAAAAACATTCAATCTCGGGTGTTTGAAATGGGGCAACAGGTCTTATTATTCAACTCAAGGCTAAAGTTATTTCCAGGCAAGCTGAAATCAAGATGGTCCGGCCCTTTCACAATTGTGAAAGTACATCCCTATGGAGCTGTGGAATTACGTGATAATCAAGGGGGTGAATTTCAAGTGAATGGACAACGACTGAAGCATTATTGGGGAGGTGACGTTGTACGTGATAAAACCTCACTTGATTTAATGGAGCCTTGATCGAGATTGATGTCTAGCCAAAGACAAAAAAGAAAGGTGCTTCTTGGGAGGCAACCCATGATTTTGTATGGTTAGTAAATTTTTATTTCATTTTTTTTATTTTTCTTTAGATTAGATATTTTTATTTTGTTTTTTTACTCCCATATGATGCTTTGATGATTTGATTTCAAGTGTTTCAGGAATAAATATTTTTTTTTAGTATAAGGGTGGTTTGAAAAAAAATGGAGCAATGTGAAAAAAAAAAAGAAAAAAAAGAAAAAAAACTGTCCATTTTCAATACCATGACAAGAATTTATTAACCCGTGGTATCGTGTTGCTGGTGAAATTGAAATACAAACAGAAATGGAATACGGGCGTATTAATTTTTCCAACTGGCGGTTTTCAACTCCTGCCTTTTCTTTTCTCACGCGCGCTAGAATTTCTGTTATGCTCAATTATGTCTGGCTCAAGCATCAGTCTGTGCAACTCTTACACACTTGCATACAAACACAGGTACAGGCCCGATTCAGGCCCATTAACATTTTATTCAGCCCATGCATGTTACACCTGATCCAGCCCACCTGTTAGCAAGCAGCCACATCAACTATCCAGTCAGCCTCCATGTTGCGTACAGTCTGCAGCCACCTCGAAGCCCAGTCAGCACTTATGTGGCGTCCACCTTTCGCCTAGTCAGCAGTCCATGTCAGCGTCCAGTGTTGCGTACAGTCTGCAGCCACCTCGAAGCCCAGTCAGCACTTATGTGGCGTCCACCTTTCGCCTAGTCAGCAGTCCATGTCAGCGTCCAGTGGTTGGCCTGCTCTTTTACAAAAAAGATATGGAAATGGGGGAGTGGGGGGTTGAACCCCTGACCTTGAGAGCAAAAGAGCTTTTATGTGCCCTCTTCAACCAAATGTGCTACATGTAATCTGTTGATTGTAAATGGACTGATATTTATATCTAATGAACATGGGTCCAATAATTTCAGCACATTTTCAAGGAGGTTGGAGCAAGTTTCAACAATAATTTTGGAAGGCCACTTTATGCAATATTAGGGGAGTATTTTTAACCTTTCTTTGTACATATTTTTTTTCCTTTATTTTTATTTTTGTATTTTTTTTAGGATCTTTTTAATTGTAGATATTTTATAAATATTATTATTCATTGGGGACAATGAACCGCTTAAGTGTGGGGAGGGGTTTCCATTTGAAAAAATAAAATAAATTTTTTTTTTTGATTTTATTTTTGGATAATTAAAAAATTAGAAAAACACAAAAAAAAATTAGAAAACTTAAAAAATTGATTGCCTTGTCAAAATAGCATGTTAATAAGGATAAGTACACACCATGTAGACTTTTTTTTTTTTCGCGTGTCATATGTATGTCTCCTTAGCGTAAAATACCTTATACGTAATGATGTCATGTACGTGCTTGGGAAAATTCAAAACTTGAATGTACGTCATTGTCAATTTTAATGAGTATGGCATGCTATCACCATAGAGATCTTGAGCCTTAAGTTATGATTGATACATCTTTTATCAATCTATTTTTTTTGTGGTGAGTTATTCGTCATTGCATGTGTTGCTCTAGAACTTGCTTTAACCCAGGTCGTGCGCATATTGATATTGTGTATTGTGTAAAAATGATAAAGGCACTAGGATTAACCGTATTGTCCAAACAGTACCCTTAAAAATAATCCTTAGTGAGCCCCCTTGAGCCTATATCCTTTTTCTTCGTATATCACCATCTAAATTTTTTAGCTTACTTATTTCTTCTTGTCTTAATTGACTAGTAGAGCAATGTGATGTACATATGAGATTGGTAAAATATTAAGTGTGGGGACATCTTTGTTATTGTGTGAAATTTTGGGGGGGGAACTGAATTGGTTTGGCTATTTCTTCTTCGTGACACTTCAATAAAGTCACTCGAATCAATAAAAAGGAGAAAGCAAAAAGAGAAAAAAAAAATGGAAAAAATGGAAAAGAAAAAAAAAAAGAAAAGAAAGAAAGAGAGTGTATGTTCAATGGTTCTTACAATGTGAAATTTATGAGTTTACATTTGTATGTGGGGTTATATCTCAAGGTTAGTTTCATGTTGAGTTCTCCAAGTGTATATGAACATTATGCTCTATTAGTTGTCAAGTTAGCCATTTGTTAGCCCATTTCTTTAATTTTCCTACCTCGCACCTAAGTCTTGTTACAACCCTTGACAAAGACCTTTTGATTTATACGAACACGAAGTCTAGAGATTTTGGTGGACAAGCAAGCTTATGGTAGCACATGTGCATTTGATTGAACTTGAGTGATACAGTTGCACCTAAACACTTGTGTGATTTGAGTGTTTGTGAGGTTATTTTCCATCCAAAGCATATTATTATCTTGTTGATTGAGACTTTGATGTTATTCATGATATTTTAGTCTTTTGAGACTATGTGTGCGTGCTTGAATAGTTGTGTCGGTGTGTAAAGTTGAGGAATCACATTATATGACATCTTTGAGCTATTACATGATTAAGTTTGCATGTGTGGAGTGCTATGATATATTTCATGTTTGAGACTTGGCAGTCAGAATAAAAATTAGGAATTTTGTGGGTAAATTCACTACAAACCCTCACGAGACCTTACTCGTCCACTAGGGCTACCTTGGGGTTTAAAGGGCTTGTTGCATGTGCCAAATGCAACCGTGATCACCTACGGAAGTGGTACTAGGTAGTTAGGATTTAGTTTTTTCTTTTTCGGACGTGCAAGATGCTAAGTGTGGGGATGTGATAAGCGTGCATTTAATCTTAATATTGTCCCTATATTTAAGTTATTTTGCATTGATTTGGATTTTATTTAATAAATTCTAATGTTTTATTATAGGAATTAAGGAGTTATAATAAAGGAAGGCTTGGAGTTTAAATAGCAAGAGTTGGAGATAAATTTGAATAAAATTCGGATTTTCCGGGTAGCTTTCGCAGTCTGCACTGTTTGGGCCATATCTGGAGTTCTAGAAGTCCGATTCTGACGATTCAACAGCCCACAGAAAGCTTATGAGAAGGGTTTTATTTCTGAAGTGGTCTTGTATTTAAAATCCAGCCGAATCAGCCCAGAATCTGAGTCAAAAAGTCAACTACGAATTTCTTCTTCTTGGAATTCAATTTTGATTGGGAATTTTCCTTATATTTGTATTAAATAATTAAAAATACTTTTATTAGAGATATTATTAGATATAGATCAGACCTAATTGGAGATAGACACACATCGTACGAGAAAGAGAGACACAGGAAGAGAGAAAGAAGACGCTTGAGAAGGAGATTCAGCCATTGAAGACATTCAATTGGATTTGTTTCCTTCATCTTTTTGTTCAGAATTCTCTCCTTAACTCTTTCGATCATGTTTATGTGCTATCGATTCTTGTGTGATTTTGAGATTTTGATTATGAACTAAATTATTATAGTTGGGATTTTTATGGAACCCTAGCATGAGTTTATTGGTGATTTGTTAAATAGTGCTATTTGCAATTCCATGGTTTATTCATTCAAGTGTTTTTAATTTAATACTTGCTTTTGCCTGATCAACATTAGTGGGTTAATGAATTAATTATAATTTCGAGAGAAATATAATTAATTGACACAAAACTTGAATGGTGCATGCTTAGATCGATTGATTTAATATTGTTGCGGTATAGAAATATATTGTGATCATGCATAGCTTTATGAATTGATGATTAATTGAATTTCGAGGGATAAATTGGCATAGACATATGTTAGTTTATTTATTAGAAATTATACCATAGTGATTCTGCGAGGAACCTATGACCATAGAATTCTAGCTAGTAGACTGTGAATTGTGACGGTGCCGTGAGGCTTATTAACTGATTTTCATGTGCTAGGGGGAAATAATTATCCTGACTTATCTTCTCATATTTGAATCACAACAACTTTCATGCTAGTTTAATTAGTTGGTTAATTTAGTTTAATTAATTAGTTATAAAATCTTCAACAATATTTTTGGTTCGATTGCTAGATAAAACTTGCATTTGATATAATTTAGCAGTCCTTGAGCTACGAATGTGGTATTTACCATTATATTACTTGTTTGCGATTGTGTACACTTGCACATCTAGATTTTACGCAACACAACTATTCTGGCAAAAGGGTTGAAAGATGAAATTAATTCTGTCAAGAGTGATAATGAAAAATTTCATGCTCGGTTTGTTAAGGATTATTCTGAGATTGCCACTGCTAAACAGCTTCAACGTTTAAGCACTGCCTTCACCACAAGGATGGATACCTTGGAAGATAAGGTTGTCACTTTGTCCTCAAGGATGACTAATATTGAAGATTCTCTACAACTTATCTTATCTTTATTGACTGATCCTGCTGATGATGCTACTGATGTCAAAAAGGGGGAGAAGGTGGTCAAAACAAAATGCACACCTAATCCAGATGTAAGAAAGGATGATGATACTTCTGGAAATGATGTTGGTGCTCAGTTATATGAACCAGGAACCTCTGATGCTGCTTTGGTAACAAGGAGAAGTGTGTCTCAAACTCAAACCAAGCGATCAACTCATGTTTCTAAATCTGGGAAGAGAACAGTAAGAACAATGGTGCAGTCTCAAATTCTGACAGAGGAACAATCTCAACTATCTGGTCAGAATCAATTACTTCCAACAATTCCTGAAGAAGATGAGGATTTGTTTATTGCTGAGATAGAAGATGCACCACATCTCTTTAAGAAGATTACTTCCAAGTCAGGTGAGAGTGAAATTGTATTTCACAATGATATTAAAGTTCAACAGCATCATGCTAGGGAAGCACTGGCTTTGATCTCTGCAGAAAATTCTAACATGAGTACTCAAGAGATCTTAAAAGAACAAAAGAAAATTCTTGAGGGAATTTCTAAATAGAAAGAAGCTCCTGCTGCAAGTAGAGGAAGAGGTAGAGGAGGTAGAAGCAGAGGCAGAGGAAGAAATCCTATTCAAACAAGTTCAAGACAGACAAGGTCTAGTGGAATCACAATTGAGGAGATACCTGAAGATTCTCAGAAAGTAAAGAAGAATAAATCTCCACTACTTCTTACACTGACTCCAGATAACAAATTTAATGTACCTGAAGAAGCTACTGATGAAAGACCACATTAGCTAGAAGAGGTAAAGTTACTGTAAGAACTACTCAATCTACTGTTCCTGATTCTGATGAAACTGAAATCTTGAAAGAACTTGAGGTCATGATTCTTACTGTTGTGGTTGAAATTCACAATCTGGAAGTTGATGAACAAGAAAAGGAGGCCAGAAAAAGAGCAAAAGATACTGAGGTTGAAGAAACCAGAAAGTACTTGGAAGATCTGGCTGGTTCAAACAGATTATTGTGGTATGATCGAAGAAGACCTGTTCCAGAACATCAACAGATGCCAGTTAAGAAGAAGAAGAACAAGAAAGGGGAGAGTACCGATGAATGGTTGAATCAAGGACCACTTGTTTTTAAATCAAGTACTCTTATGACTGAACTTCCTTTAATCTCTGAAGTTGGTACTTCACAAACTCTTCAAAAATCTAATTTACTTTGGGCAGATATTCAGTCTAGCTTAAAGGGTTTAGAACCTTACACTAGAGGAGGTATTGGTCATAATCGAACTGAAATTATCTCTACTAGACAAACAGATCAACATATTCTAGTGAAAAGAATTGGTGATGAACTAACAGTTGATGATCTTTGGGAACTTGAAGCTGTTGCAATTGTTGCTTGCAATGTTGATTCTAATAAGGTAGAAAAGTTGTTGTATTTCATGAAAGACAAGAGTGTCAAAAAGCTGACTATTCAGGAGGTATTGTGTAAATCAACAAAAGAACTGAAATACGTTCTTTATCTGCTCAAGAATAAAAGAATTCATGACAAGGAAGCTGATGTTTACAATAATTGGTGTACCATGATTCTCAGAACTATTAGATGCAGACATTTGGATGGATGATCAAGGTATGATGGTAATTATACTCCCATGTACTTGAATACAGTAGGACAAGAAGTTGAAATGCAAAGGGGTTTAGCTGTTAAAGAAGTGATATTTTATCAAAAACAATTATCTCTAAATCCTGATGGAAAAGAACTTGCATATTTACTGTTGGGAGATTTAGATTTACCGAGAAGCTCAATTCAGAATCTCAGGGCAGGTATTTATCAGATTAATGAGGAAGATGAAGAACTCAGGAATCTGAAGAAAAGACTGATTCAAATTCTCAAAATTAAAGAAGAAGAATTATTATCAAGTTTCTTGCAGATGAGTAATTTCTTTGTGAGAATTTCTGAGACTAAGCCTGAGGATTTCTTGTAATATTTTGTTTTGAGTTTTTGACATCACTGAATCAAGGAATTTGTGCTTTATTTCACAAAGTACAAATTGGGGGAGATTGTTAGATATTGATTCAAGTGATGATCAGGATCTGGACTACTGATCAGATACTGATGCTGACGTCATCAGTAATGCACCGTCAGTATTAGGTTATCATCAGGATTGGAAGCTGATCAGGATTACACGAGGATATACATCAGTCCAGGAATATAGGAAGATTGACATGTCAGTTCCTGATTTATAGGAACGCAGCTATCATTCAAGATATGTACTAAGAGACGTATGTAGTTGATTTGATATATCTTGTAATTGATAGTGCAGCTGTGTACTGTATATAAACACAGTTTAGGTTTTACTTAATTGTAATCGTTTACACGAATTATCTTGTAACCTAGCAGCTCTCAAGAACATAAGAATTTCTTGAGAGAGTTTGTAACAGTTTTATATCAGAATTAATAAAGCTGTTATTTATTCATACTTGTGTTATTATTTCTGTTTAAGTCGAAAATCTTATACAATTGTATTCAACCCCCCTTCTACAATTGTTAATTACTGGGCAACATATAAGATTATATTAATAAAGTTTAGTTCAATTGAGAAATTGTAACTATCAGAAAATAATGTTTTTAAGTAAATAGTTGAAAAGTATTACTTTCGATCAATAACTATTGTAAGTACTTTTTTTTGTAAAATAAATATAATTAACAAAGATCCTTCACGTCATTTAATTTTGGCATCTAGAAACAACCATTTTCTCGGGAAATACAAATCTTCAGTACTTTGAAACAGTTCACCTCCTTCCTATATTATTATTTTACTTGTGTACTTTGACACATGAGATTTAATTTTATCCAAATATTTTTGTATCTTCATTTTACATAGAAAACTGTCCATCTTCCCAGTTCTATGAACTAACACGAATATTCTAGAAAACAATAGATCATCCAACTGTGATATAAAATATTGTAGTAAAGCTTATTTGTTTCATTAGCTAATAGTCTATTTCATACACAGTAATTAGACAACTTCTCTAACCAGAAACCAAGCAATGATGTACGATCGTCTAGCTACTTTAAATAAATCAAAAACTACATGGCGTATCAAAGTTAGAGTGATGCAAATGTGGCCTACTCAAAGCGCTGCTAACAAAGATTTAAGTGGATTTAATCTTATACTCTGTGATGGAGATGTAAGTATCTACACTATAAATCTCAAATGTTGCACTTGATACCTATTAATCTATATATATATATATGGAAGGATTATATTTGTGAACACCTATCTCTTCTCTTTCTCAGGAATATCTTATTCATGTTTTTCTTTTTCCTGATCAATGGAGAAAAATCAAAGAAATTATAAAGGAGGGAAACATATATATTATTTCACATTTTAGTGTCAAGGAAGCTTATGGGAAACTAAAGCCAGTATTTTCCAAATATAGTATAAGTTTTTTGGACTCAACAAATGTCACAAAGGTCAACGAAGATGATTATATGATTCCAATGTATAAGTTTCAATTTGTTGATTTGGAAGATCTGGGTCAGTATGTAAAGGAAACACCAAAAGATGAAAAAGAAGAGTTGCCTGAGTTTGCTATAGGTATGTTTATTGATTAAAACCAAACTTATGTTCATAATTGAAACCAAGTTTTCATGTCTACTGTTTTATCTTGCCATTTACTTTTATGCATGTTATCTTATTATCGTTGTTTTATAAAAATGTTAAATTAATCAGATGTGATAGGAGCTGTTGAAGAAATGGAACCTGTGAAAAAAACATCTACAAAAATTGGATTAAGGGATGTATTCAGGTTCAAGGTCACGGATGGGAGGTAAAATATACATGCACTATTTTATGATTATATTTTTACCTTGAAAAAATCTTTAATGTTAATCACTTTTCTAGGATATAGCATAGAGTAATTGTGTGGGGAGATGATGGCATTAATTTGAGAAAAAAACTTGAAAAAGAAGAGATAGAGCCTGTTATAATCATTATGACAAACACAAAGCTGTTCAAATCAATAGTAAGTTCTATTATTTAATCACATATATTAATTTACTGAAGTTTATTCAATTACGTATATATTAATATTTATGTATAACATGCTTATTATTTTTGTAGATAATATTTACATCGGTACACTTCCATCCACCAAGATATACATTAATTTAGAAGATGATGTTGTGATTGCAATGATGGGAAGGTTTGTATAATAATTCTTAAATGAAATATTCTTTCATATATTACATAATTCATTTTTTTTATTAGTTGTGTTTATTATTGTAAAGGTTGGAAGAATTAGGTTACAAAGGTAAAGGTGTACCAGAGCAACAAGATGATGTCATTTCCATGAAAATGTTGACCATTAAAAGAATGAACGAAATCTCTGACAAAGCATATATCGAGGTAATATTTTGATTTTTCACCTTTTT
The DNA here is from genome assembly GCA_036435485.1 of Saposhnikovia divaricata. NCBI lineage: Eukaryota > Viridiplantae > Streptophyta > Magnoliopsida > Apiales > Apiaceae > Saposhnikovia > Saposhnikovia divaricata. The sequence continues at coordinate 57,246,579 of CM071597.1, read as the reverse complement.
TTAAACATTTACAAATGATATTAGTGTCCAAAAAATGAAAAACTATAAACAACTTCCGATAAGTATTTTGAATTATTTGTGTATAGAAAGAAATTCTTTGTCGAATTCGAGTGATCAGGATAGAAGATCAAGAATCTTGGTGGTATAACAGTTGCGATGAGTGTCAAAATGAAGTAACAAAAATAGACGGAAAGACTAAATGTTCCAAATGTCTGAAAATACTGCCGGTAGCACAAAAAAGGTATTCTTTTACTCAAAATACATTTATATTATTGGGTGCCAATAAAAAAACAAAATTATATATTATTGAATGGGTAGCACAAAAAAGGTCTATGTATGTATTGCGTATTGCAGGGAAGTGTAGGCTTAAAAAGTAGTTGATTAAATTTAAGTAAATCATTTCCACATATTTTAACAGATATAGGGTGTGCATACTAGCTGAAGACCATACTGAAGCTTGCAATATTGTGCTTCTTGACAAAGCAATGAGAAGAATTCTTGGCATTACTGTCCCAAAGTTGTTAGCGGAATTGAGCAAGGGTAAAGATAAGGGTAAAAATGTTGGCTTCCCTGATATAATTAATGATATTGTTGGAAAAGAATACACATTGAACATTGAGATGAATGAAGAAAATATTCTAAAAGACAGTTCTATATATTATGCTACTGATATATGTTATTTCAAAATTACAAATGAAGTCTCCAGTTCAAACATTTCTCAAAACCAATGTCCCTCCATCAACTTTACTCAGGTAAGTTATTTACAAAACAATTACTCCATTTTTATGCACTCATAAAATTTTATTAAAATTATATTTTAACTTCATTTTAAAAAAATTTCGACTTTGGAGTCAACACCTGCAACTACCACTCCTGGGACCGGAAAATCATCAAACAAAACTAGGTTCAGCTCTTATAAAGATGATGGTGGAATTGCCGAGGTCACAAAACAGTTGAACAAGAAGATTAAGCAGGAAACTGAGGTAAAGAAAACAAAATTTTTAATTAAAAAAATTCACCATTTATATATGTGTATATGATGTCAACTATTTTTTTTTTGTTAATTATCTTGAATCTTCTCTTAGATACTAATGAATATTGATTTTATATTTACAGGTTTAGTTTATTGGTGAAGTGATCAAGATTGAGATGAAGAAGTAATTTTTTGCTCTTAATGTGGCTGTTTCATTCTAAATGACTTAATTGTATCAAGAGTCTTTTGTTTATGATGAAAATTGAAGTATAAGTCGACCAGTTGGTGCTCCAACGGTTTTGCTTGAGTACCTATTTTAGTATTATATAAGTTATTGAGTTAGTTTTTGTAAGGGTTGGGCTATGATGATGAGTTGACTTTTGGTTGGATATGTTAGTGGCTTATGGTTAAGTTGTTAGTTTTGGTGGGCTTTTCTGGGTGTTAATGTTTATGTTGGTCTGCTTAAACAACTCTTACTGATGCTATAATATCTTTTGCTATGAATCTTATTTCCTTGCCTTGAAAAGAGGACTTTTTTTTTGTACTGTTCGTATTCACTAAACATGTACTTTCATGCTACTTAAAAAGCATTATTCACATTTTATTAGATATTTGAAAGCTAAATTTAACATAATAGTTTATTTAATTTTATTTGTTATTTATATCATAACTTCATGTTATTATCATGTTTTAATTTAATATTATGTACAATAAATTTTATGTAAAACAAATTTTTAAATAGTGTGTGTAACACGGGCATAATGCTTGTTTAAATCAAAATCCAGAATAAATTCAGATGTGGTCCAACACAAACATCTATCAATCCAAAAACCAAAGTATTTTATGGAATTATAACATTTTGATATATAGACTCAAATGGAATTTTTTGCCAAGCATTCATATTTGTGGAATAGACCTCACAATCACAGTCAGAAAACCTAACAACCTTATGATAACTTTTTTATGTTGAAATTAGCTGAAGATAAATAAGAATAATAAAGAAGAAGAAGAAGACTGCAATATGTACAACCTGAAATATATTAATGAACTACATTGTAATGGTCTTGCAAATAATGAAAGTAAAAGAGGCTTTATATAGGGCCAAGTAAACAAGTACTAAACTACCCTTACTAAACTTAAACTACCCTTCAATACTCCCCCTCAAGCCAGTGAGTGAGAACAAAGTGAAACTCTTGGCTTGGATTTAAAAACTCTTGGCTCTGGCTCGCGTCTCTGGCTCACGGCTCTGGTGCATGGCTCTGGCTCGTGGCTCGCGCTCTAGCTTCTTCTTCTTTCTCCAGTAACTTCAGAATTTGGTGGAATCTTCTTTGTCCCCATTAATTTCAAAATTTGGTAGAATCTTCTCTCCAGTAATTTCTGAATTTGGTGGAATCTTCTATATAAATGATGGCAATGACTTCCATCTTCACAAACAATGGCAATTACTTCCATTTAAATGATGGCAATGACTTCCATCTTTAAATGATGGTAATGACTTCCATCTTTAATGAGCCAAACAATGGCAAATTAATAAACACATCATGGAAATTACTTCCAAATAAATGATGATATTTTTTTCTTCAGTACGATGTCGATTGTATATATAGGAATGCCTCTGACAAACTGATGATCCTCTGATGAACTAGAATATTTCAGCTGAGTTGAAAAGTTCCATAGATAGATTAAACCCTTCCATGCTCATCAGTCAGTACACCAGAAAACGTACTCCAAAAATCTGTATCAAGTTCAATGACTTCCATATTTTTTGATCTATAATGTGGGTAGTCAGCCGATCCAATATTTAGAGCAACATAAGGGTTTTATGATATGAGAGCATAATTATGGACTGGATGTAGAAATACCACCTCCCTAAAAATTTCAATTGGAAAAGCAGCAAACGAGAGCATCACTTCAGATGCAGCAATTGCAACAATGTTCCTGTCCACCATAACTAATCCCATTGTTTCAGAATGGTATATAATGACACCAGTCCCAAAAAAAAATGATGAGAGTGAACACCATCAAGCATACAAGATGATGGTACGTGCACCTCTAACATGACAAGAGTAGGCTCAATTAAACGCTCATCAACTGAAGCATTAGCACCACCAGCTTGAACACCTTGATTATCAATCACTAGTGCATCTTCTGAGCCACCTAGTTCCACCAATTGCAAGACATCTTGGCCATGTAAAGAAGAATCAGCAGTGACAATGCCATTCAAAGATATATTTTCTTCCACACGCCGCTTTTTTGTTTCAGAATCAGATTTGTTTCGCGATTGAGGACTATCACCAACATGCTCATGATTAGTTTCCGTACTCCTGTCACCATCTGCTATATCTTGGCTTCTATCGTGTCACATTGGGTTCCACTAAAGTAGCTTTGTCAAAATTAGAAGAAATATTTTTGTTTACAAGACCACTTTCAACTTGGTTCATGACAGATGAAAAAAGAGGAGCCTCGGGTGGCAAAGCAGGTCTTGCTATCCATAAACCAGAGCTGTCATCACGAGTGTATATCAGATGAGGGGCATACCATCCATGTCCATCAACTGTCACCAGCACCGACTTACTCCGATGATGATTTGTGTAGCTAATGTACTCCAACGATACTCGTGCTCCCCTGGAAAGCTTAGATAAAACAGTGATCAGATCTTCTAGCTGCTAAATCTCTTCTTCTGGAAACTTCTTAATTATTGCATGTCGCGGAACTCTAGCTCTATAGAGCATAACATATACAATACCACAATTGAACTGAAAATTCCTAGCTACGGCACCGCTTACTTCCAAGAAGTAGTTAGGAGTTATGGAATGTTAATCTTCAAAAAATCAAGAAAGGTAACATCTTTCCACTAATCATAATTATTCACAATCATAACATTATCACCAAAAATCTTCCTAACAATATTCGAAATACAAGAAACAATATTTTCGAGAGTTTGGACATCAAGTTCGGGTCTTTTAAGGGTTTTACCAGATGGGTCACCAACCCGACCCATAGCGCCACCAATTAAAGCAAATGGAACATGCCCACATCTTAAAAATTAAGTACGAACAATAATACCAAGTAAATTACCTAAGTGAAGTGACTTGGCAGTTGGGTCAAACCCACAATAGACTTTGAGAGGAGTGACATTGGGATCTGTGCAAATAGTGTGGAGTGATTCCGAGAAGACTGATTCCAGAAGGCCTCATTGTTGTAGGATTTTGATAATGTTTTTTTTTGTGGGGTTTGTGTATGTATGTTTGTTGAAGATAAAAATTGGGTTTTTAAGGAAGACAGAGATGAAAAGTGGGTTTTTAAGGAAGATAGAGCAGAGAGACGGTGGTTTGTGAATGAGGAGAGAGAGAGAGAGAGAGCTTGTGGTGGTTGTGGCGAGTGAACAAGGTTTTGAGTAAACAGGATAATACAACATCATCGTAAAGACCATGAATTAAAGACTCATTGAAACCAACCCTCAAACCACCATCATAATCTCTTCCATCTAATCTCATACCCACAACAAATAAGGGCTCAATCAATCAATTTTGAGACAAGTTTCCGAGTTTCAGATTTGACTCGGTAAAGTCCCACCGAGTTGTTACCAGATTGGTCCGATATAAAGATGTAGATATACACAACTGAGTTTGAGAGATTGAATAAAGAAAAAAATGAAGGGTTTTAGGAGAAGAAAATGTAAGGCGGAATGTGTTTTGATTTTGGGTTTTAATCGGGGTTCTGATTTTTTTTTGAAATGATAGATGAGAAGACTGTATGTGTTAATTGTTGAGGCTCAAGAATCGGAGGCTCTGATACCATGATAACTTTTATATGTTGAGATTAGCTGAAGATAAATAAGAACAATAAAGAAGAAGAAGATGACTGCCATATGTACAAGCTGAATATATGAATGAACTACATTGTAATGGTCTTGCAAATAATGAAAGTAAAAGAGACTTTATATAGGGCCAAGTAGATAATTACTAAACTACCCTTACTAAACTTAAACTACCCTTCAATAGCTTAAAATGATTATCTATGGGATCAAAACCAAAGCCACAAGGCTCATTATCATATTGCTCTCATAGTGACTCGGTGGGGGAACGAGTCTAAACTTCTTAGCTGCTGGGTTCCAAATCAGGTAGGTATATTTTGTACGACAATATTCCAAGCGTTCACTCACCGAAACACAAACAATGCCTCCAACAGAACCAACAATAGTGACATATGGCTTCAACGGGAGTTCACCTTCAGAGCACGGAGACTTGAGATCAGCCACAAGTTCACAAGAAGTGAAAATGAGACGTCATCTTTATTTTTGAGGCCAATGAGAGTTTCATCATCTCGATCATAGCCTTGTAATGGAAAGATGAGATTCGACAAAACTAGGGCTTGTAATAAGGGAACACCAGGACTTTGACACTGCTTTAAACCGGAGTAATGACTTCACCGAAAGCTGTAGTAGAATCTCATATATCAGATCCTCAGAAAGCATTGTCAGAGTGTATTTAGGGTTTAGACCATGAGTTTAGGTTTTGCTCTGAAATTTATAGTAATAAATATGATAATTAGGATGCGTGTGATTGTTTGTGTGCGTGTCGAGCCCTAGCTTAATGGACCATATTTATTGATATACTAGCTTATAGCCCGTGCAAAGCACGGGTTACTTTTAAATATTTTTAAAATTATATGATTAAATAAAATAGAGTATAATAATTTATTATGGATATAATTTAACTTTGTAATATTAATTAATAAAATTATTAGTAATAATAATAGTTATTTAATAAATGACATGTATTGTTTAAAACTAATAATATAAAATCTTAATGTAAATTTGTTGCTGACGGGATTCGAACCTTGGATCTTTAGAAGAGGGATTTAAATATAGAATATTCTTTATTATTAGATCTAACGGTTATAATCTATTTACTAAATATCTAACGGTCATTATTTTTTTTACCGGTTATTTGAACCAAACAACCAAACTACCAATTATCCCCTAGTTTGCTTATTATATATTAGTATAGATTTAGATTTTAAATTCATTACTCTTAATAATATATACTTATTAATTTATTATAAATTACGGGGATGCCTTTTTCATTTCAATTTTTTAATAAGTAGGCTTGTATAATTACTAGTCAATAAACAAACATTTTAAAGGCTAATAATCTAATTTATAGTTTATTCCTTGAAACAAATATGCATAGGATAATTTAAAATATTTAAATTTTGTAAAGGATTATAGTCCATTCCTAAATATAATACATAGGATAATTTAGAGGAGTTAAAATTTTAAGGATTATAAATGATGGAATTCCTAAGAGTAGCAGCAAAATAATTTGATGCTTTTTAAAAAATAAGATTTTTTTTATTATTTTTGTAAAAAAATGCTTTCTTATTTTAGTTTTGCAAACACACAATTTTACGATTTTGCCAACTAATTCAAATTAATGCAATGGAAATAAATCTCAAATACAACCAAAAGTAACTTCAATTTTTCCAGTTGCGTTTGGTTAGTTTTAATTGCAATCCATATATTTGGAAATATTTGTTAAAAGAGAGTGGAATCGTAAAAAATGATCAAAAAAAGTAGTATCTTCGGTAATTTCTCGAACAAATTTTTTAAAAGACAGAGTGCAGTCATATGGATGGAGAGGAACAAGAAACAGAGTTGTCCGTATGAAAGATGAGATGATCTGGGTGATAACTCTAAAACTTGACCGGGTTATTCCTCGCCAACTTTTGCCTCCGAAGTGGTGTAGCTGTTGTGGGGTATCTACAAAACAACACCGGAGGGGGGGTTTGGTCCCGAGGTACCTCCGCCGTGAGAATAAGAGTTGGATTTAGAAGATAATAGTCAAGTAGAGTATCACAAGAGTAATAAGTGTGTGTGGGTGTGTAGTAATAATGATCCCCCCTAAACCCCATTTCCTAGGGGTATTTATAGCCCTAGGTCTAGGGTTTAGGGGTGTGTTACCTTTGCTCATGACCGTTGGATCTGGGGTACAGGCTGCTGAATTACCGGGATGCTGGACACGTGTCCCTAGTGAGGAGCTGTTGGTCAAAGTGTGTCGGGACTACTCCAAACACGATTGACACATGCCAATCATTGGCATTTAGTGTTGGTCACCGTCGAGTGTGGGGTCCCCTAGCCTGGGCTGGAGGCCACATGTCTGGGGTCCCCTAGTCTGGGGTTGAGGCCACATGTCTGGAGTCCCATAGTCTGGGGTGGAGGCCAAATGTCTGGAGTCCCATAGTCTGGGGTGAGGCTACATGTCTGGGGTCCCCTAGTCTGGGGTGGAGAGGCCACATGTCTAGAGTCCCCTAGTCTGGGGTGGAGGCCACACGTCTTCCACATGTGATGCTGGTCCCGAACTGGGCCCACTAGCCTAGGCTGGATTCCTTCTATTATCACAAATTGGTCTTGTTGCATATGGTTTAGGCCCAAAGTTGACCCTGAGCTATTTCTAGCCAATCATTTGCCCCCCACTCCCTCATGCGGATTCTTCGGATAGGGGAGTAGTAGGGTTTGTAGTGTAGTAGTTCGCAAGTCAAAAAGTTTCATGACTTTAGGTGACTTTGAAGGAAAATTTAAGCTTTTCTAACCCCTAGGCCCGGGTAACGTACTTCAGTCCGTGGCCCGGGGCTAGGAGTAGTACGGTTTTTTCCAAAGTCTAAAGAATTTCATAACTTTGGGTAACTTAGAGGAAAAAATTGAGCTTATGTTACCCCCCAGGCCCGGAGTTTGGACATTGGTCCATGGTTCGGGGCTAGGAGTAATGTGGTGTCTTCACAAGTCCAAAGTTTTATGACTTTGGGTAACTTAGAAGAAAAAATTGAGCTTATGCTGCCCTAGGCCCGGAGTTTGGACATTGGTCCATGGTCCGGGGCTAGGAGTAATGTAGTGTCTTCACAAGTCCAAAGTTTCATGACTTTGGGTAACTTAGAAGAAAAAATTGAGCTTTTGTTGCCCCCCAGGCCCGGAGTTTGGACATTGGTCCATGGTCCGGGTCTAGGAGTAATGTGGTGTCTTCACAAGTCCAAAGTTTCATGACTTTGGGTAAATTAGATGAAAAATTTGAGCTTTTGTTGCCCCCAGGCCCGGGGTGTGTATTGGGGCACACCTCTCCGGGGCTAGGAGTGTTGTAGCTTCTTCATAAGTCCAAAGCTTTATTGTCTTGCGTAACTTGGAAGAAAGAATTTCCATTTTTGTTGCTCCCCAGGCTCAGGGTGTATATTGGGGTATACCTCTCCGGGGCTAGGGATGTTGTAGCTTCTTCATAAGTCCAAAGCTTCATAAGAGTCTACATATTGTTGTTAAGCTTCGGGCCAAAGCATTTACTACTATGGCCCGGGGTTTAGCTATACTGTAGAAGATTAGCAAACTTTCTAAGTAGGAGTTGCATATTGTTGTTGAGCTCCGGGTCAAAGTATTTACTACTATGGCCCAGGATTTGGCCATGCTTAGAAAGTTAGCAAACTTTATAAGTAGGAATTGCTTATTGTTTTTGAGCTCCGGGCCAAAGTATTTACTACTATGGCCCGGGATTTGGCCATACATAGAAAGTTAGCAAGCTTTCTAAGTAGGAATTGCTTATTGTTGTTAAGCTCCGGGCCAAAGTATTTACTACTATGGCCCGGGATTTGGCCATACTTAGAAAGTTAGAAAACTTTCTAAGTAGGAGTTGCTTATTGTTGTTGAGCTCCGGGCCAAAGTAGTTACTACTATGACCAGGGATTTGGCCATACTTATAAAGTTAGAAAACTTTCTAAGTAGGAGTTGCTTATTGTTGTTGAGCTCTGGGCCAATGTATTTACTGCTATGGACCAGGGATTTGGCCATACTTAGAAAGTTAGAAAACTTAAGTAGGAGTTGCATATTGTTGTTGTGCTCCGGGCCAAAGTATTTACTGCTATGGTCTAGGATTTGGCCATACTTAGAAAGTTAGAAAACTTTCTAAGTAGGAGTTGCTTATTGTTATTGAGCTCCGGGCAAAAGTATTTACTACTCTGGCCCGAGATTTGGCCATACTTATAAAGTTAGAAAACTTTCTAAGTAGGAGTTGCTTATTGTTGTTGAGCTCCGGGCCAAAGTATTAACTACTATGGCCCGGGATTTGGCCATACTTAGAAAGTTAGAAAACTTTCTAAGTAGGAGTTGCATATTGTTGTTAAGCTCCGGGGTAAAGCATTTACTACTATGGCCCGGGGTTTAGCTATACTTTAGAAGATTAGCAAACTTTCTAAGTAGGAGTTGCTTATTGTTGTTGAGCTCCGGGCCACAATATTTACTAATATGGCCCGGGATTTGGCCATACTTAGAAAGTTAGAAAACTTTCTAAGTAGGAGTTGCATATTGTTGTTGTGCTCCGGGCCAAAGTATTTACTACTATTGCCCGAGATTTGGCCATACTTATAAAGTATGGACTTGAGATTGGCCTGGGTCTATGTACTTAACTTACCTTTGGATTAGTGTCATAGGTGGGACGGTAGTCTGGGCCCAAGATAAGTCTGGGCTCAAGGTAATCCTGGACTTGAGATAGGCCTGGACCTATGTACTTGAACTTGTCTTCGGATTAGTTTTATAAGTGGGACGGTAGTCTGGGCCTAAGGTGATCCTGGGCTTTAGCATTCTCAATGTTCTGAACTTCTTTCCCGGGTCCTTTCTTGGAATGACCTCCGTGCTTTTTACGACTTAGGTTCTTTTGATAAGATGAGAGTTTCCTCTTGTTAGTAGCAAGGGCTCCATTAGTCATCACTCCAGTAGCCTGAGCTTTGGTAGCTAGGGCTCCAGTAGCCTGGGCTTTGGTAGCCAAGGCTTCAGTAGCCTGAGCTTAGATCAGGGCTTCGGTGGTCAGGGCTTCAGTAATCAGGGCTTCGGTAGCCTAAGCTTCGGTAGTCAGGGCTTATGTAGCCTGGGCTTCCGTAGCCAGGGCTCCAATAACTAGGGCTTTAGCATTCTCCATGTTCTGAACTTCTTTCCGGGTTCTTTCTTGAAATGACCTTCGTGCTTTTTCCGAATTAGGTTCTTTTGATAAGATGAGGCTTTTTTCTTGCAAGTAGCCAGGGCTTTGGTAGTCAGGGCTCCAGTAGCCTGAGCTTTGGTAGCCAGGGCTCCAGTAGTCCGGGCTTCAGTAATCAGGGCTTCGGAGGTCAGGGCTTTAGTAGCTTGAGCTTCAGTAGTTGGGACTTCAGTACCCTGAGCTTTGGCAATCAAGGCTTCAGAGTTCAGGCTTCAGTAATCAGGGCTTCGGAGGTCACCCCTCCTTCTAGCGCCAATGATAACTCTGAAACTCGATCGGGTTCTTCCTCGCCAACTCTTGCCGTGGTGTAGCTGTTGTGGGGTATCTACAAAACAATACCGAAGGGGGGGTTTGGTCCCGAGGTGCCTCCGGCGTGAGAATAAGAGTTGTCTTTGGAAGATAATAGTCAAGTAGAGTATCACAAGAGTAATAATTGTGTGTGGGTGTGTAGTAAAAATGATCCCCCCTAAACCCCATTTCCTAGGGGTATTTATAGCCCTAGGTCTAGGGTTTAGGGGTGTGTTACCTTTGCCCATGACCGTTGGATCTGGGGTACGGGCTGCTGAATTACGGGGATGCTGGACACGTGTCCCTAGTGAGGAGCTGTTGGTCAAAGTGTGTCGGGGCTACTCCAAACACGATTGACACACGCCAATCATTGGCATTTAGTGCTGGTCACCGCCAAGTGTGGGAATGTCTGCTGAGCTGGAGTCCCACGTATGCTAGGTGTCATCGATCTGGGGTCCCCTAGCCTGGGGTGGAGGCCACATGTCTGGGGTCCCCTAGTCTGGGGTGGAGGCCACATGTCTGGAGTCCCATAGTCTGGGGTAGAGGCCACATGTCTAGAGTCCAATAGTCTGGGGTGGAGGTTACATGTTTGGGGTCCCCTAGTCTGGGGTGAGGCTACATGTCTGGGGTCCCCTAGTCTGGGGTGAGGCTACATGTCTGGGGTCCCCTAGTCTGGGGAGGAGGCCACATGTCTGGAGTCCCCTAGTCTGGGATGGAGGCCACATGTCTTCCACATGTGATGCTGGTCTCGAACTGGGCCCACTAGCCTTGGCTGGATTCCTCCTATTTTCAAAATTGGTCTTGTTGCATATGGTTTGGGCCCAAAATTGGCCCTGAGCTATTTCTAGGCTATCACTAGGTAGCAACATTTGACCACATGTAAAACCTCTTCCAAACCAAATATCTCCTACTATGTTAGAGGACCAACTCTTCCCAAACCTTTAATTGGTAGGAGAAGCCATTAAATAAATCATATTTCGTTTACAAGCAGGTTTTAGAAATTAGGCATCCTTGTCATTTAATTACTGACAGGCATTGATAATCCTTCAACTGTAAGAGGATTAACCAACTTCATGTTACGTAAGATCATTTCACTTGGTCAATTTAGTTCTCTTTTCTTTAGAAAAGTATTAGTTCTAAATTTAACTATACCCGATGATTTTGTTCTGTAAATTTTTTGGAGAAAAGTTAGTAGCTGACTTCCAATTTTTTCTGGAAAATTGCAGGAATGGCCTGAAGAAGATTATCCACCTTATGCGTGTAACGCCCCCAAATCCCTTACTGGAATCCAGGTCATTACACCTCTTGCGGAATATTCAATCACCTGCTCATAATATAATCTACAACAATATTCTTAACAACTCCATATTTTACTCCACAGGTTATAGACTTAGAACAAGCACTCAATAATTCAGAAGTTATTACAACAAAAGCTCACCTCCCAGAATCTCTGAAATATTATAACATCAAAATATTAGATAATAAAGCATTAAACAACTTCTTTTCCATCTTGTACCCTCCTTCGATACTATAAGGCTAATGCATTGAATTAATAGCCCTTCCCTTTCCCTTTATCACGGTTTGCCATGCTAGTGCCATCTCTGGATGCCGCTGGTTAATAAGTTTTAAATAGCAAGAATGAGCCAAAGAATGCCCAGCAAGTATATACAGATATATAATACAACAACAGCTAGCTCAAAATATGTTTTTAGCACTCTATAAGAGTTATCCTCTTATATAAATATATGCATTTGAAAAGAGATCAACTCGGAAATTTTATAAATCTCGAAATACTACCCAAATGATAGAATAAATGTATCTCAATAACTTCTCAAAGTACTACTCGCAAATAATTCAATAACTCCTCAGAACTACTCAATTTATTTGAAATAATATAATATAACAACTGCTCAGATCAACACCCTAGTTAACAGAACCACAAAGGCATCGGTTAACCGTTAGGATGTCAATGATTGGATTTCTGCTCAGAACGCCTACTCAAGAAATGGATGATCAATCTATTATCACTACTCGTTTTCTATCGATAGAAGGATGAGTCGAAGTCTCGAACACACCCTAAATACTACTCAGTTGGGCCGGTGCGTTACTCCGGTCACTTTTGCCTTCATAAGCAATGAACGATAAACACCAATAATTTAGTTTTCCTCTCGAATGAGTAGAGGAAATATTATGAAAAACTGTTCTGATTATGGAATCGAAATGAGGTGACCCATATCAGTATACATAACTTACTTTATATATATATCCCCACTCTTAAATATAAACATTCTGTAGTATGAAAATATTATTAAATATATATTTCTCATCTCTTCTACGAATACGAATGAAGTATCTCAATAAACGTCCCAACAATATGGACCAACTCATGAAATAAATTTGAACACCTCGTGATATAATATATCCGGATAACAGCTCAACAATAATATATATGTATGTAAATTGCATGAATAAAATCTGGTATAAATCACTAGAAAGAATACTTGATTTTGTAAATCGAAAACTTAATCAGCATACTTATGAATTAAAAAAAATATAAATACTCCGAACAATGGAGTACGAATTAGTAAACTTGCCTATGCTCTGCGGTACGATACTTCACCTGGCTCCACGTCTCTGATTCTCTATAACCAAATAAAAACTCACTTTATTATGCCCGACATTTCACCTTCTAAAACCTGGTTAAGCTATTTTGTACTAATTCCAGTTTTAGTCTAAAATAATGTAATTCAATCCGATTAATTATAATAATCCAAAAATAGTAAATATCAGTCCTCTAAAATAATACCGTATTTAATTCTATTTATTCCCAATAATCTCTCTTTTTATCAACGAATTATTAAATCTCTAAATCACGATCAGATAATCACTAATTATTTATAAATGATTGCTAACAATTAATTACTCAAATTGTACTTCTAATTTAAATTAGCTCTTATAAATTCTCTAAATATCCCTAATTTAATTAATATAAATCTCACAACCAAAATTATTCAAGAATCCATTTTTATTCACATTAAATCCATAATTATTACTCTCACTAACTACCAATTTCTCTAATTTAATTAAGTCTATTATAATAAAATAATCTCTATTTATTCATAATTATTCCGTCTTTTATTACTAATTATTAAATCTCTAAATTACATCCAAATAATCACAAAATAACTCTTTTTAAATAATTAATAAATAATCCATTTTATTAACCTCTTTATTTCTCACACTTTTAATAAAATTACAATTTTAAATCTCCTTTTTATTTCTCACCATTTTTAAATCAATTATTAAAACCAAATTTTTTAAAAAAAATATTCAACCTTTTATTTTATTAATAATATAAATTCCGATAAAAACATACAATCATTAGTTTTTTATTGTTTCGTTATTATTTTATTATTATTTTCACTGCAACAGTGGTGTGGGCCCCACCTGCACCACCCCCTTCCCCCTGTGTGTCTCTCGTGCATCTCTCTCCCTCTTTCATCTCTATCTCTCTCTCAATCTCTCCCGCCTCCCTCTCTCCACTCTCTATTCTCTTCTCTCTCGCTATCTCTATCTCTCCTCTCTCTCTCTCTCTCGCTTTCTCTCTCTCTCTCTCTGCATCTCTCCGACCATCACTCTCTTTCTCCTCTCGCCATCTCTTAATCTCTCTTATCTCTCTGACTCTCTGATTCTCTCTCAAACTCAACTCATCTCTTCTCTCCCTCGCCTACATCTATCTCTCTCTCTTTCAATCTATCGATTTCAATCTCTCCCTTCCCAATCTCTTCCCGTCGTCGTCTCCCTCTCGCTCTTCTCTTTTGTCCGACATCATCCCGACCACCCCTCTCTCCCTCAATCTCTTATCCCTCTCTCGATTCAACCTTCCCCTCTCCCCCTTATTTCACCACAACAAAAATCCCCACCCTTACCACCGATTCAATCCACCAGTCAACCACAAACAACCCATCGAACTCACACCCACCAAATTCAAGAAAGAAAATGAAATCAAAACAAATAATTTAAAGTAAGAAAATGGAAAGAAAATATAACTACCTGATGATTTATTTGGTTTGTGTATGTATGTATTTAGTCGAGTTTTGTTTATAAAAGAGACAGGGTTCACAGGACAATCTTGCGTTTCACTGACCAAATGGGTGATGTATTCTGTTTGTATAAATAAAAGACTGGGATTATTATTCTGTTTTATTAAATTAAAAAGTAACAAAAGTGGGGGAAAAAATATTATGGAATTTTTTAGTGGCCATAAAACATAATCATTTTGTTTTTAGTGGATAATTAATAAATTAAAAAAATTAAAACATGGGAGACAAAAATACATGGTGAAAAAAAATAAAATAAAAATTATGATCATGTTTATATTTAGTGCAATGTTTGGTGAAAATATCTCGTTTCCCCCCTTGCTGGCTAATTAAACGATACTCTAATTTCGTTTTCTAAAATAAATACGACAAAAATAAAAAATCCTACTTTTCTTAAATTTCCTAATTTTAATAAACACTAAACAAATATAAATAATTAAATATAATACGAATATATAAAATTTTAAAAATTTACAAAATGCGCTAATTAAAAATATACTAGTGCATCGCTCTTAAATAAAATTTAAATTAAATATCGAGTAGAAAGAAAAATATTCAAAAATTTCGTGGATATTACAATGCGAATGGTCCTGGTTACATTATATCATCCGATATCGTTAACCATGTTGTATCTGATTTTGAGAATCATAAGTTGCGAGTAAGCTATTACACTTGATTATGGGTTTGTCTGGGTGTGTGTGTGTTCCTATTCCTATTATACATGATGCAGTTGTTCAAGATGGAGGATGTGAGCATGGGGATGTGGGTGGAAAAATTTAATGATTCAAAACCTGTTGAGTATGTTCATAGCTTGAATTCCTGTCAATTTGGATGCATCGAAGATTATTACACTGCACATTACCAGTCTCCAAGACAGATGACATGTCTATGGGATAAACTGAAACGTCAAGGAAAACCTCAGTCCTGCAACACATGATGACAACTATAGACACAGTAGGTTGAACATAAGAATATTATGGAGGAACCAAAGGTAACAAGATTGTTGTTGTCATAGCTCTGTACATGACATACATGTGGTTAAGTTAAATAAATACTTACATTGGAACTATTCCATTCACTTTCTTCATGTAATTTATTATTACAGTGGTTTCTGTTGGAATATTAATCTTAAACTTGTCATTTAATTATTGTTTTACTATTGTTATTTTGTTTAGTTAATGACTTGGACGTAATGTCAGTAGAGAAGTTGTAGAATCGTGAGAATAAAGTGGTAGAGAGTTTGTAGGGAAGCAGTTTAGCCCACTCCTAGTTTTTAGTTACCACTTTTGTGGTTAGTTTATTTATATTGTATGTGTACGTTCTAATCAAATAACACAGAACTCGTAGTTTACTCTTCTGGTGTTCATTCCCTGGTTACACCAAGGTCTTAAATTTCAACATGGTATCAGAGCTACCGATTCTCGAGGCCTAACATGGTAAAGAAGTTGTTACCGAGCTAGATGCTACAAGAGGAAAGCACCAGAGGAAGCTGCATTCAGAGGTGTTTGCATCGATGCTCACCAGATGTTTGATAAAAGGACTGAACCAAAGGTGATGGTTTGGGTGCTGAAATTACTGGTACCTTTGTGTTCGTGTGTTTTGTTTGCAGAGAAAGAGAGACGATGATGAACTGGTTTTGTACGTGTGTACACAGCAGCAATTGTGTTGTGCAAATCAGAGGCGATATGGCGGCAGCGAATGTAATAGCCCCAGATCCGGGGTCGGCGACCTGGTCGTTACGGTCTCAATTTCCATAAATAATACTTGCACTTGAATCAAAATAAATAAATTGCATGCTGTGACCCCGTAATAATAACACACCACATAACTAGTTATAGTCCCAGAGATGAAATTGGAATAAGTATCTAGTCATAGGATCCACAAGTTACAAGTTATTACAAACCCAAAATGATTACAGATTAAGTTTACTAGTTTCTTGCTTCTTTATCATAAGTGATAATTATACATAAGTCTGATACACAAAAGTTGCCAATCTAGCCTATTGGTTGCTCCTACCTCAGCAATGGCGGCTATGACATCAGCGGGTAACCCTCTGACGGCTGACACCTATTTGCGCCGAGTGCGTCTTGGTCGGGCCATATGCTCTAGCTGTTGTTGTGATATAAATAAATAAAGCAAGGGTGAACAATGGAGCCCACCAAAATAATTTGTAATTGATCAACAACATATAACAGTTTTAAAATATCTTTGAAACCACATGCTATGCATAAAACGAACAAGGTGCTAGTATAATGTAAAAGATGAAGTTACAAGGCAATTCAATATAACCTTTCCGTAAAATATCTGCTATATAAAGTATATCAGCAGTATACCGACCTATAACTTGTAAGATAAAGCTATAAGGTAATTTAGTATCAATAAACCCCTTACCACAACTCCGGTTGTGTAAGGTATCAACAGAGTCATAAAACATATGATGAAAGATGAAGTTACAAGGTAATTCATTGTAACGTCAGTTTTGAGCACTTTTCAAACCCCTGCCAACCTGATCGGAAGTCTCTTTGATACGTGTTGTAGGAAATACCCATCAACCTGATCGGAAGTCTCTTCGATACGTGTTGCAGGAAATATTGAAATTTGGATGATGAACTAATACTGGAGTATTCACCGCGCCAGTTGTTCCAACCTACGATGATCAGTCGCAGATTGTATAACACAGGTATGGTTTTACTACCGGTAAAAGGAATAACTGACGAATTTACTTGTCTACCGCTTTCTAGTAACTCCCTGGCCAACGGTTGGGCCTTGGGTTGGACCGGTGCTACTCGGCCTCTTACACGACTCCTAGTTCGAATAGAATCCATGACTCTAAAATGTAAAGTTCATCCTCCTTTCCCCAAGTATGATACTTGTTGATAGGACTCCACAAAGTAGTCGTATCTAATTGGAAAGGAAAATTCACCAATATTTCCCAAGCTATTGCTTGTTAATGGATATCAACTTGTTCCATCAATCTTACTCCTCGAGTGTTGAGGAAGTAATAAAGACTCATTTTGATGTATAACAACCAAAGTTGCGAATGAAAATAATACTTTCAAAAGTTTATGTAATAACCCGAATTTTCGATAGAATTAAAAAAAAAACTTTTCTTATTTATGATTAAGTGCATTAGTGAATGGTGATTCCAAGGAGCAGTAATTATAATGAATGGATATTGTTATGGATGATGATCTCGATTCATATGTACTTTCGGAATAGAGTAATTCAATGGTTGAGAACATAGATAAGAATAATCTATCGTCCAGGAAATGAGCTAATGGACCCTGAAGGGGAGATGAGAAGTGAGTTAGTATAATAACCCTAATTTTTGGATTTGAGAGAATTTTTCACTTTTTTTGATGAATATTGTTTTTCATACGTGAATAGTAATTTGTACGGATGAATAGTGATTTTGTAGGTTGGAAAACTTTTCATGCCACCCTATGTATGGCACCTGGTATGGGTGTTTCGAAGTCGTATTAGTAATCCACGGAGTAAATAAGTGTATGCAAAGACGATCGGAATTCAGAAATTCCAAATTTTATTCTGGTGTAATATTTGACCAGGCAGTAATTATATATTATTATATTCAAGAAATGAGATATTAAATTGAGGATTTGAGGATTTAATATTTTAGGATTTTATTATATTTGATTTGAGGATTTGGAACGAAAACCACTGAGATAGTGAAACGAACGTTCTAGAAACCGCTGAAACCTTACAACGAGATTAAGCGATTAAACGAACGAATCATGGGTTAAGGATTGAGATTATGCCAAGATTAAATATCCTACATGATCATCAAGAGAATTATATCAAGTGGCACCAATAGATGATGGGCAACACTAAAAGAAGAGATGCATCCAAGTGATATAGCCACATACATGTATTAGCCAATCTTATTATACAAGACACCAACACATGGCCATTAGATGAGGTAAGCAATGAGGTAATCACTTTATTAAAGTGGCTTTATTGAGATAATATCTCAATAATTCAGTTGTGGTTAGATGAGACCAAACAAACAAAACACAAAACCAAACCAAGAAACTCCATTCTGCCAAAACAGTAAATAGCTCGGTAATTTGAGCATAAATCCCTCATTTCTCACTAGAATCTTGTGTTCAATAACTTGTTGGAAAGGTATTGAGATGCTCTAAAATTCTTCTTTAGGAGTCTCATCCAGAAAAGCAAGGTAAGAACCTCGTTTTTCCAGTTCTTTCAGCTGGTGTATAGTGACTCAGAATTACTAACTTGGATTTCTTATTTTCTTTGGATGATCCAAGCTATACCAAGGTTAGATAAGGGCTATACAAGGCTTAGTAAGTTCATACACACTCCAAGGAAGGTAATCACCTCAAGAAACCCTAGCCTTTATTTTGAGTTTGGACGATTTTATGAATGATATGATGATTAGTGATTGTTATAATGTTTATAAGATTAGATCCATGGATTATTGTTGTTGTTTGAACCATGACCCATATGATGGTTAAGTGATGATGTTCTTGAGCTGTTAAGATATGCATCATCTGTACAAGTTGCTAATTCACTATGGTATGACCATAGTGGAGTGATAAAATTTGGAAAAACATGTAAACATAGCCGTCGTAATGCCAAAATTTCTTTAGGGCTTAAAAACAGGACACACCCGAGACATAAACCTTCTGTAAAAGTTGAAAACCTGCCATCAACTTGTAGCTGTTGATTCATAGATCATTTTGGTGAAAGAATCGTAGCATTTTGATTTACGGTTTAGGAAAAATCGCGAAATTCGTAAAACTGGTTCAAAAGCAAAAGTGTTAAGTTCATGACTTCAATTGAACCCCTTAAAGAAATAGTTTTGGTGGCGAATCGAGTTTATTAAATACTAGATATCGTAAGGTGAATGTGTACAAAAAATCACCTCCAAAGAGTAATCGGTTGATTTTATAGAAAAGTTTAAGTCGAGGTTGCGCAAGGGAAAACCTATACTTTGTAGTATTGATTCTATATTACTGCTTTTGCCATGTATAGAGTTATACCGTTTTGCAATAATTGCTTATATTGTGTTAAATAGATTTTGCCTTTTGCTTTATATACGAGTTTGAGATAAGTGTTTTTATAACCGGTGTATCTTGTAGCTCTAGAGATAAGAGCGTACTTATTGTGTTCGACTCTAGACCGGGAGTCAGTATTTTGAGATATATAGATAGTCGTGAAAACCCGGAGGGATTCCAGCGATAGAGTACTATGTATTCTGAGGAATGTTATTTAGTAACATTATTTATATTCCAGGAAGTATAAATTACTTGGAAATCATTCGAGGATTGTTATTTGAGTATTATCTCATTCGAGAAATATTATTGAATATTTATTGATTCATAAACGGTTATTTACCTACGAGGTACGAACCGGGAATGATATCAGTTGTTATCCAGAATTATTTTGAGGTATTTAAAATATTCCAATTTATTTATAAATTGGGGTTATTTGAGTTAACTATTTCAAATATTATTAATAAATATTCTTTGGGTATTTATTAATAAGATGAATATTTTTTTTTTGAATATTCATTTAAAGATTTAAGTGGAATGATTTTGTTTAATAAAATTCTTTAACCATTTTTGATTAATAAATATTATTTGAATATTTATTAAGTACTTTTAAACTAGATTAATAATATTTATATTATTTAAAAGCATATTTGACTTCAATAATTATAGAAATATTTCTGAGATTTAGTCCAACACTACTAAAAAAGCGCTAATAGACATCGGTTTCTGGACGATATCTTTGCAAAATCCTGATCAATGTCTTTGTCGGTGATGTTTAAAGTCGAAAGTTTAGACATCGGTTTCTGGCCAATGTCTATTAGCATATAATACATCAGTTTTATAAATATTTCTGATGTTTATGTACTGTCTTCTTGGGTTAACTGCATGAGGTTAACTTTTGAATTGTTATATTAGAGGTCTTAGATGTTATTTAACATATAGCAAACATAGAATAATTCGACATAGACATCTGTTTTTTTTTTCAATTATTGATGTCTAATCCTTGATTAACATCAGTAGATATTAAGAAAACTGATGTATAATATCACATTAAACATCGGTTTTAGACGATGTTGAAGATATATATTACATTGGTTTCTTGTGTTTAAAACTGATGTCTGAGGTCCCATAGACATCGGTTTTTAATTTTATTCATCATCTTTCTTCTAATTAACCGTTGTCTTTTGTTGTCACACACATCTCTTTTATTTTATGTAACTATTGTTGTTTACTGATTTGAATATCAATTTCATGCTACAATATTTACACAATAGAATTTTGCTATATTTATGCACCAAAATAAACAAAAATGAATATATCATTAACAAAAAAAAATCTAGCATTTACACCATTCTTACATCAGTGAGCAAAGCCAAAATGACTACTTATAATCAAACCCAAGATAACAAATCAATAATATTCCAAAGCTGAAGCAATGATAATAAACAAATATTAATATAGACTAGCTCCTGAATAACAGGTCGGTCCACCGCAATCCTTGAAGATGGTAAAATAACTGGGTCTTGCATTAGGGTGTACTGCATACAAAAAAAATCCTGTCAGACCGTTTGCAATTAACAAACTCAAACATAACATAAATATCATATGATTATAGCTCTTCCATGGCATCACTATTGCCTATAGTCAAGCCAAGTCTGGCAAATGTGCTTAAACAAATATGAGCATCATGGGTGAGCTGCGACATTGACCAGAACATGTCAAGTACAGTGGCTGGCTCCATGGTTGTCATTGCTCTATAGGAGTGAAAGAATGACAACGTTCGGAATTTTGCAAGTCGATCTCTCCTTTAAATACTAAACACGCGTACATCGACTGATCCATTATCATTCTAAGTTTTAACTACTGCAAAACTTAATTTTATAGCACAAAACTTACTTGGGTCCAGGAATTCATCTAGAATCTCCCCAAGTGCAGCTTCAGCATCCAGGGCTTCTGAAGCTACAACTTTTGCTTTATTGCCAAGCTCAACAAACTCTTGTATGACCCTCATATCAATAGTGAATTAGCTAAGAAGTGATATTCAATTAGCCTTGTCTTACATAACTACACCAAAATCCCAACTGTCTGCCTCTCCATCCACATTTAAGCCTCCTATAAGTAGAAAAGGACAGATTGACATTGCAGCAGACATAAGTTTACTAACAGAAGACTCTAAGGTTAGAAAATAGAACACCTGTTGTGAATTAAATATTGGCAGATAATACGGGATGGCATGCACTAACCTTTCTGCTCTTAAGCTTAGGATTTGACATATGTGAGTAAATCAAATTTGGTTGCATCTAAATAATTTAATACAGGTCCCTACATAGTTCAGATTAATGTTATTCAGCCACTCTCTCTTGCTGCTTGGAGCTTCTCTCTTGCTGCTTAATTTATTTTCTATTCTAACAAATCAAAAGAAACCCAGGTGGGGATAGGAAAACACTCACTTTAACCTGCAACTGAAGAACGTACCCAAGAACAACTCCAATTGGAATTCCGATCAAGTAATAGCATGTAATGTTCACATATGCCACAGTGCTTTGCCAGCCAGCCCCAACAGCAACACCTATAAAACAATACCCCATCTTAATCAACAAAGCCTTATTGTTTTAAAAAATGAAAAATAAAATAGTGTACAAGATCGTAACTTTTTCAAAGCAGCAAATTTACCAGAAAGAACTGGTTGAATGCTATTCAGTAGTATGGAACACACCAACAGAGGTGACAAATCAACAACAGCAGCAGCAACCTCAGTACTCTTTGTAAATAGTAAAACCTCAGTACAAGGGTAATAATTATTTTTAAAGAACTGGTTGAATGCTATTCGATAGTATAACACACCAATAGAGGTGACAAATCAGCAACAGCAGCAGCAACCTCAGTACTCTCTGTAAATAGTAAAACCTCATTCCATGCGACCAGAAGAAATCATATGTTGATGGCACATCTCGATCTAATCTGAGGAGTGGATTCCCAATCTTGAATGATCAAATTTTTAGAAAAATGTGTGAACAACTCCTAATTGTTACAATTTACAACAAATAAAGTGAAAAAAAGAAAACTATTGAACAAGGGTAATAATTTTCTTTTTATATAAGAGTTCTCAGATCAATTAGGAAACAAAAAAATAGTTTAGTTGTGTGTTTTACTTACAGCAACTCCTTTGATGTTAAACTTGTAATCTTTAGAATGTTCATTGTGGTCCAGAAGAGCAACAGCCAGCTGTGGTATGTAATGCCCTGCCAATAGAATGTGGATGCAGTAATCAAACAGTTTAAACTATTCAGCGGTAACTTTGTACCATGTGGGACATACTGGGAATTTTAGGTTTCACTTTGATATAGTTCTAGAACAATTCTTCTAGGAAGGGAAAGAGATAAAAAAATAATATGCAATTTACATTAAACGCAATTTTAAGGCTATAGTTTTAAAGAGTGACACATTCTTGCAATCCTTAAGAAAAAGTCCCCTTCAAAATCCACCCTCACCAATCTTGGTCAGTCTCATTGGGACTTCTATCGGCGTGAGGACTGCCACTTCCATTGCTCTTTCATAATAAAAACAACAATAATTAGGCGATGACAGAGAGAAGCCACTGCATGTATGTAAATTTAAAAAGAGCATACCTATTTGATGAGATATCCTCGAGCGCAACAGTGAACTCTGTCTTGTTTCTTGGAAGAGCTCCAACTGGACGACCATCTTCATAGAAAAGAGCAAACTGCAGAGCTACATATGCTTAAATTTTACATAAGAAGTTTACCTTAATGCATAGCACAAACAAAGATACAAGACAATTCAAAGTGAAATGCAAAAGTGAGTATGTTTAAACATTTGAATCCTGATCAAAAGAAACTTGCACTGTAGTGAAAGAAATGTCCATCAACATTTTCACATTTACTTTAAAATGATTAGTAAGAAACTGAACTTTGTTCCCTTTCGATGCCGGGCCACGCCTGGCTATAGGCACTCGTGCAGGCGGCTTTTAGACTACAGGCTCATAATCTCCTTCAACATGAAGGGGTACAACATTTGCAGGTACGGGAGAAGGTGGTGGCAAAGCCTCATCAGCTGCACTAATAATACATTAACAAATCATCAGTCTCACTAATACCAATCAATCATATTACAATTTGCAGACTAAATCACTTTGAATTGGTCTAAACATAGACACACACTTCAACAAATGAGCATAAAAATGACTATACCATTTACACAAATAACAAAAATCAAAACTCAAGTTCCAAATCTAAGCAGGCCTAATCAAAAAAATAGCAAACCAAACAATACATCCAACATTTTAAACAAATAAAACTACAAATTAACAAAAGCACACCAATCAAAATCCAATCTTTATCATAACCCATCACTTCAACATCATCAACAACACTAAATAATCCAAAAACAAGCCAACCTATATCAAGAATCGGCTAAACTACATCCAAAAAATAAATAACTAATTAGTATTTACACATTTACAAGAATTAACATTTAGAGAAACGCACAAAATCAAACATGAAATACATATATGAACATAGAAACACAAATACAAACACCAACAAACAAAATCCCCAATTTTAAAAATTAGGGTTTTGATTTTTAACAACCCCCAATTGATTTTTAACAAAATGCATGCTTTGAAACGATTAACATACATATAAATCTATAAACAAATCTATTGAGCTTACCAATTCGAGCTTTGGAGCCTCTTGAACTGAGCTTCAAACTGGGCTTCGATTGAGAGTGGAGAGAGAGACGGGAGAGTCAGGAGAGAGGAGAGACAGTTCGTGAGAGTGGAGAGAGAGAGAGGTGAGAGTCGAGAGAGAGTGGAGAGAGAGGTGAGAGTCGAGAGAGAGGTCAGAGAGAGTGATAGTTTTTAGGTTATAATTTGTTTTTATTTAATATGTCTGAATGATATTAGAAAAAGGGGGTAATACAAAAAATTTGGTTAAGGGGGAAACAGAATTCGTTAAGCGGGCAAATAAAACATTAAAGGGGAAATAAAATTAAGGGGGGAAATATTAGAGAGGGTGCGCGCGTTCATTTTTTTAAGGAGAGGTTTAGACATCGGTAAGTAAATGAAGTGATGTTTGAATGTTTTTTAAAGAGAGGTTTAGACATCGGTTGATAAATGAAGTGATGTCTGAATGTTTAAAAGACATCGGTTTTAAAACGATTAATGATAATTTGATTTTTAACATCGGTTTTATTTTAATCGATGTTAAAGACCGTGATGTCTATTAACAGATTTTTAGTTGTGCAATTATCTCCAAATATTTTCTGACTTTTGGAATTATTATAAACGATGTGGAGATTTTCTAAAAAGTATTATAAGAATGAGTGAAGGTCCTCATGATATTTTTATCCACTTCTAGCCGGTAAAGGCATCGTTTTCCTTCAAAACTAGGGAACCTTACTTGAGATATTACTATTTATTTTGATTTCCAAGTCATAAAGATTGTGAAAGAAATTTATTTTATATTCGTAATGATTTTTGTTACTTCCTCAACACTCGAGGAGTAAAATTGATAGAACAAGTTGATATCCATTAATAAGCAATAGCTTGGGAAATATTGGTGAATCTTCCTTTCTAACTAGATACGACTACTTCGTGGAGTCCTATCAACAAGTATTACACTTGGGGAAAGGAGGACGAACTTTACGTTTCAGAGTCATGGATTCTATTCGAACTAGGAGTCGTGTAGGAGGTCGAGTCGTGCCGGTCCATCCCAAAGGCCCAACCGTTGGCCAGGGAGATCAAAAAGGACGGTAGACAAGTATATCCGTCAGTTCTTCCTTCTACCGGTAGTAAAACCAATTTGAGCTATACAATCTGCGACTGATCATCGTAAGGATTGGAACAGCGGGCACGGAGAATACTCCAGTATTAGTTCATCATCCAATTTGGATACTTCAGCAACATTATCTAGAGCATCCCGATCGGAAAGCTACGGCTGGGTGACCAATAAGTGTTAGTAGGATTTGAAAAATGTTTAAAACTAAAGTTGCATTAAATCACCTTGTAACTTCATCTCTTATCTTATATTTGATGACTCTGTTGATACCTTACATAACATGAGTTGTGATAAGGATGTTGTTGATATTGAATCACCTTATAACTTCATCTTTTAAGATATATGTTGATATTCTGCTTATACTTTATATAGCAGATATTTTTCTACGAAAAGGTTATATTTGTTTACCTTGTAACTTCATCTTTTATATTATACTAGAACTTTGTTCATAGTATAGTAAAAGTTTGCTGAGATACTATGAAGATGATATTTGTAGTACTACAATGGTACTATTTTTGGAATATATATTCCGATAAGGAAGTAATTTCAGTATTGAGATACTTTGACAATTATTGTCTTATACAAGTTTATTGTTGGGTATCAAGATAAAGGCAGAGTTAAGCCATTTTATTATTACCTTGTTGAGCTTTAGCTCACTCTTGCTATTGTTTTATATATATTATAGAGCAGTGAAGCAGGACGTCAAGGACACAACACAGACCCCGCCAGCGAGTGGTAACCGCAAGGCATCTTCATAGACAGTTTCTATTAGTGATCCCGAAAGCAATACGAACCAGTCGGATCAAGCTACAACTTGTTGTATTCATCTTATGTATAGGTGTGAATAGTATGAGAGGATTGTAATCATCAGGAGACTTAGTTGGTAATGTACCATTACTTAGAAGTTGTATCAGTAACAGATTTAAAAGACATTTGGGTATTGTAATAAAAGTTATTTATTCCGCAATTGTTGTATTGTATCATTTCTGAGACTCTAACCTCTGTGTGTGTGTGTGTGTGTGTGTGTGTGTGTGTGAGATATATATTGTGGGGTCATAAGCTGTTGAATTGTGTACATTGTGAGTAATACAGGTAAGGCAAGGAGTAAATGGATCGTGACTACTCTAAATCCCTGACCCCAGATTTGGGGCTGTTACAGTTTATGACCGGGCAGTCAACCCTAATAAATAACAGTCTCTCAAGTAAGGTTCCCTATATATTGGAAGTTTGAGCGAGCATTAAATCTTCTTAAAAGATAGATTTAAATGAAAAACAGAGTTTTGGGAACCTCCCCTTGATAAAATAATCATTAAGAGGCTCAGAAATACTCCTAATAATTATTGAAGGTCAAAGATAAATTGAAATGATATAAACCATTTTTAAAACCAATTTACAAGTAATTAATAAGTATTCAAATAATATTTATTAAATCATAATTGTTTAAAGAATATTTTGAGACAGAATAATCATTCATAATTAATCCTCAAATGAATATATAAAATAATATTCAACTAATAATAAATTCTTAAATGAATATTCAGAAATAATATTCAATAAATAAATAGAACCTTAAATGAATATTAAGAAAAATAATATTCATTAAATAAATAAAACCTTAAATGAATATTCAAAAATAATATTCATTTAATATATAACAACCAAATAATATTTATCCAATATCGCTATCAGAAAATAATGTCACTGATATACAAAAATATTTCAACTCCCGGTCTATAATCAAGAATAAGAATCATACGGCTTATACCAAGGGCATTTGCAAAACCCGGCTTATAACTAATACCTCGTATATAGCTTATAAGCCAATATCAAATCATCATAAATCAAGTATCACAATATACTTTCGAAAATAGATATGCATGCTATGAACATATATAGTAGAAATCATATTTATTCACAACAACAGTTTAGCAAAAAGGTTTGAAAACTTGCCTGAAAGTCCTGTAGGGGTAGTGTGTCTCGGGTCAGTCCGATGATCTATAAATAGTCAAAAATATCCGGGATTAATCATGTTAGGAATATGTTGTACTTGATGATAACTTCACAATCAATCAAATTGTTTAAGGTTTTGTAGCTGTCAACGGATGAGGATTTATAACTCTATCCGTTGACAGGTAGCTCATCAACGGATGAGGTTTTGTAGCACACTGCAGTATCTCTATGTTATCAGTTGATAGTGTTTTTATCCACAGTCATGTTGACTATCAACGGATAGGCAGAATAGGGTAGCCAATTGTAAATAAGCTATGCTATGTAATTCTGTCTAAGTGAAAGTGTATCAACGGATGAAGACTAAACTCTATCAACGGATACAACTCAAATCCACTCTATCAACGGATACAGCTCAAGTCCCAATATCAACGGATACTGCTCTATACATCATCAACGGATGTCAGTATACATCATCAACGGATGTCAGTGTACATCATCAACGGATAATCATTGACACTGATTTCTATGATTAGCTGGAGATTAGCAGTTGATAAGGACATGTTTGACTGACAGATCACATGAGTTGAAAGTAGATACAAAAAGCAGTATGGCAGCCATACTTTGGAAACACAGAAGAAAGAAGCATTCCATTTACACTATGAATACAAGAAAGGTGCAGGAGACATGTCTGAACACAAGGACAACCTTTCGGCTACATGTGTATTTGGAGTGTAGTAGCAAGTCAACTAGAATTAGATTAGTATTATCTTATTCCAGTAGTACTTGTAAAACTTGGGATATATAACCAAGTGTAGCAACTCTTTGTAGGTTAAGAAAACAGACATTTTTGCTTAGGGTTTCTTGAATATCTTTAGAAGCAAAGAGTTGTAAAACGGCAGCTATGTACATTTTGTATCACAGAGTTTTCTTCAAATAAAAGCTTCAGGTGATGCATTTTAACCACCTGATTTTATATGTGTTTGTGTTTAATTCTTACATTGCAATTATCTCTTCATAAGTTTCTGAAGTTCTTATCAGAAATTTATAAATATCAAGAATTGTATTCAACCCCCCCTTCTACAATTATACAAGTGTGTAATCTGGGAATAACAATTGGTATCAGAGCAAGCTTCTAACATATTTGAAGTTTAAAGATCAACACACTTCCAACATGTCTAAGAAGGATTATGGAGTGAAGATTCCAGTTCTTGATAGAGAAAATTACTTTCACTGGAAAGTAAAAATGCGTCTACATCTCTCGTCTATTGATGAGGGTTTTGTGGATTGCATTAACAATATTATTGTTATAATATTGCTATTTTGTTTAGTTAATGACTTGGTCGTAATGTCAGTAGAGAAGTTGTAGGATCGTGAGAATAAAGTGGTAGAGAGTTTGTAGGGAAGCAGTTTAGTCCACTCCTAGTTTTTAGTTACCACCTTTGTGGTTAGTCTATTTATATTGTATGTGTACGTTTTAATCAAATAACACAGAACTCGTAGTTTACTCTTCTGGTGTTCATTCCTTGGTTACACCAAGGTTTTAAATTTCAACAGTTTCATGCCAAATTGTAACCAAACGATAAAAACAAATTTGATTTTATAATCATGATTCAAAAGTTATGGCACAGTAGATAGCTGCTTAGGTTTGTAGGATGGGATGAATTCAACTGAAATTTATAAATGCATGCTAGTACTTTTTAATTATTATTATTATTTTTTTTTTTTATAATTGTGGCTAATTGTTTGGTGTGACATGAAAGATAATCGTGCTATATATGTAGCGCCGTATTTTCTTAACAATTTTAGTGACTTTGGAGCTAATATTTGTATCAACTATAGTGGTGCGGTTTTTGGCAGTTGATATATAAGCTAACTCTATAAGAAATTGTGGAGTTTGCCTATAAAATAGTGGTGATTATAGGGGTTGGTAGGTTGCAGGTTTGGGATGAAATGGATGGAGGAGAATGAGTTTGGATTTAAAAGAGAAAGTTGGTGATAGAAAAAGTAATGATCTAGAATTCAAGATCTTATTATAAAGCATTGAGGTATGCTGTGTTTTTACATATGCTCCTGTCTAATAAACTAACAGAAGGATGATAACAAGATGAACCCCAAACACAGGTTCAAAACTGGAGTCGCCTCTTTAAATATCATTTTTAGTAGTACTTGTCCAAATATCATTGATAACTCCAAATCTTGATCGGGTCCTTCCTCGCCAACTCCTGTCTCGGAAGTAGTGTAGCTGCTGTGGGGTGTCTGCAAAACAACACCGGAGGGGGGGTTTGGCCCCGAGGTGCCTCCGGCGTGAGAATAAGAGTTGGCTCTGGAAGATAATAACCAAGTAGAGTATCACAAAGTAACAAGAGTGTGTAGGTGTGTAATAGTGTCTAACCCCTAAACCCTCTTTACTAGGGGTATTTATAGCCCTAGGCCTAGGGTTTAGGGGTAGGTTACCTTCACCCCCGACCGTTGGATCTGGGGGACAAACCGCTGAATATTCGGGATGTAGGACACGTGGACTAGTCTGGGGTGGCCGTTGACTGGAGTGTGGCCATGTTGTTGCAGAAGTGATTTGGCACGTGCCTTCCCTTGTCTTTTAGTGTTGGTCAGCGCCATGTGTCGGAATGTCAGTTGAGGTGGGGTGCCACGTGTGTCGAGTGTCACCCATCTGGGGCCCCCTAGTCTGGGGTGGAGACCGCGCCACGTTGTAGTGGCCCCAGGCCCGGGGTCCGCTACCCTGGGCTGGGCCGCTCTTATTCTCATGAGATGATTTACTCATTGTTTTGGGTTCCTTGTTGGGCCTTGGCTGTTTATAGCCTATCAATCATGAGAAGACTTAAGTTTAAATATCAATGTATGGGCTAAATTAGTAGAGACTTAACAGATCAGCTGAAAAAATGATCATAAAAGTGAAGTGACAAGGCTCAGTCAGCATTTGAAAACTTGAAGTCAGCTCTGAGCCCTAGTATCAACATCAATTTTAGCATTCCCGGATTTCAGAAATTGTTTGTAGTGGAAATCGATGCTTCAGAATTTGGGGTAGAGGCAATTCTAATGCAAGATAATCGTCCACTTGCATTAGTGTATGAGAAAGAATGCTGATAAGGGTATGTGCAGTTCAAAAATGAGAACAATATAAAAGGGAAAGTCAATTTTTCTTTTTATTAATCAGGGAAGTTTAAAGTGGCTATTGCCACAATACTTTACTAATTCATTTCAACCTTTTTGGTTATCAAATCAAAACTGTTGGAGTTAAATTTTGTAATACTAAACAAAGAAGGGAAAGGAAATATACTAGCAGATGCCCTTTCAAGAGCTTAAAGATATGAAGTACTATGCTTGGCAATATCATTAGTCAATTATAACTTGGAATTGTGTGTTAAGGATAGCTATAGATTAAATATGAAGGCATGAAGCTAATGCAGGTTGTGCATGGTTTGCAGAGTGCTATAAAAGTTTAAGCTGAAAAAATAGATTTAGAGAAGAAAACGGAAAAATTAGCATTAGCCCCTGATATTATTTGATGGTGCCTCTGATATTATTTGATGATTATTTAAGGAAAAGTATACTAACATGGAAAGATAACTCTCCCAAAGGTTGATAATTCTATTCCATTAGCCCGGATTGACCAAGGATGTTAGACAATTTGTAGAGCATTGTAGGACATGTCAAGCTTCGAAAATTGATACAAGTACTTATCCTGGACTTGATGACTTCTGCAACCATTGACATAACCAATTGTAGTTTGGATTGAATCTAGTAGTTTTAGGTACAGAGAGTTAACGGAAAAATGATTTAACTCATTTCCGACCGATAGGAGCCTCAACACAGCTAGAACATGACATGCCAAAATCAGTCAGGGTTGTTAAATTCTCCAGGTGGTTTTATCGGCAATTTCTTAGTTCGGAAGTATTTAACGTCTTCCAGATTAATTTGGTGGAAAATTTGAACATATGATTCTTTTGTATTGAAGTATTAAGTACTACTCAGTTTCATGATGTTACCAAGAGACATAGTGGCATAACAAACAGATGCTTCACTATAGGCTATAGCATGTGGCTTTACCAGGCTTACATCTTAGATCATACTAAAGATAGTTAATTATAAGCACTCTGTTTGCAATATGCCACCTTTCTTGGATGTACCTCTGATTCACAATTGTGTTGCAAATAGGGATGACAATCGGGTTGGTCGGTTCGGATTTTGTGAAAACCAGACCCGGATCCAAATATATATGTTGGATCCAAATCCGGACCCGAACCCGGACCCGGACCCGATTGAAACTCGAATTCCTAGATCCAGACCCCATCAATTGGGTTTCGGTTCGGTTCGGGTTTTAATCGGGTCTCAATTTATTTATGCATTTATTTATCAACATGTTTTTTTAAATAATAATTTATCAACTTGAACACTATATTTAATCAAATGTCAAGGAAAATGTAAATTCTAGTTAAGTGCATGCATCATCCAAATATATATAATTGAAAGATGAATAGTAAAAATATGTCTCTTAATTTGTAACATTTATATGTCAAAAATTGACTTGAATGCTTTATAAGAAGAGTCTCTTAATATTTTATGAACGAAAAATACAAATTACGAGAAAGTATATAGTAACTTCAAGTTAAATGCGGCTTAAATTAATAGCATTAAAATAATTAGACTACTAAAAAATTAATAATTAAAAAAACATTATATAAATATAATACACTATATTATACACAAATATATATGTATATATTTTTATTTCAGATCGGATCCGGGTTTGAGATGGGTTCGGTTCAATTTTCGGGTTTCGGGTCCGGTTCGGTTAGGACAAAACCCAAACCCGACCCAAAATTTATTCGGGTCTAAAATTAAATCCCAAACCCAGATCCAGATCCAAAATTTCGGGTTCGATTAAACCCAATCAGATCGGAACGAATCAGGTATCCATCGGGTCGGGACAAATTGTACTCCCTAGTTGCAAATACGAAAACTGTAAAGGCAAACCTACAAATATAAAACAAGCACCAGTGGTAGAAAGCTTTTGTCCTCACATTTGAACAAGCACCAGTGGTCTAGTGGTAGAATAGTACCCTGCCACGGTACAGACCCGGGTTCGATTCCCGGCTGGTGCATTTTTTGTCTTTTTTAGCTGATTTCGATTTTTGTAGGAACATAGCCACACAACTCTCAGCCACACAACTCTCAGCCGCATTATTATCAGCTGTACAAGAACTTTACAGATGATAATTGACTTACCATTACAGCTTTTTTAGATTTATAATTGATATTTTCTAACAGTTTTTGTTGAACTCTCATCCATATATTTCACCTACCATTTCAAGTTTCACACAGTTAGCCGGACAAGAAGTAACAGTTCACAATTAAGTGATGGTGCAGTACAGTTCTTGCACAAATTTTTAATGCACCCACCTATCTTTCATTTTTGTCATAGATGCATATGCAAACTTTACCTACCAGACTTCACTGCTCACCAACAAATTTTTGCAACATTATAGCTTTCCTATTGTATAAGTTTATCATCCTATAGTTAACTAGTCATACACATTTGAGTTCTGTTTTCCTCTAGTAATATCATGAGCTCAAAAGAAGTGAAAGTATTAGGTGCATGGCCAAGTCCATATGTCATGAGGGCTAGAATTTCTCTAAATATAAAATCTGTTGATTATGAATTTCTTGAGGAAAAATTAGGTTCAAAAACCGAGCTGCTTCTCAAATCCAACCCTGTTCATAAGAAGATACCTGTCCTAATTCACGGTGATAAGCCCATTTGCGAATCACTTATCATTGTTCAGTACATTGATGAAGTTTGGACTTCAAATCATTCAATTCTGCCTTCTGATCCATACGATCGTGCCATGGCCCGTTTTTGGGCTGCTTACCTAGACGAAAAGGTTTGTTTTTAACATTCATTTAGTGGTTTTCTCCGACGGTCTCCTGAGGTTACCAGAGTTGGTCATCTAACTTAGAATTACAACTTGCTTTCTAGTAATATACAACATGCATTTAGTAGCTTTTCTCAAAATTATAAAGTTTTAACAGATTTTATCGTCTAACACGTTTGCTTATTTTGTTATTTCAAGCATTTTATGTGATCTCATAATAACTAGGAAAGAACACACACACATATTATTGACAATAACAAAATTGCTGGTGCAGTGGTTTCCATCGTTGACTAGCATAGCAAGAACTAATGGGAAGGAAGAGAAGAAGGTGGCGATAAAGCTCGTACAGGACGGACTGGTTTTATTGGAAGATGCATATACCAAATGCAGCAAAGGCAAGATGTTTTTTGGAGGGGAGAAAATTGGGTATCTTGACATTGCATTGGGATGCTTTTTGGGATGGATGAGAGTTACTGAGAAGGCGAACAATGTGAAACTAATTGATGAAGCGAATACTCCTGGGCTGGTCAAGTGGGCTCACAACTTTTGCTCAGATGCTGCTGTCAAGGATGTAATGCCTCAAACTGACAAGTTATTTGAGTTTTCAAAAGTGCTTATGGCCAAAATGAGAGCTCCGCCAAAGTGTGCTTGATGTTGTGCTTTCTTTACTTGCCATTGTATTATGCGTGAAATAATAACAATAATCAGATTTATATTGTAAGAAAGATGGCAAGAAACGTTTGTGAGCTGTGTTGTGTTGCTCTGCTGCCCTGATTTTGTAACTAATTTGGATCCAAGGTTCGGTGGAAATCGAAATTTAGGTTTACCAACTTGGCCCAAAACTTGGTGGAAATTGGAATTGAGGTTCTATGCTAACATAAAAATCAATAGTATTCTATGGAAATATTATAAGTTTGGGTACATGGTGCTATTTCATATTTTTACTTAATTATTTTGATTTATATATTAGAGAGAATTACCAAAATATTGATTTTTGGGATGAAGTTGCCCAAAATACTGATTCTGGAAAAAATGGCCCGAAATACCGACGGGATACGGAGTTTCGGCCTCCGTATTAGCTGGATACGGTACATGGTGTTCCGTATCACCTTTATCACGGTACTTGGTGTTCCGTATCACCTCCTATCACGGTACTTGGTACTCCGTATCACCTCCTATCACGGTACACGAAGTACCGTATTACCCCTCCTATCACGGCACACGATTTAACGTGTCCCATCAGTAAAAAGGGTCAGCATGACTCCCATATGAATATTTTGGACCATCACCCTATATATTAACATATTTTTACTTATATACTTACTATACATTTTCTTTTATATTTTTTCTAACTAAATTTTTTCTTTTTATTAAAAATAGTATGAACAATTCTATTTAATAATATATAATAATAATGTTATACTTAATAATACCAAACTAATTTCATATTATATAGTAGTCGAAACATTAAAAGATTTGATACTTATTTTTTGGTACATGTTTTTGGTCCTTCGTATTTTTACTTAATTACTGTTATTTATATATTAGCATTGTTTTACCAAAATACCCTTACTTTATATCTATCTATATTACCATATTAAAGCCAAATATTGAACGATATAAAAAATATATAATTATAAATAACTAATCAATTTTTCCTTTTTTATGTAAAGCATGTTATCTCTAATATTTTTTTCAATACCTAATCAATTTCCTTTTTCAGGTAAAATACATTTTCTTCTATATTTTTTCTAACTAAAATTTCTCTTCTTATTAAAAATTGTATGAGAAATTTTTTTCAAAAATATACAATAATAATGTTATAATTAATAATACTAAAGTAAGTTCCTATATCTATACTATTATATAATTAATTGGCCAATCAAAAACTAATTCTAAAGATATTCGATATTTTTGTTTAAAATCTTGTTTTCTTCAATAAATTCTCAATTTATTTGAGTTTTGTTAATGTTTCCTTGTGAGAGTTTAGTTTTAGTTTTTTTGTGTTTTGATATTCTCCATGGTCGAGATTATACATGAAGATTATTATGGGATCGCAACACAGAACAATTGAGTGAAAACAATTACATACATTCAAATTATCTTCAAATCATTTGGTTGCCTCTCCAGGAAGAAAGGATTCAACGGCTATATTCTTAAGCATCTGTCCAATTTCGATTGTATTTGTAGATGTCGTATGGCTTTTGAATAATGAGTTAATTTCTTTTTTTCGAAAAAAAAATTCTTTGATTATTATTAGATCATTAATTATTTTGCTAAAACTTTCGATGAAAAATGTATGAAGTTTGCTGGGTTGTTTCTCGAAAAATATTTCTAAATATTGTTAATATTTGTTTTTTTGTTATATTTATTTGAATTTATTTTCCAAATATTTTTGTGTTTTCTTTAAAAAAATCATTAATTTCTAAAAAATGATTTTCTCATCATTTTTATAACTTTTTTCTTAATAGCAAAATGACAGAGTTTTCCAAAAATCACTTTCCCAAATATTTCGAGATTTTTTTGGAAAATATATTCGAAAATTATTTGTTTTCGTGCATATAAAAGGAACTTGGTGTTTGAAACAATTTATCTAGTTAGAAACTCAAAATCAAGGCCTCATATTAATTAGAGTGTTCAAATAAATTATTTATAGTCCAATTCTAGACCTCCTAGCATAATGTGTATATGATAATTATATTAACTGACTAATTCTCTGGAATTATTAAGATCTTATAGATTATTGACCAACAAATTAGCTAGGATATTAGGTGTTAAATCAAATCAGAATTTGGCAGTTCATGCGGTTGAAAACAAGTGAGAATGTTTTGTCTTCTTGTCCTGGTTAGCTTGAAGATTGCAAAGATCTTTCTGGGGTTTTAATGGCTTATCTTTAAACATAAATAAAATGAACTAGTATTGCACTCTTTTGTTAACAAGTGGACATGCATGGTTAGCAGGTTGTTGGAGCATAAATAGTAGGAGGTTCGTTGTGCTTTAAGTTTTTTATTGTTTACCGTTTCAATATTCAATTTCTGAAATTTTATACACTTACGAACATTTCTTTTGCAAATATTTAAACTTCCGTTTTATCTTTACTGATATTCAAGTTTCCAACTTTTTGCTACTAAAATGATAATTGGGATAAGTTTTACATGGGGTTAATTATCTGATTGGTCACTGAAGTCAGCCTGAATTATCAAGTTGGTCATTGAACTCAAAACGGTCTCAATCAGGTCACTGAAGTTAGCCTGGATTATCAAATTGTTCATTTTTTGACGGAAATTACTGTCCGCAAAATTTTATCCGAAAAATCTCCACCAAATTTTGTAAAATTAAAGTGTGTTAATCTAGATGCTATAGGTCTCATAAAACTAGTTTAGATTTTCATTATGAGCTCTAGATTTATATGAATCGAAAATGAAAATTCAAGAACTAGAATTGTTCTTCTTCAAAAACTGAAATAAAACTTATCAATATTGTATCTATTTTGAAGAGAATAATCTGGGTAACACAAATGTGTTCTCGAATTTTTTAAATGTTAAGTGAATCTGCAATTATAAGCGTTTATGTCAATTTGCAGTCTGTTTCCGTCAAAAAAATGAAGACTATTTAACGAATCGTAAATTTATGTCGAGTAAGTGACCTGATTGAGACCGTTTTGAGTTCAGTGACTAACTTAATAATCCAGACTGACTTTAGTGACCAATCAGATAATTAACCCGTTTTACATATAACCGGTTCTCATCTTTTTGAAAGAAATCTAACGGATATCAAGCAAGATACGACGAATATGTCTAATTTGGTATCGACAATTACAAGTGAGTAATGTAGGAAATTAAACAAAATCTCGAAAAAAAGTTCAAAATGATTTGATAGTTATGAATTGATAAAATGAAAAATTTTACTTAATAGTTAAAAGGACATGGGTACATTTAAATGTACGTGAGATTTTGTTAAATAATCGACTCATCTAAAACTTTAAGGTGTTAGAGGGAGGTTTTATATGGATCTTATATTATAAGAGCTCATTTTTGGAGCATAACTTACCTATTAAATATTAAGAATATTGGAGGTCGCAGAGAGTTGAACCTGGAATCTCTGCGTGCCCGAGCTTTGATACCATGTTAAATAACCAACTCATCTAAAATCTTAAGGTGTTAGGGAAGCGGGCTTACCGTGCCCCTAGCATCCGGTTCGCCGATTTTCAATACTCATCTAAAATCTTAAGTTGTTAGGGAAGCGGACTTACCAGGATCATATCATATATTCAACATCCCCCTCACTCGAAGGCCCATTATTTGGATCAAAGAGTGGATCACTAGGTTGTTCATGCCTTTTTGGTCCTAGCGTCCGGTTCGCCGAGTTTCAATACTAGGTGGGAATCTCGTCCCTTTTTGGGACCACCATAGCACACAATTTCAATAAATGAGAATATTGGGGGGTAGGAAAGACTCGAACCTAAGACCTTCCACAATCAGAGCTCTGATACCATGTTAAGTTACCAGTTCTCCTAAAACCTCAAGGTGTTAGGGAAGCGGGCTTACCAGGATCATATCATATATTCAACATCCCCCACACTCGAAGGCCCATTATTTGGGTCAAAGAGTGTATCACTAGGTTGTTCGTGCCTTTTTGACTCTAGTGTTCGGTTCGCCGATTTTCAATACTAGGCAGAGATCTCTTCCCATTTGGGGACCACTATAGCAGAGAATATTGGGAGGTTTTAGATGAGTTGGTTACTTAACCTGGTATTAAAACTCAGGCACGTAGAGGTTCCAGGTTCGACTCTCTGCGATCCCCAATATCCTTCTTATATGAATCTTATATTATAATTTAATACTCCCCTCACTCGAAAACCCATTTCTGTAATTTAAATACGAAAAAATGTACTAAATGAACGAATGGGGGAATAAGACAGGCTGCAGCTGCTAGCAAACTTCCCGGGGACGTGGCTGTCGTGACCCATTTGGTTACATCAAAATTCCTTAATCCCCATTATATTAGCACATAGGATTTATTAGTGATAATTATAAAATATCTATTATCTATACTATCTATCTATACTATATTATTATAACCCAAATTGGTTGGTTAACACCTTCCCAAAATGTTTGTTAATACCATCCAAAAATGAAAAAATAAATTAAAATGCATATAAAATTTTATTTTACTTAATAACAAACTCTTTTAATTACACTTCAATTAATATTCAATTACATACTCTTTTAGTTACCCAACTTTTTTAGACTATTTCAACTACTTAGAAATCAAATATTTTCAAAATCAATTTAAATAATTTTAATATCATATATTTATTAACAAATTTACAGCAAATTATAAATCAACAAAGTGAAAAAAAAAACTATATAATAAACAATAAAAATGTCACACAATTACAAATTAATATTAAATTCTATTTTAGACAAATATTACATTAGGGATTATTATGGAATCATAATTTGAATATGATAATATCAACAAAAATTTGAATGTAAGTATATACATCCATATATATGTATATTATTATGACAAAATATAGTCATAATTCGAACAATATATCATATAATTATACAATTGTTATTTAATAAACTATAATATTATAAGCGAAACAAGGTATAATTAATTGGTTAGTTGGTTGGTTGGTTAACACCTTAACA
Organism: Saposhnikovia divaricata; assembly: GCA_036435485.1. Lineage (NCBI taxonomy): Eukaryota > Viridiplantae > Streptophyta > Magnoliopsida > Apiales > Apiaceae > Saposhnikovia > Saposhnikovia divaricata. The sequence goes on along the minus strand of CM071597.1, from coordinate 57,207,875 downwards.
AAAAGGTTTGTTAATACCTTCAAAAAATGAAAAAATAAATTAAAATGCATATAAAATTTTATTTACTTAATAACAAACTCCTTTAATTACACTTCAAGTAATATTCAATTTCATACTCTTTTAGTTACCCAACTTTTTTAGACTCTTTCAATTACTTAGAAATCAAATATTTTTAAAATCAATTTAAATAATTTTAATATCATATATTTATTAACAAATTTACAGGAAATTATAAATCAACAAAGTGAAAACAAACTAAAACTATATAATGAACAATAAAAATTTGGGCTTTTTTGAAAAATACGTAAGGATTTTAAACTTTTTTGAAAAATACTATTGCTTTAAAGTTTCTTTTTCAAAAATACGGATCAACTAAAATCAACCAGATGCAACTTTTTTGACAATTTAGTAAATCTGAAAGCAACCAGAATCAACTAATTGCAACTTAATTATTTCAACCCAAATCCATCAAAGCAACCCAAATCTACTGAAATCAACCAAACTCAACTTCATCCAATATAAAAATATATGACTGAGAAAACAGATCGGAGAATAGATCGAAGCTCGCCGGAATCCAAAAGATCGGAGAACATATTGGAGGTGGTGGGCTGCGGCCCTGATGATCAATAGAGATGAACGGATTAGACAAGTACTGAACATGTAATAATGTATCTATTCGCCTGCGACGCCATCATCTCCATCGGTGGCCGGAGAAGACGATGGGGGGCCGGAGAAGAAGGAGGTGGTCAGAGGTTGAGTCGCCGGAGAAGATGATGTCGGTACAGAGAATAATAGAGATGAAGTAGAGATGAGGTCGGGGAGTTGGAAGAAGAAGAAGAAGAAGGTGGTGTTACCGTATTTCTGCAAAACAAAAATGGTAATCGCGTAAAAAAGCAATTAATTGGCTAGAACCGTATTTTTGCAAAGTCAACTTAAAAATCCGGTAATCCCGGTAATTTCTCTAAAAATTTCACACAATTACAAATTAATATTAAATTCTATTTTAGACAAATATTATATTGTGGATTATTATGGAATCATAATTTGAATATGATAATATCAACAAAAATTGAATGTAAGTATATACATCCATATATATTTATATTATTATGACAAAATATAGTCATAATTCGAACAATATATCATATAATTATACAATTGTTATTTAATATACTTGATATGGGCTAAAAATAAGCCCTAAAGACACATTTAGTGTTGCATTAATTAGACCCGGTATGGTCCGAACGTGGGGCCCACCAACAGGGTCCAAAGTCCTATCTTTAATATTATTTTCGTAATTAATATTAGGGGTAATAAACAGCTCAGCAATAAGTGTCAGATAAGGACATTATCTCTACAAGACTTAGCCTCCAAGGCATCCAATTCGATATGGCAACAGACTCCTACAAGGAAGGAGTCTAGAACTTTCCTCAAGGAGGTGACTTATCTATTAAGTCTCCAACTCCTACCTTAATTCTAAGGCTTCTCAGCCTATATAAAGGGCCTGACCCCTCATTCTCAGAACTACGTTGGCTTGATTCTCTAGCAATACAGAGATACGTAGGCATCTTGTGAGGACCGATCAGTCTCGAACGCAAGAACAGCCATTAAAGCTTGAAGCTCACCATCCCTTGTATTTAATACATACAAACCCTAGCCGCAATTTACAAACCCTCGTTTTTATTCCACAACATTTGGCGCCGACTGTGGGGACGACAACATCAACCATGGTTCAAACACGAAGAACAACACCAGTTGCAACTGAGGCCATACCTCTCAGATCTGCTCCACCCATCACCGAACAGGTTCCCCCAGCATCAGGGGCGATTGCCCAACAAGCTCAGCCAGCATCAGGGGCGATCACCCAATCTCAAGTTTCTCAACAATCAGGGGCGATCCCCCACATTGAGAGTACATTACTTCCGATTACCCGTACAAGACGAGAAACCAATCCTCTTCAGATGGTGGTCTCTCCTCTGATTGATCCGAACAACCCATTGCATGGGGTCCAGATCCACACTACAGATCTCCCCGTGAGTACTAACCCGACATACGGGCTGCCTAATTATCCTCCTATCCAAGGGACAGGCCCAAGTGGTCACGCTTTGCAGATCCGAGATCGAGAGTATCACGATTATTCGGGTCCTTATACTGATGAAACCTCCTCCGACGATGAGGATGATGACCGTGATGAAGCCCCGAGGAGGCGACGTGCTAGTAGAGAACATCGAAGAAGGACTCAAGACGTCCGTGATGGACAATCTTTGACAACTGCTGAAAGGATCAAGGCTTATGAGGCCGAGATCTTAAAATTGAAGGAAGATATGGCAAGGGAACAGGCAAGACAGAGTCTAATTCGACCCCCTCCAATCTCAGGAAGGACTCCCGTTATAGATTTGGAGAGGTCCTCAAGAAGACAGAAGAGGGCTGATGTCCCAACAAGAGAAGCTATGAGGGTGGAAACCCCCAGGAGTAACCCCAAGGATCTCATGCCACTTGGAGATCCTGATGATCCCACACCCCCGTTTACTGAGGAGGTGATGAATGCTCATATTTCTAGGAAGTTTAAGATGCCGACAATTAAGGCTTATGATGGAACGGGTGATCCCGCAAATCACGTCAGGACGTTCTCAAACGCACTGCTACTGCAGCCTGCAAGTGATGCCCTAAAGTGCAGAGCGTTCCCCCAAACCTTGTCGGGCATGGCTCAGAGATGGTATAGCCGATTGCCTGCGAACTCTATTGGCTCTTTTAAGGAGTTGAGTGCCGCTTTCGTTAGCCAATTCATTAGCGGAAGGGTGCATGAGAAGAGCTCCGCATCTCTTATGTATGTAGTGCAAGGAAAGAATGAAAATCTGAGGGATTACCTCAAGCGATTCACTAAGGAGACCCTAAATATCACTGATTTGGAAAATAAGGTGGCAATGGTAGCCCTGGAACACGGAACCACTGACCTCTTCTTCAAGAGATCATTGGCGAAGCATCCCCCTGAGAACATGGCCGAGCTCCAACGAAGGGCTGATAAGTATATTAAAGCTGAGGATAGCTTGAAGAAAGAAACCACCGTAGGTGGAGGAGGAGGTAACAATGACTCCAAGAAGCGAAAGCAAGACCAGGACTATGATGATCAAGAGTATGATGCTAGGGACAAGTATCCCCGAACTAGCGAGGACTCCGACTCTGCCCCTAAGAAGAACCAAGGGTCAAGGTTCACTGAGTATGCAAGGTTGAATACTCCTAGGAGTCGAATCTTGTTGGACATTGAGAATGATAAGGATTTCAGATGGCCGAAGCCACTCAGGGGTGATCCCGCAAAGAGAAACCAGAATCAGTATTGCAGATTCCATAGAGACGTGGGGCATGACACTGACGATTGTAAGCAACTCAAAGATGAGATTGAGTTTTTGATCCGTAGAGGGAAGCTGAGGCACTTCACTAAGGGTGAAGACCGTGCTAATCAGAGAAGAGACTATAATAGAAGGGATGACGATCAAGATCGCAACCCACAGCCCCGAGGGCCAGTAATCAACATGATCTCAGGAGGCCCAACTGCGGCCGGGACAACTAGGAACTCTAGAAAGGCTTATGCCCGAGAGGTGTTGCACATCGTGGGAGAGGCCCCGAAGCGTGCAAAAACTGAGGTAGCGATTAGCTTTGATGACTCAGACTTGGAAGGGGTGAAGTTCCCCCATGATGACCCGTTGGTCATAACTCCTGTGATTGGAAACTCGGAGGTGAAGCGAGTCTTGATAGACAATGGAGCTTCCGTTGACATTCTGTTTCATGATGCGTTTGTGAAGATGGGATACACTGATTCTCAGTTGACCCCCAATAACATGCCTATATACGGATTTAATGGAGTAAAATCCAAAGTTGAAGGGACTATTCAGCTGCCTGTAACTATTGGGCAAGAGCCCAAGGAGGCCACTCAGATGTTGAACTTCCTGGTAATCAAGGCAGCTTCAACGTACAACGCTATCCTTGGAAGGACTGGACTTCATGCATTTAAGGCTATTGCCTCAACCTATCATGTGAAGATCAAGTTCCCTATCAGGAATGGTGTTGGAGAACATAAAGGTGATCAGAAGATGGCACGAAGCTGTTATGTAGCCTCGTTAAGGCCTGAAGGAGTCGGGGGGCAGGTCCTTCCGATTGAAGACATAGATGTCCACAGTGGTAAGGAACACAAAGAAAGGTCAGCAGGGGACATCACACAGAAGCCTCGGACAGCAATTGAGGCTAAAGCGTTAACTGACTTTGTGGTTGAGTGTACCATTGGCAACCAAGAAGTCGGGGGGCAGGAGGTAGTACCCCAAGCAGGAAGTGAACTTCAGAATAAGAATGAGGAGACCAGAAGGAGTGGTGGGTGCTCTATTTTGATGGAGCATCAAAAACAAAATCAAGTGGTGCAGGCCTAGTCTTGCAAAACCCCGATTGGGCTTAAGTTATTCTAGTAGAACTTAGCTTCATATTTATATAGTAGAAGTAGAAATAAGGTTCATTAAAACCATTGCAGAGCATGTTGCTCCGAGTAGGACAGTAGTACTCTATGTAAGGGTTGAACCCATTTCAAGTTATTAATGCAAGATTGTTTTCCATTCATTGATTGTGATTTTATTTATGTGCCAAGCACCTGATGTGTGAGTCAAAGAAGACCAAGTACCGAAAATAAAAGAATACACGAATGAAAACAAACGAATGCATACCTCGAATGGTAGAGTTAGGTTACAGTAGATAAGAGTTTAAGTCCTTGAAGGATCCTGGATAAAGACAAACGTTGAAGTCCTGATGGAACACCCGCTGAAGAAACATATTGCATAGCATGAAAGCCAATGGAAGGCTCATCAAGTGGGCAATCTAACTAAAAGAATTCGATGTTAAGCCTAGTACGGCCATCAAAGCTCAGGCTCTAGCTGACTTCGTGGTTGAATATACCATTGACAACCAAGAAGTCGGGGGGCAGGAGGTAATAGACCAGGAAGGTCGGCAAGGTGAGAAACCCCTGGAAGAGAAGAAGGAATATTGGATGCTCTATTTTGATGGGGCATCAAAAACAAAAAGCTCTAATTTCATGGGGCATCTAAAACAAAAACCAGTGGTGCAGGTTAAGTTCTGCAAAGCCCCGATGGGTTCACACTCGAGTATGCCTTGAAGATTGGACTTCCAAACAACCTGCAACGAGGCGGAGTATGAAGCTCTGATGGCCAGCCTTGGATTGACGAGAGCCCTGAGGGTGAAGAACCTGAAAGTTTGTGGAGACTCAAATCTGGTAGTCTCACAAGTCAATGGAGAGTTTGAGGCTAGAGAAAAGAATATGGCCAAACACTTAAGGATTGTGAAAGCCGTGATAGCCCCGCTCGATAAATGCCATGTTGAGTATATCCCAAGAGAGAAAAGAACATTAAGGCCGAAGCCCAGTCTAAGTATGGCTCTTCTGAGATAAAGAATTATGCAGAGAGCTTTTGCTTCCAGGTCTTGAAGACCCCACCATCGAATCAAAATTGGCAGCACCAGTTGATGTAAGCTGAAGGATAGACCCTCTTCGAGCTCATCTCGAGACTAGTTGGCTCCCTGATAATGCCTTGAAGGCACAGAAACAGTTAGTGAGAGTGTTGAGATGAGAGGTCTTTTGTCATTCCTTACTTAAAATCTTGAATCTCAAATCCCGACACAAAATTTTAACCTTGATGGCCAAAAAGGCTGTCTGCCTCCAATCAAATTTGTCATTTGAAGTTTAAGGACTTGAATCAAGAGCCTTCAATCGAATATAAACCAAAGCAAGGTCCTGTGAGCATAAGAAGAAGGTTGGAAACCTAGAATCAAGAAAAGAAGGTTAACAACCAGCCAAGACACACCGGACTTGAAGTCAAACGCTGAGGAGCAAGTGAACTCCCTGAACGATCAACTGAAAAGTAAGACCTCCTCCGTATGAAGCAAGGGGGGCAAGAACTAAGGGACTTCATCATTCCTACATCTTAGAATGAGAATCAAGGGAATCAAGGGTTGATAATAACCTTAAAACCAAGGTCTCAGCAAATAAGTTAAGGCCCGGAAGGTCACAAGTCAAGGTTCACGAAACCATTTAAGGCATAACAAACACCTCATATTGACCTGAAACCTCGTGTTGGTGATCCAGAACACCAACATCAACCTTAGAATCCAGGCCTTGTGTTATAAATCAAGGGCTAAGGAACTAAGTTGAAGCCTTAGAAGGCCAACAAAGCTATCAGATCCAACCTTGGATCAAGAGATTCGTGAACAACTCAAGAATGAGTAACTGAATCAACATTCCAACAAGGTGGATGAAAGGTTCAAAGTAATTCTATGTAAGATTAGGCAAGCATGAAACCTTTGAAAGGATTTTGAAGCTTTCTCGTGGAAGGTTTGGAAACCCATTTACTATGTCACCAAGGTGCTTCATGAAGCTGACCTGAATCACTCCGCTATAGAGAAGTTTGCTTTAGGCACGGTCATGGGCTCAAGAAAATTGAGACCTTACTTTTTAGTCACGTAAAATCGAGGTCTTGACAGACCAAGCCATTAAAAGGCCATTAATTCGACCAGAATCCTGGTCGAAATGACCAAGAATCCTGGTCGAAAAATTGTTCGACTGAGCCACGAAAAAGGCCATTAATTCGACCAGAATCCTGGTCGAAATGACCAAGAATCCTGGTCGAAAAACTCTTCGACGAGGCCACGAATTTGGCCCTTAATTCGACCAGAATCCTGGTCGAAATGACTAGGAATTCTGATCGAAAATTCGTTCGACCAGAAGAAATTTTGGACCCTTAATTCGACCTGAATCCTGGTCGAAACGACCAGGAATCCTGGTCGAAAATCCGTTCGACCAGGAGAAAATTGAGACCTTATTTCGACCAGAATCCTGGTCGAAACGACCAAGAATCCTGGTCGAAAATTCGTTCGACCAGGAGAAATTTTGGACCCTTATTTCGACCAGAATCCTGGTCGAAACGACCAGGAATCCTGGTCGAAAATCCGTTCGACCAGGAGAAAATTAAGACCTTATTTCGACCAGCTCGACCCCAGCCAGGGGCTCTGCCCCTTGGACCCCGCCAGGGGCTGCCGCCCCTTGGACCCCGCCCGGGGGCTGCTGCCCCCGGACCCCCGCTAGTGCCGTTTAGCACCGTTTAGAATCGCTTAACATTGTTTAAGTGTCGTTCAAGGCTCGTTAGTGCCGATAAGAACCGATTAAGTGCCGATAGCACCGTCAATGCCGATAAGCACCGATTAAGTGCCGATTAACACCGTTAGTGCCGATAAGCACCGATTAAGTGCCGATTAACACCGTTAGTGCCGGTAAGCACCGATTAAGTGCCGATTAGCACCGTTAGTGCCGATAAGCACCGTTCAGTGTCGTTTAATGCCGGTTGGCGTCACTTAAACGTTTTTTAAGTGTCGTTTAAGGCAAGTTAGTACCGTTTAGTGCCGTTTTATGCCGCTCAACGTCGTTTAAACATTGTTTAAATGTCGTTAAGGCTGATTAGTGCCGATTAACATCGAATTAACATTGTCGTAAACGCGTCGGTCGCTCCACGCTTTACATAAAGACACTACTCGTGAAACACTAGTGCATAAAGATGAACCCTGACCCGAGTCTTGGAAAGGACCGTTAAAACTTCAAGGAAAACCTGATCAGTTTTCCTAGAAGTTGGGGGGCAAATGATATGGGCTAAAAATAAGCCCAAAGACACATTTAGTGTTGCATTAATTAGACCCGGTATGGTCCGAACGTGGGGCCCACCAACAGGGTCCAAAGTCCTATCTTTAATATTATTTTCGTAATTAATATTAGGGGTAATAAACAGCTCAGCAATAAGTGTCAGATAAGGACATTATCTCTACAAGACTTAGCCTCCAAGGCATCCAATTCGATATGGCAACAGACTCCTACAAGGAAGGAGTCTAGAACTTTCCTCAAGGAGGTGACTTATCTATTAAGTCTCCAACTCCTACCTTAATTCTAAGGCTTCTCAGCCTATATAAAGGGCCTGACCCCTCATTCTCAGAACTACGTTGGCTTGATTCTCTAGCAATACAGAGATACGTAGGCATCTTGTGAGGACCGATCAGTCTCGAACGCAAGAACAGCTATTAAAGCTTGAAGCTCACCATCCCTTGTATTTAATACATACAAACCCTAGCCGCAATTTACAAACCCTCGTTTTTATTCCACAACAATACTATACTATTATAAGCGAAACAAGGTATAATTGGTTGGTTCGTAAACACTTTCACAAAAAAGTTTGTTAATACCTTCCAAAAATGAAAAAATAAATTAAAATGCATGTAAAATTTTATTTTACTTAATAACAAACACTTTTAATTACACTCCAATTAATATTCAATTATGTACTCTTTTAGTTACCCAACTTTTTAAGACTCTTTCAATTACTTAGAAATCAAATATTTTCAAAATTAATTTAAATAATTTTAATATCATATATTTATTAACAAATTTACAACAAATTATAAATAAATAAAGTGAAAATAAACTAAAATTATATAATAAACAATAATAATTTCACACAATTACAATTTATTATTAAATTCTATTTTAGACAAATATTACATTAGGGATTACTATGGAATCATATTTTGAATATGATAATATCAACAAAAATTTGAATGTAAGTATATACGTGCATTTATATTTATATTATTATGACAAAATATAGTCATAATTTGAACAATATATCATATAATTATACAATTGTTATTTAATATACTATACTATTATAAGTGAAACAAAGGTATAATTTGTTGGTTAACACCTTCCCAAAAAGGTTTGTTAATACCTTCCAAAAATGAAAAAATAAATTAAAATGCATATAAAATTTTATTTTACTTAATAACAAATTCTTTTAATTACATTCCAATAAATATTCAATTTTATACTCTTTTAGTTACCCAACTTTTTTAGATTCTTTCAATTACTTAGAAATCAAATATTTTTAAAATAAATTTTAATAATTTTAATATCATATATTTATTAACAAATTTACAGCAAATTATAAATCAACAAAGTGAAAACAAACTAAAACTATATAATAAACAATAAAATTTTCACACAATTACAGATTAATATTAAATTCTATGTTAGACAAATATTACATTAGGGATTATTACGGAATCATAATTTGAATATGATAATATCAACAAAAATTTGAATGTAAATATATAAATCCATATATATTTATATTATTATGAAAAAATATAGTCATAATTCGAACAATATACCATATAATTATACAATTGTTATTTAAAATACTATACTATTATAAGCGAAACAAGGTATAATTGGTTGGTTGGTTGGTAAACACCTTCCCAAAAAAGTTTGTTAATACCTTCTAAAAATGAAAAAATTAATTAAAATGCATATAAAATTTTATTTTACTTAATAACAAACTCTTTTAATTAACTCTAATTAATATTCAATAATGTATTCTTTTAATTAACCAACTTTTTTAGACTCTTTCATTATTTAGAAATCAAATATTTTCAAAATCAATTTAAATAATTTTAATATCGTATATTTATTAACCAATTTACAACAAATTATAAATCAACAAAGTGAAAAAAACTAAAACTATATAATAAACAATAAAAATTTCACACAATTCCAAATTAATATTAAATTCTATTTTAGAAAAATATTACATTAGGGATTATTATGGAATCATAATTTGAATATGATAATATCAACAAAAATTTGAATGTAAGTATATACATCCATTTATATTTATATTAATATGACAAAATATAGTCATAATACGAACAATATATCTTATGATTATACAATTGTTATGTAATACTATATATATTATGCCAATGTTATTTTAAGTAATATATATGAGATATATAATTATGTATATTTTTTTTTTACAAACAAGAAGATCTTATTAATACTTAAACATTGAAACCCAGCCGGGACAAACCCCCAAACTGTCAACTACAACCTGATTGTGAAACAAAAAGCGAACTAAACAAATAGCCATTTTGTTTTCAGATTGTTTAACACATAGAATATAAATATTCTTGATAATAAAAATGATTACAAAGGTTTCTTGATAAATGGATTTTATATCCATTTAGAGCCTTCTAATTCGGCTTAAATTGATTGCTTTGGCCTCAAGTTTGTGGTAGTTTTGATGTGTTTTGGTTAATTGTGCAGGGTTGAAGAAATGTCGATTAAAGGTGTAGTTTCCGTCGTTATTTGGAGTTAATTTATGATATGGAATGAAGAATGGAGGCTAAGGTCAACTACCAAGAAGTATACAAGTCATTAAGGATGAAAGACGGAAGCTCATGCAAAAGGAACGGAAGAAAAAGCTTAAAAATCGAAAAAAAATCAATTTTCGCAGATCGGGACCAAGCCGGAAGCCCCAATTGGCACCCCAGCCTTGTTTTATGCAGTTTGGACCGGCGCTCCAGGCCCAATCGGCGCCCCTGGCGCTGCGGCGTGCGGGTGAAAAATCAGCCAGAATTTTTGATTTTGTTTTGGCCATATCTTGAGTTCTAGAAGTCCGTTTTGGACGATCTTACAGTCCACGCGAAGCTAACGAGATTCTCTATCATTCTAAAGTGGTCCAGATGTCCACTTACAACTGGAACAACTCAGAAATATTGAAGAAAAGTCAGCTACGAATTTTCCTTAAAAACAGAATCAGTTTAAAAACGTATTATGTGACGAACTGCAGAAATTCAACTTTGACAAGGAAATTGCTATAATTCCTACTTCCAATAAGTATGGTAATTGCTTTGGGCGGCTAGAACATTCCAGAATCAGATCTACACATGGAATTTGCAATTTTATTCTCATTCAAGAACGGAAATTGTCAATCTTCTATTCCAACTCTAAAAAGGCAATTGCTTGGTGGACAAGACTTCTAGAGCCTATATAAACACATCCTACCATTGTAATTTAACAGACCATTACATATCAATTACTTAGTTTTATTTGTATATTTTCATACTTTCTTTTTATCATGGTTTCATCAGATCCCATGATGACGAGAGGTTCGATTATGAACTAATCGCTGTCATGGGATTCTAACGGATTTATTTATGGAGCTTAGTATTTTGATGCTTTAAAGATCTGTGTGTGATGTATATTTGATATCCTCGTATGGTTATGCTTAATTGATAGATGCGTCACGAACATCTAATTTGTTAATCTCTTGTGAAGTGAAAGTGGATCTTGAGATTTAGAACTTGCCATGCTAGCATAGGTTCATGATTGTTTATCAACATGATTAGTAGTATGAGATGAAAATACTTATATTGCCCTGTGTGATCTTTATGGATAACTTGCTCTTCAACCGTTATGTTTTCAAATTCTATAGACATATAGGGTCTAAGCATAATTGGTGTCTATTCATCTTATATCTCTTTTATGGATGTATGTTTAGTTTGGTATACGTATGCTGACAGGTAGCGTGTACTTGTTTCGTGTTATCCGATCAGATATCATAACCATTGCATATAGTGATTAAAGGCGTCAGATCTAAGCGAAGTATTTAATGAAGTTAGGATTCCATGTTACTCTTGTAGACGTAATTCGATTCCAATTCTTGTTAGTTAGTTAATTCTTAGTTGTTAATTTACTTTCTAGTTAATTTAGTTAATTAAACCCAATTTGTTTTTTGTCTTAGCAGTGAGTAATAACCATACATTGTTGCATAGGTACAATAATTGAATTAAAACCATAACCAGATCTCTGTGGGAACAAACTCGACTTATTCATATATTACTTGTGACCACGTACGCTTACGTGTTTTAGTGCAAACAAGTTTTTGGCGCCGCTGCCGGGGATCATCGGTGTTTTATTTTTGGTTTATGTGCTTGTCAATAGTGGTCGTTAGAGTTCACTGACTCGGATTTGTTTTTCTTACCTATTTTGTAGTTTGGTGAGTTTCAGGTACTTGAGTGTTTGAAGATGGCATGCGAGGAGTTGCCATGGTGGGCATATTCAAGGACATCCATGCCTCAGCAATGTGAGCGGTGTTTGGGCTTTCATGATCCCTCACAATATTGTTACCACGAAGAAGTTGATCCATATGTCACTTATGAGGAACAACCATATTTTCAATACCATCCTCAACAGTACCAGCAAGATGTTCCAGATATGTCATATTTCTTTGGAAGTGAAGAGTTTCAACATCAGCAACCTACTCCTACTTTTCAGTCAGATGAGGTTGTTACTATGGAGGAGCTTAGGATGCTTGTAAAGAGTAATGAGGAGTCTATCAATTCTTTGGAGACACTAGTTGCTCAAGCTGTGAGATCATTGGAACAAGAGACTCTGGAGGAGAATAGGATGCGTGTAAAGAGTAACGAGGCGTCTATCAAATCTTTGGAAACAATAGTTGCTCAAGTTAGGAGTGCCTTGGAACAAGAGAATCAGCAATTCATACCAGAGGCAATTTCAGAAGATAACGGTGACTTGGAGCAAGGTACTGCATGCTTAATTGAAGAAGACAAATTCCAAGGTGAGGTGAGCGTTCACAAGCCATGTGAGGAATTTGATCAAGCTAGTGAGGTGGATGATTTGGAAAGGGCACAATTCGGGACAGACACTGATGAGCTACACAAATTTCAAGAATTGGTATGTGCGTACCAAGAGGACACTGATGAGCTACGCAAATTTCAAGAATTGGTATGTGCGTTCCAAGAGGCTGATGATCATGGGACAGATGCAGGTCTTCTACTTGTCTCAAAGTTTAAAGATGGAGGTAGCGCATTAGAGCCAATGAAGGAAGTTCTCTTTGAGGAACCAAAGGCTTCAGTAACTTACATTTATCCTCCTCCATTATATTCAAGCAAAGCCCGCGAGTGTGTGTTGTTCTACAAATTGACAGATTTTGGGTCAGCAGATGAAGGCATTGGAATAGGACATATTTGTTATACGAATAGGCCAAGCGAGGATAAGGGGCAGAAAGTGTGCCGCCGTGATGATGATGAAGTTTCACGAAGAGATGACCAGGCAAACTATTATCATCCTTAAAGGAGGCTTGGAAGTAACTGAAGGAATTTACGAATGAGCGGAAGCGCAAATAACAATTATTTCCGTAAAAACCGTGTATCGCACATATAGAAAATCATGTAAAAATGAATAAACGAGGAATCGTGATCATACCTTGAAAAATCGAAGCTTTATAAAATGGTTTCTCGCAGTTGCTTCTCAGAGTGTGAAGCACTCTACCGGTATCCACCAAGATAAATTTCTTCGATGAAGCTTTTTATAAAAACAAGGTTTTATAAAAATGGAGGTTTGAGAGAGAGAGAGAGATGAAGAAGATGGAGGCTTTAAGTTTTTCACAAAAACCAAGTGTCTCATACTCTTCTCATCTCATTCTATTTATAGGGCACATGTAGGGTTTTCACAATTAATATATCATTATATATTAATATATAAATCCTACACTTTATCTTATAAAATGTTAAATAATAATTAAAACAATTTTAATCATTATTAAAACAACTTGCTCTCTCAAAATACCTTCATCAATAAATTAATCTTTTTATGGTGTGACCCTGTAGGTTCAATATTAAGCCGGTAGTAGAAATAAATAATAATAAACCTTTTATTTATTATTTATATGAATTCTAAAATTCATTAAATATAATTAACTGATTAATTATATTTATTCTACATCGTGAGTGATGCTTCTCAACATATCGCGACTATCCGGATAATATGAATTCACTGCTTAGAATACCAAGAACCTGTCAGTGACTAGTTACCGTACAATCAATTCCTTCTACCCTACAATATCCCGATTAAATACAAGGCATGGATCTCGTGTCAGGCCTATCAAATTTAATCATATGATTTCTTATTCATAACGCAAAGTTCATATTAATGCAAATTAGAAACTCCTTTCTAATTTCATACACTCTGGCCAGAGATTCCAGAACTCGCATACTAAGAATAACATAGGATATTCACTTCCTTACTGGAAGGGGTAGATTCTTTATTGATCGTTAACTATCTCCATACATAAATCCCTGTACCCAGAATAGACCTAATGGATGTCCTTGAGACTAAGGACTAAACCAAAGCACAGTTCATTATATACAAGATTACTCTAACGATCTCAAGTCTAAGGACACTTGTACAACTATCACTCAGTGAATAACTATTGACACGTGAGTAAACTCCATTAGTTGTCCAACTTATCGAGTCATGTTCAGTGAACTTATTCCCTAATAAGCACCTACATACTAGCTATAGTGTCACCACACAAATGCCTATGAGAACAGACATCCTCCTGACGGGAGCAAGCATAATATGTACCGATCTTTGCGGATTCACTAACTTCCGATTAGTTATCCTATGATCAGGAACTGTTTAAGTCTAGAGTTATCATCTTCTAGATCTCACTATTATAATCTCATTATAATTATAGAAGCTTTACTCTAAACTATGGAACATCTTATTTAAAACACTTTAAACAGATAATGCCCGTAATAAAATCAAAACAAGTCTTTTATTATTATTAATGAAATCAAACAAGAATACATGAAAGTTCTTCCTAACTCATCATACATGATTGGATTTAGGACAAACACTTTCAATCTCCCACTTGAACTAAAGCCAATCACCCTGGTATCTAATACCCATCTTCTCTTTATGACGATCAAAGTGAATCTGAGACAATGACTTTGTGAGTGGGTCTGCTATGTTGTTATGTGTGTCAACTCTCTCAACCTTGACATCTCCCCTTTCAATGGTCTCCCTAATCAAATGAAAGCGCCGCAAAACATGTTTGGAATTTTTATGAGACCTAGGTTCCTTGGCTTGTGCTATTGCTGCATTGTTATCACAATACAACACAATAGGCTCTTCAATGCTTGGAACAACTCCCAACTCAGAAACAAATTTCCTCATCCAAACGGATTCTTTTGCAGCCTCACTTGCAGCTATATACTCTGCTTCCGCTGTGGAGTCAGCCGTTGTCGACTGTTTGGAACTCTTCCAACTAATCGCACCACCATTCAAAGTAAACACATACCCTGACATGGATTTGCTATCACTTTCTGATTGAAAACTAGAGTCAGTATAACCCTCTATTTTCAATTCAGATCCACCAAAAACAAGAAAAATATCCTTAGTCCTTCGCAAGTACTTAAGGATGTTCTTCACTGCTTTCCAGTGGTCTTCACCTGGATTGGACTGATATCTGCTTGTCACACTGACTGAATAAGCAACATCAGGCCTAGTACATAACATCGCGTACATGATAGATCCTATTGCTGAAGCATAAGGAATCTTACTCATGCGCTCTCTTTCCTCAGGTGTCTTAGGAGACATCTTTTCGGAAAGGGATACTCCATGGCTCATCGGTATGAGACCTCTCTTGGAGTTTTCCATGCTAAACCTTTTAAGCACTTTCTCGATGTATGTACCCTGGGTAAGACCTATCATTCTTCTAGATCTATCTCTATAGATCTTCATACCGAGAATGTAGGATGCTTCACCCAAGTCCTTCATAGTGAAGTTCTTTGATAACCACACTTTGACTGATTGCAGCATCGGTATATCATTTCCTATAAGAAGTATGTCATCCACATACAATACAAGAAATGTTACCGCGCTCCCACTAACCTTCTTGTAGACACATGGTTCATCTATGTTCTTGATAAAATCAAACTCTTTGATTGTCTCATCAAAACGAATGTTCCATCTACGAGAAGCTTGCTTTAATCCATATATGGTCCTTAGCAGCTTACACACTAGGTGTTCATTCCCTTTAGAAACAAACCCCTCTGGCTGTGTCATATACACTTCCTCTTCAAGTTTCCCATTGAGGAAGGCCGTTTTCACGTCCATTTGCCAGATCTCATAGTCGTAGTAAGCAGCAATCGCAAGCAAAATCCGAATTGATTTTAACAGGGCTACAGGCGAAAAAGTTTCATCAAAGTCAATCCCTTGCCTTTGTCTGAATCCTTTTGCCACGAGCCTGGCCTTATAGGTCTCCACCTGGCCATCTGCTCCAATCTTTCTTTTGTATACCCATTTGCATCCAATAGGATTCACATCCTCTGGTGCTTCAACCAAAGTCCATACTTGGTTGGCATACATAGAATCCATTTTGGATTTCATGGCACTCTGCCATTTCTCTGAGTCAACACTACTCATAGCTTCATTATAGGTCATAGGGTCGTCATCATCAACGATTGATAACTCATTGTCATTCTCAATGACAAGGCCATAATACCTCTCAGGTTGGCGAGACACTCTTTCTGACCTACGAATGGGCTGTACCACAGAAGGTTGTTCAGTTTGAACAGATGTTTCCTCTTGAACCGTAGTAGTTTGTGCTTCTTGAACTTCATTAAGTTCTATTTTGCTCCCACTGTTTCCTTCTAGGATAAACTGTTTTTCCAAGAAGGTAGCATGTCTGGAGACAAATACACTATGATTGGTGTAGAAGTAATACCCTAAAGTTTCTTTAGGATATCCCATAAAACTACATTTCACGGATCGAGATTCCAGCTTATCAGGGTCAACTTTCTTGACATAAGCCGGACATCCCCAAATCTTAACGTGTTTAAGACTCGGTTTCCTTTCTTTCCATATCTCATATGGAGTTTGAGGAACAGATTTGGAAGGCACCTTATTCAGTAAATATGCTGAGGTTTCCAATGCATAACCCCAAAGGAATACTGGAAGATTTGCATAGCTCATCATGGACCGAACCATGTCTAACAAAGTTCGATTTCTCCTTTCAGATACTCCATTCAACTGTGGAGTATATGGAGGAGTCCACTGAGAGACTATACCATTTTCTTTGAGATAATCTAGAAATTCTCCACTCAAGTATTCACCACCTCGATCTGATCGAAGAGTTTTAATACTACGTTTGGTTTGTTTCTCCACTTCATTCTTATATTCTTTGAACTTTTCAAAGGCCTCAGACTTGTGTTTCATCAAATACACATATCCGAATCTAGATCGATCATCTATGAAAGTAATGAAGTACGAAAATCCGCCCATGGCTTGCGTAGACATCGGTCCACATACATCTGTGTGTACCAGTCCTAGCAATTCTGCAGCCCTCTCTCCATGTCCACTAAATGGAGATTTGGTCATTTTACCCAATAGACAAGACTCGCATGTAGGATATGATTCAAAATCAAAGGGGTCAAGTAACCCTTCCTTATGCAATGTCCGCAGTCTATTTTCACTAATATGACCAAGTCTGCAGTGCCACAAATAGGTGAGATTTTCATCATCTCTTTTCCTTTTATTAGTATGTTCAATTTGTAGTAAATCATGCTCTATGTCACACACATATAGACCATTATTTAAAATACCACTACCATAAAGAACATTATCTCTAAGAATTGAACATTCATTATTCTTAATAACAAACGAAAATCCATCCAAGTCTAACATGGGAATAGAAATAATATTCCTCACAATCGAGGGAACAAAATAACAATTATTTAAAACAATAGTCTTGCCCGTAGGCATATGTAAATCAAACGATCCTACAGATTCAGCAGCAACTCTTGCTCCATTTCCCATCCGTAGAATCACCTCCTCTTCCTCGAGAGTCCTACTTCTCCTTAGTCCCTGCAACGAATTGCAAATGTGAGAACCACAGGCGGTATCTAATACCCAAGTAGAATTTTGATTTATTGACATATTCACTTCAATCATGAACATACCTGAACCAGAAGCGACAGTCTCACTATCTTTCTTCTTTTTCATTTCTGCAAGGTAAACCTTGCAGTTCCTCTTCCAGTGCCCCACCTTGTTACAGTGAAAGCAAACAGCTTTGCTCTTGGGGTCTTCAGCTTTTTGTGGAACCGGCTTTTTCTCACCAACTTTCTTCTTCTTGGAAGGGTTCTTCTTCCTTTTTTTAGGATTGGAACCCTCACCAATTAGAAGAACAGAACTCTTCTTAGAGGGAAAATTCGATTCCGCAGTCTTCAACATGTTGTGGAGTTCAGCCAGGCTGACGTCGAACTTATTCATGTGAAAGTTCACAACAAACTGCGAAAATGAACCCGGAAGTGATTGCAAGACCAAGTCTTGAGTCAGTTCCCTATCCATGACAAAACCAAGTTGCCCAAGACGTTCAATCAAATTGATCATCTTAAGTACATGGTCATTCACGGATGATCCCTCAGACATCCTACAACGGAACAGCTCCTTCGATATCTCATATCGAGCTGTCCTCCCTGCCACATCATACAACTCTTGCAGATGCTCTAGGATAGTGTGAGCATCCATAAGCTCATGTTGCTTCTGTAGCTCATCGTTCATGGAAGCTAGCATGATACATTGAGCAACATTAGCATCATCTATCCACTTACGATACACAACATGTTCATCATTATGTGCATCGTCAGCAGGTGCAGCAGGCTTAGGTGAGTCAAGCACATATTCCAGCTTCTCAACCCTGAGAACAATTCTCAAGTTTCGAAGCCAGTTAGCAAAATTCGGACCAGTCAATTTGTGAGCATCTAGTATGCTCCGGAGTGATAGTGCACCAGACATAGTGTATATAGTAAATCTGTAAATGATAAACACATAACAACACTTAGAAAATATTCAATTTCATTTTAAAAACACTATATGAATCGGGTCTTTATTCATAAGTGACTCCCACTAGTTTATCTAATTTATTCAACCCCCTTAAGTGAAAAATTAAGCATTCATAATGCTAGTGGGAATAGGGATCCTATATTCCATCACACAACCTCGGCTGTGGCACGAAACGCCATGTGATGTTCAATAGGCAGACAACTCTTGTCAATTACATCTCATGTTATTCCCTAATAAAACTTTAGCCTCTTGAATAATTGAGTCACGGCTGTGGCACGACAAACTCAATATTCTAAGTCAAGTCTAACCCAACATTCCGTACAACTGAATCAGTCTCCAACGGCCCACGGCTGTAGCACGTAACGACCATTAGATTCTAATTCATTGTACACATCTCTATGTAATAGACAAGTATTTCTTATTTCAAAATCAAAGCCCTCGGCTGTAGCACGAAACGACAATGATTCAAAAATAAGAACTACTTTCTACCATGTTGGAAGGCTATGACCGACACAAGCCCGTTGTGTCATTGGCCAATTACTACTTGATATTATTTAATTTTAGAGGGATTATATTATGTTACAATCATAATCATATTATAAAGAGATTCTTCCTTTTAAATTAAATATTTCAAATCAATAATCGATAATTGGATGATTCCCAGATCGGGGGGAGCATTGTCAAGAGGCGTCACTTAATACCCCTTTCTTACAGATCGAAATCCGTTTTTGACAGAATCATCCATTCTCTCAATATTGAAAATTCATATTTAATTACGTGTTTCACAAACACAAGAATCTCATGATTGTATTCATAATATTATTATTAAGGCAAGAAACGATTCCTATTTCTAGATTTTCTAGAGCACGCCTTATTTTGATTTAAGTTCACCTAAATCTATCATCGCATGGTAAACATAGGCATATATCACATATATAAAAATAAATCAATAAGTAAGCATGCAAGCAATATCATGTCACACATTGATATATTGATGTATGGATTTATTATAGTATTTAAAAGCAATTAATCCAATTAAAACATGCTTTAAAAAACACTTCCGGAAATATAAATAATTCAAAATTATTATATAAAAAATATTTGACCACTCCATTAGATCCGTCTCGGAAAAACGAATCCAACGATATATCGCACGCCCAAAACGGAGTTACGAAACTCCCAATAAATCAAATTTATTGTGGACAGAAAGGCAGTAACGCATTCCGGGAATGCGTTACAAGCATTTAAAGCCATTAAATGCTGTAACGCATCCTGAATTCGCGCAACACCATGTCACGCATTTCGGAAATGCGTGACCCCCCCCCCCCCCCCCCGCGTTTGCGCTGCACGCACGTCAGACAGCGTACAGCCGACAGCAGTTTTTTTTTTTTTTTTTTTTTTTTTTCGACCGTTGCTGTTAGTAACGTTGCAGCAGTTTGTAACTCCCTTACATTAAACACACTAACTCCCCTTTTACTAACAATAACTATTATTATTAATATCCTTTTAATTTTAATATTAATAAATTAATTAACAATTAATTAATAAATTAATAAAAAATTATCAAGACATGATTTCTGAAAATCATGAGCAGCAAAAATTATCAGGTGGTTAGGGGTCCTTGTGCAATATTTTTAATCATAATATTTTCACATAAGAGCTAGGTTCTTGCATATAGAGAGTCATATAAAAATTTCAGATTTTTTTTTTATGCATGTATGGATTTATTATGATTTTTGTAAGTTTATTATGATTTTTGCATATACCATTGAAGGAATTTACGAATGAGCGGAAGCGCAAATAACAATTATTTCCGTAAAAACCGTGTATCGCACATATAGAAAATCATGTAAAAATGAATAAACGAGGAATCGTGATCATACCTTGAAAAATCGAAGCTTTATAAAATGGTTTCTCGCAGTTGCTTCTCAGAGTGTGAAGCACTCTACCGGTATCCACCAAGATAAATTTCTTCGATGAAGCTTTTTATAAAAACAAGGTTTTATAAAAATGGAGGTTTGAGAGAGAGAGAGAGATGAAGAAGATGGAGGCTTTAAGTTTTTCACAAAAACCAAGTGTCTCATACTCTTCTCATCTCATTCTATTTATAGGGCACATGTAGGGTTTTCACAATTAATATATCATTATATATTAATATATAAATCCTACACTTTATCTTATAAAATGTTAAATAATAATTAAAACAATTTTAATCATTATTAAAACAACTTGCTCTCTCAAAATACCTTCATCAATAAATTAATCTTTTTATGGTGTGACCCTGTAGGTTCAATATTAAGCTGGTAGTAGAAATAAATAATAATAAACCTTTTATTTATTATTTATATGAATTCTAAAATTCATTAAATATAATTAACTGATTAATTATATTTATTCTACATCGTGAGTGATGCTTCTCAACATATCGCGACTATCCGGATAATATGAATTCACTGCTTAGAATACCAAGAACCTGTCAGTGACTAGTTACCGTACAATCAATTCCTTCTACCCTACAATATCCCGATTAAATACAAGGCATGGATCTCGTGTCAGGCCTATCAAATTTAATCATATGATTTCTTATTCATAACGCAAAGTTCATATTAATGCAAATTAGAAACTCCTTTCTAATTTCATACACTCTGGCCAGAGATTCCAGAACTCGCATACTAAGAATAACATAGGATATTCACTTCCTTACTGGAAGGGGTAGATTCTTTATTGATCGTTAACTATCTCCATACATAAATCCCTGTACCCAGAATAGACCTAATGGATGTCCTTGAGACTAAGGACTAAACCAAAGCACAGTTCATTATATACAAGATTACTCTAACGATCTCAAGTCTAAGGACACTTGTACAACTATCACTCAGTGAATAACTATTGACACGTGAGTAAACTCCATTAGTTGTCCAACTTATCGAGTCATGTTCAGTGAACTTATTCCCTAATAAGCACCTACATACTAGCTATAGTGTCACCACACAAATGCCTATGAGAACAGACATCCTCCTGACGGGAGCAAGCATAATATGTACCGATCTTTGCGGATTCACTAACTTCCGATTAGTTATCCTATGATCAGGAACTGTTTAAGTCTAGAGTTATCATCTTCTAGATCTCACTATTATAATCTCATTATAATTATAGAAGCTTTACTCTAAACTATGGAACATCTTATTTAAAACACTTTAAACAGATAATGCCCGTAATAAAATCAAAACAAGTCTTTTATTATTATTAATGAAATCAAACAAGAATACATGAAAGTTCTTCCTAACTCATCATACATGATTGGATTTAGGACAAACACTTTCAGTAACGTCAAGCTATTGACGTTAAAGAAGCGCTTCTTGGGAGGCAACCCAAGGTATGTTTTCTACTTTCCCTCGTATTTACTTCCATTCAATGAAGACATTGAATATTTTAAGTTTGGGGTGGTTTGAGGGATAAGTAGTGTATATATATATATATATGATTGTTAGTCATTATGTTCATGTAGGATTTCATGCTTTGCATATTAGTATTAGTAAATTATGCATTTATGTTCGTGATATCTACGTTTGTTTTATATAAGACATTTTGTTTTTATATATCATGTGAGTTCATAATAGTTTGCATTTGCACCCATGCTTGATAAGAATTTTGTGTTGTTGACGCTTTTGTTGAGAAGTGGTATGCTTTGTTCTTGTGCACACACATACACTATTAAGTTGAAGCTAGTAGACTTATTGAATGTTGTGAGTAATTAGAAGGACATGAATATGTGCAAGTTGATTTAGTTTGCATTCTTTGAATACAACTAGGTACATTAGAGAGATTTTTGCTTGGGATTGAGTATGTTTTTCCCGCCAAGTGAGCTTTTGAGCCATATTGCATTTGTTGCAAAATTATTCGTTTGCTTGAGTGTCCACAGATTGTTTCCATTGCTAGCAGTTGTTTGAGGTCTTTCTTGAAATGCATGACATTATTTGACGATTAAAATGATAAAGGCATTTAGGATTAACCGCATATTTTCCCATATTACCATACCATGTTTACATGATCAATTAGTTAACCCGTTGAGCTTAATCCTATTTTTTCGGTGACATACCACATTACTTGCCTAGACCTTTTTCTTGTATTGGACTTACATTAATTTGAACCCACATTGTCAAAGGCTAGTAGGGTGCTTAAGGGAGTAATAAGGTGTGCAAGGAGGGGTTTATTGTTGGTCATAATTTTGGGGGAAATATTGAAATTTGGGTTTGGTTGTTGCTTGATAGTCGGCATGTGTAATAAAATCGTGGGATCATTGTTATTGTCTATATTATTGTTGCTTTAGCTCTCGAAAAAAAAATAGAAAAAAAAAAAAAGAAAAAAAAGTTATATTATGAGAGCATATTTGTGTTATTGTGATCCTACTTTAGTCGACTAGTCGAGTGTTTTGTTGGAAGAAAAATAGTAAAAGTATGTGGGGGGGGAAATAGGGTGTCGTGTATGATTCATCATGGTACTTACTAGCTTTTGACACTTCACCTAATTTGGCTTATTTGACATACCTTGTCCCTAGCCCCGTTACAACCCAAATAAAGACCTTTTGATTATCGTCATTGATGTATGTTGGGTTAAGAGTTAGATTGATACCAATTGTCAAGCATGCTTATGATTTTGTTGGAATTGAGTGATACACTTACCCTTGTTCTTGAGTGAATATTCTTTTGTGAGTGGATTGTGAGTGTTTGCTTGTTTTTGCGTATGAGATCCCGAGTTTTGTCTCAAAGATGTACTCTTGTAGGCTTAGCATGTTTACTAACTTATTCTTACACTTGACATGGACTTTTGAGAGCTTATGCATGTTCATTGAGTAGACTATGTGAATACTTGCACTTTCGACACCAAGACATTGCGTATTTACTTTGATTCTTAAGTTGATATGGCATGAGAGGATCTGAAGGTATGGTAGGATATTAATTGCATTTTCATTTAGTTGCATTCATGCATTGCATTGCATTGGATTTTGTGGGTACATTCGCTATAGGCCCTCACGAGACCTTACTCGTCCACTAGGGCTGCCTAGGGGTTTAAAGGGCTTGTTGCATGTGCCAAATGCAACCGTGATCACCTACAGAATTGGTACTAGTTAGTTAGATAGTTTGTAATTGTTTATGCCTGCGGACAAGCATCGATTTAAGTTTGGGGGTGTGATAAATGGATTTTATATCCATTTAGAGCATTCTAATTCGGCTTAAATTGATTGCTTTGGCCTCAAGTTTGTGGTAGTTTTGATGTGTTTTGGTTAATTGTGCATGGTTGAAGAAATGTCAATTAAAGGTGTAGTTTCCGTCATTATTTGGAGTTGATTTATGATATGGAATGAAGAATGGAGGCTAAGGTCAACTACCAAGAAGTATACAAGTCATTAAGGATGAAAGACGGAAGCTCATGCAAAAGGAACGGAAGAAAAAGCTTAAAAATCGAAGAAAAATCAATTTTCGCAGATCGGGACCAAGCCGGGAGCCCCAATTGGCGCCCCAGCCTTGTTTTATGCAGTTTGGACCGGCGCTCCAGGCCCAATCGGCGCCCCTGGCGCTGCGGCGTGCGGGTGAAAAATCAGCCAGAATTTCTGATTTTGTTTTGGCCATATCTTGAGTTCTAGAAGTCTGTTTTGGACGATCTTACAGTCCACGCGAAGCTAACGAGATTCTCTATCATTCTAAAGTGGTCCAGATGTCCACTTACAACTGGAACGGCTCATAAATATTGAAGAAAAGGCAGCTACGAATTTTCCTTAAAAACAGAATCAGTTTAGGAAACGTATTATGTGACGAACTGCAGAAATTCAACTTTGACAAGGAAATTGCTATAATTCCTACTTCTAATAAGTATGGTAATTGCTTTGGGCGGCTAGAACATTCCAGAATCAGATCTACACATGGAATTTGCAATTTTATTCTCATTCAAGAACGGAAATTGCCAATCTTCTATTCCAACTCTAAAAAGGCAATTACTTGGTGGACAAGACTTCTAGAGCCTATATAAACACATCCTACCATTGTAATTTAACAGACCATTACATATCAATTACTAAGTTTTATTTGTATATTTTCATACTTTGTTTTTATCATGGTTTCATCAGATCCCATGATGATGAGGGGTTCGATTATGAACTAATCGTTGTCATGGGATTCTAACGGATTTATTTATGGAGCTTAGTATTTTGATGCTTTAAAGATCTGTGTGTGATGTATATTTGATATCCTCGTATGGTTATGCTTAATTGATAGATGCGTCGCGAACATCTAATTTGTTAATCTCTTGTGAATTTAGAACTTGCCATGCTAGCATAGGTTCATGATTGTTTATCAACATGATTAGTAGTATGGGATGAAAATACTTATATTGCCCTGTGTGATCTTTATGGATAACTTGCTCTTCAACCGTTATGTTTTCAAATTCTATAGACATATAGGGTCTAAGCATAATTGGTGTCTATTCATCTTCTATCTCTTTTGTGGATGTATGTTTAGTTTGGTATACGTATGCTGACAGGTAGCGTGTACTTGTTTCGTGTTATCCGATCAGATATCATAACCATTGCATATAGTGATTAAAGGCGTCAGATCTAAGCGAAGTATTTAATGAAGTAAGGATTCCATGTTACTCTTGTAGACGTAATTCGATTCCAATTCTTGTTAGTTAGTTAATTCTTAGTTGTTAATTTACTTTCTAGTTAATTTAGTTAATTAAACCCAATTTGTTATTTGTCTTAGCAGTGAGTAATAACCATACATTGTTGCATAGGTACAATAATTGAATTAAAACCATAACCAGATCTCTGTGGGAACGAACTCAACTTTTGCTTGGTGGACAAGACTTCTAGAGCCTATATAAACACATCCTACCATTGTAATGTAACAGACCATTACATATCAATTACTTAGTTTTATTTGTATATTTTCATACTTTGTTTTTATCATGGTTTCATTAGATCCCATGATGACGAGAGGTTCGATTAAGAACTAATCGTTGTCATGGGATTCTAACGGATTTATTTATGGAGCTTAGTATTTTGATGCTTTAAAGAACTGTGTATGATGTATATTTGATATCCTCGTATGGTTATGCTTAATTGATAGATGCGTCGCGAACATCTAATTTGTTAATCTCTTGTGAAGTGAAAGTGGATCTTGAGATTTAGAACTTGCCATGCTAGCATAGGTTCATGATTGTTTATCAACATGATTAGTAGTATGAGATGAAAATACTTATATTGCCCTGTGTGATCTTTATGGATAACTTGCTCTTCAACAATTATGTTTTCAAATTCTATAGACATATAGGGTCTAAGCATAATTGGTTTCTATTCATCTTCTATCTCTTTTGTGGATGTATGTTTAGTTTGGTATACGTATGCTGACAGGTAGCGTGTACTTGTTTCGTGTTATCCGATCAGATATCATAACCATTGCATATAGTGATTAAAGGCGTCATATCTAAGCGAAGTATTTAATGAAGTTAGGATTCCATGTTACTCTTGTAGACGTAATTCGATTCCAATTCTTGTTAGTTAGTTAATTCTTAGTTGTTAATTTACTTTCTAGTTAATTTAGTTAATTAAATTAATTTAGTTAATTAAACCCAATTTGTTATTTTTCTTAGCAGTGAGTAATAACCATACATTGTTGCATAGGTACAATAATTGAATTAAAACCATAACCAGATCTCTGTGGGAACGAACTCAACTTTTGCTTGGTGGACAAGACTTCTAGAGCCTATATAAACACATCCTACCATTGTAATTTAACAGACCATTACATATCAATTACTTAGTTTTATTTGTATATTTTCATACTTTGTTTTTATTATGGTTTCATCAGATCCCATGATGACGAGAGGTTCGATTAAGAACTAATCGTTGTCATGGGATTCTAACGGATTTATTTATGGAGCTTAGTATTTTGATGCTTTAAAGATCTGTGTGTGATGTATATTTGATATCCTCGTATGGTTATGCTTAATTGATAAATGCATCGCGAACATCTAATTTGTTAATCTCTTGTGAAGTGAAAGTGGATCTTGAGATTTAGAACTTGCCATGCTAGCATAGGTTCATGATTGTTTATCAACATGATTAGTAGTATGGGATGAAAATACTTATATTGCCCTGTGTGATCTTTATGGATAACTTGCTCTTCAACCGTTATGTTTTCAAATTCTATAGACATATAGAGTCTAAGCATAATTGGTGTCTATTCATCTTCTATCTCTTTTGTGGATGTATGTTTAGTTTGGTATACGTATGCTGACAGGTAACGTGTACTTGTTTCGTGTTATCCGATCAGATATCATAACCATTGCATATAGTGATTAAAGGCGTCAGATCTAAGCGAAGTATTTAATGAAGTTAGGATTCCATGTTACTCTTGTAGACGTAATTCGATTCCAATTCTTGTTAGTTAGTTAATTCTTAGTTGTTAATTTACTTTCTAGTTAATTTAGTTAATTAAACCCAATTTGTTATTTGTCTTAGCAATGAGTAATAACCATACATTGTTGCATAGGTACAATAATTTAATTAAAACCATAACCAGATCTCTGTGGGAACGAACTCGACTTATTCATATATTACTTGTGACCACGTACGCTTGCGTGTTTTAGTGCAAACATTTCTCGCAAACATTTCTCGAGCAATCCAGTTGACACCAACATTCCTGAAAATAGTAGTATCACAATTGACCTACGCAAATAAAAAACTGGTGATAGTCCACTGTTCATACCCATCAGTTACACCAACTGAGGTTGGGGGTACAGATGCCCCCATATATTGAACAATCTTTCGTTTTGCAAGGTGAGCTCTCGTGATAATCACCACCGTTCCAGATTCGAAGTGGTCTTCCCAGATCTCCAAATATACCATATAAATCATTCTTAAAACGACACGATAACAAACCAAAATGCAACAAAAACACTCCAAAAGGAGAGACATAAAACACCCAAAAAAATGGATGCAAGAATCAAAAATCTCACCCAAAGATGAAGATTATTGAAAGAAAAAAACAAAAAAAAAGAAAGAGAAAGGAGAGGATGGATCTACCGCGGTGGCTATGATTGGAGTAGAGATGGAGAGGGGGCGACGGGTGAGGAGAGATATGGGAGAGAAAGGGGGTCGACTCTCATTTATAATTATGTATATTTGGTTAGTTGGTTAGTTGGTTGGTTAACTTCTTCCAAAAAAATTGTTAACGCCTTTATAAAATAACAAGTTTAAAAAAATTATATTAAAAATATTATTGAAAGAGTATGTAATTGAATTTCAGTTAAAGTATGACTGAAAGAGTATGTATTGCCTTCCAAAAAAATTGTTAAAACTTTTCTATAAATCACAAGCTAAAAAAGTTATATTAAAAATATAATTGAAAGAGTATGTAGTTGAATTTCAATTAAAATATAACTTATAGAGTATGTATTTATGTAAAATATTTATGTAAATGGAAATATAATCGAAACAATATGTAAAATATGTGGTTTATTTTTTAATTAAAATTAAATACATTTTGATTTGTTTTTTGTATTTTGGAAGGTGTTAACAAAATTTTTGGGAAGGTGTTAACCTACTAACCAAAGAACTAAGGCACAAAAAAATATTTTTAAAAAATTAAAAAAATGTGTTAAAATTTTCAAATTCATTTAAATTATATATAATTTATTAAAAATAAAAAACCCACATGTTTTATAGAATTATAAACATTTTCATTTATATCCCGATTAGAATCATCGCCTGCACACACTTCTTGCTACAATTATTTCTTCAACGATATTAGGTTACACTAAATAAATTTTTAAAAATATCTATTGAATTATTAAGATATTTAACAACAAATTTAAAATAACGTTAAATTAATGATATTTATTTATGTCATGAAATTAAGTATATAATATATGTAAATTTAAAATTAAAAATAAAATTTATTAAAAAAGATTAAATTTTATATTAAATCAAATAATTAATATATTAATTAATAATAATAATAATAATATATTATAACCCATGTTTTGCACGGGTTATAGGCTAGTATTATTAATAGCCCAACAAGGGGTTTGGTGAGACAATTCATTCAATATAAAATTACTAATTTACCCTGGTGCTATCTTGTAAGAACCCAGATTTTGGGAGGAATTAAAACTTTTATGTATGTAATGATGTAAGAATGAATATTAGTTACGGCTACAATGTAATAGTTGAAATTTGGAAAGAATGAATGGAATTCGACTTTATTATTTCTATGTCTTGAAGAATGCTAAAGGGTGACAACATAGGTAAGAATAATCTATCTCCTAAGGGAATAAGATATGGCAATTCCAAGCAGGAGAATATTCTCATGTCATCCAGATCGATAACGATTAATCCAGTAGTTCCGTAAAAAGGTTAAGGAACGATCGAAAAAGAATACGGACAATTGTACAATCCTAAGAGAATAAGTAAAGAATAAAGAATGAATAGTGTTTTGGTGGGAGTATAGAATAATATGAGACGACACTATATAGAAGTACTCGGAACGGATTTCCGAGTTCGTATTAGTGATCTAGGGGGAAAATAAGTGTATGTAAAAGCTGTCGGATTCTGAAAAACCGCACTTTTATTTTCTCCGAGAGTTCCCTGGACACTGATAGCCTTAAGTATTTAACGAATGGATTTAAGGAATATAAATTGGAAAGTTAGAAAGAAAGATGGAGAATGATAGTATTAATATTAGAAAAATGCCCGGTAAACCCTAATTAGAAATCCGTGAAATATTCCTACGAACGATCAATCGAAACGAGCAATAACCGGACACAGAATCAAGCAGAGAAAGCAAGATACATGTATGTGCAAGTGGATGGAGTAATAGAAACCAAAGTATGTCACATGAAAGTCAACTACAACTAGGATGATTCTTTAGCATTTAACCAAAAATGGAGTTGTTTAATGTGGTGCCAACACATGGTCCACTAAGAAGCCAACACTTGGACCTATAGATGAGTGACAACACAAAAGGAGGAGATGCATCCAAGTTATATACATAATAATACATGTATTAAGCCATAATAAAGCAAAACAAGAAAAAGAAACAACCAAGAACTCCATACCAAGAAGCTAGAGGAAGGGTTCCCACCATTCAAAAACCTCAAGATTAATTAGGTGAGTCCTACATATCATAACAAAGATACCCTATAAATTTTAGCTTCAAATTCCATTCCATTCTTGAGATATAAAATCAAGAAGGTGATGATGAATAGTGTTTTCTTAGGACTAATCTTGTTTTCATGATTTCTTTGGATGATCTAAGGGTTGATTAAGCTAGACAAGGACCATACCAAGCTTATTAAGGTTATATCATACTCCAAGGAAGGTAGATCTCTTGAAACCCTAGCATTTGATTTGAGATTTATGAATGTTTTTGATGGATTTAGCTTGGTACGATTATAGTGATAATTATAAGCATGATTATGTAATTAGTTATATGATTTAAGATGCAAGATGGTTTTAATGCTAAGATCAGTAGCCTCTGGACTTGTGAGATGCTTATTATGTGTATAAGTTGTTTAGATGCCCGGTGTGGCATGGGTTGTTGATTGTGATTTTTGGAACGTTCGTATTTTAGCCGTTATAATGCCGAAATTTCATTAATCATTGAAAACCGTGCATCACAGTAGGTCTAATGGCCGAAACTGGACAAGTATCTAACATGCCTTTGTGGATCTTGAGTCGTAGATCATTTTGGAAAAAGAATCGAATCAAACAGACTTACGGTTTAGGATTTATGACCGATTTACTAAAAGTAGTTCGAATCCGTAAACGAAAGTTCGTAACTGAAATTGAACCCTCGTAAAATATGTAAAGTCATGACGAATCTTGGTAAATAAATACTAGAGGTAAAAAGGAAGGTGTGAAAGAAAACCGTATGTCAAAAGGATCATTTTTCGATTTATTAAAAATATTCGAGTCGAGGTTAAACACGAACGAACCCCTAAAAGACGACTCGATTATAACTTCGGTAAAACACTTAGAAAACGGGCGATAAAACTCGGAGTATAATATTGGTTCGTAACGATCGACCTTAGAACTTGTATGACTTAAGTATGTCCCAAGTGTAAGTACAGTGACATGTCGTATTAACGAACGAATGTCGGGTCAGATCAATGATAAAAGGAATCCACCAAAAGGGGTATAACGAGATAACTCGAGAACGTGTTTCGATTTAAGTATAACTTAACTTTTAAGATGTTAAGTGATTAATTTCGAATGCCTTGGCTATTTATAGATCACCAAGCTGACCCGGGACCCGCTACCACTACCTCTTACCGTACTCGACTACCAGACAAGTTTCAATTCCCTTCTTTTAGGCTGTTGTTGTGATTGAATATATATATATATATATATATATATATATGTTTTCTGTTATACATATGCCATAGCATGCATGCCTACTTTCAAGTTATATCGTTATGATTGTTCCCTGATTGTTTATTGACTTATAAATTAGATAGCTAACGTATCAATTATAAGCCGGTTATTGTAAGACCCTCATAGAAGGGCGTATACATCTTATTCATCAAATATAGACCGGGAGTCAATATTTCTTGATATATCGAGATTACCTCGGAGGAAAATATTTAAGTAAATATTTTCCATTATTTTGGCGACGAATATTATTTGAATATTCGTTCGAGATTATTTATTTAACGATCCTTACTTCAAATAATTATTTGAACGTAACCATTCGACGAATAATATTTTTCAATATTCATTCAGAGTCGAATTGATTATCGATTATTATTTCGAATATTCTTCTAAAGATGAAACTACTAAATGAATATTATTTGGATATTCAGTTAGAATATTATTTTATTAAATAAATATTACTTTTGAATATTCATTTTAGATATTAATTACTTGATGAATATTATTTTAATATTCATCTGAAGCTTGATTTATTTATCGAATATTATCTCGCATATTCCTTTAAGGCTTGGATTACTAAATGAATATTACTTGATATTCATTTAGAATATTATTCATTAAATGGATATTACTTTTTGAATATTCATTTAAATTCCTAATTAATTATGAATATTATCTTAAATATTCCTTTCAGGTCTTATTAATTAATGAATATTATTTTGAATATTCATTTAAATATTTATTTATTCAATAAATATTCTCTTGATATTTGTTCAGGGATTATTTTGAAAAATACTCTGATTAAAGATATTCTTTCATATTCCTAAATATTCTTTAAATATTTTTAATTCAATAAATATTCTCTGAATATTTATTCCATACTTAGAATAACCTCAATAAGGTTTATCTTCTTCGATTATCACGAAAAATATTTCGGAGTCATATTATTATTAATCTTATATCAAGAAAGGTTCTCAGACATCATTCTTCTTTGAGTCTATCTCCCTAATAATAAGGGGACCTTACTTGGAAAATGTTAATTATCTTGTCGACTTCCCAGTCATAAAGTATTCTCTTCACTCGCAACTCGGGTGCTATTGACTTATTAAGTCGTTGGTTACCTTCTCATCTTTCGAGGGGTAAGATTGTTGGAACAAGTTGATATTCGTTACCAAGAAATAGCTTGGAAGTTATTGGTGAATTTTCCTTTCCAACTAGATACGACTACTTTGTAGAGTCTTATCAACAAGTATTATACTTGGGGAAAGGGGGACGGACGTTACATTCAGAATCATGAATTCTATTTGAACTAGGAGTCGTGTAAGAGGCCGAGTAGCGCCGGTCCATCCCCTTTGGCCCAACCGTTGGCCGGGGAGAGCTAGTAAGGCGGTAGACAAGTAAAGCCGTCAGTTCTTCCTTCTACCGGTAGTAAATCTAATTTGAGCTGTACGATCTCGACTGATCATCAAGATTCGAACAGCGGGCGCGGTGAATACTCCATCATTGGTTCATCATCCAAACTTATTTATTTCCTGCAACATGATTACTGTTGGCAGAGCTGGAAAAGTGTTCATAACTAGAATTGCAATCTTTTCATGCAAGTTCCTCTTTTTAATGACAATGAGAATATCTCGCTTACTTTTGATGTAGCAGATATTTCTACAAACAAATAGTTTGAGTTACCTGGTAACTTCATCCTTTATATTATACAAGCAATAACTTCATTAATGCATGACATATGATTTCAAAGGATATTTTGAACTGCTGTATATATGTATCACTGTTCAGTTATATTATTGTTGGTGGGCTTTCGCTCACCCTTACTTTGTTCATATTATGTCACAACAACAGCTAGGACAGATGGCTCGCGTCAGGCGCACTCGGCGCAAGCGGGTTACCCGACCCACCGGACTCCCCGCTGAGATGCTAGCCGCCATTGCTGAGGTAGCATAGTTAGACAGCTTTTGTTTCCTGTTTAACTATATGTATAATTAATGTAATTAACGGCAAAACTTTTAAACTTATGATGTTAAATATAATTGATGTGTTTTAATCAGTGTTTAAGTGTAACAGTGAAATATCAGAGTTTAACTGGAAGGAAGTCAGAGTTTAGTAAAGTCTGACTGACGGAAGCTGGACAGAGTTTAGTAAAGTCTGTCTGGAAGCAGCGCGTACAGAGTCAACAGAAGATATTCGAGATCAATTGAAGATTGATATGGAAGCGAGATCTTTGGAGATTGGATAGCTATCAAAGAGATCGAGTTGACTTAGGAGACGTGTGACAATCTGTAATTGATATCATTGTATAGCTGATTATTAGGAATATCAATTAGAGATTGTATCGAAGCTGTATATTTTATAAATACAGTTAGGTTAACCCTAGAAGGGTATCATGCATCGAACTATCTTTATTGTAACCTAGAAGCTCTTTGTGATAGTTTACATCACGAAGAGGGTTCTTAATACCAGAAGTTTTAAAGTGCATAATAATCTTACTTGTTAAACTCTCATACGAATTTGATTATTAATTATGTATTCGGCCTAACAAGTGGTATTAGAGCCAATCTGTTACTTTATTACAGGTTAAGATCCAAACACAACAATAATCATGTCAGCAATTCCTCCACCAACAACTACTAGTTCTGAAAAGGCTCTTACTACTGTGAGTCGTTATGAACCAATCAGGGTTCCTATTCTCAGGCCATCAGAGTATGCCATGTGGAAGGTCAAGATGACTATGTTTCTAGAGGCTACAGATCCAGAATATCTTGACAGGATTTATGAAGGCCCTCACAATCCTACAAAGCTATCTGTTGCAACTGCTGGTGAAGAAGCTAAAATAGTTCCAAAGGAAAAGAAGGACATGACTCCTGAAGATCTATCATCAATTGCTAAGGATGCAAAGGTTAGGCATTTACTGCATAGTGCTTTAGACAATGTTATGTCTAACAAAGTGATTAACTGCACCACTGCAAAAGAGATATGGGATGGTCTTGAAGTCAGATGTCAAGGAACTGCTGCTATTAAGAAGAATAGGAGAAACATACTCACACAAGAGTATGAGCATTTTGAGGCTAAACCTGAAGAGACCATGACAGAAACATTTGATAGATTCTGTAAATTGCTTAATGATCTGTCATTGGTCAACAAAGAGTATGATCTAGAAGACTCAAATCTCAAGTTTCTTCTTTCTCTACCTGAAAAGTGGGATGTGAAAACAACCACTATTAGAGACAACTATGATCTTGCTGAAAAAGAGATTGATGAAATCTATGGGCTGCTCAAAACTCATGAATTGGAAATGGAGCAGAGAAACAGGAGATCAAGAAGGAAGGCAAAGTCTGTTGCTCTTAAGGTTGAAGAGAAGCCTCAGAAGAAAGAGGCATCAAGAAGGAAAATGAAGGGAAAAGCTTTGGTCATACACTCAGAAAGTGAATCATCAAACTCTGATTGTGATTCAAACTCTTCTGAATCATTTGACTCTGAGGATGATGAAGAAGAAATGAGGAAAATGGCTGTGTTGATGGTGAAGACCTTCAAAAAAAATGGGTTTCAAGAATTTCAAGAAATTCAAGAAAGGGAAAAGGTTTTCTAGAGATTCAAATGAAGACAGGAAAAGCTTCAGGAAGTCTGATAAGAGAGATTCAAGGGGAAAGAAGGATAAGTCTGAAATTCAATGCTACAAGTGTTAGGAGTTGGGTCACTATGCTCCTGAGTGCAAAAAGGGTAAAACTGGAAAGGTACTCTACACTAAAGGCAGAGATTGGGTAGACACTTCAGATTCTGATGAAGAAGTGAACTATGCTCTCATGGCTACTACTGAATCAGAAACTTCTGAAAATCAGGTACCTCTAACTACCTATGCTTATAATATTGATGACATTTCTCAATTAAGAATTTATCTTAAGTCATTGCATATAAGTTATAGGGATCAGACTTTAGAGAATGAGAGGATAAAGCCTGAAAATTCTGAACTTAAGGTTAAAAATAAACTTGTTGAAGAAAAACTTGAAAATATGCAACAAGTTCAGAAAGAGAGAGATGATGCTGTTTCTATAGAACAGGATTTGCTTCAGAAATATAAACTACTAGAATCTGAGTTGGAGGAAGCAAATAAGAAAATTAGGACTTGGACTAATTCTGGAAAGGACACTCAACAGATTTTTCAAACAGACACTGTTGGTCTAGGTTATAATGAGGGAGATGAACTAAGATTTCAAAATCAAGTTAAAATCAGACCTCATTTTGTACGTGGAGCCAGTAAATTTTTGTCTGACAATGAAAAAGAAGCTGTTAAAAGTGAACCAGTAAAAACTAGTGTTAAACAGGTTAATATTGGTTCAATGACAGATAAACAACTCAAACATAAACTGAAGGAGTTAAAATCTGTTAAGAAACAGGGAGTGTCAAATAAGAACAGAAATGGAAAAGTAGGCATCACTTCAGGAAATAAACCAATGCTTGCTAGTTATGCTCCAAGAAAGACATGTCATAACTGTGGTAGTACTAAGCGTCTTGCAAATTTCTGCAAGAAAAACAAAAATATAAATTCTTTACCTTCCAAGTCTGAGGTAAAGAAGGATTTTGCTAGAACTAAGCCACAGACTTTATGCATACACTGTGGAAGCACTTGGCACTCCATTTATACTTGCAGAGAGTATCATGCTATCTATCATAATTACTATGAACTGAAACCCAATCTGAAATGGGTTAAAGTTAATACTGCAAGTGTAAACTCTGATACTGTTAGCTCAAAATCTGATAATGTTAATTCCGCTGCAAAAGCTAACAAAGTTAAGAACGTCAAAGGATCCAAGCAAGTATGGATTCTTAAATCTAATCCTCAGTAATTGCTTGTGATTGCAGGGCAACAGGGAGGCAACCCTAGTTGTGGACAGTGGATGTTCAGGACACATGACAGGAAATAAAGCCCTGCTATCAGACTATGAGGAGAAGGCTGGCCCAAAAGTTTCCTATGGTGATGGCAATGTAGGAAGAACATTGGGATATGGCAATATTAATCTTGGAAATGTCATCATCAACAATGTAACTCATGTCCCAGGACTCAAGCATGACTTGTTATCTGTGAGTCAAATCTGTGACAAGGGATATCATGTAGATTTTCAACCTGAATATTGTGAAGTTATTAGCAAATCTACAGGAAAGATTGTTCTAGTTGGTCATAGGCAAAACAACATTTATGAAATCAAGCTCTTAATAGACTCTGTTGGAAAAGCTGTTTGCCTGTCTACAAGAATGTCTAGTGAAGAGAGTTGGAAGTGGCACAAGAAACTCTCACATTTGAACTTGAACAACATCAATGAATTGATCAGAAAGGATCTTGTAAGAGGACTCCCAAAGGCTCTGTTAAATGTTGATGGCCTATGTTATTCATGTCAGAAGGCCAAACAAAGGAAGTCATCTTTCAAGAGGAAGACAGAATTTTCAATCACTGATCCTTATCATCTTCTGCATGTTGATCTCTTTGGTCCAGTAAATGTTATGTCTATAGCAAAGAAGAAATATGCTTTAGTCATTGTTGATGAATACACTAGATTCACTTGGGTGTATTTTCTAGCAAAGAAGGATGAAACTACATTAACTCTGATGGAGCATGTGAAACTTCTGGACAAAGGATCAAGTAACAAAGTCAGAATCATCAGAAGTGGTAATGGAACTGAGTTCAGGAATGCAACAATGGAAGAATTTTGCAAGGACAATGGAGTGAAGCTACCAGAACTATGCTTGATGAAGCAAAATTGCCAACTTATTTCAGGGCAGAAGCTGTTCAAACTGCTTGTTTTACTCAAAATGCTACACTGATCAATAAGCATGGAAAGACACCATATGAGATGGTGAAGAAAAAGAAGCCTAACCTGAAATACTTTCATATTTTCGGGTGCAAATGTTTTGTTTTGAAGACTCATCCTGAACAGTTGACCAAGTTTGAGCTAAAGGCAGATGAAGGAATTTTTGTTGGCTATCCACTATCAACAAAGGCATTCAGAGTTTACAATCGGAGAACTAAAGTGATCATGGAATCTATACATGTGTCTTTTGATGACAAGAAGATAACTGGACTTGAAGACAAAGATGAATATGATCAACTGAACTTTAAAAATGAAGATTTAAACTCTGTTGAAGTAAACTCTGATCAACTATTCTGACAGACTCTGTTGAAACAAACTCTGAACCTCTACTGGTAAAAACTGGAGAAACTTCTCAGCCACAACAAAGGGAAGAACCAGTTGAGGGGGAGCATGATCAAGATGAAGACTCAAACACTGATACTGAGTCAACTGAAAAATCTGGATCAAACTCTGATGATTCAAACTCTGAAAATTCAAAATCTGACTCTGGGCAGTCAAGTGCAGGGGGAGTCTCAGAAAATGAAGAAAGACCACAACAAAATCAGGAGAGCATGGATCAAGGGGGAGGATCACATGCTGACAGAAGTCATTTGCCTTCTGCAAGGAAATGGACCAAATCACATACACCTGATTTGATAATTGGTGATCCAGATGCAAAAGTGAAAACAAGAAGTGCCACTGCAAGTGAATGTCTGTTTCATGCATTCTTGTCTAAAATGAACCAAAGAAAGTGGAAGAAGCTCTTCAAGATGCTGACTGGATAACAGCAATGCAGGAAGAGTTGAATGAATTTGAAAGGAATGAAGTTTGGACCCTTGTACCAAGACCAAAGAACAGATCTATTGTTGGTACTAAATGGGTTTTCAGAAACAAGACTGACAGTGAAGGTGTTATCACAAGGAACAAGGCTAGACTGGTAGCAAAATGCTATTCACAGCAGGAGGGAATAGACTATGATGAAACATTTGCTCCAGTTGCAAGATTGGAGGCAATCAGAATATTTCTAGCATATTCCTCTCACAAGAAATTCAAAGTGTTCCAGATGGATGTGAAAATTGCATTTCTGAATGGGAAGCTTGAAGAAGAAGTGTTTGTTGAACAACCACCAGGATTTGTGGACCCAAAATATCCAGACTATGTCTACAGGCTGGATAAAGCACTCTATGGACTTAAGCAAGCACCAAGGGCATGGTATGAAACTCTGGCTCAATTTCTCTTAGAAAGTGGATTCAACAGAGGTACTATTGACAAAACTCTGTTTTATTTCAAATCTGGGAGTGACTTGCTTTTAGTTCAGATATATGTTGATGACATTATCTTTGGGTCTACTAATGATAAACTCTGTAAGAAGTTTGCCAAGCTCATGCAGTCCAGGTATCAAATGAGCATGATGGGAGAGCTTAGTTACTTTCTAGGCCTATAGGTGAGACACACAGATGATGGTATCTTCATTAATCAAGCAAAATATACCAGAAATCTTCTCAAGAAATTTGGTATGCTTGACTGTTCATCTGCATCAACTCCCATGGCAACAGCAACTAAATTGGACAAAGACACAGGAGTTTCAGTGGATATGACAAACTACAGGGGCATGATAGGATCTCTTCTTTACTTGACAGCTAGTAGGCCTGACATCATGTATGCAACCTATCTTTGTGCAAGGTTTCAGGCAGATCCTAGAGAGCCACATCTGACAGCTGTGAAAAGAATCTTCAAGTATCTCAAGGGCACCATATCATTAGGTCTGTGGTACCCCAGAGAATCAGATTTCAAGCTACTTGGGTATTCTAATGCAGACTTTGCAGGCTGCAAGATAGACAGAAAGAGCACTAGTGGAAGTTGTCAATTTCTTGGTGACAGACTTGTCTCTTGGTACAGTAAGAAACAGAAATCAATTTCTACATCTACAGCTGAAACAGAGTATATTGCAGCTGGTAGCTGTTGTGCACAGATCTTGTGGATGAAGAATCAATTGCTGGATTATGGATTGAGGTACAGTAAGATTCCTATTTACTGTGATAATCAAAGTGCTATTGCTATGACAGGTAATCCAGTACAGCATTCAATGACCAAGCACATCAGCATAAGGTACCATTTCATCAGAGAACATGTGGAAGAAGGGAATATTGAACTACATTTTGTGTCTACAGAACAACAGCTTGCAGATATTTTCACGAAACCATTGAGTGAAGCTACATTTACAAGACTGGTCAATGAACTAGGAATGGTCTCTGGTTCTGACTAGGAATGTTGGTCAGATTCAAATTTTACTTATGTAATGTGTTGCTCATATTTCCTTGATTTATTAAGTGCTAAGTGAACTCTGTTGATTAAACTCTGTTATGCATACTCTGTTAACATGTTTTTCTGTCAAACTCTGTCAGCATGCCTGTATGTCATACACTGTTAAAAAGTTTGATAAACTCTGTGAACTTTGAGTTGATTTTTGTCTGAGTGTAAACACCAATGAAGAAATATGTATGAAGCATGATTCTCAGCAATTAATCATGAATTTTTCTGAGTTATTGTGATCTAATCTTAGATTGTACAGAAAGTTAACACAGCATGATACTGTTCATATTTATAGCATCTCTTAGTTTATTTTGTCCTAAACTCTGAGTCTATAAATACTGTGTGCATTGCCTTTCATGAATAACTACTGATGTTGATGAACTCTAAACTCTGTTAGTTATACTCTGGTAGATTAAAATGCTTACTGCAATACCCCAAAGAAAATGTATATAGGTTGCTATACTCCTTTGAGATTATGTTGGAGACTAGGATGACCCAGGAACTTATTGGTATATAATATTTGCTAAAATTCTCTGATTTTTGGTGACTAGTCAAAGACTAGGATGACCCAGGAACTTATCAAAATGATAAGGGCTAAAATTTTTGAATTTTTGGTGACTGGCTCCAACCTCTAATTACTGGAATGAATAGAATAATAAAAAAAATAGCAATAGAGGGGGTATAAAATAAATTAAATGTTACTGTATATAGATTGATTACTACAGAGTTTAGCTTTCATCATACAGTCAGTGTTTACTATGAGAGTTTGTGCATCCAGTGTTTATTGATTTACTTTATGGAATTTATGAAAAATTAGATGCTCTAAAAATTGATTTGGTAAACTCAGCTTCACACACACATATTTTCACAACTATGCAATTTTTGAAAGGGCCGGTTTCGGTGATAAAGTTGGAGAATTGACAAACGCTGTTGATTTGTGGTTCGTACTCTGAGGTAAATTTTCATTTGGACAATTTGAAAATTTTGGAGTAAATAGTGCTTTTGACAACTGTAAATAAGTGTATTGTGTTAAAGTGTCTTGGAAATAGGAAAGAGAATACAGCGGTGATACAAGTAATCCCTAATTGTTCTGTTCCTGATTTAATTGTGGTTATTGTTGATGAATTTGTCACTTATATGATTACTTTAATTAGTTTTCATTTTCTTTGATTTAATTCTTTGAAGAACAATTCATAAACATAAAATTTGCAGAACACAATGAATAAGATTAGAGAAACAGGATTTTTCATTGATAATAAGAAAGAGATTACATGCAAGTATTACATCTTTTTGTTCTCTCTATCTGCTAATCTATTCAACAGGAAAATAAAAAGTGAAGTCCAAACCACTCCATTGTTAGCAGCCATCCCAGATCCCATCTTTGCCACTTTGTTTGGGTGGAAGTTGAAGGGATAAGGTTATTTTTGCTGACATATTCATTAACAATGGTTGGTGGTGTTGGATGAGGATGCCTTAGAGGACAGCCATATTAATGTTGCTTGAAGAGCAACATCGATGTCGATCACTCTTGCAGGCTTTTCTCTCTCGATTTCTTGAAGACTGGCATCCATCTGCAGCCACAGAGTATCAAGCTGCCTTTCCCAGTCAAACGCATCAAACTCTTCACGAGTATAACTGAAGATATCTCTGTTCTCTACGAGATGGAGATTCTTTTCCTTGATGGTAAGTTTTGACATTGTTTAACGGTGTGTTGTGTGAAGGGTTTTTGATTTTCAGGAGAGAATGAAAGGTTAAAGGGATAGTGAACAAGTCTCTAGGCGTTAAATAGAGATGGGTAAGTAACGAAGTACTAAAACGCTTCGTATTCTGGTTTTTAATGGTTCCAGGTAAACGCTTCGTATTCTGGTTTTTTTTAATGGTTCCAGGTATTTTAAGAGAGTGTTATTTGATTTTTTTTAAAAATCAAATATTTTATTATTA
Organism: Saposhnikovia divaricata; assembly: GCA_036435485.1. NCBI lineage: Eukaryota > Viridiplantae > Streptophyta > Magnoliopsida > Apiales > Apiaceae > Saposhnikovia > Saposhnikovia divaricata. The sequence goes on along the minus strand of CM071597.1, from coordinate 57,166,762 downwards.
TATTCACAAATACACTTCTTAAAATTACGAGCGCGTGTGTCCCACTCACCCATTATTGTGTCCCACTCACACATTAATCTAGGAACTGTTGAGTGTTTGAATACATAAAAGATTGAGTTTTAATTTTTAATTACAACTCTATTTACTTTTGTGTACAAACGATTGTGTTTTACTTTTTACATCTCACAGTTCTCTCACTTTTCACTTGGGCATTTTCGCAAACACCTTTCCTACATACACTTTTCTTTGGGATTTCTTGCCCATTTCTTGATTCAATGGCTTCTAAACCATTCACTGTTCTTGGTCTACGTTTTGTCCCTAACAATTATGCAGCTCCACTCCATCATGAACGTGTTCCAGAAGCGTTTCATCTTATGCAGAATTTCTTGAGAGACTCAAAGATTGGACAAGCTCTGGTTGAACCTAGTACTCTCTCTGCATCTCAAATTGTCACTTTTTGGAAAAACTCAGTCTATGTGGATGGAGGAGAGAATGGGACTCCAAACATCATCTTCACTCATGAAGAACAAGAGTTTGTGATTACTCCACAAACTGTCAGAGATACGATGGGGTTTGATACACACACCTCTTATACTTACGTTGCTGAACCTCAATTAAGACAGATGCTACAGGAGATAGGCTACATGGATTCTCTTGACAAGCTTGGCAGTGTAAAGAGGCCTAATCTCAGGAAGGAATGGAATTTTTTTTGACTGCATTACAAGAACATTCCAGAAGAAGGTCACTAATTGGGATGCTATTCCAATGGATAGTCTACAAATCGGGTATTCTCTACTTTATGGCAGTAATTTTGATTTTGGTAGATATGTTCTGATGAATCTAGGTGATAAACTGTCAGAGTCTACTACAGTTTATTTTGCTCGATTTTGTCAAATGCTATTCACTGCTTGTGTATCTGGCTTAGAGATTGCTGAAACTGATGAAATTCAGCCTTTTAGAGTCAACAAGAGAATATTCTCTAATATGACTAATAAGGATGCTGGTAAAGAAAACCTACCTGCCTTTGTTCTACCACTTGCTTTGCAGAATTTTCTCAACCAACCTCAAGACCAACCACAACCAGAACCACAACCTGAACCACTAAACACTGAACCACCTACATCACCTACCCACACTACACCTACTCAACAACCTTCATCACCAATCACAAACACTGTACCAACCCAAAACCCTCAATCTCCAATCACAAAACAATTTTCACACACTCCACAAATAAACTCTGAACCATCACAATCTAAACCACAACCACAGCCTAAAGCAAAAAGAGGCAGAGTAAAGCAATCAGCAGCAACCACTGAAAGACATGCAAGAGTTAAGAAGACAATAGAGACAAACATCAAAGCAAAACAGACATCTCCTGGAGCTGTTTATACTAGAAGAATGATACAAAGAGCAAAAAGACCTAAGTCACCCTCTGTGGTAGCAGAATCTAGTAAAGAGGATTCAGATGAAGTGCCTCTAGCTAAGAGAAGAAAACTGGTAATCTCTGATTCTGTTGATGAAAATGTTGAAGCTCCAGAGGTAGTTTCACAGCAAACACCTACTGTTGAGGCTGAAAAAGATACAATGCCTGCAGAGGTTGAAATGCCTGCAGAGGTTGAAATGCCTGCAGAGGACAAAATGCCTGCAGAAGAGGATACTAGAGATGGTTTTTCTCCAATGGCTGATATTCTTGATTCATTCATGCCATTCTCTGATCCTATCTCATCAATCTTTGCTCAATCTGAAGCAACTGGTGCAGCTGATCAACCTACAGTTGTCCTTTCTGAAACTGTAGCATCACATACAGAATTACTCTCTGATGCTCATCAATCTGTTGAACATGGTGAGGAAATTGATCAACAACCTAAGGAGATAAACTCTGAGACTATTGTGCAATCTGCAGAGGATGTTGTATAGCCTATTGTTGACTCTACTACTGAACCTGTTGCAGAGGATGTTGTTGACACTGTTGATGCATCTATTCCAATTCCTCCATCCACTCATCATGCTGAAGCTGAGGTTGGAGATGAAACTGAAGGGAATACTGAGTCAAGCTCTTCTCAGAGTTTACCAGTCCAGACTGATACTAAGGTTAAGGATTTTGCTGGTCCTTCAAATCAAGCAGATGCTGAAGAAGAACATCTTGAACAATTTTCAAATGACTGGTACAAGGACACTTGTATCTTTCCTGCTGCAAGAGCAGCTGAATTTGTCAAGAGAACCTCCAGAACAATTACAAATCCAGAGATTCTATCTTGTCTCAAGGCTACAGTTCTACAAGTGAAGACTCTCAACTCTAGGTTTGATCTATGTCAAAAGGCAATCTCTGATGTTCGAGGTGATGTTGTTAGAGGAGCTGATATGATTAAACTTGACAACAAGAATAAATTTCACTATCTTACTCAGAATCAAGAAACTTTGTCTCACAGGCTGAGCAAAGTTGAACAAAATCAGAATGATATGTCCTTAAAAATTGATTCTATTGCTACCTCCTTGGAGTAAATCACATCTATTCTTATACCTGATGATGTCAAAAAGGGGGAGAGAGTTGTTAAAGACAAATGCAAGCAATCTCAAACTCTGATCAGAAAGGATAATGCTGGAGATGGAGGAGCAAGTAGTAAAGGAAAGGGCAAAACTGAAGAATTTCAAACTCTGAAAACTAGCAAGTCCTCTAAATCACAGTTTGTTGGGATAAACACTGATACTCAAGGTACTTCAAAGACCAAGAGTTTGCTATTATCTTCTAATCCACAGACTGATGAAGAATTGGCTGCTAAGTTGTTTATTGAAGAGAATGAGGAAGGAGTTACAATTGAGGACATTAAAGCTGAAGAAAAGAGTTTACAAGAAGAACATCTCAAGGCTTTAAAGTCTGGTAAGTTAAAGATAGGAAAAACTCCTAGGCCTGTTCTTAAAGGCGTTGTGATGAAGGAAAGTGCTGATGTTAGTCAAAAATCTCAGTTATCAAAAGGAACAATGGCAGCAGAAGCTAAACTCAAGCTGAAAGGCATTGAAGGAGATAGTTCACAGAAGAAAGTTACAACCTCTGTTTCTACACAAGTTGTATTGAAGAAAGAAAACACAACCTCTGTTGCTACACAAGTTGTATCTAGACCTTTATCTTCTCAGTTGAAATCAGTTTTTGGGAAAGGAACACTTCATGATCCGAATCTATTATCTGGAGTTTCTATGGATTTCTCTGATGGAAGAGCCTTGTCTGGTAAGGTTGGAAACAATAAGGGTGGTCTGGGTTCACACAAGGACAAAAGGCAATATACTGGTCCTAGAGATCCTTCTTCACTGGCTGTTCCAGGTCGTGGTATCACTCAAGAAAGTTTGGACAGACTGGAATCAGTACAGTTAGTTTATCAGAAGAGTTTAAAGAAGGACTTTCTCTTGTACTTCATGGCTGATGGGACAGTATTTAGAATTGGTGAGAATGATATTGGCTTGAAATATTGGGAAGAATTAGAATATGTTCTATATCTTTTCAAGGTAAATAGTCAAAGGACTCAATCAGTTGCAAATGTGCTTAGAAAGAAAATGCTCTAGAATTTGGCAATCAGAGGAATGAAGTATAATAGCAGATATGTTCCTAAGTACAGGGATTGGAATGGAAATCTTATTGAAATGAAGAAGGGTACTGCGAAATTAAAGACTAATTTGGGAATCACAGTACTTGACTTCAATTCACAGTCAGAAGAAGTCAAATTTATCAGACTGGGAAATGAGATGAGAAGAAACAAAATCTATGATCTTAGATCTGCTATCTATCAGACAGATGAGAGTGATCCTCAGCTAAAAGAGATTAAAGAAGCTATGGAGATTGAGCTTAAGAATGCAGAAAGAAGAATACTCATAGATTATCTCAGAGCTACACCAGATCTTGAAGAGATTAGAGATTAAAGTCTGTAAGGATTTTCTTATTTTCTGTAGATTTTGTTAAGTAGAAGTTTAAACTCTGAATTTGTATAAACACTGTATTTATCTATTTGTTTTGACATCATCAATTACTGTTATTAACTTGTGCACTTTTGCTAATGAACAAGTTGGGGGAGATTGTTAAATATAATTGATGTGTTTTAATCAGTGTTTAAGTGTAACAGTGAAATATCAGAGTTTAACTGGAAGGAAGTCAGAGTTTAGTAAAGTCTGACTGACGGAAGCTGGACAGAGTTTAATAAAGTCTGTCTGGAAGCAGCGCGTACAGAGTCAACAGAAGATATTAGAGATCAATTGAAGATTGATATGGAAGCGAGATCTTTGGAGATTGGATAGCTATCAAAGAGATCGAGTTGACTTAGGTGACGTGTGACAATCTGTAATTAATATCATTGTATAGCTGATTATTAGGAATATCAATTAGAGATTGTATCGAAGCTGTATATTTTATAAATACAGTTAGGTTAACCCTAGAAGGGTATCGTGCATCGAACTATCTTTATTGTAACCTAGCAGCTCTTTGTGATAGTTTACATCACGAAGAGGGTTCTTAATACCAGAAGTTTTAAAGTGCATAATAATCTTACTTGTTAAACTATCATACGAATTTGATTATTAATTGTGTATTCGGCCTAACATATGATGTTATCCTTTTGGGATTGTAATAACTTTTATTCGTAACCCTTTAATGTAAGACTTATTTCAATTTCATCTCTAGGACTATAACTGTGTGTGTGTGAGTGGTTATTATTGTGGGGTCATAGCATGCTACTTATTGATTTTGGACTCAAGTCAAGTATTATGTATAAGTTATGAGACCGTAACGACCCAATCCCTGACCCCGGATCTGGGGGTGTTACATATCTATTTTTTAGAAAAAATTGTTATTAAGGAGGATCGAACTTGGGTCTATCACGAAATTTGCACATCACCATACCACTAGGGAACTAATTCATATGTGTTGTAAATTATATACATAATATGTGAATGCTTGCGTATGACTTGAACGAAAAAAATATTATAGCTCTTTTTCTTTAAAAGCTAGAACATACGTAGTTCGATTATTTAAAATAATATACAAACTAAATAAAATTAAATATACAATTATGTCAACAAAAGACTATAATAAAAAAGATGTATGGATATGTGGGCCACCTCAGCTAATTGAGTATTTTAAAAAAATAATTAAATAACTAAATTCTAGATAATATTTAAAATATACCACTATCAAAACAAACAAAAACTAAAAGGGGTAAATCTACTTCAAAAACTTTATGTATAAATTTGATTTAAAAATAAAAAAAAATTCAAATATATGATCACACGTAAAAGCTAACAAAATTTAAAGTGTGTTATTTACTACTTTATACTACAAAATTATCGCATGTGGTATTAGATACTACCCGGATAGAGGTACATTATCGTTAACGAGTTTAACAAGTTTGTTTATAGGTTTCGCAAATAAGTTGTTTGAATAAAATAGAATGTTTGTAGCATCTCATCGATAGAATTATTGTGTTTGAGACCTTAAAATTAAGTTTTTTTTGAATATGTAGGTTTCGATGCCTTAGAATGAATTTCTCAATAAATCTCGGGTTGAGCGAGAATCGAACCCAGGGCCTGGAACGAAAATAGAATTATTATGTTTAAGACCTTTAAAACTAAGTTAATAACTAATCTTCTATTACTATATATTATACGTCAACACAAGGGTAAAATATGCCAAAAAATTGCTCATGAAATTACCCTTTTATCCCTATATTTTTGAAATTTACAAAAATGCCATCTCTACATACTTTATGCAAAAAATAGAAAATATTTGTGTATGTATTAGGAATCGAACCATTGACCTTCTCCGTAATAGTTCATGTCTGAGCCACTGTGCTATGATGAGCTTTGGTTATGTTTTAAAAATCTTACTACATAAACCACATTTTCTCCCTTTATCTTATATACTTTTTCTTATTTTAACCTTTGTGTTAAAAATGTTAGTTTATAATATTTATTTAACTTCATTTTTTTCCAATTTTCAAAGTTCTGCAGCACTCCAAAAGAATATGTGATATATAGTTATATCTTTTAAGTGTTATAATTTTTTTTATATAATCTTTGTTCTACGTTTTAGTCAAATTTTTTGTTTCAAACATAAATTTAGAATTATTCAAAAAATTCTATCGTTGTTCAATATTATCTATATCATAAAATAATGGCCTTACTATGTTTTTAATTAATTTATAAATTTTACTTTACTTATATTTTTCGGTTGAATAGATATCGATTATCTTATTAATTGTTTTAATTCGCATTTTATACATACTATATTTCTCAGTATATTTTATTTTAATTAATTATGTATTGATACATAAAATATAATATAAAACTTTAATCTAATATAAGTAACATATAATATGTATTGCATCTCATTATTTATTCTTAAGTATATTTTAAATTAAAAAATTAGTCTTGAAATTATTATTAAATTGTATAATAATCATTTTCATGTCCTTTGTTCGTCACTCTTATTGTTTAACAACATCTTTTTCTGAATATACACTTCATTTTTATTATCTTACGAAATGACATGTAATTTTTTAATAAATTTACTATGTCTTACATTCTCATCATTTACTCACATTTTCTTCAACTTTTTAACTTTCTTCACAATTATAAATCTCCTCACTCACCCTATTAATAATTGATGATGAGACGAAGTGAATAATAAATTTATCCATTTTTTTCCACTTTCTTCCATTTTTTTTTCTCTCTTTAATATACAAAGACAATCTTTATTTGATATTTATAAATATATCTAAAATTTAAATTCATATATCTAAATAACTATTACTACATTTATAATATAATCATGATTGATAATTAGATTAATCAAGTATATAAATGGTTAGTCAGAACCCAATTGATAAAAGTGTATGGTTAGATTTGTTTAGAAGAAGATAAATATTTTTTTGAAAAATTATATATAATATATATGGAACATGATTCATTTGAGTTAAAATATAATTCAAAAAGTATTTTTATACCAATACACATGTTATTTCATTAAAATCACAAGAGTTTTTGTACGTCCGTGAATTATGCTAAAATAATTATTTATATTATATTCAATTATTTAATTTGATAAAGTTCATTTCACATCATTTAATATTAAATTAATATTTTACAATTAAAAATAATCATCTAATTTTTATCATATAGATATCTATAAAAATTTTGTAAAATGTAAAATTAAAGAAAAAACTTATTCATGAAAATGTTAATGCAACATTACAAAATTACTATAGAAATCTAAATTAAGGTTTAAGTATTATCTTTTACCATTTTTTAGTTACAAATTTATTTTGATATCTATAGAAATTCGTGCGAGTAATAATTTCGATATATATCAAGCCCGTGCATCGAATGGGCTTTTACGCTAGTGTAAACTAAATTTGATAATTTTTTAAATTGATTTCTGGTTGGTCATCGAGCCTTAGGCTTGACCTAATTTTCGAAAAATACTAAAAATTTGATGCAGATTGTCACAAGTCGATCAAAACTGCGACGATATACTTATCCATCTTATTTTCTTTACACATTATAAAATACAATTATAAAATACACAAAAAATGTAATTAAACATATTCATAATGCAGCGACATCACTATATAAAGGAAACTTAAAATTATAAACGAACAAATTATAGAAATGATTAAAACATCAATTCAAATTACTGAAGCACTGAACTAAGCCTAAAACACATTCGGAAGATCATCCAAAACAAATTATGAGCACAATAAAACTTATAATTGAAAACACGTGCATAGATATATCAGAATTGAAATTTATATAACCACCAATGAACAATAAATATTGAGGTGATTACAAAAATTGTAATAAATTTATAATTGTCCATTATTCAAGTGTGATACATAATATCAGTTTATAATTCAAGTTAATAGTTAAACAACAATGTATAGGAGAATAGTTTACAGAATCAGGACAAGCCAATCTATATTTGCAATGGTTGTCCTTGCTCATTCAGCTTTCTTTTCTCCCCTCTATCAGCAATTTTCTTTTGCAGGTCTAGTAATAAGAAAATCTTTATGCAATACAAATTTGCTGGAAACATAATTGGGATGTTGTGAAGGGACTCCTTAGAATTGTAGTTATAATTAGAGTTCTTGTCTCACTGGAAGTATTTTCTGCAAAATTAGAAAAGAGACAGAATACACACTCTTTAAGACTTCATATATATATGTGTACTGCATGAGCATATACATGTGCAAAATGTATAAATGTTTTGTCGTTAAGTTACAAATTTTTTCCTTTCTTATTGGATACTTTTTCTTAGAGAGCCTCAACTTTGGCACTTTAGAATGTTATAATGATTAATATATCAATACAAATACAATCAAATATGATTTAATGTACAGGCTGGTGCAAGGCATGGTCTTTAGAAAAAATAGCATAAATAACTAAATTCAACGAGAGCGACTGAAATGTGTTTAACAAAAATACGGCTCATTGGACTAGATTGTATTAACTGTTAGATTTATTTAATAAATTTATTTTATTTTAATAAATAAATTTAATATTAATTGCAGGAGGAGCAATCCCTTGTAAAAGTATGATCCCTTAACTTGACTTAGTTTGTTTTCTACACTTTTAGAAGCTTATTACAATACATATGTTTTTGCTTTAACTCTGTAATCATGCTAAGGTTTTTTGTTATCATCAAGGCTCTTAATTTATGGCTGTTATTCCATCAGTCATAAATTGGGGGAGATTGTTAGGAATTATGTTGTCCTTAATGATAAGCACATAAAAACACCTTAAAAACATATTTGTATAAGTTATGTTTGTAACTTATCAACGGATATCCAGTCTATAAATATCCGTTGATGAGGTAGCTTATCGATTGATAAGTCTATAACATATTGTTTTAAGTCTCGACAGATAAGTTGTTTGTTACTGTCATAGTTGCTAGTATTCCTAAGTCATGTTGACTATCAATGGATATGCAGAATAGGGTAGCTAATTATATATAAGCTGTGCTATTTAATTCTGTATAAGTGAAGTGATGTTTCAATTGATGAAGATTCTACGACAACAGATATGACACTCCAGCAAACAACATTCAACCTATCGATCGATGTTAGCTTCAATGGATAAAATGCTGAAACCAATAATATCTTGATATTTACGATTGACAGCGACTTGACATGCCTGACAGATCACATGGGTTAATAGACTTTAAAAGGGTATGGAAGCCAGTATTGGAAACGAAGAAGAAAAAGAAAGATTCCTTATTCTCATAACCAATTTAGCTGGTAAATCTAGTGAAGATCTGTCCAAGACAATCTAGAAAAAATTGTATCACAGGGAGAGGAGGAGTGGGAGCAAACCTGCAAATACTTTGACTTTGTAATATTCACTTTATTTGTAGGGTTTGTAAACTTGGAGTGTGTATATATATATATATATATATATATATATATATATATATATATATCTCTTCAAGTGTAGCAAGACTTAGTAAGAAGAAAACACCGAGCTTAAAGGCATAAAGCATTTGGTTTTCTTGTACACACTGAGTTTTGTACTCGCAGCTGTGTAATCTTTTAAGCAGATTATTTTCTTCAATATAACCCTTAGGTGGACTCGACAAATCCACCTAAAATTTTAAGATTGTGTTGTATGTTTTTATTTCTGTTTTGTGCTTTATAAGTTCATCTTAAATCCATCAGGAGCCTCGTTGATTTGAAAGAATTTTCAATCAAGATTGTATTAAACCCCTCTTCTACAATCTTGGTGTTCAACTAGGAAATAACAATGGTGTATTGTGCCTTCATCATCAGCCATTTACATCAGTTCTATAGGTGGTACCACCTCCCAAAAAACTAGAACCTTTACCATGATGTTCCTTCGTTAGGGCTACTAGTAGCATGATTCCTTCGTTATTCAACATTGAGCTTTCTATATTGATTTTTGTCATGGCATAAGGTGGATCCTTTAGAGAACCTCAATCAATTGTAGTAGCTTGTTGTAGTGGAAGAAGTACCATAGTAGTCCCTGCTGCTTGGATACCTACGATTACTCATCCAGAAATGCCATTTAGATAACTGGCCCTTCGTAATAGATCCAGGTATAACCATATTTGAACCTCTGTAATAGGTCCAGGTACGAACATAATGGAACCTCGGTAATAGGTCCAGGTACGAAAATAATAGAACCTACATAACCATGAGGAGCTTCCTACTAGATAAAACCTCCCTTTCATTGCCCCAAAACTAGATCCTTGACTACCCATCAAGTTACACCCTTTTATCACTTCCTCGTGAAGGTCATGAATTGTCAATATCTCTTTTATTCCTCTTTTTTTCTTTATTGGGTCTTTTAGGTGGACCTCTTTGTCCCGATTGTCATCCTTAGGAACCTCCTCGTTAGATGTGAAAATTAGATGTTTAGAGAATCCTCCAAATCAATGGACTTTTCATCATCGAGCCCTCTCGCATGAGAACCTCGTTTCTATGAAGCTCTTTTTTGAGAGAGCCATTTTACCAGCTTTTCCTGATTTTTTTTAAGTAAAGATCTTCAATGTTAAGCTCCATATCCCAGTCCATCAAACATACCAATGTCTTTGGTAGGTGAAGCTTTCAGATATTGGTACTTATCTTCCAAAACCTGCACAAGGGATGGCATTAACCCTAATAACGACATTATGAATTCAGATGATATGAGTTGGACTTGCTAAGGCAACAATGACCGGTAAGGATTATTAAAAAGAGTTCTGGAAAGAACATAGATAGAATTATTAGAGTATTGATCAATGACGTTTTGATTTACCCTGTACCTAGAAAATACAGAAGGAATGATGAGGACGACCTAAGAAACCTTACAAGGAAAAGTTAATATTCTGAGTTTCCAACTAGAAGTTTGGAAGAGAATGTAAGACACAGTAGCAATATACCAGATGATGCATGTATGAAACCCTGAGGAAGTATGGATTGAACTTATAAAGGTTGAGATTATCCTAAGATAAGGAAAGAACTAAGAAAAGAAGTATCCTAAGTAGGAGTGGGAATAAACGTGATAAAGTTCCCACGGGTAGGTGGAAGCAATGACTTATGGAAAAAAAAAAGAGATAGATATATTTTTCTCCTTCAGCAGAGCTTAAGGGAGAATGCTTTCACCCAACAGCAATGGGAATGAGGTAGAAAAATTTGAGTTGGAATGTATCCAGAAAACATGGATTACAAGGAATTATTATTAGCAAGAAAGGCCAATGAGGTGGCCGACAGTCTAAGTATAAAGGAATAATTACAAATGTTCATACCGAAGAAATAAAATGATAATTGGAAAGACCTTGAAGGTCATATCGGAGTGGAGTAATTTACATTCCTTTTTATGATTGTGCAAGAATCGAAGGTAATAATAGTTTAAGTAAAGATTCAATTCCTGATGGAGTCTTAAGCATATTACGTACCTTAGAAGGTCCCGTTTTGAGGCAAACCAGGACCATGATACAAAATTGATGAAGTAAACCGTTAAGTTTCCAGTCTTTTATGGAAGCTGCATGAGTGATAGTTTCATCAACCGGACCTAGCTGCGATGCTTGAAACTCTTCTGCAATTTTATCTACTTCATGTAATATCTACATCAAGTTTAGGAAGTGTTCCTTATGGATAAGGAATAGTGATTACTTTGTCTCCCTAGAGGATTAAAACCTGTATGGTTAGCTATTAACGCACTACGTAAATAACAAGCGATGGCAATTCTTCTAAGAAAGTAGATGACAACGTAAAGATAAAGAAAGTGCTGCTACTAATGAGCTAAGTGGCATGTTGATGAATGACAAGCAAGTTTGTGTTAGTGTACTTCTGCACAAACAAGAAAGAGAATATGAGGTTGATGATTCATGATGCTAAATGTATTCCCTTGGAAAGAATTAATGAGACTTAGAGAGAAGGACAGTTGAGCCGAGACTTATTAGGCCACCTGAGAGTTTAAAAGTGTTCGGAAGGTGGCATTCGAGCCAGTTTTACCCCCAAAACTTATAGCCCGGTCATAACGGGTTTTCATGTGGCAAGGCTACGCCAGTAAAATGCAGATACTCGATAGATGATAAGAGTATGAGCAAGTAGATATACGACCTGGTCTGACTTACGAAGAACAACCTGTGGAAAACCACGGGTAGAAAAGAACAAGTGATAAGAAACAAGGTTGGCAGAAGTAGATTATATTTAAGGGATCGGGCCAGATTCATTTCGAAAAGTTTAAATTGGAATAACGTGATGATTATAGAGTAAATGTGACAGAATACCGATAAGGAGGTACCAAGTGCAAAAGGTGTCTCAATAAAGAGATGAAGGTGAAAGTAAATAACAGAAGTAAATAAGAATCAGATAATGAGAAGGATGTGATTGATAAAGAAAAGACGGGGAAAGCAACTACGGAATATGAAGCAAGGAATGTTAGGAATGGATTAATAAATGGGTTTTCCGATGAATTCTCGGGATGACAACCTGATAGTGTTAATATTATAGATATGAAAAAGCTAGTAGCATGACATGGAATGTCAGTAACAATGGTGTCAAGCGAGAAACTAAGATTTAACCTAAGAGGTTCAAAGATTTTCCAAAAGTAAGTGTTGCTAAGGTTGAACCAGCGTACAGGTCCAGAGAATAGTGGACAAAGCAGCAAGATATGTTGACACGTGAGGTTACGATCAAATAGTATTGGATATAATTATGATTAATTTCTTCCTTAATGAACCTCTATAGTTCAGAGGTAAATTCTGAGTATGATATTTTACAATCATGAAAACTTTCTATAATCCTTTAGAATTCTTTTCTTTTCTTCTCTCTTATTCATCTTCTTTATGAATTGAGAAGAACAACCCTTTAAGGAGGGGAGGTACTGCTACGTGACTATCTGTCTATGTGATAGAAGTCTAAGTGGAATACCATAACTTCTTTAATTGCTTGTCAAGTACTAAAGGCTGGCCCCCTTCTGTACTAGCTATGCAATATAACAAATGTTCAATTGGTCATAGTGATCTCTCAATAAATCTTTCCACTTCTCTATATTGATCAAGATTGCGAAGATTAAAGCGATCAGGAAATGCACAGTGCGAGCTAGGTTACCTCCAAATTCGCAGTGGGATAGTGATACCAATGTCACTGCAGGTATCAATAAGGACAAGATCATAACCCGGATAGTGTGTTGTACGAAAAGTAGCAAAGTTGATTGAAAAAGGATAAAGTATGGATTGTAGCACTAGAAGATGTGCTGAGAAAGGGTAGAACGACTAAGAATTGACCGGGAAGCTAAAAAGTAAACGACAGACAAACGACTCTTTGCTTCCTACCTGATTCCGAGACGGAATCCTTTTAAGGAGGGGAGACTGTAAGAACCCCAAATTTTGGATATAATTAAAAACTTTTTATTATGTACTGAGGTAATGGTGAATAGTGATTACGACTACGATGTAACGATTGAGATAATGAATGGAAGGAATGGAATTCGATTTAAATATTTATATGTCTTGAAGAATACTATTGGTTGACACTTTAGATCAGAATTATCTATCTCCTAGGGAATTGAGATTTGATAATTCTAAAGGAGAAGATTATTCTTATGTCATCCAAATCGATATCTGATATTGGTCCAGTGGGTCCGTAAAAAGGTTAAGGAACGATCGAAAGAGATCAGGGAAAATTGTACAACCCTAAGAGGATGAGTAAAGAAAAATGGATGAATAGTGATTTTGGTGGATTTAGGAATATTATTAGATGACGCTATATAGAGGTACCCGGAACGAAATTCTGAGTTCGTATTAGTGATCCAGGGGGAAAAAGAGTGTATGTAAAAGCTGTCGGATTCTGAAAAACAGCACTTTTATTTTTCCCGAGATTTCCCTGGATACTGAAGGACTTAAAGAGTTATTGGAAAGATTTATGGAATTTGGATTCGAGAATTATTAAAGAAAATTAATAATGATAGTATAAATATCGAGACGGTTTCCGGGAAAACCCTAACTAGAAATCTTCAAGATATTCCTTCAAACGATCAGTGAATTGAGTAATAACCGGACAAAAGAACAAGCAGATGATCAAGTTAATGCATGTACAAGTGGATATGATCAAGTAACCAAGTAGTTACATGAGTAACTAGAACAATTAGAGACTTAAACTAAGTACTTAGCTCCTTTCATCATCCAACCACAAGATTAAGACACATGCCCCCTCAAAATACATCATGCATGAAATAATAGCTTTAATAAATCTACTTTACCATAGATATTATCCAAAGAAATCACTTTATGCTAGATTAGTGCAAGAGAAGCAAGCCAAACTCCATCTCTCTCCATTTTCTCTAAACTGCCCAGCAGAAACACTCTCAAGAAGAAAATTCATATCTCCATTTCTATCCATGATAAAATCACCAAATTTTAACCATAGATTCTCTACTCCATGGGAAAGGTTCTTTCAAAATTTCATGGCAATCCAAGTAGTATAGCCTAGTTAAATCCCTCCCCAAAGTTGAAGAAACCAAACTGATCTGTGCTTGACAGTTTCTGTCCAGAGGAGAAAGGGGGCTCAAAACCCTAGCTAGGAAGCTTCAAATTTAATGATCTAGGACTCAAAACAAAGCTTATGAAGAGGTCAAGATGTGGTAAAATTTTGAGAGACAAACTCTTATTTTTCTATTTTCTATTATTTTTACAAAAGTGATGATGAATAGTAACCCTTAGAAACTAACTTTGTTTTCTTGGTTTTCTTTGTTGCTCTAAGCTATATTAAGGTGATCCAAGGACTAGATCAAGGCTTGTTAGACTCCTATACACACCAAAGAAGGTATAACTCTCTTGAAACCCTAGGTTTTACTTTAAGTATATGCATGATCTTGATGAGTTTTAGTATCGTTATGATATTAGCATGGTTATAAGCTTGATTAGCATGATCTTGTAGTGGTTGAAACATATGATGATTATAAGGATGAAGTGATATGATCTTGGACAGATTTGAATGAGAATCATGTATATAAGATGTGTATTATGCCCGGTGTGGCTTGGTTTTGATGTTATAATTTTTGAAACGCTCGATTTATAGCCGTTATAATGCCGTAATTTCGTTACACCTTGAAACTCGGGCATAGCAGTAGCTATAATTCACTGATCTGGTTAAGTATATAACATACCCTTGTAGATCTCGAGCTGTAGATCATTTTGGAAAAAGAATCGGATCAAACGGACTTACGGTTTAGGATTTACGGCCGATTTACTAAAAGTAGTTCGATACCGTAAGTACGAATTTGTAACTGCAATTGAACCACCTTAACATGAGTAATTCGGTTGCTAATCTTGGTAAATAAATACTAGAGGTCATAAGGAAGGTATGAGAGAAAACCACATGTCAAACGGATCGTTTTCCGATTTTATAAAAATGTTGGAATTGAAGTTAAACGCGAACGAACCCCTAAAAACCCGCTTGATTATAACTTCGGTAAAACACTTAGAAAACGGGCGATAAAACTCGGAGTATAATATTGATTCGTAACGATCGACTTTAGAACTTGTATGACTAAAGTATGTCCCAAGTGTAAGTACAGTGACATGTCGTATTAACGAACGAATGTCGGGTCGGATCGATGATAAAAGGAATCCACTAAAAGGGGTATAACGAGATAACTCGAGAACGTGTTTCGATTTAAGTATAACTTAACTTTTGAGATGTTAAGTGATTAATCCCGAATGCCTTGGCTATTTATAGATCACCAAGCTGACCCGGGACCCGCTACCACTACCCCTTACCGTACTCGACTACCAGGCAAGTTTCAATTCCCTTCTTTTAGGCTGTTGTTGTGATTGAATATATATATATATATATATATATATATATATATATATGTTTTCTGTTATGGATATGCCATAGCATGCATGCCTACTTTTCAGTCATATCGTTATGCTTGTTCCCTGATTGTTTATTGGCTTATAAATTAGATAGCTAACGTATCAATTATAAGCCGGTTATTGTAAGACCCTCATAGAAGGGCGTATACATCTTATTCATCAAATATAGACCGGGAGTCAATATTTCTTGATATATCGAGATTACATCGGAGGAAAATATTTAAGTAAATATTTTTCATTATTTGGGAGACGAATATTATTTGAATATTCGTTCGAGATTATTTATTTAACGATCCTTACTTCAAATAATTATTTGAACGTAACCATTCGACGAATAAATTTTTCAATATTCATTCAGAGTCGAATAGATTAGCGATTATTATTCCGAATATTCTTCTAAAGATTGGACTACTAAATGAATATTATTTGAATATCCATTTAGAATATTATTTTATTAAATGAATATTACTTTTGAATAATCATTTAAGATATTAATTACTTGATGAATATTATTCTAATATTCATCTGAAGCTTGATTTATTTATCGAATATTATCTCGGATATTCCTTTAAATCTTGGATTACTAAATGAATATTACTTGATATTCATTTAGAATATTATTCATTAAATGAATATTACTTTTTGAATATTCATTTAAATTCCTAATTAAGTATGAATATTATCTTAAATATTCCTTTCAGGTCTTATTAATTAATGAATATTATTTTGAATATTCATTTAAATATTTATTTATTCAATAAATATTCTCCTGATATTTCTTCAAGGATTATTTTGAGAAATACTCTGATTAAAGATATTCTTTCATATTCCTAAATATTCTTTAAATATTTTTAATTCAGTAAATATTCTCTGAATATTTATTCACTACTTAGAATAACCTCAATAAGGTTTATCTTCTTCGATTATTACGGAAAATATTTCGGAGTCATATTATTATTAATCTTATATCAAGAAAGGTTCTCAGACATCATTCTTCTTTGAGTCTATCTCCCTAATAATAAGGGAACCTTACTTGGAAAATGATATTTATCTTGTCGACTTCCCGGTCATAAAGTATTATCTTCACTCGCAACTCGGGTGCTATTGACTTATTAAGTCGTTGTTTACCTTCTCATCTTTCGAGGGGTAAGATGGTTGGAACAAGTTGATATTCGTTACCAAGCAATAGCTTGGAAGTTATTGGTGAATTTTCCTTTCCAACTAGATACGACTACTTTGTAGAGTCTTATCAACAAGTATTATACTTGGGGAAAGGGGGACGAACGTTACATTCAGAATCATGAATTCTATTTGAACTAGGAGTCATGTAAGAGGCCGAGTAGCGCCGGTCCATCCCCTTTGGCCCAACCGTTGGCCGGGGAGAGCTAGTAAGGCGGTAGACAAGTAAAGCCGTCAGTTCTTCCTTCTACCGGTAGTAAATCTAATTTGAGCTGTACGATCTCGACTTATCATCAAGATTAGAACACCGGGCGCGGTGAATACTCCATCATTGGTTCATCATCCAAACTTATTTATTTCCTGCAACATGATTACTGTTGGCAGAGCTGGAAAAGTGTTCATAACTGGAATTGCATTCTTTTCATGCAAGTCCCTCTTTTTAATGACAATGAGAATATCTCGCTTACTTTTGATGTAGCAGATATTTCTACAAACAAATACTTTGAGTTACCTGGTAACTTCATCCTTTATATTATACAGGCAATAACTTCATTAATGCATGGCATATGATTTCAAAGGATATTTTGAACTGCTGTATATATGTATCACTGTTCAGTTATATTATTGTTGGTGGGCTTTCGCTCACCCTTGCTTTGTTCATATTATGTCACAACAACAGCTAGGACAGATGGCTCGCGTCAGGCGCACTCGGCGCAAGCGGGTTACCCGACCCACCGGACTCCCCGCTGAGATGCTAGCCGCCATTGCTGAGGTAGCATAGTTAGACAGCTTTTGTTTCCTGTTTAACTATATGTATAATTAATGTAATTAACGGCAAAACTTTTAAACTTATGATGTTATCCTTTTGGGATTGTAATAACTTTTATTCGTAACCCTTTAATGTAAGACTTATTTCAATTTCATCTCTGGGACTATAACTGTGTGTGTGTGAGTGGTTATTATTGTGGGGTCATAGCATGCTACTTATTGATTTTGGACTCAAGTCAAGTATTATGTATAAGTTATGAGACCGTAACGCGCGACCCAATCCCTGACCCCGGATCTGTGGGTGTTACAGAGATGGTATCAGAGCGAGAGTTATATATCCCAAGAGATGATACGACGTTATATAATAATAAATTCAATAATATAATAAGAACCCTTGCCAGGTTCACCTAAAACCCTTACGGGAACTTTTTAAGTATCATGATAGTAACATAGTTCGTCTTGTGTAGGCGAGCGACATGTCGGCCCAGGAGGCAGCTGCGAGACAGCATGATGAGGACATGTTCCGGACTAGGGACCCGTACTATGAGCACTTGCCTGAGGAGGATACTGAGCCTGAGGAGGAGGACGCTGAGGAGGTCCAGGTTGATGCTGATACCGATGTGATCGAGTCTGAGGAGGAGGACCCTGAGGAGGTCCAGGTTGATGCTGACATAGATGTTGTTGAGACTGAGGGGGAGGAGGACCCGGAGGGGATCCAGACCGGATAGGATGCTGAGTTAGTTGCTGAGGATGAGGATTATTGGGTTGTATATGAGATTAGGACCATGGAGGAGGATACTGATATGACCACTGAGCAGGTCATGGCTGCTGTTGTTGGACAGGCTGTAGATGAGGTTGAGCCAATGGAGGATGCAGTAGGGAGTTCCGGACTACGAGTGCCACCCCTCTCTGTTGAGAGAGCCCCTACCCCACCACCACTACCTGTGAGCCCATTCCCCGATGAGTTTGAGGAGTTTACCCCAGAGCCCCAGCAGACAGAGACTGCAGCTCCAGCTGATCCATCCACCCCACCTTATGTCCCGATAGGAGGAGTCCCAGTATGTGTTCACAACTTGATTGTGAACGGGCTTTATAGAGAGTTGTCAGTGGCGGATGCCAGGTTGGCAGAGTCTAGGAGGGAGCTAGCAGCAGAGAGAGCCGCCCGGATGAGGTTGCAGGGCCGGAGGACTATCAGTGACAGGGTTGGGTATAGGGCTGTGACCCGCATCGAGCTGAGGGCTCGGATGAGGGTGCGACAGTTGCCTACTGATGGGCATGGTAGGGTAGACAGAGCAGATGCCGAGGAGATTTTCCGCATCGCCATGGGGAGGGTTCGGATGATGTTTCATCGTGGCGGCTGATTTCAGATGTAGTGATGCAGTAGTCTAGTTGTCTAGTAATGTATGGACGTAGTAGTGCCGGCTTTTGTAGGGATGGTTTTCTTGTACTTATTTTCCCTTTTTGCAGACTAGACAGATAGACAGCGTATTTCACTTTTGACTTGTTGTTGTTGTTAGGATGGCTTAACTTTAAACTATCGATGTAACTCGGATGTTGTACCTTTTCGGTACCTGGTATATATTTGTTTCCCTTTCAGTTATTTCAATTTTGTTGGGATGTGGTCACGAGTTTATTAGCATATGTACTATTTTTCGATTAAGTTGCCATGAGATATAAAACTGTGGGATCTTAAACCCAATCATGTAAAGAATTATGCAAGGAAAAATCCTTTAAAACAGGTAAGGGAACCTAATGTAAAATTTTCCAAATTTTCAGTAAAATGCCTCCAAGACGAATGGGCACTAGGGCTAACCCCCGAGAATCTACTGACCAAGAGAGTCACAACCAACACGAGGAAGACCATGAAAGTAGTGAAGAACAAGATCAGGACTATAATGAGCAAGAAGATTCCCAGTATGGAGCAGAGGATGAACCCATGTACTCTGAAGAATTTGAGGGGGAAATAGAGGGTGGAGAAACTGAAGTAGAGCAGGAAGGGGAGAACCAGGGCGGAGACCCAATGAGCCAGTTTATGGATCTACTTAGGCAGAATTTGAACCAATACCCCCAACCACCACCAGGCAACAACACTTCAGTGGCAAATTCCTTTAGGGCCTTTAAGTCCCTTAAGCCCCCAGAGTTCCACGGATCGGCTGATCCCGTTGAGGCGAGGGCCTGGATCAAGGAAATGGAAAAATCTTTTGAGATTCTGAGTATCAATGAGGCTCAGAAGACTGCTTTTGCTACTTACCTACTAAAGGGAGAGGCCAATTATTGGTGGGAAGCCAAGAAGAACATGGAGACTGATGCTGTCGTAGCCTGGGAAAGGTTCAAACAATTATTCCTGGAGAAGTACTTCCCGAAGTTCATGAAAACCCAGATGGAACTTAAGTTTTTGGAACTGAAACAGAACAATATGTCAGTGGATGACTATGAGGCCAAATTTACTGAGCTATAGAGATTTGTGCCAGAGTTTGTAGACACAGAAGAAAAGAAAGCTAACAGGTTTCAACAAGGGCTGAAGCAGTGGATCCAGAATAGGGTGGCGGTTTTATAGATTACAGATTATGCCACCTTAGTGCAGAAGGCAACCATTGTGGAGGCTGGTAGTGATCAGATGCAGAGAGAGAGAGAGAGAGAGAAAGGGGGGATAAAGAAAAAGCATGTTAGTATGGGCCGAAGATCCGCTGGAGGAAAACCCCCAACCAATTTTAATCGAGGAGCGGTTTCCCTACCTGGGAGGAACGTAGGGTTTAAACCATCTGCGAGTGTAAGTGTGAGCCAGGGCGGCCATCAATCAGGAATGTCCCGTTCCAACCCTTCTCGACCTCCATTGCCATTGTGTGCTACATGTGGGAAGAGGCATTCCGGGGTGTGCAACCTGAAGCAGATAAACTGTTATAAGTGTGGGCGAGCTGGGCACTATACTACCTCTTGCACCACGGTCATCCCTAACAGCACAACCTGTTTCCAGTGTGGACAGTGAGGACACATGAGGAAGGATTGCCCAAGGAGCAAACCAGCAGCATCAGGGGCAAGCAAGGTTGCCTCAAATAGGCCACCAACTGCTGGGACTTTTAATATGTCAGTACAAGATGTCGTGAGGGACACGGATGTGATAGCAGGTACATTTTCTCTCAATTCAGTCAGTGTAAATGTCTTATTTGATTCAGGAGCAACTAAGTCTTTTATATCTAGAGATTTTGCGCATAAATTGAAACTTAAAACCCAGAAAATAAGAGATTCCTTACAAGTAGAAATAGCTAATCAGGAAATCGTACCGGTTAATCAAATTCACCCCGATTGTAAGCTAGAAATAGGAGGACGATCCTTCTATGTCGATTTAATTCCTTTTAAGCTAGGGGAATTCGATGTCATTTTGGGTATGGATTGGTTGTCTCGCAATGATGCGCGGATAGATTGTAAAGGGAAAAAGGTTAAGTTGAAAACCCCAGGGAAGAAATAAATAGTGTTTAAGGGGATGCGACAGACCCAGAAAATTCTGACCATGGCGCAAACTAAGAGAATGTTACGAAAAGGGAACGAGGCTTATTTAGCTTACGTTATAGACACTCAGAAGGAAGTGCCAAGATTGCAAGACATTCCGGTAGTTAATGAGTTCGAGGACGTGTTCCCACAAGATCTTCCCGGACTACCACCTGATAGGGTAATTGAGTTTGCCATCGAGTTAGCCCCGGGGACGGCACCGGTTTTGAAGGCCCCGTACCAATTAGCCCCAGTAGAAATGAAGGAGCTAGCTAAACAATTACAGGAATTGTTGGATAAGGGCATGATAAGGCCCAGTGTGTCGCCTTGGGGCGCACCAGTTTTGTTTGTTAAGAAAAAGGATGGGAGTATGAGGTTATGCATCGACTACAGAGAGTTGAACAAGCTAACCATAAAGAATAAGTATCCATTGCCCAGGATAGACAATTTGTTTGACCAGCTAAGAGGTGCTGAATACTTCTCTAAGATTGACCTGAGAACGGGATATCACCAACTGAAGATTAAACCTGAAGATATCCCGAAGACTGCATTCCGTACCAGATATGGACATTATGAGTTCTTGGTAATGTCATTTGGATTGACCAACGCCCCAGCAGCCTTCATGGACCTAATGAATAGAGTGTTCAAAGAATATTTGGACCAATTCGTGATAGTCTTCATTGATGATATTCTCATCTACTCAAAGACAGAACACGCGGAACATTTAAGGATAACCTTAGAAATACTCAGGAAGGAGCAGTTATATGCCAAGTTCTCCAAGTGTGAGTTTTGGAAAAATAAAGTACAATTCTTAGGGCACGTGATCAATAGAGAGGGAGTGTTGGTTGACCCCTCCAAGATAGGAGCAGTTTCAAACTGGGAACGGCCAACTACTCCAACCGAGGTGAGGAGTTTCATCGGATTGGTCGGATATTACAGGAGATTTGTCCAAGACTTTGCAAAAATCGCAGCTCCATTAACTCGACTTACCCGTAAAACCAAGAAATTTGAATGGACTGAGAAATGCGAGAAGAGTTTCCAAGAGTTAAAGAAGAGGTTGGTGACAGCCCCAGTGCTGGCATTACCTGATGGAAAAGGAGATTTCGTGATTTACAGTGATGCTTCGCATAAAGGACTAGGATGCGTGCTTATGCAGCACGACAAGGTAATAGCGTATGCGTCTAGGCAATTGAAGGATTATGAGGTTAGATATCCCACGCATGATCTAGAACTAGCAGCCATAGTCTTCGCTTTAAAGATTTGGAGACACTACCTGTATGGGGAAAAGTGCGAGATTTACACTGACCATAAGAGCCTCAAGTACATTTTCACTCAGAAAGAGCTTAACATGCGCCAGAGGAGATGGTTAGAGTTAATCAAGGATTACGACTGTGAAATTCGTTATCACCCGGGCAAAGCCAATGTGGTGGCTGATGCCCTTAGTAGGAAAGAGAAGCTCAAGATGATAACTTCAGAGGAAGAGCTAGTGAAAGATTTTGAGAAGTTAGAAATTGAGGTTAAGTTACCTGGAGAGGGCCAAGAAAAGTTGATGGAAATTAGAATCCAACCTCCATTGTTAGAAAAGATTAGACTGTGCCAGGAACGGATGATGGAGGAAGAAGAGAACTCCACAGAAGAGATAATGACCGGGGAAGAAATTAAGTGTGAAGAGACAAGGAAGGGATCATGAGGTACACGTACAGGATATGGATCCCAAACGTTCAGGAACTCACGGATGAGATTTTAAATGAGGCACACAACTCAAGATACTCAGTGCACCCCGGTAGCACCAAAATGTATAGGGATTTGAAGGAGTATTACTGGTGGCCCAACATGAAAAAGGACGTAGCAGAATGGGTAAGCAGATGCTTGACCTGCCAACGAGTGAAAGCAGAGCACCAGAAGCCCAGCGGACTTCTACATCCCTTAGAGATTCCAGAATGGAAATGGGAACACATAGCCATGGATTTCGTAGTAGGTTTACCAAGGACCAAGGCTAATCATGACGCCATATGGGTAATTGTAGATCGACTGACGAAGTCAGCTCACTTTCTCCCGATCAACGAAAGGTACACGGTCGACAGACTAGTAGACATCTACTTAAAAGAGATAGTGGCGCGACATGGAGTCCCAGTCGCAATAGTATCCGATCGAGATCCTAGATTTAACTCCGGGTTTTGGAGAAGTTTTCAAGAATGTGTGGGGACCCGGCTGAACATGAGCACAGCCTACCACCCCCAGACAGATGGGCAAAGTGAAAGGACCATCCAAATGCTAGAGGATATGTTGAGAGTCTGCGCAATAGACTTCAAAGGAAATTGGGATGATCACTTGCCATTGATTGAGTTCTCCTACAACAACAGTTATCATTCAAGCATTGGGATGCCACCTTGTGAGGCCCTTTATGGAAGAAAATGTCGATCTCCCTTGTATTGGGATGAAGTTGGAGAGCGAAAGATGCTCGGGCCCGAAGTGGTCCAACGAACTAAAGATGCAGTAGATCTAATCAGAGGACGGTTGGTAGCAGCCCAGGATCGACAAAAGAAATATGCCAACTTAGCTCGGAAAGGCAAAGAATACGAAGTAGGGGACCTAGTGTTCTTGAAAGTGTCACCTTGGAAAGGTTTAATGAGATTTGGGAAGAAAGGAAAGCTGAGTCCCAGATACATTGGACCATTTGAGATCTTGAGATGGATTGGGGAACTAGCTTATGAGCTGGCATTGCCCCCGAATCTACAGCAGGTGCACAATGTGTTCCATGTTTCGATGTTGAGGAAGTATAATCCGGATGCCAAGCATATTGTAGAGTATGAGCAAGTGGACATGCAACCAGACTTGACCTATGTAGAGCAACCTGTGGAAATCATAGACCGGAAAGAACAAGTGCTGCGAAATAAGGTCATTCAGCTAGTCAGAGTTTTGTGGCAGAACCACAATGTAGAAGAATCAACCTGGGAACTTGACAGCGCAATGCAAGAGAAGTACCCCCACTTGTTTTCAAACTGATTCCGGGACGGAATCCTTTTAAGGAGGGGAGACTGTAAGAACCCAGATTTTGGGAGGAATTAAAACTTTTATGTATGTAATGATGTAAGAATGAATAGTGGTTACGGCTACAATGTAATAGTTGAAATTTGGAAAGAATGAATGGAATTCGACTTTATTATTTCTATGTCTTGAAGAATGCTAAAGGGTGACAACATAGGTAAGAATAATCTATCTCCTAAGGGAATAAGATATGGCAATTCCTAGCAGGAGAATATTCTCATGTCATCCAGATCGATAACGATTAATCCAGTAGTTCCGTAAAAAGGTTAAGGAACGATCGAAAGAGAATACGGACAATTGTACAACCCTAAGAGAATAAGTAAAGAATAAAGAATGAATATTGTTTTGGTGGGAGTATAGAATAATATGAGACGACACTATAT
Source organism: Saposhnikovia divaricata (assembly GCA_036435485.1). NCBI lineage: Eukaryota > Viridiplantae > Streptophyta > Magnoliopsida > Apiales > Apiaceae > Saposhnikovia > Saposhnikovia divaricata. Next base: position 57,142,039 of record CM071597.1, on the reverse strand, counting down.
AGAAGTACGCGGAACGGATTTCCGAGTTCGTATTAGTGATCCAGGGGGAAAATAAGTGTATGTAAAAGCTGTCGGATTCTGAAAAACCGCACTTTTATTTTCTCCGAGAGTTCCCTGGACACTGATAGCCTTAAGTATTTAACGAATGGATTTAAGGAATATAAATTGGAAAGTTAGAAAGAAAGATGGAGAATGATAGTATTAATATTAGAAAGATTCCTGGTAAACCCTAATTAGAAATCCGTGAAATATTCCTACGAACGATCAATCGAAACGAGCAATAACCGGACACAGAATCAAGCAGAGAAAGCAAGATACATGTATGTGCAAGTGGATGGAGTAATTGAAACCAAAGTATGTCACATGAAAGTCAACTACAACTAGGATGATTCTTTAGCATTTAACCAAAAATGGAGTTGTTTAATGTGGTGCCAACACATGGTCCACTAAGAAGCCAACACTTGGACCTATAGATGAGTGACAACACAAAAGGAGGAGATTCATCCAAGGTATATACATAATAATACATGTATTAAGCCATAATAAAGCAAAACAAGAAAAAGAAACAACCAAGAACTCCATAAAGGAAGCTCTCGGCCAAGAAGCTAGAGGAAGGGTTCCCACCATTCAAAAACCTCAATATTAATTAGGTGAGTCCTACATATCATAACAAAGATACCCTATAAATTTTAGCTTCAAATTCCATTCCATTCTTGAGATATAAAATCAAGAAGGTGATGATGAATAGTGTTTTCTTAGAACTAATCTTGTTTTCATGATTTCTTTGGATGATCTAAGGGTTGATTAAGCTAGACAAGGACCATACCAAGCTTATTAAGGTTATATCATACTGCAAGGAAGGTAGATCTCTTGAAACCCTAGCATTTGATTTGAGATTTATGAATGTTTTTGATGGATTTAGCTTGGTACGATTATAGTGATAATTATAAGCATGATTATGTAATTAGTTATATGATTTAAGATGCATGATGATTTTGATGCTAAGATCAGTAGCCTCTGGACTTGTGAGATGCTTATTATGTGTATAAGTTGTTTAGATTCCCGGTGTGGCTTGGGTTGTTGATTGTGATTTTTGGAAAGTTCGTATTATAGCCGTTATAATGCCGAAATTTCATTAATCATTGAAAATGGTGCATCACAGTAGGTCTAATGGCCGAAACTGGACAAGTATCTAACATTACTTTGTAGATCTTGAGTCGTAGATCATTTTGGAAAAAGAATCGAATCAAACAGACTTACGGTTTAGGATTTATGACCGATTTACTAAAAGTAGTTCGAATCCGTAAACGAAAGTTCGTAACTGAAATTGAACCCTCGTAAAATATGTAAAGTCATGATGAATCTTGGTAAATAAATACTAGAGGTAAAAATGAAGGTGTGAAAGAAAACCGTATGTCAAAAGGATCATTTTTCGATTTATTAAAAATATTCGAGTCGAGGTTAAACGCGAACGAACCAATAAAAGACGACTCGATTATAACTTCGGTAAAACACTTAGAAAACGGGTGATAAAACTCGGAGTATAATATTGGTTCGTAACGATCGACCTTAGAACTTGTATGACTTAAGTATGTCCCAAGTGTAAGTACAGTGACATGTCGTATTAACGAACGAATGTCGGGTCGGATCAATGATAAAAGGAATCCACTAAAAGGGGTATAACGAGATAACTCGAGAACGTGTTTCGATTTATGTATAACTTAACTTTTAAGATGTTAAGTGATTAATCCCGAATGCCTTGGCTATTTATAGATCACCAAGCTGACCCGGGACCCGCTACCACTACCCCTTACCGTACTCGACTACCAGGCAAGTTTCAATTCCCTTCTTTTAGGTTGTTGTTGTGATTGAATATATATATATATATATATATATATATATATATATATGTTTTCTGTTATACATATGCCATAGCATGCATGCCTACTTTCAAGTTATATCGTTATGCTTGTTCCATGATTGTTTATTGGCTTATAAATTAGATAGCTAACGTATCAATTATAAGCCGGTTATGTAAGACCCTCATAGAAGGGCGTATACATCTTATTCATCAAATATAGACAGGGAGTCAATATTTCTTGATATATCGAGATTACCTCGGAGGAAAATATTTAAGTAAATATTTTCCATTATTTTGGCGATGAATATTATTTGAATTTTCGTTCGATATTATTTATTTAACGATCCTTACTTCAAATAATTATTTGAACGTAACCATTCGACGAATAATATTTTTCAATATTCATTCAGAGTCGAATTGATTATCGATTATTATTTCGAATATTCTTCTAAAGATGAGACTACTAAATGAATATTATTTGGATATTCAGTTAGAATATTATTTTATTAAATAAATATTACTTTTGAATATTCATTTAAGATATTAATTACTTGATGAATATTATTTTAATATTCATTTGAAGCTTGATTTATTTATCGAATATTATCTCGCATATTCCTTTAAGGCTTGGATTACTAAATAAATATTACTTGATATTCATTTAGAATATTATTCATTAAATGGATATTACTTTTTGAATATTCATTTAAATTCCTAATTAATTATGAATATTATCTTAAATATTCCTTCCAGGTCTTATTAATTAATGAATATTATTTTGAATATTCGTTTAAAGATTTATTTATTCAATAAATATTCTCCTGATATTTCTTCAGGGATTATTTTGAAAAATACTCTTATTAAAGATATTCTTTCATATTCCTAAATATTCTTTAAATATTTTTAATTCAATAAATATTCTCTGAATATTTATTCCATACTTAGAATAACCTCAATAAGGTTTATCTTCTTCGATTATCACGAAAAATATTTCGGAGTCATATTATTATTAATCTTATATCACGAAAGGTTCTCAGACATCATTCTTCTTTGAGTCTATCTCCCTAATAATAAGGGGACCTTACTTGGAAAATGTGAATTATCTTGTCGACTTCCCGGTCATAAAGTATTCTCTTCACTCGCAACTCGGGTGCTATTGACTTATTAAGTCGTTGGTTACCTTCTCATCTTTCGAGGGGTAAGATTGTTGGAACAAGTTGATATTCGTTACCAAGCAATAGCTTGGAAGTTATTGGTGAATTTTCCTTTCCAACTAGATACGACTACTTTGTAGAGTCTTATCAACAAGTATTATACTTGGGGAAAGGGGGACGGACGTTACATTCAGAATCATGAATTCTATTTGAACTAGGAGTCGTGTAAGAGGTCGAGTAGCGCCGGTCCATCCCCTTTGGCCCAACCGTTGGCCGGGGAGAGCTAGTAAGGCGGTAGACAAGTAAAGCCGTCAGTTCTTCCTTCTACCGGTAGTAAATCTAATTTGAGCTGTACGATCTCGACTGATCATCAAGATTGGAACAGCGGGCGCAGTGAATACTCCATCATTGGTTCATCATCCAAACTTATTTATTTCCTGCAACATGATTACTGTTGGCAGAGCTGGAAAAGTGTTCATAACTGGAATTGCAATCTTTTCATGCAAGTTCCTCTTTTTAATGACAATGAGAATATCTCGCTTACTTTTGATGTAGCAGATATTTCTACAAACAAATACTTTGAGTTACCTGGTAACTTCATCTTTTATATTATACATGCAATAACTTCATTAATGCATGGCATATGATTTCAAAGGATATTTTGAACTGCTGTATATATGTATCACTGTTCAGTTATATTATTGTTGGTGGGCTTTGGTTCACCCTTGCTTTGTTCATATTATGTCACAACAACAGCTAGGACAGATGGCTCGCGTCAGGTGCACTCGGCGCAAGCGGGTTACCCGACCCACCGGACTCCCCGCTGAGATGCTAGCCGCCATTGCTGAGGTAGCATAGTTAGACAGCTTTTGTTTCATGTTTAACTATATGTATAATTAATGTAATTAACGGCAAAACTTTTAAACTTATGATGTTATCCTTTTGGGATTGTAATAACTTTTATTCGTAACCCTTTAATGTAAGACTTATTTCAATTTCATCTCTGGGACTATAACTGTGTGTGTGAGAGTGGTTATTATTGTGGGGTCATAGCATGCTACTTATTGATTTTGGACTCAAGTCAAGTATTTTGTATAAGTTATGAGACCGTAACGACTCAATCCCTGACCCCGGATCTGGGGGTGTTACATATCTATTTTTTAGAAAAAATTGTTATTAAGGAGGATCGAACTTGGGTCTATCACAAAATTTGCACATCACCATACCACTAGGGAACTAATTCATATGTGTTGTAAATTTATACATAATATGTGAATGCTTGCGTATGACTTGAACGAAAAAAATATTGTAGCTCTTTTTCTTTAAAAGCTAGAACATACGTAGTTCGATTATTTAAAATAATATACAAACTAAATAAAATTAAATATACAATTATGTCAACAAAAGACTATAATAAAAAAGATGTATGGATATGTGGGCCACCTCAGCTAATTGAGTATTTTAAAAAAATAATTAAATAACTAAATTCTAGATAATATTTAAAATATACCACTATCAAAACAAACAAAAACTAAAAGGGGTAAATCTACTTCAAAAACTTTATGTATAAATTTGATTTAAAAATAAAAAAAAATTCAAATATATGATCACACGTAAAAGCTAACAAAATTTAAAGTGTGTTATTTACTACTTTATACTACAAAATTATCACATGTGGTATTAGATACTACCCGGCTAGAGGTACATTGTCGTTAACAAGTTTGTTTATAGGTTTCACAAATAAGTTGTTTGAATAAAATAGAATGTTTGTAGCATCTCATCGATAGAATTATTGTGTTTGAGACCTTAAAATTAAGTTTTTTTTGAATATGTAGGTTTCGATGCCTTAGAATGAATTTCTCAATAAATCTCGGGTTGAGCGAGAATCGAACCCAGGGCATGGAACGAAAATAGAATTATTATGTTTGAGACCTTTAAAACTAAGTTAATAACTAATCTTCTATTACTATATATTATACGTCAACACAAAGGTAAAATATGCCAAAAAATTGCTCATGAAATTACCCTTTTATCCCTATATTTTTGAAATTTACAAAAATGCCATCTCTACATACTTTATGCAAAAAATAGAAAATATTTGTGTATGTATTAGGAATCGAACCATTGACCTTCTCCGTAATAGTTCATGTCTGAGCCATTGTGCTATGATGAGCTTTGGTTATGTTTTAAAAATCTTACTACATAAACCACATTTTCTCCCTTTATCTTATATACTTTTTCTTATTTTAACCTTTGTGTAAAAAATGTTAGTTTATAATATTTATTTAACTTCATTTTTTTCAATTTTCAAAGTTCTGCAGCACTCCAAAAGAATATGTGATATATAGTTATATCTTTTAAGTGTTATAATTTTTTTTATATAATCTTTGCTCTACGTTTTAGTCAAATTTTTTGTTTCAAACATAAATTTAGAATTATTCAAAAAATTCTATCGTTGTTCAATATTATCTCTATCATAAAATAATGGCCTTACTATGTTTTTAATTAATTTATAAATTTTACTTTACTTATATTTTTCGGTTGAATAGATATCGATTATGCTATTAATTGTTTTAATTCGCATTTTATACATGCTATATTTCTCAGTATATTTTATTTTAATTAATCATGTATTGATACATAAAATATAATATAAAACTTTAATCTAATATAAGTAACATATAATATGTATTCCATCTCATTATTTATTCTTAAGTATATTTTAAATTAAAAAATTAGTCTTGAAATTATTATTAAATTGTATAATAATCATTTTCATGTCCTTTGTTCGTCACTCTTACTGTTTAACATCTTTTTCTGAATATACACTTCATTTTTATTATCTTACGAAATGACATGTAATTTTTTAATAAATTTACTATGTCTTACATTCTCATCATTTACTCACATTTTCTTCAACTTTTTAACTTTCTTCACAATTATAAATCTCCTCACTCACCCTATTAATAATTGATGATGAGACGAAGTGAATAATAAATTTATCCATTTTTTTCCACTTTCTTCCATTTTTTTTTTCTCTCTTTAATATACAAAGACAATCTTTATTTGATATTTATAAATATATCTAAAATTTAAATTCATATATCTAAATAACTATTACTACATTTATAATATAATCATGATTGATAATTAGATTAATCAAGTATATAAATGGTTAGTCAGAACCCAATTGATAAAAGTGTATGGTTAGATTTGTTTATAAGAAGATAAATATTTTTTTTGAAAAATTATATATAATATATATGGAACATGATTCATTTGAGTTAAAATATAATTCAAAAAGTATTTTTATACCAATACACATGTTATTTCATTAAAATCACAAGAGTTTTTGTACGTCCGTGAATTATGCTAAAATAATTATTTATATTATATCCAATTATTTAATTTGATAAAGTTCATTTCACATCATTTAATATTAAATTAATATTTTACAATTACAAATAATCATCTAATTTTTATCATATAGATATCTATAAAAATTTTGTAAAATGTAAAATTAAAGAAAAAACTTATTCATGAAAATGTTAATGCAACATTACAAAATTACTATAGAAATCTAAATTAAGGTTTAAGTATTATCTTTTACCATTTTTTAGTTACAAATTTATTTTGATATCTATAGAAATTCGTGCGAGTAATAATTTCGATATATGTCAGGCCCGTGCATCGAATGGGCTTTTACGCTAGTGTATACTAAATTTGATAATTTTTTAAATTGATTTCTGGTTGGTCATCGAGCCTTAGGCTTGACCTAATTTTCGAAAAATACTAAGAATTTGATGCAGATTGTCACAAGTCGATCAAAACTGCGACGATATACTTATCCATCTTATTTTCTTTACACATTATAAAATACAATTATAAAATACACAAAAAATGTAATTAAACACATTCATAATGCAGCGACATCACTATATAAATGAAACTTAAAATTATAAACGAACAAATTATAGAAATGATTAAAACATCAATTCAAATTACTGAAGCACTGAACTAAGCCTAAAATACATTCGGAAGATCATCCAAAACAAATTATGAGCACAATAAAACTTATAATTGAAAACACGTGCATAGATATATCAGAATTGAAATTTTTATAACCACCAATGAACAATAAATATCGAGGTGATTAAAAAATTGTAATAAATTTATAATTGTCCAATATTCAAGTGTGATACATAATATCAGTTTATAATTCAAGTTAATAGTTAAACAACAATGTATAGGAGAATAGTTTACAGAATCAGGACAAGCCAATCTATATTTGCAATGGTTGTCCTTGCTCATTCAGCTTTCTTTTCTCCCCTCTATCAGCAATTTTCTTTTGCAGGTCTAATAATAAGAAAATCTTTATGCAATACAAATTTGCTGGAAACATAATTGGGATGTTGTGAAGGGACTCCTTAGAATTGTAGTTATAATTAGAGTTCTTGTCTCACTGGAAGTATTTTCTGTAAAATTAGAAAAGAGACAGAATACACACTCTTTAAGACTTCATATATATATGTGTACTGCATGAGCATATACATGTGCAAAATGTATAAATGTTTTGTCGTTAAGTTACAAATTTTTTCCTTTCTTATTGGATACTTGTTCTTAGAGAGCCTCAACTTTGGCACTTTAGAATGTTATAATGATTAATATATCAATACAAATACAATCAAATATGATTTAATGTACAGGCTGGTGCAAGGCATGGTCTTTAGAAAAAATAGCATAAATAACTAAATTCAACGAGAGCGACTGAAACGTGTTTAACAAAAATACGGCTCATTGGACTAGATTGTATTAACTGTTAGATTTATTTAATAAATTTATTTTATTTTTAAGTTCCGATTTTTATGGATTAAAATTATCATACAAGTACTCAGAATATATGTTAAAGTTGGGTTATAATTTTAACGACAGAGCGGCTCTATAGGAAAAATCGTGTTTAACGAGAGAACGGCTAATTAGAGAGTTCCGTGTTAACTGTTAAAATTTAATATTAATTGCAGGAGGAGCAATCCCTTGTAAAAGTATGATCCCTTAACTTGACTTAGTTTGTTTTCTACACTTTTAGAAGCTTATTACAATACATATGTTTTTGCTTTAACTCTGTAATCATGCTAAGGTTTTTTGTTATCATCAAGGCTCTTAATTTATGGCTCTTATTCCATCAGTCATAAATTGGGGGAGATTGTTAGAAATTATGTTGTCCTTAATGATAAGCACATAAAAACACCTTAAAAACATATTTGTATAATTTATGTTTGTAACTTATCAACGGATATCCAGTCTATAAATATCCGTTGATGAGGTAGCTTATCGATTGATAAGTCTATAACATATTGTTTTAAGTCTCGACAGATAAGTTGTTTGTTACTGTCATAGTTGCTAGTATTCCTAAGTCATGTTGACTATCAATGGATATGCAGAATAGGGTAGCTAATTGTATATAAGCTCTGCTATGTAATTCTGTATAAGTGAAGTGATGTTTCAATTGATGAAGATTCTACGACAACAGATATGACACTCCAGCAAACAACATTCAACCTATCGATCGATGTTAGCTCAATGGATAAAATGCTGAAACCAATAATATCTTGATATTTACGATTGACAGGGACTTGACATGCCTGACAGATCACATGGGTTAATAGACTTAAAAAGGGTATGGAAGCCAGTATTGGAAACGAAGAAGAAAAAGAAAGATTCCTTATTCTCATAACCAATTTAGCTGGTAAATCTAGTGAAGATCTGTCCAAGACAATCTAGAAAAAATTGTATCACAAGGAGAGGAGGAGTGGGAGCAAACCTGCAAATACTTTGACTTTGTAATATTCGCTTTATTTGTAGGGTTTGTAAACTTGGAGTGTGTGTATATATATATATATATATATATATCTTCAAGTGTAGCAAGACTTAGTAAGAAGAAAACACCGAGCTTAAAGGCATAAAGCATTAGGTTTTCTTGTACACACTGAGTTTTGTACTCGCAGCTGTGTAATCTTTTAAGCAGATTATTTTCTTCAATATAACCCCCAGGTGGACTCGACAAATCCACCTAAAATTTTAAGATTGTGTTGTATGTTTTTATTTCTGTTTTGTGCTTTATAAGTTCATCTTAAATCCATCAGGAGCCTCGTTGATTCGAAAAAATTTTCAATCAAGATTGTATTAAACCCCTCTTCTACAATCTTGGTGTTCAACTGGGAAATAACAATGGTGTATTGTGCCTTCATCATCAGCCATTTACATCAGTTCTATAGGTGGTACCACCTCCCAAAAAACTAGAATCTTTACCATGATGTTCCTTCGTTAGGGCTACTAGTAGCATGATTCCTACGTTATTCTACATTGAGCTTTCTATAGTGATTTTTGTCATGGCATAAGGTGGATCCTTTAGAGAACCTCAATCAATTGTAGTAGCTTGTTGTAGTGGAAGAAGTACCATAGTCATCCCTGCTTCTTGGATACCTACGATTACTCATGCAGAAATGCCATTTAGATAACTGGCCCTTCGTAATAGATCCAGGTATAACCATATTTGAACCTCTGTAATAGGTCCAGGTACGACCATAGTGGAACCTCTGTAATAGGTCCAGGTACGAACATAATGGAACCTCAGTAATAGGTCCAGGTACGAAAATAATAGAACCTACATAACCATGAGGAGCTTCCTACTAGACAAAACCTCCCTTTCATTGCCCCAAAACTAGATCCATGACTACCCATCAAGTTACACCCTTTTATCACTTCCTCGTGAAGGTCATGAATTGTCAATATCTCTTTTATTCCTCTTTTTTTCTTTATTGGGTCTTTTAGGTGGACCTCTTTGTCCCGATTGTCATCCTTAGAAACCTCCTCGTTAGATGTGAAAATTAGATGTTTAGAGAATCCTCCAAATCAATGGACTTTTCATCATCGAGCCCTCTCGCATGAGAACCTCGTTTCTATGAAGCTCTTTTTTGAGAGAGCCATTTTACCAGCTTTTCCTGATTTTTTTTAAGTAAAGATCTTCAATGTTAAGCTCCATATCCCAGTCCATCAAACATACAAATGTCTTTGGTAGGTGAAGCTTTCAGATATTGGTACTTATCTTCCGAAACCTGCCATCATGGAACCTTCGTTCTAGTTCCTTTTTATTAAGAGATCCACATATTCATGATTTTACATGTTAACCTTTACCTTTTTATAAGAATCAAGTCTCAGCTTTGAGGTCCTTGCATAACTGCACCTCTGTCAGGTGAGGTTGGAACCACAACTGTACCTGCACCTCCTCAGCTATACCTACACCTTCACAAATATACTTGCACCTCCTCAGCTACACCTTTTACATTTCCAGGTATAGTTACATCCAAATATCCAGTAGATTGAATAAACAGCTTCAACTGCGTACCTGGTTCATTTGTACCTCCTTGGTCAAGAGGCTCGTATTTAGCTTCACATGTAGCTCCTTGGTCGGGAGGTTCGTATTTTCTTTCCCATGCAATTCACCTACTTACCCTCCTTACGACCTGTAGTATGGGATAAACCAGATCTTTACTCCATAATTTTCACTATAGGAGCTTCAGTAGTCCTTCACCTCCAACCGATTGAACCTCTAAATAGAGATTCTCCATTTTCTGACCATAAGAACCTTCTTATCATATGCCATGATGAAGTATTTGGGGGTACTTTACTTCTTCTACCATATGTGCAACCTCGAGATTGAGGTCTCTCCTGTCTTTGCCGCTAGAACCTCCCCAGATGGTCGTACCTCCATTAGCAGATGGATGTTCAGCTTCACCTCTCCTATCGAACATATTAGCACTCCTAACATGAGAAGCTACCGGGTCATAGAAGCTCTCATCACGGAACCTAATTTTTGGGTTTTTCCGATTGAAATTGACATATGAAAATTTCATTTTCCGGCCATTCTTTTCAGGTCTCTTTCATCAAGCCAAAAGTATGTGCATCTCGGAGCCATATATCGTCCTTTATGCCTTTTCACCACCAAATGACTAGAATGAAGGTGATTACCTCCCTTCTTTTTCGCCTTTTTTCCAACAAGCCATGATTTCTATTCCATTTCTCCAATTTTTCAGATTTATTTTTCAGAGTAATGATTCTCCTGCCCATACGTGGAATTCAATCCATGAAATCCTTGCTCAAGACTTTATTCTCGGGCACATTTTCAAGATTACCTCGGTCATTCTTCAAGGTACGATCATCGCCGGAGCTTTTAGACGTCATTCCTCTCAAAAGATCACAGGTTCCCCCTCCTTCTAGCGCCAAAAATGTTGTGAGAAAAATCTGCACCAACACCCCAAGTAATCCTTGCTGGAATAACGGAATCTGCCCTTGGATCTCAGACAGGTGATCAGGACCGCGAACCTTAGCTGCAGCTCCAACTGCCGGAGTGGGTGAAGATTTGTGGTATTTTAGGACTGAATTAGCAAGGTCACCAGACAGAGATGGCTATGAACTCCGGCCAAAACCACCTGGTAAATGTTTCACTGAGGGTACACGTGCCTTACGCATGTAAAAGTGAATATCCGAACCCCCCTTGCCAACTGCCTACATATCCTATTTATAGGAATCAAGCCCCGATGTAGTTCTTTAGGTTATGGACTACTTTCCTTGATCAATAAGCCAAAAAATTGATATATTTTTCCCTCCTGATAAGGCTGATCTTGATGTATTTCAGTTGTGTAGGAAGAGTCCTAGCTTCCTTAGAACTATGTGGAAGCTCATCCAAGATGGTGTCCTTATATATATAAATATATATATATATATATATATATATATATATATATATATATCATGTATATAACATATTTATCCCACTTGTTATGATAGAAGTCAGCTTAAAGTCCATTTCTTGAAGATATTTTCGTGCTCCTAAAGTGTTGGAGATTAAGTCCTTGTCCAACATCACTTCTATCAAGTGCAGGCAGAGCTACAGCTGTACCCGTACCTCACAACTACGGTTGTATCAAGACCTACTCCCATCCATGATAAATTCACTGGCTGAGTTGACTCCTTATCCACACAACAGTCATGTTAGACAGAGGTGGAGATGCAGTCGTACCTGCACCTCCTCAGCTACCCTCATGCTCGTACCTCCGCACCTGAACCTTCGAAACCGAACCTCATATATTATTCAAACCACCTTAATTGGGCCTCTTAATATCCATGGGCCTAAAACTAAGCCCATTGCAAATTTTGGGCAAAACAAAGCCATTAAGAAATAATCCCCTTGAAAGTTCATATCGCGAGGGTGAACATGTGATTAAACTCTACATGAATATGACTGAAATTAATGGAGCCACTACAATAGTGATTACGTGTTCCTCTATTAGCCATTGAGCTGAAAAAGGCCCACAAGCGCGATACACGATGGCAAGCTTACAATATATACAATGTTAGGAATAATTCATAAGTTGTGATGTTGAGAATAGAATTTTGCTTATACTTCTTGTAAATCCTGATCTTATAAAGGATTTAGTACTTTTTATAGGATATATGCGTTAGACAGTAATCTGTAGAGTTTAGTCAGGAACAGTAATGCATCATGGACTACATGTCAGGAACTGAGATCAAATCCTGATAGGTCAAGTCAAATACTAATCAAATCCTGATACGTCAAGACAAATACTGATGGATGTCGAATCCTGATATCAGTTGTGTTACTGATGATGTCATTATGGATGCTACAGAAACTGTCAAGTGCTATAAAACAGGATCTTTGTTTTGAAGAACAAGCAAGAAGATATCGTGAAGGAAATGAATTCCATATTGATGGAAACTATCAATTGGACGGCAGAACATTGTCATAGATAGATTATAATTCTGTTATTAGTTGATAGGTAGCATTATAAATACTCTCTCTATATCATTGTAAAAAGAACGAATGCAAGTAAGAAAAATTAGGAGCTCTGTATTAGGTTTGTATTCGAGAGTTCGAAACAAACAGAGAGAGAGAGAGATTTGTATTTTCAGCAGCTGCTAAAGGTATTATACACCTTTGGTAGAGTTTGTATTTGATTTATTTAATACAAACAAAGTTTGATTCATTCGTTTGTTCTTGTTCATCTAATCAATCAAAAATCAGGCACGATTATATAACCTGTATTTAACCCCCCTTCTACAAGTTATTCGAGTTAACAATTGGTATCAGAGCAGGTTGATTTTGAATAATCATAAAGATCTGCAATCATGTCTGGTTACAAGGATGGTAATACTAAAATCCCCATGCTCAAGAGAAACGATTATACTCTATGGAAAGTGAAGATGTTGCATCACCTGGAAGCAACAGATCCTGATTATCTTGACAGAATCAGAGATGGGCCTTTCGTTCCAACAAGGCTTGTTCCTCAAGCAACTGTCGAAGGAAAAGTTGTTCCCGAACATACAGCAGAGAAGCCTAAATCTGAATGGACAGATAAGGAAAAGGAGAACGTTCTTAAGGATGCTAAAGTGAGAAACATACTATTCAACAGTCTTGGTTCTGTTCTCACTAACTATGTTCTCTCTTGTAAAACTGCTAAGGAGATATGGAACAATCTAAAGGTTCACTGTGAAGGAACAAAACCTGTCAGGAAGAATATGAGGACACTTCTCATACAACAGTATGAGTACTTTGAATCCAAGTCTGGTGAGTCACTTACTGACACCTTTGATAGGTTTACTAAACTCATCAATGAGATGGCCATGCATGGTAAATATTATGACTTGGAGGATATGAATACTAAGTTCATGAAAGCTCTTCCTGATTTCTACAATGAGAAGATATCTGCAATTGAGGAAGCTAATGATCTGGATGAAATATCATTAGAAGCAGTTTATGGAAAATTGAGAGCTTATGAACTTGACAGGTAGCAGAAAAAGAGTAGGAGTGAAGGAAAGATGAAAACTGTTGCACTCACTGCTCAATCTGAATCAAAGAAGCTTCCAGAAGAAAAGTCTGAATCTACTGAAAGAGACTTGAGGAAGAAGAAGAGCAAAGAAAGTTCTGAGTCAGAGACTGCAGATATAGACTCTGAAGATAATGATTCTGAATCAGAGATGCAAGAACTCTTTGCTATGTTTGCTAAAGCTTTCAAGAAAGAAAGATTCAACAAGAGAAGATTTAGCAAAGGATCTTTTCAAAAGAAAGAAGAGAAGAAGAGTGACAAAGGCAAGAGTACAATTATCAAGCTTGATAAGGCCAAAATCAAGTGCTTTAACTGCAGTGACCTTGGACACTTTGCTAGTGAGTGCAAGAAGCCTAGGAATTCAGGGAAGGGTAATGCACTCATGGTCACACGGAAGGATTGAGCAGACTCCAGTGATTCTGAAGATGAATTGGATTATGACAACATTGCATTGATGGCAAGTGCTCCAGAAAAGCCTGGATCTCCAACAAAAACTTCTTCATCTTCTGTTAAGGTATCACTTCACTCTCTTGATTCATTTGATAGCTTAGATTCTGATGATATTAGATCTATTCATGTTGAGTTTAAGAATGTTATGACTAATTTCAAAATTCTTGCTAGTGAAAAAGATGAACTTAAGGCTAAGAATGATGAATTAGTTAGTAAAAATAATTTTCTTGAATCTGAGTTAATTCAAATTGAAGAATATAGGTTAAGTTCTAATAAAGCTAAGCATGATTATGGTGTTATCCTTGAGGCTTATGACTATGTCAGAAAAGAACTAGAGGAAGAGAGATAGATATGATGAAAACCATTAACACTTCTGGTAAAAAGACTCAAGAAATCATTGACAATCAAATTCTTGGTAAAGTCTATGGCTTAGGTTTTGGAAAGAATAAAAGTGAAAATTCTGTAGCTATTGTCTAGGATGATAAGAAAGAAGAAGCTGGCATATCCAAATCTGAAGGTAAGAAGATAGTTTCTGAACCTAAACATGTTAAATTTGTTGATTCTAAAGGTACCCCAGTTGTGCATAAAAGAATTAACAATAGCAATTCAGATGGGAGAGTGTTAGAAAAAC
Source organism: Saposhnikovia divaricata (assembly GCA_036435485.1). Lineage (NCBI taxonomy): Eukaryota > Viridiplantae > Streptophyta > Magnoliopsida > Apiales > Apiaceae > Saposhnikovia > Saposhnikovia divaricata. Next base: position 57,127,039 of record CM071597.1, on the reverse strand, counting down.
CTAAGAATGTCAACATAGGCTTTCTATGTAAGTCTCGGTTGAAACAGAGACTAGAAGGTATTTCAGAGTCTAGCAAGATCAGAAGAAATAGGAATGGAAAAGAAGGTATTAACAAAGAGAATAATTACAAGAATGTACCTGATGCACCTAGGAAGAAATGCTATAAATGTGGAAATCATAATCATTTGGCCCTAGACTGCAATAAAAAACCTTCTTGGAAAACTGAGTCCAGATTCCCCAAGACTCAGAGAATTCAATACCAACCACAAGAACCATGTTATCATTGTGGTAGTTTACTTCATTCCATTTATATGTGTAAGGAATATCATGAACTGTATTATGACTATTATTCTCTGAAATCTGAAACTCCTAGTCACAAACAGTTTGTGAAATCAGAGTTTAAGTTTGACAGTGAAGGATGCAAAATCTTAAATATGAAGAATGGAGACATTGTTCTGACTGGTCAGATACATGGTAACATATATGAAGCCAGCTTGAGTGACACATCTAAAGGAACTATTAGATGTCTTTACAACAAGGCATCAAATGATGAAAGCTGGAACTGGCACAAGAAGCTCTCACATCTCAATTTCAAGAAGCTTAATCAACTTGTTAAGCATCATCTGGTGAGAGGCCTACCTCAGGCAAATTATGTGCAAGATGGACTTTGTGATGCTTGTCAGCTTGGAAAACAAAGAAGAACCACTTTCAAGAGCAAGACAGAAAATTCAATTACTGAACCATTTCACATGCTGCATCTTGATTTATTTGGTCCAGTAAACATTATGTCTATCAACAAGAAAAGATATGCTCTAGTTATAGTGGATGATTACACAAGGTTCACATGGGTATTCTTTCTACACAACAAGGATGAAGCTCCTTAGCAAATCATTAAACTTGTCAAGAATATTCAAAATAGCTCTGAGTACAAGGTCAAAGTGCTCAGAAGTGACAATGGTACAGAATTTAAGAATTCTACAATGGAGGAGTATTGTGCAGACAATGGAATTACTCAATAGTTTTCTGCACCTGGAACACCTCAGCAGAATGGTGTAGTAGAAAGAAAGAACAGAACTCTCATAGAGGCAGCAAGAACCATGCTTGCAGATGCAAAGCTTCCAACCTATTTCTGGGCAGAAGCTATCAACACTGCATGTTTCACTCAAAACTGTACCTTGGTAAATGCTCATGGTAAGACTCCCTATGAGATGATCAAAGGAAAGAAACCAAGTGTGAAATACTTTCACATCTTTGGATGCAAATGCTATGTCCTGAAAGTTCATCCAGAACAACTTGGAAAATTTGAAGCCAAATCGGATGAAGCAATCTTTCTAGGGTATTCAGCATCAAAGGCCTTCAAAGTATACAATCTCAGAACTCACATTGTTATGGAATCAATTCATATTGAATTTGATGATAAGAAGTTTGGAATTTTGCAAACTGATGAAAGCCATGACAATCTGGAATTTGAAAATCTTAAGTATTCTGATATTCTCTCCAGTGATGATGAAGGTTCTCCAGAGGAAATCTTTATTGATTCTCAAAGGAATTCTACTGTTGAGGGGGAGCAATTCAATCAAGGAGAACACAGTACTGGTCAGGATCAGACTAGTCTTTCAGAGTCTACTTCATCAAGAACTGATCCTTCAGAGTCTAATGAAGGAAGATCAGAAACTAGCAGCAGCATTGAATCCACTGATTCTACTGATCAAGGGGGAGCTTTTGAAGGAAATGAACACTCTTCTACAAGAGATACCACTAACTTAGGGGGAGAGTCTAGCAGGAGTAATCTACCACCTGTTAGAAAATGGACAAGGGATCATACTGAGGATTTGATAATTGGTGATCCAAATAGTGGTGTTCGAACTAGAAGATCAATTCAAAATGAATGCTTGTATAGTTGTTTTCTCTCAAAGAATGAACCTAAGAAGGTTGAAGAAGCCTTACAGGATCCTAATTGGGTAATAGCAATGCAGGAAGAATTGAATGAGTTTGAGAGGAACAAAGTTTGGAAACTAGTACCAAGACCTAAAGATAGATCTATTGTTGGTGCTAAATGGGTTTTCAGAAACAAGCTAGATGAATCTGGTATGATTGTAAGAAACAAAGCAAGACTGGTGGCCAAGGGTTATTCTCAGGAAGAAGGAATTTACTATGATGAAACCTTTGCACCTGTAGCAAGATTGGAAGCAATCAGAATGTTTCTTGCATTTGCAGCTCATTCAAAATTTAAGGTATACCAGATGGATGTAAAGAGTGCTTTTCTTAATGGCAAGCTTGATGAGGAAGTCTATGTGGAGCAACCACCTGGTTTTTTTGATCCAAAGTTTCCAAATCATATCTACAAACTTGACAAGGCACTCTATGGACTAAAGCAGGCACCAAGAGCATGGTATGAGACTTTGTCTAAATTTCTTCTTGAAAATGGCTTCACAAGAGGTACAATTGACAAAACTTTATTCTTTAGAAAGATAAAAGGTGATTTGCTTTTAGTTCAAGTTTATGTTGATGATATTATATTTGGTTCTACTAATGAAAAGTTATGTGCTAAGTTTAGCAAGCTTATGCAGTCTAAGTATCAGATGAGCATGATGGGTGAACTAAATAACTTTTTAGGCTTGCAGGTCAAACAGAATGAGACTGGTATTTTCATTAATCAGTCAAAGTATATCAAAGATCTTTTAAAAAGGTTTGACTTTCAAGATTGTGCAGTTGCAAAGACACCCATGGCAACAGCCACTAAGCTAGACTCTGATCCTAAGGGAAAGAGTGTTGATAACACTAGATGTAGAGGCATGATAGGTTCACTGTTATATCTAACTGCAAGTAGACCAGATATAATGTTTTCTACCTGTTTATGTGCTAGATTTCAAAGTGATCCAAAGGAATCTCATTTAATTGCTGTGAAGAGAATTTTTAGATATCTCAAGGGAACTTCAAATCTTGGTTTGTGGTATCCAAGAGAATCTGATTTCTCCCTAATTGGCTATTCAGACTCTGATTATGCTGGGTGTAAAATAGACAGGAAAAGCACTACAGGTACATGTCAATTCTTGGGAAACAGATTGATTTCTTGGGCAAGCAAGAAGCAGCAATTAGTTTCAACCTCAACTGCAGAAGCTGAATACATTGCAGCAGGCAGTTGTTGTGCTCAACTCCTTTGGATAAGAAATCAGTTGATGGATTATGGTATGACACTTAGTAATATTCGTATGTTTTGTGATAATACTAGTGCTATCAAAATTGCAGAAAATCAAGTTCAACATTCAAGGACTAAGCACATTGATGTCAGGTATCATTTTATTAGAGAACATATTGAAAATGGTACTGTGGAACTTCATTTTGTTCCTACTGACAAACAGCTTGCAGATATTCTAACTAAACCACTTGATGAGGCTACATTCATTAGATTGGTTAGTGAGTTAGGATTGTTAAATTTTTAGATCTTTAACATCTGCACAAGTAGCAAGGTATGTTGTTTCAGTTTATAGACTTGATATTTTTGTAAGAATCTATACTTGATTGTTAAATGCTTAAGCTGTAACATTTTATCTTGATAAATTTCAGTATGATAGACTTATTAATAAACATCAGGATCAGGATTGCTATCAGTATGCTGACGTCATCAGTATTGACATCAGGATTGTATCGTCAGTATCAGGATTGTGAAATTTTTGTGTCTTACTGTTTCAAATTCTGAAGTTCATGTTATTCAGTGGTTCAATTCTGAGTTTTGTTAAAGTATATGTTAGCAAGTTTTATCACATGCATACTGATAATTTATATCATTATTCAAGTCAGTCAATAAACAACGATAGACAAGTAGATAATAAGAAAACTTGTATTTTCATTAATCAAAAGCATTACATACATGGAAATGAAATACAATTCTTCTTTTTGTCTAACTACTACTGATAATTCTATTCTTGTCTAAAGTTGTTGCTGCTTCAATCCTCAACGATCGAATTTAGGACAATGAGCATCTCAAGATTGGATTCCTTGTCTGGGTGACTTGAATGAGAGTAGCTGACTCATTTTCATGCTTATTGAAGAAAACGAATAGCACCTTCATCAAGATCAACCTCAGACTCTTCGCCAAATTCTTCATCCTCAAGATGTGAAGAGATTAGAGGAGAATTGTATCCGACTGGTAGATGTTTTAGAGGAGATTTGTGGAAATCATCTGGGTTAAGACCAATCATATCTGACTCGATGAGAAAAGTCATCTCTTCTAAGAGATGGTTTACTTGCTCCTGATCATCAAGAGTAAAGAACTTCTCAGTGGTAATGAAGCAAAAGCTAGGGTTCATATGAAGATTTGGGTTGAAAGCCATGATGAAAAGAGAAAAGAATGAAAAGGTTTTGGAGAATGGCACAAGACGTCGGTTTCTTTTATAGAAAGACGTGAGAAGCTGAACAGTCGTTTGGGGGATATCAATGCAGTCAGTCATAATATGTGTGACTGTATTTCTTGTATTTTCAAGAAATATTGAACGAATTTAACCAATTGATTTTGTTCAGATTTTATTTATTTCTTTTACAGGTAAAAGAAAATGCCATGTGGAAACTCCATTTAGTCTCTGGAATCAGGATGATATTGATCAGGAATACAAGTGTGTTCACATCAGGATTAGTAATTCTTTCCATTCAGAAATCACATTGAATCATGTGATTATCTTGATGAGAAGATCACATCAGGAAAAGGAAGCTTATCAGTATTGATTTTTATCTTGATTTTACCTTGATTTATTTACGTGAAACTAATTTTGGATTTTATTTTCCAAAAGTCATGGGTAACTGTATTTTTCAGGGACTGACACCTGTCAACCTACGTGTCAACGTGGGATAATGGGTCTGAAGGAATTTTGAAATATAATTATTTTGACACTCTAATCGTGTAATTGCTTTCTCTAAATTCATATTCTCTAAAGCAAAAACACTCTCGAGTTCTCAAAATCACTAATCGATTTCAAGATTTTTCAAGTTCTTTTCAGATCAAAATAAATGGCAACTCAAAGAAGACTACCCAAATCAGTAGCTTTCAAGTTTGGTGACTTTGATTTTATGATGAACAATCATGTTGCAGCTATCACCAACAAGGAAGGGGTGTCAACTGATTTTCACCCAATTATGGACTTTAAGGCGAAAGGACCATTAAGTTATGCCTTGACAGCATCTCCAAAAATTAATCAAGTAGCTGTTTCACAAGCTTGGGAGAATGCTGAGGTAATTGATTCTGCTCAGAGTCAATCAGGTATGATTGTTCTACACTTAAGACAAGACTCATTTGATATTACTGAATCGGTTGTTAATTCAGTACTTCACTTACCTGTTAGTACGAATTTTGAGAATGTACCATCTGATGATAATGTTAGAACTATGTTCTCTGAGTTAGGGTATAATGGATCTCTAGATAACATGAGCCAGTTAAATAGATCCTTTCTTAGGAAAGAATGGTCTTTCTTCTTTGATCAAATTTCTAAATGTTTTACTGGTAAATGTAGTTCTTTTCAACAAATTACTGTTGTTACATCACATATTGCATATGGCTTGCTTTATAACAGAGTAATTAATTTTGGTCACATTATCTTAAGTCAGATGTGTATTAACTTGGGTCAAGAGATCATGACAGGAATATGGTTTATTATCACAGATTCATGCAACTGTTTATTAACCATTTCATTCCTGATGTTGAAGCTAGATTTGGTAGAGAATATTGTGTTTCTTCTTATGTACAGCAAAAGAAAATTTTCTCTGACATTACAAAGAAGGACAGCGAAAAGAATCTAGATGAAATACCTGTATTACACTATCCAAATCATGTTCAGGTACTTCTGAGAACTCATCTTCCTACTATCTATAATTCTTCTTTCTTTGGTGGTGAAATGACTCAGGAATCTCAATTGGAGGAGAACCCCCCCGTGTCTACCCAAGTAGACAAAAACATTACAGTCTCTGAAACAATTCTAGAACCAAATTTTGATCCACAGCCTATTGTTTCAAAGAAACCAACCTCTGGTGTTTTTCAAAAGACATCAGTTGTAAAGAAGAGAAGATTTGTTGTTTCTAGTAGTAGTTCTAGTGAAGATGATGATAATATATCTCTTGCTGAGAGAGCAGAATTGAAGGCTGCAATTCAACTTTCTAAGCTAGGACAAAGAGATGGAACACCTAGTCACAGCCAGGCTGCAGTCTCCCAAAAGGCTGTAGTTCTTAAAAAGGGAAAACAGTTACTGGATACTGTCTCTCAAAAGACTGTGTCTATTGAAAAAAGATCTCATCCCAAGATCACTTCTGTGTCTACACCTCTTGAGTCTTCTCTAGATAAATCTGTTGCTCACTATATTAGGAGAACAAGGAGAAAGATTCATTTGTCACCTACACACACAGTGTCTAGTCCAACTAACATTATACAGGTCTCTACAAATAAGGCTACATCCACGTCAGTATCTGATAAGAGAGATCTGGATCTTGATTCTTCATGGGAAACAACATTGACATACAGACTGGCTATTAAACTTATCTCTCTAAAAGTGAAGCTTTCTAGGCCTGTTCTAGATTTTCTGATTGAAAGAGTTCCCAAACTTTCATTTCCTGGAGAATATGGATTGTTACATCAAAGACTTGATTTAATGAAGATGTACTTCTATGTATCAGTCAGAAAGGAATTGCACAAGAAATTTGGACTTCCTAAGCATGTTGCACTTCAATCACTTCATGCATATCTATTTGACAAGGATGTCATTGTTGAAGATGCTTCAGCTCAGGGTAAACAAGAGGAGGTAGTTGATAGAGGGAACAGTCAACAGAAGATACTATTGCACCAGTGGTGAATAGTAGTATAGATCAGATCACAGTCACTGCAACACAAGAACCATCTAGTCAGAGGTTGGATGACTCAAGACTGTGATTGATGATGCTGAAAGGTCTTCTGTGATGACTGAAATTGCAAGTGAGAAACCCTATGATATGGGAGGAATGACTTTGATTGATTTTCCTGAAGATCAAACCAATATTGTTCTTTCAGAGTCTATCCACCTTGAGGGTGTGTCTCAGCAACCAACACTTAAAGACGGTGACATACTAGCTATGGTGTCTAATGAAGTATTACTGAAGACATCATAGTCTAGTTTAGATCCTGAAAGTGGTATACTGGAGCCTGTAATCTCTGGAAAGAAAGGCTATGTTTGTAAGAGTTCAGAGACTATAGCAGCTCACTCCTTGGAGAAAACCTCAAGCCCCATGCCATATGAGGAACCCTCTCTCCATGTGAGTTCAGGTATAAAAACTTCTTCTAACCCCTATTTTTCTGTAGGTCATGAGAGCACTTATCCAAATTTGAGTGATACACTTGAAAAGATGGACAAAGATCCACACATAGAAAGGCTGGCTCCTGACCAGGCAAAAGGAGAGGTAGAAAGAGTGTTGACTTTAGATAGTCAAAGTGAGAATGAGGGTATGGATGATCAACTCCATAGTGAGGGAGAGAAAGTTAGGAAACCACCATCGTTTGATTTCTGGGATCAGGTTTTTCCTGAATCTTGGTCTGAAAATCTTGGTATGGATGCTGGTACTTATTCTTTTATCAAGATGTATGAGAAGAATGACTTAGCACATCACAATGCAAACTTCTACTCAACCAGTACCAGAAGATATTCCTAATGATCCTAGTATTCCTTTGTATGTACTTCCAATATCATCTAGAATTGAGACATCAACAGTATCTGATCAATCTAAGGAGGAGTCAGGATTTGTAGATGTTAGTACACATAATACTGGTGAAGGACAAGATGATCATACTTCAGCTTCAGATCAGAAAGATGAAAATGTTTGTACTTCTACTCAAGTATTATTACTTGAATATCATTCTATACAGGCAACTTCTTCTACAAGACTTGCAGATAAGGTTCTTTCTGCATCTGAATCTGAAGATGCAACAAGCACTTCCAACATTGAAGTTAATTCTGAAATTCTACAGGATATTCAGAAATCTCAAAGTGATATTCAATCGAGACTTCAAATTCTTGAAAATAACCAAGTCACTATTATGGACAATAAAGCAGTTCTGATGAATCTCATTTGTTCTGTTACTGAATCTCTTGGAGTTAATGTTGCTGATGTCAAAAAGGGGGAGATAAAGACAATTTAGAAACAACAACAACAACAACAACAACAACAACAACAACAACAACAACAGACTGGGGGCAGTAAGGGTGATAGAGTTGGTAAATTTCATCATGGGAGTGGTAAAGGAAAAGAAGCATCAAATAGTTGAATTCTTTCTTCTAAGTACTAGATACATGTCTACATCTGAAGAAGGAGGTACTTAACTTCATGATCTTAAATTCATAAATTCTATTCTAGTTGTATTGTTATATGTTTTGACATCTACAACTTAGATTTATGCTTCAGATTCTAAAGCATAAATAGGGGGAGATTGTTAGGAATAATTCATAAGTTGTGATGTTGAGAATAGAATTTTGCTTATACTTCTTGTAAATCCTGATCTTATAAAGGATTTAGTACTTTTTATAGAATATATGCGTTAGACAGTAATCTATAGAGTTTAGTCAGGAACAGCAGTGCATCAAGGACTACATGTCAGGAACTGAGATCAAATCCTGATACGTCAAGTCAAATACTGATCAAATCCTGATACGTCAAGACAAATACTGATGGATGTCGAATCCTGATGCAAGGTGGAATCCTGATATCAGTTGTGTTACTGATGATGTCATTATGGATGCTACAGAAACTGTCAAGTGCTATAAAACAGGATCTTTGTTTTGGAGAACAAGCAAGAAGATATCGTGAAGGAAACGAATTCTCTATTGATGGAAACTATCAATTGGACGGCAGAACATTGTCATAGATATATTATAATTCTGTTATTAGTTGATAGGTAGCATTATAAATACTCTCTCTATATCATTGTAAAAAGAGCGAATGCAAGTAAGAAAAATTAGGAGCTCTGTATTAGGTTTGTATTTTAGAGTTCGAAACAAACAGAGAGAGAGAGAGAGAGAGAGAGAGAGAGAGAGAGAGAGAGAGAGAGAGAGATTTGTATTATCAGCAGCTGGTAAAGGTATTGCACACCTTTGGTAGAGTTTGTATTTGATTTATTTAATACAAAAAAAGTTTGATTCATTCATTTGTTCTTGTTCATCTAATCAAGCAAAAATCAGGCACGATTATATAACTTGTATTCAACCCCCCTTCTACAAGTTATTCAAGTTAACGTACAAGAATGAAAATTGTATCACTAACTTGTACTCATTTTTCCTTAATCTCACCAACTTGTAAACTCCTTCAATTTGAATGTGGACTAGTGATTGTGGCTATGTTATGGACTATATGGTTATTAACTTATTATGGTTAAACAGGAATCAACGGTGTTCCAAAACAAGAAATTTGACAAAGCGAATAGGCGATGGTCCTGCTAATGCATGGAATCTAAACCATGTTTCTGCAATCCTGGTTCATAATAACTATAAAGTCAATTAATTAATCAGAAATTTTGGATGTCAATCGATTGGCTCCTGTGATTATAAAAGCATGTTTGGACCAACCTACAGTCCAAAATACTTTTCCATTTCCATAGATTCCTTGCAAGCGGCAACGATTTGCCGAGCCATCCATCTCAGGCTAGGCCAGGAGTTATCAGTAAGGAACTCCTTCAATTAGCCCAAATTGAATTATCCTAAAAAAATTTAGAGTGGTATTGGATGGTGATGGATTTCCTCGAACTGACTTCGAGGTCTTGCTGCTTCTGTCCATGGTCTAAGTGAGTCATATCGAGAAGCCTATTAGACCCCCTCAGGTTGGAAAGGCTCCGATGGGCTGAGCTCGAAAAACATTTACATGTTCACTGAGACTACTTTGTCCAATTATGTGATCTGTTAACTACGGATATGTATAGTAATCTGTTAGCAAGTGGTAGATGTTGAGCTGCAATTATGTGCTAGTCCGTAGTGTAAGAACTGATATTTAGTATTTAGTTGATCAAAAGAAGAAAATATGTAACTTGGGTTTCATATGAACTCCATGTGGGGCTAGGGGAAATTCAGTCACATTGGTAAGAGAAAAGAGATTTAATTTTACAAGTCGTCGTACAACAAAAATTAGAATTTAGATTTTAGATCATATGTTTTGACCTTGTCTTTCATATCAATCAAGTCAATCTAGTACTCCATTAGTAAACAAAATCTCCCAATTAACCAAACAGATTATAGGTGACTTCTTCACAGTTGTTGTAACACCCCTAGATCCGGGGTCCGGGATCGGGTCGTTACTGTCTCATAACTTATACACAATACTTGACTTGAGTCCAAAATCAATAAGTAGCATGCTATGACCCCGCAATAATATCCACACACACACACACACAGTATAGTCCCAGAGATGAAATTGAAATAAGTCTTACATAAAAGGGGTTTACGAATGAAAGTTATTACAATCCCAAAACGATAACATCATAAGTTTAAAAGTTTTGCCGTTGATTACATTAATTATACATATAGTTAAACAGGAAACAAAAGTTGTCTAACTATGCTACCTCAGCAATGGCGACTAGCATCTCAGTGGGGAGTCCGGTGGGTCGGGTAACCCGCTTGCGTCGAGTGCGCCTGACGCGAGCCATCTGCCCTAGCTGTTGTTGTGACATAATATGAACAAAGCAAGGGTGAGCGAAAGCCCACCAACAATAATATAACTGAACAGTGATACATATGTACAGTAGTTCAAAATATCCTTTGAAATCATATGCCATGCCTTAATGAAGTTATTGCCAGTATAATATAAAGGATGAAGTTATCAGGTAACTCAAAGTATTTGTTTGTAGAAATATCTGCTACATCAAAAGTAAGCGAGATATTCTCATTGCCATTAAAAGAGGAACTTGCATGAAAAGATTGCAATTCCAGTTATGAACACTTTTCCAGCTCTGCCAACAGTAATCATGTTGCAGGAAATAAATAAGTTTGGATGATGAACCAATGATGGAGTATTCACCGCGCCCGCTGTTCCAATCTTGATGATCAGTCGAGATCGTACAGCTCAAATTAGATTTACTACCGGTAGAAGGAAGAACTGACGGCTTTACTTGTCTACCGCCTTACTAGCTCTCCCCGGCCAACGGTTGGGCCAAAGGGGATGGACCGGCGCTACTCGGCCTCTTACACGACTCCTAGTTCAAATAGAATTCATGATTCTGAATGTAACGTTCGTCCCCCTTTCCCCAAGTATAATACTTGTTGATAAGACTCCACAAAGTAGTCGTATTTAGTTGGAAAGGAAAATTCACCAATAACTTCCAAGCTATTGCTTGGTAACGAATATCAACTTGTTCCAACCATCTTACCCCTCGAAAGATGAGAAGGTAAACAACGACTTAATAAGTCAATAGCACCCGAGTTGCGAGTGAAGAGAATACTTTATGACCGGGAAGTCGACAAGATAAATATCATTTTCCAAGTAAGGTTCCCTTATTATTAGGGAGATAGACTCAAAGAAGAATGATGTCTGAGAACCTTTCTTGATGTAAGATTAATAATAATATGACTCCGAAATATTTTCGGTAATAATCGAAGAAGATAAACCTTATTGAGGTTATTCTAAGTAGGGAATAAATATTCAGAGAATATTTACTGAATTAAAAATATTTAAAGAATATTTAGGAATATGAAAGAATATCTTTAATCAGAGTATTTCTCAAAATAATCCTTGAAGAAATATCAGGAGAATATTTATTGAATAAATAAATATTTAAATGAATATTCAAAATAATATTCATTAATTAATAAGACCTGAAAGGAATATTTAAGATAATATTCATAATTAATTAGGAATTTAAATGAATATTCAAAAAGTAATATTCATTTAATGAATAATATTCTAAATGAATATCAAGTAATATTCATTTAGTAATCCAAGCTTTAAAGTAATATTCGAGATAATATTCGATAAATAAATCAAGCTTCAGATGAATATTAGAATAATATTCATCAAGTAATTAATATCTTAAATGATTATTCAAAAGTAATATTCATTTAATAAAATAATATTCTAAATGGATATCCAAATAATATTCATTTAGTAGTCCAATCTTTAGAAGAATATTCGGAATAATAATCGCTAATCTATTCGACTCTGAATGAATATTGAAAAATATTATTCGTCGAATGGTTACGTTCAAATAATTATTTGAAGTAAGGATCGTTAAATAAATAATCTCGAACGAATATTCAAATAATATTCGTCGCCCAAATAATGAAAAATATTTACTTAAATATTTTCCTCCGAGGTAATCTCGATATATCAAGAAATATTGACTCCCGGTCTATATTTGATGAATAAGATGTATACGCCCTTCTATGAGAGTCTTACAATAACCGGCTTATAATTGATACGTTAGCTATCTAATTTATAAGCCAATAAACAATCAGGGAACAAGCATAACGATATGACTGGAAAGTAGGCATGCATGCTATGGCATATCTATAACAGAAAATATATATATATATATATATATATATATAATCACAACAACAGCCTAAAAGAATGGAATTGAAACTTGCCTGGTAGTCGAGTACGGTAAGGGGTAGTGGTAGCGGGTCCCGGGTCAGCTTGGTGATCTATAAATAGCCAAGGCATTCGGGATTAATCACTTAACATCTCAAAAGTTAAGTTATACTTAAATCGAAACACGTTCTCGAGTTATCTCGTTATACCCCTTTTAGTGGATTCCTTGTATCATCGATCCGACCCGACAATCATTCGTTAATACGACATGTCACTGTACTTACACTTGGGACATACTTATGTCATACAAGTTCTAAAGTCGATCGTTACGAATCAATATTACACTCCGAGTTTTATCGCCCGTTTTCTAATTGTTTTACCGAAGTTATAATCAAGCGGGTTTTTAGGGATCCGTTCGCGTTTAACTTCGATTCCAACATTTTTATAAAATCGGAAAACGATCCATTTGACATGTGGTTTTCTCTCATACCTTCCTCATGACCTCTAGTATTTATTTACCAAGTTACTATTCATCATCACTTTTGTAAAAATCATAGAAAATAGAAAAATAAGAGTTTGTCTCTCAAATTTTTACCACATCTTGACCTCTTCATAAGCTTTGTTTTGAGTCCTAGATTATCAGATTTGAAGCTTCCTAGCTAGGGTTTTGAGCCCCCTTTCTCCTCTGGACAGAAACTGTCAAGCACAGATCAGTTTGGTTTCTTCAACTTTGGGGATGGATTTAACTAGGCTATACTACTTGGATTGCCATGAAATTTTGAACGAACCTTTCCCATGGAGTAGAGAAGATATGGTTAAAATTTGGTGATTTTATCATGGATATAAATGGAGATATGAATTTTCTTCTTGAGATTGTTTCTGTTGGGCAGTTTAGAGAAAATGGAGAGAGATGGAGTTTGGCTTGCTTCTCTTGCACTAATCTAGCATAAAGTGATTTCTTTGGATAATATCTATGGTAAAGTAGCTTTATTAAAGCTATTATGTCATGCATGATGTATTTTGAGGGGGCATGTGTCTTAATCTTGTGGTTGGATGATGAAAGGAGCTAAGTACTTAGTTTAAGTCTCTAATTGTTCTAGTTACTCATGTAACTACTTGGTTACTTGATCATATCCACTTGTACATGCATTAACTTGATCATCTGCTTGTTCTTTTGTCCGGTTATTACTCAATTCACTGATCGAAGGAATATCTTGAAGATTTCTAGTTAGGGTTTTCCCGGAAACCGTCTCGATATTTATACTATCATTATTAATTTTCTTTAATAATTCTCGAATCCAAATTCCATAAATCTTTCCAATAACTCTTTAAGTCCTTCAGTGTCCAGGGAAATCTCGGGAAAGATAAAAGTGCTGTTTTTCAGAATCCGACAGCTTTTACATACACTCTTTTTCCCCCTGGATCACTAATACGAACTCAGAATTTCGTTCCGGGTACCTCTATATAGCGTCGTCTAATAATATTACTAAATCCACCAAAATCACTATTCATCCATTTTTCTTTACTCATCCTCTTAGGGTTGTACAATTTTCCCTGATCTCTTTCGATCGTTCCTTAACATTTTTACGGACCCACTGGACCAATATCAGATATCGATTTGGATGACATAAGAATAATCTTCTCCTTTAGAATTATCAAATCTCAATTCCCTAGGAGATAGATAATTCTGATCTAAAGTGTCAACCAATAGTATTCTTCAAGACATATAAATATTTAAATCGAATTCCATTCCTTCCATTCATTATCTCAATCGTTACATCGTAGTCGTAATCACTATTCACCATTACCTCAGTACATAATAAAAAGTTTTTAATTATATCCAAAATTTGGGGTTCTTACAGTCTCCCCTCCTTAAAAGGATTCCGTCCCGGAATCAGGTCAGAAGCAAAGAGTCGTTTGTCTGTCGTTTACTTTTTAGCTTCCCGGTCAATTCTTAATCGTTCTACCCTTTCTCAGCACATCTTCTAGTGCTACAATCCATACTTTATCCTTTTTCCATCAACTTTGCTACTTTTCGTACAACACACTATCCGGGTTATGATCTTACTCAGTCTTATCCTTATTGATACCTGCAGTGACATTGGTATCACTATCCCACTGCGAATTTGGAGGTAACCTCACTCGCACTGTGCATTTCCTGATCGCTTTAATCTTCGCAATCTCGATCAATATAGAGAAGTGGAAAGATTTATTGAGAGATCACTATGACCAATTGAACATTTGTTATATTGCATAGCTAGTACAGAAGGGGGCCAGCCTTTAGTACTTGACAAGCAATTAAACAAGTTATGGTATTCCACTTAGACTTCTATCACATAGACAGATAGTCACGTAGCAGTACCTCCCCTCCTTAAAGGGTTGTTCTTCTCAATTCATAAAGAAGATGAATAAGAGAGAAGAAAAGAAAAGAATTCTAAAGGATTATAGAAAGTTTTCATGATTGTAAAATATCATACTCAGAATTTACCTCTGAACTATAGAGGTTCATTAAGGAAGAAATTAATCATAATTATATCCAATACTATTTGATCGTAACCTCACGTGTCAACATATCTTGCTGCTTTGTCCACTATTCTCTGGACCTGTACGCTGGTTCAACCTTAGCAACACTTACTTTTGGAAAATCTTTGAACCTCTCAGGTTAAATCTTAGTTTCTCGCTTGACACCATTGTTACTGACATTCCATGTCATGCTACTAGCTTTTTCATATCTATAATATTAACACTATCAGGTTGTCATCCCGAGAATTCATCGGAAAACCCATTTATTAATCCATTCCTAACATTCCTTGCTTCATATTCCGTAGTTGCTTTCCCCGTCTTTTCTTTATCAATCACATTCTTCTCATTATCTGATTCTTATTTACTTCTGTTATTTACTTTCACCTTCATCTCTTTATTGAGACACCTTTTGCACTTGGTACCTCCTTATCGGTATTCCGTCACATTTACTCTATAATCATCACGTTATTCCAATTTAAACTTTCCGAAATGAATCTGGCCCGATCCCTTAAATATAATCTACTTCTGCCAACCTTGTTTCTTATCACTTGTTCTTTTCTACCCGTGGTTTTCCACAGGTTGTTCTTCGTAAGTCAGACCAGGTCGTATATCTACTTGCTCATACTCTTATCATCTATCGAGTATCTGCATTTTACTGGCGTAGCCTTGCCACATGAAAACCCGTTATGACCGGGCTATAAGTTTTGGGGGTAAAACTGGCTCGAATGCCACCTTCCGAACACTTTTAAACTCTCAGGTGGCCTAATAAGTCTCGGCTCAACTGCCCTTCTCTCTAAGTCTCATTAATTCTTTCCAAGGGAATACATTTAGCATCATGAATCATCAACCTCATATTCTCTATCTTGTTTGTGCAGAAGTACACTAACACAAACTTGCTTGTCATTCATCAACATGCCACTTAGCTCATTAGTAGCAGCACTTTCTTTATCTTTACGTTGTCATCTACTTTCTTAGAAGAATCGCCATCGCTTGTTATTTACGTAGTGCGTTAATAGCTAACCATACGGGTTTTAATCCTTTAGGGAGACAAAGTAATCACTATTCCTTATCAATAAGGAACACTTCCTAAACTTGATGTAGATATTACACGAAGTAGATAAAATTGCAGAAGAGTTTCAAGCATCGCAGCTAGGTCCGGTTGATGAAACTATCACTCATGTAGCTTCCATAAAAGACTGGAAACTTAACGGTTTACTTCATCAATTTTGTATCATGGTCCTGGTTTGCCTCAAAACGGGACCTTCTAAGGTACGTAATATGCTTAAGACTCCATCAGGAATTGAATCTTTACTTAAACTATTATTACCTTCGATTCTTGCACAATCATAAAAAGGAATGTAAATTCCTCCACTCCGATATGACCTTCAAGGTCTTTCCAAATATCATTTTGTTTCTTCGATATGAACATTTGTAATTATTCCTTTATACTTAGACTGTCGGCCACCTCATTGGCCTTTCTTGATAATAATAATTCCTTGTAATCCATGTTTTCTGGATACATTCCAACTCAAATTTTTCTACCTCATTCCCATCACTTTTGGGTGAAAGCATTCTCCCTTAAGCTTTGCTGAAGGAGAAAAATATATCTATCGCTCTTTTTTTTTCCATAAGTCATTGCTTCCACCTACCCGTGGGAACTTTATCACGTTTATTCCCACTCCTACTTAGGATACTTCTTTTCTTAGTTCTTTCCTTATCTTAGGATAATCTCAACCTTTATAAGTTCAATCCATACTTCCTCAGGGTTTCATACATGCATCATCTGGTATATTGCTACTGTGTCTTACATTCTCTTCCAAACTTCTAGTTGGAAACTCAGAATATTAAATTTTCCTTGTAAGGTTTCTTAGGTCGTCCTCATCATTCCTTCTGTATTTTCTAGGTATAGGGTAAATCAAAACGTCATTGATCAATACTCTAATAATTCTATCTATGTTCTTTCCAGAACTCTTTTTAATAATCCTTACCGGTCATTGTTGCCTTAGCAAGTCCAACTCATATCATCTGAATTCATAATGTCGTTATTATGCTTAATGCCATCCCTTGTGCATTCCCCAGGGTTTGTCTTAATTTATGGATATCCTATCCTTAATTCAACTGCCAAGGAATTCTTGCGTCCTGTACTTGGCAATCAAATCATGTATCCTTAATAAGGGTCTCTTCTCAATCATTCTCATTTGATAATCGATCGGTGGCTTAATGCTAACCTCTTCTTTCAGATAGTTGTCAGCCTATTTGACCTTCCAAAAGACAACGTATGTCTATCTGCTCTCTTACAGAACTTGGTACTGGTAGCAAGGATGTTCTGGAAGATATTGGTCGAGTCGAGTTCAACGTGAATCTCTTAGTACTTATCGTTCTTCTCAAAGGTAATTGCCTTAGACGAAATTTCTACAGCATACTGATCCATCTCTGACCATTTCTATACTCTATTCATAAACCTTCGTTGTTTACTTTCCTTAGTCATAATATATTCATGGTATTCATGATACCCTAACATCATACATCTCAAGTCATTATACTTTCATTTTTTTTCCGTAATCTTGGACGATCATATACACATGAATCACTTTAGTACGGGTGACCCCATTCCAAAAGTCTAGTAAATTCCCAATCCAAACATGGGTTGCAAAGGGTTCAGTAGAAGATTCCTACAATCTCATTAATATTTCCGTCACATCAGAAGCCCTTGCAGTCGGTGCTTACTTAGAAGCAACCCTGCTTTGTCCTTTCATTGCTGGTCTGGTCACTTGATAGTCCTTTGTGACTTGGCCTCAACTGGCCACACTAAAATAAAAATATATGATTTTAGGGGTTGGCTAATAGCATTACTTTTCCAGCAATTGCTGGCATAGTGCCTTCTTCTTTGATACCTTTCTACCTTTCCAAAACTTTACTTCATATAAGTCTTAATCGGCTACTCAGCGCCGTCTCCGGTCACCTTTCCTCTATTTTTATCTTTTCAACTATTCTTATCACTCCCACGTGCCACGCAAGCTTACCATTCCTGGCATAACAGCCTTTTCACTTAAGTCAATCCCGGAGTTTCTCAGTCCGGCTGGTTTCTTACAATCAATCGCGATAACCAGGGTCTGTCCACCAACCCATATAGCGGTTACTTTACCCAATTCACGGGGTTTGCCCCAGTTTCTAATCTCTTCCATGATGTTCTCTGATAATTAGAAAGACAAGGTTTGCCAAAATTCATTGAAATTCTTCCCAGAATTAGGGAAATTTTGGTCAATCTATCCATCTACTGGTAACATTAAGGAGACCGATTTCGAAACCTGAAGAATAGTTTAATGAACCTCCAAGCAGGTAGAATCGTAGGCAGTCATAATTAAGGAAATAATCGTCATCAGGTTGGAAGTTTAACCCCTGGAGAGGAACCAATTATATATATCCCTTAGAAGGGAATCAACAGTTTTAAACTGAAACTTGTCGCAACGTCCTGATACCTATACGTCCTAATACCTATACGTTCTGATATTCAATATTACCAAATGTCAGTCTACCTGACTACTAGTCTAAGAAGGAACATTACCTTCGAAGTTGGTTGTCCCACAAAATTGGCACTACTAAGGCCATCTGATCTGGTGGACCGTGCTGTTCGAATGCATTCGCAAGTACTTTGTCGTGCTGCACAAGCACACATCATAATCCTTTATGCGAAGCGTCGTTGGAAGCACAAAGTCTCCTTTTTCCATTAAGCAATGCCAACTCTTGGTCATTACCAATTTCATCTTTTAGCTCTAGGAAGATTTTCTCACATTTTTCTCTTTAACTACTGATCGTATTACTTGATCCATTATAATTTCGCGTCGGAGTAAACTTAAGGTAACTACTATAATCCATTCAACGAAAAGAAAGAATTTAATATTTCTCTTAATCACATGCATCTAACGTTTCTGGTTCATCATTTAACTGTGTTGCGATAACTCTATACTCAGTCTCTGACAATAGTATCATTACGAGTTCATCTTGACTCACTAGTCTTATCTTCCGGTAGGTTCTGAGATCATTGTCTTGCTTACTACTTCCCTATATAACTTTATCCAATCATGCTGTCACTTCCCAATGTTTTCACTTTCTAACTGATTCATTCATAAAATGGACATTTTCCTGAGTAAAACAACTTCATCAACCTCAATTTGGTTCTATAAATTACAACCTATGACATCTGCCTTCTCATGGCGAATTATTACTGACAATATTCATACTTGTTAAATATAATTGATGTGTTTTAATCAGTGTTTAAGTGTTACAGTGAATTATCAGAGTTTAGCTGGAAGCAGTCAGAGTTTAGTGTAAACTCTGACAGATGGAAGCTCGACAGAGTTTGTCAAACTCTGTCTGGAGGAAGCATCTACTGGTCAACAGTGATTGAAGATTTATTATGGAAGCGATATCTTTGAAGATTGGATAACTATCAAAGAGATCGAGTTGACTTAGGAGACGTGTGACAATCTGTAATTGATATCGTTGTATAGCTGATTATTAGGAATATCAATTAGAGATTGTATCGTAGCTGTATGTTTTATAAATACAGTTAGGTTAACCCTAGAAGGGTATCGTACAACGAATTATCTTTATTGTAACCTAGCAGCTCTTTGTGATATTTTACATCACGAAGAGGGTTCTTAATACAAGAAGTTTTTTAAGTGCATAAACGTTTTACTTGTTAATCTCTCATACGAATTTGATTATTAATTGTGTATTCGGCCTAACAAGTGGTATCAGAGCCAATCTGTTACTTTATTACAGGTTAAGATCCAAACACAACAATAATCATGTCAGCAATTCCTCCACCAACACCTACTATTTCTGAAAAGGCTCCTACTACTGTGAGTCGTTATGAACCAATCAGGGTTCCTATTCTGAGGCCATTAGAGTATGCTATGTGGAAGGTCAAGATGACTATGTTTCTGGAGGCTACAGATCCAGAATATCTTGACAGGATTTATGAAGGCCCTCACAATCCTACAAAGCTATCTGTTGCAGCTGCTGGTGAAGAAGCTAAAATAGTTCCAAAGGAAAAGAAGGATATGACTCCTGAGGATCTATCATCAATTGCTAAGGATGCAAAGGTTAGGCATTTACTGCATAGTGCTTTAGACAATGTTATGTCTAACAAAGTCATTAACTGCACCACTGCAAAAGAGATATGGGATGCTCTTGAAGTCAGGTGTCAAGGAACTGCGGCTATTAAGAAGAATAGGAGAAACATACTCACACAAGAGTATGAGCATTTTGAGGCTAAACCTGAAGAGACCATGACAGAAACATTTGATAGATTCTGTAAACTGCTCAATGATCTGTCATTGGTCAACAAAGAGTATGATCTAGAAGACTCAAATCTCAAGTTTCTTCTTTCTCTACCTGAAAAGTGGGATGTGAAAACAACCACTATTAGAGACAACTATGATCTTGGTGAAACAGAGATTGATGAAATCTATGGGCTGCTCAAAACTCATGAATTGGAAATGGAGCAGAGAAACAGGAGATCAAGCAGGAAGGGAAAGTCTGTTGCTCTTAATGTTGAAGAGAAGCCTCAGAAGAAAGAGGCATCAAGAAGGAAAATGAAGGGAAAAGCTTTGGTCATACACTCAGAAAGTGAATCATCAAACTATGAGTGTGATTCAAATTCTTTTGAATCATCTGACTCTGAGGATGATGAAGAAGAAATGAGGAAAATGGCTGTGTTGATGGTGAAGACCTTCAAGAAAATGGGCTTCAAGAATTTCAAGAAAGGGAAAAGGTTTTCTAGAGATTCAAATGAAGACAAGAAAAGTTTCAGGAAGTTTGATAAGAGAGATTCTAAAGGGAAGAAGGATAAGTCTGAAATTCAATGCTACAAGTGTAAGGAGATGGGTCACTATGCTCCTGAGTGCAAGAAGGGTAAAACTGGAAAGGTACTCTACACTAAAGGCAGAGATTAGGCAGATACTTCAGATTCTGATGAAGAAGTGAACTATGCTCTCATGGCTACTACTGAATCAGAAACTTCTGAAAATCAGGTACCTCTAACTACCTATGCTTATAATATTGATGACATTTCTCAATTAAGAATTTATCTTAAGTCATTGCATATAAGTTATAGGGATCAGACTTTAGAAAATGAGAGGATAAAAGCTGAAAATTCTGAACTTAAGGTTAGAAATAAACTTGTTGAAGAAAAACTTGAAAACATGCAACAAGTTCAGAAAGAGAGAGATGATGCTGTTTGTATAGAACAGAATTTGCTTCAGAAATATAAACAACTAGAATTAGAGTTGGAGGAAGCAAATAAGAAAATTAGGACTTGGACTAATTCTGGAAAGGACACTCAACAGATTTTTCAAACAGACACTGTTGGTCTAGGTTATAATGAGGGAGATGAACTTAGATTTCAAAATCAAGTTAAAATCAGAACTCATTTTGTACATGGAACCAGTAAATTTTTGTCTGAAAGTGAAAAAGAAACTGTTAAAAGTAAACCATTAAAAACTAGTGTTAAACAGGTTAATATTGGTTCAATGACAGATAAACAACTCAAACATAAACTGAAGGAGTTAAAATCTGTTAAGAAACAGAGAGTGTCAAATAAGAACAGAAATGGAAAAGTAGGCATCACTTCAGGAAATAAACCAATGCTTGCTAGTTATGCTCCAAGAAAGACATGTCATAACTGTGGTAGTACTAAGCATCTTGCAAATTTCTGCAAGAAAAATAAAAATATAAATTCTTTACCTACCAAGTCTGAGGTAAAGAAGGATTTTGCTAGAACTAAGCCACAGACTTTATGCACACACTGTGGAAGCACTTGGCATTCCATTTATACTTGCAGAGAATATCATGCTATCTATCATAATTACTATGAACTGAAACCCAATCTGAAATGGGTTAAAGTTGATACTGCAAGTGTAAACACTGATACTGTTAGCTCAAACTCTGATAATGTTAATTCCGCTGCAAAAGCTAACAAAGTTAAGAATGCCAAAGGATCCAAGCAAGTCTGTATCCTTAAAACTAATCCTCAGTAATTGCTTGTGATTGCAGGGCAACAGGGAGGCAACCCTAGTCGTGGACAATGGATGTTCAGGACACATGACTGAAAATAAAGCCCTGCTATCAGACTATGAGGAGAAAGCTGGCCCAAAAGTTTCCTATGGTGATGGCAATGTAGGAAGAACATTGGGATATGGCAATATTAATCTTGGAAATGTCATCATCAACAATGTAGCTCATGTCCCAGGACTCAAGCATGACTTGTTATCTGTGAGTCAAATCTGTGACAAGGGATATCATGTAGATTTTCAACCTGAATATTGTGAAGTTATCAGCAAATCTACAGGAAAGGTTGTTCTAGTTGGTCACAGGCAAAACAACATTTATGAGATCAAGCTTTTGATAGACTCTGTTAGAAAAGCTATTTGCCTGTCTACAAGAATGTCTAGTGAAGAGAGTTGGAAGTGGCACAAGAAACTCTCACATTTGAACTTGAACAACATCAATGAATTGATCAGAAAGGATCTTGTAAGAGGACTCCCAAAGGCTCTGTTAAATGTTGATGGACTATGTGATTCATGTCAGAAGGCTAAACAAAGGAAGTCATCTTTCAAGAGCAAGATAGAATTTTCAATCACCGATCCCTATCATCTTCTGCATGTTGATCTCTTTGGTCCAGTAAATGTTATGTCTATAGCAAGGAAGAAATATGCTTTAGTCATTGTTGATGAATACACTAGATTCACTTGGGTGTATTTTCTAGCAAAGAAGGATGAAACTGCATTAACTCTGATGGTGCATGTGAAGCTTCTGGACAAAGGATCAAGTAACAAAGTCAGAATCATCAGAAGTGATAATGGAACTGAGTTCAGAAATGCAACAATGGAAGAATTCTGCAAGGACAATGGAGTGAAGCAAGAATTTTCAGCACCTGGTACACCACAACAAAATGGTGTAGTTGAAAGGAAAAATAGAACCTTGATTGAAGCTGCCAGAACTATGCTTGATGAAGCAAAATTGCCAACTTATTTCTGGGCAGAAGCTGTTCAAACTGCTTGTTTTACTCAAAATGCAACACTGATCAATAAGCATGGAAAGACACCATATGAGATGGTGAAGAAAAAGAAGCCTAACCTGAAATACTTTAATATTTTCGGGTGCAAATGTTTTGTTTTGAAGACTCATCCAGAACAGTTGACCAAGTTTGAGCTAAAGGCAGATGAAGGAATTTTTGTTGGCTATCCACTGTCAACAAAGGCATTCAGAGTTTACAATCTGAGAACTAAAGTGATCATGGAATCTATACATGTTTCTTTTGATGATAAGAAGATAACTGGACTTGAAGACAAAGATGAATATGATCAACTGAATTTTGAAAATGAAGATTTAAACTCTGATGAAGTAAACTCTGATGAAACAATTCTGACAGACTCTGTTGAAACAAACTCTGAACCTCTACTGGTAAACACTGGAGAAACTTCTCAGCCACAACAAAGGGGAGAACCAGTTGAGGGGGAGCATGATCAAGATGAAGACTCAAACACTGATATTGAGTCAACTGAAAAATCTGGATCAAACTCTGATGATTCAAACTCTGAAAATTCAAATTCTGACTCTGGGCAGTCAAGTTCAGGGGGAGTCTCAGAAAACGAAGATAGATCACAACAAAATCAGGAGAGCATGGATCAAGGGGGAGGATCACATGCTGATAGAAGTCATTTGCCTTCTGCTAGGAAATGGACTAAATCACATACACCTGATTTGATAATTGGTGATCCAGATGCAAAAGTGAAAACAAGAAGTGCTACTGCAAGTGAATGTCTGTTTCATGCATTCTTGTCTAAAAATGAACCAAAGAAAGTGGAAGAAGCTCTTCAAGATGCAGACTGGATAACAGCAATGCAGGAAGAGTTGAATGAATTTGAAAGAAATGAAGTTTGGACCCTTGTACCAAGGCCAAAGAACAGATCTATTGTTGGTACTAAATGGGTTTTCAGAAACAAGACTGACAGTGAAGGGGTTATCACAAGGAACAAGGCTAGACTGGTAGCAAAAGGCTATTCACAGCAGGAAGGAATAGACTATGATGAAACATTTGCTCCAGTTGCAGGATTGGAGGCAATCAGAATTTTTCTAGCAAATGCCTCTCACAAGAAATTCAAAGTGTTCCAGATGGATGTGAAAAGTGCTTTTCTGAATGGAAAGCTTGAAGAAGAAGTGTTTGTTGAACAACCACCAGGATTTGTGGACCCCAAATATCCAGATTATGTCTACAGGCTAGAGAAGGCACTATATGGACTTAAGCAGGCACCAAGAGCATGGTATGAGACACTTGCTCAATTTCTTCTAGAAAGTGGATTCAACAGAGGAACAATTGACAAAACTCTGTTTTATTTCAATCAAGGAAGTGACCTCCTTTTAGTTCAGATTTATGTTGATGACATTATCTTTGGGTCTACTAATGATAAACTCTGTAAGAAGTTTGCCAAGCTCATGCAGTCCAGGTATCAAATGAGCATGATGGGAGAGCTTAGTTACTTTCTAGGCCTACAGGTGAGACAAACAGATGATGGTATTTTCATTAATCAAGAAAAATATACCAGAAATCTTCTCAAGAAATTTGGTATGCTTGACTGTTCATCTGCATCAACTCCCATGGCAACAGCAACTAAATTGGACAAAGACACAGGAGTTTCAGTGGATATGACAAACTACTGGGGCATGATAGGATCTCTTCTATACTTGACAGCTAGTAGGCCTGACATTATGTATGCAACCTGTCTTTGTGCAAGGTTTCAGGCAGATCCTAGAGAGCCACATCTAACAGCTGTGAAAAGAATCTTCAAGTATCTCAAGGGCACCATATCATTAGGTCTGTGGTACCCCAGAGAATCAGATTTCAAGCTACTTGGGTATTCTGATGCAGACTTTGCAGGCTGCAAGATAGACAGAAAGAGCACTAGTGGAAGTTGTCAATTTCTTGGTGACAGACTTGTCTCCTGGTACAGCAAGAAACAGAAATCAATCTCCACATCTACAGCAGAAGCAGAGTATATTGCAGCTGGTAGCTGTTGTGCACAGATCTTGTGGATGAAGAATCAATTGCTGGATTATGGTTTGAGGTACAGTAAAATTCCTATTTACTGTGATAATCAAAGTGCTATTGCTATGACAGGTAATCCAGTACATCATTCAATGACCAAGCACATCAGCATAAGGTACCACTTCATCAGAGAACATGTAGAAGAAGGGAATATTGAACTACATTTTGTGTCTACAGAACAACAGCTTGCAGATATCTTCACTAAACCGTTGAGTGAAGCTACATTTACAAGACTGGTCAATGAACTAGGAATGGTCTCTGGTTCTGACTAGGAATGTTGGTTAGATTCAAATTTTACTTATGTATTGTATTACTCATATTTCCTGATTGGTTAAATGCTAAGTGAACTCTGTTGATTAAACTCTGTTATGCATACTCTGTTAAACTCTGTCAGCATGTTTGTATGTCATATACTGTTATTCAGTTTGATAAACTCTGTGAACTCTGAGTTGATTTTTGTCTGAATGAAAACACCAATGAAGAAATATGTATGAAGCATGATTCTCAGCAATTAATCATGAATTTTTCTGAGTTATTGTGATCTAATCTTAGATTGTGCAGAAAGTTAACACAGCATGATACTGGATCATATTTATAGCATCTCTTAGTTTATTTTGTCCTAAACTCTGAGTCTATAAATACTGTGTGCATTACCTTACATGAAAAACTACTGATGTTGATGAACTCTAAACTCTGTTAGTTATACTCTGGTAGAATAAAATGCTTACTGCAATACCCCAAAGAAAATGTATATAGGTTGTTATACTCCTTTGAGATTATGTTGGATACTAGGATGACCCAGGAACTTATTGGTATATAATATGTGCTAAAATTCTCTGATTTTTGGTGACTAGTTAAATACTAGGATGACCCAGGAACTTATCAAAATGATAAGGGCTAAAATTTTTGAATTTTTGGTGACTGGTTCCAACCTCTAATTACTGGAATGAATAAAAAAAAATAGCAGAGGGGGTATAAAATAAAAGTTACTGTATATAGTTTGATTACTTCAGAGTTTAGCTTTCATCATACAGTCAGTGTTTACTATGACAGTTTGTGCATCCGGTGTTTATTGATTTACTTTATGGATTTTATGAAAAATTAGATGCTCTAAAAATTGATTTAGTAAACTCTGCTTCATACACACATATTTTCACAACTGTGCAATTTATGAAAGGGTTTCGGTGATAAAGTTGGAGAATTGACAAACGCTGTTGATTCGTGGTTAGTACTCTAAGGTAAATTTTCATTTGGATAATTTGAAAATTTTGGAGTAAATAGGGCGTTTGACAACTGTTAATTGTGGATCATACTCTGAGTCTCAGAGTTCTCGAATAGAACAAAACACTTCTCGAATTGGTACTCTGTTCTGCTACTGATTTAATTGATGAATTTGTTCATTATATGATTACTTTAATTAGTTTTCATATTCTCTTCTTTGATTTACTTCCTTGAAGAACAGTTCATAAAACATAAATAAAAGAATTGCAGAACACACTGAATAAGATTAGAGAAACATAATTTTTCATTGATAATACGAAAGAGATTACAAGCAAGTATTACATCTTTTTGTTCTTTCTATCTACTAATCTATTCAACAGGAAACTAAAAGGTCAAGTCCAAACCACTCCATTGTTAGCAAAAATCCCAGATCCCATCTTTGCCACTTTATTTGGGTGGAAGTTGAAGGGATAAGGTTATTTTTGCTGACATATTCATTAACAATGGTTGGTGGTGTTGGATGAGGATGCCTTCAAGGAGAGCCATGCAAATGTTGCTTGGAGAGCAGCATCGATGTCAATCACCCTTGCCATCAATAAGTTTTAGCCCTCGCCATCAATCTGAAGTCAAAGATCTCGCCAGTACCTATCACGCTCAAGACTTAGGAGATGAAGAAAGTGAAGGAGACCTTCAAGACTTTTTTGTTGAACTCGACCCTCAACAGGCGGGGCCTTCTCATATTGGGCGAGGAAAGGGAAAGGACTTAAGAAAATTACGAAATGACCATGAAAAAGCCAACAGCGATAACTCTATCTCGAGCGATGACGAGAATGAGTCAGATGAGGAAGTAGTTTATTCAGCATCGCCTATTAGCTATGCGTTAGAGATGCCTTCGCCCCCAAACAGACCATTTCATCCCGATATTTATGAACATGAAGTCGACCTAGATTTTGACGATGAGGTTACTGAAGAGGAGAAAATCGAGATGAGGAAAGCTAAAGGAATAGTTTCCTGTGCCGGCCTCGCCTCTGAAATTACTTCAGAACATATCATGTGGATGATCGAATACTACAATCTTCGAGGTAAATGGTATCGACCTCGCTCGTTCATGAGAATGCATCTTTTTGACATCAATTGCCTTCCTACTCCCCGGATGGTTCTTACTCCTCAATTACTGGAACTTGGTTTTGGAGATCCAATTCATCATTTTCTTCTGCAAATTATAAACCATTACAGGATTGCCCCTATACAGCTCTCGCCTAATAGCTACAGATTGGCGATTGGTCTCTATATGATGTACCGAAACAATGAATTTGAGGCGCCTACCATGGAAGAACTCTCCTATTTTCTTTATATTAGGCGATGCGGTAATGAGTTAGGGTTCTTTTACCTCACCTTTTGGCCCAAACACAATAAGAAATGTTTCGCAAAGGGAAACCCGAGCAATATGAAGCTATAGAAGAGTGAGTACTTCTATTTTTATGATGTCCCTAGAATTAATCCTCAATTCAACACCGAGCCAAGTAAGTTTCTCCTCTCGTGTTTTATAGTCCTTGCCTACCTTTGAATTCTACCTCATTTCTTGATTGTATTTTGTATTAGACAAGCCTCCTCAATCTAATTTAAAAGGCGAGGCCCTTAGAAGGGCGACTCTCATTTCGGACCTGCCAAGAGCTGAAAAAGATTTGGACGTCCTAGTAACCCCCGAAACTTTACTCGGCCACCATTTCTACAACGAAGGGTTTGGGAAGGTTCCATATGTTAAATTTAAAAAGAACATGCCTAGAAAGACTTCAAAAAAGAAATTAAAAGGTTTCACTGGAAGAGGTACGGCATCGCCCTCTCCTTGTAGGCGTCTTCCTTTTAATACTTATTTTTGTATTTTTTCTAGCTTGTTATCATAGCCTCGCCTAACACTATTTGTTTTTATCATGTCAGGTAATGTAACACCCCCAGATCCGGGGTCGGGGATCGGGTCGTTACGGTCTCATATTTCATACATAATACTCGACTTGAGTCCAAAATAAATAAGTAGCATGCTGTGACCCCACAATAATATCCACTCACACACACACACACACAGTTATAGTCCCAGAGATGAAATTGAAATAAGTCTTACATAAAGGGTTTATGAATAAAAGTTATTACAAGCCCAAAAGGAGGAACAACATAAGGTTAAAGTTTTTGCTGTTGATTAACATTAATTATACATATAGTTAAGCTGGAAGCAAAAGCTGTCTATATATGCTACCTCAGCAATGGTAGCTAACATATCAGCGGGGAGTCCTGTGGATCGGGTAACCTGCTTGCGCCGAGTACGCCTTACGCGAGCCATCTGTCCTAGATGTTGTTGTGACATAATAAATAAGCAAGGGTGAGCAATAGCCCACCAACAACAATATAACTGAACAGTGATGATATATATATATATATATATATATATAGCAGTTCAAATATCTTTGAAACCACATGCCATGCATTAGCGAAGATAATACCAGTATAAGGTAAATGATGAAGTTACAAGGTAACTCAAAATATATATTCCATGGACATACTTGCTACGCAAAAGATAAGCAAAATATCATCGTTTATCTGAAAGAGGAACTTGCAGAAATATTACAATTCCAATTATGAATACTTTTCCAATACTGCCAACAATGATGATGTTGCAGAAAACAATGAATTTGAATGATGAACTAATGCTGGAGTATTCACCGAGTCCGCTGTTCCAATCCTTACGATGATCAGTCGCAGATTGTACAGCTCAATTTAGATTTACTACCGGTAGAAGGAAGAGCTGACGAATTTACTTGTCTACCGTCCTGTTAGATCTCCCCGGCCAACGGTTGGGCCAATGGGATGGACCGGCGCTACTCGGCCTCTTACACGACTCCAAGTTCGAAAAGAAGTTCATGACTCTGAACGTAAAGTTCGTCCCCCTTTCCCCAAGTATAATACTTGTTGATAAGACTCCACAAAGTAGTCGTATCTAGTTGGAATGGAAAATTCAACATCATATCTCCCAAGCTGCTGCTTGTTAGAGGATACCATCTTGTTCCAATAATCTTACCCCTCGAATGATGAGAGGGTACACAGATGCAATAGATAGCAATCCAAGTTGCGAGTGAAATGAATACTTTTCGAAAGATTTATGACCGGGAAGTCAACAAGATAAATAATATCTCCCAAGTAAGGTTCCCTTATAATTTGACAGTTAGATTTTGAATGAAGAAGGAAGTTTTGAGAACCTTTCTTGATACAAGTATTAATAATAAGACTCCAAAATAATTTACATAATATTCGAAGGTCGAAGATAATATTTAAATGAAATGAATCGCTTTTGAAACGAGTTAGAGGAATTACATAAGTATTCAAAAGAATATTTATAAGGGTATAAATATTGAAGGAATAATCTTAATATAAAATATTACTCAGAATGATTCTTGAGTAAATATTCACAAATAATATTCATTAAATAATTAATGAATATTTAAATTAATAATACTTATCGAATAAATAAAACTCGCTTGAATATTCAAAATAATAGTTAGATGATGATCAAATGAATATTTGAAATAATATTAAATAAATAAATAATGAATAAATTCCAAAGGAATATTGGAGATAATATTCGATAAGTGAATCAACTTAAAATGGATATTGGAGAATAATATTCATTGAATAAATAAAGTTTAATTGAATATTCGAAACAATATTCGAAAGGAATATTCGAAATAATACGCGATGAATGAATATTCTATAATTAAATAATGGAAAGATATTTACTTAAATACTCTTCCCCAAAATAATCAAGATATATCAAGAAGTACTGACTCCCGGTCTATATTCGAAGAATAAGATTCAGATGCCTTTCACTTAAGGGTCTTAACCATATCCGGCTTATAACCGATATATTATCTATCTAGGTTATAAGCAAACATTTAAATTGGGGAACAAGTATAACAATAGAACTTGATTGTAGCCATGCATGTTATGGCATATGTATAACGGAAAGCATATATATTCACAACAACAGCTTTTAAAAAGGATTTGAAACTTGCCTGGTAATCGAGTACGAGTAGGGGTAGTGGTAGTGTGTCCCGGGTCAGCTCGACGATCTATAAATAGTCTGAATATTCGAGATTAATCACTTAACACTTTTTAAAAGGCTAAGTATCAACTTAAGTCGAAACACGTTTTCGAATTATCTCGTTATACACCTTTTAATGTAACTATTTTTATCACCGATACGATCCGACATTTGTTCGTTATTAAGACATGTCATCATACTCACACACTTAGTATATACTTAAGTCGTATAAGTTCTAAAGTCGGTCGATTACGAACCAAGATTATACCTCGAGTTCTATCGCTCGTTTTCTAAGTGTTTTACCGAAGTTATAATCAAGTCGACTTTTTAGGGGTTCGCTCGCGCTTAACCTCGATTTGAACATTTTTATAAAATCGAAAAATGATCCGTTTGACATACATTTTTCTTTCACACCTTCCTTTTTATCTCTAGTATTTAATTACCAAGATTCGACACCGAATTACCTATTTTAGTAAATCGGTCATAATTCCTAAACCGTAAATCCTTTTCACATGATCTTTATATCAAAACGAAGCTTGGAACATTATCTATCTTATCATGGCAGAATACAAAGCTAGAAAATGCTTTAAAGCTACTGTCAAATACGTTTTCTTAATGTGAACGAAAATCGGGCATTACGACGGCTATAAATCGGACGTTTCAAAAATCATAACGATCCAACAAAGCCACAACGGGCATCTCAACAACTTACATACATGATTTGAATCTAAACAAGTCCAAGAACATCATGCTTTATAATAATAACCATCATGCTACCAAAATCACTAAATCACTTAACTAATCATGCTTTAACCTTAACATAACCATAACTAAGCTATATCTATCATAAACATGCTTAAATCTCAAACAAGAGTTACGGTTTCAAGAGGTTATACCTTCCTTAGAGATTGATATAGCCTTAATAAGCCTTTTATGGTCCTTAAGAGTGCTTAAGCTTGCTAGATCAATCAAAAGAAATCAAGAAAACAAAGTTAGATCTTGAAGAACACTATTCATGCTCCTCTTGAATGATTTATTTGAAAATGGAAACAAAGGAATTTGAAGCTCAAACTTCTTGGAGATTACTTTTGTGAATTATAGAACTCACCATAAAAATTACAAGATCAAATGATGGTTGGAAGTGGAATTTTGGTCTTGGAATTAGCCAAAAGGCCGAATGGAGGAGACAATAGAGAGTTTGATATGTTCTTGTGGTTTTGCTTGGAATAATGCATAAAGTGGATGACATATAGATAATATCTCATCCTTGGTTGAATTATTAAAGTGATGATGCACTAAGTGATGTATTTTGCAAGCCAAGTGTTGTGTTTTGGATGGTTCTAAGCTAACTACATGGTTTGCTTTCTAAGTACTAGTTCCTTTTCCTAAGTGTGCTAGTTACATGAGTCCACTTGGTTGCTAGATATTTTCTAGTAGCTTATGCATGACTCTTTATTCCTCTGCTTGTTTCTTTTGTCCAGTTATTGCTCATTTCGATTGATCGTTCGTAGGAATATCTCACGGATTTTTAATTAGGGTTTTACCAGAAACCTTCTTAATATTTATACTAACATTCTCGATCTTTCTTTATAAACTTTGAATTTAAATTCTTTAAATCCCTTTAATAAATCCTTAATTCTTTCCGTGTCCAGGGAATTCTCGGAGAAAATAAAAGTGTTGTTTTTCAGAATCCGATAGCTTTTACATACACTTATTTTCCCCTCGGATCACTAATACGAATTCAGAAATCCATTCCGAATACTTCTATATAGCGTCGTCTAATAATATTCGCATTTCCACCAAAAACACTATTCACTCTTTATTCTTTCTTTATTCCCTACATTTATGACAATGTCCTTGTTCTCTCTCTCTCGGGCGTTCCTTAACCCTTTCACGGAACCACTGGACTAATCGTTACCGATCTGGATGACATGAGAATATTCTCTTGCTTGGAATTGCCATATCTTATTCCCTTAGGAGATAGATTATTCTTATCTAAGTTGTCAACCATTAGCATTCTTCAAGACATATAAATATTTGAATCCAAATCCATTCATTCATTCAGAAGATCAACTATTACATCGTAGCCGTAACCACTATTCATTCTTACATCATTATACAATAAAAATTTTTAATTCTATCCAGAATCTGGGTTCTTACAGGTAAAATGACCGAGCTCCCTTTTGGTGATAACCCATTTGCTGAGGAAACGGTTGTAGAGAGAGAACAACCTTCTTAGGTTCAACCAACACCATCTACCATCCTCGCCCAACCTGTTCCTACTCCAAGGGAGAAGGAAAAGAATGAAAAGAAACATGGGAGCGGGGTCGTTGATCTTGAAGGAGGAAAAAACGAGGCTGTCAAGAAGGGAAAGCACACAGCTGAGGGGCCTTCAACCGGCGTTGCTGGACTCTTTGGCGAGATTGCTGCCAAAAACTTCACTGAAGAAACCGTCAAGGCATGGTGCAGCCGAGACAGAACCAAAGCTAGCTTCGCCTTCAAACAATCTCTGGGAGAATCCTTTATCCACGGATTGAACTATGTCAGTAGTCTTGAGGGCGATGTTGCCAAGCTAGAGAAATCCTATAGCAACGCCAAGAGCTCAGCCTCATATTATAAAGGACAGTTGAACGAAGCCGAGAAAAAGTTTCTTGATCTAGGCGAGGCTCATAAAGTAGAGATGAAACGCCTCCAAGACTCACTGGATGAGGTGAATGATAATCTGAGGAAGCAGCAGGAGTCTCACTCCGTAGCAATTGAGAAGTTACAGGCGAAGATGTCCGAGTTAAACCTTAATAAGAAGAAATATCAGAGCGAGGCCTATTCTGAGGGATTCTTTGCTTACCTACGCAACTTCCTGGCGGCTGATCCTGACTATAACTGGGCGACGCACTTTGCCCCCTCTCCAACTCCATTCATAACCAAGTTCAAGCTGGACAACGCCCAGCTGATAGAGAAGGCAAAAAAGGCTCTCCGGAAGAAGATCAACAAGGAACTGGAGCCGGCTGCTGCTGAAGAGGCGAGGAAGAAAAAAGCTGCCGAAAGAGATAATCTAGAGGGCGAGCGTGATTCTAAAGCCTCTCCTTCGAACACTATTGCTTCCTGACTAGACGATCTTTTTATTATTGCAAACTTTATTAGAGTGCGGGCCCTCTAGTGATGGCCTCGCCCGTTGTATTTATTTTTCTTGTTCTTAATTACCATGGAGTGCGCATCCTCCCTTTAATGGCGTCGCCCTTGTAATAACTTATCTGTCGTACTTGAAATCTGCTATTCCATCCATTCATCTGTTTACCTGTTTGCCCCTAATATGCCTTTTGATTCCTGCAACACAAAAACTATGTGATCCCAAATAAGGGATATCCCCTTTTCTATTGGGCACCCCCCAGGATAAGAGTCGCCTTCATTGAATGGCCTCGCCAAGTCCACTACTCCAGAATTCAAAATATCTTCAAAAATTCCTCTTGCTCATAAAGGAATATATCTTGTGAATTTTCAACAACTTGGGATACCCTCCTCTCGGGAGGTCGTATTCCCATTCTAGAAACACCTTCTTTAATAATTCAGAATACCCTCCTCTCGGGAGGTCTTATCCTCATTGTAGAAATACCCTCCTCTCGGGGGGTCATATTCCGAAAGTCGTACCTTGATGAGGCTCCGGAAGTACGGACATCCCCCCCGAAAGTACGGTTTTTGCAAGGATTTAAAAATTTGGGATACCCTCCTCTCGGGAGGTCATATCCTCATTCCAGAAACACTCTCCTCCTGGGAGATCATGTTCCTGAAGATCGTACCTTGATGAGGCACCGGAAGTACAGACATCCCCCCCCGGAAGTACGGTTTTTTCAAGGATTTAAAAATTCAGGATACCCTCCTCTCGGGAGGTCATATCCTCATTCCAGAAACATCCTCCTCTCGGGAGATCATGTTCCTGAAGATCGTTATATTTTCACTAAGACTCTCCTTAGAGGAAATCGTCTTTTCATCTATTCCATGAAGATCCTCCTTAGAGGAGGTTATCTATCACATAAATGCAACAAAAATATCAAGGGAAAAATAAGCATGTTTTATTCATAAATATAAATCCTGGCTAAGGAAGAGTACATGCACTAACCCCCTAGACTTTTTCGACAAATATATTAAGAGAAAGTCTAATAACATAATAAGAGAATCAAACCGTGCATATCACTGATGATATTTCTTCATATACTCCATATTCCAAGCACGATGAATGTGCTTCCCCTCTATATCAGCCAAGTAATAAGTCCTTTCCCATAACGCTACTCTAACCTTGTATGGCCCTTCCCAATTTGCACAAAATACTCCATGATTCTGGATTTTTGTGTTTGGCATGACACGGCGAAGAACATAATCACCCACCTTTAAAGGCCCAGCCCTCACCTTAGTATTATAGTACCGCGCTACCCTCTGTTGATAAGATACCAACCTCGTCTGAGAAGTAGCCCAAAACTCTTCCACCATGTCAAGATAAAGACGATGATTTACTTCATTCACTTCCGGCTGAAAATGCTCTCTGTAAAAAGAGCCTGCCCCTAACTCAATAGGAACCATAGCCACACATCCATATGTCAAAGCAAAGGGAGTTTCCCCAGTAGTGGTCCTAGGGATCGTGTTATAACTCCACAAGACATTGGACAACTCATCAGGCCAATTTCCCTTACTATCATCCAACTTTGCCTTCAAGGTATGCTTGATGATTTTATTAATTGCTTCAGTTTGCCCATTCGTTTGAGGATGGCTCACAGCAGAGAAATCCTTTTTAATCCCAAGGTTACTACATAGCTCTCGCTTCTCCTCACTATCAAACTGATTTCCATTATCAGATATAAGCTTATATGGAATCCAAAATCGATAGAGAATGGAGCGATACACGAAATCCACCAACTTCTTCGCAGTAATTGTCGCCAAGGGTTCCGCTTCCGCCCATTTAGTGAAGTAATCAACAGGAACCACGGCATATTTTACTCCTCCTTTCCCTTTGGGGAGTTCCCCAATCAAGTCGATCCCCCGCATAGCAAAGGGCCAAGGACTGGTCAAAGAAGTAAGTGGAGCAGCAGGGCTATTAACAAAATTAGCATAACGTTGACACTTATCACAAGACCTTGCAAACCGAAAAGCATCTTCCTGAAGCGTAGGCTAGTAGTAGCCCTGTCGAAGCACTTTTTGAGCTAATGATCCACCCCCCGAGTGATTACCACAAATCCCTTCATGGATCTCCCGTAAGATATACTGACATTCTTCACCATCAATACATTTCAGAAGAAGCTGATTAAATCCACGCCAATACAGGATTCCCCCATAGTCAACATAATGAGATGCTTTGTATCATAGTCGCCTAGCATCACCCTTATCCTCCAGAAGAGTCCCCTCCTTCAAATATTTCCAAATCGGAGTCATCCAAGTGTCTGGCATTGGTTCGTCTACCTGCATTAGCTCTACCTCAGGAACACTAGGCTCCTTTTGAATTTCCAAAGGAATCACCCCCAACAAGGTAGCTTCCTTCTAAGATCCCAACTTAGCCAGAGCATCGACCTCTATATTGCTATCCCTAGGCAATTGCTCCAACTTTGCTTCACGAAACAATCCCATTAATCGCTGAGTGCACCTCATATACAATTCGGTGCGAGGTCCGCGTGATTGGAACCCCCCCCCCATTTACTTGATATACCACCAACATGGAATCACTCAAGACATTTATATTTTCCACCTTCATCTCGAGGGAAAGCTTCAAACCCGAAATCAGAACTTCGTACTCAGCATCATTATTCGTAACATGGAAAGCAAAGTGAATAGCACTTCTCAAATGATGTCCCTTAGGACTGATTAACACGATTCCAGCCCCAGCACCTCCATTATTTGCTGCATCATCTACATATAAGGTCCACCAAAGAGCTTGGCTAGACTGTTCCTCAACCGGTGGTGGTAAAGCGGTAGGTATAAGAGCTAATGTATCGCCCTCTCACTCCAAGGGGAACTCCAAAATGAAATCTGCAAGAGCCTGCCCCTTTATAGCACTCCCCGGTTTATATTCAACATCAAATTGGCCTAGTTCAATAGTCCATTTTAGCATGTGCCCAGAAGTCTCCGGCTTATGTAATATATGTCTCAAAGGGTACGTTGTACAAACCTCAACCTTATGCACCTGGAAATAAGGTCGTAATTTTTGAGAAGCCAAGATCAAAGCATATACCAATTTCTCCATGTTTGAATACCTCGTCTCTGCATCCAACAACCTCTTGCTGACATAATATATAGGGTACTGAATGTCGCCCTCCTCCCGCACAAGAACTCCACTAACAGAATATTCCGAAATGGCTACTTATAGAATGAGAGTCTCACCCTCACGAGGCTTAGATAGAAGTGGGGGAGATCCCAAATGGTTCTTCAACGCCTGAAAAGCATCCTCGCATTCTGTCGTCCACTCGAACCCCTTTCCGACACCTTTGATAACTTTGAAGAATTCCTTGCACTTATCAGAAGACTTGGATACAAAACGGTTCAAAGCAGCAACTCTCCCAATCAAGCTTTACACTTCCTTTACTATCCGGGGAGATCTCATATCAAGAAGAGCCTGTATCTTTGTGGGATTCGCTTTTATCCCCCCTATGATACACCATAAATCCCAAAAACTTCCCGGATTCCAATCCAAATACACACTTCTGAGGATTAAGCTTCATGCGGAATTTTCTGAGAATTTGAAACATCTCCTCTAAATGTTGGATGTGATCTCCTACTTCCTAAGACTTCACCAGCATGTCATCCACATATACCTCCATGGTTTTCCTGATCTGATCTTTAAACATCATATTCACAAACCTCTGATAGGTTACCCCCGCATTAAGTAACCCAAAGGGCATTCCGATATAGCAGTACAACCGCCTATCAGTAATAAAGGAAGTGTTCTCTTAATCCGGCCCATACATCGGAATCTAGTTATATCCTGAATAATCCTTCTTACAAGCCTTGTTCAAGTCGGTAAAATCTACACAAACCCTCCATTTTTCGTTGGACTTCTTCACTAAAACTGGATTCGCAAGCCAATCCGGATAGAAAGACTCCTTAACCAAACCAATATTCAACAATCGATCAACCTCCTCTTTCAAAGCCGTAGCCCGTTCGTCGCTGACTACGCATCACTTTTGGCGGACTCCCTTCCTAGAAGGGTCTATGTTGAGGTGATGACACATTACTTCTGGATCAATCCCTACCATGTTAGCTTGACTCCAAGCGAAAACATCCAGATTATCCTTTAAAAAGGTAACCAGCCTGGCCCTTAAGTTTGGCTTCAACCTTACCCCAATCTGCAATACCTTGGATGAATCTTTCACATCTACTAGAATGGGCACGGTGTCTTCGGCCGGCCCCATCTTTTTGTCGATCTCTGGAAATCAGGGATCCAAGTCAAACTCAACTTCCTTCGTCCTGCTAGACTCGCCCTCTTCTCGTATGGAAATGACCTCGCCCTCAGACTGATGGGGTGACTCTTTACTTGCTATCAAATCTTCTGGAAACTTGACCATGTGAATGTCCTCACAATCCATTATGAATTTTCCCTTTTTCGCCCTAAGACTTCTTTGCTCTTCTTCCTCGTCAGTGACGCCTTCGATAATCCCTTTTTCGAAATCGGTTTTGATTGACTGGAGAAGGGGGAGCCTCAATCATCAACACCCTATACTTCATATTGTCAATTGTGATACCTTCCTCAAAAGAAATCTCGCCTTCAGATGTTTCTGCAGCGTCTTCCATCATGACTTCCACGGTCTCTCCTCGAGAGGGAGATGCTTCCAACAGAAAGAGCGACGTAACCTGCTTAGCTAACGCCTTATAACTTGCCAAGGCATCATCCTCGGGGAATTCCACTGTATACACCATATTGGTAACTGCCTTTGCTGACAATTTTGGTCCGAAAGATTTCAAGGTTTCCTGAGCACTTTTCTCTTTAAAGTCCAGCATCTCTTCTCCTTGTTTACCTTTTGAAGAAGACTTCATCATCTTATTATAGCAATCCCGAGAATTATACTGACACCCCTTTACACATCCAATCCCTGCAGGTGTAGGGAACTTCATCGCCAGATGGTAAATTGATGTTACTACCCTCATCTCCTTCAAAACCGGTCGTCCCAACAATGCATTGTAACATGTAGGCTGATCAACCACAAGAAACTCGAAAACCTGAGTGGCTGAGTACGGATCTTCCCCTAAAGTGAGAGGTAACTTCATGGTGCCCTTGACCCTAACGGAATCTCCCGTGAAACCATATATGTGAGTAGTTCCCTGAGTCATCTCCTTATCCAGCAGCCCCATCTTCCCCCTGAGTCATCTCCTTATCCAGCAGCCCCATCTTCTGATAAGTCCCGTAGTAAAGAATGTTTACAAAACTCCCATTATCAATAAACACCCGATGAATACTTCTAGACCCAATCTTCACGTTAACAACCAAAGCATCACTGTGTGGATGATGAACCCACCTTGCATCTTCCTCAGAAAAAATTATTTGTGTATCCACCCCTTTGAACATCTTAGGACGCCTTTCTGATAAATGATTAAAATTGGTAAGTGGAGGGTGCTTTGCTTCCGGTGCATATCTCTCCATAGCATTCCTCCAATTTCCTCCAATGTGTGGTCCACCGAAAATCGTATGAATACTTGCCTCCCTCACGAACTGAGTCTTCCCTTGCTGCACTGGCTTATCTTTATCCTCAGGATCTTCCTTTTGTCCCCTTCTCCAGGAGGAGCAGCACCCTGATGTTTCCTTTCTTCCTTCACCACCCATTCAGTCAGTTTTCCGTTCCTGATTAATAACTCAATCTCTTCCTTCAAATGCCAACACTAATGGGTTTCATGTCCACTAGACTCATGATATGCACAATATCTCCTCTTATCCTTTGATGCATTCTTTGAGAGTGGCCGAGGTTTCCTTTACAGCCCCTCCTCTTTCGTGACTTAATAAATATGATTAATTGATGCCACCAAAGGCGTGAAAATACTATCCTGAGAAATCCCTGATCCTTCTAAGCATAAAGCGGATATCTCCTCTTATCCTTTGATAGCGAGGTAACGGGCTAGGTGACCTCAATCGGTCTTCTCTTCTGGTCTCAACAATATTGACATCACCTCTTCCAGTCTTCCTTTAATCACTCTTCAGACTTGGCGACCTCTCTTTGCGCTTGTCCCTTCGATTGGTATCCGAATAGTCACTCTTCTTTAAAGCTTCCTCCTCCCTTTTAAATGGTTCAGCCTGTGAATAGTGCTGCGAGGGTAGGAGGCTCTTTCCGCTAAAGTTCCTTCCAGAAGTCTGAATTCACTCTTACTCCGGTAATAAGGAAATTCTTAATGGTTTCATCTGAAGCTCCTCGAAAGGTAGGTACCTCCGCGTTGAATCGTCGAAAATATGATTAAAGAGTCTCCCCGTCCCTTTGCTTGTTATTAGCTAAGGTAGTAACAGGAGGAGCGTAAATAATAGAAGATTGGAATTAAATCAAAAACATTCTACGCATCTATTCCCAAGAGGTAATAGAGGCCGGTTCCAACTTCTGAAACCATTGATGTGCATTCCCTCGTAGAGTGGAAGCAAGCAATCTGCACTTTGTCAAGTCTTCGACTTGGTAGAGCTCCATCTCTGTATTGAATCTTGTGATATACTTTGCCGGGTCTGAACTTCCTGTGAACCTGAGATCTCCAACTCCTCGGAAAGAAGGTGGGAGAGGTGCTTTTCGTACGGCAAGTGAAAAGGGAGATGGAGCCGGCTCAAATACAACACTCCCCTGACCCTCAGATTGTGCCAACAGTCTCCGTAAAGCATCCAAGTCAACACCTTCAAGCCCAGAATCCCTACGAGGAGCTTCCTGAAATAAACCCTGTCGCTGCTGATTCATCAACTCCTCAAATCGAAACCGCTCTCCCACAGTGGTGTTTTCCAAAAGAGTCATAACATGTCCCCGAGAAGCCATCAGATCTCTTTCCAAGTTGGTCTCTAATGGTCCCCTTTCAGCACGATTGAGTAGGTCAGTGTACATCCTTCGTTCCTCATATCCCAGACTGTAATGGTTCGGGGTTCTTATCTGGGGATTCGGGTTACCAGCTTGGATCATCTATAGAGGAACTGCATCAAAAGCTTCCTCCCATTAGATCTCATTAGCCTGGAGCCTCCAGGAAGCGAGCCCTCATGGCCAAGGTGTCACCTTCCTTCAAGTCTCTCCCGCTCCAGCACCCCCGGGCCTCCAGCCCAAGGTCCTTCAACTCGGGAGTCTCGCCCATCTTCTCTTTCCGGTGGAAACTAAACATGAGGCTCTCCATAAGTCAAGGCTCTGGGTGTGACAGCCCAGAACCTTTGATTCGCTCTTCTCTCCCCTACAACTTGGACATCTCTTTCAAAAGGGATCTCCCTGTGAGGATTGTGTTGCTGGTTCATAGTAGACTCTCTTGCAATACGCTAATCTCCCCCAGGTGCTTGATAAGTCCTCTCCCAGTCGCGACGACTCTCCCTTAGATTCTCCCTCTCTCCAATTGATGAGCGATGTCCGTCATGATTCAGGCGAGACCCAGCAAGAAACTGTCTCTCCTTCTCCATCGCGTCCATCCTAGCCCTCATGCGATTAATAGTGTTTCCCATGTAAGTGATCTGGTCCAAAAGCTCGGTGTTACTCATCAGGACAGGCGGATCTCCTCCAATCTTTTGAGTCGACAGTCGTCCCTCAGGGATTCTGGGCATCGCAGACCTTCGATTTGAATCCCTCAGGAGCGAATTATCAAGGTTTCTCAGAGTAGAGTCCTTTATAGCAAAGTTCTTTGGTGGCGACGGGGGTAAATTCCTGGTACTAACCTCCTCCACATGATGATCATCAATATGTTCTCGATTTGAATGCGACATCTTTCCTCCAGAGATGCCAAGGGGCCCCTCCTTCTAGCACTAATTGTTAATGGAGGAATTTGGTGAAAACAAATTTGGGGAGGGTTGCTGGAATTGTGGTGGTGGTTGATGATGGTGAACGGCATAGGACGTTTAGGATTAGGGTTTGCAATTTGGGGATGGCTGAGATGTGTCGCAATTAAGATCAAATATTTAATTCTCTCTCTTTCGCAAGGGTTTGCATCGTCCCATACAATGTGCCTACATATCCTATTTATAGTAATTAAGCCAAACGTAGTTCTTGGGAAGCAAGTAACCGAAACGGGCTAGGTTTCCTTATTTAGGGAAGCCCATTGGATCGGGGCCACCGCCTTTAGTATAATCCTTTTGGACCTTCTAGCCCAACTACTTTCTCGTAGCGTGGCGGTTAAGTCATTGACCCGAGATTATCGGAGTCAACGCCCACCTTTGAGCCACCAAGGGA
Organism: Saposhnikovia divaricata; assembly: GCA_036435485.1. Classification (NCBI taxonomy): domain Eukaryota; kingdom Viridiplantae; phylum Streptophyta; class Magnoliopsida; order Apiales; family Apiaceae; genus Saposhnikovia; species Saposhnikovia divaricata. The sequence goes on along the minus strand of CM071597.1, from coordinate 57,085,221 downwards.
GAATAACTAGTTATAAGGCTAGCCCACTGGATTACTAAAAAGGCGACTCCTCAATTGGGAAATTCCTAATAGCCTCGGCAAAGCCTTATCTTCATTTACCCCCTTTTGGGTTTTCTGGGAGAAAGCCCCCTTATTGGGTGAGGCCTATAATTGGGCTATTTGGGCGACGCCCTTTTGGATGATGGACCTTGGCCCAAATAGTACTTGGACATTTCTTGATGCATATTCTTCCTTTCTTGATGCTGATTTCTGGGCGTAACACTTACCAACTCAACCTCTTTCACAAACTGGACATCTTTCTCCAAACCATCATCTTTCTTAAACTCGGGGAAAGAGATATTCACTCTAGCTTGGAAGGTTTGTTTATTATTTCTTTTGTCGCTTGCTTGGAACGTTATATAGTACCGACAAGGAGAAAGAGCCTTGAAATTTGCCTTCACCACATGCACATTACCGTAATGTGTTCCCTGAGAAGGGATAAAAAAAAAAAAAAGAATCAGTCAAATGCTAAATTTAGTTGGGAAAAAAAAGGTAAAGTATACACAAAGAGACGGACATGTTCCCTGTTGTAGTGATTAATTGCATCACAGGCGCAATCTTCAAGTTCAGCTACATACATGTTATCTGCTGGTTTCTCTGGTGGGTAGTAAAGCTGAACTAAAACACCAGGATCACTAAATTTTGAATAATCTTGGATATCAAAACCCTGCAGTATTTTTAGGTAAATAAATAATCAATACAGGAAACACAAACGAATACAAAGTAATTAAACAACCATAATAACTTCACTTCTGTAATAATTTGTGTGGCAGTGCAAAAAAAGAATAATGTTAGAACCATATATGAAATTTGAAATTATTGAAAACACTATCATAAATATCTACTAGTTTTTGACAGGTACAATATCCACAAATTAGAAGATCTCTACCACAAAAAATTAAACATAAAGGTACAAAGTTACAAAACTTTATAGAAACTTGATGCACATAAATATATACATATAGTCACCAACAAACAAAACAAAAAACAAAAAAAAAAACAGATCCACATAAATTAAAGTTGTGTTGAACTCACATCAGTTTCTAACATGTCAAGTTCGTGACTAGCAAAATCCTGAAACTTCATAGGTCGACAACCTTCGTTATCAACCTCATCGTCGGAATCATCCCAAGATCACTTCCACTCATCGGTAAAATTATCCATAAACATCTGCAATCGTGTTTCTCTTGATAGATCCAACAAACTTTCTACATCATAAACCTGCATACACTTGCCCTTTCCACTCATCTTAACCAAATACCAAACTCCAATTCCAAACACAACCAACCCTAATTCCTTACCCCCAACAACAGGTAGCTTACCCCAACAACAGGCAACAAAGAAAACATATATACATTTGTAATAAATAATAACCTATTATTCGATTAAAAAGTCATTTTGCTAATAAAAGAAAAGGTTCAAACATTGACGTAAGTTGTGAATGGGGTCATATGAAAGTGGAAGAGTCTGAGCACAGTTTTGGAAGGGCATCCCGGCCACATATGATGGAACATTCCGAGCTGAGCAAACATAAAATTGTTGACAAGTAAAAGTGCAAAGAAGATTTTGAATGGTAAAATCCTTCAATTTGCATGTGGATCAGTGATTGTGGCTATGTTATGGACTAATTGGTTATTATAGTTAAACAAGAATCAACTGGTGTTCCAAAAAAAGAAATTTGACAAAGCAAAATTTAAGTATCTCATAGTCATAGGTTATAGATTTTAAATTGCAGTTGATATAATGGCCGATGGTCCTGCTCCTGCTAATGTATGGAATCTAAACCCTGTTTGAGCAATCCTGGTTCACAATAAAGTTAAAGTCAATTAATTAATCAGAAATTTTGGATGTCAGTTGGTAGGCTTCTACGATGGATGTAAAAATTCTTATGGAAGCATGTTTGGACCAAACTACAGTCCAAGAGAGTATTTCGATTTTCACAGATTCCTTGTAGCGGCGACGATTTGTCGAGCCATCCATCTAAGACTAGGCCAGGAGTTTATCGATAAGGAACTCCTTCAATTAGCCCAAATTGAACTCTCCTAAAAAAATTTAGAGTGGTATTGACTGGAGATGATTTCCTTGAATTGGCACATTCAGAAAGGATGAATTTCTTGGGTCTCTATGCAACATGTTATCCACGAAGTCAGTTCAAGGCAGGGCATTCAACTTCTGTCAATGGTCTAAGTGAGTCATATCGAGAAGCCTGTGAGACCGCCTCAGGTTGGAAAGGCTAGTGGAAGTGGAGGAAATGCTTATCCGATGGCTGAGCTCAAAGAATATTTCCATGTTCATTGTAAGTACTTTGTCTAATTCTGTGGTTTGTTACGTATGTATATGTAGTCTGTTAGTTGTCCCCTTTTACCAAGTGTTAGTAGATATTGAGCTGCAACTATGTGCTAGTCCGTAGGGTAAGAACTTAGGCCATGTTTGTTTCAAGGGATTATAATCCCCAAATTATTACCTTATAAATCCCAAATGTAAGGGATTATAATCCCATAAATTCACATTTTGATCATTGTTTTAGTTCACTCCCATGGGATTATAATACCTTGTGAAAGAAGGTATTATAATCCCATAGAAATGAATCAAAAAGATGATAGCAATATACCTCCATGGGATTATAATCCTTTAAATTTAAGAAAGATAGTGTAATTTTTCAAGGATTATAATCCCCTAAAACAAACATGGCCTTAGATTCTTAATATTTAGTATCTGGTTTGATCAAAATGAAAAATGTGATCAAAATTCGGTCACATTATTTGGTAAGACAAAAGTGAACTCTGATTTAATTTTAAAATTTGTTGTCCTACGAAAATTAGAATTAAGATTTTAGAACATACTATGTTTTTACCTTGTATTTCATATCAATCTAGGCAATCTAGTACTCTATTAGTAAAGGATCGAAAACTCCCAATTAACCAAACAGAATATAGGTGACTTTTGCACATTTGTTCTTGAACTCTCTTAACTAAATTTACATAGTAAGAAATGAGAGCTAAAAACACAAAACCCATTGATATTGCACCAATCACAGATTACATTGCAATATAAAAAGACACGGATACAATAGTCTGCATGCAGGGTAATGTCTATGATAAGAGATTTTAACGAACTAAAATACACATATACTACATATGAAAAGTTAGATCAGTTATTTGTGGGAAGCTTTGGGTGGCCTAGTGAAGAAAATAGGGTTTGGGAGCAGTCTTGATCCTTACCAACTCAACCTCTTTCACAAACTTAACACCTGTCTCCAAACCATCATCTTTCTTAAACTCGGGAAAAGAGATATTCACTCTAGCTTGGAAGGTTTGTTTATTACTTCTTTCATCACTTGCTTGGAACGTGATATAGTACCTGCAAGGAGAAAGAGCCTCCGAATTTGCCTTCACCACATGCATATTACCATAATGTGTTCCCTGAGAAAGGATAAAAAAAAGCATTAGTCAAATGTTGAATTTAGTTGGGGGAAAAAAATAAATGTAAAGCATACACAAAAACATAGTAGGGCAAAGGGTGTAGGGTGTAAGTCGAAAGCTATTGCAAAGTGGTTAAACAACCATAATAACTTCACTTATGTAATAATTTTTGTGGCAACTCAAAATACAATAATGTAACTTATAACCATGCATGCATGAAACATTGAACTTGAAATTAAAAGATCTCTACTAGAAACAATGTCTACAAATTAGAAGATCTCTACCACAGCACTACAAAAAGTTCAAACATAAGGGTACAAACTACAAAGTTACAAAACTATATAGAAAATTCGAAACTTGATGCAAATAGATATATACGTTATCCACCAAAAAAAATTAAAATAGATTAACATTAATTAAAGCTTTGTTCAACTCACATCAGTTTCTAACATGTCAAGTTCGTGACTAGCAAAATCCCGAAACTTCATAGGTCGACGACCTTCGTTATCAACCTCGTCAACGGAATTATCCCAAGAAGACTTCCACTCATCGGCAAAAGTATCCATGAACATCTGCAATCGTGTTTCTCTTGACAGATCCAATGAACTTTCTACATCATCATTACCCAGCACACACTTGCCCTTTCCACTCATCTTAGCCCAATACCAAACTCTAATTTCAAACACAACCAACCCTTTCTTGCACTGGACAAAGATATATATAATAATAACCTATTGGGCCTGAGCAAGAGAAAGAAAACCTATTGGGCCTCGCTACAAACTTGGGCTAATGTCACCTAACTTTCGTTTAAAAACTAACTTAATAATCTATCTATACTATACTATTATAAGCGAAACATGATATATTTTATTATCGGTTTGGTACACTTTTTTTTTGTACGCTTAATAACAACCGTTAGGTTTTAAGATAAATAAATGAGAACCGTTGGATCTAATGCTAAAAGAATATTTTTTTATAATATATATAATACTCTAATAGGTTCAAGGTTCGAATCTCGTCAGCAACATATTATTATTTATATCATCTTATAAACTACTCCTAAAATTTCAAGTTTCGATTCCGCTCAACAATATATTTTAGTTAAAAAATTATATTATCTATTTTCACCATATTATTATTAAACATTTATATTATATTATAAACTACTCCAAGAATTTCAAGATTTAATTCCCGTCAACAACATATTAAATTTAAAAAATTATTTATATATTTTCAATATACAAGCAAAAAACTATCATTTAGGATACTATCAAATACGTAATATTATATTTTATAATCTTCTATAATTTATTTTCTTACTAACTAAAAAGCAAATATTAAAATTATGAATAAAAAGATAACACTATTAAATATTAAAATAAAAATATTTAAAATCTTCCGTGCATCGCATGGGTTATAAGCTAGTATTTAGGTATAAGCCCAGTGCGGTGTAGTTATACTTATAATAAATTTTTAACTAACTTAAATTTATTAAAATAGATTTTATATTAAATAGATTTATGATGTATTTAAATAAAGAGAAAAAGGACCATGAGATTGATCTTAGGGAACTTTTACTGAGATGCTTAAAAAGTATACTTTAAATTTGATTGGGCCCGCAGGGATAATTAAAAAATTCTGATTTTACAAAAATGCCCTTCCATATTTACATATAAATCTCATATATCTCAGGGAACTTACCCGAGATACATCTCCGATTACCTAATCTTATTATAAAATAGTTATATGTATAATGTATTGTAATTAGAATAATTTGTAAAATGGTTGAGTCCGTAATAATATGTTTTAAATAATAAAATTTGCTAAAATAATTAAACAAAGTAATAAACCCCGACTTGATACTTAAATTTTAAAATTGGGATGCATTTCAAAAAAAAGACTGCAATCAACTAGGATAGCAATACAACTTGGTTGAGAAACAAATAAATGAGGAATCAGCTAGGATAAACCACCAAATTGGGTAATACAAATTTCTAAATCGCTAACCATATAGAATAGAAATATTCTTTGCACCAAAAAAGATTACAATGGCTTCCTAAGAAATCCAACCTACACCATCATATCTATAAATAAAATAATTAAATAAGGATAATTAAAAATAAAAATTAAGTAAAACTAATTAAGTAAAATATTAAAATACGGCAAGTACCGTACTAAAAACTAGGTACCAGAAATTTTAATGTTTCGATTTTAATAATACTACCTTATAACCCATGCGATGCACGGATTTCTTTTATATGTAATCCTTTTTTTATGTTACAATAATATTTTTATATAATCATTATTTTTAATTAATTTTTATTTAAATTTAAATAATTTTATATAATTTTAATTAATAATAATTTAGTAATTTAATTTAATCATATAATATATCTAATCATTAGATCTAATGGTTATGATTTTTTACTAAAATTCTAACGGTAATTATTCCTTATATACAAATTTCTATTATATTTTGTTAGTGATTAGAAAATATTATGTGATATTTTTGGATATATATATATTATTGCAAGATTATGTTTTAAATTGAAAGTTAGAAAAGAAATATAATTGATTGCAAGATACGATATTTTAGGTGTTTATTAAAGGCCATATCATCAATTAAAAGGAAATTTTTTTTAAATAAAATAGGCAATAGACTAATTACCATTAATTATATTATTTTATTATTTATTTTTATAATTAGGATGATCGTGCTGAAAATCGAACTGACAAACTTTCAATGCCCGTGTTATGCACGGGTTTGTTTTATTACTGTTGTATATTTAACTTCATTTGATAGATATAAAATAAAGAAAGCAAATTTTATTATTTGCATGGAGTTACAAATTTGTTTATTAATTACAAGAATAATGTATTTGATATGTTTTCTAAATAAATTGTGAGTTACAGTAATAAATGTGGGAGTTACAATTGTATGAATTACAATATTAAACATTGTGGGAGTTACATTTCTCCTAGTTAATATAGTGAAATAATTATGGGGCTGTTACATGCTTGCTTGAAGGGTGGAGATGGGGTTGAGAATGCCTATAAATAGTGGAGAGAATATCCATTGAAAAAGCACTCAAAAAGATAAGTTGCTTGTTCTACAATATCCATCGGAACCCTTTATCATTTTTCCAACTTTTCTTTTTCAGAAAGTCTTATAGATATAACAATGGTATTAGAGCTAAACAATTTCTAACAGATCTGCTAGTGCCGCTGATACATTCATCCACTTCTATTTCCTGATACAAGTCGCTTCCGTTAAGCTTGGAGTATATATATCCTTTTCTTCTTATATCTTTTTCTTCGCTTTGATCATGTTACTCACTATTGTTCAAGTTGTTATCATTACTTTTGGTCCCACATATACAATTTGTTTAAAAGGATACTGGATTCATAGTGCTCTAAATTGGTTTTGTGTTTTCAAGTTACTAGTTGCTGGATACTTTAGTCTGATCTCCCTAGTTATCTCTTTTATTATTGTTATATGCCTCCTTTGCATATCCATTTTATAATAGGTGCACTCTTTAAGAATTTTGTGTTAATTTGTTTAATATATATTAGTTTATTAAATGTATGCGAATAAAATTTGTCTTGTTTTTTTCTAGTCTTATTTTATTATATATTTGTTAGATATCGGATGCCTCAATCTTTGTATCATTCTGTGTTTAAGTTGTTTGTTAAGAAATATTTATATTTTATTTTTGGATTATTCGTGATTTGGTGTACCTAAGTTGCAATTTTTTTTTTGTGACTATTATGTGCTTATCCGGCTGTTTTACTTTAGGTGCAAATATGTGTTTATTGCTACAATTACGTTTTTTTATTTTTTTTATTTATTAGTGATAATGTTATTGTAATTTAAATCTTGAAAAAAGATTTAAAATATAAATATAAGATGATTGGTCATAAATTGGTGATTTCTTAAAAATTGAATGGCACTTAAATATTTGTGTAGCCGGAAAGATTGGACATCGACTATCTCAATTTAAGCTAGAAATATTGTTGAAAAATATGAATTTGTAGTAATAAAAAAAAAGAGAAAATTCCAGTAAATCTTTAAGATTGGAAATTTCGGGAGTTTAAAAAATTTCGGATGGATGTCTGAAATAAAGAAAATAAAATATACAAGAATTTGTTGGTATAATGAAATGGAATGTTAGGTATGAGAACACAAATATTAATGGGGATTCGGATGTGTGAAGTCACTGCATTAATTTTGACTGGGTTTGTAAGTTCAAGAAAGAAAAGTGAAAAATTTATATGTTAAATGACTACTACCTAGAAAAGGTAGAGATTAAGTTTGATATGTATGAGTTATATCTTGTGAACATTTTATAAAATGAAAAGAAATTGACAAGATAATTTTTGAAAGAAGTTTCTTGTGAAATTATTAATGCTTATATTGAATTACATCTGATCGAGAATAATGTATCATATCTGAGTATGAGTATTTATAGTGAACCATTATTGTGTGTGGCAAATATAGGAGATCGAGAATTTCACTAAGTGGATGTTGATTTTTATGTACATGTTAGTGAAGTATTTTGTTTTGTAAATATGTATATTTGAGGAAGTAGCGAAAAAAAAAATAAGAAAGTCCATGACTAATGGAAGAAAGTCAAGAAGATAACGGATGTGAGAGTTATGTGTTCTTCCTCAAGAATGTGATGTTTGCTCCTAGAATGAGGCGTAATCAAAAATGTGATGTTTGCTCCTAGAATGAGGCGCAATCTTGTTCATTCCTGCACCCTCACAAGTTGTAAGTGAATTTTGGAAGAAAATATAAGACTAATATGTGTGGTTTTAAATTTCAGACTGAATCTTGGGGATAGTATGATGGTTATCAAGATTGTGATGTTTGTTCGTAAAATGTGGTGAAATCTTGTTTCTGTTCCTGCACTACTTAAGAATGGATTGGAAGTCCGTTTTATTAAAAATCGAGTATCAATTGGAAAAGATTAGAAGGTGGTTGCTATGAGTTGATTAAGCTTTGAGCTTGTAGGTATAGTTTATGAATGATGGGTAACTGTGGGCCCGGTCATGAGTTGTTTTGAATTTTCAAATTGTGATTTGAGCATGTCAATAATGGAAAATATGAGCCCGTGAAATGTTTGAATTTTTGTTGAAGTATGATCAAGAATATTAATGTTTGGATTTCTTTGATTACATTGTTTTGTTGTGTAATATTACATATGTGTGTATGACATGTAACTCTGAGATGTTGTGAGAAAATAAATATATTTTTTTCCTACAAAAATGTTAAAAGTTTTTAAGGTTGCAACCAAGAAGTTAAACTGATTAAAGGCCATTTTGTTTTTGTTATGTTAGAGGCTATGAAAGCTCTATTTATTATTTTTGTATCAAGTGTTTAATCGTTTGGGATGTAGAATTGCAGTCTGGCGCCAACCCATTGATCATGGAATAAATGATTATTGTAATGTGAATCTATGTGCTTGAAAGTTTAATGCATGTTAAGTGACAAGATGGAAGTGACATTATGTGTTTTTTTTTAATAAATTGAAGAGAGGAGTTAAAACTGAAAGAATATTTTTAAATATCTGAAAAGTGGGAGTTACATAGATATTTATCAAATAAGTTAAGTGGGAGATGTTGTATATTTAACTTCATTTGATAGATATAAAATAAAGAAAGCAAATTGTATTATTTGCATGGAGTTACAAATTTGTTTATTAATTACAAGAATAATGCATTTGATATGTTTTCTAAATAAATTGTGAGTTACAGTAATAAATGTGGGAGTTACAATTGTATGAATTACAATATTAAACATTGTGGGAGTTACATTTCTCCTAGTTAATATAGTGAAATAATTATGGGGCTGTTACATGCTTGCTTGAAGGGTGGAGATGGGGTTGAGAATGCCTATAAATAGTGGAGAGAATATCCATTGAAAAAGCACTCAAAAAGATAAGTTGCTTGTTCTACAATATCCATCGGAACCCTTTATCATTTTTCCAACTTTTCTTTTTCAGAAAGTCTTATAGATATAACAATTACGTTATAAAATTTATTTAATATTATAATTATGTTTGTATCACTACGCCATAAGTGCTCATATTTAATGCTTTTAGAAAGTGTTTCACTGAAAGTGTTTCGTTAGATATGAAATTTTGGCTCTAATGCAACAGAAAATGAACTGGTGTTGCATTACATATAATTTAGTGTTGCATATTACCCACGGTGTTTCACATAATGCAACACTAACTAGGGCCCACTTGGATGACTTGGCAGGCTCCCACAGATGCTTACGTGGCATGTGTGGGGCCCACAATTGCTGACGTGGCTGATGTGGGTCCCACATTTACTGACGTGGCAGAAGCGTTGCATTAGGTGACAGCAGTGTTGCATTTGCTGTTCGGAAGTGTTGCATTAGGTATTTTTTTAATTATGTTAAATTGTGACGTGGCAGGAGTGGGGCCCACCAATGCTGACGTGTCAGTGTGGGGCCCACATGGATGACGTGGCAGGATCCCATAGATGCTGACGTGGCATGTGTGGGGCCCACAATTGCTGACGTGGCAGATGTGGGTCCCACATTTGCTGACATGGCAGAAGCGTTGCATTAGGTGACAACAGTGTTGCATTTGTTATTCTGAAGTGTTGCATTAGCTACTTCTCTTACCGGATTGATGAATCTATTTTTTTAAATTATTTTTTCGACGTTCAAATCGCACGGATGGCAAGATATGACGATTTTAGTGAAGCGGTAAATTTATAAAAAATTTGCTAGATGTATTGGGTTTGGTTTTATAACGGTCAAACTGGTCAAAGTAGACTTTCCTTTTAACTAGTCTTGTCCCGAATGATGAATCTATTTTTTTTAATTATTTTTTCAACGTTCTAAACGTACGGATGTCATGATCTAACGATTTTAGTGATGTGGTAATTTTTTAAAAAAATTTCTAGAAGTATTTGGTTTGGTTTTATAACGGTCAAACCGGTCAAAGTAGAGTTTCCATTTAACTAGTCTTGTCCCGAATGATGAATTTATTTTTTTTAATTATTTTTTCGACGTTCCAAACGTACGGATGTCATGGTCTAATGATTTTAGTGATGTGGTAATTTTTTAAAAAATTTGCTAGAAGTATTTGGTTTGGTTTTATAACGGTCAAACCAGTCAAAGTAGAGTTTCCCTTTAACTAGTCTTGTCCTGAATGATGAATTTATTTTTTTAAATTATTTTTTTGACGTTTCAAACGTACGGATGCCAAGATCTAATGATTTTAGTGATGTGGTAATTTTTTAAAAATATCCCAAGATGTATTTGGCTTGATTTTGTAATGGTCAAACCGGTCAAAGTAAACCTTTCTTTTAACTAGCCTTACGAAATGAAGAATCTATTGTTTAAAATTATTTTTTCGACGTTCCAAACATACGGATGTCAAGATCTAACGAATTTAGTGATGTGGTAATTTTTTTTAAAAAAATCCTAGATTTATTTTGTTTGGTATTATAATGGTCAAAACTATCAAAGTAGACCTTCCTTTTAACTAGTCTTACGAAATGAAGAATATATTTTTTTTAATTATTTTTTCGACGTTCCAAACGTATGGATGTCAAGATCTAACAATTTTAGTGATGTGGTAATTTTGTAAAAAATTCCTAGATGTATTTGGTTTGATTTTGTAATGGTCAAACCGGTCAAAGTAGAGTTTCATTTTAACTAGTCTTGTCCGGAATGATAAATCTATTTTTTAATTATTTTTTCGACGTTCCAAACGTACGGATGTCATGATCTAACGATTTTAGTGATGTTTTAATTTTTTAAAAAATTTGCTAGAAGTATTTGGTTTGGTTTTGAAACGGTCAAACCGGTCAAAGTAGAGTTTCTTTTTAACTAGTCTTGTGCCGAATGATGAATCTATTTTTTTAATTATTTTTTCGATGTTCCAAACGTACTAATGTCATAATCTAACGATTTTAGTGACGTGGTAATTTTTTTAAAAATTAGCTAGAAGTATTTGGTTTGGTTTTATAACGGTCAAACCGGTCAAAGTAGATTTTCCTTTTAACTAGTCTTGTCCCAAATGATGAATTTATTTTTTTTAATTATTTTTTCGACGTTCCAAACGTACGGATGTTATGATCTAATGATTTTAGTGATGTGGTAATTTTTTAAAAAATTTTCTAGAAGTATTTGGTTTGGTTTTATAACGGTCAAACCAGTCAAAGTAGAGTTTCATTTTAACTAGTCTTGTCTTGAATGATGAATTTATTTTTTTAAATTATATTTTCGACGTTTCAAATGTATGGATGTCAAGATCTAACGATTTTAGTGATGTGATAATTTTTTAAAAATATCCCAAGATGTATTTGGTTTGATTTTGTAATGGTCAAACCGGTCAAAGTAAACCTTTCTTTTAACTAGTCTTACGGAATGAAGAATCTATTGTTTAAAATTATTTTTTTGACGTTCCAAACATACGGATGTCAAGATTTAATGAATTTAGTGATGTGGTAATTTTTTTTAAAAAATCCTAGATTTATTTTGTTTGGTATTATAATGGTCAAAACGATCAAAGTAGATCTTCCTTTTAACTAGTCTTACGAAATCAAGAATCTATTTTTTTAAAATTATTTTTTCGACGTTCCAAACATATGGATGTCAAGATCTAACAATTTTAGTGATGTGGTGATTTTGTAAAAAATTCCTAGATGTATTTGGTTTGATTTTGTAATGGTCAAACCGGTCAAAGTAGACATTCCTTTTAATTAGTCATGTCCCGAATGATGAATCTATTTTTTAAAATTATTTTTTCGACTTTCCAAATGTACGGATGTCAAGATCTAACGATTTTAGTTATGTGTAATTTTTTTAAAAAATTACTAGATGTATTTGGTTTGATTTTGTAACGGTCAAACCGATCAAAATATACCTTCCTTCGAACTAGTCTCTTCCCGAATGATGATTATATTTTTTAAAATTATTTTTTCGACGATCCAACCGTGCGAATGTTAATATCTAATGGTTAAAGTTTTGATCTATCACATTTTTAAAATTTTTAAAGTTTTATAATTTTTGAATTAAAATAAATAAAATAAAATTATATGTAAAAATGATTTCTTCGACGATTTTATATATTTTTACATGAACATGATATTTATTTATGTTTAAGTGATAAATTTTTTAATTTATACTATATATTAATACATGTGATATATTTTTATTTTTATATTATAATAAATTTAATAATTCAATTAAATTATAAAAGATAACTAGATAAGTAGTAGTAAAGTTTGTTGCCCGAGGTGAAAAATGGGGCGGGCTTTTTCCCCCCAAAAGAAAACTAAACATTTTCATTTCCCCCCTGAAACAAAAGTATACACATATCTAAACAAAACATTCCGCTCCTGCTCTCTTCTCGCTCTTTCTCTCTCTCGGCCGGAAGAAGCCCCCCAAGAAATGGTTTCTGTGGTAACAAATTTTCTAATCCATATCTCGATCTCTCCCATCTGTAAATTTGCATCTAATTTTGTTACTCACAATTTGAAACCCTAGATTATGAATCACTTTCACATATACGAAGCAATTGGCCATGGAAAATACTTGGTATCGCTTTCGATTTCAGCTTATTGCTTTTAATTTGTGCTTATTGCAATCAATTTGGTATATATTTTCGTATTAGTGTGTTTTGTGTGTTTTTAATTGTAGACTGTGTATAAGGAGAGGCAAAAGAAGAGTATTGAGTATTGAGTATTTCGCGATAAAAAGTGTCGATGAATCGCACGAAAGCAATTTTACATGAAGTAAGTCTTGAATTGAGCTTATCGATTTAGTTTATTGAGCAATTTGAAGCTGAGTTTGAGTATGTGTTATGTAATTTTGGGAAGTTTATCTGTCAGTAGATTTTGTTGCTGTTATTGTAACGTATGTGCTTGAAGCAGATCGTATGTTATTGGCAAATGCTGGTTTTGGGATTGGAAATGTTGCAAAGTCTTTAAAACTCTCAAGTGCCATGAGGGAGTTACCATAGGTTGGGAATGGCATCCATTGGAGCAAAGTAAGGTTGCTACTTGTGGATGGGATGGCTTAATCAAGTACTCGTAAGATACTCCATATCTCTATTTATCGTTTTTCTAATAACAGCTACTTGTTCGCTAACTTGATGACACATTCAGTTTAATTTTAACCTTTAGATCAGAGTTTATAAGAATTAAGTTGAGTACTCAGTTTGTTATGGAAACGTTCCTTTTAGTCTATAGTTTAATGTCGACTACATTTTGGAATGTTTCCGATATGCATAGGAGTTTATAGTTCACCAACTTGAATGTAGACCTGGTTAGTTTATTTTTCTGGGCATGAATACGACTAGGCCAAAAGCTGTTGTCACGTCTCCAATCGCAACATTGCCTTGTTTACATACATTCTGATGTGTATGTGTTTTCTTGTGTCAATTAGGGGTGAGATCCAGCTACCATACATCTGGGGTTGCAGTGTCTTCAAAAGAGTATGAGTCACGTACTCATCAAACGTAACTTAATTGACATATTTGTAATAACTTTATTTTCCATAAAATGCAGGGCAATCTGCCATGCAGGCAGTAGGATGTGTTGTAAATCATGAGGTTAGCTTCTGATTTGGATAGTTTTTACTTTATTTAATGTAATTCCCAGGTGCCTTCTTATTATATATTCTGGAAATTCTTCTTATGTATTCCAGGAAGTGAGTTATATTATTTAGAGAGAATTTTGAAAGCTAAAGCACAGAGAAAGGAAAATACAGCTATGTTCATTCTTGCCAAAAAATTGGATCCAGCTTTTCAAGGAGCTGGACAGAAAGAGTATCCTTTTATCTGTTATGAAATGCTACTAACTATATATTGTTTTTTTAACTTTGATATATGCACATTTCATCTTTGTGTTAACCATCTAACCTTTCCAATACAAATATAATCTTAGTGACATTAGTACACAAGAAAAGGAAATTAAAGGTGATCTAACATTAATAATGCTTGAATTGATATCTCGATAATCATGGTCTTAAGGTTGATATTTTATCTCCAATCAGAGGTTTATATTTTCTGTTTCTTTAACAATACATAGAGGGTTAGAGATATGGCGCATTGAAAATTTTGATCCAGTACCTGTGCCAACGTCTTCTCATGGGAATTTTTTTTCTGGGGACTCCTATATCATTTTGAAGGTAAGTGATGTAACAATGTTTTACTTGAATTTTATTAATCACTTTACACTCATGTAACATTATATATTAGTTACTTCTTAAACGCATAAAAGAATTAACCTAGTCTGGTCAATTTGTTTCTCTCTTGTCCTCTCTTTTTCTATTTACTCTTTCGTTATTTGTATGTCGGAGAAAGATATGGACTGCGCAGATATAGTTAGGTTGTTTAGATTGTTCGAAGAAAGATTATTATTCTACGAATATTGTTAGTGGATTAAAAGACCTTAGTAAAGTTGGACTTCCTTGTCACAACAGCTAATCTAAATAGACCCAAATTCTGCATGTGCTCTGAATCTGTGTTCTTCATGTGTATCATTTTCGCATGTAGACAGAAACAAGATCTTGCTAAATTTTCTCTGCATAACTGATTGCACAGAGAATTACTTCATTCTATATAAACAACCTTTGCTGAATTTTTACTGCAATTAGCTTAAGGAGTTGGCAGCTGTATTGTGTTTTCAAGTTCTGTTTGTGAGGAAGAACATGATGGCAAATGTAAGTCCTAGGACCGATACTTCTGCTATTGGACTTCTAATTTTTATAATTTTCTCCCTTTTCTGAGCAAGGGATTCCTATCTTGTGGCTGGCACAGATGGTGTAGGAACCAAGCTTAAGCTAGCATTTGAAACTGGAATCATTACACTACTGGGCATTGATCTGGTAAATAGTAATGCCGTATGTAGCTTATAATGCAAAAATGTAACTTTTGAATTTGTTGCTAAAGCACTTTCCTTCAGGTTGCGATGAGTGTCATTGACATTGTTACTTCTGGTGCAAAGCCTTTATTTTTTCTTGATTACTATGCATTAAGTCGAATATTCCAAATGTACGGTTTTCGATTAAATTTACTTTTTGTGTCATTTACAGTTGTTGCTTCAGTGGTCCCTGTTGCTGAATGAATAATGAATAATGGATATGCCGTTGAGTAGAGTAAGATTTTGCTCGAAATTACATTTAGTTCTCTAAATGTTTTGTAAATTACAATCTATATATATGTGTGTGTGAATCTCTATATCACGGTGAAACCCCTGTTTGAATATATTTCCATGTTTGTGCTATGTTTAGGTAACTAATGAACCTGATATGCAGGGGCGGACCCAAGGTCAGACCAAGGGTGGTCTTGGCCCCCCCAATTCTGAAAAATTGTCAAAATTTACCATGTAAAATTTTTTTTTATTTTTTTTTTCAAAAATTCACCATTTAATTTTTTTTTTTTTTTAAAGATTTGGCCCCCCACAGATTTTTTGGTCCCGACAGCCTGCGTCCGCCCCTGCTGATATGGTTCAGTAGTTACAGAAGACTCGCTCGTGAGAATGACATGTTTCCTAAAAAAGCATATTGATACAAAAGCATAGTACATCCTACTTTTTTTGCCAGATAGTTAGCAGGTTTCTTTAGTAGCAGTACGCAGAACACCATATAGGAAGTAGGAAATTTCTAATTAATGTTAATACTCGCAGAATTCATACAGTAATCTGAAATTGAATTCATTTCTTTTGAGAGGCGTAATTTGACACCTGTTTCTCTTGATTTTAAGTAATTAACAACATAACAGCTTGAAGAGAAAATGAGAAATATGCATACAAGTTGAAGGTACTATTTTTATATTAAATTACTGGATTAAGTTGCGAATTAACCTTTCTGCAAAACTTTTATGTACAGATATACATTTACTTGCTGTATTTGATAATTTGTAGCTATGGCATGCATGAGTCAGTATGTTCGAAAAGGATACATCCAATTGATTCAAGCATTGTTTTTTATCCAGGAGATTTCAACTATGGTTCTGAACTGCTTCAAGGACTTGAATAATTTGCAAACAATAAGGATGGATGGGGCTCAGGTATCTGACATGCAAATCTTCAATCAGGTCACAGTTGCGGGAAAGGAAGCATTTGCATATTAAGATAACTTATAGTTCTGTTTTACCAGACATCGAAAAAAGAAACTCTCTTTCAAAAATTTATAACCAAGTATAATTAGAAATTTAGACATAACTAGTATGATGTTGGATTACTTGATGTATGGTGTGTATGGGATGTAAATTATTTGGATGGCTGGTAGGATGATTGAATGTATGTTGAATGTTTTGGATGGGTTTCTTTATGTATGAAACTATGTATTGCAGAAATTTTAATCATAACGTTGCATTTGACATTTTTAGTGTTGCATTTCTAGAACATGGTAATGTTGAATTTGTTAAATATAGTGTTGCTTTTGATAAGATACTAGTGTTTTAAAAAGCTAATTAAAGTGTTGCATTACATAGCTGTGGGTCCTATGGTTGACGTGGCATGTGGCCCTACTGCTGACATGGCATATGGGCCCCACTACTGGCATGACAAGCTAGGCCCCACTGCTGACGTGGCACGTGGGCCCCACTGCGGACGTGGCATGTGGACCCCGTTGTTGACATGGTATCCTAGTGGGCCCTACTGATGATGTGGCATGCCAACTGGACCAATGCTGACGTGGCATGCCAGTTGGACTGTTGCTGACGTGGCATGCTAGCTGGACCCATTGCTGATGTGGCATGCTTGTGGGACCCACATTCGTGACGTGGAATTGGAACAATGTCTAATGTCAAATGCAACGCCTTTTTGGTGTTGCATTTGCTTGATGTGGTGTTGCATTACATGTCAGATGCAACGCTTATTGCTGTTGCTTTAAATGCCAAAAAACGTTGCATTATGGGGTCTAACAAAACGGTCGCGGATGCAACGCCCCCTGGTGTTGCATTTGGTCTAATGCAACGCTTTTTTGGCCTAAAGCAACAGTAAACATGGCGTTGCATATGAGCGTTTTTGGCGTAGTGTATATAATCATTATTTTTAATAATTTATTTAACTTTATTTTAATATAATTTAACATACTCATGTTTAAAAATTATGCTAATGTATTCTTATTGTAAACAACGTATATGAATTTTTATTATATTTTATTAATAATTGGAAAATATGGTGTGATATTTTTGGGTATATATTAACGATTGTAAAATTAATTTTAAATAAAAAAAGGTCATGAGTTGTTTTAATTAGAGAAGAAATATTAATAATTCGAAGATATGATACGATTTGATGTTTTTAGGTGTTTATAAAAGGTTATAATTTTAACTAAAAGTAAATGTGAAAAAGACAATTGGCTAATTACCATTAGTTATATGATGTTATTATTTATTTTAATGATTAGGATAGCCAAATCGAAAAACAAACTGACAAACTTAAACGTCTTTTAATTAAAACAGACAATCGACTAATTATCATTAATTATATTATTTTCTCATTTATTATAATAATTAGGATGATCGTGCCGAGAATCGAATCGACAAACTTTCAATGCCCGTACGATGCACGGGTTTCTTTTATTATATTATAAATTTTAATTAATATACAATTAAGTTTTTATATTATCATTATTTTTAATATTTTTTTAATTTTAATTTAATATAATTTGATATACGCATGTTTACAGATTATGCTAATGTTTCCTTATTATGAACAACGTATACGAAATTTTAATATATTTTATTAATAATTAGAAAATATAGTGTGATATTTTTGGGTATATATTAATGATTGTAAGATTAGTTTTAAATCAAAAAGGTAAGATGTTTTAATTAGAAAGGAAATATTAATGATTGGACAATATGATACGATTTGATGTTTTTAGTTGTTTATAAAAGGTAATATTTTCTACTAAAAGTAAATTCAAAACAGGTAATTGGTTAATTACCATTAATTAATTATATGATGATATTATTATTTATTTTTATAATTATGATAAACAAACTGAAAACCAAACTGACAAACTTTCATTATTTCGGCTTTAATATAATAGTATAGATTTATATGTGTGTGTGTGTGTGTGTTGGTCATATTATTTCTAAAAAAGAAAAAATTTAGTGGTAAGATATAGATAAGACGATATGTTTTAGTTGAAAAGGGTAATCAGTCAATTATCAATTATTATGGTATAATTTTATTGAATACAATTATCCGTGATACTATTAAAAAAAAGTTGTTTTAATAATAGAAAATAATAAAGGTAACGTATTTTAGCTGAAAATGTAATTTATTATTTATTAGTAATCATAATAATATTATTTCATTTTATTAAATATAATTGCCCGTAGTATTTTTAGAATATAAAAGATAACATGTTTTACCTAAAAATGAAATTAATTAGTTATTAAAAAAATAGAAAAGATAGCATATTTTTACAAATAACAAATATTTAAGTAAGGATAATTAATTAAGAAAAAAATGTTTTAAAATGAGATATTTTAGTTAGATAATATAGAAAAGATATTACATTTTAGTTGAAAAGGTAATAAATTAGTTATTAGCAATTAAAATTTTATTAGTTTATTTCATCAAATATTTTATTAGTTTTTTGGAAAATAGAGATTTTAGTTAGAAAAGATAGAAATGTAACATATTTTTACCAATAACAAATATTTAAGTAAGGATATTTGAGTAAGAAAAGAAAGTTTGAAAATAATATATTTTAATTAGGAAATATAGAAAAGATATTACGTTTTAGCTGAAAAGGTAACCAATTAGTTATTAGTAATTATAATTTTATTAGTTTATCTCATCAAATAGAATGGCCCGTAATATTTTTAGAAATGAGAGGTTCTAGTCAGAAAAGTTAAAAAAATGATAATGTATTTTAGCTGAAAAAGGTAATTGGTTAGTTATTAGGAACTATAATATTGTTATTTTATTTTATTTTATAAAATAGAACTACATGTTTTCACCAATAATAAATATTTAAGTAAACATAATTAAATAAAAAAATCAAGTTTGAAAATGAGAAATTTTAATTAAAAAATATAGAAAATATATTACCTTTTAGCTGAAAAAGGTAATCAATTAGTTATTAATAATTGTAATATTATTAGTTTATTTCGTTAATTAGAATGACCATATATTTGGAAAGGAGATATTTTAGTTAGAAAAGTTAGAAAAAGGTCATAGTTGAAAAAGGTAATTGGTTAATTATTATTTAAGAGAAAATCAGATTTTTTAGTTAGAAAATATAGAAAAGATATTACCTTTTAGTTAAAAAAGGTAATCAGTTAGTTATTAGTAATTATAATATTATTAGTTTATTTATTAATTTGAATGACCATATTTTTGAAAAGTTTTAGCTGAAAAAGGTAATCAGTTAGTTATTAGTAATTGTAATATTATTAGTTTATTTCATTAATTAGAACGACCATATATTTGGAAATGAGAGATTTTAGTTAGAAAAGTTAGAAAAAGGTAATAGTTGAAAAAGGTAATTGGTTAGTTATTATTTAAGAGAAAATCTGATTTTTTAGTTAGAAAATATATAAAAGATATTACCTTTTAATTAGAAAAGGTAATCAATTAGTTATTAGTAATTATAATATGATTAGTTTATTTATTAATTTGAATGACCATATTTTTGAAAATAAAAGTTTTTAGTTAGAAAAGTTGAAAAGGTAGCTGAAAAAGATAACATATTTTTGGAAAGAAAAGATTTTAGTTAGAAAAGTTGAAAAGGTAATAGCTGAAAAAGATAATTGGTTAACTCTTATTTTTAAATGAGGTAAGTATTGTACCGTACCGTACCGTACCAAAACTTTCAATGTTTCGTTCTTTATTAATACTAGCTTAAAACCCGTGCGATGCACGGATTTCTTTAATATTATATGAATTTTTTTTATTAGTTTAAATTAATTTTTTTAAAACATGAATTCTGGAGGCTTAAATTTTTATATGAGATGATTTGATAATAATTATATAAATGTTATATGTGATATTTCTAGAAAAAGAGGGATTTTAGTTAGAAAATATAGAAAAGATGATAGGTTTTAGTTGAAAAGGGTAATCGGTTAATTATTAATATATTATTATTTTATTTTATTAAAATGCCAGTGATATGATTAGAAAAAAAAGAGAATTTAGTTAGAGAAAATCAAAAAGGTAACATGTTCTAGGTGAAAAAGGTAATTGATTAGTTTATAGTAATTATAATTTAATTACGTTATTTTACTAAATACAATTGCTCGTAATGTTTTTAGAAAATGAGAAATTAATATTGTCCGTGATATTTCTATTAAAAGAGGGATTTTAGTTAGAAAATATAGAAATATGATACGTTTTAGCTGAAAAGGGTAATCGGTTAATTATTAATATTATAATATTATTAGTTTATTGTATTATATAGACCACCCGTGATATAATTGGAAAATAGATATTTTAGTTAGTGAAGATAGAAAGGTAACGTGAAAATTAAAAAGATGACATGATTTATGTAAAAAAGGTAATTGATTAGTTTATAGTAATTAAATTTAATTATGTTATTTTACTAAATAAAATTACTCTTACTTTTTAGAAAATGAGAAATTAATGTTGCCCGTGATATTTCTAGAAAAAAGGGAATTTAATCATAAAAAATGGAAAAGATGATATATTTTAGCTGAAAAGGTAATCGGTTAATTATTAGTATTATAATATTATTATTTTATTTTTATTAAATAGAAACTCCTTGATATAATTGGAGAAAGAGAGGTTTTAGTAAAAGAAAAGAAAAAAGGTAACGTGTTTTGGTTGAAAAAGGTAACTGTCCATGATTTAATTGGAAAAAGAAAGATTTTAGTTAGAGAAAAGAGAAAAGATAACGTATTCTGCTGAAAAATGTAATTGATTAGTTAATATTAATCATAATGTAATTATGTTATTTTATTAAACAAAATTTCCGTGATATAATTGGAAAAAAAGAGGTTTTAGTAAAAGAAAACAAAAAAGGTAACGTGTTTTGTTTGAAAAAATTAACCGCCCATTATATAATTAGAAAAAAAGAGAGATTTTAGTTAGAGAAAAGAGAAAAGGTAACGTGTTTTGGCTGAAAAAGGTAATTGATTAGTTAATATTATTCATAATGTAATTATGTTATTTTTATTAAACAAAATTGTTTGTAGTGTTTTTAAAAAAGGAGAAATTTTAGTTAGATAAAATGTAAAAGATATTGTATTTTCAGGTTATTGAAAAATAGAAAAGGTAATATGTTTAACCTGAAAAAGGAAATTGATTAATAATGGAGAAATTTTAGTTAGATAAAATATAAAAGGTATTGTATTTAACTGAAAAGGAAATTATTTAGTTATTGAAAAATAGAAAAGACAATATGTTTAACCTGAAAAAGGAAATTGATTAGTTAGTAGGATGGATTTTATTTAAGGGTAAATAAGTAAAATCAGAGGTACCGACCGACCGACCGACCAACCAACCAACCAAACTTTTAATGTTTCGGCTTTTATATAATAGTATAGATAGTATAGACTAGCTTATAATCTGTGCAATGAACGACTTTCTTTTACTAATTTTCACATTGAAATTTTATTAAATTTAGAAAATCTACTTATATTTGATTTAGATTATTATATTTTACCTTTTAGTACTTGAATGTAATCCTACTATCAATCAAATAAATTTTTAAATATTAAATTTAACGGTTCTTATCTATGTATTTTAAGATACAACTGGTTTTTACATTGAGAATTTTATTCAATTTAGAAAATGATTATTGAAATTTACCTTTTAGTATATATAATCCCGCAATCAATCAATCAATCAAATAAATCTTTTAGCATTAGATCTAACAATTTTCATCTATCTATTTTAAGATCCAACGATCCGTACTATTTTGATCATCAAACGATCCTACTACATCCTACCCGAGAAATTGGATAAGTTCCGCTCAGGCTTTTTATATACTAGCTTAAAACCCGTGCGATGCACGGATTTTCTTTAATTTTATATGATTTTTTTCTTTGAATTAAATTATTTTAAATATATATTTTTTGGATTTAATTTTCAAATAATATGATTTGATTATAATTATATATATCTTGCCCGTGATATTTCTAGAAAATAAGGAATTTTAGTTAGAAAATAAAGAAAAAATAATATGTTTTAGCTAAATAAAAGGATAATTGGTTAATTATTAGTAATTATAATATTATTACTTTATTTTATTAAATAGAAATATCCATGACATTATTATGGGAAGATATAATATAACTTGTACTTTTTAGGTGTGATTGTAGAAGGTAATATCTTAATTAAAAAACAATATGCATTAATTAATCAAGAAAGACAACAGGGAAGATGTAGTTTAACTTGTATTTTTTAGGTGTGATTATAGAAGGTAATATGTTTAATTAAAAGGTAATATGCATTAATCAAAAAAGGTAATCGGATGTAGTACAACTTGTATTTTTTAGGTGTAATTGTAGAAGGTAATATATTTTAATTAAAAGATAATATGCATTAATCAAAAAATGCAATTAAACTACTTTCTTTTATTTCTATAATTTTTTTTATTAAATAAAAATGAGCGAAAACCAGACCGAAAACCAAAATTTTCAATTTTTCGGCTTTAATATAATTGTATAGATACGAGTTTTTAATATATTTTATTAATGATCGAAAGATATAGTGTGATTTTTTGGTATATATTAATTAATGATTGCAAGATTATATCTTAAATTTAAAGGTAATGTATTTTAATTAAAAAGAAATATTAAAAATATTAATAATTGAAAAATATGGTACAATTGGTGTTGTTAGGTGTTTATAAAAGGTAATATCTTAAATTAAAAGTTAAGATATTTTTAATTAGAAAAGTCAATCGGCAAATAATTTGCATTACTTTATTATTTATTAGTTAGAATAAAAGATCGAAAATCAAAAATAATTAGGATAATCAAACCGAAAACCATACTATTTATTTTAATAATTAGGATAACTAAACCGACAAATTTTTATATTTTGACTTTAATATAATAGTATAGATATGCATATAATAGTATAGATAACTCTTTGCTATTTGATTGATAAATTTTATAAATTTATTAAATATTTTTTACTTGGCAATACATTCTTATAAAGCAAAATTGTAACAAGTATAGGTAAAAATAATAGATATTTTTATTTCAAAAGAAGCTAAGATATGTATTTTAATCAAATCCGCTTACGAAAAATTTTACCTTCAAAACAAATTTACGATTGATAATATAAATATCAATTTTAATAATATTACACATATTACTAATACTAGCTTATAATCCGTGCGATTTAGTTTGATATGTAATAAATTTTATTTTATGTAAAAATTATATAATCATTATTTATAATATTTTATTTTAATTTTAATTTAGATAATTTAATATAAATTTAATTAATGATATGCATGGTTTAAAACTTATATTATAAAATTTTAAAATAAATATGTCGTTGATGGAATTTGAACTTTGAAATTTTAGTAAATTAATTTAATCATATAATATATCAAATCATTAAATCTAAAAATTTTGATTTTTTATTAAAAATCTAACGGTCATTATTCGTTGTATACGGATTTATATAATATTTTGTTAGTGATTAGAAGATATGTTGTGATATTTTTGGCATATATTAATTATTGCAAGATTATATTTTAAATTAAAAGTTAACGTACTTTAATTACAAAAGAAATATTATTGATTGGAAGATATATATGATATTTTAGGTATTTGTAAAAAGTACTATCATCAATTAAAAGTAAATATTTTTTTAATTAAAAAAGTCGATCTGCTAATTATCATTAATTAAATTATTTTATTATTTATCTTAATAATTAGGATGAGTGTACCGAAAACCGAACCGACAAACTTTCATGGGTTTCTTTTATTATGTTCTAAATTTTATTTAATATTACAATTATGCTTTTATATAATCTTTATTTTTAATAATATTTAAATTTTAATTTAATATACTCCTGTTTACGGATTATATGTTTACGGATTATGCTAATGTTACCTTATTACAAACAACGTATACGAATTTTAATATATTTTATTAATAATCATGTGAAGATATGATATGTTTTTAGGTGTTTAAAAAGGGGAATATCTTCAACTAAAAGTAAATGTGAAAAAGACAAACAACTAATTACCATTAATTATATTTTCTGGTATATATTAATGATTGTAAGATTAGTTTTAAAATCAAAAAGGTAACGTGTTTTAATTTAAATGGAAATAATAATGATGTGAAGATATGACTAAAAGTAAATGTGAAAAAGGTAATCAATTAATTACCATTAATTATATTATGTTATAATTACCACTAATTACCATTAATATTATGTTATAATTACGACTAATTACCATTAATATTATGTTATAATTACCACTAGTTACCATTAATATCTAAATTATAGAGTGATAATCCTTTGACTTACGTAAAAAAAATGAGAGGAGAGTTCGCGAACCAAGGTAGGGATTTTCAAAATTCAAACTTAGATCTAGGGGATAGATTTGAGAGTGAGAGATCAAACAGTTTAGGTACTAGAAAGAATTCAAAGGAAGACAATAGTGAAGTTATATTAAGAGATTTTATTGGGGCATATGAGGATCTAGTGGACAAAGAATTGATTGAAAGTTTAAAAAAGGGGGATAAACAAGCAATAGCTACAGCTCTTAATCAGATTCACCTGAGAAGTTTAGATATTAGAGGTAAGAATAAAGAAGTGAAGACGTATGCAGAAGTTCTGAAGTCGGGAAAAAACTTTGGGGAAGATAATGAGGGAAAAGAATGGCGGGTGGTTCAATACAAAAGAAACATCAAGAAGGTAGACAATGGCAAGGGGGAAGCTACTATTTTCATGTCCAAAATACCGCAAGAAGCTTCAGCTAGAGATATCTGGGCACTATTCTTAAAAGGTGGAATTATTAAGGACATTATATTGCCAAGGAAGAGAGATAGGCAAAACAATAGGATTGGTTTTGTTAAAACTGTAAGTGAATTGGAAGTAGGGAAAATCATCAATAATGTCAAACAATCGAAGGGTTTGGGAAGGGTATTGAGGATGTAGATTAATAAGACAAAGGATTCAAAGGTAGGAGAGAATGAAGAAAGATTAAAGAGAGAAAAATTAGGAAAGGTGGACACCAATAAGTTCAAAGCGGAGAACAAGGATAGGGTTGTTGTAAACTCAGAACGAAAATTGGAAGATATGTTCTCTTTCATCGAAGCTGAAGTCAATGAAGAAATAGAACAAGCTCTAGAGAAAAGTTTGGTTGGTTTCACGAGAATAGAAGAGAGTGCTAAGGAAGTGGATACTAAGATTAAAGAATCAGGCTTGGTAGGTTTTAAGATATTAAAACTCAATGAACTGAAATATTTGATAGGAAAGGAGGATGATGGGGAATGGTCTAAGGTAGATAAAGAGAAGCTAAATGGGGTTTTTGGAAAAATTATGGAGTTTCATAATAGGGATTTGATAATACCAAGAATTGTTTGGATAGAATGCAGAGGGCTCCCCATGATCGCTTGGAAAGAAGATAATCTTAAAGCTTTTACTAATAATTTAGGATAATGGATCAGCTGGAAGTATGAAGACAAAGAACAGCTAAAGGTATTTAATCCTCTAATTTGTATGTCTTCAAATTTAATGGAAGAAATTGATAGTAAGATGGAGGTGTTAGTTAAGGAATTCAATTATAATATTGTGTTGAGAAAGGTTTTAAAGGAAGGGATGTATCCTGAGATGTCCACAAATAGTGTGGTTAACCATCAATCAGTTAATGAGCAAGATAAAGGAGATTTTGAAGGAGATGATAATGATGAGCAAGAGATTGATGAAAATACTAGGAGATTGCATCCATTCTATAATTCATCTGACTCTGGGAATGATAAAAGGGTCAATGAATTAGCTTCTAAGTCAAGAGGCTTCTCCCCAATAGTAAACAAAGTTATAGATGATGAGATTGAGGTTTCTAGGATCCCTGAATATATAGAAACAGACATGTTTTAAATGACTCAGGATCTGGTCTCAATAATCCATTACTTGAGAGTGTGGAAGAGGGTAATGTATGGTCAAAAGGAATGAATGTGAACAAGGAGATGGTAACAAAAATAAATCAAGCTAATGATCAAGGTTCTGAGTTAAATTGGAGGTCGCAAAATATAAGTTCATCAAAGACAGATAGTGGTAACGGCAAAATTGAAGAATTAGCAGTTGAAGGAAATTCTATAGTTGGAATTGAAGACAATCACAGTGTTAACGGGAGTACTCAGGGTACAATTTGCAATGAATTGGAAAGAATAAATATGGGTCCTAAGAGGGGTAGACCAAGGTCTAAAGCAAAGGCCTATATGAATCCTTTTGATATTGGAATGAAGAAAAAGGTTATCAGTAAGGGGAGGAAATTCGATAAAGGATTATTCCATAAATATCGAAGATCTAAGAGTGTTCTGGGGAATAAACCTTTTCCAAATAAGCAAATGGAGAAAAGGACTTGTAGAGAGCAAGCAATAGAAATAGCAGATATGGCAGAATCAATGGGATTAGATTTCCATGATGGTAAGGAAAAAGGGATTCTCGAAATCGAAAAAAGGATAGTGGAGGGGATCTGCTGAATCACTGTTGTCTCAGTAGTATATAGAAACTGTTTTCCAATGAATAAGCTAGTATTGTTATCATGGAACGTCAGAGGAACATGCAATTTAGGTTCAAAAAGAATGATAAGAGACACCCTAGCTACAAATAAAATAAATTTTGTTTGTATTCAAGAGACTAAATATGGTGAGTGGGACAAGAGCATGGTGAAAGCATTATGGGATTCAGATAGTCATGGTTGGGTAGATAGTGCAGCAGTTGGACTTGCTGGAGGACTGTTTTCTTTTTGGGATATATATGAATTCACATTATTAAAAGCTGAAGTCATAGAAAGGTGGATTTGGTGTCATATGTTGAGCAAGGAGGATAATAAAGACTTCCATATTATTAACATTTATAGTGCTCAGGAATTAAGCAACAAAAGAATTTTGTGGAGTGATCTGTCTCAGATTCTTTCAACAACAAAAGATGTTCCATGCTATTTTATAGGAGATTTCAACTACGTCAGATGTAATGCAGAAAGAATCCATTGTACTTTCAGAAGAACTGACATGGAAGGGTTCAATGATTTCATAAAGAACAACAATCTATTTGATATAGAATTCAGGAATGTTGAGTTCACCTGGTATGGATCAAACAGCAAGAAGAGTAAGTTGGATAGATCACTAATCAATAATTTTTGGATGGGAGAGGGTCAGTGGATTTTGAAAGCTTTAGGTAGAAAGAAATCAGACCATAAAGGAATAGTAATGCAGATAGAAGATATTAATTCGGATCCTAAACCCTTTAGAGTATTCAACTGTTGGTTGGAGGATAATTCTTTAAAGGATTTGTTAATGGAATCCCTAGGAAAGAATGAGTCATCTGAAGACTTTGACATTCAAAATGTGTTAAAGCAGATTAAATTGAAAGTTAAGAATTGGTCAAAGGAACCTGGGAACAACATTGGTGAAAACATCAAATGGTGGGAAAAATGCCAAGAAGAGCAGGATAATAGGATGGTTAGTGTAGAAGAAAATGCTGTAGTTCACTCAAAGCTTGATATGCTTTATGCAAGGAAAGCTTCAATGATAAGGCAAAAGGCAAAAGTGAGATGGTTAATTGATGGTGATAGAAACAGTAAATTCTTTCACCAATGTGTAAATAAGATAATAGCAAGAAATAGGATTAGAAAGATTTGGTGGGAAAATTCATGGGTCAATAAACCAATTGAGGTCAAACAAGTTTTTCTAAAGCATTTTTCAGAATTTTTCAAGGAAAAGAATAAGAAAATTTTTTAGTCTAGGATCATTAGTACAATCTGTTCTTGACCATGTTGAGTCAGAGCGGTTGGAAAGAGAAATCACCATGGAAGAGATAGTGGAGGCTTTGAACAGTTCTGCAAATGATAGATCTCCTAGACCTGATGGAATCAATATTGGGTATCTTAAATTTCTTTGGAACAAATTAAGAAGCGTTCTTCTCAAGTCAATAAGCATCTTTACATCCATAGGTAAGCTTCCTAGAGGTTTCAATTCATCATTTATAGCATTAATCCCTAAGAAAGAGAAACCACTGGTAGTCTCAGATTTTAGGCCAATTAGCCTAATAAACTGTACATCCAAGCTTCTTACAAAAGTTTTGGCATCAAGATTAAGTGGATTCATACGTAAATTAGTGGGAAACACTCAATATGGATTTATAAAAGGAAAACAAGCTACTGATAGTATATTAATAGTGAATGAAGTTTGCCAAAGCATATAGACAAAGAAAGTGAAAGGGTTGGTTTTAAAGTTAGATTTCGAGAAAGCATTTGATACGGTGAATCGAGAATTCTTGATAGAATTAATGGAGAAGCTGGGTTTGGAGAAAAATGGATTAATTGGATCAAATGGTATCTTAAGGAAATTAAAATATCGGTTCTGATCAATGGTTCTCCTACAAAAGAATTTTCTCCTTAGGGCATCTCCAATAGAAGTTGCCAACATAGTTGCCAACTTCGAACACATCATCACATATATTATTTTTTTATTTCTTCTCTCCTCCATCTCATTGTTGGCAATTTTTGTTACAAATCTACTCCAATAGTTGGCAACTTTAAAAGTTGTCAATGTGGTCCCATACATCAATTTTATATTATCTTATAAACACATATTATATTTATATATTCTAAATAAAATTGAAAATTTGGATATTTAAAATACTTAATTCCCTCCCGTAATGATTTTTTTTTTCCTTTTTTGACATTACATTAATATAAAATATCAAATGATTTAAATTTTTAAATATAAAATAATATTATCTTTACATCAATATTATTTGATTAAATGAAAATAGTGCAAAAAAAATTATATTTTTTTCTTTTCTTCTCATGTGCATTAATGATATTAGATATGTGAGATATTTAGAAAAAAAAGAAAAAAACATTTGGCAACTTTTGGGGAGATATAAAATGTGAGATATGTGAGATAATAAAATGTGGGAGATATAAAAAAGGGTAAAGTTAAATACACTTTTGGGGAGTTGTATGTGTTTTAACTAAATGGGGAAGTTGCCAACTTTTGACAACTTTGGTTGGCAACTTGATGGCAACATTGATCCTCCAATAGGTGGCCAACCAAGGGTGCCATGCCACATAGGACTTGGCAACCTCTTGACAACCCCTATTGGAGATGCTCTTATAGGGGATTGAGACAAGGGGATCCACTATCTCATTTCTTGTTTAATTTCGCTGGAGAAGTTTTGAGTAAGTTGTTGAATAAAGCAAGTAGGGATGTATAATTGAAGGAGTGTCTTTTCAGAATCTCCAAGAAAGTATAACTCATCAACAATTTGCAGATGATGTTATTATTTTTGTTCCGAATAAAATTGAGTATATTCAGAAGATCATGTCTCTGCTTCTTTGCTTTCAACTTTTATCAGGTTTAAAGATAAATTTCTCAAAGACTCATATATTTGGGATAGATGAGGATTTGGATTTATTGGCACAAGGGGCAGAAATTCTAGGGTGTAGTGTGGGTTCAATGCCTTTCAAGTATTTAGAAGCAACCATTGGTTTGTCTCCTAGGAGAAAACTTTTTTGGGATCCTTCGATTAGAAAGTTCAATTCTAAACTAGCTAATTAGAAAAGTGATTCACTTAATATGTTTACAGCAATATTGGGAAAATAATAAGACTTCTACATTAAATAGCATTATCAATGTCAGACTTCTACATTGAATAAGATTAATGTTAAAATTTATAATAATATTTTCTCTTGAGATTCTTATTGTTTCCATTTGAATAATAATTTTAAAGCATCACTAAACTAAAGATAATTTTATGAGGTTCGCATAGATTGTAAAATCATCCAAATCTGATTTCTAGATCTCAAGATAGAGCCAGAATAGTAAATATGATTTTTTTAATACTAATAAAAAAATAAATAAAATTCAATTCCAATACAACTTTTTCTAATTATATCCTTTACAGATTATAATTTTCTTTTTAAAATTCAATTATAATACAACTTTTTTTTAATTATATCTTTTATAGATTATAATTTTCTTTTTAAAATTCGCTTTTAATACAAACTTTTCTAATTATATCCTTTTTATATTATAATTTTTTTTAATGTGATCTAATCTTGATCGTATATTTTTAATCCAATGGATTATATGATTTTGGTAGTACAGTAACCAGACCAAAAATTTGGATAAGATCCCTCTTATGATTATTATATATAAAGATATAATTATATTTGGTTGTGAGTAGAACTATCTTCAAATAATTACAAATGTATTTTGGTAATCAAAGCGAATTATAAGTAAAATTCATAAATCAAATAGAATTTTCAACGTAAAAAATCGTCAATTTTTGTGTAGGTTTAATTGGAAAATAATTGTTAAGCCATAACTAATTTAAAGATTATTTTGTTAATTTCACGTGGGCTGTAAAATCGTCCAATTTTTTTTTAATAATTCATGATAGAATACAAATATTAAATCGAATGTGTAAAATCTTATATATATATATCAATTTTTTAATAACAATTTAATATGTACATTAATAACATATAAAATTAAAAAATTAATAAAATTATAA
This sequence comes from Saposhnikovia divaricata, assembly GCA_036435485.1. NCBI lineage: Eukaryota > Viridiplantae > Streptophyta > Magnoliopsida > Apiales > Apiaceae > Saposhnikovia > Saposhnikovia divaricata. The sequence goes on along the minus strand of CM071597.1, from coordinate 57,054,066 downwards.
ATATTAAAAAAAGAGTCGTGCAACGCACGGGCTATAAGCTAGTATTATAAAAGATGAAACATTGAAAGTTTTGGTACGGTACGGTACATACCTTATTTAATTGTTTTACTTTATTACCCTTAATTATTTAACTTAATTATAAAAACAAAACACAATCTTTTCTCTATACTATATTATAAAAGATTGAAACATTGAAAGTTTTTGTACGGTACGGTTTGGTACTTACCTTATTTAATTGTTTTACTTTATTACCCTTAATTATTTAACTCAATTATAAAAAAACAAAACACAATCTTTTTGGTACGGTATGGTACTTACCTTATTTAATTGTTTTACTTTATTACCTTAATTATTTAACTTAATTATAAAAAACAAAACACAATATTTTCTCAATATTCCCAACATAAATAATAACTAACCAATTACCTCTATTACCTTTTCTAAATAAAATATTTTTTTCCCAAAAATATGGTCGTTCTAATTAAAGAAATAAACTAATTATATTATAATTACTAATAAATAACACAGGTAAAATGTAATATCTTTCAAAAATATGATCATTTTAATTAATAAAATAAATTCATAATAGTATAATTACTAATAACTAACTGATTACCTTTCCAGATAAAAGAAAATATCTTTTCTATAATCTTAAATAATAACTAACCAATTATTTTTTTCAACTATTACCTTTTCTAGCTTTTCTAATTAAAATCTCTTCTTTCAAAAAATATGATCGTTCTAATTAATGAAATAAATTAAAAATAAGATATTAGTAATAACTAACTGATTATCTTTTCCAACAAAAAGGTAATATATTTTCTATTTTTTCTAATTAAAATATCTCATTTTCTTCTAAATAATAACTAACCAATTATCTTTTCTAACTAAAATCTCTTCTTTTCAAAAATATGGTCGTTCTAATTAATGAAATAAACTAATGATATCATAATTACTAATAACTAATTGATTACCTTTTCCAACTAAAAGGTAATATCTTTTTTATATTTTTAAAAAAAATATCATTTTCAAACTTGATTTTTTTACTTAATTAACTATACTTAAATATTTGTTATTGGTAAAAACCTGCATTTCTATTTTATAAAATCAAATAATAATATTATAGTTTCTAATAAATAACCAATTATATTTTTCAGCTAAAACGATATTTTTCAGCTAAATATTTTTCAGATATTTTCTTTTATCTGGAAAGGTAATCAGTTAGTTATTAGTAATTATACTATTATTAATTTATTTCATTAATTAAATGATCATATTTTTGAAAGATATTACATTTTACCTGTGTTATTTATTAGTAATTATAATATTATTAGTTTATTTCATTAATTAGAACGACCATATTTTTGGAAAAAAGAGATTTTAGTTACAGAAGGTAATAGAGGTAATTGGTTAGTTATTATTTATGTTGGGAGTATTGAGAAAAGATTGTGTAGAGAGGAAAACTTACCATTTAATACATCATTAAATTATACTTTATCTTATTAAATTTTATCGATTTATTTTCAAGATAGAGTTTAATGCAGACTTTATCTTATAAAATTTAATCGATTTATTTTCAAGATAAAACTTCATGCATCATCTATAAGTATTAAAGTTTAACAAATTGTCCTCTGTAATGCATCATTTTTAAGCATAAAACCTTCAATTGACTTGTTCACTCCGAACCTAAGGTTAGTGAGTAAAAAATTAACATAATGCTAATAATCAAATCTGAACCTAAGTTTAGTGAGTAAAACAAAATCTGAACCTAAGTTTAGTGATTAAAAGAAAACCGGACCTAACGTTAGTGCGTAAAAAAGAAAAATTCATAGTTCAGTGATAAGTTTCTAAAAAGGTCAATAGTTTGGTGACAAAAGAAAATCATTTTCCCAAAGTATTCAAATTACTGAAAAAATCATATAATATTAAAAAAAAAATCCGTGCATCGCACGGGTTTTAAGCTACTATTGTATAAAAGACGAAATATTGAAAGTTTGGTATGGTACGGTACGGTACTTACTTTATTGTTTTATTTTATTACCATTAATTATTTTAGTTAATTTATCAAAACAAAACACAATCTTTTATCAATATATTACATGCAGCTCTTCCCAACACGTATCCTAAATTTAATTATTTTACTTTATTACCCTTAATTATTTTACTTAATTAAAAGAAAAAAAAACACAATCTTTTATCAATATATTACATGCAGCTCTCCCCAACACTTATCCTAAATAATAACTAACCCTTTTTCAGCTATTACCTTTTCTAACTAAAATATTTTCTTTCCAGAAAGTGGAGTAAGAATGATTGGGGGATTTCTTGATATTCTTTTTCTCAAAGTTTTATCTGAGGCAGTATAGTTATGAGTAAGAGCGTGGAAGTTGTATCAATTATTTTAGTCGCGTAGATTTTGTTTTAAAGATTTAATTATTTAATTGTTTACTGCAAGTCAAGGCAGATTTCTTCGCTTATATGTTTACTGCAAGTCGAGAAAGGTTTCGTTTTAATGTTATATATATATATATATATATATATATATGTGTGTGTGTGTGTGTGTGGATTATTGTGGATGATCGGGTTAATACTTGAGGCGTTGTGTACAGGGCATATATAGTCCATTTTACGAATAGGTCATGTCCGATTTTCGGTAGAAAAGGATCGTCACGTACGAGTGATAAGTATCTAGAACTAACGAGACATGTAAACCAAAGGTTTAAGTGTATGTTGGAATTTACGGGCTTAAAGGACGAGCCTAGCGAGATATGAATTGATATAAAGGAATTCTAGAATGAAAGAAATGACTTGGAAATTGAAAGAGAAATGTTGGAGAATACCGTCATATGTTTTACTTACGGTCGATTCTGAGGGCAGAATCCTATTAAGGGGGGAAGGATATAACGCCCTAGAAATATCGTACATGTAATTATTATTATTTAATATTAAACGTGGATTATATGAAGTGAATTTTTTTAGAATGAATATATGTGACATCATGTTTACATGCTTACATGATGATGTATATGTGAAATATAAGTCCGTGCATTTTTATTTGTATTTTTATGATTAAAATCTATTTAAATTGTTCATTATTAATCTTATGAGATTTTTATAAAATCATTGGAGTTGATGAAAATTACGAAATCTTTTATGTTATTATCTTTATGATATTAGTTAATTTTTAAAATTATTGGAAGAATTATTTTGGGTGTTTAAGTATTTTAAAATGATTTTAAGAGTTATATTACTTTTAAAGGATCAAAACTCGTAAAATTCATATTTATTTCATTTTTTATCCTAAAAATATTTTAAAAATATGGGGGTGCTTGTAATTTCATTAAATTTATTTTAAAATTTAAAATTTATTTTTTTCTACTAATTTTCTGTGTAAATTCGATTTTGAAAATGATCTAAATAGTATTGGATTTTCAGCTTGTGTGAAAGTACATATTCGCCCCTGGTTTTATTTGTTAAGAGGCACCGCCTCTCTCTTTTCTTCTTCGAGATACTTCTCGGTTGTTCCTTGTTTTTGCAGACCTATTCTTATATCTCTCTCTCTCTCTCTCTCAAAATCTCTCCCATCTCTCCTGCCTCCATCTCTAATCTCTATTGATTCTGTCCCCCTCTTGCTACTCTCGATTTTCTCTCTATATCGCCATTGAAGCTCAGTCGTGGCTGGTATTAATTCCCCTTTCTTTGCCCTGGTTGCCCCTGTACCTGGTTGTTTGTTGTTAAGTGTGTGTGTACGAATTATGTGCATCTGTGTTGCGTGTGTGTGTATCGAGTTTGGTGTGTGTGTGGATATACGCGCGCGCGTGTGTGTGTTCAGAGATGGTGTGTAGAGTAAGCTATTGTGTGTGTAATTCTATCGAGTGAGTGTGTGTGCGTGAATCCTTGGTAATTCTCATTCCCTTCTTGGTGAAGTTGATTTCGAGCTTGTTAATTATGATGTGATCTTGTGGGTTTGTATATGTTGCGTGGTGGGTTACTGCGTTTGTGTATATGTGAATCCTTGTGTTAAGTTTTGGAGATTTTGGTGGGTCCGGTTTTATATCGATTTTTTGATGATTACATTTGATTGAGATGCTTTACTGATTGTTTGGTTCGGTATTAGCTCAAAAAAAAATTGGTAAAATTTGTGGAATGAAGCCCAAAAAATGGGAACCCCCAAATTTTTCCGCCACCGGTGATGAACTCCGATGAGTCGGTGGTGGGGTCAATGATGAAATTGAGACCCCTATATTATAATTTTATCGTTTTAATGTAAGATATGGACTGTATAAGTGTTTATATATTTTTAGTGAAATTTTGAATTAATAAATGTTATGGATTTGTTGGAGTATTTAGTGGTTTAATGTATGAGTAATTATAATTGTTGATTTTGTTTGATTTTGTCGACTGTGTTCCGACTGGTAGTACACCCGTACAAAGGAGGTGCTGCCCAAATTTTCTGAAATTATAAATTCTCTAAAATATTATTTACCTATTTCTGGAGTACATAAATATATATACTACTAGTTTGGAGTAGTATTTAAATTATATTCTATTTACGTGATTACGTGCTAAATGTTTAATTGTTATAGTGGTATGATTCGTTGGTTATAAACGTGATTAGCCAGAATATGGGTAGTAAAGTTTATATGTGGAGTACTCGGATAATTAGAGTTATATTAATAAAGTGATTGTAAGTTATGAATTGGATTTGACAAACAATGGAAAAGGATTGATTGTTTGGTCAGTTGTATTCCGACAGGTAATGTGATAATTCAAAGGAAGTGATGTCGAAGTTTGGTGAGAATTATATATTGTTCTTAGAGTATTTTAATAAGAACAATCTGTATATAAATTACATTTGCATTACTGTTAAGTGCCAATACGTGCTATGTGATTATTTGGATTAGCTGATTATAATATAAGTATTTTATAAGTATAACCTTATATGTTATATACGTTATTGTGTTTACACAAACTAGGGAACGTATGGGTAGTTAGAATAATCATCGAGAGTTTGGGTTGATTTTGTACTAAAGTAGTAATTTACCTTGGTATAGGTACGAGTACGAGGCCCGGCTAGGAGCCAGTGTACATAAGGATGGAATTTTGGGAAACAAAATGTTTACCGGAGTTGTTGAGAATAAGAGTAGAGTGACTGACAAAGTATAGAGGAAAGACAGACGTGTGATCAAAGAAAGGTCAATGTATAAAGAATAGAGACTGATATAAAGTGAGTAAAGAATCGAGATGTTGGAATTGGAAACTGCGTGTATTGAGGCAAGTTTACTATCCCTCACTTATTGTTCAAGTGAAGTGAAATTCTCTTGTATTAGTTATAGGTTCTTTCGAATCCTTTCTTGCAAGGGTTTATTCCCTTCATACTTATTTTGAATTATGTGAACTTGCTTTTATTAATTTAAAGTTCTTCTTCCAAGTGATGTTGCTAGGGTCTGCACCCTTTTCTTATGTTTAAGTGATTCGAAGCTTGTGTTGAAACTTTATTATCCTATTGCTATTCCTTTTTACTTATTGTTGAACCACTTTATACCATATTGTTATTCCTTATAAATTACTATTGAAACACATGTACCTTATTATTTACCCTATATTCTGTCGAACTATAACCATTGACTTATAATTTATGTCTTACTTTATCTTAGCCTTTTTCCTTATGCTTATTCCTTTAAACCATACCAGCAAAACCAGAATGAATAACCCTTGAATTAAATTCTAGAACCATAACACTTGTTTTGTTCTTTCCTAACTAACGACCCTTCATTTGTTTTTGACCACTGCAGTAACTTGAATCCTCCTTCAACTTGAATTCTCCTTGAAATTCAAATTTCTCTATCCCATGGTTATCCCATAAATGGTCATTAAATTTCTAGAATCTTAACAGTTGCTTCGTTCTCTAATTGACGAATGTTTCCTTGTTGATATATGATTCTGTTTTGCTGCACCATGCTATGTTAATTCAATCTTATTGCTTTGATGTTTATGATTCTTTATATCGAATGCTTCTCTGATCCTCAGTCTTTTATAATTGCAACTGAAAATGAAATGATTATTTAAAGATGTTTTTAAAATTCCTTATACTGGGCTGATCTGTTATCAGAGAGTTTAAGGACTTAAAAGTGAAACGTTTTAAAGTTTTTAAAGGTTTTATAGATTGGAAAAGCGTAAGAGGCTAAGGGTGGTTCCCCTAGTCCAGCACTTTTTATTTAGCGTAAGAGGCTAGGGGTGGTTCCTCTAGTCCAGCATTAAAGGCCAATGTGTTGCCTAATTGGGAACCCAATTTCAAGGTCCAAAGGGACTTCGTGTCCGGTATGGGGACTCTACGTGGCTGATTACCCGTATTGTCCGTTATCGTGGAAAAACTCCAATCAACTTAAATATTTTTTTTTTAAAAAAAAGTTTTATGAAAAGTATGTTCAATGATAAAATTATTTGAAAGAAAAGAATGTTTTGATGAGAAATATGAATGCAGGAAATGAAAAGACTTATTCTATAATGAAAAGTGAATTATTCCCTTGAGATAAATTGGTCATTGATATTGTTCATAAATGAACATCGAGATAATGTTGTTTCACTATATTATTCACTTGCTGAGCATTGTTGGCTCACTTTTACTTTGTTTTACCCTCCCTTTCAGTTAGGGTTAAGAAGTTGGCTACCTGCGCATTTAAATTCATATGAGAGCGATGGTGCATTCCTTAAAGGTTAGATACGGAGCCAGCATGGGCATATACTAATTGGCTTGCGCTATGGTTTAGACGGTATGAAGGTTTGTATTGGATTTGAAATAGAGGTTGTAATAATTTGTATAGTTTAGATTCTTGTTTCATACCATAACCTGGAATCGATACTCTGTGAGGAATCGTTGGTGTATTAAGTTCTATTATTCAGGTACTTGTATTTTTTATTGGTCAGGTGGCACCCAATCCGGGTTACCGGGTATGGGGTCGTCACAGGTTGGTATCAAAGCAACAGGTTATGGTCACTGAAACAAGTTAGGACGATTCGGTGTGCACATTTAGGTTAGAAGTTAGATTGAATGATTTAGGATAAGGTTCACCTTAGGTTATTAGGACGACTGTTGCGACATTATTTGGTATTTCGACATATCGCGCGTGCAGAAATTCAATTCATCCGGAGACTCAATTTAGGACGATGTAGATAATTCGGAACAACATATGCTAAATAGACGACCGGAGCTATCAGCTTGGAAGACGCTATGTGCAGACCTTCGTGTACCTTCTAGAGTTCCTTTTGCGACTCTAGTTACCCCGCGAGCGATATAGAAAGTGCGAAAGGATTGTAAACAAGATGTGAAATGTGATTACTGGCATGGGTTGGCGGAATGGCGTGGTTATTCATTACTAGCCGTTGATTTCATTTATTTATTAAGGAGATTTAACTTTTCCTTCCGTTTCTTCTTATTTTGATAATACCCCATCACCTTTGATAATCAACTATACTTCAATTGATGACAAATTTTCAGATTCATTTAAATACATTCCTATTTTTCAGGGATACCTTTATTTTCTAGGGATCACTTGATTCAACATGACGCATATAATTATTGAGACCCTTGAATTCTTTCTATTTTCCCCGAATATTTGCTATTCCTTATTCAGCATTATATATATATATATATATATATATATATATATATATATAAACTTTGAAACTTTTGAATTCTTTTTGTTTCTCTCCGAATACTTAACCTTCTTTATTCAAACTGGGATGAACAACCCTATGTATGTAGGGGATTCAGGGACATCTTATCTATGTGATAGAAGTCTGGTGGGACGCCACTGATTGTGTTTGTCATGAAAGTACTGAAGGATGGCCACCTTTTTGTACTATGGCGGTTGACCTAAGTGACAAATGCAACCTGAAAACAGTTCAACGGTCATTTTGATCTCTCAGTAAATTCTTTTATAAAATTCATATCAAACAAAACTCAACTTATTCATACATGCTAACACATGTCCATTGTATTGATTTCTTTTGCTATAAACCCTTATGATTCCTAAAGCTAGCAGTAATTGAATGCAGTAAAAAAATATGGAGACGAAGACAGCTAAATGGTACAAGATATATTTACGTAAACTAAGAATTGGATGATCAGGTTTGAGAATTGATGTTAAAGCGGGGATTGAATGTCAAGTTAGATTACTCATTGGATTTACAACACACGTACAAGATTCGATAATACGGAGAATTGAATACGAATAAAGAGTAGGTAACAAGGACACGAGATAATTGATGTTGTTAAAGTTAAAAGTAGAGTGATGATGGATATTGTTGGTACATGATAATTATGTTGAGGAAAGATTGTGGAGGAACACTTGTTTATGGAATATTTCACTTAAACAAATGGAAGCGGGAATATCATAAGATTGTAAATGTTTGAGATTAATGGTCGGATATGAAGTTGTAGAACTGAAATGGGATAACTTGAGTGAAGCATAGTAAAGCTAGATGGGAAGTAAAGTGATTATGTAGGAGTTAATTACTTATGCGAATATAGTTCAGAGGATCATGAATATTAAGAGTAAGAGTGAATTGGCGACCCGGAAATTTGAAGGAATTGTGTTAGTAGAGGATGTGAAATTTGGTTAGCAAGGAATATAGGATCTAGAAGATTTTAAAGACCAGGATAAGGAGACAGAATAGCTACTCAAAGGATATAAATTATTGAAACCAGCAACACCGCCATTGTCGAAAGGTGTGATTTGGAAAGAAAGCATACTGCAATTGTATTGTGATAAATATGGAAAGATATAAGTGTAATTATAAAGAATAGTATGGTAAGAAGTGACGGAATTAGAAGCTAGGAGTTCAATGTGATTATAATGACGATATTAAAATCATGGATAGGATAGCAGTTAAAAAAGTTGGGTGTGGATTGGAATCGGATTGTATATTAGCCATAGAGTACAGGCAAAGTGTGAGGACAGAATGTGAAATTATGATTTTCAAGGGATATGTAAGTTGTGTTTCGAGACCGAAAGTGGATAAAGGAGTTTTAATGGTCGTACGAACTAAGAGGTTATTATAATAAGATTTTAAGGTTATAGTGTAAATGTGGAAGATACCAGTAAGGAGACTATTAGGGTGAAGCAGATTCCAGTGATTAAATTTTCTCGAATGTCTGTATTGATGAATTATTAGGATTTTCCCCAGACAAAGATATAAAGTCGGATAATTAATTATTACCAGATATGTAATGAGTTTCAAGGATTGAAGATCGGAAGACATCTCAAGATATTCAAGGATATAGGAAGAGCATGCACAAGATTTCTAAGGACGAGTTTTGGAATTGGGAGAAGTATAATTTTCAGGATATGACGACAGGATCGAAGTGGACTACATGAAGAAGAAGCAGTAATGAATCGGGAAAGGCCTAAGACGCTAGCAGAGATCAAAAGTTTTGAAGGACCAGCTAGGAATTACCGAAGATTGTCAAAGATTTTACCAAGACAGTTACAGCAGTGGACAAGCCTATCAATCAGGAACAAATGGATAAAGGTGAAGAAAGCTTTCAGAAGTCAACGAAGAGATTTAGGACCGCTCCAGTGCTAGGGCAACCTGAGGAGTGAGGAAAGATCGAATATACTTACGTTGCTCAAAGAAATGTTCAAAGAATGTGAAAAGTTAAAGATAGGCGATTCAAAGTTCTAGATTATTGCAAATGAATTATTAGAGGAAATTGAAAAGCACCAATATTAGTTGGCTAAAGCAGAATGTGAAAGAGATGACTGTAGAAGAAGGGAATAGTTAAACGAGATGAGTGGTGGACGCTAGGGGTGTAAATATAATCCGCAACCACTCGCAACCGAACCGCATTTTGCGGATACTCGCGAAATGCGGGTTGGCTGTGGATTGAATTTTTAAAAACCGCATATTTGGGGTTGGCTGCGGATTTGATTTTAAATAACTGTAAAAAATTGAACCGCAACCGCAAACCGCAATTATATATTTTTTAAAATATAAATTACTAAATCATATATGTATATTATAATATTATATTGTATATAAGAAGTAGTTAGGTACATGGCAATATTGCACAGACGCACACTACACATTACATAATACAGTTATATACATTGTTTGGGCTTGTGATATAGTTTAAACTTTAAAACATAAATCTAAAGTTTAAAGTTTAAACCATTAAAGAATAAAATCCTAGCCCATTAAACATACTAGTATACTACATCAATTTCTACACTAGGCTGCCTTTTTATTTACTTTTTCAACCTCACAGCTTTATTTTGTTTTTCGAGTAAAATCATTAGATTGTGAGCAGCTAATAGTTTGGAGTTTTTCCAATTACAGTGACAGCCCCGCTGGAACTTTATGGTTGAATGTAATAAACATGTTAATTCAACATTCATGGCAATATGTAATGATCAACAAGAACTATCCTTCATACTTCAGCCTTTTTTTTAATCAATATTTTAATACAAGTTTTGATAGGTGGTTGAACCGCAAACCGCACCGCACAAACCGCAAAGTTGCGGTTAAAATTTGTGTGGTTAGTCGCAACCGCAATTGCGGTTGTGGTTGGAAATTTCATAAAACCGCCAAAACTGAAAAACCGCCATAACCGCCAAAAACTGAACTGCACCGCACCGCTTACACCCCTAGTGGACGCGTATGTTTACACAATATCACGCAAGTATACGTGATCGCAAGTAATATAGATTAAGTTCGTTCCACAGAGATCTGGTTGAGTTTCTATTCAGTTAATGTACCTGTTCAACAATGTATGGTTATAACTCACTGCTTAGATAAATAACAAATTGAGGTTTTAATTATCTAAATTAAACTAAGATGTAAATTATCAAACTAAGAATTAATTAACTTCTGAGATTTAAAATTGAACTTCTTATATGAGAATAAACATGGGACTCTAACTTCATTAACTACTTCGCTTAGAGTTGATGCCTTTAATCAATGCATGTGATGATTTTGATAACTGATCGAAAAACACGAAACAAGTACACGTTACCTGTCAGCATACGTATACCAAACTACTCATACATCCACAAAAGAGATAGAAGATGAATAGACACCAATTATGCTTAGACCCTATATGTCTATAGAATTTGAAAACATAAAGGTTGAAGAACAAGTTACTCATATTGATCACATAGGGCAATATAAGTATTTTCATCTTATACTACGAATCATATTGATAACCAATTATGAACCTATGCTAGCATGGCAAGTTCTAAATCTCAAGATCCACTTTTACTTCACAAGAGATTAACAATTCAATTTAGATGTTAGCTACGCATCTAAAAGCATTAAGATTGACCATACAAGGATATCAAGAATTCATCACACATAGATCTTTAAAGCATTCACACTACTAAGCTACATAGATAAATCCGTTAGAATCCCATGACAACGATTAGTTCATAATTGAACCGTTCGTCACCATGGGATTTGATGAAAACATGGTATGAAACAAAATATGAATAAAAATAAGAATATTATTAAAACAAAGAGTTGAGAAAACAAATCTAGAATCCAGAATAACGCCTAATAAAAGAACACAAAAGATGAAGTAGATCGAGATCCGTTGCTTGTCACGAGCGTTGAATCTCCCTCTCCTTTTCTCCCTTGCAATTCTATGCTATATTATGTAATAATCATTAATCCCCTGAATTACATGGGTTGGATGTGTTTATATAGGCCTTAGATATCTTGCCCAGCAAGAAAATACCTAAAAATACAATTAGAATTCGATTTAGGTGCAAGAAACTACCTAAAATACAATTACAACTCGAATTAGGGCAAAACTGGAATTTCCAGTGAATTCTGGAGCAGTCTGCCCCATTCTGAAGCAGTCTGCCCCATTCTGGCGCAGTCTGCCCAGAAAGTTCCTGTCCAGATTTTTATTTTGCTTCAAACTTCAAGAAAATTTCCCAAGCTTCGCGTGGACTGCTTACGGGCCTCAAACGGACTTGTAGAACTCTAGATATGGCCAAAACAGTGGAGACTGCGCAACCTACCCGGAAATCCGAATTTTCCACAATTTGTTTATTTCTCATCCATTTTCTCTTCCGATTCTTTTGCCACTTCCTGTTCTTCATTCCTTTGACTCATGAACCTTCACGGTAGCCTAGGGAAAGACTTCATTCCTCATTCCTATGCTCGAATTCAACTCCAAAATTAACGAAAACATCAACCCTAATCGATATTTCATGAACCTGCACAACTAAACAAAAACACATCAAAACTACAACAAACTTGAGTCCAAGACAATCAATTGAATCTGATATGGAACGTTCCAAGTGGATATAAAATCCACTTATCAGCGTATTATATTTCGTTTATTTAGTTGTTGATAAATGTTAGAAGTATAATGTGCAGAGTTTAAATTTGAGGATTTGTAGAGTATGTAGGGTAATGTTTCGGGAGTTGATTTTCGGGAATTTCAGATAGTGGAGTTTAAATGAATTTTGAAGGTTGTAGGTTAATGTTTGGTGAAGTATACTTGGGTTTACGTATGTTAAGTCAAGTTTCGATATTAGTGGATGTTAGAGTTGTTAGAGCTCAATTGGATTGAAAGTTTGATTTTGAATGGTATTGAGGGGCGGTGACGTGATAGTTTATATTGCAAATAGGATATATATATATATATATATATATATATATATATATATATATATATATATATATATATATATGTTTCAAGGTAAATGGTTAGTAGTTCGAAATTGTTACTCAGTAAAACAATGGGATTAAGGATAGATGGAAGTTTCCCAGTTATTCTCTTCGCGAGTAACATTGTACGTTGAAAGTGGAGTAAGAATGATTGGGGGATTTCTTGATATTCTTTTTCTCAAAGTTTTATCTGAGGTAGTATAGTTATGAGTAGGAGCGTGGAAGTTGTATCAATTATTTTAGTCGTGTAGATTTTGTTTTAAAGATTTAATTATTTAAATGTTTACTACAAGTCAAGGTAGATTTATTCGCTTAATGTTTACTGCAACTCGAGCCAGGTTTCGTTTTAATGTTATATATATATATATATATATATATGTGTGTGTGTGTGTGTGTGTGTGTGTGTGTGTGTGTGTGTGCGAATTATTGTGGATGATCGGGTTAGTACTTGAGGGGTTGTGTACAGGGCATATATAGTCCATTTTACGAATAGGTCATGTCCGATTTTCAGTAGAGGTTCTCAATTTTCTACGCAAGTATACGCAGTCAAAAGTAATACGGATAAATAGGGATCGTTCCCACGAAGACTCGGTGAATTATGTAAATGTGCCTATTCAACAATGTATGGCTAAATTACAATTGCTTGGTGTAGTAACAATTTTTGTGTTGTTTTAACTAGATTATACTACTAAAAACTTACTAAGGATATTTTACTTATATGAGAGAAACACAGGGTTCAAACTTCATGAGTTATTTCATCTAGATTAACTGTCAAGACTCAATGCACTGTGATTATTAAGGTAGCTAGTGGGAACATGTGATGCCCCCAGATCCGGGGTCGGAGATCTAGGCGCTCACGGTCCATTTTCCATTAATAACATACCTGTTCTTGCACATAATATATATAACAGCCATCGACCCCGCAATAAAACTCACACCGCACACACACACACAGGTTAGAGTCTCAGAAACGTCATACACTTGATTGAGCAAAAGTAAAAGCTTCAGAGTTATTACAGACCGAATTAAATAGCATTTATGCTACCAACAACACTTCGATATGAAGCGGTGTTAGCGGCTTGAAAGTTTGTTACGGTACACTGCCATGCACAGGTCATACTTATAAACAAAACGTACTAACAAAAGTTGCCAACCAATCCGGCTAATGGGGCCTACCGGTGGAATCTCAACTGCTGCCTCGGGCCTAGTCACCTGCTTTCGGGCAGTCTGTCTGGGTCTTGCCATTTCTCTTAACTGTTGTGTTTGTAAATTTGAAAATAAGCAAGAGTGAGCAACTATAACTCAGCAAGAAATATATGTATAAGGTAAGCAATATAACATTACATGTGTTTAGCAGTTATTAAACTCGTTTATATCAATCGGTTATAAAATCATTTGTCATCGTTGATAAATTTCAAAGGTGCACCAATACGTGCCCTTGTTTTCAAAGTAAACTTGCACTTCTAGATACTGCATGAAGTCAGAATATTTCTCGTCAAAATAGGACACTATTGGCAACTTGGCACTTAGGCCTAAGAAGCAGTGTCAGAGCATTTTTCCAAGGTGGAGGAATGGGACTTAAAGAAAACATAAAACATGACAGGGATTGACGATGATCGGTCGCCACATCCAAGTCCAATAATCCGAGGGTCTTCTCTACCGGTAGAAGGATAGAAACTACATCCGTAACTATCCTCGGGTGAAAACTACATCCGTAATCACCCTTCGGCAACACCTGGGCCGGAATAATAATTGATGGACCGCCTGGCTCACGGCCGCTTACACATCCCGGGAATCGTTCGTCAACGATTCCCACACCTGCCAGAGTCCCTTTTTCCTTTTCTTTTTTTAAAAAACTTTATTTTGAATGAAAACAGAGTAATTGAGGTCCGACATCAGTCGACCGATAATTCTTGAAATCGTACAAGAAGCAAAACCTGGCCGGGGGTTTTCGAAAATGTTTTGGGTTCGAAAGAGTCCGAGTTTGAAAACGCTAAAGGTATCTTGGATTAGTTTTGTCTTTAAAGTAATGAACAATAATTAGTAAATGATATTTTAAGATTTAATATAAATAATTAATAAAATAATTATTTAATTAAATAAACTTTTAATCCAAGATAGGTATTTTTGAGTATTTACGATAATATAAAAATAATAAATACTTAAGTACACGATACTTCCCGAATGACCCTTCGGGTTTTCGCAATTTAATCGCGATACAATAATATACCGCTCCCCGGTCAACGGTATATTTGGACCGCCACGACCTCTATTGCTAGAGTCGTTGTCCGAAGAAAACATTTCGTTCTAAGTTCAAGGGGGTACAAACATATATGTGCATATATCTCAAACTTCATAATAACCTCAATAAGCATAAGCATATAATACGATTGAAAGCTACAAACACAACAGTGAAAGTCCTTATATATGTAAGTTTTGAAAAGTAAGCTTGCCTTGGTGAGGTTGGGGTGGTCGAGCTTGCGGAGTGGAATGATGATCTATACATAACCAATAGTCGTTCGTTAGTACCTTTACAATACCTTTTTAATTACAAGATTTTAGGGTACACAAAACTA
This sequence comes from Saposhnikovia divaricata, assembly GCA_036435485.1. Taxonomy (NCBI): domain Eukaryota; kingdom Viridiplantae; phylum Streptophyta; class Magnoliopsida; order Apiales; family Apiaceae; genus Saposhnikovia; species Saposhnikovia divaricata. The sequence goes on along the minus strand of CM071597.1, from coordinate 57,038,809 downwards.
ACTTAATGACTTCATCCTATGACTCTCTAGCCCCACTATAGGTTCATGCCATCACTCGATTATGCTCGTCACTTGTTCGACTTAATTTGGTTACCATATTCGAAGCGTATTAATTCCCCCCTTAAAATCATACTCAACTAACTCCTCTTACGACTTTTTCACTTGCGCGAACTTTACTCTAACATTTTTATAAAATTGAAAAATACATATTTTAATCCAATTCTTTTTGGGTAGCCTTCACCACTGCAATTACTAGCTTTCCTAATTTTTCCATGATCCTACATAAATTTTTAGGGGTTTAAAGAGGGCTCACAAGTGGACCATATAGTGCAGTTCGGATTCCAGAACCACTCTTCACTTCTCAGGCCATAACTCAAAATCTACACATCACCTAGTCATGAACCTTACATTTCTGGAAATTACATTCAAATACCTTTCTAACCATATGCATTAGGACCTCGGGAGACAAGCTTTAGGGGTTCAAAACCCTCCTACAAGACAGTACATGTTCCCAGAAATTTTACACAGCTTGCAATCTTTCTTAACCATTCAAGAATTCTATGTATACACCACAACCATCATCTAAACCACCAAGATTATACTCTATAGCACACATGAAGTTATATACACTAAGTACAAGCTTAAAAATCACATCAACAACATTTAACCTCAAGATTTTCATCATCCATAACTCTTATAACCAAGATTTACACTAAAGTTCATGGTTCTAACATTATACACCATAAATAACCCATGGTTAAGAGGGGTGAGGATTGTATACCTTCTTGAGTGTCTAGGAACCGTGGATGAGCTTTATAGTCTCTAAGAACACTTTGATGAGCTCCTACAACCCTTAATCCTTCAAGATCTAAAAGATAAACACGCTTGGTTACTATTCACTCTATCTTCAACAATTAATATCTCAAGATTGGATGGTTAAAATGGTTTGAAATTCATAGCATACCTTCTTTATAGAGTGTACAGGACCTAGGAATTTTGCCTTGAATTGTAAGTGAGGGGAAGTTGAAGAAAATTTTTTCTTCTTCCTCCCTTGAGTGCTTGGCCGAGAGCTTCTAGTAATGGGGAGTGAGAGAGTTGCTTGCTTGGTTGGTTGTATTATTGTTATATGTATATAGTCACATGTTTACAAGCCTAGTACTAGCTTCCTAGGTGCCAACCATGCCTCCTTGTCTCCTTGGATAATGCACCACTAACTAGTTACTATTCCTTGGTTGCTTTTGTATTTCTAGTTTGCTTTTCTAACAATCTAGTTACATGGGACTTGCATGTAATATCCTTCCTTGTATTATTATTTCTCCACGAATGGTTGTCACTTAATCTTTAATTCATATCGTATCTTAATTAACTCCTCGTAATAATATTTTGTCGCGTAGAGATTTCCCTTGTAATTCCTTAAGTACTTATTTTGTGTAAATTCCTTAAATATCCATAACCCCTTGTCATAGTCTCAAAAAATCTTTTAATACTCTAATAACTCTCAAATCCCATGTTTTATAAATCTTACTAGCAATAAGACTCTTGCCTTCAGCATTCTTCCCTTTTCCTTACACAGTGAATGTAACACATAAATTTCTCAGATAATCCATTCCATTAAACAACATGGGTGACTCAAAAAGTTCCAAATTCACAATGTCATATGATATTATATAAAAAAATATTACAAAAATTAGGGTTCTTAAAGCATCCCCTCCTTAAAAGGATTCCGTCCCGGAATCAGGTTGAAAACAGTTTGGGGTACTTTTCACGCATCGTGCTCTCTAGTTCCCATGTTGATTCTTCGACATTCTGGTTCCTCCACAAAACTCTCACTAGTTTGACAACCTTGTTCCTCAACACTTGTTCTTTTCTATCCATGATTTCCACTGGTTTCTCCACATAAGTCAAATCTGGTTGTAGGTCTATCTGGTCGTATTCTATCACATGCCGAAAGTCCGTGTGGTAGGGTCGTAGCATGGACACATGAAACACATTATGCACTTGCTGCAAGCTCGAGGGCAAGGTTAGTTCATAGGCTAACTTTCTGACACGCCTCAAAATCTCAAAAGGTCCTATAAACCTCGGAGTTAGCTTCCCTTTCTTTCCAAATCTCATCAATCCCTTCCACGGTGATACTTTTAGCATCACGAACTCTCCTACCTCATATTCTTTGTCCTTGCGGTTCTGGTCTGCATATTTCTTCTGTCTATCCTGGGCTGCTACTAGCCGTCCTCGTATAAGTTCGATAGTTTCTCTCGTCTGTTGGACCAGTTCGGGCCCTAAAATCTTCCGCTCTCCAACCACTTCCCAACACAAGGGAGATCGACATCTTCGTCCGTATAAAGCTTCATATGGGGTAATTCCTATACTCGCATGGTAACTGTTGTTGTAGGAAAATTCGATCAACGGCAAGTGGTCATCCCAACTTTCCTTAAAATCTATGGCACATACTCTCAACATGTCCTCTATGGTCTGGATGGTTCTCTCGCTCTGTCCGTCTGATTGGGGGTAGTATGCAGTACTCATGTTTAACTTAGTCCCCACACAATCCTGAAAACTCCTCCAGAACCTGGAGTTGAATCTTGGGTCTCTATCTGATACAATGCTCACAGGAACCCCATGCCTAACCACGATCTCCTTTAAGTAAATATCCACCAGCCTGTCGACAGTGTATCTCTTGTTGATTGGAAGGAAATGTGCTGATTTGGTCAATCTATCGATAATTACCCAAATGGCATCATGATTAGTCTTGGTCCTTGGTAGTCCGACCACAAAGTCCATCGCAATATGCTCCCACTTCCAATCGGGTATCTCTAAGGGTTCCAACAATCCACTGGGCCTCTGGTGTTCGGCCTTTACTCTTTGACATGTCAATCATTTACTTACCCACTCTGCCACGTCCTTCTTCATATTTGGCCACCAATAGTATTCTCTCAGATCTCCATACATCTTAGTGCCTCCAGGGTGAATTGAGTACCTTGAACTATGAGCCTCTTGCAAAATCTCGTCTTTTAATTCCTGAACGTTCGGGATCCATATCCTAGATGCGTACCTCATAACTCCATTCCCGTCCTTTTCACACTTAATTTCCTCGCCAGTCAAAATTTTCTCCATCGAATTCTTTTCTTCTTCTATCTTCTTTTCCTGGCATAACTTAATCTTTTCCAATAGCGGTGGTTGGACTCTTATTTCCCTTAGACTCTCTTGTCCAGTTCCTGATAACCTCACTTCAATCTCCAGTTTCTCAAAGTCCTTGATCAACTCGTCCGCTGACGTTATCATCTTGAGTTTCTCCTTTCGGCTAAGTGCATCGGCCACCACGTTGGCCTTCCCTGGGTGATAATGAATCTCACAATCGTAATCCTTGATTAGCTCTAGCCATCTCCTCTGCCTCATGTTTAACTCCTTCTGAGTGAATATGTACTTTAAGCTCTTGTGATCCGTGTAGATTTCACACTTTTCTCCGTAAAGATAATGCCTCCAGATCTTCAAAGCGAAAACTATCGCCGTTAATTCCAAATCATGGGTGGGGTATCTTATCTCGTACTCCTTAAGTTATCTGGACGCATACGCAATCACTTTACCGTGCTGCATAAGCACACACCCTAAACCTTTATTGGATGCGTCGCTATAAATCACAAAATCTCCCTTATCATCGGGTAGGGCTAGTACTGGTGCTGTCACCAACCTCTTCTTCAACTCTTGAAAGCTCTCTTCGCATTTTTCAGTCCACACAAACTTCTCGGTCTTGCGAGTTAGTCGGGTCAAAGGGGCTGCTATCTTGGCAAAGTCTTGGACAAATCTCCTATAGTAGCCAGCCAATCCTATAAAACTTCTCACCTCTGTCGGAGTGGTTGGTCTCTCCCAATTTGATACAGCCTCTATTTTGGCTGGGTCCACTAGGATGCCTTGATCGCTAATCACATGCCCTAAAAACTGAACTTCCCTCAACCAAAATTCACACTTCGAGAACTTAGCGTACAACTTTTCTTCTCTCAATGCTTCCAACACAATCCTCAAGTGCTCTGCATGCTCCTCCTTCGTCTTGGAATAAATCAAGATGTCATCGATGAAGACTATAACACACTTGTCCAAGTACTTCTTGAAGACTCGATTCATTAAGTCCATGAAAGCTACGGGGGCATTCCTTAACCCAAATGACATCACTAGGAACTCATAGTGTCCGTACCGGGTGCAAAAGGCCGTCTTTGGTATATCTTCTGGCTTAATTCTTAACTGGTGGTACCCGGTCCTCAAATCAATTTTAGAAAAATAAACTGCATCCTTTAGTTGATCAAACAGGTCATCTATCCTGGGCAAGGGATATTTATTCTTTATAGTCACCTTATTCAACTCTCTGTAGTCTATACATAATCTCATACTACCATCCTTCTTTTTCACGAATAACACCAGGGCTCCCCACGGTGACACACTAGGTCTTATCATCCCTTTATCCAACAACTCCTGTAACTGAGTGGCCAGCTCTTTCATCTCCACTGGGGCTAGCCTATATGGGGCTTTTGAAATTGGGGCCGTACCAGGAACTAAGTCTATAGCGAACTCAATGTCTCTATCAGGTGGTAGTCCTGGAAGATCATCCGGAAATACGTCTGCGAACTCACTAACGACAGGGATTTCCTGTAGGTTTGGTGCCTCCTTCTTGGTATCCTTCACATAGGCTAAATAGGCTTCGCATCCTATATGTAACAGCTTCTTAGTTTGAATCACAGTTAGGAACTTTTGGTTTTGCCGTTTTCCGCTAAATACTACTTCCTCGTCCCCTGGCAGTCTAAAACTTACTTTCTTCTTTACACAATCAATTTGGGCTCCGTGGGTTGTCAACCAATCCATACCTACTATTACGTCAAACTCTCCTAGTTTAAAAGGTATTAAATCTACCCGAAAGTGTCGCCCTCCTATTTCTAGGTCACAACCTGGATATACTTGGCTAACATGGATAATTTCATGATTAGCTATCTCTACTAGCAGTCTGTCTTTCAATGGTTCAGCCTTAAGGCCTAACTGACATACAAAATCTAGGGAAATGAAAGACTTGGTAGCTCCCGAATCAAATAAAACATTTGCCTTAACTGAGTTGAGTAGTAGGGTACCTGCAATCACATCCGTGTTCCTCACGGCATCTTGCACCGTCATGTTAAAAGTTCTTGCAGTAAGGGGCTTGTTAGAAGCAGTTCCACTCACTCTTGACGCCGCTGGCCCAGAGGACAAAAATTCCCTCATTCGGTGCCCAGGTTTCCCATACTTGAAGCAATTGCCTCCGGCATTGGTGTTGTTACTAGTTCCTCGACAGGCATTAGCATAATGTCCAGTCAGCCCATACTTGAAGCACTTCATATCCTGTAGGATACACACTCCCGCATGCTTCCTTCCACACTTGTTGCAATCCGGGGGTAGGGCTCGAGATGGGGTAGAGTAAGACGATCCCTGTGGCCGGCCGCCCTAGCCCACACTCCAACTTTCAGCTCTCTTGGTTCCAAAGTTTCCGCTGGGCTGGGATATCGCCCCTCGCTTAAATTTGCTCGGAAAGCTCCCACCCGCAGAGTTTCCCTTTCGATTATCAAATTTCCTCTTCTTTCCTTCCCTCTCCTTCTGCATCTGCTCACTCCCAGCCTCTACAATTGATGCTTTCTGTACCAGGGTGGCATAGTTTGTCAGCTCAAGAACCGCCACACGATTCTGAATCCATTGCTTTAGCCCCAGTTGAAACCTTCGGGCCCTCTTTGCCTCAGTGTTCACATATTCCGGCACAAACCTTGACAACTCAGTAAATTTGGCCTCATACTCCGCTACCGTCATGTTACCTTGCTTTAGTTCCAAAAACTTCAGCTCCATTTGTGTCTCCATGAACCTAGGGAAGTACTTTTCCAAGAACATCTCGCTAAACCTCTCCCAGGTCACCACACCTCTTCCCTCCAAATTCTTCTTAGCTTCCCACCAGTAGTTTACCTCACCTTTCAGGAGGTAGGTGGCGAAAATATTCTTCTGCCCCTCAGCGACTCCTAGTATCTCGAAAGATTTTTCCATTTCCTTCAACCAGGCTCTTGCCTCAACCGGGTCTGCGGTTCCCTTGAATTCCGGGGGTTTTAGGGATTTGAAATTCCGGAAGGCATTTGCATTCGCATTGTTGGGTGGTTGCTGAGCCGGGGGACGGTCCAAGTTCTACCTAAGTAGTTCCATGAATTGTTCCATAGGGCCTCCCCTTGGATGCTCTACCTCTCGGGTGTCATCACCAGCTTCTTCTTCGTCATACTCAGAGTTATCAAACAAGTTATAATCGTTGCCCTCATCCTCACTCAGGCTCACGTTCTCCCTCTCATGGTTCTGGTGGCCTCCGGTCCCATAGTGGCTACCCTGGCCTTCAGAACTGACCGGGTGAGCTCGAGTGTTCATTCTTCTGGGTGGCATGATTCTGATAATGAAACAAGAAATGGGTTAGGGTTTTCCAATTACTTGACAGCGTTTTCACGAGTCAGGAACGTATCGTTCCTCCTCATAAGGGTGGAAATTGCAAAAAATTTTAATAACCTGATGGTGGTGATAAAACGTCAAAATATTTTTGGGGAAAATCGCTATGTGGTTCAAAAACATTTGCAGGAGTTTTCGAGATTTCAAAACTTCGACTAATAGAATTTTTTTTTTTTTGAAAATTTATTTTAAAATTTGTAGGAACATTTTGGAAATTTGTAGAGAACAATTTGAAATCGCATATCGTAAATTTAAAACAGTATGGTTGTATTCGTGGCTTGTAGAAATTGTATATCCACAGTTGTATATCAAAACAGTAAAGCATGGCATCTGAAAGTAAGGCAGTTGAGACAATATCAAGGAAACTGAACTAGATAAATACGATACAGGGCATAGTTTGGATGTTAAAGCTTAACACATGGTTCCAATATCAAGGTCTAGCAAAAGTGGAACAATAACAAGTACATCATCTGAATAGTTAGGGCTACACAAAAACAGGGCTACATGCATACATACTATCCGAAGTCACATCTACATATCTGTAGGTCAGTCTACTTATCCACTGGTCAGAAAGGATACCACTGCACAAGTCAACTATCCCGCAAAATCGACACACTAATGTCATCTGAACCTAGAGGACTGAGCTATCCGTAACACATCATGGTGCCACCCTGCGACGGAGCAAGGCCCTCACTCGGGAAAATGCACGACGCACAACACGCCTAGCATCCCTGGCCTGGACCACTCCGCCCCCGCGGACTCCCAAACCGATAATCCTCGCGCGACTCCTCCTCTCAATCCTATGGAGTCGAGCTCTAGTCCTCCTAGCAACAGCAGTCCTCATCTCAGCCTGAATCCTCAGTCGCGCCTCGCGCTCCTCCACTAGTGCCCGCCTCACCTCATTAAGTCTAGCCTCGGCAGAAAGTAGGTCTCGGGTCAGGAACTGCACAACATAGGCGTGCTCAGTGCCCGACACCGGGGGTAGGTCCAGCGGTGGGGGTGGTATGGCAGGGACAGGAGCAGGAGCAGGAGCAGGGGTAGGGTCAAGCTCCTCCTCGCCAGAAGTATCATCCTCGGAGTCATCATCCGATGAAACAGGGCTCGATGACTGTGGAGAGGGTGGGGGTGAGAAAACACGGCCCTCACCAGATCGCACGCTCTCCTCGTCAGTAGCTACAGGAGAGGGGGTAACAGGCTCAGGCTCAGGCTCAAAGAGCTCCTCATCGGGATCCTCATCATCAGTATCTCCTATTAGCGTAATCCAGGGGCCAAGCTCATGGTCAGCACCCATGTTCTCGTCAGGATCCTCGGTATCTCGCATCAGTGCCTCTTCATGCTCTCTCTCATAGGCCTCGGGGTCTGGTATCTCCGCCATTTACACAAGGGAAATAAGGTGGGTCATTAACCATAAAGAAAAGTTTAAGGAGTAGTTCCCTCATGGGCCTTAAAGTCAGGGCTATATCCGATAACCTGACTGCAAACTCAATGAGAGTTCTAGGTATTATTAGGGTTGTTATTAGGGTTATTATTATTATTATTATTATTATTATTATTATTATTATTATTATTATTATTATTATTAGGGTTGCTTTCTTAAATTACTATCATTTCTGAGAACTGTAACCTCGCTCTGATACCATTTCTGTGACGCCCCCAGATCCAGGGTCGGAGATATAGGCGCTCACGGTCCATTTTCCATTAATAACATACCTGTTCTTGCACATAATATATATAACAGCCATCGACCCCGCAATAAAACTCACACCGCACACACACACACACACAGGCTAGAGTCTCAGAAACGTCATACACTTGATTGAGCAAAAGTAAAAGCTTCAGAGTTATTACAGACCGAATTAAATAACATTTATGCTACCAACACTTCGATATGAAGCAGTGTTAGCGGGTTGAATGTTTGTTACGGTACACTGCCTTGCACAGGTGATACTTATAAATAAAACGTACTAACAAAAGTTGCCAACCAATCCAGCTAATGGGGCCTACCGGTGCAATCTCAACTGCTGCCTCGGGCCTAGTCACCTGCTTTCGGGCAGTCTGTCTGGGTCTTGCCATTTCTCTTAACTGTTGTGTTTGTAAATTTGAAAACAAGCAAGATTGAGCAACTATAGCTCAGCAAGAAATATATGTATAAGGTAAGCAATATAACATTACATGTATTTAGCAGTTATTAAACTCGTTTATATCAATCGGTTATAAAATCATTTGTCATCGTTGATAAATTTCAAAGGTACACCAATACGTGCCCTTGTTTTTAAAGTAAACTTGCAGTTCAAGATACTGCATGAAGTCAACATCTTTCTCGTCAAAATAGGACACTATCGGCAACTTGGCACTTAGGCCTAAGAAGCAGTGTCAGAGCATTTTTCTAAAGTGGAGAATTGGGACTTAAAGAAAACATAAAACATGACAGGGATTGACGATGATCAGTCGCCACATCCAAGTCCAATAATCCGAGGGTATTCTCTACCGGTAGAAGGATAGAAACTACATCCGTAACTATCCTCGGGTGAAAACTACATCCGTAATCACCCTTCGGCAACACCTGGGCCGGAATAATAATTGATGGACCGCCTGGCTCACGGCCGCTTACACATCCCGGGAATCGTTCGTCAACGATTCCCACACCTGCCAGAGTCCCTTTTTCTTTTTCTTTTTTTAAAAAACTTTATTTTGAATGAAAACTGAGTAGTTGAGGTCCGACATCAGTCGACCGATAATTCTTGAAATCGTACAAGAAGCAAAACCTGACCGGGGGTTTTCGAAAATGTTTTGGGTTCGAAAGAGTCCGAGTTTGAAAACGCTAAAGGTATCCTGGATTAGTTTTGTCTTTAAAATAATGAGCAATAATTAGTAAATGATATTTTAAGATTTAATATAAATAATTAATAAAATAATAATTTAATTAAATAAACTTTTAATCCAAGATAGGTGTTTTTGAGTATTTACGATAATATAAAAATAATAAATACTTAAGTATACGATACTTCCCGAATGACCCTTCGGGTTTTCGCAATTTAATCGCGATACAATAATATACCGCTCCCTGGTCAATGGTATATTTGGACCGCCACGACCTCTATTGCTAGAGTCGTTGTCCGAAGAAAGCATTTCGTTCTAAGTTCAAGGGGGTACAAACATATATGTGCATATATCTCAAACTTCATAATAACCTCAATAAGCATAAGCATATAATACGATTGAAAGCTACAAACACAACAGTGAAAGTCCTTATATATGTAAGTTTTGAAAAGTAAACTTGCCTTGGTGAGGTTGGGGTGGTCGAGCTTGCGGAGTGGAATGATGATCTATACATAACCAATAGTCGTTCGTTAGTACCTTAACAATACCTTTTTAATTACAAGATTTTAGGGGACACAAAACTAACTTAATGACTTCGTCCTATGACTCTCTAGCCCCACTGTAGGTTCATGCCATCACTCGATTATGCTCGTCACTTGTTCGACTTAATTTGGTTACCATATTCGAAGCGTATTAATTCCCCCCTTAAAATCATACTCAACTAACTCATCTTACGACTTTTTCACTTGCGCGAACTTTACTCTAACATTTTTATAAAATTGAAAAATACATATTTTAATCCAATTATTTTTGGGTAGCCTTCACCACTGCAATTACTAGCTCTCCTAATTTTTCCATGATCCTACATAAATTTTTAGGGGTTTAAAGAGGGATCACAAGTGGACCATATAGTGCAGTTCGGATTCCAGAACCACTCTTCACTTCTCAGCCTATAACTCAAAATCTACAAATCACCTAGTCATGAACCTTACATTTCTGGAAACTACATTCAAATACCTTTCTAACCATATGCATTAGGACCTCGGGAGACAAGATTTAGGGGTTCAAAACCCTCCTACAAGACAGTACATGTTCCCAGAAATTTTACACAGCTTGCAATCTTTCTTAACCATTCAAGAATTCTATGTATACACCACAACCATCATCTAAACCACCAAGATTATACTCTATAGCACACATGGAGTTATATACACTAAGTACAAGCTTAAAAATCACATTAACAACATTTAACCTCAAGATTTTCATCATCCATAACTCTTATAACCAAGATTCACACTAAAGTTCATGGATCTAACATTATACACCATAAATAACCCATGGTTAAGAGGGGTGAGGATTGTATACCTTCTTGAGTGCCTAGGAACCTTGGATGAGCTTTATAGTCTCTAAGAACACTTAGATGAGCTCCTACAACCCTTAATCCGTCAAGATCTAAAAGATAAACACACTTGGTTACTATTCACTCTATCTTCAACAATTAATATCTCAAGATTGGATGGTTAAAATGGTTTGAAATTCATAGCATACCTTCTTTATAGAGTGTACAGGACCTAGGAATTTTGCCTTTAATTGTAAGTGAGGGGAAGTTAAAGAAAAAATTTTCTTCTTCCTCCCTTGAGTGCTTGGCCGAGAGCTTCTAGTAATGGGGAGAGAGAGAGAGAGTTGCTTGCTTGCTTGGTTGTATTATTGTGATATGTATTGTTATATGTATATAGTCACATGTTTACAAGCCTAGTACTAGCTTCCTAGGTGCCAACCATGCCTCCTTGTCTCCTTGGATAATGCACCACTAACTAGTTACTATTCCTTGGTTGCTTTTGCATTTCTAGTTTGCTTTTCTAACAATCTAGTTACATGGGACTTGCATGTAATTTACTTCCTTGTATTATTATTTCTCCACCAATGGTTGTCACTTAATCTTTAATTCATATCGTATCTTAATTAACTCCTCGTAATAATATTTTGTCGCGTAGAGATTTCCCTTGTAATTCCTTAAGTACTTATTTTGTGTAAATTCCTTAAATATCCATAACCCCTTGTCATAGTCTCAAAAGATCTTTTAATACTCTAATAACTCTCAAATCCCAAGTTTTATAAATCTTACTAACAATAAGACTCTTGCCTTCAGCAATATTCCCTTTTCTTTACACAATGAATGTAACACATAAATTTCTCAGATAATCCATTCCATTAAACAACATGGGTGACTCAAAAGGTTCCAAATTCACACTGTCATATGATATTATATAAAAAAAAATTACAAAAATTAGGGTTCTTACAGAACACGAAGAAAGTACAAGCTATCTTTCAATAAACTAATACCAATCTATAAAATCATCTACAATTAAGATAGAAGTTTTACGGGCATCAATTACATCCAAATCACTATATGTCTATGAGATTGGGTGACATAATCAATTTAATCATAAGTTCCACTATCAACTATATAGGGGAGTAATGTTCTTTCGAATCTATACTACCGATATCGGGGAAGCCGTCATAAGCCTATGCTAACATGGCAAGCCCTAATCTCTAAATCCACTTTCGCATTCATTAGAGATTGACAAAATAGATGTTAGGTACGCATCTATATAAATTAACACAACCACGTCAGGCAACCTTATTTTCAATCACAAGCATATGTTGTCAAAACTATCAACTACTAGAATCCACAAAACACTCCATTAGAACCCCATGAAAGTGTTTAGTTCATAATTGAACTTAGCACCATCATGGGTTCAATTGATAACATAATTAAAACAAAGAATTGAAAACAATTAATGATTGAGAATATAATACTTGATAGAAATCCAATAGAAAACAAAGTATTAAGTTGAAGATTCAGAAAATAAACAATATAGAAAACCCTAGATCTTGAACTTGAGTGTGATTCTTCCTTGCCGTCACCTTGGAAGTTGTTTTCCCTCTTGTTCTTGATCTCTCTACCGTGTTACAATGATATGATATGATATGTATTTCTATGTGATGATATGATTTTACAATGATATAATGTGTTTTTATAGGCCCTAGAAGTTTTATCCAACAAGGAAATACCTAAATTACATAACAAATTCGAAACAGGAAAGAATTGTAGAGTTTTTAGGAGAAAATTCGGAATGGACAGAATACTCCCGAGGTCGCATCCTGAGATCTGAGGCCGCGGCCTCAAGCCAAATCTGCCCGTAATTTTTCAGCATGCTATTTCCTTCGTTTTTTCTTCGTTTTGCCTCCGTTTCCTTTCGTTCTTTTTCTCAAAGCTTCCATACTTCAATTCCTTGCCTTGGAACCTTCATGGTGGCTCACAACAAGACTCCATTGTTCATTCTTAAGCTCGAATTCATCTCCAAAATTAACGGAAATTGCAACCTTATTCAACATTCTTGCAACCCTGCACACTTAACAAAACACATCAAAACTACAACAAACTTGAGGCCAAGTGAATCAATTTAAGCCGAAATGAAGCGATCCAAGTGGATATAAAATCCACTTATCAGTAGAAAAGGATCGTCACGTACGAGTGATAAGTATCTAGAATTAACGAGACGTGTAAACCAAAGGTTTAAGTGTATGTTGGAATTTACGGGCTTACAGGACGAGCCTAGCGAGATATGAATTGATATAAAGGAATTCTAGAATGAAAGAAATGACTTGGAAATTGAAAGAGAAATGTTGAAGAATACCGTCATATAAACTTACGGTCGATTCTGAAGACAGAATCCTATTAAGGGGGGAAGGATATAACACCCTAGAAATATCGTACTTGTAATTATTATTATTTAATATTAAACGTGGATTATATGAGGTGAATTTTTTTAGGAATAAATATATGTGACATCATGTTTACATGCTTACATGATGATGTATATGTGAAATATAAGTCCGTGCATTTTTATTTATAATTTTACGAGTATGTGTGTATGTGTGTGAAATATAGTTTGGTGTGTGTATGTGTGTGGATATACGCGTGTGTGTGTGTGTGTGTGTGTTCAGAGATGGTGTGTGGAGTAAGCTGCTGTGTGTGTAATTCTGTCGAGTGAGCGTGTGCGTGATTCCTTGGTAATTCTCATTCCCTTCTAGGTGAATTTGATTTCGAGCTTGTTAATTATGCTGTGATGTTGTGGGTCTGTATATGCTGCGTGGTGGGTCACTGCGTTTGTGTATATGCGAATCCTTGTGTTAAGTTTTGGGGATTTTGATGGGTCTAGTTTTATATAGAATTTTTGATGATTACATTTGATTGAGATGCTTTACTAATTGTTTGGTTCGGTATTAGCTAAAAAACAAATTGGTGAAATTTGTGGAAGGAATCCCAAAAAATGGGAACCCCCAAATTTTGCCGCCACCGGTGATGAGCTCCAGTGAGCCAGTGGTGGGTTCGATGATGAAATTTAGACCCCTATATTATAATTTTATCGTTTTAATGTAAGATATGGACTGTATAAGTGTTTATATATTTTTAGTGAAATTTCGAATTAATAAGTGTTATGGATTTGTTGGAGTAATTAGTGGTTTATTGTATGAGTAATTATAATTGTTGATTTTGTCGGCTGTGTTCCGACTTGTAGTACACCCGTACAAAGGAGGTGCTGCCCAAATTTTCAGAAATTATAAATTCTCTAAAATATTATTTACCTATTTCTGGAGTGTATATATATATATATATATACACTACTAGTTTGGAGTAGTATTTAAAATATATTCTATTTACGTGATTACGTGCTAAATGTTTAATTGTTATAGTGGTATGATTCGTTGGTTATAAACGTGATTAGCCAGAATATGGGTAGTAAAGTTTATATGTGCAGTACTCGGATAATTAGAGTTATATTAATAAAGTGATTGTAAGTTATGAATTGGATTTTACAAACAGTGGAAAAGGATTGATTGTTTGGTCAGTTGTATTCCTACAGGTAGTGTGATAATTCAAAGGAAGTGATGTCGAAGTTTGGTGAGAATTATATATGGTTCTTAGAGTATTTTAATATGAACAATCTGTATATACATTACATGTGCATTACTGTTAAGTGCCAATACGTGCTATGTGATTATTTGGATTAGCTGATTATACTATAAGTATTTTATAAGTATAACCTTATATGTTATATATGTTATTGTGTTTACACGAACTAGGGAACGTATGGGTAGTTAGAATAATCAGTGAGAGTTTGGGCTGATTTTGTACTGAAGTAGTACTTTACCTTGGTATAGGTACGAGTAGGAGGCCCGGCTAGGAGCCAGTGTACATAATGATGGAATTTTGAGAAATGAAATGTTTACCGGAGTTGTCGAGAATAAGAGTAGAGTGACTGACAAAGTATAGAGGAAAGACGGACGTGTGATCGAAGAAAGGTCAATTTATAAAGAATAGAGACTGATATAAAGTGAGTAAAGAATCGAGATGTTGGAATTGGAAACTGCGTGTATTGAGGCAAGTTTACTATCCCTCATTTATTGTTCAAGTGAAGTGAAATTCTCTTGTATTAGTAATATGTTCTTTCAAATCCTTTCTTGCAAGGGTTTATTCCCTTCATAATTATTTTGAATTATGTAAAACTGCTTTTATTAATTTAAAGTTGTTCTTCCAAGTCATGTTGCTAGGGTCTGCACCCTTTTCTTATGTTTAAGTGACTCGAACCTTGTATTGAAACTTTATTATCCTATTGTTATTCCTTTTCACTTATTGTTGAACCCCTTTATACCTTATTGTTATTCCTTACAAATTACTATTGAAACACATGTACCTTATTATTTACCCTATTTTCTGTCGAACTATAACCCTTGACTTATAATTTATGTCTTGCTTTATCTTGGCCTTTTTCCTTATGTTATTCCTTTAAACCATAACAGCAAAACCGGATTGCATAACCCTTGAATTAAATTCTAGAACCACAACACTTGTTTTGTTCTTTCCTAACTGACGACCCTTCATTTGTTTATGACACTGCGGTAACTTGAATCCTCCTTGAACTTGAATTCTCCTTGAACTTCAAATTTCTCTATCCCATGTCTATCCTATAAATGTTCGTTAAATTTCTAGAATCTTAACAGTTGCTTCGTTCTCTAGTTGATTAATGTTTCCTTGCTGATATATGATTCTGTTTTGCTGCACCATGCTATGTTAATTCAATCTATTTTGCTTCGATGTTTATGATTCTTTATATCGAATACTTCTCTGATCCTCAGTCTTTTATAATTGCAACTGAAAATGAAATGATTATTTAAAGATGTTTTTAAAATTCCTTATACTGGGCTGATCTATTATCAGAGAGTTTAAGGACTGAAAAGTGAAACGTTTTAAAGTTTTTAAAGGTTTTATAGATTGGAGAAGCGTAAGAGGCTAGGGGTGGTTCCCCTAGTCCAGCACTTTTTATTTAGCGTAAGAGGCTAGGGGTGGTTCCCCTAGTGCAGCATTAAAAGCCAATGTGTTGACTAATTGGGAACCCAATTTCAAGGTCCAGAGGGACTTCGTGTCCGGTATGGGGACTCTACGTGGCTGATCACCCGTATTGTCCGTTGTCGTGGAAAAACTCCAATCAATTTAAATATTTTTTTTAAAAAAAAAGTTTTATGAAAAGTATGTTCACTGATAAAATAATATGAGTTACTTCCAAGCTTCGGGCCAGCTTCATTCCAGGTATCAAAGCTGAGTATGAAGCTTTGATACCTGGAATGAAGCTGGCCCAAAGCTTGGAAGTAACTCATACCCAAAGCTTGGAAGTAACTCATACAGGATGGGAAAGTATGGTCAATTCGTAACTTTTTGTTAAGCTTTTTTCTGGAGAATATGATCGGAAAGAGGAGAGGCTGAAAGCATATGCGATGGAGATCAGGAATTTGGAAAAAGAATTTACATCGTTTGACCTCATTGGAATATCAAGGAAAGACAATGGTCGGGCTATTTATATAATAGAGCTCCATCAACCATCGGTCGAACGTATTGAGGTTAATTTGATCAGTCAAATTAGGAACTGGATGATGCTAATCTGTGATTATCTGGAGAGAAATATCCTACCACCTGATAGAAGCGAAGCAAGAAAAATTAAGTATAGAGCGGTAAACTACACAATGGTTATCAATTTTACTCTATAAGAGGTCAACGACCCAGCCACTCTTAAGTTGTGTTACTCCCGAAGAAGCGAGGTTGATAGTGGAAGAAGTTCATGAGGGTGTATGTGCAAATCACTTGGCAGGGATAGCTTTGGCTTTCAAAATTTTGAGGCAAGGACATTTTTGGCCTACTATTCATCAGGATGCAATGGATTATGTGAGAAGGGGTCACCAATGCCCGATTCATGCAAAAATACCTCGACAGCCTCCGTCAGAGTTAACTACAATTCTATGCCCAATCCCTTTTGCTATGTGGGGAATTGATATTGTTGGGAAACTTCCAAAGAGTAAAGGACAAGCAGTCTACTGCATCGTTGCGATTGATTACATTACTAAATGGGTGGAAGCAAAAGCACTTTCTCATATTACCGAAGAAGCTGTCATCAAGTTTATCAAAGAAAGCATCATTTACAGATATGGTGTGCCAAAGATAATGGTTTTTGATAATGGCTCACAATTCCAAGGGAAAGACTTTGCTGATCTCATGGAGATGTACCACATCAAGCATCGCACTAGTGTCGTTGCACTTCCTCAAAGTAATGACCAGGTTGAAAATGCAAACAAAGCAATTACTGGGATTGGGAAAAGACTTGAAAGTGCCAAAGGCTTATGGGTTGAAGAATTGTTACACGTTCTATGGGCTTATCGCATCACCATAAGAAGAGCAACCAATGATACTCCATTCAGATTAGCATATGGGACTGATGCCTTGGTTCTTGTGGAAGTTGGGTTACCATCGTATCGCAGCCAATTTTTTGACTTGAAGAAAAATGAGGAAGGCCTTCGAGCAAATGTTGACCTGGTAGAAGAATTGAGGGAAGTAGCTACTTTACATACTTGTTACTTATCAACAGAAAGTTGCTCAACATTTTGATTCTGGAGTGCGCAAAAGATTCCTTCAAATTGGAGACTATGTGCTTAGAGAAACAGCATCGACAAAACCTGACCAACTCGATAAGTTAATGCCTAATTGGGAAGGACTATACAAGATTTCAACCATGCCTCGTTTGGGGACTTTCAGACTCGAGACTTTGGATGGGATGCCAAACACTTGGAATATTGCTAAGCTGAAGAAGTATTATCAATAGATCACCATCGTCATCAGATAAGTTTAAATAAAATGATGTTGGCAGACTATTAATCTATTGAAAATACACACCTATAGGGGAGGGGTGAATATGTGTTATGACTAACAATGATCAAATAAAAATTCTGCCTGAAAAGGTATTCTGGCAGCTAACTAGATGCAACAGATTAACAAATAAGCAGCTAGCTGAGTTATGCAGTACAGTAAGATAAATTGCATAAAGTAAAGAAAACCACGAATTTTAGCTAGGTTCGACCCCTAATCTTCTATGGTCTACATCCTAGTCCCTTACCAACTTGGTAAGAGAATTTATTATTGATCACAATGAATTACAATTACACGATACAATAATATATCTCCCTTATTCTCCCAGTTACTGATTGCAGCTAGCTGAAACACCTTGTTCCCTGAACACAGCTCTCTAAGTTCTATACTAAACCAAGTACAAACTCTCCTAGCCTAATGCTCCTTGAACCCTTGTTCCATAAGCTCGACAATCCAGCAACTACAAATTTTACAAGTTGAACAATACAATGGATAGAAAGAATTACAGCTCAAAACTATGAACTCTCTAATATATCAATATCGTATATAATACTAGAGCTCGTTTTGTAGGATATGAAAGAAGGTGCAGAGTTGTTTCTTGTGTGTTCTTGAGTGTTTTGCTTGAAGGTGCTGCATTAAAAGAAAAATAACAACACAAGTATATATAGTGAAGCAAAAGAACTCAGATTAACGAACATAATTGTAACGGTCTTGAATCCAATTCTCACGTTCAATTTTATTAGATTAATTAGACCTCTAACTTTCACATAACGTTCAAGAGCACAGCTTTGAGATAGAATATTTAGAAAGTAAATGATTCTCAATGGCATGCTTGAAAATTAAGCACATGGGATGTTTTTGGTGGAGCACTAAAGAAATAAAAAGTCTCCTTTAAGTAGTGGGAGTTGTCTAGAAAGATTTCTTTAAAAAAGAAGTGCTCTAATATATATAATACCATATCTAAATATATTAGACAATCCTTACAACTTATTTCCATAATTTCTTCTTTAAATACGGACTCCCCCTGTGAATCTGGACTGCCTGCCAGCTTGTTGTGTTTTAGGAATTCTTGTAATGCCAGCTAGCTGAGATACCCTGTTTTGCTATGAAATGATATAAGTAGTAAGCCTGCAAAACAATATTAGTCCAGTACATATATCCAGCTTCCTTAATATGTATGATCATCAAAATCATAAAGTTTCAATCTCCCCCTTTTTGATGATTATACACCAATTTTAGTAGAAATGCAAAACTCCCCCTAAATATAGCAATTCTACTATAAATATAAAAATAACACACTTAATAAACAAACATCTTGTTAAAAAACAACCAGCTAGTTCAGAATACCACCAAATAACAAGTACCAAGTTCGAACACCCACAAAATAAAAACAGCATTAAAACAGATCATGCATTAAAACAGACCACAAGTTCCTAAAATATTTCTCCCCCTTAATCATTAAAAAGAAGAAAATTAGGACTCATTAATGTCTTCATCCTCCTTAGCATCATCAGACCGTGCAGCAACTTGAAAATCTTCAGAAGAATCCACATCTGGAACAGCAGCAGTTTCCTTAGGCACATCCCCAACAGCTACTTTAGCAAGGTCATGAAGTTCTTGAGCAGCAGAGACATCGGCAGAATGAGCACCAGTACGAGCCGAGGCAGGAGTACGAGAACCAGCAATTATCTCGCGAAGAAATGACATCTCTTCAGCCATATCAGTGACCTTTTTGGTCAACACCTTAAATGTAGCTCGAATTTCCTTAATATCCTCAGAATGATCAATCTTAGCGATACTCATATTTCCAAAATTTACAGGTGGAGGAGTAGGAGTAAGGGGTGGAGGAGGTTCCACACGAACCAAGGTACCGTTTGATTCAACCTTCAAGTGTGACTGTTGTAGGTTCTTAAGATCCAGAAATTCTTTAGCACATTCACGATTCTCTTCCTTTAATTCCACACCATACCATTCAAAAATTCTAGTCAACAACAATCCATATGGTAGACTAGGTGAAGTGTGAGGCTCATAGACATCCATCATATTCTTCAGAATTAACCCAGCCAAGTTAAACAGTTTGCCCGACAGCAACATTGCAACCACAGTGACATCTTGTCCAGCAAAGTTAGAATGACTACCAGTTCTCGGATTCACATTATCAATACAAATCTTAAAAAGAAGATGTGCCATTGGAGTAACCATTGAAGTAGTAGGAGCAACATATTGAAGTAACCCAGACATGCCCCTAAGAACCTTTAATTGTTCTAATTCAGAAAAACCTTCTATGTCTGTGGGTCCTTTCTTAGTGGTTATAGACACTTTTGATGGATTGTCTACATTAATAATCAAGCTAAGAATAGGGACAGTCAATCTTATTTTCTGACCTCTAACATGAGATTCAAAGACACCAGCCTTAATAATAGCAAGATTAGCATAAAATTCATACACATACGAAGGGTAACAATCGCGAGGTAATTCCTTTAAGAACGATTCAAACCCTAACTGTGAGAACAAATCAAGAGCACCACACTTGATAAAAGAGTTACCTGCTAAAGGACGGCCAAAAACCACTTTGCGAGACCCTAAATCCAATTGCTTGAAACGAGTTTCGAGATCATCCGTCAAAAACACAATACCATACTTGCTTCGTTTCAATGAAGAGCCTTCACGATTCTCTGACCACTGAACCTCAGAAATCTCATCACCACCATCCACACAAAATGAAGAGATGTTTAGACCATCATCTTCATCATGCACCCTTTTGTTTTTCCCTTTTTGAGACTGCAATCGGAGTCTTCTTTGATCCTCGAGTAGATCTCATGATTCGATAGCGAGAGAGAGAGAGAGAGAGAGAGAGAGAGAGAGAGAGAGAGAGAGAGAGAGAGAGAGAGAGAGAGATACAAAGATAAATGGATAGCGATTGAAACAATTGTGAAACCCTAATAGATATTTGGGGACCGTGTTTGATGAAAACTAAAGAGTTGGAATGTTATAGTCTCTATAAACCTCTTTTATGAATAAGGGGAAAAAAAATAATTTTTAGGATAAAAACTAATAGCCCACCCCTTAATAAAACAAAAAAAAATATGTACAATATTACATTTAAATATTAGAAAGCACATATTTAAATATAATGAATTAATTAGCCACCTAGAAGCGATACACATTTAGCACATAAAACAAGTAAGTGGACTAAATTTTACACAACAATAAATTATATATCAAATATATATATATATATATATATATATATATATATATATATGCAAAGAAAATAATAACACAGAAAAGTGTACCAGCATCCATAGCAGCTAGCTGGCTAGACATTACACATGCCTAATTCGCAACGAAGAACAGTGAAACGCTCCTCGGCTACTGGCTTTGTGAAGATGTCAGCTAGCTGGTACTCTGTACTTACAAAGATTAGCTCAATTTTTCCATTTGCAACATTGTCTCTCAAGAAATGATGTCGAACGTCGATATGCTTTGTTCTTGAGTGATTCACTAGATTCTTTGATATGTTGATAGTGCTTGTATTATCACAATAAATAGGAACCTTGCCACATTTGATCCCAAAGTTTCTAAGTGTTTGTATCATCCAAAGTACTTGAGAGCAACAGCTTCCAGCTGCTAATACTCCCCTACAGCCGTGGATAATGCAACAGAATTTTACTTCTTGTTTTGCCAAGAGACCAAACTCTGTTCTAAAAATGTACAAACACCACTTGTACTCTTTCGATCAGTTTGACAACCTGCATAATCTGCATCACTATACCCAACAAGATCAAATGCATTTGTGATTGGATAAAATAATCCAAGAGTAATAGTTCCACTTAAATATTTGAATATTCTTTTAATAGCATTCAAGTGAGACTTTTTAGGTTGAACTTGAAACCTAGCACAAAAACATACACTATACATAATGTAAGATCTAGAGGATGTAAGATATAATAAACTACCAATCATACCTCTATACTTTCGAACATCAACATCTTTACCATGGTCATCTGCTGTCAGCTTCCTGGCAGAACTCATAGGTGTAGAATTTGCCTTGATATTCTCATATCCAAACTTTTTGAGCAAATTCTTGATGTACTTGGACAGATGCACATATATTTCATCCGAAGTCTGCTTGATTTGGAGCCCCAAGAAGTAATTGAGCTCACCCATCAAACTCATGTCAAACTCATTATGCATACACTCAGAAAACCAATTGCACATATCATCATTAGTAGATCCAAAAATAATATCATCCACATATATTTACACAACTATAATATCACTATCATTATACTTAGTAAATAATATAGGATCGATTTTACCTCGAATGAAACCATTCTTTATCAAAAATTGACTTAGCCTTTCATACCATGATCTAGGAGCTTGCCGGAGTCCATATAATGCCTTTTTCAACTTGAACACATAATTATGAAATTTATCACTCTCAAAACCAGGAGGTTGCTTGAAATATACTTCTTTTTTCAAGTAGCCATTAAGAAATGCACTTTTCACGTCCATTTAATGTAGCTTGATCTTCTTGAAGCATGCAAATGAAAGTAACATCCTTATTGACTCTAGCCTTGCAACTGGGGCATAAGTTTCATCAAAATCGATTCCTTCTTGTTGATTATATCCTTGTGCAACAAGTCATGCTTTGTTTATAGTAACCGTACCAAATTCATCAACTTTGTTCTTGAAAACCCATTTAGTACCAATGATTAAAGCATCTTTAGGTGGCTCTACAAGTTCCCAAACATCACATCTTTCAAATTAATAAGTTCCTCTTGCATTGCCATGATCCAATTCTCATCTTGTAGTGCTTCATTGACATTCTTTGGTTCCTTTTGAGCTATAAAGGCAGCAAATGCACAAAAATTAGCTTGACCTCTCCGTGTTTTGATGCCTTCTAATTTATCACCAATAATCAATTCTGGAGAATGGTTCTTTACTTTCCTTGTTGACTTTGGTAAATAGTATTGAGTTATGACTTCTTCATTGACTCTAACTCTCTTAGATGGTGGGAAGGCCTCATCTCCATTATAGATTGGCATCTTTTCTTGTGATCTCTGACCTCTAGGATCTTCCAAGGTAAGCTTTGACATCTTATCAAATGTTTCATCTACTTGAGGAGAGATTTCAACTGGTTTATCATTAGCTAAACTGGATTCAGGTTCTTTGGCAGCTTGCTGAGTTGCTGTATTTGTCTTTAGCAGCTCGCTAACATTTTCTGAACCTGCAATTTCTTCCTCATCTCTTGATAGATACATTAGATTCTTGAAATGAGACCTCAATTAACTCTTCAACATTACGTTTAGAGATATTATAAACTCTATATGCATGGCTTGTTAAAGAATATCCCAAAAAATATTGCTTCATAAGATTTAGCATCAAATTTACCATTTCTATCAATAGATTTGAGTACAAAGCACCTGGATCCAAAGACCTTGAAGTAGCCTATGTTTGGCTTCTTGTTCTTCAGCAATTCATATGGAGTCTTGTTGAGAATAGGCCTGATCAGTACTCTGTTAAGAACATAGCTAGCCGTGTTGACTACTTCTGCCCAGAAACTTCTTGGCAGCTTGCTCTCTTGCAACAAAGTCCTAGCTGTTTCCTGTAAAGACCTGTTCTTTCTTTCCACAACTCCATTTTTCTGTGGGGTTCTTGGAGCAGAGAATTCATGAGAAATGCCTCTATCTTCACAATATGAGATAAAGTCCTTTTGGAATTCACCACCTCGATCACTCCTTATACCTACAAGTCTTATCTTAAACTTGTTCTCAAGCAACTTAATTAGCTTCTCAAATTCACTGAAAGCACAATCTTTAGTACGAAGAAACAATACCCATGTATATCTAGAATAATCATCTATGATAACAAATGCATATTGTTTTCCTCCAATGCTTTTATATGCTTCCGGACCAAATAAATCTAAGTGAAGAAGCTCTAAAGGTCTAGAAGTTGATACCACATTCTTTGACTTATGTGGAGTCCTGATTTGTTTGCCTAATTGACAAGATGAACGGGTTTCCTTCTTGACATACTTCAATTTGGGCAGTCCTCTAACTAGCTCCTTTGAAGATAGCTTGCTAAGTAAGTCCATATGAGCATGTCCAAGTCTTCTATGCCAAATATCTGGATTTTTATCAACTGCAACTAAACAACAAGATGAATCCTGCATCTCAAAGTCCAAAATATATATATTTCCTTCCCTTCTAGCAACTAGGGGGACTTTGTTAGTGCTAACATTAATAGTACGCTTCTCTTTATCAAAATGAACAGAGTGGCCATCATCATATAACTGACTTGCATTAAGCAAATTATACTTAAGACCATGAACATATTGTACTTTATCAATAGAGATGACATTATTACCAATTTTTCCTTTGCCAAGAATTTGGAGTGTTTTGCTATCACCAATGGTGACACTTCCACCCTTTTTCTTATTGAGAGTAAGGAACTGTTATTTATCACCACTCATATGTCTTGTGCATCCACTATCCAAAATCCATTGTTTTGATTTCACCTTGACAACAAGACATACCTACAAAACAAATGAAAAACAACTCAACGTTTTGGTACCCATATTTGTTTGGGTCCAGAATGGTTAGTTGATAGAACATATAGAACATTTAAATCAGATTTCTTGATCCACATTTGGACCACTTTATAAGCTTTATTTCTTGTTCCAGCTGTTCTGTCAGCTTGCTGCCTCTGAGTTGTCTGTCTGTTCCAACTTGCTGGCTTAGCATTCTGGACTTTACAGTGATTTGCCAAATGACCTTTATTTTCACATTTGTGGTAGATTCTCCATGGCATGGCATAGTCATAAGGAATACCATGTTTGCCATCATACTTTAGACCTGATGTTGAGGCCATTCCAACTCCTCCGCTTTTGATTGGAACCTTTGCATACCTCATCATTGTTTTGAGTGTATCTTCTCCTTGAACAAACTTTCCCATTCCTTTTTGGAGATTCTTGATTTCAGTTTCCAACTCTTGGATCCTTTCAGCTTGTTGAGATATTTCCGTTGAGCATGATTCCTTTGGATTAAATGCTTCTAAACATGCATCTTGAACATCTATTTCTGCTCTCAGTTCGCTGAGTTCCTTCATGAGAGCATCATTTCTTTTGATAAGCACTTTGTTTATCCCTTCAAGCTGGGATACCTCAACCTTAAGATCAGCAAGATTTTGGGCATGATTACTAGTAGTAGTCTTTTCATCTATTAATTCAGATATTATTTTTTTAAGTTGAGTATTCTTCTTCTTAATTTCATTATTCTCATCTTTTAACTCTATGAACTCCTCAATAGATAAATTACTATGATCCTGCATGGTTAGTTCATCTAATATAGAAGTATGAGAATATATATCAGAACTAAAATAGTTTACCTCACTATTGTTGTCATCTGAATCCGAGACATAGATATCTACAAGGCCATCTTGAATGATTCCTTGAGCATCATTCTCATCATCAAGACCAACAAGAGCTAGGTTCACCATCTCATCACTTGATTCATTATCAGAATCTGAATCTTCATCATCACTCCATGTCAAAAGTGCCTTAGCTTTCTTTTTTTCCTTTGAGGTAGCTAGCTGCTTCTGCTTGTTCTTCAGCTTGTAGCAGTCCCTTTTGTAATGTTCTTTCTTGCCACATTCAAAACATGCTTCCTCTTTGACATCTTTCTTTGTTCCAGAAGCTCTACTTTTCTCCTTCTTTAGCTTGTTTCTCATGTCCAGTATCTTCTTGATTTTTCTAGATAAGAGAGCCAATTCTTCATCAGAATCGGATTCTGACTCTAAATCCAGCTTGCTGCTACTGGAGTGTAAAGCTAGATTCTTCATCTTTTCAATTGGAGCCTTGACTGATTCCACCTTGCTGTTATTGATCTTGCTTTGAAACTGCTCTAACTCGGCAAACACAGCCAAATGATCCATAGACTCAATGGAGGGACATGATTCCAATGCAGTGACTTTAGCTTCGAAGATGAATGGAACTGCACTTAGAACTTTCATGTTGATTTCGTCTTGAGGTATGGTCTTTCCAAGTCTCTTTAAAGTGTTGATGGTGACTTGAAATCTTGCTTGGCTTTCCTTAATAGTTTTACCATTTTTGAGCTTGAAATTCCCGAAGTCATTCATTAATTTGCTAAGTTTCACCTTTCTTAAAGTTGTCGAACCTTCATGATAGGTTTCCAAAGCATCCCACATTTCTTTTGCTATCTTTAGAGAAGATACTTTGTCATACTCATCTTGATCTAAAGCATTCATTATAGAGTTTCTAGCTTCTCCATTATAACCACATTTGATAATCTCCTCGGGAGTGAGATCATCAACATCTTTTTGATTGTTTTTATCGCCTAGAAATTCGAAGTTTCCTTTCTGCACAACTCTTAGAACCAGAGGTTTCTTGGACAAATAAGTCTCCATTCTGCATTTCCACCAATTGTAGTTCTCCGAGCCAGTGAGAAGAGGTGCCCTATAATCAGACTTAGCTTCGAGATAATTGTCAGCCATTTGATCGATACTTTTCCTGTTACAGAAATATTAGTATACCAAAGCTCTGATACCAAATGAAAATACACACCTTGAGGGGAGGGGTGAATAGATGTTATGACTAACAATGATCAAATAAAAATTCTTCCTAAAAAGGTATTCTGGCAGCTAACTGGATGCAATAGATTAACAAATAAGCAGCTAGCAGAGTTATGCAGTGCAGTAAGATAAATTGAAGAAAGTAAAGAACACCACGAATTTTAGCTAGGTTCGACCCCTAATCTTCTATGGTATACGTCCTAGTCCCTTATGTAAAGCATAATGTAATGTAATATGTAATAGAGGACATATATAACTCAACTAGGATAAAAGATAGATAATATTAACTCTATACAGGGATCGTTAAATTTGAAGAACAGGCATCGACAAGGATCAAGTTGCTGAAAGCATTTCATTAACATGATCAAGCCTCAGTGACAAAATAAGATGTACAGATGATTCAGTTGAAGGGCCAAAAGATTCTAGATATAAAATTTTTATGGTTGCACAATTCTTAGCAGTGTTCTTAAAGACATGATACGAAGACCATGAGTGAATGTTAGTCGTCTGTGAACCAGACCAGTTGCACTAGGCGTCAACACTTCACAAAGGAATCGAAGTATCTAACTCAGAAAAACTGTTAAGAGGTATGATTGAGTTTAAAGCAGTATTGATATCCTCCATTTTGGAAGCTGCATATTTAAGGATGTCAAATTAAGAGGAAAATGAATAGTATCCAAAATCACTATTCATATGAATAGTAACCGAAATCACTATTCACATGAATAGTAACTGAAATCACTATTCACATGAATAGTACTATTCATATGAATAGTAACCGAAATTACTATTCATGAATAGTACCCAAAAGTACTATTCAATTAGGTGGGGCCCACACAAATATAAAATTCAAAGTTTTGTCAGAAAGTTTTTTTTGTTGAATTTTAAGGTTTGAAGGTTGAAGAAGCAGGAGGCGGCGGAAGCAATAAACGTCAGCAGTTACGTTAATTTAGCTGCATAGTAACTTTCTAAAATCTATAAATAGGCTTGTTGTATTTCATTTCAAAATACACCTCAACACCCAACTCTCTCTTCTCTCCCTTATATCTTCTCTGTGTAAGCTGCTAGACAGTCCATCTAGTAGGAAAGCCGGCTTAGCCCACTTTCAGGAAGTGTCGGGTAGAAGGTCCTCGTGCTTAAACTATCCTTAGGAGTGTTCTAGTTTTGAAGCTAATCCATTGGATTAGAAGTTGTAACACCCCTTCGGGTTTATTATCAATAAAGATATATTCCTGAAATTGTGTTTCGTTATTTTTGATTTCAAGATCCGAAAAATTGTTATTCGCAAAAATCTTGAAAATCGAAATATTTTGGTAGTATCGTATTCAACCCCCCCTTCTACGATACTTCGGGACCTAACAATTGGTATCAAGAGCAATATTCTAACATACAAGAAGTCTAAAGATCAAAACCATGGGAAGGAAGGATACAGGTATGAAGATTCCAATGCTTGACAATGATAATTACTTTCACTGGAAAGTAAAGATGCACCTCCATCTCTCAGCCATTATTGAAGGCTATGTAGATTGCATAGAGAAAGGACCTCATATTCCAATGAAGGCCAACTCTGGGATTGGTCAAGATGCTGCCACTATAGCTGCTGGAAGGCCTATTCCAAAGAATCAAGCTGAGTACACAGATGAAGACTTGGAGGAGATTCACAAAGATAAGAAGGCTATGAACATCCTATTCAATGGCATCGACCAAGATATGTTTGATTGTGTTATAAACTGCACCACTGCCAAGCAAGTGTGGGACACTATTCAAACAATCTGTGAAGGAACTGAGCAAGTCAGAGAAAATAAAATGCAGCTCCTAATACAACAATATGAGCATTTTCACTACTCCTCTGGTGAAAATCTAACAGACATATTCAGTAGATTTCAAAAGTTACTGAATGGTCTAAAGTTGTATGGGAGAAAATATGAAACCAAGGATTCCAACCTAAAGTTTCTGAGATCTCTTCCTAAGGAATGGAAGCCAGTGACAGTCTCGTTGAGGAACTCTCAGGACTACAAAGAATTTACACTTGAGAGACTGTATGGCATCCTGAAGACCTATGAGCTTGAAATGCAGCAAGATGAAGAAGTGGAGAAAATCCAGAAGAAAGGTGGATCTGTTGCCTTGGTGGCCAATATTCCAACAATCCAAGGTGGTGGAAGAATGAAGAGTGTAGAAGCCATACTAAGTTCAAAAACTTGTGAAGGTGAAGCTGAAACTAGCAAAGGTAAAAGCAAGATGATTGAAGAACCTGATGCATTAAGTGAGGATGAAGCTGAAGATCTAGATGAGTATTTGGCATTTCTGTCAAAGAGATTTTCGAAGCTAAGATTCAGGAAGAATCCAGCAGGAATCGGGCAATTCAAGAAAAGCTATCAACCGAACAAGGATGTGGTTGAAAGATCAAAGATCAAATGCTATAGCTGTGGAATTGCTGGTCACTTTGCCAATGAATGCAGGAAATCCCAAGCTGAGAAAGAAAAGAAGCAGTTTGAAACTGTTGATTACAAGAAGAAATTTTTTGATCTTCTCAAGCAACAAGGGAGAGCATTCGTGTCAAAAGATAGTGACTGGGCTGCTGGAGGTGACTCAGATGCAGAAGAGGAGTTTGTCAATCTTGCACTCATGGCAAACGAAACTGATGAAGAGGCTAGTTCAGCAAGCAACCAGGTATACTCTACAAACCTAACTGAACTTTCCAAAGATGAATGTGATAATGTTGTTAATGAAATGTCTAATGAATTGTATAACATGCATGTCACATTAAAATCGCTTAACAAGGAGAACAAAAAGATTAAAGATCTTAATGCTAAGATAGGTGATAGGAATACTCTGTTAGAAACTCAACTAATTGATTTTGAAACAATGAAAAGAAATTTCCAGGATGCTAAGAATGAGTTACTTGAGGCTCTGAAAAGAGAAGAGTGTTTAATAAAACAGTTAAAAGAGGAACAAGACTTAATTGCTAAGTGGAAGGGATCAAAGACTAAAACTGAAGAAATTTATAGTAAAAAAGGAGTTGATTCTTTTCATAAATTAGCAGAAGTTAAGTTAGATGTTGATAGGGAAGTTGCTTCAGACAGTGAAAAAGAATGTTCTTTGAGACTTAAGCCTGTTAGCAAAGCAACTTTAACTAAATTGAATAAAAAGTACGGGCCTGTCAATAAGAACTTTGTTAATGGAGAGTGTAGCAAAACCAAGTTAGTTGAACAAGGAAACATAGGCAACTTGTCAATCAAGAAATTGAAGGATAAGTTAGAAAAGACTGAACCTAAGGCTAAGGCTAATAAGAAGAATAGAAATGGCAAGGTAGGAATTAACAAACATAGTAATTACACACCTGATAAATATGTTCCTCGAAAGGAATGTGTGAACTGTGGTAGTGTTAATCATTTATTTATCAACTGTAAATCTGTTAAAAATGCTTCTGTGCCTAGTATGCCTAAGTCAGTACCTATGCCTGCTATGAATGTTATGCCAAACATGCTTGTCCAGCCTGCTCATGCATCTAGTCATCATGCTAACATGCCATTCATGTATAATCCATATTACAATGCTTTTAATATGCCTCAGTTGCAACCAGTGAATTTCATTCTCTGGATTTTGTTTGTTTTATTTGATTATCTGCAGGATTATTCTGGAGATATCACTGTAGCATAATTAAATAAATATTTTATTGACATATATCAATTAATGATATTTTGTTAATCTTATGTCTATTTAATTGTAGATTTATTATTGTGTATTAATTCTTAATTTACTGCGTGATTATATTTAAATCCATAATAATTAGAAGTATTAAATATGTGTATATGTGTATAGGCTGATAGGTCGGCTGACAGGTTTTGGTGATAAGATGTTAGCCTCTATTGTTGAATTCATGAAATGTGGCTACCTAACATGGTTGACAATTTACCACTTGTTGTAGAGAGTTTGAATTCTTTAAATAAAACCTATCACTATTTCACCTAACCCACTGAACCTTGAAACCTTATAAATGATGAGTTTTTGTTTGTGTTTAATATCATCATTTTTCAGATATACAGAGCATATACACACAATTGCTGAATATTTCGAGCTTTGATCGGAAAGATCTCTCTATCTAGCTGGGGGTTTTTATATCGGATTTCATATTCTTGCTTTATACATCATCCTTTATAAAAACTAACCCTTGTTTTTGAATTTCCTCAAAGTTTTGAAAATGGCATTGCAGGGAAGTTTTTTTATTGCTAAAGCTAATCCTACTTCCATTCAGCAAATCGAAACCATCTATGATGAGCAATTTCGGGCTTGGGCACAATTTCTGAATGAACATTCATTAATTCGCTATGCTTTAGTTACACCAGTACAGCTTAACCATGATGCATTACGTGAACTATATGTTAGTGTAGGTGCCCTAGAGGCAATACATTGTTTCTTTGAATAAACCTTTATGTCATTTGATCATTAAATAAACGTATTTCTTATGACTTTAATTACTGCGATATATTTGTTAGCATAGTAAATGTCCTTAGAATCATGATACACATTATATAGTTTAAGTACATGACTTGAACTTGAGATTATATAATATATCATATTCTTAAAAGGTCCCTGGTCGAGTATTATTATTATAGGACAATAACAATACATAAACAGACTAGTATGTTGTTTGACAGATAACGACATCTCATTGGTTATAAGTATGGAGATACTAAAGTCAATACATAGGTACATGTAGGAGTACATGGTACTGGACAGACCCACGGTGAGATTCTTCATGTTTAATAAAGTCAAAAGAAAGACTCACAGTGATAATGGTGTAATGATCCTTTGACTTGAGATCATTATATTTCTATACGAGGATTAATATACTTTGACTACATTAAAATTTACCTTTGACCGGGTGATGATAAAAGTGGACATCGGGTATATCATGAGTCGCATGAGAAATATGAATGATAGATAAAGGATTTAACCCTCCTATAATTAGGAGAGATATTATTGGCCTCTTGATTTGAGTGAGACAATAAAATGCATGGTCGTGCTCAAATAATGATTTGTTTTTAATAGTCTACTCATTGATCAAGTAAACCCGGATTAAATGTTGAAGAGGATGACTAAACACATGCCTCGAGTTTAATCTATAATATTTGGTTAAAGGGATTATATTACACGGAAACATTAATCACGAAAGGTTTTATCGAATCACGATTTAATTATTGTTTAATTGGGTAACAATGATGTATTACTAGATACCGCTCATTGTTTATAGTTTTATTGGAGAATAAAATTATTGCCAATTAAATAATAGCCTATAGGGTCACACACATTGAGCACTTAAAGGAATAATTAATTTAAATTATGGATTTAAATTAATTGGTGATTATTTGAATTTTATTATGTTAATTAAGTGAGACTTAATTAATTGAGATAATATATAAATTCGAATTAGAGGAGTATTTCTGCCCATAATAATTAAGTGTGACTTAGTTATTAATTAAATAATAGAATTTCGTTTTATTATTTAATCCTATACCTAAAAGGGTTGGGCTTTTGCTGTTGAGAGCCTATTAACTAGTCATTATAAATAGATAATGATAGGTTAAGAGTGGTTCACGTTTTTGTGAAAAACCCTAGAGAAGGCAGCAAGAAAAGGCAGAAATCGAATCATCAATAAGGAGGCTAGTACATCCATTCCGCAGTCAAGTTCGTCAGTCGTTCTTGAAGGTGTTCGTGTGGATACCATAGAGGTGTTTTCCGAGAGGTAGACACAAGTCGTGAAAGCTAGGATCTCCGTTGAGTTCGTGAAAGTAAAGCTTTTAAAAGGTATGATTCGTAATCTCCATAATCTGTCCATAATTATACATGGATCCTTGTTTGGGTTTCGAAAATTTATTGTTTTATTTACGTTTATCCGCTGTGTTTTATGCCTCGGAACCCAACACTATATTGCAGTGCGGTTAACACTTCTGGACAGGACGGGTGTGCATTCACATATCGACTATTTGGTAGGTCGATTAGGGTCACTGAACGAGATGTTAATCGAATTCTTCATTTTCCTATGGAAAATCTCATTTCTGATCCTACACCTGAACAGATTGAAATGTTCTTTCGTTTTGTAAGGTACCAAGATGGCAATTTCAATACTGGAAATATCTCTAGAACATTTCTAACCCAGTACTGTAATTTCTTCTTTCACATTCTTGGCCATGTTTTTTCCTCTGATAGAACGAATCTAGATCGGATACCTGAATTTATTCAAAAAATAGGGTATGCGATTGCGTGTTTAATGTATTCGATGCATGTTATACGAATCTGCCATGAAACAATTATGAGATATGTCGTTTATAATATGTTATATCGTTCATATATGATTCTGTTATGTTGAATATTATGATATAATGATACAAGCATGTTTACAATCTGTCATGACTGATAAGTATACGATTTTTGTATGTTATGCATGTTGTCTGGTTTATATAGTGATATAAACTGTTGGACAGATTGTGTATGGACACGATCTGTAAATTGGGATACGATTTGAATGTATATGATACATGCTTCCAGAACTGTATAAGATGCAGTGGCGGCAGAGGCTAAAAGATATGATCTTTTGTTAAGAAATTGATGATTTCTTAAGAGGACGAGTCTTCTGGAATTAAAAAAATCCCGAGTTCGAGCTGATCAGTCAGCTCGACCACCGCCTGGGGCTGCCGCCCCCGGACCCCGCCCGGGGGCTGCCGTCCCCGGACCCCCGCAGTGTTTGTTTATATGTTCTTAATTGTTTATTTGAGCATGGTGCTGGTTATGGCTTTAAGACCCTTAGTTTAATGGTTTGTGGTTTTATAAATACGACTTGCATGTCATTTTCTTCATTCTTTTAATTGTTTAACCGCGAATGTAACTCGAGTTTTATTATGTAATTACATTAGTATAAGTTGTATTCAATTATTCAATGTAATGTACTTGAAGATTGAAGGACGATCAATGAGGAGAAGCGACCAAGGAGAAAGAGAAGAATGAAGACTTGTAATTGTATTTATATTTATCCACCATAGATTGACCTTGATCCTTTCATTAGCTTGAAAAGGATCATTTAGGATAAAGGCCATAACCAAGCACGTTTACTTACTGCACTTTACATATATATGAATGTATGCGATATATAATGTATGTGTAGAGATAAAGATGCATGTTTGATTAGATTAATCATGTATGTATTAGATACATCACCCATGCCATGCCTGCTTAAACAAGTTAAAATCTGTAACGATTCGAGATTTTAAAATTAAACATAACGATAATGAGATTTCTGTGTTTACGAAACACGGAATTAAATACGAATTTTCAATTATTTCGATATGGGGAGATTTTGTCAAAAACGGGTTTTACCTGTAAGGAAGTTGGGTATTAAGCGAGGCCACTTGTGACTCCTCCAACAACCTGGAAATCAAACTATTGGTGAATATTGATTTGAAGTATTTAATTCAAGGAAAAAAAATGGGAATCTCTTTATGATGGGATCATGGTCGTTTTTAATTCTAAACCCCTTAACAAAATATTAAGTTTTAATCAGATGCTTTCCAATGATGAACACTCATCGAATCCTAGATCGATAAGGGGAAGGGCTGTCGGTGGCAGGGGACTCCTGTCTATCGTGGTGAGATGCGACGAATATAAACGGTTATATTCGGCCGTTGTATCATTGGGTCTAACTTAATTGAGTCGTCATAATATGGTGGAAATAAACGGTTATATTCAACTATTATGAACTTAGATGTATAGAGTTTGGTTGAAAATCTATTTGATAGATAAGATTAATCATTGATCACCAAACTATCCAAGAATTATATATGATATAATTGACAACTGTTGTCTACCTAAATAATCATGTTTTAAGGACTACCAGTGGTTGACTTAGGACATGACGAAATATGGATCTTGGCTCACTAGAAAGATTTATGGGATATTCTTTCCGAATTAATAGTAAGGGCTATTGATTTGATAAAAATAGTGGGAGATATATTATGAATATATATCATAATCATTTGAACATAATAATTTATAAATTCATACAATCTAATGTTTATTTTGTGCTTTTATCATTGTAGATACTAAGTAATGGCAAACAACACAAACACACTATCCGTACGATCAATCCTTGAGAAGGACAAGCTGACAGGAGGAAACAACTTCCTAGACTGGCAGAGGAATTTGAGGATTGTCCTCAGGCAGGAGCGTAAGCTTCATTGCATTGATATCCCTCCGCCAGGTCCCCTTCCCGAGGGCGCTACTGCTGAGGAAATAGCGGCCCACGCAAGGGATGAGAATGATGCAAATGATGTTGCATGTCTTATGTTGGCAACTATTAGTGCTGAGCTTCAAAGACAGCATGTGCATATGGATGCATATACTATCAATGAGCACTTGCAAAGCATGTTTGTAAGCCAAACTCGTCAAGAAAGGTTCAACACGAGTAAGTCACTCTTTAATTGCAAACAAAGGGCAAGGGAATTAGTTGGCCCACATGTTCTGAAGATGATTGGTTACATTGAGTACCTTGCTACTTTGGGTTTCCCGATTGCTGCGAAAACTGGTATTGACCTAATCATGAATTCTTTGAATAACAAATTCACTCAGTTTGTTGTGAACTACAATATGAATGAATTTGACAAAACACCTACTGAATTGTTGCATATGTTGAGAACATATGAGACCGACATGAAGACAGCTGAACCCGCTCCCATACTGATGGTGGGCAATAAAGGTAAGGCCAAGGGGAAGGGCAAGTGGAAGGCTAAGAAGAAGACTGGATCTGATTCTACACCCAAGCCAAAGTCAGTCCCAAACAGGCTTTAAAGCCTAAAGGTGGGGTTGCTAAGGGTGAATGTCACTACTGTAAGAAAACTGGTCACTGGAAGAGAAACTGTCCTGTTTACTTCGAGGATCTGAAGAAAATGAAGGCTGTTCAGATTTCTGGATCAGGTATTTATGTTATAGAAGTCAATCTGTCTACTTCTACATCTTGGGTATTCGATACTGGATGTGCTTCTCACATTTGTATAAATGTGCAGGAACTGCAGAGAAGTAGGACTTTGGTAGAGATGTTCAAAAAGCCTGAAGCCCGAAATCTGGCCCGATCCGGCCCGAAAAAAAGCCCGAAAAGCCCGGCCCGAAAAAAGCCCGGCCCGGAGGCCTAAAATGGGCCTCCCATTTTTCACGAAGCCCGGCCCGAAGCCCGAAAAGCCCGGATAAAAGCCTGGCCTTTTTAAAAGCCCGGGCTTTTAAAAATCCCGGATAAAAGCCCGGCCCGAAGCCCGGATAAAGCCCAAAGCCCGGTTAAAGCTCGAAGCCCGGATAAAGCCTGGATAAAGCCCGGATAAAGCCCAGATATAATTTTTTAATTTTTTAATTTTTTTATTTTATTAATGTAACTTATATCTACATTTAATGTGTTTAGTTTGTTTAGTTAGCCTTAGCCCCGATCACAGTTCACATTTAAAGTTATTTTCACCAAATTACCAAAATTTGTATAATTGATGATTCAAGAAAATTAATTTTAGAAATTATGGTACTAATCCTTTTATTTTATTTTTGTAAATAAAACATATCGCAAAATTTGTATTATTTGTTAAAGCTTTTACTTTTTATTTTTTTATCTCCAACCAAATTAATTTTTTATTTTTGGAAAATTTGGAAATATCAATAAATTAGATATTGGCATCCATATGTTTGGATGATTTGTATCGTCGAGAAATATTTTTTAAAAAATAGAAATAACAATTCGTGACAAAGCAGTAGTTACTAAACTAGTTAAATTAGTAGTGTTTAACTAAGTTCTCCAACCAAATTAAAGCTTTACAAAAGACAAGGTTAATTTTCATAAATGAAGGTTATTAAGGTTATTAAGGTTAATTTAATTTGTTGCAGGAGTCTTTTAGCTTATTAAGTACTGGGCACTTCCCTCCCTGATTATGATGAGCTTACTGGTTTGGGCTTGAACCAGCTGACTGCTGCAGAGTGTAGACTGCAATTGAACTACTTAGCCACTTTAATATTCAGATTTAAATTTTTTAGAAGTTGTAATTTGTATTTTTAGTTTTAAGGTTATAAGTTGTAATTTAAATGAGTACTTCATATGTTTGTTCCATTTTTGTTTTCAGTATTCATCATTCATGTTGTAATTTTTAATTAGGACCAGGTTCATTTTTTCATATGTTTGTACACATATTTTACAAAAACAGGCTTTTTTTTAAATTAACCAGGCCCGGATAAAGCCCGGCCTGGCCTGATCCGGCCCGCAGGCTGAAAACAGGCTTCCTATTTACCTAATAGCCCAGCCCGGTTTTTAGAAAAGCCCGGCCCGATTTTTCAGGATTAAATCCCGGATAAAGCCTGGCCCATCAGGCTTTTTGTGCACCTCTAGACTTTGGCTAAGGGAGAAGTGGACCTACGAGTAGGCAATGGAGCAAGAGTTGCTGCTTTAGTTGTAGGAACTTATTATTTATCTTTGACCTCTGGACTTGTTTTAGAACTTGAAGAC
Organism: Saposhnikovia divaricata; assembly: GCA_036435485.1. NCBI lineage: Eukaryota > Viridiplantae > Streptophyta > Magnoliopsida > Apiales > Apiaceae > Saposhnikovia > Saposhnikovia divaricata. The sequence continues at coordinate 57,002,126 of CM071597.1, read as the reverse complement.
TGTTTTTACGTGCCTGCGATTCGCAGAAACATTATTTCTGTTTCTTGTTCGGACAAGAAAGGTTTTTCGTTTACAACAAAGAACAACAGTTGCTCTTTTGCTTTGAATGATTTAACCTATGGTGTTGCGCGTTTGTTTAATGGTTTATATGTTCTTGATTTAGATAATCTTGTCTGTAATATAGAAAACAAACGACTTAAAGTTAATGATTCAAATCAAACATACCTCTGGCATTGTCGTCTAGGCCATATAAATGAGAAACGCATATCCAAATTACGTAAGGATGGATATTTGGATAAGTTTGATTTTGAATCATACCAAGAATGCGAATCTTGTTTGCTTGGTAAGATGACTAAAGCCCCTTTCACTAGTAAAGGTCAAAGGGCCACTCAACTTCTGGAGCTAATACATAGTTGAAGGTAGTGTTTTTCGTAAGTTCGTTCACAGGGAAGGACTATCAATATCGATTTCAAGTATATTATCTCTTACAATCTAGAAGTGTGGAAAATGGGGGGTTTTGAGTTTTGTTGAGGTGTTTTATCAAACACCTTGCATACAATAAATAAATTGCTACAAAAATACAACTAAGTTAATGGCAACTATCAAAATTTACCAACACAATGAGTAAATGAGTAAATGAACACTGGTTGTGTTTAAAAGTCGTTAAACAGTCAAAACTGGCCTTAAAAACACTTCCAGAAGCTATAACCGTTTCAAAATTATTTTTTATAAAATATTTGATCCCTCCATTAGATCCGTCTCAGAAAAACGAATCCAACGATATATTGCACGCCTCAAACGGAGTCTCCGAGCTCCCAGAAAAGGCAAAAGAATAAAAACATTTCACGTGTGTGCTACGCTGACGTCACGCTGACGTCAGCATCTCCCTGATGCGCATTACAGTGATGCGCAACACGTCAGCATCCTACTGATGCGTTTCTCAGGTATGTCGTGAAGGCAGTAACGCATCACCATGATGCGTTACAGAGGATGCAGGCGGTCCCACATTTTTGTCAGTCAGTGTTCAGTTGTTGATTAAAACAGGCCGCCTTTTATTTTTTAATGAGTAACAGCCGTGAATCTTGAATCAGACCAGCCCAACATTTATTCTTTAGTCAAGCCCACATTTTTGAATTCTTTTCAGCCCACTTTTTTAAATATATATTTTCATATATTAGTTTTTAACAGATTATTTTCATAAATTCAAAAACTCTTTAAAAATTCATAATAAATAATCTGTAAACTCAAATAATATAATAAAAATATCCCCACGTTCTACAACACTTGTAGAATTTAATTACAGAATCAATATAATATAAAAAATTAATTTTGAATTAATTCATAATTAATTTGATTATAACCTCCATGAACTTCAAAAATTCATAATAAATCCATACTTACTTCAAAAATTCTCAAATTTTTTCTGTGATCTATATGCATCAAACCTAAGGCTCTGATACCATTGAAGGAATTTCTACATATGCGGAACGTGTATAACAATTTATACGATAGAAATCCTATAAAATCATGCATATATTTCATATTAAAATTTGAGAATATAGAAAAATTACCTGGAGAGCTTTCCAGATCTTCAAAATTAAACCTTGTTCTTCTCCTTGCAATCACTCCTCAGTATGTGGAATGCTCTAATGGTATCCACCAAGAAATTTAATAAAGAAAGAAAAGAGAGAATAATTGGCTAATTTTGTTTAAATTCAAGAAACTCTTTCTTGAACAAGTTTTGTGTTTGCTGGGGTGTCTTCTGAAATCTGAGAATCAAGGCTATTTACAGAGAAACCTTAGGTGTGGTTTCTTGACTTTTAGCATTTTTAGATTAATTAATCTTTATTAATTAATCAATTAATCATTAAAACTCTTTTAATGATTAAAACATGTTTCTCATTGATTTCATTTAAAACAATTCTCTCTATATATTTAATATCTCAGATTAAATATATAATTATTATATTAAGAACTTTTCTTAATATTTATAATTAATTTAATCATATTTGATTAATTATTTAATTATTTATTTCTCAAATAAATACTTATTAGCCAAAATAATTTTTCTTAATCTTCATCAATATTTCTTTTATGGTGTGACCCTTTAGGTTCATAATTATGCCGGTAGTAGAAATAAATAATAATAAACTATTTATTATTATTTATACGAATTACAATTAATTCGTTAAAAATAATTATCGTTATAATTAAATTTATTCTACATCGTGAGTGATATTTTTCAATGTATCGCGACTATCCGGATAATATGAATTCATCGCCAGGAATACAGAACCTATTCAGTGACTGGTTACCGTACAATTAAATACAAGGCATAGATCTCGTGTCAAACCTTTCTAATTTAATCATATTCATTCCTTATTCTTTATGTATAGTTCATGTTAATGCAAATTAGAAACTAATTTCTAATTTCATTCACTCTGGCCAGAGATTCCTGAACTATCATATTAAGAATAGCATAGGATATTCTCTTCCTTTACTGGAAGGGGCAGATCCTTTATTGATCGTTAACTATCTCCATATATAAATTCCAATGCCCAGAATAGAACTTATTAATTGCCCTTGAGACTAAGGACTAAACCAAAGCATTGTTTATTATATACAAGATGACTCTAACAATCTCAAGTCTAAGGATATTTGTACAACCATCACTATATGAACAATTACTGACACGTGAGTAAACTCTATTAATTGTTCAAGTGATCGAGTCATGTTCAGTGAACTCATTCCCCAATGAGCACCTACATACTAACTATAGTGTCATCACACAAATGCCTATGAGAACAGACATCCTTCCGAAGAAGCAAGTATAGTATGTACCGATCTTTACGGATTGACTAACTTCCAATTAGTTATCCTATGATCAGGAACAGTTTAAGTTTAGTGTTATCATCTTCTAGATCTCACTATTATAATCTCATTATAATTCTAGAAGCTTTACTCTAAACTATGGAACATCTGATTTAAAACACTTTAAATAGATAAAGCCCGTATAAAGACAAATATGTCTTTTACTAATAATCATAAAATCTACTAAGATTACAAGAAAGTTCATCCTAACTCATCATCCATGATTGGATTTAGGACACTTCTCTTTCATTTTCAACAATTAAGCATGAGGCACTGAAAGATGAAAAACACAATTAATATCAATAAAACTACATTCGAAACTAACAAAAATGCAAGAGAATAAAGGACAAAATGTGTATAAAATACATATTATCAAATCTTCCCCCACTTAAACTTTGCTAGTCCCGAGAAAACTAAAATTAACATAACCATATAATCCTAACTAGTACCACTTCCGTAGGTGATCACGGTTGCATTTGGCATATGTAACAAGCCCTTGGAACCCCTAGGTAGCCCTAGTGGACGAGTGAGGTCTCGTGAGGGTTTATAGATGATGTACCCATAAAATCACAAAAGCCAATAACACACAAGAAAATAACAATACCTACTAATTAAACTAACTACTACACTCACATGCCCGAGCCGTCTACTTGTAACTAAAATCAAACATATAGAGCTATTCACCTTGTCATCCACTATAACGAGCTAACAACCAATTCAAGAATCAAGATAACACACCTTGTGCAATATGTAACCAAGACATTAAAGATAGAATGAATGCACTTCAATCATGAACACTAGACAAGATGATCACAAAGCATACATGGCCTCGCATTAAGAAGATGAAATTGTATGGTAAAAAATCTCACATCTCTCAATTATGTATCACACAAGTATGGGCTAGAGATTTCACTCAACTCCAAATCTAAATGCATGCGCTCTACTTGACCTTGCATGTCCACCTAAATTCCGGATTGCACCAAAAACAAGGAATTCATAAAATGGGTTGTAATGAGGCTTGGGTGAAGGTGTGAAAATTTAAGTTCAAGGAAGGTGTAAAAGTCTCGCTAGTTGAGTCAAAATGACGCTTACTCGCTTCATCCACCAAATTCTCAAACTAAAGAATGTCTTCACTCATTTAAAATTACAAAACACAACCACATTTACCAAGAAAATTGAAACAAAATAAAGTACAAAGATTTATTGCCCTTTTTTTTCTATTTCTCTTCTTTTTTTTTTTTTTACATCCCCTTTATTATTATTTTTTTAGCAAAGGGAATGCATAACATAAATAAATGCTACAAAGAACTTTGAACCACATCTAGATATACACATCAAACTAGTTCCCACTTACAATAATTAGAATCCTTCCTCTTCACAACTTCTCCAAATTCACATGCTCATCAATCAATTCTTTCCAAGACTCAACTAACTCAACTAGGTCGAGAGTAAAGTATTTGGCTTTGACTCATGTATAAAAGGAGAAAGTGACGAAGAAAAATATGGATATAAGCTTCAAAGGGGTAACTAGGGATTATTTTCATGGTTCACAAGCTAAAAAGGTCAAAAAGGATATCCTAAATAGAATTTCCTTATTATGGTGCATCCATGAATGAAGGTTTAATGCAAGCCCTAGAGCAAAAACACACATAAAGAAGGAGAAACACACAAGCAAAAGAATCATCGTTCAAGGCCTCACAAGGTTTAAGTTGTAATAACATCTTCTCGATTTGATTCCATGCATGCTAAGAGATAATCGTCATATTCACAATTTAATTACAACAATCTTGACTTTTCATGCCATTTCAAGTGTGTGTGTGTGTGTGCAAAAAGGTGCATCAAACTTATAGATTCACATCAAATTGATAATGCTAGACACGAGATGTGAAGAAAACAAGACTACAATCTCACAATGTCATAAATTTCACAAACAAGTAAACACGCTCATGACTAAACTTATTTCCCAAATGCAAACAAAACGAACATCAAATGAAACAAAAGATATTACTAATACTAGCTACATACTATGCTACAAGGATGAACATAAACAATCCTTCCCCCACTTAAAACAAGGCATGTCCTCATGCATGACAAATAAAAATGAGGGAGAAACAATAGTGAAATAAAAATCCCCTAAAAATAAGCAACGAGGATCGGGAGCACCATCATATTTGCCCAAATCCAACTCCGAAATTTGCACGCCAAGAATTGAGCTAATGCCGAGCACCACAATCAACTCAACAAAATAACCGACAAGCCAAAATCCAACACCCCTCAAAGCCCTACAATACACTAATTAAGGAAATAGAAATAATAAAAATATTTATTTTTGTTTTTTTTAAAAATAAAATAAAATAACTAACCAATTAATAAAAAAAATAAAATAAAAATCAAATCAAATTTAAAACTGAAATAATAATAAAAGCAAAAATCAAATTTAAAACTAAAATAAAATAAAATAAAAAATCAAATTTAAAACTAAAAATAAATAAAATAATTACTTAGTTTTAGAAAATTAAAAACTAAAATCAAAATTAAAAAGAATTAAATTTTGTTTTTTGATTTTTTTTGATTTTTTTTTAAAAAAATAAAATAAAATAAATCACTAACCAATTAATTAAAATATCAAAAATCAAAATTTAAAGTAAATTTAAAATTAATTCTTAAATTTATAAAAATTGTTTAGTTTAAAAAAATTAAAAACTTAAAATGAAAATTAAAAATGAAAGAAATAGTGAATAAAAATAAATAAAATAAAATAAAGGAAAACAAAAAGAACTAACTAATTAATAATAAAATCAGAAATCAAAATAATTTATAAAAAAATTTAAGTTTAGAAAATTAAAATTGAAAATCAAAATTAAAATTAAAAAAAATGAATAAAAAGAAATAAAACAAAAAAAATCAAAAACAAAAAACAAAAAATACAAAACAAAAAAAAATAAAAAACAAAAAAAACTAAACTAAACTAAAAAAAGGAAAACAGGGAACGGGGGGCTGCGGCTAAACAGAGGGGGGTTAAAAAAAAGGGGGGAGGAATGGGCGCTGATGGTTTTGAGTTGGTGGAAGGTGATGATGTAGGTGGAAGGTGTGAACGGGGTGAGTTTGGGAAATTGGAGAAAGAAAAGCAGCAGTGGTGGGATTGTGTTGTGGGTTGCTGTGAGGTGGAGAGAAAGGAGGGGTGGAGGAAAATCGATGGGTGGAGGCTGTGATTGCAGGAGGTTGGAGGAGGAGAAGGATTGAGCGAGGAGGAGGGGCGAAGTGGGAGTGGTGTAGTGGTGGTGTAATTGGAATTGAAAGAAGAGCAGCTAGAGTGAGATTGTTGTTGTTGAGAAGGAACGGAAGTGAGGTTGAAGGGGATGGATGATAAGGGAAGAAGTAAGGCAGTGGTGGGTTTGAGGAGGTTGCGCGAATTGAATGTGATAAATGGCGGCTGCGAGGAGGCGATTGGAGATGGAGACGGGTGGAGTTGAAGAACGGAGAAGTTGAGTGATCTTGAGCTGAAAGAAAGAGGAGGAAGGAACGGGGGTTGTGCGTTGGAATTGAAGAACGAAAATGATGGAGAGATCGGAGTTGATAGCCGGCTATAGATTTTGCAGGCGGAGGTTGTGAAGGAATGTGAGATGGGTATGAAGATGCGGAGAAGGAATGTTATTGTTCTGTTTTGAATATTTTTTTTTTAAAAGTTGCACGGGCTGTTCAGCAAGTGGGTGAGAATTTTAAGACCCCCTCATTTTCCACTAAGATTGTGGCAGACGCTGAAAGAAATTTCACGGCCTACTGCACGGTCTGTTGCACTGCTTGCATCCCGTACGACAGCCTGTACAGCCCTTGGGTTGCCTCCCAAAAAGCGCTTTGTTTATTGTCGTTGGCTCGACTTATTTATACAACTATTCTGACTAATGTGGTGAAAAAGCAAATAAATGCACATACCTACGAATCAATAATGAGAATAAGGTGTGCAAATATACCTTTGATCCATAAAAATATAAAAATATTTTTAGGACCTTCACATCTTCAAGAGACTTTGAAAAACCAAAATAGCTAGAAAAATCGTCAGAATAATCATTATAAGCACGGCTCAAAAATTGCTCCCAAATTGGATCCTTATACACCTAAGCAAAAATTTCAATCTCATCAATCCTTAATTCCTTCTCAATTTTAATTGGACATTCATCAATTTTTATCTCATCTACCAATTCATTAAGCTCAAAGATATTTTCTAAATTTGGTAGATCCTCAACTACATCCAATTTATCATTGTTAAGCCTAGGGCAATCATCAACTAAACAAGCAAATTCATCATGCACAACATTTTCATCAATTACAAAACAAGAATCGTGATTAGCAGGAGAATTGACCTCCTCTAATCGATTCACGGTTTCGGCTAGTTGACTCATTTGCTTTTCTAAGTTGGATATGCTTTGAGAAGTTATCTTTTCCAAGTTGGATATACTTTGAAAAGTGATGTTTTGAAATTGGAGGTTGTTTTCCGCCATTTGCTTCATCATCTCCTCTAATGATGATAAGGAAGATGAAGAAGGCCCTTGATGGCATTGGGAATTATATTGCGGATCATAACATTGATTTTCAAAAGCATATGAATAATCGATGCTAGGAGGGTAAGGAGCATAGCATGAGTTCGTAGAATAGAAAGAATTCACCTGATACGAATTTAAATTCTGAAAAGGATTAAAATCTTGATATCGTTCTTGATCGTGGGTGAAATCTTGAGCGTTATTCCAACCAAAATAATTCTCCATTTTCTCCTGAAAGAGTTAGCTCATGTCTATATCCAATAAACATGTAGACACGCCAATAAAAAAACAAAGAAAGAAAGAAGAAATTATATACAAAGATAAAATCTAAAATATAAGAAACAATAAACTCAAAATTAATATTGTTGCCTTCCCCGGCAGTGGCACCAATTTGAAGGTAGTGTTTTTCGTAAGTTCGTTCACAGGGAAGGACTATCAATATCGATTTCAAGTATATTATCTCTTACAATCTAGAAGTGTGGAAAATGGGGGGTTTTGAGTTTGGTTGAGGTGTTTTATCAAACACCTTGCATTCAATAAATAAATTGCTACAAAAATACAACTAAGTTAATGGCAACTATCCAAATTTACCAACACAATGAGTAAATGAGCAAGATAAGAGATATACTTGACCCAAGGATATATCAAATCAAGCACTTCAACCCAACAAGCAAAATATATCCAACTCTACCTAACCAAGATAATTGGTGAAGCACACAATCACTTATTTCTCTTCTAAAAACACTAATTTAGTGAAGCACATAAATTAGCTCTCTTGATAATAGCTACCAATAATGAAGCACTACTAGTATAACCAAATCAAGGAATTAAACAAAGAGAGGCTAGGACAAATCCAAGTATGGGAAGCTCAACCTAGGTATTTGTACTTGAATCTTGAAGTTTAGGCACACCAAACCTTGTGCTACTACAATGAATGTACTAACAATTACGGATTAGCACAAACAATTAGCAATTAAAATTACAAGAAGAGCAAGATGAAGCAACTTACAAATCTCCAAGCAAAATCATAAACAATACAACACAAGTATTCAAGATAGAGTGAAATAAATCTTACTTAAATTGAATGGGTTTAGTACAAGAGATGCTTCCTTGAGCCAAATAAATGGAGTTAGTTACTCATAATCAATGCTAGATTACAAGGAATTAATGTCTACTCTCTATTTCCTACTAACCCTAATTGTGTTCTTGAAGAGGCCAAGAAGAGAGGAAAAATAAGATGTGTTAGAAGTGAGTTTAGGTTAAGAGAGATGTTAGATAAGGTTGTGTTTGGTTACATCTCTTTTCAAAACACAGCAGGGGTCGTACGGCCTGTCGAACGGCTGTACAGTAACCCGTACAGAAAAACTGCTCCTTTGAATGGCCTGTCGAACGGCCGTACAGCAGCCCGTGCGGGAGAAAATCTTCAAGATAATACATTAAACACCTCCCGACATCGCGAGCTTGCATCTTCTAACTTCCCTCTTGAATAATCTTCGCTTTCAAGCCCAAAATAATCCATCTTTTCAACAATTAAGCATGAATCACTGAAAGATGAAAAACACAATTAATATCAATAAAACTACATTCGAAACTAACAAAAATGCAAGAGAATAAAGGACAAAATGTGTATAAAATACACATTATCAATAGTGATGTATGTGGCCCAATGCGTGTGATGGCTAGAGGAGGATACTACTACTTCATAACATTTACTGATGATTACAGTAGATATGGATATGTATATCTTATGAAGAACAAATCCGATTCTTTTGAAAAGTTCAAAGAATACAAGGCTGAAGTAGAGAAGCAAATTGGCGGTGGTGTAAGTATTAAGATCTTACGATCCGATCGTGGGGGTGAATACTTAAGCATCGAATTTAAAGAGTATTTAAAGGAGTGTGGTATTGTATCACAACTCACTCCGCCAGGTACACCTCAATGGAATGGAGTTTCAGAGAGGAGAAATCGCACCTTGTTGGACATGGTGCGATCGATGATGAGTCATGCAGATCTTCCAATAAGTTTCTGGGGTTATGCTCTAGAAACAATGGCTTTCACACTTAACCATGTTCCTACTAAGAAGGTTCAAAAGACTCCATATGAGATATGGGAGGAGAAACGGTCAGGCATGAGCTTTATGAAAGTTTGGGGATGCAAGTCCTTTGTGAAACGTCAAGTATCTGACAAGCTTGGACCTAAATCCGAAGAGTGCAATTTTGTGGGATACCCTAAAGAAACAAAGGCGTATTATTTTTATAGTCCTTCTGAGAAGAAAGTGTTTATTGCTCGAGATGCTGTCTTCATGGAAAGAGATTTTGTTTCCAAAAGAAACAGTGGGAGAACTATAGATCTCAATGAAGATCGAGAATCATAAAACAACATTGAACCTGAAGTAGAACAAGAGCAGGATGATGATAATGCTCAACAAATACAGGTTGTTCATAGATCTGGTAGAATTCGCCATGAGCCAGAGATATATGGATTTCTCTTAACTCAATGTGGTGATTTGATGCTCATAGATGAAGATGAGCCTCTTACATACCAAGATGCTATGAATAGTCCAGACTCTAAAAGATGGCTTGAAGCCATGAAATCCGAGATGGATTCCATGTACGAAAACCAAGTATGGACTTTGGTTGATCCACCTGAAGGGGTAAAACCCGTAGGGTGCAAATGGGTTTTCAAGAAGAAAACTGACATGGATGGAAATGTTCAGACCTATAAAGCAAGGCTGGTAGCAAAAGGTTTCAAACAAATTCATGGTATTGACTATGATGAAACTTTCTCACCAGTGGTTATGGTCAAGTCCATAAGGATTTTGCTTGCCATTGCAGCATTCCATGATTATGAAATCTGGCAAATGGATGTCAAAACATCCTTCCTTAATGGAAGCCTTGAAGAGGATGTGTACATGACACAACCTGAAGGTTTTGTCGATCCAAGGAATGTTGGCAAGGTATGTAAATTACGTCGATCCATTTATGGATTGAAGCAAGCATCTAGGAATGGAATATTCGTTTTGATGAAACAGTCAAAGAGTATGGCTTTGTTCAAAACGAAGATGAACCTTATGTTTACAGGAAGGTTAGTGGGAGCCATGTGGCATTCATAGTACTATATGTTGATGATATACTACTAATGGGGAATGACATACCTTCTCTAAAGGCTGTTAAGACTTGGTTAGGGAGCAACTTCTCTATGAAAGACTTAGGAGAGGCAACCTACATTCTAGGAATGAGGATCTATAGAGATAGATCTAGAAGGATGACCGGTCTAAGTCAGAGCACATACATTGATAAGGTTTTGCATCGTTTTGGTATGCAAAATGAAAAAAGGGGATATGTCCCCGTGTCTCAAGGGATAACGATCTCTAAAGACCAGTGTCCGAAATCATTGGATGAGAAGGACCACATGAGTAAAGTTCCATATGCCTCAGCAATTGGATCTATCATGTATGCAATGGTATGTACTCGCCTAGATGTTTCGTATGCTTTGAGCATGACGAGCAGATACCAGTCTAATCCAGGTGAAGGTCACTGGACGGCAGTCAAGAATATTCTAAAGTACCTGAAAAGGACTAAAGATTCATTCTTGGTGTATGGAGGAGAGGAGAAACTGGTTGTAAAAGGTTATACCGATGCAAGTTTCCAAACAGACAGGGATGATACTGTATCACAGTCTGGTTTTGTGTTTTGTTTAAACGGAGGTGCTGTAAGCTGGAAGAGTTCAAAGCAAGAAACATTGGCTGATTCTACAATGGAGGCTGGGTACATTGCATCTTGTGAAACAGCTAAGGAGGCTGTTTGGATTCGAAAATTCATTACTGATTTGGGAGTGGTTCCATCGATCGCAGATCCCATTGATCTATACTGCGATAATAATGGAGCCATTGCACAGGCTAAAGAACCTAGATCACACTCCCGATCTAAACATATACTCAGGAGATTTCACCTTATTCGAGAGATTAATGAAAGGGGTGACATACACATATGTAAAGTGCACACAAATGATAACATTGCAGACCCACTGACCAAAGGATTGTCGCAGCAGAAGCACGATGGTCATACTAGTTCCATGGGTATTACATACATGGGTGATTGGCTCTAGTGCAAGTGGGAGATTGTTAGTGTAGGTGCCCTAGAGTCAATACATTGTTTCTTTGAATAAACCTTTATGTCATTTGATCATTCAATAAACGTATTTATTATGACTTTAATTACTGCGATATATTTGTTAACATAATAAATGTCCTTAGAATCATGATACACATTATATAGTTTAAGTACATGACTTGAACTTGAGATTATATAATATATCATATTCTTAAAAGGTCCCTGGTCGAGTATTAATATTATAGGACAATAATAATACATAAATAGACTAGTATGCTGTTTGACAGATAACCACATCTCATTGGTTATAAGTATGGAGATACTAAAGTCAATACGTAGGTACATGTAGGAGTACATGGTACTAGACAGACCCACAGTGAGATTCTTCATGTTTAATAAAATCAGAAGAAAGACTCACAGTGATAATGATGTAATGATCCTTTGACTTGAGATCATTATATTTCTATACGAGGATTAATATATTTTGACTACATTAAAAGTTACCTTTGACCGGGTGATGATAAAAGTGGACATCGGGTATATCATGAGTCGCATGAGAAATATGAATGATAGATAAAGGATTTAACCCTCCTATAATTAGGAGAGATGTTATTGGCCTCTTGATTGAGTGAGACTATAAAATGCATGGCCGTGCTCAAATAATGATTTGTTTTTAATAGTCTACTCATTGATCAAGTAAACCCGGATTAAATGTTGAAGAGGATGACTAAACACATGCCTCGAGTTTAATCTATAATATTTGGTTAAAGGGATTATATTACACGGAAACATTAATCACGAAAGGTTTTATCGAATCACGATTTAATTATTGTTTAATTGGGTAACAATGATGTATTACTAGATACCGCTCATTGTTTATAGTTTTATTGGAGAATAAAATTATTGCCAATTAAATAATAGCCTATAGGGTCACACACATTGAGCACTTAAAGGAATAATTAATTTAAATTATGGATTTAAATTAATTGGTGATTATTTGAATTTTATTATGTTAATTAAGTGAGACTTAATTAATTGAGATAATATATAAATTCGAATTAGAGGAGTATTTCTGCCCATAATAATTAAGTGTAACTTAGTTATTAATTAAATAATAGAATTTCATTTTATTATTTAATCCTATACCTAAAAGGGTTGGGCTTTTGCTGTTGAGGGCCTATTAACCAGTCATTATAAATAGATAATGATAGGTTAAGAGTGGTTCACGTTTTTGTGAAAAACCCTAGAGAAGGCAGCAAGAAAAGGCAGAAATCGAATCATCAATAAGGAGGCTAGTACATCCATTCCGCAGTCAAGTTCGTGAGTCGTTCTTGAAGGTGTTCGTGTGGATACCAAAGAGGTGTTTTCCGAGAGGTAGACACAAGTCGTGAAAGCTAGGATCTCCATTGAGTTCGTGAAAGTAAAGCTTTTAAAAGGTATGATTCGTAATCTCCATAATTATACATGGATCCTGGTTTGGGTTTCGAAAATTTATTGTTTTATATACGTTTATCCGCTGTGTTTTATGCCTCGGAACCCAACACTATATTGCAGTGCGGTTAACACTTCTGGACAGGACGGGTGTGCATTCACATATCGACTGTTTGGTAGGTCGATTAGGGTCACTGAACGAGATGTTAATCGAATTCTTCATTTTCCTATGGAAAATCTCGTTTCTGATCCTACACCTGAACAGATTGAAATGTTCTTTCTTTTTGTAAGGTACCAAGATTGCAATTTCAATACTGGTAATATCTCTAGAACATTTCTAACCCAGTACTGGAATTTCTTCTTTCACATTCTTGGCCATGTTTTTTCCTCAGATAGAACGAATCTAGATCGGATACCTGAATTTATTTAAAAAAAATAGGGTATGCGGTTGCCAATAATTTGAGGATCAATTTTGGAAAAATAGTGCTTGGTCAAATCATTTTAAAGATGAAACACTTGGGAACAAGAGATGTTCAGACTCAAAACGTCAAATGTCTATATCCATGGTTTCTACAGCTAATATTAAATGATTTTTTGAATGATGAAGACAGGGTACAATCGGAAAATGGTCGAAAGGTGGAATGTTCTTACATGAAGACAAATGTAATTTATTACGTAAGCAAAAAGAACTATACGGATGTGCCTACAGTCCTAACTGAATATCTAAAGACTGTCCCACTTCCGTTGTTACCAAGACCAGTGAGAGCAGGTATACGACAAGGTAATATTTCAATCCCTGCTATCTCAACGTCTGTATTCCCTATTGTATCACAGGAAATACAGTTCCTACAGCCCCTGGTGGCCATCTTACCCGACCAAGAGCAGGAAATCCCACCGACTCTAACACAGGTCGAAGAGCCCATTCTACAAATAAAAACACAAACAGAACAAACTCCTACACCTCAATTGTCACTTAAACGACCAGTCATCCACATTATTGAGGGAGATAGTGCCTCAGCAGCACCACATAAGGAGTTAGTTACATCAACCGCTCTACCTCATTCTAAACGGAGTAAACCCAATGAACCTGAGGTAACGGCAACTGTTAGTAAAACAATTCTTTCTTATCCAATGAGTGACAATGTAAATAAGGCTGAATTGACGGGAGCAACTATCTTGAGTTCCATTTCACGGAACATAAGAGTGGTTGATGATCTTTCTAAAGATCAAATGCCTTCACAGGCATCCGAGGTGGAATTACCTACCTCAATAACTGCTGGTGAATCTTCCATTTTACGGAAAGATCCATCGGTAGGAGGTTCTTTTATGAACCAAGTGTCTTCACAGACGTACGAGGGAAACTTGGGTTTTGTGCCATTTAATCGATTCAAGTTTAACCTCCCAGATGGAAAATCTCTGGATCTCTTTCGAGATTTACCATTCTTTACCAGTGGTCGGCAACTCGCTTCACGCGAGGACGGAAGCTCACGAACTTTCACTATACCATCCGTGACCTCTGAAAAAGGGGCTAGGATGATTTCATTTGCAGGTACACATATCGGTGGAAGCTCTGGAGGAGAATGGAGAGAAACACGAACAGAACATGTAATGTGTAACCCAAACCACTAAACCGAGTGAATATAGAGTGTTGAGTGAAACACCTGCAGAACGTATGAGTGAGCAACCTACTCAATCACATGCACCTGTAACCAGAAAGGAATACATCAAACTCCTTACACGGGTCCAAACAATGGAGAAAGAGTTGTCAAATATCTGTAAGTCCATTGCAGAAATCAAAAATTTGTAACTTATTCAACATGATGCATTACAGGTTCAGTTAAGTTCCATGGCATTCTAGTTTAGTCATGCAATTAATTCCTTGGCAAAACCATCTTCGTCTAATTTACCAACTCCACATCCTACTACTCTGGAGGATAACCCAACTGAGGGGGAGAAGTTGGATGATCAAGAAAAATCAACTAGGCGTAACGGTAAGGAAAAGGTTGTTGACACGGAATTAACTTTATTTTGGGAAATGAAAAGCTAGTGTGAGTATTAGTGGAAAGAAAGCAAGGCAAAATTGAAGATATGTTCAGTCTAGAGGAATAATTTATCTTGCACTTGTTAAATTTTAGAAATCTGGAAAATGTATATATGATCCAGAATGCGCTTTAATATTATTTATCTTTGTAGTTCATTTTTTGTTGTATCAGTTGAGTTATCCTCTAGGAATTTGTTAGGTCCGATACGATTGTAAAAGGGGGGGTTGAATACAATCTATACCATTTTATCGAAATTTGTTCTTTAAATAAAATTTAACTTAAACAAATTTGAGCGGAATAATACAACACAAATTTCAAGTTGAATATAACAATATATTAACTTGATGGGTGTTACAAAATCAATCCAAATGATTATCAAGTAATTAATAACTAATTAGAAAATTCGACATGAACTTTTCTAATTTAGTTAATTAAAATCAAGATATCAAGTTGTGAACTAGGAAACTTAATTCGCTAGTATTACAAGAACCACACATAAACAAGTTCCAACGGATAGAATATTACAAAAGAGATGAACTTGAATTTCCAGAATTATGTTTGTAAGTGTTCTTGAGCTTGAGAGAGAGAGATATGAGCTGCTGGGATTTTTTAAGAAGTTGTAAGTGAATTGTCTTCTGCCTCTTTGCTGCTTCTGATATTTATATTCCGTCCATAGTCATATTGTGTTGTTTTAATTGATATAACAATCAATTAACACATATATAACATTCGGTATGACTATCCACTGAAAGAAATATGACTGTCCCATTAAATATAACTTTCGGTATGACTATCCATGAACTGAATATGACTGTCCAATAGCCACTTGACTTGAATATAACTTTCGGTATGACTATCCACTGAACTGAATATGACTGTCCAATAGCCACTTGACTTGAATATAACTTTCGGTATAACTATCTCCTTTTGAACTGAATATGACTGTCCAATAATCATTTCCTTTGTATATGACTATCCTTTTGAACTATATATAACAATCGGTATAACTATTCTTAGATAGTTATATTGTTATATATTTTCAGATTATAATTAACTAAATGATTTATATAAATCACTTAATTAATTATTTCTTTTTCAGATTAATTCTTATTTAATTAATCTAATAATTACTTTAACAAATATATTAATTCTGATAGAATTAATTTATTTAATTAAATTAACTATTTGATTTAATTAATTAAAATAGAATTAATACAACTCCTTTTAATAGTCAAAACTTCACTGTGGACCACGTAATTATAATAACGAACATACACTGGATTTTTGTTGACGCTCGATGTACTGTCTGGTTCATGAACGACTAACTCCAATCTCTGTTCTTCATCTTGACATTAAACTGTGGTCTTTTTCTTTTCTTCACTCTCTCCGATCATTCTGAACTGATATTGTTTCTTATCACTTATAGAAACCTCTGTCCTTGAAATAAATCCATGTATTTCAATGCTACACTGATGCTTGATCAGGCAACTGAATCTTCTTCAGTGTAAAACATCAAAACTATAGATTGACTTGTTGATTTTTCTTCTGACAGTTGTCACCTTATGAGATTCCTGTGACAGTTGATATTATTTACTTATTACAAACTACTTTAATTGGATTAGGATCCTCTAACTACAAATAGGCTGAGTCATATGCCTTTCAATCTCCCCCTATTTGTTTGTTAGACAATAACAAGCAAATACCTAGAGGATTCTTCAACTAATCCCAATTAAATAAGTAAAGAATAAAACTTTAAATGCTAAGTAAATAATGAAAAAGTTCTGGTTCATATATAACATTATCCAGATTCAAACAGAAAAGATAAATACAAGATAGATGATCCTCTAGACTGATCACATAGTATAATTATGCTATCTTGTTCTATCTAAGCTCTAAAAATATCACAAGTAGAGCGGTTCTTCAGTTTTCACTTCCTCCAGGTCTGAACTCTCCTTCTTCTTCTTCTTCTTCATTCAGGACTGGTAGGCTTTTATGTAGCTCAACATCAACTAACATTTCTTTCCTTGATGATAGCCTTGTAGGAAGTACCAATGGAATTCCAAGTGATTTCCTCAACTCACCTTTGAATTTTTCATAGTCTTTCACATTGGTTTGAGCATAAGATTTGATATGATCTGCAGTTTCCCGTTTAAGTTGAGAAGTAAATCCATGATTTCTAAGAATGTACTCCACAAATACCAAGTGTTTAGCAGAGTGCTCATACAAATCTTTCGTCTGAAGTTTGACTGTATGTATCACTTCACCCTTAAGAAACTTCACTTGCTTAGGCTCTTCTATCACTTCCGGTCCAGCTCTTTCAGCAAACTCTTTGAACTTTTCATGAAGTAGTATTCCCAACTCAGAGGATTTTCTTACCTTTGGTCTAAGAGCCCAGAGTTCTGTCAAAGATCTGTCATAAAAGAATTGAAGGGACACTCTGAATGTTCCAACATTATGACATTCAACGAAACTTACTAACTCATCGGTTCTTGGTTCAAAAGCAGAAGATATCCTGACGACTTCTGTTTGTAAGGCTTTCACATACCCTTCATGTATTGGATTTGAATTCTTAAACTCATCAAGAATAGCACTTAGCCGACGATCATCATATTCAGACATTTGTGGTGAGTCTATAGCTTTTTGAGCTCGTTCTCACTTGTCACCACTTTTTAATCTGATGTATGTTCTCCTAGCTTGTACCTTAAGTGCATGTTGACGTTGCATTGCTGCAGCTTCCTCTTTTTGAAGTTTTTCTTTATGAGCAATCAAGTCCAATGTCTTTTTAAGCCTATCATCTCTCAATTTTAGTTGAGCTTCTTGTCTGTCAATTTCTGCTTCAGCTTCAAAATCTAGACGTATCTGTTCAGCTTCAGCTTCTGAGTCTATGGGCATTTCATCTTCCCAGTCCCTGAGATCTGGTTCAGGTAATACTTCTCCCATATCTGTGAACTTTAAATCAGCAAACATGGCAATACTATCTGGTTCACCTGTGTAGTAGTAACCTTCAATATCTTCAGGTTCTTCATGCATGTCAGAACTTCCAATTTCTTTCCTCTTCCCCTTATCTCTCCTATCACCTTGATCAGCTCCTTGATCAGATTTAGATTTACTTGAACTTCCTCCATGTCTTGACTTCTCCCCCTTAGTTGATGAATCCTCTACAGAGGGAACAAAATCAGCAGGCTTTGGGTCACGTTCATCACCATCACCTCCTCCATCTTGACCTTCAAAGAACTTTCTTTCTTCTTCTGTTGGAGTGATAGTTCTAGTAATGATGTTATACAAGTGAGTCAACCCTTTTGCTTGAAGTGCATTCTGCCTTTCAATCTGACTAAGTCGATGTTTCGTGGACAAGTGATGTTCATTCATGTTATTCTGAATATCTTCAATCTGATTTGACATTGAAGATATAATGAGATCTTGAGCCACTGTGACATCTCCAGAGTCTTCAATTGCTTGTTGTTGAGTTAGCTTGAGTGCACTGATCTTGTTGTTGAGGATAGTTCTCATGTTATCCATATCAAATCTTAAGTTCTTGTTATCCTCTTCAGCTTGAGCAAGATTTTCTTTCATTTGATCAAGTTGTTCCATAAGAGACAGAGTGTTTGTGTCAGTGTGTGCTCTCACTTCAATAGCTCTCTGAGTATCACTCACCTCACGTGCTAGTGTTTCACTCAGATTTGAAGTAATTCTCACATCACTCCTCTCATAATCCATAGCTGCATCCATTGTACCTGCAGGAGAAATCACCCTAGCCTTCTCTTGGAAGGTCAGTGGTGGTGCAATGGGAGTTCGCAAATCCCTATCAACCTGTGAGAGTTCTTCTGCCGTAACAATGGCAGGCACTGTAACTTGGTCAACTTGCATGAGAGTGTTTTCAGCTTCATTTGAGAAAATGTCTTCCCCCATTGTAAGTAACAAGGGAGTAGTTGATGAACTGAAAGGGTTTACAGTTGACTCAGATGTAGTTTTACTTTTCTTTTGAAAATGCAGAACTGTAGTTTCACTCAGAATATCACTACTCGGATTGTATCGTTTGACTGACAATTTCTTTCTTTGATAGTATTTGGAGAATTTGGATTTAGTATTTGGTGTATTGACCTGGGTTAGAGGTTGTGGTTGTACAGCCCCTTGGTCATTTCTCGCACTTGTTTGACTATCAGAAAGATATTGAGATTGAGTAGAAGTTGAGTCAAATACCTGATCATTTACATTTCCAACATCTTCAGTCTGAATGGGTTGATCCACTTGATAGTGAGGTTCAGGATCAATTAACGGTTCAGGTTCTGGTTGATGTTCAGTAGCTGTGAGTTCTGCTTCAGGTTCTGGAGCTTGTTCAATTGCAAGTAGCTGAGCAACTGGTTGAGCCACAACATTTGGAAAATTTATGAATGTAGACATATATGGTGTTATGACTACTGGAACATGCGCCAGAGTACCAGAAGTATCCAACCTTGTGTAGAACTTCTTATTTGGTTTACCAGACCATTGAACTCGGTCATTTTGAAAAGGAGTAGGCTGATCCGTAGGCATAAGATGATTAAAAATTAATGTCAAAAATCGAGGATAATGACATTTAACCAGTTTACCTTTCTCAAAGTTCTTCCTAGCTTTCTTCACACGATTTATCAAAATAGGCCATAGCAAGTTACCAAAATTGATTCTTCTGTTGTAAGCAATTGAGTAACCAATAGACTGCAACATTCCCGTGATAACAGTGTTGTTACTCTTGGTAGAATTAGCAAAGACCTTTGCAATGATTTCGAAGAATATGTTCCATTCTTGAACCATGTTACTTTTCAGGGGACGCTTAAGATCCAATTGACCTTGATAATTCAGATGTGTGAAGAAATGTGTCAACTCATCAATTGAAGGAGGCTCATTAAATTGTTCAGTAGGCAGTCTCAGAGCAGCATTGAAGACAGATTCATCCACTGTATATGTCTTATCGCTGAAGTTGAAAGAAAATGATCTATTGTCTGAGGCCACCATAGCTGTAGTACACATTCATTTAAGCGGACCAAATTTCATGGGAACATTTGCAGTTATAGCATGACTACAGATATTATGATCGTTCAGAAAAGATATCCACGGTTTGAAACGATCCACCGAGCAATCCTCGGGATTAAAATATCCAATAAAGTTGTGATTAACAATCTCAAAATTATTATAAGGGTCAGCCATTCCAAATCAAATTTTAACCTTAGAGAATCTGCAAAATTCAGCAATTAAACTTATTAATACACAAAATTCGAATAAATAAAAATTCGAATAATCGAATTCTTCACCAAAAATTTTGAAAATTTGAGGCAATGATCTCCATAACATCACAAACACACGTCTATTTTTAGTTTTTACAAAATCACAGTCTTTGTTCTTGAATTACAAATCGAATTTTCGAAATTTTCAAACTCAAAATCTCAAGAACTCGTATAATCCTTACATTTAAACCGTCGTTTTGATGATTATCGACTGGGTAATCGATTAATGTTCTTAGACAGGTGATTACAGCGTGAATCGTGAAGAAAATTGGCCAGAAATTCGACTGTAAACTGTGTGTATCGTGTAAGTATCGATTGTTATATTGGGTGACTTAACACGCCAATGAGAAAAATAATCTAAATATGACTATCTGATATAACTCTCGACTTATATACAAAACAAGTCTAATATGACTATCGGTTGATAGTCATACCGATAGTTATATTACGTATAAACGTAATATGACTATCCTGTACTTAGTCATATAACAGCTTATGGTATTAAAAGACACTAATATGACTATCGAAAAACAAAGAATATTACAATGTAACATTACTATTTTGACAGTCATATTTCGTACAAAACCAACAATATAACTATACACTAATTAGAGTTATATTTACAGAATACAGCAATATAACTATTTAATTACTAATATATATATATATATATATCTATATCTAAAGTTATAACACATTAAACTAAACTAATATAACTATCACAAAATTCGAATATAACAATCAGATGAATTGTTATACCGAGAGTAATATTAACAAAACAACAATTATAACTATCCTAAAATTTAAATATTAACAGGATATTTAGAACTAGCTAATTCTAAAAATGAAACAATTTAATTTCTATCAAAAACCAAGCCAAAAATTAGTAAAATAATTTACACTAAAATTAGCAAACCTAATAAAAATTAAACAAGCGATCATATGTAGTCCTTTTTACGAGATCAAACATTAATAACAAAAGGACAAACATTACAAATTAAAATAAATAAAATATTGAATATATACAAAATTATTTCTGGTGAATTAATAAATATCAATTTTCTAATAAAATAAATTCCATATAGAAAATTATTCAAGAAAAAAATATATAATTTATTAAACACAAAAAAAATAATGAAACTGATTTTAAAATAAAAACATTTTCAGGAAAAATAGATTTCTCATAAACTACAGCTAGTAAAATTCGAGAAAAATATTTTTAAGGAAAATGAATCACTCTAAAATTACAAGAAGTATTTAGAGATGTATAACGAAGATAGTGATAAAACCTTAAGAAGAAACAAACAACATTATAAGTTGATAAAATAATTATACAAGTGATTTCAAATAACAGATATTGTACACAATAATCACTTGAAAATTATTAAAGATCAAACCTCAGATATTAACTAGTTTAATTACTAGGACTATTTAACATACCCAATTCACCAACAAGTCTGGTGAATGTGGATTCGTCAAGAGACTTAGTAAAAATATCTGCTGTTTGTTCTTCCGTAGGTACAAAAAGTAACTCCACGGTACCATTCATGACATGCTCTCTAATAAAATGATACCTGATGTCAATGTGCTTTGTCCTTGTGTGCTGCACAGGATTGTTAGAGATAGCTATGGCACTTGTATTGTCACATAAAATAGGAATTTTATCTAGTACAAAACCATAGTCTCTCAGCTGATTCCTGATCCACAAAATCTGTGCGCAACAACTTCCAGCAGCTATATATTCAGCTTCAGCTGTTGAGTTGGAAACTGTTTGTTGTTTCTTGCTGTACCAGGAAACCAGTCTACCACCTAGGAATTGACAACTCCCAGAGGTGCTTTTTCTATCCACAACACTTCCTGCATAATCTGAATCTGTATATCCAACAAGATTAAAACCAGAATCTTTAGGGTACCAGATGCCTAAATTAGGCGTACCCTTAAGATATCTCAGGATTCGTTTAACAGCAATGAGATGAACATCTCTAGGATCCGATTGGAACCTTGCACACAAGCACGTAGCATGCATAATATCAGGTCTACTTGCAGTAAGGTAAAGTAATGAGCCTATCATACCTCTGTAGCTTGTGATATCTACCTTGATAGAATTTTCACATGCTCCAAATTTGACCGCTGTCGATGATGGTGTTCTTGCTGAAGATGAGTCCTCCATTTGATATTTCTTGAGAAGCTCTTTGACATACTTGGATTGACCGATAAATATTCCATCTGTCCTTTGACTTACATGCAATCCAAGAAAGAACTTCAGCTCACCCATCATGCTCATTTCAAACTTACCCTGCATTAACTTAGCAAATTTCTTGCAAAGAATATCATTAGTAGACCCGAATATTATATCATCCACATAGATTTGGACTAATATCGTATCCTTTTTATGTTTCTTTGTGAAGAGAGTTTTGTCTATGACACCTCTTGTAAATTCATTTTCAAGTAGAAATTCAGAGAGTGTGTCATACCATTTTCTTGGTGCTTGCTTAAGACCATATATTGCTTTAAAGAGAAAGTAAACATACCCCAATAAATCTGGATCTTCAAAACCAGGTGGCTGTTCTACATATACCTCTTCATCCAGTTTTCCATTCAGAAAGGCACTCTTGACATCCATTTGATAAACATTAAAGTTTGAAAATGCTGCAAATGCCAAGAATATCCTTATGGCCTCAAGTCTAGCCACTGGAGCATAGGTTTCATCATAGTCAATGCCTTCAGATTGTGAGTAACCTTTTGCTACCAGTCTTGCTTTATTTCTTGTTACTGTACCATCTTCATCAAGTTTGTTTCTGAATACCCACCTTGTACCAACCACTGTTTTATTTGTCGGTCTGGGCACCAGCTTCCACACTTCTTGTTGTTTAAATTGATTGAGTTCATCTTGCATAGCAATCACCCAATCAGGATCTGAAAGAGCTTCTTCAGTTTTCTTAGGTTCCATTTCAGATAGAAACCCTGAATAATTACATTGATTTTGAAAAGCTCTTCTAGTCTTTACACCAACATCTGGATCACCAACGATTAGCTCAAAAGGATGAGCTCTATTCCAGACAGTCTGTCTTGGAAGATTTAATCTTGATGATTCGCCTTGATCTTCATTATGATGTTGAATATGACTAGTAGATCCTTCATTAACTCCCCCTGAGTTGTTGCCAGGCTGATTAGATGATTGTTCAGAATCATTAGAGACACTTTCAACATTATCATGATTTTCATCACCATTATTCTGAGTAGTCTCATCATTGACATTGTTGTCATTAGCATCAGCAAACACTTCAGGTGGACTATCATCATCTGATTCTAGATCTGTCATATCTTCAAAAGACAGCTTTTCAGATGAATCTTCAGTTTGGATATTAGGAAGTTTTGTGTCATCAAATGTAACATTGACACTTTCCATTGTTTTCTGTTGATCAATTAGATACACCTTATATGCTCTTCTAGTATAACCCACAAAAATTGCTTCATGTGCTTTTTCTTCAAATTTACCACCTTGATCGTCTCCTTCTTTTAGCACAAAGCATTTTGTTCCAAATACATGAAAGTACTTGAGTGTTGGTTTCTTTTCTGTTAACGCTTCATAAGGTGTCTTCATTAAGTCTTTGTTGATCAGCGTTCGATTCTGGGTATAGCATGCAGTATTGACAGCTTCAGCCCAAAAGCTTAATGGAAGCCTTGATTCACTTAGCATAGTACGAGCAGCTTCAACCAAGGTCCTATTCTTTCTTTCAACTACCCCATTTTGCTGAGGAGTTCTTGGAGCCGAGAACTGTCTTGTTATACCTTTCTCAGTACAGAATTCATTTAGAACTGCATTCCTGAATTCAGTTCCATTATCTGACCTTATCGCTCTTACTGGATACATTGAATCAAGCTCAATCAACTTGATATGATCAATCACTAACTGTGGAGTTTCATCTTTGGAATGTAAGAACAAAACCCATGTGAATTTAGAGAAATCGTCAACAATCACTAGAGCATATCTTTTCTTTGACATTGACATCACATTAACTGGACCAAACAAATCCATATGAAGTAATTGTAATGGTTCAGTTATTGATGATGTATTAGTGCTCCTGTGAGTTGCCCTTTTTATCTTCCCTTTTTGGCATGCGTCACATAGTCCTTATTGTGTAAATTCCATAGAAGGCAAACCTCTCACTAATTCTCTTTTAACAAGAGAGTTCATTGTTTTGAAATTCAGGTGAGAGAGCTTCTTGTGCCATAGCCAACTTTCATCTGTGGACGCTTTAGAATAGAAGCAATTGAATTCCTCAGTGCTTCCCGTATTCAAGTTAGCTACATACAAGTTTCCTTTTCTGACTCCAGTTAGCGATGGTTGTTCACTTCTTTTGTGAGAAATCAGACAATTCTTTTTATTAAAATGAACATCAAATCCTTTGTCACAAAATTGACTGATACTGAGCAGATTATGCTCAAGTCCTTTTACAAAGGATACTTCTTCTATGATAACATTTCCAGCTTCAAGTCTGCCATATCCATCAGTTCTACCTTTGCTGTTATCTCCAAAGGTAACTACTGGGCCGGCCTTTTCCACCACGTTTGTTAGCAGGGTTCTATTTCCAGTCATATGCCTTGAACATCCACTATCCAAGATCCAGGTTACACGTTCAACCTGCTCAACACCCTGCAATGACAAACGGATTAAACCTTCTTCGGAACCCAAATTTGATTGGGTCCTGCGGTTTTAAAATATTGGCCTTTATCAGGCAAAGCAACACTTTTAATTTTAACATCTTTAACCAATAAACATTTAACCTTATAAACAGATTTGAAAATCTTTTGTTTTATTTTAGGTATCCATGTTTCTTTAACAGCACGGACACTTGTGTCATTGACTGGACACTTGACCTGGTAAACATTCTTCGTAACCCTTTGTTTGTTCTTAGGTTCAAATGTCTCTCTCCTAACTTGAGAAGGAATAACAGTCTTTGACCGAACATTATTGTTCCTGTTCATATGCTGTCGCGGAGCAGTCTGTTTATCACATGCATAGCTACCATTAAAATATGCTCGCATACTATTAAAAGCACAAGTTATACAATTAATAATACCACATGATTTATGAGATGGATCATTAATAGGCATGGTGTGCATATCAGACATGGTATTTTTCTTTTTCAACTGCTCGTTACTTAAACTACTTTTAGACGAACTAGTTAACTCAACATGCTTAACTGGTTTCTTAGTAGTTTTGACATTTCCAAGAACAATGCCATTAGCACTGTCCTCATTTCTTATTTCTTCCTGGATGACCATAGAAAGAATATCTGGTGGTCCAGCATCAGATTTCTTAAAGAGGGGATCTTTAACTTTCTTAAGAACATGCGGTATCCCTCTTTCTTCAGCACTAACAAGGTTAGGGGTATTTATGCCCAACAATCCAACAGCTTCGTTGTAGCCATACCCTATCCCTACTGTTTGTTCAACAGCTTGTTTGTTAAAGAACTCCTTGGAAATTTTAACAGAATTATAACAAGCCCTGACCTGCGTTTCAAGTTCAGTAATTCTAGCCATTTGTTTGCCAACAACTTCTAGAATAGATTTCTCCTTGGTGAGAAGCATTGTTATTTCATCTCTTTGTTGATCTTGATTAATGTGAATCTTTTTCAATTCTGACACTTCATTTCCAAGTTTAGTGCTTAGTAGATCTAGTCTATTATATCCAGTTTGTGCATTACCTAAGGAATTATATAGACTACGAATTAATTCAGTGTCAGTAAGAGTTACCTGTCCGTTCTGATGATCAGATGATTCACCAATTGCCATTAGCGCAAGATTTCCATATTCTTCATCTTCGCTATCCGTGTCATCCCAACTCTTACCGGCTGCAACATAAGCTTTCCCAGGTTTCTTCTTCTCAGCAGCAAAGTCTCTTCTTTGAGTTTGCTTGGGTTTCTGGCATTCAGTGGCAAAGTGCCCCAATTCATTACAGTTGAAGCAACGAAATTTGCTTCTGTCAACAGATCCAGTTTTGTATCCTCCCCTGTTACTAGAGGAAGAAGAGCCTCCTCTCTGGAATCTGTTATTTGACTTGAACCTGTACTTTGGATTTCTTCTGAATCTAAAATTGCCAAATTGCCTTACCATTAATGCCATGGATTCATCTTCAAGTTGATCTAGCTCTTCAAGTGAGTAAAAGTCTCCACCATCCTGAATAGGTGGTGTTTGACCCTGTTCAACTTCAGTTTGTTCCTTGTCTGAGCTGTAAGGTAGAACAACCTTAGCTTCCACTTCCTTTGGTGCTTCAACTACAAGAGCTGTAGATGAGCTTAGCACCCTTCCTTTTCCAGTGACCTCCCTCTGCTGTACTTGTTCCAGTTCATAGGTTTTCAGAACACCAAACAACCTTTCAAGAGAAATCTTATTCAGATCTCTCGATTCTCTGATGGCCGTTATCCTGTGTTCAAGATGAGTGAGCATTGTCAACAAAAACTTCATATTAATCTCCTTCTGTGTATATTGCTTGCCATGAACTTGCAAGTTGTTGATTATTTTGTTATACCTTTCGAACACTTCCTGAATGCCCTCATTAGGACCAGCTCTAAAATGTTCATATTCAGAAGTCAAAATTTGAAGTCTGTTCTCCCTAACCTCATCTGTTCCTTCATTAATAGTCTCAATGGTTTCCCACATGTGCTTTGCAGTTTTACAATTTATGACATGACTGTACATAACAACATCTAGGGAATCTATCAGAATAAGTCTCAAATTCTTATCTAGTCCAGCATCCTCCTTTTCATCCGGAGTAAAAGAAGAAGCAGGCTTTGGACTAGTTGATGCAGGTGTTACAACAACTCCTCCAACTATTGATTCAGTTGTATGTTGAATTGGAATTATGGGTCCATTCTGTAGAACACCCAAATATTTGGAATTTGCGACATCAAGGAACAACTCCATCTTATTTTTCCACATTGAATAATTGTCCTTATTAAACATAGGAATCTTAACAATACTTTTTGAAGACATGACGAATTTTTAAGAGAGTTAAAAATTCAAGATTGATTTTTGGCGGAGTAAAATTAGGATCTTGATTTGTATATCAATCAATAAGCTCTGATACCAATTGTTAGGTCCGATACGATTGTAGAAGGGGGGGTTGAATACAATCTATACCATTTTATCGAAATTTATTCTTTAAATAAAATTTAACTTAAACAAATTTGAGCGGAATAATACAACACAAATTTCAAGTTGAATATAACAATATATTAACTTGATGGGTGTTACAAAATCAATCCAAATGATTATCAAGTAATTAATAACTAATTAGAAAATTCGACATGAACTTTTCTAATTTAGTTAATTAAAATCAAGATATCAAGTTGTGAACTAGGAAACTTAATTCGCTAGTATTACAAGAACCACACATAAACAAGTTCCAACGGATAGAATATTACAAAAGAGATGAACTTGAATTTCCAGAATTATGTTTGTAAGTGTTCTTGAGCTTGAGAGAGAGAGATATGAGCTGCTGGGATTTTTTAAGAAGTTGTAAGTGAATTGTCTTCTGCCTCTTTGCTGCTTCTGATATTTATATTCCGTCCACAGTCATATTGTGTTGTTTTAATTGATATAACAATCAATTAACACATATATAACATTCGGTATGACTATCCACTGAAAGAAATATGACTGTCCCATTAAATATAACTTTCGGTATGACTATCCATGAACTGAATATGACTGTCCAATAGCCACTTGACTTGAATATAACTTTCGGTATGACTATCCACTGAACTGAATATGACTGTCCAATAGCCACTTGACTTGAATATAACTTTCGGTATAACTATCTCCTTTTGAACTTAATATGACTGTCCAATAATCATTTCCTTTGTATATGACTATCCTTTTGAACTATATATAACAATCGGTATAACTATTCTTAGATAGTTATATTGTTATATATTTTCAGATTATAATTAACTAAATGATTTATATAAATCACTTAATTAATTATTTCTTTTTCAGATTAATTCTTATTTAATTAATCTAATAATTACTTTAACAAATATATTAATTCTGATAGAATTAATTTATTTAATTAAATTAACTATTTGATTTAATTAATTAAAATAGAATTAATACAACTCCTTTTAATAGTCAAAACTTCACTGTGGACCACGTAATTATAATAACGAACATACACTGGATTTTTGTTGACGCTCGATGTACTGTCTGGTTCATGAACGACTAACTCCAATCTCTGTTCTTCATCTTGACATTAAACTGTGGTCTTTTTCTTTTCTTCACTCTCTCCGATCATTCTGAACTGATATTGTTTCTTATCACTTATAGAAACCTCTGTCCTTGAAATAAATCCATGTATTTCAATGCTACACTGATGCTTGATCAGGCAACTGAATCTTCTTCAGTGTAAAACATCAAAACTATAGATTGACTTGTTGATTTTTCTTCTGACAGTTGTCACCTTATGAGATTCCTGTGACAGTTGATATTATTTACTTATTACAAACTACTTTAATTGGATTAGGATCCTCTAACTACAAATAGGCTGAGTCATATGCCTTTCAGAATTTTCTTGTCAAACCCTAACAATCAAATATGGGGAGATTGTAAAGCATAATGTAATGTAATCTGTAATAGAGGACATATATAACTCAATTAGGATAAAAGATAAATAATATTAACTCTATACAGGGATCGTGAAATTTGAAGAACAGGCATCAACAAGGATCAAGTTGCTAAAAGAAGTTCATTAACATGATCAAGCCTCAGTGACAAAATAAGATGTACAGATGATTCAGTTGAAGGGCCAAAAGATTCCAGAGATAAAGTTTTTATGGTTGCACAATTCTTAGCAGTGTTCTTAAAGACATGATACGAAGATCATGAGTGAATGTTAGTCGTCTGTGAACCAGAACAGTTGCACTAGGCGTCAACACTTCACAAAGGAATCGAAGTATCTAACTCAGAAAAACTGTTAAGAGGTATGATTGAGTTTAGAGCAGTATTGATATCCTCCATTTTGGAAGCTGCATATTTAAGGATGTCAAATTAAGGGGAAAAATGAATAGTATCCAAAATCACTATTCATATGAATAGTAACCGAAATCACTATTCACATAAATAGTAACTGAAATCACTATTCACATGAATAGTCTATTTATATGAATAGTAACCGAAATTACTATTCATGAATAGTACCCAAAAGTGCTATTCAATCAAGTGGGGCCACACAAATATAAAATTCAAAGTTTTGTTAGAAAGTTTTTTTGTTGAATTTTAAGGTTTGAAGGTTGAAGAAGCAGCAGGCGGCGGAAGCAATAAACGTCAGCAGTTACGTTAATTTAGCTGCATAGTAACTTTCTAAAATCTATAAATAGGCCTGTTGTATTTCATTTCAAAATACACCTCAACACCCAACTCTCTCTTCTCTCTCTTATATCTTCTCTGTGTAAGCTGCTAGACAGTCCATCTAGTAGGAAAGCCGGCTTAGCCCACTTTCAGGAAGTGTCATGTAGAAGGTCCTCGTGCCTAAACTATCCTTAGGAGTGTTCTGGTTTTGAAGCTAATCCATTGGATTAGAAGTTGTAACACCCCTTCGGGTTTATTATCAATAAAGATATATTCCTGAAATTTTGTTTTGTTATTTTTGATTTCAGGATCCGAAAAATTGTTATCCGCAAAAATCTTGAAAATCGAAATATTTTGATAGTATCGTATTCAACCCCCCCTTCGACGATACTTTGGTACCTAACACCTTACCAACTTGGTAAGAGAATATATTATTGATCACAATGAATTACAATTACACGATACAATAATATATCTCCCTTATTCTCCCAGTTACTGATTGCAGCTAGCTGAAACACCTTGTTCCCTGAACACGGCTCTCTAAATTCTATACTAAACCAAGTACAAACTCCTCTAGCCTAATGTTCTATACTAGATCTCGTTTTGTAGGATATGAAAGAAGGTGCAGAGTTGTTTCTTGTGTGTTCTTGAGTGTTTTGCTTGAAGGTGCTGCATTAAAAGAAAAACAACAACACAAGTATATATAGTGAAGCAAAAGAACTCAGATTAACGAACATAATTGCAACGGTCTTGAATCCAATTCTCACGTCAATTTTATTAGATTAATTAGATCTCTAACGTTCACATAACGTTCAAGAGCACAGCTTTGAGATAGAATATTTAGAAAGTAAATGATTCTCAATGGCATGCTTGAAAAGTAAGCACATGGGATGTTTTTGGTGGAGCACTAAAGAAATAAAAAGGCTCCTTTAAGTAGTGGGAGTTGTCTAGAAAAATTCCTTTAAAAAAGAAGTGCTCTAATATATATAATACCATATCTAAATATATTAGACAATCCTTACAACTTATTTCCATAATTTCTTCTTTAAATACGGACTCCCCCTATGAATCTGGACTGTCTGCCAGCTTGCTGTGTTACAGGAATTCTTGTACTGCCAGCTAGCTGAGATACCCTGTTTTGCTATGAAATGATATAAGTAGTAAGCCTGCAAAACAATATTAGTCCAGTACATATATCCAGCTTGCATACTATGTATGATCATCAAAATCATAAAGTTTCATCTGTTTATCTTATTAGGATATTAATTTAAGTACTTATACGGATTTTCATTTTGGTTAGACTGTTATGAGCTATTTATTAATAAAATTTCAATTTCTTTCATATATGTTGATATGCATGTGTGATTTATATTGTTATCTTATAAACTAGTTTTATTTCTTCTTGAATGAAAAGCCATTGGTAATAACGAAATTTCCAACCCAAACAAGTGTTCACCGATGGTTACTTGGTGGCAACAAATTTGATGAAGTTCAGAACAAGTAAACCATCATCCAACACTAGGGGGGATCAAATTGATCTAATCCTACACTTGTGACCTATAGATAATCAACTGGGGGCAAAATTTTGACCAAGTCCCAACTTATGATTTATCGACACTCACAAAACTTGTGACTTATTAACAATCAATTGGGGACAAATAACAATTCAAATCCCCACTTATGATTTGTTGACAATCACTTGGGGACAAGCGAATCTTCCTCCGTATACTAGTGATGTATCCCTTCAAAACTGAAGCAATAAATCACCAAGGGGCTGAAGATAGATCGGACCGGATATACGCTTCAGTGCGAAGCTATGATGGTCCACCCGCCAACTTACAGAGTTGGAAGATAAGAAAGTGGTGATCTATAGCTTTTTAGATTTAACATTTTTATAGATCACATAATATATCTCATAAATTTCCAATTCAAACCAAAAGTACTTTGAACTATTGGAAATTGGAAGTAGAGGCTGAACCAATGGAGTGTGCAATGACTATTTAACCATTGAGTTAAAATGACAATCACAGATGGGTCAAGTTATGCAAGATCCAATTTTAATACAAAGATTAAAGTACAATTACCTGAAAGAGCTTGAAAATATTTTAAAGCATGCGAGGTATTTGTCAACTCCATACATATTATTTTCAAGTATTACTAATGTCATTGTACTAGCATGTTATATATTATCTCCAGAGACTGGTTTGAAGTTAGCAAGGCATGGACAATATATTTTAGAAGAAAGAGATATTTTGATCATGACAATATCACGTTCAAAGCTATAGAAGTGGAGGAACCAAGCAATAAAAGCATTAAAAATTCGCTCAAAGACATAGTCAAAGCAGGTGTACCGAAAAGCAACTAAATATATCTGTGCTCAAAGGCTACAAGTTCAAAAATAGATAATAACTACATAGTTCATCTTAGCAAAAGAGTAAGTTTGAATGCATCAAAATGTTTATCAAAGTGCATCAAGTCTTGAAAAATGCAAGCAATTATTTAAGCGCGATTCAGTTCTCTCCAGATTGATCGGGGTTATTATTGAGACCATCATTTTCTTGCTCGTTGGGATTTATAGCCCCTTCATCTGCAGGAACATCCATCCCATCTATATAGCAAAGTCTATAATTGAGACCAACATTCTTCACCACCTCAAGACGGTCTTTGAGGCCCTTCGCATACTAGTAAAGTAGTGCCTCTGCTTTAGCATCATTTGTGATCCTCAAGTCATTGCTCTGGTCAGTAAGAGTCTTTCTCAGAGAAATAATCTCATCTTCAGCAACTTTCAACTTTTTACTGGCCTCATTTGCCTTGTTCTCAACATTAGAAAGCTTCATGAGGTGCTCAGTGGCACGCTTCTTGGCATCAGCAACCTCTTTCTCTAGCTTGGTAATCAGCCTCTCATAAAGTTCGGTCTTAGCAACTTGTGATGATGCCCATTTTAAAGCCTGCAATAAATGGAAAATAATTTGTAAAGGTGGTACATGTGAAGCTACAAAAGCATTTTAGATTTGGATACCTGAGTTATGTGAGCAACTGACTGATTACCACAAGCTGAACCAGTGAAGCAAACAAGTATCTCTTGATCTTTAGAGCTAACGTCCAAAAGTGACTGAAGCTACAGAATCTACGACAATAGAGTTCTCAGGAGGATTTGGAACAAAAGAAACATCATCTTCCTTCATTTTCTTGTTAACAGGTTCATCAGAAATAACCATTGCATCGTTAGTCATGATATGATGACGTTTGACATTTACTGAAGAACCCTTTAGAACCTCTTCTTGAGGAGTCTTTGGCATAGCTGATGAAGATTCGATAGGTTTTATGACTTTCCCTTCTTTTTACGAACATTCAAAGCCCCTTCTCCCAAAGTCTCCTGTTGATCTCTGTTTTATCAGCTTCTCGACAAGACACTACAAAGAAAAAACAAGTGAAGGTTAGTAATTAGATGATGCAAGTAATATATCATAATATGAGTGTTGCTAAAGGAAATACATTGCCAATCATATTAATTAAAAATACGAAACTGCAAGCATTAACCAATGCATAGAAGTGAGATGTTTAAATGAGATCGGTTGAGCTACTGGAATACCTGTGACTCATTGGTTTATAAAGATACTAAAGTGCCATTGAGATATTGATATACCTTTGATTCTTAACAGGAATTCCTCATCTCGAAGTTCAATAGAGGGAATGATCCTTGCTTTGTCATCCACTTTTAAGAGCTCATCCTATATTTTCTCTTCTGGGATGCTTAACTTTGGAGGATCAAATTTCGGATCTTATACATTCCTCCAACGGGAAAATTCTTCCAACCCTGGACCTATGAGATAAAACCATTCCTCATGACATTTCTTGATGTTTGTATCAGTTTTAGCCCAATTTTGACTAGCAATCCTCCTACCGATCGTATAAAAACCACTATGCTTGGAAGACGTTAACAATTGAAAATGATTAAAGAAGACATTTACATTCATTTTACTTTTTGGCTTACATATCGATTGATGAATGAGTTGATGTGCAAGAAGCTATTGGTTATAAGTTGTCCAATCCCAATCCCACACTTCTCCAGTATTAAGGGTATAAAAGGGTGAAGGGGTATTCGAAGACCACACTCAAACGCAGCCCTTGACAATCCTATTCCAACTTCTTTGTGCCAAATAACAGTCTCATAAATCTTGTAATCTGAACGAGCCAAATGACAAGAATACATAAAAGAGCACGAAGTTCATTAATCTATTCATCTTTCATAACACTAGGATGATTAGCAGCATGAAATTTTCTAGGCTTATTAAAGAGGTTAATATTCGTTTCAGATTCCTCGGAGTCGTGAGACCCTGTCATCTCTGAGTCATCATCCTCATGAGTGTCATCTTCATGAGAGGAGGAGTGCACTGAAGACATCTTAAAACTAAAACAAAGGAGTGGGTTAGTGTTGCCCGAGCATATATAAAGGTATGATTGCAAACATAATTTTTATTTTTGAAAAGTGAATTTTATGTATATACACTCAGAACAACCCCACTGATGATCACTTGAAGACAAGTGAAGAGCTATTATTTTTAGAGACATCCAACAGGTTTTTATCTATTCTATAAAATATTAGCTGAAGACCCGAGAATCGATTTTATTTAAGAACCTACGGAGTCTTTTCTTATTATCATGGAGAACATCCCAAAATGTTGGGACTCATCAGGTACATTTGAAACCAAACATCGGTTAGTTTGTTGGTTAACTAATCGCTAGCATAAAAACGGATTATTAAAAGCATCAGGCAACGACTATGGAAAGCTACTGGGAACTATTTTGTTCATCATCAGCAAAATACCATCAGGAAACTGCATGCTTTAAAATGGAGATTAATCTAACCACACAATCATGAAAAATAGACATAAATACATATGAGGATTGTATAAAAGCCATCATAAAGGCAAGGAATACAACTGATGCCGAAAAAATCCATATTTCATCATCAAGGTATATTATAAGAAAATCTCGATCGACCGTACAAGCAAACGAGTATTATAGTGATAATAATACTTGTAAAGAAGAAGGTTATACTTATTATCGTTATTTGGGTTACAGAATTAGGAAAAATAGGTTGAAACTTTTTGAATATAGCTCATCGGAATTATTCTCAGACTACACCAAAATCGCCTTGCTGCTGTAAAAGTGGTGATGATGGTGTATTTTTGAATTGGTAAAGTAAAAAGTGGGACCGCAACTAAATTTTTAAAGAAAAGGTATAAAAAATTAGTACTGATGTACACAAAAGAGTAAATTACGTGGTGTACAGTATTTGACTTGGGAATGCAAGTATTAATGTGGGCCCATCGAATACAAAATGGAAACCCAAGGATTTTGCAAGCTGTTTACACACTGAAGCCTCAAAAATAAATAAAAAAAATATGATTTGATAAATCAAATCAAATCACGCAGCATGCCTACATTACTATGGGGTTCAGAACACATAAAATAAAGCTTTGATTGGATGAGTTATATTTTTCAATAATTATGCTCAAGTCATTGGCTTTAAAAAGTTTACGATTCATTTTATTGGAGACCAAAGACTATGTTGGACTTGTGCATGACCGAAGCCCAAAACAAGAAAAGAAAACTTTTAGGTTAAAAATAATATTTTTCGAAGCCTTTGCCTTCGATAAATATTGGGGACTTGCTGATACTAGAAGCATACTTGACACTAAATTCATAATGGACTCGTCTTGGAGAAATTTATTGGACCGTCTCTTAAGCCCAATGACTAATAACCCATTGGACCTTCTCAACAAGTATGATTAAGATATTGTGACGGTTCAACAATGACATCATCAGCCTTTGACTACAAGAAACCTAATATTATTACGGATCGGATATATGAGGAAACCTACCATAAATAGGTAACTTGCTCCCAAAGAATAGGAGAATGGGCCTAAATAGAAATCAATACAAAAAAGAACTATGTGGGCTTGATTTCTTATAAAAGGATACGTTGGCACCTTGAGGAGGGATCGAAAAAACTCTAATCTCATAGAAAAATTATTCTCAAGAGCATCCCCAAATATTTAACCCTAATTGTCTTCTTAAGAATTATTAAAACCCTCTTACTATCTCTACCGAATACCCGATTAAAAATATAATCTTGGAGCTTAGTCCTTGACGAAAATTAGCTTCAACTTTGGCGGCGTCTGTGGGAATCATTTAGAGAAAAAAGAAGAAGATATATCTGTATTAAGTCAGTCACTGATGGCTCGTCAAACATCCTTCCAAAATCCTATTCGTACCTACAATCTATTCGGCGACTTTATTGTCGGCGAAACATATCAACATGTCAGATCTACCATCACCCGAATCGTCGCTGGCAATGACGGTCGTGCAATCCCTCTAGACAGAGCTTCCGATGATGGACATTGTCATCAAGGTGAACAACAACCCCCTATTAGGGATGCAAGAAATATCCTCTTGGCATTAAGAGGCAGATGAAATACTCAAGACAGGAGAGATGATACACCCGCAAGGGGAAGAAACCTAGAACCAGAGTTCATTCGTACATCAGGCGACGTGAATGGAGAAGCATCGGAAGCAAGACAATGTGAAATTGTAAGGCCCCGTGATGAAGACAATCCAGAGGAGAATTAGAGTATTGGAAGATCGTGAAAACTAACTATCCGATGAACGATGCCGACTTCGAGAGAACCTAGGCGGAAGAACACCCCCACGTGGTCGTTCATATAATCGACAATCTCCCGCAGGTGATCGATCACCAAGGAGGAGAAGGTCTAGATCAAGGGATCGGCATCATACAGCACCTGGCGGATCACCACCCCGTAGAGGTACTCCACCTCGTGATGATGATGAACGTGGAAATAATGGTAGATGGAATAATGGAAGCCACGGTGAGGGACATGGTAATAATGGTGGAGGTCATGGAAGTAACAATAAGTGGTTATGGAGATAATGATGATGATGATTACCAAAGGAGAGATAATTATGAAGATCACAGAAGAAATGGGTATGATGCTGATGGTAGAGGCTATAATAACAACCAATCTGATGAAGCAACTCTTTTACGAGAGCAATTGAAAAAGTTGGAAAGAAAGATGCGAGGAGGAGGAAACGGAGATTACTCAACAGAGTCACCATTGATCAAAGATATCGAGACTATGTTCCAAGGGTTGGTCACGCTATTCCAAAGATGACTTATTATATTTAATAAAGAAACTAATTAAATTATAATTACTAATAACTATTTGATTAACTTTTTCAATATTATATAATATATATAATATAATATATCTATACTATATTATAAAAGATGAAATATTAATAGTTTTAGTAACTATTTTTTGTTACGGTGCGGTATGGTATACTATATTATAAAGACGAAACATTAAAAGTTTTGGTATGTTATGGTACAATACTTACCTTATTTAATTATTTTACTTTATTATCCTTAATTATTTTATTTAATCATAATAAACAAAACACAATCATTTCTTAAAATAGTACACGCAACTTATCCTAACACTTTTCCTAAATAATAACTAACCAATTAACTTTTTCAGTTATTACCTTTTCTAACTTTTCTAACTAAAGTCTTCTTTTTTAAATATATGATCGTTCTAATTAATGAAATAAACTAATAATATTATAATTACTAATAACTAACTGATTACATCTTTCAGCTAAAAGGTAATATCTTTTCTATATTTTCTAACTAAAATATCTCATTTTCTCATAAATAAAAACTAACCATTTACTTTTTTCAGCTATTACCTTTTCTAAGTTTTCTAATTAAAATATTTTCTTTCCAAAAATATGATGGTTCTAATTAATGAAATAAACTAATAAAATTATAACTTTTAATAACTAACTGTTTGCCTTTTTAAGCTAAAACGTAATATCTTTTCTATGTTTTCTAACTAAAATATCTCATTTTCAAACTTTCTTTTCTTACTTAATTATCCTAACTTAAATATTTATTATTGGTAAAAACATGCCACCTTTTCTATTTTCTTAATAACTAATTAATTTCATTGTTAGTAAAACACGTTATTTTTTATATTCTAAAAACACTATGGGCAATTATATTTAATAAAATAAAATATTATTATTATGATTAATAATAACTAACAAATTACATTTTCAACTAAAACACATTACCTTTTATATTTTTTATTACTAAAACCCCTCTTTTCCAATAGTATCACGAATAATTGTATTCAATAAAATAATATCATAATTATTAATAATTGTCTGATTACCTTTTTTAGCTAAAACGTATTATCTTATCTATATCTTATAACTAAATTTTTCCTTTTTTAGAAATTACATGTCTAATATATATATATATATATATATATATATATATATATATATATATATATATATATATATATATATATTAGACATGTAATTTCTAAAAAAGGAAAAATTTAGTTATAAGATATATATTTATATATATATATATATATATATATATATATATATATATATATATATATATATATATACACATATACCTTATTTTATTGTTTTACTTTATTACCCTTAATTATTTAATTTAATTATAAACAAAATAAAACACAATCTTTTCTCAAAATTATACACGTAGCTCTTCCCAACAATTTCCCTAAATAATAACTAACCAATTACCTTTGTCATCTATTACCTTTTGTAACTTTTCTAACTAAAATATCCTTTTTCCAAAAATATAGTCGTTCTAATTAACGAAATAAACTAATAATATTATAATTACTAAGACGAAACATTGAAATTTTGGTACAGTAAGGTACTTACCTTATTTTATTGTTTTACTTTATTACCCTTAATTATTTACTCCCTCTGTCCCTCCCATTTCTTTAGAGTTTTTTTTCACTACTTGACACGCATTTTAAGGCTCTTAAAAAGTATAGTTCCATAACTTATTTTTAAAATTTTTGTATAAAAATAGAACAATTCTATTTTTATACAAAAAAAGAAAATTTTAAAAATAATTTATGAAACTATCCACAAAATGCACCTTAAAATCCGTGCCAGAATTACGTTCCCCAATGTAAAGAATCAGTGGGGACAGAGGGAGTAATTTAATTATAAACAAAACAAAACACAATCTTTTCTCAAAATTATACACGCACCTCTTCCCAACAGTTTCCCTAAATAATAACTAACCAATTACCTTTGTCATCTATTATCTTTTCTAACTAAAATATTTCAATTTCAAACTTGATTTTTTTACTTAATAAACTAACTAATTATCTTTTCCAACTAAAAGGTAATAATTAACTGGTTACCTTTTCCAACTAAACGGTAATATCTTTTCTATATTTTCTCACAAAAATATTTCAGTTTCAAACTTGATTTTTTTACTTAATTATCTTCACTTAATTATTTATTATTGGTAGAAACATGTGTTTCTATTTTATAAAATCAAATAATGATATTATAGTTTCCAATAGCTAACCAATTATCCCTTTCAGCTAGAACTCATTATCTTTTCTAATTTTTCTTTCATAAATATCATGGGTCATTCTATTAATGAAATAAACTAATAAAATTATAATTACTAATAACCAATTGATTACATTTTTCAGCTAAAATGTAATATCTTTTCTATAATTTCTATCTAAAATTTCTTATTTTCGAACTTTTTTTTCTTACTTAATTATCCTTACTTAAATATTTATTATTGACAAAAACATGTTACATTTTCTATTTTTAAAATAACTAATTAATTTTCTTTTTATATTCTAAAAATACTACGGGCAACTATATTTAAAAAAGTAATAAAATATTATTATGATTACTTATAATTAATAACTAACAAATTACATTTTCAGCTAAAACAAGTTAACTTTTATATATTCTCTCACCGAAACCTCTTATTTTCCAATAGTATCGTAGATAATTGTATTCAATAAAATAATATCACAATAATAATAATTGAATGATTACCTTTTTCAGCTAAAACGTATCATCTTATCTATATCTTATAACTAAATTTTTCCTTTTTTAAAAATAATATGGTCAATATATGTATATATATATATATATAATTATTATCAAATTATATAATTTAAAATTTTAACTTACAAAATTTATATCATCAAAAAATTATTCAAATTATTGAAAAAATCGTATAATATTAAAGAAAATCCGTGCATCGCACGGGTTTTAAGCTAGTATATATATAATTATTATCAATTAAAAATTTAATTTACAAAATTCATATCATAAAAAATTCATTCAAATTATTAAAAAAATCGTATTATATTAAAAAAAATATGTGCATCACATAGGTTTTAAGGTAATTATTATAAATTATTAAATATTTAAATTAGTTATGAGTCGTATAGAAGGGGGGTGGTCCAGGGTGGACAATTCTCATTGTTTAAACTGTAGTCAGAATAATGTCCAGTTTTTACTTTTTAGATAAGATGCATATTGCACAGTGATCCATTACGTACTGTTCTAAACATTGGTCTAGGCAATCCATTAATCCACGTCGAGGTGCTAGGCGGCCAATAAATGTCTAGAATCTTCAAAAATCGGTCGTAAGGCTTTTTTTTATTAGATAGTACCTAGACGGGATTAGGCGGTATTAAGCGGTTTAATGAATTAAACGAGAATAATCGATTCGGCGACGATTAATCGGATTTAATCGGTCAAAATTTTAAAAAACGGTCAAATTAAGAATAAAACTTAAAAAAAAATAATAAAAAAATATAATTTACACATGAAAGGGTAAATTCACTCATCATATTTAATAATAAAATGAAGGTATTTATATATTTACTTGTACAAAATATATTTTTAAATACTAAAATTAAATTATATAAAAAATATTATTTTAATACATCCGATTAATATTCCGATTAATTATTTCAATTAATCGTTAGAAGGTAGGATCAGCGCTTAGACCCATCTAACGATTTGTAGAACAATGAGTA
Organism: Saposhnikovia divaricata; assembly: GCA_036435485.1. Taxonomy (NCBI): domain Eukaryota; kingdom Viridiplantae; phylum Streptophyta; class Magnoliopsida; order Apiales; family Apiaceae; genus Saposhnikovia; species Saposhnikovia divaricata. The sequence goes on along the minus strand of CM071597.1, from coordinate 56,961,574 downwards.
ACAGTGAAGACTGACACATGGAAAATGGATGAAAAAAGTATTCCGTAGTTAACAATATGAACAAGCTCACTGTTTTAAAAGTTAATAACTGACACTCCTACTCAAGCCTTTACCAATTGCCCATCTCCCCCATTAGTTTTTCACCCTTGCACTTTTTCCTTTTGATAAAGTAGCTTTCTTTTTGCTTCAAAAAAAAAAAAGAAAAAGTAGCTTTCTTTTCAATATTTTTTTCCTTTTTGCTAAATAACTTCTTCTTTTTTTCACCTCCTTCCCCTCTTGTTTGGTCGATCATTCCACATGCCAATATTGCATCTGTATAAAAGTTTTTATATATCTCAATCTAATAACATTTATATACATTCCAACATTCATTTTTATATAAACTTAATACTTTTTATAAGAATATTTGAGCATATTGGACAGTTCAAGTAGTGAAGAACTTATTCTCCGTCATCCTAAATTGTTTATTCGATCATCGTTCAGATCAATTTAGCTAAAAATGAATCCTATTTATTATAGTTAATAAGTGATGCTCAAAAATTACAAAAAAAACAAAAATTTATTTATATCATCATATCATTTACTCTATTACAGAAATTACATATACAATGAAATCCATAGAGGTATGTTACAATCTACGTTTTTTTTATGGAAAAAATGTAAGAATTTACGTTTTTCGTAGAAGAAATGTAAAATTATAAATTATTTATCTTAAGTGGTGAAGAAGGAATTGTAAAATTGTAAAATATTTATCTTAAGTGCTGAAGAAGGGATGAACTTCCTCCTATAATCCTATACATTTTAGACACCCGATATTCCTCTTTGAAAATTAAAATACGGAAAAACATTCGAAGTAGCAGGCAGAAGCAGTGTTCTAAAAATCGGTCTGGGCGGCCGATTAATTGTCGCCTAAGCGCTAGACGGTCAGAAAACGCCTAATTCTGTAAAAATCGATAATTCGGCGTTTTTTTATTAGGCGGCGTCTAGGGGGATTAGGCGGGATTTGGCGGTTTAATTAGTTAGGCGGAAATAATCGATTAGGCGGCGATTAATCGGCCCTAGGCAGTATTAATCGGCGATTAATCGGTCAAATTTTAGAAAAAAATTCAAATTAAGAATAAAACTTTAAAAATATATATCTTTTAAAATAAAAAATATACTTTACACATGAAAGGGTAAATTCAATTATCGTATTTATAATAAAATGAAGATATTTATATTTTTGATTATATAAAATATATTTTTAAATATTAAAATTAAATTATATAAAAAATAATATTTTAATATATCCGATTAATATTCCGATTAATTATTTCGATTAATTGCCGCCTAGCCGATTAATCGCTAGAAGGTAGGCTCACCGCCTAGACCCGTCTAGCAATTTTTAGGCAGAAGTTTCATGTTTAATACAAGAAACAAAAGTTTTAGCAGAACTGTGAATCGTCACAAATCATCCAATGGAAGAGGACGCAGAGACAACACAAATAATTGTAACACAGAGAAACAGAACACAAAGAAACAAGGATCCTAATTCAACGGCACAGCAGCTTCATTTGGCTATATATAGAGGGTGTTTGGCCGCTCATATAAGTGGGCTTATATGATTAAAATCCATTTCAACTTACTTTGAAGTGTTTGGCAAAATAAGTGAATGAACTTATTAACAACTTATACGGGATAAGTTAAATGTTAAGAAATCCTAACATTCAACTTTCAACTTATTCTTATTTCTCGATATAAGCAATATATAATATCCTTCAAATTTTCAAAATCATATATCTTTTGATCCGTTCATTAAAAAATTGATATGTATATGTCAAATTTCTCTACTCATCGAGATCTATCCATTGATATCCACTAATATATATTAAAAAACAAATATTTAAAAAAGTTAACTTATAAGTTCTGATTTACCAAACACTCTACTGACTTATAATTTCTGATTTACCAAACGTTCTATGAACTTATAAGTTCTGATTTACTTATCACTTATATGATACTTATCAATTTAAGTTATAAGTTACTTATTTTAAGATAAGCCAAACAGGCCCATATTTGGACTATCAAGGTTGGTTAAAGTAGCAATCCATCCATTATATCTATTATAGGCCAACATGGATTTTGAGCCTATTTAGTAAATTACGAATTTGTCCTTAAATTTATATTATTGTTAAAAATTTTGAAGTTGGAAGGAATTGAACCCATGACCTCCAACACCAATAACTTTGTGGTATTATGTACAACCACTAAACCAAATTACTTTTTTGTGCAACATTTTAAACTCATTCACTACATTCTCAAATAACCCACCTATTAGCAATATTTGTTTTATAATTTATTCAGGATAAAAGTGCTCACATAATTTTACTAATTTTAATAAATTGAATTTTGATAATAATAAAACCTATGACATTCATATACTCATAAATTTATGCTCACATTTATTTGTATAATTTATTAGGGATAAAATCATTAAAATATTTTCTCATATAATAGTAAAAAAATGGTAGTCGGGGAGAGAAAATATAAATTGACTAATATGATGTCGTCGAAGTCAAAATTAAGAAAGGTACTAAGTAGCCAAAAATTGGTAAAAAAAAAAAATCAAAGTGAGGAGGTAGGTGACGGAAAACAAATATAAGTCTATCTCAAGTAGGTAAACGGGCGGAAGTGAAAATAAATCTATAAAAATTTATTACAATACTTCTCTCTTTTAACAATTTTGTCCATATATTATTCAAATGGCCAGAATATGTTTATTATTAAATTGTTACAAAAATTGATGAATGAAGTGTATAACATATTTTTACTCGATATCATTATAATATTTTATTTTATGTATGAAAGGTACAAAGGTGGCCGAAAATTACTAAAAAACGTTAAATTGGGGAGGTAGGTGACGGAAAATTAGTAGAAGTCTATCTCAAGTAGGTAAACGGACGGAAGTAAAAATAGATATATAAAAATTTATTACAATATTTCTCTCTTTTAAACAATTAACTCTATATTAGTCGAATGGCCAGAATATGTTTATTATTAAATTAATACAAAAAATGATAAATAAGATGTTGATATGGGCTGAAAATAAGCCCTAAAGACACATTTAATGTGGCATTAACTAGGTCGAGAATAGTCCAAACGTGGGGCCCACCAGCTGGGCCAAAAACCCTGATTATAGTATTAATTTCGTAATTAATATTAGGGGTAATAAACAGCTCAGCAAATAAGAGTTGGATAAGGATAATATCCCCTTCAGACTTATCCAATAAGGCATCCAATTCAATATGGAAACTGATTCCTACAAGGAATAGATCTAGAACATTCCTCAAAGACTTGCCCACCAAGTCTCCAAATCCTACCATAATTCTAAGGCTTCTCAGCCTATATAAAGGGCCTGACCCCTCATCTCAGAACTACGTTTTATTGGCTTGATTCTCTAATTTACAGAGATACGTAGGCATTCTGTGAGGACCGTTTAAGTCTCGAACGCAGAAGTAGCCATTAAAGCACGAAGCTCACGAACCCTAGCATTAAATATACAAACCCTAGCCGCAATAATTTCAACCTAGTTTTTATTCCATAACATTTGGCGCCGTCTGTGGAACGAAGACATCAACCATGGTTACCACTCGAAGAACAACACCGGTCTCAACCGAGGCTACCTCTGGAACCATCGTTCCACCAATCGCTGCTCCTCCTGTTGGTACAGGGCCAGGGTCTGTACCCCCATTGACGGAAACAAACCCTCGTAGTCAGGCCTCTCAACCACAAGGGACGGATCCCCCCGCTGCAAGATCTCAACCTGTAATCGTCCCTCTAGGACAGGAGACTAACCCGCTCCAGATGGTGGTCTCTCCTCTCCCTCTGAGTAGCCGCCCGCCGCTTCACAATCTCTCCACTTCTTCGCTCCCTGTCAACACCAACCCAATGTATGGGCTGCCTAATTACCCCCAAGATCCAAGGGATCCAGGACCAAGCGGTCATGCTCGGTTGATCCATGGGCAACAACAATCCCCTTATCTTAGAGGCCCGGCCCCTCCTGAACCAGGATACTATGATTACTCTGGTCCTTATGCCGGAGACTCGTCATCTGAAGACGATGATCGAGACGAAGCCCCAAGGAGGCGACGCGCTAGTAAGGAACCTCTGAGGAGGAATCCATCAAACCGAGATGGTCCTTTAACAATTGCAGAGAAAATTAAGGCTTATGAAGCCGAGATTCAGAAGCTGAAGGACGACCAAGCAAGGGAGCTAGAGAGACAGAACCCTAATCAGACTCGACCTCCTCCGACTTCAGGAGGGATTCCCTTCATAGATCTGGAGAGGTCTTCAAGGAGACACCGAAGGGCTGAAGCCCCAACCAGAGGAACTACCAGGGTGGAACTCCCCAAGAATAATCCTAGAGATTTGATGCTACAAGGAGATCTTGATGATCCGACCCCTCCATTCACGGAGGAGGTGATGAACGCACATATCTCCCGAAAGTTTAAGATGCCCACAATCAAAGCTTACGATGGAACGGGGGATCCCGCAACTCATGTGAGAACGTTTACAAGCGCATTGTTACTGCAGCCTGCTAACGATGCCCTTAAGTGTAGGGCGTTCCCCCAAACCCTGTTAGGCATGGCGCAACGTTGGTATAGTCGTTTACCTCCAAACTCGATTAGCTCTTTCAAGGAGTTGAGTACCGCTTTTGTTAGTCAATTCATTAGCGGAAGAATTCATGAGAAAAGCTCTGCATCCCTTATGTATGTAACACAGGGAAAGAATGAGAACTTAAGAGATTACATCAAGCGGTTCACTAAGGAGACCCTGAACATCACTGATCTGGAAAATAAGGTGGCCATGGTAGCCTTGCAGCACGGAACCACGGATCTCTTTTTCAAGAGGTCGTTGGCAAAACACCCCCCTGAAAGCATGGATGAACTTCAACGAAGAGCGGACAAGTATATAAAAGCTGAGGATAGCATCAAGAAAGAAGCCGCATTGGGCAATGGAGGGAACAACAAGCGGAAACAAGAACAAGAGTACGATGCTAGGGACAAGTATCCCCGAGCTAGCAGAGACTCTGAATCTGCTCCAAAAAAGAACTCGGATCCAAGGTTTTCCGAGTATGCCAGAATTAATGCTCCAAGAAGCCAGATCCTGTTGGACATTGAAAAGGAAAAGGACTTCCGATGGCCGAAGCCACTTAGAGGAGACCCAGCTAAGCGAAATAAGGAGCAATACTGTAGGTTCCACAAAGATGTGGGACATGACACCGACGATTGTAGGCAACTCAAGGATGAGATTGAGTTCTTGATACGAAGAGGAAAACTAAGTCAGTTCACCAAAGGTGATGACCGTGGGAACCAGAGAAGGGACAATGAAAGGAGAGATAATAACAGGAGGGATGACAACCATGATCGCAATCCACAGCCCCGAAGGGCAGTTATCAACATGATCTGGGGAGGTCCGACAGCAGCTGGCACGACTAAGAATTCTCGAAAGGCTTATGCTAGAGAAGTAATGCACATTGTGGGAGAAGCCCCGAAGCGTGCTAAAACCGAGATGGTAATTGGTTTCGATGATTCAGACTTGGAAGGGGTGAAATTCCCCCATGACGACCCTCTGGTCATAACTCCCGTGATTGGAAACTCAGAAGTGAAACGAGTCTTGATAGACAATGGGGCTTCTGTGGATATTTTATTTCATGATGCATTTGTAAAGATGGGTTACAACGACTCTCAACTGACCCCTACAAACATGCCTATATACGGGTTTAACGGAGTGGAGTCCAACGTTGAAGGGACTATTCAGCTACCCATGACTATTGGGCAGGAGCCTAAAGAGGCGACTCAGATGTTGAATTTCTTGGTGATCAAGGCAGCATCAACATACAACGCAATCCTTGGAAGGACTGGACTTCATGCGTTTAAGGCTGTGGCCTCTTCCTATCATATGAAAATTAAGTTTCCGACACGGAATGGTGTCGGAGAACAAAAGGGTGATCAGAAGATGGCAAGAAGTTGCTATGTAGCCGCACTGAGGGCCGATGGAGTCGGGGGGCAGGTCCTTCCGATTGAAGACATGGATGTCCGCGATGATGAAGAGCATAGAGGGAAGCCAGCAGAGGATTTGATTCCCGTACCTCTAGAACCTAATGATCCTGAAAAAGTTACTTATGTTGGAGCATCTCTGAAAGAACCCCTGAAGGGCCAGTTAATAGAATTCTTACAGAAGAATAGCGACGTGTTCGCTTGGACAGCAGCTGATATGCCGGGGATTGACCCCTAACTCATAACTCACAAGTTAAATGTTGATCCCAAAAGGAAGGCAATAAAGCAGAAGAAGAGAAACTTTGCTCCGGAAAGGCAAGAGGCCATTAGGCAAGAAGTGGATAAGCTCTTGGAAGCTGGTTTTATTGAAGAGATTCAGTTTCCCGACTGGTTAGCAAACCCTGTGATGGTCAAGAAAGCGAATGGGAAGTGGAGGATGTGTATAGACTTCACTGACCTAAATGATGCATGCCCAAAAGATTGTTTTCCCCTCCCAAGGATTGATATGTTGATAGATGCCACAGCTGGACATGAGATGTTAAGCTTCATGGATGGATTCAGCGGCTATAATCAGATTAAAATGCACAAGGATGACATACCTAAGGTATCTTTCATAACTGACTTTGGTGTCTTCTGTTATCTTGTCATGGCTTTTGGTCTAAAGAATGCAGGAGCTACTTACCAACGATTGGTGAACAAGATATTCGCCCATCTGATTGGAAAAACCATGGAGGTATATGTTGATGACATGTTAGTTAAAAGCCTACTCAAGGCTGATCATATCAAACACCTCAGAGAGGCATTTGAAGTGCTGAGGCACCATAAGATGATGTTGAATCCCGCCAAGTGTGCTTTTGGAGTTGGATCTGGAAAGTTTTTAGGACTGATGGTTTCAAAGAGAGGCATTGAGGCCAATCCTGACAAGATCAAGGAAATTTTAGACATGGAGCCACCACGCTCTATAAGAGATGTGCAGAAGTTGACAGGTCGAGTTGCAGCTTTAGGAAGATTCATCTCCAAGTCTGGAGACAAATGCTTGCCTTTCTTCCAAGCGTTAAAAAAGGTGAAAGATTTTGAGTGGACACCTGAGAGCCAGGAGGCCTTTGAGCAACTAAAGAAGTACATGGTTGAAGCCCCGTTGTTGACCAAACCAAGTCCTGGGGAGATTCTTAGTTTATACCTGGCGGTATCCGAACAAGCCCTGAGTGTTGTCCTTATTCGGGAAGAGGAGAAGGTCCAGAAACCTATCTACTACGTGAGCAAAGTGTTGCATGGGGCTGAGTTGAATTACTCACCCATAGAAAAGTTTGCTTTGGCACTAGTAACTGCCTCAAGAAAGCTGCGGCCTTACTTTCAGGCACATAAGATTCAAGTTCTGACAAACCAGCAGTTGAGGAACATATTGCATAGCCCTAAGGCCAGTGGAAGGCTAATCAAATGGGTGATTGAGTTAGGAGAGTTTGACATCACATACAAGCCTCGGACAGCTATCAAAGCTCAGGCATTAGCTGACTTCGTGGTTGAATGCACTATTAACAACCAAGAAGTCGGGGGGCAAGAGATAATGACTACCCCTGGGCAAGAGGAAAAAGAAGAAGAACTTACACCCGATCTAAAGGAATATTGGGTGCTCTATTTTGATGGAGCATCAAAAACAAAATCTAGTGGTGCAGGTCTGGTTTTGCAAAGCCCCGATGGGTTCACAGTTGAGTACGCTTTAAAGTTGGATTTCCCTACTACCAACAACGAGGCGGAGTATGAGGCATTAATAGCTGGTTTGGGCTTGGCCAGAATCATGAGGGTCAAAAATCTCAAAGTTTGTGGAGATTCAAGGCTTGTGGTATCACAAGTAAATGGTGAATTCGAGGCTAAGGATGAGACTATGGCAAAATACTTGAGAGTAGTAAAGGCTGTTATGTCCCAGTTTGAGGAGTGCTATGTTGAGCACATTCCAAGAGAGGAAAACATTAAGGCCGATGCCCTATCTAAATTTGCTTCTTCCGAGATAGAAAATTATGCTGGGAGTGTCTATTTTCAGGTCTTGAAGGCCCCGACCGTTAACTCAAAGTTATTGGCACCAATCGATATAGGAGGCTCTTGGATAGACCCTATCAAGGCACACCTTGAGACCGGATGGCTCCCAGACAATGCCTTGGAGGCACGGAAACTTTCAGTAAGAGCATTGAGATACACTTTGATTGAAGGCATTTTGTATAAGAGGTCGTTTGTCATCCCATACTTGAAATGTTTAAGGCCTCAAGAGGCAAGAGAAGCATTGGAAGAAGTTCATGAAGGGATCTGTGGCCAACACTTGGGGGGCAGGGCCCTAGCTCATAAGATAATTCGTTTAGGGTTCTATTGGCCGGAGATGTTGGCTGATGCACAAAACTATGTCAAGAGATACGAGAGATGCCAGAAGCATGCCCCAATTGTAAGGCAACCGCCTGAGATCTTAACTTCAATTAACTCTCCCATTCCATTTGCAATGTGGGGGATGGATATACTTGGGCCTTTTCCCATGGCTTCTGCGCAAAGGAAATTCCTAATAGTGGCCATCGATTACTTCACTAAGTGGATTGAGGCTAAACCTCTGGCTAAGATAACCACCAAGCAAGTTTCCCAGTTCTTTTGGGAGAACATAATTTGCAGATACGGAATCCCACGAATCCTTGTAACAGACAATGGGACACAGTTCAATAATGAAGAGTTCAAGAAGTATTGTGAAGAGAATGCGATTGAGCTCCGTTTTACCTCGGTGGCACACCCTCAAGCCAATGGGCAAGCTGAGGTAGCTAATCGAATTATCCTTGATGGACTGAAAAAGAGGGTCGAACGCTCTAGGAACACTTGGGTAGATGAATTGTTGCCCATACTTTGGGCATATCGTACCACTTGTAAGGTAACGACTGGAGCAACCCCATTTTTGCTGGCTTATGGAGCCGAGGCAGTTGTGCCTTTAGAGATCATGCAAGCATCACCTCGAGTTGAGGCATATGAGCCAGAAACTAATGACGAAGGAATGAGACTTGCCCTTGACTTAATTGATGAGGTTAGAGATGGAGCTAATGCAAAGAATGCTGAATATCAGAAGAGAGCCTCTTTTCACTACAACCAGAGAGTTAAAGAAAGATTCTTTCGACAAGGTTACATGGTTTTAAGGAAGATTGAAGCCTCAGGAGTTGGCCAGAAAGGAAAGTTAGCACCAAATTGGGAAGGACCATATCTAGTCAGAAAGGTGTTAGGGCAAGGATCCTACAAGTTAGAAACCTTGGACGGGGTTGAGGTGCCCCGAACTTGGCATGCTGTGAACCTCAAAGTTTATTATGTCTAAGTCCTTTTGACAAAGGCTTGGACTTTTACCTATTTATTAGGAATAAGGTTCGAATGAAACCATTTTAGAGCATGTTGCTCCCAGCAGAAGATAGAATATTTATGTAAGGGTTGAACCCATTCCATTGATATCTTTTGACAGCATAATGGAATTTATACTGTTTTCTCTATGAGTTATTTCTCTTTGTTAAAATAAACACGAAAGGCAAACGTTGAACTAGCTTGTGAGTTTAGTACCAGCCAGGAGGCCAAGTACTTGAGAAATTCTAAAGTTTAACGAACTATAAGCAAAAGAAAAAAAAATGAGAACATGGAAACAAAAGAAACTACTACATAGATAAGTTAAGTCATAAGCCCCGAAGGGCAAAAGTTTAGAATAAATAAAGACAAACAGAAATAAGCCACGCAGGGCCATCTATGCGTCTAAGTCCTCAATAACAACATCTCCCTGGGTAGAAGAAGGGTCTGCTGTCTCTACCCCAGGAGAAGAAGGTGGATCCTGAGTGGGTTGAGAGTCCCCATCCACTGCTGTCTCTGTAGCAACCTCCAGAGTATCTGTCAATCCAGGGATAGCAGGTACCGGGAACTTCTCCAGGGATACCCCCTCAATCTTCCCACTCAGCTCCTCGATGATCCCTTCCCAACACTCCTTGAAGGTGCCAGGAAAGTTTGCATCATACTCGGCATTCAGGACATCTTGAAAGTCCTTAGAAGCCTTGTAATCAGCAATGATGTGTTCCCTGTTCTGCTGCACCTCCAGCTGTAGCTTCCTGTTCTTCTCCTTCTTAGCAGCCAGCTCTTTCTCCACCTCTCTAAAACGAGCAAATTTTGCCTCGGAGGCATCAAAGTATCTGTCTCTGTCCCTCTCAGCAATGGTCTTATCAGCACGCACCTCCTTCAGGTTATGAACAGCGGCCTGAAGGTAGGCGTTCATCTGCAAAGGAAACAAGTGAATAAGGGAAAAGTAAACGCAATTAAATTAAAGAAGTTGAATAAGAAATTACCGAAGCAACAGCTTGAGCCCCGAGAAGCTCAATCTGCAAGTCATCAGAGGACTCCACAATGTGAATCCTATCTCGTGGAGTAACCACGCTCCTGGACCACTCAGCAGCAGCCCTAGAATCACCTACAGCTGTGTCCCTATTGCATAAACCCCATCCCACTGTAAAGGGAGTGAGGTCTTCCTCAATAGGAACTGGCTTTTCTTGAAGAAAAGCAGGAACACGCTCCACCGCGGGAGAAGCCTCATCTGTCCTGGCCCTTTTGGCCCTAGGGTTCTCTGTTACCACCCTAGCAGTGGCAGCAGTCTCCCTCTGCCTAAAAATTGCTCCCAGAGCAGTTTTGGCTGCAAAATGATTACAAGAAAGTTAGAAAATTATATCTAGCATAAAATGTTAACAAAGCAAGAGGTGAGAATTACCCTCAGGGCCCAAATTGCTTAGCCCATGGGCCTGCAACGAATCTTCAGAAATCAAATTTGCACATTGATGCAAATTATCGGATGTTAATAAAGTTATGGCGGCCTCTTCTTCCACGCCCAATTTTAAACTCCTGACAGGCCCATCAATGGCTCTGCAGAAGTTGGGCCGAAAATAGTTGTCCCAGTCATCCCCATCCAAAAAGATATAAAACCATTCCCTCTTCCAATTAGGAAGGGAATCAGGAGCGGAATCCGAAACAAAACAAGAACGGGCTAAGGAACGGTGTTGGATTTTGACCCAGCCCGAATTGTCAGAAGAATTGACAAATTTGAATAAATATCGAAAAACAGAAATACTGGGCTCAAGCCCATGTTTCTTACATTGGACCAAGAAACAATAGATAAAACGCCACGCATTTGGCATAAGTTGGGTTGGACAAACCCTGGCTTCGGCCAAAAGACGATAAACAAAAGGAGGAGGAGGAAGGCGAAAACCAGCATAAAAAGTCTCTTTATAAATCCTAATGGCCCCAGGCTTTGGGTGACAAGCCCTTTCGTTTGAGGCCGGAACAACGGCCCTATAAGGCCCATTAATATGAAAAAGTTGGGCTAGGATGTCTACCCTATATTGTTTGTATTTCGATTTATACTCATAAGCATCTAAATGAAGCATATTTGGAAAAGCTTGACCAAACTCATTTAAAAGATCTCTAAGGGAAAAAACACTGGCATGGACAAGAGATGTTTTAGGGTTCTTACCCCTTGAAAGCCGTGGAGCGGTGGTAGAAGTGTTAGCAAGTTGAGACTGGCCTGAAGAGCTAGAGTCCTCCATTGATATGCTTCCCTTGAAGGCTTGAAACCCAGAAATGTTGAAAAAAGAGGGTGAAGAAGATGAAGATTCAACAATCTTCAAACAGAAACTGGAAAACAGGGCGAAGGAAAGACGCCGGAAATCGCCTCACGACAGAACCCTAGCAGAGCTTTTTTGAAAAGTATTTGTGATAAAGGAGAGATAATTTTTGCTGAATAGTGAGATGAGAAATGAGGGATGCACACTACTCTTTTATAGAGTTCACGGTTGGTCACTCAACCGGTTATATCCAGTAAATGGGCTGTCAACAGGTGACTGGGCCTTTGAATAGGCGGGAAGCCCATGAAATTCAAATTTTGAAATAATTCTAGAATGTTCTACGACATTTTTAGAAAATAGGAAAAAAGCCCATCAGAATATAAAGGCAAGAGGCCCAACTAAAAGGGCATACCCACGCCCAGGAGACCAAACCTCCTAGGCGTGCCTAAGGAAGGTGTCTCCTTGGCGGGGGTACCCACGCCCAACTTGATTCTCTTTAAAGAAGGCTATACCCACGCCCAGGAGACCAAACCTCCTAGGCGTGCCTAAGGAAGGTGTCTCCTTGGCGGGGGTACCCACGCCCAACTTGATTTTCTTTAAAGAAGGTACACCCACGCCCAGGAGACCAAACTTCCTAGGCGTGCCTAAGGAAAGTGTCTCCTTGGCGGGGGTACCCACGCCTAACTTGACTTTTCTTAGAGAAGGGCATACCCACGCCCAGGAGACCAAACTTCCTAGGCATGCCTAAGGAAAGTGTCTCCTTGGCGGGGGTACCCACGCCCAGAAAGCATTTCAAGGAATGAAGGTACACCCACGCCCAGGAGACCAAACTTCCTAGGCGTGCCTAAGGAAAGTGTCTCCTTGGCGGGGGTACCCACGCCTAACTTGACTTTTCTTAGAGAAGGGCATACCCACGCCCAGGAGACCAAACTTCCTAGGCATGCCTAAGGAAAGTGTCTCCTTGGCGGGGGTACCCACGCCCAGAAAGCATTTCAAGGAATGAAGGTACACCCACGCCCAGGAGACCAAACTTCCTAGGCGTGCCTAAGGAAAGTGTCTCCTTGGCGGGGGTACCCACGCCCAGGAAGCATTTCAAAGGGCAAAGATACACCCACGCCCAGGAGACCAAACCCCCTAGGCGTGCCAAAGGAGGGTGTCTCCTTGGCGGGGGTACCCACGCCCAGGAAGCGTTTTTTGCCAGGATGACTTTTTTAAAGTTAATCCTTTAAAAATTTTTGAAAATAATGTTGGGAAATTGAAAAATAATTTCCAAAAAATAATGAAAATACCTGTTGGTACATATAAATTCCTAAATTATTAGGAAAAATTATAAAAAATACCTGTTGGTACATAAAAATTCCTAAAATATTAGGAAAAGTACAGAAAAATACGAGGAAAATTATAGAAATATTTTCTTGACAAATTGAGCAATAATTTATGCTAATAACGCATGAAAACTCTATGAAAGTGCCGAAATTGCTAAAAGCAAGCACAAATTAAAGCCTCGAATAAGGCAAATCGTCGTAAATGTGTAGGTCGCTCCACACTTTACAACCAAGACGATACTTGTGAAACACTAGTGTAAACTAAAATTCCCATATAGGGGTAATTAAGAAGTCCCAGGTAAGGGATAAAAACGACCCCGAGTCTCGATTAAGGCAAATACAACTTCTATGAAAACCTGATCAGTTTTCCTTAAAAGTTGGGGGGCAAATGATATGGGCTGAAAATAAGCCCTAAAGACACATTTAATGTGGCATTAACTAGGTCGAGAATAGTCCAAACGTGGGGCCCACCAGCTGGGCCCAAAACCCTGATTATAGTATTAATTTCGTAATTAATATTAAGGGTAATAAACAGCTCAGCAAATAAGAGTTGGATAAGGATAATATCCCCTTCAGACTTATCCAATAAGGCATCCAATTCAATATGGAAACTGATTCCTAGAAGGAATAGATCTAGAACATTCCTCAAAGACTTGCCCACCAAGTCTCCAAATCCTACCATAATTCTAAGGCTTCTCAGCCTATATAAAGGGTCTGACCCCTCATCTCAGAACTACGTTTTATTGGCTTGATTCTCTAATTTACAGAGATACGTAGGCATTCTGTGAGGGCCGTTTAAGTCTCGAACGCAGAAGCAGCCATTAAAGCACGAAGCTCACGAACCCTAGCATTAAATATACAAACCCTAGCCGCAATAATTTCAACCTAGTTTTTATTCCATAACAGATGTAAAACATATTTTTACTCGATATTTGTTTAACATTTTATTTTAAGTATATTTGCACTATATCCGTTAATCTTATTATCATCGGATAATTTATAGATTGATTAACAAAATAGATTAAAATATTAAAAATAAGAAATAATTTACATATGGGATTTGGATTTGGTAAAAAAACTGTCAATATGGTTTTGATATATATAGTCTCTCGCACTATATTTATACAGCATTTTCGTAATATGCTAATGTTATTATTTTTTAATTTCAACAAAATGAGTTTTACAACCATATACTTAAATAGTAATATATCAATTTCACTTGAATTTTAAATTTCAATGAGAGTTTCATCCCGGTGTGAGACTAATAAACTCGAAAATTACTGATATATACAATGTCTTATGATCACAGATGTGATATGTGTAGTTTTTTATTTTTCGGCTATCAGTTTGATGTTACCTCAAATTAAAATGATATTTCTGAGATGCTTTATTATCGTATTTATGTCTATCTTCTTTTCATAAATTGAATTTTATTGTAAATGTGAACTTTTACAACATAATTCATTTGGTGCATACATTAACACATCTCATTTTAAAAATCCGTTATGATATATGACACTTTAATTTTAATGACAATAGATGGTATAATATATTTGAAGTAAAGATTTTGTTATGGTCAATTTGTTATTGAAATAATACATCTGAGATGGTCAAATACCATGATCCTAGAAAAGCACACATATATATTTATTTTGGACGTGCACAATTATTAGAATAAATTTGTTGTTTTCTTGTTCTCCGAAATTGGTCGGAGAAAAGGATCCAAAATTGAAAATGTGCAGTGAGATTTTCTAAGCAGAACTATATGACTCTAGTACTTTTATTTTACCGTCACATTACATTATTTCTTACAATATTAAATTAGAAATAATATAATATTTAATTCTTCGTCCATCCCAAAATAAATAAACCAGCTGTCTTTTCACGCATTTCAATACACGAAGATTATTATGGTAATACTTGACAATTACAATTAACTCTTACTTACTGCTTTCAGTCAGTCATTCTTCTCACATTGACAAAACATAACTAAAAATATAACTTTCACGGTTCAGAATCTAATAATATTTTGAAACTATAACATCTTAAATAGATCGAAATACGTAAAATAGACTAATACGAAAAAATTCGATGAATTATTATATGGCCCGTGCTTTACACATGCTATCATGCTAGTTTAAAGTAAATGTCTAAATTAGCAATTAACTCCACCAATTAGCCACCAAATGACTTTTCTCCATGATTAGCCGGACCACGTTGTCGTTATCATCGGCACCTACTACTAGTAATTATTTAAAGGCTCCGAGTCATCAGCAAACATTTATTTATAGGCTTCCGTCATTAGCAAACGCTTGTATGTCAAAAATTTCATGGGATACATGTATATAGAAAAACGAGATTCTTCTATTTTTCACACCAAAAATCCTATTATACAGATATATCAAAAACTTTCTTTAATATATGTGTTTCATCGTTTGTCCACCAATCATTTACCATGAACGACCTTTTTATTTATAAAATGTATTATCAAATGTTTTAGGTAAAATCATCTGTAATTTTAACTAACTACTTGACTCTTGTCCCTAACAGACCCCCTTATTTATAAAATGTATTATCAAATATTTTAGGTAAAGGCATCTGTAGTTTTAACTAATTCTTGACTTTCCATTATGATATATTCCTAACATAAAACATATCAAGTTAGACAAATTTAACTAGCCAATTTTATAACCATTCTTATTGGATTTTTTTCACTTATAAAAGTAAGCAAATTAGGAAAAAAATTAAAAACTAAAAAACGTGAAAGGGCAAAGAAATAAAAAGAAAAATGACCAAAATTTGAATAGTTGGATAAAACCAGATGCATCTTCCTTATCAAATTTGACAAGGCAAGGAACGTTCTCCGAAAAATAAATGATTGGTTGCACAGTTCCACTGAAGATGCTTCCAATTGGGCATAGACACGAGATTCTCGCAAAACACAACTTAGGTCCCTAGACTAGAATTTTATTTGGAATTATTATTTACACGGCTGAAATCCTGAAAGAAGTTCTGTCCAATAAAATGAAGAAAAAGTTGATATATGTTTAAATTAAAAAATTATTATTAGAAATATATACTTGATTTGAAAAGGAAACAAACATTAATTACTAGACTATTTAGTTCTATTTCTTCCATTTTTCTGTTTATGACATTTATATTTATATTTATATATTATAAATTTTAGATAACCTAATTATTAGGGAGAGAAATGGGCCTGAGGTTGTCATGAGGGATTTTTCCTCAGTTTATAACACAAAAGGCTATAAATTTAGTGGTCCCGCAGGGGCATTTTTATAAATATCAACTTTATCTCAGTAAATTTATCTAAACACCCTTAATTTTGTATTGAAAAGCTCTTAATCGTCCCAATGGCGTATCCTCTGTCGTCCCAATCGTGGGTTCGACTCTCACTCACCCCGAGAATTATCTTAAAACATATACTAAGTTGTAAGGCATATAAGCCTAAATAGTAAAAAAAAAAAAAAAACTCTTCATCTCAGGAGAACCCTGAGATCATCCTTAGACACATGAATCCCATTATTAGGTTTGGTATCCATAGATTTGAATAAAATTTTGTATTGAATTTAATCCATAAGATTATCCATTTTACACGTGTACCAAGATATATAGGTTCGTATATGATCATGATTCATCTTTAATTATAGTAGATTTGATTTTTTATTTTAATTATCATTAATATTATTTATAATATTTATGGTAAGTCTAAAAAATTATATGATTGGTTTTTATTTTTTGGTAAATTCATTAATACAATTTATTGTGAATATGATTTGTTAGTGTTAGGTTTTCTTTTTTGTCAAATTTGTTAGTGTGAATTAAATATATGAAATAAATAAACTTATACTAATAATATTTTCGTTTTAACAAATATTACCATTAGTTAAGAAAATAAAATAATCAAATAATTAAAATATTATTATTATATTCTTTTTGTTAAAATAAAATATATAAAATATCTTATACGTAGCTCGGGTTATAATCTAATATTATAAACTTGTGATCATCAAAATAAAATGTAATTTATGTATTCAAGTATTTAAAAAGAGTAATATTACAAATAATACATTATGTTAAATATTTTTAAATGACAAATAATAAACCAATAATTTGAAAATATAAATTTTATTGTTAACTTACTAAAGATAAAGGTACAAAATTAATTCATGTACGCATCACATATTCCAGAAAAAGAGAAAAAAGGTCACGTAACTCTGACGTTAGTTTGAAATTTATTTTCTTCGACGTTTCTAAACTTGACTATTCCCTCCGCCCACTCATTTTTATAAAGTATTTTTTTCATTGCTTCACACATATTTTAAAGCTCCTATAAAGTATATTTTCATAACTTATTTTTAAATTTATTTTTTGAATAAAAATTTAAAAAAAAATATTAAAAATAAATTATAGAGCTATATTTTTTAGGAACTTTAAAATTGTGTCACGTCGCCATCCCCAATGTATACAATGTAATGGGTATTGTTAAGCTTTTGGTTCTGGTTGTATAAAAAAAAACGAAACTTACTCAGTTATAATACCACTCAAAGTGGTGTCTGAGGAGGGTAGATGTACGCAGACCATGCCCCTATACAATAGGGAGGCTGTTTCCGAAGGACCCCCGACCATTACAAATATAGAAATACAAATACAGAAAGGAAATCTAATACAAACTAAGAAACTCACACACACGCAGGAGTCGAACCCATAACTTGTATTAGCCCATCTCTTAAATAGTATTAGCCCATAACTTGTGCAAAGCATGAGATATCATATATTATTACTATGAATTAATATATTAATATTTTGATTTCATATAAAATTTTAATTTATTTTAATAAATTTTATTATCAGTTTTAAATTTACATATGTTTCATACTTAATTCCATGACATAAATAAATATAATTAATTTAACATTATTTTTATAATTTATTGTTAAATATCTTAAGAATTCAATAGATATTTTTAAAAATTATTTAATGTAACCTAAATATCTTAGAAGAATGGTAGGAAGAAGTGTGTGCGGGCACTGATTCTAATCGGGATATAATTGAAAACGTTTATAATTCTATGAAATATGTGAATTTTTTATTTTTAATAAATTTTATACTCCTTCCGTACGATTTATATTGGCCACAATTACTTTTTTGCGTGTTCCAAAAATATTGGACGTGTTTCCCTAATGAAACAAATTAAGGGTTAAATATGTTAAGTCTTTCTAAATATGTAAATAATTAGGAATAAATTTGGCAGTTTTCACTTGATTGCTAAATACGTGTTTTTTGATTGATGATCAATATAAACAGAACGGAAGGAGTATAATTTAACTGAATTTGGAATTTTTAACACGTTTTTTAAATTTTATGTACTTTTGTGACTTATTGGTAAAATTTTTTGTTTACAATAAATGAATTAATATTTTTAATATATTTTTTTTAAGTTATTATTTTAGGAAAGTTTTAACAACCGTATTGGTAATTTTTGTTGTTTTTAATAAATAAATTAATATTTTAAATATAAATTTTTAATTTGTTATTTTCAAGAAAATGTTAACAAATTTTTTGCAAAATGTTAACCAACCAACTAACTAACCAAATATACCTTATTTTACTTATTAATAGTATATATTCTAGATATGACGTGGAGCTCTTCATCGTCTTTTCTTTCCATATATGATATATAGGGGGTGTCTGGGAAAACTTTTTTTCAGAATAAACCAACTTATTTTAAGACAAAGCTAGAGATTCCTAATTTCCAACTTCTCTCCAACTAATTTTTACAACTTATTGAATCTCAAAGATACATTAAATACTTGTATAAAAGAAAATTTTCAAAATATAAAATTTTTACCCGAAAATAAGTTCACAATAAGCTGAGCCAAACAGGCACATATCTATCAATGGACATATCTATACAGATAATTCATACAAATTTATTTTCTTTCCATATATGATATATATCCATCAATGGACATATATATACAGATAATTGATACAAATTTATTTAGATAAACAGACACGAATAAAATTCTTGATTTACTTTCCAATATTTTATGCCGTCATCATACCCTAAAACAGAAATAATAGCCTTCCCTTTTTGTTGTGTAAATTTGTAAGCTCTAATTTTGTTCAACTCGTAACAAACTTATCTGAGGACTGAAAGTAGTGCTATGCAGGATCGATCATTGGCTAAGGCGACCAAGGCGAACGTTTAGGATATCACTCAATTAAGGAACATCAAACTTTTATATAAGTACATATATATTTGTTGTTAGAACGAAATTGTAAAAACCTTAATCTTCATATTTGTTATTAAATGGTTCTAAATTTTAATTATTCGTAGTTGCATTATTTGATCTTGTGATATCTTTCTTTGCTTTTGTTTGAGATTATTCTTCTTCTTTCTATCTGGTGATGCACTTGGATTTCCAATATTCTTTATTTGTTAATAATTTCAATCCGTTTTGCTATCATACTTAGTTCTAAAGACACCCTCACAAATTTTTACAACTTGCTAGTTTTAAAAATGGACAAATTTCTCTTAAAAAATTCGTATAAAAAAAATATCCCTACTAAGATTTAAAAAAAGACTTTTAATAAATAACACTTATTAGTAATGGTAATTTATGATTATTCGAAAAAGGAGTACCATTTCACAATTTCGTCTAGGGCACCTAAATCTCTAGAATCGGCCCTGGTGCTAGGTATGCGAATATTTTTCCAAAAGAAAATGCTAGAGTTCCCGAAAATTTTCCCTAAAACTGACGTGTCACCTATATAATTAGTAATTTTCCTAATATTAATATGGGATCCCGTATGTATACATATGCACCCCAAATTATAATTCGACACTTAGCGTGCTACATCATTTGGGATAAAATTCGAGAACCGTTTTGAGATACTTAACACTGCCCATTCCAAAAATATTCTCAAATGACATATCATAACAATTTGTGAATGCATATAAATACATACGAGTTCCCATATTATTATTGAAAGTTACGTAGTATATATTTACCATATCACGAAAATATTTCAGAACACCTTACCTAAAATATATCATAATGGACCCCAAATATACTATCATCCACTTTGGTATTTATTATTCGCGAAAAAAAAAAGAGTAGTGTACTATCCCGAATTTGTTTCCAAAAAAAATCCCTAATGATCTGACATGAATGAGTTGCCAGTATGAACGATTTTAATTGGTAATATTGATGTAACTTTGGCGGGTTCATTAAAATTATAACCAATCAGAGAATGATACATGTAATTTGGGAAAATTTTTGGGATCCAATTCAAAAAATTTAGCATTTTCCAAAAAATTCGTTTTGCGAAACAAAATTATACTTTCCTTTTTTATATTTATGCAAATACAAAATATGCAAAACAATTGTTATTATGTTAATAAATAATATCTATGCTTATATATAAGAATATAAAAATATTACAAAAGCTATAATTGCAGATACAGACCAGCTATGTTTATCCATTCTTAGAATTAGTTGACAGATATCAGTTTTTTTGTGTATTTACAGCTCAGAGTTATAGTAGTTACAGATGTTTCACTATATTTAGAGGTTTTGTCATTTTTAATTATGGTTGTTTTAATTGTTCTCTTTTTTTATCCAGCGATTCGGAATTAAATATATAGGTGTTACACACACATATTTTACTACTGGACCTCGATTTGAGTTGTGATATAAATCAGGCTTTAGTTTAAGGTTTCAACAATGTCATAAAATTTAAGTGTCTGTTTAAAACATAAAGAGATGTTGTCTGTTTCGCCATCAATGATAGCTCCAAGTTCGATGGAGGAGATGTTGGAATCTATCCGGCGGAGAGAGGAAGTTGACAGGCCAAAGGACTTGCCGCCCAAGCTACCGTCACGACCCACCTCGAATGCTCGCCGGCCTTTGTCTAAGCGACCGCTGCCGAATAATTTTGAAAACTCCTTTGCTAGCTTCAGTTGTGGGAAAAAAGATTCAGGAGGTGGTGGTTTTAATGCCAAAAAGGTAAACCTCGTGTTTAGGCTTTGGTTCAAGTGAGGATCCGAAATCATAAGAACTGTGAAAACCGAAGGTTCTGCACAAAAAAATTTGCAGAACCCTTTAATTCTCATGGTTTTTTTTATGATCCCCACTAAATCTGACTCTATTTATGCGTGTGCATACTATTCATCTATGATCCTCAGCTCTTGCATTAGTAATTTTCATTTGCATTTTTTGTTATTGGGGAAATTTGAAGGACAATCATTAAGAGCTATCTTCAGGAAAAAAAGTAATCAGATGAAACAGACAGAAACTCGTAAACGTTTAATTGAGAGACTCTAATTTTGGAATATATTTATGAATTCATATTAGGAGTTGGGACAGTGAGATGTATAAATATCTTGCTTTTTTTGAAATTGTGTTGCATTGTGGTACTTAACACCCGCATGTATGATAAGAAGTTTAACATGTTTATTGCCTATCAGAATGGTGCATCAGAGGAAGCAAGGAACCAGGTTTTGCGAGGAACACTTAGGGTACAGAAATGCTTTCGTTCTTATAAGGCCTGTCGCTACTTCCATGAGCTGAAGAGAGGGGCGATATCACTGCAATCATGTAGGGAACATACCTTTGGATTATAATTTTTGTTTTGTATAATGGTTTAGTTATTTTCTGGAATAGATATACTTTAGGTGGTTCTGTGATTTCACATAATATTAAACAATTTGCAGAGTCTTGCTCCATGCTGGTAATGGATAGCAAACTGTTGCCTCAAAACTTTGAATTCTTTGAACATTTTATTACTTATAAAGTCATAACGTAACTTACAATGGATACCGTGCAACCTCTCATGAGAGTAACTTTTTTTGTATTTTGTATGCGAAAAACTCATTTCTCTATAATAATACACACAATGCCGTTCAAAGTTAATGAAAAGACCAATATTATGCAGTTATTCGTGCTGCAAATGCTAGAAGGAAGTATGATAATCTTATTAATCAGAGGGAGCAGGTTGTTCAGAGAACACCTAAGGAGCAGGAAAGGATTGTTCTACAATTACAAGCAGGTAAGATTGTCACAATTACAAGTGTACGCCAGTATGATTCAAAATGATAAATAATTCAAACCTGACTTTGCTGCAGTAATACGTGGGTGGCTGGCTCGAAAACAGGTCAAGACATTGCAGAATCTGGAAAAAATGGATATATATGAGTCAGGTTCTGGTCACAGTCCAAGCAGGAGTAGGATATCTAAAGTGAAGGTACTTGCTTTCTGTGATTGACAATTATTTTTCTGTTTGATAAGTTAATATGTTAGTTATTTTCATATATGGAATTATACATTTTATTATTTTATAGCTCCCCTTAAGAGTTTGGTCCCTGAATATTGTGTGGATCTCCAGAAACCAGTATTTTAGAACTCCACAAGTCATGACTTTTTCTGATCGAGGTTGTCTTGATTGGAAATTGTATGATTATATAATATATGTTTTACAATGCATGAATAGATGATCTGCTGTCAAACAGACTTCTGATTTGTGCCTTTACTAGTAGAACTGCCTTTCGATGTGGTACTTAGAAACACTAATTGCCAGAAAATATCAAATGACCTTAAAGTTCTAGAGTTGGAGTCGGAGCTTTAAGGGACTCTGTCTACTTCAGAGTTCTGCTCCATTACCTTGTGCCTGTACTGACTACAGTTTTACCAGTCATGAAGTTTTTGAAATATGTGTCTAGGCTTGTGTGTGTGTTTGTGTACACCGGCAGAAATGAAGCACTGAAATGGAGAAGAAAAGCAAGAACATTAGTCAGTTCAGTCCATTTTTAAAGTCATTACATTTTGTTGCTAGGACAAGAGCCCAAATATACCATCTTCATCTTTCTAAATAGCATCTCTATACACGGTCATATGTAGAGTATACAGATGGCTACTGACAACTCGATTATACAGATAGCCTCATCTATTAAAGTGTAAGCTACTTCAAGAGTTCTGTATGTAGTTGCATTGCTTTGCAAGTGACACACTGTATCAAAAAGTGATTTAAATACCTGCTCTAAGTGTTAGAGAACCTATTTGTTAGAGGGTAATTATGTTTTAAGTAAACTTTTCTAAAAGATATTGAGGCGTTTTGACTGAAACTTGCATCTGCTTCATTTAGCAGGATATGCCACAAGTAAGTAAACAGGTTATGCCTTTAGCTGTGGAAGAGCTTCAAAAGCAGGTTCTGAAGGCAGAGATAAGCCTCGAGAAAAAGGAACAAGAAAATGCAGCACTACGAAGTCAAGTACAGCAATATGAGGCTAGGTGGTTGGAATATGAAGGCAAAATGAAATCGATGGAAGACATGTGGAAAAAGCAGACAACATCATTACAAGTAAATTCTTATACCATAATCTGGAATGCTTTTTTTTTTTATCAATAGTAATTATATTTTTTCACTTTATTATGCTCCACCTAGACATGATTGTTATGTGGTCCATTTTCATTAGTGGTCGAAAGTCGAAACCCCTTTATATTGTCTAAATAATGATGCCTAGTAGTAATTTTTTGAACTTTTGGGTATGATATATTTCATGTGCAGATGAGCCTGGCTGCAGTAAAAAGAAGTCTTGCTGATAATACCTCCATTCAGCCCAGAAGGCAAGATGGTTCACCATCACCTCACCATTATGATTCGGATAATAGATGTTCACTGGAAACTCAAACTCCAGGTGGCACTCCCTTCAAATTTACTAACTCTGCTAGAGAGTTTGGAGCAGGACGACAATCTAATGGTAATGGGAATGCAGTGTGCGACCTGATGATAGAGTTTGAGCAACGAAAACAGACTTTCGATGATGAAGTCAAAGCTATAACTGAGGTTAAATCAGGGCATTCAGTTTATGCAAACCCTGATAAAGACCTCCGAAACCTGAAAACCAAATTTGAAACGTGGATGAAAGATTACAAAGTTCGGTTACGGGAAGCCAAGTCGAAGCTTCGCAAGATTGGTCTCTCAGATGCTGAAAATCGTCATCGTAAATGGTGGGGAGGAATAAGTAAACGGTACTAGTTCTGGATTATGTGTGAATTGTGATGAGCAATTTCTCATTGGTTTGTACAATATTTCTGTCAGTATGAGCTAGTAAAGTGTTTGAAATTAAAATAGTGCTCCCAGCCACAAGAGAACAAGCAAGAACTATAATATTGCAATCAATGTGTATGTTAATAATACTGTTTTTGAATAGATGTCGTAGCAGATAGTTCATACGAAACTTAAGGATGAAATTGTTTATAAAATCGTGCTGACAAATATACACTCCCTAGTCTGCTAATTAATTCGAAGAAAATTTATTTTGCAACAAAGAATGTTATTAAAGAGGGAGATGATTGAAAGCTCATATACTGTGCACAACGATTTGTAGCAGCAAAAAAATTGCTAGAGGGGCGGGCAGTCTGAGAGAAAATAAATTGTAAAATAAAAATAAAATAAAATTTAATGAAATGAAAAATGCGGTGAACGTGGATCGAACACGTGACCTTCAGATCTTCAGTCTGACGCTCTCCCAACTGAGCTATCCCCGCTTGTGTCCAAATTTCGCTGTTGGAGCGTTTTAGATAAATACTGTACTTAGATGAGGTATAATGAATTGTGCTTGAAAATTTTATTGGGTTTTCTTTAATCTTGGACATGCGAAACGGGCCCGAGAGGAAAAAGGAGGGTCCTGAATCTTAATACAGGGCCTATAATGGACGTTGAGGTTACCTGCTGTATAGCGTAAGTGTTTTCAGACTTTTCTTGTGAATTTCAAAATAAAAAAGTTACCAAGCCCACACATGATTGGCTATGAGATAGTCTTTTTTGTACCTTGTATACGAGGTGACTTTTTTTTTTTTTTTTTCAAATTAATTTCTACAACAAATTAAATATATATCGGTTGGTCTGAAAGAATGGCAAATAATCGAAGAAGCAAAAGGTGAGACTGGAGAGCTAACTGAATGTCCAAGGAGAACACCAAAATCGTTTCACATTATCTCATTTCCATAAAAGATCCCAAACAGATAAATAAAAAATCAAACTTTTCCGCATAAATTAGACAAGAAGATGAGGCCAAACTAAGGGTCTGTTTGGCTTACCTTAAAATAAGTAACTTATAACTTAAAGTGATAAGTATCATATAAGTGATAAGTAAATCAGAACTTATAAGTTAATAGAGTGTTTGGTAAATCAGAAATTATAAGTCAGTAGAGTGTTTGGTAAATCAGAACTTATAAGTTAACTTTTTTAAATATTTTCAAAATATTTATTTTTTAATATATATAAGTGGATATCAATTGATAGATCTCGATGAGTAGAGAAATTTGACATATACATATAAATTTTTTAATGAACGGATCAAAAGATATATGATTTTGAAAATTTGAAGGATATTATATATTACGTATATCGAGAAATAAGAATAAGTTGAAAGTTGAATGTTAGGATTTCTTAACATTCAACTTATCCCATATAAGTGAAGAAATGGGACTTCAACTTAATTTGCCAAACAGGCTCAATAAGTTGGAACGGAGGTTTTGCTCACATAAGTTAACTTATGTGGGTTGCCAAACACCCACTAACATACATAGCAATATCGAAAAAATCAAACTTGAATCTATATGTATGTATTCGTGGGGCTCTCTAGCTATGTTATTACCAGGGGCGGACTTATAAACTTTATTCAATGGGGGTCAAAATATATTATATAATTTAGCGTATATAAAAAAAAGAAATTGTTTTAATACATTAAAATTGTGACCGTCGCTTTTTTAAGTCACGAAAATCATCTATAATAACATTTATACTGATATTACAAGCAATTTCTTTCTCAATATATAACTTTAAACAATTAGAAAGATAAAGTTACAGGTTAAAGTAATACCCGATAAATAAGCAAATATAATGATGTGAAAGTATAGAAGAAGTTTGGAGGCAATTGGGTAGTTCCACAAAATTGTGAATTGAAGTTGCCACCACCAGTCAGTTTAAAAATATATAGGTATTTTAGGAAAGTTACCTAAGATCATGGTTGTAAAAATCTTTAATCAGTATAAATCGGTTGAGTTACCGATTTAAGATTAATCGAAAGGATTAATCGGAGTATTAATAGGATATTATAATAATATTTAATATATTAGTTTAATTTACAATTAAACATATAATTTTAAATAAATTCACAGGAATAATCGGATTTCAAAAATCGAATCGGTTGATTATCTTACAGAGGATTAATCGGGGATTAATCGGCTAAATCGGTGATTTTTAAAACAATGCCTGAGATACATCTCACGTTCCTTTTTCTCCATATATTTTACTTTTGTTTTGATTTGGGTTGTAAATTGAACCCATGAATTGTATGATTGGGCCAATGGATCAATAAAAACTAAAATATAGGAGGGGCCATGTAACTTAAGTTACTCACATGTATACGTATATTACTCCTTATGTGCAAAGGCTGGTGGGGCCACGGCCATTATTGGCCATACTGTGTGTCCGTCCCTGGTTATTACAACACCAATAATCGTTTTTATTTTTTTCACATTAATTTTTGAGTAGTGTTCGAGGTACCAAATTGGTTACCAAAATTTGTTATCAAATGACATGACATTATTTACTTGGCATTTTGGGATGTTTTAATTGGATGATCCTGGCGGGTCCATTACAATTATAACCAATCAAAATAATGTCATATCATTTTGTAACAATTTTTGGTACCAAATTTAGTACCACTAGCATTTTTCTTAAATTTTTTTTTAACCCTCAGAAGTGCATCCAATTATCAAACAAACATTCTAAATTTCTAAAATGTTTTCGGCAATTTTTGGCAGTATAGAATATAATACACGAACATTGGTCCTCATGCACATGCGATAACTGGCAAGTTTTCAGCACATCAGCGCTTCTGAATCATTGCTCTTTTTGTTACATTTTAATATTTGACAAATGCATGTAGACTGCGGAGTGAGGCGTGTGCATCCCAGCACCGGTTGTTGGCTATGGATGTGACCATGGGGGGACGAGTTATCCGCAGGTCGAGGGAGTTCAGACCGAGAATCCTGTGGAAAGATCTGAAGGGCGAGAAGGCGGTCGAATTCAGGGAGTCTTTGGTCATCGTAGGTAGTTTTGCTCGTAATGGAGATGCTAATTGTAGGTGGACCAGCATGGCGGAGGACATCCGGCGTGTGGCCGAGAAAGTGGTGGGGATTTCCTCGGGTAGGTTCCGGGGCAATAGGGAGTCATGGTGGTGGAACGTGGAGGTCCAAACGAAAGTTAAGGCTAAACGTGCACTCTTTAAAGAGCTTTTGTCGATGAGTTCAGGGGCGGAGAAGAGCCGGAAGATGGAAGAGTACAAGGTGGCGAGACGGGAGGCTAAGAAAGCAGTGGCGAAAGCCAAAGGGGAAGCTTATGAGGGGTTGTACAAGCGCCTGGATACCAAGGAAGGAACGAATGCTATCTTTAAACTAGCTAAAGCTAGGGAGAGAGGGCGTCGCGACCTGGGTGCAGTTAAGTTTGTAAAGGATGATTCAGACCGAGTGTTACTTAATGAAGACGCTATTAAGGAGAGGTGGAGTTCGTACTTCCATAACCTTTTCAATGAGAATAGGAGGAGTTGGGCTGGTGGGGATCTAGAGATCCCACCTTCGTCTCCTTGTGAGCGTATTAGCGAGGATGAGGTCAAGGGGGCCATTCGTAAGATGGCGAGAGGGAAGGCGGTTGGTCCGGATCAGATTCCTATCGAGGTGTGGATTTGTCTTGGTGATGTTGGCGTTAAATGGCTAGTTAATCTGTTCAATGATCTCCTCTTGGGTGATAAGATGCCAGCAGTATGGAGGCGTAGTGTTGTAGTTCCTTTTTTCAAGAACAAAGGCGATGCTCAGAGTTGTAGTAACTATCGAGGTATTAAATTACTCAGCCATACTATGAAACTCTGGGAGAGAGTGGTAGAAGGCCGGATTAGAAGAGAAGTCGTAATCTCTGAGAATCAATTTGGTTTTATGCCGGGGAGATCGACGACCGAGGCCATCCATCTCGTTAGACGCCTTATGGAGAAGTTCAGGGAGCGCCGCAAAGACCTCCATATGGTGTTCATTGATCTCGAGAAGGCATATGATAGTATCCCCCGTGAAGCGATTTGGAAGACCCTCTTAGAGCGGAGTGTATCATCGTCTTACGTTAGAGTGATCCAAGACATGTACTCTCAAGCTAGTTCTTGCGTCCGGACCCCAGTGGGTGACTCTCGTTTCTTCCCTGTTGGGATTGGGCTTCATCAGGGATCGGCCCTTAGTCCTCTCCTTTTCGCTCTTATCCTTGACAGCATGTCACGCGGGATCCTAGACGCCGTCCCGTGGTGCATGCTCTTCGCTGACGATATAGTGCTAGTGGCGGAGTCTAGGGGGGAGGTCAACGAGAAGTTGGAACTTTGGAGATCTACTTTGGAGTCATAAGGCTTGCGGGTGAGTAGAACTAAAACCGAGTATCTCTGGTGCAACTTCAGTGGCGAGGCCATCGACGAAGGGGTGGAGGTTAAGATCGAAGATCAGACCGTCCCTCGTACGGATAAGTTCAAGTATCTGGGGTCGATCATCCAGAAGGAAGGTGAGGTTGAAGACGATGTCAAGCATCGTATCAATGCTGGGTGGCTAAGGTGGAGGGCAGCGTCAGGGGTGATGTGCGACAAGAAGGTTCCTTTAAAGTTGAAAGGGAGATTCTACAGAGCAGCAATACGCCCCGCGTTGTTATATGGTTCTGAGTGTTGGGCAGCGAAGAAGACCCACGAAAGCAAGTTGGAAGCAGCTGAAATGAGGATGTTGCGGTGGTCGTGTGGCCGCACGATGCTAGACAGAATTCCTAATAGTGTGTTTAGAGCCGAGCTTGAAGTGGCGCCACTATCGGCGAAAGTTAGGGAAGGGAGGTTGAGATGGTTCGGCCACGTCCGTAGGAGGCGGCCGGAAGCCCCAGTGAGAAGGGTCGAGAATCTTTCAGTCGTTGGGGTGAGGAGGAGAGGCAGACCGAGGAGGACATGGGAAGAGCAGCTTAGGTTGGATTTGAAGGCTTTGAACCTAAGTGAGACCATGACCGCTGATAGGTGTTCGTGGAGGCGGCAGATCAGAGTGGTGGACTCCCTTCTAGGGGACGGCTCTGTAGTGGAGAACCTCACAGTTGGGTTGTCTCGGATGGCCTTATCTTAAGAGTTCAGCTTTTTTTTTTTTTTTTTTTTTTTTTCATATGTTGCCCGTTGGTGCAGGTGCAGGGAGCTTCGCTTATTGGTATCTAGAGGCATGGTAGGTAAGTCCCGTGTGGAGAAAGCCATGGGCTCAGGTACTGCTGTGAACTTTGTCGCGTATCTTTTAGATTTCTTTGTCTATATCACACACCGTATATGTCGTGCACTTAGTCGAGGGTCCTCACGGAAACAGCCTCCCCACCCTAAAAAGTGGGGGCATGGTCTGCGTACAACCTACCCTCCCCAGACCCTGCTCTGAGCGGGATATACTGGGTATGTTTGGTTTGATTTGGTTATGCAGACTGCGGTTTAACGCCTTGAATCTTGATCAAGTGGATTGGAACCACATATTTATAATGTTACGACATTTAGCATCCCATTGTGTACCCAAGACCAAGGGGTCCTTTTTAGTTTGCGCTTTCTAAAACATTTGGTGACTGTTTATCTAGTGTTTGTTTACATTCTTTCTATAAATTATCAACCTTAGATTCGTGTAATTCTTCCACTCTAATCCTCAATTGAATGATACCAAAAACTAAGGATCGAATGTAACAAGTCGAGACTCTTCTGATATCAAAGTAATTATGGAAAACTTGGAAATTAATACAAATTATTCAGTCGTTTCTATCAAACGATATCGATAAATATATAGATTTTGGCATAAGTGCATAACGATAACGAAAGCATGGTCACCATTTCTGCAAAATCTATTTTAATAGCTAACATTCTACAGTCTGGTCTGCAAAGAATATTTCATTGTCATTCTCCACGAGATATGTGTATCTCTTGATAAATGATAATAATGCCATATTATACGTAATTACGTATATATGATAATAAAATGTAAAATATCAGAAAAAAATATAGCAAATCAATAAACAATATAAATGGACAAAACGTAAGAATTAGTAAAAGAGATGTGTGGAATGCAGTACGGATATTATGGCCTAATAAGTTAAATCCACATCTCGAAGAGACGTGGGCATGATAGATGCTCATGGGATGGTAAGGAATTGAGTGGGGAAGAGTACAAAGAGGGGGAAGCTGCGCAGAAACTGTGTTGTTTGAACTTATTCTAAGTTATTATTGTTGTGTGATGGCCTCTTGCCTTTTCATTGTAGCTAACTACGCATCATGTGACCCATGTCCTAGTTAGTTGATAACGTGACTTTAGAGACTTATCATCCCAAGATCATAGGTTCGATTCTTGAAAGATATGGAAGTAAGTGGATTGCAATGTTCAGTGGGTACGAATGCGCTAACACTAATTCGAATTAGTCGAGGTGCGCGAAAACTGGCCGGCCACCGAATTATCAAAAAAAAAAAACTTGCTATAACAGTAATTCGAATTAGTCGAGGTGCGCGAAAACTGGCCAGCCACCGAATTATCAAAAAAAAAAACTTGCTATGATAGCTAGTTTTTTTTTTTTTTTGATAATTTCATTATTTATATATACAAGTCTCGTTTGGTTGTCGCAACATATATTATTGCGTTTATAATTCGTAACGAAATTGTTATATTTACTTTTTCAGTTGGAGTAGGTTGAGTTAACTCATTTTATCGTGTTTATATTGAAAATTTTAAAATGCTTCATTTTCATATTATCAATGATAAATATATTGAAATATTATCCGTATCATGATACATATGTGTATATGTGATGTTACACATATGTGAACGTGAATGTGTCTCTCTGATGTTTCCTTTTCAACTTCACATAGTACTACAGTAAAAGTTTGCTCTCTTACTTGACCCCACGCAGGTTCCTGACTCCTGCGTTTTTGGTTGCTTCTCTTTGTTTTGAGCTCATGCGAGGCTACAGCCAACAAGCTTACTCATAATAAGTCGAAGATCCAGAGAATCATGCACGCACCGGTGCCTAGATTTCAAGGTTTAGCAGCGCAAAATGTTATTTGGAGTTGCTTTATCTTTCAAATTATGCTCTCGGCCGGAATCTATTTCAAATTTGGTTGACGCCTTTGAATTTTGCAACTTTTTCTATCACCGACACCCACTGTTAGCTAGAGTCAATTAGCAAAAAAAGGAAAAATGTAAGCTAGAGTCACTGTATGCAAATATTAGAGCATTTTGATGTTAAGGTTAAAATAATATAAATAATGATTATGGAAAGTAGTGGGCTATTGCTTAAATTTTAAAAATATTATGTTATTAATATTTCAAGTTGTTAAAAATGAAATATATTATTTTAATAGGTCAATATGTAGGAAAAGCCTCGTAAGAGTTTGTGGGCGAAAAAAATAATATTACGAAAGTTCGTGGTTTGAAAAAAAAAAACTTGCAAGAGTTCCTGGATGAAAAAAATTAAAAAATATGACAAAAAACATAAATTCTGAGAAGAATCGTTAAGCGATTAAAGAGATACGTTGTGAACTAAAGAGACACGTTGTGAACTAATATACGAAGGAAAAAGAGAATGATCAAATGAGGGAGATGATTCAATTGGGTCTACTAAGATGATTCAATTTTTTTTTTATTTTGACAAATTTTAGATTTTAAGTATGGTGAATTTGAGGGGATGTTAACGTATCTATATTCTTTATTAAAATGAAAAATCAAACTACGAAATTTGGTTATCACTTAACTCGGTTCGATTACTGGCAACTATATAATTTTAAAAAAATTATTTACTTTAATTTATTTAGCTACACCTCGAATTTGATTCCACATAATTACATAATTAAATAGTGTTTATTTATTAAATACTATTGTAATTCAGTACATATTTTACCAAAAGTAATACTTATATTTATATTTTCGATAATTTATTAATATTAATATTTTAATAACTATTCGTGTTTGATCCGTGTCCATGTTTCGTAAGAATTAAAGCTAGTTTGACCTAAAAATTACAAAATAACAATTTTTTATTTTTATTTTTAAAATAAAATGCTGAAATTGAAAATATAAAACTTATAGTATTTTAAATTATAGTGTTCAATTCATCCTAAATTGGAACATTAAAATATACTTTAAAAATTCCAAATATATGCATGGTTATCAATCCTAGTCCCTAATCCCTAATACATTATAAATTCATAACTTATGAGGATGAAGAAAGTTACCGTGCTATATGAGACTAGTATGTGTGCCCGTTGTGGGGAGCCTTACCATGTAAACTGTTATCTTTTTAAAATTTGTTTGAAATAAGTTAAATAATTGTTAAATAATTATTTGTTATATATAAACGGAAGACCAATATATTGATAATTTATGTCCATAATGGTGTTTTAGGTTTTTTAATTTAAAATTTGAAAATAAATTTTGTTATGTTGTACATTAATGTTTTTCAATTTAGTTGAAATTTGACGTCTAATTTTAAGAATTCCAGGAAATTTTTTTTGTTTAAAATTAAAATAATGTATTGAGCACGTAATATAACATTATTAAAATGAGAAAAATTATTTCATAATTTACTATGTGAAATGAATTTTTTCAGTTTGATTTAGTGTAATCAATTGATTAATTAATTATGTTTTGAAAACAATTTAAAAGGCATTATTGATTTGTAATAAAAAGAAAATAGTTTAACAACATAAATTTAAGACAAAAACAACGGTTTTTATGTTGGTTATTCCTAATATACAAATTGGGAAAGGAGTGTTAAAACCTTAGAGCAAGTCCAACAATGTCCTAAATATTGTCCTAAATCAATATTTAGGACATTTAGTAACTTTTTGTGCTCCAACAATGTCCTAATGCCTTAAAACACTAGGACACCCCTTTTTTTAAGGCACCTCTATACTTGTCCTAAATCATTTTTAACAATAAAAAATTAACTTCCCTCATTTTCTACACTTCTCTCTCCTCTCTTTTTTCTCTTCCCTCCAATTCTAATTCAAATATATTAATATTTTGATTTGTAAGGCACAAGTATAAAGCATGTTGTTGGAATTGATACACAAAAATCATGACTTAAATCACTAGAACACTATATTTAATTATATTTATAGGGCACTAATTGGGATATTGTTGGACTTGCTCTTAGAAAAGGTTTCAATTGGATAGCAGGTTTTGAACCTTGGTACTGTATAAGGTAATTTTGTCCCCAATTTATACTGTCTGTGTTACATTGTTGATTCATATAGGTAATTTCATATACTCCCTCCGTCCCATGGAGTTGTTTACATTTGCTTTTTGCACGGAAACCAAGATAGTGGTGTAATATTGTTAAAATAAGTGAGTTAGTGGGTGTAATAGTGATTTTATTGTTAAAATAAGTGAGTTAGTGGGTGTAATAGTGTAAAGTGTTGAAAAAGTGGAGTGAAGTAGTGGATGTAATAAAGTATTTTATTATTAAAAGCTACTATTTTAGGAAACGTAAAGAAATGGTTGGGACATCCCAAAAAGGAAAGTGTAAAGAAATGGATGGGACAGAGGGAGTAATGGTTTTGTATAGAGACGACATCATCCGTGGTTTTTTCATAATTTATCAAAGTTCTTACCAAAGATGATAGTTCATCTAATGAAATGGTGAGTAAATGTACTATCATATGTACAATGGTTGATTTTTTGTTTGCGTATTGCATATGTTCATTTCTCCAAAGAAATATATGTGTTTATATGTCGTGTCGCTAATGCGATGAAGCTTAAAATCCGAAATGGTTATAAATTTTGAGTTAGATTTGATCTAGATGAGTGTGTACTTTTGGGCATGGATAGTTTTTTTTACAATTTTTGAATTGAGCGGAGAGGAAATTCTTGTGTTTCACTATCGAGACCGAAATTACTTTAATATATGGAATATATGGTTATAGAATATACTAGAATATGGTACCAAAAGACATCAGTATCAATAAATTACACTAATAAGACAAATCACTGTTATACGAGGACAAACCACATGATTAGTCACAAAAATATCACGCACAACCGACTTTTTAAAAATAAGAAATCATGAAATTTTATACATTTTTTTGTTTGAATAGAATATTATATGAAAATATCCACATCAATCAGACAAATCACTATTTAAGAAAAGAAAATCACAAAATTAAAATGCTATTTTTGAAATGAGATAATAATTTATCTAATATCCACATAAATCACTCTTCGATAACAACAAACTATCATATATAGAAGTATAGAGTCAAATCACTATTTATCTAGGTCAAATCACTGAATTATTAAATTAAAATAATCAGCATCGACCATAAATATATATATAAACCACACTCTTCAATCAAATTACTATTTCGGATTACCAAATCACTAAATTAATAAATTTTACAAGAAAAAAAGTCACATAACAACAAATACACAAAAAAGTGAAATTACTATTTTTATACTAACACTGCACTAATTGATAACTCCGAATCTTGATCGGGTCCTTCCTCGCCAACTCCTGCCTCGGAAGGGGTGTAGCTGTGGTGGGGTGCCTACAAAACAACACCGGAGGGGGGTACGGCCCCGAGGTGCCTCCGGCGTGAGAATAAGAGTTGGCTTTGGAAGACTATAATCAAGGAGAGTATCACAAAGTAATAAGAGTGTGTGGGTGTGTAAATAGTGTCCAACCCCTAAACCCTCTTTACTAGGGGTATTTATAGCCCTAGGCCTAGGGTTTAGGGGTAGGTTACCTTCACCCCCGACCGTTGGATCTGGGGGACAAACCGCTGAATATTCGGGATGTAGGACACGTGGACTAGTCTGGGGTGACCGTTGACTGGAGTGTGGCCATGTTGTTGCAGAAATGATTTGGCACGTGCCTTCCCTTGTCTTTTAGTGTTGGTCAGCGCCATATGTCGGAATGTCAGCTGAGGTGGGGTGTCACGTGTGTCGAGTGTCACCCATCTGGGGCCCCCTAGTCTGGGGTGGAGACCGCGCCACGTAGTAGTGGCCCCGGGCCCGGGGTCCACTACTCTGGGCTGGGCCGCTCTTATTCTCATGAGATGATTTACTCATTGTTTTGGGCTCCTTGTTGGGCCTTGGCTGTTTATAGCCTATCATTTGCCCCCCACTCCCTAATGCGGATTTTCCGGATGGGGGAGTAGTAAGGGGTGTTTCTGCCTTGGAGAGTGGACTTTCTGGATACTCCGGGGTGCTAGACATATGTCCTCGGGGCTGGACGTTTTGTGGTTCTATGAGTGCGTCTTCTTTGGGGGGTGGGCTTTTGCCTCGGTTGCCCCCAGTTCCGGGGTGTGCACTGAAGTACGTACGCCCGGGGCTAGTGGTTAGTATTTGAAGGCCTTGATACTTTGACTGTCCTTGGTTGCCCCCAGGCCCGGGGTCGGGACTGAAGTGTACATCCCGGGGCGTTGGGTTTGCGCATATACAAAAATGCACGTCTATTAAGGAATATATGTAATATTCTGAGAGTGCATTTTTGGATTTTGTTTTTGTTTCTTTTCTCGCTTTTTTTTTTTTTTGAAAAATAACAGCTGTCATCCACTATCCCCGGGCTTTGGAGATAGTGGGCCGATCTTTTTGGGCCGCCACGTGTCTTGGGCGGTTTGGATTCTGATTTTGCCTATAAATAGCGGCTCCCTCCCCTCATTTTGTCTTTTACGAGTTTTTGATTTGCTGTTGTGATTCTGCTACTCTGAAGACCTGCACTCCGGGCTATAAGCGTGATCTGATCCCAAGTTCATCGTCACACCCAGACCTCCGGACTTCACTGTAAGTTTTCTTGCTCCGGTCTTTGTATTCCTTTTTGTCTTTAAGTTTATTTTACTTTCTTGGCCCGGACTGAGTAGAGATACTAATTGTAGGCTTTATTTTTTTGTTGGGTAGCCCGGGGTAGTCCCTTTGTATGGTTAGGAAAATAACTGCTAGACGAGTTTTAATTCCTCTTTCCGACCCAAGTACTTCTTCCAGTAGTGTTAACTCTCCGGATAGTAGTCTAGAATTGATAGACCTAGATTGGGGTATAATGGGTAAGAAGAAGAGCCGTCTTCCCGTACTAACGAGTATTGCGTCCAAGGACATGGGACCGGGGTACAGTCTGAGTGAGCCGGACGGTAGCTGGGGCCACTCTAAGTATTATTTTGTGAAAAGGGACCCGGGGATTCCTCAAGCTTACTTCTTCAGGGATCTCAGTGCGGAGTTTGGGGAGAATCCGGATGTGGCAGAGATGACCCGATACAATAGGGCTTTTCTTGACTCTAAGTTCGGGGCTAAGCCAGGGTCCGGAATGGATGTTGGTCCCTTTAGAGCGGAGTATTTGGAAACTCCGGTTGAGTGGGACACCATATTCCGGGCTACTTTCCACATAGATAGTGATGTGGAGTGGAGATGGCCGGAGCCCGGGGAAAAGATTTACCACAGGCCCGATGGCGGTTGGGTCGGGGTATGGTTGGAGCACTTGAGGTCGGGGTATGGGCCCAGGTGTCATCAGTTTGTTAAGTCCTTGTGCCTGTTTGAGTATGGGATCCCCATTACCCAATTGACTCCGAACGCGGTCAAGTGGATTTCGTACTTTCTGGGGTGTTGTGAGGCTGCCGGAGTGTTACCTACTTTCAAGCTTTTCCACCATCTTTTCCAAATGGTCCGGTCCAACAATGTTCCTTTGTTTGAGTTTAGATTCCGGGGCAAAGCCTGTGGCTATCCTTCTTCGGATTCGAAGCCCCTAGTTATGCTTCCGTCTTTGAAAGGCTGGAACGGAGAGTTCGTCTTTCTCCGGGGTGTTGATATCCGGTTCATGCCCACCTTCAAGGAGAATCCTTTGGCTATGCACTTCGAGGTGTTCGATCTCCAGGATGCGGCGTTGGACCGGGTACATACCTTCTGCCGAGGTCTTGGGAGACTGGTGACTCGGGAGGATCTCATGAGTCATGTCTACCTTTACCGGATAGGATGTAAGTCCGAGCTATATTTTCTTTGTACTCATATCTGTTGTTTTGGTTTTACGCCGGGCTAATGTAAAAATTTCTTTTGTTTTTTTTTTTTATTTCCAGGTCTTCCCGGTTATAACCCGGAGTTTGAGAAAGTTGTTGAGATGAACAAATCCAACAGGGCTTTGGCAGCGGCTCTTCGGAGCATTGGACATGTTCGTGATAACACTAAGGCCCCCGGGGAGGCTAGTGACTCGCAAGCCGAAGAGGGGAGACCGGGGGGTTCGGGGCCAGTGATCCCCGAAGCTGTGGTGGATGAATCCGGACTGGTTCCGAGGAAGAGGCCCAGGGTTTCTTCTGTTCAAGCTGAGAAGTTTGGGACCATGCTCTCGGACTGCGAGCTTGTGCAGGAGAGCTCTGCTGGTGGTAGGCCGAAGAAGGCTAACTTCCGTCCTCACGAGGCCGCCCCCGTGTCTCCGGAAGAAAGAAACTTCATTGGTTTTCTGGCGGATCTTCCCAGCAAGACGGAGTGGGAGGATATGGGTAAAACTTCGGCCACTTCGCTCTTTCAGGAAATGATGGGGGTTTACGGTCAGGTATGCATCTCCCCGAATTTCCTCCACTTGTTTTTCTTGTTAGGCTTCTAACTGTGTTTATATTGACAGCTCGGGGTCCGGATGGCCGGGGCTGCAGCTTCTGCATGCCGAGAGATCAAGGAGGGCCAGGCTGCGTTGGCTGGGGCATCTGGGAAAGATCAAGAGATTTCCGGCCTTAAGGAGCAAGTTGCCGAGCTGGAGGGGCGCATGGAATCCCGGGTTGAGAAGCTCAAGGCCGGGGCTAAGCTTGTTGCTGATGAGAGGGATGCGTTCCGGGCTAAGGCCAAGGAGTACCGGGATGAACTGAAAGCCAAGAAATCCGAAGAGGATATCATTGCTGAGTTCCGGGCTTCGGATGCTTACGACGATGATCTTTCCTTGGTCGCAGCCCGGAAAATCAGCCGCTGCTGGGTTGTTGCCGAGAAGATGTGCAAGAGCGATCCTGGGTCTGCCACTTGGGAAAACTTCATTAAAGAGTATATGGAAGCCGAGGATGCTCTTGCCCGGGGTGAAGGGGAACCGACTCCTTACGCTGCTCCCAGCTCCTCTCGTCCTCAGGCTTAACCTCGTTTGGGTGGCTGCGTCCAGTGCCCGGGCTGTGCCCTTGTAATTTCTTTGATTTTGTTGATGTAATCTTAACTTGGTTGTATAACTTTAAATTCTGCTGTCGTGTATAACTTTCAACTGTCAGGTGTTTCGGGCTGTCGGTCAGCCCGGCCTGTCTGCTGCTTTTACATCTATTTTTGTTCTGCAAGTTTTGCCTTGTTCTTTTGTTGGTTTGTTTGTAGTTTTTATTGCCCCCCACTCCTTAATTCGGGTATTCCGGATTGGGGAGTCGTTTGTAGTTTGGCTTACTTGGAAAGGATGAAAACTTTTCCAAGTAGAAAATCGGGTGCCTATGGCTTCCCGGGCCGAAGCATTGCTAAGATCCCGGGCTTTGGCCTACTTGGAAAGGATGAAAACTTTTCCAAGTAGGAATCTGGATGCCTATGGCTTCCCGGGCCGAAGCATTGCTAAGGTCCCGGGCTTTGGCCTACTTGGAAAGGATGAAAACTTTTCCAAGTAGGAATCTGGATGCCTATGGCTTCCCGGGCCGAAGCATTGCTAAGGTCCCGGGCTTTGGCCTACTTGGAAAGGATGAAAACTTTTCCAAGTAGGAATCTGGATGCCTATGGCTTCCCGGGCCGAAGCATTGCTAAGGTCCCGGGCTTTGGCCTACTTGGAAAGGATGAAAACTTTTCCAAGTAGGAATCTGGATGCCTATGGCTTCCCGGGCCGAAGCATTGCTAAGGTCCCGGGCTTTGGCCTACTTGGAAAGGATGAAAACTTTTCCAAGTAGGAATCTGGATGCCTATGGCTTCCCGGGCCGAAGCATTGCTGAGGTCCCGGGCTTTGGCCTACTTGGAAAGGATGAAAACTTTTCCAAGTAGGAATCTGGATGCCTATGGCTTCCCGGGCCGAAGCATTGCTAAGGTCCCGGGCTTTGGCCTACTTGGAAAGGATGAAAACTTTTCCAAGTAGGAATCTGGATGCCTATGGCTTCCCGGGCCGAAGCATTGCTAAGGTCCCGGGCTTTGGCCTACTTGGAAAGGATGAAAACTTTTCCAAGTAGGAATTTGGATAATAATTGTAAGATTGAAATGCCAAGTAGGAAATAGAGCTCTTTTTCATTGATAACAGAACGATTACATAGTTTGCAAGTACAATTCCCAAAAAACGCCCGTATATGAGCTGAAACTATTTCCCTTTACTGGTAGTACTTTCTTAGTCTGAGGCCATGCCAGGTGTTGGGGACTTCGGAGTTGTCCATGTGACTGAGCTTGTAGGTTCCGGGGCGGAGTACCTCTTTAACTCTGTAGGGACCTTCCCACTTAGGCATAAGTTTTCCTGTGTTAGTGGGGTCTGAAGCCTCGGTATCCCGGAGTACTAGATCCCCGATTTGGAAGTTTTTGACTCTTGACTTCTTTCCGAAGTATTCTCTTGTTTTCTCTTTATACTTCTCCATTCTTTGTACTGCTTTGTCCCGGACCTCATCAACTAGCTCTAGATTGACTCGTAGCCCTTCTTCATTTGCAATTTCATCAAAGTTGATTACCCTGTGGGAAGGAGAACCCACTTCGATTGGCAACATTGCTTCGGTTCCGTACGCTAGCTTGAACGGAGTTTCCCCTGTCCCGGATCGTGGGCTAGTTCTGTATGCCCATAACACATGTGGCAGCTCTTCGGGCCACTTGTTCTTGCTTTCCTTCAGCCTCTTCTCAATTCCCCTTAGCAGAATTCTGTTTGTCACTTCCACTTGCCCGTTGCCCTGGGGATAGGCTACTGAAGATTTCTTGTGTTTGATTCCCCTTTCCTTCAAATAGTTTTCAAAATCTGAGCCGATGAACTGGGGACCATTATCTGAAACCAGGACCCTGGGCAGGCCAAACCGCATTAATATGTTGTCCATGAATTTGATGCAGTCTTGTTGGTTTATGGTCCGCATTGCTTTTGCTTCGGCCCATTTAGTCATGTAGTCAATGGCTACCAGGAGGTACCTCAGATCACCCTTGGCCCGGGGGAAAGGCCCTACTATATCGATGCCCCATACAGCAAATGGGATAGGGGATAAGACTGAAGATGGTAACACCGGGCTTTGTCTTGGTACATTGCTGAACAGTTGGCAATTTCTGCACTTCTTGACGAATTCTACTGCATCTGAGTGGATTGTTGGCCAGTAGTAACCTTGCCTTATGATTTTGTATGCGAGGGACTTTGCGGACATATGATCCCCACAAATCCCTTCGTGTACCTCTTGTAAACAGTAATTGGCTTCCTCCGGGCCTACACACTTCAGTGTTGGAGATGAGAAGGTTCGGCGATAGAGTTGGTCTTCTTCTATGAAGTATTTCGAAACCTTGTTTTTCAATCTTCTGGCTTCATTCTTGTCTTCGGGCAACTCTCCTTTCTCCAAGTAGAGGATGAAAGGGGTCATCCAGTTCGGGGTTCCCTCTATCTCCGTTACCTCTTTCTGATCAATGGCCGGGGTTTCCAGTTCTTCAAAGTAGACCGAACTGTCTAGTTCGGCTGAGTTCTGAACCAGCTTGGATAATTCATCAGCTTCGGAGTTTTCTTCCCTGTTGATTTGGCTGATTTGATACTCCGGAATGGTGGCTAGGTAACTTTTGACAAGGGCTTGGTATTGGGCCAGTTTTTGATCCTTAGCTAGGTATTCCCCTTTGGTTTGCCGCACCACGATTTGGGAGTCACTATAGATGTTCAGGCTGTTGATTCTCAAAGTTCGTGCTAACATTAGCCCGGCTAGAAGAGCTTCATATTCGGCTTGGTTGTTCGTTGCTGGGAATTTGAATGTTATGGCTTGTTTGATTTGGAAGCCTTCCGGGCTTTTCATGATTATTCCTGCCCCGGACCTGTCGGCTGTTGAGGATCCATCCACGTTGAGAGTCCATGACCCCGGGGCTTGGTCCGGGGGTGCCATATGTTCGGCTACTGTGTTAGCTTGCTGCGGTTTCGGGAAGGAGCATTCTACTATGAAATCTGCCAAAGCCTGTGCCTTGATGGCTGTCCGGGGCACGAACGTCAAATGAAATTGGCTTAGCTCAATTGCCCAATTTATTAATCTTCCGGACGCGTCCGGCTTATGGATTATCCGCCTTAACGGCTGGTCTGTTATCACCTTGATCTCTCTGCCTTGGAAATAGTGCCCGAGTTTCCTTGAGGCCGTGACTAAGGCGAAGGCAAATTTCTCTAGATTGGGGTATCTGGTTTCTGCATCTTTTAGAACTTGGCTGATGTAGTACACCGGCCGTTGGTTTCCCTCGACTTCCCGGACCAAGGCGGCGGCCACGGTCAGGGGCCCGGCGGAGAGGTATAGATGTAGGGGTTCCCCGGGCTCCGGCTTTGTTAAAAGGGGTTGTGATGAGAGGTGTTGCTTGATAGTTTCAAGAGCGTGCTGGCAGTCAGGGCTCCAGGTGATTTCTTTTTTGTTGCTTGCCCCCCTGAGCAAAGTGAAGAAGGGTAAGCACTTTTCTGCCAAATTGGGTATGAATCTTCTTAAGGCTGCCAATGATCCGGCTAGCTTCTGAATGTCTTTCTGAGTCCGGGGTGATTGCATATCCAATATGGCCTTTATCTTCTCCGGATTAGCCTCAATCCCTCTCTGGCTGATCATGAAGCCT
Source organism: Saposhnikovia divaricata (assembly GCA_036435485.1). NCBI lineage: Eukaryota > Viridiplantae > Streptophyta > Magnoliopsida > Apiales > Apiaceae > Saposhnikovia > Saposhnikovia divaricata. Next base: position 56,919,797 of record CM071597.1, on the reverse strand, counting down.
AGAAACTTTCCTGCTGCTACCCCAAAGGTGCACTTCTCCGGATTCAACTTCATCTCATTTTTTCTAAGGTTTTCAAAACATTCCCGCAGGTCGGGGACATGCTCCTTGACCGTTTCAGACTTGGCAATGATATCATCGACATAGGATTCCAAATTCCGGCCGATTTGATCCTTGAAGACCTCCACCATGGCTCTTTGGTATGTAGCTCCAGCATTCCGGAGTCCAAAGGGCATGAACTTATAAGCATAGACAGCTCTGTGAGTGATAAATGCGGTTTTGGCTATGTCTGCCGGGTTCATCTTGATTTGGTTATATCCGGAGAAGGCGTCCATGAAGCTAAGCATCACATGTCCGGAGGTGGCATCGATGAGCTGGTCTATACTTGGCAGTGGATATGGATCTTTGGGGCAGGCTTCATTTAGGTCCGTGTAATCAACACACATCCTCCATTTCCCACTAGATTTTTTGACTAGAACTACATTGGCTAGCCACTCCGGGTATTTGACCTCGCAGATGATATCTGCCTTGAGCAGCTTGTCCACTTCCTCGTCTATAGCTTTCTGCCTCTCCGGGGCGAAGTTCCTCCTTTTCTGTTTCACAGGCTTCCTCCGGGGATCAACATCCAGGCTATGCATGGCGAGGGACTCCCGGAGCCCGGGCATATCAGATGGGCTCCAAGCAAAAACATCAGCATATTCCCGGAGTAGATGGATTAATTCTTCTCTGAAGGCGGTTTCTAGACCAGCTCCGATCTTAATTTTTCTTTCTGAGTTTCCCGGTATGAGTTCGATTGTTTCGGTTTCTACTGCAGGTTCTACCTTAGCTTGGTCTTGAAGTAGGGACGATTTTTGCACTCGGGCCTGGGAGTTGGAGATCTGGTATTCCCGGGCCTCAGTCATATTTGGTCCCTGGGACATGGCTCCAGAGACTTCAATGTTTTGTACCTCTTTCCCGGGGTTCTTGTAAGTTCAAACTCTGTGCTTCTTTCTGCTTAGATTCTTGTGGTAAGAGGAAGCTTTCCTCTTATTCTCCGGGTCGGCCTCCGCCATGACTAAGGCTTGGCCATAGCACCGGCTGGCTGTTTCTGTGTCGCCCCTTACTTCTCCGACCCCGGAGGGTGTGGGAAACTTGAACTTGAGATGTGGGGTTGAGGTTACGGCTCGGAGCTTGGTCAGGGCTGGGCGCCCCAGGATTACATTGTAAGAGGAAGGGCTATTGATCACATAGAATTTGACCATATGAACTATCTGTTTCGGGGCGGTGCCGAATTGGACGGGCAAGTAAAGGGTTCCTTGAATCGGAACCAAGTTGTGGCCGAAGCCATATAGTGGGTCTTCCCGGCACTCATTCATCCTGATGCTTCCAAGTTGCATCCTGTCCATGGTATGTTTGAATAGTATGTTGACGGAGGAGCCGTTGTCAACAAGAATTCTTTTTACCTCATTTTCGGCGATGTCCAGGGTTACGACTAGGGCTTCATTGTGGTTAGGATCTACTCCCTCAAAGTCGGCGTTACTGAAAGATATGACTTGCTCTGGGGCCGAGCTTATCATCATTACTTCATCTCCGAAGTCCGGGCTTCCCGGAGGGGAATTGGATCCTCCCAATACAACGTGCACCACATTCTTGGTCTTCTGGGCCCCGGGTCCCTCGCCCCTTTCCGTGGTTCTCCGAGCTAGATATTGGCCCATATTTCCTTTCTTGACTTGGTCTTCGATGAAGAACTTAAGGGAGACACAGCTTTCCGTCTCGTGGCTATGGGTTGCATGGTAATCGCAATGTTTGTCACGGGGCCTATTCTCTGGGGCCGAAACCAAGGGTTTGGGAGGATAAAAGAAGGGTTTGCTCCGAACTTCTTTTAATATATCGGCGCGTGGCCGGTTCAAAGGTGTCCATTCTGGCTCCGGCCTTGGTTCGGCTCTCCCCGGTCTCGGGGGTCTGGCTTCGGACTTGGCCCCGGAGGAGTGGCCTTTGTCCGGGACCGTCAGTTGATGACTCGGGATATAGTTGTACTGTTTGTTGGGCTTAAACTTCTTATCCGAGTTGTGATCATTTCTAGAGCGATCATCTTTACCTCTTCCCGAGGAGGTGCCCTGCCGGGTCATCCTCATTGCTTGTAGGACATCGGTTTCTTTGATGAACTTGGCGGCCATAGAGTAGGCTGCAGCTAGACTTTGGGGCTCTTTGTTTACCAATTCAATAACATAGCGCTCACTACGCTCCGGGTCTAGGTTCTTCCGGAATATGCTCAAGGCTTCTCTTTCGTCTAGGTTCGTGACTTGGTTTATGGCTTCTTGGAACCGTTTCATAAATGCGGCAAGCGTCTCGTTGTCATGTTGCCTTATTGTTTCAAGGTGGCACATGTGATATTCCGGGGGTTTGTTGGCTCGGAATCTCCGGAGAAAGGCTTCCCGGAACTCCTTCCAGCTGTGTACGCTCCGGGAAGGGATCCGGCTGAACCATCTCTGAGCTGCTCCCTTTAGGGTGGAAGCGAAGAACCTACACTTGGTTAGGTCATTGTAGAAGTATATCTGGGCTATTTGCTCAAAGTAGTTGAGGTGTTCTTCTGGGTCCTCCAGCCCATTAAAGGAGTCAAAGTTGTAGTGCTTGAGGTTCTTTTGCCGGGGTATGGCTTCAAGGGAATGGCTGAAAGGGGTGAGTGTGTCTTGGATCTCGAACCCGGAGTCACTGTTGACTTTCCTCTGTAGCTCATGGATCATTTGCACCAGGTGGTTTGGATTTTCTTCATCATCTGAGATAATCTCCGGGCTTACCTCCCTCCGGGTTCTTTTGGATTTGGATTTCCTCATCCTTTCTTCTTCCTCTTGGAGCCTCTTCTGGATTCTGAGCTCCAACTTAGCCTGTTCCTCCTGCCTTATTCTTTCCCGGAGCATTTCTAGTCTCTTGATTTTATCGGCTTCATCATTTTTGTCCCTACTCCGAACCTCCTGGTCCTTTCTGTTTCCCTTGCCCCGGTTTCCAAGGCGGTCAAAGACCGAGGCCCGGGAATGATGGGAGTGGGCTGATTCCCCGGAATTTTCCGCTTGCACAGGTTCAGGTTCCGGGAAGGGACGGTTCCTATAATTTCGGATTGCCTGGGCTAGCTCCTCGGGTGTCAGGTTTTCCATTTACGCGGAGTCCAGGGGCACATCTGTATACTTGTTCCGGTTCACCTCAACGGTTACCCGAGCGTCGTTTGGCCCAATTCCGAGCCTCTCTTGGATTGGGATCTGGACAGGTGGGACTTGCTCCGGGATAGTTATTAGGGGTTCGTCTCTAGTTGCACTTGGTGCCTGGCGCTGGGCAGAGGTGGTTTTTCGGGGCATGGTTATGGTTCTGAGCGGTTCGGGCTTCTCTATTCTGTCTGTTTAGTTCGGGGTTCTTTGGTTCGGAGGAACCCCCCTCCTTCTAGCGCCAATGATAACTCCGAATCTTGATCGGGTCCTTCCTCGCCAACTCCTGCCTCGGAAGGGGTGTAGCTGTGGTGGGGTGCCTACAAAACAACACCGGAGGGGGGGTACGGCCCCGAGGTGCCTCCGGCGTGAGAATAAGAGTTGGCTTTGGAAGGCTATAATCAAGGAGAGTATCACAAAGTAATAAGAGTGTGTGGGTGTGTAAATAGTGTCCAACCCCTAAACCCTCTTTACTAGGGGTATTTATAGCCCTAGGCCTAGGGTTTAGGGGTAGGTTACCTTCACCCCCGACCGTTGGATCTGGGGGACAAACCCCTGAATATTCGGGATGTAGGACACGTGGACTAGTCTGGGGTGACCGTTGACTGGAGTGTGGCCATGTTGTTGCAGAAATGATTTGGCACGTGCCTTCCCTTGTCTTTTAGTGTTGGTCAGCGCCATATGTCGGAATGTCAGCTGAGGTGGGGTGCCACGTGTGTCGAGTGTCACCCATCTGGGGCCCCCTAGTCTGGGGTGGAGACCGCGCCACGTAGTAGTGGCCCCGGGCCCGGGGTCCACTACTCTGGGTTGGGCCGCTCTTATTCTCATGAGATGATTTACTCATTGTTTTGGGCTCCTTGTTGGGCATTGGCTGTTTATAGCCTATCACTAATAACTATGTTAAAAGTATGGAGGCAAATCACCTTTTCGGCTTTTCCTATCACTTTTCACCAAATAACATGTATCACAAGCCTATAGTAGCATCTTGCAAGAAAAACGTAATTTACACTTTAAACATATATTAATTTTTGAATTAGTGAATCACCAATAATAATAATAGGAAAATGCTAGGGATCCCAATATCCCAAAAATTTTCCCAAATGATTATGTGTCATGTGAGTAATTAGTAAGTTTTCTAATAATGATATGGGATCCGCGTGCATACATATGCGCCCACAAATTAAAATGTGTGTCATGCCTCCTCATTTAGAAAATGTTTTGGCAAAAATTTTGGGATACATAGCATTACTCTCATAATAATAATAATAAAGATTAGGGAGGCTGAGATGTATCTCTAAAATACATGAGATTTATATGTAAATAAGAGAGGGACATTTTTGTAAAATCAGAATTTTTTAATTAATTCTGCGAGCCCAATCAAATTTAAAATATATTTGTTAAGTATCTTACTAAAAGTTTCCTGAGATAATCTCAGAATCCTTTTTCTCATAATAATAATACAAGTGAGATTTATTTCGCACAACATTAAAACTAGTTAAGTAGTAGTATATAAGTAACTGCCTATATAAAATGTAGTGATTTCTAATTCATTAAACACTAAAATCCGTAAAAAAACACAAATCCATATAAAAACCCGAGAATCAACAATTCAAAAGAGTATATATATGATTCACATATCATTTAGTGATTGTAGTGGGCTCATTTAACTTATTTCCAGTCAGAGATTTAAAAAAAACCTGAATTATTTGTGATCGATATGTCTTCCTCAGTAAATCTATATATATTATAATGCCCGGAGATCGGAAATGCACCAGATTAGTTTAAGGTATTTTTCTTAAATTTTCCCTTTTTTAATTTTTTTATTAAAATTCTTTTCTTGCATTAAATAGCTATTAATGACAATTTAATTAATCATTAATTACACCTATTAAACATATATTAAATTTAGTCTATTTAATTTGTTTAAAAATTAGCAAATTAGTTGAACATTATAGTTATTATTTCAATACTAAATATAAATTATATATAATTATGTTTATTTATATATTATAATGCCCGGAGATCGGAAATGCACCAGATTAGTTTAAGGTATTTTTCTTGAATTTTAGTTTTTTTGATTTTTTTTTTATTAAAATTCTTTTCTTGCATTAAATAGCTATTAATGACAATTTAATTAATCATTAATTACACCTATTAAACATATATTAAATTTAGTCTATTTAATTTGTTTAAAAATTATCAAATTAGTTGAACATTATAGTTATTATTTCAATACTAAATATTAATTATATATAATTATGTTTATTTTTAGGTAAAATGAGGACTAACAATTGTTTATATTGCGTTATTTTTTATTCCCTATCCAAGATCACTATAATTTCTTTTCGGATGACTATAGGGTAGACGACTGATATGGGCTGAAAATAAGCCCTAAAGACACATTTAATGTGGCATTAACTAGGCCGAGAATAGTCCAAACGTGGGGCCCACCAGCTGGGCCCAAAAACCCTGATTATAGTATTAATTTCGTAATTAATATTAAGGGTAATAAACAGCTCAGCAAATAAGAGTTGGATAAGGATAATATCCCCTTCAGACTTATCCAATAAGGCATCCAATTCAATATGGAAACTGATTCCTACAAGGAATAGATCTAGAACATTCCTCAAAGACTTGCCCTCCAAGTCTCCAAATCCTACCATAATTCTAAGGCTCCTACAGCCTATATAAAGGGCCTGACCCCTCATTCTCAGAACTACGTTTTATTGGCTTGATTCTCTAAATTACAGAGATACGTAGGCATTCTGTGAGGACCGTTTAAGTCTCGAACGCAGAAGCAGCCATTAAAGCACGAAGCTCACGAACCCTAGCATTAAATATACAAACCCCAGCCGCAATAATTTCAACCTAGTTTTTATTCCACAACATTTGGCGCCGTCTGTGGGACAAGACATCAACCATGGTTACCACTCGAAGAACAACACCGGTCTCAACCGAGGCTACCTCTGGAACCATCGTTCCACCAATCGCTGCTCCTCCTGTTGGTACAGGGCCAGGGTCTGTACCCCCATTGACGGAAACAAACCCTCGTAGTCAGGCCTCGCAACCACAAGGGACGGATCCCCCCGCTGAAAGATCTCAACCTGTAATCGTCCCTCTAGGACAGGAGACTAACCCGCTCCAGATGGTGGTCTCTCCTCTCCCTCTGAGCAGCCGCCCGTGCTTCACAGTCTCTCCACTTCTTCGCTCCTTGTCAACACCAACCCAATGTATGGGCTGCCTAATTACCCCCAAGATCCAAGGGATCCAGGACCAAGCGGTCATGCTCGGCTGATCCATGGGCAACAACAATCCCCTTATCTTAGAGGCCCGGCCCCTCCTGAACCAGGATACTATGATTACTCTGGTCCTTATACCGGAGACTCGTCATCTGAAGACGATGATCGAGACGAAGCCCCAAGGAGGCGACGCGCTAGTAAGGAACCTCTGAGGAGGAATCCATCAAACCGAGATGGTCCTTTAACAATTGCAGAGAAAATTAAGGCTTATGAAGCCGAGATTCAGAAGCTGAAGGACGACCAAGCAAGGGAGCTAGAGAGACAGAACCCTGATCAGACTTGACCTCCTCCGACTTCAGGAGGGATTCCCTTCATAGATCTGGAGAGGTCTTCAAGGAGACACCGAAGGGCTGAAGCCCCAACCAGAGGAACTACCAGGGTGGAACTCCCCAAGAATAATCCTAGAGATTTGATGCTACAAGGAGATCTGGATGATCCGACCCCTCCATTCACTGAGGAGGTGATGAATGCACATATCTCCCGAAAGTTTAAGATGCCCACGATCAAAGCGTACGATGGAACGGGGGATCCCGCAACTCATGTGAGAACGTTTACAAGCGCATTGTTACTGCAGCCTGCTAACGATGCCCTTAAGTGTAGGGCGTTCCCCCAAACCCTGTCGGGCATGGCGCAACGTTGGTATAGTCGTTTACCTCCAAACTCGATTAGCTCTTTCAAGGAGTTGAGTACCGCTTTTGTCAGTCAATTCATTAGCGGAAGAATTCACGAGAAAAGCTCCGCATCCCTTATGTATGTAACACAGGGAAAGAATGAGAACTTAAGAGATTACATCAAGCGATTCACTAAGGAAACCCTGAATATCACCGATTTGGAAAATAAGGTGGCCATGGTAGCCTTGCAGCATGGAACCACGGATCTCTTTTTTAAGAGGTCGTTGGCAAAACACCCCCCTGAAAGCATGGATGAACTTCAACGAAGGGCGGACAAGTATATAAAAGCTGAGGACAGCATCAAGAAAGAAGCCGCGTTGGGCAATGGAGGGAACAAGCGGAAGCAAGAACAAGAGTACGATGCTAGGGACAAGTATCCCCGAGCTAGCAGAGACTCTGAATCTGCTCCAAAAAAGAACTCGGGTCCAAGGTTTTTCGAGTATGCCAGACTTAATGCTCCAAGAAGCCAGATCCTGTTGGACATTGAAAAGGAAAAGGACTTCCGATGGCCGAAGCCACTTAGAGGAGACCCAGCTAAGCGAAATAAGGAGCAATACTGCAGGTTCCACAAAGATGTGGGACATGACACCGACGATTGTAGGCAACTCAAGGATGAGATTGAGTTCTTGATACGAAGAGGAAAACTAAGTCAGTTCACCAAGGGTGATGACCGTGGGAACCAGAGAAGGGACAATGACAGAAGGGACAATGAAAGGAGAGATAATAATAGGAGGGATGACAACCATGATCGCAATCCACAGCCCCGAAGGGCAGTTATCAATATGATCTGGGGAGGTCCGACAGCAGCTGGCACGACTAAGAATTCTCGAAAGGCTTATGCTAGAGAAGTAATGCACATTGTGGGAGAAGCCCCGAAGCGTGCTAAAACCGAGATGGTAATTGGTTTCGATGATTCAGACTTGGAAGGGGTGAAATTCCCCCATGACGACCCGCTGGTCATAACTCCCGTGATTGGAAACTCAGAAGTAAAACGAGTCTTGATAGACAATGGGGCTTCTGTGGATATTTTATTTCATGATGCATTTGTAAAGATGGGTTACAACGACTCTCAACTGACCCCTACAAACATGCCTATATACGGGTTTAACGGAGTGGAGTCCAACGTTGAAGGGACTATTCAGCTACCCGTGACTATTGGGCAGGAGCCTAAAGAGGCGACTCAGATGTTGAATTTCTTGGTGATCAAGGCAGCATCAACATACAACGCAATCCTTGGAAGGACTGGACTTCATGCGTTTAAGGCTGTGGCTTCTTCCTATCATATGAAAATTAAGTTTCCGACACGGAATGGTGTCGGAGAACAAAAGGGTGATCAGAAGATGGCAAGAAGTTGCTATGTGGCCGCACTGAGGGCCGATGGAGTCGGGGGGCAGGTCCTTCCGATTGAAGACATGGATGTCCGCGATGATGAAGAGCATAGAGGGAAGCCAGCAGAGGATTTGATTCCCGTACCTCTAGAACCTAATGATCATGAAAAAGTTACTTATGTTGGAGCATCTCTGAAAGAACCCCTAAAGGGCAAGTTAATAGAATTCTTACAGAAGAATAGCGACGTGTTCGCTTGGACAGCAGCCGATATGCCAGGGATTGACCCCCAACTCATAACTCATTAGTTAAATGTTGATCCCAAAAGGAAGGCAATAAAGCAGAAGAAGAGAAACTTTGCTCCGGAAAGGCAAGAGGCCATTAGGCAAGAAGTGAATAAGCTCTTGGAAGCTGGTTTTATTGAAGAGATTCAGTTTCCTGAATGGTTAGCGAACCCAGTCATGGTCAAGAAAGCAAATGGGAAGTGGAGAATGTGTATAGACTTCACTGACCTGAATGATGCATGCCCAAAAGATTGTTTTCCCCTGCCGAGGATTGATATGTTGATAGATGCCACAGCTGGACATGAGATGTTAAGCTTCATGGATGGATTCAGCGGCTATAATCAGATTAAGATGCACAAGGATGACATACCTAAGGTATCTTTCATAACTGACTTTGGTGTCTTCTGTTATCTTGTCATGGCTTTTGGTCTAAAGAATGCAGGAGCTACCTACCAACGATTGGTGAATAAGATATTCGCCCATCTGATTGGAAAAACCATGGAGGTATATGTTGATGACATGTTAGTCAAGAGCCTACTTAAGGCTGATCATATCAAGCACCTCGGAGAGGCATTTGAAGTGCTGAGGCACCATAAGATGATGTTGAATCCTGCCAAGTGTGCTTTTGGCGTTTGATCTGGAAAGTTTTTAGGGCTGATGGTTTCAAAAAGAGGCATTGAGGCCAATCCTGACAAGATCAAGGCGATTTTAGACATGGAGCCACCACGCTCTATAAGAGATGTGCAGAGGTTGACAGGTCGAGTTGCAGCTTTAGGAAGATTCATCTCCAAGTCTGGAGACAAATGCTTGCCTTTCTTCCAAGCGTTAAAAAAGGTGAAAAATTTTGAGTGGACACCTGAGAGCCAAGAGGCCTTTGAGCAACTGAAGAAGTACATGGTTGAAGCCCCGTTGTTGACCAAACCAAGTCCTGGGGAGATTTTTAGTTTATACCTGGCGGTATCCGAACAAGCCCTGAGTGCTGTCCTTATTCGGGAAGAGGAGAAGGTCCAGAAACCTATCTACTATGTGAGCAAAGTGTTGCATGGGGCTGAGTTGAATTACTCACCCATAGAAAAGTTTGCTTTGGCATTAGTAACTGCCTCAAGAAAGCTGCGGCCTTACTTTCAGGCACATAAGATTCAAGTTCTGACAAACCAGCAGTTGAGGAACATATTGCATAGCCCAAAGGCCAGTGGAAGGCTAATCAAATGGGCGATTGAGTTAGGAGAGTTTGACATCACATACAAGCCTCGGACAGCTATCAAAGCTCAGGCATTAGCTGACTTCGTGGTTGAATGCACTATTAACAACCAAGAAGTCGGGGGGCAAGAGATAATGACTACCCCTGGGCAAGAGGAAAAAGAAGAAAAACTTACACCCGATCTGAAGGAATATTGGGTGCTCTATTTTGATGGAGCATCAAAAACAAAATCTAGTGGTGCAGGTTTGGTTTTGCAATGCCCCGATGGGTTCACAGTTGAGTACGCTTTAAAGTTGGATTTCCCTACTACCAACAACGAGGCGGAGTATGAGGCATTGATAGCTGGTTTGGGCTTGGCCAGAATCATGAGGGTCAAGAATCTCAAAGTTTGTGGAGATTCAAGGCTTGTAGTATCACAAGTAAATGGTGAATTCGAGGCTAAGGATGAGACTATGGCAAAATACTTGAGAGTAGTAAAGGCTGTTATGTCCCAGTTTGAGGAGTGCTATGTTGAGCACATTCCAAGAGAGGAAAACATTAAGGCCGATGCCCTATCTAAATTTGCTTCTTCCGAGATAGAAAATTATGCTGGGAGTGTCTATTTTCAGGTGTTGAAGGCCCCGACCGTTAATTCAAAGTTATTGGCACCAATCGATATAGGAGGCTCTTGGATAGACCCTATCAAGGCACACCTTGAGACCGGATGGCTCCCAGACAATGCCTTGGAGGCACGAAAACTTTCAGTAAGAGCATTGAGATACACTTTGATTGAAGGCATTTTGTATAAGAGGTCGTTTGTCATCCCATACTTGAAATGTTTAAGGCCTCAAGAGGCAAGAGAAGCATTGGAAGAAGTTCATGAAGGGATTTGTGGCCAACACTTGGGGGGCAGAGCCCTAGCTCACAAGATAATTCGTTTAGGGTTCTATTGGCCGGAGATGTTGGCTGATGCACAAAACTATGTCAAGAGATGCGAGAGATGCCAGAAGCATGCCCCAATTGTGAGGCAACCGCCTGAGATCTTAACTTCAATTAATTCTCCCATTCCATTTGCAATGTGGGGAATGGATATACTTGGGCCTTTTCCCATGGCTTCTGCGCAAAGGAAATTCCTAATAGTGGCCATCGATTATTTCACTAAGTGGATTGAGGCTAAACCTCTGGCTAAGATAACCACCAAGCAAGTTTCCCAGTTCTTTTGGGAGAACATAATTTGCAGATACGGAATCCCACGAATCCTTGTAACAGACAATGGGACACAGTTCAATAATGAAGAGTTCAAGAAGTATTGTGAAGAGAATGCGATTGAGCTCCGTTTTACCTCGGTGGCACACCCTCAAGCCAATGGGCAAGCTGAGGTAGCTAATCGAATTATCCTTGATGGACTGAAAAAGAGGGTCGAACGCTCTAAGAATACTTCGGTAGATGAATTGTTGCCCATACTTTGGGCATATCGTACCACTTGTAAGGTAACGACTGGAGCAACCCCATTTTTGCTGGCTTATGGAGCCGAGGCAGTTGTGCCTTTAGAGATCATGCAAGCATCACCTCGAGTTGAGGCATATGAGCCAGAAACTAATGACGAAGGAATGAGACTTGCCCTTGACTTAATTGATGAGGTTAGAGATGGAGCTAATGCAAAGAATGCTGAATATCAGAAGAGAGCATCTTTTCACTACAACCAGAGAGTTAAAGAAAGATTCTTTCGACAAGGTGACATGGTTTTAAGGAAGATTGAAGCCTCAGGAGTTGGCCAGAAAGGGAAGTTAGCACCAAACTGGGAAGGACCATATCTAGTTAGAAAGGTGTTAGGGCAAGGATCCTACAAGTTAGAAACCTTGGACGGGGTTGAGGTGCCCCGAACTTGGCATGCTGTGAACCTCAAAGTTTATTATGTCTAAGTCCTTTTGACAAAGGCTTGGACTTTTACCTATTTATTAAGAATAAGGTTCGAATGAAACCATTTTAGAGCATGTTGCTCCCAGTAGAAGATAGAATATTTATGTAAGGGTTGAACCCATTCTATTGATATCTTTTGACAGCATAATGGAATTTATACTGTTTTCTCTATGAGTTATTTCTCTTTGTTAAAATAAACACGAAAGGCAAATGTTGGACTAGCTTGTGAGTTTAGTACCAGCCAGGAGGCCAAGTACTTGAGAAATTCTAAAAGTTTAACGAACTATAAAAAAAAATGAGAATGTGGAAACAAAAGAAACTACTACATAAATAAGTTAAGTCATAAGCCCCGAAGGGCAAAAGTTCAGAATAAATAAAGACAAACAGAAATAAGCCACGCAGGGCCATCTATGCATCTAAGTCCTCAATAACAACATCTCCCTGGGTAGAAGAAGGATCTGCTGTCTCTACTCCAGGAGAAGAAGGTGGATCCTGAGTGGGTTGAGAGTCCCCATCTACTGCTGTCTCTGTAGCAACCTCCAGAGTATCTGTCAATCCAGGGATAGCAGGTACCGGGAACTTCTCCAGGGATACCCCCTCGATCTTCCCACTCAGCTCCTCGATGATCCCCTCCCAACACTCCTTGAAGGTGCCAGGAAAGTTTGCATCATACTCGGCATTCAGGACATCTTGGAAGTCCTTAGAAGCCTTGTAATCAGCAATGATGTGTTCCCTGTTCTGCTGCACCTCCAGCTGTAGCTTCCTGTTCTTCTCCTTCTCAGCAGCCAGCTCCTTCTCCACCTCCCTAAAACGAGCAAAGTTTGCCTCGGAGGCATCAAAGTATCTGTCTCTGTCCCTCTCAGCAATGGTCTTATCGGCACGCACCTCCTTCAGGTTATGAACAGCGGCCTGAAGGTAGGCGTTCATCTGCAAAGGAAACAAGTGAATAAGGGAAAAGTAAATGCAATTAAATTAAAGAAGTTGAATAAGAAATTACCGAAGCAACAGCTTGAGCCCCAAGAAGCTCAATCTGCAAGTCATCAGAGGACTCCACAATGTGAATCCTATCTCGTGGAGTGACCACGCTCCTGGACCACTCAGCTGCAGCCCTAGAATCACCTACGGCTGTGTCCCTATTGCATAAACCCCATCCCACCGTAAAGGGAGTGAGGTCTTCCTCAATAGGAACTGGCTTTTCTTGAAGAAAATCAGGAACACGCTCCACCGCGGGAGAAGCCTCATCTGTCCTGGCCCTTTTGGCCCTAGGGTTCTCTGTTACCACCCTAGCAGTGGCAGCAGTCTCCCTCTGCCTAAAAATTGCTCCCAGAGCAGTTTTGGCTGCAAAATGATTACAAGAAAGTTAGAAAATTATATCTAGCATAAAATGTTAACAAAGCAAGAGGTGAGAATTACCCTCAGGGCCCAAATCGCTTAGCCCGTGGGCCTGCAACGAATCTTCAGAAATCAAATTTGCACATTGATGCAAATTATCGGATGTTAACAAAGTTATGGCGGCCTCTTCTTCCACGCCCAATTTTAAACTCCTGACAGGCCCATCAACGGCTCTACAGAAGTTGGGCCGAAAATAGTTGTCCCAGTCATCCCCATCCAAAAAGATATAAAACCATTCCCTCTTCCAATTAGGAAGGGAATCAGGAGCGGAATCCGAAACAAAACAAGAACGGGCTAAGGAACGGTGTTGGATTTTGACCCAGCCCGAATTGTCAGAAGAATTGACAAATTTGAATAAATATCGAAAAACAGAAATACTGGGCTCAAGCCCATGTTTCTTACATTGGACCAAGAAACAATAGATAAAACGCCATGCATTTGGCATAAGTTGGGTTGGACAAACCCGGGCTTCGGCCAAAAGACGATAAACAAAAGGAGGAGGAGGTAGGCGAAAACCAGCATAAAAAGTCTCTTTATAAATCCTAATGGCCCCAGGCTTTGGGTGACAAGCCCTTTCGTTTGAGGCCGGAACAACGGCCCTATAAGGCCCATTAATATGAAAAAGTTGGGCTAGAATGTCTACCATATGTTGTTTGTATTTCGATTTATATTCATAAGCATCTAAATGAAGCATATTTGGAAAAGCTTGACCAAACTCATTTAAAAGATCTCTAAGGGAAAAAACACTGGCATGGACAAGAGATGTTTTAGGGTTCTTACCCCTTGTAAGCCGTGGAGCGGTGGTAGAAGTGTTAGCAAGTTGTGACTGGCCTGAAGAGCTAGAGTCCTCCATTGATATGCTTCCCTTGAAGGCTTGAAACCCAGAAATGTTGAAAAAAGAGGGTGAAGAAGATGAAGATTCAACAATCTTCAAACAGAAACTGGAAAACAGGGCGGAGGAAAGACGCCGGAAATCGCCTCACGACAGAACCCTAGCAGAGCTTTTTTGAAAAGTATTTGTGATAAGGGAGAGATAATTTTTGCTGAATAGTGAAATGAGAAATGAGGGATGCACACTACTCTTTTATAGAGTTCACGGTTGGTCACTCAACCGGTTATATCCAGTAAATGGGTTATCAACAGGTGACTGGGCCTTTGAATAGGCGGGAAGCCCGTGAAATTCAAATTTTAAAAATAATTCTAGAATGTTCTACGACATTTTTAGAAAAAAGGATAAAAGCCCATCAGAATTTAAAGGCAGGAGGCCCAATTAAAAGGACATGCCCACGCCCAGGAGACCAAACCTCCTAGGCGTGCCTAAGGAAGGTGTCTCCTTGGCGGGGGTACCCACGCCTAACTCGACTTTCCTTAAAGAAGGCTCTACCCACGCCCAGGAGACCAAACCTCCTAGGCGTGCCTAAGGAAGGTGTCTCCTTGGCGGGGGTACCCACGCCTAACTCGACTTTCCTTAAAGAAGGCTATACCCACGCCCAGGAGACCAAACCTCCTAGGCGTGCCTAAGGAAGGTGTCTCCTTGGCGGGGGTACCCACGCCCAGCTCGATTTTCTTTAAAGAAGGGTATATCCACGCCCAGGAGACCAAACTTCCTAGGCGTGCCTAAGGAAAGTGTCTCCTTGGCGGGGGTACCCACGCCCAGAAAGCATTTCAAAGGCCAAAGATACACCCACGCCCAGGAGACCAAACCCCCTAGGCGTGCCTAAGGAGGGTGTCTCCTTGGCGGGGGTACCCACGCCCAGGAAGCATTTCAAAGGGCAAAGATACACCCACGCCCAGGAGACCAAACCCCCTAGGCGTGCCTAAGGAGGGTGTCTCCTTGGCGGGGGTACCCACGCCCAGGAAGCATTTTTTGCCAGGATGACTTTTTTAAAGTTAATCCTTTAAAAATTCCTAAATTATTAGGAAAAATTACAAAAATACCTGTTGGTACATAAAAATTCCTAAATTATTAGGAAAAATTACAAAAATACCTGTTGGTACATAAAAATTCCTAAATTATTAGGAAAAATTACGAAAAATACCTGTTGGTACATAAAAATTCCTAAATTATTAGGAAAAATTACAAAAATACCTGTGAGTACATAAAAATTCCTAAAATATTAGGAAAAGTACAGAAAAATACGAGGAAAGTTATAGAAATATTTTCTTGACAGATTGAGCAGTAATTTATGTTAATAATGTATAAAAACTCTATGAAAGTGCCGAAATTGCTAAAAGCAAGCACAAATTAAAGCCTCGAATAAGGCAAATCGTCGTAAATGTGTAGGTCGCTCCACACTTTACAACCAAGACGATACTTGTGAAACACTAGTGTAAACCAAAATTCCCATATAAGGGTAATTAAGAAGTCCCAGGTAAGGGATAAAAACGACCCCGAGTCTCGATTAAGACAAATATAACTTCTATGAAAACCTGATCAGTTTTCCTTAGAAGTTGGGGGACAAATGATATGGGCTGAAAATAAGCCCTAAAGACACATTTAATGTGGCATTAACTAGGCCGAGAATAGTCCAAACGTGGGGCCCACCAGCTGGGCCCAAAAACCCTGATTATAGTATTAATTTCGTAATTAATATTAAGGGTAATAAACAGCTCAGCAAATAAGAGTTGGATAAGGATAATATCCCCTTGAGACTTATCCAATAAGGCATCCAATTCAATATGGAAACTGATTCCTACAAGGAATAGATCTAGAACATTCCTCAAAGACTTGCCCTCCAAGTCTCCAAATCCTACCATAATTCTAAGGCTCCTACAGCCTATATAAAGGGCCTGACCCCTCATTCTCAGAACTACGTTTTATTGGCTTGATTCTCTAAATTACAGAGATACGTAGGCATTCTGTGAGGACCGTTTAAGTCTCGAACGCAGAAGCAGCCATTAAAGCACGAAGCTCACGAACCCTAGCATTAAATATACAAACCCCAACCGCAATAATTTCAACCTAGTTTTTATTCCACAACAACGACCTTAACTTCTCAAGCAATTTTTATTATCAATGATTATGAAAGTCGTAATAAATTATGGAAATACAAGATATTTACTTAATATCTGGAATTATATGCAAACAATACAGATAGAGTTTTAATTTTGCACATGAATAAATTATACATGAGTTATGTTCAAATCGATTAAATTTAATAAACCGAGCCATTTATCGGAAGATAAAATCGATAAAAAAAACTATACACCCATTGTTTTATTATATTGTGTCGAAATAAATTTATATTCTAATTAAACAAATTCTTATACTGTTATTGAATATGTATATTATGAGAGGGGTGTCGGCTTTAAAAAACGTTATTAACCTTAACTTCTCGATCAATCTTTACGAAGAGTCTTAATAAATTCTGGAAGTACACAAATCTTTATTTAATATCAGAAATTTGTATACAAATAATACAAACAGATTTTTACTTTTGCACATGAATAAATTACACATGGGTTATGACTATCGGATGATTAAATTGAAAAAAAATTTATACACCTGTTATTTCATTATATTATATCAAAATAAATTAATATTTAAATTAAATAAATTTTTATACTATTATTGAACATGTATATTATGAAAGTGGTGTCGGTTTTAAAAAACGTTATTCATTTATATTCAATATTTGTAACTTTTGATCATAAAATTATGTTCATGTTGTAATTTTAATTTTTAAATGTTTGTGATATTTTTAAAATTATCAATACTTTAGATATATCAATTAATAATTCATGTAAATTATTTTTAAATTAATTTTTTAGAAAATTCATAAGTGACCAATCAATTTTTAAGAATAATAGAAATTAATTTATCTATTTTCAATATTTTAAAATAAAAATTTATAATCGCGCGAAGCGCGGATAACCAGGAGATCGGAAATGCACCAGAATCGTTTAAAATATTTTTCTTAAATTTTCACTTTTTTGCTTTTTTTTAATTTAATTTTTTCTTGCATTAAGTAACATCTTAATGACATCTTAATCATCATTAATTACACTTATGAATATATATATATATATATATATATATATATATATATATATATATATATATATTCTTTACAAAATATATATATATATATATATATATATTAAATTTACGTCATGTTATTTATATAAAAGATTAACAAATTTTATTTGAGCATTATAATTATTATTCAAATTTAAAATATTAGTTATATGTATAAAACTAAGATTATTTTCATGTAAATTAACGACTTAAAATTATTCACATTGCATTATTTTTTATTACATGATGAAGATTTTTGCAAACTTTTTCGAACGATTGTAGGACAAACGATCTTAACTTCTCGAACAATATTTTATCAATAATTGTGGAAATCGTTATAAGTTATAGAAGTATAATCTTTTGGTTAAAATCTAGAATTTGTACAAAATAATATTGACAGATTTTTTATTTTTTACATAATAAACTCAATCATTTTATTGCACAATTAAGTCGATAAAAATGTTATATACATGTTGTTTCGTTATATTGTATCAAAATAAATTAATATTATAATTATATAAATTCTTATGCTATTATTGAGCATATATGTTGTGAGAGGGGTGTCGGCTTTCAAAACGTTATTTAGTTCTATTTAATATTGTATTTGCTACTTTTCATATTATGATATTTCTAAGATTATTAAACTTTTTGATATATAATTAGAGTATTATTCCAACTAATAATTCATACAAACTATTTTAAATCACTTTTTTAGGAAAATTTTAAAATACCAATATACATATATTATAATAGCCGGAGATTGAAGAGGCTTTCACTCTGAAGTTTCAAAATTTTTTTCTTGATTTTTCACTTTTTTGATTTTTTTATTAAATAATTTCCTTACATTTAATAGGATTATAATTAGTCATTAATTGTACCTATTAAACTTATATTAAATACACTTTATTTCATACTTAAAACAAAATTTTAGCCAATAATTATTATAATTATCTATATAAAATATTTTAGTTATAATTATTTCTTTATTAGAAAATTTTAATTATTATATTAATATAAAATATTAATTATCCATATAATAGTACAATTATTTCAAGTTAAAATGATAAATTTGAATTATTTATATAGTTCATTTCTAATCCTTATTCAAAATCATTGCAATTTTTTTTCAATAATAAATAAACGATTTTAACTTTTCGATAAATTCGTAATCATTGACCGTGAGAATCCTGATAAGTTACGGAAGTATATAAATTTTCCAATTAACATCTACAATTTAAAATACAAGTAATATTAGATAATTTACTTTTACACATGAAACATGAGGTATGATCAACTCGATTAAATTGAACCAATCCAACCTTTTTCTTTAATGATTAAATCAATGAAAAAGTTATACATTCGTTGTTTCATTATATTGTGTTGGAATAAATTAATATTCTAACTAAACACATTCTTATACTAATACTAATCAATTAGTCGCGCATGTATGTTATGAGATGGGTGTCGGCTTTGAATAACATTTTATTTAATATTTATAAATTTTTATTATAAAAATTATGTTGAAGGTGTAATTTGGTAGGAAAAAAAAATAAGAGGTCTTTATGGAGTTGATGAAGTTGATAATATGTTAGAGAATCTTCATTTTGCTTAAATAATTAATTTTAAAAGACTTAGTGTTTATTGAGAATCCAATAATTTTTAGATTCATTTTTATTGGAGATAGAATATAATTACAAGTACATATTTATTATAAGATTTGATATAAAAGTATTAAAATATGTGAGTACCATTTTGAACATGTGTCCATGAATTTAAATTTAATATTACATACAAATAAAGTTCTTACAAATAATGCTCAAAAAAAAAATTAATCAAATGAATATATACAAGTGTCGGATCACTGCAAAAAATATGAAGCATGACTTACAAAATGCATTTGAATTCTCTTTTGTTTGTCATACAACCAAATTTATCGACAAGTTAAGTCAATCACACTTCTTATCAAATTTACATTCTCCTTCTTTTCTTCGTCATATAAACAAATTTATCAACAAACTAAGCAATCACGTCTTTCATAATGACATCGACTACAAAAATATTTCAAAAATGTTACTTTTACTTATCCATTGTCAAACTTTACAAATGTTTATCAATATTGAATTTCAAAAATATTTTTTATGCAACAAAATAGATGTCATCAATATTTTCGAAAATATTATTATTAACACTTATGAATTTAACTAAAACATGTTTTCTTTTATTTTCTCTATAATTCTTAAACATTCAAATTTAATTACATTTTACACAAGTTTCAATTTATCATATCAACTTTCAAATAATAAAATTCAACGAACAATGATGTTATATATACAATTTTTAAAAATATTTTCGTGCCGCACACAGCACGGCTTTGTTACCTAGTTTCTTCTAAATTGGAAGATATTTACTCCGTACAAGATAATACAATGATACAAACACAATAGAAAGCTTGAAATCGATAATTTTAAGACGTTTAAAGTTTTACTGATGATTTTTAGGGGGTTGTGAATGGTGGAATCGGGGTAATTGGGGTATGAGAAGGGGGAGCGGGTTCTGTGCTTTAAGATAAGGAGCGTAAAATTATCTCCTGTGTATCTCTCACCGTATCTGTCCATGTAATTTAATTATCTATACTATACATAGGGTTTATCGGTTTGGTACACTTCTTTTCTTTTTTATGTTACATTCAGCAACAGTTGGACTTTAAAGAATCGTAGAATTTAATATTATAAAAAATATTTCTTTTCTAATATTTAAAATATTCTCATTATTAAGTTCGAAATCCACCAACAACTTTAAACATATATATTATTTTTATATATAAAGTTTTATTCTCGTCAATATCATATTACAATCAAAAAAATTTATTATCTATTTTTAATAAAGTATTATTATACATTTATATTATCATAAATAAATTACTCCAAAAAATTTCCGTCACTAACACATTATAGTTAAAAATTAAAACACTATCGTTTAAAATATTATCAAGAATGTATTATGATATTTTATTATCATAAATAATTTTTTTCCCTATCATAAATAAAAAAATATATGAAACATATGGATAATAAGATAAAAAAATATTAAAAAAATCCATGCATCACACGAGTTATAAGTTATATAGTTAAAAATTACATATCTGGAAAACACTTACAATAAAGAAAATTTTGTATAAAAATCGAAAAAGGTCTACATGATTAGATAAATTTCACTTTTTCAACTAAATAAATGTTAAAAAAACTACTTTTATGTAATATTTTGATATATACATCTGTATTTTGAAGTAATAATTAAAAAAAAATTGAATAATATTTATATTCTTGAGATTTATAAAATTAAAAATTTATTTTAATAATAAAAATATATATACAACTTAAAATTTTAATAACGAAATATAATTTAATATTTTATAAGCAACCGTGCATTGCACGGGTTATAGTCTACATTGGAACAACTCCCTATATAAATATATATTAAAAAGTATTAAAATATCTTAATACCTAAATCAAGAACCCAACTATGATTTGGGTATTTGGATATTTTGGTTATTTCCGATTAAAAAAGAGGATATTGTTCACCTTCATTCAGAAGAAAAAATTAGATTTCAAAGTTTTAATATATAAATATTGAATCCTTCAATTCGACAATCTTGATATTATCCCCATGCTTATTATTCCCTCCGTCCCAATTTGTTAGACCCTGTTTGACTTTCACGGAGATTAAGAAAATTCTGTTTGACTTGCTAGGTGGTAACATGTGGTTGGTTGGTGTGAAAGTGGATGTATAAAAAATGGGTAAAGTAGGAAAGTAGTGGGGGTAATAGTATTTATTTAATAAAAAAGAGTTATAAAATAGAGAAGTAGTGGGTGTAATAGTGAAAAGTAGTGTTCAACAATAGTAAGTTTAGTAGATTCATTCTTTTTGGGACGTCCCAAAAAGGAATGAGTGTCATACACAATGGGACGGAGGGAGTATACAGAATTTGTTCGAAGCACAGGAAACTCATTAGTCATTTCTTTAGAGCTAATGAAAAGATGTCACTATAAAAGGTCAAACTGGTATATTTACGTTCTCTGTTAGTATAGCACTCATATTCATCTATCCCTTCCAATAATTATCTGTCTTCTTCTCAAAATCATTCCAATCCCACCTCTTATAATTCTCTGCATATATTCCTCAACCATCTCTTCAGTCCTAAGCTCAACCAGAGTAACAAAAGTATATTTCATATTAAATACGTAGAATAAATAAATAATCGATGGCTACTCTTGAACAAGAAATTTCACATTTATACGGGGACACAACGATCATCGATGAAGACAATGATAATGACGAAGAAGAGAGCTCAGAACGAACTTCAATAACCAGAAGGGCTACCTGCAGTCGTGGGAAAATATGGTTTCCAGGTAAAGTTTTGGACCCTAGAGCCTCATGGATTCAAGAATGGAACCGAGTGTTCCTTTTGGTATGCGCCACGGGTTTATTTGTGGATCCACTCTTTTTTTATGCACTGTCGATAAGTGAAGCTTGCATGTGCTTGTTTGTGGACGGTTATTTTGCCATCACCATCACGGTTCTCCGATGCATGACGGATTCATTGCACTTATGGAACATGTGGTTGCAGTTGAAGATAAATAAACGGCCTCACGCTGTCAATGCTGACGAGAGAAGCCGTCCACACAATACTAGCTCACGAACCGTGGCGATGCGCTACTTGAAGGCTAAGAAGGGTTTCTTTTTTGATCTCTTGGTCATCCTGCCTATTCCTCAGGTTCGATCTTGTTTATTTATTTATTTAATTATATTGCTTGGTAATTAGTAAGTTTTTTTAATTTGTTGGTTGCCTTATGTCAATTAATAGCTCTGAATTGCTAAGTTATTGGTACGATATATAATAAATGTGGTGAAAAATGTGATGGTCACTGTTTTGTACAGTAGCAAAACGGTTGAAGAGGATGACAATTAACAAATTAATGCATGCATGTCATGACTAGTTGGCATGCAGAGTAGTACATAACCTTTTCTAGAACTTAATTCTTCCTGCTGTGCGAACATGTGATGCAGATTGTTTAATTTTTGTTCATTTTCTCCCTGGGTTAATTAAGTTAGGATTTAATAAATTAAGTTCGTTTTTATCAAAAAAAAAAATAAATAAATTAAGTTCGTCTATAGATGCAATAAGTTGATAGATGCAAGTGAAAACTAACAATGGGTCGAAATGAATATACAACTAATCAATGTTTAATTAAGGATCATTAAGCTAATGTTCAATTAAGGATCATTAAGCTAATCGGAAAATGTGAGTCAGATTAGTAAGTTTAAAATACGCGAGGAGCTCAGCAAGAGAAGAACGTTTACTTAATTTGATCAGATGAATATACAGAAATATATAACTAACAAGATGCAGTTTCGTTGTAGATAAAATTAGCTAGTGAGTGATCAACACAAATCAAAGTTATAAATAAGGTTCAACTTAATTCAACATATGCATCAAATATTCAAATTAGTTCGAAATTAGGTCGGGCTGAAATTAATTTGTTTATTTAGAGGTTTGGGAACTCCATTCATATTAACATAAGTAACTTAATTATCTTTTTCTTTTTTGACATCAAATTTGTAAAAATGCCATCGCACGATTTAAGAGAGTTGTGCTTGGTTCCTAATTTGACTACCTGACTTCGATATGAAAAATTTAACATGAACATGTGACGAAAATTGAAACTTACGACGAAAAACGAATTTGCGGCAAAAATTATAATTTGTGACGGAAATCTGAACTTCCTACTCGAGCAAAAACGACGGAAAGATTCCGTCGTAATTGACCCCATTTACGACGGTTTCAGTAAAAAAAACCGTCGTAAATAGCCAAATTTCTTGTAATGGTGCTTTAAATCAATTTTTTTTTTTTTTTTTTATAGTTAAACACAATGGTGCACCCAACTTATTTTTTTGACAAAATTCTAACATTTAAATCCCGTAATGAAAGTGGGGAGATATTAGAAAATTATCACCCAAGTAAATTAATTTAAAGATGATTTCTTAATTATTACATCTTCTCAGTATACTGTAATATCCAAAATTTCTGATGCCCCTTTATCGAACCACAGGTTGTGTTGTGGATAGTGATCCCAGCTTTACTGAAGAAGGGTTCGACGACAGAAGTAATGACAATATTTTTAGTAATGTTTCTGTTGCAGTACATACCAAAGATATACCACTCTGTATACCTCTTGCGCAGAATGCAAAATCTCTCCGGTTATATTTTCGGGACCGTCTGGTGGGGAATCGCTCTCAATTTGATTGCTTATTTTGTTGCCTCGCATGTGAGTTCTCCAACTGAAGTACTCTTCATCATATTCTCAGATAGTATCCCCATAGTTGTTATTTTTTTAGCGTATTTGCTGCTTCACTAAACATATTTAACATCCCACGTTTTTGGTATACACTATAGCTTGTAGCTAGCTAATATGAAGTTCTTGGATTCATTCGTATTGAAAATGTATCATCCTCCAATTCCAACTCATCTATCCGTTATGACAAAGTTGAGGACAAACATGAAGAACATTATGATTAGTTTATGTGTTGGATGATTGTCTCCTACATTGTGACACTATCATTTTAGCATGCTTTATGTAATCAATGCTTCCACAATTATATGTAATCAATGCTTCCACAATTAACTTGCTTTTGTCTATGCATAACCGTTGGCAATGTAATATAAATAGGCTTTGTATTCTGTTTTCTAAAGATAAGAAATATACACTCCAATTACTCATTATCGTGTCTAAACAGCAAAACTTGCCTCATTTTCTTTGCTCTCTTTCTCACGTTTTCTGCAACACATTCAAGATCACAGCCTTCGTTTATGGTATCAGAGCTAGTGTGAGAAAAGAGTGCTAATCAATCATCAATCACAGTCAAATGGCTTCTACAATCTCCCTCAATGTTGCCAACTTTGTCACCCTAAAACTCACATCCCTCAACTACCCACTCTGGCGTGAGCAAGTACTAGCTCTGGCAGAAAGTCAAGACATGGTTGGGCTTCTCACAGGTGAGACAAAACAACCCAACATGTACACAGTTGTTGCAGGTACCACAAATACTGATGCAACTCAAAGAAAGTTATCTGATGAGTTCATCAACTGGAGAAAACAAGATCGTCTCTTGCGTGGATGGATCATTGGAACACTAATAGAGGAAACATTAGGCCTGGTCATAGGTCTTGAATCATCTCAAACAGTATGGGAAGCACTGGAATCAGCATACGCCCAGAATTCCCAAGAACGTGAATTTACTCTTCGTCAACAACTTACTTACCACAGAAAGGAACCTGGCCAACCACTGTCTGAGTATCTCAGGTCCTTCAAAGGCATCTGTGATAGTCTAGCAGCCATAGGCCAGCCTCTCCCTGACAAGTCTAAAGTTTACTCGTTACTTGCCAACCTAGGCCCCAAGTACGAGTCATTCACAACTTCAATGCTCAAGCCACCAATGCCATCATATTCTGAAGTTGTTTCACTTTTACAAGGGTTTGAACAACGAAGCTTATGGAGTGAGACATCTCACTCTCCATCGTATGCCTTCTATGGACAACGAAACCAAAAACAACAAATCAGCTCCAATCAAAATGTGTCAAATAATCAATTTTCATCAAAAGGAAGGGGGTTCAGTGCAATGAATAGAAACATCCACTATTCGAGCCCTACTAGTGCACCACAGCACTCATTCAACAATGTTGGTCGCTCCCCTAGACCTCCACCACCTGGAAAACGACGGATGACTGCCACAGAACGAGAAATGTATAAGGATGACATGTGTCAGCTCTGTGGAAGACAAGGACACATTGCTAAAATCTGCTGGAGTCTGCCAGGGCTGAATAATAATGATGACCTTCCTCAGGCCCTTGCAGCACTCACCCTTGACACCTCTGTTGCAGATACTGAATGGACCACTGACACTGGAGCCTCCAATCACATGACAGCAAATGCAGGTATGCTCTCCAACATTCATCAATATAAAGGTTCTGATTTTGTTGTCATTGGCGATGGTTCTCCATTAACTATTGATGCAGTGGGAGACACAGTTATCTCAGATGGTAAGAATAAGCTATTACTACGTGATGTGTTGTTAGTCCCTGAATTAACAAGAAATCTGTTATCCATCAGTCAATTAACAAGCCAATATCCTCTAAGTTGTAATTTTTCTAACGACTCTTTTCATGTCAAGGACCAAGCAACAGGACAAATTCTTCTTAAAGGGTAACGAAAGGGGGATCTTTATGTATTATCCAAAACAAATGAGGCACACTTCTCTAATCGACAAAAGATTGTGCCTGAAGAACTTTGGCATCAACGTCTTGGACATCCCCAAACCTCTGCTGTGAAACTGTTGCATTCAAAAAATTTGATTGAAATTTCATCGAGTAAAAACATCCATAGTCTTTGTGAGAGTTGTCAAATAGGAAAATTTAGCAAACTACCTTTTAATCCTTCAAGTTCTAGCAGCACGGAGATCTTTGAAAAAATCCATTGTGATCTCTGGGGGCCAGCCCCTGTGTTATCCCTTGGAAAATTCAGATTTTATGCATGCCTTGTTGATGATTTCTCTCATTACATTTGGGTAATACCACTTCGACTTAAGTCAGAATTCTTTGATGTATTCTTAGCATTTGAAAATTATGCACTAAGGCAGTTTAACAAAAGAATAAAAGTCTTTCACAGTGATGGTGGAGGAGAGTTTGCTAACAATAAGCTGAAAAATAATTTTCAACAGCAAGGTATTATGCATCAATTCTCATGCCCTCACACTCCTGAACAGATGGGCATTGTTGAACGACGACATCGTGTCATTCGAGAGTTAGGAATGACAATGATTTTCCACAGTAATGTTCCCAAAAACTTGTGGGTAGAAGCCTTTACCACAGCTAGCTTCCTGATAAACCGATTGCCAACTTCCTCACTAAAATTCGACACTCCCTATTTTCGACTATTTGGTTCTCACCCCAACTACTCATGCCTGCGTGTTTTTGGTTCCAGGTGCTACCCCTACACATGGGACACCAAAAGAAACAAATTCGATCCCAAATCAGTCCCCTGTATATTTGTCGGATATAGTAACCAACATCAAGGATATCGATGTCTTGACCTAAAACATAATCGAATGTTTGTCTCAAGACACGTATTATTTGATGAAAGTGTGTTTCCCTGCAAACAAGAGGATAGATTATCATCCTGCCCCCCTACTATGAATGAGTTCCTTGATATTTCTTCATACTCCCAAGATCATACTCCAAATATTACAGATGATGCACCAATTTTTCCCGCGGATGAACATACGCCTGTGACACCTTCTTGTCAAGATGTTAACATACCAGTCACTCCTCAAGATGCTATGCCAGTCACACACCAAGATGCAGCATATGAGAATCCTCCAGCAAGTCCCACTCATGAGTTCACCAGTTCGAATTCTCTAGACAGTACCATGTCCAGGTCCCCATTAAACTCAGTTGACACTACTGCTAACACAGGTGCCTCTTCTACGGCTACATCTCCTCCGAATAGTGAGAGTTCCTCTTCTCCTCAACAGGTCCCTTCTCACTCCATGACCACTCGATCACAGCATGGCATTTCCAAGCCAAATCCTCGTTATGCCCTTGTTATTGATCATGCTACAATACCTTCAGAACCACGAAATGTCAAGTCAGCACTTCAACATGACGGTTGGAGACAGGCCATGATGGAAGAATTGGATGCCTTAAACAAAAATCATACATGGATACTAGTACCTCGTGAAAGCCACATGAATGTAGTTGGATCCAAATGGGTCTTTAAACCTAAATTAAATGCCAATGGTACTCTTGATCGACTGAAAGCTCGACTCGTTGCTAAAGGATACCATCAAGTTGATGGGGTAGACTTTACGGAAACCTTCTCACCTGTCATCAAACCAGGTACTATTCGATTAGTTCTAAGTATTGCTTTGGTTCAAGGTTGGGAAGTTCGTCAACTTGACGTCAAAAATGCCTTCCTTCATGGCTTCATTAGTGAAGATATCTATATGGAACAGCCACCAGGTATGTCTGATCCTATGTATCCGTCTTATGTGTGTAAGCTCCTCAAGGCAATTTACGGTCTGAAACAATCATCGCGTGCCTGGTTTGATCGTTTTAGCTCATTCTTACTATCACACGGGTTTTCATGCAGTATAGCAGATCCATCTCTTTTTATTCTGCACTCATCTCATGGCACTTTGGTTCTACTTCTTTATGTCGATGACATCCTTTTGACAGGATCAAACAAGCCACAAATGGAAGTTTTTGTTCAACTGTTACATTCCGAATTTGCTATGAAAGACCTTGGCCCTATACATCATTTTTTGGGGATTGAAATTCACCACAAAACTGATTCACTGCACCTTTCCCAAACACACTATGCCTATTCTATTCTTGAGAAAACTCATATGCTTGATTGTAAACCAATGAATACACCAATGGAACTTCACACCAAAGGTAATAATATTCAATCTGCACCTCATCATGACCCTTCATTGTTTCGAAGTATTGTAGGTGCTTTACAATATCTCACGTTGACACGACCTGACCTTTCCTTCTCAGTCAATTTTGTGTCCCAATTCATGCAAGCACCGACCCTAGCTCACATGAAAATAGTTCATCGCATCTTAAGATATGTTAAAGGCACCATTCACCTTGGGTTGCACCTCACAAGTGATACTACCCTTGATCTTTGTGGCTTCTCTGATGCAGACTGGGCAGGTTGTCCAACAACACGAAGATCCACGACTGGTTTCTGCACCTTTTTAGGAGGAAACATCATCTCATGGTGTGCAAAGAAACAGCATACTGTCTCTCGATCAAGCACAGAAGCCGAATATCGAGCCATGGCAAACACTACTGCTGAACTAACCTGGCTAACATTTCTCTTACGAGATTTGAACATACCTCAATCACAGCCACCAATACTTTTCTGTGACAATTTAAGTGCATTGTATATGACTGTTAATCCAGTTTTTCACGCTCGCAGCAAGCACATTGAGTTAGATTATCACTTTGTTCGAGAACGAGTATCAATGCAGCTCCTTATTACACGACATGTTTCTTCACAGCTGCAAATAGCGGACATCTTCACCAAACCATTATGTAAAACTACATTACATCACCTTCGCAGCAAACTCTGTCTACAGCCCCGACATCGTTTGAGAGAGGGTATTGAAAATGTATCATCCTCCAATTCCAACTCATCTATCCGTTATGACAAAGTTGAGGACAAACATGAAGAACATTATGATTAGTTTATGTGTTGGATGCTTGTCTCCTACATTGTGACACTATCATTTTAGCATGCTTTATGTAATCAATGCTTCCACAATTATATGTAATCAATGCTTCCACAATTAACTTGCTTTTGTCTATGCATAACCGTTGGCAATGTAATATAAATAGGCTTTGTATTCTGTTTTCTAAAGATAAGAAATATACACTCCAATTACTCATTATTGTGTCTAAACAGCAAAACTTGCCTCATTTTCTTTGCTCTCTTTCTCACGTTTTCTGCAACACATTCAAGATCACAGTCTTCGTTTAATTCGCAGCACTATGTACATTGGTATTCCATTTTCGCAACATCTGTCTGCACCTTTTATGTTAATGATTAGCAAATGTGGCTAATTTAAATGTAAAGCATTGAAAAATTTGAAGCTATACGTTAGGGTAACATATGAATTAATTAGTACTCCTATTAGCTTCGAGATTTTCTTGGCTTCTGTCTTGTTTAAATTTTGCCTTTTAGGGGATTGCGTTTATG
Source organism: Saposhnikovia divaricata (assembly GCA_036435485.1). Classification (NCBI taxonomy): domain Eukaryota; kingdom Viridiplantae; phylum Streptophyta; class Magnoliopsida; order Apiales; family Apiaceae; genus Saposhnikovia; species Saposhnikovia divaricata. The sequence goes on along the minus strand of CM071597.1, from coordinate 56,890,712 downwards.
CTAAGACAATTTTTTTGCCTTTTTAACGTATGCAGGCTGTGGGGGCATGTTGGTACTTATTAGGAATCCAAAGAGCAACAAAATGCTTGACGGAACAATGCATGAAAACTCAACTTTGTGGCCCTAAATATTTGGCTTGCGAAAACAATATATTTTATGGAGGAAGACGCCTGGTAACAGACAGCACACGACTATCATGGGGAGAAAACAGAGAAGCTAGGTCTCTGTGCCTCATTGCTGATCATGATAAATTTGGTTACGGAGCTTATAAATGGACAGTTCAACTTGTCACAAATGAGAGCCGTTTGGAGAAAATACTCTTTCCTATCTTTTGGGGCCTCATGACTCTTAGGTACCCAATTTTTGTTGATTATTATTGTTTATAAAAAGTTTAAATATTTTAAATGTAATTTGGGAGCGGTTGGTTGACGGATTCAAGTTTACATATATAAATATCAGCACATTTGGGAACTTGGAGAGCACCACAGATTGGTTAGAAGTTGTGTTTATCATCATTGTTCTTACCAGTGGACTCCTTCTAGTCACTATGTTGATTGGTAATATCAAGGTATATAGATGAGGACGACCATGGGTTTACTTTCTCATGTGATTCTTGCTAGTAAGACTAACTAATAATTGTGTGTTTATTTTTTGAACATGTATAGGTGTTTTTGCATGCAACAACATCAAAGAAACAAGCGATGCAGTTAAAGATGAGGAACGTGGAATGGTGGATGAAGAAGAGGCATTTACCCCAAGAGTTTAGGCACAGAGTGCGCAATTACGAGCGGCAGCGTTGGGCTGCCATGCGCGGCGTTGATGAATGTGATATGATTAGGAATCTCCCTGAAGGTCTTAGGAGGGATATCAAGTATCATCTCTGCTTGGACTTGGTCAGGCAGGTAATTATAAATGAGTGCCTCATGAAAAAGGGGGAGCATTCATTTTTAAATTTTGTTCTTGGAGGAATGTATTTAGTTAATTTAACATACTTTTGGCCATTAAACTTTCAGGTACCTTTGTTTCAGCACATGGATAGTTTGGTTCTAGAGAACATATGTGACCGTGTTAAGTCCCTCATATTCACCAAAGGAGAAACCGTAAGTTCTGCGCCGGTGTACAGACAGACATGTATCTAGTAACCAATCTAGGCATCTAGCTATGGGTGACATTGTAGAACAGATAGTGCAACAAAATTTTTTATGTAATTAATTAAATCTTTTGATTGCAGATATCAAAGGAAGGTGATCCGGTTCAGAGAATGCTGTTTATAGTAAGAGGACATCTACAAAGCAGCCAAGTACTAAGAGATGGTGTAAAAAGTTGCTGCATGTTAGGCCCCGGAAACTTCAGTGGCGACGAGCTTTTGTCATGGTGTCTTAGGAGACCTTTTGTTGAAAGATTGCCTTTGTCTTCATCATCACTAGAAACTCTTGAGACAACCGAAGCTTTCGGGCTAGATGCGGAAGATGTAAAGTATGTAACGCAGCATTTTAGGTACACATTTGTAAATGAGAAAGTGAAGCGGAGTGCTAGATATTATTCACCTGGGTGGAGAACTTGGGCAGCTGTTGCAATTCAGTTGGCCTGGAGGAGGTATAGGCACCGCTTGACGCTAACTTCTTTGTCATTTATAAGGCCAAGGAGACCCTTGTCAAGGTGTTCATCGCTTGGAGAAGATAGATTAAGACTATATGCTGCTCTGTTAACTTCGCCTAAGCCAAATCATGATGATTTCGATTTCTGAAGGAATAGAAGCATGTACGTATCACTGTATAACTAATCATCTATTTTTAATGTTGAGAAAAGGATTAAATAAACGCTTAAAGTGAAATATGGAAACTTAATAGTCGCCAAAAGATCTGAGTGTTGATTTAAAAGGTCCTTCTGTATGCATTTAAAACCCCGGCAATCTGGAAGAATCCCAAACCATATATGTATTAATGGAATTTGAAAATGGATGCGGATAGATGAAATTGACCATATCTATTGTCTATGATTGTATTTTTTATTTTAAGTCAGAATAAATGTATGATAGATGTAGGCCTCGACGCCTTGTGTGTCCTATATAATTTGGTCAACAACCAAGTTAACGACGACAAAGCCTTGTAATTTGAAGCACCCTGAATTTTAATGTCTAAGATGTTGGAGGTGCATCTATAGAACTGCAAAAAGAGAGACAAACGACGACAAAGCCTTGTAATTTGCTGCACCCTGAATCGACCTAAGAAAATCTTAGTTTCAGCCGACTTATTGAAGTTAAAATGAAGATTTAAGAACACTGAGAACTGAATTACCATTTCATTGCACTCCACACGAATAAAACTAGCATAATGAACATCAATAGTGTTAAGATATAAACAGAATCTTATATTATATTCTAACAAATAGGAAACATTTATTTTCAAGCTTTCACGGTCTCAAGAGCTTCAACATGATCTGCCTCCGCCTCGGCTTCAGCTTCTGGCCCTGCTGAACCCCTGAAGAGCAAAACAGCAAGATTCCCTACATGGAAATGGATGAAACTTCCGTAACAGTGTGTCACAAAAGAACCAAAATCAGTGCCTACGATGCATTGCCATCCCGGTCCATATGTACTGTCAAACTCCTGCTTCATTTAAGCATGAAATTAGACTGATTAGAATTCCAAATCTTATATAATTACGGCTAGCTGAATTCGAGTCTTTACATGCTCTTCAGTGTAGAGTGAAGTGCATTGATGTACATATACAAACCTTCTTTATGAAACGAGCTATAGCAGTGGCTTCAGTGACATCAAAGATATCGAGTGCTTTAGCAGCTAGATTAAGTGCATCTTGTTGCGTAGTTTCAAGCATATCTGTGTCACCAATCACAGCTTTTCCTTCCAACATACTGGATTAACCGAAATATTGATAATGAAATGAGATAATGGTTGAGCGGTGACGATAATTTTTTAAATATTAAGAAGAAAAAAGAGCACTCTAAAATGTAGTGAAGGAGAACTATATATAGCACATGGGCTTGACACTAGTATAAGACGTGACTTTGTTTTAACTAATAAATAAATCTGTATTATTCCCTAACTATATCGACGATTACGATCTTCTTTTGAAAAAATTATGCATAATGCAACCGTCCGTATAATTTTTTATTTTTTTTTATAGATTGGACAATCCAGACGATAAAATTATAAGTTGAAGGTTAGCTTCGAGAATCAGTTGACCTGTTTATGCATATGGGTTTATTGTTGCGAGTACAGATGCTGGTGGCAGTAGGTTCTAGCCTTCTAGGTGATCCAAGTTGAGGTTCAACCAGGGATGCTATACTATATGTGTGTGTGTGTGTGTGGCCTGTAAAAGTTTCACCATGATGCTGTATGTGGCATAAAAAGACCAAGTGGGCTCAAGCTTTGCTGCAGCTATCCTTAGACAACGACATGGATATGTAATTATGGACAATAGAAATGCTAGCTGTTGCAAGAATATGGAAAAGAAACAACAATTTTCAGGACCAGTCGAATCTACCAGTGAGATTTTGCCATTCGTGGCCGGTAGGGTATCATATTTCGTTAGTTTATACGACCAAAGTTTGAATTGTACATTCACTTTTGTGCATCCTAAAAATGTGGAAGAAACTAGATTTAACAACTTTTTTAAGCATGGTTGCTTTTATCATTATTTTTATTTAATTTATATATATATATATATATATATATATATATATATATATATATATATATATTTAAATATTTGTAAACTTATCTATTTTATGTAAACTTATAGTAATAATTATTGAAGTTCTTTTGGTTTTTTGTTAGTTATCATATTTTTTCTCGGTTATGGAATTTAATGTTTTTGTAATTTTTAAGTTATTAAATTATTTTTAGGGATTTTGTTGAGATATATTTTTAGTTAATAACTATGTTTTTTTTGTTTGGGTTTTTTTGTTGATTTTCTTTATTTGTTTTCCTGTAATGCAGAATTTATAATCTTTGTAAATTAAATATTTGGTTTTTTTTGGTGTTCCGTATTTTTAGTATGATTTTTAGAATTTTGTTTGTTATTAAATTTTTAAGTATATCTTATTTCATTTTTTTGAAATATTTTTTTTGATGAAGGCCCTATCTACCCACAAATTAAATAGGGTGAACCAAAATACCCACGAGCACTCATGATGGCCTTAAATACCGACAGAATACGCCACATAAGGCTGGCGTGTCTTCTGGCACGCAACTGAAACTAGCGTATCAGCAAGGCACGCTTTTGGTATTGACGAGATCAGTGTTTAACACGTTACAACCACTCACGTATCAGCAAGATACGGCAGTACCATTGGCGTGTCAAGGAGACACGGCACTGCCAGTGGCATGTATTCGAACACTGTTCATCGTCCTCGACCTCTGGCCGACTTGCAATTTCTGATCAAACATTTGATCAATCTGTTCATGGCTTTCCCGGCATCTTCCATTACAATATTATATACCAAATTGTTCATTTTTTGATCCACTACAAGCCTATAGCATTGGATTTCAATTTGTTTCGACGAATTTAAAACACCTAAAATTGAACCACTTTTCCGATTTGCTTTCCAGTAAGCTTATAAACGCCCCTGCGGGGCCATAATCAACAAACCAAATATCAAAGATTAATTGATATGTTTTTATGTTTGATTTGTGTAATTGGCCAATATCACAGATTAATTGTATGTAATAATAGTAATGGATCGAGAGATAATGTACTAATTAGAGGCACACATACGATTAGCCGAATGAATGTGAATGCGAGAGCATCATTGGATTTATGAGAACGTTGATACTCGAGAGGTTAACACATGTTCTAATTACTTGACCAGCTGAATTACTAAAGGTTATTATTGTGTAAGCATGTTTCGACAGTGTTAATACTCGAGAGAGATTGACATACTCTAGCTACGTGACCACTTTAGTTTCTTTAGTTTAAAAACCAATTTGGTGTGAACGTCGTGAACCCGATTGCCCTAGACTTTAGTTAATTGATTTGAAACATAATTAATTTGCATTGTTAGTTAGTAAAAATCCTTAACACTCGTTTTTCTCTAGGAACAATTTATAATATTTAGATAGATTGAAATTCTTGAAACTTGTCTCCTTGTGAATTCAACCCGTACTTGCTAGTATCTGCTAACAACAGACAATGTGCACTTGCGATTATTTAAATAAGCACACCAGTTAGTGAGTAAAAAAAAATTAACATAATGCTAATAATCAAATCCGAACCTACGTTTAGTGAGTAAAACAAAATCCGAACATAAGTTAAGTGACTAAAAGAAAACTGGACCTAACGTTCGTGAGTAAAAAAGAAAAATTCATAGTTAAGTGGTAGGTTTCTAAAAAGGTCAATAGTTCAGTGACAAAAAAAATAATTTTCCCTTTGTAAAATTTGCTGAACCTGTAACGTGTTTTACTCCAATAGGATTGACTATATTGGTTGGCTATATTTGAAAAATGGTTTGTTATTATTACTAGCGGATAATCCGTGCGAAGCACGGGCACAGATTGAACATGAGCCGAGATTAAAATATTGATGTGTAAAACATATTTTAATGGTACACAATAATACCACTAAAATATGGTTTAAAAAAATTAAAATAAATAAATCTTTACAATTATGTAATTGTAAGGAATCGAACCGAGGTGAAGCCACAAAAAATTAAATTAAATAAACCTTTTATAATTATGTAGTTGTAAGGAATCGAAACCCAAATTTAGTGATAACCAAATTTGGTATTTTGATACTTTCGTACTATTGTGTACTATTAAAACATGCTTTTCACATTAATAAAAAGTATAGATTTCAAGTTGTTAAAAATAGAATATATTATTTCAATATGGTAATTGATGTTGTGGAATTTTACTACAGGTTGCTAAAGGTTTGACAAATATAGCCAATATATTGTTAAATTTTTACCTAAGGGTTTTGTCCCATCGGAGTGGATAAAATTTTACAAATTCTGTTGGAGATGCTCGGCGTTTGCTAAAAATGATTGGCTAAACTACATAAAATATTGATTACATATAATTTATCAAACATGTAAGACATTGTGCTCCGAGAGTATTTTCTATAATGATTAGCTATATTTTAAAAATGGTATGTTATTAATATTTCAAGTTGTTATTAATGGAATACATTATTTTAATATAGAAATAAGTGGTGTGGCAATTCACTATAGGTCTTTAGAGGTTTGACAAATATAACCAACATCAAGAGATTATCTATAATTATAGACATGGATTTTGTCCCATTGGAGTGACTAATTTTTTACATATTATGTATAAGTTTTATTTTTGGAAAGCCACATAGACTTTTAGCTAAAAACTTGATATGGTTGGAGATGCTCTAAGAGCATTTCCAATGCAATGAAATCCTTAGCTAAAATTTTAAATAACTTACCAAAATTGAAAATTATACATAACATGTTAAAAGTTCATCACTCCAATGGGGTATTCCTCTTGTCTAAAAATTTAGCCAATCCTTTATATTTTTTTAATATTGGCCATATTTGTTGAAGCACTAGAGATCTGTAGCAAATGCCATGTCATTTCCCGCCCATTTTCTTCCCATAATTGACCAAAAAAATTATTAATAATAATAATCATACCTTTTTTAAAATATAACATATCATTATAGCTGATCCCATTGGAGTAAAACACTCTGCAGGTTCAGTAAATTTTAGCCAACTATTATTTTTTTGAAATTTAATCAATGAGCTTAGCCAATACCATTGGAGATGCTCTAAGAGCACAATATGTATAATGGTTGGCTAAAAAATTTTAAATTAGGAAATAATTAAATTTTTACCAAGTAGAACTCGAATGGATATAATTATAATGAAAGTTGTGTATAATTTTTGTTAAAGAGTTAAGTTGATTCAATAAATATAATATAATTTTTGTTAAGGGCAATTCTGCATTAGAGCTATTTTAATTTTATGATTTAATGTACCGAAACAACCAACTTTTATTAGCTAAATGAAACAACCAACTTTAATACTGAAACACTACGGTTTTCTGAGTGGGAGGATTTGAAGGTGATTGAGCTTATGATACCAAGTATAAAAAAGCTAGACGTTGAATATCGACAAGTTATATCAAGTAAACCTGTAAACGTAATATAACCGATATTTTCAGAATTTCATTTTTTTTTTGTATGGCATTGTTAAGAAAGCTAGATTTATATGGAATTGTTGAGATGGTTGTTACTTAGATATGATTTGGTCACCGTCTTATTACAAAATTTATTTGAGGTCGTTCGTGTCTTGGAGTGTTTGTAAAATGGCCGAAATTTTAAGACTTTTGCGTTCCATCTTAGGTGAAGTATTCTTTTGTAGACTGAGATGCCTCGCAAAAAAAAAACGTTAAATTAGTTTTAAGTTGGGTGCATTCTTCCTCACTTTGTAGGCTTACAATAGTCATTTACATAATTATTAGCGTATATTTTTAACCTGGTCATATACCATGAAACGTTGGCTTTCTTGTCCATATGCCAACAAGTGTTAATCCTTAATTTGAATTTGACTCTTGTACTGGATGCTATTAATAATTAGAGAGAAATAAGTACGGATAAAACTTGCAACATTTGTCGGTAAATTTTTGAGGCAAAAATTAGTCTACAAACTATAAAATTAATCTTCTTTAGTTCAATAATCAAAGCAACCATCTTTGGTGAGAAGAATAGAATATTATGTGGCGGAACCGGGGGAGGGGCTATGGAGGCTTAAGAGCATCTTTAATGCAAATAGCCCAAGTCCGGTTTTTGAGGGCCTATTATGATGCCACATAAGCAAATGTTGTCCCTGGGCAGCAACCGGCCTAAACTCTCCAATGCATCAAACCCAACTTGAAATATTAAAATATCTCTCCTCCCTCAATCATCTCTCTCTCTCTGGTAGCATATACATACATATATATTTCTTGTGTATTCAATGAAAAGTAACAATAAAATATTAAAAGAAGTAAGTGGCCAACGCCCACTTTGGTGGTCAAGGCCAGTTTTTAATCCAATGCTCCAACGCATGTGACTCATTTTTTACTGCCCAAGTCCATTTTCACGAACCCCAATGCATGAGTTGGGCATGCATTGGAGGTGCTTAAGTTTCGGCTGACCACGAAACTTCTTTAGTTCAATAATCAAAGCAACCATCTTTGTTGTTGGATTTGATTTTTTTTTTTCTTTTCTATTCTTATACATCTACTACATGCAAGATGAATAACAACATAATTAAACTCTTTCTATAATTACATAATGGTAAATTCAGTTGCCTATTACTGAACTTGGACAACTTTGAAAGAGAAAATGTCAGATTACGATCACAATGAACTGATACAAACCAGGTACATCAGACATGAGCTTAATTACAACAAGACCTCAATAAGGTCCCCAAGTACTCAAAAAAGTTACCATCCTCAGTGGCTCATCTTTAACCATGCGTTTTTCGTATCTCGATCCAGAGACCTTCATCGGCTGCTTATCAAGTGCCCTGGGAGAAATTACAACTCCAACCCCACTGATTGATGAACCTACAGCTCGGAAGTAGGAGCTCTTTCTTACTGTAGAGATTTTGGATATGAACAAGTGCTCTTTAGCAACAATTGCACTGCTAACTACAATGACTATCCAAGCTTTAGTGTTGAACTTCATGTTTCCTTATAGGTAGTCTAAAACAGATTTTAGTTACAACTCAAGTGTTTACATTTGTATATTTATAGAAAAGAGAAAAGGCACAGGTTGTCAGAAAACAAGGGGTGTACGGTTAGACTAAGCGGTCTAGCATTTGGTTTTTCTCTTTGCTGTTAAATCATGAACACACAAAGACACACATATGTCATGTTCAAGTTGGTAAAAGATGAGGCAGTGCATGAACCTCTTTCCCATACCACCACCATGCTGTCTTATCTCTGTTTCATACTTTTATTGTCACTTTTCATGTATTCTAAAAACTTAAACCAAGTGAAAATTAAAAACTTATACGGAGTAATAAACAAAACAAATACACTTCTTGTAAGAATATTTTGGATGACATGACTTAGCTTTATATTCTTACCTGGCAGAATATACATATACACACTATAGTAAATCACAAAATCCCAAGTTGCGTTTTAATTTCTTAATCCACTTCTGCTTTCCTTTCTGTAGTACTTCAAACATGTCCGGAACTAAGAGACTCCAGACATGACTACTGAGAAGATGACTGATCTTCATTCTTGATTCACAGAGAAATGAGAAAAATGTAAAATGTGTATTGAACCAACTAATCTGTTACAGAGTTTGTTACAACCATATATATACAAAAGAGAATGACACCTGTACATTCTAATGATTGCCTAATCTATCTTCTAATCATTGCTAACTAATCATTACTAATTAATATTTACACGTGGCATGTGCACAGAAATATATATAACTCAATACCCCCCTGCAAGCTGGACATCAAGGTGGATCAAATTGAAGGCCAAGCTTGATACTGAGAAATTTATGATGAGTAGCATCCAAAGGCTTAGTGAGAATATCTGCTAATTGCAGAAAAGTGTTGATATGAATGAGATTGATGAATTTTGAGTCCACATACTCTCGAATAAAATGGCAGTCTATCTTCAAATGCTTAGTACGCTCTTGAAAAATCTGATTTTCAGCAATGTGTTGTGCAGAAATATTATCACAGTAAAAGGGAATTGGCAAAGGAACTTGAACATGTAAATCTTGTAAAAGACCTTCTAACCAAATTAACTCAGAAGTTGTGTAACTCATGCTTCGATATTCAGATTCTGCACTACTCTTAGAAACAGTCTTCTGTTTCTTAGTCTTCCAGGAAATTAATGAAGAACCTAAGAAAATAGCATAGCCAGATAGAGATTTTGCTGAAAAAGAACAGGTGCCCCAATCTGCATCAGAATAAGCAGATAATTCTAGGGAATTATTAGCCTTGTAAAATAGGCCAACATGTAATGTACCCTTTAAGTATTTAAGAACATGAAGAGCAGCATCAAAATGAGTTTGAGCAGGTTCTTGTAAGAACTGAGAAAGTTGCTGAACTGCAAAAGAAATGTCAGGCCTGGTAAGATTGAGATAAAGCAACTTGCCAACTAATCTTCTGTAATTTTCTGGATCAGACAATTTAGGTGAATCCTGAGTACTCAAATGTAAACCTTTGGATAATGGAAAAGCAGCTGGATTGCAATCTGTCAAGTGAAAATCTGCCAACAAATCCAAGATATATTTCCTTTGATTTAATTGAATACCAGCAGCTGTTCTAAGAACTTCAATCCCAAGAAAATATTTAAGATCACCTAGATCTTTAATGGTAAATTTTTTATGTAACAAAGCCTTAATAGAATCAATTTCTGACAAATCATTACCAGTCACTAAAAGATCATCCACATATACCACAATTGCAGTAAAAGAACTGGCTGAACTTTTAACAAACATGGAATAGTCCTGAGTAGATTGTTTGTAACCTTGAGAAATCAGATATGAAGAAAGTTCTTTATTCCATTCCCTGGAAGCCTGTCTAAGGCCATATATAGATCTTTTTAACTTGCAAACCATACCAGGAGCAGCTTTAAAATAACCAGGAGGTGGTCTCATGTAAATATCCTCAGTAAGATAACCATGCAAGAAAGCATTGTTAATATCAAGTTGTTTTAAATGCCAACCAGAAGCAGCAGCCAGAGCAATCAAAGTTCTTACAGTAGTAAATTTAGCAACAGGGCTAAAAGTATGTTTAAAATCTTTGCCCTTAATTTGCTTATCCCCTCTTGCTACTAACCTAGCTTTACATCTCTCAACACTCCCATCAGGGTTAAATTTTGTTTTAAAAACCCATTTGCAATCAATAACATGCTGATTAGAAGGCAAAGGAACAAGAGTCCAAGTCTCATTTGCCTCAAGAGCCTTTAATTCTGCTTCCATGGCAGCAATCCAAAGGGGATCATTTTTAGCTTGATTATAAGAAGAAGGTTCTTTTGGAGAAGTAAGAACATTATTGAGACTAACATAATAGTCATCAACATGAGAATCAAAATTAGAAGTAGAAGTCACTTGTAAACCATGAGTAGGTTTAGAAAGTATGAAAGTATCAAATTTCTTAGGAATAACAGTAGTTCTAGTGGATCTCCTCAAAGGAACAGGATTATTGTCAATAATATTGACATTATCAGTTTGAAGAGGAACAGTATGAGAAGATTCAGTTTGAAGAGGAACACTATGATAAGAATTAATTTCTGGAAAAGAATCATTAGGCAGAGACATAGATGAAGAAGAAGAAAAAGAAGGATTTTGAAAAAGAGGAATAGAATCAGATGTAGAAATAGGATCTATATTGGCAGGGTTTACTGGTGGTAACTGAATTGATATTGAAGTATGAGTTGGATGTGCATTTTGTAAAGAAGTATTTTTGAATGGAAAAACTGTTTCTTTAAAAATGACATCTCTACTTAAAAAGATATCATGAGATTCAAGATCATATAACTTGTATCCTTTTTGTGCATAAGGATAACCAAGTAATATACATTTTCTTGCTCTATTAGCAAATTTATCTGTGGTTTTTACTGCAGCAAAGCAAAGACAACCTATGACCCTAAGAATATCATAGTTTGGCTGTTTCTTCATGAGAAGAAAGTAAGGAATTTCCCAAGATAAGACTGAACTAGGCATGAGATTGATTAGATAAGTAGCAGATAACAAACAATCACCCCAGAATTTAATAGGTAAATTGGCATGTAACCTAATAGCTCTAGCAGTATCAAGCAAATGCCTGTGCTTTCTTTCAATTCTACCATTCTGTTGAGGTACCCCAGCAATGCTTCTTTGATGAACTATACCCTTAGATTGAAATAAAGAAGTACAGAACTCTTGTAGAATTTCTGTACCATTATCACTTCTGACAACTTTAACCATAGCATTGAAATGATTTTCAACATAAGCTAGAAAACCAGCAATGATATTTGGAACTTGAGTTTTAGATTGTAATAAATGAGTCCATGTCACTCTAGTATGATCATCAAGAATAGTAAGAAAATACTTGCAACCAGAATATGTAGGTGTCCTGTAAGGACCCCATAAATCTATATGCAACATGTCAAAAGAAACAGGAGCTCTAGATTGTGATTCAACAAAAGGCATTTTATGATGCTTAGCAAGAATACATGATTCACAGTTAAAATCAGTCAAATGACTAGAAGAAAATACATTCAAATGTTTCAATTTCCCAATAGAGGGATGTCCAAGTCTAGCATGAAAAATATTTACATTTGGAACCACAGAAGAATGAAAACAAGAATCTGGATTAGGTAGCAAAGAGGTAGAAGTTCCAGAAGCATGAAGAGAATTGTGGTTGTGAGAAAAGAATCTGTACAATCCAGCATTCTTCTTGCCAACAGCTAGGATTGTACTATTCAAAGGGTCCTGAAAGTAACAAGTATCTTGATCAAATTTAGCAATCAATATATTTTGATCAAGAAGTTTTCCAACAGATAAAAGATTGTGTTTAAAATCTGGTATATAAAGAACATCTTTCAGAATAATGTCAGATGTCAAACTAATGTTTCCAACTTTGTTTACTAATTTTGAAGTTCCATCAGGTAAACATATAGTTATAGGAATATGTGAATCATGTATATTATCAAATAATGCACAATTAAAAGCCATATGATCACTAGCCCCTGTATCAATTATCCATGATGCATTAGAATTATGAATATTTCCAGATTGAACTTGAAAAGATGAAACAATACCTGCAAAGTTCACAGATGATTCTGCAAAGTTCACAGATGATTGCTGATAAGCATCACAAAGAGGAGAATTAGGTTGTTGCATCATCTTAAGAATTTCTTGATAGACTGCAGACACCATCTTGTTGTCAATCTGAGAGACATTAACATTTTGCTGAGAATTATTGCCAGAATTTCCTCCAGGAACAGGTCCAAGAACACCTTGCTCAGTCACATTTGCAGCCATCCTAGTATTAGATTTGCCTTTAAGAGTAGTATACCAATCAGGATAACCTACCAGCTTAAAACATTGATCAACAGTATGACCCTTCCTTTTACAGTGATCACAAACACTGTCAGTTTTATTTTTCTTAAAATCCTTCTTGAATCCATATTGTGTCTGTGTCTTTCCAAAATTAGGCTGTGTGGTTTTCTGACTATACAAAGCACTAACTTCTGATGGATGAAATCCAGTAATATTAAGTTGATTCTGCTTTTCAATTTGTTGTAAAATATGATAAGCTTTCAGCACAGATGGAAGAGGTTCCATACTCAAGATGTTTGTCTTGACAGAATCATATTGTCTATTCAGTCCATAGATAAACTGAATCAATCTCTTAGTTTCATCAGCATCTAAAGCTTTCTTTAACAAATTGCATGTACATTTTGTCATAGCACCACAAGTACACACAATTGGACCTTCTAATACTTGCAATTTATCCCAGAGATTCTTCAATTTTCCATAATACTCAGCAATTGTTAGATTTTCTTGTTGTGTTTTAGTCAGATTAGTATGCAATTCATACAACAAAGGAGCATTTGACTTTCCATAACGTTCAGCTATATCACACCACAATTCATAAGCAGAAGTAGCAAAGATAAAACTGTCAGATATTACCTGATCCATAGAAGAAGTTAACCAAGACATTACCATGTAATCATTACGAATCCATTTATTAAGATCCAGAGAGTCAGAAGCTGGTTTAGGTAACGATCCATCGATAAAACCGAGCTTATTCTTGGCTCCAAGCGCCATCTTCACACTACGATTCCAGTTTATGTAATTATCAGCATTAAGCAACATAGTTCCCAATTGTTGCCTTGGATTATCACCAGAAGAGAGATAATATGGATCATTGTAATTGACAGCTTGGTTCTGATAATTCGAGTTGATTGTGTTGGTTTCTTGAGTATGAATTGATGATTCTGCCATTAGAAAACGTAGAAAAACACGAAGAATCGAGAGAAATCAATCGAGAGAGATCGAGTGAGAGATCGAGAAAGAGATCGAGAAAGAGATCGAGAGAATTCAAGAAAGAGATTGAGAAAGAAAAAATAGATCGTAAAGAAGATCAAGAAATCTCCATTCAGACGTCTAACAAATCAATGATTGATAAAAGCTACGGATCGATCCATGGATGCTCTGATACCATGAGAAGATGACTGATCTTCATTCTTGATTCACAGAGAAATGAGAAAAATGTAAAATGTGTATTGAACCAACTAATCTGTTACAGAGTTTGTTACAACCATATATATACAAAAGAGAATGACACCTGTACAACTACCATGAGTATCCGATTGCCTGCTAGTTCAAGTTTCTCATCAAAAATGATATTCTTGTACATAATATTTCTCTATCCCAAATTCAAACTGCAACAGTATGACGAAACAACAATTTTGCTGCCCCCCGACTGAAAATGAAAGTCTCCTCTTAGAGATATTTTGGCTGATTCATATACCTATAACTATAAGTAACAGCCACCGTAGCTGCACCCCTTCCAACAGCAGGCCAGGCAGATAATAGAAGACATCAAACCATTCATATTTTATCTTACACAAAGGCTGTTTACTTCTAAGAATATAATTTCCTTGCAATCCGAAAATTGGTGTACAGTAGTCTATGGAAAATTGGTGTACAGTAGTCTATGAAGCCTACAACGTTTCTAATTAATGCTAGGTAGATACTTCAATTCAATTACAAGCATTAAAAACAATTACAAGCATAAAACTGAAACATACCAAACTTATGCTAAAAAAATTTTGACTAAATGATTTCAGTAAAAGAGAAATATTTATGCATGGCTAAATATTAACTAATTTTGTTGTCTAGGTGCACATAGCCAATATTGGCTTAACCACAACAAGACTTGGATAAGAAATTGACTGTGTCAATTACCAGTTTACCACCACAGGCACGGATCTCGTCACATCAATATGATAACATCAGTTTAAACAAAATTGACCATTGATTATGGCCATCCTGAGATGCTGCTGCCGAAGGTATAAATAATCAACCATAAACTAACCCACCCCAGAATTCAGAGGCACGGTAAGTAGGCCAATGCTTCCGAGTTTCGAGTGACTAGGCCTGTGCTTTTGAGTTTAAATACAGCACACTTGATTTCATTCAAAAACAAAGTCAAACATGTACAAGGATTCCAAAAACTAGCTATTTCTATACATGCTAAGAAGCAGGTCATATAGCTCCAAGCGGTGACCTTATGGAGAAGGCAAATTGTAAAGCAAGATTTTTCATATAGGCAAAAGGGGCACTTACAATAACTGAACAAGAAAAATGATGTTTACAGTGAATCTACTGCTTCAAACTGCTGGCGAGCAAGATATTTCTCCCTTCTTTCTTTCTGGAAATAGTAAAGGAGCAATTATTAGCTAAGAAGGTGTGTAAAAACGAAAATTAAGTTAAAAGGAAGGCAAGTGCATGAGGGAAAAAAAAATCTCAATCCATAAAAATAACAAATAGAGTTATATATTGCACAACTAAAATATAAAAGGGAGTTCAGTTTGAAAAGTCATAAGAGCTCTCAGTAACAGCGGCAGTAAAAATCAACATTTACACATAGACTTTTTCAAATGTTTAATGTATACAAATAATTTTTTTTTTATATAATTTGTGTGCCCTACAATTTTTTTTACATATGTAGACAATATCTGCCCACAGATGTTTGTTAGCCTTCACATTTTTTCATCGCATCAAGTTGGAAATATGTTAGCATAACCAATCACCCTTCTAGTATATATTAGTTTGCTTACCCATTCGTCTATGACGAGACCTTCCCCAACAACTGGCGGACCTGTAGTGGCTGGAGATTTCTTGCGTGTATCTATAGCTGAGTCGGCTTCAACCAATTGACGTTTTAGTTTTTCCAACGCCTGAACATAACCCAACATCAACATAGTCAAATAACTTAAAAAAATTACAAAATAGAATGATTACCGGCATGGTGATGTTGGCTTGTACTTACAGGAGTGGGTCGCTCTGCATCTAAGAAAACTACACGTAAAACCCGCTCAACAACCACCTGATCTTTTTGCTCATCAAACTGTGTTAACAATGTAAAAAAACTGACATTACTTATCGGTCAATCACTTTAACTGAAATAGAATATCTAGAAAAAAAGAGTAAACAAGTGAGTTAAGATGTACATAATATGAGCTTTTTGAACATAAATAATATAATTTGTTTCGTAACACATTGAAATATGTATAATGGCCTGTAGACAGCCTTATAACGTCGTGTAAAATATTGCTAAGTTTATACTACATTCTCAGTGAGATAGTGTGGTCCTTTTAAATGGTGTACATGATGCTGTCCACAGTGTTGTTCTATCAGTTTAATAAAGTCACACTCATATAAACACTATTATAAGCATCATTTAAATCACTATATGTTGTAACTGACCATGTTAGCAATCAATTCACTACTTTCACTCTTTTAGCCTAGATGTGATGTCTTAAAACTGACTACTGTATACTTCAGTTAACTTTCTACCACTATCTTCCATGCACTTCTCTCAGGCATAATAGGAACATAAATTCACCACTTCAGGAAAATCAAGCTGAACACCAGTGGTACTACAACTGGAAGAGAGCTATCATCGTTGATCTAGTCTGTATAGATGATAGGATGTATCTGTATCTTCGTTTCTGCATATTACGTTAATTGCTGGTTTTTTGTGATTACAATAATCATACAGTATTATGCAAATTTCTCGTCTAAAGTGCAATCGGTCACTTACTCTGAGTCATTCAAGCACACATCATAATCGAAAAATTACGAAGTGTACTACAGATTAGAAGGAAAAAAACTAGTTAACCTGGTCACAATGACATTTTAACTCCGTATATGCAGAATTACGTGTTAATTTCTTATGATTAAGCAGATATAAACAATCAAGGAAAGATTTCAATATCCGTGGAAAACTCACCAACTCCGGTACATAATCCACTCCTGCATTCACCTTCAAACTCATAATTTTAAACTTCACCTTGCTCTTCTGGTCGGATTGTTTTTCATTATTATCTGGAAGCTCTACAAACTTGAAGACTGTAGAGAAAAATACAAATATGACACTAACTCATATAGAAATGAACCAAAATGCAGATGCCCACTTATCTCAATGTGTTCTTCTGACCGTATGTCTTTTCCATTTATAAACTTGAATATACATGTACGCAAAAAAAATGCTAGGAGATTACCAGTGGCAATAAGGCTTTCACCAGGTGCGAGAATTCCCCCAGGAGGTCGCATAAAACAGCTCTTTGGTGCTGTAGTTTGAAACTAAAGCAAAATGACCAAAATTTTAATGAAAAAGCTCTTGAAATCACTCCAGGACAAGACAATAAAAAATTGACTTCACTAAGGTCAACCCCAATAAAATCAAATGATAAATTCAGTAAAAGGATTATATTGAAAAGGTGATTTGTAGCAGAACACTGGCAACGAATCAAGATTATTCTAAAAACTAGTCCCAAATCTCATCAACATGTTTACTAAAGTACATTAATAGAATAAGGTCTTAAAACAAGCACAACATCAGGTGAAACGCAGGTTAATAAAAAAAGAGAGTATAATCTTCGATACGCTAACTTCCTAATCTGTAACAAATTAATCATAAATTACTTTTATGACTCCAATTAATTGTTTACTAATTACAATTAAATAGTAGTATATAAATAAGTTAACAAAAAAATAGCAAAGACAAAATAAGCAGTAGAAAATACCTTAAAAGCCACATGAGACTTGCTGGCATTCTTGATCCTCACAGCACTTCTCACCTGTTTACCTGCTTCATCTACAACACACAATTTCACAATCAGTCAATCAATTATACACACACACACACACACACACATACATAAACAAAAATAACTAAACCCGGAAAATGAGGTGTACTTACAGGGGAAGTAGAGAGTTTTGGAAGGATCGAAACGAAGACGACGAGTGATGGGAAGAATTAACTTGACAACAGAAGCAAATTTATTACTATTACTACTAGGAGTAGAGTTCAATTCTAGAGTGCTGCTGCTGTGGTGAGCAGGAGCAAGATTATGGGTAGATGAAGAAGAATCATGTCCTCCAACACACTTCCAGAAGCTACAGATGTTCCAGAAGCTTCGTTTCCGGTGATCGGTGATTGGCATGGTGGTAGGGTTCCGGTGAGAATTGGATGTAAGGGAAGGTTAGAAAGTGTAGTATCTCAAAGTGTCTGAAAGGTGTAGTTGTTACTTAGTGGGTGTGGAATGAAATGGGAGTGGAAGACGTTTAAATGGTAACAACATATACTAGTTGACTTCTGTTTGACGTTCACATCATTCACTTCTATGCGTACATCGCCGTAAATTTATCGTAATTTCATTTATTTTTTATATTAATTATATATTAATGATGTGAAAATTAAAAATATTATATGTAAAATAATTGATAACCATATAATAATGATAATGTGTTTAGAGAATAATTGAGAAATTTATTGTAATTTATAAGACAAAGCATTTAACTTGGAAATTATATGTAAAATAATTGACAAGCATGTAAGGAAATCGGTGTCGTATGGGATGATGTTTGAGTTTGACAGAACACGCGCTAATAAAAACTGACTGATTTTATTTCTTTTGTAGTATTACTATAACACTAGTGAGTAGTGATGGATGGTTACAGCTTATTTTCATATATACAAATCACCAATCATTTATTAGCACAGTTGTGTAGATATTTAAGATCATGAATGCTTCTTGTGTTTGCCTTTTTTTAAGCTTTAAACTATTAAAAAATATTGTTTTTATTACATCCGAACCTACTCTTGTATTTTTATTTTTTATTTTTAAAATATTATATTACTGCCATAAAATAATACTTTTTGTCACTTAAAACAATTAGTGACAGTACTTGATGTTTCGATTATTTCGAATTGATTAAACTAGATTTAAATTCTGAATTAAGATTTCATGTTGGTTTTTAAAATCAGGACAAGTTTTGTTATAGTTGAGAAGTTTTATATACACTCACATCGCTATGTACAATTACAAGCATCGGTTGGGTTGTTCATGTTGCTTAGTTGGGTGGGACCGCTTACAATTAATTAGAGTAATTGCCATTAAATAACATTGCTTGGTCAGTAGTGTGAAACTTGCATTCCTATTTCCTAAATTATTATTGTCACCTTACTTTGAGAAAATAACGAAAGATTATTGTCACCTTTTGTTTCTAAAACTGTAAAATATAATATATCACCCCCACTCGTCTTTGTCATCATACTGGATTGATCCTAGAAGCCAACATTAGCCGTTTTTGAATCTCTTATTTTTTACATGAAGTTTGATATTTTAGATAATTGGGTAACTACTTATTCTAATGTATGTTTGATTGGCTTTGGTTTAAGTGATTCATGATTATTAATTTATTAGGCTTGTCAACGTATAGGGTTTGGATTAAATTTGTCTAAATTCATATTCATTCATTTTTATTGAATTTAGATCGGATCGAATCATATTTAAAATATTTTTGTGATAGATTCATATTCAATCCATTTAGTTTAATGGATAAACGAATCGGATTCGAATATTTATTGTTTCATTTATTTTTTAAAATTTAAAAAATATATTAAATACATAGATATCATTCATCACTTAAAGAAAAATAGCAAAATTTGAAAAATCGCGATCTATAATTTATTGTGTACATTCAAGTAGCAATCCAAAGTTTAAACTATTTTAATAATTTTATTACACAAAATACTTAAAAAAACTTAAACCACGTTCAAATTGGAAAAAAGAAATATATTAAGTATTTCGAAAACAAGAAATTTATCTTTTTCCCAGTTTAACCTACATTTGGACGTTGATACGGGAATACCTACACAATGACGCTAAATATTGGAAGTTGGAGTCGTGTATGGAAGAAAATATTAAACTATGTATAAGGTTTAGGAATTTCAATAACGCAACTTATTACAATACAAAATATTTTAAAAATAGTTTTATATATATTATATTATACAATATATTATATATATAATTTAATTGATCGGGTCGTGAATAAGCGGATCGGATCATCTAAATTCATATCCGAACCATTTATTATTCGGATCACTCTTATCGAATCGGATTCCGGATTGGATATTTTTTAGGCCAATCCATGGCTCTTTAAATTAGTGTGGATCAGATTGGATGGAATCGGATCAAATATCTAATCCATTTACAAACCTATCCATGACGAACAAAACAATATTGAAATTTTATAAAGCTTCTAATTTTACAAAAACTAGCTTGTAGCCCGTGCAAAACACGGGTTATTTCTATTTTTTATAATTTATTTATAGTGTAATATGATTTTATAAATATTAATTTTAATATGTTATTGGAAGAATTTGAACCTTAAATTTTGGTATGTAATAATTTTTATTATTAAATATAAATTAATCTGTTGTTGGCGGGAATTTAATCTTTAATTTTTTCTAATTTATTTATAATGCAATATGATATTATAAATATAAATTTAATATGTTATTCGAAGAATTCGAATCTTAAATATTTGTACATAATAATTTTTAGTATTAAATATAAATTAATATGTTGTTGGCGGTAATCGAAATTTAGACTTCTGTATATAACAATTTTTAGTATTTTGTATCTAACGATCATGATCTATTTGAATTGAAAATCTAACGGTTGTGAATAGTTTGGTTAACTAAACTACAAAATACAAAATATCTCTAGTTTGTTTATAATAATATATAGTATAGATTACAAATAATTTGTTTGAGATATAGTCCTGGAATTGAAAGTAATTTTAACTTAAATTTAAAAAATGTATATTTATATTATACTATTATAAACAAAATAAGGTATATTTAATTGGTTGGTTAACGCCTTTCAAAAAAAATTGTTAACGCCTTCCTAAAAATAATAAGTTAAAAAAATATATATATTAAATATAATTGAAAGAGTATGTAGTTGAATTTCAGTTGAAGTATAGCTGATATAGTATATATTTATGTATAATATGTGTATTATTTTTTTTAGTATATTATAGTATGTAATTTAATTTGATTTTTTAAGAAGGGATTAATAAGTTTTCTAGAAAGGTTTTAACTAATCAAACATTTATATCCTACTAGCTTATAGCTCGTGCACAACACGGTTACTTTTAAATATTTTTAAAATTATATGATTAAACAAAAAAGAGTTTTATAATTTATTATGGAATTAATTTAACTTTTTAAAATTATTTAATAAATCACATGTATTGTTTAGAACTAATAATATAAAATCTTAATATAAATTTGTTGTTGACGGGATTCGAACCGGGATTTAAATATAGAATATTCCTTATTATTAGATCTAATGGTTATCATCTATCTACTAAATATCTAACGGTCACTATTGTTTTAAATGGTTGAACCAAACAACCAAATTATATCCTTGTTTGCTTATTACATATTAATAAAGATGTATATAGATTTTTATTATATTTTATTAGTGATTGTAATATGCGATGTGATATTTTTGGGTTTATATTATTGATTGCAAGATTAGTTTTAAATTTAAAGGTAACATGTTTTAGTTAGAAAACAAATATTAACATTTGTAAGATATGGTACAATTTTAGGTGTTTATAAAAGGTAATTTCTATTAAAAGTAAATGTTAAAAAAGTAATTTCTATTAAAAGTAAATGTTAAAAAGACAATCGGCTAATAACTGTTTATTATATTATTATAAATAATAATACTTAAGTAAAATAACATGTTTTATTAGTTAAGGTTAAATAAATAAAATCAACAGGTACTTTCTTTTGATATGTTATAAATTTTATTTAATAATATAATTAGGTTTTATATAATCATTATTTTCAATAATTTTTTTACTTTTAATATAATTTAATATACTCATGTTCAAGGATTATCCTCATGTTTTCTTATTATTAACAATGTATATAGAATTTTATTATATTTTACTAATGATTGTAAGATGCAGTGTGATATTTTTTGGTTTATATTAGTGATTGCAAGATTAGTTTTAAATTTAAAGGTAACATGTTTTAGTTAGAAAACAAATATTATCGTTTGTAAGATAAGGTACAATTTTAGGTGTTTATAAAGGGTAATTTCTTCAATTAAAAGTAAATGTTAAAAAGGCAATCGGCTAATAACTATTTATTATATTATTATAAATAATAATTAAGTAAGGATAATTAGGTAAAATAACATGTTTTATTAGTTAAGGGTAAATAAGTAAAATCAACAGGTACCAACCAACCAACCGAATTTTTAATGTTTCGGCTTTTATATAATAATATAGATTTTTCTAATAAAAATATAGTACAGATAGATAGTATATTTATTTTCCTTTTTATTTTTTTAATTTTGTTTACTTATTCATAAATTTTTATATTCAAATTGTTTAAATTAATTTTAAAAGATATTAAAAAAGAGAAGTTAGGTGTTGGTGAAGAATTCTAATGCAAATATAATCAAAACAGTATGTTAAATATGTGGTTTATTTTTTTAATTGAAATTAATTACATTGTGATTTATTTTTTGTTTTTTGGAAGGTGTTAATAATTTTTTTGGGAATGTATTAACCAACTAACCAACGAACCAAGGTATAAAAATATATTTTTAAAAAATTAGAAAAATGTGTTAAAAATTTCAAATTCAGTTAAATTATGTTTAATTTATTAAAAATAAAAAACAACATGTTTTGTAGAATTATAAATGTTTGCAATTATATCTCGATTGAATCATCGCCCACATACATTTCTTCCTACGATTATTTCCTCTACGATTTTAGGTTGTACTAAATAATTTTTTAAAAATATCTATTGAATTCTTAAGATATTTAACAATAAATTTAAAAATAACGTTAAATTAATGATATTTATGTCATAAAATGAAGTATGAAATATATGTAAATTTAAATTTAATAATAAAATTTAATTATATAAATTAAATAATTAAAATATTAAATCATAATAATAATATATGATAGTCCGTGCTTTGCACGAGTCATAGGCGTAATAAGCTAAAAACCAGTTTAAAGTGATAGGAGGTAATTTTTTTCAACTGGTGTATATTTTTTAGATAAACATTTATATTATCGTGCATATATACATCTTAAAAAATTTATTTTTAGTTTAATAATATTTTTAGTAACTACATTATATATGTTGTGAGAAAATTCCGCAACAACACCCCGATAGAATATCGCTGGAATAACCGAATTTGTCCTTGGATATCGGACGTGGAGGAAGCTTCGCACGTTCGCAGCTTCAGCTTCCCACGTCAGCTGTAGCTCCAACTGCCGGAGTGGGTGGAGATTTGTGGTGTTTTTGGGACTGAATCGGCAAGGTCACCGGACAATATGGCATTAAATTCCGGCCTAGATATGCCCGGGAAAGTATCACTAAGGGTACACGTGCCTTGTGTAGAGAAGTGAAAATTTCGAACCCCCTTGCCAACTGCCTACATATCCTATTTATAGGAATCAAGCCCCGATGTAGTTCTTTAGGTTATGGACTCCTTTTCTTGATCAATAAGCCACGAAATTGATAGAGTTTTACTCAGAAATACGCCTTATCCTTGAATCAGCCAGCTGCCTTGCAGAGTCCTACTCGAAGTATAACACTAGAAGTCCATTTATCCATGTATTTTCATGTAATTATCCACATATATTATGTATATAACGTGTATATCCCATTTGATGTAGTAGAATCCATCTCAAAGTCCATCTCTTGAGTCCATTTCCGTGCTCCTAAAGTTTAGGAACAAGAGTCCTTGTCCAACTTTACTTCTGTTAGACAGAGGTGGAGCATGTAAGCACACCTGCACCTATACAGCTTCCCTCTAAACCGAACCTCCACCTCCAGAGCTACCCTTCAAATGTACACCTCCACAGCTTCCTTTAAACCCATACCTCCACAGCGGAATCTCCAGAGCTACCTCCATATTCGTACCTCCACAGCGGAACCTCTAGAGCTTCCCTCAAACTTTCCACCTCCAGAGCTTCCTCCAAAACTGATCCTCCTCAAATATCACTCAAACCACTCAAATTGGGCCTCCAAACATCCATGGGCCTAAAATTAAATCCATTACAAATTTTGGGCACAACAACTACCCCCCGGTTCCTTGATGTCATGAAATGCAAAAGGAACCAATACAAGAAGAGGCCCAATCCTTCCTTACCTTCTCAGACAGATACATAGCTTCAACACTGTACTTTCAAGCTTACATGAGCTAACTCGGCGTAAGAAACAGGAAACACATTGCTTCTGCATATGTACCTCAATCTGAATCCTTAAATGAGACCCATCCGTATACAATAGATCACGTACGACACTCCAGTTCCAGTTATAAGCTTCCTCAGCTTCCCAACTAAACCTACCAGCTTCCAGCCTTTTTCCCTTGAAAACCATAATTCGATTCCTCGATATGCTCCTTTTTCTTTCTAAGTTGACCTCTGTGTAAGAATTCCTCGTGAGCCATGCCATGGAGCTTCCGTATGGAGCTCCTGCTGTTGCAAAGATACCTTAACATCCAAAACCTGAGCTACGACAATAACTAGAAATGATGATTAGTAGTAAGAGCTAAATAGCTCACATATACAGTGCATACAACTCATACACATAGAAGACATGCAAACAAGTATGAATATGCAAGTGCAAATGATTTTTTATATATATCCATTGCTGCCTCTACAATCAAGCAGAACCTTGGCGAACACACTCTTCAAGACATAATGCCACAATTTTCAGAAATTTCCATGAACATATCACAATGGACCTCCGAAGATGTTTGTTAAGTATTTTGAGGACTTCTCCTATAATGCCCATAAATCGTGGGACTTTCCAGACCTTTCCCATAAACCTTGGGATCCTCCAAGCATTGTAAGTTATAAGTGATTCCATATACGTATCACAAGAGGGACCAATGGAATGCCATGTAGACCTCCTCAATTGCTGCTATGTCTTTCCAAGTGGTTACATTATGGAGCATATAGCGTGCCTAGTACCTACCTGATAGCTTCAGCTAGCAACTTTGAAAACACCTTTTGAAAACCATGCATAATTTAATAAATGTATATGGAATGATGACCTTTTCTTTATAAATCCATGCAAACTTGTTTCCTTGAAATCATATGAAATGCGCATTTTGATAATCATGAGCTGATGCAATGCTAAAGATAATGATCCATTTGAAAAGATGAGGTTCGAATGATGTTTTTAGCTTAAGGCTATGAAAAATTTCCATCCATGTACATAAAACATGCATGATAATTAATATGTAAAAACATGAGAATAGAACTTATCTGTTCCCTTATGGTTCCGGTTTAGATCAGGTTCGGCCATTGAACCTACTTGGTAGAAGCTCCCCCTTAGCAAGCTCATAATGAGAACCTCTTTTCCAATCTGCCAGCTCTTCGACGAAAATCTAATGTACCCCCCGAGCCGTTGGATTTCCTTTTGATATGACATGCAAAACCTTCTTCAACATGAATTCCAAATATATTAGCCAGCTCAGAAGCAATTGGTCAAAAACATGTAGCTGTACCTGAACCTGAACCTCAATAAACCATAAGAAGTTGTAGCTAAACCACACTTCCAGAACTTGGCCTTTTAAGATTCTAGTAGGTATAACTCGTATCAAGTCTCCATATGCTTTTAAACATCATTCCATTGACGTAAAGATTTTCAAAAATGAAAGAGCTTCACTACCCGAACAAGGGTTTGATGAGCTCATAGTCCAATCCGAATTCCAATCCACATGCCAATCCATCCAATCCATATGCCACTCTATATTCCAATATTCGCGATCCTATAAGCATAGGAACTTCGCGAGCCTGACTCCATTAAGGCACCTCGCGATCCTATAAGCATAGGAACTTTGCGAGCCTGGTCCATACTCCCCGTGAAGGTTCGTACCTAAGAGGTTCATACTTAAGAGGATCTACCAAGCCGGTCCATATTCTCACTACCCTCCTATTTATTCGACATATGACTAACGACAATAAAGAACTAGATCCAAACATTCAAGATTCACACATAAACCATTAACAAGAAAGCATTTTCACATAAACAAATAGCAAATGAACACATAAACATACAATCCACATAGATCATGTAAACATATAATCCACATAAGTCATGCAAATAAAATGACACATTTTAGTGACGGATCAAAACCTAAACCTAAGCGTGATAGTCGTATCTAATAAGCCTTTTTACTTCTTCTAAGCCTAAAGAGGTCTACCGAATCCCTACCCAAAGGTGTCTACTGGTGAGGTTTCTCCAAAATTCAAATATCCAAATCCATCCAAGCCACACTTAAATATCGCGAGCTAGCGAATATAAGGAAGCTCCTCAAGAATGTGAACCTAGATCCCTGAAAATCTATAGATAAAACCAATGCACCTGCATATTGTAGATGAAACCAATGAACCTGCTGCCAGCAGGTGAAGCCAATGAACCTGTAACCAATAGGTAAAGTTCCTAATGAAACTGCAATCCGTAGCTAAAATCCAATGAAGCTGCGCCTGTAGCTAAATCCAATCAACTTGCAACCAGCAGGTGAATACCAAAGAAGCTACCTGCAACCAACAGGTTAATACCAAAGAAGCTACCTGTAACCAGCAAGTGAATAGCAAAGAAGCTACCTGCAACCAGCAGGTAAAATCCGAAGAAGCTGCTCCAGCAGCTGAAACCAACCAACCTGCAACCAGCAGGTTAATACCAAGGAAGCTGCTCCTACAGCAGAAACCAATCAACCTGCAACCAGCAGGTGAAATTCGAGGAAGCTGCTCCAGCAGCTGAAACCAATCAACCTGCTACCAGCAGGTGAAATTCGAGGAAGCTGCTCCAGCAGCTGAAACTAACCTACAACCAGCAGGTTAATACCAAAGAAGCTGCTCCTGCAGCTGAAACCAATCAACCTGCAACCAGCAGGTTAATACCAAGGAAGCTGCTCCTGCAGTTGAAACCAATCAACCTGCAACCAGTAGGTGAAATCCAAAGAAGCTGCTCCTGCAGCTGAAACCAATCAACCTGCAACCAGCAGGTGAAATCCGAGGAAGCTGCTCCAGCAGCTGAAACCAACCAACCTGCAACCAGCAGGTTGATACCAAGGAAACTGTTCCTGCAACTGAAACCAATCAACCTGCAACCAGCAGGTAAAATCCGAGGAAGCTGCTCCTGCAGCTGAAACCAATCAACCTTCAACCAGCAGGTGAAATCCGAGGAAGCTGCTCTTGCAGCTGAAACCAATCAACCTGCTACCAGCAGGTGAAATTCGAGGAAGCTGCTCCAGCAGCTGAAACCAACCTACAACCAGCAGGTTAATACCAAAGAAGCTGCTCCTGCAGCTGAAATCAATCAACCTGCAACCAGCAGGTTAATACCAAGGAAGCTGCTCCTGCAGCTGAAACCAATCAACCTGCAACCAGCAGGTAAAATCTGAAGAAGCTGCTCCAGCAGCTGAAACCAACCTGCAACCAGCAGGTTATTACCGAGGAAGCTGCTCCTGCAGCTGAAACCAATCAGCCTGCAACCAGCAGGTAAAATTCGAAGAAGCTGCTCTTGCAGCTGAAACCAATCAACCTGCTACCAGCAGGTAAAATTCGAGGAAGCTGCTCCAGCAGCTGAAACCAACCTACAACCAGCAGGTTAATACCAAAGAAGCTGCTCCTGCAGCTGAAACCAATCAACCTGCAACCAGCAGGTTAATACCAAGGAAGCTGCTCCTGCAGCTGAAACCAATCAACCTGCAACCAGCAGGTAAAATCTAAAGAAGCTGCTCCAGCAGCTGAAACCAACCTGCAACCAGCAGGTTATTACCGAGGAAGCTGCTCCTGCAGCTGAAACCAATCAGCCTGCAACCAGCAGGTAAAATTCGAAGAAGCTGCTTCTGTAGCTAAAACATATCAACCTCCATCCTCTAAACAAAAAAGCTTCCAATGATAGTGCCTTGGGGGGAGCTACCTCTTGATAGATAACAATCTCCTTGTAAGGTTCACGTTCAAAACTGAGATGAATATTTCGCTCATGTGCGACCCAGGTTGCCTTTCGATCCTTCAGATTTCATTAAGATTACCGACATCTGCCAATTTTGAGATGGTGTCTTCAGTCACACCTGATTTCCTTCCACTACCTTAGCATGAAAAGATGTAGCTCCACTATTTCTCGAGCTTTCATAGCTTCCGCTGATTTTTCCCTTGAGAGGTTCTTGCTTACATGCCTTTAACATAGGTTTCCATTCTGCATCCGTCGATTGGTAGGTAGCTCCATATGTGAACCTCACACCACTTCCTTTAATAACCAAGAGGTCATTCGTATCTCCTTCTTTGTCCAGTAGCATCTTTTCCAGAATCTGATTGAGATTATTATCATCTACTCCTTCTGCAATTCCTTCCATGAGGTATTCCCAAATTCCAGCTTCCAATATTCGAGAAGCTTATAGCAGCAGAACCTCTTTGTGAGACACCTTCCAACTTATCATGCCTAAAAGGCTTACAGTTGAGAACCTCCTCGGGATTCTTCACCATGATGATCATCATATAATTAAATTGCTTGAAGTTTTCACGAGCTGAGATGGTTCCTTTCCAGGAGCTTCCTCTTTAAACCTTATTGTTGGCTCCTCTATCAATTGAGCACCTTAGAAGCTTCATAAATCCCTCATGTTGTATTTTTTAGAATGGGCCACTCCTCTTTCAGTCTATTAGAGGTACCAATTCGCCTTTAGCTTCTCTTATGCCTATTTTGTTGGAGCTTCAACATCACCCAGATCATACCTTGGCACCTTTGCTCAATGCCTTCAACTAGATATTCTGACCTTCAACCTTCCACTATTGGTGAAGCTTCCGCTATGAGCACCCCTATAAGTTTCTTTCACCAACTTCTTTAGGTGCTGCCACATGACCAACCAAGAACTTCGCGAGGTTCCCTTGCACTTTTTTTTATAACTTCCACATGGTGCGCCTTGCCCTCATTATCCTTCATTAAAGCCGCCATTTTCATTAATGCCATGGGTGGTTACCCCCCAAAAAAATGGAACCTTCATCGTGAGGTTCCTCCATTAAGGCTACCTGGTAACATGCTTCCTTCGTTATTCTACACTGAGCTTCCTGTATTGAATTTCGTCATGCATAAGGTGGATCCTTCAGAGAACCTCAATCAAGTGTAGTATCTTGTTGTAGTGGAAGCTGCAGGTTCAACTATCGAACCTCAAGTTGCGTGGTAGAACCGCTACGATTGACCCAGATTGCTTCCTTTGATCTTCTAGCTTCCTCTAGAGGTTCTTATTATTCGACTTCTTGTTAATTCCAGTAGTTGGACCTCTTCCATGAACCTCATTCCTCGTGCCTTTGTTTCCTTGTTCATTGGTACCTCCTTGGTCAAGAGGCTCGCATCTAGCTCCACCTTCCTTCCCATGCAGGTTCACCTCCAATCGGCGTGTTCCTGGATTGTTGGAGCAGGGGAAATGGGAGCAACTATGTTGGAGGCATTTGCCTGAGCTTCAACTATCTCTTTCGTGGGAACCTCCACCTCATTCTCCTTAACAGCTGGAATCACTTCATCCACCTTGATTTTGGCAGCTACCTTTTTCTTAATATCCTCCACCTCTTTAACAACATATTCACCAAGCTGGGACCAGTCTAGGTCAGGGAACCTGATGTGAGTGGATTTGATATAGTCGTTGATGGCAATGTTGTAGCTAGCTTCATAGGCTTCCTTCCTTCTTTCCTTCTGAGCAGACCTTTCCTGGGCAAGCTTTGTGTTCAGAGCTTCCATCTTCAGCTCTAGCTGGGGACCGTATACAAATTCCTGAATTTTTAGATAACTCGGGGTGTTATCTCATATACATTGAGATTGAACCTCCAACCGATTGAACCTTTAAATTGAGATTCACCATTTTCTGACCATAAGAATCTCCTTATCATATGCCAAGATAAAGTATTTGGGGGTACCTTACGGAAACCTTCTTTCATAGGTGCAACCTCGAGATTGAGGTATCTCTTGTCTTTGCCATTAGAAACTTTCGACCAAACCTCTCTAGATGGTCGTACCTCCATTAGTAGGTGGATGTTCAGCTTCACCTGTCTAGTTAAACATATCAGCACCCCTGACATGAGAAGCTCCCGGGTCATAGAAGCTCTCATAACGGAACCCCATTTCTGGATATTTCCGACGAAAATTAACATCCGAAAACTTCATTTTCCGGCCATTCTTTTCATGTCTCTCTCATTAAGCCAAAAATATGTGCATCACCATCAAATGACTAGTATAAAGGTGATTACCTCCCTTCTTCTTTGCCTTTTCTCCAACAAGCCATGATTTCTCCTCCGTTTCTCCAATTTTTCTGATTTTTTTTAGAGTAATGATTCTTCTGACCATACGTGGAATTCAATCCGTGAAATCCTTGCTCAAGAATTTGTTTTCGGGCTCATCGCCGGAGCTCTTAGACATTGTTCCTCTCAAAAGATCGAAGAGCCCCTCCTTCTAGCGCCAAAAATGTTGTGAGAAAATTCCGCAACAACACCCCGATAGAATATCGCTGGAATAACCGAATTTGTCCTTGGATATCGGACGTGGAGGAAGCTTCGCACATTCGTAGCTTCAGCTTCCCACGTCAGCTGTAGCTCCAACTGCCGGAGTGGGTGGAGATTTGTGGTGTGTTTGGGACTGAATCGGCAAGGTCACCGGACAATATGGCATTAAATTCCGGCCTAGATATGCCCGGGAAAGTATCACTAAGGGTACACGTGCCTTGTGTAGAGAAGTGAAAATTTCGAACCCCCTTGCCAACTACCTACATGTCCTATTTATAGGAATCAAGCCCCGATGTAGTTCTTTAGGTTATGGACTCCTTTTCTTGATTAATAAGCCACGAAATTGATAGAGTTTTACTCAGAAATACGCCTTATCCTTGAATCAGCCAGCTGCCTTGCAGAGTCCTACTCGAAGTCCATTTATCCATGTATTTTCATGTAATTATCCACATATATTATGTATATAACGTGTATATCCCATTTGATGTAGTAGAATCCATCTCAAAGTCCATCTCTTGAGTCCATTTCCGTGCTCCTAAAGTTTAGGAACAAGAGTCCTTGTCCAACTTTACTTCTGTTAGACAGAGGTGGAGCATGTAAGCACACCTGCACCTATACAGCTTCCCTCTAAACCGAACCTCCACCTCCAGAGCTACCCTTCAAATGTACACCTCCACAGCTTCCTTTAAACCCATACCTCCACAGCGGAATCTCCAGAGCTACCTCCATATTCGTACCTCCACAGCGGAACCTCTAGAGCTTCCCTCAAACTTTCCACCTCCAGAGCTTCCTCCAAAACTGATCCTCCTCAAATATCACTCAAACCACTCAAATTGGGCCTCCAAACATCCATGGGCCTAAAATTAAATCCATTACAAATTTTGGGCACAACAATATAAAATAATGAAATTATGCAAACAAATTAACATAAAATTTTGATTTTTAACTTTTAATGTTGAAACTTTCAATCATAAACAAATATTTGAAGTTTATCAAACAGGCTCATAGAGTATCTGGATCATGAACTTTACAATTTAGTTAGCGTAATTTAATTTTTATATCAAAACAGATTATGAAACTTAAAATTTTATTCTAATTATAGATATTCTTAATAGATTTTGATTCTCGTGATCTAAACGACATCATGAATTGTAAGAGCATCTCCAATGGTATTGGCTAAAATGATTGGCTAAAATGATATAAAATAGTGATTATGTAAAATTTATTGAATCTGTATGGTATTGTACTCCAATGGAGTTGGCTATAATGATTAGTCATATTTTAAAAATAGCAAGTTATTATTATTTCAAATTGTTAAAAAAAGAATATATTATTTTAATATGGTAATATTGATGATGTGGAGTTTTACTACAGGTCTCTAGAGGTTCGACAAATATAGCCAATATGATAGGATTTTAGAGGATTATCTAAAATTTTAGATAACAGTAATGTCCCGTTGGAGATGATTTTTTTTTACACAATATCCATAATTTTTATTTAAGGCATGTTTGACATACTTTTAGCTAAGGGGTTTCCATGGTTGGAGATGCTCTAATCGAGTCAAATATTGAGAGTCTCAACTTAAACTTGACTAAAAAATTACATTCGAATGGTGCACGAAATTGATTTTGTTGCACGTCAGATATGTCTTCATAAAAATTCCGTGATGAAAACTCGAATTAATTGTACTGAATATCTTGATTCGAAAAAGAAAAACTGTACCAAATATTTAGATGAATAACTTTTCAAAAAAAAATATTTAGATGAATAAAGTAACACTCCGTATAGAAGAAAATATAACTCGATATGATACCTAAATAATTTTAATTTACAATGTATCTCAATCATTGTCAAATCAAATTTTGAGCCCGTTATCGCCTTGGACATGTCTGGCAGGTTGTCTAACTAATCCAGCAAGCACAAAACATGAACGCTATGTGGGTCTATATTGAGGAGAAGGACAGTACTGTAAATAGATGATTGTATTAGGGTTAATTATGTAAATTGTACATAAGCAAATAGGCGCCAAAGTTTGTTACAAAATGTTAGTTAGTCTTGTTTGTATATATATACTTCTTCTTCTCTGTTCTGAAAACTATCAAGTATGAAATGTAAATTCATTTTTCCTCCATCTTCATTACTCTAGTTTTCTATATGGTATCAGAGCACTTCCGCATCTTCATCAATTTCGACTTATCTTCTTCGTAGATTCATCACGTTTCTTCGAAGATTCATCATCTTTTTCGTTCTTTTCGACATCGATTCACTGTTTTTCGTTAGTTCGATCATCAATTGATCGTTCTTTTATCAATTGGAGTTGTTTTGTGTTGATTTTATCGATTCTTGTCGATTTTACATTGTTTTGTTCATAATTGAACATCTCTTCTTTATACAAACTGTGTTGATTCTGATTGTTTCGTGTTGACATTTCATCGAACACGTTAATGGCAATAACAACTCAAGTAGAAACTGAGCAAATCGATACATCTAAAGATGATTCAACAGATTTTGACGCTGATTTCAACACTGTTATTCAACTGGAATCGAGTCATCCGTTGTATCTACATCCGTCTAATCATCCAGGACAGGTACTTGTTACTGCTTCTCTCACTGGTGACAACTACAATGAGTGGAAACGTTCGATGACACTAGCTCTCTCTGCCAAAAACAAACTAGGTTTTGTTATTGGTAAATACAAAGTTCCAGGTATTGACTCTCCTTACTTTGATCCGTGGCAACGTTGCAATGATATGATCATCACATGGATGTTAAACTCTATTGTTCCTGAAATTCGATCTAGTCTTGTGTATACAACTCTTGCTTCTGAAATTTGGAACGATCTTCATACTAGATTTACTCAGAATAATGGACCTAGATTGTTTGAGATCAAGAAAGAACTGTCTGAGTTAGTTCAAGATAAACTAACTATCTCGGCTTACTATACAAAGTTTAAGAAGCTTTATGATGATCTACTAAGTGTTTCTAATGTGCCTAAGTGTACGTGTTTGTGTACTTGCAAAGCTAAAGTTGATCTTGAACAATATGAAGAAACTATGAAAGTCACACAGTTTCTAATGGGATTGAGTGAAAATTTCACGAATATTCGAGGTCAGTTGCTTATGATGAATCCTATGCCTAAACTCACTCAAGTACTAGGGTTACTTCAACAAGATGAGAGACAGAGAAATTACTCTCAAACCATCTCGAATTTGCCTGAATCTGCAGTTTTGATGACTAAGAATGTAGCCTACACTGGTAACAGATTTTCTAAATCTGATTCAAAGAAGTCATTCCTTACCACAGAATCTAAAACTAGATTTCCTCCTAAGAAAGGCAATTTGCAGTGCACTCATTGTAATGGTACTAATCACACAAGGGAGAGGTGTTATCACTTAATTGGATTTCCACCTAAGAACAGACCTGCTAACAAGTTTTCTCAGTCAAATTCTGCTTCAGGAAGCAAGGTTATTGCTCAAGTTCATACCAACAAGGAAGATTCTATCTCTTCTGCAAATTCTTCTGCAGTCTGTGAAGAAACAGCAAAGGCAAATGTCAATACTAATCTCACTTCAGATCAATATCAGCAGCTGCTGAATTTGCTAAATCAGTCAACCTCTAATCTCAGAGTTGAACCTCCTCAGTCAGGTACTCTGTTTCCCATTTGTTCATCAATGACTACTATTTGTCTGGCTAGTTGTCATACATCTACAGATTGGATAATAGATTCAGGTGCAACTGATCATATAACCTGTCATTCTAATTTGCTTAGGAATGTTGAGACTTGTGATATAAGTATATGTCTTCCTAATGGTCAAATTACATCAGTTCATTTTCAAGGAACTGTCAAACTCACTTCTGATATTGTCTTGCATAATGTGCTTTTAATTCCTGAGTTTCAGTTCAATTTAATCTCTGTCAGTAAACTCACTCAACATTATGATGTTCTTTTCAATTCTCATCACTGTGTTATACAGGACCCTATGAAGAGGGTGATGGGGATTGGTAAGCTTCATGGCAACTTGTTCATGCTTATTCTTCCTATTACTTCAAGCTCATCTCTGAAGTCAACTTCTCATATCACTGCCACTACTTCTACTTCAACATCTACTTCTGCTAAATGTAGTTCTAATGTTCAGACTACTAGCAAATTGTGACATGATAGATTAGGTCATTCTCCACTTAATGTACTCAAGCCTATTTGCTTATGTACAATTTACATAATTAACCCTAATACAATCATCTATTTACAGGGGATATTGAGGAGAAGGACAGTACTGTAAATAGATGATTGTATTAGGGTTAATTATGTAAATTGTACATTAGCTTATCCCATACAGCAAGTTGATTCTGTTAATCATTTGTCTCCCACCTATCAACATTTTATTGCAAATTCCATGAAAATTGTGGAACCTACTCATTACAAACAAGCAGTTAAAGATCCTCTGTGGTGCACAGCCATGCAATTGGAACTAAATGCCTTAGAATCCAACAACACTTGGACCATTGTTGACCTTCCACCTGATAAGAAGGTTGTAGACTGTAAATGGATATATAAAGTGAAATATAAAGCAGATGGAACATTGGATAGATACAAAGCCAGGTTGGTAGCCAAAGGCTTTACTCAGACACTTGGGGTAGATTTCTTTCAGACATATGCACCAGTAGCAAAAATGACCACTGTCAGACTTCTGTTGTCTTTAGCTGCTATACAGAACTGGACATTACATCAGTTAGACATTAATAATGCCTTTCTGAATGGAGATCTTCATGAAGAAATATATATGAGAATTCCTCCAGGTGTTACTGTTCCAGCCACTTTTGTTGGTACTCATCCTGTTTGTAAATTGATTAAATCTCTCTATGGTCTTAGACAAGCTCCTAGAGAATGGTTCTCCAAATTCTCTCAAGCTGCATTAAAATATGGATTTGTCCAGTCAAAGGCTGATAATTCTCTGTTCATTCTTCATACTTCAAAGTCTTTTACTGCATTGCTGGTTTATGTTGATGACATCATACTCACTGGATCTAGTACTACTGATATTCAAGCTGTTAAGAGTTGTCTTCAATCTCAGTTTAAACTCAAAGACCTAGGTCATTTACATTACTTCTTAGGTATTGAAATTGCCAGGTCTGAGTTAGGAATCTATATTCATCAAAGGAAATATACTCTTAACTTGCTTACTCAGGCTGGTTTACTTGCTACAAAACCAAGCAAAATTACAATGCCTACTCAACATAATCTTCATAATCAATCAGGCACCACATTACCAGATGCCACTGCTTATAGAAGATTAGTTGGTCAATTGATTTACTTGACAATTACAAGGCCAGAATTGTCTTACCCTGTTCATATCCTAAGTCAGTTTATGGCTCAACCTACAGATGAACACTGGTCTGCAGCAATTAAAGTTCTCAAGTATCTTAAAAATGCACCAGGTCAAGGTTTACTTCTTTCTGCTTCTAGTCCACTTAAATTGCAAGTTTTCTGTGATGCTGACTGGGCTTCTTGCCCAATGACTAGAAGATCAGTATCAGATTTCTGTGTTATGCTTGGCAACTCTTTACTATCTTGGAAATGCAAGAAACAAAATATTGTTGCCAGGTCTTCAGCAGAGGCTGAATATCGTTCTATGGCAAATGCTCTTTGTGAAGTTAAATGGTTTTTAAACTTGTTGTCTGAACTACATTTTACAGTTCCTACTCCTATTAAGCTTCATTGTGATAATATTTCTGCTATTAGCATTGCTGAAAATCCAGTTCTCCATGAGAGAACTAAGCATATAGAGTTGGATTGTCATTTGGTTCGAGAACATGTCAAGTCTGGTTTTATTCTTCCTACATATATGTCTACAAAGCTACAACCAGCAGACCTGTTTACCAAACCATTGTCAGCAGCTCGGACATCTGTTTTACTCTCCAAATTAGGAGCATTGAACATATTCACTCCTCCAAATTTGAGGGGGGATATTGAGGAGAAGGACAGTACTGTAAATAGATGATTGTATTAGGGTTAATTATGTAAATTGTACATAAGAAAATAGGCGCCAAAGTTTGTTACAAAATGTTAGTTAGTCTTGTTTGTATATATATACTTCTTCTTCTCTGTTCTGAAAACTATCAAGTATGAAATGTAAATTCATTTTTCCTCCATCTTCATTACTCTAGTTTTCTATAGTCTAGCATATATTTGGTCATGTCAGACCAACTGAATTTTGCAATCAGCTGCTGGAAAACGGATAATAAGGATACGGATATATCTATATCCGAATCCGAATCCGTTTTTTACAACCGTATCCGTATCCGTATCCGAATTCGGGAATATTCGAAAAAAATTTATCCAGATCTGAATTCGGCAAATATTATCCGGATACGGATAATATCCGGATCCGAATCCGAATCCGTTTTGCAAAAAAAAAGAATTTTTTTTTAAATTTGCATTATTATAAAAAATAGGGATATTTTGCAAAAAAAACAAAAACAAAAAAACAGGCATATTAAAGAGATACTCGGTTCTAATTTATAAATTACAAAAATCATATACATTATCCAAATTTGCATATGCAAATTTATATCAAAATAACTTCATTACACATCATTGTCTCTAAATAACTTGCAAATTCATCAAAATTCATTACAATGGAAACTTGATAAATACTATCACTTTCTCTAAATAACTCTTACTTTCATTTTATATTAAATTCATCATATTTTATTTTTAAGAATAAATGATAAAAATTAAAAATATATTATATATAATTACTTTCGGATACGGATATTTTCGGATACGGATGTACCTATATCCATATTCGTATCCTAAACTCTCGGATACAGATACGAATAATATCCGGTTAACTTCGGATACGGATAATATCCGTTTTTTTCCGAATAAGAATACAGATATTTCGGACGAATATCGAATTTTTCGAATTTTTTTTCCAGCTATACAAATTTCTTTTTAACTTTTGACACTTTTACCTAGCTAGTTGTAATTTAATAGTATACAATTCCACCACCTAACTTTAAAAAAAAGTGTTATACATTAAACTTTTGTTATGTACTAATAGTGCAAGAAAATGACATAATAAAAAATAAAACATCAATAAAGTATACAACTATTTAACGGTTATTTGTTTTGCGGAGTGTTATGAATTCGCAATAAAAATCTTTTAGTATGGTTTGGGATTGAAACTTCTTTCCTACTATGAATATCAAGTACTTCATTTGGTTCGCTAGCTGTTGAAATAAATATATTTGATTTAGATAGCCTCTCATTTGTCATGCCGCTAGTCATAGTGGTTAATGTAGTTTTACAGTATAATATATTTTTCAATGCTAATATTCCTCCTATTTCAGTGAATTGTTTACGTTCAGGATTGACGATTCGACACGTATTTTAAGGTTCCGATAAAGTATATGTTTACGTTTTGGACAGAGGATTCGGCACGTATTTTAAGGTTCTGATAAAGTATAGTTACATAATTTATTTTTAACTATTTTTTCCGGATAAAAATTTAATGTTTAAATTTTTATTCAAAAAAGGAAAATTTTAAAAATAAGTTATGAAACTATACTTTGTGGGTGTTTGGCATACCTTAAAATGAGTAGCTTACGGATTATAAATATAAGTGTCATATAAGTGATAAGTAGATCGGAAATTATAAGTCAGTAGAGTGTTTGGTAAATCAGAACTTATAAATCAGTAGAGTGTTTAGTAAATCAGAACTTATAAGTTAACATTTTTTTTATTATTTTCAAAATATTTGTTTTTTAATATATATCAATGGATGTCAATGGATAGATCTCGATGAGTAGAGTAATTTGATATATACATATCAATTTTCTAATGACCGGATCAAAAGATATATGATTTTGAAGATTTGAAGGATATTAGATCGAAAAATAAGTTATAAGCATAAGTTGAATGTTAGATTTCCTAACATTCAACTTATCAACATATAAGTTATAAGTTGAGCTAAAACTTAAATTGGCAAACACCCCTCATAAGTTCTTATGGCCTTATAAGCCATAAGTTGCTTCAAAAATGAAACCCCAAATGGGGTCTTTATATACACCTTAAAATACATGTTAAACGGTATTGAAAAAATGTAAAAAAATAAATGGGACAGAGGAAGTATCAAATTAAAATTGTTTATAAGTAGAGTATCAAGATCATATAGACCAAGTTTGGTAAAATCTTAATTGTAACTTATAAGTTATTTATTCCGAAGAAAATTTATATTTACATACTTCTTTTTAGAAAAAAATGTATATAGGGAATTTAACATTTATAAAAATAAGTTATTTATTTCAAAAAAAAATACATATTCACATACTTTCTTTTAGAACAAATAATTTATTTTTGAAAAATAAAATTTCTCAAACAGGGTCACAAAACTGCTAAATAGATTGATTATTGATATATAATAACGATAATTGAATGCAGATCAAGACTGGCGGATACATTGGATACACAAGAAAGAATGTTAAAAATAACAAATTTTTAATTAGAAAATACAAAAATGTCAATTTCCGGTAACATATGTGATTTTTACCATTTTTGTTACCCCAATAGTTTATGCATATTACATATACATTATCATCTCACTGTTTTACACTTTTTTACCTCGTTTGTATAAAAAACACAACACAACACAACGTACTCAGTATATCCCGCATGAGCAGGGTCTGAGGGGATAGGATGTACGCAATCATACCCCTACACAAAGGTAGAGAGATTGTTTCCGGTTTTTTTGACCTCGGCAGGAGTCGAATCCGTGACCTCACGGTTCACGGATTGTGCACTTATCACTGTGCCAACTCAACCCCTTTTACTTTTTTACCTCGTTTGTATGAGAGAGAAAAAGGATATAGTTTGAGTTTTCACTTTTCAATAATTTATATAAATGTGAGATACACACAATCACTGAATAGTGAATCAGATACAAAGAGAGTGAGTATATATTTATCCAAACTCACATTAATGATATATTATACATGATACCCAAACTAGCATTGCTTATTCAGTTTCTACTTTACAGGATACCCAAGCTTTAATTGCGTATTTAATATTTTAATATAAATTTATCAAACAATACCCCTCTTGTACTTGCATATTGAGTACTTACCCCATTAACAAATGGGTAATATGCGATACCCCAATGTCATATGCGTATTCAAGTCGGCATTTTTCACAATGTCTCTCGAGAATTGTTATTCTGGTCAATACTGTTTGAAAAAACGTGACTTCACCCGAAACACAATGCAGATCACATCGTTCATAATCAATTCCGATCTACTACTAGATTTTTATATCAGTACGTAAATATTATGATTCTAAAACCTAACGGAACTGGGACCCCAACAGCTCAGATCCATGACTCTATCATATGATTCCTCAGCTTTCTTCACTTTAGGTCGTCCAGAAGAACAAGCTTGAGAGCCTGATGCTGCTGTTGTACTTGTTGATCGATTATAGTTGTACGAAATGAGTGTTGCTTTGGCTTGTCCATGCAACGATCTGAGACCATAGTTCCATCTGCAAAACCCAAGTTGATCTTTCAGTGCTTCTACTGCTCCGATGCTTGCTGCCACCATCCATGCTTTTCTTAAACTCATCCTGTTTTTTTTTATGTGTTAATACTTTGTGTGTATTTTTGTGGGTTTTATCTGGAAACAAAATATTTGTGAGGATGCTTTGTTGAGTTTAGATACAATCCTGGGCCTGGCTGTATTTATATAAGAGAGTCTGTGTGTTTGTGTGTTGGTGGGGGCAAAACAAAAGAAAGAAAAGAAAAGAAAACAGTGTGCACCCCATGGAATTGGACCAGTAAAGTGTAAAACAAGCAGCTGTAAATTGTTGACACATGGATTTAGAAATCATTACTTGCTAAAACCATTGGCCTAGTACTCGGAAGGAGTTAAAATAAAGAAAACGGGCACCTATAAATTCGAGAAATGTAAAGACAAGCCTAGTTCCTCCGACTTTCCGTTTCAAAGCTGTGATGACTGATGAGACAAGGCATGTGGGGAGGGGCCGAGTGGGATCCAAATTAAAGAATAACTTTTTTTTTAAACATGGGAACCCGCATCCGTTACCTTTCGGGTGCGTTTTGGAGAAATCAATGGGCTCAAGCAATAGTCTGCAAACCACGTGATTCAAGGCAAACCGCACAAATGCGACAGGCTCTGCCCCAGGATGGCATAATCACAAATTCGCCTTCCATGGGAGTCGAACCTGTGACCAAGAGGTGAGATGACCTCTATTTAACCAACTGAGACAACCCTTGCGGGCAAGAATAACTTTTTGGGCTTATGCTAAATTTAAAATCTAATTTAATTATACACCAAGTAATTTTTATATAAATTTAACTTGTTTAAAACTTTAAAGTGGGGTTTATTAAATAAATAAAATAAAATTGATTAAATTCTATTGCGAAAAAGATGAAGAAAAGGAGGAATAAATACTCAAAATGTTAAAGATCATAAAGAAATTTAATTTTTTTTTTATGTATATATTTTC
Organism: Saposhnikovia divaricata; assembly: GCA_036435485.1. Classification (NCBI taxonomy): domain Eukaryota; kingdom Viridiplantae; phylum Streptophyta; class Magnoliopsida; order Apiales; family Apiaceae; genus Saposhnikovia; species Saposhnikovia divaricata. The sequence continues at coordinate 56,849,630 of CM071597.1, read as the reverse complement.
ATTGTTTTCAATCTCCCAATAAAAGTAGTGAATATCTCTTTATCAAATATTCTACTACTACCTTTTAATAAAAAAGAAATACAAGTCAAATATAGCTAAAATTTGACAACTTGCTATTTATAAAAAAATTTGAAAATAATTTATGAAAACTTTAAAGAACATATATCCAGGTTCGGAATCACTAGTTTGGGAGATATCTATACTATATTATTATAAGCAAACTAGAGATTTTTTGTAATTTGTAGTTTAGTTAATAAGATTATTCATAACCGTACTAAATTAAAGTTGTTATATACAGAGGTCTATGGTTCGATTCCCGCCAACAACATATTAATTTATATTAAATTCTAAAAATTATTATATATACAAAGATTTAAGATTCGAATTCTTCCAATAACATATTAAAATTAATATTTATAATATCATATTATATTATAAAAAATTATAAAAAATTAAAAGTAACCCGTGTTTTGAACGGGCTATAAGCTAGTTATATTATAATAATTGAAATATTGAAAGTTCGGTCGGTTGTTCGGTACAATAATTTGTATTTTTATTTAATTATCTTTATTTATTTATTTTTTACTTATTTCTTTTATTTTGGTATATATTTATTTTGTAATACGGGCAATTCTATTTTATAAACACATTACCTTTTTTTTAGTTAAATCACATTTCATTTTCTATTTTTTGTAACTAAACTCTTTCATTTCTAAAAATATCACGCGTCGTTCTATTTAATAAATTTAAATAATAATATTGTAATTACTAATATCTAAGTGATCACCTTTTCCTTTCTAACCAAAATCTCTCATCTATCTATAATACATTATAACAGCCGAAACATTCAAAATTTGGTCGATTGGTCGGGATGGTACTTTGTATTTTTACTTAATTACCCTTACTTACTGATTTTTTTACTCAATTTCTTTTATTTGAATTTTGTAAATACCACTACATAAATGACATACTACAACATTTGGAACCCATGTTACCTTTGAATATATTGGCTTTGCCATGCATGTTTTTGGCTATTACAACATTGTATTTGTCTTTTTTATGTTGCCTCAGGCAACAAAAATACGTTGTTATATAATAAAATTGTTTGCATGTTGCTGTAGGTATGAAATTGTGTTGCCATAATTTTGTAATGAACAAAATTTTAAATTTTCTATTAGAAATAATAACCTTTTTTCACATAAAAATTAATTTATTTGGATAAAAATAATCAAGAAGTTTTTATTAAAATCAAGAATATTCCAATAGAAGTGAATATTTCATTAAAATTGTTAAAACATTTTAAGATGAATAATTTTATTTTTATGTTCATCGAATACAATTAAACAAAATTTTTAAAAAGATTTTTTTTTCTAAATATATATTACTATATCATTAATATAAAAGTATCTTTCATATATGATTTAAAATATTTATATATATTATTTCACATTATGTAAAAATAATTGAATATATACTGAAAAATTAAATTATTTTTTTAAATAAATAAAAAATGAAAAAGTAAATTATTTTTTCTTCAAAAATTGGGGGAAATTTGTGAGCGGCAAAAAAGACCGCCCAACCAATTCATTAGACCGTTGTTTTATGAAAAACCACTAACTTCACTTTCCATTTTTTCATTTCTCTTTAGACACATACACACTCGGTCTCCTCTATCTCCGCAACATACACACATATACTCCATACTCTCTCTCTCACTCTCACACACACACACACACACTCTATACTCTCGTTTCTTTATACTCTCTCCCCTCTATCTCTTTTACATTCTTTGTATACACACCTCTCACTTTTTTCGCTGCTTCAATCCATTTGTTCAATTAGTTCAATTTGAGGCTTTAGTTTAATTATTTTCCAATAATTTGGGGTTTTTTTCTCAGGATTAATTTCGAATTAGGGCTTTAAATGGATCGGGTCAATTTTGAGGATTTAATCGAGTTCAATTTGGGGCTTTTAAATTAGGGATTCAGCCGTGTTCGATTTGGTGCTTCGTCTTTAAGGTATTTCTATATCTTATGTATTTGCATGTTCAATTATATCAATATTTGAGTGTTCGGGTCGGGTCTATTTTGAGTATGTATTTTGGATTTCAGTATGTATTGTGAGTATCTATGATGTTGGTCCCGGAGTATATTACAGAAGGGGGAGTTGAATGCAATATAGAAAATTCCAAATCTTTACCTCAACAACAATGATAAAGATTGTAAACTATCTATACAAGAAATGCAAACACAAGTGATAACTCAAGATGTTCTCACAAAATAAATGTTTTATTTATTTTGCGAAGTGTTGCTACAACCTCGAGAAAAAGTATTTTCTCAAGCTTCGACTTCTTGAATCGATTACAGAAAGAATGAGAGATGTTTATCTATAAAGACTAATCTTCTCTAACATCTCTATCACATGGGTTGTGGAGCAGCTATCATTTTTGTTGTGAATCTAAATCTCGATTACGATTTGTTATTATTGCTAGGGTGGTTGAGCTTCGCGCTTTAATGGCTGTTTCTGCGTTCGAGACTGTAATCGGTCCTCACAGAGTGCCTACGTATCTCGTATTGAGAATCAAGCCAACGTAGTTCTGAGAATGAGGGGTCAGCCCCTTTATATAGGCTGAGAAGCCTTAGAATTATGGTAGGATTTGGAGACTTGGTGGGCAAGTCTTTGAGGAAGGTTCTAGATCTATTCCTTGTAGGAATCAGTTTCCATATTGAATTGTGCATCTTGGAGGATAAGTCAGGCAAGAGTAATATCCTTGTTTGACTCTTATTTGCTGAGCTGTTTATTACCCTTAATACTAATTACGAAATTAATATTATAATTAGGGTTTTGGGCCCAGCTGGCGGGCCCCACGTTTGGACCATTCTTGGCCTAATTAATGCCACATTAAATGTGACTTTAGGGCTTACTTTTAGCCCATATCATTTGCCCCCCAACTTCTAGGAAAGCTGATGAGGCTTTCCTTGAAGTTTAACTTGTCTAACTCGAGACTCGGGTCAGGGTTTATCTTTGTACACTAGTGTTTCACGAGTATTGTCTTTATGTGAAGCGTGGAGCGACCGACGCGTTCACGACAATGTTAATTCGATGCTAACCGGCACTAATCAGTCTTGACGATGCTTAAACAATGTTTAAACAACGTTAAGCAGCATAAAACGGTACTAAACAGCGCTAAACGGCCTTAAACAATGCTTAAACAGTGTTAAACAATGTTGAAAGGATAAATTGGCACTCACGGTGCTTAAACGATACTAATCGGTGTTAATCGGCACTAATCAGTGCTTAAACGACACTAATCGGTGTTAATCGGCACTAATCAGTGCTTAAACGACACTAATCGGTGTTAATCGGCACTAATCAGTGCTTAAACGACACTAATCGGTGTTAATCGGCACTAAACAGCGCTAAACGAAGCTAAACGGAGGAGATTCGGGAAAATTTTAACCTCTTCCGGGCAACGAGGCAGCCGACAAGGGTCCCGGTCAGCTGCCAGGTGCTCCTGGTCGGCTGCCAGGAGATCCTGGTCGGCTGCCAGGAGATCCTGGTCGGTTGCCAGGAGATCCTGGTCGGCTGCCAGGAGATCCTGGTCGGCTGACCCTTCCTTGATGCACCTGGTCGGCTGCCAGGAGATCCTGGTTGCCTGCCGGGTGCTTCTCGATCGTCTGACACGTGCTTCTCGATCGTCTGACATGTGCTTCTCGATCGTCTGACATGTGCTTCTCGATCGTCTGACATGTGCTTCTTGATCGTCTGACATGTGCTTCTCAATCGTCTGAAATGTGCTTCTTGATCGTCTGACATGTTGACGGGAAATCCATGTTGACATTAATGATGTCACACGATGCTTAAACGACGTTTCAATGTCTGAGTAAACGACGTTAAATGGCATAAAACGAAACTAAACGGTGCTAATTCGAAGGTCGATGTTTGTTACGGAAAGTGAGAAACCTTCAGCAAAACCATCAAACGATTCAATCAAACGATAGGGGGTGCCAAAATGAGTATCGGGAAGTCAGATTGAGCCTCTTTGTGGCTCCCGGTCAGCTGACAGGTGCTCCTGGTCGGTTGCCAGGAGATCCTGGTCGGCTGCCAGGAGATCCTGGTCGGCTGACCCTTCCCTGATGCACCTGGTCGGCTGCCAGGAGATCCTGGTTGCCTGCCGGGAGATCCTGGTCGGCTGCCAGGAGATCCTGGTCGGCTGACCCTTCCTTGATGCACCTGGTCGGCTGCCAGGAGATCCTGGTTGCCTGCCGGGTGCTTCTGGTTGCCTGCCGGGTGCTTCTTGATCGCTCGACAGGTGCCTCAAGTTGTTTGGAAGTGTTTTGGTCACCTATGACTTTCAAGGATCCAAAATCTCGATCTCGATCTCGATCTTGATCTTCGATTTAGTATATTGGTCACCCGTGACTTTCAAGGATTCAGAACCTCAATCTCGATCTTAGGGATCCAGAACCTCAATCTCGATCTCGATCTTGATCTCTAATTTAGTATATTGGTCACCCGTGACTTTCAAGGATTCAGAACCTCAATCTCGATCTTAGGGATCCAGAACCTCAATCTCGATCTCGATCTTGATCTCTAATTTAGTATATTGGTCACCCGTGACTTTCAAGGATTCAGAACCTCAATCTCGATCTTAGGGATTCAGAACCTCAATCTCGATCTTGATCTCTAATTTAGTATATTGGTCACCCGTGACTTTCAAGGATTCAGAACCTCAATCTCGATCTTAGGGATCCAGAACCTCAATCTCGATCTCGATCTTGATCTCTAATTTAGTATATTGGTCACCCGTGACTTTCAAGGATTCAGAACCTCAATCTCGATCTTAGGGATCTAGAACCTCAATCTCGATCTCGATCTTGATCTCTAATTTAGTATATTGGTCACCCGTGACTTTCAAGGATTCAGAACCTCAATCTCGATCTTAGGGATCCAGAACCTCAATCTCGATCTCGATCTTGATCCTAGGGATTCATGAGGTCGGCTGCCGGGAGATCCAGGTCGGCCAGACCCTTCCTTGATGCACCTGGTCGGCTGCCGGGAGAGCCAGGTCGGCCAGACCCTTCCTTGATGCACCTGGTCGGCTGCCAGGAGAGCCAGGTCGGCCAGACCTTTCCTTGATGCACCTGGTCGGCTGCCAGGAGAGCCAGGTCAGCCAGACCCTTCCTTGATGCACCTGGTCGGCTGCCAGGAGAGCCAGGTCGGCCAGACCTTTCCTCGATGCACCTGGTCGGCTGCCAGGAGAGCCAGGTCGGCCAGACCCTTCCTTGATGCACCTGGTCGGCTGCCAGGAGGGCCAAGTTGCCTGCCGGGTGCTTCTTGATCGCCCGACAGGTGCTCCATTGTTGCTATGTCGTGCCTCTCGGAGCTTTTCGCAATGCCTGGAGTCTCGTTTTAGAATCACGTCCTTGATCATGGATGTTGTACACCTCCTTTCAGAGCATAATTAGTCTCTTTAATAGCAAAGACTAACTGATTGTATTCTACCTTCCTTAAACGTAATTAGCTCCTTAAGCTCAGATGAGTGCCTTGGCACAGCTTATTACTATATCTTTACGTAAATCCTTCTTTTCTTTCCCGGAATCATATATACCGGTATAATTATTGGCGGATATAGCATATGAAAATCCATCTTTCTGTAGATGAACGATAGATGACCTGCAAACACGAGCCAAGCTGTGTTTCAACCTGATATAGAAGGTCATCCATCTTCTATAAAAGAGTGGGGGGAGCCTTCATTTTCATTCACTTCACTTCTTCTTACTTCTAAAATTCTCTCTGAAGTTCTCAAGTTCTAAAGCTCTCAAGCTCTAGCTTCAAGTTCAAGCTCAAGATGGCAGATGGCGACCGCACTCCAGCTTCGTCATTCTCTATGTCGGAGGCGATGGCCAAGAGAGCCTTGGCCAAAACATTGCGAGGTAATCTTCGACTGAATCCCCCTAGATATATTGATCATCGATTTGATTCTTTAATTGACTTGTTAAGTACTATGAGGGATGCATTTCCCAACAATTCTGAGTTAGCTGCGTATCATAGTCCGTCCAAGTTCGACAAGCAAGATGTCGAAAATATTAAGAAGTTATATGGCTTTCCGGATGTGATCAAGGTTTGCCTCCCTGGCTTAGCTGACAGAACCTGTAATTGGCACCCAGAGAAGCTATGTGTCTACAAAGGTGCCCTAGAAGCAGGTCTGAGATTCCCGGTAGACCAGTTCATAATAAGGCTCTTGGCGGAGCTTCAGGTTCATCCCTGCCAATTGTATCCTAATGCATGGCGGTTGATTATCATCTTTATGCTGAGATGTCGAGATCTAGGTATCGAGCCTACTACTACCATGTTCAGGAGCATATTTGCCGCCAAGAATTCTTCTGAGGCTCAGAAGGGTTGGGTCACTATTCAGCATAGATCCAATGTTCCACATATTGTGAATGCTTTTTCATTCCCAGATTCCCATCACTACTGGGACAGAGAATTCGTGACTCTGGTATGGCGTGGTGGCGATTGGGGCCAATTCTTTATGTCTAAGTTTGGGGAAGTGCATGATGCTACACATTTTGTATGTGATCTTGACGAGGAGGAGCTTTTTGATCGTGATCGACTACTTGCTGACGACGGCCGTACTCACTACAAAGTTTTCTTAATCGAGAAGAGACTTGTAGAAGCTGGACTTAGCTTACTTTCTGCTGATGGTAATTTTTTACCTTCATATTATGAACCCTGTTTGTTCTTATTCCGATATCTTTTCTGTTGTCTTTTCAGTTGCTGAGGAGATCGATAATCGGCCCGAAAACCAGCCGAAAGTTACTAGGAGGATGATCAAGAGAGCCGAGGCGGCTTGCATTCAACCCGGGCCGAAGATCCCTCAGTTCCTGTCGGGATGCTCTTCGAAGAGATCACGGAATGCTGACGGGAGAGTCAAGACCCCCTTCATCCCTGGTTGGGGAATTTGTGAGCAAGATTCTGTCTTGGGATGCCCAGAGTCTGCCTTGGATTGGTCCAAGTTCAGCATCACTCCCCCCGACCTTCTGACTGTGACAGCCGGGGACAAATTTGACGAGGCGGAGAAACTCGGGGCTCAAGCTCTATATCAGGTTTCCCACCTTCCTTCCTAGACATAGTGTTTTTACTTAACTTGTGATTATAACTGACTTATTGGTTCTTTGTTCCAGGCGAATGCCCAGTTCCAAGCTAGCACTCGGCTAGGCCGTGCATACCGAGATGAGAATGTGGCTTTGAAGAAGGAGAAAGCAACTCTTGATGAGAAATATCAAGACTTGGAGTCCAGGGCCATCCGGGCTGAAGCTGATGCTCATTCTATCCAGAGACAGTATGACTCCCTGTATAACAAGAGGGCAATAGACTGCAAGCAAGTGGTGAAAGCTTACCAGGAGTCTGAGGATTTCTTTGAGCTTATAGATAAGCATGACGATGAAGTACGCCCGGGTATCATGTCTGTTGGCTGGGATCGAGCCATCAATGTTGTGAGTAAGAGGCATCCTGCTGTGGTTTTCCCGAGGGACTTTCCAAGTCCGTATTGTCAAGTTGCTTCGGGCGCTGAGGCCATGCCGGTAGCTCAGGCTTCGGGCTCCGGCTCTAGGGGAAGTCATCGTCGTTCTGGTTCCGGCTCGATGGGTGTCCGAGCAGCTGTGGATGGCTCAGTTTCCTCAGATCCTTGAGGGAAAAGGCCTATGACCGTGCAGAAGGGGAGAGTGGTTCGTCCAACAGTCCCCTCGAAGAAGGTAGTTGGAGATAGCTCCTCTTCCGAAGAGGAAGAGGTTGAGGCAATGGAAGTGACAGCTCCACCAGTCGCGGTAGCCGAACCGGGTAAGGGCCATGATGAGGACAGCTCTGAGGAAGAGAGTGATGAGGGGAGTAGCGAGGAAGAGACTGATGAGGAGGAGAATGACGAGGAGGAGAATGGCGAGGAGGATTCCTCGGATGAGTAGCTGGGATTGCTTCGGGCCTTGCATGGCCTAACTTAGCCGTATGTGGCTTTTATTTCTAGTATTTCAATCACGGTGCTTCGTGATTAAACTTTTATTCGGTCTAAATGATGTAACCCTAACTGTTGGCCCTTCGGGGTCTTTATTTATGCACTTGTTTGTTTTATTCGTATGTTCATTTATTTTTGGTACTTGGTCTCCCTAGACTCACACTCAACAGGTGCTTGGTACGTAAACAAAACATAGAATCATAGAATGGAAAACAAGTTTGCATTAATAACTCAAAAAGGGGATAAACCCTTACATAACTCATTATTGTCCTACTCGGGGCATCAAAACCCTGGGATGGTTTCATGGAACCTTATTTCTACTTCTCCTACTAGATAAATAAAAAGCTACATCCTCGCAGAGGCAACTTAAACATAATAAATCTCGAGGTTCAAGGCATGCCAAGTACGGGGCACCTCAACCCCGTCCAAGGTCTCCAACTTGTATGATCCTCATCCCAACGTCTTCCTGACTCGATACGGCCCTTCCCAATTTGGGGCTAGTTTTCCTTTCTGGCCAACTCCAGAAGCCTCGATCTTCCTCAGAACCAAATCACCTTGTTGAAAGAACCTCTCCTTAACCCTGTGGTTGTAATAGAAGGATGCTTTCTTTTGATGCTCCACATTTCTGGCGTTTGCCTCGTCTCTGACTTCATCAATCAGATCTAGGGCGAGCTTCATACCTTCTTCATTTGTCTCAGGTTCAAATGCCTCCACTCGAGGTGATGCATGCATAATCTCCAGTGGCACAACTGCCTCAGCTCCATAAGCTAGCAGAAACGGGGTTGCTCCTGTGGTCACCTTGCAAGTAGTGCGATAAGCCCAGAGTATAGGCAGTAACTCGTCTACCCAGGTGCTCCTTGAGCGTTCAACCCTTTTCTTAAGTCCATCAAGGATGATCCGATTGGCCACCTCGGCTTGTCCATTTGCTTGCGGATGTGCTACCGAGGTAAAACGAAGCTCAATAGCATTCTCCTCGCAATACTTCTTGAATTCTTCATTATTGAACTGTGTCCCATTATCCGTCACAAGGATTCGCGGGATGCCATACCTGCAGATTATGTTCTCCCAAAAGAACTGGGAAACTTGCTTGGTGGTTATTTTGGCTAAAGGCTTAGCCTCGATCCACTTGGTGAAGTAGTCAATGGCGACAATCAGAAACTTCCTCTGTGCTGATGCCATAGGGAAAGGCCCAAGAATGTCCATCCCCCACATAGCAAATGGAATGGGGGAATTGACTGATGTTAACATCTCAGGCGGCTGCCTGACAATCGGAGCATGCTTCTGGCACCTGTCACACCTCTTGACATAATCCTGTGCATCAGCCAGCATCTCTGGCCAGTAGAATCCCAAGCGGGTTATCTTGTGAGCGAGGGCCCTGCCCCCCAGGTGCTGCCCACAGATTCCTTCATGAACTTCTTCCAAAGCCTCCCTTGCCTCTTGAGGCCTCAAGCACTTCAAGTACGGGATGACAAATGATCTCTTATACAGAATGCCCTCAATCAAGGTGTATCTCAATGCTCTTACTGAAAGTTTTCGTGCCTCCAAGGCATCATCTGGGAGCCACCCGGTCTCAAGGTGTGCCTTGATGGGATCTATCCAAGAACTTCCCACATCAATTGGTGCCACTAATTTTGAGTTGATGGTCGGGGCCTTCAAGACCTGGAAGTAAACACTCCCTTCATAGTTTTCTATCTCAGAAGAAGCAAACTTAGATAGGGCATCGGCCTTAACGTTCTCTTCTCTCGGGATGTGTTCTACATAACACTCGTCAAACTGAGTCATGACAGCTTTTACAACTCGCAGATACTTTGCCATAGTTTCATCCTTGGCCTCAAATTCACCATTTACTTGAGAGACTACTAATCTTGAATCTCCACACACTTTGAGGTTCTTTACTCTCATGATTCTGGCCAAGCCTAGACCAGCTATCAAGGCCTCATACTCAGCTTCATTGTTGGTTGTCTGGAAATCCAACTTTAAAGCATATTCGACTGTGAACCCATCGGGGCTTTGCAGTACTAAGCCTGCGCCACTAGATTTTGTTTTTGATGCTCCATCAAAATAGAGCACCCAGTATTCCTTCTGATCAGGTTCAAGTTCTCCATCTCTATCTTGCTTCTCAGGGGTTGTTATCATTTCCTGCCCCCCGACTTCTTGGTTGCTAATGGTGCATTCAACCACGAAGTCAGCTAATGCTTGAGCCTTAATGGCTGTTCGAGGCTTATATGTGATGTCAAATTCTCCAAGTTCAATCGCCCACTTGATTAGCCTCCCACTAGCCTTTGGGCTATGCAAAATGTTTCTCAACTGTTGGTCCGTCAGGACCTCAATCTTGTGTGCCTGGAAGTACGGGCGTAACTTCCTCGAGGCTGTTACCAATGCCAATGCGAATTTCTCGACGGGAGAGTAATTCAGCTCCGCCCCGTGCAACACCTTGCTCACATAATAGATAGGTTTCTGGACCTTCTTCTCTTCTCGGATGAGAACGGCGCTCAACGCTTGCTCGGATACCGCCAGGTATATATAAAGAGTCTCTCCGGGACTAGGTTTGGCCAACAACGGGGCTTCAGTCATGTACTTCTTCAGTTGTTCAAAGGCCTCTTGGCTCTCACGAGTCCACTCAAAATCTTTCACCTTCTTTAATGCTTGAAAGAAAGGCAGGCATTTGTCACCAGACTTGGAGATGAATCTTCCTAAAGCCGCTACTCGGCCTGTCAACTTCTGCACATCTCTTATAGAGCGTGGTGGCTCCATGTCTAAGATCGCCTTGATCTTGTCAGGATTGGCTTCTATGCCTCGCTTTGAAACCATAAGACCCAAGAATTTGCCTGATCCAACGCCAAAGGCACACTTAGCTGGATTCAACATCATTTTATGGTGCCTCAGCACTTCAAATGCCTCTCTGAGGTGCTTAATGTGGTCTGCCTTGAACAGGCTCTTGACTAGCATGTCATCAACATAGACCTCCATGGTTTTTCCAATCAGATGGGCGAATATCTTATTCACCAGTCGTTGGTAAGTAGCTCCTGCATTTTTTAGACCGAAAGCCATAACAAGATAGCAGAAAACACCGAAGTCAGTTATGAAAGATACCTTAGGGACGTCATCCTTGTGCATCTTAATCTGATTGTAGCCGCTAAAACCATCCATGAAGCTTAGCATCTCATGTCCAGCTGTGGCATCTATTAACATGTCTATCCTTGGTAGAGGAAAGCAATCCTTAGGGCATGCGTCATTCAAGTCGGTGAAGTCTATACACATCCTCCACTTACCGTTGGCTTTCTTGACCATCACAGGGTTAGCCAACCATTCCGGGAACTGAATCTCTTCGATAAACCCAGCTTCTAAGAGCTTGTCAACTTCCTGCTTTATGGCCTCTTGCCTTTCAGGTGCAAAGTTCCTTTTTCTTTTGCTGTATTATCTTCCGATTGGGATCAACATTCAACCTATGAGTTATGAGTTGGGGATCAATCCCTGGCATATCAGCCGTTGTCCAAGCAAACACATCGCCATTCTCTTGCAAGAATGCTATCAACTCGCCCTTCAGGGGTTCCTTCAAAGAGGCTCCAATGTAAGTCACCTTCTCAGGATCACCTAGCTCCAGAGGAATAGGTATTAAATCCTCTGCTGGCTTTCCTCAGTGTTCATCATCGCCACGGACATCCATGTCTTCGATCGGAAGTACCTGCCCCCCGATTCCATCAGCCCTTAGTGCGGATACATAACAACTTCTCGCCATCTTCTGATCACCCTTTTGTTCTCCAACACCATTCCGGGTTGGAAACTTAATCTTCATATGATATGTGGAGGCCACAGCCTTGAAAGCATGAAGTCCAGTCCTTCCTAGGATTGCATTATAAGTTGAGGATGCCTTGATCACAAGGAAATTCAGCATCTGAGTAGCTTCCTTAGGTTCCTGTCCAATGGTCATGGGCAACTGAATAGTGCCTTCAACCTTGGATTCAACTCCATTAAATCCGTAGATTGGCATGTTGGTGGGGGTCAACTGGGAATCGGTGTATCCCATTTTCAAAAACGCATCGTGAAACAAGATATCAACAGAAGCTCCATTGTCTATCAAGACTCGTTTCACCTCCGAGTTTCCAATTACAGGAGTTATGACCAACGGGTCGTCATGGGGGAATTTCACCCCTTCAAGGTCTGAATCATCAAAACCAATCACTATCTCAGTCTTGGCACGCTTCGGGGCTTCTCCTACTATGTGCATCACTTCTCTAGCATAGGCCTTTCGGGAGTTCCGGGTAGTGCCGGCTGCTGTCGGTCCTCCCCAAATCATATTGATTACTGGCCCTCGGGGCTGTGTATTACGATCACGATCACGATTGCCGTCTCTTTTGTCATTGTCTCTTCTGTCATAGTCCCTTCTTTGGGTACCGCGATCATCATTCTTCGTGAACCTGCCTAGCTTTCCTTTCCGGATCAAAAACTCAATCTGATCTTTCAGCTGTCTACAATCATCTGTATCATGACCCACATCACGGTGGTACCTACAGTATTGATCTTTGTTCCTTTTCGCGGGGTCACCCCTAAGTGGCTTCGGCCATCGGAAGTCTTTGTCCTTCTCAATATCTAGCAAGATCTGACTCCTAGGAGCGTTCAACCTTGCATAATCAGAGAACCTCGGTCCCAAACCTTTCTTCGGTGGTGAATCAGAATCCTTGCTAGTCCGGGGATACTTGTCCCTAGCATCGTATTCTTGCTCTTGCTTTCGTTTCTTCGAATCAGTAGAACCCTTGCCATTGCCTCCTGTGGCTTCCTTCTTCATGCTGTCCTCAGCCTTGATATATTTGTCGGCTCTCCGTTGAAGCTCGGCCATATTTTCAGGAGGATGTTTTGCCAAAGACCTTTTGAAAAAGAGGTCAGTGGTTCCATGTTCCAGGGCTACCATGGCCACCTTATTTTCCAGATCAGTGATGTTCAGCGTCTCCTTGGTGAACCGCTTGAGGTAATCTCTCAGATTCTCATTCTTCCCCTGCACCACATACATGAGGGATGCAGAACTTTTCTCATGAACTCTTCCGCTGATGAATTGACTCACAAAGGCAGCGCTCAACTCCTTGAAAGAGCCAATCGAGTTTGCAGGTAAGCGGCTGTACCACCTTTGAGCCATGCCAGACAAGGTTTGAGGGAACGCCCTACACTTTAAGGCGTCGCTCGCAGGCTGCAACAGCAGTGCATTCGAGAACGTCCTAACATGATTTGCGGGATCGCCCGTTCCATCATAGGCCTTGATTGTTGGCATCTTGAACTTCTTTGAGATGCGAGCATTCATCACCTCCTCCGTAAACGGGGGTGTAGGATCATCAGGATCCCCAAGTGGCATCAGATCCTTAGGGTTGCTTCTGGGGGTCTCCACCCTTGTTGATTTTTCAGTTGGGGCCTCGGCCCTCCTTTGCCTTCTTGAAGGCCTCTCCAAATTTATAATTGGAATCCTCTCCGCAGTTGGAGGTGGCTGAGCTTGATTCAATCTATCTTGTTCTCTTGCAATATCGTCCTTCAACTTTAAGATCTCTGCCTCATAAGCCTTGATTTTCTCAGCAGTTGTCAAGGGAAGTCCATCAGGGATTCTTCGTGTCCTTCTTTGAGGTTCTTTGCTGGCACGTCGCCTCCTCGGGGCTTCATCTCGATCATCATCCTCAGATGACGAATCATCAGTATAGGGGCCAGAGTAGTCATCATACTCTCGATCCCGGATCTGTAAGGCATGACCGCTTGGTCCAGGTTCTCTTCGTCGAGGGGGATAATTAGGCAACCCATACATAGGGTTGGTGTTCAAAGGGAGATCCGTAGTATGGATCTGTACCCCCGTGCGATCAACGTTACCAAGGGGAGAAACCACCATCTGGAGAGGATTGGTTTCTTGGCTTTGATGGACAATCACAGAGTGGGTCCCCTCTACTTGGGGAGTCGTCCCTGGGGGCTGAGTGGGTAGAGGTTGAATGACCGCCCCTGTCGATGGGAGTATTTGTCCTTCTTCAGTGACGATAAGCGGATCAGAAGTGGCTGGTGGAGCAGAGTTAAGAGGCACGGCCTCAGTTGATGTTGTCCTCCGTGTTTGAACCATGGTTGATGTTGTCTTCCCACAGACGGCGCCAAATGTTGTGAATCTAAATCTCGATTACGATTTGTTATTATTGCTAGGGTGGTTGAGCTTCGCGCTTTAATGGCTGTTTCTGCGTTTGAGACTGTAATCGGTCCTCACAGAGTGCCTACGTATCTCGTATTGAGAATCAAGCCAACGTAGTTCTGAGAATGAGGGGTCAGGCCCTTTATATAGGCTGAGAAGCCTTAGAATTATGGTAGGATTTGGAGACTTGGTGGGCAAGTCTTTGAGGAAGGTTCTAGATCTATTCCTTGTAGGAATCAGTTTCCATATTGAATTGTGCATCTTGGAGGATAAGTCAGGCAAGAGTAATATCCTTGTTTGACTCTTATTTGCTGAGCTGTTTGTTACCCTTAATACTAATTACGAAATTAATATTATAATTAGGGTTTTGGGCCCAGCTGGTGGGCCCCACGTTTGGACCATTCTTCTAATTAATGCCACATTAAATGTGACTTTAGGGCTTACTTTTAGCCCATATCAATTTTCAAGTGGCAACTCCTTACAAATTGCACACTCATGTGACTTTCCCAAAATGCTATACAAACAGACTATCATTAAGCATAAAGCAATCTGGGTTCTTTCTAAAACTAGCTAAAACAATTCTAGTAGATGTAGACTTGTCATACTCTTGAATTGTCGAGCTTCGTCTTGTGATCTCTCAAGCTTCGATCGTAGTCTTGCAGGTCTGCTACAATCTTTGACAAGATGCAGCAAATCTATTTCTTGAACATCTAAACTGTCACGGGTTTGACTGAGATAAATCCCCAATTCAAATATTCCATTGAGACAGTAACCTTTGACGCCAAGCTTGCTGTCATGAGAATATTTCTTGGATGACAGTACGAGTCCCCGCCAATGATGTTGTCGAGACTTTCAAATTTGCTGTCAAAGTGTGAGAATGTTGCTGTCTTCATGCTTCCGCCAATGTTGCTGTCAAATGAAACTTGATGTCGTGACCTTGCAACATGTTGTCTTCTTGTAATGTTACTGTCAATGTTGTGACAGTAACAGTTATTCCTTCTGTCTTCAATATGTATGTCTTGAGGCTTGAACAAATGCATGAACTTCTTCCAAGAGATACAATTATTACATGACAGTAGTTTATTCGATTACAAAGACAAACTATGGCTGTGACAGTATGTTCTACTTAGTCTATACAAATAAAACTAAGTACTAGTTAAGTTGTCTCTAAGATATCACCCATAAATCCCAACAATATCCCCCGATTTGTTTTTATGGACAATAACAACAAATTTACAATTAAAGCATGCTGACAACTTAACTAACATAGATCAGAATAGTTAAGACACTATGTCTGATGAATGTTAAAGAATCCAGAATGCAACATTGATGTTCAAACTGTAAATCAATTACTCCTTTATGTTGAGCAAATAAGAAATTTTACTTAGCTTAATTTGAGCAGTTCTCAGCTGTCTAGATTCTTCCCTCTCTTTTGAGAGATTCTTGGCTTGCCTTCTTGAGGTCTTCTGCTAAAGCCTTTTCTTCAGGAGTGTTAGCATCATCTTCAATGTCTTCAATATACCCTTGAATCACTCGAGAAGGAAACACTGTAGCATCTTTCAGGTCAAACCAAGTTTCGAAGTCATAGGTGTATGTTCTGAACTTTAAGATTCCTTCGATGACCTTGAATCTCCTTCCAGGAAAAGCATTGAGAGATACTCTCATTTTTCTGTCTAGTTTTGGATCTTCATCTCTCCTTTGGTCAAAGATAACTTCAAGTTCCCAAGCACGTAGCATTTCAAGCTTGTGAGATGATCCAACAACTCTCCAGTAGAGATTCTTCAAGATACTGGTCCTTAGTTTGTGAAAACTATCTGCATATATTTCTTCTTTTCCATCTTTAATTCTGAGAGGATCTTCCAGTACACAGGGCTGATAATCTGCTTCCTCACTGTTCATTTTGTTGACCTTCTTGCAACTTTCTTTCAGTTGAGCTTCTAGATCTTCAGCAGTTTGTTTGGCAGATTGTGTGGTTTATCAGCATCTTTGAATTCTTCTTCAGTAGTCCTGAATGCTTCTGCTGCTTCATACACTTCTGCAGTTGTATAAGATGACGTTCTTTCTGCCCAGTCATACTTACACTCAACCTCTAATTCATCTGAACTTATGGACAAGTTTGCATCATCAATTTCCATCCAGTCACCATGTTTCTCGTAGAATTTAGCATATCTTTTAGCATAGTATTTCTGGATGTGTTCCATGGCTGGTTTAGGGACATTGCCATGACTCACCATAAGTTCCACCATCCTTACCAACACAAAGAAGTCAATTCTGCGTGTTACTTCTTCAGATGTCATTTTGAGGCTGTACCTGTCTACCACTGTTGACCCTATGATCATATTGAAATCCTTGTCAACATACATCATCCTACTGCCATCTTTATGCCAGATGGTGTATTTGGTTGCATGTTGCTTACTTTTATCCAGGTCCAAAGAGATGGATTTCATGTCTCTTTCAACATTTGCTTTATGACATTCGAAGCTGTTCATTTCTCTTTTCTGAATAACAGTTTTATCAACCATTATTCCATGCTTCTTTGTCCTAGCTGCAGCCTTTGTCTTCCCTTTTATAGGAGTTGAGCGCCAGGCTCTTGCTTTTCTTTTTGTCCTTTTAGATTTGAATGCCTTGGCATCCTTGTCCTTGACAGCATCTTCATTCAAGTTCTTGACAGTGTCTTCTTTAACTGTGTCCTTCATGACAGTATCTTCATTTGAACTCTTGACAGTGTCTTTGTTGACAGCATCCTTTTCAGCATTAAGGCAGTCAACAACAAACCTTAAGATATTTGCTTCCAAGGCTTCAAGAATGTCTATCTCCCCTTCATTTTTACCATCAGTATCTTTCTTGTAAGTTTTGGAAGTTTCTTCTTTTGTTTTCTCCTGAGTTTGACTTCCAGCAATCTCAGCAGTTGCCATGGCACTATTTCCAGGTGCTCCACATCCTCCATTATCATCAGTTTCATCTTCACCATCATCAAGGGTTTCATCAAATGTGCAGCTTCCACCTCTTTCACTTCTTTTGGCATTTGCTTCAGAAATTAACTTTTTAACCTGAGAACTGAGATTCTCATCTCTCTTCACCAAAAGTTTGTGAATGTCCTTGACAACCATGACCTTTTCTTTGGTAATTCTGGATTTAAGAACGTGTATCAGTACTGTCATAATTGAGTTAGTTTTCAACTTTGTTTCTCCATCCAGATGTAGAAAACCAATCTTCTTTACTCCTGCACTTGTAGTCATCCTGTAGCAAACACCATATAGATTGTCAATCACTTCTGGAAGTTTGCCTTCAACAACCCTCTTGATTTGTGTCAATATACTTTCATTAAATGTTGTTGAATTAGCCTTCACTTTTGTTGCTAAGGAATTCAAGATTCTTGATTGCAAGCTTTGCAGTAGTTGCATTGTGATGAATATTGAAATGCCAGATTTCAGATATACATCAATTGCCCATCTTTTCTCCAAGTTAACTTTCACAGAGATACTTAGTATTTTATCCTTCAGTATTGTTGACAATTTGTTGTAGACTCCTCCTGCTTCTGTGATTGAGTCATCCACCAACATACTGAATTATTCATCCTTGTTGTTCAAAGTACTCTCCATGTAGCTAACCATTATTGTTCCTGCTTCATCTGGGTTGTACTCACTTCCATCAAACCAGGTGATTCCAGTTGTCAGATTTATGTACTCAGGCATTTTATTTTTACCTTTACCTAGTCTGTTTTGCTTCTCCTTTTCTCTCTATTGTTTTTCCAGTGGAGTTTCCATGATTTCTGAAGTTGGCTCCATAATTTTCAAAGGAGGCAGTATTGGTCTTTCAGATTTTTGAGTTTCATATAATTGCTCCATTACTTCTTTAGTTACTAATACTGGCTCACCATCCATTTCATGTTCAATAAAATAACCATCTCCAGAAGCTTTCAGTTCTTCACCAAAGTTTCTTTCTTCCTTCTCCTCTGGCTCACCCTCACTCTCTTCTCCATCTTTAACTTGTACCTGCTCCCCCTTGCTTGCTGTTTCCCTTTGTTTCTCCTTCTCTACCACTTTGTCTGAGGTGTTTGAATCTACCACTCTATTCTGATCTACCACTTTCTCCCCCTTAGTTAAGTTGACAGCACTAAGAGTAGCAGAAAATGATAGCAGAGTCTGTTAAAGCTCAGAAAAGCCAGTAGCTACCATAGTGGACAAATTATCAATTTTAGTTTCCAAAGATGCACATCTGTCCTCAAGGGATTTCAACCTTGAATCAACTTGTTTAGAAGGACCACCAGATCTTAACCTTTTTGGAGGCAAAGGAAAAGATTGGGGCAAGGAGGCTGATGGGATTCTCACACTCTCATTGTTTTTCTGAGTGATCTCATCACTCCTCACAGTTGAACACTCAAGGCCTAGAGCCTGTTTTCTGGGGTTTCTCTCTTTATCACTCTGGACATGCTCAAGTCCTTCTCTTTTTGCCAGCTCATTTGGCTGCCTCTCATTTTTTTGCTCACCACTCTTTTCTTTTATCTCTTTTTTCTTTTTCATACCCTCACTCAACCTAGATGCATGGGTATGAGCAGTACTAACATGCATTGAAAGAGAAGGTTTAGATTTTACCTTTTTGAAAGAGGATAGTGGCACATGATCTTCATCAGAAGCATCTTCAACAATGACTGTATCTTGATCAGGCAGTTTAAAGGTAGAGTATACTGTCAGTAGATGGAGTGACAGCAACTTTGGTTGTGTCTTTGATAGCAGCAGAGGTTGTGACAGCAACTTCCTGAGGGTAAGTTGCTTTCTGGAGATCAATCATGATGCTGGCTGTTTCAATATCTGGCAGAGTTCCATCATGATCTAACTCAGTGTTTGAAAGAGTGGTATCCATTACACTTTGAGCAATGGGTTCTTGTGGACCACTTGATGGGGGCTCATCCATGATAATAGATGGATGATCAAAACCTGAAGGGTTGGTACTGTCCCCTTCTCTAGGTTGTTGAGAAGAAACAATTGATGGATTAGAGAATAAAGAAGGTGATGGTATAGAAGAGATTTTTGGTTGTTCCACAGGGGCAACTTATGGAACATCAAAAGTGGAAGTTTCATGACCCTCACTGTGCCTACTCCATGTATATATCTGCAAGTGAGGGTTCCTCATGAGTGAGTACTTGAGGTTGTGCAGACTCTTTACAGGATGCCTTGGGAGACAAGCCAGTTTCAATAGATACTCCTTATTGAGAAGAAGCACCTAGGGATGTGTTTGATGCCCTTTTATCCTGCACAGCCTTTTGTGAGACTGTGGGGTGGCTGACAGTGGCTTTTCCCCTCTTAGCTCTCTTCTTCTTAGGCTCAAGAGGAACTACTGTGGGTTCACTTTGACTAACATCCTTATTTGCTGCATCAAGTGCAGTTTCTCCCTCAACATTCTCAGAACTACCACTAACATCAGTTTCCAAGGGTCTTTTCTTGGATTCTTGCATGGCTATTTTTGTGGCTTTTGGTTGTCTAAAAGGTCTGACTTGAATGAATTGAGTAGAATATGGGTTAACTGAATTTGGGTTTAATTCAGCTTCATTCTCAAGAGAAAAAGTAACATACCAAGAGGGTAGTTTAAAATCAAGATTAGGCTCTTGATCAGCCATGTGCTTTGTGAAGCCGAGTGGAATATGTGCATTTAAGTTCTGTGAATTGAGTGTTGTGTGTGTATTCTTTTTCAAAACATTGCACTCCACTGTGAAGGAGGCATTTTCATCAAGTCCACATAATGAATTTATACACATCATGAGAAAGCAAGGATAGACATGTACCTTCTTACTTATGGCAGATTTGAGTTGTCCCATAAGCAGCTTTCCAACATTCACCTTGTACCCATGGATAAGTGAGTCAGTGAGTTTCTTGATGTATGAGGGAATACCATTCCAACCAATGTTTTTTTTTGAGAAAACCTTCACCATCGCATCAAGAATCATGCTCCATTCTTTCCTTAAGTACTTTCTGTCCATTTCACCAGTTGGGTACCAACTTGAAGTACCTTCTTCAAGAACAGGGTCAGAATACCCAATTTTTAAGAAGAACTTCTTTAGGGTTTCATCACTTGCAAGCTCCTGGTATGATTCTTTTGCTTGCAGTCCAGTTCCTAGAGCTTCATTGATGCCCTTGATTGTGAGAATGTAAGTAGTGTTGTTGATTTCAAAATTTATGGACTCACTACCAGCATCTCCTTGAACCGCTGTTTTCCAAAATTGTTCAAGTCTGTCTAGATCCAAGGATGGGGTAGAGGTTATAGCACGGCCTAGATATGACTT
This sequence comes from Saposhnikovia divaricata, assembly GCA_036435485.1. Classification (NCBI taxonomy): domain Eukaryota; kingdom Viridiplantae; phylum Streptophyta; class Magnoliopsida; order Apiales; family Apiaceae; genus Saposhnikovia; species Saposhnikovia divaricata. The sequence goes on along the minus strand of CM071597.1, from coordinate 56,829,191 downwards.
GTTTATGAAGGATACAAGTCCTTTGAATCCTTCACCAGCATCTCCAGCAGTGAGAATACCAGCAAAGTTAGTTTGAGAAGAGGATTGTTTGGGTGCCATTTTTGCTTTAAGATTTGGGAGAAAGAGATTTAAGTTTTTGAGAGAGAGGTATTTTGTTGAGATTTAAGTGTTTGTGTATTTGACAATTGCTTATATGAAAATAGCAACTATTTTATTGAAGAGGGAAAAGTAACTTTTGTCTCAACCCATTAAATGTTCACGTGGTGTAGTGGGTGGTTACTTTTTAGTGGCTGTAAATCTTGAAGGTGACAATTCCAATCTCAACGGCCCACTAACTCTTGACAGTAACCTGTGCGCTGGAACAACTCGTCAGTAATTTTGGAGTGGTGACAGTGTGTTTCGCTTGACAGTAACATTGGCGCGAGAACATGTTGTCACCTTTAAGTAATTTATAGATAATTTTTCTTTTAAAACAAAATCTCATGACATCACCTTTCCTTGTTGACATCAAGTTGTGCGGAAATTCCAAACGTCATGGGTTTTAAAATAATTTTGTCTATTACTTAATTAAAATTACCAATTATCATTTTAATCAATTAGAGCACATATCCGTTTTAGGCACACATACACACAGTCACATATACACACATGCATTTACCCAACAGATAACCAAGGTAAGAGAGTAAAGTAAAAAGACAAGTAAGAACACTGAAAAAGACGATGAACTTTTCAAAAAAATAATACAAAGCAACTTTGTGCTTCATCATCTGAAACAAGTTCATACAGCTCCACTTCAACAATTTCTTCTCCTAACCCTTCTGCCTTAAAGAGAGCCTCGACAAAGTCAAGTAACTCCTTCCACGCTGCCAAATCATCTTCAGCTTCCTTTTCCTTCTCCGCTTCCATTTCCTCCAGTGTTGTATCCATCAGATCGAACAGGTTTTCAATTTCCTCTTCATGATCGGGTTCGCATGAAATCTTGGGTTTGTAGTCCATTAGCTCTCTTATTCTCTCTCCTTAGTGTGTTAAAAATGATATGAATGAAAATAGGGGTTTAGCCCCGGTCTTATTTATAGCACACTAGGAAACGCTATAGTTTCCCACACGTTTCCTTTTAATAAAGTATTTAACTTTAAAGAAAAAGACTGACAATTACCCCGGGTCATTTCAAATAACACGATTAATTATCACTGGCACACGTGTAATTTAAGTTAATGTCACGTGACTACTCATTACATAAGTTAAAATACTCATGTAATTACAATTTAGCATAGTCATAGCAGACATGTTGTCAATAACAAGTAGCACATAAGACAGTAACTTCTCATGACAGCAACATTGAAGGCTACTGTTACGAGCTGCAATCTAACACCTTGAAAATGTAAAAACTATTAAGTTAACATACCAGATTTAGCATTCCCAATTCACTTACCAACCTGTTGAAGGTTGCTTCATCCAATGGCTTGGTGAAAATGTTTGCAAGTTGATTTTCCGTAGGAATGTAGAACAGCTTCACAGTTCCTTTTTCAACATGTTCCCTTATGAAATGATGCCTTATATCAATGTGCTTTGTCCTGGAATGTTGAACTAGATTGTCTGAGATGGCTATGACACTAGTGTTATCACAGTAGATTGGGATGTTTGATAACTCTAAACCATAATCCAAAAGCTGATTCCTCATCCAAAGAATTTGAGCACAGCAACTTCCAGCTGCAATGTATTCAGCTTCTTCAATTGAGGTAGATACTGAGTGCTGCTTCTTGCTAAACCATGACACTAATCTTCCACCAAGAAATTAACAGCTTCTAGTTTTATTTTTTCTGTCAATCTTGCATCCAGCATAGTCTGAATCGGAATATCCAACTAGATTAAATCTAGTGTCTTTAGGATACCAGAGGCCTAAATTTGGAGTGCCTTTCAAGTATCTAAAGATTCTCTTAATAGGAATCAAGTGTGACTCTTTTGGATCAGCTTGAAACCTTGCACAGAGACATGTAGCAAACATTATGTCTGGTCTGCTAGCAGTTAGATATAGCAGTGATCCAACCATGCCTCTATACATACTAGAGTCCACTTTCTTTCCTTTAGGATCTAGATCTAGTTTGGTTGCAGAAGAGATAGGTGTCTTGGCAGGTGATGCATCTTCCAAGTTGAACTTCTTGAACAGTTCTTTGACATATTTTGCTTGACAAATGAAAATGCCATCACACTTTGGTAAATCTGCAGACCAAGAAAGAATGATAGTTCTCCCATCATATTCATCTCATATTTGTTCCTCATAAGAGATGAAAACTTCTCACACAACTTTTCATTTGTAGAACCAAAGATTATGTCATCAACATAGATTTATGCCAGAATGATATCCTTGCCATGATGTTTGTAGAATAGTGTTTTATCCACAACACCTCTTATAAATTGATTCTCCAACAGAAAGGTAGAGAGTGTATCATACCAAGCTCTAGGAGCTTGCTTCAAACCATAAAGTGCTTTGAACAGCTCGTAGACAAAGTCATACAACTCAGAATCTTCAAATCCAGGTGGCTGTTCGACATACACTTCCTCATCTAGCTCTCCATTAAGAAAGGCACTTTTGACATCCATTTGGAATACCTTGAAGTTGCAGTGTGCAGCATAGGCTAGAAATATTCTGATAGCTTCAAGTCTGGCAACAGGGGCAAATGTTTCATCATAATCTACTCCCTCCTGTTGACAGTATCCTTTGGCCACTAGCCTTGCTTTGTTTCTTGTCACATTTACACTTTCATCCAACTTGTTTCTGAAGACCCATTTTGTGTCAACAACTGATTTCCCTTTAGGTCTTGGTACTAGTTTCCACACATTGTTTCTTTCAAATTGGTTGAGCTCCTCTTGCATAGCTATCACCCAATCAGAATCCAACAATGCTTCATCAATTGTCTTTGGCTAAACTTGAGATAGAAAATAGGAGTGCATGCTGTCAGGAGAGACATTTCTTCAAGTCCTTACTCTAGTGGAAGGATTGCCAATGATTAAATCAGAGGTGTGATCCTTGTTCCATTTAATGGATCTGGGCAAGCTTCTATTCTGTTTTGCTTGATCAGTTCCTTCTTGAGGAATTGATTCTTTCACATTGTTGTCTTCTCCATGTTCTTCAAGATCTCTAGAGTCATCATCAGCTCCATGATTAAATGTAATTGTTTGTGACTGAGCTGGAGTTTGATTAACGTTATTTGAGTTGACAGCATCTCCTCCAAACTCAAGAGTTTGAGTGCAAGATGGTTCTTCAATAACAATCTCTTCTTCTTCCAAGTATCCTTGATTCTCAAATCTCAGAGGCTGTATCTGACCATCTTCTTGCAGTCCAGGAAACTTTGTTTCATCAAATGTGACATTCACACTTTCTTCAATGACTTTGTGTTCTATGACATAGACTCTATATGCAGTCCTTTCTAATCCATATCCCATGAAAACCCCTTCATGTGCTTTAGCATCAAACTTTCCTTTTCTTTCATGGTTGTCTATCATTATGAAACACTTGCTTCCAAATACATGAAAGTATTTGATAGTGGGTTTCTTTCTAGTCAACAGATAGTAAGGAGTGTTACCATGAGTCTTGTTGATTAAGGTTCTGTTCTGTGTGTAGCAAGCTGTGTTGATAGCTTCTGCCCAGAAGTATGTTGGTAATTTTGCATCATTCAACATAGTTCTTGCAGCTTCAATGAGAGTTCTGTTCTTTCTTTCTACTACACCATTTTGCTGTGGTGTCCTAGCAGTAGAGAATTGTTGAACAATTCCTTCATCTTTGCAGAAGTTTCCAAGAGTAGCATTTCTGAACTCAGTTCCATTGTCACTCCTCAGTATTTGAACTTTTGCATTAAGAGTTCTATCAAGAACCCTGATGTGATCAATGATCTCTTGAGCAGCTTCATCATTTGATTCTAGAAATTTTACCCAGGTGTACCTAGAATAGTCATCTACAATGACTAAAGCATATCTCTTTCTTGCTAATGATTTCACATTAACTGGTCAAAGAGATCCATATGAATCAGTTTGAGTGATTCAGTATTGGTGTTTGGCTGCTTTGACTTGTGTACAGATCTTCTCAATTTTCCTATTTGACAATCCTCACACAATCCTTTTTGACAGAATTCTTGTTGAGGTAGTCCTTTCACCAGCTCCTTCTTCATTAGAATATTCATGGTCTTGAAGTTGAGGTGGGAGAGCTTCTTGTGCCAAAGCATATTATCACCAACTGTTGCTTTACTGTAGAAACAGTAAACCTTGTCTTTCTTAGCAGAGTTTAAGTCTGCCACGAACAAGCTTCCTTTTCTTACTCCTTTCAGAGAAAGGCTTCCATGCTTCTTGTGATAGATATTGCAGACCATCATGTCAAAATCAACCTTGAATCCTCTGTCACTGAATTGGCTGACACTGAGCAGGTTGTGCTTCAATCCATCTACAAGAGCAATATCTTTAATGACAACATTTCCAATTTTCAAACAGCCATATCCCATAGTGTAACCTTTGTTGTTGTCTCCAAAAGTTATGATTGGGCAAGCTTTCTCAACATATTGTGATAGCAGGGCTTTATCACCTGTCATGTGTCTAGAACATCCACTATCGATGATCCACATGACTTGATTCTTTTTCTTGCCCTGCAAAACAGATGATATTTAATTTGCATCTGGTACCCAATCCTTGTTGGGTCCTGCAGTTACAACATCACATTTTATATCATCGTTTATCACATTCGAATCAACACTTGAATCATCCTGTTTGACTTCTTTTGCTACCCACTCAGTTTTAGAATAAGACTTGGTCTTTTTCTTAGTGGGAGCCGCCTTTTTACCATCATTGGCAGGCTCAGAAGTCTCAACAATTTCCATATAGGAGCATGGTTCAGTAGATAGGATAGGCAGATTAAAACATGTACTCATGGCAGTGATTTTGCATGGCATGCAGTCAATGTTACTACAAACATTCATAGTTCTTTGCATGATAGGGGTTCTGTGTAAGTTACCTTTGACCTTGGTTGCATTAACCTTGTTATCATTTGGTTTCTTACAAACATGTGTTAAGTGTTGAGAGGATCCACAATTATTGTAAAGCTTCCTAGGGGCATTCTTGACATAAGCATAACCATTTTCTTATCTATTCCTAGCTTGCCATTCCTATTCCTAGGCTTGTAGGCATCTGTGTTGACAGTATGTCCTGAAGTTGCTGTCGAGTTACCCTTGACAGTACCTTTCATACCTACTGTCTTGACATTAGGTTTGGAAGTTGCTGTCCTAGGTACTCTCTTGACAGTATCTTTGAAAGTTTCTGCCTTATCCTTGTTGACAGCTTCTTTAGAACATTCCGTCTGATTGTTTGGTAAAGTTTCTGTTATGGGGGCTTTGACAGTACCTTTCCTTTCAGTAGATGTGCTGTCAATACACTCATCTTCATCACGCAGCTCTTGTTTGATGAGCAAGGAATTCTCATCAAAATCAGCTTGAACAGTTTTGAAAATGGGTTTACAAACTCTCTTGAGAATATGAGGTTTGACAGCATCACCATCTGAACAATCATCAATCACAGTTGCCTTACCAGGCCTCCTACCATAGTCGAAACCTATTCCAACTTTTTGGTTCTCAGTGTGATTCTCATGATATTCCTGAACTAACTTAGAAGAATTTCTAAATGCCTTAAGTTTAAATTCATTTTCAACAATTTGATTTCTTAGGAATTCTTCTATCTCCTTAGCACAGACAATATCATTTTTCAGTCGATCATTTTCTTGAGCTAGTGAATCTAATGGACTGGTTTTAAGCAAAAGCATTTCATTCTCAGATTTGAGTGTTTCATTCTGTTAACTTAACAATTTCTTCATTAGGAGCAGATAAACTAACATGAATGTTAAACATCTCAGCACTTAATTCTTCAATAGTTTGCTTATACTCAATTTTAGACATATCAAGTAAAATGAGAGATGGTACCTAATTTAACGAGCTTGATGCTTCATCATCAGATCTAGCCATGAGAGCTAGATTTACATATTCTTCTTCTTCCTCATCATCAGATTCATCCCAACATTTTCCTTCAGCCATATAGGCTCTTCCTTGATTTCTTTTCAACTGACTTCCAGACCCTTTCTCCATTCTTTGATTCTGTTTTAGCCTTCTGCACTCTGTGGCAAAATGACCTAGCTTATTACAGTTGTAGCATATGAACTTTGACCTATCCACCATTCCTGTCCTGTATCCTCCTCTTGTGGCACCACCAGCAGCTTTTGAAAATTTCCCTTGTTGAACTTAGATGTCTGACCCTCTGACTTATATGGCTTATCTCTTCTGAACTTTATATTTTTAAACCTTTTAGCCATATATGCCATGGTTGGATTATCCATGCTTTCAATCTCTTCTAATGAATAGAAGTCTTCATCTTCAACATCTTTGAGCTGTAAAACCACTTTCTCCCCCTCATCCAACACCTCCTCAATCTTCAGAGATGGTACTGGTGTTGGTGGTGAACTTTGTGAGGGTTAACTTGGCAGAGAAACAAGTGGTTCTTGAGCTACAAGGTCACCAGACAAGTTTGCCATATTTCCTTTGGCTCCGGTTTGAATAGCTCTCTTCTGAAAGAGTTCAAGTTCATATGACTTAAGTATACCGTAGAGGGTCTCAAGAGAAACATCATTTAAGTTTTTCCCTTCTCTTATTGCAGTGATTTTGTGCTCAAGGTGATTAGGAAGAGTGAGCAGAAAATTGACATTAATCTCCTTTTTATCATAGAACTTTCCATAAATTTGTAACTCAGCTATTAGCTTACTGAATCTTTCAAACATGTGGGTGAGCTCTTCACCAGGCTTGGCCATAAAAGCTTCATATTATGATACAAGAATTTGTCTTTGGTTTTCTCTGACCTCTTCACTTCCTTCACACAGCAACTCTATCTTGTTCCACATCTCTTTAACAGATGAGCATCCCATAACATTTCCACACATGGCCTTGTCCAGTGTGAGAGAATCAAGCAAGATGAGTTGTAAGTAGTCATCCAAGGATACATTTTCTTTCTCAGATTCTGTGTATTCTGAAGGTCACTTAGCAACCTAGTGAGTTGGAATTACTTCACCATTCACAGTGGCAACAACTACTTCTTTCTTCGGAACGAAGGGGCCATTCTCGAGAATTCCCAAATATAGTGGATGTGCATCTTTGATAAATAACAAGAATTTTCTTTTCCAAAAATTGTAGTTCTCTTTATCAAACACTGGAATCTTGATACCACTTGACTTCTGTATACTCGTCATGATCTCAGATTTGTATGTCAATCTATTGCTCTGATACCAGTTGTTGGTCCTAGAGTATATTGCAGAAAGGGGGTTGAATGCAATGCAGATAATTCCAAATCTTTACCTCAACAACAATGATAAAGATTGTAAACTATTTATACAAGAATGCAAAAACAAGTGATAACTCAAGATGTTCTCATAAAATAAATGTTTTATCTATTTTTCGAAGTGTTGCTACAACCTCGAGAAAAAGTATTTTCTCAAGTTTCGACTTCTTGAATCGATTACAGAAAGAATGAGAGATGTTTATCTATAAAGACTAATCTTCTCTAACATCTCTATCACATGGGTTGTGGAGCCGCTGTCATTTTCAAGTGGCATCTCCTTACAAATTGCACACCCATGTGACTTTCCCAAACAGACTATCATTAAGCATAAAGCAATCTGGGTTCTTTCTAAAACTAGCTAAAACAATTCTAGTAGATGTAGACTTGTCATACTCTTAAATTGTCGAGCTTCGTCTTGTGATCTCTCAAGCTTCGGTCGTAGTCTTGCAGGTCTGCTACAATCTTTGAAAAAATGCAACAAATATGTTTCTTGAACATCTAAACTGTCACGGGTTTGACTGAGATAAATCCCCAATTCAAATATTCCATTGAGACAGTAACCTTTGACGCCAAGCTTGCTGTCATGGGAATATTCCTTTGATGACAGTATGAGTCCCCGCCAATGATGCTGTCGGGACTTTCAAACATGTTGTCAAAGTGTGAGAATGTTGCTATCTTCATGCTTCCGTCAATGTTACTGTCAGATTAAACTTGTTGTCGTGACCTTGCAACATGTTGTCTTCTTGTAACGTTACTGTCAATGTTGTGACAGTAACATTTATTTCTTATGTCTTCAATATGTATGTCTTGAGGCTTGAACAAATGCATGAACTTCTTCCAAGAGATACAATTATTACATGACAGTAGTTTATTCGATTACAAAGACAAACTATGGCTGTGATAGTATGTTCTACTTAGTCTATATAAATAAAACTAAATACTAGTTAAGTTGTCTCTAAGTTATCACCCATAAATCCCAACATATGTGTATTTGGACTTATCAGTATGTTTTGTTAATTAACTTGTTATCAATATTTGTTATCAGTATGTTTTGTGAGTACTTGTTCTCCTTAACTTCTTGTTTTGTTAGTCTGTTTTGTAAAGGGCTATGGTAAGAATATGACTGACTATGAAAAACAGAGAGCTTTAAATGTGAAGAAAAACAATGAAGTGATAGTTGCCCTCAATTTGCCTACAACTAGGAGGGTTGGTGTAGAAACCGCCTCGCCTGATTATGAAGCTCAAAGTAAATTTTTTCTTTCATATTTTTTCTCCAACCCGGTTACATTATTTTACACAATAATTTAAAAAAATTGAGAGATTGTTAATATCTATTCTGATAGTATTCATTATATTGATTTTTGATTTTATTATTACATGAATATTATTCATTGGTATGTCAATTTAAGTTAAATTTTTCGTACTCTTAACTTTACATATTCGTAAGAAAATTATGGAGTTTTTTTTTATTACTTTTTATTTCATCATCAATTTTATCCATGCACATTATACTCAAAAAAATTGCAATTTACACACGTATATACATATATATATATATATATATATATATATATATATATATATATATATATATATATATATTTTAAATAATTGAGTCTTGATTTAATTATTACTTATTTTATAATAAATATTAAGGTTATTAGTTTATTTGATTTCAAATTATGTGAGGCATGAGTGTCCTAAGAGCACATTAGATAACAATGGAAACGCAGGGAAGGATAGTGATGTAAAGTAATGTGTAATATAAAGTGCATACAATGTGTAATATATTAAACGACGTAGTTTAGACTGCAAGGGTAGAAAATTTCCTGCAGTGACAAGTAGAATCTCTTTACCCTAATATTATGCACCTCACATAAATATTCTTCAACAAAAAATCACTATTCTGGAGTACGCATCAGATTTGACTTAAATCGATCTGCATATTATGATAGATACATGCATATATCGAAATAATACGTTAACTAAAACCCTTAGTTGACTATACAAACAAGATAACAATAACTAATAGAAGAAAGAATAGAAAGGAAGGAGTGAATATTGATGCATTTGAGGTGAAAGAGATGGGGTGTGTGGCTGTGACGGGGGATCGAAACTTGACATGACATTTGATTGAGGGTAGTGTAATGGGCGAGCAAGTGTTGGGGAGAGGGGAGCAAGCTTTACTTAGTCGAGTTGTAATCTTTCCTAACCATCCAGACTTCATTGCATTTAGTCTTATAATTTGTAATTTTGAACTTGACATGTTAATTGAGATATTATTTAATATTTTTTTTAGAAATGATGTTCTTATTATTGAATATACAATTGGTTAGTCAAGAAATCGGTCATCCAAGTATGTTCCTGATGCGTAGATCTTCCAACATTAAAACATCATTTTCTTTGATTGGGACGTCACTTAAGTGACAATTTTGTCAGCATGTTCATCAAGTTGAGCATGAAATTCGTGCAAGTATAGAATCTGTGAATCCTTTTTCATAAGGGCGTCTGAAAAAGTTCACATGCACTCTAAATTGTAGCACACCTGAAACGTATTCAACAAAACATTCTACACGAACATACATTATCGGCATTATATCTATTACTGTTAGGTCCAAATGTGTTGTAGAGGGGGGGGGTGAATACAACTTTTCAAATATGAGAAGCAATAAATACGATGCAATAAACGAACACACAGATTCAAGGAATATATGTCTTATATATAACTTGAAGTGGTTGCTACAACATTCATTACAAAGTATAACAGAAGTTCAGAGAGAAGTGAATGATACTAAGCTCTGTGAATGCACTCTCTCTCTTTTACATGTGTTTCTCTCAAGAATTGCTCACTTCCTAAAACATTACACAAGTACTTCTATTTATACTACATGTAATCTATGTCCTGTAGTCTTCAAAGACTAAGATATACGTGGCCCAATGATGTCCACATAAATCTTGCCTTATCTTGAAAGCTTGGAAATCTTCCAATCAGAAGATGCCATGTGTCATGTTGAAGCTGCACTCTAAGTAGAACTTCTGCTTGAGAATTTCTACTTAGCCATCTCGAATTTCTAAGTAGAACTTCTACTTAGAAATATTCTACTTGGTCATCTAGAATATTTAGTACTTAGAAAATATTCTGGTCTTCAACTTGAAACTTCAATGCACATCTTGAACTTGTGATATCTTCATGTCTTCTTTATTCTTCACCAAGCTCTTGAACATGGATCTTTATTACTAACATAAACTTGCTATCAATGTCCTGACACTTGATGCACTGGTCTGGTTCATAAGTGACTAGTCTTGATAGTGTTTTTGCTTCTTGAATAAATTACCATACCAATTAGTAATGTGGCTTTCCAATATTTGCTTTCCTTCTTATTCACTTGAAATCAATTAGTCTTATTGATACTGATAGTTATGATCTTGATTCTTGGCTTTTCAAATCACTGAGGCATGAACAACTTTGACTTGAACTTCTCTCAATGATTTCTTCTTGGCTTGATCATAGTTAACATGTTGAATTGTATCAATTACCTTGTCTTCATTTAGTGTTGATTTCTTTGTGACTTCTTGTTCTTGATTGTCTTCTGGTTAAGTATCTTTTCCTTTAGATGAGTTACATTAGTTATAGTGTTACAAGTTTACACACTCTGCCTTTCAATCTCCCCCTATTTGACTGTCTAACAATGACATTCAAATTAATGAAGGATAACTCAACTAAACAATGAGACGAGAAAAGATAATTAACATTACAGTCTTGAATAATTTACAATTGAAATTTACTTGAAAACAATACAAAGAACTTAAACTAGAAACAGAATTCGAACTTCGAATTAAAGATTATTTGAGTGATTCCTATCACCTGGATTATTTCATACCTTTTAGTCAAACTTATATCACCTTATTGGATTCACTCTAAGGTGAATTTTCCTCAAGTGAGTTAAAGCAACCGAAAGACATGAAGTTTTTCCAACTTCAAGTTCACACCACTCTGACCTTTGACCCTAATTCCGTTTCCTCTTTCTAGCTTCAGCAGCTTGGTCTTTCTCTTCTTTCTGCCTTCTGCGCTTCTCCTTCTGCTGCTGTTCTTTCTTGTACACTGGGTCGTGAAGCTGCTTCCACCTAGCATTCAATAGACTTACAGCTTCCATTTCTAGAGGATTCTTGGGCTCTGGATAAGGATGTTTGAAAAGCCTTCTGAGTTTGTCCACCTCCTGAGTAGTCCTGATCTTTGGAATATCCTCAAAGTTCTTCATTATGAGCTGAGGTTTCCAGTGTGATTTATCAGCTTTAAACTGACAATAGATCATCTTGGGGTAGCCCTTGACACGGTCAGTATTGTGGACACTAGCCGCATCTCGCTCCATCCGCTTCTTTTCCACCACTACCTCAGACAGGTAACTCATGAGTCTCTGCTTTTCTTCCACTTACATATCTTCCACTTTGCCCCATTTGAATACATGTAATACTCTCTCCAGAAATGCAGCATCGTGAGTCTGTAGCAGCCATTTTCTACTCATATGCAAGAATGTTTGATTCTGGTCTGCATCTATGAATACTAAGGCATCAGCTGTATCTTCAACATAAGCGTGTATCCAGTATACACTATCACTTCCTGGAACACCAATTGCCTCCCTTATCTCTCCTTGTTCTAGTGCTCCAGAAGGAAGAGTCAGAGCTTCATCTACATTCTTCATTGCTTGAAGAATATTCCATTTCTTCTCCATCAGCTCTGGCTCAATCTTCACGTTATCTAGAGGGTTTGGAGCAATGATATCACACTTCCACACCTCATTGCTCTTCTTGAATATGACTCTTTCAATGATCTTCACGGATTTTTCTTTAAGCTCAGAAGCGAATCCCTTACTCATCATTTGTCTACAGACAGCTTTGAGAGATTCCACTGAAAGCTCCATTAGATCATTTTCCTCCATGCTAACCCTCTTCATCTTTCCGTCAACTACCATCCGGACAAAATTTGGATATGCTGAGAATTCTGGACCCTTGTCCTCTGCTAGCTGCATTAACTGATCCCTATACAGAATGCTTAGCTCCTCAGATTGAGAGTATTGAATTTTTGTTGCTAGCAAGAACAACTCTGACGCAGATCTTCTCGTTATGAATTGGTCATCCACATATAGGAAAGATGTTGGGACTTCTTCTACCATAGACAAAATAACCTGCCACTCCTTAAGTTTTGCATTATATCCAACCCTGACTTTAGAAATTAATCTCTTCAAAGCACTTATATAGTCCACAGTCATTGGATTCTGCAAATTCAAGTTGTAGAACAGATCATCTGCCTCCTTGTTATGAACTCCTTTCGCACAGGATCCCATCAATATCTTCTTTGCTTCATCCCACTTCTGTCCTATCCTTCTCTTGTCGAGATCAACTTGAGGATCAGCTAGCCTTGCAAGCTCATGATCATACTGCTTCCCTTGGAGCTCCACTTTCTTTTCTAGGAACGCAGCACGTTCTTGCATCATCTTCATTTTATGGAACTGAGCTTGTTCCAAGGCTAACTGTTGAGCTTTAAGGGTTTCCTCATCAACAGGAATTTCTTCAGGCATTCCGGAAGACATCCCAGCACCTCCACTTTGTTCCTTCAAAGATCTCTTTATAGCATGTGCCAAAGGTACGTCTTCTATATCAGAATCTGAGTCAAGTACCTCCTGTACTGTTTCCTGATGATTGAGGTCAACGAATGGCTCATCTTGCTCAACCATCATTGCCTTACCCTTTTTCCTCCTCAGAGCCTCTTCATCAACAGACGGCTCAATTTCTATTTCCTTGACAAGATTAGCATGTTCTTCAATTTCTTCGATGTGAACTGCCTGCTGTCTCGTCTCCTTTCCACTCTCCCCCTTAGGTGAGTTATCCTGAACACCACCTTGCTCCGGAAATCCACCAGCAGCATAAGAACCTCCAAAACCAGAACCGGAGGCTCCCGCTCCACTAGCACCACCTGCACCAGCATCGGGGGGAGGTTGTTGCGACTCGAAACACTCCGGGGGCACAAAACTCCTGACTGCGAACATCATTCTACTGATCTCCACGGCCATTGTATGCATTGTAGACTCCATTGCCCCCATCTTTTCATTAAGAGTGCTTCCCAAGACACCACCAGCATGGCCCAAGTCATTGACCTTGTTTGTCAAAGCATCAAAAGCCGTAGCTTGACTTCTCATTCGTGCTGCGTAGTCATCAAGAGCCCTTTGATTGTTTCCAATGTTAATCCCGAACTGCCCCATCGTCTGCCCGAACTGCCTTATCTGATTTTCCATAGAAGTCATACGCGTATCAAGATTTTCAATATTAAGGGACGGTGTTTGGTTTAGGTGACCTCGCTCTAATACTCATTCTGTTAGTATTTGGCGCTCGGTTTCGGGCCTTGAAAATGAAGGTCCCTCTCTCCCTAACCTCTCACACACACTCCCTGTCTCACGCTCGTGTATGTCTTCAATGATTGATCCAAAGTATGAAGGAGTACCTGCAGAAATTGGATAAGCAATATAATTGGCAGTTATGGGATCTATTTCTGTTATGTCCTGAGTTGGAATCTCAGGCTGAGGGGCTACAAAGTGTTTTTGTACAACATCAGAACCGATCCTCTTTGCAGCATCAGTACGTACCGGTGAAGGTACGGCTGAAGTTGTTAAAACTTCATGTCCTTTTGAAGCAACAGGATCTTCAAAAGGTACATAATCCTCACCAAAATCCCTATGTGCAGATTGTTTGAGGGGAGAACCACTCTCGTGAGGTGGAGTGGTTGCGTGTGACACACTAGGGTTTGACTGGACTTTTGAAGTAGCAGCATGAAAAATTTTGGCTTTCTTTCGAATAAGATGCTGCACTTCGGGGTCACTCTCCTCATCATCTCCTACATATACATGTGCTGGCTTTCTAACTTCCGTTAACAGGGGTGAAAGAGAATAAGAATGTGTATCAGGCTCAGAAATATAGCTCTCACCCTGGGATAGATCCTGCGGGTTAGCAGTCTCTTGGGTCTCGGAATCAGATACATAGGAGGAGGAATGAATAGTATGCAGGGAGAGATTACCTGATTCATTACCTTCTGCCTCATCGCTTTGCTCATCAGGAATCCCATCAAATGCCTCAGCATGAGCAGACGGATTCTGAGCATATGATGAAACTTGCGATGATTCCTCCAAATTGGTAACTCCTGCATCATATGTAAGCCACATTTGAATATTTTCAGGAATTGACATATGTTTACCTTGATGTTTATCCTGATTAGCAATAGTTGAAAGTGACTTAGTACCCATCCCTAGCGGTGCAGATGTTGGGCTTCTGGCAAATCCCTGTCTAACAGCAAGAGCATCCTTCGGTATTAAATCATTAATCAGCATTTGTAGGAACCGAGGAAACCAGCAGACAACATCAGTTATATTGAGGTCTCTGCTTGCAGGAGATCCCATTGCAGCCACTATCTCAGAGAGAACTATGCGTCCATAATTTATATCTAGTTCTCTTGCTAGGGCAATTCCAAAGGTTTGCATGGGAATTGGAATTTGATGAAAATCTCTTTCTCGTGCCCGAAAACATCTTGTGATGGCCTCGAAAAAGTAATTCCATTCCACATGGAAGAATTGTTTCTGGACATTTCCTGTGATCCGGCCAGTCGGAGGATAACATCCAATTTCTTCAAAGAATTTGAGGCGTTCTGCAGCTGTAGGTTCTGGATCATAAGCATCTTTGATCGGGAATCTCAGAACCCTGTTGACAATTTCTTCAGTCACCTCATATTCCTGACCCACTAAGGTAAACCTGAAACCATAGGGGGTTGATTTGCTCCCAAAAATAACCGCACTAGTCCATAATTGCTGTAAAGCATCATGTACTAGTGTAGGTTTAGCAGTAAAAGCATGGCTAGCCTTGGAGTACAAATTAAGAAATCGTACCCAAAACTTAAACCGCGGGAGTTGATCACCAATTTCCGTAGAAATATTATAAAAATTGTTTTTAGCAAGTGAAAATTGGTGAGCCATTTTAATTAACTGTTTTTCTTTAAGAGATGAATTTTTTTTTTAATTTGAAAAACAAGTAATTTACGAATTAACAGTTTTATCCCTTTTAATTTTTCGAGAATACCAAAAAGCAATCTGAAAAATTAAACTACGGGATATGAACAGTTGTCAATTACTAAATCTGAATATTCAATGAAGATGAATATTCGTGTGTATACAGGTGAAATCGTGTGTGTATATGGATAGAGAATATGGAAATCGTGTTTTGAACCGTTACACAAACACTTGATGTTCGTGTGTATGTATATGCGCGTGTATATGAGTGGTTACAAAACACACCAACACAAAGATTAATGATAACACAGACAATAGTAGTCAAGAAATTGGCAGTAATTCGTGATTAGTATGAGTTTAATCACAAAAAACACGGATTAATGGTATGTAATTTGTGAAATCGCCTTGTTTTTGTGAAGCGGCTGCTGTAAAAATGAAATTAGGTAAAGTGAATGATGCATCGAGTTAGAGATGTATATATAGATGATTGTGAAATGACAAAAGTGTCCCTGTTAAAAAGAGTGAAAAATACTAAGTCCATACAGGGAACACCTAAGTCGAACTCTATCTCGAACATCAAGTCGAACTTCGAGATGAAGTTCGAGATAGAGGTTAACTCGAACAAATAAGCACTCAGATCAATTTACAGCAAAAACTATAGGGAAATCCTATCTCGAACTTTATTGGTTTGTAAACTTGGAAAATTCCCCTCCAGTAATAGAAATACAGGGAAATTCGAGATACGTTTCGAGTTAGAAGTTTAACTCTATCTCGAACATCAAGTCGAAATTCGAGTTGAGTTTCGAGATAGAGACTAACTCGAGTTAATCTCAATTCTTTCCAAAATATCCCTTGAATGGAAACCTAATCTCAACCTTCGAGATAAGTTTCGAGTTAGGAGTAACTCAAAAATTCCCTTTAAGCAACTGAGAACTCTATCTCGAACATCAAGTCGAAATTCGAGTTGAGTTTCGAGATAGACTAACTCGAAGTTATTCTCAGTTCTTTTCAAAATATTCCCTTAATGGAAACCTCATCTCAACCTTTGAGATAAAATTCGAGATAGACTTTATCTCAAATATTTTGAAAATAGAACTAGGCACACTGGTAACTCGAACTCGAACTCAAAGTCGAATTTCGAGATGAATTTCGAGATAGACAACTCGAAATTCTTCCCAGACTTAGAATTTTCAAAACTTCACTCTGACAGCTTAAGTCGAAATTCAAGTCGAATTTCTAGATGAGTTTCGAGATAGACACTAACTCGAAATTTTGAAGATATTCAATTCTAAGGCCTCTAATTACATGAAAATCATAGGTAAATTCATCTAAAAATCATGTAAAATTTAGAATATTATGAATTTAACCCCCCTATGATCATGCAATCTAACAAGCATAAATTCACAGATTTGTGCTATAAAAGACACTTAAAACACAATGAATTTATGCAAATTATATGCAAACTATAACAATCATTAATTAGGCATTTTAAAGTCTAAGCACATAATGATTAAGTAGCTTGCACATACAAACATAAACCTGGATTTTACAGATAGAAGGCTTTACTAACTTGTGTTAAGCATTCCAAATTCACTAACCAATCTATTGAATGTTACTTCATCAAGAGGTTTGGTGAATATATCTGCAATTTGTTGCATTGTGGGCACAAAATGTAGCTCCACAGTCCCCTCCTCGACATGTTCTCTTATGAAGTGATACCTGATGTCGATGTGCTTGGTTCTTGAGTGATCTACAGGATTGTTGGTTATGGCAATGGCACTTGTGTTGTCACACATAATTGGAATTTTCTTGTGCTCCATGCCATAATCCTTCAATTGGTTCCTCATCCACAGTATTTGAGCTACACAGCTTCCAGCAGCAATGTACCCAGCTTCAGCAGTAGAAGTAGATACTGTATGTTGCTTTTTACTTTGCCAGGACACCAATCTTCTGCCAAGAAATTGGCAAGCACCAGATGTGTTTTTCCTATCAATCCTGCAACCTGCATAATCTGAATCCGAATAGCCAATTAGATTAAAACCTGTATCTCTTGGGTACCAAATCCCTAGATTTGGTGTGCCCTTGAGATACCTAAAAATTCTCTTGACGGCTATGAGATGTGATTCTCTAGGATCCGCTTGGAACCTTGCACATAAACAAGTTGCGAACATTATATCGGGTCTACTTGCAGTTAAATAGAGGAGTGAGCCAATCATACCTCGATAGCTTATGATGTCAACTGATTTACCTGATTTGTCTTCATCAAGCTTCGTGGCTGTTGCCATGGGAGTCTTAGCTGCTGATGCATCTTCTAGATTATACTTCTTGAGTAAATCTCTGACGTACTTGGATTGACAGATAAAGATACCATCTTTTCTCTGACTGATCTGTAATCCAAGGAAGAAGGACAGCTCTCCCATCATGCTTATCTCATATTTTTCCTGCATTAGCTTGGCAAATTTCTCGCACAAGCGCTCATTTGATGACCCAAAAATAATATCGTCCACATAGACTTGAACAAGTATTAAGTCATTTCTTACATTTTTATAGAACAATGTTTTATCAATTACTCCCCTAGTAAAACCATTTTCAATTAAGAATAAAGATAGGGTTTCATACCATCGCCTTGGGGATTGCTTGAGGCCATAGACAGATTTGAAGAGAAGATACACAAAATCTACATGTTCTGGATCAATGAAGCCAGGCGGCTGTTCCAGATACACTTCTTCTTCTAACTCTCCGTTCAGGAAGGCACTTTTCACATCCATCTGGAAAACCTTGAAGTTCTTATGTGCTGCAAATGCCAAGAACATCCTGACTGCCTCAAGTCTTGCAACCGGTGCATAGGTTTCATCATAATCAATTCCTTCTCGCTGAGAATAACCTTTTGCAACCAAACGAGCCTTGTTTCGTGTTACAAGTCCGTTTTCATCCAGTTTATTTCTGAATACCCACCTAGCTCCAATTACTGATATGTTCTTTGGTCGGGGTACCAGTTTCCAAACTTTCTACCTTTCAAACTGATTGAGTTCCTCTTGCATTGCAATCACCCAATCAGCATCACCAAGAGCTTCTTCTATTTCTTTAGGTTCAAGCTTGGATAAGAACCCAGAATATAAGGAAATATTAGCCAGGTCAGCTCTTGCAGTTCTTCTAGTAGTCACACCAGCATCTGGATCACCAATAATTAATTCAAACGGATGATCTCTATTCCATACCCGTTCTCCTGGAAATTGTCTTGATGATTCAGCTTGACTTTCTGAGTTATGGTGCTGACTACTTTGATTATTCTCACTAACTCCCCCTGAGTTAGTGCCAGCTCCTACAGAACTACTGTCAACTCGTCTCGAGCCTTGAACAGTTGTCCTTGAGCTGCTATTTACTCCCCCTGAGTTATTGCCGGTTCGTACTAAAGAAGTCTCTTCTGATCTTGTAGAATTAGATTGTTCACTAGACTCAGGTTCTTCACGTACACTTGGAATATTTAATGGGACAACTAACTCAGGTTCATCTTCAAGTTCATCTAAGTCCAGATTCTAAAATTTTAGGGACTCAGGTTCACTAGAATCTCTAGAAATTGATGGGAGTTTGGTATCGTCGAATCTGACGTTGTAGCTTTCAGTCACTTTTCGATCATTCACTAAGAACACTCTATAAGCTGCCACCACATCTGTGGAATAACCAACAAAGATTCCTTCACGAGCTTTTGCTGCAAACTTGCCTAGATTTTCATCATCTATAAGTACATAGCATTTTGCTCCAAAGACATGAAAGTATTTGATTGTTGGTCTTCTGTTGTTCATTAATTCACATGGTGTCTTTTCTTTATCTTTTATGATCAAGGTTCTATTTTGAGTGTAACAAGCGGTACTCACTGCTTCGGCCCAGAAGTACAAAGGAAGTTTCGAATCATACAACAAAGTTCTTGCTGCTTCAACCAAAGTTCTATTCTTCCTTTCAACTACTCCATTTTGCTGTGGAGTTCTCGGGGCTGAATACTGACGACGTATTCCTTTAGATACACAGAAGTCATTCAGCAATGCATTTTTGAATTCAGTGCCATTGTCTGAACTAATCGTCTTCACATTAAGTGTTGAAACATTCTCAATTTGAGTGATGTGATCAATGATTAAGAAAGGTACTTCGTCTTTCGTCATTGCGAACAATACCCATGTATACTTGGAGAAGTCATCCACGATTACCAATGCATATCTTTTTCTAGACAAAGATTGTAAGAACCCAGATTTTGGGTGGAATTAAAACTTTTATGTATTTAATGATGTAAGAATGAATAGTGGATATGGCTACAATGTAATAATTGATATTTGGGAAAGAATGAATGGAATGCGACTTTATTATGTTATGTCTTGAAGAATGCTAAAGGGTGACAACATAGGTAAGAATAATCTATCTTCTAAGGGAATAAGATATGGCAACTTCAAGTAAGAGAATACTCTCATGTCATCCAGATCGATAACGATTAATCCAGTAGTTCCGTAAAAAGGTTAAGGAACGATCGAAAGAGAATACGGACAATTATACAACCCTAAGAGAACAAGTAAAGAATACAGAATGAATAGTGTTTTGGTGGGAGTATATAATAATATGAGACGACACTATATAGAAGTATTCGGAACGGATTTCCGAGTTCGTATTAGTGATCCAGGGGGAAAATAAGTGTATGTAAAAGCTGTCGGATTCTGAAAAACCGCACTTTTATTTTCTCCGAGGGTTCCCTGGACACTGATAGTCTTAAGTATTTAACGAATGGATTAAAGGAATATAAAATGGAAAGTTAGAATGAAAGATGGAGAATGAAAGTATTAATATTAAAGAGGATTCCCGGTAAACCCTAATTAGAAATCCGTGAAATATTCTCACGAACGATCAATCGAAACGGGTAATAACCGGACACAGAAACAAGCAGAGGAAGCAAGAGTCTTGTGCAAGCTACTAGTATAAATATCTAGTAACTAAACTAGAAGCAAGGAACTAGCAACTTAGAGGAAGAACTAAGTACTTAGCAAGTAACTACCTAGTTAAGCTTTAACCACCACAAAACCAACACATGTCTTGCCATTTGATCATCCAACACCTCACCACTTTATTAAAGTGACTTTTACAAGATATTATGTTGTAAGTGGATGAGAGTAAAGGAGATTAAAACACAAAAAATCAAAAGAGCCAAGCAACTCTTCCCCCCCCCTTGCAAAGAACCATTCGGCTATATCCATAAATTCCAAATCCAAACTCAACCTTCCCACCATTGTTTGTTCTTGAAATAATTAAGGTGAGTCTTACATTTCATAAAACTTATCTCCTCAAAATCTTAGCTTCAAACTCATCCATTTCCATTTTCAAATAAATCATTCAAGAGGAGCATGAATGGTGTTCTTCTTGAACTAACTTGGTTTTCTTGATTTTTCATGGTTGATATAGCAAGCATAATCACTCCTAAGGACCATACAAGGCTTAGTAAGGCTATATCACTATCTAAGGAAGGTATAAAGCTCTTGAAACCCTAACCCTTGTTTGAGATTTAAGCATGTTTTTGATAGTTATAACTTAGTTATGGTTATGTTAAAGTTATAAGCATGATTATGTATGGATTTTGGATTAATGATGTAAATAGCTAGATGAACGGAAAGGCATTGCTTGGCCTCAGTTCATGTGTATAAGTCATATATATGTTGTTTGGGATGGATGCTATGTTTATGGGAAGATTCGAAATTGATAGATATTCGATTTACAGCCGTTATAATGCCCGATTTTACAATACCATGTTTTGTATGCCATTTTCCATGTCGAACCCCTACTGTCCAGAGACCTTATCTGCCATGATAGGATAGGTAATGTTCTAAGCTTCGTTTTGATATAAAGATCACGTGAAACGGACTTACGGTTTAGGATTTATGACCAAATTACTAAAAGTAGTTCGAATCCGTAAATGAAAGTTTGTAACTGAAATTGAACCCTCGTAAGCTATGTAACGTCATGGCGAATCTTGGTAAATAAATACTAGGGGTAAGAAGGAAGGTGTGAAAGAAAACCGTATGTCAAAAAGAGCATTTTTCAATTTATTAAAAATGTTCGAGTCAAGGTTAAACGCGAACGAACCCCTAAAAGACGACTCTTTTATAACTTTGGTAAAACACTTAGAAAACGGGCGATAAAACTCGGAGTATAATATTGGTTCGTAACGATCAACCTTAGAACTCATACGACTCAAGTATGTCCCAAGTATAAGTGCAGTGACATGTCGTATTAACGAACGAATGTCGGGTCGGATCAGTGATAATAAGTAATCCACTAAAAGGGGTATAACGAGATAACTCGAGAACGTGTTTCGATTTAAGTATAACTTAACTTTTAATATCTTAAGTGATTAATCCCGAATGCCTTGGCTATTTATAGATCACCAGGCTGAACCGGGACCCGCTACCACTACCCCTTACCGTATTCGACTACCAGGCAAGTTTCAATTCCCTTCTTTTAGGCTGTTGTTGTGATTGAATAAATATATATATATATATATATATATATATATATATATATATATATATATATATATATATGATTGCTGATATACATATGCCATTGCATGCATGCCTACTTTCAAGTTGAATTGATATACTTGTTCCCTGAATGTTATTGTTGGCTTATAAGCTAGATAGTTAGATATCAGTTATAAGCCGGGGATTGTAAGACCCTCATAGAAGGGCATATACATCTTATTAATCGAATATAGACCGGGAGTCAATATTCCTTGATATATCGAGATTACCTCGGAAGAAAATATTTAAGTAAATATTTTCTATTATTCAGGCGACGAATATTATTTGAATATTCATTCGAGATTATTTATTTAATGATCCTTATTTCAAATAATTATTTGAACGTAACTATTCAACGAATAATATTTATCAATATTCATTCAGAGTCGAATTGATTATCGACTATTATTTCGAATATTCTTCTAAAGATGAGTCTATTAAATGAATATTATTTGGATATTCTTTTAGATTATTATTTTATTAAATAAATATTACTTTTGAATATTCATTTAAGATATTAAATACTTGACGAATATTATTTTAATATTCATCTGAAGCTTGATTTAAATATCGATATTATCTCGAATATTCCTTAAGGCTTGGATTACTAAATGAATATTACTTGATATTCATTTAGGATATTATTCATTAAATGAATATTACTTTTGAATATTCATTTAAATTCCTAATTAATTATGAATATTACCTTAAATATTCTTTTCAGGTCTAATTAATTAATGAATATTGTTTTGAATATTCATTTAAATATTTATTTATTCAATAAATATACTCCTGATATTTCTTCAGGGATTATTTTGAGAAATACTCTGATTAAAAATATTCTTTCATATTCCCAAATATTCTTTCAATATTTTAACTCAATAAATATTCTCTGAATATTTATTCCATACTTAAAATAATCTCGATAAGGTTTATCTTCTTCGATTATTACAGAAAATATTTCGAAGTCATATTATTATTAATCTTATATCAAGAAAGGTTCCCAGACATCATTCATCTTTGAGTCTAGCTCCTTAATAATAAGGGAACCTTACTTGGAAAAATGTTATTTATCTTGTCGACTTCCCGGTCATAAAGTATTCCCTTCACCCGCAACTCGGGTGATGTTGACTTATTAAGTCGTTGCTTACCTTCTCATCTTTCGAGGGGTAAGATTACTGGAACAAGTTGATATCCGTTACCAAGTAATAGCTTGGGAGATATTGGTAAATTTTCCTTTCCGACTAGATACGACTACTTTGTGGAGTCTTATCAACAAGTATTATACTTGGGGAAAGGGGGACGAACGTTGCATTCAGAATCATGAATTCTATTTGAACTAGGAGTCGTGTAAGAGGCCGAGTAGCGCCGGTCCATCCCCTTTGGCCCAACCGTTGGCCGGGGAGAGCTAGTAAGGCGGTATACAAGTAAAGCCGTCAGTTCTTCCTTCTACCGGTAGTAAATCTAAATTGAGCTGTACGATCTCGACTGATCGTCAAGATTGGAACAGCGGGCGCGGTGAATACTCCATCATTGGTTCATCATCCAAATTTATTTATCTCCTGCAACATGATTACTGTTGGCAGAGTTGGAAAAGTGTCATAACTGGAATTGCAACCTTTTCTTGCAAGTTCCTCTTCTTAATAACAATAAGAATATCTCGCTTACTTTGATGTAGCAGATATTTCTTCAAACAAATACTTTCAGTTACCTTGTAACTTCATCGTTCATAATATACTGGCATCATTTCCGTAAATGCATGGCATATGGTTTAAAAGATAGCTTTGAACTGTTTTAAATTATCGTTCAGTTATATATTTGTTGGTGGGCTTTCGCTCACCCTTGCTTTGTTTATATTATGACACAACAACAGCTAGGACAGATGGCTCGCGTCAGGCGCACTCGGCGCAAGCAGGTTACCCGACCCACCGGACTACCCGCTGAGATGCTAGCCGCCATTGCTGAGGTAGCATAGTTAGACAGCTTTTGTTTCCTGTTTAACTATATGTACAATTAATGTAATCAACGGCAAAACTTTTAAACCTATGATGTTATCCTTTTGGGATTGTAATTACTTTTATTCGTAAACCCTTTAATGTAAGACTTATTTCAATTTCATCTCTGGGACTATGACTGTTGTGTGTGTGAGTGGTAATTATTGTGGGGTCACAGCATGTGATTTATTTATTGTGGACTCAAGTCAAGTATTATGAATGGATGTAAGACCGTAACCACCAGACCCCTGACCCCGGATCTGGGGGCGTTACAGCGATGGTATCAGAGCGAGAGTTATATATCCCAAGAGATGATACGACGTTATATAATAATAAATTCAATAATATAATAAGAACCCTTGCCAGGTTCACCTAAAACCCTTACGGGAACTTTTTAAGTATCATGATAGTAACATAGTTCGTCTTGTGTAGGCGAGCGACTTGTCGGCCCAGGAGGCAGCTGCGAGACAGCATGATGAGGACATGTTCCGGACTAGGGACCCATACTATGAGCACATGCCTGAGGAGGATACTGAGCCTGAGGAGGAGGACGTTGAGGAGGTCCAGGTTGATGCTGATACTGATGTGATCGAGTCTGAGGAGGAGGACCCTGAGGAGGTCCAGGATGATGCTGACACAGATGTTGTTGAGACTGAGGGGGAGGAGGACCCGGAGGGGATCCAGACAGGACAGGATGCTGAGTTAGTGGTTGAGGATGATGATTATTGGGTTGTGACTGAGATCAGGACTATGGGAGATGACACTGACATGACCACGGATCAGGTGGTGCCGGTATATGAGGGTGTTGAGGGAGATATAGATGAGCCAGTAGTTGGTGCTGTAGGGAGTTCTGGACTTTTTGTGCCACTCCTCCCTGTTGAGAGAGCCCCTACCCCACCACCACTACCTGTGAGCCCGTACCCCGACGAGTTGGAGGAGCTTACCCCAGAGCCCCAGCAGACAGAGACTGCCGCTCCAGCTGAGCCATCCACCCCACCTCATGCCCCGATAGGAGGAGTCCCAGTATGTGTTCACAACTTGATTGTGAACGGGCTTTATAGAGAGTTGTCTGTGGCAGATGCCAGGTTGGCAGAGTCTAGGAGTGAGTTAGCAGCAGAGAGAGCCGCCCGGATGAGGGTGCAGGGCAGGAGGACTATCAGTGACAGAGTTGGGTATAGGGCTGTGACCCGCATCGAGCTGAGGGCTCGGGTGAGGGTGCGACAGTTGCCTACTGATGGGCATGGTAGGGTAGACAGAGCAGAGGCTGAGGAGGTTTTCCGCATCGCCATGGGGAGGGTTCGGAGGATGTTTCGTCGTGGCGGCTGATTTCAGATGTAGTGATGCCGTGGTCTAGTTGTCTAGTCATGTACGGACATAGTAGTGCCGGCTTTTGTAGGGATGGTTTTCTTGTACTTGTTTTCCCTTTTTGCAGACTAGACAGATAGACAGCATATTTCACTTTTGACTTGTTGTTGTTGTTAGGATGGTTGTACTTTAAACTATCGTTGTAACTCGGATGTTGTACCTTTTCGGTACCTGGTATATATTTGTTTCCATTTCAGTCATTACAATTTTGTTGGGATGTGATCACGAGTTTATTAGCATATGTATTACTTTTCGATTAAGTTGCCATGAGATATAAAACTGTGGGATTTTAAACCCAATCATGTAAAGAAAAGTGCAAGGAAAAATCCTTTAAAACATATAAGGGAACCTAATGTATAATTTTCCAAATTTTCAGTAAAATGCCTCCAAGACGAATGGGCACTAGGGCTAACCCCCGCGAATCTACTGACCAAGAGAGTCACAACCAACACGAGGAAAACCGTGAAAGTAGTGAGGAACAAGATCAGGACTATAATGAGCAAGAAGATTCCCAGTATGGAGCAGAGGATGAACCCCTGTACTCTGAAGAATTTGAAAGGGAAATAGAGGGTGGAGAAACTGAAGTAGAACAGGAAGGGGAGAACCAGGGCGGAAACCCCATGGGCCAGTTTATGGATCTACTTAGGCAGAATTTGAACCAATACCCCCAACCACCACCAAGCAACAACACTTCAGTGGCAAATTCCTTTAGGGCCTTTAAGTCCCTTAAGCCCCCAGAGTTCCACGGATCGGCTGATCCCGTTGAGGCGAGGGCCTGGATCAAAGAAATGGAAAAGTCTTTTGAGATTCTGAGTATCAATGAGGCTCAGAAGACTGTTTTTGCTACTTACCTACTAAAGGGAGAGGCCAATTATTGGTGGGAAGCCAAGAAAAACATGGAGACTGATGCTGTCATAGCCTGGGAAAGGTTCAAACAATTATTCCTGGGGAAGTACTTTCCGAAGTTCATGAAAACCCAGATGGAACTTAAGTTTTTGGAACTGAAACAGAACAATATGTCAGTGGCGGACTATGAGGCCAAATTTACTGAGCTATCGAGATTTGTGCCAGAGTTTGTAGACACAGAAGAGAAGAAAGCTAACAGGTTTCAACAAGGGCTGAAGCAGTGGATCCAGAATAGGGTGGCTGTTTTAGAGATTACAGATTATGCCACCTTGGTGCAGAAGGCAACCATTGTGGAGGCTGGTAGTGATCAGATGCAGAGAGAGAGAGAGAAAGGGGGGATAAAGAGAAAGCATGTTAGTATGGGCGGAAGATCCGCTGGAGGAAAACCCCCAACCAAGTTTAATCGAGGAGCGGTTTCCCTACCAGGGAGGAATGCAGGGTTTAAACCATCTGCTAGTGTAAGTGTGAGCCAGGGCGGCCATCAATCAGGAATGTCCCGTTCCAACCCTTCTCGACCTCTATTGCCATTGTGTGCTACTTGTGGGAAGAGGCACTCCGGGGTGTGCAACCTGAAGCAGATAAACTGTTATAAGTGTGGGCGAGCTGGGAATTATGCCACCTCTTGCACCACGGTCATCCCTAACAGCACAACCTGTTTCCAGTGTGGACAGCGAGGGCACATGAGGAAGGATTGCCCAAAGAGCAAACCAGCAGCATCAGGAGCAAGCAAGGTTGCCTCAAATAGGCCACCAACTGCTAGGACTTTCAATATGTCAGTACAAGATGCCGTGAGGGACACAGATGTGATAGCAGGTACTTTTTCTCTTAATTCAGTCAGTGCAAATGTCTTATTTGATTCAGGAGCAACTAAGTCTTTTATATCTAGAGATTTTGCGCATAAGTTGAAACTTAAAACCCAACAACTAAGAGATTCCTTACAAGTAGAAATAGCTAATCAGGAAATCGTACCGGTTAATCAAATTCACCCCGATTGTAAGCTAGAAATAGGAGGACGATCCTTCTATGTCGATTTAATTCCTTTTAAGCTAGGGGAATTCGATGTCATTTTGGGTATGGATTGGTTGTCTCGCAATGATGCGCGGATAGATTGTAAAGGGAAAAAGGTTAAGTTAAAAACCCCAGGGAAGAAAGAAATAGTGTTCAAGGGGATGCGACAGACCCAGAAAATTCTGACCATGGCGCAAACCAAGAGATTGTTACGAAAAGGGAACGAGGCTTATTTAGCCTACGTTATAGATACTCAGAAGGAAGTGCCAAGATTGCAAGACATTCTGGTAGTTAATGAGTTCGAGGACGTGTTCCCACAAGATCTTCCCGGACTACCACCTGATAGGGTAATTGAGTTTGCCATCGAATTAGCCCCGGGGACGGCGCCGGTTTCGAAGGCCCCGTACCGACTAGCCCCAGTAGAAATGAAGGAGCTAGCTAAACAATTACAGGAATTGTTGGATAAGGGCATGATAAGGCCCAGTGTGTCGCCTTGGGGCGCACCAGTGTTGTTTGTTAAGAAAAAGGATGGAAGTATGAGGTTATGCATCGACTACAGAGAATTGAACAAGCTAACCATAAAGAATAAGTATCCATTGCCCAGGATAGACGATTTGTTTGACCAGCTAAGAGGAGCTGAATACTTCTCTAAGATTGATTTGAGAACAGGATATCACCAACTGAAGATCAAACCTGAAGATATCCCGAAGACTGCATTCCGCACCAGATACGGACATTATGAGTTCTTAGTTATGTCATTTGGATTGACCAACGCCCCAGCAGCCTTCATGGACCTAATGAATAGAGTGTTCAAGGAATATTTGGACCAATTTGTGATAGTTTTCATTGATGATATTCTCATCTACTCAAAGACAGAGGCAGAACACGCTGAACATTTAAGGATAACCTTAGAAATACTCAGGAAAGAGCAGTTATATGCCAAGTTCTCCAAGTGTGAGTTTTGGAAAAATGAGGTACAATTCTTAGGGCACGTGATCAATAGAGAAGGAGTGTTGGTTGACCCCTCCAAGATAGAAGCAGTTTCAAACTGGGAACGGCCAACTACTCCAACCGAGGTGAGGAGTTTCATTGGACTGGCCGGATATTACAGGAGATTTGTCCAAGACTTTGCGAAACTCGCAGCTCCATTAACTCGACTTACCCGTAAAACCGAGAAATTTGAATGGACTGAGAAATGCGAGAAGAGTTTCCAGGAGTTAAAGGAGAGGCTGGTGACAGCCCCAGTGCTGGCATTACCTGATGGAAAAGGAGATTTCGTGATTTACAGTGATGCTTCGCATAAAGGACTGGGATGCGTGGTTATGCAGCACGGCAAGGTAATAGCGTATGCGTCTAGGCAATTGAAGGATTATGAAGTCAGATATCCCACGCATGATCTAGAACTAGCAGCCATAGTCTTCGCTTTAAAGATTTGGAGACACTACCTGTATGGGGAAAAATGCGAGATTTACACAGACCATAAGAGCCTCAAATACATTTTCACTCAGAAAGAGCTTAACATGCGCCAGAGGAGATGGTTAGAGTTAATCAAGGATTACGACTGTGAAATTCGCTATCACCCGGGCAAAGCCAATGTGGTGGCTGACGCCCTTAGTCGGAAAGAGAAGCTCAAGATGATAACTTCAGAGAAAGAGCTAGTGAAGGATTTTGAGAATTTGGAAATCGAGGTTAAGTTACCTGGAGAGGGCCAAGAAAAGTTGATGGAAATTAGAATCCAACCTCCATTGCTAGAAAAGATTAGACTGTGCCAGGAACGGATGATGGAGGAAGAAAAGAACTCCACAGAAAAGCTAATGACCGGGGAGGAAATTAAGTGCGTAAGAGACAAGGAAGGGATCATGAGGTACACATACAGGATATGGATCCCAAACGTTTAGGAACTCAAGAATGAGATTTTAAATGAGGCACATAACTCAAGATACTCGGTGCACCCCGGTAGCACCAAAATGTATAGGGATTTGAAGGAGTATTACTGGTGGCCCGATATGAAAAAGAACGTAGCAGAGTGGGTAAGCAGATGCTTGACCTGCCAACGAGTGAAGGCAGAGCACCAGAAACCCAGCGGACTTCTACATCCCTTAGAGATTCCAGAATGGTAATGGGAACATATAGCCATGGATTTCGTAGTAGGTTTACCAAGGACCAAGGCTAATCATGATGCCATATGGGTAATTATAGATCGACTGACGAAATCGGCTCACTTTCTCCCGATCAACGAAAGGTACACGGTCGACAGACTAGTGGACATCTACTTAAAAGAGATAGTGGCGCGACATGGAGTCCCAGTCGCAATAGTATCCGATCGAGATCCTAGATTTAACTCCAGGTTTTGGAGAAGTTTTCAAGAATGTGTAGGGACCCGGCTGAACATGAGCACAGCCTACCACCCCCAGACAGATGGGCAAAGTGAAAGGACCATCCAAACGCTAGAGGATATGTTGAGAGTCTGCGCGATAGACTTCAAGGGAAGTTGGGATGATCACTTGCCATTAGTTGAGTTCTCCTATAATAACAGTTATCATTCAAGCATTGGGATGCCACCTTATGAGGCCCTTTATGGAAGAAAATGTCGATCTCCCTTGTATTGGGATGAAGTTGGAGAGCGAAAGATGCTCGGGCCCGAAGTGGTCCAACGAACTAAAGATGCAGTAGATCTAATCAGAGGACGGTTGGTAGCAGCCCAGGATCGACAAAAGAAATATGCCGACTTAGCTCGGAAAGGCAAGGAATACGAGGTAGGGGACCTAGTGTTCTTGAAAGTGTCACCTTGGAAAGGTTTAATGAGATTTGGGAAGAAAGGAAAGCTGAGTCCCAGATACATTGGACCATTTGAGATCTTGAGACGGATTGGGGAACTAGCTTATGAACTCGCATTGCCCCCGAATCTACAGCAGGTGCACAATGTGTTCCATGTTTCGATGCTGAGGAAGTATAATCCGGATGCAAAGCATATTGTAGAGTATGAGCAAGTGGACATGCAACCAGACCTGACCTATGTGGAGCAACCTGTGGAAATCATAGACCGGAAAGAACAAGTGCTCCGAAACAAGGTCATTCAGCTAATCAGAGTTTTGTGGCAGAACCACAATGTAGAAGAATCCACCTGGGAACTTGAAAGCGCAATGCAAGAAAAGTACCCCCACTTGTTTTCAAACTGATTCCGGGACGGAATCCTTTTAAGGAGGGGAGACTGTAAGAACCCAGATTTTGGGTGGAATTAAAACTTTTATGTATTTAATGATGTAAGAATGAATAGTGGATATGGCTACAATGTAATAATTGATATTTGGGAAAGAATGAATGGAATGCGACTTTATTATGTTATGTCTTGAAGAATGCTAAAGGGTGACAACATAGGTAAGAATAATCTATCTTCTAAGGGAATAAGATATGGCAACTTCAAGTAAGAGAATACTCTCATGTCATCCAGATCGATAACGATTAATCCAGTAGTTCCGTAAAAAGGTTAAGGAACGATCGAAAGAGAATACGGACAATTATACAACCCTAAGAGAACAAGTAAAGAATACAGAATGAATAGTGTTTTGGTGGGAGTATATAATAATATGAGACAACACTATATAGAAGTATTCGAAACGGATTTCCGAGTTCGTATTAGTGATCCAGGGGGAAAATAAGTGTATGTAAAAGCTATCGGATTCTGAAAAACCGCACTTTTATTTTCTCCGAGGGTTCCCTGGACACTGATAGCCTTAAGTATTTAACGAATGGATTAAAGGAATATAAAATGGAAAGTTAGAATGAAAGATGGAGAATGAAAGTATTAGTATTAAAGAGGATTCCCGGTAAACCCTAATTAGAAATCCGTGAAATATTCTCACGAACGATCAATCGAAACGGGTAATAACCGGACACAGAAACAAGCAGAGGAAGCAAGAGTCTTGTGCAAGCTACTAGTATAAATATCTAGTAACTAAACTAGAAGCAAGGAACTAGCAACTTAGAGGAAGAACTAAGTACTTAGCAAGTAACTACCTAGTTAAGCTTTAACCACCACAAAACCAACACATGTCTTGCCATTTGATCATCCAACACCTCACCACTTTATTAAAGTGACTTTTACAAGATATTATGTTGTAAGTGGATGAGAGTAAAGGAGATTAAAACACAAAAAATCAAAAGAGTCAAGCAACTCTTCCCCCCCCCCCCTTGCAAAGAACCATTCGGCTATATCCATAAATTCCAAATCCAAACTCAACCTTCCCACCATTTTTTGTTCTTGAAATAATTAAGGTGAGTCTTACATTTCATAAAACTTATCTCCTCAAAATCTTAGCTTTAAACTCATCCATTTCCATTTTCAAATAAATCATTCAAGAGGAGCATGAATAGTGTTCTTCTTGAACTAACTTGGTTTTCTTGATTTTTCATGGTTGATATAGCAAGCATAATCACTCCTAAGGACCATACAAGGCTTAGTAAGGCTATATCACTATCTAAGGAAGGTATAAAGCTCTTGAAACCCTAACCCTTGTTTGAGATTTAAGCATGTTTTTGATAGTTATAACTTAGTTATGGTTATGTTAAAGTTATAAGCATGATTATGTATGGATTTTGGATTAATGATGTAAATAGCTAGATGAACGGAAAGGCATTGCTTGGCCTCAGTTCATGTGTATAAGTCATATATATGTTGTTTGGGATGGATGCTATGTTTATGGGAAGATTCGAAATTGATAGATATTCGATTTACAGCCGTTATAATGCCCGATTTTACAATACCATGTTTTGTATGCCATTTTCCATGTCGAACTCCTACTGTCCAGAGATCTTATCTGCCATGATAGGATAGGTAATGTTCTAAGCTTCGTTTTGATATAAAGATCACGTGAAACGGACTTACGGTTTAGGATTTATGACCAAATTACTAAAAGTAGTTCGAATCCGTAAATGAAAGTTCGTAACTGAAATTGAACCCTCGTAAGCTATGTAACGTCATGGCGAATCTTGGTAAATAAATACTAGGGGTAAGAAGGAAGGTGTGAAAGAAAACCGTATGTCAAAAAGAGCATTTTTCGATTTATTAAAAATGTTCGAGTCAAGGTTAAACGCGAACGAACCCCTAAAAGACGACTCTTTTATAACTTTGGTAAAACACTTAGAAAACGGGCGATAAAACTCGGAGTATAATATTGGTTCGTAACGATCAACCTTAGAACTCATACGACTCAAGTATGTCCCAAGTATAAGTGCAGTGACATGTCGTATTAACGAACGAATGTCGGGTCGGATCAGTGATAATAAGTAATCCACTAAAAGGGGTATAACGAGATAACTCGAGAACGTGTTTCGATTTAAGTATAACTTAACTTTTAATATGTTAAGTGATTAATCCCGAATGCCTTGGCTATTTATAGATCACCAGGCTGAACCGGGACCCGCTACCACTACCCCTTACCGTACTCGACTACCAGGCAAGTTTCAATTCCCTTCTTTTAGGCTGTTGTTGTGATTGAATAAATATATATATATATATATATATATATGATTGCTGATATACATATGCCATTGCATGCATGCCTACTTTCAAGTTGAATTGATATACTTGTTCCCTGAATGTTATTGTTGGCTTATAAGCTAGATAGTTAGATATCAGTTATAAGCCGGGGATTGTAAGACCCTCATAGAAGGGCATATACATCTTATTAATCGAATATAGACCGGGAGTCAATATTCCTTGATATATCGAGATTACCTCGGAAGAAAATATTTAAGTAAATATTTTCTATTATTCAGGCGACGAATATTATTTGAATATTCATTCGAGATTATTTATTTAATGATCCTTATTTCAAATAATTATTTGAACGTAACTATTCAACGAATAATATTTATCAATATTCATTCAGAGTCGAATTGATTATCGACTATTATTTCGAATATTCTTCTAAAGATGAGTCTATTAAATGAATATTATTTGGATATTCTTTTAGATTATTATTTTATTAAATAAATATTACTTTTGAATATTCATTTAAGATATTAAATACTTGACGAATATTATTTTAATATTCATCTGAAGCTTGATTTAATTATCGAATATTATCTCGAATATTCCTTAAGGCTTGGATTACTAAATGAATATTACTTGATATTCATTTAGGATATTATTCATTAAATGAATATTACTTTTGAATATTCATTTAAATTCCTAATTAATTATGAATATTACCTTAAATATTCTTTTCAGGTCTAATTAATTAATGAATATTGTTTTGAATATTCATTTAAATATTTATTTATTCAATAAATATACTCCTGATATTTCTTCAGGGATTATTTTGAGAAATACTCTGATTAAAAATATTCTTTCATATTCCCAAATATTCTTTCAATATTTTAACTCAATAAATATTCTCTGAATATTTATTCCATACTTAAAATAATCTCGATAAGGTTTATCTTCTTCGATTATTACAGAAAATATTTCGAAGTCATATTATTATTAATCTTATATCAAGAAAGGTTCCCAGACATCATTCATCTTTGAGTCTAGCTCCTTAATAATAAGGGAACCTTACTTGGAAAAATGTTATTTATCTTGTCGACTTCCCGGTCATAAAGTATTCCCTTCACCCGCAACTCGGGTGATGTTGACTTATTAAGTCGTTGCTTACCTTCTCATCTTTCGAGGGGTAAGATTACTGGAACAAGTTGATATCCGTTACCAAGTAATAGCTTGGGAGATATTGGTAAATTTTCCTTTCCGACTAGATACGACTACTTTGTGGAGTCTTATCAACAAGTATTATACTTGGGGAAAGGGGGACGAACGTTGCATTCAGAATCATGAATTCTATTTGAACTAGGAGTCGTGTAAGAGGCCGAGTAGCGCCGGTCCATCCCCTTTGGCCCAACCGTTGGCCGGGGAGAGCTAGTAAGGCGGTATACAAGTAAAGCCGTCAGTTCTTCCTTCTACCGGTAGTAAATCTAAATTGAGCTGTACGATCTCGACTGATCGTCAAGATTGGAACAGCGGGCGCGGTGAATACTCCATCATTGGTTCATCATCCAAATTTATTTATCTCCTGCAACATGATTACTGTTGGCAGAGTTGGAAAAGTGTCATAACTGGAATTGCAACCTTTTCTTGCAAGTTCCTCTTCTTAATAACAATAAGAATATCTCGCTTACTTTGATGTAGCAGATATTTCTTCAAACAAATACTTTCAGTTACCTTGTAACTTCATCGTTCATAATATACTGGCATCATTTCCGTAAATGCATGGCATATGGTTTAAAAGATAGCTTTGAACTGTTTTAAATTATCGTTCAGTTATATATTTGTTGGTGGGCTTTCGCTCACCCTTTCTTTGTTTATATTATGACACAACAACAGCTAGGACAGATGGCTCGCGTCAGGCGCACTCGGCGCAAGCAGGTTACCCGACCCACCGGACTACCCGCTGAGATGCTAGCCGCCATTGCTGAGGTAGCATAGTTAGACAGCTTTTGTTTCCTGTTTAACTATATGTACAATTAATGTAATCAACGGCAAAACTTTTAAACCTATGATGTTATCCTTTTGGGATTGTAATTACTTTTATTCGTAAACCCTTTAATGTAAGACTTATTTCAATTTCATCTCTGGGACTATGACTGTTGTGTGTGTGAGTGGTAATTATTGTGGGGTCACAGCATGTGATTTATTTATTGTGGACTCAAGTCAAGTATTATGAATGGATGTAAGACCGTAACCACCAGACCCCTGACCCCGGATCTGGGGGCGTTACAAAGATAGGACAGTCACTGGGCCAAACAAATCCATATGAAGAAGTTGCAGAGGCTCAGTAATACTAGAAATTTCTTTGCTGTTATGCGATGCTCGCTTCGACTTTCCCATTTCACAAGCTTCACAGAGTCCTTTCGGAGCGAACTCCATTTGAGGTAGATCTCTCACCAATTCTCGCCTTGCGAGAGTATTCATCGTTTTGAAGTTTAAGTGAGATAGCTTTTTGTGCCATAACCAGCTTTCATCATCCGAGGCTTTGCTGTAGAAACAGGTGACCTCATTCTGATTTGCTGAATCCATGTCTGCAACAAAAAGATCTGCCTTTCGAACTCCTCTCAAAGCCAATGAGCCTTCCTTGATGTGAGTGATTGATACACCTTTCTTGTTGAAGACAATTTCGTAACCTTAGTCACAGAATTGACTGATACTCAACAGATTGTGCTTCAGTCCCTCAACATAGGAAATATTTTCAATGATGACATTACCAGTCTTCAGTTTGCCATATCCCTTAGTCACACCTATGCTGTCATCTCCAAAGGTAACATAAGGGCCAGCCTTCATAACCAACTCTGTAAGCAGGGACTTGTTTTCAGTCATATGCCTCGATGCTCCACTGTCTAGCACCCATATAACTTTATTTCTATTCTGCTTAACGCCCTCTGGTTCCTCTGATGTCTCAGCCATGAGGGCAAAGTTTGCTACATGAGTAACATCTTCCTCATCTGAATCATCCCAAGCTCTTCCTTCTGTCACCAATAAAGCTCATTTTCCATGTCTTTCCTTCACCAGCGATTCATACTTGCTTTTGAGGGCTTCATATGTCTCTTTTGGATAAGTCTGTTTAGGCTTTTTGCAGTCCGAGGCAAAATGTCCAGCTTCACCACAATTATAGCATTTGAACTTCATTTTGAAATCCAAAGGAGATTTGTAGCTGGTACTTGCCTTTACCTTGGTAGCCTGACGAACTACCACCACCCTTAGCAGACCGATAGAAAGATGAAGAATTTCTCTGTGGTCGGTTGCTCTTTATGAATCTCATGTTGCTGAACTTCCTTGCCATGTATGCCACGACACTATCGTCCATGTTGTCCAGCTCTTCTTGGGTGTAGTAGTCATCATCACTGTTAGATGTGCACTCGTCATCATTATCAACTTGATGTGGTGCAAGTGATGATTTAGGCTTTGCTGCAACCATTGCCTTCTTAGACTCTTCCTCATCAGCAACTAATCCTGATGCAGTTTCTTTTCCTTTTGAATCATTGTCCCATACTTGATCTTGAAGTGTTTCCAGCTCATAGGTCTTTAATATTCCATAATACTCTTCCAGAGAAGTTGTATGCAAATCTCTGGTTTCTCTTATTGCGTAGACCCTATGTTCAATGCTCTTTGGCTGGTTCCTCAGATATCTCGTATTAGTCTCAACCATGGGGAGAGTTACACCTCTCAGATTCAAATCCAATACCAACTGACTGAATCGTAGATAGACGTCTGTTATGCCTTCTCCTTTTCGTATTCTGAAGGTGTCATACTCCATCTTGAGTATGAGTGTCTTGTTACTTCTAACCTCTGCAGATCCTTCCATGACAACTTCTATCTTGTCCCAAATCTTCTTTGCTGTAGTCAGACCTTTGACTATGTTTAACATTTCATGATCAAGAGATTCCATCAAGGTTTGTCGTACGGCAGTATCACAAGCTATTTGCTCCTTGTCAGCATCCGAAAAGTCCGCTGCCTTTTTGGGCTCAGACCGAGGTGCTATAACCACCCCTCCTTCCGTATGCGCAGGAATAACCACCATTGGAACAAATTTACCCTTGTCAAGGACTTCTAGATATTCAGGGTTAACAGTCTCTAAATAGAGTCTCATTCTGAAAACCCATTCTTTATAGTGATCTCGGTTGAACATTGGGATCTTGAATGCATTTTTAGGAGCCATTTCAATTCTGGTCACTAAAAGTTTCTAAGTACCCAAGACTAGGCTATGTAGAATATATATGTAGAACTTTTGCCTAAGTCGAAATTTCTCTAAGTAGAATTTTGCTCAAGTCGAACTTCACTAAGTAGAAGTTATCCAAGTCGAAATTCTATGTAGAAAATCTCAAGTAGAAATTCTATGTAGAACTTTTGTCCTTAGAATAATTTTGCTGCAGATCACTTTAATATTGAATAAACAATATTATCTCTTTAACACCTTTTTGACTTTTGATGCTTTACTCACCTAACCCACCTAACCCACGTGCTAGGTACTGAGTATGTTTTGATGTACTTTCGACCATGAATAATGCAAATCAAAAATCCAAAAATACCTTTTTATTCTTTTACTATTTATCTGTTTGAAAAGGAGATCAAAAAGTTGTTGGATCGTCTTCTTTGATAAAACACAAATGATGAACACTCAAGAACACCAAATATCAAAGTACCCGGATTAATTCACAAAAATTAATTAAAATACACCCAAGCTAAATAATCACACCTGGAGTATTTAAATAATTTTTCGGATGAGTTTTCACCACAAACGAATTAAAGCTCACTTTTCGAGAAAATGAAAAATAGATCTAGAAAATGAAAACTCACGATTCTTCTACTAAACACAAGGATCTATGTTTTGTATGTTAAACATATAGCTCTGATACCAATTGTTAGGTCCAAATGTGTTGTAGAGGGGGGGTGAATACAACTTTTCAAATATGAGAAGCAATAAATACGATGCAATAAACGAACACACAGATTCAAGGAATATATGTCTTATATATAACTTGAAGTGGTTGCTACAACATTCATTACAAAGTATAACAGAAGTTCAGAGAGAAGTGAATGATACTAAGCTCTGTGAATGCACTCTCTCTCTTTTACATGTGTTTCTCTCAAGAATTGCTCACTTCCTAAAACATTACACAAGTACTTCTATTTATACTACATGTAATCTATGTCCTGTAGTCTTCAAAGACTAAGATATACGTGGCCCAATGATGTCCACATAAATCTTGCCTTATCTAGAAAGCTTGGAAATCTGCCAATCAGAAGATGCCATGTGTCATGTTGAAGCTGCACTCTAAGTAGAACTTCTGCTTGAGAATTTCTACTTAGCCATCTCGAATTTCTAAGTAGAACTTCTACTTAGAAATATTCTACTTGGTCATCTAGAATATTTAGTACTTTGAAAATATTCTGGTCTTCAACTTGAAACTTCAATGCACATCTTGAACTTGTGATATCTTCATGTCTTCTTTATTCTTCACCAAGCTCTTGAACATGGATCTTTATTACTGACATAAACTTGCTATCAATGTCCTGACACTTGATGCACTGGTCTGGTTCATAAGTGACTAGTCTTGATAGTGTTTTTGCTTCTTGAATAAATTACCATATCCAATTAGTAATGTGGCTTTCCAATATTTGCTTTCCTTCTTATTCACTTGAAATCAATTAGTCTTATTGATACTGATAGTTATGATCTTGATTCTTGGCTTTTCAAATCACTGAGGCATGAACAACTTTGACTTGAACTTCTCTCAATGATTTCTTCTTGGCTTGATCATAGTTAACATGTTGAATTGTATCAATTACATTGTCTTCATTTAGTGTTGATTTCTTTGTGACTTCTTGTTCTTGATTGTCTTCTGGTTAAGTATCTTTTCTTTTAGATGAGTTACATTAGTTATAGTGTTACAAGTTTACACACTCTGCCTTTCAATTACTTTCATTGACTCTTATAAAATATTGTATGTCTTGTGAAGATGCAAAGTTCATGTCCTGATCAAGACGTGTTCTATATACGTCTCTTCCCTCTAACAACCTGTGATGTTTCAAATGTTTTTTCTTTTGATGAAGAAATGCATCCTGAAGAGATACTCTTCTTTGTAAAAATGCCAAAATCTTCTCATATTTTAATCCTTCTTCAACTAGGATCAATCTTAATTGGAAACATAAATTTTAGGAAGAATATTGTGTATAATGTATTAAGATCTACAAAACAAATTGGTATAATATAACACTACAAAACTGATTAATATAAATAAATGCAGACTTATTGATTAGTTATCCAAATGTAATGTCAATTGTTATAGTCTCATTTTTGCTGATTATATTTATTGACTGTTTAGTTGTGTAGTTCCCAAATTCTTGTGTGTCTCTCCTAATATAAAAACAGATTGTTTGAAGAAAGAGACCGAACTTTGCTTCTACATACCTCTTCTTTCAGAGTATCAACATTTATAAAATGGTATTTCTTAAATGTATATATTTATCTTGATTTTGACTTGCAATTATCTCAGGAAGGTCGACATAAACCCCAATCTCTCAAATGAGCTTTTATTTTGACAGTTCACACTAATTTGTACAATTAAAAATTGGAAGAGAAAGATTCGATGTGTTAGAGGTCATGGCTATATTTTCTCAAAGACTATCAAAGGACGCTTAAGATCATTAAAGCTCTTGATACCTTTTGTAGGTGCTTTATACAATATAACGAAAAGAGAAAAACACAATGTACGGGAGATTAAATATTAGTTCATTCCACTTATGTCTTAATTATATCCTATAAGCGAGTGCTACTACTACCTCCGTCCTATCCATTTGTTTACATTTCAGAGAGAGTGTCTGACACGCATTTTAAGGTGTATATAAAATATAGTTCCGTAATTTATTTTTAAAATTTTATGATTTTGAATAAAAATTGAACGTTTAAATTTTTATTCAGAAAAAGAAAAATTTAAAAATAATTTATAGAAATATACTTTATATGCACCTTAAAATACGTGCTACTCTTACGGAAACGTAAACAAATGGCCGGGACGGAGGGAGTATATGTTAAGGCATCGATTCCCATCTACAACATAATATCCTTGTATATAACTAACTCATAGCACGTGCAAAGCACGTCTTACTTTTTACTTTTTTAATTTACTTATAATTTAGTTATATAATATTATAAATATTTCACCTTTGTAAATAACAAATTTTAGTATTAAATCTAAATTAATATGTTATTGGCAGGAATCGAACCTTCAACCTTTTTGTGTAACATCTTTTAGTATTAATTTTAAATTAATATGTTGTTGAGAGGATTTGAACTTTAGACCTCTGTATATAACAACCTTTATAACAACTTTTAGTATTGTATCCAACAGTTATCATCTATTTGAGCTACCGAGTTAACGATTATGAATGGAAGGGATAACCAAAACCAAACTACAAAATATAGTCCTTTTGCTTATTAGTATAGTATAGATAAGCATTAGGAGGATCTTACAATTTTTGATAGTATTGCAATATGGTCGACCAAAATGGTACGGATCGTTGAATTTTAAAATAGATATATGTGAATCGTTAGATCTAGTATCGAAAAGTTTAATTGATTTATAGTATGATAATATTCAAATACAGTAAATGTAGTGATCTAAACCAAATTTAAGTAGGTATTCTGAATTGAATAGAATTAGATTTAATATTAAAAAGTAAGTTTATTTGATTGGTAGTAGGATTAAGTTCAAATACGAAAAAGTAAATTTTAATAGTCTAAACCAAATATAAGTAGGTATTTTAAATTGAATAGAATTCTCCATATAAAAATTCGTAATTTAATTTTCTTTTCTTTTCAATTTCCAAGTAGTTTTAGTTGGATGATAATTGTTAAACCATCACTAAATTAAAGATTATTTTTTGATCTTTGTGTGGCCTGTAAAATCATATAAATCTGATTTTTAAAACTCAATATAGATCAAAAATAATATATTGATCGTGTTAAATGTAATAAATAATTACTCTTTATTTATTTATACTCAAATTTGATTATTTTTTCACTAAAATTCCAAATTTCAGAGTTCTTTATTTTTAAATAAAATATTAATACTTTTGTTAGATTTCGAAAAACTTTTGTTAATTAACATAATTTATATAATTATGAATTAAGCTAGATTATATATTACAAATACAGCCCATTTAGTATTTCCGTTCGATTATTAAAACAGAATCAAAATAGAAATGAAAGCCAAAACCACTATTTTGAATTTATTTTCTGTTTAATAATTTTCTATTTGATTTTCAATGTTTAGATTCGGTTTAAATTTTGTTTTCCACCTGGACAAATTCCCCTATGAGCATATTAATTACTTTATTTATCCATTTTAAAAATCGGAATAAAACCCCTCTTAACCCCAATCAACCCACCACACTTTCCTAATTCTCAAACCCCCCAAAAAACCCTAATTAGAAACATTCACCCCCAAATGCATCCCCAAAAGCCCACCCCATCCACAGACTCCGACCTGCCCCTCCTCGCCGCCATAAAAGTCAAAGCTTCCTCCCCACGCTACCGTCCCACCACTCCTCACGCCACCGACACTCCCACCACCGCCGCCCAACGCCGTATCGGCATCGCCGTTGATCTCTCCGACGAGTCCGCCTTCGCCGTCAAATGGTCCGTCCACCAGTACCTCCGTCCCGGAGACGCCGTCATTCTCCTCCACGTCCGTCCTACTTCCGTTCTCTACGGCGCTGACTGGGGGTCCGTTGACTTATCCGTTGACTCTGATGAACAGTTGAAGCAGAAGCTGGAAGATGAGTTTGATAATTTTACGACGACTAAGGCGGTTGATTTGTCGCAGCCGCTTGTCGATGCGAAGATTCCGTTTAAGATACATATTGTAAAGGATCATGATATGAGGGAGAGGTTGTGTTTGGAAGTTGAGAGGTTAGGGTTGAGTGCGGTTATTATGGGGAGTCGAGGGTTTGGTGCCACCAAAGGAGGGAGTAATGACAGGTTGGGGAGTGTTAGTGATTATTGCGTTCGGCATTGTGTTTGTCCGGTTGTTGTTGTTAGGTATCCCGATGAGAAGGATGCCAATGTAGGTGATGCTGATGCTGGTAAGAAGAAGGAAGTGGTGGTGAAGAATGAGGAGGCGGAAAATCACGATGCTGTTAAGGATGACAAAGGGAAAAAAGGTTGTTAACTTAGTAATTGAATTGTTGTTGTTGTTGTTGTTGCTTTGTTGGATTGATCATGTGATTTATTATGCAAATGCTAGTTAGTTTGTAATTGCTTAATAGATTGTTAAATCTATTAAGAAATCTATTATGTGAAATGAAATGAAAGCTTTTACGTCATTGAGAGGGTTAGAAATTTATCAAGCTGTTTTAGATTTTTGGTATGTTAAATATTGAATGTTGGATGAGCTTATGCAATTTAGCAGTGTATTTGATTGGTCACTTCAGATTTCATGTTGTGTGATACTTTGAGTTCATTTTTTGAAAAAAACTTCCCAATATTAGAAGACCATTTTGTGTAGTGTAATAGTGTATGTGC
Organism: Saposhnikovia divaricata; assembly: GCA_036435485.1. Lineage (NCBI taxonomy): Eukaryota > Viridiplantae > Streptophyta > Magnoliopsida > Apiales > Apiaceae > Saposhnikovia > Saposhnikovia divaricata. Next base: position 56,786,880 of record CM071597.1, on the reverse strand, counting down.
TACCGTGAGTTGAAAATTTAATGAAAGATTTTATAGTATTAGCGCTTTGATATGAAAGATGTTCTGCCATCTTTGATAATGCAACACAACTCAGACGCTCTTTTCTTAAGTGAGACTTTATTACTTTTATATTTTTAAGTTGGGTGGACATTTGTTCTATCTATTGTGCTATGAAATTGACCTCCTTTGAAAATGATCTTTATGGCATTGTACTATGTGTTTTATTGCAGATGCTTAAAAGAACCTTGTTCTATTGCAGATACGGAAAGCAGGTAATGTATTTTAGACTTAGTTTTGTGAATATTTGTTCTTCATAGATCCTGTTCTTGAAGTTTGTATAAGATTTTCTATACCATTCTTTGTATCCGTGGATTTTTCCATAAAGATTTTGAACTTCGATTGTTGCTTGCTCTTTTTAAATGCAAATCAGTCTGATGTTTGCTTCTGTGTGTTTCTTTTCCTGCAGATAGCCTAGCAGATATTGCAGGCTAGAGACTTTTAAGAAGATGTTGCAGAGTTAACTAGTACCTGCTTTGTTAATTTGAGTGGTGGTTCTCTGCTTGCCTCATGTTTTTATTGCTACCAGCAGCATTATCCAGAACATTCGACCAATCTTGCATGATAACAAACATTGCCTAATTTATTTTGTTCTATCTTCTGTTCTGATGATATATGCATTCAAATATGAATTGTCTCCTCTAGGGTTGGTCATGTTAAATTATGTATGCTTTCTGCCCTTGTATTTGCATGTACTTGTTGCAAAATGTGTTCTTCCAAATTTATTGTTTTTTTAGATCTTCCAAATGATTTCGGCAGGAGATTTTAACTAATATAGTCCGATCCTTCGTTAAAGAAATTTATTCTCTCCATTAAAAATAGGATGGTTCTATATATGTTGTTCGTTGGATGCCTAGGAATATCATCCAATCAAGATATCACATTAGTTATTGCTTCGTCTCAAAGGGAATTGTATTCCCGAATTTGTCTTTTTGCCATTTGAGATGGAGATGGGGAATTGGCTGGGCATCTTACAAGAATAGAGAATATTGGAAAAGAATATATGCTCTGCCATACCTACATGGATTTCAATTTTTGAATTAGGCATGGATTTAAATGTATGAAATGTTAAAGTGGAGCATTCATATATCTATATTTTATAACATATTAGTGAACTTGGTGGCTTTTGTAATTCAACTAGAATAGTGGCAGTGCAAGGTTTGCGAAAAACACTGTTTCTTTTAGACTTCTAGTGTTGAATAAATATTTGGTAAAAGATTTGATTCATTTTGATCATGTGAAGTCTTTCATAGAATTTCAAAATTGTGAAGTCTTTTATAGAATTTTCCTACTTTTGGGGAAAATTGTGAAGGCTTTCGGAGAATTTTTGCGAAGAATAGTATTAGAGGTACAAAATTGGTTATAAAAAATTGTCATTGGGATATGAGTGCGGAAAATAGTGCTAGTGGTACAAATGTATTGTTTCTTATTTAAAATGTGACTATCTTACTTTATAAATGTTGTTTGATTATTTACATAGTTTATGATTATTTACATAGTTTAGTACGCGACTATCCTACTTTATAAATGTCGTTTGACTATTTTCACAGTTTAATTTAATTATTTACATAATTAAATATAATTTATATCTTTTTCAAAATTAAATATTAAAGCTGCAGTATATTTTTATACAAAAAGCAATCTAAAACAAGTTACAAACTACTGTACATGCTCAATGCATTTAAACTTTAAAGTTATTATTTGTAATTTTGTATGTACATATATGTTAGAAGTCGAACAAAATGTGAGAAGAACCAGAGATTCTTAAGAAAGAATGTTGGGTAGCAAAACACACCTACAAATTTGCGTTTGAACTTGACGTTACCAGCTTACCATCGTTGAAGCTCAAATTGGCAACGCATTCAGGAACTAACAAATAGTATAATAAACCAATCTCCGATCTGGATTCATATCGGAGAAGCCGGAACTGGAGGCATTTGCGGCAGAAAGTTAATCGGTGATGTATGTATGTAAAATTTTCTGCCGGTGTGTGTATGTACATTGCTGTTTGGCTTGTTAAAAATTTCTTAATTGTGTTTGTTGTTAGTTGCTGAAATTGAGTCACTAATAATGGTAGCCGGTCACTAACAAACGATTGTTACCAGCATACCGTATTGTAGAAACTTTTCGCGGTATGTAAACAGATGGACCTTCCCTGTTGTCACACCAAAAACTCCGTATAGAAAAACTATATTATATGTGTACCGCAAAAAATTCCTGCAGTATGTATTTTCCTAACATATGTTGGCAATCGATTGCCCCTGACTGGAACTCACTAACAATTACTGGCTAATTGTGTTACTGATTACTCCTCAAAGCCGAAACTACTTCAACTTTTCTTGTTCATTTCATTGTATACTATCAACGATGATAGAATTTTTCAACTCTAGAAATCTATTGGTGATCTATCCTCTATATATTAATTCCGTTAACCGTAGGAATGTAATGTAGGTTTGATAGTTGACAGAGTAATTGCTTTAGGAAGAACCCTTTTAAAAGTCTCTTTGCTCATAACATTGAAGTTTGGAAGGTGAAGCGTTGTTGCACTACTCACCATTAGAACTACAAATGACTTGTCTAGTTGTCTGGAATGCGGTCCAGATATATTTGATCACACGATAGCTAAATTTCAAACATCTACTACTCTTTAAAGATAAGAAGTTAGTTGCAAAAGATGCTTCATGTAAATGTTCCTTCTCATTGCCTAAACAAGTAAATGTTTATATGTACACTTTGTTACCCGAACTCGTCTGAAAGTGTCCAACATGGATACGTATCCAAGTGTCGGACTCGTAAATATTTTGAAAAGAAATACATGTTTTTGGCCTTTTAAATTCATATTCGAGTGTCATACCGATGTCCGAGTGTCCCCCCGTACCCCTTAGCAGATCTGCCCCTGATCCGGATATGGTTCAACAAATCCTTGCCTAGAAAGTACTGACCTACTTATGCAGCTAGTCGGCTACTCTTTTCATATGTTACAAGTATTATAGGCAACTCATCATCTATGTGGTCAATTGGACAATTTACCCATTCTTGATTTCAACTATTCCGATTCAACGTTGTGAATTACTATCTATGATAATTATTTACAGTCGATATCTACCTTAGTATAGTAAAAGTACAAATGAACAATGAGACATTAACGCTACTGTTTTGTTGCACAATATTTGATTCAACTCTTTTGGTGAAGAATATAGGCTGGCTTCTTGAATGAATTCTTTCATGCCCCTTCTCTCTGGGAAAAATCCAGGTTGCTTGGGATCAGGTAGAGCAATTTTACTATTCAGCATCACAACTACATGTTACATTTTTGGCCAATCTATCGAATTTTGTTGAATGCACAATTTTCCATTTGTAATACGTCGTCCACTTCATGATTACTGATTGGCCCATTCAATTTTCTCTGGGAAAAAACTGAGTTCGAACCCACTCTATGCGACTATGCTGATACAGTTATAGTACCATCTCTAGCGGTTTAATTTCTTCTTATCATGTCAACTGCACATGAGGTCGTTATGATAGAGAATGACAAACTGATCATACAAAATTACGCTAGGGCCTTCTTGATTGGCTCATTTCCTTTTAAAATTTTATGGCAGCAGTAGCGTGAGATCTATATAAAAGAACAAACTGATGGCAGTGTAAAAATATGGTACCTATACATGTTAAGAGTTGGCTTTCTATAATTGCTAGTTTTTTTCAAGTCTAAAATTAAGGTTGACATCCACAAGTTATATTTAACTGTCCCGCCAAGTGGCCCTCAAGTCCAGTGCCTTGAGTGGTCTATGCATTACTGATTATACCCTCGATAGAAAATTACTGAATAAAAGAAAATCTGGATTACAATTATGATTAACAAAAACATGTTCTTCTTTATTTATCCGTTAAATGGAATGACATGGTTAAGTAGTTATTTGAAACATTATGCAGTACAATCCCCAAACTGAAGTGTAAATTAATATTTTCAGGGTAAAGAAGATTATCTTGTAATTATAGATTAATTCTAATCAGAGTAATAGATGATTTTTAATCAAAAGCAAAAAGAAGGAATGGATGATTTTCCTGTTAAGATTTCGTCAGCACTCTACAACTACTGAAAACATTGCGATACAGTTCTTTAATTTATTAGGAAAATTATAAGGTTTTGCATCAATAGATCGACTACCAGTACCATTATAGGCATAATTCAAACTCTAGAATGCTAGAATTTTACTAGACTGTCATTGATAAAGTCGGATCATCCCACTTTCTTCAGATTACACCGCAGTAGATGTAGTGATTTACTATTCATACTCATACCGTAGAATATTTGATTTTAATATATGGTATAGTATTTGCCCTTGTACAAAAGAAATACTTAGCACTATCGTGGTGCAATAGTTGTAATACTATATTCATTTGATGCAGATAATGTATGCTTGCTTGATGAATAATCTCTTTTATGCTGTTTTCTCTCTGTAAAGAATCCAGGTTTCTTGGGAATAGGCAGTGCAATTTTACTATTCAACATCATAACCACATATGACATGTCAGGTCTGTCTTCCGGATATTCTTGAACACAAAGTAATCCAATTTGCATAACTCGAAACACTTCTTGTTGATTACTTGGCTCCAAGATTGTCATGTCGACCAATTCCTTAAACTTGTCTTCGTTAAAACATCTCCATGCCTGATAGTTTTCATATTAGAGATATAAGCATGCCCATACTTAGGAGTTAGGATAAATGTCTGTTGCACTTACATGTCCCAGAAGGTTGAGATTGTGATCTGGATGCTCAAAACATCTGTTTCTCTCTCCACTTAATATTTCTAATACTAAGACACCGAAACTATAAACATCAGATTTTGTTGAGAATAGTCCATCAATAGCATACTCCGGAGACATGTAACCACTGTTGCACATAAAAAGAACATTTTAGTTATGTGTAAAGAAGTAGAAATTAATTGCAGTACTGAACAAAATCGTACTAAGTTCCAACAACTCTTGTCGTATTTGCTTCCGTTTGGCTTCCTCCAAAACTTCTTGCCATGCCAAAGTCCGATATTTTTGGATTCATATCAAGATCAAGTAAAACATTGCTAGCTTTAAGATCTCTGTGGATAATTCTTAGTTTGGAGTCCTGATGAAGATACAGAAGTCCCCTTCCAACACCATTTATGATAATGTAGTAACTTTGCCAATCTGCTAAGCTTCTTTTTTCTTTATCTAACATTTTTTTCATCAAAATTAGTTTAAAACTTAAAATCGCTCTGCTTATTAATAAATATAGAAGATCAATCTTCAGTAAATATCTGGATAACACTAATTTTGTTAGAAGATAATAAAAGTTAAGAAAAAAAAATATCAATTAGATGAGGGATATACCGAATATTAAAGAATCTAGACTTTTGTTGGGCATGTATTCATAAATCAATATCCTTTCCTGTTCCTCAATGCAATAACCAAGAAGCGAGACTAGATTTCTGTGCTGAAGTTTAGCAATCAATGAAAGTTCGTTCTTGAATTCATCTATTCCTTGTCTTGAACTGTCTGACAGCCTTTTCACAGCTATTAGACGCCCATCCTCTAGCATAGCCTGCAAATCAATCATCTTAATAGTTCCATTTTCTGTTTTCAAAGGGTGGACATTGTTCTTTCTTTCCTTATCACCTTTATGATGCTATCTTACTATTTTAATTATATTCTGAAGTTATGCAGATGCCAGATTGTCTAAAAGTTTCGTGAATCATTTTATTTTCTATGAGACAACTCATGCGTAACAGGGTAACGAGAAACATTCATATTGTTTGCAACATGCTGCATATTAGTACTTGAATTTACTACACATTACAACAATACATTGTGACTTCAATCCACTAGTACTATGAATATAAAGAAGAAACATATGAGTAAGTTCAGATCAAATAACCAAATATATACTGTATTAAATGGATATGATATATAATACAATTTCATAATTTGTTTTAGGTGGGATGGTGCTTTTAGCATGGACCAATCTTATTATTGTGCAAATGTTACTGACCTTGTAAACAGGTCCAAAGCCCCCTTCTCCAATCTTATTATTGTCGGAAAAGTTACTGGTGGCATTAGCAACTTTTCTGAAGTCAAATAACGGTAACTCCAAATTTTCTTCTTCTTTTGAACTAAACCTTCCTGCAAAATAAGAACAAACTTATAGCAAATGGTGATCTAGTATTGGAAACGTTTAACAGCATACTCTTAAATTCTGAAGAAATAGCTCAAACGGGTCTATTTTGAATTAATTCAGTACTTCCAAGTTCTACTGAAGAATTAAATGATCAAAAACTTGCCTTTTCTTTTTAGCTTTCTCTTCTTAAACAGATGCAGGAGGATCAAGGCTGACACCGCTATTAATGGTACTGTAATTGATATAGATAATATTTGCTTCACTCTGGATCTCTTGCTTTCATCTGTAGCAAACCAAAATTAAGGTAGTATTTCTGACATAGTGACATTCTACTTAGATTTAAGTGCATAATTAAAAGAATTTGAACCAATAAGACAGGTAAGGTAGTTGAACCGGGAAGAGGGGTAAATTTTTTGAACTTTAAAAGAAGTATCCTAGTGGATACTTCTATTTTCTCGGTAACAAGAGATTGGGAGTTGGAGCCTCCGGGGAGGCATGTGTATGAGTATCTGGGTAAGGGTCCATGCTAAAACCCTGGTTACCTTTATAAAGAAAAGACTAAAGATTCTTTGACTATGTGAATAATTGTCTTACCCAAATCAGATGATGGCATTCTCACATATATACTTTGCGCATCTTCTGTGTAGCCCTTAATGTCCATCAATTCCCCAAACCATAGCAAGCACCCACTTCCACCATTTTCGACGTTTATATTTGAATAAGCTGTACAATTGCAATTCTTCAAGCACATACTTTTACAATCTTTGAGACTCATGCTCAAATTGTACCATGACTGTCGCGTGTCCGGCAATTTCACTCCCATATACTTGATAAAACCATCTCCATGTCCACAATCCAATGGATTTATACGAACACACCCGTCTGTCCAGTCGGCTGCTTCCCATTTTTCAGGAATTTTTGGTTTAAACCCTCTCAAACATGCACATTTTGGAGAGCTGTTAACGTCACAAGTAGCATACGGACCACAAGGTGCATATCGATCACAGTCATTAACCAGTATACTCAGATAAGTTGTCCATTCTTGCTTCTGATAATTCCATATTAGGCGCTGTCGACTACCATTTGGATCCAGTACTAACCTTGTGACAGGTGTAGTGGAACTTCGATTGTAAAGTTGAAATGCATAATAGATCTCGCTCTGCTCAATAAAAAATTCATTTACGTAAATCCTGTTTGCTTTTGGTACTGCATCACCACTAAACCGATTACCGACCCATGGTCCAGTCCTAGCTTGTAGTTCTGAACCTTTCCACACCAGCATCTGCGGGTAACCATGCATATCCATTCGGTGTATATAACTTCCTGGAGACGGATCATCAACACTTTTCCACGATGTGTAATACCATTGTCGCCCTGTTACCAAATCCTTTCCAAATTTCATGCCTGGCAACATAGTATCTCCAGGATAGTCAAAGCTCTGCCAAACAAAATTTTCTGGGCCACCTTCTTGCTCGTCCCTGAACACAAGATTTCCTGTATCCAAGAGCTGTGCCACAGGATTGTTCACACTTGTTGAATAATTTGATGACCAAATTATGGTATTGCTTGCATTAGCAAATAACATAATTGCCTTATTATCGATCCTTAACATCCCAGAAGTGTTATTCAACGGTGTATCTCTGTTAGCCACCCATACAATTGCCCCTAATGATTTCTTCTTGAACCATATACCCACGTACCGTTTTGTACTACTACCAGGGCTAAAAAATCCCAGTTCAAATTCGTTGTTTGCTGATACAATTGTATCACCATCTCTAATTGTTTGATTTCTTCTCAAGACATCTACAGCGGAGGTGTTTGTTAAAATGGATAGTAACGAAATGGTAAAAAAGATATTTACAGCGGTGCTTGCCATCATTTTGTTTTCTTGATACCCCTCGCTAAGAATTCGATCTATTTAATGGAAGTAAGAAAGAAGGAAATGGTTTTATTTGCTTGATTGATGGAAATTCCTGGACATAGCTAGCAACTTTGGTCGAGTTGTGTTTTAAGTGGAAACGGGAGTTGGGTACTTCATAATTACTAATTTCGAAAAGTCTAAATCCTGTTGAAAAGTCTGATTATTAAAGAATGAAACGCAGGGCTCCTGCTTCTTGGCATTTTCAACAGTGAAAGAGTCAATATTTTCGTCTTTGAAAACGAGGTTGATGTGAATGGAGTCTTCATTATTGATTCCACCAACATGTCTCGCAAGCCAGGCCCCAGGGTGCAGAATTGAAAACTCTTTATGTTTCTATTTTCTTCCGGAGAACAGATGCAGACTTTAATAAATATTTTCTTGAAGAAGTAAAATAGAACTGGATTTACAATCAGTGCGCAACCAAAGACAAATAGAAAATAGAGCAATTTTTCTTTTGTTCTATGTTGAGAATTGGAATTGGTAAAATAGATTGGGGTGGGGTGGGGTGGGGTGGGGTGGGGTGGGGGGGTTGTCAGGCTCACTGAGGAATCTTAGGGGAAAGGGGGCTTAACAGCTTTCATGAATGTAATTCCTTAGTATTATTGAAGTCACTACTCACTAGTTTTTTTCGATTGACAGTTTTTGCCTGTGCTAAATGCAGTTGATGTCCGAACATTCAAGAAAGGCTGTGTTTGCATGTGTTTGCTGTGTTTGTCATAAATGTTCAAATTAGTTCAAATGATTTTCAGCTCCAAAGGTGTTTTTGACTGTTTCAGATGCAAAGGCACGTACTCAAGTGTCGATCGAGTCCTCAAGGCTTAGCATACGATTGCATATATGCAGGAGTATATTCAAGAAGTGTATGTAATAATATTTGACTAATGTCTTCTTATCTTAACCTGTTTTACTAGATAGTAACCACATCGTGTAGATAGCTTCAGATCTATTGCACAAATTTTGGTACATATGCAGGTTCCTCTTGTATCTAGTGATGATAAGTCGGCTATAAAATTCATTCAGAATCTCCACTTAAGAATGGCGCGCGAAGGGTCTGATCTTGATTTGTAACTGTCAGTTCCAGTTTGCTCAGCAAATTTGTCAACTGTGGAACATATATGATGGTCTTTAATCTCTATATTTTTTTTATCTAAGTATCCGTTTACTCCCTGCTGATTGTTCTTATCGTAATCCGCCTTCTGTTGCTACTGAAACTAATTTCAGATCAAGGACTGTGCTGGGAATCGCCGTGGAAAGTTTGCCCCGTATACAATGCTCCTAGTTATACTTTTTATGTGTACTGTTTAATAGCATATTAAATGTGCTGATTTTAAGTAGGAAGTCCATATTTTCGGTGGTCATTGTTCATTAAAAGGCTACGGAAGTTCACATATTCTACCGAATTGTTTTTGGGTAAATAACATATCATCCTCCCACCCGATGATTATAAAGACTAACTTCAAATGAGAAAAAGATCATTGGCAAATGAAAGGCATTGCATTGCTAGAAGACTTCTTCGTCTCCAACATGATTCAGGACCATGAATCTTTTACGAAGATCTCAAAACTATTAATATTCTACTCGGTTGGCGAGATGAACCCAAAAGGTCGAAGATTTTGGCATGTCTTAAATATGTGAAAGTGTATGCGGAACTACAACTAAAGCAGCTAGAACTAGCAGCGCATATCTGACTTCACAGTAATGTCCCTGAACTAGAACTGTGTTTGCTTTTATAGGTTATATTTATCAGTTACACTCCAGCATCAACTAATTATTGCAAGTCTTTATAGCAGTACTGGGGACTGCTTGATCTCCTTGTGTTGGCAAACAAAGGGACCGGTAAAGTCTAATGTTGAATCATCTAATACTATGATGATGGTTAACTCTATATGTAATGTAACTGATTTGGCTTGATGAATGCATTCCCATTACGCTGAATGAATGAAAAATTCCTCATGTAACTTGAGTTTTATAATGCTGATAAAAAAAAAAAAAAAAAAAAGTTCAGGTTACATTGTAGTCACCACACGGTGAAGAAAATGGATTCATCATATATACACAATCAACAAAAAACTAGTAGTATTATGTTCACCGACCTTTTTCTATATGGATCACTAGAATGTAAAAGCTCTAATCATAATTTACATTTTTAATAGAGATAAACAATAACTAATGTTTATCTGGGAGCCATAGTAGTGACACTTAAATAGTTGGATGAAGATGACTGAAGCAGGCTTGATGATGAGTCGCCTTCGTGCAATTTCCTCTCGGTAAAAAATCCAGGTTCTTTCGGCTGAGGCAGGGGAATCTCACTAGTTAGCATTAGTACCACAGTTGCCATGGTTGGCCTATCTGCTGGATATTGTTGCACGCATAACAACCCTATCTGGATTGTTCGATACACTTCAGTTCGATGTTCATGGCTTGAATCTTCAATAACCTCATCTACTAGGTCCAAAACTTTCCCATTTGTATAGATTCTCCATGCCTAAACAATTTGGTGACACAAGCATAATTATTCAACCATCACATGAAGATAATTAAGAAACTTCCAATATAGTGGCCTAGGAACTTACATGTCCAAGAAGGTTAAGATTGTGATCAGGATGAGTAAAATTTCTGTTTCTCTTCCCACTCACTATCTCCAATAGCAACACCCCAAAACTATAGACATCTGATTTCACTGAAAAAATGCCATCAATTGCATACTCCGGGGACATGTAACCACTGCAAGAACATATTGGATCACATATCATATTTTGACTGATAGAAGCACCATTATTAATGAATTATAGGGATTCTTACTATGTTCCAACCACTCTAGTTGTGTTAGTAGCTCCGGTTTCAGTCTCTCCACAGATCCTTGCCATGCCAAAATCTGAAATTTTTGGGTTCATCTCGTGATCGAGTAAAATATTGCTGGCTTTGAGATCCCTATGAATGATCCGCAATCTAGAATCCTGATGAAGATAAAGAAGTCCCCTTGCGATGCCCTTTATGATGCTAAAGCGTATAGGCCAGTCAAGTGCCTTGCTTTGTTTTTGATCTGTTTACAAGATTATCAAAGTTAATCCATAATTCAAAATAAGGTGGATAACTTACTAGTTGAGTATCTGATCTGAAAAGGAAGAAGGTAACATTATTGAACAACAAACAAGTACCAAAGATGAACGAGTCCAAGCCTTTATTAGGCATGTATTCATACACCAACATTCTTTCTCCTTCCTCCACAGAACAGCCAAGAAGCTTCACAAGATTTCGGTGCTGAAGTTGAGCAATGCATGAAACTTCATTCTTAAACTCTTTCAACCCTTGTCTTGAATCCTTTGAGAGCCTCTTTACAGCTATTTCTTTTCTCTCGTCAAGCATACCCTATAAGGTATCAGTGTGAACGTGTCATATATTGCAAGGGATATGAATGAAATATATTCTGTCGCAACTCACTCAAATAAAGAAGCAAGACCATGGACCATTAGTGATAATAATGCATCAACAAACTTCTCATAATGCTTTAAAGGGATATAACTATTACAATGTTTAACAGCTGCATTCAACTCATTAAGTTTATATCACTATTTGTGGAGTGCAAAAAGCATTTCATCAGTAGGTGATATATGAGCATGTAATTGGCCTAAACTCAGACACAGGTAGATTTCAACATTTTTTTTTTGCTAAATAAGATTTCAACAAATGTCCTAGATCATGTGCAGCAGCGTGTTACCTTGTAAACAATGCCAAAACCACCTTCTCCAAGCTTAGAGTTTGCCGAGAAGCCATTGGTGGCATTAGCTAAGGTTGTAAAATCAAATAATGGTAACTCCAAATCCTCATCATCGTTTGTATATCCCCCATCATTTTCAGAATACAGCTTTGTTGTTCCTTCAATTTCCAAATCAAAAGATATAGAGTAAGAACTAAGGAAAAAATTGTGAAAAACCCTAGGATATGCTAGATTATTGAATTACCTTCTGTCCGCTGCTTCTTGTTCTTCCTGATTACCCAAAGGCATATGCCAAGCATCAATGTTACAGCCAACAGAATAGGTATGGTTATGAACCTTATTTTGGATCTCTTCTTTTTAGCTGCTTATGTAGCCAGAAAATAATTTCAGTTCACTAGTTGCGAAAAAAAGGGAATTTTACAAAACCTGATATAAGTAAAATCACCACATAAGGTGAAGGCAGAATAAGTTTACCTAGTTCAGAAGCAGCCATTCTTACATATAAATCTTGTCCATTTTCTTTATGCTCCCTAATGTCAATCAGCTCATTAAACCACAACAAGCATCCACTTCCACTCCCTCTAACATCTGTATTTGAATAGGCTGAACACGAGCAATTCTTTAAGCACTCCCGCTCACATTCATCAAGACTCATATTCCTATCAAACCAAGAACGCTGAGTATCCGGTATCTTCACCCCCGAATGCTTAACAAATCCCTCTCCATCCGCACAAGTCAATTGTACTTTCCTTACACATCCACTAGACCAATCTGCAACATCCCACTCTTGTTGATTTTTTGGCTGAAATCCATGTAAGCACTCGCACGCAGGAGAATTGTTAATGTTACAAGTCCCATAAGCGCCACACAATGCGTAGCGATCACAATCATCCATTTGAACCGTAAGGTAAAGTTGCCAAATTTGAAGTTTTTCAATCCATATCCATCTTTGAATGTAACCAAGTGGATGCAATATCATCCTCATAAGGACAGAACCATTAACAAGTTCATAATGATAATACAACTCCTTATCATTAAAAACAAAATCAAACTTATAAATCGGATTTGGTTTCAAATTAGGCATACCACTAAAACGAACACCATTCCAAGGTCCAGCGCGAAAATGTATAGCAGAACCTTTCCTCAATATTAGCTGCGGAAAACCATTACGATCAATATGATTCGTATACTCACCCGGAGCTGGATCATCCTCACTTATCCAAGAACTGTGGTACCTCTCAAGCCCTGTTTCCAGATTCCAACCAAATTTACTCCCTGGTAAGAAACTGTTTCCAGGCTTATCAAAACTTTCCCACAAATACTTTTCAGGGTCACTGTCATTTTCGTCTCTAATAACAAGATTCCCGGAATCCAACAGCTGCATCACGGGATTCTTTGAAAATCGCGAGATATTCGATGACCAAACTTCATGATCAGAACCATCAAAAATAACAAGATTGCCTTTGCTGTTGAGTTTAAAAAGACCAGAAGTAGTATTAAGAGGAGCTTCTCTATTGGCAATCCATACAATAGTCTTGATTGATATCTTCTTGTACCATATCCCCACGTATCGATTTGTGGAGTTACCAGGATTAATGAAGCCTAGCTCAAAATGACCACCTGATGAAACGATGGTGCTTCCATCTCTAATAGTGTGATTGGCTCTTATAGTGTCTTCTACTGACAAACAACACAAAAACATGGAGAAAAACAGAATAATAAAAACAGTCCTGGTAACAACTTCCATCAACTTTGGTTTCAGTTGGCTGAATGAATTGTTAAGAAAGATGTGTGCGTGTGTGTGTGTGTGAGAGAGAGAGAGAGATGGTGAGGTGTGAAGAGAAATGAGGGGGTGACAAGTAGAAACATGAGACTAAAGTGCAGTAATGAGAAGATAAGTGTCATTTTAGATTGTAGTAGTAGTAGGTATACATGGTCACGGTTCGTGAACCGCCGGTTCCGGTTCGTGAATCGTCGGTTCCGGTTTTTAAAAATCTTGAACCGGAACCTAAACCTTAACAGGATATAAATCGCCGATTCCGGTTCAGACGGTTCAGGTTCAGGGTTTGACCCGGTTTTGACCCGGTTCCGGTTCCGGTTTGAACCTTATATATACATTGTACTTGATACGTTTTTTTTCGAAATACGATAAGTTTTTCTGAATTTGGATGGAATGAATTATAATTTAGAATTATTGTAATGCTAAGTAATTTTTTAAAATTTGTAAGATGCAAATCGTTTTAAAAGTTCAAGGATATAATAGTTTCATTTTTATTAAGTGGTACTTTCACGTACAACAATCAATAAAATTTATTACAATAATTTTTTTATTAAAACATTAGTAAATATATTACAATAAATTTTAAATGTTTTACAAGAATACAACAAACAATAAAATTTATTACAATAATTTTTATAATCTATACTACATTAATACATAGCCAGTCATTACTAACGGTTAACCACCGGTTCGAACCGCCGGTTCGAACCGCCGGTTCACCGGTTTCAATACATACAAACCTGAACCTGAACCTTTAAAATAAATAAACCGGCGGTTTAGGGCCGGTTCCGATTCGGGCCGATTTTGACCGGTTTTGATCCGGTCCGGTCCGGTCCGATTTTCCGGTTCCGGTTCCGATTTGGCCATGTATAGTAGTAGGTAACTTGTTGGGGGGAACTTTAACGATGTCGTAAAATAATGAGCATGTTAAAAAGTTGATGGTTGCACCGTTTCCTTTGAAATTTGTGTGGACTTTTAGGTTTTGGCTTTTGGTTGTTTAAGATGAAAAGAAAGGGTGACAAATATTGTGGACCATTTTAGAACGAGGACAAGTGAAAGACGCGGCCGTCATAATTGAGGCACCGGTGAGTCGTACTGGCAAGGGAATAATGAATGCGATTTTTACTACTATGTCTCTAAAAACTGTTCCTATTTTTTTTGGACATGTTTGCCAATCCACACTTTTAATCGTTAATATTTTTAATTTTATATTAGTTTTAAATATAAGAATTTCACTGTATTAAAGTACTCATAAATACGAATCCAACAAGATCACTCATGACTATATTTGGTTTTATAGATTAGACGTAAATTAATAATTTGTCTCATGTTATGAACAGTCCCGACATATCAAACGGGAGAAGCATATTGAGACGGAGGGAGTACTAAAGTTTATATTTAGGTGTGATAATTTATGTAACGCAATTTTGCAATAAAAAAAATATCACTCTTAACAGTTTTAAATCATGTACACAGCAAAACTTGACGTATTTTTATTGCCCCGAATTCGATTCTTGCTTATTTCCAAAATTGGTAAGACATATAAATATAAACCTGATTATTAAAAAAAAAATATAGGTACACAGCACGACATCAAAATATACTAAATTATTTAAAGCAGATGTTTATTATTTCTTATATTCACATATGTATTACACGTTTAAAAGTCATGTTGCAACATTTAAATTAATAATTTGAAGCTCAATATGAATAGAAAACAAAAGAGGGGGGGGGGGGCAACAAGAGGCTAGAGAGCCGTGACAGTTTTGGTGTGTGATAGGGGAAAAGTCTTTTGAGTCCTCTCCTTGTCAAGTTGCCTTTAATATTATTAATGCTGGGATTTGTTTTGGATACTACTTCCTAGTTCCAACCACTACTACTATTTTGTGGTGGCCCAGGTTGTGGTTGTGGGGCATGTAAAATCAATGTGAATAGATGGAAGGATCGATTTTTCCCTAGGTTGGTTTGGATCGAGTCAAACACGAAGACTCTCTGGTCAGCATTCAGGATTTCAAACTTCTAACATTCCTCTTTATTTTTCTAAATTTGTTGGCCCCAAACATTCATGATACGATTATCTACATTTTCCCTGACATTTCAAGTAGTAAATGTTATTCCTTCCGTCATAATTTATTCATCTTGTCAAATTTTTTATAATTAAACTGATTCAATTTTTCTTTCTCAAAAAAATTGATTCAATTTTGATTATAACTTAAAATTAATTCTTTCATTATTTTAAAAAATTGAAAAATACATATTAAAATAAATTACATTCAAATAAATAAAATTTATATAATTGTTTTAATAATATTTTATGAATTTTTTTTATTATAATTTGATCAATTTGATCATATAAAATCAAACAAAACATATAAATTAGAACAAAAGGGTTATAGTTAGACCTGGCAAATCGGATAATTGGATCGGTTTTTGATTGGATCCAATTCGGTTCGGATTAATTTTTGGTTTTAATATATTCGGATATAATTCGGATCGGATCTAATTCAGTTCGGGTCTAGAATCAATTTTACAAAATTTTAATTGATTTCGGTTCGGTTTGGGTCTAGTTTCGAATCGGGTCGATTTCAGATTAAAATCGGATAAATTTCGGTTTAAGATCTAATAGAATTCGGTCCAGATCTTTTCGGATTGGATTTTTTCGGATCGAAAAAATTGGTTTCAATTATGTTGTATTAATTTTAAATTATCATTGACACTAAATAAATGTCAATAATAAGTTTATAGAAGTATAGTTATAACACGAAAATAAATACTCAATTGAGTAATATAAAACTTGATTATTTTTTGAGTATTTAATATTATTTTTTCTAGTCTCTACTTAGACCAGTAATAGAAAATAATATTTTTTCTTAATGTATAATATTATAATTTTAGCAATATAATATTTATTACATTATACATTACCCATTTATTTTTAAAGAATGGGCTATATTTACCTTTATTTTCACTTCTCACAAATTTAAAAGTTAATTTTGGTTTTTTAAATTTTGTCATTATGGAATACATACTATACCATATATAATTTGATTATACATACATGCAATATTGCTCGATGTTTCCAGCAAAAGCCGAAAAATATATAATACTTTTTTTAAAAACAATTAATTGATTTACATATCTTAATTCAACTTTCAAGCATATTCAATTATACGTGACGATTTTTAATCTAAATCTTTATTTTGTCTTTTAAAGGTTTTAAAAGTGATTAAGATTTTTTTAGGTGGTTGTAAATGAATATATTATTATAATTAATAAGTCTCATTTAATCATTTATATTACTAAATGGATTTTATTTCATAATCAATTTAAAAAACGATTTTCAATTAGTTGAGAAATAGACTTGTAGAATAATTTTTTATTTAATAAAAAATTGTTCAAAAATTATTTTTCTGATTTTTATTTTGTTTGACAAGAATCTTGACGGGATGGGTTGGTACACATATTAGGATCATTATTTAATAATGAGCAGTAGTTATTAGTTAGGGTGAAAAACCAAAATACCCACATTTTATTTCCATCTGCCCAAAATACCTACATTCAGATTCGTCCACCCTTTTTACCCACGGGCCACGCATTTTGGACATGCGTATAGGGTATACGCATTTCAAATTTGGGTGGCCTTAGACCACGCATGTTTTGGCTGCGTGGAGTGTGTAAAATTGAGAGAGTGAGCTTGTGGAACAGTACACATGTTCAACATGCGTATTGCCCACTGTTCATCTTCCCCTTCGTTTGTCGGCGATAACGCTTTTCGATCAAGTTTTCGACCACAAATTTCAACCCTTTCCAGCAATCTTTCATTAGCATATTATATACCAAACTGATCGTCTTGTTCTCCTCTACAAGCCTATACCAATAGTTTTCCATTTGTTTTGCCGGATTTAAAAGGCCCAAATCGATCTCATTTTCTGATCGAGTTTCCAAATCTATTCGTACACGCCCCTGCGGGGCCAGAACTCAACAACTGAATATGGCAAGATGTACATACAGGCCTGGGAATCATTTTGATATGCTCAGATTTTGTGGAGGTGGCCGGAATGTGACGGATGGGATGAGGGGGTTTTTTCGTCGTCTGAGCTCCGGTAATGTTTGTGAAATAATGACATCAGCTGACGTCAATGCGCATCTGGGAGATGCGTGACATGAGATACGCATTTCCCAGATGCGTATCCCAAGCCACGCATGCCCAGCATGCGCACTCCGTGGGTAAAAACGGCGGACACTCCCGCATATGGGCATTTCGGGCAGTTTCCTTAGAAAAATGGTGTAGTTTGGGCAATTTCTCTATTAGTTATTTATTAGTTATTACCTTATTTTATGTGAAAAAAATATATATTTAATTATAATTCACAAACATACTAATTACTAAACATGTGTATCCAGGAGATATTAAGGTTCAACATTTGTAGATATACAGTATATTTAATACCTATTATCCAGAATAAATAATATCATTTGTTTTTATTTCTAAAATAAAATATTTACTAAACATGAATATTTGATACATATATAATATCTTGAAACGGTTTTTCCCTAAAATATAGAATATTTTGAGTCTGAGAGAGAAATAAAATATATCTCAATAATATTATTTCATCGCATAATTTTCGGTATAGGTGTTTTTTGTTTCCAATTTAGAACGATATAGTACTTTGAGTCATATTGATCGGTTTCGGATCATCATCGGATCAAATTTTTTGGATTATTATCGGTTAGATATTCGGTTCGGGTAATTTTCGGATCGGATGAGATCGGTTTTCGGACAATAATCGGATTTGACTATATCGGATCGGATTTGAGTATTTGGAAATGTACACCTTGAGGGGTTGAGTAGGTATAAATGGTTACTATGTCCAATTTTAAAAATTAACAGAAACAACTTACTGATTTCAATTGTAAAAGATGCAAATGGTACGCTGAAAGTAAATGGTCAGCTGAATGCACAAGCAGTAAGTAAAGTGCAGGCAAAATAAAGAACGCCACAATTTTTAAAATAGGTTCGACCCCAAATCCCCTATGATCTACGTTCTGGTCCCTTACCAACCTGGTAAGAGAATATACTATTGATCAATAATAAAACAATTATAAGATACAATAATATATCACCCTCTAACCCAGCTGTTGACACAAATGGCTTGCTGAATAGACCTGAAACAGAATCTACTCTCTAAGTTATACTACCCTAGTATACTTCTCTAGCACAACTCTCGAATCCCTACTGTTGACGAATGAATTTAGGAACAATAAAATTCGAGGTACGTTGCCGGAAACAAGATCTACAGCGGTGGTTCTTTACCGAAAAAAGCGGTTGGGCGTGGTGGTTGAATATAATTGGTGGCTGAGATTGATAGGGTTAGTGGCGGCTATTTCAGAGCTCTCGACTTCCAACCCCTCAATCGGCCTACGTACCCTTGTATTTATAGGGTTCAAGCCATACGTAGTTCTTGGAGATCAAGAAACCCAAATGGGCTTGGATTAACGGTTCAGCTTCCAGAATGTTCTACTAGGAGGCCTAACCACAAAGGCCCAAGGCTCATCCAAGATCTCAAGACTTCACGGATAGGGAAACTTCCCCCGTCGAGGACTAGTCCTTTTCGCTACCAGCTACTTCTTGATTTCAAGGATGCAGGTATATCCATGGTTTACCCCAAGTGCAGAGCATCCCTGTCCCCCGAATGAGAAGCACCCACCAGATAGGAGGACAGGTGATCCAGAGCTTTTGGGTGCAAAGTGCAGGATTACTCCGAAGTTCCCCAATGAGAGTGCGCCCATTGAATACAGGAACAGAGTTCCAAAGCACACACCAAGAACTCCCCATCTTTCCACCTTAGGGCGTGCCCTATGTGTTTAAGAAGGGTCATTAAATCCAGACAAATCCCTGGAGGCCTTCTACGACGGACATCCCCCTCTTGAGATACGACAGAAGGGAATTCTTCAATAATTCTTAGAAAACTAGCCTGAGTAGAAATCTTCAACATGACTTTATCATTAAGGGCGCGCACTCCTTGTATGGAAGGAAAGGCCGCGACCTGGCCTTTGTAAATCCATCCAAAACCCTAATTAATCCTAGAATTCCCCAAATTGAAACCGTTATTGACCCGAATCCATCCTGAAAATACCCGAACCGAATTTTGGCTATAACAACTACCCCCAATTCCATATGGAATCAAAGATGATATATGGAATTTTTCTTAAAAAACCCAAAATTCTCTAAAAATATTTTTCCAGGGCACGCATTGGATAAGGGCGCGTCCTCAGAATTCTAATCGCTTTTTACCGTTTGCCAGCTATCTTCCACTTATTTCCTTTTTCCCTATATATACCCAATCATCTTTTCTATTTTACTTTTTTCACCTTTCCCTTTCTTCAAAAAAGCACACTCCGACGAATTCACCTTCCGAACAAAAATTCGGTCAATTTCATCACGTTTTTGTGTGTTTCTTCAACAGATCTTACTCTAGAACTTCCAAGGTACATTTTCATACCCTTATTTCGTATTTTAACCGTGTAAATTGCTTGATTCATCGACGTGACTGTTCATGCTTCTCGTGTTCTTCAATTTTATTTGTGTATATGTTTGTATGTATACTCAGTTGTAGTCCTTGGAGTTGTGTTGTATGACCACAAAACCATGTGAAGTTCTTCAGGCCAATTCCCCTTGCTTTCTTCCAACCTCGTCTTCAAAGTATGCTTTATGATCTTGTTGATAGCCTCTGTTTGCCCATTACTTTGAGGATGATACACAACTACAAATTCCTTCTTGATTCCCAAATCATCACACAGCTTCCGCAACTCCTTAGTGTCGAACTACTTTCCATTATCTGATATGAGTTTATATGGAATCCCAAATCTGCACATAATTGAATTTAACACAAAATCCCTAATTTTCTTTGCAGTAATGGTGGCTAAAGGCATTGCTTCCGCCCACTTTTATTCCCCATATAGCAAATGGCCACGGACTCATCATGAAAGTCAAAGTAGTAACAGGGCTCGTAGAGTAATTGGCAAACCTCTGACATTTATCGCACTCCTTAACAAACTCATAGGCATCCTTCTTCATGGTAGGCCAATAATAACCCTATCTCAACACCTTCATTGCCAACGAACCACCCCCCGAATGATTACCACATATCCCTTCATACACCTCCTTAAGGATGTAGTTGCATTCATCTCCATCTATGCACTTGAGAAGTGGCTGGTTGAAACCCCTCTTATATAGAATTCCATCATATTCCACAAATCTGGCTGCTTGATACTGAAGACGACTTGCTTCAAGCTTCTCACTTGGAAGTATCCCTTCACGAATATATTCTTGAATAGGAGTCATCCAAGTAACTTGTGGAGTCGACTCTACCTCCATGACTTCTACCTCTTGTATACTCGGCACTTCTTGAATCTGCAGAGGAACCGTTCCCAACAACATGGCATCCTTCTGAGATCCCAACTTAGCTAATACATCTGCATTGTAATTCTCATCTCGAGGAATGCATTCAAATCTCATTTCACGAAATTTCCGAATTAACCGTTGAGCACACTTCATGTAAAGCTCTGTCCGTGGACCTCTACACTGAAATCCACCTTTAACTTGTCAAACCATTAATTCAGAATCACTTGATACGATCAAATTTGCAACCTTTATTTCCAAAGCCATCTTCAATCCATTAATCAAAGCTTTATACTCTGCATCATTATTAGTTACCTAAAACTTAAAGTGAATTGCACTCATGAGTTGATTCCCCTCTGGAGTGACCAAAACTATACCTGCACCAGCTCCTCCAAGATTCACAGCCCCTTCCACATGCAACTTCCACCAAGGCTGTGGAACTTCCACAAGAGGGCGCGCCCTCATGATAGGAATTCCAGGTTCAACCAACACAAGTGACTTCTCCTCATTTTCTGACTCGAATTCCAAGATAAAATCAGCTAAGGCTTGACCTTTGATTGCCATCATTGGTGTATAATTCAAATCAAATTGTCCTAGCTCAATTTCCCATTTCAGCATTATTCCAGAAGTTTCAGGTTTATGGAGAATACCTCTCAATGGATATGCAGTATGAACCTCGATCTTGTGAGATTGAAAGTACGGACGAAGCTTTCTTGATGCCAGGATTAGGGCGTAAACCAACTTCTCCGTACTAGTGTACCGAGTTTCCGCATCAAGCAAACGCTTGCTCACATAGTAAACCGGGGACTGATGATCACTATCCTCCCTCACCAATACTGCACTGATGGAATACTCTGAAACTGCCAATATAGAATCAAGATTTCTCCCTCCCCAGGTTTAACCAAGAGTGGAGGATTTCCCAATTGCTCCTTGATTTTCTGAAAAGCCTCATCACATTCAGGAGTCCATACAAAATTTTTAGCTGCTCCCTTGATTGCCTTGAAGAATTCTCTACATCTATCCGAGGATTTAGACACAAAATGATTCAAAGCTGTTATTATTCCCGCCAAGCTTTGAACCTGTTGAGTATTGAATACAGTAAAAGAATATAGAGGGGGGGTGAATGGATTCTTGAACTTTTCTTTGTTCTTAAATTTTTGCAACAAGATATGTGTTGAGTGTGTGAGATATGTAAGTGCAGATAACAAAGACACACGCAACACAATATCACTTTAATCTAATATTTTATTAGATAAAGATTTTGATACAATCTGTGAATACAAATGATAGTATTCTCAGCTTCGTTTTTCTCAGAGAGATATTTCTTCTGATGTATATGAAAATCTTATCTCTAAAAACTTATCTTCTAAGGAAGTGAGGCTGTATCCTTATAGACATGGATACACCTACTTATTACAAATAAGGTAGGTAATCAAACTACTTTCCAGTCTGTCTATCTCATTTGAGTAAGAGTCCAAATGGCTATAGATTTGACTTTGCAAAGCCTGTTCAGATCCACTTCTTTAGCTCCTTGTCCCTTTGTCTTATCTCTCCAAGCTTCTTTGTAGGCTTTCCAATGTGCTTTATAGTACATAGTCAAATAAAGCGTCTTGGCTTGTTGCAGGTTTCTGACTTGTACAATTCTTCAGTATTTTGTCTCCAAGAATGTATTCGAGAAGTGGCTAAGTGATTGATTCGAGAACTTGAATTGACTTAATCGATAACTCTGAGTTCTCGAATAGCGTTATATTGACATATCGAATCACTTCTCGAATAGCTCTTTTCTCTGGGACTCCTTGAGATATCGAATAGAGCATTTTGACATATCGAATCCCTGAGATGTCGAATAGCTTCTTTAGTCCTTGAGATATTGAATAGAGCATTGACTTGTTGACTCTTAGAGAACTCGAATGATGCTTTGACTTGTTGACTCCATGAGTTCTCGAATAGAGTAATAGACCTATCGAATCTCTGAGATATCGAATGAGATATCGAACAGTGTATTCAGAGATATCGAATAGTGTCTTCTGAGATATCGAATCTCTGTCTTCTCGAATGCTAGACTTCTCGAATAGACAAATGTACTTCTCGAATTGGTACTTAGGCAAATTCTTCATTTCTTCAAATCCCAACTATGATTATTTGGCAGTCTTTATCTCCTTGCTTGAGGCATGAACCTTGGAACTTCTTTCAAGCATTATTCTTGACTTTATAAGTACACTTACACAACTAGGATTTGATGCCTATTACAAGTACAGAACAAATAGAAACTCTACAACTAGAGGTTCCCTCAGTTCAGAGGTCATGTAGGTAATGCATAGCATTACACATACCTAGGCTTGTTATTAGATGTATTCAGGCATGCCTCTGTGACTAACAATCTCCCCCAAATTGTGAGTAAGACCCTTAGTCACAATTTCATGTCTGATAACAAGCCTAACATACATAAAGATAAAACTTGACAGTACATGTATGAATTTTGATTAGCAATGTGGATAGAACTACAGGGTGAGTAATCTTACAACCTATGATGAAGTACTAGCCATTGTCATTTGTTTCCCTTTCCATAGCTTTGGCTTGCAAATCATCATATGCTTTATGTCTTCTTTCTTTCTCCTTCCTTGTATTCTCATCCATAGCTTTTATTATTTCTGCCATAGCATCCAATTCTTCAAGCAAAATTGAGTCTTTGAAATCTTCAAGTACTGGTTTCAGAATGTTTGCAGGATAGTGGTTGAGTAGATTCATTCTGATGTGGACCTGATCCCCATTTCTCCTCCTATACTTCACCACATAGGGGTTAAACTGAACTCTACACAATCCCTTTGCCCTTAGCTTTTCTGCTTCAATCTCCAGTCTCTCAATTTCTTTCTCCCTTGCTAGCCATTTCTCAAGACACTCTTTTCTGATTCTCTCCTCATGATCTCTCTTCATCTTCACAAAATCAATTAGCTCCAACTTCCATACTCTTTCCACTTTATCTTCTGAGCTCAACAATGCAATGATTCTTTCTATGTCATGTAGCTTGCCCCAGTGTTGACATCCTCCTTGTTTGAATTTCTCCTCCCTTCCATCAGTATATTTGATCTCAAGGCAGTTATCAACAATGGCAACATGGTAGATTCTTTGAGCTTGTAAGAATTGCAGTTGGTCTTCATCAAAATCTTCATCTAGTGGTTGGAGTTTTAAGCCTGGATAGATTGTCAGAGTCCTTGATTTGGATAGCTTTGGTTTCCTTGCAGCTTGTTTGAATTTGATCCTTTTAACATGGTTGCCTGGCAGTAGCATGTGACCTTTGTTTGTGGACCATTGTAGTATTCCATTAGCAGTTTGCATTTTGAAATATACAGATGGTTTCTTGACTTGAATCTTCTTCTCTTCTTGAGGTGGCAAGACAGTTGCAGAAGCCATAGATGTAGATTTTGGTAGGTCACTACTAACAGTATTCACCCTAGACTTAGAGTCTTGTGATGTGGTGAGATTACTGTCAGCAATGCCTAAGGCTTGCTGTCTTCCACTCTTCCTCTCAGAGACTTTACCTTGGTTATCATCATTCTTCTTCTCCTTACCATCCTTCTTCTTCTTTTTATCTTCATCACCCCTATCACTCCTATGATGCCTTCTCCTTTCATCACTTTTGTCTCCATCCTTGTCTTGATCACCATCCTTTCTAGGGTTGAACTTAGCAGATTCAGGTACAATTCCAGTTGCAATGTATGACCTGAGATAAGATATAGCTTCCAATTCTTCTGCTGTTCTTAAACCCTTCTTCTTGTTCAGCTGCTTAATGATGGCAATAATGAGAGATTTTTCTGAGGAATTAGATGTTTAGGGATGACCAGCTGCTTGATATCATCAATTCTTGTTGCAGCCTGATAAATGATGGTTCTAGGATTTGTGAATAATTCAGGTAGCCTTGCTGGTTGACCATCCCTTAACTCTTCAAAGAGACTCTTGCAGTTTTCATCCTTCTTTTCAATCATTCCAAGGAACACATCCACTTCTGAGTGCTTTAGACCCTGTAGAGTGTTGATGGTTATGTGCCATATCTTATTCTTTCCTACCATCATTATCTCTTTGAGCCATAGGCCGTCAACTCTCCTTGGTACTACAGTGATAAAGTCAATCTGACTCTTCAAACTCCCATGATATGATAAAGCATCACTAGCCTGTTCTCTTGAGACTTTCAGAAACTCCAAGAATGCATCATCATGATAGACATTTGAGTTTGCAATTTCTTGTAGCTTGGCCTCAGTGACCACCTTCACTTCTACTGGCTTGGCACTCTTAGATATGGAGATTTGAGGTCTGTTAGATAGCATACTCCCTGCAACCACTGTGGTTGTAATAGATTGCTTTTGACCACTGGAAGTAGTGATGTGCAAAGTTGGTAGAGTGACAACTGGCAGAGAAATAGGAGGTTCATCAACTTTGTCTTTTCCTTTGCCAGGCACATGAGTTAGAGATTTTGAAGTTCTTTGATGACCACCTTCAATGATTTTGATGCCCTTTACTGGTGGTTTCTCCCCATTTGTATTTGAGTTTCTTGATGTCCTCTTCTCCCCCTTAGGCTTGTTGTCAGGCACAGAGGCTGTAGGAGTGACCTTTGGGGTTGAAGATTCGTCAGGTAGAGGGAGACCCATGTGCTTCATCATTGCAGACAACATTGATTGTTGATGTAGAAGAACATCAGCTGTGGTGGTGGCTTGAATGTTCAACTGCTCAGTAAGAGTTTGTACCTTGTCTATAAGATGAGCATTAGATTGAGTGAGAGTAGCTACCTCCTGTTCAAGTGCATCTACCTTGCTGAACAATGTAGTGGATTTGAAGCCAGACAGGGATTGTTCTTTGAATCTCTGCACTTCAAACCTAGACATCTCATGCACAGGGACCTCAGTGACCAGCTTGTCTCCATATTGATTTGCAAAGAGGGTCCTGAGCATGGCATTGGCTTCAGTTGTCTGATCAGTGAGATTTTGGAATTTGTGCCCTAGGCCTATGACAGCATCCTTGAGAATAGCCAAACCATTGTCCATCTTGGTGCAGGTAGACTTACAGGCTAGAATGTCCTTGAATACAATCTCCAATTGAGGGAATTTGAAATCAAAAGTCCTCTTTATCTCATGCACCTCCTTGGTTGTGGCTGAACACACTTCATTAACTTCTGTCTTTAGACCTTGCCAAGGTAGTGTGCAGCCTTCAGAATGCCCTTGTAGCTGTCATTCACTGCTTCATACACATCAGTAGGGGTGGAGATTTGGCATTGGACCCTAGTGAAGTGATGTATTCTTCTCTGAGGTACTGGAGACCTTCTGTGAGAGAGATGTCATTCTTTCCTTGTAGCCAAGCATCTACGTTTCCATCCCTCTCAGTTTCATCTATGATCTTATCCTTCTGTATTTCTACATCATCTCTGTGGCATAAGAGGATAGCTTCATAGTCTAGATTGGGCATGTCTGCATTGAGAAGGTGCTGAGCAATCTTTGTGAACTCAGGGATCTGATCCACAATTAAGCTTTGGAGTGCTTCAACCGTCAATTGTGGTGGAATAGACCCTGATCCTAAAGCACTGTCATGTTGCACAGGCTTCAGCCATTGAGACATATAGTTAGAGCTAGAGCTAGGCAAGCTAGACTACTCAGTTACAGATGCAACTTCTGTAACCGGATGGAAAGACTCTGCTACTGTTGTCTCCACAGGAGTGGGATGAGTTACAACAGTAGTTGACACAGGCACAGAGTCTCTAGTTAAAACTAGTGAATCCTCTGTGTTTGTGATGGTGTCATTAGGAGATGCCCCAGCATGCATTCCCTGACCATCTAAATGTGGTACCTGGGTGGTGAGCAAGGTGTCATGCACCAAGTCACTTGAATCCATTGGCTCATCAAAAGAAAAGAATTCTTGATGATCAATGCCTTGCTCCTCAATTGCTTGAGTTGCAGGCTCCAAAGAAATATGAGTGGTAGATTCTGGAAGAGAAGTGTGTTGTAGATTAGATTTTGGCAACTCCCCCTGAGAGATAGAGGGAGTTTCAATGTGCTCTCCACTCAGTGTTGTGCCAGCCTTATCATTCCCTTGTGCTAACTCTTTACAGATAGGTGCATTGGGGAGGATGCTTGATTCTATAGATGCACCCTATTGAGATGATACATCTAGTGAGCTGTGTGCCCCTGATTTTACAACTTCAGCCATTTGGGTGACTGAAGAGGTGGTTTTAGATTTCTTCTTCTTCTTTAGGCTAATGATAGGTGACTCAGGTTCCTCCCTCCTAAACCTAGTTCTACAGCCAAGGCTGCTTCAGTTAAGATGGTTAAAGGTTCAGAAGCAACCTGTTTTCTCTTCTTTTTACTAACATCACCCTTTTGAGAGGATGATGCAGTTGGCTCTGTGTTTGGTAGAGTGTTTGTCTGAGAGGGTTGGTTAGCAAGCCTTGGGTTAGCATTATGTTCTTCTTGCTTATGCTGTGCTAACTGAGACTTAGACTCAAATATTAACATGTTGTGGGGGTAAGACCTAAACAAACCCTCCATGTGGGGAGTTATCTTAAGCCTTACATCCACATCATTCCTAGTCTCCAAGTTTCCAAAAATAAGTTTGGTCATGGACCTAGGATAGCCTATTTTACTTTTATCTAATCCAGGCAATTCAATCAATTAAGTATTTTTGAAATTAAGTACTGATTGAATAAAGCGGGGAAAGAAAATTTCAGTACCTCTCTTGGCTGTGTTCTTACCAAGTCTCCCATAGAAAATTTCAGTACCTCTCTTGGCTGTGTTCTTACCAAGTCTCCCATATAGCTCTTGTATGATGAGATGTCCAATATCTATCTTTTTCCCATGAGCCAAGGCATAGGCAAGCTGCTGCACAGGTGTACTAATCTGATCAAAGCTCGATTTCCTGGCAATGAATACATGAAGGAGTGTAGCAAAAACATAGCTCCATTCCTTTCTCAAGTACTTCCTATTCAGCTTTCCAAGTTTAATAGCCTCTGAGTAGTTGATAAATTCAAAGAATTCTTCCAACTCAGCATTTGTTACCAGGGAGTCATATGCCTCTTGCTGCAAATCCAAGGCTTGATTCATGTCTGCGGTAGTGATAGTAATATCCAAGAAACTGGCAGCTACCAGAGGTGCTTTTCCTATCCACTCTGCATCCAGCATAATCAGCATCAGAATAACCAACCAGATTGAACCCTGTGTCCTTAGGATACCATAACCCCAAGTTTGGTGTGCCCTTCAGATATCTGAAAATCCTCTTTATTGCTATCATATGTGATTCCTTTGGATTTGATTGAAACCTTGCACACAAGCATGTTGCAAACATGATGTCTGGCCTACTAGCAGTGAGGTAGAGTAGAGAACCAACCATGCCTCTGTAGATTGAGATATCTACCTTCTTGCCCTTAACATCTTCATCTAACTTGGTGGCAGTGGCCATGGATGTCTTTGCAGGCGAGCATTCTTCTAAGTCAAATTTATTCAATAGATCCTTGATGTATTTGGTTTGACTTATAAAAATGTCATCCTTCTTTTGACTCACTTGCAGCCCGAGAAAGAATGTTAATTCTCCCATCATACTCATCTCATATCTGCTCTGCATGAGCTTAGAGAATTTCTCACACAGCTTCTCATTTGTAGATCCAAATATGATATCATCCACATAGATTTGAATTAAGATAATATCATCACCATGTTTCTTGTAAAACAGTGTCTTGTCCAGTATGCCTCTAGTGAATTGATTCTCCAGTAGAAATTGTGATAGTGTGTCATACCATGCCCTAGGAGCTTGCTTAAGTCCATACAATGCTTTAAGCAATCTGTAGACAAAGTGAGGGAATTGTGGATCCTCAAAGCCAGGTGGTTGTTGCACATATACTTCTTCTTCCAACTCCCCATTCAGAAATGCACTCTTGACATCCATTTGATAAACCTTGAAATTAGAATGTGCAGCAAATGCCAAGAAAATTCTGATGGCCTCTAGTCTAGCAACAGGGGCAAAAGTCTCATCATAGTCAATGCCTTCCTGTTGAGAGTATCCTTTTGCAACCAACCTTGCTTTGTTTCTTATGACTACACCATTTTCATCCATCTTATTCCTTAGAACCCATTTTGTTCTAAAAATGGTTCTATCCTTTGGTGCAGGCACAAGTTCCCATACTTTGCTTCTTTCAAATTGGTTTAGCTCCTCTTGCATAGCAATTATCCAATCAGGATCCAACAATGCATCATCAAGTTTCTTAGGCTCAACTTGGGATAGAAAGCAACCATAGAGACATTCATTTAGAGTTGCTCTCCTTGTCCTCCCTCCTGTATTTGGATCTCCAATTATCTGATCTGCAGTATGTGCTCTATCCTATTTCCTTGTATGTTCAGATTGATTTCTCAGCCTTGATGTTGCTTCATCATCCAGATCATGATCATTTACATTTCCTCCCCCTGTGAAGTTGCCACTAATCACAGGTGTGTCTTGGATGCTTGTTTCTTCATTGTTGGTTGACACGGGTTCTTCATTCACTTGAGTTTGTTGGATTGTGGGCTCAAATTCAGTTTCAATCTCCTCATCAGAATCATCTAGATTGTCAAACTTCAAAGGATCTTTATCTTCATCATTGGCTTCTTCTAATCCAGGTAGTTTGCTGTCATCAAATGTCACATCTGTGCTTTCTATAACTTTCTTTTGATTGATGACATAAACTTTGTATGCAATTCTTTCCATGGAGTAGCCAAGAAAAATTCCTTCAAATGCTTTTGCATCAAACTTTCCAACATATTCTGAATTGTCTTTTAACACAAAGCATTTACTTCCAAAAGTATGAACATACTTTAGAGTGGGCTTCTTTCCAGTCATCAAGTTGTAAGGTGTCTTTCCAGTGTTTTTGTTGATGAGGGTTCTGTTTTGGATATAGCATGCAGTGCTCACAGCCTCAGCCCAAAAACATGTAGGCATTTTTGCATCAAGTAACATTGTTCTAGCAGCCTCAATCAGAGTTCTATTCTTTCTCTCAACAACTCCATTTTGTTGTGGGGTCCTTGGAGCTGAGAATTGTTGAGAAATACCATTCTCTTTGCAGAATGCTTCAAGCATGGCATTTCTGAACTCTGTTCCATTATCACTTCTTAATGCAATCACACTTGCATTGTTGGCCTTTGCTTCCTTGTCAATTTTCTTTATATGCTCAATGATTACTTGTGGAGCCTCATCCTTTGATGCCAGAAATTCTACCCATGTATACCTTGTGAAATCATCAACCATCACTAGAGCATACTTTTTCCTTCCTAGTGACATAATATTGACAGGCCCAAACAAATCCATATGAATTAGTTGTAGGGGCTTGGTTATTGATGTCACTGTCTTTGACTTGTGGCTTGATCTTTTCATTTTTCCCTTTTGACAAGCCTCACACACTCCTTCTTGAAAGAATTCAATTGTGGACATGCCTCTCACTAACTCCCTTTTGACTAGAGAATTAATGCCTTTGAAGTTCAAGTGTGATAGCTTCTTATGCCACAGCCAACTATCTTCATTTGATGCTTTTGAGTAAAAGCAACAAATTTTGTCCTTGTTTGCAGAGTTCATATTGGCTACAAACAAGCTTCCTTTCCTTACTCCAGATAGAGCAAAGTCACCAGTCTTCTTGTGGGTGATCAAACATTCATCTTTGTCAAAATTCACTTTGAAGCCTCTATCAGTAAATTGACCAACACTCAGTAGATTGTGCTTGAGCCCCTTGACCAGTGCTACATTTTCAATGATGACATTTCCAATTTCCAACTTGCCATATCCCAGTGTGTTGCCAATGCTGTCATCTCCAAAAGCAACCATTGGGCCAGCCTTCTCCTCATACTGTGATAGCAGGGCCATATCACCAGTCATATGGTTTGAGCATCCACTGTCCAAAATCCACATGACCTTCCTTTCACTTTCTTTGCCCTGCAAGCACAAAGGTATTACTTCTCCTTTGGTACCCAAACAAGTTTGGGTCCATGTGGCTTAGCAACAGTTTTATCATAAACAGCATGCTTATCAATTTTCTTGATGTTAGTCTTCTTGTCACTGTTAGAAGTCTTAGAATCAGAGTTCTTAGACTTAGGTGACAGAGGTACCTTCCTAACTTTAGGAGGACTTGAAGACTTTGTTCTTGTGTAGTGTGTGTGTGTGAACATTGTGACTGATGCAACCTTCCATGAATTGTCTTCTCAAATTAAAGCAACTAGTCATTACATTCAAAATCTTACTCAAATCTTTCTCATCTACCAAAATTGAAATTGTATCCTCTTTAGGACCAGTCTTCTCAATCGGCTGTGGTGTTTTCGGATCGAGATCAAAATCAAAGCTCCGAGGATCTTCAATTGGTGCACTATCCTTGGAGGGCGCGTCCTCTTTAAGAGGGAAGTCTTCCTCAACAAGGGTATACACTAAACCTTCAAATAACATTCGTTTTCCTTCAATCTGCTCACCTCCAAGATTGATGGAGATAGCACCCTCTGAGTCTTCCTCGATTTCTTCTAGAATTCCTTCCTGCAAATCACCGAGTACTGGAGTGTTTCCCACTTGCAGGGCGCGCCCTGCAAGGAGGCACTTCCTCTTCTGGTTCTTGGACAAGATAATGGACTTTGACTTCACCTGGGACAATACTCATGACTCCTTGAGGTCTACCTCCTTCAAGGGTGCGCCCTCCATCTTTTTGTCTTCGAAAACCCTTGATTGCCTTACTGTAACAATCTCTTGAATCATGTTGAGATCCTCGAATTGTTCCCACACCATTCGGAGTGGGAAATTTCATAGCAAGATGATAGAGAGAGATCACAACCTTCATTTCCTTCAATAGTGGGTGCCCTACTAAAGCATTGTGGGTTGATTCTTGATCTAGAATCATAAAATCCATCATTTGAGTGACAAAAAGAGCTCCTTCCCCAAGAGTTACTTGCAACTTGATGGCTCCAATTACTTTCACAGACTCTCCTGAAAAACCATAAATCCATCCATTGTCCGGTATCATGTTTTTATCTAGTAGTCCAAGCTTCTTGTAAGTACTGTAGTAGATGATATTCACTGAACTTCCATTGTCGACAAAAACCCGATGTACGTTCTTCGAACCAATCTGGATTGCCACCACCAAAACGTCATTATGAGGGTGGTGCACCCACCTAGCTTCTTCCTCGGTAAAAGTAATGTCTACACAGTCCCCTTTGAATAATTTAGGCGGCCTTAATTCCAAGCTGTTCACATTAGTGAGCGGTCTACACCTTGCCTCTCTAGCATATCTCTCCAAAGCATGGTTACTATCACCACCCAGGTGATGTCCTCCAAAAATAGTATGGATACTTCCTTCCTTGACGAACTTTTTCTCTCCGGGCTTGTTATCACCACGGAGGGCGTGCCCTCCATCTCTTCTGTCAGGATTTTCCTTGTGCTTCTTTACTTTTCTAAGAATCCAATCAGTCAAGTAACCTTCTTTGATCAGGTCTTCGATTTCATCCTTCAATTGGCGACATTCATGAGTATGGTGCCCTGAAGACTCATGATACACTCAATACTTCTTCTTATCTCTGCTTTGCCAAGAAGATAGAGGCTCCGGCCTCCCGAAGAGTCCTTTATCTTTATTCACCTCAAAGATGTGCTCAATGGGGGCTGCCATAGGGGTATAATTATTTGGCCTCCTATCATAAGTGTACGTATCTGGAGGTCCCCAATTGTTTCCCACTTCAGTTGCATTCATTCGGTTAGCACCAATCCCGGTACGGCGTGCAGGACTTACAGACCTGTCCTTTCTCTTATTAACTCTTCCTTTAGAATTACCTTGATTATCCGCCTTTCGGTTATCCGCCAAGGATTGCTCTACTATTTTGAAGGACTCGGCTTGTGCAAACACATCAGCCAAAGTAGGTGGATCTCGTCCTTGAAGATGCTTCCAGAAATTAGTCCCTACTGACACTCCAGCTATCAAGAAACTCTTGAGTGTTTCATCAGTTGCTCCTCTCACCAAGGTAGATTCCGAGTTGAATCTCTTGAAATAAGACTGCAAACTTTCTCTTTCCCTTTGTTTGATATTGGCCAAGGTTGTGACTGGGGGAACATACTTTACTGATGCCTGGAACTTCGTTAAGAACAGAGTTCTCATTACTTCCCAAGATGTGATTACCCCTGGTCCAAGCTTTTGAAACCATTGTTGGGCACTTTCTCTGAAAGTTGCTGCCAGCAAACGACATCTCGCCAAACTAATCACCTGATAGACATCCATCTCAATGTCAAAGCACCCCAGGAATTCCACAGGGTCTGCATTTCCGTGAAAGCGTATATCATTAGTCATTGACCTATAACCCGTAGGCAACTATGCCTCCCTAACCTCTGTTGAAAATGGAGAAGAAGTCGGTGCCATAGGAGATATTCTTCCTACGTCCAGATGAACGAGGAGCCTGTTCAAGTCATCCACATTGAAAGTCCCTACTCCGGGAATATTCTGGATATTTGATTGTACACCTGTCTGCGTACCCCTCGGGGGTGGAGGTGGAGCTGTTGTATGAGCACCTCCAATAGCCCCAGCATGAGGCTGTACATCTCCTTGTGTTTGAGTTCTATTCTGCTGGCCCCGGGGATTCCCCTGAGGCTGTGGATTTCCATGAGGCTGAGGATTTCAATGGGATTGCTGATTTCTTTGGGAATGTGGATTTCCCTGAGAGCCTCTTTGACGCTGCTCTGCTGAGGTAGGACGCGCCCTTGACCTCGCTTCACTGGAAGTACTTCAGTTAACTTGGAAAATTCGAGGGGATCTTTCACAATATGGCGCGCCCTCCTTATTACGAGGCCGTCTGTCCCCTCTGTATATCTCCATTCTTCCATCACTATTATCACAGTTATTCCTTCTTCCAGTATTATCATTAGAAGGAGGTTGTTTGTGTCCAAGGGGCCTCGACCTGTGATCAGGGAGCACGCGCTGTGAACCATTACCTTGTGGAAGGGCTCGCTCACGTCCAAGGGGCCTTGACCTATAATCAGGGGGGCGCACTGTGGATCACGGGGCCTCGATTCCAAATGCTTTCCCTTTTCTTTTTATTTCTTCTGATGCTCAAGGAGTACCATCCTTAGGTCATCATCATTAAGCCTTATCCCAAGGCGTTCCTTCAGAGTTGTAAAGTCTTTCTCCTCCCTAGCAATCTGCTCCTCATCTCGTCGAATCTCACTAGGGGTGCGCCCAGAACGGTGAGGGTGAGGGCGCGCCCTATCTTGAGATTCCATCAACCTCCGATCACAATTATCTTCACTAGGATGTTCAATAATAGGATCAAAGTAATCTAACCTTCGAGGAGTAATCAGCTGAAGTCTCTTCTCCTGCACTTCTTCCCTCCTTCGAGAACTTTCCTCAATCTGGAGGGCTTTCCCTGTACGGCAATGATTTCGCGGGATACTCCGAGATTTTCTCCTTGATCCTTGCTCTTCCTCCATAGAACTAAATCTCGCCCCGAAACTATTTATGGCATCTCCCATACGATACAGTTGCTCCATCAATGCCGAATTATTGATAAGAACAGGCGATTGTCCACTGGTGGCGGCTGGAGTTCCATGGTGGTGCGGAGGAGCAGAGATATCCTCTGGAACATAGGCTTCATGATGAATTTGGTTACCTCCCCAAGCTATCTTCAGAATCGTAATCATCTCTTTCGTGAGAACTTCCACCTTGATTGTGAGACATCTTTTCCTCCTAAGATGAAGATCTTGATTGCCTGCCCTCCTTCTAACGCCAATTTGTTGACGGAGGAATTTGGGAACAACAAAATTCGAGGTACGTTGCCGGAAACAAGATCTACAGCGGTGGTTCTTTACCGGAAAAAGCGGTTCAAAGTCGAGAACTCTAAAATAACCGCCACTAACCCTATCAATCTCAGCCACCAACTATATTCAACCACCACGCCCAACCACTTTTTTCGGTAAAGAACCACCGTTGTAG
Organism: Saposhnikovia divaricata; assembly: GCA_036435485.1. Taxonomy (NCBI): domain Eukaryota; kingdom Viridiplantae; phylum Streptophyta; class Magnoliopsida; order Apiales; family Apiaceae; genus Saposhnikovia; species Saposhnikovia divaricata. The sequence goes on along the minus strand of CM071597.1, from coordinate 56,751,902 downwards.
ATCTTGTTTCCGGCAACGTACTTCGAATTTTATTGTTCCCAAATTACTCCGTCAACACCTACTATCCCAAGTCAAGTGTCCAACAACTAAACACTTACAATCAGAACAATACAATTAATAAATAATACAACTCAAACCACATATTCTCTAAATAAACAATACGAAAGATATATAAATGAGCTCAAGAGAATCAAGGTGAAAGATTTTACAAAGTATAAACTGAGTTGTTTTGTTCTTGATGTTCTTAGATTTTCAGCAACCGAAAAATTTAAAACAAGAACAAGTATATAAAGTCTTTAACACAAACGGTCATAAACTAATAAAAAAATTGCAACGTTTAGATCCAATCCAACGTTCAAGTTGTTAGAGTTGTTTATAAATGTTAATGTTAATGTGTGACAGAAGAAGAAAGAGAGATACAACGTTTAAGATATGTTTTCTGAAAATAACACAGAGTAATTTACGTATAAGAGGTTTTGAATAAATAAAATTTTTTGAATAAAACAAACTCCTATATTTTAGGAAATCAATTTTGAATAGAAGGATAAGTTTAAAATGAGCTCAGATATATATATAATATACGTATTCTATATTTAAACAATCCTTACAACTGATTAGAAGTCAATCCCTTTAAAATCTCCATGATTTTCGCAGTTCTGGACTGTTAACAAATGGCATGCTATTTGTGATCTGTCTCTGTGCAAATGGCTTGCCAAATTGTATCGATACTATGAATCTAGCTTGCTGATTTGGAATACTGATTTAATAATCAGTAAGCTAACTTACCCTGCAAAACCAAATTAGTACAAGCAGTAATAGCATATTGTTTTGTATCTATATACAAGCCTGTTGGCTTACTGATTGTGATCATCAAAGCCTAAGGAGTATCAGTATTTAGTTGGTCAAATTACACTATACCAATCACATATTTTTTTATATTAACCTTTTTGTTTGTAAATTTTAGAATAACTAAACCTCAATATATAATCTTCATTTACACCCGAAGTATTCACGAAAAATGACTTTTCAATTATATTTTAAGCTAAAAAGATTAAGTACAGTATTGATCAAACACATGATATGAATAATGATATATTAACATCACCAAATTCCATTTCTAATTACAAATTCATACCATCTTTTGAATCAAACGACTCGTGAATGATTTTTGAAATTAATCATTTTCTCATTTTATTTCAAATTTATTGTACTTTTTCCGTCCAAATTAACTGATTATTGTTAGTTAAATTGATCAAGAATTAACTAAAAGAATTATTAAAAAAATTGACAAAAATGATTTAATGTATAAATATATAAATCTAGTTAAAAATGCTTTTTAAATTTCTTAAAAGTAAATGATTGGTTAATTTGATCACACAAACGGTATAATTAAGTTAATTTGGTACAAAGCCGGATAAATCATTTGGTATCTTGAGCTAAAGTATATTTTTAAAAAATAAATTTTTTTCTAACAATATGTTCATTAATTATAGTGTTAAATAATATGTAAGATTTTTTTATTTCATACATGTCTAATGCATTTGTGATATACTTTTGATCCTATTTCTAGTTTCAATTAATTTTGAAGATATTAAAGTCAGGAAATGTACACAAATTTAAACATTTACAGTAACATATCATTGCATTTTGTACATGAAAAGTCTACAAAGAACCTTGTAAAGATATTCAAGGGAACAAGCAGCTGAAGAAGGGAATCTAGCATGAAAAGAAAGTTTTATCACATCACATGTTTCCAAGGCTTGCACCAAAATGGAACAGACAAGTTAGGAAAGTATTTTTGTCTGTTACCAGTTTTGTAACAAGTGGGTTGTGCACATGTTCTATAAGTGCACAGCCTCACTTTCTTAGTTGCTTAAGTTTTTTATATTCATACATAGCAAATATTCCTCTGAAAAACGAATGTGAGAATACTAACATTTGTATTTACAAATTGTAACATACTTTTAATATAATAAAATATAAGATTAAAGTGAATTTGTGTTCTTATTTTCGCATTGCATATTCATTAAACACACTTTCAAGCTACACACACAAACACTACAGATTCAATAGGTTGTCAAGTTAAAGAAATTCAAGAAAGTTTCGAAAATACATTCACCCTCCTCTGTATTTTCTTGTGTGTATTTCATACTCAACAAATGTGAAAATTTATACCTTTGCTTTTTTTTTTTTTAGTTTTTTTTAGTTTCGGGATAACTCTAGTTGAATAACGATTGTTGAATTATAACTATATTAAAAATCATTTTATATGTTTGATATTGATTTATAAATCATTCAAAATTGATTAGAACTCAAGATAAAGCCTAAAGGATAAAATGAACGTTTAAAACCTAAATAGTATATTTTTTCTTATTTATTATAACTCCAATTTGTTTGTTTTTTGAAAGGCATATGACTCAACCTATTTGTAGTTCGAGGATCCTAATCCAATTAAACTAGATTGTAATAAGTAAATAATATCAACTGTCACAGGAATCTCAAAAGATGACAAGTCAATCTATAGTTTTGATGTTTTACACTGGAAGAAGATTCAGATATCTGATCAGGCCTCAAGGTAGCATTGAAACAAGTGGATTCATTTAAGAAGACAGAGATTTCTATTAATGACAAGAAACAATTTCAGTACCGAATGATTGATGAGTGTGAAGAGTATAAAAAGACCACAGTGTTAAAAGTCACGATGAAGAACAGAGATTGGAGTTAGTCGTTCATGAACAAGACAGTACATCGAACGTCAACATCATGCCAGTGTATGTTCCTTATCATAATTACGTGGTTTTCAGCGGAGCATTGACTATTAAAGAATTTATATTAATTCTATTTTAATTGATTAAGTCAAGTAATTAAGTTAATAAATAAATTAATTCTATCAGAATTAATATATTTGTTAAAGTGATTATTAGATTAATTAAATAAGAATTAATATGAAAAAGGATTAATTAGTTAAATGATTTTTAATAAGTCATTTAATTAATTATAAACTGAAAAATATGATGATATAACTATCAAACTGATAGTTATACCGATAGTCATATTCAGTTTATAAAGGAGATAGTCATATTCAGTTCAAAGGAGATAGTCATATGAAGTTCAAAGGAGATAGTCATATTTCATTCAATTGGTAAGTTATACCGAATGTTATATTGATTTGGTAAGTTATACCGAATGTTATATTGACTTGATAAGTTATACCGAAAGTCATATTTAAGCTGGACAGTCATATTACATTGATTTGATAGTCATACCGATTGTCATATTAATGTAAAATGATTGTCATATCAGTTTAAATCAAGTAATATGACTATGGCTGTGTATATAAGGCAGAAGAATGCAAAAGCAAATATCATCAGTCGAGCTAAACAAGAAAAATACACACAGCAGCTGTTTTCTCTCTCTCTCAAGCTCAAGAACACCTTCAAATTTAATTTTGTAAATTCAAGTTCATCTCAGTTGTAATATCCTATCCATTGGAACTTGTTTACTTGTGATTCTTGTACTACTAGCGAATTAAGTTTCCTAGTTCACAAATTGATATCTTGATTTTATTAACTAAATTAGCAAAGTTCATGTTGAATTTTCTAATTAGTTATTAATTACTTGATAATCATTTGGACTGATTTTGTAACACCCATCAAGTTAATATATTGCTATATTCAACTTGAAATTTGTGTTATATTATTCCGCACAAAAATATTCGTTTAAGTGAAAATTATTTAACGAATAAATTTTAAGAAAATGGTATAGATTGTATTCAACCCCCCCTTCTACAATCTTATCGGACCTAACAATTGGTATCAAAGCCTATTGATTGATACACAAATCAAGATCCTATTTTTACTCAATCAAAAATTAAGCTCGAATTTTTAACTCTCTTAAAAATTCATCATGTCAGCCAAAGGCAATGTTAAAATTCCTGTCTTTAATAAAGATAATTATGATATGTGGAAAAACAAAATGGAGTTATTTCTTGATGTAGCAAACCCAAGATTTTTGTGGGTTTTGGAAAATGGACCAGTAACTCCCATGCAACATGATACTGAAACAGTTGTAAATGGAACTGTAACAGTCCCTGCCAAATCCTATCCAAAGGACCCTAAGAACTATACCTCTGAAGATAAGGAGGAAGCTGGATTGGATAAAAATTTGAGACTCATTCTATTGGATTCCCTAGATGCTGTAATGTATAGCCATGTGAGGAATTGTAAAACTGCTAAGCACATCTGGGAAACTATTGAGGTCATTAATGAAGGGACTGATGAAGTCAAGGAAAATAGACTACAAATTCTAACTTCTGAATATGAACACTTTAGAACTGGCCCTAATGAAGGCATTCAGGAAGTGTTCGAAAGGTATAACAAGATAATCAAAAACTTGCAAGTTCATGGCAAGCAATATACTCAGAAGGAGATCAACATGAAGTTTTTACTAACTATGCCTACTCACTTGGAGCATAGAATCACTGCCATCAGAGAATCTAGAGATTTAATTCAGGTTGCTCTTGAAAGGCTGTCTGGTGTTCTGAAAACATATGAATTAGAACAAGTACAGCAAAAGGAATTCTATGGTAAAGGCAGAATGGCAAATTCTTCTACAGCTCTAGTGGTTGAGGTTCCTAAGGAAGTGGAAACTAAAGTTGTTCAACCTAACAGTTTCAACAAGGAACAAACTGAAGTAGAACTTGGCCAAACACCAGCTACTCAGGATGGTGGAGAATTTTATTCACTTGAAGAGCTGGATCAATTAGAAGATGAATCTATGGCAATGATGGTGATACAATTTAGTAACTTCAGATTCAGAAGAAATCCAAAGTTCAGGTTTAAGTCAAATAACAGATTTCAGAGAGGAGGTTCTTCATCCTCTAGTAATAGGGGAGGTTATAAAACTGGAACTGTTGACAGAAGCAAAATCCGTTGTTTCAATTGTAATGAGTTGGGACATTTTGCTACTGAGTGTCAGAAACCCAAGCAAGCACAGAAGAAAGATTATGCTTCAGAAAAGAAGAAAAGTGGAAGAGCTTATGTGGCTGCTGGTAAAAGCTGGGATGATACAGATAGCGAAGATGAAGAATATGGAAACTTTGCGTTGGTGGCAAATGCTGAATCTTCAACTTATTATACCACACCGGTAATTCTTACTGATGCTCAGTTAATTGATAGTTTACGTAGTTCCTTGAATAATGCACAAAGAGGGTACGAGAGAATAAGTCTTGTTAACACTAACCTTGAAAATCAAATGTTAGATTTAAAAAAGGTGCAGGTTAATCAAGATAAGAATATAGAAGAAATAGCTCGACTTAACTACAGAGAAAAGGGTCTAGGAGAATACATGGTAAAACAAGTTGATAAGATTGCTGAACAAGAAACCAAGATTAGAGAACTTGAAACACAGGTTAGAGCTTGTTATAATACTGTTAAAGTTTCTAAAGATTTCTTCAACAAACAAGCAGTAGAACAAACTGTAGGAATAGGATTTGATTACAGTCAAGCTGTTGGTTCTTTGAGTAATCATTCTCCTAATTCTATCCCAGCTAAAGAAAGAGGTATACCACATATTCTCAAGAATGTTGAAAAACCAATGTTTACAAAATCTGATGCTGGTCCACCAGATATTCGTTCTATGGTTATACATGAAGAAATGAGAAATGAGGATACTGCAAATGGCACAGTTCTCGTTAAGAATAAATGTGTTAAGGATAAAACTGCTAAGAACTATAATACAAAGAATGTGTCATCCAAGAAAAATGTCACAGTATTTGTTAAGGCTAAATCAGTTGAGGACGTTAACACAACAAATGTTTCATCCAAGAAAGATGTACCTAAAGTACCAGTCAAAGTTGTTGAATCAGCTAGTTCTTCTAAGACTGGATTAGGTAGTAACAAGTTAAAACAGAAAAATACCATGTCTACTATTGATTCTAATCATAAAGCATGTGGTATTATCAATTGTATGTCTTGTGCTTTTAACAATATGCGTGCTTATTTTAATGGTAATTATACATGTGTTAAACAGAATGCTCCTCGACAGCACATGAACAGGAACAATAATGTTCGATATAAGACTGCTTTTCCTCCTCAAGTTAGGAGAGAGACATTTGTACCTAAGACTAAACAAAAGATTACCAAGAATGTCTACCAGGTCAAATGTCCAGTCAATGACACAAGTGTTACTGCTGCGAGAGAAACATGGATACCCAAGATTAAACAAAAGATTTTAAAATCTGTTTATAAGGTTAAATGTTTATTGACTAAAGAGGTTAAACTTAAAAATGTTGTTTTGCCTGACAAAGGTCAATACTTTAAATACGCAGGACCCAATCAAATTTGGGTCCTGAAGAAGGTTTAACTCATTTGTCATTGCAGGGTATTAAACAGGTTGATCGAGTAACCTGGATCTTGGACAGTGGATGTTCAAGGCATATGACTGGAGATAGAACCCTGCTGACAAATGTGGTGGAGAAGGCCGGCCCAGTAGTTACCTTTGGAGATAACAGCAAAGGTAGAACTGATGGATATGGCAGACTTGAAGCTGGAAATGTTATCATTGATGAAGTTTCTTTTGTGAAAGGACTTGAGCACAATTTGCTCAGTGTCAGTCAATTCTGTGATAAAGGTTATGAAGTTCATTTCAACAAGAAGAATTGTCTAATTTCACACAAGAGACATGAAAAGCCACAACTGACAGGAGTTAGAAAAGGCAATCTGTACGTAGCCAATATGAACTCAGGAAGCACTGAAGAAGGCACTTGCTTCTACACTAAAGCATCTAATGATGAGAGTTGGCTATGGCACAAGAAAATTTCTCATCTTAATTTTAAGACAATGAATTCTCTGGTCAAAAGAGAATTGGTGAGAGGTTTGCCTTCAATGGAATTTACTCAAGAAGGACTGTGTGATGCATGTCAAAAGGGCAAGCTAAAAAGGGCAAGTCACAGGAGCACTGATACATCTTCAATAACTGAACCATTACAATTACTTCATATGGATTTGTTTGGTCCAGTTAATGTGATGTCTATGTCAAGGAAGAGATATGCTCTAGTGATTGTTGATGATTTTTCAAAATACACATGGGTTCTGTTTTTGAATTCTAAAGATGAGACTCCACAACTGGTGATTGATCACATTAAATTAATTGAGCGAGATTCTACGTATCAAGTGAGAGCTATAAGATCAGACAATGGAACTGAATTCAACTCTAAATGACTTTTGCACTGAGAAGGGTATAACCAGACAATATTCAGCTCCAAGAACTCCTCAGCAAAATGGGGTAGTGGAAAGAAAGAATAGAACCTTGATTGAAGCTGCACGTACTATGCTAACTGAATCAAGGTTGTACTTTTGGGCTGAAGCCATCAATACTGCGTGCTATACCCAGAATCGAACTCTAATCAATAAAGATCAAATGAAGACACCCTATGAAGTTATGGCTGATAAGAAACCTTCACTCAAATACTTTCATGTATTTGGGGCAAAGTGCTTTGTGCTTAAAGAAGGTGATGATCAAGGTGGTAAATTCGATACCAAAGCATTTGAAGCAATTTTTATTGGTTATTCAATGAGAGCATACAGGGTATATGTGATTGATGAACAGAAGATGATGGAAAGTGTCAATGTAACATTCGATGACACTAAACTCCCTAGTATCCAAACTGAGAATCCATCTGAGAAGCTATCTTTCGATGACATGACAGATACAGATTCAGATGATGACAATGCACCTGAGATTTTTGCTGATGCTAATGACAACAATGATGATCAGGGTAATGGTGATGAAATCAATGATAGTAGTCAAAATTCCTCTGACTCTCCTAATCAATCATCATCTAGTCAACCTAGCAACAACTCAGGGGAGAAAATGAAGGGTCAACTGGTCACACTCAACATCCCAATGAAGGTCAAGGTGAATCATCAAGATCTAATCTTCCCAGACAGACTGTTTGGAATAGAGCTCATCCTTTTGAGTTAATCATTGGTGATCCAGTTGTTGGTGTAAAGACTAGAAGAGCTTTTCAGAATCAATGCAATTATTCAGGGTTTCTATCTGAAATGGAACCTAAGAAAACTGAAGAAGCTCTTTCTGATCCTGATTGGGTGATTGCTATGCAAGATGAACTCAATCAATTTAAACAACAAGAAGTTTGGAAGCTGGTACCCAGACCTACAGACAGACCAGTAGTTGGCACAAGGTGGGTATTCAGAAACAAACTTGATGAAGATGGCACAGTGACGAGAAATAAAGCAAGACTGGTAGCAAAGGGTTACTCCCAATCTGAAGGCATTGACTATGATGAGACCTATGCTCCAGTGGCTAGACTTGAGGCCATAAGAATATTCTTGGCATTCGCAGCATTTTCAAACTTTAAAGTTTATCAAATGGATGTCAAGAGTGCTTTCTTAAATGGCAAGCTAGATGAAGAGGTTTATGTAGAACAGCCCCCTGGCTTTGAAGATCCAGATTTAATTGACTATGTCTACTTCCTTTTCAAGGCGGTCTATGGTATTAAGCAAGCACCAAGGAAATGGTATGACAGTCTCTCTGAATTTTTACTTGAAAATGATTTTGTTAGAGGTGTCATAGACAAAACTCTCTTTACAAAGAAACATAAGAATGATACAATTATAGTCCATGTCTATGTGGACGATATAATATTCGGGTCTACTAATGATCTTTTGTGCAAGAAATTTGCAAAGTTAATGCAGGGTAGATTTGAAATGAGCATGATGGGTGAGCTGAAGTTCTTTCTTGGATTGCAAATAAGTCAAAGGACAGATGGAATATTTATCTGTCAATCCAAGTATGTCAAAGAGCTTCTCAAGAAGTATCAAATGGAGGACTCTTCTTCAGCAAAGACACCATCATCCACAGCTGTCAAATTTGGAGCATGTGAAAATTCTGCCAAGGTAGATATCACAAGCTACAGAGGTATGATAGGCTCATTACTTTATCTTACTGCGAGTAGACCTGATATTATGCATGCTACGTGTTTGTGTGCAAGGTTCCAATCGGATCCTAGAGATGTTCATCTCATTGCTGTTAAAAGAATTCTGAGATATCTTAAGGGTACGCCTAACCTAGGCATCTGGTACCCTAAAGATTCTGGTTTTAATCTTGTTGGATATACAGATTCTGACTATGCAGGAAGTGTTGTGGATAGAAAAAGCACATCTGGGAGTTGTCAATTCCTAGGTGGTAGACTAGTTTCCTGGTACAGCAAGAAACAACAGACAGTTTCCAACTCAACGGCTGAAGCTGAATACATAGCTGCTGGAAGCTGTTGCGCACAGATTTTGTGGATCAGGAATCAGTTGAGAGACTATGGCTTTGTGCTTGATAAAATTCCAATTTTATGTGATAATACAAGTGCCATAGCAATCTCTAACAATCCTGTGCAGCACACAAGGACAAAGCATATTGACATCAGGTATCATTTTATTCGAGAGCATGTCATGAATGGTACCGTGGAGTTATTTTTTGTACCCACGGAAGAACAAACAGCAAATATTTTTACTAAGTCTCTTGACGAATCCACATTTGCCAGAATTGTTGGTGAATTGGGTATGTTAAATAGTCCTAGTAATTAAACTAGTTAATATATGAGGTTTGATCTTTAATAATTTACAAGTGATTGATGTGTCAATATTTGTTACTAAATCACTTGTATAATTATTTTATCAACTTATACCCTTGCTTATTTCATCTTAAATCATTGTTATTATCTTCTGTACATATTTTTAATTACTTATTATATTTTTAGATTAATTCATTTTCTTTGAAAATATTTTTCTCGAATTTTACAAGCTGTAATTTATGAGAAATCTATTTTTCTTGAAAATGTTATTGTTTTTAATACAGTTTGATTATTTTTGTTGTTTAAATAAATCATAGTTTCTTTTTGAATAATTTTCTATATGGAAATTGTTTTATTAGAAAATTTATAGATTTATTAACTCATCAGAAATAATTATGTAAATATGTAGTATGATTATTTGGTTTTATTTTATTTTATTTGATTTGTAATGTTTGTCCTTCTGTTATTAATGTTTGATTTCGTAAAAGGGACTGCATATGATCGTTTTTATAATTTTTATTAGATTTTATAATTTTAGTATAAATTAATTTGCTATTTCTTGTTTATGTAAATTATTAATGTGATTTTCTTGTTAAAATTCTGTTAATATTCTGTTTTTAGTTAGTTATATTAACTGTTTTGTTAGAATATAACTATCGGTATAACAATCTACTTGATTGTTATATTCGAACTTGTGATTAGTTATATTAGTTTTAAATGGTGTAATATAACTTAGTAATAAATTAGATATAATTTTGTTTTTGTTTAAATATAACTGTTAAATAGTTTATAGTTATATTGTGTGTTTTTATAGCAATATAACTATCGGTATAACTGTGATTTTATTGTTATATTATGTGTTTTTCGGTAGTTATATTAGAGATTAAGTGTGATATAACTTACTGCCAAGGATAGTCATATTACGTTTTAAACGTAATATAACTATCGGTATGACTATCACCCGATAGTCATATCACAGTTATTTGATATATAAGAGCAAAGTTATATTCGACAGTCATATCTCAGTGGTTGTTATATTGGCGTGTTAAGTCACCCAATTCGTTCGAACAATACATACACAATATACACACCATTTTCGATCGAATTGCTGTCAAATTTCTGTCTCGAATCATACTCAAAACACGTTTCTAAGGACCATTCTTGATTACCCAGTCTATAATCTTCAAAATCACGGTTAAAATGTAAGATTTGGTCGAGGTTTTGAGTTTTTGAGTTTGAAAAGTTCGAATTTTTGATCTAAAAATCTGAACAAATGGTGGTGATTTTGTAAAAACTAAAAATACATGTGTGTTTGTATTGCAATCAAGATCTTTGTCTAAATTTTTCAGAATTTTTGATAAAGATTTTGATTTTTCGAATTTTTATTTATTTATTAATTCAAATTTGGTAATTTAATTGGGTTAAATTGTTGAATTTTGCAGATTTACTAATTTTAATCCCTGATTTGCAATGGCTGGTGCTTATAATAATTTTGAGCTTGTGAATCACAATTATATTGGATATTTTAATCCCGAGGATTGCCCAGTGGATCAGTTCAAGTCCTGGATAAAATTCCTAAACGAACAAAATCTCTGTAGTCACTCTATAACTGCAAATGTTCCAATGAAATTTGGTCCACTCAAATTAATGTGTACTACAGCTGTCTCAGATGAAAGATCATTTTCATTCGATTTTAATGGCAAGACATATACAGTGGATGAATCTGTCTTCAATGCTGCTCTGGGCTTCCTACTGAACGATTTGCTGAATTGCCTTCAAATGATGAGTTGACTCAATTTTTCACAAATATCAACTATCATGGTCAACTGAATCTGAAACGACCACTCAAAAGCAATCTTGTTCAAGAATGGAATATCTTCTTCGAGATTATAGCAAAGGTGTTTGCTAATTCTACAAAGAGTAACAATAATGTCATCACAGGTATGTTACAGTCAATTGGTTTCTCGATTGCTCACAATAGAAGAATCAATTTTGGCAGCTTGATATGGCCTATTCTGCTAAATCGATTGAAGAAGGCTACAAAGAACTTTGGAAAAGGTAAACTGGTTAAGTGTCATTATCCTCGATTTTTGACACTAATTTTTAATCATCTAATGCCTAAGGATCAACCTGCTCCATTTCCAAATGATCGAATTCAATGGTCTGGTAAACCAAACAAGAAGTTCTACACCAGGCTGGATACTTCTAAGGTCTTGTTGCATGTTCCTGTAGTCATAACACCATATATGTCTACATACATACATTTGCCAAATGTCATGCCACAGCCAGATGCTGAGGTACCTTTAATTCAACAAGCTCCACAGCCTGAACCAGAACAAGTTCCAGTACCTCAACCTGATTCTGAACCCTTGAATGTTCTTGAACATCAACTTCCAGTGGATCAACACACTCAGAATGAAGATGATGTACATGTCAATGATCAGGTATTTGACTCAACTCCTTTACAATCTCAATATCTTTCTGATAGTCAAATGATTGTGAGAAGTGACCAAGGGGTTGTAGATCCACAACCTTTATCCCAGGTCAATGCACCAAACACTGATCCTAAATTCTCCAAACACTATCGTAGAAAGAAATTGTCATTCAAAAGAGCTATCCCCAGTAGTGATATTTTGAGTGAAATAGATTTGCCATCACAAAAGAAAAGTAAAACCATGTCAAAGGCAATCTTAAACCCATTCATTCCTTCAAGCTCACCCCTGTTACTCACAATGGGGGAAGATATTTTCGCACATGAAGCTGAAAACATTGTTATGCAAGTGGAGCAAGTTACAGTGCCTGCCATTGTTACGGCAGAAGAACCTTCACAGGTTGATCGGGATTTGCGAAATCCCATTGCACCACCACTGACCTTCCAAGAGGAGGCTAGGGTGATCTCTAGTGCAGGTACAATGGATGCAGCTCAGGATTATGAGAGGAGTGATGTGAGAATTACTTCAAATCTGAGTGAAACACTAGCACGTGAGGTGAGTGATACTCAGAGAGCTATTGAGGTGAGAGCACACAATGACACATACACTTTATCTCTCATTGCTCAACTCAATCAAATGAAAGAAAGTCTTGCTCAAGCTGAAGAGGACAACAAAAACTTGAGGTTTGATATGGACAACATGAGAACTATCTTCAACAACAAAATCAATGCACTTAAACTCTCTCAACAACAAGCAGTTGAAGACTCTGGAGATGTCACAGTGGCTCAAGATCTTATTATATCATCTATGGCTAATCAGATTGAAGATCTTCAGAACAACATAAATGCAAATCACTTAACCACTGAACATCGTCTCAGTCAGATTGAAAAGCAAAGTGATCATCAAGCAAAGGGGTTAAGACAACTATATAATATCATCAGCAGAACTCACTCACTTACAGCAGAAGAGAAGAAATTCTTTGGAGGTAGTGATGGAAGTGACCCTGGAGCTGGTACAAGTCACAAGACTGTAGAGGATTCCTCAACTAAGGGGGAGAAATCTAGATGGGGAGGAAGTGCAAGTAAAGAGAAAATTGAAGATAGGAGTGAAGGGAAGAAGACAACTCATCAGGCAGCAGAACAGGAAGATGATGATGTAGAAGGTTTTTACTATACAGGTGAACCTGATATTGATCTGTTTGCTGACTTACAGTTTCCTGATGTTGGTGAAGAATTTGATGAACCAGATCTCAGTTTTTGGGATGATGAAGAGCAAATAATTCCTGATTCTGTTGAAACACAACAAATGAATTTTGAAGCAAACAAAGAACTCGAACAGAATGAAGCTAATCTGGCTATGAGAGAAGAAAGACTCAAGAAGACACTCGAACAATTAGCTCATAATGAAAGACTTCAAAAGGCAGAACAGGAAGCACTTCAAAAGCAACATGCTCAAAAGCTGGAAGCTAGGAAGATGTACATCAAGTACAAAAATGGTGATAAGTGGGAACGTGCTCAAAAGGTAATTGACTCACCACAAACTTCTGACTATGATGATCGTCGGATGATTGCTATTTTTGAAAGCTTTAAACAGAAGAACCCTATACATGATATGTATTTGAAAGCTTTAAAGACAGAAATTGTGAGAATAACCACTGCATCTGATCCTAAGAATGGTGAGCTACTTATCTTTGTTGAATGTCATAAGCTCGGATCGCACAAAGTATCGCTTCAGTTCTTCTATGATAGATCTCTGTCAGAGCTTTGGGTGTTGAGACCAAAAGTAAGAACATCTTCTGAACTAGGCATACTGCTTCATGAAAAATTTCAAGAGTTTGCTGAAAGAACTGGTCCTGAAGTTATAAATGACCCTCCACAAGTTAAAATTCTTAAGGGAGAAGTCATTCATACTGTTAATCTTCAGACAGACGAATTGTATACACATCTTTCCAGACATTTGGTATATGTTGAATATGCTCTTCGAAATCATGGTTTTGCATCACAAGAAAAGATTGAAGCTGCAAATCATATTCGATCTTATGCTCAGACCAACATGAAGAAGTACAAGCAGTATCAAGGTGAGTTGAGAAAGAAACTTGGAATACCACTGGTCTATCCTACAGATGTGTCATCCAGAAGGGAATTACTTGTTGATTCAGAAATGATCAAGAATCTACCGGATATGGATGAACAAGAAGAGGGAGAAATCAATGAGGAAGAAGATGGTAAATGAAGATTAGCTCTACAAGTTATATCATTAGAGCTTTGATAGAACAAGATAGGATAATTGTCTTATATGATCAGTCTAGAGGATCATCTATCTTGTATTTATCTTTTCTGTTTGAATCTGGATAATGTTAATATAAACCAGAACTTTTACATTATTTACTTAGCATTTAAAGTGTTTTCTTTTACTTGTTTAATTGGGATTAATTGAAGAATCCTCTAGGTATTTGCTTGTTATTGTATAACAAACAAATAGGGGGAGATTGAAAGGCATATGACTCAGCCTATTTGTAGTTCGAGGATCCTAATCCAATTAAACTAGATTGTAATAAGTAAATAATATCAACTGTCACAGGAATCTCAAAAGATGACAAGTCAATCTATAGTTTTGATGTTTTACACTGGAAGAAGATTCAGATATCTGATCAGGCCTCAATGTAGCATTGAAACAAGTGGATTCATTTAAGAAGACAGAGATTTCTATTAATGACAAGAAACAATTTCAGTACCGAATGATTGATGAGAGTGAAGAGTATAAAAAGACCACAGTGTTAAAAGTCACGATGAAGAACAGAGATTGGAGTTAGTCGTTCATGAACCAGACAGTACATCGAACATCAACATCATGCCAGTGTATGTTCCTTATCATAATTACGTGGTTTTCAGCGGAGCATTGACTATTAAAGAATTTATATTAATTCTATTTTAATTGATTAAGTCAAGTAATTAAGTTAATAAATAAATTAATTCTATCAGAATTAATATATTTGTTAAAGTGATTATTAGATTAATTAAATAAGAATTAATATGAAAAAGGATTAATAGTTAAATGATTTTTAATAAGTCATTTAATTAATTATAAACTGAAAAATATGATGATATAACTATCAAACTGATAGTTATACCGATAGTCATATTCAGTTTATAAAGGAGATAGTCATATTCAGTTCAAAGGAGATAGTCATATGAAGTTCAAAGGAGATAGTCATATTTCATTCAATTGGTAAGTTATACCGAATGTTATATTGATTTGGTAAGTTATACCGAATGTTATATTGACTTGATAAGTTATACCGAAAGTCATATTTAAGCTGGACAGTCATATTACATTGATTTGATAGTCATACCGATTGTCATATTAATGTAAAATGATTGTCATATCAGTTTAAATCAAGTAATATGACTATGGCTGTGTATATAAGGCAGAAGAATGCAGAAGCAAATATCATCAGTCGAGCTAAACAAGAAAAATACACACAGCAGCTGTTTTCTCTCTCTCTCAAGCTCAAGAACACCTTCAAATTTAATTTTGTAAATTCAAGTTCATCTCAGTTGTAATATCCTATCCATTGGAACTTGTTTACTTGTGATTCTTGTACTACTAGCGAATTAAGTTTCCTAGTTCACAAATTGATATCTTGATTTTATTAACTAAATTAGCAAAGTTCATGTTGAATTTTCTAATTAGTTATTAATTACTTGATAATCATTTGGACTGATTTTGTAACACCCATCAAGTTAATATATTGTTATATTCAACTTGGAATTTGTGTTATATTATTCCGCACAAAAATATTCGTTTAAGTGAAAATTATTTAACGAATAAATTTTGAGAAAATGATATAGATTGTATTCAACCCCCCCTTCTACAATCTTATCGGACCTAACATTTTTTTGATGAAAAAGAATCTTATATTTTTTAATAAGTAAATTAATTTTTCAAAAGTTTAAACCCTATTCGTAACGTATTAAAAATAAAAGTGATATTGTTAAAATAAAAAACCAATTGTGTTTAATAATTAATACTTAATAAATCTGAGCATTAGATAGGTTATAAGTTAGTATTATTAAAATTGAAATATTGAAAATTTTGATAGCTGTTTTCCGGTATGGTACTTGACTTATTTAATTTTTTTCCTTAATTTTCCTCGTTTTTTAAAACTTACTACTACGGCTCTACATTTTTTTATAAACTTTTTTTATTTAAAACACATCAAATTATTTTATTTAAACACATCTTTAAACCTATTTAACATATAACTTATTTTAGTGAATTTTGATATATTTAAGAATATATTATAATTAGAAAATTTATAGCAAAATTAAATATTAAAATATTAAAAATAAACAGTATATTGCCCGCGCTAGTAACTTATATTATGGAGTCGTATCTTTTTTAAAGAAAAATTCTGTAAAATAACTCAGTATTTATAGTAATGTCATCAGCATGATGGTGCCGATGACGTGTAGTTGTTCATAGGGTTTTATATCAAACTGACCACTCGTTTCACTCAAAACTATCAATTAGACCACCCATTCCAAAACGATATCATTTGAATCATTAAAATCATAATAAATATCAAAGTGACCACCCATTATAGTACTCGGGAAGTAAAAGTAATTTTTCATCGAGTTCTACACATTTTGCTTGAATGCTTCCATAACCAAAAGAAAAGTTAATAATTCTAGTATTTTTGATAATATATTTAGAATTTAAAAAGTTTATTTACTATTTATTTTTAATTAAAACAAGGAAAATGACAATAAAATAAAAAATAAATAGTAAATGAATTTTTAAAAGTCTAAATATATTATCAGAAATACTAGAATTATTAACCTTTCGTTTGGTTATGGAAGCATTCAAGCAAAATGTGTAGAACTCGATGAAAAATTACTTTCACTTCCCGAGTACTATAATGGGTGGCCACTTTGATATTTATTATGAGTTTAATGATTCAAATGATATCATTCTTGAATGGGTGGTCTACTTGATACATTCGAGTACAATGGGTGGCCACTTTGATATAAAACCCGTTGTTCATATTAGTACTACTAGCCTGTAACGCTCGATTGTTTATTAATTTTTTAAATTATATTTTATTATTAAAGTTTTAAGTTGTACATATATTTATTATTAAAATAATTTTTTGATTTTTTAAATTTCATGTTCAGATATATTTTTTAATTAAGAGGAAAATAAATAGTAGAAGATAATAAAAATTATAATACATGTTTGGTAGTGTTTTTAACGATAGTGTTTTAATTAATAATATGTTGTTGACGGGAATTGATTCTTAAACTCGTTAGAGTAGTTTATAAAATAATATATCTGTTTAATAAAGATATGTTTTTGGTGGGATTCGAACTTGGAAACTATAAAAGTATTTTAAATATTAGAAAATGAATTTTCTTTTAGCATTAGATCCAACGGTTCTCATTTATTTATCTTAAAATCTAACGATTGTTATAGTTGTTATTGAGTATATCAAATAAAATGACAAAACTACCAACCAACCAAATATACCCTAATTTACTTATAACTACCAACCAACTAAATATACCCTAATTTTACAATATATATATATATATATATATATATATATATATATATTAGAACCCGTGCGATGCACAATTTTTTAATTTTACGGTACTTGACTTATTTAATTTTTTCCCTTAATTATCCTTATTGTTTAAAACTTATTACTAAGGGTCTACATTTTTTTTATAAACTTTTTTTAATTAAAACACATAAAATTATTTTATTTAAACACATCTTTAAACCTATTTAACATAGGAAATTTAACAAATATACTAGGTTTTTAATTAGTTATTACAAAAATACTATATTTTTAAATTAATTGCAAATATACTATCTTATACTATCTTAATTGCAAATATACCCCCATCTTTTCCAACCTCCATTATTCTCCAACCATCATTCTTCTCCTTCTTCTTCACCCACCCCACCCTTCAGCCCCGCCCGCCGCCACCCTCCCCTATCTCCGCCCTCCACCTCCTCCTCCCCCATCTCCGCCCTCCTCCCTCCTCTGCCCTTCTCCATCTCCGCCCTCCTCAGTTCTCCGCCCACCTCTTCCCTCGTCCGATCTCCACCTACTGGGCCGCAGGCCACCACATCCGATCTGTTCTCCACCACCACTAGAGCTTTGAGTTCGGTAGATTTTGGATGAAATTGCGTTTGGTTGATTTCAATCGATTAAATTGGTAATTTTGAGTTTTGATGGGTAGAGAGAAAGAGACAAAGAGGAAGAGAAGGGAGTGAGAAAGAGAGGGTAGAAGGAGATTTCAGTTTCTTATTAGAATGTTGAAGATATGATTTGATTCACAAAATAGGTTGTATTTGATTGCTTTCAAGTTGCTTGTGAAGTTGTAACGATGTCTCCAAATTGTTTGACTAAATGTTACAGAGAAAGAAAGTTGATTTTGGTTGGCTCGTGATTTATTTATTTTTTTGTTCTAATTGCAGTTGCAAATAAGGTTTTAAGGCCCCGTAGGGGCACTCATAACTCCCTATTTCTAACAATTGCAACCGAATGCAACCACATGTAACTAAACGCAACTACGGTAAAACGTTTATAAATTAATATCGCTGGGACCGACGAATTTTATTAATTTGTAGAGGTTATTAATTAATCGAGGTTAAATTTATACTTCCGCTATTATGTTGGGATCAAAAATTCACATTGAAAATAATAATTTATCGTGGTATCGAATATTAATTTAACGAGGTTTTACTTTACATATGCAACTAAATGTAACTAAAAACTAAACGTTCAATTTCCATTTTTTGCTGCTGCGCAGCCCTTATATAGAACTGGAAGTTGGTAAAAAAATGAAAATTCAAATTACAATTTTTAGTTACATTCAGTTGCATATGCAACCTATGCAACTGAATGCAACTAAAAAAATTAAAAGTTCAATTTTCATTTTTTGTTGCTGCGCAACCCTTATATAAAACTGGAAGTTGGTAAAAAAAATAAAAATTCAAATTACAAATTTTAGTTGCATTTAGTTGCATATGCAACCTATGCAACTGAATGCAACTAAAAACTAAAAGTTCAATTTTCATTTTTTGCTGCTACGCAGCCCTTATATAAAACTGAAAGTTGGTAAAAAAAATGAAAAGTTAAATTACAATTTGTAGTTGCTTTCAATTGCATATGCAACTGAATGCAACCTACTGCGCAGCCGTTACAAATAAGATAATATTTTTGCAAATAAGATAGTATTTTTACAAATTATTCTTTTTAAGCAAAGTATTTTTGCAAAAACATTTGTAGACAAGGGTATTTATGAAAAAAAAACCCAACATATAACTTATTTTAGTAAATTTTGATATATTTAAGAATATATTATAATTAAAAATTTATAACAAAATTAAATGCTAAAGTATTAAAAATAAACAGTATATTGCCCGCGCTAGTAACTTATATTATGGAGTCGTATTTTTTTGAAAGAAAATTCTGTAAAATAAATCAGTATTGAAAGTAATGTCATCAGCATGATGGTGCCGATGACGAGTAGCTTGTTCAATGTTCATATTTTTATTTTTGACGAAAAGCAAGAGAATTTTATTAACCTTCCAAATCAGCCACAATATAATCACTAACTTCAACAGGTACAGATCACCTATCAAAACTACGATCTGGATAATTATATGAAGCTTTAGCAAGAGTATGAGCTACCGTATTAGAATACACGGTTGTTTGTAAATTTTTTAAATTATATTTTATTATTAAAGTTTTAAGTTATATATATATTTATTATTAAAATATTTTTTTAACTTTTTAAATTTCATGTTCATACATATTTTTTAATTAGAAGGAAAATAAATTGTAGAAGATAATAAAATATTATAATACATGCTTGACAGTATTTTTAACGATAGTTTTTTAATTAATAATACGTTGTTGACGGGAATTGATTCTTAAACTCGTTAAAGTAGTTTATAAAATAATATATATGTTTAAGAAAGATATGTTTTTGGTGGGATTCGAACTTGGAAACTATAAAAGTATTTTAAATATTAGAAAATGAATATTTTTTTAGCATTAGATCCAACGGTTCTCATTTATTTATCTTAAAATCTAACGATTGTTATGGTTGTTATTAAGTATACCAAATAAAGTGACCAAACTACAAACCAACCAAATATACCCTAATTTACTTATAACTAGCTTAAAACCCGTGCGATACATGGATTTTCTTTAATATTATATGATTTTTCAAATAATTTTAATTAATTTTTTAAGATATGAATTTGTAAGTTAAATTTTTAAATGATGTTTTTATTATATATATATATATAATATATATATATATGCCATTGCTCCATGAAGAACACACTTATATAAAGAACTATAAAGAACACTAGAGAATCAATATAAATCGTTGAATCAATTATGATCTAATGGCCCCGCTAGGGGACCCACACAATTAAAATGCATTCTCACATACTAGATTTTTCAAAAAAAAAATCGGATGAACAGTACCTGTTGCCGTGGCATGCCACGTTAGTAGGTGGACCCCTTTTTTGCTGATGTGGCAGTGCCACGTGGCATATGCTAGCATGGCATGTTACGTGGCACTGTCACGTCAGCAAAATGGGATCCACCTGCTGATGTGGCAGTGCCACGTGATAGGTGCTGACGTGGCATGCCACGTCAACAGGTACTGTTATCTGTTTTTTTTTGTTGAAAAAAATGGGTTGGGTTAGTGTGTGTGAAGGTGCATTTTAATTGTGTGTGGGTGTATTAAATATGTGGTTTAGAAGTGTTCTTTATATAAGGTGTTTTTCATGGAGTGCAAATATATATATATATATATACATACATACATATATACATATACTAGCCTATAACCCGTGCAATGCACGGATGACTTTTAATATTTTTATCTTATTACTCATAATTTTAATATATGTTTTACAATTAATAGGAAAAATAAATTATAGAAAATACAAAAATATAATAATGCATATTTGATAGTATTCTAAACGATAGTATTTTTCTTCTATATTGAAAATATATAATATACTTTTTTAAATTTAATATGTTGTTAACGGGAATTGAAGCTTAAATTTTTTGGAGTAGTTTATAAGATAATATAATTGTTTGTCAAAAGAAATAATATGAATTTTAAGTTAAAATACGTTGTTGACAGGAATCGAACCTTAAACTTCTGGGAGTAGTTGTTTATAAGATAATATAAATGTTTAATAATAATATGTTGGTGATGAGATTCGAATCTAGAACCTATGGGAGTATTTTAAATATTATAAAAAGGATATTCTTTTATCATTACATTCAACGGTTCTTTTTTATACTGTATCAAATTTAATATGCTAAATGACCAAACAAAGATATCCCATTCCGCTTATAATAATATTTAATTTAACGTGTTTTAGTGGTTTTATATACTTCTAGTGTTTGTGTATACTTCTCTTCTCTATGCTATAGTTCGCAAATATCAGTGTTTGGTAGGGGTGAGCAAAAAAAATCTGAAAACCGGATTATCCGATTTTTCGATCCGGTATCCGATTATGAAAATCCGGAAATTAGGATATCCGATCCGAAAAAACCGGACCGGATATCCGATCCGAATTTTTGTTATGAATTCGGATACGGATCCGGATCATAACTTTTTACAAATCCGGATATCCGGATCCGATCCGGTTTTTAATATTTATTAAAATTTAATTTTTCTACTTAATAAATAGTGAACTTATTTTAGACAAATAATTCAACATTGAACATATGTAATGAATTATCAGTAATAAGTTAATGAATTTATTGTGTATCACCTAAGTTTATAATCATTTTAGGTGTAAAAACTTAAACATGGATGTACTTAAGTGTGAATTTATAAATACAACTCCATATATTTGTATGTGAAAATTTCAGAACCTCATGTAAGTTTTCCTAAATCAACCTTGATAAATATTTTCTCTTACTTAATCATTTTAACCAAAGTGATTGATTAAGAAATTAAGATGTTAAAAAAAAATAAAAACAAAGCAAATGGAAGAATAATTTCTTTTAATAAAAAATTTCACTTAAATTATGAATTCGAGATCTAGCGTATTACTCCCTCTATCCCGTTTATATTGACATTTAATCAAAAAATACGTATTGAGTAATCAAGTAATAATCTTACTCTCAGTTGTTTGCATACTTTGAAAAACAAAACATTATTAATACTTAATTTACTTTATTTAGGAAATGTGGCCACTACTTTTGGGATATGCAAAAAAGGATTTGTGGCCAATATAAACGGAACGAAGAGAGTATTAATATCTCTTAAAAAAAATTAATAAGAATTCATTAAAAAATGAATGGTAGTTTATGATAGGTCAAAATAAAATTAGGAAAAAAATGAATATACACATGTTAAAATATGAGATGATGATATCTAAAATTTTATTAATTAATTTTTCATTTATAAATCTAACGATAACTTATTGAAAATGTAATAAAAGTCATTTACTTATACAAACTTAACAAAATTTTACTTAATTAATTCGGATCCGGATTATCCGATTTTTGATCCGATTTAAACGGATATCCGAATTCCGGATATCCGGTTAAACCGGAACCGGAACCGGAATAGATTTTTCATGATCCGAAAAACCGGATATCCGATCCGAATTTTAAAACCGGACCGGATATCCGGTTTTGCTCACCCTTGGGGATGATTCTGTCCGTCAGGAGTTTCTTTTGAATTGAGAGTGGCGTGTGTGTCATTTTTTATTTTAATTTTATTAATAATAGAGATTTAATGTATTTAAAATGTATGATAAAAAAGAGAGTACCAACTCGATAACTAAATATATTCTAGTTTACTTATAATAGTATACTAACTTTTAACCTGTGCAAAGCACGGGTTATTATATATTATTATTATTATTATTATTATTATTATTATTATTATTATTATTATTATTATTATTATCAGTTAATATATTAATTATATGATTTAATATTAAAATTTAATTCATTTTAATAAATTTCATTATTAACTTTAAATTTACATATGTTCCATTCTTAATTTCATGATATAAATAAATATTATCAATTTAAAGTTATTTTTAAATTTATTATTAAATATCTTAATAATTCCATAGATATTTTAAAAAAAAATATTTAGTGTAAATTAAAATCAAAGACGAAAGAATCGTAAGAAGAAGTGTGTGCTGAAGATGATTCTAATCGGTATATAATTGAAAACAATATATAATTGAACTGAATTTGGAATTTTTAACACGTTTTATTAATTTTTTTAAAAATGCATTTTTGGGCCTTATTGGTAAATTTTGTTGTTTATAATAAATAATTTAATATTTGTAATACAATTTTTTAACTTATTATTTTTAAAAAGGTGTTAACATTTTTTTTGGAAGGCGTTAACCAACCAACGAACTACGTAAACAAATATACCTTGTTTTGCTTATAATAGTATAAAATATGTGATTTTTTATTTTTAATAAATTATATATAATTTAAGTGAATTTGGAATTTTTAACACGTTTTTTTAATTTTTTAAAAATATATTTTTGTGCGTTATTTATAATAAATAAATTAATGTTTTTAATATAATTCTTTTAACTTGTTATTTTTAATAAGATGTTAACAAATTTTTTTGGAAGGCGTTAACCAACCAACTAACTACAGTTTTACGTATAGTATTAATCTAATTAGTAAATTCAAATATAGATGTGGATGAGAGTAATACCATACATTGAGTGGATGGAGCTCTAAGTGGTAGTAGAGGGTTGAGATTGAGAATTTGAAGTGCCGTTTGCTGTTAACATTTATTTATAATTTTTATTTAATTTAATAACTAAATAGGAAAGTTGTACATTTTTTTGGAAGGTGTTAACCAAAATCAACCAACCAATTATACATTGTTTCGCTTATAATAGTATAGTATAGATAAATATATTGGCCGTAATATTTCTAAAAAATTAAAAAAATTAGTTATAAGATGCAAATAAGATGATGTTTTATAGCTGAAAAAGGTAATCAATCAATTATTAATTATTATTGTATTATTTTATTGAATACAATTAAATGTGATACTATTTGAAAAGAGAAGTTTTAATAAGAGAAAAAAATATAAAAGACAATGTCTTTTAGCTGAAACTGTAATTGGTTAGTTATTAGTAATTACTAACTTATAACCCGTGCGATACACGGGTTTTTTATATGAAATAAATTTATTTTATGTTTCAACTATATTTTTATATAATTATTATTTTTATATAATTATTATTTTTAATAATTATTTTAATTTTAATTTTAATTTAAATAATATATAAAAATTTAATTTTATATAATTTCAATATTCCGGCTTTAATATATTAGTATAGATATAGAGAGTATAATATTATAATATAAATTAATATTAAATATTATAATTTTTAGAACCCGTGCGATGCATGATTTTTTTAATATAATAATTTTTCTTTAATTTGTCATTAAATATTTTAAATATAAATTTTGTAGGATTATATATTTTTTATTTAATTTATGTTTGAAATTTTTAAGATATGTATTTTTTAGACTTAAAATTTTTAACTGATATGATTTCATTAAAATATTATATATATATGTTGCACATGACATTTTTAGAAAAAAAATATTTTAGTTAGAAAATGTAGAAAAGATATTACGTTTAAGTTGAAAAAGGTAATTAGTTAGTTATACAATATTATTAGTTTATTTCATAAAATAGAATAACGCGTGATATTTTTTGAAACGGAGGGATTTTTGTTAGAAAAGTTAGAAAATGTGATGTGTTGTAGCTGGTAAGTTAATTATTTAGTTATTAAGAATTATAATATTGTTACTTTTTTTATAAAATAGAATTGCCCGTAACTACTAAAATAAATATATTCCAAATGAAATAAATTAAGTCAAGAATAATTAAGTAAGGGTAATTAAGTAAAAATAACCAGCCAACCAAAATTTCAATGTTTCAGCTATTATAATACACTAGCTTAAAACCCGTGCGATGCACGGACTTTTTTAAATATTATATAAAAAAAATTCTAATTAAAATTTTAAAGACATGAATTTTATAGGTTTAAAGTTTTAATAATATGATTTGATTATATATATGTTTTTTGTCATATTTTTAGAAAAAAGAGAGATTTTACTTTATAAATTGATAAAAGATGATATGTTTTAGTTGAAAAGATAACGGATAGTTATTAATTATTTTATTTTACTTAAATAAAAGTGTTCTTGATATTATTTCAAAATAATATGTTTCAATTAGAAATAATAAAATAAGTAACGTATTTTAGTTGAAAAAGTTAATTGGTTAATTATTACTAATTATAATATTATCATTTAATTTAATTAAATAGAGCTCACTTTAGTATTTTGAGAATGAGATATTTTAATTAGATAGAATGCAAAAGATAATATGTTTTATCTGAAAATGGGAATTGATTGGTTACTGAAAAATAGAAAATACAACATGTTTCCCGGAAAAGAAAATTGATTAGTTATTGGTACTTATAAAATTATTTTATTCAATTAAGTAGAATTATGAATCAGAAAAGAAGTTACAACAAATATGAAAGGGACTAAAGTGCAAGTGCCAAATATAAGTGCCGATTTTCTTTAAAATTATATGATTTTTTCTTTAATTTGAATTAAATTTTTTAAGACGTGAATTTCGTGGTTTTTAATTTTTAAATGACATGATTTGATAATGATTAAATAAATGTTTCCCGTGATATTTCTAGAAAATGAGAAATTTTAGTTAGAAAAAATAGAAAAAATGATAAGGTACTCGATTAATTATTAGTAATTAATTAAATATAAAGGATATTGATTTGTTATTAAAGATAACTTATTTCACATGAAATGAGAAATTGATTAGTTATTAGTAATTATAAATAATTAAGTAATACTATAAATCATTAAGTGAGAGTAATTAGGTAATGATTATAAATAATTGAGTTGGGGTAATTAGGTAAAAACACAAAATACCGTACCGAATGACCAAACTTTCAATTATAATTAAATAAGGGTAATTAAGTATTGTTATAAATTATTAAGTGAGAGTAATTAAGTAATGATTATAAATAATTGAGTAAGGGTAATTAGGTAAAAATATAAAGTACCGTACCGAACGATCAACTTTCAATATTTCGGTTATTAAAACCCGTGCAATGCACGGATTTTTCTAATATCATATTATTCTTTGTTAATTTGTATTGATAATTTAAAATACGAACTGTATAGATCTAAAATTTTTAAATAAAATGATTTAATTATAGTAATTATAGATGGTGTTCGTTATATTTTTAGACGAAAGAGAAATATTAATTAGAAAATATAGAAAAGATAATACGTTTTATCTCAAAAAGGTAAGCAATTTGCTACTAGTTATTACAATATTTTATTAAATAGAATAGGTAACGTTTTTGGCTGAAAAAAATTAGTTTGGTAGTTTTAATAATAATATTATTTATTATCTTTAAATAGATTCGCCTGTACTATTTTTGAAAGTACGAGAAATTTTAGTCAGAGAAAATAAAAAAGAAAATGATTAGTTATTGAGAAAATAAAAAAGGTAACATGCTTCACATGAAAAAAGAAATTGATTATGTATTTATAATTGTATTATTTTTACATATTTCAATATTCTGGCTTTAATATTTAATAAAATATAACGTGTTTTACCTAAAAATGTAATAAATTAGTTATTGAAAAAAAAGAAAATGCAACATGTTTTTTCCAATAATAAATTTTTAAGGAAGGATAATTAAGTAAGAAAAGAAAGTTTGGAAATGAGATATTTTAGTTAGAAAATATGTTACGTTTTAGCTAAAAAAGGTAATCAATTAGTATGAAAATGAACGATAATATCCTTATTTTATTTTATAAAACAAAACTATAATTTAACAATAATAAATATTTAAGGATAATTAAATAAAAAAATCAAATTTGAAAATGAGATACTTTAGTTAGAAAATGTAGAAAAGTTATTTAGTTGAAAAAGGTCTGTTAATTATTAGTAATTGTAATATTTTTAGTTTATTTCATTAATTAGAATGACCATATTTTTGGAAAGAATATAATTTAGTTAGAAAAGTTAGAAATGGTACTAGATGAAAAAGATAATTGGTTATTCATTATTTAGGAGAAAATGAGATATAAGAAAGTTTGAAAATGAGATATTTTAGTTAGAAAATATAGAAAAGATATTACGTTTTAGCTCAAAAAGGTAATCAATTAGTATGAAAATGAACGATTATTCGTTATTTTATTTTATAAAATAAAACTACAATTTACCAATAATAAATATTTAAGTAAGGATAACTAAGTAAAAAAATAAAGTTTGAAAATGAGATATTTTAATTAGAAAATGTAGAAAAGTTATTTAGTTGAATAAGGTAATCAGTTAGTTATTAGTAACTATAATATTATTGGTTTATTTTATTAATTAGAACGACCATATTTTTGGAAAAAAATAGAATTTAGTTAGAAAAGTTAGAAAATGTAATTGGTTAGTTATTATTTATGAGAAAATGAGATATTTTAGTTAGTAAATATAGAAAAGATATTACCTTTTAGATGGAAAAGGTAATCTAAAAGATAATCAATTAGTTATTAGTAATTACAATGTTATTAGTTTATTTCATTAACAGAACGATCATATTTTTGGAAAGAAGAGATGTTTGTTAGAAAAGGTAGTAGTTGAAAAAGGTTATTGGTTAGTTATTATTTAGGAAAAGTATTGGGAAGAACTGCGTAAAATATTTTAAGAAAAGATTGTGTTTTGTTTTTTTATAATTAAGTTAAATAATTAGGGTATAAAGTAAAACAATTAAATAAGGTAAGTACTGTACTATACCGTACCAAAACTTTTAATGTTTCGTCTTTTATAATATAGTATAGATAGTTAGACTTAATATAATTTAATATACTCATGTTTACGGATTATACTAATGTTTCCTTATTATAAATAACGTATACGGATTTTTAATATAATTTATTAATAATTAAAAAATATGATGTGATATTTTTGGGCATATATTAATGATTGTAATATTAGTTTTAAATAAAAAAGGTAATGTGTTTTAATTTTAAAGAAAATATTAATGGTTGGAAGATATGATTGAAGTTTTTAGGTGTTTATAAATGGTAATATCTTCAACTAAAAGTAATGTGATAAAGGCAATCGACTAATTATTTTTAATTATATTATATGTTATTAATTATTTTAGGTATTTTAATAGTATAGATATCATATACAATATATTTTTCTTTATAATAAAGGGTAAATAAGTAAATTTACGAAATACAAAAAAACTGGTATCAAAACTTTTAATATTTCACTTTTATATAATACTATAGATAGTATAGTATTGTACAGATTTGGACAGGCTCTTGATAGAAAAATATTATAGGCTCGTTTGAATATGTGGCTAAATCCAGAATTTAAAACTAGCAAATTTTCGTCAGTGGTTGTTACTTTTACTACTAACTTGTAACTCTAAATGTTGACCTCCCGGCATAATCCAATTTAGAATTTAAAAGTGGGATTGTGCAAATTTTGTAGCCTTTTAACATTGTCACCCAGTTGCCTAAGATCGTTTCGTTAAATGCTAGTAGTAGTTTAATATTATTAAGTAAAGAATAAATTATAGAATTATTGCCAAACTTTATTCCGTTTTACAATTTAGTGGTCAAATTTTAAATTTGTAATATGTAATCAGACACTACTTTTATATTTTGAAAAGGTGGCTGAAAATCACTTTTCTGAGTGAAAATTTTACCTTAACCACCTTTTCGAAAAATAAAAATATTGTCAAACATATCTTGAGAAAAAAGTATTATTACTTTAAAAAAATTATCCTTAACCATCTTTTTGAATAATAAAAAAAATGTCAAGTAAGCATATTACAAATTTAAAATTTCAGCCAATAAAATGATAAAATGAATAAAGTTCAACCAACAATTTACAATTTACTCTTAAATAAATGTATTTATTTCCATTTTTCCAGTTGTAGAGTAAACGTAGTAACTAGTAAACTAGTTTCAATACTAATGCAATGCACATAATTGCTCTAATTAATAATTGGTATTACAATTTTTCTCGTGTTGATATTAATATTAGTAATTGATATCGTGATAATTAAAATTCTATAATTTGTTGTATACTTTTTTAATCAACATTTATCTTGTCCTTTTTTCGAGATTTTTTCATTTTGATTAAAACATTTGGATATATTCTTTTTTCAAAATTTATTTTTCTAAAATGCTTAGAGTCACGTATTTGTTGTATAAGAGCCAAGAATGTCATTACTTTTTATCAAAAAAAAAATGAATGTCATTACTTAAAGTAGCACAAGAGCCAAGAAAGTATAACAAAAATATTTTCTTCGACACATTTTTATAAAGTGAAAATCCTAAATTACATCATACAAATTAATTGATTCCGTAGATTGCATAGCAAAAATACGTTGTTAGCAATATGAAATTAATGTTCCAATATCATTTCTTTAAAAATGTTATATCACTTACAATGAGTTCTAAGGTTTCTACACCTGTGCTAGGCACAGATTTCTTCACATGCTTTATTACGTAAAAATAATATATTTTGCAGAAAAATATGTTAATTGATTATAAAGTCCTAATTTTTTATACGATTTTAAATAAATATTGATTATATATATACAATCACTTATATAAGTTAGATACAATTAATTGCAATGTAATTAAAGTGTTATAATTAAGTAAATAGTAATAAATAAATATATGAAATACGAAATTTCAATTGATGTGTATTAATGAATGCAGAGAATCAAAATATTATTTGAGATGGATTAAAATGGAACATGTTGTGATATTACATTATAGGTGGCACTCTAGAGAGAACCACCTTCTATAGAGTCCAAGAGAGAACAACCACAAAATACATATATTTATATTTTGTTTGTATGAATAATAATTATAAATCTTAATTAAGAATTGAAAATGAAATTACACAACTTTTCATTTGGAAAAATCATTAAAATGAATGAAATAATCCAAAACAATTCTATCATAAAATTAAATTTATTCAAAATGATTCTATTGTAGAATCATTTCAAATCAAGTTTTTTGTTCAAACTTTATATGTTAAATCCTTCATAAAATTTATATGTTATTAGTATTCTACATTAGAATTAAATTTTATATTTTTAAAATTTTTATTTATAATTTATTGATAAAATTTTATAATGAAATCATTAATTCTCTCGAAACTTGATTCTTTTTAGAATAATAACCTTATATACAAGTGATAATATATTTAGGACACTAACGTATTACTCCCTTTCTCCCACTCATTTCTTTACATATTTTTAGCACTGCTTGACACGCATTTTAAGGTTTATATAAAGTATAGTTCCATAATTTTTAAAATTTTTTTTTTTGAATAAAAATTTAAACATTAAATTTTTATTCAGAAGAAAAAAATTAAAAATAAAATATGAAACTATATTTTTTAGGAGGTTTAAAATGTGTGTCACGCTCCCGTCCCTCAATGTAAACAATTGAGGGGAACAGAGAGAGTACTAATATGGTATGGACTAAGAATGCTTCTAATTACTTTTTGATGTGATAAAATATATTATTAATCGGACATATAAGTTTTATATACAACATCATACTCTCTCCATAACACAACAACACAATATGGCTTACTACACTTAGAAGGCTCCATGATGTTTAAAATTATGTCTAACCGCAAGCGCACGGTGTCTATTTGCTAGTACAGATGGCAAGCGGGTCGAATCCACAAGGAGACAGGTTCTACTAATTCCTTTTTAGTTATCGTTAATTGTTTCAAGGATCAGACGAATATTGGAGAATATTAATTAACTAATTAAACAAGATTAACATTAATTAAACAGATGATAAACAAATTATTTAAAACCTAGGGCAATCAGGTCCACCATGCTTACACAATTGGCTCTTAAGCTAAAGCAATCAATGTGATCCTATAACTAGAGTATGTTAATCTCTTTCAAGCATTAACACTCTCGAAACATTCAACACAATTAACCACTTTTAGTAATTCAATCAATCAGGTAATTAGAGTCAAGTTAATCTCTTCCAAGCATTAACGCACTCAGAAATCCAATGATGCTTCCGCACTCAAATTCAATTCTGCTAATCGTATGTGTGCCTCTAGTAAGTAAATCTCTCGATCCATACCCCTATTTGCATATAATTAATCCATGATATCGGCCGATTACACAAATTAATGTTTAAAACATATCAATCAGAATTAACCATAACCAATCAAATCACTATGAAAATCATGCCAATATTAGTGCAAACATGGCTTCCCTTTAAGCCCTAGAAATAACTACTCGTTAATAATTAAACAAGTAAAACAACTAGTAAAACAAGAAAACATAATTAAACTAATAAGAACAAAGAAAAGATTAAGAGAACAAAACCTTCAAACTTCAATGTTGTCACCCAAAAGAAGAGTCATGGTGTTTCTCTACATCTCCAAATAATAATAATAATCTACTCTAAACTATATTATCTGATCTAATATTACATCCTTAATAATGTGTCCCAAGATGTGTTTATATAGCCACTAGATGTATTAGCCTCCAAGTCCTTTCCATAATAGAATTGCATTCCAAGGAAGTTGCCACAAATAGAGTTGGATTAGGAGATGACAAGTTTCCAAGCTTGAATAGAAGTAAGAATTGCAAGTTTCCACGCTTAACACAACCCTCTAGAATGTTCCTAGCGCCCCTAGTGGTTCCATGTTGATTAGGATTGGATTTATGGAAGTTTCCCACTTCAAATCGAATTTCTGGAAGCTGCTGGATTTTCTGGCCTGTTTCTGGGCTGATCCTGTTGGAAAACTGATATTGGACCACTTCTGAATTGTAGATAATTCCGTTGTCTTCGCGTGAGCTGTAAGATCGTCCAAAACGGACTTCTAGAACTCAAGATATGGCCAAAACAAGAATCAGAAATTCTGACTGATTTTCCCCAGCACGCCGCAGCGCCTAAAGCGCCGGTTGGGCGCCTGAGGCGCCAGCTCAATCCGCATAAAACAGCTTTGGGGCGCCAATTAGGCTCCCGGCTTGGTCCCGATCTGCGAAAATTGATTTTTCTTCGATTTTTAAGCTTTTTCTTCCGTTCCTTTTGCATGAGCTTCCGTCTTTCATCCTTAATGACTTGTATACTTCTTAGGAGTTGATATTAGCCTCCATTCTTCATTCCATATCATAAATCAACTCCAAATAACGACGGAAACTACACCTTTAATCGACATTTCTTCAACCCTGCACAATTAACCAAAACACATCAAAACTACCACAAACTTGAGGCCAAAGCAATCAATTTAAGCCGATTTAGAATGTTTCAAGTAGATATAAAATCCACTTATCACTCCACTGCGAGGCCAATTCAAAATTAATGTTCATGTCATCCACACATCTCGATAGTTCATTGTCAACACAAATGGGATTGGTATCATCATTAGGGACCATCGGGGCAGAATGATCAAGGCTCTTATTGGCACTATGCGCGGTCTATCCCCACCAGCCACACAACTCTGGGCTATACATCTCGGTCTCAACCAAGCCAGGCTAGCAAACTGTGAACTGGTTCTTCTCGAAACCGACAATTTCAACCCTTTCTTTGAGGTCACAAGGCAGGATGGTAGGGGCAACAGGACATGCTTATGGATCGTGGAGCAGATTAAGAAACTACTCGATTACAATCCGGAGTGGGAGAATATCATCAAGTACATACCAGATTCCTCCAACAGAACAACACATTACCTTGGTGTAGTGAGCCTTAACAACTGGACTTCGATGCATTTTGTGCACGTACCCTTTGGTAGGTTACAGGAGAAGATGGACCTTGACATGCGCTTCGGTCCACCTATTACGCAACTGCAGATCTCTCCCATTCCAGTAGATGAACAAGGATGGGTCAAAGGCTTCGCACATGTGGAAGCCATTGCTGCTACCGTGGCTGCACGAGACCAGGTGTCAGTCAATGGGGGGGGGGGATGTCGAGTAGTCTGGACACCTTTCTCTTCAGTTTACATTGTATTTTCTCTGTTTTCGCTACTTTTGTCTAGCTGTTTGTAGGCTCTAGCCTCTAGGGTGTGTTTCTCGCTCTCCTTTTAGGGACATGCATTTCTTTTGTATCCCTCGCGTAGGGCTTTGGTCGGTTGGGCTTCGAGATCTAGGTTTCGAAGTGTTGCCAACCTTCTTTCAATGAAAATTTTAGTTATAAAACAAAGTTTTATATATGGGTAAAGAGAATCTACTTGACACGGTAGAAAAATTCTCTATTTATGCGGCTTAAAATCATATATTTATCATTTTTTTGTAAATTTAATCGTACCGATGAAAATTTTATGCAAAACTAAGTAGGTGTGCAAAATTTTATAAATTTTATCCTTTAAGAATACATTTAATTAACATGGTATTTTATATATAGTTTACAACATGCATGTAACGGCTTAGATTTTATATCATTTTTTGATTAAAAATTGTATCATATATAAAATCAATTTCTATGTAATTTTGTGTACTCACTAATTTTTGCATAATTTTTTAATCTATACAGTTGGATTTTCATAAAAACTATTGAATACATGAATTTGAAACAACATAGATACATAATTTTTCTAGAATCTCTTTATCCTTTATATATACTGTAGTCACCAGTGTTGTAAAAATCGGCCTAGGCGGCGCCTAGGCGCCCCCAAAACGTCCCGACTCGGGCCTAGGCGGTTAAAAAACGTTTTTTTGTGTAAATCGGTCAAAAATCGACAAAAAATAGGTCTAGACGGTCAAAAATCGGCCTAGGCGGTCAAAAGGCGCTAAAAAATGGCCTAGGCGGTCAAAAATCTGCAAAAAATCGGTAAAAATTAGCAAAATATGATGAAAAATTCAAAAATGGGTAAAAATATTTAATAAATAAAAATATTAAAAATAATATTTAAATACAACCGATTAATGCTCCGATTAATCCATCCGATTAATTTCCGCCTATCCGATTAGGCGCTAAGCAGTACCACGACCGCCTAGCGATTTTTGGAAGATAGTCACACATTTATGTGTACCCGACACAAACTTGGCAGGGGTAGTGCGGTCTGTACTAGGTTGTCTAAAAATATTTTATACTCCTCGGAAAAGGGAAAAAAGTGTTGAAGGCCAAAAATATAGTAAAGCATGTTTAAAATATTTTTATATTTATATTTAATAAATGTGATTTTATATATTCATCAAATACTGTATTCTATTAATAGTGAAGCATATTAGAATTACACGTCATTATTAAATGATTGAGAAATAGAACCATCTTGATTTGAGAAACATACTTTACTATATGTGAAATATTAGGTCGGATACTACTCAACTATCAAGTCCGATACTTTACTTATAAGTTACAATGGAGTATCTAAACGTGAATATTCATGATTGAGTAGTATCATCTCACATAAATGAAATATTTGATCAAAATAGATATTTTAATTATTTTTAAAAATAAATATTTTGGACAAAAACATAAAAGATGAAATACTTTAGTTATTTTATCAAAAAAAGACGCATGAATGAATTCCTGAAGTCGATCGAATCTATGTCGGAATGGTGGGAGATTTTTATATAAGAAAAAACAGAGCAATTTTTGCAAAACGCACCCCAAAAGCTAAAAGATATATAGACAATATTATAATCTTGATAGTTAACTTAGACGTGGGTAGTCACTCAGTGGCAGAATTCACACTTTTCCCTCGAAAAATAAAATACCAAAAATTTGTTGTAATAATTGTCTGTTAGGTAACAATCCGTTTAAACACATTGAACATCTTTCGATATATTGGCGTTACTTCGGTATATGTTTTGGTAGCTACTGTACTGACTCGAGAATTATAATATATTCCGAAAACTCACACTTCCTTTCTATCGACCTTGTAACTGTGTGCTGGTGGCCGCAGCATCACATGAATGATCTGGACACCCAGTAGACAAGTATTCGCTTCCAGTTATATTTCTTTCTGTAAAGAAACCAGGTTTTTTAGGCACAGGCAATTCTCCTTCACTACCAAGCATCAAAACAACAGACGACATGTTTGGCCTATCTTCCGGAAATTGTTGCACACATAATAAACCAATATGAATTAATCGTAACACTTTTGGCATATGCGAATCCATGGTTATATGTTTCTGGAGTAGTTCGTTGGACCTGTTTTCTTTGTGTAGTCTCCAGGCCTGAACAGTGTTATAAGTCAAGTTTTAAACTACTTTACGATGTCTAAAGATTTATTCAATTCCTATGCTGCTGTGCAGTATCAATGAACATAAGTGTGACACAACTTACATGTCCGAGTAGATTATGTCCATGGTCAGTGTTCATAAATCCTCTGTTTCGACTCCCACTCACAATTTCCAGTATTAAAACACCCAAGCTAAACACATCCGACTTTGTAGAGAAAAGTCCATCTACTGCATACTCAGGAGACATGTAGCCACTGCATCACATATATATATATATATATATATATATTTTTTTATCAAGAAACCAAAATGGGAAACCAAATATAGGTGCAGGGGCGGAACCAAGGAGTGACGAACCTAGGCCGAAGCCCTGGCTAAGTCGAAAATTTTAGTATTTTTTTTTTCAAATCCCAATTTTTAGGTAAAAAACAGTAGAAATTTTTTATTGAGTCCGGTTAGCATCAAAATATTGATGCTATTTTATTTGAACCCCCAATATTTTAAAATCCTGGTTCCGCCACTGTATAGGTGCATGTAAAGGGGGAACATTTATCAATTCTCTTACTATGTGCCGACAACTCTGTTTGTGCTTGACGCAGTCTCATTTTCCCTAATACTTTTAGCCAGTCCAAAGTCTGAAATTTTTGGGTTCATGTCTTTGTCTAGCAATATATTGCCCGCTTTGAGATCACGATGGATAATTCTTAGTCGGGAATCTTGATGAAGATAAAGAAGGCCACGAGCAATCCCGTCAATAATGTGGAAACGTTGAGGCCAGTCAAGTAGTTTGCTTCGTGTCTCATCTGTCAAGAGTGATAATAATATGGAGTTGTGGATTAATCTACTGTCGATGCAATAGAATAAGGTAATAGCGCTAAGAAAGCGATAATGCCAAACCAAATATATGCCAGTCCAGACTTTTGTTGGGCATGTATTCGTAAATTAAAATCCTGTCCATCCCTTGAATACAATATCCAAGAAGCCTCACAAGATTCCGATGCTGAAGTTTAGCTATGCATTTTACTTCGTTCATGAACTCAATGATTCCTTGCTTGGAAGTTTCTGATAGGCACTTCACTGCTATTTCTTGTCCGTCTTGCAATACTCCCTGAAAAGAACCACATATAAAGTCTATAGATAGCTTTTATTGAACTTGGACAATGCATTTCTGATTTCTGCTCTATTCCTTTCAATTTATTATCAGATTGATTTTCTTCCTAACGTGTTGCTACCAATACAGTTTTAACATTTGTGCATTAACCGTTTCCTAAGCATGTCAATCGGAAATCTCTATAATTTTGATCTTTAATAGATTGTCTAGTTAAGCAAGTGAACGAGCACATATTTTATATATGTAAACCATATTTGGATAGATGAACATCCAGAACAAGAAACAGCTACTTAATTACCTTAAAGACTGGCCCAAACCCACCTTGTCCGAGCTTATTACTGAATGCAAAGTAGTTGGTAGCCGAAGATAATGTGCGTATGCAGAAAATTGGTAGCTCCAGGTCTTCTTTCTCGCCCTCAATGTCACCATCTCGTATAGAATTTCTTTCGAAATTCCCTAGCAAAATGTCCATAGCAAACAATTACACCATGCATATGAATTTTCATAAAATATGTTTCAAGTTTGTAAATATTGTCTTTACAAACTTAACACAAAACACAAATTGTGGAATCCATTCACCTTCTGATCTCTTCCGCATTGCAGTTTTCTTCTCTTTCCATATATAAAATACCATACTTAAACCTACTAAAATCATTCCCACCAATACTGTTAAGATGATTCTGAGTTTATCTCCGTTTCTCCATTTGGATCTATCTAAAAAAATTCCAAAATTGATGTGATCAGGAGAAGCTGATTATGAATTAACTGTAATTCCATATAATTTTATCGAACCTTGCATAGAGCTACAAGAATTTTTAAATGAACCTAGATTTTGTAGAAATTATTACAGTTCCTACAAATTTTTACCTGATTCTGAATAGGCCACCCTGACATATATATCTTGACCTCCTGCGGAAAGGTCTCTGATGTCAATTAGGTCCCCGTACCATTGCAAACACCCGCTTCCACCATCTGTTATTTTCAAGTTGGCATAAGCCGTGCAAGAGCAGTTTTTCAAACATGTCGTCGAACATTCCTTTAGGGTCATGTTTTCGTTAAACCATGAGGATCCTATGTCAGGTACTCTGAGACCTGAATACTTGTAAAATCCATCTCCTTCCTGGCAATTCAATGGTTTTGTTATAGCCAAAATTCGGTTCGGGTATTTCAAGATGGAATCGGATCAAATACGGGTTATTCTAGGTTTAATTAGGGTTTTGGGAAAAGGGAGAAGTTAGGCCGCGCCCTCTCTTTCTCTACAAAGAGGGCGCGCCCTAAATAGAGAAACATAGTGATAGGTTTATTTAAGGGGTTTTTTTAACAATATATACCAATTTAAAACATGGTTTGCAAATATGTCCTATATATATTTGAAATTTCAAATCTGTCCTAAAATCAGTTTTTCATTCAAATTTACCAGAAAATGACCATTGTACCCTTTTTAATCAAATTTATTTTATAATATAATGTCTCATAAAAACATGATTTGATTAATTTAAATTATAAATTTTAATATTTTATTTGATTAAGGGTGCCCCTGGCGGGGCCTGTGTAAGAAAATAAAACAAAAAATATTTATTTTATGGTTAAAATTAAAAAAAAACGCTCCTGACGGGTCCTGTATTAAAAAATATAATATTTTTTAGTTACTAGAATTTAAAAATTGTAGTATACTTATAATAATAAGTAATTAATAGAAAAGGGTATATTGGTCTCTATAAAACTTAAAAACTAATAAAGGGACATATAATTAATAAATCAATATGATGGGACATATTCGTAAAGTGATCTATTAATTTGGGACATATTATACAAATTCTCTTATTTAAGTTGATTTTTTGAGAAGACATTGAAGGAATCTCTTTTAGGATTCCACTCAAGTGTGGATTCCGTTTATGATGGGATTCTACTCAAGCTAGAATTCCAGAAAGTTGAAGAATTCCCTCCTGTCGTATCTCAGGAGGGGGATGTCCGTCGCAGAAGGCCTTCAGGGGTTTTGCCAGAATATAAGGACCCTTCTTAAACACTAAGGGCGCGCCCTATGGTGGAAAGATGGGGACTTCTGGTGTGTGCTTTGGGAGCTCTGTTCCTGTAGCCAATGAGCGCGCTCTCATTGGGGAACTTCGGAGTAATCCTGCACTTTGCACCCAAAAGCTCTGGATCACCTGTCCTGCTATCTGGTGGGTGCTTCTCATTCGGGGGACAGGGATGTGTTCTGCACTTGGGGTAAACCACGGCTATACCTGCATCCTTGAAATCAAGAAATAGCTGGTAACGGATAGGACTAGTCCTCGACGGGGGAAGTTTCCTTATCCGTGAAGTCTTGAGATCTTGGATGAGCCTTGGGCCTTTGTGGTTAGGCCTTATAGTAGAACATTCCGGAAGCTGGTCCGTTATCCAAGCCCATTTGGGTTTCTTGTTCTCCAAGAACTACGTCTGGCTTGATCCCCTATAAATACAGGGGTACGTAGGCCGATTGAGGGGTTGGAAGTCGAGAGCTCTGAAATAGACGCCGCTAACCCTATCAATCTCAGCCACCAATTACGTTCAACAACCACACACCACCGTTTTCTCCGGCAAAGAACCACCGCATCAGATCTTGTTTCCGGTGACGTACCTCGAATTTTGTTGTTCCCAAATTCCTCCGTCAACAAATTGGCCCTAGAAGGAGGGCGGGGCCAATCAAGATCTACATCTTAGGAGGAAAAGATGTCTCACAATGATGGCAGAGGTTCTCGAGAAGAAGATGGTTACGATTTTGAAGATAGCTTGGGAGACAACCAAGCGCGTCATGAAGCTTATGTCCCGGAAAATATTGCTGCTCCTCCGCGACATCATGGAACTCCGGCCGCCATCGGGGGACAGCCGCCCGTTCTCATCAGTAATTCGGCATTAATGGAACAACTGTATGTTATGCAAGATGCCATAAATAGTTTCGGTGCGAGATTGGGTTATGTGGAGGAAGAGCAAGAATCAAGGAGAAAATCTCGGAGTATCCCACGAAATCATCGCCGATCAGGAAAATCTCATCACGTCGAGGAGGATTCTCGAAGGAGGGAGGAAAGTCACGAAAAGAGATTTCAGCTGGTCACTCCTCGAAGGTTAGATTATTCTGATCCTATTGTTGAACATCCTAGTGAAAATAATTCTGAGCGCAGGTTGGTGAATCCTCAAGAGAGGGCGCGCCCTCATCCTCACCGTTCAGGGCGCACTCCTCGTGAGATTCAAAGGGATGAGGAGCAAATGGCTAAAGAAAGGAGAGATTTTGCCAGCTTGAAAGAACGCCTTGGGATAAGGCTTGATGATGATGATTTAAGGATGGTGCTCCTCGAGCTTCAGAAGAAAGACAAGTATATGGAATCGAGGCCCCATGATTCACAGCGCGCGCCCCCTGGTAACAGGTTGAGGCCCCTTGGACATGAGCGAGCCCTTCCATAGAGTCATGATCCACAGCGCGCGCCCCCTGACAACAGGTCGCGGCCCCTTGGACATGAGCGAACTCTTGCTCGAAATGATAATCCACAGCGCGTGCCCCCTGTTCAAAACAGGTCGCGGCCCCTTGGATTCGATCAAACTCATCGTGATAATACTGGAAGAAGAAACCGTGATAACGGTGACAGAAGAATGGATTGGTACCAGGGAAATAGGCGCCCCCGTAATCA
Source organism: Saposhnikovia divaricata (assembly GCA_036435485.1). Lineage (NCBI taxonomy): Eukaryota > Viridiplantae > Streptophyta > Magnoliopsida > Apiales > Apiaceae > Saposhnikovia > Saposhnikovia divaricata. The sequence continues at coordinate 56,711,816 of CM071597.1, read as the reverse complement.
GGGCGCGCCCTCAGGTGGGAGATCCCCCCGTATCCATCAAATCCCCTCAAGCACCTCCAGTGAGTCCAGGTCGAGGACGCACTCTCACTCGGGAGGACAGTATCATAGAGGTTCTCAAGGGAATTCTCAACCTCACGGAAATCCCGAGGATTGGCAAACTCAAACTCAAGAAGAGGTTGTGATTCAACCACAAGTAGAAGTTCAAGGAGGCATTCAGACAGCGGCTCCACCGCCGCCTCCACCCCCGGGGGGTACTCAGACTGTGGAACAACCGAATATCCAGAATATTCCTGGAGTGGGAACATTTAATGTGGATGATTTAAAGAAACTCCTTGCTCATTTGGACGGAGGAAGAATATCTGCAACTGCGCCAACATCCTCTCCCTTCTCGACTGAAGTTAGAGAGGCACAACTCCCTGCTGGGTATAGATCAATGACAAATGATTTGCGATTTCATGGAAATGCAGACCCTGTGGAATTCCTTGGGCGTTTCGATATCGTGATGGATGTCTATCAGGTTACGGAATTGGCTAGATGTCGATTGTTGCGGCAACTTTCAGGGAAAGTGCTCAGCAATGGTTTCAGAAGCTCGGTCCAGGGGTAATTACGTCGTGGCAGGTGATGAGGAACTTGTTCTTGACTAAATTCCAGGCCGCAGTAAAATATGCTCCTCCGGTCACAACCTTGGCCAATATCAAGCAACGGGAAGGGGAGAGTTTGCAATCCTATTTCAAGAGATTCAACTCGGAATCCACTATGGTGAGAGGATCAACAGATGAAACGCTCAAGAGTTTCCTAATAGCTGGATTGTCAGTAGGAACTGATTTCTGGAAACATATGCAAGGACGGGATCCGCCTACGTTGGCTGATGTGTTTGCACAAGCTGAGTCTTTCAAAATTGTGGAAAAATCCTTGGCGGATAACCGAAAAACTGACAGTCAGAACGGTTCAAAGGGAAAGACTGGTAAAAGGAAGGATAGGTCTCCTAGTCCTACTCGTCGAATAGCAACTGGTGCGAACCGGATAAATTTAGCTGAAACTGGAAGAAATTGGGGGCCACCCGATACATACACTTACGGTCAAAGGCCGGGTAACTATACTCCTTTAGCAGCTTCTATTGAACATATCTTTGAGGTGAATAAGAACAAGGGGTTCTTCAGAAAGCCGGAACCATTGACCTCTTGGCAGAGTAAAGATAAGAAAAAGTATTGTGAATTCCATGAATCCTCAGGGCATAACACTCATGAATGTCGTAAGCTCAGGGAAGAGATTGAGGATTTGATTAAGGAAGGATTCCTGACGGAATGGATTGTTAGGAAGGTGAAGAAGCATAGGGAGAATCCTGACAGGAGAGATGGAGGGCGCGCCTTCCACGGAGATGGTAAGCCGGAAGAGAAGAAATTCGTCAAAGAAGGGAGTATTCACACCATCTTTGGGGGACACCATTTAGAGGGAGATAGCAATCACGCTATGGAGAGATATGCCTGAGAAGCGAGGTATCGACCTCTCACAAATGTGAATAGCTTGGAGTTGAGGCCACCTAAGTTGTTCAAGGGAGAATGTGCTGACATCACTTTCACCGAAAAAGAAGCTAGATGGGTACATCATCCTCATAATGACGCTCTGGTAGTAGCAATTCAGATTGGCTCGAAGAATGTCCATCGGGTTTTCGTGGACAATGGAAGCTCGGTGAATATACTCTACTACAGTACTTATAAGAAGCTGGGACTCTTAGACAAGGATATGATTCAAGATAATGGATGGATCTATTGTTTTTCAGGAGAATCAGTAAAAGTTATGGGAGCTATCAAATTACCAGTGACTCTGGGGGAAGGAACCCTTTCTGTGACTCAAATGATGGATTTCATGATTTTGAATGTGGATTCATCACATAATGCTCTGGTAGGACGACCTATGTTGAAGGAAATGAAGGTTGTAACCTCCATCTATCATCTCGCGATGAAATTTCCTACGCCAAATGGTGTGGGAACTGTACGGGGCTCTCAGCATGACTCAAGAGATTGCTACCATAAGGCGATTAAAGGGTTTAGAAGACAGCAGGATGGAGGGCGCGCCCTACGTGAGAGTGGTTCAGGAGTCATGAGTGTTGTCCCAGAAGAGGTAAAAGCCCATTATCTTGTCCAGGAACCTGAAGAGGAAGAACTGCTATACAGGGCGCGCCCTGAGGATGATACCTCGGTTCTTGATGAGCTTCAAGAAGGAATTTTGGAAGAAATAGAGGAAGACGCATAGGAGGTAATCTCATTTGATCTCAAGGGTGAGCAGGTTGAAGGGAGGCGAATGCTACTTGAAAGTTTGGTGCATACCCTTGTCGAGGAAGACTTCCCTCTTAAAGAGGACGTGCCCTCCAAGGATGTAGCACCGGTTGAAGATCCTCGAAGTTTTGATTTCGACCTTGACCCAAGGACACCACAACCGGTGGAAAAGACTGGTCCTGCAGAGGATACAATTTCTATTTTGGGAAATGAAAGGGATCCAACTAAGGTTCTGAAGATTGGATCGCAGTTGAACTCCAAGTTAAGAGGCATGCTCACCAATTTCCTTTTAAACAATCTGGATGTTTTTGCTTGGAGTCATGCTGATATGGTTGGGATTGATCCGAAGGTTATGTGTCATCGTCTGAATATAGATCCTACCAAAAAGGGAATCCGCCAGAAACGCCGGCCAGTAAGTGGAGAGAGAGCCATAGCATTGAAAGAGGAGGTGGATAGACTTCTAGATGTTGGGCTGATCAAGGAGTCATATTATCCAGATTGGTTGGCTAATCCAGTTCTTGTGAAAAAACCAAATGGAAAATGGAGGACTTGTGTGGATTTCACTGATCTGAACAAGGCATGCCCGAAGGATAGCTTTCCACTCCCAAGGATTGATCAGTTGGTGGATGCCACGGCAGGACATGCTCTTTTAAGTTTCATGGATGCTTACTCTGGTTACAACCAGATCCCTATGTATGAGCCGGATCAGGAGCACACTTCCTTTATTACAGATCGAGGATTGTATTGTTATATTGGCATGCCTTTCGGGTTGATCAATGCTGGCGCAACCTATCAGAGGTTGGTAAATATGATGTTTAAGGATTCGATAGGGAAAACCATGGAGGTATACGTGGATGATATGCTTGTTAAATCCTTAAAAGCGGAAGACCATGTAAAGCACTTGGAACAGATGTTCGAGATTTTGAGGAAGTTTAGGATGAAGTTGAATCCTCAAAAATGTGTCTTCGGGGTAGAATCTGGGAAGTTCCTAGGATTTATTGTTAATCATCGTGGAATCGAGGCAAATCCAGCAAAAATAAAAGCTTTTCTTGACATGAAATCTCCGTCTAGTGTGAAGCAAGTTCAGAGTCTCACGGGAAGGATAGCTGCCCTTAATCGTTTCGTATCAAAATCATCGGATAAATGCAGAGAGTTCTTCAAAGCAATAAAGGGGGCAACCAAAGATTTTGTATGGACATCTGAATGTGAGGAAGCTTTTCAGAGAATAAAGGAGCATTTGGGAAATCCTCCTCTCTTAGCTAAGCCTGTGGAAGGAGAGACGCTAATTTTATACTTGGCCGTTTCGGAACATTCCATCAGTGCGGTATTGGTAAGAGAAGAAGTTGATCATCAGTCTCCGGTTTACTATGTGAGTAAGCGTTTGCTCGATGCGGAAACCAGATACACTAGCATGGAAAAGTTGGTTTATGCCTTAGTTCTGGCATCCAGGAAGCTTCGGCCTTATTTTCAAGCTCACAAGATTGAAGTTCGTACGGCATATCCATTGAGAGGGATTCTCCACAAGCCAGAAACCTCTGGTCGAATGTTAAAATGGGCAATTGAGTTGGGACAGTTTGATTTGGAATATACTCCAAGGACAGCTATTAAAGGTCAAGCCCTTGCTGATTTCATTCTTGAATTCGAGTCCGGAAATGAAGAAAAATCAATTGTATTGGTTGAGCCTGAAATTCCACTAAAAAGGGCAAGCCCAATTGAAGAAGTTCCTCAACCTTGGTGGAAGTTACAAGTAGATGGAGCTGTCAACAATGGAGGGGCTGGAGTAGGTGTAATCTTGTTTACCCCCGAAGGGAATCAACTCACGAGTGCTATTCATTTCAAATTCCAAGCAACTAATAATGATGCGGAATATGAAGCCTTGATTAATGGGCTGAAGATGGCTTTGGAGATGAAGGTAGTGAATCTCATTGTGTTAAGTGATTCAGAACTAGTGGTTGGACAAGTGAAAGGTGGCTTTTAGTGCAGAGGTCCAAGGACAGAGCTTTACATGAGGTGCGCTCAGTGGTTGATTAAAAAGTTTCGAGAAATACGGGTAGAATGTATTCCACGAGATGAGAACTGTAGTGCAGATGTGTTAGCCAAGTTGGGGTCACAGAAAGATGCTATGCTGTTGGGGACAGTACCTTTGCAAGTACAGGAAGTACCTAGTATTCCAGAGGTTGAAATCATGGAAGTGGAATCTACTCCCAATGTTACTTGGATGACTCCCATTCAAAAATATATCCGAGAAGGTATACTTCCAAGTGAGAAGCTGGAGGCCAGGCGGCTTCAGTATCAAGCAGCTAGATTCGTGGAGTATGATGGGATATTATATAAGAGGGGTTTCAATCAACCACTTCTCAAGTGCATAGATGGAGATGAATGCAATTACATCCTTAGGGAGATTCATGAAGGGATTTGCGGCAATCACTCGGGGGGTGGTTCGTTGGCAATGAAGGTGTTAAGGCAAGGATATTATTGGCCTACCTTGAAGAAGGATGCTTACGAGTTTGTTAAGGCATGTGACAAGTGTCAAAGGTTTGCCAATTATTCTACCAGCCCTGCTACTACTTTGACTTCTTTAATGAGCCCATGGCCATTTGCTATGTGGGGAATAGATCTCATTGGAGAGCTCCCTAAAGCTAAAGGAGGAGTGAAGTATACTGTTGTCGCTGTGGATTACTTTACCAAGTGGGCGGAAGCAATGCCCTTGGCTACAATTACTGCAAGGAAGATTCGAGATTTTGTTTTCAACTATATTGTGTGCAGGTTTGGAATTCCATATAAACTTGTGTCGGATAATGGAAAACAGTTTGACAGCAAAGAATTGAGAAAGTTGTGTGATGATTTGGGGATAAAGAAGGAATTTGCAGCTGTGTATCATCCTCAAAGTAATGGGCAGACAGAGCCTATCAACAAAATAATCAAGCATACCTTGAAGACGAAGTTGGAAGAAAGCAAAGGGAATTGGCCTGAAGAACTTCCCATGGTCTTATGGTCATATAACACAACTCCAAGAACCACAACTGGAGAATCTCCTTTCATGTTGTCCTATGGATGTGAGGCAATGGTGCCAGTAGAGATTGGAGCAGGATCATTCCGAAGGGATTTTTATGACGAAGAAACAAATATGATAAATCAAAGGTTAAATCTTGATTTCCTGGAAGAGATGAGGGAAAATTCGCAGTTGAGGTTAGCAACTTATCAGCAGAGAGCTGCACGGTACTATAACAAGAAGGTGAAGGCTCAGCCTTTCAAGGTGGGTGATCTAGTTCTGCGGAAAGTCATGCCAAATACAAGGGTAGCAGCACATGGAGTCTTTGGTCCCAACTGGGAAGGACCTTACAAGATCAAGTCTATCATCTGGGAAGGAACTTATCATCTAGAAGACTTGGATGGCAACATAATCCCAAGAGCATGGAATGCAGAACATTTGAGGAAATACTATCAGTAGGGTGCGGCTTCGGCCCCCTATTGTATGAAGGCTTATATTTAAGTTATAGACTAGCATAAATAAATCTTCTCCTAGTCTAGGGGGGTAGTACACATATGCCTTCTTTAATTCTAGTCGAGACTTGCTGTTTTTATTCCACGTTTTTTCGAAGTTTATTCTCCTTAGCTCGGGGGGTAGTACATGTATACCTTCCCTTGTTCTGTTGAGATTTGAGTTTATTTGAAGATTAATAAAGTATATCAAGACATTTTTTCAAGTTTTTTGAAGATTCTTTTTATTACAAGAGGTCGTGCCCCATGTCTTAGGGCGCGCCCTGATTACAAGCAATAATTGACAAGTTAAAGGAATTTTGAAAAGGGTAATGCCTTAGGGCGCGCCCTCAACATGTATGAAGATTTTTTGTGTTTTTCTATCAAGGTTAAAGACATTTTCTTGAACGAAATTATGAAGAAAAGGTTGTGCCCCAGTTAAGGGCGCGCCCTTATTGGAAAGATTTAACAAGAAAGGTAAAAGCATGGAAAAGTGATAAACATAGTAAGGTTCAAAGGACATTAAAAGTTAGGAATTACAATTTGCAGGGTTTTACAAAGGGGGCGCGTCCTGGGTATTGTTTGGACGGACAACTGTAAGAGGAGACACATCTTCGGGAGGAGAACTTGGATTGGGGATAGCTGTAGGGCTTGGATTAAGAATATCCTGGGCTGCTGGAATGTTTTCAGTTGAAGGCGCGCCTTCAGGGTCTTCTTCCAAGCCAAGTTCGATCCTTTTTGCCTTGATGGCATCTGCATGTAGTGTCTTGAATTGCTTAATGTCCTCAGCACTTTCTGGGCCAAACTTTTCTTCCCAATTGTAATCAGGGTCGTTTGCAAGAAAACCAAGAAGATAGAAGTCAAACCCAGCTTGGAAATTTCGATCTTCCATGGCTTGCTTCTCATCTTTCCAGCAATCAGTTTTTTCGATTTCAAGAGTGTCCCGCTGCACTTTCAAATCTTCATTCTCTTTCTCCAACCTATCATTCTTGTCGGACAGAAGTTGGCGATGGTTGATAGCATCTTGTAAGTCATTTTTAAGATCTTGGATAGTAGCATCCTTGGAATCACACTCTTTCTTCCATTTGTTGTCAGCTTCCACAATCATTTTTGCATATTTTCTATTCTCCCCTTCGAGCTTGTTGATGTGGAGCTTCTCTTTATGAATCCTTTGGGCGTGCCCTAAGGATTGAACCAAAAGCTGAGCAGAAGCTTTGATCATGGAGTTTGTCTCATCATCAGCATTCATGTTTTGCCAATGGTCAACCTCCTTTTCGTTGACAAGAGACGCAGCAGCTGGCCCAATAAGGGTTTCGACATATGAGGGCGCGCCCTCAGTTCTTTGTCTTTTGCCCTTGTCAACAGGAGGGTCTTGGGACTCAGTATTCCTCTTCGAAGATCTGGAAGAGGGTGGAATAGCTAGGTTGGATTCTTGCTGGATTTGACTAGGGCGCGCCCTAGTGTCAGAAGTACCCGCCTTGTCAGTTGACTTTTCTTTGTCATTTTTCTTTCTGGATCCAAAGCCACGAGGAATTTGGGGGGCCATATCTGCACAAGAGAAAAAATAAAAATGTTAATTCAAAGAATAGGTTACTCATATAACAAGTTACAAGATATATCACAATAGGTTGCAAAATCAAAAGGTTAGGGCGCGCCCTAATTTGAGATTTCATACCTTCATCCTGATCAGAGTCAAAATTTTCGTCATCGCTAGCAGCGGATAAAGGGACGGCAATACCATTTCTAAATTTTCTAAATTTACAAATTGATCCAACCCTATCAGAAAGAATTCCAACCCTTTTTAAATTTTCTTCAGTAATTAGGGTTTGGAGGTTAAATTTTTCTGCTGCAATTTTGAGGATGACACTAGCTCGAGATGAGGCCGCGCCCTGAAGAGTTTTTTGGATTCTTCTATCTGTTTTAGTTTAAAAAGATTAATAAGAAGTTAATGAAGATGGAAAAGGACAAGAAGAGCGTAGGGCGCGCCTTTACTTACATGGATTTGTGTTGAATTGAAGACGGACTCTAGGAACATCCCAAACAAAGAAATAGGGTTCTTTCCATCGCTTGATGTGGCTAATCCTTCCGTCAGAGAAGCCTTTATTGTTGTGAAGTTTATTGATCACTAGATAAAAATATCCAATGTTTGATTGACGGATGCTGAAGAAGTAACTGATTTCTGGCATGGAGGGTGCTTCAAATCCCAAATCACGGTAGAGAATTAACAAACCTAAAACAAGTTTGTAGCTGTTGGGAGAAAGTTGGATTGGGGCTAGATTGTACCATTCGAGGATTTCCCTAAGGTATGGGTGCAAGGGCGCGCCCACACCCAGGGCAACGAGTCTTGGGGTCAAAACCATCCTTGGAATTCTGAAATTTCCACCATAGTTGAAGATATGTGGACGATGGTGAGAGTGTGGAATGGCCCAAAGTCCTTCCTGGCCGTAGTATTTCATGGTCCATTTTACTTCGTCATTTGTTGCAGTAGAGGACATGTTTACACAGGCCAACTTGCCTTGTTTCCTTCGGAGTAGATTCTTTTCTTTCTCAGTCATGTTTCCATATCTTCCCCATTCGAGGTCAATTTCTTCGTCACGAACTTCCCAGTGCTCAAAGGGAGTTGGGGAAGGTGGTGGAGATGTCGGCTCAGAGTTTATCAAGGGGGAAATAGAAGAGGCTGAGGGCGCGCCCTCAGCTGAGTATGTGTCTGAAGAATGTGAATCCCCAGATGTTTCCGAGATTGGAGTAAAATCACTATCTTCCATGGAATTGTAAGAATTGTTCACTTCGGGGGGTGTTTGAGATTCTTTGGAAGGTTGAACATTTGATGTGGTGGCATTGAAGGAGTCTTCACTAGAAAAGCTCATGGTGCCGTCTTCAAATTCTTGAATAAGGCGCGCCCTATCTTCTGAAGATACGAATGAGAAGAGAGGTCTAGGTGGATTAGGAGGTAGAGGAGCTGGCAAAGGAGAGTAAGTCCCAATTCGTTTGTTAAGTTCCTTAAAGGGATGAAATGGAGACGGCGCGCCCTCCAGCTGCAAAATTAAAAGTAAAGAGACTGAGGGCGCGCCCACGAGTAATGGAGTATATAATTGTTATTCTACGAAGAATGAATTCTCCAAACAAAATCTAAGGCGTATCCAAATGAGGAAATATAACAAGAATTTTTTCTACAAGCCAAAACTAAGGGGGGTCAAAGTCATTACTGAAACCTAGGAGGTACTGGAGTGAAAAATCCTAGGCCGCGCCCTATGTGTAGGGCGCGCCCAACAGATCAATTCAATATACAAAAACATGTTTTGTAGAAGTTATAACAGCAGAACAAGATCAAACACATATACATACATATATACATACGACGGAAAACGAAGAACATGGGGTATGTGAACAGTTGCAACGTCGTAATGGACAATTTACACGGTCAAAATGAAAAATAAGGACATGAAAACGTACCTTGTGAGTTCTGGAGTGTGATTTGATGAAGAAAACGGCAGAAAACGTAACGGAGACGGCCGGATTGACGTTTAGAAGTTGAAGTCGCCGGAGTTGGGTTTTAATTGAAGAAGAAATGTGAAAAAGAGTAAAGTAAATAAAGAGAGAGGTATTTATAGTGGTTTTGAAAAGATAGTGGTTGACAGCTGTAGAGTCGGTTGAAATTCCAAGGACGCATTCAGAAGATTGTGAGAATTTTGGGTTTTGTTCTTGAAAATTCCATATATCATCTTTGATTTCATATGGAATTGGGGGGTAGTTGTTATAGCCAAAATTCGGTTCGGGTATTTCAAGATGGAATCGGGTCAAATACGGGTTCAATTTGAGGAATTCTAGGTTTAATTAGGGTTTTGGTAGAAAAGGGAGAAGTTAGGCCGCGCCCTCTCTTTCTCTACAAAGAGGGCGCGCCCTAAATAGAGAAACATAGTGATAGGTTTATTTAAGTTGATTTTTTGAGAAGACATTGAAGGAATCTCTTTTAGGATTCCACTCAAGTGTGGATTCCGTTTATGATGGGATTCTACTCAAGCTGGAATTCCAGAAAGTTGAAGAATTCCCTCCTGTCGTATCTCAGGAGGGGGATGTCCGTCGTAGAAGGCCTCCAGGGGTTTTGCCTGGATATAAGGACCCTTCTTAAACACTAAGGGCGCGCCCTATGGTGGAAAGATGGGGACTTCTGGTGTGTGCTTTGGGAGCTCTGTTCCTGTAGCCAATGGGCGCGCTCTCATTGGGGAACTTCGGAGTAATCCTGCACTTTGCACCCAAAAGCTCTGGATCACCTGTCCTGCTATCTGGTGGGTGCTTCTCATTCGGGGGACAGGGATGTGTTCTGCACTTGGGGTAAACCACGGCTATACCTGCATCCTTGAAATCAAGAAATAGCTGGTAACGGATAGGACTAGTCCTCGACGGGGGAAGTTTCCTTATCAGTGAAGTCTTGAGATCTTGGATGAGCCTTGGGCCTTTGTGGTTAGGCCTCATAGTAGAACATTCCGGAAGCTGGTCCGTTATCCAAGCCCATTTGGGTTTCTTGTTCTCCAAGAACTACGTCTGGCTTGATCCCCTATAAATACAGGGGTACGTATGCCGATTGAGGGGTTGGAAGTCGAGAGCTCTGAAATAGCCGCCGCTAACCCTATCAATCTCAGCCACCAATTACGTTCAACAACCACACACCACCGTTTTCTCCGGCAAAGAACCACCGCATCAGATCTTGTTTCCGGTGACGTACCTCGAATTTTGTTGTTCCCAAATTCCTCCGTCAACAGGTTTCCTCCTCACACATCCGTCAGACCAATCTGCCTTCGCCCAGTTATCTCTGTCTTTAGGCTGAAATTTGTCTAAACATCCGCATAAAGGGATGTTGGCAATGTTGCAGCTACTATAAGGACCACACCATGTATAATTATCACAATTATCAATTGGCAACTTCATCAAAAGCCCCCAATTTTGAGTCCGATTAACCCAAATCCAGCGCTGCCCTTCACCGCTACAAAACTGGGCTGGTCATAGGGATGGGCATTCATCCCGGCCCGCCCGATCCGTTCCCCGCACCGAACGAGACGGGGATTCGGGGATTTTTTCGGGTACGGGCCGGGGAGCGGGGACAATTTTCAAAAAAAACCGGGAAGCGGGCCGGGGCCGGGTTTTTATGTGTCCCTGGCCCGATCCCCGACCCCCGCCCCGATTTTCAATCCCGACTCAATTTCACCACAAATACATACATACATATATATATATATATATATATATATTAATCATATATTAATATAAATGAATTTCCAATACTTCATATTGGAAACAATAAGATCTTTTAATTTTATATGTTTGTCTTTTTAGTAGTTAAATAATTTCATTTCCATGTTATTTATAATTGTTTCTTTAAGTAATATTTTTTTTATCTTAATTTATTGCATTTGAGCTCACTAATTAGTATTTAAAATTATTTAATATTATTTTTAGTTTTAAATAAAATTCCCCGATTCCCCGCGGGGATCCCCGTTACCCGTTTGGGCCGGGGACGGGGAATGAAAAATAATCCCCGACGGGGATCGGATTTAAATTCGGGGATGGGGGCGGGGATAGCACTCCCTGGCCCCGAAGTGGCCCGACGCCCATCCCTAGCTGGTCAGCTCATATATGTAGTACACTTCCTCGTCATTAAAAATCAGTTTGCCGGTGTAAATAGTGGTCTGTCTAAACTTTGGCCTGCCGTTAAATGCAAGACCATTCCATGGCCCTGTCCTATACATCACAACTGGACCATTTCTCAAAACAAGATGCGGGTATCCAGTAGGATCCACGCGATAAGTGAAGCCTCCTGGAGCCGGATCATCACTGCTCTTCCAGGAAGACAGATAACTTTCCTGGCCTGTCAAGAAATTCTTTCCAAAATACGTTCCGGGTAGAAGCGTATCAGTTGGATAATAAAAACTCTGCCACAAGAAATGATCAGGGTTATCATCATCTTTCTCCCTTATGACAAAATTTCCATTGTCCAGAAGCTGGGCCACCGGATTTCCTACCGACTTAAGGATAATAGAAGACCACATAATAAGACCATTACTATTGTCAAAAACATTTAAAATTCCAGAACTCGTAAGCTCGAGTGCTCCAAAAGTAGTCTTGATTGGCATATGTCTATTGGCAACCCACACTACAGTTTTCACAGGAATACTCTTGTACCATATTCCCAGGTGCCGATTCTTGGAACTACCAGGACTGAAAAACCCCAACTCAAATTTTCCACCAGAGGACACAATAGTATCTCCATCATTTACAATATGCGCAGCAGTTAAGGTATCAAGTGCATTACAAACTGCAACTATTGAGGCTATGGCAAGAATGATAACAAAAGAATTAGGTGATCTCATCATAGTATGTCTACACATTAATTATGTATTGTTTTAGTGTATATGAATTATTCGACCATGGTGTTCTCATAGATGCACGATAACCAAGTTAAGAAGTTGAAAACGGAAACTGACAAATGTGATACTCACAAAAACTACAATACAATAGGGCAGACAAATAACCTGCATGAATGTACTTCTGCCCACTTTAACACCTAGAAGGCTAGAAAGTACTAAATAAGTACTCCTCTGTCTCATAAAACTCTTCTCACTTTTGTTTTCGGGACATTCAAAATACTCTTCCCCTTTCTATTTTAGGCCTTAAAATAACTATATTCTATACCCACTATTCCACCCACTACTCCTTAAAATAATATAAAATACCCACTATTCCACCCACTAATCCTTAAAAATAATATTCAATACCCACTATTCCATCCACTACTCTTTAAAAACCATTTTTTCTTAAAACCCGTGTTTTTTCCCAAATGAGAAGAGTTTTGCGAGACGGAGGAAGTAATAAGTAATACTCCCTCTGTCCCTCTCATTTCTTTACACTTTTCTTTTTGGACGTCCCATCAATTCTTTACATTACCAAAAATAGTAACTTTTAACAATAAAATACATTATTACATCCACTATTTCACTCCACTTTTTCAACACTTTACACTATTACACCCACTACTTCACTTATTTTAACAATAAAATCACTATTACACCCACTACTTCATTTATTTTAACAATATTACACCCACTAACCTTGGTCTCCGTGCAAAAACACAATGTAAAGATTTCAAGGGGACAGAGGGAGTAACAAGTCTTACCCAACACGTAATTTTGGCCCCAAACGAATTTATGTAGTTCCAAAACTTGACTTAAACAGTCGAAGTGTGACTAAATACATACAATAACAGAATGGAAGTCTAATGAGATTCAAGGTCAGGTATACCTTATAAGAGAAAATGCCCATATGTCAAAATTTTAAATTAATTTTTTTAAAATATCATAATTTAAAAATATGATTTGAAATATCATATTAAAATATTAAATCGTTTAGGACTTCCAATTTTAAGTTTAAAACGCTATTTTAAGTTGTGTTACCTTTTTTTGGTTAAATATGTATTTGCAAACACTATTAAAAAACTTATAATTAAAACGTCAATTCAAATTGTGTTTTTTACCGAGTTCGAATCTGATTTTTTAAAAAAAATGTGTTTAACCCTTTGGGGTTAAGCAATTTCCATTTGGGATTCAACATGTTTCATTTGAGGTTTAGAATTATTCAGTTTTTTAATTACAATTTTTTATTTTATCTGTATTCTGTAAGGGGTTTAAAAGTTAACCTTTGGGTTCAATGGTTTCATTTTAGGTTTTAAAAATACAAGCCGATAACCCGTGCTAAGCACGGATCGTAATAAATTATCTTAAATTTTTAATTTTTAACTTTTTTTAATAAAATAAAATCTTAAAGCACCAAGCTGTATATAATACTATATTCTCGACTTTTATTTCGATTGCTAGTTAATACTTAATAGACTCCTAGTATATAACTTCACTATTAAATTAAATTAATATTTAATATTGTAATTTTAATTAATTAAATTTACATAACTTCATTCTGGTAATATAATATAAGAGTAGCTATATTATTAATTGTATTATATTAATCTGTTACAGATACTTTTAAATATTAATTAAAGGAGTCATAAGTTCTATTTAATACTATATTCATGATTTTTTATTAATTAAAGGAGTCCTAAGTTCTATTTGATGCCATATTCATGACTTTTATTTCAATTTTTAGTTAATAAACTTATAGTATATAATTTCATTATTAAATTAAATTATTATATAATATTACAATTTTAATTAATTAAATTAATTAATATTTAGTGGCATACCGTGCATACCGCGGTATACATGGCATACCATTTAAAGGGTGATGGCGCAAAATATTCATCTGGGAAACTGGCTGGCCCTTTTTACTGACGGGACACGATACATCGTGTACCGTGATATGAGGGGTGTTGCGGAACACGATCTTCCGTAACAGGGCATGATACGGAACTGAGTCTTCCGTGTTATGCATGATACGGAAGATCATGCTCCGTGACTGTGCTGCGCACCCACCTAACACGGAACACCGTCCACCGCATCATGCATAACACGGAAGACGCAGCTCCGTATCTACGTAATACGGAGGACGATTCTCCGCATCATGCTAACACGGAGGACGATTCTCCGTATCCCGTCGATATTTCAGGATATTTTTTTCAAAATCAGTATTTTGGGCAAAAACTTGTGAAAAATAGGCATTTTGGTAATTCTCTCCCATTTAAAGGGGGTTTTTGCTTTTAATAAAGAGTATAGATTCAGAATGATGAATAAACCGTATACGGATTTAGGGTTGTTTTAACAGTTAATTTTTGGGGTTCAACAATTCCGTTTTGGGTTTTAGAAATATTTTGAATAATAAATAAATAGTACACGAACTTAGGGTTTAGTAAACCCTAGACCCTAAACCCTAATTTAACTTAAATATTAAAAAAATAGGAGTTGGCCCCCAATTTATCTAAAAATCAGGTCACCGGACTCAGTATGAAAACAAAATTTAAATTGAAGCTTTGATTATAAGTTTTATAATTAAGTGTTTGTAAATAAATATTTAGCAAAAAAAAGTAACACAACCTAATGTAGCATTTTTAACCCAAAGCACCACCATAAGTAGCGTTTCGAACTTATATATATATATATATATATATATATATATATATATATATATATATATATATATATATATATGTATGTATGTATATATATAGAGAGTAGTGATCCGGAGAAAATCATTTTTGATAGAAAACTTAGAGAACACCATCTAAACCGTTGATTTTATTATATGATAAATATAGTTAATGTTATGGTATAATACCAATTATGGCAACCATTTAATCGTTAAAATGGATAGTAATTGGCTGATAATTACTACTTCAATTAAGATATTATATGCAATTAGTTTTGATTGAACTGAAATCATTTACTTACTAAAAATACATTATTTCTAGATTTCAAAAATCATAACCAGGAATACTTACGACAACACCTAGCAAAATTTTCATTAATGTATAAAATTTTGTTGTAAAATATTTCTTAGATTATGGAATCTTTAGATATTAAAATTTTTGAAAAAATTTAAATATTTTTATTTATTGGTACACTTATTAAAATCTTGAATAGCGTTCATTTTTTGTTAAAATTATATAATAAAATTAAAAAATGCTTGGTAAAATCTTAAAAATTGTATATCCATATTATAGATACAATTAAAAATCATAGTATTAATGTACATTTAAAACACTTCTCAAATACACTTATTTAGAACACCCAAGTAGAATTTTAAATATACATTTTTTAGAACACTTAAGAGAACAAAGTATTAAATTCAATTAACCATTTTATTTAGAACACTTATCAAAATGTTTAGTAGAATTTTAAATTTATATTTAGAACACCTTATAGAACACCTAGTAGAATTTTGAATATACGTTTTTTTTAATATACATTTTTGTGAACAATTAAGAGAACAAAAAAGTTATTAAATTCAATTATATATATTACTTAGAACAATTATCCAAACGTTTAATAGAATCTTAAAATTTATATTTAAAACACGTAAGAAAACACCTTGTAGAATTTTAAAAATACATTTTTTTAGAACACTTAACAGAACAAAAAATTTATTAAATTCAGTTATACATATTATTTTGAACATTTATCAAAATGTTTATTAGAAGTTTAAAATTTATATTTAGAACACCTAAAAAACACCTAGTAGAATTTAAAACACTTAAATATACATTCTTTTAGAACACTTAAGAGAACAAAAAATTTATTAACTTCAATTATATTTATTATTAGAACACTTATAAAAGAATCTTAAAAATTTATACTTAGAACATCTAGGAGAAGTAAACTTTAGGTATGCATTTTTAGAACACTTTAGAAAACAAAAAAGTTATTAAATTCAATTATACATATTGTTTAGAACACTTATCAAAACGTTTACTAGAATCGTAAAATTTATATTTAGAACACCTAGAAGAACACCTAGTATAATTTAGAATACCTAAGAGAACCCCTAGTTTAATTTTAAATATACATTTTTAGAACACTTTAGAGAATAAAAAAGTTATTAAATTCAATTATACATATTTATTTAGAACACTTACCAAAATATTTAGTAGAATCTTAAAATTTTAGAACACCTAAAATAACATCTAGTCGAATTTTAAATATACATTTTTTAGAACACTTAAGAGAACAAAAAAGCTATTAAATTCAATTATATATATTTATTTAGAACACTTATCAAAACATTTAGTAGAATCTTAAAATTATTATTTTAAACACCTACGACCTTAGAATCTCATATATATATATATATATATATATATATATGTGTGTGTGTGTGTGTGTGTGTGTGTGTGTTTCTTTTTTATTAGAATTAAAAAGCTATTAAATTCAATTATTTATATTTTAGTAGGTGTTACAATAAAAATAAAGTTCAAGAAAATTTGTTAAATCCCGTTGCACATACTTCATAAAGTAAATGAGAAAATATCACCTTTTTTTGAGAAAAAATTACTTAATTCAGTCAAAGATAATTGATTGTATCAACATGTTACTGAATAGATTAAATAATTATATTATGAATGAGATAATTTTTTTTTATTAATTGATTGATTAGTTGAGAAAAATATTAGGATGATTTTATTGAATATGGTAGATAAAAGTCAATGTTTAATTTAAGGAAATTATTTGAAACATGCATTTCTAATTTACATTTATATAAGGAAATATTTTGAAGTATGCATTTATTGTTCAGATAGATATATGTTTCTAAAATGAAATTAAAACAAATCTAGTGAAATATTAACAACCGTCGGATTGATTTTCAATCAAGGGACTACAAAGATACCTTGGTTTCCTCTAAAAAAAGGTTCTCTTTTGAACCATTCCCTATATATATATATATATATATATATAACAAAACATTTGATCACAACAACAGTAGTTTAGGGTTCGAAAGCTTGCCTGGTACTCCTGCTATGCTAGTGGTATGACTCGGGGTGGTCCGGCGATCTATAAATAACCAGAACATCCGAGGTTAAACACTTGTACTTAAATATATACTAGTACTTAAGGTATAACATAGTTTTAACTAGATTCTTGTAAATTTTACGTGCGCACCCTCGACTCCAACAATTTTAATAAATCGAAAAATAATTATTTTATTGCAAACTCTTATCGAGGGGCTTCCTAACTGTCCATAGTATTTTACATGAAATTTACTTAATTAATCTCTTCCATTAATGTTCTCAAACTAGCTTCAAAGGGACAACATATGTGCAGTTTGGTTTTTCGTGACTGACGTTCATTAAAACGGTCGTTTCTCCTAAACCGTTTATTTGTTCCACATGATCTTCATATCAAAACAAAGCTTAAAACATTTCCTAACTTTTCATGGCAAAACTTGAAGCTAACCAGTGAGCTTTCATGTCCTAAAGTTACATACAAAACAGGGCAGTGTAAATTTCGGCATTACGACGGCTATAACTCGAACAATCCAAATTCGTACATGCCTCATGCACATCATCAAAGCAACTCGTGGCTTAACACCATCAATTACTACTGTCAAGAGGCTCTAAGGCCAGTAGTAAGGTGTCATGACCACCACACAACATAAACATAACAAATCAAGTCTTAAACAACTACTAACACAACAATCAAGATCTCATCTTGCAACCCACTTAAGATCTCATCAAAACTCAATAAAACTCAAAGGTGGGTTAAAGGTTTTACCTTCTTGGAAGCTCTAGCAACACTATCAAGTGTTTATAATCACTTAACAAGCTTTAGATAGTTCTTATATAGCTTAAACCCTAAGAACAAAACAAGAAAACAAGTTAGTAATTTTCGGAGTTACTATTCATCGTCAGTTTGTAAAATCTATATAAAATCGAATGTTGTAAGTAATTAAAAGGATATGAATATGTGCAAGTTGATTTGGTTTGAATGCTTTGAGTACAAGTAGGTGCGTTAGAGAGACTTTTTTCTTGGGATTGATTATGTTTTGCCACCAAGTGAGCTTTTGAGCCTATATGTATATTTTTTGCATTTTATATTCGTTTGCTTCAGTGTCCACATGTTGTTTGCATTGCTAGCACTTGTTTGAGACCTTTCTTGAAATGCATGACATTATTTGATGATAACATGATAAAGGTATATAGGGATAACCTTATATTTCCTATACTACCACACCATTTATACATGATCAATTAGTTAACCCGTTGAGCTTAATCTTTTTTTTTTTCGGTGACACACCACATTACTTGCCTAGACCTTTTTCTTGTATTGGCCTTACTTTAACTTGAACCTAAATTGTCAAAGGCTAGTAGAGTGTTTGAGGGAGTAAAAAGTGTGCAGGGGGGGTTTACTGATGGTCATTACTTTGGGAAAATATTAGGTCTGCTTGTTTACTTGTTAGTCGAACTTTATAAGAATATAGGGGGATAATTGTTCTTGTTTATATATTAGTTCCTTAGCTCTCGAAAAAAAAAAGAATAAAAAAAAGAGAAAAAAGAAAGAAATGAAAAAAAATATTTATATGAGAGCACTTATATTTTTGTGATCCTTCATTGTTCGACTATTCAAGTTATTTGTTGAAAGAGAATAAAAAATCCAAGTGTGGGGATGATAGATAGGGAGTTAAATGATTTATGTTGTTGGGTATTAGCTTCTGACACTTCATCTTCTTTTGCTTTACTTGACATACCTTGTCCCTAGCCCCGTTATAACCCGAATAAAGACCTTTTGATTATCATCAGTGGTGTATGTTGTGTTAAAGTTAGATTTATACCAAGTGTCAAGAATGCTTATGATTTTGTTGGAATTGAGTGATACACTAACCATTGTTCTTGAGTGAATATTCTTTATGAGTGAAAGGTGAGTTATTACTTGTTTTTGCATATGAGATCCCAAGTTTTGACTTGAAGATGTACTCATGTGGGCTTAGCATGGTTACCAACTTATTCTTACACTTGACGTGGACTTTTTGAGAACTTATGCATATTCATTGAGTATACGATGTGAATACTTGCACCTTCGACACCAAGACATTGCATAATTACTTTGATTCTTAAATTGATGTAACATGAGAGGACTTGTATATGTGGTGTTCTATTGGCATTCAATCTTTCACATGACCTAGATGGATTTTGTAGGTACATTCACTATAGACCCTCAAGAGACCTCACTCGTCCACTAGGGCTACCTAGGGGTTTAAAGGGCTTGTTGCATATGCCAAATGTAACCGTGATCATCTACGGAAGTGGTACTAGTTAGTATTTAATAATTATATTATATTAGTTTGCACGAGGACGTGCAAAGTGTTCAGTGTGGGGATATTTGATAGAGTAGATATTTATATGTATTTTATATGATTTTATTCTCATATTTATTTTATTTTATTAATAATTGGATATTATTAATTAGAGTATAATGTTTTATGATAGGAAATAAAGAATTCCCAAACTTAGAAGGAATTGAGGTTATTTGGACTTAAATTACAAGAAAATTCGGATTTATTGGGCTAGACGCACAACGATCACTGTTTAGGCCCTAACTTGAGTTTCAGACATCAGAATTGGGCGATCTTACAGCCCATGCGAATCTAACGAAATTATCTACAACTCAAAACTTGTCCAACATCAATATTCCAAATAGAGCAGCCCAGAAATAGGCCTGAAAGACAGATTACGAATTTCACATTCAGAATTCAATTTGTTTCGGAAAATTACTTGTATTTTCTTGGAAAGCATTAAAAACTCTTTTATATTAGGTTTTCAGATATTGTAGAGACAATATATCATAACATATTATATCATAGAATTGAATAGATTAGGATAGCTGTACTTTGGAGAGAAAAGGGAGAGAAACACTTTGAGAGCGAGATTGGAAGAAGGAGTGAAAGGATTCATCCTGATTTCGAGAAGTTTTTAAAGTTGTATTTTTTGTACTTAAACTCTTATAATCATGGTTTGTGGTATTAATACATATATGTTTTATTCAATCATGAGTAGCTAATCCATTTATCCAAGAGCTGGGTAGTATTCGTTGGCTTATTGAGTTTGTTTGATTGTATTATGATTTTCTTGTTATTGTTAATCTGTCATTGAGCGCTTTATACAATTAGAAGAGTCGCGAACTTTTAGTTGAATCTATAGGAATTATAAAAAATCTGGAGAGGAGTTGTAATTCTAATACATGATATGATAGACACAATTTAATTATTATTTTAGGAGATTGATATGCGAATTGTGAAACTGATAATCCTTGGTTCGCAACATTCTATAGTTGTACTTTGATTTGACCATGGGAGTGGCGATTAAGGGATAATTGTAGGCACTATAATTTACCTTGGAAGAGGATTTTATAAACATTAGAAGGATTGTCTTTAACAAAACAAGAGGCACATATTAGCCATTCATGATAACAAATTGAAGAACCCTAATTCTTTGATTGTTTTCTCTCTTACTTTATGTATAGTTTTTATTTGTTTATTAGATTAATTAGTATATAATCACACAGCCACAAACTATTTTCCATACTTTGAAATTGTGAGAGATAAAAGATTTGAAATTAGTATTGATATCGGTCCTTCCTTTGAACGAAACATTTACAAAATATTACTTCAACAGATATATGGGGACCATACCGTATCAATCAAAGTACAGATATTTTTTGACAATAGTGGATGACTTTTCTCGCAAAACATGGATCTATCTATTGTGTCTTAAATTTGATGCCCTTGCCACTCTCAAAGTTTTCTTGAAATACGTTTCAAATAATTTTAATAAGTCTCTTAAATTTATTCGATCTGACAATGCTTTGGAGTTCACTTTTGCATTTTACAATCAGTTCTTCTCAGATAACGGTATTCTTTATCAAACTTCTTTCCCATATCGGCCCCAGCAAAATGCTCGGGCTGAACGAAAACATCGTCACATATTAGAAGTGGCTAGAGCACTTCATTTTCATGCTGGCTTACCTCTAGATTTTTTTTGGGGGGGGGGGGCATGTGTTCTTACAGCCATTCACTTGATAAATAAAATTCCAACTCTTGTTCTGTACAATAAATCTCCTCACAAACTGTTGTCCAATGAGTTGCCTCAGTATGACCACTTAAGAGTTTTTGGTTTCTTGTCTTTTTCTTATAATCTGAGTCCAACTCATGATAAATTTGAACACCATGGTGTGCCCTGTCTTTTCATTGGATATCCACCAGGTCAAAAGGGATACCAACTTATGAATCTTATTACAAAACAAGAATTTTCCCTAGAGATGTGTTGTTCCACAAGTCAATCTTTCCTTTTCAATTTGAATCAGCTGCTAAATATATGCAACATGTTCCTACTTTAATGCCTATTCAGGCTTGTGACTATAATGATGAACTGTATGCACATGACCAGCTCTTGCCTACACCTGACACACCTATCTTACATCATACTCCAGCTAGCCTTGAGTTTGTTGAAAGCAGTCCTGCATCCACTCTTGCTGCTACAATATCTCTTGTTCATGTATGATGAACTACTAGACCACATGTGCAATCACGTTGGCTATAGGATTTTGTCACAAATAACACCACACATTCTATCTCAATCCTTGCTTTTACAACTATTGACAACACTTTCAATTTTTTTAATCCACTATTTCCAAACATCAAGATCCAATTTCTTTTGCTGTGGCTATTAGATCTAAAGATTGGATCGATGCTATGAATCTCGAATTAGATACTTTAAAATAAAATGGCACTTGGGAAATTGTGCCACTCCCACAAGGTAAAAACATGCCATTGGTTCGAAATGGGTCTTTGAAACTAAGTTTAAGCAAGATGGGTCTGTTGACATGTTTAAAGCAAGACTTATTATTTTGGAGTGTCATCAAAAATCAGGCGTGGATTACTTTGAAACTTTCGCACCAGTTGCAAAACTTACCACTGTTCGTACTATCCATGCTGTGGCGTCTATTCAAAACTGGCATACTCATCAGATGGACATTTCTAATGCTTTCTTTCACGGTAATTTGTATGAAACCGTGTATATGAAGTTGCCTAAAGGTTATAATGGCATAGGGAGGAGAATTTCTGTCAATATTGAGCTTTCAGATGTTCAGCCAAATCTTGTATGTCGTTTGAAAAAATCTTTTTATGGTCTGTGCCAAGCTCCTCATTTATGGTTCAAAATATTGTCTACAACATTACTCAGTATGGAGTATTAACAGTCTAAAACTTATTACAGCTTATTCAGTAAGCACACTTCTTCTTCTTTTATCACTATTATATTAGTATATGTCGATGACTTATTGTTGTGTGGTAACTTTATGACTTCGATTAATGCTCTCAAGTCCCTCCTAGCTCAACACTTTCATATGAAGGACCTTGGCCAATTGAGATATTTTATGGGCTTGGAGATTGATCACTCACCTGATGGAATTTTCCTAAGTCAAAGAAAATACACTAGTGACATCCTAAATGAGCATAATCTATTTAATGCTAGACCATTACAGTTGCCTCTCGATTTCCATGTGAAGTTGACCCCAGATTTGGGTGATCCCCTGCCTTGTCTACTAGTTTATTAATGAATGATGGGTTAACTAATCTATTTAACCATCAAAACGCCATATTTATGTTTTAGTGTACGGCTTCTGTCTCAGTACACCAACAAGCCAACTACTGTACATCTCCATGCTACCTATCAACTTCTGAGGTATCTTACAGGTTCCAAATCTTAGGGTATATTGTTGCATCAGATTCTGCAGCTCAATTGACTGTGTATTGTGATAGTGATTGGGCCTCTTGTCCAGTATCACGAAGTTCTACCACGGTGTATTGCATTTTCTTAGGTATGTCCCTAATATCGTGGAATTCAAAGAAACAAGCTTTGGTCTTCGGATCTTCTACAAAAGCAGAATATAGGGCTATGGCCCTCACTACTTGTGAAGTCACATGGTTGTCAGCCTTGCTTAAAGATCTGGGCTTAAAGAACATTCCTCCAACTGTGTTGAATTGTGACAATAAAGCAGTGCTTGCCATAGCAGCAAATCCAGTGTTACACAAATGTACTAAACACGTGGAGCTGGATTGCCACTATGTGCATGATCATATTAAAGCAAGAAACATAAAGATAGCTCATGTGTCTTCTTAGATGCAAGTAGCAGATATCTTCACTAAACAGTTGCCAGTCAACCTGCACATCTCTCATTTGGACAAGCTCACAGTATCATCCAAGGATTCCCCTGTTACTTGAGGGGGAGTATTGAGAAAATACATTAGTAGTTTCTATTATTATGCTTTATTGTATTTCATTGTATTTCCTATTATTTCCTATTTCTATCTTATTAAAACGTTGAGGTTGTTATCATTGTGTGACTGAAAACATTATTAGCTATCACCTGTTTTTGTTTGGTAACTGAGCCTATATATGGACTCATGCTCATTTGATGTAACCCGAGTGTTTTTATTCCCTTTCCATACATCTGGATAAGGTTAGCTCTTAAATAAATTCTATGTGCTTCTTCTTCAAGCCAATTTCTTGCTTGTTTTCACAACTTTAATTTATATTGATCTCACAAAAAAGATATAGCTCTATACTGTTGCAGTGAACAAGAGAATGGACACGCTGATTGATCAATTGACACTATCTTTACAGTTTATATATATATATATATATATATACATACATAAATGGACTTTCACCCGGTTACTGTTACAACTTACAAGTAATAACCGAGTCATCTTTGGCATGTAGAAGTATAGAACTCAATCTACACACTCATGACTTGATCTAAAAAGTCTTTAACTCTTGAGAATATATTTTAAATTTGAAGAAAGAGTAGCAGACGGACAGAATACAAAGGATTAAATTATATATTATCAAAAGAGAGCCTTTTTATTGGTACAATTAAGTCTTTGAGTGTTCTTCCAATTTTCTCTATCGTCCTTCTAGTAATGAGCTGGTGCTAACACTTGCTGAATAATTAAAATGTGCATTGGATAAAAATTTTCTTTCACCAATTACCTTTCTGCAAAGAAACCAGGTTATGTTGGCATTGGCGAATCTCTGTCACTACCAAACATTAGAACCACTAATGACATATTTGGTCTATCTGCTGGAGATTGTTGTACACATAAAAAACCAGTATGAATTGATTGTAGCACTACTTCTTGTATTAGAGTGAGTCGTGGATTATGTATTCATGGATTTGTTCCATGGACCTGTTTTCTTTATGTAAATTCCACACCTAAACAATGTCATTTAATAGAGTTTCTGGTTTTTATGTTCCAAAATAAATTACTAAATTCATAAGCAGCGTCAATGATTATAAACATGATGCAACTTACATGTCCAAGTAAATTATGGGCGGGGCGGATGCACAGTATGACCACTGGTGGCCATGGCCCCCACCACAACAGAAGGGTATTTGCGGCTGTAGTTAAGTAATTTGGGTTATTCGGCCCCTGCCATCTTTCAATTCTTTGCCCAGTTGGTAAATATTATAATCCCGTAAATTATAAAACAATATAACCATTACTCAATAGCCCAATGTAAAGAGTGAAGTTAAAAATAAAGAACCGCCTAGTTATATTAGAAAACAAAAAAAAAAAGCTCCATATCCCGGCATCAGCATTTCTAAACCTATGTTTATCCGGTGGTCGGTGCGGGATGTTGTAAATTAAGAAGAAATCACTCCTAATATTAGCATATAAATGTCATTCTTAATAAATTTCGTGATTTAAAAAAGCGCCCAATTTTTATGTATTAAAGCAATATTTATTTTTATGTAATATGAATTATATAATTTATTTTGGCCCCCCTCGAAGAAACTTTCTGCATCCGCCCCTTTATTATGGCAGTGAGATCTGTGCACGAATCCTCTGTTTCTACTACTGCCACTCGCAATTTCAAGTACTACAACACCGAAGCTAAAGACATCTGATTTCACAGAAAAATTTCCATCTATTGCATACTCTGGGGACATGTAACCACTGCAGTATATTGTCGTCTCAGAAAATTAGCACCAATCGCTAGATAAAAATACAAAAGGTAGGTAGTTTATAACTTTATTACTATTACTCTGTGTCGATGACTCTGTCTGTGTTTGTCGCGGTCTCATTTTCTTTAAAAAATCTAGCCATGCCGAAGTCTGAAATTTTCGGGTTCATGTTTTTGTCTAGCAAAATATTGGATGCTTTGAGATCTCGGTGAATGATTCGTAGTTGGGAATCTTGACAAAGATAAAGAAGACCATGAACAATCCCATCAATAATGTGGAAACGTCGAGGCCAGTCAAAAAGCATGCTATGTGTTTCATCTGTCCAAAGTAGATTTAAATGTCATGGAAGGTGGATTTACATTAACCATTCAAGTTTTAAATTAGTTAAGGAGAATAATAATTCATAGCGCCAAACCAAAAATGTGTCAATCCAAGCTTTTGTTAGGCATGTATTCATAAATTAATATTTTGTCTTCCCTTTGAACACAATATCCTAGTTGCCTCACAAGATTCCAATGTTCAAGTTTGGTAATACACTTTAATTCATTCACAAACTCTTTGGTTCCTTGTTTGGAAGTTTTTTAAAAGCATTTTACAGCTATTTCTTTTCCATCTTTGAGAATTACCAATGCAATTTATTTAACATTTACAATTTATTGTCTCGACCCATCATTAGATTTGTTTGGCTTGCTGTGATGTTACAGTCATTGCAATTTTCCTAATGTGCATTAAACACTTATGTAAATTGACATGATTTATCTTATCTATGCATAAGAATATGTAACAACAAGAAGGAATCAATGACTTGTCTAGTGAACCAAGTGAGAAGTATGTTGACGTTGGTAAGACATAACATGCATAAGTAAGTAACCAGTTCATTACAGAATACAAGTTGAGAATAACCTTAAAAACTAGTTCGAATCCACCTTGTCCGAGATTATTACTTATTGCAAAGTGGTTTGTAGCATTAGCCAGGGTAAGTCTAGATCTTATGTTTTGCTCTTGAAGCTAAAGTTTCTAATAAAATTATATCCATGACTCCCAAGATACAATTAAGTTAGAGAATTCCTGTTCTATCAGATTTATCTAAACAAATTTCAAAAAAGAAAAAAAATCATGAAAGGGCGGAAGGAATTGTAAAATTACTAAAACATGCTAAATTGTACATGATTTGAAGAAGGCTACCCTCACATATAAATCCTGACCTCCTACAGAGAGTTCTCTAATGTGAATCAAGTCCTCGTACCATTGCAAACACCCTCATCCTACACCTGTTATATTCAAGTTTGTGTAAGCCATACAAGAACAATTCTTTAAACAAAGTCTATCACAATCCCGGAGGCTCATTCTGTCATCAAACCATGAGAACTTTGTATCAGGTACTTTAACGTGAGAATACTTGTGAAATCCATCTGGCTTTGCGCAATTTAGTGGTTTGTTCCTCATGCACCCATGACCCCAATCCAATTTTCTCCATTCATTTTCATATTTTAGCACAAATTTATCCAAACATCTATTAGGCAGCCGCTTGTTTTTTTATTTTTCCAACTCACACCAACCCCCCCACCTACTACACCACCCCCCTCTCCTATAAATACCCCTCTCCCCTTCATTAGTTTATCACACCAAAACATCTCTCTTCTCTCCATTATAGCTGCTAGATAGTTCGTCTAGTAGGAAACTACCTTGCGGTAGTTTCAGGCAGGTCAGTGTAATATCTGGGAATTTCGTACTATTTAAATAATATTATTTGGCATTTAAAATATTATTATGTGCCTTAATTGATGAGTCATTACATGTTTGTGTGATTTTGAATATATGTTACGTGTCTAATTGCTAGCTGTGTTGACGTGAAATTTTATTAAAATTCTGTATAGCTTTTAAATGTTAAAACATGATTTTTGTTCACTTAAACATTTTTGTAAAATTATGGGAGTTAGTAAAAATCATGAAAATTCTTGTTTTATTATCTTTATGCATTTAAAGACTTTTTAAAAATAAAAGTTTAATTTATTTTCGCATTAAAATATTTTACAAGGATTTTTCCAATTATTTTCCTTTTTAAAATATTAAAACTTGTAAAATTCAAATCTTTTCATAAAATGATTTTAAAAATGTTTTAAAAATATATTGAGGAAGAGAATTCCCTATTTTAATTTTATGTGTCAATAAATTATTTTTGGATCCAAAATATCTTGTAAATAGAATTATTTTACAAGTCTTTCATTTAATTAAAAGATGTATCATTAAAATGTAATTAAATTATATGTGTGTGTGTGTAGGCTAGACAAAAACCCTCCCCTCCCCCTTATTTTTTTCATTCGGCCGAGCACCCCCCCCCCCCCCGTGTCTTCATCTCTCTCATTTCTCTCAAAAATTCTCAAAACCTCCATTGATTCTCAAGCTCTGTTCAAGGTAATTTCTCCATCAAAACTATTAAGTGTCATAGATAAAAATACTCCTCTCTTCATCTTCTACAACCCCTTATCTTTTAATTTCAATTTTCACCACTTTTCAAATTAGGGTTTTCGAAAATCAAGCTTCAAAGGTTAGTTTTGTGGGTGTTTTTGATTGGGTGTTACTCCTTGATAAAGACCCATGTATTTTCGGGCTCCTAACCTTCGGCCATGATCAAAAAGAGAACCAAGGGTTACATGCATGTGTTTATTTGATGATTTTGTATAATTACTAAGTGGTATATGTATGCATGTGAGTTTTTATAAGTTATTATGTGGTGATTGATGATGGGTATGAGTTTATTTGAGTTTACAAGATGTGGGTTTGTGTGTATTGTAAATTGATGTTTGTTAGTAGGTATAAATCAAAAAGGGTTTATGATTTTGATAATTAAATGTTATGAATTTGATGAGTTGAATTTATAATTTGATTTTAGTGTAAGTTTACAAGTTAGTGATGATGAGTTGTGTTAATTTTCATTGATGATCAAAATTATGTGTGTAGTAATGGTGTAAGCCATTGTGAGGGTTTTGTTTGTATTTGTTGGTGAAGAAGAGGGAGAGGCCGAGAGAGATTGATGGAGGAGGGAGAGAGACCGAGAGGGAGGAAGAAAGAGGGAGAGAGGGAGAAGCCGAGAGAGAGAGGAGAGGGAGAGAGGGAGAAGCCGAGAGAGAGAGAGGAGAGGGAGAGAGAGAGGCCGAGAGGCCGAGAGAGGGAGGAAGAGAAGAGAGATTGTGGGACTTGTGTGAATAATTGTAAGTACTTGCTTGAATTGTTTAAGTGTTAATTGATTAAATTGTTACATGAATTAAATTGTTTACATAATTGAATTGCAATGTGAATTTGAATTATGAATTGTATAATGAGTTGTCATGGAGATATTAGGTTGACTTAGAGTTGCTTGGTGGTTAGTAGTAGTCGATATTGATGCAATTGTAGACTTTGGAGGTGCATTGTGTTGTTTTGTGATTGATGGAGACCGATTATATTCGGTATGGTTTGACGACTATACAAAGGAGATGCCGCCGAAATTTCTAAAAATATAATAAGTGATTTCCAAAACCCTAAAGGCACATCTCCAATGTTAAGTAGTAGAATCATTATAGTACTATATCATACTACATTGTATGTTAAGTGAATTACGTGCTAAGTGGCTTACATGACTTATGTGTTTACATGTATAAATGTATGTGTATAACATGGTTATATCGTTGGGGCGTTAGCATTATTAGGATTGCTTTGTGATATGTAAACAAAAGAGGGGAAAATAAGATATTGTTTATTATCATTATTATAGGTCCGAGTAGGAGGCCTGGCAAGGAACCGATTAAGGAGGACGCTATCTAGTTTGATCTCGTGATTTAAGGCAAGTGTACTATCCAACCTTATTGTTACCATATGATGAATGTCATGAGATATTGAATTGTTAGTTTGTTACAAACTAGTTCTTTCCGACCTTATTATTGTCATATACCTTGTGATTGATTTCATATCCCCTGAACTTGACTTGACTTGCTAATCGATAATCATATTTCTTGGAAAGCCTTTTTATAACCTTATCGAATTCTTGAATTCTTGAACCAACTCCTTAAATATCTTCTTGTACTTAAACTCGTTTCTATCTAAAAACAATTGTTGATTCTTGAATAACCTTTCGTGATTAAACTTTCTTGAATTAACCTTTCCTGACTTAACCAAGTTATACTAAACAGAATCCCAACTCCCAAGAATTCAAAATGATTGACTTTCTTCACTTTACCTTGTCATTTATTTGAAATTGAGAATCCTATTCTTGTGGATTAACAACTTGATATAACATTGATATTCTTATTTCTTTGAGATGAATTGAATTTGATAAACATTGTTGGACCTAAATGGAATTGGATGGAATGTTACTTTGACCGAGGCGCCGGTCCAAATCATGTTACTATTATAGGCCAATGTGTGCCTGGGATCCCCTTATATTTGGTGAACACCGTATTGGATATGCGGGTTCGGAGCTCTGTCGTGGGCTGATCACCCAGCGTTGCTCGTAGCGTCTTATCAGATATTCCAATTCCTTCTCATTTTATTTTGATATTGATTCAGTTTATACAGTTCCTTTGCAGATTTCATATCTTGCTTTACAGTTGAATTATTTTGCCAGTCTTATATTGTTGTTTATGCACTTGCTGAGCAATTGGCTCAATGATATTATTTTTTTTCCTTAACCTTTCAGTGAAACTCGAAGATGGTAAGGACTCTTGAGACTGCGCGTAAGAATTGTGGTGGTTCAGGTGTAGCCTATAGGAGGCAGTTCCAGGTAGAAGGGAGTGGCGATCTATTGGATCATGTTTTGTTAGACTTTTGACTTAGTTTGTAATCTTTTGAACTTAGAATAATTTGTGGTCTGTAATAAATAAGTGGTTTTGAATTGGTAGTTTATATTGTTTCAAACTCTTACCTGTTGGCGATCTAGGCGTGGGAGTGGTAATGTCTAAATAATTTATATGCATGCTTTACCATTATCTAGTTAATTTTGATTAAGGGATTTGGGGCCGTCACAGGTTTGGTATCAGAGCCACAGGTTTGAGTCACTGAACAATATAAGTTTAGGTAACAAGATAGATCACATTTTCAATAATCACTTAGGATTAAAATAGAAACTCACTTAGAATATAAATAGTATTATATTTCTAAAAGAATAGGATTGATTGACCCTTATTATCGAGAGTGTTTAAGTAGTATGCTTCTAAGTTTTATCTGACGCTTATATATATATATATATATATATATATATATATTATATTATTATTGGCAGCGACAGCGGGCACCAGGACCTTCAGCTCCACCTCCGGTCGAGATGGCAGATGCTGTACCTTTGTCCGTTTATCAGGAGTTACTTAGGGAGTGTGATCATCTCTATGATGAGAACGCTCAGCTTCAGAGGAGAGTTGATGCATTGTATGAGGATAGTGAGGATATACCCGAGGGCCATGTCCCGACTCTTGTCTCCAGGCTTCAGTCACTCACCGAGATGGCTAACGAGAGGCTTCGCGCTATGGTACCTTATCGAGATTGGGAGAGTTATGCTATGGTTCAGATGATGGTGGACGAGCTTCGACGTGTGATCAGCCTGTTGCTGGATAACTAGTTTTATGTTATGGGTTTTATGAGATGGCTTATAGTATAGCCATATGATTATCAGACTTATGTTGTTAGACTTTATCGTATTTTCAGTTTCGGTTTTCGAACTTTATGTTGGTTGGTACTTTGAACCTTTGGATTTGGGTTATCGATGGATGTCATCGGTGCCGTATCGTTTATTATTATCGTTTCTTTTTATCATATTATTTGGCCGCGTGAGATGGTTTAAATTTTAGGTTGTACCATGTCATATTAGAACTGTTAGACTATATTGTGCCATGTTGCGGTTAGATGTATGTTTGTGGATAAAGAGATGTTTGTTTAATATTCAGAAAATGCCTCCAAGAAGGAGCAATGCTAGAGCTAATCAAAACAGGAATCAAGATGATCAAAACAGAAATGATAATCAAGGCAATATGGATATGACCCAACTTTTGGGACTTTTGCAACAGCAGACGACTACTTTGGCTCAGCAGCAGCTGCTACTTCAGCAACAATATCAACAATTACGACAGCAACAAGGACAGCAACAACCAGCCCAACCTGTGGTAACTTTTAAATCTTTTCAGGCTGTGAAACCCCCAGATTTCCAAGGAACAAAGGATCCAGTTGAAGCCCAGATATGGCTTAAGGAAATGGAGAAGGCCTTCGCATTGGTGAGGGTTGGTGATGAACAGAAGGTAGAATTTGCTAGTTACTTTCTTAAGGGTGAATCTAATTATTGGTGGGAATCGGCTAAAGCATTGGAAGCAACAGAAGTGATTCAGTGGGATAGGTTTAAAAGGATTTTTCTGGAAAAGTATTTTCCTAGGTATATGCAGAATCAGATGGAGTTAAGGTTCTTTAATCTTAAGCAGGAAAATATGAGTGTTGATGAGTATGAGAAGAAGTTTACAGAATTAGCAAGGTTTGTAGGAGATTATGTGGATACGGATGAAAAGAGAGCGAAGAGGTTTCAACAGGGATTGAAGCCATGGTTAAGGAGCAGAGTTGCAGCTTTTGAGATCAACTCGTATGCAGAAGTGGTTCAGAAGGCTATGATAATAGAAGGTGAGAGTGATCAGAATCAGAAGGAAAGGGGCAATTTAAAGAGGAAAGTGGAAGCAATAGAAAGGAATCAGGATCAAGGAAAGTCAACTAATCAGATGGATAGAAAGCCCGGATTTCAGAACCAGGGAAGAAATTTTAAAAAGAATGTGCCCAGAAACAGGAACTCAGAAACCCTTCCTCAGAACCCCAATCAACCAAAATTTCCCCGACCCTCTATACCAGAGTGCAAGACATGTTCTAAGAGGCATACCGGAGCGTGTGTAAAGGCAGATATTGTTTGTTTCAAGTGTAACCAGAAAGGTCATTATGCAAACGAGTGCAGGAATTCGAAGTCGAGTGTGACTTGTTACAAGTGTGGTAAGGTAGGACACTTGGCTAGGGAGTGCAGATCGCCTGTTTCAAACAACAACTTGATGAGATTGACAACCTCTACCCCAGTGAACCAAATGGCAACATCTCAGATTCCAACTCAGATTCTAAGTCCACCTGTACTTCAACAAGTTCCAGCCCTTCAAGCTCAGAGTTATCAAGCTTCAGCCTATCCAATTCATGCCCGGACCTTCAACATGAACATGAATGATGCAGTGAAAAGTTCGGATGTAGTGGCAGGTACGCTTTTCGTGAACGCCATTAGTGCAAAAGTGTTAATTGATTCGGGTGCTACTAGATCGTTTGTTTCTAAAGATTTTGTGAATAAGTTGAAGTGTGATACTCATATGTTAAGAGAAGCTTTGAATATTGTGTTAGCTAATCAGGATCAGATACCAGTAGATAGGGTATGTTCACCTTGTGCAGTAGAGATTTCAGGTTATCTTTTTCCAGTCGCTTTGATACCTTTTCAATTAGGAGATTTTGACATTATTTTAGGAATGGATTGGCTTGCCGAGTATGATGCGCATATCGATTGTAAGAATAAGAGAGTGTCATTGAGATCTCCAGAAGGCGATAGAGTTATCTTTAAGGGGCGTAGGCAGACTAGTACGTTTCTTACCATGATGCAAACCAAGAGATTGTTAAAGAAAGGATGTGAGGCTTATCTTGCTTATGTGATAGATAAGAATCGAGAAGGAGTGGAATTAGAGGATATTCCTGTAGTCAATGAGTTTCCCGATGTATTTCCCGAGGAACTACCCGGATTACCTCCAGACCGTCAGATTGAGTTCGCGATTGACTTAGCACCAGGAACAGAACCTATTTCCAAGGCTCCATACAGAATGGCACCGTCTGAAATGAAGGAACTCGCCAGTCAACTTCAAGATTTATTGAACAAAGGAGTTATAAGACCAAGTGTATCACCCTGGGGAGCGCCAGTATTGTTCGTAAAGAAGAAAGATGGAAGTATGAGACTTTGTATTGACTATCGAGAGTTAAATAAGTTGACTATCAAGAATAGATACCCGTTACCAAGGATCGATGATTTGTTTGATCAGTTGAAAGGAGCGTCATGTTTTTCGAAGATAGATCTAAGATCAGGATATCACCAGCTGAAAATCAAACCAGAAGATATACCGAAGACTGCTTTTCGAACAAGGTATGGTCACTATGAATTTTTGGTTATGGCTTTTGGATTGACGAACGCACCCGCCGCATTTATGGATTTGATGAACCGAGTGTTTAAGAAATTTCTGGATAAGTTTGTGATAGTCTTCATTGATGATATTTTAATATACTCTAAGACGGAAGCAGAACATGCAGAGCATTTAAGGATAGCATTGGAGATATTGAGAAAGGAGAAGTTGTATGCCAAGTTTTCCAAGTGTGAGTTTTGGTTGAAGGAAGTCCAATTTTTGGGACATATTGTGAGTAAGGAAGGAATTCGAGTCGACCCAGTAAAGATTGAAGCAGTTGTAAATTGGGAAAGACCAAGGACACCAACAGAAGTAAGAAGTTTTATGGGACTAGCAGGATATTACCGCAGATTTGTTAAGGATTTTTCTAAGATTGCTGTACCATTGACCAAGTTGACCCGGAAGAATGAAAAGTTTGAATGGACTGATAAGTGTGAAAAGAATTTTCAAGAGCTTAAGCAAAGATTGGTAACTGCTCCAGTGTTAGCATTACCGGATGATAAAGGAGAGTTTGTAATCTACAGCGATGCTTCGCATAAAGGTTTAGGGTGTGTGTTGATGCAGCATGGAAAGGTGATTGCGTATGCTTCAAGGCAACTGAAACCTCATGAACAGAGATACCCTACCCATGACCTCGAACTAGCAGCGATCGTATTTGCATTGAAATTGTGGAGACATTATCTTTATGGTGAGAAGTGTGAGATATTCACGGATCATAAGAGTCTTAAGTACATTTTTACTCAGAAGGAACTCAACATGAGGCAAAGAAGATGGTTAGAACTGATAAAGGATTATGATTGTACCATTAGTTATCACCCGGGAAAGGCGAATGTCGTAGCTGATGCGCTAAGCAGGAAGGAAAGATTGAATACGTTGACAATGACTCAAGAATTGTTTAGAGAGTTTGAGAAGTTAGAAATTGAAGTTTGTGCAACAGAGATATCAGCAGATCAAGTCTATACCATGACATTTCAACCAGTACTATTAGACAAAATTCGGAAATGCCAAGAAGAAGTGATGAGTCAGAGATTGAATGAATTGACCGGAGAAGAAATTTGTACGCAGAAAGATAACCAAGGTATTTTAAGATTTTCCTCAAGGATATGGATTCCTGATGTGAAAGAGTTGAAAGAAGAATTGTTATGTGATGCCCATAGTTCTAAGTTTTCATTACATCCTGGAAGCACAAAAATGTATCAAGATTTGAAGAAGAATTTTTGGTGGCCAGACATGAAAAGAGAAATTGCAGAGTGGGTAAGTCGTTGTTATACATGCCAAAGAGTGAAAGCAGAACATCAAAGACCAAGTGGATTAATTCAACCATTGGAGATACCTGAGTGGAAGTGGGAGCACATCGCAATGGATTTTGTAGTAGGTCTACCAAGATCGAAGGCTAATCATGATGCGATTTGGGTTATAGTTGATCGATTGACGAAATCAGCTCATTTCTTGCCGATTAACGAGAGATTTTCGCTAGACAAGTTGGTGCATTTGTACTTGAAAGAGATTGTGACTCGTCATGGAGTTCCAGTATCTATAGTATCTGACAGAGATCCACGTTTTAACTCAAGATTTTGGAGACAGTTTCAAGAACATCTCGGAACGCAACTCAGAATGAGTACTGCTTATCATCCTCAGACAGATGGTCAGAGCGAAAGAACGATTCAGACAATTGAAGACATGCTTAGAGTATGTGCAATAGATTTTAAAGGTAATTGGGACGAGCATCTACCTTTGGTGGAATTTTCTTACAACAACAGCTATCATGCTAGTATTGGGATGCCTCCATATGAAGCTCTCTATGGAAGGAAGTGTAGATCTCCTGTGTGTTGGGAAGAAGTTGGTGAGCGAAAGATAGTCGGACCAGAATTGATTCAGCAGACGAAAGAGACAGTGCAAATAATTCAGAAAAGATTGCGAGCTGCTCAGGACAGACAGAGAAAGTATGCGGATCCAGCAAGAAAGAAAGTAGATTTTGAAGTAGGTGATCTAGTGTTGTTAAAAGTTTCGCCATGGAAAGGATTAACTAGATTTGGGAAGAAAGGAAAGCTAAGTCCAAGATTTGTAGGACCTTTTGAGATTCTGCGACGTGTAGGCAAAGTAGCTTATGAATTAGCTTTACCGCCTCAGATGCAGCATATTCATAATGTTTTTCATGTATCGATGCTTAAGAAGTTTCATCCTGATACTAAGTGTATAATAGAATATGAGCCAGTAGATATTCAGCCAGATTTGTATTATGTAGAGCGGCCGATCAGAATAGAAGATCGCCGAGAGAAAGTGCTTAGAAATAAATCAGTTGCTTTAGTTAAAGTCTTGTGGAGGAATCCTAAGGTTGAAGAGTCAACCTGGGAGTTAGAAAGCGATATGTTAGAACAGTACCCTCATTTGTTTACATAGCTGATTCTGGGGACAGAATCCTTTTAAGGGGGGAAGGATGTAATATCTGGGAATTTCGTACTATTTAAATAATATTATTTGGCATTTAAAATATTATTATGTGCCTTAATTGATGAGTCATTACATGTTTGTGTGATTTTGAATATATGTTACGTGTCTAATTGCTAGCTGTGTTGACGTGAAATTTTATTAAAATTCTGTATAGCTTTTAAATGTTAAAACATGATTTTTGTTCACTTAAACATTTTTGTAAAATTATGGGAGTTAGTAAAAATCATGAAAATTCTTGTTTTATTATCTTTATGCATTTAAAGACTTTTTAAAAATAAAAGTTTAATTTATTTTCGCATTAAAATATTTTACAAGGATTTTTCCAATTATTTTCCTTTTTAAAATATTAAAACTTGTAAAATTCAAATCTTTTCATAAAATGATTTTAAAAATGTTTTAAAAATATATTGAGGAAGAGAATTCCCTATTTTAATTTTATGTGTCAATAAATTATTTTTGGATCCAAAATATCTTGTAAATAGAATTATTTTACAAGTCTTTCATTTAATTAAAAGATGTATCATTAAAATGTAATTAAATTATATGTGTGTGTGTAGGCTAGACAAAAACCCTCCCCTCCCCCTTATTTTTTTCATTCGGCCGAGCACCCCCCCCCCCCCGTGTCTTCATCTCTCTCATTTCTCTCAAAAATTCTCAAAACCTCCATTGATTCTCAAGCTCTGTTCAAGGTAATTTCTCCATCAAAACTATTAAGTGTCATAGATAAAAATACTCCTCTCTTCATCTTCTACAACCCCTTATCTTTTAATTTCAATTTTCACCACTTTTCAAATTAGGGTTTTCGAAAATCAAGCTTCAAAGGTTAGTTTTGTGGGTGTTTTTGATTGGGTGTTACTCCTTGATAAAGACCCATGTATTTTCGGGCTCCTAACCTTCGGCCATGATCAAAAAGAGAACCAAGGGTTACATGCATGTGTTTATTTGATGATTTTGTATAATTACTAAGTGGTATATGTATGCATGTGAGTTTTTATAAGTTATTATGTGGTGATTGATGATGGGTATGAGTTTATTTGAGTTTACAAGATGTGGGTTTGTGTGTATTGTAAATTGATGTTTGTTAGTAGGTATAAATCAAAAAGGGTTTATGATTTTGATAATTAAATGTTATGAATTTGATGAGTTGAATTTATAATTTGATTTTAGTGTAAGTTTACAAGTTAGTGATGATGAGTTGTGTTAATTTTCATTGATGATCAAAATTATGTGTGTAGTAATGGTGTAAGCCATTGTGAGGGTTTTGTTTGTATTTGTTGGTGAAGAAGAGGGAGAGGCCGAGAGAGATTGATGGAGGAGGGAGAGAGACCGAGAGGGAGGAAGAAAGAGGGAGAGAGGGAGAAGCCGAGAGAGAGAGGAGAGGGAGAGAGGGAGAAGCCGAGAGAGAGAGAGGAGAGGGAGAGAGAGAGGCCGAGAGGCCGAGAGAGGGAGGAAGAGAAGAGAGATTGTGGGACTTGTGTGAATAATTGTAAGTACTTGCTTGAATTGTTTAAGTGTTAATTGATTAAATTGTTACATGAATTAAATTGTTTACATAATTGAATTGCAATGTGAATTTGAATTATGAATTGTATAATGAGTTGTCATGGAGATATTAGGTTGACTTAGAGTTGCTTGGTGGTTAGTAGTAGTCGATATTGATGCAATTGTAGACTTTGGAGGTGCATTGTGTTGTTTTGTGATTGATGGAGACCGATTATATTCGGTATGGTTTGACGACTATACAAAGGAGATGCCGCCGAAATTTCTAAAAATATAATAAGTGATTTCCAAAACCCTAAAGGCACATCTCCAATGTTAAGTAGTAGAATCATTATAGTACTATATCATACTACATTGTATGTTAAGTGAATTACGTGCTAAGTGGCTTACATGACTTATGTGTTTACATGTATAAATGTATGTGTATAACATGGTTATATCGTTGGGGCGTTAGCATTATTAGGATTGCTTTGTGATATGTAAACAAAAGAGGGGAAAATAAGATATTGTTTATTATCATTATTATAGGTCCGAGTAGGAGGCCTGGCAAGGAACCGATTAAGGAGGACGCTATCTAGTTTGATCTCGTGATTTAAGGCAAGTGTACTATCCAACCTTATTGTTACCATATGATGAATGTCATGAGATATTGAATTGTTAGTTTGTTACAAACTAGTTCTTTCCGACCTTATTATTGTCATATACCTTGTGATTGATTTCATATCCCCTGAACTTGACTTGACTTGCTAATCGATAATCATATTTCTTGGAAAGCCTTTTTATAACCTTATCGAATTCTTGAATTCTTGAACCAACTCCTTAAATATCTTCTTGTACTTAAACTCGTTTCTATCTAAAAACAATTGTTGATTCTTGAATAACCTTTCGTGATTAAACTTTCTTGAATTAACCTTTCCTGACTTAACCAAGTTATACTAAACAGAATCCCAACTCCCAAGAATTCAAAATGATTGACTTTCTTCACTTTACCTTGTCATTTATTTGAAATTGAGAATCCTATTCTTGTGGATTAACAACTTGATATAACATTGATATTCTTATTTCTTTGAGATGAATTGAATTTGATAAACATTGTTGGACCTAAATGGAATTGGATGGAATGTTACTTTGACCGAGGCGCCGGTCCAAATCATGTTACTATTATAGGCCAATGTGTGCCTGGGATCCCCTTATATTTGGTGAACACCGTATTGGATATGCGGGTTCGGAGCTCTGTCGTGGGCTGATCACCCAGCGTTGCTCGTAGCGTCTTATCAGATATTCCAATTCCTTCTCATTTTATTTTGATATTGATTCAGTTTATACAGTTCCTTTGCAGATTTCATATCTTGCTTTACAGTTGAATTATTTTGCCAGTCTTATATTGTTGTTTATGCACTTGCTGAGCAATTGGCTCAATGATATTATTTTTTTTCCTTAACCTTTCAGTGAAACTCGAAGATGGTAAGGACTCTTGAGACTGCGCGTAAGAATTGTGGTGGTTCAGGTGTAGCCTATAGGAGGCAGTTCCAGGTAGAAGGGAGTGGCGATCTATTGGATCATGTTTTGTTAGACTTTTGACTTAGTTTGTAATCTTTTGAACTTAGAATAATTTGTGGTCTGTAATAAATAAGTGGTTTTGAATTGGTAGTTTATATTGTTTCAAACTCTTACCTGTTGGCGATCTAGGCGTGGGAGTGGTAATGTCTAAATAATTTATATGCATGCTTTACCATTATCTAGTTAATTTTGATTAAGGGATTTGGGGCCGTCACAGTCAGGATGGGGGGCCTTCGTGCTTCTCTCTTCTTTTGTTTCGGGTGAGTTAGTGTGAGAGTTTGTTCGGGCGGTAGCCATCTGGGTCAACAGCATTAGGAGTTCGTCCAGCCATTGCAGCCGCAACAAGGGGAGTTCTCCAGGTTATCCGATCAAGACCGAAGGGACAGTTCTGTCCAGGTTATCCGGTCAAGTACCGAAGGAATAGTTAATAGTTATATTACTATTCAGGTGTACCTCAAGTGTTACTTATAAATTTGAGAGAGAATATTGTAACCATTATTATCATTATATTGGAAACATTCGGAGTTGGTCCCGTGGTTTTTACCTCTTTGGCTTAAGGGGTTTTCCACGTATAAATCTTGGTGTTCATCTGTTATTATTATTGACTATTATAATCTCCGTATTTAATTTACGCAAAGACTGGGAACGGGAATTCCTAACAGTTGGTATTAGATCTGGGGCCCACGTTGTTGGTGTCTAGGAAAGTGCTTTGTGCGCAGTGGTTACTTGATAACGCGCCGTACTAATACGGAAGGCTCCCCAAACACATCCACTTTCCTGGCCAACTTGTGTGGTTCTAAGTGAGATTCCCATAGTCTTTGGTAAATTGAAATGGAGGGTTCATCCAGTGTAATGGTAAGCCTAACAAATTATCCGATGTGGAAAGGCAGAAGCAACTACAGGGAGACAAATCGAGGGCGTAGTAAAAGCAGGAATTTTAAGAATTTCGGTGGCAAATCAAATGCCAATGTTGAATGCTACTATTGTAAGAAGAAGGGTCATTACAAAAGGGATTGTAGGGCCTGGCTCAGCGAGCGGAACAATGGTCAGCAAGGGAAACATGCCGAGAAAAGTACAACAGCTGCTATGACAGAAGATGTTGTGATCCTTTCTTTTGGGGAAGAAGAATGCTTACATGTTGATGATCAGCAGGTCGAATGGGTGATAGATACTGGAGCAACGTATCATGCAACACCCACTCAGGAATTCTTTACGACGTACAAGTCAGGGGACTTTGGTATTGTAAGAATGGGTAACTCAGATAAATCAAAGATCGCAGGCATTGGTGACATCTGTATTGAGACAAACACGGGTTGTTCAATGACTTTGAAAGATGTCAGGCATGTTCCGGACTTACGGCTCAACTTGATTTCCGGCATGGCGCTAGACAAGCAGGGGTACGTAAATACCTTCGGTGGTGGAAGGTGGAAGCTTACTACGGGTTCATTGGTGGTTGTAAGAGGATCCACTTGTGGCTCTTTGTACAAGACATAAGTGAAGATGTGTTCAAATGCTTTGAATACAGTTGAAGATGATGCTTCAGCAAGTTTGTGGCACAAGAGGCTTGGTCACATGAGCGATAAAGGGCTACAGATCTTAGCGAAGAAATCCCTTATTCCGTTTGCTAAAGATACTGCATTGCAGCCCTGCGAATATTGTTTATTCGGGAAACAACATAGAGTATCTTTTAGCAGTCCATTGAAGAAAAAGTCGGGGCTGTTAGAAAGAGTTTATTCTGATGTATGTGGTCCATTTGAGGTGGAGTCCTTAGGCGGAAATAGGTACTTTGTTACCTTCATTGATGAAGCATCTCGAAAGGTGTGGGTTGAGATACTCAAATCCAAAGATCAAGTGTTTGAGTACTTCCAGAAGTTTCATGCCATGGTTGAAAGATCAACAGGGAAACAACTGAAGTGCCTTCGTAGTGATAACCGGGGGGGGG
Organism: Saposhnikovia divaricata; assembly: GCA_036435485.1. Lineage (NCBI taxonomy): Eukaryota > Viridiplantae > Streptophyta > Magnoliopsida > Apiales > Apiaceae > Saposhnikovia > Saposhnikovia divaricata. The sequence continues at coordinate 56,670,952 of CM071597.1, read as the reverse complement.
GAGTATACTTCAAAAGAGTTTCAAAAGTACCTTACAAAGCATGGTATCCGGCATGAAAGAACAGTTCCTGGCACCCCACAACAGAATGGGGTTGCGGAAAGAATGAACCGCACCATTGCTGAACGAGTCAGATGCATGTTGAAAATGGCTAAATTGCCAAAGTCATTTTGGGGAGAAGCTGTAAGAACATCTTGCTACTTGATCAATCGATCTCCATCGGCACCTCTGAATTTTGAGATTCCAGAGAAGATCTGGTTAGGAAAGGATGTTTCCTATTCCTACTTGCGGGTGTTTGGATGCAAGGCTTTTGCACACATCCCAAAGGAGCATAGAAAAAAGCTTGAAGATAAAACAACTCCATGTATTCTCGTTGGCTACGGGGATCTAGAGTTCGGGTATCGGTTGTGGAATCCTGAATCAAAGAAGATATTCAGGAGCAGAGATGTGGTTTTCCATGAGTCTCAAAATTATGAGAATTTTGGGAGCACTCAACAACCAAGGAAAGCTAGAAATCCAGATATAGTAGAAGATGAGGGAGATGATATGGCAGATGATGAGGCTGCTGAGCAGGGGGAGCTACCGCCTCAGCCTGAAGTTGAAGAAATTCAGCCACGGCGTTCTACAAGAGAACGGAGACCATCAGGAAGATATCTTTCATCTGAGTATATCTTAATTGCTGATGAGGGGGAGCTGTTAGGTCCGATACGATTGTAGAAGGGGGGGTTGAATACAATCTATACCATTTTATCGAAATTTGTTCTTTAAATAAAATTTAACTTAAACAAATTTGAGCGGAATAATACAACACAAATTTCAAGTTGAATATAACAATATATTAACTTGATGTGTGTTACAAAATCAATCCAAATGATTATCAAGTAATTAATAACTAATTAGAAAATTCGACATGAACTTTTCTAATTTAGTTAATTAAAATCAAGATATCAAGTTGTGAACTAGGAAACTTAATTCGCTAGTATTACAAGAACCACACATAAACAAGTTCCAACGGATAGAATATTACAAAAGAGATGAACTTGAATTTCCAGAATTATGTTTGTAAGTGTTCTTGAGCTTGAGAGAGAGAGATATGAGCTGCTGGGATTTTTCAGAAGTTGTAAGTGAATTGTCTTCTGCCTCTTTGCTGCTTCTGATCTTTATATTCCGTCCATAGTCATATTGTGTTGTTTTAATTGATATAACAATCAATTAACACATATATAACATTCGGTATGACTATCCACTGAAAGAAATATGACTGTCCCATTAAATATAACTTTCGGTATGACTATCCATGACAGCCTGTTGAATTGGATAAGACTAACCATTCCAATATAACTTTCGGTATGACTATCCACTGAACTGAATATGACTGTCCAATAGCCACTTGACTTGAATATAACTTTCGGTATAACTATCTCCTTTTGAACTTAATATGACTGTCCAAACCATTCCCTTTGTATGACTATCCTTTTGAACTATATATAACAATCGGTATAACTATCCTTAGATAGTTATATTGTTATATATTTTCAGATTATAATTAACTAAATGATTTATATAAATCACTTAATTAATTATTTCTTTTTCAGATTAATTCTTATTTAATTAATCTAATAATTACTTTAACAAATATATTAATTCTGATAGAATTAATTTATTTAATTAAATTAACTATTTGATTTAATTAATTAAAATAGAATTAATACAACTCCTTTTAATAGTCAAAACTTCACTGTGGACCACGTAATTATAATAACGAACATACACTGGATTTTTGTTGACGCTCGATGTACTGTCTGGTTCATGAACGACTAACTCCAATCTCTGTTCTTCATCTTGACATTAAACTGTGGTCTTTTTCTTTTCTTCACTCTCTCCGATCATTCTGAACTGATATTGTTTCTTATCACTTATAGAAACCTCTGTCCTTGAAATAAATCCATGTATTTCAATGCTACACTGATGCTTGATCAGGCAACTGAATCTTCTTCAGTGTGAAACATCAAAACTATAGATTGACTTGTTGATTTTTCTTCTGACAGTTGTCACCTTATGAGATTCCTGTGACAGTTGATATTATTTACTTATTACAAACTACTTTAATTGGATTAGGATCCTCTAACTACAAATAGGCTGAGTCATATGCCTTTCAATCTCCCCCTATTTGTTTGTTAGACAGTAACAAACAAATACCTAGAGGATTCTTCAACTAATCCCAATTAAATAAGTAAAGAATAAAACTTTAAATGCTAAGTAAATAATGAAAAAGTTCTGGTTCATATATAACATTATCCAGATTCAAACAGAAAAGATAAATACAAGATAGATGATCCTCTAGACTGATCACATAGTATAATTATGCTATCTTGTTCTATCTAAGCTCTAAAAATATCACAAGTAGAGCGGTTCTTCAGTTTTCACTTCCTCCAGGTCTGAACTCTCCTTCTTCTTCTTCTTCTTCATTCAGGACTGGTAGGCTTTTATGTAGCTCAACATCAACTAACATTTCTTTCCTTGATGATAGCCTTGTAGGAAGTACCAATGGAATTCCAAGTGATTTCCTCAACTCACCTTTGAATTTTACATAGTCTTTCACATTGGTTTGAGCATAAGATTTGATATGATCTGCAGTTTCCCGTTTAAGTTGAGAAGTAAATCCATGATTTCTAAGAATGTACTCCACAAATACCAAGTGTTTAGCAGAGTGCTCATACAAATCTTTCGTCTGAAGTTTGACTGTATGTATCACTTCACCCTTAAGAAACTTCACTTGCTTAGGCTCTTCTATCACTTCCGGTCCAGCTCTTTCAGCAAACTCTTTGAACTTTTCATGAAGTAGTATTCCCAACTCAGAGGATGTTCTTACCTTTGGTCTAAGAGCCCAGAGTTCTGTCAAAGATCTGTCATAAAAGAATTGAAGGGACACTCTGAATGTTCCAACATTATGACATTCAACGAAAATTACTAACTCATCGGTTCTTGGTTCAAAAGCAGAAGATATCCTGACGACTTCTGTTTGTAAGGTTTTCACATACCCTTCATGTATTGGATTTGAATTCTTAAATTCATCAAGAATAGCACTTAGCCGACGATCATCATATTCAGACGTTTGTGGTGAGTCTATAGCTTTTTGAGCTCGTTCCCACTTCTCACCACTTTTTAATATGATGTATGTTCTCCTAGCTTGTACCTTAAGTGCATGTTGGCGTTGCATTGCTGCAGCTTCCTCTTTTTGAAGTTTTTCTTTATGAGCAATCAAGTCCAATGTCTTTTTAAGCCTATCATCTCTCAATTTTAGTTGAGCTTCTTGTCTGTCAATTTCTGCTTCAGCTTCAAAATCTAGACGTATCTGTTCAGCTTCAGCTTCTGAGTCTATGGGCATTTCATCTTCCCAGTCCCTGAGATCTGGTTCAGGTAATACTTCTCCCACATCTGTGAACTTTAAATCAGCAAACATGTCAATACTATCTGGTTCACCTGTGTAGTAGTAACCTTCAATATCTTCAGGTTCTTCATGCATGTCAGAACTTCCAATTTCTTTCCTCTTCCCCTTATCTCTCCTATCACCTTGATCAGCTCCTTGATCAGATTTAGATTTACTTGAACTTCCTCCATGTCTTGACTTCTCCCCCTTAGTTGATGAATCCTCTACAGAGGGAACAAAATCAGCAGGCTTCGGGTCACGTTCATCACCATCACCTCCTCCATCTTGACCTTCAAAGAACTTTCTTTCTTCTTCTGTTGGAGTGATAGTTCTAGTAATGATGTTATACAAGTGAGTCAACCCTTTTGCTTGGACACTACACCATATATGGCCTATCGTAACCCCTACGGAAGAAATGTTAGCCCAATATGTTACCTTAGCTATACTACTTACATCCTGAGGTAACATTGTGTTTTTTATGTTACCTTAGCCAAAAATATGATGTTACATTAGCTAGAAAATGTTGAAGCATGTAACATAAATATGTATGTGTTACATTAGAGTTGTCCTTGCCAACTCCTTTTATTTAATTTAATTTTTTTGATTTTTTTTTTAAAATTTTTAAATAAATTTAGTTTTTAAAATTTGTTAATTTTTTATAAAATGAATTAAAAAATTATTTATTTTTTAAAATCAAAAAATAATTTTTTTTCAGAAATTGTAATTTTTTTTAGAATTTTGTTGTACAACGTTTTTTTAAATTGTTAATATTTACCCTCCAATTTTTTAAAAAAATCGAATAAAACAAATTTTATAAAACTATATCAAAATTTTTATTTTTTTAATAATTACTTCAAGTTTATTTAATAAAAATTTTATATTAAATTATAAGTATTTTAATAGTAAAATATTATTTATCAAAAAAACAAAACAAATCAGTGTACTGTAGGCGAAATTTTTTGTAGGCTGAGCGGGACTTTTTGGGGAATTTTTTTGGCTAGGCGGGATATTAGTTTACTTTCCCCCAATTCACTACTTCACTTTCTCAGATTCACTCTCCTTCTCCCCCTCTCCAACCAATTCACTCTCCTTCTCCCCCTCTCCACCCAACCCCTCTCTGCAAACGACGATTGCAATTAGTTAGGGTTTCCTCAGATTACAAGACGCGAAATCTCAGCGTACATTCTTCTCCACCCAGCAATTAGGGCTTCCTCCAATTAGGTATTTTTTTTTGTGCTTTATGTTTATGTTTTTAATTTATGTTTTTCATTTTGATGTTGATTTGGTGTTGATTTGGCTTCATCTGTCTGTTTTCTGCAAGTACACTTAGGGTTTCTAGTTTGTTCATTTTTGCAATTGAATCGGTGAGTGTGAACTTAAACACTGAGTTATGATGATTATTTTGTTGTATTATTAACTTTTTCGTATCGTAAATGTTTGTTATATTGGTAGATTTCAATACGAGAAAGCTGATTTGTTAATATAGTTTTAGTAATGTAAAACCAATGTTGTTGTATTCAGATTTGTTAGCTAATTGTTAGATTTATGTTTAGCTTTTATAAGTTTTAATTGCCTAATCTTTTGTAAGCCTAGAGTGTACTTATATTTTATGACATTTTGAGTTGTCATAACTGTAGTGATGGACGACATGCCTAATATTTGGATAAACCTTCCAAAGTATAGACAAGAGTATATGATAGGGATAAAAGCGTTTATAGAAAATGCATTCCCCCAAGTGGCTGTAGGTGACGAAATGCTATGCCCTTGCAAGAACTGTAAGAACATCAAGTGGCATGTACAAGATGTTGTCTACGATCATCTTATATGCAGCGATCCTTTTTCCCTGTATGCAAACTGGATTGTAGAAGTTTCAAAACATCTTGTCCCTGATCGTGCACGTAATGACGAGGATGTAAATATGGGGAACGATATTGATTTTGGAGATAATCTAGAAGAGATGTTGCATTGTACTAATGGACCAAACGATGATGCTAAGAAATTTAATAGACATCTGGAAGAGGGAAAACTTCCCTTATATCAAGGCTGTACAAAATTTTCTAAGCTAAGTTTCATTGTCCGACTTTATTCCTTGAAGTGTGTTCATGGAATTACAGAGTCAGGGTTTGGGGAAATACTACAATTGATCAAAGAAGCTTTTCCACAGGCAGACATTCCCCTGTCTTTCAACGCTGCTAAGAATATAATTAGAGATTTAGGTCTCGATTATAAAAAGATACACGCGTGTCCAAATAGTTGTATGCTTTATTGGGGTGAAAATGAAAACGAACAAGAATGTAGAACCTGTGAAACTTCAAGGTGGGTTATGGTTGGAACGACAAGCCCAGATGACAATGAAACGGAGAAGATGCCTCGCAAAGTCCCGGCAAATGTGATGCGATATTTTCCATTAAGGCCAAGGCTGCAGAGATTGTTTATGCACAAAGACTATTCAAAACTGATGTCGTGGCATGCACTTGGACGTAAAAAGGATGGGAAACTTAGGCATCCTGCTGATGCGGAGGCTTGGAAGAAGATGGATGCACTTTATCCCCTTTTCTCGTCAGAAAATAGGAACATCAGACTAGGTCTAGCATCGGATGGATTCAATCCTTTCCGTTCGATGAACATAAATCATAGTACTTGGCCAATAGTTTTGGTAAATTACAACCTGCCTCCTTGGTTGTGTATGAAGCCAGAAAACCTAATTCTGTCAACCCTTATCTCCGGTCCTGAATCCCCTAAGAATAGCATTGATGTGTACATGCAACCTCTAATAGCCGAGTTGAAAGAGTTATGGGATGAGGGTGTAGAAACATACGACGCTTCTGCTGATCAGACATTCAACTTACGTGCAAGTCTTTTATGGACAATCAGCGATTTTCCGGGATATGCAATGTTATCCGGTTGGAGCACGAAGGGGTATTTAGGTTGTCCCGTATGCAATTACGAGACTTCTTCACAATACCTAAAACATAGTAAAAAAGTGTGCTACATGTGCCATAGGAAATTTCTTGATCCAGGACACAAGTGGAGGTTCGATAAGAATAGGTTCAATGGTCAAATTGAGATGGGGAAGCCTCCTGAAATTTTAACTGGAACAGACGTAGAAATATTATTGTCGAATTTTCAAAATGAGTTTGGAAAGAAAAAGAAGGTGCCAGGCCAAAAAAAAGTTAAAAAGGTTGATTCCCCTTTCAAGAAGAAGTCGATATTTTTCACTTTGCCGTATTGGAGTCAGAACTTACATCGGCATAACCTCGATGCTATGCATATCGAGAATAACATCTGTGAGAGCATACTTGGAACTTTACTGAATATTCCTGGAAAGTCAAAAGACCATGTCAATGCTCGCAAAGATTTGCAAGAACTTGGCATCAGGAAGGAACTTCATCCTGTTTTATCAAGTGATGGGAAATACCTTGAAATCAGAGCTGCCATATTTGACATGACGAATGATGAGAAAGATCGATTTTGCTTGGTACTGAAAAATGCCAAATTGCCATATGGTAGTGCATCTAACATTGCTCGGTTTGTTAATACTAAGGAGAGGAAAGTCTCAGGCTATAAGAGTCATGATGCACATTTTGTGTTGCACCATTTATTGCAATTTGCTGTTAAAAAATCATTGAAGCCTGCAGTTGCCACCCCTTTAATCAGATTAGGGGCCTTTCTGAGAAGTGTTTGGAGCAAAGTGATCGACTTAAGTGAGGTGAACAGGCTACAACAAGAAATCGTGGAAGTACTTTGTCAATTTGAGACAATATTTATACAGGCTTTCTTTGATATAATGTTCCACTTGTTGGTTCACTTATGCAGTGAACTAGCTTATGGTGGACCAGCACACCTTCGTTCCATGTGGCCTATTGAACGTTATTTATGCAAGTTAAAAAAATATGTGCGAAACAGAAGTAAACCTGAGGGTTCTATCGCCGAGGGTTACCTTGCAGAAGAATGCTTGACATTTTGTTCAAGATTCTTGGGTGACAATGCCGGATCAGGTGATATTACCAAGCCTGGAAAACTTCAAGGTTGTCCAGAAAAGTTGCAATACCATATTGGTACAAGAAAAAATAAAAATGGAAAAGCTATACATTTAGAAGTACCTCAGTGGATGCACATGCATCGTTATATTCTATTCAACTCTGGAAACAAAGAAGTAGAGGAGTTAATTGCGTAAGTTTCAATTCCTAATTCCTAACTTAGTTTCTTTATATAATTAGTCATTTTTTTCTAGAATTTTAAACTAGCTACTTTCTGTAGGAAGCATAAAGCTTTGATTGATGGTCAAACAAAGTTGAAAAAATTTAAAAGGGCCAAACAACATAGCGATGACTTCTGGAACTGGATGCAGGAAGAGGTTGGCAAAAGAGGAAATATTTCACAGGAATTAGAAGTGTTTGCAATGGGCCCTAATCGATCAGCTAAGAGGTATAATGGATATGTAATCAATGGGTACAGATACCACACGAAGAACCGGGATGCTAGATGCACAACACAAAATAGTGGTGTTTTTTTGACGTCTTTGACGACCAGTTTTGCAAGCTCACATGAGAAGCTTTGACAAGAGAGTTGTCATCGGGATGAATGACGATTTCCAGCCTATTGCAGAAAATGACAAAGTACTATCAGAATTAAGTTCCTACCTTGGAACACTTGCTAAGCGTCGTGTGTCGCTAAGTTATGTTAGTTGGCGCCATGTTTCGAAAAACTTGAGGCAGACTATGTGGAATCATGTCAAGGTAATTTATGACCACATATCGATTTTTATCGTTACTTGTTATTTAATTAGGTGATTATAATTTGTTAAAAACTGATTAGGTTTGAGGGTTTTATTTATTTATTCTTATTGATTTTTGTAAGGAACGATATATAATTCCTGATGAGTTGGAAAATTGGGCGCTCGAGACAATTCATTCATGTTGGAAGGTGTACAAGAGTCGAATCAAGGAAAATCATTTTACAGCGTATGAAAATGATGAAATGAGGTTGGCTAATAGACCAGATGACATTGCACTCGAGACTTTCAAACTGCTTTTGGAATATTGGAATGATGAGAGTGTTCAGGTATATATACCGATTTTAAGCATTTAGGCTCTCTCGAAAACATAATTACATAATTTTTCATTATTTTCTATAGGAGAGAGCGAAGAAAAATGCAGCAAGCCGTAAAAAATATGTTGACACTCACACTCTTGGTCCAAAAAGTTTTGCACAACGTCGGTATAAGATGGTATGTGATTATTTTATTTAAATTTTCTGTTAACATTATTTTTTTGTTCGATTTAACTTGTTCATTGTTTCTGTCTAAAGTAATACCACAATGTTGATTATTGTTTCGTGTTCATTTTTTTTACTAGAAAAAAAAAGCAGTGGCAGATGAGCTTGAACCATGTGATGCAGAGGTTTTTATTTGTTTACTGGATTTCTTGTTCGATTTAACTTGTTCATTGTTTATGTCCAAAGTAATACCACAATGTTGCTCATTTATTCGTGTTCATTTTTTTTACTAGAAAAAAAAAGTTGTGGCAGATGAGCTTGAACCATGTGATGCAGAGGTTTTTGTTGAAACTCGGAAGCGAGTTGAAGGACGTATCTACAAGACCAATCCTGAAATAATCACAAAAAAATTGTAAGTATTTCATGGTAACATTACATATGGTTGACATTATCTGTGTTCTGTAAGAAAAGTGGATATTACTGTGTGTGGCTTAGGGCTTTAAATGTTGTCTGTTAGCCCATCTATATATACAAAAGTTTTCTTTTATGCATGTTTAACCAGGTGTGTTCCGATATAGGCAGACTTGATTTTAGAATTATGACCTAACTAAGAAAAACATGAACTTAATTTCAAACTCATGCCCCTAGCATACGCCTGTCTAATTGTTGAATGGATTCTACTTGGAGGTTGTGACGTTTTGTTTGCAATTCAATACATTGCGATATTGGTACGTCTGTTAGAAGCTCTTTGCCAGACCCATAATACTTCTGGTATACTTTAACTCTTTCCTGATACTATCATTGTTAAATCAGTGGGAAAATGCTGTTAATAATGTGTAATCTGGAACTGTTTCTATATTTGATAGTTTCCTACCCTGTTACCAGTTCTCACCACACAAGTCTCTTATAGTAGCCTTCCTACAGACAGAAAATCAGGTACTCTATAGACTAAAATAAATTAACTGTGAATTTCTGAACACACCTGATTCGGTCTTTGTTTGTTTCAACTAGAATTTTGATTTCTACTACAGAGACTTGGCATGTTTAACCAGGAGAATATTATAATTAAATCAAGTAATCTTATGCATGTTTTAACCAGTTGACTTTTATGTTTTCTTTTGTAGGACAATATTACCAAAAAACTCACCACCGGAGATGCCGCTTCTGATGAGCTTGGTGCAAAACATGGTCCTAATTGGCTAAAAGGAAGATGCTTTAAGTCAGGAATGAGCAGTTCTAATCCACCAACAGAAACATATGTGAAAGAGCTGACCGCAAGGATTAAGGAAAGCCTCGCTTCTGAGGTGGAGGAGAAAATGAAGAAAGTCGACTCTGAATTTGAACAGAAGATGCAACGGAACTTGGCATTTGCACTTAAAAAACTTGGAGAGGCCAACCCGGACATCACAGTTGATGTCGAGCAGTTGTGTGCAATTGCTACAAGTGAAGCTGATGATGGTACACCTATCACTGGAGGCAGTAGCTTCTAGTATCACTGCTTTCTAAGTTTAAGCTTCTAGTACATTATTTAACTTAGAATTGGGATGTAAAAGTACTTATGGATGTTAACTAGCTTTTATCTTCTAATTCGGATGTTAAATTAGTTTGTTTTGTTTGGATGTTGAATCAGAATTTATAAGTTTGTTTGGATGTTGAGATTGATCTCTTTGTGGTTCATTGTGGTTGAATGGTATTTTGGGATTGTATACTTTCAAAGAGGTGTTGTTCAATTGTTTTTTTGTCAAAGTGTTACATTAGCCTGTCAAAGGGTTACAATAGCCTGTTAAAGTGTTACATTAGACTGTTAAAGTGTTACATTAGCCTGGTTAAAGTGTTACATTAGCCTGGTTAAAAAATAGGGGGCACAGGTGGGGTCCACAGGTGGGACCAATAGTGGGGCCCACTGGTGGGCCCTGGTGGGGCCACCAGTGGGACCACTACTGGGCCCACCACTTGGCCCCCACCAGGGCCCACCAGTGGGCCCTGGTGGGGCCAAGTGGTGGGGCCCAGTAGTGGTCCCACTTGTGGCCCCACTTTTTTAAAAAAATTGAAGCACCCTAAGGTAACCGAATTTTATGTTGCAATATGTCATTTTTATGTTACAGTTGACCTCTAAGGTAACCGATAGGGCATGTTACCCTAGGGGTGAAATATGTTACCTTAGGTACCCTAGGGTAACATCGAAATATGTAACATGTAATTTATGTTACCCTAGCCCAAAAATGGGTCTATTGTAACATTTTACCACCCTACTGTAACAGAATTTTTGGGTTACAGCAGGCTGTTTATGGCGTAGTGGGAGTGCATTCTGCCTTTCAATTTGACTAAGTCGATGTTTAGTGGACAAGTGATGTTCATTCATGTTATTCTGAATATCTTCAATCTGATTTGACATTGAAGATATAATGAGATCTTGAGCCACTGTGACATCTCCAGAGTCTTCAATTGCTTGTTGTTGAGTTAGCTTGAGTGCACTGATCTTGTTGTTGAGGATAGTTCTCATGTTATCCATATCAAATCTTAAGTTCTTGTTATCCTCTTCAGCTTGAGCAAGATTTTCTTTCATTTGAGCAAGTTGTTCCATAAGAGACAGAGTGTTTGTGTCAGTGTGTGCTCTCACTTCAATAGCTCTCTGAGTATCACTCACCTCACGTGCTAGTGTTTCACTCAGATTTGAAGTAATTCTCACATCACTCCTCTCATAATCCATAGCTGCATCCATTGTACCTGCAGGAGAAATCACCCTAGCCTCCTCTTGGAAGGTCAGTGGTGGTGCAATGGGAGTTCGCAAATCCCTATCAACCTGTGAGAGTTCTTCTGCCGTAACAATGGCAGGCACTGTAACTTGGTCAACTTGCATGAGAGTGTTTTCAGCTTCATTTGAGAAAATGTCTTCCCCCATTGTAAGTAACAAGGGAGTGGTTGATGAAATGAAAGGGTTTACAGTTGACTCAGATGTAGTTTTACTTTTCTTTTGTAAAGGCAAAACTGTAGTTTCACTCAGAATATCACTACTCGGATTGTATCGTTTGACTGACAATTTCTTTCTTTGATAGTGTTTTGAGAATTTGGATTTAGTATTTGGTGTATTGACCTGGGTTAGAGGTTGTGGTTGTACAGCCCCTTGGTCATTTCTCGCACTTGTTTGACTATCAGAAAGATATTGAGATTGAGTAGAAGTTGAGTCAAATACCTGATCATTTACATTTCCAACATCTTCAGTCTGAATGGGTTGATCCACTTGATAGTGAGGTTCAGGATCAATTAACGGTTCAGGTTCTGGTTGATGTTCAGTAGCTGTGTGTTCTGCTTCAGATTCTGGAGCTTGTTCAATTGCAAGTAGCTCAGCAACTGGTTGAGCCATAACATTTGGCAAATTTATGAATGTAGACATATATGGTGTTATGACTACTGGAACATGCGCCAGAGTACCAGAAGTATCCAACCTTGTGTAGAACTTCTTATTTGGTTTACCAGACCATTGAACTCGGTCATTTGGAAAAGGAGTAGGCTGATCCGTAGGCATAAGATGATTAAAAATTAATGTAAAAAATCGAGGATAATGACATTTAACCAGTTTACCTTTCCCAAAGTTCTTCCTAGCTTTCTTCACACGATTTATCAAAATAGGCCAGAGCAAGTTACCAAAATTGATTCTTCTGTTGTAAGCAATTGAGTAACCAATAGACTGCAACATTCCCGTGATGACAGTGTTGTTACTCTTGGTAGAATTAGCAAAGACCTTTGCAATAATTTCGAAGAATATGTTCCATTCTTGAACCAGGTTACTTTTCAGGGGACGCTTAAGATCCAATTGACCTTGATAATTCATATGTGTGAAGAAATGTGTCAACTCATCAATTGAAGGAGGCTCATTAAATTGTTCAGTAGGCAGTCTCAGAGCAGCATTGAAGACAGATTCATCCACTGTATATGTCTTATCGCTGAAGTTGAAAGAAAATGATCTGTTGTCTGAGGCCACCATAGCTGTAGTACACATTAGTTTAAGCGGACCAAATTTCATGGGAACATTTGCAGTTATAGCATGACTACAGATATTATGATCGTTCAGAAAAGATATCCACGGTTTGAAACGATCCACCGAGCAATCCTCGGGATTAAAATATCCAATAAGGTTGTGATTAACAATCTCAAAATTATTATAAGTGTCAGCCATTCCAAATCAAATTTTAACCTTAGAGAATCTGCAAAATTCAGCAATTAAACTAATTAATACACAAAATTCGAATAAATAAATAAATAAAAATTCGAATAATCGAATTCTTCACCAAAAATTTTGAAAATTTGAGGCAATGATCTCCATAACATCACAAACACACGTCTATTTTTAGTTTTTGAAAAATCACAACCAATGTTCTTGAATTTCAAATCGAAAATCCGAAGTTTTTTTAACAAAAAAATCTTCAAAACACAACCAAATCTTACATTTAAGCAACGGTTTTGAAGATAATTGAATGGGTAATCGAATTTTGTTCTTAGAATTGTGATTCGAGTGTGATTGAGACAGTAATTCGGCAGCAATTCGATAGTTATACACCGTGTATATGTATGTATCGTTCGAAATAGTGTCTCAGGTGACTTAACACGCTGAACAGATAATATAACTGAATATAACTATCAATATTACTAACGATTTATATATAATTCAGCTCAGATATGACTATCGGTTGATAGTCATACCGATAGTTATATTATGTGTTAAACAAAATATAACTATCCTATATTAATAGTTATATACTAGTTTAATTAACTTACATGACTATCTAACACACACAAGATATGACTATCGGTTGATAGTCATACCGATAGTTATATTACGTATAAACGTAATATGACTATCCTAATTACATAGTTATATAACAGTTTTATTAACAAGATAACACTAATATGACTATCGAAAAACAAAGAGTATGACAATGCAAAATTGAATTTTCCACAGTTATATTTCAAACAAAACAAAAATATAACTATATACTAATTAGAGTTATATTTACCCTAAAATACAAATATAACAATCAGATTAATTGTTATATCTATTGTAATATAAACAAAACAACAAATATAACTATCCTAAAATCTAAATATTAACAGGATATTAAGAACTAGCAAATTCTAAAAATGAAGCAATTTAATTTCTATCAAAAACCAAGCCAAAAATTAGTAAAATAACTTACACTAAAATCAGCAAACCTAATAAAAATTAAACAAACGATCATAGGTAGTCCTTTTTACGAGATCAAACATTAATAACAAAAGGACAAACACTACAAATCAAAATAAATAAAATATTGAATATATACAAAATTATTTCTGGTGAATTAATAAATATCAATTTTCTAATAAAATAATTTCCATATAGAAAATTATTCAAGAAAAAAATATAATTTATTAAACATAAAAAATAATTAAACTGATTTTAAAATAATAACATTTTCAAGAAAAATAGATTTCTCATAGACTACAGCTAGTAAAATTCGAGAAAAATATTTTTTAAGGAAAATGAATCACTCTAAAATTACAAGAAGTATTTAGAGATGTATAACGAAGATAGTGATAAAACTTTAAGAAGAAACAAGCAACATTATAAGTTGATAAAATAATTATACAAGTGATTTCAAATAACAAATATTGTACACAATAATCACTTGAAAATTATTAAAGATCAAACCTCAGATATTAACTAGTTTAATTACTAGGACTATTTAACATACCCAATTCACCAACAAGTCTGGTGAATGTGGATTCGTCAAGAGACTTAGTAAAAATATCTGCTGTTTGTTCTTCCGTAGGTACAAAAAGTAACTCCACGGTACCATTCATGACATGCTCTCGAATAAAATGATACCTGATGTCAATATGCTTTGTCCTTGTGTGCTGCACAGGATTGTTAGAGATAGCTATGGCACTTGTATTGTCACATAAAATAAGAATTTTATCTAGTACAAGACCATAGTCTCTCAGCTGATTCCTGATCCACAAAATCTGTGCGCAACAGCTTCCAGCAGCTATATATTCAGCTTCAGCTGTTGAGTTGGAAACTGTTTGTTGTTTCTTGCTGTACCAGGAAACCAGTCTACCACCTAGGAATTGACAACTCCCAGAGGTGCTTTTTCTATCCACAACACTTCCTGCATAATCTGAATCTGTATATCCAACAAGATTAAAACCAGAATCTTTAGGGTACCAGATGCCTAAATTAGGCGTACCCTTAAGATATCTCAGGATTCGTTTAACATCTCTAGGATCTGATTGGAACCTTGCACACAAGCACGTAGCATGCATAATATCAGGTCTACTTGCAGTAAGGTAAAGTAATGAGCCTATCATACCTCTGTAGCTTGTGATATCTACCTTGATAGAATTTTCACATGCTCCGAATTTGACCGCTGTCGATGATGGTGTTCTTGCTGAAGATGAGTCCTCCATTTGATATTTCTTGAGAAGCTCTTTGACATACTTGGATTGACAGATAAATATTCCATCTGTCCTTTGACTTACTTGCAATCCAAGAAAGAACTTCAGCTCACCCATCATGCTCATTTCAAACTTACCCTGCATTAACTTAGCAAATTTCTTGCAAAGAATATCATTAGTAGACCCGAATATTATATCATCCACATAGATTTGGACTAATATTGTATCCTTTTTATGTTTCTTTGTGAAGAGAGTTTTGTCTATGACACCTCTTGTAAATTCATTTTCAAGTAGAAATTCAGAGAGTGTGTCATACCATTTTCTTGGTGCTTGCTTAAGACCATATATAGCTTTAAAGAGAAAGTAAACATACCCCAATAAATCTGGATCTTCAAAACCAGGTGGCTGTTCTACATATACCTCTTCATCCAGTTTTCCATTCAGAAAGGCACTCTTGACATCCATTTGATAAACATTAAAGTTTGAAAATGCTGCGAATGCCAAGAATATCCTTATGGCCTCAAGTCTAGCCACTGGAGCATAGGTTTCATCATAGTCAATGCCTTCAGATTGTGAGTAACCTTTTGCTACCAGTCTTGCTTTATTTCTTGTTACTGTTCCATCTTCATCAAGTTTGTTTCTGAATACCCACCTTGTACCAACCACTGTTTTATTTGTAGGTCTGGGCACCAGCTTCCACACTTCTTGTTGTTTAAATTGATTGAGTTCATCTTGCATAGCAATCACCCAATCAGGATCTGAAAGAGCTTCTTCAGTTTTCTTAGGTTCCATTTCAGATAGAAACCCTGAATAATTACATTGATTTTGAAAAGCTCTTCTAGTCTTTACACCAACATCTGGATCACCAACGATTAGCTCAAAAGGATGAGCTCTATTCCAGACAGTCTGTCTTGGAAGATTTAATCTTGATGATTCGCCTTGATCTTCATTATGATGTTGAATATGACTAGTAGATCCTTCATTAACTCCCCCTGAGTTGTTGCCAGGCTGATTAGACGATTGTTCAGAATTATTAGTGACACTTTCAACATTATCATGATTTTCATCACCATTATTCTGATTAGTCTCATCATTGACATTGTTGTCATTAGCATCAGCAAACACATCAGGTGGACTATCATCATCTGATTCTAGATCTGTCATATCTTCAAAAGACAGCTTTTCAGATGAATCTTCAGTTTGGATATTAGGAAGTTTTGTGTCATCAAATGTAACATTGACACTTTCCATTGTTTTCTGTTGATCAATTAGATACACCTTATATGCTCTTCTTGTATAACCCACAAAAATTGCTTCATGTGCTTTTTCTTCAAATTTACCACCTTGATCGTCTCCTTCTTTTAGCACAAAGCATTTTGTTCCAAATACATGAAAGTACTTGAGTGTTGGTTTCTTTTCTGTTAACGCTTCATAAGGTGTCTTCATTAAGTCTTTGTTGATCAGCGTTCGATTCTGGGTATAGCATGCAGTATTGACAGCTTCAGCCCAAAAGCTTAATGGAAGCCTTGATTCACTTAGCATAGTACGAGCAGCTTCAACCAAGGTTCTATTCTTTCTTTCAACTACCCCATTTTGCTGAGGAGTTCTTGGAGCCGAGAACTGTCTTGTTATACCTTTCTTAGTACAGAATTCATTTAGAACTGCATTCCTGAATTCAGTTCCATTATCTGACCTTATCGCTCTTACTGGATACATTGAATCAAGCTCAATCAACTTGATATGATCAATCACTAACTGTGGAGTTTCATCTTTGGAATGTAAGAACAAAACCCATGTGAATTTAGAGAAATCGTCAACAATCACTAGAGCATATCTTTTCTTTGACATTGACATCACATTAACTGGACCAAACAAATCCATATGAAGTAATTGTAATGGTTCAGTTATTGATGATGTATTAGTGCTCCTATGAGTTGCCCTTTTTATCTTCCCTTTTTGGCATGCGTCACATAGTCCTTCTTGTGTAAATTCCATAGAAGGCAAACCTCTCACTAATTCTCTTTTAACAAGAGAGTTCATTGTTTTGAAATTCAGGTGAGAGAGTTTCTTGTGCCATAGCCAACTTTCATCTGTGGACGCTTTAGAATAGAAGCAATTGAATTCTTCAGTGCTTCCCGTATTCAAGTTAGCTACATACAAGTTTCCTTTTCTGACTCCAGTCAGCGATGGTTGTTCACTTCTTTTGTGAGAAATCAGACAATTCTTTTTGTTAAAATGGACATCAAATCCTTTGTCGCAGAATTGACTGATACTGAGCAAATTATGCTCAAGTCCTTTTACAAAGGACACTTCTTCTATGATAACATTTCCAGCTTCAAGTCTGCCATATCCATCAGTTCTACCTTTGCTGTTATCTCCAAAGGTAACTACTGGGCCGGCCTTTTACACCACGTTTGTTAGCAGGGTTCTATCTCCAGTCATATGCCTTGAACATCCACTATCCAAGATCTAGGTTACACGTTCAACCTGCTCAACACCCTGCAATGACAAACGGATTAAACCTTCTTCGGAACCCAAATTTGATTGGGTCCTGCGGTTTTAAAATATTGGCCTTTATCAGGCAAAGCAACACTTTTAATTTTAACATCTTTAACCAATAAACATTTAACCTTATAAACAGATTTGAAAATCTTTTGTTTTATTTTAGGTATCCATGTTTCTTTAACAGCACGGACACTTGTGTCATTGACTGGACACTTGACCTGGTAAACATTCTTCGTAACCCTTTGTTTGTTCTTAGGTTCAAATGTCTTTCTCCTAACTTGAGAAGGAATAACAGTCTTTGACCGAACATTATTGTTCCTGTTCATATGCTGTCGCGGAGCAGTCTGTTTATCACATGCATAGCTACCATTAAAATATGCTCGCATACTATTAAAAGCACAAGTTATACAATTAATAATACCACATGATTTATGAGATGGATCATTAACAGGCATGGTGTGCATATCAGACATGGTATTTTTCTTTTTCAACTGCTCGTCACTTAAACTACTTTTAGACGAACTAGTTAACTCAACATACTTAACTGGTTTCTTAGTAGTTTTGACATTTTCAAGAACAATGCCATTAGCACTGTCCTCATTTCTTATTTCTTCCTGGATGACCATAGAAAGAATATCTGGTGGTCCAGCATCAGATTTCTTAAAGAGGGGATCTTTAACTTTCTTAAGAACATGCGGTATCCCTCTTTCTTCAGCACTAACAAGGTTAGGGGAATTTATGCCCAACAATCCAACAGCTTCGTTGTAGCCATACCCTATCCCTACTGTTTGTTCAACAGCTTGTTTGTTAAAGAACTCCTTGGAAATTTTAACAGAATTATAACAAGCCCTGACCTGCGTTTCAAGTTCAGTAATTCTAGCCATTTGTTTGCCAACAACTTCTAGAATAGATTTCTCCTTGGTGAGAAGCATTGTTATTTCATCTCTTTGTTGATCTTGATTAATGTGAATCTTTTTCAATTCTGACACTTCATTTCCAAGTTTAGTGCTTAGTAGATCTAGTCTATTATATCCAGTTTGTGCATTACCTAAGGAATTATATAGACTACGAATCAATTCAGTGTCAGTAAGAGTTACCTGTCCGTTCTGATGATCAGATGATTCACCAATTGCGATTAGCGCAAGATTTCCATATTCTTCATCTTCGCTATCCGTGTCATCCCAACTCTTACCGGCTGCAACATAAGCTTTCCCAGGTTTCTTCTTCTCAGCAGCAAAGTCTCTTCTTTGAGTTTGCTTGGGTTTCTGGCATTCAGTGGCAAAGTGCCCCAATTCATTACAATTGAAGCAACGAAATTTGCTTCTGTCAACAGATCCAGTTTTGTATCCTCCCCTGTTACTAGAGGAAGAAGAGCCTCCTCTCTGGAATCTGTTATTTGACTTGAACCTGTACTTTGGATTTCTTCTGAATCTAAAATTGCCAAATTGCCTTACCATTAATGCCATGGATTCATCTTCAAGTTGATCTAGCTCTTCAAGTGAGTAAAAGTCTCCACCATCCTGAATAGGTGGTGTTTGACCCTGTTCAACTTCAGTTTGTTCCTTGTCTGAGCTGTAAGGTAGTACAACCTTAGCTTCCACTTCCTTTGGTGCTTCAACTACAAGAGCTGTAGATGAACTAGGCACCCTTCCTTTTCCAGTGACCTCCCTCTGCTGTACTTGTTCCAGTTCATAGGTTTTCAGAACACCAAACAACATTTCAAGAGCAATCTTATTCAGATCTCTCGATTCTCTGATGGTCGTTATCCTGTGTTCAAGATGAGTGGGCATTGTCAACAAAAACTTCATATTAATCTCCTTCTGTGTATATTGCTTGCCATGAACTTGCAAGTTGTTGATTATTTTGTTATACCTTTCGAACACTTCCTGAATGCCCTCATTAGGACCAGCTCTAAAATGTTCATATTCAGAAGTCAAAATTTGAAGTCTGTTCTCCCTAACCTCATCTGTCCCTTCATTAATAGTCTCAATGGTTTCCCACATGTGCTTTGCAGTTTTACAATTTATGACATGACTGTACATAACAGCATCTAGGGAATCTATCAGAATAAGTCTCAAATTCTTATCTAGTCCAGCATCCTCCTTTTCATCCGGAGTAAAAGAAGAAGCAGGCTTTGGACTAGTTGATGCAGGTGTTACAACAACTCCTCCAACTATTGATTCAGTTGTATGTTGAATTGGAATTATAGGTCCATTCTGTAGAACACCCAAATATTTGGAATTTGCGACATCAAGGTACAACTCCATCTTATTTTTCCACATTGAATAATTGTCCTTATTAAACATAGGAATCTTAACAATACTTTTTGAAGACATGACGAATTTTTAAGAGAGTTAAAAATTCAAGATTGATTTTTGGCGGAATAAAATTAGGATCTTGATTTGTATATCAATCAATAAGCTCTGATACCAATTGTTAGGTCCGATACGATTGTAGAAGGGGGGGTTGAATACAATCTATACCATTTTATCGAAATTTGTTCTTTAAATAAAATTTAACTTAAACAAATTTGAGCGGAATAATACAACACAAATTTCAAGTTGAATATAACAATATATTAACTTGATGTGTGTTACAAAATCAATCCAAATGATTATCAAGTAATTAATAACTAATTAGAAAATTCGACATGAACTTTTCTAATTTAGTTAATTAAAATCAAGATATCAAGTTGTGAACTAGGAAACTTAATTCGCTAGTATTACAAGAACCACACATAAACAAGTTCCAACGGATAGAATATTACAAAAGAGATGAACTTGAATTTCCAGAATTATGTTTGTAAGTGTTCTTGAGCTTGAGAGAGAGAGATATGAGCTGCTGGGATTTTTCAGAAGTTATAAGTGAATTGTCTTCTGCCTCTTTGCTGCTTCTGATCTTTATATTCCGTCCATAGTCATATTGTGTTGTTTTAATTGATATAACAATCAATTAACACATATATAACATTCGGTATGACTATCCACTGAAAGAAATATGACTGTCCCATTAAATATAACTTTCGGTATGACTATCTATGACAGCCTGTTGAATTGGATAAGACTAACCATTCCAATATAACTTTCGGTATGACTATCCACTGAACTGAATATGACTGTCCAATAGCCACTTGACTTGAATATAACTTTCGGTATAACTATCTCCTTTTGAACTTAATATGACTGTCCAAACCATTCCCTTTGTATGACTATCCTTTTGAACTATATATAACAATCGGTATAACTATCCTTAGATAGTTATATTGTTATATATTTTCAGATTATAATTAACTAAATGATTTATATAAATCACTTAATTAATTATTTCTTTTTCAGATTAATTCTTATTTAATTAATCTAATAATTACTTTAACAAATATATTAATTCTGATAGAATTAATTTATTTAATTAAATTAACTATTTGATTTAATTAATTAAAATAGAATTAATACAACTCCTTTTAATAGTCAAAACTTCACTGTGGACCACGTAATTATAATAACGAACATACACTGGATTTTTGTTGACGCTCGATGTACTGTCTGGTTCATGAACGACTAACTCCAATCTCTGTTCTTCATCTTGACATTAAACTGTGGTCTTTTTCTTTTCTTCACTCTCTCCGATCATTCTGAACTGATATTGTTTCTTATCACTTATAGAAACCTCTGTCCTTGAAATAAATCCATGTATTTCAATGCTACACTGATGCTTGATCAGGCAACTGAATCTTCTTCAGTGTGAAACATCAAAACTATAGATTGACTTGTTGATTTTTCTTCTGACAGTTGTCACCTTATGAGATTCCTGTGACAGTTGATATTATTTACTTATTACAAACTACTTTAATTGGATTAGGATCCTCTAACTACAAATAGGCTGAGTCATATGCCTTTCAGGAGCCCGAGACCTTTGAGGAAGTCAAGACTTATAAAGAAAGCAGTTGCTGACTAAAAGCAATGCAAGAGGAGATGGATTCTTTAAACAAGAATGAAACTTATGAGTTGACTACACTTCCGAGAGGACGGAAGGGTTTGAGGAACAAATAGGTCTTCAAAGTAAAAAGGGATGATGAAAAGCTTGTAAAGTATAAAGCACGCTTGGTGGTTAAAGGCTTTGCATAGAAGAAAGGCATTGATTTCGATGAAATTTTTTCTCCGGTTGTAAAGATGACATCAATCCGAACAGTTCTCGGATTAGCGGCGAGCATGGATCTTGAGCTTGAGCAGTTAGATGTGAAAACTGCATTCCTTCATGGAGATTTGAACGAAGAGATCTACATGCACCAGCCAGAAGGATTTGAAGTGAAAGGGAAGGAGCACATGGTTTGTAAACTCAAGAAGAGTTTATACAGGCTTAAGCAAGCGCCAAGACAGTGGTACAAAAAGTTTGATTCATTCATGAGGAATCATAAGTTCAAGAGAACTGCATCCGATCACTGTGCTTATGTGCAAAGGTTTCCTAACGGTAACTTCATTATCCTGCTGCTTTATGTTGATGATATGTTAGTGGTCGGCCAAGATGCTAACATGATCCGCAAGTTGAAAGAAGATTTGTCCAAGTTCTTTGATATGAAAGACTTGGGTCCAGCAAAACAAATCCTAGGGATGAAGATTGTTCGTGACAGAACAACTCGGAGGTTGTGGCTTTCACAACAGGGATATATTGAATGGGTATTGAAAAGGTTCAATATGGATGATGCTAAACCTGTTAGCATACCATTGGCGGGACATTTTAAATTGGACAAGAAAATGTGTCCGTCAACAGACAAGGAGAAGGAGGATATGGAGGAAGTTCCCTACTCATCCGCAGTGGGGAGTCTTATGTATGCATTGGTTTATACAAGACCAGATATTGTTCATGCTGTTGGAGTTATGAGTAGATATCTGTCAAATCCCTAAAGAAAGCACTGGGAAGCTGTTAAGTGGATTCTCATATATCTTAAAGGCACTTTCGGGTTATGCTTGAAGTATGGACACGGTGAACCAGTCTTGGAAGGTTTATAGATGATGACATGGCAGGACATCCAGATGGGATGAAGTCCACGTCAGGGATGCTTTTCACTTTTGCGGGGGGAGCTGTAGCATGGAAGTCAAAGTTGCAAAAGTGTGTTGCGTTGTCAACAACCGAATTAGAGTATATTGCTGCTTGTGAAGCAGGCAAGGAGTTGGTTTGGTTAAAGCGGTTTCTCCAAGAATTGGGTCAGAAGCAAGACAACTTTGAGTTGTATTGTGATAGCCAGAGTGCTATTGACTTGAGCAAGAATGCTACTTGTCACAGTCGTACTAATCATATTAATGTACGTTACCATTGGCTACGGGAACAGGTTAAAGAAGGGGTAATATAGATAGAAAAGATACACACGGATAAGAATCCGTCTGATATGATGACAAAGGTGGTTCCACGAGAAAAGTTGGAGCTGTGCAAACAAGACGCATGTATGGAGTGCAAGTGATTAGTTATGAGTTTGGAAATAGGGGGAGATTGTTAGGCAGCCACTTGTTTTTTTATTTTTCCAACTCACACCAACCCCCCCACCTACTACACCACACCCCTCTCCTATAAATACCCCTCTCCCCTTCATTAGTTTATCACACCAAAACATCTCTCTTCTCTCCATTACAGCTTCTAGATAGTTCGTCTAGTAGGAAACTTACCTTGCGGTAGTTTCAGGCAGGTCAGATGGGGCCCTCGTGCTTATCTCTTCTTTCGTTTCGGGTGAGTTAGTGTGAGAGTTTGGTCGGGCTGTAGCCATCTGGGTCTACAGCATTAGGAGTTCGTCCAGCCATTGCAGCCGCAACAAGGGGAGTTCTCCAGGTTATCCGGTCAAGTAACGAAGGGACAGTTCTGTCCAGGTTATCCGGTCAAGTACCGAAGGAATAGTTAATCGTTATATTACTATTCAGGTGTACCTCAAGTGTTACTTGTAAACTTGAGAGAGAATATTGTAACCATTATTATCATTATAGTGGAAACATTCGGAGTTGGTCCCGTGGTTTTTACCTCTTTGGCTTAAGGGGTTTTCCACGTATAAATCTTGGTGTTCATCTGTCAATATCTGTTATTATTATTGACTGTTATAATCTCCGTATTTAATTTACGCAAAGACAGGAAACGGGAATTCCTAACAACATCTACATATGGGACCATAGGCTCCGTACCTTTTATAACTATCATAATCATCAGTTGGTAGCTTTAAAAAAAAGCTCCCAAGTTTGGGCCCTGTAAACCCATGTCCAGCCCTGACCTTCGCAAGTCTGACTTAATGTAAATCTCGAAAAATTGAACTATTGAGTAAGTCAAAAATGTAGTAAACTTCCTCGTTGGTATAGAGTAATCTGTGAGTGTAGATTCGGTTCTTGATTAACTTTGGCCTTCCACTAAACCGAGCACTATTCCAGGGTCTTGTTTGATTTGTCTCAATCGGACCATTCCTCAAAACAAGATATGGGTATCCAGCAGGATCCAAGCGGTATATAAAACCTCCCAGAAATGGATCATCACTGCTCTTCCATGGAGAAAGATACCTTTCAAAACTTACCACAAGATTAATCCCGAGTTTCATTTCAGGTAAATGCGTGTCAGTTGGATAATCAAAGCTTGGCCACAAATATTTATCTACATTATCATTATTCTTCTCTCTGATAACCAATTTGTTGGAATATTAATCTAAACGTAATTTATGTTATTTGAATAAATCAATGTGTCTGGCATACACATTGAAGTAAGAATAGGTCATAAGGAGTTGTAGTTATTTTGAGAATTAGTGGAATAATGAGTGGAGAAAAATTAGGACGTTGTTCTTGATTTTTAACTACTAGGTGATCAACTTAGTTTATATTTCCTTCTGTATTGTCATTTTGAAATTATCTCTCAAATTGTGTAATTCCATTCAGTAATCAATTACAAGTTTGTTATACATTTGTCTTATATCTTAGATCTGGTATCAGAGCTTCGTCTTGGTGTTACGTCCAAACAACAATAGAGTCTAGAGGGTTCGTTTGGCTTAAGCTATCCCATGTTAACAAAGACCAACTGCACGACATGGACTTTGAAGATGAGAGTGTTTATGTAAGCACATGGTGTATGGGAGGCCATAGAACCCAAAGACCTTAAAGCAGCCGTTGATGACAAGATCGATTAACGGGCTTTGGCTGTGATCTACCAAGGGATCCCTGAGGATCTGTTATTTTCTCTCGTAGAAAAGAAGACATCTAAGGCGGCATGGGAGGCCATCAAAATAATATGCTTGGGTGCAGACATGGTTAAAAAAGCAAGAGCTCGGACTCTCAAAGCCGAGTTTGAGTCTTTTAATATGAAAGAAACAGATCAATTTGATGATTTCTGAATGAGACTGAATAGCTTGGTGACCAATATTGGGGCTCCAGGAGAGACTATTGAAGAAAAATATGTTGTCAAGAAACTGTTGAGAGCTATTCCCTCAAAATTCTTGTAGATTGCTTAAGCTATAGAGCAGTTTGGTGATTTGGAGGTGATGTCAGTCGAAGAGATTGTAGGATCTCTTAAGGCCCATGAAGAGAGAGTCCATGGGCAAAGTGACAGCAACAGTGGTGGACAACAACTCTTACTCATGGAAGAAGAGTGCTCGAAAAGGGAAAATAGCAAAAAAAACTTTTTGCTAACACAAGATGAATGGTTGAAGAAGACAAACGAAGGAGGAGCTCAAGGTGGAACTGAGTATCGTGGTAGAGACAGTTGTGGAGGTCGTGACAGGAGCTGAATAAGATGTTTTAACTGTCAAGCATATGGACACTATGCTGCAGAATGTCGCAAACCAAAATGGGATAGAGATCAAAAGGCTGAGGTAAATTTGACACGATTTCATAACAATGAACCTGCACTCTTGATGGCTGAACATGAGAATGGTGTAGATGCATTGGACAGGAATCTAATGAAGGACAGTCCTGGTGATAATAAAAAAATTTAAGCAAATACTTGGTACCTCGACAATGGTTCATTAGTGAATATCAAAGGATGGTTCATTAGTGCATATCAAAGGGTGTCTTAAAAAATTTAAAGAACAAGATGAAACAATAACTGATCAAGCTAAGTTCGAGGATGGTTCATTAGTGCATATCAAAGGAAAAAGCTCCATCAACATTGTGTGCAAAAATGGGGAGGAACGAGTTCTCAAAGAGGTATATTTTATCCCTAACCTTCGTAGTAACATTATTATCTTGGGGCAACTATCTGAGGAACGAAATAAAGTAGTTGTGACACCCCCAATTCCGAGGTCAAAGATTCAGGTCATCACATCATCATCCAACCATATCATACCTGTATTAACTTCACAACTCAACAATACATCCATCCAGACCTCAATCTTACGCACAAACAAGTTAGAGCCTTAGAAACGATAATCAAAAGTAACACTAAATATTACAATTCATCTGTACAATTCAGAGTCTTACGCACTTCCACTTATACAACTACACTTGAAGACAAGGCTTACTATTACAGTTGAAAACCTATCAGACTTACTATGTAGTATTTGTCAGGAACTAAATCATCTCCGGGGTAAATCTTCTACTCCTCTTCTGCTGGTGCGGAGTCAACCGACCAAATTCTTCTCTTTCTGAAAAGTTTTTATAAAGCAAGAATGAGCTACATAATGCTCAGCAAGTTCACCATTTTGAAAAATAATAATGTGGTTTATTTCGAATACATTCCCAACTATATGGGTATATATCTCAGATTTCAAAACATGATTGGACAATATATATGTCCGAGTTTGAATAAAACATCTATACTCACTACGGAACTTTAAGAATAACGTATGAACCCTTTATAAGGTTCCCATTTCAATATATCTCAAGTTTGAAAATATATACATATGAGTATATCATTTTCGGCAAAACACTCTACGGTTAACATACTGCACAGGGAATACATCAATGCAAACCTCTTTCCTTCCATTAGCTTAGAAGGTTTCTCATTCAAAACATTTCATTCTGTGAAATAATTGCGAGAGTGCACTAACACGTGCCAATCTTTATAGAAAATCTTGCAGTTCTAGATACTGCACGATGTCAATATTTTTCTTATCAAAAACCACACTATTGGCAACTTGGCACTTAGGCCCAAGAAGCAGTGTCTGAGTATTTTTCCAAAGTGGAGGATGGGACTTGAAGAAAACATAAAACCTGACAGGGATTGACGATGATCAGTTGCCACATCCAAGTCCAATAATCTGTGGGTCTTCTCTACCGGTAGAAGGATAGAAACTACATCCGTAACTATCCTCGGGTGAAAACTACATCCGTAATCACCCCCGATGAAAACTACATCCGTAATCATCCTTTGGCAAAACCTGGGCTGGAATAATAATTGATGGACCGCCTGGCTCACGGCCGCTTACACATCCCGGGAATCGTTCGTCAACGATTCCCACACCTGCTAGAGTCCCCTTTCTCTTTTTCTTTTAAAAACTTTATTTTGATTGAAAACTGAGTAATTGAGGTCCGACATCAGTCGACCGATAATTCTTGAAAAGTGTACAAGAAGCAAAACCTGACCGGGGGTTTTCGAAAATGTTTTTGGTTCGAAAGAGTTCGAGTTTGAAAACGATGAAGGTATCTTGGATTAGTTTTGTCTTTAAAATAATGAACAATAATCAATAAATGATATTTTGAGATTTAATATAAACAATTAATAAAATAATTATTTAATTAAAATAAGCTTTTAATCCAAGATAGATATTCTTGAGTATTTATAATAATGTAAAAATAATAAATACTTAAGTATACGATACTTCCCGAATGACCCTTCGGGTTTTCGCAATTTAATCACGATACAATAATACACCGCTCCCGGTCAATAGCACATTTGGACCGATACGACCTCTATTGCTAGAGTCGTTGTCCGAAGAAAACATTTTCATTCTAAGTTCAAGGGTGTACAAACACATATGTGCATATATCTCAAACTCCAACATAACCTCATAAAGCATAAGCATATAATACGTTTGAAAGCCACAAACAATACAGTGAAAATCCTTATATATAAGTTTTGAAAAGTAAACTTGCCTTGGTGCGGTTGGGGTGGTCGAGCTTGCGGAGTGGAATGATGATCTATAAATAACCAATAGTCGTTCGTTAGTACCTTAACAATACCCTTTTTAATTGCAAGGTTTTAGGGGACACAAAATTAACTTAATGACTTCGTCTTATGACTCTCTAGCCCCACTATAGGTTCATGTCATCACTCGATTATGCTCGTCACTTATTCGACTTAATTTGGTTACCATATTCGAAGCGTATCAATCCCCCCTTAAATTCATACTCCACTAACTCCTCGTACGACTTTTTCACTTGCGCGAATTTTACTCTAACATTTTTATAAAATTGAAAAATACATATTTTAATCCAATTCTTTTTGGTAGCCTTCACCACTGCATTTACTAGCTCCCCTAATTTTTCCATGATCCTACATAAATTTTTAGGGGTTTAAACAAGGTTCACAAGTGGACCATTTAGTGCAGTTCGGATTCCAGAAACACTTTTCACTTCTCAGGCCATAACTCAAAATCTATACATCACCTAGTCATGAACCTTATATTTCTGGAAACTACATTCAAATACCCTTCCAACCATATGCATTAGGACCTCAGGGGACAAGATTTAGGGGTTCAAAACCCTCCTACAAGACAGTACAAGTTACCAGAAAATTTACACAGCATGCTTTAACCACTTAACCATTCAAGAATCCCATATACACATCACAACCATCAACTAAACCACCAAGATCATACTCTATAGCATACATGGAGTTACATACACTAACCACAAGCTTAAAAATCACAACCACAACATTTAAACTCAAGCTCTACATCATCCATAACTTATATGTCCAAGATTCACACTAACATCCATGGATCTAACATTAAACACCATAAATAATTCATGGCCAAGAGGGGTTAGAGTTTTATACCTTACTTGATGTATGTAATAGCTTTCTAAACCTTGTATAATCCTTGTATAGCCTTGGGTAAGCTTGAATGATCAAAAGAAATGAAGAAAACAAAGTTAGTAATTCGGAGTTATTAGAACCCGACTGAAAGATCATGGAAAACGAGGCCCTTACCGAGCTTTTCTGATCGAGGCTTCTAAATGAGAGTTGTAGAGCATCTTCACAGATTTCTAACCATATAAAGAACACGAAATTCCAATAAGTAATGAAGGAGATACGTCCGATTGAAAATCGTCCCAGAAACTGTCAAGCACCAGGACAGTTTGCTTCTTCAAATTGGGGAGGAGATTTAACTAGGCTACACTCATTAGAATGCCATGAAATTTTGAGCGAATATTACCCATGGAGTGGAGAGGTTGTGGTTAAAATTTGGTGATTTTATCATGGATAGAAGTGGAGATATATATTTTTCTTTGAGGGTTGGTTCTGCTGGACAGCTTGTGGAGAAATGGAGAGATGGAGTTTTCTTTGTGTTTGTTATGGGTAATGACTTAATACATGTAATATCTATCTATATTTGGATGCATCTTCTTGTAATTTGTTATCAACACCTCATTGGCTCACTTGGATTTCCTTATCCACAACAATTGCAACAAAGTCCTCATCTTTTGTTTCTTTCATATTAGTCCCTTGGTTTGTTTCCTTTTCCAACAATTTGATTCCTTTGTTGTCTCGTGAATAAAATTAATACGTTACAACTTATACTTTGCATATTATTGCTCTAATATGGCACAATACCTCGAATGAATATTAATTCCAACATCCCTTGTTTATTTCTCTTTATCTCAAAAAACGTTCTCCCGATTTCTCAAGCATTCTCTATTTCTCAATTCTAGGAGTTTATTCTCAATCCTCTTTCTTTCTCATAATATATCCTTCCTTGGACTCTTAATATACCATATCCTTAATCCATGCTTCGTTCTCTCAATCGCTTAATCTCATTGTAAAGTTTCAGCGGTTTCTAGAACGTTTGTTTCACTTCCTCAGTGGTTTTCGTTCCCAATTCTCAAATCACTTATAATAAAATTCCAAAATATTAACTCCTCAATTCCTCAAATTAAATATCTCATTTCTTGATATTACTGATATATAATTCACTGCTCGGTCAAATATTACCCGAAAATAGAATTTGGAATTTCTGAATTCCGATCGCATTTACATACACTTATTTACTCCGTAGATTACTAGTATAACTTCGGAATATCCACACTACGTCTCGTACATAGGTGGCATGAAAAATTTTCTTAATCCTCAAAATCACTATTCATCCACCAAATCACTATTCATTGATGCACTTCATCATAATAGGAAAAGTTTTAATTCTACCGAATTTTGGGTTCTTACAGTAGTCTTATATGATGATCATCTGTGGGTGTATGACACTTGTGGAAAATTGTTAATTAGAGTCAAAGAATGTCAAATAGGCTATAAAAAACAGTTATATATAGAAGAAACATGAGTAACATGTCTGTTAACTAAGGTAGAAGAAGTTGTGTGGCTATGGCATCTCCATCTTGGCCACGATAATTTCCAGGCGATGCTGTTAATGGTAAAAAACAAGATGGCATATGGCTTACGTACCTTGGCCCAACCAAAGGCAGTGTGTAAAGGATGCCTACTATCTAAACAACCACGTAAACCATTCCCTTCTGAATCAAATTTTACAGCAAGAATTCCACTGGAATTGATACACGAGGATTTGTGTGGCCCTATATTGCCTCAAACACTAGCTAGGAACAAATATTTTATGCTACTAGTCGATGACTACAGTCGTATAATGTGGGTATACATGCTCAAAGCTAAATATGAGGCATTGGTTGCGTTCAAGAAATTTAAGGTGCTGATTGAGAATGGTGCAAAACAAGGAATACAAGTGTTTCGAACAGATCATGGAGGAGAGTTCTGTTCCAATACATTCAACTTGTATTGCTCAGAAATAAGTGTAATGAGGCATTATACAGCGCCTTACTTCCCTCAACAGAATGGCGTTGTAGAACGTTGAAATAGAACCGTGGTGGCCATGGCGAGGAGTTTGTTGAAGGAGAGAAATGTACCATCACAGATGTGGGGGGAGGCTGTTCGACACGCTATATATGTACTAAATAAATTGACTACTCGAGCACTGTCGGGAATGACCCCATATGAAGCATGGTTTAGAAAGAAACCTCATGTTGATCACTTAAGGATTTTTGGCTGCGTTGCCCATATGAAGGTGCCCAGTGCCCATGTAACAAAATTGGAAGATAGAAGTAAGGAAGTAGTTCATCTTGGTCGAGAATAGGGCACCAAAGCATATCGGGTATATGACCCTACAACTAGAAATATGCATATAAGCAGATATGTGACTTTCAAAGAAGCAAAAAGCTGGTCATGGGATAAACAGACGGTGGACATTGCACATGTTTCAGGACCCTTCACGGTCATTGAATTCACTATAGACACATGAGAAAATGGAGAGTATGGTGAATCTGGGAGGACATTAAATCGACACCACAGACACCACAGTCACAAGCCGGATCTGTAGTGTACTCAATAGATGAAGAAGGGTCAGAAATATCAATTCAAAGTAGTGAGCCAAGAAAATTCAGGTTATTCAACGATATATATGACAATTCTAAGGAAGTTGGGTTAGCTGATGAGCTGCTTCACCTGGTTATTGATGAGCCAGTAACATATAAACAAGCAATGAAAGAGAAGGCCTGGATATTGGTAATGCAGAATGAGATTGTTGCTATAGAAAAGAACAAGACTTGGGAGTTGACAGACTTACCGAAAGGTCACAAGGCCATTAACCTCTAGTGGGTTTTCAAATCAAAGAAGGACACAAATGGTGAAGTTATAAAACATAAGAAATGGCTCGTTGCAAAGGGATATATGCAAAAATATGGAATTGATTATGAATAGGTCTTTGCCCCGGTCACAAGGTTAGAAACTATACGTTTGTTGTTGGCTCTAGCTGCCAAAAATGAGTGGGAAGTGCATCATCTTGACGTAAAGTCAGCTTTTATGAATGGTGAAGAAGGGTCAAGAGTTTAAAGTTTATAAACTTCTTAAGGCATTGTACGGGTTACGTCAAGCACCAAGGGCTTGGTATGCTCAGCTAAACAAGTGTCTACAGCGGCTAGGTTTCATCAAACGTCCATTCGAGCATGCTGTCTACACACGAAGATAAGGTGATGAGTCTTTAATTATTGGAGTATATGTCAATGATCTCCTAATCACTGGTACGAAAGTTGCTAATATAGTAATGTTCAAGGAGCAAATGAGCAGGAAATTTGACATGAGTGACTTGGGTAAACTGTCATACTACCTTGGGTTGGAAGTTGATCAAGGAAAGGGTTTTATCGAACTAATACAAACTGCTTATGCCAAAAAGGTACTCGAGAAGGCTGGAATGAGTGAATGCAACCCCGTTAAGTATCCAATGGAGCACAAAATATAGATGACCAAGGATGAAACAAGTGAGCCTGTAAATCCAACGCAATTTAAGAGCATGGTGGGGGGCCTAAGGTATTTAGTGCATACACTACCTGACATGGCTTATGCAGTTGGGGTTTTAGTCGATTTACGGAGAGACCAACAGTGCTTCATCTAAGTGCAGTTAAAAGAATTCTTCGCTATGTGAAAGGTACACTGAATTACGGGTTAGTTTACACAAAAGGACGTGGTAATTATGTGCTGTCAGGCTTCTCAGATAGTGACTTAGCTGGCAATGTAGATGACAGGAAGAGTACTGGTGGCATGGTGTTTTACTTGGACGAGAGTGTGATTACATGGGTGTCTCAAAAACAAAGGTGCGTCGCGTTGTCCTGTTGTGAAGCCGAGTTCATAGCTGCCACTGCTGCTGCGTGTCAAGGAATATGGCTACAGAAAGTCTTAAGTCAGATATCAAATGCGCAAACAGGTCCTTTTACTCTGTACATAGACAATAGGTCTGCTGTTGATCTAGCAAAGAACTCAGTCTTCCATGGTCGAAGTAAACACATAGACGTGCGATATCATTTTATTATAGAATGTGTGGAACAAGGTCTGGTTGTCATTAAATATGTAAACACGAAGGAACAACGAGCAGATATCTTAACTAAGGCATTGTCAGCAATGAAGTTTGAAAAGATGCACAAGTTATTGGGAGTCAAGAATCTGCAGTAAGGGAGAGCATGTTGGAATATTAATCTAAACATAATTTGTGTTATTTGAATAAATCAATGTGTTTGGCATACATGTTAAAGTAAGAACAGGTCATAAGGAGTTGTAGTTAGTTTAAGAATTAGTGGAATAGCGAGTGGAGAAAAATTAGGACGCTGTTCCTGATTTTTAGCTACTAGGTGATCAGCTTAGTTTATATTTCCTTCTGTATTGTCACTTTTAAATTATCTCTCATAATGTGTAATTCCATTCAGTAATCATTTACAAGTTTGCTATGCATTTTGTCTTAAATCCTAGACAAATTTCCATTGTCCAGAAGCTGTGCTAAGCTGTGCTATTGGATTTAGCACCGACCTTGAGCTATTAGTTGACCATTTTGCAAGACCATTTGTATTGTCAAGAATGCTTAGGATTCATGAACTCAGCAACTCTAATACACCTGTAGTATCATTAACTAAGTTCCGTCTATTGGCAACCCAAATCACAGTCTTAACAGAGACAGTCCTGTACCAATTACCATATACCCATATATCGGCTCTTGGAATCACCTGGGGTGAAAAATCCCAGTTCAAATCTTCCAGCATGTGAAACGTTGGTGTCCCCGTCTTTTATGATTTGAGTTGGAACTATGGTATCAGGTGCGCTGCATTGTGCAGTTACATAAGATATGGAAAAGCATAACGCCGAACGTAGTTGTCATCTCCCACATCAATCACTGCACGTATAATGTATGTATAATTCTTCTGCATAGAAATTATAGGTGAGAGCATGTTTTATAGTCTCTAGTAGAATAGTAGACAATTTGATTACGGAAGCATATATAACCAAAGTCATGCTTAGTTGCGCACCTTTTTGTCAACGATATAAAGAAGGAACATGAAAAGGTGTTTACTTACTCTGTGAAAGAATTTATTAGGCAGACAGGGTTCACCTTAAGAATCCGAATTTATGCTTAAGTTCATGCATTGTTACTGACCTACTGATACAGCCCCTCCTTCCCCGAAAGCTCCTAAAAACTTCAGATCAATCAGGAATACTATTAGTATTAATTTTAGGAATCTTCATTTACTTTCAATAACAGAACGAGTTCTTACTTCAAAACAAATCTACATGGTCTCATTCATAAGATAAATATTCTATTATTCTTATATAGTACTATAATAAAATAGTTTTAATGGCTACACAATTATTTGAATTATGTTCATCAAGGGATACCCTGATTTGATTACGTGATTATTATTGTTGTTCCATACTTTTATAGCCTTGGCTTGGTAGTATATGTTCCAAGGCAAGGTTACACCATTTATGCAGACATTTGTTCATGCAAAATTGTCCAATTTCCTAAAAAAATAGCAAAACGTAGCCTAAGTGTGATATTAAGAAGTTGTATATTGACATGTATATCAGTTGAGTCGTAAATTATGTCAACATTGATTTGGTGAAGATTTTTTGTTGTTATATTGTAATCGTTATTGATGGGTGATTCATTGTTATACAATCTACATAGAAGCAAACAAACATATTTGTTTGCAAGCAATAACAGTATATAAAATCAATGAACAATAATGCAAAAATAATGCTTTGCAGGGTTTAAAGTTGCCCACGAAGGCCCATGATTTGCAACTTATGCGCTTACTAAAAAGGCAAGCAGGAGGCGGAAGTACTGCTTAGCTGGTGATCTGAATAAACTTACTAAGACAAGCTATAGGTTTTTAAATCATTGACTTAAATATCTAGAGAATTCAAGTAGCTCACTGGCTGTTAATTGTGTACTTCTTTTAGAGTAACTTAATACCAGAGGTTATACAATGATGTAGATTTTAGAGAGAACTTCAGTCTAACTACTTCAGAAAGAAAAAGTCTTGAGGTTGTGGAAACGAAATATATAACTTCGCAGAGTATCATGGGAAATCTGCCCATAACATCGTTGTATGTCAGTGGTACCCTGATAGCAACTCTGTCCATTGGCACTGGCAGAAGGAGAAACCGATTAACACATGGACATTTTTCATCTATAACTAGTATGACTCTCGACAGAGTTTAACCACCGAGCAGCAGTGTGTCCCCTCTTGTCAACAATCTTCTAGCTGGTAAGCTATCAGCTAATTGCTATGACTTCGATGATAAATCAATAAATCGTTAAATCAAGTACAGAAAAGTTCTCGTAGATGTTACATTCTGATGTGGTCTGTTTTTGTAACCGTTTATATTTATTCTTTTTGGTAAACAATATCATCCTCTACAAGAAGTTTTTGGTTAGAAATGTTGTCCATTAACGCAACTGTTACTGCTTACGAAAGTTTAACAGAGGTATGTATGCATCTAAGGTTAAGTTTATGTGGAAGGGAACCGCAGACTGGCCTATTGAATTGTTTGAATCAAAATAGAAATGATTGCCGGTGACACTTTTGGCTTGGTGGATAAATATTTATGTGCTGGAAGATTCTTGCAACAGTAGTGGTTCTGACTTATTGTGGAACTAATGGGATATGAATCATCTGTAAGTCTGTTTAACATTATAAGGATTGTGATAGCACCATAAATTTTATCATAATATTCATGTACTAATGATTTGATTTACATATTTTCGCATTTCAACAGATTAAGGGAGGCTAAATTCAAGGCACACGCCAAAGTGTTGTTCATCATAATATTCATGTACTAATGATTTGATTTACTTATTGTACGCAATTGTTTGTTCATCCTTAAATATTTTATAGCAGATGGACGTTTTAATTAATGCAGCTGACTCTTAGGTTACTAACCGTGAAACCCAATGTGTTGTGAATGCTTAATGGCAAGTATACCGGACTCTACCTTGTGGTTTCTTGTAGCACCTTTTATAATATGTTGTATGGTGGTTGTAATGTACGAAGGATCCTTTTTTTATTATTATTATTATTAAAAAGGTAAGGTAACCTATTTACTTATCCCGCTAGAACACATGATCCTTTGATCATGGATTGGGCACATAATGACTAAGTTTTTTTATCCTTCATTCGTAAAATGATAATTCTGCAACCATGAAAATATGCGAAAAAACTCTGGTATTAATGATAATATAAACATTCGAAGCATGTGTGATTTGTCTTGGTGAACGTTTTAGACTGAATAAGAGCAATTCTAATAGTAATTTTTTTTTAAAATATTATAAATGATAGATTTCTTAGTAATTTAAAATACTTTTAGAATGGTTAATTCAACGATACTTCTTATATGTTCTCCTTGTTATTATAGCATTTAAAAAGTTTTTTTTGAATTTTTACTTTTTTGGTTTTTCTATTAGTAATTTTTTTTCTTACATTAAATAGCATCTTAATGACATCTTTATTAGTCATTAATAATACTTATTAAATACATATTAAATTTATTTCATATTATTTATATAAAAGATTAACAAACCTTACATATTAAATTTATTTCATATTATTTTTATAAAAGATTAACAAACTTTATTTCAGCATTATAATTATTATTTTAATATAAAATATTAACTATGTGTATAAAATTAGAATTATTTTTATATATATTGACGATTTAAATTGTTCATATTGCATAATTTTTTATTCCATATTCAAGATAGTTACAATTTCTTTTCGGAAGATTGTAGAACAACCGATCTTAACTTCTCAAGTAATTTATGGAAGTATATAGATCTTTCGGTTAAAATCTAGAATTTGTATACAAATAATACTGACAAATTTTTTACGTTTGCACATAATAAACTCAACCGTTATACACATGTTGTTCATTATATTTTGTCAAAATAAATTAATATTCTAATTATACAAATTCTTATACTATTATTGAGTATGTATGTTTTGAGAGGGGTATCGTCTTTAAAAAATGTTATTTAGTTATATTTAATATTTATAAATTTTTATCGTAAAAATTACGTTCATATTGTAATTGCTATTTTTCATGTTTATGATATGTTTAAGATTATTAAAATTCTTGCTATATAATGAGAGTTTTATTACAACTAAATATTCATACAAATTGTTTTAAATCACATTTTTAGGAAATTATTAAAAGACCTATTAAATTTTTAAAATATAAAAAAAAATTTACCTATTTATAATTATTAAAAATAAAAATTTATTAATCGCGCGAAACAGACTAGTAATAATAAAGATAGAGAGAATAGTTAGAAAAAGAAAAAAGAAAAAAAAGTTAAAGAAGATGGAAAATAAATATTTTTTTAATAAAAATGAAATAAAGAAGGAAAAAGAATATCTTGAAAATAAGAAATGAAAAAAATATATTAACTTTTAACATATCATTTAAAAAATTATTAAAAATGTAAAACTAAATCAAATTTCTTAAATTTTAGTTTAAAAGTTTACATAACACATCTCTTAAAATTGCTCTAAAGTCAAAGGGGCGGGTTCAGTGTAATGGATTGGTGTAAGAAAAAGTGACTTGCGTTCATTTCTTTGTGGGGCTGGGGATTCTTTGGAAACGCTACCAAACAGACAAGCAGGATGAGGAAGCTTACTTTTAACCAAGGTATTTGACTTGGCATGTGGAGGTTGAATTTGATGGCGGGGATTTACACCAGTGAAAAGCTACGAGTTGGTACAGCAAACTAAATCCGAAATAAGATTTACAACAGTGGTTTTTTGCTCAAAAAAATGGTGGTGCGCGATGATTGTATGTAATTGGTGGTTGGAATTGAGTAGGGTTAGTGGTGGTTGTTTTAGAATTCTCAACTTCAACCCCCAATCGACCTACGTGGGGATCAAAAAATACGTAGTTCTTAAAAAGTAAGAAAATCAAACGGGTTTGAATTGACTGTCCAATTTTCGGAATGTTCTACTAAGAAACCTAATCACAAAGGCCCAAGATCCATCCAAGATCTCAAGACTTCACGGATAAGAAAACTTCCCCCGTCGAGAACTAGTTCTTTCTGCTACCAGCAATTTCCTGATTTCAAGGATATAGGTATAGTCATGGTTTACCTAAAGTGTGGAGCGCATCCTTGTCCCCCGAGTGAGAAGCACCCACCAGATAGCAGGATAAGCGATCCAGAGCTTTTGGGTGCAAAGTGCAGGATTACCGCGAAGTCCCCCAATGCGCGCCCATTGATAACAAGAACAGAACTCTAAAGCACACACCAAAAAGTACCCATCTTTCCACATGAGGGCGCACCCTGTGTGTATAAGAAAGGGTCCTTGAATCCAAGAAATCCCTGGAGATCTTCTACGATGGACATCTCCCTCATGGAATACCCCAGGAGGGAATTCTTCAATAATCTTCACAAAACTAAACAATAACAAATTCTCAGAAACATCTTTCCATCATTAAGGGCGCGCCCTCATTGTGAGGGAGGAGGGGGCGCGTCCTGATTACTTTTTACCTTATCGAAACCCTAATTTATCCTATTGAATCCCCCAAATTGAACCTGTATCTGACCCGAATACCTTTTAAAATGCCCTATTGAAATTTTGGCTACAACAACTATCCCCCAATTCCATATGAAATTAGAGATTAAGTATGTAATTTCTTATAAAAAAAATCTTAAAAGTTCCGAGCCTATCAATATTGAATATGAACCGTTTCTCATATCTGACAACTGTCCTCCACCTATTTTTCTTTTCCACTATAAATACCTTTCCATCCCCTTTATTTTCACTTTTTACTTCCTCCAAAACCCTACTCCGACGATTGTTTTATTTTTCGAGCAAAAAGTTGAGTGAATAGAGTCTTTTTAACGATTTCTTCAACGGATCTTACTTGGAAACTCCTAAGGTACACTCTTATGCCTTTATTTCAAGTTTTAACCTATGATTTTGTTTGTATTATGCATTTTATTCTTCACATTCTTCGTGTTCTTCATTCTCATATGTATGTATATGCTTATATATCGTTATTTGATCCATTTTCTTTAAATCCCGGACGCGTCCTATGAAGGCGCGTTCTTTAATTTACGTTCATATTGATAGATGCTATCTTCAATTCCCTTCTTTTCCTTTCCTCTGATAGTATATACTTATAGTTGATGCGACTTACATACGGGACACGTCTTTTAATTATCCCATAGCATAATTAGCATCCTGATGTAGCTACTTTAAAATAAAGTCCTTAGGCTTCACATCCTCATGACCTTATTTAGGACATGCCCTTATAATTTTCTTTCATTTTTCAGCTGGAGGACGAGGGCCCGTCTTCTCCCTTTCACCTATTTAAAGACTTCAACAGACGGATAGGAATCTACTCTTACCCTTACATCTCTTTTCCACCTGAACCTCCAAGATCCCCATTTTCTTTCATTCGCCCTGAAGATAAAGCACGGCTCTTGAACGACATTTCAGATATAATGACAGAATTATCTTCAGATTATATTGATAACCTTCCCATCCAGACTAGGATTAATTCTCGTAAACTAAAGAAGAAAATCTCATCTCCTCTTATAATCAATTCTGTTATAGAAGATTTAGACGATGAGGTTGAGCCGGGAACTGAATCTATTAAACGAAGAGGGAACAAAGTTATTTCCTCAGATGAAGAAAACAATGATGAAATTTCTCAACCTGAGATTCAGGGCGCATCCAATTCGGAAGGCGCGCTTTTAGACGAAGACCTACCTAATAGAGCCTATTCTCCTCCGCATTCACCTATTCTTTACATCCATTCACCAGTCCAGAAATTCGAAAAGGACTTGTGTTGGGACAAGTACGTAGAGGAACTCTCCGAGACTGAGAAGAATGCTTTAAGAAAGAAGGCCAACAAGGCAGATTGTGTGGGTATGTCGAGCACTACTTCTGTAGATGAAATCAAATGGTGTATGAAATACTATAATATGATTGGTGTTTTAGGGCATCCTCCTTCCTTGATGCGCCCTCACATTTTTAATTATGGGGGTGAATTCAAAATTCCAGGAATGGTACTTACCCCTAAGTTAGTTGTTTTGGCCAGGTGTGGGCGCACCCTTACACCAGTATTACATAAATATCATCGAGTGGTATAACGTGGCTCCAATCCAACTTTCCCCAAATAGCTAGACCCTCGCAGCTGCCCTATTCATCTTGTACCATAATCTTGAACTTGGCATGCCTACCATGGATGAGTTTAGTTACTTCTTTAGTATCCGGAAGACGGGTAAAGGTTATTTTTACCTTGTGGTAAACAATAAACATAATAAAAAGGGATTTTCTGAAGGCAAGATCAGCAATGTTAAAAGATAGAAGGAGCTTAAAAGATGGAAGGAGCCCTTCTTTTATGTCTGGGATGTGGAGAGAGTTAAAGTCACTTTTTTAACTACGAACTAAGTATGGATGCGTCCTTTCCTTCTTAACTTTTGCCTTCAAATTATCCTTTCTCTTTTTTCTCTTTTTTAACTCATTTCCTTTTTTTAATTCTGTAAAGATCGAAGAGTTGTTCATGATCTTGTGCGCGCGCCCTCTAAGCGCACTCAAGCTATCCTTAACCTTCCAGCTGGGAGATTCGATCTGGCTATTTTAGTCAATTTAAAAAGAGTCGGGCTTTTGTCCAGTGAAGTAGGTTCCATCATCCTCTTCCAAAGATTTAGAAATGGGATACCCATTAAATTACCATCATAGACGAACCAGAAGATGAGGATAGTGATAGTAATTTAGGAGAGATTAATATTGATGAGGGCGTGACCTCTATTGTGGGTACGTCCTTAGATTCTGGTAATTTACTTGTGTTCTTGTCTTTATATTCATTTATTTCTATTTTTGGTCAGTCTTGAATTTCTTCTAACTCCCTTGTCATGCACACTATATTTACATGAATTTGCTTCTGCCTTTAATCATTTTTTATTATATGCAGATATGGCTCCTACAATTCCCAGAGGCTTTGGAGTTGCCAAAAAAGATGGAAAATCTGGAGCTCCATAGCAGGATAAGGCGTGTCCTGATTCAAAGAAGGATGATTCCAAAAAATCTACTGCTACAATCCCAGAGGCATCACGGAAAAGGGATCACCTAGAAATCAAGGATCCCATCAAACCAACTTCCAAGAAGCAGAAATCTGAGGGCGCGCCCTCTTATGTCGAGTCTCAGCTTGGTCCTCTTGCTGCGCCCTTTGTCACAGAAAACGAATTAATATCCTGGAAAGCAATGAAGAATGAAGAGGAAAACCAAGATTTGATTAAGGCCTCTGCACAATTTCTCATTCACTCATTAGGGTGCGCCCAAAAGCAGGATAAATCTCAACTTATTACGCTAGAGACTGACAATAAAAATCTATCAAGAATGGTTGTCAAAACTGATAACAAGTGGAAGAAAACCTTTGACTCCAAGGATGCTATGCTACCATTGTTGTACTCAATGATGAACTGAAGGATGCCTCTGATCACCGCAAGCTTCTTAGTGATACGGTTGACAAGTTGAAGGCAGACAAGGAGGACCTGCAAGCGCACCTTGATGCCTTAGAGAGTAAAAAAATCTGATTTTTGGGGTGAGGAGAAGCAACGTGTTGAGGATCTCAATTTCCAGAAAGGGTTTAATTACTATCTACTTGGCTTCATAGCTAATGACCCTGATTATGATTGGTCAATGTTTGGTCCCAAATGCGCAGAAGATATCTGTGACTCCCCCAGATCCGGGGTCGGAGATCTAGGCACTCACGGTCCATTTTCCATTAATAACATACCTGTTCTTGCACATAATATAAATAAAACAGCCATCGACCCCACAATAACTCACACCGCACACACACACACACACAGGTTAGAGCCTCAGAAACGTCACAACATTGATTAAGCAGTAATCAAAGTATAAGAGTTATTACAGACCGAATTAAAAAGTATTTATGCTACCAGCAACACTTCGATATGAAGCGAAGTTGGCGGCTTGATAGTTTGTTACGATACACTGCCTTGCACAGGTCATACTGATAAATAAAACGAACTAACAAAAGCTGCCAACCAATCCGGCTAATGGGGCCTACCGGTGCAATCTCAACTGCTGGCTCGGGTCTAGTCACCTGCTTTCGAGCAGTCTGTCTGGGTCTTGCCATTTCGCTTAGCTGTTGTGTTTGTAAAATTTGAAAACAAGCAAGAGTGAGCAACTATAGCTCAGCAAGAAATATATTTAACCTTTCATATGATTGGCAGTTATTAAACTTGTTTGTATCAATCAGATATAAAATCACTTGTCATTATTGATAAATTCCGAAGGTGCAACAATATGTGCCCTTGTTTTCAAAATAAACTTGCAGTTCTAGATACTGCATTGAGTCAACATCTTTCTCATCAAAATAGAACACTATCAACAACTTGGCACTAAAGCCTAAGAAGCAGTGTCAAAGCATTTTTCCAAAATGGAGGAATGGGACTTAAAGAAAACACAAAACCTGACAAGGATTGACGATGATCAGTCGCCACATCCAAGTCCAATAATCCGCGGGTCTTCTCTAACGGTAGAAGGATAGAAACTACATCCGTAACTATCCCCGGGTGAAAACTACATCCGTAATCACCCTCGATGAAAACTACATCCGTAATCATCCTTCGGCAACACCTGGGCCGGAATAATAATTGATGGACCGCCTCGCTCACGGCCGCTTACACATCCCGGGAATCGTTCGTCAACGGTTCCCACACCTGCCAGAGTCCCTTTTTCTTTTTCTTTTAAAAACTTGATTTTGATTGAAAACAGAGTAATTGAGGTCCGACATCAGTCAACCGATGATTCTTGAAATCATACAAGAAACAGAACCTGACCGGGGGTTTTCGAAAATGTTTTGAGTTCGAAAGAGTTCGAGTTTGAAAGTATTAAATGTATCTTGGATTGACTTCGTCTTTAAAATAATGAACGATAATTAATAAATAATATTTTAAGATTTAATATTAATAATTAATAAAATAATTATTCGATAAAATAAACTTTTAATCCAAGATAGGGTTTCGAGTATTTACGAAGATATGAACATAATTACTTGAGTATACGATACTCCCCGAATGACCCTTCGGGTTTTCACAATCTAGATACGGTATAATAATATACCACTCCCCGGTCAATAGTATATACGGACCGCTACGACCTCTATTGCTAGAGTCGTTGTCCGAAGAAAACATTTCAATCTAAGTTCAAGGGGTACAAACATATATGTACTTATACAATTTCAATTGCATCAATACATCGATAAACATAGCATTTGATATGGTTGAAAACTACAAACACAACAGTGAAAGTCCTTGTATATGTATAAGTTTTGAAAAGTAAACTTGTCTTGGTTTGGTTGGGGTGGTCGAGCGTGCGGAGTCGAACGATCTATACATAAGCAATAACCGCTCGTTAGTACCTCAACAATATCTCTTTAATTACGGGGTTTTAGGGGGGTACGAAATTAACTTAATGACCTCGTCTTATGACACTCTAGCCCCACTATAGGTGTATGTCATCACTCGATTACGCTCGTCACTGATTCGACTTAATTTAGTTACCACATTCGAATCATAACCATTACCCCTAGAATTATGCTCCACTAACGACTTTTTCCCTTGCGCGAAATTTACTCTAGCATTTTTATAAAATTCAAAAATTCATATTTTAATCAAATTCTTTTTGGGGGGTCTTCACCACTGCATTTCCTAGTTTCTCAAATTTTTCCATGATCCCATATATATTTTTAGGGGTTTAAAAAAGGTTCACAAGGGGGTCACTTAGTGCAGCCCGGAAT
Organism: Saposhnikovia divaricata; assembly: GCA_036435485.1. Lineage (NCBI taxonomy): Eukaryota > Viridiplantae > Streptophyta > Magnoliopsida > Apiales > Apiaceae > Saposhnikovia > Saposhnikovia divaricata. Next base: position 56,627,583 of record CM071597.1, on the reverse strand, counting down.
CCAGAAACACAATTTACTTCTCCGGCCATAACTTAAAATCTATACATCACCTAGCCATGAACCTTACATTTCCAGAAACTACATTCAATTATCTTTCCAACAATATATGGTAGGACATAAGGGGACAACATTTGGGGGTTCAAAACCGTGTTACAAGACAGGTCAATGTTCCTGTAAAAACTCAGCAAGCATGTATCACTTAGATCAACAAATTTTCTCAATTCCACAACACAACCAACACTTAATTCACTTAGTTCATGCTTTATAAAACTCATGGAGATACATATACTATCCACAATCATAAAAATCACAATCACAACATCAAAACTCAAGATCCATGTCATCCATTACTTATACAACCAAGATTAACACATATATACATGGATCTACTACCAAACATCATAAACACTACATGGCCAAAAGGGTTTGTGATTTTTATACCTTCTTGAGCACCTAGGAGCCTTGGATAAGCCTTACAAAACTCAATAACACCTTGAATGGTCTCCTACAACCCTTACAATCCAAGATCTAAAAGAAAAATCAAACATGGTTACTATTCACCAAATCTTTAACAATTTATAACTTGAATTTGGATGGATGAAATGGCTTGAAACTCTTAACATACCTTGATTAGATGATGTAGAGGGCCTAGTAATTATATCTTGATTTATGAGTGATGGGAAATGGGGGAGGAAGAATTTTCTTCTTCCTTTTTCTATGTTGGCCGAGAGCTTTTTCTTCCAAGGGGGGGAGAGCTTTTGGTCTTTTTGATTTTTTGTGTTGTTGGTTGAAATAATTGATAAAGTTAGGGTTGGGTGATACATAATGTGTATGTATAGGCAAGGTACTAGCAAGGTATGGCTCCTTGTACTTCTTGTCTCCTCTTTTTGAAAAGCAAAGTAACTAGTTACTATTCCTCTTCCATTTGGTTAACTAGTTTGCTTATTCCTAACCACTTGGTTGCATGGGACTTGCATGCAATACTACTTCTTGTATCATTATTCTTCCACCAATGCTTGTCATTTAATCTTTAATTCATATCGTATCTTAATTAATCTCTCGTAATAATATTTTGTCGCGTAGAGATTTCCCCTATAAATCCTTAAGTACTTAATTGTGTAAATCCCTCGAATATCCATATTCCTCGTCATAATTCTTAATAAATCTTTTAATACTCTAATCATTCTCAAATCCCAAGTTTTATAAATCTTACTAACAATAAGACTCTTGCCTTCACAATCTTCCTTTTATCTTACATAGTGAATGCTACAACACAGTTTCTCAGACAATCAATTCTATTAATCAACAGGGATGACTAGAAAGGTTCCATATTGACAATGTCACAAGATATTAAATAAAAGGAAATATTACCAAAAATTAGGGTTCTTACAGCCTCCCCTCCTTAAAAGGATTCCGTCCCGGAATCAGGTTGAAAACAGTTGGGGGTGCTTTTCACGCATCACGCTTTCTAGTTCCCATGTTGATTCTTCGACATTCTGATTCCTCCACAAAACTCTCACTAATTTGACAACCTTGTTCCTCAGCACCTGTTCTTTTCTATCCATGATTTCTACGGGTTGCTCCACATATGTTAAGTCTGGTTGCAGATCCACTTGATCATGTTCTATCACATGTCGGAAGTCGGTATGGTAGGGTCGTAGCATGGACACATGGAACATATTATGTACTTGCTGTAAGCTCGGAGGTAAAGCAAATTCATAGGCTAACTTTCCAACTCGTTTCAAGATCTCAAAAGGTCCAATAAATCTCGGGCTTAGTTTTCCTTTCTTACCAAATCTCATCAATCCCTTCCACGGTGATACTTTTAACATCACAAACTCTCCTACCTCATATTCTTTGTCCTTGCGGGTCTGGTCCGCATACTTCTTCTGTCTGTCTTGGGCTGCTACCAGCCGTCCTCTTATGAGTTCGATAGTTTCTCTTGTCTGTTGGACCAGTTCAAGCCCTAAAATCTTCCGCTCTCCTACCTCTTCCCAACACGAGGGAGACCGACATCTTCATCCGTACAAAGCTTCATATGGGGGCATGCTTATACTCGCATGGTAACTGTTGTTGTAGGAAAATTCGATCAACGGCAAGTGGTCATCCCAACTTCCCTTGAAATCTATGGCACATACCCTCAACATGTCCTCGATGGTCTGGATGGTTCTCTCACTCTGTCCGCCTGTTTGGGGATGGTATGCACTACTCATGTTTAACTTGGTCCCCACACAATCCTGAAAACTTCTCCAGAACCTGGAGTTGAATCTCGGGTCTCTATCTGATACAATGCTCACAGGAACCCCATGCCTTACCACGATCTCCTTAGATATCTCATAAAGTTTGACCATTCGAAATAATGGGTCTCATAATAAAAAAAAAAAAAAACTAATGACTTTTACATACACTCGTCTGTACCGTAAAGACGTAATATTAATTCGAAATCTTCATTTAGTAATTCGTACATAACGTGATTGCAAAAATCTCTCATCCACCCATAACATTACTATTCGTCCAGGTTTCGAATATTCCCGAAAGTTAGGGTTAATGCAGTCTCCTCTCCTTAAAGGATTCTATCTTAAGAACCTAGGAAAAATAGTTGTGGATACAATTCCAACTTTACCCCTTCCAACTCTCAGGTTGACACTTCAACCCTTTTGTTCTCTCACCTTGGTCTCACCATCGCTTTAATGTTGTTTCTCAACGCATGCTCTCCTCGACCTGTATTCCTTATCGGTTGTTCTATGATTAAAATTTCTATCCCACTACTTACACGTTCCTCTTCTACCTTGCTCGTAGTATCCATGTTGAGTCCTTGTATCGTTGGCCCGTGAATGCTTTGTGGTCGTGTTTTGTAATCTGAGACAACGTCAATACGCACGGTATTCCTCATATTCCTTCGCTTGATTAGCAGGCATGTGTTGCCTCCCGTCAGCCGTTACCACTTGCTATGGATACTGTATAGTCTTCGTATATGTCGAACCAGTTCATCTACTATGTCCCTAGTTCCTTGACTTCGTCGTAACGCAAGAGAAGCGAACTTCTTCTTTCACAGCACGCTCTACCGGAGACGTCCTTACGTTCGCATGGCGATGATCGTGATAACAACATTCATTTTACGGATAAGTTTTTATTCTCGACTGCCCCGTGAAGCCTTAGGCACGACACTAAATATAATTTCGATCGTCTGGACAATTCTTCTTCCCTGTCCGTCAACCGCAGATCAAATTAGTACATACGCTCAATTTCTTTGTTAAATATACCCGAAAGCATCTTCAATATTCTAAGTTTAACCTTAAGTCTTTATCTGACGTGATCGCTGCAGAAGTTTCATATTGCACCACCATCTCTCCCGTATAATATTCGATAATCTTCTCAATGGAAAGTCTCTCGTAGGTAAATCACTTGGTCCAGCAATTATAAATCAACTAGGGCCATCTCTTGGCTCGGTCTTCGGTGACCTACTCATGAAATTCATTATAATTTTGTCCACGTTCAAGATTTTCTACGGGCGGAATTGATCCACTAGATCTCTATCATCTTGTTTTTGACATGTTGCGTTCATACTTAATAGTTTGCCAATACCATTCTTCATTTCAGTTTACCAAACATTCCTTTAATTCTCTGTACATCTTTGTCCTTCCCATAATTTGGTCATTTTCCTCTAACATTATTCTTTATTGTATATACTCTATTTTCTTGGTCAATACTGACTGAATTCCAATTTCGAACAATCCCTTCTATAGGTATCGGCCACCACACTGGCCTTTCCGGGGAAATAACAAATTTCTCCATTATAAAGTATAACTAACAACGAGGTTGTTACTAATCTCTCATATCATTCTTAAAACTTTATTCATTAATCCATAAAGGCTTCTGACTCATTAGTCCATTCAAAAGATACTTCCACAATTTTATAACGTTTATATTAATGTGAAATGCCAACTTTGGCACAGTACAGAGGTCGATCTTGAGTTGGTAAAACCTTCTCTTCAACCTTATCTTTGAAAAACAACTACTCATTTTAACTAGTCAACAATTCCTCCATTTCTGATAAGGGTATCAGTTCTCGATGGTATATGTAAGATGTAATATGCTCATCCTCCTTCACAACTTGCGCCAATCAGCCTGAGGCCTGCATGCGGCTGCGATTCCCAATAAACTTGATTAGGTGGTAATCTCGAAGGATCATTGGCATATCTCCATGCATCCATTCGCTATTAGGGGCCTGTTACGCTATATGTCTCTCTATGTGCATCAATCCCTTTAAGCTAAGTAAAGCTTCACATTCTTGCCACGATATTTCTTCCTTTCTCGTCCATCTCACTTCCATGTTAGTTTCCTCCAAGGATATGTTTTACATCGCAATCGATTTGCATTTCTTGGATCAGGAAAGGCTTGGTAACTCCAGAATTCATTAATATAACATCCTGATAACGGTTGGTAGGAGCGTGCTCCCAACCACCTCATCATTTCTTATAACTTTCCCCACACCAATATTAAAGGTCTTGTGGTATGCCCTGACATGTTATCTCTACTTCAATAATTACTCGGCACAACGCTCTGGCTGCACAATTACAACATTTGGTTTTTTTTTTTTTTGATCTCATATTGGTGTAACGGTTCACAATTGTACCTCCCGTTCACCTTAGAGTAATCACTTCGAAAGGAATGGTTTCAAAATAACAAGGTCCAATAGATAATCTCAATAAGAGTTCCACATTGGATGTTCCAAGAATGTTGATGGTTCCAAATACTAGGAGTCTCGATTTTCGGAGATGTAAGGATGGACAGAAAGAGTACAACAAGGTTTATTCCTTCAGGTCCTGATAATTCTGTAATATGATATCATAGAGAATGTTGCACGTGGGTAATGATTGTTGGATACAAAAGTCATAAAGACTGTCTTTATACAATTCTTACATCGGGTATATACTTTTCCTCCTGAATAATAAGAGGAAATCTAAAGTCGCGTTGGTGAAGGTCAGCCAGTAGAGAGCAATTCTACTCCATGACAATTAAAGAATGAAGTAGTTTGTCATTCAAGTAATCAATGGTTTTAAATGAATTCTCATTGTATTAATGAAAGAATAAAATATTAAAGTGATATAAAGTCTGATACGAAGATGAGTAAAATTCAAGTTGAATGGGCGACCTCACTAGGTCTCAATCAAATTATTTGCCAAAACTTTCATCATCATACTTTACCACATGCAAAAATGCATTGCGGAATTGCTGAATGAATTAAATTGTGAGTTGGACCAGTGAAACAATAACTAGTCCTTTCAAGAAACACTAGCAACTAGCTAGACAAAATTTGCTAGTTCACCTGTTTGAGACATCACCACTAGCTAGGACAATTAGCCAGGTGTTCTTTACAACATTACAATTTTGACTAGTTAGAACAATCAACTAGTCATTCCTATTGACATATTGACTAGCCAGTTTCAATTGGCTAGAACGGAATTTCAACATCGTAGCCACTGAAGAAACTTTAGGCTTCCCGGACAACGAATGAAAATAAGAAGTTTTTAAGTTTGAAAAAAAAAAAAAAACTATAAAATCTAAAGAGAATGTTCTAGGTATCGGAACAATCGATAACCTCTCACCAAATATTACTTACCAGCGAAACGGTCCACCCGAGGGTGCCTCCGTACACATGCTTTACCAGATCCGACAATAGAATTAAATTCGGAATACCAATCTCAAAATGATATCCTTACTATGATTCCAATGTACGATGTACGATCTCATCTTGAATAGAAGAAAAGAATTCATAAGGGATGTCTGGACATTAGATCATCCATGTCCTCAGTAATTTGTTGAATATTTATGAGCTCAACTGAAGAATGCAAGTATGAAAGAAGCAATCAAATATCGATATTCGTTAAGTAGTATTCGTCAATTAATTAAGGAAATATTTGTGGAACATTCCTTGGATAATTGAAAGAGAGTGTAAATAGTCCTGAGCAGAAATAATTATAAACTTCAAATAGAATGCTCGGGCTCAATTAAGATGCCTTGGATGAGTCCCGGTTTAGAGAAAGTATATCACTGGTGGTTATTCCATAAGTTTGAAGTAGAAAGCCAGGAGGGTTACCTGATATAAGCTAATCGAGGTAACACGGTTAGGGAACGGCTTAAAATGAAGTAGTGCACCAGCCAGTAGTTATCAAAATAAGTTAATAATCATCCGTGCATCTCATTATCACCACTATGAGGGTAACTCCCTCTCTTCGTCTTCGTAATACAAGACACCAACTAGTGCGTCTCTCAATCATCATCTTAAAGTCATTTATCGAGTTAGGGTTTCACCAATCTATTTGTCATTTCCGTGCTTTATCTTAAAGACCAAGCTTCACATCATTCCGGGGACACCTGCTAAGTTTATGGGGTCCTACTTCATGCCTTCCGTCATGAATCACAAGTGGCCAGTTCCCCCTGGGAACAGATCAAAGAGATCTCTCAGGGATCTCAGTGCAGTCCATAGGTTCAGTGGCGGGTGTGTGTATGTGAACATATACCAAAAATATTGAGGTCTACAATACGTATAAACGTAGTCCATGCTAACACCTCTCTCAAAGGATCCCACTCTAGACCCGCTGGTCTTTTCTTTTGGTAGGCTCTGAGATCACTGTATCGCTCGTTGCGACCATGCTCAACTTCTCTCGAGTCCCTTTGTTAATTCCACTTGTTTGTTCTCTAAGTTGAACTACCATGTTCTAGCGTCTGAATCATGCGTGGCATTATCTAGCACGCTCGTCTTATGATAACATCCTCGTATAACACATGTAAAATTCGCCATCAAGGGTAAAGGAATCCACAACGACATAGTGACCAACCTTCAGGTAAACCCGTTACTTATCGAGAATCGGGTCTTATAACCAAAGTAAAAGACTTTCATTACTCCAAGTACTAAGTACCCTTAATTACGTAGGGAAGTCCAAACTTCTTGATTCTTAAAATGCCGCCTCCTAAACTGTGGAGGAATATGGGCCACAAAATTTATGCCAGCCTACTCATCCGATCATATTGGCAATATCGCCTCTACCTTAGCTGCCCTCGAGATTTCGCTCTGCTTCCTATATCATTACCAATGATAGGTCATGTACGACTCTCAAATCTCTATTCATCATTCTGAAGGTTTCTTAGGGATTCTATCGACCCTAGTATAATACCTTCAGTAACACTCCAGTCCATTCTACTCACCGGTACCTCTTCCGGTAGTCCAATAATAAGTTCACTACGATCTCTTATGTCATTCTCCTACTTAGACTCAACTCTCAACACTCTCGTTTCTGAGTACTGTAACTTATCGCTCTGATACCATTTCTGTGACGCCCCCAAATCTGAGGTCAGAGATTCAGGTCGTCACGTCACCATCCAACCATATCATACCTGTATTAACTTTACAACTCAACAATACATCCATTCAGACCTCAATCTTACACACAAGCAAGTTAGAGTCTCAGAAACGATAATCAAAAGTGCCGCCAAATATTACAATTCGTTTGTACAAATCAGAGTCTTAGGCAATTCCACTTATACAACTATACTTGAAGACAAGTCTTACTATTACAGTTGAAAACCTATCAGACTTACTCTGTAGTATTTATCAGGAACTAAATCATCTCCGGGGTAAATCTTCTACTCCTCTTCTGCTGTTGCGGAGTTAACCGACCAAATTCTTCTCTTTCTGAAAAGTTTTTATAAAGCAAGAATGAGCTACATAATGCTCAGCAAGTTCTCCATTTTGTAGAATAATAATGGGGTTTATTTCGAAAACATTCCCAACTATATGGGTATATATCTCGGTTTCAAAACATAATTGGACAATGCATATGTCCGAGTTTGAATAAAACATCTATACTCACTAAGGAGCTTTAAGAATAACATATGAACCCTTTATAAGGTTCCCGTTTCAATATATCTCAAGTTTGAAAATATATACATATGAGTATATCATTTTCGGCAAAACACTCTACGATCAACATATTGTACAGGGAATATATCATTTCAAACCTCTTTCCTTCCTTAGCTTAGAAGGCTTCTCATACAAAAACATTTCATTCGTTGAAACAATTGCAAGAGTGCACTAACACTTGCCAATCTTTATAGAAAATCTTGCAGTTCTAGATACTGCACGATGTCAATATTTCCTCATCAAAAACAACACTATCAGCAACTTGGAACTTAGGCCCAAGAAGCAGTGTTTGAGTATTTTTCCAAAGTGGAGGATGGGACTTAAAGAAAACATAAAAACATGACAAGGATTGACGATGATCAGTCGCCACATCCAAGTCCAATAATCCGCGGGTCTTCTCTACCGGTAGAAGGATAGAAACTCCATCCGTAACTATCCCTCGGGTGAAAACTCCATCCGTAATCACCCTCGATGAAAACTCCATCCGTAATCATCCTTCGGCAACACCTGGGCCGGAATAATAAGTGATGGACCGCCTGGCTCACGGCCTCTTACACATCCCGGGAATCGCTCGTCAACGGTTCCCACACCGCCAGAGTCCCTTTTTCTTTTCTTTCAAAACTTGATTTTGATTGAAAACAGAGTAATTGAGGTCCGACATCAGTCGACCGATGATTCTTGAAATCATACAAGAAACAGAATCTGACCAGGGGTTTTCGAAAACGTTTTGAGTTCGAAAGAGTTCGAGTTCGAAGTATTTAAAAAGTATCTTGGATTAACTTTGTCTTTAAATCATGAACAGTAATTAATAAATAATATTTTAAGATTTAATATTAATAATTAATAAAATAATTATTCGGTAAAATAAACTCTTAATCCAAGATAGGGTTTCGAGTATTTACGAAGGTATAACGATAGTTATTTGAATATACGATACCACCCGAATGACCCTTCGGGTTTTCGCAATAAAGATACGATATAATAATATACCGCTCCCCGGTCAATAGTATATACGGACCGCTACGACCTCTATTGCTAGAGTCGTTGTCCGAAGAAAACATTTCAATCTAAGTTCAAGGGGTATAAGCATATATGTACTTGTTCAATCTCAATTGCATCAATACTTCGATAAACATGGCATTTGATATCATTTGAAAACTACAAACACAACAGTAAAAATCCTTGTATATGGATAAGTTTTGAAAAGTAAACTTGCCTTGGTTTGGTTGGGGTGGTCGAGCGGGCGAATTCGAACGATCTATACATAAACAATAATCGTTCGTTAGTACCTCAACAACTTCTCTCTAATTACGGGGTTTTAAGGGGGTACGAAATTAACTTAACGACTTCGTCTTATGACTCCCTAGCCCCACTACAGGTCCATGACATCACTCGTTTACGCTCGTCACTTACTCGACTTAATTTAGTTACCACGTTCGAACCATAACCACTAACCCTAGAATAATATTCCACTAATCGACATTTTTCCATTGCGCGAATTTTACTCTAGCATTTTTATAAAATCCAAAAATTCATATTTTAGTCCAATTCCTTTTGGGTGGTCTTCACCACTGCATTACTTACATTCTCAAATTTTTCCACGACCCCAAATAAATTTTAAGGTATTTAAACAAGGTTCACAAGGGGGTTACTTAATGCAGTCCATAGTCCAGAAACAAAATTCACTCCTCCGGCCATAACTAAAAATCCACACATCACATAGCTATGAATCTTACTTTTCCAGAAACTACATTCAATTATCTTTCCAACAATATAAGGTAGGACATCAGGGGACATCATTTGGGTATTCAAAATCGTGCTACAACACAGGTCAAAGTTCCTGGACAGATTCAGCAAGCTCAAATCACTTACATCAACCATTTTTCATACTTCCGTAACATAAACACCACTTAAAACACTTAGGTCATGATTCATAACACTCATGGAGATATATATCTTAACCATAATCATAAAAATCATAATCTCCACATCAAACTCAAGATCCATGCTATCCATTACATATACATTCAAGATAAGCCCTAAAATACATGGATCTACTTCCATATTATATGAACAACACTTATCCAAGGGTGGTTTGAGATTTCATACCTTCTTGAGCTCCTAGAGACCTGGTATAAACTTTACACAACTTAAAAACACCTTGGATGGTCTCCTACAACACTCACAATGCAAGATCTAAAAGATAAAAACTTATGTTAACCACTTCTCTCACTTTCAACAATTCATAACTCAAAAACTAATGGATGGAAAGCTTTGAAATTTTTACCATACCTCTATTATGATCCAAGGAAGCCTTAGGAAGGATGTAAATGAAGAAATCTTGGAGAGAAAAATCTCTCCCTCTCTCCCTATGCAGTTCGGCTGCTTGCTTGTTCAAGGGGGGGGAGTGTTTTTGTGTTTTGTTTTGTTGGAAATGAATAAAAGAAATGCAAGCATGCTAGGTATTGTTGTTAACAAGGATTAGTCCCATGTGCCAAGCCTATAGCCTAGGTTGCATCCATGCCCTAGTGTCCCCCTAGGTGCATCATCCAACATGCTAGTCCTTTGTCTTTTCTAACTAGCTAATTACATGTCATTTGCATTTAATTTCTTTCGTTGTAATATTATTCTCCCACCGATACTTGTTATTTAATCCTTATTTCGTATCGTAACTTAATTATTCTCTCGTAATAGTATTTCGTCGCGTAGAGATTTTCCCCTATAATTCCTTAAGTACTTATTGCGTAAATTCCTCGAATGACCATAATTCCTCGTCATAGTTCTTAATAAATCCTTTAATACGCTAACCATTCTCAAATTCCAATTTTCATAAATATTACTAACCGTAAGACTCTTGCCTTCATAATCTCTCTCTGTATATCTTACATCATAAATGTAACAACGCAGTTTCTCAGACAATCAATTCTATAAATCAACAGGGATGACTAGAAAGGTTCCATAACGACAATGTCACGAGATATTTAAATAAAAGGAAATATTACCAAAAATTAGGGTTCTTACATTCTCTACCGGTAGAAGGATAGAAACTACATCCGTAACTATCCCCGGGTGAAAACTACATCCGTAATCACCCTCGATGAAAACTACATCCGTAATCATCCTTCGGCAACACCTGGACCGGAATAATAATTGATGGACCGCCTCGCTCACGGCCGCTTACACATCCCGGGAATCGTTCGTCAACGGTTCCCACACCTGCCAGAGTCCCTTTTTCTTTTTCTTTTAAAAACTTGATTTTGATTGAAAACAGAGTAATTGAGGTCCGACATCAGTCGACCAATGATTCTTGAAATCATACAAGAAACAGAACCTGACCGGGGGATTTCGAAAATGTTTTGAGTTCGAAAGAGTTCGAGTTTGAAAGTATTAAATGTATCTTGGATTGACTTCGTCTTTAAAATAATGAACGATAATTAATAAATAATATTTTAAGATTTAATATTAATAATTAATAAAATAATTATTCGATAAAATAAACTTTTAATCCAAGATAGGGTTTCGAGTATTTACGAAGATATGAACATAATTACTTGAGTATACGATACTCCCCGAATGACCCTTCGGGTTTTCGCAATCTAGATACGGTATAATAATATACCGCTCCCCGGTCAATAGTATATACGGACCGCTACGACCTCTATTGCAAGAGTCGTTATCCGAAGAAAACATTTCAATCTAAGTTCAAGGGGTACAAACATATATGTACTTATACAATTTCAATTGCATCAATACTTCGATAAACATAGCATTTGATATGGTTGAAAACTACAAACACAACAGTGAAAGTCCTTGTATATGTATAAGTTTTGAAAAGTAAACTTGCCTTGGTTTGGTTGGGGTGGTCGAGCGTGCGGAGTCGAACGATCTATACATAAGCAATAACCGCTCGTTAGTACCTCAACAATATCTCTTTAATTAAGGGGTTTCAGGGGGTACGAAATTAAATTAATGACCTCGTCTTATGACACTCAAGCCCCACTATAGGTTCATGTCATCACTCGATTACGCTCGTCACTGTTTGCACTAAATCACGCAAGCGTACGTGGTCACAGGTAATATATGAATAAGTCGAGTTCATTCCCACAGAGATCTGGTTAAGGTTTTAATTCAGTTATTGTACCTATGCAACAATGTATGGTTATTACTCACTGCTAAGACAAATAACAAATTTGAGTTTTAATTAACTAAACTAACTAAGATGCAAATTATCAACTAAGAATTAACTAACTAACGATAATTAAAATCAAATTACTTACGCAATATGAACCATGGAATCCTAACTTCAATACAAACTTCATTTAGAGATCATGCCCTTTTATCAATACATGTGGTGGTTACGATAACTAATCGGACAACACGAAATAAGTATACGTTACCTTTCAGTACACGCACACCAATCTACACAATATTCACATAAGATAGAAATCATGCAGGCACCAATTATGCTTAGACCCTATATGTCTATAGAATTTGAAAACATAATGGTTGAAGATCAAGTATCCATAAGATTACATAAGGTAGTATGAGACGGTTAGAAACACACCACAAACATGAATAACATTCATGGACTTATGCTAGCATGGCAAGTTCTAAATCTAAAGATCCACTGTCGCTTCACTAAAGATTAACAAGATAGATGTTAGCTACGCATCTATATGAATTAAATACAACCTTGCAAGGATATCGCAAATTCACCACACATATATCAAGTTAAGCAATCAACATCTAAATTCCATAAGTAAATCCGTTAGAATCCCATGACAACGATTAGTTCATACTCGAACCTCTCGTCACCATGGGATCTGATGAAACCATGATAAAAATAAAGTATGAAAAGATACAAATAAAATTAAGTAATTGATATGTAATGGTGTGTGTTTTTTCTATCCCCCAAGATGTGTATTTATAGCCCCAAGTGTCCTCTTCTCCAAGTAATTGCCTTCTTTGAGTTGGAATAGAAGATTGGCAAATTCCATCTTTGAATGAAATAGAATTGTAAATTCCATGTATAAGTCTGATTCTGGAAGTTTCTGACCGTTCATGTGATTCCATAATGATTAGAATTAGCAAACAAAGCAATTTCCTTCTCAAAATCGGTTTCCAGCAGCATTCTGTCCGAGTCTGGCGGTGGCAGGCGCGGCCGCTCTCCATTTTAGTGTAAAACGGGCGCTCCCGCTCTCTCCAAAATCCTCTCAGCAATTCTACCAGCGCGGCCGCGCTCCAAAACAGTGCAAATCCGGCGCGCCCGCACTCTGCATTCTGCCAGAAATATTTTTATGCTCTAGAACATTCTCCAAGCTTCGCGTGGATAGCTTACGGGCCTCAAACGGACTTGTAGAACTCCATATATGGCCAAAACAACGTAGACTGCGCAACCTACCTGCAAATCCGAATTTCCTACAATTTGCTCATTTCTCTTCCGTTTTCTCTTCCGATTCTTTTGCCACTTCCCGTTCTTCAATTCTTGAATTATGAATCCTCATGGTAGCCTAGGAAAATTCACCACCCTTCATTCCAAAGCTCAATTTAAACTCCAAGACCAACTAAAATCAACAATCATAGCTGGCATTTTGCTAACATGCATAGCTCCACAAAACATATTAAAACACACAAATACTTGAGATACAAGCGATCAATTTAAGCCAAAATGAAGCAATCCAAGTGGATAAAAATCCACTTATCACACCCCCAAACTTAAACCGATGCTTTTCCTCAAGCATAAACATAAAAATCTATCTACACTAACTAGTACCACTTCCGTAGGTGATCACGGTTGCATTTGGCATATGCAACAAGCCCTTTAAACCCCTAGGCAGCCCTAGTGGACGAGTAAGGTCTCGTGAGGGCCTATAGTGAATGTACCCACAAAATCCAACTGACATAAACGACACAAACAATGCAATGCATGAATGCAACTAATATGAAAATGCAACAATCCCCTTCAAACTAACCAAAACCAACTAGCAAGCAAATATCTTAGAGAATGCAACTAAATCCAAATAAAGCTCGACCAAGTTCCCGTATACTAACAATACATGAACAGAAACGTGCGTGTGTGCAATGCTCATCAGAAATACTCCCAAAACTAGGTCAAAAATCATACATGCTCTTCGTCAAGACAATCACAGGTTTATAAATACAATAGACTGTAGACACTTCATAACCTAGGAACACCTCCATCCTTATCCAAGATAGACATAAATTCATGCTTTATTACTAACTACTACGACACATATATACAAGCATGCTTATTTAACCGTGCAATGGATGAGACCCCGAAAGGCTTATACAATAATACCCATGTAGCGAGCGTTAGGTTAGTGGATCCCAGACTAATAAAAGCCTTAGGTCACTAGGCACAAAGTCCCCACGAACTTAATTGCTCGAGTATTAAAGAGCTCACCCTAGTTAATTTTGCATATAAACAATCGACACTTTTGATTTTTTTCTTTCTTTTTTTTTCTCTGTTTTTCTGTTTTTCTTTTTTTTTTCCTATGCAATCTGGAATGAGAATTCTCAACTCCAACCCTAGACTACTCATATAAATATGAGCCGGCTACTAGCCATTTGACGCCTAGCCAACAACTAGAATGAAATCCCTGTTTTCCCCCAAACTTAGACTTTAGTGTTCTAGGCTATCAAGGGAATAACGAAAATTCTAAATATAATCAAGTGATTAAATCTCAAAACATCCAAACAAGCATGACCTCAACCTAGCCCAAAAGCACCCAATGAGATTGTGTAATTAGTTTTGTTTCCGAAACACATAAGTCAATTTCATAGAAACTATAAGTCAACCCTCTATTCATCATTACCACACTAAATTAGACACCTACCTACCAGTCAGAATTAGCAAGCTCTACGGGATCATGAAATTTGCATGCCATGCAAATGCAACTAATATGAACTCACATGGTATACAAAAAATAAAAACAGAATGTCCTATATGAAACAAACATAAATAATACGAACATATATGCATGAACTACTACTACTAATATGCAAAACATGAAATCCTACATGAACACAATGACTAACAATCACATATATATACACTACTTATCCCTCAAACCACCCCCAAACTTAAAATATTCAATGTCCGCATTGAATGGAAGTAAATACGAAGGAAAGTAGAAAACATACCAGTATACAACAATGCTTGGGTTGCCTCCCAAGAAGCGCTTCTTTAACGTCAATAGCTTGACGTTACTTCCAAGCCTCCATTAAGGATGATAATAGTTTGCCTGGTCCTCTCTTCGTGAGACTTCATCATCATCACGGAAACACACTCTGCCCCTTCTCCTCGCTTGGCCTATTCGTATAACAACTATGTCCTATTCCAATGCCTTCATCGGTTGACCCAAAATCTGTCAATTTGTAGAATAACACACACTCGCGGGCTTCTCTTGAATATAATGGAGGAGGGTAAATGTAAGTTGTTGAAACCTTTGGTTCCTCAAAGAGAACTTCCTCCATTGGCTCTAATGTGCTACCTCCATCTTCACACTTTGAGTCAAGTAGAAGACCTGCATCTTTCCCATGTTCTTCAGCCTCTTGGTACGCACATACCAATTTTTGAAATTTGTGTAGCTCATCAGTGTCTGTCCCAAATAGTGCCCTTTCCAAATCATCCACCATCCTAACATGATCAAATTCCTCACATGGCTTGCGAATGCTCACCTCACCTTGGAATTTGTCTTCCTCAATTAAGCATGCAGTACCTTGCTCCAAGTCACCGTTATTTTCTGGAATTGCATCTAGTATGAATTGTTGTTTCTCTTGTTCCACAGCACTCACAGCTCGAGCAACTAGAATCTCCAAAGATTTGATAGACTTCTCACTACTCTTTACAAGCATCCTAAGCTCCTCCATAGTACACTACAAGAAATCTGGCTATAGACGACACCCCTCAGACAACATCCATGGAAAAAAGTGTTGCCCGAAATGATCAGACAACTAGTATTTTCGTGCTCGAAAAAGTATTGTCTAATACTACATTCACACAATGGGCCAAAACCGTTGTGTGATAAATCTTACCAGACAAGCATTTCTTGACCAGGGGTGTTGTGTAAATGCATAAGTATTTTTAAGATTAGACAAGCGTTAGCAATTAAGTGTTATGTGAATGCCTGCAACACAATAACCCGGAAAACCGTTGTTGTATTCAGACAAGTGTTTTTAGGTCTGTTGTCTAAGTGTCAATCGTACAATATGTTATCCATAGTGTTGTGACAATGAACCAACACACAACATCTTTTAGAAATGTTATGTGAATGAAGCATAGACAATATTTCGTAAAAAGTATTGTTATAATAAGACAAGTGTTTCCAATTTGGTATTGTGTAATGATATTTAACATAAGTGTTTTAAATAGTGTTGTATGATAAAAAAAAGGTGGGAAAATCAAAATGGGGGGAATCAAATTTTAGAAAAAGTTGAAATGAGGGAAATTTGAAATTTTGGGTAGAGTTGAAAAGGGGGGAATTTAAATGGAGAGGAATTAAATTACAACAGTTTTTTCGGACTAAAACAGTTATAATATTCTGTTTCACACAACTGTTTTTGTCAGAAAACTAATTTGTGATAATTTATTATTATCCGGAAATTAAAGAAATTAATTCGAATTTAATAAAAAAATCTGAATTTCGAAGTTATTTATGCACCAAATATGATTATGGGTTTGGAAAGGTGATGATGAGAGCTTCGATTTGGTTATAAGAGCGTTTCAAACGGAGCCCGATAACGCCTCCAAATTCCAGTTTGATTTTGAAGAACGCGAAGAACATTCAAGAACTCAATTCAAAAATCAAACAGATTTTTGATCGTGTTATTGAACTCCAAACACACAATATACCAAATCGATCAGGAGAATATTAACTATAACATGGTACCATCAAAATACACAAATTATGAAGTTTTCGACTTTTACGGAAATCAAAGAACTAATTCGAATTTAATAAAAAACTCAGAAATTCGAAGTTATTTCTGCACCAAATCTGTTTATGGGGTTGGAAAGGGGGTGATGAGAGCTTCAATTTGGTTATAAGAGCGTTTTAAACAGAGCCCGATAACGTCTCCAAATTCCAGTTTGATTTTGAAGAACGCGAAGAACATTCAAGAACTCAATTCAAAAATCAAACAGATTTTTGATCGTGTTATTGAACTCCAAATTCAACACACAATATACCAAATCGATCAGGAGAATATTAACTATAACATGGTACCATCAAAACACACAAATTATGAAGTTTTGGACTTTTACGGAAATCAAAGAACTAATTCGAATTTAATAAAAAAATCAGAAATTCGAAGTTATTTCTGCACCAAATCTGTTTATGGGGTTGGAAAGGGGGTGATGAGAGCTTCAATTTGGTTATAAGAGCGTTTTAAACAGAGCCAGATAACGTCTCCAAATTCCAGTTTGATTTTGAAGAACGCGAAGAACATTCAAGAACTCAATTCAAAAATCAAACAGCTTTTTGATCATGTTATTTAACTCCAAATTCATCATATGATATATGAAATTGATCAGGAGAAAATAATCTACAACATGGAGGCATCAAATCACTCAAACAACTTCAATCGTAAAAATTCATGTTTTAACCATAATTAAATTTGAATTAATAACAAATAATTGATGATATCTACACTTGATTTGATTGTACAGGAATGAAGTATTGGTCGAGAGCTTCGATTAAACTATTTGTACGGCTCAATCGGATTTCGGTAACACATTCAAATTTTCGTTTAATACGAAGAACACAAAGAACACAACTCATTAATCAAAAACCCTAAACCCTAAACCAAAAACCGTAACCCCTAAATAATATTTAGTATATTTTTTAATGATCCAACCATACGGATGTTAATCAATAATTATTTTAGTGTGAGGAAAAAATAATCAAAAAATAAAAAGACGCGATTATATCACATCTTTTGAAAAATGAAGAATCGGGAACGAGAACTAGTTTAGGGATTAAAGTCAAATTACTAGTTGACCGCTAATTTACCTAATCAAAATAATTTATTGTTTTTTGAAAATTTTGGAATAACATTTAATAAGATTGATATTGACTCCCGTACAGTTCGATCTTTGAAATTCTATTTCAAAAAAATCGAATCAAGAATCGGGAACGAGAACTAGTTTAGGGGTTAAAGTCAAATTACTAGTTGACCGCTAATTTACCTAATCAAAATAATTTATTTTTTTTGAAAATTTTGGAATAACATTTAATAAGATTGATCTTGACTCCCATACAGTTCGATCTTTGAAATTCTATTTTAAAAAAATCGAATCAAGAATCAGGAACGAGACTTAGTTTAGGGGTTAAAGTCAAATTACTAGTTGACCGCTAATTTACCTAATCAAAATAATTTATTATTTTTTGAAATTTTTGGAATAACATTTAATAAGATTGATCTTGACTACCGTACAGTTCGATCTTTGAAATTCTATTTCAAAAAAATCGAATCAAGAATCGGGAACGAGAACTAGTTTAGGGGTTAAAGTCAAATTACTAGTTGACCGCTAATTTACCTAATCAAAATAATTTATTTTTTTTTGAAAATTTTGGAATAACATTTAATAAGATTGATCTTGACTCCCATACAGTTCGATCTTTGAAATTCTATTTTAAAAAAATCGAATCAAGAATCTGGAACGAGACTTAGTTTAGGGGTTAAAGTCAAATTACTAGTTGACCGCTAATTTTCCTAATCAAAATAATTTATTATTTTTTGAAATTTTTGGAATAACATTTAATAAGATTGATCTTGACTCCCGTACAGTTCGATCTTTGAAATTCTATTTAAAAAAATCGAATCAAGAATCGGGAACGAGAACTAGTTTAGGGGTTAAAGTCAAATTACTAGTTGACCGCTAATTTACCTAATCAAAATAATTTATTATTTTTTCAAATTTTTGGAATAACATTTAATAAGATTGATCTTGACTCCCGTACAATTCGACCTTCGAAATTTTATTTCAAAAAAATCGAATCAAGAATCAGGAACGAGAACTAGTTTAGGGGTTAAAGTCAAATTACTAGTTGACCGTTAATTTACCTAATCAAAATAATTTATTATTTTTTGAAATTTTTGGAATAACATTTAATAAAATTGATCTTGACTCTCGTACAGTTCAATCTTTTAATAATTAATTTATTTTCCCCCTTACGGAATTCTATTCCCACTTAAACAAATTTCATTTGCCCCCTTTAACAAATTCTATTTCCACTTAAACAAATTTCATTCCCCCCCTTTACCAAATTCTTTTCCCACTTAACCAAATTTCATTTCCCCCTCATTCATTCATTTTCACCCCTCAGATCCCCAATTCTCTCTCACCAAAACACAAAAAAACATCGATCCCCAATTCTCTCTTCCATCTCTCCTCTCTCTCAAGTCTCTCTCTCGATTCTCTCCCGAGTTCTTTTCTCTTCCGGCGGGTTCATCACTTTCGTGTGCTCAAATTAGTTACTACACATCATCAAACCATCTCTTTAATCTCTAATCGATTAATGGGGTTAATCTTAACTATGGGTTGGGTGAAATCAAATGGGATTCGATCGTATACTCAAATCGTCTCAATTGATTTCGAGTTTTGATGGGTGAAATCCACAATTCCAAGAAGGCCCAATATCTTTATCTTTGTAACATCTGTTAATATCACAGATGCTCAGTCAAACCCTCGTTGCTAAACAAACTGGGCCGGCTACAAGGCAAAGTTATCAGCAGGTAGTTATTACTGTACTTATTTTCAACTGTGCTTGTTTAAGTTGTTGCTTTACAAATTTCTACACTTGTATTTCCAGTTCTGCAATATGTCATTTCTAGTGTTTAGAATTTTGAATTAAAATATGCTCATTTGAATTGCATCTTCTGAACATTGAATGAGATTATATCCCTTCACAAAGAACATTGTTACAGAAACCTTGTTATTTTATTTTTTATTTTTCATTCTTTTGCTAAGTCAGAAACCTTGTTATTTCTCCCCAGTTTACTCTTTACAGTTAATTGAACTATTATCGATATTTCAAGATGATAGTTGTATGCAAATTTCAAATGGATGTTTGATTTTCTGTTTTTTTTTTCAATATATGGATGGTGAGGTCATTCTCCCTTGCGCCTATTGCTTGACGGGAGGTTTTCACTTTGCTGCAAGAGAGGGTAACACTAAGATGTGCAAGTTTTAACTAAAAGCTTTGAAGCTGGATGTCAACATAAAAGATAAATATGGTACTTTTTTATGCTATACTATTATGTTGTTTTTGTGTGGTTTAACTCTATCTATATAAGCATATGTTGAATGCTTTTTTTTCTGTTGTTTTTTTGTTATTTGAGATACTGTTTTTAATTTTAGTGACAGAAGTATTATCACTTGTCAAGTGTCAACAATGAGCTCTGTAAGAAGAGAAAATACGAAAGGGAACATGTACTAATTTTTGGTAATTGAACAGGGATTGTTCTTTTGTGCATGATAATTGGTCATTTGCAGTTCTTATATTCATTTTATGTTCAGTGTCATTAGACTGCATAGGAGTTGGTATTTAGAAGTACTCGTAAGTTATAACTGTAGTCACAAGTGGCATGCCTCACCACCAGCTGCTGAAGCCGGGGAAGTTCTCTGAGAAAATACTTCAGAATTGTACATTCATCATCTGCGTGCACTTGGCTCGGAACTTCATTGAGTTTAAAACTGTTTAGAAAATTGTATTCATATGTTTGAATGTCTGAAAATTGTATTCAAAAGTTCACTATATTAGGTAAGATATAGCTAAGTGTTAACAAGCAACATGAAGAATTACTTTTTCCAGCCTACATACTTCTTAGTGTGTTTTCCAGCCAACATCAAGTCCCCACCCCGCATTTCTTTGCCTTGTGTAAATATGTATTGTGTTTTTGATAGTATGTTTAGTTATGTAGTGTTTGTGATATTTTTGAGTGTGTTTTGTAGGCTGGTGTGGCTCAAGGATGTGAAATGGCTGTTGGGAATCTTATTTACACGGTAATGTTTGTGTTTATGTTTCGAGGTTGTTAATGGTTGTGAATTGAGGCTGTTAGTGTATAAGCGTTTGTTGAAATGGAAATTAATTTAGCTAAAAATTAGTAAGGTTATATTACGGACAATAGTGATCAAATGTACTAACTAATTTTGCTTAGAAATTATTGATTTGTATCAATTTGTATTACTATGCGATTTATGTGCGATTTGTCGAATATGTTCATTTGTCTTAACACTCATACATAAATGTGTGTATCCGTCCTTATGATGTACTAACTGTGGATTATTTTTATGTTCCATTTGTAGCGGGTAAGTTTGAAGATAATAAGATAAAATGGAGGGGAGATTCAGCTCTTGACGATGGAAAGGATGCTAAGGTGGATTCAGCTCTAGATAGTATGGTGAATTGTAATGACAGTTGTAGATTGTTGTAATAGAGAATATTGGTTGTAATAATATAGTATTTTTAAAGTTTTTTCATAATATTGTTTAGATTTATTTTTTTCGTACATAAACCATTGTCCAAATGCATTACACCAACATTGTTTATCATTTGAAACCATTGTGTTACTACTTTCAGACAACAGGTTTTTAAATAAAACACTTGTACATGTAAAAAACCTACAACGCTTTTCTGAAGAAAAATAATTGTCTTAAACAATTTCAAACACTACAACAATTGGGTGTAAAATCCTTAAAGTGTTGTCTTTATCAGTTTTTAACAAGAGGTCTTAAAGAACAAAGTCATGTATCTTTTGCACTTAAACAATAGGCTTTCTTTTAACAACCATTGTCTTTACTGCTTAATAACAACAATATATTCGTTAAAAAGTGTTGCGTTATCGGAGCTTTGACAAGAGGTTTCCAAAGAAGTGTTGTTGTTTCTGGGTATCAGACAACTCTTTTCAGGTGGCTTTTACTTGTCTTTCAACTCTCACACAACAGTTTGCTGTGTGTTATCTGAGGTGTGTATCAGACGACTTCTCAATAGTCAACAGTTTTTGGTACATTCAGACAACACGTTTTGAGTGTCGTCTAAAGCAAAAATCCTTGTAGTGGTAGGAACCTCATCTGACTGAAAAGTAGGAGTAGGTTGCTGATGTTGAAACTCTTCACTTCCAAAGAAATATATGTCATATCTGGAACATCTTGCTGGTACTGTTGAGGATGGTATGGAAAATATGGTTGTTCCTCATAAGTGACATATGGATCAACTCCTTCGTAGTAACAATATTGTGAGGGATCATGAACGCCCAAACACCGCTCACATTGATAAGGCATGGATGTCCTCGAATATGCCCACCATGGCAACTCCTCGCATGCCATCTTCAAAAACTCAAGTACCTGAAACACAACGAACTAAACAAGATAGTTAAAAAAAAAAATCCGAGTCAGTGAACTCTAACGACCACTATTGACAAGCACATAAACCAAAAATAAAACACCGATGATCCCCGGCAGCGGGGCCAAAAACTTGTTATCACAAAATCACGCAAGCGTACGTGGTCACAAGTAATATATGAATAAGTCGAGCTCGTTTCCAGAAACTACATTCAATTATCTTTCCAACAATATATGGTAGGACATCAGGGGACAACATTTGGGGGTTCAAAACCGTGTTACAAGACAGGTCAATGTTCCTGGAAAAACTCAGCAAGCATGTATCATTTAGATCAACCAATTTTCTCAATTCCACAACACAACCAACACTTAATTCACTTAGTTCATGCTTTATAACACTCATGGAGATACATATACTATCCACAATCATAAAAATCACAATCACAACATCAAAACTCAAGATCCATGTCATCCATTACTTATACAACCAAGATTAACACATATATACATGGATCTACTACCAAACATTATAAACACTACATGGCCAAAATGGTTTGTGATTTTTATACCTTCTTGAGCACCTAGGAGCCTTGTATAAGCCTTACAAAACTCAATAACACCTTGAATGGTCTCCTACAACCCTTACAATCCAAGATCTAAAAGAAAAATCAAACATGGTTACTATTCACCAAATCTTTAACAATTTATAACTTGAATTTGGATGGATGAAATGGCTTGAAACTCTTAACATACCTTGCTTAGATGATGTAGAGGGCCTAGTAATTATATCTTGATTTATGAGTGATGGGAAATGGGGGAGGAAGAATTTTCTTCTTCCTTTTTCTATGTTGGCCGAGAGCTTTTTCTTCCAAGGGGGGGAGAGCTTTTGCTCTTTTTGATTTTTTGTGTTGTTGGTTGAAATAATTGATAAAGTTAGGGTTGGGTGATACATAATGTGTATGTATAGGCAAGGTACTAGCAAGGTATGGCTCCTTGTACTTCTTGTCTCCTCTTTTTGAAAAGCAAAGTAACTAGTTACTATTCCTCTTCCATTTGGTTAACTAGTTTGCTTATTCCTAACCACTTGGTTGCATGGGACTTGCATGCAATACTACTTCTTGTATCATTATTCTTCCACCAATGCTTGTCATTTAATCTTTAATTCGTATCGTATCTTAATTAATCTCTCGTAATAATATTTTGTCGCGTAGAGATTTCCCCTATAAATCCTTAAGTACTTAATTGTGTAAATCCCTCGAATATCCATAATTCCTCGTCATAATTCTTAATAAATCTTTTAATACTCTAATCATTCTCAAATCCCAAGTTTTATAAATCTTACTAACAATAAGACTCTTGCCTTCACAATCTTCCTTTTATCTTACATAGTGAATGCTACAACACAGTTTCTCAGACAATCAATTCTATTAATCAACAGGGATGACTAGAAAGGTTCCATATTGACAATGTCACAAGATATTAAATAAAAGGAAATATTACCAAAAATTAGGGTTCTTACAATATCGCAGACTTCAATGTCAGAAATTCAGATGTAATCAAGGCAAAGAGAATCGAGCTAGGGCTAGAAGATGCTCCGGAGGACGCGCCTCCTGCCAATAATGAGGTTCCTCTCACTGCTACCTCTGATGTTGGATTAGATTCAGTACCTGAACAGGTAACACCTATCTCAGTCGTGCGACCTTCTTCTCCCAAGGACGCGTCCCCATCTTCTTCCAAGGACGTGCCCTGAGGTTCTAACGGCCTTCTTAAACCTTTTGAAATGTTGTTAGCTTTTAAGGTGCGAGTCCTTTGTAAAACCTTGTAATCTTTATGACTTCTGCTTTTGGTAACTAACCTATTTAAATACTGTTTTGAACTCCGGGTTATTCATTATGTCTTGTATTTATGCCTTGAGTTTTCTTGCATAATTTTATGCTTAGAACATGTGTTGCCTTGATATATCTTCAAACATTTTTGTAAACAACTAAGGGCACGCCCTGATAAAGGGTGTGGCCTTATTCTTATTCTTAACATGTGTTTACGATTTTCATGTTTAAAAAGTACACCCCAAATTTCATCTATATAAGTTTAGGGCGCACCTTGGAAGAAAAGGACGTGACTTCTTGATCAATTAACGTGAACTTTAAAGAATTCGAACAGCAAACAAACTTCTAAAAATTTGAGAAAATCTTCATTAATCTTCACATCAAGTCTTTATTTAACTCAAGTCTTGACAAAGCAAAGGAAGGCATACATATACTACCCCCAGCTAAGGAGAACAATTATTGAAAAGTGAAAGAACAAGCAAGTCTCGACTAGAACTAAGGAAGGCGTACATGTACTAACCCCCTAGACTAGGAGAACAATTATTGATACTAGTATATATCTTAAACATAAGCCTTCATATCATAAAATAGAGGGCCAAGGCCACACCCTACTGAAAATACTTCTTCAAATGCTCCGCATTCCATGCCCTTGGAATTGTGTTACTATCTAAGTCTTCTAAATGATATGTTCCTTCCTAAATAATTGATTTGATCTTGTAAGGACCTCTCCAATTTGGACCGAAAACTCCATGAGCTGCATTTCTTGTATTGGGCATAACCTTTTTAAGAACCAAGTCTCCTACCTTGAAAGGATGAGTATTCACCTTTCTGTTATAATATCTTGCAACCCTTTGATGATAGGTGCTAATATTAACTATGAATTACTCATTGTTTCTTCCAATAAATCAAGATGCATCCTTTGATTCACCATATTTGCTTCTTCGTCGTAGAAATCTCTCCGGAACAATCATGTTCTAATTTCTACAGGAACCATTGCTTCAAACCATAGGACAACATGAAGGGAGATTCACCCGTAGTGGTTCTTAGAGTCATGTTGTATGACCACAAAACCATAGGGAGCTCCTCAAGCCAATTCCCTTTGCTTTCTTCCAGCTTTGTTTTCGAAGTATGCTTTATGATCTTGTTGATAGCTTCCGTTTGCCCATTACTTTGTGGGTGATACACAGCAGTGAAATCCTTCTTTATTCCCAAGTCATCACACAGCTTCCGCAACTTATTGCTATCAAACTGCTTTCCATTATCTGATACCAGCTTATAAGGAATCCCAAATCTGCACACAATTGAGTTGAATACAAAATCCTTGATCTTCTTTACAGTGATGGTGGCAAAAGGCATGGCCTCCGCGCACTTGGTGAAATAGTCCACAGCTACTATAGCATATTTAACACCTCTATTGGCTTTCGGGAGCTCTCCAATGAGATCTATTCCCCACATAGCAAAAGGCCACAGACTCATCATAGAGGTCAAAGTAGTAATAGGACTTGTAGAATAGTTAGCAAACCTTTGACACTTATCACATGCCTTGACAAATTCATAGGCATCCTTCTTCAAAGTAGGCCAATAGTATCCCTGCCTTAAAACCTTCATTGCCAACGAACCACCCCCCGAGTGATTGCCACAAATTCTTTCATGCACTTCTCTAAGGATGTAATTGCAATCATCTCCATCAATGCACTTGAGGAGCGGTTGGTTGAAGCACCTTCTGTAGAGAATTCCATCATACTCAATTAACCTCGCTGCCTGGTAGCGGAGACGCCTTGCTTTAACCTTGTCATCTGGGAGAGTTCCTCCACGAATATATTTTTGAATTGGAGTCCAAGTAACTTATGGAATGGTCTCCACTCCTATGACTTCAACCTCTGGAATACTTAGAACTTCTTGAATCTGTAGAGGAACCGTTCCCAGCAACAGGGCATCCTTTTGACATCCCTGTTAGGAATAATTCATAACTTGTGATGTTAAGAATAGAATTTTGCTAATACTTCTTGTATATCCTGATCTTATAAAGGATTTAGCACTTTGTATAGGATATATGTGTTAGACAGTAATCTGTATAGTTTAGTCAGGAACAGTGCGTCAGAGACTACATGTCAGGAACAGTGTATCGGGGACTACATGTTAGGAACAGAGGAGCAGATCCTGATACAATAAGTCAGATCCTGATCAAATACTGATGGGATGATCAGATCCTGATGCAATGGGAAATCCTGATATCAGTCGTGTTACTGATGATGTCATTATGGATGCTACAGAAACTGGCAAGTGCTATAAAACAGGATCTTTGGTTTGGAAAACAAGCAAGAAGATATCGTGAAGGAAACGAATTCTCTATTGATGGAAACTATCAACTGGACGGCTGAACATTGTCATAGATAGAGTATAATTCTGTTATTAGTTGATAGGTAGCATTATAAATACTCTCTCTATATCATTGTAAAAAAAGAGTGAGTTCGTAAGATTTGTATTCGAGAGTTCGAAACAAACAGAGAGAGAGATTTGTATTGTCAATAGCTGCTAAAGGTATTGTACACCTTTGGTAGAGTTTGTATTTGATTATTTTAATACAAACAAAGTTTGATTCATTCGTTTATTCTTGTTCATATAATCAAGCAAAAATCAGGCACGATTATATAACTTGTATTCAACCCCCCCTTCTACAAGTTATTCGAGTTAATAATTGGTATCAGAGTAGGTTGATTTCGAATAATCATAAAGATCTACAATCATGTCTGGTTACAAGGATGGTAATACTAAGATCCCTATGCTCAAGAGAAACGAATATACTCTGTGGGAAGTGAAGATGTTGCATCACCTGGAAGCAACAGATCCTGATTATCTTGACAGAATCAGAGATGGGCCTTTTGTTCCAATAAGGCTTGTTCCTCAAGCAACTGTCGAAGGAAAAGTTGTTCCAGAACATACAGCAGAGAAGCCTAAATCTGAATGGACAGATAAGGAAAAGGATAACGTTCTTAAGGATGCTAAAGTGAGAAATATACTATTCAACAGTCTTGATTCTGTTCTCACTAACTATGTTCTCTCTTGTAAAACTGCTAAGGAGATATAGGACAATTTAAAGGTTCACTGTGAAGGAACGAAACCTGTCAGGAAGAATATGAGGACGCTTCTCATACAACAGTATGAGTACTTTGAATCCAAGTCTGGTGAGTCACTTACTGACACCTTTGATAGGTTTACTAAACTCATCAATGAGATGGCCATGCATGGTAAATATTATGACTTGGAGGATATGAATACGAAGTTCATGAAAGCTCTTCCTAATTTCTACAATGAGAAGATATCTGCAATTGAGGAAGCTAATGATCTTGATGAGATATCATTAGAAGCAGTTTATGGAAAATTGAGAGCTTATGAACTTGACAGGCAGCAGAAAAAGAGCAGGAGTGAAGGAAAGATGAAAACTGTTGCACTCACTGCTCAATCTGAATCAAAGAAGCTTCCAGAAGAAAAGTCTGAATCTACTAAAAGAGACTTGAGGAAGAAGAAGAGCAAAGAAAGTTCTGAGTCAGAGACTGAAGATATAGACTCTGAAGATAATGATTCTGAATCAGAGATGCAAGAACTCTTTGCTATGTTTGCTAAAGCTTTCAAGAAAGGAAGATTCAACAGGAGAAGATTTAGCAAAGGCACTTTTCAGAAGAAAGAGGAGAAGAAGAATGACAAAGGCAAGAGTACAATTATCAAGCTTGATAAAGCCAAGATCAAGTGCTTTAACTGCAGTGAGCTTGGACACTTTGCACTCATGGTCACACAGAAGGATTGGGCAGACTCCAGTGATTCTGAAGATGAATTGGATTATGACAACATTGCATTGATGGCAAGTGCTTCAGACAAGCCTAGATCTCCAAAGAAAACTTCTTCATCTTCTGTTAAGGTATCACTTCACTCTTTTGATTCGTTTTATAGCTTAGATTCTGATGATATTAGATCTATTCATGTTGAGTTTAAGAATCTTATGACTAATTTCAAAATTCTTGCTAGTGAAAAAGATGAACTCAAGGCTAAGAATGATGAATTAGTTAGTAGAAATAATTTTCTTGAATCTGAGTTAATTCAAATGGAAGAATATAAGTTAAGTTCTGATAAAGCTAAGCATGATTATGGTGTTATTCTTGAGGCTTATGACTATGTCAGAAAAGAACTAGAGGAAGAGAGGGATGTAATTAAAACCATTAACAATTCTGGCAAAAAGACTCAAGAAATCATTGAAAATCAAATTCTGGGTAAAGTTAATGGTTTAGGTTTTGATAAGGCTAGGCAAGAAGATACACTAGCTATTGTCAATGATGATAGTAAAACTGAAGCTAGCACATCTAAGTATGAAGGTAAGAAGATAGTTTCTGAACCTAAACATGTTAAATTTGTTGATTCTAAAGGTACCCCAGTTGTGCACAAAAGAATTAACAATAGCAATTTAGATGAGAGAGTGTTAGAAAAACCTAAGAATGTCAACATAGGTTTTCTGTCTAAGTCTCAGTTGAAACAGAGACTAGAAAGTATTTCAGAGTCTAGCAAGATTAGAAGAAATAGGAATGGAAAAGAAGGTATTAACAAAGAGAATAATTACAAGAATGTACCTGATCCACCTAGGAAGAAATGCTATAAATGTGGAAATCATAATCATTTAGCCCTAGACTGCAATCAAAAACCTTCTTGGAAAACTTAGTCCAGATTCCCCAAGACTCAGAGAATTCAGTACCAACCACAAGAACCCTGTTATCATTGTGGTAGTTTACTTCATTCCATTTATATGTGTAAGGAATATCATGAACTGTATTATGACTATTATTCTCTGAAATCTGAAACTCCTAGTCACAAACAGTTTGTGAAATCTAAGTCTAAGGTTGACTCTGCAACAGGTAAATCAAAAGCAAAATCTTCAAAGCCTGTTGGTTCAAAAGTTAGTAAGAAAGGATCCAATCAAAGTTGGGTCCTAAAAAATTCTAACTAGCTACTTTTTGTTTGCAGGGCACTGGAAAGAAGCATTCAATTATCTTGGACAGTGGATGCTCTGGACATATGACTGGAAAGAAGTCCCTGCTTACAAAGTTTGAGAGGAAAGCTGGCCCAGTAATATCCTTTGGAGATGGCAACAAAGGAGAAACTCTGGGATATGGTTCAATTATTTTGGGGAATGTCATCATAGAAGATGTAGCACTGGTTGAAGGATTGAAACACACACTTTTAAGCATAAGTCAACTGGGTGATAAGGGTTACCAATCAATCTTTGATAGTAAGAGATGCAAAATCTTGAATATGAAGAATGGAGACATTGTTCTGACTGGTCAGAGACATGGTAACATATATGAAGCTAGCTTGAGTGACACATCTAAAGGAACTGTCAGATGTCTTTACAGCAAGGCATCCAATGATGAAAGCTGGAACTGGCACAAGAAGCTCTCACATATTAATTTCAAGAAGCTTAATCAACTTGGTAATCATCATCTGGTGAGAGGCCTACCTCAGGCAAACTATGTGCAAGATGGACTTTGTGATGCTTGTCAGCTTGGTAAACAAAGAAGAACCACTTTCAAGAGCAAGACAGAAAATTCAATTACTGAACCATTTCACATTGTGCATCTTGATTTATTTGGTCCAGTAAACATTATGTCTATCAATAAGAAAAGATATGCTCTAGTTACAGTGGATGACTACACAAGGTTCACATGGGTATTCTTTCTACACAACAAGGATGAAGCTCCTCAGCAAATCATTTAACTTGTCAAGAATATTCAAAATAGCTCTGAGTACAAGGTCAAAGTGCTCAGAAGTGACAATGGTACAGAATTTAAGAATTCTACAATGGAGGAGTATTGTGCAGACAGTGGAATTACTCAACAGTTTTCTGCACCTGGAACACCTCAGCAGAATGGTGTAGTAGAAAGAAAGAACAGAACTCTCATAGAGGCAGCAAGAACCATGCTTGCAGATGCAAAGCTTCCAACCTATTTCTGGGCAGAAGCTATCGACACTGCATGTTTCACTCAAAACTGTACCTTGGTAAATGGTCATGGTAAGACTCCCTATGAGATGATCAAAGGAAAGAAACCAAGTGTGAAATACTTTCACATCTTTGGATGCAAATGCTATGTCCTCAAAGTTCATCCAGAACAACTTGGGAAATTTGAAGCCAAATCGGATGAAGCAATCTTTCTAGGATATTCAGCATCAAAGACCTTCAAAGTATACAATCTCAGAACTCACATTGTTATGGAATCAATTCACGTTGCATTTGATGATAAGAAGTTTGGAATTTTGCAAACTGATGAAAATCATGACAATTTGGAATTTGAAAATCTTAAGTATTCTGAGATTCCCTCCATCGATGATGAAGGTTCTGCAGAGGAAATCTCTATTGCTTCTCAAAGGAATGCTACTATTGAGGGGGAGCAATTCAATCAATGAGAACACAGGACTGGTCAGGATCAGACTGGTCGTTCAGAGTCTACTTCATCAGGAACTGATCCTTCAGAGTCTAATGAAGGAAGATCAGAAACTAGCAGCAGTATTAAATCCACTGATTCTACTGATCAAGGGGGAGCTTTTGAAGGAAATGAGTACTCTTCTACAAGAAATACCACTAACTTAGAGGGAGAGTCTAGCAGGAACCTACCACCTGTTAGAAAATGGACAAAGGATCATACTGAGGATTTGATTATTGGTGATCCAAATAGTGGTGTTCGAACTAGAAGATCAATTCAAAATGAATGCTTGTACAGTTGTTTTCTCTCAAAGAATGAACCTAAGAAGGTTGAAGAAGCCTTACAGGATCCTGATTGGGTAATAGCAATGCAGGAAGAATTGAATGAGTTTGAGAGGAACAAAGTTTGGAAACTGGTACCAAGACCTAAAGATAGATCTATTGTTGGTGCTAAATGGGTTTTCAGATACAAGCTAGATGAATCTGGTATGATTGTAAGAAACAAAGCAAGATTGGTGGCCAAGGGTTATTCTCAGGAAGAAGGAATTGACTATGATGAAACCTTTGCACCTGTAGCAAGATTGGAAGCAATCAGGATGTTTCTTGCATTTGCAGCTCATTCAAAATTCAAGGTATACCAAATGGATGTAAAGATTGCTTTTCTAAATGGCAAGCTTGATGAGGAAGTGTATGTGGAACAACCACCTGGTTTTGTTGATCCAAAGTTTCCAAATCATGTCTACAAACTTGACAAGGCACTCTATGGACTGAAGCAGGCACCAAGAGCATGGTATGAGACTTTGTCTAAATTTCT
Organism: Saposhnikovia divaricata; assembly: GCA_036435485.1. Lineage (NCBI taxonomy): Eukaryota > Viridiplantae > Streptophyta > Magnoliopsida > Apiales > Apiaceae > Saposhnikovia > Saposhnikovia divaricata. Next base: position 56,596,191 of record CM071597.1, on the reverse strand, counting down.
TCTTGAAAATGGCTTCACAAGAGGTACAATTGACAAAACTCTATTCTTTAGAAAGATAAAAGGTAATTTGCTTTTAGTTCAAGTTTATGTTGATGATATTATATTTGGTTCTACTAATGAAAAGTTATGTGCTAAGTTTAACAAGCTTATGCAGTCTAAGTATCAGATGAGCATGATGGGTGAACTAAATTATTTTTTAGGCTTGCAAGTCAAATAGACTGAGACTGGTATTTTCATTAATCAGTCAAAGTATATCAAAGATCTTTTAAAAAGGTTTGACTTTCAAAATTGCGCAATTGCAAAGACACCCATGGCAACAGCCACTAAGCTAGACTCTGATCCTAAGGGAAAGAGTGTTGATAACACTAGCTATAGAGGCATGATAGGTTCACTGTTATATCTAACTACAAGTAGACCAGATATAATGTTCTCTACCTGTTTATGTGCTAGATTCCAAAGTGATCCTAAGGAATCTCATTTAATTGCTGTGAAGAGAATTTTTAGATATCTCAAAGGAACTCCAAATCTTGGTTTGTGGTATCCAAGAGAATCTGATTTCTCTCTAATTGGCTATTCAGACTCTGATTATGCAGGGTGTAAAATAGACAGGAAAAGCACTACAGGTACATGTCAATTCTTGGGAAACAGATTGATTTCTTGGGCAAGCAAGAAGCAGCAATCAGTTTCAACCTCAATTGCAGAAGCTGAATACATTGCAGCAGGCAGTTGTTGTGCTCAACTCCTTTGGATAAGAAATCAGTTGATGGATTATGGTATGACACTTAGTAATATTCCTATGTTTTGTGATAATACTAGTGCTATCAAAATTGCAGAAAATCCAGTTCAACATTCAAGGACTAAGCACATTGATGTCAGGTATCATTTTATTAGAGAACATATTGAAAATGGTACTGTGGAACTTCATTTTGTTCCTACTGACAAACAGCTTGCAGATATTCTAACTAAACCACTTGATGAGGCTACATTCATTAGATTGGTTAGTGAGTTAGGAATGTTAAATTTTTAGATCTTTAACATCTGCACAAGTAGCAAGGTATGTTATTTCAGCTTATAGACTTGATATTTTGTCAGGATCTATACTTGATGGTTAAATGCTTAAGCTGTAACACTTTACTTTGATAAATTACAATATGATAGACTTGTTAATAAACATCAGGATTGCTATCAGTATGCTGACGTCATCAGTATTGACATCAGGATTGTATCGTCAGTATCAGGATTGTGAAATTTGTGTGTCTTACTGTTTCAAATTCTGAAGTTCATGTTATTTAGTGGTTCAATTCTGAGTTTTGTTAAGTCTATGTTAGCAAGTGTTATTACATGCATACTGATAATTTATGTCATTATTCATGTGAGTCAATAAACAACGATAGACAAGTAGATATTAAAAAAACTTGTATCTTCATTAATCAAAAGCATTACATACATGAAAATGAAATACAATTCTTCTTTTGTCTAACACCTACTGATAATTCTGTTCTTGTCTAAAGTTGTTGCTACTTCAATTCTCAACAATCGACTTCAGGACAAGGAGCATCTCAAGAATGAATTCCTTGTCTGGGCGACTTGAATGAAAGCATCTGACTCATCTTCAAGCTTATTGAAGAAGATGAATAGCATCTCCATCAAGATCAATCTCAGACTCTTCACCAAATTCTTCATCCTCAAGGAGTGAAGAGATTAGAGGAGGATTGTATCCAACTGGTAGATGTTTTAGAGGAGATTTGTGGAAATCATCTGGGTTAAGATCAACCATATCTGACTTGATAAGAAAAGTCATTTCTTCTAAGAGATAGTTCACTTGCTCATGATCATCAAGAGCAAAGAACTTCTCAGTGGTAATGAACCAAAAGCTAGGGTTCATATGAAGATTTGGGTTGAAAGCCATGATGGAAAGAGAAAAGAATGAAAAGGTTTTGGAGAATGGCATAAGGCGTCGGTTTCTTTTATAGAAAGACGTGGAAAGCTGAACAGTCATTTGGGAGATATCAATGCATTCAGTCATAATTATGTGTGACTATATTTCTTGTATTTTCAAGAAATATTGAATGAATTTAACCAATTGATTTTGTTATTTCTTATACAGGTAAAAGAATATGCCACTTGGAAACTCCATTTAGTCTCTGGAATCAAGATGATATTGATCAGGAATACGAGTGTGTTTACATCAGGATTAGTAATTCTTTTTATTCAGAAATCACATTGAATCGTGTGATTATCCTGATGAAAAGATCACATCAGGAAAAGGAAGCTGATCAGTATTGATTTTTATCTTGATTTTACCTTGACTTATTTACTTGAAATTATTTTTGGATTTTATTTTCCAAAAGTCATAGGTAACTGCATTTTTCAGGGACTGACACCTGTCAACCTACGTGTCAACGTGGGATAATGGGTCTGAAGGATTTTGAAATATAAGTATTTTGACACTCTAATCGTGTAATTTCTTTCTCTAATTTCACTCTCTAAAGCAAAAACACTCTCGAGTTCTCAAAATCACTAATCAATTTCAAAGATTTCTTAAGTTCTTTTCAGATCAAAATGGCAACTCAAAGAAGACTACCCAAATCAGTAGCTTTCAAGCTTGGTGACTTTGATTTTATGATGAATAATCATGTTGCAGCTATCACCAACAAAGAAGGGGTGTCAACTGATTTTCACCCGATAATGGACTTTTTGGCGAAAGGACCATTAAGTTATGCCTTGACAGCATCTCCACAAATTAATCAAGTAGCTGTTTCACAAGCTTGGGAGAATGCTGAGGTAATTGATTCTACTCAGAGTCAATCAGGTAAAATTGTTCTAAACTTAGGACAAGACTCATTTGATCTTACTGAATCTGTTGTTAATTCAGTACTTTGCTTACCAGTTAGTACAAATTTTGAGAATGTACCATCTGATGATGATGTGAGAACTATGTTATCTAAATTAGGTTATGATGGACCTCTAGATAACATGAGCCAGTTAAATAGATCTTTTCTTAGGAAAGAATGGTTTTTTTTCTTTGATCAAATTGCTAAATGTTTTACTGGTAAATGTAGTTCTTTTCAACAAATTACTGTTGTTACATCATATATTGCATATGCCTTGCTTTATAACAGAGTAATTAATTTTGCTCACATTATCTTAAGTCAGATGTGTATTAAACTTGGGTCAAGAGATCATGACAGGAATATGGTTTATTATCACAGATTCATGCAACTGTTTATTAACCATTTCATTCCTGATGTTGAAGCTAGATTTGGTAGAAAGTATTGTGTTTCTTCTTATGTACAGCAAAAGAGAATTTTCTCTGACATTACAAAGAAGGACAGTGAAAAGAATCTAGATGAAATACCTGCGTTACACTATCCAAATCATGTTCAGGTAATTCTAAGAACTCATCTTCCTACTATCTATAATTCTTCTTTTTTTTGGTGGTGAAATGACTCAGGAATCTCAATTGGAGGAGAACCCCCCTGTGTCTACCCAAGTAGCCAAAAACATTACAGTCTCTGAAACAATTCTAGAACCAAATTTTGATCCACAGCCTATTGTTTTAAAGAAGCCAACCTCTGGTGTTTCTCAAAAGACATCAGTTGTAAGGAAGAGAAGATTTGTTATTTCAAGTAGTAGTTCTAGTGAAGATGATGATAATATATCTCTTACTGAGAGAGCGGAATTGAAGGCCGAAATTCAACTTTCTAAGCTAGGACAAAGAGATGGAACACCTAGTCACAGCCAGGCTGCAGTCTCTCAAAAGGCTGTAGTTCTAAAAAGGGAAAATAGTTACTGGATAGTGTCTCTCAAAAGATTGTGTCTATTGAAAAAGGATCTCATCCCAAGATCACTTCTGTGTCTACACCTCTTGAGTCTTCTCAAGACAAATCTGTTGCTCAATATACTAGGAGAACAAGGAGAAAGATTCATTTGTCACCTACACACACAGTGTCAAGTCCAACTAACATTATGCAGGTCTCTACAAATAATGCTATATCCATGTCAGTATCTAGCAAGAGAGATCTGGATCTTGATTCTTCATGGGAAACTACATTGACATACAGACTGGCTATGGAACTTATTTCTCTGAAAGTGAAGCTTTCCAGGCCTGTTCTAGATTTTTTGATTGAAAGAGTTCCTAAACTTTCATTTCCTGAAGAATATGGACTGTTACATCCAAGGCTTGATTTAATGAAGACATACTTCTATGTATCAGTCAGAAAGGAGTTACACAAGAAATTTGGACTTCCTAAGCATGTTGCACTTCAATCACTTCATGCATATCTATTTGACAAGGATGTCATTGTTGAAGATGCTTTAGCTCAAGGTGAATAAGAGGAGGTAGTTGATAGAGGGAAGCAGTCAACAGAAGATACTATTGCACCAGTGGTGAATAGTAGAATAGATCATATCACAGTCCCTGCAACACAAGAACCATCTAGTCGGAGGTTGGATGACTCAGGAACTGTGATTGATGATGCTGAAAGGTCTTTTGTGATGACTGAAATTGCAAGTGAGAAACCCTATGATATGGGAGGAATGACTTGATTGATTTTTCTGAAGATCAAACCAATATTGTTCTTTCAGAGTCTATCCACCTTGAGGGTGTGTCTCAGCAACCAACACTTAAGGACGGTGGCATATTAGCGATGGTGTATAATGAAGTATTACTGAAGACATCAGAGTCTAGTGTAAAACCTGAAAGTGCTTTACTGGAGCCTGTAGTTTCTGGAAAGAAAGTAGATGTTTGTAAGGGTTCAAAGACTATAGCAGCTCACTCCTTGGAGAAAACCTCAAGCCCCATGCCATATGAGGAACCCTCTCTTCATGTGAGTTCAGGTATAAAAACTTCTTCTAACCCCTATTTTTCGGTAGGTCATGAGAGCACTTATCCAAATTTGAGTGATACACTTGAAAAGATGGATATAGATCCACACACAGAGAGGCTGGCTCCTGACCAAGCAAAAGGAGAGGTAGAAAGAGTGTTGACTTTAGATAGTCAAAGTGAGAATGAGGGTATGGATGATCAACTCCATAGTGAGGGAAAGAAAATTAGGAAACCACCATCGTTTGATTTCTGGGATCAGGTTTTTCCTGAATCTTGGTCTAAAAATCTTGGTATGGATGCTGGTACTTATTTTTTTTTATCAAGATGTATGAGAAGCATGACTTAGCACATCACAATGCAAAGCCAGAAGTTAAAGCTCAGAAACAGAAAGAAAGGCTTGCAGAGATCATTAACAGAAGAGGTGAAAGGCTAAGATAAACTTCTACTCAACCAGTACCAGAAGAAATTCCTAATGATCCTAGTATTCCTTTGTTTGTACTTCCAATTTCAGCTAGAATTGCGACATCAACAATATCTGATCAATCTAAGGAGGAGTCAGGATTTGTAGATATTAGTACAGAAAATACTGGTGAAGGACAGGATGATCTTACTTCAGCTCCAGATCAGAAAAATGAAGATGTTTGTACTTCTACTCAAGTATTATTACTTGAATATCGTTCTCAACAGGCAACTTCTTCTATAAGACTTGAAAATAATATTCTTTCTGCATCTGAATCTGAAGATACAACAAGCACTTCCAACATTGAAGTCAATTCTAAAATTCTTAAGGACATTCAGAAATCTCAAAATGATATTCAATCGAGACTTCAAATAACCAAGTCACTATCATGGACAATCAAGCAGTTCTGATGAATCTCATTTGTTCTATTACCGAATCTCTTGGAATTCATGTTGCTGATGTCAAAAAGGGGGAGATAAAGACAATTCAGAAACAACAACAACAACAGACTGGGGGAGATAAACAGACTGGGAACAGAAACAAGGGTGACAAAGTTGGTAAATTTCATCATGGAAGTGGTAAAGGAAAAGAAGCATCAAATAGTTGAATTCTTTCTTCTAAGTGCTAGATACATGTCTACATCTGAAGAAGAAGGTACTTAACTTCATGATCTTGAATTCATAAATTCTATTCTGGTTGTATTGTTATATGTTTTGACATCTACAACTTAGATTTATGCTTCAGATTCTAAAGCATAAATAAGGGGAGATTGTTAGGAATAATTCATAAGTTGTGATGTTAAGAATAGAATTTTGCTAATACTTCTTGTATATCCTGATCTTATAAAGGATTTAGCACTTTGTATAGGATATATGTGTTAGACAGTAATCTGTAGAGTTTAGTCAGGAACAGTGCGTCAGAGACTACATGTCAGGAACAGTGTATCGGGGACTACATGTCAGGAACAGAGGAGCAGATCCTGATACAGTAAGTCAGATCCTGATCAAATACTGATGGGATGATCAGATCCTGATGCAATGGGAAATCCTGATATCAGTCGTGTTACTGATGATGTCATTATGGATGCTACAGAAACTGGCAAGTGCTATAAAACAGGATCTTTGGTTTGGAAAACAAGCAAGAAGATATCGTGAAGGAAACGAATTCTCTATTGATGGAAACTATCAACTGGACGGCAGAACATTGTCATAGATAGATTATAATTCTGTTATTAGTTGATAGGTAGCATTATAAATACTCTCTCTATATCATTGTAAAAAAAGAGTGAGTTCGTAAGATTTGTATTCGAGAGTTCGAAACAAACAGAGAGAGAGATTTGTATTGTCAGCAGCTGCTAAAGGTATTGTACACCTTTGGTAGAGTTTGTATTTGATTATTTTAATACAAACAAAGTTTGATTCATTCGTTTATTCTTGTTCATATAATCAATCAAAAATCAGACACGATTATATAACTTGTATTCAACCCCCCCCTTCTACAAGTTATTCGAGTTAACAATCCCAATGCCACAAAATCTGCACTACAATTCTCATCAGGAGGGATGCATTCCAGCCTTACTTCACGAAACTTCTGAATCAACCGTTGAGCACACTTCATGTAAAGTTCCGTCCTTGGACTTCTGTACTGAAATCCACCCTTAATCTCCCTTACCACTAATTCAGAATCAATTAATGTGATCAGATTTGCTACTTTCGTCTCTAAATCTATCTTCAACCCATTAATCAAGGCTTCATACTCCGGAACATTGTTAGTTGCTTCAAACTTGAAGTGAATAGCACTCATAAATTGACTTCTTCAGGAGTAACCAAGATTATACCAGCTCCTCCACTATTAACAACTCCATCAACATGCAACTTCCACCAAGGTTGGGGAACTTCTTCCAGATGGTGCACCCTCTGAACAGGAATGTTAGGTTCCACCAACTCAAGGGATTCCTCTTATGTTTCTGAATCAAACTTCTAGATGAAATCAGCCAATGCTTGACCCTTGATTGATGTCCTTGGAGTATACTCTAAGTCAAACTGCCCCAGCTCGATTTCCCACTTCAACATTCTTCTAGAGGCTTTCGGTATATGAAGGATAGTCCTTAATGGATACGCAGTCCCGACTTAAATTTTATGATCTTGGAAGTAGGGACGTAGCTTTCTAGCCGCCAATACTAAGACATAAACTAACTTTTCCATGATTGTATACCGTGTTTTCGCATCGAGTAAACGCTTACTCACATAATATACTAGAGATTGATGATCAACTTCCTCTCTCAATAATACCACATTGATAGAGTATTCTGAAACTGCCAAGTATAAAACCAAGGTTTCTCCCTCCACAGGCTTTTCCAAAAGTGGTGGATTCCCTAGTTGTTCTTTGATCTTCTAAAAGGCTTCTTCACATTCAAGTGTCCACACAAAGTCTTTGGCTGCTCCTTTGATGGCCTTGAAGAATTCCTTGCATCTATATGAGGATTTAGAGACAAAATGATTAAAGGCAGCTATCCTTCCAGTCAAGCTTTGAACTTTCTTTACACTAGACGGAGATTTCATATCAAGCACTGCCTCGATCTTAGCTGGATTCGCTTCAATTCCCCGATGATTGACAATCAAGCCTAAGTACTTTCCAGATTCCACTCCAAAGACACATTTTTGAGGATTCAACTTCATTCTCTACTTCCTCAAATGTTAAACATTTCTTCTAAGTGCTTGACATGATCTTCTGCGTTCATGGACTTGACAAGCATGTCATCCACATATACCTCCACGATCTTCCCACTCAAATCCTTATACATCATGTTCACCAACCTTTGATAGGTTGCTCTAGAATTGATCAAACCAAAGGGCATTTCAGTAAAATAGTATAACCCCTATCCATGATGAAAAATGTATGCTCTTGGTTCGGTCCATACATGGGCATTTGATTGTAACCCGAGTAAGCATCCATGAAACTCAAGAGAGCATGCCCGGCCGTGGCATCCACCAACTAATCAATTTGAGGAAGAAGAAACTATCCTTAGGGCAAGATTTGTTCAAATCTATGAAATCCACACAAGTCCTCCATTTCCGATTAGGTTTCTTAACAAGAACTGGATTTTCCAACCACTCTGGGTAATAAGACTCTTTGATCAAACCAACATCCAATAACCTATCAACTTCCTCCTTCAATTCCACCGCTCTTTCTCCACTCACTGGTTGATGCTACTACCGTATGCCCTTATTTGCAAGATCTATGTGTCAGGTCCCGAAGTATCGTAGAAGAGGGGTTGAATACGATACTACCAAAAAAAAATAATTCCGAGAATATATCTTTATTGATAATAAACTCTAAGGGGTGTTACAACTCTTAATCCAATGGATTAGCTTCAAAACCTGAACACTCCTAAGGATAGTTTAGGCACGAGGACTTTCTACCCGACACTTCCTGAAAGCGGGATAAGCCGGCTTTCCTACTAGATGGACTGTCTAGCAGCTTACACTCCTAAGGATGGTTTAGGCACGAGGACCTTCTACCCGACACTTCCTGAAAGTGGGTTAAGCCGGCTTTCCTACTAGATGGACTGTCTAGCAGCTTACACGGGGAAGATATAAGAGAGAGAGAAGAGAGAGATGTGTGTTGAGGTATGTTTTGAAATGAAATACAACAAGCCTATTTATAGATTATAGAAAGTCACTATTTGACACTATTCCAACAACCCCCAAATAGTAACCGAGCACTATTCCACCAACCCCCAAATAGTAACCGGACACTATTTCACCAATCCCAAATAGTAACGTGCATAGTAACCGTGCATAGTAACTTTGCATAGTAACTGCGCATGGTAATACTATTTTTGTATCTCTTGGGCTTCTTTCTTCTGTTTTATTCTGCTGTTTTAATTCATCTCTGAAAATAATTCAAGTACTAGACTGATTTAATTATTTGTTATAAATAATTAATTAATCTGTTACTTATTTAATTTTCAGAGAGTAAATTAATTCTTGACAATACCTTGAAATATTATGTCTGTCCTTGATCATCAATAGGCTTTGGCAATTCTTTCTGTAATTTATGTGTTGATCCTTCTCGTATGTACTGACACTTAGTGCGCTGGTCTGGTTCACAAGTGACTAGCACTGATCTTGATCTTCATACCTTCGTTACATTCCAATTGATTAGCCTGTAGCTGTATCTTCAAATTATGTAAATACATGGAATCTTTTTGGCTCTTCAACTGAATCATCTGTACATCTTATTCTGTCACTAAGGCTTGAACATGTTAATAAACTTCTTTCAGCGACTTGATCCTTGTTGGTGCCTGTTCTTCAAATTTCACGATCCCTGTATAGATTTAATATTATTTATCTTTTATCCTAGTTGAGTTATATATATCCTCTATTACATATTACATTACATTATGCTTTACAGTCTCCCCCTATTTGATTGTTAGGGTTTGACAAGCAAATTCTAGAGGATAACTCAACTGATACAAAAAACAAAAATGAAATACAAAGATAAATAATATTAAAGCGCATTCTGGATCATATATACATTTTCCAGATTTCTAAAATTTGAACAAGTACAAGACAAATTGTTCCTCTAGACTGAACATATCTTCAAGTTTGCCTTGTTTTCTTTCCACATTGCACTACTACTCCCATTAGCTTTTTCTTTCCCAAAATAAAGTTAATTCCGTGTCAACAACCTTTTCTTTGCCCTTACGCCTAGTAGATTTTTCTTGATCATCCAACTTCTCCCCCTCAGTTGGGTTATCCTCCAGAGTAGTAGGATGTGGAGTTGGTAAATTAGACGAAGATGACTTTACCAAGGAGTTTACTGTAACACCCCCAGATCCAGGATCCGGGATCCGGTCGTTACGGTCTCCATTTCTGTCCACAATACTTGAACTTACTTCAACATAAAATAAATTACATCTTTATGACCCAACACAATAATATAAAACACACCCGTTATAGTCCCAGAGATGAAATCAGAGTAACAATCAAATTTTATTAATCACATTATGAGTTCTTACAACCCAAAAGAATTACCATATAAATACATACTCTTTGCCATCCATTTGCAAAAGTCATACTAGACCATATACTTGGTACTGAAAGAATGAACCTATCCTACCAATAGCTTCTTCTTCAGCTCTGGTAGTCTCATCGTCCTTGCCAGCGTCGAGTGCGCCTTGTGCGAGTCATCTGGTCTAGCTGTTGTTGTGATATAATAACAAAGCAAGGGTGAGCAATAGCCCACCAACAATAATGTATAACTGAACGATAATATATAATAGTTCAAAAGTATATTTCAAACCATATGCCATGCATTTACGGAAATGATGCCAGTATAACATGAACGATGAAGTTACAAGGTAACTCAAAATGCATATATTGGTGGGAATATCTGCTATGTCAAAGATAAGCCAGATATTATCATTTATCATAAAAGAGGAACTTGCAGGAAAATATTGCAATTCCGATTATGAATACTTTTCCAATACTGCCAACAATGATAATGTTGCAGAAAATAAATGAATTTAAATGATGAACTATTGCTGGAGTATTCACCGCGCCCGCTGTTCCAATCCTTACGATGATCAGTCGCAGATTGTACAGCTCAATTTAGATTTACTACCGGTAGAAGGAAGGGCTGACAGATTTACTTGTCTACCGCCCTGTTAGATCTCCCCGGCCAACGGTTGGGCCAATTGGGATGGACCGGCGCTACTCGGCCTCTTACACGACTCCATGTTCGAAAAGCAGTTCACGACTCTGAACGTAAAGTTCGTCCCCCTTTCCCCAAGTATGATACTTGTTGATAAGACTCCACAAAGTAGTCGTATCTAGTTGGAAAGGAAAATTCAACATCATATCTCCCAAGCTGCTGCTTGTTAGAGGATACCATCTTGTTCCAATAATATCACCCCTCGAATGATGAGAAGGTTACTCAAAGATTCAATTGATAAACAGCAACCAAGTTGCGAGTGAAAAGAATAGTTTTACAAGATTTATGACCGGGAAGTCAACAAGATAAATAACATTGCTTAAGTAGGTTCCCCTATAATATGGAAGTTTGAGCGAACATTTAAATCTTTTTAAGATAGATTTAAATGAAAAATAAAGAGTTGGGAACCTTTCCTTCATAAAATAGTCGTAAGAAGACTCCGAAATATTTTACATAATATCTAGAGGTGAAAGATAATCTCCGAATAATATAAATCATTTTAAAAAGAATTTAAAAGAATTAAATAAATATTCCAAGAATATTTATTAACTCAATAATAATTACGGAATATTATTAAATCATAATATTGCTCGTAAGTAATCTTCGAATGAATATATAGAATTATTTACTAAATAAATCCCTCCTTAAATGAATATTCAAAATAATATTCATTAATAATTAAACTCCAATAAGTATTTAAAATAATATTCAATAAATAAGTCAAACCTTAAATGAATATTTGAAAATAATATTCATTTAGTAAATAATCTTCTAAATGAATATTCAAATAATACTCATTTAGTAAGCAAAACTTAAAGGAATATTCGAAATAATATTCCTTAAGTAAATAGAACTTCCAATGAATATTTTAAAATAATATTTATCACGTACATAAAATCTTAAATGAATATTCGAAAGTAATATTCATTTAATAAATAAAATTCCAATGAATATCAAGTAATTATTCATTAACTAATCAAACTCTAAGTGAATATTCAAAAATAATATTCACCTAATATTTCTCGACTGAGATAATACTCAGATAACATTCTTCGAAAGATTTCCAAGTAATTGATACTTTATGGAAGTATAAATAACGTTTAATAATTGCATTCCTCAAGATAAATAATAATCTGTCATTGGAATCCCTCCGGGTTTCCACGACTATCTATATCTCAAAATACCGACTCCGGTCTATATTTAAGAATGAATATCATATGCCCTTCGCTAAGGGTCTTACCAAAACAATCCCGCTTATAACTCATAATTCGTATCTAGTCTATAATCCAATATCAATTCAGGGAACAGGTATCATAATATAATTTGACAATAGGCATGCATGCTATGGCGTATGTATCAGAAACAACAAATATACATATTATCACAACAATAGTTCCAAGGTATTGGAAACTTGCCTGGTAATCGGGTGTGGGTGGAGATAGCGTGTCCTGGGTCTGCTCGATGATCTATAAACAATCAGAACATTCGAGATTAACCACTTAACACCTTTTAAAAGTCTAAGTATAAACTTCACTTAAGTCGAAACACGTTTTCGAATTATCTCGTTATACCCTTTTAGTGTAACTCTTTTTATCACTGATACAATCCGACATTTGATCGTTATTAAGACATGTCATCATACCCACACTTGGTATATACTTAAGTCGTATAAGTTCTAAAGTCGATCAATTACGAACCGAGATTATACCTCGAGTTTTATCGTCCATTTTCTAAGTGTTTTACCAAAGTTATAACCAAGCGGGTTTTTAGGGGTTCGTTCGCGTTTAACTTCGATTCAAACATTTTTATAAAATCGGAAAACGATCCATTTGATGTGTGGTTTTCTTTCATACCTTTCTTATGACCCCTAGTATTTATTTACCAAGATTCGCCACTGAGTAACATGATTTACGAGGGTTTAATTGAAGTTACGAACTTTTACTTATGGTTCCGAACCAATTTTAGTAATTTTACCATAACTCCTAAACCGTAAGTCGGAATGTTTCGATTCTTGCGCCAAAACGATCTATGGCTCAAGATCTACAGGGAGTCATAATATTACCAAGGTCAGGAACTTATATTAACTACCATGCTTGGTTTCTAAGTGTTAACAAAAATTCGGCATTACGACGGCTATAAACTAATGATTTCCAAAATTAATATCATGATCTAAACATCAATCAACACCCAATATACCAATATCTCATGATCATCATCTAAACTAAGCCATAATCTTCCAAGGACAAGTCATATCCATCAAAGTTTGATTATGGCGAAAACAACAACAACAATCAACTCCAAATACATGGATCTATACATACTAACATCTCCTCATCTTATAATCATCAAAACATCCATTAAAACTCAAAACAAAAAATTGGGTTCTTGAAGTTTATACCTTCCTTGGAGTGTGTATGCACTTAGTAAGCCTTGTCTAGTCCTTAGATTACCTTAACAAAGCTTGGATCATCCAAACAAAACAAGAAATCAAAGTTAATCTCTTGAAATCACTATTCACCCTAGGCTTGGTTGATTTATTTGAAAATGGAAAACATGGAGTTTGAAGCCAAGATTTCTAGGGTATCACTTTTATGAATTATAGGACTTACCATAAAAATTTGGAGATCAACCAATGGTGGGAGCTTGGACTTTGATCTTGGAATTAAGAGCAAGGCCGAATGTAGTGTTCTTTGGAGAGAGTTTGTGTTGCTTGGCTTGGTTTCTTGCTCTCTTGCATTAGTAGGAAAATATCTAACATTAAGTTACTTTATTAAAGTTACTAGGTCATGGAATACATCATCTTGGTGGACAAGTGTTGATTTTGGTGGTGTTAAGGCTAACTAAGTAGTTTGCTTTGCTAAGTACTAGTTTTATCTCTAAGTATGCTAGTTGCATGAGTCATCCCTTGGTTTGCTAGATATTTTCCACCACTACATGCATGTATCTTGCTTCCTCTGCTTGTTTCTTTGTCCGTTTATTGCTCAATTCATTGATCGTTCAGAGGAATAACTCATTCGTTTCTAGTTAGGAAACCATCTTAATATTTATGGTAACATCCTCCATTCTCTTTAATAATTCTTGAACCTATTTCCCTTAAATCCCTTCAATAATTCCTTAAGTCTTTCAGTGTCCAGGGAAATCTCGGGGAAAATAAAATTGCTATTTTCAGAATCCGACAGCTTTTACATACACTCTTTTTCCCCCTGGATCACTAATACGAACTCAGAATTTCGTTCCGGGTACTTCTATAGCGTCATCTAACAATATTCCTACGTCCACCAAAAACACTATTCATTCTTTATTCTTCCTTTATTCCCTATATTTATGACAATGTCCTTGTTCTTTCTCAGGCGTTCCTTAACCCTTTCACGGAACCACTGGACTAATCGTTATCGATCTAGATGACATGAGAATATTCTCCTGCTTGGAATTGCCATAACTTATTCCCCTAGGAGATAGATTATTCTTACCTAAGTTGTCAACCATTAGCATTCTTCAAGACATATAAACATTTAAATCGAGTTCCATTCATTCATTCAGAAGATCGACTATTACATCGTAGCCGTAACCACTATCCACTCTTACATCATTATACAATAAAAAAAATTTAATTCTACCCAAAATCTGGGTTCTTACATTGACTGCATCATTAAACTGGGTTTCCATGGTATTCAATTGAACCTGGAATACATCATGTTGAATAAGTTGTAAATTTTTGATTTCTGCAATGGACTTATAGATATTTTGCAACTCTTTCTCCATTGTTTGAACCCGTGTAAGGAGTCTGCTGTATCCTTTCAGGTTACAGGTGCATATGGTTGAGTAGGTTGCTCACTCGTACATTCTGCAGCTATTTCACTCAACACTCTATATTCACTCGGTTTAGTGGTTTGGGTGACACTTACATGTTCTGTTCGTGTTTCCCTCAACTCTCCTCCAGAGCTTCCAGTGATATGTGTACCTGCAAATGAAATCATTCTAGCCCCTTTTTCAGAGGTCACGGATGATGCAATGAAAGTTCGTGAGCTTCCATCCTCGCGTGAAGCGAGTTGCCGACCACTGGTAAAGAGTGGTAAATCTCGAAAGAGATCCAGAGATTTTCCCTCTGGGAGGTTAAACTTGAATCGATTAAATGGCACAAAACCCAAGTTTCCCTCGACTATCTGTGAAGACACTTGGTTCATAAAAGAACCACCTACCGATGGATCTTTCCGTAAAATGGAAGATTCACCGGCAGTTATTGAGGTAGGTAATTCCACCTCGGATGCCTGTGAAGGCATTTGATCTTTATAAATATCATCAACCACTCTTATGTTCCGTGAAATGGAACTCAAGATAGTTGCTCCCGTCAATTCAACCTTATTTACATTTTCACTCATTTGACAAAGAAGAATTGTTTCAATAACAGTTGTAGTTACCTCAAGTTCATTTGGTTTACTTCTTTTAGAATGAGGTAGAGCTGCTGATGTAACTAACTCCTTATGTGGTGCTGCTGAGGCACTATCTCCCTCAAAAGTGTGAATGACTGATCGTTTAAGTGACAATTGTGGTGTAGGAGTTTGTTGTGTTTGTGTTTGCATTTGTAGAATGGGCTCTTCGACCTGTGTTAGAGTCGGTGGGATTTCCTGCTCTTGGTCGGGTAAGATGGCCACTAGGGGCTGTAGAAACTGTATTTCCAGTGACACAACAGGGAATACAGAGGTTGGAATAGCAGGGATTGAAATATTACCTTGTCGTATACCAGCTCTCACTGGTCTTGGAAACAACGGAAGTGGGACAGTCTTTAGATATTCAGTTAGGACTATAGGCACATCCGTATATTTCTTTTTGCATATGTAATTAATTCATTCGTCTTCATGGACGAACATTCCACCTTTTGACCATTTTCCAAGCGTGCCCTGTCTTCATCATTCAAAAACTCATTTAATATTATCTGTAGATACCTTGGATATAGACATTTGACATTTTGAGTCTAAACATCTCTTCTTCCCAAGTGTTTCATCTTTAAAATGATTTGACCAAGCACTATTTTTCCAAAATTAATCCTCAAATTATTGGCTACCGCATACCTTAATTTTTGAATAAATTCAGGTATTCGATCTTGATTTGTTCTATCTGAGGAAAAAACATGGTTAAGAGTGTGAAAGAAGAAATTCAAGTACTGGGATAAAAACGTTCTAGAAAGATTACCAGTATTGAAATTGCCATCTTGGTACCTTATAAAACGAAAGAACATTTCAATCTGTTCAGGTGTAGGATCAGAAACAAGATTTTCCATAGGAAAATGAAAAATTCGATTAACATCTCGTTCAGTGACCCTAATCGACCTACCAAACCGTCGATATGTGATTGCACAACGTCCTGTCCAGAAGTGTTAACCGCACTGCAATATAGTTCACGCAAGGTATCATGGTTAAGCTGCACTGGTGTGACTAAAGCATAGCGAATTAATGAATGTTCATTCAGAAATTGTGTCCAAGCCCGAAATTTCTCATCCAGAATGGTTTCGATTTGCTGAATGGAAATAGGATTAACTTCAGCAATTAAAAAGCTTCCCTGCAATGCCATTTTCAAAACTTTGAGCAAATTCAAAAAACAAGGGTTAGTTTTTATAAAGGATGATGTATAAAGCAAGAATATGAAATCCGATCTAAAAACCACCAGCTAGATTGAGAGATCTTCCGATCAAAGCTCGAAATATTCAGCAATTGTGTGTATATGCTCTGTATATCTGAAAAATGATGATGTTAAACACAACCAAAAACTCATCATTTATAAGGTTTCAAGGTTTAGTGGGTTAGGTGTGATAGTGACATGTTATGTTGAAAAAATAACACCGTTCAATAATTTCCCACCTAACAACCTAATTAGCCTAAAAACATCTTATCACTGAAACTTGTCAGCCGAAAAACATCTTAACACCGAAAGCTATCAGCCTATACACATATACACATATTTAATACTTCTACTTATTATGAATTTAAAAATAATCACGCAGTAAATCAAGAATTAATCCACAATAATCAGATAAACTCACAATTAAATAGACATAAAATTAACAAAATGTCAATAAAATATTTATTTAATTATGCTACAATGATATCTCCAGAATAATCATGCAGATAAGAAAATAAAACAAACAAAATCCAGAGAATGAAATTCACTAGCTACAAGCAAATTGAACAGACATTTTAAAAGATCATGTGAAATTTAACATACCAAGCTCACTTACCAACCTTGAAAAGGTTGCTTCATCCAAAGCTTTAGCAAAAATGTTTGCCAACTATTTTTCACTAGGAACAAAATGCAGTTCCACAGTGCCTTTCATCACATGCTCCCTGATGAAATGGTATCTGATGTCTATGTGCTTAGTTCTAGAATGCTGCACTGGATTCTGTGATATTGCAATTGCACTAGTGTTGTCACAGAAAATTGGGATCTTTTCAACTTTAACTCCATAGTCAAGTAGTTGATTTCTCATCCATAGAATCTGTGCACAACAACTCCCAGCTGCTATGTATTCAGCCTCTGCAGTTGAGGTAGATACTGAGTTCTGCTTCTTACTGAACCATGAGACCAGCTTGTTTCCCAAGAATTGACAGGTTCCTGTGGTACTTTTTCTATCCATATTGCAACCTGCATAATCTGCATCTGAGTAACCAATTAGATCAAAACCAGAATCTCTAGGGTACCAAATGCCAAGGTTTGGTGTTCCCTTGAGATATCTGAAAATCCTTTTAATAGCTACTAAGTGAGATTCCCTAGGATCAACTTGAAATCTAGTACATAAACATGTAGCAAACATAATATCAGGTCTACTAGCTGTTAAGTATAAAAGAGATCCAACCATGCCCCTATAACTCGTCATGTCCACTTTCTTTTCCGTAGTATTCAGTTCAAGATTAGTGGTAGTGGCCATGGGTGTTTTTGTAGAAGAGCAATCTGCTAAATCAAACCTTTTTAAAAGATCATAAATGTATTTTGTTTGACTTATAAAAATTCCCTCATTCACTTGTTTAACTTGTAAACCAAGAAAATAAGTTAATTCACCCATCATACTCATTTCATATCTATTTTGCATGAGTTTGGCAAACCTCTTGCAAAGTTTCTCATCTGTAGACCCAAATATTATATCATCTACATAAATTTGGACAAGTATCATAGAGCCATTGACATTTCTATAAAAGAGAGTTTTATCAACAATACCTCGAATGAAGTGATTCTCTATAAGGAACTATGAGAGTGTGTCATACCAGGCTCTAGGTGCTTGCTTCAGGCCATAGAGTGCTTTGAGTAGAAAGAACACATATTCTGGAAAGTCTGGATCTTCAAAACCAGGCGGTTGACTAATATACACCTCCTCCTCCAGAATACCATTCGGAAATGCACTCTTGACATCCATTTGATAGACTTTAAAATTGGCATGCGCTGCATAGGCCAAGAAGATCCTTATTGCTTCTAACCTTGCCACTGGTTCAAAGGTTTCTTCAAAGTCAATTCCTTCCTCTTGACAGTAGCCTTTAGCCACTAATCTAGATTTATTCCTTTTGAATATGCCATTCTCATCCATCTTGTTCTTGAATACCCACTTAGTGCCAATCATTGATTTGTCTTTAGGTTTGGGTACAAGTTTCCATACTTTATTTCTTTCAAACTGGTTTAGCTCTTCTTGCATTGGTAAAACTCAGTCTGGATCCAGAAGAGCATCTTCAACTCTCTTAGGTTCCTCTCTGTATAGAAAACTGCTATACAAGCATTCTTCTTGAGTTGCTCTTCTGGTTTGGACCTTTGCATTAGGATCTCCAATGATAAGCTCAAATATATGATCCCTAGTCCATTTTCTATTTGGTGGTAAGTTTGACCTTGATGAAGTGGCTTCATTTTCTCTTTGTTGATCATTGTGGCTTGTTGTTGAGTTTTAACTGTGAGAAACTCCCCCTGAGTGTATGGCCCTCGAGATTGATGGAGTTCTTGCAGATTCATCAACAGATGCTACTCTTTGATTTCCAACTGATGGTGTAAGTTGCTCTTCAACAGGTGGTTCATTCTGCACTTCAACTGATGATCTTTGTCTGTTTCTCACACCATTTGATCTCCATTCTTCATCATCATCTTCACTTTCTTCACCAGTTCTCTCATTCTCAAATGAGAGAGACTCATGAAAACCTTCATCTACTAGACCAGATATTTTCTTGTCTTCAAAGACAACATGTATGGACTCCATTACAATGTTTAGTCTTAGGTTATAGACTCTGTATGATGTTCCAGCTGAGTATTCAACAAAGATAGCTTCATCTGCCTTTGAATCAAATTTCCCAAGATGCTCACCATGATTTTTCAGTACAAAGCATTTGAATCCAAAGACATGCAGAAAGTTGATTGTTGTTTTCTTGCCTTTGAAAAGTTGATAAGGTGTCATGCCTTTTGCTTGATTGACCAAAGAAATATTCTGAGTGTAGCATGCAGTGTTTATAGCTTCTGCCCAGAAGTATGTTGGTAGCTTAGACTCTTCAAGCATTGTTCTTGCAGCTTCAATTAGAGCTCTGTTCTTTCTTTCCACTACACCATTTTGTTGAGGAGTTCTTGGTGCAGAGAATTCTTGGATAATTCCTTCTTCTTCACAAAACTCTCTTATTACAGAATTCTTGAACTCAGTTCCATTGTCACTTCTAATTATCCTTACTTTGAGTAGAGGATTGTTGTTGGCTATCTTGATGTGATTTATAATGACTTCATCTGCCTTATCCTTAGAGTGCAGAAAGAATGTCCAAGAGAATTTTGAGAAATTATCAATAATCACAAGACAGTATTTCTTCTTTCAGATTGACAACACATTGACTGGTCCAAAGAGATCCATGTGAAGTAGTTGCTGTAACACCCTCACTTATCAACATTAAGATTATAAACTCTTATACTCAATTAAACATTAATATAGAAGAAATTTTAGAAATTTCGGCATGATGTAATCGTAAACCGAACTAACCACCTGCTCAAATAACTAAGTAGAACTAAAACAGCCCACTGGCATAAGTTATACTAAACCATAAGGAAATAAAACCATGCCAACCCAGACCGCTCACAGGTCACTGTATGAAACAACTACCAATAGCTATTACAACCCAGAACTGAATCAAATAATATACAACCCATTAAATGTATTAATCTATCCACTACTACAGACATAATATAAAACAGAGATATATGCTCACTACCCATCCAACCACCTCGACTCTCTGGCTGCCTCTATGGCTACCCCAACCAGACGGGCCACTTCTCCTAGACATCTTCGAGCTTAGCTGAGGAAACAGAATTAGCAAGCAAGTAAGCCAAAATGCTCAGCAAGTATATACATATGTAATTAAAAACATTAACAACTGAAATGTCTGCAAGATTGTCAAGAATTAACAATCAACAATATACAAGCTCAACTGAAAATTCATCTTTTGTCTGAATCATAAAATGGAAGAGGATTGGACTATCATGCATTTTATAGATAAAAACAATTATAAGGTTAGGCTGCTGATCAGTCACGCACTAACCCCGGACAAACGCACACAGCAATGTCCTTAATGGATCCACGACACACATTGGCCTTAATAATTTTTTTGACCACGAATCTGGTCCGACCCTTACGGTCCACATTTTTAAAAAAAAACTAACAGTCCAATCCTATAACTACACATCAGGTGTCGGAACAATCGACCACCTCAACTGCCAAACACCCTGGACACTTTCGTTCCAGGTCAACATCTCAAATCTCGCAAAATGTAATAAGGTCGGGTAATTTCTGACCTAGATATCGACAAGTTCAATATGGCAAAAAGGGGTATTGATTTAAGTCAAGCTACTAAAAGAATCAACGAAATCAATATAATTGATTTGGGGTATAACAATTTAATATTCGAAATTAAGGGAAATTAACGGAACAATTATAACAAGGATAATTCGAACGAGCATATGAATCAAGTTATAATAATCATAATTCACTTGAAAGATAAGTGAAGTAATTTACTTGCCTTAACTAGAAAATCACAGAATCCGAAGTGTCTTTACGTCCTCAGCTTTCGCCTTCCCTTTATCCACGGGATCTACATACAATATAGCACTATTTTAGAATCCTGCTCAATATTCGCTAATCAATATAAACATTCCACTTAGTCTACCCCTGCGAATAGTCTCCTAATTTATATTTATTTAATCATATAATATCATTATATAAACCACAGACAAAAGTATTTAATCATATAGTCACATTAACACATACTACATAGATTTTAAAATATGAAGCCCGACTCACAATTCGTGTAAATTGTATAATTATACATACTCATTTTCAAGAAATGATTTTAATATATTTTAGAAAAATTTTGACAGCATCCCCTTTATACGGGGAACTGCCAGTCGGGATACAGCCGACTCAACCAATCACCATAATTATTATCCAATCCCAATTCACATTTCGATTTGCATTTTCAATTCTCCGATTCATAATCTAATACCGTTTAAGCAATTAATACCAATTCGATAATAAATTACAATTTATTAAGTAAATAATAAATATTAAATATTTTTGGCTCAGAAAATAATCATCATCGCCATATTCCATCGACTCAATTTACATTAAACATCACTGTCGATGGGGCAAAGTCTCGGAGGTACCCGTTTTCGGGTTTCCAATCACGAGACTCTACACAATTTGTTGCAGGAACAATTATAATTTCAGTAAATAATTCGATAGAATTTGGATTGCAATCAACATTTAGTCACCAAAATAATTTCCGCAACCAATTCAACAATGTTTCGACAAAATCAATTCAGCAACTCTTTGCAACATCATGATAACTAGAAGCAGGACCGAATGCAGCATAGCATTTGTTACCATCCAAGAACCATAAACTGGCCCCGCACAAACATAACTACACACAGTTTTTACATACTCAATTTGTAACCACCCACACAAACAAGAACACCCGACAATTGCTACACACACACATTCGAGCATACACTCGAACACGGATAGAGAGAGAAAGATTTCGAACAGGAACAACAAGAGTAATTACAATCGTTACATTAACTCAAATCTCAGCAGTTGAGACTTTCAATTAACACAACAATTACGCAGGTCACACACACACGCACACGACCTTGCTACTGTACTCGGAGACATCACCAACTCACACCACAGTTGCGTTTCCCATGGCCTTGCACACTAAAACCCACACTAAAACGCACGCACTCTTCAATGATACACACGTCCACTTCTCTAATTAAACACACTCTAACATACACCACTCTTCCTTTTAACACACACACACACACGCCACAGTATGATTACATACGAAGAAGACATAGCCACAGATGGAACCACACACACCCACACGGCAGAACAGACGACTGGAATGAGAAGAAAGGAACGGCCATATTCAAAGCTTATCAGGCCAACAAGAACCGAATTAAAGAGGAATAAGTTGAGATTTGTATGAGAGATTGAAGATGGCTGCTAGAGACTTCCAGAGAAAACAGAGGTTATCAAGGTCCGGTTATAAGAAATGCAATTTAGGGATTTTGGACTTAAAAGGATTTGGGGGAAAAGGGGAAATAAAGTGATTTAAGGATTTTACAATTCTGAAAAAAATGAATAAAACCTTTCCTAAAATCGACATCAATTAGAAAAATGGGTAGGACATTAAATTTTAAAATTTTGAAATAAAGAATGTAAAATTACGATCACCCACATATTTTTAAAATATTTTTAGGATTTAAAACGAATTAAATATGAATTTTACAAGATTAAATCCTTAAATCGGAAAATAATTCGAAAAATCATTTTAAAATCCTTGAAACCCAAAATAATTCACCAAATATTTTTAAAAGTCATATAAACTAATAAAGTTAATAATGAAGAAGATTTCAGGATTTTTGCTAATCCCGAAGATTTGATAAAATTCAAAGAAGATAATTATAACACAATTAAATAGGAAATAAATTCCCAAAATAAAATTAAAAATAGTCGGGCTTACACAACACATACAAAACATCAACTAGGCCCCCAAATATTATTCCACAGATACATCACCTCCTTAACCAATTTATACACCACATAATTCATATTTAATAATAAAATAATAAAATAAATAACTTTTAGTAATTAAAATATTCTGAAATTTCTAAGGCGTTATAACCTCCCCCCCTTAAAAGGATTCTGTCCCCAGAATCTCACCTAAGAGAATAACTGAGGATAATTCTCCAGCATATCACTTTCCAACTCCCAAGTTGACTCTTCTACTCGGGGGTTTCTCCACAAAACTCTCACTATAGGAATTGTTTTATTCCTCAAAACCTTTTCTTTTCGATCTAGTATTTTGATATGCTGCTCCACATAAGATAAATCTGGCTGAATCTCTATCGGTTCATATTCAATAACATGCTTAGAATCCAGATGGTATTTCTTAAGCATGGATACATGAAACACGTTATGGATATGTTGCATATGAGGCGGTAAAGCTAACTCGTAGGCGACTTTCCCGACTTTCTTCAATACCTCGAAAGGCCCAACAAATCTTGGACTTAATTTTCCTTTCTTGCCAAATCTTACCAACCCTTTCCACAGAGATACTTTCAACAGTACTTGCTCTCCTTCTTCGAATTCCATATTCTTTCTGGCCAAATCAGCGTACTTCTTCTGTCGAGCTGTCACTAACCGTTTCTGAATAAGTTGAACTACTTCCTTGGTTTGCTGCACTAACTCAGGTCCGAGTATCTTTCGCTCGCCAACTTCTTCCCAGTATACTGGAGATCGACACTTTCGTCCATATAACGCTTCATACGGTGGCATACCGATGCTAGCATGAAAGCTATTGTTGTATGAAAATTCCACTAACGGCAAGTGTTCATCCCAACTTCCTGCGAAATCCAGTGCACAAACTCGGAGCATGTCTTCAATTGTTTGAATCGTTCTTTCACTTTGACCATCAGTATGAGGATGGTAAGCAGTACTCATTTTTAATTCAGTGCCCAAACATTCTTGAAAACTTCTCCAGAATCTCGAATTAAATCTTGGGTCCCGATCTGAGACTATTGATACTGGAACTCCATGTCGCACCACAATTTCTTTTATGTATAGATGAACTAATTTGTCTAATGAAAACCTCTCATTTATTGGAAGAAAGTGTGCAGATTTCGTTAATCGATCAACAATTACCCAGATAGCATCATGATTAGCTCTCGTCTTTGGCAATCCAACCACAAAATCCATTGCAATATGTTCCCATTTCCACTCGGGAATCTCTAATGGTTGTAGCATTCCACTTGGCCTTTGATGTTCTGCTTTTAATTTTTGACAGGTCAAACACTTACTCACCCATTCGGCAATATCTCTCTTCATATCCGGCCACCAGAAGTTTCCTTTCAAGTCTCGATACATTTTCGTACTTCCTGGATGGATCGAATATTTCGAACTGTGGGCTTCCTGTAGAATCTCATTCTTTAACTCTGTCACATTGGGTATCCAAATACGTGAAGAAAATCTCAATATCCCACTGTCATCTACTTGTGTGCATATTTCCTCACCTGTTAACTTGTTCACATCCCCGCTCATAACTTCCTCCTGGCATCTGCGAATCTTTTCTAAAAATTCTGGCTGAAATGTCATAGTGTACACCGTATCTGTACTACTTGCAGGCATATACACCTCTATCTCCAATCTTTCAAACTCTTTGTATAATTCCTCAGGCATTGTCAATATATTGATTTTCTCCTTCCTACTTAAAGCATCCGCCACCACGTTCGCCTTCCTAGGGTGATAGTTAATGGTACAATCATAATCCTTGAGTAATTCTAACCATCTTCTCTGTCTCATATTCAGCTCCTTCTGAGTGAAAATATACTTTAAACTCTTATGGTCCGTGTAAATTTCACACTTTTCCCCATACAAATAATGTCTCCAAATCTTCAAGGCGAAAACAATCGCGGCTAATTCTAAGTCATGAGTAGGATATTTCTGCTCGTGAGGTTTCAATTGTCTCGAAGCATAAGCAATTACCTTACCGTGCTGCATCAGTACACATCCCAAACCTTTGTGGGATGCATCACTGTATATCACAAATTTCCTTTTTCGTCTGGAAGTGTCAATACAGGTGCAGTCACCAATCTCTTATTCAATTCCTGGAAACTTTCTTCACACCTCTCATTCCACACAAACTTTTCATTCTTTCTTGTCAACTTTGTTAGTGGGGTGGCTATCTTCGCAAAGTCTTGAACAAACCTTCGATAATATCCCGCCAATCCTAAGAAAATTCGAACTTTTGTAGGTGTTTTAGGTCTATCCCAACTCATCACAGCTTCAATCTTAGCAGGATCCACTTTAATCCCTTCACTGCTGATGACATGCCCTAAAAACTGCACTTCTTTTAACCAAAACTCACACTTGGAAAACTTCGCATACAATTTCTCCTTCCTCAGCGTTTCTAAAGCTATTCTCAAATGCCCTGCATGCTCTTCTTCGGTCTTCGAGTATATCAAAATATCATCTATAAACACAATCACAAACTTATCCAAATATTTCTTGAAGACTCTATTCATTAGGTCCATGAACGCTGCTGGTGCATTAGTTAGCCCAAAGGCCATCACTAAGAACTCGTAGTGCCCATACCTAGTCCGAAACGCTGTTTTTGGAACGTCTTCCGGTCTAATCTTTAATTGAAAATATCCTGACCGCAAATCAATCTTCGAGAAACAAGTTGCTCCTTTTAATTGATCAAATAAATCGTCAATTCTTGGTAAAGGGTATTTATTCTTAATGGTCAACTTATTTAGTTCCCGATAATCGATACACAATCTCCTACTTCAATCCTTATTCTTTACAAATAATACCGGAGCTCCCCACGGCGATACACTAGGCCTAATAATACCTTTCTCTAGAAGATCTTGCAATTGAACTGCCAAATCCTTCATCTCTACAGGTGCCATACGATATGGAGCTTTTGACACGGGTTCAGTCCCTGGGGCTAAATCGATGGTAAATTCTATTTCTCGATCCGGAGGTAAACCGGGAAGTTCATCCGGAAAAACATCAAGAAACTCATTCACCACTGGCATTTCTTCTATCTTAGGTACCTCTTGCTTGGTATCCATGACATAAGCCATATAGCCCTCGCATCCTTGCCTCAACAGCCTCTTAGTTTGCATGATTGTTAAAAATCTCCTAGTCTGCCTCTAACCCCTAAAGGTAACTTCTATATTATCGGAGGGTTTAAGGATCACCTTTTTATTCTTACAGTCAATTTGCGCATTATTCTCTGTTAACCAATCCATTCCTAGAATGACATCAAATTCACCTAACTGAAAGGGTATCAAATTAGCGTAAAAACAATGCCCTGAGATATCGATCTTACAACGAGGACACACTTGAGTAACCGGAATTCGTTCTGAATTAGCTATTTCTATAACCATAGCTTCACGCAACATGCATATCTCACAATTTAACCTTTGAACAAATTCTTTAGATATAAAGGACTTCGTAGCCCCGGAATCAATTAATACTTTAGCCTGAACAGAATTTACAGGGAGCGTACCTACTACCACATCAGAATTCTTTATAGCTTCGTTCAGAGTCATATTGAAAGTCCTTGCCACTGGTCTGACACTTGCTGTTAGGGGTGCCTCAATTGCTTGCAATATTGGGTTATCCAGAACCGGAGGTTTCACCACAGACACTTTACAGTCTCTCATTATATGCCCTGGTTTCCCACAATGGTGACATACAATTCCTGCCTTGCACTCTCGAGCATAGTGACCTTTCTGATTACACTTGTAGCACGTCACCTCCAACTTTGTACACACTCCTGGACGCCTTTTTCCACAAGTCTTGCACTCTGCCAAGGGTGGCCTAACCAATTTCTGCTGACTCGAATCTTGAAGTCTATTTCCTTGGCCTTCATTCCCTGATCCCGGCTTCTTAGAGTTCCCATTCTTCCCTGACTGAAATCCTGGCTTTTTACTAGGCACACCCTGAGAACTGCCTTGCTCTTGTCGTCCTCCCACTTACCCAGCTTTTCTTTTCCTTCCCTCTTTTTCTTTAAAGTACAATTCACTTTCTCCTTCGGCTATCATGGCCTTCTGCACCACAGCTACATAAGTCTCCAGCTCCAAAACTGCTAATTTAGTACGAATCCATGGTTTCAATCCTTGTTGAAACCTCTTTGCCTTCTTCCTCTCCGTGTCCACATAGGCCGGAGCAAACCTAGCTAGTTCAGTAAACTTGGTTTCATATTCTGTCACAGACATTTTTCCATGCTTCAACTCTAAAAACTTCATCTCCATCTGATCTTTCATGTAGTCTGGGAAATACTTTTCTAAAAACAATTCTGTAAACCTTTCCCAAGGAATCACTTCAGTAGCTTCCAGCATCTTTACCGACTCCCACCAATAAGTAGCTTCATTCTTTAGGAAATAACTCAAATATTCGGTCTGTTTATTTGCTGGGACCCCCACCAGTGCAATAGCTTTTTCCATCTCTTTTAACCAAGATCTCGCCACCACCGGGTCCGCTGTTCCTTTAAACTCAGGAGGTTTAACTGCCTGGAAAGACTTAAAAGTGACCACCGGAGGAACAGGTGGCTGCTGTTGCTGCTGTTGCTGTTGCTGCTGCTGTTGTTGTTGTTGTTGAGCCAACAACTGCTGCTGTAATTGCTGTTGTTGCTGTGCTAGAGTAGCAGTCTGCTGAACAAGGGTCTGTAATATTTGAGCTAAAGCAGGGTCCATTTGACCTACAGGGGGTGGGTTGGCTTGCTCACCCTGATTGGTGGTTCGAGTATTTTGTTTCTTCTTTCTTGGAGGCATATTTCTGAAATCAATGGACAATCATTAGGTTCAAATTCAAGAACAATTAAATCAAAGAATCTAATTTAAGCCAACAATGAATATACTTTTGAAATATAATTCAAGGTTCCCAGTCATTACTCGGGTCAGAAATTGGTTTACAAAATGTAACAGAGTACAAGAATCAAAGCTATGCAAGGTATTCATAAATATTTGATAGATGCATTAACAGAACAATAAACAAAATGCTGAAATTAAATATGATACTGAAGGTAAAGGAAGTACTAGAAAAGAAGCAATGCTGAAAATAAATCCAATGCTGACAAGTAAATATGTTGCCGAAAATAAATGGGGTACGGAGAAGAAATATAGCGCGGAAAAGTAAATATGGTACGCAAGAGTAATCAACAGCATATAAAGGAAATTTAACAACAATTCTGCAAAAGTGATAGTGATATATATATATATATATATATATATATATATATATATATATATATATATAAATCTGATACAAGCGTAAGAACAACGCTTCGATAAGGGTACAACATAATACTAAAAGAGGAGACTGCTAGCATCTAGTCACAGTACAACAGATATATACAACAAAACTGGTCGCAGTGCAAATCCTGACATACTACTACTACCATAACATGCCTCTATATACCACATCATCATCATACTACCCTAATCATCACTGGTCATCATCGTCATCAGACTCTCCCCGCCAAGCTGATCCCAGAATGCTCTCCAGCTTTGCCCTCACCAGGCCTAGAGTCACCTGCTGTGTCACGAATGCCGGCTCATCTCGGGACCTAATCCGTCCCCGCCTAATGACTAAGAGCTCGTACTCGCCTCCGGACATCCTCCAACTCAGCTACCACTCTATCTCGCTCTCTAGCCCGATCCTCCTCCCCAGCCCTCATAGCCCTCAACTCTGTCATCTGCCCTAAGAGATAGTCCCTCTCTCTGGCCACTCGCTCGTACACATGGTATGGAACAGGCTGAGGAGTGTACTGATATGCTGGCCCATTCACCGAGCCCTGCGATCCTACGTATGGCTGCCTAGCCCCTGGGGAAACCTGCTGCGGTACGGAAGCCCCTCCTTCCGGATCCTCGTCCGGGTCTGAATCGGAACCAGAAACAGGTGCCTGAAGTATACATACATACATACATACATATATATATATATATATATATATATATATATATATATATATATATATATAATAATTAAACATCCTATCTTTCACGAAACAATCCTAACCTTTCTTATAACTCTACCCCGACTTTCCCACCTAATTGTTTCAGTGACTGTGACCTGTAGCTCTGATACCAACTTGTAACACCCTCACTTATCAACATTAAGATTATAAACTCTTATACTCAATTAAACATTAATATAGAAGAAATTTTAGAAATTTCGGCATGATGTAATCGTAAACCGAACTAACCACCTGCTCAAACAACTAAGTAGAACTAAAACAGCCCACTGGCATAAGTTATACTAAACCATAAGGAAATAAAACCATGCCAACCCAGACCGCTCACAGGTCACTGTATGAAACAACTACCAATAACTATTACAACCCAGAACTGGATCAAATAATATACAACCCATTAAATGTATTAATCTATCCACTACTACAGACATAATATAAAACAGAGATATATTCTCACTACCCATCCAACCACCTCGACTCTCTGGCTGCCTCTATGGCTACCCCAACCAGACGGGCCACTTCTCCTAGACATCTTCGAGCTTAGCTGAGGAAACAGAATTAGCAAGCAAGTGAGCCAAAATGCTCAGCAAGTATATACATATGTAATTAAAAACATTAACAACTGAAATGTCTGCAAGATTGTCAAGAATTAACAATCAACAATATACAAGCTCAACTGAAAATTCATCTTTTGTCTGAATCATAAAATGGAAGAGGATTGGACTATCATGCATTTTATAGATAAAAACAATTATAAGGTTAGGCTGCTGATCAGTCACGCACTAACCCCGGACAAACGCACACAGCAATGTCCTTAATGGATCCACGACACACATTGGCCTTAATAATTTTTTTGACCACGAATCTGGTCCGACCCTTACGGTCCACATTTTTAAAAAAAAAAACTAACAGTCCAATCCTATAACTACACATCAGGTGTCGGAACAATCGACCACCTCAACTGCCAAACACCCTGGACACTTTCGTTCCAGGTCAACATCTCAAATCTCGCAAAATGTAATAAGGTCGGGTAATTTCTGACCTAGATTTCGACAAGTTCAATATGGCAAAAAGGGGTATTGATTTAAGTCAAGCTACTAAAAGAATCAACGAAATCAATATAATTGATTTGGGGTATAACAATTTAATATTCGAAATTAAGGGAAATTAACGGAACAATTATAACAAGGATAATTCGAACGAGCATATGAATCAAGTTATAATAATCATAATTCACTTGAAAGATAAGTGAAGTAATTTACTTGCCTTAACTAGAAAATTACAGAATCCGAAGTGTCTTTACGTCCTCAGCTTTAGCCTTCCCTTTATCCACGGGATCTACATACAATATAGCACTATTTTAGAATCCTGCTCAATATTCGCTAATCAATATAAACATTCCACTTAGTCTACCCCTGCGAATAGTCTCCTAATTTATATTTATTTAATCATATAATATCATTATATAAACCACAGACAAAAGTATTTAATCATATAGTCACATTAACACATACTACATAGATTTTAAAATATGAAACCCGACTCACAATTCGTGTAAATTGTATAATTATACATACTCATTTTCAAGAAATGATTTTAATATATTTTAGAAAAATTTTGACAGCATCCCCTTTATACGGGGAACTGCCAGTCGGGATACAGCCGACTCAACCAATCACCATAATTATTATCCAATCCCAATTCACATTTCGATTTGCATTTTCAATTCTCCGATTCATAATCTAATACCGTTTAAGCAATTAATACCAATTCGACAATAAATTACAATTTATTAAGTAAATAATAAATATTAAATATTTTTGGCTCAGAAAATAATCATCATCGCCATATTCCATCGACTCAATTTACATTAAACATCACTGTCGATGGGGCAAAGCCTCGGAGGTACCCGTTTTCGGGTTTCCAATCACGAGACTCTACACAATTTGTTGCAGGAACAATTATAATTTCAGTAAATAATTCGATAGAATTTGGACTGCAATCAACATTTAGTCACCAAAATAATTTCCGCAACCAATTCAACAATGTTTCGACAAAATCAATTCAGGAACTCTTTGCAACATCACGATAACTAGAAGCAGGACCGAATGCAGCATAGCATTTGTTACCATCCAAGAACCATAAACTGGCCCCGCACAAACATAGCTACACATAGTTTTTACATACTCAATTTGTAACCACCCACACAAACAAGAACACCCGACAATTGCTACACACACACATTCGAGCATACACTCGAACACGGATAGAGAGAGAAAGATTTCGAACAGGAACAACAAGAGTAATTACAATCGTTACATTAACTCAAATCTCAGCAGTTGAGACTTTCAATTAACACAACAATTACGCAGGTCACACACACACGCACACGACCTTGCTACTGTACTCGGAGACATCACCAACTCACACCACAGTTGCGTTTCCCATGGCCTTGCACACTAAAACCCACACTAAAACGCACGCACTCTTCAATGATACACACACCCACTTCTCTAATTAAACACACTCTAACATACACCACTCTTCCTTTTAACACACACACACACGCCACAGTATGATTACATACGAAGAAGACGTAGCCACAGATGGAACCACACACACCCACACGGCAGAACAGGCGACTGGAATGAGAAGAAAGGAACGGCCATATTCAAAGCTTACCAGGCCAACAAGAACCGAATTAAAGAGGAATAAGTTGAGATTTGTAGGAGAGATTGAAGATGGCTGCTAGAGACTTCCAGAGAAAACAGAGGTTATCAAGGTCCGGTTATAAGAAATGCAATTTAGGGATTTTGGACTTAAAAGGATTTGGGGGAAAAGGGGAAATAAAGTGATTTAAGGATTTTACAATTCTGAAAAAAAATGAATAAAACCTTTCCTAAAATCGACATCAATTAGAAAAATGGGTAGGACATTAAATTTTAAAATTTTGAAATAAAGAATGTAAAATTACGATCACCCACATATTTTTAAAATATTTTTAGGATTTAAAACGAATTAAATATGAATTTTACAAGATTAAATCCTTAAATCGGAAAATAATTCGAAAAATCATTTTAAAATCCTTGAAACCCAAAATAATTCACCAAATATTTTTAAAAGTCATATAAACTAATAAAGTTAATAATGAAGAAGATTTCAGGATTTTTGCTAATCCCGAAGATTTGATAAAATGCACAGAAGATAATTATAACACAATTAAATAGGAAATAAATTCCCAAAATATAATTAAAAATAGTCGGGCTTACACAACACATACAAAACATCAACTAGGCCCCCAAATATTATTCCACAGATACATCACCTCCTTAACCAATTTATACATTATATAATTCATATTTAATAATAAAATAATAAAATAAATAACTTTTAGTAATTAAAATTTTCTAAAATTTCTAAGGCGTTATAGTTGCAAGGGTTGATCGATTGATGACATTGACTTTGATTTGAAAGAGGCCTTCTTCTGCTTCCATTTCTGGCATGGATCACACAATCTATCCTTAGAGTAATCCAATTTTGGAATACCTCTAACCAAATCCTTCTTTACCAACTCATTCATTGCTTTAAAACTCAAGTGTGACAGTCTTTTATGCCAAAGCCAACCTTCATCTATAATTGCCTTACTGAGAAGACATGTAGTCATGTTTGCATTTGTTGAATTGAAGTAAGCAATGTACACATTCCTCTTCTATCTCCTGTCAACACTACCTTGTTGTCACTTTTCTTGAAAATGACACAAGCTTCAGATGTGAACCAGACATTCTGGCCTTTATCACACAGTTGGCAGACAATTAGCAAGTTATGCTTAAGTCCATCAACCAGTGCTACTTCTTCAATGACAACATTCCCTTGTGAAATCAAGACATATCCTCTAGTATATCCTTTGCTGTTGTCTCCAAAGGTAATGCTAGGGCCAGCTCTCTCCTCAAGCTTAGTGAGCAGGGTAGAATCTCT
The DNA here is from genome assembly GCA_036435485.1 of Saposhnikovia divaricata. NCBI lineage: Eukaryota > Viridiplantae > Streptophyta > Magnoliopsida > Apiales > Apiaceae > Saposhnikovia > Saposhnikovia divaricata. Next base: position 56,563,169 of record CM071597.1, on the reverse strand, counting down.
AGTCATATACCTAGAACAACCACTGTCCAGTTACCAAAGATTCTTTCTATTTCCCTGCACACATCAAAACAAAATCAAGTTGATTTTGGTACCAAAGTTTTCTTGGGTCCTGCCTTGTTAGCCAATTTCTTATCCTTCAAATCCCTTTTAACCGAAAGTTTAGATTGAGTTAAATCAATTTTGACTTTCGGTTTGGGCCTTTGAGAGACAGAATTTGATACTTGCTCATATTTGTTATATTTAATAGCATTGTTAGGCATAGTCTGTGCAAACATGTTATTCATCATCCATGGCATTTGTGACATATTGAAAGCATTGTAGTATGGATTATGCATGAATGGCATGTTAGCATATTGACTAGATGCATGAGCAGAGGGAGCATACATATTTGGCATAACATTCATAGCAGGCACAAACATAGGCATGTTAGGCATCAAAGGATTTTTCATAGCTTTGCAGTTGGTAGATAAATGATTAATACTTCCACACTTTACACATTCTTTCCTAGGAGCATATTTATCAGGTGTGTAATTGTTGTGTTTATTTATTCCCTACCTTACCATTTCTGTTTTTTTCTTGTCCTTAACACTTGACTTAACATTTTCTAGCTTGTCCTTCAATTGCTTGTGGGACAAGTTGCCTATGTTTCTTTTCTCAGCTGATTCAATATTGCTACATTCTCCATTAACTAAGTTCTTGTTGACAGGCCCATATTTTTTATTCAATTTAGTTAAAGTTGCTTTGCTAACAGGCTTAAGTCTTAAAGAACATTCTTTTTCGACTAAATCACTGTCTGAAGTAACTTCCCTATCAACATCTAACTTAGCTTCTGCTAATTTGCAGAAAGAATCAATTCCTTAAACATTACAAATTTCCTTAGTTACAACTGTTGATCCTTTCCACTTAGCAATCAGATTCCGTTCCTCTACTAACTGTTTCTTTAAAACTTCCTCTCTCTTTATAGCCTCAATCATTTCATTTTTAGCATCCAAGCAATCTCTTCTCAGAGTTTCAAACTCAATCAACTGTGTTTCTATTAAAGCATTCCTATCACTTAACTTTTCATTAAGGTCTTTAATCCTCTCATTCTCTCTGTTAAGTGCTTTTAAGGTAACATGCATGTTATACAATTCAATAGACATTTCATCAATTGTGCTAGCACATTCAGCTTTAGAAAGATCAGTTAAGACTGTAGAGAATACCCGGTTGCTTGCTGAGCTAGCTTCTTCATCAGTTTCGCTTGCCATGAGTGCAAGATTGACAAACCCCTCTTCTGCATCTGAGTCACCTCCAGCAGCCCAGTCACTATCTTTTGACACGAATGCTCTCCCTTGTTGCTTGAGAAGATCAAAATATTTCTCTTGTAATCAACAGTCTCAAACTGTTTCTTCTCTTTCTCAGCTTTGGATTTTATGCATTCATTGGCAAAGTGACCAGCAATTCCACAGTTATAGCATTTGATCTTTGATCTTTCAACCACATCCTTGTTCGGTTGATAGCTTTTCTTGAATTGTCCGGCTCCTGCTGGATTCTTCTTAAATCTTAGCTTCGAAAATCTCTTTGACAGAAATGCCAAATACTCATCTTGATCTTCAGCTTCATCCTCACTAAATGCATCAGGTTCTTCAATCATCTTGCTTTTACCTTTGCTAGTTTCATCTTCACCTTCACAAGTTTTTGAACTTAGTATGGCTTCTACACTCTTCATTCTTCCACTACCTTGGATTGTTGGAATATTGGCCAACAAGGCAACAAATCCACCATTCTTCTGGATTTTCTCCACTTCCTCATCTTGCTACATTTCAAGCTCATAGATCTTCAGGATGCCATACAGTCTCTCATGTGTAAAATCTTTGTAGTCCTGAGAGTTTCTCAACGAGACTGTCACTGGCTTCCATTCCTTAGGAAGAGATCTCAGAAACATTAGGTTGGAGTTCTTGGTTTCATATTTTCTCCCATAAAACTTTAGACCATTCAGTAACTTTTGAAATCTACTGAATATGTCTGTTAGATTTTCACCAGAGGAGTAATGAAAATGCTCATATTGTTGTATTAGGAGCTGCATTTTGTTCTCTCTGACCTGCTCAGTTCCTTCACAGATGGTTTGGATAATGTCCCACACTTGCTTAGCAGTGGTGCAGTTAATGACATTATCAAACATATCTTGATCGATTCCATTGAACAAAATGTTCATGGTCTTCCTATCTTTGTGAATCTCCTTCAAGTCTTCATCTGTGTACTCAGCTTGATTCTTTGGAATAGGCCTTCCAGCAGCTACAGTGCCAGTATCTTAACCAATCCCAGAGCTGGCCTTCATTGGAACATGAGGTCCTTTCTCTATGCAATCTACGTAGCCTTCATCGATGGCTGAGAGATGAAGGTGCATTTTTACTTTCCAGTGAAAGTAATTATCTTTGTCAAGCATTGGAATCTTCACACCTGTATCCTTCCTTCCCATGTTTTTGATCTTTAGACTTCTTGTATGCTAGAAGTTTGCTCTGATACCAATTGTTAGGTCCCTAAGTATCGTAGAAGGGGGGTTGAATACGATACTACCAAAAAAAAAATTAATTCCGAGAATATATCTTTATTGATAATAAACTCGAAGGGGTGTTACAACTTTTAATCCAATGGATTAGCTTCAAAACCTGAACACTCTTAAAGATAGTTTAAGCATGAGGACCTTCTACCCGACACTTCCTGAAAGCAGGCTAAGCCGGCTTTCTTGCTAAATGGACTGTCTAGCAGCTTACACTCCTAAGGATAGTTTAGGCACGAGGACCTTCTACCCGACACTTCCTGAAAGCGGGCTAAGCCGGCTTTCCTACTAGATGGACTGTCTAGCAGCTTACACAGAGAAGATATAAGAGAGAGAAGAGAGAGTTGTGTGTTGAGGTGTGTTTTGAAATGAAATACAACAGACCTATTTATAGATTTTAAAAAGTCACTATTTGACACTATTCCAACAACCCCCAAATAGTAACCGAGCACTATTCCACCAACCCCCAAATAGTAACCGGACACTATTTCACCAACGCCAAATAGTAATCGGGCACTATTACACCAACTCCAAATAGTAACCGTGCATAATAACTGTGCATATTAGTAACCGGGCACTATTACACCAACTCCAAATAGTAACCGTGCATAATAACCATGCATAGTAACTTTGCATAGTAATACTATTTTTGTATCTCTTGGGCTTCTTTCTTCTGTTTTATTCTGCTGTTTTAATTCATCTATAAAAATAATTCAAGTACTAGATTAATTTAATTATTTGTTATAAATAATTAATTAATCTGTTACTTATTTAATTTTCAGAGAGTAAATTAATTTTTGACAATACCTTGAAATATTATGTCTGTCCTTGATTATAAATAGGCTTTGACAATTCTTTCTGTAAATTAATGTGTTGATCCTTCTCGTATGTGCGGACACTTAGTGCACTGGTCTGGTTCACAATTGACTAGCACTAATCTTGATCTTCACACCTTCGTTACATTCCAATTGATTAGCCTGTAGCAGTATCGTCAAATTATGTAAATACATGGAATCTTTTTGGCTATTCAACGGAATCATCTGTACATCTTATTCTGTCACTGAGGCTTGAACATGTTAATGAACTTCTTTCAGCGACTTGATCCTTGTTGGTGCCTGTTCTTCATATTTCACGATCCCTATATAGATTTAATATTATTTATCTTTTATCCTAGTTAAGTTATATATATCCTCTATTACATATTACATTACATTATGCTTTACACTATGTTCAAGTGATGACACATAACCTTTGCATCAATGCCAACCATATCAGCATGGCTCCAAGAAAAAACATCTAAATTCTTCGACAGAAAGTTGGTGAGCATTTCTCACAACTCAGAATTCAACTGAGACCCGATTTTCAATAACTTACTCGAATCATTGGCGTCCACAAAAATTTGGACCGTATCTTCTGCATAACCCATCTTTTCAATCGGTAGTAACGTTCTCGGATCAAGATCAAAACTTCGAGGGTCTTCGAACATGGCATCATGCCTTCCAGTAACATTCTACTTCCCTTGACCTGTTCACCTCTAAGATTGACTGATATAATTTTGTAAGAATTTTTCTCTTCAATTTCTTCCAGGATTCCTTCCTGTAAATCACCAAGAACTGAGGTTCCCTTCACTAGTAACTCCTCAGGGCGTGCCCTGTTTGGAGATGCTTCATCTTCTGGCTCTTGAACATGATAATGGACTTGAACTTCTCCAGGGACTATGCTCATAACTCCTTTAGAGTTATTTACACTGAGGGCGCGCCCTCTATCCTTTTGTTTTATAAAACTTTTAACTGCTTTATGGTAACAATCTCTTGACTCATGCTGAGATCCTTGAACAGTGCCCACACCATTCGGAATAGGGAACTTCATTGTGAGATGATAGATGGAAGTCACAACCTTCATCTCTTTCCGTAGAGGGTGCCCTACCAAAGCATTATGAGCTGATTCCAAATCCAAAATCATAAACTCCATCATTTGAGTGACAGATAAAGCTCCTTCCCCAAGAGTTACCGGCAACTTGATCGAACCCATTACCTTTACAGCTTCACCTAAAAATTCATATATCCATCCATTATTTGGTTCCATGTCCTTGTCTAGGAGTCCCAACTTCTTGTAAGTGCTGTAATAAAAGATATTCACTGAACTCCCGTTATCAACAAAAAATTGATGTACATTCTTAGAATCAATCTGGATCACCACCACCAAGGCATCATTATGTGGATGATGTACCCATCTAGCCTCTTCCTCAGTAAAAGTAATATCTGCACATTCTCCCTTGAACAATTTGGGTGGCCTTAACTCCAAAATATTCACATTTGTCAGGGGTCTATACCGTGGCTCTTTAGCATACTTCTCCAAAGCATTATTGCTATAACTCCCCAGGTGATGTCCTCCAAAGATAGTATGGATACTTTCCTCTCTGACAAACTCCTTCTCTTCAGGCTTGTCTTCATTACGGAGGGCGCGCCCCCCATCTCTTCTTTCAGGGTTTTTCTTGTGCTTCTTGACCTCTCTGACAATCCAATCAGTTAGATATCCCTCTTTGATCAAGTCTTCAATTTCTTCCTTCAACTAACGACATCCGTGTGTATTGTGTCCTCTAGACTCATGATACTCGCAATACTTCTTCTAATCTTTACTCTACCAAACAGACAAAGGCTCTGGTTTCCTGAAGAGTCCCTTATTCTTGTTTACCTCAATGATATGCTCAATTGATGCTACCAGTGGAGTACAATTGCTTGGTCTCCTATCATAGGTATAAGTATCTAGAGGTCCCCAACCTCTTCCAACTTCAGCTGAATTCACCCGATTAGTACCAATCCCAGAATGGTGTACCGGACCCACAGATCTATCCTTCATCTTGTTGGTTTTCGCTTTAAAATTCCCTTGTGCATCTATCTTTCGATTATCCAATAAGGATTGCTCAACAATTTTAAAAGAGTTAGCTTGTGCAAACACATCAACCAAAATTTCTGGATCTCTTCCTTAGAGATGCTTCCAGAAATCCGTCCCTACCTACAATCCAGCTATCAAGAAACTCTTGAGCATCTCGTCAGTTACTCCCCTCACCAAGGTAGACTCAGTATTGAACCTTTTGAAGTAGGACTGTAGACTTTCTCTTTCTTTCTGTTTGATGTTGGCCAAAGTGGTGACATGAGGTGCATATTTCACCCCTGCCTGGAACTTAGTCAGGAATAGAGTTATCATTACTTCCCAAGATGTAATTACTTCTGGCCCAAGTTTTTGAAACCATTGTTGAGCACTCTCCCTGAAAGTCATTGATAACAATCAACATCTGGTTAACTCAGTCACCAGATAACATCCATCTCAATATCGAAGCATCCTATGAACTCCGCAGGTCTGCATTTCCATGAAAATGCAGATCATTAGTCATAGTCCTATATCTTGCAAGGAGTTATGCCTCTCTAACCTCGATTGAGAATGGAGAAGGAGTTTGTGCTATAGCAGATATTCTTCCACATCCAAATGAACAAGGAGCCTCTTCAAGTCATCCACATTGAAAGTTCCTATCCCAGGATTATTTTGGATATTCGGTTGTACAAATGTCGGAGTACCCCCCAAGGGTGGAGGTTGATCTGTCGTCTGAGTATTTCCTGGAGCTCCAACATGAGGTTGTGTGAGAATCACCTCTTGAGTTTTAGTTTGATTCTGCCTCTCCCTTTGATGGTGAGTTTGCTAGTTTCCTAAAGCTTGTGTGTTTCCTTCAGGTTGCAGATTCCCCTTAGAGCCTCCTTGATGCTTTCCTTTTGAGGGAGGGTGCACCCTCGACCTCACTTCATTGGAGGTGCTTGTGGGAACTTGTGTGATGCGAGGAAACCTACCTCCTGAGGGCGCACCCTTTTTATTATGAAGTCGCTTGTCTCCTCGATATTTTTCCATCCTCCAATCTTCGTGATCTTGGCTACTTCTTCTTCCAGCATCATTTTGAGGAAGATCTTGCTCATTTCCAAGGGGCCTCGACCAGAAATCAGGGGGTGCTCGCTGTGGATCATCACCCTGAGAAAGGGCTCGCTCATGTCCAATGGGCCTCGACCTGTAATCAGGGGGCACGCGTTGTGGATCATAGAGCCTCAATTCCAAGTTATTCTCCTTATGTTAATGCTCAAGGATCACCATTTTCATATCATCATCATCAAGTCGTATTCCTAGACGTTTCTTCAAGCTAGCAAAGTCCCTCTTTTCCCTAGCCATCCTTTCTTCATCCCACTGGATTTCACATGCGGTGCACCCAGAACGATGAGGATGAGGGCGCGCCCTCTCCTGAACATCTGAAAACCTGTGATCACAATTATCTTCACTTGGATGTTCAATAATGGGATCAGAGTAATCTAACCTTCGAGGAGTCACCAATTGAAACCTCCTCTCCTGCACTTCTTCACGAGAGCTTTCTTTAACTTGAAGAGCTTTTCCTGTTCGACGATGATTCAGCGGGATACTCTGAGATTTTCTACTACTTCCTCGCTCTTGCTCTACCGAATCCAATCTTGCCCCGAAGTTATTTTATGGCAGTTCCCATACGATATAACTGCTCCATTAACTCCGTGTTGCTGATAAGAACGGGCGGTTGTCTACCGGTAGCCGAAGTCCCATGGTGGTGTTGGGGATCAGAGATCTCCTCCGGGACATAAGCATCATGATGAGCTTGATTACTATAACGCCCTAGAAAATATCGTAATTATTATTATTATTTAATAATTTAATATTAAGTGTGGATTATAGGGTGTGAAATTTTTTTATAAGATAAAATATATGTGATATTGTGATTACATGCTTATATGATGGTTTATATGTGCTATGTAAGTTCGTGTAATTTTATTTGTATTTCTGATGATTAAAATCTGTTTAAAGTGTGCATTATTGATTTTCTAGGAATTTTATAAAATCATCGGAGTTGATAAAAATCATGAAATATTTTGTGTTATTATCTTTAAGATATTATTTAATTTTTAAATTTATTGAAAGAATTATTTTGGGTGTTTAAGTATTTTAAAATGATTTTAAAAGTTCTATTATTTTTAAAGGATCTATATTTGTAAAATTCATATTTAATTCATTTTTGGTCTTAAATTTTTTTTAAATAATATGGGGATGTTTGTAATTTCATTGCTCTTCATTTTCAAATTTTAAGATTTAATATTTCACCAATTCCTTATTTTATTATGATTTTAAAAGTGATTTATATTGGTTTTTAATTAGATTTTTTTTTTCTTTACATATGAAATTACCATTTTTACTCCCCAAAATTTCCCTCAAATTCTTAAATCCCTAATTCACCAGATATTTCCCCAATTCAGTTTCTCTGCTCTGTTTTGTCGAACTCTCTCGACCCCTCTCTCGAGTTCTCGACCCCTCTCTCTCTCTCTCTCTCTCTCTCTCTCTCTCTCGCCTAATCACTCTCTCTCTCTCAAATCCCTCACTTGTTCTCATCTCTCCCTGGCGGAATCTCTTTCTCTCCCTCTTCTTTTCACTTTACCTGTCATACATACACACATATATATAGTGTGAGTTGTGCGCGTATATACCTTTGTGCGTGCATGGATATGATGGTGTGCGTGTATGTGATGTGTGCATGTGTGTTGTGTGTTTGAAAGTGCGCAGTTGGGTTCGTAAATTGTTGGGTTACTCGATGTGTGCCATGAATTAAACTCTACCCCTCTTCTCCCCTGCAGTCCGCGTTTATGTCTGTGCGTACAGTGAAGTGATTGTGGTGAACTTCGGAGTTCCTGTGATGTTATTTTGTGTGATGCTGTGACTGTATAATGTGTGTGGGTGTGCGCGATGGTTACCGGAGTGCTTCACTGTGTTGTGTGTGTAAGTATAGCCGTGTGTTGGTATGTTCGGTGATTCGTGTTTCCATCGATTTTATGCCGATTTCTTGATGATTATGGGGTTACAAAGGGTATGCTGCTATATTAACTGCTGCTAAACGAATCTTTGTGTAAAATTGGGTTGGTCGATTATATTAGATAAAATTTGGATTCTTAATGTTGGTTTAAGATTTTAATTAAGACGTAGTTTTGATTTACTTGAGGTAATGATGGTGATGATTGTTGTGTAAACGAATGGTTAAAACTGTATTATTTATTTCAAATTGTGTTTAAAGCAAGTTTCTGGGTTTCGATTGTTGGTATAAGTCGATTGTTTGTTGTTGGCTGGAATTCGGTTAAACTTCCGGATTCTGGGTGATGGAGTTCTTGTTCTTTGAAATCGTTTTGATTCGTTAAATATTAGTATTTGAGTCCGTAAGTAATCTATCATGCCAATAATGTTAAGTTTCTGCTGGAATTTTGTTAGTTATTGATTTCAGTTGGTGTTTCCGAGAACCAGTGTCATGTTTTCATTTGTATGATTGTGCTCTTGAGGATTATTGGGTTGGTTTTGTTCTGATAGTCTGTTATCCCCATTCCCAAACAAATCTGTTTTCGAAAAATGTTCTCTTCAAAAATCTTAAAATTCTTTTCAAAATTCTTTTATAAATTCTAAAAATCTAATTGAATAATTATTTAATTAATTGATGAATCATCTTTGATTTATTTAATTATTTTTTTGTTAATTATTTTATTTTCAAAAGGTTGGATTTTAAAATCTTATTTTAGATGATTAATAAAAAGGGATTTAAAATGAATTATTTTGAGATAGAATTACTTGGTTGAATTTTCGGAATTTGTTAAGCTATAAAGTTGTTAAGAGTATTTAGCATGTTTATATAATTGATTCGTAGTAGTATGTTATAAGTAAAGTGATAATTATAATTGTTAAGTCGCGATTGTGGATATTAATTTGATTTTAAGGATGAAAGGAGCTATATGTACATTTTGATCGGATTGTGATATATGTGCAATATGTGTTAAGTTTATGGATTGTCAGAGGTGTACAAATGAAGTACATTAGTGTGGTTTGTGATGACTGTAAGTTGTATTGAGGCAAAGGATGTTTGATTTTTGGCTTCGTAAGTTGTAATCAGTCAGGTTAGGTCCTATTATAAAGGAGGTGCTGTCTAATTCTTGTTAGAATTATTTTATAATTATTGTAGTAATTTGATAAGAACTGTTTGTAAATTGATATGATATATGTATTAAAAGATATAAGTGTAAGCTGATAATACGTGCTAAGTGGTTATTTGGTATATACTACTATATCGAGGATGTAATTATTACATGTTATTTGTGCTAAGTGGTAAAGCGTATAGGATACGTTTGGGTAGAATAGAATTAGACGGTTAAGGTTATACGCATATTGAAGTAGTACTTTACCTGTATATAGGTACGCATAGGAGGCCAACTAAGAGCCAGCACATGTGTTGATGGAATGTTGAGAAAGGAGATAATTATCGGGACTGACAAGTGATAAAGGGAAAAAATGGATGTGTGATCGAAGGAAGGTCAAGTAGAGATGAATGTAAAGTGATAAGGAGTTAAAGTATTGGAAATGAGAACCCTGTGTATTGAGGCAAGTATACTATCCCTCACTTAATGTTCAAGTGATGTGAAACCTTTTGTATTATTTATTTGTTCCTTCGAAATCCCTTCTTGCAAGCAATTATATTCTTCATATTTATTCTAAATAATGTGAACCTGTTCTGTTGATTTTACGATATTTCTTTCAAACCATTTTTGCTAGTGCCTATACTCTTTATTTTTATTTCCAGTGACATTTTCTTCTGTTAATTTATAATCATGCATTCTCAAATTACTCTATTATTGTTTATTTTCCTCACCTATTGTTCAGGTGTTGATCCTTCTAAAATTATTTATTATTAACATTACTCGTCTTTATTAATATTCTTTAAAGAAGTTTTTCTTTCAAATTTATGTAAACTAATTCGAGGGTTATACTGTTGTTGAGGCATGTGTTGCTCAGTGACGGTTAAAGCCAAGAATGAATTGAGATCTTCTTATTTATTCAAACTAATATCGTCATGTCGGTTCTGGCAGCTAATATCTATGAGTGCTTAGCCGACAAGAGTGAGATTTGAGTAATTGAGAATTTCTTAAATCTTTATTTTAAACTATTCAAATCTTTTATGTAAGTTCGAATTTTGCCAAGAAAATTATATCAATTGGTAACCTTTTAAATGAATGGTCATACCTTGTGTAGTTACTCTAATTTAAGGTTGAACTTCAGATTCCTTTATTGCATGATTTTCCTTATAAATTGTTGTTCAATTCTAGAACCTGAATAATTGCTCTGTTTCTTAATTAATTAATGTTTCCTTGTGAATATATGATTCTGTTTTGCTGTACTATACCGTGCTCAGTTCAATTCTTATTGCTTTGCTGTTTATAACTCCTTATATCAATTGCTTCCCTGACCCTTAGTCTTTAATAATTGATAATGAAAATGGCTTAATTAATTAAGAGTAAAATGCACTTTGTGTACCTGAAGTTTGGCGAAGACACCACTTGCAATACTACATTTCTAAAAGTACCACGTGCAATACTAAGTAATGAATTTGCTTAAACTTCGTGTACCGCCGTCAATCTCTTGTAAACGGCGTTAGATCATTAAGGACATATCAGTCTTTTCAACTTATAAATTGCACGCTGTGCAATTTCTCTTTTAACAAATAAAACAGATAAAACAAAGCAGATAAAACAATCAGGCCGTTCGCCTAATTCAACCACTGCCTCTCACCCACCTCTCTTCTCCCTTCACCACCAACAATCACACCACCTCCTTCCTCCGCCACAGCCCAATACTGCCATTTTCCTTCCACCCCTTCTTCTCTTTCCTTCAACGCCGCCCTTTCCTCCGACCTCGCGCACCTCCTGCAAATACCTTCCGCCACCCGCTGTCTACATCTCCGCCGCCCAAAAGTTACTATCTAGATCATTTCCAATATTTACATAAAAATCAAATTTTTAATGATCAATTCACACAAACATAAACAGATCGATTACAAGCAAACCAAAACAACATGGATCAAAAAGGCCATAAAAATCTGATCTTTATATCATCAACAAGAACAACCACCATATTATCCACTAAAAAATTTCAATTTATCAAGTAAAACAATAGAAACAACTAAAATACATAAAAAACTATCAACAAGATAACACAACCAAAACCCAAATTTAAGGACTCAAATCCGACCTATATCCATATTTTGCCACCCCTGGTCACAACCCATCTTAATTTCAACACAAGTCGAAGCATCAAGTACAGACAAAATTCCTTCACAGCAGAACAGCCCCGATTCTAGCACAAAGTTCGACCACCACATACAATCGCATAACCCACTTAACCGAACCCCATTTTCCGACCCACAACTTGGTCGGACACACGCACAAACATTGCGCTAATGACACACACACACGAACTCCTGCTCAACACACGCACACAAATACACTTCAATTTCACACACGCTCACCCCATATGCACACACACCTGCATATATACACACACATGTATATATACACACACCCACAGTAATCCAAACACGCACACACCTGCGTTGATTGAAGAGGAAAGGAGGAGGAAAAGAAAGGAGAGTGTGGGAGAGATTGAGAGAGATTAGAGTGTTTGAGAGAGACCAGAACAAGACAGCCGAGAGAGAAATGAAATAGAACAGGGGAATATTTGGGAGAAGCCCAGAGAAAGGAAAGAGAGCTGTGGGGCTTAATTAAGAAAAATTTGTATGTATGTATTGTATGTATAGCTTTATTTTCTCAATCAGATGGCTCTCTTTTATACGTTTTGAGAAGTGGACGATAAAAAGATGAGGTGTCTCTCTTTCTCACACACAAACACATCTACACACACAAATGGAATCTGTAGGTGGAAAGACTGGTTTACCCCTAAAAATCTAACGCCGTTTGCAAGAAATAGACGGCGGTACACGAAGTTCAAGCAAATTCATTACTTAGTATTGCACGTGGTACTTTTAGAAAGGTAGTATTGCAAGTGATGTCTTCGCCAAACTTCAGGTACACAAAGTGCATTTTACTCATTAATTAAAGATGTTTCTTAGATTCCTTATATCGGGCTGATCTGTTATCAGTGAGTATAAAGGACTTAAAAATGAAATGTTTAAAAGATTTTATTGTGGGGGATTCCGTCAAAATGTTTTCAACGGATTCCTTCAGATTGGAGGCGTAAGAGGCCGGGTGACGCCGGTCCAGCATTTTTTTAGCGTAAGAGGCTGGGGAGTGCCCAGTCCAGCAATTGAAAGGCCAATGTGTTGCCTAATTGGGAACCCAATTTCAAAGTCCAGATGGACTTCGTGTCCAGTATGGGGACTTTACGTGGCTGATCACCCGTATTGTCCGGAGTCGTGAAAAAACTCCAATCAACTTAAATATTTTAACAAGTTTATGAAAAGTATGTTTTAATAATGGAATGGTTTTAAGAGAAGAAATGTTTTCATGAAATTTATGATTTGATGGAAATGGAAAGTTTATCCTATGATGGAAATTGAATTCTTTCCTTGAGATTAATTGATCATTGATATTGTTCATCAATGAATTATCGAGATATTGTTGTTTCACTATATTATTAACTTGCTGAGCGTTCTTTGGCTCACTTTTGCTTTGTTTTACCCAACCCTTTGCAGTTAGGTTTAAGGATGATCTAGTACATTTATCCCTGCGAATGAAAGCGATGAGGCAACCTATACATGATAGAATTCAGAGCTAGAGTGGGTAAGCACGGATTTGGATTGAGCTACGAATTACATGGTAAAGTAATTTTGTATCGAGAGCAGAGATAGAAGTTGTAATAATTTGTATAATTTAGATTCTTGTTTCATACCATAACCTGAGATTGATCCTCGGTGAGGAATCGTTGGTGTATTAAGTTTTATTTGTAATTGTTAATTGGAATTTTGTTTGGGTTGAAACACAGGTGGATAGTCCGATTTACGAACATTTCATGCCGAAATTTTCTAAAATTCCCCTGTATCAAAGTTTATTTTATTATAAAAAGTATATTTTCAGTATTGGGAAGTTGGGGCGTTACAATTACCCCCCAAGCTATCTTCGGATCATAACCATCTTCTTCAGGAGAACCTCTATCTTGATTGTGAAACATCTTTTCCTCCTAAGATGAAGATCTTGATTGGCTCCCCTCCTTCTAGCGCCAATTTGTTGATGGAGGAATTTGGGAACAACAAAATTCAGGGTAAGTCGTCGGATACAAGATCTACGATGATGATTTTTCGCTGGAAAAAGTGGTGGTGCGTGGTGATTGTATGTAATTGGTGGCTAAGATTGAGTAGGGTTAGTGGTGGCTGCTTTAGAACTCTCAACTTCCAACCCCCCAATCGACCTACGTACCCTGGTATTTATAGGGGATCACGCCATACGTAGTTCTTGGAGAGTGAGAAACCCAAACGTGCTTAAATTGACGGTCCAGCTTCCGGAATGTTCCACTATGAGACCTAACCACCAAGGCCCATCCAAGATCTCAAGACTTTCCCCGTCGAGGACTAGTCCTTTCCGCTACCAGCTATTTCCTGATTTCAAGGATGTAGGTTTAGCCATGGTTTATCTCAAGTGTGGAGCGCATCCTTATTCTCCGAATGAGAAGCACCCACCAGATAGCAGGACAAGCGATCCAGAGCTTTTGGGTGCAAAGTGTAGGATTATTCCGAAGTTCTCCAATGAGGGCGCGCCCATTGATAACAGGAACTGAGCTCCAAAGCAGATACAAAAAAGTACCCATCTTTCCACATGAGGACGCACCCTCTATGTATGAGAAAGGGTCCTTGAATCCAAGAAAATCTCTGGAGAACTTCTACGACGGACATTCCCCTCCTGGTATACCCCAAGATGGAATTCTTCAGTAATCTTCACAAAACTAAACAATAACAAATTCTCAGAAACATCTTTCCATCATTAAGGGCGTGCCGTTCTTGTGAGGGAGGAGCGGGTGCGTCCTGATTACTCTTTACCCTATCGAAACCCTATTTATTCTATAAAATCTTCTAAATTGAACCCGTATCTGATGCGAATCTTTTTTAAAATGACCGACTAAAATTTTGGCCATAACACACAGGTTCTTTAAAGTAATTAAGAGTTCCACCAATTTGCACCTTTCTTTAAAGTAATTAAGCAATCTTTTTATACTATAAATTTTATGATTTTATTATCAAATACTACTAAAGATTTTCTAAAATTCTTAAAAAATTATCTTAATTCAGTTTTAATATTTTTTTCTGAATTCACCATATGATTTCCAAATTCCAATACATTTTTTACTTCCTTCAATTCATAATATAAGGCATTTACGTATTTTTAGATATTAAATAAAAAGAATTTGACTTAATGTATTTTTACCATTCTTTTTTAAATAAAAGTAGTTTAAAAACATTTATATTCAAAAAAAATCGTAAAAAATATTAAATAGAATTTGTTTTATTTAAGATATTTAAGATGTTTGGGATAGAGGGAGTAATTGGTAAATGGATGCTTCCAAACTCTTGAAATGTGTAATGATAATTTATTTTGGAGTAATCTTGATTGAGTAGTTTCTAGATAAAACGTTGTTAGGTACGAAACGATAATTATGGGGCCTGTTGTCGCAACTAAAAATCCATCATTAACGCTAGTGTGTGTGAATGTGATGACCCCCAATGGCCCCATGCACCCTCCAGCGAAACGCCGCCGTTTAACGAAAATATTACATTACCGCGTTTGGTGTATAAATAAAGACATCTCCTCTTTATTCCAGTAGAGCAAGGCACAAGTTTCGAGAAGGAAGCTAACTGAGTAATCCAGAACAAAACCAAACTCATAATCCATGGCAACCAAACTCTATATCATGTTAGTACTCTATTTTTCTACTCTCCCTCTCTATATGTGTGTGTTTGTTTTGAAGATGCTAGCTTGTATGATCATGTAAATGCAATTTGTAATTGTCTCATTTTACCTAATTTTTTGTGTATTTGGAGCATACATTTTTTTAATGTTAATGATTCAATTTATGGCAATATTTAGTTGCTTAATTTCACTTAAATTGATTTATCTATGTTCTGAATTAGGAAGTAATTTTATTATGATCCATATATCCATGTATCTATGTTAAGCTTGACTCTATTCTATTAGGAATAGTAAAGTTGTATGTGATCAGTTTTTGTACCCCTCCACTAAGTGGGTTGGACTTTGCTTTGTAGTGGAATGTGTGGTTTGACTAGTTTGGAAAAGCTTCCAATAGCGTTCGTGTTGTAGACAAGTATTACGTAATGTTTTTCTAGACAAGTGACGGAACTAGGTTTTAAGGAGAAGCGGGGCGAAAATATTTATTAATGATACTTTTGTTGAATTATTTAAGATTATCAGGCTAAAGGAAGGATTTGAGATGATTATTGACGACGAGACTGAGATTAAAAAATAATTAATCTCAGTAATATACCTACCTCAGATGATACTTCAACCTCGGTTACCCACTTGGCCCGCCCTTGGTTCCACCACTAAGTCTATGTATTAGTTTAGTTGCATAAAATCACATCTAAGAAAACTTAAGGAATTGGAATTGTGATGAGATGTGTTAATGGGATATAACTCTGTAAACCAAACATTTCCTCCGTCAACATTGTCTACAGTATCATACTTGAGCATTAAAGTTTTTTACCAATTACCCGATGCGTAAGGATCCTGCATCGGTAAAATGTGGGGAAGGGTCCTGATGTAAACATTCGTACCCTTATTTTTCATAACAAAATGGTTTGGTGGGAGCTCGAACATGTGACCTGAGGGATAAACACTTGAACAAAGCACTTAGTCTGCGTTTAAACAAGGCAATTATTGTTTTTGTATACAAATTTCCTCTAGTGTAGGCTCATCAGTTGTCAGGGGCATACCAGTTTCTTCTAGTGTAAATTTCTTCTGTGATGCTGTTCTTCTGTCAACAGTATGTTCTTAAAAATCAGTTTAGATTCAGGTTCAAACTATTCAAGTGGATCAACCCCTATTGAGGTGCTGTAGTTTTCATGTACTAAAGCTCTTTGAAGTAGGATCTTACCAAAAAAAGAACTCTTTGAATTTGGATGTTACTTAAAAATGACAGCGAAGAAGGCATAACTAAGCAGGATCACGTAACTCTATACAGGAAGTTGATATTTTTTCAGTCAAAGTTGACAAAAGTACACTATTGTCTAAATCTATTTCTTCCAGTAGGTGTTGGTTTCGCCTTGTAATAATAGCAATTATGTGTGAGTTATACCCTTCATCGTTCTTACGATATTCGAGTCTGGATTCATTACTTAAGTTCATATAAGATGACTTGTGTATGTATGAGTCTTTTTATCTTTGTTGTATGATCACTGTTTATTCTTTGACCTTAAATTTAATTAACATCTGTGATGTGTTTGTTTCTTTACACATAAACAACAACAATTCAATCTTCCTGTGATAGTGGCACCGACAGAGATTGTTGTATTAATCGTATTAATGACTTAAGGTCCATCACCTACCGTGTTTCCTGCAACAGATTTAAGATTTTGGTGTTTTTCTGTCCCAAGTGGTTAACGCAACATGACTAATGTCACTGATTGGTTTTCTCTTTCCACAGATACTATTCAATGTATGGACATGTTGAGAAGCTTGCAGAAGAGATAAAGAAAGGAGCTGCATCTATTGAGGGAGTTGAGGCCAAGTTATGGCAGGTAGAGATGCTTCTATGGTTCTTTGAAATATTCTGTTGCCTTTTCTTCCTGCTTTGTAATTCACACATTTGTTACTACTTACTACTGTGCCTTGCTTGGTTATCTCATTGTTTAGACACTGGCATAAATAATAAAAACTCTGATGTTCTTTAAAATTATCAATGATAGGTTCCGGAGATACTATCAGATGAGGTGCTTGCAAAAATGAGTGCACCTCCAAAAAGTGATGTGCCACACATTACACCCGCTGAACTTTCTGAGGCGGATGGGTTCGTTTTTGGCTTTCCTACAAGATACGGAATGATGGCTGCCCAATTCAAAGCCTTTTTTGATGCAACTGGAGGGCTTTGGAGAACTCAGCAACTTGCTGGAAAGCCTGCTGGGATATTCTTTAGCACAGGATCCCAAGGTGGTGGACAGGAAACTACTGTGTAAGATCTTGTTCCATTGTAAACAAGAAAATACTGCATAAGATCTTATTTAGAACCTTGAGGCTTAATCTTATTGTTGTTTTCTACAGTTTAACTGCCATTACTCAGCTTGTTCACCATGGAATGATTTTTGTTCCCATTGGATACACCTTTGGTGCTGGCATGTTCGAAATGGAGAAAGTAAAAGGTGGAAGTCCTTATGGTGCTGGAACTTTTGCCGGTGATGGCTCACGACAGCCATCGGAACTCGAGTTAGAGCAGGCTTTCCACCAAGGCAAATACATTGCGGCAATCACCAAGAAGCTCAAGCAAGCTAATTGATTTTTATTACAGAAATACTGCACTGAATTATGGTATGGTGTTGATATTCTATTTGTGTGCCTGTGCAGCAGTCTATTCTTGCTTTACTGGACTAAAAATGAGTGCTTTACTTACTTCAGTAGTATTATGTTACTGGTTCTTTTTGTATTATTGTTTTCGAATACTCGATGCATATTATGCCTGCCATCCTTGTAAATACTATACACTTCAGGAAAGCAAACTGAAATAATTTGGACTATAAAATGATCAGAAAGAAACGTGAGACCTCTGCGTTTTCTCTGTTCTGTCTTTTCCCGCAATAATTAAGTTTCGTCACTTGACTATATAAATTTATTTGCAGTCATATAAAGAGAGAACAAATACATGAATTAAAACTAGCAAGCTACTTGTATAAACTAGCAATTCCAGAATTGAAACATAGACACCTAATTGGACAGGAAACAAACGGCGATCAAGATAAAAAATTGAAAATACAGCAACTGGAAAAAAATGCTGGCAAAATGTGGTCTATGTATTTCTACAACAGGAAATGTCTTTTTGTTGATACGACGTAGGAAAATCCAAGATAAGAAGGGAAAAATATATTTTACGACATGTAGATAGTAAGTAATGCTTGATTATAAACAACACTAGTAAATTGACATCCAAAATAAACAGAATTACGAATAAGGCTTAATGTGCTTGATGTTGGTCTCAGGGTTCTTTCAGTATAAATTTAAGGATATATAGCCTCAGGGTTCTTTCCTGAGGACAAATTCAGACCCAGTTTTCTAAATAAATATATTTTTTCCTAACATAAAAGCTCACGAAATAAATAAGTAACTACCGCATATACCGGATTTGTATGTAGAAAACTGAATCTGACCAAGAAATGCAAAATACATATCGGTGAATCAAGCACAAATTATTCTGGCTAAAGTATAAAAAGAGTGAATGAATATAGACATGGATCTAACCACCGGCCCATGTCCCTGTGGTCCAGTGAGTATCTATCAGCACACACTTTTCGTGCTGTGAAGCCTCACTCAACTCATTTAGTAAAGCCGAGTGCCAAGGGCAGTGTCATAGGCCTCTGCTTCAGCAAACAAAGTACTAAAAACAGAAAGATAAAGAAAAAGGAAAACTGTTTTCTTCCTCTTTTTTCCTATGGTCCATGGTTTCATTCTGATGATTACTTGATACTCCCTCCGTTTCAATTTGTGTGTCCTGTTTCTTCTGGACACGTTTGCCAACGCACACTTTTAATCGTTAATATCTTCAATTTCGTATTAGTATTAAATATAAAAACTTTACTGTATTAAAGTACTCATAAATACGAATTCAACAAGATCACTCATGACTATATTTGGTCTTATAGATTATGAGTAAATTAGTAGTCAATCATTTATAATAAACAGTGTCCAAAGTCAAAACAGGACACACAAATTGAAACGGAGGGAGTATATTTTTTATAAAGTGGCCATATTTATTTGGAAGATTAACCAAGAACTGTGAAAGGATTAAAAGACTAAGCAAACTTTAAGTAAAATTTTGCACTTTCCCTTTTTTCTTTCGAGAAAGAAAGGGTCTACTTGTGCCTGAGAAATAAAGAAGAAAAGGCAAAGCTAAACAAAAGGTAAAATGGGTACTTAAAAAGAGAGTTTTTTCCTTCACGAGTAAACTTCATCTTTGAGAAATTACTTTTATGTCTCATAGAGTGTGTTTTAGCTTTCAATATGTTGTATATTGACAAATGACAGGTGATTGTAATATCCCAATAGAGCTAGACATTCATGTCTTTCCAGAAGAATCAAAATAATTCAGACTACAAAATCCAACTGACGTTCTCCGAACCACGTTCTAAACTTCCCGTTTCTCCAAAATCAAATCCTCTACTTGTGAAAATACCACAGTCTCTAGATTTTATTTTGTTTTGTTGATAATGCACTACATCCATAGCGTTTTTATAAAAATAAATACTTTGCACACACTGAAACAATTTCAGTTGATGTGATTGTAGAGACTTGTGCTTACTGGAGATAGACTCCTATTTATGCTATGTCAAATAATATTTGTTATAGCATAAGATTTTGTTGGGTTTAACACCTTAAAATCAGGACCGTTTACTTAACATTGTGCAATGGGTAGAACATCTTTCTTATAAACACATTGTTAGTGATGGGCCATAACCAACCCCAACTGGACTCGGCCCAAGGTACCAGGAGTCCAGGAGTCCGGCCTGTAGGAAGCCCGGACTGGGCCCGAACCGGTCTAGTTGGCAACCCAGCCACAGGGAGCATAAGAGCACGGGAGACACGAGTCATGACTAGGGTCCTACATGACAGCGACAGATAAGGGAATCCTAGCATTGGCACAATCATGTCCCCATCAGACCGCGTGCTGACACGCCCAGGGCACACGCTGCCACAGATATTACCTGGACAGGTGGGAATTATCAGAGAAGGACAAGTGTCCCACCTACCTAGGATCCGACGCTCATGATTGCAGGTACCAACCCCTAAACCCTAATCCTTGGCCTATAAATAAGACAAGGAGAAAAAGGTGAAGGGGTTACATTCTCTTTTACATACACACTCATATACACACACCCTCCATAATTAGATACTCTAGTCCTTATCTTTACTCTCCAAAGCCGTCACTTACTCTCACGCCGGAGGCGCCGCGGGGCTCAAACCCCCCTCCGGTGTTGTTTTGCAGACGCCCAACCACCAGCTTCACCTCTTACCGGGCGTGGGAACGGCGGAGGAGGCACTAAATCGGGTCTTGGAGTTATCATTGGCGCTAGAAGGAGGGCGGCTCCGTCCTTTGGTCTCGGTGCCACTGGACTCGACTACATCAACAAGCTCTTGAAAAAGAGTCCTAGTTAAAATCAGTAAGATCTAATACAACCCTTAAACCTTCACCAAAGATGTCACCTTTGCACGTTTCTTTGCCGTGTGTATGCGTGTTCAACATTATTTAGCCTTGATAGCCTAGATATTGGTAAAAGTTGCGATCTTTGGCCTATTAGTATAGCTGACATACAGATCTGTGTTCATAGTCACCTGTTTGTCTGTCTATACCTGTTTACCTGTGTTTATATCTGAACATTTAGCTCATACACACACCGCTTTACTTGAAACTCAGCCCCATTCTGTTACAATCAATATTTTGTGAAATATTTTGTGAGTTTGAAATCATGCCGAGAGGAAGCAAATCTACTCAAAGAAACAATAATCGAGACCAGGATCCGAATCCCGTCCCCGACTTGCCCTTGGTTCCGGCAGAAACAGCTCCAGCTTTGGGAAGGGTAGGGATCGGTCCTGGAGATGCCCGAATTGACATTGAGCTCAACCAATACAAATATACAGATGTACCTCTAGCCGCGGCACACATGCAAGATCTTACTCGGGACGAGTTGGCGGATGCAATCCGGGCATATCGAGCAAGCCGGATAGCACCTCCTCCCGAACCAGAACAAGCTGAAAATTCACAAGGCTCTGAACACTCTCACCGATCAAGAAGATCAGTCTTTGACCGAATTGGCAACCAAGGAAAACAAACCGCCAACAAAGCCCAAAGCAAAAATCATGAAGCAGAAAAACTCAAAAAGCTGGCCGAACTCAAAGAAAAGATCAGGCAAGAGGAAGAAGCAAAGCTTGAACTCAAAATCCAGAAAAGGATCCAGGAGGAAGAGGACCGGGTATTGAGGCGGTCCGGATCTAAGAGGGCCATGAGAGAAATCAGTCCTGAACTTATCTCAGATGAAGAAGAGCCTGAAGACAATCTCATGCAAATGATTCACGAGTTACAGAAAAAAGTAGGCCAAGACTCTGGACTTGAAATCGAGGGAACTTTGACGCCCTTCAGCCGTTCCTTGGAAGCTATTCCAAGGCAGAAAAACTTGAAACACTACAATTTTGATTCATTTGACGGACTGGGAGACCCGGAAGAACACATTAATTACTTTGAGCAGATTGCCCTGATCTACTACTATAATGACATCACCAAGTGCAGATTCTTTGCATCAACCCTGAAGGGAGGAGCACAGAGATGGTTCAGCCGCATCCCCTCCCGAAGCATTCACTCCTGGAAGCAGTTTCGAGAATCTTTTCTGAAAAGGTTCAGAGCAAACAGGACACACGAGTTACACATGTGTCATTTGGAAACCATTCGACAGTATGATAATGAATCCCTTTCGGATTTCATGAAACGCTTTCAGGAGGCAATCAACAAAATCTCACGATTGGATGAGCGCGAAGCTCTCAGTATTTTCCGGAGAAACCTAGACCCCGACCAGAATGAAAGATATGTTTATGAACTAATCAACAAAGAGCCCGAAAGTTTGGCTGCAGCATACTCTATGGCTGCTCGATTCATCAAAGAAAGCGATGTTCTCCAAGCCATGAGGATGACTCGACAAGGGAATGTTTTTTCCCGGATTACTCAAGATGACCGCTCTCGGGGCGGGTACCAGTCCGAAAAAAGGTTCAAACCGAACAGACAGGCTAATTACATCCAAACTTCCCAACCACCCGCCTCGGGAAGAGCTACCGATCCGGTAACGGTGACGATCAAATCAGACTCGAAGCCTCAAAAACCGCCCAAACCCGATCCAAAACCTGAACCTCAGTGGACTCCACTCAGCCGAACTCGTTCTGATATACTGAAAGAGGTTCGGGATATGCCATACTTCTACCCACCTAAACCAATGATTACTGCCCCAGAAAATCGACCTACTCACAAACAATGTGACTACCACGGCACACACGGTCATACCACAGAAAACTGCCTCTCCCTCAAATACTTTATTGAAGAACAAATCAAAAAAGGAAACATGGGGCAATACATAGCTCGGAAGACCATGGAAAAAGGGGAGGCATCCGGAGCAGGAAAAAAGCATGTTGTCAACGTGGTCATGGGAGGTTCCAATTCTCCTCCCCCTAGTCCGGACTCAGGAGATGAGGTAATGATGATTCAATCTTTCCCCGAGCAAATAATAACTTTCAGCAACGCAGATTTCAAAGGAATTGATCCAAACCATAATGAGGCTTTGGTGGTCAGCCTAGATGTCGCCGAAAATGAGGTCAAGAGAATTCTGGTCGATAACGGATCCTCAGTCAACATCATCTTCAAACATACATTCGATAGAATGCAACTGGGCAGTATAAGAATGAACGAATGCAGAGAGGACCCACTCTTCGGGTTTGGAAACAACTTAGTACCGATCCAAGGAACTTTATATCTACCTGTTCAGTTCGGTACCTACCCAAAGCAAGTCACTCACATGGTGAAATTTTATGTGATCAACACCCCATCCTCGTACAACATGATACTTGGCCGTCCAGCATTAACCAAGCTCCGAGCGATAACCTCTACCCCACATTTGAAGTTTAAGTTCCCCACTCCATCTGGAATCGGGGAAGTCAAGGGCGATTCGGAAACTGCCGGTCGCTGCTACGGTCAAGCTTTGATCATGGCTGAAACAGACCCAGAAAATAAAAGAAAAGCAACCTTATACCAAAAGAACTTGAGCCGAAAGAAGCACAGAGCCCACTTCAAGAAGGAACCCGGACATGAAGTTCAAAATATTGAAAGTATCGAAGCTCAAACCAAGGAAGAACTAATTATGAAAGCCCGAAGTTATCTAGAGTCCAATACACAAGCCCGGGTTCAGCAGTACATCTCAAAGAAAGGTCTCGGAAAGGTAGAACCCGCAGTTGAAACCGAGATGATCGAGCTGGAGGAAGGTAGTCCGGACAGAAGAATAAAGATAGGATCTGGACTAGATCCGGAATTCAGGCAGAAACTTATACAGCTGCTCAGAGGTTATGCGGACGTTTTTGCGTGGAGCCCGGAGGACATGCCTGGACTCAAAGAATCTGTAGCCATGCATAGCCTTGATGTTAATCCTGACAAAAGACCAGTGAAACAAAAAAGGAGGAATTTTGCTCCGGATAGACAAAAAGCAATCGATGAGGAGGTTGAAAAGCTTCTCAAAGCGGGAATAATTTGTGAGGTAAAGTATCCAGAATGGCTAGCCAATGTCGTCTTGGTCAAGAAACCTAATGGGAAGTGGAGAATGTGTGTGGACTACACAGACCTCAACGCAGCGTGTCCTAAGGACCCCTATCCTCTCCCAAGCATCGATCAACTCATTGATGCCACGGCAGGTCACGAGATGTTCAGTTTCATGGACGCATTCTCTGGCTACAACCAGATTAGAATGAACCCGGCAGACATTGCAAAAACTGCTTTCATAACTCATAGAGCTGTCTATGCGTACAAATACATGCCTTTCGGATTGATGAACGCCGGATCAACCTACCAAAGAGCAATGGTCGAAGTGTTTAAAGATCAGTTGGGTCGAAACCTGGAATCCTACGTAGATGATATGATAGCTAAATCACAAACGGTACAAGAGCACATCCTGGATTTGCAAGAATGTTTTGACAATCTGAGGAAGCATGAGATGAAGCTAAATCCGGAGAAGTGCACATTCGGGGTGGAAGCAGGAAAATTTCTAGGCTTCATGGTTAGTCAGAGAGGAATCGAAGCGAATCCTGAAAAGATCAAAGCAATAATAGAAATGGAACCACCCCGGACTCAGAAGGAGATACAAAAATTGGCTGGCTCGCTAGCGGCTCTGAGGAGATTTATTCCTAAGCTAGCCGAGCGGTGTTTACCATTCTTCGAGCTACTAAGAGGGGCGAAGAATAAAAAAGAGATAAACTGGAGCCCGGATTGTCAAAGGTCTTTCGATTCTGTAAAGGCATACCTATCGTCCCCACCAATCTTATCAAAAGCTGAACCCGGAGAAGCGCTATCCCTTTATCTGGCCGCAAGTCCTTCGGCGGTGGGGGCGGCACTAATCCGGGAACATGAAGGGCAGCAAAAGCCGGTCTACTATGTTAGCCAGGTTCTAAAAGATGCAGAAACCAGATATCCCAACTTGGAAAAGTTTGCTTTCGCCCTGGTAACTGCCTCCAGAAAGCTAAGGCATTATTTTCAAGGGAGAGAAATTAAAGTTATTACTGACCAGCCCTTGAGAAGAATAATTCACAAGCCAGATGTATCTGGTAGACTCGTTAATTGGGCTGTGGAGCTCAGTCAGTTCCAACTCACATTTGTACCCCGGACAGCAATAAAGGCTCAGGTGTTGGCCGATTTTGTCGTGGAATGCTCTTTTCCTGAACCTCGATCTGGTCTCATGGTAATAGATACGAGGGTAGAAGGTGAATCTAATCCGGAGGTTTGGACTTTATATGTCGATGGATCTGCAACAAGTGAAAGGGCTGGAGCAGGCTTGGTTCTGAAAAGCCCCTGCGGCTTCCAGATACAACAAGCGATAACCTTCAAGTTTTTGGCTACTAACAATCAAGCAGAATATGAGGCACTTTTGGCCGGACTCCGATTGGCCAGATCATTGAAAATCCAAGACTTGAAGGTTTATAGTGATTCTCAAATTGTGGTCAAGCAAACGAAAGGAGAATATATCGCTAAGGATCCAAGGCTGGCTCAATACCAAGCTTTGGTAAAAAGTTACTTAACTACAATTCCAAATTTTGAGATGATGCAGATTAATAGAGAAGAAAACACGGAGGCCGATCTACTATCCAAACTAATCCGAAATGATGCAGAGCTAGACAGCTCGGTCTACTTTGAAGAAATAGAGAGGCCTACCATTGAAAATAGTGAATTAATGGAGATAGATAATCAGCCAGGCTGGATGACCCCTATAATGTCATATCTAGAAAAAGGAGAGTTGCCAGAAGATAAAAACAAAGCCCAGAGACTCAAAGCCAAAGCCGCAAAATTCTTTGTCGAAGAAGGACAACTTTATCGTAGAACGTTCTCTAGTCCGATCTTGAAATGCGTAGGACCTACCGAAGCGGCATACTGTTTGCAAGAAGTGCATGAAGGAATTTGCGGGGACCACCTATCAGCAAAAGCCTTAGCATACAAAATAATAAGGCAGGGATACTATTGGCCAACGATTCACAAAGATGCGGTAGAGTTTGTCAGAAAGTGTAAGAATTGTCAGACATTCGGCAACGTCCAGAGGCAGAGCTCGGTTCTACCCTCTTCGGTCCTCTCTCCCATACCGTTCGCAGTCTGGGGAATCGACATCATGGGCCCTTTTCCCCGGGCCAAAGGGGATTTGAGGTACTTGTTGGTGGCTATTGATTACATGACAAAGTGGGCAGAAGCCAAAGCTATGAGAACAATAAATCAGCAAGATTGTATCCGATTCATGGATAACATACTGATGAGATTCGGGATTCCCCAAGTGTTAGTCTCGGACAATGGACCTCAATTCGTTGGTTCAGACTTTGAAAATTACTTGAAGGAGAGGGGCATCAAACACAAGAGATCCTCGGTGGCATACCCACAAGGTAATGGTCAGGTTGAGGTAACAAATCGAATCTTACTGAGGGGAATAGAAAAAAGGCTTCAGGAAAGCAAAAACAAGTGGCCCGAAGAGTTACCAAACGTGTTATGGGCTTACCGGACTAGCCCGCGGACAAGCACGGGAGAAACACCTTTCAAGCTAGCTTATGGGTCTGAAGCAATGTTACCAGTTGAAGTAGGATCACCTTCTCACAGGGTAATCAACTTTGAAGAAATTGCAAATGAAGAAGGGCTTCGAATAAACTTGGATTTGATAGATGAGGTTCGGGATGAAGCGGTGGCAAGAATGGAAAAATACAAAGAGAAGACCAGAGAATACTTTGGAAAGAAGGCCAGGGTCAAACACTTTCAAGTGGGAGACCTAGTCCTTCGAGACACCGAAGCCTCTGAACCAACAAACACTGGAAAGCTAATGCCTAAATGGGAAGGACCCTATAGGGTCAAGGAGATTCTTCGTCCTGGAACTTATAAGCTATGCAACATGGATGATTCGGAGGTTCCCAACACCTGGCACGGCATCCGACTTCGGAAATTCTACCAGTGAACGAAAGGCCTAGGACCGGAAAACCAATCAAGGAGCTGCTTCTGAGCCCAAAAAGTCTTCAACAGATAGATTAGTCTCTGTAATGAAGCAAGAATAAATACTTTGTAATTTGAATATCAAGTCTAATGAAATCGGACCTAGCCTCACAACTTTCATCCGTTACTGTCAAATTAGTATATCACCAACACACACAAGTCCCCGACCGGGAGCCATAGGCAAAGTCGGAGCCGGGGCAAAAACGACCACTCTAGTCCGATCCATTTTCTATGAAAAGTATCCGGACTGGGGGCAAACATGAAAAATTTTCTAAGTAACCCAAAGTTTGTAAACTTTGGACTTAGCTAAAAACGATCACTCTAGTCCGGTCCACTTTCTATGAAAAGTATCCGGACTGGGGGCAAACATGAAAAATTTTCTAAGTAACCCAAAGTTTGTAAACTTTGGACTTAGCCAAAAACGACCACTCTAGTCCGGTCCACTTTCTATGAAAAGTATCCGGACTGGGGGCAAACATAAAAAATTTTCACAGTAACCCAAAGTTTTCAAACTTTGGACTTAGCCAAAAACGATCACTCTAGTCCGGTCCATTTTCTATGAAAAGTATCCGGACCGGGGGCAAACATGAAAAATTTTCTAAGTAACCCAAAGTTTGTAAACTTTGGACTTAGCTAAAAAACGATCACTCTAGTCCGGTCCACTTTCTATGAAAAGTATCCGGACTGGGGGCAAACATAAAAAATTTTCTAAGTAACCCAAAGTTTTCAAACTTTGGACTTAGCCAAAAACGATCACTCTAGTCCGGTCCACTTTCTATGAAAAGTATCCGGACTGGGGGCAAACATAAAAAATTTTTCTAAGTAACCCAAAGTTTTCAAACTTTGGACTTAGCCAAAAATGATCACTCTAGTCCGGTCCATTTTCTATGAAAAGTATCCGGACTGGGGGCAAACACGAAAAATTTTCTAAGTAACCCAAAGTTTGTAAACTTTGGACTTAGCTAAAAACAGTCACTCTAGTCCGGACCATTTTCTATGAAAAGTATCCGGACTGGGGGCAAACATGATAAATCCCCCAAAACCTAGGAGTCTCGGAAAGAAGAACAATCGAAATACAAGCAATGGAAAAAGAAAAACAAAACAAGAACAACGGCAAAAAATACGAGAATGGAGTCACAATGAAATATTTATGGCTGTGTTTCAAGCCATTTTTATTTATAATAGGGGGGGATACAATATCATTACAATTAAACGGCCGTCCCTCCAGAAGCAGGACCAGGACCGCCAGAACCCTCCCCACCCTTGCCAACCTTCCCCTTAGTCTCGTCGGTGACCATCTTCCGAAGTGCGAGCGCCTCCTCGATCCTTTTCATCACTACTCCAATTTCAGCCATGGAGGTTGGCCCGTCGAAGACCATACCATCCACGATAACTTTGTTGTTTTCGTAGTCGTAGACCAAGTTTTTGGGATCCATTACGCAGAAAGGAAGAGCAGAGGAAGACTTTAAGTGTGTCTGAGGAGAATATGGAAAAAGGAAACTACAAGGGCCAGTATTTATAGAGATGGGAATAAAGGGGAGGCCAAGCGATTCAAATCCCCTGTCATACTTGGGAATTGGAGCGGAGTTAATATCAGTTGACGACGCGAGAACCAAGAAGTTTGACCATTGAAAATACGCGTAACGAAGCGTCATGATAAATGCTGTCAAGAATTAGTTAAGGAAGGTATAAATCTCGCACCACAGTTCGAATCCAACCAATTGGAGAAGACCCGGACTGAGGGCCCAACTATATTCAAACTTCTATAAGCAACTCAGAGAAGTTTCAAAATCTTCATCACAATCCGGATCTACTCACTTCGAAGTACTCCGGACTGCAGAAGAGCCACATGCAAATTTCCCTAGGTAGTTCAAGAGGTTAGGCTTTGAACTTAAGGGACGCATTACAAAATTTCCTAAGTAACCCAAAGCCTCAATCTTTGGACTTAGCCGATGGCAGTTGCTCTAATCCGGATCATCGCATGGGCATAATGATCCGGACTGAGGGTAACAACAATAACAAGCAAATACACAGAGGGAAATAAGCAAACAAGAGCAATTAAAAAGGAAAGCGTACGGATTCAGAGCGCACATAAGGCGCAAAATTCAAAGTTACAACACATAAGTTTGGAATAGCAAATGATAAAATTACAGAGCAAGAGTTCAAAAGATTGAAAGTTCAAGCGGTGCGACCATCTGGATTCTCGAGGGCAAGAGAAGGATTTGCAGGAGTTGGATCCGTAGGAGGGATGGCAGGAATGTTCGGATTAGGACCAGCATAAGGTTCGGGTTCTGAGCCGTCCCGGTCATGAGCCTCTTCGGCGGCGACATAGAGATCAGTAAACTTATCCCAAGAAGACTCGGGATCAGTTTTTATTAGCCTCTCCGAAACAAGCCAACGCCGGTAGAGTTTCTCCGCGAAAGATTCAGCGACGGACTCAGTATAGCTTTCGGAGTTCTTGTATTCAGTGATAACTTCCTCCGCCGGCTTACGAACACTCAGTTCGGCCTCCAATTCGGTCACCCGCTTCCTCAACTCCCCGGACTCCATCTCAGCTTTGTTAGCCCGATCTGTGGCAGACTTAAACCCACCCTCCAAATCAGAAACCTTGCCCTCCAACTCGCGGATCCTCAAATCTTTCTTGGAACTTTCAGTCAAAGACCGCTCTAGATCAGTAATCTTCGAATCCTTTTCGGTGCACTCTTTCTTTGCGGCATCCAGCTTCTCAGACAACTCTTTAATTTTTTCCTCCTCAACATGGGCATTGGCCGCAGCCCCGGCAAGCATGATCCCGGACTGAGTAACATATCAAAGGTTAGTAAAAATTTACAGCAGGAAGCAGAAATGATTCAAGGGGCAAAACAAGTTACCTGAGCCCAAGTGACAAAGTTCCTCTTCAAAATTTCGGTCTTTGAAAGACGCTCCATGACCTTCCAGTCTTTTTCCTCGGCAATAGAACCAGCCATTTCAGCTATCTGCCTTATGCTAAAGTTACCAACCTGGAACCCCTTTTTCTTACTAGTCCCAGCCTCTTCTGGGGGGGTGGCATCAGTGCCTGCAGAAGGAGCAGCCCCAGCATTCACACCTTGAAGAGATCCAGGTTCGAAGTCCTCATCTCCTTGGAATAGCTTCGCTCTTTTGGCAGGAGGTGAGTGAGTTTGGGCTTGGTCGGGTGGAGATTGACCGCCCACCGTACCCTGGACCAGAGACTCGCCACCCACATCCTTGGGAATATTAGAACCACCAGTACCGGTCTCAGAATCGGTGGGGACTCGGTTGCTGGGGACTTTGGTTTGGTGAATACCAGTTATCTTCTTCAGCTTAGAGGCAAGAGCCCTTGTAGCATCGTTCTTAGACATTCTCTCGGTTAATCTGGGATCGTAAAAAGGTAAACCTGAAGGAAGAAAAAGAAATAGAGTCAATACACAACACAAAAATAGTAGGAAATAATGAAAGGGAGCAACTTACATCCAAGATGGTACATTTTCTCGTGATCCATGAAAGTGTCCCGGGTCATCTGATAACCGATACACTCACAGAACCGGTGCATTTTATCGAAAGCGGCTCCCTCAAATTCAAACGTCTCCTTCGCGGGAATGGTTTTCACGCGTTCAGCAAAGAGGGGCATAAACTCAAGGTCCACACCCTTTAAAAAGATCCATTCCCGGTTCCAACCCTTCAAAGAAGATTGGTGGATGACCGGTTTGGCGGACCCGGATGAATAGCCGCACTCATCACCCCGGAACCTAAACTCATAGAAGGGGTTCTTGCTCGAATGGATAAGGGTGAAAAGGTTGTGGAACAGCTTAAAGCTAGGAAAGAACCCACTCTGATTGCAAGCGGCCAAAAACCATGATATCCATTTCACGGCGTTGGGAGTCAATTGCATCAAAGGTATCTTGTATTCATATTTACAGAGGTGTTTAATAAAGATATGGCACTCCGGATTCCAACCAGATCGGAGATGCTCTAGCCAGACACCTACGTACCCATCCCCCGATCTGTGGTAAATCCTCTCGCCATGACGGGGCCACCTCCACTCAATTTTAGGCCCTAGATGGAACACGGACCGGATTGCATCGTCCATATCGGACTTAGAGTATTCAGCATAGGTTGGAGATAGAGGATAAGGGGCCTCACTTACCACAGTCCCAGAAAAGGTAGCATCTAAGAGGGCTTTGTCGTAGGGGCCGGGCACCCCACTTGGTTGCCTATGTTTATATTGGAAGCTAAGGTCTTTGTAAAAAAGTGCCTCTTCCACCTCATACTTCCGAACAAAGAAGTACTTGCTGTCTACCCAAAATCCATCGGGAGTCATGCAAGCTTGCCCGGGACCCCGATCTTTAATGCAGAGCTGGGAGAGCACTGGTTTGCCACTCTTCCTCTTCCTGGCCATCAGACACCACTCTAAATCTAATAGTGGAGAAGGTTGATTTACAGAGCTAGTGCTACCGGTGCTACTGTCGGAGCTAATAACCAAAATATCCGAAGGAGGCTTCGATTTCCTTGCCCGGCTTTTGTAACGAACCATAAAACCTGAGGAAATTACCAAAGTTAAGTCTTTTCCTTTTAACCCTATTACAAATTCATCTACAAATTTCCGTTCTACAATATTTTATTACACCTAATCCGGGCAAGGATTTACTCTAACAAGTCAATCTAGTCCGGGTTAGCGTGATTCTCTACCTATATATAGCCCAAATCACATTATACTCCTAGTCCGGGTCTAGTGAACCGTCCCGTAGCAAACAGAAATCACAGTCCGGACTACACACATAAATGAAACCTAAAAACGCGATACAAAAGGAAAACACATCTCACCAAGATCTAAACACAAACATACACGCCCACATACAGGTACAAGAACCAAGAACGCAGAGAATAACAAGTAAAAAACCCCTTAGCCCAGATCTAACATAAACACAAAAAACCTCAATTACGAAAAGGGGGACAAGCAAAATCGAGTAGACAGCAAAAGACATTGTGAACTCACACTCAACAACAAGAAGCCAAGGAATACATGAAGAACACAAAATCAGAAAGATGAACAGTTGCAAGCGAAACAAAGACGGGTCATGAATACATGCAAAAGAAAGGAAAATAGCAAAGACAAAGGGAGAGAGAAGAACACTTACAAATAAAAGCTTTCCCAAGGGGACGAAACGGAGTTCAGAGATAATAGAGAACGCGGACCAGGGGCGATGGATTCCGGTGAAGAGAACACAAGATATGTTAGAGAAGAAAGGGGGTTTTTCGTTTGTTTTGGTTTATAAGAATGGAAGTACAATTGCAACTCAAAAGGAGTTATATATAATTTCTGAAAGGAAACGGCAGAGTGGCCCACGTGGCACGTTCTGATAGGCTGGGGAATAATTGAAAAGGGTGAAAAGACAACCGCTTTAATGACACGCAGCTGTCGCACGCCTTTTTAGGAAAAATGGAGTAAGGCGACTTCGAAATTGACAAATCAAAAAACCCCCAAATTCGCTTGAATTACCGCGGTACACTCCAACCCGAACTACCTCTTCATACAAGCTACTTCAATCCGAATTGTCTCAACCTAGAAACAATTCGGATTAGGAGGCAACATCCAACCAAAAAAAAAAAAAAAAAAAAAAACTTTTTCTTCAAGCTACTTCAATCCGAATTGTCTCAACCTAGAAACAATTCGGATTAGGAGGCAACATCCAACCAAAAAACTTTTTCTTCAAGCTACTTCAATCCGAATTGTCTCAACCTAGAAACAATTCGGATTAGGAGGCAACATCCAACCAAAAAACTTTTTCTTCAAGCTACTTCAATCCGAATTGTCTCAACCTAGAAACAATTCGGATTAGGAGGCAACATCCAACCAAAAAACTTTTTCTTCAAGCTACTTCAATCCGAATTGTCTCAACCTAGAAACAATTCGGATTAGGAGGCAACATCCAACCAAAAAACTTTTTCTTCAAGCTACTTCAATCCGAATTGTCTCAACCTAGAAACAATTCGGATTAGGAGGCAACATCCAACCAAAAAACTTTTTCTTCAAGCTACTTCAATCCGAATTGTCTCAACCTAGAAACAATTCGGGTTAGGAGGCAACATTCAACCAAAAACTTTTTCTCTATCACAAAAGGTCAATTAAGAAAACATCTACACTGCCACTCCCGAACTCTCACTCCCCCATACGGAAAATCCGTATAAGGGAGTGGGGGGCAAATGATGGGCCATAACCAACCCCAACTGGACTCGGCCCAAGGTACCAGGAGTCCAGGAGTCCGGCCTATAGGAAGCCCGGACTGGGCCCGAACCGGTCTAGTTGGCAACCCAGCCACAGGGAGCATAAGAGCACGGGAGACACGAGTCATGACTAGGGTCCTACATGACAGCGACAGATAAGGGAATCCTAGCATTGGCACAATCATGTCCCCATCAGACCGCGTGCTGACACGCCCAGGGCACACGCTGCCACAGATATTACCTGGACAGGTGGGAATTATCAGAGAAGGACAAGTGTCCCACCTACCTAGGATCCGACGCTCATGATTGCAGGTACCAACCCCTAAACCCTAATCCTTGGCCTATAAATAAGACAAGGAGAAAAAGGTGAAGGGGTTACATTCTCTTTTACATACACACTCATATACACACACCCTCCATAATTAGATACTCTAGTCCTTATCTTTACTCTCCAAAGCCGTCACTTACTCTCACGCCGGAGGCGCCGCGGGGCTCAAACCCCCCTCCGGTGTTGTTTTGCAGACGCCCAACCACCAGCTTCACCTCTTACCGGGCGTGGGAACGGCGGAGGAGGCACTAGATCGGGTCTTGGAGTTATCAGTTAGCCTATTTTTAAGAGTGTTCTGTAAGATTGGTAGGTCTCTAAGCTCTGCAGAGGATTAGAAGGTTAAAATTGAGTAAAATGACGATCATAATTCGTATATAAAATAGGATGCTCGTACCAAGCAATGAGCGACCCTATTAACGGACCGTTTGACAAACACGAAAAACATGTAAATATGGCATACAAATTAACATGTTTCTACAATCAACCCGAAATAAGAGGACAACTTATTCTAAGTGTTTATGAATTGGCCAACGACAACTAATATTGAAATTTTATATGATAATCGATATAATTACAAATTTACTAGTAAGAAAAACTTAGTCATGAGTGCTACAAGTTAGGTGGAGTTCTGTTTTTAAGCTAAACTACATACAAAATATGTTTGAGAATAATGTCGCATCCAGGAGATAAGACTTGCGGTGCTAAAGAGTAGCTTTAGACGTATTTCATGGGGTGTTTGGGAAATTTTTTTTTCAGAAATAGAGATTCCTAATTTTCCAACTTATTTTTACAACTTATTGAATCTCAAAGATACATTAAATATTTGTATAAAAGAAAATTTTCCAAATATAAAATTTTTACCCGAAAATAAGTCTATAAGTCCTTAAAATAAGGTGAACCAAACAGACACATAATCTTATAGCTATGATTGATCTTATGATTTTTTATAAGAGATTTTGAGATAGCTTCATATTGAATTCATTTGTACAATGCTTGCAAGCTAATAAAGCTAAACGCTACTCAAATTTATTTTTCTCTGCACTCACTCAAAAAGTACACGATGATGACAAAGCTAGCTACATCCTACAAGTGTCAATTGAACGAATTCATTACTACATACAAGTATTCTGAATGTAGTGATTACTGATTACCCATGTCATTGGTTCTACTCACCAAGGGTATACTGGGTCTAGATACAGATAGCCCCAACATTATTAATCTAATTTCGGCAAAAATTTATCAGCCACATGAACATAATTAAAGTTAGATCAAGGGTGTTAAGTATTGTCAGTGGCTCTAGCAACTTCACATATAGCACGTAATTTCTATGCTAACTTTAAATACTTGATTTACTTGCACATAATTCAATTATAACTGTGGCATAGGATGATAAAATGATTGGTATTGCCACAAATGTTTGTCCCCGAGGCTAAATGCGCGAATGTCTGTCCCCAGGCTAAATGTAGTTTTCTTTAACGATTGTAAATTTCTGTAGAGAGATGGTTAGATAAGATACTAGTACGGCCCCTGGAATGCCTTGTTCATCCCTGGGATATAATTTAAGGTTATACTTCATATATAATACGGGCTGGCGGGCACAGGTTAATGTATATTTATAGCACCTCTTTTTTTGTTAACAGCTAACGTGGAAGGAGAATATTTATTGCTTTTCACGTTTCACCAAGTTGTTATTTACTCTTTTTTTTAATTACCTTTCAACTATTTGTTTTTTGTTACTTTTTTACTCTTGTTTATTTTAAAATTTTTTTAAAAAACCAAATCATACAAAATAAAAATATTATTTTGAAATAAAAATAGCAAGTATTTATAAAAATTTATTTAACTATTTTTATCAAACATAAAAGATTTTATTTTAATATCTTTTATAAAATAGTTACAAAATGATGTGACAGGATTTTTTTTTATTAATTGATATTGATGTGAATGCAGGAGGGCCGTTATATATAAAATATTTTTATTAATTGATATTGATGTGAATGTAGGAGGGCCGTTATACATAAAATATTTTTATTAATTGATATTGATGTGAATGCATGGGACATTATATATATTATACTCAAAATAATACTATAAGCACAATATTAGTGACTTTTGGGATAATTAAGGCAATCACTAAATACCAGCAAACAAAAAAATTAAATGTGACACAGGTTAGCTAATCCGTATATAATATCAAAGGAATCCGGTCAAGGGTACGCAATTTGTTAAATTGTTAAAATATATGTAGAAAGTTTCCGCAAAATCGTATATCATAGAATTTTTGGTATACATGTATAGAGATACCATCATTTATATCATTTATATGTATCGCGAAATTTTTTTACCATATAATATACGGTAACAATCGTATATATGTTCTCACCATCTCCCAATTTTCTTTTTATATATAATTACTGTAAAGCAGTTATTTGTATGATATGTTGTGATCGTATGGAAATAATTTTATACGATACTAAATTGGTACTTAATTGATAACTTTAACACGTATATTTTGAAAAAATTCTAAACATTTTTCAATAAAAAATTATTAAAAGAAATAGTAAAATTATAATTATTGATAATGATGGTCAAAAAAACGGTCTTAAAAAATCTAAAAAATTTAAGTAATGCATAACCTTAAAGGTAATTTTAAAAAAAATTTAAGTAAATATTTAGCTAAAAGATAACTAAAAGATAGATTCTTAAATGAAATATATAATTACCATTTATATAATGAAATAGGCGTCGTAATATTTCATTTACAAATGTGTTTCTCATTTTAAATTATATAGAAAACAAAATCTAGATGCTTATAAAATAAAAATTATAAAATAAAAATTAACTAAAATGTCCCATTTTTAATACAAATGATCCAAAATATTAAAAAAATTCTAAATTTTAGAAAAATGTATGAGACTATGTTAACGAACTTGTTCACGAATTACACAATCGAATTTGTTTGCGAACTTTTGAGCCAAACTATGTTGTGCTTTAATTCAGCTCATTTATGAGACAAAACTCAAAATCGTGACAATGTTGCCAAATTCGTGAACGTATCGACTTATTTACAATCCTAACAACCACCATCGCTAATATAAACCAATACCTACAGTTTTTATATTCTGATAGATAGCCAGTTTTGAACTCAGTTTACTAATTCGTGTTATCGAAATCACAAAAATTTATTACAAAAGTCACTATTTTTTATTTTAAAAAATCAGTAAAAACCAACCGATAAATGTAATACATGTGTATGTACACATCAATCACTGCCTCATGTCTCAACATCATCGATCCCCAATTTACTTCACACATCATTGTCGCCTCTATCCCACCACCTAATATTCAGAAGTAATGGTATTTTTATGGATCAGAATTGGTGTAAATTGAATAAGAAAATAAAACTATATATCTATTGAGACTAGTACATCAGGCACTCGCACTATGGCAAACACTGCATTGCATTCTATTTTTAGTAATATGTAAATAGAGTTAATTATATTACTTTTATCAATTAGGAAAGCATAAGCTGATGGTTGTAAATAGAATGTATATAAACAGAGGCTAGGAGTTAGTTACATTAGTTAGTTAGTTTATTCTTCTCACTCTCTCTATAACCGACTCTGCAACATAATGTGAATATCATCTTCTTCTTCTTTGTATAAGCTGCTTACTTTTCTTCATTAACATCCATCTGTACAATACTTTTATCAGAAATTAACATGGTATCAGAGCAGGTTCTCATGATTTCGCCACGATTCTTTATGATTTTACCGTGATTTCATCGTGTTTCAGTCGGAATCTCAACGTTTATAAGGTGTTTTCTGTTCTGATTCTTCGAAATTGTCTTTCTCGTTCTTTTACCACTTCGATATGTGCATTTCGTTGTTGATCTGTGGATTTTGTTGTTGATCTGTGATTTTTGGTGCTGAATCTGCCTATTATTGTTTATTCATAATCGTCAATTGTGATTGATTTTATCCGTGTTTTTTTTGAGATTTTTACGTTTTGATGGCGACTCAATCGAATCCAAATACAAATACTATTGATTCTTCGAGTGTCTATTATATTCATCCTTCAGATGCAAATACCACACAACTTGTTTTTGTAAAGTTTAATGGAAGAGACTATAATAACTGGAAAAGATTGATGTTACTTATTTTATCTGCAAAGAACAAGCTAGGGCCTGTAAAAGGAACTTTGGCTATACCTGCAACAACTTCACCTGATTACAGTGCTTGGGAACGTTATAACTCTCTTGTCATATCTTGGATTTTATTCAATCATGATGAAACTATTGTTCGGAGTGTTTTTTTCTAAAGACTACACGAGCTATCTGGAAAGATTTGGAAGAACGTTTTGGCTGTTCTTCAATCACTGAATTGTATTCTCTAGAACAGCAATTGATAGAAATATCTCAGGGTACACAATCAATTTCAGAATTCTACACTAAAATTAAGACTATTTGGGACAGTATTGATGATGTCAATCCTCTACCTTGCTATACATGTACTACATGCACATGTGATTTGGGACAGAAGTTTTTGCAGAAGCAACAAGAGCAACGTTTGCAACAATTTTTACTAAAACTGAATGATAAGTTCAGTGCTGTCAGAGGTGACATTATGTTAATGGTTCCTCTTCCTACTGTTTCTCAAGCTTACAGATTAATAGCACAGAAAGAGAGTCATAAGGACATCTCTCAGATTTCATCCAATACTGAAAATTTGGTGTCTGTGGCTGACAAAAGATCTTATGTTTCTCAGTATCAGAAACCGTATGCTTACAATAATTCTCAGAGATTTGGTGGCATGAATAGCTATGGTGGCATGAATGGTCCATGACCTCAGATGAATCAATCGCCTCAGATGAATCAATTTTCTGCATCTAGACGACCATCTAAGCCTGGTGCCAATTACTTTTGCACACATTGCAAAATACAAGGGCATATTATTGATAGATGTTTTCAACTCAATGGTTTTCCACCTGGCTTTAAAGGTTTTAAAGATACAAGGGTAGCTGCAACTATCACTTTTCAAAATCTAGATGATGATTCTCACACTCAGTCACAGTCACAGGATGTTGTATCTCCAGATATAACCACTGGCTCTTCTCACACTATTATAGAGGCATAGTATGCTCAACTTGTTAATCTTTTCAACAACAGTCAAACATTTTTTGATCGACAGTCTGATTCTTCTAGTCATGCCCTCTTGGCAGGTAACATATGTTTGTTAAGTTCTTCCAAGTCCAAATGGTTATTGGACAGCAGTGCAATAGACCATATTTGTCCTAGCCTCGATCAATTCGTGGAATATGAGCTTGTCAATTCAAATATTTGTATTACCATTCCTGATGGTAGTAAAATCCCTATTGTACATAAAGGCACTATCATACTTAATGATCATATTTCTCTTAGGAATGTCCTTCATGTGCCTGACTTCCAATTTTATTTGATCTCTGTCACACACCTATGCAAGGATCTTAACTGTAAGCTGATATTTTCTGACTCCAAGTGCTTTCTGCAGGACCATTCTCAGAAAGGGCAGCCGATGCTTCTTGGTAATATGAGTGATGGACTCTACTCTGTGCAGACTATTATTCCTCCTAAAGCTACTATTCTAGCAGAAGCTCCCAGAATTGGCTTATTCTCTCGATCTCAGACAGAAGTTCAACTTTGGCATTTGCGTCTTGGTCACTTGCCATTTTCTCAGATAAAGCTTGTTAAGCCACAACTTAATATTTCATATTTTATTAATTCTACTATTTGTCAAATTTACCCTGCTGCTAGACAATGTCGACAATCATTTTCACACAGTTCTATCAAAACTACTACTCCACTAGAGATGCTTCATGTAGATGTTTGGGGTACATATCAGACCAAGACTTATACCAATTATACTTCTTTTTTAACAATTGTTGATGATTACACTCGTTTCACCTGGGTTCATTTACTTCAACAAAAATCTGATGCTGCGGAAATTCTTGAGAACTTTGTTTTGTATGCTGAGAAATAATTTAAGCATAAAGTTTTGTGCATTCGTTCAGATAATGCATTTGAGCTCACATAGGGTGCTCTTAAAGCCTTTTATTTACGTCACGGTATCATTAATCAAACAAGTTGTGTTCATACGCCTCAAGAAAATGGCGTTGTAGAACAAAAACATCGACATCTCCTCGAAATGGCTCGATCTTTATTTCTTCAATCTAAAATTTCAGCTTCTTATTGGGGTGAATGTGTTCTCTGTGCCACATATCTAATTAACCGAATGCCATTGTCCAGTATTGGTTATGCAACACCATACTTTCGGTTATATAATTCTATGCCTGATCTTGATTTACTAAAACCATTTGGATG
The DNA here is from genome assembly GCA_036435485.1 of Saposhnikovia divaricata. NCBI lineage: Eukaryota > Viridiplantae > Streptophyta > Magnoliopsida > Apiales > Apiaceae > Saposhnikovia > Saposhnikovia divaricata. Next base: position 56,523,377 of record CM071597.1, on the reverse strand, counting down.
TCTTTGTTATGTTTCTACTCAAGCAGTCAATCGTTCGAAATTTCATCCTCGTGTTGAACAGATATTTTTCTGGGCTACCCACCTCACCAAAAAGGCTAAAAAAATCCTTAATCTAGCTACTCAATGGGTAACTATTTCTCATGATGTTGTTTTTCACGAACTTCATTTCCCCTATCATATTTTGCAACATAATTCTACTGAGTCTTCATCTATATTTTTACCTCGTACTACTTCAGTTTCTACTGATTATTCAGAAATTTCTCCCCATCCACAATCACATACACTTGAGCCACCACCTTCTCCTCCCATTTCTTCTAATTCTCCTACAGAGTATGATTCTAGTTCCACTAATTCATCTACAACTTCCAACAATATTCCTTCTCGTATTTCTACTCGTATTCGTCATGCTCCTTCATATCTTACTGATCAATGCAATTTTGTTTCTGCGAAGAGTTTTAACACTGCTCACAAAAATCACATTGTGGCTCTTTCAAATATTACTGAGCCCACTTCTTATAAAGAAGCTGCAGCTCATCCTCTCTGGAAAGAAGCTATGGACAAAGAAGTTCAGGCCCTTGCATTAAATCATACCTGGGATCTTGTTCCGTTACCCCTTGGTAAACATACAATTGGTTGTCAATGGGTTTTCAAAGTTAAACTTTACTCTGATGGCTCTTTAGAGCGTTGCAAAGCCCGTCTTGTCGCAAAAGGGTAATCAAAAATTGGGAACTGATTATGAGGAGACGTTTTCTCCTGTCATTAAAATGAACACAGTTCGTTGTCTTGTTGCCTTGGCTACTAGTCGTTGTTGGAAATTATTTCAGTTAGACGTGGATAGAATATATTTTTATATATATATTAGATGATTTTATTCTCATATTTATTATGTTTTGCATTGATTTGGATATTTATTTAATAGATTTTATTGTTTTATTGTAGGAAATAAAGAATTCATAATCTTGGAAGGATTTGAAGGAAAATAGCTGATTTGGAGTCAAATTAGAGGATAATTCGGATTTATTGGGTTGTGAGCGCTACATTCCATATATTTTTTTTTTAACCGGGAACTACCCCACACACTTGTATGTGGGATTTCAAACCCGAGGAGATATATCGCTGAGCCCTACCACCCAGTACTCCCACGTAAATCCGAAGCTTTCGCTCCGAGGTAGGTTCGAACCCCTGACCTTGGCTGAACCAGGGAAAGGGGGTGTCCACTCAGCCAAAGCTTTGTGGACTACATTCCATATTTAGAGTTCTATACATCGGATTAGGATGTTCTTATAGTCCACGCGAAGCTTACTGAATTTCCTACAAGTCAGATATGGTCCAATAATCAGAGTCCAAGTGGAACAGCCTAGAAACTGGAGACAAAAGTCAGCTACAAATTTTATTGGGGAGTCCTATTCAATTATGGATATCTACTTGTATAATATTTAGAACAATAAAAATACTTTTATTATTATTAAATAGGAGGATCAGATTTTAATTGGAGGATATGAGTTTTATGTAGCGATAGAAAGATACATACGTACTAGCTAGGGTTTGGAGAAGAGGGACCATAGTTTTCATTCTTGTGAGAAGATTGAAGATTAAAGGTTTCTTTATCTAAATTTCTTCTCAATTAGTATTAGTTTAATTATGTTTTCTTGTTTTACTAGTTGTTTTATTTGTTTATGAATTAGTGAGTAGTCGTAGCTAGGGCTTAAAGGGGAAGCCATGTTTGCACTATAATTGGCATGATTTTCACAGTGATTTGACTGATTATGGTTATTCTAGTTGACTATGTTTTAATCATTAATTTTTGTAATCGACCGATATCATGAATTAATTCCATGCAAATAGGAGTATGATCAAGAGATATACTACTAGAGGCACACATACGATTAGTAGAACTGAATTTGAGTGCGAGAGCATCAGTGGATTTCTGAGAGCGTTGATACTCGAGAGAGATTGACAATTGCTCTAATTACCTAACTGATCGAATTACTAAAAGTGGTTAATTGTGTTGAATGTTTCGAGAGTGTTAATGCTTGAGAGAGATTAGCATACTCTAGTTATGTGATCATATTAATTGCTTTAGCTTAAAAGTCGGTTATTTTGTAATACGGTGGACCTGATTGCCCTAGATTTTTAATATATTAATTTTGTGTCTATTTAGTTAGTGTTAATTTTGTTATAATTATTAGTTAGTTAAAAATATCCAAACAATCGTTTGTCCTTGAAATAATTGATAATAACTGAATCAAAATTGATAAAACATGTTTCCCTGTGGATACGACCCACTTGCCATTCTGTACTAGCAATAGACACCGTGCGCTTGCGGTTAGATATAATTTGACACATCAAGTTTTTTGGTGCCACTGCCAGGGAGACGGCTAGTTTCTGTTAATTTTAATTTGGTTGTTTAGATTGTTTCTGTTGTCTCATTGGAACTTTGGTTTCGATTGAGGCAAGTTTTACTGCTTTTCTTGGCTTTGTTGAGTGTTTACAGGTAATAATTGGTGAAGTTGATACTTTTGCCCTTTTATCTTCCCTAGTAGAGGCACATACTCGAGAGATTGCCATGTTGAAGACTACATATCCCACTATGCGTCCAATGAGTATCAATGAGATGTCACAAGTGGCCCCTAAAACTTACAACTTTTGTGAAGTTTGTGGTATTCAAGGTCAATATGGTTAAGAATGCTTGTATAATGTCTGTAATTCTCATAATGCTCAATTCGGACAAATGAATTCTTTTGAAGAAGGATGTGAGCACAATCAGTATTCAAACACTTTTGATCAAGAATGTGTGGATCAACCAAATTTCTATTACATGGACAATAGTGTTCAAAATTATTAGTATCATGATCAAAAACCGTATCAGCAACAATATTATGAAGAGCAATATGAGCCACTACAACAATATCAATATCCTCCTCTACACGAAGAGCCACAAGTTTCTCTAACTGATGTGGTTGTGCGAGCTGAACAAACGAATGAGGTGTTGAAAGTATTGATGCAGGAGATCAATGAGTTAAAAACTCAAAATTTAATGATGGAGACTCATATTGCTGAGTTGGCTAACTCTTCCACTACAAGGCAGCTCGACTTTATATCATCACAACCTATCCAACTATAAGAGGACGAGAGTTTAATCACTCTTAATAATGATCTTAAGTATGATAATTTGTCGACGCTTGATGATGTTGTACCTATTGAAAAAGAAGAGGAGCATGCCACTGATGATGAGATCAATGATGTTGTTGTTGTTGTTGTTGAGGAAAATGTGAGCGATGACGAGACAACTAAAGAAAGCAGTACTGAGATGGTTGTTGTTTCTCTTCCACAACTTGTACCTAAACTACCATTCCCAAATCAAAACGTAGCTCATTTGGATCAATGGTTTAGTATTGGTAAAATTGGTTTCGGTCTGGACTCTACTTACAAGGCTCCTCTATTTGAGAATACTTGTTACAAGGTTGATATGATAACAAAAATTGTCCATGATGATCATTTTCAAATTTTGGCTGGTTCTCCGTACAAAGTGGCTCTTAAGTGTGAAGTCCAAGAAGGGGGAGAAGATGGAAGTGTCTCCTTAATCGTCGATGTGATAAGCCAAGATGTTCGAATGGCTCAGGTGAAAGTGATGAGTGAAGAAAAGCCACCACCAGAGCCTCCACCTTATGTCAAGGGAGTTCGATATTTTCGTGGTGTCGAATTTTATCGTTGTTTTATCACAAAATTTTGCAAAACTGCACAAGCACTTAATCAATTGTTGCTTTTTGATTTCATATTTTATTTTATTGATGCTTGTTTGGAGACTTTTTGCAGGATAAATACAAATAGGAATGGTACTCTTGATATTTTTGTGGTGGTTAGTTTTTGATCAAGAAAGTGGATGTTCTGCCTTAACCCGAGTATTTTTGAGGAGGCCGAGCTAATGGCCTTAAAAAGATAGTGCTTCTTGGAAGGTAACCCAAGGTTGTTGTTGAACTAATTAATCTAAAAAAATTAAAAAAATTATTTCTTTCTTTTAATTTTCTTTTAGGTAGAATTTTTGTATATTTTATATTTTAATTCCCTCAAGGTGCCTTAGAATTTCTGTATATTTTATATTTTAACTCCCTCAAGGTGCCTTGATGATTTTTGTGTGAAGTATTTTAGGTTGGAAAAATATTTATTTCCTAATTTGGAGGAACCGACACTTTAGACTTGTTGACGCTGGAAGAATAAACGAAGTTAATTTCATGTTGCATTTTTTCTACCTGTGGTGTACCTATCTTCTGTTTAGGACTCGTTAAAAAAAAAAGATTCCAGTGGTGCAATTCTGCCTTCCTGCGATGCGATTGGTCCCTGTACATAACACAACGAAAGGAGTGCGAGACCTGCGGTTAATACCAGCTACTCGCGGTGCCCCCATCCCCTGCCTTGTGCAACATGTTGTACAAACAAGGGGTGTGCACGGGTCGGTTAGGCTCGATTTTTACCAAAAACCGTTACCAAACTGTATATGTCGGTTCGGTTTTTACGTATTAACCGTAACCGAACCGTCCGCAACGGTTTTTTTCGATTCGGTTAATCGTCGATCGATTTCGATTTTTTTTTTTGTTTTTTACCTAGTTAAAAAATTTATACAAATTTAATAATATTTAGCTTGAAAATAATATAACATAAAAGATGTAAAAGTGACCAACACTTTGAATTGTAACCGTACTGATTATATTAAGGTACATGATTACTCTATAATTCTTACTATATGAAACATTACATATAGTTGCACTAAAATGACTAGGAAATAGGTGTATGGTTAGGCTACAACATTGAAACAAAATAAGTCTAGGATTGAAGGAACTAGAAATATCTAAATAAATCAACAGAATTTAACATTTAAAAACTATGAGCAGACAAAGGAAATGAGCATATAAGAATCTAAAGTTCAGAAAGACACTAGTTTTTCATTATGGTATCATTTCCTTAATGCAGCCTCTCTACCGATGACTAAAATACCAAGTAGTTAAGCTTTGAGGTGCAAACATCATTAGATGCCTAATACTGTGTAGGAAATAATATATTATATATAATTATATGATAATATTTTAATTATATATATATAATATTATATGAACGGTTCGGTTTTTCGGTTCGGTTTTAGGGATAAAACAGTAACCGTTACCAAACCGTTCCGTCGGTTCGGTTTGGTTATGATTTTTTTCGGTTTTTATCGATTTTAGTTTTCTTCGGTTTGGTTTTTCGGTTTTTCGGCTCGGTTTCGGTTTTTCGGTTTTTTTTTGCTCACCCCTAGTACAAACTACAAACATGTTAACCACCTGTACGAATGTCTACCTATATAATATATTACTTAGTTTTTGTGTTTTTTTTGTTTTTTATAATCTTAATTAATGTATTTATGTACAAGTATTAGTATATATGTTATATGTATTATTATTATTATTATTATTATTATTATTATTATTATTATGAATACTTTATATTTCATTATAATATATATTTTTTTCTTTGTTTTTTCTTTTCAATTTTTTTTTTCTTCTTCTTCCTTTTCTAAATACTATTTCGTATTGCAAAATAACTTATATTCTAACTATATTCTATGTATTATCTATAATAATATTTATGTAATACATGATTTGTATTATACATGTAAACATGTATTTTATTAATAGAATAAAAAATTAAGAAAAAATGTTTTGTAATTATTAACTTAATTAAATATTTATGTTATGTATCCTCTCTCTAGTTGTATATGTTTTGTGTTATGTGCATGTACTACTGATCTACCAGCTGCACCCAGTGTTTCCTCCGACAAGTTGCTAAGCTAAAAGCAAATCAAATTCAAATTCTACAAGCTCAAAACAGGATGGGAAAACAATTTGATAACATCTCTGCTTCTATTCAGAGAAATTTTCACACCCTACACCTTAATTCCAGGGGAGTTTTCTTTCTTTTCTTTTTAGTGTAGTTTTATTTTATTTTTAGTTGTAGTTTTGTATTTGTTCATTAGTTCATTGAGGACAATGAACTACTTAAGTGTAGGGATGAGTTCTCGATGATTAAAAAATCCAAAAAAATATATATTATAAAATTAAAAAAAATAAAAATCCCAAAAATATTAGAAAATTAGAAAATAATTGCCTCGTCTCATAGTGTGTTAACAAGGATAAGTACACATCTTGTGGGCTTATTTTGCATGATTATTTGATATGTCATATCTCTAAAAATCATTTGTTACTTGATGATTCCTTGTTTGTGCTTGCGAAAATTATAAACTTGAGATGTGTCTTTGTTAATTTTAGTGAGTACTGAAGCATGCTTTCACCTTGTGAGACCTTGAGCCTAAATTCTGATTGATACATTTTATATCTATCAATTTTATTGGTGTGTGTTGTTCATCATTGAGTATGTCGCTCTAGAACTTGTTTTAAACCATTTTGAGACTACATGGTATGTGTATGCATGAAAATGATAAAGGCACTAGGATTAACGACATGTATCTAAACAGTACCGTGAATTATATTCTTAGTGAACCCCTTTAAGCCTTTTATCCGTTATTTTTGTATATCACCACTCTAAATTCTTGAGCCTACTTGTTTATTCTTGTCTTGATTTACTAGTAAAGCATTTTGATTCATTTGGGGGTTGGTGAGTACATAGTGTGGGATTTCTTAGTTAAAGTGTGAAAATTTGGTGGGAATCAATATGAAAGAAAAGAAGAAAAAAAAGAGAGGCTAGGTACTCCTTTGAGACCAATGGGTGGCAAGTGCAATGTCATATGAAAGGGACGATCCATGTATATGTGCTGGTATTAAGTGCATTATACTAGAAATTATTCTTGGTGACTTTTCACTGCCCTTGGTTACTAGAGTTTGAAAAAAAAAGGATAAAAAAGATAAAGTAGAGAGTTGTGTTCATTGGTTTGTGCAATATGAGAGTGAAAAAGTACATGGTAATATGTGCTTGGGGTTTAATGCTTGTGAGAGTTTACTCAGCTTTTAAAAATGAACATTATGCTCTATTAGTTGTCAAGTTAGCCACTTGTTAGCCTTTTTTTTTATTCCCTGCCCTTCACCTTAGCCACGTTACAACCTTTAATAAAAACCTTTTGATTTGTGCATGCATGATTCAAAGTATTAGAGATTTGGCGGACAACCAAGCATATGGTAGCACATGACTTTATTGATCGAACTTGAGCGGATACACTTCGCCTATACACTTGTGTGATTTGAGAGTTATGTGAGCTTTTCTATCCATAGCATGTTACTTACTGAATGCGGCATTGATATCTATTTCATGATCTTTTTGTCTATCTAGACCGTGTGCTTACTTGGATAGTCTTGTACATATGATGTGTAAGTGAACAGACTTTCAATATTGTGTGATTGAGGTTTACTTGTGTGGAGTACTATGATATGTTGCATACTTGAGACTTGGCAGAAAAAAATAGATTTTGTGGGTATATTCACTATAAACCCTCACAAGACAACACTCGTCCTACTAGGGCTGCCTAGGGGTTTAACGGCTTGTTGCATATGCTCAATGCAATTGTGTCATGTACGAAAATGATGTTAGTTTTTTAGGACTTAGCTTTTATTTCGCTTATTTGCCCGAGGACGTGCAAATGCTTAGTGTGGGGATGTTTGATAGAATATATTTTTATATATATATTAGATGATTTTATTCTCATATTTATTGTGTTTTGCATTGATTTGGATGTTTATTTAATAGATTTTATTGTTTTATGGTAGGAAATAAAGAATTAATAATCTTGGAAGGATTTGAAGGAAAATAGCTGATTTGGAGTCAATTAGAGGATAATTCGGATTTATTGGGTTGTGAGCGCTACATTCATTATTTGGGCCATATTTAGAGTTCTATACATCGGATTTGGACGTTCTTACAGTCCACGCGAAGCTTACTGAATTTCCAACAAGTCAGAGATGGTCTAATAATCAGAGTCCAAGTAGAACAGCCTAGAAACTGGAGACAAAAGTCAGCTACGAATTTTATTGGGGAGTCCTATTCAATTATGGATATCTACTGTATAATATTTAGAACAATAAAAATACTTTTATTATTATTAAATAGGAGGATCAGATTTTAATTGGAGGATTATGAGTTTTATGTAGCGATAGAAAGATACATACGTACTAGCTAGGGTTTGGAGAAGAGGGACCATGGTTTTCGTTCTTGTGAGAAGATTGAAGATTAAAGGTTTCTTTATCTAAATTTCTTCTCAATTATTATTAGTTTAATTATGTTTTCTTGTTTTACTAGTTGTTTTACTTGTTTAAGAATTAGTGAGTAGTCGTAGCTAGGGCTTAAAGGGGAAGCCATGTTTGCACTATAATTGGCATGATTTTCACAGTGATTTGACTGATTATGGTTATTCTAGTTGACTATGTTTTAATCATTAATTTTTGTAATCGGCCGATATCATGAATTAATTCCATGCAAATAGGAGTATGATCGAGAGATATAATACTAGAGGCACACATACGATTAGCAGAACTAAATTTGAGTGTGAGAGCATCAGTGAATTTCTGAGAGCGTTGATACTCGAGAGAGATTGAGAATTGCCCTAATTACCTAACTGATCGAATTACTAAAAGTGGTTAATTGTGTTGAATGTTTCGAGAGTGTTAATGCTTGAGAGAGATTAGCATACTCTAGTTATGTGATCACATTAATTGCTTTAGCTTAAAAGTCAGTTATTGTGTAATATGGTGGACCTTATTGCCCTAGATTTTTAATATATTAATTTGGTGTCTATTTAGTTATTGTTAATTTAGTTATAATTATTAGTTAGTTAAAAATATCCAAACAATCGTTTGTCCTTGAAATAATTGATAATAACTGAATCGAAATTGATAAAACATGTTTCCTTGTGGATACGACCCGCTTGCCATTCTGTACTAGCAATAGACATCGTGCGCTTGCGTTTAGATATAATTTGACACATCAGACGTTAATAAAGTGTTTCTTCATGGTGATCTTAAACAAGAAGTCTACATGAAACCTCCACCTGGTTTTTCTGTTGCTCCAAACATCGTTTGTTGATTGGTTAAATCTATCTACGGGCTTAAACAAGCTTCTCGTAAGTGGCTTGCTAAACTTGTCCTTGAATTGCTTTCTCAAGGATATGTTCAATCTAAAAATGACTACAGCCTCTTTATCAAACGTTCTGGTTCTAAAATTACTATAATGGCTGTCTATATCGATGACATAATTGTTACAGGTGATGATATATATTCTATTCTTTCTATCAAACAGCATCTTCACACTATTTTTGGGATAAAAGATTTGGGCCTTCTTCATTATTTCTTAGGTATTGAGGATGGATATCATTCTAATGGTATTATTCTTAGTCAAACCAAATTTACCAAGGATCTCTTGCTGCTTGTCCTTTTGTTCTTCTTTCCAAGGCTACTACACCATTACCTTTACATTTAAAATTAACTGTAGATGAAGGTACTTTAATACCAAACCCAGAATTGTATCATACTTTGGTTGGTAAGACCAATTATTTAACAAATACCAGGCCTGACCTAAGCTATACGGTCCAAGTGTTGAGTCAGTTTATGCAACTTCCTCGTACCCCTCATCTTGTTGCTTTATTGCATACCTTGAAGTACATTGCTTCTTCTCCTAATAATGGCATTTTACTTCAAGCTTCTGATTCTTTGACAGTACAAGCTTATTCAGACTCCGATTGGCCTGCTTGTCCAACCTCGCATTGTTCTATAACTGGGTATATACTTTTGTTTGGTAATTCTCCAGTTGCATGGAAATCTAAGAAACAACATACGATTTCTCGTTCTTCTTATGAATCAGAATACCGTGCTATGGCCTCTGTTGTTGCAGAAGTTACCTGGACAGTTCGCCTTCTTGAAGAACTTGGTGTTACTTCATTTAAACCAGTAACTCTTCATTGTGACAACCAATCAGCTCTTGACATTGCTAAAAACCAAGTTTTCCAAAAGTGAACCAAGTACATTGACATTGATTATCATTTTACACGTGACAAGGTGTTGGAAGGTCTAATTCAACTTACATATTTGCCTACTTACAATCAATTGGAGGATGCTTTTACTAAGATACTTCTTTCTGAACAATTCCATCTGTTGCTTTCCAAGTTAGGCATGTTTTCAACACTCCCTAACTTGAGGAGGGGTATTGAGACTAGTACATCAGGCACTCGCACTATGGCCAACACTACAATGCATTATATTTTTAGTAATATGTAAATAGAGTTAATTATATTACTTTTATCAATTAGGAAATCATAAGCTGATGGTTGTAAATAGAATGTATATAAACAGATGCTAGGAGTTAGTTACATTAGTCAGTTAGTACATTCTTCTCATTCTCTCTGTAACCGACTCTGCAACATAATGTGAATATCATCTTCTTCTTCTTTGTATAAGCTGTTTACTTTTCTCCATTAACATCCATCTGAACAATACTTTTATCAGAAATTAACAATATCTATAATTAAAAAGGAGGCAGAAAGAGAAAGGTAACAATGAAGACTTTCTCCGATGAACGGTGGTCTTCTCCATTAACGAAGTTGTCGGTGAAAAGAAGTTATTAATGATTGTAACAGGGAAGAGATTAATAGATCAGAGAAGAAAAGTGTGATATACATGGAAAATAGAGATATATACATACACGATGTATATACATAATTACAAATATGGCAGGAGGAAGTATCAGGTTAGATGATTAAACGGTGATGAAACAAATGTAAATGGGAAAGATGAGTTACGGAGAGAGCAATGGTTAAGAATAATGAGTGGTTCATATTTATTAAAATTTAAAATAATTAATGGATGTGATAATTTTCTAGTTTCTAGCTTAATGATGGTTTCTATTTGATCATTTTGCTAGGCAGGTTCTCAAATGAGATCCTTACTTAAAATGAGAATTGAGACTTAATCTCAACCATTCATTTTTATATGTGTGTACTAAATCTTATCCACCCAAATATAGATCCGAATTTTTTTTCATCCCTCTATCTCACTTCTACCCCCATTTTCACTGTCTTTCCGGTGTTGCCATGACACCGTCGCCGACAAAATACCACCACCGACCAAACATAGTCATCACTAATTATTCGTTCAGCATCACTTCCTAGATCTTCCATCGCTTATCTATCATCATTGTCCTCCACTTATCCATCATTCTCGTGAATGTGTAGAGAAAGTACAATACTATGTAATACATTGATATCCCTATAACATATAAAACCATAATCCTATTAGAAGTATTTATTTTAAAGGTCTAAAAGATGTTATATATGAAAGTTAGGTTTCCACTATCATGATAAATGTTGGCGCCACATACAAACACCATCTTTCTCGCTTTTTTTTTTTTGAAATAAACATACTTGTATTAATTAAATTCCTCAGAAGCAAGATTACACATAACGAAATTCGAAGCAGTATCCAACCACTACCCAACCACTCTCGAAGACCTGACGCAAAATATGCAGGACTTGCTAAATAATGGGCTACATTATTTGCAGATCTATGAGTGAAAAACACTAACACATCATCAAAGAGTTTAATAATATCATTACAATCATCAATAATCATGCCAAAATATTAATTACCACTAGCTGCATGCATTGCATCCACTACCAGCTTTGAATCACATTCTCCTCCAAGTTTTTATGCAGGACAATGCTTCTCCCAGCGTAATTGCCTCCGCTACCCTTGGTTGCAATTGTCCTTCGTTGTAGGCTTGTAGCGCTCCTGGTTCGAAGAAAACAATCACAGTCATCTCGGGCAACACACCCCACCCCCACCTGTGACACACCTGGCATACATGCAGCATCCATATTTATTTTAATCCAACCTACCGAAGGCTTATGCCATATCCTATTTCCACTTTGATGATGCCCTATAGCTTTGCTTTTCTCTTCCCTAGCTCTTTTCCTATCTATAAGCATATTACACATTCCAGCTCTTATACCAAAAACAGACAAGTTTACTCGATCCCATACATAGCAGTTTCTCCTATTCCACAAATTCCAGCATAACAACCCCACAATTGCTATTTGATCAGTATTTTGCAATATAGGTATTTTTGAAAAAAATTTAAAAAAATTTCAGTATTGGACAAATCATCTATTATACATATAATAAAGCAATTAGGAAATTTGCTGAACCAATTCATTCAATGTAAAATGACAAATATGCCCTCTATGCTCTAAAATAACATCTTAACCAAATATCATGTTTACTTTAATTATCATTAAAGTAAATTACTTATTTAATAATTAATATTTGTATATATACGCATATTATAAATAATATTTAAAAAGGTAATAAAATATAATTATAAATATAACATGACCTTGTGACATCAAATTTTTATTAATATGACATGATTTCATATCATGTTAGTTATAATTTCAATGATTGATGAAAATATTTTTTTTACCACTACTAATTAAGAGATGCATGTAACCGTATCGAGTATTATATTTTTAAATTACTTAACAATAACATGATCATTGTTATTCGTTAGGGGTGTATAGATGATCCGCTCAATCGCATTAATCATTCGCATCGCTCGTAATCGAAGGATAATCGCGAAATGTGGATTGGTTGATGATGTAAATTTTAAAATCGTTATTTGCGATTGCGGTTTTATATGTTCGAAACTTGCAAAATTCGAACTGCAACCACAAACCGCAATATACATATAATAATTTTTATTTTTATATAATATATAATAAATAATAAAAGCTAATAAGTTTGACATAGATATATGTAGGCTATTGCTTCATAAAAAATATCCTTATATCCAAAATAATAAAGAACAACCTAGAATCTTACATAAAATCGCATATAAATTCTAATTTTCACATCAAAAATAGTTTTCATTAATTAAAATAGAATCAACAAAAAAGTAGGATAAAATAGGGCTTTTATCAAAAATACCCAAGTTGCAAATTGTTTTTCAAAAATACGGTTGCAACATTTGCAATCTGATTTGCAACCCCATTTGCAACATTTGCAACCTCACTTGCAACCGATTTTCACCTGCGGTGCCAGCGTTGCAATCTCATTTGCAACTTCAGTTAGTATTTTTAAAAATATTTTCAAAAAATTAGATATTTTTGTAAATATCCCTAAAATGTAACATGTTTACACATAATTTTGTTGTTAAAAGAATATAAATACGATTCTTTAGTGTATTCTATACTGAATTGTATGTAACATTTTATTTTTAAATTTAGATGAGATTCTATGTTAGATTCGATATGTTAAACTTAATTGTTATTATAATTTGTGATTCTTATCATAACATATCATTTTTATGAAAAATAAAGTATTATGATGATGTTCTTTATTATTTTTTATATAAGATGTTCTTGCTAGAGTATGATCATATATATATTGTATAATATTATAAGATTGATAGCACCTTACATCATACTAAATAATGTTAGACGAATAAAAATAATTTACTCATATCTTGATGATGCCCGTTTCTTACCCTAACTACTATTAGACGAATAAAAAAATTTAAAGGATGTTAGTCTTAGAATAATTATTAATAACGTAAATTTTCAAATATATCAAAAATATACCAAAATTAATTAAAATTTACATAAGATTATAGAATATACCGTACGAATTATAAAGCAGAAGAAACATAATCAATAATCAGCTCCATTAATTCGGATTAAATTAATTAATTTTAGTTACCAACTATATAAAAAATACACCGAGTCCCCTTTGTCCATTATGCTTTTGATTAAAATTAGTTCTGTAGTTATGATTACATGAGTAACTATAAACAACATAAATTCCGTATAGCTCCAATTGATAATGATATGATCCCTATATAATCTGCCAAAGCTAGCTTCATCATTTCAACTCACCTCGATCGAGTCGATGTCCCAACATTATTTCACTAGCCCTTTTAATCGTTTCTCCTTTTCATTCATTTGGACCCTTGCACGGCTCCTGTCTTTTCTATGCCGCCTTATCTTTAGCAAGCCTATTCCAGTATTAGGGCTCCATAAGCTTAATAAAGGTACTTTAAAAGCCACAAATTAAGATCACATAACTTCCAGCTGGCTGGTTTTGGATCAAATTAATTAATATCCGATGTCGAAATTCATCTGAAACTTCCTCCAAATGTAGGATTCCAGAAATCAACAGTTGTCTCGTGGGTGACCGCGAAGGTGCTTGAAACCGGGACTAGACATAGCCCTCGACTCCTCAGATCTTGTTGTTGCCCTTCTTGATCATTTGATTTCTCACATTTCTGCATGCATGCAGGAGACATTATATTGGAATTAATTAATTATGTCTAAATACTAATTAATTAGATATCAAAGGGTGTGGTTTGTAAGCTAATTACTTGCATTATTGATATCATGTATTCATGTGCATAATGAAACTACATTTTATTAATAATGAAACACAGTAATTAATATTGATAAAATTTTCATCATTAACTTGAATTCCTCAGTTTCTCTTCGCATTTCCGACGTCATTTAAATCATAGTAGTTGACAATTGATTGCTGCATAATTTAAACCCTAAATTATTTGCAGCATGCAGTTTGATGAAAGGATATAAACGTTTTTCATAAATATTCAGCTTTTTAATAATTAGCATGAGTTAAACAACGCAACATTCGTATTATAACTCATCAAGTACCTGTTGTTGTATGGGAGCTCCACTTTTCATGTATGCATTACTTAAAACCTGTTAGATTAACATGATCGTACTATGTTAGTTAATATTAGATTCATGAGTTTAATTACAAACGTTTGCAAACACTTTTGCTACTTGTTCCACACAACACACATATAAGCTGAAATTATAATGAAAATTGATTGATTCATCTTCGATCTTTTGATAATATGAGAATCAAAGGTTAGAGTCTCGATACGATGAAGCAGGATAGGTGTTCATGTGCGAGAATTTAAATTTATGTAATTGATCGTTTGAAGAAGAGTAGAAGGGTGAACTTACACTGACTTGTTCATGGAGGAACTTGATGTATTCAATAGCTTCCGATAGCACTGATGCCGTGTCAGTCTGAAATAATAATAATAATAATAATACTCAATGGAAATAACTTTTTACAGTTCAGAAATACAATGATATATATCTTTATACTCTCGTGTATATTAAAGTGAAAGTATGTATAATTAATTAATGGAAAATTCACAAGCAAGTTTAATTATATACCTTTCCAAAAGGTGACACTAATTGTTGAAGCGCAGTGATTCTGTCCCCCATTTTCTCTTTCTTCGCCTATGAATTTTAATAAACGTTATTTTTATAGAAAAATGTTAGAGGTACTAAATTAGGTACCAAAAATTGTTATAAAATGACGTAAGATTGTTTTGATTGGTTTAATTGTAATGGACCTGCCGGATCCAATTAAAATATTCCACAAATGCCAAGTAATTAGTGTCATGTCATTTGGTAACAAATTTTGGTATTCAATTTGATACCTCTACCATTACTCATATGTACTAAGAAAAAGGAAACTGAAAAGCTTAGCTAGTATATGTATATTGGTACCTTAGCTGGCAAAGGTGAGCTTGTTTCATTCCGAGGCCTTTTGTTCGATGTTTCACTGCTGCTACTTTTCTGTTAAAAACGTAACTAAATATAAGATCCTGATAAGTTCTCCTCCAAATATCTTAAAGTTTTTGAAGAAAAATGTTAACTTCACGTAACATTGACAGTAGTAATAAAGATGTATACTAGTTATAAAATCAAGTGTCACTGGCTAATTTTCTTTATAATTCGATACATGATCAGATATGTAGCGGAAACATTTATTAATTTAATTACCTTGGGCATTTCATCCAAAGTTGATGAAGGTGAGTGCATTTGCAAAGAAGGAAATAAGTTTGATCGGACGTCATGATTTATCATCGGAGCAGCCGGTGATGCATTCCAAAAGGGTGCGTTGTTGCACAAGTGTAAGTGGTTTTGTGGTTCACTAATATTAGATCCTTGCCAAGATTTAGGTTGCAACATTAACTGTTGATTATCATGATCGGACGATAATGATGAATTCATTCCAAAGCTTGTGTAAGAAGTAAAGTTGCTCATGGAGGGTGTGGAGTGCTGTTGTGGCGGCTGATGATTAATTTCGTATCCTAACAACCCCGGTAGCATTGATGTTGTTGAGGGGTTATTTTGATATCGTATGGATGAAGATGAATCTATTTGAAACCCACCATGATTAATATTAATCGGATTCAGATGGTGATGATGTGTACTGCTCATGAATTGGGATGGATTTAATGAAGAAAAAACTCCTTCGGAAGCTGCTGTTGCTGCTGCTGATGATGATGATGAATCCATCATTCTTTTCTGAGATCTCGGCGGCCACTGCTGCTCAGCTTGTTGAAAACTTGTAGTGCTTGAACTCGAATGATCATTATCTTCATGAAGCATCGACCTAAAGCTGCAGCTCTCATCACTTTTTTCGATACCACGACTGTCAGATCAGTAGTTCATGAAAACAAAATTAATTAAGGACTAATCATCTAAAAACAAACGAAAACAAACTACACAAATCGGCATGTCCTACTTTAAAGTTAATTAGTAAAATATAGGAAGAACTTAACCCTACTCCTACTACTCCGTCTTATCAACTTATTCATGAATATGTATTTGCTGTAATAGATGATAAGGTGGAGCTCGTACAATAAAGATTGGTTCCATTCCACGGGTTGAGAGGAGAGCCCTACGCCCAGCAGGTGTTGTAAATTTGGGTGATCTTGATGAAGAGGTTGTTCGGGAGGCTGTTTCGTAACATCCACCACTTGTATCGGCCAGTTGTGGGTAGATGACGATGGCGGTGGCGAAGACGAACACCTGCTGCTTCTGCTTAGCTGCGACCAGTCTCCACTCCCTATTTGAAACTCCTGATCATCTCCCATGACACAATTCGATTAATGCAATATTCGGCAACTTTTGAGCGCACGAAGTAAAATTGGAGTAATTGCTAATTAGTTGAATGAAATGAAGTATGTGTTAAAGGATATCCATTCGCTGATCTAAATGCTGGACTTGTGTATTTATATATACTGAGTGGGAGACTGGCTGCAAGAGAAAGGAAATCATGACACCGCTTTTCAAAGGAAAACACAAATATTGTATAATAAAAATAAAAATGTATATAAGAGATATTAAGAGTTTACGTAAAAAAAATTAAGTACAAATTTATTAATTTTTATTCAAAATGTACAATTTGGGTCAAGTATCATTTATTGAATAATATTTAAAATTTTATTAATACACATAATTTATAACGAAAACATATTTATAATATTTTAAGATTTATTAAAACATATTTACAACATTTTTAATGAAAAATGATATATTTATAGGGAGTATTCAAAAAATATACAACCCAAGTTCAACATCAGCTAAACAATAGTTACACTCAGGTTAAATCCAAACATATAAAATAATTTTACTAAATCTGATGGTTGAGATTATTTTGCGATACTTTACCAAAATTTTGGATAATATCCCTCTTACACTTGTTATATATAATAATATTATTAATAAAAAGTTCAATTATATCACAACCTCTTTTAACTTATATCCTTTTTAGAAATTTTTTTTTACATGATATAATCTTGATCCTCTATTTTTAAAAAATTAAATTTGACGATTGAGATTATTTTGACGGTATTGTACCGAAATTTTGGATAGGACCACTCTTACGTTTATTATATACAAGAATATAATTATGAATAAATTATGATAGTGTTTTAAATGAATAATATCTATTATTATATTATTTTTTTAAAATTTTATATGTTATTAATTTACATATCAGATTGTTGTTAAGAAATTGATATATATAAGATTTTACAAGTTCGATTTAATATTTGTATCTATGCAGGAACAAAAAAAAAAAAGAAGAAATTGACGATATTTTATATTGAAAATTATATTTGATTCATGAATTCTACTTATAATTGGTTTTAATTATCAAAATACCCTTGTAATTATTTGAAGATAGTTCTAATAACAACCAAATACAATTTTAATAATAAGTAAATATGATTTCTAATACAACCCAAATAGAGGCGAAATAGTAAATATGAATTTATTTTAATACTCATAAAAAAATAAATAAAATTCAATTCAAATGCAATCTTTTTTAATTATTTCCATTTCAGATTATAATTTTCTTACTAAAATTCAATTCTAATACAACCTTTTTTAATTATATCCTTTTTAAATTATAATTTTCTTTTTAAAATTCACTTCTAATGCAATCTTTTTTAATTATATCCCTTTTAGATTATAACTTTTTTAATATGATCTAATCTTGATCATTTATATTTTTAATCCAACAAATCATATAATTTTGGAAGTACCGGACCAAATCACAAATTTAGATAAGATATACAAGGATATAATGGCCTCCACATTTAATACGCCCTCTCCTAATAAGACAGTGGTGGTGCAATTAAAATTTAAAAGAAATTTAAGGGGGTGTATTCAACTGAGATTTTGAAGGATTTATGATAATCCATGGATTTTAATGAATTTTTTAAATCCATGGATTGTTTAAATTCTACAAAAGACTCTACAAAGAATCTTGTAAAATTGATGTAGAGTTATTGAGATTTGAAATATTTTTTTATAAATCCATCAAAATCTCATTGATTTTTGCAAGATTTCAAAACTTATAAAAACAACAAGCAAATCCACCAAAATCCATGGATTTTAATAAATCTAAAAAATCCATGGATTTTTGAATACCATCAGATTTGAATATATTGTTTTAAATCCAGAATGAATACACACAGATTTTAAAAAGACTTTTTTAAATCCTAATTGAATACCCTCGAATTTCAAATGATATTTTGAAATCAAAATTGAATACCTCAAGATTTTAATGGATTTAAAAAAATTCAAATTGGATACCCCTAGATTTCTAAAATCTCTCCAAATCCTTCAAAATCACAGTTGAATACACCCCTAAGTAAAATATGTAATCATAAAATTTTACTAATTATTAATCGTTAGCGTGAGTTCAAAGTGGATCCACGACTAAAGTGAGGTGAGGTGAGTATTACAGGGCAAGTCCGATAGGGGTTGAGGGGATATACTGAGTACGTTGTGTTGTGTTGTTCTATATGAAGCAGCAGAGAATTCTGTTGACTTTTCAGAAGATTGAGGTGAGTGATTGATTAAGATTAGACAAACAAAGTAAAGTTGTTCCTGAAAAATTGATACCCTTTGGTTCACCCTCGCTCTTCTCTCAAATCACGGTTCTAACAATTTTTGATTTAGTCCATTAATTTCCTAATTATGGTTATGTAAGATAAATAATTGATTCGATTTTTGAAATTCAATTAATTTTGTAAATTTATTTAAAATAATATGTTTATTGTAAATTAGATTAATATATTAAATATTATTATAATATCTGATTAATCCTTTTAATTAATTCCTGATTATCCGATTAATCTTAAATCGATACCTCAACCGATTTATACCGATTACCAATTTTTACAACCATGTTCAAATCTCATTAAAAATATAGATTTCCTACCTGAAATTGCACTATACCCGTGAGACCGTGATACATTTATTTATACATGGTTCTCTGCTAAATGCATTTGTTATTCTTTGTTAATATTATATTAGTTTTAGACTTTTAGTTTTATGCTACATGTAAATAAATACCTTTATCTTTTTTCATTTCTGAAGTCAGAACATCCAAAAATAATTAATTACCGTAAGGTTTAATTATAGTAATGTTTAGGTATTCTTCCGTCCTTTCTTAAATCATTCACTCCCTCCCTCACATTTTATGTGTTCTATTTCATTCTTTTATGATTAAAATTTAACTTTTTATGGATCAAATTTATTAAAATTTGATTAAAAATTTAAAACAAATTTATCAATTTTTAAATATTGAAAAATAAATTTAAAATAAATTAAATATATTTTTAAATGATATGTTTTTAAAAAAATTCTCAGTTACATAATATGCATAATTTCAATCATACATCAATTTGATCATAAAAAAATAAAATAAACAAGACATATATATAACATGAGATGGAGTATATAACATTCAAGATTGATCCGAGCAAGTTATTAATTTACATCAATTTTTAAGTATGCTAATAATTTTAAAGGATATAATTTTGATTATAGTTTCTTTTTAAATGTTTTGTTTAGATCTAAATTATTTCTTTAATTTGGCTTTTAAAATAAACTTACTTATATCTAAGATGCTAATTAAACTGATGTAACTTTGACATATAGAATGGCAGTGGCAGTAAGTTGAATTGCAGTGCCAAGCTAATAATAAGCTATCTTTGCCACTTGACTCCATAAAAGAATAAAAAGATGTGCAGTCTCTTCAATTTGATTTCTCCAATGCACACACAGACTCCTCCTATATAGACATGGAGAAACCAGCAAAAACGATCCCCGACTAAATTTTACTTTGTTTTTCATTCTTTAACATGAGGTTAGCAACAATAAAATAAAATTATAAAGAATAATCAACTTCTTAAGATCAATAGGAATTTGGAGAAAAACAATCTTTTACATAAATTTTCAAAAGCTCCACTCTCTCTACTCGTTCCCGTGGTTTCGACAATCTAAAGAAAACATTTCCTCCCTTGCTCATATGCTAGGTAATGAATGAGTAATGACAATTTACAAACAGGCTTAAAGTTTAAGTAAAGCTATCTGTTATGCCCAAATCTTGACATAAGTTGTAGACAGGTCTAATGGGCTGAAATACTGGTGTTATAGGGAGAATATTCTATAACAATATTTTGGAGGTTTGCTGGATTATCGGAGCAAAATACGGATATTTTGCTAACAAAAGAGGAACAAAGGATTAGGGTTTGTGTGTATGAATGTGGCTGAGCTTGATAGGTGTTTTCAGGTAAACTGTTTCTCATCCGTATCAAGGTGCCTACGTACCCTATTTACAGGGATCAAGCCTGACGTAGTTCTTGGGCAACAAGTTACCTAGGCAGGCTAGGGTTTTATGAGATAAGCCAAAGTCCAAGCCCACTTGTTTAGGGCTGACGTGGCAGTAAGTCATCAAATCTATCCATGATCCATGATCCAGCTGTAGAAGCCCATAGTCTCGAATGGATAGATTCGGAATGAAAGATCCGTCAGGGCCCTTGCATGCGACCTTGAGAGGCCTGGCCATGCGAAGCGATCCCTGTGCCTAGCTACTCATGCGACCTTAAGTCTGGCCATGAGCCTTCCAGAGAAGAGGAGATAATGATCTCGCTGTAAATTATAGACGTGATGCAAAAGCGAAGCGATCCCCTTGCAGGCATCGCCAGCGAGGCGCTGCATCGCGAGGTGCTCCTGTAATAGAAATATTATTGCCAAGGTATGCCGGGCTGATTCCAATATTGGGCTTTAGTGACCCAATCTTCATCTTCTAGGCCCATCATAGATTACGAACCATCAATTCAGCTAATTAAATCAATTTAGCCATTATGCCAGATTTGGGCATAACAACTACCCCCCGAGTCCATATTGCCATTGGAGATGCGATGTGGACTCAAAGAATACGAGTTGTCACCGCGAAGCGAGCCCAAGAATAAATATAACCGTTGGAGTAGTCGCGACCCCAAGAATTTGAAAGGTTTTGACAGCTGTTGTGTCTCGAGATGTGTGTCCAACGGACGAGATTTCAACACGTGTCCCATGTCCTTCTCTCTCCTGATGGCTATATATACCCCTGTCACTATCATTACCTTTTTTCATTCTCACAAACACATTGTCGAAGTGCTGTCAGTTTGCTCCCAGATTAAACGCAAAGAATTTTCAGGCTCTATCACCAGCGATCCCGAATTTCTTTTGATTTCTTCAACCTTCTTCAAGAAAAAGTAAGTCTTTTTTCTCTTCTTGCATTTAAATTACTGTTCTTCATTGTAATTGCATGATTAGATAGCTTTAATTGCATGCGATGCGATCCCCTTGGATAGCAATCCCGTAATGCTAATTTGAACACGCGATCCTGTCGTCGCTATGATAGAAATGCAATTTCTTCCATAGGAACATAGATGCGATCCCTCCCCAAGACCTAAATGCGATACCCTAGAAACACATAGAGCCTTTCTGCTTATTTATTCCTTTCTCATCCTTCATTTGCTTTCTGTAAGAGCACACACTTAATCATTTCACCCTTTTCAGATGTCTCAAGACGATAGTTCAAGGACACCTTCTCCCATGCCTCATATACAAATCAGCGATGCTGCAGCAGCCAACATCGCAAAAGCTACGAGCACCAGCGAAAGTTCGTTCAAGTTATACTTCGACCCTTTATGGTCTAACAAAGAATATACCCGTGAAGTGCCTTTGATTTCGTGGAGAACAAAGCACCCTTCAAGCTCGCGGGATCAATCTCTGGATGTACTCCCAGCTGAGAACGAGCCTCACACCATGACCGACATCGAACATGACCTCGAAACTTTGACAAAGAAAGGAGATGAACTCAGCGCTAGGGCAGCGGAAATTCTCTCCAAAGTGCCTCCACCACGAACCATGCCTCCATCACAAACCGTGTCGCCCATTCACATAAGTGATTCTCCAACGGATTCATTAGGCGATGCCTATTATGACATCGAGGGAGGTGCTGATAACGAAGCCAACTCTGATGATGATGACTACGAGGAGCCTTCCTCAGATGATGGTGGCCTTGACGAAGTGGCCAGAGTTGTAAATTTCAGAGACTACGATTATGTTCCTGAAGCCTCACCCGATCCTTATGTCCCTACCCCTCAACCAGAGCTGGAGGGAGTTATTTACGTTGACGGGCCCGACCCCAAGGACATCGAGCCCGGCTCAAAAGTCAAGGCAGGTAAAGCTCGCGTACTTGCATGTCGCGATATGTCTTCAACACTGATCGTGAAGACTATCATAGAGGGTGTTAAGAGGTTCCGCCCTGAAGGCAAGATCATTTTGCCCAAGAAGAAAATGCGATGCTATCGCTTTAACCACGACGAGAACGGAGGCAGAGTGCCCAGAATGGTCCTAACGGTCCCTCTATTGAAGATAGGTGTCTCTTCTCCTCTCCACCCATTCATTAGGGATGTTTGCGAGACATACTATCTAGCTCCCATCCAAATCAGCACCAATGGCTACCGATCCATGATTGCCTTGTACATACTCTATCACAAACTTGGATACCCCCCTTTAGATGCGAAGACAATGGGCTACGTCCTTCAGCTGAAGCGATGCGGAGTCAAGGATTTCGGCTACGTCTACTTCTCGGTGTGGCCAGAATTCAACAAGAAAAGCCTCCTCCCTGGCGGGATAAGTAATGCGGGCTCGTGGAAGGAACCTTTCTTCTATGTACACGAGGTCCCTCGAGTGAAAACAAGCTTCAACTACCTCCCTGGTAAGCTATCAAGGCAGTAATCCTTTATCATACTTTTTACCTTTTATTCTCAAAACTGACAACTCCTCTGGCATCGCAGTCGCTCCAGTTCGCACCTTCTTAAGAGGTGTTGACAAACAGCGAGCCGACGAGGTATTAACGAAATCCACCGCAGAGGAAAGGAACATTAGAACTCTCCTTTCCATTGAGAACCTAATAGAATGCGGGTTCCTCAAAGAAGGGATAGATGCTTCCCCCGAGGCGGGACCTTCACATGCGAGGCGAGCCTCGAAGAAAAGAAAGACAAGAGAAGAGGCCTCGTCTTCTCATGTCGCAATAACAGATGAAGAGGGTACTTCTAGGATAATACCGAAACACGCATCGCATCGCATTCCTTTTTATTCCACATGTATAACTTGTTTTACTTTATGCCGTATTATTTTTGAACTGCTTTGTAACTTATTCTTCATTTTTCTACAGATATGTCTGCTCGAGGTGGAAAGAGTCAGCCTCCCCCATTTTTGCAAAGCAGCAAGAGAGGGGCGTCTTCAAAGGCGACCTCTGCCTCAAAGGTCCCTCCTCCTCCTATTAAGCCCCCTGTGGCCAAGCCTGTCAACGATCCTCCACCCCAGCCAAATGCTGCTAGGGATCAAACTCAAAATTCTCCCGATCAGAGCCCTTTGAAGCGGCCAAGGAAAGATGGGCAACCTGACGGATCGTCCCAGCCAACCTCGCGAACCGTAAATGCTACCGCGGCCCAGCATCTTTTTGCCTCGCTGGGAAGCAAATATACTGAGGAGGCTGAGGCATCCGGCTGGTGGAAGGCGCCCCTGAGGAAAATGCCAACGCTCTGACTAAGTGCCTCGCCGAAGCATTCATCCGACAGGCTGCACATACTAAGAACTACTTTCTGCTGGACAAAAAGAACAAGGTTCTTGAATTCCAGAAAGTAGAAGACAAACAATCCCTCTAGGCCGAGTTCAAAAAGCAGCTGTCTACTGAAACCGCCTCGCTTCGCACTGACCTCAAGAATGCCAGAAAAGAAAGAAATGACTTTGAAAAAGCATTTCTAGAGCTGCAGAAATCCAGCGAGGAGGCTGCTAAAAAGAGCGCCGATGAGAACGCGAAGCTGGCAAGCGACCTCAATGCCGTTAAGGCTGAATTGGCCACTGCTCAGGACACATTTCTGGCCCAGGGTCAAGTCTCCTTCATGAAGGGGTTCATCAGAACGATCCCTGATTTTGATTGGGATCAACTGGGGCCAGGTAATGCTGAGTATGCTGAAACGCTCAAAAAGGAGATCGCTGAAGAGGACGCTGCAGAAGCGAGGCTGGAGGAAGAGGCGAGGCTAGCTGAAGAAGCGAGGCTGTTGAAAGAAACTTCTACTGCCAATCAAGATCCACCTGCTTCCTAATTTTGTTATATATTTGATGAAGTCTTTTAAACTCGGGATGCGAGCACCCTTAGAATGCTTCGCGATTTGTAATATTATTTTGTTTAACTCTGATCATCCCTTAACTCTGATCATCCTTTTAACTGAACTGGGATCGCATGGCGACCCTTTATTTATGAATTGAAACCATTTTGACTTTTCCATCCAATGTTGTCTCGTTATTTTTGCACATAACATATTTCCATCCAAGTAATTTAGCTTCGCTTCCTTAGTACCTTGACTTCGAAATTATATCTTTATTTCATCTTTGCATGTTGAATTGTCTTGAATAGTGCTAGATTTGTATGCCTTTGCTTAGATTCCTTAGATTGTTGTAGCAGTAACTTCGAATGCGATCCTTGCATCGTTGAGATGGCTTGGACCTTAGTATGTTAATGTTAACAAACAAGCAAGTAAAATTTGAATGCACAATAAAAAGTAATTCATAAAGAAATTGAACTTTTATATTGATAAACGGGGCGAAGCCCAAACAAGTTGACAAGCGGGGCGAGGCCCAATAAATGATAAGTGGGGCGAGGCCCAATAAATGATAAATGGGGCGAGGCCCAAAAAAGTGGTAAGTGGAGCGAGGCCCAATGCCATTACATCATAATGGGAAGGTGTCTATACGACCACTACCCCCCAGTATTTTGTATGGATTTATTCATGCGAAATAGATAGAAACTACCAGGAGCGATGCCTTCACTGATAGTATTTGCGCAAATGTTCCGCATTCCAAGCTCGCGGAATGACCTTATCCTTCATGTCTGTGAGGTAATAAGTTCCCTCTGAGAGAGTAGCATAGATTTTGTAAGGCCCTTCCCAATTAGCACCAAAGACACCATGGCCCGGGACCTTAGTGTTAGGCATGACTCTCCTAAGCACGAGGTCACCTGTCTTTAAAGAACTTGCTTTGACCTTTCCATTATAGTACCTCGTTGTCCTCTGTTGGTAAGCCGCGAGGCGAAGCTGAGCCTCGCTTCTTGTTTCTTCTATCATGTCTAGGTACAATCTATGATTCACTTCGTTTGCTTTTGGATCGTAGTGTTCCCTTCTAAACGACCCGGAGCCCACTTCAACAGGGACCATGGCCTCGCAGCCATATGTTAGGGAAAAAGGAGTCTCTCCAGTTGTGGTCTTTGGGGTCGTGTTGTATGACCACAAGACCCTTGGTAATTCTTCAGGCCAATTGCCTTTGCTCTCCCCTAACTTGGCCTTCAAAGTATGTTTGATGATTTTGTTGATGGCCTTAGTTTGGCCGTTTGTCTGGGGGTGACTCACAGCTGAAAAACTCTTTTTGATCCCCAAATTCTCACAAAATTCTTTCATGTCCTTGCTGTCAAATTGCTTTCCGTTATCTGATATGAGCTGATAAGGAATCCCATAGCGACACACAATTGCCCTGTATACGAAGTCCTTGAGTTTCTTTGCAGTAATAGTAGCAAGTGGCTCAGCCTCGGCCCACTTGGTGAAATAATCAAGAGCCACAACTGCATACTTGACACCTCCTTTAGCTTTAGGCAGCTCCCCAATTAGATCAATGCCCCACATAGCAAAGGGCCATGGGCTCGTTAGCGAGGTGAGGTGAGAGACAGGAGCGTTGCTGTAGTTAGCGATCATTTGGCAATTATCACACTTCCTTGCGAACTCAAAAGCATCTCTTTTCAAAGTAGGCCAGTAGTACCCTTGGCGAAGAATCTTTTGGGCCAGAGAACTACCCCCCGAGTGATTGCCACATATCCCCTCATGAACCTCTCTGAGAATGTAATTGCATTCTTCTCCATCTACACACCTTAAGAGCGGGGTGTTGAACCCTCTTCGATACAGGACCTCGTCATAGATGACATAGCGAGCAGCCTGATATTTGATTTTTCTTTTTTATCTTGAGGCAGGACTCCGTTTTTCACATACTCCCATATGGGGGTCATCCAGGTCGACCCTGAGGTCGCTATCTCCATAACAAACTCCTCCGGTACACTGGGCTTTGTCTGGATTTCCAATGGGATAATTCCAAGTAGGGTGGCCTCGCGACGCGACCCCAGCTTTGCCAGTGCATCTGCTCCCTGATTCTTCTCTCTTCTAATATGAACCACTTTGATATTGTTGAACTTTTTCATCAACCTCTGTGCACATCGCAGATATAGCTCAATCTGCTCACCTCTAGCTTGCCACCCACTCCAGAGTTGATATGTTACCAGCATGGAATCGCTGTAAGCTGTGAGATTCTCTACCTTCATTTCCAGTGCCAGTTTGAGGCCAAAAATGAGGGCCTCGTATTCTGCTGCATTATTGGTGGCCTCGAAAGCGAAGTGTACTGCACTTTGTATCTTGCGACCCTCTGGAGTTACTAACTCGATGCCGGCCCCAGATCCTTCCTTGTTGGATGCCCCATCTACGTATAGTTCCCACCACGAGGCTGAATTTTCTTTTTTATCCTCGCTAATTATTTTTTCTGGAGCTGCTATGATGGCCCAATCATCTCCTTCAGATTAGGGAGGAAATTCCAAGATAAAATCCGCAAGTGCCTGTCCTTTTATAGGGCCGCGAGGCTTAAATTCAATGTCAAACTGACTAAGCTCCACTGTCCATTTTAGCAATCTTCCTGAGGACTCTGGCTTGTGCATCACTTGCCTCAGTGGGTAGGCAGTGCGAACCTCAATGCTGTGAGCCTGAAAATAGGGCCTTAACTTCCGCGAGGCCAAGATCAGGGCATAGGCTAGCTTCTCCATGTTTGTATATCGAGTCTCAGCATCTAACATTCTTTTACTGACATAGTAGACTGGATATTGAATTTTTCCCTCCTCGCGAACCAATACTGCACTGACCGCATATTCAGACACGACGAGGTAGATAATGAGGACCTCGCCTTTAAGGGGCTTCGAGAGAAGTGGTGGCGAGCCCAAATGTTCCTTTATCTTCTGAAAGGCCTCCTCGCATTCCAATGTCCATTCAAAGTTTTTTCCCACCTTTTTGATGGCCTTAAAGAACTCATGGCACTTATCTGATGATTTAGAAACGAACCGATTGAGAGCTGCGATCCTTCCTGTTAGACTCTGTACTTCTTTCACACTTCTTGGGGATCGCATGTCCATTAGAGCCTTTATTTTATCTGGGTTCGCTTCAATTCCTCGGTGGTTGACAATGAATCCCAAAAACTTTCCAGATTCGACCCCATAGACACACTTCTGGGGGTTAAGCTTCATTCTGTACCTCCTTAGTATATCAAACATCTCTGCGAGGTGAGAGATGTGATCCACAGCTTCCTTAGACTTGACCAACATGTCGTCTACATAGACCTCCATTGTCTTACCAATTTGTTTCTCGAACATCATATTGACGAGCATCTGGTAGGTAGCCCCAGCATTAAGGAGACCGAAGGGCATCCCTATTTAGCAATAGAGACCTCTATCTGTGATGAACGAGGTGTGCTCTTGATCAGGGCCATACATGGGTATCTGATTATACCCAGAGTAAGCATCCATGAAAGAAAGAAGTGCATGCCCTGCTGTTGCATCCACTAACTGGTCGATCCTTGGTAGCGGAAAACTATCTTTGGGACAATGTTTGTTGAGGTCGGTAAAGTCCACACATGTCCTCCACTTTCCATTTGGCTTCTTCACGAGGACAGGGTTCGCGAGCCAATCAGGGTAGAATGATTCCCTAACGAGCCCTACCTCGAGGAGTCTGTCCACTTCTGCCTTCAGAGCCTCAGCTCGTTCTCCACTTATGGGTCGTTTCTTCTGTCTGACCCCCTTTTTGCTTGGATCCAAGTTTAGCTTATGGCAAATTACATTAGGATCGATCCCAACCATGTCTTCATGTGACCAGGCGAACACATCAAGGTTTGCCTTTAGAAAAGTAACCAGCCTTTCCCTCAAGTCAGGATTGAGTTGCGACCCTATCTTCAACACTTTTGAAGGGTCCTGCACATCAACAAGAACAGGAATCGTGTCTTCAGCTGCCCCGGCTCGCTCCACATGTTCAGGGATGCGAGGATCAAGATCTAGATTATACTCGCGAGCCTGACTTGATTCTGCCTCGCAGGGGTTGGTACCAGCGTGCCCATACTCCTTGACAACAGTTGTAGTCTGTGTAATTCCATTTGGCAGTTCTGTCAGTGTGGATGTTTCTTTGCGAACCCATTTTCCCTTTCGGGCTCGCACAGCGGCCTGCTCCGGGCTCTCCTCGCTGTCACTATCTGTAGCCTCTTCCACGATCCCTTCCTGGAGAGCCATAACTGGCTGCGAGGTTCCCATCATCAAAGCCCCTGGTACTGGCTCTACTTGAATCCTCAAGTTATCAAAATAATCGGCTGGGAGCTCCTCAATCGAGATCATGTTACAATCTGTTGGGGGTACAAAATTCGTTTTGCGAGGCCTACTTTCCTCCTCGCACTCCATCTTGTCAGTCATAGAACTACTCCCCTTTTCTGCTAACTTGAGTGCTCTGTTGTAACATTCACGAGACTCATGCTGTGCCCCCCTAATGCATCCGACTCCGTTTGGGGTAGGGAACTTCATAGAGAGGTGGTAAATAGAAGTAACCACCCTCATTTCTTTGAGTATCGGCCTCCCCACGATAGCATTATAGGCTGAAGGTTGATCAACCACCATAAAGTCTGCGATTTGGGTGGTAATACAGGGCTCGTCCCCTAAAGTGACAGGGAGCCTTACGAGGCCCTTGACATTGACTGAAGCTCCAGTAAAACCATAAAGATGCCCCACGGTAGGGATAAGGTCTTTATCTACGAACCCCATTTTCTGATAGACCTCGTAGGTTAGGACATTCACTGTGCTCCCATTATCCACAAGGACCCTGTGAACATTCTGCGATCCAATGCGGACTCGGACAACGAGGGCATCCGAATGAGGATGGTGGACCCATACATTGGGATTTCAGGTTTTTATGATACATACACGGGGATTGGCAGTAAAAAAAAAGCCCCAAAGTGATTGGATTTTTGGGCAACGCCCAGCATGGATGACAGTATAAAAAAAGGAGCTACGGTGGTGGTAAGCTGCACGCAGCAGCTGTTTAAAAAAAATAAAAAATTTCAAGAAAAAAATTTCAAGACAAAAGTGAGAAGGATCCACGTGCGCCAAGAAGCAAAGAAAAACTAGAGACTTTGAATGGAATTAGCATACACAGAAGATGGGGTGACATGATTCCACCAGGACCCACGATTACCAAATACTAGTAAAAGAGAAGAAACGTGAAAATTGGAGATGACATACGCGTGGATACTCCGAAGTCCAAACCAGTCCGAACCGGCAGTAAACGGAAACTAAAAATAAAGATAAGTCATTTTTTCTTATTTTAATTTCCTGCAAATTAATTATATTATTATGCCATGCATGCATAGTTATGTTTTTAATATTTGTTATAAAAAATATTTATTATTCAGAAAATTCTTGCGAGCAATAGATATTTTTATGCTTATAAAATTATTGCGATTTGGAAAATATCGTATGAGATATTTATGTTGATGAATTGCCGAATTTATTTTACAATCTCGTACGAGTTGCATGTTTCGAAAAAGAAATTATATATTCGAGACGCATAATTTAGAAAAGATTTTCTACAAAGAAAAGAGGCATTATTTTCTTAGAAAATAAATATCGCGACATTCTTAAAAGAGCATATTTATTATTGCATTTGAATTTGTAAAATATTTTTCATATATCGTCGCGGTAGTACATATATGTCAAAAATATTTTCAAACTTGCGAACTAAATTGTCAAGTAGGTAGCCTGGACAAGCTATAAATCTCGCAAGGCTACATGCTTAGTAAAGTTCAGCACCCTCTGGATCATTGAAGGCCCATGGCCAGATCTCTCAAGATCGCATGGGTGGAGGCATCCCTATGCACAATTACATTGAAGGCCCATGGCCAGATCTCTCAAGATCGCATGGGTGGAGGCATCCCTATGCACAATTACATTGAAGGCCCATGGCCAGATCTCTCAAGATCGCATGGGTGGAGGCATCCATATGCACAACTACATGTACATGTACATCTACATCTACATCTTATCTACATCGAAGACTCCGCAAGACACATCATTATGTGATTGCATCAAACACATCCTTATGTGGTTGCATCAGACACTTGAAAAGCGTGTATGCCAGTTCGGGATATATACAAGCGCCAAGGTCCTAACTAGACAACAAGGATCGCAATGGATTTCAAATATATTATTTATGCTGGCACATTTGAAAACCTTGGCAAAAATGTATCTTATATTGGTCATCGCATGGTGTCACACTTGCATCCGCATACGCCTAACGAGTACAGTGGTGCTCTAAGTGTTTTTCTAATCATTTATTTTCAGTTTTTTCAGCGACTCCTGAAATTTGGAAGCTTGAAGAATTTTAGTTCTCCACTGCAGCAAGCTACACTGAAGAACTGGGGGCTAGTTGTTATGCCATAATTTTGGCATGTCTAACAATCTCCCAAATTTCTAATATTACTAATTATTAATTCAAATTAATAATTATTACTTAACCGCTAAGTTTTATCCTCTTCCTGAAACGAGGAAAGAATCAATCTCAATCAATTAATAACGGAAAATATCTCCAAACGATATTCTTCAAATCAGGAAGATATCACAACGATAAGATTAAATCAGATAAAATCTGTAATCACCAAGATTAACGAAGTTTATCCCTAAAGTCTCTAAGGGATAGACACAAATCAATTTCACAGAACTGCGTAGGCTTGATCCTATATAAACATATAGGTACGCAGGCATCTTGGCATTATGGAATCCGACACACGAGACAAATCGAGACACCTGCCAAGTCCAGCCCCCTCTTTTTTCATAAACCATAATCCCCTAAAACAATCACATTCATACAATTCGCTCTATTATTCCAGCATCCCTCCGATTTCGTGTTACGAAATTCCTCCAACAACAACTGGTTCACAACTTATAATGTGCCTAAAGATGAAGATTGAGTTACTAAAACCCACCACCAGGAGCTAGTCAAATATACTATCAGCACAATATGGAAGACAACGACCCCTAGCTATGGGTCGAGTTCGCCAGCAAAGTCCCTAGTATGGGATCGCTTCTCACATCTCTCTGCAAGGTCCAGCGTGGCCTATATATTATAATTATGAAGGCTCATAGCTAAGCCCAGCGAGGTCGCATGAGTAGATATAGTTATGCCCAACGAGGTCGCATGAGTAGATATGAAGGCTCATAGCTAAGCCCAGCAAGGTCGCATGAGTAAATATGAAGACTAATAGCTAAAGCCCAGCGAGGTTGCATAAGTATGATTATCTCCATAACGTGGGATCACCTCGCATGACTAAAGCCCAGTGAGGTCACATGCGAGGCCACGTAGCTTCTCCATTAGCCTCGCCAGAGAGACCTTGCGATCCTAGCATCATGTTAGCCATAGGTAACCTTTATTGGGCCATGGGTCATGAGCAGGATTAATGGATAAATTATATCAGCCCATAGACGTCAAGTGGGTTTGGGCCAAGACGAGCCCATAGAAACCCTAACCCGTCTGGGTAACTTCTTCTCCAAGAACTACGTATGGCTTGATCCCTATAAATAGGGTACATAAGCACCTTGTTATGGATGATTGACAGTTGGCAGCAAGTGAGAATAAACAGTTTTTCTCTGTTATTCAACGAATCAACAAGCAAGATCAGCCACAAAAATCATCAATCTCCTTCCGTGTTCTTCGTGTTCTTAGCAAAATATCTGTATTTTGCTCCGTGATTCCAGCAACCTCCATAATTATTGTTATACAAATTTCTCCCTATAACATTTGGTACTAGGAGGGGAAGTCATCGTATTGAGAGAAAGATGACTAACTCGAACAAGAAGATGAACGGAGGGCACAACAACGGGAAGACCCCGGGGTCGCACAAGAAACCCAAAGGCGATCCCTCCAGGAGCGAGGATAGGCCCGGAAAGGTGTCAGTAGTGCAAGAAAGGATAACTAGAGTGAAGAAGAGGTATAGCTCAAGGGGCGCGAAAAAGAATTCCAAGAAGGGGCCCAAGTCCTATCAGGAGGAGAGCAGTAAGGGTCCCACCAAGAAACTCTTGGATGAAGTTGATGATGTTGTTACGGATTAAACAAACCTTTACCTCTATAAAGACCTCGAGTGGGAGGAGGATGTAGAGCCTACTAAGACAAAGGAGGGGTTGCAGAATGAGGCCACGTCATCTAAAGGGAGGTTATTTATTGTCTTTGATCGTCTTGGAAAGAAGTCAGCTGAGCATTATCTCCGCCTCAAGCTTGGAAAACTTACAGCTGACAAGAAGGATAAACGATCCCAGGCTTGGAGCTAAGGTTCGGAACGACCCCCCTCTCCTAATCCAGAGCGCGAATGGTCCCATAAGTACAAACCTGACCCCCTGAATCACAAAAAGAAGAATTGCAAGGAGGATCAAGAGGAGTCTAGTGCTCCCAAGAAGACCCAATCCCACCATGACAGCACTGGAAAGGGAAAGGAAAAATTTGAAGATAAGAAGACCAAGGTTGGAGACTACAAGCTAGAGGAGCTAAAGAAGGCCTTGGATAAGTGGAATGCAGATAAGGGGATCCTTAACCCCATGGGTCCTGCCTCGCCTTTCACTCAAGAGATGAGGACCACTCTGCTTCCCACTATATTCTGGAGTATTAACCCAGACATGACTTATAATGGGGACACTGACCCTGCAGAGTTTGTTATTCGATTCAACAATTATATGGATGTGTAACGGGTCTCGCTTTTGGCTAGGTGCAGGTTATTTGCGGCCTCGTTGAGGGATAGTGCCCAGCAGTGGTTCTCTAAGCTAGGGGCTCACATCACTATAGACTCCTGGGAGCAGTTCGTGGACATTTTCAGTCCTCCAAGCTCTATGCACCTCCTGTATCCATCATGGTGAACATAAAGTAGAAGAAGGGTGAGACCCTATAGCAAAAGGAGGGTGAGACCCTATAGGACTACTTCAAGAGATTTAACGTCGAGGACCCTAGGGTGCGAGGAGCAAATGATGAGGCCATTAAAAATTTTTTATTGCTGGGCTGAGAGAGGGCACCAAGTTCTGGAAGAAGTTGCAGGCACAGACACCTAGTACTCTCTTTGAGTTCTACAAGGAGGCCGAGCCTTACAAATGGATTGAAAAGTCGATGGAGGACCTCAAGAAGAATAGTGAGGCTAGCAACAGTGGAAGTCAGAGCAAGGGAGTGAAGAGGAAGGACTCTCGGAGCCCTAGGCGAAGACGGGATTGCAGTGAGAGCCCAAATAGGAGGGGTCACGATCCGCCAAGGAGGTTCCCACTGCGAGTTCAAAGTAGAAGGAATGAGGGTCAGTCCACACCTTTAGTAGCCTCCATTGATCACATCTATGCAGTTAATGCTGACAAGGGGATGTTTAAGAAGCCCTCACCTATGAATAGCCGGGCAATAGGGATGCCCGTAAATATTGTGCCTTTTATAAACATACAAGGCATGATACTGAAGATTGTAGGCAGCTCAAGGAGCAAATTGAAGAGCTAATTCACAATGGAAAGCTAACTGAGTGGGTAGTTCGTGAGGTAAAGAAGTATGGCACTAAGCAAGGTCTCAGTTATAATGATGTGCCACCACTTGGGCATAAGGAGGATCCCCACAAGGATAGGACTGAGCGTGCTAGGAGTATTCATGTCATTATGGGGGGACCCCATATTGGAGGAGATAACAATAAGGCTAGGGAGAGGTATACTCGTGAGACCAAGAAGCGGCCCCTCACCAATGTACATCACCTTCAGGAGAGATCCCAAAAGATCTTCAAAAGGGAGGGTACAAATATCATGTTCACTGAGGAGGATGCGAAATGGGTTTATTATCCCCGCTCTGATGCTCTAGTTGTTCGGGTTCGCATAGGATCTCAAAATATCTATAGGGTCCTCGTGGATAATGGGAGCGTAGTCAATGTCCTTACATATGAAGTCTATAAGAAGATGGGATTTATGGACAATGATCTTATTCCAACCATTGAACACCTCTATGGGTTCATCGAGGCCTCGGTCAGAGTTAAAGGCCTCATAAGGCTCCCCATCACCTTGGGTGACGAGCCTTGCATCACTACACAGGTTGCCGACATCATGGTTGTTGATTAGCCTTTCGCTTACAATGCTATAGTGGGGAGGCCCATTCTCAATGAAATGCGGGTAGTGACCTCTATCTACAACCTCTCTATGAAGTTCCCTACCCCTCACGGGGTTGGATGTGTCAGAGGGGTCCAATTTGAGTCTCGGAAATGTTATAAGAAGGCCCTACGCTCTGTGGAAAGAAGGAACAAGCCCGTGCCTGATGAGATGGATGTGGAAGTGGAGAATAGGGTTCAAAAAGAAGCTACGAAGCCTTCAGCAGCTTGTAACAACTTGGATATTCAGATGGAGCCGGTTCCTGGTGCACTTATGATGGGGACATATCACCTCACAAGCATGGATGATAAGCCTATAACACAAGTTTGGAATGTAGAGCACTTGAGGGAGGCCTATCAGTAAAGGCATTGGTCCTGGTAGCTTTATGTATCTATAAACTAACATTTTGAAATCTGCAGGACTAGGCCAGCACATTGATGTGAGGCCGAACCCCCTGGGTCAATGCGACGGAGAAAAAAAAAAAAGGCTCTCTCCGCGACTAAGGGATTGTCCATAAGTCTATTTAATTCAAGCTCGCTTGTCAAGGACATAGGATGGGAGCTCTCTTTACTTCAACGTTTGGCGATTATCTGGAATGAGTTAAGGGATTATGAAGCCTCTCTTAGCTACTCTAAAGCACTTGGGAAAACTTAACAGGTATGAAGATGAATTGTGAAGGAATCTATACATGCTAACATCATGCAACATGAGTTCCCTGTGCAAGCAGATGCGAGGCCTAAAGTACTTTGTAATATTATAAACATCAAATAAAGGAGCATCAATAAAGCAAGCCAATCCAGGTTCAAGGAGCATCCAAATAAGTAAAAGAAATTAAGTCTACAAGTGCGAGGCAAATAAAGGGAGTGCCCAATCGGTACCAATCAAAGTCGTCAACTTTTTCAAGGAACATTTTCATAAAGTCAACAGATCATTTGATCTCAGCCTCCTCAATGATAGTGGGGAGAGCATCAGCAGCATCTTTAGCTTCCTTCTCTAGCTCAGCGATGCCGTCTGTAAGCTCCTTGATCTGGGAGTCTGACTGCTCCTTCTCAACAGCATGATCCAGCTTAAGCTTCTTTTTAGCCGACTTCTCCTCCTGAAGCTCTCTCTTAAGCTTCTCAGTTGTGTCTTCAAATTCTTTCCTCCAACTATCCTTTGCACCCTCTGCATCAGCCTGAGCCTGTGCAAGTATGGATTTGAGATTCACTATCTCTTTGCTCATCTTACTGTTGGAAGAAGCCATTGCCCGAATCTCGTTGTGACGACTCAACTGGTGAAAGAAAATTGATGTTATATCTCTGGTCATGGAAGCACTGGACTCCTCTATAGATTATTGGGACCAAGCATACATGTCAACTTCAGAAACATGGGTATATGCCAAAATGCCATATGTCTGGCGGACCTGTCTAGGAGGAGGATGAATGGACGAGTGACTCTCGTCGTCCTTGTTCTTCTTCAGTAATGGTTCTTAATAAGATGCCTACTAGTGAGATGCCGCTTAATGAGATGCTTCTGGATGAGATGCCTCCTAGTGAGATGTCCCTTCGTCGGATGCCTCTACATGAGATGCTTCAAGGTGAAATACCTCTATGTCGAGGGGAGGGGGGATGCCCCCGATCCTTGGGGAGAGGGGGGACGCCCCCGACCCTTGGCGGTAATGAGGAGATCCTCGACTAGCTCAATACACTGGGAAGAGCAAGTGACTATTGCCCATCATGATCCAACCTCCTCTAAAACAAGGTCCACGGTAGGGCCTGACCATCTATCAAACAAGCCCCCTGCTTGGTATGGACTTCACTAATCTCAGCATACATTGCCCCAATCTAAGGGAGATGCCTCGAAGCGCTTTGAAGGGCCAGGCCTTGACTGATTTCATATTAGAATTCCCTCCTTAATCTGAGCGAGATGCTGGGCTCTCATTGTGACATTTAAACCCCTCGAGAAGAAGGCATGATGTGACCCCATGGTGGGATCTCTTTATCAATGGAGCTATAGCTCCATGGAAGATAAAAAAAAAAAAGAGTTCGTCGCTACAGCTGCCTGCACCGAAGAACTGGGGGGTAGTTTTTATGCTCGAAAATTGATATGGGCTCTAAACAGACCCATTACGAGAATTTATAATAATATTGGGCTAACGGATATGAAAATCTAGTACAGATCTCATGCCGATATGTTGACCAGGACCATGTACTGCTATGAGGAGGAGTTCTCTCAACATATGAGGCTGCAAGGAGGCCTCGCAACATATGAGGCTGCAAGGAGGCCTCACAACATATGAGACTACAAGGAGTCCTCTCAACTTATGAGGAGGCCTCTCATCATAATAATAAGGAACAAAGGAGAGTCATCTCAACATACTTTAAGAAGACCTGAAGATATAAGTTAAAGCCTGAGCTCACACATCAGCTGGACAGACGATATAATTATAACAACTTATGGCTGCAAGGCCTTATGGGGTCGCCTCTCAAGGTCCCTGCAAGACCACATTGCACTTGAAAGGACCCTTCGAGGTCACCATTACTTACATATACTTGGCTTCGCATTAATTGAAAGACACACAACACGTGTCATCATCTTAGCGGCTGGGAGCAGATCTCGAGACACGACAGTTGTCCGAAATCATTCAAATTCATAGGGGTCGCGATGTGATCCCAAGGCACTTGAGATAGCTATGCTTTCATCTACAGCAATCTATAGCGATCACAGGCCTCGCATCGAAGTATTGACAAAGCAGTTTTTGACTCCACGTCGTATTTTCAATGGCAATATGGACTCGGGGGTAGTTGTTATGCCCAAATCTTGGCATAATTCCTAAGCAGGCCTAATGGGCTGAAATAGTGGTCCACAACTTATAATGTACCTAAAGATGAAGATTGGGTTACTAAAGCCCACCACCAGGAGCTAGTCCAATATACTATCAGCACAATATGGAAGACAACGACCCCTAGCTATGGGTCGAGTTCGCCAGCAAAGTCACTAGTATGGGATCGCATCTCACATCTCTCTGCAATGTCCAGCGTGGCCTAGATATTATTATTATGAATGCTCATAGCTAATCCCAGCGAGGTCGCATGAGTAGATATAGTTAATCCAATCGAGGTCGCATGAGTAGATATGAAGGCTCATAGCTAAGCCCAGCGAGGTCGCATGAGTAAATATGAAGACTCATAGCTAAAGCCCAGCAAGGTTGCATGAGTATGATTATCTCCATAACGTGGGATCACCTCGCATGACTAAAGCCCAGTGAGGTCGCATGCGAGGTCACATAGCTTCTCCATTAGCCTCTCCAGAGAGGCCTTTCGATCCTAGGATCATGTTAGCCATAGGTAACCTTTATTGGGCCATGGGTCATGAGCATGATTAATGGATAAATTATATAAACCCATAGACGTCAAGTGGGTTTGGGCCAAGACGAGCCCATAGAAACCCTAACCCGGCTGGGTAAATTCTTCTCCAAGAACTACGTATGACTTTATTCCTATAAATAGGGTATGTAGGCACCTTGTTATGGATGATTGACAGTTGGCAGCAAGAGAGAATAAATAGTTTTTCTTTGATATTCAACGAATCAACAAGCAATATCAGCCACAAAAATCATCAATCTCCTTTCATGTTCTTCATGTTCTTAACAAAATATTTGTATTTTGCTCCGTGATTCCAGCAACCTCCACAATTATTGTTAACACCTTCTTTCGAAATATTTACACACTATGAGCACCCGATCATGGTGCAAACACACACGGAATTCTCAAAGTAGCTATCATTGATCAACCAACTTGAACCTGCTGGAAGCAGCCCTCATTTTTGTAGGACCACAACTCCTGTATCTTCATTTCAATTTTAGCCATCAGTTTCATTGCAAAACATAATGCTTCATTCTCTCCTTCCAATTTTAGTCTTTGCTAGGTTTGTGAATACGTACGGTCAACAACTATGTATGCCTGTTTTGGAGTTCATTAATTAAGTAATAAGGATGAGCATCTTCAAGAGTCGCTTTTTTTAGTGTATTCAATGGCACACAATAAAAAATCAGTTTTCAAATTTTGATTGACTAATACTTATTAATGATAATGGATTTCCTATATATACAAAAAATCCCACTAATAAAAAGAGCCACCTCCTAAAAGTGTCATGAAAATAAGTGATTAGTGTGTCTACTTGGACACACACTAGAAAGACTTTATTATTATAAACAGTTAAGCTTTATAATTGCTTTTTACATGAAAGCAAGTTATTACATTGATTTGTGTATCAATTCCAACATTACTCTCTATAATTGCCTTTTCTTTTATATTTTATTCATATTTCATTTTCACTAGTACAAACATTAAATAGAAGAGAGAGAAAAATAATTTTTTACTAATAAAATATAAATTAAAAACTACTAGTTGCTCTTAAAATATAGGAGAGAGAAGAAGGTCTTAGTGTTTTTAAAGATCACCAATAATTGTTTAAAATAACGTTTTTATTCTCTCTCTCCTCAATTTTTTAATTAACACCTAGTGTAAAGAAGCTATTCGAAATGCTCTGAGCTATAATACCCAATAACCTCAAATGCATAAGCTTAGATGTAATTAGTCTCAATGCCCAATGATTAAGATAATTGAAAAATATATACTCTGTATGTAGGCTATTTTCGAAACACACAAGATATAACAAATTAACAATATATCATTCGTTTCAATATGTAGTGGCATTAATAATTAAAAGTAGAATATTGGAAATATGCTACAACTGCATGCGACCAACCAATTTTATTTGCCGATCGAGTATACTCCATATACCTCCCTTTCTGTCAGTTCAAAACCCATCTTAATTAGAGAGTATATATATGTGTGTATAAGTAATTAACAACTGATTCAACTAGGAACAAAATTCCTTATTAGTGCCTACATGAAAATAAATCGAATAGACGATGAACGAATGAATTCCATAAGTGTTACTACATGGAAAATTCTCTGATTCTTTGAAATATCCAGAATTTTTGTGTCCTTGATCAATATACCAAAAAATACATTAGTTAATTAGGAATAGGAAAAAAAATTCCACTCTCATTTTAAATTGTAATCCCGTTGATCTTAAGGTCAGTAGAAATTCATATTAAATTCTAAGTTAAATTACAGAGTATATTCATTTTTCGAGTTTAATTATTAATTCAACAGAACTCGATAAAAAGGACTGAAATAAATGTTGATAATATTTAACACACAATTAACTTACGAGTAACGAATTTCAAGAAACAAAAAAAAACTTACGAGTAACGTTTCAGATTTAACCATTATCACATAATCTTTTTATGTTTAATGTACACATATACAGCAGATTAGGGAGGAGAATTTTGTTGTAAACATGTAAGGAAGTGTCATCTATCCTTAATCGTTTTTTGTGTGCTTGTGTGAGGAACCACTTATATGAGTCACTGTATTTTCCACGACGAAAGGAACAAAATGATCATGCGTTATCTAAGGGCAAGTGCAGCGCGCGGCCTGACTGGCCAGCTGGAAGGGAGAGACACAGACCGGGAAGTTTTATACGCGTTGGAGGGAAAAAAAAAAACTGGGCAGGCCCAAGTTAGAGGGCTTGACCAACTCTACCATTTCGAGCAGCTTTTTATTATTTTATTAATTCTTTTACAAATCATGCACTTTCAACCAACGGTTATATTACCATTCTGAAAAAAAAAGCCGGTGAACATTACATATTAAACGTTCAGATTTTCTCCTATAAATATAAAAATTTCACACATAAAATTTTCACACTTCTCATTTTATTTTCCTAAGAATTTATTTCTAGAGAAAAATGAATCCCCATCAATATCCATCTTCAAATCCTCAAAATACAAACCCGAATTCTCAATCTTCGAACACCCAATTTCCGTATCCATTTCCGAATCCTTATTTTCCGTTTGCCCAAAATACAAATATCGATAATTCTCAATTTTCCAACCCACAAAATCCGTGTTATAATCCTCAAATGCCAAATTCTCAATTCCCGTTTCCTAATCCTTTTTTACCCTATGTTCAAAATTCACAATTTTCATACGGTTCAAAATTTTCACATCCAAACTCAAACTCAAATGATGTACAACGTCTCCTAAAAATGGGAGAGGCTCGTGGTTTTCCCGGAATGATGGGTAGTATTGACTGCATGCATTGGCAGTGGAAAAATTGCCCTAAAGCATGGAAAGGGATGTTCATTAGTGGTCATAAAGGAGTTCCAACAATATTGCTTGAGGCTGTTGCCTCATCGGACCTATGGATATGGCATGCATTTTTCGGAGTTGCTGGTTCTAATAACGACATAAATGTGTTAGACCGGTCACCGATATTTGATGATGTACTAGAAGGTCGTGCTCCTGAGGTAAATTACAATATTAATGGTAATAACTATAGCATGGGGTACTATCTAACAGATGGAATATATCCTGAATGGGCTACGTTCGTGAAAACAATTCCACGCCCACAGGGTGAGAAAAGAAAATTGTTCTCCAAATATCAAGAAGGTCAACGAAAAGACGTAGAAAGGGTATTTGGCGTGTTGCAATCTCGATTTGCAATTGTACGCGGTCCAGCACGATTCTGGGATAAAGAAGTTCTCGCTAAGATAATGAGAGCGTGTATTATACTACATAATATGATCGTTGAGGATGAGAGAGACACATACGCCACTCTCTTTGGCCCTTTACCATCTTACGATGATGCAACAGATGGCTTACCACCTCCAAACTTAGGTGAAGAACCTTTAGCCTCTTATGAAATGTATATCGGAAGGACTATCCAACTTCGTGACAGGCAGAAACATCGTCAACTACAATCCGATCTGGTTGAGCATATCACAATGTTCCATAATAGTGGTTAATTTGTTTCAGATGTAATATTTAAAATTGTCATGTTCTTGTAATATTTTCTTTTTAATTATGTAATGTATTTTAATAAAAAGTAATTTTTATTTTCAATCTTATTAATATTTAAAATTTAAAATTTTCATTTTTTTTATTTTTTTAATCTTTTCATTTCTTTTGAAATCCTTTTTAAATCATTTCATTATTAATATATATATATATATATATATATATATATATATATATATATATATATATATATTAATTATATTACAAAATAAAAATTATATAAAACTGATTAAATAATAATTAAGTAGGACCTACTAAAAGCTAGACTTGGGCTTTGCTTTGGAGCTAGTTGGTCACTTAATTTACCATGCCCATGTTTTGCTTACTTCGCTTCAAAAAGAAGGAAATGGCAGTGGACTTGGCCTCGTCCACTGCACTTGCTCTAACAGCTAATAATTGTTATTAATACAACTTGTATTAAATGATTATTACTTAAATTAACATAATGACAACGTGGACCACGTGAAAAGATAGACGGGGAGGAAAAAATTACAAAAATAATCATTTTTTTTATAAAAATAACAAAAATAATTATTTTGAAAAAGTTATCAATTTTAACTTTTCGAATACCCACGGGCAATTGGGTATTCCAATTTATATAAGATACCTGGTAGTTGGGTATCCCAAATACTGGATAAATGATACTCCATTGACAAATGTGTATCCCATATGTTGGATATTCCATTGACAGTTGGATATCTCATATAAAAGTGGATATTTCACTGACAGTTGAGTATTCCATGAATTAAAATTGATCAAAGTTTTGAAAATAATTATTTTTATGTATTTCGTATAAAAATAGGTTAAAGTTGATCTTCACCTGGATGGGGAGCAAGGAGTTGGTGGTAGCCGTCAATTCTTTCAATGTTAAGACTTATTTTATCTTTGAGCTAATTTTTGTAAGATTAAATTTCACTCCCTCCAGCTTGTTATTCCATAAATTTTGCGTAAAATTTATTTATGTATTGGCTTTATCATGATATTACACACACACACACACACACACACACACACACACACACACACACACACACACATATTTATATATATATATATTACATAGTTGTTTTCAACAAATTAACTTATTTAACAATTGAATAATTATATATGACTTTAGGCATGGAAAGAATAATTTCGTTATTGACGGTTGAGAATGGAAGATACGGCATATGACTATGCGAAAGTATCACAAGAGTCAGAGCCTGAAAGTGATATGCATCTTAGTTTCTCGTTCATTTTCATTGTTCTTATATTTCTTTTATATTAGAAGGAACGCTTAATTTTGATAAATAATGCTTTCAACTGGCTAGACTTTTAGATTTTATATGTGCCCATCTCAATATTTAGAACATACTATGTAGTTTGTGTATGGTATATCTTTGTATCTGTAAGTTGCATCACAGTGACATCATCATGACTCAGAGGTTCACGAAGCCACAAACTTGGAAGAAGTATTAGACGTGATTGAGTAATGAGTATCTTAACAATGTCTTCATGTCGCATGACCTTTTAACATAACATCACTAAATCCCTAATCCTTTGCTCGCTATGCAGTGACAGTACCAATATCCACTAATCGTTGTTTCCAGATATGGTTGCCAGTTGACATTTCTTCTAATTCATCGATACGAGTTACCAGATCTTGTGCCACTCCACCTGCACGTATGAAACTGGCATGCATCCTGGCTCCTGAGACTCTTCATAGAATTCCAACAATTTCTCCCGCCCCTCAAAAGCCCACAGGCGGAGTTGATGCTCCCACATCCATAGCATGAGTAGTTAAAGCAAGTGAATGATTTGAAATTCGAGTTATTTCACGGAATAACACTCGTATATATTGAGCTCGTAATAGTACCTCGCAATTTAAAAGTCTCTCTACGGCAGAAGAATGAGCGTTTTCTTGGGCCCATCGTTGTAACATAGATAGGGTCAACGACGAAATAAGATGAAATTTTACGACAGATTTTTTGTACACGTTCACTTGCATCACATACATAAGTGCTCTCTGAACCGTGCAATAAGTCACCCATAACACGGCTCTCCCACTTGAGGAGAATCCTATTAAGGATAAAGAGTTTACCCTTGAGAAAATAAGGGCTACATTCAGAGAGACTATAAGGGTGAAAGTATAGTGCTCAGAGAAGTGAGTATAAAGAACTGAGATATTATTAAGAGATCTGAAGATACATATTGAATTCTTAGCCGGACTACCAGGACGTAGTACCAGCAAGTAAGACGAATTGGAAGAATTACTTGAGATCTTATATGGGGATAGATAAGAATCGTTAGAGACCTTCAGATTAATGAGAAAAGAGTTAGAATGATGCAAGATTGTCAAAGACATCGATATAGGACAAGGAGCAGAGTCTCCAGTTGCAGTTGAGATAGAGGCAGCAGGTGTCATATCATTTGATAAATGGATTAGTGTGAATATTGTCAAAGGTAATTTCGCCATGAGAAGGTAGATTTCATAGGTTATAATTTATGAAGTCCAATTGAGATTGATGAGGTGGTTTTATCCAGGGATTGTTCATTTTTTTTTTGGATCAGCTTAGAAAGCAAAGACATTGGGAATTAATGGTATGATTGGAT
The DNA here is from genome assembly GCA_036435485.1 of Saposhnikovia divaricata. Taxonomy (NCBI): domain Eukaryota; kingdom Viridiplantae; phylum Streptophyta; class Magnoliopsida; order Apiales; family Apiaceae; genus Saposhnikovia; species Saposhnikovia divaricata. Next base: position 56,478,923 of record CM071597.1, on the reverse strand, counting down.
AAGGTTATATGAGGAAGTAGTAAACGAGACTATGATCTCAGAACCTACAAGTGGAAAAGACCAGTGAGTCTATAATAAACTCGTAATAAGACCATTTTCAGAGACTAAGTATAAGGTTAATTCCACTCAGTTAAATGATGAACCAGAAACATTAGATGCATGTGATTCAGAGGAATATTAAATTCTTTCTTTTCCTTGAATGGATTATAGTAGTTTCAAAGTTTATTCCGATGCTGAATCATAAATGGATCAAGTAATACGATCAATGGTTAAGAAGTGAGTGAGATTTTTGGATGAAACCTGAAAGAGCAAGTGTATGACAGGTTCTCGGAGTATGAGTTCTGGTAAAATGGAATTCAGTTATTAGGACATGTGACCAATAGTGAGTAGCGTTGGTTGACCCCGCCGAGTTAAAGGCAGTTCAATTAAGAAAGGCCAACCACACCAACAAAAGCGAGAAATTTCATAAGATTCCCAAGGTATTACAAAAGATTTGTTCAGGACCTTACAAAGATTGCAGTCCCGTAACCTGACTTAGTTATAAGACTAAGAAGTTTGAAGGGACAAGAAAATGTGAGAAAATCTTCCTGGAGCTAAAGATGAAACTGGTGACGACCCAGCGTTGGCGTTGCATTATGGAAGAAGGAAGACTTTGTGATATATTATGATGCATCTTATATAGGTTTAGGTGGTGTGCTTATACAGCACGGCAGAGTAATTGCGAACGCATTCGAACAACACGAATCGCCAGATTCAGACGGCCTTGGTAGTGCCAATCTTGTGAAATGACTAACTCCGACGGTAGTGTTCTTTTTGAAACTAGTGGTTAGGTAGACTGACATTTGGTAGTATCGACTATTATAACATATATGCATCGGGAAGATGTGGCATGTTTCAGTTTGAAACTTTTGATTTTTTCCTTTTATGGGATGTATATATTTGGTTCCCTTTCAGTGGTTAAACTTCCAACCTTATGTCAATCATTCCTTTATTATAACTGCTTACGATTCTACCTACTTGAATGTTCATAGAACTGTTCTTCAGATTTCGAAATTGATCTTAGTAGTACTACCAGTGGGTGGATAGGTTGACCGAATTTCCCTAATTCTTGAAAGAAGTTCGACAAATTTTTGCTAACCTTGTCTCTCTGATTATCAGAAAACGTCACTAAAGAAAGTGGAAATTGGGGCGAACCCCGTGGTTTGGGTAAGGTAGCCGCTATATGGGTTGGTAGACCGACCCTGATTATTGCAATTGATTGTAGAAATAAAATGATGAAGTTAAAATTGGACGGTAAGGGGGAAATGTACTTAAGGACCAAAACGGACTGAGGAGTTCCGGGATTGACTTAACTGAAAAGGTTGTTATGCCAAAAATGTAAGCTTGTGTAGCACGTGGGATCGATAAGAGAATGTGAGAAGATGAAAACAAAAGAAAGGTGCCCGGAGACGGTACCGAGAAGCCGATTGAGATTTATATGGAGTAAAATTTTGGAAAAGATAAAAAACGGTATCAAGGGAAGAAGGATGTAAGTATTTTTGAAAATAGAATTGAGGATAGAATATCAATAAATTAAGATAAACCCTGGGGATGCACAAAGGGTGGCATTACCCTTAATAAAGACATTATGAATTCAGGTGATATGAGTTGGATTGAATAAGGCAACAATAATCTTTAAGGAGTTTCGGAAAGTACGTGGACAGAATTGTTATAGAATCGATTAATGATATTTTTATATACCCTGTACCTAGAAAATACAGGAGGAACGACGAGGATGACCTAAGAAACCTTACAGGAAAAAGGGGTAATATACTGAGTTTCAAAATAGAAGTTTGGTAGGGAATGTATGACCCAATAATAATAATGCCAGGCGAGGCATGTGTGAGACCATGAGGAAGTATGGATTGAACCAAATAAAGGTTGAGATTATCCTAAAACAAGAAAGGATTGAGAAAAGAAATATCCTAGGTATGATTGAGAGTAACTGTGATAAAGTTCCCACGGAAAGGTGGAAGCAATGACTTATGAAGAAAGACTGATAGATATTTTTTCTCCTTCAGCAGAGCTTAAGGGAGAATGCTTTCACCCAATAGTGATGGGAATGAGGTAGAAAAATTTGAGTTGGAATAGATCCAGAGAACATTGATTACAAAAAATTATTATTATCAGGAAAGGCCAATGAGGTGGCTGACACTCTAACTATAGAGGAATAATTACAAATGTTCATACCGAATAAACAGAATGATATTTGGAAGGACCTTGAAGGTCATATCGGAGTGGAGGAATTTACATTCCTTCTGATGATTGTGCAAGAATCGACGGTAATAATAGTTTAAGTAAAGATTCGGTCCCTGATGGCGTCTTAAGCATATTACATACCTTAGAAGGTCCCATTTTGAGGTAAACCAGGACCATGATACGGAATTGATTAATTAAACCGCTAAGTTTCCAGTCTTCTACTAAAGATATCTGATTAACAATTTCATCAACCTGGCATAGCTATGGTAATTGAAGCTCTTCTGCAATTTTATCTGCTTCATTAATATCTACATCAAGTTCAGGAAGTATTCCTTATGAATAAGAAATAGTGATTAGTTCGTCTTCCCAGAGAATTTTTGGATATGACGACTATGAAACCCGTCTGATTAACTATTAAAGCACTACGTAAATAGCAAACGATGGTGATTCAGCAATGGACTACATTAATATAGTTGTGATTCTTCTTAGAAAGTAGATGACAACGCAAAGATAAAGGTAGTGCTGCTATTGATAAGCTAAATGGCATGTTGATGAATGATAAGCATGTTTATGTTAGTGTATTTTTGCGCAAACAAGATAGAGAATATGAGGTGGGAGATTCATGATGCTAAAGGTATTCCCGTGGAAAGAATTAATGAGATTTGGAGAGAAGGACAGTTGAGCCCGAAATTTATTGGGCCATCTGAGAGTTTAAAAGTGTTCGGAAGGTGGCATTTGTAAGAACCCAGATTTTGGGTGGGATTAAAACTTTTATGTATTTAATGATGTAAGAATGAATAGTGGTTATGACTGCGATGTAACGAAGATCTATTAAATAAATGGAACGGATTTGAATTCAATTACTTACATGTCATGCAGAATACTTTTGGTTGACGGCATAGGTAAGAATGATCTATCTCCTAAGGATATAAGTATATTACTTCAAGTAAGATTATTCTTGTGTCATCCAAATCAATATCTATTATAAGTCCAGCGGTTCCGTAAAAAGGTTAAGAAGCACTCGAGAGTGAACCAGGTTCATTTTCCTAATTATAGGAATTAAATAAAAATAAGTGATGAATAGTGATTTTGGTGGAATTTGGAATATTATTATAATAATGATATACCCGGTATTCGGAACGGATTTCTGAGTTCGTATTAGTGATCCAGGAAGAAAATAAGTGTATGTAAAAGCCGTCGGATTCAGAAAAAGAGCACTTTTATTTTCTCCGAGATTTCCCTGGACACTACAAGACTTAAGGAGTTATAAAAGGGAATTAAGGAATTTAAATTCGAGAAGTATTAAGTAAGATGAAGAATAGTATTAGAAATATTAAGAAGGTTTTCGGTAAAACCCTAACTAGAAACGAATGAGTTATTCCCTCGAACGATCAACGAACAAGCAAGGAAATTGAGTAATACCCGGACAAAGGAACGAATAAATAACCAAGAGACAAACAAGTGCAATTGGTGGGAAAAGGAGAAACCCAAGTAACATCCTTATAAGTCAACTACAAGATGAGTGGTGTAATTGCATTCTTGCAAAAATGGAATTGTTTGTTGTAGTGCCAACACTTGGCCCAATGAGGAAGCAACAAGTGGCACCATTGGATTGCCAACAACACATTAAAAGAGATGCATCCATTATATATGCAAGGGTTATACATGTATTAGCCATAAATCACCAAAACAAAACAAACCACCACCATTTTTCTCCATTTCTTCATAAAAATCTGCCCATTCTTAGCTAATTGGAAGTCCAACTTCCAACCATCACTTGTTCTTCAAATTTTTATGGTAAGTACTACATATCATGGTAATGATCTCCTAGAAATTTCAGCTTCAAATTCATCTTTTATCATTTTCAAATAAATCATCAAAGATGATGATGAATAGTGTTCTTCATAAACTAACTTTTATTTCTTGATTTCTTTTGATTATTCAAGCTATACTAAGGCTAGATAAGGGCTAAACAAGGCTTGATAAGTTCATACATACACCAAGGAAGGTATACCACTCTTGAAAACCAAGCTTTTAGTTTAAGTTTTGGTATTTTAGATGAGTTATATGGATTTAATGCATGTTTAGGACCTTAAGATTATGATTGGGATTTATTAAATGTGAAATTAGTTTAGATGAACGGAAAGACATTGCTTGGTCTTAGTTCATGGTTGAATAACATGTAAATGTTGTTTGGAGTGGAAACTATAATTATTGGATGGTTTGAAATTTGGAAATCATGTAAACATAGCCGTCGTAATGCCCGATTGTCGTTAGCCTTAAGAAACCGTGATTAGCAGTAGCATGAACACACTGTCCAGTCTCGGATTTTGCCATGAAAGGCTAGATTATGTTATAAGCTTCGTTTTGATATAAAGATCACGTGAAACGGACTTACGGTTTAGGATTTATGACTAAATTACTAAAAGTAGTTCGAATCCGTAAACAAAAGTTCGTAACTGAAATTGAACCCTCGTAAGCAATGTAACGTCATGGCGAATCTTGGTAAATAAATACTAGGGGTAAGAAGGAAGGTGTGAAAGAAAACCGTATGTCAAAAAGAGCATTTTTCGATTTATTAAAAATGTTCGAGTCAAGGTTAAACGCGAACGAACCCCTAAAAGACGACTCTTTCGTAACTTTGGTAAAACACTTAGAAAACGGGCGATAAAACTCGGAGTATAAGATTGGTTCGTAACGATCAACCTTAGAACTCGTATGACTCAAGTATGTCCCAAGTATAAGTGCAGTGACATGTCGTATTAACGAACGAATGTCGGGTCGGATCAGTGATAATAAGTAATCCACTAATAGGGGTATAACGAGATAACTCGAGAACGTGTTTCGATTTAAGTATAACTTAACTTTTAATATGTTAAGTGATTAATCCCGAATGCCTTGGCTATTTATAGATCACCAGGCTGAACCGGGACCCGCTACCACTACCCCTTACCGTACTCGACTACCAGGCAAGTTTCAATTCCCTTCTTTTAGGCTGTTGTTGTGATTGAATAAATATATATATATGATTGCTGATATACATATGCCATTGCATGCATGCCTACTTTCAAGTTGAATTGATATACTTGTTCCCTGAATGTTATTGTTGGCTTATAAGCTAGATAGTTATATATCAGTTATAAGCCGGTTATTATAAGACCCTCATAGAAGGGCGTATATATCTTATTAATCAAAAATAGACCGGGAGTCAATATTCCTTGATATATCGAGATTACCTCGGAAGAAGATATTTAAGTAAATATTTTCTATTATTTGGGCGACGAATATTATTTGAATATTCGTTCGAGACTAATTATTTTAACGATCCTTACTTCAAATAATTATTTGAACGTAACTATTCAACGAATAATATTTCTCAATATTCATTCAGAGTCGAACTGATTATCGACTATTATTTCGAATATTCTTCTAAAGATGAGACTATTAAATGAATATTATTTTGGATATTCTTTTAGATTATTATTTTATTAAATCAATATTACTTTTGAATATTCATTTAAGATATTAAATACTTGATGAATATTATTTTAATATTCATCTGAAGCTTGATTTAATTATCGAATATTATTTCGAATATTCCTTAAGGCTTGGATTACTAAATGAATATTACTTGATATTCATTTAGGATATTATTCATTAAATGAATATTACTTTTGAATATTCATTTAAATTCCTAATTAATCATGAATATTACCTTAAATATTCTTTTCAGGTCTTATTAATTAATGAATATTGTTTTGAATATTCATTTAAATATTTATTTATTCAATAAATATTCTCCTGATATTTCTTCAGGGATTATTTTGAGAAATACTCTGATTAAAAATATTCTTTCATATTCCCAAATATTCTTTCAATATTTTAACTCAATAAATATTCTCTGAATATTTATTCCATACTTAGAATAATCTCGATAAGGTTAATCTTCTTCGATTATTACAGAAAATATTTCGAAGTCATATTATTATTAATCTTATATCAAGAAAGGTTCCCAGACATCATTCATCTTTGAGTCTATCTTCTTAATAATAAGGGAACCTTACTTGGAAAAATGTTATTTATCTTGTCGACTTCCCCGTCATAAAGTATTCCCTTCACCCGCAACTCGGGTGCCGTTGACTTATTAAGTCGTTGTTTACCTTCTCATCTTTCGAGGGGTAAGATTACTGGAACAAGTTGATATCCGTTACCAAGTAATAGCTTGGGAGTTATTGGTAAATTTTCCTTTCCAACTAGATACGACTACTTTGTGGAGTCTTATCAACAAGTATTATACTTGGGGAAAGGGGGACGAACGTTATATTCAGAATCATGAACTCTATTTGAACTAGGAGTCGTGTAAGAGGCCGAGTAGCGCCGGTCCATCCCCTTGGCCCAACCGTTGGCCGGGGAGAGCTAGCATGGCGGTATACAAGTAAAGCCGTCAGTTCTTCCTTCTACCGGTAGTAAATCTAAATTGAGCTGTACGATCTCGACTGATCATCAAGATTGGAACAGCGGGCGCGGTGAATACTCCATCATTGGTTCATCATCCAAATTCATTTATTTCCTGCAACATGATTACTGTTGGCAGAGTTGGAAAAGAGTCATAACTGGAATTGCAACCCTTTCTTGCAAGTTCCTCTTCTTAATAACGATAATAATATCTCGCTTACTTTGATGTAGTAGATATTCCTTCAAACAAATACTTTAAGTTACCTTGTAACTTCATCGTTCATATTATACTGGCATCATTTCCGTAAATGCATGGCATATGGTTTAAAAGATAGCTTTGAACTGTTTTAAATTATCGTTCAGTTATATATTTGTTGGTGGGCTTTCGCTCACCCTTGCTTTGTTTATATTATGTCACAACAACAGCTAGGACAGATGGCTCGCGTCAGGCGCACTCGGCGCAAGCAGGTTACCCGACCCACCGGACTACCCGCTGAGATGCTAGCCGCCATTGCTGAGGTAGCATAGTTAGACAGCTTTTGTTTCCTGTTTAACTATATGTATAATTAATGTAATCAACGGCAAAACTTTTAAACCTATGATGTTATCCTTTTGGGATTGTAATAACTTTTTTCGTAACCCTTTAATGTAAGACTTATTTCAATTTCATCTCTGGGACTATAACTGTTGTGTGTGTGAGTGGTAATTATTGTGGGGTCACAGCATGTGATTTATTTATTGTGGACTCAAGTCAAGTATTATGAATGGATGTAAGACCGTAACCACCAGATCCCTGACCCCGGATCTGGGGGTGTTACAGAGATGGTATCAGAGCGAGAGTTATATATCCCAATAGATGATACGACGTTATATAATAATAAATTCAATAATATAATAAGAACCCTTGCCAGGTTCACCTAAAACCCTTACGGGAACTTTTTAAGTATCATGATAGTAACATAGTTCGTCTTGTGTAGGCGAGCGACTTGTCGGCCCAGGAGGCAGCTGCAAGACAGCATGATGAGGACATGTTCCGGACTAGGGACCCATACTATGAGCACTTGCCTGAGGATGATACTGAGCCTGAGGAGGAGGACGCTGAGGAGGTCCAGGTTGAGGCTGATACTGATGTGATCGAGTCTGAGGAGGAGGACCCTGAGGAGGTCCAGGATGATGCTGACACAGATGTTGTTGAGACTGAGGGGGAGGAGGACCCGGAGGGGGTCCAGACAGGACAGGACGCTGAGTTAGTGGTTGAGGATGATGATTATTGGGTTATGACTGAGTTCAGGACTATGGGAGATGACACTGACATGACCACGGATCAGGTGGTGCCGGTGGATGAGGGTGTTGAGGGAGATATAGATGAGCCAGTAGTTGGTGCTGTAGGGAGTCCTGGACTTTTTGTGCCACTCCTCCCTGTTGAGAGAGCCCCTACCCCACCACCACTACCTGTGAGCCCCTACCCCGACGAGTTTGAGGAGCTTACCCCAGAGCCCCAGCAGACAGAGACTGCCGCTCCAGCTGAGCCATCCACCCCACCTCATGCCCCGATAGGAGGAGTCCCAGTATGTGTTCACAACTTGATTGTGAACGGGCTTTATAGAGAGTTGTCTGTGGCAGATGCCAGGTTGGCAGAGTCTAGGAGTGAGTTAGCAGCAGAGAGAGCCGCCCGGATGAGGGTGCAGGGCAGGAGGACTATCAGTGACAGAGTTGGGTATAGGGCTGTGACCCGCATCGAGCTGAGGGCTCGGGTGAGGGTGCGACAGTTGCCTACTGATGGGCATGGTAGGGTAGACAGAGCAGCGGCTGGGGAGGTTTTCCGCATCGCCATGGGGAGGGTTCGGAGGATGTTTCGTCGTGACGGCTGATTTCAGATGTAGTGATGCAGTGGTCTAGTTGTCTAGTCATGTACGGACATAGTGGTGCCGGCTTTTGTAGGGATGGTTTTCTTGTACTTGTTTTCCCTTTTTGCAGACTAGACAGATAGACAGCATATTTCACTTTTGACTTGTTGTTGTTGTTAGGATGGTTGTACTTTAAACTATCGTTGTAACTCGGATGTTGTACCTTTTCGGTACCTGGTATATATTTGTTTCCATTTCAGTCATTACAATTTTGTTGGGATGTGATCACGAGTTTATTAGCATATGTATTACTTTTCGATTAAGTTGCCATGAGATATAAAACTGTGGGATTTTAAACCCAATCATGTAAAGAAATGTGCAAGGAAAAATCCTCTAAAACAGATCAGTGAACCTAATGTATAACTTTCCAAATTTTCAGTAAAATGCCTCCAAGACGAATGGGCACTAGGGCTAACCCCCGCGAATCTACTGACCAAGAAAGTCACAACCAACACGAGGAAAACCGTGGAAGTAGTGAGGAACAAGATCAGGACTATAATGAGCAAGAAGATTCCCAGTATGGAGCAGAGGATGAACCCCTGTACTCTGAAGAATTTGAAAGGGAAATAGAGGGTGGAGAAACTGAAGTAGAACAGGAAGGGGAGAACCAGGGCGGAAACCCCATGGGCCAGTTTATGGATCTACTTAGGCAGAATTTGAACCAATACCCCCAACCACCACCAAGCAACAACACTTCAGTGGCAAATTCCTTTAGGGCCTTTAAGTCCCTTAAGCCCCCAGAGTTCCACGGATCGGCTGATCCCGTTGAGGCGAGGGCCTGGATCAAAGAAATGGAAAAGTCTTTTGAGATTCTGAGTATCAATGAGGCTCAGAAGACTGTTTTTGCTACTTACCTACTAAAGGGAGAGGCCAATTATTGGTGGGAAGCCAAGAAAAACATGGAGACTGATGCTGTCATAGCCTGGGAAAGGTTCAAACAATTATTCCTGGAGAAGTACTTCCCGAAGTTCATGAAAACCCAGATGGAACTTAAGTTCTTGGAACTGAAACAGAACAATATGTCAGTGGCTGACTATGAGGCTAAATTTACTGAGCTATCAAGATTTGTGCCAGAGTTTGTAGACACAGAAGAGAAGAAAGCTAACAGGTTTCAACAAGGGCTGAAACAGTGGATCCAGAATAGGGTGGCTGTTTTAGAGATTACAGATTATGCCACCTTGGTGCAGAAGGCAACCATTGTGGAGGCTGGTAGTGATCAGATGCAGAGAGAGAGAGAGAGAAAGGGGGGATAAAGAGAAAGCATGTTAGTATGGGCGGAAGATCCGCTGGAGGAAAACCCCCAACCAAGTTTAATCGAGGAGCGGTTTCCCTACCAGGGAGGAGTGTAGGGTTTAAACCATCTGCGAGTGTGAGTGTGAGCCAGGGCGGCCACCAATCAGGAATGTCCCGTTCCAACCCTTCTCGACCTCCATTGCCATTGTGTGCTACTTGTGGGAAGAGGCACTCCGGGGTGTGCAACCTGAAGCAGATAAACTGTTATAAGTATGGGCGAGCTGGGCATTATGCTACCGCTTGCACCACGGTCATTCCTAACAGCACAACCTGTTTCCAGTGTGGACAGCGAGGGCACATGAGGAAGGATTGCCCAAAGAGCAAACCAGCAGCATCAGGAGCAAGCAAGGTTGCCTCAAATAGGCCACCAACTGCTAGGACTTTCAATATGTCAGTACAAGATGCCGTGAGGGACACAGATGTGATAGCAGGTACTTTTTCTCTTAATTCAGTCAGTGCAAATGTCTTATTTGATTCAGGAGCAACTAAGTCTTTTATATCTAGAGATTTTGCGCATAACTTGAAACTTAAAACCCAGCAACTAAGAGATTCCTTACAAGTAGAAATAGCTAATCAGGAAATCGTACCGGTTAATCAAATTCACCCCGATTGTAAGCTAGAAATAGGAGGACGATCCTTCTATGTCGATTTAATTCCTTTTAAGCTAGGGGAATTCGATGTCATTTTGGGTATGGATTGGTTGTCTCGCAATGATGCGCAGATAGATTGTAAAGGGAAAAAGGTTAAGTTGAAAACCCCAGGGAAGAAAGAAATAGTGTTTAAAGGGATGCGACAGACCCAGAAAATTCTGACCATGGCGCAAACCAAGAGATTGTTACGAAAAGGGAACGAGGCTTATTTAGCCTACGTTATAGATACTCAGAAGGAAGTGCCAAGATTGCAGGACATTCTGGTAGTTAATGAGTTCGAGGACGTGTTCCCACAAGATCTTCCTGGACTACCACCTGATAGGGTAATTGAGTTTGCCATCGAATTAGCCCCAGGGACGGCGCCAGTTTCGAAGGCCCCGTACCGACTAGCCCCAGTAGAAATGAAGGAGCTAGCTAAACAATTACAGGAATTGTTGGATAAGGGCATGATAAGGCCCAGTGTGTCGCCTTGGGGCGCACCAGTGTTGTTTGTTAAGAAAAAGGATGGAAGTATGAGGTTATGCATCGACTATAGAGAATTGAACAAGCTAACCATAAAGAATAAGTATCCATTGCCCAGGATAGACGATTTGTTTGACCAGCTAAGAGGAGCTGAATACTTCTCTAAGATTGATTTGAGAACGGGATATCACCAACTGAAGATCAAACCTGAAGATATCCCGAAGACTGCATTCCGCACCAGATATGGACATTATGAGTTCTTAGTTATGTCGTTTGGATTGACCAACGCCCCAGCAGCCTTCATGGACCTAATGAATAGGGTGTTCAAGGAATATTTGGACAAATTCGTGATAGTTTTCATTGATGATATTCTCATCTACTCAAAGACAGAGGCAGAACACGCTGAACATTTAAGGATAACCTTAGAAATACTCAGGAAGGAGCAGTTATATGCCAAGTTCTCCAAGTGTGAGTTTTGGAAAAATGAGGTACAATTCTTAGGGCACGTGATCAATAGAGAAGGAGTGTTGGTTGACCCCTCCAAGATAGAAGCAGTTTCAAACTGGGAACGGCCAACTACTCCAACCGAGGTGAGGAGTTTCATTGGACTGGCCGGATATTACAGGAGATTTGTCCAAGACTTTGCGAAACTCGCAGCTCCATTAACTCGACTTACCCGTAAAACCGAGAAATTTGAATGGACTGAGAAATGCGAGAAGAGTTTCCAGGAGTTAAAGAAGAGGCTGGTGACAGCCCCAGTGCTGGCATTACCTGATGGAAAAGGAGATTTCGTGATTTACAGTGACGCTTCGCATAAAGGACTGGGATGCGTGCTTATGCAGCACGGCAAGGTAATAGCGTATGCGTCTAGGCAATTGAAGGATTATGAAGTCAGATATCCCACGCATGATCTAGAACTAGCAGCCATAGTCTTCGCTTTAAAGATTTGGAGACACTACCTGTATGGGGAAAAATGCGAGATTTACACAGACCATAAGAGCCTCAAATACATTTTCACTCAGAAAGAGCTTAACATGCGCCAGAGGAGGTGGTTAGAGTTAATCAAGGATTACGACTGTGAAATTCGATATCACCCGGGTAAAGCCAATGTGGTGGCTGACGCCCTTAGTCGGAAAGAGAAGCTCAAGATGATAACTTCAGAGAAAGAGCTAGTGAAGGATTTTGAGAAGTTGGAAATCGAGGTTAAGTTACCTGAAGAGGGCCAAGAAAAGTTGATGGAAATTAGAATCCAACCTCCATTGCTAGAAAAGATTAGACTGTGCCAGGAACGGATGATGGAGGAAGAAAAGAACTCCACAGAAGAGCTAATGACCGGGGAGGAAATTAAGTGCGAAAGAGACAAGGAAGGGATCATGAGGTACACGTACAGGATATGGATCCCAAATGTTCAGGAGCTCAAGGATGAGATTTTAAATGAGGCACACAACTCAAGATACTCAGTGCACCCCGGTAACACTAAAATGTATAGGGATTTGAAGGAGTATTACTGGTGGCCCAATATGAAAAAGGACGTAGCAGAGTGGGTAAGCAGATGCTTGACCTGCCAACGAGTGAAGGCAGAGCACCAGAGACCCAGCGGACTTCTACATCCCTTAGAGATTCCAGAATGGAAATGGGAACATATAGCCATGGATTTCGTAGTAGGTTTACCCAGGACCAAGGCTAATCATGACACCATATGGGTAATTGTAGATCGACTGACGAAATCGGCTCACTTTCTCCCGATCAACGAAAGGTACACGGTCGATAGACTAGTGGACATCTACTTAAAAGAGATAGTGGCGCGACATGGAGTCCCAGTCGCAATAGTATCCGATCGAGATCCTAGATTTAACTCCAGGTTTTGGAGAAGTTTTCAAGAATGTGTAGGGACCCGGCTGAACATGAGCACAGCCTACCACCCCCAGACAGATGGGCAAAGTGAAAGGACCATCCAAACACTAGAGGATATGTTGAGAGTCTGCGCGATAGACTTCAAGGGGAGTTGGGATGATCACTTGCCATTGGTTGAGTTCTCCTATAATAACAGTTATCATTCAAGCATTGGGATGCCACCTTATGAGGCCCTTTATGGAAGAAAATGTCGATCTCCCTTGTATTGGGATGAAGTTGGAGAGCGAAAGATGCTCGGGCCCGAAGTGGTCCAACGAACTAAAGATGCAGTAGATCTAATCAGAGGACGGTTGGTAGCAGCCCAGGATCGACAAAAGAAATATGCCGACTTAGCTCGGAAAGGCAAGGAATACGAGGTAGGGGACCTAGTGTTCTTGAAAGTGTCACCTTGGAAAGGTTTAATGAGAATTGGGAAGAAAGGAAAGCTGAGTCCCAGATACATTGGACCATTTGAGATCTTGAGACAGATTGGGGAACTAGCTTATGAACTCGCATTGCCCCCGAATCTACAGCAGGTGCACAATGTGTTTCATGTTTCGATGCTGAGGAAGTATAATCCGGATGCAAAGCATATTGTAGAGTATGAGCAAGTGGATATGCAACCAGACCTGACCTATGTGGAGCAACCTGTGGAAATCATAGACCGGAAAGAGCAAGTGCTCCGAAACAAGGTCATTCAGCTAGTCAGAGTTTTGTGGCAGAACCACAATGTAGAAGAATCCACCTGGGAACTTGAAAGCGCAATGCAAGAAAAGTACCCCCACTTGTTTTCAAACTGATTCCGGGACGGAATCCTTTTAAGGAGGGGAGACTGTAAGAACCCAGATTTTGGGTGGGATTAAAACTTTTATGTATTTAATGATGTAAGAATGAATAGTGGTTATGACTGCGATGTAACGAAGATCTATTAAATAAATGGAACGGATTTGAATTCAATTACTTACATGTCATGCAGAATACTTTTGGTTGACGGCATAGGTAAGAATGATCTATCTCCTAAGGATATAAGTATATTACTTCAAGTAAGATTATTCTTGTGTCATCCAAATCAATATCTATTATAAGTCCAGCGGTTCCGTAAAAAGGTTAAGAAGCACTCGAGAGTGAACCAGGTTCATTTTCCTAATTATAGGAATTAAATAAAAATAAGTGATGAATAGTGATTTTGGTGGAATTTGGAATATTATTATAATAATGATATACCCGGTATTCGGAACGGATTTCTGAGTTCGTATTAGTGATCCAGGAAGAAAATAAGTGTATGTAAAAGCCGTCGGATTCAGAAAAAGAGCACTTTTATTTTCTCCGAGATTTCCCTGGACACTACAAGACTTAAGGAGTTATAAAAGGGAATTAAGGAATTTAAATTCGAGAAGTATTAAGTAAGATGAAGAATAGTATTAGAAATATTAAGAAGGTTTTCGGTAAAACCCTAACTAGAAACGAATGAGTTATTCCCTCGAACGATCAACGAACAAGCAAGGAAATTGAGTAATACCCGGACAAAGGAACGAATAAATAACCAAGAGACAAACAAGTGCAATTGGTGGGAAAAGGAGAAACCCAAGTAACATCCTTATAAGTCAACTACAAGATGAGTGGTGTAATTGCATTCTTGCAAAAATGGAGTTGTTTGTTGTAGTGCCAACACTTGGCCCAATGAGGAAGCAACAAGTGGCACCATTGGATTGCCAACAACACATTAAAAGAGATGCATCCATTATATATGCAAGGGTTATACATGTATTAGCCATAAATCACCAAAACAAAACAAACCACCACCATTTTTCTCCATTTCTTCATAAAAATCTGCCCATTCTTAGCTAATTGGAAGTCCAACTTCCAACCATCACTTGTTCTTCAAATTTTTATGGTAAGTACTACATATCATGGTAATGATCTCCTAGAAATTTCAGCTTCAAATTCATCTTTTATCATTTTCAAATAAATCATCAAAGATGATGATGAATAGTGTTCTTCATAAACTAACTTTTATTTCTTGATTTCTTTTGATTATTCAAGCTATACTAAGGCTAGATAAGGGCTAAACAAGGCTTGATAAGTTCATACATACACCAAGGAAGGTATACCACTCTTGAAAACCAAGCTTTTAGTTTAAGTTTTGGTATTTTAGATGAGTTATATGGATTTAATGCATGTTTAGGACCTTAAGATTATGATTGGGATTTATTAAATGTGAAATTAGTTTAGATGAACGGAAAGACATTGCTTGGTCTTAGTTCATGGTTGAATAACATGTAAATGTTGTTTGGAGTGGAAACTATAATTATTGGATGGTTTGAAATTTGGAAATCATGTAAACATAGCCGTCGTAATGCCCGATTGTCGTTAGCCTTAAGAAACCGTGATTAGCAGTAGCATGAACACACTGTCCAGTCTCGGATTTTGCCATGAAAGGCTAGATTATGTTATAAGCTTCGTTTTGATATAAAGATCACGTGAAACGGACTTACGGTTTAGGATTTATGACTAAATTACTAAAAGTAGTTCGAATCCGTAAACAAAAGTTCGTAACTGAAATTGAACCCTCGTAAGCAATGTAACGTCATGGCGAATCTTGGTAAATAAATACTAGGGGTAAGAAGGAAGGTGTGAAAGAAAACCGTATGTCAAAAAGAGCATTTTTCGATTTATTAAAAATGTTCGAGTCAAGGTTAAACGCGAACGAACCCCTAAAAGACGACTCTTTTGTAACTTTGGTAAAACACTTAGAAAACGGGCGATAAAACTCGGAGTATAAGATTGGTTCGTAACGATCAACCTTAGAACTCGTATGACTCAAGTATGTCCCAAGTATAAGTGCAGTGACATGTCGTATTAACGAACGAATGTCGGGTCGGATCAGTGATAATAAGTAATCCACTAATAGGGGTATAACGAGATAACTCGAGAACGTGTTTCGATTTAAGTATAACTTAACTTTTAATATGTTAAGTGATTAATCCCGAATGCCTTGGCTATTTATAGATCACCAGGCTGAACCGGGACCCGCTACCACTACCCCTTACCGTACTCGACTACCAGGCAAGTTTCAATTCCCTTCTTTTAGGCTGTTGTTGTGATTGAATAAATATATATATATGATTGCTGATATACATATGCCATTGCATGCATGCCTACTTTCAAGTTGAATTGATATACTTGTTCCCTGAATGTTATTGTTGGCTTATAAGCTAGATAGTTATATATCAGTTATAAGCCGGTTATTATAAGACCCTCATAGAAGGGCGTATATATCTTATTAATCAAAAATAGACCGGGAGTCAATATTCCTTGATATATCGAGATTACCTCGGAAGAAGATATTTAAGTAAATATTTTCTATTATTTGGGCGACGAATATTATTTGAATATTCGTTCGAGACTAATTATTTTAACGATCCTTACTTCAAATAATTATTTGAACGTAACTATTCAACGAATAATATTTCTCAATATTCATTCAGAGTCGAACTGATTATCGACTATTATTTCGAATATTCTTCTAAAGATGAGACTATTAAATGAATATTATTTTGGATATTCTTTTAGATTATTATTTTATTAAATCAATATTACTTTTGAATATTCATTTAAGATATTAAATACTTGATGAATATTATTTTAATATTCATCTGAAGCTTGATTTAATTATCGAATATTATTTCGAATATTCCTTAAGGCTTGGATTACTAAATGAATATTACTTGATATTCATTTAGGATATTATTCATTAAATGAATATTACTTTTGAATATTCATTTAAATTCCTAATTAATCATGAATATTACCTTAAATATTCTTTTCAGGTCTTATTAATTAATGAATATTGTTTTGAATATTCATTTAAATATTTATTTATTCAATAAATATTCTCCTGATATTTCTTCAGGGATTATTTTGAGAAATACTCTGATTAAAAATATTCTTTCATATTCCCAAATATTCTTTCAATATTTTAACTCAATAAATATTCTCTGAATATTTATTCCATACTTAGAATAATCTCGATAAGGTTAATCTTCTTCGATTATTACAGAAAATATTTCGAAGTCATATTATTATTAATCTTATATCAAGAAAGGTTCCCAGACATCATTCATCTTTGAGTCTATCTTCTTAATAATAAGGGAACCTTACTTGGAAAAATGTTATTTATCTTGTCGACTTCCCGGTCATAAAGTATTCCCTTCACCCGCAACTCGGGTGCCGTTGACTTATTAAGTCGTTGTTTACCTTCTCATCTTTCGAGGGGTAAGATTACTGGAACAAGTTGATATCCGTTACCAAGTAATAGCTTGGGAGTTATTGGTAAATTTTCCTTTCCAACTAGATACGACTACTTTGTGGAGTCTTATCAACAAGTATTATACTTGGGGAAAGGGGGACGAACGTTATATTCAGAATCATGAACTCTATTTGAACTAGGAGTCGTGTAAGAGGCCGAGTAGCGCCGGTCCATCCCCTTGGCCCAACCGTTGGCCGGGGAGAGCTAGCATGGCGGTATACAAGTAAAGCCGTCAGTTCTTCCTTCTACCGGTAGTAAATCTAAATTGAGCTGTACGATCTCGACTGATCATCAAGATTGGAACAGCGGGCGCGGTGAATACTCCATCATTGGTTCATCATCCAAATTCATTTATTTCCTGCAACATGATTACTGTTGGCAGAGTTGGAAAAGAGTCATAACTGGAATTGCAACCCTTTCTTGCAAGTTCCTCTTCTTAATAACGATAATAATATCTCGCTTACTTTGATGTAGTAGATATTCCTTCAAACAAATACTTTAAGTTACCTTGTAACTTCATCGTTCATATTATACTGGCATCATTTCCGTAAATGCATGGCATATGGTTTAAAAGATAGCTTTGAACTGTTTTAAATTATCGTTCAGTTATATATTTGTTGGTGGGCTTTCGCTCACCCTTGCTTTGTTTATATTATGTCACAACAACAGCTAGGACAGATGGCTCGCGTCAGGCGCACTCGGCGCAAGCAGGTTACCCGACCCACCGGACTACCCGCTGAGATGCTAGCCGCCATTGCTGAGGTAGCATAGTTAGACAGCTTTTGTTTCCTGTTTAACTATATGTATAATTAATGTAATCAACGGCAAAACTTTTAAACCTATGATGTTATCCTTTTGGGATTGTAATAACTTTTTTCGTAACCCTTTAATGTAAGACTTATTTCAATTTCATCTCTGGGACTATAACTGTTGTGTGTGTGAGTGGTAATTATTGTGGGGTCACAGCATGTGATTTATTTATTGTGGACTCAAGTCAAGTATTATGAATGGATGTAAGACCGTAACCACCAGATCCCTGACCCCGGATCTGGGGGTGTTACAGCATTCGAGCCAGCTTTACCCCCAAAACTTATAGCATGGTCATAACGGGTTTCATGTGGCAAGGCTACGCCAGTAAAACGTAGATGCTTGATAGATGATAAGAGTACGAGCAAGTAGATATACGACCTGGTCTGACTTACGAAGAATAACCTGTGAAAAATCACGGATAGAAAAGAACAAGTGATGAGAAACAAGTTTGGCAGAAATAGATTATATTGGATCTAAGTTAGAGAAACCGACAAGATTTATTTCGGAGGGTTTAAATTGGAATGATGTGATGTTTGAGATAAATGATAATGCTATGATGGCTCATAAAGAGATTATAGTGGAAACTGAAAACATAAGAGACATACGGATTAACTCCCTTTAAGTTGAGAAGATTCGAGGAAAAAGATGGAGTGAGTAATAAAGAGCCTCGTGGATCGAAAAAGTGAGAATTTAGATGGTTGAACAGAGGAAAGTTTAACCCCAAGAATGTGATGATATTGAGCAAATGTGACGGGATACCAATAAGAAGGTGCCAAGTACAAAGGACGTCTTGATAATGAGATTATAGTGGAGGTAAATAACAGAAGTAAATAAGAATCAGATAATAAGAAGGATGTGATTGATAAAGAAAAGACTGGGAAAGCAACTATGGAATGTGGAGCAAGGAATGTGATGAATGGATTAATGAATGGGCTTTCTAATGATTTCTCGGGATGACAACCTGATAGTGTTAGTATTATAGATATGAAAAAGCTAGTAGCGTTGCATGGAATGTCAATAACAATGATGTCAAGCGAGAAACTAAGATTTGACCTGAGAAGATGAAGGATTTCCATTGAACAAGAGTATAGGTCCATAGAATGATGGATGGAGCAGTAAGGGTATGTTAACACGTGAGATTACGATAAAGTAGTATTTGATACGAATACGATTATTTTCTTCTCTAATGAACCTCTATAGTTCGGAGGTAAATTCTAAGTATGATATTTTACAATCATGAAAACTTTCTATAATTCTTTGAAATTCTTTTCTTTTCTTCTCTCTTATTCACCTTCTTTTTGAATTGAGAAGAACAACCCTTTAAGGAGGGGAGGTACTGCTACGTGACTATC
Source organism: Saposhnikovia divaricata (assembly GCA_036435485.1). NCBI lineage: Eukaryota > Viridiplantae > Streptophyta > Magnoliopsida > Apiales > Apiaceae > Saposhnikovia > Saposhnikovia divaricata. Next base: position 56,459,554 of record CM071597.1, on the reverse strand, counting down.
TGTCTGTGTGATAGAAGTCTAAGTGGAATACCATAACTTGTTTAATTTCTTGTCAAGTACTAAAGGCTGGCCCCCTTCTGTACAAACTATGCAATATAACAAATGTTCATTTGATCATAGTGATCTCTCAATAAATCTTTCCACTTCTCTGTAATGATCGAGATTGCAAAGATTAAAGTGATCAGGAAACGAGTGAGGTTATCTCCGAGTTTGCAGCGCGTCAGTGATACCAAAGTCACTACAGATACCAATAAGGGTAATAGTATACGACTAAGTAAGAGCATAACTCGGATAGTGTGCTTGTACGAGTAGTGACCAAGTTTCTGAAAAAGAATAAAAGGAGTATTGTAACACTAGTGAGATGTGCTGTAAAAGGGTTGGAATGATTAAAGATCAACCAGGGAACTGGGAAGTGAAATGATAGACAAGTAACCTTTGATTCTACTTGATTTCGGGACGGAATTCTTTTAAGGAGGGGAGAATGTAAGAACCCAGATTTTTGGTACCAATTAAAACTTTTTATTATGTATTGGAGTATGAATGTATCAGGGGGTTAATAGATGAATATTGAATGGATTGGATTCAAATGTTTATGTGCCATGAACAATGTAGTTGATCGGCGATGTAGATAAGAATAATCTATCATCGAGGAAGTAAGATATGATATACAAACCGAGGAAGTATTCTCATGTCATCCAAATCGATATCTAGGATAAGTTAAGTAACTCCGTAAAAAGGATTAAGGAATGCCCGGGAAAGCGCGAGAGCATTGTTCTAAGTACAAGGAATAAAAAGAGAATAAGCAATGAATAGTGTTTTTAAGGGAATTTGGAATATTATTAGACGACACTATGAAGGAGTATTCAGAACGGATTTCTGAGTTCGTATCGATGATCAGTGGACGAAATAAGTGTATGTAAACGATATCGGATTCAGAAAAATAGCACTTTTATTTTCTCCGAGATTTTTCTGGACACTGAAGGATTTAAGGATTTATTTAAAAGATTTAAGGGATTTAAATTCAAGGATTGTAAAGGAGGATTAAAGATATTAGTATAAATATTAAGAAGGTTCCCGGTAAAACCTTAAATGAGAAATATTTGAGATATTCCTACGAACGATTATTGAAATGGAGTAATAAACGGAACAAAAGAACAAGCAGGAAGCCAAGATGCATGCAAGTGCAAATGGATAAGAGCAAGTGACCAAGCTAGTTACAATGCTAACTAGTAGTATTAGAAACAAACTAAGTACCTAGCACAATTGCATCATCTCATCACAAAATCCTAACACTTGTCCACCAAGATGGCATCATCCATGACCTAGAACTTTATTAAAGGTACTTTATGGAAGATATTATCCATACACAACCAATAATACATCACCTTATGCTAGATGAGTGCAAGAGAAGCCAAGCAACTCCATTTTCTCTCATTCTCTCAAACTGCCCAGCAAGAACACCTCAAAGAAGAAAATTCATATCTCCATTTATATCCACGATAAAATCACCAAATTTTAACCAAAGCCTCTCCACTCCATGGGCAATATTCGCTCAAAATTTCATGGCATTCTAATAAGTGTAGCCTAGTCAAATATCCTCCCCAAGAGAAGAAACCAAACTGTCCAGATTGTTTGACAGTTTCTGTGATGATTTTCAAACGGCCATATCTCCTTCATTACTCAACGAAATTTGGTGTTCTTTAGCTTGTTGGAAATCTGGTCAGATGCTCTACAACTATCCTTTAGAAGACTCGTCCAGAAAACCTCGGTAAGGCCTTCGTTTTTCATGATCTTTCAGCTGGGTTATAGAAACTCCGAAAATTCCTAAGTATATTCTTGATGTTTCTTGATAGTTTAAGCTTGGTTAAGGAGTTCTAAGGACTAAACAAGGTTTATCAAGGCTATTACACTCTCCAAGGAAGGTATAATTCTTAAGGACCCTAGTTCTAGTTTTGAGATTTATGATGTTCTTGGTAGTTTAGAGATTAGTATGATTATGATGTTATATTAAGCATGATTAATTAGTGGTTTAGTTGATCTAAGTAAAATGATGCATATGATGGTGAAATAAGATGCTTATGGACTGATTATAGTGTATGTATGCCCGGTGTGGCTTGGTTGATGTTTGATCATGATTTAAAAATTTAGAAACGTTCGATTTATAACCGTCGTAATGCCCGATTTTCGTTAAACCTTAAAAACCGAGCATAACAGTTGGTATAATTTTCGGGACTTGATAAGTATATGATATATCCTTGTAGATCTCGAGTCATATATCGTTTTGGCGCAAAAATTGAAGCATTTGGACTTACGGTTTAGGAATTACGACCAATTTACTAAAAGTGGTTCGAAACCGTAAATAAGAGTTCGTAACTGAAATTGAACCCCTGTAAAATATGTAATTCAGTGGCAAATCATGGTAATTAAATATTAGAGATAAAAAGGAAGGTGTGAGAGAAAACCACATGTCAAACGGATCGTTTTCTGATTTTACAAAAATGTTCGAATCGAGGTTCAGCGCGAACGAACCCCTAAAAGCACACTTGGTTATAACTTTGGATAATCACTTAGAAAACGGGTGATAAAACTCGAGGTACAACCTTGGTTCATAAACGACCTACCTTAGCACTTACATGACTTAAGTATATATCAAGTGTAAGTGTAATGACGAGCCGTAATAACGAACAAGTGTCAGGTCATAACGGTGTTAATGAGCGATAACTTGAAAACGTGCTTTCGATTAAGTAAAGTATTAACTTGGCGTTTCAAAGTGATAGTGGATTAACCCGGGATAATTTTGGTTGTTTATAGATTGCCGGACCATCCCGAGTCATACCACTAGCACAGCGGGAGTACCAGGCAAGTGTTCAAACCCTTGAACCTGTTGTTGTGATAATATATATATGTGATTGCTGTTTTACATATGCCATAACATGCATGCCTGTTTTCAAAGTATATTGTGATACTTGTTCCCTGATTCTAAGTTGGCTTATAAGCTAGATACGATATATTAGTTGTAAGCCGGATTGTGTTAAGACCCTTAGTGAAGGGCATATGATCTTCTTTCATTAAATATAGACCGGGAGTCGGTATTTTGTAATATATAGATAGTCATGGAAACCCGAAGGGATTCCAGTAATAGATTACTTGAGGAATGTTATTTATAAACATTATCTATATTTCCATAAGTATTAACTACATGGAAATTATTCGAGGAATGTTATTTGAATACTCATTCGGGAGTATTTATTTAATGAATATTATTTTGAATATTCATTTGAGGCTATTTGAATTAGATGAATATTATTTTGGAATATTCATTTGAAGTTATTTATTTAGTGAATATTATTTTTAATATTCATTCGAGCTTTATTTATTTAAATGAATATTATTTCGAATATTTATTTGAGTTAATTGGTTATTTTCGAATATTCATTTGAGCTTATTTACTTAACGAATATTATCTTGGATATTCATTCAAGATTTTATTATTTTCTTGGATATTATTTCAAATATTTATTCGAGGAATTATTTATTTAATGAATATTTTATATACACTTATTCGAGGGTTAATCATGAGCAGTATTTATATTAAGAATATTCTTGAACTATTTTCTGGTTTATTAAATATTCTTTGAATATTTGTTTAATTCTTTCAAGTAGCTCTAAAATGAGATATTTTATTCAAAAATTTCCTTGATATTCAAATACCATGTAAATTATCTCTGAGTTGTATTATCATAATTTTATCAAGGAAGGTTCTCAAAACTCCATTCTTCATTCGAGTCTATCTTCTAAAATATAAGAGAACCTTGCTTGAGAGCTGTTATTTCGTTGACTGCCCGGTCATATACTTGTTAAACTATTCTTTTCACTCGCAACTTGGTTGCTAACCATCAAATTGAGTTTGTTTGTTACTTCCTCATCATTCGAGGGGTAAGATTATTGGAACAAGTCAATATCCATTAACAAGCATCAGCTTGGGAAATATTGGTGAATTTTCCTTTCCAACTAGATACGACTACTTTGTGGAGTCTTATGAACAAGTATTATACTTGGGGAAAGGGAGACGAACTTTACGTTTCGGAGTCATGGATTTATTCGAACTAGGAGTATTTGTGTAAGAGGCTGTGGGACAGTCCATCATTAAAAATCTGTGTAAGAGGCTGTGGGGCAGTCCATCAGTAAAACTGGTATAAGAGGCTGTGGGACAGTCCATCCTGGAAATAGGGTCTGAGTGGCGCCGGTCCTAACTATGCCCAACCGTTGGCTAGGGAGATCCGACGTACGTTCTTCCTTCTACATGTAGAGAAACAAATCTTGAGATGCACAACCTACGACTGATCATCGTAAGGTGGTGTCATCTGGCGCGACAATACTCCCGCATTAGTTCATAATCCAAATCTATTTATTTTCTGCAACATTCTCAATGTTGGCAGGGTTGAAAAGTGTTCAAAATGGAATTGCAATATTTTTTTTCCTGCAAGTTCCTCTTTTATAATAAATGATAATATCTTGCTTATCTTTTGCTTAGCAGATATTTTCGCAGCATATATATTTTGAGTTACCTTGTAACTTCATCGTTTACATTATACTGGCACTATCTTCGTAAATGCATGGCCTATGGTTACAAAGATATTATGAACTGTTGTATATTATCACTGTTCAGTATATTCTTTTTGGTGGGCTATTGCTCACCCTTGCTTTATTTATCTATATCACAACAATAGTTAGATCTGATGGCCCGTACAAAGCGCAATCGGTGCGAGCAAGTGATCGCCGTCAAAGGATTAACCGCTGAGATCATAGCTACCATTGCTAAAGAGGAAGCTATTGGTAGGCTAGTTGGTAGCATTTGAGTATCAAATGTATTTATTATGCGACATATACAAATGGATGGCAAAGAGTATGTAATGGTTAAATTGTAAATCTTTTGGGTTGTAAGAACTCAATCTTGCTACTAATAATATTTGTTAGTTACTCTGGTTTCATCTCTGGAACTATAACTGGTTGTGTGTGTGTGATGTGATATTATTGCGGGGTCATAGCATGCTGCTTATGTATTTTGATGCAAGTCAAGTATTATTGATGGAATTGAGACCGTAACGACCCGATCCCTGACCCCGGATCTGGGGGTGTTACATTTGAGGTATTGATTATCTAATTTAACTACGATGGAAATTAACAAGAATGAGATCTAATTGACTAACGAGATTTGAAATTGATTTATGTATGAGAATAAAAACATGGGATCTTAACTTCATTAAATACTTTGCTTAGATCTGACACCTTTAATCACTATGTGAAACAGTTATGATATCTGATCGAACAACACGAAATAAGTACACGCTACCTGTCAGTATAAGTATACCAAACTACCCATACATCCACAAAAGAGATAGAAGATGAATAGACACCAATTATGTTCAGACCCTATATGTCTATAGAATTTGAAAACATAACGGTTGAAGAACAGGTTATCCACATTGATCACATAGGGCAACATAATATATTTCTATTTATGCTACAAATCATGATGTCAAAACATACATAATCCTATGCTAGCATGGCAAGTTCTAAATCTCAAGATCCACTTTCACTTCACAAGAGATTAATAATTCAATTTAGATGTTAGCTACGCATCTAAAAGCATTAAGAATAACCATACAAGGATATCAGATATTCATCACACACAGATCTCTAAAGCATCAAGATACTAAGACTCCATAAATAAATCCGTTAGAATCCCATGACAACGATTAGTTCATAATTGAACCATTCGTCACCATGGGATTTGATGAAAACATGATATTAAACAAGATAATAAACAAGATATGAATGAAAGTAATAATATGAATAAGATTAAGTGTTGAGAAAACAAATCTAAAACCCAGAATATCGCCTAATTACAAAAGTAGATCTGGAATTCCAAGTGCTGTCACGATCTTTAGAATTTGTCTCCAAATCTGATCTTCTATCCTTGGCTAACTATGTATTTTTTACGTTCTATCTTCTATCTATGTTATATATTCTATTACAATGATATAGTGTGTTTAAATAGGCATTAGAAGTCTTGTCCAGCAAGAAAAACACTAAAAATACAATTTTACATCGAATTAGGGCAAAACAGTAATTTTCAGCATGTTGTCGCACTCTCAGCGCACTTCCTGCGCTCTCAGCGCACTCACATTCTATTCAGGCGCGCTCTCAGCGCACTTCCTGCGCTCTCACCGCCTTAGCTATTTGCCGGTTTGCTTGTTTGGCTAATTTTTCTTCGTTTTGACTCCGTTTTCTTCCGTTTCTTTTCCGCTAGCTTCCGTCTTCAATCCTTTAGCTTTAAGAACTTCATGAAATCTTAAAACAAATTCCCATTCTTCATTACAGTGCTAACTTTCAGCTCCAACATCGACGGAAATTAAAAAACCTAGCCAACAATTGCAATCCTGCACAACTACACAAAATACATAAAAAATACAACAACTTGAGACCAAGTCAATCAATTTAAGCCGATATGGAACGCTCCAAGTGGATATGAAATCCACTTATCAATCGCGAACCAGGATAAATCGACCGTGTCATCTTTCTCTCTTTTATTCAACCCCCCCTTCTAGCTTATTTAACCCACATTCGGGACCTATCAATTGGTATCAGAGCAGTTACTTTTAATGTCATTATTTTGAACGTTGTGAAGTTCGAAAAACGTAACCAAAAGTAGATCATTAAAATGGCGTATTTAAATACGATCGGTTGTGGTGAAGGTCTTTCGAGTTCTAGACCTCCACTATTCGATGGTAAACTTTGCAACTTGGAAAACATGATTTAGGATTTATGCTAGATCCCAAGGTGTTAAAGTTTGGATGGATATCGAATACGGCGTAGTAATTCCCACCAAAATCGAAGGTGAAATATCCATCGAGAAAAAGGTGAGCGAATATACTCCTGAGGAAGAAATAAGGATGAATATAGCCGCAAAAGCGGAAATGGTGTTAACTATTGCACTTGCCGAAAAAGAATACAAACGTGTTAATAATTGCAAGTCGGCACAAGAAATGTGGAACAAATTAGTTATCACTTACGAAGGTACAAAAGATATTAAGGAATATCGAATGGATACCTTAATTCATGAGTACGAGAATTTTAAACTCCTCGAAGGTGAAAGTATATATGGAAACGCGGTTTACAAGTGTAATCGATGAGCTTGCTCAACTCGGTAAGGTCTATACGACAAATGAGAAAAATCGAAAGATTCTAAAAGCCTTGCCTCCGAGTTGGAAAGTAAAAGTTACCACGATAAAAGAAATGCATAGTCTTAATGACTACTCCATCGATAGTTTATTCGGGAATCTTCGTGCTTACGAGGAAGATAATATACCAGATAAAGTTGTCCTTAAAACAGATGACAAACGAAAGAATATGGCTTTAAAAGCTATATTAATCGATGAAGAAGAAAATGACGATGAGTTAAACGAAGAATTAGAAAATCTCGATGAACATGAAATCCCTTTATTATCGAGACAACTTCATCGTGTTTTGCAAAGTAAAGCTCAAAGGTACGGAAAAGGCTTCCTAAAGTCGAACAATCAAAATCGAGTATTTAATTCAAAAGGAATGCCGAATTATCGAAATAATTCTCCGAATACGAGTTATACTAAAAATCAAGGTGCTCCTAATTCATATAATAACTCCCCTAATACGAATCATGTTAAAACTCAAGGCGTACCTCAAGGTAATAATTCGTACAATAACTCGAATTATACAAAGAACTATTCGGCACCTAAGCAAAAGGAGCCAATAGTTGAGGAAACTCAAGATGTTTGTTTTGAATGCAAACAACCGTGTCACTTTAGATGTGAATGTCCAAAGTTACCTAAAGGTCGAGGTCTTGTCATGGAGAACGGTTGGGATTTAAGTGAAGACGAAGAAGCACCGGAAGAAACCGAAGAAATTGTCAACCTTTGCTTAATGGCTCTCTCCGCCGAATCTACATCAACGGACAAATCGATTACTAACCATGAGGTAACCCGAAACTCTACTTCTAATTTAAATGTTGCATCATGTAGTAATGATTATTTAAATGTGCATTTGTCAAGTATGGATTATTCTAGTTTGGATTCTTCCGAACTTATTAAGTTGGAGAACTCGCTAAAATCGAGTCTTGATGACATGAATTGCAAATTTGTTACGATGAGTTTCGAAAGGAATAAATATCGTGAGACAAATAGTGAGCTTCAAAATGAAGTCGCTCGTAAAAAGGATATTCATGTTAACGGCAAAGAATATTCCGATTTCATTTCTTCACAAAATGAGCGCTTGAAAATCGAGATAAATGAAGAGAATGAAAATATTCGAAATCTCGAAATAGAGAATATTTCTCTAGTTATTTAAGCCGAAGAAAATGAAAAAGATTTGTTGCAAGTCAACGATAAGAATCGTGAGCTTCATGTCGAAATCTTGAATTTAAAAATTCATAATGAATCTATGGGACATGAATTAGCTAAACGAGACAATCGGATAAATGAACTTGTACAATCTTTAACGGGTGACAAAGAAAAAGAGCTTAGACAACCCTTGGAAGAATTAAATCTTGATCACCAAATAATCTTAGCCGAAAAGAATGATGAATTTGCTAAATTAAGAGAGCGATTCAACATTGAGGCTAACGGAAGAGAAAACTTGTTTTTGAAATTGAAATCAAGTATCTTAGAAGGTGAAAGGATAAAAAACTTGAATGCTAAGCTCATGGCTCAAGTTATAGATCAAGAAAATGTGCTAAACAACAAGATCAATGTTTTAATGCAAGAAAAGCACAATCTTGACTCTATAATTAAGCAATTCACTAAGAGCAATACTATGTTGGAAAACATTATATACAATCCAAAGGTATCCTCTAACAAAGAAAGTTTAGGATATGATGCGAACCAACCTCCTAAAAGAGAAGCAGATATTCCTACTCCTACTAAAAACATCTCTCCTAAAGCACCTACGATGCTATGCATGTTTTGCAACAAGAATGGACACGAAAGTCTATTTTGCAAAACTAAGGAAGGTGTAAGTAAGTGGAAGTATAAGTGGATGCCTAAAGGAGCCAACATTGCTAAAAAGAATTCGGTTAAAAATGCCAATAAACAACCGAAACATTCTTATCGTCAAGAGACGATAAAATTTCAACCAAGGAACTCTAAAAATATTGCAAGTTCTAGTACTAACAATTCTAGACAAACCGAATGTTCCTAGGAGAAATTTTGTTGCTCAAAGTTCGAATAATAATGCTTATATTCGGAATCAAAATGCTTATATGCCTAGAAATGTAAGTCATTATAATGTTCGATCGAGTCAACATGCTAATGTGAGTCATCATGCATGTCCTAGAAACTACAATGCTTATGCTAGAAATAATTGTGTAAATTATCATGCCAATAATCATTCTAGAGATTCTACTATTACTATATTTCCCCGTAGTAATGGTCGTGCTTTTCATGGTAATCCTGAATATATGCCAAGGAGAAATCCTAATCATATATCTAATAGGAATCAAGCATCTAGAAATAATATTGTCTATGTGAATGATTATCCGATGCCTAGATTTATTTATGATAGTACTCGTGTACCTTATGATGTGCTAACACCCGGACCCTTAAGTAAAAAGGGTACCAATCGTTTTTACTAATCATTCATGTAGGTGTGCCTTACTGCTAAGAAGAATGTATGGTATCTTGATAGTGGTTGTTCACGACACATGACGGGAAATAGATCTTTGATGAACAACATTAAAAAGGTAACCACCGGAAGTGTAACTTTTGGTGATAGCAGTCAAGGTGATATTGTTGGTATTGGTGGTAATGAAAGAGTTAAAATTTCGAATGTATAATTAGTCACGGAACAAAAGAACAACTTGCTTTCTATAAGTCAACTTTGCGATAATGGTTGCAAAGTGATTTTCTTTCCATCTCATTGTGCTATTTATGACAAAGAGTGGCAAATTGATTCTTAAATGTCCACGGAATAAGAATGTTTATTCGTGTGACTTAAATGATTACGATAAAGTTTGTTTAGTATCCATGAATGAGGATCCATGGTTATGGCACCGTAGATTGGGTCATATTAACATGAAACTCATTAAGAACATTTGTTCGAAAGAACATGTTCGAGGATTACCTAAACTAAGTTTCGTAAAAGATCATGTATGTGAAGCTTGTGAAATTGGCAAACAAATTCTTTCATCTCATAAAGCCAAATTCATGGTGTCTACTACTAGACCACTCGAGCTCTTGCATATGGATTTAATAGGATCGGTTCCCGTACAAAGCCTAGGAGGGTGTTCTTATGCTCTTGTAGTAGTTGATGACTACTCTCGCTTTACGTGGACGGAATTCCTAAAAGCAAAAAAGCAATGCATTTGAATCATTTGTTGCACTTTGCAAAAGAATACAAAATATCACGATCATCTATATAAGGACTGATCATGGTAGAGAATTTGACAATTCGGATTTTGTTAACTTTTTTGAAGAATGTGGTATTACTCATAATTTCTCGGCTCTATATACACCTCAATCTAACGGGGTTGTCGAGAGAAAGAATAGAATGTTATAAGAAATGGCAAATACGATGTTGAATGAATATCGTAGACCAAAGTATTTTTGGGCCGAAGCTATGTCTACGGCTTGCTACGTTCTAAATAGAATTTTACTACGTCCAATCAAAATGAAGATTCCATATGAACTTTATTTTGGTAAAACTCCTAAGATAAGCTACTTCAAGGTATTTGGAAGTAAATGCTATATTTTGATATCAAAAGACTACCTAACGAAATTTGACCCCAAGTCGTGTGAGGGTATATTTCTTGGTTATTCGAATACTAGCAAAGCTTATCGAGTATTTAATCTTGGAACTTTAGTAGTGAAAGAAACATTGAATGTTGTATTTGATGAGTCAAAACCACTTGCTAAGTTTAAAGATTTAGTTGAAGAGGATGATGATTCTAATGATCCTAAAAATGGTTCTAATGCCGAAGTTGAGAATATTATTCGTCAAATGGGAACCATGGATCTAGGAACTAAAATTCCTACTAATCCTCTCGAAACAATTGAGACCGAAGTTTGATTGCCTTCGGAGATTCCATTGATTAAGAATCACCCTATAGACAATGTCTTAGGTGAACTTAGTAAAGGCGTTCAAACTCGAGCTCAAGTTCAAAACATTGTGAGTAATATAGCATTTTTATCATAAATCGAGCCCAAATCGGCTAAAGAAGCTTTATTAGACGAGGATTGGATTGATGCCATGCAAGATGGGCTAAATCAATTTTCTCGAAATAAAGTTTTAGAACTCGTGCCTCCATCATCCAATACTTCCATTATTGGAACGAGATGGGTCTTTCGTAATAAACTTGATGAAGGTGGAGAAGTGGTAAAAAATAAAGTAAGATTAGTTGCTCAAGGCTATACTCAAATGGAAGGTATAGATTTTGATAAAACATATGCTCCCGTAGCTAGAATCGAGTCTATTCGAATGTTTTTAGCCTACGCTTTCTATAGAGGTTTCAAAGTCTATCAAGGATGTTAAATCGGCATTCCTAAATGGTGTCTTAGAAGAAGAAGTTTATGTAAGACAGCCACCGGGATTCGAAGATCATAAGCATCCTAATTATGTATACAAATTGTACAAAGCCTTCTACGGATTAAAACAAGCTCTGAGAGCTTGGTATGTGCGGTTAAGTAAATTCCTAACCGATAATGGTTTTAAAATGGGAATTGCGGATACTACTCTATTTACGAAGTATGAAGGTGATGATATCTTGCTCGTTCAAATTTATGTGGATGATATTATTTTTGGTGCAACCAAAGAATCACTATGTAACGAATTCTCGGAAAAGATGAGTAAAGAATCCAAAATGAGCATGATGGGAGAATTAAATTTCTTCCTAGGTTTGTAAATTAAGCAATCTCGAGATGGTATTCACATTTCACAATCGAAGTATTGTAAGGAAATGTTAAAGAAATTCGCGATGGAAAATGCAAAGCCTATTAGTAGTCCTATGTCAATCTCCGATAAATTATCTATAGATAAAGACGGTGTTTCCGTAGATATTAAGAAATATCGAGGGATGATAGGAAGTTTACTTTATATCACGGCTAGTAGACCGTATATTCAATTTAGCATTAGTAAGTACGCTCGCTTTCAAGCGGATCCGAAAGATCTCATTTGTCTGCGGTTAAACTGATATTTAGATATCTTAAAGGTACTACGGATTTAGGTCTTTGGTATCCTAAAGGACATCCGTTTGACTTAGTGTGTTTTTCTGATTCGGATTATGCCGGTCATTTAATCGATAGAAAAAACACTAATGGTACTTGTCAGTTCCTCGGTGGATGTTTAGTTTCTTTGTTTTAGAAGAAACAAAACTCTGTTTCTATTTCTACCACCGAAGCGGAATATATAGCGGCCACCAAATGTTGTGCTCAAATCTTGTGGATGAAGCAAACATTAGCCGACTATGTTGTTAAATTTGATGTGGTATCTATCTTGTGTGATAATAGAGTGCAATTGATTTGAGTAAAAATCCGGTATTGCATTCGAGATCTAAACACATAGATATTCGACATCATTTTCTTCGTGATTATGTTAATAAAGGTGATATTAAATTGGTTCATATCGATACCGAAATTAATATCGCGGATATTTTCACGAAACCTTTAAGCTCCGAAAGATTCTCTACATTGCGGTTTGATTTAGGAATGATGGAGTGCCCGGATTAATTTGTCAAATTTTATTCAAAGTATATATTACTTTATTTTAATTATTTTACAACTTAGAGCATTGTTTAAGCGGATTTTCAAGCGGGACTTGAACGTTCATATTTCTTCGACAATGTTGTGAGCTGTAAATAATTAAACCAAAAGTAGTATGTGGTTTATTTAATTTTTCAAATTAATTTGAATAAGTTCCATATTACTTTTATTAGTTAAAATTTATTTATTTTCAAAAATATGGAACTTTGTGCATTTTATTATTCTATAATAAAGTAGCTATTTTTCTGGTGGCGCTGAAATTTTTAGAGGATTTTTCTGATTTATTTACTATCTTATATGATTTTTCGAAAACAGTTTTTAAAACTAAATAAAATCATGTAAAATTCAAAAATAAATCACAAGAACTGATACGTGTACATGAGATGCGTGTTTGGGGATTAGCAATCAACAGTCAGCCGGTCAATACATCGAAAAGGCGCGAGATAATCCGGACCGTGCATTCAAAGGTCAGTTTTAATCACATCCGTAGAAAGATTTATTAAATAAATTTCTAAAAATAGAAATTTATCAAACTCTCTCGTCTCCCTCCTATTTTGTTTACCAAATTAGTCGAAACCCTAGTTTTAAAAATCCAAATTCCGGCCACATCTTTGATCGATTGCAAAATCCAACCCCAGATTCGTGTTTCTCGCATCGAAATACATACACCCTAATATCAAACTCTCAAGTATCTATACGATATTGTTTTTCCCCAAATTCAAGTTTGATATAGGATTAACAAAAAGCCTTCAAACAAATCGATTAATCAATTTGTTCATAGTTATATGGCCCCTTTAATCGGGTCAGTCAGGCATGGCACTTTGAGGTTTTTAATAGATTCATATGATTGATATTTTGGAGCGCCATGACTTTTCTGATCCGGTGAAAGTGATCATATGATGATCATATGTATTTGTGTGCGTATTCCATGTCTTCTCATCACTACATTGTGATTTCTACCCTGTGGATAGAGATGGTTGTTAATATGTTCGATAATCTCTTTGCACAGAGATAGAAATCATAGTGCTATGATGATTATTTAGGGATGTATGTGCTTAGATTTTTATATATTAATGTTCTTGTAAAGAGAGTTTATTGGCACGTTAGAAAACTCCCATTTGGTTGTGATTGATTGTTGAGATTTCTGGCGTACCAAGAGACATCTCTGTGCAATGATTTTGTTGAAAAATCGAGCCTATCTCAATGATCTTGTAATGAGGTTCTCTTAGTTAGATAGAAAATTTTGAAATTCTTGAGTGTATGAGTGTAAGTTTTCTGCCTAACTAGGAGGCACCTCAATACATTGTTGTTTGATTACAATTGTGGTGATCATACCTTTAAATTTCTGTCCTATTTGTTATTTATTGATCTTACTGCCTATTTGTGCTAACCCTAATGTTTGATGATTGTCCTTGTGTGATTCTGATGATGCCACTGCCTTGGTAAGCACTTGTGTGCATTTGTGAGGACTTGACACTGTGATTACCTAAGTAAGTGTTAGTGTAATATTTGGATATTGTCATGTGTATTACCACCATGACCAAGGTACACAATTCTCAAATTCCCTTATACTATCTGTTTTATGCCTAGTGAATACATGAATTGTCTAAAATAATTTTGATGCCCTGAGATGATTGTGATGATAGTATGCTTTGTGCTTGTGGCATTGTATTAATTCATTGTGCTCTATATCAGTCATGTTATGTGTTCATATTTTGCCTTGCCTATTTGTTTGATTTGTAATTGCAGTGTGCATTCCTTGTTCTAAGTGGTAGTGTCAAAAAAGTATAGAGTTATTTATTTCTGCAGTTAGCATAATCTTGAAAAAGATTGATCTTTGCTAATTAGCTATTTAACTCTAAGTACTATATATAACTGCAACTACATGCTTGCTCACATGAGTCCAGTATCTCTGTGTGCATCTAAGTTAGGCTGTAAAATTTATAAAATTTGAATATTAACTTATATAAGTTTTATCTCTGATCACTTAGGATTTCTAGACGAATAAAAATGGAAATTTCTTGAATATTTGCATATCTGATCACTTAATGTTTATTGAGTTATAAAATTGGATTCTATTTGATTATGTGATCATTTAGACTTAATAGGATTAAAATTGAATTTTCTGATCATTTGGGAACTGATGAGATTTAGAGAATTATATTGTCTTGTAGACCTCAGTCCTAATATCTGTGCTAGAATTATTTTAATATCCTAAGCTTCTAGAAACTCTTTTGTTTATTATCTTGCAGATTACATATTGTGTGTCTAAATGCATTGAACTTGCTTGATATTATCTCCTTAGACAAATATCTGAGTATAATCTAGTTGCTTGAACTGAGTTGGTTAGACTGTCCCTTAACTAGATTGATCTCTCTGTGTGATAACTTTATTCATCTAGTTACCAACTTAGTTAGGATATTTTCTTGATTTGATACTTGTCATATCCTAAGTTCTAGCTCTGCATTCCTATTATTAGAGTTCATAATTAATTTTATGAGTGTCTGTGTGCTCTGTGAGAGTGTGTGTATTCTATACATGTGTTTATTTGTGCACTGAGACATGTTTATATATGTGTATGTGTGAGACTTTGTTTTAAGTTGGCAGACACAGCTGGTAAGATGTGAGACTTGTGCTTTTATAATACTACTTTTGCTAAAAGTGAATTCTTATATGTCAACTACCTTAAATACATTTATTGCTATTTACTGTTAAATGCTATAAATAAGGTTGCATGCTTGCTTTTGGCCGAATTAGTTAGTACTTTACTGATAAGAAGCCTTACTTCTCTGCACAATATCATATCTCAATGAGTACTTGACTGTCCTGTGTCACTGTGCTTGTACTGTATTCACTGTTCTTGCAGTGTTCCTGCACATCTTTATATGTTTAAACCTTGTTGAATCTGTGTATTTAAGAGAAATGTTTGCTGCATTTACTTCACATTCTTGCATTCATTTCGTTTATCTTCATATACTTAACATGGCTCCTGATTGTCTTAATTGCTCAATCCCTTTGAATCCTTTAAACACCACACTGTCTCTGTTTCCCAGCACACAAACCAACACCAACACTCACCCTAAGTCATCTTCTTCTAGTTCCAGAAACAAGAAGAAGAAAGCCAAGTATAACAATGCCTTGTTCATGTCTAAGCATGGCCTTGCTAAGCCTGTAAAAGGTAAGCTTGTGCCTAATTAGTTGGTTGAGTTGTTTCATGACTCAGACCTTCACAGAGTTCTCACTAGAGCTAAGTTAGAACCATTTCTGATCTATCCTACTAAGAGGGTTCTTATGAACTTGGTTGCTGACTTCTACAATAATCTCACTCTTAACCCTAGTCCTAATGGAACTGTCTTTCTCAATTCAATTGTGAATGGCATTCCATGTCTTGTTGACAAAGAAATATTTGTCAATGCTCTTAAACTCCATCCCACTCTCTATGCTTTTGATCACATTGACATCTCTAAGACCTTTGTGTTTGAAAGGAATGAGTATAGGAATTTTATCTCTCTCTTCTGTGGTGTAGAGGTGCCTCCCAATGTCTTTTGTAATGATAGAGGTCTTAGGTATGACCATTTCACTCCTATTTATCAAAATCTTTCTTTGTTTGTCAAACACAACTTCTTTCCTACTGATGAGAAGCTTGCATCCTTTCTTGAGATGAAAATCATGCATAGGATAGCCACAAACAGAATCAATTTCAACATTCCTCACATGATTATGTTTAGGATGCATTCTGCCTCTAAGCAAGGTCTCAACCCCTATAGTCTTCTTTTGACTAGAATCTTTGAGTTTCTTAAGTACAACATCAACATTCCTCCTCTCTTTCATGTCACAGCCAAGATTTCTGAGTATACCTCTAGATCTATGTTGCCTCTCAACATTCATGTTGATCCCCCTGTTGAAGAACCTCCTGTTGTTGAGAAACCTACTAAACTTCTTGTCAAAGTACCCTATGAGACCATTAGGACTATGACTGCAGACTTGGATAAACTTAAGACTGATTGTGTTGCTTTGAATTCCACTCTGGACATTCTTGTTGAGAACTATGATAGGGTTGTGTCTAAGCTAGAGACTGTGCAAAGCTATGTCAACACTGCTATGTCTAGGATGACCCTGCTTGAGAGCACTCTAGCTCAGATTATTCAGTTTCAGATCAACATGCATAACAACCCACCTCCTAGTAACATTGCCTTAGGTATTCCTATTGCTTCAGTTGTTCCCAACACTACTGAAGTTATAGAGATTGATGATCTTGATAACAATGAAAATGTGACTATGATGGATGTAAATGTGAAACTTGGGCCTATTGAAGAAAATGGTAATGAGGGTATGGACTGTGAGAACACTACTGATGTTGTGGTTAACAATGATGAGTTTAACAAGGTGGATTAGTTGGTTTGACTGTTGTTAATGTTGGTGGCTGGAAACTAAGTTGCTGTTGAACTTAGTATGCTTGCTCAGTATGTATGCTTGTATTCTGCTAGTTGCTATCTGCATTGCTCTAGCTTGTGTGTTTTTCTACCTAATGCTTGATGTAGCCTGATGTTGGCTTTATGTACTAGTACTGTGTGTGTGGTAGTTCTATCTCCAACTGTTTTCTCCTGTTAGTTGGATTTTGAAGTTATAGCATTGTATTTTTGCTTCGAATGAATGGAATTGCAGTTTCTATTAATTAGTAGTGCATTTGCATGCTTAGAATCCGAGCACACACATACCACTGTACCTATGGACTGCATTGAGATCCCTTAGAAATCTCTTTGATCTGAACCCAAGGGAAACTGGTCACCTCCTAGGATCATATAGTTGCATGTATTAGACTTGAGTTTTAACAGGTGCCTTGGACTTGAGTAATGCACTGGAAAGCAATGTAATGTATTCTTGAACGTGAACTTTGTCAATTCTGCTCTTACACTATTTTTCACAAATTATTATTGACATTGTTAATTAAGTGCTAATTTGCAGGTTTCAGTCACCAAGTGTTGAGATATATTCTGAGCATGCTTGTGTCTATTTTTGGTCAAATCTGTGCATCCTTGAACTTTGATACCTTAGCCATACTTGACATTTAAAACAGTTACACATTTTATTTTGCTCTGATATACTCACACCCTCACTAGCTCTGATCATCTCTGCAAATCCTTCGAACTTATAAATATTCATACAATGTGACATACTCTGAACCATACTACACACTATGATCTCTACACAAACCTCTCTCTGATACAAACTATGCCCTTAAATCTGATACAAGCTCTATATTTTGTTAGCTCTTCTATTGTATTTACATTTAAGACTTGACTAATACTGTTTGTTGAGAACTAACATTGCAGGTTCCGGACTGTAATCCATGGATTTCATCATGTCCAGCTCTGATCCTTGTCCCTCTGCAATTCAGTCGAAGACTCAGCACTTACATTGTAACTTATTTTTGTTTTTTCTTGGGGAATTAGACTTGTAATTTGGCTAGGATTTTATTGGTTTGTAATTTAAAAATAGTCCATAAAATGTGAAGATTTATGGAGTAGGACTATTTGGAGAGATAAGGTGGGATTGGTGGAATTATTTGTAATATATTAGCACTCACCCATCCCCCTTATTTGCATGGTTTGCATGGATAAATGATCCCCTTCCTTAATCCCCTTGTATTTTTTCTTACTTTTTGGTTTTTATCAAAAAGGGGAAGAAGAAAAATTCAATATGTGTGCTATTTGTGTGCTAATATGCTTATAGGGGAAGAAGAATGATTTTATAGGGGAAGTTGAAGATATATGTTGGTATAGGTTTTAACAAAAATAGATGGACCCTTTCAAAATTTTATTTCAAAACTTCGAAAAATTCGAACTATGCTCAAAAGTTTAAAATCTTTTGTCCGAATATTTTGAAAAAGAGTTCATATAGCAAGGGGAAGTCAAATTTCTTGAAAAACCCAACATATACTCTTCTAAAGTGGAGAGCGCTTGTATCATTCTATGATACAAAAGAGGGAAGTTTACTAATCTCTAAGTAGATTCTGTTTCTATAAATAGAATGTACTAGATATGCAAGATCACTTATATTGTCTTATTTGATTGCTTATCTATACATATGCTCTAACAGATTTGTTTTGCAGAATTCTACTTATCGACGAAAGGTATATCACTTATACTTAATTGTTATTATCTTTATGTGATATACTTGTGTGCTTATTTGATTGTGTGCTTTTATATGCATGTATGCCTATGTGTTTTCGCGTAAAAAGAACAAAGAGTTTTCATCACTTTAGGGGAAGGTGTTTAAGTAGGCATTTAAATGAATAAAACGTTTTTCATGCATACACTAGAAATAGGTGCACACACATATTTAGTTTTCGTGAGTAGTTATGACAAATATCAAAAAGGGGAAGATTGACAAGCAGTATTTTTCTTTTAGGTTTTGATGATTTGTCAAAGTACGAAAATGAAAATTAAATTAGGTTTAGGAAGTTACTACCTAACATAGTAATTCCTCCCCTAGGATTATTCGATGTGAAATTTCCGAATAACGAGTCAAATTGACAAAAACATTTTCTCGTACCTAATCATTTGATTTAGATAAGGTATATCCTTGCTATGATATATCCTAGTCTAGATTCTATATGGTATATTTTAAAGACAAATTCAAGTCGTGTTGAGTATTGAATACAGTAAAAGAATACAGAGGGGGGGTGAATGGATTCTTGAGTTTTTCTTCGGTCTTGAATCTTTGCAGCAAGATAAGTGATGAGTGTGTGAGATA
The DNA here is from genome assembly GCA_036435485.1 of Saposhnikovia divaricata. Classification (NCBI taxonomy): domain Eukaryota; kingdom Viridiplantae; phylum Streptophyta; class Magnoliopsida; order Apiales; family Apiaceae; genus Saposhnikovia; species Saposhnikovia divaricata. The sequence goes on along the minus strand of CM071597.1, from coordinate 56,440,010 downwards.
TGAAGATGCGGATAATTAAACACAAACACAACACAATATCACTTTAATCTAATATTTTATTAGATAAAGATTTTGCTACAATCTGTGAATACAAATGATAGTATTCTCAGCTTCGTTTTTCTCAGAGAGATATTTTCTGGATATTTTTGAGAAACTTCAAAACCTTAACAGCTAAGGAAGTGAGGCTGTATCCTTATAGACATGGATACACCCACTTGCTACAAATGAGGTAGGTAAAACAAAAGCACTTTCCAGTCTGTCTATCTCATTTTAGTAAGAGTCCAAACGGCTACAGATTTGACTTTGAAAAGCCTGTTTAGATCCACTTCTTCAGCTCCTTGTCCCTTGTCTTATCTCTCCAAGCTTCTTTGTAGGCTTTCCAGCATGCTTTATAGGACAGAGTCAAATAAAGTGTGCTGGCTTGTTGCAGGTTTCTGACTTGTACAATTCTTCAGTATTTTGTCCTCAAGAATGTATTCGAGAAGTGACTAAGTGAGTGATTCGAGAACTGGAGTTGACTTGATCGATAACTCTGAGTTCTCGAATAGTGTTATCTTGACATATCGAATCACTTCTCGAATAGCTCTTTTCTCTGGGACTCCTTGAGATATCGAATAGAGCATTTTGACATATCGAATCCCTGAGATATCGAACAGAGCATTTTGACATATCGAATCCCTGAGATATCGAATAGAACATTTTGACATATCGAATCCCTGAGATATCGAATAGAGCATTTTGACATATCGAATCCCTGAGATATCGAATAGAACATTTTGACATATCGAATCCCTGAGATATCGAATAGCATATTGAGAGATATCGAATATTGTCTTCTGAGATATCGAACTCTGACTTCTCGAATGCTAGACTTCTCGAATAGACAAATGTACTTCTCGAATTGGTACTTAGGCAAATTCTTCATTTCTTCAAATCCCAACTGTGATTATTTGGCAATCTTTATCTCCTTGCTTGAGGCATGAACCTTGGAACTTCTTTCAAGCATTATTCTTGACTTTATAATTACAGTAACACAACTAGAATTTGATGCCTATTACAAGTACAGAACAAATAGAAACTCTACTACTAGAGGTTCCCTCAGTTAAGAGGTCATGTAGGTAATGCATAGCATTACACATACTTAGGCTTGTTATAAGATGTATTCAGGCATGCCTCTGTGACTAACAATCTCCCCCAAATTGTGAGTAAGACCCTTAGTCACAATTTCATGTCTGATAACAAGCCTATCATACATAAAGATAAAACTTGACAGTACAGGTATGAGTTGACATTAGCAATTTGGATAGAACTACAAAGTGAGTAATCTTACAGCCTATGATGAAGAACTAGCCATTGTCTTTTGATTCCCTTTCCATAGCTTTGGCTTGAAATTCATCATATTCTTTCTCTCTTCTTTCTTTCTCCTTCCTTGTATTCTCATCCATAGCTTTTATTATTTCTGCCATAGCATCCAATTCTTCAAGCAAAATTGAGTCTTTGAAATCTTCAAGTACTGGTTCCAGAATATTTGCAGGATAGTGGTTGAGTAGATTCATTCTGATGTTGACTTGATTTCCATTCCTCCTCCTATACTTTACCATGTAGGGGTTGAACTGAACTCTACACAAACCCTTTTTCCTCAGCTTTTCTGCTTCACTTTCCAGTCTCTCAATTTCTTTCTCCCTTGCCAGCCATTTCTCAAAGCACTCTTTTCTGACTTTTTCTTCATGATCTCTCTTCATTTTCACAAAATCAATTAGCTCCAGTTTCCATACTCTCTCCACTTTATCTTCTGAGCTCAACAGTGCAATGATTCTCTCTATGTCATATAGCTTGCCCCAGTGTTGACATCCTCCTTGTTTGAATTTCTCCTCCCTTCCATCAGAATATTTAATCTCAAGGCAATTATCAACAATGGCAACATGATAGATTCTTTGAGCTTGCAAAAATTGCAGTTGGTCTGCATCATAATCTTCATCTAGTGGTTGGAGTTTTAGGCCTGGATAGATTGTCAGGGTTTTTGATATGGTTGGCTTTGATTTCCTTGCAGCTTGCTTGAACTTGATTCTTTTTACATGATTACTTGGCAGCAGTATGTGACCTTTGTTTGTAGACCATTGTAGTATTCCATTAGCAGTTTGCTTTTTGAAACATACAGATGGTTTCTTGACTTGAATCTTCTTCTCTTCTTGAGGTGGCAAGACAGTTGCAGAAGCCATAGATGCAAATTTTGAAAGGTCACTACTGGCAGCATTCACCCTAGACTTAGAGTCTTGTGTTGTGGTGAGGTTACTGTCAGCAATGCCTGAGGCTTGCTGTCTTCCACTTTTCCTCTCAGAGCCTTTACCTTGATCGTCATCATTCTTCCTCTTCTCATCATCCTTCTTCTTCTTCTTGTCTTCGTCACCCTTATTACTCCTGTGATGTCTTCTCCTTCCATCACTTTTATCTTCATCCTTGTCTTGATCTTTGCTTGGGTTGAACTTAGCAGTCTCAGATACAATGCCAGTTGCAATATATGACCTGAGATAAGATATAGCTTCTAATTCTTCTGCTGTTCTTGATCCCTTCTTCTTGATCAGTTTCTCAATGATGGCTATGATGAGATTTTTATTTTGAGGAGTTAGATGCTTAGGAATGACCAGCTGCTTGATATCTTCAATTCTTGTTCCAGCCTGGTAGATAATAGTTCTAGGATTTGTGAAAACTTCAGGTAGCCTTGAAGGTTGACCATTCCTCAATTCATCATGAAGACTCTTGTTGTTCTCATTTCCCTTCTCAATTAGTCCAAGGAGCACATTCACTTCTGAGTGCTTTAGACTCTGTAGAGTATTGATGGTTAAGTGCCATATCTTGTTCTTTCCTACCATCAATATCTCCTTGAGCCATAGATCATTAAGCCTCCTTGGTACTACAGTGAGACAGTCAATCTGACTCTTCAAACTCTCATGATATAGCAGAGCATCACCAGCCTGTTCTCTAGAGACTTTCAGAAGCTCCAAGAATGCATCATCATGATAGACATTTGAGTTTGCAATTTCTTGTAGCTTGGCCTCAGTGACCACCTTCACTTCTACTGGCTTGGCACTCTTAGATATTGAGATTCGAGGCTTGTCAGATGGCATACTCCCAGCAACCACTGTGGTTGTGATAGACTGCCTTTGACCATCAGGAGTAGTGATGTGCACAGTTGGTAGAGTGACAACTGGCAGAGAAGTGGGAGGCTCATCAACTTTGTCCTTTCCTTTTCCAGGCACATGAGTAGTAGATTTCAAAGTTCTCTGATGGCCACCCTCAGTGATCTTGATGCCCTTTTCTAGTGGTCTCTCCCCCTTTGGATTTGAGTTCTTTGATATCCTCTTCTCCCCCTTAGGCTTGTTGACAGACACAGGGACTGTAGGAGGCACCTTTGGAGTTGAAGATTCATCAGGTAGAGGGAGACCCATGTGCTTCATCATTGTAGACAACATTGATTGTTGATGCAGAAGAACATCAGCTGTGGTGGTGGCTTGAGTGTTCAACTGCTCAGTCAGAGTTGTCACAGTGTCTGTAAGATGAGCATCGGACTTGTGGAGAGAGACTACCTCCTTTTCAAGAGTGTCCACTTTAATGAAGAGTTCATTGGCCTTAAAACCAGATAGGGATTGATCCTTCAGTCTCTGCACTTCGAACCTTGACATCTCATGCACAGGAACCTCAGTGACCAGCTTGTCTCCATATTGATTTGCAAAGAGGGTCCTGAGCATGGCATTGGCATCAGTTGTCTGATCTGATAAGGATTGAAATTTGTGCCCCAGACCTGTGACAGCATCCTTGAGAATAGCCAAACCATTGTCCATCCTGGTGCAATTTGCATTGCAGGTTCGAATGTCCTTGAGAACAGTCTCCAATTGAGGGAATTTAGCATCAAAAGTCCTCTTGATCTCATGCACCTCCTTGGTTGTAGCTGAACACACTTCATTAATTTCTGTCTTTAAGCCTTTACCAAGATAGTGTGCAGCCTTGAGAATGCCTTTATAGCTATCATTCACTGCTTCAAACACATCAGTAGGGTTGAGAGATTTGGCATTGGACCCTAGTGAAGTGATGTACTCTTCTCTGAGATACTGGAGACCTTCTGAGAGAGGGATTGAATTGATTCCTTGCAGCCAAGCATCGATATTCCCATCTCTCTCAGTTTCATCTATGATCTTCTCCTTCTGTAGCTCTACATCCTCTTTGTGACATAGGAGAATAGCTTCATAGTCTGGATTGGGCATGTTTGCAGTGAGAAGGTGCTGAGCAATTTTTGTGAACTCAGGGATCTGATCCACAACTAAGCTTTGAAGTGCTTCAACCGTCAATTGTGGTGGAACAGACCCTGATCCTGAAGCACTGTCATGTTGCACAGGCTTCAGCCATTGAGACAAAAAGTTAGAGCTAGAGCTAGGCTTGCTAGGCTCCTCAGTTACAGATGCAACTTCTGCAACCGGATGAACAGACTCTACTACTGTTGTCTCCACAGAAGTGGGATGAGTTACAACAGTAGTTGACACAGGCACAGAGTCTCTAGTAAGAACTAGTGAATCCTCTGTGTTTGTGATGGTGTCATTAGGATATGCCCCAGCATGCATTCCCTGACCATCCAAATGTGGTACCTGGGTGGTGAGCAAGGTGTCATGCACCAAGTCACTTGAATTCATTGGCTCATCAAAGGAAAAGAATTCTTGATGATCAATGCCTTGCTCCTCAATTGCTTGAGTTGCAGGCTTCAAAGAAATATGAGTGGTAGATTCTGAAAGAGAAGTGTGTTGTAGACAAGATTTTGGCAACTCCCCCTGAGAAATAGAGGGAGTTTCAGTTATGATGTGCTCTCCACTCAGTGTTGTGCCAGCCTTATCACTCCCTTGTGCTGACTCTTTACAGATAGGTGCATTGGGGAGGATGCTTGATTCTATAGATGCATCCTGTTGAGAGGATACATCTAGTGAGCTGTGTGCCCCTGATTTTACAACTTCAGCCATTTGAGTGACTGAAGAGGTGGTTTTAGACTTCTTCTTCTTCTTTAGGCTTATGATAGGTAACTCAGGTTTCTCACTTTCTAACCCTAGTTCTACAGCCAAGGCTGCTTCAGTTAAGATTTCTAAAGGTTCAGAAGCAGCCTGTTTTCTCTTCTTTTTACTAACATCACCCTTTTGAGAGGATGATGCAGTTGGCTCTTTGCTGGATAGAGTGTTTGGCTGAGGGGGTTGGTTAGCAGGCCTTGGGTTAGCACTTTGTTCTCCTTGCTTAGGCTGTGCTAACTGTGATTTTGAATCAAATATTGGCATGTTGTGGGGGTAAGACCTAAACAAACCCTCCATGTGGGGAGTTATGTTAAGTCTTACATCCACATCATTCCTAGTCTCCAAATTACCAAAAATGAGTTTGGTCATGGACCTAGGATAGCCTATTTTACTCTTATCTGCTCCAGGCAATTCAATCAATGAAGCATTTTTAAAGTTAAGTACTGATTGAATAAAGCGAGGAAAGAAAATTTCATTACCTCTCTTGGCTGTGGTCTGACCAAGTCTCCCATAGAGTTCCTGTAGGATGAGAAGTCCAACATCTATCTTTCTCCCATGAGCCAAGGCATAGGCAAGCTGCTGCACGGGTGTACTAATCTGATCAAAGCTTGATTTCCGTGCAGTGAATACATGAAGGAGTGTAGCAAATACAAAGCTCCATTCTTTCCTTAAGAACTTCCTATTCAACTTTCCCAGCTTGATAGTATCAGAGTAGTTGATGAAGTCAAAGAATTCTTCCAACTCATCATTTGAGGCCAGAGCATCATACGTCTCTTGCTGCATATCCAAGGCTTGATTCATGTCTGCAGTGGTGATAGTGATATCCTCTCCTTGAATCTTGCAGTGAACAATATAAGAGGTGATAGCATTCTCAAGAGCGATGACCTCCACAGTAGCAGTCCTCCAGAATTGTTCCAACAGATCTATGTACAGAGTTGGGTTGGCTGAGAGCGCACTCTTGATGTATGATTCAGACAACCACCGAACAAAGCACTTGAAATTGGCATTCGGTGCTTCCACATCACTGGTGATTGCGATGAAATTAGTTTGGGATGGTATGGTGAGTTTAGGGTTTGCCATTTGGGTAGAGAAGAAAAGAGAATTAGGATTGAAGAAGAAATTCGCAGTTAGGGTTTTTCAGAGGTTTCAGGAGTTGAGGTGCTTGAGAAATCGAACGAAATGAATTGAATAGTTGTGAAGTTGTATATATATTTGAATGTCTTGAGTTGTCGATAGATAAGTGTTCTGTAGCGACAAGTCATTCGAGAAGTATGAAACAACTATTCGAGAAGTCAAGAAAGGCTTATTCGATATCTCAGGCAGTTTTTAACTCACAGCTGGCAGTGATTTAACTCAGAAAATAATTCAAAGTTAAGAATATATTTTTATGAGTGAAATGAAGGTTTGAATATAAATCCAAAAAGCGATTAAGTGTCAGCGAAAAATCAGCCTTTTCAAATGATTCGATAACTCAAATGCAGTATTCGAGAACTCTATCATTAGAGAACTAAAATACTCTATTCGAGAACTCAAAGTGTGCTATTCGATTTCTCTAAAAGACACTATTCGAGAACTCAAGAGGGTTCTAGATAGGCCTATTCGAGAACTCGAGCCAAGACATAACAATGAACCATTCGAGAAGTCTGACTTATCGAACTGTACTTTTCACTCATAAAATTCAATTTTCACTATCTTTTTAAAATTTACCAGAAATATTCACTGAAGAATATTCTACTAAATTAAATAGTGATTTTCTCAAAATTTCACAGAAATTTCAAGCTAAAGATGTATGATTTTCAACATATGCAGCATTGTGGAATATTTATAAATCATACTCCAGCCAATACTTACTTTAAAAATATTGAGCATTTGATAAGGTAAGTATTTACTGCTACAACAATCTAGTTGATATATTCACTCAGCCAGAATTTGAAGAATTCAGCATTCCAATCTCACTAACCAACCTTGTGAAGGTGGCTTCATCTAATGGCTTAGTGAATATGTCAGCTAGTGGTTTCTCTGTGGGAACATAATGTAACTCAATGGTTCCATTAGTTGCATGCTCCCTTATGAAGTGATATCTGATGTCAATGTGCTTTGTCCTAGAATGATTGACAGGATTGGCAACTATAGAGATTGCACTTGTGTTGTCACACATGATAGGAATTCTCTCCAACACAAGTCCATAATCTCTAAGTTGGTTTCTAATCCAAAGCACTTGAGCACAGCAACTTCCAGCAGCTATGTATTCAGCTTCAGCTGTGGAAGTTGACACAGATTGTTGTTTCTTGCTGTAGCAAGAGACTAACCTTTGTCCAAGAAACTGGCAGCTACCTGATGTGCTTTTCCTATCCACTCTGCATCCAGCATAATCAGCATCAGAATAACCAACCAGATTGAACCCTGTGTCCTTAGGATACCATAACCCCAAGTTTGGTGTGCCTTTCAGATATTTGAAGATCCTTTTTATTGCTATCATGTGTGATTCCTTTGGGTTTGATTGAAACCTTGCACATAAGCATGTAGCAAACATGATATCTGGCCTACTAGCAGTGAGGTAGAGTAGAGAACCAACCATGCCTCTGTAGATTGAGATATCTACCTTTTTGCCCTTAGCGTCATCATCTAACTTGGTGGCAGTGGCCATGGGTGTCTTTGCAGGTGAACATTCTTCCAAATCAAATTTCTTCAGTAAATCTTTAATGTATTTGGTTTGGCTTATAAAAATGCCATCCTTCCTTTGACTAACTTGCAGTCCAAGAAAGAATGTTAATTCTCCCATCATACTCATCTCATATCTGCTTTGCATGAGCTTAGAGAATTTTTCACACAGCTTCTCATTTGTAGAGCCAAATATGATATCATCCACATAGATTTGAACTAGGATAATATCATCATCATGTTTCTTGTAGAACAGTGTCTTGTCCAGTGTGCCTCTAGTGAATTGATTCTCCAGTAGAAATTGTGATAGTGTGTCATACCATGCCCTGGGAGCTTGCTTGAGTCCATACAATGCTTTAAGTAATCTGTAGACAAAGTGGGGAAACTGTGGATCCTCAAAGCCAGGTGGTTGTTGCACATATACTTCTTCTTCCAACTCCCCATTCAGGAATGCACTCTTGACATCCATTTGATAGACCTTGAAATTAGAATGTGCAGCAAATGCCAAGAAAATTCTGATGGCTTCTAGTCTAGCAACAGGGGCAAAGGTCTCATCATAGTCAATACCTTCCTGTTGAGAGTATCCTTTTGCAACCAACCTTGCTTTGTTCCTTATGACTACACCATTTTCATCCATCTTATTTCTTAGAACCCATTTAGTTCCAACAACGGTTCTATCCTTTGGTGCAGGCACTAGTTCCCATACTTTGCTCCTTTCAAATTGATTTAGCTCCTCTTGCATAGCAATTATCCAGTCAGGATCCAACAATGCATCATCAAGTTTCTTAGGCTCAACTTGGGATAGAAAGCAGCCATAGAGACATTCATTTATAGTTGCTCTCCTTGTCCTCACTCCTGCATTTGGATTTCCAATTATCTGATCTGCAGTGTGTGATCTATCCCATTTCCTTGTATGTTCAGATTGATTTCTCATCCTTGATGTTGCTTCATCATTTAGATCATGATCATCTACATTTCCTCCCCCTGTGAAGTTGTCACTCCTCACAGGTGTATCTTGGATGCTTGTTTCTTCATTGTTGGTTGACACAGGTTCTTCATTCACTTGAGTTTGTTGGATTATGAATTCAGATTCACTTTCAATCTCCTCATCAGAATCATCTAGATTGTCAAACCTCAAGGGATCTTTATCTTCATCATTGGCTTCTTCTAATCCAGGTAGTTTGCTGTCATCAAATGTTACATCTGTGCTCTCCATTACTTTCTTTTGACAAATGACATAAACTTTGTATGCAATTCTTTCCATAGAATAGCCAAGAAAGATTCCTTCAAATGCCTTTGCATCAAACTTTCCAACATATTCTGAATTATCTTTTAGCACAAAGCACTTGCTTCCAAAAGTATGAACATACTTTAGAGTAGGCTTCTTTCCAGTCATCAAGTTGTAAGGTGTCTTTCCAGTGTTTTTGTTGATGAGGGTTCTGTTTTGGATGTAGCATGCAGTGCTCACAGCCTCAGCCCAAAAACATGTAGGCATCTTTGCATCAAGTAGCATTGTTCTAGCAGCCTCTATCAGAGTCCTATTCTTTCTCTCAACAACTCCATTTTGTTGTGGAGTCCTTGGAGCTGAGAATTGTTGAGAAATACCATTTTCTTTGCAGAATGCTCCAAGCATGGCATTTCTGAATTCTGTCCCATTATCACTTCTTAATGCAATCACACTTGCATTTATGGCCTTTGCTTCTTTGTCAACTTTCTTTATGTGCTCAATGATTACTTGTGGAGCCTCATCCTTTGATGCCAGAAATTCTACCCATGTATACCTTGTAAAATCATCAACCATCACTAGAGCATACTTCTTCCTTCCTAGTGACATAATATTGACAGGCCCAAACAAATCCATATGAATCAGTTGCAGGGGCTTGGTTATAGATGTCACTGTTTTTGACTTGTGGCTTGATCTTTTCATTTTTCCCTTTTGACACGCCTCACACACTCCTTCTTGACAGAATTCAAGTGTGGGCATGCCTCTCACTAACTCCCTTTTGACTAGGGAATTAATGGCTTTGAAGTTCAGGTGTGATAGCTTCTTGTGCCACAGCCAACTGTCTTCATTTGATGCTTTTGAGTAGAAGCAACAAATTGTGTCCTTGCTTGCAGAGTCCATATTGGCTACAAACAGGCTTCCTTTCCTTACTCCAGACAGAGCAAAATCACCAGTCTTCTTGTGGGTGATCAAACATTCATCTTTGTCAAAGTTCACTTTGAAGCCTCTGTCAGTGAATTGACCAACACTCAGTAGATTATGCTTGAGCCCCTTGACCAGTGCTACATTCTCAATGATGACATTTCCAATTTCCAACTTGCCATATCCCAGTGTGTTGCCAATGCTGTCATCTCCAAAAGCAACCATTGGGCCAACCTTTTCCTCATACTGTGATAGCAGGGCCATATCACCAGTCATATGATTTGAGCATCCACTGTCCAAAATCCACATGACCTTCTTTTTACTTTCTTTGCCCTGCAAACACAAAAGTATTACTTCTTCTTTGGTACCCAAACGAGTTTGGGTCCATGTGACTTAGTGACAGTTTTATCAAAATCAGCATGCTTATCAGTTTTCTTGATGTTGGTCTTCTTGTCACTGTTGGGAGTCTTAGAATCAGGGTTCTTAGACTTAGGTGACAGAGGTACCTTCCTAACTTTAGGAGGACTTGAAGACTTTGTCCTTGTGTAGTGTGTGTGAACATTATGATTGATACAGCCCTCCATGAATTGTCTTCTCAAATTAAAACAACTAGTCATCACATTCATGTTACATGGCATACAATCAAGTTTATCACAGAAAGGAGAGTCTCTATGTCTTAAAGGCACAGAGCAATCATAGAATGGTTTAGCAACACTACCAGATGGTTTCTTGCAAGCATGAGTCAAATGATTAGAGCTAAAACAGTTTTGACAAACTTTCCTAGGGGCATTTGGCACATAAGCATAGTTGTTATCTTTGTTAATCCCTAATTTGCCATTCCTGTTTGGTCTCTTATTAGTCACTTTCTTCTTAGTCTCATAATTTCCAGCTGAAACAAACTTTACAGGTTTCTCAAGTCTAGGTCTACCTCCTACTGGCTCCTTGGCTTTGGTTTTGACATTCTTACTCTCAGAGGATGCTTGTTGTTCATTTGATTGTGCCTCATCTTCATCCTCCAACATTTGCTTGATGAGTAAGGCATCCTCATCAATCTCAAGTGTTGGTGTTTTAAATATTGGATTCTCAGTCTTTTTCAAAACCTGAGGCACCTCCTCTTGAACAACAATGTCATCTTCAATGACTGCATAGCCTTTCCTCTGTTTAAGAGTGTCATAATCAAGTCCAATGGCAGCCTTAGGTCTAGCTAGATTTTTCTCATGATAAGACTGCAATAGACTAGAGGAATTCTTAAATGTTTTCAACTTAAATTCATTTTCAGCTAATTCATCCCTAAGAGCTTTCTCAACTTGACTAGCACATAGAACTTTGTTCTTTAGATACTCAATCTCTTGTTTAAGATTTTCTATTTGCACAGTAGTTAGCTCTAGTTCCTCATTTCTCTTATTTAACAGTTCATTCCTAGTAGACAGTTTAGCAATCTCTTCATTAGCAGCAGTCATACTAGTATGAATGTTAAACATCTCAACGGATAGTTGTTCAACCAAAGATTTATATTCAGAAACAGACATGTCTATGGTAGTGAGAGATGGTACCTGTGAGTCTGATGCAGATGGTTCTTCCTTGGAATTGGCCATCAAGGCATAGTTGCAGAATTCTTGTTCTTCCCCATCACTGTCAGAATCATCCCAACACTTCCCTTCAGCTATGTAAGCCTTACCTGGTGTCTGTTTCTTTAGAAGGGCCTCATACTTAGCTTCAAGCTCAAGAAACTCCTTATCCTTCTTTTTGGGCTTCTTGCATTCATTGGCAAAATGCCCTAGGTCATTGCATCTATAACATCTTACAGATGACCTATCCACATAGCTGGTTTTGAATCTGTTCTTGTTTGTTTTCATAGGTGCCTTGCCCTTGTTGAATGAATGGTTTTGAGGTCTAGGCTTGAAGGGCTGATTCCTCTTGAATCTGATGTTTGGAAATTTTCTAGCCATAAAAGCATATGATGTATTTTCCATGCCATCCAGCTCTTCAAGAGTGTAGAACTCATCTTCTTCCTTGTCATCGGCAGGTTCAGTCACTACTTCCTCAGTTTCTTCGTCATCTACTATCTCTTCTATTCTCAGCTGACTTGCAGATGCTTCCAGGTCTTGAATAGATTTGTTGACAATCAAGGCACAGGATGTGTTTATCATTCTGCCTTGGTTAGCTTGGATAGCCCTCTTTTGAAGCAACTCAAGCTCGTGTGTCTTTAAAACCCCATAGAGCACATCATACGTGACTTTGTTCAAATCTCTTTCTCTTAGAGATATGACCCTTTGCTCTAGATGGTTTGGTGACGATAGTAGAAACTTCATATTTAATTCCTTAGTGCTGTAAACCTTCCCATTCATTTGGAGCTCAGTCACCAGCTTGTGAAATCTTTCAAACACATCAGTGATACTTTCCTTGGGCTGTGCCATGAACGCCTCATACTGTGTGACCAGTATCTGTTTCTTATTTTCTCTTACCTCCTCTGTCCCTTCACATAACACCTCGATGTGATTCCACATGTCCTTGGCTGATCTGCATGATGCTACGTTGGCAAACATCGACATATCCAAGGAGTCTATGATTAACAACATGAGGTGGCTGTCTAGGGCAATCTTTTCCTTCTCTGAGTCCGTCCATTTGGATGGCTCTTTTGGAACGTATGATCTAGGAATGACTACTGTGCCCACTGTGGATTCAGCAACTTCTTGTTGTGGTATGAATGGACCATTCTTGAGAATGTCAGGGTAGAGAGGATTGGCAGCTTTGATGAACAACAGCATTTTTATTTTCCAGAGGTTGTAATTCTCTTTGTCGAACTTAGGGACCTTTACCGTACCTGTAGTCTTTGGTGTATTCGAACTCATGATCGTTTTCTGTTTAGATTAAACAGCCTGCTCTGATACCACTTGTTGAGTATTGAATACAGTAAAAGAATACAGAGGGGGGGTGAATGGATTCTTGAGTTTTTCTTCGGTCTTGAATCTTTGCAGCAAGATAAGTGATGAGTGTGTGAGATATGAAGATGCGGATAATTAAACACAAACACAACACAATATCACTTTAATCTAATATTTTATTAGATAAAGATTTTGCTACAATCTGTGAATACAAATGATAGTATTCTCAGCTTCGTTTTTCTCAGAGAGATATTTTCTGGATATTTTTGAGAAACTTCAAAACCTTAACAGCTAAGGAAGTGAGGCTGTATCCTTATAGACATGGATACACCCACTTGCTACAAATGAGGTAGGTAAAACAAAAGCACTTTCCAGTCTGTCTATCTCATTTTAGTAAGAGTCCAAACGGCTACAGATTTGACTTTGAAAAGCCTGTTTGGATCCACTTCTTCAGCTCCTTGTCCCTTGTCTTATCTCTCCAAGCTTCTTTGTAGGCTTTCCAGCATGCTTTATAGGACAGAGTCAAATAAAGTGTGCTGGCTTGTTGCAGGTTTCTGACTTGTACAATTCTTCAGTATTTTGTCCTCAAGAATGTATTCGAGAAGTGACTAAGTGAGTGATTCGAGAACTGGAGTTGACTTGATCGATAACTCTGAGTTCTCGAATAGTGTTATCTTGACATATCGAATCACTTCTCGAATAGCTCTTTTCTCTGGGACTCCTTGAGATATCGAATAGAGCATTTTGACATATCGAATCCCTGAGATATCGAACAGAGCATTTTGACATATCGAATCCCTGAGATATCGAATAGAACATTTTGACATATCGAATCCCTGAGATATCGAATAGAGCATTTTGACATATCGAATCCCTGAGATATCGAATAGAACATTTTGACATATCGAATCCCTGAGATATCGAATAGCATATTGAGAGATATCGAATAGTGTCTTCTGAGATATCGAACTCTGACTTCTCGAATGCTAGACTTCTCGAATAGACAAATGTACTTCTCGAATTGGTACTTAGGCAAATTCTTCATTTCTTCAAATCCCAACTGTGATTATTTGGCAGTCTTTATCTCCTTGCTTGAGGCATGAACCTTGGAACTTCTTTCAAGCATTATTCTTGACTTTATAATTACAGTAACACAACTAGAATTTGATGCCTATTACAAGTACAGAACAAATAGAAACTCTACAACTAGAGGTTCCCTCAGTTAAGAGGTCATGTAGGTAATGCATAGCATTACACATACTTAGGCTTGTTATAAGATGTATTCAGGCATGCCTCTGTGACTAACAAGTCGGCACAATTATCGATATATTCTCGAACACTAATTTTACGCACTAAAAACGAGAGTTTTATTCAAAACAGTGTTCATTTCAAATGTTTTATCCTCAAATATATTCGATATATTTTCCAAAAGATTATTTTCAAAAGTGCCTTATTTATTAACTTGCCGAAAGGTCAAAAACAGATTTTATCCCTAACCCTTAACAGTTTTCATTTAATTGGATAAAATCATAAAATATTCAACATAAATATTCCGAGAACTTCATGGTAATTATTATTTTAGGAATATTATATTTGAATATATTTCAAGTCAAAACTTTAGCCAAAACGTCGACAAGTTACGACAAACGGCTAATGTATTTTATTCCATCGCGTAAGAGAATTTAATAAAAATATTTTTGAATAAAATACCTCCACATGTTATTTTATGAGAACATTTTTCCGGAACCCCCTAAAATCGCTTCGGTTTTTATTTTGGGGTTCGCTATAAGTCGTCCAAATATATGGAAACTTATGGGTCGACTTTGACCATATTTTTCATATAATATTTGAACACTTTTGGCATTGGTCTCATATTTATCCAAATTGTTTTAAAGAAAATCAAACGAAATGGGTTTGTCGCGTAGTATCGTATTTATTGGCTAATTACGTACCAATAGAAGCTTCCTATATTTTATAATTGTTATTCCCACATGTGTATCTGAATATTTTAAGTAATTTGGTGACCAAGTTGGGTAATAACTCTTTGCTTATTTATTCATTGGTTGCTTGCTCTTGTTCATTGGTCATTAACAACTCTTTTTTCCTATAAATAGCAAACAAATTCCGCCCATTTCTCCTAAGCCCTAAGAGCCAAAGAAATGCTGCTAATTTCTCTCTAGATACACACCATATTCCAGATTTTAATTTCTTCAAAAAGTATCTAGCAAACAAGCTTCAATCTTCATCTTTTATACACCTTTTAAGCTTGTTTTAACACCATTTCTTACCCATAAACACACCTCTCGGAAAGTTCTTTTTGGGCAGCTCCTTAGCACGTTTTCTTCAGCCCTTAAAGAGTTCTTTCAAGTGTCTTTGAGCCACCTTTCATTCATCCTTGAATACCTTTCATTTGGTGCTCAAACTAGGTCACTTAGGTAGTTTTTTTATCACCATTTCTTGCTCTAAAACAATTCTATCCAAGACCACTTCGAAGACAAAACTTTAGCTCGACTAAAGTGGGTTCTTGAAGTGCTTTGGAAGAGGTTTAAGGATCCTTGTATCCCCCTTAAATTGTCTTTCATTGATTGATCTTGGTGGCCTTGTTTTGGTTGCTCTTTTTGGTGATTTTCGGGTCTTATTATTGCTCTTACATACACCTCTCGGCCAACCTCTTTTAGGCAGCCCTTAGCTCGAATTTAGGCAGCCTCTAGAGTGTCCTTCCTTGTGTCTTTGAGCCACCTTTGATAACTCCTTGCATATCCTTCATTTGGTGCTCTTTCGGCCATTCGTTTGTGGTATTTTTAGGCTTCTATCCTAGCTTATTCTTCTTGATTTCTTTCTAGACTTCAAGTGGTTCTAAGTTAGTTACTTTTTGTTTGGTGTGTGTACATCTACACATACTAGTCGCGGAACCTAGTTCGTATCCATTGAGATACCTCTTATTTGAGAATTCTTTGCTTTAGGAAACCAAGCCATCGGATAAAGCAAAAGGTCATAAACTAGTTAAATTTTTGTTGTGTGTGTTGTGCATGTTGCGTGTGTTGTGTGTGTTGCATTCAGGGATATAATTGTTGCACATTTGATTTATTGTCTTGCATCACCGCTCGTGTGACGAGTCCCTCGTGTGACTTATCCCGTGCCATTATTTACTACTTTCCGTACTACGCAAATCGCTACTTTCTTAACGGTCCTCGCACTTGCGAGTTGATATTTTTATTTCGTCCTCACACTTGTGAGTTGAATAATTAAGCACTCTTGCACACAACACTAAAGTTCCGTAGCTCATCCGATTGACGTCGTGACTCGCTCAACTTTAACTAATAACGAATCAATTATTTTAACGCGTAATAGCGTCCCCGTGGCTAGTACCGTAACTTACTAGTTTTGCACGGCCTTTATTATATTATTTATCACATAATTGTTTGTTTGCAGCTTGTTGTTGTATTTTTGTAGTGAGGTGAAGTAAAGTGAGGTGATCTTCGCTCTAAGACCCAAGTCTTAGACACGCCGACGGAGAGTTGGGTGTCTTCGCACCATGAGGAGGAGGAAAGACCAAAGACCTAAGACCTAAGATCCAAGACCTACAAAGGTAGCATCAAGGGTACTTAGGTTTACTAAAATATTTTGAAGAGGTAACTTGGAGTTACGCTCTAAGATAAATATTTTAGTGGTTTACTAATTATTTTGAGGAGGTAACTGGGAGTTACGCTCCAAGATAAATAATTGGTGGTTTGCTCTATATTTTGAGGAGGTAGCGAGGAGTTACGCTCCAAGATAAATATATAGCGGGGTAGCTTATATTTTGAGAAGGTAACGGGGAGTTACGCTTCAAGATAAATATATAGTTGTAATTTGTAAAGGTTTCTCCACCTGCTATAAGGAGTTTACTTATAGTGGACAAAATCTCGAGCCCGGGGAGGAGCTCAAGGACTGGAGTAGGGGTGTTCGAATCCGTTAGGGGATGGCGGCATCGCGAACCAGGATAAATCGATTGTGTCATCTTTCTCTCTTTTATTTTCCGCACTTTACATTACTTATTTATAAGTAATTAATTTTAAAAGAGAAGGAAAATTTAAAAACGCCAAGCTCAAATTAAGCTATTCAACCCCCCCTTCTAGCTTATTTAACCCACATTCCGGACCTATCAGTATCCTTGACGAAGAACCCTTTTGAGCCAAAGAGCTTCCCCCTGAGTGGGTTCCATATATTCCTTCATGACCTTCCCTGAGAATGTAATTACACTTATCTCCATCAATGCACTTTAGTAGAGGTTGATTAAAACCTCTTCTGTACAAAGAACCCTCATAATCCACCTATCTTGCCGCTTTATAACGAAGCTTTCTGGCCTCACCCTTATCTTGAGGCAATGTCCCATGCTTGATGTAAGCCCAACTAGAGGCCTTCCAAGTGTCAACTGGATTATTCACGACTTGCATTAATTCTGCCTCTAGAACACTTGGTTGAGATTGGACTTCCAAGAGGACTGTCCCCGGTTGAGTAATTCCTTTATGAGACCAAAATTTTGCTAACACATCTGCATGCGCATTTTGATCTCGCGGGAGTTGTACTAACTGGGCCTCCTCGAACCTCTACATAAGATACTGAGCACGCCTCAAGAGTAACTCTATTCGAGGCCCACGAGCTTGATACTGTTGGATTTCTGGAGTCTGTCAGGTTCAGAATTGGTCTTTAATTAGAGTTAGAAATTTCATAATTAGACTCTAATTTGTTTAGACCCAGTTTCTTCTCTTAAAAATATTCTCATGTAATTGTAAAACACCAACACAACATAATTGTGAGAGATCAAAACAAAATTAGTATGACTTGTGAAGTAGGAATTTATGACATAAATCTTTGTCTTGTTCTTGTTTATTTGCTTTCGTTTTTGTATACTCAACAACTAGTATCAAGAGCATAGATTTTTAGGAGAGTGGGAGCGATGGTAGAGGGAAAGTAAATATTGACAAATTTGATGGCAGAGATTTTGTAGTTTGGAATATTCAGATTGAAGATTATTTGTATCATAAAAACCTGCACGAACCGCTAGAAGAGAAGAAGCCAGATTCAATGGATGTGAAAGAATGGAAGCTATTGGCTAGGCAGGCAATGGGTGTTTTCAGATTGACTTTGGTGAAGAATGTTGCTTACAATACCATAGAGGAAATGATAACTTATGGATTGATAAAGGCGTTATCAAATATGTATGAGAAGCCATCTACTTTGAGTAAGCTATATTTTTGTCGTTTGTTGTTTGCGACAAAATTGAATGAAGGTGATTTTATTACTGATCATGTGAACAAATTTAACTCCATCCTATTAAGATTGACATCAGTACATAATAAATTCGATGATGAAGTGCAAGCCTTGCTATCAGTATCCTCATTACCTGATAGTTGGTCAGGATTTGTCACTACTATTAGCAATTCATCTGGGTGTGCTAAATAATTTTTGATGGAGTTTGAGATTCGATTCTTGGTGAAGATATTCGTAGGAGAAACTCAGAAGAGTCGTCGAGTTCCTTGTTGAGTATTGAAAGTAGAGGCAAAAAAAGGAGGTAAATCTTTCGCACTTGTGAGTTTTTGATTGTTTTTCTTATGTGCGTGTTAAATATTCTAGCATGGATAAGCTTGATCCGAAAGCAAAGAATTGTATCTTCATTGGTTATGGCTCAGATAACATGCATGGGTTATCGTTTCTGGGATGAACTGACAAAGAAGGTCGTTAGAAGTAGAGATGTTACTTTCAATGAGAATGCAGTGTATAAGAACAAGCTTGCAGCCAATTTTGAGTTTACAAAGAACAACCTAAGAAAGAGAAAGCAGTGCTTGAATATATTACAGAAGAATATCTTGCATGAAATAGTGGGAGTTCTGAAAATAGTGGTGACACAGTTCCAGTTACTCCACAAGCTGAAGTAAGAAGATATATCAGAATTGTGAGACCACCACAAAGATTTTCTCTTTAAGAATATTACATGTTATTGACCGAGGATGGAGAGCCTCGGTATTATTCAGAGGCATTTCAGGTGGATGATTCAGTTCAGTTGAAATCAACCATGGAAGAAGAGATGAGTTCTCTTGAGAAGAATGAGACTTGGTCTTTAACAAAATTATCAGTAGGAAAGAAGGCTTTACAGAATAAGTGGGTGTTCCAGATCAAAGAAGAACATGATGGCAGCAAGAAATACAAGGCGAGGTTAGTAGTCAAGGGTTATCAATAGAAAAAGGGTATTGACTAATGTATATTGATACATTTTCTCCGGTTGTTAAAATGACTACTGTTAGAATTGTGATAAGAATTTTGGCTGCAAGAGAGCTACATCTAGAGCAACTAGATGTTAAGATCGCGTTCTTACATGGTGATCTTGAGGAAGACATATACATGGTATGGTCAGAGGGATTGCAGGTAGCTGGGAAAGAAAACCTTGTTTGCAAGCTTATAAAAAAACTTGTATGGTTTGAAGCAAGCACCAAGAGAATGGTACTTGAAGTTTGACAACTTTATGATGAAGAATGGGTACATGGGGAGTGCTATGGATCATTGTTGTTACTTTAAACAATTTGATTCATCCTATATCATATTATTTTTGTGTGTTGATGACCTGTTGATAGCAGGATCAAACATGAGGGAATCAACGGCTTAAAGAGACAGATGTCTGAGGAGTTTGAGATGAAGGATATGGGTGCAGCAAAACAGATACTTAGTATGAGCATCTTAAGGGAAAGATCTGAAGGTACTTTGAAATTATCTCAAGAGAAGTATATCGAGAAATTGTTACAAAAATTTAGTGTCCAGGATGCGAAGAGCAGAAGTACACCATTGGTGACTCACTTTAATCTCACGAAGAAGCAGTCACCAAAAATGGATGAAAGCGTGAAAAATATGGATAAAGTTCTATATGCATTTGTAGTTGTCAATTTAATGTATGTTAAGTGTGTATAAGGCCAGATATTGCTCATGCAATAGGAGTTGTTAGCAGGTTCATGTCTAATTCAGGAAAAGAGCATTAGCAAGTAGTCAAGTGGTTGTTACGCTAATTGAAAGGCACATCAAAGGTTACGTTATGTTTCAGCAAGAAAGATGTTATCTTGGAAGGGTTCTCTGATGCGGATTTGGGTGGATGTTTGGATACAAGAATAAGTACTACGAGATAAATTTTCACTTTGGATGGCACAACAGTTAGTTGGATGTCTCAACTTCAAAAGAGTGTTTATCTTTCAACCATGGAAGTAGAATATATGGGCAAGAAATAGGGGGACGGTGCTTTGTTTAGCGACAGTCAGAGTACCATTCACATCTTGCGAAGAATCTTGTGTTTCATGCTAGGACGAAGCATATTCAACTGGGATGTCACATTACAAGAGAGTTGATTAGCAATGGTACTTTGTCCTTGAAGAAAATCCTTGGTTCAAAGAATCCTACAGATATGTTGACTAAGGTGGTTACTAATGAAAAGTTGAAACTTTCCACAGCTTCAACTGGTGTTCAGAACTGATTGATGAGAAGGCGTTGCACTAGTTAGACTTATTAATTGAAGTATTAGGTGTTACTAGATTTACAAGAGTGGAGTGAAGATGTGGTCAGACTCCAACTAGGAGATTGTTGGGTTTGTGGAGTCAATTAGGTTTCAGATTTGGACTCTAGTTAGAGTTAGGAATTTTAGAATTAGACTCTGATTTGTTTAGGCCCGGTTTTTTCTCTTATAAATATTCTCATGTAATTGTAAAGCACCAACACAACATAATTATGAGAGATCAATACAAAATTAGTGCAACTTGTGGAGTGGGAATTTTTGAACCATGTAAATCTTTGTCTTGTGTGATTGTCGATTATTTTCTTATTCTTGTTTATTCACTTTGGAGTTTGATTTCGTTGTTGTATACTCAATTACCCCCTATTCCTTTACTTAATACACAACTAACATGAAGTCACTCAAGATTGTGATGTTTTCTACCTTTATTTCAAGAGCAAGCTTTATGCCCAAAATAAATGCTTCATATTCAACATCGTTGTTCGTGGCCTTGAAATCAAAGTGTATAGCACTTTGAAGGAGATGACCCTCAAGGCTGGTAAGAACTATTCCTGAACCTACTCCTTCATCAGTCACAGTCCCATCAATATGCATTATCTACTATGGTGCATCATTGACTTCTTCAATCACCGGCTCCATGGGTGTGATATGAGAGCAGCTACATCCCCTTCCTGCTCCAGTGGGAATTCTTAGATGAAATTCTTCAATGATTGTCCTTTCATAGCACTACGGGGCTTGTACTCAACATCAACCTGACCCAATTTTATGTGCTTGGAAGTAAGGTCTTAACTTTCGGGAAGCCAGCACCAAAAAATATACCAACTTCTCCATGTTCGTGTACCTAGTCTCAGCATCCAATAATCTTTTACTCACATAATAAACCAAATATTGAGTCGTGCCCTCTTCACTGACCAGTACAGCACATATCGAATAGTTCGATACAACAAGATATAAAATTAAAGTCTTACTATCCAAGGGCTTTTTTAGAAGGGGAGGACAGCCCAAGCGCCCCTTCAATCTCTGAAAAGACTCTTCACAGGCAGGTGTCCATTCAAACTTCTTCCCCACCCCTTGATGACCTTGAAGAACTCTTTGCATTCATCCATTGACTTTGAAACAAACCTATTAAATGTTGGAACTCTTTCGGTTAAGCTTTGCACATCCATAATACTTTGGCATGATTTCATATTTAGAAGAGCTTGTATCTTTGTAGGATTGGCTTCAATTCCTCTATGATTCACCATGAAACCCAAGAACTTCCCAAACTCCACCCCAAAGACACACTTCTGAGGATTGAGATTCATACGATATTTTCTCAAATCCCGAACATCTCATCCAAATGCTTTATATGATCCTCTGCCAATTTGGACTTCACCAACATGTCATCCATATACACCTCCATGGTCTTGCCATTTTTATCTTTGAACATCATGTTCACTAGTCATTGGTAAGTAGCACCTGTACTGATAAGCCCAAATGGCATTCTAATATAGCAGTACAGACCTCTTTCTGTTATGAAAGATGTGTCTTCTTGAACTTGCTCATGCATGGGGATTTGGTTGTACCCAGAATATGCATCCATGAAACTTGTTAGTATCGTAGAAGGGGGTGAATACAATACTAACAGTTATTTCGATTTCTTCACGGATTAAAATTTAGTAAACTCAAAATCATAAACATCCGAAAACAAACACGATTCGAGAAATATATCTTTATATTGATATAAACCACGAAGGGGGTGCTACACATCTAACACAAAGGTTAGCTACAGTGATTTTCTATCACAAAAACTAACAATACATTTGGGGTGTTGAATAGGTTTAATGGAACTCCATATGTTTGGTTTTTGCAAAATGAAGAAGATCACAGAAACTAATTCTTCTGCCTTTTTTATATTTGTGTAGACTTTATCCACTTTTCACTATAGCTTTTGTTCTTGTTTTGGTGTAGCAGCTATATTTCGATTCATCCTACCTCGAGCCAATGTTCGAGTACCAGGCGCTACGGTGCTGAAGTAACCCATGCCATACTCCCAGGAAAAGCTCGAACGACCTTCAACAAAAGGGTACCTGTACCTGAAACCGACACAGGTAGATAGGTAGATAATACCTAGGGGCGCGAGACAACTCTCTCTAAGGAACTCGGCAAAATAGCCCCGTAACTTCAGGGGAAGGGCAAGAGCGAATTTGTTGAATATCTAATTCTACAGCGGCCCTTTACTTGGGTATAAATCATGCACCAAAGGTGAGGAGCGAATTTCATGTTGGGCAATATGAAATTAGCTCTTCAACTTTAAGCTTTTACCACTATAAATCTGAGGAGCTAATCTTATAGTAGCCAACCTTAAATTCGTTCCTTGACATTTTGATTTAGCAAATAAACTCTTTAAATGTTGAGGAACAAAAACACTAAGGGACTGCTAGTGTTTTAACTCCTCACCTTTTGACTTAGTGTTAGGTCCTGTAAGATTGTAGAGGGGGGTTGAATACAATCTATACTTTTCAATCGAAATTTGTCCGGTAAAATAAAATTTAATTAGACAAATTTTTACGGAATTAATTGAAACAAGATTCAAGTTAAATATAACTATATATTAAACTTGAGGGTTGTCACAAAATCAGTACAGAGTGTTAACAAGATAATAAAAACTAATTAGAAAATACGACATGAACTTTTTTAATTTAGTTAATAAAAATCGAGATAAGAACTAGGAATATAAATTTGCTAGTAGTACAAGTATTACAAATAATCAAGCTTTGCCGGATAGAATATTACAAATACAAAGGGCTTGATTTTCTGTGAATTTAATGTACTTGCAGTGAGCTTTAAAAATGAGAGAGTGTTTGTTGTGGTTACTTTTCTGTCTTGAATATAATGTTCTATGTTTTATATGTTGTACGCTTGATGATCTTTATACAAATGAGTCTTCAGCCTCTTTTCATTAAAAATGAACTGATAAGACAATAATTCCATTAAGACAATCTGATTGCTCCATTAAGACAATCATTAAGACCTCCTTTGTACTGTTAAGACCATCGTTATGACCAACTGTTTACTCAATTAAGACCAATTACTTAACTCCATTAAGACCATCTGCTTAACTCCAATAAGACAGTCATTAAGACAATCTAAAGATTGTCTTAATAACTCAATTTTAAGGAATAAATGATTTAAATAAAATCATTTAACTTAATTGAATTATTTTAACTTTAATAATTATTCTGATTTAATTATTCTATTAATTAATTTAATTAATTAATTAATTCTTGATGAATTAATTTATTAATTAAATCAACTAGTTGATTTTATTAATTAAAGGAGAATAATTATAAATCCTTTAAATGTCTTAATGTCTTCTTGAACCACTGAAATTAATAAAAAAGTACCACTGAATTTCTGCTGACGCTCGATGCACGGTCTGGTTCATGAGCGACTAACTCCAACGACTTTTCTTTACTTTTGACTTTAAATTGTGATTCCCTTTCTTTTTCTCTTCTCTCTCCAATTGTTTTGTACTCTGACTGTTCTTTAACTATCACTTGAGAAACCCATGTCTTCTAAATAAATCCACTTATTGTTGAATACATCACTGAGGCTCGATCAGATAATTGAGCTTCTTTTAATGTAGTAATTCTTCAAGTTGATAGATTGACTTTAATCTTTTTCT
This sequence comes from Saposhnikovia divaricata, assembly GCA_036435485.1. Taxonomy (NCBI): domain Eukaryota; kingdom Viridiplantae; phylum Streptophyta; class Magnoliopsida; order Apiales; family Apiaceae; genus Saposhnikovia; species Saposhnikovia divaricata. The sequence goes on along the minus strand of CM071597.1, from coordinate 56,416,075 downwards.
TCTGACAAATTTAACAATCTGAGATTCTTGTGACAGTTTATACTTATTATTTACTGTTACAAACTAATTTAAGTTAAGTTGGATCCTCGAACTACAAATAGGTTTCGTCATATGCCTTTCACTTAGCATAATCTGCTTGTTTAAATTCTTAGGAGCTAATCTTATATGGCGCACATGGATTGTAGCTCCTCAGCTTTTGCCTAGTCAATATTTGGTTTAATCTTCCCAAATTTACTTCCTTTTAAACACTTGATCAATTCTTCTGTCCCTTTAAATACCATGATCTATTTTGTTGGGTTGACGCTTAGTGCACTGGTCTGGTTCACAAACGACTAACCATGATCTTGATCACTGTACTTTCTTTGCAATCTCAATTGAACAAGTCTGCAGCTCTTTTATTGCTTCGAATAATATCCACTAGAGTCCTCTGGTATTAACATTGAATCTCAAATACTTCTATAGCCTCGAAAATCTTTAAACTTTATTCGTCACTGAGGACTGAACATATAGATGAACTTCTTTCCGTGACTCTTTGATAGACTTCAAAAATACTTCTCGCGTATTTTGATTCTTTGTATTTACCATGTCTTTTAATCTTCTGGATCCTTGTGCTTCATTTAATATTGTTACTGTCTTGTGTTCTTGTGTTGAGTTATCGTTACCTCTATTACATATTACATTACATTATATTTTACAAAACATAGCAGCGCATGTCCCGAGCATCTACTAACTGATCAATGCATGGCAGAGGGAAGCTATCCTTCAGACAAGCCTTATTCAAATCGGTAAAATTCACACAAACTCTCCACTTTTCAGTGGGTGTTTGGACCAACACAGGATTTACAAGCCAATTTGGATAAAAAGACTCCCGGACTAAACCAACTTTCAACAATCAATAAACTTCTTCTTTTAAGGCTTTAGCTCAATCCCCACTAATAGCACGCTTCTTCTATCGGGCCCCCTTGCGCAGAGGATCAATTTTAAGTTGAGGACACATAATTTCTAGATCAATTCATATTCTCGTGGTTCCAAGCAAAAACATCCAAGTTTGCTTTCAAGAATTCCACGAGTTTATGTCTCAACATAATGTCTAGATGAGAACCAATCTGCAGGACCTCTGTAGGATCATTCGAGTCCACATGTATGGAAATTGTGTCTTCAACTGCTCCTAATTTTGTCTCCAGTTCTGGCATGCGAAGGTCTATGTCAGGCCTTTTCTCCACTAGCCTCGTCCAATTCATTGATGGATATGATTCCTTCTATTTGAAACTCATTTGTCTCCTAGGGTGCATGTTTTGATGGTTCCTCTGGGAGCTTGATGATAGGTATCAATTCTTCAATAACACCCTTTCCCTTTCAAGCCTGATTGGCTCTCCAATCTTCCTCATCATCAGCTGACATCTTCCACAATACCCTCCTGGAACAAACCATCTATACCCATATTTGGCAGATCATCTATCATTAGCACTTGTGGGATATTTGAGCCATATCATTCTGGAAAGCTCATTTCGATATCTGCATTTTGCGTTTACGTTCCATTAACAAATTCTGTGATTTTGATGTGTTAAATATCGAATTACTACTGTGTTCAGTGCCTGATTCTTTTCTTCCAGTCCGCATTTTCATTGTTTCTGAATTCGTTACTTCTCCATTTTTAACGAGCCTTACCATTATGGAAAGGTCTCGGAATCCTCTACGACTTTCGTGTCTTATACTTTTTCATTTGAGTTCATCTTTATAGAGTAAATTGCTATTCTTTGAGACTTGTCAGGTTCTGGAAATTTATATTCAATCGTCTACTTTGTACAATATTTTGGTGTGTGATATTTGAGTATGTGTTATCTGTTGTTTGTGATGCCTACTGTCCTCGCCCACTTGCTAAGAAACAACTTCTAACATAGGCACCGGAAGCTTGTATTTTGCTTTTATTCCATGCACTTCCAATATCTCCTCATTCGGGAATCGAAATATATATATATATATATATATATATATATATAGGCCATTGCTCCATACAGAACACTCTTATATAACAAACAATAAAGAACACTATAAAATCAATTATTCCAATAGATCCATTGGCCCCGCCAGGGGCACCCAATACAAAAAGTTCTTATTTTTTTATCTTCTATCCATCCAGTAAAAAAATTTTAAAAAAAATTGAAAAAATCACTATTCATGATGACATCACTGCTGATGTCATCATGAACAGTGATTTTTCCAAAAAAAATATTTTAATTTTTTTTGCAAAATGGATAGAAGATAAAAAAATAAGAACTTTTTGTATTGGGTGTCATGATGGAACTCTTATATTGAATTAAATATGAGGTGTTCTTTATTGTTCTTTATATAAGGTGTTCTTCATGGAGTGCAACTCTATATATATATATATATATATATATATATATATATATATATATATATCATATTTGTAACAGGACCTCCAAACTGCAAAGGGCAAAAAGATCTCAATGTCTCCCGAACATTCTCTTGTTTGAAATCTAACATGTTGAGTAATGAACACACTAAAAGAATACAGAGGGGGGGTGAATGGATTCTTGAACTTTTCTTGTTCTTGAATCTGAATGGTGTGTGTGTGTGTAGCAGAATATGTGATTTGTGTTTGTAGAGTTATGAGTGCAGATAATGAACAACACAAGACATGATATTCACTTTAATCTAATTTATTATTAGATAAAGATTTGCTACAAACTGTGAATACAAATGATAGTATTCTCAGCTTCGCTTTCTCAGAGAGCTGTATACTCAAAGATGTGTATCTGAAAAACTTAACTACTAGAGAAGTGAGGTTGTACTCTTATAGAACATTAGTACAGCCTACTTACTACAAATAAGGTCACAGGATAAATTACTTTCTAGTATGTCTATCCTTTTTGAGTAACATCCAAAAGGCTTGAGATTTGACTTCCTTTAACTCTGTTCAGATCCACTTCTTTAGCAGCTTGTCTCTTGAAACATCTCTCTAAGCTTCTTTGTAGGCTTTCCAAAGTACCTTACAGTTTGTGGACCATAAAGTGCTTTGGCTTGTTGCAAGTTTCAGACTTGTACAATTTCTCTAGTATTTTGTCTCCAAGATTGTATTCGAGAAGTGACTTAATAATTGATTCGAGAACTAGGATTAGATAACTCTGAGTTCTCGAATACTGCAATGCTGACATATTGAATCACTTCTCGAATAAATCTTTTCTCCAGGAATCCTTAAGTTGTCGAATAGAGCATTTGACTTATCAAATCCCTAATATGTCGAATAGCTTCCTGAGTCATTGAGATATCGAATGGAATTTTGAATTGTTAACTCCTAGAGAACTCGAATGATGCTTTGACCTATTGACTTCTTGAGTTCTCGAATAGAGTGGCAGACATGTCGAATCTCTGAGATATCGAATACTACATTCAGAGATATCGAACAGTGTCTTTTGAGATATCGAATCCTTGACTTCTCGAAGGCTAGACTTCTCAAATATGACAAACATACTTCTCGAATTGGTACTTAGGCAAATCTTCATTCTTAAAATTCCAACTGTGTTTATTTTGACAGTCTTGATCTTCAAGCTTGAGGCATGATCCTTGGAACTTCTTTCAAGCATTATTCTCTGACTTTTAATTACAGTTACACAGATAGAAATTGATGTCTATTACAAGTACTACAACAAGTAGAAACTCTACAACTAGAGGTTCCGTCAGTTAAAAGGTCATGTAAGTAATGCATAGCATTTCAAACAATTAGGCTTGTTATTAGATATATACAGGCATGCCTCTGTGACTAACATAACATCTCAGAATAATCTTCACAACTAACCACCTCAATCTATGTAGACACTTCTTTGCATTTTTTCATGGAGGCTGACTTCATCATCTTATTTTAGAAATCTCAGGAATCATATTGATAGCCCCTCACATGACAAACCCCTGGGTATAGGAAATTTCATTGACAAGTGATAGATAGAGGTCACCACCCGCATCTCCTTTAGAAAGGCCTTCCGATAATAGAATTATAACAGGTAGGTTGGTCAATAACCATGAACTCCATAATTCGAGTTGAGCTTATATGTTCTTCTCCTAAAGTTATCGGTAGCTTGATTACCCCTTTCACTCTCACAGAGTCTCCTGTGAAGCCATATATGTGAGTAGTTCTTTGGGTCATTTCTTCATCGAAGAGGCCCATCTTCTTATAAGTGTCATAGTAGAGAATGTTGACTAAACATCCATTGTCAATGAACACTCTATGCACACTTTTTGAACCGATACTAACATTAAACACAAGAGCATCAGTATGCGGATGATGAACGCATCTGCTATCTTCATCCGAAAAGATCATCTAGGTATCTTCGCCTTTAAATATCTTTGGAGGTCGTTAAGAGAGGTGATTCATATTAGTGAGAGGTTGTTGCATAGCCTCTCGGGCATACCTTTCCATAACCTTTCTTCCCTCACCTCCTATCTGCGGTCCTCCGAAAATAGTGTGCATACTACCTTCCCTTATGTAAGCCACCTTATCAACATTCTCTTTCCCCTTATATGATTATGTAGCGTCCTTCTCGGCTATTGCTTTTTTTGCGTCCTCATCGTTGTACATTCGAACCTCCCGGACAAGCCATTTAGTCAAATTGCCCTCTTTGATCAAGGCTTCAATTTCATCTTTTAAATGTTTGCACTCATGAATGTTATGTCCTTGAGACTCATGATAAATACAATATTTCTTCTTATCCTTAGTCTGATTAGGATCAACGGTGCCGGTCTCCTATACATTCTACATCCCTTGGTTACTTCATATATGTGTTCCACAGATGCCACAAGGAGCATGAACTCATCAAAGGTTGGTCATTTCCAAATAGGACTATATCCTCGTGGAGGACTATATGGGCGAGGACTAACTGGCTTCCTTGTCTCAACAGAATTAACATTGTTCTAAACATTATTTTTATCCCTTCTTGGGCTTGGTGACCTCTAGCTCTTCCTATCCTTGTTGCGTGAGGCACCTAAATAGTCATTCTTCTAGATCCCTATCATTGTTCCTTCCTTCCTTTGCAACTTATTCCAAAAGTCTGTCCCAACTCAAACTCCAGCGAAAAAAAAAAATTTTGACTGTCTCATCGGTAGCTCCCCTCACACGCAGGACTTCTGCATTAATCTTCAAAAGTAGGCATGAAGTGATTCATCCTCTTGCAGCTATATTAGCAAGAGTGGTGACAGATGGGGCATATTGAACTGAGGACTGGACTTGAGTCATGAAAATCCTTCTCATTTGCTTCCAAGAATGAATTGTGTTAGGACCTAGGCTTAGAAACCAGTGATGCGCATTACCCCTTAGAGTAGAAGCCAAAATACTACATTTGGTCAGATCCTCCACATGGTAGACTTCCATCTAAGTATTAAATATCCCAAGGTATTCTGTTGGGTCTGCACTCCTAATATAACGCATGTCACCTACTACCCGAAAGTTCGCGGGTAGAGATGATTATTGAACAGCCATTCCAAACGGGGACTGTGCTAGTGGTGGCACATCATCTTTAGAGGTTATCTTTAGTTTTAATATTGCTAACGTAAAAATTTGGTGATAAAAATTTTCGAAATGCTGCTGAAATTAGGGTGGTGATTGATGAAGGAGTATGTGGTGATTGGTAGTGTTAGTTTAGGGGTGGCTGAGATTGTATGGAACTAAGGTTTTGCTCTCAAGGATACATTTTCTCTCTTGATCGCAAAGGGTAGTATATCCCACATAATGTGCCTACGTACCCTATTTATAGGGATCAAGTCAAAAGTAGTTCTTGGGGAGCAAGTAACCTAAGTGGCTAGGTCACTCACCCTTGAAGCCCAATGGGCTATGCCACCGCCTTAAGTGCAATCAGACTAGGTCGTTGAGGCCCAACAATTTCTTACCAGCGTGAAGGTTAAGTAATTGAATTGACATTCCCAGAATCAAAATTACATAATTTCAGTTGTCGACCCGAGAAGGTAGTTGTTTAAGTGGCGACCTGTCTGACCTTATCAAATAAGCGAGATTATTCTTTATAATCAGTCAGTAACTACATCCAAGTTTTTTGTCTTCATTCCTTATCCTTATAGTTCTCTTGAAATAAATTCCGGGTAGGCGAGGTTGAGGAACTGAGCAAAGGCCAAACTAGGCGAGGTTGCCTAAACAAAGCGAGGTATGTTTAAATTTCCATGCTCTGTTCCTTTTTCTGTATGCTGCTCCATAATCCATCTTCTTGCTTCGTTTTCTAGAATTTGGCGAGAACTCTGTACTAGGCGAGGTATAATTAAGTCATGCACTGCTTTTAGCATTCCTTTTTTCCTAAACACATGATATAGGCGAGGCCCGGTAAGAACTTCTTCAACTTCGAATTTGAATTAAGTTAAATTTGACATATGATGTAGATTGATTGATACATTCCATCCGTAGATAGATGGGTGAGATCAATAAACATAGTAAGGTAGCGTTTGGGAGTGCTGTTCCGGAAAGCTACAGCAGCTTTTACCACAAAAGCAGGTAAAATAGCGTTTGGTAAAATATAAAAGCTGCTTTTGGGGAAAGTCCTTTTTTTATAAAAGCTGCTTTTTTTTAGAAGCAGGTAAGAGATGCTTTTTGAAAAAGCTGCTTCTAAAAATTAAGCGGACAGTAGCTAATAAAACCTGCCATCAAACCCCAGCTCCTGCATCTTTTTTTTAAAACAATTTTACTGCTCTGACTCTTCTACGTTTGTTTATACAGATAACAAATAAGGTAATACAATCCTATACAAAATTAAACTTCACTATATATATATATAAATAAACTCGGTGTATTCAGGATCAATCACAATAGGGTTTATACGTAGCAGGTTCAAGCCCTGGTTCAACCAGGTACTCTTCTTCCTTCTTTTACATGATCTTCTATATCCCATACTCGATACCTTCATATGTTTTCAAGTTAGCATATATATGTTGCATTGGTGTTTTTCAAATATGTAAACCGTAGACGGTAGATGCTATCATGCTGATGCATATATCCCGCTTATAATACACATGCTTGCCTTGTTTGCTTTGAATACAATCAACCTTGTCTCGTTATATATATGATTGTTTATTATTGTTTTTATTTTTGATCATGTCGATGCTCACAAACTGGTTATATGATTGTGGTTAGTTGATCTACAATAATTGTTTTCGATGACAATAAATTTGAATTGCTTGAGATTGAATTGCTGCATAATTACTCAATTCTATTGTCAAAAACCATCAATACAATTGCCAGAGAAAAATGAGCCGAATGCCACAACATATTGGTAAGAGTTATAGCTTAGCAAAACAAGAGACCAAAGAAGCTCATATATATTACATATAGAATTTTAATCATAGTTCCATCGATTGAGGTGCAGATGAAGCTTTAGACTTCTTCCCTTTCGCTTTCGTCTTTCCACCTTTCTTTGGCTTCTTAATTTGTTTCACATCTGTAAGAGGTTGTGTGTTCTGTAAATGTTGATGGATGGCACCCAATGGATCCGCTTGGAAAGCAGGGTGATTAAGAACATTGTTTAGTTGCTTCCCCTCCTTTAGTCTGATAAAGTTACCCCAACATAACATTTTAAATCGGAAAAGAACAATATGAACTGGGGGAAATGATAAAAGACTCTACATGAGTTATATACAGAAAGTGACGCACTTAGCCACTTACACTAGGGTTTGCCTGGATTTACAAGTTAGCTTAAAATCAGTGGCAGTTGGTAGCTTCGCTTCTTTCTTCTCATCAGGAAGGAACTCAAAGAGAGCAGAGAGATCATAAGCTTTAAGTTTCCTTTGTCGACTTCGAAGTATCTTTTTCTAGAAGAACAAGATGTATATCGTTAGTACACAAAGTACTTTAATTGCTTCAAAATGAATGCTTTTAAATTATGAATATTGGTTGAAAGCTAATAATCTTTTTTCTGTATTTTCAGCTTAATAAATATGAATGATCTTACTGTACACACTATCGATGACGAGGTCGATGATAAAGATGACTTTTGGGATTTTGTAAAATGTACAACTGCTTTAATTGTAGAGTACTATTGCACATTCCTACATAAGCAACCGTGCATGACTTCTTATCAAAATGGACATAAATGGATGCATGAAATATTATCTATGAATGGGACTCGATGCAAAAATATGTTTTGAATGGAAAAAGAAACAATTTTCCAGTTATGTAATGACTTGGAAAGCATGTATCAACTAAAATCTTCAAGGAGGATGGCAGTTATTGAAAAGGTAGGAATATTCATCTTTATAATAGCTCAAGGTGCATCGAATAGACATGCACAAGAACGCTTTCAACATTCTGGTGAAACAATTAGTCGTGTTTTTCATGAGATTCTACAAGCAGTTTGTTTGTTAGCCGGGGATATGATAAAACCTGATGATCCAGAATTTAAAGAAATTCCATCTCACATCGGTAACGATCGTAGATATATGCCTCATTTCAAGGTAAAAAATATAGTATTTAATTTTGTAGTTAGTTAACCAATATGATAATTTTTTATTTGTGTCTATTTAGGATTGTATTGGCGCGATTGATGACACTCACGTGCATGCATGTGTACCCGTAAATGATCAAGTGCATTTTGTGGGAAGGAAAAATCTACCAATGCAAAATGTGATGGCAGTGTGTAGTTTTGATATGCGTTTTACATATGTTCTAGTAGGTTGGGAAGGCACGGCTCATGATGCTCGTGTTTTTAATGCAGCCATTAATATGCCAAATTCTAATTTTCCATCTCCACCGCATGGTAAGATTGATTACATTAAAACATGTAAAATTATACATATGTGAACTAATATTTTTTATTAATAATGACAGGTAAATACTACTTGGTAGATGCTGGATATCCTCAAACAGTACAATATGTTGGCCCGTACAAAGGAGTTAAATATCATTATCCTGGTTTTCGGCGTGGTCAACCACCACAAGGATACCAAGAAATATTTAACAAGGCACATTCATCACTTAGAAGCTGCATCGAAAGAACTTTTGGAGTTTGGAAAAAACGGTGGAAGATTTTGTCAAATATGCCCTCGTACTGCTTTAGTGCTCAAAGGAATATCGTTGTCGCAACAATGGCACTGCATAATTATATTAGACTACATTCAAGTGGCGATACAATTTTTAATAGGATTGATGCAAATCTAGAATTTGTGCCAAGAGATATTTTTACGGATCGTATATCAACATCAATGGACCAAAGCCAAAGAAATAGTAGAACAATTGAGGTGGACTTGCTTCGAAATCAAATTGCATCCAGTTTGATGATGGCATCCTAATTCATTTCAATTATTTTAATTTACTTTGCTTTGCTGAACTGAATGTGAGAATTGTTATGGTAACATTAATTTTATTAAAGTGTTCATTTTTATATTTTTAATTGTACAAGCTAGTTTGTCCTGTAAAGACATTGTTAAATAACAAATTTTTAAAAATTATTTACCAAACGTTTATTTATCAGCTTTTCATTCAACAGCAGATTAATTATGAATTTTATCAAACAGTCAACAGTTTTTTCTGACAGCGGCTTTTTCTGACAGTGCTCTTTCTCACAGCTACAGCAGTTTTTAACAGCAATCCTAAACGGAGCGTAAGTAGATTTTGCTTATAACAATTATGCTTCATTTCTAATCGTCTTTCTTTTCAATAGTCAATTAAACGTGGTACTGTATTCATGTTATACAATTTCCCATCATCTTCATTCAAGGTCAATTGCGAAATAGAGTAAATGTGCACAGCAAATTTAGCGCTCAAAACTCTGATTTACGTTCTTGAATATGATACAGTACTTCTTAACATTTCATATTGTATTTTTATCTAAATTAAATAAGGATGGAAGTATTATGATCCTGAAATCAATCTCAACTTGAATTAAACTAATTTTAAAAGAGTCATGTTAGGATAATCGAGTTGACAGAATTTATCTGTGTTTAACTAATCCTTCTCTAATTGATGATTCTTATCTTGTATTATTTAACAAATTTAAAAATAAATTTCTAAGTTCTTAGAGGTACTAATTAGTTGTATCCAAATTTTTGTGTTCCGAAAAAACATTATATTGCTTTAGAAGTAAAAATTTAGGACAGTTATTAAAAAATAGGGTAAATGGCCATTTTCGTCACTGTACTATTCGAAAACTTTCACTTGGGTCACCAGCCCAAAAAACCTTTCAATCGCATAACTGTACAATTAATTGCTGCCAATCGTAACACCGTACTTTTAAAAAATTTCACGACCGTTAAATCGTGTTTGACTTTAACGGAAAACGTTAAACTATTCATCAACTATTTATCAACTTTCAATTAGGTCACCAGTTTTGATTAAAATCTAAATAAAGACTATTTATCTAAATTTAAATTATAAAATTTAGAAAACATATATGAATTTAAGTCCCCTGTTTTTCCTCCCTTCAATTCCTCTCTGTTTGTCAAAATCTCTACCATTCAATCGAACCCATCTCTGATTCTCCTACTCTCCATCTCCTTCTTTTTCTCAATTCAAACACATTCCTTTTCTTCCTTTCCCCACAAATGCCACACTCCCTTTTCCCACTACCCTTCTCTTCTTTTCCAAAAAAACACAACCCCCATTTTGTTTATTCTTCTCGCAAAACCCCTATTTTTCCTCTTAAACCCGACTGCCCTTTTCTTATTTTTATTTTCGTTTTTCATTGTTTTGTCGAGTTGTTTCTGAGTTTCGATGGTATTTTTCGAGTCAACTGAGTTCCTTAGTGAGTCCAGATTTTTGTTCCGAGTTCTGAGAATTGCTGTTGTTGCGTTTGTGCTTAGTTCGATTGCTTCGCCGAGTTGCTATTTTTCTGAATATGCGTTGTTCTGCTATTGTTCGAGACTTGTTGAGTTTTGGTCGTGAGTCTGTGGCTGTGTTCGTTGGTTTTACGAGCTCTTGTTGCTATTCGACTGGATTTAACTACTGTGTTCTTGTTTTGCTGACTCGTTGCTGCATTTGTTCGTTGGTTTGGTTAATTGTAGTGTTCGTAGAGTTCGTTTAGTGTGTCTGAACTGGTTTACTGAATTCGCGATTAAACGCCAAGTCCGAGTCTTCTTTCTCTGTTCTAAGTTGTTGCAGAATGTTGGTTTTATTTCGCTGAATTCATGTTTCTTTTTCGTTAATTTTGAATTATTGTTCCGTTTGAGTTGAGTTATAATTTAATTTCACAATTGATTGATGTTGCTTGATTGTTTTTGGTTTGTAGATTTACAAATATGTCACGTCCAATTTTTCTAAAAATTCTTTGTAAATAATTTATTTTTTAAAAAAAAAGAAAGAAAAAAGTTTTAGAATAAAATTAAATTTCAAATTGAATTTAGGCTTATTAGAATAATTTAGAATAATTAAAAATTAAAAATTAAAAATTCATCATTTTTTAAATTTACTTAAATTCTAATAATTTGAAAAAATTTAAAATTTCAATTTCAATTTGGATTGAAAAAGCGTGATATATTAAAATATTTGTTCGCATGTATCAATTTATACGCATATAAACTGAATGGGTATGTTCATAATTGAAAATTTTAAAAAAATTTAAAAAAAAAACTTCATTGAAAATTTAAAAATTCAAAAAACAATACTGATGACCTAATTGAAAATTGATATAAAGTTCGGTAATAGATTTGCATGTAAACTTCATTCCGCCAGCTGACACGTCAGCATTCCGTTAGTCAATTTAACGGAGACTGACGGCAGTAACCTATTTGAAATATTTTGATAGTTTAAGTGTTTGACTGAAAGGTTTTTTGGGCTGGTGACCCAAGTAAAAGTTTTCGAATAGTACAGTGACGAAAATGGCCATTTACCCTTAAAAAATAATGTTTCAATGGTATTTTAATGGTTTCTTAAAGTAATAGAATCCCTAGTCACTATCCTTAACTTCATTTCTATTAATAAAAATATTATTTATCTCTAAATTTCCACTCCTTATCTCTATCTCATTATTTAAGTTAGTTACAATTTATTATTATTAATATAACAAGAAATAAATATAAAAATTGGTATTGAAATTGACATACACTAAAATTTAATATTTTATAATATGTATATTGAATAAGCTTAGACTTGTTTTTATTTAACTAGACCTAAAATCTGTCAACAAATAAAAAATGAGAAAAACTGGAAAGTGGGAACTTTTTAACGTCGAAAGTTCTTAAAATGTGATATTTATCTTAATTCCGAATTTCAATTTAACATTGAAAGCCATGTGTAACCTCCTGAATTTTCGGGATATTAATTCTAAAACGGAAACTTAAATAAACGAAATTCTTTATTCAAATAAACCAAAATTCCACATGAGTCAACGCAGCGGTCTAACTCAAATAACAATAATCTAAAAACATAAAATCGAAGACGCAGCTCCATAAATGCAATATCTAATATCCAAATTTATTCTAATAATGTGATAAATTTTTTAAATAAATGCATCCAAATCAGCTAACACGGAATTCCACAAATTTCACATCCTTATTCATAATAAGCTTCCAAATCGAAACCTGAAATATTAGAAAATGGGTGAGCTACACAGCTCAGCAAATACAATTGACTAACAAATGCTCTTAAAAGTCAATGGGCATTTTAATAAAACAATTTTCAAAATCAAATATAAGTTTCCAAAACTTTTACGAAAATAAATCCAACCCAAAGTTTTTATTTTCAAAAATTCAGAATTTAAAACAGAAACAGAAGCAGAAAACAGAAACAAAACGAAAATTGAAAATACCACAGTCTTGCTCTACGGCCAAACTTTGCCATTGACCGGCATCTTATTCTTATTCTTATTCCTTCGCCACACTTTGCCAGTGACCGGCATCTAAAGTTCAATAATTATGCGCCCTTAATAGGTATCTAAAGTTGCACACTTGTGCACCTACTAATGGCATCTAAGGCTAGTTCCGGAACTATAACATAAATTATGAACGGGTTCGAAACGTAGAGACTGAGGGATTCGAAGATTCTCGTATCTTATATCTTATACAGTTCAAAAATCAATATCTTATATATTATACGAAATCGAAATTCACAATATCAAAATGTTTTCGGAAAATAAAAGTTAGTCAAAAGTACTTACCTTAAAGTCGACACTAAAACTCCGAAATTAATAACACGAACTGATCCTATAATTTAATTAAATAAACGGAGAACAATTAATCATTTATACAATACATATTTTTATACATGTACGGCAATTAACCACACACCGTAAATCATGTATGGACTAAACAATTAATTCATATACGGACTGGACAGAGACTGTGACCTTGACACTATATACTAAGACTTTAAACAGATATAAAAAGAGACATAAATGGTATCAAAGTTCTGCCCGGCCGGAAGTGCAGAGGCACTGCCCGGGTTTAGTAAGTTTGTGTGTGGGCACGACGAGGACGTCGACCCAATAAGAAGGGGTGTTTGTAACATCCCACATCGATTAGATTAAGAATATTTGGGGCCTTTACAGATACAAGTCAATAACTAATGTATACCAATTTGCTAGCACTTTTGGACTGACCTGTGGTGGGTTGTTGGGTCTGGTATGCATTCGCTTGTGGGCTTGGATGTTATACCATGGCCTAGGAAAGCATTAAGAATCATACAGATTGGAATGATTTGTTGGAGCCTGTGGAATCGACGAAATAAATGGGTTTGGGAGAGGACGACCGGATCTGTTTTTGGAGTAAAGACTATAGTTGGGAACTTTTTAACGGACTAGAGAGAGGCTAGAATTGCAGATATTAAGAGTAATTAGGAGGGAGAATGTAGAAGGCGATGTTGCAAGCCACCGTAGGGATAGGTGAAGATAAACCTTGATGCTGGTATTTCACAGGACGGTTGCACTGATACAGGAAATATCATGCGTGACGGTTAAGGGAATTTTCTCTGATGGCAACCTAGGAAAGCTGAAGCCATAAGCTTGATAGAGGTGTTGTCCTGGGCAAAATTGGTAGATATACATTATTGTATCTTTGAAACTGATTCAAAGGTCCTCTAAGTAGCATGCAAAGAACAGCAAAGGGGGTGTATTCTGATATTATTGTGTCGAATTGTATTCATTTGTTAAAGCACATTGATCACGTGTTAGTTGAATTCGTTTATAGGTGTGCGAATAGTGTAACGCATATGTTAGCAAAATCTGCACTTTCTAAGCCAATCTGGGGGGAGTGGAATGTTACTCCGCCTGATTTTATTCATCATGTACTTGAGATTGATATTGATTAAATAATAATCTAAATACGCTTATTTTTTTTTAAAAAAAGAGTTTTTATTTTAGGGGTTACTTTTCCTGAGTTTACCTTAGGTAAGAATCCTGAGGTTATAAGTAGGGCTGAGCATTCGGTTCGGTTAATCGAATACCGAACTGAAATAACCGAAATAATTCGGTTCGGTTAACCGAACCGAAATATTTCGGTTTTAATTCGGTTATGGTATTTTCAGTTATTCGGTTATTTCGGTTTTTTAACCGAAATTACCGAATTAACCGAAATATATAATAAAATATTTATATTAATATTATCTCTTCTTATTTCTTAATTCCTTTATCAGTATTTTATATGTATAATAATAATATTTATATTTTATATGTAAAATAATAATTTTTTATATGTAAACTAATAATTTTTTATATGTAAAATAATAATATTTATATTTTATATGTAAAATAATAATTTTTCTATTTTTGTATTTAATATGTAAAATAACATATATATATATATATATATATATATATAATTCGGTTATTTCGGTAAAATAACCGAAATAACCGAAATAAATATTTCGGTTCGGTTACCGAACCGAAATATTTCGGTTCCTTATTCGGTTATAATATTTGGCCTTATTCGGTATTTCGGTTATTTCGGTATTCGGTAATTCGGTTCGGTTATAACCGAATAATCAGCCATAGGTATAAGAAAAATAATATAAATATAGGGTTATTTTTGTAAATATAGGGGGGCATGTTCAATTATTACAAAATTTCCATTAAAAAATTGTATAAAAAAATAGCATTATCTCAGATAAGTTTCCTTATTTTAAAAGTTTTTTTAGTTCACATTAAGAAATTTAAAACTTTGTTTTGTAGAAATCAACATGTTGTAAACTTGTTTAGTTTACATCCATATGAAAATTAGGAGTAAAAACAACAAAATTAACATTGAACTCATTAAGAATTAATTACTCAACAGTGGAGTTCAGTTCTACAATTTCACAGCCATAGAAATACTTTTTGTATTAACATTGGGGGAGGTGTTAATCCATGTGTCAATTTCTTATTTTGTTGTTTCCGCAGATGTACGAAATTTTGTAGGACTTCCTACCAAACACGTCATGTTTATTCCTTTTTCTAATTATCAAAAACTTTGCAAGTTATCCGTGCTTTACGCGGTTTATAAGTTTTCATTTTAAATATATTAAAAATAGATGATGATACTTTATTATTCTAAAAATTGATTGGTCTCTTTTAAATTTTTCAAAACAATTTACATGAATTATAATTTTGAAAATACTCTCTTTATATATTTAAAATTTTCATAATCTCAAAAATATCATAAACATAAAAAAAAGAAATTATAATACAGACGTAGTCTTTACGATCAAAAGTTATAAATATTATATATATAAACACTTTTTAAAGCCGACACCCCTCTCATAACATATATGTTCAATAGCAGTGTAGAAATTTATTTAATTGGAATATTAATTTATTTCGACATAATATAATGAACAACGGGTGTATAACGTTTTTATCGATTTAATCTACCGATAAAATTGGGTTTTTTCAATTTAATCGGTTTGGTAATAACCCATGTGTAATTTATTCATGTGTAAAAATTAAAAACTATTTGTATTATTTTTATGAAAGATCTTAAAGGAAGATTTATATACTTCTAATTTATTACGATTTCCATAATCACCAATAATAAAGATTGCTTGAAAAGTTAAGGATCGTCTGTGCTACAATTGTCCGAAAAAAAATTAGAGTGATATTCGATAGGGATTAAAAATGTACACAATATAAACAATTTTTAGTCGTCATTTTACCTAAAAATAAACTTAATTATATATGTAATTAATATTTAATATTAAATTATTAATTAAAATGTTCAAATAAAGTTTTATAATTTTTTAATTAAATAAAATACAATAAATTTAAAACATATTTATTAGGTATAATTAATGACTAATTAATATGCCATTAAGCGGTTACTTAATGCAAGAAAAAAATTTAATAAAAAAATAAAAAAAGTGAGAATTCAAGAATGCTTCTAACGTGTTTCTGATCAACACGCATTATAATATATTCTTAAAAATATCATAAACATAAAAAATATAAATTATGATAAAAACGTAGTCTTTATGATCAAAAGTTATAATATTATATATAGAAATACTTTTTAAAGCCGACGCCCCTCACATAACATACATGTTCAATAGTAGTGTAAGAATATATTTAATTGGAATATTAATTTATTTCGACATAATATAATGAACAAAGGGTGTATAACTTTTTTATCAATTTAATCTATCGATAAAATTGGGTTTTTTGAATTTAATCAGCTTGGTCATAACCCATGTGTAATATTTTCATGTGTAAAAATAAAAATTATTTGTATTATTTTTATTACAGGTGTTAAGGAAAGATTTATATACTTCTAATTTATTAAGATTTACATAATCACCAATAATAAAGATTGCTTGAAAAGTTAAGAATCGTCTGTACTACAATTGTACGAAAAGAAATTAGAGTGATATTCGAGAGGGAATAAAAAAGGACGCAATGTAAACAATTTGTAGTCGTCATTTTACCTAAAAATAAACTTAATTATAGATGTTATTATTATTTAATATTAAAATATTAATTGTAATGCTTAAATAAAGTTTTATAATTTTTTAAATATATAAAATAAAATAAATTTAATACATATTTATTTGGTATAATTAATGACTAATTAATATGCGATTAAACTGCTACGTAATGCAAGAAAACATTTAATAAAAAAAATCAAAAAAGTGAGAATTCAAGAAAAATATCTTAAACGCTTCTGGTGCATTTCTAATCTTCAGACATTATAATATACTAGCTTATAACCCGTGCTATGCACGGATTTTTTTTTTATATGTATTAAATTTTATTTATGTTACAATTATATTTTTAGATGATCATTATTTACAATATTTTATTTAAATTTTAATTTACATAGTTTAACATAAATGTAATTAATGATATGCATGGTTTAAAACTTATAGTATAAAATTTTAAAATAAGTATGTCGTTGCTGGAATTCGAACCTTGAAATTTTAGTAAATTAATTTAATCATATAATATATCTAATCACTTAATCTAACGGTTCTGTTTTTTTTACTAAAAATCTAATTGTCATTATTTGTAGTATACGTATTTCTGTTATATTTTGTTAGTGATTAAAAGATATGATGTGATATTTTTTGGTATATATTAATTATTGCAAGATTTTTTCTTAAATTAAAAGTTAACGTGTTTTAATTAGAAAACAAATATTATTGATTGGAAGATATGATTTTTTAGGTATTAATAAAAAGTAATATCATCGATAAAAAGTAAATATTTTTTAATTAAAACGGCAATCGATTAATTATCATTAATCGTATTATTTTATTATTTATTTTAATAATTACGATGATCTTGCCGAAAACCAAATCGACAAACTTTCAAAACCCATGCGATGCACAAGTTTCTTTTATTATGTTATAAATTTTATTTAATATTACAATTATGTTTTTATATAATCAGCATTTTTAATAATTTTTTTAATTTTAATTTAATATAATTTAATATACTCATGTTTACTATTTAATATTACAATTATGTTTTTATATAATCATCATTTTTAATAATTTTTTAATTTGAATTTAATATAATTTAATATTCTCATATTTACAGATTATACTAATGTTTCCTTATTATAACAACGTATACGGATTTTTAAAATATTTTATTAATAATTGAAAAAGTAGGGTGTGAAATTTTCGGGTATATAATAATGATTAAAAGATTAGTTTAAATGAAAAAGGTAACGTATTCAAATTGGAAAGAAATATCAATGATTAGAAGATATGATACTGTTATGCCATATTTTTGGCATGTCTAATAATCTCCCAAATTTCTAATATCTATTAGTTATTAATTCAGATTAATAATTATTACTTAACCGCTAAGTTTTATCCTCTCTCGGAAATAAGGAAAGAATCAATCTTAATCAACGAATAACGGAAAAAATCTCCAAACGATATTCTTCAAATCAGGAAGATATCGCAACGTCAAGATTAAATCAGATAAAATCAGTAATTACCACATTAACAAAGTTTATCCCTAAAGTCTCTTAGGGATAGACACAATTACGCAGAACTACGTGGGCTTGATCCAATATAAATTGGTACGTAGGCATCTTGGCAGAAGATATGACCGATACACGAGACAAATCGAGACACCTACCGAGTCCAGCCCCTCTCTTTTTTACAAACCCTAAATTCCTA
Organism: Saposhnikovia divaricata; assembly: GCA_036435485.1. NCBI lineage: Eukaryota > Viridiplantae > Streptophyta > Magnoliopsida > Apiales > Apiaceae > Saposhnikovia > Saposhnikovia divaricata. The sequence goes on along the minus strand of CM071597.1, from coordinate 56,397,540 downwards.
AAACAACCATATTCATATACAATCGCTCTACAATTCCAGCACCCCTCCGATTTCGTGTTGTTACGAAATTCCTCCAACAACAGATACGATTGATGTTTTTAGGTGTTTATAAAAAGTAAAATCTTCAACTGAAAGTATATGTGAAAAAGGTGGTTGACTAATTACCATTAATTATATTATGTTATTATTTATTTTAGGTGTTCTAATAGTATAGATATCGTATATATTTTCTTTATAATGAAGGATAAATAAATAAATTAACGAAATACCAAAAAAATGGTACCAAAAAACTTGTACCAAAACTTTTATTATTTAGGCTTTATATCATTTTTAATAATTTTTTAATTTTAATTTAATATAATTTAATATACTCATGTTTATTATTTACTATTTAATATTACAATAATGTTTTTATATAATCATCATTTTTAATAATTTTTTAATTTTAATTTAATATAATTTTATATACTCATGTTTACGGATTATTCTAATTTTTCCTTATTTTAAACAATGTATACAAATTTTTAATGTATTTTATTAATAAATGAAAAGTATGGTATGATATATTCAGGTATATATTAATGATTGTAAGATTAGTTTTAAATCAAAAAGGTAACGTGTTTTAATTGGAAAGAAATATTAATGATTGGAAGATATGATACGATTAATATTTTTAAGTGTTTATAAAAGATAATATCTTCAACTGAAAGTAAATGTGAAAATGGCAGTCGACTAATTACCATTATTTATATTTTGTTATTATTTATTTTAGGTGTTTTAATAGTATAGATATAAGTAAATTCACGAAGTACCAAAAAACTGGTACCAAATTTTTTAATGTTTCGACTTTTATATATTTTTAATAATTTTTTTAATTTTATTTTAATATAATTTAATATACTCATGTTTACTATTTAATATTAAAATTATGTTTTTATATAATCACCATTTTTAATAATTTTTTAATTTTAATATAATTTAATATACTGTTGTTTACGTATCATACTAATGTTTCCTTATAATAAACAACGTATACGGATTTTTAACATATTTTACTAATAATTAAAAAGTATGGTGTGATATTTTCGGTTATATATTAATGATTATAAGATTAGTTTTAAATCAAAATGGTAACGTGTTTTAATTGGAAAGAAATATTAATGATTGGAAGATATGATACGACTGATATCTTTAGGTGTTTATAAAAGGTAATATCTTCAACTGATAGTAAATGTGAAAAAGGCAGTCGACTAATTACAATTAATTATATTATGTTAGGAGTATTATTTATTTTAGGTGTTTTAATAGTATAGATATCGTATATATTTTCTTTATAATGAAGGGTAAATAAGTAAATTCACGAAGTACCAAAAAACTGGTACCAAAAAATATGTACCAAAACTTTTAGTGTTTCGACTTTTATATAATAGTATAGATATAGATACTTCTAATTTATGACGATTTACATAATCACAAATTTTAAGGATTGCTTGAAAAGTTAATGGTCGTTTGTACTACAATTGTCCGAAAAGAAATTAGAATGCTATTCGGTAGGGAATAAAATATAATATTTTAAAAAAAAATGAATACATTTACGTTATATTATAATATGAATATTAAATTTTAATAATTAAATAATCTTATCTAATGAATCAATTTCTTGTTAAACACGATTCTTTTGATTGAGCCACTCTCTCGTTAAAATTGAAATCGCAACTTTAACATATATTATAAAGATTTATATAATAATTTTTATCCATAAAATCGAACCGTAAAAATAATAAAAAAAATATATGACTTCAATATCAAATTCGAACTCTTATTCTCTATAAAATTTGAACAATATTTTCTACTGAGCCGTCTTCCCGTTAAATAAGTATCGAGCCGCTCTCATTTGTAACCGAAATTCTAACTTCATTATATAAAGAGAGTAAATTCCAATTTTTATATTCTTTAAACTTTATAGTGTTAATGGAGTTTTAAAAGAATAAAATACATCTTATATTTTCTGTATATTATAGATATTCTTATATTTATTTACAGCTTCCGCATAGGAATGTCTTTCTGTTATGTTAACATATCCAAAAAAATAAATACGAAGACTTTTCGTTACGGGAATAATATTAAAATTATGGATATATTTTTCTAATTCAAGCATAATTAACATGTATAAAAAAGTTAAAATAAAGGGGGACTTCTAGGAAAAAAGGTATATAGTTTTAAAAAGTCGTTTGTATCGGTAGATTAAATCGATAAAAAAGTTATACGCCCATTGTTCATTATATTGTGTCGAAATAAATTAATATTCCAATTAAATAAATTCTTACACTACTATTGAACATGTATGTTATTGACAGGGGCGTCGGCTTTCTAAATAAATACACTCGGAACCGAAAAATTTTATTCATTAAACGAGATTATTCATTTATCGAAGTCAAAAATACACTGTATCTATTATGTCGGGACCCAAAAAAATTATTCATTTTATGAGGTTATTCGTTAATCGAATAATCATTTATCGAGGTTCTACTGTAATATTTATAACTTTTTATCGTAAAGACTAAGTTTGTATTATAATTGCTATTTTTTATGTTTATGATATTTTTGAGATTATTAAAATTTTAGATATATAATAAGAGTATTTTCAAACTTATAATTCATGTAAATTGTTTTGAATTTTTAAGAGACCAATCAATTTTTAAAAAAATTAATTATGCACATACAAAGTCCGTAATCTATACCTTTTTGGGTACACTTACAAATTTGTAATTCAACGTCACACAGCCAAAACAATGATAATGAAAAAGAACAAGGAATCACCTGAATCAAGAAAGCAAAAGCGTTTTTTCGCTGATCACCTTGAAGCTGAATAAACTTCACATAAAGCAACATAAAGAAATAAGCCAAATCGATAAGGTAGAGTGCATTTCATGAGGAGCATTTAGTCAGTAGAAACAATAAGCACCTGGCCAAGTTCAGGATAGATGAATTTTTTTTTACTTTATAATAGTAAAAATTTAATAATATCTAATTTTGTAATTATTTAAAATTAATAAGTATTAGAAAGGGAAAACCACCTACAACTTAGGCTTCTCAACTCGATTGACCCAATGAGGTATCCTTAAACAAAAAATCAAAACCAATTCTAGCTTTAATTTTTCTTAGGGATCTTTGCAGTATTCTTTGCTACAATTTAATACTTAGAACCATGTCGGTTGCCCCTGATGATCTTTCCCTGCCGCGCTCACGATCCTTCACAGCAGCAAGGGAGGATGAAAATGTAACAACTAAGTTTACAGATAAGGCTAAGGGAAATAACTAACAATTATTAGAAGAAAACAAACAAGTACGGCTAAGAAAATTAATAAGAGAATACTGATAATTCCATTCATAATGATTCACGTACAAGTGCATGCTATATATAGCCAGACATAACGGTATGATGTGACTCATCCAGCCCAAATACATAAAGCCCACAAAACTATCTCACTAAGTCCACTACTGAATTACTTAGACTACATCATGGATTACTCAAATAAGTACTGCGCGCCACACTAACTCATCATTAATTCGTGACAATTCCCTCCCCTTAATTTGATCCTTGTCCCCAAGGATCGAACTTAGGGAATTTCTTGTGTATCTCCTCCCAGAATTCCCAAGTAGCCTCATCCTTCTCACCATTGTTCCACTGAATTAAGACCATAGTGGCAGGGGCATTTCCCCTTTTTACCAAGCGTCTATCCAACACAGCCACTGGTTCTACCTGCAATTCACCCTCATCACCCACTCCTGGCAGTTCTGTCTGTATGGTCTTACCCTTTCCCACTCTCTTCTTCAGCTGTGAAACATGGAACACGTCGTGTATCTTAGAGCCAGGGGGAAGAGCAATCTGGTAAGCCACATTTCCTAATTTTTTGATCACCTTGTATGGTCCAAAGAATTTTGCTGATAACTTCTGATTGCGTCTCAATGCCACTGAAGCTTGTCTATAAGGCTGTAATTTCAGGAACACTTCATCGCCCACTACAAACTGTCTGTCCACCCTCTTTTTATTAGCATACCACTGCATTCTTTCTTGTGCTTTGAGTAGATTCTCCTTTAGTAGCTGTTGTAGTTTAGTTCTGTCTTGGACAAACTTCTTAACCCCAGGGTTGGTTAGACCTGTTGACTGATAGTGTAAAGAAGGAGGATCTTGGTTATATAGTGCCTTGTACGGAGACATTCCAATCGCAGAGTGATGGCATGTGTTATACCAAAGCTCTGCCATTGGCAACCAATGACTCCACTGGTTAGGTTTTTGCCCTGCTACACACCTTAAATACATCTCGAGACATTGATTGACCCTTTCCGTCTGGCCGTCCGTTTGAGGATGGTAGGCAGTACTTAAGTTTATTTGCGTTCCCATAGCTTTAAATAGCTCCTTCCAGAAGGTACTGACAAAAATAGCATCCCTATCAGAAATGATGGTCTTTGGTGCTCCGTGCAATTTGACCACATTGTCCAGGACTCTTTGAGCAACCACTTGAGCCGTGTAGGGGTGATTTAGAGCCACAAAATGACTATACTTCGTTAGTTTGTCAACTACCACCAAGATAACCTCATGCCCTTTTGACTTGGGCAAGCCTTCAATGAAATCAAGTGAGATAGTCTCCCAAGCACTGTTAGGTATGGGTAGAGGTTGCAGAAGACCAGGAGATGCATTGTGCTCAGGTTTGCACCTCTGGCATGTGTCACAAGCCTTAACAAACTCCTGTACATCCACCTTGAGGTTTGGCCAATAGAATCTTTCTTGTATCCTCTTAGTGGTGACAGTAATTCCTGAATGGCCTCCTTCTGGGCTACTGTGTGAGTTTTCAATTATCTTACTTCTCAGTTTATTTCCAGTTCCCACATACCAACTGCCATCCTTCATTAAATCACCATCCACCAGTTTAAAACCATTTTCATCCGTCCCCTTTACCATCAAGTTTGTCTTCATTTGCTGTGCCCAATCATCACTATCACAACTCTCTTGCAGTTCTTTTTTCCACAAGGGAACAGTGGTGTAGATGGCCTGACATTGTGAAGGCTCTTCATAGCATCTTGATAGGGCATCTGCTACCAAGTTATCCTTGCCCTTCTTATATTCTACCACATAATCATATCCTAGTAATTTGGATAACCATTTATGTTGTAGCAAGGTTGTCAATTTTTGCTCCATGAGATGTTTAAGTGCTTCATGATCAGTTTTAATAACAAACTTATGTCCTAGCAGATAGTATCTCCATTTTTGAACAGCCATGATTACTGCCATAAGCTCCTTCTCATAAGTAGACAATCCACAGTGTCTTGCAGCCAATACTTTACTGAGAAAAGCTATTGGTTTACCCTCTTGCATGAGAACAGCTCCTACTCCATTTTGGCATGCATCAGTTTCCAAGACAAAAGGTTTTGTGAAATCAGGCATTGCAAGGACTGGTGTGGTGGCCATTGCAGACTTAAGTTGGTTGAAAGCCACCTCTGCTTCCTCACTCCATTTGAAAGCACCTTTCTTCAGTAGCTGTGTAAGTGGTTTACTGATCAGACCATAATGTGCCACAAATCTCCTGTAGTATCCAGTCAGCCCTAAGAATCCCCTTAATGCCTTTAAGTTTTTAGGGGCTGGCCAATCCTCCATTGCTCTGATTTTTTCTTTATCAGCTTCAACTCCCTTGCTTGAGATGACATGACCAAGGTATTCTATAGTATGTTGGACAAACTCACATTTGGATTTCTTCACAAATAGGCAGTGCTTCCTCAGCAGCTCTAACACCACCCTTAAATGTTGGAGGTGCAGGTCCATATTTGGGCTATATATTAGAATATCATCAAAAAACACCAAAACAAAGTCTCTGATCTGCTCCACAAACACCTCATTCATTAAGCTCTGAAAAGTTGCAGGGGCATTGGTTAAGCCAAAAGGCATAACCATAAACTCATAATGCCCTTGGTGTGTTCTAAATGCTGTTTTTGGAATATCATCAGGATGCACTCTTATTTGATGATACCCACTTCTGAGATCCAATTTGGTAAAGACTGAGCTCCCCTTTAATTCTGATAACAGTTCCTCAATAACAGGTATAGGGAATTGATTTTTGATAGTAATGGCATTGAGTGCCCTGTAATCAACACACAACCTCCATGACTTGTCTTTTTTCTTCACTAGTAGCACAGGTGAAGCATAGGGTGAACTGCTATGCCTTACAATCCCACTTTCCAACATTTCCTTGACAATTTTTTCTATCTTTGTTTTGTGAAAATATGGGCACTTATAAGGGTTTGAATTGACTGGTGAACTGTCTGGTTTAAGGGGTATTTTGTGGTCATGAGAACGGGGTGGTGGGAGTCCCTTAGGTTCTGAGAAGACATCAGCAAATTCAGTAATAAGGTTGTCGACCTCCCTTTCAACTGCAAGTGGCTTGATCTCTGCACTGACTGCCATCACTTGTATCAAGAAGCAGCTATCACCCTTATTCACCCAGTTCTGAGACTTCCTTTCTGGCAGTATATCCACCTTAGAGTTGACTTGGGCCTGTTTTAACACTACCCTCTTCCCCTTCCATACCACATTTATACTATTGGACTTGAAATCAAAAACTACTGGACTGACCAGTTTCATCCATTCTATACCCAAAATGACATCATAGCCACCAATTGGTAATATCAACATACTGGCCTTGAACTCTTCTCCAGCCATACTCCAAGAAAATTCTGGGACTACTTGAGTACAAATGAGTTTAGCTCCACTAGCTACAATAACTGTCACTGGGTTGCAGGGTTGATACTTCAAGCCCAAGCATCTTGCTGTGCTGGCTGACACAAAGTTATGTGTTGAACCACTATCAATTAGCATGCTCATCTTTTTGTTACTACTTTCCCCAACCAAAGACAGGGTGTGAAGCCCTTCTGTGCCAGTAATAGCATGGATAGACACCTCAGAGCCAGTGTTAGACACTTCTTCACTGTCTTCATGTTCCTCCCATATGATAGATAATTCCCCTTTATCTGTTGGCAACTCAGTGTCACTTTCTTCCTCTGTGGTTAGCATGAATAGCTGTTTATTTCTGCAATTGTGCCCAGGAGTGTACTTTTCGTCACAATGTATACACAATCCCTTACTCATCCTATCCTTGAAGTCTCCATAAGACAGTCTTCTAACTGCCTTGTTTTCCCCTTTTGCTTGACTTTTATTCTTATCTGGCATATTGTAGGACTCTCTCCTCTGCACAAAGCTAGTAGTAGTAGCCTTTGTAGGCACCTTAGTTCTTTTTTCCATGGACTCAATAACTACTTCTTGGGCTCTGGCTTTTTCCCTAGCATCTCTGAGAGAGCTTGGTTTGTGCAGGTATAGAGTACTGGCTATTTCATCTTTCAAGCCACTAAGAAAGCTATTAACAAAGTAGAGTTCACTTAAGTTAGGATTCTGCACCATGACATGCTTCTTTAACTCTTCGAATTGAGTGATATACTCATCTACCTTCCCCTTCTGAGTTAACTTATTGAACTGACCTTCCAGGTTCTCATATCCTCCTCTAGTGAACCTGTGGCATACCAACCTAGCAAAATCCACCCATGACAGGTCCTGGTATTCTAACTGCAGTGACTGATACCAAGTATCAGCCTCCCCATCTAGATGTAAGGCAGCATAAACAACCTTTTGCCTGTTGTCAAGAGAGGGGTTCAACTGAAAAAACTTATCACATTTAGAGACCCACCCTCTAGGGTCCTTACCCTCAAACCTTGGGAAATCGATCTTGGGAAACTTGTATGGCACAAACTGGTGGTTATCCCTGTTATAAGCTTGGTAAGGGTACTGCTGTTGATATGGGGGTGTGGGATGTGCCTGATATGTTTGATTGTAATTAGGGTTTGGGATGAATGGAGGTGCCATATGATTAGGCAAAGGGTGGTTCTGAGCCAAAAACTGGGGGTTTTGTTGTGGCTAAAGAGGGGGTATAAGTTGAGGGTTTGACTGAAAAACAGGCACGGGTTGTGAAGAAGGGGTCATCTGTGGGTATGGTGGCATCTCACCATAGGTAGGTAGTGAAGATAAGTATTGTTGTAACAAGGGTGGTAGATTCATATTTTGTGTGACCATAGGAACAGTTTGATTAACCATAAAATGAGGGTTTAAAGGAGGGTTTTGGGGTACCTTTAATGGCTGCGGAAAGTTCTGGCTATTCACAGATCTGTGGAGATCTAGAGGTGCAGAGGTGACTCCAACACTGCTCTGTCCTCCCCTATTGAACCCCATATCTTCACCCTGGTCACCATAAGTAGCAAAATGTGTTGGTGTTGATGGGTTAAACCCAGGTGGATACCCAGTGTTCTTTGCAGGGATTTGCTTCAAGATCTGCGTTGATGAACCCATATCTGTTGAGTCAGTCTGTTTACCCTTGCCACTATTCCTCTTGAATTGATCCATCAATTCATCAAATCTCCTGTTACTGTCCATATTAGCGGCTGTAAGTTGATGCATTTGTTTGCGTATTTCTTCCATGGAGTCAGCTGTACGCTGCTGATCTTCTTCCAAAAGCAGCTGCATCTGCTCAAATTTATTCTCCAATGAAGAAATCTGATCTGCCATGGCCCAAGGGTGGCTCTGATACCAATTTGTAACAACTAAGTTTACAGATAAGGCTAAGGGAAATAACTAACAATTATTAGAAGAAAACAAACAAGTACGGCTAAGAAAATTAATAAGAGAATACTGATAATTCCATTCATAATGATTCACGTACAAGTGCATGCTATATATAGCCAGACATAACGGTATGATGTGACTCATCCAGCCCAAATACATAAAGCCCACAAAACTATCTCACTAAGCCCACTACTGAATTACTTAGACTACATCATGGATTACTCAAATAAGTACTGCGCGTCACACTAACTCATCATTAATTCGTGACAGAAAATAGATGTTGTTTTCGCTTCCTAGGCTTTCTAGTAGTTACATTCTCTCTCGTTTTTCTTCTGAACTTTATTTTGAATATGGTAGGTGAAAAGAACATATACGCCGAGGTTCCAACTATTGAAATCAACTCGATTACAGTTTCCAACTTCAACCTCTCAAATCCTATTTCTGCGCATTGGAACATCAACATGACATGTATAGTACTGATTCATCGTTCGAGTTTTCGGACAGCGCAGTATCAATTCTTCACAAAAGCAAAGAGGAAGCGCTTTGGATGACTAGGCTCAAACGGTTCGATATGAGGCCTAAAAACACTACCGTTCACTTTGCACTAGACTTTGGGGGATTAGTAGATGTAAACGATACGACTGTAAAAGCGATTGGAGACAAAATCACGAATAACCGTGGAGCAGTTGAATTGATTGTTCAGTTTGAGGCTGATCATTCGAGAAGCAGGAATATAAGTTGGGTAAAGAAGTTTTTTATGAATTATGCAACCATGGTCAATCATCTGTTAATCAGCTGTGATGTATTGTTGCTTTTCGGATCTCCGGATAAGACACGGGCATCTATGTTGATGATTGATAATCCAACGTGCATGGTAGTTGATCCTTCATGTTTGCAAGAGGGTACATGTTAGTTGATCCTTCATGTTTGCAAGAATAAGTTGCAAAAGTACTAATGACTCTATTAGATATCTGTGATAATTGGTCGTTATATCCTTCATTTACAACTACGTTTTAGTATTATGCTATCGTAATATTAGGATTCAAATCTTTTTGATCAATACAATATTAGTTTATGCATACTTTGGAGTTTATACCTTTCACAAGAATCCTAACATGACAGACTAGTACATAGGCTAACATCCCTCTAAATAACTAGTGTAATTAGCTCCAGTATTGTGCAAACAAGCCATTCATTTTTATTTTATACAAATCTAAACTAATCCTTAAATTTTGTGTAAAATGCCCCCTTGCAGTTTCATTACCATATAACATATATATGATTAAATCAACCAGGACCATCTCATTATCATTAATTATATGGCATATTACAGTGTCATATATTGCATTATATATTACAAGGAGGAACTGATGATGGAAGAGGCTAGGATTGTTGTCTGCACCTTAGTATCCCCGTAGAAAATTGCCTGCAAATCTGCAATACTGGTTTGTAGTTTTGCATAAAAGAATTTCAAAGATTCAATCAGAATATTAGATAGCAACTCTTTCTCATTATCCTCTCATCGTTGATGCTGCTTCTATGGTATATTCTTTCCTTTTATTTTATTATTGGTCACTTCTTAGGCTACGATGCAATTATAATTTATAATGAGGGCGATTCAATTTTTATATGTACTTGTTGAACGTTATAATGTTTTGGGTGTTGTTCACATGTTTTTTGACTGTTTAGGGATGCTGATTAGTGTTTTATATTTGTTGTATTTGGGGTTGGGGATGGGTTTTTCTTGTTGAATCAAGTTGTAGTAATGTGATTGCAAGTTTTATCGTTTGTGGGTATGAGTTTTGAATTTGGATTGTTATGCCTTTCAACATTCGTTTGCCATGATTGATTATACATGTATTACTATGGGCTAGTGTGTGCAAACTGTGTATGCTTGTGGAGTTGTGCCATTGGGTATCGGCAGTCGGTATGTTCAGAAATAATTGGTACGATGAATCTCAATACTATTTTGTTTGATTTTACGTTTGCACAGAACAGCGATTTTATTAATTTTGTGATAAAATATGTATGCATGATTAATTGGTACGAACTCGTTTTAATTGTGTTAGCTCCAGTTTTGGAAAGTGGTAATTAGTTAATTAATTCTTTGGGTTACCAATTTGATATCGCTTAAGTATCAATTTTGTCTCTATTAAAGGAATTGAGTTTGTATTTGAAATTTTCTATTTTTTTGGACGTGTGCTTGATTAATGGATAGTTTTAAGTCTTTAAAGTGCATTTATGTGGGTTGATTATGCATTTATTGGTGGTTGACAAATTAAATTTGTTATATTTTTTTATTGATAATTTAGGGAGTCTTTTAAGAATTTAATTGGTAAATAGTTGAGAATATGGAATTATATCCTTAGTTAAAATTACAATATATCTTTTAAATTTTATTAAATTATCATTTTTGTTATAATTATATACATATTGTTAGTCGAGAGTTTAATGATTTGGTTATAATGTGGTAACTGAAATTTCGTTATTATATGCCTTAAATGTGATTGACTGATTTTTAGGTATTAATTTAGGTTTTCAATTTGTTTAACTGGATTGTAATTACTTTTGTAATTAAATGTTTTAAAGTTGAATTTTCTTGTAATAATTGATTATTAACATATTCACTGCTAATTATGCCTTGTTTAATGGCTATTTTGTACCATTTATGGGTGATCAAAAATGATGACGTATATTTTTGGTCTTGTTGAATTTTCCATAAATAGGTATTTTTAATTTTCCTTAAATAGTTGATATAGTCAATTACTACATTATTATCGCGTGTTTTGTTATGAATAGGAACATAGTAATTTCCTTTTTTTTCCGTAAGTGCCTTGTTAATTAGTTATTAATGCTTTAGTTCTTTATTAGTAATACTTTCCTCTAATATAATTAGACACACTTTTTTCCTTCTTGCTTAATTCTTAAATTCAAAATTTAAATTTTCCTGAATAAATATTTCCACTTTTTATGTTGCATGCATTTATTAATCAAGTTTTTGTACTTTTTATGATATTAATTAAGTTTTGTGCCATTTATGGGTAGTAATCAAGTTTTGTACCATTTATCGGTGGCCATGATTGATGGCGTATATTTTGGACCTGTAGGAGGCAATTGTGCCATTTTGTTGGCTTGTATAGTCATTTTAGATGACTTTATAGTAGATCTTGTATGAGAAATTGATATTTTATATGTCTAACCATAGGGGATCCCTTTGGTTAGATATATAAAACTGTTCAACTTCATTATGTATACTGAGTATAATAATTTTTTAATGTATATGCGATTAATGGTTTTTTGACATAGTTTTATCTGTTGTGTTTATATTTTCAGTTTCCGTGGGTGGAAGAAGTGTAAAGAGAAGATGGATAATGGCAGAATTTTGGATTTTAGGGGAATCAACAAGATACCTATTTTGGTGGGAAGAAGTGTGAGAAGATGGATGAAGGCGGGTTTTATGATTTACCATGGTGGAAGAGTCAAGCTGAAGAATCAAGAAGTTTATATTCTTTTGATTTATAGGCTTTTGTAAAATGATGTACTTATTTATTTTAGTAGGGCACTCTTTTTTTCCGCTTGAATTTTTTTCCCATAGGATTTTGCTCTTGTGGAATTTTTTAACGAGACCTTTTTTGGTGGATATAAAGGTGATATTATCTAACTTTCGGGGGAATCTCTTTCTATTGGATCGTTAGATCCATAGATTGGTTAAGCATACCTTTCGGCTAGATAATGAGCTTTTATTATCTCTTCAGATGTATCATCTGTTTCTTTTCATGAATGAAATATATCATTCCCCACAAAAAAAAACTCGATTGACCCATTCCCAATGAAGTAAACCCGTCCCGTTTAAATGTAGAGTGACCAATAACGATATTTATATTTTTATCCCGTTTAAATATGGGGTATGTATGATATTTGGATGATTTCTGCGGTCAAAATTTGTTCCGTCTAATATTAATTATATTTTTATATTACAATAAATTATATTTTATTTCTTAAAATATTATATGTATAAAAAATGTTATAACCCGTAACTCGTAAGTTACTTATAACAATTTTATATCTATTATTATATCTAATATAATGTATATTATATAATATATTTTTAAATTATTTATGCATTTGTTTTAATGTTATCTACTATAATGAAATATTATTATTTTTCATTTTTCTAAAATAAATCATTAATTATTGAGACGATAAAAAAAACAGAAAGGGACAGGAATTATCTTGGCTCGTGTTCCACGAATAGGAGACAAATGAATAGGAGACGAATGAATTTTTAGCAGGACGAGTACAGAAATGATGATCTCCATCCGGGGTGTAATTTAAACCGAGCCAGTTCGAACTCGACTCGAAAAACTCAACTCGACTCAGCTCGAACTCGTTATCGAGCTCGAGTTCGAACACATTTTCGGGGTCGATAAAAAACTCGAGTAGAGCCGAGTTTTTTTTGAGCTCGACTCGATAAACTCGAACTCGACTCGGCTCGAACTCGATTAATTTTTTTTAACTTTTTTAAAAATAGTAATGTGTTTATTATTCTATGTGTCATCTCTTAACTATTTATGACAATTACTTTTAAAACTTAACTTGATATTTTTTCATATATTATGTGCAATATTATGTTCTTATCACATTATAATATTAAAAAATTATTTGCATTCTTACACGCAGACGTAATGATTAGTAACTCGAATCAAAGAGTTTTTACATGCACAACTTTTAAAATTCAATTATTATTATAAATTGTTATTAAAGTACCAAAATATATCTGATATCACGATTAGTTTATACTACTTCGATTGATCTTTTGATCGATCCTCAGCTGTCAGCGATCAAGTTCGATTTCTAAATTTTTCTTCCATATATTTTTGTTGGTACAATTATAAACTATAACAAGAAGATAGTAATATCATAAACTTGTTGTATGCAATATTTCTATTAAATTATAAATAAAATTTATAAAACTACTATTGACTCTCGGTGGAGGGTGCCTATTTGCATATTTTGAAGAACTAAAACATATATGAGCTCACAATCAAAAAATGTTTCACATTTTATTATTCTTATTATCATCGATTACTACTTAAGATGCTTGGATAGTTAGATGCATAATTTGTAATAAAGATAGAATTTATCCGTAAATATATATGAATAGAATAAACTAAAAGTTTACTTAATTGATTGAAAAAGTTGATTATCGAAATCATAAAATGTAAAATTTCGAAAGTTTATTGTCACTTGGAATTGGGAAAAAAAATTAGGTTAAACTTGAAAAGAAAATAATATAAACAAATATCTTTCATGGAATTTAAGCCAAAACTCGACAAGAACCCGATAAAGTCGAAAACTCGATAAGAACCCGACAAACTCGAAAACTCGGTAAAAACTCCATAAGCTCGAAAACTCGATAAAAGCTCGAAAACTCGTTTAAAAACTTGATAAACTCGGTTAAAAACTCGATAAGCTCGAAAGCTCAATAACAGCTCGAACTCGACTCGTATAGTAAACGAGTCAAGTTCGAACACAAATTCCAGACTCGATAAAAAAGGTCGAACTTGAAAGAAAAAGCTCGAACTCGACTCGACTCGAATTACACCCTCCATCTGATCCCATTGACAGCCCTACTACCGCTTCATCGAATCCATGATATCAAATATTTTTTTCACATTCTCTATAAATTGTAAGCGATAAAAAAGTACTCCCTCCGTCCCACTGGGCTATTAACAATTGGGGATGGGAACGTGGCACGCATTTTAAGCATCTTTTAAAGTATAGTTGTATAATTTATTTTTAAAACTTTTTTCTTCTAAATAAAAATTTAATGTTTAAATTTTATTCAAAAAAAAATTTAAAAAATAAGTTATGGAACTATACTTTATATACACCATAAAATACGTGTCAAGCCAGTGAAATTTTTATGCTAAGAAATGGATGAGACGGAGGGTATATGTATTTATAAGAAATACTAAATTTTTCAAAACAAGCCTAATTTACACAAATAAATATATAACTAGTTTAGAAACCATGAAATGCACGGATTTTTTAAATATTATATAATTTTTATTAATTTGTATTGAAAATTTTAAGACACAAATTTTATAGGTTCAAAATTTTTAAATGATAAAATTTAACTATATATATGGGGTCCGTGATTTTTTTAAAAAAATAACATTTTAATTAGAAAATATAGAAATGATAATACATTTTATATGAAAAAGGTAATCGATAAGTTATTAGTAATTACAATATTTTATTAAATAGAACAAGTAAGTTTTACTTGAAAAAAGAAATTGATTAGTTATTGAAAAAATATAAAAGATAACAGGCTCTCCATGAAAAAGGAATTGATTAGTTATTTATATTTTATATTTTTTCATATCTTTCTGTATTTTGGCTTTCATATAATATTATAGATAGATATAAGTAGGGGTATTTAAGTAAAAATATACTAATATATAAATAATGGTAATTAAATAATAATACAAAGTACCAAAAAATAGGTACCAATACTTTTAATGTTTCAGCTATTATAATATAGTGTAGAATGTTCTCCGCGATATTTTTAGAAAATGATGGATTTTAGTTTGAAAATTTTAAAAGATAATATGTTTTAGCTGAAAAACGTAATCGATTAGATATTAGCTATTTTAATATTATTATTTTAATTTACTTAAATAAAGCTACCCGAATAGGTTTATTGAAAAAATATAAAAAAAAATATAAAAGATAACGTATTGTAGCTGAAAAAGGCAATTAGTCAGTTATTAGTAATTTTAATTATAATATTTTTTTTAATAAATAGAATTGCTCATAATATTTTTAGAAAAGGAAAAATTTTAGTTAGATTAAATGTGAAAGATAACGTTTTTTACGTGAAAAATGAAATTGATTAGTTATTAAAAAATAGAAAATGTAACAGGTTTTACCTGTAAAAAGAAATTTATTAGTATTAGTAATTATAATAATTCAGTAAGGATAATTAAGTAAAAATAAAATGTACTGTTAAGTAAGAGTAAATAAGTAAAATTAATTAGTATCGTGCCGACCGACAAACCAACCAAACTTTTAATATTTCGGCTATTATATAATATAGTTTTATTAGTTATTAGTAACTATAATGATTAAGTGAGGATAATTAAGAAAAAAATAATATGTACTGTTAAGTAAGGATAAATAATTAAAATCAATAGGTACCGTGCCGACCGATCGACTGATCAACCAACCAAACTTGTAATATTTCGGCTATTCTATAATAGAAAAATAGAAAATGTAACAAATTTACCTGAAAAATGAAATTCATTAGTTATTAGTAACTAAAATAATTAAGTAAGAATAATTAAGTAAAAATAACATGTATCGTTGAGAAAGGGTAAATAAGTAAAATCAACAGCCCTTACTCCACCACGAACAACGGAGTAAGGTACCGTGCCAACCGGCCGACCGACCAACCAACCAACACTAGTATAGAAAGGTCCTACAGCGTCGCACTTTTAACGTCGGTTGTATAGAGAGTCGTGGCTTATACATACTTTAGGCGTCGGTTGCTAGCTTAACCGACGCTTTTTGTCATTTGTGCTAGACCTTTTGCGTCGGTTGATTGAATTAACCAACGCCTATAACCTTTATATGCGTCGGTCTTCTGAATGTTGACGCCAACAGACGCTTTTTGTCATTTGTGCTGGACCTTTTGCGTCGGTTGATTGAATTAACCAACGCCTATAACCTTTATATGCGTCGGTCTTCTGAATGTCGATGCCTAAAAACACTTAAGCGTCGGTCATTAAAAAACCGACGCATTAGGATGTACTTTTTAGTGTCGGCATTTAGTCAACCGACGCATAAAAACACTTAAAGCGTTGGTCAATAAACAACCGACACCTTAGGTTGCACTTTTAGTGTCGACATTTAGTCAACCGATGCCTAAAGTAACCCTTAAGTGTCGTCTTCTTACAACCGACGATTTTGATTGTACTTTTGATTGTCTCTTACTCTCTTCATTATTAGGGAGTGTCTTATCCTTGTCTTAGCTAATTAAGGACTAGAATATTATTCATGACGTTGTAAATCTATACTAGTAATTGCCATGATTAGAATAAAATCAATGCAGGATCTTGATCAGAAGTGGAATGCCGTTATATAAAGAGTAGTTGCTAGTTTATTTATTTTTTCCTGATTAAATGTGTACTATTATATTATAGCATTAAAGTTTGGTTGGTCGTTTACCTAATTACCATTGTTACCCTGTAGCTCTATTATAAAATATTGTTTTCCCGAAACTGGCTACAAAGTCCTTTGCCAACTATCCCTCATTGTTCGTTTGATATGCATTTGTTGTCTGCAAAGTATTTCCTTCTACTCTTGTGAATTTTTGAATTTGCTTGAGTTTTAACATAAAAATAATTAAAATAATAGCCTTGCTTTGGTCTAATATAGGTATTTGGACTTGGAGAGCTCACCCTACCTCGTACAACAGTTTTTGAAGCGTGCACAATATTTCGTGTAATTATTTGATTTTTTAAGGGAAAGAACTAGAAAGAATTTTTGGAAGTATGTGGAATTAAATGTATTTTTTCTTCCAAGTGTGAATGCTAAATCTTTTAAATTAATTTGAATCAAGTTTCCGATCAGTTTGTATTATTCTGTTTTGGGTGTTTGTTGATGTTTGTTAATGGCTAATATTGGACGTATGTGAAAAGAAGGTCAATTGGATATCAATAAAACAAAAAAATTATTTTTTTAAAAAAAATAACTTTAAGCGTCGGTTATAAGGGAACCGACGCCAATTACCAAGTCAACTGCGTCTGCAGTTTACCAAACCGTTGCTTTTGGTGTGTACATTTTATGCGTCGACATTCTATAAAATCGACGCTATTGGCCATCCAAATGCGTCGGTTCTTCTGACAACTGACACAAATGTTTAACATTATATGCGTCAGCATTCTATAAAATCGACGCTATTGGCCATCCAAATGCATCGGTTTTACTGACAACCGACACATATGAAGTACATTATATGCGTCGGCATTCTATAAAATCGACGTTAGTGGCCATCCAAACGCGTCGGTTAACATCAATATGCATCGGTTCTACTGCCGACAGAAAACAAGTATTGGCAACGACATTTTGACCGACGCTATAGACATAGACCTATAATGTCGCCTACATATACTACGCCAAATAACCGATGCCTAATGCATGTTTTGACCGACACTAAAAGACCTTTCTGTACTAGTGCAAATTTTTAATAATTCAGCTACTATATAATAGTTTTATTAGTTATTAGTAACTATAATAATTAAGTATGGATAATTAAGTAAAAATAACATGTACCATTAATTAAGGGTAAATAAGTAAAATTAAAAGATACCGTGTCGATCGACTGACTGACTGACCGACCGACCAAACTTTTAATGTTTCGGCTATTATATATTAGTATAGATATAGATTTATTATAATTGTATAAGGAAAATTATATTTTATCAACAATAAGTGCTATATATAATTCCAAACATAATTAACGTAGTATTTGTTTGTTTGCTAAATAAAAATTTTAGAAAGATGATTTCCTCATTTTTTTTTCGACATTTTTTAGCTTTTTGCAAAAAACCAATAAACACATAACAATTCAAAATGCTGGGAAACATTTTCAAAGAACCAAACTTTTTTTGAAAAATGTTACGAGTTTTTGGAAATGACTTCACATTTTAAAATGAGGAAAACATTTTTAAAATAAACATTTATCATAATGTTTTTCACTATAATCAAATAACGTAAAACAATTTCTGCAAATGACTTCCTAACAAATATTTTTCAAAAATGTTTTTTATTATAAAAAAATCGAATTTTGGTTGTTTTCCGACGAGCCTTGTAGATTGATCTTGCAAACGGAATAAGGTTGTGATAAAATGCCACTGGACCACCATGTTGCTCGCCACTCAAAAGGCAGGCCGTCCAGAAGTTGATGGCTGGAAACATCTATATATCCCATCAAGTAGCTGTGGACTTATATGTGTGTCATTCATGAGGGGTAATTACTGCAAAATAACAAAGATCGATCCACTTGTGATCCAAACACATGTCATTAAAAGGCTTTCCGTTGGTCATTGCATAATCAATACTCTAAACTCAATCTTATGGGCTTACGGCCACTATATCCGCACAACTCGACGAAGCCCATATATCTTTCCGAAAACATTTCGCAGGACTCTGCAAAGAGACCCATATAGACAGTACTGCATACCCGCTTCAAAAACATTTTTTTTCAATTGTCAGTAAATGCAAACCCACGTTAAAATTCTTAAAAATCGCTGTATTTTAGTTTAAAATTCTACAAGCACTAAAATTCTCTACAAAAACTTAAATGAATACAATTTACATTTTTATAATATAAAGTTTTTAACCATGTACTTTACACAAATTCTACAAATGGTTGTACTTGTACATATATATTATTATTACAAATTTACAAGCAAGATGTATCATGCATGATAAATTAGAGAGAAAAATAAAATATTATAATAACCAATTTAAATTTTGTATAATATGTTTCAATAGTTATATATTAAACCTATATAAGATAAGAAAATACTCTTAATTTAAAACTATAATAAATACGTAATTATTCTCACATTCTCCTCAAATTCACGATACTGCGGCAATGATACTACGGCAATGAGCATTCAGAGTTTGTTAGATAAGAAATAGAAGCGCGAAATAAAGTGAGATTTTGTGAAAGTATCAACAATCTGAAGTGTAGAAAAGACATAACGTAAATAACGTAAGGTAATGGTACCCAACTGCAAATGATGACGAGTAAGCTTAACACCCAAATCTCCAAGTAACCAACGTAACCAAACAACCTCACAAGTAGTAGAAGTCATGGAACGATACTCAGTTTTCGAAGATGTTCGAGAAACAACATCTTGCTTCTTACTCTTCCATGAAATAAGAGAATCACAAAGAAAAATAGAAAAACCAGTAGTGGATTTACAATCCTTAGGATCGGCAGCCCAATCAGCATCACTGTAAGCACGCAAATATAAAGTGAAGAATAAGAAAGCAAAAGACTCTGAAATTGAACCCCATGAAGATACCTGAGAAAACGAAGAACTGCAGCCTAATATCCGGTAGTAGAAAAAAGTGATAAACTGACTAACTACATGAATGGCATGTCCAATATCCAATAGAGTAACGATGAGATAAACAAGACTACCAACAATTCTGCGATATGCGATATAAATTAGGATCCCCTAAAGAAAGACCATCAGATGGAGAATATCTAGCATTATCTAGAGGAGCATTTACGGTCTTGTTATCAGTAAGACGTGCACGATCAAGCAAATCAGCAATGTACTTAGATTGAGATAAAAGATACCCCTTTGGTGACCTAGCAACCTCAATTTTCAGAAAGTAACGGAGCAAACCAAAATCTTTCATAGCAAAACAACGATTTTTAATGACTTGACATCAATAGTAATAATCATATCATCAACATATAAAGACAAAAGAATACTACCAGCACTCGCGCATCTTACAAATAAAGTAGAATTATGATGACTAGGACCAAAACCATAAATTGATTTACAAAGTCTACGGACGTAACCTGGTTGATGCGGAAGACTAGGAGGAGGTGTCTAATAAACTTTCTCGTAAAGATACCATATAAAAATGCATTTTTAACATCCATCTGAAAAATTTTCTATTTACGAGAAGAAGCAATTGTAATCAAAGTACAAACCTTCGTCATCTTTGCAACAGGAGTAAATGTCTCTTCATAGTCCAGGCCATACTTTTGGGAGTAGCCTTTCGCAACAAGTCGAGCCTTATAGCTCTCAGCGAATCCATCAGATTTGGTCTTAATTTTATATATCTAACGACAACTAATAGCATATTTTCCTGGTGGTAATGGAACTAAATCTCATATATGAGTTTAGTATAAAGCAGTAAGTTCCTCAATCATAGCATTCTGCCACAGAGGATCACGAACAACCTCTCTATATGATGCAGGCTCAGACAAACGGTGAACAAAAGTAATAAATGAAGCAAACGAAGGAGAATAAAATGATTATGCAAAATCAGAAAGTTGTGTGGACTTAAGTATACGAGTGGACTTACGAATGAATGGAGGATTCGGAATCTCTTGAGACAATGGAGTGGAGGAAGGATCTGAAATCTTTGGTGATGATTTAATTATTGGAAAAGTAGGTGGAGATGTGGGAGCTTGATCCGAAATCTCTGGTGACGATTGAGTAGGGATGTAATTCGAGTCGAGTCAAGTTTGTGCTTATCAAATTCGAGTTCTTGCTATTTTTTCGAGTCGAGTCGAACCTAAAATTTATCGAGCCTGAAATTTGTGTCGAACTCGACTGTTTACTATACGAGTCGAGTTCGAGCTATTATCGAGCTTTCAAGCTTATCGAGTTTTTAAACGAATTTTCGAGCTTATCGAATTTTTAAACAAGTTTCCGAGCTTTTATCGAGTTTTCGAGTTTTCAAGCTTATCAAGTTTTTACCTAGTTTTCGAGTTTTTCAAGTTTTTATCGAGTTTTCGAGCTTATCGGGTTCTTAACGAGTTCTTGTCAAGTTTTCGAGTTCTAACTTAAGTTTCATGAAAGATATTTGTTCATATTATTTTCTTTTCAAGATTAACATAATTTTTTTCCCCAATTTCATATTACAATAAACTATCAAAATTCTACATTTTATGATTTCGATAATCAACTTTTCCAATCAATTAAGTAATCTTTAAGTTTATTTGAACCATATATATTTACGGATGAATTTCATTAGGGCTGTAATTCGTGTCGAGAGCTGAGTTTCGAGCCGGGCGTTAATCGAGCTGAGGTTAATCGAGTAGAGTCGAGCCGGCTCGTTTAACTAATCGAGCCTAAACTTCTTCCCGAATTCGACTCGTTTAATTTCACGAGTCGACTCGAGCCGGCTCGTTTAGCTAAACGAGCCGATTTTTATGAGTCAGGTGAGCCGGCTCGTTTAATTTTACACTTAATCGAGCCTAAACCTCTGCCCGGACTCGGCTCGTTTAATTTCACGAGTCGTGTCGAGCCGGCTCATTTAATTAAATGAGCATGAACCTCTACCCGAACTCGGTTCGTTTAACTAAAGGAGTCGAGCCCGGTTAAACGAGTTCGAGTCGGGCAAATTCGCGAGCCGCCCGACTCGAATTACAGCTCTAAATTTTATATTTATTATAGATTATGCATCTAATTATCTAAGCATTTTAAGTAGTAAACGATGATAATAAGAATAATAAAATGTGAAACATTTTTTGATTGTGAGCTAATATGTGTTTTATTTTTTCAAAATGGGTAAATATGCACCCTACACAGAGAGTCATTAGTAGTTTTATAAATTTTATTTATAATTTTATAGAGATATTGCATACAACAAGTCTGTGATGTTATTATCTTGCTTTTGTATTTTTTAATTGTACAAAGACAAAATATATGGAAGTAAAATTCAGAAATCGAATTTGATCGCTGACAATTAAGGATCAGTCAAAAGATCAACCGAAGTAGTAATAGACTAACGTGATATTAGATATATTTTGATACTTTAATAAAAAATTATAATATTAATTGAATTTAAAAGCCGTACATGTAAAAAATCTTTGATTCGAGTTACTAATCACTACGTCTGCGTGTAAGAATGTGTCTAATTAATTTAATGTTATTGTGATAAGAACATACAATACTATATAAATCGTAACTCAAAAATTATTAAATTTTAGATAAATTGTATGTGCATATTATATTTAAGTAAAAAATTTGTGAAAAATGTAGTTTTAATCCAAAGTGTTGACAATTTTATCAATTATAATTTTACAAAATAAATTTTATAAAATATGTATTAAAATGTATAATTAAATATCTCATATTCATATATTAGAAAATTTTAATTCAGAATTTCACTAACTGAACTAATAATATAATATTGCACATAATATATAAAAAAATATCAATTTAAGTTTTAAAAGTAATTTTCATAAATAGTTGAATGATGACACATTGAATAATAAACACATGATTATTTTAAAAAAATAATCGAGTTCGAGCCGAGTTCGAGTTTATCGAGTCGAGCACAAAAAAATCGGCTCCACTCAAGTTTTTTATCGAGTCCGAAGTTCGAGCCAAGTCGAGCCCACTTTTTTGAGTCGAGCTCTAGTTCGAGCTGACTCGGTTTAAATTACATCCCTACGATTGAGTAGTTGGAGAAGCAGGTGGAGATGTGGATGTCTCTGGAACTGAAGTATTATTTGTGGTTGAAGCTTCCTTAGTATCCGTGCCAAAAGGATCAATACGTATAAGATTCGCCTTCGTCATATGATGTGAACTAGCAGGAACTAGAGAAAAATGGAATATGTTCCGGAAAGTAAACATGTCGAAAAATATACAATTTCTTACTAAACGGGTCAAAACAACGATATCCTTTCTGAGTTACACTGTAGCCCAAAAAAACACATAAAGCAGAATTAGAAGACAATTTAGTACGCTTAATCTAAGGTTTGAGAACAAAACAGGTACAACCAAAGACACGTAGCGAAGCATAATCAAGCACTTTTTCATATAATTTCTCTAAAGGAGACAAACCTAAATTTGAGCGGTTGGAATTTTGTTAATCACATAAACAGTAGTAAGAAGTGCTTCGCCCAAAATACACTAGAAACATGAGCTGACAACAAAAAATGAGCGAGTTGCTTCAACCAGATGATGATGTTTTCTTTCAGAAACATCGTTTTGATGTGGAGTGCGGTACTTGAGGTTTATTGTATGGTCCCATCCGTTGCAAGCAATCGACAAAAAACATTAGAAGTGTATTTACCTCCAAAATCACAACTAAACATTTAATGATAGCATTATGTTAAGTTTTTATACGAGCTCTAAAATCTTTATACATATCTAGAAAATTAGAATTGCGCTTCATAAGATAAATCCATGTACCAGTGAAATAATCAATAAACGAAACATAATATCTAGATCCTCCTTTTGTATGCATAGGAACAGGTCCCTACACATCATAATGCACAATATCAAATGGAACAAGAGAATATGTAACACTCTTATAAAAATGGTAAAGCAGCAAATTTCGATAATTTATAATCACTGCAATAAGAAATATCATGAGATTTCAACTATCCCAAGACTCCAGTTGAGACCAAAAACTCTAAGTAAGGCTGAGAAACATGACCTAAACGAGCATGCCATAAGTAAAATTCAGAAGATGAATCACTCAAACGAAGGAGGACAAATCAACACTAGGAGTTTCAACAGCAAATATATTGAGTTCATCCAAAACATAAAGTCCTCCCTGTTTACGACCTTTTCCGATAACCTTTTAAGATCTCGAATCCGTAACACAACAAGTAGTAGGAGAAAAAGACACAAAGTACCAAGACTCACATAATTGACTAACCAAAACAAGATTTGGGTTAAGATTCGGAATAAAATAAACATCAAAGAGTGACACAGTTGGAGAAAAAACAGAACTAACATCGTTCAATGGCATAGGAGTGCCGTCAGCAGTCATGATGGATAAAGACGTATAATCAAAAAATGAAACGAAAAATGACCAATGCAGAGACATATGATGAGATACACCCAAATCTAGAATCCATAAAGAAGAAAACATACTTGAAGTGCCCATTGACAAAAGTCCGGTTGACGATGAGACATATATGTGAAAAAAATGCTAAAAATAAATTCGAATCCAGATATGAACCCAAATCTAAAGTCAATAGAAATAATTCTCCAATCCAAAATAGAATCCGAAAACAAATCCAAATCCAAAATATAATTCCAATTCCGAATCTGAATCCAAATCCAAAATCTAATTTCAATTTCGAATCTGAATCCAAATCCAAATCTAAATCCAATACCAAATCTAAAGCAAATAAACCAAATAACTATAATTAGAATATCTTGATAATCAAGTAATATAGATGTCAATGAATCAACAACACTCAACTTATAAGATCAATAATGACGTAAAGAATGAATTAGAAGCAGTGTATTCGAACCCTTAAAATCTGACCTTCCGGATCATAAAATACGATATTTACCGTTCAAAACTTAGATACTGATGCAAAGAAGACTCAGTCAAAATTTTAGATCGATCCAACGGCTGAAACTCTAGGAATTGCAAAAAGAAGTTGGCTGATCTGGGTAGAAAAATCCCTGCGAATTTTCAAAAAAAAAATGTTTTTTTAGCAACTCTGTTTCTATAACGATTCGCTTGAATATTGACGATTCTCCCTCATCAAACGATGAATTTAATTATCATCCCCCTCAAAACGTAGCTTTTGATACCTTGATAAAGTTGAGAAAAAAGTAAAATATTGTCATAACCAACCCGAAGTTTATAATTCATGTCTCAATACTTATATAGTAAACCTATATAAAATAAAATACCAAAATACCCTTAATAAATACTATAATAAATATATATATATTCTAACAAAGCAGTGACCTAAATTTTTGACAATGTACCTTAGAAAAACAAGAGGGTCCAGAGTCCAAACTCCAGAAACAAAAACGCTGTAGACGAAAATCCCATTCCTGCAAACCTCACGACTAAGCCAGGTATTGAGGATAGTTTGGAAGGGTAATGATCAAGGGTTCACAGTTAAAAAAGGATCCCAATTTTTTAGGTTGTGTAATAGTAATAAAAAACAAACAAATGTAAAAAATGATATAAAAAAACAAATCATTCCAATACGCACTTGGCACTCTTCACCCCGTCACTACTAAAATTAGAAAAAAAAAAACCTCTTGTTTTATAACGCATTCAGGGTCGGTCATGAGGAATTGATAGCCTCGAGCAAATTTTATTTTTTGCCCAAATATAAATCAGAATCAAATACAAACGCTAGAAAATGTCCTATGATACCTTCAATTTCAACAATTTTCGACATTTCTTATATCTTTTCTTATATCTTAAACTATTTTTAGTACTATTTTAAAAAAAATGTGCTCCTAATATCTTTATTCGTGCCTCTGTGTAATTTTAATTTTTATTTACTAAGTAAAAAAAATGCCCTAAAAAACATTTTTTTTTTGGGTGCCCCTATTCAATATAAATGACGTGACCACAGAATCGCCTCTATCAATATATGTTGATATAGGTGAGAATTGAACTCAAGATCTTGGAAACAATATATAGATAGCTCTACAACTAAACTACTCATTTTATTCCCAAAATTATCTCCACCCTTCAAATACTTCCCAAAAATTAACTTGTTTTTAACATTGAGACAACTGGGCCTGAGGTTGTTCACAGGGAAGAACCCTGAGGTTAAAAGATTTTGTTCCTATAAAATAAGTTTGTTGAGTATTGAATACAGTAAAAGAATACAGAGGGGGGTGAATGGATTCTTGAACTTTTCTTTGTTCTTGAATCTTTGTAACAAGATATGTGTTGAGTGTGAGATATTTAAGTACAGATAACAAAGACAAACACAACACAATATCACTTTAATCTAATATTTTATTAGATAAAGATTTTGCTACAATCTGTGAATACAAATGATAGTATTCTCAGCTTCGTTTTTCTTAGAGAGATATTTCTTGTGATGTATCTTGAAAAAAACTTATCTGCTAAGGAAGTGAGGCTGTATCCTTATAGACATGGATACCTACTTACTACAAATAAGGTAGGTAAAACAAACTACTTTCCAGTATGTCTATCTTATTTGAGTAAGAGTCCAAACGGCTACAGATTTGACTTTGCAAAGCCTGTTCAGATCCACTTCTTTAGCTCCTTGTCCCTTTGTCTTATCTCTCCAAGCTTCTTTGTAGGCTTTCCAATGTGCTTTATAGTACATAGTCAAATAAATCGACTTGGCTTGTTGCAGGTTTCTGACTTGTACAATTCTTCAGTATTTTGTCTCCAAGAATGTTTTCGAGAAGTGGCTAAGTGATTGATTCGAGAACACGAATTGAATTAATCGATAACTCTGAGTTCTCGAATAGTGTTATATTGACATATCGAATCACTTCTCGAATAGCTCTTTTCTCTGGGACTCCTTGAGATATCGAATAGAGCATTTTGACATATCGAATCCCTGAAATGTCGAATAGCTTCTTTAGTCCTTGAGATATCGAATAGAGCATTGACTTGTTGACCCTTAGAGAACTCGAATGATGCTTTGACTTGTTGACTCCATGAGTTCTCGAATAGAGTAATAGACATATCGAATCTCTGAGATATCGAATGAGATATCGAACAGTGTATTCAGAGATATCGAATAGTGTCTTCTGAGATATCGAATCTCTGACTTCTCGAATGCTAGACTTCTCGAATAGACAAATGTACTTCTCGAATTGGTACTTAGGCAAATTCTTCATTTCTTCAAATCCCAACTGTGATTATTTGGCAGTCTTTATCTCCTTGCTTGAGGCATGAACCTTGGAACTTCTTTCAAGCTTTATTCTTGACTTTATAAGTACAGTTACACAACTAGGATTTGATGCGTACTACAAGTACAGAACAAATAAAAACTCTACAACTAGAGGTTCCCTCAGTTAAGAGGTCATGTAGGTAATGCACAGCATTACACATACTTAGGCTTGTTATTAGATGTATTCAGGCATGCCTCTGTGACTAACAAAGTTGCTCCGCAGGGATAATTTTGTAAATATAAATTTTTTTTTACAGTAATTTACATATATACCCTTAAACTTATACTGAAAATCTTTTAACCTCATGGGGGAACCCTGAGTCCAACCTCATGCACATCAAGCCCTTTAACATTATATTTTCAAGAAATTTTGAATTCTTTTTAATTATGATTTATGTAATTTAAATAAAGAGATAAATCGCATTTGAATAATGCATCATTAATATTTTTTCATCTTGGAAAGTTCGTAATGAATTTTTAATTTATGTATTAAAGCATGTAATATAAATTGTTTGGACATTTTTTATTATAAATTTATTAATAAAAATGTAATCGGTTAAATAATAAATCATCTTAATGAAATTACTATCATGTATTTTTCTTAATAGGGTCTTGATTTATTACTTTGTCTAGGTCCCAAAAATATAAGAATCGGGCATGCTCGTGACCTGACTCTAAATTTTGAGAAAATTGGAATTTGTTAATTGAAAAAGTGTTTATCCCGTTGATTAGATTTTTTTTTTCGATTTATAATCATTATATCTATTCGTGAAATAAGTGATGATCCAAAATTTCTTACTCAATCCTTGAGCATAGGTTAAAATTTTAATTGAATCGGTTCTAGTATTAAAAGAAGGGTGCTGATTTATGCACACCCTAAACTTATTTATGCACACCCTTTTTCATTCATTTGACTAAAATATCCTCATTTCTTAATAAATTGACCACAATATTAATCCTTTGGTTTGCTACGGTGGCAGAAAGAGAACTAGGCTTAGTGTAATTGTATCATTATATTATAATTATTTTTTTATCCTTTAATCTTTATTATAAACATAAATTTTAATGAATATAATATAAAAAAATACAAATTTTCCAAAGTTGATAAAAATGGCTCACATTTTTTTTTTTTGACAATAATACCGTCACACAAGAATGTTTTTTTTTTCATTTTCGCGTCATTAAGTTTGAACAATTTGTCAGGATCGAATTATTAAAAATAATTTTGTTTTTCATAAATATATTTTTATATTTATATAAAAGTAATATAAAATAAAATAAATGAATAAAATAAAAGGCTTTTTTCAAAATTATCCAAGTTGCAACAGATTTTTTCAAAAATACGATTTGCAACCTTTGCAACCTTTTTTTTCGGGCAACTTTTGCAACCTTTTTTTGCTAGCGTTTTAAGCTCATTTGCAACCTTTTCCACCCGCGGTGCTAGTTTTGCAATATTTGCAACCAAAAAACCGTATTTTTGTAAATGGTTTCAAAAATTTATGTATTTTTGTAAATGTTCCTAAAATAATATCAATGAATGGGGTAAATGGTCCCGACTTGGGATAATGGGGCAAATAAATAAAGAAATAAAATAATTTCGTTAAAACAATGTTATGGTAAGAAAATAAATTAAATAGTTGTCTAGAATAAATATTCATTTATCGATAATTGAATAAAATTCATTCATCAATAAATAAATAAACTCATTAAATAAATATATGTTCTTGCTCGCAAGTGTATTCATTTATTGAGGTTCTACCGTAGTAAGATTTGACCTGAAGATAAAAATGGGATAATTTTGACATGTAAAGGTCTAGATTAAGGTTATTTTGGTCCAGAATAAATGTAGGGTGTGCATAAATAAATCCGGGGTGTGCATAAATTACCATCCTAAAAGAATTGTCCTGAAAAAATTTCTCAATTTTTTTTTAAATTAAATATTTAAATCTTAATTTCAAGGTGAGCATAAATGTGTTACCCACATTCTTCGGTCTCCTGTCTACCCATCTTTCCTTTCTCTTCTTAGGTACGCCCATTTTTCTTGTAATCATATTGTTGAAAAGCAACTTCTAATCTTCGAGACAAGTACTTTGGTGGTGATCGCCGCATTCAGTCCCCACCGTCTACCATTATCGGCAACACAAATCAGTGTGCTAAAAGTTTTCGACCACCATTAATGGTTAGGGGGATTTTGTTCATCAAATTTGATACTAGATTTTTTTTTTTTTTTTTGAATAATTAGGCTTATATGCGTTACAAAATAAGTATCTGTTTTAACAAATCTCGGGGGTGAGCGAGAGTCGAACTCAGAACCTGGGACAATAAGTGATAAGCCCTTTACCACTTGAGCTATTATCAGAATTTAAAAACTAATATACACAACTAAATCACACTAATGATTTACTATAAATGGAAAAGTTATAAGTGCTTACATCTTATTGTCAAATATACACTACGCCAAAACAGTTAATAGACATCACCCCTTTAACATCAGTTGCGTTTTTGACCGATGTTAAAGGTGTGTTTTACATCGGTTTTACTATAACTGATGTTAAAGTAGGTTTTAGACATCAGTTGCACTTTAAACCGATGTCTCAACCACTTTTTAAAAAAATTAAAAAACACGCAGATCCTTTTTTCCCTCTAATAATGTAAATTTTCAGCCCGCTTTCCGTTAGAAACATTTCCCCCCCTTCAGACATTTCATTTCCCTCCTCAGACTGAAGCCTCACTCCCGCTCCTCACACTCAAACCTCACTCAAATCTCACTCAAACTCAAACTCACTATCACTAATTTCACTCACAAACCCCCAAATTTAAAGAACCCTAGATTATAAACCCCCAAATTAAAATCCTAGATTTCAAAACCCCCATTTCAAATCCCAATTAGGTCGAACCCTACCTTTCGATTTCTGTTAATTGGTTGCAGAGGATGCTTTAGATTGGCGGATTGTGCAATAATCTTTCTCTCTCCCCTCCCTTGAATTTTTCTAATTTGTTCTCGATTTATCGTTTACAATTCCAATTGATTCTTGTGGACTTTGAAAATTAAGCTAATTGATTGTGTGTGTGATTCAATTGGCAGAATCGTGAAGCACAGTAGCTACTTCCGTTGACAGTGAAGCAAATAAGCTTGGCATTGTTGTCGACTAATGAGAAGTCCAATTTCTCAATTGGCATATACCTAATTCACCTCATTTATTGTAACTCTCTCTCTCTCTCTCTCTCTCTCTCTCTCTCTCTCTCTTCCATATCTCTCTCTCTCACCTCTCTCTCTCTTTCTCGTATATATATATGTGTGTGTATGTATCGTTGTTATTGTTATACCTAATTGATTTAGTTTATTTTGAGCTTGATCGAGCTTATTGTTTCGAGATTTAATAAAAAAAAGTATTTACGACTCGTAATTAAATTATTCAACTTAGTTTATTGGGCCGAATTTGAGACTTCAAGTTTTTTTTTTGATTTAGTTAGGTTATGTATAGAAGATATGTATGTATTTTTTTGAATGTACATTATATGATTGCTCCACTTAATTATGATTAATGCGCTTGATCAAGCTTTATTATAGAGTGTTACTGAGAAGTTCATTTATGATTCCGTGTTGATTATTGAACAAATAATTGCTCTGTTATGATATATTTAAGTTTAATATGTATGTTACGTATGTGTTTTTTGAATAGTGAAGTTTTTTATTAACTGTACTTCAATTTGCAAAGGAATTCTAAATTTTCTAGTGTATTCCTGGCTATTATCGAGTTCATACAAGTGTAGACTACATTTTAGAAATGTTTGTTGTTAAACTGAATTGATGTGTTCTATGTTTAGAGATTTTAATAATCACGATTGGTTAAGCAAGATTAAACTTAGTTGCTAGTGCAACTTATTGATGCAGGGTTTATTTATGGGAAGTGGTTCTGGGATTAAGAGCTCTAGTTGTAGCTTTATGGTAGGAAGTAAAGTGAAGTTCCCTAGGCAGAGAGCTCAGGCTTCTCAGGTTAGTGGTAAATCTGAGAAACGTGGGGGTGCTCTCTCTGTTACTTGTCAGGGTGATAAGATTTTGATTGCAAATAGAGGAGAGATTGTTGTTCGTGTTATACGAACTGCTCATGAAATGAGGATACCATGTGTCACTGTTTACTCGACTATTGATAAAGATGCACTTTATTACATTTAACTTGGTATCTATTAAATTTCTTATTTGATACTCTCCTCTATAGTAATTCTATATTAAATGATCTGCATTACATTTACTTTTGATGTGGTTTCTTTATCGAACTCTTCTCTATTATAGGTTGTCCAAAAGGTAAGAGAAGACAGGCTTTCTAATGTACTTAAGAATAGATTGAACCTTTACGTGCAAGGAAATAAGGTGGATTTTGTTAAAGATGCTGAAGCGGAAGTATCCAGACTCTCCAATGCAGGTGATTTTTCATATAGGTTTGTCGTAGGTCATACTCTGTTCCTTTAATGTGCTTGGTCTGCGTGCTAGTGGATGTCATGAACCATATGAGTCAGAGTCTAATGTGGCAGTACACTTCTTGAACAAGGTCTCGCAAAGCTTCAAACTCCATCTAATGCAAATAAGATAACAAAGCATCAAGTCTGCTACCTCTATTTTGTTAAATTTTTAGTACTGTGAACGATTGCTTTAATTAAGCATATTGTTCTCTTCTATCTTGACAAGTTCTAGGATGTTTATATGGTGAATGTGGATGGAGTTTGTTATTGTAAACTTGAGAATATATTAGTAGTTGGGGTAGTTTATGTAGTTGTGGATATGGAGTTTGGTATGTATAACTTTGGTGAATGTGAATGATTTTGGTTATTGGTGGTGTAGTAGATTGTTAATGAATTATGCTTTTGGGTGAATGTTTTGTATTGCTAACTTTGGTGGTATATAAGTCGATTTGAATGCAATGTTGATTTTGGTAATTTTTTTGGTAAATTTTTGGGCACATAATTATGCAAATATAACACATCACATTGTTATTGAAAAAACTATGTTAAAACCCAGAATAAACATCACTTTTTAAAGAAAAACTGATGTTCCTGCAAAAAACAGACATCAATTTGAGCCTATACCACATCACCTAAAAACTGATGTCGAATACTAAAATATCATGGATTATTTTACATCAGTTAAAACACGATGTGGTATTCAATTTACAACATCGGTTTTGAATAGAAAACTGATGTAGTATACTTTACAACATCGGTTCTAACCAAAACCGATGTAGTACAGGGGTTGAGACATCGGTTCCGATTTAAAAAATGATGTTGTTGACAACTATTCACATCGGTTAAAAACTGATGTAATAAGTAGTTTTTAACATCGGCCCAGAACCGATGTAAAACACATGGACTTTTAACCTTACCCAGCTAGACATTGGTTTTGAAAGTTTTTTACATCGGCCTAGAACTGATGTCTATTGACTGTTTTGGCGTAGTGATAAGAGTATCTTCAATGGCAATATATATAATGCTTGGTTAAAAAATTTTAAATTAGAAAATAACTAAATTTATACATAAGGGTGGCGAACTCCAATAGATATAGTTATAATGAAAGTTGTGTATATTTTTCCTAAGGGGTTAAGTTGGTTCAACAAATATAGCCAATCAAGTATGATTGTCTATAATTTTTGCTAAGGACAATTATGCATTGAAATGTATTTTCTTTACATAATTTCTATTTTATGAGAAAGGAAAGCCCCCCTTTTTTAGTTATCGTAAATTTTTTCATTACTGTTTACACTAACACACGCAAGCGTACGCGGTCACAAGTAATATAGAATAAAGTTGAGTTCGTTCCCACAGAGATCTGGTTTAGGTTCACTTCAGTTCATGTACCTATGCAACAATGTATGGTTTTTATTCACTGCTAAGACAATTAAAAAATTTGGGTTTAATTAACTAAATTAACTAAAAAGTAAATTAACAACTAAGAATGAACAACTAACGAGAATTAAACTGAATTACTTATATGAGAATAAACATGGAATCCTAACTTAATTAACTACTTCACTTAGAGATGATGCCTTTAATCAATTCATGTGATGGTTTTGATATCTGATCAGACAACACGAAACAAGTATAGGTTACCTCTCGATATACGAACACCAAACTAAACATACATCCACAAAAGAGATAGAAGATGAATAGACACCAATTATGCTTAGACCCTATATCTCTATAAGATTTGAAAAAATAATGGTTTAAGCACAAGTCATCCATATTGATCACATAGGGCAGCATAATATCTCTATTTACGCTACAAATCATGATGTTAAAACATCAACCTATCCTATGCTAGCATGGCAAGTTCTAAATCTCAAGATCCACTCTCGTTTCGCAAGAGATAAACAAATTAGATGTTCGCGACGCATCTAAACACATGAAGCACAACCATACAAGGATATCAAGATTCACCACATGTAAATATTTCAAGCGATCAAACTACTAAGCTACATAGATAAATCCGTTAGAATCCCAAGACAACGATTAGTTCATAATCGAACCGTTCGTCATCATGGGATCTGATGAAACCATGATAATAAACAAAGTATTAAAGATTAAAAATAAACTAGAGTAATGAGTTAAGAAAACAAATCCCAAAAACATCCAAGAGTTTCGCCTAATAGAAGAAAAAAAAAGTAGATCTAGATCTCCGTTGCTTGTCACGAGCGTGGGAATCCTTCTCCAAGTCTGAATCTCCGTCTCTCGGCTCTCTTTCTGTGTTATGTGAAGTGTTGGTCGTTGGTTTTATTTTATGATGATAGGATGTGTTTATATAGGCCACCATGTCTTGTCCAGCAAGAAACTACCAAAACAGAATTATAATAGAATTTCTGTAAAATACGTTTCCTAAACTGATTCTGTTTTGAAGGAAAATTTGTAGCTGACTTTTCTTCAGTATTTCTGGGCCGTTCCAGTTGTGTTTTGACATCAGGACCACTTTAGAATGAAAGAGAATGTTGTTAGCTTCGCGTGGACTGTAAGATCGTCCAAAACGGACTTGTAGAACTCAAGATATGGCCAAAATAGTGCATCAGCAATGCTGTCAGCGACCGCGCGCGATGCCTGCGCCCAGCAGTCTGTCCAACGCGCTGCCTGCGCGTGCCACGCGCAGCCTGCGCCCAGAATTCTGTCCAAGGTTGTAGAAAATTTCGTTGTCTTCGCGTGAGCTGTAAGATTGCTGAATTCGGACTTCTAGAACTCCATATATGACCAAAACAGTGTAGACTACGC
Source organism: Saposhnikovia divaricata (assembly GCA_036435485.1). Classification (NCBI taxonomy): domain Eukaryota; kingdom Viridiplantae; phylum Streptophyta; class Magnoliopsida; order Apiales; family Apiaceae; genus Saposhnikovia; species Saposhnikovia divaricata. The sequence goes on along the minus strand of CM071597.1, from coordinate 56,363,209 downwards.
AACCTACCCGGAAAATCCGAATTTTAATCAATTAAACCTCCAACTCCTAGTTCTGCAAAACTCAATGAAAACACATTAAACACATCACATACTTGAGGTCAAGTAATCAATTTAAGCCGATACTAGGCATTCCAAGTGGATATAAAATCCACTTATCACACCCCCAAACTTAAACCGATGCTTGTCCTCAAGCATAAACAAATATAACTATATAAAACTAACTAGTACCACTTCCGTAGGTGATCATAGTTGCATTTGGCATATGCAACAAGCCCTTTAAACCCCTAGGCAGCCCTAGTGGACGAGTAAGGTCTCGTGAGGGCCTATAGCGAATGTACCCACAAAATCCATCTAACTAAACAATGCAAAAACAATGCAATGCATGAATGCAACTAATATGAAAATGCAACGATCCCCTTCGAACTAACCAAAACCAACTAGCAAGCAAATATCTCAAAGAATGCAACTAAATCCAAATAGAGCTCGACTAAATCCCCGTATACTAACAATACATTAACAGAAACGTGCGTGTGTGCGATGCTCATCAGAAATACTCCCAAAACTAGATCAAAATCATACATATTCTTCACCAAGACAATCACAAGTTTATAAATAGAATAGATTGTAAACACTTCATAACCTAAGAACACCGCCATCCTCATGTGAGTTAGCCAGAAATCCATGCTTTATTACTAAACAACAACTACAACACATAATATACAAACATGCTTATTTAATCGTGCAATAGATGAGACCCCAAAAGGCTTATACAATAATACCCATGTAGCGAGCGTTAGGTTAGTGGATCCCAGACTATAAAAGCCTTAGGTCACTAGGCACAAAGTCCCCTAGAACTTAATTGCTCGAGTATTAAAGAGCTTACCCTGGTTAATTCTGCATTTAAACTATTTACATATGACTCTTTTTTTCTCTTTTTTTTCTTTTTCTGTTTTTTTCTTCTTCTTTTTTTTTTCATATATGCAATCTGGAATGAGAATTCTCATTTCCAACCCTAGACTACTCATATAAATATGAGTCGGCTACTAGCCAATTGACATCTAGCCATTATTGACAAATAATAACAATTAAGCATGAAATCCTTGGTTTCCCCCAAACTTAGACTTTAGTGCTTCTACGCCATCAAGGGAATAACGAAAATTCTAAATATAAACAAGTGATTAAATCTCAAAACAACTAACAAGCATGAACTCAACCTAGGCCAAAAGCAAACGATGAGACTGTGAAAAGAATTTGTTTCTGAAGCATGCAAGTCAATTCCTAGGAACTATAAATCAACCCTCTATTCATCATTACCACACTCAATTAGACATTGACCTACCAATCAGAATTAGCTCATCCTAAGGGATCATGAAATATGCATGCTATACAACTAAAATGGACTCTCATGGCAAAACACAATAACAGAATGTCCTATATGAACAACATGCAATAATACGAACAAAACATGAATGAATTACTACTAACATGCAAAATATGATTTCCTACATGAACAAATGACACACTACTACATACTACTACATACCTAACACATGGGTTGCCTCCCACGAAGCGCTTGTTTAGAGTCAATTAGCTTGACTACGTCCAAGCCTCCATTAAGGATTATAATAGTTGGCCCGATCATCTCTTCGTGATACTTCATCGTCATCACGGCGGCACACTTTCTGCCCCTTCTCCTCGCTTGGCCTATTCGTATAACAACTATGTCCTATTCCAATGCCTTCATCGGTTGACCCAAAATCTGTCAATTTGTAGAACAACACACATTCGCGGCCTTCGCTTGAATATAATGGAGGAGGGTAAATGTAAGTTGCTGAAGCCTTTGGTTCCTCAAAGAGAACTTCCTCCATTGCCTCTACGGAGGCTGGCAGGAAACGGATTCCTATGCCTTTTTCGCTGAAATCGAGCCTTCTACTGCATCCTTTTTTAATCCATCCCCCACTGTGAACTCCTGTCTGTCATTCATCCAGTTGTGACCAAGGTTTGGACTTTTTTCTTCAAGAAATAACTAAGATTTCTCTATATGAGAATTCTCCCGCTACCTCTATCTTTATACTCTGAGACAAGTAGAAGACTTGCATCTTTCCCATGGTCATCAGTCTCTTGGTATGCACTTACCAATTCTTGAAATTTATGTAGCTCACCAGTGTCTGTTCCAAATAGTGCCCTTTCCAAATCATCCACCATACTAGCATGATCAAATTCCTCACATGGCTTGTGAACGCTCACCTCACCTTGGAATTTGTCTTCCTCAATTATCCATGCAGTACCTTGCTCCAAGTCACCGTTATTTTCTAGAATTGCCTCGAGTATGAATTGCTGTTTCTCTTGTTCCAAGGCACTCAAAACTTGAGCAACTAGTGTCTCCAAAGATTTGATAGACCCCTCATTACTCTTTGCAAGCATCCTAATCTCCTCCATAACATCACCCTCATCTGACTGAAAAGTAGAAGTAGGTTGCTGATGTTAAAACTCTTCACTACCAAAGAAATATGACATATTTGGAACATCTTGCTGGTACTGTTGAGGATGGTACTGAAAATATGGTTGTTCCTCATAAGTGACATATGGATCAACTCCTTCGTAGTAATAATATTGTGAGGTCTCATGAACGCCCAAACATTGCTCACATTGCTGAGGCATGGATGTCCTCGAATATGCCCACCATGGCAACTCCTCGCCTGCCATTTTCAAACACTCAAGTACCTGAAACACACCGAACTAAACAAGATAGGTAAGTAACTAATCCGAGTCAGTGAACTTTAACGACCACTGATGACAAGCACATAAACTAAAAATAAAACACCGTTGATCCCCGGCAGCGGCGCCAAAAACTTGTTTACACTAACAAAAGCAAGCATACGCGGTCACAAGTAATATAGAATAAAGTTGAGTTCGTTCCCACAGAGATCTAGTTTAGGTTCAATTCAATTCATATACCTATGCAACAATGTATGGTTTTTATTAACTGCTAAGACAATTAACAAATTTGGGTTTAATTAACTAAATTAACTAAGAAGTAAATTAACAACTAAGAATGAACAACTAACGAGAATTAAACTGAATTATTTATATAAGAATAAACATGGAATCCTAACTTCATTAACTACTTCACTTAGAGATGATGCCTTTAATCAATGCATGTGATGGTTTTGATATCAGATCAGACAACACGAAACAAGTATAGGTTACCTCTCGGTATACGAACACCAAACTAAACATACATCCACAAAAGAGATAGAAGATGAATAGACACCAATTATGCTTTGACCCTATATCTCTATAAGATTTGAAAACATAATGGTTTAAGCACAAGTCATCCATATTGATCATATAGGGCAGCATAATATCTCTATTTACGCTACAAATCATGATATTAAAATATCAACCTATCCTATGCTAGCATGGCAAGTTCTAAATCTCATGATCCACTCTCGTTTCGCAAGAGATTAACAAATTAGATGTTCGCGACGCATCTAAACACATGAAGCACAACCATACAAGGATATCAAGATTCACCACACGTAAATCTTTAAAGCGATCAAACTACTAAGCTACATAGATAAATCCGTTAGAATCCCATGACAACGATTAGTTCATAATCGAACCGTTCGTCATCATGGGATCTGATGAAACCATGATAATAATCAAAGTATTAAAGATTAAAAATAAACTAAAGTAATGAGTTAAGAAAACAAATCCCAAAAACATCCAAGAGTTTCGCCTAATAGAAGAAAACAAAAAGTAGACCTAGATCTCCGTTGCTTGTCACGAGTGTTGGAATCCTTCTCCAAGTCTGAATCTCCGTCTCTCGGCTCTCTCTCTCTCTGTGTTATGTGAAGTGTTGGTCGTTGGTTTTGTTTTATGATGATAGGATTTGTTTATATAGGCCACCATGTCTTGTCCAGCAAGAAACTACCAAAACAGAATTATAATAGAATTTCTGTAAAATACGTTTCCTAAACTGATTCTGTTTTGAAGGAGAATTCGTAGCTGACTTTTCTCAGTAATTCTAGGCCGTTCCAGTTGTGTTTTGACATCTGGACCACTTTAGAATGAAAGAGAATCTCGTTAGCTTCGCGTGGACTGTAAGATCGTCCAAAACGGACTTGTAGAACTCAAGATATGACCAAAATAGTGCATCAGCAATGCTGTCAGCGACCGCGCGCGCTGCCTGCGCCCAGCAGTCTGTCCAACGCGCTGACTGCGCGTGCCAAGCGCAGCCTATGCCCAGAATTCTGTCCAAGGTTGTAGAAAATTTTGTTGTCTTCGCGTGAGCTGTAAGATCACTGAATTCGGACTTCTAGAACTCCAGATATGACCAAAATAGTGTAGACTATGCAATCTACCCGGAAAATCCGAATTTTAATCAATTAAACCTCCAACTGCTAGTTCTGCAAAACTCAATGAAAACACATTAAACACACCACATACTTGAGGTCAAGTAATCAATTTAAGCCGATACTAGGCATTCCAAGTGGATATAAAATCCACCTATCAATTACATATAGTATGCTCGACCCCATCAACATATTTTTTGTTTTACATTCTGTAATTCTTCCTCAACATGGCTGGAACAGAAATTTAGAGCAAGTACAAGTATTAGTAGCCTAACAAAAAAACGTCAAGCAACTTGCGCGAAATTTGAGCAGTTCTCCATAAGGGGCAACAAGCAAGAAGATGCTCTAAGCACTAGTAATGAAGAGATATCTTACCAATTAGGTTTATGATAAAAGTTTAACAATCATTTTACTTCTTCTGATTATATAATTTGTCATAGTAACACGTGACGTCGTGACCCTGTTACAGGAGGTCTGTGTGTTTAAATTTGTATGTAGATGTCTGGTACTAAATAGCAGAAAACATGACTAGTATAAGGAAAAGATTAATATAAAAGAAATATAGAAATAAGCAACAGAGAGGAAGAGAAATGAGAGAAAAACCAAAGTGTGAAGAAGTTGAATTTTTATTAACTGCTTTAGTACAACAGATTGGTATCCTACTTATACTGATTACGACTGAAATAAACTTGAAATGTAACTGCTACTACAACTGAAATAAACTTGAAATGTAACCGCTTTTGGCTCCAAATTACAAACCAGCAAACTCCCTTAACATACCTCCCCCTTCAAAAACTGTCTTGTCCTCAAGACATAATAGTCAAATATTTGATTGAAGAAGGAAAAATTGAGGATACTTAGTCTAAAAATCTGCAGCAGCCTCCCACGTAGCCTCATGTCTAGGCAAGCCTTTCCAATGGACTAAAATTTGAACTTGAGCCCCATTGTTTTTCTTGACAATTCTCCGATCCAATATAGCTTCAGGTTGCAGGTCCTTATTATAATGTCCAAGCAACCAATCTGGAAGATTAGTAGCTAATGGTAGTGGACCATGAAAGGCTTTGAGTTGAGAAACATGAAATATTGGATGAATCTGAGCCGAGGCTGGTAACTTCAATTTATAAGCCACTTTGCCAATAATATCCACCACCATAAAAGGTCCACAATATTTCCTGGCTAATTTCTGATTATTCCTTAACTGAACAGATTGTTGTCGATATGGTTGCAATTTCAACCATACTATATCATCCTCTTGAAACTATCTCTCAGATCTGTGTTTGTCAACTTGACACTTCATTCTCTCCTGAGCTCTCTGTAATTGGAGTTTAACATGTCAAATTATCTTTTCTCTTTTATGCATACTCCTACTCACAGCTTCTACAGGTGATTCTCCAGCTAAATAAGGTAGGTGAAGTGGTGGAGGCTGACCATACACAACTTCATACGGTGTTAACTGAGTGGATGAGTGAAAATGGGTATTATACCACCATTCCGCTAATGGTAACCACAAACTCCAGTCCTTAGGATTGTCTCCACACATGCACCGCAAGTATGTCTCTAAACACCTGTTAACTACTTCGGTTTGATCATCTATCTTGGGATGGTAAGCTGAGAAAACCAAAAATTCAGTTCCATGTAATGCAAACAAGCCTCTCTAAAATTGACTGAGAAATACAGCATCTCTGTCACTTACAATAGACCTAGGCCAACCATGTAATTTAAAAACTTGGTCAAGATAAACCTGAGCTACATGAACCGCTGTAAATGGATGCGACAAACCAATGAAATGATTATATTTATTAAACCTATCTACAACCACAAAGATCACCTCTTTTCCATTTGATTTAGAAAATGGGTAATAAAATCCATTGAAATGACAGAACATACCTCTTCAGTAAAAGGTAATGGTTGCAATAAACCAGGTCGAGGTGATGTATCATACTTAGAATTTGACAAACAATACATTGCCTTACCATTTGTCTCACTGCCTTTGTCATGCCCCTCCAATAAAACCGATTCTTCATTCTTTTTAATGTGATATCTCGGCCTAAATGACCTCCTTCGGGTGAAGAATGTTGCCAGTGAATTAACTGAGTTCTCAATGCCTAATCAGGTCCATTGACAATCCTATTAATCTTTCGTAACAATCCATCTCGCCATGTGAAAGATTCCTGGTGCTGATTTTGTTATAGTACCAAAGTATAAGTTTAAGTTGTTGCAATCTTTCGGACCAAATCTGATTCTAAAATTGATATAGCCATGCATAATATTGAAGCACCTTTGACCGTAGAAAGTGCATCAGCAGCGACATTCTCCTTCCCACATTTATACTGAATCTCATAATCAAAACCCATCAATTTAGACAACCAAAATTGTTGGAACAGTATCGAAATTTTCTATTGTAGCAACCATATAAGGCTCTTCTGATCTGTCTTAATCAATAAATGGTTACCGGTAAGGTATTGTTCCCATTTTTGTACTGCACACACAATTGCCAATAATTCTTTCTCGTAGACCGACAAGTTTTGCCACAGAGGCCCAAGGGACTTACTCATAAACGTTAAAGGATGACTACTCTGCATCAAAACAGCACCAATACCTTTTTTAGAGGCATCTATTTCAACTTCAAAGGACTTGCTAAAGTTAGGTAATGCTAAGACCGGAGTGGATGTAAGTGCCTTTTTAAAAACTCAAAAGCTGCTTGTGATGTTTCACTCCACACAAATGAACCCTTTTCAATAAATCTGTTAAATCTTTACTGATTAAAGCATAATTCTTTACAAACTTCCTATAGTATCCTGCTAACCCTAGGAAACTTCTTAATTCTTTGATAGATGTAGGGCAATGCCATGATGCTATAGCAGCAATTTTACCCGAATCTGCTTCAACTCCTCTAGTAGAAATAAAATGCCCAAGGTACTCCACCTTGTTAACTAGAAAACAACATTTGCTGTCTTTAGCGTACAACATATTGGACCTCATTATATCAAACACAGCTTTTAAATGTAGAAAATGATCTTCTTGAGATTTGCTATAAACCAGTATATCATCAAAGAATACGGGGACTGATTTCCTTAAAAGAGATTTAAATACCTCATTCATCCAACCCTGAAATGATGCGGGAGCATTAGTCAATCCGAAACGCATCACTAAGAATTCATAATGCCCCATATGAGTTTTAAATGCGGTTTAAACACATCTTCAGCATGAATTCGCATTTGATGGTAACCTGCTCTCAGGTCCAATTTACTGAACACAACAGAACCAGCTAACTCATCTATCAATTCATCCACCACCAGAATAGGGAATTTATTCTTTATTGTATTTTTATTTAATTCCCTATGATCGACACAAAACCTCCATGTTCCATCTTTCTTTCCAACCAGTACTACTGGAGAAGTAAACGGGCTGTTGGTATGATGTATAATTCCTCTTTCTAACATCTCATTTACGGTTGGCTTGATGATATCTCATTGTTTGAAAGGGTACCGATATGGTCTAATTGTTTACACTAAAACACACAAGCGTACGTGGTCACAAGTAATATAGATAGAAGTCAAGTTCGTTCCCACAGAGATCTGGTTAGGTTTCAATTCAGTTCATGCACCTATGCAACAATGTATGATTATTATTCACTGCTAAGACAAATAACAAGATTAAGTTTTTACTAACTATAATTAACTAGGATACAAATTAACAAACTACAAATTACAAATTAATGAGAATTAAAATTGAATTACTTATATGCAAGAAAACATGGAATCCTAACTTCACTAAATACTTCGCTTAGATCAGACGCCTTCATTCACTATATGCAATGGTTATGGTATCTGATCGGATAACACGAAACAAGTACACGCTACCTGTCAGCATACGTATACCAAACTAAACATACATCCACAAAAGAGATAGAAGATGAATAGACACCAATTATGCTTAGACCCTATATGTCTATAGAATTTGAAAACATAACGGTTGAAGAACAAGTTATCCATAAAGATCACACAGGGCAATATAAGTATTTTCATCTCATACTACGAATTATATTGATAACAATTATGAACCTATGCTAGCATGGCAAGTTCTAAATCTCAAGATCCACTTTCACTTCACAAGAGATTAACAATTTAGATGTTCATGACGCATCTATCAATTAAGCATAACCATACGAGGATATCAAATATACATCACACACAGATCTTTAAGCACTCAAGATACTAAGTTCCATAAGTAAATCCGTTAGAATCCCATGACAAAGATTAGTTCATAATGAAACCTCTCATCATCATGGGATCTATTGAAAGCATGATAGAAGACAAGATATGAAAGAAAGTAATAATATTAATAAAACAAGAGTTGAGAAAACAAATCTAGAATCCAGAATAACACAAAGGATGAAGTAGATCTAGATCCGTTGCTTGTCACGAGCATTGAATCCTTCTCTCCTTTTCTCCCTTGCAGATCTAAGCTATAATATGTACAAGATATCTAATTCTCTAATTGTCTAATTGTCTAAAATCTAATTTACAAGGGGTTGGATATGTTTATATAGGCTCTAGATTTCTTGCCCAGCAAGAAATTACCTTCTATTACAATTAGAATTCGATTTAGGTACTAAAACCTGCCAAAAATACAATTAGAACTTGAAAAGGGCAAAACAGTAAATTCTCTACTCCCATCAGTCTGCTTGTCACGCAACGTGCGCCCACCACACGCAAATTGCGCACGTGAATCTTGTCCTAAGTTGTAGAAAATCTTCCAGGCTTCGCGTGAGCTGTAAGATCGCTGAAAACGGACTTCTAGAACTCCAGATATGGCCAAAACAGTGTAGACTACGCAACCTTCCCGGAAAATCCGAATTTTAATCAATTAATCCTCCAAACACGATAGAAGCATCCACCATAATCGACATTCTTGCAACTCTGCACAACTAAGTAAAACCCATCAAATCTACAACAACTTGAGTCCAAGACAATCAATTTAAGCCGATATGGAATGCTCCAAGTGGATATAAAATCCAATTATCACACCCCCAAACTTAAACCGATGCTTATCCTCAAGCATAAACAATTACAACTAACTAATTAACTAGTCCCACTTCCGTAGGTGATCACGGTTGCATTTGGCATATGCAACAAGCCCTTTAAACCCCTAGGTAGCCCTAGTGGACGAGTAAGGTTTCGTGAGGGCCTATAGCGAATGTAACCACAAAATCCATTGCAATGCAATGCATGAATGCAACTAATATGAAAATGCAATTAATCTAATACTAATATCCTACCATACCTTCAAATCCTCTCATGCCATATCAACTTAAGAATCAAAGTAAATACGCAATGTCTTGGTGTTGAAAGTGCAAGTATTCACATAGTCTACTCAATGAACATGCATAAGTTCTCACAAGTCCATGTCAAGTGTAAGAATAAGTTAGTAAACATGCTAAGCCTACAAGAGTACATCTTTGAGACAAAACTCGGAATCTCATACGCAAAAACAAGCAAACACTCACAATCCACGCACAAAAGAATATTCACTCAAGAACAAGGGTAAGTGTATCACTCAATTCCAACAAAATCATAAGCATGCTTGACATTTGGTATCAATCTAACTCTTAACACAACATACATCAATGACGATAATCAAAATGTCTTTAATTGGGTTGTAACGGGGCTAGGGACAAGGTATGTCAAATAAGCCAAAACAGGTGAAGTGTCAAAAGCTAGTAAGTACCATGATGAATCATACACAACACCCTATTCCCCCCCCCCCCACATAATTTATTATTTTTCTTCCAACAAAAACGCTCGACTAGTCGACTAAAGTAGGATCACAACAAACACAAACATGCTCTCATAAAAAAAAATTTCTCTTTTTTTTCTTTTTCTTTTTCTATTTTTTTTTCTTTTTTTTTCAAGAGCTAAAGCAACAATAATATAGACAATAACAATGATCCCACGATTTTATTACACATGCCGACTATCAAGCAACAACCAAACCCAAATTTCAATATTTCCCCCAAAATTATGACCAACAATAAACCCCTCATTGCACACCTTATTACTCCCTTAAGCACTCTACTAGCCTTTGACAATGTGGGTTCAAATTAATGTAAGGCCAATACAAGATAAAGGTCTAGGCAAGTAATGTGGTGTGTCACCGAAAAAAAAAATAGGATTAAGCTCAACGGGTTAACTAATTGATCATGTAAACATGGTGTGGTAATATGGGAAAATATGTGGTTATTCTTAAATGCCTTTATCATTTTATCGTCAAATAATGTCATGCGTTTCAAGAAAGACCTCAAACAACTGCTAGCAATGCAAACAATCCGTGGACACTCAAGCAAACGAATAAATTGCAACAAATGCAATATGGCTCAAAAGCTCACTTGGCGGGAAAAACATACTCAATCCCAAGCAAAAATATCTCTAACGCACCTACTTGTATTCAAAGAATGCAAACTAAATCAACTTGCACATATTCATGTCCTTCTAATTACTCACAACATTCAATAAGCCTACTAGCTTCAACTTACTAGTGTATGTGTGTGTACAAGAACAAAGCATATCACTTCTTAATCAAAAGCGTCAACAACACAAAATTCCTATCAAGCATGGGTGCAAATGCAAACTATTATGAACTCACATGATATACGAATACAAAAAAATGTCCTATATGAAACAAACGTAGATAACACGAACATAAATGCATGATTTACTACTACTAATATGCAAAGCATGAAATCCTATATGAACGAATAATACAACAACTACTAATCCCTCAAACCACCCCCAAACTTAAAATATTCAATGTCCGCATTGAATGGAAGTAAATACGAGGGAAAGTAGAAAACATACCTAACCAGCTGAGTCATCACCCTCCTCGGATGAATCTGGTGGAGGATAATGCGTACGAGCTCCATAGACTGGCCACTTCCCAAATAACAAGAATACTACAAAACCCCCAATTACAAGAACACAAATTCGTAATAAAAATAAGATTAGAGAAAAAAAATTTACCCAATACGAATCGAAGAGGTGAACTTGCAATTAAACTTCCCCCAAACTTGAATCCTTCTTGAACTCGAATTTTTTAGAGATGTAGAGCTTTAGAGAATGAATTGGGTTTGCATGAATAGGTGTATATATATAATGGAGGGATAAAAATTGAACGTGTAAGGGAGAAATTTTGAGTGGGTATGAATTTGAGGTAGGATAGAAAAATGATTTAATAATTTAGAGAAAAAGAATTTGAATTGATATAGGTTTAGAGATTTGAATAGGAGATGGGGGGGGTTTTTGGAATTATTAAGAAATTAGGAATAGGTTTAGGGATGAAAGAATAAGAAGAGAAAAGGAATTGGGAGTGAAACAAATTTTTTTTTTTCTTTTATAGAGAACAACTGAAAAAATCGGGCAAACAAAGTAGTCACGCAGGCGAAACCTGTGTCACCACATGCAACTTGCGTGCGCGAATCCTGTCCTAAGTTGTAGAAAATCTTCCAGGCTTCGCGTGAGCTGTAAGATCGCTGAAAACGGACTTCTAGAACTCCAGATATGGCCAAAACAGTGTAGACTGCGCAACCTTCCCGGAAAATCCAAATTTTAATCAATTAATCCTCCAAACACGATAGAAGCATCCACCATAATCGACATTCTTGCAACTCTGCACAACTAAGCAAAACACATCAAATCTACAACAACTTGAGTCCAAGACAATCAATTTAAGCCGATATGGAATGCTCCAAGTGGATATAAAATCCACTTATCACTAATATTTACTGAACCGGCCCCTGGTTTCAGCGATATTTTATGATCAAACACCCCCCTTTCAGGTGGTAATTTCTTTGGTTCATCAAAGATATTTGCATAGTCATCTTTCAGTTTCTGAATTTCTGTAATTTCTGCATCTAAATCCCTTGCAAATGTTATGTTCTCAGCCTGACTTGAATGAGTATCAATCACTTGTAAGAAACATAATTGTTCAGCCGAATTCAACAATTTCTTTGATGGCCCTCCTTGAATTACTTTTAATTTCTGAGGAGCTACTCCTTTCAAACTGACTTGATAATCGTTTACCACAAATTCCATAACCAACTTTTTAAAATCCCAAAAAACAGTTCCAAGAGTACTCAACCACTGGATTCCTAATACCATATCGCAACTACCTAAAGGAATTATCATGACATCAGCAATGAACTCCCTTCCATCTAGTGTCCATGAATTTTTTTTACAAATTTGCTGACAAGTTAAATGGTTTCCATCAGCCACTGAAATAGCTTGTGTATCAATTTTTTCCAATGAACACTTCAATTTCCTAGCCACAATTGCATCTAGGAAGTTATAAGTACTTCCAGAGTCAATTAATATGTGCAAAGGCTTTCCCTGAACTAACCCTTTAACTCTCATTGTGTTGAAAGTCTGATTTTCCGAAAATGCATTTACTGAAATAACAGGTTCTTCTAATTCTAACTCCTGAGGTATACACTCATCATCCATTCCCTCTTCATTCTCTATTCCCTGAGGAATTTCTACTGTTAATAGTTGAGTTTTTTTGAAATTGCATCTGTGCCCTTTCTCATATTTACCATCACAATAATAACACAACCCTTTCGTAATTTTATCTGCTCTTACATCTGCTGGTATATACTTAAAAGGTCTGGCATTAGCTCAGTCTAGACTCGCTTGAACAGGTTTGTTTTACGGCGTAGGTAATAGTGGTGGTTTATTAACATTCTGGTTAGGCACATTGATTGATTTCACATTATTACTCCCCACCCAACTGTTTTTCAAAATCGTTTGGTTATTAGCACTCAAAGACTCTTCTTGCAATCTTGGATAGATTACTACATCAGCAACAGTGGTTGGCTTAAAATCCCTTACAAAAGGTTTCAACCCTGCTTTTAACCCCCTACAAAACTATCCAAAAGATATGAATCTGGTAATACATGATTTTGATGCATCATTAGTGACCTTAGGTTGTCAAATTCATTAATATAAGATTCAATACTCCCAGTTTGTTGGAGTTTGTTAAATTGTTCCACTACATTTATACCAACTTCATCTATAAATCTAGTAGTTAAATCCATCACAAACTCACTCCACTCGACATTCTTCCAAATTGACAAATAATTTATTACCCATACTTTTGCTTTGTCAACCATATATAAAGATGAAAGGTCAATTTTCTGATCCTCCGAAATCTCACAGAAGTTAAAATATTTAACACACTTCTTGACCCAACTTCTAGAATTGTTTCCATCAAACTTACGAAATTCCAATTTAGGCGCAAAATTTAAAGTTCTAGGAATACCTGTATTGCCATGTCCTATTAGAGTTTCAACCTCAGTTGCAGAATTGTGAATATTAGGATTCTTGAGTTCCCTCATCAACTTGAACATTTCATCAAATTTGAGATCAAATTTAACACCCTGTTCCTCTACTTTCTTTTCAAGAGACCGAACTTTATCATCCAGAGTCATCGAATTTGAAGGCCCCGTCATGCTACTTCTAGTTATTGGCGCCAGATTAAACTAAGGAAATGCTTTGTCACAAATTTTTTTTAAAACAACTACCGAAATGGATCGGTATGCTCTGATACCATTGCTACAGGAGGTCTGTGTGTTTAAATTTGTATGTAGATGTCTGGTACTAAATAGCAGAAAACATGACTAGTAAAAGGAAAAGATTTATAGAAAATAAAAATTTAAATAAGCAACAGAGAGGAAGAGAAAGGAGAGAAAAACCAAAGTAGGAAGAAGTTGAATTTTTATTAACTGCTTTAGTACAGCAGATTGGTATCCTACTTATACTGATGATAACTGAAATAAATTTGAAATGTAACTGCTACTACAACTCATATAAACTTGAAATGTAACCGCTTCTAACTCCAAATTACAAACTAGCAAACTCCCTTAACAGACCCATTACTCTAATCTTCACAAAACTGCTTTTGTAAATTAGGAATTTTCATCGAACCGCACAAATTACAAAAATTATTTACACTACATCATAAAATATGGTTACAATTACAACTTAAAATTTTGACAAATTACGCGACGAAATGCGGGTTACCATTTTAAATTTCAATCATGTTGTTCAAACAACACCGCACCATAATAATTAAAAAATTTTGTATATTTTATATGTTTTTGAAATCAAAATTAATAGTTCAATTATAATTACAGTTTTTGATTTTTAAAACCAAAAATAAATAATTACAATTCTGATTTCAATTTTATCCAAAAATGATGCCGAACAACCCATGTTATCACCGAGTAAGGATCCTCTGTTCCCTTCTCCATACCCCTTCTTTGTCCCCTGCTCTTTTAGTATTAAAAGAGTGCCCCTGACGGGGTCCATTTTATTTTCCTTACAAAATACTGATTACTCGTAATTTTCAAAGGACGGACTTGCCTATTTATTTCAACTATCGACAGACAGATGCATATGCGTAAATAGTTAAATAGATTGCATGATATAGGACATTTTGCGGGAACAAAAAAGTTGATATGTGTAATATTGGTAGTTAATCAACTTATTATATTATGTGTAATATTGGTAGTTAATCAACTTATTATATTCTTATATATCTATACAATACTATTATAAGCAAAACAACTTCTATTTGTTTGGTTGGTAATTTGGTCACTTATTTGGTCACTTATTTAGTACACTCAATATCAATCATTGGATTTTAAGATAGATTAATGAGAATCGTTGGATATAATAATAAAAAAACTCTTTTTATATATTTATATTATATTATAAACTACTCCAATAAATAAAAGGAAGTGTTTGTTTTTCATTCATGTTTCACGGGCGTAATTTTACAAAAAACACAACTAACACTCTCATAGTTATTTATCTATTTTCAATATACAAGAAAAAGACTATCAATTAGAATACTATCAGAAACGTATAATCATATTTTATTATCTTTTATAAATTATATTATTAATAATTAATTAGCAAATATTAAAATTATGATAAAAATATTTAAAATGTACACTTTTTTGGTACACTCAATAGCAACCGTTGGATTTTGAAATAGATTATTGAAAACCGTTGGATCTAATACTAGAAAAATATTTTTTTTCTAATATTTAAAATATTCTCATGGGTTAAGTTCAAATCTCACCAAAAACATATCCTTATTAAACATATATATTATTTTATAAATTATTTTTAAGAGTTTGATGTTCCATTCCCATCAATATCATATTATAATCAAAAAAAATTATTATTTTTTAAATAAAGTATTATTATACATTTATATAATCCTATAAGCTACTCCCAAAAATTCCCGTCAATAACATATTATAGTTAAATATTAAAACATTATCGTTTAAAATATTATCAAAAATATATTATGATATTTTTATTAACATAAATAATTTTTTTCCTACTAATTAAATATATATATATATATATATATATATATATATATATATATATATATATACATATATATATGAAAATATGAGTAATAAGATAAAAATTATTAAAAAAAAATCCGTGCATCACAGGAGTTATAATTATATAGTTAAAAATTACATAAAATCTGGAAAACACGTATAATATAAAAAATTTTGTATAAAAATCGAAAAAAAGTCTACATGATTAGATAAATTTCACTCTTTCTACAAAATAAAAGTTAAAAAAACTACTTTTATGTAATATTCTTATATATACATGTGTATTTGAAAGTAATAATTAAAATACATAATTAGAATAATATTTATATTCATGAAATTTATAAAATTCAAAAAATATTTTAATAATAAAAACATATATACAACTTAAAATTTTAACAAAATATAATTAAACAGTTACAAGCAACCGTGCATCGCACGGGTTATAGGCTAGTTATATTTAATAAGTGTAAGATGGATGTGATCCATTTTGGTTTGGTCACTGTACCGTCAAAATAATCTCAATCGTCGAATATAATATTTTTAAAAATAGACGATCAAGATTATATCATATTAAAAAGAAAATTATAATATGAAAAGGATATAATTAAAAAGGTTGTACGAGAATTAAATTTTAAAAAGAAGTTATAATCTGAAAAGGATATAAAAGATTGTATTAGAACTGAATTTTATTTATTTATTTATTTATTAATATTAAAAAAGGTTCATATTTACTATTTAGCCTCTATCTCGAGATATAAAAATCAGATTTGGATGATTTTACAGTCCACGCGAAACTCATAAAATTATCTTTAATTCAGTGATGATTTAATAATTAATATCCAAATGAAAACACTCAGAATCTCAAGAGAAAATATATTACAAATTTTTACATTAATCCTATTTAGTGTAGAATACCTACATTAATAATCCTATTCAATATAGAAAACCTAATTATATATGATTTGAATAATTGAAAAGCACTTTTTCGTATTTCAATATAAATACATTTTTTAGTTTACATGTTAAAATATTAAATATTTTTTATGCTAGATCCAACGTTTTTTATCTATTTATTTTAAGATCTAACAGTTCCTATTTATTTTATCGTACTGACAGATAATCAACTACTAAAGATTTGGACAAAATCCTTCCAACACTTATTATTAAAACTGTATTTGGTTGTTAGTAACTATCTTCAAATAATAAGAAGGTTATTTTGATTATCAAAATAAAATATAAGTAGATTTCCTAAATTGAATAGAATTTTCAATATAAAAAATAATCAATTTCATCTCTCTTTTGTTTCTTGGTAGTTTTAATTGGAGAAAATTGTTAAATCATCACTAAATTAAGGATTATTTTGTTAATTTCATGTAGGCTGTGAAATCATCCAAATCAAGTTTTAAAAATTCAAAATAAAACATATAATAAATTGAACTATATAAAATCTTTTATATATATATATATATATATATATATATATATATATATCAATTTCATAACAATAATTTGATATGTAAACTAATAATAAATAAATAATAAAAAATAGTATAATAAATATTAGAAAAAGAACCGTGCGTTGCACGGGTTATAAGCTAGTATTATATAGTTGGGAGAAAAGAATTCAAAGAATGTTATAGAGAATTAATTATTTTACTATTATGATTCAAATTTATATTACTAAAAGGTTTAATAAAAATTCTGATCGTGTGGATGTAGGAATCTTATATAAATAAATGAACTCATTGTTGGGAGTTGTCCCACATCGAATGTGGGAGGGGCTGATAGCTAGTTTATAAGCAGCCAGTTAACTCCATTAGTATGAGGCCTTTTGGGAGTGATCCAAAAACAAATCCGTGCGGACTCGGCCCAAAGCGGACAATATCATACTAATGTGGAGTTAAGGCCTGCTTAGCAAGCCCCAACAAGTGGTATCAGAGCTAAGGTTATAACGGTCCAGAACAATCTCAGATGGGCTCCCAGAATAGATCCAGGAAGAGGCAGATAGGCTATCCCAGGTTGGGTAAAAGGGGGAGCAGGTGGGCTTTCCAGTATGAGCCTAAAGGGGAGCCAGATGGCCAGGAACTTCCAGTATGGGTCAAGGGGAGCAGATCACACAGAAAGGAGGCCGATTCAACAGGTGTCAAGCCCGATGTGTGAAGGGGGAAATTGTTGGGAGTTGTCCCACATCGATTGTGGGAGGGGCAGATAGCTAGTTTATAAGCAGCCAGTTAACTCCATTAGTATGAGGCCTTTTGGGAGTGATCCAAAAACAAATTCGTGCGGACTCGGCCCAAAGCGGACAATATCATACTAATGTGGAGTTAAGGCCTGCTTAGCAAGCCCCAACACTCATAATTTTTGAATAATTTATTAAATTGGATCAATCTTTTATAATAAAAAAGTGAATGAGCAATCCCGACGTTGAAACACTGAAAATGGAAAGAGTAATGTTACATAACTTAAAAAATATTTCAAAAATGTTTCCAAATATTAGGTGACATTATTTTATTTGTAAGATTTATATTAATGCATAAAAGACTCGTTTTATTTATTAAATTATAACCAATTATATGATAACAATTCAATTTTTTGAAACGATTTTAAAAATAATTTCAGGAATTCTAACATTTCTGAAATGAAAAAGATTATCAAAGTAGAAACTCCAAACAAAGTAATTCCGGGGTCATTTGTTAAATCTGAATGAAATTTTCTGAATCATTAGTAATTCTGGATGATTAGTGATTTGGATGATTAGTATTTCTGAATGATTAGTAATCTGGATAATTAGTATTTTTGGATGATTATTAATCTGAGAGATTAATAAATTTGGACGATCTAGATGAATATATTTTTTGAGTGAGCTGAATAATTAATTTTCATATTATTAACAAATAATAAATTCTAAAATTTGCCAAAATGAATATTAAATTTATGGTTATATTTTTTTGAAATGCACATAATATATAATAAAGCATTTATTGTGAGATGTTTCTAGTTTAATTTTATAAAATTAATATAATTTACCCGTTTATTTCTATTTTTATACTATTTTTTTAGTAATTTGAAAAAAAATGAACGCATGCATATAGCATAACGAACTTAATGAAGTGCAAATATATTAAAGAAGAAATGGAAATGCAATAGACAGGCAAATAAAGTAGATTATTTTAAGGGGCCTGGTCTACAGCAAACGTATGCTGGAGCATACAGTACCGCAGAAAGTTTTTGCGGTACGGTGTAGAGTAGGGTTTTTGGTGTGAAAACAGGGGGGCTCATCTCTCTACGTACCGCAGAAACTTTCTATGGTACGCGTGTGCGGTACGGTATGCTGCAACATACGTATGCAGTTGACCACCAGTCTTATTTTAATACTACATATGCATTTATTGATAGAGTATCGTTAATGAACCGTCCATCACATCAATTTTGTGACAGTACCATTCAGAATATTTTCAATGTCATCGAGGAGATTAGATAATCTATACTATATTATTATAAACAAACTAGAAAACTAGAGATCTTTTGTATTTTGTAGTTTGGTTAACCAAACTATTCACAACTATTAGATTTTTAATTCAAATAGATCATGATCGTTAGATACAAAATACTAAAAGTTGTTATATACAATCGCTAGATTTTCAATTCAAATAGATCATGACCGTTAGATAAAAAATACTAAAAGTTGTCTTATATCATCCAGGAGATTAGATAATCTATACTATATTATTATAAACAAACTAGAGATCTTTTGTATTTTGTAGTTTGGTTAACCAAACTATTCACAACTATTAGATTTTTAATTCAAATAGATCATGATCGTTAGATACAAAATACTAAAAGTTGTTATATACAATCGCTAGATTTTCAATTCAAATAGATCATGGCCGTTAGATAAAAAATACTAAAAGTTGTCTTATATACACAAATAGATCATGACCGTTAGATACAAAATACTAAAAGTTGTTATATACCGCCGTTAGATTTTCAATTCAAAAAGATCATAACAGT
The DNA here is from genome assembly GCA_036435485.1 of Saposhnikovia divaricata. Taxonomy (NCBI): domain Eukaryota; kingdom Viridiplantae; phylum Streptophyta; class Magnoliopsida; order Apiales; family Apiaceae; genus Saposhnikovia; species Saposhnikovia divaricata. Next base: position 56,343,424 of record CM071597.1, on the reverse strand, counting down.
TAGATACAAAATACTAAAAATTATTATATACAGAAGTCTAAACTTCGATTCCCGCCAACAACATATTAATTTATATTTAACTAAAAATTATTATATGCAAAGATTTAAGGTTCGAATTCTCCAATAACATATTAAAACGAATATTTATAATATTATATTACATTATAAATAAATTATAAAAAATTAAAAGTAATCCATGCTTTGCACGGGCTATAAGCTAGTTTGACATATGATCTGACCCGATTATTTTTGTCGTTCAGAAAATAACCAAGCTTAACAAACAATCTGAACTTGTGCATGGTTCAGATTCAGCTATTTCAACATGGTTCAGGTGTTATCGAATGGGTCCTCCATGTGTTTAGCAGCAAGGGCCAAGGGGTGATTGGCATTCGAAAATACTGATTAATATACTTTACATGTGCTACATAATAATAGAGTAATTGACACAACAGCTATTTAGCAGACCAACTTATGAATATCCGGCATGCACGTGTTTATGCATTTTGCATCTCAATATTAATATGGTTCAGTTATGTGTCTACTTAATCTTTAGATTTCGTCAATATTTGTTAGGCAATTGAACTAATTGTCGAATTTCTACATATTTTGATCAATCATAACAGCAAAATAGCTCCGACCATGGATAACAGCTTTGTCACTACATCGAGTTATTGTTATAAAATACATGTATGTGTGTGCTTTTCTTATCTTGATAATAAGAAGGCAAGGAGCAATCGTCTGAATTAACAAAACGTTACTATTTTTATAAATTATTTAAAAATAGGATGTTTTATATTAAAATTTATAAAAGTACGAGGGTTTTTTAAAATGTTTTAAGCAAAAATCCATTTTACTTAATTTTGTAATAAAAATTGATTTTATGAATTTATTTATAAGAATACAATTTTGCAAATAAAAGCAACCAGAATCCAATTCAAATGCAAAAAAACTCAAATACAATACTACTTATTTTAATATAAAAATATTTCATTTAATTGCATAATGTATTTTCTACAAATACTTTAGGGAGACAATAAATTCATAAAAAAAATTTTAAAAAATATTATATTTAATGTTTCCTCCAAAAAAATACTATTTAAGTTCAAAATATATTTAAATTTAATACAAAATCTCATTTAATTTTAAATATCAAATTCTATAAAGTAAAATAAATTTAATTGTCAAAATGAGATTCTATATATAGATATTTAGATATTCATAACATGATAGCTAATCTTATGTGATATGGGTAAAAAATCAGTTCTAAAAACACAATTAATGATGCATTAATTGTAATCTAGTTTGGTCCGAATACAAAGCCCATTAATGAGGTCTGAACCCTAATTAAATATTAATTTCGTAATTAATATTATGGGTTAATTAACAGCTTGCAAATAAGAATCAGATAAGGATACAATATCTTTATGAGTAGCCATCAAGGCAACAAATTCAACATGGAAACTGATTCCTACAAGGAAGGATTCTAGAACCTTCCTCAAGGAGGTGGCTTGCCCACCAAGTCTCCGAATCCTACCATAATTCTAAGGCTCCCGCAACCTATATAAGGACCTGACCCCTCATTCTCATAACTACGTCTTGGCTTGATTCTCAGTAACGAGATACGTAGGTACTCTGTGAGGACCGATCAGTCTCGAACACGGAAACAACCATTAAAGCTCGAAGCTCACCAACCCCTTTGCATTAATACACACAAACCCTAGTCGCAATTCGATAACCTAGTTTTTATTCCATAACATTCGGCGCCGTCTGTGAGACGACAACATCAACCATGGTTCAAACACGGAGAACAAAATCAGCCTCGACTGAGGCCATACCCCTTAGCTCTGCTCCACCCATCACTTCTGATCCGCCTATCACTACTAAAGAAGGGCAATTACCCCCATCAACAGGGGCGATCATTCAACCTCTAGTCTCTCAACCCCCAGGGACGATTCCCCATGTTGAGGGAACTCTACCGGTGGTCGTCCATCAAAGCCAAGAAGCTAACCCTCTTCAGATGGTGGTTTCTTCTCTTGATAACGTTAATCGCACGCTACCCCCAGGGGTACGATTCCATACTACGGATCTCCCCCGCAAATACCAACCCGATGTATGGTCTGCCTAACTACCCTCCTGCTACTCGAGGTGTTGGAACAAACGGTCATGCCTTGCTAATTCGGGAACCTCCTTATAATAGGGGGTTGGGCCGAGATCAGGAATATGATGACTACTCTGGCCCCTATACTGACTGTAACGCCCTCCCGATCTCGGGGTCAAGATCGGGGCGTCACAACACAACTAAAAAAAATATATAACTAAATTTTATAAAATTTCGGCATGAAGTATTCGTAAATCAAACTATACACCTGTAATTCAAACCAAACCAAAATACATAAACCCTGCTGACAATAATAATAAACATAATATATCGACCCCACTCTTAATCTGGACCTTTAACAGGTAGTGGTATGAAACAAGCAACTAATAAACTAAGTTATTACATTACAATACCAATTCCTTTATCAAAAGTTTAATACATTCCACAAATATAATTTCTACAAGTCTTGATTGCTATCCAAAAGTCAACCTTCTACCAGAGCAAAACTAGTCTGCCTAAGTTTCCACACGGCAAGCGCTCCTCCTTATAAGGCCATTAAGATGTACCATCTCCTTAACTGAAAGATGAATCATTCTTTGAGCTCTTCCAAAATTTGACAATTTATAATCCGTTTCCAAAGGTAGGAAGGAAGAGAGAGAGAGAGAGAGAGAGAGAGAGAGAGAGAGAGAGAGAGAGAGCAATCAATTATCTTTTTATATCATTTTCCACCTTTAAAACATTTAAATAAAATTAAGCTTTCTATTAAAACATGACAATACGGGTGATCAGCCACGTAAAGTCCCCATACCGGACACGAAGTCCCTCTAGACCTTGAAAATTGGGTTCCCAATTAGGCAACACATTGGCCTTTAATGCTGGACTAGGACCACCCTAGCCTCTTACACCAAATTAAAGTGCTGGACTAGGACCACCCTAGCCTCTTACGCTTATTAAATAATTAATTAAATGTTCTAATGAAATAAAGCAAGTTTCGATAATTAGAACTCTTATGCAATATTTCAGAGCGGGGAAACTTTCTGTTTAATTTAAAGGATAAGTGACTAAAAGTCAAGTAAAGAATCCAATTTAATTGTATAAAGTTTGCAAGGTAGGGTTCAAGTGCGATTCACAAGAATTTAAAAATAAAAGTTTATCAAGCTATTATCAGTTTAGAGGTGTAATACAAGGTGGTATCGAACAAGGTATGGCTCGAAAAAAATAGAAGTATAAGCAATAAGGGTAATTAATTAATTAAGGACATAACAAAGGTTAGGGATTTAGAGTTTAATTCAAAGATTACAAGGTATAGTTAGGCTAGTGTGGTTTAAGGAAATGGAAATGAAATAAGGTTTAAGCTAGTACAAAAGGTATATTACATAACAAGGTTTAAGGATTTAGAGAACGATCAAGGGTTATAAGGTATAGTAATGCTAGTGTGAATTAAGGGAATAGATATGAAAAAATGTTTAAGCTTATGCAAAAGGTATGTTATACCGCAAGGCACAAGATTTGCAGTTCAACGAGAATTAGAATAAGCAAGGAAGTGCAACAGTTTAAACAACAATCTATAAAGGTAAATGAGAAGTCACGAAGGTTTAAGCAATAGTTTATAAGGATTAACAATATAGGACAAGGGGTTCTACAATTAGCTTGAAAGAAACAAACAGTAAGTTATAAGAATTTAAGCAACAATCAATGGATAATTGAAAGAATCTTAACTTCAATAAAAGGTTCGAGTTACTTGCCTTATCACAGCACTTTTACTGTAACAGCCCAACTTTTTGGACTATTAGCATTCGAATAAACAATCATAACAAAATTTAAATTCCGTAAACTCATATAATAAATCCCAAAATATCATAATAATTTTCTGTAAATCGAGAAATAAAACTTAATAAAATAACCCAATGTATAATCAAATCCATAGAGACGCAGCTCCTCAAATCTAAACAGCTAAAAACTAGAACATTATTAAGTGACCCCGGTTCGATTCTAATCCAATCCAAATGCCATACTCATAGCTAGTACCTGAAAATTCAAAAATAATGAGCTACACAGCTCAACAAGAAAACTAATCGAACTAACCAGTGGATCACGTAAGTTTTACAAAAATATTTCATAAATTCCATAAACCAAAGTTCACAATTTCAAAATCAAAACTAAAAAATGTATAATAAATTCCACAGTTCGATAAGGTCACAAATACCTGGTGACACAGTATCATAGGTTCATAATTGTCAATAATGCGTCCCTTATTAAGGTATCATAAAGTGTGCGCTCCCGAAGGCATCATAAAAAGCACGCCCTAATAAGGTATCATAGGCTAGTTCCGGAACTATACGCAATTACTAACGAGTTCATAAGTCATAGCTAGCTGGGAATTATTATATCTAAAAATTCATACTTGATCCAAATTTTCGTAACAAAAATATTTAAAAGGTAAATCATTTAAGAACATTTGAAATATAAAAACATTTTAAAAATATATCGGAGAGCACGAAAAGTTAACTTACCTTAAAAGTCGACTGAATACCAAAATTTAACACCCGAACTAATCCTAAAATTTTAATAAATAAACAGGACATAATTAACAACTTAATCCATAATTAAAATATACGCAAATATAACAATCAGACACCACGCAAGTCATATATGAACCGGACTTGACACTGTATCCAATCGAATCACATTAAGAATTAAGAAGGTAAAGACCTTAAAATTAAAATCCAAACATGTCATACACGATTGACAGTTAACTTCACTTTAACAAAACACTTATATTCATTATTCACCGATAATTAATTAAGTAAACAATAGGCAACATATTACAAGATTCACACTTGCCCCGCATGTACCACCCCAAATTAATTCAAATCATCTTACATATAAATTGAGGCTAGTAAAATATAAATTAATAATTAAATATATGACATTTATTTATAAAACAATTTTCATGTATATCTTACTAATATTCAACCAAACCGAGCAAGCAAGTAGGTAATTTAGTAGCATACAACGGACTCACATGCACTAGTGTTAACATGTATTAATATTTTATTAATAGAATTCTACATATTACTAAGTTCACTAAAACTGGACCATGTAGCAAGTTAAAGTCATGAACAAAATTTATTACTCATGCTTAAACAAATAAAACTAATTTTTATAGACCTGACATGGCAAACATCCAACCTAATGCAATGGAATCATATAACCAGTCTGTATATTCTTAAACATACGTATAAAGTAGTAGTACATGCCTAAACAGGAAGCATTAGATTCTAAAAAATGGTAATAGTACACATGTATTAGCACAAATAATGATGTACCTGTCTATATTGATATCAAGGCATGTTCTTTATTACATATAAAATATTGATATCACTCATGTACAAAACATGTATATAGGCAAAGCATAAATCATAAAAATCAAGGGAAGAGAGAACATACCTCTCGGTATTGTGAAGACTGTACGAGTTATTTTTTTATCTTAGGGGTCTTTATATAGGTGTACACAAAACCTAAATTTAATTGATAACTTTAGAACTTAATCCTTAAGTTTCTTCCATTTAAAAGTTCATTCCTAATAAAACACTATACAAGTATATATATATATATATATATATATATATATATATATATATATATATATATATATATATCAATCTAATACTTATCTTATCTAACCAATTTTTTTAAGATAAAAATAATAAATTTTTCACACATAATAATAATAATAATAAATCTACTTATATCTAAATAAAAAAAATACGGAATATTACATTTACTCCATTCACTTAGCTCAAAAGTCCTCAACCAGCTGGGACGAGTTTATAAGGTGGCTTGATATTAAACAGTTTATTATACCTAGCAATTTCTTCAGAATCGTGATACGTACTACAACAATCATATGCATCTAACTTGGCTAGAGAGGGGTAATCATCTCCACGCTCATTTAACATTTCAAAAAGGGACATGTAAGGAGAACGAATGATGATGGTACCTTTAGAAGAAGCTGAGTTCATTTTGGCGAGACGAGCTTTTTCCTTGTCCTCCATTAATGACGGCTTGGAACCCTAGAGAAGATGATCGAAGAAGATGATCGGAGAAGATGATCGGAGAAGATGGCCGGAATTAATCGAGAAACTTCGAACAAAACTTGAGAGAAATTTCTTAACTGAGAAATGAGAGGTGAGAAGTGAGAATGAGAGTGTGAGAAATGAACTCACGACTCTCACTCTTATATAGAAACACACCCAGTTGAAGTACTCTCAAACGGTTAGGAAACCAAGAGTAATCGGTCAGAATTTCAAGTTTGACCGGTTAAAGGCCCATGAAATAAGCCCAAGAGCTTAAAGGCCCGTTTCTGGAACATTCCAGGAGTTGGTATTTTTAAAAAAAAATACCAATAAATATATAAATAGGATGCTTCTAGAATTTCTAGAATTACCCAGAAGATTCTGGGACATGGGCCAAAAAGTAAACAGGCTAGAAATACACGAATACTTAAAGAAGTCAAGCCAGGGAGGCCCAAAAGTGACAAAGCCCAGTAAAAAGAAGAAGATTATTTAATAAGTATTCTAAAAAAAAGTTAGGCCTGCAAGGCCCAAAAATAATAAAGGCTCGTTAAAAGTAAAGCCAAGTGGCACAATTTCGACCAAGATTCTGGTCGAAATGACCAGGAATTCTGGTCGAAAAGTCGTTCGACCAAGGTATTTTGAACCCCTTATTTCGACCAAGATCCTGGTCGAAACGACTAGAAATCCTGGTCGAAAATCTCTTCGATCAGGAAAATTTTGGACTCTTATTCCGACCAAGATCCTGGTCGAAATGACTAGGAATCATGGTCGAAAATCTCTTCGATCAGGAAAATTTTGGACGCTTATTTCGACCAAGATCCTGGTCGAAATGACTAGGAATCCTGGTCGAAAATCTCTTTGATCAGGAAAATTTTGGACGCTTATTTAGACCAAGATTCTGGTCGAAACGACTAGGAATCCTGGTCGAAAATCCCTTCGAGCAGGAAAATCAGAAGGCCTTATTTCGACCAGAATTCTGATCGAATTTCTGGTCGAAATCCTGGTCGAAATTGACAAGTCATGGTCTAAAAATTGCTTTGAAAGTTGATTTTTTGACAATGAATCCTCGTGGACATGGAAGTTTTGATAAGTCAAAAATAAAAGAAAAATACCCGTGGGTACTAAAAAAAATCCTAAAAAATTAGGGTGTATGCGGAAAAATATGAGGAATTTTATAATTCCTTAAAAAATGAGCAAAGTTCAAATAACAAAAGTTACTGGAAAATAATTTCTTAGCCTCGAATAAGGCACATCGTCATAAACGTGTATGTTAGGTCCAAATGTGTTGTAGAGGGGGGGTGAATACAACTTTTCGAATTTGATAAGCAATAAATATGATGCAATAAATGAACACACAGATTCAAGGAATATATGTCTTATATATAACTTGAAGTGGTTGCTACAACATTCATTACAAAGTATAACAGAAGTTCAGAGAGTAGTGAATGATACTAAGCTCTGTGAATACACTCTTTCTCTTTTACATGTGTTTCTCTCAAGAATTGCTCTCACATTAAAACATTACACAAGTACTTCTATTTATACTACATGTAATCTATGTCCTGTAGTCTTCAAAGACTAAGATATACGTGGCCCAATGATGTCCACATAAATCTTGCCTTATCTTGAGAGCTTGGAAATCTGCCAATCAGAAGATGTCATGTGTCATGTTGAAACTGCACTCTAAGTAGAACTTCTACTTGAGAATTTCTACTTAGCCATCTCGAATTTCTAAGTAGAACTTCTACTTAGAAATATTCTACTTGGTCATCTAGAATATTTAGTACTTAGAAAATATTCTGGTCTTCAACTTGAAACTTCAATGCACATCTTGAACTTGTGATATCTTCATGTCTTCTTTATTCTTCACCAAGCTCTTGAACATGGATCTTTATTACTGACATAAACTTGCTATCAATGTCCTGACACTTGATGCACTGGTCTGGTTCATAAGTGACTAGTCTTGATAGTGTTTTTGCTTCTTGAATAAATTACCATATTCAATTAGTAATGTAGCTTTCCAATGTTTGCTTTCCTTCTTGTTCACTTGAAATCAATTGGTCTTATTGATACTGATAGTTATGATCTTGATTCTTGGCTTTTCAAATCACTCAGGCATGAACAACTTTGACTTGAACTTCTCTCAATGATTTCTTCTTGGCTTGATCATAGTTAACATGTTGAATTGTATCAATTACCTTGTCTTCATTTAGTGTTGATTTCTTTGTGGCTTCTTGTTCTTGATTATCTTCTGGTTAAGTATCTTTTCCTTTAGTTGAGTTACATTAGTTATAGTGTTACAAGTTTACACACTCTGCCTTTCAATCTCCCCCTATTTGACTGTCTAACAATGACATTCAAATTAATGAAGGATAACTCAACTAAACAATGAGACGAGAAAAGATAACTAACATTAAAGTCTTGAATAATTTACAATTGAAATGTACTTGGAAAACAATACAAAGAACTTAAACTAGAAACAGAATTCGAACTTCGAATTAAAGATCATTTGAGTAATTCCTATCACCTGGATTATTTCATACCTTTGAGTCAAACTTATATCACCTTATTGGATCCACTCTGAGGTGAATTTTCCTCAAGTGAGTTAAAGCAACCGAAAGACATGAAGTTTTTCCAACTTCAAGTTCACACCACTCTGACCTTTAATCCTAATTCTGTTTCCTCTTCCTAGCTTCAGCAGCTTGGCGCTTCTCCTCTTTCTGCTCTCTGCGCTTCTCTTTCTGCCGCTGTTCTTTCTTATATACTGGATCATGAAGCTGCTTCAACCTAGCATTCAATAAACTTACTGCTTCCATTTCTAGAGGATTCGTTGGCTCTGGATAAGGATGTTTGAAAAGCCTTCTGAGTTTGTCCACTTCCTAAGTAGTCCTGATCTTTGGAATGTCCTCAAAGTTCTTCATTATGAGCTTAGGTTTCCAATGTGCTTTATCAGCTTTAAACTGACAATAGATCATTTTGGGGTAGCCCTTAACACGGTTAGTATTGTGGACACTAGCCGCATCTCGCTCCATCCGCTTCTTTTCCACCACTACCTCAGACAAGTAACTCATGAGTCTCTGCTTTTCTTCCACATACTTATTCTCCACTTAGCTCCATTTGAACACATATAAAACTCTCTCCAGAAATGCAGCATCTTGAGTCTGTAACAGCCATGTTCTACTCATATGCAAGAGTGTTTGATTCTGGTCTGCGTCTATGAATGCCAAGGCATCAGCTGTGTCATCGACATATGCGTGTATCCAGTATACACTATCTCTTCCTGGAACACCAACTGCCTCCCTTATCTCTCCTTGTTCCAGTGATCCAGACGGAAGAGTCAGAGCTTCATCTACATTTTTCATTGCTTGAAGAATATTCCATTTCTTCTCCATTAGCTCCGGCTCAACCTTCACATTATCTAGAGGGTTTGGAGCAATAATATCACACTTCCATATTTCATTGCTCTTCTTGAATATGATTCTCTCAATGACCTTCACATATTTTTCTTTAATTTCAGAGTAAAACCCCTTACTCATCATTTGTCTACAGACAGCTTTGAGAGATTCCACTGAAAGATCCATTAAATCATTTTCTTCCATACTTACCCTCTTCATCTTCCCATCTACTACCATTCGGACAACATCAGGATATGCTGAGAATTCTGGATCCTTGTCCTCTGCTAGCTGCATTAACTGATCTCTATACAGAATGCTGAGCTCCTCAGATTGAGAGTATTGAATTTTTGTTGCTAGCAAGAACAACTCTGACGCAGATCTTCTCGCGATGAATTGATCATCCACATACAGGAAAGACGTCGGGATTCCTTCTACTAGAGACAAGATAACCTGCCACTCCTTAAGCTTCGCATTATATCCAACCCTGACTTTCGAAATTATGCTCTTCAACGCACTTATGTAGTTCACAGTCAGTGGATTCTGCATGTTCAAGTTATAGAACAAGTCATCTGCCTCCTTGTTGTTAACTCCTTTTGCACAAGGTCCCCTCAAAATCTTCCTTGCATCATCCCACTTTTGTCCAATCCTTCTCTTGTGCAAATCAACTTGAGGATAAGCTAGCCTTCCAAGCTCATGATCATACTGCTTCCCTTTGAGCTCTACTTTCTTTTCAAGGAACGCAGCATGTTCTTGCATCATCTTCATTTTATGGAACTGAGCTTGTTCCAAGGCTAACTGTTGAGATTTTAGAGTCTCCTCATCAACAGGAATTTCTTCAGGCTTTCCGGAAGACATCCCAGCACCTCCACCTTGTTCCTTCAAAGATCTATTTATTGCATGTGCTAAAGGTACGTCCTCCATGTCAGAGTCTGAATCAAGTACCTCCTGTACTTTTTATTGATGATGACTCAGGTCAATGAATGGTTCATCTTGCTCAACCATCGTCGCCTTATCCTTTCTCTGCCTCAAAGCCTCTTCATCACCAACCAGCTCACTTTCTATTTCTTTGACAAGATCAGCCTGTTCTTCAATTTCTTCGATTTGAACTCCCTGCTGTCTCGTCTCCTTTCCACGCTGTCTCGTCTCCTTTCCACTCTCCCCCTTAGGTGAGTTATCCTGAACACCACCTTGCTCTCCAAAGCTACCAGCAGCATAGAAACCACCAAAACCAGAACCAGAGGCTCCAGCTTCACTAGCACCACCAGCACCACCAGCATCATCATCGGGGGGAGGTTGAATGTATTGCGACTCGAAACACTCTAGGGGCACAAAACTCCTGACTGCAAACATCATTTTACTGATCTCCACCGCCATTGTATGCATTGTAGACTCCATTGCTCCCATTCTTTCATTCAGAGTGCTTCCCAAGACACCACCAGCATGGCCCAAGTCATTGACCTTGTTTGTCAATACATCGAATGTTGTAGCTTGACTTGTCATTCGTGCTGCGTAGTCATCAAGAGCCCTTTGATTATTTCCAATATTGATCCCTAACTGCCCCATCGATTGCCCGAACTGCCTCATTTGATCTTCCATTGATGTCATACGTGTGTCAAGATTTTGAATATTAAGGGACGGTGTTTGGCTTAGGTGACCTCGCTCTAATACTGGTTCTGAAGGTATTTGGCGCTCAGTTTCGGGCCTTAAAAATGAAGGTCCCTCTCTCCCTAAACGCTCACACACACTCCCTGTCTCACGCTCGTGTATGTCTTCAATAATAGATCCAAAATAAGAAGCAGTACCTGCAGAAACTGGATAAGAAAAATAATTTGCAGTTATGGGATCTGTTCCTGTTGTTTCCTGAGTTGGAATCTCAGGCTGAGAGGCTGCAAAGTGTTCTTGTACAACATCAGAACCAATCATCTTTGCAGCATCAGTACGTACCGGTGAAGGTACTGCTGAAGTTCGTAAAGCTTCATGTCCTTCTGAAGCAACAGGATCTTCAAAAGGTACAAATTCCTCACCAAAATCCCTAGGTGCAGACTGTGCAAGGGGAGAACCACTCACGTGAGTTGGAGTGATTGAGTGCGACACACTAGGTTTGGACTGGATTTTTGAAGTGGCAGCATGAAAAATTTTGGCTTTCTTCCGAATAAGTGGCTGCTCTTCTGGGTCACTCTCAAAATCATTTCCTAAATCTACAGGTGCTGGCCTTTTAGCTTCCGTCAACAGAGGTGAAAGAGAATAAGAATGTGTGTCAGACTCAGAAATATAGCTCTCACCCTGGGATAGATCCTGCGGGCTAGCAGTCTCTTGGGTCTCGGAATTAGATATATAGGAAGAGGTTTGAGTAGTATGCAAAGAGAGATTACCTTCTTCATTACCTTGTTCATCATCACTTTGCTCATCAGGAATCCCTTCAAATGTTTCAGCATGAGCAGACGGATTCTGAGCATATGACGATACTTGCGATGATTCCGCCAAAGTAGTAACTCCTGCATCATACGTAAGCCACAGTTGAATGTTGTCAGGAATTGACATCGGTTTACCTTGATGTTTATCCTGATTGGCAATTGTAGTAAGTGACTTAGTGCCCATCCCTAGCGGTGCAGATGTTGGACTTCTGGCAAATCCCTGTCGAATAGCAAGAGCATCCCTCGGTACTAAATGATTAATAAACATTTGTAAGAAACGAGGATACCAGCATACAACATCAGTTGTAGTAAGGTCTCTGCTTGCAGGAGATCCCATTGAAGCCACTATCTCGGAGAGAACTATGCGTCCATAATTGATATCCAGTTCTCGTGCTAGGGCAACTCCAAAGATTGCATGGGAATTGGAATCTGATGAAAATCTTTTTCGCGTGCCCGAAAACATCTTGTGATGGCCTCGAAAAAGTAATTCCATTCCACATGAAAGAATTGTTTCTGGATGTTTCCAGTGATCCGGCCAGTCGGAGGATAACATCCTATTTCTTCAAGAATGTGAGGCGTTCTGCCGCTGTAGGTTCGGGATCATAAACAGCTTTGACCGGGAATTCCAGAACCCTGTTGAAAATTTCCTCTGTCACCTCATATTCTTGACCCGCCAAGGTAAACCTGAAACCATAGGGGGTAGATTTGATCCCAAAGGTAACCGCACTAGTCCATAATTGCTGTAAAGCATCATGTACCAGTGTGGGTTTAGCAGTAAAAGCGAAGCTAGCCTTGGAGTACAAATTAAGAAATCGTACCCAAAACTTAAAGCGCGGGAGTTGATCACCAATTTCCGTAGAGATGTTATAAAATTTATTTTTGGCAAGTGAAAATTGGTGAGCCATTTTAATTAAATGTTTTTCCTTAATAAATATGATTTTTTTTTGTTTTTGAAAAACAAGCAATTAAAGAATCCAAAGTTATAGCCCTTTTAATTTATCGAGAAGACCAAAAGTCACTCTGAGAAATTAAACTACGGGATATACACAATAGCCAATTACTAAATCTGTAATATTCAATGGAAATGTATATGCGTATGTGTATGCCAGTGAAATCGTGTGTGTATATATATATATAGAGAATGAGGAAATCGTGTGTATGAACAGTTACACAAACACACAAACACTTGATGTTCGTGTGTATATATATACGTGTGTATATGAACAGTTACAAAACACACAAACACAGAGATTAATGGTCACACACAGATAATAGTAGTCTAAAATTGGCAGTAATTCGTGATCTGTATGAGTTTAATCACAAAAACAGCGAATAGTGGCTTGAACTTTTGAAATCGCCTTGTTTTTGTGTGGAGGCTGCTGTAAAAGTGAAATTAGGTAAAAGTGAGAGAATCATCGAGTTAGAGATGTATATATAGACATGATTGTGAAATGACAAAAGTGACCCTGTTAAAAAGAGTGAAACACTAAGTACATACAGGGAAGACCTAAGTCGAACAGTATCTCGAACATTAAGTCGAACTTCGAGATGAAGTTCGAGATAGATGCTAACTCGAACAAACACACTTAAACCATGTAAGCAGCAAAAACTACTAGGGAAACCTATCTCGAACTTCAAGTCGAAATTCGAAATAAGTTTCGAGTTAGGAGTTAACTCGAAAAATCCCTGTACCCAACTGAGAATTCTATCTCGAACATCAAGTCGAAATTCGAGATGAGTTTCGAGATAGAGATTAACTCGAAGTTATTCTCAGAATTGGATCTTTTCAAAATATCCCCTCAAGTGGAACCTCATCTCAAACTTCGAGATAAAGTTCGAGATAGACCTTATCTCGAATATTTTGAAGATGGAACTCGAACCCTAAGTCGAGTTTCGAGATGAAGTTCGAGATAGACACTAACTCGAAAATCTTCCCAGACTTAGAATTTTCCAAACTTCACTCTGGAAGCTCAAATCGAAATCCAAGTCGAATTTCTAGATGAGTTTCGAGATAGAAACTAACTCGAAATTTTGAAGATACTTAGATTTCTCAACAATTAAATTTCCAAATTAATATAAATATCAATTCAAGGATTTTTTTAATAAGTGACATAATTAAAACATTCCTTGATAATTCTAAGGCCTCTAATTACATGAAAAACATAGGTAAATTCATCAAAAAATCATGAAAATTTAGAATATTATGAATTTAACTCCCCCTATGATCATGCAATCTAACAAGCATAAATTCAAAGATTTGTACTATTAAATACACTTAAAACACAATGAATTCATGTAAAATAACACTATATGCAACCTATAACAATCATTAATTAGGCATTTTAAAGTCTAAGCACATAATGATACAACAAAAATCTGGATTTTACAGATAGGAAGCTTTACTAACTTGTGTTAAGCATTCCCAATTCACCAACCAATCTATTGAATGTTACTTCATCAAGAGGTTTGGTGAATATATCTGCAATTTGTTGCATTGTGGGCACAAAATGTAGTTCCACATTCCCCTCCTCGACATGTTCTCTTATGAAGTGATACCTGATGTCGATGTGCTTGGTTCTTGAGTGATCTACAGGATTGTTGGTTATGGCAATAGCACTTGTGTTGTCACACATAATTGGAACTTTCTTGTGCTCCATGCCATAATCCTTCAATTGGTTCCTCATCCACAGTATTTGAGCTACACAGCTTCCAGCAACAATGTACTCAGCTTCAGCAGTAGAAGTAGATACTGTATGTTGCTTTTTACTTTGCCAGGACACCAATCTTCTGCCAAGAAATTGACAAGCACCAGATGTGCTCTTCCTATCAATCCTACAACCTGCATAGTCTGAATCCGAATAGCCAATTAGATTAAAACCTGTATCTCTTGGGTACCAAATCCCTAGATTTGGTGTGCCCTTGAGATACCTAAAAATTCTTTTGACGGCTACGAGATGTGATTCTCTAGGATCCGCTTGGAACCTTGCACATAAACAAGTTGCGAACATTATATCGGGTCTACTTGCAGTTAAATAGAGAAGTGAGCCAATCATACCTCGATAGCTTGTGATGTCAACTGATTTACCTGATTTGTCTTCATCAAGCTTCGTGGCTGTTGCCATGGGAGTCTTAGCTGCTGATGCATCTTCTAGATTGTACTTCTTGAGTAAATCTCTGACGTACTTGGATTGACAGATAAAGATACCATCTTTTCTCTGACTGATCTGTAATCCAAGGAAGAAGGACAGCTCTCCCATCATGCTCATCTCATATTTTTCCTGCATTAGCTTAGCAAATTTCTCGCACAAGCGCTCATTAGATGACCCAAAAATAATATCGTCCACATAGACTTGAACAAGTATTAAATCATTCTTTACATTTTTATAGAACAATGTTTTATCAATTACTCCCCTAGTAAAACCACTTTCAATTAAGAATAAGGATAGGGTTTCATACCATCGCCTTGGGGATTGCTTGAGGCCATAGACAGATTTGAAGAGAAGATACACAAAATCTACAAGTTCTGGATCGATGAAACAAGGCGGCTGTTCCAGATACACTTCTTCTTCTAACTCTCCGTTTAGGAAGGCACTTTTCACATCCATCTGAAAAACCTTGAAGTTCTTATGTGCTGCAAATGCCAAGAACATCCTGACTGCCTCAAGTCTTGCAACCGGTGCATAGGTCTCATCATAATCAATTCCTTCTCGATGAGAATAACCTTTTGCAACCAAACGAGCCTTGTTTCGTGTTACAAGTCCGTTTTCATCCAGTTTATTTCTGAATACCCACCTAGCTCCAATTACTGATATGTTCTTTGGTCGGGGTACCAGTTTCCAAACTTTCTGCCTTTCAAACTGATTGAGTTCTTCTTGCATTGCAATCACCCAATCAGCATCACCAAGAGCTTCTTCTATTTCTTTAGGTTCAAGCTTGGATAAGAACGCAGAATATAAGCAAATATTAGCCAGGTCAGCTCTTGCAGTTCTTCTAGTAGACACACCAGCATCTGGATCACCAATAATTAATTCAAACGGATGGTCTCTATTCCATACCCGTTCTCTTGGAAATTGTCTTGATGATTCAGCTTGACTTTCTGAGTTGTGGTGTTGACTACTTTAATTATTTTCACTAACTCCCCCTGAGTTAGTGCCAGCTCCTACAGAACTAGTATCAACTCGTCTCGAGCTTTGAACAGTTGTTCTTGAGCTGCTATTTACTCCCCCTGAGTTGTTGCCGGTTCGTACTGAAGAAGTCTCTTCTGATCTTGTAGAATTAGATTGTTCACTAGACTCAGGTTCTTCACATACACTTGGGATATTTAATGGGTCAACTAACTCAGGTTCATCTTCAAGTTCATCTAAGTCCAGATTCTGAAATTTTAGGGACTCAGGTTCACTAGAATCTCTAGAAATTGATGGGAGTTTGGTATCGTCGAATCTGACGTTGTAGCTTTCAGTCACTTTTCGATCATTCACTAAGAACACCCTATAAGCTGCCACCACATCTGTGGAGTAACCAACAAAGATTCCTTCATGAGCTTTTGCTACAAACTTGCCTAGATTTTCATCATCTATAAGTACATAGCATTTTGCTCCAAAGACATGAAAGTATTTGATTGTTGGTCTCCTGTTGTTCATTAGCTCACATGGTGTCTTTTCTTTATCTTTTATGATCAAGATTCTATTTTGAGTGTAACACGCGGTACTCACTACTTCGGCCCAGAAGTACAGAGGAAGTTTCGAATCATACAACAAAGTTCTTGCTGCTTCAACCAAAGTTCTATTCTTCCTTTCAACTACTCCATTTTGCTGTGGAGTTCTCGGGGCTGAATACTGACGGCGTATTCCCTTAGATACACAGAAGTCATTCAGCACTGCGTTTTTGAATTCAGTGCCATTGTCTGATCTAATCGTCTTCACAGTAAGTGTTGAAACATTCTCAATTTGAGTGATGTGATCAATGATTAGGAAAGGTACTTCGTCTTTCGTCATTGCGAACAATACCCATGTATACTTGGAGAAGTCATCCACGATTACCAATGCATATCTTTTCCTAGACAAAGATAGGACATTCACTGGGCCAAACAAATCCATATGAAGAAGTTGCAGAGGCTCAGTAATACTAGAAATTTCTTTGCTTTTATGCGATGCTCGCTTCGACTTTCCCATTTCACAAGCTTCACAGAGTCCTTTCGGAGCGAACTCCATTTGAGGTAGATCTCTCACCAATTCTCGTCTTGCGAGAGCATTCATCGTTTTGAAGTTTAAGTGAGATAGCTTTTTGTGCCATAACCAGCTTTCATCATCCGAAGCTTTGCTGTAGAAACAGGTGACCTCATTCTGATTTGCTGAATCCATGTCCGCCACAAAAAGATCTGCCTTTCGAACTCCTCTCAAAGCCAATGAGCCTTCCTTGATGTGAGTAATTGATACACCTTCTTGTTGAAGACAATTTCGTAACCTTTGTCACAGAATTGACTGATACTCAACAGATTGTGCTTCAGTCCCTCAACATAGGAAATATCTTCAATGATGACATTACCCGTCTTCAGTTTGCCATATCCCTTTGTCACACCTATGCTGTCATCTCCAAAGGTAACATAAGGGCCAGCCTTCATAACCAACTCTGTAAGCAGGGACTTGTTTCCAGTCATATGCCTCGATGCTCCACTGTCTAGCACCCATATAACTTTACTTCTGTTCTGCTTAATGCCCTCTGGTTCCTCTGATGTATCAGCCATGAGGGCAAAGTTTGCTACATGAGTAACATCTTCCTCATCTGAATCATCCCAAGCTCTTCCTTCTGTTACTAATAAAGCTCTTTTTCCATGTCTTTCCTTCACCAGCGATTCATACTTGCTTTTGAGGGCTTCATATGTCTCTTTTGGATAAGTCTGTTTAGGCTTTTTGCAGTCCGTAGCAAAATGTCCAGCTTCACCACAGTTATAGCATTTGAACTTCATTTTGAAATCCAAAGGAGATTTGTAGCTGGTACTCTTGCCTTTACCTTTGTAGCCTGACGAACTACCACCACCACTAGCAACCCGATAGTAAGATGAAGAATTTCTGTAAGAACCCAGATTTTTGATAGAATTAAAACTTTTTAGTATGTAATAATATGGGAATGAATAGTGGTTATGACTGCGATGTAACGAATGTCTATTAAATGAATGGAATGGATTTGAATTCAATTATTTACATGTCATGCAGAATACTTTTGGTTGACGGCATAGGTAAGAATGATCTATCTCCGAAGGATATAAGTATATTACTTCAAGTAAGATTATTCTTATGTCATCCAAATCAATATCTATTATGAGTCCAGCGGTTCCGTAAAAAGGTTAAGAAGCACTCGAGAGTGAACCAGGTTCATTTTCCTAATTATAGGAATTAAATAAAAATAAGTGATGAATAGTGATTTTGGTGGAATTTGGAATATTATTATAATAATGATATACCCGGTATTCGGAACGGATTTCTGAGTTCGTATTAGTGATCCAGGAAGAAAATAAGTGTATGTAAAAGCCGTCGGATTCAGAAAAAGAGCACTTTTATTTTCTCCGAGATTTCCCTGGACACTACAAGACTTAAGGAGTTATAAAAGGGAATTAAGGAATTTAAATTCGAGAAGTATTAAGTAAGATGAAGAATAGTATTAGAAATATTAAGAAGGTTTTCGGTAAAACCCTAACTAGAAACGAATGAGTTATTCCCTCGAACGATCAACGAACAAGCAAGGAAATTGAGTAATACCCGGACAAAGGAACGAATAAATAACCAAGAGACAAACAAGTGCAATTGGTGGAAAAAGGAGAAACCCAAGTAACATCCTTATAAGTCAACTACAAGATGAGTGGTGTAATTGCATTCTTGCAAAAATGGAGTTGTTTGTTGTAGTGCCAACACTTGGCCCAATGAGGAAGCAACAAGTGGCACCATTGGATTGCCAACAACACATTAAAAGAGATGCATCCATTATATATGCAAGGGTTATACATGTATTAGCCATAAATCACCAAAACAAAACAAACCACCACCATTTTTCTCCATTTCTTCATAAAAATCTGCCCATTCTTAGCTAATTGGAAGTCCAACTTCCAACCATCACTTGTTCTTCAAATTTTTATGGTAAGTACTACATATCATGGTAATGATCTCCTAGAAATTTCAGCTTCAAATTCATCTTTTATCATTTTCAAATAAATCATCAAAGATGATGAATAGTGTTCTTCATAAACTAACTTTTATTTCTTGATTTCTTTTGATTATTCAAGATATACTAAGGCTAGATAAGGGCTAAACAAGGCTTGATAAGTTCATACATACACCAAGGAAGGTATACCACTCTTGAAAACCAAGCTCTTAGTTTAAGTTTTGGTATTTTAGATGAGTTATATGGATTTAATGCATGTTTAGGACCTTAAGATTATGATTGGGATTTATTAAATGTGAAATTAGTTTAGATGAACGGAAAGACATTGCTTGGTCTTAGTTCATGGTTGAATAACATGTAAATGTTGTTTGGAGTGGAAACTATGATTATTGGATGGTTTGAAATTTGGAAATCATGTAAACATAGCCGTCGTAATGCCCGATTGTCGTTAGCCTTAAGAAACCGTGATTAGCAGTAGCATGAACACACTGTCCAGTCTCGGATTTTGCCATGAAAGGCTAGATTATGTTATAAGCTTCGTTTTGATATAAAGATCACGTGAAACGGACTTACGGTTTAGGATTTATGACTAAATTACTAAAAGTAGTTCGAATCCGTAAACAAAAGTTCGTAACTGAAATTGAACCCTCGTAAGCAATGTAACGTCATGGCGAATCTTAGTAAATAAATACTAGGGGTAAGAAGGAAGGTGTGAAAGAAAACCGTATGTCAAAAAGAGCATTTTTCGATTTATTAAAAATGTTCGAGTCAAGGTTAAACGAGAACGAACCCCTAAAAGATGACTCTTTTATAACTTTGGTAAAACGCTTAGAAAACGGGCGATAAAACTCGGAGTAAAATATTGGTTCGTAACGATCAACCTTAGAACTCATATGACTTAAGTATGTCCCAAGTATAAGTGCAGTGACATGTCGTATTAACGAACGAATGTCGGGTCGGATCAGTGATAATAAGTAATCCACTAAAAGGGGTATAACGAGATGACTCGAGAACGTGTTTCGATTTAAGTATAACTTAACGTTTAATATGTTAAGTGATTAATTCCGAATACCTTGGCTATTTATAGATCACCAGGCTGAACCGGGACCCGCTACCACTACCCCTTACCGTACTCGACTACCAGGCAAGTTTCAATTCCCTTCTTTTAGGCTGTTGTTGTGATTGAATAAATATATATATATGATTGCTGATATACATATGCCATTGCATGCATGCCTACTTTCAAGTTGAATTGATATACTTGTTCCCTGAATGTTATTGTTGGCTTATAAGCTAGATAGTTATATATCAGTTATAAGCCGGTTATTATAAGACCCTCATAGAAGGGCGTATACATCTTTATTCATCAAATATAGACCGGGAGTCAATATTTCTTGATATATCGAGATTACCTCGGGAGAAAATATTTAAGTAAATATTTTCTATTATTTGGGCGACGAATATTATTTGAATATTCGTTCGGGACTAATTATTTTAACGATCCTTACTTCAAATAATTATTTGAATTTAACTATTCAACGAATAATACTTCTCAATATTCATTCAGAGTCGAATTGATTATCGACTATTATTTCGAATATTCTTCTAAAGATGAGACTGTTAGATGAATATTATTTGGATATTCTTTTAGATTATTATTTTATTAAATAAATATTACTTTCGAATATTCATTTAAGATATTAAATACTTGATGAATATTATTTTAATATTCATCTGAAGCTTGATTTAATTATCGAATATTATCTCGAATATTCCTTAAGGCTTGGATTACTAAATGAATATTACTTGATATTCATTTAGGATATTATTCATTCAATGAATATTACTTTTGAATATTCATTTAAATTTCCTAATTAATTATGATTGTTACCTTAAATATTCTTTTCAGGTCTTATTAATTAATGAATATTGTTTTGAATATTCATTTAAATATTTATTTATTCAATAAATATTCCCCTGATATCTCTTCAGGGATTATTTTGAGAAATACTCTGATTAAAGATATTCTTTCATATTCCCAAATATTCTGTAAAATATTTTAATTCAATAAATATTCTCTGAATATTTATTCCATACTTAGAATAACCTCGATAAGGTTTATCTTCTTCGATTATTACAGAAAATATTTCGAAGTCATATTATTATTAATCTTATATCAAGAAAGGTTCCCAGACATCATTCATCTTTGAGTCTATCTTCTTAATAATAAGGGAACCTTACTTGGAAAAATGTTATTTATCTTGTCGACTTCCCGGTCATAAAGTATTCCCTTCACCCGCAACTCGGGTGCTGTTGACTTATTAAAGTCGTTGTTTACCTTCTCATCTTTCGAGGGGTAAGATTACTGGAACAAGTTGATATCCGTTACCAAGTAATAGCTTGGGAGATATTGGTAAATTTTCCTTTCCAACTAGATACGACTACTTTGTGGAGTCTTATCAACAAGTCTTATACTTGGGGAAAGGGGGACGAACGTTACATTCAGAATCATGAATTCTATTTGAACTAGGAGTCGTGTAAGAGGCCGAGTAGCGCCGGTCCATCCCCTTGGCCCAACCGTTGGCCGGGGAGAGCTAGCAAGGCGGTATACAAGTAAAGCCGTCAGTTCTTCCTTCTACCGGTAGTAAATCTAAATTGAGCTGTACGATCTCGACTGATCATCAAGATTGGAACAGCGGGCGCGGTGAATACTCCATCATTGGTTCATCATCCAAATTCATTTATTTCCTGCAACATGATTACTGTTGGCAGAGTTGGAGAAGAGTCATAACTGGAATTGCAACCCTTTCTTGCAAGTTCCTCTTCTTATTATCGATAATAATATCTCGCTTACTTTGATGTAGCAGATATTTCTTCAAACAAATACTTTAAGTTACCTTGTAACTTTATCGTTCATATTATACTGGCATCATTTCCGTAAATGCATGGCATATGGTTTAAAAGATAGCTTTGAACTGTTTTAAATTATCGTTCAGTTATATATTTGTTGGTGGGCTTTCGCTCACCCTTGCTTTGTTTATATTATGTCACAACAACAGCTAGGACAGATGGCTCGCGTCAGGCGCACACGGCGCAAGCAGGTTACCCGACCCACCGGACTACCCGCTGAGATGCTAGCCGCCATTGCTGAGGTAGCATAGTTAGACAGCTTTTGTTTCCTGTTTAACTATATGTATAATTAATGTAATCCACGGCAAAACTTTTAAACCTATGATGTTATCCTTTTGGGATTGTAATAACTTTTATTCGTAAACCCTTTAATGTAAGACTTATTTCAATTTCATCTCTGGGACTATAACTGTTGTGTGTGTGAGTGGTAATTATTGTGGGGTCACAGCATGTGATTTATTTATTATGGACTCAAGTCAAGTATTATGAATGGATGTAAGACCGTAACCACCAGATTCCTGACCCCGGATCTGGGGGTGTTACAGAGATGGTATCAGAGCGAGAGTTATATATCCCAAGAGATGATACGACGTTATATAATAATAAATTCAATAATATAATAAGAACCCTTGCCAGGTTCACCTAAAACCCTTACGGGAACTTTTTAAGTATCATGATAGTAACATAGTTCGTCTTGTGTAGGCGAGCGACTTGTCGGCCCAGGAGGCAGCTGCGAGACAGCATGATGAGGACATGTTCCGGACTAGGGACCCATACTATGAGCACTTGCCTGAGGAGGATACTGAGCCTGAGGAGGAGGACGCTGAGGAGGTCCAGGTTGAGGCTGATACTGATGTGATCGAGTCTGAGGAGGAGGACCCTGAGGAGGTCCAGGATGATGCTGACACAGATGTTGTTGAGACTGAGGGGGAGGAGGACCCGGAGGGGATCCAGACAGGACAGGATGCTGAGTTAGTGGTTGAGGATGATGATTATTGGGTTATGACTGAGTTCAGGACTATGGGAGATGACACTGACATGACCACGGATCAGGTGGTGCCGGTGGATGAGGGTGTTGAGGGAGATATAGATGAGCCAGTGGTTGGTGCTGTAGGGAGTTCTGGACTTTTTGTGCCACTCCTCCCTGTTGAGAGAGCCCCTACCCCACCACCACTACCTGTGAGCCCCTACCCCGACGAGTTTGAGGAGCTTACCCCAGAGCCCCAGCAGACAGAGACTGCCGCTCCAGCTGAGCCATCCACCCCACCTCATGCCCCGATAGGAGGAGTCCCAGTATGTGTTCACAACTTGATTGTGAACGGGCTTTATAGAGAGTTGTCTGTGGCAGATGCCAGGTTGGCAGAGTCTAGGAGTGAGTTAGCAGCAGAGAGAGCCGCCCGGATGAGGGTGCAGGGCAGGAGGACTATCAGTGACAGAGTTGGGTATAGGGCTGTGACCCGCATCGAGCTGAGGGCTCGGGTGAGGGTGCGACAGTTGCCTACTGATGGGCATGGTAGGGTAGACAGAGCAGCGGCTGAGGAGGTTTTCCGCATCGCCATGGGGAGGGTTCGGAGGATGTTTCGTCGTGGCGGCTGATTTCAGATGTAGTGATGCAGTGGTCTAGTTGTCTAGTCATGTACGGACATAGTAGTGCCGGCTTTTGTAGGGATGGTTTTCTTGTACTTGTTTTCCCTTTTTGCAGACTAGACAGATAGACAACATATTTCACTTTTGACTTGTTGTTGTTGTTAGGATGGCTGTACTTTAAACTATCGTTGTAACTCGGATGTTGTACCTTTTCGGTACCTGGTATATATTTGTTTCCATTTCAGTCATTACAATTTTTTTGGGAAGTGATCACGAGTTTATTAGCATATGTATTACTTTTCGATTAAGTTTCCATGAGATATAAAACTGTGGGATTTTAAAACCCAATCATGTAGAGAAATGTGCAAGGAAAAATCCTTTAAAACCGGTAAGTGAACCTAACGTATAATTTTCCAAATTTTCAGTAAAATGCCTCCAAGACGGATGGGCACTAGGGCTAACCCCCGCGAATCTACTGACCAAGAGAGTCACAACCAACACGAGGAAAACCGTGGAAGTAGTGAGGAACAAGATCAGGACTATAATGAGCAAGAAGATTCCCAGTATGGAGCAGAGGATGAACCCCTGTACTCTGAAGAATTTGAAAGGGAAATAGAGGGTGGAGAAACTGAAGTAGAACAGGAAGGGGAGAACCAGGGCGGAAACCCCATGGGCCAGTTTATGGATCTACTTAGGCAGAATTTGAACCAATACCCCCAACCACCACCAAGCAACAACACTTCAGTGGCAAATTCCTTTAGGGCCTTTAAGTCCCTTAAGCCCCCAGAGTTCCACGGATCGGCTGATCCCGTTGAGGCGAGGGCCTGGATCAAAGAAATGGAAAAGTCTTTTAAGATTCTGAGTATCAATGAGGCTCAGAAGACTGTTTTTGCTACTTACCTACTAAAGGGAGAGGCCAATTATTGGTGGGAAGCCAAGAAAAACATGGAGACTGATGCTGTCATAGCCTGGGAAAGGTTCAAACAATTATTCCTGGAGAAGTACTTTCCGAAGTTCATGAAAACCCAGATGGAACTTAAGTTTTTAGAACTGAAACAGAACAATATGTCCGTGGCGGACTATGAGGCCAAATTTACTGAGCTATCGAGATTCGTGCCAGAGTTTGTAGACACAGAAGAGAAGAAAGCTAACAGGTTTCAACAAGGGCTGAAGCAGTGGATCCAGAATAGGGTGGCTGTTTTAGAGATTACAGATTATGCCACCTTGGTGCAGAAGGCAACCATTGTGGAGGCTGGTAGTGATCAGATGCAGAGAGAGAGAGAGAAAGGGGGGATAAAGAGAAAGCATGTTAGTATGGGCGGAAGATCCGCTGGAGGAAAACCCCCAACCAAGTTTAATCGAGGAGTGGTTTCCCTACCAGGGAGGAATGTAGGGTTTAAACCATCTGCTAGTGTAAGTGTGAACCAGGGCGGCCATCAATCAGGAATGTCCCGTTCCAACCCTTCTCGACCTCTATTGCCATCGTGTGCTACTTGTGGGAAGAGGCACTCCGGGGTGTGCAACCTGAAGCAGATAAACTGTTATAAGTGTGGGCGAGCTGGGCATTATGCCACCTCTTGCACCACGGTCATCCCTAACAGCACAACCTGTTTCCAGTGTGGACAGCGAGGGCACATGAGGAAGGATTGCCCAAAGAACAAACCAGCAGCATCAGGAGCAAGCAAGGTTGCCTCCAATAGGCCACCAACTGCTAGAACTTTTAACATGACAGTGCAAGATGCCGTGAGGAACACGGATGTGATAGCAGGTACATTTTCCCTCAATACAGTCAGTGCAAATGTTTTATTTGATTCTGGGGCAACTAAGTCTTTTATATCTAGAGATTTTGCACATAAATTGAAACTTAAAACTCAACCACTAAGGGAGTCTTTGCAAGTAGTGATAGCTAATCAGGAAGTCATTCCAGTTAATCAAATTCACTTCGACTGCAAAATAGAAATAGGAGGACGATCCTTCTATGTCGATTTAATTCCTTTTAAGCTAGGGGAATTCGATGTCATTTTGGGTATGGATTGGTTGTCTCGCAATGATGCGCAGATAGATTGTAAAGGGAAAAAGGTTAAGTTGAAAACCCCAGGGAAGAAAGAAATAGTGTTTAAGGGGATGCGACAGACCCAGACCATTCTAACCATGGCACAGACCAAGAGACTGCTACGAAAAGGAAACGAAGCTTATTTAGCTTACGTTATCGACACCCAGAAAGAGGCGCCCAAGATACAAGACATTCCGGTGGTTAACGAATTTGAAGATGTGTTTCCTGAAGATCTTCCTGGATTACCACCAGATAGAGTGATTGAGTTTGCTATCGAATTAGCCCCGGGGACGGCGCCAGTTTCGAAGGCCCCGTACCGACTAGCCCCAGTAGAAATGAAAGAGCTAGCTAAACAATTACAGGAATTGTTGGATAAGGGCATGATAAGGCCCAGTGTGTCGCCTTGGGGCGCACCAGTGTTGTTTGTTAAGAAAAAGGATGGAAGTATGAGGTTATGCATCGACTACAGAGAATTGAACAAGCTAACCATAAAGAATAAGTATCCATTGCCCAGGATAGACGATTTGTTTGACCAGCTAAGAGGAGCTGAATACTTCTCTAAGATTGATTTGAGAACAGGATATCACCAACTGAAGATCAAACCTGAAGATATCCCGAAGACTGCATTCCGCACCAGATACGGACATTATGAGTTCTTAGTTATGTCATTTGGATTGACCAACGCCCCAGCAGCCTTCATGGACCTAATGAATAGAGTGTTCAAGGAATATTTGGACCAATTCGTGATAGTTTTCATTGATGATATTCTCATCTACTCAAAGACAGAGGCAGAACACGCTGAACATTTAAGGATAACCTTAGAAATACTCAGGAAAGAGCAGTTATATGCCAAGTTCTCCAAGTGTGAGTTTTGGAAAAATGAGGTACAATTCTTAGGGCACGTGATCAATAGAGAAGGAGTGTTGGTTGACCCCTCCAAGATAGAAGCAGTTTCAAACTGGGAACGGCCAACTACTCCAACCTAGGTGAGGAGTTTCATTGGACTGGCCGGATATTACAGGAGATTTGTCCAAGACTTTGCGAAACTCGCAGCTCCATTAACTCGACTTACCCGTAAAACCGAGAAATTTGAATGGACTGAGAAATGCGAGAAGAGTTTCCAAGAGTTAAAGAAGAGGCTGGTGACAGCCCCAGTGCTGGCATTACCTGATGGAAAAGGAGATTTCGTGATTTACAGTGATGCTTCGCATAAAGGACTGGGATGCGTGCTTATGCAGCACGGCAAGGTAATAGCATATACGTCTAGGCAATTGAAGGATTATGAAGTCAGATATCCCACGCATGATCTAGAACTAGCAGCCATAGTCTTCGCCTTAAAGATTTGGAGACACTACCTGTATGGGGAAAAATGCGAGATTTACACAGATCATAAGAGCCTCAAATACATTTTCACTCAGAAAGAGCTTAACATGCGCCAGAGGAGGTGGTTAGAGTTAATCAAGGATTACGACTGTGAAATTCGATATCACCCGGGTAAAGCCAATGTGGTGGCTGACGCCCTTAGTCGGAAAGAGAAGCTCAAGATGATAACTTCAGAGAAAGAGCTAGTGAAGGATTTTGAGAAGTTGGAAATCGAGGTTAAATTACCTGAAGAGGGCCAAGAAAAGTTGATGGAAATTAGAATCCAACCTCCATTGCTAGAAAAGATTAGACTGTGCCAGGAACGGATGATGGAGGAAGAAAAGAACTCCACAGAAGAGCTAATGACCGGGGAGGAAATTAAGTGCGAAAGAGACAAGGAAGGGATCATGAGGTACACGTACAGGATATGGATCCCAAATGTTCAGGAGCTCAAGGATGAGATTTTAAATGAGGCACACAACTCAAGATACTCAGTGCACCCCGGTAGCACTAAAATGTATAGGGATTTGAAGGAGTATTACTGGTGGCCCAATATGAAAAAGGACGTAGCAGAGTGGGTAAGCAGATGCTTGACCTGCCAACGAGTGAAGGCAGAGCACCAGAGACCCAGCGGACTTCTACATCCCTTAGAGATTCCAGAATGGAAATGGGAACATATAGCCATAGATCTCGTAGTAGGTTTACCCAGGACCAAGGCTAATCATGACACCATATGGGTAATTGTAGATCGACTGACGAAATCGGCTCACTTTCTCCCGATCAACGAAAGGTACACGGTCGATAGACTAGTGGACATCTACCTAAAAGAGATAGTGGCGCGACATGGAGTCCCAGTCGCAATAGTACCCGATCGGGATCCTAGATTTAACTCCAGGTTTTGGAGAAGTTTTCAAGAATGTGTAGGGACCCGGCTGAACATGAGCACAGCCTACCACCCCCAGACAGATGGGCAAAGTGAAAGGACCATCCAAACGCTAGAGGATATGTTGAGAGTCTGCGCGATAGACTTCAAGGGGAGTTGGGATGATCACTTGCCATTGGTTGAGTTCTCCTATAATAACAGTTATCATTCAAGCATTGGGATGCCACCTTATGAGGCCCTTTATGGAAGAAAATGTCGATCTCCCTTGTATTGGGATGAAGTTGGAGAGCGGAAGATGCTCGGGCCCGAAGTGGTCCAACGAACTAAAGATGCAGTAGATCTAATCAGAGGACGGTTGGTAGCAGCCCAGGATCGACAAAAGAAATATGCCGACTTAGCTCGGAAAGGCAAGGAATACGAGGTAGGGGACCTAGTGTTCTTGAAAGTGTCACCTTGGAAAGGTTTAATGAGATTTGGGAAGAAAGGAAAGCTGAGTCCCAGATACATTGGACCATTTGAGATCTTGAGACGAATTGGGGAACTAGCTTATGAACTCGCATTGCCCCCGAATCTACAGCAGGTGCACAATGTGTTCCATGTTTCGATGCTGAGGAAGTATAATCCGGATGCTAAGCATATTGTAGAGTATGAGCAAGTGGACATGCAACCAGACCTGACCTATGTGGAGCAACCTGTGGAAATCATAGACCGGAAAGAACAAGTGCTCCGAAACAAGGTCATTCAGCTAGTCAGAGTTTTGTGGCAGAACCACAATGTAGAAGAATCCACCTGGGAACTTGAAGGCGCAATGCAAGAAAAGTACCCCCACTTGTTTTCAAACTGATTCCGGGACGGAATCCTTTTAAGGAGGGGAGACTGTAAGAACCCAGATTTTTGATAGAATTAAAACTTTTTAGTATGTAATAATATGGGAATGAATAGTGGTTATGACTGCGATGTAACGAATGTCTATTAAATGAATGGAATGGATTTGAATTCAATTATTTACATGTCATGCAGAATACTTTTGGTTGACGGCATAGGTAAGAATGATCTATCTCCGAAGGATATAAGTATATTACTTCAAGTAAGATTATTCTTATGTCATCCAAATCAATATCTATTATGAGTCCAGCGGTTCCGTAAAAAGGTTAAGAAGCACTCGAGAGTGAACCAGGTTCATTTTCCTAATTATAGGAATTAAATAAAAATAAGTGATGAATAGTGATTTTGGTGGAATTTGGAATATTATTATAATAATGATATACCCGGTATTCGGAACGGATTTCTGAGTTCGTATTAGTGATCCAGGAAGAAAATAAGTGTATGTAAAAGCCGTCGGATTCAGAAAAAGAGCACTTTTATTTTCTCCGAGATTTCCCTGGACACTACAAGACTTAAGGAGTTATAAAAGGGAATTAAGGAATTTAAATTCGAGAAGTATTAAGTAAGATGAAGAATAGTATTAGAAATATTAAGAAGGTTTTCGGTAAAACCCTAACTAGAAACGAATGAGTTATTCCCTCGAACGATCAACGAACAAGCAAGGAAATTGAGTAATACCCGGACAAAGGAACGAATAAATAACCAAGAGACAAACAAGTGCAATTGGTGGAAAAAGGAGAAACCCAAGTAACATCCTTATAAGTCAACTACAAGATGAGTGGTGTAATTGCATTCTTGCAAAAATGGAGTTGTTTGTTGTAGTGCCAACACTTGGCCCAATGAGGAAGCAACAAGTGGCACCATTGGATTGCCAACAACACATTAAAAGAGATGCATCCATTATATATGCAAGGGTTATACATGTATTAGCCATAAATCACCAAAACAAAACAAACCACCACCATTTTTCTCCATTTCTTCATAAAAATCTGCCCATTCTTAGCTAATTGGAAGTCCAACTTCCAACCATCACTTGTTCTTCAAATTTTTATGGTAAGTACTACATATCATGGTAATGATCTCCTAGAAATTTCAGCTTCAAATTCATCTTTTATCATTTTCAAATAAATCATCAAAGATGATGATGAATAGTGTTCTTCATAAACTAACTTTTATTTCTTGATTTCTTTTGATTATTCAAGATATACTAAGGCTAGATAAGGGCTAAAAAAGGCTTGATAAGTTCATACATACACCAAGGAAGGTATACCACTCTTGAAAACCAAGCTCTTAGTTTAAGTTTTGGTATTTTAGATGAGTTATATGGATTTAATGCATGTTTAGGACCTTAAGATTATGATTGGGATTTATTAAATGTGAAATTAGTTTAGATGAACGGAAAGACATTGCTTGGTCTTAGTTCATGGTTGAATAACATGTAAATGTTGTTTGGAGTGGAAACTATGATTATTGGATGGTTTGAAATTTGGAAATCATGTAAACATAGCCGTCGTAATGCCCGATTGTCGTTAGCCTTAAGAAACCGTGATTAGCAGTAGCATGAACACACTGTCCAGTCTCGGATTTTGCCATGAAAGGCTAGATTATGTTATAAGCTTCGTTTTGATATAAAGATCACGTGAAACGGACTTACGGTTTAGGATTTATGACCAAATTACTAAAAGTAGTTCGAATCCGTAAACAAAAGTTCGTAACTGAAATTGAACCCTCGTAAGCAATGTAACGTCATGGCGAATCTTGGTAAATAAATACTAGGGGTAAGAAGGAAGGTGTGAAAGAAAACCGTATGTCAAAAAGAGCATTTTTCGATTTATTAAAAATGTTCGAGTCAAGGTTAAACGAGAACGAACCCCTAAAAGACGACTCTTTTATAACTTTGGTAAAACGCTTAGAAAACGGGCGATAAAACTCGGAGTAAAATATTGGTTCGTAACGATCAACCTTAGAACTCATATGACTTAAGTATGTCCCAAGTATAAGTGCAGTGACATGTCGTATTAACGAACGAATGTCGGGTCGGATCAGTGATAATAAGTAATCCACTAAAAGGGGTATAACGAGATGACTCGAGAACGTGTTTCGATTTAAGTATAACTTAACGTTTAATATGTTAAGTGATTAATTCCGAATGCCTTGGCTATTTATAGATCACCAGGCTGAACCGGGACCCGCTACCACTACCCCTTACCGTACTCGACTACCAGGCAAGTTTCAATTCCCTTCTTTTAGGCTGTTGTTGTGATTGAATAAATATATATATATATGATTGCTGATATACATATGCCATTGCATGCATGCCTACTTTCAAGTTGAATTGATATACTTGTTCCCTGAATGTTATTGTTGGCTTATAAGCTAGATAGTTATATATCAGTTATAAGCCGGTTATTATAAGACCCTCATAGAAGGGCGTATACATCTTTATTCATCAAATATAGACCGGGAGTCAATATTTCTTGATATATCGAGATTACCTCGGGAGAAAATATTTAAGTAAATATTTTCTATTATTTGGGCGACGAATATTATTTGAATATTCGTTCGGGACTAATTATTTTAACGATCCTTACTTCAAATAATTATTTGAATTTAACTATTCAACGAATAATACTTCTCAATATTCATTCAGAGTCGAATTGATTATCGACTATTATTTCGAATATTCTTCTAAAGATGAGACTGTTAGATGAATATTATTTGGATATTCTTTTAGATTATTATTTTATTAAATAAATATTACTTTCGAATATTCATTTAAGATATTAAATACTTGATGAATATTATTTTAATATTCATCTGAAGCTTGATTTAATTATCGAATATTATCTCGAATATTCCTTAAGGCTTGGATTACTAAATGAATATTACTTGATATTCATTTAGGATATTATTCATTCAATGAATATTACTTTTGAATATTCATTTAAATTTCCTAATTAATTATGATTGTTACCTTAAATATTCTTTTCAGGTCTTATTAATTAATGAATATTGTTTTGAATATTCATTTAAATATTTATTTATTCAATAAATATTCCCCTGATATCTCTTCAGGGATTATTTTGAGAAATACTCTGATTAAAGATATTCTTTCATATTCCCAAATATTCTGTAAAATATTTTAATTCAATAAATATTCTCTGAATATTTATTCCATACTTAGAATAACCTCGATAAGGTTTATCTTCTTCGATTATTACAGAAAATATTTCGAAGTCATATTATTATTAATCTTATATCAAGAAAGGTTCCCAGACATCATTCATCTTTGAGTCTATCTTCTTAATAATAAGGGAACCTTACTTGGAAAAATGTTATTTATCTTGTCGACTTCCCGGTCATAAAGTATTCCCTTCACCCGCAACTCGGGTGCTGTTGACTTATTAAAGTCGTTGTTTACCTTCTCATCTTTCGAGGGGTAAGATTACTGGAACAAGTTGATATCCGTTACCAAGTAATAGCTTGGGAGATATTGGTAAATTTTCCTTTCCAACTAGATACGACTACTTTGTGGAGTCTTATCAACAAGTCTTATACTTGGGGAAAGGGGGACGAACGTTACATTCAGAATCATGAATTCTATTTGAACTAGGAGTCGTGTAAGAGGCCGAGTAGCGCCG
The DNA here is from genome assembly GCA_036435485.1 of Saposhnikovia divaricata. Lineage (NCBI taxonomy): Eukaryota > Viridiplantae > Streptophyta > Magnoliopsida > Apiales > Apiaceae > Saposhnikovia > Saposhnikovia divaricata. Next base: position 56,310,962 of record CM071597.1, on the reverse strand, counting down.
GTCCATCCCCTTGGCCCAACCGTTGGCCGGGGAGAGCTAGCAAGGCGGTATACAAGTAAAGCCGTCAGTTCTTCCTTCTACCGGTAGTAAATCTAAATTGAGCTGTACGATCTCGACTGATCATCAAGATTGGAACAGCGGGCGCGGTGAATACTCCATCATTGGTTCATCATCCAAATTCATTTATTTCCTGCAACATGATTACTGTTGGCAGAGTTGGAGAAGAGTCATAACTGGAATTGCAACCCTTTCTTGCAAGTTCCTCTTCTTATTATCGATAATAATATCTCGCTTACTTTGATGTAGCAGATATTTCTTCAAACAAATACTTTAAGTTACCTTGTAACTTCATCGTTCATATTATACTGGCATCATTTCCGTAAATGCATGGCATATGGTTTAAAAGATAGCTTTGAACTGTTTTAAATTATCGTTCAGTTATATATTTGTTGGTGGGCTTTCGCTCACCCTTGCTTTGTTTATATTATGTCACAACAACAGCTAGGACAGATGGCTCGCGTCAGGCGCACTCGGCGCAAGCAGGTTACCCGACCCACCGGACTACCCGCTGAGATGCTAGCCGCCATTGCTGAGGTAGCATAGTTAGACAGCTTTTGTTTCCTGTTTAACTATATGTATAATTAATGTAATCCACGGCAAAACTTTTAAACCTATGATGTTATCCTTTTGGGATTGTAATAACTTTTATTCGTAAACCCTTTAATGTAAGACTTATTTCAATTTCATCTCTGGGACTATAACTGTTGTGTGTGTGAGTGGTAATTATTGTGGGGTCACAGCATGTGATTTATTTATTATGGACTCAAGTCAAGTATTATGAATGGATGTAAGACCGTAACCACCAGATTCCTGACCCCGGATCTGGGGGTGTTATAATTTCTCTGGGGTCGGTTGCTCTTTCTAAATCTCATGTTGCTGAACTTCCTTGCCATGTATGCCATGACACTATCGTCCATGTTGTCCAGCTCCTCTAGGGTGAAGTAGTCATCATCACTGTTAGATGTGCACTCGTCATCATTATTAACTTTATGTGGTGCAGGTGATGATTTAGACTTTTGTGCAACTATTGCCTTCTTAGACTCTTCCTCATCAGCAACTAATCCTGATGCAGTTTCTTTTCCTTTTGAATCATTGTCCCATGCTTGATCTTGAAGTGTCTCCAGCTCATAGGTCTTTAGTATTCCATAATACTCTTCCAGAGAAGTTGTATGCAAATCTCTGGTTTCTCTTACAGCGTAGACCCTATGTTCAATGCTCTTTGGCTGGTTCCTCAGATATCTAGTATTGGTCTAAACCATGGGGAAAGTTACACCTCTCAGATTCAAATCCAATACCAACTGACTGAATCTTAGATAGACGTCTGTTATGCCTTCTCCTTTTCTTATTCTGAAGGTGTCATACTCCATCTTGAGTATGAGTGTCTTGTTGCTTCTAACCTCTGCAGATCCTTCCATGACAACTTCTATCTTGTCCCAAATCTTCTTTGTTGTATTCAGACCTTTGACTATGTTGAACATTTCATGATCAAGGGATTCCATCAAGGTTTGTCGTACGGAAGTATCATAAGCTATTTGCTCCTTGTCAGCATCTGAAAACTCCGATGCCTTTTTAGGCTCAGACCGAGGTGGTATAACCTCCTTCCTTCCGTATGCTCAGGAATAATCACCATTGGAACAAATTTACCCTTGTCAAGGACTTCCAGATATTCAGGGTTAACTGTCTCTAAGTAGAGTCTCATTCTGAAAACCCATTCTTCATAGTGATCTCGGTTGAACATTAGGATCTTGAATGTATTTTTAGGAGCCATTTCAATTCTGGTCACCAAAAGTTTCTAAGTACCCAAGACTCGGCTATGTAGAATATATATGTAGAACTTCTGCCTAAGTCGAAATTTCTCTAAGTAGAAATTTTTGTTCAAGTCGAACTTCACCAAGTAGAAATTATCCAAGTCGAATTTCTATGTAGAAAATCTCAAGTAGAAACTCTATGTAGAACTTTTGTCCTTGGAATAACTTTGCTGCAGATCACTTTAATATTGAATAAACAATATTATCTCTTTAACACCTTTTTGACTTTTGAGGCTTTACTCACCTAACCCACGTGCTAGGTACTGAGTATGTTCTGCTATGCTTTCTGCCGTGAATAACGCACATCAAAAGTCCAAAAACACCTTTTTTTTACTTTTTATTTTTTTGAGAAGGAAATCAAAAAGTTGTTGGGTTGTCTTCTTTAATAAGAACAAATGATGAACACTCAAGAACACCAAATATCAAAGTACCCAGATTAATTCACAAAAATTAATTTAAATACACCCAAGCTAAATAAAAATACCTGGAGTATTTAAATAATTTTTTCCGGATGAGTTTTCACTACAAACGAATTAAAGCTCACTTTTCTAGAATTTTAGAAAAGTAGATCTAGAAAATGAAAACTCACGATTCTTCTACCAAACACAAGGATCTATGTTTTGTGTGTTAAACATATAGCTCTGATACCAATTGTTAGGTCCAAATGTGTTGTAGAGGGGGGGTGAATACAACTTTTCGAATTTGATAAGCAATAAATACGATGCAATAAATGAACACACAGATTCAAGGAATATATGTCTTATATATAACTTGAAGTGGTTGCTACAACATTCATTACAAAGTATAACAGAAGTTCAGAGAGTAGTGAATGATACTAAGCTCTGTGAATACACTTTCTCTCTTTTACATGTGTTTCTCTCAAGAATTGCTCTCACATTAAAACATTACACAAGTACTTCTATTTATACTACATGTAATCTATGTCCTGTAGTCTTCAAAGACTAAGATATACGTGACCCAATGATGTCCACATAAATCTTGCCTTATGTTGAGAGCTTGGAAATCTGCCAATCAGAAGATGTCATGTGTCATGTTGAAACTGCACTCTAAGTAGAACTTCTACTTGAGAATTTCTACTTAGCCATCTCGAATTTCTAAGTAGAACTTCTACTTAGAAATATTCTACTTGGTCATCTAGAATATTTAGTACTTAGAAAATATTCTGGTCTTCAACTTGAAACTTCAATGCACATCTTGAACTTGTGATATCTTCATGTCTTCTTTATTCTTCACCAAGCTCTTGAACATGGATCTTTATTACTGACATAAACTTGCTATCAATGTCCTGACACTTGATGCACTGGTCTGGTTCATAAGTGACTAGTCTTGATAGTGTTTTTGCTTCTTGAATAAATTACCATATTCAATTAGTAATGTGGCTTTCCAATGTTTGCTTTCCTTCTTGTTCACTTGAAATCAATTGGTCTTATTGATACTGATAGTTATGATCTTGATTCTTGGCTTTTCAAATCACTGAGGCATGAACAACTTTGACTTGAACTTCTCTCAATGATTTCTTCTTGGCTTGATCATAGTTAACATGTTGAATTGTATCAATTACCTTGTCTTCATTTAGTGTTGATTTCTTTTTGGCTTCTTGTTCTTGATTGTCTTCTGGTTAAGTATCTTTTCCTTTAGTTGAGTTACATTAGTTATAGTGTTACAAGTTTACACACTCTGCCTTTCAGTATAGGTCGCTCCATACTTTACATCAAGACGATATTTGTGGAACACTAGTGTACAAAAATAAACCCCGACCCAAGTCTCGAGAAAGGCAATTAAAACTTCAAGGAAAACCTGATCAGTTTTTCTAGAAGTTGGGGGGCAAATGATATGGGCCAATAATAAGCCCTAAAACACAATTAATGATGCATTAATTGTAACCTAGTTTGGTCCGAATACAAAGCCCATTAATGAGGCCTGAACCCTAATTAAATATTAATTTCGTAATTAATATTATGGGCTAATTAACAGCTTGCAAATAAGAGTCAAATAAGGAACAATATCTTTATGAGTAGTCACCAAGGCAACAAATTCAACATGGAAACTGATTCCTACAAGGAAGGAGTCTAGAACCTTCCTCAAGGAGGTGGCTTGCCCACCAAGTCTCAGATCTGACCCCTCATTCTCAGAACTACGTCTTGGCTTGATTCTCAGTAACGAGATACGTAGGCACTCTGTCAGGACCGATCAGTCTCGAACACGGAAACAACCATTAAAGCTCGAAGCTCACCAACCCCTTTGCATTAAATACACACAAACCCTAGCCGCAATTCGATAACCTAGTTTTTATTCTATAATATTATGCTAAACTTTATTTATAACAATATAGAGAAGATCTTATGCTAAATATGTTAAACTTGCTTGTTATCTTTTCATAGTATTTCTTAGGCCATCTTCGTCCGATTACACTAAATAGTGTAAATTTTACAATCATTTTAGTATGAAAATTTCATTATTTATAAAATTAGTTACAACTCATTTATAACATATAGTTTACAGTAAAAATGATGTTTTTACATTGTTTTCATTACATTAGTCAAAATTTTAGAGGTGTGATAAGATAATTCAACGTAATAAAAATTAATTTTTTTTATTTTATATTTTGAATTTTATTTTCGCTCATCCCAAAATATATATTACGTTTTTTTGTAAATTATATTAAAAAATGTTAAAATATTTATGTACTAAAATATTTATTAATATGGGATATATTTTTTATAGGAGATTTATTAATAAAATTAGTTTGTTAGAGCATTTTCAAGAGATTCTTTATCTTGACTTTTAAGTTGAAATTTGAGTAAGGAAAAGAAAATTTGTGCTCTGAATGATTTTTAGTCATTTCTAAAATCATTAAAAAAATTCTCTCTTCTCAATTATAAGAGCTCGTTTCCACTCTTAATTAATATTTTATAATAAATCATAAGATTACACTTTTTCTCTCTCCACTTTCTTTTATATTTTATATATAAAATAAAGAAAGAGTATAAAATTATTGTTGAAGATGAATATACATTAAATTGCAAAAAGTAATATTTTATATTATATTTAAAAATAAGTTAAGTGTGTGTTGAAAATTTTTAATAAGATACAAAGTCTAGATAATTCCACAGTTTAACTAGATAATGACATTAATGGACATCAAAAGCATGCACTAGCAACCAAAAAAAAAAAATTTATCACAGATTGTACCCTGATAATATGGGATTACATTGACTAAAAATGTTTGTGTGGAGTCCTTATCCAAAGAGCAAAGGAACAATGGAACAAAGAAAGAGAAAGCCCCTTCACTTTCAGTGTACATCAGTCCTTTTAAATCTCCAACTTTTCCTCAGCTTTATTGTCTCGACATGTTCGGGGGAATTTGATTCATAATAAACAAGTACTTTATATAGTAATCAAATTTTAATGTATTAAGTTAATTTTTTTTGAGTAAATAATTTTATGTCTTATAAATGAATATTTATTCTCAAAATTTTTGGATAAACGAAAATCGAACCCAGAATTGTGATGTCAAGAAATAAGATTTTACCACTTGAGTTATCTCGTATTAAGTTAATTTTAGATATTTATTTTTGGTATTTAGTGACAGTGGAAACAAATTTTTTTTTTTTTTTGCAAAAAGTGACAGTGGAATCTTAAATTAATAATTTATATACACTTTCACATTCAAATTATTAACACTATAATTTACTTCCACTTTTTGTTGTCTTTCAATTTCTACTCTCCGCAACTATTCAAAACCATAAGACTTGCTACACTTTCCTTAAAATAACAATCAAGTGGAGTATCCTGCTAATAATTTTTATATAGCAAAACTAACCTTCTTAGAAATAATTTTAAATGACTTACAATTTATCTTAATCAAGTACTATATTTTTACACTCTCGCTCACTTGATAATTAATTTACTTTGGATTCAAATAATGAAATCACTAATGTTATGTTTGGTTGAGGAGAATGAAATAGAATGGAATAGAATCAATGAAATTAAAAGAAAAAAATGGATGTAGAGAGGAGATTTAAAAAAAAATTGAATAAGCACAAAATTTCTATGATGAGAAATGTGTAAAAAATTGAATAATGGGAAGAATGGAGCATTCCTTCTTAAATATGTGAGTTTAAGTTCTAATTTAAATGATTAAAAATGGAATGGATAAATGAATGAATATTTTAGACATTAATCTATTTCATAATTCAAATTTCATATCATTCCTTTCTATTCTATTCATCTCAACCAAACACAACATAAGTTTTTAAAAAATGAGTCTAGTATCATGTTATGCTGATAATTGCAACTCTGGTTATTTGTGTATAATAAGACTGATTTTGTGTATATCTAAAACGAAAAATGGGTCACTGAAATAAATCCACGCAAAAAGAAACGCATAAAATGCAAAAAGAACCAATAACATATACCCGTTCGTGCACGTGTCAATTAGAGTAAGTTCAATAATATCTTAGTACATTCCTTATAAATATTATAAAATTATAAATCTTAGTGATTTAATTTAGGATATGAATTTATATTTCAACTCTAACAATAATTCTTATACTTATTCCTTATTATTATTATAATAATAAATTTGGAAAGAGAAGGAGAAGAAATGTAATGAAGAGAGAGAAAAGAAGTTAAAAGAAGAAAGATAAATGAATTTTGTATTAATAAAAATTATATAAGGAATGACTAGTAATTCTCTAAAAATAAGGTATAAAATGGATGTCCTAATGATTTAAGGGATCACTAGTATACTATTGGTGTGTCATTTTGTGTCGTCTCCCATATACTCCCTCAGTCCCTCTTTAGTTTGCACATTTGCAAAAAAAATTTGTCCCTAAATAATTGTCACATTCCTTGTTCCAATACATATTTTTACCAATTTTTCCATATATACCCATTTATTTCTAATACCAATGTTTGACTTTATATTTATTATACACACTCATAACTCTTCATTTAATGTTAAGATTAAGGGCAAACATGGAAACAAATTATATAATCAATTCTTTCTTAATATGTGTGTTTTTTGCAAATGTGCCAACTAAAAAGGGACGGAGGGAGTATTTAAATTTAGAACATCACGTAAGGGAGCGGTTAAAGTTGCTCTTATCATAACTAGGATGAATGGTTTGGTTGCCAGATATGAAAATGGAAAATTCATGCATTTAGATAATATTACGTACACGTGTGACAAAAACACAGTTGGCAGCCAGCTAGGAATACTTTAGTAACGAAAGTAAATTTATAAAATCTAATTATTGTGTTACCGGGAATGAAACATGAAGGGAAAAAATGTAAGTAAGAGGATTTACCGGCTTGTTATGTTGGCAATGTGAGCACAACAAGGACAATGAACATGGATGGGGTTAGTTAACGTGAGAATTCAATGTTTATCTTAGCAAAAAAAGAAAAGAAAAGAATTCAATGTTTATTTGATGGGCTGGGTCGGTGTAATAGTGACGTAAGCTTATTAATGGATTAAATATCCGATCTGATCTTGATAAATATATATAAGTTATATAAAAAAGAATTTGATCCAATAACAATCTAATTCGATGTATAATGGATCGAATATGAATTTTAATTATTCGATTGGATAAAAATTCGATTCAATCATTTATAATTATTTATATATAATTTTAATATGATATGTAAAATAAATTTAACTATATATAATCAAATTGTTGTGGAATAAAAACTAGGTTACGAATATTGCGGCTAGGGTTTGTGTGTATTTAATGCAAAGGGATTGGTGAGCTTCAAGCTTTAATGGTTGTTTCCGTGTTCGAGACTGATCGGTCCTCACAGAGTGCCTACGTATCTCGTATTGAGAATCAAGCCAAGACGTAGTTCTGAGAATGAGGGGTCAGACCCTTTATATAGGCTGAGAAGCCTTAAAAATATGGTAGGATTCGGATACTTGGTGGGCAAGCCACCGCCTTGAGGAAGGTTCTAGACTCATTCCTTATAGGAGTCTGTTTCCTTATCGAATTGGGTGCCCTGGAGGCTAAGTCTGGTAGGAGTAGTATCCTTATCTGATTCTTATTGCTGAGCTGTTTATATCCCTTAATATTAATTACGAAATTAATATTGAAAATATGGGTTTGGGCCCCACTAATGGCCCCCACGTTTGGACCATGCTGGGTCTAATTAATGCAACATTAAATGTGTCTTTAGGGCTTACTTTTAGCCCATATCATTTGCCCCCAACTTCCAGGAAAACTGATATGGTTTTCCTCGAAGTTTTTAATGGTCTTTTTCGAGACTCGAGTCAGGGTTCATCTTTGTACACTAGTGTTTCGCGAGTATTGTCTTGATGTAAAGCGTGGAGCGACCAACGCATTTACGACAATGTTAATTCGATACTAACCGGCACTAATCAACCTTAACGATGTTTAAACAATGTTAAACAACGTTAAACGGCATAAAACGGCACTAACCTGTGCTTATCGGCACTAATCGGTGCTAATCGGCACTTAATCGATGCTTATCGGCACTAATCGGTGCTAATCGGCACTTAATCGGTGCTTATCGGCACTAAACGGTGCTTAAACGGTCAGCTGAAAAGGGGACCCGGGACAGTTGCAACCACCCCCTGGTCAGCTGGTCGGCTGACAGGTGCTCCTGGTCGGCTGACAGTGTAATAACCCTAACTTCAGTAATGCTACAGTGGTCACATGAATAGTAAATTTCGAGGATTTAGAGAAATGGTATATAGGTACCCTATAGTGGAAACATAAAATGAATAAACAGAAACCATATTAGTGTTGTACAATGGAAATAAGTGACTCGAAATGACGTTAGATTTCAGAAATTCCTGAAGCATGGATTTTGAGGATTTTGATTTCGAATAAGCTTCTATTGGATATTAAGGAGCATGGAAATATTATAAGAATTATATATTGAGGAATTAGTGAATTTAGATTTAACCTAAGGATTATTAAGTTAAGAGAATACCAAAGGAAATTGGATTGTTAAATGGTTTCAAAACCACTGAGATAATGAAGTATATTCGAACCGAATCACAATTAGACGAGTATGGAGATTAAGCAACCAAGATTAGTAATATAACAAGGACACATACCACATTTTTACTTACCAAGATTACTAACATAATAATTAGAAAAACAAGAAAAGAGATTATGAGGTCATTAGGGTGATGTCACTTTCCATTAACACCATTTTAAGGGTAAATTAGTACTTTTGCATGGTTTAACCACAAATATCTTTACAAGCTTCTACAAGACACTAGAATTAGCAAGATTAAGCCAAGTTAAGATCAAAACAAAACACAAAAACCTCTCCCCCAACCTCTTTACTCCATTCGGCCCTTTTGAAGAAAAAAGGAGAAAAGAAAAAAAAATAAAATCCAAAACCCTACTTCTCTTCAAGATTAAACCAAGAGAAAAATCATGGAGCATCTTGGAGGATAGAACAAGACTAGCACAAAGTTTCATAGCCATCTACCATCATTTAGCAAGGTAATAAAATCATAGAAATTGAAGATGAATAGTGGTGAATAGTGTTTTTCAAGTTTTAATCTTTGTTTTAATGGTTCCTTTAGTTAATCCAAGCTAATTCAAGGTTGTTCAAGGTGTGTCCAAGGATTATTAAGGATTATTAAGTGTTCTTCAAGCTTCAAAGAGGTATAACAACCCTTGCCCTTTTGTATTTATGGTAGATATTGAAGTGATTAGTAGTTAAGTGTTGTTAATGTAAAGTTTATAATGAGTATGTGTTATAAGTGGTTTGTTTGATGTGAAAATTGTGTGTTGTGGACTTGTAACCATGACTGGTGAAGAATACCACATGGTGTAGGTGATGATTATGGTGTTTGATAATTGATTTGGAGGAGTTGGATTTATGGAAAGTAAGAAAATATAGCCGTTATAATGTCCGATTTTCGTTAGGACGAAATCTGCCCTGTTTTGTGACCCCTGCATCCGTACGGTACCCTACTGTCCAGGTTCCTATTTAACTATGAAATGATAGAGCTTAGTTCATAGATCGTTTTGATATAAGGTGCGTTAAAATCTGATGAACGGTTTAGGAGAAAAGTCAGTTTTAGTGAAAGCGGTTCAGAAATCGAGAAACCGTAAATGTATCAAACTTGAGGTTACAATTACCATACTTTAACATTGTTAAAAGTCACGAAATTTTGGGATAGTGTAGTAGGGTGGTCAGAGGACCCTTGACAGTTGACCTTACATTAAAATTCGAAATCCATATTTTCTAAGAATTTTTACAGTTAAGTGTGGTCGTTAAGGAAAATGGTGAAAACCCCTGAAACTTCGATTTAGGTTATAAATGGTTAAGTTCTTGAGCCTTTGGGATAATAATAATACGTTAAACATATATTAAAGTTTCAAAAGGTAATGTTATGCAAGAGTGTAGTGAGTAAGAGATGTGGTTCTAACGACGGTCCTTTTGTGTTTATAGAAACTCCGGAAGAGGGACGAGCCATACCGTCAGGATATCGAAACCGAGGCAAGATTTCTTCTATCCCTATTTGTAAAACTACTTATCCTCACAAAGAAACTTGATTTTGTGAAATATATATGTGATGCTATTATTACTATATTGTGAAGAAATTGTCTTCCTTGAGTATTAATATTGAAAAGAAAGATATACGAAGATGTATATGAATATGGATATGAGTATAAGATGCATATGAATATGAATGAGAGTATGAGATGGATATGTATAGAGATGATTATGCATGGATTGAACATGCCTTATGATATATATATATTTTATAGAAGTAATGTGCGAGAATGGAAATGATATGAGAGAATGATATTTTAAAAAGAGAATAATGAAGTGATAAAGAGGGGGATTGCAACAGACTTGCGTAAGTGGCTGTGTCAGGGCTGTGTGCGACACAGTCCAGCATTTATTATCTTTATTACGGCACAAAGATGCCAAGGGAGGATGTTAGCAGGTGGCCTTCCTCCAGGGATGATTTTCATTCCTTCTACCGGTAGTAAAAAGAGAGCAGATACGATTAGGCGACTGATCATCGTCCTAACGTATCAGGCGACAGCAGATATCCCCAATGTTTTTGAAAAGAAAGTGTAGACAATGGTTTTCAGATTTCTATACTGAAAACAGAATAATGATATGAGATGATGGAATGATAGTTACAGATGAAGAAAAACTGATATTATGTTATTTCAGATTTCTATACTGAAACAGAATATTGATATGAGATGATGATATTATGGATACAGATGAAGAAAAACTGATATTATATTAATATAAATTACTTTCTTATAATAGTGAGTGGATGATGTATTATTAAATAAGAGCTTTACTCTCCCTTAAGGATTTTAATTGTTTCCTGCTATTACATATGCATAGACATATATATATACTTGTTCACATTTTAAATTTTAGTTACAGTATGATCTTGCTGAGCTATTATAGCTCACTCTTGCTACTTATGTATATAGCAGCTAGGTCCCATGCCGATACTGCGTACCACACCCCGCAAGAGGGTAAGGGAAAGGCGACCTTTTGAGCGAGTGCTGGCGACCATCCCCGAGGTAGTGTCAAGCGGAGGGGCTTAGTATACTTATGTAAATTAAGTGTGTAAGTTGTAATAAACTTTAGTTGTTGAAGTGCTTCCTGTAGAAGCTTTGTTCAACAATGTACTTAGTAAATTCTGGGCTTGTAATAACTGTTAACTTTAAAACTTTTAAATATTGTGGTTGTTGTTCTATGAGCTTATGACTGGTGTGTGTGTGTATTAGTGTGGGGTCAACTGCTTATTTATTTAATTATTTATAAAAAAAAAAAAAGATTACAGAGATATTAATATTGATCGGAAATTGGACTTTGACGGCCCGGATCCTTGACCCCGGATCCCGGGGCGTCACAGATGGTATCAGAGCTAAGAGTCATAATGCTCAAGAACAAAAGTGATAATAATAAATGTATCAGTTATAATATAAATTGTGAACTTCCATCAAGTTCAGGGGTGGTATATCGCAGGTAGTATTTACTTTAAACATATATTATAATTTATTAGACTGTTACTAATAGAATTTTATGTTTTATTATAGGGAGCGGAGATGGGTGAGCCGAGTCAGGACCCCCAGTGGCTAGGGAGGTCAGAGCAGGAGCTATTAGATCTTCAGCTGGCTGGGGTAGAGGTCCCCGAGTATGCAGTTGAGGACCTCAGGGAGAGACGCCGGGCGGCGGCTAGAGAGCGATTAGAGAGAGAGAGGAGGCAGAGGAGCAGAGACGGAGAGATGCTGTGGCCCTAGTGCCATATATGGGTAGACCTTCTACAGGATCTGACGAGGCAGGTCCTTCCAGAGTGAGATCGGAGATCCCTGAGGAGGAGAGGCCACTGCGTAAGAGGCCTAGGTTGTCAGTTATACCTGAGGAGCCGATTGAGTGGAGGGATATTCAGATGGTTCCCACTCCTGTCCGACCCATCCCAGTGCCGTCACCAGTTCCATCCCCTCTACCTAGTCCTGACCCTATAGATGATCCTTTTGAGCAGTTTACCCCTCCAGGGCATTTTGGTTTCTTTGAGGAGGAGGAGGATCCTTCAGAGGATGCTGAGACAGAGTCGGTTCCTCCATCCCCACCCTTTGCACCTCCACCACCTCCACCTGTGGATGCACCTCCCCTAGCTGTACCCCCTCAGGAGGCACCCTTACCGGCGGGTGACTCACTTTCAGCTACCTTACTGACCGAGTACTTTGCCCTTCAGGGACAGTTGGAGGAGTCCCGCAGGACTATAGACACCCTTCTACAAAGGTTAGAGAGAGGGAGAGGAGGGGTTATCCCGGATGGGATGTCTCTGGGGATGATCAGTATTGAGCTACGAGCATTAGGAGATATTAGGAGGTTGTTGGGTGATAGAGGAGACCCGGCATGGAGGGCCCAGATAGTTGATACGGTTACTACCATGGTAGTCCAGATACGGGATGTTGTCAGGGCAGGGGTGTGAGCCGGGATAGTAGTTCGTCACTAATCAGACTAGTCATCCTGTTGATGTCATTTTGGGGATTAGTTTAGTGGTCCACTGTTTTAATCCCAGTCTGATTAGGGGGCAGTTAGTAATACTTTTGGTGATATCGGATTAGTATGTACGGCTATGTTTTGGGTTTCGAACCTTGTATTAGATGATGTATATTATTAGCAGTAAAAGATGTTGTACCCAAATTGTAAAATATTTATGTACAGTAATGAAGTTTGTGCATTTCTATCTAAATTTTTGCTGCATATTTTTTTTTATAATATAATAAATGTTGAGACTCAGAAATATTGATGTATAAAAGGTGATTGACTTAATGAAAAGGCTATCGTGTTAAGGGCGATACAACTACCTACTAAAGTTATGGTATAACTAGATGTAAATCGCGTGATAAAGATATTGTGACGTGTAAATGAGCTAATTAATGATATAATTGTGTATATAGAAATGATGTATGTAGTAACCCAAATTTGGGTAATTAATAAGGACTATTGTTATGTACAGAACTATGCCGCCTAGACGTGACAGTAGAGCGAATGCAAGGGAAAATGAGAGAGACGAAAGAAGTCGAAATATCGAAGGTACTAGACTGAACGAAAATGCTCATAATGAAGAAAATCATGAAGAAGGAGAAGAGGAATCAACTGGCCAACAAAGGAATCCGGGAGGTGATCCCTTTGCCCAATTCATGGACTTATTAAGGCAGAATTTAATAAATCCACAGAATCCTCAACCACCACCTGTTCTCCCCAATCAGGCAGCTAGTTCCTTTCGTGCCTTTAAATCATTAAAGCCCCCAGAATTCGAGGGAACCACTAACCCAGTAGTAGCTAGGGCATGGCTAAAAGAAATGGAGAAAGCTTTCGAAATACTGAGGATAGAGGAAGATCAGAAAACAGTTTTTGCAGCCTATCTCCTAAAGGGAGAGGCAAATTACTGGTGGGAAGCTAGGAAGAACCTAGAGGAAGCGGAAGTGATAACCTGGGAGCGTTTCACTAGGGTGTTCCTAGAAAAGTATTCTCCTAGGTATTTAGAAAACCAAATGGAATTAAAGTTTCTGGAGTTAAAACAGGATAACCTAACAGTGGCAGAGTATGAAAATAAATTTACAGAACTGTCGAGGTTTGTTCCCGAGTTTGTGCGTACTGAAGAACAACGTGCAAAAAGGTTTCAACAAGGGTTAAAACCCTGGTTACGAACGAGAGTGGCCCCATTTGAGTTAACTGATTATGCTGCAGTGGTTCAAAAGGCATCAATTATAGAGGCCGAGAGTGAGCAGGCTCAAATAGGTCGAGAGAATAAGAAAAGAAGATTTGAGGGCCCAAAAGGAGGTTCAAGTGAGGGAAGCTACTTTAACAAGGGAGGTAAAGGACAAAAATCTCAATTTGTGGGAAAGTCGGGGGGTAACAAGACTACTAGTGAGACGGTGAGTCAGGGTGGAAAATCTTCGGGAACATTTCAGTCCAATCAATCACGACCACCATTACCAGATTGTGAGACATGTGGTAAGAAGCATATAGGAGTCTGTAGAGTGCTGGGAGTAACTTGTTTTAAGTGTGGACAAAAAGGACACTACTTTAACCAGTGCCCATCAACTGATGCAAACCCTAAAAGAGTTGTTAAGTGTTACCAGTGTGGGAAACTAGGACACTTTGCTAGAGATTGCCGTTCAAGTGGGTCATACGCGTCAGGACAGAGTGGGGCTGCTTCAAATAGGCCTACTGCTAGAGTGTACAACATGACCTTAGGGGAAGCGTTGACGAAACCAGATGCGGATACAGGTACTTGCTTTTTCGATTTAAATTTTGTGTGTAAGTCTTTGGTTAAGGATCGACTTAATAAATTAATGGAATAAATAAGTTAATAAAATAGATAAGGAAAATCAGTATCTGTTAAGGGCTAGGAAACGTTATGAAAAGAAAAGTAGGAGTGTTTTGGGAAAACACAAGCTCGTTGAGACGAACAGGAAATATATATTATAGGTAGTATTTTCTTACAATTGTTTTAAAGAACATTATTAGAGCTTATTTTCTGGAAGATTTTACAGAGAGGAGCTATAGGAATATGGAGGAATTAATATTTATGTCATGATAGAGATCAGAAGATGGTCAAACCATAAGTGAGATACACTACCATTCAGAAAAGGTCAATGTAGTGGCGGATATCTTCGTCAAAAGAGGAATGAGAGACGAGATAACCTGGAATGACTTGAAACAGGAGGAGATTTGTGAGGAAAAGACAGTAAAAGGACTGCTATTGATAAACTAAATGGCATGTTGATGAATGACAAGGAAGTTATGTTAGTATATTTCTGCGCAAACAAGATAGATATATTATAGAAGGAAAAAGGATAAAGGAAGTAGTGTGGAAGTTAGAAGATGTGAATGAGAAAGATACTTATGGACATTTCCAACATGATTCCGGGACGGAATCCTTTTAAGGGGGGAAGGATGTAATAACCCTAACTTCAGTAATGCTACAGTGGTCACATGAATAGTAAATTTCGAGGATTTAGAGAAATGGTATATAGGTACCCTATAGTGGAAACATAAAATGAATAAACAGAAACCATATTAGTGTTGTACAATGGAAATAAGTGACTCGAAATGACGTTAGATTTCAGAAATTCCTAAAGCATGGATTTTGAGGATTTTGATTTCGAATAAGCTTCTATTGGATATTAAGGAGCATGGAAATATTATAAGAATTATATATTGAGGAATTAGTGAATTTAGATTTAACCTAAGGATTATTAAGTTAAGAGAATACCAAAGGAAATTGGATTGTTAAATGGTTTCAAAACCACTGAGATAATGAAGTATATTCGAACCGAATCACAATTAGACGAGTATGGAGATTAAGCAACCAAGATTAGTAATATAACAAGGACACATACCACATTTTTACTTACCAAGATTACTAACATAATAATTAGAAAAACAAGAAAAGAGATTATGAGGTCATTAGGGTGATGTCACTTTCCATTAACACCATTTTAAGGGTAAATTAGTACTTTTGCATGGTTTAACCACAAATATCTTTACAAGCTTCTACAAGACACTAGAATTAGCAAGATTAAGCCAAGTTAAGATCAAAACAAAACACAAAAACCTCTCCCCCAACCTCTTTACTCCATTCGGCCCTTTTGAAGAAAAAAGGAGAAAAGAAAAAAAAATAAAATCCAAAACCCTACTTCTCTTCAAGATTAAACCAAGAGAAAAATCATGGAGCATCTTGGAGGATAGAACAAGACTAGCACAAAGTTTCATAGCCATCTACCATCATTTAGCAAGGTAATAAAATCATAGAAATTGAAGATGAATAGTGGTGAATAGTGTTTTTCAAGTTTTAATCTTTGTTTTAATGGTTCCTTTAGTTAATCCAAGCTAATTCAAGGTTGTTCAAGGTGTGTCCAAGGATTATTAAGGATTATTAAGTGTTCTTCAAGCTTCAAAGAGGTATAACAACCCTTGCCCTTTTGTATTTATGGTAGATATTGAAGTGATTAGTAGTTAAGTGTTGTTAATGTAAAGTTTATAATGAGTATGTGTTATAAGTGGTTTGTTTGATGTGAAAATTGTGTGTTGTGGACTTGTAACCATGACTGGTGAAGAATACCACATGGTGTAGGTGATGATTATGGTGTTTGATAATTGATTTGGAGGAGTTGGATTTATGGAAAGTAAGAAAATATAGCCGTTATAATGTCCGATTTTCGTTAGGACGAAATCTGCCCTGTTTTGTGACCCCTGCATCCGTACGGTACCCTACTGTCCAGGTTCCTATTTAACTATGAAATGATAGAGCTTAGTTCATAGATCGTTTTGATATAAGGTGCGTTAAAATCTGATGAACGGTTTAGGAGAAAAGTCAGTTTTAGTGAAAGCGGTTCAGAAATCGAGAAACCGTAAATGTATCAAACTTGAGGTTACAATTACCATACTTTAACATTGTTAAAAGTCACGAAATTTTGGGATAGTGTAGTAGGGTGGTCAGAGGACCCTTGACAGTTGACCTTACATTAAAATTCGAAATCCATATTTTCTAAGAATTTTTACAGTTAAGTGTGGTCGTTAAGGAAAATGGTGAAAACCCCTGAAACTTCGATTTAGGTTATAAATGGTTAAGTTCTTGAGCCTTTGGGATAATAATAATACGTTAAACATATATTAAAGTTTCAAAAGGTAATGTTATGCAAGAGTGTAGTGAGTAAGAGATGTGGTTCTAACGACGGTCCTTTTGTGTTTATAGAAACTCCGGAAGAGGGACGAGCCATACCGTCAGGATATCGAAACCGAGGCAAGATTTCTTCTATCCCTATTTGTAAAACTACTTATCCTCACAAAGAAACTTGATTTTGTGAAATATATATGTGATGCTATTATTACTATATTGTGAAGAAATTGTCTTCCTTGAGTATTAATATTGAAAAGAAAGATATACGAAGATGTATATGAATATGGATATGAGTATAAGATGCATATGAATATGAATGAGAGTATGAGATGGATATGTATAGAGATGATTATGCATGGATTGAACATGCCTTATGATATATATATATATTTTATAGAAGTAATGTGCGAGAATGGAAATGATATGAGAGAATGATATTTTAAAAAGAGAATAATGAAGTGATAAAGAGGGGGATTGCAACAGACTTGCGTAAGTGGCTGTGTCAGGGCTGTGTGCGACACAGTCCAGCATTTATTATCTTTATTACGGCACAAAGATGCCAAGGGAGGATGTTAGCAGGTGGCCTTCCTCCAGGGATGATTTTCATTCCTTCTACCGGTAGTAAAAAGAGAGCAGATACGATTAGGCGACTGATCATCGTCCTAACGTATCAGGCGACAGCAGATATCCCCAATGTTTTTGAAAAGAAAGTGTAGACAATGGTTTTCAGATTTCTATACTGAAAACAGAATAATGATATGAGATGATGGAATGATAGTTACAGATGAAGAAAAACTGATATTATGTTATTTCAGATTTCTATACTGAAACAGAATATTGATATGAGATGATGATATTATGGATACAGATGAAGAAAAACTGATATTATATTAATATAAATTACTTTCTTATAATAGTGAGTGGATGATGTATTATTAAATAAGAGCTTTACTCTCCCTTAAGGATTTTAATTGTTTCCTGCTATTACATATGCATAGACATATATATATACTTGTTCACATTTTAAATTTTAGTTACAGTATGATCTTGCTGAGCTATTATAGCTCACTCTTGCTACTTATGTATATAGCAGCTAGGTCCCATGCCGATACTGCGCACCACACCCCGCAAGAGGGTAAGGGAAAGGCGACCTTTTGAGCGAGTGCTGGCGACCATCCCCGAGGTAGTGTCAAGCGGAGGGGCTTAGTATACTTATGTAAATTAAGTGTGTAAGTTGTAATAAACTTTAGTTGTTGAAGTGCTTCCTGTAGAAGCTTTGTTCAACAATGTACTTAGTAAATTCTGGGCTTGTAATAACTGTTAACTTTAAAACTTTTAAATATTGTGGTTGTTGTTCTATGAGCTTATGACTGGTGTGTGTGTGTATTAGTGTGGGGTCAACTGCTTATTTATTTAATTATTTATAAAAAAAAAAAAGATTACAGAGATATTAATATTGATCGGAAATTGGACTTTGACGGCCCGGATCCTTGACCCCGGATCCCGGGGCGTAACAGACAGGTGCACCTTGACGGCTGACAGGTGCACCTTGACGGATGACAGGTGCACCTTGACAGATGACAGGTGCACCTTGACGGCTGACAGGTGCACCTTGACGGATGACATCTGCTCCTGGTCGGCCGGACCCCTTCCCTGGCAGCTGGTCGGCTGACAGGTGCTCCTGGTCGGCTGACAGGTGCACCTTGACGGCTGACAGGTGCACCTTGACGGCTATCAGGTGCACCTTGACGGATGACAGGTGCACCTTGACGGCTATCAGGTGCACCTTGACGGATGACAGGTGCACCTTGACGGCTGACCGGTGCACCTTGACGGATGACAGGTGCACCTTGATGGCTGACAGTTGCACCTTGACGGCTAACATCTTGACAGGGGCTCCATGTTGACCAAAACGGCACTAAACGGCGATTAAACGATGTTTAACCTATGCTAAACGGCATTAAATGGCGCAAGACGGCACTAAACGGTGCTAATCAGCTCTAGACGTCATTTAATTTATGACGTTAAATGATATAAGACGGCACTAAACTGTGCTAAATTTAAGAATCAGAACCATCAATCGGCCCAACCAACTGACGGGAAGTGTTGGGAGGTCAGCCAGACCCCTTCAATGGCACCTGGTCGGCTGACAGGAGGTCCTGGTCACCTGCCAGGTGCTCCTGGTCGGCTGGGACCTTCCAAGGTTGTAGAAAACTTCGTGAGCTTCGCGTGGACTGTAAGATCGTCCAAATATGATACCCGGAGCTCAAGATATAGCCCAAACAGCGTTGAGAGGTCCGGTGTCGGCTTGCCAGGTGCTCCTGGTCGACTGAGGCTGCCAAGAGGTCTGCCAAACCCCTCCTCAGGCAGCTAGTCGGCTGACAGGAGGTCCTGGTCTTATGCCAGGTGCTCCTGGTCGGCTGAGGCTGCCAAGAGGTCGGCTAGACCCCTCATCGGGCAGCTGGTCGGCTGACAGGAGGTCCTGGTCTTATGCCAGGTGCTCCTGGTTGGTTGAGGCTGCCAAGAGGTCGGCCAGACCCCTCCTCGGGCAGCTGGTCGGCTGCCAGGAGGTCCTGGTCATTCTTCGGGCGCCTTGTCATGCCTCTCGGAGCTTTTTCGCAATATCTGAATCCTCGTTCTTGAATCATGACCTTGATCGTTGGCTGTAGAATACCACCTTTCGTCGGCTGGAGCCTCCCTCGGAGCTCGGTCGGTCGTTGCTCGGTCCTTGAACCTCAATGTCAGTATATGAACGTCAATATTTGGACATCAACGTCAGTATTCAAATGTCGATATTTGGACCTCAATGTCTGTATTCAAACAGACATCCTTCAATTCAAATTAGCTTTCGTGACCTTCTAGGCCTTAACTTGCCTGTTGACTCCTTGGTTTTAAACCTTGAATCCGTTCATGGTTTTCGGTTGTAACCAACCCTTCATTCTCGTTCTAAGATGTGGAACTTGTGATGAAGCTTTAGTTCTTGCCCTTTTGCTACATATGGTAGAGGTCTTGCTTCTCGGTTGATCGTTCAAGAAGTTCCCTTGCCACTCAGCACTTGACTTCAAGTCTGGTGTGCCTTGGCTGGTTGTCAACCCTTTATCTTGATTCTAGGTTTCCAACCTTCTTCTTATGCTCACAGGACCTTGCCTTGGTTTGAATTTGATTGACGGCTCTTGATTCAAGTCCTTAACTCAAACGACAAACTTGATTGGAGGCAGACAGCCTTTTTGGCCATCAAGGCTAAAATTTTATGTCGGGATTTGAGATTCAAGATTTTAAGTATGGAATGACAAAGGACCTCTCATCTTAACACTCTCACTGACAGTTTCTGTGCCTTTAAGGCATTATCAGGGAGCCAACCAGTCCCAAGATGAGCTTTAAGAGGGTCTATCCTTCAGCTTACATCAACTGGTGCTACCAATTTCGCATTGATAGTGGGGTCTTCAGGACCTGGAAGTAAAAACTCTCGGCATAATTCTCTATCTCAGAAGATGGAAACTTAGATTGGGCATCAGCCTTAACGTTCTCTTCTCTCGGAATGTGCTCCTCATAGCACTCATCAAACTGAGTCATCATGGCCTTCACGACTCTCAAGTACTTTGCCATAGTTTCGTCCTTGGCTTCAAATTCACCATTCATTTGCGAGACTACTAGTTTTGAATCCCCACATACTTTGAGATTCTTGACTCTCATAATTCTGGCCAAGCCCAATCCGGCTATCAAGGCTTCATAATCAGCTTCGTTGTTGATTGTTGGGAAATCCAACTTCAAGGCATACTCAACTGTGAACCCATCGGGGTTTTGCAAGACTAAACCTGCACCACTAGACTTTGTTTTTGATGCTCCATCAAAATAGAGCACCCAGTATTCCTTCTGATCAGGTACAAGCTCTTCATCTTTTTCTTTACTTCCGGGGGTGGTTACTACCTCCTGCCCCCCGACTTCTTGGTTGTCAATGGTACATTCAACCACGAAGTCAGCCAACGCCTGAGCCTTGATGGCTGTCCATGGATTATACGTGATGTCAAATTCTCCAAGTTCAATCGCCCACTTAATCAACCTTCCACCGGCTTTCGGGCTATGCAATATGTTTCTCAACTGCTGGTCCGTCAGGACTTCAATCTTGTGTGCCTGGAAGTACGGTCGTAACTTCCTCGAGCCTGTTATCAATTCCAAGGCAAACTTCTCAATGGTTGAGTAATTCAACTCAGCCCCATGCCATACCTTGCTAATGTAGTAGATGGATTTCTGAATCTTTTTCTCTTCACGAATGAGTACGGCGCTCAGCGCTTGTTCAGATAACGCCAGGTATAGATAAATAGTCTCTCCAGGACTAGGATTGGCCAACAACGGGGCTTCGGCCATGTATTTCTTCAACTGTTCGAAGGCCTCTTGGCTCTCGGGATTCCACTCAAAAAATTTCACCTTCTTCAGTGCTTGAAAGAAAGGCAAGCATTTGTCACCAGACTTGGAGATAAATCTTCCCCGGGCTGCAACTCGGCCCGTCAACTTTTGTACATCCCGTATAGAACGGGGTGGCTCCATGTTCAAGATCGCTTTGATCTTATCAGGGTTGGCCTCTATGCCTCTTTTTGAAACCATCAGACCCAAAAATTTTCCTGATCCAACGCAAAAAGCACACTTGGCCGGATTTAACAACATCTTGTGGTGCCTCAGCACTGCAAATGCCTCTTTGAGGTGCTCAATGTGGTCAACCATGAATAGGCTCTTGACTAACATGTCATCAACATAGACCTCCATGGTTTTTCCAATTAGATGGGCAAATATCTTATTCACCAGTCGTTGGTATGTAGCTCCCGCATTATTTAGACCAAAAGCCATAACAAGATAACAGAAAACACCAAAGTCAGTTATGAAAGATACCGTTGGGATGTCATCCTTGTGCATCTTAATCTGATTATAGCCACTGAATCCATCCATGAAGCTCAGCATCTCATGTCCAGCTGTGGCATCTATCAACGTATCAATCCTTGGTAGAGGAAAACAATCCTTTGGGCATGCATCATTTAAATCAGTGAAGTCTATACACATCCTCCACTTTCCATTTGCTTTCTTGACCATCACAGGGTTAGCCAACCATTCGGGGAACTGAATCTCCTCAATAAAACCAGCTTCTAAGAGCTTGTCAACCTCTTACTTGATGGCATCTTGCCTTTCAGGAGCAAAATTTCTCTTCTTCTGCTTTATTGTCTTTCGCTCAGGATCGACATTCAACCTGTGAGTTATAAGTTGGGGATCAATCCCTGGCATATCGGCTGCTGTTCAAGCAAACACATCACTATTCTCTTGCATAAATGCTATCAACTTGCCCTTCAAGGGTTTTTTCAGAGAAGCTCTTATGTAAGTAACTTTCTCAGGATCGCTTGGCCGTCATGGCTTCAATGTTTGTCTTTTATCCCAGGTCCTTCAAGGACTTAAACTCTTATTTGGTTATGTTGTAACCTAACTCTCGATCCTTCAGGGTTTTACTTATGCATTTGTTTGTTTCCATTCGTGTATTCTTTTATTTTCGGTACTTGATCATCTTTGACTTACACACATCAGGTGCTTGGCACATAAATAGAATCACACAATCAATGAATGGAAATCAAACTTGCATTAATAACTTGAAATGGGTTCAACCCTTACATAGAGTACTACTGTCCTACTCGAAGCAACATGCTCTGCAATGGTTTCAATGAACCTTATTTGTACTACTATTAGATAAATATGAAGTTAAGTCCTACTAGGATAACTTGAGCCCATCGGGGCTTTACAAGACTAGGCCTGCACCACTTGATTTTGTTTTTGATGCTCCATCAAAATAGAGCGCCCATCATTCCTTCTGGTCTCCTCATTCTTATTCTGAAGTTCAATTCCTCTTGGGGTACTACCTCCTGCCCCCCGACTTCTTGGTTGCCAATGGTACATTCAACCATGAAGTCAGTTAACGCCTTAGCCTCAATGGTTGTTCGAGGCTTCTGTGTGATGTCCTCTACTGGCCTTTCTTGGTGTTCCTTACCACTGCGGACATCCATATCTTCAATCGGAAGGACCTGCCCCCCGACTTCATTAGGCCTTAACGAGGCTACATAACAGCTTCGTGCCATCTTTTGATCACCTTTATGTTCTCCAACACCATTCCTGGTTGGGAACTTGATCTTCATGTGATAGGTAGAGGCTACAGCCTTAAAAGCGTGGAGTCCAGTCCTTCCGAGGATGGCATTGTAAGTAGAAGATGCATTGATAACCAAAAAGTTCAGCATCTGAGTGGCCTCTATCGGCTTCTGTCCGATGGTGGCGGGCAACTGAATAGTTCCCTCAACTTTAGATTCTACTCCATTAAACCCGTATATAGACGTGTTGGAGAGGGTCAGTTGAGAGTCGTTATACCCCATCTTCATAAATGCATCATGAAACAAGATATCCACGGAAGCGCCCTTATCTATCAAGACTCGCTTCACCTCTGAGTTTCCAATCACAAGAGTTATGACTAGCGGGTCATCGTGGGGAAACTTCACCCCTTTAAGGTCTGAATCATCAAATCCGATTATTACCTCGGTTCTTGCGCGCTTTGGTGCCTCTCCAACAATATGCATCACCTCTCGGGCATAAGCCTTCCGAGATTTCCTAGTTGTCCCGGCCGCAGTCGGGCCTCCTGAGATCATGTTGATTACTGGCCCTCGGGGCTGTGGGTTGCGATCTTGATCGTCATCCCTTCTATTATAATCTCTTCTTTGATCACCACGATCTTCACCCTTAGTGAAGTGGCTCAGTTTTCCTCTACGGATCAAAAACTCGATCTCATCTTTGAGTTGCTTGCAATCATCAGTGTCATGCCCTACATCCTTGTGGAATCTGCAATACTGATTCTTGTTTCTCTTTGCGGGATCACCCCTAAGTGGCTTCGGCCATCGAAAATCCTTATCCTTCTCAATGTCCAACAAGATTCGACTCCTAGGAGTATTCAACCTTGCATACTCAGTGAACCTTGATCCTTGGCTCTTCATAGGGGCAGAGTCGGAGTCCTCGCTAGTTCGGGGATACTTGTCCCTAGCATCATACTCCTGGTCATCATACTCCTGGTCTTGCTTTCGTTTCTTGGAGTTGCCGTTGCCTCCACCTACGGTGGCCACTTTCTTTATGCTATCCTCAACCTTGATATACTTATCAGCCCTTCGTTGGAGCTCGGCCATGTTTTCAAGAGGATGCTTTGCCAACAACCTTTTGAAGAATAGATCAGGAGTTCCGTGTTCCAGGGCTACCATGGCCACCTTATTCTCCAAGTCGGTGATGTTCAACGTCTCCTTAGTGAACCTCTTAAGGTAATCTCTCAGATTTTAGTTCTTCCCCTGTACCACATACATAAGGGATGCAGAACTTTTCTCATGAACTTTTCCGCTGATAAACTGACTAACGAAAGCAGCACTCAACTCTTTAAAAGAGCTAATGAGTTCGCAGGCAGCCGGCTATACCATCTTTGAGCCATGCCCGACAAGGTTTGAGGGAACGCCCTACACTTCAAGGCATCACTTGCAGGCTGTAGCAACAGTGCGTTCGAGAACGTCCTAACGTGGTTTGCGGGATCACCCGTTCCATCATAAGCCTTGATTATCGGCATCTTAAACTTCTTTGAGATACGAGCATTCATCACCTCATCAGTAAATGGAGGTGTGGGATCATCAGGATCTCCTAGCTGCATCAACTCTTTGGGGTCACCCTTGGGGGCCTCTGCCCTTGTAGTTCCACCTCTTGGGGCCTCAACCCTTCTCTGCCTCCTAAAAGGCCTTTCCAAATCAATAAAGGGAATCTCTCATCCTGACCTCGGAGGGGGTCGATTTTGATTCTGTCTTTGCTGCTCCCTTTCTATATCGTCCTTCAGCTTCTGGATCTCGGCTTCATAAGCCTTGATTCTCTCAGCGGCTGTCATAGGGGGTCCATCATGGATTCGTCGAGTATGCCTTATAGGGTCCTTGCTTGGATGTCGCCTCCTCGAGGCTTGATCATGATCGTCATCCTCAGATGAAGAATCATCAGTATAAGGACGAGAGTAGTCATAATATCCTTGATCAGAGCCCAAGGCTCTAATGTAAGGAGGGTGATACGGCTCATGTATCTGTAGGGCATGGCCGCTTGGCCCAATACCTCGAGTATTCGGGGGGTAGTTAGGCAAACCATATGTCGGATTCGTACTTCTAGGGAGATCCGTAGTAGAGATCCGCACCTCCGGAGGTAGTGGATGATTGATAAGGGGAGAGACCACCATCTGAAGAGGGTTGGTCTCCTGGCTTGGATGGACAACCATGGATAAAGTTCTTTCAACATGGGGAATCGTCCCTGGAGGTTGAGAAACTTGAGGTTGGGTGATCGCCCCTGTTGATGGGGGTACATACCCTTGTTCAGGCGGAGCAGAGGTGACGGTGGTCGCCTCGGTTGTGATTGGTGTCCTTCGTGTTTGCACCATGGTTGATGTTGTCGTCCCACAGACGGTGCCAAATGTTGTGGAATAAAAACTAGGTTACAAATATTGGGGCTAGGGTTTGTGTGTATTTAATGCAAAGGGGTTGGTGAGCATCAATCTTTAATGGCTGTTTCCGTGTTCGAGATTGATCGGTCCTCACAGAATGCCTACGTATCTCGTATTGAGAATCAAGTCAAGGCGTAGTTCTGAGAATGAGGGGTCAGACCCTTTATATAGGCTGAGAAGCCTTAGAATTATGGTATGATTCGGATACTTGGTGGGCAAGCTACCGCCTTGTGGAAGGTTCTAGACTCCTTCCTTGTAGGAGTCTGTTTCCTTATCGAATTGGGTGCCTTGGAGGCTAAGTCTGGTAGGAGTAATATCCTTATATGATTCTTATTGCTGAGCTGTTTATATCTCTTAATATTAATTACGAAATTAATATTGAAAATATGGGTTTGGGCCCCACTAATGGCCCCCACGTTTGGACCATGATAGGTCTAATTAATGCAACATTAAATGTGTTTTTAGGGCTTACTTTTAGCCCATATCACAAATTAATCTACTTATCTAGAATTTATTATTTTATTTCTTATCCAAGTATTTTCTTCATTATTAATGTACACTATCATTTCATTAGATTTTTATATTATTTATATATTCAAACGATTGAATATGTAAGTTGGAAGTTATTTTCGTACATACTTTCAAATTTCTTTTTACAATTCACAAAATTTTCATTTCTAATTATGAAATTTAAAAGTTCTCTAAATTTCTAAATATGAAATATGATAATTTGTTCATATTATTTATTTGATTCTTTTATTCATGCTAATAATTATAATATACTATATATACAAATCACATACAATTAAATTTAAAATTTATCATTAAATCTTGAAAATATTTCGGGAATTGTTTTATTATTTTAAAGATTTTTTGGTTTAATTTTATTTTATTATTTCACCATATATTATTTATATTTTTATTTTAAATTTAAATGTAATCGGAGATCTGATCTGATAATCCAAAATTCTAATAAATTGAATATGTATCATGTTATTAATAATCCGATAATAATCTGATCCAAATTTAAACCGATAAATTTTAATGAATATAAATATGGATTTAATCGAATCCAATCTAAATACAACCAGTTGACAAGTCTATAGTGACAGCGTCAGTCATCACGGCATTGTATATTACTAGTACTGTATATGTGTTCATTTTTTGTCAAGTCAGTAAATGTAAAACTCCTTTAGCGAAACCAAAAAAGAAAGAGTAAAATTCCATCTTCTTTTTTTGTGATTTTGTTATGATATGACGATTTGAGTCGAATTCGTATTGATGCCTGGGTTGATTCGTTTTTTCTTTGAGATTTTACAGGGAGACAAGTTATAGATTGAATACTCATAGACCACAAAAGTTGTAGAAGGAAAATTGAATGAATCACCACTTGTTTCTTTTACCAATTCATCATCTAATTTTAGAGTCAATTACACTGTAGTGGCCAGATAAATTAATTTTTTGCACTTTGATGGCCAAAATTGCAAATCTTGCACTATAATGACTAGAAATTGTTTTTTTTAACATTTAAATGACTTCCGTCTATATTCCGTCTATAGAAAGTTATAACGCCTTAGAAATTTCAGAATATTTTAACTACTAAAAGTTATTTATTTTATTATTAAATATGAATTATGTGGTGTATAAATTGGTTAAGGAGGTGATGTATCTGTGGAATAATATTTGGTGGTCTGGTTGGTGTTTTATACGTGTTATGTAAGCCCGACTATTTTAATTATATTTTTGGGATTTATTTCCTATTTAATTGCGTTATATTTACTTTCTTTGAATTTTATAAAATCCTCGGGATTAGCAGAAATCCTGAAATCTTTTTCATTATTGATTTTATTAGTTTATATGACTTTTAAAAATACTTGATGAATTATTTTTGGGTTTCAAGGATTTTAAAATGATTTTACGAATTATTTTCCAATTTAAGGATTTAATCTTGTAAAATCCATATTTTATTCGTTTTTGATCCTAAATATATTTTAAAAATGGGTGGGTGATCGTAATTTTACATTCTTCATTTTTAAATTTCTAAATTCAATATTCCACCCATTTTTCTATTTAATTGTTATTTTAAAAAAATTATTTTTCTTTTTGATATTCATTTAAAAGAAATTGTGAAAATTGCTTTTTAAAATTTTCCCCAAATCATATAACTCAATCCCTAATTTTAATTTGGGGGACAGACTAATTTCTCAGCTCTCTCCAGAAAGCTCTCGACTTCTCCTCTCTAAATTCTCTCATATCGTCTTTTTCCTCACAATTTCCGACTTGCAATCGAGTCCTTGTTCGGTTCTAAGCTAGTACACGTCATCTAGCTCCTCTCCTCTGTCGATCTCTGTTCCAGTCGATTGAAAGGGTGGGTGTTGCAGTCGGTACATGTAATTCCAGTACTTGCGTGTGTGAGTGTGAACAATTGATGTGTGTGTGCGTGTGTATACTCGATCCGTATGTATATGTCGTGATATGTGTGTGTGTGTGTGTGTTTTCTGCGATTTTCTCCGACTGTGTTCCTTACTACGGCGACTCCGTGTGCGTGTGTGCTTGTGGGTTCGTTACTCAGTGAATGATTAGTTCCCCTCCCCTGTTCTTGATCCCGAGTCGAGTGTGTGGGTTAAACAATCGAGTGTGTGTGTTCAAGCTTTAATTTGGTGTTGTAATAGTTCGGTTGTTCTTGTGGCTTGGTGGTGGTACAAGTTGTGCCCTGTGATATAATTGCCGTGTATTGTTGCTGTAATTCGATGACTATTATGGCTGTTATTACATTGTGGTGGTTATTATGATTATTATTGTACGAAACTAGTACTCTGCTTGACTCACTCTGAGAACAAACTGCTAATTATTCGTATGTTTATTTAATTGTGCAGAGTCTCGAGTCGGAAGCCCTAAATATTTGGGAACCCTCGAGATTTTGCCCTCGACGATGATATTAAATTGAGTCGGGAATTTGGCGATGATGATTATTTTCTGAGCCAAAAATATTTAATATTTAATATTTATTATTTACCTAATAAATTGTAATTTATTATCGAGTTGGTATTAATTGTTAAATGGTATTAATTATGAATCGGAGAATTGAAAATGCAAATCGAAATGTGAATTGGGAGTGGATAATAATTATGATGATTGGTTGAGTCGGCTATATCCCGACTGGCAGTTCCCCGTATAAAGGGGATGCCGTCTAAATTTTTCTAAAATATATTAAAATCATTTCTTGAAAACGAGTATGTATAATTATACAATTTATACGAGTTGTGAGTCGGGCATCATATTTTAAAATCTATGTGGTATGTGTTAATGTGACTATAAGATTAAATACTTTTGTCTGTAGTCTATATAATGATATTATATGATTAAATAAACATAAATTAGGGGACTATTCGCAGGGGTAGACTAAGTGGAATGTTTACATTGATTAGTGAATATTGAGCAGGATTCTAAAATAGTGTTATATTGTGTGTAGGTTCCGTGGATAAAGGGAAGGCTAAAGCTGAAGACGTAAAGACACTTCGGATTCTGTGATTTTCTAGTTAAGGCATGTAAATTGCTTCAATTATCTTTTAAATGAGTTATGATTATAAAAAAACCTGATTCATATGCTTATTCGAATTATTCTTGCTATAATTGTTCCGTTAATTTCCCGAAATTTCGAATACTTAATTGTTATACCCCAAATTGATTCTACTGAGTTGTTGATTCTTTTAGTGAATTGATTTACATCCATATCCCTTTCAAGTATATTATTCCACCTCTCTTTCAAGTAAACCACTTCACTTATATTTCCAGCGAATTATGATTATCATAACTTGATTCTTATGCATTTGATTTATCCTTGATATAACTGTTCTGATAATTTCCATTAATTTTGAATATTCAATTGTTATACCCCCAAGTCGATTATATCGTTTTCGTTGATCCTTTTAGTAGCTTGACTTAAATCAATACCCCTTTTACCAGATCGAACTTGTCGATATTTAATTCAGAGATTACCCGACCTTATTCTACTTGGTGAGATTTGAGATGTTGACCTGGAACAAAAGTGTCCAGGGTGTTTGGCAGTTGAGGTGGTCGATTGTTCTGACACCTGATGTTTAGTTAGGATTGGACTGTTAGTTTTTTTAAAATGTGGACCGTAAGGGTCGGACCAGATTCGTGGTCAGGAATTATTAAGGCCAATGTGTGCCGTGGATCCATTAAGGACATTGCTGTGTGCGTTTGTCCGGGGTTAGTGCGTGACTGATCAGCAGCCTAACCTTATAATTGTTTTATTTATAAAATGTATGATAGTCCAATCCTCTTCTATTTTATGATTCAGACAAAAGACGAATTTTTTTTTTATTTGAGCTTATATATTGTTGATTGTTGATTCATGACAATCTTGCAGCCATTTCAGTTGTTGATGTTTTAATTAAAAATATATATACTTGCTGAGCATTTTGGCTCACTTGCTTGCTAATTCTGTTTCCTCAGCTAAGCCTGAAGATGTCTAGAAGAAGTGGCCCGTCTGGTTGGGGTAGTCACCGAGGCAGTCAGAGGGTCGAGGTGGTTGGATGGGTAGTGAGCATATATCTTTGTTTATATTATGTCTGTATTAGTAGGCAGATTATCATATTTAATGGGTTGTATATTATTTGATTCAGTTCTGGGTTGTAATAGCTATTGGTAGTTGTTTCATACAGTGACCTGTGAGCGGTCTGGGTTGGCATGGTTTTATTTCCTTGTGGTTTAGAATAACTTATGCAAGTGGACTGTTTTAGTTCTACTTAGTTGTTTGAGCAGGTGGTTAGTTCGGTTTATGATTACATCATGCCGAAATTTCTAAAATTTCTTCTATATTAATGTTTAATTGAGTATAAGAGTTTATAATATTATTGTTGGCAAGTGAGGGTGTTACAAGTTGGTATCAGAGCCACAGGTCACAGTCACTGAAACAATTAGGTGGGGAGTCGGGGTAGAGTTATGAGAAAGGTTAGGATTGTTTCGTGAAGAGATAGGAAGTCTAATTATTATATATATATATGTATACTTCAGGCACCTGTTTCTGGTTCCGATTCAGACCCGGACGAGGATCCGGAAGGAGGGGCTTCCGTACCGCAGCAGATTTCCCCAGGGGCTAGGCAGCCATTCGTAGGATCGCAGGGCTCGGTGAATGGGCCAGCATATCAGTACACTCCTCAGCCTGTTCCATACCATGTGTACGATCGAGTGGCCAGAGAGAGGGATTATCTCTTAGGGCAGGTGGCAGAGTTGAGGGCTATGAGGGCTGGGGAGGTGGACCGGGCTAGAGATCGAGATAGAGCGGTAGCTGAGCTGGAGGATGTCCGGAGGCGAGTACGAGCTCTTAGACATGTTATCATTAGGCGGGGACGGATTAGATCCCGAGATGAGCCGGCATTCGTGACACAGCAGGTGACTCTAGGTCTGGTGAGGGCAGAGCTGGAGAGCATTCTGGGATCAGCTTGGCGGGGAGAGTCGGATGACGATGATGACCAGTGATGATTAGGGTAGTATGATGATGTGGTATATAGAGGCATGTTATGGTAGTAGTAGTACGTCAGGATTTGCAGTGCGACCAGTTTTGTTGTATATATCTGTTGTACTGTGACTAGATGCTAGCAGTCTCCTCTTTTAGTATTATGTTGTACCCTTATCGAAGCGTTGTTCTTACGCTTGTATCAGATCTATCTATATATATATCATTATCACTTTTGCAGAACTGTGTTAAATTTCCTTATACTGTCATTTACCTAAGCATCTTATTTACTGCTCGTTTCATATTTACTTTCAGCACCATTTCCTTCTAGCATTGTTTTTACTTTCAATACTATGTTTGACCTTAGCATTATGACTATTGTTTCTTTATTGTACCTACTGAATGTTGTGAATACCTTGTGTAACCTTGGATTGATATCCTATTGCACCCTGTGAATCAATTGTTGACCGGAATATTGGTTGGAGACCTTGAATTACTTTTCAGTAATATATGCATTGTTTGCCTAAGTTGGATCATTTTGAGGTATTATTTTCTGAACCTGAATTTAATATAATTGTTCAATGATTTCAGAAATATGCCTCCAAGAAAGAAGAAACAAAATACCCGAACCACCAATCAGGGTGAACAAGCTAATCCACCTCCTGTTGGTCAGATGGACCCTGCCTTAGCACAAATATTACAAACTCTTGTTCAGCAGACTGCTACTCTAGCACAGCAACAGCAGCAATTACAGCAGCAGTTGTTGGCTCAGCAGCAACAACAGCAACAGCAGCAGCAACAACAGCAACAGCAGCAGCAGCAGCAGCCACCTGTTCCTCCGGTGGTTACTTTTAAGTCTTTCCAGGCAGTTAAACCTCCTGAGTTTAAAGGAACAGCGGACCCGGTGGAGGCGAGATCTTGGTTAAAAGAGATGGAAAAAGCTATTGCACTGGTGGGGGTCCCGGCAGATAAACAAACCGAATATGTAAGTTATTTCTTGAAAAATGAAGCCACTTATTGGTGGGAGTCGGTGAAGATGTTGGAAGCTACTGAGGTGATTCCTTGGGAAAGGTTTACAGAGCTATTTTTGGAAAAGTATTTCCCCGACTATATGAAAGACCAGATGGAGATGAAGTTTTTGGAGTTGAAACAGGGAAAAATGTCGGTGACAGAATATGAAACCAAGTTTACTGAACTAGCTAGGTTTGCTCCGGCCTATGTGGACACGGAGAGGAAGAAGGCAAAGAGGTTTCAACAAGGATTGAAACCATGGATTCGTACTAAACTAGCAGTTTTGGAGCTGGAGACTTATGCAGCAGTGGTGCAGAAGGCCATGATAGCTGAAGGAGAAAGCGAATTATACTTCAAGGAAAAAGAAGGAAAGAAAAGAAAGGCTGGGTCAATGGGGGAACGACAAGAGCAAGGCAGTTCTCAGAATGTGCCAAATAAAAAGCCAGGATTCCAGCCAGGGAAGAATGGGAACCCTAAGAAGCCGGGATCAGGGAATGGGGGCCAAGGAAATAGAATTCAAGATGCGAGTCAGCAGAAATTGGTTAGGCCACCCTTGGCAGAGTGCAATACTTGTGGGAAGAGGCATCCGGGAGTGTGTACAAAGTTGGAGGTGACGTGTTTGATAGAATATATTTTTATATATATTTTAGATGATTTTATTCTCATATTTATTGTGTTTTGCATTGATTTGGATTTTTATTTAATAGATTTGATTGTTTTATTGTAGGAAATAAAGAATTCATGACTTGGAAGGATTTGGAGCAAAAAGAGCTATTTTGGAGATAAAATAGGAGAAAATTCGTATTATTGGGCTGCACGGGCTGCTTGCACTGTTTGGGCCATATCTTGAGTTCCAGAAGTCAGAATTTGACGATCTTACTGTCCACGCGAAGCTTGTGGAATTTTCTTTAATTCAGAGGTGGTCCAATAAGCAAAATAAAACTGGAAGAGGCCGGAAACAGAGGAGAAAAGGAAGTTACGAATTTTAATTAAGGAATCCTATTCAGTTATGGAATCCTACTTGTAATTGATTTAGAGTATTAAAATACTTTTATTGGGCAAGACTTTTAGAGCCTATATAAACACATCTAGGGTATGATGAAAAAGGGATTAGGAGGTAATATTAGATCAGATAATATAGTTTAGAGTAGATTATTATTATTAGTTGGAGAGGTAGAGAAACACCATGACTCTTCTTTTGGGTGACAACATTGAAGTTTGAAGGTTTTGTTCTCTTAATCTTTTCTTTGTTCTTATTAGTTTAATTATGTTTTCTTGTTTTACCAGTTGTTTTACTTGTTTAATTATTAGCGAGTAGTTATTTCTAGGGCTTAAAGGGAAGCCATGTTTGCACTAATATTGGCATGATTTTCATAGTGGTTTGATTGGTTATGGTTAATTCTGATTTATATGTTTTAATCATTAATTTGTGTAATCGGCCGATATCATGGATTAATTATATGCAAATAGGGGTATGGATCGAAAGATTTACTACTAGAGGCTTACATACAATTAGCGGAATTGAAGGTGAGTGTGAAAACATCATCGGATTTCTGAGAGCGTTAATTCTTGGAAGAGATTAACTTGACTCTAATTACCTGATTGATTGAATTACTAAAAGTGGTTAATTGTGTTGAATGTTTCGAGAGTGTTAATGCTTGAAAGAGATTAACGTACTCTAGTTATAGGATCACATTGATTGCTTTAGCTTAAGAGCCAATTGTGTAAGCATGGTGGACCTGATTGCCTTAGGTTTTAAATAATTTGTTTATCACCTGTTTAATTAGTGTTAATTTAGTTTAATTAGTTAATTAATAATTTCACATATTCGTCTGACCCTTGAAACAATTAACGATAACTGAAAAGGAATTAGTAGAACCTGTCTCCTTGTGGATTCGACCCGCTTGCCATTTGTACTAGCAATAGACACCGTGCGCTTGCGGTTAGGTATAATTTGACACATCAAGTTTTTTTGGCGCCGCTGCCGGGGAGACAGCGAGTTTCTGTTAATTTTAATTTAGTTGTTTCGATTGTTTCCATTGTCTCATTGGAACCTTTGTTCCAATTGAGGCAAATTTTACTTCGTTTTCTTGGCTGTGTTGAGTGTCTACAGGTTTGCAATGGGTGAAGTTGATACTTTTGCACTACTCTCTTCCATGTTGGAGGCAGGCACTCAAGAAATTGCCTCATTCAACTATATAGAGCCCACTATGCGTCCAATGAGTATCAATGAGATGTCACAAGTGGCCCCTAAAACTTACAACTTCTGTCAAATTTGCGGTGTGCAGGGTCACTTTGGTTTTGAATGTTCTTACAATGTCTATAATTCTCAGAGTGCTCAGTGGGGACAAATGAATTCTTTTGAAGAAGGATATGGGTACAATCAGTATTCAAACACTTTTGATCAAGAATGGGTGAATCAACCAGATTTCTACTACCAGGACAATGGTGCTCAAAATTTTTCATATCATAATCAGCAACAGTTTGAGCAACAATATTATCTGTCATATGAGCAGCCGCCACAACAAGAATATCAATATCCTCCTCTACAAGAAGATCTACATGTTTCTCAATCCAGCGTAGATGTGCAAGCTGATCAGACAAATGAGATGTGGGATATCTTGAGTAAACTGCTAAAGCGTTCTGAAGAATTAGAAACTCAAAGTTTGGCGATTGAATCTCAAATTGCACAGTTGGCTAACTCTTCTACTACAGGGCATCTCGACTATTTACCATCATCATATATCCGATCCGAAGAGGACCTGATTGCTATCAATCTCACAAGCGATCAGGAATATGATAGTTTCTCCATGTATGTTGATGATGAGGCCATTGATAAAGAGAAGGAGCATGCCACCGATGACGAGATCAATGATGTTGCTGCTACCGAGAACAATGTGACTGATGATGAGGCTACAAAGGAAAGCAATACAGAGATGGTTGTTGTTTCTCTTCCGCAATCTGTGCCTAAGCTACCATGTATTGATAAATTTGCTCTCGATCTAGCCTCTACTTACAAGGCTTCTTTGCTCAAGAACACTTATTTCAAGGTTGATGTGATAACAAATATTGTCCAAGATGATATTTCTCAAATTCTGGTTGAGAATCCATACAAAGTGGCTCATACGTTTCAAGCTCGAGAAGAGGGAGAAGATGGAAGTGTCTTATTAGCCAATGATGTGATAAGCCAAGATGTCCGAATGGCTCCAGTGAAAGTGAGGAGTGAAGAAAAGCCACCACCAGAACCTCCACCTTATGTCAAGGGAGTTCAATATTTTCATGGTGTCGAATTTTATCGCTGTTTTATCACAAAGTTTTCCAAAACTGCACAAGCACTCTCTCTATTGCTTATTAATGACATATTTTATTTTACTGATGCTTGTTTGGAGACTTTCTGCAGGATAAAGACAATCACTAACACTCTTGATACTTTTTGTGGTGGCGAGTTTATGATCGAGAAAGTGGATATTACGCCTTTACCGGAGTATTTTTGAGGAGGTCAAGCTAATGACTCTAAATAAGCGCTGCTTGGGAGGCAACCCAAGATTTCATTGGAGGATCGGTGCACTTCATGCTTTTGCATAGGGGAGTACTTCTTTCCTTCTTTCGTATATAGTAGAATTGTTTAGTTATAAAAAAATTTTTTAAAAAAAAATTTTGTGTGTTTAAAAAAAAAAAAAAAAAAAAATGTTAGAAACGCAGGTTGCGCCTGCGTTACTGTATTAGACGCAGGCTGCGCCCCTGTAACGCAGGCTGCGCCTGCGTTACTGACCCTTCCGCAGTCTGCAGACCTGTCACGCAGGCTGCGCCTGCGTGTCTGCATGTGGGGCAGTCTGCTGTGTGTATTAAAAAAAAAAAAAAAAAAAAAAAAAACTTTTTTTTTGTCAACCTCAAAACCTCCCATCTCTCCACCAAAAATTCTAAACCTATTTCTATTCTAATTCTTATTTCTTATTATTATTATTATTATTATTATTATTATTATTATTATTTTTGTATATATTTTTTTTTTTTTTTTCTTTTCTTTTATATATTTGCTCATTGAGGACAATGAACCACTTAAGTGTGGGGATGAGTTCTCAATGATAAAAAATGATAAAAAATCCAAAAAAATTCTATATTATAAAATTCAAAAAAAAAAAAAAAAATTAAAAAAATTGAAAAATACCAAAAATAATTCTAGCCATGCAATTTGATTAGTTGTTGTATTTTGCTTGATACACCCATGCATGCGTAGAATTCTTGTGTTCTTGACGCTTTTGTATGAGAAGTGACGTGCTTTGTTCTTGTGCACACACTTTCACTAGCAAGTTGAAACTGGTAGACTTAATTGGATGTAGTAAGTGATTAGAATGACATGAATATGTGCAAGATGACTTGGTTTCCATGCTTTGAGTACAAGTAGGTGCGTTAGAGAGTCTTGTTACCTGGGATTGATTATGTTTTGTCACACCAAGCGAGTTTTGAGCCTATATGCATATATTTTGCATGATTTTTCGTTTGCTTGAGTGTCCACATGTTGTTTGCATTGCTAGCACTTACTTGAGATCTTTCTTGAAATGCATGACATTACTTGATGATGAGATGATAAAGGCACTTAGGTTTAACCTCGTATTTCCCATATTTCCACACCTTTTAAACATGATCAATTAGTTAACCTGTTGAGCTTAATCCTATTCTTTCGGTGACACACCACATTACTTGCCATTATCCTTTTTATTCTATTGGCCTTACATTGAATTTGAACCTAAATTGTCAAAGGCTAGTATTGTGCTTAAGGGAGTAATAAGGTGTTCATAAAAGGGGGGTTATTGATGATCATACCATTGGGGAATATTGATTTTGGTTGATGCTTGTTAGTCGAAATTCATAAAAATATCTATGGATCATGGTGCTTATTCCTTAGCTCTCAAAGAAAAAAAAAAAAAAAAACAGAAAAAAGAAAAAATAGAAAGAAAAAAAAAAGAGAAAAAAAAATAAATAAATTTGAGAGCATTCTTATGTTTGTATGATCCTTCTTCATTCGACTAGTCAAGTTATTATGTAAGGGTTATTGATAAATCCAAGTGTGGGGAAGTATTTGTGGTTTTAATAGAAAGGGAATTGAATAATGATTATTGTTGGGTACTAGCTTTTGACATTTAACCTGTTTTAGCTTTACTTGACATACCTGGTCCCTAGCCCACGTTACACCCCGAATAAAGACCTTTTGATTGTCATCAGTGATGTATGTTGTGTTGAAAGTGAGATTGATTGCGAGTGTCAAGTTGTGTTTATGATTTTGTTGGAATTGAGTGATACACTTAACCTTGTTCTTGAGTGAATATTCGTTTTTGAGTGAAAGGTGAGTTATTACTTGTTTTGGCATAGGAGATCCCAGGTTTAGACTTAAAGATGTGTTTCTTGTGGGCTTAGCATGATTACCAACGATTTTTACACTTGACATGAATTTTTATGACCTTCTGCATGTTGGTTGAGTAAACTACGTGAATACTTGCACTTTTGACACCAAGACATCGTATGTTTGCTTTGATTCTTAAGTTGATGTGGCATGAGAGGACTTGTGTGTGTGGTGTTGTGTTAGCATTGATCTTTTGCATGGTTAGATGAATTTTGTGGGTACATTCACTATAAACCCTCACGAGACAACACTCGTCCTACTAGGGCTGCCTAGGGGTTTAACGGCTTGTTGCATATGCTCAATGCAATCGTGTCATCTACGAAAGTGATGTTTGTTAGGACTTAGTTTTTATTTCACTTATTTGCCCGAGGACGTGCAAATGCTTAGTGTGGGGATGTTTGATAGAATATATTTTTATATATATTTTAGATGATTTTATTCTCATATTTATTGTGTTTTGCATTGATTTGGATTTTTATTTAATAGATTTGATTGTTTTATTGTAGGAAATAAAGAATTCATGACTTGGAAGGATTTGGAGCAAAAAGAGCTATTTTGGAGATAAAATAGGAGAAAATTCGTATTATTGGGCTGCACGGGCTGCTTGCACTGTTTGGGCCATATCTTGAGTTCCAGAAGTCAGAATTTGACGATCTTACTGTCCACGCGAAGCTTGTGGAATTTTCTTTAATTCAGAGGTGGTCCAATAAGCAAAATAAAACTGGAAGAGGCCGGAAACAGAGGAGAAAAGGAAGTTACGAATTTTAATTAAGGAATCCTATTCAGTTATGGAATCCTACTTGTAATTGATTTAGAGTATTAAAATACTTTTATTGGGCAAGACTTTTAGAGCCTATATAAACACATCTAGGGTATGATGAAAAAGGGATTAGGAGGTAATATTAGATCAGATAATATAGTTTAGAGTAGATTATTATTATTAGTTGGAGAGGTAGAGAAACACCATGACTCTTCTTTTGGGTGACAACATTGAAGTTTGAAGGTTTTGTTCTCTTAATCTTTTCTTTGTTCTTATTAGTTTAATTATGTTTTCTTGTTTTACCAGTTGTTTTACTTGTTTAATTATTAGCGAGTAGTTATTTCTAGGGCTTAAAGGGAAGCCATGTTTGCACTAATATTGGCATGATTTTCATAGTGGTTTGATTGGTTATGGTTAATTCTGATTTATATGTTTTAATCATTAATTTGTGTAATCGGCCGATATCATGGATTAATTATATGCAAATAGGGGTATGGATCGAAAGATTTACTACTAGAGGCTTACATACAATTAGCGGAATTGAAGGTGAGTGTGAAAACATCATCGGATTTCTGAGAGCGTTAATTCTTGGAAGAGATTAACTTGACTCTAATTACCTGATTGATTGAATTACTAAAAGTGGTTAATTGTGTTGAATGTTTCGAGAGTGTTAATGCTTGAAAGAGATTAACGTACTCTAGTTATAGGATCACATTGATTGCTTTAGCTTAAGAGCCAATTGTGTAAGCATGGTGGACCTGATTGCCTTAGGTTTTAAATAATTTGTTTATCACCTGTTTAATTAGTGTTAATTTAGTTTAATTAGTTAATTAATAATTTCACATATTCGTCTGACCCTTGAAACAATTAACGATAACTGAAAAGGAATTAGTAGAACCTGTCTCCTTGTGGATTCGACCCGCTTGCCATTTGTACTAGCAATAGACACCGTGCGCTTGCGGTTAGGTATAATTTGACACATCAAGTTGTGTTTCTGAAGCATGCAAGTCAATTTCATAAGGAATATAAATCAACCCTCTATTCATCATCAATCACACTCAATAAAACAAGTACCTACCAATCAGAATTAGCTCGTCCTAAGGGATCATGAAAAATGCATGCCATGAAAATGCAACTATAATGAACACACATGGTATACAACATAAAAATAGAATGTCCTATATGAAACAAACGTAAATAACACGAACATACATGCATGAACTATCACTAATATGCAAAGCATGAAATCCTACATGAACAAATAATACAACAACAATTACTAATCCCTCAATGAGGAGAAAAAGCAAACAGATGCACATATCTACGAATTTCTAATATAAGCATATTGTGCAAATAAACCTTAGATTCATTGAAAGGTACGAAAACTTTCAAGAACCTATCATGCTCAAGAGACTTGGAAACATCAAAATAGCTAGAAAAGTCGTCAGAATAATCATTATAAGTACGACTCATATACTCCTCCCAAATCGGATCCTTATACTCTACAGCAAGATTTTCAACTTCCTCAATCTTAACTTCCTTCTCATTTATAATTGGACACTCATCAATTTTAATCTCATCTACCAACGTATTACGCTCAAAATTTTCTAGAACTGGTAGAATTTCAATTGCATCCAAATTATCATTAATGTGCATGGGACAATTATCAACTACACCAGTAGACTCATCAGACACAACATTATCATCAATTGCTAAACAAGAATCATGGCATAGAGGAAAATTGACACAAGGAGGAGTTCGATAACAACCGTCATACCACACTGCTCGAACTTCCCAAATAAAATTATTTAGTTTAGCATTCTCCTCGTACCAAGCTATTGAATCACATGGAATATCATTATCACTAGCAATCTCTAAAGTTGGTTCATCAAAAACTCCCAAAGAAAGTAAGGGAAGATTAGACTGAGTTCCTTGAATCATTTTATTGAGCGCAATCTCCCAATCAGCAAGTAAAGAAGGATTAGACTGAGTTAAACTCGTATCAACATCATTACACATATATGGATAAACATCATCATGATATTGATTTTCAAACGAATATGAATAATCATTGCTAGGGGCATATGGAGCATAAAATGAGTTCTCAGAATAGAACGAATTCACCTGATATGCATTACAATCCTCATAGGAATTGAATTGTGGGTAAGGATTGAAGTCTTGATATTGTTCCTGACTGTTGTAGAAATTCTGAGCATTGTTCCAACCAAAGTTGTACTCCATCAAGTCTCTCTCCTCAAAACCTGTTTAAGTTGTCCACCTGAAAGAACCTGTAGACACACCAAAGAAAGAAATACAAAAAGAAAGAAAAGAAAAATATATACAAAGATAAAATCCAAACTACAAGAAACAATTAACTCAAAATCAATATTGCTGCCTTCCCCGGCAGCGGCGCCAATTTGTTAGTAGTATTTTTGTGTGTTCGTTCTCAGGGAAGGACTGATATCAATTCTAATTCTGAGTCTTTTATCTCAAGCAGTTCAGAAGTGTGGAAGAATAGATTGGTGATTATGATTATTAACTAAATTAAACTAATAAACAAATAAAAACTATATAATAACGATGAGAGAAAATAATCCAAGATTTGGGGTTCTTCAATTGACTACCAAGAATGTCTAATTTGTGTCTCTTGTTCGTTAAAAACAATCCTTCTAAAGTTTATAAATTCCTCTCCCAAGGTAATTCATAATGCCTACAATCATCCCCTAATCGCCACTCCCATGGTCAATCAAAGTATAATCATAAACTATTAAAACCAAGGATTAACAGTTTCACAATTCTTTTATTAATCTCCCGATTCAATAATTAAATTGTGTCTATCATGTCATGTACTAGAATTACAACTCTTCTCCCGATTCGTTATAATCCCTACAGATTCAATCAAAAGTTAGCTACTCTTCTAATTGAATTAAGCCCTCAATGACAGATTAACAATAACAAGAGAAATCAAACAAACTTGACAAATCAACGAATACTACCCAACTCTTGGATAAAGGGAATTAACTACTCATAATTGAACAAAACAAGTATATATATAAAAACCACAAATCATGAGTTTAGAATTTAAGAACAAAGAATACAAATCTTGAAGTGTCTTGAACTCCGGACGAATCCCTTCGCTCCTTCCTTCAATCTTCTTCTCCAATTGATTCTCTCCCTTTTCTCTCCAATCTCAAAATAGTTCTAGATCTAAAGTATGAATAGTACTGAAAATAGGTTATGAATTACATCCTAAAATAATACCCTAGATGTGTTTATATAGGGCTCTAGACATCTTGCCCAGCAAGAAAATACCAAAACAGAATTATAATAGAATTTCTGCAAAATACGTTTCCTAAACTGATTCTGTTTTTTAAGAAAAATTCGTAGCTGACTTTTCTTCAGTATTTCTGGAACGTTCCAATCATAATTGGACCTCTGGACCACCTTAGAATGATAGAGAATCTTGTTATCTTCGCGTGGACTGCTTACGGGCCTCAAACGGACTTCTAGAACTCCAAATATGGCCAAAATAGTAAAAACTGTAATTTTTCAGCACCGCGGGCGTGCAACCTGCGCCCATCAGTCTGTTTGTCGCGCAGCCTGCGCCAACCATGCGCAACCTGCTCGTGCAAGACCTGTCCAAGGTTGTAGAAAATCTCCCAGGCTTCGCGTGGGCAGTAAGATCGCTGAAAACGGACTTCTAGAACTCTAGATATTGCCAAAACAGTGTAGACTGCGCAACCCTTCTCAGAAATCCGAATTTTAATCAATTAAGTCTCCAAAAATGACAAAAGCATCCACCATAATCAACATTCTCGTAAATCTGCACAACTAAGCAAAACACATCAAAACTACAAGAAACTTGAGTCCAAAACAATCAATTTAAGCCGAACGGAGGCATTCCCAGTGGATATAAAATCCACTTATGACGTGTTACAAATGTAATCAAAAAGGTCATTATGCTCGGGAATGTAAGGCAGGAATTGTGTGTCACCGTTGTGGGAAGCCAGGGCATATAATGAGAGACTGTAAAGTACCTGTAGTGAAACCTCCAGTTCTGGCTAATCCAATACTGCAAGCAATTGAAGCACCCCCAACAGCAAGTGTCAGACCAGTGGCGAGGACTTTCAACATGACTCTGAACGAAGCTATTAAGAATTCGGATGTGGTAGCAGGTACGCTCCCTGTAAATTCTGTTCAAGCTAAAGTGTTAATTGATTCCGGGGCTACGAAGTCCTTTATATCTAGAGAATTTGTTCAAAGATTAAATTGTGAGATTTGCATGTTGCGTGAAGCT
Source organism: Saposhnikovia divaricata (assembly GCA_036435485.1). Lineage (NCBI taxonomy): Eukaryota > Viridiplantae > Streptophyta > Magnoliopsida > Apiales > Apiaceae > Saposhnikovia > Saposhnikovia divaricata. The sequence goes on along the minus strand of CM071597.1, from coordinate 56,268,429 downwards.
ATGGTTATTGTTCGCTAAAATCACTACGCAAGTATACGCAGTCCAAAAGCAATAAAGGGAAATAAGGATCGTTCCCACGAAGACTCGGTGATTTAAGTATAAGTGTCTATTCAACAATGTTCGGCTAATTATAGAAGCTTGAACGAGTGATAAAGTTCGGTTTGTTTGAATTAACAATTAACTAATGAATATCAACTAACGTGTTTTTAAAATAATATGATAAGGGCATGGGGTTCTAAGTTCATGAATGCTTCATCTTGGTTTACTATCAAGATTCAATAAGTTGCAATTGTTAAAGAAGCTAGCGGGAACACTTAGCTAATATGAGCCATCTTTCAATTAACTCATACCAATCCAAATAAACATCCACAAAAGAGATAGAAGTTATAAGGGCATCAATTATATCCAAACACTATATGTCTATGTGAATGGGTGATACAATCGATTTACAAAACAAGTTCCGCAATTAACTACATAGGGGAATAATGTTCTATCGAAACTATATTCCAACACGCGGAGAAGCCGACGAAACCTATGCTAGCATGGTGAGTCCTAATCTCTAAATCCACTTTCGCATTCATTAGAGATTTGACAAAATAGATGTTAGCTACTCATCTATATGCAATTAACACAACCACATTAGGCATTCTTATAAGAAAATCACAAACTCAAATAATCTATCAAGCCAACCATAAAAATCCACAATTCACTACATTAGAACCCCATGAAAGTGTTTAGTTCATAATTAAACTTAACACCTTCATGGGTTCTATGGATAACATAATTAAACAAAATGAAAATTAAGATTAATAATTAAAATTGAATTAGACAAAAGTACTAGAAAAGAAATCACTAATAAACAAGTTAAGAGTTGAGAAAAACTGAAAATTGAAGTAGAGAAATCCTGGAAATGGGTTTGAACTTGAGTGATTCTTCCTTGCTATCACCTAGGATTGATGATTCTCTTGTTCTTGCCTCTTCTCCAATGTTCCCAGCTGCTAGTTAGGTTTACAAGTGATGTAAGTTTGTTTTTATACAACCCTAGAAAAAGCCCATATGCTGAAAATGGCCCAACAGCAAAACAATTCGTTGAGCAGAATTTTTGGCTTCCAGGCTGCAGCCTGGAATCCCGAGCGGCCGCCCGGAGCTCAAAATTGCTGGAAATTTTCTGCCTTGGCTTATTTTCTGATTTTTGGCTTGCTCTTTCCTTTGCACCTTCTTGCACTTTAATAGCATTTCATCCCTTGCATTCTCTAGCCTTCCAAGATGGTGCAACAACACCACAACTCTTCCGAGACGATGCAAACAAGCCATTCCAAGATCACCAACATAGCACGATCTTTGCACCAAATCCACCGACTCTCGACCTTTTGTGTTATTCCATGCAACCTACAAAACTAAACCAAAACACATCAAATGATGCTTGTAAACTTGAGAACGAACAACGATTCTAGCCATTTAGAAGCCTTAAAAGTGGATATAAAATCCACTTAACAAACCCCCAAACTTGAATCATTGCTTGTCCTCAAGCAAAGAAAAATGCAACCACTTAACACATGGGAAATGCATGAATGATATGAACTCAATAACCTAACTACTAAATGCATGATGCATGAAATGCAATATCCCCTCGCAACACAACATTCGTTTCAACAATCCCCTCCAAGAATGCAACAACTAATGACAAGAACCGATTACATTCCAATATATACATAGGTATAAACAAGTGCAAAGCATGATTGTGTGCTAGCTTCAAAAGAATACTCACTAATGGATCCGAACAAGACAAAACATGCTTTTAAGGGAAATTTACGAGTTTAAAAACAGAATAGAGTCTATACTCTCGACAACCTAGAACAGCTCCATATTCGATCAAGGTCACAATGAATTTATTATGTTCTAAACCTCTAAATACGCTTATTTGACCGTGCAATGGTTGAGGTCCCTAAAGACTTATGCACTAGCACCCTTGTAACGAGCTTTAGGTTAGCGGATCCCAGACTATAAAAGCCTTAGGTCACTAGGCACAAAGTCCCCTAGAACTTACTTGCTCGAGTACCAATGAGCCCAACCGTGGTCAATTATGCCTTATACACATTCAACTTTTTTTTTTCTTATCTTTTGAGAATGGGAATGAGTGCGTTTCGCTCCATCTCATTCCACCCCTAGACTACTCATATAAATATGAGCTGGCTACTAGCCAATTGACACCTAGCCATTACTTATCATTATTATATTTCTTTTTTTTTTTTTTTTTTTTTTTTAGCACGCATACCCAATGCTTCCCCCAAACTTATACTTTACTGCCCTAGAGTCATAAAGAGAATAGGTAAAATTCTATCGTTAAACAAGCGACTATTCCCCCATAAGCATGTAATCCTAGAACAAAATCCAAAAGCATTGAGTAACTATGAATGGTGTAAAAATATTTTAGCTACTGCACTAGTATAGCCTATTTCAACTGAGCATGAAATTGAATTCCTGTTTTCATTATCACACTCTCTTCAAAGACTACTAATTCGAACTTGTTAATGCTAAGGGATCATGGAATGTTATGATATGCAATTATATGAACATAACAATTAAATTAATCTACATGTCGTGCGACTTAAAACTACATGACATGAATGTACTAGCTAGATGCAAATATGACCTTAACCCCACACCCCCAAACTTGAACAATTCAATGTCCTCATTGAAAGTAAAGGGAAAAGGGAATAAAACGCCCCTAATCGTCTGAGTCGTCACCCTCTTCGGGCTGTGAATCTGGTGGAGTATCTGGAGGAGGATAGGGCTGATGAGTGCCATAAACCGGCCATTCCACCTGAATGCCATCTCGCTCAAAAACTCTATCAAGTGACACTGTCATATCCTGTGCAAAACGGCGATTTATATCATGCATGGCGTCCATACGCCGAAGCAACCGCCTATACTGGGTATCACTGAATCCTGCCTGTGGACCCTGGCGACCTGCGCCTCTCTCAGCCCGATCTGCTCTAACTCTCTGCGGAGGTGGCACAATTCTCTCCACCCCACCTACAATGAACCCATGACCTCGTGGGTGAGGGACGCCGCCCGGCCAATCCTCCAAACGAGCAATTATAGCACTATCAATGTCGGCACTCTGCTGCTGAAGCTGTTCCTCGGCACCCCAATTAACACCGGCATTCATACACAACCGGGTGATAAGATAAGCATGGGGAATAGCTCCTGTAGTGCGGCTAGTCATAAAACGGCACATACCCTGATAAATCAGATATGCTGGATCAATGTAATGGCCTCCCAAAATTCCATATAACAAAATGGCTCTCTCCACTGTAACGTCATGAGCGTGCGAAGAAGGCATCAATCGTGCACATATGAACATGTTCCATGCGCGAGCATACCTATTCAGGGCAGAAGCAGGGAAGTTTAAATGCTCATTAGATCCCGGCTTATACCTCCACTCAGTGCCTGGCGCACACAAATCAACCACAAGTCTATCTAAATCCACTTCTGCGCGTGACTTGATCGTCCAATCCTCGGCCCCCCGAGGTTGAGGTGGAAGCCTTAACACGTTCGAAATGGTTGCACGCCGGTAATCTACCGTTACACCACGTACCCATGAATAACCATTAGCCGATTCCTTGGCATTTGCATAGAATTCTCGGACAACACCTAGGGGAACTTCCAAAGGAGTGTCACACAACACACTCCATCCCCTAACATTAATCATGCCAAGCAATTCGCCATCGGTGGCGGAAGGCTTGAATCCTCGTTCTTTAGCCACCGCCCTAGTCCGCAATCGATTATACTCATTGTGAGCAATTAATGAAACAAATCGCGATTCATCAAGTGCCTCATCAATATTCGGTTGAGCACTACTACTACCCACAATTCTTGTTCTTTTTGGAGCCATAATTCTCACAGACAAATTAACAAACACCTTATGTGCAAGTCTCCTTATTAACCAATCACACAATATCCAACGAAATTAAACCAAGCAATTGCTTACAACCCACAACAAGATAAACCCTTGAAATCCTTATCCAATCCTTGTTTTTCAATTTTTTTAGGTATTATGAGATGCTAGAGAATGAGTAAATTGGATATATGTGGATGTATGTATAATTGGGTGTGTAATTGTGGGGATAGTGGGTTATGGTTTGATATAGGGATATGGGTGTGGGATTAGTATATATGAATTTGGGGTTGAAAATGGGATGAGATTTATGGGGTTGAGTAGGGAGAAGTAAGTGGATTCGGAGGTTTTATAAACCTATAAGAACTGCCTAAATATTCAACCACTGCATGCCTTGTTTTTAAGTTCGTTCGGCAGAGTTTTAGAGCGTGCGTGCTCCATGTTGTAGAAAGTACGTGCCCCAGTTGTAGAAATTACGTGCCCCAGGCAGGTTGAATGTACGTGCTCCATGTTGATGAATATTCGTGCCCCAGTTGTAGAAATTACGTGCCCCAGGCAGGTTGAATGTACGTGCTCCATGTTGATGAATATTCGTGCCCCAGTTGTAGAAATTACGTGCCCGCGGTCGCCCTGAGTCCTTATTTTGTGCCAGACACCCATTTTCAAACACACATATTTTCCATCTCATTTCCTTTTCTTTCTCACTTTTTTTTTTTTTTTATAATGCTTTTTCAAAACAAATAATACTCCAAAATGCATGGGTTGCCTCCCACGAAGCGCTTGTTTTAAATGTCACTAGCTTGACATTTTCTTCGAATTTCAATCGGTAGTACCAAGAACCGCGGATTCCGCTTCGCGATTCACACATTCACCAAAGTATGGTTTCAACCTCTGTCCATTTACTTTGAACGACTCATCAGGTGATTTATCAAAAATTTCCACTGCTCCATGTGGAAACACCGTTTTAACATAAAATGGCCCTGACCATCTCGACTTAAGCTTTCCTGGAAACAATCGAAGACGAGAGTTAAATAATAAAACGGATTGACCAGGAACAAATACCTTGTTTACCAGACGACGATCATGCCATCGCTTCACTTTCTCCTTATAAAGCTTGTTATTCTCGTATGCTTGCAAGCGAAACTCGTCTATCTCGTTGAGTTGCACCATTCGCTTCTCACCCGCAGCCTTAAGATCAAAATTTAGCTTTTTCAAAGCCCAGTACGCCTTGTGCTCCAATTCGGCTGGCAAATGACAAGCCTTTCCATACACAAGTTGATATGGGGACATCCCCAACGGTGTTTTATAGGCTGTTCGATAAGCCCATGCCGCTTCATCAAGTTTCATTGACCAATCTTTCCTTGAAGGACTCACTACTTTTTCTAGAATGCGCTTGATTTCACGGTTAGACACCTCGGCTTGGCCATTGGTTTGAGGGTGGTATGCTGTAGCTACACGATGGTTGATGTTGTACTTAGCCATGAGGTTAGTAAACTTGCGATTGCAAAAGTGAGTACCTTCATCACTAATGATAACTCGAGGAGTGCCGAATCTTGTAAAGATGTTCTTGTGAAGGAAATTTATCACTACATTTGCATCATTGGTTGGAAGTGCCTTGACCTCAACCCATTTGGAAACATAGTCCACGGCTAACAAGATGTATTGGTTGTTGCATGAAGAAATGAATGGTCCCATGAAGTCGATCCCCCAAACGTCGAAGATTTCCACTTCCAGCATCACATTAAGGGGCATTTCATTTCTCCTTGAGATGTTTCCAACTCGTTGGCAACGATCACACCTCAATACAAATTGATGAGCATCCTTAAAAAGGGAAGGCCAATAGAATCCTGCTTGAAGAATACGAGTCGCGGTCTTTTCACCTCCATAGTGGCCTCCATATGTTGTGGCATGATAGTCCTTCAGAATAGCCTCTGTCTCACTGTGAGGTACACACCTCCTGATAACCTGATCCGCTCCTTGTCTGAACAAGTATGGTTCATCCCAACAATACCATTTAACTTCATGCATGAACTTCTTCTTTTGTGCATATGAGAGTTCGGGAGGAATCACTCTACTAACAAGAAAGTTCACAATGTCTGCGAACCAAGGTTCTTCTTCTTGTATTCCAAACAGTTGTTCATCAGGGAAGAATTCATTAATGACCGTGCTGTCTTGGGATGACTTCCCAAGATCTTCCAAACGAGAAAGGTGATCGGCTACTTGGTTTTCTATTCCTTTTCTGTCCTTTATTTCCAAATCGAATTCTTGCAATAGAAGTACCCAACGAATCAAACGAGGTTTGGAGTCCTTCTTTGTCATCAAATATTTTATAGCCGCATGATCTGTGTAAACAATTACCTTCGTGCCAAGCAAGTAGGCTCGAAATTTCTCAAAAGCATAGACAACAGCCAAGAGCTCCTTTTCCGTGGTGGTGTAGTTCAACTGTGCATCATTAAGGGTTTTACTAGCATAGTAAACCACATGAAAAATTCTCTCTTTCCGTTGACCAAGAACAGCACCAACTGCATAGTCACTAGCATCACACATTAGCTCAAAAGGCTCACTCCAATTAGGTGCAGTAATAACAGGTGCAGTAGTTAACTTCTTCTTCAAGAGCTCGAAGGCAACAAGACAAGCTTCGTCAAATTTGAAGGGAATGTCCTTCTCAAGTAGATTACACAACGGTTTAGAAATTTTCGAGAAATCCTTTATGAAACGCCGATAAAAACCCGCGTGCCCAAGAAAGCTACGAATCCCCTTGACTGAAATTGGAGGAGGAAGATTTGAGATTGTTTCCAATTTAGCTTTATCTACCTCAAGACCTTGATTAGAAACCTTGTGCCCGAGAATTATTCCTTCTTGTACCATGAAATGGCACTTTTCCCAATTGAGAACCAAATTGGTTTCAACGCACCTTTTAAGCACTAAGGTCAAATTCGCAAGAGTCTCATCATAAGAGGTACCAAATACTGAAAAATCATCCATAAAAACCTCTACATTAATACCAATCATGTCCGAGAATATGGCCATCATGCATCTCTGAAAAGTTGCTGGGGCACCACAAAGACCAAAGGAAACCCGACGAAAGGCAAAAGTGCCAAACGGGCAAGTAAATGTGGTCTTTTCCTGATCTTCAGGAGCAATGCAAATCTGATTATACCCCGAATATCCATCAAGAAGACAATAATATTCATGACCGGCCAATCTATCCAACATCTGATCAATGAAGGGAAGTGGGAAATGATCTTTCCTGGTGGCCTTATTGAGCTTCCGATAGTCCATGCACACTCGCCATCCTGTGACCGTTCGAGTAGGAATGAGTTCATTTTTTTCGTTTGCCACCACGGTCATGCCTCCTTTCTTAGGCACACACTGCACTGGACTGACCCATGAACTGTCTGAAATGGGATAGATTATCCCTGCATCTAGCCACTTGAGGATTTCTTTCTTTACCACCTCTTTCATGATAGGATTTAGCCGCCTTTGGTGCTCTACTGTTGGCTTACTCCCTTCTTCCAATAGAATTTTATGTTGGCAATACGAGGGACTGATTCCTTTTAGATCCGCCACAGACCAACCTATGGCTGATTTGAATTCTCGAAGAACCCTCAAGAGTTTGTCCTCCTCAGCATCTGAAAGGTTAGCGGCAATAATCACTGGCAAAGTAGATGATTCTCCAAGAGAGGCATACCGTAAATGCTCTGGTAGTGGTTTGAGTTCTAGAGTTGGAGCTTCCTCGATAGATGGTTTCAATTGCTGATGCGATCCCTTTAATTCTGGTAGACCCAACGATTCTACCGGTCTCTCCAATTTTCTTTGCCAAGGCATAGCATCCAGATATTGCAGTTGTTCATCTATATCATCTTCATTTAATGAATACTCTCCACTGAGTGCCTTTTCCAAAGTGTCATTCATGAACATGTGATCCAACTTTTCTTGTACCGTAGACTCAATCAAGTCTATCTTTAGACACTGTTCTTCTTCTGTAGGAAATTTCATAGCTGTGAAAACATTGAAAGTGACATTTTGATCGTGCACCCTCATCGTAAGTTCTCCCTTTTGGACATCAATCAATGTTTGCCCCGTCGCCAAGAATGGTCGACCAAGTATGATAGGAATCTTCTTATCTTCTTCAAAATCCAGTATGACAAAATCAGCTGGAAAAATTAGTTTGTCCACCTTTACTAGGACATCTTCAACAACTCCTCGGGGATATGTGATTGAGCGATCCGCTAACTGAAGTGACATGCTCGTCGGTTTTGGCTCGGGAAGGCCAAGTTGCAAGAAAACCGAGTATGGCATGAGATTGATACTTGCTCCCAAATCACATAAACATTTGTCAAAAGACAATTTTCCAATGGTGCATGGAATGGTGAAACTACCAGGGTCCTTTAGTTTAGGCGGTAACTTTTGTTGCAATACCGCACTACACTCTTCCGTCAAAGCAACGGTCTCTAACTCCTCCAGTTTCACTTTTCTCGAAAGAATGCCTTTCATGAACTTTGCATAGCTTGGCATTTGTTCTAGAGCTTCGGCAAAGGGAATGTTGATGTGTAATTTCTTAAAGACTTCAAGAAATTTTCCAAATTGCTTGTCCAGTTTCTGTTTCTGCAGTCGTCGAGGAAATGGTGGAGGTGGATAGACATGCTCTCCTACTTCTTTAAGGACTGATTGTTTAGGAGGTGATGTATTTTTTTCTTCCTCCTGGGTTGAAATTGAAGCTTTACCCTTGTCTTCGGTGTCTCCCAAGTCCACTTTTTCTGTTTCCTCAATGGGCAGAATTCTTTCTGCTCTTGTCATTTCAGCACCTTCTGTGACTTTCCCGGACCTTAGAGTGATGGCCTTGATGTGCTCTTGGTTGTCCTTTCTCCCTGGATTAGCTTCGGTATCACTGGGAAGTGTTCCTTGTGGTCGGCTCATCATGAAACTAGCAAGTTGTCCCATTTGAGTTTCCAGATTTTTAATTGAAGCTGCTTGGCTTTTCCAGGCTAATCTGAGCTCATCTAACTCTGTCTTTTCACTCGAAGATGATTGCCCGGAATGTCCATAAGATTGTTGTGGTTGATGAAATCCCGGGGGCTGAAATTGTCTAGGGGCATATGGTTGTTGAAATTGATGCCCCTGCTGTTGGTGAAATCCAGATGGATTAGATTGCTTGTTTCCAAATTGCTGATTCTGAGAATTATGAAAGGGCTGATTATTTTGCTGAGAACCTCCTTGGTTGTTGCTCCAACTGAAATTTGGGTGATTTCGATTGCTTGGATGATAATTGTTAGGCGCTGGTTGTTGTTGCCTCTGAAAGTTGCTTACAAATTGCACCGATTCACTAGAAATGGCACATTGGTTGGTTTCATGTGCACCCGCACATAACTCACATATGCTAGCCACTTGCTGAAAACCTTGTGATGCCATAGAATCCACCTTCAAGCTTAGTGCTTCTAATTGAGCTGCCAAAGATGTAGCTTTGTCGACATCTAGAATTCCCGCCACCTTTTGCTGTGACATTCTATGAGTCGGATTCTGATATTCGTTCGCCGCCATCATCTCAATTAAATCATATGCTTCTTCATAACTTTTAGCCCATAAGGCTCCACCTGAAGCAGCATCAACCATTTGCCTAGATTGACCTCCAAGCCCATTATAGAAACAGTTGATCATCATCCAATCAGGCATGCCATGATGAGGGCATTTTCTCAACATTTCTTTATACCTTTCCCAAGCTTCGCATAAGGTTTCACCTGATTGCTGCGAAAACTGAGTGAGAGCATTCCGAAATGCAGCGGTTTTAGCCATAGGAAAGAATTTGGTGAGAAATTTCTGCGCCAAATCTGCCCAAGTTGTGATGGAGCCTGATGGAAGTGAATGTAGCCAACCCTTGGCTTTGTCTCGTAGAGAAAATGGAAAGAGCCTCAACTTGACAGCATCCTCTGACACATTATTGAATCTGAATGTGTCGCATATCTCGATAAAATTCCGAATGTGCAAGTTAGGATCTTCAGTAGCAGTTCCCCCATATTGTACCTGATTCTGCACCATCTGAATAGTACTAGGTTTAATTTCGAAAGTAGGAGCAGCAATTGCTGGCCGAATGATACTTGACTGGATGTCATCAATTTTTGGTTGAGAGTAATCCATGAGAGCCCTTGCTGCTGCAGGAGCAACTACTTCTCCTTCTCCGTTCATCTTTTCAGAATTTGTTAGTTCAAGAGCTTGTTTAGCTTTAAATGCTTTAGAACGGGTTAGCATAAAAGGTTCAAGTTCCTGACAGACAAGTAGTCACCACACAAAAAAATTGTAAGATAGAATGTTCAAGTCAAACAAAATTAACTTCTATTGTAGTAAAACACATAAACAAAAATTAACACCGTAGTCCCCGGCAGCGGCGCCAAAAACTTGTTCGCTAAAATCACTACGCAAGTATACGCAGTCCAAAAGCAATAAAGGGAAATAAGGATCGTTCCCACGAAGACTCGGTGATTTAAGTATAAGTGTCTATTCAACAATGTTCGGCTAATTATAGAAGCTTGAACGAGTGATAAAGTTCGGTTTGTTTGAATTAACAATTAACTAATGAATATCAACTAACGTGTTTTTAAAATAATATGATAAGGGCATGGGGTTCTAAGTTCATGAATGCTTCATCTTGGTTTACTATCAAGATTCAATAAGTTGCAATTGTTAAAGAAGCTAGCGGGAACACTTAGCTAATATGAGCCATCTTTCAATTAACTCATACCAATCCAAATAAACATCCACAAAAGAGATAGAAGTTATAAGGGCATCAATTATATCCAAACACTATATGTCTATGTGAATGGGTGATACAATCGATTTACAAAACAAGTTCCGCAATTAACTACATAGGGGAATAATGTTCTATCGAAACTATATTCCAACACGCGGAGAAGCCGACGAAACCTATGCTAGCATGGTGAGTCCTAATCTCTAAATCCACTTTCGCATTCATTAGAGATTTGACAAAATAGATGTTAGCTACTCATCTATATGCAATTAACACAACCACATTAGGCATTCTTATAAGAAAATCACAAACTCAAATAATCTATCAAGCCAACCATAAAAATCCACAATTCACTACATTAGAACCCCATGAAAGTGTTTAGTTCATAATTAAACTTAACACCTTCATGGGTTCTATGGATAACATAATTAAACAAAATGAAAATTAAGATTAATAATTAAAATTGAATTAGACAAAAGTACTAGAAAAGAAATCACTAATAAACAAGTTAAGAGTTGAGAAAAACTGAAAATTGAAGTAGAGAAATCCTGGAAATGGGTTTGAACTTGAGTGATTCTTCCTTGCTATCACCTAGGATTGATGATTCTCTTGTTCTTGCCTCTTCTCCAATGTTCCCAGCTGCTAGTTAGGTTTACAAGTGATGTAAGTTTGTTTTTATACAACCCTAGAAAAAGCCCATATGCTGAAAATGGCCCAACAGCAAAACAATTCGTTGAGCAGAATTTTTGGCTTCCAGGCTGCAGCCTGGAATCCCGAGCGGCCGCCCGGAGCTCAAAATTGCTGGAAATTTTCTGCCTTGGCTTATTTTCTGATTTTTGGCTTGCTCTTTCCTTTGCACCTTCTTGCACTTTAATAGCATTTCATCCCTTGCATTCTCTAGCCTTCCAAGATGGTGCAACAACACCACAACTCTTCCGAGACGATGCAAACAAGCCATTCCAAGATCACCAACATAGCACGATCTTTGCACCAAATCCACCGACTCTCGACCTTTTGTGTTATTCCATGCAACCTACAAAACTAAACCAAAACACATCAAATGATGCTTGTAAACTTGAGAACGAACAACGATTCTAGCCATTTAGAAGCCTTAAAAGTGGATATAAAATCCACTTAACAGTTATAGAAATAGCTAATTCAGAACGAATTTCGGTTACTCAAGTGTGTCCTCGTTGCAAGATTGATATTTCAGGGCATTGTTTTTACGCTAATTTGATACCCTTTCAGTTAGGTGAATTTGATGTTATCTTAGGAATGGATTTGTTAACAGAGAATAATGCCCAAATTGATTGTAAGAATAAGAAGGTGATCCTTAAACCCTCTGATAATGTAGAGGTTACCTTTAGGGGTCAGAGGCAAAATAGGAGATTTTTAACGATCATTCAAACAAAGAGGTTGTTGAGGCAAGGATGCGACGGCTATATGGCTTATGTCATGGATACTAGTCAAGAGATGCCTAAGATAGAGGAAATTCCAGTGGTGAATGAATTTCTTGATGTTTTTCCGGATGAACTTCCCGGGTTACCTCCGGATAGAGAAATAGAATTTACTATCGATTTAGCCCCAGGAACTGAACCCGTGTCAAAGGCTCCCTATCGTATGGCACCTGTAGAGATGAAGGAATTGGCGGTTCAATTGCAAGATCTTCTGGAGAAATGTATTATTAGACCTAGTGTATCGCCGTGGGGAGCTCCGGTATTATTTGTAAAGAAGAAGGATGGAAGTATGAGATTGTGTATCGATTATCGGGAACTAAATAAGTTGACCATTAAGAATAAGTACCCTTTGCCAAGAATTGACGATTTATTCGATCAGTTAAAAGGAGCAACTTGTTTCTCGAAGATTGATTTGCGGTCAGGATATTTTCAATTAAAGATTAGACCGGAAGACGTTCCAAAAACAGCGTTTCGGACTAGGTATGGGCACTACGAGTTCTTAGTGATGGCCTTTGGGCTAACTAATGCACCAGCAGCGTTCATGGACCTAATGAATAGAGTCTTCAAGAAATATTTGGATAAGTTTGTGATTGTGTTTATAGATGATATTTTGATATACTCGAAGACCGAAGAAGAGCATGCAGGGCATTTGAGAATAGCCTTAGAAACGTTGCGGAAGGAGAAATTGTATGCGAAGTTTTCCAAGTGTGAGTTTTGGTTGAAAGAAGTGCAGTTTTTAGGGCATGTTATCAGCAGTGAAGGGATTAAAGTGGATCCTGCTAAGATTGAAGCTGTGATGAGTTGGGATAGACCTAAAACACCTACAGAAGTTCGAAGTTTCTTAGGATTGGCGGGATATTATCGAAGATTTGTTCAAGACTTTGCGAAGATAGCCACCCCACTAACGAAGTTGACAAGGAAGAATGAAAAGTTTGTGTGGAATGAGAAGTGTGAAGAAAGTTTCCAGGAATTGAAGAAGAGATTGGTGACTGCACCGGTATTGACACTTCCAGATGAAAAAGGAAATTTTGTGATCTACAGTGATGCATCTCACAAAGGTTTGGGATGTGTACTAATGCAGCACGGTAAGGTAATTGCTTACACTTCGAGACAATTGAAACCTCACGAGCAGAAATATCCTACTCATGACTTAGAGTTAGCTGCGATTGTTTTCGCCTTGAAGATTTGGAGACATTATTTGTATGGGGAAAAGTGTGAAATTTACACGGACCACAAGAGTTTAAAGTATATTTTCACCCAGAAGGAGTTAAATATGAGACAGAGAAGATGGTTAGAATTACTCAAGGATTATGATTGTACCATCAACTATCATCCTGGGAAGGCGAACGTGGTGGCGGACGCTTTAAGTAGGAAGGAGAAAATCAGTATGTTGACAATGCCTGAGGAATTATACAAAGAGTTTGAAAGATTGGAGATAGAGGTGTGTATGCCTGCAAGTAGTACAGATACGGTATACACTATGACGTTTCAGCCAGAATTGTTAGAAAAGATTCGCAGATGCCAGGAGGAAGTCATGAGCGGAGATGTGAACAAGTTAACAGGTGAGGAAATATGCACACAAGTAGATGACAAGGGGATATTGAGATTTTCTTCACGTATTTGGATACCCAATGTGACAAAGTTGAAGAATGAGATTCTACAGGAAGCCCACAGCTCGAAATATTCGATTCATCCAGGAAGTACGAAAATGTATCGAGACTTGAAAAGAAACTTCTGGTGGCCGGATATGAAGAGAGATATTGCCGAATGGGTGAGTAAGTGTTTGACCTGTCAGAAAGTAAAAGCAGAACATCAAAGGCCAAGTGGGATGCTACAACCATTAGAGATTCCCGAGTGGAAATGGGAACATATTGCGATGGATTTTGTGGTTGGATTGCCAAGGACGAGAGCTAATCATGATGCTATCTGGGTAATTGTTGATCGATTAACGAAGTCTGCACACTTCCTTCCAATAAATGAGAGGTTTTCATTAGACAAATTAGTTCATCTATACATAAAAGAAATTGTGGTGCGACATGGAGTTCCAGTATCAATAGTCTCAGATCGAGATCCAAGATTTAATTCGAGATTCTGGAGGAGTTTTCAAGAATGTTTGGGCACCGAATTAAAAATGAGTACTGCTTACCATCCTCAGACTGATGGACAGAGTGAAAGAACGATTCAAACAATTGAAGACATGCTCCGAGTTTGTGCATTGGATTTTGCAGGAAGTTGGGATGAACACTTGCCGTTAGTGGAATTTTCATACAACAATAGCTTTCATGCTAGCATCGGTATGCCACCGTATGAAGCGTTATATGGACGAAAGTGCCGATCTCCAGTATACTGGGAAGAAGTTGGCGAGCGAAAGATACTCGGACCTGAGTTAGTTCAGCAAACCAAGGAAGTAGTTCAACTTATTCAGAAAAGGTTAGTGACAGCTCAGAACCGACAGAAAAAGTATGCTGATTTGGCCAGAAAGAATATGGAATTCGAAGAAGGAGAGCAAGTACTGTTGAAAGTATCTCCGTGGAAAGGGTTGGTAAGATTTGGCAAGAAGGGAAAATTAAGTCCAAGATTTGTTGGGCCTTTCGAGGTATTGAAGAAAGTCGGGAAAGTCGCCTACGAGTTAGCTTTACCGCCTCATATGCAACATATCCATAATGTGTTTCATGTATCCATGCTTAAGAAATACCACCTGGATTCTAAGCATGTTATTGAATATGAACCGATAGAGATTCAGCCAGATTTATCTTATGTGGAGCAGCCTATCAAAATATTAGATCGAAAGGAGAAGGTTTTGAGAAATAAGACAATTCCTATAGTGAGAGTTTTGTGGAGAAACCCCAAGGTGGAAGAATCAACTTGGGAGTTGGAAAGCGATATGCTGGAGAATTATCCTCAATTATTCTCTTAGGTGAGATTCTGGGGACAGAATCCTTTTAAGGGGGGAAAGTTATAACGCCTTAGAAATTTCAGAATATTTTAACTACTAAAAGTTATTTATTTTATTATTAAATATGAATTATGTGGTGTATAAATTGGTTAAGGAGGTGATGTATCTGTGGAATAATATTTGGAGGTCTGGTTGGTGTTTTATACGTGTTATGTAAGCCCGACTATTTTAATTATATTTTTGGGATTTATTTCCTATTTAATTGCGTTATATTTACTTTCTTTGAATTTTATAAAATCCTCGGGATTAGCAGAAATCCTGAAATCTTTTTCATTATTGATTTTATTAGTTTATATGACTTTTAAAAATACTTGATGAATTATTTTTGGGTTTCAAGGATTTTAAAATGATTTTACGAATTATTTTCCAATTTAAGGATTTAATCTTGTAAAATCCATATTTTATTCGTTTTTGATCCTAAATATATTTTAAAAATGGGTGGGTGATCGTAATTTTACATTCTTCATTTTTAAATTTCTAAATTCAATATTCCACCCATTTTTCTATTTAATTGTTATTTTAAAAAAATTATTTTTCTTTTTGATATTCATTTAAAAGAAATTGTGAAAATTGCTTTTTAAAATTTTCCCCAAATCATATAACTCAATCCCTAATTTTAATTTGGGGGACAGACTAATTTCTCAGCTCTCTCCAGAAAGCTCTCGACTTCTCCTCTCTAAATTCTCTCATATCGTCTTTTTCCTCACAATTTCCGACTTGCAATCGAGTCCTTGTTCGGTTCTAAGCTAGTACACGTCATCTAGCTCCTCTCCTCTGTCGATCTCTGTTCCAGTCGATTGAAAGGGTGGGTGTTGCAGTCGGTACATGTAATTCCAGTACTTGCGTGTGTGAGTGTGAACAATTGATGTGTGTGTGCGTGTGTATACTCGATCCGTATGTATATGTCGTGATATGTGTGTGTGTGTGTGTGTGTGTTTTCTGCGATTTTCTCCGACTGTGTTCCTTACTACGGCGACTCCGTGTGCGTGTGTGCTTGTGGGTTCGTTACTCAGTGAATGATTAGTTCCCCTCCCCTGTTCTTGATCCCGAGTCGAGTGTGTGGGTTAAACAATCGAGTGTGTGTGTTCAAGCTTTAATTTGGTGTTGTAATAGTTCGGTTGTTCTTGTGGCTTGGTGGTGGTACAAGTTGTGCCCTGTGATATAATTGCCGTGTATTGTTGCTGTAATTCGATGACTATTATGGCTGTTATTACATTGTGGTGGTTATTATGATTATTATTGTACGAAACTAGTACTCTGCTTGACTCACTCTGAGAACAAACTGCTAATTATTCGTATGTTTATTTAATTGTTCAGAGTCTCGAGTCGGAAGCCCTAAATATTTGGGAACCCTCGAGATTTTGCCCTCGACGATGATATTAAATTGAGTCGGGAATTTGGCGATGATGATTATTTTCTGAGCCAAAAATATTTAATATTTAATATTTATTATTTACCTAATAAATTGTAATTTATTATCGAGTTGGTATTAATTGTTAAATGGTATTAATTATTAATCGGAGAATTGAAAATGCAAATCGAAATGTGAATTGGGAGTGGATAATAATTATGATGATTGGTTGAGTCGGCTGTATCCCGACTGGCAGTTCCCCGTATAAAGGGGATGCCGTCTAAATTTTTCTAAAATATATTAAAATCATTTCTTGAAAACGAGTATGTATAATTATACAATTTATACGAGTTGTGAGTCGGGCATCATATTTTAAAATCTATGTGGTATGTGTTAATGTGACTATAAGATTAAATACTTTTGTCTGTAGTCTATATAATGATATTATATGATTAAATAAACATAAATTAGGGGACTATTCGCAGGGGTAGACTAAGTGGAATGTTTACATTGATTAGTGAATATTGAGCAGGATTCTAAAATAGTGTTATATTGTGTGTAGATTCCGTGGATAAAGGGAAGGCTAAAGCTGAGGACGTAAAGACACTTCGGATTCTGTGATTTTCTAGTTAAGGCAAGTAAATTGCTTCAATTATCTTTTAAATGAGTTATGATTATAAAAAAACCTGATTCATATGCTTATTCGAATTATTCTTGCTATAATTGTTCCGTTAATTTCCCGAAATTTCGAATACTTAATTGTTATACCCCAAATTGATTCTACTGAGTTGTTGATTCTTTTAGTGAATTGATTTACATCCATATCCCTTTCAAGTATATTATTCCACCTCTCTTTCAAGTAAACCACTTCACTTATATTTCCAGCGAATTATGATTATCATAACTTGATTCTTATGCATTTGATTTATCCTTGATATAACTGTTCTGATAATTTCCATTAATTTTGAATATTCAATTGTTATACCCCCAAGTCGATTATATCGTTTTCGTTGATCCTTTTAGTAGCTTGACTTAAATCAATACCCCTTTTACCAGATCGAACTTGTCGATATTTAATTCAGAGATTACCCGAC
Organism: Saposhnikovia divaricata; assembly: GCA_036435485.1. Taxonomy (NCBI): domain Eukaryota; kingdom Viridiplantae; phylum Streptophyta; class Magnoliopsida; order Apiales; family Apiaceae; genus Saposhnikovia; species Saposhnikovia divaricata. The sequence goes on along the minus strand of CM071597.1, from coordinate 56,250,928 downwards.
CTTATTCTACTTGGTGAGATTTGAGATGTTGACCTGGAACAAAAGTGTCCAGGGTGTTTGGCAGTTGAGGTGGTCGATTGTTCTGACACCTGATGTTTAGTTAGGATTGGACTGTTAGTTTTTTTAAAATGTGGACCGTAAGGGTCGGACCAGATTCGTGGTCAGGAATTATTAAGGCCAATGTGTGCCGTGGATCCATTAAGGACATTGCTGTGTGCGTTTGTCCGGGGTTAGTGCGTGACTGATCAGCAGCCTAACCTTATAATTGTTTTATTTATAAAATGTATGATAGTCCAATCCTCTTCTATTTTATGATTCAGACAAAAGACGAATTTTTTTTTTATTTGAGCTTATATATTGTTGATTGTTGATTCATGACAATCTTGCAGCCATTTCAGTTGTTGATGTTTTAATTAAAAATATATATACTTGCTGAGCATTTTGGCTCACTTGCTTGCTAATTCTGTTTCCTCAGCTAAGCCTGAAGATGTCTAGAAGAAGTGGCCCGTCTGGTTGGGGTAGTCACCGAGGCAGTCAGAGGGTCGAGGTGGTTGGATGGGTAGTGAGCATATATCTTTGTTTATATTATGTCTGTATTAGTAGGCAGATTATCATATTTAATGGGTTGTATATTATTTGATTCAGTTCTGGGTTGTAATAGCTATTGGTAGTTGTTTCATACAGTGACCTGTGAGCGGTCTGGGTTGGCATGGTTTTATTTCCTTGTGGTTTAGAATAACTTATGCAAGTGGACTGTTTTAGTTCTACTTAGTTGTTTGAGCAGGTGGTTAGTTCGGTTTATGATTACATCATGCCGAAATTTCTAAAATTTCTTCTATATTAATGTTTAATTGAGTATAAGAGTTTATAATATTATTGTTGGCAAGTGAGGGTGTTACAGCAACACAAGAAAATCGCAGCCACACACACCTATAACAGCACAGCCTCTGGACGAACAGATGAGAGATAGAGAGAGGTGAGAGAGTGAGAGAGATTTAAGGAGAGAGAAAAAGACTATAATACCCCTGTCAAACTAACTCCGTTAAGGCTAAGATAACGGTAGTCATTTAAGTGGCTAAAAAAACAATTTCGAGCCATCATAGTGCAAGATTTGCAACATTGGTCATCAAAGTGCAAAAAATTAATTTATCTAGCCACTACAGTGCAATTTACTCCTAATTTTATGTCATTTTCTAATTTCGTGTCCTCACTCTTCTTAACTTTGTACTCCCTCCGTCCCGGTCAATTATATACGGTTGGATTGGACACAGAGACCAAGAAAATGTATAAAAAAGAAGTAAAGTTAGATGAAAAGTGAGTAAAGTGGTGGGACCTATCAATATTTAATAATAGATTTGAGATAGTGGAGGAAAGTAGTGGGTGTAATATTATTTTATATTATAAATTTGAGATACTGGAGGAAAGTTAGTGGGTGTAATAGTGTTTTTTATTATTAAAACTTTACTATTTTTAGAATGTATAGAAATGATGGGACACCCAAAATAGCAAGTGTATAGAAATGAATGGGACAGAGGGAGTAGTTAACTTATATTTTAAACTAAAATTTATATTTAATTTACTCTCACATTTTTAATTTTTTTTTTGCTAAATCACATTTTTAAAATTTCCTTAAACCTAAATGAATACTTTCTAATTTGCTTCAATGTGCATTAGGAATTACACTGAATTCTAATATTTAAAATCGAGCTTTCCACAGGGCAGATTGGACTTATGAAATTTATTATTCATGGACCACATAAGTGACTTCTCTGTGTGTGTGTGTAGTTTTTTTCTTTTCTTGTTGCTAAATGTAGCTGTTTTATATGGTTTCTGTATTTTGGGTTGATTGATGGAATTTGTAAAACAACTTCAATGCTCTTCCCTTTTCTTAACTCCTAAAATAAGGATTATTAAAAATATAGGTAATGAAAATTATGTTTCACTCCAATCATATACCCTATATTTATAACCTATATTTTAAAAGTAATTTTTAGTGTAGTTTTTTGAAATTTAAATTTTGAACATTCTTATAAATTAACCAATGAGGTGGAGCATAGATGAGGTGGAGGATATAGGGGATCTAATTTTGATCCCTCAAATAAGGGGTTATATTTTCTCTCCCCTAAAAAATAAAGGGGATGAGGAGTAGGGTTGGAGCTAATTTAAACTAAAATCCCTATATTTGTCCACCTAGACACATTATAGGTAAGGAACAAGTATGGTTGGAGTTGCTACTTACTTCTAAAAATAAAAAAGACATCTTGTATAATGATAATCAATATGTCAAATGAGCTAAACTTTGCAATCATACTTAATTACCAAAAGTAAAAACTTAAAACTGCTGGAGTTGGACCACAGAACACCTTGAGTTATGTTATATAAACCCCCTCTTTTCTCCCCCACAACACAACCACCATCTTTCTACTTCCTTCATTACAGCTCTCTCATAGTCATACAATTTCCATTTCTCTCTCTGTTAAAATTTCAAACAACACCATGCCTGAAGCACCAAAAAAGTCACCACATAAATTATCATCAGACTTCAACCACTCCAAGAAAAACACAGAGGCTCTTCATTTCATCGAAGAAGTCACCTCTAAACCTGATGAAATTCAAGAGAAAGTTCTTTCTGAAATCCTCTCCCGTAATGGCTATGTCGAATATCTTCAGCGTCATGGCCTTGCTGGTAATACAGATAGACACACTTTCAAGAAAATCATGCCTGTCATCAAATATGAAGATTTACAGCCTGATATTAACCGTATTGCCAATGGTGATAAATCTTCCATCCTTTCCTCACACCCTATTTCTGAATTCTTGACAAGGTATTATTTCACCACACACAAAATTAAGTTGTTTGTTTAGTTTTATGTGTTACACGAACTAAAACACTTATATTTTGTGCAGTTCCGGGACATCAGGAGGCGAAAGAAAACTGATGCCCACAATCGAAGAAGAGCTGGAGCGGAGATCATTGCTGTACAGTCTTTTGATGCCTGTAATGAACCAGTTTGTTCCTGGTTTAGACAAAGGGAAAGGAATGTATTTCTTGTTTATTAAATCAGAAGCTAAAACTCCTGGTGGTCTCTTTGCACGTCCTGTTTTAACAAGTTACTACAAAAGTTCCCATTTCAAAAACAGGCCTTCTGATCCCTACACAAATTATACTAGCCCAAATGAGACCATTCTTTGCTCTGACTCTTACCAAAGCATGTACTCCCAAATGCTTTGTGGCTTATGTCTCCATAATGAAGTCCTTCGTGTAGGGGCTGTTTTCGCTTCTGGTTTCATCAGGGCCATCCGCTTCCTCGAAAAACACTGGCCTGTTCTTTGCAATGATATCAAAACCGGGACTCTTAACCCTGAAATTACTGACCCTTCTGTGAGAGAATCGGTGCTTCAAATTCTCAAACCAGACCCAAAACTAGCCAAGTTTATCGAAACTGAGTGTTGCAAAAAATCATGGCAAGGTATCTTGACTAGGTTGTGGCCCAATACAAAGTATGTTGATGTTATAGTAACAGGGACCATGTCACAATATATACCAACACTTGATTACTATAGTAATGGCCTCCCTCTTGTTTGCACCATGTATGCTTCTTCTGAGTGCTATTTTGGGGTAAATCTTAACCCACTTTGTAAGCCAAGTGAAGTCACTTATACACTAATTCCAACCATGGCTTACTTCGAATTCTTGCCTGTTCATCGAAACAATGTCGTCACAAGTTCCATTAATGTGCCTGATTCACTCAATGAGAAAGAACAGCAAGAATTGGTTGATTTGGCTGATGTTAAGTTGGGGCAAGAATATGAGCTAGTTGTCACCACTTATGCAGGTCTATACGAACAACAAATTTTACATTATTTTTTGTTTTACGAGTTTAATATTAGTTCCGATGGTCTTACATGTTTTTGTTTAATGTTTGGCAGGGCTTTATAGATACAGAGTTGGGGATGTGCTGAGAGTTGCTGGATTCAAGAACAAGGCTCCACAATTCAACTTCATCTGCCGGAAAAATGTTGTTCTAAGCATTGATTCCGACAAAACTGATGAAGTTGAGCTTCAGAATGCAGTGAAAAATGCTGTGACTCATTTGCTACCATTTGATGCAACTCTAATTGAGTACACAAGCTATGCAGACACAACAACAACTCCGGGACACTATGTTCTATTCTGGGAGCTAAATGTCGATGGAACAACTTCAATCCCTCCATCAGTTTTCGAGGATTGTTGCTTTGCATTGGAAGAGTCACTCAACAGTGTATACCGTCAAGGACGTGCGTCGGATAAGTCCATTGGGCCACTGGAAATCAAGATTGTGGAATCAGGAACATTTGATAAGCTTATGGATTATGCCATTAGCTTAGGTGCTTCAATTAACCAGTACAAAACTCCGCGTTGTGTTAAATTTGCACCCATTGTTGAGCTCCTAAACTCAAGGGTTGTGTCATCCTACTTCAGTCCAAAATGTCCCAAGTGGGTTCCGGGGCATAAGCAATGGATGGAAATCAACTCCAGTTAGAATTGTTAAGATTCTCACTTCTATGTCCAACCCTAGTTTCAATCCGAGATCAAAAAATTTAGCGTGTTTTGTGATCAATGTAGAAATTAAGAAGCCACCTTAGGATATTAGATTATTAGCCATTGAATTTAACCATATGTTTATCATCGTATGGCTTGCGTTTAGCTTTAGTCAAGTATGAAGAACTTCTGAATTAGCATGTATAATACGCAGTTGCTATTTCAGTCTCAGTAATTTTCTAGTCATTCTCTGCACATATAATTTGGGATATGTTGTTTATTATCAGCCAGAAATTCTGCCAACTTAACTCTGTGTTTTAAAACGGCAAAGTGGTCCTCCATATCTTTTCCTGCTATTAAAAGAAACAAATCAAAGCAACTTTACCCTCATTACTCCATTGTTCATCCCAACTTAATCTACAAAACAGAAGCTGAATCAAATCAGTACCAATATGTATTAATCAAACATCCTTCACAGTTTACCAGAGAAGTATCACTCTTTAATTAGTTTGCCAATTTTTACTATTTAACCTCCTTGCCCATTCCAAATGTAAATAAATGAGTGAAACGGAATTGAAGAATAATAAATAAGCTTCTACACATATAAATTGAACTTCATTCTTTAAGTTTTAGCCCGCGGACATTCAACGACTTATTGTCACGGTAATCAGAGAGGCCTGTGATTTAAATAGTACTATCGTCGGTCAATATGAGAATAAAGTTTTAAAGTAACAAATAATAATGTTTCTATATACTGTACGTATATTAATAGTTGAGCTTCATTTTCGTTGAGACAAATAGTTGATGCTTGATTGCTTGGTTTGCATGTTACCTTACTGTTTACAAAATGGATTTACTTGTGTGGTTTCAAAAAAAGTTACTATTTTTATTTCAAGAAGTAATTTAGAGATGTCCTGTACTAATTGGTTAATACCAAAAAAAACACCGAAATAAAGTCAACAAACCAATAAATATTCTCCGGTACTCTTTTATTTAAGTTTCAGACATTATCCTTTGAATTTCACTTTACTCGTGGTTATGGCTCTGCAGCTCTTCAGTTGGTCGCCACTTCAATATATTATGTCACGGAAATTGTCGGGCACAGTCAAATTGAATGCTTCAATTATTGGTTCCAATAAGTGATCAAAAGATAACTGAATGAATTATGAATGTCGTAATAATAATTCATGGAAATTGTTGTCAAAGCAAATAATTAACTTATCATTTTTACCAAATATAAAATACCGTATTCAATGTACATGATTCTTGTAATTAGTGAATCGATGCTTGATCAATCCACATGTTGATAACGAATTTATCATTTTAGTTGAAATAATATCTTTATACTAGAAGAGGACATTATAAGCGGAGTAGGATCCTCTGTTCCCTTCTCAATGTTTCCTTTTGTATTCCTAGCACTTTTTTAGTATTACAAGAGTGTTCCTGGCGGAGCCCATTTTAACTAAAATAATATTTTTATTTTTATTTTTCTTAAAATGGTTTCGTCAGAGGCACTCTTTTAATACTAAAAGAGCAGTGTACACAGAAGGGAGCACGGAGAAGGGGATAGAGGATTCCACCTGTTACAGGTGATGGTGCAAACTGCAAAGTATGAAGGTGAGGACACACAAAATACGTGGGAGCAGAAACTGTTTCCTTTTCAGTAGGAATAACAAGAGTACAGTAGTGGCATTGGCATGCAGAGTAGCAGTAACTGCATGATTTTTGTTGATAGGGAAAACAAATTTTGCAGGGGTGCAGGCTGTACCGATTCCTGATGATTTTCCTATTTAGATAGCCCAGAAAAAAAGATATGAGACAACAACTGCAAATCTTTACTCAAATTATGAATGTAGCTAGACCATGAAACAAGAATGCTGCAAAAATTCAGGGATACATGCCACAAACAGCTGTATATAGTAGTAACATTTTATCTGCAGCTAAATTCATACATATTAAACTATCGGATTCTTTTTTACTAATAAATCATAAAAGCAATTTATTAATAACATTTTTACTAATGCTTATTTTCATAATCAGTAATTTGGTACTCCCAAGTCCCACTCCCTCAAAAAGTACAGCACAGTGGAATCATTGGAGCAGATAAAAGACGTGATTTGATGTTACGGAATTGAGGAACGTAACGTTAGAATGGAAGCTGGTACGGGGATAACGAGCCGTGTACAAAGCAATTTCACGCCTGAGGATGGGGGAGACAAACACACTAACTCGGCCGATTATTTGTCGGTGGGGTCCACTATACCATGCATTTGTCATTCGGTTATGCCTACGTTGGAGAGTGGAGACTACATATAAAAACGCCATGAAGACAATCCACCTATATATATTAACCAGTCATTAGCTCCTAATCGATACTCCACAATGTTATAAGGACAATAATTAATCAGTAATCACCATATTCTGCTTTGGACTCCTCGCTATGCTTAAGTTTTCATCTAGCTAACTGTACATAAAATTGTATCTGCATAATCATAGTGCTACTATGCTTAAGTTTTCATCTAGCTAACTGTACGTAAAATTGTTTGTGCATAACCATAGTGCTATGTAGAATGGTAGAACTTATAATATAGTCCTTCCTACTTTCATAATCATAATGCTTAATAGTAGTTGGATCAAGAATTCATACATATACAATTTTCAAATATGGTAGTTTAGGAAAAATAATCATAAATTTACATTAAAAATTGGAAATGGACATGTATTATGGGAAAAAAATCTTTCAAAAGAGACTATTATTATGGGATGGAACGAGTAATAAGTACAAGGGTAATGTTGATATTTTGAAAAACTCTAAAAATTAGTGTTGCATCAAATTTGATGTAATTTATAGTGTCATACCAAAATGATATAACTTTTAAAATTAGATTGAAATAGAAAAAGATAAATATAGAATTGGGTTGGTGACCAACTCTATATTTAGATATTTAATTATAAAATTGATATTGAAATTTGGATAAGAACTCGAATTTCAGTAACACAATTGCATGATATGGATTTCTATTCTCTATTTTTTTAGCTAAATTTATAAATTAAAAAGAAAAGAGTATACAAGGATTGACTCGTACTCTATGTGAAGTCATAGAAAAGAACAATTCATACTAACTAGACTAAGATTACAAATAGAAAGCAAACAAAGACTGCAGAACAACCCCATCAATAATCTAACCAAGCTTGAAATCTGTCTATACAAGAACTAGAGATGTTCAAAAAGCCTGAAGCCCGAAATTCGGCCCGGTCTGATCTGTAAAAATAGAAGAAATGTGATTGATCATGAGACTGGGAAGAATCAACAATATACAAGACAAACTCTTCTTTAAAGAAAACTAATTGAGTGTAGAGGATGTACTTCTCCAAATAGTCATATGCGAGAAGATTTATATGGTTAACGGTTGCCTTAAGTCATAACACAGATTATGAGTAAAAAATTCTTGAGTTGCAGTGATGTTTTATGATAAAACAAGTATTATGCTAGTAATTTTTTAGTATTAAGTTTCGTGATATTTCTTTTTATGTATTCTAGATTATTGAAGTTCAAGAACGTAAATATTTAGAGGTTGTTTCTTTAGTAAGATTTTATTTTTTTTGTATATTAATATATTAGCTTTGCAAAAAAAAGACAAAAATTACATATATATAAATTAAAAAAAACCCGAAAAAAGCCCGGCCCAGCCCGAGGGTCTAAAACGGGCCTCATATTTTAGAGAAAGCCCGGTCCGACCCGATTTTTTAAAAAGCCCAGCCCGACCCGATTGTTAAAAAGCCCGGGCTTTTTAAAGCCCGGATAAAACCCGGCCCGAAGAACTTTTTGTGCATCTCTAAGAAGAACTAGAGTTGATGCTCTTTCCAATCGTATTAGGTTCTGTTTAGAATTATTGTTAAAAATTGTTGTGTTGTTGAAAAAATATCGTTAAAATAAGTGTTGTGAAAATTAGATAACTATTTGGTAATTGTTTTGATATATGCATATTTTGCGTATTATTTTTTTTAAAAAATAATGTCTTTTGTAAGATTTGATGTTGATATCATTAGCTGCTTTCTGCAAAAACTAAAAAACAATTTATTTATTTTTTCAAAAATATGGAGGAACTTTTTTTCTCTAAATACAACTTTTCGGTCAAAAACATTTTTCACAAAAATTGCTTTTAAAATTTATCAAACAACATTTTACCTATTTTTTAGAACCAAGCGAGATCTTAAACATACAATGTAATATGTATGCGTTGATGCTCTTTGGTGTAGTAATGAAAATTTCAAAATCCTGTATCGGTAAATACTAAAAGAAATAACTGTAGATCATCTAGGGGTAAAACAAGTCAGTAATAAGAAGATAGATCTAGTCATTCATTTGTAAGTGAAAGATTCATGAATGAATAGTTGAATCAGTGAACGAAGACCTCAAGGGGCAAGGGGTTCGGAGCCCCACCCACACGTGAGGGATACATATATACCCTGTTTTGTGGCCGGGCCTTGGTGCAGTCGGCTTATCTATAACTCATACAGTCATACACTTGGTTACCAATTCTGCAATCGAGCTATCCGAATGTGAGTGATGTTTCATGTCTCGGCAACATCTATCATGTACATATTTGACTCTTAAATATTTAAATTTAGTCTACCTAGCTCCCTAATTGTTTTTAGTGCATGGTGCAGAAATAATTAAAATACTAGGGTAGTGATAGGGAGTGATATGTTAAATATATTAAGCGAGCACCTTAAACGGGGGACAAAATTTAATAAATAAATTTGCACGAGAGTGTGTTGCATTAATCTATCATTCTCTCTCATCTTCATCATCCGACAGCCATTGACCACATTGCTAATTATGTACGTATGATTTTACGAGTATAGTGACAGATTGAGGGCGTTAAATAATCCAAATTTTTGATAGTATTTAAAGCTATTTACTGATTGGCATAGTTAATTATTGTTTTTTTTTTCTTTTTTGCAAATTGTACAACAAATTAGTAGTTATGGATTCCGTCACTAAAATATGTTTTTGACTCCATAATTGGGAGTACCTCTTCTTCGGATATTTTAATATGGATTAAAGATATATGGAAGGTTGTACAACTACAGCATATTCGTTCCTGCAACGAAAATATGTAACACGTTCATTTCGTTTATGAAGTTAAGAAACAAGTTTTTTTGTAGCATTTTGTTTTTTTTAGAATAAAAAACAAATTAATTTTAACTTTATTTTCTTTTTCTTTTTACGTATTTAATTTATGAAGTTAAGTTTTTTTTTTTCCCTAAATTTATGATGTTAGCTATTGTCCACTTCTTGGTAGAGGTTTTAAGTTGAGTGCATCAAGCATGAAGCTACCGATAAAATGAAAATGAACAGAAATATAAATTCAAAATCTTCGTTGGGGGCCCTTCGGCTTTGCTAACTCTAGGGCCCAATCATATTATAAAATATGAATACATGTAATAGGAGTAAGTTGTGCATAAGGCGGATTATATAAGGCTCTGTATAAATCGTGTACCAGCCCACTCTGAGATAACTGATCCAGTTGCCGTCAATGCTTTACCATATTTTTGAAATAAATTAGGCTAGCTCGAGATCTAATGAGCCACTGGGCTTTTTATCTAGTTGGCGAACTCATCCAAGTCGGAAAGCTGCATCATTTGGACAGCTTTATTCTGTTCAAGCCCACATGGTTCAATTAAATCAAATTCATTTGACAATCAAAATTCTAACGGTGAAACACTCAACTTTTCTTCCGTAAAATTAAGGGTTAAATGGCTAATTCATTATTGTAGTCGGTAATAACTTGCAAGTGAGTTATCAAATTAAAAAAGTTTTCAGTCAACTAATAAAATACTTAAAAACTTGTAAATTGATAATTGCCATGTACATGCTGATGTGGCAAAAGAAAATTAAGATTAATTTTTTTTTTGAAATTGGAAAATATTATTAATCCATCAAACTGTCTCTCACAAGGTACTCCAACACAGAATGTGGAGGAGTCGGAAAATCAATAAAGCAATTGAAATTACAAGGTACTCTAGCAACTAAATGAGCTACCTTGTTAGCTTGCTTTTTAACAAATGAAAGCAAGATATCTCTTCGAGCTTTTAATAGACTACGACATTCTTGGAACAAAAAACCAACCTCTAGATAATTCTGTGATGCACTATTAATAGCTTGGACTGTAACTAGAGAAGCGCTCTCTATATCCACACTCTGCAGACCCATCAAAATCGTCCACCTAGTAGCTTCTAAAACTACAATGGCTCCGCTTCAACAACTGGTACTTCTCCTGCAAACTTATGCGTTCTTGCTGCAATGAAATTACCTTCATGATCCCTAAGAACAAGACCACATGAGAACCATGAATTACCTGAGACAACATGAGCATCAACATTAATTTTCAATCTGCCTTCATCTGGTGGGTGCCATTTAACCACTGGTTCTTTAATAATCTGCATAGCAGCTTTGTTTCGAGCCAACTTAAGTTGTTGACTGTCACGCCATTGTTTTACTTGAAGGACGCTCCACTATATTGTCATCTGAGTCGTTAAAATCTTATTCTGCCATACTCTCATATTCCTAGCTGACCAAATTCCCCATAAAACAGTTGATATCTGAGCTAATTTATCAAAGGATTCAACTGCCAGGGTATGTAACAACCATTCTGAGCATGATAAAATCTGGAATGTATCAAAACCCAATCCTAACTCATTCCAGCATCCCTCTGCATAACTGCACTCAATACAAATGTGCCTCAAATGCTCTACATAAACTCCACATAATGGGCACAGAATAGGTGTATTTACTTCTTTCCCCTTCAGTAAAACTCGAACAGGAACATAATTTCTACATACCCTCCACAAAAACATTTTCACCTTCTGCGGAACCTGGATCTGCCATAAGCTTCCCCACCCCTTACTTTCCTCGAGCTGTTTAGAATTACTAAAGTGCTGCTACCAGAATTTATAGCCCGATTTTGCACTATATTTCCCATCCAACGAGTAACTCCAGACTATACGATCTTGAACCTGACTTTTAGGAACAGGTATTGCTAAAATACACTTAGCATCACTACTTGAGAACAAGCTGTGCACCTTGTTAACGTCCCAATCACTACTGCCGGGAACAAGCAAATCACATACCCTTATGTCACTCACTGATTGGCGATACTGCTCATCGATTCTATAACCTTCCTTACCCCTAAGTCAAGCATCTGAACTCACCTTTATAGACCTCCCATTACCCACAACCTATCTAAAATCTTGTTTAAGTGATTATTTTGCTTGCCACAACCCTGACCAGACATAACTTACACCACCTCCTCTACCTGCCTCAAACAAACTTGACTCCGGAAAGTACTTAGCTTTAAACACCCTGGCCACCAAAGAACCTGGATTATTTAATAGATTCCAGCATTGTTTTCCAAGAAGTGCCAGGTTAAAACCTTGAAGATCACGAAACGCTAAACCACCTACTTCTTTTGCCATGCTCATATTTGTCCAAGAGGCCCATCTTATACCTTTCCTACTATTATTCTGAGAACCCCACCAGTAGCTATTCATAATCTTCTCAAGATCACTACACAAAGATTTCGGTAACAAAAAGCACGATATGGCATAAGAAGGGATCGCTTGTGCTACTGTTCGAAGTAAAATTGCCTTACCAGCCTTTCAAGACATTTTGCACTCCAACCCTGAATTTTGCTCCATAAACGATCCTTTAGAAAATTAAAAACCCTCTTCTTTGACCTCCCTATCAAAGAAGGAAGACCAAGATATTTCCCTGTGCTCAGATCACTATAAATACCCACTAAATTCTTCAATTCTTCCTGTTTATCCAGCCTTACATTCAAACTAAAATAGATCCCAGACTTCTCTAAATTGATTGCCTGTCCCGACTGCAACTCATACCTCTGTAAAATCGCCCTTACCTCCATGACCTCCTCAGCAGTGGCTTTACAAAAAAGAAAACTATCATCTGCAAATAGCAGATGCGTTATTGCCGGAGCTTGTGAACATACTTTACACCCTTTAATTCTTCCTTCATCATCTGCATTCTTTAACATACGAGATAGACCCTCAACACAAAACAAGAATAAGCAAGGTGATAAAGGATCACCTTGACGTAATCCCCTAGCTGGATTAATAGGTCCTATCTGAGAACCATTAAAATTAATAGAATAAGACACCATCGTAACACATAACTGAATCCAAGCAATCCATACCATATTAAATTTTAAATTCAATTTTTTTCGATATTGATAAACCATACCAAAATTATAAATTTTTATCCGAATCATTTTTCTTTAATAAAATTTAAAATTATGCATACCAATTCAATACATATGCTTATGAATACATACAAGTGAACGAAAAGATAACAAGTTTTTTTTCGATAAGGATTATCTGTACAAAAGGTAAAAAAAATCGAGTGTTTACATTTTTTTCCTAATAATTATACTTTAAATAAATTTAATTTGTATATACCGCCTCACCCATATGCTTATAAATTGATACATGTGAACAAATATTTAGATATCCCTTTTTTACCTTTTATTTAAATTATAATTTAATTAAATTTAGAATTGAACATATTCATTTATTTTTGTTGTGAGAGGAATTTGGTACAACACTTCGAGAGAATATCACTGGAATAACGGATGAATCGCTTGAATTCCGGTTGCAGAATCGGCGTTCAAACGTTTACAGCCCGGCGTTCAACTGCCAGAGTGGGCGGTTGTTTGTAATGATTTTGGGACTGAGTTTGCATGGTCACCGGACAGCAAGGACGGAGTAATTTCTACTCAGTCGATCCCAGCTGCCAGAGATGTGTATTGCCCAAGTTTTCTACATGATTTTGTAGAGAGAAGTGAGATTCAACCCTTGCAAAGTGCCTACATATCCTATATTTATAGGAATCAAGTCCCATGTAGTTCTAAGGTTTTGGACTCCTTGTTGATAGCTCAGCCACGTTTTGATAAGCCTTATCCTCCTGACTATGCTGATCCGTTTGTTATTTTGTGATGAAGAAGAGTCCTAGTTCCCTTAGGACACTGCCTGAACCCCAGCCTTTCGCTGTACAACCGTCTATATATATATATATATATATATATATATATATATATATATATATATATATATATACGTAGTGTATATATTATATATGTTTTATATTTATCTTCCTTAACTGAACTGATCCAGTTAATTATCCCAGATGATATGATTATCCAGTAGTTATCCTTCATGAATCCATAATTATCTTCATATTTATATGATTTTCCATCATATATCCACGTATATATACATAATCCATGTATATATAGTGATTATCCATCATAACAGAGGTTGTTGGGTCGTCCTTGATGTTTAGGAGTTATCCAAAAGTCTGTTAGAGGGATATATATCCGTTCTCCTACAATTTAGGAGGCTGCTGGGCCAATTCCCGTAGATTGTCAGGGTAAGAGTGTGAACCCCTGCCTGGAAGCCCTTCACCTGCATGAACCCCTGTCAGGCTTCCATATAGTAGTACCCCCACATGGGGGTCGAGCACCTGAACCCCTACATGACTGAATCCCGAACCAGATGCCAGAATCTTCATCTTTCAGTATATTTTCAAGGCATATTGGGCCAAAGCATTCATACCTAGTCCAGCCTATATCCTTTCATATCTTCATTACTCGAACCCGTAATCTTAATGGGCCTTAAAAAAGTCAAAGGCGGATTTTGGGCACAACAACTACCCCTCGGTTCCTTTTGGTAGCCATTGAATGCAAAAGGAACCAAAGTATGACATGGTCTAATCCTTCCTTATTTTCCTCAGAGAAATACATAGCTTCCACATCATACTTCTAAGCTTACATGAGCTAACTCGACGTAAGAAATAGGAAACATAATGCTTCCACATATATATCCCATCTGCATCCTTAAATGTACTCCTTCCACATACCTTATACCATGCATGACGTACCCGTTCCAATCGATCATGAGCTTTTTATCCTTATCACCTGAACCTACCAACTTCCAGCATTCTTCCTTGAAAACCATAACTTGACTTCTCGATATATTTTTTTTCCTTGTGAGGTTGGTCTCCATATGTGAATCCTTGTGGGTGAAGCCATGAAGCTTCCGCTGTTGCAAATAAGCTTCAATCTTCCAGAACCCTGGGCTACCAAGACAACTAGAAAAAGTGATTAGTAACATGAGCTAAGTAGCTCACATATATAATGCACATAGCGCATAGATATATAATGCATAGATGCAAGTATGATTATGCGAGTGCAAATGATTTTGTATAAATAAACCCATTACTGCCTTCACACTCTCGTAGAACCTTGGAAAACACACTCTTCAAGACATATGCCACAATATTTAGAGATTTTCATGAAACCATCACAATGGACCTCCCAAGATATTGCTAAGTATTTTGAGGACTTCTCCAATGATGCCCAGTTGTTAGGAATATGTTGTACTTGATGATAACTTCACAATCAATCAAATTGTATAAGGTTTTGTAGCTGTCAACGGATGAGGATTTATAACTCTATCCGTTGACAGGTAGCTCATCAACGGATGAGGTTTTTAGCATACTGCAGTATCTCTATGTTATCAGTTGATAGTGTTTTTATCCACAGTCATGTTGACCATCAATGGATAGGCAGAATAGGGTAGCCAATTGTAAATAAGCTATGCTATGTAATTTTGTCTAAGTGAAAGTGCATCAACGGATGAAGACAGAACTCTATCAACGGATACAACTCAAATCCACTCTATCAATGGATACAGCTCAAATCTCAATATCAACGGATACAGCTCAATATATCATCAACGGATGTCAGAGTACAATGTCAACGGATAATCATTGACACTTACTTCTATGCTAAGCTGGGGATTAGCAGTTGATAAGGACAGGTGATAGAATGTATATTTATATATATATTTTACATGATTATATTCCTCATATTTATTGTATTTTGCATTTAATTGGATTTTTATTAATTAGATTTTAATGTTTTATTGTAGGAAGCAAGGAAATTCTAAACTTGGAAGGATTGGAGAATAAAGAGCTTAATTGGAGATTTATTAGAAGGAAATTCGGATTTGTTGGGCTGCACGCCCGTACTTCATTGTTTGGACCATATCTTGAGTTCTACAAGTCAGAATTGGGCGATTCAACAGCCCACGCGAAGATAATTAAATTTTCTATCATTCTAAGATGGTCCAGATGTCATATTACAACTGGAGCAGCCCAGAATTACTGAAGAGAAGTCAACTACGAATTTTCCTTGGAAATCTGTTCAGTTTAGGAAACGTACTTGTAATTTTAAAAATACTTTTATTAGAGACATATAAAAACATCAGATATTATTATTATTGGAGATACATAGATACGTATAGAGAGACAGAGAGAGGGCGAGACTTTTATTTTTCTTCTTGTGCAAAGATTGAAGATTGAAGGTTTTTCTCTATTCTTATAATTATGTGTTCATCTTATAATTCTTGTTTTGTTAATTCAATTATGAGTGAGTAGATTATTAATCTAGGGTTAAGTAGAACCCTAGTTATGATTGATGTGTGAATTTCCCAATTCCCCCAATTTGATTGTTTAATTGCTCTTGCTTATTGAGTTGTTTAAATTAACAATTACAAATCAGACGTGATTATGTGTATTGTTTGAACCAATTTATAATTATCAGCGAGAGTTGGATTTAGATGGTTGTGATTTATCCAATAAGAACATGAAATTCTCCATGAGAATAGGTAGAATGGATTGTTAGGAAATTAGGATGCTGTGATTAATGTCTCTAAATTGCATGATACCATGAGAATAGGTTTGATTGTATTTTAAGAGAAGCCATTAATACTCGAGAGGGGTTATTGGTATTTATAGGGCGCATCTTTCCTGTTGAGTAGTGCACGATTAATTGGGAAGGAAATTCACGATTGCATTAATTCATGCTAGTGGGGATACTTAATTCTGGATGTTTTTAATACTTGATTAATATAAACACAATTCTCTTTAGTATAAATTAGTTTAATAATTTCTCAAAATTTATTGTGTTACTTGCTTAACCGAATTAAATCAGAAATAACTGGTGATTGATACGTTTGTCTCTGTGGGATCGACTCTGATTTACCCTACTACATAGTTAGAAGGATTTGTTAGAAATTATTATTTGATAGGCACGCGACGACCTTGTCAAATTTTTGGCGCCGCTGCCGGGGACAAAGCATTGTTAGATTAGTTAATTTTTGAGTTAATTTAGCTAAGTATTTTAGTTGTGTTGCTTCGGCTATTATTCCCTTGTTATTTGATCCTTGTTTCTAGTTCTCTTGTTGCATGCACACTCGAAGTTCAGGTTTTGAAAATTTAATTGCTATTGATCCTGAAATTGAAGCTACAGCAAGAAGGCAAGCAGGAAAGCGAAGGAAAAACAAAGACAAGGAAGTTATGGGTGAAACACCAGCTAAAGCTCTCAGAGAGCATGGTATGCCAGATGCTACAGGCGTACTTTCCAGTATTGTCAGACCAACAATCACAGCTGTAGCATCCCAAAATCCGGGGTACAGATATGGGGCCACTAACCATAAACAATATTATACATCTCTGAATACAAACAACATTTAATAATAAAAAACCCTTAACCAAGATCGCATACAGGTTATGGTATGAAACAACTATCGAATATCATTATTACAGCCCAGTCTCAGAATAAAAGAATATTATACAATTTATATGAATGTACAAAAATTCACTGTCTAACTAAATATCCAACCTTGACCATTCCCAATCCATTATTTGAAAAGTCCATAACTCGAACGTCTCCTCTCGCTGTCTATAGAGTGATACCAACTGGCCACTAGGTTCTCTGATTATCTCTAACCACTGGAGAAGTAAACAAAAGCAAGAGTGAGCCAACAATGCTCAACAAGTGTAAATAGTGATAACAATTTCAATAAAGATGACAATTCTGATAGACAAAAGAGTTTCATCTCATTCTATGAAGAATCAGTTAGATCGACTTTTCGATTGCCACGAGGGCCAAATAATCCTCCCTTCATAAGGTGCATCAAGAACTAGAACTGACAAGAGTTCTGATATCGAAATATTATTAAAACAGACTTCCAAGGAGTCAAGAACTAAACATCTCAATTTCAGAGTATAGATTAGAATTGGAATTTTTATTTATTTTACAAAAAAAACATTAAGGTTGGGCTGCTGATCAGTCACGCACTAACCCCGGACAAACGCACACAGCAATGTCCTTAATTGGATCCATGGCACACATTGGCCTTAACATCTTACCACGAATCTGGTCGTACCCCGAAGGGTTTAACGCCCCAAGGGCCACTTTTAAAAATATTTCCAATTCTAAATCATCCACACTAGGTGTCGGAATAATCGACAACCTTTGCCAACCAACAACTGGAAAACTCACGTTCTAGAGCAACAATAACTCGTAATTAAGATTCAATAAGGAAACCACAATATCTTCTAGCATCGACAAGTTCGATACTGAATGGAACAGGGAATATAAAGAATGATAATTCGAATAGGTATCGACAAGATAGATATGAATATTGAGGAACATTGTCATTAACTTGATTAAAGAGTAAATCGACTTGGGCAACGATAAGAGATATAATTTGCAACCAGACTATCAACATATGAAATTCTACGCTAGAGCGAGAACATAGGCAAACACTACGCTTTTAATAAAATTTTCAACACATTGGAAGGCTTAACTGACATAAACGATTAAAGTAGTTTAAACGATTGTTTGTAAAAAAAATAATTTCAGGATAGTTAGTCACAAATCAGTTTGAAGGAAACATTTTCATAAAGGGGTCCACTGGAGTAATTATGTGAAAAATCAAGAATTTTATTGACAGGTATTCGTGGAAATTTTAAACTTGGATTCTCTCTATTTAGAACGTCTTTTAAACATTTTGGAAGAAAATAAAAGAAATAGTATTCAGTTGAGGAATCCAATGCCATAGCTTGAGTAAATTATTTAAGCGGGAAAGATTATATTTGAGGTTCTTCTAAAAACTTGGTATTCGAATTAGGGGTAGGCAAATAAACATTTCCATGCTAACTGGGAAGTATATCTTTTTCTAACACATTTGACCAAACTACATTATACGACAAAAGGAATGAATTGCATCACTTGAAAGATAAGTGAAGAGTAAACACTTGCCTCGATTCACGGAGTCCTCGACCTTAACATCGATCCATAACTCAGTTTCATGACATTCTTTACTTGCTAGCCTTTTATTTGGCCCTACTTCCATTTCTACTTCGTAACTCACTAACTTCCACGTCAATACATCCGTCAGCTTTGATACTTGTCCTTCTATTCGTCTTTCTTTTTACCCGCACCGCGCTTGGCCATGCCTCCTATTCAAACCTTTACAAGGTCAGATACTATTTCAGTATTAACTCAAGCAAAACTTATCGTTTGCTCTATTCTACCCATGCGCGTCCTATAATGTTTACATATACAATACATATAGACATAATCATTCATAATCACATAATAGTCTCACTATAATCAACTAAGTCACATAAACACGTCACATAACCATTTCAAAACAACACAACCACTTAATATTTAAACTCACAATATATTCTTGAAATAATCCATTGATACATATACTTAACCCTTAGCAATCATAACACACCTTCAAGCATTGAATTTAAATAAGTTAAATAGGTTTTAAATAGATTTGCAGGGGATTTTTAGAAAATTTCGGCATGTAGTATTCGTTTATCGGACTATGGGCACAGCCCCTCAAATACAATTTAACCCTGTTTTTGCAAAAATAAAGCTGCCTCAACTTGCAGCAACATAAAAGTAAACAAATAAGAAAAGTAACCGTCTAGACATGCGGCACCTAGCACATAATGATTTACATTACACTACTACTTACGCTACACCAATGATCGTATTTCTCACGCATTTTAATGATACACGTGACAATCAATCATTGATGTTCGTAAGCCCTAGGGAACAACCCCTAGCACTAACTATTACTTACGCTATACCGATGATCACCTCACTCAAGTATATTGATTATACTAGTGATAGTTAATCATTGATATTCGTAAGCCCGAGGAACTAGTTGAAGAGAATTACACAAGTCTTTAAATATTGACATTTAAGACTTGTGATCTCGTTGCAACTCTTCGCAGATAAACACATAAAGAAAATTAAATAACAGTTTAACTTTACTATAGATTACCTTTGAAAACTATACAATCAGGAGATAGTTTCATATTACGGACATATATCACAATCCAATCAAAATGTACATATAACTTCTTTTATCCTAAAAACCCATATCCACAAATGGCGATTCAACAAGTATAATTGTCACTCCAAATCCAACATACAATTTACTGATCATATAACATATCTGATAATTACTAACAATTATCAAAGTAATTTAGTAACCACTTAACAATTCTTTAAACATGCTAATTATCATTAACAATTCGAATCCACAACACAATTACAACTTATTCTTATAACTTACGATTTACAATTCACTACTCAATATAAACTCAAAGTGTAACATTGACATCCGAAAGCCAACATACGACTCTTAGTACATATAAATCAAGTAGATTATGCATACCACCGCTTTTATTACTCGAATCATATTAACTAGTTACAAGTGAACTCCGAAAATCATTATATCGCTTTTAAATTAGCATACACAAATACTTACACAATAACAATAATTAGCAACTAACAATCACCATAACATATTATCGAACTCGAAATGAATCCCCACAATTATAATCAAATTCACAATTAATTAACAATTATAACTTCCCGGCTTAAACTACGAAAATTAAATCAATTGTATCACAATTAACTCTACTTTAATTACAACAATTGACATAATTTATTCTAATATGCAATTTAAACAATTTACATCGGAAAATAAAACGAAGTAAATAAATAAATAAAGTATAAAATTTATACCTCTTCCGATTTCTAATTTTTCCCAAAATTTCAAGAATCCATCTCTCTCTCTCTCTCTCTCTCTCTCTCTCTCTCTCTCTCTCTCTCTCTCTCTCTCTCTCTCTCTCTCTCTCTCTCTCTCTCTCTCTCTCTCTCTCAATACCACTGCTTCCCCCTCTTCTCCACTGTTGCGCGCACCTGACGCCACCACCATGTCTTTGTCCCCTCGTCGCCGACGCGTTCTCCGGAGCCGCCACCTACCGCCGCCCCGACGCCGACCTCTGCCCTCTCCTTCCTCTCTTCCATCACAGTACCCGCGAATTACTTACACACACACACACGTTTATATATATATATATATATATATGTATATGTATACACACATCTCTCTCAATTCCATCCCCAATCTCTCTTCTTCTTCTTCCCCTTTTCTTTTCTTCCCTCTTTTTCTTTCTTTCCCCCGACTCTCTGGAATGTTCTCGACTGTGTTTGGATTGTAACTAATGGGCTTAGGCCCAATACCCTATATTACTACTACAATTCATTCCGGGCCCAATTACAACACTTCTTATTCACTTATAAAACTACTAAACGATTCTTATAAATCGAAATTAAATAGAAAGTTGTGAAAATTAAAATTTTCATTTTTAAAAATAAAGAATATAAAATTATGAGCACCCACATATTTTTAAAATATTTTTCGGACCAAAAACGAATTAAATATGAATTTTACAAGTTTTGATCCTTTAAATGCAATAAAACTCTTAAAATCATTTTAAAATACTGAACATCCAAATTAATTCACCCAACGATTTTAAAAACTCAATAAATATATAAAGATAATTTTACAAAAGATTTCATGATTTTTAAGCCCTCCGATAATTTTATAAAATTTACAGAGGATAAAAAATACATGATTTAAATATACTTAAATCCTCAAAAATACAAATAAAAATATACTAGCCTTCACCACTTATCCAAATCATCATATAAGTACATAAGCAAAATTTTCACATACGTTTCACCTTTACAACAATACTCACATAATAAAATTCATAATTTATAATAAATAAATAATTCGAAATTCGAAATTTCTAGGGCGTTATATCCTTCCCCCCTTAACAGGATTCTGTCCTCAGAATCAACGCTACGGACACCGCATCCTACTTCCACTCCCAGGTTGTACCTTTCAACCTCTAGGATTCCATTATATCAACTCAAACTTTAGTAAGCTCATTCTGCGAGCCCTCCAATTCCGAAATAACCTTAAACTTTGACTTCCGAGTCTTTTTAACTCTAGTTGTTTAACTCACGGAAACGAATATCTTTCCCCGACAATTAATATAACTTTCTCACATGATGAACTATTCTCTGCGTCAAAACTATACTACCACGCAAACCTTTCGCAATAACACTATCGTGCATTTTGCCTAAATTTACCACGATCTACGCTTGGCATCACTACCACACTTTACTTATAACCACACGATTTTAAATAGAACTTCGAGAAAGAATCTCCAGAAATTCTCTGATCGCTTCCACTCCGCTTTCAAGTACTATGCCGATCGAGAAGGGAATAATTAATAGTTTCTTCTTGTCTTTAATCCCATATTCTTACCGAGTACCCAATTTGAGAACCTTATCATCATTTCATCCATTCTCAGTCGCATCCTTGCGATCAGATACTACAATCAACACGTACATCCTTAGGTGCACAACAAGCATAATTTATTTAACAACTCGATTCTCACTCTTATAAAATATTCTGGTTTGCAAAATATTTTAAAATATAGCCTTGATTATTTGCAGCTTTTGAAAACTAATACACCCGTCACCTTGACTGTGACTTCACTCAATACAAGAACAAGATTGAAATATCCAATTTATTACTAATCCTCCCGAGATCACAGCTTCCCTCGATACTAATCATAAAACAATTCTTCAACAATTTCCAACGAGCTCCCGCCTGTATCAACATGAATCATCAATTTAATACGCATCACCACTTATTTACATCTCTTAAAACGGACATTACTCAACTAAAATTTTGAGAAAAGAATATCAAGAAATCCTCAATCATTCTCACTCCTCTTTCACGTGCAATGTTACTTGAGAAGGGAATACTCGGAAACTTCTATCCATTCTTCATCTCATTGTTTTACTGAGTAACCAATTTAAAAATTTACCCTTATATCACCTATTCCCAATCGCATTTTGAACGCAGTCAACTCGATCAACTCTTACAGCATGGCATTCGCGCCAACGATCATTCGGTTAAACGCTCAATTCTACCTTCTTACAACATCGGTTTGCTAAAACATTCGGAAGAAAGCCTCAAATATTTTGTTGATTTAAAACAATTTAAAAACCATTTGAACCAACTGAAAATCCTTTTGAAGGATATTTTAGAAAATCAATTTAAAAGAAAACATATAAAAGAATAGGGTTTTAATCAAAAAGCTTTTTGAACAAAAATATCTTAAAAAATTTTAAAAAAAAATCAATTAGCAAACCATGACCTTGGCTTCGACCTAATTCCTTATGGTACAACATATTTAAAACTTACGACTTCACTGTCTTGCATCCTCAGAGTTCCTTCCAAATCATAACTTTGCATACTTGGCGAGTCCTCGAATTTGACTCTTCCCATTACAACTCCATCTTTTAACATCACTATAATAAACCACAGAATCATAACATTCGAAATTCACACTAGAACTCTTATGCAAAATTTTCTTCCTTTTTTTTTTAAACTCTTAAAATCACTCTCAATTGATTTGCATACGCTTTCTGAATCTTCGATCATCTTGTCATGTGATCCACGATCATATTAACTTCTTTGTCTGAATGTCGTTTTAAATCTTATTCAATGGAATATGCTTCGATGTAACTATTTCTTGATCTGACTGATCATTAAGATTTCAACATCTGCTTCTTGTTACCACACTACCCTTCTGATTACAGCCACAACTTCCCACATTTATCTTAATAACATCTCTAGGGATCATACTCCCGAAATCTTACCTTCTGACCATGGGATCTCGTTAATTACTGCAAATTTTCTTTCTATAGGCACTACGGTGCCCTTCTCTCTTCTAATTCCACATCTTCGGGACTCCACATTCTTTTCATAACTAAATCCTGCATGCCTTCTTATTTAATCACTTCTGGAAACTCTTTGGTTTCTCTGCCTTCCACCATACTGACATTTCATTTCATCTTGATTAACTTTCCACCATCCTTGATAATCGTGACTTGCTACACTGGCTTGCATAAGTCATTTACTCCACGTATTCACCTTACCCCTCATTCAGTCTTGGTTCTTCTTGTTAATTCTTACAAACCTTTTCATTCTACTTTATTCTATTTATATAAGTCATCTTTTTTTAAAAAAAAAAATCTTATGTCTAAAGACAGATTCAAAAATTCAAAATCTGATGACATTATGTTTACTACTTCTGCCATACCAAAGATGTTTACAAATAATCTTCCTTCAGCCTTGTACAACTTATATCCAATATCTCCATTTCCATTCTCTTTTCGCCCTCTAACAACATTTACAACCATGGGTTCTTATTTACTGCCCTTTTTCCTTTCTCCAACTCTCATTAGCCTCAATCCTTGTTCATGGTTTCGCGAATCGGTACTTATTCCAATTTTGCATAACACATCCGTCTTAACCACCAAATTCTTGAACTTACATAACCAGTTCTTCGTCAGCATAACTGTAGTTACATCACTTAAGACGTCGTCGCGTCTAACTTCGTATCCCGTTATCATTAGAAATTTTGAAATCATCACCTCTCCGACAAAGGAGGTCAACGAAATGAATGGGGTATCAATATGAATATATACTGAGTTTGTTTGACAAAACTTTTAGAAAGGAATTCAACCGAGAGATCAATATGATCTTTGAACTATTTTCAGGTTGCATTTGTCACTTGGTTAACCACCATAGTACATAAGGATGGCCAGTCCTTAGTACTTTTCATGACAAACACAATCAGTGGCGTCCCACTGGACTTCTATCACAAAGATAAGATGTCCCTGAATCCCCTATCTGCATAGGTTGTTCATCTCTGCTGGAACAGAGAAAATCAGTATTCATGATAATGGAAAGGATTCAAGAGTTTCAAAAATCTTTCTGTAAAGATGGATCAAGTATCATCTGGAAATATAAATATTTCTAAAAGAATGGAATTGAATTCGAATAAATTTGATGTACGAAACTCAGCATCAATTGATGGGTATTAGACTTTTCAACTGTAGCATCAACTACTGATTAGGCAAACATTTAAGAAATTCTTAATTATTCAGTCTCACTCTTGTCGACTAAGCACTACTATACTTAGCTGCCAAACCGGTCTGACAATAATGAGTTGAATAAATAAGAAGATCTCAATTCATTCTCGATTTGACCGTCATTGCGCAACGAATGCCTCAGCCACGATACCAACCGGGAATTAATTTACAATAATTCAAAGGAAGAATAAGAAATTTCTCGGGACAATAAACTGAACGGAATCAACGATTAAGGGCGCACAGCTACGCTTAACTTCCAATTCTTGCTAATAATCGCTTCTCACTTCGCATTCTTAACCTTCTCGCACTATCTCCGAAACATTCATATCGAAACTAATATCGTAGAAAGTTCTAGACTCTACGCAAAAATCTCGAGAAAATGTCACCTTGACCGATAGCTCCAGCTGTCCACTTAGCTTATGCCGCTTCGGGTTTGCTGTTTTGCTAATAGTCCAATTCTTAAACGATTCGAAATTCTGCTCGCGCGATAAGCCGAAAGACCGATTAACGTCGCAACGCTTGCCGAAGTATCCTAACGCGATCCTTATCCTAAACCGTTCTACCCGACATCTATCTTATACACGTACCCTAATCCTCCTAATCTATTTCAGTGACCATAACCTGTAGCCCTGATACCAACTTGTAGCATCCCAAAATCCGGGGTACAGATATGGGGCCACTAACCATAAACAATATTATACATCTCTGAATACAAACAACATTTAATAATAAAAAACCCTTAACCAAGATCGCATACAGGTTATGGTATGAAACAACTATCGAATATCATTATTACAGCCCAGTCTCAGAATCAAAGAATATTATACAATTTATATGAATGTACAAAAATTCACTGTCTAACTAAATATCCAACCTTGACCATTCCCAATCCATTATTTGAAAAGTCCATAACTCGAACGTCTCCTCTCGCTGTCTATAGAGTAATACCAACTGGCCACTAGGTTCTCTGATTATCTCTAACCACTGGAGAAGTAAACAAAAGCAAGAGTGAGCCAACAATGCTCAGCAAGTATAAATAGTGATAACAATTTCAATAAAGATGACAATTCTGATAGACAAAAGAGTTTCATCTCATTCTATGAAGAATCAGTTAGATCGACTTTTCGATTGCCACGAGGGCCAAATAATCCTCCCTTCATAAGGTGCATCAAGAACTAGAACTGACAAGAGTTCTGATATCGAAATATTATTAAAACAGACTTCCAAGGAGTCAAGAACTAAACATCTCAATTTCAGAGTATAGATTAGAATTGGAATTTTTATTTTACAAAAAAAACATTAAGGTTAGGCTGCTGATCAGTCACACACTAACCCCGGACAAACGCACACAACAATGTCCTTAATTGGATCCATGGCACACATTGGCCTTAACATCTGACCACGAATCTGGTCATACCCCGAAGGGTTTAACGCCCCAAGGGCCACTTTCAAAAACATTTCCAATTCTAAATCATCCACACTAGGTGTCAGAATAATCGACAACCTTTGCCAACCAACAACTGGAAAACTCACGTTCCAGAGCAACAATAACTCGTAATTAAGATTCAATAAGGAAACCACAATATCTTCTAGCATCGACAAGTTCGATACTGAATGGAACAGGGAATATAAAGAATGATAATTCGAATAGGTATCGACAAGATATATATGAATATTGAGGAACATTGTCATTAACTTGATTAAAGTGTAAATCGACTTGGGCAACGATAAGAGATATAATTTGCAACCAGACTATCAACATATGAAATTCTACGCTAGAGCGAGAACATAGGCAAACACTACGCTTTTAATAAAATTTTCAACACATTGCAAGGCTTAACTGACATAAACGATTAAAGTAGTTTAAACGATTGTTTGTAAAAAAAATAATTTCAGGATAGTTAGTCGCAAATCAGTTTGAAGGAAACATTTTCATAAAGGGGTCCACTAGAGTAATTATGTGAAAAATCAAGAATTTTATTGACAGGTATTCGTGGAAATTTTAAACTTGGATTCTCTCTATTTAGAACGTCTTTTAAACATTTTTGAAGAAAATAAAAGAAATAGTATTCAGTTGAGGAATCCAATGCCATAGCTTGAGTAAATTATTTAAGCGGGAAAGATTATATTTGAGGTTCTTCTAAAAACTTGGTATTCGAATTAAGGGTAGGAAAATAAACATTTCCATGCTAACTGGGAAGTATATCATTTTCTAACACATTTGACCAAACTACATTATACGACAAAAGGAATGAATTGCATCACTGGAAAGATAAGTGAATAGTAAACACTTGCCTCGATTCACGGAGTCCTCGACCTTAACATCGATCCATAACTCAGTTTCACGACATTCTTTACTTGCTAGCCTTTTATTTGGCCCTACTTCCATTTCTACTTCGTAACTCACTAACTTCCACGTCAATACATCCGTCAGCTTTGATACTTGTCCTTCTATTCGTCTTTCTTTTTACCCGCACCGCGCTTGGCCATGCCTCCTATTCAAACCTTTACAAGGTCAGATACTATTTCAGTATTAACTCAAGCAAAACTTATCGTTTGCTCTATTCTACCCATGCGCGTCCTATAATGTTTACATATGCAATACATATAGACATAATCATTCATAATCACATAATAGTCTCACTATAATCAACTAAGTCACATAAACAAGTCACATAACCATTTCAAAACAACACAACCACTTAATATTTAAACTCACAATATATTCTTGAAATAATCCATTGATACATATACTTAACCCTTAGCAATCATAACACACCTTCAAGCATTGAATTTAAATAAGTTAAATAGGTTTTAAATAGATTTGCAGGGGATTTTTAGAAAATTTCGGCATGTAGTATTCGTTTATCGGACTATGGGCACAGCCCCTCAAATACAATTTAACCCTGTTTTTGCAAAAATAAAGCTGCCTCAACTTGCAGCAACATAAAAGTAAACAAATAAGAAAAGTAACCGCCTAGACATGCAGCACCTAGCACATAATGATTTACATTACACTACTACTTACGCTACACCAATGATCGTATTTCTCACGCATTTTAATGATACACGTGACAATCAATCATTGATGTTCGTAAGCCCTAGGGAACAACCTCTAGCACTAACTATTACTTACGCTATACCGATGATCACCTCACTCAAATATATTGATTATACTAGTGATAGTTAATCATTGATATTCGTAAGCCCGAGGAACTAGTTGAAGAGAATTACACAAGTCTTTAAATATTGACATTTAAGACTTGTGATCTCGTTGCAACTCCTCGCAGATAAACACATAAAGAAAATTAAATAACAGTTTAACTTTACTATAGATTACCTTTGAAAACTATACAATCAGGAGATAGTTTCATATTACGGACATATATCACAATCCAATCAAAATGTACATATAACTTCTTTTATCCTAAAAACCCATATCCACAAATGGCGATTCAACAAGTATAATTGTCACTCCAAATCCAACATACAATTTACTGATCATATAACATATCTGATAATTACTAACAATTATCAAAGTAATTTAGTAACCACTTAACAATTCTTTAAACATGCTAATTATCATTAACAATTCGAATCCACAACACAATTACAACTTATTCTTATAACTTACGATTTACAATTCACTACTCAATATAAACTCAAAGTGTAATATTGACATCCGAAAGCCAACATACGACTCTTAGTACATATAAATCAAGTAGATTATGCATACCACCGCTTTTATTACTCGAATCATATTAACTAGTTACAAGTGAACTCCGAAAATCATTATATCGCTTTTAAATTAGCATACACAAATACTTACACAATAACAATAATTAGCAACTAACAATCACCATAACATATTATCGAACTCGAAAAATGAATCCCCACAATTATAATCATATTCACAATTAATTAACAATTATAACTTCCCGGCTTAAACTACGAAAATTAAATCAATTGTATCACAATTAACACTACTTTATTTACAACAATTGACACAATTTATTCTAATATGCAATTTAAACAATTTACATCGGAAAATAAAATGAAGTAAATAAATAAATAAAGTATAAAATTTATACCTCTTCCGATTTCTAATTTTTCCCAAAAATTCAAGAATCCATCTCTCTCTCTCTCTCTCTCTCTCTCTCTCTCTCTCTCTCTCTCTCTCTCTCGCCCTCTCTCTCTCTCTCTCTCTCTCTCTCTCTCTCTCTCTCAATACCACTGCTTCCCCCTCTTCTCCACTATTGCGCGCGTCTGACGCCACCACCATGTCTCTGTTCTCTCTCTCTCTCTCTCTCTCTCTCTCTCTCTCAATACCACTGCTTCCCCCTCTTCTCCACTATTGCGTGCCTCTGACGCCACCACCATGTCTCTGTCCCCTCGTCGCCGACGCGTTCTCTGGAGCCGCCACCTGCCGCCGCCCCGACGCCGACCTCTGCCCTCTCCATCCTCTCTTCCATCACAGTACCCATGAATTACTTACACACACACGTTTATATATATATATATATATATATATATATATATATATGTATATG
Source organism: Saposhnikovia divaricata (assembly GCA_036435485.1). NCBI lineage: Eukaryota > Viridiplantae > Streptophyta > Magnoliopsida > Apiales > Apiaceae > Saposhnikovia > Saposhnikovia divaricata. The sequence goes on along the minus strand of CM071597.1, from coordinate 56,221,589 downwards.
TATATGTATACACACATCTCTCTCAATTCCATCCCCAATCTCTCTTCTTCTTCTTCCCCTTTTCTTTTCTTCCCTCTTTTTCTTTCTTTCCCCCGACTCTCTGGAATGTTCTCGACTGTGTTTGGTTTGTAACTAATGGGCTTAGGCCCAATACCCTATATTACTACTACAATTCATTCCGGGCCCAATTACAACACTTCTTATTCGCTTATAAAACTACTAAACGATTCTTATAAATCGAAATTAAATAGAAAGTTGTGAAAATTAAACTTTTCATTTTTAAAAATAAAGAATATAAAATTATGAGCACCCACATATTTTTAAAATATTTTTCGGACCAAAAACGAATTAAATATGAATTTTACAAGTTTTGATCCTTTAAATGCAATAAAACTCTTAAAATCATTTTAAAATACTGAACATCCAAATTAATTCACCCAACGATTTTAAAAACTCAATAAATATATAAAGATAATTTTACAAAAGATTTCATGATTTTTAAGCCCTCCGATAATTTTATAAAATTTACAGAGGATGAAAAATACATGATTTAAATATACTTAAATCCTCAAAAATACAAATAAAAATATACTAGCCTTCACCACTTATCCAAATCATCATATAAGCACATAAGCAAAATTTTCACATACTTTTCACCTTTACAACAATACTCACATAATAAAATTCATAATTTATAATAAATAAATAATTCGAAATTTGAAATTTCTAGGGCGTTATAACAGCTACACACTTTGAACTCAAGCCTCAGTTCATCCAATTCATCTCCAATGATTCTTTCGCAGGATTGTCCACTGAAAATCCTGTTGATCATCTTGAGAGTTTTCTTGAAAAGTGTGATACAATAAAACTGACCAATGTTAGTGATGATGCTATAAAGCTGCGCTTATTTCCATTTTCTCTTCGAGATGCAGCAAAAGATTGGTTGAAGGATGAAGGACCAAACATGTTCACTACTTGGGATAGTCTTGCAAAGGCGTTTCTACTTAAATTCTTCAGTCAGAAGAAGACGTCTAAGCTCAGGAATGAGATATCTAATTTCCGTCAAGATGATGACGAGTCACTTCATGATGCTTGGAGAAAATTTAAGCGACTTCAAAGACAATGCCCTCACCATGGAATTCCTGACTGGTTGTTGATCCAAACGTTCTACAATGGGTTGACACAAGAGTTTCGAAACTTTGTAGATGCTTCTTCTGGTGGTTCTATTATGAAGAAGAGTACTGAGGATGCTAAAGCTTTGTTAGATGAGATGGCATCTAATGATAATTATCTATACAGTGATCGAAATCATCCTAAGAAAGGTGGTAAGTATGATGTTGATTATCTAACCATGTTGAATACTACTATGCAGGCAATGGTTAAGAAGATTGAGCAATTGGATGTCAGAAGCACTCCATCTACTGTTGCATCATGTGAGATATGTGGTGTTGTTGGACACACCAAACATGCTTGTCAATACAATCCTTCTAGAATGGCAGTTGAACAGGCAAATGCTCTTTACAATCAGAATCAGAGGCCGCAGTATAATCCTTACTCCAACACATACAATCCAGGTTGGAGAGATCATCCAAATTTATCCTACAGGAACAATCAGGGTCAAGCTCAATCTTCACAGAATAATTTTTCTCAGCCTCCTGGTTTTCAACAAGCTCAGCCGCAGAAATCCCACTTGGAAAGTCTTATGGAAGGATTTATCTCTACGCAATCGAAGAAGAATGAGCACTTTGATTCAAGTATCAATGAGATAAAGGCTCACAACAAATTGATGGAAAACACGATCACTCAAATTTCTCAACAGTTGAGCCAACTTAATAAGCCTTCAGGCCAACTTCCTGGTCAAACCGAGCAACCACCAAGGGGTCATATCAATGTTGTAACTTTGAGAAGTGGTAAAGAATTGAAAGAGCCGGAATTGAATGCGAGCAAAAATGTTGTGAAGGCTAAGGAAAGTGAAGAGGAGATTGCAACTGAGAAACCGGTAGAACCAGAGATCTTGGAAAAAGAAAAGAAAGAATCAGAAGTTGTTCCTCTTAAACCATACGTGCCACCTTTTCCTTTTCCACAAAGGTTGGCACAAGCCAAGCTAGAGAAGAAGTATGGTAAATTTCTTGAAATTTTGCAGAAGCTACATATCAATATTCCATTCATGGATGCTATTACTGAGATGCCCTCTTATGCGAAATTCCTTAAAGATATTTTGTCAAGGAAGAGAAAAATTGAAGAAAGCTCTACCATCTCATTAACCACAGAGTGCAGTGCCATCTTGCAAAATGATCTTCCAAAAAAATTAGCGGATCCAGGTAGCTACTCTATTCCTGTCAAGCTAGGGGATGTCGAAATCAAAAGAGCGTTGTGTGATCTTGGAGCAAGTGTCAGTTTGATGCCTTTATCAATTTGTTAAAAGCTTCAGATGGGTGAACTGAAACCCACACGTATCTCTCTACAACTGGCAGACAGAAGTGTGAAATTTCCACTTGGAATTCTTGAAGATGTGCCCCTTAAGGTAGGAAAGTTTTATATTCCATGTGATTTTGTTGTCATGGAAATGGAAGAAGATGCAAATATTCCTACCATTCTTGGGAGGCCTTTCTTAGCAACAGCTGGAGCTATCATTGATATGAAAAATGGAAGAATTTCTTTCGAAGTAGGCGAAGAGAAGATGGAATTCAAGCTGCAAAGTACAATGGGACATCCTTCTACGGATGAGACTGTAAACAGGGTGGATGCACTAGAAGAAGTGATCGACATAAAAGCCAAAACTTTATCATATGAGGATCCACTTCAAGCTGTTCTTGATGGTGACATGGATGAAGAAAATGAAGAATGTAAGGGTTACCAGCAGCTCTTGGACGCAACACCTAAAATTAAACTTGGACATTCTAATGTGCTGCATCATGAGGAAGTCAAGGAGATTTCCACGCCTCCTAAGGTAGAACTGAAACCCCTACATGCATCTTTGAAATACGTGTTTATGGGCCCTAATGAAACATATCCTATCATCGTTAGTTCTGAGCTTGATGACATTCAAATTGAGCAATTGCTCACGGTCTTAAGAAAGTATAAAAATGTTATTGGGTATTCCATTGATGATATTAAAGGCATTAATCCATCTTTCTGCATGCATAAAATTATTCAGGAAGATGAGCAAGCATCTTCTATTGAGCCTCAACGGAGACTCAATCCTAATATGATGGAGGTGGTCAAAAAGGAGGTTTTAAAACTTCTTGATGCAGGTATAATCTACCCAATCTCAGACAGCAAGTGGGTTAGTCCGGTACATATAGTGCCGAAGAAAGGAGGAATGACCGTGGTGAAGAATGATAAGGGTGAATCTATCTCTACTAGAACTGTTACAGGATGGCGAATGTGCATTGATTACCAGAAATTAAATAAAGCCACAAGGAAGGATCATTTTCCTCTCCCTTTCATTGATCAAATGCTTGAACGGTTGGCGAAACATTCTTACTTCTTCTTCTTAGATGGATATTCAGGTTTTTTCCAGATTCCTATCCATCCTAATGATCAAGAAAAGACAACTTTTACATGTCCCTATGGTACATTTGCATACCGCAGAATGCCGTTTGGTCTATGTTGTGCTCCTCCCACCTTTCAGCGATGTATGATGGCAATTTTCTCAAATTTCATTGAAGACATTATGGAAGTTTTTATGGATGATTTCTCAGTTGGTGGAATTTCTTTTGATGCATGCTTACATAACTTGGAGAAGGTTATTCATAGATGTCGAGAAGTTAATCTAATTCTCAATTGGGAAAAATGTCACTTTATGGTACAAGAGGGAGTTGTTTTGGGTCATGTTGTTTCAAAAAGAGGCATTGAAGTTGATAAAGCCAAGGTCGAGGTTGTTGAGCGCTTACTACCCCCTACTTCAGTCAAGGGGATAAGAAGTTTTCTTGGTCATGCGGGATTCTATCGCCGTTTCATTAAAGATTTTTCGAAGATTGCTCGACCTCTAACTGAGCTTTTAGGTAAGGATGTACCTTTTGTATTTAATGATGTTTGTGTTGAGGCTTTTGAAACGTTAAAGAAAGCTCTTGTCTCTGCTCCAATCATACAACCACCGGATTGGAAATTACCATTTGAAATCATGTGTGATGCTAGTGATCAAGCTATTGGTGCAGTCTTAGGTCGGAGGAAAGATGGAAAGCTTCATGCTATTTACTATACAAGCAAGACCTTGGATGGAGCTCAGATTAATTATGCAACAACGGAGAAAGAATTGCTATCAGTGGTGTATTCTATGGAAAAGTTTCGATCCTAACTCGTTGGTTCGAAGGTAATTGTTCACACGGATCATGCAGCTTTGAGGTATTTGATGAATAAAAAAGATGCTAAACCTCGTTTGATTCGTTGGATTCTACTTCTTCAAGAATTTGACATAGAGAGTAAAGACAAGAAAGGGGCTGAGAACGTGGTTGCTGATCATCTTTCACGCCTTACTTTAGATGATGATGATGGTAAAAATATTCCGATTAATGATTCTTTTTCTGACGATCATCTACTTTCTCTTGCAAGGATAGAGGTTCCTTGGTTTGCTGATATAGCTAACTATTTAGCTAGTGGTACTATTCCTCATGGTTACTCATCGCAACAAAAGAAGAAGTTCTTCTATGATGTGAGGAAACACTTTTGGGATGATCCTTTTCTCTATAAATCTTGTGCAGATGGAGTCATTAGAAGATGTGTTCTGGAAAATGAGATTGCTTCTATAATCTCGCATTGTCACGATTTGCCAAGTGGTGGTCATGCAAGTACTACGAAAACTGCTGCAAAGATTCTTCAGTGCGATTTTTATTGGCCAACTCTTTTTAAAGATGTCCACCAATATGTTCATTCTTGTGATCGTTGTCAACGAACTGGAAATATTTCAAGACGCAATGAGATGCCTCTCAATAGCATTCTTGAAGTGGAGCTTTTCGATGTTTGGGGAGTAGATTTTATGGGACCATTCCCTCCATCTTTTAAGAACCGGTATATCTCGGTAGCTGTGGATTACGTCTCAAAATGGGTTGAAGCCGTTGCATCCCCCACTAATGATGCTCGCGTTGTGAGCAAGTTCTTTAAGAAGACGATTTTTCCTAGATTTGGAGTGCCAAGGATTTTAATTAGTGATGGAGGAAAGCATTTTCTGGAATATCGCTTTGAAGCTATGTTGAAGAAATATGGAGTTTATCATAAGGTGGGACTTTCTTATCATCCCCAAACCTGTGGTCAGGTGGAGATCTCTAACCGTGAAATAAAGACTATCTTGGAGAAGACAGTCGTAAAATCAAGGAAGGATTGGTCTACGAAGCTTGATGATGCACTTTGGGCATATAGAAATGCATTTAAGACACCTATTGGGACAACTCCATACAGATTGGTTTATGGAAAAGCATGTCATCTTCCCGTTGAGTTGGAGCACCGTGCATTTTGGGCTATCAAGGGTCTAAATTTTGATATGTTAGCAGCAGGTGAGAAGAGACTTCTACAACTTAATGAGCTAGATGAGCTTCGTTTGGAGGCTTATGAAAGTTCTAAGCTTTACAAGGAGAAAACAAAGAAGTGGCATGACAAAGGGTTATTACGAAGAGAATTCAAGGAAGGGGAGTTAGTTCTTCTGTTTAATTCAAGGTTGAGACTTTTTCCCGGAAAACTTCGCTCTAGGTGGTCTGGCCCGTTTAAGGTAAGAAAAGTTTTTCCATATGGTGCAATTGAATTGTTGGATACCTATGGAGAGTCATTTAAGGTGAATGGGCAAAGAGTGAAACATTATAGAGCTGGTGAACTGATTGACATGAAAGTGGATATTCCGCTTTCTATCCCTTCTTCAGAATGATTGGTAAGGAAGTCGAGCTAATGACCTTAAAAAAGCGCTTCTTGGGAGGCAACCCATGATTTTTATAAGGTTAGTAAATTTTTTATTTCATTTTTTTTGTATTTTTTTAGATTAGATTTTTTTTTAATTTTTTTGTATTTTTTTTATACTCCCACAAGGTGCCTTGATGAGTTTGTGTGAAGGGTATTTCAGGTAGGTGCAACAATAATTTATTCAAGACACTTGGTGTTTTATTTAAATTTTGGAAAAAAATTATTTTTGAAAAAAAAAAAGAAAAGAAACGAACATAAGTTACATGTTGAAGGTGCGAATTATGTAGCAGCCGTGCTAATTTGAAGAAAAAAATATATCGAGGAACAGGAACTTTTTGAGGGCCGTGCAGCTTTCATGATGACCGTGTGAATTCACAGAAAAAAAAGAGAGAACAGATATTTTATGTTGGGCATGCGCATGTATTGCTGGCCGTGCGAAGGTTTCTGTTTAATTTATTGGTGGATGCGGACTGATTTTGTGAAGACTGCTAAGGAGTCTGTAGTTAAACATATAAAGTGCCTATTGTTTTAAACTCCATGAAACTCACGCGCGCGTGGCTTATTGACGAGCCCAATTGCATCATTTGACGAGTCCAATTGGAGCAGGCCCATTTCATTGTCCAAGGCCCATCTTGTTGTTCTTTCCAGCCCGGTGCAAGCTCAACTTGAAGCCCATTCATATGTGTTCAATGTGCGTGCACAACCTTGTCATCGATCCATGTGCATTACGTATCACTACTAATTAAAGGCAACATAGCAGCTTGTTTATAAAAAACAAAATTCTGAATTCTCATTGGCAAGAAGATTTGATCCCATGACCTCCTGCACAGAAAGAAGAGTGTCCAACTAGTACAACAACTTATCTTATGTGTTGGAATCTGCTTTGCTTATTAATAAACACAAGGCTGGATCAGAAATTTAGCAAGGAGCAAGGCCATTTTATACAATTTTTCAAGGACACTTCATGCTTCTATTAGGGGAGTATTTCTAACCTTTATTTGTATAATTTTTTTTATTATTCTTTTTGTATTTTATTCTTAGAATTGTTAGATTTTTTTCCCCTTTCTTTTATTAAATTATTCATTGGGGACAATGAACCATTTAAGTGTTGGGATACGTTCTTAATGTATAAAAAATCCAAAAAAATTATATATGATAAAATTCGAAAAAAATGAAAAAAATAAAAACGTTTTGTATATAATTGCCTCGTCTCAAAAGTATGTTAGCACGGATAAGTACACATTGTGTAGAGTAATTTCGCATGATTAATTCTGAGTGTCACATTCATGAAAAATCATTTGATGCTTGATAATTCCTTGTGTGTGCTTGCGAAAATTTTAAAACTTGAGATGCTTCTTAGTCAATTTTAGTGAGTCAAGCGTGCTTTCACCCTGTGAGATTTTGAGCTTAATTTATGATTGATACATTTTATATCAATTCAATTTTTTTTGTTGTGTGATGTTCATCATTGGCATGTTGCTCTAGAACTTGTTTTAAACCGTTTTGAGACTACATGATATGTGTATGCATGAATATGATAAAGGCACTAGGATTAACCTTATTTTTCCTAAACAGTACCCTGAAAATAATCCTTAGTGAACCCCCTTGAGCTTATATCCGTTTCTTTCATATATCACCAATCTAAAATTCTTGAGCCTGCATATTTATTCATGTCTTGATTTACTGGTAGAGCATAGTGATTCAACTTCAGGGTTGGTGAATATTTAGTGTGGGGATTTCTTTTGCTAAAGTGTTCAGTTGGTGGGAATCGATATGAAAAAAAAAGGCTAGGTACTCCTTTGAGATCAATGGGTGGCAAGTGCAATGTCATATGAAAGGGACGATCCATGTACATGTGCTGGTATTAAGTGTAATTGTACTTTGGTGACTTTTCACTGCCCTTCGTTACTGGAGAATGACTTGACTTTGAAAAAAAAAGGAAAAAAAATTATGAGCAAGAAGAAGATCAAGTAGAGTTTGTGTTCATTGTTTGTGCAATATGAAATAGGGGAAGTACATGGTATATGTGCTTTGAAGTTTAATGCTTGTGAAAGATTGTTCAACTTTTACATGATCTACTTTTCATGTTGGGTGCTTTAATTAGAAGTGAACACTATGCTCTATTGGTTTATCAAGTTTAGCCACTTGTTAGCCTATTTCTTTGATATCCTACCCTTTACCTAAGCCCCGTTACAACCTTTAACAAAGACCTTTTGATTCATGTAATGCATGTATATGAAGTAGTGGAGATTTGGTGGACAACCAAGCATATGGTAGCGCATGTACATTGATAGAACTTGAGTGAAACACTTACACCTATACACTTTTTTGACTTGAGAGTAAAGTGAGATATTTATCCACAGCATGCTTACTTACTGAAAGCGACTTTGAGGATTATTTCATGATATTTTTGTCTATCTAGACATTGTGTGCATACTTGGATTATTTTGGGTTAATGATGCTTAAAGTGAGAGTACTTGTACTTTCAGACACTTTCAGGTTGTTATGTGATTGAGATTTGCAACGTGTGGAGTACTATGATATGTTGCATGCTAGAGAGACTAGGTGATTGAAAATATTTGATTTTGTGGGTATATCTTCTATAAACCCTCACGAGACAAAACTCGTCCTACTAGGGCTGCCTAGGGGTTTAACGGCTTGTTGCATATGCTCAATGCAATCGTGTCATCTACGAAAATGATGTTAGTTAGTTAGGATAGTTTTTATTTCTTTATTTGCCCGAGGACGTGCAAATGCTAAGTGTGGGGATGTTTGATAGAATGTATATTTATATATATTTTACATGATTATATTCCTCATATTTATTGTATTTTGCATTTAATTGGATTTTTATTAATTAGATTTTATTGTTTTATTGTAGGAAGCAAGGAAATTCTAGACTTGGAAGGATTGGAGAATAAAGAGCTTAATTGGAGATTTATTAGAAGGAAATTCGGATTTGTTGGGCTGCACGCCCGTACTTCATTGTTTGGACCATATCTTGAGTTCTACAAGTCAGAATTGGGCGATTCAACAGCCCACGCAAAGATAATTAAATTTTCTATCATTCTAAGATGGTCCAGATGTCATATTACAACTGGAGCGGCCCAGAATTACTGAAGAGAAGTCAACTACGAATTTTCCTTGGAAATCTATTCAGTTTAGGAAACGTACTTGTAATTTTTAAAAATACTTTTATTAGAGACATATAAAAACATCAGATATTATTATTATTGGAGATACATAGATACGTATAAAGAGACAGAGAGAGGGCGAGACTTTTATTTTTCTTCTTGTGCAAAGATTGAAGATTGAAGGTTTTTCTCTATTCTTATAATTATGTGTTCATCTTATAATTCTTGTTTTGTTAATTCAATTATGAGTGAGTAGATTATTAATCTAGGGTTAAGTAGAACCCTAGTTATGATTGATGTGTGAATTTCCCAATTCCCTCAATTTGATTGTTTAATTGCTCTTGCTTATTGAGTTGTTTAAATTAACAATTACAAATCAGACGTGATTATGTGTATTGTTTGAACCAATATCTAATTATCAGCGAGAGTTGGATTTAGATGGTTGTGATTTATCCAATAAGAACATGAAATTCTCCATGAGAATAGGTAGAATGGATTGTTAGGAAATTAGGATGCTGTGATTAATGTCTCTAAATTGCATGATACCATGAGAATAGGTTTGATTGTATTTTAAGAGAAGCCATTAATACTCGAGAGGGGTTATTAGTATTTATAGGGCGCATCTTTCCTGTTGAGTAGTGCACGATTAATTGGGAAGGAAATTCACGATTGCATTAATTCATGCTAGTGGGGATACTTATTTCTGGATGTTTTTAATACTTGATTAATATAAACACAATTCTCTTTAGTATAAATTAGTTTAATAATTTCTCAAAATTTATTGTGTTACTTGCTTAACCGAATTAAATCAGAAATAACTGGTGATTGATACGTTTGTCTCTGTGGGAACGACTCTGACTTACCCTACTACATAGTTAGAAGGATTTGTTAGAAATTATTATTTGATAGGCACGCGACGGCCTTATCAACAGGTTTGACTGACAGATCACATGGGTTGATAGTATATACAAAAAGCAGTATGGCAGCCATACTTTGGAAACACAGAAGAAAGAAGCATTCCGTTTACACTATGAATACAAGAAAGGTGCAGGAGACATGTCTGTTCACAAGGACAACCTTTCGGCTACATGTGTATTTGGGGTGTAGTAGCAAGTCAACTTGAATTAGATTAATATTATATTATTCTTGTAGTACTTGTAAACTTGGGATTTATAACCAAGTGCAGCAACTCTTTAGAAGCCAAGAAAACAGATACATTTGCTTAGTGTTTTATTGAATATCCTTAGAAAGCAAAGAGTTGTAAAACAGAAGTTGTGTACTTTTGTATCACAGAGTTTTCTTCGAATAAAAGCTTCAGGTGGTGAATTTAACCACCTGATTTTTATGTGTTTCTACATTAATCTTTTTCAGCAATTATCTAAGTATAGATTTCTGGATTTCTTATCAGAAATTTATAAATATCAAGAATTGTATTCAACCCCCCCTTCTACAATTATACAAGTGTGTAATCTGGGAATAACAATTGGTATCAGAGCAAGCTTCTAACATATTTGAAGTTTAAAGATCAACACACTTCCATCATGTCTAAGAAGGATTATGGAGTAAAGATACCAGTTCTTGATAGAGAGAATTACTTTCACTGGAAAGTAAAAATGCGTCTACATCTCTTGTGTATTGATGAGGGTTTTGTGGATTGCATTGACAAGGGTCCTCACGTTCCAATGAAGACTGCAACAAGAGTTGGCCTGGCTGAAGATGTGCCTGACACTCTCATTCCCAAACCTGTTTCTGAATGGAGTCTTGAAGATATTGCAGAAGTCCACAAAGACAAAAAGACCATGAATATACTGTTCAATGGCCTAGAAATAGACATGGTTGACAATGTTATTAACTGTACTACCTCCAAGGAAGTATGGGACACTGTTCAAACCCTTTGTGAAGGAACAGAACAGGTGAGGGAAAACAAGATGCAACTACTAATCCAACAGTATGAACATTTCCATTTTAATAGTGGAGAAACATTGAATGATACATTTAGTAGATTTCAAAAGCTACTAAATGGTTTGAAACTGTATGAAAGAATCTATCAAGTTAAAGATTATAATCTCAAATTTCTGAGATCACTGCCAAAGGAATGGAAGCCAATGACTGTTTCTCTAAGAAACACTCAAGAGTACAAGACATTTACTCTTGAAAGGCTCGATGGAACTTTAAAGATATATGAGCTGGAAATGGAGCAGGATGAAGAGATTGAGAAGTCCCAAAAGAAAAGTGGGTCAGTTGCACTTGTTGCCAACTTGGAGCAGAAGGAGGAAAGGACAGAAGCTGTTAGTTCTACACCAAACAGGGAGGTTTGTAAAGGTATAGCAGAATCAAGCAGGAGCAAGGAAAAGGTGTCTGAGGAATCGAATGCCCTTCAGCAGGATGAATTGGATGAGATAGATGAACAACTATGTGGATAAATCCAAAATTAAATGCTGCAATTGTGGAATTGCTGGTCACATGATAAGTGAATGCAGGAAACCTAGATCTGAGAACAAGGGAAAGTCAACTGAGACTGTTGACTACAAGAAGAAATATTTTGATCTTCTCAGGCAGAAAGGAAAGGCATTCTTGACCCAAGAGTATGACTGGGCTGCTGATGACAATCATTCTGATGATGATGCTGAGTTTGTCAACCTTGCATTGATGGCTGATTCTGGAGAGCAGGAAGCAAGTTCAGCTAGCAATCAGGTATTTTCTACTAATCTCTCTGAGCTCACCAAAGAGGAATGCAATAGTGTTATAGATGAAATGTCTACTGAACTATATCACTTGAGTGTTACTCTTAAATCACTTACTAAAGAGAACAATAGGATTAAAGAGTCTAATATGTTTTTAAGTGAAAGAAATGCTGCTCTAGAAGCTCAATTTCTAGAATTTGAGAAAATGAGAGTTGATTGCAATAATGCTAAAAGTGAACTTGAAGCTGTGTTAAAAAGAGAACTGATTTTAAAAGACCAGCTTGAAAAAGAACAAGGGATAATTGCTAAATTTCAAAGTTGTAGGAATATTTCTCAAAACATCATAGAAGTCCAGGGAATAGAATCGTTTGTGAAGGATACCTGGACTCAAAAGAAAAAGGAGCTATAACCTGGCCTTGAGGATCTAGAGACTATTGGTGAATCAACAGATAGTGATCATCCGTTGATAGATGAACCATCAACGGATGAGAGGTATCCGTCGACTAACAAAAAGTTTGTTAGTAAGAAGGAACTCAAGAAACTGGATATCAAGTATGGTCCAGTCAACAAGAACTTTGTTAGTGGTGAGAGTAGCAAAACCAAATCTAGTGGGAAGGTTAAGGCAGGTGATTTACATAAAAAAAAGGCTGTTGGTAAATCAGATAATGAAAAGGTAGAAATTGAGGGTAAAAAGAAAAAGAACAGAAATGGTAAGATAGGCATCAACAAGAAAAACAATTATTCTCCTGACAATTTGGCCCTAGGAAAACTTGTAGTGATTGTAATAGTGTCAATCACCTATCTTCTAATTGCAAGATTATCAACAAGGCTCCTGTTCATGTACCTCAAACAATACCATGTATGCCTACAATGCCTGGTTTGTATCAAAATGCTAGTTTTTCAAATCCATATGTGAACATGCCATATGTGTCTAATCCTTATTTTTCAATCTGTGAATGTGACACAAATGTCATGGAGCATTCCTACCATGAATAATATGTATGCCAATTTTCCACAAATGCATGCATCAAATATTCATGCAAATGAGCATTTGTCAAACCCCATCACTCAAGCATCTACACCTAAGTTGAAGAATGCTAAGAGTGCAAAGTCAAAGGCTAACAAGAAAGGACCCAAGGAAGCTTGGGTACCAAAATCAACTTGATTTGTTTTTGGAATGTGTGCAGGGAAACAGAAGGAATCTATGGTACCTAGACAGTGGATGCTCTAGGCACATGACAGGAGATTCAACCCTGCACACAGAGTTCAAGGAAGGAGCTAGCCCTAGAATTACCTTTGGAGATGACAGCAAAAGATATACTAAGGGATATGGCCTGATTTCAAAAGACAATGTCATCATTGAAGAAGTGGCTTTAGTTGAAGGTTTGAAGCACAATTTGCTGAGTGTCAGTCAGATTTGTGACAAAGACTATGAAGTAAAGTTCACAAAAGAAGCCTGTGTTGTTTCAACCAAGGAAGACAACAATGTGGTATTGACAGGTTTTAGAAAAGGAAATATTTACATAGCTGACTTCAATTCAGCATGCTCAGAATCCATTACTTGTCTCTTCAGCAAAGCAAGTAAGGATGAGAGTTGGCTATGGCATAAGAAGCTGTCACATTTGAATTTTAAAGTTATAAATGATTTGGTAAGAAAGGATCTTGCTAGACGAATCCCTCAATTGGAATTTGTCAGAGATGGACTCTGTGATGCCTGCCAATTAGGGAAACAAAAGAAATCATCCTTCAAAAGCAAGACAGAGTCATCCATTGTTAAGCCTCTTCAATTGCTGCATATGGACTTATTTGGTCCAGTAAATGTCATGTCTATTTCAAAGAAGAAATACTGTCTGGTGATTGTAGATGATTTTTCTAAGTTTACATGGACCTTCTTCCTGCACTCCAAGGATTGTGCAAGTGAAATCATCATCAATCACCTCAGAATACTAAACAATGGTTCTGAAGACAGAGTACAGAGAATCAGGAGTGACAATGGTACTGAATTCAAGAATTCCACAATGAAGATTTTCTGTGAAGAAAATGGAATTTTCCATGAGTTTTCTACTGCCAGAACACCTCAACAAAATGGGGTTGTTGAAAGGAAAAACAGAACTCTCATTGAAGCAGCTAGAACAATGTTAAATGAATCAAGGTTACCAACATATTTCTGGGCTGAAGCTGTCAACATTGCATGCTTTACTCAGAATATTTCCTTGGTCAACCAAGCTAGAGGAATGACTCCTTATCAGTTGTTAACCAACAAGAAACCAACTTTAGCTTTCCTTCATGTCTTTGGATGTAAGAGTTTTGTGCTAAGGAATCATGGAGATAACTTGGGCAAATTCGAAGCAAAGGCAGATGAAGCTATTTTTGTTGGATATGCAGCAGGGAAAGCCTATAAAGTCTACAACCTAAGAACCAACATTGTTATGGAATCTGTACATGTTGTGTTTGATGATCAAAAGATTCTAGGTCTAAATGATGGAGGCTCCCATGAAAAGTTGGAATTTGAGAATGAAGGTGAAGGAAGAATGTACTATGATGATGATGAGGAAGATGAAGATCATGACCATAGAGATCCACCAAGAGTTGTTGTACCAACTAGAAGTGATGCTCACACTGGAAATGAAGCATTCGTTGACAGTCATTCTGGAGCATCCGTTGACAATATTAGAGATGCATCCGTTGACAGAGATTCTCAAGCATCCGTCGACAGGCAAAATGATGCATCCATTGACAGTCAACTTCATAATTCAGCAAGGACAACAAACTCAGGGGGAGTTTCTCAGGGTCAAAATTCAACGCTAAATCAACATGATCATGCTCATGAAAATGAAGCAACCTCATCAAGATCAAACCTTCCACCTGCAATAAAATGGACTAGAGATCACCTATTTGAGTTAATCATTGGTGAATCAAATTCAAGAGTCCAAACTAGAAGGGCCACTCAAGCAGAATGTCTATACAGTAGTTTCCTGTCTCAAGAGGAACCTAAGAAAGTGGAAGATGCCCTTCTAGATCCAGATTGGGTCTTAGCAATGCAAGAAGAGCTAAACCAATTTGAAAGAAATAAAGTATGGAAGCTTGTGCCCAAACCTGATGATAGAAGTGTCATAGGTACTAAATGGGTTCTCAAGAATAAGACAGATGAAAATGGCATAATTGTGAGGAATAAAGCTAGATTAGTGGCAAAGGGCTATTCTCAAGAAGAAGGGATAGATTTTGATGAAACTTTTGCTCCAGTGGCAAGACTTGAGGCAATAAGAATCTTCCTAGCCTATGCAGCACATGCCAATTTCAAGGTCTATCAGATGGATGTCATAAGTGCCTTTCTAAATGGGGAACTGGAAGAAGAGGTCTATGTCCACCAACCTCCTGGCTTTGAAGATCCAGAATTTACAGAATATGTATATCTTCTCATGAAAGCACTTTATGGTTTGAAGCAAGCACCAAGAGCCTGGTATGACACTTTATCTCAATTTCTTTTGGAGAATCACTTCACTAGAGGTACAGTAGATAAAACCTTATTTCATAGGAATATCAATGGCTCTTCAATACTTGTTCAAATCCATGTAGATGATATTATTTTTGGGTCTACAGATGAGAAGCTTTGCAAAAGATTTGTAAAACTTATGCAAAGTAGGTATGAAATGAGCATGATGGGTGAATTAACTTACTTTCTTGGCCTATGCAAGAACCCTAATTTTTGCAATATTTTCTTTTATGTAATATCATGTGGCATTGTCAATTTGGAACCTTTCTAGTCATCCCTGTTGTTTAATGGAATTGATTGTCTGAGAAACTATGTTGTTACATTCACTATGTAAGATAAAGGGAAGGTTGTTGAAGGCAAGAGTCTTATTGTTGGAAAGATTTATAAAACTTGGGATTTGAGAATTATTGGAGTATTGAAAGATTTATTAGGAATTATGACGAGGAGTTATGGATATTCGAGGAATTTACACAATTAAGTACTTAAGGAATTACAAGGGAAATCCCTAAGCGACAAAATATTATTACGAGGAATTAATTAAGATACGATACGAATTAAAGATTAAGTGACAAGCATTGGTGGAAGAATAATGATACAAGGAATGATATTGCATGCAAGTCCCATGCAACTAAGTAGCTAGGAAAGTAAACTAGAAAATGCAAAAGCAACCAATGAATAGTAATTAGTTGGTGCATTATTCTAGGAGACAAAGGAGTATGGGCATGCCTAGTCTACTACCTAGGGTGTCAACATGTGATGCAATAATACATATGACCAATACATATCACAAGTACATACCACTTTATTCAAACCAACACAAAAACAAAACAAAAACTCCCCCCCCCCAAGCTCTTGTTGCTCTCGGCCCAAGCTCTAAAAAGGGGAAGAAGAATTCTTTTCTTCCACTTTTCATCACTCTTAATTCAAGGAAAAATTCCTAGGTCCTCTACACTCCATATAGAAGGTATGCTATGAATTTCAAGCCATTCTAACCATCCAATCTTGAGTTATTAATTGTTGAAGATTGAGTGAATAGTAACCATGTATGTTTATCTTTTAGATCTTGAAGGATTAAGGCCTTTAAAGGCTCATCCAAGTGTTCTTAGTGGTTGTAAAGCTCACCCAAGGTCTTTAGCTACTCAAGAAGGTATAAAACTCCAAACCCCTCTTAGCCATGAATTATTTATGATGTTTGATGATGGATCCATGTGTATTGTGTTAATCTTGGATGTATAAGTGATGGATGATATGGATCTAGAGTTTTATTGTTGTGATTGTGATTTTGATGCTTGTGGTTAGTATATGTATCTCCTTGATTGTTATAAAGCATGAACTAAATGAATTAGGTGTTGGTTGTGTTGTGGAAGTAAGAATATTGGTTGATCTAAGTGAAACATGCATGCTGAATTTTATCCAGAAACTTGACCTGTCTTGTAACATGGTTTTGAACCCCTAAATCTTGTCCCCTGAGGTCCTACCATATATTGTTGGAAAGGTATCTGAATGTAGTTTCTGGAAATGTCAGGTTCATGACTAGGTGATGTATAGATTTTAAGTTATGGCCGGAGAAGTAAATTGTGTTTCTGGATTCCGGACTGCACTAAGTGACCCCCTTGTGAACCTTGTTTAAACCCCTAAAAATATATGTGGGATCATGGAAAAATTTGAGAAGTTGGAGAATGCAGCGGTGAAGGCTACCCAAAAAGAATTGGATTAAAATATGAATTTTTGAATGTTATAAAAATGCTAGAGTAAATTTCGCGCAAGGGAAAAAGTCGTTAGTGGAGCATAATTCTAGGGGTAATGGTTATGATTCGAATGTGGTAACTAAATTAAGTCGAATAAGTGACGAGCGTAATCGAGTGGTGACATGAACCTATAGTGGGGCTAGAGTGTCATAAGACGAAGTCGTTAAGTTATTTTCGTACCTCCCTAAAACCCCGTAATTAAAGAGATATTGTTAAGGTACTAACGAGCGGTTATTGCTTATGTATAGATCGTTCCACTCCGCACGCTCGACCACCCCAACCAAACCAAGGCAAGTTTACTTTTCAAAACTTATACATGTACAAGGACTTTCACTGTTGTGTTTGTAGTTTTCAATTATATCAAATGTTATGTTTATCGAAGTATTGATGCAATTGAGATTGTACAAGTACATATATGTTTGTACCCCTTGAACTTAGATGAAATATTTTCTTCGGACAACGACTCTAGCAATAGAGGTCGTAGCGGTCCGTATATACTATTGACCGGGGAGCGGTATATTATTATATCGTATCTAGATTGCGAAAACCCGAAAGGTCATTCGGGTAGTATCGTATACTCAAGTAATTATGTTCATATCTTCGTAAATACTCGAAACCCTATCTTGGATTAAAAGTTTATTTTATCGAATAATTATTTTATTAATTATTAATATTAAATCTTAAAATATTATTTATTAATTATTGTTCATTGTTTTAAAGATGAAGTCAATCCAAGATACATTTAATACTTTCAAACTCGAACTCTTTTGAACTCAAAACATTTTCGAAAACCCCCGGTCAGGTTCTGCTTCTTGTATGATTTCAAGAATCATCGGTCGACTGATGTCGGACCTCAATTACTCGGTTTTCAATCAAAATCAAGTTTTCAAAAGAAAAAGAAAAAGGGACTCTGGCAGGTGTGGGAACCGTTGATGAACGATTCCCGGGATGTGTAAGCGGCCGTGAGCCAGGCAGTCCATCAATTATTATTCCGGCCCAGGTGTTGCCGAAGGATGATTACGGATGTAGTTTTCATCGAGGGTGATTACGGATGTAGTTTTCACCCGGGGATAGTTACGGATGTAGTTTCTATCCTTCTACCGGTAGAGAAGACCCGCGGATTATTGGACTTGGATGTGGCGACTGATCATCGTCAATCCTTGTCAGGTTTTTATGTTTTCTTCCAGTCCCATCCTCCACTTTGGAAAAATACTCAAACACTGCTTCTTGGGCCTAAGTGCCAAGTTGCCGATAGTGTGGTTTTTGATAAGAAAAATATTGACACCGTGCAGTATCTAGAACTGCAAGATTTTCAATAAAGATTGGCACGTGTTAGTGCACTCTTGCAATTGTTTCAAAGAATGAAATGTTTTTGTATGAGAAACCTTCTAAGCTAATGGAAGGAAAGAGGTTTGCAATGATGTGTTCCCGGTACAGTATGTTAACCGTGGAGTGTTTTGCCGAAAATGATATACTCATATGTATATATTTTCAAACTTGTGATATATTGAAATAGGAACCTTATAAAGGGTTCATATGTTATTCTTAAAGCTCCTTAGTGAGTACAGATGTTTTATTCAAACTCGGACATATATACTGTCCAATTAGGATTTGAAATCTGAGATATATACCCATATAGTTGGGAATGTTTTCGAAATAAACCACGTTATTATTTTTCAAAATGGTGAACTTGATGAGCGTTTTGTAGCTCATTCTTGCTTTATAAAAAACTTTTCAGAAAGAGAAGAATTTGGTCGGTTAACTCCGCAGCAGCAGAAGAGGAGTAGAAGATTTACCCCGGGGATGATTTAGTTCCTGGTAAATACTACAGAGTAAGTCTGATAGGCTTTCAACTGTAATAGTAAGACTTGTCCTCAAGTGTAGTTGTATAAGTGAAATTGCGTAAGACTCTGATTTATACAAATGAATTGTAATATTTAGTGGCACTTTTGATTATCGTTTCTGAGGCTCTAACTTGTTTGTGTGTAAGATTGAGGTCTGGATGGATGTATTGTTGAGTTGTAAAGTTAATACAGGTATGATATGGTTGGATGGTGGCGTGACGACCTGAATCTCTGACCTCAGATTTGGGGGTGTCACAGAAATGGTATCAGAGCGATAAGTTACAGTACTCAGAAACGAGAGTGTTGAGAGTTAAGTCTAAGTAGGAGAATGACATAAGATATCGTAGTAAACTTATTATTGGACTACCGGAAGAGGTACCGGTGAGTAGAATGGACTGGGGTGTTGACTGGAGGTATTATACTAGGGTCGATAGAACCCTTAGAGACCTTCAGAATGATGAATAGAGGTTTGAGAGTCGTACGTGACCTATCATAGGTAATGATATAGGAAGCAGAGCGAAATCTCGAGAGCAGCCGAGGTAGAGGCGATATTGCCAATATGACCGGATGACTAGGCTGGCATAAATTTTGTGGCCCATATTCCTCCACAGTTTAGGAGGCGGCATTTTAAGAATCAAGAAGTTTGGACTTCCATACATAATTAAGGGTACTTAGTGCTTGGATTAATGAAAGTCTTTTACTTTGGCTATAAGATCCAATTTTCGATAAGTAACGGGTTTACCTGAAAGTTGGTCACTATGTCGTTGTCGATTTCATTACCCTTGATGGCAAATTTTACATGTGTTATACGAGAATGTTATCATAAGACGAGCGTGCTAGATAATTCCACGCATGATTCGGACGCTAGAGCATGGTAGTTCAACTTAGAGAACAAACAAGTAGAATTAACAAAGGGACTCAAGAGAAGTTGAATATGGTCGCAACGAGTGATACAGTGATCTCAGAGTCTACCAAAAGAAAAGACCAGCGGGTCTAGAGTGGGATCCTTTGATAGAGATGTTATCAGGGACTACGTATATATGTATTGTAGACCCCAATATTTTGGTATATGTTCACATACACACACCCGCCACTGAACCTATGGACTGCACTGAGATCCCTGAGAGATCTCTTTGATCTGTTCCCAGGGGGAACTGGCCACTTGTGATTCATGTCGGAAGGCATGAAGTAGGACCCTATGGACTTAGCAGGTGTCCCCGGAATGATGTGAAGCTTGGTTTTCAAGATTAAGCACGGAAATGACAGATATATTTGTGAAACCCCAACTCGACAAATGACTTTAAGATGATGATTGGGAGACGCACTAGTTGGTGTCTTGTATTACGAAGACGAAGAGATGGAGTTACCCTCATAATGGTGATAATGAGATGCACGAATGATTGTTAACTTATTTCGGTAACTACCGGCTGGTGCACTACTACATTTTAAACTGTTCACTAACCATGTTACCTCGATTAGTTATATCAGGTAACCATTCTAGCTTTCTACTTCAAATTTGTGGGATAACAACCAGTGATAGACTTTCCCTAAAGCAGGACTTATCCGAAGTAATTTTATTTGATCCATGAACATTCTATTCAAAAATTTATGATGATCTTGTTCGGCTCAGGCCCATTTACACTTTCTTTCAATTATCCAAGGAATGTTCAACAAATATTTCCTTAATTAATCGACGAATACTACTTAACGAATATCGATATTTGATTGCTTCTTCATACTTGCACTCTTCAGTTGAGCTCATAAATATTCAACAAATTACTGAGGACATGGATGATCTAATGTCCAGACATCCCTCATGAATTCTTTTCTTCTATTCAAGATGAGATTGTACATCGTACATTGAAATTATAGTAAGGATATCAGTTTGATATTGGTATTCCGGATTTAATTCTATTGTCGGATCTGATAAAGCATGTGTACGGAGGCACCCTTGGGTGGACCGTTTCACTGATAAGTAATATTTGATGAAAGGTTATCGATTGTTCCGATACCTAGAACATTCTCTTCAGATTTTATAGTTTTCTTTTCAAACTTAATAACTTCTTATTTCCATTCGTTGTCCGAGTAGACTAAAGTTTCTTCAATGGCTACGATGTTGAAATTCCGTTCTAGCCAATTGGAACTGGCTAGTCGATATGTCAATATGGATGACTAGTTGATTGTTCTAACTAGTCAAAATTGTAATGTTGTGAAGAACACCTAGCTAATTGTCCTAGCTAGGGGTGATGTCTCGAACAGGTGAACTAGCAAATTTTGTCTAGCTAGTTACTAGCGTATCTTGAAAAGGACTAGTTATTGTACCACTGGTCCAACTCCCAATTTAATTCATTCCGCAATGCATTTTGCATGTGGTAAAGTACGATGATGAAAGTTTTGACGAATAACTTGATTGAGACTTAGTGAGGTCGCCCACTCGACTTGAACTCTTACCCATCTTCGTATTAGACTTTATATCACTTGAATATTTTATTCTTTCATTCATACAATGAGAATTCATTTGAAACCATTGATTACGTGAATGACAAACTACTTCATTCTTTAATTGTCATGGAGTAGAATTGCTTTCTATTGGCTGACCTTCATCAATACGACTTTAGATTTCCTCTTATTATTCAGGAGGAAAAGTATCCACCCGATGTAAGAGTTGTATAAAGACCGTCCTTATGACTTTTGTATCCAACAATCATTGCCCTTGTGCAACATTCTCTATGGTATCATATTACAGAATTATCAGGACAGGAAGGAATAAACCTTGTTGTATTCTTTCTGTCCATCCTTACATCTCCAAAAATCGAGACTCCTAGTATTTGGAACCATCAACATTCTTGGAACATCCAATGTGGAATTCTTATTGAAATTATCTTTTGGACCTTGTTATTTTGAAAACCATTCCTTTCAAAGTGATTACTCTAAGGTGAACGGGAGGTACAATTATGAACCGTTACACCAATATTAGATCAAAAAAAAAAACCAAATGTTGTAATTGTGCAGCCAGAGCGTTATGCCGAGTAATTATTAAATTAGAAATAACATGTCGGGGCATATCACAAGACCTTTAATATTAGTGTGGGGAAGGTTATAAGAAATGATGAGGTGATTGGGAGTACGCTCCTACCAACCGTTGTCAGGATGTTATATTAATGAATTCTGGAGTTACCAAGCCTTTTCCTTATCCAGGAAATGCAAATCGATTGCGATGTAAAACATATCCTTATAGGAAACTAACATGGAGGTGAGATGGACAAGAAAGGAAGAAATATCGTGGCAAGAATGTGAAGCTTTACTTAGCTTAAAGGGATTGATGCACATAGAGAGACATAAAGTTTAACAGGCCCCTAATAGCAAGATGCATGGATATATGCCAATGATCCTTCGAGATTACCACCTAATCAATTTTATTAGGAATCGCACCAGCATGCAGGCCTCAGACTGATTGGCCCCAGTTGTGAAAGAGGACGAGCGTATGACATCTTACATATACCATCGAGAACTGATACCCTTAACGGAAATGGGGGAATTGATGACTAGTTAAAATGAGTAGTTGTTTTTCAAAGATAAGGTTGAAGAGAAGGTTGAAGAGAAGGTTTCACCAACTCAAGATCGACCTCTGTACTGTGCCAAAGTTGGCATTTCACACTAATATAAACGTTATAAAATTGTGGTAGTATCGTTTGAGTGGACTAATGAGTCAGAAGCCTTTATGGATTAATGAACAAAGTTTTGGGATGAAATGAGATATTAGCAACAACCTCGTTGTTAGCTATACTTGATGATAAAAAGAGGACTTTGAGAGTCACGATGATACGTCTTTCAAGAGTTTAAGAGGTGTGCTGATGCAGTAGAAAGGGGATGATAGCCTATACTTCTAAACAACATACAGGCTACGGGATAGGATATACTAGCCGTGAGTCTGGGATTAGTCATGATGGCGTTCACGCATAAAACTGAGACGTAACCTTATGAGAAAAGTGTGAAAATTTCTCCACAAGTGCCATAAGTATATCTTCATATTAGGACTAAACATAAGAAGAGAAGGTGACGAAAGGGAGCAGGGAGTATAATGGAGAAATTTGTCATTACCTAGGAAAGGCCTGTGTGGTGACCGATACCTATAGAAGGGATTATCCGAAATTGGAATTCAGTCAGTATCGACCAAGAAAATAGAGTATATACAATAAAGAATAATGTTAGAGGAAAGTGACTAAATTATGGGGAAGGACAAAGATGTATAGAGAATTAAGAGAATGTTTGGCAAACGGATATGAAGAATGGTATTGGCAAACTTTTAAGTACAAACGCGGCGTGTCAAAAGCAGAATGATAGAGATCTAGTGGATTAATTCCGCCTGTAGAAAATTTTGAACGTGGACAAAATTATAATGAATTTCATAAGTAGGTCGCCGAAGACCGAGCCAATAGATGGCCCTAGTCGATTTATAACGGTTGGACCAAGTGATTTACCTACGAGAGACTTTCCATTTAGAAGATTATCGAACTTGTTAGGCCGAATACACAATTAATAATCAACTTCATATGAGAGTTTAACAAGTAAAAGCGTTTATGCACTTAAAAACTTCTTGTATTACGAACCCTCTTCGTGATGTAAATATCACAAAGAGCTGCTAGGTTACAATAAAGATAATTCGTTATCGATACCCTTCTAGAGTTAACCTAACTGTATTTATATAACATACAGCTACGATACAATCTCTAATTGATATTCCTAATAATCAGCTATACAATGATATCAATTACAGATTGTCACACGTCTCCTATGTCAACTCGATCTCTTTGATAGCTATCCAATCTTCAAAGATATCGCTTCCATAATAAATCTTCAATCACTGTTGACCAGTAGACGCTTCCTCCAGACAGAGTTTGACAAACTCTGTCGAGCTTCCATCTGTCAGAGTTTACACTAAACTCTGACTGCTTCCAGCTAAACTCTGATAATTCATTGTAACAATTAAACACTGATTAAAACACATCAATTATATTTAACAATCTCCCCCAACTTGTTCATTAGCAAAAATGCACAAGTTAATGACAATAATTGATGATGTCAAAACAAATAGACAAATACAATGTTTATACAAATTCAGAGTTTAAACTTCAACTTAATAAAAACTATAAAGAATAAGAAAATCCTTACAGTTCTTAATCTCTTATCATTTCAAGATCTGGCATAGCTCTGAGATAATCAATCAGCAATCTTCTTTCTGCATTTTCAAGCTCAATCTTCATAGCTTCTTTGATTTCTCTGAGCTGAGGATCACTTTCATCTGTCTGGTAGATAGCAGCCCTAAGATCATAAATCTTGTTCCTTCTCATCTCATTACCCAGTCTGATAAATCTGACTTTTTCCGACTGTGAATTGAAATCAAGTACTGTGATTCCCAAATCAGTTTTTAACTTTGCAGTACCTTTCTTCATTTCAATGAGATTTCCTTTGAAATCCCTGTATTTAGGAACATATCTGCTATTATATTTCTCTCCTCTGATTGCCAGATTCTGAGTCATTCTCTTTCTGAGCACATTAGCAACTGATTGAGTCCTTCGACTATTCACCTTGAGAAGATACAGAACATACTCTAGTTCTTCCCAACATTTCAAGCCAATATCATCCTCACCAACTTTAAATACTGTCCCATCAGCCATGAAGTACAAAAGAAAATCCTTGTTCAAACTCTTTTGATGAACTAACTGTACTGATTCCAGTCTGTCCAAACTCTCTTGAGGAACACCACGACCTGGAACAGCCGGTGAAGAAGGATCTCTAGGACCAGTATATTGCCTTTTGTCTCTGTGTGAACCTAGTCCACCCTTATTATTACCAACTTTGCCAGATAAAGCTTTTCCATCAGAAACATTCATAGAGACTCCAGATAATACATTTGGATCAGAAATTGTTCCTTTTCCAAAAACCAATTTCAACTGAGAAGAGTGTAAAGGTGTGATCATTGCTTGTGATGCAACAGAAGTTGTAACCTTCTTCTGTGAACTTTCTCCTTCAATGCCTTTTAGCTTGAGTTTAGCCTCTGCTGCAATTGCTTCCTTTGAAAACCGAGAACTTTGACTAACATCAGTCCTTTCTCTGATCACAACACCTTTAACAACAGGTCTAGGAGCTTTTCCTCTTTGTACCTTACCAGACTTTAAAGCTTTAAGATGTTCTTCTTGTAAGCTCTTTTCTTCAGCTTCAATGTCCTCAATCGTAACTCCTTCCTCATTCTCTTCAATAAACAGCTTAGCAGCCAATTCTTCATCAGTTTGTGGATTAGAAGGTAACAGCAAACTCTTGGTCTTTGAAGTACCTTGAGTATCAGTATTTCTTCCAACAGACTGTGATTTTGATGACTTGCTAGCTCTCAGAGTTTGAACCTCTTCAGCCTTGTTCTTTCCAGCACTATCCCTTCTGACAACTCTCTCCCCCTTTTTGACATCATCAGGCATTAGAATAGATGTAATTAACTCCAGGGAAGTAGCAATAGAATCAATTTTAGCAGATAAGTCAGACTGATTCTCTTCAACTTTACTCAGCCTGGCAAAGATATTGTCTTGAGCTTTAGAGAATTTTGTAGTCACTAGTTTTGATTCTCTTTCCATTTTCATCTCTCTAGCTACAACCTCATTGCGCAAAGCAGTGATTGCCAATGTAGTATCATCAAATCTTCTATCCAGAGTTTTTACTTGAACTACAGTTGCTTTCAAGCAAGAAAGAATCTCTGGATTGGAGATAGTATCAGCATTTTTCTTAACAAAATCAGCTGCTCTTCCTCGTGGAAAAATACAATCTTCTTTGTACCATTCAGCAGCATTCTTTGCAAATTGTGCTCTCTCAACTTCATGAGAAGTACAAGGTTGAGTGAAAGGTGTATGTTTATTGTCTGTTTGTACTGGTGCAGCATCAGAGTTTGCACTACTTTCACCTTCAGTTTCAACACTTGTAACTTTAGCAGGTTCAGCTTCAGCCATAGGTTTAGCAATTTCTTCTGTCGGCTTGTCAAGATTTTCTCCATGTTGCTCAGGCTCAGCAACAGGCATAGACTGAGAAATGACCTTGGTTGCCTAATCAATTTCTTCTCCTCCTTCAACAGTTTGATGAGCATCAGATATTAACTCGGTATGGGATGCCACAGCCTCAGAAAGAACAACCGTAGGTTGATCAGCTACACCAATATCAGAGATAGGATTAGAGAATGGCATAAATGAATCAAGAATATCATTTATTGGAGAAAGGCCATCTCTACCATCCTCTTCTGCAGGCATTTTGTCCTCTGCAGGAACTTCATCCTCTGCAGGTATTTCAGCCTCTGCAGGTATTGCATCTTTCTCAACCTCAACAGGAGGTGTTTGCTGTGAAACGACCTCTGGAGCATTAATATCTTCATCCACAGAATCAGAGAATATCAGTTTTCTTCGTTTTGCTAGAGGTACATTATCTGAATCCTCTTCACTAGATGGTGACTTAGGCATTTTTGCCCGTTGTTTCATTCTTTTCACTCTTCTAGTATAAACAGCTTCAGGAGATTTCCGTTTTGATTTTCTTTGTGTCTCTTTCGCCTGCTTTAGACTTGCATGTCGTTCAGTAATTGCCTTCTTAACTCTTTGTGCTTTAGACTGTGATTCTGGTGGAGATTGTGATGATTCAGAGTTTGTTTGTGGAGTGGGTGAAGGTTGTTTTGTAGGTGCTGAGTGAGCAGGTGATGCAGTGTTTGGTTGTTGTTGTGATTGTGGTTGTGGTTGTGTTGTTGTTGTGATTCAGGTTGTTGTGGTTCTTGTTGATCTTGTTGTGGTTCAGGTTATTGTGGTTCTTGTGGTTGATTGAGAAAATTTCGCAGAGCAAGTGGCATGACAAAAGCAGGGAGATTTGCTTTACCAACATCCTTGTTAGTCATATCAGAGAATATTCTCTTATTGACTCTAAAAGGATCAATTTCATCAGCATCATCAATTTCAAGACCAGGTACACAAGCATTAAACAGCATTTGACAAAAAGGAGCATAATAAACAGTAGTAGATTCTGATAGTTTATCACCTAAGCTCATCAGAACATGTCGACCAAAATCAAAATTAGTACCATAGAGTAGAGAATACCCGATTTGGAGACTGTCTATTGGAATGGCATCCCAGTTGGTGACTTTCTTCTGGAACGTCCTTGTGATGCAATCAAAGAAAAAGTTCCATTCCTTTCTGAGATTTGGTCTCTTTATACCGCCAAGCTTGTCAAGAGATTCCATGTAACCTATCTCTTGTAGCATCTCTCTCAAATAAGTTTCATTAACCAGAGTATAAGAAGTATGTGTTTCAAACCCCATTGTATCTCGTACAGTCTGTGGAGTAATCACATAGTCTTGGTCTTCATAAGTGAAGATGATGTTAGGAGTTCCATTCTCTCCTCCATCCACATAAACTGAATTATGTCGGAATGTAGCAATTTGAGACGCAGAGAGAGTAGCAGATCCAACCAGAGCCTGTCCAATCTCTGAATCCCTCAAGAAGTTCTGCATTAGATGAAACGATTCTGGAACGCGTTGATGATAGAGTGGAGCTTCATAGTTGTTAGGAACAAACCGTAAACCAAGAGCAGTGAATGCTTTAGAAGCCATTGAGATAAGAAATTTGCAAGAATTTCCAAGAGAAATGTATGTAGAAAAGGTGTTTGCGTGAATGCCCAAGTGAAAAATAAGAGAACTGTGAGATGTAAGAATAAAACACAATCGTTTGGAAACAAAAGTGATTAAAGTAATTAAAAACCCAATCTCTTATGTAACAAACACTCAATCAGTTCCTTGATTAATGTGTAGTGGGACACGATAATAGGTAAGTGGGACACATTAATGGGCGAGTGGGTCACGTGCGCTTATTTTTAAGAAGAGTATTTTGAAAATTAAAACATTAAAATATTTGATTTAAACAAAAATCAAATAATACTCCTTTAAAATATCTGGACCCAAGTAAAACCAGAATTTGAAGCGTTTACCTGTTGCCTTTAATAACCAGAATACGAAGCGTTTAAGA
The DNA here is from genome assembly GCA_036435485.1 of Saposhnikovia divaricata. Classification (NCBI taxonomy): domain Eukaryota; kingdom Viridiplantae; phylum Streptophyta; class Magnoliopsida; order Apiales; family Apiaceae; genus Saposhnikovia; species Saposhnikovia divaricata. Next base: position 56,193,756 of record CM071597.1, on the reverse strand, counting down.
ACTTCGTTCTTACCCATCTCTATTTAAGGCCTAGAGACTTGCTCAGATTAGTTCATTAAACCTTTAACCTTTCAGTCTCCCCTGTAAAATCACAAACCCTTCAAACCAAATACTCTTGAAAAACAATGGCCAACCTTACCATCAAAAAAAAGAACCTTCATCTTGTCGAGAATAGGGACATCTTCAGCTATACGCGTGAAGAATTTGAAGCGTTTGAGTGGGAAAGGCAGCTTGAGACGCTGTGGCTGCAAATGGATGCCGGTCTCGAAGAGATCGAGAGAGAGAAACCTGCAAGGGTGATCGACATCGATGCTGCCCTCCAAGCAACATTGGCGTGGCTCTCCTCGAAGGCATCCTCATCCAACACCACCAACCATTGTTAATGAATATGTCAGCAAAAATAACCTTATCCCTTCAACTTCCACCCAAATAAAGTGGCAAAGATGGGATCTGGGAATTTTTGCTAACAATGGAGTGGTTTGGATTGTCCTCTTATTTTCCTGTTGAATAGATTAGCAGATAGAGAGAACAAAAAGATGTAATATTTGCTTGTAATCTCTTTCTTATTATCAATGAAAAATTATATTTCTCTAATCTTATTCATTGTGTTCTGCAACTGTTATTTATGTTTTATGAACTGTTCTTCAAGAAAATAAATCAAGAAGAGAATATGAAAACTAATTAAAGTAATCATATAAAGAACACATTCATCAACTATCCACTGATTAACAGTTGTCAAAATCCCTATTTACTCCAAGATTTTCAAATTGTCCAAGTGAAAATTTACCTTAGAGTACAAATCACGAATCAACAGCGTTTGTCAATTCTCCAACTTAATCACCGAAACCCTTTCATAAATTGCACAGTTGTGAATATTTGTGTGTGTGAAGCAGAGTTTACTAAATCAATTTTTAGAGCATCTAATTTTTCATAAAATCCATAAAGTAAATCAATAAACACTGGATGCACAAACTGTCATAGTAAACACTGATTGTATGATGAAAGCTAAACTCTGAAGTACTCATAACTATATACAGTAACTTTTATTTTATACCCCCTTTATATACATTTTTTTTATTTGTATTTTCATCATTTTTTTTCATTTTTTTTTCATTTCATCTTTTTTTTTTAATTTATTTTTCATTCCAGTAATTAGAGGTTGGAACTAGTCACCAAAAATTCAAAAATTTTAGCCCTTATCATTTTGATAAGTTCCTGGGTCATCCTAGTATTTAACTAGTCACCAAAAATCAGAGAATTTTAGCACATATTATATACCAATAGGTTCCTGGGTCATCCTAGTATCCAACATAATCTCAAAGGAGTATAGCAACCTATATACATTTTCTTTGGAGTATTGCAGTAAGTTTTTTTTTATTCTATCAGAGTATAACTAACAGAGTTTAGAGTTCATCAACATCAGTAGTTTTTCATGTAAGGTAATGCACACAGTATTTATAGACTCAGAGTTTAGGACAAAATAAACTAAGAGATGCTATAAATATGAGCCAGTATCATGCTGTGTTAACTTTCTGCACAATCTAAGATTAGATCACAATAACTCAGAAAGATTCATGATTAATTGCTGAGAATCATGCTTCATATATATTTCTTCATTGGTGTTTTCATGCAGACAAAAATCAACTCAGAGTTCGCAGAGTTTATCAAACTGAATAACAGTGTATGACATACAGGCATGCTGACAGAGTTTAACAGAGTATGCATAACAGAGTTTAATCAACAGAGTTCACTTAGCATTTAATCAATCAGGAAATATGAGTAATACACTACATAAGAAAAATTTGAATCTAACCAACATTCCTAGTCAGAACCAGAGACCATTCCTAGTTCATTGACCAGTCTTGTAAATGTAGCTTCACTCAATGGTTTAGTGAAGATATCTGCAAGCTGTTGTTCTGTAGATACAAAATGTAGTTCAATATTCCCTTCTTCCACATGTTCTCTGATGAAGTGGTACCTTATGCTGATGTGCTTGGTCATTGAATGCTGTACTGGATTACCTGTCATAGCAATAGCACTTTGATTATCACAGTAAATAGGAATTTTACTGTACCTCAATCCATAATCCAGCAATTGATTCTTCATCCATAAGATTTGTGCACAACAGCTACCAGCTGCAATATACTCTGCTTCTGCTGTAGATGTGGAGATTGATTTCTGTTTCTTGCTGTACCAGGAAACAAGTCTGTCACCAAGAAATTGACAACTTCCACTAGTGCTCTTTCTGTCTACCTTGCAGCCTGCAAAGTCTGCATCAGAATACCCAAGTAGCTTGAAATCTAATTCTCTGGGGTACCACAGACCTAATGATATGGTGCCCTTGAGATACTTGAAGATTCTTTTCACAGCTGTCAGATGTGGCTCTCTAGGATCTGCCTGAAACCTTGCACAAAGACAGGTTGCATACATGATGTCAGGCCTACTAGCTGTCAAGTATAGAAGAGATCCTATCATGCCCCTGTAGTTTGTCATATCCACTGAAACTCCTGTGTCTTTGTCCAATTTAGTTGCTGTTGCCATGGGAGTTGATGCAGATGAACAGTCAAGCATACCAAATTTCTTGAGAAGATTTCTGGTATATTTTTCTTGATTAATGAAAATTCCATCATCTGTTTGTTTCACCTGTAGGCCTAGAAAGTAATAAGCTCTCCCATCATGCTCATTTGATATCTGGACTGCATGAGCTTGGCAAACTTCTTACAGAGTTTATCATTAGTAGACCCAAAAATGATGTCATCAGCATAAATTTGAACTAAAAGGAGGTCACTTCCTTGATTGAAATAAAACAGAGTTTTGTCAATTGTTCCTCTGTTGAATCCACTTTCTAGAAGAAACTGAGCAAGTGTCTCATACCATGCTCTTGGTGCCTGTTTAAGTCCATATAGTGCCTTATCTAGCCTGTAGACATAATCTGGATATTTGGGGTCCACAAATCCTGGTGGTTGTTCAACAAACACTTCTTCTTCAAGCTTTCCATTCAGAAAAGCACTTTTCACATCCATCTGGAACACTTTGAATTTCTTGTGAGAGGCATTTGCTAGAAAAATTCTGATTGCCTCCAATCTTGCAACTGGAGCAAATGTTTCATCATAGTCTATTCCTTCCTGTTGTGAATAGCCTTTTGCTACCAGTCTAGCCTTGTTCCTTGTGATAACACCTTCACTGTCAGTCTTGTTTCTGAAAACCCATTTAGTACCAACAACAGATCTGTTCTTTGGTCTTGGTACAGGGGTCCAAACTTCATTCCTTTCAAATTCATTCAACTCTTCCTGCATTGCTGTTATCCAGTCAGCATCTTGAAGAGCTTCTTCCACTTTCTTTGGTTCATTTTTAGACAAGAATGCATGAAACAGACATTCACTTGCAGTAGCACTTCTTGTCTTTACTTTTGCATCTGGATCACCAATTATCAAATCAGGTGTATGAGATTTAGTCCATTTCCTAGCAGAAGGTAAATGACTTCTATCAGCATATGATCCTCCCCCTTGATCCATGCTCTCCTGATTTTGTTGTGATCTATCTTCGTTTTCTGAGACTCCCCCTGAACTTGACTGCCCAGAGTCAGAATTTGAATTTTCAGAGTTTGAAACATCAGAGTTTGATCCAGATTTTTCAGTTGACTCAGTATCAGTGTTTGAGTCTTCATCTTGATCATGCTCCCCCTCAACTGGTTCTCCCTTTTGTTGTGACTGAGAAGTTTCTCCAGTGTTTACCAGTAGAGGTTCAGAGTTTGTTTCAACAGAGTCTGTCAGAATTGTTTCATCAGAGTTTCCTTCATCAGAGTTTAAATCTTCATTTTCAAAGTTCAGTTGATCATATTCATCTTTGTCTTCAAGTCCAGTTATCTTCTTATCATCAAAAGAAACATGTATAGATTCCATGATCACTTTAGTTCTCAGATTGTAAACTCTGTATGCCTTTGTTGACAGTGGATAACCAATAAAAATTCCTTCATCTGCCTTTAGCTCAAACTTGGTCAACTGTTCTGGATGAGTCTTCAAAACAAAACATTTGCACCCGAAAATATGAAAGTATTTCAGGTTAGGCTTCTTTTTCTTCACCATCTCATATGGTGTCTTTCCATGCTTATTGATCAGTGTTGCATTTTGAGTAAAACAAGCAGTTTGAACAGCTTCTGCCCAGAAATAAGTTGGCAATTTTGCTTCATCAAGCATAGTTCTGGCAGCTTCAATCAAGGTTCTATTTTTCCTTTCAACTACACCATTTTGTTGTGGTGTACCAGGTGCTGAAAATTCTTGCTTCACTCCATTGTCCTTGCAGAATTCTTCCATTGTTGCATTTCTGAACTCAGTTCCATTATCACTTCTGATGATTCTGACTTTGTTACTTGATCCTTTGTCCAGAAGCTTCACATGCTCCATCAGAGTTAATGCAGTTTCATCCTTCTTTGCTAAAAAATACACCCAAGTGAATCTAGTGTATTCATCAACAATGACTAAAGCATATTTCTTCCTTGCAATAGACATAACATTTACTGGACCAAAGAGATCAACATGCAGAAGATGATAGGGATCAGTGATAGAAAATTCTGTCTTGCTCTTTGAAGATGACTTCCTTTGTTTAGCCTTCTGACATGAATCACATAGGCCATCAACATTTAACAGAGCCTTTGGGAGTCCTCTTACAAGATCCTTTCTGATCAAATCATTGATGTTGTTCAAGTTCAAATGTGAGAGTTTCTTGTGCCACTTCCAACTCTCTTCACTAGACATTCTTGTAGACTGGCAAACAGCTTTTCCAACAGAGTCTATCAAAAGCTTGATTTCATAAATGTTGTTTTGCCTGTGACCAACTAGAACAACCTTTCCTGTAGATTTGCTGATAACTTCACAATATTCAGGTTGAAAATCTACATGATATCCCTTGTCACAGATTTGACTCACAGATAACAAGTCATGCTTGAGTCCTGGGACATGAGCTACATTGTTGATGATGACATTTCCAAGATTAATATTGCCATATCCCAATGTTCTTCCTACATTGCCATCACCATAGGAAACTTTTGGGCCAGCTTTCTCCTCATAGTCTGATAGCAGGGCTTTATTTCCAGTCATGTGTCCTGAACATCCACTGTCCACGACTAGGGTTGCCTCCCTGTTGCCCTGCAATCACAAGCAATTACTGAGGATTAGTTTTAAGGATCCAGACTTGCTTGGATCCTTTGGCATTCTTAACTTTGTTAGCTTTTGCAGCGGAATTAACATTATCAGAGTTTGAGCTAACAGTATCAGTGTTTACACCTGCAGTATCAACTTTAACCCATTTCAGATTGGGTTTCAGTTCATAGTAATTATGATAGATAGCATGATATTCTCTGCAAGTATAAATGGAATGCCAAGTGCTTCCACAGTGTGTGCATAAAGTCTGTGGCTTAGTTCTAGCAAAATCCTTCTTTACCTCAGACTTGGTAGGTAAAGAATTTATATTTTTATTTTTCTTGCAGAAATTTGCAAGATGCTTAGTACTACCACAGTTATGACATGTCTTTCTTGGAGCATAACTAGGAAGCATTGGTTTATTTCTTGAAGTGATGCCTACTTTTCCATTTCTGTTCTTATTTGACACTCTCTGTTTCTTAACAGATTTTAACTCCTTCAGTTTATGTTTGAGTTGTTTATCTGTCATTGAACTAATATTAACCTGTTTAACACTAGTTTTTACTGGTTTACTTTTAACAGCTTCTTTTTCATTTTCAGACAAAAATTTACTGGTTCCATGTACAAAATGAGTTCTGATTTTAACTTGATTTTGAAATCTAAGTTCATCTCCCTCATTATAACCTAGACCAACAATGTCTGTTTGAAAAATCTGTTGAGTGTCCTTTCCTGAATTAGTCCAAGTCCTAATTTTTTTTTTGCTTCCTCCAACTCAGATTCTAGTTGTTTATATTTCTGAAGCAAATTCTGTTCTATACAAATAGCATCATCTCTCTCTTTCTGAACTTGTTGCATGTTTTCAAGTTTTTCTTCAACAAGTTTATTTCTAACCTTAAGTTCAGAATTTTCAGCTTTTATCCTCTCATTTTCTAAAGTATGATCCCTATAACTTATATGCAATGACTTAAGATAAATTCTTAATTGAGCAATGTCATCAATATTATAAGCATAGGTAGTTAGAGGTACCTGATTTTCAGAAGTTTCTGATTCAGTAGCAGCCATGAGAGCATAGTTCACTTCTTCATCAGAATCTGAAGTATCTGCCCAATCTCTGCCTTTAGTGTAGAGTACCTTTCCAGTTTTACCCTTCTTGCACTCAGGAGCATAGTGACCCATCTCCTTACACTTGTAGCATTGAATTTCAGACTTATCCTTCTTCCCTTTAGAATCTCTCTTATCAGACTTCCTGAAGCTTTTCCTGTCTTCATTTGAATCTCTAGAAAACCTTTTTCCTTTCTTGAAATTCTTGAAGCCCATTTTCTTGAAAGTCTTCACCATCAACACAACCATTTTCCTCATTTCTTCTTCATCATCCTCAGAGTCAGATGATTCAGAAGAGTTTGAATCACAATCAGAGTTTGATGATTCACTTTCTGAATGTATGACCAAAGCTTTTCCCTTCATTTTCCTTCTTGATGCCTCTTTCTTCTGAGGCTTCTCTTCAACATTAAGAGCAACAGACTTTGCCTTCCTGCTTGATCTCCTGTTTCTCTGCTCCATTTCAAATTCATGAGTTTTGAGCAGTCCATAGATTTCATCAATCTCTGTTTCAACAAGATCATAGTTGTCTCTAATAGTGGTTGTTTTCACATCCCACTTTTCAGGTAGAGAAAGAAGAAACTTGAGATTTGAGTCTTCTAGATCATACTCTTTGTTGACCAATGATAGATCATTGAGCAGTTTACAGAATCTATCAAATGTTTCTGTCATGGTCTCTTCAGGTTTAGCCTCAAAATGCTCATACTCTTGTGTGAGTATGTTTCTCCTATTCTTCTTAATAGCCGCAGTTCCTTGACACCTGACTTCAAGAGCATCCCATATCTCTTTTGCAGTGGTGCAGTTAATGACTTTGTTAGACATAACATTGTCTAAAGCACTATGCAGTAAATGCCTAACTTTTGCATCCTTAGCAATTGATGATAGATCTTCAGGAGTCATGTCCTTCTTTTCCTTTGGAACCATTTTTGCTTCTTCACCAGCAACTGCAACAGATAGCTTTGTAGGATTGTGAGGGCCTTCATAAATCCTATCAAGATATTCTGGATCTGTAGCCTCCAGAAACATAGTCATCTTGACCTTCCACATAGCATACTCTAATGGCCTCAGAATAGGAACCCTGATTGGTTCATAACGACTCACAGTAGTAGGAGCCTTTTCAGAAACAGTAGGTGTTGGTGGAGGAATTGCTGCCATGATTATTTTTGTGTTTGGATCTTAACCTGTAATAAAGTAACAGATTGGCTCTGATACCACTTGTTAGGCCGAATACACAATTAATAATCAACTTCGTATGAGAGTTTAACAAGTAAAAGCGTTTATGCACTTAAAAACTTCTTGTATTACGAACCCTCTTCGTGATGTAAATATCACAAAGAGCTGCTAGGTTACAATAAAGATAATTCGTTATCGATACCCTTCTAGAGTTAACCTAACTGTATTTATATAACATACAGCTACGATACAATCTCTAATTGATATTCCTAATAATCAGCTATACAATGATATCAATTACAGATTGTCACATGTCTCCTATGTCAACTCGATCTCTTTGATAGCTATCCAATCTTCAAAGATATCGCTTCCATAATAAATCTTCAATCACTGTTGACCAGTAGATGCTTCCTCCAGACAGAGTTTGACAAACTCTGTCGAGCTTCCATCTGTCAGAGTTTACACTAAACTCTGATTGCTTCCAACTAAACTCTGATAATTCACTGTAACACTTAAACACTGATTAAAACACATCAATTATATTTAACAGAACTACATACGGAAGAGATGGTGGTGCAATATAAAACTTCGGCAGCGATTACGTCAAATAAAGACTTAAGGTTAAACTTCGAATATTGAAGGTGCTTTCAAGCATATTTAACAAAAAGATTGAGCGTACGTACTAATTTGATCTGTGGCTGACGGACAGGAAAGAAGAATTGTCCAGACGATCGAAATTATATTTAGTGTCATGCCTTAGGTTTCACGGGGCAGTCGAGAATAAAAACTTATCCATGAAATGAATGTTGTTATCACGATCATCACCATGCGAACGTAAGGACGTATCCTGTAGAGCGTACTGCGAAAGAAGAAGTTTCGCTTTTCTTGCGTTACGAAGAAGTCAATGAACGAGGGACATAGCAGCTGAACTGGTTCGACGTATACCGAAGACTATACAGTATCCATAGCAAGTGGTAACGGCTGACGGGAGGCAACACATGCCTGCTAATCAAGCGAAGGAATAGGAGGAATACCGTGTGTATTGACATTGTCTCAGATTACAAAACACGACCACAAAGTATTCACGGGCCAACGATGCAAGGACTCAACACGGATACTATGAACAAGGTAGAAGAGGAACATGTAAGTAGTGGGATAGAAATTTTCAATCATAGAACAACCGGTAAGGAATACAGGTCGAGGAGAGTATGCGTTGAGGAACAACATTAAGGCGTTGGTGAGACCAAGGGAGAGAACAATAGGGTTGAAGTGTCAACCTGAGAGTTGGAAAGGGTAAGGTTGGAATTGTATCCACAACTATTATCCTTAGGTTCTTAAGATAGAATCCTTTTAAGGAGAGGAGACTGCATTAACCCTAATTTTCGGGAATATTCGAAACCTGGACGAATAATAATTTTATTGGTGGATGAGGAATTTTTGCAATCACGATATGTACGAATTATTAAATGAAGATTTCGAATTGATATTATGTCTTTACGGTACAGACGAGTGTATGTAAAAGTCATTAGTTTTTTTTTACGAAACCCATTATTTCGAATGGTAAAATTTTATGAGATATCTAAGGAGATCGTGGTAAGGCATGGGGTTCTTGTGAGCATTGTATCTGGTAGAGACCCAAGGTTCAACTCCAGGTTCTGGAGGAGTTTTCAGGATTGCGTGGGGACCAAGTTAAACATGAGTACTGCATACCACCCCCAATCAGACGGACAGAGTAAGAGAACCATCCAGACCATAGAGAACATGTTGAGAGTATGTGCCATCGATTTTAAGGGAAGTTGGGATGACCACTTGCCGTTGATCGAATTTTTCCTACAACAACAGTTACCATGCGAGTATAGGAATGCCCCATATGAAGCTTTATACGGACGAAGATGTCGGTCTCCCTTGTGTTGGGAAGAAGTTGGAGAGTGGAAGATTTTAGGGCCTGAACTGGTCCAACAGACAAGAGAAAATATCGAACTCATAAGAGGACGACTGGAAGCAGCCCAAGACAGACAGAAGAGGTATGCGGACCAGACCCGCAAGGACAAAGAATATGAGGTAGGAGAGTTTGTGATGTAGAAGGTATCACCGTGGAAGGGATTGATGAGATTTGGTAAGAAGGGGAAGCTAAGCCCAAGGTTTATTGGACCTTTTGAGATCTTGAGACGAGTTGGAAAGTTGGCCTATGAATTGGCTTTACCCCCAAGCTTGCAGCAAGTACATAATGTGTTCCATGTGTCCATGCTACGACCCTACCATACCGACTTCCGACACGTGATAGAACATGATCAAGTGGATCTGCAGCCAGACTTAACCTATGTGGAGCAACCCGTAGGAATCATGGATAGAAAAGAACAGGTGCTGAGGAACAAGGTTGTCAAACTAGTGAGAGTTTTGTGGAGGAACCAGAATGTCGAAGAATCAACATGGGAACTAGAGAGCGCGATGCGTGAAAAGCACCCCCAACTGTTTTCAACCTGATTCCGGGACGGAATCCTTTTAAGGAGGGGAGGCTGTAAGAACCCTAATTTTTGCAATATTTTTTTTATATAATATCATGTGGCATTGTCAATTTGGAACCTTTCTAGTCATCCCTGTTGTTTAATGGAATTGATTGTCTGAGAAACTATGTTGTTACATTCACTATGTAAGATAAAGGGAAGGTTGTTGAAGGCAAGAGTCTTATTGTTGGAAAGATTTATAAAACTTGGGATTTGAGAATCATTGGAGTATTGAAAGATTTATTAGGAATTATGACGAGGAGTTATGGATATTCGAGGAATTTACACAATTAAGTACTTAAGGAATTACAAGGGAAATCCCTACGCGACAAAATATTATTACGAGAAATTAATTAAGATACGATACGAATTAAAGATTAAGTGACAAGCATTGGTGGAAGAATAATGATACAAGGAATGATATTGCATGCAAGTCCCATGCAACTAAGTAGCTAGGAAAGTAAACTAGAAAATGCAAAAGCAACCAATGAATAGTAATTAGTTGGTGCATTATTCTAGGAGACAAAGGAGTATGGGCATGCCTAGTCTACTACCTAGGGTGTCAACATGTGATGCAATAATACATATGACCAATACATATCACAAGTACATACCACTTTATTCAAACCAACACAAAAACAAAACAAAAACTCTCCCCCCCCCAAGCTCTTGTTGCTCTCGGCCCAAGCTCTAAAAAGGGGAAGAAGAACTCTTTTCTTCCACTTTTCATCACTCTTAATTCAAGGAAAAATTCCTAGGTCCTCTACACTCCATATAGAAGGTATGCTATGAATTTCAAGCCATTCTAACCATCCAATCTTGAGTTATTAATTGTTGAAGATTGAGTGAATAGTAACCATGTATGTTTATCTTTTAGATCTTGAAGGATTAAGGCCTTTAAAGGCTCATCCAAGTGTTCTTAGTGGTTGTAAAGCTCACCCAAGGTCTTTAGCTACTCAAGAAGGTATAAAACTCCAAACCCCTCTTAGCCATGAATTATTTATGATGTTTGATGATGGATCCATGTGTATTGTGTTAATCTTGGATGTATAAGTGATGGATGATATGGATCTAGAGTTTTAGTGTTGTGATTGTGATTTTGATGCTTGTGGTTAGTATATGTATCTCCTTGAATGTTATAAAGCATGAACTAAATGAATTAGGTGTTGGTTGTGTTGTAGAAGTAAGAATATTGGTTGATCTAAGTGAAACATGCAAGCTGAATTTTTCCCAGAAACTTGACCTGTCTTGTAACATGGTTTTGAACCCCTAAATCTTGTCCCCTGAGGTCCTACCATATATTGTTGGAAAGGTATTTGAATGTAGTTTCTGGAAATGTAAGGTTCATGACTAGGTGATGTATAGATTTTAAGTTATGGCCGGAGAAGTAAATTGTGTTTCTGGATTCCGGACTGCACTAAGTGACCCCCTTGTGAACCTTGTTTAAACCCCTAAAAATATATGTGGGATCATGGAAAAATTTGAGAAGTTGGAGAATGCAGTGGTGAAGGCTACCCAAAAAGAATTGGATTAAAATATGAATTTTTGAATGTTATAAAAATGCTAGAGTAAATTTCGCGCAAGGGAAAAAGTCGTTAGTGGAGCATAATTCTAGGGGTAATGGTTATGATTCGAATGTGGTAACTAAATTAAGTCGAATAAGTGACGAGCGTAATCGAGTGGTGACATGAACCTATAGTGGAGCTAGAGTGTCATAAGACGAAGTCGTTAAGTTAATTTCGTACCTCCCTAAAACCCCGTAATTAAAGAGATATTGTTAAGGTACTAACGAGCGGTTATTGCTTATGTATAGATCGTTCCACTCCGCACGCTCGACCACCCCAACCAAACCAAGGCAAGTTTACTTTTCAAAACTTATACATGTACAAGGACTTTCACTGTTGTGTTTGTAGTTTTCAATTATATCAAATGTTATGTTTATCAAAGTATTGATGCAATTGAGATTGTACAAGTACATATATGTTTGTACCCCTTGAACTTAGATGAAATATTTTCTTCGGACAACGACTCTAGCAATAGAGGTCGTAGCGGTCCGTATATACTATTGACCGGGGAGCGGTATATTATTATATCGTATCTAGATTGCGAAAACCCGAAGGGTCATTCGGGGAGTATCGTATACTCAAGTAATTATGTTCATATCTTCGTAAATACTCGAAACCGTATCTTGGATTAAAAGTTTATTTTATCGAATAATTATTTTATTAATTATTAATATTAAATCTTAAAATATTATTTATTAATTATTGTTCATTGTTTTAAAGCTGAAGTCAATCCAAGATACATTTAATACTTTCAAACTCGAACTCTTTTGAACTCAAAACATTTTCGAAAACCCCCGGTCAGGTTCTGCTTCTTGTATGATTTCAAGAATCATCGGTCGACTGATGTCAGACCTCAATTACTCGGTTTTCAATCAAAATCAAGTTTTCAAAAGAAAAAGAAAAAGGGACTCTGGCAGGTGTGGGAACCGTTGACGAACGATTCCCGGGATGTGTAAGCGGCCGTGAGCCAGGCGGTCCATCAATTATTATTCCGGCCCAGGTGTTGCCGAAGGATGATTACGGATGTAGTTTTCATCGAGGATGATTACGGATGTAGTTTTCACCCGGGGATAGTTACGGATGTAGTTTCTATCCTTCTACCGGTAGAGAAGACCCGCGGATTATTGGACTTGGATGTGGCGACTGATCATCGTCAATCCTTGTCAGGTTTTTATGTTTTCTTCCAGTCACATCCTCCACTTTGGAAAAATACTCAAACACTGCTTCTTGGGCCTAAGTGCCAAGTTACCGATAGTGTGGTTTTTTATAAGAAAAATATTGACATCGTGCAGTATCTAGAACTGCAAGATTTTCCATAAAGATTGGCACGTGTTAGTGCACTCTTGCAATTGTTTCAAAGAATGAAATGTTTTTGTATGAGAAACCTTCTAAACTAATGGAAGGAAAGAGGTTTGCAATGATGTGTTCCCGGTACAGTATGTTAACCGTGGAGTGTTTTGCCGAAAATGATATACTCATATGTATATATTTTCAAACTTGTGATATATTGAAATAGGAACCTTATAAAGGGTTCATATGTTATTCTTAAAGCTCCTTAGTGAGTACAGATGTTTTATTCAAACTCGGACATATATACTGTCCAATTAGGATTTGAAATCTGAGATATATACCCATATAGTTGGGAATGTTTTCGAAATAAACCACGTTATTATTTTTCAAAATGGTGAACTTGCTGAGCGTTTTGTAGCTCATTCTTGCTTTATAAAAAACTTTTCAGAAAGAGAAGAATTTGGTCGGTTAACTCCGCAGCAGCAGAAGAGGAGTAGAAGATTTACCCCGGGGATGATTTAGTTCCTGGTAAATACTATAGAGTAAGTCTGATAGGCTTTCAACTGTAATAGTAAGACTTGTCCTCAAGTGTAGTTGTATAAGTGGAATTGCGTAAGACTCTGATTTATACAAATGAATTGTAATATTTAGTTGCACTTTTGATTATCGTTTCTGAGGCTCTAACTTGTTTGTGTGTAAGATTGAGGTCTGGATGGATGTATTGTTGAGTTGTAAAGTTAATACAGGTATGATATGGTTGGATGATGGCATGACGACCTGAATCTCTGACCTCAGATTTGGGGGTGTCACAGCCTACAAGTAAAGCAAGTTAATGAGGGCATTTTCATAAGTCAAACAAAATATATTTATGATCTCTTAAAGAAATTTGACTTAATGGATTGTACCTCTGCAAAAACACCTATGACCACTGCAACTAAGCTTGAGTTGAATACTAAGGAAAAGTCTGTGGACATCTCAAGCTATAGAGGCATGGTAGGTTCACTTCTATACCTAACAGCTAGTAGACCTGATATAATGTTTTCTACTTGTCTTTGTGCTAGATTTCAAGCTGACCCTAGAGAGTCTCACTTGATAGCTATTAAGAGAATTTTCAGGTATCTCAAGGGAACACCAAACCTTGGCATTTGGTACCCAAGAGAATCTGGTTTTGATCTAACTGGTTATTCAGATGTAGATTATGCAGGTTGCAGAGTCGATAGGAAAAGTACTACAGGTTCCTGTCAATTTCTAGAAAACAGGCTTGTTTCATGGTTCGGTAAGAAACAGAACTCAGTCTCCACTTCTACTGCTGAAGCTGAGTACATTGCTGCTGGAAGCTGTTGTGCACAGATTCTATGGATGAGAAATCAACTTATTGACTATGGTCTAAAAGTTGAGAAGATTCCAATTTTCTTTGACAACACAAGTGCTATTGCCATCACAGGGAATCCAGTGCAACACTCGAGAACCAAGCATATTGAAATCAAATACCACTTCATTAGAGAACATGTGATGAATGATACAGTAGAAATGCACTTTGTGCCAAGTGAAATGGAGCTTGCAGATATCTTCACCAAGCCTCTTGATGAATCCACATTCACAAGATTGGTTGGTGAACTAGGTATGCTAACTTGTCATAATTCCTAGTGATATTTGATTTTACTACATTGCAGCTAGAAATGTGTTTTGATTTACTTGAGAATTAAAAACTCTCAGAAAAATTTTCTTCAGAAATTTTGTCCAAGGCAAAATTATCTTATCAACGGATATCCTTTTACCCGTTGATAGCATAAACACATTCCTAGATTTTCGTATATCAACGGATAACAGGTTATCCATGTCATCAACGGATAAACTGTTTCTCAACCGTTCATTTCATATCCGTTGATATACATATTTTCTTTTAAATATAACCGTTGGTAAACGTGTATCTATATAGGACTGGTTATATTTATTTTCTTTTATTATTTGACAGTTACTTTTGACCAATGGGTAATTACTTTTAATTATTTCATTTTCAATTCTTGAAAAGTATAAAAGGCTGTCTTGTGCTCTCACATCTCACTTTTATCGACTTTCAAGATTCTCATAAGTAAACTGCATCTTCTTCACAAAAACTCTCTGCAACAAAAGTTCAAACACTTCAATGGCGCATATTGTTAAGATGATGTCTTCAACTGGGTTCACCTATGAGAAGAACAATTTCGCGGCCTATGTCGATACAGTGAATGCCCCAGAAGCTTATCACACCATGATGAATTTTGTGAAGAACTGTAAACTTTCGTATGCTATGACTGCCACCACTCCTCTAATCCACGAGGTAATTGAAGAGGTGTGGGCATCTGCTGAGTTCAATGGCACAGACGGTACAATTGCTTTTTCCTTAAAGGGTATAAACTATGTAGTTAACTCTGATGTGATAACTGCTTGTTTAAAATTGCCTGAGAATAACTGTCTGAAAGTACCCAGTGATGCTGAAATAGTTGCCATGCTTAATTCAATAAATTATGCCCTTAGTACTGATAATTTAAGGAAAATTGTTAGGAAATGGATGGTTAAAGAATGGAGTTATTTTTATGATGCCTTCATTAAAACTTTTTCAGGCAAAATTAGTAATTTTGATGCTGTTACCCATTCCATGCTAGTTATGTTGTGTATGCTTCTGACTGATAAATTCTAAAACTTTGGCACACTAGTCATGTATGAGATAGCAGCAAAATTAGGTAAAAAGGAAACTAGGAGCAAGAATATCTATTTTGCTAGATTTTTTATGCTCTTAGCACTGCATGTATCTGAGAATGAGCTATCCATTGCTAACCCGGATAGCAAGTTCACATGTTTTGTTCAGGAGAAGAGAGTCTTAAGTGATTTAATTCGAATGAACTCCAATGCAGAAGTACAATTGGTATATCTACCAATTGTTCAGGTAACTCTTTCTAACCTTGAAACTCCTATCTCTAACCCCCAAATTTCTTTGCCTTCCACAGTCACAATGGAGTCTGTAGTAGTGACCAAATAGGCTCCTACCCAAGTGACTAAAACAAAAGTTTCCAAACCAAAATCTAAAAGACAAACCTCAGGTGCTTCTCAAAAAGCACCTGTTGCAAAAAATACCCCAACTCTTGAGGGGAGTGTGAAGGAGGTAGTGAGTGGTGAGGGACAGGGTGCAAGCCCTAAGAATAAGGTAGGTGAGGAAAGTGCACCAAATAGCCAAGCCCAAGTTACATCCTCTCAACAGGGTGTGACTACTAGTTCTACAGCAACTCTGCACAAAAGGGTAAGGGACACTAGCCCTCTCTCAAAAACCTATGAAAGAAGAGTAAAATCTAAAACCATAGGGGAAGCACAGGGTGCACATACAGTACAGCAAACTGTACCTTCTCAAATTCAGTTTGATGTGACTTCAATAAATGTGGAGTCACAGCCCCTTGATCTTAACCTTCAAATCGATACACATTACAATCCACCATCACCAACTCCATCTCTGGATGTGGATATGATATCTACATCAATTCCTGATTCTCCATATTTAAGATTCTTGGAGAAGCCCCACTCTGCAATTGGTGGTCATCATCTTTTAGATGATTTGTTGGGCCATCAATCTTCCATTCCTGAATTCACAACAACATTTGTGGCCTCATCTTTAAAATCAATCTCCACAGATTCAGTGTTGGTTTTCACTTCAACGGATACTATCATTCCTTCATCAACGGATATCCTTCATCCGTTGATAAGTGTTTCTCCATCAACGGATGCGCCTATGTCTAGCCATCCGTTGATAGCTATAACTACTCCATCAACGGATATCCCATATCCGTTGATAACTCACTCTACCACTGCTATATCTGACATTCCTGGGTCAAGTGTGGAGGAGTTCTCAGTAGTTGAAACACTTTTAGGATTGAGGGAAGGGAGTGAGAGGCTGCCTTGTGAGCAGGCAAATAATGAGAGGCTGACCATTTCTTCAGGTCAGGCAAAAGGAGAGCAAGAGAGTTCCACCTTAGTAGGTGAAGGTGAGGGTGTGAGAGGTATGAGCCAGGGGGAGCCCCTGATGCAAGAAAAGAGAGATGAGAGGAGAGAAAGGACTACAGGAGAAATAAGGCAGGAAGATCCAGCCATTGCAAGTGAGTTAATGGAGGTTAATGAAGCTTCTAAAGAGATGGAATTTCGACAAGAATATCAGTCAATCATTGACTCCATCTCTTTGGATCCTGAAACCTTTACTCATCCTGTTTCTGCCTATCAAGTCATGGCACAACAGGGCAATGTGGAGGCAGAGGAGGAAATGGACCTAGTGCACACCTCACAATCTCTACAAAGAGCAAAGGAAGCTTTGACAACTCTACCTTCAGATGCTGACAGTGAAGAGTTTGGCAGTGATGACAGTGACAGCACAGTAAATGATGAAGAAGTCAATGTGGCAGATATTCCAGAATGGCTATTTTCTACTGCCACTGTGGCTGGTGACTTCAATGTGGAGATTATGAAGCAATATCAATCTGCTGGGGCTGAGCACCAAAATGCAGATCCACAGAGGAAGGCTGTCCTTCAACAAATAATGGACTCCCTGAAACTTCACAAGATGCACATGGTTATTCAAAGAACACAACAAAAGGAGGTCCAAACTGCAATTAGAGAAATGAAAGTGGAACTAGATGCCAGGATTGAGGCACTAGCCCCTACTACCACTCAGAAGGTGCTGACTAGCAAACTATTGAAGGAAGATAGCCTGTCCAAATCTGTTCAGCATCTCTCCTCCAGAGTGGATAGTATGGAATCTCAAATGCAGACACTCATTGCCAATCAAGCCAAACACACTGAGCTACTTGAAAGGCTACTTGCAGCCTCACCTCCAGCCCTTGATGCTAACAAAAAGGGGGAGAAAAAGGTAGAAGAGGTTGCAGCTACTTCAAATTCCAGCTTCCAGTAGCAAGATAGCACAAATTGAGGGGGAGCAACAGCCAATTATAGTGGTCAATCCAAAAGAGTTTACTATAGAGGCTTCCCCTGTGAAGAAATAAAAGGCTTTGCTTGTAATTCCTAACTTATCAAAAATCTCAGAAGATGAGAGGCAAGCCAGAATTAAAGAATTAGAGAAGATCAACAAAGAGGCAAATGAAAGAATGATGAGAACAGAAAGGATGATCAATGAATCAATTGTATCAACTCCATTCTCTACTCAGTCCTCTGCTCCAACAATATCAACTACAATTCTGAAGGTGCTCACTCCAGAGATTGTGGCTCCCACATTTTATGATGCTGAACCTTCCTTTGTCAAAGAATTTGAACCCTGCATAAAAACCAGAGCTTATTCACCACCTAAAGCAAATGGGAAGAACAAGTTACAATTGGACTTTCCATTTCCCAATGATGATGATGAGAAGCTGATGGGAAAGACAATCAAAGAGTTCAAGGAAAAGACAAATAAGAGTGTAAGAGATTGGATGGCTGTAATAATAAGGAATGGAAAAGTATTAAATATATCCAACAACCATCCTAGATTTGTTGAAGCAAAAAGAGAGGAGGCCTCCAGACTTCTCAGGGAAGCTCATCCAAGTGAAGAAAATCAATATGAAAACTCAGATGAGAAGCAAGCCAGGCTGGCTCAGCAGTTATTGGATGAGGTAGAGGATGAAATGAGGGAACCTGAGGAAGTCCCCAAATCCAAACCTAAAAGGAAAGTGAAATCAGTCCCCAAACCCAAACCTAAAAGGAGAGTGAAATCAAAGGCAAGGAGGCCTGTCTCTCCAGAAATTGAAAGCAAGGAAACAGTTGGCTCATCACAACCTATTTCTGCAAAAGTATTCAACCCAGCTGTGAATTTCCATGGTGACCCTATAATACCTAAAGAGGAACCAATGAATCTTGACTCCATTGAGGTTCCTTCATTCTTGCTGAAGCCTCAACAGAAGAAAAGGATACCAAGGAAGCAACCTTCAAAGGAACCAATTCAAGTTGCTAGGATACCTGCTATTGTCAAGCAGCCAATCTTTGAAAACAAGGATGATTTTATCTATCAGGAAGATATTGAAGAATACTCTGGCATGAATTTGTATCTGGATGAATTGTCAGAAGTAAGAGGAATTGACAAATATAAACATTTGCCTGAGAGATTGGTCTTTGTATACAAGGGAGGAAAGGAAAGGACATGGCCACTACAGATGGTTCTTGGAGAAAATTATCTGACATTAACCAAGGTGTTCTCTGCAATTAAGAGATACACAGAGTTCTCCAAGATAGCAAAAGGGGAGATACTGGACAAAATAGAACAGATAAGGAGAGAATGGAACTCACCATCAAGTCTACCAAGGAAGATGAAGATCCCATACAATGGACAGAAAATCCACCTTCAACCCTTCTGGATGATGGAGTTCAGGGATGAAGATGGTAACAGGAGATTCTTCAGGTTAGAAGACCAACTATCAAAGGCTAGTTCTCAATACCTGAGATGGTTACAACAAAAGCTAAATCCAAAGGTTGATGAGGAAGATGCCTTATATAGGCAACTCCAAATGCAGATTGAGTCCAACTCTGCCAAAGAAGGAAAATCAAGGGTGATGCCAACAAGAGAGATGAAACAGTTTTAATCTGCTCAGTCTAGAGGAGAACTTCTCTGTAAATTTCTCAAACTTTCAGTTTTTAATTTTTGTAGCTTAATACAATTTTTGCATTGTTCTATATATATATCTTTAGGAATGTTTTGTTATCATCAAGGTCCTGAATTTATGCTTTATTGTCATCAAGTATAAATTGGGGGAGATTGTTAGGAATATGTTGTACTTGATGATAACTTCACAATCAATCAAATTGTATAAGGTTTTGTAGCTGTCAACGGATGAGGATTTATAACTCTATCCGTTGACAGGTAGCTCATCAACGGATGAGGTTTTGTAGCATACTGCAGTATCTCTATGTTATCAGTTGATAGTGTTTTTATCCACAGTCATGTTGACCATCAATGGATAGGCAGAATAGGGTAGCCAATTGTAAATAAGCTATGCTATGTAATTCTGTCTAAGTGAAAGTGCATCAACGGATGAATACAGAACTCTATCAACGGATACAACTCAAATCCACTCTATCAACGGATACAGCTCAAATCTCAATATCAACGGATACAGCTCAATATATCATCAACGGATGTCAGAGTACAATGTCAACGGATAATCATTGACACTTACTTCTATGCTAAGCTGGGGATTAGCAGTTGATAAGGACAGGTTTGACTGACAGATCACATGGGTTGATAATAGATACAAAAAGCAGTATGGCAGCCATACTTTGGAAACACAGAAGAAAGAAGCATTCCGTTTACACTATGAATACAAGAAAGGTGCAGGAGACATGTCTGTTTACAAGGACAACCTTTCGGCTACATGTGTATTTGGAGTGTAGTAGCAAGTCAACTTGAATTAGATTAATATTATCTTATTCCTGTAGTACTTGTAAACTTGGGATTTATAACCAAGTGCAGCAACTCTTTAGAAGCCAAGAAAACAGATACATTTGCTTAGTGTTTTATTGAATATCCTTAGAAAGCAAAGAGTTGTAAACCAGAAGTTGTATACTTTTGTATCACAGAGTTTTCTTCGAATAAAAGCTTCAGGTGGTGCATTTAACCACCTGATTTTTATGTGTTTGTGCATTAATCTTTTTCAGCAATTATCTAAGTATAGATTTCTGGAGTTCTTATCAGAAATTTATAAATATCAAGAATTTTATTCAACCCCCCCCTTCTACAATTATACAAGTGTGTAATCTGGGAATAACACCAGTGTTGTAGGACTTCTCCAAACTGTTCCCATAAACCATGGGACTTTGTCAAACCATGCCCATAAACTATGGGGCTTTTCCCAAGTGAACCTATAATCCATATGATGCAGATGATCTTATATGCGTACCCCAGGAGGGACCAAGGTAA
Organism: Saposhnikovia divaricata; assembly: GCA_036435485.1. NCBI lineage: Eukaryota > Viridiplantae > Streptophyta > Magnoliopsida > Apiales > Apiaceae > Saposhnikovia > Saposhnikovia divaricata. Next base: position 56,173,067 of record CM071597.1, on the reverse strand, counting down.
GGTTATAGAAACCTCCTAAATTGTAACTATGTCTTTCGAAGTTGTTACGTTATGAGGCATATAGTATGCCTAAGTACCTATCAGCTAGCAAGTTTGAAAATAATTTTAAAACTCATGCATAATGTAAGTAAATATATGTCATGATGACCCTTTATGTATAAATCCATGCAAGTGTGAAATCATGTGATACGCACATCCAGATGAACATGAATTAATATGTGATAGAAGATAATGATCCATTTGAAAAGATGAACTTCGCAATGAAGTTTTTGGCTAGATGCTATATAAATTTCCTTGTATGCATAGAAAACATGTGTGATAGAGAATATGTAAAAGAATGAAAGTAGAACTTATCTTTTCTTTTAGCACGTCAATCCAAGTCAAGGTTCAACCATTGAACCCATAAGGTTGGGGCTGCCACCCTTTGAGCTTAAGATGAGGACCTCATTCCATTATGTAAGCCCTTCCATGGTGAGATGTTGAATTACCCCCCGAGGACTATATTTCCTTCCCGCACGATATGTAAGTCTTCCTCCGCTTGAATCCTTGAATCTTTGTTCGTGCGTATGCCATGTGTAAAGTAGATTGCTTAGGTGTACGTTCAAGCCATAGCGGTTTACCCTGTTGTACCCTTGAATGTTTTATAAACATCGAGGCTTCACGCAATAACCTTAGTTCGTTCACATGGCGTGTATGATAAGGGGACACCACTACCAGTCAAGGGTTCACGTGAGCCTGACCACACTACCTATGAAGGGTTTACGTGGGCGTAAGATTGATAGGACCTTTGCTCACCTAGGGTACCCAGAGTCAATGCGAACCTGGAAAGATGGTTCCACTACCTATTGAAGGTTCATGTGGACCTAGCCAAACTGCCTGTTGAGGGATTACGTGGGCTTGAAGCTGATATGAGCATTGTTGAGGGTTCACGTGGGTCAGACCACACTACCTGTTGAGGGTTCCATGCATGAGAAATCCAATCCATGAAATCCAATCCAAATCCAATCCAATTCCAAATCCAAATCCAATCCAAATCCAGATCCAATCCAAGTCCAAACCCAATCCAATCCAGATCCAATCCATATTCCCCGGGGAAGCTCGTACCTAAGAGGTTCGTACCTAAAAGGTTTCCACCTAGCAGGTCTATACACCCACAACCCCTAGAGTCCTTTGGTATAACCTATCTAATAGTAATGAACTAGGTTCACGTAAACAATAACACATGAATACACAAAGAAGACGTGCGAACATAAGACATGAAGCACATAAGTACACATAGCACACAAAGCATATAAGTACACATAGTCATTCACAGCAGTTAAGCAAATAAAGGCAAAGATAAAGTGATCATAGTTTTAATCAAGTCAGAAAAATTATTTCACAGATAAGCGCTCATGCCTTACCCTCGGGCTTCTACTAATATAAGCTAGAACCTCTTACCGACTGAACCCCTAATCCTAGACCGGTCTACGGGATCAGACCTAGAGTGCATGAAGAATTCCAATTAACGAGGTTCCATCCTCAGAGATTCCCTCAATGAGGTTCCATCCTAGGAGTTTCCCTCAACCAGGTTCCATCCTCGGAGATTCCCTCAACGAGGTTCCATATGATTTCCTCACAATGCTAATTTCCTTAGCATTCTAATATCCTTGAGTTGGACTTCACTCACCCAGTTTCCCTGGGGTCGTGGCGAAGCTTTTTGCCAATCCCATGTGATTTCCTCACACCGCTAAAATCCTTAGCGTTCCAATTTCCAAGAGTTGGACTTCACTCACCCAGTTTCCCTGGGGTCGTGGCGAATCCATTTGCCAATTTGTACGTAGCTTCCACAGCTGTACATAAATCACATAACGGGGTTGGTTATCCACCAACGTGATTACATAAAAGTTTATCGACGTTACGCCTTCTCAGGGTTCAAACGAGTGAACCTGTAATAACCCTAACTTTAGAAAGGCTACATTGCCCAAATGAATAGTGATCTTGAGGAATCCAGGGAAATGGTGTGTAGGTACTCTATATTAGAGATGGAAAATGAACAAACAGAAACCATATTAGTGATATACTATGAAAATAAGTGACTCGAAATGACGATGGATTTCAGAAATTCCTGAATTATGATTTTGAGGATTTTGAGCTCGAACGAACTTCTATATTTTGGATAATAAGGAGTATAGAAATATTAAAGGAATTATATATTGAGGGATTAGTGAATTTAGATTAAACCAAGGGATTATTAAGTTAAGAGAATACCAAAGGAAATTGGATTCGTAAATGATTTCGAAAACCACTGAGATAATGAGGTATACTCGAAACGAACCACGATTAGACGAGTATGGAAACCAAGCAACCAAGATTTGTAATCTAACAAGGATGCATACCACATTATGATTATCCAAGATTAGTAGCATAATACTTAGAAAAACAAGAAATGAGAATATTAGGTCATCTTAATGACACCATTAGTGATGTCACACTCCACTAACTCAAATTAAGGGTAAATTAGTCAAATTGCCTAGGAAAATATCAACCAAAGCTTCCAAGACAATCTAGAATACAAGATTAAACAAGATAATTATCAAGAAACACAAAAATCTCTCTCCCCCATCCATACTACTACATTCGGCCAAAGAGGAAAAAAAAGGAGAAAAAGAAAGAAAGAAATTTCAAAACCCTAGCTCTCTTCAATATTAAATCAAGGGATAAATCATGGGTGTTCTTGGAGGTTAGGAAGGATCATATACAAAGTTTCATAGCAAACCAACATCATTTACCAAGGTAATAAAATCATTCAAGTTACTAGAGAAAAGGATGAATAGTGTTTTCTAAGTGTTAACTTGTTTTTATGGTTTCCTTTAGTGGATTCAAGCTATTGTAAGGTTGTTAAGGATTACCAAGGCTTGTTAAGTGTTGTTAGAGCTTCAAGAAGGTATAACTACTCTTGCCCTCTTTGTATTTATGGTGGAAATTAAGTTGGTTAGTACTTAATTGGTGTTAATGTTTAGTTTATAATGAGTATGTGTTATAAATGGTATGTTTTGATGTGGAAATTGTGTTGTGGACTTGTAACCATGGCTGGTAATGAAGACCACATGGTGTAGGTGATGATTATTGTGTTTGATAATTGATTTGGAGGAGTTGGATTTATGGAAAGTATGAAAATATAGCCGTTATAATGCCCGATTTTCGTTAGGAAGAAATCTGCCCTGTTTTGTGACCCCTGCATCCGTACGATTCCCTACTGCCTAGGTTACCAATTGACCATGTAATGATAGAGCTTAGTTCACAGATCGTTTTGATATAAGGTACGTTAAAATCTGATGAATGGTTTAGGAGAAAAGTCAGTTTTAGGGAAAGCGGTTAAAAAACCGAGAAAACGTAGTTGTGTCAACTTTGAAGCAATGACTACCATACTTAAACATTTTTAAAAATTATTAAACTTTTGGATAGTGTAGTAAGGTAGTCAAAGAGTTGTTACCAGTTGACCTTGTGGTAAAATTCGAAATCCATATTTTCTGAGAATTTTTACAGTTAAGTGTGATCGTTAGGGGAAATGATGAAAACCCCTGAAACTTCGATTAAGGTTTTAAATGGCTAAGTTCTTGAACCTTTGGGGTAATAGGAATACGTTAAACATATATTAAAGTTTCAAAGGTAATGTTATACAAGAGTGTAGTGAGTAAGAGAAGTGGTATTCTAACGACAGTCCTTTTGTGTTTATAGAAACTCCGGAAGAGGGACGAGCCATACCGTCAGGATACCGAAACCGAGGCAAGATTTCTTCTATCCCTACTTGTAAAACTACTTATCTTCACAAAGAAACTTGATTTCATGGAATATATATGTTATTCTATGTTTGCTATATTGCTAAGAATTATTTTCCTGATATTGGAATTGAAGAGAAATGGATAAATTATGGAATATGAATGTGGATATGATTATGAATGGAGCGAATATGCTTTATGGTAAAGAGAGGTGAAAGAGAATGGTATCAGTTGTTATCTAGGGTTATATGGTTTATAATACTATATTAAATATATTCTTTTTGAGTATCAGTAGTTTAATAAATATTATTTGATTATCATTTATTACTCTTAGAATGGACGGAATATTTTATGAATATAAAAGTATATTTGATTCCTGAATATGAAAGAGATGTCTGGATCATAATCAAAGCATTATGATATATATATATATATATATATATATATATATATATATATATATATATATATTATAGAAGTAATGTGCGAGAATGGAAATGATATGAGTGAATGATATTTTGAAAAGGGATTAATGATGTGACAAAAAGGGGGATTGCAACAGGCTTGCGTAAGTGGCTGTGTCAGGGCTGTGTGCGACACAGTCCAGCATTTATTATTTTATTACGGCACGAAGATGCCAAGGGAGGATGTTAGCAGTTGGCCTTCCTCCAGGGATGATCTTCATTCCTTCTACCGGTAGTAAAAAGAGAGCAGGTACGATTAGGCGACTGATCATCGTCCTAACGTATCAGGCGACAACAGATATCCCTAATGTTTTTGAAAAGAAAGTGTAGATAATGGTTTTCAGATTTCTATACTGAAAACAGAATAATGATATGAGATGAGGGAATTATGGTTACAGATGAAGAAAAACTGATATAATATTAATTTAGATTTCTTTCCTATAATAGTAAGTGGATGATGTATTATTAAATAAGAGCTTTATTCTTCCTTAAGGGTTTTAATTGTTTTCTGCTATTGTATACGCATATACATATATGTATACCTGTTCACATTTTAAATTCTAGTTTAAAGCATTATCTTGCTGAGCTATTATAGCTCACTCTTGCTACTTATGTATATAGCAGCTAGGTCCCATGCCGATACTACGTTCTACACCCCGCAAGAGGGTAAGGGAAAGGCGACCTTTTGAGCGAGTGCTGGCGACCATCCCCGAGGTAGTGACAAGCGAAGGGGCTTAGTAGATTTATGTAAATTAAGTGTGTAAGTTTGTAATAAACTTTAGTTGTTGAAGTGCTTCCTGTAGAAGCTTTGATCAACAATGTACTTAGTAATTCTGGGCTTGTAATAACTGTTAACTTTAAACTTTTAAATATTGTGGATGTTGTTCTATGAGCATATGACTGGTGTGTGTATGTGTATTAGTGTGGGGTCAATTGCATAAGTATTAAAAAAAGACTAAAGAGATATTGATATTGATCGGAAATTGGACCGTGATGACCTGGATCCTTGACCCCGGATCTAGGGGCGTCACAGATGGTATCAGAGCTAAGAGTCATATTGCTCAAGAACAAAAGTAATAATAATAAATGTATCAGTTATAATATAAATTGTGAACTTCCATCAAGTTCAGGGGTGGTATATCGCAGGTAGTATTTACTTTAAGCATATATTATAATTTTATAGACTGTTACTAATAGAATTTTATGTTTTATTATAGGGAGCGGAGATGGGTGAGCCGAGTCAGGACCCCCAGTGGATAGGGATGTCAGAGCAGGAGTTATTAGATCTTCAGCTGGCCGGGGTAGAGGTCCCCGAGTATGCAGTTGAGGACCTCAGGGAGAGACGCCGGGCGGCGGCTAGAGAGAGATTAGAGAGAGAGGAGGCAGAGGAGCAGAGACGGAGAGATGCTGTGGCCATAGTGCCATATATGGGTAGACCTTCTACAGGATCTGATGAGGCAGGTCCTTCCAGAGTGAGATGGGAGATTCCGGAGGAGGAGGGGCCGTTACGTAAGAGGCCTAGATTGTCAGTTATAGCTGAGGAGGAGGAGGAGATTGAGTGGACTGATATCCATATGATACCTACCCCTGTCCTACCTGTCCCTGTGCCATCACTAGTTCCATCTCCTCTACCGAGCCCCGATCCTTTAGAGGACCCAGCAGAGCCGTTCACTCCACCGGGACACTTTATCTTTGCAGAGGATGAGTTGGAGGAGGACCCATCTGAGGATGCGGAGACAGAGTCCATTCCTCCCTCCCCACCATTTGCACCTCCACCACCTCCACCTGTTCAGGCACCTACCCCAGCTGCTGTGCCCCCTCAGGAGGCACCCTTACCGACAGGTGACTCTCTACCAGCCATTTTGTTGACGGAGTACTTTGCCCTACAGGGTCAGTTGGAGGAGTCCCGTAGGATGATAGATACTCTTTTACAGAGATCGGACAGAGGGAGGGGAGGTACTATTCCCGATGGTTTGTCTTTGGGCTTAGTTAGTATTGAGTTGCGAGCACTCGGTGATATTAGGAGGTTGTTGGCAGATAGAGGGGACCCAGCATGGAGAGCTCAGATAGTAGACACAGTCACCTCTATGGTAGTGCAGATCAGGGATGTTGTCAGAGCGGCGTTACCGTGATTCGGGGTAGTAGTTTTGGTCACTAATCAGACTAGTCATCTCGTTGATGTCATTTTGGGGATTAGTTTAGGTGTTCACTGTCTTAATCCCAGTCTGATTAGAGGACGGCTAGTAGTACTTTTGTTATAGCATATTAGTATGTACAGTTATGTTTTCGGGTTTTGAACCTTGTACTCTATGGTGTATAATATTAGTAGTAAGAGACGATGTACCCAAGTTGTAAAATATTTATGTAAATTAATGAAGTTTGTGAATTTCTATCTAAATTTTTGTTGCATTTTTATAATAAATGTTGAGACTCAAAAATATATTGATGTATAAAAGGTGATTGACTTAATGAAAAGGCTATCGTGTTAAGGGCAATACACTTACCTACTAAAGTTATGATATAACTAGATGCAAATCGCGTGATAAAGATATTATGATGTGCAAATGAGTTAATTAATGATATAATTGTGTATATAGAAATGATGTATATTGTAACCCAAATTCGGGTAATCAATAAGGACTATTGTTATGTACAGAACTATGCCGCCTAGACGTGATAGTAGAGCGAATGCAAGGGAAAATGAGAGAGACGAAAGAAGTCGAAATATAGAAGGTACTAGACTGAACGAAAATGCTCATAATGAAGAAAATCATGAAGAAGGAGAAGAGGAATCAACTGGCCAACAAAGGAATCCGGGAGGTGATCCCTTTACCCAATTCATGGACTTATTAAGGCAGAATTTGGCTAATCCATAGAATCCCCAACAACCACCTGTTCTCCCCAATCAGGCAGCTAATTCCTTTCGTGCCTTTAAGTCATTAAAGCCCCCAGAATTTGAGGGAACCACTAACCCAGTAGTAGCCAGGGCATGGCTAAAAGAAATGGAGAAAGCTTTCGAAATACTAAGGATAGAGGAAGATCAGAAAACAGTCTTTGCAGCCTATCTCTTAAAGGGAGAGGCAAATTACTGGTGGGAGGCAAAGAAGAACCTAGAAGAAGCGGGAGTGATAACCTGGGAGCGTTTCACTAGGGTGTTCCTAGAAAAGTATTCTCCTAGGTACTTAGAAAACCAAATGGAATTAAAGTTTCTGGAGTTAAAATAGGATAACCTAACAGTGGCATAGTATGAAACTAAATTTACAGAACTGTCGAGGTTTGTTCCCGAGTTTGTGCGTACTGAAGAACAACGAGCGAAAAGGTTTCAACAAGGATTGAAACCCTGGTTACGAACGAGACTGGCCCCATTTGAGTTGACTGATTATGCTGCAGTGGTTCAAAAGGCATCAATTATAGAGGCCGAGAGTGAGCAGGCTCAAATAGGTCGAGAGAATAAGAAAAGAAGATTAGAGGGCCCAAAAGGAGGTTCAAGTGAGGGAAGCTACTTTAACAAAGGAGGTAGAGGACAAAAATCTCAATTTGTGGGAAAGTCGGGGGGTAACAAGACTACAAGTGAAACGGTAAATCAGGGTGGTAAATCTTCAGGAACATTTCAGTCCAATCAATCACGACCACCATTACCAGATTGTGACACGTGTGGTAAGAAGCATATAGGAGTCTGTAGAGTGCTGGGAGTAACTTGTTTTAAATGTGGACAAAAAGGACACTACCTTAACCAGTGCCCATCAACTGATACAAACCCTAAAAGAGATGTTAAGTGTTACCAGTGTGGGAAATTAGGACACATTGCTAGAGATTGCCGTTCAGGTGGGTCATACGCGCCAGGACAGAGTGGGGCTGCTTCAAATAGGCCTACTGCTAGAGTGTACAACATGACCTTAGGGGAAGCGTTGACGAAACCAGATGCGGATACAGGTACTTGTTTTTCGATTTAAATTTGTGTGTAAGTCTTTGGTTAAGGATCGACTTAATCAATTAATGTAATAAATAAGTTAACAATATAGATAAGGAAAATCAGTATCTGTTAAGGGCTAGAAAACGTTATGATAAGAAAAGTAGGAGTGTTTTGGGAAAACGCAAGCTCGTGGAGACGAACAGGAAATATATATTATAGGTAGTATTTTCTTACAATTGTTTTAAAGAATATTATTAGAGCTAATTTTCTGGAAAATTTAACGGAGAGGAGCTATAGGAATATTGAGGAGTTAATATTTATGTCATGATAGAGATCAGAAGATGGTCAAACCATAAGTGAGATACACTACCATTCAGGAAAGGCCAATGTGGTGGCGGATATCTTCGTCGAAAGTGGAAGGAGAGACGAGATAACATGGAATGACTGGAAACAGGAGGAGATTTGTGAGGAAAAGACAGTAAAAAGGACTGCTATTGATAAACTAAATGGCATGTTGATGAATGACAAGGAAGTTATGTTGGTGTATTTCTGCGCAAACAAGATAGAAATATTACGAAAGGAAAAGGATAGAAGAAATAGGGTGGAAGTTAGAAGGTGTGAATGAGAAAGATACCCATGGACATTTTCAACATGATTCCGGGACGGAATCCTTTTAAGGGGGGAAGACTGTAATAACCCTAACTTTAGAAAGGCTACATTGCCCAAATGAATAGTGATCTTGAGGAATCCAGGGAAATGGTGTGTAGGTACTCTATATTAGAGATGGAAAATGAACAAACAGAAACCATATTAGTGATATACTATGAAAATAAGTGACTCGAAATGACGATGGATTTCAGAAATTCCTGAATTATGATTTTGAGGATTTTGAGCTCGAACGAACTTCTATATTTTGGATAATAAGGAGTATAGAAATATTAAAGGAATTATATATTGAGGGATTAGTGAATTTAGATTAAACCAAGGGATTATTAAGTTAAGAGAATACCAAAGGAAATTGGATTCGTAAATGATTTCGAAAACCACTGAGATAATGAGGTATACTCGAAACGAACCACGATTAGACGAGTATGGAAACCAAGCAACCAAGATTTGTAATCTAACAAGGGTGCATACCACATTATGATTATCCAAGATTAGTAGCATAATACTTAGAAAAACAAGAAATGAGAATATTAGGTCATCTTAATGACACCATTAGTGATGTCACACTCCACTAACTCAAATTAAGGGTAAATTAGTCAAATTGCCTAGGAAAATATCAACCAAAGCTTCCAAGACAATCTAGAATACAAGATTAAACAAGATAATTATCAAGAAACACAAAAATCTCTCTCGCCCATCCATACTACTACATTCGGCCAAATAGGAAAAAAAAGGAGAAAAAGAAAGAAAGAAATTTCAAAACCCTAGCTCTCTTCAATATTAAATCAAGGGATAAATCATGGGTGTTCTTGGAGGTTAGTAAGGATCATATACAAAGTTTCATAGCAAACCAACATCATTTACCAAGGTAATAAAATCATTCAAGTTACTAGAGAAGAGGATGAATAGTGTTTTCTAAGTGTTAACTTGTTTTTATGGTTTCCTTTAGTGGATTCAAGCTATTGTAAGGTTGTTAAGGATTACCAAGGCTTGTTAAGTGTTGTTAGAGCTTCAAGATGGTATAACTACTCTTGCCCTCTTTGTATTTATGGTGGAAATTAAGTTGGTTAGTACTTAATTGGTGTTAATGTTTAGTTTATAATGAGTGTGTGTTATAAATGGTATGTTTTGATGTGTAAATTGTGTTGTGGACTTGTAACCATGGCTGGTAATGAAGACCACATGGTGTAGGTGATGATTATTGTGTTTGATAATTGATTTGGAGGAGTTGGATTTATGGAAAGTATGAAAATATAGCCGTTATAATGCCCGATTTTCGTTAGGAAGAAATCTGCCCTGTTTTGTGACCCCTGCATCCGTACGATTCCCTACTGCCTAGGTTACCAATTGATCATGTAATGATAGAGCTTAGTTCACAGATCGTTTTGATATAAGGTACGTTAAAATCTGATGAACGGTTTAGGACAAAAGTCAGTTTTAGGGAAAGCGGTTCAAAAACCGAGAAAACGTAGTTGTGTCAACTTTGAAGCAATGACTACCATACTTAAACATTTTTAAAAATTATTAAACTTTTGGATAGTGTAGTAAGGTAGTCAAAGAGTTGTTACCAGTTGACCTTGTGGTAAAATTCGAAATCCATATTTTCTGAGAATTTTTACAGTTAAGTGTGATCGTTAGGGGAAATGATGAAAACCCCTGAAACTTCGATTAAGGTTTTAAATGGCTAAGTTCTTGAACCTTTGGGGTAATAGGAATACGTTAAACATATATTAAAGTTTCAAAGGTAATGTTATACAAGAGTGTAGTGAGTAAGAGAAGTGGTATTCTAACGACAGTCCTTTTGTGTTTATAGAAACTCCGGAAGAGGGACGAGCCATACCGTCAGGATACCGAAACCGAGGCAAGATTTCTTCTATCCCTACTTGTAAAACTACTTATCTTCACAAAGAAACTTGATTTCATGGAATATATATGTTATTCTATGTTTGCTATATTGCTAAGAATTATTTTCCTGATATTGGAATTGAAGAGAAATGGATAAATTATGGAATATGAATGTGGATATGATTATGAATGGAGCGAATATGCTTTATGGTAAAGAGAGGTGAAAGAGAATGGTATCAGTTGTTATCTAGGGTTATATGGTTTATAATACTATATTAAAGATATTCTTTTTGAGTATCAGTAGTTTAATAAATATTATTTGATTATCATTTATTACTCTTAAAATAGACGGAATATTTTATGAATATAAAAGTATATTTGATTCCTGAATATGAAAGAGATGTCTGGATCATAATCAAAGCATTATGATATATATATATATATATATATATATATATATATATATATATATATATATATATTATAGAAGTAATGTGCGAGAATGGAAATGATATGAGTGAATGATATTTTGAAAAGGGATTAATGATGTGACAAAAAGGGGGATTGCAACAGGCTTGCGTAAGTGGCTGTGTCAGGGCTGTGTGCGACACGGTCCAGCATTTATTATTTTATTACGGCACGAAGATGCCAAGGGAGGATGTTAGCAGTTGGCCTTCCTCCAGGGATGATCTTCATTCCTTCTACCGGTAGTAAAAAGAGAGCAGGTACGATTAGGCGACTGATCATCGTCCTAACGTATCAGGCGACAACAGATATCCCTAATGTTTTTGAAAAGAAAGTGTAGACAATGGTTTTCAGATTTCTATACTGAAAACAGAATAATGATATGAGATGAGGGAATTATGGTTACAGATGAAGAAAAACTGATATAATATTAATTTAGATTTCTTTCTTATAATAGTAAGTGGATGATGTATTATTAAATAAGAGCTTTATTCTTCCTTAAGGGTTTTAATTGTTTTCTGCTATTGTATACGCATATACATATATGTATACCTGTTCACATTTTAAATTCTAGTTTAAAGCATTATCTTGCTGAGCTATTATAGCTCACTCTTGCTACTTATGTATATAGCAGCTAGGTCCCATGCCGATACTACGTTCCACACCCCGCAAGAGGGTAAGGGAAAGGCGACCTTTTGAGCGAGTGCTGGCGACCATCCCCGAGGTAGTGACAAGCGAAGGGGCTTAGTAGATTTATGTAAATTAAGTGTGTAAGTTTGTAATAAACTTTAGTTGTTGAAGTGCTTCCTGTAGAAGCTTTGATCAACAATGTACTTAGTAATTCTGGGCTTGTAATAACTGTTAACTTTAAACTTTTAAATATTGTGGATGTTGTTCTATGAGCATATGACTGGTGTGTGTATGTGTATTAGTGTGGGGTCAATTGCATAAGTATTAAAAAAAAGACTAAAGAGATATTGATATTGATCGGAAATTGGACCGTGATGACCTGGATCCTTGACCCCGGATCTAGGGGCGTCACAGAACCTCCAATATAGGGGAACCTTATGGCCTTAGTTTCCCTAGGACCAGCCTGCCTTGTGGTTCCAATCCATTCATATGTAATTCACATGTGATACATGTACAATCCATACATGTCCCTGCCTTGATTCATGTATAATCCATACATGTTCCTGCCTTGATTTATGGATAATCCATACATGTTCATGCCTTGATTCATGTATAATCCATACATGTTCTATATAGTCCGTGTAATCAGTTAGCACATAATCCATGTGCTTCCAATCCTGCCTTGCGCACGTAATCCACATGCGATTCATGTATAATCCATACATGTTCCAGCCTTGCGCACGTAATACACATGTGATCCTGTCCATTTCCACGTAAACCACATGCGTTCCATTCCTTTAGCATATAATCCATATGCTATAAATCCAGCTCATGCATAATCCATACATGAAAAATCCTCTTTAAACCAATTTGTGAAATCCAATCCGTATATGCTCCTTGATCTAGCTTCCAAGGGTACCTCAGAAATAAATTCCATTAGGGTTTCGCATACCAGAACCTCAAGAATCTCATGGACCTGACCCATTCATTGCATAAAAGTTCCATTTGTTTAAAAATTTACCACTTTCAAGATACCATCATGGCAATATACCATCCACTACCCCCGGTTCCTTATAGCCATTACATGCAAGAGGAACCTTATGTAATCCGCAATCAGGTTCAATCAACCTTCATCCTGACCCTCTAAGCTTACGTGAGCATATTCATTATAAGAAACAAGGGGTATCATAGGTGAAGCGGCTACTGCTCGTAAAATTCCTTCTAAGAATGACCATGTTATTTTTCCTCGATGATGATTCAATAATTTCCATTCTTGAACCTACGGGGTTCAGATGTCGTACCCTACGTCGTGGTTGTCCTAGCTAACCTTCTGGCAGCTTACGCGTAATACACGTATGCCCATACATACTCGCCATCTTCACACACTTCTACATCCTGATGACTATATCCATACCACCTGATATGGTTTTCCAATGATCTCTTCCATGTTCCAAGTTCGAAAAAATATTCCATAACATTCCTTGGTGCCAAAAATCACATAAACCAAGATTCCATAGGTTCCACTGTTAAGACCTTCTGCTACAGGTTTCAGGCCCCCACACCTTTAGGGCCTTGTTTCAGGTGGATGTTATGAACACTATTGTGGCCACCTATAAATCAAACCATGTTGATTGTGAAAAAACCATATTTTATGTCGGGTTGTCGTTGCGATCCATTAAGAGGTTTTAAGCCTGAAGGCCATCAAGGGTTCGCGAGCCTGAACCTCATTCATACACCCATTTATTTAAAAATTAGGTTCTTTCAGAAACCTTCTATGTAGCCTGGTATCTACTACCCCTTGACTCTTTGGTGTAGTTTGCCCATGGCCAAAAATAAATCCGTGTAAGCTTTCCTTTCTTTTTAAGGATAAGTCCAGATAGGCTTTTGTGAAGCTGGAAAATGCATGTCCCGCCATAATTTTGACAAGTTTGTCGAACCACGTAGAAAGCTGTACTGGGGGTTAGCATTCACTTTTTTTTTAGTGAACCACCTTTCTGGCTTCAATTGGCTGCTTTCACCAACATCCTCCATAGTGGAAGTTGTTAATAACATCATCCTGGGGGAAGCCACCCTTAATTTCCTTCCATTGCCTTCGTGTATGCAGAACCAAGTCCATTCCAACTGAGATTCCGTTGTTAGCTTTGTTGTTTCCTCTAGCTTTTAAAGCTTATGGTTCCTCCTTTTAGGGTGTTCACGGATGAACCTCATATCATCTTCTTCAATATTGACCGAGAGGTCGCTCGTACCCCATTCTTTGTCTGGTAGCATATTTTCCAAAATCTTATTGAGATTATAATCCTAAGCTCCTTACATAATTCCTTCCTTGAGGTATTCCTGTGTTCCAACTTCTGATGTTTGAGGGGCTTATAGCAGGGGAACCCCTTTGTGGAAAACCTTCCAGCTTCTTGCGCTTAAGGGGTTTATGGATGAAAACCTTCAAAGCCATGTTATAAATTGATTCCACCATTTGCATCTTCTTCAGAACAGGTCATCCTACCATAGTGTTATAGGATACTGTTAGGTCCACTATGATTGTAGAAGGGGGGTTGAATACAATCATTATCAATTTCTCAAAATTTATTCGTTAAATAATTTTCACTTAAACGAATATTTTGTGCGGAATAAATTGACTCGGAATTCAAGTTGAATATAACAGTATATTAACTTGATGTGGTGTTACAAAATCAATCCAAACTATTATCAAGTGTTTAATAACTAATTAGAAAATTCGACATGAACTTTTCTAATTTAGTTAATAAATCTCAAGATAAGTACTAGGAAACTTAATTCGCTAGTAATACAAGAATCACAAGTAGACAAGTTCTATCGGATAGAATATTACAAAGATGATGAACTTGAATTTATGTGAATTAATTTGTTCTTGGTGTTCTTGATATTTGAGAGAGAAAACTGCTGTGTTTTTCCAGGATATTGCTGTGTTCTGGTCTGCTGCTCATTCTGTTGCTTCTGCTGTGTTATATAGGTCTGTACTCATTAGATATGACTTAAATTGCTTCAAGACCTATTAAATCAGCTGTCAGCATGACTTAATCTTGCTCCAAGACATAATTTTTTGTAGGTATGACTTAGAAAATGTGTCGGTATGACCTAATCTTCAACAGTGTGGTCGGTATGACCTAAACACTTTTATCGGTATGACCTAACACCTTTCCAAAAATATCTTGCTTCGGTATGACCTAATTCCATCGGTATGACCTAGCAGATTTGAGGTCGGTAAGACCTAATCCACTCAGCAGCTCGGTATGACCTAAATCTTATGCTTAGTATGACTTAGATTTAAGTTATGTCGGTATGACCTAATTTAGGTCATACCGAACTAAACTTAATCAAGACATAATCCATTCAGCATTTAATTAAGTCATATTGATTCTTTTAATTAATTAATGATTAACTAATTAATGATTAATTGATACAATAATTAACTTAATAAATAAATTAATTCTATTAGAATTAATTCATTAATTAAATCAATTAAATGATTTATATCAATTAAAAACAAATTAAATTAAATCAATAACTAATTAATTTAATTCTTCCAAACCACGGAAAATAATAAAGAATTACCACTGACTTATGTTGACGTTCGATGTACTGTCTGGTTCATGAACGACTAACTTCAATGATGCTTCTTCACTTCTGACTTTAAGTTGTGGTTTATTTCTTCACTCAATTTTCTTGTACTTTGATTGATTTTCAATCTATCACTCGAAAAATCTCTGTCACTGTAAATGAATCCATTCACTTCAATGTTATACTGAGGCTTGATCAGATACCTGATACGTCTTCCAGTGTGAAACATCAAAACTATAGATTGACTTCCTTCTTTCTTCTGACAGATATTGCTTCTTGAGATTCCTGTGACAGATCATACGGATATTTACTTATTACAATTTGGTTTAAGTTGATTAGGATCCTCGAACTACAAATAGGCTGATTCATATGCCTTTCAATCTCCCCCTATTTGTTTGTTAGACAATAACAACCAAATACCTAGAGGATACCTCAAGTAATTCAACTTAACCAAATGAAAGATAAAATATTAAACGTAAAGTAAATATCAAATAGTTCTGGTTTATATTAAACATTTCCAGATTCAAACAAAATGATAAATACAAGATAGTTGATCCTTTGGCCTGATCATATTTAACATATTCCTATCTTGACCTATCTAGCTCTAAAGATAATACACGTAGAGCTGTTCTTCAATTACTGTCTTCTCGTCTAAATTCTCCTTCTTCTGGCTCATCTGTGACTTGAAGTTTCATGTGTAAATCAGAGTCAACAAGACGCTCTCTTCTTGATGACAATCCTTGAGGTAAGACTAAAGGAATTCCAAGCTTCTTTCTCAGTTCACCTTGAAATTTCTTGTAATCTTTTATATTCGTTTGTGCATAGGATCGAATATGATCTGCAGCTATTACCTTTTCTTCAGTCAAGAATCCATGATTTCTGAGAGCATATTCAGCATATACCAAGTGTTTTGCATGATGTTCATATAACTCATCTGTCTGAAGATTGATTGAATGAAGTACCTCTCCCTTAAGAAATTTTACTTGTGGAGGATCCTTAATCACTTCTGGTCCAGCTCTTTCAGCAAATTCTTTGAACTTCTCATGTAACAATACACCTAGCTCAGAAGATGTTCTCACCTTAGGCCTAAGTACCCAAATCTCTGTCAGCGATCTGTCATAAAAGAACTGAATAGATACTCTGAAAGTTCCAACATTATGACAATCCACAAATATTACCAGCTCATCAGATTTGGGTTCAAATGCAGTAGTTATGCTGATGACTTCTACCTTTAAGGCCCTTATATACATATCATGAATTGGATTTGCCAGTTTTAATTCCTCGAGAATTTCTCCAAGACGACGATCTTCATAATCAGAACTCTGAGGTGAATCAATTGCTTTTTGAGCACGTTCCCATTTGTCACCGCTCTTTAGTCTGATATATGTCTTTCTCTTCTCAACATTTATAGCATGTAATTGTTGTAGTGCTTGCTGTTCAGCTTTCTGAAGTTCTTCATTTCGTGCAATTTGCTCTAATGACTTTTGAAGCTTTTCTTCTCTCATCAGCAAATTAGCTTCCCTTTGAGCAAATAACTCTTCAGATTCTTTCTCTGCTTGTTGAGCTTCATATTCAGATGTCACTGGTTCTTCTTCTTCCCAGTGACTTAGATCTGGTTCAGGTAATTTCTCACCTTCATCAGAAAAATCAAAGTCATCAAAAACATCAAGATTATCCGGTTCACCCGTGTAG
This sequence comes from Saposhnikovia divaricata, assembly GCA_036435485.1. Lineage (NCBI taxonomy): Eukaryota > Viridiplantae > Streptophyta > Magnoliopsida > Apiales > Apiaceae > Saposhnikovia > Saposhnikovia divaricata. Next base: position 56,156,040 of record CM071597.1, on the reverse strand, counting down.
AAATATTCTGTGTCTTTGACTTGATCATCTGCAACAACTTTCTTCTTCCCCTTATTCCTCCTGTCTTCACTGTTGTCTGTATCAGATTTATCAGATTTACCTCATTTCTCCCCTTGTCCTTTCTCACCTTGTGATTTTTGTGCCTGTTGTGATTTCTCCCCCTTAGTTGAGGAATCCTCTATAGATTTACCAGTTGCACCAGCTTCAGGATCTCGCTCATCATCATCATCATCACCTGTTCTTGCAAAGAATTCTCTTTCTTCAGTTGTTGGTGTGCGATTTTGACTTAGCAGATTAAATAAATGCCTTAATCCTTTAGCTTGATGTGCATTTTGCTTTTCAATTTGATCTAGTCGAAAATCAGTAGAACGCTGATTTTCATGTACTTCTTCCTGTAGATTATCAACCTTGTTGGAGATTTCAGCAATAATTTTATCTTGTGCCACAGTGACCTCACCAGAATCATCAAGAGCTTTTTTATGAGAAAGTTCGAGAGTTTTGATTTTATTAGTGAAGAATGTTTTCAAGTTGTTGATGTCACCTTTTATCGAAGTAAGCTGATTATCAACAGAGGTGGATGGAGAAGACTGTTTATCCACTTGTGCTCGAAGTAATCTAGCTTCAGCCTTACTTGCTTCTAGTTCCCTTTCCAGATTTTGTATCTTTTGTAACAATGAGAGAGTGTATGTGTCTGTGTGTGCACTCACCTGAGTTTCACTCTGAATTTCACTCACCTGATGTGCATGTGTATCACTCAATTTTGTGGTGATCCTCACATCACTCCTCTCAATTTCCTTAGCTTTTCCAGAAGCGGTACCTGCAGTTAAAATCACCCTAGCCTCCTCTGGGAAGGTCAGTGGTGGTGCAATGGGAGTTCGCAAATCCCTGTCCTCAATCAATTCTACTTGTACATTTGGATTTGTAATCTGAATTGCTTCAGTAGTAGATTGATCAAGTTGCCTTCCACTTTCTTCAGTCAAAACTGCGAGTGGAAACTCCCTTGAGGGATCTAGGAATGTTTCTCCTAGGAGGGGAGATGATGGTTCCATTAAAGTTGGCAGGGAACCAAGATTTCCCTCAGAAGTCTGTGAAGACTCTTCTACCGTAACTATGGTAGGCACTGTTTCAGACTCAATGTGCTCTCCTGTCAATGTGTCCCTGTTTTCATCATAATCTATATGTTCTCCCATTGTTAGTAATAACAAAGGGGTTGTGCTTGACACATTATAGGATGCCATGGCCCTATGGCGAATTTCAAGAGTATCATCCTGTTGAGAGGATGATCCTAGTAACTGTTGCATGGCCATATCAACGTCCATATCTTGTTGGGAAGATACGGATGGGCTTATAGTTGCCTCTAAATCAGTTCTACTTTTCTTTTGTAGAGGCAGAGCTGTGGGTTCACTCATTATATTACTTCTTTTCTTTGTTCTTTGAAAGGGAATTTTCTTTCTGGAGTGGAAAGTTTTAAGTGATGTAGATTCAGTGTTTGGCTCTATGACCGGGGTTCGAGATTGCGGTCTTACAATCCCTTGGTCAGCCCTATCAACCACTTCGGTTCCAGAAATAGATTGTTCATCAATAGAGAGATTAGAAGTCAATACCTGGTCAGCAGGTGCCGAAGAGATTGCAGCTTGAGTAGTTTGAACCATTTGTTCTTGAACAGGCTCAATTTGCTGGATAGGTACCTCTTGTTCAGCTTCAGGTTCAACTATTGGTTCTGCTTGCTCAGGTAGTGGTTCATTTTCTTCGGGTATAGGTACAGGTACAATGATGGGTAGTTGTATAAAGTTTGACATGTATTGAGTGACAACTACTGGCACATTTGACAATTTAGGTCTGACACCGTAATCAGTGAATAATCTCGTCGAAGGTTTACCCGACACCAATGCTTCACTATTCAGAAATGGAGCATGATATTGTAGTTCTACCAAATGATTAAAAATCAAGGAAAGGAATCTTGGGTAAAAGCATTGAACTTTATCGCCCCTGTCAAAATTCCTTTTAGCATTGATGACTCTTCTAACCATCGGTCCACACAGAAGGCTGCCAATGTTGATTCTTCGATTATAAGCAACTACAAATCCAATATGCTGTATAAAGGAAGGTAATATTCCGAAGTTGCTTTTTGTTGAATTGGCAAAGACCTTGGCTAGTGTGTCGAACACATAATCCCATTCCTGAACTAGAAACTTTTTATTCAAGACAGGAACATCTGCTCTGTCTTGATAATGAATACCAGCAAAGAAATTAGTTAATTCCTCATCTGACAGATAATCCTCAAAATTGTCATTTGGAAAGTTTAAGACCGTATTAATGACAGATTCATCCACTGTGTACTGATTGTCTCCAAGAGTGAAAACAAACGATCTGTTATCACCAGAAACGACAGCAGTAGTACACATAATTCGCAGGGGTTCAATTTTTAAAGGAGTATCTAAACTCAAAGCAGTGCGAACTAGTGAATGATCATTCAGAAAACGAATCCACGGTCGAAAACGTTCAAGTGAACATTTTTCGGGATCAAAATATCCGATCAAATTATGCTTAACTATTTCAAATCGAACATTGTTATAACCAGCCATTTTTATCAAATTTTAACACTTTGAAAATTTCAGATTTTACAAAATAATTAATTAAATTGATTTATTTCGAATTAATAATTAATTAAAAATTCGAAAATAATCAAAGTTGTTCAAAAATTCTGAAAATTTCACACAATGATCCTGGTATACACACCAACAACCGTATATTTTTAGATTTTCAAGAATCGAGCCCAATTTTTCTGAAAAGTAAATCGTAATTTGCGATTTTCGAAATCAAAATCCTTCAAAATCGAACGAAATTGCGATTTTAAGCACTTAAAATGTAGATAATCAGACAAAGAGTCGACTTATGTGATTAGATCGTGATTATCAACAAGATTCGAGACAAAAAATGGGCATGAACGATCGTATATGCGTGTGTATATATGTGTGTATTTATTGAGTTCTCTAAGACTTAACTTGAGAGAAAGACATAAACTGAAATATGACTTAACTCTAATATATACTCTAAACACTGAATATGACTTAATTATTAATCGTTATGACCTAAATAATATAAACTGACTCACTATGACTTAATATACATGGATACTGATTATGACCTAATTAAAACTAATACTGAATATGACTTAAATAAAACTAATACTGATTATGACCTAATTAAAATGAATACTGAATATGACTTAATTAACACTAAGACTCGATTAATACTTAAATTAACTTGACAAAATTTAACATTAATAAGACTTAACTAATTACTAACGAATATGACTTAATTCGTTATGACTTAATCTAAATAAGACTAAATCTGATCAATATAACAAATAAGTCATACCGACCATAAAAACAATTAAAAACAAGTCATATTGCAGTTTAGATTAATTTTAAGTCATATCTACTTAAAATAGATTAAAGAAAATACAAATAATTTAATTAAACACACAAATATTTACAACTAATAATACAGAAAAATATATTAAAAATAATATTATTAATCAAACAAATAATAACAATAGAAATAACTAATATAGATTAATCTGTTAACGGAAATAACACAATATTAACAGGACAAACATTACAAAACATTAAATAAAATATTCTAAACAAATAAAATAAATACATACAATTATTCTAAAATTATAGAAATATGGAATAACAACTATTTAATTAAACAAAATGATAAATACAATAACAATCAAGAAAACAAGTTGATATAATAATTAAACAAGTGATTTTTTTTTAAATATTCACAAACTAATCACTTGTTAATTATTAAAGATCAAACCTCAGATATTAACTAGATTAATTACTAGGACTGTACAACATACCCAATTCACCAACAATTTTGGTGAATGTAGATTCGTCGAGCGACTTAGTAAAAATATATGTTGTTTGTTCTTCAGTGGGTACAAACAGTAATTCCACTGTACCATTCATGACATGCTCTCTAATAAAATGATACCTTATATCTATATGCTTTGTCCTTGAATGCTGCACAGGATTGTTGGAGATTGCTATGGCACTTGTATTATCACACAAAATAGGAATATTTTGTAATACAAAGCCATAGTCCATCAGTTGATTCCTAATCCACAAGATTTGAGCACAACAGCTTCCAGCAGCTATATATTCAGCTTCGGCTGTAGAGTTGGAAACTGTTTGTTGTTTCTTGTTGTACCATGAAACCAATCTACCACCTAGGAATTGACAACTCCCAGAGGTGCTTTTTCTATCTACAATACTTCCTGCATAATCAGAATCTATATATCCAACAAGATTAAAACCAGAATCTTTAGGGTACCAAATACCTAAATTAGGCATACCCTTGAGATATCTCAGAATTCGTTTAACAGCAATGAGATGAACATCTCTAGGATCCGATTGGAACCTTGCACACAAGCACGTAGCGTGCATAATATCAGGTCTACTTGCAGTAAGATAAAGTAATGAGCCTATCATACCTCTGTAGCTTGTAATATCTACCTTAGCAGAATTTTCACATGCTTCAAATTTGACAGCTGTGGATGATGGTGTCTTTGCTGAAGAAGAGTCCTCTATTTGATATTTCTTGAGAAGCTCTTTGATGTACTTGGATTGACAAATAAATATACCATCTTGCCTTTGATTTATTTGTAACCCAAGAAAGAACTTCAGCTCACCCATCATGCTCATTTCAAATTTACCCTGCATTAACTTCGCAAATTTCTTGCACAAAAGATCATTAGTAGACCCGAATATTATATCGTCCACATAGACTTGGACTATAATTGTATCATTCTTATGTTTCTTTGTGAAGAGAGTTTTGTCTATGACACCTCTAACAAAATCATTTTCAAGTAAAAATTCAGAGAGAGTGTCATACCATTTCCTTGGTGCTTGCTTAAGACCATAGACAGCCTTCAAAAGGAAGTAGACATAGTCAATTAAATCTGGATCTTCAAAGCCAGGGGGCTGTTCTACATAAACCTCTTCATCTAGCTTGCCATTCAAGAAAGCACTCTTGACATCCATTTGATAAACTTTAAAGTTTGAAAATGCTGCGAATGCCAAGAATATTCTTATGGCCTCAAGTCTAGCCACTGGAGCATAGGTCTCATTATAATCAATGCCTTCAGATTGGGAGTAACCCTTTGCTACCAGTCTTGCTTTATTTCTCGTCACTGTGCCATCTTCATCAAGTTTGTTTCTGAATACCCACCTTGTGCCAACTACTGGTCTGTTTGTAGGTCTGGGCACCAGCTTCCAAACTTCTTGTTGTTTAAATTGATTGAGTTCATTTTGCATAGCAATTACCCAATCAGGATCAGAAAGAGCTTCTTCAGTTTTCTTAGGTTCCATTTCAGACAGAAACCCTGAATAATTGCATTGATTCTGAAAAGCTCTTCTAGTCTTTACACCAACAACTGGATCACCAATAATTAACTCAAAAGGATGAGCTCTATTCCAAACAGTCTGTCTGGGAAGATTAGATCTTGATGATTCGCCTTGTTCTTCATTGTGATGTTGTGTGTGACCAGTTGACCCTTCATTGTCTCCCCCTGAGTTGTTGCTAGGTTGACTTGATGATGATTGTTTAGAAGAGTCAGGGGAATTTTGACTATTATCATTGCTTTCATCACCATTACCCTGATCATCATCATTGTCATTAGCATCAGCAAAAATCTCAGGTGCATTGTCATCATCTGAATCTGTATCTGTCATGTCATCGAAAGATAGCTTCTCAGATGGATTCTCAGTTTGGATACTAGGGAGTTTATTGTCATCAAATGTAACATTGACACTTTCCATCATCTTCTGATGTTCAATCAAATACACCTTATAAGCCCTTCTTTCATAACCAACAAAAATTGCTTCATGTGCTTTGGCATCAAATTTCCCACCTTGATCATCTCCTTCTTTAAGTACAAAGCATTTTGCTCCAAATACGTGAAAGTATTTGAGTGTTGGTTTCTTTTCATTCATAGCTTCATAGGGTGTTTTCATCAAGTCTTTGTTGATAAGAGTTCGATTCTGAGTATAGCAAGCAGTGTTGACAGCTTCAGCCCAAAAATACAATGGAAGCCTTGATTCACTTAACATAGTACGTGCAGCTTCAATCAAGGTTCTATTCTTTCTTTCAACTACCCCATTTTGCTGAGGAGTTCTTGGTGCTGAGTATTGTCTGGTTATACCTTTTTCAGGACAAAAGTCATTCAGAACTGCATTCTTGAATTCAGTTCCATTGTCTGACCTTATAGCCCTCACTGGATACTTGGAATCCAACTCAATTAACTTGATGTGATCAATCACCAGTTGTGGAGTCTCATCTTTAGAATTCAGGAACAAGACCCATGTGAATTTTGAAAAATCATCAACAATCACAAGAGCATATCTTTTCTTTGACATAGACATCACATTCACTGGACCAAATAGATCCATGTGAAGTAACTGTAAAGGTTCAGTTATTGAAGACATATCAGTGCTTCTGTGAGTTGCCCTTTTTAGTTTACCTTTTTTACAGGCATCACATAGTCCTTCCTATGTAAATTCCATAGAAGGTAAACCTCTCACCAATTCTCTCTTGACCAGAGAGTTCATGGTCTTGAAATTTAGGTGAGAAAGTTTCTTGTTCCATAGCCAACTTTCATTTGTGGATGCTTTAGAATAGAAGCAATTGATTTCATCAGTGCTTCTAGTGTTCATGTTGGCTACATACAAGTTTCCTTTTCTGACTCCCGTTAGAGATGGTTTTTCACTTCTTTTGTGTGTAATCAGACAATTCTTTTTGTTAAAGTAGACTTCAAATCCCTTGTCACAGAATTGACTGATACTGAGCAAATTATGCTCAAGTCCTTTTACAAAGGACACTTCTTCAATGATAACATTTCCAGCTTCAAGTCTGCCATATCCATCAGTTCTACCTTTGCTGTTATCTCCAAAGGTAACTACTGGGACGACCTTCTCTACCACATTTGTCAGCAGGGTTCTGTTTCCAGTCATATGCCTTGAACATCCACTGTCCAAGATCCAGGTTACTCGTTCAACCTGTTCAATACCCTGCAATGACAAATGAATTAAACCTTCTTCGAGAACCAAATTTGATTGGGTCCTGCGGATTTAAAGTATTGACCTTTATCAGGCAAAACAACATCTTTAATTTTAACATCTTTAGTCAATAAACATTTAACCTTATAAACAGATTTGAAAATCTTTTGTTTTATCTTGGGTATCCATGTTTCTCTAGCAGCAATAACACTTGTGTCATTGACTGGACATTTGACCTGGTAAACATTCTTTGTAACCTTTTGTTTAGGCTTAGGTACAAATGTCTCTCTCCTAACTTGAGGAGGAAAAGCAGTCTTTGATCGAACATTATTGTTCCTGTTCATGTGCTGTCGAGGAGCATTCTGTTTAACACATGCATAATTACCATTAAAATAAGCACGCATACTGTTAAAAGCACAAGACATACAATTGATAACACCACATGCTTTATGATTAGAATCAATAATAGGCATGGTATTTTTCTGTTTCAACTTATTACTACCTAATCCAATCCTAGAAGAACTAGCTGATTCAACAACTTTGACTAGCACTTTAGGTACATCTTTCTTGGATGAAACATTCGTTGTATTAGTGTCCTCAACTGATTTAGCCTTAACAAAGACTGTGACATCTTTCTTGGATGAAACATTCTTTGTATTAGTGTTCTTAACAGTTTTATCCTTAACACATTTATCCTTAACAAAGACTGTGCCATTAGCACTATCCTCATTTCTCATTTCTTCTTGGATAACCATAGAAAGAATATCTGGTGGACCAGCATCAGATTTTTTAAATAGAGGTTCTTTAACATTTTTGAGCACATGTGGTATTCCCCTTTCTTTAGCACTAACAGGGTTAGGGGAATTTATGCCCAACGATCCAACAGCTTCATTGTAACCATACCCTATACCTGTTGTTCGTTCTACAACTTGATTGTTAAAGAACTCTTTGGAAACTTTAACTGAATTATAACAAGCCCTGACCTGTGTTTCAAGTTCAGTAATTCTAGTTATTTGTTTGCCTACAACTTCTAGAATAGCTTTCTCCTTTTTATAAAGCATTGTTATTTCATCTCTTTGTTGATCTTGATTAATATGCACCTTTTTCAATTCTGACACTTCATTTCCAAGATTAGTACTTAACAGATCTAGTCTTCTATATTCAGTTTGTGCATTACCTAATGAATTATAAAGACTACGAATCAACTCAGTGTCAGTAAGAGTTACCGGTTTGTGATGATGATCAGATGCTCCATCATTTGCCACCAGCGCAAGATTTACAAATTCTTCATCTTCACTGTCTGTCTCATCCCAGCTTTTGCCTTGTACCACATAGGCCGTGTCTGTGTTCTTCTTACCAGATCCATACTCTCTCCTTGCATCTTGTTCAGGTCGATGACACTCAGTTGCAAAATGTCCCATTTCACTACAGTTGAAGCACCTGATCTTGCTTCTGTCTACCATTCCAGTCTCGTAGCCAACCCTTGTGCTACTTGAGGATGAACCTCCTTGCTGGAATCTGTTCTCAGTAGACCTGAGTCTGAAATTAGGATTTCTTCTAAATCTGAAATGATTAAACTGTCTTACAACTAGTGCCATTGATTGATCCTCCAACTGCTCCAGCTCCTCTGATGAATAAAATTCTCTACAACCCTGACTTGTAGCTGTCTTCCCATACTCTGCTACAATCACTTCCTCTTCAGAGCTGTAAGGTTGAACAATCTTAGCTTCCAATCTATTTTCCCTGACTTTCTTAGTTCCCTCGTTTATTGTTATAATGGTGTCCCAGATACGCTTGGCATCTTTACAGTTAACAACATGGTTGCACATGATCGCATCTAGGGATTCCACCAAAATTAATTGTACATTAAGATCAAGGGCAATATCCACTTTGTCATCATTTGTATAAACACTAATGTCCTTTGGATATGTCCTTGTGGGAACTACAACAACTCCTTCCACTATTATTTCCTCTTCAGTAATCATAGGAACTATTGGCCCGGTTTTCAATATTCCTAAATATTTAGGATTGGCCACTTGTAGAAAAAGGATCATTTTCTTTTTCCATAGTTCATAATTCTCCTTGTCAAATATGGGTATCTTAACAGTTCCAATTTTTGAAGTCATGATGAATTTTTAAGTGAGTTAAAAATTCGAAATGGATTTTTACTGAATAAAATTAGGATTTTGATTTGTGTATCAATCAATAGGCTCTGATACCAATTGTTAGGTCCACTATGATTGTAGAAGGGGGGGTTGAATACAATCAATATCAATTTCTCAAAATTTATTCGTTAAATAATTTTCACTTAAATGAATATTTTGTGCGGAATAAATTGACTCGGAATTCAAGTTGAATATAACTGTATATTAACTTGATGTGGTGTTACAAAATCAATCCAAACTATTATCAAGTGTTTAATAACTAATTAGAAAATTCGACATGAACTTTTCTAATTTAGTTAATAAATCTCAAGATAAGTACTAGGAAACTTAATTCGCTAGTAATACAAGAATCACAAGTAGACAAGTTCTATCGGATAGAATATTACAAAGATGATGAACTTGAATTTATGTGAATTAATTTGTTCTTGGTGTTCTTGATATTTGAGAGAGAAAACTGCTGTGTTTTTCCAGGATATTGCTGTGTTCTGGTCTGCTGCTCATTCTGTTGCTTCTGCTGTGTTATATAGGTCTGTACTCATTAGATATGACTTAAACTGCTTCAAGACCTATTAAATCAGCTGTCAGCATGACTTAATCTTGCTCCAAGACATAATTTTCTGTAGGTATGACTTAGAAAATGTGTCGGTATGACCTAATCTTCTACAGTGTGGTCGGTATGACCTAAACACTTTTGTCGGTATGACCTAACACCTTTCCAGAAATATCTTGCTTCGGTATGACCTAATTCCATCGGTATGACCTAGCAGATTTGAGGTCGGTAAGACCTAATCCACTCAGCAGCTCGGTATGACCTAAATCTTATGCTTAGTATGACTTAGATTTAAGTTATGTCGATATGACCTAATTTAGGTCATACCGAACTAAACTTAATCAAGACATAATCCATTCAGCATTTAATTAAGTCATATTGATTCTTTTAATTAATTAATGATTAACTAATTCATGATTAATTGATACAATAATTAACTTAATAAATAGATTAATTCTATTAGAATTAATTCATTAATTAAATCAATTAAATGATTTATATCAATTAAAAACAAATTAAATTAAATCAATAACTAATTAATTTAATTCTTCCAAACCACGGAAAATAATAAAGAATTACCACTGACTTATGTTGACGTTCGATGTACTGTCTCGTTCATGAATGACTAACTTCAATGATGCTTCTTCACTTCTGACTTTAAGCTGTGGTTTATTTCTTCTCTCAATTTTCTTGTACTTTGATTGATTTTCAATCTATCACTCGAAAAATCTCTGTCACTGTAAATGAATCCATTCACTTCAATGTTATACTGAGGCTTGATCAGATACCTGATACGTCTTTCAGTGTGAAACATCAAAACTATAGATTGACTTCCTTCTTTCTTCTGACAGATATTGCTTCCTGAGATTCCTGTGACAGATCATACGGATATTTACTTATTACAATTTGGTTTAAGTTGATTAGGATCCTCGAACTACAAATAGGCTGATTCATATGCCTTTCAGATACGCTCAGAGGGGTTCATCCTTCAATACTATCAATGACATTTTCAGTTCGTGAGAGGTTCGAGTCCACCTTCAACGTCCATGATAACCTTTCCGATAGAGCTTCATTTAGGTCACTATATGAGACCTTTCGCTCAATGCTTTTAGCTTGATATTCTGACCTTTCACCTTCCATTGTTAGTGAATTTTTCATCGTGAGCACCTTTATAAGCTGCTTTTGCCTTTTTCATTAGGTATCGTCACGTGTCCAACCAAGAACTCCTTATTTTTCATTCATAGAGGCTCCTTCATACTTTCCTTTAGAGGGGCGACCTCATTTCTTTGTGTTTCATTGACTCATTTTTTGAAAAGCTTTTTAGTTATTGCTTCTACATGATGTGTTATGCTGCCATAATCCTCCATTAGAGCAACCATTTACATCAATTTCATGGGTGGTACTACCCCCTGAAAAACTGGAACCACTTTGTGGGGTTTCATCAATAGGGCTACTGGTAGCATGATTCCCCAAGTATTCCGGGTGGAGCTTCCATCGTACACGTACAGTGAGGTGTCCACTTCTGACCATTTCCTTAGTTTTACCATTTTAGTATCCCACACCAATTGTGTAATGCCCATTTGTTGCATAAGAGGCGAAACATGGGCAATACTATTTTTTCTTGATGAATCCCCTTTAGGCACTAATTAATTCTTTTGGGGTTCTCATGTCGAGTGATACAACTTCCATGGTGGAACCCCTATATTGAGTTCCAATATTTTCCAATTTGGCTTAAAGCCTTAGAGTGGGATTTTCCTTGCTTAAACCCTTTTTCGGATTGCCTCCCAGGTTCTTCTTGCTTATTGTGGGGGATTCTCATTATTCATCTTCTTGTTTATCATCAAGGAGTCTTCCATCGTCGAACCTATCATATACGAACCCCATTTCTGGGAAGCTCATTTCTGGGGGAGTCCTTTTTACCAATCTTTTCCATATTTTAATTTAACAAGCTTCATATTAAGCTTCCTGCCCATTCTATTGAACACAGCCGGCCTCCGTTAAGTGAAGCCTCAGGATTCTAGGACTTATCTCCTTGAACCTGTCATCATCGAACCCCTGTCCGGGTTCCTCTCACCAATAAACCTTTTTTTCATGGAAGCTTAATCTTCTAGCTCATTCATGTTCTCGTGATCAATATTGATAGGAAACCTTCATACCGAATATGTAAATTATCAAGAAAACACCTCTAAGCTTACGTGAGCTAGCTCTTTGTAAGAAACAAGAGGTATCTAAGAGAATAATGTAAAATATTTTCGGTAGCACACCAATAAGGGAGTTCATATTCTTTCTATCATCCAGGTTTACCTACTGACCATTAATCATGGGGTTCGCATCCCTGTTTGAATTTAAGTTCATCCGCACTCCATTAAGCAGGAGGGTCGTACCCTTATCTGCGCTGGGATTCACCTACAGCTCATAAATCATGGTTTGCACCCATCATCTTTCAAGTTGATCACTTATTTACTCCCTTCATGGATGGAAGTATGGTACGAATTAGAGTTGTGCTCCACAATTTTTAACGGAAACCCATGGACTTGTTTAACCGCAGAATTATTGAAGGGGAGCCTTGATAGACCTTAACCTCCAACTAGTTGAACCCTTAGATTGATATTCTCCACTTTTTGACTATAAAAAATTTCTTTGTCAGATGCAAAAACCAAGTATTTGGGTGTTCATCTGCGAGGAACCTTCTGGTTGAAAAACTGGGGGTCATCTATGTGGAACCTTCTGTCATGGGTGCGACTACCAGATTGAGGCTTCTCCAGCCTTTACCGCTTGAATCTCTCAACTGGTACCTTTCCAAATGGCCTTTATCTCCATTAACTTGTGGACATTCAGTTCCTTGTACGTTCTATTATATGTATTATTGCACCTGATTGGAGAAGCTTCTGGATCGCGGAACCCCGCATTGCTGAACCCCTAACCTGGACACTTCCTATCGAAATTTAGTATCCAAAACAGTTATTTTCCAGCCATTCTTTCCAAGACCTCAGAGCCACATCCTTTCTTTTATGCATTTTACCACCAAATGACCAGAATAAAGGTTATGGGTAACCTTCCTTCTTCTTCATCCTTTTTTTTCGATAAGCCATAATTTTTACCCCATTTTTTCATCTTTTTGTATCTCTTTTTCCAGAAACTTTATTTCCCAGTCCATCTACATGATATAATCCACCATATCTTGATTGGTGACCTCCTTCCTCAATCTCAATTTTGTGGTCACCTCCATTGTTCTTCGGCGTATGTTCATCGCCAGAGCTTTTCGCAATCTTTCCTCTCAAAAGATCATCCAATCCCCTCCTTCTAGCGCCAAAAATGTTGTGAGAGGAATTTGGTACAACACTTCGAGAGAATATCACTGGAATAAGAGATGAAACGCTTGATTTACGGTTGCAGAATCGGCGTTCAAGCGTTTACAGCCCGGCGTTCAACTGCCAGAGTGGGCGGTTGTTTGTAATGATTTTGGGACTGAGTTTGCATGGTCACCGGACATCAAGGACGGAGTAATTCATACTCAGTCGATCCCAGCTGCCAGAGATGTGTATTGCTCAAGTTTTCTACACAATTTTTGTAGAGAAAAGTGAGATTCAACCCTTGCAAAGTGCCTACATATCCTATATTTATAGGAATCAAGTCCCATGTAGTTCTAGGGTTTTGGACTCCTTGTTGATAGCTCAGCCACGTTTTGATAAGCCTTATCCTTCTGACTATGTTGATCCGTTTGTTATTTTCTGATGAAGAAGAGTCCTAGTTCCCTTAGGACACTGCCTGAACCCCAGCCTTCCGCTGTACAACCGCCTATATATATATATATACGTAGTGTATATATCATATATGTTTTATATTTATCTTCCTTAACTGAACTGATCCAGTTAATTATCCCAAATGATATGATTATCCAGTAGTTATCCTTCATGAATCCATAATTATCTTCATATTTATATGATTTTCCATCATATATCCACGTATATGTACATAATTCATGTATATATAATGATTATCCATCATAACAGAGGTTGTTGGGTCGTCCTTGATGTTTAGGAGTTATCCAAAAGTCTGTTAGAGCGATATATATCCGTTCTCCTACAATTTAGGAGGTTGCTGGGCCAATTCCCGTAGATTGTCAGGGTACGAGTGTGAACCCCTGCCTGGAAGCCCTTCACCTGCATGAACCCCTATCGGGCTTCCATATAGTAGTACCCCCACATGGAGTTCGAGCACCTGAACCCCTACATGACTGAATCCCGAACCAGTTGTTAGAATCTTCATCTTTCAGTATATTTCCAAGGCATATTGGGCCAAAGCATTCATACCTAGTCCAGCCTATATCCTTTCATATCTTCATTACTCGAACCCGTAATCTTAATGGACCTTAAAACAAGCCCAAGGCGGATTTTGGGCACAACAATTTTATATGCTAGTAAATCGATAAAAGCAAACAAATTTAAAAAAATATCAAGCTTCCGATCCATTTTTTTCGATATGAATATGTGATACCAAAAGTGAAATTTTTTTGAATTATTAATATTTTTGAATGATTACAATTTGAATTAAAGAAAATATAATCTTTTAAAAAATTTTGTTAGATATTTTTTGGATAATTAATTTTTTTCGGTTAGTGACCTAACCAACAATTAGCATATAGTTCAGTAACCTAACCGTAAATGTGTTGTTTTTTAAAGAAAAATCGTTAAAAGTCAACGTAATTTAACGATCGTGCAAATATTTTTAAATTCATTATTGTAATTGCAAGCTAATTATAATTTCATGATGCTTGGCAACTCACTTGCAAGTTACTATTGACTATAGTCATCAATTAGCCCTTTAAGAGCATCTCCAATGGGATAAAATCCTTAGCTAAAATCATCTATGTGCATCTAGGTGACACTTTTTAGACATTATGTAAAAATTGAGTACTCTAACCATCTACCCCTTAGTAGAAAAATATAGCCAACCATATTTGGTGGGCTATATTTGTTGATCCAATGAATCTCTTGTGTATAATTTTATCTAACAAAAATTATAGATAATATCATTGGAGGACATATCTCCACCTTTAGCAAAAATATTATATCTATACTATACAATTATAAGTGAAATAGGGTATAACTGGTTGGTTGGTTTTGATTAACACCTTTCAAAAAAAATGTACAACTTTCCTATTTAATTATTAAATTAAATAAAAATTATAAATCTATACTATACTATTATAAGAGAAATAGGGTATAATTGGTTGGTTGGTTTTGGTTAAGACCTTCCAAAAAAATGTACAACTTTCCTATTTAGTAATTAAATTAAATAAAAATTATAAATAAATAAATTATATAATATACAAAGTTATTATAGGTGTTAACTGCAAATGGTATTGTATTACACTTCAAATTCTCAATCTTAGGCCTGTACTATCAATTTTCTACTCTGCTTAGAGCTCTATCCACTCAATGTACGGTATTACTCTCAATCCACATCGATCTATATTTGAATGTACTATATTTGAATTTACTAATTGGATTCATACTACACGCAAAACAATTAGAGCAAGTCCAACAATGTCCTAAATATTGTCCTAAATCAATATTTAGGACATTTAATCAATTTTTGTGTTCCAACAATGTCCTAGTGGTGCCTTAAAACACTAGGACATTCATCTCATGCCCTACTTTTAAGAGCAAGTCCAAAAATGTCCTAGTTGATGCCCTATAAATATAATAAAATATAGTGTCCTAGTGATTTAAGTCATGATTTTTGTGTATCAATTCCAACAATATGCCTTATACTTATGCCTTATAAATTAAAATAATAATATATTTGAATTAGAATTGGAGGGAAGGGAAATAAGAGAGGAGAGAGAAGTGTAGAAAAGGAGGGAAGTTAATTTTTTATTGTTAAAAATGATTTAGGACAAGTATAGATGTGCCTTAAAAGTAGGGCATGAGATGGATGTCCTAGTGTTTTAAGGCATCACTAGGACATTGTTGGAGCACAAAAAGTGACTAAATGTCCTAAATATTGATTTAGGACAATATTTAGGACATTGTTGGACTTGCTCTAAGGCATATCTATACTTGTCCTAAATCATTTTTAACAATAAATAATTAACTTCCCTCCTTTTTTACACTTCTCTCTCCTCTCTTTTTTCTCTTCCCTCCAATTCTAATTCAAATATATTATTATTTTAATTTATAAGGCACAAGTATAAGGCATATTGTTGGAATTGATACACAAAAATCAAGACTTAAATCACTAAGGCACTATATTTTATTATATTTATAGGGTACCAACTAGGACATTGTTGGACTTGCTCTTAGTTAGTTGGTTTGTTAATACTTTCCAAAAAAATTTGTTAAAACCTTCTTAATAACAAGTTAAAAAAAATTATATTAAAAATATTAATTTATTTGTTATAAATAAGGCACAAAAATATACTTTTAAAAAATTAAAAAGCTTGTTAAAAATTCCAAATTCACTTAAATTACATATAATTTATTAAAAATAAAGAAATCACATATTTTATATTATTATAAGCAAAACAAGGTATATTTGGTTAGTTGATTGGTTGGTTAACGCCTTCCATTGTTAACACCTTCTTAAAAATAACAAGTTAAAAAAATTATATTAAAAATATTAAATTATTTATTATAAACAACAAAATTTACCAATAAGGCACAAAAATATATTTTTAAAAAATTAATAAAACTTGTCAAAAATTCCAAATTGAATTAAACTATATATTGTTTTCAATTATATCTCGATTAGAATCATCGCCCGCACACACTTCTTCCTACGATTCTTTCTTCTATGATTTTAGTTTACACTAAATAATTTTTTAAAAATATTTATGGAATTATTAAGATATTTAATAATAAATTTAAAAATAACTTTAAATTGATGATATTTATTATGTCATGAAATTAAGAATGGAACATATGTAAATTTAAAGTTAATAATAAAATTTATTAAAATGAATTAAATTTTAATATTAGATCAAATTATTAATATATTAATTCATAATAATCTATACTATTATATAATAAGCAAACGGGGGTATAATTTGGTTGTTTGGTTCAACTTTGTTCAACCATCTATAAGAATAATGACCGCTACATATTTAGTAAATAGATGATAGCCGTTAGATCTAATAATAAGGAATATTATATATTTAAATCCCTCTTCTAAAGATCCTAAGGTTCGAATCCCGTCAACAACAAATTTACATTAAGATTTTATATTATTAGTTCTAATCAATACATATCATTTATTAAATAACTATTATTATTACTAATAATTTTATTAATTAATCACAAAATTAAATTATATACATAATAAATTATTATACTCTATTTTATTTAATCATATAATTTTAGAAGTATTTAAAAGTAACCCGTGTTTTGCACGGGTTATAATCTATTAATATATAATAGTCCGTGCTTTGCACAGATTAAATACTAGTAATTATTATAATCAATTTAGCCAACAATTTTAACTATTGTCATCGGAGGTGCTCTAACAATAGTAGGTAAAATAATCCAAGGTCGCACTCGCATCTCATACATTCACTTTATTGTTTATAAGATAGTCGTTGGCTTCACGTGTAAGGAATGAAGTTGAGCCAATTTACAATCTACATGGGTGGTGATTGGCTGGGCTTATAAGCCCGGACTTATAACTTATTTTCGGGTAAAAATTTCATATTTTGATAATTTGTTTTTATGGTTGTATTTAATGTATGTTTGAGATTTCATAAGTTGCAAAAATAAGTTGGAAAATAAGTTGGAATGTTAGGAATCTCTAACATTGACTTAAAATAAGTTGACTTATTATGGAAATAAGCTCCCCAAACACCCCCGGTACGTTCAAATAATCAATTGCATCAACTTCAATCATTGGTATTCAAAACAACTTTTTTTTTTTTTTTTAATATTATGATTACTTCTTTTGTACACATTTTCGATATTTCATACAAATAAATTTTCAAAATTTATAATTTACAAGTACATTTATAAAAAAAGTGAATTGCGTGAAAAAATCGGGTAAGTATTCTTCGTATGATGTAAGAGCATTTCCAACAATTTCCTAGTTGGTTCTTAAATATAATATAAATTATATAATTAATAGTAAGTTAGTACATAAATTTTCAAGCCAACTCCAATAATATTTCTTATCTTGACTCCTAACTTATATTTTATTAATATTTCAAATGTAACTATGACATACATTTAAATTCAACCATGTGTAAGTGAATATTTTATTGGTAGAAAATAGTTAAGAGCCATGTAGTAGCTCTTAAAATTCAGGAGAGAGAAGAGGTTCTTAAATTTTTTAATAGTCACCAAGAATTTCTTGGAATCCATTTTTTTCCATACTCTTTAGTTTTCGATTTAAGAACTTATTTAAGCCTTTTTCGAATTAATAACTTATTTAAGCCTTTTGGAGATGCTCTAACGAGCATTAGTTTGTTTAGATCAAGTCTAAAGTAGTCTATAATTCAAACTGATTGTCCTTTTAATCAAAAACAATATCATAAAAGTATATATTTTCGAATTATATTTTGATACTATACGGTTCTGTCAAAAGAATTAAAACGAAGAACCAAAAACGAATTAGCGGTCGTCTGGCCGTAACTTGAAAGTGCAGAACACACTGCTGTCTCCCCTAGTGTCCCAAATTCATTATTAAGCTGCATCATTGAAGTCTCCCATGGAGGTGCTGCAATCATTACAATTCATATTTCTGACCCTTTTTTATTCTTCATTTAAATACTTGTATCACGGGTGGATTTTAACACTTGATTCACAGTTCCTAACAGCTTTTTCTGCCATAGCTTTTGTGTTAGTTTTTCGAACACATTTTTTTTTTTTAATTTACTAGACTACTTGTGATGTCTTTGTCTTTGAGCTACATGTTCCTTTCTTTTGGAAGGATCCAGACCCACCGATTAACTTTCATAATTGAGCATTATTGCCTCACCGAATTGCCACTTTAACGTTAGCCTTGAAGTGTTTAGTTGGCTAATTGACGATTTGGTGTCTTGTCACAGTCAAAAATATTAATAGATTATAATTACATTATAGAAAATAAATTAAAATTGTTAGAGTTCTCGAAACCGTTCCCGAAATCGTTTTTCAAATGCTGAGTTGTCATTCTCTGATTGTTTATCTTTTCATTAATGAGATGGGCCTCTTATGTGTTAGTATGAATCCCACCAATAAAACCTTGCCATGTGACATTTAGGAATTTTTTTGAAATCTTTTTTGGGATACGTAGCACTGCTCTTAACAAAACATGAATATTGGAATGTTTAAATATTTTTTAAGATTATTTCGCTCTTTTTTCTCCATATAATAATTTTTAATCTTAATGCTGAATTTATGTGTGATATTATAGTGTTTGAATAAACCGAGCGCGATGAGATACTTGATAAGAATTTATCTCTAATCGGATTCTGCGTTTTATTTTTACAGGATATTCTCAAAGGTACCTTTCTGGTTTTGACTTTTCCAGATGGTATCATTCTTTTTTTTAACTTACGAGTGGTGCCCTTATATTTTAGGTTTCGTATATGTTATAACATTCCGTTAGTGTAAACGTTAAATTAAGGTAAATGACCTAATTTCCTATTTAAACTTCAATTTTTTCGCACTTTCAATAAGCATAACATTATGTTACTTATAGAAACATGATCCATCAAAATATTTGAACAAAAACAGTGCCAAACTTCAGAAAATAAGTTTATGAATATTTTCAATAATACCATTGTACAATTAACTTTTATAATTGATGCCATTAAATTTTTGACTTTTACGTATGGCATCCTTAAATTTTAACATTTGACTAGTTTGAGTAACGGAATAGTATAAAATACACGAAACCTAAAATACAAGGATACTACTCGTAAATCAAAAAAAAAGAAATGGTACCGTCTGGAAAACTCAAAACCAGAAAGGTACCATTGAGAACATCCCTATTTTTGCTCACCCAAAATTTGTTAAAACACATGCTCAGTTATAAGGTATATCATTTTTATTATTTTATTAAAAAAAAAATAGATAAACTGCATTACATGGTGGAAGGACTTTGAAGCTCAAACTTGAGACAGTTCTGTCTTTCTGCTTTCCCAAAACCTCCATATCTTCCAAACCCCAAAAACTCTACATTTTGTAAAACCCTCTCAACTTGTTTAATTTCTCACATCATTCATGGCAAACTATAATTTCCCATTCCTTTTATTCTCACTACCAGGGTTTTTACTAACCTTGTTCTCTCTGTTTCATCTTTCTCACTCCAATGCTATATCAATCCATGATTTCCTCAGGCAAAATGGGTTGCCTGGTGGTTTGTTTCCGAAAGATGTAAAATCATACACAATCTCCGAAACAGGCCTTCTTGAAGTGTACTTAGAAAGCCCATGTTTAGCAAAGTTTGATACTATGGCTTATTATGAAAGTGTTGTTAGAGGTAACTTGACTTATGGTGGCCTTACAGGAGTTGAAGGCTTTTCTCAAGAAGAGCTTTTTTTATGGTTACCTGTTTTAGATATCATCTTGGATGATCCATTGTCTGGTATCATTTTATTTGATATTGGACTTGCTTATAAACAACTTTCTCTCTCACTCTTTGAAGATCCACCAGATTGTGCACCTCAGTCTCAGGGTACGTAAGTGTTTTCGCTACTCTTGTACTACTATTTAAAGTCCTTTTTTCGATTCTCTAGTTGTTTTGTAAATTCTCTAGTTGTGTTGCATTGCATCGGAGAAGTGCGTTTTATTTTTTTACTTTTAATGTCAACTTGTAGATATGAGTGACATTACTTATAATAGGTTCGTTATATGTCGAAATTCAAACATGAATTTTCGATTGAGAACAAAGGATTAAGTAGTATTTAAATATGGTAGTATATTGGAGACACGGGACACCCCTGAGACCTTTATCTGAAAAGTGAGCATTGCTGTAATGCTTTTCAACATTTCAAATTTTAAGTTTCAAAACTAAGTTGTTACGGTTTTGATTTTGCAGGGATTTTGAATAGACATGGTTTAGGAGAGGGAAGATTTGGAGATCAACGTCAGTAGACTCCGTGGAAAATGATGCATATCGTAATGCGTACCACTCTTTGTTAAATAGATTAGTGTGGGAACTTGTAAGGTGCTACAGAATTTCTAATCCAATCTGATCCTTTTTCTGTTCTAGCTAATCAAAGTTTAACATGCTAATTTACTAATCCTTTTAATAGTGACTTGATGTTCATCCCCAGGACCTTTCGCCGAAAGGTCTCAAGTCCGATATTTTAACGTATGTGTGATAGTATGCTGTTTTTTGACCTTATGCTTCACATAATCCTGTATGTATTTTTTTTTTATAAGTAGGTTTATGGTTGATATTCATTAAATCTTGAGATAAACGAAAGTTGAACGGAAGACTTGGAATAGTAAGAGATAAGTTTTAACCAATTATCTGATCGCGCTCCTCTATCTATCCTATTAGAATCGTTGTTTGTAATATTTCTGCAAAATAAATACATGAAATAATTGGACGAAGCAAAATGAATTAATTTACAAACGGAGGAACCATAACTTTTTCATCATTCAGTTGCCATTATGCTGGCAATTATAATGTTTAATTTAACATCTAAATAATGTGTTTTTAGAAAAATAAACTAAACTTTACCGTCACCATAATTATTAAGGCGGAAAAGTGAAAGCAATAGCATTGACTATTGGCAAAATTTGCCCGTGATCATGCAAAATAATGATTTTATTGCAATCATTCTTTGGTCTGAGCAATACTTAAAAGAATAATGCTACCTACCTCGAAAGCTCTCGAAAACAGTTCAAAATTAAATTTTAGGATGACGTGGTATTTTGACAGATTTTAATTGGTAAAATTTATATGAATGTAGGGAGATCCATCATTATTATTTGAATTAGTACCAATAATATTTTGACACATGGCATTTGGAAATAAATTCGTGAACGAATTTGGGGACTCTAGCATTTTCCATACTTAAAATAGATCTTAAAGTAGGATGAAGGTCAATAACATTTATTTTTAAATCGGGTTTAATTAAAATATTCATTTTAAGAAATGTTGGTGAATTTTATCCATTGGAATATCCAAATCACAGTTGGGTATTCATATTACGTACTTTGAATAGGGTATTAAGATATTATATATACTAGTTTATAGCTCGTGCAAAGCACGGCTTACTTTTATTTTTTTTTATAATTTATTTATAGTATAATATGATGTTATAAGTATTAATTTGATATGTTATTGAAGAATTCGAACCTTAAATCTTTGTATATAATAATTTTTAGTATTAAATATAAATTAATATTTTGTTGGCGGGAATCTAACCTTTAATTTTTTATAATTTATTTATAGTGTAATATTATATTATAAATATTAATTTTAATATATTATTGTTAGAATTCGAACCTTAAATTTTTGTATATAATAAATTTTAGTATTAAATATAAATTAATATGTTAATGACGGGAATCAAACTAGACCTCTTTATATAACTTTTAGTATTTTGTATATAACGATCATGATCTATTTGAATTGAAAATCTAACGGTTGTGAATAGTTTGTGTTGTGGAATAAAAAGTAGGGTGTAATTAATTCGTGTATTGATTGCTAGGGATTGAGAGCTTCGAGCTTTAATGGTGGCTGCTCTTGTTGTCGGGGACTAACTCGGTCCTAACAAGATGCCTACGTACCTTGATGAATATTAAGAATCAAGCCAAAACGTAGTTCTTGGGTTGCCTACGTGGCTTGATGCGCCCTCGCGGCGTAGTGACGTAGTTGCTTGTATGTCCTTATTCGAGGATTAAGCCAAAAACGTGGTGGGTGACGTATGGAGCTGTGCCCAAAAAACGTTCTCTTTAGAATGAGGGGTTAGTCCCTTTATATAGGCTTGAGAAGCCTTGGAATTAGGGTTTAGTAACTTGGTGGGCAAGTTATACAATTTGGGCCCAATTCTAGATCCATGAGGGAGGTGGATAACTATAGGAGTTGTATGCCTTGGAGGCTACTCCAGAGATGATTTGATTTCCTTTTGGACTCGACAACAGAGTCTTTTATTTGGCTGATTTATTAGCCACAAATTTATTATTTAATTAGGATTTTGGGCCTCATTAATGGGCTTTAACCTTGGACCAATCTAGGTTTAATTAACGCAACATTGAGTGTGTCTTTAGGGCTTACTTTCAGCCAATATCATTTGCCCCCCAACTTCTAGGAAAACTGATTAGGTTTTCGTAGAAGTTATATTTGCCTTAATCGAGACTTGGGGTCATTTTTATCCCTTACCTGGGACTTCTTAATTTTCCTACCCTTATATAGGGATTTTGGTTTACACTAGTGTTTCACATATATCGTCTTATTGTAAAGTGTGGAGCGACCTACACATTTACGACGATTTGCCTTATTCGCGGTTTTAACTTGTGCTTGCTTTTAGCAATTTCGGCATTTTCATAGAGCTTTTATGCACTATTAGCACAAATTATTGCTCAATTTGTCAAGAAAATATTTCTATAATTTTCCTCATATTTTTCTGTACCTTTCCTAATGTTTGAGGAATTTTTGTAGAATCACAGGTATTTTTCTTAATTATTCCTAATAATTTAGGAATTTTTATGTACCCACAGGTATTTTTCTTAATTATTCCTAATATTTTAGGAATTTTTATGTACCCACGGGTATTTTTCGTAATTATTCCTAATAATTTAGGAATTTTTATGTACCCACAGGTATTTTTCTTAATTATTCCTAATATTTTATGAATTTTTATGTACCCACGGGTATTTTTCATAATTATTCCTAATATTTTACGAATTTTTTTGTACCCACATGTATTTTTCATAATTATTCCTAATATTTTATGAATTTTTATGTACCCGCAGGTATTTTTCTTAATTATTCCTAATATTTTAAGAATTTTCTTGTACCCACGGGTATTTTTCTTAATTATTCCTAATAATTTAGGAATTTTTATGTACCCACAGGTATTTTTCTTAATTATTCCAAATATTTTAAGAATTTTCTTGTACCCACGGGTATTTTTCTTAATTATTCCTAATAATTTAGGAATTTTTATGTACCCACAGGTATTTTTCTTAATTATTCCAAATATTTTAAGAATTTTCTTGTACGCACGGGTATTTTTCTTGATTATTCCTAATAATTTAGGAATTTTTATGTACTCACAGGTATTTTTCTTGATTATTCCTAATAATTTAGGAATTTTTATGTACCCACGGTATTTTTCTTAATTATTCCTAATAATTTAAAAATTTTCTTGTACCCACGGGTATTTTTTATAATTATCCTGGACAATTTAAATATGTCATTTTATAAATTTGAAGGATCAATACATCAACTCTTACAAAATTTGGGGTACTAAATAATTTTTATATCCAAATCAGGTTTGTCCTACCCGAATATAATTTTCGCTTGAATAAAGTCCGATCGGATTTTATTATTAAATAATAATTTGTTAAAAATTATTATTAAATAATAATATTTTCTTATAATTTTGTGTGGGGGTCCTAACCCTGATAGACTTAAATTGAGGTCTAACTAAACCCTCAAATTGTCCAGGTCTGGGGTCTTCAGGACCTCAGCTCTAAGGTCTGGTCGTGAGGCTTACGACCTCAATCCACGACCTGGATTGAGGTCGTGTAAGGCCTTCAATTTAGGCTGGTCATGAGGCTTACGACCTCAATTCAAGAGCTGGATTGAGGTCTTCGAATGCTCAAACCTCGATTCAAGAGTTGGATTGTGGTCTTCAAATGCCTTCATTTTGACTTGGTCGTGGAGCTTTACTGCTCAATCCAAGAGCTGGATTGAGGTCGTGTATTGGCCCAATTTTTCAGAGATCGTGAAGTTTCGGACCTCAATCCAAGACATGGATTGAGGACGTATAAGGCCTCTACTTTGAGCTGGTCGTGAGGCTTACGACCTCATTTCACGACCTGGATTGAGGTCGTGTAAAGACCCAAAATATCAGTGGTCGCGAGGTCAACGATCTCAAACCACGACCTGGATTGAGGTCGAGTAAGGACCCATAATATCAATGGTCGTGAGGTCTACGATCTCAAAGACGAATTGAATTGAGTTCGCCACAAGGCTTCATTTTTGGGTTGGTCGTGGGACTTAAGAACTTCATCCATGACCTGGATTGAAGTCGTATAAAGGCCCCATTTTTGACTGGTCGTAAGGTGTGTGACCTCATTCTATGACCTCGATTGATGTCTTTTTAAAGCCTCGTTTATCCTAGGTCTTGGGTCATCACAACCTTACCTCTGAGACCTAGAGGAGGTCAATCGTGACTTGAAATTCCATCCCCTGAAGACATGGATTGAGGTCACATTTTTCCCCTTTAACTCGATTATTAGGCCAGCTCATTCCACGAGTATTGAAAAATCCATATCTTTTTGCTCGTTACTCAAATTTGAGCTTACAATATATCGAATCGAAGCTTGTTTCGAGCTCTAACTCCTTACAATACTTTTATTTTTTTGCTTATTTCTCGCATTTTTGGAGCCTTCAAATGGATGGTACGTGGCCTTTTCGAGCCTCTGGTTGGACGAAACACGGTCTCTACGAGCTTTCATTTGGATGGACTGGGGCCTTCACGAGCCTTCAGTCGGGTGGAACATGGCCTCTTCGAGCCTTCAGTTCCTTACAGCTAGCTTTCCTGCCTCCGTGGCATCGTTTAGCAACCAGCCATTCTCAAGGTGTGCTTTGATACGATCTATCCAGCATCCTCCTATCCCGATAGGAGCAATAAGCTTAGAATCAATTGTAGGGGTTGTCAGAACTTGGAAGTAGATGCTCCCATAATGGGTCTCGACCTTTGAAGAAGTATACGGAGATAAGGCATCGACCTTTGTATTCTCCTCCCTTGGGATATACTCAACGTAGCACTCGTCGAACTGGGCTATCGTAGCTTTCACAATCCTCAAGTATTTGGCTATATTCTTTTCTCTAGCCACAAACTCTCCATCGACTTATGAGATTACTAGCTTTGAGTCTCCACAGACTTTCAGGTTCTTCACCCTCAGGGCTCTTGTCAGTCCAAAGTCGGCTATCAGAGCTTCATACTCTACCTCGTTGTAGGTTGTTTGGAAGTCCAACTTCAAGGCATACTTGACTGCGAACCCATCGGGGCTTTGCAGAACTAAACCTGTACCACTGGTTCTTGTTTTTGATGCCTCATCGAAATAGAGCATCCAATACTCCTTCTCCTCTTCTAGGAGCTTCTCACCTTGTTGACCTTCCTGGTCTATTACCTCCTGCCCCCCGACTTCTTGGTTGTCAATGGTATATTCAACCACGAAGTTAGCTAGAGCCTGGGCTTGATGGTCGTCCTAGGCTTGTACTTAACATCAAATTCTCCTAGTTTGATTGCTCACTTGATGAGCCTTCAATTTCATGGAACATTGGCTTATTAGAGCCTTCAATTCCTTAGAGCTAGAAGCTTGTGGTTTCATCGAACCTTATTTCCACTTAGTCTGATCAGGTGGAGTGTCCTAACCGGATGCTCAGATACGATAACCCTTGAGGTTTGGGGTGTGCCAAGTCTAGGCACCACATTTCTTTCAAACAATTCCAGCTTGTAAGAGCCTCGTTTTTTAAATTGTCATCCATTTCTGGCTACAAGGACTGGTGGAAGTCCATATCTACGTATCACACTTTCCCACAGGAATTGTGTCATTTACTTGATGGTTTTCTAGGCTTGGGGTTTAGCCTCAGTCTACTTCATGAAGGTATCAATTGCAACTATCAGGAACTTCCTCTGGGCATTTGCCACTCGGAATGGTGGAACAGATGGTTTTCAACATTTTAGGGGATTGATCAACAGTTGCGTGTTTTTGCACATAACTTCTGGCATCAGCCATCATGCCTGGCTAGTAGAATCCAAATCAGGTCATCTTTTGGGCAAGGGTCCTGCCCCCCGAGTACTGCCCCCATATTTCCAGATGAGTTTCTTTCAAGGCTAAATTCGCGTGTTGAGGCCTCAGTGTTCTTATTGACAACTTTCGTGCCTCCAAGGCATTGTCGGGTAACCAACCGGTTTCTTGGAGAGCCTTTGTAGGATCTATCCAACGGCTTTTCATACCTATAGGTGTTATCATCTTTTCTATCAATGCTTTAGGTCTCCAAGACTTTGAAGTAAGAACTTTCAACATTATTCTCTATCTCTGAGGAGGGAAACATAGATAGGACATCAGCCTTTACGTTTTCCTCCCTCGTAACACTCATTGGATTGAGTCAAGCTTCAAGTATTTTGTCACGGATCCGGCCTTGACCTCAAACTCACCATTCACTTTTGGTACTATCGATCTTGGGTCTCCACAAACTTTAAGGTTTTGACCCTCGGGGCTCCGGCCAAACCAAGTATAGCTATCACGGCTTTGCGTTCAACCTCGTTGTTTGTCGTTGGGAAATCCAACTTCGGGGCATACTCAAGCATGAGCCAATCGAGGTATGTTCTGACTTTATTTTTGATTCTCCATCAAAACTGAGCATCCGATACTCTTGAGTACCGCTCTTCAATCTTCCTTCTCTAATTCCTTGTCCTCCTTGGGTGCTACCTCATGCCCCCCGACTTCTTGGTTGTTAATGATGTAGTGAGTGCTTGGGGATTTATTGTGGTTACTTTGTCCAATGCAAGAACTTTTTCCCGTAACAAATGGGTTTCTGAACCTTGTTTTCCTTTTTCGCGAGGACGACACTCAAAGATGTATTAAGTACAGCCAAGTATAGATACAATAACTTTCCGTAATTTGGTTATGTCAACACGTGGCAGTTCCATGTCAAGGATTGCTCTACTCTTATCAGGGTTGGCCTAAATTTCCATGCATGGAGACCATCAAACCCAAACTTTTTCTTGATCTTATGCTGAAGGCGCATTACGTCAGATTCAATATCATCTCGTGGTGCCTTAACACCTCAAACACCTCATGAGAATGCTCAATGTGATGTGCCTTATCGAGGCTCTTGATTAACATGTTATTTACATAGACTTCTATAGTCTTCCCAATAAGATGCTCAGACTTCTTATTCCTCTATCTTTGATATGTCGCCCATTTGGGACTTCACCTTTATGCACTTTGATCCTAGTATTTCATGATCAACTGCTGCATTGGTCAATCCATCGTTCCTTGGTAAGGGGAAGTAGTCCTGAGACATGCATCATTCATATTAATGAAGTCTATGCACATCTGTCACTCTCTATTGGCCTTCCTGCCTCTTGGAATCAAACTTTCTTTTCTTCCGTTTCATCATTTCCCTATTCGGGTGGACGTCTAGTTTACGTAATTAATTGGGGATCGACCCTTGGCATATATCAGCTACTGTCCAAGCAAATACAATAATGTTCTCTTGTAGGAACACATCCAATTTGCCCTTCAAGGGATCATTCAGCAATGCCCTACGTAGGTAACTTTTCAGGTTCTTCAGGAACTAAGGGAATGGGGATCGAGCCCTTGGTGGGTTTTCCTCTTTGTTTATGATCTTTTTGGACATCCATGTCTTCAATCGGGAGGACCTGCCCTCTGACTTCATCAGGCCTCAAGGTGGCCGGATAGCAATGCTCTCTCTTTTCTTCATCAACTATATTCCTTGTAGGAAATTTGATCTTCAGGTCTTAGCTAGCTTGAGGCAACCGCCTTAAGCTTGTCCTCCTAAGGATAACATTATAAGCGGAGGTTGCTTAAACAGCAAAAGGTTCAACATATGAGTAGCTTCCCTAGGCTCTCGTCCTATTATTATGGATAGCCGAATAGTTTCTTTAACTCTTGACTCAACTCTATGGAACCCATACACGGGCATGTTGGAGGGGTTCAATTGAGAATCGTTGTTTCGCATCTTCGAGATATCCACAGAAGTCCCATTGTCTACCGAGACTCCTTTCACTTGCGAGTTGCCTGTCACAGGTGTTATGACCAACGAGCCATCATGGAGGCACTTCACCCCTTCAAAGTCAGAATCATCAAAGGCAAATGCCATTTCAGTTTTTGCTTGTTATAGAGCTTCTCCTACAATGTGCATAGCTTCTCGAGCATAAGCTTTGTGAGAGCTCCTTGTATTCTCGACCGTCGTCGGGTCTTCAGAAATCATGTTTATCATCGGCCTTCTAGGGTTATGGATTGCGATCTTGATTGTCATCCTTCCTTTCATCATCTCTACTTCATAGTCCTGCCTTAGGTTACCCTATTGGCCATCCTTGGTGAACTTATACAACCTTGTTCTTCGGACTAGAAACTTGATCTTATGTTTCAGGTTGTCTATAATCGTGAGATTTATTTCCCACATCCTTATGGAACCGATAATATTGGTTCTTGTTTCTCTACTCGGGATCAGTCATTAGTGGTTTCGACCATCGGAGATCCTTGTCTTAAGCAATGTCCATCAGGATTTGGGTGTTAGGAGTATTCAAACGTGCATAGCTAGCGAACCAAGATCCTTGATTGCTCTTCTTCCAGGTAGAGTCAGATTATTTACTTATTCGAGGATACTTATCCTTAACGTCCTACTCGTGACTACTTTCATTTCTCGTTTACCTCCATTGCCTCCAGCAGGGGTTGAGGCTTCCTTTACACTCTCCTCTATCTTGATGACCACTCTATCATTCAGGTTCGGGACCTTCAAGGCTTCCTTTGTGATTCGGTTCATGTAATCCCCCAAGGATTCATTCATTTTCCACATTCACGGGGATGTAAAACGTTTCTCATGAACTTTCCATCGATAAACGGGGGTACGAATGCCTTTCTTAGTCCTTTAAAGGAGCTGATTGAGCTCGGGGGCAACCAACTTTATCATCATTGTGTCATGCCCCCCAGGGTTTGAGGGAACGCCCTATACTTGATTACGTCAATCACGGGTTAAAATTTGTAGTGCATTGGAGGATGTCATCACTTGATTAGTGGGGTCTCTTGCCCTAACACACACCTCGATGGTGGGCGTCTTGAATTTTCTTGAGATATGAGCATTCATTATCTTGTTGGCGAATGATAGGATATGATCATCATGATCTCCTAGAGGCATAGAATCATCGGGATCATCCCTTTGTGTATCAACCCTTCTCCTCATTGGGGGAACCACTCAAATTAATAACATGGGGATCCTAGCCCTTAGGGGCTGCCTAGCCTATTGTATTTCCAGATCTTTCTTTAATTTTCAGATAAGTGCTTCTTCATGAGCGATTATATATCCTTCCTCCTGAAGTCTTGGGAGCCAGTCCTTTGGATCTTCGGGGCTGAGAAGGCCCTAACCCTCATTCGAGCTCCTTGCCTGGTTCTCCTTCTGAGATATTTATCTTCTTCAGTGGATGATAATTTGTCAACAATATAGGGTCCGGGAAAATCATGACTCCTTCATTGGTGTTCTAGGCCTTGAATTCATTGAGGTACGTATGCCTCGTGTTGCTGGCTACTCCTACCATACATTGGTGGGAACCTAATTTCATCGTTTAACGATGGAGATGGACATCTATAGTCCAAACGGTGCACTGGAGGGAATTCGTCCCTGAATTCATTAAACCCACAATCGGCTGCTGCAGATGAGTAATTTGAGCCCACAAATCCTTTCGTTTATGGCCTAAAGAGCCGTTCCTTGAGTCCCTCGGGGTTAAGAACATCCCGATCCTATGACGGGCTCCTTGCCTTGACGTCTCTTGCTATAACGGACGTCCTCTTCTTCATCTTCTTCGAACGAGAAGTCGTCTTTTGTGTATGATCCGGATAGACTTTGATTTCCTCCAACAAGGGGACCAAGCCTTCAATGTATTGAGGCACATACTTCTCATGAGTAAATAGATGGTTCCATCAGTAGTTGGGAACAGTGACAACCCATAAACGGGGTTTTGAGTTATTAGGATCAATCATGACGGTGGTGGCGATCCGTGCTCATGGTGCTCCATTAGTCAGAGGTAAAACCACCATCTGAAATTAGGGATTCGCTCCCTGAGTTAGTGAATTTTGGATCATCCCTTGGGGATCACCCCTTGGAGACGTGTCTCTGGGGGAGTTATTCCCTGATTGGAAGTCGAGGGGAGTGGATCATCAGTCTGATTGTTCTTTCATCATCGTTAGTGAACGATCGAGACTCCTCCCTCATGCTATATGCGAAGGTTCCAAGTCTCAAACATAGGGCGAATCATCCCCTCATTAGGGTGGGAGCCCATAACTTAGGTTCTAAGTTGTAAGCGGTGTAAGCACCATGGTAGAGATTTGTAATCATGCTACCCTATTATGGGCATAGCCATGCCTGGGATTCGGGATCCGCCCTTGGAGAGTTTAGAATCGTTCTTTGGACTCCCTCTCCTTGGAGACTCGTTTAAATTCCTGTTCCTCGATTATCCAACCCATAAACATTAGTAGATGTGGATTGCATACCAAGAGTGGTGATCAAAATGCGTATTGAGGCTTTGGATCGTCACATCCATTTTTTATCTCCGTGTATTTTCCATGGTTGACGTCTTTTTCCCACAGACGGCGCCAAATGTTGTGGAATAAAAAGTAGGGTGTAATTAATTCGTGTATTGATTGGTAGGGATTGAGAGCTTCGAGCTTTAATGGTGGCTGCTCTTGTTGTCGGGGACTAACTCGG
The DNA here is from genome assembly GCA_036435485.1 of Saposhnikovia divaricata. Taxonomy (NCBI): domain Eukaryota; kingdom Viridiplantae; phylum Streptophyta; class Magnoliopsida; order Apiales; family Apiaceae; genus Saposhnikovia; species Saposhnikovia divaricata. The sequence continues at coordinate 56,124,637 of CM071597.1, read as the reverse complement.
TCCTAACAAGATGCCTACGTACCTTGATGAATATCAAGAATCAAGCCAAAACATAGTTCTTGGGTTGCCTACGTGGCTTGATGCGCCCTCGCGGCGTAGTGACGTAGTGGCTTGTATGTCCTTATTCGAGGATTAAGCCTAAAACGTGGTGGGTGACGTATGGAGCTGTGCCAAAAAAACGTTCTCTTTAGAATGAGGGGTTAGTCCCTTTATATAGGCTTGAGAAGCCTTGGAATTAAGGTTTAGTAACTTGGTGGGCAAGTTATACAATTTGGGTCCAATTCTAGATCCTTCCATGAGGGAGGTGGATAACATAGGAGTTGTATGCCTTGGAGGCTACTCCATAGATGATTTGATTTCCTTTTGGACTCGACAACAGAGTCTTTTATTTGGCTGATTTATTAGCCACGAATTTATTATTTAATTAGGATTTTGGGCCTCATTAATGGGCTTTAACCTTGGACCAATCTAGGTTTAATTAACGCAACATTGAGTGTGTCTTTAGGGCTTACTTTCAGCCCATATCAGTTTGGTTAACCAAACAACAAACTACAAAAAATCTCTAGTTTGCTTATAATAATACATAATACATATTTATCATTTTGGGTATTACATAAACGATACCCAACTAACAAATGGGTATCACAAAAAAAATAATATTTTTTTTGAGATACGCATTTGTGAAATAGGTATTTTTATATAAATGGAAAACCGAAATGGCCAATTCACAAATGCGTATCCCAATCGTTAAAAGTAACCAACACACCCGACAATTACTATTTTTGTTAATTTTGGTTAAAATATTGTTATTTTTATCATTTTTCTTAAAAGTATTATCAAATCATATGGGGTAGGATTTACTTGATAGGTATATATTAATGTATGTATGGACATTTTATTTGTGAGAAAATAATAATCAAATTTGATCCTTTATTGCTTGAAATATTTCTGAAAATAAATCTAGAAATTTTAGAATTTCTCATGTTTGCTTTATCTCAAACTCCTAAAAAAGACATCAGTTTGCTAAGAAAATGTAAATGATAAAAAAAATTTGTAGCTTGTGAACTTGATGTTTTATATACTTACAAATATTAAAATAAATTAACAAATCAATATTCTTTATTAATAAACGAGATCCTTTTTCTTTGTAGCGCATTAGTACCAAACTTTGGTTATCATTATATTAATTCATTTATTATAATATTTATTTTTTATTTTATTAATGTAAATATATAATCATACATGATGGAAAACACCTACTTCTACTATAAATCTTATTAGATACACCTACTTCTACTATAAGTCCTATTACAAGCACATACTTATCCTAACACCTACTTCTATTATAAATTTTAGTAGACTATAACCTGTGCGATCATTCTTTGTTGTATTGTTGAACCACTAAGCCAAAAAATAAACAATTATACTCATGTTGGTTTACTATTAACGTACAAATTTTAAATATATTTTATTAATGATTGCAGTATAAGGTGTGATATTTTTAGGTACATATTAATGATTGCAAAATTATGTTCTAAATTAGAAGGTAACATGTTTTAATTAGAAAATAAATATTAATGATTGAAAAATAAGACATAATTGATATTTTTAGATGTTTATAAAATGTAAAATCTTCCGGCATGTCTATAGCTGTTTTCCGGCATGTAGATAGCTGGGGTTCGTTTGGGACGGTGGTGAAAATCGCATGTGCTCACCTTTCACAACAAAAGTTTGTTCATAATATGAGGCATTTGCTACCTCTAAGCTCAGTTTCTGCAACTGAGTCCTCTGAACACTGCTATATCCACAAAATTATTGTGAGGATCAATTGTGAAGCTACTGGTTTCAGGTATGATGCAGGATGGATTGCTCGGACGGCCATGGAAGTCATTTTTAATTTTAAGAATACTTGTATTCAGTTGTTTAAACAATCTGGAAACAAAGCGGCTAATTATTTAGCTCGTTCATTTGTTTTTCAACCTGGTTGTACGGTCCGTTGGGGAGGTGTCTCGACTGAGCCTCATTCAAGTTATTAATGCAATCTGCTTTTAATTTATCAAAAAAATAATGTAAAATCTTTAACTAAATTAATGTGTTTTAATTAGAAAAAACAAACAACTAATTAACATTAATAATAATATTATTTTATTATTTATTAATTAAAACAAAAGATCGAAAACTATAAAAACCAAAACTTTCAATATAATAGTATTGGTTACACAAAATATGAGTATCAGATCAATTCAACGGGATTTCATCTAAATAAATTATTTTATGTTCGTGCTTCGCACAAATTATAACTAGTATTATTAAAAGCTGTGTTTTTTTTCAGGATTTAAAGTAGTGTTTTACATGGGCGGCCCTGAGGCAGTGCCACCAGTGCGATCGCACTGGGTCCACTAACCTCAGGGGAAAATTTGTACCTTTAATATATATATATATATATAAATACATACATACTTGTATAAATGTTTTCGATACTTATTTTTAATAATTTAGTTCAAAACTTGTACATATCGTATATGTGTTTGATTAAAATTTATTGTTGCATTAACGTGTTTGTAATGAGATTTTTTTGTGTATTAGTTATCAATTCATATGCTCTTTATTTCGCTACGTGTTTGTTCCGATGTCTAAGTCAACCTATGTTCTTGATATATTAAATAAAATATATGTTATTCATTTGTTTGAATTTGTAATTTGAAATTAGAGATGAAAAAGTTATATGCTGCTTTCACTTGAGATTGTACAAAAGGGATTTGTTGTACTTATTACATGAAGGCTCGTTATTATAAAAAATAAAATAAAAATTGATTTTTAATTCAATCCTAACAAAAAAAGTTATTGAACCGTTTTTAATTTACACTAGCTTTGTTTTTGTTTTGAAAGTTCATATATCTTGTTTCCTTGATTTTCAGTTGAAAACTATTGCACTTTTAAGAATTTATCAACTTTTCATTTTTAGCTTTACAAATTATTTTTAAGGGTCCCTAATAAAACGGTAGTTTTATCGAGCAACAGATTATCATTGAACAAATAATGAATTACTCCTTCCCTCCCGTCCATTTGTTAACATTTCAAAATAGGGTGTCTGGTATGTATTTTAAGGTAGATTTTAAGGATAGTTTCATAACTTATTTTTGAAATTTTCTTTTTTTGTTTAAAAATAGAACAATCCTATTTTTATACAAAAAAAGAAAATTTAAAAAATTAGTTATGGAACTATCCTTAAAATTTACCTTAAAATACATGCCAGAAAGTAACAAAAAAAGTGTTAACAATTGGATGGAACGGAAGGAATATTAATTAGACGATAGTTGGAAGTACAGTGAACAAGTAAAATACACAATATATCACCTTGTATTCATATGTAAGTTTATTTTTATACTATACATTAACAATTAAAGCCATCAAAGGGACGAGTATTTCATCTGCCACCCACCTAATATGATTTATATCTTACTAGCATTACGTTCATGTATTGCACTTGTTTTGTCATTATTTTATAAATATTATTATTATTATTATTATTATTATTATTATTATTATTATTATTATTATTATTTTCTGTAAAAGTTTTTTTAATGTTATTTTAAATTGTAATTTTCACATTAAATAATTATAAAATAATAATGGTATAACGATAATTACCATCAAACAAAATTAACATGACTTAACAAACCATGTCAGATGACAAGATGACTATTTCTTTAGATGATAAGAAGGAGGTATAGAGATAGACGAAGAGGCGTTGACGGTAGACAATCTGCCGACTCAAGGATTTGAGGCCAGACTATGTATTGTAGGGCGTTTCATTACAGAGGGTCGTGTAGATTTTGAAACAATGTAGCACACGTTAGCAGTTCTATGGAATCCATGCAAGGATGTTTACATGAAAGAGTTAGATTCAAATATATTTCTTTTCCAGTTTTATCATGAAATGGATGTCAAACGGGTGATGGAAGGTTGTCCTTGGTCATTTAATAGGAGAGCACTGGTGATGTCAAGATTGAAGAAAGGAAAAAACCCTCGATGTGTGGATCTGAATTTCATTGATCTTTGGGTGCAAGTTCTTGATTTAAAAGTTGGGTTTATGTCGGAGAAAGTTCTTAAAGGTACATGTAACTATGTTGGATGATATGTGAATTCTTGTCCAAGCAACTTCGTGGAAGTATGGAGGGAATACATAAGGATCAGAGTTACAATCAACATGTCCAAACCATTAAAATGACGCATGAAAATCAAGATGGTAAAAGATGAATGGTTTTGGGTCAACTTTAAGTATGAAAATGTTCCAAGTTTTTGTTTCATCTGTGGTATTATTGGTCACTCAAACAGGTTTTGTAGCCAATTGTTAGAAAAGTCTGAGAATGTAATAGTGAAACCTTATGGTGCTTGGATGAGAGATCCCCTCAAGAGGCAGATTAAACCAATAGGAGCAAAATGGCTACGTAACGATGAAGTTTGCAATGGTTCGGGATCGATGTCTCATGCAAAGGACAAACAGAACGAGAAAGACGATGGAAATCAAGATCCTACTTTCACTCCTAAAAATCCGGGAGCTGATGAACAAGGAGTGGATCATGGAGGTAAGATATCTCAAAATATGGTTATAGGCGCGAAATATGGCCAGAATACATTTCAAACAAACTCAGCTGCATTTACGCCTCCAATAAATAAAAATGATATTGTGGTGATTGAATCAAAGAAGCGTAAGACAGGGGATGGGCTGGACTCATACAATATGGGCCTAAATAAAGAAGTTTTAATGGAATCAGACGATGTAATTGGGACAGACACGAGCTATGAAGGCCCAGGTAATTGTTCGGATCCAAAAAATGTATATGGGGCGAGTGCTCAAGTAGGTGCTCACCTATCATTATGAGTCTCATAAGTTGGAATTTCCATGGGCTTGGAATCCCATGGGCTTTTCAATTCCTTAAGGTGATCAATTTCCAAAAGAAACCCGATTTTGTATTTTTATGTGAAATAATCTTCAAGCAGGCGACAATAGAGAAATTTCAGCGAGCAATTGGTTTTGAAGGGATGATGGTAGTAGAATCACAGGGTCGTAGTGGTGGAATTGCCCTTCTTTGGCGTTATAAAGATGAAGTTCTTTTGCGTACCTACAGTAAGAACCACATCGATGCTGAAGTGCATATGAAAGACAACAACCCTTTTAGATTGATGGGGATTTATGATGAGCCAGGCAGAAATAAAAGACATGAGACATGGCAACTTATTCGTATCCTGTCATTAAACAACTCTTTGCCTTGGGTATTGATTGGCGATATGAACAATGTGTGCTCTCAGGAAGAAAAGAAAGGTGGAAGGCCATACCCTCATAATCTCATTAAGGGTTTTATTGACGTATTGGAGGATTGTAGCTTATTAGACATGAACCTGCAGGCTTACCAGTATACCTGGGAGAGAGGTGCAGGTACGAATGATTGGATTGAAGTTAGGCTGGATCGAGCTCTTGTAACAATTGATTTTATGAATATGTTCAAAGATGCCACTCTCACTAATTTAGAGATTTCAACTTCAGATCATTGTCCACTGTTCTTAGAGCTTTACATAGTACATCATGCAGACCAAGTTCGAAGTTTTTGTTTCGAAAATGCAAGGCTACGTGAGGCCATGTGTCAACAGTTAGTAGATGATGTTTGGACTAGGAATCAGGGACGTTCTTTTCACGTCAAAATTGTTGAATGCATAGAGGCTTCATTTATTTGGGGTCTGTTATGTCCCGTAAAAGGGATATTTTAAGCTAGAAGGGGGGTTGAATAGCTTAATATCCAATTTAAAAATTATTGTGGCGTTTTAAAAATATTTATCCCTTTTTAAAATCTTTTACCGAGTTATTATGTAGTTTATAAGTGCGGAAATAAAAGACAAGGGAAGAAAATACCACACAGGAGATTTTATCCTGGTTCGCGATGGCGAAACCCCTAATGGATTCGCTCACCACTACTCCAGTCCCCGAGCTCCTCTCCGGACTCGAGAGTTTCCCTTAAAAATAACTCGCTCCTTTAGTAGGCGGAGAAGCCTTTACAACCTTACAAATATTGGTCTTGGTACGTGTCTCCCCGACACTACCTCACAATAAATATAAAAACAAATACAAGACTTATCTTGGACCGTAACTCCCCGTTACTCCATTAAAGTCGTTGTAAAACCTACACAACTTATTTAGAGAGTAACTCCCCGCTACTTCTTCAAAGAATTGTTCTAGCATCTACGGATTAAAGAAGCAAATGATAATAGTTTTTATCTGGGCCTGCCAAACATGGTTTCTAGGAAAAAATTTGCTATTTTTGGGTTCATAAAAGAGAGGCTGTAGGAAAGTCTTCAAGGTTGGGACAAGAAAAAGCTCTCAAAATGTGGCAAGGAAATTTTAATCAAGTCATTTGCTCAAACATTGCCAAATTACTCAATGAATGTGTTTTTGCTACCTATAGAAGTATGTAATGATTTGGAAAGGTCAATGACTAGGTAGTTGTGGAAATTTAATGTCTCAAAAGACAACTGCTTACACTGGATGTGTTGGAGTAGATTGTGTTTGGCAAAACAAAAGGTGGGATGGGATTTCAAAGCCTCCGGGATTTTATTATAGCATTTCCGGGGAATCAAGCTTGGAGGTTGCTAACTTTTCCTAACAAGTTGGTGAGTCAAATTTTTAAAGCTCGATACTACCCCAATGGTTCCTTTTTGACAGCTAAACATGGCTCCAACCCAAGCTACATCTGGCATAGTGTCTTAGAAGCTCAAAGTTTGGTAGCACAGGGAATTTCCTGTCGAATTGGTAATGGTCAAGAGGTGGATATTCTCAACACTCCATGGCTTCCCTTAGTTTCTGATCAGTATATTCACTCTTCTAGCGAGACTTTGTCTAATTAAAAAGTTTCCTCCTTAATGCGTATAGGAGAAAAAGCTTGGGATGTGGATTTGATCAGGGACGTGTTTAAAGAAAGAGACGCAGAAATATTCTATCCATTCCTTTAGGGGACGATGAAAGAGATACTTGGTACCAGCATCATGAAAAGATGGGTCATTATTCTGTTAAAAGCGCCTATGTATCTCTCCAAGAAGCCAAAGTTAGCTCTAATACTGTTGACAATTCTAGGTTCTGGAGGAAGTTGTGGAACCTAAAAATTCCATCCAAAATCAAGAATTTTCTCTAGCGTGCTGTAACAAATTGTTTGCCTTCTAAGGACCTTCTTCGAGTAAGAAATGTTCAAATTAATGCATTGTGCTCCATATGTAATCTGGACCCTGAATCTATTTTACATGCATTGGTAACATGCTCATTTACTGCAAATTGTCATCAACTAAACACATTCTCCACCGTCCAAGGAAAGTTTAACACTTTTGCAGAATGGCTACAGTTTGTGTTCGATCAGAGAAACCAGGCTGAAATTCATATTCAGGTGGCAATTTGTTGGTTATTATGGAAAAATCGGAATGACTCATTATGGAAGCATCATAGTATTGACACTTTAGAGTTAGTAAACTCGATTATTATCTATTCTTAACCAGTGGCGATCTGTTCAAGATAGAAATTATGACAGCTTTTTGGGCTTTATGACCCCAGAAGATGGCCAAGAAATAGTGGTACCTTCTAGCGCCAAACAGTTTTAAGATCAACATTGATGCATCTTTCTTTGAAGATCCAAGGTGATACAGTCATACTTTCATTATCAGAGATCATTGTGGTAACCTCATTGAGGCTATTTCGAAATGCTCCTTAGGTCAAGTGTCCCCTGAACTTGTAGAAACCCTGGGCATCCGCGAAGCTCTCGGTTGGATCAAGAACAAAAGACATAAGGAAGTAGTAATGCAAACAGACTATTTACAAGTAATGCAATTAATCCGTAGCTCCTTTTTCCAGCTTTATATATCTAGGAAGGGTGATCGAGGAGTGTAGGAATCTCTTGTTAGGATTGAGGAGTCAAAACATTGTGTAAAGATTTGTGAGGCGATCTACGAACAGAGTAGCTCACTACTTAGCGAGCTGATCGTAAATGGGAGGTGGGAGATATCCACCCGGATTTTTATTCTGTTCTTTGTAAAGATTTGATTCAGTAATAAAATCTTTATTTTCGTGGCAAAAAAAAATAATAATAAAATAATTAGTAAAATTCATTTACTTATAATAATAATTGATGAATTTATTGATATGTATTTCATTGGTTTGACTTGTATAAATTTATTTTTAATTTAATTGTAGAAGAAATTTTACATTTTTGTAATTTTTAAATTTTGAAATTTTTTTTACAGTATAATATTTTGATTTTATATTTTACAGTATTTCTTTTTTAGGTTATTAAATCTTTTTACAACTGTAGTATTGCGTCAACATTTTTCGCAAAATAATAATATGATGAAATGGAAATATTGTTTTGGAATAGAGTTGCATTTTTTTTTTGTTTATTTGTGTTTGTTTTTTAATATAAATCTAAGAAATGTTTTTATTGAAGAAATTATAAGTAAATATTTTATGTTATAGTATTTATTATACATGATATACTTGAAACATGATGTTACATATTCACATTTTTTTTTATCTTTTTTATTATGTAACTTAACATCTTTTTTATATTTAGATAATTTATAAATTTTTTGTTTGAGTTTTAGGTTGCTTTTTTAATTTATTTACATCTTTAGTACCAAATCTATTTCTTTTTAGCTTGATTTTAGAAACACATAAAACATAAACGTAATTTTTTTATTATATTCATTTAAATAATATTTTTTAAAGGACTTTTATGTGGTATTTGTTTTGTAAATTTTATTCTAAAATTTAGTTTAACATATTTTTTTGGGGTATTTTTTTATTTTCTTAAATTTTATATAATATACTTGAAACATGTTCGCACTCTACTACTATTAGTACTTTTTATCATTTTGTTAATTTAACATACGTGATAATCTAAGAATTTTTTAGAGTTTTTTTAATTTTTTTTACATGTATTTAACATACGTGGTTATCTAAGAATTATTTAAAATAATTTGTTATTTTTTTATATGTGTTTTTTTCTTAGGTGCTTTTGAACTTTTTAAGAAATATATGGTATTCATTTATTTGAAATTTGATATTTTTGGTTATGCTTTATTTATTTTTGGGATATATATGTAAAAATATGTTATACTACTCTCTCTTTTTTTTTTGAAAAGTTTGTACGTTTTTTAATGTTTTTGTGTTAGTTTTATTTTTTTCTATTTGCATTATTTTAGAGTTTTTTATGCATTTTAGTTTTCAAAATTTAAAATTAGTGTTTATTTTATAGATCATATTTGTTGATTTCCGTGTCATTTCCAAACATTACATGTTTTTTATTTCATTTTTAATGTTAGAAAAGTTTGTATTTTTTTAATATGTTTTTGTGTTTGTTTTTATTTATTCTAAATTATATTAGTGTTTATTGTAAATTTTAGTTTTCTAAATTTAGTTTGTTTGTTTTCGAGACAAAAAAAATATAAATATTCATTTGCTTGTAGATAACTATTTTATTGTTTGTTTTGTAGATTATATTTGTTGATATTTGGTATCATTTCCAAGCATCAAATGTTTTTTTATTCATTTTCAATATATTGAGTTGCCATATATTATTTTAAATAAATGTTAAATTTTTGGAAAAGAATTATTTTCTGATATAAATCTTATGGTATGCTTTGTTTAATTAGTTTGTTTTACATATTATAGAATGTAATTTTTGACTTATCTTTGTTAAATGTTTTACTATTTGTTTTTGTTTTTTAAATGAAGGAATTATAGTGATTTTAATAAATATTTTAATCAATCAAGCATTTTAGTGAGTCACGTAAATAGTTTATACAGAAATAGTACCCGAGAAACTATTTATATATTTTTAGAATTTTTTGGCATTATTAAAATGGCTCCTGACAACAACTAAATATTTGAAGTACTTGTAAAATTAATTTTCCGAGAAACTATATTTATTATTTAGAATTTCTTTTTGACATCATAATAATGATTACTTGTAAAATTATTTCAATCCATTTTTTTTTAAAAATTCCAACTATTAACATTATGAAGTAAAAACATACTATTACTATCATATATGTAGAAAACATGGTACATTTATTTTTATAGAGTGAGTGTAGCTTGAAATTACTGTATTAGCCCTGACGACCATCAAAACCCCTTACGCCAATTATATATAGGATATAATTTGGAGTAAGGATTCGAAAAATGTTTCATTAAATAATAAACAAATTATATTTGGGAAAAATGTGACGCCCCGGGATCCGGGGTTAAGGATCCGGGCCGTCAAGGTCCAATTTCCGATCAATATCAATATCTCTGTAGTCTTCTTTTTTTTTTAAATAAATAATTAAATAAATAAGCAGTTGACCCCACACTAATACACACACACACACCAGTCATATGCTCATAGAACAACAACCACAATATTTAAAAGTTTTAAAGTTAACAGTTATTACAAGCCCAGAATTTACTAAGTACATTGTTGAACAAAGCTTCTACAGGAAGCACTTCAACAACTAAAGTTTATTACAATTTACACACTTAATTTACATAAGTATACTAAGCCCCTTCGCTTGTCACTACCTCGGGGATGGTCGCCAGCACACGCTCAAAAGGTCGCCTTTCCCTTACCCTCTTGCGGGGTGTGGTACGTAGTATCGGCATGGGACCTAGCTGCTATATACATAAGTAGCAAGAGTGAGCTATAATAGCTCAGCAAGATCATACTGTAACTAAAATTTAAAATGTGAACAAGTATACATATATGTATATGCATATGTAATAGCAGGAAACAATTAAAATCCTTAAGGAAGAGTAAAGCTCTTATTTAATAATACATCATCCACTCACTATTATAAGAAAGAAATCTATATTAATATAATATCAGTTTTTCTTCATCTGCAACCATAATACCATCATCTCATATCATTATTCTGTTTTCAGTATTGAAATCTAAAATAATATAATATCAGTTTTTCTTCATCTGTAACTATCATTCCATCCTCTCATATCATTGTTCTGTTTTCAGTATAGAAATCTGAAAACCATTGTCTACACTTTCTTTTCAAAACATTGGGGATATCTGCTGTCGCCTGATACGTTAGGACGATGATCAGTCGCCTAATCGTACCTGCTCTCTTTTTACTACCGGTAGAAGGAATGAAAATCATCCCTGGAGGAAGGCCACCTGCTAACATCCTCCCTTGGCATCTTCGTGCCGTAATAAAATAATAAATGCTGGACTGTGTCGCACACAGCCCTGACACAGCCACTTACGCATGTCTGTTGCAATCCCCCTCTTTATCACATCATTATTCTCTTTTTAAAATATCATTCCACATTTCCATTTTCTCACTTTCATTTCCACATATCATTCTCTCATATCATTTTCATTCTCGCACATTACTTCTATAAAATATATATAGATATCATCATGCTTTGATTATGATTTAGACCTCTCTTTCATATTCAGAAATCAAATATACTTTTATATTTGTAAAATATTCCATCTATTTTAAGAGTAATTCATGATAATCAAATAATGTTTATTAAACCACGGATACTCAAAAAGAACATTTTTAATATAATATTATAACCATATAACCCTCGATAACAACTGATACCATTCTCTCTTATTCTCTTAATCATAAGGCATGTTCAATTCATGCATAATCATCTCTATACATATCCATCTCATACTCTTATTCATATTCATATACATCTTATACTCATATCCATATTCATATACATCTTCGTATATCTTTCTTTTCAAAATTAATACTCAAGGAAGACAATTTCTTCACAATATAGTAATAATAGCATCACATATATATTCCACGAAATCAAGTTTCTTTGTGAAGATAAGTAGTTTTACAAATAGGGATAGAAGAGATCTTGCCTCGGTTTCGATATCCTGACGGTATGGCTCGTCCCTCTTCCGGAGTTTCTATAAACACAAAAGGACCGTCGTTAGAACCACATCTCTTACTCACTACCCTCTTGTATAACATTACCTTTTGAAACTTTAATATATGTTTAACGTATTCCTGTTACCCCAAAGGTTCAAGAACTTAACCATTTATAACCTAAATCGAAGTTTCAGGGGTTTTCACCATTTCCTTTAACGACCACACTCGACTGCAGAATTTCTTATAATTTTTAAATTTCGAATTTTATTTCAAGGTCAACTGGAAATAGTTCTTTGACCACACTACTACCATATCCCAAAATTTCGTGACTTTTAACAATGTTAAAGTATGGTAATTGTAACCTCAAGTTTGATACATTTACAGTTTCTCGGTTTCTGAACCGCTTTCACTAAAACTGACTTTTCTCCTAAACCGTTCATCAGATTTTAACGCACCTTATATCAAAACGATCTATGAACTAAGCTCTATCATTTCATAGTTAATTAGGAACCTGGACAGTAGGGTACCGTACGGATGCAGGGGGTCCAAAACAGGGCAACTTACATCCTAACGAAAATCGGGCATTATAACGGCTATAATTTCGTACTTTCCATAAATCCAACTCCTCCAAATCAATTATCAAACACCATAATCATCACCTACACCATGTGGTCTTCTTCACCAGCCATGGTTACAATCCCAAACATTTCCGTATTTAACTCAAACCACTTACAAACACATATAACATCATAATCTTAACATTTACACTACTTAATCACTAAACCAAACAATATCCACCATAAATATAAAAGAGCAAGCATGATTATACCTTCTTGAAGCTTTGGTAACCCTTAACAATCCTTGATATATCCTTAATCAACCTTATACTAGCTTGAATCACTAAGAGAAACCATTAAAACAAAGTTAACACTTGAAAACACTATTCATCATCTTTTCTAACAACTTCCATGATTTTATTACCTTGCTAAATGATGATGGTTGGCCTTGAAACTTTGTATATGCTCCTTCCTAATCTCCAAGAACACCCATGATTTATCCCTTGATTTAATGTTGATGCTAGCAAGGTTTGTGTTTTTATTTTTTTTTCTTTCTTCCTTTTTCTTCTAAGTGGCCGAATGGAGTATTGGACAAGATGGAGAGATATTTTTGTGTTTCTTTGATAATCCTCATCTCATCTTATCCTAATTCTAGAGTTTTGTAGAAAAATCCCATGGTTTAAAGACTAATTTGCCCTTAATTTGTGTTAGTGGAAGATGATGCAGAGGATGATGTCATTGGATGCATTCTTTTTATTCTTTTCTTGATTTTCCTAGGTACAATACTAATTAATCTTGGTAATTACTAATGTGATATAATCCTTGTTATATTATTAATCTTGGTTGCTTGGTTTCCATACTCGTCTAATTGTGGTTCGTTTCGAGTATACCTCATCATCTCAGTGGTTTTCGAAATCATTTACAAATCCAATTTCCTTTGGTATTCTCTTGACTTAATAATCCCTTGGTTTAACTTAAATTTACTAATTCCTCAATATATAATTCCTTTAGTATTTCTATACTCCTTAATATCCAAGATATAGAAGTTCGTTCGAGCTCAAAATCCTCAAAATCAAAATTCAGGAATTTCTAAAATCCATCGTCATTTCGAGTCACTAATTTTCAATGTACAACACTAATATGGTTTCTGTTTACCCATTTTCCATCCCTAATATAGAGTACCTACACACCATTTCCCTGGATTCCTCAAGATCACTATTCATTTGGGCACTGTAGCCTTTCTAAAGTTAGGGTTATTACAAAAAAAATTTGTCCTTATATAATTATCTCATTCTTATTTCAATAAAAAAAAATTTCATATCTATCCCATCATTCCTAATTTCAATGTTAGACTTTATAACTAATCTCATTATTTTAATATAATAATTAGGGGAAATACATGTACACAATTTATAACATTTTTTTAATATGTGTGTTTTTTTTCCAAATATAACAACTAAAAGAGAACGGAGGGAGTATTTTTTATTATGTATATTTACTAAGGCCTAGTTTGGTTCATTGTAACCCAACGCAGTAACTCTGATTTTCTTGGAACTTGCACAAGTTAGAGTTAAGTGGTATCCGTATTCAATATATACAAATAAATGAGGATGCACAGAAGCTAGGGTGGTTGTAAGAACCCAGATTTTTGGTAGAATTAAAACTTTAATTATGTATTAATGTAAATATGAATAGTGGTTACAACTACGATGTAACGATTGTTCTAATGAATGAAAAAGGAATGGATTTGGATTCAAATGTTCATATGTCTTGAAGAATGCTATTGGTTGACAACTTAGATAAGAATAATCTATCTCCTGGATAAGTAAGATATGGTAATTCCAAATAGGAGAGTCATTCTCATGTCATCCAAATCGATATCCGTTATTAGTCCAGTGGTTCCGTAAAAGGGTTAAGGAATGCTCAAAAGAGAACAAGGACCTTATTTCTAATTATAAAGAATAAAGAAAGAATAAGTGATGAATAGTGTTTGGTGGAATTAGGAATATTATTAGACGACGCTATATAGAAGTACCAGGAACGAATTTCTGAGTTCGTATTAATGATCCAGTGGGAAAAAGAGTGTATGTAAAAGCAATCGGATTCTGCAAAATAGCAATTTTATTTTCCCCGACATTTCCTGGACACAGAAAGACTTAAGGATTTATTAAAAGGATTTAAGGAATATGGATTCAAAACTTATTAAAGAGAATTGAGAATGATAGTATAAATATTAAGACGGTTTCCGGTAAAATCCTAATCAGAAATCTTCGCGATATTCCCCCGAACGATCAATGAATTGAGCAATAACCGGACAAAGAAACAAGCAGGGGATCAAGATACATGCATGTGCTAGTAGAAAATATCTAGCAACCAAATAGTTACTTAAGTAACTAGCACACTTAGAATCAAAACCAAGTACTTAGCATCTCTTTCTCATCTTACCACTTAAACAACAACACATGTCCATCCAAATACATCATCCCTTGCATCATAACTTTATTAAAGAAAATTTAACACAAGATATTATCCAAGCAAAGTCACTTTATGCATTATTATCCAAAATCAACCAAGCAAAAACACCACACGCTCTCATCTTGCTCCATTCGGCCTTCTTGCCAATTCAAGAACAAAAATTCCACTTCCCACCATTGTTTGATCTTGAAACTTTTATGGTAAGTATTATATTTCATAAAAGTAATCTCCTAGAAATCTTAGCTCCAATCTCCATGTTTTCCATTTTCAAATAAATCATCCAAGGTGAGAATGAATAGTGTTCTTCATGAACTAACATTGATTTCTTGGTTTCTTTTGATTGATCTAAGCTAGCTTATGCCACACAAGGACTAGATCAAGGCTTAGTAAGGCTCTAGCACTCTCCAAGGAAGGTATATCTCATCAAAACCCTAGCTCTTACTTTAAGTTTATGGATGTTCTTGGTGATTGTTAGTTAAGTTATGATTATGGTGTTATAACTAGCATGATTATGAGATTGATTTAGTGATTTAAGAAATAATGAACATGTTGGTAAAGAGGCCTGTTTTGGACTTGTTGAGATGCATATTATGTGTATGAGATGTATGGTATGCCCGGTGTGGCTTGGTTTGATTGTGGTAAATTTGGAAACGTTCGATTTATAGCCATAGTAATGCCCGATTTTCGTTAGACCTTAAGAATCCGTTCATAATAGTTAGTATAATTTTCTGCCCTTGATGAATTTATGACATGGCCTTATAGTTCTCGAGTCATAGATCGTTTTGGAAAAAGAATCGAAACAAACGGACTTACGGTTTAGGAATTATGGCCGATTTACTAAAAGTCATTCGAAACCGTAAGTACGAGTTTGTTATTAAAATTGAACCTCGTTAAAATATGTTAGTTAGTGGCGAATCATGGTAATTTAATATTAGAGATCATAAGGAAGATTTAGGAGAAAACCTTGTGTCAAACGAATCGTTTTTCAATTTTATAAAAATGTTTGAATCAAGGTTAAACGCGAACGAACCCCTAAAAGCACACTTGGTTATAACTTTGGTAAAACACTTAAAAAACGGGCGATAAAACTTGAGATCTTGGTTCGTAAAAGACCTATCTTATCACTTACATGACTTAAGTATATACCAAGTGTAAGTGTAATGACGTGCCGTAATAATGAACAAATGTCGGGTCAAAACGAGGTTAATAAGAGTACACAAAAAGGGTGCATAACGAGATAATTTGAAAACGTGTTTTAACCTAAGTTAAGTTTATACTTAGCTTTTTAAACAACGTTAAGTGATTAATCTTGAATATTCTGATTATTTATAGATCACCGAGCTGACCCAGGACACACTACTTCCACCCGACTACCAGGTAAGTTTCCAATACTTGGAACTATTGTTGTGATATTATATATATGATTGTTGTTATACATATGCCATTGCATGCATGCCTATTTTCAAGTTATATTGTTATACTTGTTCCTTGATTTATTGTTGGCTTATAGACTCGATGTGATATATCAGTATAAGCCGGATATTGCTAAGACCCTTAGAGAAAGGCATATGAATCTTATTTGTTGAATATACACCGGGAGTCAGTATTTCTTGATATATCATGATTACTTTCGGAGGAAAATATTTAAGTAAATATTTTTCCATTATTTGGTTTACTGATATTATTCTGAATATTCGTCTGAGATTATTTATTTAGCGATCAGTACTTCAAATATTTATTTGAACGTTATCTATTCAATGAATATTATTTTTCAATATTCATTTAAAGTCGATTCATTTATCGAATATTATTTCAAATATTCCTTTCAAGTCTTATTGATTAAACGAATATTATTTCGAATATTCATTTAAGTATTTTATTTATTGAATAAATATTTTCTTTATATTCATTCGAGAATTATTTTGAGAAATACTTCGATTAAAAATATTCTTTCATATTTATAAATATTCTTTAAATATTTTTGCTTCGATAAATATTCTCTGAATATTTATTCAATACTTTGGAATAACTTCAATATTGTTTTATCTTCTTCAAATATTATCTTCGACCTTTGAATATTATGTAAATTATTTCGGAGTCTTATTATTAATAATTGTATCAAGAAAGGTTCTCAAAATTCATTCTTCATTCAAACCTAACTTTCAAATTATAAGGGAACCTTACTTGAGAAATATTATTTATCTTGTTGACTACCCGGTCATAAATCCTTTGAAATTATTCTTTTCACTCGCAACTTGGTTGCTATTTGCTTATTGAATTTTGTGTACATTCTCATCATTCGAGGGGTAAGATTGTTGGAACAAGTTGGTATCCATTAACAAGCAGTAGCTGGGGAAATATTGGTGAATTTCCCTTTCCAACTAGATACGACTACTTTGTGGAGTCTATCAACAAGTATTGTACTTGGGGAAAGGGGGACGAACTTTACGTTTCAGAGTCGTGGATGTTATTCGAACTAGGAGTCGCGTAAGTGGCCGAGTGGCGCTGGTCCAGCAATGGCCCAACCATTGGTCGGGGGGTTCCAGAGGGCGGTAGACAAGTAAATCCGTCGGTGCTTCCTTCTACATGTAGAGAACAAAAGTGGGGAGCATAACATGTGACTGATCATCATAAATGTTATGTCTTCTGGCACGTCATTGCTCCAGGATTAGTTCATTTTCTCAGAATTGAAATTTTCTGCAACATTATCGTTGTTGGTAGGGTTGAAAAGTGTTTGAAACTGGAATTACAATATTTTTCCTGCAAGTTCCTCTTTTATGATAAATGATAATATCTTGCTTATCTTCGACATTGCAGATATTTTCACGGATTATACATGTTGAGTTACCTTGTAACTTCATCGTTTACATTATACTGGCTCTATCTTCGTTAATGCATGGCATATGGTTTCAAAGATATTTGAACTATTATATATCATCACTGTTCAGTTATATTATTGTTGGTGGGCTATTGCTCACCCTTGCTTATTTATTATGTCACAACAACAGCTAGGACTGATGGCCCGCGTAAGGCGCACTCGGCGCAAGCAGTTTACCCCAGCTCGAGGACTACCCGCTGATATCATTGCTGCCATTGCTGAGGTAGCATAAATAGGCAGCTTTTGGTTTACCAATTTAATTATATGTATAATTAATCCTAATCAACGGCAAGAACTTTTAAACTTATGATGTTAACCTTTTGGGTTGTAATAACTTTTATTCGTGGATTTTATAATTAGCACACTTATTTCAATTTCATCTCTGGGACTGTAACTGTTGTGTGTGTGTGGGTGGATATTATTGCGGGGTCACAGCATGCTACTTATTTATTTTGGACTCAAGTCAACTGTTAATTATGGGAATGGAAACCATAACGACCCGATACCTGACCCCGGATCTGGGGGTGTTACAGGTGTACACGAGCCGGGTTAGAGCAAAACCTTAACCCATTCAATCGGTTTGAAAAATTTTAACCCAACCCATGAAAAATAAATTTTTAACCCAATCCTATATATTAAAAGGTCAGGTTGGGTCGGTTTGGGTCGGTTTGGATGGGTTGTGTAAAATAAAAAAATACAAAAAAAAGAAACAAATTAAACATGATCAAATTCAACTTACTAATCCACTGGATCAAATCCAAATAATTAACGTATTGTCAGTATTCGAAAGCAGCTCAGAAGTTACTCGACTGGTTGCATGTTCTTAGGTCTCAACAAAAAGTAACAGATAACAAACATTCTAGTGGATAAAACAACCAGCAATACCAAAAGAAAATGCAAAGCTTTTATGCTATTTGAAGCAGAATAGTAGACAATGTATGTCTTCCACTTTCATGTTAGATGCAGTCTAAAAAGATACATTATATCCAAATGTTTATAAAACTTCTGGACGACGAAGCAGAAACTATAGAGGACTAAACTGCAAATTTTTTAGTGATAAGAATACATAATACAATATACATGGTTCAGTGGTTGCACTTGAGTCAACATGATCCGACAAGGTTGTTTCAACATTTTGATTCCTATATGATATAAATAGAAATGATAACACAAATTAAGATAGGATCTGTTTGAAATAAAATGTAGTGAATAAGTGTGACTTATGATTGTGAGTACTGACTGAGAGGCCGAGACATCAAATGTAACCTAAACCTAATAATATATGGGCGGGATTGAATAAACGGATAGTGGGCTAGACTAGTGGACTTATTGGTATATATTTATCAAGTTGCCTAAATTATAAACGGGTTGGATTGGGTTGGGTTACAAAATCGAAATTCATACCCAACCCATTAACATCGGTTTGAAATTTTTTTAACCCAACCTTGTTTCGATTTAAAATTAATCGGTTTGGGTCGACTGAATATAGGGTCGGTTTGGATCGGGTTGGTCGGTTTCGCCAACCCATGTATACCCCTAGAAGAAGGTTAGGTGGTACCTCTAATATTGTCTTAATTGATTTTTCTAATTTTTTAGATTTTTAGAATTTTAAAAATTTATAAATAAAAAATATCATTTAACGTATTAGAAGTAGAATATGTATTCGAATTTATAGGGACACATTATAAATAGAATAGGTGTTCAAATTTGTAGATAAGAAGAATTCGAATTTATAGAAAATATCTATAAAATACAAATACAGTCTCTTGATTGCATTAATAATATCAAATTAAATATTAATATTTATTCTTTTTATTCATAATATTAACCTCTAATTTATAGGCATATTATCAATGATAACTTACGATAAGCATGCAATTAAAAATTAGAAAAAAATGTTTTCTTAAAAAATAAAAAAATTGATATTAAATTGTAATCATATTTTTTATCAATGTCAAAATTATCAAATAAAAACAATAACATTCGTCTCCTATTTGTCGTAGCCCTTTTCTTTTTTTTTTTTTTTTTCCAGAAAAGAGGTACATAACTTCAATTCTAATTATGTAAATATACCAATTTTCAGTAATTGCATAATTGTATAAAAAAATTAATATAAGGTTCAGTTCAAGATTTTTCGCCGTCGTCTACAGGCGATTTCTCGCATTTTGAAAATTGTAAAATTTGAAAATGGTATTAAAAAATAAAAATCAATTATGAAAAAGTATTTAAAGATTATTAAAATGCTATTTTGGACCAATTTTCCTGAATCCTAATTTAAGAAGAATCATAACAAGCTGTTCAACTTACTTTTAAGTTCATTGGACAATGGCTAACAGTGTTATTTGTCAATGGGTAATTGGTCTTTAGATCTCATAATTCAGATAATCGGATCGATTTTAGATCAGGTCAATCTCGGATCAGATCAACTTTCGGTTATAATATATTTGAATATAGTTCAGATCAGATCTGACTTGGTTCGGGTCTAATTCGGATTAAAATTGGATAAAATGTGGATTAAGATCGGATGATATTCGGTTTGGAATAAAATTGGTTCGGATCCTTTCAAATCATTATTCATTCGTTATTTTAATATAAAATAATGTACTTTTTCAAAAAGAAAATAAGATTGAATAATTATGATATATTAGACATAAAATTGTTTTAAGTATTCATTTATCTAATAAATAGTTAAATATTGAATAAATATGCATTAATCTATGTAGGCTATTCACTTTAACCACGTTAAAATTATAACAAACTAATTAATTATATTTTTCTAATTTTGATCTAAATCACATCCAACATTTCGAATCATATTCAATTCGGATAATTTATCCGTTCAAGGTTATAATCGGGTCTAATATTTCGGATTTTTTTCGGTTAATTTCGATTGATATATTTTTCGGATCGACTCTCAGATCATTATCAAATTTTAATTCAAATATTAAATCAAATTCAATTTAATGAATTTCGGTTCGATTATTTGAATCCAAACCCATTTTATCAAATCTAATAATATTATGGGATATTCCATTTGGTACCATTGTAAAAATGACTTTTCTATTTGGTACCATTTTCCATGTGCTACAATTCACTAGTTAACTTACTATGGTACCATTTAAAAATACAGATACTAACATTTTGGCTGACGGAATGGTATTTTATAGAAAGAATAATTGTACAATGATAGCATTTGAAAGTTAAAAATAATGAATGCTATTCAATAGAAAAACCAATTATACAATAATACCATTTGAAATTTCCCTAATATTATTTGCCAAAGTTTGATTCGAAAGGTTAATAATGTTATTGTATGGGCTCGAGTCTCGGCCCAGTTCAGTTTGGTACATAAGGCTTTAGGACTTCCCTTACTTGATATTAAGACCATCTCAAATCATTTCTCTATTTTAAAGTAACTTTATCTTCATTTTTTCATCTTTTTAACTTTATATTCTTATTCACCTCCAACCATAACTCTAACTTTTACTTCAAATTCTACTTTAACCATACAACAACAACAATATATATATAAATATAAAGAAAGATTCAGGAATAGAGACAGATCATGTGAGACGAGCTAAAAAATTAATATCTTCATTTGTACAGCACTGCTTCATATATGAAGGCAAACAGTGTTTTGCTTTATAATTAAAGATAAAGATATCTCCCGTTGGAGATAAGTTTATAGTGTTTTAACTTCATATATAGAGATAAAGCTGGTTTTAAAGGAAACGTTGGAGATGCCCTTAATGAAGCATTTGGACTATCACACGATTGCCTAATTTATCCACACGAAACAAAAAGGAAGGTATATGAAATTATTCATTAATTTAAGGATATTGTCAAGAAATAGATAACAAAATTAGCGTAAAAGCTTGTTTTTTTCTTTTACAACTGATATTTTTCATAATAAAAATATAATTTTTGCTGTGAAATATGTTAGAAAATAAAAATAAAAATAAAAATGTTACTAAATATCACATATCTTATTAATATTGATTAATCATTTAATTAAAAATATAAATCTCACATATATTATATAAATGAAGATAAATATATGTCGAAGAATACATAATAAAAATTTAGCTGACACTTTTTAATTAATTTATTTTGATTAACAATAATAAACGCATGAACAAAAATTTCAACTAATTAAATTTTTAACTCATACAAAAATATCTTACATAAATTTTATCAATTAAAACTCCTCAATCCTTTATATATATATTATATGCCAACATAGTTTTCCATCTCATTTAGTAATTTACTAAAATACCCCCATATTTTTTAAATATATTAAAAATATTGTTGTTGCCATGGATTGAACCCATGACCTCTTACTAGGAATCTACTTTATGGTCATGCTACAAATCCCTTTGATAAAAATTTTGGAACTCATCAACTAGATTCTTAAATAGCTCTTCATTCTACATTTTATTTAACATTTATTTTTGAAATAATTCCAAAGAAAAAAAAAAGAAATAATGTCTCTTTTCATTTAATATTATATATAATGTCTCTTTTCATTTAATATTAAAAAGGCTCTTTCAAGCCAATTTCGTAATTTATCAATATACCCCTCTTTATGTTAATGTTTAAAAATATTTTTATTAGGAATAGATTTTATAATCTCCCCTATCAAATAAACAATTTAAATTTATGCACACATGACACAACCACTACACCATAACAATTTTTGATACCTACATTTTTTTTAAAATTTATGCATGATAAAACTATCAAAAAAATATTTTCATCTCATATTATTATTATTATTATTATTATTATTATTATTATTATTATTATTATATTATTATATTTTCATGAAATTTTAAAACTGTAAAGTATTGTTTTTGTATTATGTATGTGATACGAAAATACGACACAAATTCACATTGTACACGAAATGATATAAATTCAAATTTTGATTTCTGATACATGTATAATAGTATTTTTGTAAAATCATAAATTATAATATTTATTCATGTTTGTTATGCTCGTGACAAACACAAAACAAATTCATTTGGTACACGTATGGATGAGAATTTCACCTATCCCGTCCGATCGCAATCCGATCCCCTTTCCATTTATGTTAGGGATTCAGGAAATTTTTCTGTTTCAGTATGGGAAATAGGGAATATTATAAAATAGAAATTCAGGGGATGAGAATGCAAAATAATCTTCGTTCAGGAACCGGGACAGGTTCAATAATTATGTTCGAATTCAGGGATCGCCATGGGTATAGCACTCTTCGATCCTAAATTGTCCTGATACCACTCCCAGGTACACAAGATGACATGAATTCATTTACTATCAAATTTGGACATCTATATATGAAAATGCTTATTGTAAACATTTATGTCTCAATTAAATACTAACAAAAGAATAGGTGCATCAATTTTTTTTCCAACTTAAAAACAGGTAATAGAACTAATTAGTTGATAATAATATGTTAATCTAACCTGTTGACAAATATTAGATGAGTTTAATTAAAATTAAAAAATTTTAATATTAACTAAAAAACATTCGAAAGAAGTATACATGTTTAATGTGCGAGATGTATAACAATTAACTATTTTATTATCATAATACTTATTCAGTTCGTATGTACAACAATATTAATTATATATATATATATATATATATATATATATATATATATATATGAAAAGGCAGGTCGATGACAGGTTGTCAACGATGAATGAAAGATGATCGAAAAGGGAAGAATGAACAAATTTGAGGTTGTTAAAAATGAAAGAGAGGTGGTAGGGTAAGAAAAATGTACATATATGATGTGGTTGGAGGAAGGAGCGGATCTGAGAGATAGTGAGGTATCTGGATAGTGGTCGGAAAAAGATCGAAGTGAGAAGGTAGGTGGTCAGTAATTAATTGCAGGAGATATGATGTAGGCATATGAGTAGAAGAGAAAATAGATATTTAAAAAATGTTGTGGCTAAGTTTGAAAATAATTAAAAAAAACTATTATCGTTGTGATTCTTTTAGGTTTTCTATTAAAAAACAAACTAAATTATACATTATTATCGTGGTAATACTTGATAGGTGACGATTAATTTTTATTACCATTTTTGTCGGTTATCCTTTTCACATTAAATAAGCACCACTATAAAAACGATCCTCGAATCGAAGTTTAAAATATGCTAATAATTTGAATTTATAACAGCTATTATTTGTTGACTTTCAATTGACCGTTGCACATGAAAGGTAAAGCAGACAGATAGAAGAATTGAAAAGACTCTATCGCAAAATTCGAAAGATATTATATGAATTAGAATGTGGTCCGTGCCTTGCACGGACTATAAGCTATAATTAAAATTTAAAAAAATATAGTGTTGACACAATGACTTTCAAAATATATGTATAAGATTATTGTACGAGAGATATGGCAATTAAATATTTTTTATACCTAATCAGCTCATAATCATAATAGTGATAATTTCATAAGAATATGTGTGTGTAAAATTATCATTGTTAAAATGCAGGTTGTGCATTACACGGCTATCACAATAATTTCACTTTTAAAATTTTCAGATAGAAGTGTTTCAATAACTATAAAAGAAAATTATAATCGAAAAAAAAAATTTGTTTTGAAATTAGAATGATAGTTTTATGAAATTATAATACAATAATATTTGTATCTATATTATGAATATGCAATAAAAACAAGATATGCATTCATGAAGTACACAAAACAACGTGAGTTTATCTACCATCGAATTAGGACATATGATACAGAATATACGGAAACACGACATGATTTTTGGGTCTTATCAAGGGAATTGAATTTATGACCTCTAAATACAAATGTAGTTAAATTCACAACTACTGAATAAATTATGTCTTTTTTAGTTTTTGTTTATATCCTATTTTATATTAACTTTTATTAAATTTATTTAATACATGATTGTTGGGATTTGATGTCTTTACCTAAAATTGTTGTCTACAAAATTTGATATTGTGAAAATAAATGTT
The DNA here is from genome assembly GCA_036435485.1 of Saposhnikovia divaricata. Taxonomy (NCBI): domain Eukaryota; kingdom Viridiplantae; phylum Streptophyta; class Magnoliopsida; order Apiales; family Apiaceae; genus Saposhnikovia; species Saposhnikovia divaricata. Next base: position 56,099,818 of record CM071597.1, on the reverse strand, counting down.
TTTCCTAAACCAATATTTTTAATAAAAATGTTGTTGAAAAATTGTTTTTAGATTTAATATGCTGTTTTGAACCAATTATTCTACAAAAAAATTGTTGTTGCGGTCTGCAACATCAATACCAAACACACCTTTAATATGATTGGTACTAGGTACAATATATATGTATATAAAAAAAAAATCAGAATTAGCTGATATGTTAGATTTTGACACTATATGGGTTATCGATTAAATAAATGAATAAAATGCATAGTTAAATTATATTGTCGTCTTATAAACAAGATTGTATATACTAAACAAATATGTTAAATTATATATGACTACCTATAACATAATAATCGATTAGTGATCTTTTAAGACTGTATAAAAATAAAAAAAATTCACTGTAGCGCACATCATACATTTTAGTTGATTTTTCCTAATATTAAAATAGTTTGTGTTGTTGTTATCATTATACATCTTTTACCACATATGTAATGATCCACCTGTCTCCCCTTGTTGGTTTACTATTGCTAATGAAAACAAACTAAATAGCATATCATTATCGCTTCCTTTCAAAAAAAAAAAGGCATATCATTATCGTGATAATCTTTTAAAAATTACTGCTAGAAAATGGACTAAACAACATATTATTGTTGCAATAGTACTTGGCCACTAATGAGTAACTTTTATGTATAATTATAATCGGTCATTCATCTTACATTTAACGAGTACTGCTACAAATATGATACCTAAGTCGATCCTGTGAAATTGAAAGTGCCAAGTAAATTTGAATTTTGTACTCAACTATAAATCAAAATCACATACATGCTATTTGTTTTTCGAAACTCCTTATATCTTAAACTATTTTTGGTGCTATCTTGAACAAAATGTGGTCCAAATATCATTTTTTGTGCCTCTACGTACTTTTAATTTTTTTTGCTAATTAGAAAAGATGTGCCCCTAAATTACATCATATTCTCGGTACCCCATTGCATGAGCGGCTTAATCTTAGAATTGACTCTGTACTATATGATACTCAAAATTTAGAATTCACTATTATTTCAAAATTTGAACGGTTACCAACTGTTGGCCTTAAATAAATCGAAGCACGTGGAATAGATTGAAAAGAATATAAAATCGACTCAAACACGATTTGCGAAAAAATTGTGCGAATTAAAATGTGGCCCGTGCTGTAATAACCCTAACTTTAGAAAGGCTACAGTGCCCAAATGAATAGTGATCTTGAGGAATCTAGGGAAATGGTGCGTAGGTACTCTATATTAGGGATGGAAAATGAGTAAACAGAAACCATATTAGTGTTGTACATTGAAAATAAGTGACTCGAAATGACGATGGATTTTAGAAATTCCTGAATTTTGATTTTGAGGATTTTGAGCTCGAACGAACTTCTATATCTTGGATATTAAGGAGTATAGAAATACTAAAGGAATTATATATTGAGGAATTAGTGAATTTAAGTTAAACCAAGGGATTATTAAGTTAAGAGAATACCAAAGGAAATTGGATTTGTAAATGATTTCGAAAACCACTGAGATAATGAGGTATACTCGAAACGAACCACGATTAGACGAATATGGAAACCAAGCAACCAAGATTAGTAATTTAACAAGGATGCATACCACATTATAATTATCCAAGGTTAGTAGAATAATACTTAGAAAATAAGTAAATGAGAATATGAACTCATCTTAATGACATCACTAATGACATCATTTTCCACTAACTAGTTTTAAGGGCAAATTAGTACTTTAGCATGGTTTTTAATCACAAATATCTCCAAGCTTCCACAAGACACTAGACTAATCAAGATTTAGTTAAGATAAGAGCAAGTAAACACAAAAATCTCTCTCCCCCATCCATAATACTACAATCGGCCAAGAGGAGGAAAAAAGGAGAAAAAGAAAGAAAAAAATTCCAAAACCCTAGCTCTCTTCAATATTAAATCAAGGGATAAATCATGGGTGTTCTTGAAGGTTAGGAAGAAGCATATACAAAGTTTCATAGCAAACCAACATCATTTACCAAGGTAATAAAATCATTCAAGTTACTAGAAAAGATGATGAATAGTGTTTTCTAAGTATGAACTTGTTTTAATGGTTCCTTTAGTTGATTCAAGCTAATTCAAGGTGGTTTAAGGATTACCCAAGGCTTGTTAAGTGTTGTTAGAACTTCAAGAAGGTATAAACACTCTTGCCCCTTTTTATATTATGATGGATATTGTTGGTTTAAGTGATTAAGTAGTGTAAAGATTAAGATTATGATGTTATATGTGTTTGTAAGTGGTTTGAGTTAAATATGGAAGTGTTTGGGATTGTAACCATGGATGGTGAAGAAGACCACATGGTGTAGGTGATGATTATTGTGGTTGATAATTGATTTGGAGGAACTAGATTTATGGAAAGTACGAAAATATAGCCGTTATAATGTCCGTTTTTCGTTAGAACTACAAACTGCCCTGTCTTGTGACCCCTGTATTCGTACGGTACCTCACTGACTAGGTTACCAATTGACCATGAAATGATAGATCTTAGTTCATAGATCGTTTTGATATAAGGTACGTTAAAATCTGATGAACGGTTTAGGAGAAAAGTCAGTTTTAGTGAAAGACGTTCGAAAACCGAGAAACCGTAAATGTATCAAACTTGAGGTTACAATTACCATACTTTAACATTGTTAAAAGTCACGAAATTTTGGGATATGGTAGTAGTGTGGTCAAAGAACTATTTCCAGTTGACCTTACATTAAAATTCGAAATTTAATAATTATAAGAAATTCTGCAGTCGAGTGTGGTCGTTAAGGGAAATGGTGAAAACCCATGAAACTTCGATTTAGGTTATAAATGGTTAAGTTCTTGAACCTTTGGGGTAATAGGAATACGTTAAACATATATTAAAGTTTCAAAGGTAATGTTATACAAGAGTGTAGTGAGTAAGAGATGTGGTTCTAACGACGGTCCTTTTGTGTTTATAGAAACTCCGGAAGAGGGACGAACCATACCGTCAGGATACCGAAACCGAGGCAAGATTTCTTCTATCCCTACTTGTAAAACTACTTATCTTCACAAAGAAAATTGATTTCATGGAATATAGATGTGATGCTATTATTACTATATGGTGAAGAAATTGTCTTCCTTGAGTATTGATATTGAAAAGAAGAGTATGCGAAGATGTATATGAATAGGACTATGAGTACGAAAATGTATATGAATATGGATATGAGTATGAGATGGATATGTATAGAGATGATTATGCATGAAGTGAACATACCTTATGATTAAAAGTAAATAAAAGAATGGTATCAGTTGTTATCTACGGTTATATGATTTATAATATTTTGCTAAAGATATTCTTTCCAAATATCAGTGGTATAATAAATAATAATTGATTATTATTTACTACTCTTAAATAGATGGAATATTTCATGAGTATAAAAGTATATTTGATTTCTGAATATGAAAGAGAGGTCTGAATCATAATCAAAGCATTATGATATATATATTTTATAGAAGTAATGTGCGAGAATGGAAAATGATATGAGAGAATGATATGTGGAAATGAAAGTGAGAAAATGGAAATGTGGAATGATATTTTGAAAAGGGAATAATGATGTGATAAAAATGGGGATTGCAACAGACTTGCGTAAGTGGCTGTGTCAGGGCTGTGTGCGACACAGTCCAACATTTTATAATTTTTTTTTACGGCACGAAGATGCCAAGAGAGGATGTTAGCAGGTGGCCTTCCTCCAGGGATGATCTTCATTCCTTCTACCGGTAGTAAAAAGAGAGCAGGTACGATTAGGCGACTGATCATCGTCCTAACGTATCAGGCGACAGCAGATATCCCCAATGTTTTTGAAAAGAAAGTGTAGACAATGGTTTTCAGATTTCTATACTGAAAACAGAATAATGATATGAGATGATGGAATTATGGTTACAGATGAAGAAAAACTGATATTACATTATTTTAGATTCCTATACTGAAAACAGAATAATGATATGAGATGATGGAACTATGGTTACAAATGAAGAAAAACTGATATTATATTAATTTAGATTTCTTTCTTATAATAGTAAGTGGATGATGTATTATTAAATGAGAGCTCTATTCTTCCTTAAGGATTTTAATTGTTTCCTGCTATTATATATGCATATACATATATGTATACTTGTTCACATTTTAAATTTTAGTTACAGTATGATCTTGCTGAGCTATTATAGCTCACTCTTGCTACTTATGTATATAGCAGCTAAGTCCCATGCCGATACTACGTACCACACCCCGCAAGAGGGTAAGGGAAATGCGACCTTTTGAGCGAGTGCTGGCGACCATCCCCGAGGTAGGGACAAGCAAAGGGGCTTAGTATACTTATGTAAATTAAGTGTGTAAGTTGTAATAAACTTTAGTTGTTGAAGTGCTTCCTGTAGAAGCTTTGTTCAACAATGTACTTAGTAAATTCTGGGCTTGTAATAACTGTTAACTTTAAAACTTTTAAATATTGTGGTTGATGTTCTATGAGCATATGACTGGTGTGTGTGTGTGTATTAGTGTGGGGTCAACTGCTTATTTATAAAAAAAAACTACAGAGATATTGATATTGATCGGAAATTGGACCGTGATGGCCCGGATCCTTGACCCCGGATCCCGGGGCGTCACAGATGGTATCAGAGCTAAGAGTCATAATGCTCAAGAACAAAAGTAATAATAATAAATGTATCAGTTATAATATAAATTGTGAACTTCCATCAAGTTCAGGGGTGGTATATCGCAGGTAATATTTACTTTAAGCATATATTATAATTTTATAGACCGTTACTAATAGAATTTTATGTTTTATTATAGGGAGCGGAGATGGGTGAGCCGATTCAGGACCCCCAGTGGCTAGGGATGTCAGAGCAGGAGCTATTAGATCTTTAGCTGGCCGGGGTAGAGGTCCCCGAGTATGCAGTTGAGGACCTCAGGGAGAGACGCCGGGCGGCGGCTAGAGAGCGATTAGAGAGAGAGAAGGCAGAGGAGCAGAGACGGAGAGATGCTGTGGCCCTAGTGCCATATATGGGTAGACCTTCTACAGGATCTGACGAGGCAGGTCCTTCCAGAGTGAGATCGGAGATCCCTGAGGAGGAGAGGCCACTGCGTAAGAGGCCTAGGTTGTCAGTTATACCTGAGGAGCCGATTGAGTGGAGGGATATTCAGATGGTTCCCACCCCTGTCCGACCCGTCCCAGTGCCGTCACCAGTTCCATCCTCTCTACCTAGTCCTGACCCTATAGATGATCCTTTTGAGCAATTTACCCCTCCAGGGCATTTTGGGTTTTTTGAGGAGGAGGAGGATCCTTCAGAGGATGCTGAGACAGAGTCGGTTCCTCCATCCCCACCCTTTGCACCTCCACCACCTCCACCTGTAGATGCACCTCCCCTAGCTGTACCCCCTCAGGAGGCACCCCTACCGGCGGGTGACCCACTTTCAGCTACCTTATTGACCGAGTACTTTGCCCTTCAGGGACAGTTGGAGGAGTCCCGCAGGACTATAGACACCCTTCTACAGAGGTTAGAGAGAGGGAGAGGAGGGGTTATCCCGGATGGGATGTCTCTGGGGATGATCAGTATTGAGCTACGAGCATTAGGAGATATTAGGAGGTTGTTGGGGGATAGAGGAGACCCGGCATGGAGGGCCCAGATAGTTGATACGGTTACTACCATGGTAGTCCAGATCCGGGATGTTGTCAGGGCAGGGTTGTGAGCCGGGATAGTAGTTTCGTCACTAATCAGACTAGTCATCTTGTTGATGTCATTTTGGGGATTAGTTTAGTTGTTCACTGTTTTAATCCCAGTCTGATTAGAGGATAGTTAGTAGTACTTTTGTGATATCGGATTAGTATGTACGGCTATGTTTTGGGTTTCGAACCTTGTATTAGATGATGTATATTATTAGCAGTAAAAGATGTTGTACCCAAATTGTAAAATATTTATGTACATTAATGAAGTTTGTGCATTTCTATCTAAATTTTTGCTGCACTTTTATAAATGTTGAGACTCAAAAATATTGATGTATAAAAGGTGATTGACTTAATGAAAAGGCCATCGTGTTAAGGGCGATACAACTACCTACTAAAGTTATGGTATAACTAGATGCAAATCGCGTGATAAAGATATTGTGATGTGCAAATGAGTTAATTAATGATATAATTGTGTATATAGTAATGATGTATATAGTAACCCAAATTCGGGTAATTAATAAGGATTATTGTTATGTACAGAACTATGCCGCCTAGACGTGATAGTAGAGCGAATGCAAGGGGAAATGAGAGAGACGAAAGAAGTCGAAATATCGAAGGTACTAGACTGAACGAAAATGCTCATAATGAAGAAAATCATGAAGAAGGAGAAGAGGAATCAACTGGCCAACAAAGGAATCCGTGAGGTGATCCCTTTACCCAATTCATGGACTTATTAAGACAGAATTTGGCTAATCCACAGAATCCCCAACAACCACCTGTTCTCCCTAATCAGGCAGCTAATTCCTTTCGTGCCTTTAAGTCATTAAAGCCCCCAGAATTCGAGGGAACCACTAACCCAGTAGTAGCTAGGGCATGGCTAAAATAAATGGAGAAAGCTTTCGAAATACTGAGGATAGAGGAAGATCAGAAAACCGTTTTTGCAGCCTATCTCTTAATGGGAGAGGCAAATTACTGGTGGGAAGCTAAGAAGAACTTAGAAGAAGCGGGAGTGATAACCTGGGAGCGTTTCACTAGGGTGTTCCTAGATAAGTATTCTCCTAGGTATTTAGAAAACCAAATGGAATTAAAGTTTCTGGAGTTAAAACAGGATAACTTAACAGTGGCAGAGTATGAAACTAAATTTACAGAACTGTCGAGGTTTGTTCCCGAGTTTGTGCGTATTGAAGAACAACGAGCAAAAAGGTTTCAACAAGGGTTGAAACCCTGGTTACGAACGAGAGTGGCCCCATTTGAGTTGACTGATTATGCTGCAGTGGTTCAAAAGGCATCAATTATAGAGGCCGAGAGTGAGCAGACTCAAATAGGTCGAGAGAATAAGAAAAGAAGATTTGAGGGCCCAAAAGGAGGTTCAAGTGAGGGAAGCTACTTTAACAAAGGAGGTAAAGGACAAAAATCTCAATTTGTGGGAAAGTCGGGGGGTAACAAGACTACTAGTGAGACGGTGAATCAGGTGGTAAATCTTCAAGGACATTTCAGTCCAATCAATCACGACCACCATTACCAGATTGTGACACGTGTGGTAAGAAGCATATAGGAGTCTGTAGAGTGCTGGGAGTAACTTGTTTTAAGTGTGGACAAAAAGGACACTACCTTAACCAGTGCCCATCAACTGATGCAAACCCTAAAAGAGATGTTAAGTGTTACCAGTGTGGGAAATTAGGACACATTGCTAGAGATTGCCGTTCAGGTGGGTCATATGCGCCAGGACAGAGTGGGGCTGCTTCAAATCGGCCTACTGCTAGAGTGTACAACATGACCTTAGGGGAAGCTTTGACGAAACCAGATGCGGGTACAGGTACTTGCTTTTCGATTTAAATTTTGTGTGTAAGTCTTTGGTTAAGGATCGACTTAATCAATTAATGGAATAAATAAGTTAATAATATAGATAAGGAAAATCAGTATCTGCTAAGGGCTAGGAAACGTTATGAAAAGAAAAGTAGGAGTGTTTTGGGAAAACACAAGCTCGTTGAGACGAACAGGAAATATATATTATAGGTAGTATTTTCTTACAATTGTTTTAAAGAATATTATTAGAGCTTATTTTCTGGAAAATTTTACAGAGAGGAGCTATAGGAATATTGAGGAGTTAATATTTATGTCATGATAGAGATCAGAAGATGGCCAAACCATAAGTGAGATACACTACCATTCAGAAAAGGTCAATGTGGTGGCGGATATCTTCGTCAAAAGAGGAAGGAGAGACGAGATAACATGGAATGACTGGAAACAGGAGGAGATTTGTGAGGAAAAGACAGTAAAAGGACTGCTATTGATAAACTAAATGGCATGTTGATGAATGACAAGGAAGTTATGTTAGTGTATTTCTGTGCAAACAAGATAGAGATATTACAACAGGAAAAGGATAAAGGAAATAGTGTGGAAGTTAGAAGGTGTGGATGAAAAAGATACTTATAGACATTTCCAACATGATTCCGGGACGAAATCCTTTTAAGGGGGGAAGACTGTAATAACCCTAACTTTAGAAAGGCTACAGTGCCCAAATGAATAGTGATCTTGAGGAATCTAGGGAAATGGTGTGTAGGTACTCTATATTAGGGATGGAAAATGAGTAAACAGAAACCATATTAGTGTTGTACATTGAAAATAAGTGACTCGAAATGACGATGGATTTTAGAAATTCCTGAATTTTGATTTTGAGGATTTTGAGCTCGAACGAACTTCTATATCTTGGATATTAAGGAGTATAGAAATACTAAAGGAATTATATATTGAGGAATTAGTGAATTTAAGTTAAACCAAGGGATTATTAAGTTAAGAGAATACCAAAGGAAATTGGATTTGTAAATGATTTCGAAAACCACTGAGATAATGAGGTATACTCGAAACGAACCACGATTAGACGAATATGGAAACCAAGCAACCAAGATTAGTAATTTAACAAGGATGCATACCACATTATAATTATCCAAGGTTAGTAGCATAATACTTAGAAAATAAGTAAATGAGAATATGAACTCATCTTAATGACATCACTAATGACATCATTTTCCACTAACTAGTTTTAAGGGCAAATTAGTACTTTAGCATGGTTTTTAATCACAAATATCTCCAAGCTTCCACAAGACACTAGACTAATCAAGATTTAGTTAAGATAAGAGCAAGTAAACACAAAAATCTCTCTCCCCCATCCATAATACTACAATCGGCCAAGAGGAGGAAAAAAGGAGAAAAAGAAAGAAAAAAATTCCAAAACCCTAGCTCTCTTCAATATTAAATCAAGGGATAAATCATGGGTGTTCTTGAAGGTTAGGAAGAAGCATATACAAAGTTTCATAGCAAACCAACATCATTTACCAAGGTAATAAAATCATTCAAGTTACTAGAAAAGATGATGAATAGTGTTTTCTAAGTATGAACTTGTTTTAATGGTTCCTTTAGTTGATTCAAGCTAATTCAAGGTGGTTTAAGGATTACCCAAGGCTTGTTAAGTGTTGTTAGAACTTCAAGAAGGTATAAACACTCTTGCCCCTTTTTATATTATGATGGATATTGTTGGTTTAAGTGATTAAGTAGTGTAAAGATTAAGATTATGATGTTATATGTGTTTGTAAGTGGTTTGAGTTAAATATGGAAGTGTTTGGGATTGTAACCATGGCTGGTGAAGAAGACCACATGGTGTAGGTGATGATTATTGTGGTTGATAATTGATTTGGAGGAATTGGATTTATGGAAAGTACGAAAATATAGCCGTTATAATGTCCGTTTTTCGTTAGAACTACAAACTGCCCTGTTTTGTGACCCCTGTATTCGTACGGTACCTCACTGCCTAGGTTACCAATTGACCATGAAATGATAGAGCTTAGTTCATAGATCGTTTTGATATAAGGTACGTTAAAATCTGATGAACGGTTTAGGAGAAAAGTCAGTTTTAGTGAAAGACGTTCGAAAACCGAGAAACCGTAAATGTATCAAACTTGAGGTTACAATTACCATACTTTAACATTGTTAAAAGTCACGAAATTTTGGGATATGGTAGTAGTGTGGTCAAAGAACTATTTCCAGTTGACCTTACATTAAAATTCGAAATTTAATAATTATAAGAAATTCTGCAGTCGAGTGTGGTCGTTAAGGGAAATGGTGAAAACCCCTGAAACTTCGATTTAGGTTATAAATGGTTAAGTTCTTGAACCTTTGGGGTAATAGGAATACGTTAAACATATATTAAAGTTTCAAAGGTAATGTTATACAAGAGTGTAGTGAGTAAGAGATGTGGTTCTAACGACGGTCCTTTTGTGTTTATAGAAACTCCGGAAGAGGGACGAACCATACCGTCAGGATACCGAAACCGAGGCTAGATTTCTTCTATCCCTACTTGTAAAACTACTTATCTTCACAAAGAAAATTGATTTCATGGAATATAGATGTGATGCTATTATTACTATATGGTGAAGAAATTGTCTTCCTTGAGTATTGATATTGAAAAGAAGAGTATGCGAAGATGTATATGAATAGGACTATGAGTACGAAAATGTATATGAATATGGATATGAGTATGAGATGGATATGTATAGGGATGATTATGCATGAAGTGAACATACCTTATGATTAAAAGTAAATAAAAGAATGGTATCAGTTGTTATCTAGGGTTATATGATTTATAATATTTTGATAAAGATATTCTTTCCAAATATCAGTGGTATAATAAATAATAATTGATTATTATTTACTACTCTTAAATAGATGGAATATTTCATGAGTATAAAAGTATATTTGATTTCTGAATATGAAAGAGAGGTCTGAATCATAATCAAAGCATTATGATATATATATATATATTTTATAGAAGTAATGTGCGAGAATGGAAAATGATATGAGAGAATGATATGTGGAAATGAAAGTGAGAAAATGGAAATGTGGAATGATATTTTGAAAAGGGAATAATGATGTGATAAAAAGGGGGATTGCAACAGACTTGCGTAAGTGGCTGTGTCAGGGCTGTGTGCGACACAGTCCAGCATTTTATTATTTTTATTACGACACGAAGATGCCAAGGGAGGATGTTAGCAGGTGGCCTTCCTCCAGGGATGATCTTCATTCCTTCTACCGGTAGTAAAAAGAGAGCAGGTACGATTAGGCGACTGATCATCGTCCTAACGTATCAGGCGACAGCAGATATCCCCAATGTTTTTGAAAAGAAAGTGTAGACAATGGTTTTCAGATTTCTATAGTGAAAACAGAATAATGATATGAGATGATGGAATTATGGTTACAGATGAAGAAAAACTGATATTATATTATTTCAGATTCCTATACTGAAAACAGAATAATGATATGAGATGATGGAACTATGGTTACAGATGAAGAAAAACTGATATTATATTAATTTAGATTTCTTTCTTATAATTGTAAGTGGATGATGTATTATTAAATGAGAGCTCTATTCTTCCTTAAGGATTTTAATTGTTTCCTGCTATTATATATGCATATACATATATGTATACTTGTTCACATTTTAAATTTTAGTTACAGTATGATCTTGCTGAGCTATTATAGCTCACTCTTGCTACTTATGTATATAGCAGCTAGGTCCCATGCCGATACTACGTACCACACCCCGCAAGAGGGTAAGGGAAAGGCGACCTTTTGAGCGAGTGTTGGCGACCATCCCCGAGGTAGTGACAAGCAAAGGGGCTTAGTATACTTATGTAAATTAAGTGTGTAAGTTGTAATAAACTTTAGTTGTTGAAGTGCTTCCTGTAGAAGCTTTGTTCAACAATGTACTTAGTAAATTCTGGGCTTGTAATAACTGTTAACTTTAAAACTTTTAAATATTGTGGTTGATGTTCTATGAGCATATGACTGGTGTGTGTGTGTATTAGTGTGGGGTCAACTGCTTATTTATATATAAAAAAAAACTACAGAGATATTGATATTGATCGGAAATTGGATCGTGATGGCCCGAATCCTTGACCCCGGATCCCGGGACGTCACACGTGCCTTGCACGGGCTTTCATGCAAGTTTATTTTAAATCCGGAACATTACTCTTTTGCTATGCTATCTTGCTACTCCGTGCGTTTTTATAGATATTTCGACCAAAATGAATTTGGGGAGTGGGAAAGAGTATTATTACTACCTCTAACCTCTATCCCATTTTAAATGAACCGATGAACTTGTTTGACTTTTATAGTGGAAAAAGAGTAAAATTAGTTAAAAACTTGGTAGAAGTAAAAATTATCAATATTTAATAATAGATATGAGATAATGAAGGAAAATAGTGGGTGTAATAGTATTTATTTAATAAAAAAAGAGTATAAAATAGAAAAATAATAAATATAAAAAAATAATATTTAAAAATAGTAAATATAATAAATTTATTTTTTTTAGACGTCTAAAAAAGAATAAACATCCCGTAAAATGGGACGTAAAATGGGACGAAGGGATCATACGAGACTAGCATAATATACTACTCTATGTAGCTTAACCCTTAAGTTTAGGATATCAAGAGGTCAACGTCAACTCTAAGTTCTGTCTACGTAGCAAACTTCACATCGATATCCACAATTTATGCGATGTTAAACTACATACCCCAACACAATAATAGACACAAGGAGTTTATCTTTACAATCCCCAAAACCAAAAAAATTTAATTACCCTACAATATAATAATAGTAATGGGAGGCGGAGCGGCGATGAGAGTGGCCGGAAAGATAGCCGGCGTCGTTAACGGCAGCTTTCGCGGTGGGTTCCCGGCGTTCCCTGAAAACATAACCTCCGCCGCGTTCAAGGCCAATACTGCCCGGCCAATTACAGGCGTGATATCTACATCTGATACGCAATATGATGTTGCGACTTCGACGGTGAATAAGCCTTTAATTGAGTTTGAGGATTGGGAAGTGACGGAAGGGGTGGCGAGTAGTTGTGATGTGGGTCAGGCTTTGCCGAGGGTTGTGTTTGGTGGGGCCCCCACTCTTGAGGAAGCTCGAGATGCTACCTTTCAACTCCGTACTGCTCTTGATCAGTATGTTTTACTATATCTTTTGATGTTTTGTATTCATTTTGTTTAGTTATTACTACATTTTTGTGATTTTTTGTTTGGTTTTGTCTTTGCATGCTCTTATTTTTAAATTGATGCTGTTATGTGTTAGTGATTAAGAATCTGTTTATTATTCTGAAATGAATTAAATTGGAGGATTGAGGTGTTATGTGTGTTTGTTTTAAGGAGTTAAGATTGTCTTGTTTCAAAATGGGAATGTGCAATCATCGTGCTTTCCACAGATGCTTAATATGTATGTAAGGAATGTATCCTCCAGTAATTGAAGTGCTAGAGTGAGCTTAAGTTACAATTGTAATTGTTTAACGGTGGAATGATTGTTGACCTCTTTAGGAATCTGTCATCCCCTATGGCCAATAAATTTACACACATTCTTGTATACTTGAGTTGGCTGCCTTTGCCGGCAAGGCCTATGATATCACTGAGAGTGAAAAGTCTTTTTGTCGTCAAAAGACCTTTTTGTTCCCTGTTGCTTGTGATACGTGTGTGAATGCACTAGTAGCATTTATGCTTCATTTCTATTTGAAACCCCATTTAATGTAACATATGTGAAGCATGCTTCTTGTTTTCGATGAAGTTCGGGGGTCTTTTCTTGGTGGTGTAAATGCTTTAGATACAGTCTGTGGATGATACAGTCTGTGGATCTACCCCGGATGTGTGGCATATATCAATGGGGGTTAACTGGCCAGTTCATCACTAAACTCTACCTAACTTGCAAGTGGATCATTGAACTAAAAAGCCTTACAATTGCATCACTTGAGTGAATATTACTTTTAATATAGTCAGTAGTCACTAAACATAGAAAATATTTCATGCCTGTTGACTCTCCTTTACTTTGACGTTGTTCTGGTAAATATGAAAGAAAAACTTGGACTCAACTCAGCTCCACTCAAAGTGTTAACCATTTTCTTCATCTTCTCCAAAAAAAAAAAAGAACTTTGATTTGTTTTAAAAATGAATTATTGGTAGAAAATTAATTGTTCATATTCACTTATCTTTCCTTGACATGCATATGAAAAACGACTCTCAATTGGAATTGCATGACAGGCTAGAACTATCCTACAGGAAAGTGTGTGTGTGCGCTATATATTGTGTTTCCCATTCTCTCTCCGCGGGTTACTTGTTTATATAGGGAGAAATGAAAATTGCACAAATATGAGTAGAGAAGTTTAATCGAGCGCCAACAAAGGGTTGGTGCAGTGGTTGAGGTCTTGGTAAGTTTAATCGAGCACCGTAATTGCTCTTTGCTTGACATCCTCAGGGCGTACCTGTCAAATGAATCTAGTGAAGGTTCGTGTGAATCAGATATGGGGCACAAAAAGTTGGCTATTTCAGACTCTATCCGTTCGGAGGGTAAAGCTTGTGTTACCAAAGCCTCTGCACCAAATCAAGCTATTCGGGCCTTTCGATTGCTCAAAGAAAGTGCAGCTGCTCAGGTTTGAGACTGAAAGCACTCTTTTTTTATGGGGTCTTGTAAGATTGTCAGAAGTGTTTTTGGACAGATATACAAAATGAATATACCAATCAGGAACCTGAAAATTGTAAAAGCTTTTAGGCTGAGCTAAAATGAAAGTTCAGCTGTTTACTAGCCCTTATATGTTAGATATGCATGTATTCTTGGTCAAGAATACATCAAACTTTTTGATGCTCATCCATGTGCACTTATTGTTGTATATTATCGATGATGATTGGTCCCTAGTTGGGAGACTGATATCTGCAACTTATTTGTGCTAGACCGTCGTTGCTTCAATTGCCAGTGATCCAAATGTCTGGACTGCTGTAATGAAAAATGAGGCGCTTTTGGAATACTTCCAGTCCCAAGAGACTGGTATGGAATGTGAACCTTTCTGTAATTTCGATTTAGCTTCTATGAAACATAATGTAATTGCTAGATACTTCCATCTCAGGTATGAACGTCAGTCTTGATGAATCACCTGCTGAGATTCCAGGGTACCAGTCCCACAATTGCTCCGACGATGAGACGAAAGAGCCAAAGAATGGTTTCAACAGTTTCTTCGAAGACATCAAATCAAGAGTAGAGGATATGATAAACAGCTTATCTAGTTTCTTTCAGAATCTTTTTACTGGTCCAGCAGCAGCAGGTGATGGAAGTGCTAAAACTGATAAGACTATGGGTGCTTCAATCATGGGATTAGCTGTCATGGTTATCATGGTAGTTGTACTCAAGCGTGTTTAAAGTGGTCATAAATTTGTCGAAGCTACTGGACATGGGTTTTTAAGCTTTCTTGATATGCTGTATTATCACGAAGTGTGTCAGACTGGGAGTCCTTCTCAGTTGCATAATAAACGATTCAAGAACTAAATTATTGACGATTGTTGTTTATTCAGAAGTTGTTTTTCAATCAATTCATCTCCATTCTGCATATTCTATCAGTTCACCTGACCTGGCCACCTGGTCACCTGGATCATGTTTGTTTCATTGAATTTTATTTGAATGACCAGTTAACCCAATCTACTTTAAATTTGAAGGACTACTACTACCCGTTAAGCTAAATATTTTTGTTTTTATAGTTGGTGTTGTGATGAAAATCTGTATCATCTCGAGAGAATCTCGCTTCCTTGGATATCGGATGTTGAAACAGGTTTGCACGTCCGCAGCTTCAGCTCCAACTGTCGGAACGGATGGAGAATATGGTGTTTTGGAGGCTGAATTAGCACGGTTACCGAACAAAATGGCTATGAATTCCAATTCCAGTCAAATATGCTTAGAAATATGTCACTTGTGTGTCAATAAGTGAATATCCGATCCACTTGCTAACTGCCTAAATATCCCATTTATAGGAATCAAGCATAATGTAGTTTTTACAGGTTATGGAATCCTTTCTTGTTGACCAAACAAAGAAATTGATAGATTTTCCATTCTTGATATGCCTGATCTTGTATCCAACCAGCCGATTAACAGAGTCCTACTCCAAATACTCATCCATAAACCTATCTCAAAAAAAAAAAAAAAAAAAATTGTGGGCCCCGCTGCCACGTCATTATGCTGACGTTGGCAGTGACGTGACAGTGAAAAATAATAAATTTTTATGATTTGATGATTCTGATGGATTTTAGTGATTTGCTTTTTGGACTAGCCCATATATATATATATATATATATATATGGGCTAGTGATCAAATAGAAATTAGAAACTAATTCCAGCCCTTAGATCAATCTAATCTAATGATCCCGCTAGGGGCACCACACACAAATCCAATACAACCTCACATACACAATCGCACCAGATTCCCTCCATTTTTAATTTGATTTTTCCAATAAATCGGTGGGTTTTTTTTGTAATATGACTTTATTTTATTTTTCTCTATCTCCCAACGATCAATTTCCATATTATATGTGCTTTATTTCGACGCGATTTAAGAAATTTTTTATTTAGTTTTTAGTTTCTAGTTTAAGATTAGTTTCTATTAGAGTAAGACTATATATATATATATATATATAGGGCTTGCTTTTCCTGAGATTACCTTAGGTAAGAATCCTGATATTATAAGAAAAATAATATAAACATAGGGCTATTTTTGTAAATACAGGAGGCATGTTCAATTATTATAAAATTGCCATAAAAATTGTATTAAAAACTAGCACAACCTCAGGTAAGTTTCCTGAGGTAACCTCAGGAACATTATAAATCCACGAAATAGACTGTTACAAAGGGTAACCCGTTATCCTACAAAAGGGATAACCCGTTACTCCTACAATTTAGGAAATAATCTTCATCCAAAATAGATGGAGGTGTAACCGTAGTTGTAACTGCACCTCCACAACTACCTCCATAATTGTATCTCCACAGTTGAACCTCCATTGTTGAACCTCAACTATTATACATAATTCATATCATGAACCTAAAATTAGACCCATTACAAATTTTGGGCACAACAGTATTAGCTCAAAAGGTTTATAGATTATTTTACGGTATCTACTAGGGGTGAGCAAAAAACCGAATTAAAACCGAAACCGAACTGAAAATACCAAAATCGAAACCGAACCGGCGGTTGCGGTTTTTTATTTTTAAAAACTGAGACTTTCGGTTCCGGTTCCGGTTATAGGTTCAAACCGAACGAAAAAACCCGAAACCGAACCGATTATTTATATAAATAAATAAATATTTATATTTTTTATAGATATTTATTCGGTTTTAAATAAATGAAACAGTTTAAAGAAGGAAATAAAATTGATTCCTTTTTTAAGTTTCAACTGCATGATGATCAGAAGCACTTTATAGAAAGAGCTTAAGATTTTGTGTTATCTGTATTTGTTGTGTTGTGTGATGTGAAATTGCTGCTGTTTGCCTGTTTATGAATTATAGATAGGCCACTGAATTGTTCAACACTTTTACTGTATTATTACTCAAAAACGTAGCAGCAGCTACTTCAGTACTTCTCATCACTTTCCCTTTCAAAATTTTAACATCATAATTTGTTTTTGTCAACCATCGCATTAATATATAAATTCAAGTACTAATTAAGTGAATTATTCCAGCATGTAAGTGAATTACCCACACACCCATATGTAAAATAAATGCAAATGTTATGCAATAACCAGCAGTAGACAGGTATATATCTAAAGACTGAAAGGGAAAAAATGTATTATTTTTATTTTATTCAGTTTTAAAATCGAAACTGAACCGATAAAAACCGAACTGAGGTTTTAAAACCGAAACCGATGGTTCGGTTGCGGTTGCGGTTTTCGATTTTTAAAACCGAGGACTTCCGGTTTCGGTTCCGGTTTTACCCAAAAACTGAATCGAACCGGGCTTTGCTCTCCCCTAGTATCTACTAGCATTTTGTTGTGAACAATTACCCAAAACTTTGGGTAATTTTGCCCAAAAGACATGCGTTGGCGTAAAAATCGGTAATCGGTATAAATCGGTTGAGGTACCAATTAATCGGGTAATTGGGGATTAATTAGAATGATTAATCGGAGTATTAATTGGATATTATATTAATATTTAATATATTAGTCTAATTTACAATTAAACATATCATTTTAAATAAATTCACAAGATTAATCGGATTTCAAAACTCGAATCGATTGATTAACTTACAGAGGATTAATCGAGGATTAATCAGCTGAATCGGGGATTTTTAGAAACATGATTGTACTTGAGAATATTTAAGCCTTTAAGTATTGGGCTTTTGCTCTATTTTCTTACCACCAACTTTTTTATGAACTTTGGCGATGGAGTGATAATATTGGTTTTTTTTCTGTGGCCAGATACTAAATAAATAATGCCCAGTGGAGACTTCCTCATCTCATTTGCAGTGCCAAACTTCCTTTTAACATCAAATACATCCAGTTATCATTTGAGCATAATCTCAGCTATCATATGAGAATTAACTTGTGATTTACATGTTTACTTGCAAAGAGATCCCAGCTATCATATGAGAATTAACTTGTGATTTACATGTTTACTTGCAAAGTGTTAAGGGTAACTTATCTGTGGGGATTTTCCCACATCTCTTCTTGCACTTTTCACTATGATTCCAGAAGCTGACACAAAAACGGAAAACCAACGCGCTGAATAAAGTTCAACTGTTTAAGTATGTAATGTCTTCTTTCATTCTGTGCAATTGGCTTCTGTCTTTGTCTACCGCTTGTTTGTGTCGGTTCTGGTTGCTCTCACCGTAAAGTATGTAATGTCATCTTTCTTTATGTGCAATTTGTTAAGAATCTGCCCGATTCCCTGCGAATGCGGAAGCGATTTGGTAACTATGTGTGCTTAGATCCCATAAATATACGTGATAGTAATAAAGCAACAAACCAATAATACAGTAAAAGAGACAAGAGATTTAACGTGGTTCGGCCCAGCCTACATCCACAAGAGTAACAACTTCACACGAGATAAAAGAGATTACAATATCCGGGTATCCGGCCCCTGAATTTTATACACAAATTCAGCCCTACGATACCTATTATGTATATCCCCAACTCACTAAAGTGTTTATCTCAAAACCTCCCCTATCACTGTTTCCCGACAACCTTTCATTCTCTCCCTCTCCCAACCCGGACAGTGCCACACAACCTGATAGAAAGACCTCTGCAGCGGGACCACCTCCGATGGCTGCAGTCAGACCCAAGTACCCTAAGGAATAGTTTAGGCACGAGGACCTTCTATCCCGACACTTCCTGAAAGCGGGCTAAACCGGCTTTCCTACTAGACGGACTATCTAGCAGCTAATGAGAGAAGAGAGAAAAGAGAGAGGTGTAATTTTAGAATTAAGGGGAGAGGGTTATTTATAGGAGGGGGAGGGGGGTTGGTGAAGAAAATAGTTAGGCAGGTTTATAGGGAGGGGGGTTGATGTCGTGGAAGCCCTTCGACCAAGCATCCGTCCCAGCAGTCTTTACACCATCGTCTAGACTGGAAGGCAATACAACCGCAGTAGTATCCTTCAAGTCACTCTTCCCTCATGCACGAGATAACTAGATTTTCGAAGTTCCAGTACGTTCTGGCCACGTACTAATCAGACGATATATTCCCCCACGTAGCTCTCCCTTCATCCGAACCACACGGCCTCTTTTGATATTCATAGCCCCCCCTACTACAGAGCATCTGTAGCCTTCTGAAACTAACCGACCGATAGATATTAGATTCTTCCTCAGCTTAGGCACATATCTTACCCCGTTCAAGCTGCGAACTATTCCATCGAACATTTTGATTTTCACAATTCCAATCCCCTTGATCTCACAAGTAGATCCATCAGCCAAAGAAACTGTTTCATTCTTTATATCTTGGAATTTTTCAAAATGCTCCCTCTCGGAACATACATGATAAGATGACCCTGAGTCTAATATCCATTCTCCTGGAGAACTAGTGCCTCGATTGAAGACGGTGCATACATCTTTACAATCGAGAGTAACCACAGCCAATGATGCATCTGGATCCTTCTTATTAAGCGGACAATTCGACCTAATATGACCCCACTCCTTGCAACCAAAGCATTGCATGCCCTTTTCACTGTATCTGGATTTACCCCTGCTATTGGTAGATCCTCTCACAGCACCCCTTCCTCTATTATTTTGACTACGCAAAGCCTTATCTTCTTCCTCCAATTTTACATCAACCTTTTCAAGTTGATCAACAATACCATTAAACACATTCATGTGCTCAATAACATTGCCTTGAGCTGCCATCTTCAGCTTGTATAACTCGCGCTTCAGATTTAACTTTGTAGTCAAGTTCTTCCCGAGATACAATGTCTCCAACTTTGACCATAATTCCTTCGGCGTGCTTTCGTCAATAATATTATTGATAATATTATCTGCAATGCATAGTCTGATGGTACTCATGCATTGCGACTCAGCATCCTCCCAATCTTCAGCGCTCATTGTTGTTGGCTTTCCCTCCTTCCCCTTCAAAGCCCTTGCTAGCTTCTGTTGGGTTAGGATATCCTTTACCCTTCTCTGCCAAAGAGTAAAACTTCCTTTACCATAATATGGAGTCACATTGAATCCTCTAATACTTGTCATGATCTCCGTTTGTACACATAAACCAATCCAAACAACTAAATCAATTGGCCAGGTAAGTGTAAGAAACAATGGGAGCACTTCCGTCAAAACGGCGCCTTATTAGACAACCACTTTTCTTAACGACTTTCCTTCGGCACCAATAATTTAGACACAACTAGCTCTGATGCCAACTGTTAAGAATCTGCCCGATTCCCTGCGAATGCGGAAGCGATTTGGTAACTATGTGTGCTTAGATCCCACAAATATACGTGATAGAAATAAAGCAACAAACCAACAATACAGTAAAAGAGACAAGAGATTTAACGTGGTTTGGCCCAGCCTACATCCACAAGAGTATCAACTTCACATGAGATAAAAGAGATTACAATATCCGGGTATCCGGCCCCTGAATTTTATACACAAATTCAGCCCTACGATACCTATTATGTATATCCCCAACTCACTGAAGTGTTTATCTCAAAACCTCCCCTATCACTGTTTCCCGACAACCTTTCCTTCTCTCCCTCTCCCAACCCGGACAGTGCCACACAACCTGATAGAAAGACCTCTGCAGCGGGACAACCTCCGATGGCTGCAGTCAGACCCAAGTACCCTAAGGAATAGTTTAGGCACGAGGACCTTCTATCCCGACACTTCATGAAAGCGGGCTAAACCGGCTTTCCTACTAGACGGACTATCTAGCAGCTAATGAGAGAAGAGAGAAAAGAGAGAGGTGTAATTTTAGAATTAAGGGGAGAGGGTTATTTATAGGAGGGGGAGGGGGGTTGGTGAAGAAAATAGTTAGGCAGGTTTGGTTGTTGGATATAATCTCAAACTTATCACGTATCTTGGGCAAGCTGTGGATTTAGTCAGTTGGAGTTAATTTAGGATCATGGTCTAATAAAATCACTGATGGATATCTCATAGGATTTCTGTTAGTCCAGTAAAGTTGTCTCCTTGTTTACAGGAGTTAGTTTGTTTTGATTTCCTTATCTCTAGAACTTAGTCGCTTGTTTCTTCCTATTTAAACATTGTAATTTGCTTTGGAATAAATCAGTCTTTAGACAAGAGCTTCCTTTGTTTCTCAGTTTATATCAAACAGTTTTTATATTTATAATTACAAGATTTGGTATCAGAGCTTAGGCGAGTGTGTGTGTGTATGTCAAAGACCCAGACAATGGACGTGAATAAACTCAAGGGGGGTTCTATCGGCCTGAGTTATCCGGTGTTAACGAAAGGAAACTACACGGCTTGGTCCATGAAGATGAGAGTGTTTATGCAGGCACAAGGAGTTTGGGAAGCTGTTGAATCCAGTGACCCAAAGATTGTAATTGAGGGAAAGACGGATAAGATCGCATTGGCTATGATCTATTAAGGCATTCCCGAGGAGATGTTACTATCTTTAGCCGAGAAGAAGACGGCCAAAGATGCGTGGGAAGCAATCAAGACCATGTGCCAAGGTGCAGAAAAGGTGAAAACGGTGAAGGTTCAAACGTTAAAATCGGAGTTCGAGGCATTGAGCATGAAGGACACTGATCAGTTAGATGACTTTTACATGAAACTAAATGGGATTGTATCCAATATACGAGCTTTGGGTGAGAGTGTAACAGAAGCGTACGTAGCGAAGAAACTACTTCGCGCTGTGCCATCAAAATTCCTACACATTGCATCTGCAATTGAACAGTTCGGAAACCTGGATTCTATGTCTGTAGAAGAAGCTATAGGATCACTCAAGGCTCATGAAGAAAGATTAAAGGGCACAACGTCAACAAATGAGGAACAGTTGATGTTGACTGAGGAAGAGTGGAGTAAAAGAGAAAGCGAAAATGGGAAATTACTTCTCACAAGAGAAGAGTGGCTGAAAAAATCAAGTCAAGGGACGATAGGTGGATCTTCAGGGTTGAAAGGACGTGGGTATCGAGATAGAAGTGGAGTAAGGTGATACAATTGTCAAGGTTTTGGACACTATGCAGCAGAGTGTAAGAAACCACGACGCACGAGGGAACAGAAACAGGAGATAAACTTGGCACACATTGATGATGAGCCAGCTCTTTTGTTGGCTAAACACGATAAGAAAGTCGTAAGTGAGGTATTGCTAAATGAAGGGAAAGTGATGCCAAAGTTACAAACAGCAAGTCATGAAAAGGAGAGAGGGTCAAACCTGTGGTATCTAGACAACGGTGCAAGCAACCACATGACCGGTGACAGGGCAAAGTTCAATACTCTAGATGAAGGAGTCAATGGACAAGTAAGATTTGGAGACGGTTCGACAGTGAAGATTGAGGGAAAGGGAACAATTAATTTCAAGTGCAAGAATGGGGAAGAGAGGATTCTTCGTGAGGTGTATTTTATTCCGAGCCTTTGTAACAACATCATCAGTTTAGGACAGCTGTCTGAGGAGGGAAACAAAGTCATTCTAGATGGTAACCTACTTTGGGTATATGACAGTTAGAGTAGATTGCTTATGAAAGTGCAAAGATCGCCAAATCGTTTATACAAGATCGTTATTGAAACCAGCAAACCAGTTTGTTTACTATCTAAATCAGAAGATGTGTCCTGGCTATGGCATACTCGTCTCGGACACGTTAAATTTCAGGCCATAGTTCTGATGTCAAGGAAGCAAATGGTAACTGGAATACCGAGAATCACACTACCAAAGGGTGTCTGCAATGGATGTCTGATGGCAAAGCAGGTGAGGAAGTCATTCCCTACTCAAACGAATTTCAAAGCTACAAGAGTACTAGAACTGGTGCACGGGGATCTTTGTGGACCAATTACGCCAACAACCTCTGCAGGTAATCGATACTTCTTCTTACTAGTTGATGATTATAGTAGGGTTATGTGGGTTTACATGCTAAGAAGCAAAGATGAAGCATTGAATGCTTTTAAGAAATTTCGGGCCAAAGTAGAGAACATACCAAATGGAAGGATTCAAGTATTGAGAACAGACAGAGGAGGGGAATTCATGTCTAACCAATTCAAGTTGTATTGCGAAGAAGCGGGCATCACTAGACATTTTACAGCCCCGAACACACCACAACATAATGGCGTGGTGGAACGGAGAAACCGTACAGTAGTTGAAATGGCTAGAAGCTATCTGAAACAAATGCAAATGCCATCTGTAATGTGGGCTGAAGTTATTCGACATTCAATATACGTTCTTAATAGACTGCCTACTCGGGCTCTTTCTGGACAAACACCATACGAGGCATGGACTGGAAACAAGCCAGATGTTGGGTATATTCGAGTTTTTGGGTGCTTGGCTCACATGAAAGTACCTGGTACAAAAGTAAGAAAGTTGGATGATCGGAGTCTGAAGGTGGTTAACTTGGGCAAAGAACCTGGTACTAAGGCTTACCGTCTGTTTGACCCAAACAACAACAAAGTTTATGTCAGTCGAGATGTAACGTTTGAAGAAGACAGAGCCTGGCCTTGGAATATTGAAACAGATGCAGACAAGAATTATTCTTTTTCGGTTCCAGATGTGTCAACTGTGGAAGAGAGTGATGAAGAAAACTCAAGTTGTAATGAAGCAAGTGAAACAGAACAGAATGAGGTTTCCACGCCCCAAACGCAACATTTAACTTCGAGTACCACACCTCAAACACAACGTTCAACTTCAAGTTTGAATTCAGAGAACTACGATGACAGTCATACTCCAAAGAAAACCAGGTCTCTCATGGATATTTACAACGATACAGAAGAGATGGACATCGAAGACGAGTTATATCTTATGGGTATTGATGAACCAAACTCCTATAGTCATGCAGTGAAGGAACATTCTTGGAGGCAGGCTATGCACAATGTGATTGATTCCATTGAAAAAAACGGAACTTGGACGCTGACTGACTTACCACCAGGACGTAAAGTAATTGGCCTGAAATGGATCTTTAAGTTGAAGAAAGATGCTGAGGGAAATGTGATAAAATACAAGGCGCGTCTCGTGGCCAAAGGGTATGTGCAAGAACAAGGAGTGGATTTTGACGAGATATTTGCCCCGGTTACTCGACTTGAAACCGTAAGATTGCTCCTAGCTCTGGCAGCAAAGAATTCTTGGGAAGTGCACCATCTCGATGTAAAGACGGCGTTTTTAAATGGTGAAATAAGTGAAGAGGTATATGTAACACAACTTGAGGGGTTCGTGAAGAAGGGACAAGAAAATCGTGTGTATAAGCTGTTTAAGGCCTTGTATGGGTTGAGACAAGCTCCACGTGTGTGGTATGCCAAGCTTAACAGGTGCCTTGAAGGTCTTGGTTTCGTGAGATGTCCTTATGAACATGCTGTATATGTTAAACGCAAAGGAAAGGAATCATTGATTGTAGGAGTGTACGTCGATGACTTGCTTGTTACCGGTACAGATGTGGGTCTCATTAAAGCATTCAAAGATCAAATGAACAGTAACTTCGAGATGAGTGATATGGGAATGTTGAACTACTAGTTGGGTATTGAAGTAAAGCAAGGTACGGGTTTTATTGAGTTGAAGCAGACTGGTTACGCAAAGAAAGTGCTGGAAAAGGCTGGTATGGCGGAATGTAATCCCACAAAATTTCCTATGGATCCAAAGGAACGTATTACTAAAGATGAAGACGGAATTCCAGTTGATACTACACAGTTCAAGAGCATGGTGGGAGGCCTGAGGTACCTTGTGCATACGCGACCAGACATTGCCTATTCCGTAGGCATTGTGAGTAGATTTATGGAGAGGCCAACCAAGATGCATTTGAATGCTGTCAAAAGGATACTACGGTATATACAGGGAACTTTGGAATATGGTTTAATATATACAAAAGATGGTGGCAACAACATTCTAACTGGCTATTCAGATAGTGACCTTGCAGGCCATGTGGAGGATAGAAAATCGACTGGAGGAATGGTTTTCTACTTAAATGAAAGTCTGGTGACTTGGGTTTCTCAAAAACAACGGTGTGTTGCATTGTCATCTTGCGAGGCAGAATTTATGGCCGCTACAGCAGCAGCGTGCCAAGGAATATGGATTCGAAATGTGTTGAATCAACTGATGGACGAACAGCATGGACCTGTGACTATTTACATAGACAATAAGTCGGCGATTGACTTGGCAAGGAACCCTGTATTTCATGGGAGAAGCAAACACATTGACATTAAATTTCATTTCATCCGGGAATGTATTGAGCGTGGTGAAGTTGTTGTGGAGCATGTTAGCAGCGAGAACCAGCGTGCAGACTCATTAACGAAGGCGTTGTTTGCTGTCAAGTTCGAAAGGATGAGAAAACTTCTGGGCATCAAAGATTTGAACAAATCAGTTTGAGATTACGGGGGAAAATGTTGGATATAATCTCAAACTTATCACGTATCTTGGGCAAGTTGTGGATTTAGTCAGTTGGAGTTAATTTAGGATCATGGTCTAATAAAATCACTGATGGATATCTCATAGGATTTCTGTTAGTCCAGTAAAGTTGTCTCCTTGTTTACAGGAGTTAGTTTGTTTTGATTTCCTTATCTCTAGAACTTAGTCGCTTGTTTCTTCCTATTTAAACATTGTAATTTGCTTTGGAATAAATCAGTCTTTAGACAAGAGCTTCCTTTGTTTCTCAGTTTATATCAAACAGTTTTTATATTTATAATTACAAGATTGGTGAGTTTTGAAAAGAAAGGCAATCTGCTGCCTAACACAATTTACCTCTGTCTTGTCTACCGCTTGTTCGTGTTTCTGGTTGGCCTCGCTGCAAAGAGAAATTGGTTGCCAAAGAGAAATTGGTTGCCAGAAAACCATGAATAATTTAATAAATATTAAACAGAAACAAGATCGAGAGTGCATGCTAAAGGATGCATGTTCATAGAGGACTTGCACAGTAATGACAGGGAACATTTTCAGTTAAGAGGCGATGACTGTACTTGTGTAATGATGACTGTACTTGTGTAATATAAATAAGAATGCAAATTTACACATTGCATATATAGCATATATTTATATTAAAAGCAAAGAATCTTACCTTCCTCAAGACGAAAGCCAGATATAAGTAAGCCACTTCCCATTCATCTGGTGAGAGTGTACCTTAATACAATATCAAACAACGGGAATTGGTTACACATTTGATATTTGTATATATACGTGAAAACTTGATGAGCTACATACAGTTAAAAGAACCTAGGAATGTGGTCCACAGATTAAATCAAAATTGTAGTTTGTGAAATTTACCCTGGTCCTCATTTCCATCACCCAGGGCTTTAAGTTTCCTCATGAGTGCTATGTAATCTGGTATCTTCATGTACTCCTCAATAAAGACGTGGTTATTTTTAACAAAAACTAGTTCTAGATCATACTGCACATTCAAGCAAAAGGGCATGAAGAATAATGTTACATGCAGAAAGGTCCTGTAAATGCTTATATATGCAATTGTCAAGCAACCACACTGTACCTCTTCTGCCAGTGACTTAAAAACATGAAAGGGAACAATCCATTCTGGACAATCAACAGCATCCTGCAAAAATAAAAAGCACAAAGATCTCCATATCACTTAGATTAAACACTAAGAAGTTCTAGTACAACATCAGTCTTCAACAATAAAGTCAATATGAACTTACATCAAGATGGAATTCGTACTTGATACCGAAGGGACGTGTCAATTTAAATTTCTGTAGACAAGAACCAAAGTGTTTCACCATTTAGTTGTTCAATTTTTATAAACGCAAACTCCTTCCTTAAAGCTAAGCGAAATGGTTTTCATTATAAAAACATCATAAAATGAGAGATGAAGGTAATAGTCTGATACAATACACCGGTCAAACTCTTTAACTTAATTTGATATTGGAGGGAGTAACTTAAAATGAGAAAAAAATTGAACTGACTCACTTTTTCCGAGTATTCTTTATCAAAACGTATCCAGTACACACTATTGCCAAAGGCCAGTCCTTCAGCTGCATATTCAAAATTAAAAAATGAAAAACTGCTTCCAATAGAGAATAGAGTTATCGAATCAGGGAAAGCCGGAAAGGTAAAAGGCGAGTTTAGCTATTAGGTTGAGAATTTATAATTAACAAATGGCTCCTCGATTTCTGTAATATGTATTCTGTTCAATTAGATCCTAAATTTCTACAGGCGGGCTGTGAATGTGCTATTGTTATAAAATCGGGTATATATAAGCATTTGTCAAGGCCAAAAGGCAGGTATAATTTCCTACACAAGCAACACAACTGGAATAAATATTCCAGAGCTTCCGGGGAACGTTGGCCAGAGCTTCCGGGGATTATGAATTTCCTACACAAGCAACACAAATGGGTTGTGAATCGTGGAACGTTGGCCAGAGCTTCCGGGGATTATGCTATTGTTATTAGTCATAATCCCGGTACCTCTAGGTATCTCCTTGAACCTTTTTTTTAGAGTAGAATCTCGATATTTTGATGCTCGATTAAGTAATTTATTTTCTCTGTCGTAATGTATGTGATAGGAATAGTGTATTTTTAGCCTCGATAAATTGATAATGTTCTCCATATGGATTTGGTTTCGTTATATTATTTAATTGGTCGAGTTACGTTTAATTTGTTGATGCTATTGGTGAAGAGTATATTTGGTTTATTGTTTTGTATTATTAGTTTTGGAGTAGAATGTTGATATTTTGATGCTTCATTAAGTAATATTGTTCTTGTTCCTAATGTACGTGATAGGAATAGTGTATTTTTGATATCGATAAAGAAATAAAGTTCTCCATATGGATTTTGGTTTTGTTATATTGTTTAATTGGTCGAGTTACATTTAATTTGTTGATGATATTGTGAAGTGTATGTTTGGTTTATTGTTTCTTATTGTTAATTTTGGTGGTATATGGTTTTGTGATGTTATGTACTCCCTCCGTTCCTTTTCAATAATCGCTTTGACTTTTTGCACGTATTTTAAGGTGTAAAAAAATCGTATTTCTATATGTTATTTTTAAAATTTTCTTTTTTTGAATAAAAATTTAAATGTTAAACTTTTATTGAAAAAAAGAAATTTTCAAAAATAACTTATAGAAGCACCTTAAAATACGTGCAAAAAGTCAAAGCGACTATTAAAAAGGAACAGAGGGAGTATTGTTTATTTTGTGGATTGGTTTGGGGCATTTACGGAGTTGATTGGTTATGTGATTGTGTTTAAGAGGTATGGTAATTGGAGTATATGACTAATTGCCTTGTGTTTATGTGATTGGAGTATATGACTAATTGCCTTGTAACAGAGAATTGGAGAAATAACTGTCATTTCTTTTTTTTTTTTTTTTGCTAATTATAACTGTCATTTCTTGGTATAATTTTGCAAATGCTTTTCTGGGAATCTGATGATTAGTGGCACTTGTTAGATTTTAGTGTTATAACATCGAGAAGTTCTTATGTTGGTTGTTCATTCCCAAGAGCAACGTTGGAACTATGTTCATCGTAAAAATACATTTGGCGCATCTGTGAACTTAATGCTTTGCGTGCTACCATTAGAATGTAATAATGAGAACATGTGAATCAGAGCATCTCCATGAGTCTCCTAATTCATTCTTAAAAATATTTATAAACAATTGAGCTCTTAATAAATTATTACATCGTTTACCGTGTAAACTCCAATAAAGATATCTATACATCCTCTTTATCTATATTCATATTTATATTTCAATTACTCTATGACAAAAATTTGAATTCAAGTATTGGAAGAATGGGAGGGAAATAATTTATTAGTAAAATTAAGTTAAGAGTTACCTAGAAACTCTTAAAAGTGAGGAGAGAGAATGAGCTCTTAACTTTTTGTCTTTTTGGAGCCCTAATTTTCATAACCTATTAACCTCTTTATATTTTCACTTAAGATCTCATTTGAAGAGTCTCTTCGAGATGCTCTTATGTGATCTTTGCTAGTTAAATTACATTTTCGCTTTTCATATTTAAAACAATGATTACCTTATCTGTTATCATGTAGAGAGCAATATTTGAGTGTGAAATGGTATCTTTTTTCTCTTTGACTTCGTGTTTGATGGTTCAAATTTTTGTAGAATGTTCATGCTACTAAATCTCGAGTCCAAATCCTCTACACCACTTTAGGTGTGCCATTCCATGTGCCACTTTAGGTGATTGTTTTTTATTGGGTGGTTGGTGTGAATGCAGGGGGGTCCCATTTATATTAATGAGAGGTGAGCCAATAAAAAACAACCACCTAAAGTGGCACATGGATTGGCACACCTAAAGTGGTGTAGAGGATTTGGACTCATAAATCTCCATGTTAGTTGTGGTTTGATAATTTAATTTATCTGACCAACAGATCAAGTTTTGATGTTCTTGCTTTTGATAGGATTAAACTTCCATCTGGTTCCAAGAAAATTGTACCTAGTGGTTGTCGTGCCATGATAGGGCAGGTTGTTGGAGGAGGAAGAACAGAGAAGCCAATGCTAAAGGCTGGTAATGCCTACCACAAGTACCGCGTGAAACGTAACTGCTGGCCCAAGGTTCGTGGTGTTGCTATGAACCCTGTCGAGCATCCTCATGGTGGTGGTAATCACCAACATATTGGTCATGCCAGTACTGTACGTCGTGATGCTCCCCCTGGTCAAAAAGTTGGTCTCATTGCAGCTAGGAGGACTGGTCGGCTCCGTGGACAAGCTGCTGCTACAGCTTCTAAAGCTGATAAAGCTTAGATCTGTCTTTTATTTCATTTTGAGTCTGTTCATTGCGGAAAGACAGTAGAAAGATATTGACTGCTTTGTGTTGGAAACTAAAGCTTTCAAGTTTTGTTTTATATTTTTTGACTTGACATTAGCATGCTCATTATGGATGCAACTACTTCATATTCAGAATTAAAGCTTTCAATTTTTGTTTTATATTTTGTGACTTCAGATTAGCATGCTTATTATGAATGTTTTGTTTATTTGGCTTTTCTGGTTTTCTCATTTTTGATAGTTTGCCGAAGTCTCTAATGTTCTTGTATTGAAAGGGGTGGTTGCCAATTTGCCATTTGATTCACCTTCGCAAAAGTACTCGTTCTATAAAATTAGAGGTGAAAATGTTCTACAAAGTTTGAATGGCTAGTAAGAATTAAGCTTGCCTTTTGTGCAAATGGGACGAGAGTGGACGACAATTCGCAACAACTATTAATGTTTACTAGATAAATGCTCATCTGATTAAGTTGTACTACTAGATTGATATACATCCATCAAAGCCACGCGAGCTAATACGTCCTTCAAAAAAAAAGCTAATACGTTTGAAAAAATTGTTGCACCCGGCTTCATCATTACGGGAAAAAAAATGCCGTTATTAGAATAAAAACACTATTTTTTTATTTACAAAATAAACCCAACGCATAGTCCTCATTTATCACATTAGCTATACAGTAAAACCTCTATAAATTAATAGTTAGCTATACAGTAAAACCTCTATAAATTAATAGTATAGGGACCGGAAAATTTTATTAATTTAACGAGATTATTAATTAATCGAGGTTAAATTTACACTATCGCTATTATGTAGGGACCAAAAAATTATTTTGAAAATATTAATTTATAATGGATTATTAATTTGTCGAGTATTAATTTGTCGAGGTTTTACTGTACCATCATCCTTAAAAAACACTGTTTTTTAAGAGTGAGAATAGAGTCTTATCATCCTTTTTAGTTGTCATACAAAAAAATTGTCCCTTGTTTCATTCTTATTCCAAATTTCAAATACATTTTTGTACCAATTTTTACATATTTACTCCTTCATTCCTAATTTCAATATTTAACTTTACAACTAATCTCATCATTTAATATACTCCCTCCGTCCCTTTTTAGTTGGCACATTTGCAAAAAAATTTATCCCTAAATAGTTGTCATATTCCTTGTTCCAATACATATTTTTACCAATTTTTCCATATATGCCCCTTTATTTATAATACCAATGTTTGACTTTATATTTAATATACACACTTATAACTCATCATTTAATGTTAAGATTAAAGGCAAACATGGAAACAACTTACATAATTAAATATTTATTAATATGTGTGTTTTTTGCAAATGTGACAACTAAAAAGGGACGGAGGGAGTAATAATTAGGGATAATAGATGAAAACAATTTATAAAATTAAAATTTTCTTAATATATGTATTTTTCCCAAATGTGACAATAAAAAGGGACGGAAAGAGTAACATCCAAACGCCATGTTTATTTGGGTTTTGTTACATTACCATAAAAGAACCAGCTTGAAATTTGTGCAATGCATGAAATTTTTTAATATTATATTATTATTTTTTTTAATTTGAATTAATTTTTTTAAGATAGAAATTTTGTAAAATTAAATTTTTAATTTTGGAGCCTACACTAAAAAGCAGTAGAAGTCTTTAGTTTTAAATTTATTAGCTCCTTGTTCTTCTTTTGCTCCATCAAGGGAGTGAAGAACATACACCAAAAAAATAAATACGGGAAAAGTCAACACAAATTTATATTCGTTAATTTTCTCAGAGTGTTTTGTTAATGACGGAATCAAACTTTGTAATATATTAAGTAAGGATTATTATAAAATATTTTTGGTAGTTAAATTTTTAAACATATATATAAATACAAAAAATGTATAGAATTTAGTTTGTATAATTTTTGTAGAAGCAAAAATAAATATTCTTGGTAACCGGTTGATTTTAATCATCGGGTCTTGCAACCCCTTTCAAAATTTATATGTCAAATATATTTTTTGAAAATCTTGTGTTTTTTTATTTAATGTCTAAAACGCTATTGACTCTCATGAACATGAACCCACTAAAAAACACTAATCTATTTATCCATAAAGGATTGGAAATAATTTTTTAATTCAGTGAGCATCGTATCCAACCCCTAAAAAATTTCTAGTAAAAACTTTTTTAAATAAAAATTTACAAATCTTTTATATTCAACATATATATGACTTGAGTTTAACATCATTTATATAATAATTATAATTTTATTAAATACACACACGTTATAACTAAAACATATTTATGATATTTTTATAATTTATTAAAAATATTTTTACAACATTTTTCATGAAAAATTGAAATTTTTTTATAACAAGTGCTCAGCAAATATATAAATTGAGTTCAACATCATATGTTGAACAATAGTTATATTTATGTTAAATTCATATATTTAAAATAATTTTACATTAAAATAATTAAGAAAAATCTAGAAATTTAATAATAATCCACATCGTTATACCCTAAATCCTTTATTATAATACCCGGTCTACCCATGTCCGGTTAACCAATCAGAAAACTATAAATTATTTTAGAACCAATCACAGCTGACTTCTAAATTTTAGACCAGTCATGTTATATAAATAATTTTCCTTATTTACATTCTCATCGTACCTTATTAACCATGGTTAATTAACACTTCTAATTTAAATACAACAATGATTTTATTTAACATATCCATAAATACATATTTTTTGAATCAAAAAAATTACTAAAAAATCACTATTTTAATTTGAAATCAATCACGATATATACTGTTATATATTTTAAATTAAATTTCATAACTACTCATTCATTAATCAACTACTCTTGTAATATAAAATAAAATCAATTACAATCATATTATCATACATTACAAATTAATTTCCATAATATATATTATATAATTATAACCGATTTTAAAAAATTTTAATCTAACTCAACTAGAAATTTGAAAAATACGGATTTGAAATCAGATTTTAAATAACTTGGATAAAATTCATACTTTCAAATACTCGATTTTTTTTAAAAAAACTCAAATATATATATATATATATACATAATTTTTAATAAAATTAATTAATAAATTCATATAAACCAACACTACATATATTTTAATTATTTAAATTATTAAATATACGCTAGAAGAGTATTATTATTGGTTGGTGAAGAAATTACCAATCAAAAAATAAAATTATTTTAGAGACAATCATAATTCACTTCTAAATTTTCAATCAATCAATCATATACAAAACTTTTATTATTTACCATGCTTATTTTAATTTACTAAACGTGGTTAAATTAAATTTAAATATAGTAATATCTTAATTTAATAAATTCGTATATGACATGGTTTTTAATTTTAAAAAGTCACTACTAACCGTAAATAATATTTTTTTATAAATCCACGTAACAGTAAATTACATATGTTTATATATATATATTAGTTATGAATTGTTTTTGAACACCCTTTATTATAGTACTAGAGTCTACAACGTATTAGCTAACCAATCAGAAGATTGTGAATTATTTTAGAATCAATCAGAGTTTAGTAAATTTTAGATCAATTAAATTTAATGTGACTCTATTGTATCTAGATCCTACGTTTCAACTAAGATTAAACTCAACTCAAATTAAACTCATTAACAATTTGATTTTTATTTTTTGTATATCAAATAACTAAACAAAATAATTATTAATTTTCATTTTAATGATAAACTAATAATAAATTTACATAAAATAAAAATACCTCGAATATAAAATTCTTATGAACTAAAAATAGAATTATTATATCAATTTAATCATTACAGGAAATATAAGCCGCTAATTCCATATTCTCCATCAAACCTAGCCAACTTTGATGAACTAATTGTTTGCATCAATTCTCCTTATACTTAAATCATATCAATTTCGGTTAAGGTACTACATTGTATCTTTTTAAATTACAGACTATACTTGGATAAATTATTTTTTTTTATTTCTATTATATATATGTATCGTATGTTTTGTATTTTAATGATCCAATAAAATCAACAAAAAATGATTTTGAGAAAAAAATAATTGAAAACGATTTAGGTTTTCATCATCCTCATTCCAAATCCTCCAAAGGTTACTTCCCATTAGAACATTCAGTGGCCAGCTTCAATAATTCTGTGACTTACTGGATTGTAAAAATCAATCCTTACCACATTACACCGAATTGTTTACCTTATTAGATGTGTCTATAGATAAATGGTTTTTTTTACAAAACTGGGTTGCCAATGTTATTATTCATAACTTACCTACATGATCACTAAAATATATATTGTATCATTGTCCATACATTTAAAAGTACGATATAATTTTCCTCAAATGGCCCTTTTGGAAGGGATCAATGCCCATATAAGATCAGTTTCTTGATTCCTCTGAAGTAGAATTAGACCCCTATAAGTTGATCCTTGAGAAAAACACACAAGTCACATTCAATGAAAATGCATTCTATAGTTTTTTTCTTCAACACATCAATAAAAAATCTCTTTCCTTCGTCAACTTAATTTCTAATGAATTTAATATTGTATATATTGCTATTTCACCAACCTAATATTTAAAGGTACATAATAAATGATCATAATCATTCAAAAGGCATCTTGAATTCAAAACCCGAATTAATGAGAAAAGGTATGGAAACAATTTTAAAACCATTAATTGTCATTTATTTTGAACTATTTTAATATAATTATCATTCAAAATCAAACCCATTCATTTTTCTATAATTATCATTTTGATTATTTGTCCTTAAATTTGTTTTTTGGTTTTCTATTAATTAAAAAATCCAAGAATGTAAAGTTAATTAATTAATAAGTCCACATTAAAACTAATATTAATTTAGATGTACTAATAGTTAAATAAACGTTTTATAATTATCTTCCAAAATCAGAACCATCCATTTGTTTTCATTATTAGCATTTTAAATATCTATGTTTAAATTTAATTTGTGGTTTGCCATTAATTAAATGAAATCCAGGAATGTAAAGACAATTACTTAGTAAGTTCGTAATAGATATAATATTAAATTAGATGTAAAATTAATTAAATATATATAAATTTGATGTGGTGCATGTGTAAATAAAATCTTGATTTCAAAGATATACTTAATTACTTTACTATTTCAAAATTTATAAATTTTATATTTTTTTATGTCTCATATTTTTCTCCGCTTCTCATCTCTTTCACCTCCATATTTTACAAGATAATCAAATTGATTTATACGAAATATATGCGTAAACTTGACAAATTAAAAGAAGTTGAAACTACATCTTTCTTCAAAAAAAAAAAAGTTGAAACTATATCATTGTAAATTTTGTTTATGGTCTGTAGTGAGACTAACAGACAAATCTACAGCAAAAAAATCAGTTTATCTACTTTTTTGAGATTATATCACACCCCGGTGAGCATCCTTATTTCTTCCTCAAACTAAGTATGACTACCATAGTTGTATATCCATGAGGTGTTTGTATTTGGCAATTTAAATTATTAAATTGAGAAAAGTTAATGTTTGTGAATGATGTTGTTTTTTTATGAGAGTTAATCACTTTATGTATCTACTTTTAATTTTTTTACTAACAAAAATACCTACACATTTATTCACACACAGATGCATGTTCCAAATTAAAACATATAACTTTTCTCAACTTAATAATACTTATATTAATATATTTGTTCATGTGTCAAATGCATATTATGCCATAACTGTTTTGTTGTCAGAGTAGTTATAAAAACCATCTATTTATATTCTACAAAATCATTTATGTACTTTGGTAGTTAACTTTAGTATAGGGATTTTATTATCTTAAGTCACTAAATTATATAACCTAAGATGTTCAATTTTAGTCTTTTCTTATATTTGATGAATTTACATAATTGTTGGTAGATCCTAAATATGAATTACTTTCATGTCATAGTTAATGATTGTCATTGCATATCCGAGAATATAAGGTGAATTTTCTTTTTAATTTTTTGAAAAATAACTTTTCCACTTTACTTTATTGGCAGGTCACCAGAACTTACACAAACAAGGCAAACAAGGATATGTTATTAACGGGATGTGTGCTCTCTATAAAGTACTTTATGGTGTATGGCTGTAAACTTTTGTTGCCGCATTTGCATTCAAAAAGGTAAGAAAATATATGATAAGTAAGGTCGTTTGACCTGTGTTGTTAACAGTATTTGTAATATTTTCTGACCTTTAAGGTCAAGCGCAATTTTTTCTTAGGAATAGTTTGAAAATTACTGAATAATATATAACTTTTTTATTTGATTAAAAATTATTATTTTAGTCTCTATTAGTGACATAACAAACATATGTATGAGTTTAAAAGTTATATCTATGTTGATATCTGACATATTATGATAGAAAATTAACTAACTATATGTATGTCTTATAGGATCTTGACGGTCTTGCAGATACATTGACCCAGGAAGTTACATCTATATATAACAGGATTGATCGGTTAATAGTGTGTTAAGGTCACTGGCAACGAGCTACTTCAATACGATGAAATTTCTATTTTACTTGACTTTATATGTAAATATTCATTTGTCATTGGTTTAAATGCTTCTAAACTTATGACTTAAGATTTATTATATCACTCACTCACTCAATTTATTTTTTCTTATTATTTTCCTTAATATAATTTATCCATTGCACAGAGAAAAAAATTATAAACAAGCTTTTGAGACTTTTGAGACTTTTCTTGAATTCTAACGAGACTATTTTATGAAATTAATAAAGCAAAAACTGAAGAAGAAACCAAGTTACTAGAAGTAATTTATGTGTAGTGCAGTTAGGGCTACACAACATTTCGATCTAGACCGGTAAATTAGACTGGACCGGGTCTATCAATCCAAGACCCAGACAGATCGTATATAAGCGGTCCAGCCTCTAGTCCTTCAAATCAAAAAAAATTGATTTTCCATCATTTACGGTCCAGATCCTGAAAAAATTTGGATCGGATCGAAGTTTTTGTATATAATTATTTTTATATTACTTTACTTTTTAAATTATATAATATAGATATTAAATATATAAATACATCATAAATTGACACTAAATTAGTAGATAATAAATTGATGATGATATGGGCTAAAAGTAAGCCCTAAAGACACATGTAATGTGGCATTAATTAGACCCAGTATGGTCCAAGCACGAGGCCCATTTATGAGGCCCAAACCTTGATTCAATATTAATTTCGTAATTAATATTAAAAGATATAAACAGCTCAGCAATAAGTGTCAGATAAGGATACTACTCCTGTAAAATTTAACCACCAAGGCACAGAATTTGATATGGAAACAAACTCCTACAATATAGGATCTGGAACCTTCTTCAAGGCGGTGACTTGCCTGCCAAGTCACCTAACCCCACTACGATTCTAGGGCTTCTCAGCCTATATAAAGGGCCTGACCCCTCATTCTCAGAACTACGTCTTGGCTTGATTGTCAATAACGAGATACGTAGGCAGTCTGTGAGGACCGATCAGTCTCAAAACATGGAAACAGCCATTAAAACTCGAAAGCTCAACAACCCTAGCATTAATCACATACAAACACTAGTTTTATTCCACAACATTTAGCGCCGTCTGTGGGAAGACAACATCAACCATAGTTCAAACACGAAGAAGAACATCAACCTCGAATGAGGCTATACCCCTTAGCTCTGCTCCACCTGCCACTTCTGATCCGCTTATCACTACTGAAGAAGGACAATTACCCCCATCAACAGGGGCGATCATTCAACCTCTAGTCTCTTAACCCCCAGGGACGACTACCCATATTGAGGGAACTCCACCAGTGGTCGTTCATCAAAGCCAAGAAGCTAACCCTCTTCAGATGGTGGTTTCTCCTCTTGGTAACGTTAATCGTACGCTACCCCCGGGGGTACAGATCCACACTACGGATCTCCCCTTGAATACCAACCCAATGTATGGGCTGCCTAATTATCCCCCTCGACAAAGAGAACCTGGACCAAGCGGTCATGCCTTATAGATCCGAGATCGAAAGTATGATGACTACTCTTGTCCCTATACTGATGATTCATCATCATCTGAGGACGATGATCGAGATGAAGCCCCGAGGAGGCGACGTGCTAGCAAAGAACCTCTAAGGAGGACACGAAATATCCATGATGGACCCCCCTTGACAACTTCTGAGAGGATCAAGGCTTATGAGGCTGAGATCTTAAAGTTGAAGGAGGATATGGCGAGAGAACAAGCTAGATTGAATCAAACTCAGCCTCCTCCAACCACAGAGAGGATTCCAATTATCAACTTGGAGAGGTCTTCAAGGAGACAGAAAAGGGCTGATGCCCCAACTGGAAGAACAACAAGGGTGGAGACCCCCAAGGGTGACCCCCAAGGGTAACCCCAAAAATCTGATGCCACTAGGAGATCCTGATGATCCCACACCCCCGTTTACTGAGGAGGTGATGAATGCTCGTATTTCAAAGAAGTTCAAGATGCCGACAATCATGGCTTATGATGGAACGGGTGATCCCGCAAACCACGTCAAGACATTCTCAAACGCACTATTGTTGCAGCCTGCAAGTGATGCTTTAAAGTGTAGGGCATTCCCTCAAACTCTGTCAGGCATGGCTCAAAGATGGTATAGCTGCTTGCCCGCGAATTCAATTGGCGCTTTTAAGGAGTTGAGTGCTGCTTTTGTTAGCCATTTCATCAGTGGAAGAGTTCACGAGAAAAGCTCCGCATCTCTCATGTATGTGGTACAAGGAAAGAACGAAAATTTAAGGGATTACTTAAAGAGATTTACTAAGGAGACATTGAATATCACTAATTTGGAGAACAAGGTGGCCATGGTAGCCCTCGAACACGGAACCACTGATCTCTTCTTTAAAAGGTCATTGGCAAAACACCCCCCTGAGAATATGGCTGAGCTCCAACGAAGGGCTGATGAGTATATTAAAGCTGAGGACAGCATGAAGAAAGAAGCCGCAGAAGGTAATGGAAAAGGTAGCAATGGTTCAAAAAAGCGAAAGAAAGAGCAAGAGTACGACACTAGGGACAAGTATCCCCGGACTAGCAAGTACTCTGAGTCACCACCAAAGAAAGGTTTGGGACTGAGATTCCATAACTACGCAAGATTGAATGCTCCTAGAAGTCAAATCTTGTTAGATATTGAGAAGGATAAGGACTTTCGATGGCCGAAGCCACTTAGGGGTGATCCCGCAAAGAGAAACAAGGAGCAGTACTGTAGGTACCACCGTGATGTGGGACATGATACAGATGATTGTAGGCAATTGAAGGATGAGATTGAGTTTTTTATCCGAAAAGGGAAGCTAAGCAAGTTTACGAAGGGTGATGATCGTGGAACCTAAAGAAGGGATTATGATAGGAGAGACAATGATAGAAGGGACAATGATCGTGATCGTAACCCACAGCCCCGGGGGCCAGTTATCAATATGATTTGGGGAGGCCCAACAGCAGCCGGTACCACACGAAACTCTCGAAAGGCATACGCCAGAGAGGTGATGCACATCGTAGGGAAAGCCCCGAAGCGTGCCAGGACTGAAATAGCAATTGGTTTTGATGATTCAGACCTGGAAGGGGTGAAGTTCCCCCATGACGACCCATTGGTCATAACCCCTGTGATTGGAAACTCGGAGGTGAAGCGAGTCTTGATAGACAATGGAGCTTCTGTTGATATTTTGTTTCATGACGCATTTGTAAAGATGGGGTACACTGACTCTCAGTTGACCCCGACCAACATGCCAATCTACA
Source organism: Saposhnikovia divaricata (assembly GCA_036435485.1). Lineage (NCBI taxonomy): Eukaryota > Viridiplantae > Streptophyta > Magnoliopsida > Apiales > Apiaceae > Saposhnikovia > Saposhnikovia divaricata. The sequence goes on along the minus strand of CM071597.1, from coordinate 56,060,171 downwards.
GATTTAATGGAATTGAATCCAAAGTTGAAGGGGCTATTCAGTTACCCATGACAATTGGACAAGAACCTAAGGAGGCTACTCATATGCTGAATTTTCTCGTAATCAAAGCATCCTCGACTTATATCGCAATCATTGGAAGGACTGGACTTCATGCATTCAAGGCTGTTGCCTCTACATATCACATGAAGATTAAGTTTCCGACCAGGAATGGTGTTGGAGAACAAAAGGGTGATCAGAAGGTGGCAAGAAGTTGGTATGTGTCCGCATTGAGAGCTGATGGAATCGGGGGCAGGTACTCCCAATTGAAGACATGGATGTTCGTGGTGATGATGAACACCGATGGAGGCCAGCAGAGGACTTAGTCGCCATTCCTCTAGAGCTAGGGGACCTTGAGAAAGTAACTTATATAGGAGCTTCTTTGAAGGAACCCCTGAAGGGCAGGTTGATAGCATTCTTACAAGAAAATAGTGATGTGTTTGCTTGGACAGCGGCTGATATGCCAGGGATTGATCCCCAAATCATAACTCACAGATTGAATGTCGATCCTAACCGAAAGACAGTAAAGCAGAAGAAGAGGAACTTTGCTCCTGAAAGGCAAGATGCCAGCAAGCAAGAAGTTGATAAGCTCTTAGAGGCTGGGTTTGTTGAAGAAATTCAGTTTCCCGAGTGGTTGGCTAACCCTGTGATGGTCAAGAAAGCGAATGGGAAGTGGAGGATGTGTATAGACTTCACTGATTTGAATGATGCATGTCCGAAGGATTGTTTTCCCCTGCGAAGGATAGACATGTTAATAAATTCCACAGTTGGACATGAGATGTTGAGCTTCATGGATGGGTTCAGCGCCTATAATCAGATTAAGATGCACAAGGATGACATTCCAAAGGTATCTTTTATAACTGACTTTGGTGTTTTCTGCTATCTTGTTATGGCTTTTGGTCTAAAGAATGCAGGCGCTACTTATCAACGACTGGTGAATAAGATATTTGCCCATCTGATTGGAAAAAGCTTGGAGGTCTATGTTGATGACATGTTAGTCAAGAGCCTCTTCAAGGCAGACCACATTAAACACCTTAGAGAGGCATTTGAAGTGCTGAGACACCACAAGATGATGTTGAATCCAGCCAAGTGTGCTTTTGAAGTTGGATCAGGAAAGTTTTTGGGCTTGATGGTTTCGAAACGAGGTATCGAGGCCAATCCAGATAAGATTAAAGCAATTTTAGACATGGAACCACCCCACTCCATACGAGATGTACAGAAGCTAACTGGCCGAGTTGCAGCCCTAGGGAGATTCATCTCCAAGTCGGGTGACAAGTGCTTGCCTTTCTTTTAAGCATTGAAGAAGGTAAAAAAATTTTGAGTGGACTTCTGAAAGCCAAGAGGCCTTTGAATAGCTAAAGAAGTACATGGCTGGAGCCCCGTTGTTGGGTAAGCCTAGTCCCGGAGAGACTCTTTATCTATACCTGGCGGTATCTGAACAAGCATTGAGTACAGTTCTCATTCGAGAAGAAAATAAGGTCCAGAAACCTATTTATTATGTAAGCAAGGTGTTGCACGGATCTGAGTTAAATTACTCATCTATCAAGAAATTTGCTTTGGCATTGATAACAGCTTCAAGGAAGCTACGACCATACTTTCAGTCACACAAGATTGAAGTCCTGACAGATCAACAGTTGAGGAACATATTGCATAGCCCGAAGGCCAGTGGAAGGTTGATTAAGTGGGAAATCGAACTCGGAGAATTCGATATCATATATAAGCCTCGGACAGCCATCAAGGCTCAGGCATTGGCTGATTTCATGGTTGAATGTACTATTAGCAACCAAGAAGTCGGGAGGCAGGAGATAGTAATTGCCCCGGGAGGAGATGATAAAGGAGAAGAACCGGTATCTGAACAGAAGGAATATTGGGTGCTCTATTTTGATGGAGCATCAAAAACAAAATCTAGTGGTGCAGGTTTTTTTTTGCAAAGCCCCGATGGGTTTACAGTTGAATATGCTTTGAAGTTGGATTTTCCTGCTACCAACAATGAAGCTGAGTATGAGGCATTGATAGCTGGTTTAGGCTTGGCCAGAATCATGAGGGTCAAGAATCTCAAAGTTTGTGGGGATTCAAGACTAGTGGTATCGCAAGTGAATGGTGAATTTGAAGCCAAGGATGAAACTATGGCGAAGTATTTGAGAGTTGTGAAAGCTGTTATGACTCAGTTTGAGGAGTGCTATGTGGAGCACATTCCGAGAGAAGAGAACGTTAAGGCCGATGCCTTGTCTAAGTTCGCTTCTTCTGAGATAGAGAATTATGCAGGGAGTGTTTACTTCCAGGTCTTGAAGGCCCCGACCATCAACTCTAAGTTTGTAGCACCGATTGATGTAGGAAGCTGTTGGATAGATCCCATCAAAGCTCACATCAAAACCGGCTGGCTCCCTGACAAAGCCTTCGAGGCACGGAAGTTGTCAGTGAGAGCATTGAGATATGCCTTGATTGAGGGCATACTTTATAAGAGGTCATTTGTCATCCCATACTTGAAGTGTTTGAGGCCTCAAGAGGCAAAGGAAGCTTTGGAGGAAGTTCATGAAGGTATCTGTGGGTAGCACTTGGGGTCAGAGCCCTAGCTCACAAGATTACTCGTTTGGGATTTTATTGGCCAGAGATGTTGGCCGATGCGCAAAATTATGTCAAGAGGTGCGATAGATGTCAGAAGCACGCTCCCGTTGTAAGGCAGCCACCTGAGATGTTAACGTCGATTAACTCTACTATCCCATTCGCCATGTGGGGAATGGATATACTTGGTCCTTTTCCCGTAGCTTCAGCACAAAGGAAGTTTTTGATAGTAGCCATCGACTACTTCACCAAGTGCATTGAGGCTAAGCCCTTGGTCAAGATAACCACCAAGCAAGTTGCTCAATTCTTTTGGGAGAACATCATTTTTAGGTATGGAATCCCACGTATCCTTGTAACAGATAATGGAACACAGTTCAACAATGAGGAGTTTAAGAAGTATTGCGAGGAAAATGCTATTGAGTTTCGTTTCACTTCAGTAGCTCACCTTCAAGCAAATGGACAGGCAGAAATAGCAAACCGTATTATCCTGGATGGACTAAAAAAGAGAGTCGAACGCTCAAGGAATACTTGGGTGGATGAGTTACTGCCCATACTTTGGGCATATCGCACCACCTGTAAGGTGACGACCGGGGCAACTCCGTTTTTGTTGGATTATGGAGCCGAGGCAGTTGTGCCCTTAGAAATTATGCATACATTACCTCGGGTTGAAGCATTTGAGCCTGAGACCAAATGAGAAGGCATGAGACTTGCTCTTGATCTGATTGATGAAGTTAGGGATGAAGCACACGCTAGGAATGCAGAGCATCAGAAGAGAGCATCTTTTCATTACAACCAAAGGGTTAAGGAGAGGTTCTTTCGACAAGGCGACTTAGTTCTGAGGAAGATAGAGGCTTCTGGAGTTGGCCAGAAGGGGAAACTAGCCCCTAACTGGGAAGGGCCATATCGAGTCAAGGTGACACTAGGACAAGGATCCTACAAGCTAGAAACATTGGATGGGAACGAAGTGCCACGTACCTGGCATGCTTTGGATCTGAAAATCTATTATGTTTGAGCCATCCTTGTAAGGACTTAGCTTTTTATCTATTCATTAGGAGAAGTATAAATAAGGTATGAAGAAACCATCCCAGGGCCGAGCGCCCCGAGTAGGACAATAGTAAACTATGTAAGGGTTGAACCCATTTCGAATTATTAATGCTAGTTTGTTTTCCATTCTATGATTCTATGATTTTATTTATGTGCCAAACACCTTTTGAGTGTAACTCTAGAAAAATCAAGTACCGAAAATAAATGAACATACGAATGAGGAAAATAAGTAAATAAATAAAACACCCCCGAAGGGCCATGGTTAAAATTCGGTTACATCACTTAAACAAATAAAAGTTAAGTCCCGAAGGACCTTGATTGAAAGATAAAAACATATATAGAGCCACAAGTGGCTAACAAGGCCGTGCAAGGCCACGAAGCAATCCCATCTACTCCTCTGCGGATTCCTCTTCACCGCTTTCCTCCTCACCGCTCTCTTCCTTTGAGTTTTCTTCCTCCGAGTCTTCCTCATCGGAGCCATTACCCGGTTCGGCCTCCACCATTGGCTAAGCCATAGGCTCCACGACCTCAACCTCTTCCTCCTCGGAAGATGAACTACCTCCATTCTGAACCACCCTCTTTGCAGGGATCGGTTGGCGAACCACTCCGTCTCTCCTCGTGGGCATAGGCTTTTTCCCCTGAGAGCCCAAGGAAGATGAGTCGTGGCTGGCAGCTTGAACAGCTCCTTTAGAGCTAGATCCAGAACGTCGACGGCTACCTCTGGAGCCGGATCCCGATGTCTGAGGAACAGTTTTAGTTCCTGAACCAGAAGCATGATAAGCCAAGTTTCCTCCACCAGCACCCCACTTAGGGCAAGGAAAGTCCGATGGGATGACAACTGAGGAATGCTTGTGACTCACAACTTTGATTGCCTTGTCCCAACCAACGAACATGTTGAAGGGGCGGACCTCATCATCATGCTCATCCATGAATTTCAGAAAATCTTTGGACCTATGATAGTCCTAAATCACTTTGTCAGCATCAGATGCTTTCTTTCTGGCTAAGGCAGCAAGTTATTTGCGGGAGGATAAAGCATCCGCTTCGGCACGGATAACCTGGGAGTGCAAATCTTGAATTTCTTCCTTGAACCTTGCTAAATCATTCATCAAATATACATTCTCATCTCTAAAGGCCTGGCCTTGGGTAGAGACAGTTTTAATGTAACACCCCCAGATCCGGGGTCCGGGATCCGGTGGTTACGGTTTCCAATTCTGTCCATAACAATGGAACTTTCCTTAACATAAAATAAATTACATCTCTATGACCCAACACAACAATATAAAACACACCCGTTATAGTCCCAGAGATGAAATCAGAGTAACAATCAAATTTTTATTAATCACATTATGAGTTCTTACAATCCGAAAGAATTTCAATATAAATACATACTCTTTGCCATCCATTTACATAAGTCATACTAGACCATATACTTGGAACTGAAAGAATAAATCTATCATACCAATAGCTTCTTCTTTAGCTCTGGTAGTCTCATCGTCCTCGCCTGCGTCGAGTGCGCCTTGTGCGAGTCATCTGGTCTAGCTGTTGTTGTGATATAATAATAAAGCAAGGGTGAGCAATAGCCCACCAACAATAATATATAACTGAACGATAATATATAACAGTTCAAAAGTATCTTCCAAACCATATGCCATGCATTTACGAAAATGATGCCGGTATAATATGAACGATGAAGTTACAAGGTAACTTAAAGTATTTGTTTGTAGAAATATCTGCTACATCAAAAGTAAGCGAGATATTCTCATTGTCATTAAAAAGAGGAACTTGCATGAAAAGATTGCAATTCCAGTTATGAACACTTTTCCAGCTCTGCCAACAGTAATCATGTTGCAGGAAATAAATAAGTTTGGATGATGAACCAATGATGGAGTATTCACCGCGCCCGCTGTTCCAATCTTGATGATCAGTCGAGATCGTACAACTCAAATTAGATTTACTACCGGTAGAAGGAAGAACTGACGACTTTACTTGTCTACTGCCTTACTAGCTCTCCCCGGCCAACGGTTGGGCCAAAGGGGATGGACCGGCGCTACTCGGCCTCTTACACGACTCCTAGTTCAATTAGAATTCATGATTCTGAATGTAACGTTCGTCCCCCTTTCCCCAAGTATAATACTTGTTGATAAGACTCTACAAAGTAGTCGTATCTAGTTGGAAAGGAAAATTCACCAATAACTTCCAAGCTATTGCTTGGTAACGAATATCAACTTGTTCCAACAATCTTACCCCTCGAAAGATGAGAAGGTACACAACGACTTAATAAGTCAATAGCACCCGCATTGCGAGTGAATAGAATAATTTATGACCGGGAAGTCGACAAGATAAATAACATTTTCCAAGTAAGGTTCCCTTATTATTAGGGAGGTAGAATCAAAGAAGAATGATGTCTGAGAACCTTTCTTGATATAAGATTAATAATAATATGACTCCGAGATATTTTCCGTAATAATCGAAGAAGATAAACCTTATTGAGGTTATCCTAAGTATGGAATAAATATTTAGAGAATATTTATTGAATTAAAATATTTAAAGAATATTTAGGATTATGAAATAATATCATTAATCAGAGTACTTCTCCAAATAATCCTTGAAGAAACATCAAGAGAATATTTATTGAATAAATAAATATTTAAATGAATATTCAAAATAATATTCATTAATTAATAAGGAATTTAAATGAATATTCAAAAAGTAATATTCATTTAATGAATAATATTCTAAATGAATATCAAGTAATATTCATTTAGTAATCCAAGCTTTAAAGGAACATTCGAGATAATATTCGATAAATAAATCAAGCTTCAGATGAATATTAGAATAATATTCATCAAGTAATTAATATTTTAAATGAATATTCAAAAGTAATATTCATTTAATAAAATAATATTCTAAATGGATATTCAAATAATATTCATTTAATAGTCCAATCTTTAGAAGAATATTCGGAATAATAATCGATAATCTATTCGACTTTGAATGAATATTGAAAAATATTATTCGTCGAATGGTTACGTTCAAATAATTATTTGAAGTAAGGATCTTTAAATAAATAATCTCGAACGAATATTCAAATAATATTCGTCGCCCAAATAATGGAAAATATTTACTTAAATATTTTCCTCCGAGGTGATCTCGATATATCAAGAAATATTGACTCCCGGTCTATATTTGACGAATAAGATGTATACGCCCTTCTATGAGGGTCTTACAATAACCGGCTTATAATTGATACGTTAGTTATCTAATTTATAAGCCAATAAACAATCAGGGAACAATCATAACGATATAACTTGAAAGTAGGCATGCATGCTATGGCATATGTATAACAGAAAACATACATATATATATTCAATCACAACAACAGCCTAAAAGAAGGGAATTGAAACTTGCTTGGTAGTCGAGTACGATAAGGGGTAGTGGTAGCGGGTCCCGGGTCAGCTTGGTGATCTATAAATAGCCAAGACATTCGGGATTAATCACTTAAAACTTTAAAGGTTAAGTTATACTTAAATCGAAACACGTTATCGAGTTATCTCGTTATACCCCTTTTAGTGGATTTATTTTATCTTCGATCCGACCCGACATTCGTTCGTTAATACGACATGTCACTGTACTTACACTTGGTATATACTGAAGTCATGTAAGTTTTAAGGTCGATCATTTACGAACCAAGAGTATACCTCGAGATTTATCGCCCGTTTTCTAAGTACTTAACCAATTTTATAACCAAGTATGCTTTTAGGGGTTCGCTCGCGTTTAACCTTGATTCGAACATTTTTATAAAATCGGAAAACGATCCCTTCGATATGTGGTTTTCTCTCACACCTTCCTTTTTACCTCTAATATTTAATTATCAAGATTCGCCACTGATTTCGTAGTATTAAAGGAATCCAATTTCAGTTACGAACTTGCAATTACGGTTTCGAACCACTTTTAGTAAATCGGCTATAATTCCTAAACCGTAAGTCCATTTCACATGATCTTTATATCAAATCGAAGCTTATAACATCATCTACCTTAACATGGCAGAATATAAAGCTAGGCCGTGAGCTAAAGCTACTGTGATGCACGGTTTTCAAGGTTTAACGAAAATCGGCCATTACGACGGCTATAAATCGGATATTTCCAAATTCCAAACTTTCCAATAATCATAGTTTCCACCCCAAACAACATATACATGTTATTCAACCATGAACTAAGGCCAAACAATGCCTTTCCGTTCATCTAAAACATTTTAACATTTAACAAAGCCCAATCATGTCTCTAAGGTAACATACATGCATAATATCACTAAAACTCACTTAAAACTCAAGATCCATCAAGAACATGCTTAAACTCAAAACAAGATCTAGGGTTTCAAGTTTTTATACCTTCTTGGGAGTATGAACTAGCCTTAAAAAGCTTGGTATAGTCCTTAGGAGTGTTTAAGCTTGCTAGATCAACCAAAGAAATCAAAGAAAACAAGATTAGTTCATGAAGAATACTATTCACCCTCATCTTGGATGATTTATTTGAAAATGGAAACAAGGGATTTTGAAGCTAATATTTTTAGGAGATCATTTTTATGAAATGTAATACTCACCATAAAAATTTGGAGATCAAACAATGGTTGGAAGTTGGATTTTGAAATCTCAAAACTTCAAAAATTCGAAGTGGGTTTTTCAAGGGGAAAAACAGAGCGATTTTGTCGAATTTATTTGACCACTCAAACGATCTTCAAAAATTATGAAATTAAATCCACAACTTCATCTTGATGTGTAGAAGCTTCGTGAATTTTTTCATGATTTTTAAATGAGTATAACTGGGCGAAAAAAAATCGTAAAGATCCCCCTGTCCTGGAAAACCAAACTGATGGAAATGGGGGAGAAAGAGTATTTGCTTGGTTGCCTTGGTTTGCTCTCATCCAAATGAATTATTGTGATAATATCTTGTATAAATTGCCTTTATTAAAGTGGTGATGCAATGGATGAGGTGTTTGGAGAGACAAGTGTTGATGATTTGGTGGTAAGATGATAAAGTGTTGCTAAGTTCTAGTTAGCTTTCTAATCTTGCTAGTTGGTATTGTAACTAGCTTGGGTACTTTGATCTTATCTTGCTTAAAGTGACTATGTCACCTTCCACTAGCTCATCACACCCCTTGGTTCTCTGCTTGTCTTTTTGTCCGGTTATTGCTCAATTTCATTTGATCGTTCATAGGAATATCTCAAAGGTTTCTAGTTAGGATTTTACCGAAAACCTTCTTAACAATTATAATACCATTCTCCATCTTTCTTAATACTTCTCGAATTTAAATTCCTTAAATCCCTTAAATAAATCCTCAAGTCTTGCAGTGTCCAGGGAAATCTCGGAGAAAATAAAAGTGCTATTTTTCTGAATCCGATGTCGTTTACATACACTTATTTTCCCCCTGGATCACTAATACGAACTCGGAAATTCGTTCCGAATACTTCTATATAGTGTCGTCTAATAATATTCTCAATTACACCAAAATCACTATTCATCCTTATTCTTTACTTATTCATCTAGGGTTGTACAATTGTCCGTATTCTCTTTCGATCGTTCCTTAACCTTTTTACGGAACCATTGGATTAATCGCTATCGATCTGGATGACATGATAATATTCTTCTGCTTGGAATTGCAATATCTTATTCCCTTAGGAGATAGATTATTCTTACCTATGTTGTCACCCTTTAGCATTCTTCAAGACATAGAAATAATAAAGTCGAATTCCATTCATTCTTTTAAAATATAGCCGTAGCCACTATTCATTCTTACATCATTAAATAAATAAAAGTTTTAATTCTACCCAAAATTTGGGTTCTTACATTTAAAGTAAGCATTAGCCTGCAAACAGGGAAGTTGATAAGGCATAAGGAGTTTATAAAGTCAAGATCAATAACAGTACCGAACTCATCAGAAGGAGTGTCATACCTGATATAAGGCTTGAGCGCCCATAAGCTGAGATTCATCCATCTTGTCGCCCGCATGCAAACTCACTTGATCGGGAGGAGTGATTGAAAGCTTGGACCAGTCTAGAGCTAGGTGAGGGCTCCAAAAGACTGAGTCTTGCTCGTAGATACCCCATGATGGTATGAAAGGGGTCCTAATACCCCCGTCAGCGTTTCGGGATCTTTTCCACCTTGGGAGCAGCCTTCCAAGAAGTGATGAATGCGAGGCTTAGTGGGATTCAGTAGTTCCTCAGCCTTTTTCTTCATTCTTTTAGTCACGGTCGGTTGGTTCTCGGGACGACTGTCAATCTCCTTAGCAGCTGAAATGCAATATGAAAAATATCGAAATAAGAACAGATAGAGTTCATAATAGCTAAGTAAGAAAGTTACACTCAATGGAAAGAAAGCTAAGGCCAGCCTTAACAAGATTCTTTTCATTCAAAAAAATCTTGTAATGGGTACGACCATCATCGGCAAGAAGCCTATCTCGATCCAGTAGTTCTGAATCATTAAGTTCACATACGAAATGTGAACTATCCTCCACAGGTCCAAATCTCTTCACAAAGAAGTTACCCCAATCACCACCTTCCCACTCAAGAATTACAAACTCCCTCTCCCAGAAATGCTGAGAATCTGGAAAGGAAAAGGGATTCACTATGTGTGGAAGTTTGGCACGGTGTTGAAGACTGATCCATCCATTCTTGCAGTCAGAAGAGTTCCTGGCCCCGAAGATACTCCGAAACATCGTAGTAGACAATGGGATACCCAACTGGCGGCATCTTATTATGAAAATAGTGATGAACCTCCAGGTGTTGGGATATAATTGACAGGGGTGGATTTGAAGCTCCGCCAGCAATCTGATGATAAAAGGATCGACCGGAAATCTGAACCCAGCGTTTAGGGCACCCCAGTGAATGTAAATCCTCTCAGGATGCCAGTTGCAGGTTCTGTCTGTTGGGCTTAGAAGACAAACCTTAATAGCACTTGGAAAATGGTATGTCTTCCTGATTTCTTTGACATCTTGCTCCTTGAACTTACATGGACTATGAAAGGAGTCTAAGCTTGCACTATTAGGGAATACTTCCCTCATAATGCTTAGTAGATCTAGCAAGGATTCAAATCTATGCTCAATATATGAAGGGGGTTTTATTTTTTCCTTACCTTTGGCGGTCCTCATCTTGCTCCTCTTGGCAAATGCTTCCAACATGGAGACCGGGGGAGCAGTTGCACGGTTGTCTTCCGACATCTTGATCTTGAACTTGAAACTTGATCTTGAAACTTGAACTTGATCTTGAAGCTTGATCCCCGACTGGGACTAGAAAGCTAGAGAGCTTAAAAACTTGAAAACTTTGAAATGAAGAAGTGAAATGAAATGAAGGCTACCTCTCTTCTTTTATAGAAGAAGCATGACCTGCTATATCAGGTTGAAGTTCAGCCTGATTCACGTTAACAGGTCATCTATCGTTTATAGATGAAAAAGTACAGAAGTTACCCATTTTATACGGAAGGAATCGCTATAATTCACAAGCCAGAGAAGAAACAGCAGATATAATTATTGAAATTGCAAAACAAATGACCTTCGAAAGGCTAATTACGCTTAAGAAGTTAAATAAGGAGATTAACCTTGAGCACGAGATTAGCAATGCTAATTATAAGTTCAAGAGTAATCTTGCTAAAAATCACGAATGACCAAAATAGTGACTTGTGATCAACATACGGGATCCATAATTTCTTTTAGGACCACGGATGATTTTAGATCCGGGATCCATGATTTCTTTTAGGACCACGGATGATTTTAGATCCGGGATCCATGATTTCTTTTAGGACCACGGATGATTTTAGATCCCGGATCCATGACTTCTTTTAGGACCACGGATGATTTTAAATCCGGGATCCATGATTTATATAAAAGCCATGGATGTTTTTAGGTCCGACCACGAAGTGGCCGACCACGACACCCGGAGGGCCGCAGCCGACCACGAAGCGGCCGACCACCGCGCCCAAAGGAGCCGCAGCCGACCACGAAGTAGCCGACCACCGCACCCGGGGAGCGCCAGCCGACCACCGTGTTTCGAAGGCCTTTGGCCGACCTCCGACTGGCCGATCATGGACTACCCGTAGATCCAGTCGATCACGGGTGGTTTGTGGTACCAGTCCTCGAGTTTTTCGGCCAACCACGGTTGATTTTCAGTACTAGAACGAAGTCAACATTTAGTGTCATTTAGCACCGTTTAACGCCGTTTAGCGTCGTTTAACATTGTTTAAACGTCGTTCAGGGCTGTTTAGCGCTGTTTAGTGCCATTTATTGCCGTTTAGCACCGTTTAATGCCGTTTAGCATCGTTTAACATTGTTTAAACGTCGTTCAAGGATGTTTAGTGCTGTTTAGTGCCATTTAGTGCCGTTTAACACCGTTTAACGCCGTTTAGCGTCGTCTAACATTGTTTAAACGTCGTTCAAGGCTGTTTAGCGCTGTTTAGTGCCATTTAGTGCCGTTTAGCACCGTTTAACGCTGTTTAGCGTCGTTTAACATTATTTAAACGTCGTTCCCGTTTAGTGCTGTTTAGTGTCCTTTAGCACCGTTTAGTGCCATTTAGCACCGTTTAACGCTATTTAGCGTCGTTTAACATTGTTTAAACGTCGTTCAAGGCTGTTGAGTGCAGTTTAGTGCCGTTTAGCACTGTTTAGTGCCGTTTAGCACCGTTTAACGCCGTTTAACGTCGTTTAACATTGTTTAAACGTCATTATAGGCTGTTTAGCACCATTTAGTGCCGTTTAGTGCCGTTTATCACCGTTCAACACCGTTTAGCGTCGTTTAACAATGTTTAAACGTCGTTCAAGGCTGTTTAGCGCTGTTTAGTGCCGTTTAACGTCGTAAACGCGTCGGTCGCTCCACGCTTTACATTAAAAGACGATACTCGTGAAACACTAGTGTAACAAAGATAAACCCTGACCCGAGTCTCGAGAAAGGCAACTCGAACTTCAAGGAAAACCTAATCAGTTTTCCTAGAAGTTGGGGGGCAAATGATATGGGCTAAAAGTAAGCCCTAAAGACACATTTAATGTGGCATTAATTAGACCCAGTATGGTCCATGCGCGAGGCCCATTTATGAGGCCCAAAACCTTGATTCAATATTAATTTTGTAATTAATATTAAAAGATATAAACAGCTCAGCAATAAGTGTCAGATAAGGATACTACTCCTGTAAAATTTAGCCACCAAGGCACAGAATTTGATATGGAAACAGACTCCTACAATATAGGATCTGGAACCTTCTTCAAGGCGGTGACTTGCCTGCCAAGTCACCTAACCCCACTACGATTCTAGGGCTTCTTAGCCTATATAAAGGGCCTGACCCCTCGTTCTCAGAACTACGTCTTGGCTTGATTCTCAATAACGAGATACGTAGGCACTCTGTGAGGACCGATCAGTCTCGAAACACGGAAACAACCATTAAAGCTCGAAAGCTCAACAACCATAGCATTAATCACATACAAACACTAGTTTTATTCCACAACAGATGAAATAGTAAAAATCAACATTATAATCTAAATAATTAAATGTCATGCTTCATACGATAAATAATTGGCATTCACATGTTTAAAAATTGCGATTATATCCAAAAAAAAAGATATGGACTTCAATTTTAAACATATATTAACTTGCAAAATAATTTATCTATTTAAACTTTTAATAAACAAATATTAAATTATAAAAATTAATTTTTTTATGTATAAATTAACAAATCGGTTCAATCCCAAAACTGAAAATAATAAGTCTGGTCTTTGGTCCAACAAATTGGGAGAATCCGGTTTTCGGTCGATCCGTGTTGATCCGGTCTGGTCCAATTTTGGACATTTGTGAAACCATATGTGTAGTATAGCATGACCATTTTGCATCCTCTAGAGGTCGAATTAGAGGTCCAATTAGTTGTATAACATGTTTATTCAACAACTTCCAAAGAGTTGGCATTTCCTATACCGTTTGCGTTAATAGAAGAAAAAATGTGTACATTCTTATATTTATATAATTATATTAATAATTATGTTTTTTTTTTGTTTTTTATGCCCGATCCTCAATACAAGGCTATATTGAACTGAATTTTTCGTAAAAAGAACATAAAATGTCATAAAACTATTTGAAAAAAATAAAATAACAAAATAATTTATTTTTTGATACTTATATATATATTTGGTAATTGTTTAATACTTCTATTTTTTAGAATTGTGCGTTCGGTGCGTAACACGGGTAAAATGCTAGTTCACAATAACTACATGTGAACAAATAACTGTAATGATTTATTATAAATAATTATTTATCTATTTTACTTCTCTTTACTTTGTTTATAAATTAGAAACGTGGGTAATTAGGTAACACTCAAGTCGATCATGAAAATTTTTATTAGAGTAAGATTATAGCCCGTGCTACGCATACGGGTATTTCAAATAATAATTCTATAAAAATTATAAATATAAGAATATTATTGTTTAATTAAAAAATTAAAAAATTGTATATTTCTAATTATAATTGTGAAAGAAATAATATAAATGAAATAGAATGTTGTCTTTTTATTATTAAAACAAATACATTTAAAGATGATTTCAGTTATAATATTTTATTGTACATATTGTATGATGATATGCATTGAAGAACTTATCTGAATTAAAAGATTAATTCAAATTTGGAAATTTGACAAATATACTAGGTTTTTAATTTGTTATTGCAAAAATACTATCTTTGTAATTAAATTGCATTTATACTGTCTTTTAAAAAAAAGATTAATTTATTTGTAAAAATACTATCTTATTTATAAGGAGTGCGCAACAGGTTGCATTCAGTTGCATATGCAACCTGATATACAACTGAATGCAACTAAAAACTGAAAGTGAAATTTTCATTTTTTTGCCAACTTCCAGTTGTATATAAGGGCTATGCAGCAACAAAAAATGAAAATTCAACTTTCAGTTTTTAGCTGCATTCAGTTGCATATGCAACCTATGCAACTGAATGCAACTAAAAACTGAAAGTTATGCAACTGAATGCAGCTAAAAACTGAAAGTGAAATTTTCAATTTTTCGCCAACTTCCAGTTGTATATAAGGGCTGCGCAGCAACAAAAAATAAAAATTCAACTTTAAGTTTTTAGTTGCATTCAGTTGCATATGCAACCTATGCATCTGAATGCAACTAAAAACTGAAAGTTCAATTTCCATTTTTTGCTGCTGCGCATCCCTTATATAGAACTGGAAGTTGGTAAAAAATGAAAATTCAAATTACAATTTTTAGTTGCATTCAGTTGCATATGCAACCTATGCAACTGAATGCAATTGAAAACTAAAAGTTCAATTTTCATTTTTTGCTGATGCGCAGCCCTTATATAGAACTGGAAGTTGGTAAAAAAAATGAAAATTTTCATTTTTTGGTGCTGCTGCAATTGAATGCAACCTGCTACACAGCCATTACAAATAAGATAGTATGTTTGAAAACAAGATAGTGTTTTTGCAAATTATTCTTTTTAAACAAAGTATTTTTGCAAAAACATTTATAGACAAGGGTATTTATGAAAAAAGCCCTTCAAATTTTTAATAATGAGCTTACCGTATATATTATAATTGACATTAATGATATTTAAACTGATACGTAGACTTTCTATAATTAAGAATGGGTCAAATAAAAATATGGATCTTTACAAACCTAAATATGGATACCAAACCTGAAAAACGGATAGTTCATGGATCAGAATATAGTTAAAAAATTTAAACGAACTTAAATATGGATCCCGAAGCTGGAAAGGATTATCCAGCAATTTATAATATATAGATTTACCTTAGGGCCCATGTGTAATTTACTTAGGTGAAATGCCTTACCGGCCCATTCTAATGTAGAAGCGCAAGTTTAGCAATTTAAGTCCATAATACAGCCACTATTTCAGTTCATCACAATTCACACACAACCACAAACACAATTCCAGCCCATAGAAAACAACTATAGCATTAGCCTATAATATTATAAAGTATCTCATTTTCTTCCTTAGCATCACAAACGTTAATCCCGCGAAGAGTAACTGAAACCACCACCAATATGGTTGGGGTGAGGAGAGCACAAAGTATGGGTGCGGGTAGTAAATTAAAATCCCAAACTCATCATCGCAAAACAAACAAGTCACTCGAATGCGTCGATCTTGATGATATCCATAACCCTAGTCCTGGAGCTACTCTTGCTCGGATTACTTTTCGACATCCATTCCGTAACAAGCATATTAAAAAACTTGCCAAGGCTTCTCGTAATCATGGTATCGTTATCAGCCGCAATCTTGATTATGACATATCCAGGTTTACTCTATAGCATAATCTCTATACTTTTTCTCTTTCTATAATTTTTTTTAATATATTTTTGCTAAGTGATAAATTGATAATATGTGTACTTTTCGGCATCATTGGACCTATTTTTTGTTTTTTTTAAGTTGCTGTGTGATTGATTGCCTTGCTAAAGAAAACTAGAGAAATGTTATAATTTGTAGTATATCAAGCTTGAATCAACAAGTATTAATGGAGGTTTTATTTGTAAATGTAACACCCCAAGATCCGGGTCCGGGATCCGGTCGTTACGGTCTCCAATTCTGTCCACAATACTTGAACTTACCTCAACATAAAATAATTTACATCTTTATGACCCAACACAACAATATAAAACACATCCCTTATAAATCAGAGTAACAATCAAATTTTATTAAACACATTATGAGTTCTTACAACCCAAAAGAGTTACAATATGAATACATACTCTTTGCCATCCATTTACATAAGTCATACTAGTACATATATTTGGTACTGAAAGAATGAATATATCCTACCAATAGCTTTCTCTTCGGCTCTGGTAGTCTCATCGTACTTGCCAGCATCGAGCGTGCCTTGTGCGAATCATCTGGTCTAGCTGTTGTTGTGATATAATAATAAAGCAAGGGTGAGCAATAGCCCACCAACAATAATATTTAACTGAACGATAATATATACAGTTCAAAAGTATCTTTCAACCCATATGCCATGCATTTACGGAAATGATGCCAGAATAACATGAACGATGAAGTTACGAGGTAACTCAAAATACATATATAGGTGGGAATATCTGTTATGTCGAAGATAAGCCAGATATTATCATTTATCATATAAAGAGGAACTTGCAAGGAAAATATTGCAATTCCAGTTATTAATATTTTTCGAAGTCCTACAACCTGAAAGAAGTCTCTTCGATACGTGTTGCGAAAGACACCGTCAACCTGAAAGAAGTCTCTTCGATACGTGTTGCAGGGAATTCCCAATTTGGGAGATGAACCAATACTGGAGTTATCACGCGCCAGCTGTCCCACTCCCTTATGATCAGTCGGGGATGGTACAGCCCAATATAGTTTACTACCGGTAGAAGGAAGAACTGACGGCTCCACTTGTCGATGGCCTTTAATAGTAACTCCCTGGCCAATGGTTAGGCCTTGTGATGGACCGCACGACTCGGCCTCTTACACACGACTCCTAGTTCGAATAAATCCACAGCATTGAAACGTAGAGTTTGTACTCCCTTCCCCAAGTGAAATACTTGTTGATAAGACTCCACAAAGTAGTCGTATCTAGTTGGAAAGGAAAATTCACCAACATTTCCCAAGCTTTTGCTTGTTAATGGATATCAACTTGTTCCAACAATCTTACCCCTCGAATGATGAGAAGGTACACACAGACTTAATGAGTCCATAGCAACCAAGTTACGAGTAAAAAGGGTAAATTATGACCGGGAAGTCAACAAGATAAATAACCTTTCTCAAGTAAGGTTCCCTTATAATTTAAGAGATAGATTCAAGTGAAGAATGGAATCTTGAGGACCTTTCTTAATATAATATTAATCGTAGGACTCTGAAATATTTTACATAATATTTGGAGGTGAAAGATAATCTCCAAATAATATAAATCATTTTAAAAAGAATTTGAAAGAATTAAATAAATATTCCAGGAATATTTATTAACTCAATAATAATTACGAAATATTATTAACTCATAATATTGCTCGTAAGTAATCCTCGAATGAATATATGGAATTATTTATTAAATAAATCCCTCCTTAAATGAATATTCGAAATAATATTCATTAAATAATTAAACTCCAATAAATATTTAAAATAATATTCAATAAATAAGTCAAACCTTAAATGAATATTTGAAAATAATATTCATTTAATAAATAAGCTTCTAAATGAATATCCAAATAATATTCATTTAGTAATCAAAACTTTAAAGGAATAATCGAAATAATATTCCTTAAGTAAATAGAACTTCCAATGAATATTTTAAAATAATATTCATCAAGTACATAAAACCTTAAATGAATATTCGAAAGTAATATTCCATTAATAAATAAAATTCCAATGAATATCAAAGTAATTATTCATTAAATAATCAACTCTTAAAGAATATTCGAAACTAACATTCATTTAATATCTCTCGACTGAGATAATACTTGGATAACATTCCTCGAAAGATTTCCAAGTAATTGATACTTTATGGAAATATAAATAAAGTTTAATAATAACATTCCTCAAGATAAATAATAATCTACCGTTGGAATCCCTCCGGGTTTCCACGACTATCTATATCTCAAAATACTGACTCTCGGTCTATACTTAAGAATGAATATCACATGCCCTTCGCTAATCAAAACAATTCGGCTTATAACTGATAATTCGTATCTAGTCTATAAGCCAATATCAATTCAGGGAACAGGTATCATAATATAATTTGACAATAGGCATGCATGCTATGGCATATGTAAAATGGAAATCACACACACACACACAAACACACACACACACACACACACACACACACACACACATATATATATATATATATATATATATTATCACAACAACAGGTTCAAAATTTTGAACACTTGCCTGGTAATCGGGTGTGGCTGGAGATAGCGTGTCCTGGGTCTGCTAGATGATCTATAAACAATCAGAACATTCGAGATTAACCACTTAACATGTTTTAAAAGTCTAAGTATAACTTCACTTAAATCGAAACACGTTTTCGAATTATCTCGTTATACACCTTTTAGTGTAACTCTTTTTATTATTTATACGATCCGACATTTGTTCGTTATTACGACATGTCATCGTACCCACACTCGGTATATACTTAAGTCGTATAAGTACTAAAGTCGATCTATTACGAACCGAGATTATACTTCGAGTTTTATCGTTCATTTTCTAAGTGTTTTACCAAAGTTATAACCAAGCGGGTTTTTAGGGGTTCGTTCGCGTTTAACTTCGATTCCAACATTTTTATAAAATCGGAAAACAATCCGTTTGATATGTGGTTTTCTTTCATACCTTCCTTATGACCCCTAGTATTTATTTACCAAGATTCGCCACTGAGTAACATGCGTTACGAGGGTTCAATTGAAGTTACGAACTTTTACTTACGGTTCCGAACCAATTTTAGTAATTTGACCATAACTCCTAAACCGTAAGTCGGAATGTTTCGATTCCTGCGCCAAAATGATCTATGGCTCGAGATCTACAAGGGCATGTCATTTATTCATCATAGCCAGAAATTCATCCTAACTGTTATGCATGGTTTTCTAGAGGTTAACGAAAATCGGGCATTAAGAAGGCTATAAATCGGACGTTTCCAAATTGTTACAACAATCACCAAGCCATACCGGGCATACATACATCTTATACACATGATTCTCATCTCAACAAGTCCAGAAATATCATACTTCACCATCATATTCATTATATCTCTTAGATCAATAAAGCTAATTACATAATCATGCTTATAATACACCATTTCATAAATAATCTCAAAATCATCCAATAATCATCAAAACTTAAACTAAGAGCTAGGGTTTCTTGAGATGATTACCTTCCTTGAAGTAGTTACTAGCCTTACTAAGCTTGATCTAGTCCTTGTATAGCCTTAACTTGTAAAAATCATAGAAAATTGAAAAATAAGAATTTAGCTCTCAAATGTTTACCACATCTTGGCTCTTCATAAGCTTTGTTTTGAGTCCTAGATCATCAGATATGAAGCTTCCTAGCTAGGGATTTGAGCCCTCTTTTTCTGCTGGACAGAAACTGGGCAGATTTGTTTCCCCAACTTTGAGCATGGATTTGACTAGGCTATACTACTTTGTTAGCCATGAAATTTTGAGCGAATATTACCCATGGAGTGGAGAGGCGATGGTTAAAATTTGGTGATTTTATCATGGATAGAAATGGAGATATGAATTTTTCTTTCATAGTGGTTCTTGCTGGGCAGGTTTAAGAAAATGGAGAGAGTTTGTGTTTTGCTTTGTGTTTTGGTGTTTAACGCAATAATACAAGTAATATCTACCTATATTGGATGCATCTCTTGCCTTTTGTGTTGTTAACAATCTATTGGTGCCACTTGTTGATCCATTACTTGTCCAAGTGTTGGCATTATATCAAGCAACTCCATTTTTGGTTAATTGTAACTACACCACTCCTTTGTTAGTTGACTTATATGTAAGTCACTTGTATCATTCTTTTTCCACCAATTGCACATGTCATCTCTTGGCCGTTTATTTGTTTCTTTGTCCGGTTATTGCTCGTTTCGATTGATCGTTCGTAGGAATATCTCACGGATTTCTAATTAGGGTTTACCGAGAATCTTCTTAATATTAATACCATCATTCTCCATCTTTCTTACTAACTTTCGAATTTATATTCCTTAAATCCCTTCGTTAAATTCTTAAGTCTTTCAGTGTCCAGGGAACTCTTGGAGAAAATAAAAGTGCGGTTTTTCAGAATCCGACAGCTTTTACAAACACTTATTTTCCTCCTGGATCACTATTACGAACTCGAAAATCCGTTCCGAATACTTCTATATAGTGTCGTCTCATAATATTCTCTTTTCCACCAAAAACACTATTCATTCTTTATTCTTTACTTATTCTCTTAGGGTTGTACAATTGTCCCTGATCTCTTTCGATCGTTCCTTAACCTTTTTACAGACCCACTGGACCAATAACAAATATCGATTTGGATGACATAAGAATAATCTTCTCCTTTAGAATTATGAAATCTCAATTCCCTAGGAGATAGATAATTCTTATCTAAGGTGTCAACCAATAGTATTCTTCATGGTATATAAACATTTGAATCCAAATCTATTCCTTTCATTCATTATCTCAATCGTTACATCGTAGTCGTAATCACTATTCACCATTACCTAAGTACATAATAAAAAGTTTTAATTATATCCAAAATTTGGGGTTCTTACAGTCTCCCCTCCTTAAAAGGATTCCGTCCCAGAATCAGGTAGGAAGCAAAGAGTCGTTTGCCTGTCATTCACTTTTTAGCTTCCCGGTCAATTCTTAGTCGTTCTACCCTTTCTCAGCACATCTTCTAGTGCTACAATCCATACTTTATCCTTTTTCCATCAACGTTGCTACTTTTCATACAACACACTATCCGGGTTATACTCTTACTCAGTCTTATCCTTATTGATACCTACAATAACATTGGTATCACTATCACACTGCGAATTCGGAGGTAACCTCGCTCGTACTGTGCATTTTCTGATCGCTTTAATCTTCGTAATCTCGATCAATATAGAGAAGTGGAAAGATTTATTGAGAGATCACTATGATCAATTGAACATTTGTTATATTGCATAGTTAGTACAAAAGGGGGCCAGCCTTTAGTACTTGACAAGCAATTAAACAAGTTATGGTATTCCACTTAGACTTCTATCACATAGACAGATAGTCACGTAGCAGTACCTCCCCTCCTTAAAGGGTTGCCTTAAAGGGTTGTTCTTCTCAATTCATAAAGAAGATGAATAAAAGAGAAGAAAAGAAAAGAATTCTAAAGGATTATGGAAAGTTTTCATGATTGTAAAATATCATACTCAGAATTTACCTCTGAACTATAGAGGTTCATTAAGGAAGAAATTAATCATAATTATACCCAATACTATTTGATCGTAACCTCACGTGTCAACATATCTTGCTGCTTTGTCCACTATCCTCTTGACCTGTACTCTGGTTCAACCTTAGCAACACTTACTTTTGGAAAATCTTTGAACCTCTCAGGTTAAATCTTAGTTTCTCGCTTGACACCATTGTTACTGACATTCCATGTAACGCTACTAGCTTTTTCATATCTATAATATTAACACTATCAGGTTGTCATCCCGAGAATTCATCATAAAACCCTTTTATTAATCCATTCATAACATTCCTTGATTCATATTCCATAGTTGCTTTCCAGTCTTTTCTTTATCAATCACATCCTTCTTATTATCTGATTCTTATTTACTTCTGTTATTTACTTTCACCTTCATCTCTTTATTAAGATATCTTTTGCACTTGGTACCTCCTTATTGGTATCCCGTTACATTTACTCTATAATCATCACATTATCCCAATTTAAATTCTCCGAAATGAATCTGGCCGATCCCTTTAACTTAAATTCAATATAATCTACTTCTGTCAACTTGTTTCTCATTACTTATTCTTTTCTACCCGCGGTTTTCCACAGGTTGTCTTTCGTAAGCCAGACCAGGTCGTACATCTACCTGCTCGCACTCTTATCATCTGTTGAGCATCTGCGTTTTACTGGTGTAGATTTGCCACATGAAACACGTTACTGCCATGCTATAAGCTTTGGGGGTAAAACTGGCTCAAATGCCACCTTCCGAACACTTTTAAACTCTCAGGTGGCCTAATAAGTCTCGGGCTCAACTGCCCTTCTCTCTAAGTCTCATTAATTCTTTCTACGGGAATACATTTAGCATCATGAATCATCAACCTCATATTCTCTATCTTGTTTGCGCAGAAGTACACTAACACAAACTTGCTTGTCATTCATCAACATGTCATTTAGCTTATCAATAGCAGCACTTTCTTTATCTTTAGGTTGTCATCTACTTTCTTAGAAGAATCACCATCGCTTGTTGTTTACGTAGTGCGTTAATAGCTAACCATACGGGTTTTGATCCTTTAAGGAGACAAAGTAATCACTATTCCTTATCCATAAGGAACACTTCCCGAACTTGATGTAGATATTACATGAAGTAGATAAAATTGCAGAAGAGTTTCAAGCATCGCAGCTATGTCAGGTTAATGAAACTATCACTCATGCAGCTTCCATAAAAGACTGGAAACTTAACGGTTTACTTCATCAATTTTGTATCATGGTCCTGGTTTGCCTCAAAACGGGACCTTCTAAGGTACGTAATATGCTTAAGACTCCACCAGGACTCGAATCTTTACTTAAACTATTATTACCTTCGATTCTTGCACAATCATCAAAAGGAATGTAAATTCCTCCACTCCGATATAACCTTCAAGGTCTTTCCAAATATCATTTTGTTTCTTCGGTATGAACATTTGTAATTATTCCTTTATACTTAGACTGTCGGCCACCTCATTGGCCTTTCCTGATAATAATAATTCCTTGTAATCCATATTTTCTGGATACATTCCAATTCAAATTTTTCTACCTCATTCCCATCACTTTTGGGTGAAAGCATTCTCCCTTAAGCTCTGCTGAAGGAGAGAAATATATCTATCAGTCTTTTTTCATAAGTCATTGCTTCCACCTACCCGTGGGAACTTTATCACGTTTATTCCCAATCCTACTTAGGATACTTCTTTTCTTAGTTCTTTCCTTATCTTAGGATAATCTCAACCTTTATAGGTTCAATCCATACTTCCTCAGGGTTTCATACATGCCTCATCTGGCATTATTGTTACTATGTCATACATTCCTTACCAAACTTCCATTTTGAAGTTCGGAATATTACCTTTTTCCTTGTAAGGTTTCTTAGGTCATCCTCATCATTCTTCCTGTATTTTCTAGGTACAGGGTATCACAAAACGTCATTGATCAATACTCTAATAATTATGTCTATGTTCTTTCCAGAACTCTTTTTAATAATCCTTACAGGTCATTGTTGCCTTACCAAATCCAACTCATATCATTTGAATTCACAATGTCTTTATTAGGGTTAATGCAATCCCTTGGGCATTCCCCAGGGTTTGTCTTACTTTATGGATATCCTATCCTTAATTAAACTGCCAAGGAATTCTTGCATCCTATAATTGGTAATCAGATCATGTATCCTTAATAAGGGTCTCTTTTCAACTGTTCTCATTTGATAATTAATTGGTAACTTAATGCCACCATCTTCTTTCAGATAGTTGTCAGCCTATTTGGCCTTCCAAAAGGCAATGTATGCCTATCTGCCCTCTTACAGAATTTGGTAATGGTAGCAAGGATGTTTTGGAAGATATTGATCGAGTTCAACGTGAATCTCTTAGTACTTATCGTTCTTCTCAAAGGTTCTTGCCTTAGACAAAATTTCTACAGCATACTGATCCATCTCTGACCATTTCTATACTCTCTTCATAAACCTTCATTGTTTACTTCCCTTAGTCATAGTATATTCATGGTATTTATAATACCCTAACATCATACATCTCAAGTCATTATACTTCCATTTTTACTCGTAATCTTGGGCAATCATATACATATGAATCACTTTAGTACGGGTGACCCCATTCCAAAAAGTCTAGTAAATACCAAATCCAAACATGGGTTGTTCAGCAGAAGATTCCTACGATCTCATTAATGTTTCCTTTATATCAGAAGCCCTTGCAGTCGGTGCTTTCTTAGAAGCAACCCTGCTTTGTCCTTTCATTGCTGGTCTAGTCACTTGATAATCCTTTGTGACTTGGCCTCAACTGGCCGCACTAATAAAAAATATATGATTTTAGGGGTTAGCTAATAGCATTACTTTTCTAGCAATTGCCGGCATAGTGTCTTCTTCTTTGATACCTTTCTACCTTTCCAAAACTTTACTTCATATAAGTCTTAATCGGCTACTCAGCGCCGTCTCCGTCACCTTTCCTCTATTTTTATCTTTTCAACTTTTCTTATCAATCCCGCGTGCCACGCAAGCTTACCATTCCTGGCATAACAGCCTTTTCACTTAAGTCAATCCCGGAGTTCCTCAGTCCGGCTGGTTTCTTACTTATATTTTCTGTTTCTGTCCAATCTCCTTCATCATTTTATCTCTACCATCGATTGTAATACTCAGGGTCCGTCTACTAACCCATATGACAGCAACCTTACCCAATCCACAGGGTTCGCTCCAGTTTCCATTCTTTTCAATGATGTTCTCTGATAATCAGAAAGACAAGGTTTGCCAAAATTCTCCGGATTTCTTTCCAGAATCAAGGAAATTTGGGCAATCTATCCACCTACTGGTAACATTAAGGAGACCAGTTTCGAAACCTGAAGAATGGTTCTATGAACCTCCAAGCAGGTAGAACCATAAGCAGTCATAATTTACGAAATAATCGTCATTAGATTGGAAGTTTAACCATTGGAGAGGAACCAATTATATATATCCCTTAGAAGGGAATCAACAGTTTGAAACTGAAACCTGTCACAATGTCCTGATACCTATACATCCTGATATTCAATACTACCAAATGTCGATCTACCTAACCACTAGTCTCAGAAGGAACATTACCGTCAGAGTTGGTTGTTCCACAAAATTGGCACTACCAAGGCCATCCGAACCTGGTGAACCGTGCTGTCCGAATGCGTCCGCAAGTACTTTGTCGTGCTGCGCAAGCACACATCCTAATCCTTTATATGAAGCGTCGTTGGAAGCACAAAGTCTCCTTTTTCCATTAAACAATGCCAACTCTTGGTCATTACCAATTTCATCCTTTAGCTCCAGGAAGATTTTCTCACATTTTTTTTTCAACTGCTGATCGTATTACTTGATCCATTATAATTCCGCGTCGGAGTAAACTTAAGGTAACTACTATAATCCATTCAAAGAAAGAATTTAATATTCCTCTAAATCACATGCATCTAACGTTTTTGGTTCATCATTTAATTGAGTTGAAATAACCCTATACTCAGTCTCTGGCAGTAGTCTCATTACGAGTTCATCTTGACTCACTGGTCTTATCTTCCGGTAGGTTCTGAGATCATTTTCTTGCTTACTACTTCCCTATATAACTTTATCCATTCATGCTGTCACTCCCCAATGCCTTTACTTTCTAACTGATTCATTCATAAAATGAACATTTCCCTTAATAAAACCACCTCATTAACCTCTATTTGGTTTAATAAATTATAACCTATGACATCTGCCTTTTCATGGTGAATTATTACTGACAATATTCATACTAATTCATTTATCAAATGATGTGGAACTTGCTCCCTCCTTCTCAACTATCCCTAGGGACTCTGCTCCTCGCCCTAAATCGATGTCTTTGATAATCATACATCCCTCTAGCTCTTTCTTCGTTAATATGAAAGTCTCTAAGGATTCTCGTCTATTCCCGTATAAGATCTCAAGTGATCCTTTCAATCCGTCTTACTTGTTGGTACTACATCCAGTAGTCCGGCTACGAATCCAATATGAATCTTCAGTTCTCTTGCTAATAGCTCAGTTCTTTATGTTCACTTTTATGAGCACCATACCTTAATCATCACAGTCTTTCTGGCTGCGGCCCTCATTGCTCAAGGGTAAGCTCCTTATCCTAACAGGATTTTCCTTATCTGCTGGAACCTCTTCCGGGTCTTCAGTAGGGTACTCTATTGAATTTACCCGCTGATCGTCAGCATGTAATAAAGCATCATCGCGCTGCTGCTCGTATGCCTCAAGGTCTGTCGCCTTACTCATCGATACGATATCGAGCTAAGTTACTATCATGATACTTAAGAGTTCCCATAAGGGTTTTATAGGTCATCACTACATTAAGTAGTCCGACTATGAACTTGGCAAGAGTTCTTATTATCTTAGTGAATTTATTGTTTTAACGTCGCCTCATCTCTGGGTTTATAACGTACGATCTGATACCATTTCTGTAACACCCCCAGATCCGGGGTCCGGGATCCGGTCGTTACGGTCTCCAATTCTGTCCACAATACTTGAACTTACCTCAACATAAAATAATTTACATCTTTATGACCCAATACAACAATATATAACACACCCGTTATAGTCCCAAAGATGAAATCAGAGTAACAATCAAATTTTATTAAACACATTATGAGTTCTTACATCCCAAAAGAGTTACAATATGAATACATACTCTTTGCCATCCATTTACATAAGTCATACTAGTACATATATTTGGTACTGAAAGAATGAATCTATCCTACCAATAGCTTTCTCTTCGGCTCTGGTAGTCTCATCGTCCTTGCCAGCATCGAGCGCGCCTTGTGCGAATCATCTGGTCTAACTGTTGTTGTGATATAATAATAAAGCAAGGGTGAGCAATAGCCCACCAACAATAATATTTAACTGAACGATAATATATACAGTTCAAACGTATCTTTCAAACTATATGCCATGCATTTACGGAAATGATGCCAGAAAAACATGAACGATGAAGTTACGACGTAACTCAAAATACATATATAGGTGGGAATATCTGCTATGTCGAAGATAAGCCAAATATTATCATTTATCATATAAAGAGGAACTTGCAAGGAAAATATTGCAATTCCAGTTATTAACATTTTTCGAAGTCCTACAACCTGAAAGAAGTCTCTTCGATACGTGTTGCGGAAGACACCGTCAACCTGAAAGAAGTCTCTTTGATACGTGTTGCAGGGAATTCCCAATTTGGGAGATGAACCAATACTGGAGTTATCACGCGCCAGCTGTCCCACTCCCTGATGATCAGTCGGGGATGGTACATCCCAATATAGTTTACTACCGGTAGAAGGAAGAACTGACGGCTTCGCTTGTCGATGGCCTTTAATAGCAACTCCCTGGCCAATGGTTAGGCCTTGTGATGGACTGCGCGACTCGGCCTCTTACCCACGACTCCTAGTTCGAATAAATCCACAGCATTGAAACGTAGAGTTTGTCCTCCCTTCCCCAAGTGAAATACTTGTTTATAAGACTCCACAAAGTAGTCGTATCTAGTTGGAAAGGAAAATTCACCAACATTTCCCAAGCTTTTGCTTGTTAATGGATATCAACTTGTTCCAACAATCTAACCCCTTGAATGATGAGAAGGTACACACAGACTTAATGAGTCCATAGCAACCAAGTTACGAGTGAAAAGGGTAAATTATGAACGGGAAGTCAACAAGATAAATAACCTTTCTCAAGTAAGGTTCCCTTATAATTTAAGAGATAGATTCGAGTGAAGAATGGAATCTTGAGGACCTTTCTTAATATACTATTAATCGTAGGACTCCGTAATATTTTACATAATATTTAGAGGTGAAAGATAATCTCCAAATAATATAAATCATTTTAAAAAGAATTTAAAAGAATTAAATAAACATTCCAAGAATATTTATTAACTCAATAATAATTACGGAATATTATTAACTCATAATATTGCTCGTAAGTAATCCTCGAATGAATATATGGAATTATTTACTAAATAAATCCCTCCTTAAATGAATATTCGAAATAATATTCATTAAATAATTAAACTCCAATAAATATTTAAAATAATATTCAATAAATAAGTCAAACCTTAAATGAATATTTGAAAATAATATTCATTTAATAAATAAGCTTCTAAATGAATATCCATATAATATTCATTTAGTAATCAAAACTTTAAAGGAATAATCGAAATAATATTCCTTAAGTAAATAGAACTTCCAATGAATATTTTAAAATAATATTCATCAAGTACATAAAACCTTAAATGAATATTCGTAAGTAATATTCCTTTAATAAATAAAATTCCAATGAATATCAAAGTAATTATTCATTAAATAATCAACTCTAAATGAATATTCGAAACTAACATTCATTTAATATCTCTCGACTGAGATAATAATCGGATAACATTCCTCGAAAGATTTCCAAGTAATTTATAATTTATGGAAATATAAATAATGTTTAATAATAACATTCCTCAAGATAAATAATAATCTACCGTTGGAATCCCTCCGGGTTTCCACGACTATCTATATCTCAAAATACTGACTCCCGGTCTATACTTAAGAATGAATATCATATGCCCTTCGCTAAGGGTCTTATCAAAACAATTCGGCTTATAACTGATAATTCGTATCTAGTCTATAAGCCAATATCAATTCAGGGAACAGGTATCATAATATAATTTGACAATAGGCATGCATGCTATGGCATATGTAAAATGGAAATCACACACACACACACAAACACACACACACACACACACACACACACACACACACACACACACACACACACACATATATATATATATATATATATATATATATTATCACAACAACAGGTTCAAAGTTTTGAACACTTGCCTGGTAATCGGGTGTGGCTGGAGATAGC
The DNA here is from genome assembly GCA_036435485.1 of Saposhnikovia divaricata. Classification (NCBI taxonomy): domain Eukaryota; kingdom Viridiplantae; phylum Streptophyta; class Magnoliopsida; order Apiales; family Apiaceae; genus Saposhnikovia; species Saposhnikovia divaricata. The sequence goes on along the minus strand of CM071597.1, from coordinate 56,031,212 downwards.
GTGTCCTGGGTCTGCTAGATGATCTATAAACAATCAGAACATTCGAGATTAACCACTTAACATGTTTTAAAAGTCTAAGTATAACTTCACTTAAATCGAAACACGTTTTCGAATTATTTCGTTATACACCTTTTAGTGTAACTCTTTTTATTATTGATACGATCCGACATTTGTTCGTTATTACGACATGTCATCGTACCCATACTCGGTATATACTTAAGTCGTATAAGTTCTAAAGTCGATCGATTACGAACCGAGATTATACTTCGAGTTTTATCGTTCGTTTTTTAAGTGTTTTACCAAAGTTATAACCAAGCGGGTTTTTAGGGGTTCGTTCGCGTTTAACTTCAATTCCAACATTTTTATAAAATCGGAAAACGATCCGTTTGATATGTAGTTTTTTTTCATACCTTCCTTATGACCCCTAGTATTTATTTACCAAGATTCGCCACTGAGTAACATGTTTTACGAGGGTTCAATTGAAGTTACGACCTTTTACTTACGGTTCCGAACCAATTTTAGTAATTTGACCATAACTCCTAAACCGTAAATCGGAATGTTTCGATTCTTGCGTGAAAACGATCTATGGCTCGAGATCTACAAGGGCATGTCATTTATTCATCATGGCCAGAAACTCATCCTAACTGTTATGCATGGTTTTCTAGAGGTTAACAAAAATCGGGCAATACGACGGCTATAAATCGGACGTTTCCAAATTGTTACAACAATCACCAAGCCACACCGGGCATACATACATCTTATACACATGATTCTCATCTCAAAAAGTCCAGAAATATCATACTTCACCATCATATTCATTATCTCTTAGATCAATAAAGCTAATTACATAATCATGCTTATAATACACCATTTCATAAATAATCTCAAAATCATCCAATAATCATCAAAACTTAAACTAAGAGCTAGGGTTTCTTGAGATGATTACCTTCCTTGAAGTAGTTACTAGCCTTACTAAGCTTGATCTAGTCCTTGTATAGCCTTAACAAAGCTTGGATCAACCAAAGAAAACAAGAAATCAAAGATTAGTTCTTGGAAGTTACTATTCACCCTAAACTTGTAAAAATCATAGAAAATTGAAAAATAAGAATTTAGCTCTCAAATTTTTACCACATCTTGGGCTCTTCATAAGATTTGTTTTGCGTCCTAGATCATCAGATATGAAGCTTCCTAGCTAGGGTTTTGAGCCCTCTTTTTCTGCTGGACAGAAACTGGGCAGATTTGTTTCCCCAACTTTGAGCATGGATTTGACTAGGCTATACTACTTTGTTGGCCATGAAATTTTGACCGAATATTACCCATGGAGTGGAGAGGCTATGTTTAAAATTTGGTGATTTTATCATGGATAGAAATGGAGATATAAATTTTTCTTTCATAGTGGTTCTTGCTGGGCAGTTTTAAGAAAATGGAGAGAGTTTGTGTTTTGCTTTGTGTTTTGGTGTTTAATGCAATAATGTAAGTCACTTGTATCATTCTTTTTCCACCAATTGCACATGTCATCTCTTGGCCGTTTATTTGTTTCTTTGTCCGGTTATTGCTCGTTTCGATTGATCGTTCGTAGGAATATCTCACGGATTTCTAATTAGGGTTCACCGGGAATCTTCTTAATATTAATACCATCATTCTCCATCTTTCTTACTAACTTTCGAATTTATATTCCTTAAATCCCTTCGTTAAATTCTTAAGTCTTTCAGTGTCCAGGGAACTCTCGGAGAAAATAAAAGTGCGGTTTTTCAGATTCCGACAGCTTTTACATACACTTATTTTCCTCCTGGATCACTATTACGAACTCGAAAATCCGTTCCGAATACTTCTATATAGTGTCGTCTCATAATATTCTCTTTTCCACCAAAAACACTATTCATTCTTTATTCTTTACTTATTCTCTTAGGGTTGTACAATTGTCCCTGATCTCTTTCGATCGTTCCTTAACCTTTTTACGAACCCACTGGACCAATAACAGATATCGATTTGGATGACATAAAAATAATCTTCTCCTTTAGAATTATCACATCTCAATTCCCTAGGAGATAGATAATTCTTATCTAAGGTGTCAACCAATAGTATTCTTCATGGCATATAAACATTTGAATCCAAATCTATTCCTTTCATTCATTATCTCAATCGTTACATCGTAGTCGTAATCACTATTCACCATTACCTAAGTACATAATAAAAAGTTTTATTTATATCCAAAATTTGGGATTCTTACAGTAACTAACTATATAACAGTCTTGATGAAGAAGAAAGAAAAGAGATGACTATCATCTCTTTTACATAGCAAACTAGAACTACAACACAATTCTTGAATTAGAAAAACTAACTCTAAATCTCTAAGCTATCTGTGATACTTATACTAGTAGGTTGATGGTCTGGTGGTTGTAACAAACTTGCTGGCATGGCAAGTATCAAGTAACTAGTCTGTCACTCTAATATATGTTCACTGTCAGCTGCACTATCTTTATAGTCATCTATCATTTTAGCAGCAGTATTCATAACATCCCCCCGTAAATGAGGGTGGCAGTCAGACATCCCAAGTTTGGATAATAGATCAGAAAAATGTGTAGAAGGTAAGATCTTAGTGAACACATCAGCTAACTGAGCTGAAGTAAGAAGATAAGCCAATTGAATTAAGCCTTCCAAGACCTTATCCCGAGTAAAGTGCACATCAATCTTGATATGCTTAGTACGTTCATGTTGTACAGGATTTTTAGCAATGTGAATGGAACTCTGGTTATCACAATGTAGTGTCACATGCTTTAAATAGGGCAATCCCAGTTCCTCTAGCAAACGAACAAGCCAAGTAATTTCAGATGCTGCAGTGGACATAGCTCTATACTCGGCTTCAGCTGAGCTCTTTGACACAATACCTTGTTTCTTAGACTTCCAACTAATTGGTGATTGACCCAGCAACATTACATAGCCTAAAACAGAACGTCTAGTGTCTTTGCAAGCACCCCAATCAGAATCTGTAAAGGCTTGTAAAATAGGTTGATCAGTTCCCTGTAACAAGATACCTTGTCCTGCAGTACATGCTACATAGTTTAAAGTATGTAGGAGAGCTTGAAAATGTGGAACTTGAGGACATTAGAGAAACTAACTTAAATGTTGTACTGATCAATAGGATAAGTCTGGACGAGTATGAGTTAAAAAATTTAACTTTCCAACCAAGCATCGATAAAATACTGGATCAGAGTATACCTCCCCTTCATCTGATTGCAAATTGAGGTTCAAGGGTAACGGAGTTACTACAGATTTAGGATGTACAATATTGGCTTCCTGTAATAACTCTCTAATAAATTTATTCTGTGACATAGTGATGCCAGCTGGTAGATAACCAATCTCAATACCCAGAAAGTAACTCAACTTCCCCAAGTCCTTGATACTGAATGTCTGATGGAGATGATCCTTAAGTGCAAGAATTTCTACAAAATTGTTTCCAGGAAGAATTATGTCATCAACGTAGACTGCAGCAATAATAGTAAATTGATTATCTCATTTGATGAAAAAAAAGAATAATCATTTTTGACTGTATATACCCTCTTAGTTGCAGTTCACCTAACAATTTAGTAAACCATTGGCGAGACGCCTATTTTAAACCGTATAAGGACTTGATGAGCTTGCACACATAACCTGAAGGACAATCAAAGCCTTGTGGAGGAGTCATGTAAACCTCTTCAGATAGATCTCCATGAAGAAAGGCATTGTTAATGTCTAACTGATGCAAAGACCAGTTATGATGTGATGCTAGTGCTAGCAGACATCTTACAGTTGTCATTTTGATGACAGGAGAAAACGTTTCTTTGTAATCAACTCCCCGTTTCTGGTTATATCCCTTAGCAACCTGGCGAGCTTTAAATCTCTCTATACTACCATCTGCCTTGAGCTTTATTTTATAAACCCATTTAAATCCTATTGCCTTCTTTCCTTTAGGCAATGGTACTAATATCCAAGTTTTATTATCTTGCAATGCCCGCAATTCTTTTGACATTGCTTCTACCCACCTGTGATCTATGCAAGCTTCTTCATATGTACTAGGTTCTTTGAGAGACTCAGTGTGTGCTAAAAAGGCATGATGTTCAGAGGACATAAAGTGTGAAGAAATGAGATTACACCAGTGATCAGATGGTTTGAAGTTGAGTTGACTATTGGTACAGATAAAATCATTCAGGTAAGATGGTGGATTGATAATTCTAGAACTCTTTCTTAATGAAACTGATTCATTATTAAGAACATTAGAACCATATTGTGTATGAGAAGAAGAATCAGTGAAAGAATTATCAGTTTGAAAAACTTCTGGAGTTAAGGAAAAATAAAAAAAGTAGAAGAGGTGACTATAGGTAGGAAAAATTGAAACTGTGAGTTGCATTAAAATCTTGAAAATGAAATGGAAAATGTTGCTCATGGAAAAGTACATCTCTGGAAATAGAAATTTCAAAAGTAGAAATGTTAAGTACCTTATACCCTTTCTTTCCTGGTGGATATCCCAAAAACACATGTGGAGCAGATCTAGTATCAAACTTGCTTCTATGCTGAGCATTAATTGCCACAAAACATAAACATCCAAAAACCTTCAAATAAGAGAGATCAGGTGGTGTGTTGAAAAACTTTTCATAGGGACTGATGAGAGAGAACTGACAAAGCACTACTAAAAAAACGATAATAGACATCGGTTTCTGGCCGATGTCTTTGAAAAAACCAGACCGATGTCTTTGTTGGTGATGTCTAAAGTCGAAAGTTTAGATATCGGTTTCTGTCCGATGTCTATTAGCGTATAGTACATCAGTTTTAAAAATATTTCTGATGTTTATGTACTGTCTTCTTGGGTTAACTGCATGAGGTTAACTTTTGAATTGTTATATTAGAGGTTTTAGCTGTTATTTAACATATAGCAAACATAGAATAATTCGACATAGACATCTATTTTTGTCCAAAGATTGATGTCTAAGCCTTTATTAACATCGGTAAATATAAAGAAAACCGATGTATAATGTTGTCATAGACATCGGTTTTAGACGATGCTGAAGATAACTATTGCATTGGTTACCTATGTTTAAAACCGATGTCTGAGGTCCATCAGACATCGTTTTCAGCTGATGTTTAAGACTTCTAATATAAAATTTTTTTATAATGATGAACGATGTGCAAGGTCTATTAGTACATCATCTTTTTTGTCTCTAATCGATGTGTAAGTTGCAAGTAGACATCAATTTTTATTGACAATTGGTTGTGCATGTTGTTATTAGACATCAATTTTCTCTATTTGGCATTTAAAACTAATGTCATTTTTCATATTGATACAAACAAAACTTCCTTGTAATCGAAAACAAGCATTCATTCAAACATATACACAAACAAAACTACCGCCTGCCATCAACAAAAAATTAAGTACACATTCATTCAACCAATGTCATTCATTTACAAGCATCCATAGTTCATTCAAACATACATTCCTAGCTTCCAGCCATAATCTAAAACAAGCATAACTTGCAATCTAGAATTTATACAGAATCAACCATCTATATATATCCAAATTCGCAAAACATAGAAATTCGCAAAACCATCTGATAGGTACAAGTACTATAAATCCAGAAACCAACATGCACTAGTACTGAATCCATCCAACAAAACCTGATGCGATAAAAGTAAAGTCAAATACGATCTTGAATGAATTCGAGTTCCTCAACACGCACCTCATCCAGATCCGCATCACTGTAAGTTCTTGTAGTCTTGTTCAGCCACTACAAAGTGCAAAAAAAAAAATCATTTAACACTAAAATGTGTTTGTGTTTGCATTTGTTAGGAATAATTCATGAGTTGTGATGTTAAGAATAGAATTTACATATACTTCTTGTATATCCTGATCTTATAAAGGATTTAGCACTTTGTATAGGATATATATGTTAGACAGGAATCTGTAGAGTTTAGTCAGGAACAGGGTGTCAAGGACTATGTTTCAGGAACTATTGCAGATCCTGATACAATAAGTCAAATCCTGATGGGATGGTCAGATCCTAATGCAAGGTGTAATCCTGATATCAGTCATACTACTGATGATGTCATTACGGATGCTACAGAAACTGGAAAGTGCTATAAAACAGGATCGTTGTTTTGATGAACAAGCAATAAGGTATTATGTAGGAAAGAGTTTACTATTGATGGAAACTATCAACTAGACGGCAGAACATTATCATGTATAAATCATAACTTTCTGTTATTAGTTGACAGGTAGCATTATAAATACTCTATTTATATCATTGTAAAAAGTGTTCGTGAATGTGAGCTTAGTATAAGGTTTGTATTTGAGAATTCGAAACAAACAGAGAGAGATTTGTATTGAGAGCAGCTGCTAAAGGTATTGTATACCTTTGGTAGAGTTTGTATTTGATCTTATTTATTACAAACAAGGTTGATTCATTCGTTTGTTCTTGTTTATCTAATTAAGAAAAAAAATCAGACACGATTACTTAACTTGTATTCAACCCCCTCCTACAAGTTATTCGAGTTAACAATTGGTATCAGAGCAGGTTGATTTCAAATAATCATAAAGATCTGCAATCATATTTGGTTACAAGGATGGTAATACTAAGATCCCTATGCTCAAGAAAAACGAATACACTCTATGGGAAGTGAAGATGTTACATCACCTGGAAGCAACAGATCCTGATTATCTTGACAGAATAAGAGATAGGCCTTTTGTTCCAACAAGGGTTATTGCTCAAGAAACTGTTGAAGGAAAAGTTGTTCCAGAGCACACGGCAGAGAAGCCTAAATCTGAATGGTCAGATAAGGACAAGGAGAACGTTCTTAAGGATGCTAAAGTGAGAAACATATTATTCAACAGTCTTGATTCTGTTCTCACTAACTATGTTATCTCTTGTAAGACTGCAAAGGAGATATGGGACAATCTAAAGGTTCACTATGAAGGAACAAAACCTGTCAAGAAGAATATGAGGACACTTCTCATACAACAGTATGAGTAGTTTGAATCCAAGTCTGGTGAGTCACTAACTGACACCTTTGATAGGTTTACTAAACTCATCAATGAGATGGCCATGCACGGCAAATATTATGACTTGGAGGATATGAATACTAAGTTCATGAAAGCCTTGCCTCATTTCTACAATGAGAAGATATCTGCAATTGAGGAAGCTAATGACCTGGATGAAATATCATTAGAGGCAGTCTATGGAAAACTTAGGGCTTATAAACTTGACAAGCAACAGAAAAAGAGCAGGAGTGAAGGAAAGATGAAAACTTTTGCACTCACTGCTCAATCTGAATCGAAGAAGCTTCCAGAGGAAAAGTCTGAATCTATTGAAAGAGACTCAAGGAAGAAAAAGAGCAAAGAAAGTTCTGAGTCAGAGATTGAAGATACAGACTCTAACAACAGTGATTCTGAATAAGAGATGCAAGAACTCTTTGCTATGTTTGCTAAAGCTTTCAAGAAAGGAAGATTCAACAAAAGAAGATTTAGCAAAGGATCTTTTCAAAAGAAAGAGGAGAAGAAGAGTGACAAAGGCAAAAGTACAATTGTCAAGCTTGATAAGGCCAAGATCAAGTGCTTTAACTGCAGCGAGCTTGGACACTTTGCAAGTGAGTGTAAGAAGCCTAGAAATTCAGGAAAAGGTAATGCACTCATGGTCACACAGAAGGATTGGGCAGACTCCAGTGATTCTGAAGATGAATTGGATTATGATAACATTGCTTTGATGGCAAGTGCTACAGACAAGCTTGGATCTCCAAAGAAAACTTCTTCATCTTCTGTTAAGGTATCTCTTCACTCTCTTGATTCGTTTGATAGCTTTGAAAGTTTTTGAGCGCGCATTTAAATCTTCTTAAAGGATAGATTTAAATGGAAAAATAGAGTTTGGGAACCTCCCCTTGATAAAAATAATCATGATAAGGCTCAGAAATATTTTACATAAGTTTTGAAGGTCAAAGATAAATTTGGAATAAGATAAATCATTTTTAAAACTAATTTTAAAGTATTAAATAAATATTCAAATAATATTTATTGAAGAATATTTTTAATCAAAATGATTGCTCGTAAATAACCCTCGAATGAATATATACAAAATATTATTCACTAAATAAATAAATCATTAAATGAATATTCGAAATAATATTCATTAAAGAAATAATGGAAAAACATTTATTAAATATTTTCCTCAGAAAATTAATCTCAAGATATACTGCTCCCGGTCTATACTTTAAGAATGAAATCATATTCCCTTCACTAAGGGTCTTTACAAAACCCGGCTTATAACTAATATATCTAATATCTTGCTTGTAAGCCAATATCCAATCATAAACAAGTATCACAATATACTTTCGAAAACAGGCATGCATGCTATGGCATATGTATAACAGAAAACATATATATATATATATATATATATATATATATATATATATATATATATATATATATATATATATATATATATATTCACAACAACAGTTTTTTAAAAGGTTTTGTAACTTGCCTGATACTCGAGAGGTGGTAGTGGCTCGTGACGGTGTCCGGTAATCTAAACAAGTCAATGAAAAACATTCGATTAATCCCATAGATAATCCACTTATAACTCAATGCCTAAACACGTAAGCGAATCACAACTAAGGCATTATTGGCTCACTCTCGACTCATGCTAAGTCCATGTTAATCGACAATTACTTAAGTCATGAGTTTGGTTTGAAATTAATCCTCGAATTCAATTTATACTTAACCATTTTCCACATTGGTTTCTAAGTTGCGTTCTTAGGGGTTTTCACTTGCGCACCCTCTGCTATTTCATTTTTATAAAATCGAAAAATAATCCTTTGGACTCGAAACCACTTCTCATACTTTCCTAACTGACCATAGCATTTATCCTCAAAATTTCATACTCTAGTTCGACTTTTAAGGTTCTCAAACATAACCACAAAATTGGTACATTTCAGCGACATCATTCCTCGAATCGATTTCACTAAAATGGTCATATCTTACTAACCGTAAACTCTTTTGACACGATTCTTGCGGCCACGTAAACTAGAAACCAAAAGCTACACAACCATATTCAGTTATTAATTTAACAATTTTATGGTCTCGGCTTCATCTGTTAAAGTGGTTTACAAGAATCGGGCATTATGACGGCTCTAAATCGAACATTTCCATTTTACGATCACTCCAAACAACTAACCAAAACAATCCATGCATCCTCAACCTCAATAAAACATCCATTTTACATCTATAAGTCCCGTGGTGAGACTAAATTCCATCACCCATCATTTTACACATTGAAACAAAGCTAAATATCTAAGGATGTTCTTATTACGCACTAATATTTACATAACATCAAAACCATATCAAAAACTCATAAGAACTCAAAGGGTGGGTTAGGGATTTACCTTCCTTGATATTCTAGAAACACTAGCAGAGCTTGTCACACCTTGGTATGGTCTTGGTTAGCTTCAACAAAGCCTAAAATCCATGAATCAAAACATGGAAACAACTTAAAACACTATTTATTACTATTCATTCTCATCTTGTAAAATTCGTATAAAATCGAAAATTAAGAGTTTGGTTCTCAAATTTTTACCACACCTTCTACTCTTCAAGGGATTTCCTTTGAGCTATAGATCATCAAATTTGAAGCTTCCTAGCTAGGGTTTTGAGCCCCATCTTTCTGCTGGACAAAAACTGGACAGTTTTTGTTTTCCAACTTGGAGGAGGAATTTGACTAGGCTACACTCCTTTGTTGGCTATGAAATTTTGAACGAATGTCCTACATATATTGAGGAAGCTATGGTTCAAATTTGGTGATTTATGAATGGGTAAAAGTGGAGATATGAATTTTTCTTTGAGCTTGGGTTCTGCTGGACAGTTTTGGAGAGATTGTGTTTTGCTAGCTTTTTCTTTTCTTCACACCTTTCTTGACTTGTCAACCCGCCTTTTGATCATAATATCTTGATATTATCAGCTGGGGGGCTGAGTCATCCTCTTGGGGCTTGTGCAAGGTGTATCCAAGATGCTTGATTGATATTTGTTTGGTTTTTGTTTGTTTTAAGTGATTTAAATCACTTTGTTTCTAAATTGTTTTGATTTAATCCTTGATTAAATCATTTAATCCACTTGATATAATTCTCTTGATGATCAAGTAGGGTATTTAATCTTGTTATGAACTCAGTCCTTAATCCACGATTCGTTCGCTTTATCGCTTAATCTTGTTATAAGATTCTAGCGATTTCTAGAACGTTCGTTATACTAACTCAGGGGTTTTCTTTCTAACTCCTTAAATCTCATTAAATAAAAATAATAAAATATAAAATCCTTGAATCCTCAATTTAAATATCTCACTTGTCTTGATCGCATTGATATGCCCTTTACTGCCCGTTCAAATGTTCCATAAAAATAAACTTTAGAATCTCTGAATTCCTATCGCGTTTACATACACTTATTTACTCCGTGGATCACTAATATGACTTCGAAATATCCATACCATGTCCCGTACATAGGTGGCATGAAAATTTCTCAATCCTAAAAAATCACTATTCATCCACAAAAACACTATTAACGTATGAAAAACAATATTCATCGAAAAGTGAAAAATTTTCTCGATTCCAGAAATTATGGATATTACAAGCATAGAGTAACAACTTCTTCACTAGCTTCTGGAGCTTCTTCATCTTCACTCAAATCCCAACCATTTTGGGCCACAAGAATTCTTCCTTTAGAAAGTTTCAGACATTCTCTTTTAAGGTGACCCGGTTGCTTACACTCGAAACACAATTCTTGTGTTTCCTCCGGATTTTGTTCTTTATGTTTTGGAGGAGTGTAAGGGGGATTATTATTGTTATTGGCATTGTTATAGGCATTAGTATTTTGAGTGCCTTTGCCTTTGTTATAGCTTGTTGATGAAAAATTACTCTTGTAGTTAGGAGTATAATTTTGAGAGTAATTTGGCCTTCCTTTAGAGTTAAAGACTCTTTGTTGGTTGTTTGATTTTAGAAAGCCTTTTCCATATCTTTGAGCTTTGCTTTGAAGCACACGACGAAGTTGTCTCGTTAGTAATGCAATTTCACTTTCCTCGAGATCTTGGAGTTCATCATTTAATTCTTCGTCTTTTTCATTTTCATCGATAAGTATAGCTTTTAAAGCCATATTTTTCTTTTTATCTTCTACTTTAGTAATGGCCTTATCCGGAATATTCTCCTCTTCGTATGCACGAAGGTTCCCGAATAAACTATCGATGTCACAATCATTTAGATTATGCATTTCTTTAATTGTAGTAACTTTAACCTTCCAACTAGGAGGTAAAGATTTAACAACTCTTTGGTTTTTCTCATTAAGGGTATAATTTTTCCCGAGTTGAGATAATTCATCGATTATACGAGTAAATCTTGTTTTCATATTGATGATATTTTCTCCTTCTTGGAGATTAAAGTTCTCGTATTCTTGAATCAAAGTGTCCATTCAAGAATCTTTTATATCAATGGTACCTTCGTAGGTAACCACTAATTTGTTCCATATTTCTTGTGCCGACTTGCAATTGTTTACTCGTTTATATTCTTTTTCGGTAAGCGCACTAGTGAGAACCATTTCTGCTTTTGCGGCCGTATTCATCATATTTTCTTCGGCAAGAGTATATTCACTAACCTTCTTTTCGACGATGACACCGTCAACAGTTTCGGTAGGAATAACAACTCCGTCTTCTATTGCCATCCAAATTTTGACTCCTTGAGATCTAGCATAGATGCGAAACCTCGTTTTCCATGTTGCAAAGTTGGTGCCGTCAAATAGAGGAGGGCGAGAGCTAGATAGGCCTTCACCACAACCGATGGTATTTAGATATGCCATGTAGGATCACTTTTTGTTGTGCCTGTAGATCAGCAAATCATTCAACAAACACGTTAAAAAGCACCGCTCTGATACCAATTGTTAAGTCCCGTATGAGGGCTATATTAAGCTAGAAGGGGGGTTGAATAGCTTAATTACCAATTTAAAAATTATTATGGCGTTTTAAAAATATTTATCCTTTTTTAAATATTTTACCGAGTCGTTAGTAGTTTATAAGTGCGAAAATAAAAGACAAGGAAAGAAAATACCACACGGGCGATTTTATCCTGGTTCGCGATGGCGCAACCCCTAATGGATTCGCTCACCCCTACGTCCAGTCCCCGAGCTCCTCTCCGGACTCGAGTTTTCCCTTAAAAATAATCTCGCTCCTTTAGTAGGCGGAGAAGCCTTTACAACCTTACAAATATTTGTCTTGGCGCGTAACTACCCGTCACCACCTCAAAATAAATGTAATAAATACAAGACTCGTCTTGGTGCGTAACTACCCGTCACCACCTCAAAGTCGTTGTAAAACCTAGGGCTGAGCAAAAAACCGAAAAAATCCGAAATCGAAACCGAAACCGCTAAAAACCGCTAAAAACCGAACCGTATAAAACCGATCCAAAACCGAAACCAAAAAATTAAAAACCGAAACCGAATCCGATTATGCGGTTTCGGTTTCTTGTTGGAACCGATCCGAAAAAACCCGAATCCGATTAAAATAAATAAATAAATAAATTATATATATATATATATGTATTTTTATTTATTTATATTTATAATTAATAAATATTAAATATTTTGACTGATCTGTTGTACAGATTGAAGACCTGAAGCTTCTCATTAGCATTATTGAACTTCTAAGTGACTGTCTGAAGTGCATTCTGCACACTGAGTTTTAGTCCATTATCTATATACTCTTAACACTTAACAGGAGGTCCAGGATCACATGTGTAGTGTACCATGTGCACTGATAATCTTATTTTGTTTAGTTATAGAAAGTCTAAAAATTGTATGCCTCAGCCATTTACATATATGTATCTATTTGATGTACTTTAGATTTTAAGGCATTGTGGAACTAATTGTAATATGAATTTCTACTTATTTGTATTCATTTTATAAAAGAATCTGTATAGTAATGAGCATTCATGCACTATATATGTTGTCTCTGTTTGAAAACTCCGTATGTTTCGAGAAAACAAATATTTAATGGATGTAATTTTTAATTTTACGTATTTTTCATTTAAGTAAGGTATGTTGGTTTTATCATTTTTATTTGAAGCGGTTTTAAAACTGAAACCGAACCGATTGCAACCGATCCGACAATTTGAATCCGAAACCGAACCGTCGGGTTCGGTTGCAGTTTCGATTTTTGATTTTAAAACCCAAAAAGTTTCGGTTTCGGTTTCGGTTTTACCATAAACCCGATCCGATCCGATCCGTGCTCTCCCCTAGTAAAACCTACACAACTTATCTTAGACAGCAACTTCCCGCTACTTCTTTAAAGTTGATGTAGAACCTTGGTGTAGACTATTGATCCTTAGCATTTGTCGGTCTTGCGTATTAGATGATAGGTCTTGGGTCTTTCCTCTTCTTCACGGTGCAAAAACGACTAACTCCCCGCTAGTACATCTAGGACTTGGGTCTTAGAACGAGAATCACCTTACTTCAACTTCACCTCACTACAAAAGTTAAACAACAATATCTACGAAACAAATATGGTTAAGAATAAATAAGTTGGACTAGTATGTTATGGTACTAGGCTAAAGGTAACTTTAATATTCGTATAGGAATATTAAATTATATTGTAAGTATACTTCCTTTGATATTAAATTACGATCAAAGTATACTTGTAATTACTCCCGATACATATAAATATTGGTGGAGTAATATTAGAAGTCCTTGTTTAAAAGCTATGGTGCTTTAAGACTTCGAATTGTATACCTTTGTTTGACTAATACAATGTCAAGGTATAATTATAACTTCTTGTACGATATAAACTTTTTAGCCACACTAAATAAATTAAGTGCAATAAAACAAGTGGCTAACTTGTGCTTTTAGAAGTAGTATTCTTTCTTTTGATAGATCGTTTGAATCTAAGAATACTTTAATCACAATACTCCGTTAAGATGAGAGTAAATAAATATAACTCGGAGTTTGTTGATTTATAAAGTCCTTTAAGCTAATAGGCTTAAGTCTTTTAAGATGTATACTTCCGTTTGACTAAATACAATGTCAAAGTATACTCTTTTTAACTTCTTGCACTAAATAAGTTTATGGCCACGACAAGTAAAGTAAGTGCGATAAAGTAAGTGGCTAAACTTGTGCTCTTGTAAGAAGTTTAAGTTGTATGAAGTATTTCGTTATAGAATGTCCCACAGAACACTAAAGATATTAGTTGGGAGTTCGAACGAAATATATATTGTTACAACTTTGACGTATGTCAAATATAATCTCGCAACTTTGGAGATTAAGTACTTTATTTTGATCTTTCTTGTAATATAACGTTTCTTTTCAAAGATCAAGTACTATGTTCAACTCTTGTTTGTATAATGCAATAGAGAGATCGGTTGAACTATGTTTGTATTGTTGTTCTCTTTTATAAATAGACTTTTGGTATCTTATATAGATCCAAGAAAAGAGATTAAAATGAAGTATAGAAGTTAAGAACAAATCTCAAATACAAACACAAAGAGGAAGCTAAAAATTACCACTTTTAGAAGACGATCGAAAAAAGTTCGCCGGAAAAATTCGCCGGAGGTTCGGCCGGATTTTGGCTCGTGGTCGAACTTTGGGCAGCCCTTCGGGAGGCCGGAAAGTGGTGATAGATGAGCTAACTTGGGAGGACTAAGCTTGGTTGGGTGGAACTAAATTGTTGAACAAAAACCTTATATTGAAGAGAGAGAAGGTTTTTGAGATGAAGTAGATGAAGATAGAACTTGTATATATTTGGAGAGTGTCAACTCCTAAAATCCCAGCATGTATTTGGCTCTTAGCTTGTTTTTGAAATGGGTGGATGAGGGGGTTTATTTATAGAAGGAGTTGGGTGGAAGGAGTGGTTGAGATTTAGATTTAAGGGAGTGGTTGAGATTGATTTCACTTGGATTGGTGACATGGATAGCACAAGGATTGCCAACATGTAAAGTTTTGTGTTTCTTTGCAAGTGGATGAGCAAAAGATCTCAACAACTATTGGAGCTCTAATAAGCTACATTAAACTCGTACCGATTAATAATTAAATACGTAACCTGTATCGTTAATTAAATAACCGATAATTACTCAAATACCCAAATAAATAATTCTAAAAGTATGGGACACTTAGAAATATTATAAAATAAATATCTAGAAAGTTTGGTCAATTTTGGTCAATGTTGACTTGGTCAAACGTGGTCAAACGTGGGACCGACTACCTCAGTTTTCGTGCCGGACCAAAATTCTTGAAAAATTCCAAAACTTTTACCATGCATAGAAAATAGTATTTAAATGATTAATCTCAACTTTCAAGTCATTCTAGAAAGTGGAATTATTTTATTTTGGATTTAAAACGATTAAATCAACATTCGGTTCCGAATAAAAAACGATTGGTCTTTTCTGGAAACAGATAAATCTTTTGACCAATGTTTTGACTAGAATAAATACTTAGAATATATTTCCTAATATATAAAACATTTTGAGAGTGTAGGAAATATTTTTGAATAATTAAAATAATTTTCTCCGAAATATGATGAATTTAAGAAGTGGGAGAAAAATTACTTTAAATATTTCTAGCACGAGATAATAATAAATATTAATACTCTTTCAATGAATACTAATATACTTGAGTATAAATAGTCTTTTGTAGGATGTGAAAACATTTTGAGTATGAAGACAGAATATTTTTCGGATAAAACTGATCGTTTTTAAATGTAGCACGAGTTCTCTAAAGAATATCATATCTCTAATATTCCCTTTTTGAGCTTGTCGCCTTATCAATGTTGCAACAAAGATCTAAAAAATATCAAATCCCGATATCTCTTTTTCGATCTTTATTGCCTTGGTATAGAGATATATTCCATAAAATATATAATTTGATTTTTCAGCAAAATTGGAATATCTCTTATCTTTTAAAAACAAGATGAAAATTTTTGCTAGAGTTGACCATTTGACTTTTGACCGAATCAGTTAAATAAATGACCTAGTGGAGTGGATTCTAGGTGTATTTAAATTTTATGTTCAAATACCAAAATAAATATTATATCGAAGATATCCTTTCAATTCAGTCTAGTTTGAAGGGATTGGAACCTAAAACCAGAGGAGGTATTGGTCATGATAGAGCTCAAGTTATGTCTACTGCACAAACAGATCAACATGCTCTAGTTGACAGGATTGATGAATATTTATCTGTTGATCATCTTTGGAAACTTGAAGTTGTTGCTATTATTGCTGACTGTCATGCTGGTGCTAAAAAGATGGAGAAATTGTTGTACATCATGAAAGACAAGAGTGTCAAGAAGATAGCTATCCATGAGCTGTTATGCAAGTCTACAAAAGAACTGAAATATGTTCTTTATCTGCTCAAGGATAAAGTTGTCAAAGGTAAAGAAATTGAAGTCTACAATAACTGGTCTAGCATGATTATGAGAACTATCAGACAGAGGTATTTGGATGGAGGAACAAGGTATGATGGCAACTATACTCCCATGTACTTAAATTCGAGAGGTAAGGAAATTGAAATGCAGAGAGGCACTGCTGTTAAAGAAGAATATCTTGGTATGGAACAATTGTCTCTCAATCCTAATGGAGAGGAGGTTGCATACATACTGTTGGGAGATTTAGATCTACCAAGAAGCTCAATACAGAATCTCAGGGCAGCTATTTATCAGATTAATGAGGAAGATGAAGGGATCAATAATCAAGAAGAAATTTTTTCGAATTCTTGAAAGTAAGGAAGAAGAGTTATTATCTAACTTCTTGAAGGTGAATCTTTTCTATCAAAGAATTTCTGACACTGTTCCTGATGATTTCTAGAAGATATTTTGTTTTGAGTTTTTGACATCATTAAATCGAAGAATTTGTGCTTCATTTCACAAAGTACAAATTGGGGGAGATTGTTAGATATTGATTCAAGTGATGGTCAGGATCTGGACTACTGATCAGGTACTAATGCTGACATCATCAGTAAGGCAGCGTCAGTATTAGGTTGATATCAGGATTGGAAGCTGATCAAAATTACATGAAGATTTACATTAGTCCAGAGATCAAGGTAGATTGATATGTCGGTTCCTGATTTATAGGAACGCAGCTATCAATTAAGATATGTACTGAGAATCGTAAGTAATTGATTCTATATATCTTGTAATTGATAGGGTAGCTGTGTACTGTATATACACACAGTTTAGGTTTTACTTAATTGTAATCGCTTACACGAGATATCTTGTAACCTAGTAGCTCTCAAGAACATCAGAATTTCTTGAGAGAGTTTGTAATAATTTTATATCAGAATTAATAAAGCTGTTTTTTCTTCATACTTTTGTTATTACTATTGTTTAAAGTCGAGTATCTTATACAATTATATTCAACCCCCCTTCTACAATTGTTAATTACTGGGTAACAGACTTGTTAATGCAGAATATAAATCCAACCCGACATTGGGAAGTTGTCCGTATTTTATGATTAAAAGAGGCCCAATGGGTTTATAATCCATAATCCATACCCCAAAAATAATCCAATAATTTGGAAATACGATACTGAAGCAAACTTATCATTAATAGGTGACTTGCTCCTAAAGAATAGGAGTATGGGCCTAATAGAACTACGTGGGCTTGATTCCTATATAAGGATAGGTAGGCACTTTGAGAAGGGATCCAAAATTCTATTATCTATTAGAGTTAATTCTCTCAAATTCAGCCCCAATTGTTATAAACCCTAATTTCCCTTAAATATTGTAAATTCTAATTATTATAGCTCTATACGAATACCCGATTATAAATCTCAATTTGATGTATTCTTGAAGACGAAAAATTGGCATCAACACCACTAAACACTAGCCAGTGGTCACTGGGGATTAAGATATGTGGTGGTCATTGTAGTTTCTAGGAGCCTTTCTTGTAGTTTCTAAGTGCCTTTCTTGCTGTGTGATACCGGTCTCATGAGTGCCTAAGATTTTTTCGATAAAACAAATGAGTGCCTTTATCACAATTCATTCAGGCTTAAGCCATTTTTGGTATGTATTTTCATTTTCTTTTTCAAGCTTTGCTTCATTTTTTAGTTCAATTTTTTCATTTTAAAAATATAAAATTGTAAAATCAATTTTTTTGATGTTTTTAAATCTTTTAATTACGTAACTATTTTTTTGATATGTTTTTAAACACTTATTAATAAACCTAATTTATCTTAACTAAAATAACTCATAAAATATCATGTGAATGTTATCACTTCTATTTCTAAGATTAATTGGGAGGGGAAGTCGACTAGTTTGTTTGTTTGTTGGCTTCTGAAAGACATTTTTCAGTTTTTTTGTGTTTGAGTGGTATATATTATAATGTCAAAATTGAAAATGTACCAAAACGTTTAAGATAATTTTCTTAAATTTTCCAGTTTAGAATTTTTTTTAATAAAATTCTTTTTAGGCATTAAATAGCATCTTAAGTAGCCATAAATTACACCTATTCAATATATTAAATTCACTTTATTTCATTTATAAACAATTTAAACAAATTTTATTTTAGCAATATAATAATTATTTGCATATAAAATATTAATTATCTACATAAAATTAATATTATTTTCAAATAAAATTGTGACTAAAATCGTTGATTTTGCGTCATTTTTTATTTCTAATCAAGATTGTGACACCCCCAGACCCGGGGTCAGGGATTGTAAGAACCCGGATTTTTGGTAGTAATTAAAAATTTTATTATGTAATAGAGTATAAGTGTAACAGTGGTTTCACTGAATGAATATTTATCGAATTTTGATTCAAATGTTTATATGCCATGAACAATGCAATTGGTTGATAACTTAGGTAAGAATAATCTATCTCTTAGAAAGTAGGATATGGTGATTCCAAGCAAAGAAGAATATCCTCATGTCATCCAAATCGATATCTGTTATAAGTCCAATGGTTCCGTAAAAGGGTTAAGGAACGCTCGGGAAAGCGCGAGGACATTTTTTTAATTATAAGAATTAAAGAGAAAATAAGCAATGAATAGTGTTTTTGGTGGAAATTGGAAAATTATCAGACGACGCTATATAGGAGTATTCTGAACGGATTTCTGAGTTCGTATTAATGACCGATAGGCAATATAAGTGTATGTAAACGATATCAGATTCAGAAAAATAGCACTTTTATTTCCTCCGAGATTTCCCTAAACATTGAATGATTTAAGGATTTAATATAAAGATTAAGGAATTTAAATTCACGAATTATAAAGGAGGATTGAGAATGGTAGTATAAATATTAAGACGGTTTCTAGTAAAACCCTAACGAGAAATCCTTGAGATATTCCTCCGAATGATAAATCAAATTGAGCAATAACCGGACAAAGAAACAAGCAGAGGATAAAAATGCGTGCATGTGCAAGTGGATAATATCAAGTAACTAAGTAGTTACAAGAGTAACTAGCATGATTAGAATGCCAACCAAGTACTTAGCTTCATTACCACCAAACATCAACACTTGTCCCTTTAAACCACATCATGCATGACATACTACCTTTAATAAAGCTACTTTATGGCCTTGATATTTACTTAACACCACAATAATGCAAATTAGATGAGAACAAAGCAAGCAACCAAGAAAATCACTCCACTCTCTCCACCTTTGCTCCATTCGGCCCAACCCTAAATTCAAAAACAAAAATGAACCTTCCATCCATTGTTTGATCTTGAAACTTATATGGTAAGTAATACATTTCATATAATAGCTATCCTAGAAATCTTAGCTTCAAACTCCACTTTTTCCATTTTCAAAAAAATCATCAAAGTGGAGGATGAATAGTAACTCTCATGAACTAATCTTGCTTTCTTGATTTCTTTGGTTGATCTAAACTAGCTTTAGCACACACAAGGACAAATAAAGGTTTATTAGGGCTTGTACACTCTCCAAGAAAGGTATATCTCTTAAGAACCCTAGATCTTACTTTGAGTTTTAAGGATGTTCTTGGTGGTTTTAGCTTCGATATGATTATGATGTTATGTTAAGCACGTAAGCATGATCTTGTAGTTGGTTTAGACATATGATGATTATGATGATGAAGTGAGATGTTCTTGGACTCTTTAAGATGAAAATCATGTGTATAAGATGTATGTATGCCCGGTGTGGCTTGGTGATTGATGTAACAATTTAGAAACGTTCGATTTATAGCCGTCTTAATGCCGAAATTTTATTAAACATTTAAAATTCATGCATAACAGTTGAGATAATTTTCTGGCCTTGATGATTAAATGACATACCCTTGCAGATCTTTAGTCATAGATCGTTTTGGCGGAAGAATCGAAGCAAACGGACTTACAGTTTAGGAGTTATGGTCAAATTAGTAAAAGTGGTTCGAAACCGTAAATGCGAATTCGTAACTGAAATTGAACCCCCATAATATTACTAATTCAGTGGCGAATCCTGATAATTAAATATTAGAGACCATAAGGAAGGTGTGAGAGAAAACCTCATGTCAAACGGATCGTTTTTCAATTTTATAAAAATATTCGAATCAGGGTTAAGTACGAATGAACCCCTAAAAAGAACGAGTGGTTATAACTTTGGAAAATCACATAGAAAACGATCAATAAACCTCGAGGTATAATCTCTTTTAGTAAACGACCGACCTTAGCACGTTTGTGGCATAAGTACCTACCAAGGGTAAGTGTAATGACGAGCCTTAATAACGAACAAATGTCGGGTCATAACGGTGTTAATAAGAGTTACACTAGAAGGTGTATAACGAGATAACTTGAAAACGTGCCTTAATCTAAGTTAAGTATATACTTAGCCTTTCAAAAATGTTAAGTGATTAATCTCGAATACTTTGATTGTTTATAGATCACCGAGCTGACCCAGGACACGCTACCCCTACTTGACTACCAGGCAAGTTTCCAATACCTCGGAACTGTTGTTGTGATAATATATATGATTGATTGTTGTTATACATATGCCATAGCATGCATGCCTACTTTCAAATTTATATTGTGATACTTGTTCCCTGATTGGTGTTGGCTTATAAGTTAGATACGAGATACACTAATTATAAGCCGGATTTTGCTAAGACCCTTAGTGAAGGGCATATGATCTCATTCTTTTAGTAAAGACCGGGAGTCTGTATTTTGTAATATAGAGATAGTCATGGAAACCCGGAGGGATTCCAGTGACAGATTATTTGAGGAATGTTATTTATGAACATTATTTCCATAAGTATTAAGTACTTGGAAATTATTCGAGGAATGTTATTTGAATATCTATTCGAGATTATTTATTTAATGAATATTATTTTGAATATTCATTTGAGGCTATTGATTTAGATGAATATTATTTTGGAATATTCATGTGAGTTCATTTATTTAATTATTATTATTTTGAACATTCATTTGAGCTTTATTTCTTTAATAGATATTATTTTGAATATTCATTTAAGGTTGATTAAATTATCGGATATTATTTGAATTGTTAGGCCGAATACACAATTATAATCAACTAATTATGAGCGAATAACAATAAGTTCTTAAAAGACTTTAAAAACTGTTTTGAAATTAACTCCTCTCTCAGTGATGTAAAATATCACACAGAGCTGCTTAGGTTACAATGAAATGATATTGCGTTACACGATCGATGCCCTTCTAGGGTTAACCTAACTGTATTTATAAAGATATACAGCTACGTACAATCGATAATTGATTCTCCTATAAATCAGCTATACAAATATTACCAATTATGATTGCTACACGTCTTTCTAGTCAGCACGACTTCCTTTGACAGCTATCCAATCTTCAAAGATATCGCTTCCATAATTATCTTCAATAATTCTGTTACTGACCAGCAAACGCTTCTGTTCAACAGAGTTTAGCTACTTCCTCTTGTCAGCGTTGTTAACACTAAAACACGCAAGTGTACGTGGTCACAAGTAATATAGATAGAAGTCAAGTTCGTTCCCACAGAGATCTGGTTAGGTTTCAATTCAGTTCATGCACCTATGCAACAATGTATGATTATTATTCACTGCTAAGACAAATAACAAGATTAAGTTTTTACTAACTATAATTAACTAAGATACAAATTAACAAACTAAAAATTACTAACTAATGAGAATTAAAATTGAATTACTTATATGCGAGAAAACATGGAATCCTAACTTCATTAAATACTTCACTTAGATCTGACGCCTTCAATCACTATATGCAATGGTTATGATATCTGATCGGATAACACGAAACAAGTACACGCTACCTGTCAGCATACGTATACCAAGCTAAACATACATCCACAAAAGAGATAGAAGATGAATAGACACCAATTATGCTTAGACCCTATATGTCTATAGAATTTGAAAACATAACGGTTGAAGAACAAGTTATCCATAAAGATCACACAGGGCAATATAAGTATTTTCATCTCATACTACGAATCATGTTGATAAACAATCATGAACCTATGCTAGCATGACAAGTTCTAAATCTCAAGATCCACTTTCACTTCACAAGAGATTAACAAATTAGATGTTCGCGACGCATCTAAATACATGAAACACAACCATACGAGGATTTAAAGAATTTACCACACACAAATCTTTAAAGCATACAAACTACTAAGCTACATAGATAAATCCATTAAAATCCCATGACAACGATTAGTTCATAGTTGAACCGCTCGTCATCATGGGATCTGATGAAACCATGATATAAAACAAGATATGAATGAAAGAAGTAATATTATTAATAAAAAAAAGAGTTAAGAAAACAAATATAGAATCCAGAATAACACAAAAGATGAAGTAGATCTAGATCCGTTGCATGTCACGAGCGTTGAATCCTTCTCTCCTTTTCTCCCTTGCAGATCTAAGCTATGATAATAAAAAAACTCCCTAATTACAATGCTAAGTTGTGTTTAAATAGGCTCTAGATCTCTTGCCCAACAAGAAATTACCTTCTATTACAATTAGAATTCGATTAAGGTACTAAAACCTGCCCAAAATATAATTAGAATTAGAAAAAGGGCAAAACAGTAATCTTTCAGCCTTGCTTCACAAAGAACACGTACGCGAATTTTAACTACACGCTCCCTACACTTGCTATCTATCCCAGGTTGTAGAAAATCTCCCAAGCTTCGCGTGAGCTGTAAGATCGCTGAAAACGGACTTCTAGAACTCCAGATATGGCCAAAACAGTGTAGACTGCGCAACCTTCCCGGAAAATCCAAATTTTAATCAATTAATCCTCCAAACACGATAGAAGCATCCACCATAATCGACATTCTTGCAACTCTGCACAACTAAGCAAAATACATCAAAACTACAACAAACTTGAGTCCAAGACAATCAATTTAAGCCGATATGGAACGCTCCAAGTGGATATAAAATCCACTTATCAAGCGTATAGCAAACTCTGTCGAGCTTCCAACTGTCAGAGTTTAAATAAACTCTGACTGCTTCCAGTTTCAAGTTAAACTCTATTTTTCCCTGTAAAACTTAAACACTGATATTAACCACATCAATTATATTTAACAATCTCCCCCAACTTGTTCATTAGTAAAAATTCACAAGTTAACAGTAATTGATGATGTCAAAACAATTTTATACAAACACAGTGTTTATTCAAATAAGCAAAGTTTAATCTTGACTTAACAAAATTTACAGAAAATAAGAATTACTTACAGACTTTTTCTACCTAACCTCCTCAATATCTGGTGTTGTTCTAAGGTAGTCTATAAGCAGTCTTCTTTCTGCATTCTCAAGCTCTCTCTGCATTATCTCCTTGATCTCTTTCAACTTAGGATCATCTTCTCCTGTTTGATAGATGGCAGCTCTCAGAGAATAAATTTTGTTTTTCCTCATTTCATTTCCAAGCCTGATAAAATATGCATTCTCTGATTCAGAATTGAAGTCCAGCACAGTTATACTCAAGTCAGTCTTCAGTCGAGCACTATTCCTCTTCATTTCAATAAGATTTCCATGATAGTCTCTGTACTTAGGAACATACTCTTCTGTAGTCTTTGAACCAGTAAGTACTTTGGCTTTCTTCATATATTCTCTTATAGAATCAGCAATAAGTGCTGTTCTTCTATTTGTAACCCTGAATAAGTATAGAACATATTGAAGTTCTTCACACAGCTTCAACTTGATGTCATCTTCATTCACCCTATACACTGTTCCATCCTCCATGAAGTACAGTAAAAAGTATTTATCCAAACTTTTGACGAACCAGCTGAACTGACTCCAGTTTGTCTAAATTTTCTTGAATCATACCAGCTCCAGGAGAAATAAGTGATGAAGGATTTCTAGGACTATTGTTTATTCTGACATCTTTGTGAGAACCCAAACCAGATGTGTTCTTACCAGGAGGTTTTCCTAAGAAAGCTCTGTCATGCTGAAAAGTACCAACTCCTTTCTTCTGAGCTTGAACAGGAATTGTAGGCTTGGAGAAAAATCTTTGCATTTGAGCAGACAATGGATTATTTTGAACAGGTAGAGGTTCATTCACAGCATGTGTAGCAACAGAGGTTGTATCTACCTTTTTCCCTTTGTCTTCTTGACCCATTATACCTTTAAGCTTCAGCTTGGCATCAAGTGATGATTTTCTTATCAATTTCCTTCTTCTTCTTCTTGACTACCAGCAAGATTTTCTTTAATCACTATTCCTTTTTGAACAGGCCTTGGGGCTTTAGCACTTTTCTTGGCCTTTCCAGATTTCATAGCTTTCAAATGCTCTTCCTGCAAGAGTAATTCTTCAGCATGAACATCTTCTAAGGTAGCTCCCTCAGCATTCTCTTCCAAGAAAATCTTAGCAGCAAGCTCTTCATCAGTTTGTGGATTGTCAGAGAATAATAAATCCCTTTGCCTTGGAGTACTCTGTACATTTGTATCCAATACTGTATTTGATCTCAGCCTCCTCTCTGAATTAGTTCCTTCATCATCAAGATCATCTTTCTTTGATTGAGTTTGAGGCTGCTGCTTACACTTGGATCTAGCAACTCTCTCCCCCTTTTTGACATCATCAAGGATCAAGAGTGAAGTAATTAACTCAAGAGAGTTTGCAATGGATTCGATCTTGTCAGCTAACAAAGTCTGATTTTCTTCAACTTTGCCCAATCTTTGGATCAGAGTCTCCTAAGTCTTTAAGAAGGTTTGAAACAACTTGTTGTTGTCTCTCTGTAGACTCACCTCTCTTTGTACAACTTCATTTCTCAGATCTACAATTGACTTCTGATTTTCATTAAATCTGTGATTCAAGGCCTTAACCTGAATCACTGTTCCTTGCAAGCATGTCAGAATGTCTGGATTTGAAATCTTCTTAGAATTATCCCTGAGAAAATCAACTGCTCTTCCAGTAGGAAATATGCAATCTTCTTTGTACCACTCTGCAGTTTGTTTTGCCATGTAATCAGTTTCAATTTCTCTTGCAGAAGGTCCAGCAAAGTTTGTCTTCTCCCCTGTTTTCAGTCCATCAGTCTGAACTTCAACATTTGGAGCAGATCCAGCTTCTGCACTTACTTCTTTAGAAGGATCATTTTCAGAATCATCTGCATCTGCAACTGAGGCAATTTCTTCATTAAGTTCAGGAACAAGTTCTTCTTGAGGAACTTGTTCTTCTTGATTAGTAGAATTTATCATGACAATCTCTGAAGAGAGAAATTTGGTAGGCTGATCTATTTCCTCACCATGATCAGAGACTTGATGTGCATCAGAGAATAACTCTATGTGAGATGCAACCTCTGTTTCTTCTAGCACCACAGTAGGTTGATCAGCAACACCAGTTTCAGCAGAGTTTGCAGCCATGGGTGTTGGAATAGGATCTTCAATTTCAACAGAAAATGACATGAAATTTTCATCAAACTCTTCCATTGCATCTTTTTCAATTTGAACCTCAGCAAGTACAGGTTCAGCAATTCTTGGTTCATGTTCTGCTACAGTAGGTTCTAAGATAACCTCTGTCTCAACAGCAGGAATCTCCTTAGAGATATCCTCTGGAGCTTCAATTTGAGCTTCTACCTCATCATCAGATTCATCAATTAATACCCTTCTTCTCTTGGGCCTAGGAACTTCAGCCTCATCATCTTTTGGCCTGTTGGCTCTTTGCTTTCTTGGTGGTCTTATAGCCCTGTGTTTCTTGGACTTAGCAATTTGTTTGGATTGTGGTTGAGGTTGAGGTTGAGATGAAGGTTGTGATTGGGGTGGAGGTTGAGTTTGTGTTTGGGATTGAGGTTGAGGTTGTGAAGTAGTAGCAACAGTGGATGGAGTGGATGTAGATGTATGTTTAGAGGGTGGTTCAGTGTTTAGGGTTATGTGAGATTCAGTGTTTGTAGGTTCAGGATTTGGCTGTGGAGGTTCAAGTGCAGGTTCAGGTGCTTGTGCTTGTGGTTCCTTTGGTTGATTGAGAAAATTTCTTAGGGCAAGTGGAAAAATAAACTCTGGAACTTGATCCTTGTTTGCATCTTTGTTGGTCAAGTCAGAGAACATGCTCTTATGGACTTGGAAAGGTTGGATGACATCCTCATCAGAAATTTCCACATTAGGTAAACAAGCAGAGAATAAACTTTGACAAAAACGTGAGAAATAGACAGTTGTATTAGACTCTGCTAGTTTTTCACCTAGATTCATAAGAACTAGTCTACCAAAATCGAAATTACTTCCATTGAGAAGAGAATACCCAATTTGAAGACTATCAGTGGGAATGGCATCCCAGTTGACTTTCTTCCCGAACGCTCTAGTGATGCAGTCAAAGAAAAAGCTCCATTCCTTCCTGACACCTGGCCTTTTTACATTACCGAGCTTGTCCAAAGGACCAGAAAACCGCAGCTGCTGCAACATCTCCTTCAATTCATTCTCACCAGCAACAGCGTATGAGGTGTGAGTGTCAAAGTCCATAGTATCTCTAACAGTTGCCGAGGTAATCACAAACTCTGTCTCCTCATAAGTAAAAATAATTGATGGATTCCCAGTCTCTCCACCATCATCATAGACAGAGTTATTCCAAAAGGTAGCAATCTGTGTGGCAGAGAGTTTAGTTAGTTCGACAAGAGCTTGACCTATTTCAGAATCCCTTAGGAAGTTCTGAATCAGATGAAATGGTTCTGGAGCTTTATCAGTGTTTAGTGGTGATGCATAGTTGTTGGGAACAAACAATAATCCCTGAGCAACAAAAGGCTTGGATGCCATTAGAACAGTTTAGAAATTTTGAGAAAAGAGAATGTGTAGAAAAGTGTTTGTGAAAATGCTTAAGTGAGAATAACAGAGAAATTGTGTGTAAAGTTGTGTGTTCGTGGGTGTAAAAGTGAAAAAGTGAATAATGAACCGAGTTTGATTAGATCTGTAATTGAAAATTAAAAACCCAATCATTTTAGACATTAAACACGCAACCAATTTCTTGTTAAGTGTTTGAGTGGGACACGTGTTACGTAAATAGTGGAATAGCCGATTACACGCGCAGTAATAATGTCTATTATTACTGCTATTCTCTCTCCTATTACCAATACACTTTAACTGTCTGACACCAATAAACAGTTGTCACATTATCACATGAAAATTTCAAAAACTCTTTTTGTACTCCAAGTATATGCTTTGTCTGAAATAAAATATTACTTTAGAGTACTCAACAGAATCCAACAGTGTTTACCAATTCTCCAACTTTATTACTGTAATCCTTTCAAACACTACAAAGTTGTGAATATGAGTGTGTGTATAGCAGAGTTTACTAAATCAATATTTAGAGCATCTAATATTTCATAAAATCCATAAAGTAAATCAGTAAACACTGGATGCAAAAACTCTTATTGTAAACACTGAATGTATGATGAATGCTAAACTCTGTAGTAAACAAATTATATACAGTAATATTTAATTAATTTATAACCCCCACATCATTTTTTTTGGTTTCTCCAGTAATCAGAGGTTGGAACTAGTCACCAAAAATCCTATAATTTTAACCCTTATCAGTTTGATAAGTTCCTGGATCTTCCTAGTCTTCGACTAGTCACCAAAAATTAGAGAATTTTAGACCTTACTATATACCAGTAAGTTCCTGGGTCGTCCTAGTTACAAACATGATCTCAAAGGAGTTCTAACAGTCTATATACATAAGCTTTGGGGGTATTCTAATAGCAGAATCTAATTTAACAGTGTATAACTAACAGAGTTTAGAGCTCATCAACATCAGAAATTATTCATTAGAGGCAATGCACACAGTATTTACAGACTCAGAGTTTAGGATAAATAAACTAAGAAATGCTATAAATATAAAACAGTATCATGCTGTGTTAATCTTCTGCACAATCTAAGATTAGATCACAAATAACTTAGAAGGATTAAAGATTAATTTTTGAGAATCATGCTTCATACAAATTTCTTCATTGGTATTACCATTCAGACGAAAACATTTTCAGAGTTTCTTAGAGTTTATCCAACATGTCAACAATGTATGACTTACAGAGCATGCTAACAGAGTTTAACAGTCAACGAGCAGAGTTTGCATAGCAGAGTTTAACAACAGAGTTCACATAGCAGTTAACATACCACAGAAATATGAGCAACACATTACATAAGTAAAATTTTGAGTCTAACCAATATCTCTAGTCAAAACCAGAGACCATTCCTAGTTCATTTACTAGCCTTGTAAATACAGCTTCACTCAATGGCTTGGTGAAGATATCTACAAGCTGTTGTTCTGTAGACACAAAATGAAGCTCAATATTCCCTTCCTCTACATGTTCTCTGATAAAATGGTACCTTATGCTGATGTGCTTGGTCATTGAATGCTGTACTGGATTACCTGTCATAGCAATAGCACTTTGATTATCACAGTAAATAGGTATTTTACTGTACCTCAATCCATAATCCAGCAATTGATTCTTCATCCACAGAATTTGTGCACAACATCTACAAGCAGCAATATACTCTGTTTCAGCTGTAGATGTAGAGATTGATTTCTGTTTCTTGCTGTACCAAGAAACAAGTCTATCACCAAGAAATTGACAACTTCCACTGGTACTTTTTTCTATCTATCTTACAGCCTGCAAAGTCTGCATCAGAGTAACCAAGTAGCTTGAAATCTGATTCTCTAGGATACGACAAACCTAAGGTTATGGTTCCCTTGAGATACTTAAAAATCCTCTTCATAGCTGTTAAATGTGATTCTCTGGGGTCTGCCTGAAACCTTGCACATAGACAAGTTGCATACATGATATCAGGCCTGCTAGCTGTTAGATAAAGAAGAGACCCTATCATGCCTCTTTAGTTTGTCATATCAACTGATGAACCTGTATCTTTGTCCAACTTTGTTGCTGTTTCCATGGGAGTTGTTGCAGATGAGCAGTCAAGCATGCCAAATTTCTTGAGAAGATTTCTGGTATATTTTGCTTGATTGATAAAGATTCCATCATCTGTTTGCTTCACCTCTAGGCCTAGAAAATAACTAAGCTCTCCCATCATACTCATTTGATACCTGGACTGCATGAGCTTGGCAAACTTTTTACAAAGTTTATCATTAGTAGACCCAAAGATTATGTCATCAACATATATCTGAACTAAAAGCAAGTCATCACCATAGTTAAAATAGAACAGTGTTTTATCAATTGTACCTCTGTTAATCCACTTTCTAAAAGAAATTGAGCTAAAGTCTCATACCATGCTCTTGGTGCCTGCTTAAGTCCATAGAGTGCCTTGTCAAGCCTCTAGACATAATCTGGATACTTGGGATCTACAAATCCTGGTGGTTGTTCAACAAACACTTCTTCTTCAAGTTTTCCATTCAGAAAAGCACTTTTCACATCCATCTGAAAAACCTTGAATTTCTTGTGAGAAGCATATGCTAGAAAGATTATTATTGCCTCCAACCTTGCAACTGGAGCAAAATTTTCATCATAGTCTATGCCTTCTTGCTGTGAATAGCCTTTGGCTACAAGTCTGGCCTTGTTTCTTATAACAACCCCATCACTGTCAGTTTTGTTTCTGAAAACCCATCTAGTACCAACAACAGATCTATTCTTTGGTCTAGGTACAACGGTCCATACTTCATTTCTCTCAAATTCATTTAACTCCTCCTGCATTGTTGTTATCCAATCAGCATCTTGAAGAGCTTCTTCTACCTTCTTTGGTTCATTCTTAGACAAGAATGCATGAAACAGACATTCATTTGTTGTAGCACTTCTTGTCCTGACTTTTGCATCTGGATCTCCAATTATTAGATCAGGTGTATGAGATTTTGTCCATTTCCTAGCAGAAGGTAAATGGCTTCAATCAACAGTTGATCCTCCCCCTTGATCAATGTTCTCCTCATCATTTTGTTACCTTTCTTCATTCTCTGAGGCTCCCCCTGAATTTGATCGCTCAGAGGTTAAGTTGTCAGATTTTGAACTATCAGAGTTTGAGTCATCAGAGATTGATCCAGATTTTTCAGTTGACTCACTATCAGAATTTGAGTCATCACTATGATCATGCTCCCCCTCAACTGGTTCTCCCCTTTGTTCTGTCTGTACAGTTTCTTCTGAATGTACCAGTAGAGGTTCAGAGTTTGCATCAACAGAGTTTGTTGGACTGGTTTCATCAGAGTTTATTTCATCAGAGATTAGATCTTCATTTTCGAAGTGCAACTGATCATGTTCATCAACATCTTCAAGTCCAGTTATTTTCTTGTCATCAAATGACACATGAATAGATTCCATATTCACCTTTGTTCTCAGATTATAAACTCTGAATGCCTTGGTTGACACTGGATAGCCAACAAAAATTCCTTCATCTGCTTTCAACTCAAATTTGGTCAACTGTTCTGGATGAGTTTTCAACACAAAGCATTTGCACCTAAAAATATGAAAATATTTCAGGTTTGGCATCTTTTCTCTCACCATCTCATATGGTGTTTTTCCATGCTTGTTGATCAGTGTGGCATTTTGAGTAAAACACGTAGTTTGAACTGCTTCTGCCCAAAAATAGGTTGGCAATTTTGCTTCATCAAGCATAGTTCTGGCAGCTTCTATCAAGGTTCTGTTCTTCCTCTCAACTACACCATTTTGCTATGGTGTACCAGGTGCAGAAAACTCTTGTTTCACTCCTCTGTTCTTGCAGAATTCTTCCATTGTTGCATTCCTGAATTCAGTTCCATTATCACTCCTGATTATTTTGACTTTATGTTTTGATCCTTTGTCCAGCAGCTTTACATGCTCCATCAGAGTTAATGTAGTTTCATCCTTCTTCGCTAGAAAATACACCCAGGTATATCTGGTATATTCATCAACAATGACTAGAGCATATTTCTTCCTTCCAGGAGACATAACATTTTCTGGTCCAAAAAGATCAACATGAAGAAGATGATAAGGATCAACAATTGAAGATTCAGACTTGCTCTTGAAAGAAGTCTTCCTCTGTTTGGCCTTTTGACATGAATCACACAGACCATCAACATTTAACAAAGTCTTTGGAAGTCCTCTAACAAGATCCTTTCTTATCAGCTCATTGATGTTGTTCAGATTCAAATGAGAGAGTTTCTTATGCCATTTCCAACTCTCTTCATTGGACATTCTTGTTGACAGGCACATAGTTTTTCCATCAGAGTTTGTCAACAAGCTTGCTTCATAGATATTGTTGTGCCTTTGTCCAACTAAAACAACTTTTCCTGTAGTCGTGATAAATAGCATGATAATTTTTGCAAGTAAAAATTGAATGCCAAGTACTTCCACAGTGTTCGCATAAAGTCTGTGGTCTAGTTCTAACATTATCTTTCTTTACTTCAGATTTGGAAGGTAAAGAATTAATGTTTTTGTTCTTCCTGCAAAAACTAGCAAGATGGTTAGTGCTATCACAGTTATGACATGTCTTTCTTGGAGCTAAAGTAGCATGCATTAGATAATTACCTTGAGTGATGCCTACTTTACCATTTCTTTTCTTTCTATACACTTTCTGTTTCTTAACGGATTTTAACTCCTTAAGCTTATGCTTGAGTTGTTTATCTGTCATTAAACCAATATTAACCTGTTTAACACTAGTTTTTACTGGTTCTTTCTTAACAGCTTCTTTTCCACATTCAAACCTAGGTTCACTTATTCCATTAACAAATGTTCCAAATTTCTTAGGTGGAAGAGGTGGTCTAATCTTAATTGTATTCTGAAACCTAAGTTCATCTTCCTGAGAATAACCTAGACCTACAGTGTCAGATTGAAAAACTTCTTGAGTGCCTTTTCCAGAGTGAGTTCAAGTTTTAATAATGTGATTTGCCTTCTCAAATTCAAATTCTAGTTGTTCATACTTACTTAACAACTCTTGTTCAAGATAGACAGCATCATCTCTCTCCTTCTGAACTTGCTGCATGTTAGCAAGTTTCTCTTGTACAACCTTATTTCTCTCTTTGAGTCCAGAATTCTCAGTTTTGATTCTCTCATTCTCTAAAGTCTGATCCCTATAACTGATATGCAAAGCCTTAAGATATATTCTCAATTCAGTTATATCATCAGTATTATAAGCATAGGTAGTTAGAGGTACCTTGTTTTCAGAATCTTCAGCTTCATCAACAGTAGTAGCCATAAGAGCATAGTTCACATCCTCATCTGAGTCTGAGGTGTCTGCCCAATCTCTGCCTTTAGTGAAGAGTGTCTTCTCAGTTTTACCCTTCTTGCACTCAGGAGCATAGTGACCCATCTCCTTACACTTGTAGCATTGAATCTCAGACTTGTCTCTCTTCCCAGATTTGGTATCCTTTCTCTCAGATTTGCTGAAATTCTTCCTGTCAGACTTTGAATCATTCTTGGAGAATCTCTTTCCCTTCTTGAAGTTCTTGAATCCCATCTTCTTGAAGGTCTTTACCATCAAAGCAACCATTTGCATCATTTCCTCATCATCTTCAGAATCAGATGATCCATCTGTGTTTGAGTTAACATCAGAGTTTGATGACTCATTTTCAGAATGAATGACCAAAGCTTTTCCTTTTGCTTTCTTCCTTGAAGCTTCCTTCTTTGAGAGTCTTTCTTCAACTCTTAGAGCAACAGACTTTGTCTTCCTGCCTGATCTTCTGCTTCTCTGTTCCATTTCCAGTTCATGAGTCTTGAGCAACCCATAGATCTCATCAATATCAGTGTCAGCCAGATCATAGTTGTCTCTAATAGTGGTTGTCTTAACGTCCCACTTTTCAGGTAGAAAAAGAAGAAACTTGAGATTTGAATCTTCTAGATCATATTCTTTATCAACCAGTGACAGATCATTGAGTAGCTTACAGAATCTGTCAAAGGTTTCTGTCATTGATTCTTTAGATCTAGCCTCAAAGTGTTCATACTCCTGCGTGAGTATGTTCCTTCTATTCTTCTTGATTGTAGCAGTTCCCTGACATCTAACCTCCAGGGCATCCCAGATTTCTTTTGCAGTTTTACAATTAATCACTTTGTTAGACATAACATTATCCAATGAATTATGAAGCAAATGTCTAACCTTTGCATCCTTAGCAATGGATGAAATGTCCTCAGGAGTCAAATCTTTCTTCTCCTTTGGAATAGATTTAGCTTCCTGTCCAGCAGTAACGACATATAATTTTGTAGGTTTATGAGGGCCTTCATAAATTCTGTCAAGATATTCTGGATCTGTAGCCTCCAGAAACATAGCCATTTTCACCTTCCAGGTTGAGTATTCTGCTGGCCTGAGAATAGGAACCCTGATTGTCTCATATCGGCTCACAGTTGTAGGTTGAGCCTTCTCAGCACTAGAGCCTGTTGTTGGAGGAGGAATTTCTGCCATTGATTATAGTTGTGTGTGTGTGTGTGGATCTTAAACTGTATTAAATTAACAGATGCTGCTTTGATACCAATTGTTAGGCCGAATACACAATTATAATCAACTAAGTATGAGCGAATAACAATAAGTTCTTAAAAGACTTTAAAAACTGTTTTGAAATTAATTCCTCTCTCAGTGATGTAAAATATCACACAGAGCTGCTTAGGTTATAATGAAATGATATTGCGTTACACGATCGATGCCCTTCTAGGGTTAACCTAACTGTATTTATAAAGATATACAGCTACGTACAATCGAAAATTGATTCTCCTATAAATCAGCTATACAAATATTATCAATTATGATTGCTACACGTCTTCCTAGTCAGCACGACTTCCTTTGACAGCTATCCAATCTTCAAAGATATCGCTTCCATAATTATCTTCAATAATTCTGTTACTGACCAGCAAACGCTTCTGTTCAACAGAGTTTAGCTGCTTCCTCTTGTCAGCGTATAGCAAACTCTGTCGAGCTTCCAACTGTCAGAGTTTAAATAAACTCTGACTGCTTCCAGTTTTAAGTTAAACTCTATTTTTCCCTGTAAAACTTAAACACTGATATTAACCACATCAATTATATTTAACATGAATATTTATTCGAGGAATTATTTATTTATTCTTTAAATATTTATGAGTTAATAAATATTCTTTGAATATTTATATAATTCTTTTAACTAGTTTTAAAATATATAATTTTATTCAAATATTATCCTTGCCCTTCAAAAATTATGTAAAATATTTCTGAGTCTTATTATGACTATTTTTATCAAGGGGAGGTTCCCGAAACTCCATTCTTCAATCGAATCTATCTTCCAAATTATAAGGGAACCTTACCTGAGGGTTGTTATTTATTTTTGTTTGACTTTTCGTTCATAAATCTTTTGAAACTATTCTTTGCACTCGCAACTTAGTTTCTATTCATCAAATTGAGACTTTGTATTACTTTCTCATCATTCGAGGGGTAAGATTGTTGGAACAAGTCGATATCCATTAACAAGCAATAGATTGGGAAATATTGGTGAATTTTCCTTTCCAACTAGATACGACTACTTTGTGGAGTTTTATCAACAAGTATTATACTGGGGGAAAGGGGGACGAACTTTACGTTTCAGAGTCATGGATGTTATTCGAACTAGGAGCCATGTAAGTGGTCGAGTGGCGCCAGTCCAGCAATGGCCTAACCGTTGGCCGGGGGGTTCCAGAGGGCGGTAGACAAGTAAATCCGTCGGTGCTTCCTTCTACATGTAGAGAACAAAGATGGGAAGCATAACATGCGACTGATCATCGTAAATGTTATGGCTTCTGGCGCGTCAATTCTCCAGTATTAGTTCATCTTTCAAAGTTAAAAATTTTCTGCAACATTATCAGTGTTGGCAGGGAAAAACTGGGATTGCATATTTTTCCTGCAATTTCCTTTTATGAGATGTGATGATATCTGGCTCATATTTTTGAATAGCAGATATTTCTATGAAAGATATATTTTGAGTTACCTTGTAACTTCATCATTTACCTTATACTAGCATTATGTTCGTTAATGCATGACATATGGTTTCAAAAATACTTTTGAACTGTTATATATATTATTGTTCAATATACATATTTGTTGGTGGGCTATTACTCACCCTTGATTTATTATTTATATCACAACAGCTAGGTTTGATGGCCCGCGTAAGGCGCACTCGGCGCAAGCAGATGACTCCAGTTGTAGGACTACCCGCTGATATGGTTGCTGCCATTGCTGAGGTAGATAAGCAGCTTTTGTTTTCAGTCTTAAGTATATGTATAATTAATGTTAATCAACGGCAAGAATCTTTAAACTTATGATGTAATCATTTTGGGTTGTAATAACTTATATTCGTGGATCCTATTAGTAGAGACTTATTTCAATTTCATCTCTGGGACTATAACTATTTATGTGTGATGTGATATTATTGCGGGATTGTAGCATGTTACTTATTTATTTTGGACTCAAGTGCAAGTACTATTTATGGAACATGAGACCGTAACGACCAGGTCCCTGACCCCGGATCTGGGACTGTTACAAAAATGGTATTAGAGCGAGAGTTATATATCCCAAGAGATGATACGATGTTATATAATAATAAATTCACTAAGATAAAAAGAACTCTTGCCAAGTTCACCTAAAACACTTACGGGAAATTTTTAAGTATCATGATGGTAACATAGTTCGTATTGTGTAGGTGAGTGACATCTCCGACCCAGAGGCTTTTGAGAGATAGCACGACGAGGCGATCCAGGCCACCGAGGATAGGGCAGTGGTTGATTCTGATGACTTGTTCAGGACCAGAGATCCATATTATGAGCGTATGGGAGACGAGGATTCGGAGGAGGAGGGCTCGGAGGAGGTCCCGACAGCCGAGGATACCAAGGTTGTTGAGTTTGAGGAGGAGGACCCGGAGAGGGTCCAGATAGCTGAGGATACCGAGGTTATTAGTGAGGAGTCTGATGATGAGGATCTCGAGGAGATTCGGGCGATATCTGATGTTAGGGTTATGGAGGAGGACACCGACATGACTACTGAGTAGGTTATGGATGCGGTTTTAGAGCAGGCAGTGGATGAGGGTACTGAGGGAGATGTTGATAAGCCATTTGATGATGCTATTGGGAGTTCAGGACTTCGTGTACCACCACTCTCTACTGAGAGGGCCCCTACCCCACCACCCTTGCCTGTGAGCCCTGTTTTTTAGGAGTTTGAGGAGTTGACCCCCGAGCCGCAGCAGGCAGAGGCCGCACCTCCAGCAGAGCCATCTACCCTACCCCATATTCCGATAGAGGGGATACTAGTGTGTGTGCATAACTGGGTCGTGAGCAGACTTTCTACAGATTTAGCAGTGGCTGAGGCCAGGTTAGCAGAGTTCAGGGCGGAGCTCGCGGCTGAGAGAGTTGCTAGGTTGGGATGCCAGGACGGCGGGAGGCATGCTAGCGCTCGAGAGATGCATAGGGCAGTGACCCGTATTGAGCTGAGGGCCCGGATGAGGGTCCGGACTTTACCTACCGATGGACATGGCATGGTATCCAGGATAGATGCTGAGAAGATCTTCCGCATTGCTATGATGAGGGTTAGGGCTTTGGGTTCCACTGGTGGCTGATTTCAGAGACACTGATGTAGTAGTCTAGTCGTCTAGTCACGTACGGACGTAGTAGTGTTGGCTTTTGTGGGATAGTTTCATTGTATTTAGTTTCCCTTTTACTGACTAGACGGATAGACCATGTATTTCACTTTTGACTAGATGTTGTTAGGATGGTTGTACTCCTAAACTGTCGATGTGACTCAGATGATGTATCTTTCAGCGCTATGTATATATTTGTTTCCTTTCAGTCATTTCAGTTCTGTTGTGACGCGATCACTAGTTTATTAGCTTATTTACTACACGTACTGCTTTCGATTAAGTTGCCATGACATATAGAACTGTGGGATCCTAAATCCAAATATGTAACGATTTTGCTAGGAGGAATCCTTAAAACAAGTAAATTAGCCTAATGTGTAATTGTCCAAATTTTCAGTAAGATGCCTCCACGAAGAATGGGAACTAGGGCTAACCCCCGTGAGTCTACCGATCAAGAAAGTCACAATCAACATAGGGAAAATCCCGAATATGATGAAGCGCAAGATGAGGATTATAATGAGCAAGAGGATTCCCAGTATGGGTCAGCAGACGAAACCATTTTCACTAAAGAATTCAAAGAAGAAGTAGAAAGGGAAGAAATTGAAGTTGAGCAAGAAGGGGAGAACCAGGATAGGGACCCCATGGGTCAGTTTATGGATCTGCTTAGGCAAAATTTGAACCATTACCCCCAACCACCCCAGGGAAGCAACAGTACCGTGGCAAACTCTTTCAGGGCCTTTAAATCCTTTAATCCCCCAGAATTCCACGGATCAGCTGACCCAGTCGAAGCAAGAGCCTGGATAAAGGAAATGGAAAAGTCATTTGAAATTCTAAGCATTGAGGAGGCGCAAAAGACTGTTTTCGCCACTTACCTTCTGAAAGGAGAGGCCAATTATTGGTGGGAGGCTAAGAAGAACATGGAGACGGATGCTATAGTAACTTGGGATAGGTTCAAACAATTGTTTCTGGAAAAGTACTTCTCGAGGTTTATGAAAACTCAAATGGAGCTCAAGTTTTTAGAACTAAAACAGAACAATTTGTCAGTGGCTGAATATGAGGCCAAGTTTACCGAGTTATCAAGGTTTGTGCCAGAATTTGTGGATACTGAGGAGAACAAAGCGAATAGGTTTCAGCAAGGGTTGAAGCAATTGATTCAGAATCGGGTAGCAGTCTTAGAGATTACAGATTATGCCACTTTGGTGGAGAAAGCAACAATTGTGGAAGTAGGGAGTGATCAGATGCAGAAAGAAAGAGAGAAATGGGGGATAAAGAGGA
This sequence comes from Saposhnikovia divaricata, assembly GCA_036435485.1. NCBI lineage: Eukaryota > Viridiplantae > Streptophyta > Magnoliopsida > Apiales > Apiaceae > Saposhnikovia > Saposhnikovia divaricata. The sequence continues at coordinate 55,993,049 of CM071597.1, read as the reverse complement.
AGCATGCCAGCATGGGTGGAGGTTCCGCAGGAGGAAAACCCCCGATAAGTTTAACAGAGGAACAGTTTCCCTACCTGTAAGTAATGTAGGATTTAAACCATCTGTGAGCGCAAGTGTGAGCCAGGGCGGCCAGCAATCAGGAGTGTCCCATTCCCACCCTTCCAGACCTCCATTACCAGTATGTGCAACTTGTGGGAGGAGACATCCTGGAGTGTGCAACCAGAAGCTGATAACCTGCTATAAGTGTGGACGAGTGGGCCACTATTCCAGCAATTATACCACGATTACTCCTACTGCTAGCAAAGGCACTGCTTGTTTCCAGTACGGACGTCAAGGTCACATGAAGAAGGATTGCCTAATGAATAAACCAGAGCGTCAGGGGCAAGCAAAGTTGCCTCCAATAGGCCACCAACTGCTAGAACTTTTAACATGACGGTGCAGGATGTCGTGAAAGACACGAACGTGATAGCAGGTACCTTTTCTCTCAATTCATTAAGTGCAAACGTCTTATTTGATTCTGGAGCAACTAAGTCTTTTATATCGAGGGATTTTGCTCGTAAATTGAAACTTAAAACCCAATCACTAAGGGATTCCTTACAAGTAGAGATAGCCAACCAGGAAGTCGTTCCAGTTAGTCAGATTCACCCCGATTGCAAAATAGAGATAGGAGGACAATATTTCTATGTTGATTTGATTCCTTTTAAACTAGGGGAATTTGATATTATTTTGGGAATGGATTGGTTGTCTCGTAATAATGCTCAGATAGATTATAAAGGGAAAAAGCTTAAGTTGAAAACCCCAAGAAACAAGGAAATAGTGTTTCGAGGGATACGACAGACCCAGAACATTCTAACCATGGCGCAAACCAAAAGATTGTTATGAAAAGGGAACGAGGCTTACTTAGCTTATGTTATCGACACTCAGAAGGAAACACCTAGGTTGCAAGACATTCCGGTAGTTAATGAGTTCGAAGATGTGTTTCCACAAGATCTTCCCGGATTACAACCTGATAGGGTAATTGAGTTTGCTATCGAGTTAGCCCCGGGGACGGTGCCGGTTTCGAAGGCCCCGTACCGATTAGCCCCAGTAGAAATGAAAGAGCTAGCTAAGCAATTGCAAGAATTGTTGGATAAGGGTATGATGCGACCCAGTGTGTCACCGTGGGGGGCACCAGTGTTCTTCAAGAAGAAGGACGGGAGTATGAGGTTATGCATCGACTATCGAGAGTTGAACAAGCTAACCATAAAGAATAAGTACCCGCTACCCAGAATAGATGATTTGTTTGACCAGCTAAGAGGTGCTGAATACTTCTCTAAGATTGACCTGAGAACAGGATATCACCAACTGAAGATTAAACCCGAAGATATCCCAAAGACTGCATTCCGTACCAGATATGGACATTATGAGTTCTTGGTGATGTCATTTGGATTGACCAATGCCCCAGCAGCTTTCATGGATTTAATGAATAGGGTGTTCAAGGAGTATTTGGACCAGTTTGTTATATTTTTCATCGATGATATTCTTATCTACTCAAAGACAGAGGCAGAACATGCTGAACATTTGAGGATAGCTTTAGAAATACTCAGGAAAGAGCAGTTATATGCAAAATTCTCGAAGTGTGAGTTTTGGAAAAACGAAGTGCAATTCTTAGGGCACGTGATCAATAGAGACGGAGTGTTGGTTGACCCCTCCAAGATAGAGGCAGTTTCAAACTGGGAACGGCCAACCACTCCAACATAAGTAAGGAGTTTCATCGGACTGGCAGGATATTATAGAAGATTTGTTCAAGATTTTACGAAGATCGCAGCCCCGTTAACTCGACTTACCCGTAAAATTGAGAAATTTGAATGGACTGAAAAATGCGAGAAGAGTTTTCAAGAGCTGAAGAAGAGGTTGCTGACAACCCCAGTGTTGACGTTGCCTGATGGAAAAGGGGATTTCGTAATTTAAAGTGATGCTTCGCATAAAGGATTAGGATGCGTGCTTATGCAGCACGGTAAGGTAATCGCGTATGCGTCAAGGCAGCTAAAGGAATATGAGATTCGATATCCCACTCATGATCTAGGATTAGCAGCAATAGTTTTCACTTTAAAGATTTGGAGGCACTACTTTTATGGAGAGAAGTGCAAGATTTACACTGACCATAAGAGCCTCAAGTACATTTTCACTCAGAAAGAGCTTAATATGCGCCAGAAAAAATGGCTAAAATTAATCAGGGATTATGATTATGAGATTCGTTATCACCCGGGTAAAGCCAATGTGGTGGCTGACGCCCTCAGTAGGAAAGAGAAACTCAAAATGATAACCTCAGAAGAAGAATTGGTGAGAGATTTCGAAAAGTTGGAAATCGAGGTCAAGATACCCGGAGATGGTCAAGAAAGGTTAATGGAAATTCGAATCCAACCCCCATTGTTAGAAAAGATTAGACTATGTCAAGAACGGATAATGGAGGAAGAAGAGAACTCCACGGAAGAGATAATGATCGGAGAAGAAATTTAGTGTGAAAGAGACAAAGAAGGAATCATGAGGTACACGTACATGATATGGATTCCAAATGTGCAGGAGCTCAAGGACGAGATTTTATATGAGGGACACAACTCAAGGTACTCAGTACACCCCGGTAGTACCAAGATGTATAGAGATTTGAAAGAGTACTACTGGTGTCCTAACATGAAAAAGGACGTAGCAGAGTGGGTAAGCAGATGCTTGACCTGCCAAAGAGTGAAAGCAGAGCACTAGAGACCCAGTGGACTTTTGCACCCCTTAGAGATTCCCGAATGGAAATGGGAACATATAGCCATGGATTTCGTAGTAGGTTTACCAAGGACCAAAGCTAATTATGACGCCATATGGGTAATTATAGACTAACTAACGAAGTCAGCTCACTTTCTCCCGATCAATGAAAGGTATACGGTTGATAGACTAGTAGATATCTACTTAAAAAAGATAGTGGCGCGACATGGAGTCCCAGTCGCCATAGCATCCAAACGAGATCCCAGATTTAACTCCAGGTTTTGGAGATGCTTTCAAGAGTGTGTAGGAACCAGGCTAAACATGAGTACAGCCTATCACCCCCAGATAGACGGGCAAAGTGAAAGGACCATCCAAACGCTAGAGGATATGTTGAGAGTCTGTGCTATAGACTTTAAAGGAAATTGGGATGATCACTTTCCATTGATTGAGTTCTTCTACAACAATAGTTTTCATTCAAGCATAGGAATGACGCCTTACGAGGCCCTTTATAGAAGAAAATGCCGATCTCCCTTGTATTGGGATGAAGTTAGAGAGCGAAAGATGCTCGGGCCCGAAGTGGTCCAACAGACTAAGGATGCAATGGATCTAATCAGAGGATGGCTGGTAGCAACCCAAGATCGACAAAAGAGATATGCCGACTTAGCTCGGAAATGCAAGGAATATGAAGTTGGAGACCTATTGTTTTTAAAGGTATCTCCCTGGAAAGGTTTAATGAGGTTTGGGAAGAAGGGAAAACTGAGTCCTAGATACATTGGACCATTTGAGATCTTAAGACGTATCGGTGAACTAGCTTACGAACTAGCATTACCCCCAAATGTACAACAAGTACACAATGTGTTTAATGTTTCGATGTTGAGGAAATATAATCTGGATGCCAAGCATATTGTGGAATACGAGCACGTAGACATGCAAACAGACCTAACCTATGTGGAGCAACCTGTGGAAATCATAGACCGAAAAGAACAAGTGCTCCGAAACAAGGTCATCCAGTTAGTCAGAGTTATTTGGCAGAACCACAACGTAGAAAAGTCAACTTGGGAATTAGAAAGCGCAATGCTAGAAAAATATCCCCATTTGTTTTCAAACTGATTCCGAGACGGAATCCTTTTAAGGAGGGGATACTGTAAGAAACCAGATTTTTGGTAGTAATTAAAACTTTTATTATGTAATGGAGTATAAGTGTAATAGTGGTTTCAGTGAATGAATATTTAACGAATTTTGATTCAAATGTTTATATGCCATGAACAATGCAATTGGTTGATAACTTAGGTAAGAATAATCTATCTCTTAAAAAGTAGGATATGGTGATTCTAAGCGAAGAAGAATATCCTCATGTCATCCAAATCGATATCTGTTATAAGTCCAGTGGTTCCGTAAAAGGGTTAAGGAACGTTCGGGAAGGCGCGAGGACATTTTTCTAATTATAAGAATTAAAGAAAAAATAAGCAATGAATAGTGTTTTGGTGGAAATTGGAAAATTATCAGACGACACTATATAGGAGTATTCAGAACGGATTTTTGAGTTCGTATTAATGACCGATAGGCAATATAATTGTATGTAAACGATATCAATTCAGATAAATAGTACTTTTATTTCCTCCGAGATTTCCCTAGACACTGAATGATTTAAGGATTTAATATAAAGATTTAAGGAATTTAAATTAAAGAATTATAAAGGAGGATTAAGAATGGTAGTATAAATATTAAGACGGTTTCCGGTAAAACCCTAACGAGAAATCCTTGAGATATTCCTCCGAACGATCAATCAAATTGAGCAATAACCGGACAAAAAAACAAGCAGAGGATCAAGATGCATGCATGTGCAAGTGGATAATATCAAGTAACTAAGTAGTTACAAGAGTAACTAGCATGATTAGAAAGCCAGCCAAGTACTTAGCTTCATTACCACCAAACATCAACACTTGTCCCTTTAAACCACATCATGCATGACATACTACCTTTAATAAAGCTACTTTATGGCCTTGATATTTTCTTAACACCACAATAATGCAAATTAGATGAGAACAAAGCAAGCAACCAAGCAAATCACTCCATTCTCTCCACCTTTGCTCCATTCGGCCCAACCCTAAATTCAAAAACAAAAATCAACCTTCCAACCATTGTTTGATCTTGAAACTTTTATGGTAAGTACTACATTTCATATAATAGCTATACTAGAAATATTAGCTTCAAACTCCACTTTTTCCATTTTCAAAAAAATCATCTAAATGGAGGATGAATAGTAACTCTCATGAACTAATCTTTTTTTCTTGATTTCTTTGGTTGATCTAAGCTAGCTTAAGCACACACAAGGATAAATCAAGGTTTGTTAGGGCTTGTACACTCTCCAAGGAAGGTATATCTCTTAAGAACCCTGGATCTTACTTTGAGTTTTAAGCATGTTCTTGGTGGTTTTAGCTTCGATATGATTATGATGTTATGTTAAGCACGTAAGCATGATCTTGTAGTTGGTTTAGACATATGGTGATTATGATGATGAAGTGAGATGTTCTTGGACTCTTTAACATGAGAATCATGTGTATAAGATGTATGTATGCCCGGTGCGGCTTGGTGATTGATGTAACAATTTAGAAACGTTCGATTTATAGCCGTCGTAATGCCGAAATTTTGTTAAACACTTAAAATTCGTGAATAACAGTTGAGATAATTTTCTGACCTTGATGAATAAATGACATACCCTTGTAGATCTCGAGTCATAGATCGTTTTGGCGCAAGAATCGAAGCAAATGGACTTACGGTTCGGGAGTTATGGTCAAATTAGTAAAAGTGGTTCGAAACCGTAAATGCGAATTCGTAACTGAAATTGAACCCCCATAATATTACTAATTCAGTGGCGAATCTTGATAATTAAATATTAGAGATCATAAGTAAGGTATGGGAGAAAACCTCATGTCAAACGGATCGTTTTTCGATTTTATAAAAATATTCGAATCAGGGTTTAGTACGAATGAACCCCTAAAAAGAACGAGTGGTTATAACTTTGAAAAATCACCTAGAAAACGATCAATAAACCTCGAGGTATAATCTCTTTTAGTAAACGACCGACCTTAGTACTTTTGTGGCATAAGTACCTACCAAGGATAAGTGTAATGATGAGCCTTAATAACGAACAAATGTCGGGTCATAACGGTGTTAATAAGAGTTACACTAGAGGGTGTATAATGAGATAACTTGAAAATGTGCCTTAATCTAAGTTAAGTATATACTTAGCCTTTCAAAAATGTTAAGTGATTAATCTCGAATACTTTGATTGTTTATAGATCACCGAGCTGACCCAGGACACGCTACCCCTACTCGACTACCAGGCAAGTTTCCAATACCTTGGAACTGTTGTTGTGATAATATATATGATTGATTGTTGTTATACATATGCCATAGCATGCATGCCACCTTTCAAATTTATATTGTGATACTTGTTCCCCGATTGATGTTGGGTTATAAGTTAGATACGAGATACACTAATTATAAGCCGGATATTGCTAAGACAATTAGTGAAGGGCATATGATCTCATTGTTTTAATAAAGACCGGAAGTCTGTATTTTGTAATATAGAGATAGTCATGGAAACCCGAAGTGATTCCAGTGACAGATTATTTGAGGAATGTTATTTATGAACATTATTTCCATAAGTATTAAGTACTTGGAAATTATTCGAGGAATGTTATTTGAATATCTATTCGAGATTATTTATTTAATGAATATTATTTTGAATATTCATTTGAGGTTATTGATTTAGATGAATATTATTTTGGAATATTCATTTGAGTTCATTTATTTAATGAATATTATTTTGAACATTCATTTGAGCTTTATTTCTTTAATGAATATTATCTTGAATATTCATTTAAAGTTGATTAAATTATCGGATATTATTTGAATATTTAATCGAGGAATTATTTACTTAATGAATATTCTTATATGTTATTCGAGGATTACTTTGAGCAATTGTCATATTAAAAATATTCTTTAAATATTTCTGAGTTAATAAATATTCTTTGAATATTTATATAATTATTTTAACTAGTTTTAAAATATATTATTTTATTCAAGTATTATCCTTGCCCTTCAAAAATCATGTAAAATATTTCTGAGTCTTATTATAACTATTTTTATCAAGGGGAGGTTTCCGAGACTCCATTCTTCATTCGAATCTATCTTCCAAATTAAAAGGGAACCTTACCTTAGTGATGTTATATATTTTTGTTTGACTTCTCGGTCATAAATCTTTTCAAACTATTCTTTACACTCGCAACTTGGTTGCTATTCATCAAATTTAGTCTTTGTATTACTTCCTCATCATTCGAGGGGTAAGATTGTTGGAACAAGTCGATATCAATTAACAAGCAACAGCTTGGGAAATATTGGTGAATTTTTCTTTCCAACTAGATACGACTACTTTGTGGAGTCTTATCAACAAGTATTATAATTGGGGAAAGGGGGACGAACTTTACGTTTCAGAGTCATGGATGTTATTTGAACTAGGAGCCGTGTAAGTGGCCGAGTGGCGCCGATCCATCAATGGCCCAACCGTTGGCCGGGGGGTTCAAGAGGGCGGTAGACAAGTAAATCCTTCCGTGCTTCCTTCTACATGTAGAGAACAAAGATGGGAAGCATAATATGCGACTGATCATCGTAAATGTTATGGCTTCTGGCGCGTCAATGCTCCAGTATTAGTTCATCTTTCAAAGTTATCAGTGTTGGCAGGGTTGAAAAGTGTTCAAAACTGGGTTTGCATATTTTTCCTGCAATTTCCTTTTATGAGATGTGATGATATCTGGCTCATATTTTTGTATAGCAGATATTTCTACGAAAGATATATTTTGAGTTACCTTGTAACTTCATCGTTTACCTTATACTAGCATTATGTTCGTTAATGCATGGCATATGGTTTCAAAAAGACTTTTTAACTGTTATATATATTATTGTTCAGTATACATATTTGTTGGTGGGCTATTGCTCACCCTTGCTTTATTATTTATATCACAACAACAGCTAGGTTTGATGGCCCGCGTAAGGCACACTCGGCGCAAGCAGGTGACTCCAGTCGTAGGACTACCCGCTGATATGGTTACTGCCATTGCTGAGGTAGACAGGCAGCTTTTGTTTTCAGTCTTAAGTATATGTATAATTAATGTTAATCAACGGCAAGAATCTTTAAACTTATGATGTAATCATTTTGGGTTGTAATAACTTATATTCGTTGATCCTATTAGCAGAGACTTATTTCAATTTCATCTCTGGGACTATAACTGTTTGTGTGTGATGTGATATTATTGCGGGGTCGTAGCATGTTACTTATTTATTTTGGACTCAAGTGCAAGTAATGTTTATGGAATATGAGACCGTAACGACCAGGTCCCTGACCCCAGATCTGGGGCTGTTACAGGGATCTAGGGTAGTCACGGTCCATTTACTCCTTGTTGTACCCGTATTTCTCACAATATATATAATCCACATGCTCATGACCCCACAATATAACACGCTCACACGGGTTAGAGTCTCAGAAATGACATACTTTACAAACTTCAATCCTCAAAATATAAGTTATTACAATCCCAAATAAATTCTGAATACTACTGCTGATGGAACCTCTATGTGAAGGCACCTCAGCGACATAATCATCTGGTTCTGGTCATATACTTACACAAGTCATACTTATAAATAAAACAAACCAACAAAAGCTGCAGACTGATCCATCTGGTCTTTACTACCTCTGGGATCGCTGTCATGAGCTGCTCATGGAAATGCCTTGCGTTTCCCACTCGCTTGCGGGCTGTGTACCGAATCCTTGGCATCCTTCTTAGCTGCTATACAATATATAAAACAATAGCAAGAGTGAGCGAAAGCTCAGCAAGATAATAAAGTACGGCATAATCTGCCTAAGAATGAAATCTCAGTATGAACTTGTATCGGACAATTATTGTCAAAATGTCTCATTTCTGAAATCTTTTTCCTTTACCGAAAAATAAATAACTCGCTATTATCTTAATAACTTATCAAAAGATTGTATCCCATATCTGGAAAAATATTCAAAAATATTACTACCTCAATACTTAGATCATCAATTACTATCTTTATATGAAAGATATATGAAACTTGTCTCTTCCAAAGCAATTTATAAAACATGCATCCTTTATTGAAAACTCGAATAATTGCCCTTATAGGGACTTGATAGAATCTGGATGCAAAGACACCCCTCGGGGAAAACAATACCAGCAGTTTTAGATACTGCCTAACAGAATGTACAATGCTTCAAAGGTAAGAGAATTGACTTGAACTTGTGTCGAGAATTTCTCAGGCGCACCCCTGCTCGATGATCAGTCGATATGCATGGGGCTCTCGTGATCAAACTTTCTACATGTAGAGGACAATCCCAGTTTCCCAGTCTGCCCCGACCTCACCTGGGCCGTGGATGGACGATGCGTTACCCTCGTCTATAACTCCGTTTTCCTACTTCTTGTCTCTGAATGAATATCTGATGGCTTTGGAACTGAAACAAATTCAAGTTCCCCGGGTCCAACCCGTTTGCAGATCTTACTCGTACTCGTTGGTTACTTCTGGAATCGAATGGAAGCTAACCAAAATTTCTCGTTGGCCTTAAGCCGGAATCTCAGTTTGAATAACGGATAGTCCTCTAGGAATCAAGATTTAATCTCACATTCATGGAGCGAAATTGAAATCCCCTTATAATAGGGTTATAACTCAGAATACTCGTTAAGAAGTCAATGGAGGAGAAATAATAATAGCTCTCCAACTCTGGATTCCCAATTCTTGATGAATTTGAAAGCGTTTAGACGGCTCAAGTGAGTTGATGATAATCAGAAATAAATAGTTGGGAATCCCTATAATTTTGGAAAATATTTTTGAAGGTCAGAAACTATTTAAAATAATTTTCAAAGACCTCAAATAATTTTTAAATAAATAATATGATTTTTAAAACAATTAAAGAGATTTAATAAATATTTAATAAATATTTATTAACAAATCTCTAAAAAAAATAATGATTTAAAAATAATCCTCCGATAATAAAAGAAATATTCCAATAATATTTCTCAAATCATTTCCAAGTATTTAATACTTTCTGGAAATATAAATAATGTTTATTAAAAACATTCCCCAAAATAAATAGTATTCTACCGCTGCCCGCTAGAATCCCTCCGGGTTTCCACGGCTATCTCTATATCTCAAAACACTGACTCCCGGTCTAGAGTCGAAAACAACAACTATGCTCTTATCTCTAGAGCAATAAGGTATACCGGTTTATAACTACTTATCTCGAAGGTAGCATATAAACCAAAAGTCAAACTCAAATTAACACGATATACAACTATCGCAAAATATGACTCGAGTATATGGCAAAAGCAGTATTATCCAATAATATTTCAAAAGTATAAGTTTAGAAAACTTGCCTGATGCTCTGGTCGTAGTAGGGGTGTAAGAACCCAGATTTTTTGTATTAATTAAAACTTTTATTATGTAATGGAGTATAAGTGTAACAGTGGTTCTAATAAATATATATTGAAAGGATTTTGATTCAAATGTTTATATGCCATGAACAATGCAATTGGTTGACAACTTAGATAAGAATAATCTATCTCCTGGATACGTAAGATATGGTAAATTCCAAAGAGGAAGGTTATTCTCATGTCATCCAAATCGATATCTGTTATAAGTCCAGTGGTTCCGTAAAAGGGTTAAGGAACGCTCGGGAAAGCGCAAGGACATTTTCTAATTATAAGAATTAAAGAGCGAATAAGTGATGAACAGTGTTTTGGTGGAAATTGGAATATTATTAGATGACGCTATATAGGAGTATTCGGAACGGATTTTTGAGTTCGTATTAGTGATCGATAGGCAATATAAGTGTATGTAAACGATATCAGATTCAGAAAAATAGCACTTTTATTTCCTCCGAGATTTCCCTAGATACTGAATGATTTAAGGATTTAATATAAAGATTTAAGGAATTTAAATTCAAGAATTATAAAGGGGGATTGAGAATGGTAGTATAAATATTAAGACGGTTTCCGATAAAACCCTAACGAGAAATCCTTGAGTTATTCCTCCGAACGATCAATGAAATCGAGCAATAACCAGACAAAGAATCAAGTAGGGAATCAAGATGCATGCATGTGCAGGAGGATAAGACCAAGGAACTAAGTAGTTACATGAGCAACTAGCATACTTAGAGAATTAAACCAAGTACTTAGCTTCATTTCATCATCTTACCACAATATCAAGACATTTGTCCATCAAAATACATCATCCATGACATACCACCTTTAATAAAGCCACTTTACATGAGATATTATCCAAGACAATCACTTTATGCATTATTTTCCGAGAGCAGGCCAAGCAAAAACTCTCTCTCTCTCTCTCATTAAGCCTATTCGGCTTTCTTAAAAATTCAAGAACAAAAACCAAGCTTTCAACCATCATTTGATCTCCAAATTTCTATGGTACGTACTAGATTTCATATCATAGTTATCCTCCAAATTTGAGCCTTAGATTCCACTTATTTCATTTTCAAATAAATCATCAAAGATGATGATGAATAGTACTTTCAAGAACTAATCTTTGATTTCTTGTTTTCTTTGGTTGATCTAAGCTAGATTAAGGCCATACAAGGACTAGATCAAGCTTAGTAAGGCTATTAAATACTCCAAGGAAGGTATACCACTTGAAACCCTAGATCTTGTTTTGAGTTTTATGTATGTTCTTGATGGTTTTAGGTTAGTATGATTATGGTGATGTTATAAGCACGATTATGTAGTTGATTGTTTGATATAAGAGATGTGATGATCATGTTGGTAAAGTGAGATGTTTTGGACTTGTTAAGTTGATTATCATGTGTATAAGATGTATGGTATGCCCGGTGTGGCTTGGTTGTGTGGTAACAATTTTAAAACGTTCGATTTATAGCCGTCGTAATGCCGAAATTTCGATAAACCTTGAAATTCGTGCATAATCAGTAGCATTAAATCCCTGATCTTGATAAGTATATGACATACCCTTGTAGATCTCGAGTCATAGATCGTTTTGGCATGAGAATCGAAGCAAACGGACTTACGGTTTAGGAGTTATGGTCAAATTAGTAAAAGTGGTTCGAAACCGTAAATGCGAGTTCGTAACTGAAATTGAACCCCTGTAAAATAAGTAATTCAGTGGTGAATCTTGATAATTAAATATTTGAGATCAAAAGGAAGGTGTGGGAGAAAACCTCATGTCAAACGGATCGTTTTTCGATTTTATAAAAATATTCGAATCAAGGTTAAGTGCGAATGAACCCCTAAAAAGGATACTTGGTTATAACTTTGGCAAATCACTTAGAAAACGGGCGATAAAACTCGAGGTATAATCTTGGTTCGTAAACGACTGACCTTAGAACTTATACGACTTAAGCATATACCAAGTGGAGATGTAATGACATGCCTTAATAACGAGCAAGTGTCGGATCGTATCGGTGATAAAAGAGTACACAAAAGGGTGCATAACGAGATAACTTGAAAACGTGTTTTAGCCTAAGTTAAGTATATACTTAGCCTTTTAAAAAGTGTTAAGTGACTAATCTCGAATATTCTAATTGTTTATAGATCACCGTGCTGACCCGGGACACACCACCTCTACCCAACTACCAGGCAAGTTTCCAATACTTTGGAACTGTTATTGTGATAATACATATATGAACTGATTCTGTTATACATATGCTATAGCATGCATGCCTACTTTCAAGTTATACTATGATCCTTGTTCTCTGATTTAATGTTGGCTTATAAGCCAGATAGATAGTATATCGGTTATAAGCCGGATATTGCTAAGACCCTTAAGTGAAGGGCATATGAATCTCATTCTTCGAATATAGACCGGGAGTCGGTATTTCTTGATATATTGGGATTATTTTTGGAGGGAAATATTTAAGGGAATATTTTTCCATTATTTATTTACTGAATATTATTTGAATATTCGTTTGAGATTATTTACTTAATGAATATTATTTTGAATATTCATTCGAGTTATTTATTTAAAGGAAATTATTTTCGAATATTCATTTGATCATTATTTATTTCATGAAAATTATTTCGAATATTCATTTAAATTTTATTTTTTCAATAAGTATTACTAATTTCACTATTCATTAATTATTTAATGAATATTATGGTGAATATTTATTCGAAGGATATTTTGACCAATATTTTATAAAGAATATTCTTCAAATATGTATGATTTAATAAATACTCTTGGAATATTATTCACTTCTTCTAACTAGTTTTAAAAATGATTTACTTCATTCAAATATTATCTTCGACCTTCGAATATTATGCAAATTATCTCTAAGACTTATTATTAATATTATTTTATCAAGGAAGGTTCTCAAAAATCCTATTCTTCATTCAAATCTATCTTTCAAATTATGAGGGAACCTTACTTGGGAAATGTTATTTATCTTGTTGACTTCCCGGTCATAAATCTTTTGAAACTATTATTTTCACTCGCAACTTGGTTGGTATTCTTCGATTGAATCTTTTGTTACTTCCTCATCATTCGAGGGGTAAGAGTATTGGAACGAGTTGGTATCCATTAACAAGCAACAGCTTGGGAAATATTGGTGAATTTTCCTTTCCAACTAGATACGACTACTTTGTGGAGTCCTATCAACAAGTATTATACTTGGGGAAAGGGGGACGAACTTTACGTTTCTGAGTCATGGATGTTATTCGAACTAGGAGACGCGTAAATGGCCAAGTGGCGCCGGTCCAGCAATGGCCCAACCGTTGGCCGGGGGGTTCCAGAGGGCGGTTGACAAGTAAATCCGTCGGTGCTTCCGTCTACATGTAGAGAATAATGATGGGGAGCATAACATGCGACTGATCATCGTAAACGTTATGGCTCCTGGCGCGGCAATGCTCCCGTATTAGTTCATCTTTCAAAGTTAGAAATTTTTCTGCAACATTATCAATGTTGGCAGGGTTGAAAAGTGTTCAAAACTGGGATTGCATATTTTTTCCTGCAATTTCCTTTTATGAGATGTGATGATATCTGGCTCATATTTTTGTATAGCAGATATTCCTACGAAAGATATATTTTGAGTTACCTTGTAACTTCATCGTTACCATATACTAGCATTATGTTCGTAAATGCATGGCATATGGTTTCAAAAACACTTTTGAACTGTTATATATATTATTGTTCAGTATACATATTTGTTGGTGGGCTATTACTCACCCTTGCTTTATTATTTATATCACAACAATAGCTAGGTTTGATGGCCCGCGTAAGGCGCACTCGGCGCAAGCAGGTGACTCCAGTCGTGGGACTGCCCGCTGATATGGTTGTTGCCATTGCTGAGGTAGACAGGCAGCTTTTGTTTTCAGTCTTAAGTATATATGTATATGTATGATTAATGTTAATCAATGGCAAGAATCTTTAAACTTATGATGTAATCATTTTGGGTTGTAATAACTTATATTCGTGGATCCTATTAGTAGAGACTTATTTCAATTTCATCTCTGGTACTATAACTGGTTGTGTGTGTGTGTGTGATTTGATATTATTGTGGGGTCACCGCATGTGTTTATTTATTTGGACTCAAGTCAAGGATTGTTTATGGAAATTAAGACCCTAACGACCAGGTCCCCGACCCCGGATCTGGGGCTGTTACAAGGGGTCTGCTGAAGGGTTTCGAGCATCAAACGCAGCGGAAATCAATAATAAAAACAATAAAATCGAAACCCAATCGCAGGATCCATGCAAAACAAGACGTTTAATTTGTAGTTATGAACGTTTACCTTAAAACGAAGCTTTAACAGTTGATGACAGATGGAGGTCCAAAGCAACTTGAATCACCGCGCATCCCGCTCTCACGATCTACGCTCTACCGGTATCCACATGAACGCTTTTCTCGAAGGATTGATGTGTACTAGCACCCGAAAACTGCTTCTCTCTCTATCTTCTTTATCTCTCTCAAGAACGGCTAGGGTTTTGTAAAACTTGTATCACCATGTAAAATCAGCCATAAAGAGATATATATATAGAGAAGAGAATTAGTTTTCTAATTATAATCCAATTATAATTAATACTAATCCGAAATTCCAATTTATTATTTAATTAAGTCTCACTTAATTAATTAATAACTAATTTCGGAATTAGTTAAAGTAATTCCATTTTTTTCTATTTAATTAATTAATTAAGTCAAACTTAATTAACATTATAAATAGAACAAATTACTTATTTAATTTAAATTCATAATTTAAATTATTTCTCCTTCAAGCGTTCTTTGTGTGTGACCCTATCGGTTATTATTACGTTGGCAACAATTTTAATATCTAATTAAAATTGTAAACAATGAGCGACATCTAGCAATACATCATTGCTACCCAAGTAATAATAATTAACTAGTGATCCAATTAAACCTTTCGTGATTAATGTTTCCGTGTAATATAATCCCTTTAACCATATATTATAGATTAAACTCGAGGCATGTAATTAGTCATCCTCTTCAACGTTTAATCCTGGTTTCCTTGATCAATGAGTAGATTATTAAAAACAAATCAATATTTGAGCATGGCCATGCATTTTCATAATCTCACTCAATCAAGAGGCCAATAATATCTCTCCTAATAATAGGAGGGTTAAATCCTTTATCTATCATTCATATTTCTCATACGTCTCATAATATACCCGATGTACACTTTTATCATCACCCGGTCAAAGGTAACTTTTAATGTAGTCAAAGTATATTAATCCTCGTATAGAAATATAATGATCTCAAGTCTAAGGATCATTACACCATTATCACTGTGAGTCTTTCTAATGACATTATCAACATGTAGAAACTCACCGTGGGTCAATCCAGTGTCATGTAGAATATTACATGCACCTATGTTCTTGACTTTAGTATCACTATACCTATGACCAATGAGATGTGGTCATCAGTCAACAAACATACTAATCTTTATGCATTATAATTGTCCCATATTATTAATGCTCGATTAGGGATATTTAGGAATATAAACACTATTCATATAATCTCACTTTTAAGTCACATACTTAAAGATATAGAATACATGTTACATATTCCAAGGACATTTATTATTCTAATATTTATTTCGCAGTAAATAAAGACATAATAAATCAATATAGAAATAATCGTTGGAACATAACAAAATAGTCTTTCCTAGAAGCACAACTACATTGTCTCTAGGGCACTAACACTATCATCTGCGACGATGTCTGTTAATCTAAACAAATTCAAAAACATACAGTTAATCCCCTAGACGATCCATTTATTAACATTGCTCGTGTACATAAACAAATCGTAATCAAAGCACTTAATGACTTAATCTAGATTCGTACTAAGTCCACTTTACTCGTCAAATACTTAAATCATAAGTTTTGTTCGAAACTAGTCCTCGAATTCAAGTAATACTTAATCGCATATAAAATCGATTTCAAAGTCACGTTCCTAGGGATTTTCACTTGCACAACCTCGGCTTACGCATTTTTATAAAATCGGAAAATAATCTTTTTGACTCGAAACCTTCGTACAAATCTTGCTAACTGTCCTTAGCATTTTATCACAAAATTTCACGTTTTAATTCAACTTTTAAGGGTCTCGAACTTATCCTCAAAGTGGTTACATTTCTGCGACAAAATCTCTTGAACCACTTTTACGAAAACTAGCATAATTCTTAAACCGTAAACTCTTTTAACTCGATTCTTTCGGCGAAATAAACTAGACAACCATATATTTGTAACCATAGGCAGTGGTGATGCTAAAAATGATTTATGGTCTCGGGCATTAACTGTATTTAAGGGTTAACGAAATTTCGCCATTAAAACGGCTATAACTCGGACATTTCCATTTTGTCACAACATAACCAAGCCATACCGAGCATACCATACATCCACAACCTCAACAAACAACCGTTTTACTTCACTAAAGTCAGTGGTGTGGCTACAATCTAACACCCACCATTTTACAAAATTTACAAAACAAAATAATCACTAAAACACTTAAACATGATCTCTTATCCATGTAACTTCCAAACATGCATTAAAACTCAAATAAACTCAAAGGTGGGTTAGGGTTTTTACCTCCTTGGAAGCTCTAGCAACACTACCATATGTTTGTAATCACTAAACAAGCTTTATATAGTCCTTATAATGTTTAAACCTTAAGAACAAAACAAGAAATTCATGTGAGTTACTATTCATCACTATTCATGCTCATCTTTGGAAGCATTTTTGACATAGCAAGGAAACAAGGTTGGACCTCAAACTTTAACCATACCTTAGTCTCTATATTAGTTTTGATTTAAGCCATAGATCAAAACTTTTGAAGGTGGGTAGCTAGGGTTTTGAATTTCCAATTAAGGAAATAGTCGAATGGCTTGAAATGGTGAAGGTGGTGATGTTTTGCTTCTTTCTCTCTTGCTTTCTTTGTTTGACTAGTTGGTGTTAGTCACAGAGGCATGCCTGAATACATCTAATAACAAGCCTAAGTATGTGTAATGCTATGCATTACCTACATGACCTCTTAACTGAGGGAACCTCTAGTTGTAGAGTTTCTATTTGTTCTGTACTTGTAATAGGCATCAAATCCTAGTTGTGTAACTGTACTTATAAAGTCAAGAATAATGCTTGAAAGAAGTTCCAAGGTTCATGCCTCAAGCAAGGAGATAAAGACTGCCAAATAATCACAGTTGGGATTTGAAGAAATGAAGAATTTGCCTAAGTACCAATTCGAGAAGTACATTTGTCTATTCGAGAAGTCTAGCATTCGAGAAGTCAGAGATTCGATATCTCAGAAGACACTATTCGATATCTCTGAATACACTGTTCGATATCTCATTCGATATCTCAGAGATTCGATATGTCTATTACTCTATTCGAGAACTCATGGAGTCAACAAGTCAAAGCATCATTCGAGTTCTCTAAGAGTCAACAAGTCAATGATCTATTCGATATCTCAAAAACTAAAGAAGCTATTCGACATCTCAGGGATTCGATATGTCAAAATACTCTATTCGATATCTCAAGGAGTCCTAGAGAAAAGAGCTATTCGAGAAGTAATTCGATATGTCAATATAACACTATTCGAGAACTCAAAGTTATCGACTAAGTCAATTCGAGTTCTCGAATTAATCACTTAGCCACTTCTCGAATACATTCTTGGAGACAAAATACTGAAGAATTGTACAAGTCAGAAACCTGCAACAAGCCAAGATGCTTTATTTGACTATGTACTATAAAGCAGATTGGAAAGCCTACAAAGAAGCTTGGAGAGATAAGACAAAGGGACAAGGAGCTAAAGAAGTGGATCTGAACAGGCTTTGCAAAGTCAAATCTGTAGCTGTTTGGACTCTTACTCAAATGAGATAGACATACTAAAAAGCAGTTTTTTTTACCTACCTTATTTGTAGTAAGTAGGTGTATCCATGTCTATAAGGATACAGCCTCACTTCCTTAGAAGATAAGTTTTTCAAGATACATTACAAGAAATATCTCTCTAAGAAAAACGAAGCTGAGAATACTACCATTTGTATTCACAGATTGTAGCAGAATCTTTATCTAATAAAATATTAGATTAAAGTGATATTGTGTTGTGTTTGTCTTTGTTATCTGCACTTACATATCTCACACACTAAACACATATCTTGTTGCAAAGATTCAAGAACAAATAAAAGTTCAAGAATCCATTCACCCCCCCTCTGTCTTTTACTGTATTCAATACTCAACAAGTGGTATCAGAGCAGGCTGTTTAATCTAAATAGAAAACGATCATGAGTTCGAATACACCAAAGACTACAGGTACGGTGAAGGTCCCTAAGTGTAACACTCCCAGATCCGGGGTCAGGGATCTAGTGGTTACGGTCTTACATCCATTAATAATACTTGACTTGAGTCCACAATAAATAAATCACATGCTGTGACCCCACAATAATATCCACTCACACACACCACAGTTATAGTCCCAGAGGTGAAATTGAAATAAGTCCATAATATCAGAGTTTACGAACAAAAGTTATTACAGGCCAAAATTATATGTTTAAAGGTTTTGCCGTTGATTAACGTTAATGTTACATATAAATAGATTGATAAACAAAAGCTGCCTATCTATGCTACCTCAGTAATGGCAGCGAGGACAACAGCAGGTAGTCCTCGAACGGCGGTAACCTGCTTGCGCCGAGTGCGCCTGACGCGGGCCATCTGTCCTAGCTGTTGTTGTGACATAATATGAACAAAGCAAGGGTGAGTGAAAGCCCACCAACAATAATATAACTGAACAGTGATACATATATACAACAGTTCAAAATATCCTTTGAAATCATATGCCATGCATTGATAAAGTTATTGCCAGTATAATATAAAGGATGAAGTTACCAGGTAACTCAAAGTATTGGTTTGTAGAAATATCTGCTACATCAAAAGTAAGCGAGATATTCTCATTGTCATTAAAAAGAGGAACTTGCATGAAAAGATTGCAATTCCAGTTATGAACACTTTTCCAGCTCTGCCAACAGTAATCATGTTGCAGGAAATAAATAAGTTTGGATGATGAACCAATGATGGAGTATTCACCGCGCCCGCTGTTCCAATCTTGATGATCAGTCGAGATCGTATAGCTCAAATTAGATTTACTACCGGTAGAAGGAAGAACTGACGGCTTTACTTGTCTACCGCCTTACTAGCTCTCCCCGGCCAACGGTTTGGCCAAAGGGGATGGACCGGCGCTACTCGGCATCTTACACGACTCCTAGTTCAAATAGAATTCATGATTCTGAATGTAACGTTCGTCCCCCTTTCCCCAAGTATAATACTTGTTGATAAGACTCTACAAAGTAGTCGTATCTAGTTGGAAAAGAAAATTCACCAATAACTTCCAAGCTATTGCTTGGTAACGAATATCAACTTGTTCCAACAATCTTACCCCTCGAAAGATGAGAAGGTAACCAACGACTTAATAAGTCAATAGCACCCGAGTTGCGAGTGAAGAGAATACTTTATGACCGGGAAGTCGACAAGATAATTAACATTTTCCAAGTAAGGTTCCCTTATTATTAGGGAGATAGACTCAAAGAAGAATGATGTCTGATAACCTTTCTTGATATAAGATTAATAATAATATGACTCCGAAATATTTTTCGTAATAATCGAAGAAGATAAACCTTATTGAGGTTATTCTAAGTATGGAATAAATATTCAGAGAATATTTATTGAATTAAAATATTTTACAGAATATTTAGGAATAAGAAAGAATATCTTTAATCAGAGTATTTCTCAAATAATCCTTGAAGAAATATCGGGAGAATATTTATTACATAATTAAAGATTCAAATGAATATTCACAATAATATTCATTAATTAATAAGACCTGAAAGGAATATTTAAAATAGTTAAAATAATATTCGATGATTAAATAGAACCCTGGATGAATATTCAAAATAATATTCATAATTAATTAGGAATTTAAATGAATATTGAAAAAGTAATATTCATTTAATGAATAATATTCTAAATGAATATCAAGTAATATTCATTTAGTAATCCAAGCTTTAAAGGAATATTCGAGATAATACTCGATAAATAAATCAAGCTTCAGATGAATATTAAAATAATATTCATCAGGTAATTACTATCTTAAATGAATATTCAAAAGTAATATTCATTTAATGAATAATATTCTAAATAAATATCCAAATAATATTCATTTAGTAGTCCAACCTTTAGAAGAATATTCGAAATAATAATCGATAAATAATTCGACTCTGAATGAATATTAAAAATATTATTCGTCGAATAGTTACGTTCAAATAATTATTTGAAGTAAGGATCGTTAAATAAATAATCTCGAACGAATATTCAAATGATATTCGTTGCCCGAATAATGGAAAATATTTACTTAAATATTTTCCTCCGAGGTAATCTCGATATATCAAGAAATATTGACTCCCGGACTATATTTGATGAATAAGATGTATACGCCCTTCTATGAGGGTCTTACAATAACCGGCTTATAATTGATACGTTAGCTATCTAATTTATAAGCCAATAAACAATCAGGAAACAAGCATAACGATATAACTGGAAAGTAGGCATGCATGCTATGGCATATGTATAATGGAAAACATATATATATATTCAATCACAACAACAGCCTAAAAGAAGGGAATTGAAACTTGCCTGGTAGTCGAGTACGATAAGGGGTAGTGGTAGCGGGTCCCGGGTCAGCTTGGTGATCTATAAATAGCCAAGACATTCGGGATTAATCACTTAAAACTTTAAAGGTAAGTTATACTTAAATCGAAACACGTTCTCGAGTTATCTCGTTATACCCCTTATTGTGGATTTCTTTTATCATCGATCCGACCCGACATTCGTTCGTTAATACGACATGTCACTGTACTTATACTTGGCATATACTTAAGTCATATAAGTCCGAAAGTCGATTGTTACGAACCAATATTATACTCCGAGTTTTATCGCTCGTTTTCTAAGTGTTTTAACGAAGTTATAAACGAGTCGTCTTTTAGGGGTTCGTTCGTGTTTAATCTCGATTCGAATATTTTTAATAAATCAAAAAACGATCCTTTTGACATACGGTTTTCTCTCACGCTTTCCTTTTTACCTCTAGTATTTATTTACCAAGATTCGTCATGACTTTACATATTTTACGAGGGTTCAATTTTAGTTACGAATTCTCGGTTACGGTTTCGAAATACTTTTAGTAAACCGGCCGTAACTCCTAAACCGTAAGTCCGTTTCACACGTTCCTTATATCAAAACGAAGCTTATAACATAACCTATCCTATCATGGCAGAAAAGGTTTCTGGACAGTAGGGTCTTGATATGAAAAATGGCACACAAAACATGATATTGTAAAATCGGACATTATAACGGCTATGTTTACGCGTTTTCCAAAGTTTTTACACTTTACTATGATCTAACCAAGATCAATTCAACCATCCCAACACATAATAAACATCATGACTAGTCTATCAACAACTCATCTTAACCATTACATGGTTAATAAACCAAATCATAATCATAACAACTAATAACAAGGATCTAAGCATACCATAACATACTAATCACTAAATCATCCATAAAACTTATAAAATCTCAAAACAACACCAAGGGTTTTCAAGTCTTATACCTTCCTTAGAGTGTTTACTAGCCTCACTAAGCTTTGTATGGTCCTTAGGTGTGCTAAGCTTGATATATCATCCATGAAAACAAGAAAAAACAAGTTAGTTCATAAGAAACACTATTCATGCTCCTTTTTCTTGATTTTTTTGAAAATGCAAACAAAGGAATTTGGAGCTAAGATTTTGAGGAGATAAGCTTTATGAAATATAAGACTCACCATAATTATTTCAAGAACAAACAATGGTGGGAAGGTGGATTTTGGTTTTGGAATTAATGGAAGGGCCGAATGGTGTTCTTGGAAGGGGGGGAGAGTTTCTTGCTTGGTTGATTATCCAATAATGCATAAAGTGATTTGTATGAGATAATATCTCATCCAAGTGGTGCTAGTGGAGTATGATGTATTGGATGATGAAAATTACAAGGCATGTGTCAAGATTTGGATGGTTGTAAGCTAACTAGTTGGTTTGTTTTGCTAAGTACTAGTTTATTCCATGACCATGCTAGTTACTCTTGCCCACTTGGTTACTAGATATTTGTTCTAGTAGCTTGCACAAGACTCTTGCTTCCTCTGCTTGTTTCTTTGTTCGTTTATTGCTTAATTTGCTAATCGTTCGAGGGAATAACTCAATCGTTTCTCGTTAGGGTTTTACCGGGAATCTTCCTAATATTAATACTATCATTCTCCATCTTTCTTTCTAACTTTCCAATTTATATTCCTTAAATCCATTCGTTAAATACTTAAGGCTATCAGTGTCCAGGGAACTCTCGGAGAAAATAAAAGTGCGGTTTTTCAGAATCCGACAGCTTTTACATACACTCTTTTTCCCTTCGGATCAATAATACGAACTCGGAATTTCGTTCCGGGTACTTCTATATAGCGTCGTCTAATAATATTCTCAATTACACCAAATCACTATTCATCCTTATTCTTTACTTATTCATCTAAGGTTGTACAATTGTCCGTATTCTCTTTCGATCGTTCCTTAACCTTTTTACGGAACCACTGGATTAATTGCTATCGATCTGGATGACATGAGAATATTCTCCTGCTTGGAATTGCCATATCTTATTCCCTTAGGAGATAGATTATTCTTACCTATTTTGTCACCCTTTAGCATTCTTCAAGACATAGAAATAATAAAGTCGAATTCCATTCATTCTTTTAAAACATCAACTATTACATTCTAGCCGTAGCCACTATTCATTCTTACATCATTAAATAAACAAAAGTTTTAATTCTACCCAAAATTTGGGTTCTTACACTAAGTTTGACAAAGAGAATTACAACCTCTGGAAAATAAAAATGCTGTTGTTCATCAAAGCTGCCAATCCTCTCTACCCTGACATCCTAAAGAATGGTCCATTTGTACCACAACAAGAAATTGCTGAATCCACAGTGGGCAAAATAGTCATTCCTAGATCATATGTTGCAAAAGAGCCATCCAAATGGACGGACTCAGAGAAGGAAAAGGTTGCCCTAGACAGTCATCTCATGTTGCTGATCATAGACTCCATGGATATGTCGATGTTTGCTAATATAGCATCATGCACATCATCCAAGGACATGTGGAACCACATCGAGGTGTTATGTGAAAGGACAGAGGAGGTAAGAGAAAATAGGAAACAGATACTGGTCACACAGTATGAAGCTTTCATGGCACAGTCCAAAGAAAGTATTACTGATATGTTTGAGAGATTTCACAAACTGGTGACTGAGCTTCAAATGAATGGGAAGGTTTACAGCACTAAGGAATTAAACATGAAGTTTCTACTATCTGCACTAAACCATCTAGAGCAAAGGGTCATATCTCTGAGAGAAAGAGATTTGAACAAAGTCACATATGATGTGCTCTATGGGGTTTTAAAAACTCATGAGCTTGAGTTGCTTCAGAAGAGGGCTATCCAAGCCAACCAAGGCAGAATGATAAACACATCTTGTGCCTTGATTGTCAACAAATCCGTTCAAGACCTGGAGGCATCTACAAGTCAACTGAGAATAGAAGAGATAGTAGATGATGAAGAGACTGAAGAAGAAGTGACTGAACCTGTTGATGAAGATGAGTTCTATACTCTTGAAGAGTTGGATAGCATGGAAAACACTTCATATGCTTTTATGGCTAGATAATTCCCAAACATCAGATTTAAGAGGAATCAGCCCTTCAAGTCTAGATCTCAAAATCATTCATTCAACAAGAGCAAGGCACCTGTGAAAGCAAACAAAAACAAATTCAAAACCAGCTATGTGGATAGGTCATCTGTGAGATGTTATAGATGCAATGACCTAGGGCATTTTGCTAGTGAATGCAAGAAGCCTAAGAAGAAGGATAAGGAGTTTCTTGAGCTTGAAGCTAAGTATGAGGCTCTGCTAAAGAAGCATGCACCAGGTAAGGCCTACATAGCTGAAGGGAAGTGTTGGGATGATTCTGATATTGATGGAGAAGAACAAGAATTCTGCAACTATGCCTTGATGGCTAACTCCAAGGAAGAACCATCTGAATCAGACTCTCAGGTACCATCCCTCACTACTATAGACATGTCTGTTTCTGAATACAAATCTATGGTTGAACAACTATCTGTTGAGATGTTTAATATTCATACTAGTATGACCGCTGCTAATGAAGAGATTGCTAAACTGTCTACTAGGAATGAACTGTTAAACAAAAGAAATGAGGAACTAGAACTAACTGCTATGCAAATAGAAAACCTTAAACAAGAAATCGAATATCTAAAGAATAAGGTTCTATGTGCTAGTCAAGTTGAGAAAGCTCTTAGGGATGAACTAGCTGAAAATGAATTTAAATTGAAAACATTCAAGAATTCCTCTAGTCTATTGCAGTCCTACCATGAGAAAAATCTAGCTAGACCTAAGGCTGCTATTGGACTTGATTATGACACTCTCAAGCAGAGGAAAGGCTATGCAGTCATTTAGATGATATTGTTGTTCAAGAGGAAGTGCCTCAGGTTTTGAAAAAGGCTGAGACCCCAATATTTAAAACACCAACACTTGAGATTGATGAGGATGCCTTACTCATTAAGCAACTATTGGATGATGAAGATAAGTCACAATCAAATGAACAACAAGCATCCTCTAAGAGTGAGAATGTCAAAACCAAAGCCAATGAGTCAGTAGGAGGTAAACCTAGACTTGAGAAATTTGTGAAGTTTGTTTCAGCTGGGAATAATGAGGTTGTAAGAACCCTAATTTTTGGTAATATTTCCTTTTATTTAATATCTTGTGACATTATCATTATGGAACCTTTCTAGTCATCCCTGTTGATTAATAGAATTGATTGTCTGAGAAACTGCGTTGTTGCATTTATTATGTAAGATATGCAGAGAGATTGTGAAGGCAAGAGTTTTACTGTTAGTAATATTTATTAAACTTGGGATTGAGAATGGTTAGAATATTAAAGGATTTATTAAGAATTAAGACGAGGAATTATGAACATTCGAGGAATTTACACAATAAGTACTTAAGGAATTATAGGGGAAATCTCTACGCGACGAAATATTATTACGAGGGAATAATTAAGATACGATACGAATTAAAGATTTAATTATAAGCATTGGTGGAAGAATAATAATACAAGGAGTAGTATTGCATGCAAGCCCATGCAACCAAGTAGTTAGAAATCAAACAAGTTAGTTGGCCATTGGAAGATGAATATTGTTTAGTTGGTTACTTTTTCAATAAAGGGGACACAAAGTACAAGAGCCATGCTTGCTAGTACTACCACCATGCTTACAAGTGATATGGATCACCCAACCTACATGACCTAACACTAATTATTCACCTAAGTCAAACAAAAAACAAAACACAAAAACTTTCTCTTTCCCCCCTTGAAGCTTGCTCTCGGCCAAGCAAAGAAAGAAGAAGAAAATTTCTTCTTCTCCCCTCTCCCATCACTCATAAACCTTGCCATAATTCCTAGGTCATCTACATCACATAGACAAGGTATGCTAGCAATTTCACTCCATTCTATCCAACCATTTTCAAGTTATAAATTATTCAAGTTTTGGTAAATGGTAACCAAGTTTGTTTTTCACTTAGATCTTGCATTGTAAGTGTAGTAGGAGGCCATCTAAGGTGTTTTTGAGTTGTGTAAAGATTGTTCAAGGCCTCTAGGAGCTCAAGAAGGTATAAAATCTCAAACCCCCCTTGGTTATGTATTATTCATATAGTATGGTAGTAGATCCATGTGTTTTAGGACTTATCTTGGATGTATATGTATTGGATAGCATGGATCTTGAGTTTTGATGTTGAGATTGTGATTTTTATGACTATGGTTTATATATATATCTCCATGAGTGTTATGAGTCATGATCTAAGTGTATTAAGTGGTGATTATGTTATGGAAGTATGAAAAATGGTTGATCTAAGTGACTTGAGCTTGCTGAGTTGTCCAGGAACTTTGATCTGTGTTGTAGCACGATTTTAAACCCCCAAATGATGTCCCCTGATGTCCTACCTTATATTGTTGGAAATATAATTGAATGTAGTTTCTGGAAATGTAAGGTTCATAGCTAGGTGATGTGTGGATTTTTAGTTATGGCCGGAGGAGTGAATTTTGTTTCTGGACTATGGACTGCATTAAGTGACCCCCTTGTGAACCTTGTTTAAACACCTTAAAATATATTTGGGATCATGGAAAAATTTGAGAATGTAGGTAATGCAGTGGTGAAGACCACCCAAAAGGAATTGGATTAAAATATGAATTTTTGGATTTTATAAAAATGCTAGAGTAAAATTCGCGCAATGGAAAAAGTCGATTAGTGGAACATTATTCTAGGGTTAGTGGTTATGATTCGAACGTGGTAACTAAATTAAGTCGAGTAAGTGACGAGCGTAAACGAGTGATGACATGGACCTATAGTGGGGCCAGGGAGTCATAAGACGAAGTCGTTAAGTTAATTTCGTACCCCCTTAAAACCCCGTAATTAACGAGAAATTGTTAAGGTACTAACGAACGATTATTGTTTATGTATAGATCGTTCGAATCCGCACGCTCGACCACCCCAACCAAACCAAGGCAAGTTTACTTTTCAAAACTTATCCCTATACAAGGATTTTCACTGTTGTGTTTGTAGTTTTCAAATTATATCAAATGCTATGTTTATCGAAGTATTGATGCAATTGAGATTGAACAAGTACATGTATGCTTTTACCCCTTGAACTTAGATTGAAATGTTTTCTTCGGACAACGACTCTAGCAATAGAGGTCGTAGCGGTCCGTATATACTATTGACCGGGGAGCGGTATATTATTATATCGTATCTATATTGCGAAAACCCGAAGGGTCATTCGGGTGGTATCGTATATTCAAATAACTATTATTATATCTTCGTAAATGCTCGAAACCCTATCTTGGATTAAAAGTTTATTTTATCGAATAATTATTTTATTAATTATTAATATTAAATCTTAAAATATTATTTATTAATCATTGTTCATTATTTAAAGACAAAGTTAATCCAAGATACTTTTTAATACTTCAAACTCGAACTCATTTGAACTCAAAACATTTTCGAAAACCCCCGGTCAGATTCTGCTTCTTGTATGATTTCAAGAATCATCGGTCGACTGATGTCGGACCTCAACTACTCTGTTTTCAATCAAAATCAAGTTTTAAAAGAAAAGAAAAAGGGACTCTGGCAGGTGTGGGAACCGTTGACGAACGATTCCCGGGATGTGTAAGCGGCCGTGAGCCAGGCGGTCCATCACTTATTATTCCGGCCCAGGTGTTGCCGAAGGATGATTACGGATGTAGTTTTCATCGAGGGTGATTACGGATGTAGTTTTCACCCGAGGGATAGTTACGGATGTAGTTTCTATCCTTCTACCAGTAGAGAAGACCCGCGGATTATTGGACTTGGATGTGGCGACTGATCATTGTCAATCCTTGTCAGGTTTTGTGTTTTCTTTAAGTCCCATTCCTCCATTTTGGAAAAATGCTTTGACACTGCTTCTTAGGCTTTTGTGCCAAGTTGCTGATAGTGTTCTATTTTGATGAGAAAGATGTTGAATCAATGTAGTATCTAGAACTGCAAGTTTATTTTGAAAACAAGGGCACCTATTGTTGCACCTTCGAGATTTATCAACTATGACAAGTGATTTTATAACTGATTAAAACAAACAAGTATATCAACTGCCAATCATATGAAATGTTATATTGCTTATCTTATTCATATATTTCTTGCTGAGCTATAGTTGCTCACTCTTGCTTGTTTTCAAACTTTACAAACACAACAGCTAAGCGAAATGGCAAGACCCAGGCAGACTGTTCGAAAGCAGGTGACTAGGCCCGAGCCACCACTTGAGATTCCACCGGTAGGCCCCATTAGCCGGATTGGTTGGCAGCTTTTGTTAGTACGTTTTATTTATCAGCATGACCTGTGCAAGGCAGTGTATCGTAACAAACTTTCAAGCCGCCAACTTCGCTTCATATCGAAGTGTTGCTGGTAGCATAAATACTATTTAATTCGGTTTGTAATAACTCTGATAACTTTATTACTGTTTAATCAATGTGTGACGTTTCTGAGGCTCTAACCTGTGTGTGTGAGTGTGGTGTGAGTTTATTGTGGGGTCGATGGCTGTGTTATATATATTATGTGCAAGAGCAGGTATGTTACTAATGGAAAATGGACCGTGAGCGCCTAGATCTCCGACCCCGGATCTGGGGGCGTCACAGAAATGGTATCAGAGCGAGGTTACAGTTCTCAGAAATGATAGTAATTTAAGAAAGCAACCCTAATAATAATAACAATAACGATAACCTTAATAACAACTTTAATAATACTTAGAACTCTCATCGAGTTTGTAGTCGGGTTATCGGATATAGCCCTGACTTTAAGGCCCGTGAGGGAACTACTCCTAAACCCTTCTTTTATGGTTAGTGACCCACCTTATTTTCCTTGTGTAGATGGAGGAGATACCAGACCCTGAGGCTTTCGAGAGAGAGCATGATGAGGCCCTGATGCGAGAGACCGAGGACCCTGAGGAGGATATGGGTGCTGACTCCGAGCTTGGCCCCTGGATTACAGTGATAGATAGTACTGATGATGAGGATCCCGTTGAGGAGCCCTTTGAGCCTGAGCCCGAGCCAGAGCCTGTTACCCCATCTCCTGTAGCTACTGATGAGGAGAGTGTGAGATCCGGCGAGGGTCGTGTTGTGTCACCCCCACCTTCTCCACAGACATCTAGCCCTGTTTCATCGGACGGTGACTCTGAGGATGACACTTCTGGCGGGGAGGAGCTTGACCCTACCCCTGCTACTGCTCCTGCTCCTGCTGCTGCTGCTGCACTGTAACACCCCCAGATCCGGGGTCAGAGATCTGGTGGTTACGGTCTTACATCCATTCATAATACTTGACTTGAGTCCACAATAAATAAATCACATGCTGTGACCCCACAATAATTACCACTCACACACACAACAGTTATAGTCCCAGAGATGAAATTGAAATAAGTCTTACATTAAAGGGTTACGAATAAAAGTTATTACAATCCCAAAAGGATAACATCATAGGTTTAAAAGTTTTGCCGTTGATTACATTAATTATACATATAGTTAAACAGGAAACAAAAGCTGTCTAACTATGCTACCTCAGCAATGGCGGCTAGCATCTCAGCGGGTAGTCCGGTGGGTCGGGTAACCTGCTTGCGCCGAGTGCGCCTGACGCGAGCCATCTGTCCTAGCTGTTGTTGTGACATAATATAAACAAAGCAAGGGTGAGCGAAAGCCCACCAACAAATATATAACTGAACGATAATTTAAAACAGTTCAAAGCTATCTTTTAAACCATATGCCATGCATTTACGGAAATGATGCCAGTATAATATGAACGATGAAGTTACAAGGTAACTTAAAGTATTTGTTTGAAGAAATATCTGCTACATCAAAGTAAGCGAGATATTATTATCGTTATTAAGAAGAGGAACTTGCAAGAAAGGGTTGCAATTCCAGTTATGACTCTTTTCCAACTCTGCCAACAGTAATCATGTTGCAGGAAATAAATGAATTTGGATGATGAACCAATGATGGAGTATTCACCGCGCCCGCTGTTCCAATCTTGATGATCAGTCGAGATCGTACAGCTCAATTTAGATTTACTACCGGTAGAAGGAAGAACTGACGGCTTTACTTGTATACCGCCATGCTAGCTCTCCCCGGCCAACGGTTGGGCCAAGGGGATGGACCGGCGCTACTCGGCCTCTTACACGACTCCTAGTTCAAATAGAGTTCATGATTCTGAATATAACGTTCGTCCCCCTTTCCCCAAGTATAATACTTGTTGATAAGACTCCACAAAGTAGTCGTATCTAGTTGGAAAGGAAAATTTACCAATAACTCCCAAGCTATTACTTGGTAACGGATATCAACTTGTTCCAGTAATCTTACCCCTCGAAAGATGAGAAGGTAAACAACGACTTAATAAGTCAACAGCACCCGAGTTGCGGGTGAAGGGAATACTTTATGACCGGGAAGTCGACAAGATAAATAACATTTTTCCAAGTAAGGTTCCCTTATTATTAAGAAGATAGACTCAAAGATGAATGATGTCTGGGAACCTTTCTTGATATAAAATTAATAATAATATGACTTCGAAATATTTTCTGTAATAATCGAAGAAGATTAACCTTATCGAGATTATTCTAAGTATGGAATAAATATTCAGAGAATATTTATTGAGTTAAAATATTGAAAGAATATTTGGGAATATGAAAGAATATTTTTAATCAGAGTATTTCTCAAAATAATCCCTGAAGAAATATCAGGAGAATATTTATTGAATAAATAAATATTTAAATGAATATTCAAAACAATATTCATTAATTAATAAGACCTGAAAAGAATATTTAAGGTAATATTCATGATTAATTAGGAATTTAAATGAATATTCAAAAGTAATATTCATTTAATGAATAATATCCTAAATGAATATCAAGTAATATTCATTTAGTAATCCAAGCCTTAAGGAATATTCGAAATAATATTCGATAATTAAATCAAGCTTCAGATGAATATTAAAATAATATTCATCAAGTATTTAATATCTTAAATGAATATTCAAAAGTAATATTGATTTAATAAAATAATAATCTAAAAGAATATCCAAAATAATATTCATTTAATAGTCTCATCTTTAGAAGAATATTCGAAATAATAGTCGATAATCAATTCGACTCTGAATGAATATTGAGAAATATTATTCGTTGAATAGTTACGCTCAAATAATTATTTGAAGTAAGGATCGTTAAAATAATTAGTCTCGAACGAATATTCAAATAATATTCGTCGCCCAAATAATAGAAAATATTTACTTAAATATTTTCTTCCGAGGTAATCTCGATATATCAAGGAATATTGACTCCCGGTCTATTTTGGATTAATAAGATATATACGCCCTTCTATGAGGGTCTTACAATAACCGGCTTATAACTGATATATAACTATCTAGCTTATAAGCCAACAATAACATTTAGGGAACAAGTATATCAATTCAACTTGAAAGTAGGCATGCATGCAATGGCATATGTATATATTTATTCAATCACAACAACAGCCTAAAAGAAGGGAATTGAAACTTGCCTGGTAGTCGAGTACGGTAAGGGGTAGTGGTAGCGGGTCCCGGTTCAGCCTGGTGATCTATAAATAGCCAAGGCATTCGGGATTAATCACTTAACATATTAAAAGTTAAGTTGTACTTAAATCGAAACACGTTCTCGAGTTATCTCGTTATACCCCTATTAGTGGATTACTTATTATCACTGATCCGACCCGACATTCGTTCGTTAATACGTCATGTCACTGCACTTATACTTGGGACATACTTGAGTCATACGAGTCCTAAGGTTGATCGTTACGAACCAATATTATACTCCGAGTTTTATCGCCCGTTTTCTAAGTGTTTTACCAAAGTTACAAAAGAGTCGTCTTTTAGGGGGTTCGTTCGCGTTTAACCTTTACTCGAACATTTTTAATAAATCGAAAAATGCTCTTTTTGACATACGGTTTTCTTTCACACCTTCCTTCGTACCCCTAGTATTTATTTACCAAGATTCGCCATGACGTTACATAGCTTACGAGGGTTCAATTTCAGTTACGAACTTTCGTTTACGGATTCGAACTACTTTTAGTAATTTGGTCATAAATCCTAAACCGTAAGTCCGTTTCACGTGATCTTTATATCAAAACAAAGCTTAGAACATTACCTATCCTATCATGGCAGA
Source organism: Saposhnikovia divaricata (assembly GCA_036435485.1). Lineage (NCBI taxonomy): Eukaryota > Viridiplantae > Streptophyta > Magnoliopsida > Apiales > Apiaceae > Saposhnikovia > Saposhnikovia divaricata. The sequence continues at coordinate 55,960,894 of CM071597.1, read as the reverse complement.
TAAGGTCTCTGGACAGTAGGGGTTTGACATGGAAAATGGCATACAAAACATGGTATTGTAAAATCGGGCATTATAATGGTTGTAAATCGAATATCTATCAATTTCGAATCTTCCCTTACACATAGCATCCAACCCAAACAACATATACATGGCTTATATACATGAACTGAGGCCAAGCAATGCCTTTCCGTTCATCTAAACTATTTTTAACATTTATCAAAACTACATCATATACATGCTTATAATCATGCTAATATCACATCTTATACTAAAACCCATCAAGAGCATGCAAAATCTCAAGGTAAAGCCTAGGGTTTAAAGTTGTTATACCTTCCTTGGAGTATGATCTAGCCTCACTATGCTTGGTATGATCCTTAGAAGTGCTTAAGCTTGCTAAATCAACCAAAGAAATCAAGGAAAAACAAGATTAGTTCATGAAAACACTATTCACCCTCCTCTTAAATCATTTTTTTGAAAATGGAAAAAGAAGAGATTGAAGCTAGGATTTTGAGGAGATCATTTATATGAAATGTAAGTCTCACCATAAAAGTTTCAAGATCAACAAATGGTTGGAAGTTGGATTTTGAATTTGGAATTTCTTGTTTGGTCGAATGGAATGAAAAGGAGAGAGATGATGGTTTGCTTGCTTTGTTCTCTTGGTTGGCTAGGCTAAATGAATTATTTGTGATGTTAAGATAATATCTTGGGTCATAAAGTAGCTTTATTAAAGTTATGATGCACTAGATGATGTAATTTGCAAGCCATGTGTTGATATTTTGGTGGTTTAAGGCTAACCAAGTGGTTTGTGTGCTAAGTACTTGGTTGCATTCTAATTGATCTAGTTCCTTGCTAGTTACTAGATATTTATCACTTGCATGTGCATGCATCTTGCTTCCTCTGCTTGATTCTTTGTTCGTTTATTGCTCAATTCCTTGATCGTTCGAGGGGATAACCCATTCGTTTCTAGTTAGGGTTTTACCGAAAACCTTCTTAATATTTATACTACCATTCTCCACCTTTCTTACTAACTTTCCATTTTATATTCCTTTAATCCAGTCGTTAATTACTTAAGGCTATCAGTGTCCAGGGAACTCTCGGAGAAAATAAAAGTGCGGTTTTTCAGAATCCGACAGCTTTTACATACACTTATTTTCCCCCTGGATCACTAATACGAACTCAGAAATCCGTTCCGAATACCGGGTATATCATTATTATAATAATATTCCAAATTCCACCAAAATCACTATTCATCACTTATTTTTATTTAATTCCTATAATTAGGAAAATGAACCTGGTTCACTCTCGAGTGCTTCTTAACCTTTTTACGGAACCGCTGGACTTATAATAGATATTGATTTGGATGACATAAGAATAATCTTACTTGAAGTAATATACTTATATTCTTAGGAGATAGATCATTCTTATCTATGCCGTCAACCAAAAGTATTCTGCATGACATATAAGTAATTGAATTCAAATCCGTTCCATTTATTTAATAGATCTTCGTTACATCGCAGTCATAACCACTATTCATTCTTACATCATTAAATACATAAAAGTTTTAATCCCACCCAAAATCTGGGTTCTTACAGTCTCCCCTCCTTAAAAGGATTCCGTCCCGGAATCAGTTTGAAAACAAGTGGGGGTACTTTTCTTGCATTGCGCTTTCAAGTTCCCAGGTGGATTCTTCTACATTGTGGTTCTGCCACAAAACTCTGACTAGCTGAATGACCTTGTTTCGGAGCACTTGCTCTTTCCGGTCTATGATTTCCACAGGTTGCTCCACATAGGTCAGGTCTGGTTGCATATCCACTTGCTCATACTCTACAATATGCTTTGCATCCGGATTATACTTCCTCAGCATCGAAACATGAAACACATTGTGCACCTGCTGTAGATTCGGGGGCAATGCGAGTTCATAAGCTAGTTCCCCAATCCGTCTCAAGATCTCAAATGGTCCAATGTATCTGGGACTCAGCTTTCCTTTCTTCCCAAATCTCATTAAACCTTTCCAAGGTGACACTTTCAAGAACACTAGGTCCCCTACCTCGTATTCCTTGCCTTTCCGAGCTAAGTCGGCATATTTCTTTTGTCGATCCTGGGCTGCTACCAACCGTCCTCTGATTAGATCTACTGCATCTTTAGTTCGTTGGACCACTTCGGGCCCGAGCATCTTTCGCTCTCCAACTTCATCCCAATACAAGGGAGATCGACATTTTCTTCCATAAAGGGCCTCATAAGGTGGCATCCCAATGCTTGAATGATAACTGTTATTATAGGAGAACTCAACCAATGGCAAGTGATCATCCCAACTCCCCTTGAAGTCTATCGCGCAGACTCTCAACATATCCTCTAGTGTTTGGATGGTCCTTTCACTTTGCCCATCTGTCTGGGGGTGGTAGGCTGTGCTCATGTTCAGCCGGGTCCCTACACATTCTTGAAAACTTCTCCAAAACCTGGAGTTAAATCTAGGATCTCGATCGGATACTATTGCGACGGGGACTCCATGTCGCGCCACTATCTCTTTTAAGTAGATGTCCACTAGTCTATCGACCGTGTACCTTTCGTTGATCGGGAGAAAGTGAGCCGATTTCGTCAGTCGATCTACAATTACCCATATGGTGTCATGATTAGCCTTGGTCCTGGGTAAACTTACTACGAAATCCATGGCTATATGTTCCCATTTCCATTCTGGAATCTCTAAGGGATGTAGAAGTCCGCTGGGTCTCTGGTGCTCTGCCTTCACTCGTTGGCAGGTCAAGCATCTGCTTACCCACTCTGCTACGTCCTTTTTCATATTGGGCCACCAGTAATACTCCTTCAAATCCCTATACATTTTAGTGCTACCGGGGTGCACTGAGTATCTTGAGTTGTGTGCCTCATTTAAAATCTCATCCTTGAGCTCCTGAACATTTGGGATCCATATCCTGTACGTGTACCTCATGATCCCTTCCTTGTCTCTTTCGCACTTAATTTCCTCCCCGGTCATTAGCTCTTCTGTGGAGTTCTTTTCTTCCTCCATCATCCGTTCCTGGCACAGTCTAATCTTTTCTAGCAATGGAGGTTGGATTCTAATTCCCATCAACTTTTCTTGGCCCTCTTCAGGTAACTTAACCTCGATTTCCAACTTCTCAAAATCCTTCACTAGCTCTTTCTCTGAAGTTATCATCTTGAGCTTCTCTTTCCGACTAAGGGCGTCAGCCACCACATTGGCTTTACCCGGGTGATATCGAATTTCACAGTCGTAATCCTTGATTAACTCTAACCACCTCCTCTGGCGCATGTTAAGCTCTTTCTGAGTGAAAATGTATTTGAGGCTCTTATGGTCTGTGTAAATCTCGCATTTTTCCCCATACAGGTAGTGTCTCCAAATCTTTAAAGCGAAGACTATGGCTGCTAGTTCTAGATCATGCGTGGGATATCTGACTTCATAATCCTTCAATTGCCTAGACGCATACGCTATTACCTTGCCGTGCTGCATAAGCACGCATCCCAGTCCTTTATGCGATGCGTCACTGTAAATCACGAAATCTCCTTTTCCATCAGGTAATGCCAGCACTGGGGCTGTCACCAGCCTCTTCTTTAACTCCTGGAAACTCTTCTCGCATTTCTCAGTCCATTCAAATTTCTCGGTTTTACGGGTAAGTCGAGTTAATGGAGCTGCGAGTTTCGCAAAGTCTTGGACAAATCTCCTGTAATATCCGGCCAGTCCAATGAAACTCCTCACCTCGGTTGGAGTAGTTGGCCGTTCCCAGTTTGAAACTGCTTCTATCTTGGAGGGGTCAACCAACACTCCTTCTCTATTGATCACGTGCCCTAAGAATTGTACCTCATTTTTCCAAAACTCACACTTGGAGAACTTGGCATATAACTGCTCCTTCCTGAGTATTTCTAAGGTTATCCTTAAATGTTCAGCGTGTCCTGCCTCTGTCTTTGAGTAGATGAGAATATCATCAATGAAAACTATCACGAATTTGTCCAAATATTCCTTGAACACCCTATTCATTAGGTCCATGAAGGCTGCTGGGGCGTTGGTCAATCCAAACGACATAACTAAGAAATCATAATGTCCATATCTGGTGCGGAATGCAGTCTTCGGGATATCTTCAGGTTTGATCTTCAGTTGGTGATATCCCGTTCTCAAATCAATCTTAGAGAAGTATTCAGCTCCTCTTAGCTGGTCAAACAAATCGTCTATCCTGGGCAATGGATACTTATTCTTTATGGTTAGCTTGTTCAATTCTCTGTAGTCGATGCATAACCTCATACTTCCATCCTTTTTCTTAACAAACAACACTGGTGCGCCCCAAGGCGACACACTGGGCCTTATCATGCCCTTATCCAACAATTCCTGTAATTGTTTAGCTAGCTCCTTCATTTCTACTGGGGCTAGTCGGTACGGGGCCTTCGAAACTGGCGCCGTCCCCGGGGCTAATTCGATGGCAAACTCAATTACCCTATCAGGTGGTAGTCCAGGAAGATCTTGTGGGAACACGTCCTCGAACTCATTAACTACCAGAATGTCCTGCAATCTTGGCACTTCCTTCTGAGTATCTTTAACGTAGGCTAAATAAGCCTCGTTCCCTTTTCGTAACAATCTCTTGGTTTGTGCCATGGTCAGAATTTTCTGGGTCTGTCGCATCCCTTTAAACACTATTTCTTTCTTCCCTGGGGTTTTCAACTTAACCTTTTTCCCTTTACAATCTATCTGCGCATCATTGCGAGACAACCAATCCATACCCAAAATGACATCGAATTCCCCTAGCTTAAAAGGAATTAAATCGACATAGAAGGATCGTCCTCCTATTTCTAGCTTACAATCGGGGTGAATTTGATTAACCGGTACGATTTCCTGATTAGCTATTTCTACTTGTAAGGAATCTCTTAGTTGCTGGGTTTTAAGTTTCAAGTTATGCGCAAAATCTCTAGATATAAAAGACTTAGTTGCTCCTGAATCAAATAAGACATTTGCACTGACTGAATTAAGAGAAAAAGTACCTGCTATCACATCTGTGTCCCTCACGGCATCTTGTACTGACATATTGAAAGTCCTAGCAGTTGGTGGCCTATTTGAGGCAACCTTGCTTGCTCCTGATGCTGCTGGTTTGCTCTTTGGGCAATCCTTCCTCATGTGCCCTCGCTGTCCACACTGGAAACAGGTTGTGCTGTTAGGGATGACCGTGGTGCAAGCGGTAGCATAATGCCCAGCTCGCCCACACTTATAACAGTTTATCTGCTTCAGGTTGCACACCCCGGAGTGCCTCTTCCCACAAGTAGCACACAATGGCAATGGAGGTCGAGAAGGGTTGGAACGGGACATTCCTGATTGGTGGCCGCCCTGGCTCACACTCACACTCGCAGATGGTTTAAACCCTACACTCCTCCCTGGTAGGGAAACCGCTCCTCGATTAAACTTGGTTGGGGGTTTTCCTCCAGCGGATCTTCCGCCCATACTAACATGCTTTCTCTTTATCCCCCCTTTCTCTCTCTCCCTCTGCATCTGATCACTACCAGCCTCCACAATGGTTGCCTTCTGCACCAAGGTGGCATAATCTGTAATCTCTAAAACAGCCACCCTATTCTGGATCCACTGTTTCAGCCCTTGTTGAAACCTGTTAGCTTTCTTCTCTTCTGTGTCTACAAACTCTGGCACAAATCTTGATAGCTCAGTAAATTTAGCCTCATAGTCAGCCACTGACATATTGTTCTGTTTCAGTTCCAAGAACTTAAGTTCCATCTGGGTTTTCATGAACTTCGGGAAGTACTTTTCCAGGAATAATTGTTTGAGCCTTTCCCAGGCTATGACAGCATCAGTCTCTATGTTTTTCTTGGCTTCCCACCAATAATTGGCCTCTCCCTTTAGTAGGTAAGTAGCAAAAACAGTCTTCTGAGCCTCATTGATACTCAGAATCTCAAAAGACTTTTCCATTTCTTTGATCCAGGCCCTCGCCTCAACGGGATCAGCCGACCCGTGGAACTCTGGGGGCTTAAGGGACTTAAAGGCCCTAAAGGAATTTGCCACTGAAGTGTTGTTGCTTGGTGGTGGTTGGGGGTATTGGTTCAAATTCTGCCTAAGTAGATCCATAAACTGGCCCATGGGGTTTCCGCCCTGGTTCTCCCCTTCCTGTTCTACTTCAGTTTCTCCACCCTCTATTTCCCTTTCAAATTCTTCAGAGTACAGGGGTTCATCCTCTGCTCCATACTGGGAATCTTCTTGCTCATTATAGTCCTGATCTTGTTCCTCACTACTTTCACGGTTTTCCTCGTGTTGGTTGTGACTTTCTTGGTCAGTAGATTCGCGGGGGTTAGCCCTAGTGCCCATTCGTCTTGGAGGCATTTTACTGAAAATTTGGAAAGTTATACATTAGGTTCACTGATCTGTTTTAGAGGATTTTTCCTTGCACATTTCTTTACATGATTGGGTTTAAAATCCCACAGTTTTATATCTCATGGCAACTTAATCGAAAAGTAATACATATGTTAATAAACTCGTGATCACATCCCAACAAAATTGTAATGACTGAAATGGAAACAAATATATACCAGGTACCGAAAAGGTACAACATCCGAGTTACAACGATAGTTTAAAGTACAACCATCCTAACAACAACAACAAGTCAAAAGTGAAATATGCTGTCTATCTGTCTAGTCTGCAAAAAGGGAAAACAAGTACAAGAAAACCATCCCTACAAAAGCCGGCACTACTATGTCCGTACATGACTAGACAACTAGACCACTGCATCACTACATCTGAAATCAGCCGTCACGACGAAACATCCTCCGAACCCTCCCCATGGCGATGCGGAAAACCTCCTCAGCCGCTGCTCTGTCTACCCTACCATGCCCATCAGTAGGCAACTGTCGCACCCTCACCCGAGCCCTCAGCTCGATGCGGGTCACAGCCCTATACCCAACTCTGTCACTGATAGTCCTCCTGCCCTGCACCCTCATCCGGGCGGCTCTCTCTGCTGCTAACTCACTCCTAGACTCTGCCAACCTGGCATCTGCCACAGACAACTCTCTATAAAGCCCGTTCACAATCAAGTTGTGAACACATACTGGGACTCCTCCTATCGGGGCATGAGGTGGGGTGGATGGCTCAGCTGGAGCGGCAGTCTCTGTCTGCTGGGGCTCTGGGGTAAGCTCCTCAAACTCGTCGGGGTAGGGGCTCACAGGTAGTGGTGGTGGGGTAGGGGCTCTCTCAACAGGGAGGAGTGGCACAAAAAGTCCAGAACTCCCTACAGCACCAACTACTGGCTCATCTATATCTCCCTCAACACCCTCATCCACCGGCACCACCTGATCCGTGGTCATGTCAGTGTCATCTCCCATAGTCCTGAACTCAGTCATAACCCAATAATCATCATCCTCAACCACTAACTCAGCGTCCTGTCCTGTCTGGACCCCCTCCGGGTCTTCCTCCCCCTCAGTCTCAACAACATCTGTGTCAGCATCATCCTGGACCTCCTCAGGGTCCTCCTCCTCAGACTCGATCACATCAGTATCAGCCTCAACCTGGACCTCCTCAGCGTCCTCCTCCTCAGGCTCAGTATCATCCTCAGGCAAGTGCTCATAGTATGGGTCCCTAGTCCGGAACATGTCCTCATCATGCTGTCTCGCAGCTGCCTCCTGGGCCGACAAGTCGCTCGCCTACACAAGACGAACTATGTTACTATCATGATACTTAAAAAGTTCCCGTAAGGGTTTTAGGTGAACCTGGCAAGGGTTCTTATTATATTATTGAATTTATTATTATATAACGTCGTATCATCTCTTGGGATATATAACTCTCGCTCTAATACCATCTCTGTAACACCCCCAGATCCGGGGTCAGAGATCTGGTGGTTACGGTCTTACATCCATTCATAATACTTGACTTGAGTCCACAATAAATAAATCACATGCTGTGACCCCACAATAATTACCACTCACACACATAACAGTTATAGTCCCAGAGATGAAATTGAAATAAGTCTTACATTAAAGGGTTACGAATAAAAGTTATTACAATCCCAAAAGGATAACATCATAGGTTTAAAAGTTTTGCCGTTGATTACATTAATTATACATATAGTTAAACAGGAAACAAAAGCTGTCTAACTATGCTACCTCAGCAATGGCGGCTAGCATCTCAGCGGGTAGTCCGGTGGGTCGGGTAACCTGCTTGCGCCGAGTGCGCCTGACGCGAGCCATCTGTCCTAGCTGTTGTTGTGACATAATATAAACAAAGCAAGGGTGAGCGAAAGCCCACCAACAAATATATAACTGAACGATAATTTAAAACAGTTCAAAGCTATCTTTTAAACCATATGCCATGCATTTACGGAAATGATGCCAGTATAATATGAACGATGAAGTTACAAGGTAACTTAAAGTATTTGTTTGAAGAAATATCTGCTACATCAAAGTAAGCGAGATATTATTATCGTTATTAAGAAGAGGAACTTGCAAGAAAGGGTTGCAATTCCAGTTATGACTCTTTTCCAACTCTGCCAACAGTAATCATGTTGCAGGAAATAAATGAATTTGGATGATGAACCAATGATGGAGTATTCACCGCGCCCGCTGTTCCAATCTTGATGATCAGTCGAGATCGTACAGCTCAATTTAGATTTACTACCGGTAGAAGGAAGAACTGACGGCTTTACTTGTATACCACCATGCTAGCTCTCCCCGACCAACGGTTGGGCCAAGGGGATGGACCGGCGCTACTCGGCCTCTTACACGACTCCTAGTTCAAATAGAGTTCATGATTCTGAATATAACGTTCGTCCCCCTTTCCCCAAGTATAATACTTGTTGATAAGACTCCACAAAGTAGTCGTATCTAGTTGGAAAGGAAAATTTACCAATAACTCCCAAGCTATTACTTGGTAACGGATATCAACTTGTTCCAGTAATCTTACCCCTCGAAAGATGAGAAGGTAAACAACGACTTAATAAGTCAACAGCACCCGAGTTGCGGGTGAAGGGAATACTTTATGACCGGGAAGTCGACAAGATAAATAACATTTTTCCAAGTAAGGTTCCCTTATTATTAAGAAGATAGACTCAAAGATGAATGATGTCTGGGAACCTTTCTTGATATAAAATTAATAATAATATGACTTCGAAATATTTTCTGTAATAATCGAAGAAGATTAACCTTATCGAGATTATTCTAAGTATGGAATAAATATTCAGAGAATATTTATTGAGTTAAAATATTGAAAGAATATTTGGGAATATGAAAGAATATTTTTAATCAGAGTATTTCTCAAAATAATCCCTGAAGAAATATCAGGAGAATATTTATTGAATAAATAAATATTTAAATGAATATTCAAAACAATATTCATTAATTAATAAGACCTGAAAAGAATATTTAAGGTAATATTCATGATTAATTAGGAATTTAAATGAATATTCAAAAGTAATATTCATTTAATGAATAATATCCTAAATGAATATCAAGTAATATTCATTTAGTAATCCAAGCCTTAAGGAATATTCGAAATAATATTCGATAATTAAATCAAGCTTCAGATGAATATTAAAATAATATTCATCAAGTATTTAATATCTTAAATGAATATTCAAAAGTAATATTGATTTAATAAAATAATAATCTAAAAGAATATCCAAAATAATATTCATTTAATAGTCTCATCTTTAGAAGAATATTCGAAATAATAGTCGATAATCAATTCGACTCTGAATGAATATTGAGAAATATTATTCGTTGAATAGTTACGCTCAAATAATTATTTGAAGTAAGGATCGTTAAAATAATTAGTCTCGAACGAATATTCAAATAATATTCGTCGCCCAAATAATAGAAAATATTTACTTAAATATTTTCTTCCGAGGTAATCTCGATATATCAAGGAATATTGACTCCCGGTCTATTTTGGATTAATAAGATATATACGCCCTTCTATGAGGGTCTTACAATAACCGGCTTATAACTGATATATAACTATCTAGCTTATAAGCCAACAATAACATTTAGGGAACAAGTATATCAATTCAACTTGAAAGTAGGCATGCATGCAATGGCATATGTATATATTTATTCAATCACAACAACAGCCTAAAAGAAGGGAATTGAAACTTGCCTGGTAGTCGAGTACGGTAAGGGGTAGTGGTAGCGGGTCCCGGTTCAGCCTGGTGATCTATAAATAGCCAAGGCATTCGGGATTAATCACTTAACATATTAAAAGTTAAGTTGTACTTAAATCGAAACACGTTCTCGAGTTATCTCGTTATACCCCTATTAGTGGATTACTTATTATCACTGATCCGACCCGACATTCGTTCGTTAATACGACATGTCACTGCACTTATACTTGGGACATACTTGAGTCATACGAGTCCTAAGGTTGATCGTTACGAACCAATATTATACTCCGAGTTTTATCGCCCGTTTTCTAAGTGTTTTACCAAAGTTACAAAAGAGTCGTCTTTTAGGGGGTTCGTTCGCGTTTAACCTTTACTCGAACATTTTTAATAAATCGAAAAATGCTCTTTTTGACATACGGTTTTCTTTCACACCTTCCTTCTTACCCCTAGTATTTATTTACCAAGATTCGCCATGACGTTACATAGCTTACGAGGGTTCAATTTCAGTTACGAACTTTCGTTTACGGATTCGAACTACTTTTAGTAATTTGGTCATAAATCCTAAACCGTAAGTCCGTTTCACGTGATCTTTATATCAAAACAAAGCTTAGAACATTACCTATCCTATCATGGCAGATAAGGTCTCTGGACAGTAGGATACAAAACATGGTATTGTAAAATCGGGCATTATAACGGCTGTAAATCGAATATCTATCAATTTCGAATCTTCCCTTACACATAGCATCCAACCCAAACAACATATACATGGCTTATATACATGAACTGAGGCCAAGCAATGCCTTTCCGTTCATCTAAACTATTTTTAACATTTATCAAAACTACATCATATACATGCTTATAATCATGCTAATATCACATCTTATACTAAAACCCATCAAGAGCATGCAAAATCTCAAGGTAAAGCCTAGGGTTTAAAGTTGTTATACCTTCCTTGGAGTATGATCTAGCCTCACTATGCTTGGTATGATCCTTAGAAGTGCTTAAGCTTGCTAAATCAACCAAAGAAATCAAGGAAAAACAAGATTAGTTCATGAAAACACTATTCACCCTCCTCTTAAATCATTTTTTTGAAAATGGAAAAAGAAGAGATTGAAGCTAGGATTTTGAGGAGATCATTTATATGAAATGTAAGTCTCACCATAAAAGTTTCAAGATCAACAAATGGTTGGAAGTTGGATTTTGAATTTGGAATTTCTTGTTTGGTCGAATGGAATGAAAAGGAGAGAGATGATGGTTTGCTTGCTTTGTTCTCTTGGTTGGCTAGGCTAAATGAATTATTTGTGATGTTAAGATAATATCTTGGGTCATAAAGTAGCTTTATTAAAGTTATGATGCACTAGATGATGTAATTTGCAAGCCATGTGTTGATATTTTGGTGGTTTAAGGCTAACCAAGTGGTTTGTGTGCTAAGTACTTGGTTGCATTCTAATTGATCTAGTTCCTTGCTAGTTACTAGATATTTATCACTTGCATGTGCATGCATCTTGCTTCCTCTGCTTGATTCTTTGTTCGTTTATTGCTCAATTCCTTGATCGTTCGAGGGGATAACCCATTCGTTTCTAGTTAGGGTTTTACCGAAAACCTTCTTAATATTTATACTACCATTCTCCACCTTTCTTACTAACTTTCCATTTTATATTCCTTTAATCCAGTCGTTAATTACTTAAGGCTATCAGTGTCCAGGGAACTCTCGGAGAAAATAAAAGTGCGGTTTTTCAGAATCCGACAGCTTTTACATACACTTATTTTCCCCCTGGATCACTAATACGAACTCAGAAATCCGTTCCGAATACCGGGTATATCATTATTATAATAATATTCCAAATTCCACCAAAATCACTATTCATCACTTATTTTTATTTAATTCCTATAATTAGGAAAATGAACCTGGTTCACTCTCGAGTGCTTCTTAACCTTTTTACGGAACCGCTGGACTTATAATAGATATTGATTTGGATGACATAAGAATAATCTTACTTGAAGTAATATACTTATATTCTTAGGAGATAGATCATTCTTATCTATGCCGTCAACCAAAAGTATTCTGCATGACATATAAGTAATTGAATTCAAATCCGTTCCATTTATTTAATAGATCTTCGTTACATCGCAGTCATAACCACTATTCATTCTTACATCATTAAATACATAAAAGTTTTAATCCCACCCAAAATCTGGGTTCTTACATGCACCTACTCCTGTTCCTGTCATACCACCTCCACCGGCGGACCTACCCCCAGTGTCGGGTACTGAGCATGCTTACGTGGTACAGTTCCTGACCCGAGACTTACTATCTGCGGAGGCCCGGCTTAATGAGGCGAGGCGGGCACTAGTGGAGGAGCGCGAGGCGCGCTTGAGGATCCAGGCTGAGATGAGGACCACTGTTGCTAGGAGGACTAGGGCTCGACTCCACCGGATTGAGATGAGGAGTCGCGATAGGATTCTTGGTTTAGGGATCCGCGGGGGCGGAGTGATCCAGGCTAGGGATGCTAGGCGTGTTATGCGTCATGCATTTACCCGAGTGAGGACCTTGCTCCGTCGCGGCATGGCCCCGTGATGTGTTACTGATAGCTCAGTCCCCTAGGTTCAGATGACATTAGTGTGTCGATTTTTCGGGATAGTTGACTTGTGCAGTGGTATCCTTTCTGACCAGTGGATGAGTAGACTGACCTACAGATATGTAGATGTGACTTCGGGTAGTATGTATGGATGTAGCCCTACTTTTGTGTAGCCTGACTATTCGGATGATGTATTTGTATTTGTTCCACTTTTGCTAGACTTTGACATCGGAACTATGTATTTGGCTCTAACATCCAAACTTGTGATAACCCTTGTACCGTACTTATTTAGTTTCAGTTTCCTTAATATTGCCTCAACTGCTTTACTTTCCGATGCCATGCTTTACTGTTTTGATATACAACTGTGATTATACAATTGCTACAAGCCACAAATACAACCATACTGTTTCAAATTTACGATATGCGATTTCAAATTATTTTCTACAATTTCCAAAAATGTTCCTACAATCTTTAAAAATAAATTTTTCAAAAAAATAAAAAAGTTGTTTTGAAATTTTGAAAAATATTTTTGAGGTTTCGAAATTTTGAAAACTCTTGTAAATGTTTTCGCATCCCAAAGGGATTTTTCCCCCAAAAATGTTTGACATTTTATCTCCAACATCGGATTATTAAAACTTTTGCACTTTCACCCTTATGAGGAGGAACGATACGCTCCTGACCCGTGCAAACGCTGTCAGGTAATTGGAAAACCCTAACCCCTTCTTGTTTTATTATCAGAATCATGCCACCCAGAAGAATGAACACTCGAGCTCACCCGATCAGTTCTGATGGCCAGGGTAGCCACCATGGAGCCGGAGGCCACCAGAACCGTGAAGGGGAGAATGTCAACCTGAGTGATAATGAGGGCAACGATTATAACCTATTTGATGACTCTGAGTATGAAGAAGAAGAAGCTGGTGATGATACCCGAGAGGTAGAACATCCTAGGGGAGGCCCTATGGAACAGTTCATGGAGTTACTTAGGCAGAACTTGGACCGTCCCCCAGTTCAGCAACCACCCCAGAATGCTAATGCTAATGCTTTCCGGAACTTCAAATCCCTGAAACCCCCAGAATTTAAAGGTACTGCCGACCCTGTCGAGGCAAGGGCATGGCTGAAGGAAATGGAAAAATCTTTCGAGATACTAGGTGTCGCTGAAGAGCAGAAGACTGCTTTCGCCACTTACCTTCTGAAGGGTGAGGCAAACTATTGGTGGGAAGCTAAGAAGAATTTGGAAGGAAGAGGTGTGGTAACCTGGGAGAGATTTAGCGAGCTGTTCTTGGAGAAGTACTTTCCTAGGTTCATGGAGACACAAATGGAGCTGAAGTTTTTGGAGCTGAAGCAAGGAAACATGACAGTGGCCGAGTATGAGGCCAAATTTACTGAGTTGTCAAGGTTTGTGCCGGAGTATGTGAACTCTGAGGCAAAGAGGGCCCGAAGATTTCAATTAGGGTTAAAACAGTGGATTCAGAATCGTGTGGCGGTTCTTGAGCTGACAGACTATGCCACCCTGGTACAGAAAGCGTCAATTGTTGAAGCTGGAAGTAAACAGATGCAAAAGGAGAGAGAAGGAAAGAAGAGGAAGTTGGATAGCCGAAAGGGAAACTCTGCTGGTAGGAGCTTTCCGAGCAAATTTAAGCGAGGAACGATGTCCCAACCAAGCGGGAACTTTGGAACCAAGAGAGCTGAAAGTTGGAGTGTGGGCCAGGGCGGCCGACCACAGGGATCGTCTTACTCTACCCCATCCTGAGCCCAACCCCCAGAATGCAACAAATGTGGAAGGAAACATGCGGGCGTGTGTAACCTGCAAGATGTGAAATGCTTCAAGTGTGGGCTGACAGGCCACTATGCTAACGCCTGTCGCGGAACTAGTAACAACCCGAGTGTCTGAGGTAATTGCTTCAAGTGTGGGAAACCAGGGCACCGAATGAGGGAATGTATGTCCTCTGGGCCAGCTGCATCAAGAGTGAGTGGAACTGCTTCTAACAAGGCCCCTACTGCAAGAACTTTTAACATGACGGTGCAGGATGCCGTGAGGAACACGGATGTGATTGCAGGTACCCTACTACTCAACTCAGTTAAAGCAAATGTTTTATTTGATTCGGGAGCTACCAAGTCTTTCATATCTCTAGATTTTGTATGTCGGTTAGGCCTTAAGACTGAACCATTGAAAGACAGATTGCAAATAGAGATAGCTAATCATGAAATTATTCCCGTTAGCCAAGTATGTCCAGGTTGTGACTTAGAAATAGAAGGGCGACACTTTCGGGTAGACTTAATACCTTTTAAACTAGGGGAGTTTGACGTAATAGTAGGTATGGATTGGTTAACAACCCACGGAGCCCAGATTGATTGTGTCAAGAAGAAAGTAAGTTTGAGACTGCCAGGGGACGAAGAAGTAGTGTTTAGTGGGAAACGGCAAAACCAAAAGTTCCTGACCATGATTCAAGCTAAGAAGTTGTTACGTAAAGGATGCGAAGCCTATTTAGCCTATGTGAAGGATACCAAGAAGGAGGCACCAAACCTGCAGGAAATCCCTGTCGTTAATGAGTTCGCGGACGTATTTCCGGACGATCTTCCCGGACTACCACCCGATAGGGACATCGAGTTTGCTATAGACTTAGTTCCGGGTACGGCCCCAATTTCGAAAGCCCCATATCGGCTAGCCCCAGTGGAGATGAAAGAGCTAGCCACTCAGTTACAAGAGTTGTTGGATAAAGGGATGATAAGACCTAGTGTGTCACCGTGGGGAGCCCCGGTGTTATTCGTGAAAAAGAAGGACGGCAGCATGAGATTATGTATAGATTACCGGGAGTTGAACAAGGTGACTATAAAGAATAAGTATCCCTTGCCCAGGATAGATGACCTGTTTGACCAATTGAAAGATGCAGTTTATTTCTCTAAGATTGATTTGCGGACCGGGTACCACCAGTTAAAGATCAAACCAGAAGATATACCAAAGACGGCTTTTCGCACCCGGTATGGACACTATGAGTTCCTAGTAATGTCATTTGGGCTAACGAATGCCCCTGCAGCTTTCATGGACTTAATGAATCGAGTCTTCAAGAAGTACTTGGACAAGTGTGTTATAGTCTTCATCGATGACATCTTGATTTATTCCAAGACGAAGGAGGAACATGCAGAGCACTTAAGGATTGTATTAGGAGCATTGAGAGAAGAAAAGTTGTATGCTAAGTTCTCGAAGTGTGAATTTTGGTTGAAGGAAGTTCAGTTTTTGGGGCATGTGATTAGCGAACAAGGCATTCTAGTGGACCCAGCCAAAATAGAGGCTGTATCAAATTGGGAGAGACCAACCACTCCGACAGAGGTGAGAAGTTTCATAGGACTGGCTGGCTACTATAGGAGATTCGTCCAAGACTTTGCAAAGATAGCAGCCCCTTTGACCCGGCTAACTCGCAAGACCGAGAAGTTTGTGTGGACTGAAAAATGCGAAGAGAGCTTCCAAGAGTTGAAGAAGAGGTTGGTGACAGCACCAGTACTAGCCCTACCTGACGATAAGGGAGATTTTGTGATTTATAACGACGCATCCCATAAAGGTTTAGGGTGTGTGCTTATGCAGCACGGTAAGGTGATTGCGTATGCGTCCAGACAACTTAAAGAATATGAGATAAGATACCCCACCCATGATTTGGAATTAGCAGCGATAGTTTTTGCTTTGAAGATCTGGAGACATTATCTTTACGGAGAAAAGTGTGAAATCTACACGGATCACAAGAGCTTAAAGTACATATTCACTCAGAAAGAGTTAAACATGAGGCAGAGGAGATGGCTAGAGCTAATCAAAGATTATGATTGTGAGATTCATTATCACCCAGGGAAGGCCAACGTGGTGGCCGATGCACTTAGCCGAAATGAGAAGCTTAAGATGATAACGTCAGTGGACGAATTGATCAAGGACCTTGAGAAACTGGAGATTGAAGTGAGGCTACCAGGAATTGGACAAGAGAGTCTAATGGAAATAAAAGTCCAACCACCGTTATTGGAAAAGATTAAGTTATGCCAGGAAAAGAAGATAGAGGAAGAAAAGAATTCGATGGAGAAAATTTTGACTGGCGAGGAAATTAAGTGTGAGAAGGACGGGAATGGAATTATGAGGTACGCATCTAGGATATGGATCCCGAACGTTCAAGAACTAAAAGACGAGATTTTGCAAGAGGCTCATAGTTCGAGGTACTCAATTCACCCTGGAGGCACTAAGATGTATAGAGATTTAAGAGAATACTATTGGTGGCCTAATATGAAGAAGGACGTGGCAGAGTGGGTAAGTAAATGTTTGACGTGTCAAAGAGTAAAGGCCGAACACCAGAGGCCCAGTGGATTGTTGCAACCCTTAGAGATACCCGAGTGGAAATGGGAGCAGATTGCGATGGACTTTGTGGTCGGATTACCAAGGACCAAGACAAATCATGATGCCATTTGGGTAATTATCGATAGGTTGACCAAGTCAGCACATTTTCTTCCAATCAACGAGAGATATACTGTCGACAAGCTGGCAGATATTTACTTAAAGGAGATTGTGGTTAGACATGGGGTTCCTGTGAGCATTGTATCGGATAGAGACCCAAGATTCAACTCCAGGTTCTGGAGAAGTTTTCAGGATTGTGTGGGGACCAAGTTAAACATGAGTACTGCATACCATCCCCAAACAGACGGACAGAGTGAGAGGACCATCCAGACCATCGAGGACATGTTGAGGGTATGTGCCATTGATTTTAAGGGAAGTTGGGATGACCACTTGCCGTTGATCGAATTTTCCTACAACAACAGTTACCATGCGAGTATAGGCATGCCCCCATATGAAGCTTTATACGGACGAAGATGTCGGTCTCCCTTGTGTTGGGAAGAAGTTGGAGAGCGGAAGATTTTAGGACCTGAACTGGTCCAACAGACAAGAGAAACTATCGAGCTCATAAGAGGACGGCTGGTCGCGGCCCAAGACAGACAGAAGAAGTATGCGGACCAGACCCGCAAGGATAAAGAATATGAGGTAGGAGACTTTGTGATGTTGAAGGTATCGCCGTGGAAGGGATTGATGAGATTTGGTAAGAAGGGAAAGCTAAGCCCGAGATTTATTGGACCTTTTGAGATCTTGAAATGAGTTGGGAAGTTAGCCTATGAATTGGCTTTACCCCCGAGCTTACAGCAAGTGCATAATGTGTTCCATGTGTCCATGCTACGACCGTACCATACCGACTTCCGACATGTGATAGAACATGATCAAGTGGATCTGCAACCAGACTTAACATATGTGGAGCAACCCATAGAAATCATGGATAGAAAAGAACAGGTGCTGAGAAACAAGGTTGTCAAACTAGTGAGAGTCTTGTGGAGGAATCAGAATGTCGAAGAATCAACATGGGAACTAGAGAGCGCGATGCGTGAAAAGCACCCCCAACTGTTTTCAACCTGATTCCGGGACGAAATCCTTTTAAGGAGGGGAGGTTGTAAGAACCCTAATTTTTGGTAATATTTCCTTTTATTTAATATCTTGTGACATTATCATTATGGAACCTTTCTAGTCATCCCTGTTGATTAATAGAATTGATTGTCTGAGAAACTGCGTTGTTGCATTTATTATGTAAGATATGCAGAGAGATTGTGAAGGCAAGAGTTTTACTGTTAGTAATATTTATTAAACTTGGGATTGAGAATGGTTAGAATATTAAAGGATTTATTAAGAATTAAGACGAGGAATTATGAACATTCGAGGAATTTACACAATAAGTACTTAAGGAATTATAGGGGAAATCTCTACGCGACGAAATATTATTACGAGAGAATAATTAAGATACGATACGAATTAAAGATTTAATTATAAGCATTGGTGGAAGAATAATAATACAAGGAGTAGTATTGCATGCAAGCCCATGCAACCAAGTAGTTAGAAATCAAACAAGTTAGTTGGCCATTGGAAGATGAATAGTGTTTAGTTGGTTACTTTTTCAAGAAAGGGGACACAAAGTACAAGAGCCATGCTTGCTAGTACTACCACCATGCTTACAAGTGATATGTATCACCCAACCTACATGACCTAACACTAATTATTCACCTAAGTCAAACACAAAACAAAACACAAAAACTTTCTCTTTCCCCCCTTGAAGCTTGCTCTCGGCCAAGCAAAGAAAGAAGAAGAAAATTTCTTCTTCTCCCCTCTCCCATCACTCATAAACCTTGCCATAATTCCTAGGTCATCTACATCACATAGACAAGGTATGCTAGCAATTTCACTCCATTCTATCCAACCATTTTCAAGTTATAAATTATTCAAGTTTTGGTAAATGGTAACCAAGTTTGTTTTTCACTTAGATCTTGCATTGTAAGTGTAGTAGGAGGCCATCTAAGGTGTTTTTGAGTTGTGTAAAGATTGTTCAAGGCCTCTAGGAGCTCAAGAAGGTATAAAATCTCAAACCCCCCTTGGTTATGTATTGTTCATATAGTATGGTAGTAGATCCATGTGTTTTAGGACTTATCTTGGATGTATATGTATCGGATAGCATGGATCTTGAGTTTTGATGTTGAGATTGTGATTTTTATGACTATGGTTTATATATATATCTCCATGAGTGTTATGAGTCATGATCTAAGTGTATTAAGTGGTGATTATGTTATGGAAGTATGAAAAATGGTTGATCTAAGTGACTTGAGCTTGCTGAGTTGTCCAGGAACTTTGATCTGTGTTGTAGCACGATTTTGAACCCCCAAATGATGTCCCCTGATGTCCTACCTTATATTGTTGGAAAGATAATTGAATGTAGTTTCTGGAAATGTAAGGTTCATAGATAGGTGATGTGTGGATTTTTAGTTATGGCCGGAGGAGTGAATTTTGTTTCTGGACTATGGACTGCATTAAGTGACCCCCTTGTGAACCTTGTTTAAACACCTTAAATATATTTGGGATCATGGAAAAATTTGAGAATGTAGGTAATGCAGTGGTGAAGACCACCCAAAAGGAATTGGATTAAAATATGAATTTTTGGATTTTATAAAAATGCTAGAGTAAAATTCGCGCAATGGAAAAAGTCGATTAGTGGAACATTATTCTAGGGTTAGTGGTTATGATTCGAACGTGGTAACTAAATTAAGTCGAGTAAGTGACGAGCGTAAACGAGTGATGACATGGACCTATAGTGGGGCCAGGGAGTCATAAGACGAAGTCGTTAAGTTAATTTCGTACCCCCTTAAAACCCCGTAATTAACGAGAAATTGTTAAGGTACTAACGAACGATTATTGTTTATGTATAGATCGTTCGAATCCGCACGCTCGACCACCCCAACCAAACCAAGGCAAGTTTACTTTTCAAAACTTATCCCTATACAAGGATTTTCACTGTTGTGTTTGTAGTTTTCAAATTATATCAAATGCTATGTTTATCGAAGTATTGATGCAATTGAGATTGAACAAGTACATGTATGCTTTTACCCCTTGAACTTAGATTGAAATGTTTTCTTCGGACAACGACTCTAGCAATAGAGGTCGTAGCGGTCCGTATATACTATTGACCGGGGAGCGGTATATTATTATATCGTATCTATATTGCGAAAACCCGAAGGGTCATTCGGGTGGTATCGTATATTCAAATAACTATTATTATATCTTCGTAAATGCTCGAAACCCTATCTTGGATTAAAAGTTTATTTTATCGAATAATTATTTTATTAATTATTAATATTAAATCTTAAAATATTATTTATTAATCATTGTTCATTATTTAAAGACAAAGTTAATCAAAGATACTTTTTAATACTTCAAACTCGAACTCATTTGAACTCAAAACATTTTCGAAAACCCCCGGTCAGATTCTGCTTCTTGTATGATTTCAAGAATCATCGGTCGACTGATGTCGGACCTCAACTACTCTGTTTTCAATCAAACTCAAGTTTTAAAAGAAAAGAAAAAGGGACTCTGGCAGGTGTGGGAACCGTTGACGAAAGATTCCCGGGATGTGTAAGCGGCCGTGAGCCAGGCGGTCCATCACTTATTATTCCGGCCCAGGTGTTGCCGAAGGATGATTACGGATGTAGTTTTCATCGAGGGTGATTACGGATGTAGTTTTCACCCGAGGGATAGTTACGGATGTAGTTTCTATCCTTCTACCGGTAGAGAAGACCCGCGGATTATTGGACTTGGATGTGGCGACTGATCATCGTCAATCCTTGTCAGGTTTTGTGTTTTCTTTAAGTCCCATTCCTCCATTTTGGAAAAATGCTTTGACACTGCTTCTTAGGCTTTTGTGCCAAGTTGCTGATAGTGTTCTATTTTGATGAGAAAGATGTTGAATCAATGCAGTATCTAGAACTGCAAGTTTATTTTGAAAACAAGGGCACCTATTGTTGCACCTTCGAGATTTATCAACTATGACAAGTGATTTTATAACTGATTAAAACAAACAAGTATATCAACTGCCAATCATATGAAATGTTATACTGCTTATCTTATTCATATATTTCTTGTTGAGCTATAGTTGCTCACTCTTGCTTGTTTTCAAACTTTACAAACACAACAGCTAAGCGAAATGGCAAGACCCAGGCAGACTGTTCGAAAGCAGGTGACTAGGCCCGAGCCACCACTTGAGATTCCACCGGTAGGCCCCATTAGCCGGATTGGTTGGCAACTTTTGTTAGTACGTTTTATTTATCAGCATGACATGTGCAAGGCAGTGTATCGTAACAAACTTTCAAGCCGCCAACTTCGCTTCATATCGAAGTGTTGCTGGTAGCATAAATACTATTTAATTCGGTTTGTAATAACTCTGATAACTTTATTACTGTTTAATCAATGTGTGACGTTTCTGAGGCTCTAACCTGTGTGTGTGAGTGTGGTGTGAGTTTATTGTGGGGTCGATGGCTGTGTTATATATATTATGTGCAAGAGCAGGTATGTTACTAATGGAAAATGGACCGTGAGCGCCTAGATCTCCGACCCCGGATCTGGGGGCGTCACAGAGGTTAAGAAGAGAGTGGTTAAAAAGAAACAAAACAGGAATGGCAAATTAGGGATTAACAAGGACAACAATTATGCTTATGTGCCAAATGCCCCTAGGAAAGTTTGTCAAAATTGTTTTAGCACTAATCATTTAACTCATGCATGCAAGAAACCATCTGGTAGTGTTGCTAAACCATTCTATGATTGCTCTGTGCCTTTAAGACATAGAGACTCTCCTTTCTGTGATAAATTTGATTGTGTGCCATGTAACATGAATGTAATGACTAGTTGCTTTAACTTGAGAAGACAATTCATGGAGGGTTGCATCAGTCACAATGTTCACACACACTACACAAGAACAAAGTCTTCAAGTCCTCCTAAAGTTAGGAAGGTGCCTCTGTCACCTAAGTCTAAGAACCCTGATTCTAAGACTTCTAACAGTGACAAGAAGACTAACATCAAGAAAATTGATAAGCATGCTGTTTATGATAAGACTGTTGCTAAGCCACATGGACCCAAACTTGTTTGGGTACCAAAGGAGAAGTAATACCTTTGTGTTTGCAGGGCAAAGAAAGTGAAAGAAAGGTCATGTGGATTTTGGACAGTGGATGCTCAAACCATATGACTGGTGATATGGCCCTGCTATCACAGTACGAGGAGAAGGCTGTCCCAATGGTTGCTTTTGGAGATGACAGCATTGGCAACACACTGGGATATGGCAAGTTGGAAATTGGAAATGTCATCATTGAAAATGTAGCACTGGTCAAGGGACTCAAGCACAATCTACTGAGTGTTGGTCAATTTACTGACAGAGGCTTCAAAGTGAATTTTGACAAAGATGAATGTTTGATCACCCACAAAAAGACTGGTGACTTTGCTCTATCTGGAGTAAGGAAAGGAAGCCTGTTTGTAGCCAATATGAACTCTGCAAACAAAGACAAAATCTGTTGCTTTTACTCAAAGGCATCAAATGAAGATAGTTGGCTGTGGCATAAGAAGCTATCACACTTGAACTTCAAAGGCATTAATTCTCTAGTCAAAAGAGAGTTAGTAAGAGGCATGCCCACACTTGAATTCTGTCAAGAAGGAGTGTGTGAGGCTTGTCAAAAGGGAAAAATGAAAAGATCAAGCCACAAGTCAAAGACAGTGACATCAATAACCAAGCCCCTACAACTAATTCATATGGACTTGTTTGGGCCTGTCAATATTATGTCACTAGGAAGGAAAAAGTATGCTCTGGTGATGATTGATGATTTCACAAGGTATACATGGGTAGATTTTCTGACATCAAAAGATGAGGCTCCCCAAGTAATCATTGAGCATATAAAGAAAATTGACAAGGAAGCAAAGGCCAACAATGCAAGTGTGATTGCATTAAGGAGTGATAATGGAACAGAGTTCAGAAATGCCATGCTTGAAGCATTTTGCAAAGAAAATGGTATTTCTCAACAATTCTCAGCTCCAAGGACTCCACAACAAAATGGAGTTGTTGAAAGAAAGAATAGAACTCTGATTGAGGCTGCTACAACAATGTTACTTGATGCAAAGATGCCTACATGTTTTTGGGCTGAGGCTGTGAGCACTGCATGCTATATCCAAAACAGAACCCTCATCAACAAAAACACTGGAAAGACACCTTACAACTTGATGACTGGAAAGAAGCCCACCCTAAAGTATGTTCATACTTTTGGAAGCAAATGCTTTGTGTTAAAAGACAACTCAGAATATGTTGGAAAGTTTGATGCAAAAGCATTTGAAGGAATTTTTCTTGGCTACTCTATGGAAAGAATTGCATACAAAGTTTATGTCATCACTCAAAAAAAGTTATGGAAAGCACAGATGTGACATTTGATTACAGCAAACTACCTGGATTAGAAGAAGCTAATGATGAAGATAAAGATCCTTTGAAGTTTGACAATCTAGATGATTCTGATGAGGAGATTGAAACTGAATTTGAGCCCACAATTCAACAAACTCAAGTGAATGAAGAACCTGTGTCAACCAACAATGAAGAAACAAGCTTCCAAGACACACCTGTGATTAGTGGAAACTTCTCAGGGGGAGGAAATGTAAATGATCATGATCTGGATGATGAAGCAACATCAAGGCTGAGAAATCAATCTGAACATACAAGGAAATGGGATAGATCACATACTGCAGATCAGATAATTGGAGATCCAAATACAGGAGTGAGGACAAGGAGAGCAACTCTAAATGAATGACTCTATGGTTGCTTTCTATCCCAAGTTGAGCCTAAGAAACTTGAAGATGCATTGTTGGATCCTGATTGGATAGTTGCTATGCAAGAGAAGCTAAACCAATTTGAAAGAAGCAAAGTATGGGAACTTGTGCCTGCACCAAAGGATAGAACCATTGTTGGAACAAAATGGGTTCTAAGGAATAAGATGGCTGAAAATGGTGTAGTCATAAGAAACAAAGCTAGGTTGGTTGCAAAAGGATACTCTCAACAGGAGGGCATTGACTATAATGAGACTTTTGCCCCTGTTGCCAGACTAGAGGCCATCAGAATTTTCTTGGCATTTGCTGCACATTCTAATTTCAAGGTCTATCAAATGGATGTCAAGAGTGCATTTCTGAATGGGGAGTTGGAAGAAGAAGTATATGTGCAACAGCCACCTGGCTTTGAGGATCCACAATTCCCTCACTTTGTCTACAGATTGCTTAAAGCATTGTATGGACTTAAGCAAGCTCCTAGGGCATAGTATGACACATTGTCACAATTTCTACTTGAGAATCAATTCACTAGAGGCACACTAGACAAGACACTGTTTTACAAGAAACATGGTGATGATATTATCTTAGTTCAAATATATGTGGATGATATCATATTTGGCTCTACAAATGAGAAGCTGTGTGAGAAATTCTCCAAGCTCATGCAGAGCAGATATGAGATGAGTATGATGGGAGACTTATCATTCTTTCTTGGGCTGCAAGTGAGTCAAAGGAAGGATGGCATCTTTATAAGTCAAACCAAATACATCAAGGATCTATTGAAGAAATTTGACTTAGAAGAATGCTCACCTGCAAAGACACCCATGGCCACTGCTACCAAGTTAGATGAAGATGGAAAGGGCAAGAAGGTAGATATCTCAATCTATAGAGGCATGGTTGGTTCTCTACTCTACCTCACTGCTAGTAGGCCAGACATCATGTTTGCAACATGCTTGTGTGCAAGGTTTCAATCAAATCCAAAGGAATCACATATGATAGCAATAAAGAGGATTTTCAGATATCTGAAGGGCACACCAAACTTGGGGTTATGGTATCCTAAGGACACAGGGTTCAATCTGGTTGGTTATTCTGATGCTGATTATGCTGGATGCAGAGTGGATAGGAAAAGCACCTCGGGTAGCTGCCAGTTTCTTGGACAAAGGTTAGTCTCTTGGTACAGCAAGAAACAACAATCTGTGACAACTTCCACAGCTGAAGCTGAGTACATAGCTGCTGGAAGTTGCTGTGCTCAAGTGCTTTGGATCAGAAACCAACTTAGAGATTATGGACTTGTGTTGGAAAGAATTCCAATCATGTGTGACAACACAAGTGCAATCTCTATAGTTTCCAATCCTGTCAATCATTCTAGGACAAAGCACATTGACATCAGATATCACTTCATAAGGGAGCATGCAACTAATGGAACCATTGAGTTACATTATGTTCCCACAGAGAAATAACTAGCTGACATATTCACTAAGCCATTAGATGAAGCCACCTTCACAAGGTTGGTTAGTGAGATTGGAATGCTGAATTCTTCAAATTCTGGCTGAGTGAATATATCAACTAGATTGTTGCAGCAGTAAATACTTACTTTATCAAATGCTCAATATTTTTAAAGTAAGTATTGGCTGGATTATGATTTATAAATATTCCACAATGCTGCATATGTTGAAAATCATACATCTTTAGCTTGAAATTTCTGAGAAATTTTGAGAGTATAACTATTTAATTTAGTAGAATATTCTTCAGTGAATATTTCTGGTAAATTTTAAAAGATAGTGAAAATTGAATTTTATGAGTGAAAAGTATAGTTCGATAAGTCAGACTTCTCGAATGGTTCATTGTTTTGTCATGACTCGAGTTCTCGAATAGGCCTATCAAGAACCCTCCTGAGTTCTCGAATAGTGTCGTTTGAGAAATCGAATAGCACACTTTGAGTTCTCGAATAGAGTATTTTAGTTCTCTAATGATGGAGTTCTCGAATACTGTATTTGAGTTATCGAATCATTTGAAAAGGCTGATTTCTCGCTGACACTTAATCGCTTTTTGGATTTATATTCAAAATTTCATTTCGCTCATAAAAACATATTTTATTTAGCTTAGAATTATTTTCTGAGTTAAATAACTGCCAGCTGTGAGTTACAAACTGCTTGAGATATCGAATAAGCCTTTCTTGACTTATCGAATAGTTGTTTTATACTTCTCGAATGACTGACTTGTCGATACAAAACTTATATCTAATCGACAACTCAAGTCACTCACATATATACAATTCCACAACTGTTCAAATCATTTCATTCGATTTCTCAGGCAGCTAAAGTTCCAAAACCTCTGTAAACCCTAACGTCAAAATCTAAATTTCTTCTTCAACCTTCATTCTCTTCTCATCTCTCTGTGTAACAATGGCAAATACCCAACTCACAATTCCTACCCACACCAATTTCATAGCAATAACCAACGATGTTGAAGCACCCAATGCAAACTTTAAGTGCTTCGTTCGATGGATGGCTGAATCATACATCAAGGATGCACTCTCAGCCAACCCAACTCTGTATCTAGATTTACTAGAACAGTTTTGGAGAACTGCTACTGTGGAGGTCGTGGCCCTAGAGAATGCAATAACTTCATATGTAATCTATTGCAAGATTCAGGACAAGGAAATCACCATCACTACTGAAAATATGAATCAAGCACTGGGGTTACAACAAGGAGTGTATGACAGTCAAGCAACTGATCAGGAATTGGAAGATTTCTTTGATTTTATCAACTACTCAGATAGAATCAAGCTTGGAAATTTGAATAGGAAGTACTTGAGGAAGGAATGGAGCTATGTCTTTGCCACTCTTCTTCAAGTCTTCACAGCAAGGAAGTCCAGCTTTGATCAAATCAGCACACCTGTTCAACAAATAGGATATGCTCTAGCATATGGGAGAAAGATTGATGTTGGTTTGATCATAATGCAAGAATTGTATGGGAGACTTGGTAAGAACTCAGCCAAGAGAGGTAATGAAATTTTCTTCCCCCGCTTTATTCAATCTGTACTTAATTTCATAGATGTTAAATTGATTGAATTGCCTGGGTTAGACAAAAATAGAATAGGCTATCCGAAATCCATGACCAAACTCATTTTTGGTAGCTTGGAGACTAGGAATGATGTGGATGTAAGGCTCAAAATAACTCCCCTTATGGAGAGTTTATTTAGGACTTACCCCCACAACATGCCAATATGTGCCTCAAAATCTGAGTTAGCTAGGCCCAAGCATGTAGAGCAAAATGCTAACCCAGGGCCTGCTAACCAACCCTCTCAGCCAAACACTTTACCAAACACAGAGACAACTGCATCATCCTCTCAAAAGGGTGATGTTAGTAAAAAGAAGAGAAAACAGGTTGCTTCTGAACCTCTAAAAATCTTAACTGAAGCAGCCTTGGCTGTAGAATTAGGCATAGCAAGTGAGGAACCTGAGTCACCCTTACTAAGGCCAAAGAAGAAGAAGAAGAAGTCTAAAACCACCTCTTCAGTCACCCAAATGGCTGAAGTTGTAAAATCAGGGGCAAACAGCTCACTAGATGTATCCTCTCAACAGGGTGCATCTATAGAATCAAGCATCCTCCCCAATGCACCTACTTGTACAGAGTCAGCACATGGGAGTGATAAGGCTGGCACAACAATGAGTGGAGAGCACATCACAATTGAAACTCCCTCTATCTCTCAGGGGGAGTTGCCAAAATCTAATCTACAACACACTTCTCTTCCAGAATCTACCACTCATATTTCTTTGGAGCCTGCAACTCAAGCAATTGAGGAGCAAGGCATTGATCATCAAGAATTCTTTTCTCTTGATGAGCCAATGGATTCAAGTGACTTGGTGCATGACACCTTGTTCACCACCCAGGTACCACATTTAGATGGTCAGGGAATGCATGCTGGGGCATCTCCTAATGACACCATCACAAACACAGAGGATTCACTAGTTTTAACTAGAGACTCTGTGCCTGTGTCAACTACTGTTGTAACTCATCCCACTTCTGTGGAGACAACAGTAGCAGAGTCTTTTCATCCGGTTACAGAAGTTGCATCTGTAACTGAGGAGTCTAGCTTGCCTAGCTCTAGCTCTCACTTTTTGTCCCAATGGCTGAAGCCTGTGCAACATGACAGTGCTTCAGGATCAGGGTCTGTTCCACCACAAATGTCCATTGAAGCTCTCCAAAGCTATGTTGTGGATCAGATTCCTGAGTTTGTCAAAATAGCCCAGAACCTTGTCACCTCCAACATCTCAAATCCAGATTATGAAGCCATTCTACTATGCCATAGGGATGATGTGGAGATGCAGAAGGCCAAGATTATTGATGATGCTGAGAGAGATGGCAATGTAGATGCCTGGATGCAAGGAAAGTATGATGTAACTCTCAGTGAAGCACTTCAATATCTTAGAGAGGAATACATCACTTCACTGGGTTCAAATGCAAAATCCCTGTCCCCTAGTGAAGTGTATGAAGCTGTCAATGATTCCTACAAGGGTTTCCTCAAGGCTGCACACTATCTTGGCAAGGGAGTCAAAACTGAAGTCAACAAGGTGAGTGACAAGACAGCCACTTCAGTAGAAGAGATCAAGAGGGCCTTCGATGCCAAATTTCCTCAACTAGACAGTGTGGTCAAAGATATCAGACACTGCAACACCACCTGCACCAAGATGGATAATAGTCTAGCTCTCCTTAAAGATACAGTCACAGGTCTAGGAAGCAAATTTCAAATTCTATCTGATTAGACTACAGATGCCAATGCCATGCTTAGGACACTCTTTGCAAATCAATATGGAGACAAGCTGGTAACTGAGGTTCCTGTGCATGAGCTGTCTAGATTTGAAGTGCAGAGACTTAAAGAACAATCCCTTTCTGGCTTCAAATCTAATACATTATTCAGTAAGGTAGATGCACTTGAAAAGGAGGTAGCTACTCTCACTCAGTCCAATGCTCATCTTACAGACAAGGTACAAACTCTAACTGAGAAGTTGAACACTCAAGCCACCACCACAGCTGATGTTCTTCTGCATCAACAATCAATGTTGTCTGCAATGATGAAGCACATGGGTCTCCCTCTACCTGAAGAATCTTCAACCCCAAAGGTCAATACTACAGCCTCTGTGCCTGACAACAAGCCTAAGGGGGAGAAGAGGACATCAAGGAACTCAAATACAAAGGGGGAGAAACCACCAGTAAAGGGCATCAAGATCACTGAAGGTGCTCATCAAAGAACTTCAAAATCTCTAATTCATGTGCCTGGCAAAGGAAAAGACAAAGTTGATGAGCCTCCTACTTCTCTGCCAGTTGTCACTCTACCAACTGTGCACATCACTACTTCCAGTGGTCAAAAGCAAACTATCACAACCACAGTGGTTGCAGGGAGTATGCCATCTGATAAACCTTCACTCTCCATATCTAAAAGTGCCAAGCCTGTAGAAGTGAAGGTGGTCACTGAGGCCAAGCTACAAGAAATTGCAAACTCAAATGTTTATCATGATGATGCATTCTTGGAGTTTCTGAAAGTCTCAAAAGAATAGGCTGGTGACACTCAATTGTATCTAAGGAGCTTGAAGGATCAGATCGATTACTTCACTGTGGTACCTAGAAAAGTTGATAGCTCATGGCTCAAGGAAGTAATGATGGTAGCAAAATACAGAATCTGGCATCTAACCTACAAAACTATACATGCCTTGAAACATTCAGAGATAGATGCACTGATAGAGCTCATAGAGAAGAGGAATGTAAATGAAAACAATAAGAGTCTGTATGATGACTTGAGGAATGGCCAACCTTCAAGGCTTCCAGAAGTGATTAAGAAACCATGGACCATCATCTATCAGTCTGGCACCAGAATTGAAGAGATTAAACAATTGGTCATTCCCAATGATCTCACTTCTCAAAATCACAGACTCATTATTGCCATCATTGATCTACTACAAAAGAAAAAGGGGACAAGTACTGCTGAAGAGATAGAGGCACTGCACATTCTCAGATCATACATTGCAACTGGTGTAATTCCAGAAATGGCCAAGCCAAGGAGAAATAAGGATGATGAAGATGAAGACAAGAGTGATGGGAGAAGAAGTCATCACAGGAGTGATAAGGGGGATGAGGATAAGAAGAAGAAGAAAGACAGCAAGGATAAGAAGGATGATGACCAAGGCAAAGTCTATGAGAGGAAGAATGGAAAACAGCAAGCCTTAGGCATTGCTAGCAGTAATCTCACCACAACACAAGACTCTAAGTCTAGGGTGAATGCTGTTAGTAATGACCTACCAAAATCTAATCCCATGGCTTCTGCAACTGTTTTACCACCTCAAGAAGAGAAGAAGATTCAAGTCAAGAAACCATCTGTACATTTCAAAAAGCATACTGCTAATGGAATACTGCAATGGTCCACAAACAAAGGTCACATGCTACTGCCAGGCAACCATGTCAAAAGGATCAAATTCAAACAAGCTGCAAGGAAACCAAAGCTATCAAAGTCAAGGACTCTGACAATCTATCCAGGCTTAAAACTCCAACCACTAGATGAAGATTTTGATGAAGACCAACTGCAATTCTTGCAAGCTCAAAGAATCTATCATGTTGCCATTGTTGATAACTGCCTTGAGATCAAATATACTGATGGAAGGGAGGAGAAATTCAAACAAGGAGGATGTCAACACTGGGGCAAACTACATGACATAGAAAGAATCATTGCATTGTTGAGCTCAGAAGATAAAGTGGAAAGGGTATGGAAGCTGGAGCTAATTGATTTTGTGAAGATGAAGAGAGATCATAAGGAGAAAATCAGAAAAGAGTGTCTTGAGAAATGGCTAGCAAGGGAGAGAGAAATTGAGAGACTGGAGATTGAAGCAGAAAAGCTAAGGGCAAAGGGATTGTGTAGAGTTCAGTTTAACCCCTATGTGGTGAAGTATAGGAGGAGAAATGGGGATCAGGTCCACATCAGAATGAATCTACTCAACCACTATCCTGCAAACATTCTGAAACCAGTACTTAAAGATTTCAAAGACTCAATTTTGCTTGAAGAATTGGATGCTATGACAGAAATAATAAAAGCTATGGATGAGAATACAAGGAAGGAGAAAGAAAGAAGACAGAAGGCATATGATGATTTGCAAGCCAAAGCAATGGAAAGGGAAACAAATGACAATGGCTAGTACTTCATCATAGGCTGTAAGATTACTCACCCTGTAGTTTTATCCACATTGCTAATCAAAATTCATACATGTACTGTCAAGTTTTATCTTTATGTATGTTAGGCTTGTTATCAGACATGAAATTGTGACTAAGGGTCTTACTCACAATTTGGAGGAGATTGTTAGTCACAGAGGCATGCCTGAATACATCTAATAACAAGCCTAAGTATGTGTAATGCTATGCATTACCTACATGACCTCTTAACTGAGGGAACCTCTAGTTGTATAGTTTCTATTTGTTCTGTACTTGTAATAGGCATCAAATCCTAGTTGTGTAAATGTACTTATAAAGTCAAGAATAATGCTTGAAAGAAGTTCCAAGGTTCATGCCTCAAGCAAGGAGATAAAGACTGCCAAATAATCACAGTTGGGATTTGAAGAAATGAAGAATTTGCCTAAGTACCAATTCGAGAAGTACATTTGTCTATTCGAGAAGTCTAGCATTTGAGAAGTCAGAGATTCGATATCTCAGAAGACACTATTCGATATCTCTGAATACACTGTTCGATATCTCATTCGATATCTCAGAGATTCGATATGTCTATTACTCTATTCGAGAACTCATGGAGTCAACAAGTCAAAGCATCATTCGAGTTCTCTAAGAGTCAACAAGTCAATGATCTATTCGATATCTCAAAGACTAAAGAAGCTATTCGACATCTCAGGGATTCGATATGTCAAAATACTCTATTCGATATCTCAAGGAGTCCTAGAGAAAAGAGCTATTCGAGAAGTAATTCGATATGTCAATATAACACTATTCGAGAACTTAGAGTTATCGATTAAGTCAATTCGAGTTCTCGAATTAATCACTTAACCACTTCTCGAATACATTCTTGGAGACAAAATACTGAAGAATTGTACAAGTCAGAAACCTGCAACAAGCCAAGACGCTTTATTTGACTATGTACTATAAAGCAGATTGGAAAGCCTACAAAGAAGCTTGGAGAGATAAGACAAAGGGACAAGGAGCTAAAGAAGTGGATCTGAACAGGCTTTGCAAAGTCAAATCTGTAGCTGTTTGGACTCTTACTCAAATGATATAGACATACTGAAAAGCAGTTTTTTTTACCTACCTTATTTGTAGTAAGTAGGTGTATCCATGTCTATAAGGATACAGCCTCACTTCCTTAGAAGATAAGTTTTTCAAGATACATTACAAGAAATATCTCTCTAAGAAAAACGAAGCTGAGAATACTACCATTTGTATTCACAGATTGTAGCAGAATCTTTATCTAATAAAATATTAGATTAAAGTGATATTGTGTTATGTTTGTCTTTGTTATCTGCACTTACATATCTCACACAC
Source organism: Saposhnikovia divaricata (assembly GCA_036435485.1). Taxonomy (NCBI): domain Eukaryota; kingdom Viridiplantae; phylum Streptophyta; class Magnoliopsida; order Apiales; family Apiaceae; genus Saposhnikovia; species Saposhnikovia divaricata. Next base: position 55,928,504 of record CM071597.1, on the reverse strand, counting down.
TAAACACATATCTTGTTGCAAAGATTCAAGAACAAAGAAAAGTTCAAGAATCCATTCACCCCCCCTCTGTATTCTTTTACTGTATTCAATACTCAACAGTTGGTGCATGTAATGTGTGATATTTGTGATGTTAAAAGGCTACTAATATTCTCTAATTACACTTGTAAGGCTTGTGTGGTATGTTAGAAAAGAGTGATGTGGAGCCTTGTTGTCTCATTCTTGTACACACACCTCATCACTTCCTTTTTCTTTTATTTTCTCAATTTCTTTTCCACCAAATCCTAATAATAATAAACCCTAAATGTTCATGTAGGGTTTCTCATCTCGTTAGGTAATTAATCCGTAATTTGTTTCGCGTTCGCTTGATCTCTTAATCTTGTTATAAAGTTCTAGCGATTTCTAGAACGCTCGTTATTTTAACTCAAAGGTTTTAACTCTAAATTCTCAAATCATATTTAATAAAAATATATTCCTTGAATAATTCACTTATCTAGATCGCATTGATATGCTCTTCACAACTCGGTCAATTTTCCATAAAAATAAAGTTTGGATTTTCTGAAATCCGATCGCGTTTACATACACTTATTTGCTTCGTAGATTGCTAATATAACTTCGAAATATCCGTATCTCGTTCCGTACCTATGGTAACGTGAAAAATTTCTCGAGTCTCGAAATCACTATTCATCCATGCAACACACTATTCATTCATAAAATAAAGATATTCTTAAATACAAAAATTCTGGGTTATTACAAAGATCACTATAATTTGTTTTCGGACGATTATACGATAGACAACCTTAACTTTCCTAGAAATTCATTATCAGTGACCATAGAAATCAAGATAAGTTAAGTAAGTACTTAGATTTTTTGATAAACACCTACAATTTGTAAACAAATAATATCAGAACATGTTTTACTTTTGTACATGAACAAATTACACAAGTAATATCGTCAAGTTTTGCTTTTGCACATGAACAAATTACACATGAATTTTGACCAATCCAATTAATGTGACCCGATCCAACCCTTTTCTCGACCGGTAAAATCAATAAAAAAATCATATACGTTGTTCCATTATATTGTGTTGGATTAAATTAATATTCTAATTAAACAATTTTTTACACTATTACTAATTATGTACGTTATTAGAAGGTATCGACTTTTAAGAACGCTATTTAGTTATATTTATTATTTTATCCTTTTTTAAAGAAATCATAATTTTTATCTTAAAATTATGTTCATATTGTAATTGCTACTTTAAAAAAAATTACAGGTCGCGCGAAGTGGTTATCAAATAATCCCTAAGAAAGAAAATAAGAATGTCGGCTGCGTATAATGCAAGGCCCTCATCATACTATCGATAATTAATATACATTCATAAAATGTTAATTTTAGTTATACATTCTATGCATCTCAACCTGAATTCATGGGAGACACCCCGATGCAGTCGCTAGACTAAAAGTTGGAGAACCCTTGCTTAGCACGTGTGTCAGATGTTGTTCGGATTTTGCCTGGCCTAGTGTATGGGTTTTAGCTTGCTTCCTAGCCTAGTGTATGGGTTTTAGCTTGCTTCCTAATATTAGTTATGTTTTGTTATCATGGTATCTTAGTTTTTCATGCTGGTTGTAGTAGATTGTGGTTAGGTGATGCCTCTGTAAACCTCGTCTGAATAGGAGGTGAAGTAATATTGTATTATTTTCCAAATCAATACAATATCTGGCTTATATATAAATAAAAAAAAAGAACAGATTTTGTAAATAATTATTTTACTATTTAAAATGAGGTGTGGTTTAACTGGAACATAATTTGTTATCATTGTTGGCTGACTTTCTGTTTAATACTTAAAACATTACAACTTAATTGCAGTTTTACTGTATATATAAAAACACAAGACATTACATTTTTTATAATACGTGATGCACAATTTTTAATTTACCATATAAATTTCAAATAATTAATTATCATTAATAATATCATCAAATACGCGACTTTTAAAAATTTTATCTTACCGCGCAAAGCGCGGCTTTGTTACCTAATTAGATATAGGGTTAAATATCTTGTTGGTCACTGAAGTCAGCCTAATGTATCAAGATGGTCACTGAACTCAAATTTGACTCAAACAGGTCACTTACTCGTATCAATTGTACACTCCGTTAAGTTGTCATAACGGAATCATGCTGACTGGTGAGTGACGTGGAAAATCATGCTGACGTGGAAAATCATGCTGACGTGGAAATTGTGGAAAAAAAATTTAAGACTCATTACGTATTTACTGTTGATTTTATATGTAAAACGTACTTTGGCAAAAATGTTTATACTGGATAATTTACTATAACAGGAATTAAACAGAGAGATAATTTAACAAAAAAATCATGTTATAGCAGCATAACATCTAATGTGTACAAAACATAAAACTGCTAACATAATTAACATAACATGATTTCCTGGAGACTATTAGTCTGCTAATAATACTATAAGTCTGCTAAAGTCTGCTAATAATACTTAGTCTGCTAATGATTTCCTGGAGCTGTCTTCAACTCAGATGCTTGAGATGATGTATTCTTAGTCCTCCATGGTGTACAAGCTTTTCTCTTTGGCTTGTATGTCCTTTTTGGCTTATCTGTTGTTGCAGGCCTCGTTGGTGCAGTTGTTTTCGACTTCCCCTTTTCTTTACTGGATTCCACATGAGAAGTTGGATCTGGACACTTGTTCTTTCTGTGTCCAGTACCACCACATACACTGCAATGCATGATTCTTGCTGAGGTGAGCCTTAGAATTTCCGAAGCTTGTTGTATTGGTTGGCTGACTCTAATCCTGTTACCTCCCTCCCATTCTTCCCGTCTTCGAAGCTTTTTTGGACGACCTCTCAATTTCTTAGGAATATCAGGTGGCAACAACGGATCAGTGGTATGAAATTCCCAAAACTCCTCTCCTTTTATGGCCTCCAGAGGTTGACTATAAGACTGCAAGTACCTATCTCTTTTAAAAAAATCAGAAACAAAGTTCATTGGTTGTTGCCTGCTATCATGTATGGCTGCTATAGCATGTGGACAAGGTATTCCGGTTAATTGGAATACTCGACAATCACATGTTTTGTTAACCAAGTCCACTGTAACAACCCTCACACCTTGTTTAACCTGGACAAGAACAGTCAATACTTATATAACAGTCAAAACTAATACTTATATAACATTCAATTCAATCATACTTACAGCATAACTCCTAGCTCCATCCCATGTGGCATTCCAATTCCTCGCTTCAGTCACATAAAAATCAAGTTTCTTTTTAATGTTTGGACAAAGAATCTGATCACTGCTAAGCATTGCTTCCCTTTTTTTTTAATTCTAGTCATGAGCTTAAATGTAATCTCTTGTATCATTATCACTATCACCACAGTAATCAACCAATTGCTCCTTATCACTTTTTTCATTTTCAGTATCAATCGTTTCAGAAGCAAAATCAAAATAATGGTCTACATAGAGATCTATCCTACCATAGGGCTTTGACACATGAACTACCTCTCTAACAGACTCATCATCATACATAATCGTCATCCCATCAGTAAAAGTGTGACCATTTGTTTTAAAATAAACAAGAGACGAAGAATCGTATCCAAACTCCTTACCAAAATCATCCAAATCGCGAAAGGAGAACACATCCGTGTCAAGGTTGATCATATCCACCTTCCCGCCTCTATAACTCGGTTTCAAACAGTCCAAAAGACCATGATGATGTACGTAAACATCTATCCTTGTTGACATCCTGTAAAATCGAAAAAACTCGGTTACAATCGTTATATATAACACACAATCGATATATACATATACGATCAATTAAAGTGTTCATTCATACCTTACTAACTGAGAGATGCAGTCGAATAGCTTCGAAATGAATCGCCACTTTTGGATTTCAGACTTAGGGTTCCAGTTCCCCCAATTCAATTACAGCGATACGATACCAAATGTCTTATTTAGAAAAGACAAGGTTTAGTTTTTAATACTCTAATTAGCTTTTACTAATTTAAACCAAGGTTTAGTTTAACTTAAGTTAAGTAACTATAGTTACACAAACGTCTGTTAGCCACGTAGATGCCATGTCATCAAATCCGTCAAAAAAATTAAGACAACTTAACGGAGTGTACAATTGATACGAGTAAGTGACCTGTTTGAGTCAAATTTGAGTTCAGTGACCATCTTGATACATTAGGCTGACTTCAGTGACCAACAAGATATTTAACCCATTAGATATATAATAGATGAAGCATTTGGATTATTACACAATTGCCTAATTTATCTATATTAGGGGTGTGCACAGGTCGGTTCGGTTCGGTTTTTATCTATTAATCATAATCAAACTGTTTAGAACGGTTTTTCTCCGATTCGATTATTCGTTTGTCGGTTCAATTTTTTTTATTTTTTTATTTTCTATCTAACTAAAAAATATTGCATAAATTAAATAATAATAATATATTTTTATAGGCTAAACTTCATTAAATGAATATAGAGAATACGTGAGAAAATCAGGCACATTGGAGTAGAAATTATTATAACAATCACAAACTTTACCAACACTAGACAATGACATATAATAAGTATAAACAAAACAACATACTAAACAAGAATATGTTTTAAGATATTATAACATTAAAAAAAATTGGAATTTACAATAACATTGTTTTTTTATCATAAAATTATAAGTAAGTTTACATTTAAATTTTGAACTAAAGACTACAATATTAGTGTAATAATTACGACATGAATATCAAAAGGATTAACAACAATTTAGGGTAAAAAGAATAAACAATAACTTTTGTTTATTATATTTATTAAATCTAACTATAATAGTATATATAATAAATAAAGTATTATTATATAATCATATTATGTTAATATAAATATAAATATATATAGTAAATAAGGTATTATGTCAACGTGATTTACGAAATTTTTTATTTAGTTTCTAGTTTAAGAGTGGTTTACTCTATTAGAAACCACTCTTAAACTAGAAACTAAAAACTAAATAAAAAATTTCGTAATTCACTTCGAAATATAACACATATCCTATGCAAATTGATCGTTAGGAGATAGAGAAAAATATAATGAAGTCGGATTTTAAAAAAAACTCATCGATTGATGGAAAAAATTAAATTAAAAACGAAGGAGATTAGTTATGATTGTATATGCGAGGGTGTACTGGATTTGTGTGTAGTGCCCCTAGCGGGGCAATTAGATTACATAAATCTAAGGATCAAGATTAATTTCTAGTTTCAACTTTAATTTTAGTTTTATTTGATCGCTAACCCCTCTCTCTCTCTCTCTCTCTCTCTCTCTCTCTCTCTCTCTCTCTCTCTCTATATATATATATATATATATATATATATATATATATATATATAAATGTTCCTAAAGTTAATTTTAGGAGAATTTCCTAAAACTAACTTTTAAAATCATGTGATTTTAAATATTTGTTACCTTTTATTTATAACGGCACCGCAGGGGCATTAATGATTTTAGGTGATGTGTCTTGACTTCATTGGTTAACTTTATGAAATTCTGCTACAGTTAACTATAGGATCATTAAGCCCATATATATATATATATATATATATATATATATATATATATATATATAATATAAACGGTTCGGTTATTGGGAAAAAACCGTAACCGTTAACAAACCGTTCCGTCGGTTCGGTTCGGTTACGGTTTTCTTCGGTTCTTGTCGATTTTAGTTTTTACGATACGGTTTTTCTGTCCGATTTCAGTTTTCTTGTTTTTTTTGCTCACCCCTAATCCACACGAAACAAAAAGGAAGGTATATGAAATTGGATGAAAGCGAATAAAACCCGTTATTTTTTTTTTGAAACAAATCGTACTTGCATTACTTGGAAATTATCACTTTCGAGTACATGATTAATAAATGCAGGAGACAGACCACTCTCCATAGCCTGACATAGAAATTGTGCAGCATTTGCAAGCAAAGAACTATACGATTCGCAGACCGATAATCGAACTACTAGCCTTGATCAATGTGCTTTAGTGATTTTGTCCAAGAAATGGCTTCTCGAAGGCTAATGGCTTCAACTTCTCGTGGTTGCCAATTACCTTCTATCTGACAACAGCTCACTCCAACCTGATCTTCCCTCCAAACCAGGAGCAAAGTCCGAACTGCAGCCAACACACCAAACAAGATAGCAAACAGAAAACACAACCAAAACATAAATCCCAAAAATTGGGGATAAATCAACAACCCCCAAAAATTGGGGACAATCAACAACCCAAAAAGATGGTACGACAAAAGAGATCTCACCCAAAAAGGATTGGATCTCGATTTTATTAAAAAAATTAAAAAATAGAAATTAACGATTCAGAAATGGAGGAAACGGGATGAGAGGATGGGTGGGATGGATGTGGGTTTGATGGAATTTAATTGGTCTTAATCAAAATATCCATAAATCACGTTGGTATTTATGTTTGGGTATTAAGATATTTTAATATTCTTTTATATAAATTTATATATGATACGTATTTGAGAGTTGAGTATTGATACATAATATGCATTTGTCATTTGGGTATTACATATATGATACCCAACTCACAAATGGGTATCATAAAAAATAATTTTTTTTGAGATAGGCATTTGTGAAATGGGTATATTATACAAATGGGATACCTAATTCACAAATGTATATCCCAGTCGTTAAAGATAACCAACACACTCGATAATTGTTATTTTTGTTAATTTAAATTAAAAAATGTTATTTTTAATATTTTTTGCTATGAAATTATTCATTGATTTAAGGATATTGTCAAGAAATAGGTAACAAAATTAGTGTAAAAGCCCTGATTTTTTTTCTTTTAAAACTATTTTTTTTTCATAATAAAATATCATTTTTTGATGTGAAAGATGTTAGAAAATCAAACAAAATTATTAAAAAAGTTTCTCAAATACCAAATATTTTATCAATATTGATTAACAATTTAGTTAGAAATATAAATCTTACATATAATTATATAAATGAATTTATCTAATGTGTGTCGAAGGACACACAATAAGAATTTAATTGACATTTTTAAATTAATTTATTTTCATTAATACTAATGAATGCATAAACAAAAATCTCAATCAATTAAAATTTTTCAACTCAAACAAAAATATCCTATATAAATTTTATCAAATAACACTCCTCAATTTATTTTTATTTTTTTTTGAAAAACTCCTCAATTTATTTAATTCCGGAACATTACACTTTTGCTAGTATTATCTTGCTACTCTCCTCTGTGCGTTTTTATCGATATTTCGACCAAAATGAATTTGGACAGTTGGAAGTAAATTAGTATTCAAAAATTACTCCGAAAAATGTGATAAAAATTATATGACATAATAAAACTTTTTTTTTATTGACATAATTGATATGAATGTAAGGAAGTCCACACTATTAACGAATTTGAATACCTTACATTTTCATATTCATATATACTAGCCTATAACCCGTACAAAGCACGGGTTATTATATATTGTTATTATGAATTAATATATTAATTATTTGATTTAATATAAAATTTTGATTTATTTTGATTTATTTTATTATTAAATTTAAATTTACAAATGTTCCATACTTGATTTCATGGCATAAATAAATATCATTAATTTAATATTATTTTTAAATTTATTGTTAAATATCTTAAGAACTCAGTAGATATTTTTAAAAAATTATTTAGTGTAATCTAAAATCGTAGAAGAAAGAATCGTAGAAAGAAGTGTATACGGGCGATGATTCTAATGGGGATATAATTGGAAACATTTTTAATCCTATAAAACATGTGATTTTTTATTTTAACAAATTATATAAAACTTAACTGAATTTGGAATTTTTAACACTTTTTTTATTTTTTTTTAAAAAACTTGTTGTACCTTATTGGTAAATTTTGCTGTTTATAATAAATAAATTAATATTTTTAACATAATCTTTTTTAATTTGTTATTTTTAGGAAGGTTTTAACCATTTTTTTGGAAGACGTTAAGCAACAAACCAACCAACCAACTAACCAAATATACCTTGTTTTGCTTATAATAGTAAAACGTGTGGTTTTTTTTAATAAATTATATATAACTTAACTGAATTTGAAATTTTTAACAAGTTTTTTAAATTTTTTTAAAATGTACTTTTGTGCCTTATTGGTAAATTTTGTTGTTTATAATAAATAAATTAATATTTTTAATAAAACTTTTTAATTTGTTATTTTTAGGAAGGTGTTAACAATATTTTTTAGAAGGTGTTGACCAACCAATTAACCAAATATACCTTGTTTTGCTTATAATAATATAGTATTATTGGTAAATTTTGTTGTTTATAATATTAAATTAATATTTTTAATATAACTTTTTAACTTGTTATTTTTAGGAAGGTGTTAACAATTTTTTTTAGAAAGTGTTAGCCAACCAACCAACTAAGTAAATATACCTTGTTTTGCTTGGCTTTCTTAAATTTAAATAATATTTTATTTATATTTTAATAGTTCTCATATATATTACTTAATATAATATTGGCATAATATATATTATTAAATAATAATCGTTTAATTATATGATATTTGATTCGAATTATGACTATATTTTGTAATAATAATATAAATATAAATGTAAGTATCATATATGATTACATTCAAATTTTTGTTGATATTATCATATTCAAATTATGATTCCATAATAATCCATAATGTAATATTTTTCTAAAATAGAATTTAATATTAATTTGTAATTGTAGGAAATTTTTATCGTTTATTATATAGTTTTAGTTTGTTTTCACTTTGTTGATTTATAATTTATTGTAAATTTGTTAATAAATATGTGATATTAAAAGATTATGTAATTGAATATTAATTGGAGTGTAATTAAAAGAGTTTGTTATTAAGTAAAATATGTGGTTTATTTTTTGTAAAATAAAATTTTATATGTATTTTAATTTATTTTTTCATTTTTGGAAGGTGTTAACAAAATTTTTGGAATGTGTTAACCGACTAACCAACCAACCATACCCTGTTTCGCTTATAATATTATAGTATAGATTTTTGTAAAATAAAATTTCATATGTATTTTAATTTGTTTTTTTTTATTTTTGAAAGGTGTTAACAAACTTTTGAAAGGTCTAAAAAAGTTGGATGTAGGTGAAGAATTTTAATTCAAATAAATCTAAAAGAATATGTAATTAAATATTAATTGGAGTGTAATTAAAAGAGTTTGTTATTAAGTAAAATATGTAGTTTATTTTTTATAAAATAAAATTTTGTATATATTTTAATTTATTTTTTCATTTTTGGAAGGTGTTAACCGATTAACCAACCAACCAATTATATCTTGTTTCGCTTATAATAATATAATATACAATATGAGTATAGTCTTATAATAATATACTCCCTCCGTCCCGACAGATTGTTTACGTTTGCTTTTTGCACGGCGACCAAGGATTATGATTAAAATAAGTGAAGTAGTGGATGTAATAGTGTATTTTATTGTTAAAATAAGTGTAGTGGGTGTAATAGTGATTTTTATTATTAAAATAAGTGAAGTAGTGGGTGTAATAGTGTAAAATATTGAAAAAGTGGAGTGAAGTAGTGGATGTAATAATGTATTTTATTATTAAAAGTTACTATTTATAGTAATGTAAAGAATTGGTGGGACGTCTCAAAAAGGAAAGGAAAGTGTAAAGAAATGGTTGGGACAGATGGAGTAGTATAGAATAAGGGAGTAGTATAGAATAGGAGTATTAGAGCATCTCCAAGAGACTCTTAAATAAGCTCTTAAGTCCAAAAATAAAGAGCATGGGAAAAAAAATGAGCTCCAAGAGATTCTTAGTGGCTCTTAAAAAGCTTAAAAGTCTCTTCTCTCTTCTCAATATTAAGAGCTACTATATGGCTCTTAACTATTTTCTACCAATAAAATATTCACTTGTACATGATTGGATTTAATTGTATGTCATAAGTAAATTTGAAATATTAATAAAATATAAGTTAGGAGTCAAGATAAGAAGCATCATTGTTGGAATTGACACAAAAATCTATGTACTAAATTACTAAGAACCATATAATTTATATTATATTTAAGAGCCAACTAAGAGATCGCAGGAGATGCTCTTACTATAAATTATATATAGCTTAAGCCTTAAGCTTAGGATAGGAGTATAGTATAGATTCTATGAAGCTTAACCCTTAAGCTTAGGATATCAAGAGGTCAACGTCTACTCTAAGTTCTGTCTACGTGGCAAACTTCACCTCGATATCCACAATTTATGCGATGTTAAATAAATACTCCACTACTTGCCCCAACACAAGTAAAAAACACAAGCAATTTATCTTTACGATTCCCAGAACCAAAAAAATTTCATTACCCTACGATATAATAATAATAATAATAATAATAATGATGAAAGGCGGAGCGGCGATGAGAGTGGGCGGAGCGGCGATGAGAGTGGCCGGAAAGATCGCCGGCGTCGTTAACGGCAGCTTTCGCGGTGGGTTCCTGGCGTTCCCTGAAAACATAACCTCCGCTGCTGCGTTCAAGGCCAATACTGCCCGGCCAATTACAGGCGTGATATCTACATCTGATACGCAATATGATGTCGCGTCTTCGACGGTGAATAAGCCTTTTATTGAGTTTGAGGATTTGGAAGTGACGGAAGAGGTGGCGAGTAGTTATGTGGGTCAGGCTTTGCCGAGGGTTGTGTTTGGTGGGCCCCCCACTCTTGAGGAAGCTCGAGATGCTACCTTTCTACTCCGTACTGCTCTTGATCAGTATGTTTTACTATGGGCCTGTTTGACTATTCTTAATTTTAACTTATATATAAGTTATTTATTCCGAAATTTTTTTCATATTTACATAATTTTTTTTGGAAAAAATGTGTATGGATGTTTACATTCATTATCTTGCAAAAATAAGTTATAAGTAACTTATTTATGAGAAATAGATTTCTCAAACGGCCTTATATATTTTTTTGTTGTGTATTCATTTTGTTTAGTTATTACATTTTTGTGATTTTTTGTTTGGTTTTGTTTTTGCATGCTCTTATTTTTAAATTGATGCTGTTATGTGTTAGTGATTAAGAATCTGTTTATTATTCATTTTAGTGATTATGTGTTGGAGTGAGCTTAAGTTACAATTGTAATTGTTTAACGGTGGAATGATTGTTGACCTCTTTAGGAAATCTGTCATCCGCTATGGCCAATAAATTTACACACATTCTTGTACACGCGAGTTGTCTGCCTTTGCCCGCAAAGGCCTATGATATCACTGAGAGTGAAAAGTCCTTTTGTCGTCCAAAAGACCTTTTTGTTTCCCGTTGCTTGTGATACATGTGTGAATGCACTAGTAGCATTTATGCTTCATTTCTATTTGAATCCCCATTTAATGTAACATATGTGAAGTATGCTTCTTCTTGTTTTGGATGAAGTTCAGGGGTCTTTTCTTGGTGGTGTAAATGCTTTAGATACAGTCTGTGGATCTACCCCGGATGTGTGGCATATATCAATGGGGGTTAACTGGCCAGTTCATCACTATACCTAACTTGCAAGTAGATCATTGAACTAAAAAGCCTTACAATTGGATCACTGTCAGGAACAGGTGTGTTCTTGACAGGTTTAGTGACTCTTTTTGGTATTTTCTGTGTTATAAAGGTAAGATAACAGCTAGGATAGATAGATTAACAGAGAATAGAGAAGAAATAGATGAGAAAACAGAAGAAATTAGATGAGAAATAGATCAGATCAGATTTAGATGAGAATAGAAAGAGTTTAGAGAAAGGAACTCTGATGGGGGAGAGAGAGAGAGAGAGAGAGAGAGAGAGAGAAAAGAAAGAGAGAAAGGTGGAATAACATTCCTTTTCATATATTCATTGATAATCAAAGAGTACACAGCACAAAGGTATTTGTAGGCATACAAAGTAGAATAAAACAGCTCATAACAATATACTAATCACACCAACTTCCCCACTAATACACAGCAAGGACACCACTTATTATGGCACACCACACATCACACAGCACTATTATGACAAGCATGATAATGTATTATTATTAATACCTGCCTATCCTGACATTCTCTCCCCCTTGAATGAATCCATGTCCTCATGGAGTAGCTCTGTAGACTCTTCCAACTTGTCAATCACTGGTTCGTGATCCCTTCTACTCAATGCATCTGCCACAGTATTTTCTGAGCCTTTCCTGTAAAGAATGGTGTAATCATAACCCAACAGCTTACTGAGCCACTTCTGCTGTATGAGATTGCTGACTTTCTGGTCACTTAGAAACTTCAAGGCATAATGATCAGTCTTAATATAGAAGTGCTTGTCCATGAGATAAGGAGTCCATTTCTTTACAGCTGCTACCACTGCCATTAGTTCTTTCTCATAAGTGGACATGGCATGCCCTCTGATTCCCAGAGATTTGCTAAAATAAGCCAAGGGATGGCCCTCTTGAGTTAGAACAGCTCCTATACCTGAATTAGAGGCATCAGTCTCAACAGTAAAAACTTTGGTATAATCAGGTAGCTTGAGAATAGGAGTGTTAGTCAAGGCAGTCTTCAAGTTATTAAAAGCTGCAGTGGCCTCATCACTCCAGTGGAAGTTATCTTTTTGGAGTAACATAGTCAGGGGTTTAGCAATAGTCCCATATCCTTTTACAAACTTTCTGTAATAACCACTAAGGCCAAGAAAACCCCTCAAAGCCTTGATGTTCTGTGGTAAAGGCCATGCTAGCATGTCAGCAACCTTACTGCCATCAACTGCCACTCCTGCTTTGCTGATAACATGCCCCAAGTAGGCTACTTGATCCTTCATAAAGTCACATTTGGACTGTTTAACAAAGAGTTTGTGCTGTCTCATGACCTCAAAGACCAGCTCCAAGTGTTGTAAATGATCTTGAGCAGCTTTTGAATACACTAATATGTCATCAAAGAAGACAAGGATAAACTTCCTCAGAAATGGTTCAAAAACCTTATTCATCAGATTCTGAAAAGTAGCAGGAGCATTTGTGAGCCTAAATGGCATCACAATAAACTCATAATGCCCCAAGTGAGTTCTAAAGGCTGTTTTCTCTATGTCCTTCTCCTTCATTCTGACTTGATGGTATCCAGCCCTTAAATCCACTTTAGTGAAAAATTCAGCTCCCCCTAACTCATCCAACAACTCCTCTATAAGTGGTATGGGAAACTTGTTCTTTATAGTCAAGGAATTAAGCCTCCTGTAATCTATACAAAACCTCCAAGTTCCATCTTTCTTCTTGACCAGCAGGATTGGAGAGGCAAATGGGGAAGTACTTGGTCGAATAATACCTGTCTCCAACATCTCTGTTACTAGTCTTTCTATCTCATTCTTTTGATCAAAAGAATTCCTGTAAGGCCTTATAGAGAAAGGTTGTGAACCTTCCTTTAATTCTATGGAATGCTCTATACTTCTATTTGGAGGAAGACCCACTGGTGGCTTGAATATGTCTTCATACTCTTGTAGCAAACTTTGCAAGTGAACCTGTTCTTTGGCTAGTTTAGTTGGTTCCCGCCCCACATCCTCCATTTCAGAGACTTGTGGTTGAGTTGTGTGGTTAAACACATAGAGGAAACCATTACCTTGTCTTTGACAAGACCTAACAAATGCCTTAGCACTCATTTGTTGCAGCCTGGGCTTGCCCCCGTGAGCATTACCTTGCAAGGTCACTTTCTGGCCTTTATATTCAAATTGCAATGTCAGGTTTTTATAATCAAAGGTAACTAATCCCAAGGATCCCAACCAATCAACCCCTAACACCAAATCATACCCTCCCATGGGCAGGGTTCTTATTTCAGTTTTGAATTCCTTATCTCCAATCTTCCAAGAGAAACTAGTGCACTCATATTTACTCACTAAATGGCTGCCATTTGCCACCTGTACACTCATAGGTTGGGTTTGGACCAGCTCACACTTCAACCTTGTAGCAGTGTGTTCATCTAAGAAGCTATGAGTGCTTCCACCATCAACTAGGATAGAAAAACTCTGATTTCCTCTTCTTCCAGTAAGTGTGATGGTCTTGTTATTTTGGAATCCTTCAATGGCATGTACAGATACTTCCATCTGTTCTGTTGAATTTGAGCCTTGAGGCTCCTCATTGGCTGCTGATGGTTGTTCTTCAGCTTCTGATGAAATGGGTGAATTTCCATCTTGAACTATGGCAAAATAGCTAGGTTTAGCACACTGATGGAAGGACCCTTCCTTTTCTGAACAGTAAGGGCAATATCCCTCTCTCATTCTTATTTCTAACTGTTTAGGAGAGATTTGAGTAGGAGTCTGAGGATTAGTCTCCCCAAAGTATTCTTCTTGAATAGCAGATAATTGTCCTGTCCTTACAAACCTTTCACTTCCCTTACCAAAAACAACACCAGGACTGTTCTTCTTGTTTACGTCCATCACAGGATCAGGACAAATTCTAGCCAGCTTTAAGGCTTGTTCCACGGTCACAGGATTCAACAATAACAGAGTCTCCTGGATAGGTGCTTTCAATCCACCAACAAAGCTTTCTACAAAGAACTCTTCAGTCAGTACAGGCATCTTTTCTTGCAGTTGTGCTTTGTACTTCTCAAAGTCAGTGTAGTAGGCCTCAACAGTGGACTCCTGTTTCAGTTTCTTAAAATTGTCAAATAACAAGTCCTGCTCCCAAGCTCCAAATCTGTTGGTGATCTGGTTACAAAACTCAGTCCACTGCCAGTCAGTCCTTCCCACATCATAAGTTTGGAACCACTTCCTTGCAGTTCCCTTTAAATGCATACCAGCTATGGCTACTTGTTTTTCTTTGCCCACTTGAAAAATCTCAAAATAATTTTCACAGTCTTGCAACCACTCCTTCACACTTGTTTTAGCATCGAACTTAGGAAATGCTAACCTCAATTGTGGTAAGGCCTTCTTACTTCTTGGTTCAGGCACATCCTCTTTAGCAAAAGGATTCACAAACTGAACTCTCCTTTTCCTAACAGCCTTTTTCTTCTTCAGAACCTCCATCTTCCTTGCTGCCACTTCCAACAAACCTTCTAACTCTTGAAATCTCTTATTAGCTCTCTCCTTATAGCAGAGGAATTGCTTTTGATACTCTTGCACCAACTCCTCAAAAACTATATCTGATTCTCCTTCCATAACTTCCCACTCACATAATACTACTGATATGAATTTTTTTCTGCCATAAGTCGAGTTTGAAAACTGCGATTACTCTCCAGTTACAACCGATCGACTCGTTTCAACCAGCACAACACAGTAGAAGCAGTGGAGGAACGATATTCGAAGCTCTGATACCAATTTGTCAGGAACATGTGTGTTCTTGACAGGTTTAGTGACTCTTTTTGGTATTTTCTGTGTTATAAAGGTAAGATAACAGCTAGGATAGATAGATTAACAGAGAATAGAGAAGAAATAGATGAGAAAACAGAAGAAATTAGATGAGAAATAGATCAGATCAGATTTAGATGAGAATAGAAAGAGTTTAGAGAAAGGAACTCTGATGGGAGAGAGAGAGAGAAAAGAAAGAGAGAAAGGTGGAATAACATTCCTTTTCATATATTCATTGATAATCAAAGAGTACACAGCACAAAGGTATTTGTAGGCATACAAAGTAGAATAAAACAGCTCATAACAATATACTAATCACACCAACTTCCCCACTAATACACAGCAAGGACACCACTTATTATGGCACACCACACATCACACAGCACTATTATGACAAGCATGATAATGTATTATTATTAATACCTGCCTATCCTGACAATCACTTGAGTGAATATTACTTTTAATATAGTCACTAAACATAGAAAACATTTCATGCCCGTTGACTCTCCTTTACTTTGACGTTGTTCTGGTAAATATGAAGAAAAACTTGGACTCTAACTCAGCTCCACTAAAACTAAAAGTGTTAACCATTTTCTTCATCTTCTCCAAGAAAAAAAAAACTTTGATTTGTTTTAAAAATGGATCTTTGGTAGAAAATTAATTATTCATATTCACTTATCTTTCCTTGACATGCATATGAAAAACACTCTCAATTGGAATTGCATGACAGGCTAGAACTATCCTACAGGAAAGTGTGTGTGTGTGTGTGCGCGCTATATATTGTGTTTCCCATTCTCTCTCTGCGGGTTACTTGTTTATATAGGGAGAAATGAAAATTGCACAAATATGAGTAGAGAAGTTTAATCGAGCACCGGAATTGCTCTTTGCTTGACATCCTCAGGGCGTACCTGTCAAATGAATCTAGTGAAGGTTCGTGTGAATCAGATATGGGGCACAAAAAGTTGGCTATTTCAGACTCTGTCCGTTCGGAGGGTAAAGCTTGTGTTACCAAAGCCTCTGCACCAAATAAAGCTATTCAGGCTTTTCGATGTGCAGCTGTTCAGGTTTGAGACTGAAAGCACTCTTTTTTTAAGGGGTCTTGTAAGATTATCAGAAGTGTTTCTGGACAGATATACAAAATGAATATACCAATCAGGAACCTGAAAATTGTAAAAGCTTTTAGGCTGAGCTAAAATGAAAGTTCAGCTGTTTACTAGCCCTTATATGTAGCCCTTATATGTAGATATGCATGTATTCTTGTTGAACTTGCAGTTCAAATTTTTTGATGCTCATCCATGTGTATATTATCGATGATGATTGGTCCCTAGTTGGGAGACTGATATCTGCAACTTATTTGTGCTAGACCGTCGTTGCTTCAATTGCCATTGATCCTAATGTCTGGACTGCTGTAATGAATAATGAGGCGCTTTTGGAATACTTCCAGCCCCAAGAGACTGGTATGGAATGTGAACCTTTCTGTAATTTCGATTTAGCTTCTATGAAACCTAATGTAATTGCTAGATACTTCCATCTCAGGTATGAACGGCAGTCTTGATGAATCACCTGCTAAGATTCCAGGGTACCAGTCCCACAAGTACTTCGACGATGAGATGTTTGATGAGAAAGAGCCAAAGAATGGTTTCAACAGTTTCTTTGAAGACATCAAATCAAGAGTAGAGGATATGATATACAGCTTATCTAGTTTCTTTCAGAATCTTTTTACTGGTCCAGCAGCAGCAGGTGATGGAAGTGCTAAAATTGATAGGACTATGGGTGCTTCAATCATGGGATTAGCTGTCATGGTTATCATGGTAGTTGTACTCAAGCGTGTTTAAAGTGGACATAAATTTGTCGAAGCTACTGGACATGGGTTTTTTAAGCTTTCTTGATATGCTGTATTATCACGAAGTGTGTCAGACTGGGAATCCTTCTCAGTTGCATAATAAACGATTCAAGAACTAAATAATTGACGTTTGTTGTTTAATCAAAAATTGTTTTCAATCAATTCATTTCCATTCTGCATTTTCTATCAGTTCACCTGACCTGGCCACCTGGATCATGTTTGTTTCATTGAATTTTATTTGAATGACCAGTTGACCCAATCTACTTTAAATTTGAAGGACTACTACTACCCGTTAAGCTAAATATTTTTGTTTTTATAGTTGGTGTTGTGATGAAAATATGTAACAACATCCCGAGATCTCGCTGGAATATCAGGTTCGCATGTTCGCAGCTTTAGCTTTAACTGATGGAGCGGGTGAAGAATTGTGGTGTTTTGGGGCTGAATTAGCAAGGTCGCCGGTGGCTATGAACTCCAGTCAAATAAGCCCAGAAATGTCACTTAGTGCAGAAATGTCACTTGTGTGTCAACAAAAACAAGGCTATGAACTCCAGCCAAATAAGTCCAGAAATGTCACTTGTGCAGAAATGTCACTTGTGTGTCAACAAAAATAAGTGAATATTCGACCCCCTTGCCAACTGTCTATATATCCTATTTATAGGGATCAAGTCCTAAGTTCCTAACCTAGTTCTTCTAGGTTATGGACTCCTTTCTTATTGACCAAGCAACGAAATTGTTAGATTTTCCTTTCTTGATAATATCCAACCAACTGATTAACAGAGTCCTATTTCAAATACTCCTCCTAAAACATATATATATATATATATATATATATATATATATATATATATATATATATATATATATATATATATATAGGGAGGTCCTCAAATGAGACCCCTCTTATAATGAGATCCTCTCTTATAATGAGTCTCCCTCATATTTCTTTTATTCTAAAAGGCCCCGTCAGTGGCACCCAATACGAAAAAAGCTTATAATTATACTCTCTATCCATTCATCAAAGAAAAATTAAAAAAAATAAAAAAAACTACTGCCACGTCATCATTTTCTTTTTTGAAAAAAAAAATATTTTTTTAAATTATTTTTTTATGAATGAATAGAGGGTTGAATTATAAGACTTTTTCGTATTGGGTGCCCCTGGCGGGACCCTTTAAAATAGATGAAATATGAGGGGACTCATTATAAGAGAGACACTCATTATAAGAGGGGTCTCATTTGAGCACCTCCCTATGGAGCTACTCTAGTGAGAACCTCTTAAAATGAGAACTTAGTCCCCAAAGCAAATCACCAAATCACAAAAATTTATTATTTTCCACTGCCACGTAATTGCTGACGTCAGCATGATGGCGTGGCAAATTACCAAATTTTTGGTGAGAAATTTTCAAAATCACCAAAATTTTGGCGGGAAAATTTCTAAATCACCAATTTTTTGGCGGTAAAATTTTTCAAATCACCAAATTTTTGGCGGAAAAATATGCCAAATCACCATTTTTTGGCGGGAAATTTTTAAAAATTCAACTTGTGTTTTTTTACTAAGTTTACAATCCTAAACCCTAGACCCTAAACCCTAAGTTCGTATACGGTTTATTCGTCATTCTGAATTTTTCTAAAATCCAAAATGAAATTATTGAACCTTAAAGGGTAACTGTTGTTTAGGGAAAACGCTAGTCTAAATAGCATTTTTGGTGTAATTTTAGTGATTTGGTGATTTGTTAGATTTTGGTGATGACGTCACTGCTGACGTCAGAGCAGATTATTTTTTTTTGCGGGAAAACCTGCCAAAGCACTATTTTTTTGGCTGGAAAAAACTTGAACAAAAAAAAAAGAAAATTTTTTGGCTGGAAATTTTTTGGGGGGGGGGATTTTTTGGCGGGAAATTTTTTGGCACGTCAGCGCTGATGTCAGCAGTGACGTCATCATGCTGATGTAAGCAGTGACGTGATTTTTGTTTTTTTAATTAATTTTAAAGATTTGATGATTGTTATATTTTAGTGATTTGCTTTGGGGACTAAGTTCTCATTTTAAGAGTGGTTCTCATTTGATCATCTCCTATATATATTTATCTTGTTAAGAATGTATAAATCCACGAAATTGACTGTTGCAAAGGGATAATCCGTTCCAATCCGTTCCTCCTACAATTTAGGAGATAATCCTTATCCAAACATCGGTCCTGGTAGTTGGAGGTGGAGCCGTAATCGTAATTGCATCTCCACAGCTACCTCCATAATCGTATCTCCATAGCTGAATCTTCATAGCTGAACCTCATCTATTATACATAAATCATGTAGATTGGGCCTCTAATGCCCATGGACCTGAAATTAGACTCATTGCAAATTTTGGGCACAACAGTTGGTACTAGCTCAAAAGGTTTAGAGCATCTTCAATGCCATTCCTCATCTTCAATCCCTAAAATATAATAAAATAATTATTCCTTAAAATATAGGGTACCAAAAAACTGTTTTACTCCAACGGTATTCCCTATATCGGTTCCCTATAATTCAAAAGTAACATTTAATTAGTATTTTGAAATTTAAAATATATCGGTTCCATATATTCCTAAACTTCTAAAATTCATATCTTTAAATCTATCCATTCAAAATTAGTGATTTATATATGTGTGTGTTCTATAATTCGGGAGCTATCTAGTGATATATAAATTCATCGATTTTGATATAAAAAAATTCTGGGTAAAATTTTAATTTGACTTCGGTTTTTGAGTTTGGCGATAAATTTGATGATTCTGAATTTAATGTGATGATTCTAAATTTAATGAAGATGAAGAAAATGACTTGGCAAATGACTTGGCAAGATAGGGAGCCTCTCTCCTCCCCCTACATGTAGGGAACCTCTCTCCTCCCCCTAAATTTTTTTGGTAAGGGATTGTACCATTGGAGAGTGATTTTTCAGTTTTGGTTCCCTAAATGATGCCACGTAGACTGATATAGGGAATGGGGGGTGAGCCTTGGAGATGCTCTTATAGATTATTTGATGGTATCTACTAAAGTTTTGTTGTGAACAATTACCCAAAACCTTCTTTTAATTTTGAAGGATGTAGTGGGATGAAATGAATACAAATTGAATGTAACTAATATTATTTTGCCTAATGAGAGTCGGCTTAGGAACCCTAAATGCTAGCCGTCCAAAGGCTTCTTCTCCTTTTCCAGATCTACTCCATTTTCTTCATTAAAGTCTTCTTCCCCCTCTCACAAATCCACACTATTCTCCCACTTTCTCTACTAATTACCATATTTTTTAATATTTTAGTTATTTCTTAGTAAAATAAAATTGTTAGTCTTGTTTTTTGACATGGTTGCTAGTCTTGTCTTTTGACATGGGTTATTGTAATGTTCAGTTTTATGTTTATTGTATTTCAGTGTCGGATCTGCTGAGAATGACTTTGTTGATGTTTTTGGGGATCTGGAAAGCCAGCATCGAAGCTGGGGCCGTGGTAATTATTGCAAAAGTTCATCTTACAAACAAAGATTGTTCATCTATTGGGGTTTCCACTTTCGGTATGTTTATAGTTGGTATCCGACATGTAGATAGCTGGGGTGCCGCTACTCTAATCGCAGCTTATGCAATTGGGGTTTCTGAACACTGGGCTAACAATGGCTTTTATATGATACGGTCAATTGTGATGCTGCTGATGTTGGTGCAGTTTGGAACGTTTGGGATGACTTCGATTTCGTTTTTAGTTTCAAGAATTGTTAAATTCTATGTGTTAAACGATCAGGAAACAAAGCAGCTGATTGTTTTTAGTTTGTTATTTATTTTCCAACCTGGTTGTATCTGCAATTGGGAATTTATCCCCATTGTATCCTATTCTGTTTATTGAAATGTACTATTTGTTCGTCAAAAAAAAATATATATAATTTTGACTGAAAGACATGCGTTGGCGTATTGTACGGGAGAATATTTAAGCCTTCAAGTATTTGGCTTTTGCTCTATTTTCTTACCACCAACTTTTTTATGAACTTTGGCGATGGAGTGATAATATTGGTTTTTTTTTCTGTGGCCAGATACTAAATAAATAATGCCCAGTGGAGACTTCCTCATCTCATTTGCAGTGCCAAAACTCCTTTTAACATCAAATACATCCAGCTATCATTTGAGCATAATCTCAGCTATCATATGAGAATTAACTTGTGATTACATGTTTACTTGCAAAGATATCCCAGCTATCATATGAGAATTAACTTGTGATTTACATGTTTACTTGCAAAGTGTTAAGGGTAACTTATCTGTGGGGATTTTCCCACATCTCTTCTGCATTGCATTTTCTTGCCACTGGCACTTTTCACTATGATTCCAAAAGCTGACACAAAAACGGAAAACCAATGCGCTGAATAAAGTTCAACTATTCAAGTATGTAATGACTTTTTTCATTCTGTGCAATTGGTTTCTGTCTTTGTCTACCGCTTGTTCGTGTCGGTTCTGGTTGCTCTCGCCGTAAAGTATGTAATGTCATCTTTCTTTATGTGCAATTTACCTCTGTCTTGTCTACCGCTTGTTCGTGTTTCTGGTTGGCCTCGCTGCAAAGAGAAATTGGTTGCCAAAGAGAAATTGGTTGCCAGAAAACCATGAATAATTTAATAAATATTAAACAGAAACAAGATCGAGAGTGCATGCTAAAGGATGCATGTTCATAGAGGACTTGCACAGTAATGACAGGGAACATTTTCAGTTAAGAGGCGATGACTGTACTTGTGTAATATAAATAAGAATGCAAATTTACACATTGCATATATAGCATATATTTATATTAAAAGCAAAGAATCTTACCTTCCTCAAGACGAAAGCCAGATATAAGTAAGCCACTTCCCATTCATCTGGTGAGAGTGTACCTTAATACAATATCAAACAACGGGAATTGGTTACACATTTGATATTTGTATATATACGTGAAAACTTGATGAGCTACATACAGTTAAAAGAACCTAGGAATGTGGTCCACAGATTAAATCAAAATTGTAGTTTGTGAAATTTACCCTGGTCCTCATTTCCATCACCCAGGGCTTTAAGTTTCCTCATGAGTGCTATGTAATCTGGTATCTTCATGTACTCCTCAATAAAGACGTGGTTATTTTTAACAAAAACTAGTTCTAGATCATACTGCACATTCAAGCAAAAGGGCATGAAGAATAATGTTACATGCAGAAAGGTCCTGTAAATGCTTATATATGCAATTGTCAAGCAACCACACTGTACCTCTTCTGCCAGTGACTTAAAAACATGAAAGGGAACAATCCATTCTGGACAATCAACAGCATCCTGCAAAAATAAAAAGCACAAAGATCTCCATATCACTTAGATTAAACACTAAGAAGTTCTAGTACAACATCAGTCTTCAACAATAAAGTCAATATGAACTTACATCAAGATGGAATTCGTACTTGATACCGAAGGGACGTGTCAATTTAAATTTCTGTAGACAAGAACCAAAGTGTTTCACCATTTAGTTGTTCAATTTTTATAAACGCAAACTCCTTCCTTAAAGCTAAGCGAAATGGTTTTCATTATAAAAACATCATAAAATGAGAGATGAAGGTAATAGTCTGATACAATACACCGGTCAAACTCTTTAACTTAATTTGATATTGGAGGGAGTAACTTAAAATGAGAAAAAAATTGAACTGACTCACTTTTTCCGAGTATTCTTTATCAAAACGTATCCAGTACACACTATTGCCAAAGGCCAGTCCTTCAGCTGCATATTCAAAATTAAAAAATGAAAAACTGCTTCCAATAGAGAATAGAGTTATCTAATCAGGGAAAGCCGGGAAGGTGAAAGGCGAGTTTAGCTATTAGGTTGAGAATTTATAATTAACAAATGGCTCCTCGATTTCTGTAATATGTATTCTGTTCAATTAGATCCTAAATTTCTACAGGTGGGCTGTGAATGTGCTATTGTTATAAAATTGGGTATATATAAGCATTTGTCAAGGCCAAAAGGCAGGTATAATTTCCTACACAAGCAACACAACTGGAATATTATAAAAAACGGCCATGCCTTCTCTGAGCTTTTTGATGACGACGTTCGCATCTGGCATTGTTCCAATAAAGATGCCTCCTGGCCGAAGTAATGCCGAAACATTTGCCAAGGCCCGTCGTGCCCGTGCCTCAGTAGACCATGAATAATGCATGGCAAACTGCAAGTAGTAAATAGGTGTCAACTACGAAAGTAAAAGAAGTGTTTTTCTTGTGGAAATTTAAGAAAGATAGTTTTTACCTGGCAACTACATATATCAAACGGTGCATCATCTGCTAACGCTTCATCTAGTCGAACCTGAAAGCCATTAGTGCAATGCATATCATCCAACTAAATGATACTTTAATATTCTGAACCTCCTACAACTAATAGTTCGATTTATTAAGAAAATAGGTTTTTGGGAACCTCAAAACAGTCTGCACACAGAAGGCGAGAAGTGAAATTCTTACTGCTCTGATCTGCATCACCATTATACCGGGTACGACAATCTTCTATCTGTAGATAAAATGTTGATATAAAGTTTAACATTCATGAAACAGCTGAGACTTTTAAGACAGTATCAGGTATTGTACCCCCATGCAGCATTCAATATTCATATGCAAAATGGGTCCAACCGTAACTCATGGAGACAAAGCTAGTCTTTGGTCATACACAAGAAAGAAGTTCAACACTAAAATGACAAAAAAATCAGTCTTCTAGGACTTGAATGAGTGTTAATGACTCTAATACAAGAAAAATATTTTCCATATCTTAAAATGATCCCCATACTGATGGTGCTTAAAATGATTTTTAGCTCTACTCAGTAAAGTTTTATGACTAACCTTAAAAATCTTGGGGTTGGTATGAGAGGAGTTTGCAGGAAAAAACTATGAGAACAAGAACAATATTTCCTGTGTCACTATGTTACCACCTATTGTGGTTCATTAGACTAAAACAAAATTCTAAAAAAGTAAGTCCAACAGAAATATAAAAGGCTTAATTTTTCTCTCCTAAGTCGCCTGCATATGTTATGAAGAATGGTAATCAATACATACTTAGAAGCACGTGTTGGATAAATTGTTTCAATATATGAAATTGAAGAAAATAAACGATTGACTAGTAAAACGCTTGTTTCTTTTGTTATATGATTGATCAACCTGTCAATGATAGTTAAGATCTGTCTAGAAAAAACTATATCCTGAAATTCACTTGCTCTGTTAGTGATCCTACCATATGCTTATTTTACCATATCAAAAGTTGTTGTCATCCTTTGTTGACAAGAATCACGTAATTTTTCAACGTCTAACCAATTTGTCACCAAAATACCCAAATCAGATACTTTCCACTCCACTAGGACAAATTTCTAGATTCAAACACGACACGACTAACATCCAGGGTAACTGCTCATTTTTTTCTTAATTGTTTTTTTTTTTTTTTGATAATTAAACACACTCACACAACCACCCTTGTCTTTGACAAGGTTTGTACCCTCGACATCCCGTGAAGGGAGCATGTTGATACCATTGGACCAAGAGGTCATGGTGGAACTTCTCAATTTAATAATTTATTACCAAAATGTAGAGCTGACTTAATTGCGTGAAATTCTTTTACATATCAGTAGATTAGAAAAATACGTGAATACATGGAACAGCCGCGAAGAAACATACCGAGTCCTCAGCTATATCAATGCCCACATAATATCCAACTTTTGCCTTGTCCCATTTAATCAGATCACCACCCTAATCAAATCAAATTTTCACAATTACTGTAAAAAAACCACTTGTAATAGGTATGCATAAATTATAATGCATTAGTACTATAAGTTAACCCATAACTAGCGATTGTGAAAAGCAAATAAATACCTTTCCACATGCCAGATCGAGAACAGCGTCTCCCGGACGTGCATACAGCTGAATTAGGACACTTTTTATCTGCTTAATCAAACAAAAATCAGGAATAATCAATTATTAAATCATACATCCAAGATAATATATACGGTAAAAAAACGATAATATAAAGACATGCCCAGTTATTAAGTTTCTTCAAATGAATAATAGGACTAGCTTCTCTTTCTTCAAGAGTGTGATTCTTCCTTGCACTATAATGGTCAGCCACTGTCCTAGCTTCTTCTTTAGTAGTCTCATCATCTTCTTTAAACTCCAACTCACCTGTGCAACATTAACAACTAATCATCAAAACTTAACAACATTTTTCATGACAATGTAGTAGTAGCAGCTAATTTACGACTAATCACTTATAAGCATGCATTCACAAAAAAATCTGACCAAGTGGACCCTAAAAAAAAAAATTTGAATTGTGAACTGAACATATCGTTTTTTGTGGCATAATAATAATAATAATAATTTAATTAATAAATTTTACCGAAGAAACGTTACCTTGATGGTTAAATTTTAATTTGGATTTAGTCTGCGCATAGGAGGTTGAAGCAGCTCGCTTCATGTTGTTATGTATGATCTGATTTTGGGAATTTAATTTTTTCAAGGGTTTCGATATTTATAATACCAGGCCAGCCAC
This sequence comes from Saposhnikovia divaricata, assembly GCA_036435485.1. NCBI lineage: Eukaryota > Viridiplantae > Streptophyta > Magnoliopsida > Apiales > Apiaceae > Saposhnikovia > Saposhnikovia divaricata. The sequence goes on along the minus strand of CM071597.1, from coordinate 55,902,803 downwards.
TAATTGGGCCTTTGTGACCCTTCTACCGCGGCCCATAACGACAAAAAGCCCAAATCCAGCCCATAAACCCAACCATATAAGACCCCACCATCTCATTTGCCCCCTTTTTTCTCCAAACCCTAATCACACCTCCCCACACACACAACACACACAAAATGGGTCGTGTAATCAGAGCACAACGTAAAGGAGCAGGCAGCGTATTCAAGTCCCACACACACCACCGCAAGGGCCCAGCCCGTTTCCGCAGCCTCGATTTCGGCGAGCGCAACGGCTATCTCAAAGGCGTGGTTACCGAGATTATCCATGACCCGGGTCGTGGTGCTCCGCTTGCTCGGGTCACTTTTCGACACCCGTTTCGTTACAAGCATCAGAAAGAACTGTTTGTGGCTGCTGAGGGAATGTATACCGGTCAGTTTATTTTTTGTGGCAAAAAAGCTAATTTGATGGTTGGAAATGTTTTGCCACTTAGGTCTATTCCGGAAGGTGCTGTGGTTTGTAATGTCGAACATCATGTCGGTGATCGCGGAACGTTGGCCAGAGCTTCGGGGGATTATGCTATTGTTATTAGTCATAATCCCGATAACGGTACCTCTAGGTATCTCCTTGAACCCTTTTTTAGAGTAGAATCTCGATATTTTGATGCTTGATTATGTAATTTATTTTCTCTGTCGTAATGTATGTGATAGGAATAGTGTATTTTTAGCCTCGATAAATTAAAGTTCTCCATATGGATTTGGTTTCGTTATATTATTTAATTGGTGGAGTTACGTTTAATTTGTTGATGCTATTGGTGAAGAGTATATTTGGTTTATTGTTTTGTATTTTTATTTTTAGAGTAGAACGTTGATATTTTGTTGCTTAATTAAGTAATATTATTCTTGTTCTTAATGTATGTGATAGGAATAGTGTATTTTTTTTATATCGATAAAGAAATAAAGTTCTCCATATGGATTTGGGTTTCGTTATATTGTTTAATTGGTCGAGTTACATTTAATTTGTGGATGATATTGTGAAGTGTATGTTTGGTTTATTGTTTCTTATTGTTAATTTTGGTGGTATATGGTCTTGTGATGTTGTGTATTGTTTATTTTGTTGATTGGTTTGGGGCATTTACGGAGTTGATTGGTTATGTGATTGTGTTTAAGAGGTATGGTTATATGATTGGTTATTTCTATGGTGAACCGTAGAAATTAAGTTGATATATGACTAATTGCCTTGTAAGTTGTAACAGAGAATTGGAGAAATAACTGTCATTTCTTGTTATAATTTTGCAAATGCTTTTCTGGGAATCTGATGATTAGTGGCACTTGACAGATTTTAGTGTTATAACATGGAGAAGTTCTTATGTTGGTTGGTCATTCCCAAGAGCAACGTTGGAATTATGTTCATCGTAAAAATACATTTGGTCTAGGAAGCACGGACTCTTCGTTTTGGCTGCTGTATGCGAGTCTGACTCGCCCGACTTAGCGACTCGGCCCCGACTCGGCTGGGTGCGTGTCGGACTCGCCAGGTGGAGAGTCGGGACGAAACGTGGTTGGACTCGGCCCCGACTTGGCTGGACTCGGCCTGGACTCTGCCCTACTTAGAAAAACCCTGCCGAAGTAAAATACATACATGTTTTATATATCTATAAGATCTGAAACCATATCTTTCTCTCTAACACCCACTCCAAATCAATCTTGAACCCATATCAATTCACACCCACATACACCCATATATATATACACGCACCCATATTTATATATATATACATACCCATTTCTGTTTCTAGTGAGTGCTTCAGGGAGTTAAAGTGCTAACAGCAACACAAATGTGAAGATTGAAACTTTTATTACTTGTTATGAATTTACGTATTTATGAATGAAAATGTTAAGTGTTTTTTACATATACAAGTCTTATCAGGAATATATATATATATATATATATATACTCCCTCCGTCCCATCCATTTCTTCACACTTTCCTTTTTGGGATGTCCCATCCAATTCTTCACATTTCAAAACTTTCCTAAAATAGTAAAATTATATATATATAAAAATCAACTACATCCACTACTTTTCTCCATTATACCCACTTTATACATTATATATTTATGGGTCCCACCACTTTACTCACTTTTCTCCTCAACTATACCTACTTTATACATTATATATTTATGGGTCCCACCACTTTACTCAATTTTCTCACTTTTCACCCCTTTCTTTATATATTTTCTTGGTCTCCATGCCCGGACCCTTATGTGAACTAATGGCCGGGACGGAGGGAGTATATATTTATTTATTTATTATTTTATTTGCCGAGTCCCGTATCCAAGACTCTTCGATGATTGACGAATCCCCGAGTCCCCGTACCCGTGTCCCGTGTCGCCGTATCCGAGGCCATGCTTCTTAGGTGGCATCTGTGAACTTAATGCTTTGCGTGCTACCATTAGAATGTAATAATGAGAACAAGTGAATTAGAGCATCTCCAAGAGTCTCCTAATTCATTCTTAAAAATATTTATAAAAAATTGAGCTCTTAGTAAGTTATTACATCGTTTACCGTGTCAACTGCAACAAAGCTATCTATACTTCCTCTTTATCTATATATTATTCATATTTCAATTACACTATGACAAAAATTTGAATTCAAGTATTAGAATGGGAGTTACCTAGAGACTCTTAAAAGTGAGGAGAGAGAATGAGCTCTTAACTTTTTGAAGAGTCTCTAAGAGTCTTTTTGGAGCCCTAATTTCATAACCTATTAACCTCTTTATATTTTCACTTAAGATCTCATTTAAAGAGTCTCTTGGAGATGCTCTTATGTGATCTTTGCTAGTTGATTTGCATTTTCGCTTCTCATATTTAAAACAATGATTACCTTATCTGTTATCATGTAGAGAGCAATATTTGAGTGTGAAATGGTATCTTTTTTCTCTTTGACTTCGTGTTTGATGGTTCAAATTTTTGTAGAATGTTAATGCTACTAAATCTCCATGTTAGTTGTGGTTTGATAATTTAATTTATCTGACCAACAGACCAAGTTTTTATGTTCTTGCTTTTGATAGGATTAAACTTCCATCTGGTTCCAAGAAAATTGTACCTAGTGGTTGTCGTGCCATGATAGGGCAGGTTGCTGGAGGAGGAAGAACAGAGAAGCCAATGCTAAAGGCTGGTAACGCCTACCACAAGTACCGCGTGAAACGTAACTGCTGGCCCAAGGTTCGTGGTGTTGCTATGAACCCTGTCGAGCATCCTCATGGTGGTGGTAATCACCAACATATTGGTCATGCCAGTACTGTACGTCGTGATGCTCCCCCTGGTCAAAAAGTTGGTCTCATTGCAGCTAGGAGGACTGGTCGGCTCCGTGGACAAGCTGCTGCTACAGCTTCTAAAGCTGATAAAGCTTAGATCTGTCTTTTATTTCATTTTGAGTCTGTTCATTGCGGAAAGACAGTAGAAAGATATTGACTGCTTCGTGTTGGAAACTAAAGCTTTCAAGTTTTGTTTTATATTTTTTGACTTGACATTAGCATGCTCATTATGGATGCAACTACTTCATATTCGGAATTAAAGCTTTCTATTTTTGTTTTATATTTTGTGACTTCAGATTAGCATGCTTATTATGAATGTTTTGTTTATTTGGCTTTTCTGGTTTTCTCATCTTTGAAGGTTTGCCGAAGTCTCTAATGTTCTTGTATTGAAAGGGGTGGTGGCCAATTTGCTATTTGATTCACCTTGGCAAAAGTACTTGTAAGAATTAAGCTTGCCTTTTGTGCAAATGGGACGAGAGTGGACGACAATTCGCAACAACTGTTAATGTGTACTAGATAAATGCTCATCTGATTACTACTAGATAGATACACATCTATCAAAGCCACGCGAGATAATACGTTTGAAGAAATTGTTGCACCCGGCTTCATCTTTACGGGAAAAAAATGCCGTTATTAGAATAAAAACACTGTTTTTTAAGAGTGAGAATAGAGTCTTATAGCAAGTCCAACAATGTTCTAGTTGGTGTTTTATAAATATAATAAAATATGGTGTTCTAGTAATTTAAGTCATGATTTTTGTGAATTAATTCCAACAATTTATACTTGTGCATTATAATTAAAATAATAATATATTTGAATTAGAATTGGAGGGAAGAGAAAAAAAAAGAGGAGAGAGAAGTGTAGAAAAGGAGAGAAGTTAATTTTTTATTGTTAAAAATGATTTAGGACAAGTATAGATGTGCCTTAAAAGTAGGGCATGAGATGGATGTCCTAGTGTTTTAAGGCACCACTAGGACATTGTTGGAGTACAAAAAGTGACTAAATGTCCTAAATATTGATTTAGGACAATATTTAGGACATTGTTGGACTTGCTTAGAGCATCTCCAAGAGCATTTTCATTTTGGCTCTTAAGTGAAATTTGAGGAGAGAGAAGAAAAAATGGTTCTCCAAAAGACTCTTAGTCATTCCTAAATTCACTAAAAATGTAATCTCTCTCCTCAATTGTAAGAGCTCATATCTACTCCTAACTAATATTTTATACTAAATTCATAAGATACATTTTCTCTCTTCCCCACTTTTCTTTTGTCTTTTTATGAGTTACACTTACTTTTAATAATATAAAATTAAATAAGGAGTGAGTATAAAGAGTATTGTTGGAGATTAATGTACATTAAGTTACTAAAGAGCCAATATTTTATATCTATATATATTATAATGCCTGGAGATCGAAAATGTACCAGAACAGTTCAAGGCATTTTTCTTGAATTTTCTTTTTTTGCAGATTTTTATTAAAATTCTTTTCCTCCATTAAATAGCTATTAATGACAATTTAATTAGTCATTAATTACACCTATTAAACATATATTAAATTAACTCTATTTAATTTGTTTAAAAATTAGCAAACTTTATTTGAACATTATAGTTATTATTTCAATATTAAATATTAATTATATATAGTTATGTTTAATTTTAGGTAAACTGACAACTAACAATTGTTTATATTGCGTTATTTTTATTCCCTATTCAAGATCATTATATTTTTTTTTTCGGATGATTATAGGGTAGACGACCTTAACTTCTCATTTTTTACTATCAATAATGGTGAAAGTCGTAATAAATTATGGAAGTACAAAATATTTACTTCATTTCTGGAATTGTAAATAAACAATACAGACAGATTTTTTAATTTTGCACATGAATAAATTATACATGAGTTATGATCAAATCGATTAAATTTAACAAATCCAACTATTTGTCGGAAGATAAAATCGATAAAAAAGCTATACATCCTTTATTTCATTATATTGTGTCGAGATAAATTAATATTCTAATTAGAGATAGATGTACCTGAGGATGACCTGAGATAGCACCGTGAGGTTCAAAGCTTTCTAAACATAAATATAAGGGCATTTACGTAAATTAAAGTGAAGAGAATTAATATTTAGAGCATTGTCACTCAGAATTTGTACTGCAAACACATATAACCTTAAGGAGCAGTTTTCTCTTCTAATTAAATAAAGTTTTACATTATTATTGAATATGTATATTATGAAAGTGGCGTCGGCTTTAAAAAACTTCTCAAGCAATCTTTATTATCAATGGTTGTGGAAGTCGTAATAAATTATGAAAGTACATAGATCTTATCTCCATATCTGAAAAACAAATAATACTGACAAATTTGAACATGAATAAATTACACATGGGTTATAACCAAGCTAATTTAATTGAACAAACCCAACCATTTGATCGGAAGATTAAATTGATAAAAAATTTGTACACCCGTTGTTTCATTATATTGTGTCAAAATAAATTATTATTCTAATTAAATAAATTTTTACACTGTTGTTTTTTTTTTTTAACATGGGAACCCGCAGCTGCTACCCTTCGGGTGCGCTCTGGGTAAACCCATGGGCTCACGCAATAGCCTGCAAACCACGTGATCCAAGGCAAACCGCACAAGTGCGACAGGCTCTGCCCCAGAGGGCATAATCACAAATCCGCCTCCCATGGGAGTCGAACCTGTGACCAAGAGGTGAGATGGCCTCTCTTTAACCAACTGAGACAACCCTTGCGGGCAATTTTTACACTATTACTGAACACGCATATTATGATGAACATGCATATTATGAGAATGGTGTCGGCTTGAAAAAACGTTATTAAGTTATATTCAATATTTGTAACTTTTGATTGTAAAGACTACGTTCATATTGTAATTTTATTTTTATATGTTTATGATATTTTAAGATTATCAATACTTTATATATATAATAAGAGTATTTTTTTCAACTAATAATTCATGTAAATTGTTTTTAAATCAATTTTTTTTAGGAAATTCACAAGAGACCAATTAATTTTTAAAAGTGATAGAAATAAATTTATCTATTTTCATTACTTTAAAATAAAAATTTATAAACCGCGCGAAGCGCGGATAAATTGACTAGTATATTATAATGCTTGGAGATCAGAAACGCATTAGAAGCGTTTAAGATATTTTTCTTGAATTCTCACTTTTTTAATTTTTTTTATTAAATATTTTTCTTGCATTAAGTATCAACTTAATGGCATCATAATGACATTTTAATAATCGTTAATTACAACTATTGAATATATATATATATATATATATATATATATATCAAATTTAATTCATATTATTTATATAAAAGATTTACACTCTTTATTTGAGCATTATACTCTCTGTTCCTCCCATTTCTTTACACTTTCCTTTTTGGGATATCCTTCTCAATTATTATATTCCAAAATTTTTCCAAAATAATAAAATTATATAATATAAAAAGTAACTACACCCACTAACTTTCTTCCACTAAACTCACTTTATTACATAAAATATTGATTGGTCCCAATACTTTACTCACTTTTCTTACTTTTCTCCACTACTTTACATTTTTTCTTAATTTTCGTGCCCAACTCATTTGTAAACAAATGAGAGGGACGGAAAAGGTATATTATAATGCCCGGAGATCAAAAACGCACCAGAAGCGTTTAAGATATTTTTCTTGAATTTTCGCTTTTTTGATTTTTTTATTAAATTTTTTTCTTGCATTAAGTAGCAGTTTAATGGCATCTTATTGACATTTTAATAATCATTAATTACACTTATTAAATATATATATATATATATATATATATATATATATATATATATTAAATTTACTTCAAATTATTAATGTAAAAGATTAAAAAACTTTATTTGAGCATTATAATTATTATATCAATATAAAATATGAATTATATGTATTAAATTAAGATTATTTTTATGTAAATTAACGACTTAAAACTGTTCACATTGCATCTTTTTTATTGTGTGAAAATGTTATACACATGTTATTTCATTATATTGTGTCAAAATAAATTAATATTCTAATTATATAAATTCTAATACTATTACTGAGCATGTATATTATGAGAGGGGTGTCGGCTTTAAAAATGTTATTTAATTATATTTATTATTGTAATTGTTATTTTTCTTATTTATAATATTTTTAAGATTATTAAAATTCTTGATATATAATAAGAGTATTGTTCTAACTAATAATTCATACAAACTGTTTTCAATCACTTTTTTTAAGAAATTTTTTAAATACCTATTAACTTTTGTATTAATTTATCTATTTTCAATAACGAAAAATAAAATTTTATTAACCGCGCGAAGCGCGGCTAAGTTGCCTAGTGTCTTCTAAATAGAGAAGAAATTCTAAAAAAAATGTCAATTTATTCGAAATTTTGGAATTTATCCAAAAAAAGTTATGAGTTACCGATTTGATCATGATATATTGATATTTATTATTATTATTTATTTTTGCAAAGTATATTGATATTTATTAGTTGATAGTTTAAATTTGAAAAATTATTTGATATTACATCAATTTTTGATTAAATATTAAAATTATTCAATGATTATTTTGAAAAATTGAAAAATGCAATGTAACATAGATTATATGTACTTTATAATGATATAATTTTTGTAATTTTTTTCAATTATATTATATATTCAATTAAATTTATCAAAAAAATATGTATTTTAGGATTGAGATAGTAACTTTTAGGCATTCAAATCACAATGCCAGGGAAGAGCACAGTTCGGTTTGGGGTGATTTTGCCTCGAAAGCGCATGTCTTCGATTTTAAAAATTGAAAATCGCAACCGAACCGTCGGTGTGGGTTTTAAAAAGCTCGGTTCGGTTTTTAACAGTTTGGTTTCGGTTAACGTAAAAAATCATAAATATATTAAAAGACTTTAAATTTAAAAATTATAACTTAAACAAAATGACTGAACTGTTGAATGAGTACACTCTATATATATATATTTATAAATTATATATATAGGAAAATAGTATCACTTACAGATGGTAGGTAAAAGTTGTGGTTAAGCCTTTGTAAAAAATTTCACTTGATTTGGCTAAAGATATTGCAACTTCTGCAATTAAAAACATATGCTAGCAGTTTTTGTTGATACCCTAAGATGAAGTATATCACCTCATAGCTTGGTGCCAAACCAGAAGCCAGGAGGGAATATAGTGGGGAGTTTCTCTACCGTAGGCAAGATTGTGGAGTACCAAGCAACATACTACAAAGTACAATAAATCTAAAACAGAGTCTCTACAATTTTAATCTATTAATAATATACCAAAAGATAGATATAGCATATTGTACAATGAATCTAGCATGTATAAGAAGTTCTCTGAATAAGACAGATTATTGGAAGGCAGAACCGGTGGCCTCCCTGCCATTCTCAAAAAATAAGCTGCAATAGTAACTGTATAACTAATATGCAGTTTATTTTGTTTCATGAAGTGGTCTTTTCCTAGAGACTTCGTCAAGTTCTTTCATAATAGTGTCCACCCTTATAAAGGTGTCATCATCACACTTCATGATGTAAGTAGCTGTAGCATTTTGAACCTGCACAACAAATTTGAACCATGTTGACTGATAACATAAATGACTAATCCAGTCTTCCTACCCTAGCTATGTGATGTGATTGACACGAAAACAAGGAAAAAAGAAGAGAGCAGAACATAACTTACACCATATAAACAAATAGCAATAGTCTTACGAACCACTAGCTCATAACGATCCATAAATGGCAGAATCACAATATCACCAAAGTAGCTTCTTGTTTTAGAATTACAATAACCTCCTTCCTTGAGTTCTGCATCATGAAATCTAAGATGAACTGAAGTCCCATATAGAATGCTATAGAGATATATTATGCACTTGAAAAGGGTTTAATTTCTTGTTTCAGATATATTATGAACATCAGACTCCTCACTGCTACATATGCGGTAACTGGTGTATATATATATATATATACTTATCTGTAATTCGTTGCCAAAATGTTGCAGCAATTTCAAGTGTCTAATACTATTTTTTACGGAAAACTAGCTAATTAGTACACATCAAGCTATTATATAAAGAATCCTCATCCTTCTTATATCTGAGAAATAAAAACTTAATATATGCACGTGTGTGCAGGCCTATAACATGGGTAAGCTACTATCCTTAGATTACAAGAAATACAGTCAAATTGCACCTTGTATTTATATTAAATTATCTATCCACAATAAATTCTGTGCAAAAATAAAATTCTAGAATGAACATAAAAAAAAAAAAAAAAAAAAACTTTCAAACTGCAAAACAGCTTCTTCAACCTCCTTAAGCTCACTCAGGTTTTCCTCCATCTCATGTTCTGCAGCCTAAAGGTCAAATGGGTTATGTGGGTTTGAAACAGGTAGACACATAGTATCTAAAACAAGTAAACGTGGACATTAGGCATATGAACTTCAATCAGATTAATTTATCTGCATATTGAAAGAACCCCCTATAAAGCGGAATTGTGATGGTCATTCGGTATGTTGTTTACCTTTAATTTTCCCATGGAGGAAGAGACATTTGCAATTTTGGGTGAATCACATAATTGAAGTAGTGGAATTAGTGCTTCAGTCATCCTTTTTGTTCCAAAGTAATTGGTTTGTATGCATTGTTCTGCTAACTCATCCGTGTCGCTGATAATCTCATGCCATCTGATCCTGTTGTCCGAAAAACCCAACAGTTTAAGATAAAGAGGATCTTGATTCATGCATAATAGTAACAATGACTCTATGTGTGTGTGCGCGTGACTGCATGAGAAAGGAGGGCATTTATTTAACACCAGGGGAAGTCTTTCTGAATACCAAAATCTCCTGCAAGGTGACTAGATTTTCATAGTGGTTTTCATCAGCTGTAAGTAATCGTCTACGCAAACACATTATTGTTTGATATTAGTATATTACATTAATCGCAATACTTTTGAAGCAATTAGCAACAATATAGTGCACATTCATTGTGCATGTCAGCAATTTTTTCTCAAATAACACCAGCCCCTGACATGACTCCTACTAGAACAAGACATACTTATGGGAGAATTTCAAAAGGTCAAACATCAATACAAGTCAGTAAATCAGGTATGTTGATAATGTCGAAAAGAAATTAAGACCAACTTGTAATTTCATATAGCTTAGGGAACATGCATATAACTGACTTAAAGATCTGAGAGAGCTTGTAGGCCTTATTCCGCAGATCAAAGAGTCACAATCGGAAAACCATAGGGTCACAACGTACATCAGCTTTTTGAAACAAAAAGGAAGCAAAGCTTGATGCATCAAGTGTTAATACAAAGGAAAAAGGAAGCAGCCACTGTGATCATGAAAAGCAACAAAGAAAATGTGGAGCACGTGGGTTCAAACCGGATTCAAATTAGACAAGGCTAATTGGACAAGGCTAAAAGTAGCCTGCAGCTTAATCCAAATTAGAAAAGATAGTGAATCCATCAAGAACACCAAGCATCTTCTAAGTTTCTAACACAAAATTAGCATTCAGACTACTATGTTATATGGTAGGTTATAGTAAGGTATTACACTTGGCATTTACAAACAATGAAATTTCAAAAAATTAATTCATTACGTTGAACAAATTAATGCTAAACACTTGTAGTTGTTCAGACCCATACATCATTGCACACAACAATAATAAAATTACTGGAACTAACAAGATACAACTAAAAAGATCACAAACCGTAAAGAATCAGAAAAACCTTATAATTAAGCTAAATTAAGCTCATCATTCCACCAGATTAAAAAGAATGTCGATCTTGTTCTATAATAGTTAATAAGTCCCCAAACAAGTTCGAAACTAGCTTTACATACAACCAGCTTTGAAAATCACAAAAATACACAAAACCGTAAACAAAATTAATTCATCCAATACCAAACATTTTCAAAGTCGTAAATAAGTAAATTCCACAAACCTGCTAAGCTCAAGTTTATCTTTACAGCAGCACAGAACACTGAGCCTCGACTTCGCCACCGCCTTACTTAACATATAGTGAAGGTTAGAAATTGAAAAAAATACTCACAATCAAAGATACAATTATATATGTCTCTCTGTATAAATTGCAAACACAAACAAAAATACAAACTTGTAAAATACAAACACCAACAACATTTAAACCCTAACAAATAACCCCAAATATAAAACCTAACAAGATTGAACCCCCAATTACCTGGGAATTCGCCAATTGAAAGCCCCTAATTAAAAATTTTATACTAAAAGCCCTAACTCATCTGCAAAATCACATAGGGAGAGTAAAAGTAAACCTTAACACGCTCCTCCTCACGGACATGTGCGGGTGATACCGTCTTCGCAGATTCGAGTAAAGCTGGCGACGACACAAAGGACATGTATTATTCTGTCGAAGCCATGTGACGATGCAACTTTCGTGATACATGTGACTGCACTCGAGAAAACGAACATTCTCATCAACCTTGAAATCCTCGTGACAAATCGAACAAATATCTTCATCTTCTTTTCCTTTTCCGACACGCTTCAATAGAGTAGTTCTCTTGATTTTGAGCGACTTGTCGGAGTTGCTGCTGCCTTTCTCAGAGGAATCACCTGGGAGACCCATTACAACTATTCGGGTTTTTTGTTAATGGGAATGGTGGTGAGAGTAAAGATTTATTTATAGACAGAGATTAAGGATTTACAAACTTGGCGCCCAAGTTTTTGTTTTAGTTTTCTTCCGACTGTCTGTAGGATTGGGGAGATGGTGGTTCACTTAAGTTTCGTGAATTGAACACTTTAATTAATTTTCTTTTATTTATCTATATTAATTTAAAATCCGTGTGATGCACGGATTTTTTTTAATATTATATGATTTTTTTTATTAATTTGAATTACTTTTTTAAAATATGAATTTCGGAGGCTTAAATTTTTAAATGAGATGATTTGATAATAATTATATAAATGTCATCCATGATATTTCTAGGAAAAGAGAGATTTTAATTAGAAAATATTAAAAACATATTAACTTAATCGGTTAATTATTAATATTATAATATTTTTATTTTATGTTATTAAATATAACCGTCCGTGATATAATTGAAACAGACATATTTTAGTTAGAGAAAATAGAAAAGGTATTGTGAAAATTAAAAAGGTGACATGTTTTTGATGAAAAAGCTAACTGATTAGTTTATAGTAATTACAATTTAATTTATGTTATTTTATTAAATTAAATTTTTCGTAGTGTCTTTAGATAGTGAGAAATTAATGTTGCTCGTGATATTTCTAGAAAAAAAGAAATTTTAATTATGAAATATGAAAAAGATGATACGTTTTAGCTGAAAAAGATAATCGGTAATTATTAGTATTATAACATTATTATTTTATTTTATTAAATAGAATCACCCGTGATATAATTGGGAAAAGAGATATTTTAGTTACAGAATAGAGAATAGGAATCATGTTTTGGCTAAAAAAGGTAATTGATTACTTAATAGTAATTATAATATAATTACGTTACTTTATTAAACAAAATTGCTCGTAATATTTGTAAGAAATGAGAAATTTTAATTAGATAAAATATAAAAGATATTGTATTTTACCTTAAAAGAGAAATTACTTAGTTATTGAAATATAGGAAAGATAATATGTTTAATATGAAAAAGGAAATTAATTAGTTAGTGGGATGGATTTTATTTGTAATTAAGTAAGTGTAAATAAGTAAAATCAACAGGTACGTACCGACCAACCAAACTTTTAATAAATTGATTAGTTAATAGTAATTATAATATAATTATGTTATTTTATTAAACAAAATTGCTCGTAGTGTTTATAAGAAAAGAGAAATTTTAGTTTGATACAATACAAAAGATATTGTGTTTTACCTGAAAAAGGAAATTAATTAGTTAGTGAAAAATAAAAAAGGTAATTTATTTAATCCGAAAAAAGAAATTAATTAGAGCATCTCCAAGAGACTCTCTATTGTAGCTCTTAACTCAAAAATTGAGGAGAAAGAATAAAAATCAAGCTCCAAGAGACTCTTAGAGACTCTTTAAAAAGTTAAGAGCTTCTTCTCTCTCCTCTATTTTAGGAGCAACTAGTAGCTCTTAACTTAATATTTTATTAGTAAAATAGTGGTTCTTCCCTCTCATCTATTGATTGTTTGTCCAAGTGGAATTGAAATATGAATAAAATATAAAATAAAGAGTCATAATAGAGAGCATTGTTGGAGTTGACACACAAATCAATGTAATAACTTGTTAAGAGCTTAATTGTTTATAATATATTTAGGAGTGAGCTAAGAGACTCTTGGAGATGCTCTTAGTTAGTAGGATGGATTGTATGAGTAATTAAATAAGGGTAAATAAGTAAAATCATCAGGTACCGTACCGACCAACCAAACTTCTAATATTTTGGCTTTTTATATAATAGTATAGATATCTATATCTATATATATTATAATGCCTGGAGATCGGAAATGCTCCAGAACAGTTCAAGGCATTTTTCTTGAATTTTCGTTTTTTGCATTTTTTTTTAAAATTCTTTTCCTCCATTAAATAGCTATTAATGACAATTTAATTAGTCATTAATTACACCTATTAAACATATATTAAATTAACTCTATTTAATTTGTTTAAAAATTAGCAAACTTTATTTGAATATTATAGTTATTATTTCAATATTAAATATTAATTATATATAGTTATGTTTAATTTTAGGCAAACTGACAACTAACAATTGTTTATATTGCGTTATTTTTATTCCCTATTCAAGATCATTATAATTTTTTTTCGGATGATTATAGGGTAGACGACCTTAACTTCTCATTTTTTACTATCAATAATTGTGAAAGTCGTAATAAATTATGGAAGTACAAGATATTTACTTCATTTCTGGAATTGTACATAAACAATAAAGACAGATTTTTTAATTTTGCACATGAACAAATTATACATGAGTTATGATCAAATCGATTAAATTTAACAAATCCAACTATTTATCGGAAGATAAAATCGATAAAAAAGCTATACATCCTTTATTTCATTATATTGTGTCGAGATAAATTAATATTCTAATTAGAGATAGATGTACCTGAGGATGACCTCAGATAGAACCGTGAGGTTCAAAGCTTTCTAAACATAAATATAAGGGCAATTACGTAAATTAAAGTGAAGAGAATTAATATTTAGAGCATTGTCACTCAGAATTTGTACTGCAAACACATATAACCTTAAGGAGCAGTTTTCTCTTCTAATTAAATAAAGTTTTACATTATTATTTAATATGTATATTATGAAAGTGGTGTTGGCTTTAAAAAACTTCTCAAGCAATCTTTATTATCAATGGTTGTGGAAGTCGTAATAAATTATGAAAGTACATAGATCTTATCTCCATATCTGAAAAACAAATAATACTGACAAATTTGAACATGAATAAATTACACATGGGTTATGACCAAGCTAATTAAATTGAACAAACCCAACCATTTGATCGGAAGATTAAATTGATAAAAAATTTGTACATCCGTTGTTTCATTATATTGTGTCAAAATAAATTATTATTCTAATTAAATAAATTTTTACACTATTACTGAACATGCATATTATGAGAATGGTGTCGGCTTGAAAAAACGTTATTAAGTTATATTCAATATTTGTAACTTTTGATTGTAAAGACTACGTTCATATTGTAATTTTATTTTTATATGTTTATGATATTTTAAGATTATCAACACTTTAGATATATAATAAGAGTATTTTTTTCAACTAATAATTCATGTAAATTGTTTATAAATCAATTTTTTTTAGGAAATTCACAAGAGACCAATTAATTTTTAAAAGTGATAGAAATAAATTTATCTATTTTCATTACTTTAAAATAAAAATTTATAAACCGCACGAAGCGCGGATAAATTAACTAGTTATATTTAAGAGTGAGTTAAGAGACTCTTGGAGATGTTCTTATTAACCTTTTTAGTTGTCATATAAAAAAATTTGTCCCGTTTCACTCTTATTCCAAATTTTAAATACATTTTTGTACCAATTTTTTCATATCTACTCTTCCATTTCTAATTTCAATATTTGACTTTACAACTAATCTTATCATTTAATATAATAATTAGGGGTAATAGATGAAAATAATTTATAAATTAAAATTTTCTTAATATGTGTATTTTTCCCAAATGTGACAATAAAAAGGGACGGAAAGAGTAACATCCAAACGCCATGTTTATTTGGGTTTTGTTGCATTACCATAAAAGAACTAGCTTGAAATTTGTGTAATGCATGAATTTTTTTTAATATTATATTATTATTTTGTTTGAATTTAAATTAAACTTTTTTAGATATAAATTTTGTAAAATTAAATTTTTAAATGATAATTTTTAGTTTTGGAGCCTACACTAAAAAGCAGTAGAAGTCTTTAATTTTTTTTTTTTTGCCATAAAAATCAAATTGCATTAAAATTTCAAATCATTCAAAATTACATTAGATAATTCTGGGTAAGTATACCCCCCATACCAAATATGATCAGATATGGAACTAGATTGTCTCGTAAAAAGTGAGCGACCTTGTTCGCAGATCGTTTTACAAAATTTAACGTTATTTGACGTTCTTTTAGAAGAAGTAACAAGCTTCTGCACTCATCTACCACTCAACCCAAGTAAGACAGATTGATTGTAGAGCATCGAATTGCTTGTATCAAAGCTAAACAATCTGTTTCCAGATCAACTGCTTGCCATCCCCTCTCTTTCACCCAACTCAAAGCCTCGCGAACACCAATCGCTTCTGCCAATAAAGGATCCACAGTGCCTTGCTTGCAGCTTGAAACAACCTTAACCAGATCACCCCGATGATTTCGAGCGATGAACGCATAACTGAACCGTCTAGATTCAATCAAAGATTGCAGCATCAGTGTTGATTTTAACCTTACCTTCGGTTGGCAGTTCCCAATGCTCCTTTCCATCCGCTTGAGTCATGAACCCAAGATAGTTGTCGAATGTACTTTTATCTTGTGCACTCTTCCACTGGTTAAAACAAAGATTTGCTGATACTAACACCTCTGAAGATTCCATTCCTTTCTGGTTCCATATGACATCGTTACGATTTTTCCATACTACCCATATTACCATTACCACCTTCTGAACCTCCTCTTTTGAACATTTCTGCATAACTGCTTCTAACCACTGTTGAAGACTTGTTGGTTCCCTAATGTCCTTCTTGAAACCCAACTGATTCCAGCAAGCATTGGCAAACGGACAGAGTATCAAAGCATGAAGCGTATCCTCCTGTGCACCATTACATACAGGACACATACTATTTACTTCCACCCTTCTCTTTAATAACTGGTCTTTAGTTGGTAATGCATCTGTTAGGGCTCTCCACACATAAATCTTAACCTTTGCAGGAATTTTCAAATTCCATAACTTGCGCCATAGACCAGAATTATCACTCAACCCATTGACATTAGCTCTGTCTTGAATAGTTGCATATGCATAGTTGCATATGCACTCTTGATTGTGTACGTACCCATCCTCTCCTTGCTCCAGCACCAAGAATCAGAATCAGAACCCCTAATAGGAATAGCAGCTATTATATTTGCTTCTCTCTCATCAAAAATATCCACCAGCACCTCCATATCCCACTCACTTTGACCTGTGATCATTTTGTTTAGATTAACTTGCCATTCGAATGAAAAACTCAAGAGAAACTGGAATGTCAATAAAGAAAAACTCAGGATAAACTGAAATGTCAATTAAATTGAACAGAAAGACACGTCAAAAGACGAGACGTCAAAAACTCATCATTAAATGAGACTGACGCAGAGCAAATTTAATTTTATTAGCTCCTTGTTCTACTTTTTCTCCGTCAAGGGAGTGAAGAACATGCACCAAAAAAATAAATACGAGAAAAGCCAACACAAATTTATATTCATTAATTTTCTCAGAGTGTTTTGTTAATGACGGAATCAAACTTTGTAATATATAAGTATGAATTATTATAAAATATTGTTGGTAGTTAAATTTTTAAACATATATATATATATATAAATACAAACAATGTATAGAATTTAGTTTGTATAATTTTTGTAGAAGCAAAAATAAATATTCTTGGTAACCGGTTGATTTTAATCATCGGGTCTTGCAACCCCTTTCAAATTTATATGTCGAATATATTTTTTGAAAATTTTGTGTTTATTATTTTATTGTCTAAAACGATATTGACTCTCATGAACATAACCCACACTAATCTATTTATCCATAAAGGATAATTTTTTAATTCAGGTGAGTATCCAACCTCCAAAAAATTTCTAGTAAAAACTTTCTTAAATACAAACTTACAAACTTTTTATATTCAACATATATATGACTTGAGTTCAACATCGTTTATATAATAATTAAAATTTTATTAAATACACATACATTATAACTAAAACATATTTATGATATTTTAATAATTTAATAAAAATTCGTTTTTATAACTAAAACAATAGTTATACTTGTATTAAATACATACTCCGTATATTTATTTAAGATATCCATAACCCTAGTCCTGGAGCTACTCTTGCTCGGATTACTTTTGGACATCCATTCCGTAACAAGCATATTAAAAAACTTGCCAAGGCTTCTCGTAATCATGGTATCGTTTTCAGCCGCAATCTTGATTATGACACATCCAGGTTTACTCCATAGCATAATACTAAGGACCAATTTTTTAAATTAAATTTAAGGAGTGAGTTAAGAGACCGCTGAACTTGCTCTAATTTAAGTTATAATACGGAGAAAATAATTTTTGTAACGGTGTATTATTCTCCTCAGATGCAATGTTGTATTGATTTATTTTTTAAAATCTGTTATGGTTAATGATTTAGCAAATCTGGAGAATTTTTTTGGGTAATTGCATGATGTATAATTATTGCTAATCCCGTTTTCTTAGAATATATATGTATCAATAACACAGAAAAATGGGAGATGCGTGTCAAGAGAATGACAATTCAAAAGGAAAAGGAGGTCAGTATAAAACTTGGACAATTGACGAAAGTAATGAGTTATTGAAACTCATGGTTGATGTTGCACACAATGTGGTTGGCGAGATAATAATGGTTCATTCAATAAAGTTACCGTGGAGAACAAGATTCTTCCAGCTTTGAATGCAAAGCTTGGATGTCAAAAAACTCATTCCCAGTATCTCAGTCGTTTGAAATGGTTTAAAACTAGATACACCAACTATTCAAAATTGATGTTGTTTAATTCTGGATTTGGATGGGATCCTATAACAAAAAAATTTAGTGCTCTGAATGAAGTTTGGGAAAAATATTTTAAGGTACATATTTTTAAGACAATAAAGATTTTCTAAACTTTTGACATGTTTATAATACTAACATATTGTGTTTTATTAGGTACATCCTTCTCACAGAAGTTATCGTGCGGACACCCTTGGAGACTATGATGATTTAAGAATTGCGGTGGGAAATGGGACTGCCATCGGGAAGAATGCAATAGGACTAGGAGATGATACTGATGCAAGAACTTATGATGACAAAGCAAGTAAAAAGCATCACCTGTTGGATGACTTGGTTTATGATTATGATACTGCAGCTTATACACAGTGTACACTGGATGATTCCCAAGATCCTTTGGCCCAACCTTCTGAACCTATTAATCTTGATGCTCCTCTTCCTCCAGCACCTAAGAAGCGTAACATATCTGAGGTCAAGGGAAATTCTAGTTCTTCTGCTAATACTAGTCAGCCAGATGCTATCATGCAAATTACTCATTCAGTTGAGATTTGAATATTCCAAATAATTGCTCCACTGTATTCCTCAAGGAAGCATGACGAAGATTAAATAATTCTTTTTCATTTTCAGGATGACGACCTTGACCATGAAAATCTTGAAGATGATAACAAACACCACGGAAGGGAGCTAGAAACTGGAGTCTATTTGGAAATCCACAGTCCACCAAAAAATATTTACCTAAAACACAAGTAGACGATAAACAATAACATATGTAATTTATAAATAAAAAAATCAATTACCTAAATACACCAAAAAATACCTCGTGGTACTTTAAGTCCATTTCTCCTTGATATAGCATTATTTAATAATTTTGAATCGTATGCAGATCCTTCCCAACCACTGAGAACATATATAAATTCCAAATCAAAATTGCAAGCCGCTAAAACATTTTGTAAAATTGTCCCATGACGATTACGGTAGCTGCTTGTGTCACGTCCAGGGACCATAGCAGGAATATGAGTGCCATCAATTGCTCCGATGCAATCCTAAAATAATTTAAAAATTAACATATAATCACAAATGCAAGAAAAATCATGTTTATGAGTAATAATGTTATAACACAATTAAAATAAAATGACAATATACTTACTTTGAAATAAGGAAAAAACCTCGTGCTTTCTCTGATTTTTTCAGGGGTTGAAGAGCCTGGTTTAACCATAAAATCCACCGCCATTTTGTTTAAAACTTTCAAAATTTTGTTGAAATTTTGACTGGTAGTAAAATGTGAGCGATTGAATGTGTCACCAACATGAAAATATCTAGAATTCTGACCAACAACAAGTAAAAAAGTTGCCAGCATCTCCTCAATACATATAAATCTTGTATCTTCCAAAAGTGTTTTTTCTCTAATAATTTTGGATAGCTTTAGAAAAACTTGCGGATACATCCTGTTAAGTTTTCGAAAGTGTTCGGGATCATCATTTAAAACAGCATTAATATATTCATACCCTCTTGAATTGACAGGTCGCCTAGTAAGTGAACGCTGGATGCTTTGATTAGACAGGGTAATGGTGTGCTTATCCAACACACTCAGTATTGTTCCATTTACTGTCAACACATTTTTAAAAATTTCATGTCGTTTTTCTTCTCTTGCTTCCTCTTCTTCCATCTCTTTTTCTTCCTCTTCTTGGTTTTCTATTTCCATATTTATACTCATAACAATATTAGCTCTGCATCATAACAACACCAATAAAATTCACACAACACCAATAAAATTAGCTCTACATCATAACAATATTGCTGGCTAATGTCATAACTCTGCATCATAATTAGCGATGAATAGTGACAGATATATAATTCACAAATATCGAAACCCATAAAATTATGATATCATAAGTGAAGGTAAAAATCTGATACAAGATTCCTGATATGGTTCAGTATGATATATGTTTATAAATATGATTCAATTACAACAAAAAATATACAATGAATACTCAATTGAACAAGAAATATACCTTGTACTCAAGTTTTTTGGTGACCGGATTGAACAGATAATACACGATCGAAATTGGGTTGTACTGGAGAAAGGTTAAAGGGTTTCACAATATAGGCAAATATGATCTTACTACACCATAAAATCTATTTATTTAAATATAGGCTATATATTTAAAAGTCTATGAAAGTTTTTAAAAGTCATTTTGTTAGGAGTCATCAAAAGTATTTGGAAATCTTGGTGATTCAACAAGAGTCATTAAAAATCATTAAAAGTCTATAAAATCCATTAAAATCATTCTCCAAAGAATTGTCATTAAAAGTCCTAATACTCTAAAATAGAGACAAGGATCACAACATCATATTTGATTACCAAGATTAAATTATAAGCGGAAGCGTACCTGTATCCATGAGTTCGTAATATCGGTAGGAGTCCTTTTCTTTTCTTTGTGTACTTGTTATTGTCTTCCTCAATCAAACACCCTTAGCTTTCCACAACAAGCTACAAGCTCTCTCTGATGGGTACAAGAAAAGCTGTTTTACGTGTTTAATATATTGGGGACTATAACCCTTTCATATACCGCCTAATTAAATCTCCCATTATAACTTAATTGGGCTTGGTATTGAGTATCCTCTCATTTAGCCCACACAATAACAATTAAAATCTAAATGGGTTTCTTATTTGATCACTTTATTTAACCCAATAAAACAAATAGTTAAATATAATTGAATATTAATATGTAGCACACATAAATTATTATTATTAAAATAATAACAACAATCTCCCACTTGGGCTGTATATTAATCTAAAATCAATTTATATATAATCTTTAGTGCACAACCTTATGTTATTCATTATCCTTTAGATTTTACTAAAACAATTCAGTCCGTCTACTATAATAGTATGAGATTCTGGCGGCATTCGTCACTATTATAATATGACTAAACCTTCCGTGGTCACCACACAAATATATTCAACGACATGAATCAAAGCATGGATGAGTGGCATGGAAATTACAAACAATGTGATCTATATAATGCCTATTTCAAACTAATCCCTAGCCAATCTCTAATGAGATTGATTCCAATTTTCTCAACTCAATGTTAAACCACAATAAGAAAATTGAACAAAAGCAGAGTGACATTGATTAAATTAAATCCAACAACTGTATTATGCAGAACATAAACAACTCATTGTTTATAACATAAATACCAAAAATACAAACTCCCACTAAACCAAAGTATCACACAAGGTAACACCCATATGAGCAGTATGCTCGTGAAAAACCTTAGGTGCTAAAGCCTTAGTGAGCGGATCCGTGTTAGTCACAGAGGCATGCCTGTATACATCTAATAACAAGCCTAATTGTCTGTAATGCTTTGCATTACCTACATGACCTCTTAACTGAGGGAACCTCTAGTTGTAGAGTTTCTACTAGTTGTAGTACTTATAACATGCATCAAATTCTACCTGTGTAACTGTAATTAAAGTCAGAGAATGATGATTGAAAAAAGATCATGCCTCAAGCTTGAAGACCAAGACTGTCAAAATAAACACGGTTGGAATTTGGAGAATGAAGATTTGCCTAAGTACCAATTCGAGAAGTATGTTTGTTATATTCGAGAAGTCTAGCATTCGAGAAGTCAGGGATTCGATATCTCAAAAGACACTATTCGATATCTCAAAAGACACTATTCGATATCTCATTCGATATATCAGAGATTCGATAAGTCTTTTACTATATTCGAGAACTCAAGAAGTCAACAAGTCAAAGCATCATTCGAGTTCTCTAAGAGTCAACAAGTCAAAGCTAGATTCGATATCTCAAGGACTAAAAAAGCTATTCGATATCTCAGGGATTCGATAAGTAAATGCTCTATTCGATATCGCAAGGATTCCTGAAGAAAAGAGCTATTCGAGAAGTGATTCGATATGTCAACTCAACAGTATTCGAGAACTCAGAGTTATCGATTAAGCTAATTCTAGTTCTCGAATCACCAACAGAGTTACTTCTCGAATACAATCTTGGAGACAAAATACTGGAGAATTGTACAAGTCAGAAACCTGTAGTAAGCCAAAACACTTTATGGACCACAGTACTGTAAAGTAATTTTGGAAAGACTACAAGAAGCTTAGAGAGATGTTTCAGGAGACAAGCTGCTAAAGAAGTGGATCTGAACATAATTAAAGAAAGTCAAATCTCAAGCCGTTTAGATTTTACTCAAGAAGGGATAGACATATTAGAAAGTAATTTTGTATGTCACCCTGTTTGTAGTAAGTAGCTGTACTCATGTTCTATAAGAGTACAACCTCACTTCTCTAGTACTTAAGCTTTTCAAGAACATTTAGATATATACATCTCTTTGAGAAAAGTGAAGCTGAGAATACTAACATTTGTATCCACAGTTTGTAGCAAATCTTTATCTAATACAATATTAGATTAACGCGAGTGATCATGTTCTTGTGTTTATATTCCGCACTTACATAATCTGTTAAACACAAACACACACTTTGTTACACAACCAGATTCAAACCCTTCAAACAACCTTCACCTAAAACACTTATTAAAAGAAAAGTTTGAGAATCCATTCACCCCCCCTCTGTATTCTCTTCGGTATATTCAATACTCAACAAGTGGTATCAGAGCAGGCTATTTATTTAAAAACAGAAAAAGATCATGTATACACCAAAAACTACAGGAACAGTGAAGGTCCCTAAGTTCGACAAAGAGAATTACAACCTCTGGAAGATTAAAATGTTGTTGTTCATCAAAGCTGCCAACCCTCTATATCCTGAGATACTCAAGAATGGTCCCTTTGTTCCAAAATAGGAGATTCTTGAAAAGACTGTTGGAACTGTAACCATTCCAAGATCCTATGTGGCTAAAGAACCATCCAAATAGACAGAGACAGAAAAGGAGATGGTTGCTCTCGATAGTCATCTCATGTTATTAATCATAGATTCTATGGACATGTCAATGTTTGCTAACATAGCCTATTGCAAAACAGCAAAGGAGATGTGGGATCATATTGAGGTGTTATGTGAAGGAACAGAGGAGGTTAGAGAAAAGAAGAGACAGATACTGGTCACACAGTATGAAGCTTTCATGGCTCAGACCAGGGAAAGCATTACTGACATGTTTGAAAGGTTTCACAAGCTGGTGACTGAGCTACAGATGAATGGGAAGGTTTACAGCACCAAGGAGTTGAACATGAAGTTTCTATTGTCTTCACCAAACCATCTAGAGCAAAGGGTCATTTCTCTAAGGGAAAGAGATTTGAACAAAGTCACATATGATGTGCTCTATGGGGTTTTAAAGACTAATAAGCTTGAGTTGCTTCAGAAGAGGGCTATCCAAGCCAACCAAGGCAGAATGATAAACACATCATGTGCCTTGATTGTCAGCAAATCTGTTCAAGACCTAGAAGCATCTACAAGCCAGCTGAGGATAGAAGAGATAGTAGATGATGAAGAAAATGAAGGTGAAGTGACTGAACCTGTTGAGGAGAAGGAAGAAGAAGAGTTCTATACTCTTGAAGAGCTAGATGGCATGGAAAACACTTCATATGCTTTCATGGCCAGAAAGTTTCCAAACATCAGATTCATGAGGAACCAACCCTTCGAACCTAGACCCCAAAACCATTCATTCAACAAGAGCAAGGCACCTGTGAAAGCAAACAAGAATAAATTCAAAATCAGCCATGTGGATAGGTCATCTGTAAGGTGTTATAGATGCAATGACCTAGGGCATTTTGCCAGTGAATGCAAGAAGCCTAAAAAGAAGGATAAGGAGTTTCTAGAGCTTGAAGTTAAGTATGAGGCCCTTCTGAAAAAGCAAACACAAGGCAAGGCCTACATAGCTGAAGGGAAGTGTTGGGATGACTCTGATAGTGATGGAGAGGAGCAAGAATTCTGTAACTATGCCTTGATAGCTGATTCCAAGGATGAACAATCTCTATCTGACTCTCAGGTACCATCTCTCACTACCATAGATATGTCTATTTTTGAGTATAAATGCATGGTTGAACAACTATCTATTGAAATGTTTAATATTCATACTAGTATGACTACTGCTAATGAAGAGATTGCCAAACTATCTGCTAAGAATGAATTGTTAAACAAGAAGAATGAGGAACTTTAGCTAACTGCTATGCAAGTAGATAACCTTAAGAAAGAAGTTGAATATCTGCAGAATAAGGTTCTATGTGCTAGTCAGGTTGAGAAGGCTCTAAGGGATGAACTAGCTGAAAATGAATTCAAACTGAAAACCTTTAAGAACCCCTCTAGTCTATTGCAGTCCTACCATGAGAAAAATCAAGCTAAACCCAAGGCTGCCACTGGACTTGACTATGGTACTCTTAAACAGAGGAAAGGCTATGCTGTCATTGAAGATGTCATAGTTGTTCAGGATGAAGTGCCTCGCATTTTGAAAAAGACCGAGCCTCCAATTTTTAAAGAACCAACATTTGAAATTGATGGGGATGCCTTACTCATTAAGCAAATGTTGAATGATGAGGATGAGGCACAATCTAGTGAACAACCAGCATCCTCTAAGAGTGAGAGTGTCAAGGTAAAAGCCAAGAAGCCAGTAGGAGATAGACCTAGACCTGAGAAGTTTGTGAAGTTTGTTTCACTGGGAAAAATGAATCTGAGAAGAAAGTGGCTAATAAGAAACAAAACAGAAATGGCAAGCTAGGGATAAACAAGAATAATAATTATGCTTATGTGCCAAATTCCCCTAGAAAAGTTTGTCAAAACTGTTTTAGCACTAATCACTTAACTCATGCATGCAAGAAACCAACTGGTAGTGTAGCTAAGCCTTTCTATGATTGCTCTGTGCTTTTAAGACATAGAGATTCACCTTTCTGTGATAAACTTGACTGTATGCCATGCAACATGAATGTTATGATTAGCTATTTTAATTTGAGAAGACAATTCATGGATGGTTGCATCAGTCACAACATTCATACACACTACACAGGGCCAGAGTCTTCAAGTCCTCTTAGAGTTAGGAAGGTACCTCTGTCACCTAAGTCTAAGAATTCAGATTCTAAGACTTCTAATAGTGACAAGAAGACCAGTCCTAAGAAAGTTGATAAGCATGCTGTTTTTGATAAATTTGTTTCTAAGCCAAGTGGACCCAAACTTATTTGGGTACCAAAGAAGAAGTAATACCTTTGTGCTTGCAGGGCAAAGAAAGTGAAAAGAAGGTCATGTGGATTTTGGACAATGGATGCTCAAATCACATGACTGGTGATATGGCCCTGCTATCACAATATGAGGAAAAGGCTGGCCCAATGATTGATTTTAGAGATAACAGCATGGGTAACACATTGGGATATGGCAAGTTAAAAGTTGGTAATGTCATCATTGAAGATGTAGCACTAGTCAAGGGTCTCAAGCATAATCTGCTAAGTGTTGGTCAGTTTACTGATAGAGGATTCAAGGTAAATTTTGACAAAGATGAATGTTTGATCACCCATAAGAAGATTGGTGATTTTGCTCTATCTGGAGTAAGAAAAGGAAGCCTGTTTGTAGCCAATATGGACTCTACAAACAAGGACAAAGTTTGTTGCTTTTACTCAAAAGCATCAAATGAAGATTGTTGGCTATGGCACAAGAAGTTATCACACCTGAACTTCAAGGCCATTAATTCTCTAGTCAAAAGAGAGTTAGTGAGAGGCATGTCCACACTTGAATTCTGTCAAGAAGGAGTGTGTGAGGCATGCCAAAAAGGAAAGATGAAAAGGTCAAGCCACAAGTCAAAGACAGTGACTTCAATCACCAAGCCCCTGCAATTAATTCATATGTATTTGTTTGGCCCTATCAATATTATGTCACTCTCTAGAAAGAAGTATGCCCTAGTAATGGTTGATGACTACACAAGGTATACATGGGTGGAATTTATAGCATTAAAGGATGAGGCTCCACAAGTAATCATTGAGCACATAAAGAAAGTTGATAATGAAGCAAAAGCCAACAATGCAAGTGTGATTGCATTGAGAAGTGATAATGGAACAGAGTTCAGAAATGCCTTACTTGAAGCATTTTGCAAAGAGAATGGCATTTCTCAACAATTCTCAGCTCCAAGGACTCCACAATAAAATGGAGTAGTTGAGAGAAAGAATAGAACTCTAATTGAGGCTGCTAGAACAATGTTGCTTGATGTAAAGATGCCTACATGTTTTTGGGCTGAGGCTGTGAGCACTGCATGCTAAATCCAGAAAAGAACCCTCATCAACAAAAACACTGGAAAGACACCTTACAATTTGATGACTGGAAAGAAACCTACTCTAAAGTATGTTCATACTTTTGGAAGAAAATATTTTGTGTTGAAAGACAATTCAGAATATGTTGGGAAGTTTGATGCAAAGGCATTTGAAGGAATTTTTCTTGGCTATTCTATGGAGAGAATTGCATACAAAGTTTATGTCATCAGTAAAAAGAAAGTTATGGAAAGCACAGATGTGACATTTGATGACAGCAAACTACCTGGATTAGAAGAAGCCAATGATGAAGATAGAGATCCATTAAAGTTTGAAAATCTAGATGATTCTGATGAAGAGATTGAAACTGAAGTTGAAACTCTAGTTCAACAAACTCAAGTGAATGATGAAGCAAGAGAAGAATCTGATCCAATCAACAGTGAAGAGACTAGCATCCAAGACACACATGTGAATAGTATCAACTTCACAGGGGGAGGAAATGAAAATGATCATGACTTGGATGATGAAGCAACATCAAGGTTGAGAAATCAAACTGAGCACTCAAGGAAATAGGATAGGTCACACACTGTAGAGCAAATTATTGGAGATCCAAATGCAGGACTGAGAACTGGGAGAGCAACTCAGAATGAGTGCCTCTATGGCTGCTTTCTATCTCAGATTGAGCCTAAGAAACTTGATGATGCACTGTTGGATCCAGACTGGATTAATGCTATGCAAGAGGAGCTGAATCAATTTGAAAGAAACAAAGTATGGGAACTTGTGCCTGCACCAAAGAACAGAACCATTGTTGGAACAAAATGGGTTCTGAAGAATAAGATGGATGAAGATGGTGTAATAGTAAGAAACAAAGCAAGGTTGGTTGTAAAAGGATACTCTCAATATGAAGGCATTGACTATGATGAGACATTTGCTCCTGTTGCTAGATTGGAAGCCATCAGAATCTTCTTGGCATTTGCTGCTCATTCAAATTTTAAAGTCTATCAAATGGACGTCAAGAGTGCATTTCTGAATGGGGAGTTGGAAGAAGAAGTTTATGTGCAACAACCACCTGGCTTTGAGGATCCACATTTCCCAGAATTTATCTACAGATTTCTTAAGGCATTGTATGGACTTAAGCAGGCTCCAAGGGCATGGTATGACACTTTATCACAATTTCTTCTTAAAAACACTAGAGGCACATTGGACAATACACTGTTTTACAAGAAGCATGGTAATGATATTATCCTAGTTCAGATCTATGTGGATGATATCATATTTGGCTCTACAAATGAGAAGCTGTGTGAGAAATTCTCTAAGCTCATGCAAAGTAGATATGAGATGAGTATGACGGGAGAGTTAACATTCTTTCTTGGATTGCAAGTTAGTCAGAGGAAGGATGGTATCTTCATCAGTCAAACCAAGTACATCAATGATTTATTAAAGAAGTTTGACTTAGAAGACTGCTCACTTGCAAAGACACCCATGACTTAGAAGATGAAAAGGTCAAGCCACAAGTCAAAGACAGTGACATCAATCACCAAGCCCCTGCAATTAATTAATATGGATTTGTTTGGGCCTGTCAATATTATGTCACTCTCTAGAAAGAAGTATGCCCTAGTGATGGTTGATGACTACACAAGGTATACATGGGTGGAATTTCTAGCATCAAAGGATGAGGCTCCACAAGTAATCATTGAGCACATAAAGAAAGTTGATAAGGAAACAAAAGCCAACAATGCAAGTGTGATTGCATTGAGAAGTGATAATGGAACAGAGTTCAGAAATGTCTTACTTGAAGCATTTTGCAAAGAGAATGGCATTTCTCAACAATTCTTAGCTCCAAGGACTCCACAACAAAATGGAGTAGTTGAGAGAAAGAATAGAACTCTAATTGAGGCTGCTAGAACAATGTTGCTTGATGTAAAGATGCCTACATGTTTTTGGGCTGAGGCTGTGAGCACTGCATGCTATATCCAGAATAGAACCCTCATTAACAAAAACACTGGATAGACACCTTACAATTTGATGACTGGAAAGAAACATACTCTAAAGTATGTTCATACTTTTGGAAGCAAATGTTTTGTGTTAAAAGACAATTCAGAATATGTTGGGAAGTTTGATGCAAAGGCATTTGAAGGAATTTTTCTTGGCTATTCTATGGAGAGAATTGCATACAAAGTTTATGTCATCAGTCAAAAGAAAGTTATGGAAAGCACAGATGTGACATTTGATGACAGCAAACTACCTGGATTAGAAGAAGCCAATGATGAAGATAGAGATCCATTAAAGTTTGAAAATCCAGATGATTCTGATGAAGAGATTGAAACTGAAGTTGAAACTCTAGTTCAACAAACTCAAGTGAATGATGAAGCAAGAGAAGAATCTGATCCAATCAACAGTGAAGAGACTAGCATCCAAGACACACATGTGAATAGTAGCAACTTCACAGGGGGAGGAAATGAAAATGATCATGACTTGGATGATGAAGCAACATCAAGGTTGAGAAATCAAACTGAGCACTCAAGGAAATGGGATAGGTCACACACTGCAGAGCAAATTATTGGAGATCCAAATGCAGGAGTGAGAACTAGGAGAGCAACTCAAAATGAGTGCCTCTATGGCTGATTTATATCTCATATTGAGCCTAAGAAACTTGATGATGCACTGTTGGATCCAGACTGGATTATTTCTATGCAAGAGGAGCTGAATCAATTTGAAAGAAACAAAGTATGGGAACTTGTGCCTGCACCAAAGAACAGAACCATTGTTGGAACAAAATGGGTTCTGAAGAATAAGATGGATGAAGATGGTGTAATAGTAAGAAACAAAGCAAGGTTGGTTGCAAAAGGATACTCTCAACAGGAAGGCATTGACTATGATGAGACATTTGCTCCTGTTGTTAGATTGGAAGCCATTAGAATATTCTTGGCATTTGCTGCTCATTCAAATATTAAAGTCTATCAAATGGATGTCAAGAGTGCATTTCTGAATGGGGAGTTGGAAGAAGAAGTTTATGTGAAACAACCACCTGGCTTTGAGGATCCACATTTCCCAGAATTTGTCTACAGATTTCTTAAGGCATTGTATGAACTTAAGCAGGCTCCAAGGGCATGGTATGACACTTTATCACAATTTCTTCTTAAAAATCAATTCACTAGAGGCACATTGGACAAGACACTATTTTACAAGAAGCATGGTAATGATATTATCCTAGTTCAGATCTATGTGGATGATATCATATTTGGCTCTACAAATGAGAAGCAGTGTGTGAAATTCTCTAAGCTCATGCAAAGCAGATATGAGATGAGTATGATGGGAGAGTTAACATTCTTTCTTGGATTGCAAGTTAGTCAGAGGAAGGATGGTATCTTCATCAGTCAAACCAAGTACATCAATGATTTATTAAAGAAGTTTGACTTAGAAGACTGCTCACTTGCAAAGACACCTATGGCCACTGCCACCAAATTGGATGAAGATGTCAAAAGCAAGAGAGTAGATATCTCAGTCTATAGAGGCATGGTTGGTTCTCTACTCTATCTCACTGTAAGTAGGCCAGACATCATGTTTGCTACATGTCTGTGTGCAAGGTTTCAATCAAATCCAAAAGAGTCACGTTTTATTGCTATAAAAAGGATCTTTAGATATCTGAAGGGCACTCCAAACTTGGGTTTATGGTATCCTAAGGACACACGGTTCAATCTGGTTGGTTATTCTGATGCTGATTATGCTGGATGCAGAGTGGATAGGAAAAGCACCTCAGGTAGCTGCCAGTTTCTTGGACAAAAGTTAGTCTCTTGGTACAGTAAGAAACAATAATCTGTGTCAACTTCCACAGCTGAGGCTGAATACATAGCTGTTGGAAGTTGCTGTGCTCAAGTGCTTCGGATTAGAAATC
This sequence comes from Saposhnikovia divaricata, assembly GCA_036435485.1. Taxonomy (NCBI): domain Eukaryota; kingdom Viridiplantae; phylum Streptophyta; class Magnoliopsida; order Apiales; family Apiaceae; genus Saposhnikovia; species Saposhnikovia divaricata. The sequence goes on along the minus strand of CM071597.1, from coordinate 55,872,165 downwards.
AGCTTAGAGATTATGGACTTGTGTTGGAAAGAATTCCAATCATGTGTGACAACACAAGGGCAATCTCTATAGTTTCCAATCCTGTCAATCATTCTAGGACAAAGCACATTGACATCAGATATCATTTCATTAGGGAGCATGCAACGAATGGAACCATTGAGTCGCATTATGTCCCTACAGATAAACAGTTAGCTGATATATTCACTAAGCCATTGGATGAAGCCACCTTCACAAGGTTGGTTAGTGAGATTGGAATGCTAAATTCTTCAGAATCTGGTTAAGTGAAAATATCAACTAGATTGTTGCAGCAGTAAACACTTACTTTATCTAAATTCTCAATATTTTTGAAGTAAGTGTTGGCTGAAATATGATTTATAAATATTTCAAATCTGTTGCATATGTTGAAAATCATATTCAAATTAACTTGAAATTTCTATGAAATTTTAAGATTATCACTATTTAGTTTGTTAGAATATTCTTCATTGAATAATTCTGGTGAATTTTGAAAAGATAGTGAAAATTAAATTTTATGAGTGGAAAGTATAGCTTGATAAGTCATACTTCTCTAATGACTTTCATGTCTATGATCCACTTCTCTAACAAGTCTATTTGGAACACTCTTGAGTTCTCAAATAGTGCATTTTGGAGAAATCAAACAGAGACTTGCTTGACTTCTCGAATAGGACATTTGAGTTCTCTAATGACTGAGTTCTCGAATAGAACATTTGAGTTGTCGAATCATTTGAAAAGGCTGAATTTTCGCTGAATCTTAACCGCTTTTGGATTTTTATTCAAAATTTTAAATCACTCATAAAAATATATTTTATTTAATTTAGAATTATTTCTAAGTTAGATAACTGCCAGCTGTGAGTTACACCCTGCTTGAGTTGTCGAATAAGCCTTTCTTGACTTATCGAATAGTTGATTTGTACTTCTCGAATGCCTGACTTGTCGATACAAAACATATATCTAATTTACAATTCAAGTACTTCATACTTATACAGTTTTACATCTATTCGTTTCATTTCATTCGATTTCTCAAGCGTCTAAAGTTCCAAAACCTCTGAAAACCCTAACTTCAAAAGCTAAATTTCTTCTTCAACCTTCATTCTCTTCTCTCGTCTCTCTGTGTAACAATGGCAAATACCCAACTCACAATTCCTACTCACACCAACTTCATTGCTATTACTAGTGATGTGGAAGCACCCAATGCTAATTTCAAGTGCTTTGTTCGATGGATGTCTGAGTCCTACATCAAGGATGCACTTTCAGCCAACCCAACACTGTATCTAGATTTGCTAGAACAATTTTGGAGGACTGCTACTGTGGAGGTCATTGCTTTTGAGAATGCTAACCTCATATGTAGTCTACTGCAAGATTCAGGACAAGGAGATCACCATCACTACTGCAGACATGAATCAAGCACTGGGGCTACAACAAGGAGTGTATGACCCACTAGCCACTAATGCCGAATTGGAGGACTTCTTTGATTTTATCAACTACTCAGATAAAATCAAACTTGGAAATTTGAATAGGAAGTTCTTGAGAAAAGAATGGAGCTATGTCTTTGCCACTCTTCTCCAAGTCTTCACAGCAAGGAAGTCTAGCTTTGACCAAATCAGTACACCTGTTCAACAAATACGCTATGCCCTAGCGTATGGGAAAAAGATTGATGTTGGACTAATCATAATGCAGGAGCTGTATGGGAGACTTGGTAAGAACTCAACCAAGAGAGGTACTGAAATTTTCTTCCCTCGTTTTATTCAATCTGCACTTAATTTTGTAGATAATAAACTGATTGAATTGCCTGGGATAGATCGAAAGAGAATAGGCTATCCTAGATCCATGACCAAACTCATTTTTGGTAGCTTGGATACTAGGAATGATGTGGATGTAAGACTTAAAATAACTCCCCATATGGAGAGTTTATTTAGGACTTAACCCCACAACATGCCAATATTTGCCTCTAAATCTGAGTTAGCTAGGCCTGAGCAAGTAGAACAAGATGCTAACCCAGGGCCTGCTAACCAACCCCTCAAACAAACACTCTACCAAACATAGAGCCACATGCATCATCCTCTCAACAGGGTGGTGTTAGTAAAAAGGAGAAGAAGAGAAAGCAGATTGTTTCTGAACCATTAAAAATCTTAACTGAAGCAACATTGGCTGTAGAATTAGGCTTAGAAAGTGAGGAACCTGAGTCACCCTTACTAAGGCCAAAGAAGAAGAAGAAGAAATTAAAAACTACCTCTTCAGTCACACAAATGGCTGAAGTTTTAAAATCAGGGGCACACAATTCACTAGATGTATCCTCTCAACAGGGTGCATCTATAGAATCAAGCATCCTCCCTAATGCACTATCTTGCAAAGAGTCAGTACCAGGGAGTGATAAGGCTGGCACAACACAGAGTGGAGAGCACATCACACTTGAAACTCCCTCTATTTCTCAGGGGGAGTTGCCAAAATCTACTCTAAAAGACACTACTCTTCCAGAATCTAACACTCAAATTTCTTTGGAGCCTGCAACTCAAGCAATTGAGGAGCAAGGCATTGATCACCAAGAATTTTTTTCTCTTGGTGAGCCAATGGACTCAAGTGACTTAGTGCATGGCACTTTTCTCACCACCCAGGAACCACATTTAGATGGTGAGGGAATGCTGGCTGGGACATATCCTAATGACACAATCACAAACACAGAGGATTCACTAGTTTTCACTAGAGACTCTGTGCCTGTGTCAACTACTGGTGTAACTCATCCCACTTCTGTGGAGACACCAGTAGTAGAGTCATTCCATCCGGTTACAGAAGTTACATATGTAACTGAGGAGTCTAGATTGCCTAGCTCTAGCTCTAACTTCATGTCCCAATGGCTGAAGCCTGTGCAACACGACAGTGCTTCAGGATCAGGGTCTGTTCCACAACAATTGATGGTTGAAGCTCTTCAAAACTTAATTGTGGATCAGATTCCTGAGTTCACAAAGATTTCTCAAAACCTACTCACTGCAGACATGCCAAAGCCAGACTATGAAGCCATTCTGCTGTGTCACGGGGATGATGTCGAGATGCAAAAAGAGAAAATAGCAGATGAGGCTGAGAGAGATGGGAATGTAGATGCCTGGCTGCAAGGGAAATATGATATTACTCTCAATAAAGCCCTTCAATATCTGAGAGAGGAATACCTCACTTCACTGGGTTCAAATGCTAAATCTCTGACTCCTGGTGAAGTGTATGAAGCCATGAATGATTCTTACAAGGGGTTCCTCAAGGCTGCACACTATCTTGGCAAGGGTGTTAAGACAGAAGTCAACAAGGTGTGTGATGAAATAGCCAAGACAGTGGGAGAAATCAAGAGAGAATTTGCTGTCAAGTTTCCAACTTTAGATCCTGTCCTCAAACCATACAAGACTGCAAATCTACCTGCATCAAGATGGACAATGGCTTGGCTTTGCTTCATGGAATTGTCAGCAATCTAGCAACTCAAGTTCAGAATCTCTCTGGCACTACTAGAAAAACTGGAATAGACATCATGCCTTTAACATCGCTCAGAATTGCCACTGATGTTAAAGGTCCTTTTTAACATCAGTTTCGTAATAACCGATGTCTTTTAGTATTTTAGACATCGGTTGCCTGTACAACTGATGTTAAAGGTACCCCTAAAAAATTTTTGCCCCAGTTTTCCCCCCTTAGAAATTTTATCTCAAAACATCAAAACCAAAATTTCCCCCCACTAACCAAATAAAATTTCCCACCAATCCCAAAACTAAAACTTCCCCCCACTTAACCAAATAAAATTTCCCACCAATCCCAAAACTAAAATCCCCCCCACTTAACCAAATAAAATTTCCCACCAATCTCAAAACTAAAAAAATTAAATCATTAAAACATTAAAACATTAAAATTAAACTAAAAAACATAAATAAAAAACATAAACTAATTAATAAAACTAACATAAACATAGACAGTAACAATTATCTATCCTAGCTACCCTCGTCTATTCCACAGTACTCGACACCCCCCCTTTCTCTCTAAACCTTCGAATTAGCCCCCTTCTCTGCCGGCCGACGTCCTCCCCCTTTCTCTACCCCTCCGACACAGCCCCCCTTCTATCTACACAACTCCTCCCTTTTCTTTACCTAATCTCTACAAATCTCGACCTCAACTTCTTCGACACATGCAATCTCGACCTCAACTGGAAAGCTCGAAGCTCAATTGGAAAGCTCGAAGCCATCAACTGGAAAGCTCGAATCTCAATCTCGTTTGATTTCAAAGAAAGCTCGAAGCCATCAACTGGAATATTCAATCTAAATCGAACCCTAATTTTGGTAAATATTTATAGAACCCTAATTTTTTTATATCAACTGTGTTTTTTTTAGATTAGTAAGTAGCCCTACTTATTTTGATGGTTCTATCAACTGGATACCCTAATTTTGGGTAAACAAGTTTGGGTAATTTTGTGTTATTTATACCTAATTTCGATTTGGGTAAATATTTAATAAGTGCTTTATACTAGCTACGGGATTAACTTTTGGCATGTATATCTCTATTTATCTTTTTGCATGTATATCTCTGTTTTTTTTATATCTATGTTTTTTCTCTGTTTATGTAAATGTATTTATGTTTATGTATAATGTTGGCAAATATTTTGATAGAATGCACTTTTGAAATATGTGTTAGATTGTCTGCTGTGTTACTGTATGTGTGTATAATGTCGAGTATCATGTCTTTATTCATGTATGTAACTTAATAACTATTATCACACAGTAATACTAGAGGTGTCTTTTAAAATTGTTTGTTACTTAGTAATTTTTATTTTTTAAATGTCAATTGGGTAGGTGGTACCTGTTTTGTTTTCGAATATATGGATAAAGGGTGGATTTTGAAAGATAGGGATTCACTGGACTATGAAATGGGGGTTGAAAAGTTCTTGATATATGCCCAAGAAAATAGTGAAAATCCTAAGAAAATACCTTGCCCTTGTAAACGCTGCGTCAATTTCAAAAAATTCTCTGTAAATATAATTAGGGGTCATCTGTATCAATTTGGTTTTAGTTTGGAATATATTGATTGGATTTGGCACGGAGCTAAGGCTACTCCTAGGTCATCTGTTGGTAGTACACTGCCCACCGCTTCAGAGATTAATGTTGCATCAGAAGCCGTTAAGGTTTGTGAAGCAGCATATTGTAATTTGGGTGATGATTACGATAAAAATTCATATGACTTTAAGAGGTTTGTAGTTGATGCTCAACAACCTTTGTTTGAGGGTAGTGAGTGCACTAAATTAGATTCTTGATTACTTTGTTTCTTGATTACATTATGTACTGAATTCCAATTTTAATTACCAATCCGCAGGAATGACAAAGAAGCGGAAGTTAAGTAAAGTAACGAAAGTGAAGCAGCAAGAGGCAGACCCCCCACCAAACCCCCCAGCAGACCCCCCAACAAACCCCCCAGCAGACCCCCCAACAGACCACACACAGGCAGACTATGTTTCTCCAGACTCTGCTACCCCAGAACCAACAAATACTAGTACACAATCTACAAAATCAAGGATGTCGGGAGGACCGCGAAGTGTTTGTGCTATGCACAAAGTGGTTATTAAAAAAGCTCAAGGCAAGAAGCTCAAAGTCCAGTACAATAGAATTGGAATTCCAGTTGGAGACACTAGGAAACCTTTGCAGTCCTACATAGGCATGTCAGCTAGGACAATGGTGCCAATTGACATTTCGTCCTGGCCAGAAGTGGACCCTGAATTAAAAGAAAACTTGTGGAGAGATATTCAGGTATTTTAAATTAATATTTCTGAATTTGTCCATTCGACATCGTGCTAAAAGATAATATAACAATTATATAACTTGTTTGCCCTTTAGGAAACATTCCACGTGGCTCCAGAAAGTCGAAAGTTAATTCTACAGTCGGCAGGTGCAAAATGGAGACAATTCAAGGCCAAATTAACTGCTGAGCATGTGCTCCCTTATGTCGGACATAAGAAGAAGCTAAGAAAGCCACCAAAGAAATATGCATTTGTTGGTAAGGATCATTGGAAACGATTTGTTGCAACGAGGAGCACAAATGAGTGGAAGGTATGCATTAATTTCATGTTTAATGTATACATATATGCAATTACGAAAACAAATATGTTGTTGAAAGGAAATATGCATATGGGAAATACATTAACGGAGTTTGGTATATTTGGTTGTAGGAAATACATGAAAAGCAGAGTCAAAGAGTGGGCAACCGGAAATATCCACACCGATTGGCAAGAAAAGGATACATTGGTTTACATGAAGACCAAGTAAGAGTTTATTTTTTAATGTCATTACGATTTACATGTTTTTTTTAAATGCGTGTTATATTTTTTTTGAATGTTTGTTATATTTTTTGAACAGGTACGTAAAGGCCGGATTAAGCCCGATGTGGTACCTGACCGGGCAATTTTATGGAAAAAGGCCCGTAACCCTGACAGCGATATTGATGATAAGATAGACGAAGGGCTGGTAGCGGTAATTTCAAAAATTGTAAGATTTATTATTTTTTTGATTATTTCTTTTTCTAAATTACACATACGTAATCATTTCTTTTCCTGAATCACACCTAATTATTTTTTTGATTTTTTATTTTTTTAAACAGGATGTCTTACTCGAACAGCAGGAAAAGGGTGAATTTATACCGTTAGGAAGTACAGATGTGCTGACTACTGCATTGGAAACTCCGGAGCATTCCGGTAGGGTTCGGGGAGTTGGAAGCTTCATATCTCCAACAATCTTTTTCAACATCCCAAAAGAGAAAAGGATCCAAATTACCAAAGCTGAGTTGTTGGCTCGTGATAAAAAGAGGGAAGATGAGTTTGAGAAAAAAACCAAGATGTTGGAGTCGCAGATTGCTGAGATGAAAGCCCTGATTAGTGCATCCCAAATTCACTCACCAATACTGTCCGACAAAGGAAGCTATCCAGGAGAAAAAGAAGTAGTGATTGATGAAGAATTGCAGATTAAGAGTAAACCAGAATTTGCAAAAGAATTAATTTTGGACTTGGATGAAGATTGTTTTGCTATTGCTAAGTACCCTTCTCCACCGGAAAAGAAGGTATTTGAGCATATTTCTCAATTTTTTTTTTGTTACTGGACACTTATAATTTGACCTGTACATGTAGGGTGTGCACAGATGTGAGCTGGCAGTGGACAACATTGACAACAAGGTAGCTCATGGTCAGGTTTTTTATGATGATAATATGTGCATAAAAGTTCATGGAGTGCCTCTAGAGCGGGGATTTGTTCGTGTTTCAGTGGACGGAAGTATTAAGCCAAATGCCTTAGTTCCAGTTCCAGTAGCTGGTGAGATAGAAACCGTCCACCAAGCTATTGGAACTCATTTAGCGTGGCCTGAAAACATGATCACCTTGATCACCTCCACTCCTAATGTTGAGGTATATTTTCCTTAATATATTCCTTGGTAGTTAGTATGTATACAAACTGACTACAAATCAGTAATTATATTGTATAAATATAATTCAGGTTAATCATTAAATGATTGTTTATATGCAGAAAAATAAGAAGTTGCTGTCAAATAAAAATGAGTTGAAAAGAATGCATAGTCTCTTTAACACTGTGAAGCCAAAGACTAAAAACTTGCCTCCTCGCTTTAAGGTGTTGTATAAACATGCAACTACATTAATGAGAGAAAGTGGAGACTCGATACAGATTCCATGTGATTTTGAAGTGTTTGGAAAAAACAGAACAATTTTTTTGTTGCATGAGAGTATAATTGCGTTGATAGAGTTTGAAATGATTGGGCAGGCTGTTATAGCAACATATATGGCGTAAGTTTTTTTTTTCCTTTTTGTGAATCTTGTCTCATTTCACATATTTTGTAAGGATATTTACACAATATGTAATATTTTATTTGTAGGTATTTGCATACAGTGGTTAGAAATCTCGATGACTACTCAGATTTGTTTGCATTTATTGATCCTTCAACATTTAATTTGGATAAAGAATTTGAAGCTTATGTTGTTGAAAGGCTGAAAGGTGGATCTATGCGCGCTATCTTCATGCCTTATAACTACGAGTAAGTGAAGAATTTGAAGCTTATGTTGTTGGACATGTTGTTTGTATATTCGAATTCTCACTTTAATCTATTTTTAATAAAAACAGTTTTCATTGGATTTTGGTCATTTTTTGGGAATCTGAAATTTATATTCTCAATCCACTGCCTCATCAACCACATCCGCCACAATTGGAAGAGGCATTAACGAGGTAATATTAGTGATTTTCATTCTATTTATATTAGTGATTTCTCGGGTTTGACACTATTTTTATATTCCCTTTTATAGAGCAGTTAGATCTTCTAATGCTCAAGCAGGACGGGTGAATAAAAATCCCAAAATTAATAGACTTTCGGTAAGTATTTTATGCACTTTAAAGACGGATGCACCTGTAATTTTTATTTATGTGATCATTGACTAATTATCGATTTATTATTGGAATAGGGATGCCCTAAACAACCTGGTGGAAAAGAATGTGGGTATGCAGTCATGCGTTATATGAAAGATTTAATTGATGACAAGGAAATGACACTTATAAGCAAGGTATCATTTCTAAATTAATATACCTACCTTCTAAGTTAAGTTACATATTTGCTTATGTCTGATAGAAACTCATTTTATAACTCATTCCAGCAAGTTAAGTTACTTACTGGAAAATTTTAAAATTTCATAACTCCAGATAGATAGATATAAGATGCTACAGAAAATTCAAATATTTTAAGCGTATCATAAGGTCCAGGCCTTTAAGCTAATATCCACAAGCTTTACTACTCGAATCTACATGAGAAAGAGAACCATATTCAAAGATTTGCCAATTTATTGTCCATATTAAGACTTACTAAATCTACTAAATGCAAAAACTCAGAGCTAACTTACTTCCCCTTCCCATATGAAGTAGGTTCCATCCACTGCATAGTTAAGAAGTTAATAATTAATAACTCACAGATCCCAGGTGGTGTAGGTGACAGTATTAGTTTATAACTTTACAGTTTGTTAAGAAGTTAAAACTGCATCATCTGTTTATACTTGTATAGATGATAGAATTAACCAGAAAAGGACTTAAACTTTGGAATAATTCAAGAGAACTGAGACAAATAAAAAATGTGTTGGTAGAGGTTATACCGACTACATGCAGGACAAGGGCATGACTGCACAACACTTAAGTAAGGTTACTGGACCTTACTTATACACTTAAATTTTAAAACTGTTTCTGGATGTTATCTTTATAATGTCTGCATTGCTTATAACTATGAGTTAATGTTTTCTGACTGTTGGGATAATGTTTTCTGCATTACTAATGTTTTCTGACTGTTAGGCTAATGTTTGCTTCATTTGTGTAAAATATGTAGTGGGGCACCAAGCAACGGAAGACATACACAGCTTCTGAGCTTGAAATCGTACGCTTTGAGACGCTTGACTACATCCAAGAAATGATGTAACATGCATGATCGATGACTAGTAGTTGAAATGATAGCCAAATGATAGGCAGACTAGTTGGTAGTATAGTACTTAGTTGTTTTTTCAAATTTCAAGTACTTGTAGTACTTTCTAATTTGGATTGGAATTATGTTTTTGGTATTGTTGTATTGGATTAGTTTGTAATGATAAATGATCAGGAAGTTTGGTATTTGTTTTTGTTGTGAATTTAGTATTTTTAGGTGGATATATATATATATATATATATATATATATATATATTATATTGTGATTGGAGCATGCATCATAGACATCAGTTTTATTTGAAACAAATAAGCCAACTGATGTCTATTACTTACTATAACATCAGTCAAATAGAAAGAAACTGATGTTAAAGATTAACAACATCGGCTATTAACCGATGTCCTGAAAAAAACAACCGATGTCTATGTCAATGATGTTATAGGACCCCTCTTTTAACATCGGCTCATGACTGATGTCTAAAGTGTTTATAACATCGGATTGCAACCGATGTCCTAAGTATAATAACTGATGTCTTTGTGCCATTTTAACATCAGTTTCAGTTATCCACCTGATGTCTTAAAGACCTTTTGACATCGTTTTGGATTTCGTAACCGATGTTAATACAAAAATATACCTTATATATCATATGTTTAAATTGATAAAAACTTCATATTATGGCTATATAGAGAAGTTGGTAATGCAATTTTATCTTAAAAATGATGAAAAGACATCGGTTTGTTAAGAAAAACCGATGTTATAAAAGCCTTTAGACATCGGTTAGGAACCGATGTTAAAGGGGGGGGTCTATAACATCACCGACAAAGACATCGGTTACAAAATGCTAAGACATCAGTTACTGACCGATGTCTATTCCAGTTTTTCTAGTAGTGTGGTTAGACAACTGATGCTAATTCCATACTAAGGACCATGTTTGCAAATCAATATGGAGATAAACTGGTGACTGAGGTCCCCCAGCATAATATGACCAAGTTTGAGGTAGTGAGGCTCAAGGAACAATCATTGTCTAGCTTTAAAGCTACTGAGTTATTCACCAAGGTGGATACTCTGGAGAAATAAGTGAGCTCACTCAAGCAGTCAAATGCTCATCTTACAGACATAGTAACAACTCTCACTAAGTAGTTGAACACTCAAGCCACCACAACAGCTGATGTTCTTCTACATCAACAACTGATGTTGTCTGCTATGAAGCATATGGGGCTCCCTCTACCTGATGAATCTGTTAATCCCACCTCTTCCAACCCAAGGGTCTCTACCAAAGCCTCTGTGCCTGACAACAAGCCTAAGGGGGAGAAAAGGAACTTAAGGACATCAAAGCCTAAGGGGGAGCAGCAATCTAAGGGAGAGAAGCCTAAGGAGAAAGGCATAATCATAACTGAGGGTGGTCAACCAAAAATCTCAAAACCTACAACCTCTCATGTCCAAGGCAAGGGCAAAGCCAAAGTCAATGCACCTCTACCTTCTCTACCAACTGTCACTCTACCTCCTGTACAAATCACTACCCCAAGTGGTGAAAATCAAACCATCACCTCTACAGTGGTTGCAGGATCTATGCCAACTGAGCAAGCTAAAACCTCCAAAAATGAAGAAGATCAACCAGTTGAAGTGGATGTAGTTACTGAGGCCAAGCTGATAGAAGTATCAAATTCAGAAACTTATCATGATGCTGCCTTCTTGAAGTTTCTGCAAGTCTCACAAGCAAAGGTTGGAGGGGATACATTGGAGTACAAAAGGAGTCGGAGAGAAAAAATCAAATTTCTGACAGTGATTCCAAGGAAGCTAAATCAAATCTATCTCAAGGAGATTATGATGGTGACCAATGGTAAAATATGGCATCTATCTTATGGCACCTTGAAGGCTCTAAAATTCACAGAGATTGATGCTATCCTGGGGTTGATAGAGAAGAAGGGAGAGAACAACAAGAGTCTATATGGTGATATGAGGAATGGTCAACAAGCTAAGTTGCCTGAAGTTTGCACTTATCCAAGAACAATTATCCATCAATCGGCACAAAGATTGAGGATATCAAACAGCTGGTCACTCCCAAGGATCTCACTCTCCAGAATCACAGACTTATCATTGACATTATTGATCAATTACAAAAGAAGAATGGGATAAGAACTGGTGAAGAAGTAGAGGCATTGCACATTCTCAGAACCTTCATTGCTAGAGGTAAGATTCTAGAAATAGCCAAAGGAAGGAGAAATAAAGATGATGAAGATAAAGACAAAAGTGATGGGAGAAGAAGACATCACAGGAGTGATAAGGGTGATGAAGACAAGAAGAAGAAGGACAGCAAGGACAAGAAGGATGATGATGACCAAGGTAAGGTCTATGAGAGGAAAAGTGGAAAACAGCAAGCCTTAGGCATTATTAACTGTAACCTCACCATAACACAAGACTCTAAGTCTAGGGTGAATACAGTTAGTAATGACCTACCAAAATCTACATCTATGGCCTCTGCAACTGTTTTGCCACCTCAAGAAGAGAAGAAGATACAAATCAAGAAATCATCAGTATATTTCCAAAAGCACACTGCTAATGGTATACTACAGTGGTCTACAAGAAAAGGTCACAAGTTTCTGCCAAGCAACCAAGTGAAAAAGATCAAATTCAAACAAGCTGCAAGAAGAGTAAAGCCATCCAAATCAAGGGCTCTAACTATCATTCCAGGATTAAAACTCCAACCACTAGATGAAGACTTTGATGAAGACCAACTACATTTCCTATGGGCTCAAAGAATCTATCATGTTGCCATTGTTGATGACTGCCTTGAAGTTAAATATACTGATGGAAGACAGAAGAAATTCAGGTAAGGGACATGTCATCATTGGGGCAAGCTAGATGATATAGAAAGGATTATTGCTATTATTGCTATGTTGGATTCTAAAGATAGAGTGGAAAGAGTATGGAAGCTGGAGTTAATTGACTTTGTCAAGATGAAGAGAGATCACCAGGCAGAACATAAAAAGAAAAGTGATGAGCTGTTAAAGAAAATAGAGGAGGAGTTTGTTGCTATGGAAGCTAAGGCTGATGAGTTAAGAGTCATAGGTCTGTGTAGAGTCAAGTATAATCCTTACATTATTGAATACATGAAATATGGAAGAACTGTGAAGATTAGAATGGACTACATCAGTTCCTACTCTGAGAAACAGCTGAATGAAGTTCTTAAAGATCTATCAGGCTCTCCTCTAATTGAGGAAATCACTGCTATAGAAGACATTGTTCTTGCTATGGAAGAAAATGCAAAGAAGTTTCTACTTGTTGTAGTACTTCTAACGGGCATCAAATTCTACCTGTGTAACTGTAATTAAAGTCAGAGAATGATGCTCGAAAGAAGTTCCAAGGATCATGCCTCAATCTTGAAGACCAAGACTGTCAAAATAAACACGGTTGGAATTTGGAGAATGAAGATTTGCCTAAGTACCAATTCGAGAAGTATGTTTGTTATATTCAAGAAGTCTAGCATTCGAGAAGTCAGGGATTCGATATCACAAAAGACACTATTCGATATCTCATTCGATATATCAGAGATTCGATAAGTCTTTTACTCTATTCGAGAACTCAAGAAGTCAACAAGTCAAAGCATCATTCGAGTTCTCTAAGAGTCAACAAGTCAAAGCTACATTCGATATCTCAAGGACTAAAGAAGCTATTCGATATCTCAGGGATTCGATAAGTAAAATGCTCTATTCGATATCTCAAGGATTCCTGAAGAAAAGAGCTATTCGAGAAGTGATTCGATATGTCAACTCAACAGTATTCGAGAACTCAGAGTTATCAATTAAGCCAATTCTAGTTCTCGAATCACCAACAGAGTTACTTCTCGAATTCAATCTTGGAGACAAAATATTGGAGAATTGTACAAGTCAGAAACCTGTAGCAAGCCAAAACACTTTATGGACCACAGTACTGTAAAGTAATTTTGGAAAGACTACAAGAAGCTTAGAGAGATGTATCAGGAGACAAGCTGCTAATGAAGTGGATCTGAACAGAGTTAAAAAAAGTCAAATCTCAAGCCGTTTGGATATTACTCAAAAAGGGATAGACATATTAGAAAGTAATTTTGTATGTCACCCTGTTTGTAGTAAGTAGCTGTACTCATGTTCTATAAGAGTACAAACTCACTTCTCTAGTAGTTAAGCTTTTCAAGAACATTTAGATATATACATCTCTTTGAGAAAAGTGAAGATGAGAATACTAACATTTGTATTCACAGTTTGTAGCAAATCTTTATCTAATACAATATTAGATTAAAGTGAGTGATCGTGTTCTTGTGTTTATATTCCGCACTTACACAATCTGTTAAACACAAACACACACTTTGTTACACAACCAGATTCAAACCCTTCAAACAACCTTCACCTAAAATACTTATCAAAAGAAAAGTTTGAGAATCCATTCACCCCCCCTCTATATTCTCTTCAGTATATTCAATACTCAACAATCCGCAATCATGAGTTGGTCCCAATGTGTTATATCGAAATCTGTCCGCTCTGTATCTTTTCTTTCACAACTAGGAACTTTATATCTATATGTTTAGCTTCCGTAGTGCTCCTATTGTTGTTTGAATATTCCACTGCTAATTTATTATCATAAAATATTTTTAAGGGAAATTCTCAATGGTACCACTGTACTTTTGGCTTTTGCCAGTGGTACCATTACGCTTTTGACTCCTCTTAACAGTACCCTTAACAAATTGACTTTCTAACAGAAATACAATTCTGTTAGAAAAACATTATAGAAACGCTAAGTAGGGTAAAAAAGACATGGTACCACTAGCAAAAATCAAAAGTACGGTGGTACCACTGAAAATTTCTTTAAAATATATTTGAAGAATGCTAGTTGACCCCAAACCTGTTGAAAAATATAAGAACAATCTTGGTCATGCGTTGCAGTATGCAACAATAAAATAGGTTGAATATTGACGCCAAACCCTACTTAACATTTTTATAACGTTTTTCGAACAAAATGGTATTTCTGTTAAGAAGTAAATTTGTTAAGGGTATCGTTTAGAGGAGTCAAAAAAGTAATTGTACCACTGACAAAAGCCAAAAGTACGGTGGTACCATTGAGAATTTCCCTATTTTTAATGGTTTGTCAACACCATCAAGAACACGCAAACCAGTGACAAAATTTCGCAGCCATAATGCTTGATTGGATGCGTCAAAACATGATATATATTCTATAGCCATGGTGGATGAAGCTATGAGCGTCTATTTGGTAGACCTCCATGAAATCGCTCCACCAGCTAGTAGATAAACATAGCCCGAAGTAGATTTTCTTTCATCTATGCATCCTCCAAAATCAGAATCTGAATATCCAATGACTTCGAGATGATCTGACTTCCTATACGTGAGTATATAGTCTTTTGTTTTCTTCAAATACCGTAGGACTCGCTTGACTGCTTTCCATTGTTCCATTCCCGGATTACTCAAATATCTTCCCAACATTCCAACAATGAATGCTATGTTAGGACGAGTACAAACTTGAGCATACATTAGACTTCCCACGACCGAGGCATATGGTATCCTTTGCATTTCCTTTATCTCAAGTTCATTCTTAGGACACTGTTTGAGACTAAATTTTTCTCCTTTAGACATGGGTGTATCTATTCCTGCACAATCTTTCATGCCATACCTTTCCAGGATCTTTTCGATATAGCTCCTTTGTGATAATCCAATGATACCTCGAGAGCGGTCTCGATGTATTTGAATTCCTAATACAAAAGAGGCGTTACCAAGGTCCTTCATCTCAAATTGACTAGTGAGAAATTTCTTGGTATCGTGCAATAAGCCTATATCATTAGTGGCAGGTAAGATGTCATCAACGTATAAGAGAAGAAAGATAAATTTGCTCCCATTGAACTTGTGATATACACAATGTTCCACCAACTTCACTTCAAAACCATATGATGTGATAACATGATGAAACTTGTGATACCATTCACGTGAAGCCTGCTTGAGACCATAGATGAACTTCTTTAACCTATTAGTCTTTGGATCTCCAGAGACGAAGTTTTCTGGTTGCACCATATAAATTGTCTCACCAATGTTACCATTGAGAAACGTCGTCTTTATGTCCATCTGATGTAGCTCTAGGTCATAATGAGCCATAAGTGGCATAAAAATTCTAAATGAGTCTTTCGAGGAAACCGGAGAGAAAGTCTCATTGTAATCGATACCTTTCTTTTGAATGAATCCTTTTACGACTAGATGAGCCTTATATCTTTCAATGTTACCATTCGAATCTCTTTTGGTTTTAAATAACCATTTGCAATCAATAGGTTTTGATCCTTTAGGTAACTCGACAAGATCCCAAACGTCGTTGTCTTTTATAGATTGCATCTCTTCATTCATGGCATCAATCCACTTCTGAGAATGTGGACTCTGTATGGCTTGTTGAAGATTAATAGGATCATCTTCTCCAATGCCAATTCCATCTTCATGTTCTTGTAGAAAAATAATATAATCATCTGGAATTGCACTTTTTCACTCTCTAATGGATCTCCTTAATGGCACTTCTTGCGATTCAAGAGGTTGTTGATTTTGCTAAATTGGTTTCTCATGGGGAATGTCAGTGTTGTCTTGACCGGAAGGCCTTGAGCAATGATAGGCACCATAATCTGATCATTGTTTTCAGCAGTGTCATCAATAGAATCATGACTATCTTCTTCAAAGACAATACTTTTACTTATACCTTCCCTCCCAAAATCAACTTCCTCAAAAAATCTTGCATTATCAGTCTCAAAAAAGGATCTAGTAGTGGGATCATAAAATTTAAATCCGCGAGTACGCTCCGGATATCCAACAAAGTAGCAACTGACCGTCCTAGAGTCTAGTTTCTTTTCATTCGGCCTATATGGCCTTGCCTCAACTGGACAACCCCAAACATGAATGTGCTTAATGCTAGGCATTTTCTTAGTCCAAAGTTTGTAAGGGGTTTCGACCACTACTTTTGTTGGAACCCTATTAAGGATATAAATTGCAGTCTTTAGTGCATCTCCCCAAAGTGCCTCAGGTAAAGAAGAATGACTTATCATACTTCTCACCATATCTTTAAGAGTACGGTTTTGCTTCTCAGCAACACCGTTCATATTAGGTTTGCCTGGCATGATGTAGTGAGGGGTAATTCCACACTCCTTTAGGAAGTTAGCAAAGGGTCCTGGACGTTGCTCACCTGATCCATCATATCTGCCGTAGTATTTGTTAGTGTATACTGGAAATATTTATTTGAAGTATATACATTTATTTCTGGCCCAGTTTTATTGAGAATCATTTGAATGTTTACATGCCGTCTAATATTATATATTGTGGACAATCTAGTATCAAATGGGATACAGAATATTAGATTGTTAAATATGGTTTATATAATATAATAAGGTTCACATCACAGGTGGTGTTGGACAATCCACTAGTATGGCTGTAGTATTATTTAGATTAGTTTATATTGACTAATAAATAATACTAGTATACTTTGTGTATATTGAACATGATCAAATTTAGAATTGTTCCCTTATACTAATAAATAATACTAGTATACTTTGGACATTCAGAAGTAGTGAGGTGTCAATTCTTCTCCACATGCCTCCAGGGCACAGCCGTGCAATGGTATAATATTCTCCTCCCTCGTTCCATAGATTCTTGGCATTCTCTGAAAACAAAGTTCCAAACCAGGTTTTCTAGCAATTACAAGGGAGGAAAAATCACTGCCTCACTGATGACGACCCGAAAGCATTATAATGAATCCCTGCATTACTTCTTGACCCGATTTCGAGGCGAGGTCGCCAACATACCAAACCTGATTGAAGAGCTGGCAATTAATTACTTGGATGCTGGGATAGATAAACATCGCCATGCCACTTTATTGGAAGAATTTTTTGAAAAAAATCCTCGAACACTATAATCAGCTTTTCAAATTGTGGGACACCGGATGACTTTGCAAGAGGCCATCGGGAGTATTCAATCACCTCATAAGACCTTTAGACGAGAACGTAGTAGAAGTCCTCGACAAAGATCGCCGAGGACAGACTACAAACGAAGTTATGAATCATACTTGAAGTCAAATGATCCTAGTAGTCCTCAAAAATCGCGGATTGAAAGATCAGATCCACAAGCTAGATCGTAGAAGTCTCGAGAAAAACAAGATAAAGAGTTTACGAAACTCACTGTCGACAAGGCAACGATCCTAGCCCTCTTGAAATCAGAACTAGATTATCGGCCCCAAGGCCAATGAAACCAGAAAGGCCCCCAAGCTCTCGTTTTTGTGAGTATCATGAGGACACTGGACACACCACGGAACAATGCTATTAGTTAAGTAATCTCAGCGAAGCTAAGCTTAAACGGGGATAGTGAACTCATTACATCAATCATGATAATGAGAAGCAGAATGAACAATCTCACGACCAAGATCGCGTTATCAATGTTATAGCTGGAGGAATCGCTGCTGGAGGCACGTCGAATAACTCCAAAAAAACTCTACGCAATAGAGGTCTTTAACATCAACCCCGAGGCTTCCAAACGCCCAAGGCTTAATCCCACTCCCGTTATTACAATCTCTAACGATGACAACCCCTCGGGATTGATGGAGTCCTACCAGGATGCACTTGTTATTACTGCCAAGATCGGCACGAATATGGTTAAAAAGATCCTCATCGACAACGAAAGTTCCTTTGACATATTATACCACAGTGCATATGCAAGGATGGGTCTTGGAGATAGAAAACTAGAAAATGTGAACATGCTTTTATACAGCTTCACCGGGAACGAGGTCAAGGTTGTTGGCATTATCGACCTCCCCATCCTTTTCGGTTCTCTTCCATGCCAGACATGGCAAATGGTTAAATTTCATGCTATCAACGCCAATTCTAGTTACAATGCCATTTGATCAAAAACTTGTTAGCACAAAATCACGTAAGTGCACGTGGTCACAAGTAATATTCGATAAGTTAAGTTCGTTCCCACAGAGACTGGCTATTTCTATGTAAATATGCTCAAGCAACAATGTATGATCAATTTCAATTGCTTAGACAAGTAACAAATTTGGGTTTGTAATTATCTAAATTAACTAAGAAACAAATTAACAAACTAAGAATTAATAAAATAACAAGAATTGGAATCGAGTTACATTTACAAGAGTAACATGGGATCCTAACTTCATTAAATACTTCGCTTAGATCTGACGCCTTTAATCACTATATGCAATAGTTATGATATCTGATCGGACAACACGAAATAAGTACACGCTACCTGTCAGCATACGTATACCAAACTAAACATACATCCACAAAAGAGATAGAAGATGAATAGACACCAATTATGCTTAGACCCTATATGTCTATAGAATTTGATAACATAACGGTTGAAGAACAAGTTATCCATAAAGATCACACAGGGCAATATAAGTATTTTCATCTCATACTACGAATCATGTTGATAAACAATCATGAACCTATGCTAGCATGGCAAGTTCTAAATCTCAAGATCAACTTTCACTTCACAGGAGATTAACAAATTAGATGTTCGCGACGCATCTATCAATTAAGCATAGCCATACAAGGATATCAGATATACATCACACACAGATCTTTAAAGCAATCAAGATACTAAACCTCCATAAATAAATCCGTTAGAATCCCATGACAACGATTAGTTCATAATCAAACCTCTCGTCATCATGGGATCTGATGAAACCATGATAAAGATAAAGTATGAAAAGATACAAATAAACCTAAGTAATTGATATGTAATGATGATACAAATTACAATGGTCGGATGTGTTTAAATAGGCTCTAGAAGTCTTGCCCAGCAAGAAAATTAACCTACAATACAACTAGGAATAGGTTTGGATACCAAAAATACAATCAGAATTCGAATTAGGGCAAAACAGACTTTTTTCAGCATTTTTTTACTATTTACATGCTACCAGCATCCTATAGCTCGCTGGCAGTATCCAATTCCTTGTAATGTCACTATTTGGGCGCTGCAGCATCCATTTGTATGCTGCCAGCATCCAAAATTCTGCCGGTTGCTGAAATTGCTTATTTTTCTTCATTTTTTCTGCGTTTCCTCTCATTTCTTTTGCACTCACTTCCGTCTTCAATCCTTTAGCCTTCAAATCATCATGGTATACCCAAGAAAGTCTTGATTCATCATTCCTATGCTCGAATTCATCACCAAAATCGACGGAAATGCCATCCTTAAGCAACATTCTTGCACACCTGCACAAGTAGGCGAAATACATCAAAATTACAACAAACTTGAGTCCAAGACAATCAATTTAAGCCGATATGTAATGCTCCAAGTGGATATACAATCCACTTATCACACCCCCAAACTTAAACCGATGCTTGTCCTCAAGCATAACAATCATACTATATACAACTAACTAGTACCACTTCCGTAGGTGATCACGGTTGCATTTGGCATATGCAACAAGCCCTTTAAACCCCTAGGTAGCCCTAGTGGACGAGTAAGGTCTCGTGAGGGCTTATAGCGAATGTACCCACAAAATCCATTTAACTAACAATGCAATGCATGAATGCAACTACTATGAAAAATGCAAAGATCCCCTTCAAACTCACCAAAACCAACTAGCAAGCAAATATCTCAATTAATGCAAATAAATCCAAACAGAGCTCGACTAAGTCCCCGTACTCTAACATACATGACAGAAACGTGCGTGTGTGCTATGCTCATCAGAAATACTCCCAAAACTAGGTCAAAAATCATACCTATCCTTCACCAAGACAATCACAAGTTTATAAATAGAATAGACTGTAGACACTTCATAACTTAAGGACACCTCCATCCTTATCCATGGTAGACAGAAATTCATGCTTTTAATACTAAACAACTACGACACATAATATACAAGCATGCTTATTTAGCCGTGCAATGGATGAGACCCCGAAAGGCTTATACAATAATACCCATGTAGCGAGCGTTAGGTTAGTGGATCTCAGACTATAAAGCCTTAGGTCACTAGGCACAAAGTCCCCGCGAACTTAATTGCTCGAGTATTAAAGAGCTCACCCTGGTTAATTTTGCATTTAAACATTTAACTATTTACATGACTCTTTTTTTTCCTTTTTTTTTCTTTTTTTTTTCCATAAATGCAATCTGGAATGAGAATTCTCATTTCCAACCCTAGACTACTCATATAAATATGAGCCGGCTACTAGCCATTTTGACACATAACAACTAGCATGAAATCCCTAGTTTCCCCCAAACTTAGATTTTAGTGTTCTAGGCCATCAAGGGAATAACGAAAATTCTAAATATAATCAGGTGATTAAATCTAAAACAACCAAACAAGCATAATTTCAACCTAGCCAAAAAGCAACCTAATGAGACTTGTGTAAAATTTTTGTTTCCATAACATGCAAACCAATTCCTAGGAACTATAAATCAGCCCTCCATTCATCAATACCACAGTCAATAAAATATCTACCCACTAATCAGAATCAGTTCGTCCTAAGGGATCATGAAAAATGCATGCCATGAAAATGCAACTAAGAACATATATGCATGAATTACTACTATTATGCAAACATGATATCTATATGAACACAATGACATAAACAACTACCACATACTACTTATCCCCAAACCACCCCCAAACTTAAAATATTCAATGTCCCCATTGAATTGAAGGTAATATAAGGAAAAGTAGAAAAACATACCTACTTGTCGGAATGTGCAAAACAAAATGCAACACAAATGCGTGGGTTGCCTCCCACGAAGCGCTTGTTTAGAGTCAATTAGCTTGACTACGCCATGCTTCCATTAAGGATGATAATAGTTGGCCTGGTCTTCTCTTCGTGAGACTTCATCATCATCACAGCGGCACACTTTCTGCCCCTTCTCCTCGCTTGGCCTATTCGTATAACAACTATGTCCTATTCCAATGCCTTCATCGGTTGACCCAAAATCTGTCAATTGTAGAACAACACACATTCGCGAGCTTCGCTTGAATATAATGGAGGATGGTAAATGTAAGTTGCTGAAGCCTTTGGTTCCTTAACGAGAACTTCCTCCATTTGCTCTAATGCGCTACCTCCATCTTCATAATCTGAGACAAGTAGAAGACCTGAATCTTTCCCATGGTCATCAGCCTCTTGGTACTCACATACCAATTCTTGAAATTTGTGTAGCTTACTAGTGTCTGTCCTAAATAGTGCCCTTTCCAAATCATCCACCATTCTAGCATGATCAAATTCCTCACATGGCTTGTGAACGTTCACCTCACCTTGGAATTTGTCTTCCTCAATAATGCATGTAGTACCTTGCTCCAATTCACCATTATTTTCTGGAATTGCCTCTAGTATGAATTGCTGATTCTCTTGTTCCAAGGCACTCCTAACTTGAGCAACTATTGTTTCCAAAGATTTGATAGACGCCTCGTTACTCTTTACACGCATCCTAATCTCCTCCATAGTCTCTTGTTCCAATGATCTCACAGCTTGAGCAACTAGTGTCTCCACGGATTTTAAATACTCCTCATTACTCTTTACAAGCCTCCTAATCTCCTCCATAGCATCAACCTCATCTGTTTGAAAAGTAGGAGTAGGTTGCTGAAGTTGAAACTCTTCATTACCCAAAAAATATGACATATTTGGAACATCTTGCTGGTACTGTTGAAGATGGTACTGAAAATATGGTTGTTCCTCATAAATGGCATATGGATCAACTCCTTCGTAGTAACAATATTGTGAGGTCTCATGAACGCCCGAACATAGCTCACATTGCTGAGGCATGGATGTCCTCGAATATGCCCACCATGGCAACTCCTCGCCTGCCATTTGAAACCAACAAAAAGAAACAAATAAAAAAAAGAAAAGTGATAAGAAAAGAAGTGTCCAAGTCAAATAATTTTAACTTCCACTGATGTCAAGCACATAAACACCAAAATAACACCGGTCCCCGGTAGCGGCACCAAAAACTTGTTAGCACAAAATCACGCAAGTGCACGTGGTCACAAGTAATATTCGATAAGTTATGTTCGTTCCCACAGAGACTGGCTATTTCTATGTAAATATGCTCAAGCAACAATGTATGATCAATTTCAATTGCTTAGACAAGTAACAAATTTGGGTTTGTAATTATCTAAATTAACTAAGAAACAAATTAACAAACTAAGAATTAATTAACTAACAAGAATTGGAATCGAATTACTTCTACAAGAGTAACATGGGATCCTAACTTCATTAAATACTTCGCTTAGATCTGATGCCTTTAATCACTATATGCAATAGTTATGATATCTGATCGGACAACACGAAATAAATACACGCTACCTGTCAGCATGCGTATACCAAACTAAACATACATCCACAAAAGAGATAGAAGATGAATAGACACCAATTATGCTTAGACCCTATATGTCTATAGAATTTGATAACATAACGGTTGAAGAACAAGTTATCCATAAAGATCACACAGGGCAATATAAGTATTTTCATCTCATACTACGAATCATGTTGATAAACAATCATGAACCTATGCTAGCATGGCAAGTTCTAAATCTCAAGATCCACTTTCACTTCACAGGAGATTAACAAATTAGATGTTCGCGACGCATCTATCAATTAAGCATAACCATACAAGGATATCAGATATACATCACACACAGATCTTTAAAGCAATCAAGATACTAAACCTCCATAAATAAATCCGTTAGAATCCCATGACAACGATTAGTTCATAATCAAACCTCTCGTCATCATGGGATCTGATGAAACCATGATAAAGACAAAGTATGAAAGGATACAAATAAACCTAAGTAATTGATATGTAATGATGATACAAATTACAATGGTCAGATGTGTTTAAATAGGCTCTAGAAGTCTTGCCCAGCAAGAAAATTAACCTACAATACAACTAGGAATAGGTTTGAATACCAAAAATACAATCAGAATTCGAATTAGGGCAAAACAGACTTTTTCAGCATTTTTTTTATTATTTACGCGCTGCCAGCATCCTATATCTCGCTGGCAGCATCCAATTCCCTGTTTTGTCACTATTTGGGCGCTGCCAGCATCCAAAATTCTGCCGGTTGCTGAAATTGTTTATTTTTCTTCATTTTTTCTCTATTTGCTCTCGTTTCTTTTTTGCACTCACTTCCGTCTTCAAACCTTTAGCTTTCAAATCATCATGGTATACCCAAGCAAGTCTTGATTCATCATTCCTATGCTCGAATTCATCACCAAAATCGACGGAAATGCCATCCTTAAGCAACATTCTTGCACACCTGCACAAGTAGGCGAAACACATCAAAACTACAACAAACTTGAGTCCAAGACAATCAATTTAAGCCGATATGGAATGCTCCAAGTGGATATACAATCCACTATCACACCCCCATACTTAAACCGATGCTTGTCCTCAAGCATAACAATCATACGATATACAACTAACTAGTACCACTTCCGTAGGTGATCACGGTTGCATTTGGCATATGCAACAAGCCCTTTAAACCCCTAGGTAGCCCTAGTGGACGAGTAAGGTCTCGTGAGGGCCTATAGCGAATGTACCCGCAAAATCCATTTAACTAACAATGCAATGCATGAATGCAACTACTATGAAAAATGCAAAGATCCCCTTCAAACTCACCAAAACTAACTAGCAAGCAAATATCTCAATGAATGCAAATAAATCCAAACAGAGCTCGACTAAGTCCCCGTACTCTAACATACATGAACAGAAATGTGCGTGTGTGCAATGCTCATCAGAAATACTCCCAACACTAGATCAAAATCATACATGCTCTTCGTCAAGACAATCACAGGTTTATAAATAGAATAGACTGTAGACACTTCATAACCTAGAAACCTCCATCCTTATCCAAGGTAGACAGAAATTCATGCTTTTATTACTAAACAACTACGACACATAATATACAAGCATGCTTATTTAGCCGTGCAATGAATGAGACCCCAAAAGGCTTATACAATAATACCCATGTAGCGAGCGTTAGGTCAGCAATCCCAAACCACAAGGGCTTTAGGTTACTAGGACTAAGTCCCCTCAGACTTAATTACTCGAGTATTAAAGAGCTCACTCGTGGCTACTTTTGCATTTAACAATTGACTCCTTTTTTTTTCTTTTTTTTCTTTTTTTTTATGCAATCTGGAATGAGAATTCTCAATTCCAACCCTAGACTACTCATATAAATATGAGCCGGCTACTAGCCATTTGATGCCTAGCCATTATTAACAACTAGCATGAAATTCCTGTTTTCCCCCAAACTTAGACTTAAGTGATCCTACGCCATCAAGGGAATAACAAAAATTCTAAATATAAACAGGTGATTAAATCTCAAAGCTACTAAACAAGCATGACCCCAACCTAGCCCAAAAGTAAACGACGAGACAGTGTAAAAGTTTTGTTCCCATAACATGTACGTCACTTCCTAGGAACTACAAATCAACCCTCTATTCATCATTACCACACTCAAATCAACATCCACCTACCAACGGAAATAGCTCGTTCTAGGGATCATGAAAAATGCATGCCATGAAAATGTAACTAATATGAACTCACATGGTATATGAAAACAAAAACAGAATGTCCTATATGAAACACACATAAATAACAAGCACATATATGCATGAATTACTACTAATATGCAAGGCATGAAATCCTACATGAACATAATGACTCACAATCACAAATAACTACATATACACTACTTATCCCCCAAACCACACCCAAACTTAAAACATTCAATGTCCCCATTGAATTGAAGGTAATACGAAGGATAGTAGAAAACATACCTAATTGTTGGAACACGTGGGTTGCCTCCCACGAAGCGCTTGTTTAACGTCAATAGCTTGACGTTACTTCCTCAACTCATGGCGGTTTCAAAAGAATAACTGAACCGTCCTCAACCGAAAGACCATTCATATGAACGTTAACATCTTGTTTGCTTGCTTTCCACAAATCTCTCCCGTCAGACTTCAACCTGATTTTACTACCCAACGGCCTAATCTTCTTCTTTTTCTTCTTCACACCTCTAAGGTGCTTCTTCGACTCGAACGGTTGAACAAAACTTTCTTCTTTATTATCATCGGATTTCCAGCTTCACAACACATTATCATGCCCCTCTTCAAAAATCACTACCTCATTATTCAAAAGGACATGCCTCAAATATGGTGGAAGTTTCCCAAGCTTTATATTCGAAAGATCTTGAATTGAAGAACTGACAATGGAATTACTGATGTGATGCTTTAGCACGAGCGTGTCCGATTTTTTGCTCAATAACTGATCAAACTTCTTTCTCTGACCCGTATCAACTAATTCCACACTGTAACACTCTTCATCCTCTATCGGAAATTTCATGGCCTTGAAGACATTAAAGGTGACATTCTGATCTTGCACCCTCATTGTAAGCTCTCATTTTTGTACATCGATCAAAGTACGGCCCGTAGCTAAAAATGGCCTTCCCAAGATTATGGGAATCTTCTTGTCTTCTTCAAAATCTAGAATCACAAAATCTGCAGGAAATAAGAGCTTATCAACTTTCACTAAGACATCCTCTACTATACCCCTCGGATAAGTGATAGATCGATCAACCAACCGCAAAGAGATGTTAGTTGGCTTTGGCTCCGGTAGACCAAGTTGCATATAAACTGACAAGGGCATGAGATTTATGCTAGCTTCCAAGTCACACAAACACTTGCTAAAAGATAAGTTTCCAATAGTGCACGGGATGGTGAAACTTCCCGGATCTTTAAGTTTAGGGGGCAACTTTTGCTGCAGAACGACACTACACTCCTCCGTCAAAGCAACAGTCTCTAACTCCTCGAGCTTCAATTTACGAGAGAGAATACCCTTCATGAACTTGGCATAGCTCGGCATTTGTTCAAGAGCTTCCGCAAAAGGAATGTTAATCTGTAGTTTCTTGAACACCTCTAAGAACTTAGCGAATTGCTTATCCAACTTTTGCATCTGAAGTCTTTTAGGATATGGAGGAGGAGGATAGATTTGATCATTCTTCATAGACTGCTCCGGAGAAGCTTTCTCAACAGATTCCTTGCTCTTTTCCACTTCTTTTACTGGCTGCTCAGCTACTAAGTCAAAATTTTCAAATTCGGGCACTGCAGAATTTTCAACTTGAACATCTTCATCTTCCTCAACTACTGACTTAGGATCTTTCGTAACCTTTCCCGATCTCAAGGTTACTGCCTTCACCTGTTCTTTGCTCTCCATTCTACCTGGATTAGCCTCCGTATCACTCGGAAGAGTTCCTTGTGGCCTACTAAGTAAGGAACTTGCAAGTTGTCCCATCTGGTTTTCCAAGGTCTTTTGAGAAATGGTCAGGCTTTTAATCATCATCCTCAACTCATCCATCTCTAATTTTTCATTAGAAGATTGCCCCGCATTAGACTGGGGCTGTTGCTGCTGAAATCCCGGAGGCTGATATGGTTGCCTTGGAGCATATTGCTGTTGATAGCCCTGATTGAATGGATTTGCTTGTTGTCCTTGGAATTGCTGCTAATAAGGTTGTTGTTGAGCTCCTTGATTGTTGCTCTAGCTAAAATTGGGATGATTCCAATTATTAGGGTGATAGGTGTTTGGAGCTGGTACAGCAGGTCTCTGGAAATTACTCACGAACTATGCTGATTCAGAAGAGATAGCACATTGAGTTGTCTCATGTGCGCCCGCACATAGCTCACAAACACTAGCCACTTGCTGAACTCCATAATTTGAAAGAGAATCCACCTTCATCGTAAGAGCCTTCAACTGAGCTGCAATGGCTGTAGCTGCATCAACTTCAAGAATACCTGCTACCTTGCCTTGAGAAAGCCTTTGAGTTGGATTTTGATACTCATTAGCAGCCATTGTCTCGATTAGTTCATAAGCTTCATCATAGCTCTTAGCCCAAAGAGCTCCACCAGATACTACATCAAGCAAAGGTCTAGACTGTGCTCCCAACCCATTGTAGAAACCACTGATAACCATCCAGTCAGGCATCCCATGATGTGGACACCTACGAAGCATCTCCTTATAACGTTCCCAAGCCTCACACAAAGATTCACCAGATTTCTGCTGAAATTGAGTTAGCTGGTTCCTTATTGCTGTAGTTTTTGCCATGGGGAAGAATTTTGTAAGAAATTTCTGAGCAAGATCTTCCCAAGTATTGATGGAACCGGGTGGTAGAGAGTGTAACCAGCCCTTAGCTTTATCCCTCAAAGAGAATGGGAAAAGCCTCAACTTAATAGCATCTTCCGACACACCATTGAATTTGAACGTATCACAGATTTCAATAAAGTCCCTGATGTGCATATTAGGATCCTCCGTAGAAGCACCCCCAAACTAAACCGAATTCTGCACCATCTGAATTGTGCTCGACTTGATCTCAAAGTTATTTGCTGCAATAGATGGCTTGACAATACTAGATTGTATGTCATTGATCTTTGGCTAAGAATAGTCCTTCAAAGCCTTAGCTGCTGCTGCTCCGTCAGCCATCTCTACGATAGTTTCAAGATCTTCTATGCTCTTATCGTTGACTTTCGTTGCTTCCTTCAGTTTACGCATTTACGAACGTGTTCGCATATACGATCAAGTACCTGAAACACCACGAACAAACAAACTAAGTAAGAAATCCGAGTCAGTGAACTCTAACGACCACTGATGACAAGCACATAAACTAAAAACAAAACAAAACACCGATGATCCCCGACAGCGGCGCCAAAAACTTGTTAGCACAAAATCACGCAAGTGCACGTGGTCGCAAGTGCCCGTGGTGAAGGATAGGTATGATTTTTGACCTAGTTTTTGGAGTATTTCTGATGAGCATAGCACACACGCACGTTTTTGTCATGTATGTTAGAGTACGAGGACTTAGTCGAGCTCTGTTTGGATTTATTTGCATTCATTGAGATATTGGATTGCAAGTTGGTTTTGGTGAGTTTGAAGGGGATCTTTGCATTTTTCATAGTAGTTGCATTCATGCATTGCATTGTTAGTTAAATGGATTTTATGGGTACATTCGCTATAGGCCCTTACAAGACCTTACTCGTCCACTAGGGCTACCTACGGGTTTAAAGGGATTGTTGCATATGCCAAATGCAACCGTGATCACCTACGGAAGTGGTACTAGTTAGTTGTATATAGTATGATTGTTATGCTTGAGGACAAGCATCGGTTTAAGTTTGGGGGTGTGATAAGTGGATTGTATATCCACTTGGGGCATTCCATATCGGCTTAAATTGATTGTCTTGGACTCAAATTTGTTGTAGTTTTCATGTGTTTCGCCTACTTGTGCAGGTGTGCAAGAATGCTGCTTAAGGATGGCATTTCCGTCGATTTTGGTGATGAATTCGAGCATAGGAATGATGAATCAAGACTTGCTTGGGTATACCATGATGATTTGAAGGCTAAAGGATTGAAGACGGAAGTGAGTGCAAAAGAAATGAGAGCAAACGGAGAAAAAACGAAGAAAAATAAGCAATTTCAGCAACCGGCAGAATTTTGGATGCTGGCAGCATGCAAATGGATGCTGGCAGCGCCCAAATAGTGACAGAATAGGGAATTGGATGCTGCTAGCGAGCTATAGGATGCTGGCAGCACGCAAATAGTAAAAAAATGCTGGAAAAGTCTGTTTTGCCCTAATTCAAATTCTGATTGTATTTTTTGTATCCAAACCTATTCCTAGTTGTATTGTATGTTAATTTTCTTGCCGGGAAAGACTTCTAGAGCCTATTTAAACACATCCGACCATTGTAATTTGTATCATCATTACATATCAATTACTTTGGTTTATTTGTATCTTTTCATACTTTGTCTTTATTATGGTTTCATCAGATCCCATGATGACGAGAGGTTTGATTATGAACTAATCGTTGTCATGGGATTCTAACGGATTTATTTATGGAGCTTTAGTATCTTGATTGCTTTAAAGATCTGTGTGTGATGTATATCTGATATCCTTGTATGGTTATGCTTAATTGATAGATGCGTCGCGAACATCTAATTTGTTAATCTCCTGTGAAGTGAAAGTGGATCTTGAGATTTAGAACTTGCCATGCTAGCATAGGTTCATGATTGTTTATCAACATGATTCGTAGTATGAGATGAAAATACTTATATTGCCTTGTGTGATCTTTATGGATAACTTGTTCTTCAACCGTTATGTTTTCAAATTCTATAGACATATAGGGTCTAAGCATAATTGGTGTCTATTCATCTTCTATCTCTTTTGTGGATGTATGTTTAGTTTGGTATACGTATGCTGACAGGTAGCGTGTACTTATTTCGTGTTATCCGATCAGATATCATAACTATTGCATATAGTGATTAAAGGCATCAGATCTAAGCGAAGTATTTAATGAAGTTAGGATCCCATGTTACTCTTGTAGAAGTAATTCGATTCCAATTCTTGTTAGTTAATTAATTCTTAGGTTGTTAATTTGTTTCTTAGTTAATTTAGATAATTACAAACCTAAATTTGTTACTTGTCTAAGCAATTGAAATTGATCATACATTGTTGCTTGAGCATATTTACATAGAAATAGCCAGTCTCTGTGGGAACGAACTTAACTTATCGAATATTATTTGTTACCACGTGCACTTACGTGATTTTGTGTTAACAAGTTTTTGGCGCCGCTGCCGGGGACTCGATGTTATTTTGGTGTTTATGTGCTTGACATCAGTGGAAGTTAAAATTATTTGACTTGGACACTTCTTTTCTTATCACTTTTCTTTTTTATTTGTTTCTTTTTGTTGGTTTCAAATGGCAGGCGAGGAGTTGCCATGGTGGGCATATTCAAGGACATCCATGCCTCAGCAATGTGAGCTATGTTCGGGCGTTCATGAGACCTCACACTATTGTTACTACGAAGGAGTTGATCCATATGTCATTTATGAGGAACAACCATATTTTCAGTACCATCTTCAACAGTACCAGCAAGATGTTCCAAATATGTCATATTTTTTGGGTAATGAAGAGTTTCAACATCAGCAACCTACTCCTACTTTTCAAACAGATGAGGTTGATGCTATGGAGGAGATTAGGAGGCTTGTAAAGAGTAACGAGGAGTATTTAAAATCCGTGGAGACACTAGTTGCTCAAGCTGTGAGATCATTGGAACAAGAGACTCTGGAGGAGATTAGGATGCGTGTAAAGAGTAACGAGGCGTTTATCAAATCTTTGGAAACAATAGTTGCTCAAGTTAGGAGTGCCTTGGAACAAGAGAATCAGCAATTCATACCAGAGGCAATTCCAGAAAATAATGGTGAATTGGAGCAAGGTACTACATGCATTATTGAGGAAGACAAATTCCAAGGTGAGGTGAGCGTTCACAAGCCATGTGATCATACTAGAATGGTGGATGATTTGGAAAGGGCACTATTTGGGACAGACACTGGTGAGCTACACAAATTTCGAGAATTGGTATGTGAGTACCATGGGAAAGATTCAGGTCTTCTACTTGTCTCAGATTATGAAGATGGAGGTAGCGCATTAGAGCCAATGGAGGAAGTTCTCGTTGAGGAACCAAAGGCTTCAGCAACTTACATTTACCCTCCTCCATTATATTCAAGCGAAGCTCGTGAATGTGTGTTGTTCTACAAATTGACAGATTTTGGGTCAACCGATGAAGGCATTGGAATAGGACATAGTTGTTATACGAATAGGCCAAGCGAGATGAAGGGGAAGAAAGTGTGCCGCCGTGATGATGATGAAGTCTCACGAAGAAAGGACCCGGCCAACTATTATCATCCTTAATGGAAGCATTGCGTAGTCAAGCTAATTGACTCTAAACAAGCGCTTCGTGGGAGGCAACCCACACATTTGTGTTGCATTTTGTTTTGCATATTCCGACAAGTAGGTATGTTTTTATATTTTTCCTTATATTACCTTCCATTCAATGGGGACATTGAATATTTTAAGTTTGGGGGTGGTTTGGGGATAAGTAGTATGTGGTAGTTGTTTGTGTCATTGTGTTCATATAGATATCATGTTTGCATAATAGTAGTAATTCATGCATATATGTTCTTAGTTGCATTTTCATGGCATGCATTTTTTATGATCCCTTAGGACGAGCTGATTCTTATTAGTGGGTAGATGTTTTATTGACTGTGGTATTGATGAATAGAGGGCTGATTTATTGTTCCTAGGAATTGGCTTGCATGTTATGGAAACAAAAATTTTACACAAGTCTCGTTAGGTTGCTTTTTGGCTAGGTTGAAATTATGCTTGTTTGGTTGTTTTAGATTTAATCACCTGATTATATTTATAATTTTCGTTATTCCCTTGATGGCCTAGAACACTAAAATCTAAGTTTGGGGGAAACTAGGGATTTCATGCTAGTTGTTATGTGTCAAAATGGCTAGTAGCCGGCTCATATTTATATGAGTAGTCTAGGGTTGGAAATGAGAATTCTTATTCCAGATTGCATAAAAAAATAAAGTTGAAAAAAGAAAAAAAACAGAAGAAAAAAAGAAAAAAAAAAGGGAGTCAATTGTTAAATGCAAAATTAGCCACGAGTGAGCTCTTTAATACTCGAGTAATTAAGTCTGAGGGGACTTAGTCCTAGTAACCTAAAGCCCTTGTGGTTTGGGATTGCTGACCTAACGCTCGCTACATGGGTATTATTGTATAAGACTTTTGGGTTCTCATTCATTGCACGGCTAAATAAGCATGCTTGTATATTATGTGTGGTAGTTGTTTAGTAATAAAAGCATGAATTTCTGTCTACCTTGGATAAGGATGGAGGTGTACTTAAGTTATGAAGTGTCTACAGTCTATTCTATTTATAAACTTGTGATTGCCTTAATGAAGGATAGGTATGATTTTTGACCTAGTTTTGGGAGTATTTCTGATGAGCATAGCATACACGCACGTTTCTATCATGTATGTTAGAGTACTGGGACTTAGTCGAGCTCTGTTTGGATTTATTTGCATTAATTGAGATATTTGCTTACTAGTTGGTTTTTGGTGAGTTTGAAGGGGATCTTTGCATTTTTCATAGTAGTTGCATTGCATTGTTTAGTTAACTGGATTTTATGGGTACATTCACTAAAGGCCCTCACGAGACCTTACTCGTCCACTAGGGCTGCCTAGGGGTTTAAAGGGCTTGTTGCATATGCCAAATGCAACCGTGATCACCTACGGAAGTGGTACTAGTTAGTTGTATATAGTATGATTGTTATGCTTGAGGACAAGCATCGGTTTAAGTTTGGGGGTGTGATAAGTGGATTGTATATCCACTTGGAGCATTCCATATCGGCTTAAATTGATTGTCTTGGACTCAAGTTTGTTGTAATTTTGATGTGTTTCGCCTACTTGTGCAGGTGTGCAAGAATGTTGCTTAAGGATGGTATTTCTGTCGATTTTTGTGATGAATTCGAGCATAGGAATGATGAATCAAGACTTGCTTGGGTATACCATGATGATTTGAAGGCAAAAGGATTGAAGACGGAAGTGAGTGCAAAAGAAATGAGAGTAAACGGAGAAAAAACGAAGAAAAATAAGCAATTTCAGCAACCGGCAGAATTTTGGATGCTGGCAGCATGCAAATGGATGCTGGCAGCGCCCAAATAGTGACAGAACCGGGAACCAGATGCTGCCAGCGAGCTATAGGATGCTGGCAGTGCGCAAATAGTAAAAAACTGCTGAAAAAAGTCTGTTTTGCCCTAATTCGAATTCTGATTGTATTTTTGGTATCCAAACCTATTCCTAGTTGTATTATAGGTTAATTTTCTTGCTGGGCAAGACTTCTAGAGCCTATTTAAACACATCTAACCATTGTAATTTGTATCATCATTACATATCAATTACTTAGGTTTATTTGTATCTTTTCATACTTTGTTTTTATCATGGTTTCACTTGATCCCATGATGACGAGAGGTTCAATTACGAACTAATCGTTGTCATTGGATTCTAACGGATTTATTTATGGAGCTTTAGTATCTTGATTGCTTTAAAGATCCGTGTGTGATGTATATCTGATATCCTTGTATGGTTATGCTTAATTGATAGATGCGTCGCGAACATCTAATTTGTTAATCTCCTGTGAAGTGAAAGTGGATCTTGAGATTTAGAACTTGCCATGCTAGCATAGGTTCATGATTGTTTATCAACATGATTCGTAGTATGAGATGAAAATACTTATATTGCCCTGTGTGATCTTTATGGATAACTTGTTCTTCAACCGTTATGTTTTCAAATTCTATAGACATATAGGGTCTAAGCATAATTGGTGTCTATTCATCTTCTATCTCTTTTGTGGATTAATGTTTAGTTTGGTATACGTATGCTGACAGGTAGCGTGTACTTATTTCGTGTTGTCCGATCAGATATCATAACTATTGCATATAGTGATTAAAGGCATCAGATCTAAGCGAAGTATTTAATGAAGTTAGGATTCCATGTTACTCTTGTAAATGTAACTCGATTCCAATTCTTGTTAGTTAATTAATTCTTAGTTTGTTAATTTGTTTTTTAGTTAATTTAGATAATTACAAACCTAAATTTGTTACTTGTCTAAGTAATTGAAATTGATCATACATTGTTGCTTGAGCATATTTACATAGAAATAGCCAGTCTCTGTGGGAACGAACTTAACTTATCGAATATTACTTTTGACCACGTGCACTTGCGTGATTTTGTGCTAACACCATTCTCGGCAGAATGACACTCACAGCTTTGAAAGTTATCACCTCTATCCCTTATCTTAAAATGAAGTTCCCTACCGAGTTTAGAATAGATGCGGTCATCGGGGATCAGGTTGCTGCGCGATAATGCTACTTATATACTATTTTACCCAGACCAAAATCTTGCGACGATGCGTCGATCCACCAAATCGTTGAAATGGAACCTCGAGACATTATCGACTGCCCCACTAAACAGGCATATGTCGCCATCAAGGATTCGAATGAGATCGAAGTCGAAGAAGGAAACCCCAACAAGGTAACCAGGATTGGCAAAAGTTTGAAAGGCGAGCGTCGCCAATAAATCATCGATCTCATTCGCGATTATGCAGACATCTTCGCTTGGGTTCCAAAAGATATTGCAGGCATCCCAAAGATAATAGCCCGTCATTCCCTTCACATCAAATCGGGGGTCCGAGAAGTGAAACAAAAGAAGCGAATTTTTTCGGATGAAAAAACTAAGGCAATAGATGCCGAGATCGACAGGCTACTCGAGGCTGGATTCATTGAACTGGTACAATTCCCTAAATGGACTGCTAACATTATCTTGGTTAAAAAAAAGGAATGAGAAATGGAGGATGTGCGTAGATTACTCAGATCTTAATTGGGCTTGCCCTAAAGATTTTTATCCACTGCCGAATATCGACCAACTCATAGACGCCACTGTTGGCCATGAGCTCCTATAGTTTATGGACGCATTTTCAGGATACAATCAGATTAAAATGGACAGTCAAGACTGGGAAAAAACAGCTTTCATTACTGTTATTCCCAGATTACACACTTGTATAATTGTAGAAGGGGGGTTGAATATAATTCTTGATATTTATAAATTTCTGATAAGAACTCCAGAAATCTATACTTAGATAATTGCTGTAGAAAGATTAATGCACATGCACATAAAAATCAGGTGGTTAAATGCACCACCTGAAGCTTTTATTCGAAGAAAACTCTGTGATACAAAAGTACACAGCTTCTGTTTTACAACTCTTTGCTTTCTAAGGATATTCAATAAAAACCCTAAGCAAATGTATCTGTTTTCTTATTTTCTAAAAGAGTTGCTACACTTGGTTATAAATCCCAAGTTTACAAGTACTACTGGAATAAGATAATATTAATCTAATTCTAGTTGACTTGCTACTACACTCCAAATACACATGTAGCCGAAAGGTTGTCCTTGTGAACAAACATGTCTCCTGCACCTTTCTTGTATTCATAGTGTAAACGGAATGCTTCTTTCTTCTGTGTTTCCAAAGTATGGCTGCCATCCTGCTTTTTGTATCTACTATCAACCCATGTGATCTGTCAGTCAAACCTGTCCTTATCAACTGCTAATCCCCAGCTTAGCATAGAAGTAAGTGTCAATGATTATCCGTTGATATTGTACACTAACATCCGTTGATGATATATTGAGCTGTATCCGTTGATATTGAGACTTGCGTTGTATCCGTTGATAGAGTGGATTTGAGTTGTATCCGTTGATAGAGTTTTGTCTTCATCCGTTGATACACTTTCACTTAGACAGAATTACATAGCATAGCTTATTTACAATTGGCTACCCTATTCTGCCTATCCATTAATGGTCAACATGACTGTGGATAAAAATACTATCAACTGATATCATAGAGATACTGCAGTATGCTACAAAACCTCATCCGTTGATGAGCTACCTGTCAACGGATAGAGTTATAAATCCTCATCCGTTGACAGCTACAAAACCTTATACAATTTGATTGATTGTGAAGTTATCATCAAGTACAACATATTCCTAACAATCTCCCCCAATTTATACTTGATGGCAATAAGCATAAATTCAGGACCTTGATGATAACAAAACATTCCTAAAGATATATATATATAGAACAATGCAAAAATTGTATTAAGCTACAAAAATTAAAAACTGAAAGTTTGAGAAATTTACAGAGAAGTGCTCCTCTAGACTGAGCAGATTAAGACTGTTTCTTTTCTCTTGTTGGCATCACCCTTGATTTTCCTTCTTTGGCAGAGTTGGACTCAATCTGCATTTGGAGTTGCCTATAGAAGGCATCTTCTTCATCAACCTTTGGATTTAGCTTTTGTTGTAACCATCTCAGGTATTGAGAACTAGCCTTTGATAGTTGATCTTCTAACCTGAAGAATCTCCTGTTACCATCTTCATCCCTGAACTCCATCATCCAGAAGGGTTGAAGGTGGATTTTCTGTCCATTGTATGGGATCTTCATCTTCCTTGGTAGACTTGATGGTGAGTTCCATTCTCTCCTTATCTGTTCTATTCTGTCCAGTATCTCCCCTTTTGCTATCTTGGAGAACCCTGTGTATCTCTTGATTGCAGAGAACACTTTGGTTAAGGTCAGATAGTTTTCTCCAAGAACCCTCTGTAGTGGCCATGTCCTTTCCTTTCCTCCCTTGTATACAAAGACCAATCTCTCAGGCAAATGTTTATATTTGTCAATTCCTCTTACTTCTGACAATTCATCCAGATACAGATTCATGCCAGAGTATTCTTCAATATCTGCCTGATAGATAAAATCATCCTTGTTTTCCAAGATTGGCTGCCTGACAATAGCAGGTACCCTAGCAACTTGAATTGGTTCCTTTGAAGGTTGCTTCCTTGGTATCCTTTTCTTCTGTATAGGCTTCTGTTGAGGCTTCAGTAAGAATGAAGGAACCTCAATGGAGTCAAGACTCATTGGTTCCTCTTTAGGTACTATAGGATCACCATGGAAATTCACAGCTGGGTTGAATACTTTTACAGAAATAGGTTGTGATGAGCCAACTGTTTCCTTGCTTTCAATTTCTGGAGAGACAGGCCTCCTTGCCTTTGATTTCACTCTCCTTTTAGGTTTGGATTTGGGGACTGATTTCACTTTCCTTTTTGGTTTGGATTTGGGGACTTCCTCAGGTTCCCTCATTTCATCCTCTACCTCATCCATTAACTCCTGAGCCAGCCTGGCTTGTGTAACACCCTCACTAGCCAACATTAATATTATAAACTCTTATATTCAATTAAACATTAATATAGGGGAAATCTTAAAAATTTCGGCATGATGTAATCATAAACCGAACTAACCACCTGCTCAAACAATTAAGTAGAACTAAAACAATCCACTTGCATAAGTTAATTTAAACCATAAGAAATAAAACCATGCCAACCCAGACCGCACACAGGTCACTGTATGAAACAACTACCAATAGCTATTACAACCCAAAACTGAATCAAATAATATACAACCCATCAAATATAATAGCCTGACTACTAGTACGGATGTAATGTGAAACAGGAATATGTGAACTACCCATCCAACCACCTCGACCCTCTGACTGCCTCGGTGACTACCCCAACCAGACGGGCCACTTCTTCTAGACATCTTCTGGCTTAGCTGAGGAAACAGAATTAGCAAGCAAATGAGCCAAAATGCTCAGCAAGTATATATATGTAATTAAAACGTCAACAACTGAATATCTGCAAGATTGTCAAGAATTAACAATCAACATTATATAAGCTCAACTGAAGATTCATCTTTTGTCCGAGTCATAAAATAGAAGAGGATTGGACTATCATGCATTTTATAAATAAAACAATTATAAGGTTAGGCTGCTGATCAGTCACGCACTAACCCCGGACAAACGCACACAGCAATGTCCTTAATGGATCCACGGCACACATTGGCCTTATTAATTTCTGACCACGAATCTGGTCCGACCCTTACGGTCCACATTTAAAAAAAACTAACAGTCCAATCCTAACTAAACATCAGGTGTCGGAACAATCGACCACCTCAACTGCCAAACACTCTGGACACTTTCGTTCCAGGTCAACATCTCAAATCTCACCAAGTAGAATAAGGTCAAGTAATCTCTGAATTAAATATCGACAAGTTCGATATGGCAAACAGGGGTATTGATTTAAGTCAAGCTACTAAAAGGATCAACGAAACGATATAATCAACTTGGGGTATAACAATTGAATATTCAAAATTAATGGAAATTATCAGAGCAGTTATGTCAAGGATAAATCAAATGCATAAGAATCAAGTTATGATAATCATATTTCGCTGGAAATATAAGTGAAGTGGTTTACT
Source organism: Saposhnikovia divaricata (assembly GCA_036435485.1). Taxonomy (NCBI): domain Eukaryota; kingdom Viridiplantae; phylum Streptophyta; class Magnoliopsida; order Apiales; family Apiaceae; genus Saposhnikovia; species Saposhnikovia divaricata. The sequence goes on along the minus strand of CM071597.1, from coordinate 55,833,931 downwards.
TGAAAGAGAGGTGGAATAATATTCTTGCAAGGAATATGAATGTAACTTAATTCACTAAAAGCATCAACAACTCAGTATAATCAATTTGGGGTATAACAATTAAGTATCCGAACTTTCAGGGAATTAACGGAACAAGTATAGCAAGAGTAATTTGAATAAGCATATGAATCAGGTTTTTATAATCATAACTCATTTAAAAGATAATTGAAGCAATTTACTTGCCTTAACTAGAAAATCACAGAATCCGAAGTGTCTTTACGTCCTCAGCTTTAGCCTTCCCTTTATCCACGAGATCTACACACAATATAACACTATTTTAGAATCATGTTTAATACTCGCTAATGAGTATAAACATTCCACTTGGTCTACCCCTGCGAATAGTCCCATAATTTATGCTTATTTAATAATATAGTCACATTGACACAAATTACATAGGTTTTAAAAATATGAAGCCCGACTCACAACTCGTATAAATTGTATAATTATACATACTCGTTTTCAAGAAATGATTTTAATATATTTAGAAAAAATTTGACGGCATCCCCTTTATACGGGGGACTGCCAGTCGGGATACAGCCGACACAACCAACACAAATCTCAATTACCAATCGAATCCATAATTTATTATCCAATTCCAAGTCACATTCCAACTCACTGATTCATAATCTAATACAATTTAAGCAATTAATAACAACTCGATAAGAAATTACAATTTATTAGGTAAATAATAAATATTAAATATTAAATATTTTTGGCTCAGAAAATAATCATCATCGCCAGATTTCCCGACTCAATTTAATATCATCGTCGAGGGCAAAATCTCGAGGGTTCCCATATATTTCGGGCTTCCAACTCGAAACTCCGCACACAATTTTTATTCGAAAAGTTAACAATTTCAGTAAACAATTCATCAAGCTTCGACAGGAATTAATCAATTCGAATAAACATAGTCAAATGTTCGAACCGCACCACCACAACAGTACAGTAATAACAATTCCAAAATCGGACTTGCACACACACAACTCGACAATTGTAACAAGGACAGGGGAGGGAACACAGCTCAATACACACACTGAGCATCACAGTTGCTACACACACCGAGCACACCTTGCTCAAACTCACACACCCACTTTAGTTGTACACATATCGACACACACACACTTCACACACATCTTCGCACGGCTTGGTACCGAATAGGGGAGAGGATGAGACAATCAGTACAGCCGCCAGACACACACACAACCTCGCAATTACCTACACACACATGGTATATACACACACACGCGGACAGATTATCACACCCACGAACAATACACATCAATTCATCACCCACCCACACGGTTTCCACCATCTAAACACAGGCCAATCGGAGGAATGCTTACCGGAAATTGAATGGAAACTAGGCTTTTAAGAGGGAAAGATTGAGATGGTGAGAAGAAGAGGAAGTGAGAGATGTTTCGAGAGAAAGAAAAAAAAAGAAAACGATGGGAATCTTCGAGAGACTGCTGAGAGACCGAGAGAGATGATTGTTTTGATTTGGGGGAAACAATTTAGGGATTTGAGTTCTTAAAAGGGAAAATTTAAAAAAATGATTATTACAATTTTGAATTAAACACTAATTAGATTCTCAAAATTCGAATTAATAAGAAAATAATTGAAATTTTAAAATTTAAAATTCTAAAATGAAGAACACAAAATTACGATCACCCACATATTTTTAAAATATTTTTAGGATCAAAAACAAATAAAATATGGATTTTACAAGATTAAATCCATAGAATGGAAAAATAATTCATAAAATCATTTTAAAATTCCCAAATCCAAAAATAATTCATCCAATATTTTTAAAAGTCATATAAACTAATAAAGTTAATACTGCAAAATATTTCAGGATTTCTGCTAATCCCTAAGATTTTATAAAATTCACAGAAGGTAAATATAACGCAATTAAATAGGAAATAAATCCCAAAAACATAATTAAAATAGTCGGGCTTACATAACACATATAAAATATCAATCTGACCTCCAAATATTATTCCACCATATAATACTTCCTCAACCAATTCACACCCCACAAAATTTATATATAATATAAAATAGATAACTTTTAGTAATTAAATATTCTGAAATTTCTAAGGCGTTATAACCTTCCCCCTTAAAAGGATTCTGTCCCCAGAATCTCACCTAAGAGAATAATTGAGGATAATTCTCCAGCATATCGCTTTCCAACTCCCAAGTTGATTCTTCCACCTTGGGGTTTCTCCACAAAACTCTCACTATAGGAATTGTTTTATTCCTCAAAACCTTTTCTTTTCGATCTAGTATTTTGATAGGCTGCTCCACATAAGATAAATCTGGCTGAATCTCTATCGGCTCATATTCAATGACATGTTTAGAATCCAGATGGTACTTCTTAAGCATGGATACATGGAACACGTTATGGATATGCTGCATATGAGGCGGTAAAGCTAACTCGTAGGCGACTTTCCCGACTTTCTTCAATACCTCGAAAGGCCCAACAAATCTTGGACTTAATTTTCCTTTCTTGCCAAATCTTACTAACCCTTTCCACGGAGATACTTTCAACAGTACTTGCTCTCCTTCTTCGAATTCCATATTCTTTCTGGCCATATCAGCGTACTTCTTCTGTCGGTTCTGAGCTGTCACTAACCGTTTCTGAATAAGTTGGACTACTTCCTTGGTTTGCTGCACTAACTCAGGTCCGAGTATCTTTCGCTCGCCAACTTCTTCCCAGTATACTGGAGATCGACACTTTCGTCCATATAACGCTTCATACGGTGGCATACCGATACTAGCATGAAAGATATTATTGTATGAAAATTCCACTAACGGCAAGTGTTCATCCCAACTTCCTGCAAAATCCAATGCACAAACTCGGAGCATGTCTTCAATTGTTTGAATCGTTCTTTCACTCTGACCGTCAGTCTGAGGATGGTAAGCAGTACTCATTTTTAATTCGGTGCCCAAACATTCTTGAAAACTTCTCCAGAATCTCGAATTAAATCTTGGATCTCGATCTGAGACTATTGATATTGGAACTCCATGTCGCACCACAATTTCTTTTATGTATAGATGAACTAATTTGTCTAATGAAAACCTCTCATTTATTGGGAGGAAGTGTGCAGATTTCGTTAATCGATCAACAATTACCCAGATAGCATCATGATTAGCTCTCGTCCTTGGCAATCCAACCACAAAGTCCATTGCAATATGTTCCCATTTCCACTCGGGAATCTCTAAGGGTTGTAGCATCCCACTTGGCCTTTGATGTTCTGCTTTTACTTTCTGACAGGTCAAACACTTACTCACCCACTCAGCAATATCTCTCTTCATATCTGGCCACCAGAAGTTCCTTTTCAAGTCTCGATACATTTTCGTACTTCCTGGATGAATCGAATATTTTGAGCTGTGGGCTTCCTGTAGAATCTCATTCTTCAACTCTACCACATTGGGTATCCAAATACGTGAAGAAAATCTCAATATCCCCTTGTCATCTACCTGAGTGCATATTTCCTCACCTGTTAACTTGTTCACATCTCCGCTCATGACTTCCTCCTGGCATCTGCGAATCTTTTCTAACAATTCCGGCTGAAACGTCATAGTGTACACCATATCTGTACTACTTGCAGGCATACACACCTCTATCTCCAATCTTTCAAACTCTTTGTATAATTCCTCAGGCATTGTCAACATACTGATTTTCTCCTTCCTACTTAAAGCGTCCGCCACCACGTTCGCCTTCCCAGGATGATAGTTGATGGTACAATCATAATCCTTGAGTAATTCCAACCATCTTCTCTGTCTCATATTTAACTCCTTCTGGGTGAAAATATATTTTAAACTCTTGTGGTCCGTGTAAATTTCACACTTTTCCCCATACAGATAATGTCTCCAAATCTTCAAGGCGAAAACAATCGCGGCTAATTCTAAGTCATGAGTAGGATATTTCTGTTCGTGAGGTTTCAATTGTCTCGAAGCGTAAGCAATTACTTTTCCGTGCTGCATTAGTACACATCCCAAACCTTTGTGAGATGCATCACTGTAGATCACAAAATTTCCCTTTTCATCTGGAAGTGTCAATACAGGTGCAGTCACCAATCTCTTCTTCAATTCCTGGAAACTTTCTTCACACTTCTCATTCCACACAAACTTTTCATTCTTCCTCGTCAATTTTGTTAGTGGGGTGGCTATCTTCGCAAAGTCTTGAACAAATCTTCGATAATATCCCGCCAATCCTAAGAAACTTCGAACTTCTGTGGGTGTTTTAGGTCTGTCCCAATTCATCACGGCTTCAATTTTAGCAGGATCCACCTTAATCCCTTCACTGCTGATGACATGCCCTAAAAACTGCACTTCTTTCAACCAAAACTCACATTTAGAAAATTTCGCATACAATTTCTCTTTCCTCAACGTTTCTAAGGCTATTCTCAAATGCCCTGCATGCTCTTCTTCGGTCTTCGAGTATATCAGAATATCATCTATAAACACAATCACAAACTTATCCAAATACTTCTTGAAGACTCTATTCATTAGGTCCATGAATGCTGCTGGTGCATTAGTTAGCCCAAAGGCCATTACTAAGAACTCGTAGTGCCCATACCTAGTCCGAAACGCTGTTTTTGGAACGTCTTCCGGTCTAATCTTTAATTGAAAATATCCTGACCGCAAATCAATCTTCGAAAAACAAGTTGCTCCTTTTAATTGATCAAATAAATCGTCAATTCTTGGCAAAGGGTATTTATTCTTAATGGTCAACTTATTTAATTCCCGATAATCGATACACAGTCTCATACTTCCATCCTTCTTCTTTACAAATAATACCGGAGCTCCCCACGGCGATACACTAGGCCTAATAATACCTTTCTCCAGAAGATCTTGCAATTGAACTGCCAATTCCTTCATCTCTACAGGTGCCATTCGATAAGGAGCCTTTGACACGGGTTCAGTTCCTGGGGCTAAATCAATGGTAAATTCTATTTCTCTATCCGGAGGTAATCCGGGAAGTTCATCCGGAAAAACATCAAGAAATTCATTCACCACTGGAATTTCCTCTATCTTAGGCACCTCTTGACTAGTATCCATGACATAAGCCATATAGCCCTCGCATCCTTGCCTCAACAGCCTCTTTGTTTGAATGATCGATAAAAATCTCCTATTTTGCCTCTGACCCCTAAAGGTAACCTCTACATTATCAGAGGGTTTAAGGATCACCTTCTTATTCTTACAATCAATTTGGGCATTATTCTCTGTTAGCCAATCCATTCCTAAGATAACATCAAATTCACCTAACTGAAAGGGTATCATTTAGCGTAAAAACAATGCCCTGAAATATCAATCTTGCAACGAGGACACACTTGAGTAACCGGAATTCGTTCTGAATTAGCTATTTCTATAACTATAGCCTCACGTAACATGCATACCTCACAATTTAACTTTTGAACAAATTCTTTGGATATAAAGGATTTCGTAGCCCCGGAATCAATTAACACTTTAGCTTGAACAGAATTTACAGGGAGCGTACCTGCTACCACATCCGAATTCTTAATAGCTTCGTTCAGAGTCATGTTGAAAGTCCTTGCCACGGGTCTGACACTTGCTGTTGGGGGTGCTTCAATTGCTTGCAGTATTGGATTAGCCAGAACTGGAGGTTTCACTACAGGTACTTTACAGTCTTTCATTATATGCCCTGGCTTCCCACAACGGTGACACACAATTCCTGCCTTGCATTCCCGAGCATAATGACCTTTTTGATTACATTTGAAACACGTCACCTCCAACTTTGTACACACCCCCAGATGCTTCTTCCCACAAGTCTTGCACTCTGCCAAGGGTGGCCTAACCAATTTCTGCTGACTCGCATCTTGAATTCTATTTCCTTGGCCCCCATTCCCTGATCCCGGCTTCCTAGGGTTCCCATACTTTCCTGGCTGGAATCCTGGCTTTTTATTTGGCACATTCTGAGAACTGCCTTGCTCTTGTCGTTCCCCCATTGACCCAGCCTTTCTTTTCTTTCCTTCTTTTTCCTTGAAGTATAATTCGCTTTCTCCTTCAGCTATCATGGCCTTCTGGACCACTGCTGCATAAGTCTCCAACTCCAAAACTGCTAGTTTAGTACGAATCCATGGTTTCAATCCTTGTTGAAACCTCTTAGCCTTCTTCCTTTCCGTGTCCACATAGGCCAGAGCAAACCTAGCTAGTTCGGTAAACTTGGTTTCATATTCTGTCACAGACATTTTTCCCTGCTTCAATTCCAAAAACTTCATTTCTATCTGGTCTTTCATATAATCGGGGAAATACTTTTCCAAAAATAGCTCTGTAAACCTTTTCCATGGAATCACCTCAGTAGCTTCCAACATCTTCACCGACTCCCACCAATAAGTGGCTTCATTCTTCAAGAAATAACTTACATATTCAGTTTGTTTATCTGCTGGGACCCCCACCAGTGCGATAGCTTTTTCCATCTCTTTTAACCAAGATCTCGCCTCCACCGGGTCCGCCGTTCCTTTAAACTCAGGAGGTTTAACTGCCTGGAAAGACTTAAAAGTGACCACCGGAGGAACAGGTGGCTGCTGCTGCTGCTGTTGCTGTTGTTGTTGCTGTTGTTGTTGCTGTTATTGCTGTTGTTGCTGTTGTTGCTGTTGTTGCTGTTGAGCCAACAACTGCTGCTGTAATTGCTGATGTTGCTGTGCCAGAGTAGCAGTCTGCTGAACAAGAGTTTGTAATATTTGTGCTAAGGCAGGATCCATCTGACCAACAGGAGGTGGATTAGCTTGTTCACCCTGATCGGGGGTGCGGGTATTTTGTTTCTTCTTTTTGGGAGGCATATTTCTGAAATCAATGAACAATTATATTAGATTCAGGTTCAGAAAATAATAGCTCAAAATGATCCAACTTAAACAAACAATGAATATATTACTGAAAAGTAATTCGAGGTCTCCAACCAATATTCCGGTCAACAATTGATTCACAGGGTGCAATAGGATATCAATCCAAGGTTACACAAGGTATTCACAAACGTTCAATAGGTGCAATAAAGAAACAATAGTCATAATGCTAAGGTCAAACATAGTATCGAAAGTAAAAACTATGCTAGAAGGAAATGATGCTGAAGGTAAATATGAAACGAGCAGTAAATAAGATGCTTAAGTAAATGACAGTATAAGGAAATTTAACACAGTTCTGCGAAAGTGATAATGACATATATAGATAGATCTGATACAAGCGTAAGAACAACGCTTCGATAAGGGTACAACATAATACTAAAAGAGAAGACTGCTAACATCTAGTCACAGTACAACAGATATATACAACAAAACTGGTCGTACTGCAAATTCTGACGTACTACTACCGCCATAACATGCCTCTAAATACCACATCATCATACTACCCTAATCATCACTGGTCATCATCGTCATCCGACTCTCCCCGCCAAGCTGATCCCAGAATGCTCTCCAGCTCTGCCGTCACCAGACCTAGAGTCACCTGCTGTGTCACAAATGCCGGCTCATCTCGGGATCTAATCCGTCCCCGCCTAATGACAACACGTCTAAGAGCTCGTACTCACCTCCGGACATCCTCCAGCTCAGCTACCGCTCTATCTCGATCTCTAGCCCGGTCCTCCTCCCCAGCCCTCATAGCCCTCAACTCTGCCATCTGCCCTAAGAGATAGTCCCTCTCTCGGGCCACTCGCTCGTACACATGATATGGAACAGGCTGAGGAGTGTACTGGTATGCTGGCCCATTCACCGAGCCCTGCGATCCTACGAACGGCTGCATAACCCCTGGGGAAATCTGCTGCGGTACAGAAGCCCCTCCTTCCGGATCCTCGTCCGGGTCTGAATCGGAACCAGAAGCAGGTGCCTGAAGTATACATATATATATATATATATATATATAATTAGACTTCCTATCTCTCACGAAACAATCCTAACCTTTCTCATAACTCTACCCCGACTCCCCACCTAATTGTTTCAGTGACTGTGACCTGTCGCTCTGATACCAACTTGTAACACCCTCACTAGCCAACATTAATATTATAAACTCTTATATTCAATTAAACATTAATATAGGGGAAATCTTAAAAATTTCGGCATGATGTAATCATAAACCGAACTAACCACCTGCTCAAACAATTAAGTAGAACTAAAACAATCCACTTGCATAAGTTAATTTAAACCATAAGAAATAAAACCATGCCAACCCAGACCGCACACAGGTCACTGTATGAAACAACTACCAATAGCTATTACAACCCAGAACTGAATCAAATAATATACAACCCATCAAATATAATAGCCTGACTACTAGTACGGATGTAATGTGAAACAGGAATATGTGAACTACCCATCCAACCACCTCGACCCTCTGACTGCCTCGGTGACTACCCCAACCAGACGGGCCACTTCTTCTAGACATCTTCTGGCTTAGCTGAGGAAACAGAATTAGCAAGCAAATGAGCCAAAATGCTCAGCAAGTATATATATGTAATTAAAACGTCAACAACTGAATATCTGCAAGATTGTCAAGAATTAACAATCAACATTATATAAGCTCAACTGAAGATTCATCTTTTGTCCGAGTCATAAAATAGAAGAGGATTGGACTATCATGCATTTTATAAATAAAACAATTATAAGGTTAGGCTGCTGATCAGTCACGCACTAACCCCGGACAAACGCACACAGCAATGTCCTTAATGGATCCACGGCACACATTGGCCTTATTAATTTCTGACCACGAATCTGGTCCGACCCTTACGGTCCACATTTAAAAAAAACTAACAGTCCAATCCTATCTAAACATCAGGTGTCGGAACAATCGACCACCTCAACTGCCAAACACTCTGGACACTTTCGTTCCAGGTCAACATCTCAAATCTCACCAAGTAGAATAAGGTCAAGTAATCTCTGAATTAAATATCGACAAGTTCGATATGGCAAACAGGGGTATTGATTTAAGTCAAGCTACTAAAAGGATCAACGAAACGATATAATCAACTTGGGGTATAACAATTGAATATTCAAAATTAATGGAAATTATCAGAGCAGTTATGTCAAGGATAAATCAAATGCATAAGAATCAAGTTATGATAATCATATTTCGCTGGAAATATAAGTGAAGTGGTTTACTTGAAAGAGAGGTGGAATAATATTCTTGCAAGGAATATGAATGTAACTTAATTCACTAAAAGCATCAACAACTCAGTATAATCAATTTGGGGTATAACAATTAAGTATCCGAACTTTCAGGGAATTAACGGAACAAGTATAGCAAGAGTAATTTGAATAAGCATATGAATCAGGTTTTTATAATCATAACTCATTTAAAAGATAATTGAAGCAATTTACTTGCCTTAACTAGAAAATCACAGAATCCGAAGTGTCTTTACGTCCTCAGCTTTAGCCTTCCCTTTATCCACGAGATCTACACACAATATAACACTATTTTAGAATCATGTTTAATACTCGCTAATGAGTATAAACATTCCACTTGGTCTACCCCTGCGAATAGTCCCATAATTTATGCTTATTTAATAATATAGTCACATTGACACAAATTACATAGGTTTTAAAAATATGAAGCCCGACTCACAACTCGTATAAATTGTATAATTATACATACTCGTTTTCAAGAAATGATTTTAATATATTTAGAAAAATTTTGACGGCATCCCCTTTATACGGGGGACTGCCAGTCGGGATACAGCCGACACAACCAACACAAATCTCAATTACCAATCGAATCCATAATTTATTATCCAATTCCAAGTCACATTCCAACTCACTGATTCATAATCTAATACAATTTAAGTAATTAATAACAACTCGATAAGAAATTACAATTTATTAGGTAAATAATAAATATTAAATATTAAATATTTTTGGCTCAGAAAATAATCATCATCGCCAGATTTCCCGACTCAATTTAATATCATCGTCGAGGGCAAAATCTCGAGGGTTCCCATATATTTCGGGCTTCCAACTCGAAACTCCGCACACAATTTTTATTCGAAAAGTTAACAATTTCAGTAAACAATTCATCAAGCTTCGACAGGAATTAATCAATTCGAATAAACATAGTCAAATGTTCGAACCGCACCACCACAACAGTACAGTAATAACAATTCCAAAATCGGACTTGCACACACACAACTCGACAATTGTAACAAGGACAGGGGAGGGAACACAGCTCAATACACACACTGAGCATCACAGTTGCTGCACACACCGAGCACACCTTGCTCAAACTCACACACCCACTTTAGTTGTACACATATCGACACACACACACTTCACACACATCTTCGCACGGCTTGGTACCGAATAGGGGAGAGGATGAGACAATCAGTACAGCCGCCAGACACACACACAACCTCGCAATTACCTACACACACATGGTATATACACACACACGCGGACAGATTATCACACCCACGAACAATACACATCAATTCATCACCCACCCACACGGTTTCCACCATCTAAACACAGGCCAATCGGAGGAATGCTTACCGGAAATTGAATGGAAACTAGGCTTTTAAGAGGGAAAGATTGAGATGGTGAGAAGAAGAGGAAGTGAGAGATGTTTCGAGAGAAAGAAAAAAAAAGAAAACGATGGGAATCTTCGAGAGACTGCTGAGAGACCGAGAGAGATGATTGTTTTGATTTGGGGGAAACAATTTAGGGATTTGAGTTCTTAAAAGGGAAAAAGAAACTTTTTTTTTTAAAAAAATGATTATTACAATTTTGAATTAAACACTAATTAGATTCTCAAAATTCGAATTAATAAGAAAATAATTGAAATTTTAAAATTTAAAATTCTAAAATGAAGAACACAAAATTACGATCACCCACATATTTTTAAAATATTTTTAGGATAAAAAACAAATAAAATATGGATTTTACAAGATTAAATCCATAGAATGGAAAAATAATTCATAAAATAATTTTAAAATTCCCAAATCCAAAAATAATTCATCCAATATTTTTAAAAGTCATATAAACTAATAAAGTTAATACTGCAAAATATTTCAGGATTTCTGCTAATCCCTAAGATTTTATAAAATTCACAGAAGGTAAATATAACGCAATTAAATAGGAAATAAATCCCAAAAATATAATTAAAATAGTCGGGCTTACATAACACATATAAAATATCAATCTGACCTCCAAATATTATTCCACCATATAATACTTCCTCAACCAATTCACACCCCACAAAATTTATATATAATATAAAATAGATAACTTTTAGTAATTAAATATTCTGAAATTTCTAAGGCGTTATAGCTTGCTTCTCATCTGAGTTTTCATATTGATTTTCTTCACTTGGATGAGCTTCCCTTAGAAGTTTGGAGGTCTCCTCTCTTTTTGCTTCAACAAATCTAGGATGGCTGTTGGATATATTTAACACTTTTCCATTCCTTATTATTACAGCCATCCATTCTCTTACATTCTTATTTGTCTTTTCCTTGAACTCTTTGATTGTCTTTCCTATTAGCTTCTCATCATCATCCTTGGGAAATGGAAAGTCCAATTGTAACTTGTTCTTCCCATTTGCCTTTGGTGGAGAGTAGGCTCTGGTTTTTATGTATGGTTCAAATTCTTTTACATAGGATGGTTCAGCATCATAGAATGTAGGAGCCACAATCTCTGGAGTGAGCACCTTCAGAATTGTAGTTGATATTGTTGGAGCTGAGGACTGAGTAGAGAACAGATTTGATACAATTGATTCATTGATCATCCTTTCTGTTCTCATCATTCTTTCATTTGCCTCCTTGTTGATCTTCTCTAATTCTTTAATTCTGGCTTGCCTCTCATCTTCTGAGATTTTTGATAAGTCAGGAACTGAAAACACAGCCTTTTGTTTCTTCACAGGGGAAGCCTCTATAGTAAACTCTTTTGGATTGACCACTATCTTTGGCTGTTGCTCCCCCTCAATTTGTGCTATCTTACTACTGGAAGCTGGAATTTGACTAGAAGTAGCTGCAACCTCTTCTACCTTTTTCTCCCCCTTTTTGTTAGCATCAAGGGCTAGAGGTGAGGCTGCAAGAAGCCTTTCCAGTAGCTCAGTCTATTTGGCTTGATTGGCAATGAGGGTCTACATTTGAGATTCCATACTATCCACTCTGGAGGAGAGATGTTGAACAGATTTGGCCAGGCCATCTTCCTTCAATAGTTTGCTAGTCAACACCTTCTGAGTGGTAGTAGGGGCTAGTGCCTCAATCCTGGCATCTAGTTCCACTTTCATTTCTCTAATTGCAGTTTGGACCTCCTCCTGTTGTGTTCTTTGAATGACCATGTGCATTTTGTGAAGTTTCAGGGAGTCCATTAATTGCTGAAGGACAGCCTTTCTCTGTGGATCTGCATTTTGGTGCTCAGCCCTAGCAGATTGATATTGCTTCATAATCTCCACATTGAAGTCACCAGCCACAGTGTCAGTAGAAAATAGCCAGTCTGGAGTATCCGCCACATTGACTTCTTCATTATTTGCTGTGCTGTCACTGTCATCACTGCCAAACTCTTCACTGTCAGCATCTGAAGGCAGAGTTGTCAAAGCTTCCTTTGCTCTTTGTAGAGATTGTGAGGTGTGCACTAGGTGCATTGCCTCCTCTGCCTCCACATTGCCCTGTTGTGCCATGACTTGATAGGCAGAAACAGGATGAGTAAAGGTTTCAGGATCCAAAGAGATGGAGTCAATGATTGACTGATATTCTTGTCGAAATTCCATCTCTTTAGAAGCTTCATTAACCTCCATTAACTCACTTGCAATGGCTGGATCTTCCTGCCTTGTTTCTCCTGTAGTCCCATCTCTCCACTTATCTCTCTTTTCTTGCAGCAGGGGCTCCCCCTGGCTCGCACCTCTCACACCCTCACCTTCACCTACTATGGTGGAACTCTCTTGCTCTCCTTTTGACTGACCTGAAGAAATGGTCAGCCTCTCATTATTTGCCTCTCCTTTTGCCTGCTCACAAGGCAGCCTCTCACTCCCTTCCCTCAATCCTAAAAGTGTTTCAACTACTGAGAACTCCTCCACACTTGACACAGGAATGTCAGATATAGCAGTGGTAGAGTGAGTTATCAACGGATAAGGGATATCCGTTGATGGAGTAGTTATAGCTGTCAACGGATGGCTAGACATAGGCGTATCCGTTGATGGAGAAACACTTGTGAACGGATGAAGGATATCCGTTGATGAAGGAATGATAATATCCGTTGAAGTGAAAACCAACACTGAATCTGTGGAGATTGATTTTAAAGATGAGGCCACATATGTTGTTGTGAATTCAGGAATGGAAGGTTGATGGCCCAACAAATCATCTAAAAGATGATGACCACCAATTGCAGAGTGGGGCTTCTCCAAGAATCTTAAAGATGGAGAATCAGGAATTGATGTAGATATCATATCCACATCCAGAGATGGAGTTGGTGATGGTGGATTGTAATGTGTATCGATTTGAAGGTTAAGATCAAGGGGCTGTGACTCCACATTTATTGAAGTCACATCAAACTGAATTTGAGAAGGTACAGTTTGCCGTACTGTGTGTTCACCCTGTGCTTCCCCTATGGTTTTAGATTTTACTCTTCTTTCATAGGTTTTTGAGTGAGGACTACTGTCCCTTACCCTTTTGTGCAGAGTTGCTGTAGAACTAGTAGTCACACCCTGTTGAGAGGATGTAACTTGGGCTTGGCTATTTGGTGCACTTTCCTCACCTACCTTATTCTTAGGGCTTGCACCCTGTCCCTCACCACTCACTACCTCCTTCACACTCCCCTCAAGAGTTGTGGTAGTTTTTGCAACAGGTGCTTTTTGAGAAACACCTGAGGTTTGTCTCTTAGATTTTGGTTTGGAAACTTTTGTTTTAGTCACTTGGGTAGGAGCCTGTTTGGTCACTACTACAGACTCCATTGTGACTGAGGAAGGCAAAGAAATTTGGGGGTTAGAGATAGGAGTTTCAAGGTTAGAAAGAGTTACCTGAACAATTGGTAGATATACCAATTGTACTTCTGCATTGGAGTTCATTCGAATTAAATCACTTAAGACTCTCTTCTCCTGAACAAAACATGTGAACTTGCTATCCGGGTTAGCAATGGATAACTTATTCTCAGATACATGCAGTGCTAAGAGCATCAAAAATCTAGCAAAATAGATATTCTTGCTCCTAGTTTCCTTTTTACCTAATTTTGCTGCTATCTCATACATGACTAGTGTGCCAAAGTTATAGAATTTATCAGTCAGAAGCATACACAACATAACTAGCATGGAATGGGTAACAGCATCAAAGTTAATAATTTTGCCTGAAAAAGTTTTAATGAAGGCATCACAAAAATAACTCCGTTCTTTAACCATCCCTTTCCTAACAATTTTCCCTAAATTATCTGTACCAAGGGCATAATTTATGGAATTAAGCATGGCAACTATTTCAGCATCACTGGGTACTTTTAGATAGTTATTCTCAGGCAATTTTAAACAAGCAGTTATCACATCAGAGTTAACTACATAGTTTTTACCCTTTAGGGAAAAAGCAATTGTAACGTCTGTGCCATTGAACTCAGCAGATGCCCACACCTCTTCGATTACCTCGTGGATTAGAGGAGTGGTGGCAGTCATAGCATACGAAAGTTTACAGTTCTTCACAAAATTCATCATGGTGTGATAAGCTTCTGGGGCATTCACTGTATCGACATAGGCCGCGAAATTGTTCTTCTCATAGGTAAACCCAGTGGAGGACATCATCTTAACAATAGGCGCCATTGAAGGGTTTGAACTTTTGTTGCAGAGAGTTTTTGTGAAGAAGATGCAGTTTACTTAAGAGAATCTTGAAAGTCGATAAAAGTGAGATGTGAGAGCACAAGACAGCCTTTTATACTTTTCAAGAATTGAAAATGAAATAATTAAAAGTAATTACCCATTGGTCAAAAGTAACTGTCAAATAATAAAAGAAAATAAATATAACCAGTCCTATATAGATACACGTTTACCAACGGTTATATTTAAAAGAAAATATGTATATCAACGGATATGAAATGAACGGTTGAGAAACAGTTTAGCCGTTGATGACGTGGATAACCTGTTATCCGTTGATATACAAAAATCTAGGAATGTGTTTATGCTATCAACGGGTAAAAGGATATCCGTTGATAAGATAATTTTGCCTTGGACAAAATTTCTGAAGAAAATTTTTCTGAGAGTTTTTAATTCTCAAGTAAATCAAAACACATTCCTAGCTGCAATGCAGTAAAATCAAATATCACTAAGAATTATGACAAGTTAAGCATACCTAGCTCACCTACCAATCTTGTGAATGTGGATTCATCAAGAGGCTTGGTGAAGATATCTGCAAGTTGCATTTCACTTGGCACAAAGTGCATTTCTACTGTACCATTCATCACATGTTCTCTAATGAAGTGGTATTTGATGTCAATGTGCTTGGTTCTCGAATGTTGCACTGGATTCCCTGTGATGGAAATAGCACTTGTGTTGTCACAGAAAATTGGAATCTTCTCAACGTTTAGACCATAGTCAATAAGTTGATTTCTCATCCATAGAATTTGTGCACAACAGCTTCCAGCAGCAATGTACTCAGCTTCAGCTGTAGAAGTGGAGACTGAGTTCTGTTTCTTACTGAACCATGAAACAAGCCTGTTTCCTAGAAATTGACAGGAACCTGTAGTACTTTTCCTATCAACTCTGCAACCTGCATAATCTGCATCTGAATAGCCAGTTAGATCAAAACCAGATTCTCTTGGGTACCAAATGCCAAGGTTTGGTGTTCCCTTGAGATACCTGAAAATTCTCTTAATAGCTATTAAGTGAGACTCTCTAGGGTCAGCTTGAAATCTAGCACAAAGACAAGTAGAAAACATTATATCAGGTCTACTAGCTGTTAGGTATAGAAGTGAACCTACCATGCCCCTATAGCTTGAGATGTCCACAGACTTTTCCTTAGTATTCAACTCAAGCTTAGTTGCAGTGGCCAAAGGTGTTTTTGCAGAGGTACAATCCATTAAGTCAAATTTCTTTAAGAGATCATAAATATATTTTGTTTGACTTATGAAAATGCCCTCATTAACTTGCTTTACTTGTAGGCCAAGAAAGTAAGTTAATTCACCCATCAAGCTCATTTCATACCTACTTTGCATAAGTTTGGCAAACCTTTTGCAAAGCTTCTCATCTGTAGACCCAAAAATAATATCATCTACATAGATTTGAACAAGTATTGAAGAGCCATTGATATTCCTATGAAATAAGGTTTTATCTACTGTACCTCTAGTGAAGTGGTTCTCCAAAAGAAATTGAGATAAAGTGTCATACCAGGCTCTTGGTGCTTGCTTCAAACCATAAAGTGCTTTCATGAGAAGATATACATATTCTGGAAATTCTGGATCCTCAAAGCTAGGAGGTTAATGGACATAGACCTCTTCTTCCAGTTCCCCATTTAGAAAGGCACTTTTGACATCCATCTGATAGACTTTGAAATTGGCATGTGCTGCATAGGCTAGAAAATTCTTATTGCCTCAAGTCTTGCCACTGGAGCAAAAGTTTCATCAAAATCTATCCCTTCTTCTTGAGAATAGCCCTTTGCCACTAATCTAGCTTTATTCCTCACAATTATGCCATTTTCATCTGTCTTATTCTTGAGAACCCATTTAGTACCTATGACACTTCTATCATCAGGTTTGGGCACAAGTTTCCATACTTTATTTCTTTCAAATTGGTTTAGCTCTTCTTGCATTGCTAAGACCCAATCTGGATCTAGAAGGGCATCTTCCACTCTCTTAGGTTCCTCTTGAGACAGGAAGCTACTGTATAGACATTCTGCTTGAGTGGCCCTTCTAGTTTGGACTCTTGAATTTGATTCACCAATGATTAACTCAAATGGATGATCTCTAGTCCATTTTCTTGCAGGTGGAAGGTTTGATCTTGATGAGGTTGCTTCATTTCCATGAGCATGATCATGTTGATTTAGCATTGAATTCTGACCTTGAGAAACTCCCCCTGAGTTTGTTGTCCTTGCTGAATTATGAAGTTGACTGTCAATGGATGCATCATTTTGCCTGTCGACGAATGCTTGAGAATCTCTGTCAACGGATGCATCTCTAATATTGTCAACGGATGCTCCAGAATGACTGTCAACAGATGCTTCATTTCCAGTGTAAGCATCACTTCTAGTTGGTACAACAACTCTTGGTGGATCTCTGTCGTCATGATCTTCATCTTCCTCATCATCATCATAGTACATTCTTCCTTCACCTTCATTCTCAAATTCCAACTTTTCATGGGAGCCTTCATCATTTAGACCCAGAATCTTTTGATCATCAAACACAACATGTACGATTCCATAACAATGTTGGTTCTTAGATTGTAGACTTTGTAGGCTTTCCCTGCTGCATATCCAACGAAAATAGCTTCATCTGCCTTTGCTTCAAATTTGCCCAAGTTATCTCCATGATTCCTTAGCACAAAATACTTACATCCAAAGACATGAAGGAAAGCTAAAGTTGGTTTCTTGTTGGTTAACAACTGATAAGGAGTCATTCCTCTAGCTTGATTGACCAAGGAAATATTATGAGTAAAGCATGCAGTGTTGACAGCTTCAGCCCAGAAATATGTTGGTAACCTTGATTCACTTAACATTGTTCTAGCTGCTTCAATGAGAGTTCTGTTTTTCCTTTCAACAACCCCATTTTGTTGAGGTGTTCTGGCAGCAGAAAACTCATGGACAATTCCATTCTCTTCACAGAAAATCTTCATTGTGGAATTCTTGAATTCAGTACCATTGTCACTCCTGATTCTTTGTACTCTGTCTTCAGAACCATTGTTTAGTATCCTGAGGTGATTGATGATGATTTCACTTGCACAATCCTTGGAGTGCAGGAAGAAGGTCCATGTGAACTTAGAAAAATCATCTACAATCACCAGACAGTATTTCTTCTTTGAAATAGACATGACATTTACTGGACCAAATAAGTCCATATGCAGCAATTGAAGAGTCTTAACAATGGATGACTCTGTCTTGCTTTTGAAGGATGATTTCTTTTGTTTCCCTAATTGGCAGGCATCACACAGTCCATCTCTGACAAATTCCAATTGAGGGATTCCTCTAGCAAGATCCTTTCTTACCAAATCATTCATAACTTTAAAATTCAAATGTGACAGCTTCTTATGCCATAGCCAACTCTCATCCTTACTTGCTTTGCTGAAGAGACAAGTAATGGATTCTGAGCATGCTGAATTGAAGTCAGCTATGTAAACATTTCCTTTTCTAAAGCCTGTCAATACCACATTGTTGTCTTCCTTGGCAGAAACAACACAGGCTTCTTTTATGAACTTTACTTCATAGTCTTTGTCACAAATCTGACTGACACTCAGCAAATTGTGCTTCAAACCTTCAACTAAAGCCACTTCTTCAATGATGACATTGTCTTTTGAAATCAGGCCATATCCCTTAGTATATCCTTTATTGTCATCTCCAAAGGTAATTCTAGGGCCAGCTCCTTCCTTGAACTCTGTGAGCAGGGTTGAATCTCTTGTCATGTACCTAGAGCATCCACTGTCTAGGTACCATAGATTCCTTCTGTTTCCCTGCACACATTCCAAAAACAAATCAAGTTGATTTTGGTACCCAAGCTTCCTTGGGTCCTTTCTTGTTAGCCTTTGACTTTGCACTCTTAGCATTCTTCAACTTAGGTGTAGATGCTTGAGTGATGGGGTTTGACAAATGCTCATTTGCATGAATATTTGATGCATGCATTTGTGGAAAATTGGCATACATATTATTCATGCTAGGAATGCTCCATGACATTTGTGGCACATTCACAGATTGAAAATAAGGATTAGACACATATGGCATGTTCACATATGGATTTGAAAAACTAGCATTTTGATACAAACTAGGCATACATGGCATTGTTTGAGGTACATGAACAGGAGCCTTGTTGACAATCTTGCAATTAGAAGATAGGTGATTGACACTATTACAATTACTACAAGTTTTCCTAGGAGCAAACTTGTCAGGAGAATAATTGTTTTTCTTGTTGATGCCTATCTTACCATTTCTGTTCTTTTTCTTTTTACCCTCAATTTCTACCTTTTCATTATCTGATTTACCAACAGCCTTTTTGTTATGTAAATCACCTGCCTTAGCCTTCCCACTAGATTTGGTTTTGCTACTCTCACCACTAACAAAGTTCTTGTTGACTGGACCATACTTGATATCCAGTTTCCTGAGTTCCTTCTTACTAACAAACTTTTTGTTAGTCGACGGATACCTCTCATCCGTTGATGGTTCATCTGTCAACGGATGATCACTATCCGTTGATTCACAAATAGTCTCCAGATCCTCAAGGCCAGGTTCTAGCTCCTTTTTCTTTTGAGTCCAGGTATCCTTCACAAACGATTCTATTCCCTGGACTTCTATTATGTTTTGAGAAATATTCCTACAACTTTGAAATTTAGCAATTATCCCTTGTTCTTTTTCAAGCTGGTCTTTTAAAATCAGTTCTCTTTTTAACACATCTTCAAGTTCACTTTTAGCATTATTGAAATCAATTCTCATTTTCTCAAATTCTAGAAATTGAGCTTCTAGAGCAGCATTTCTATCACTTAAAAACATATTAGACTCCTTAATCCTATTGTTCTCTTTAGTAAGTGATTTAAGAGTAACACTTAAGTGATATAGTTCAGTAGACATTTCATCTATAACACTATTGCATTCCTCTTTGGTGAGCTCAGAGAGATTAGTAGAAAATACCTGATTGCTAGCTGAACTTGCTTCCTGCTCTCCAGAATCAGCCATCAATGCAAGGTTGACAAACTCAACATCATCATCAGAATGATTGTCATCAACAGCCCAGTCATACTCTTGGGTCATGAATGCCTTTCCTTTCTGCCTGAGAAGATCAAAATATTTCTTCTTGTAGTCAACAGTCTCAGTTGACTTTCCCTTGTTCTCAGATCTATGTTTCCTGCATTCACTTATCATGTGACCAGAAATTCCACAATTGTAGCATTTAATTTTGGATTTATCCACATAGTTGCTTGTGGAAAAATCCTTGTTAAATGGCTTGGCCACCCCAGAGTTTCTCTTGAATTTCAGCTTAGAGAATCTCCTAGATAGAAAAGCTAAGTGCTCATCTATCTCATCCAATTCATCCTGCTGATGGACATTCAATTCCTCAGACACCTTTTCCTTGCTCCTGCTTGATTCTGCTCTACCTTTACAAACCTCCCTGTTTGGTGTAGAACTAGCAGCTTCTGTCCTTTCCTCCTTCTGCTCCAAGTTGGCAACAAGTGCAACTGACCCATTTTTCTTTTGAGACTTCTCAATCTCTTCATCCTGCTCCATTTCCAGCTCATATGTCTTTAAAGTTCCATAGAGCCTTTCAAGAGTAAATGTCTTGTACTCTTGAGTGTTTCTTAGAGAAACAGTCATTGGCTTCCATTCCTTGGGCAGTGATCTCAGAAATTTGAGATTAGAATCTTTAACTTGATAGATTCTTCCATACAGTTTCAAACCATTTAATAGCTTTTGAAATCTACTAAATGTATCATTCAATGTTTCTCCACTCTTAAAGTGGAAATGTTCATACTGTTGGATTAGTAGTTGCATCTTGTTTTCCCTCACCAGTTCTGTTCCTTCACAAAGGGTTTGAACAGTGTCCCATACTTCCTTGGAGGTAGTACAGTTAATAACATTGTCAACCATGTCTGTTTCTAGACCATTGAACAGTATATTCATGGTCTTTTTGTCTTTGTGGACTTCTGCAATATCTTCAAGACTCCATTCAGACACAGGTTTGGGAATGAGAGTGTCAGGCACATCTTCAGCCAGGCCAACTCTTGTTGCAGTCTTCATTGGAACATGAGGACCCTTGTCAATGCAATCCACAAAACCCTCATCAATAGACAAGAGATGTAGACGCATTTTTACTTTCCAGTGAAAGTAATTCTCTCTATCAAGAACTGGAATCTTTACTCCATAATCCTTCTTAGACATGTTGGAAGTGTGTTGATCTTTAAACTTCAAATATGTTAGAAGCTTGCTCTGATACCAATTGTTATTCCCAGATTACACACTTGTATAATTTTAGAAGGGGGGGTTGAATACAATTCTTGATATTTATAAATTTCTGATAAGAACTCCAGAAATCTATACTTAGATAATTGCTGTAGAAAGATTAATGCACAAACACATAAAAATCAGGTGGTTAAATGCACCACCTGAAGCTTTTATTCGAAGAAAACTCTGTGATATAAAAGTACACAGCTTCTGTTTTACAACTCTTTGCTTTCTAAGGATATTCAATAAAAACCCTAAGCAAATGTATCTGTTTTCTTATTTTCTAAAAGAGTTGCTACACTTGGTTATAAATCCCAAGTTTACAAGTACTACTGGAATAAGATAATATTAATCTAATTCTAGTTGACTTACTACTACACTCCAAATACACATGTAGCCGAAAGGTTGTCCTTGTGAACAAACATGTCTCCTGCACCTTTCTTGTATTCATAGTGTAAACGGAATGCTTCTTTCTTTTGTGTTTCCAAAGTATGGCTGCCATACTGCTTTTTGTATCTACTATCAACCCATGTGATATGTCAGTCAAACCTGTCCTTATCAACTGCTAATCCCCAGCTTAGCATAGAAGTAAGTGTCAATGATTATCCATTGATATTGTACACTGACATCCGTTGATGATATATTGAGCTGTATCCGTTGATATTGAGACTTGAGCTGTATCCGTTGATAGAGTGGATTTGAGTTGTATCCGTTGATAGAGTTTTGTCTTCATCCGTTGATACACTTTCACTTAGACAGAATTACATAGCATAGCTTATTTACAATTGGCTACCCTATTCTGCTTATCCATTGATGGTCAACATGAAGAGAAAATTGAAGATAGGAGTGAAGGGGAGAAGACAACTCATCAAACAGCAGAACAGGAAGATGATGATGTAGAAGGTTTTTACTATACAGGTGAACCTGATATTGATCTGTTTGCTGACTTACAGTTTCCTGATGTTGGTGAAGAATTTGATGAACCAGATCTCAGTTTTTGGGATGATGAAGAGCAAATAATTCCTGATTCTGTTGAAACACAACAAATGAATTTTGAAGCAAACAAAGAACTCGAACAGAATGAAGCTAATCTGGCTATGAGAGAAGAAAGACTCAAGAAGACACTTGAACAGTTAGCTCATAATGAAAGACTTCAAAAGGCAGAACAGGAAGCACTTCAAAAGCAACATGCTCAGAAGCTGGAAGCTAGGAAGATGTACATCAAGTACAAAAATGGTGATAAGTGGGAACGTGCTCAAAAGGTAATTGATTCACCACAAACTTCTGACTATGATGATCGTCGGATGATTGCTATTTTTGAAAGCTTTAAACAGAAGAACCCTATACATGATATGTACTTGAAAGCTTTAAAGACAGAAATTGTGAGAATAACCACTGCATCTGATCCTAAGAATGGTGAGCTACTTATCTTTGTTGAATGTCATAAGCTCGGATCTCACAAAGTATCACTTCAGTTCTTCTATGATAGATCTCTGTCAGAGCTTTGGGTGATGAGACCAAAAGTAAGAACATCTTCTGAACTAGGCATACTGCTTCATGAAAAGTTTCAAGAGTTTGCTGAAAGAGCTGGTCCTGAAGTTATAAATGACCCTCCACAAGTTAAAATTCTTAAGGGAGAAGTCATTCATACTGTTAATCTTCAGACAGACGAATTGTATACACACCTTGCCAGACACTTGGTATATGTTGAATATGCTCTTCGAAATCATGGTTTTGCATCACAGGAAAAGATTGAAGCTGCAAATCATATTCGATCCTATGCTCAGACCAACATGAAGAAGTACAAGCAGTATCAAGGTGAGTTAAGAAAGAAACTTGGAATACCACTGGTCTATCCTACAGATGTGTCATCCAGAAGGGAATTACTTGTTGATTCAGAAATGATCAAGAATCTACCGGATATGGATGAAAAAGAAGAAGGAGAAATCAATGAGAAAGAAAGTGGTAAATGAAGATTAGCTCTACAAGTTATATCATTAGAGCTTTGATAGAACAAGATAGGATAATTGTCTTATATGATCAGTCTAGAGGATCATCTATCTTGTATTTATCTTTTCTGTTTGATTCTGGATAATGTTAATATAAACCAGAACTTTTACATTATTTACTTAGCATTTAAAGTGTTTTCTTTTACTTGTTTAATTGGGATTAGTTGAAGAATCCTCTAGGTATTTGCTTGTTATTGTATAACAAACAAATAGGGGGAGATTGAAAGGCATATGACTCAGCCTATTTGTAGTTCGAGGATCCTAATCCAATTAAACTAGATTGTAATAAGTAAATAATATCAACTGTCACAGGAATCTCAAAAGATAATAACCTTCAGAAGAAAAATCAACAAGTCAATCTATAGTTTTGATGTTTTACACTGGAAGAAGATTCAGATATCTGATCAGGCCTCAAGGTAGCATTGAAACAAGTGGATTCATTTAAGAAGACAGAGATTTCTATTAGTGACAAGAAACAATTTCAGTACCGAATGATTGATGAGAGTGAAGAGTATAAAAAGACCACAGTGTTAAAAGTCATGATGAAGAACAGAGATTGGAGTTAGTCGTTCATGAACCAGACAGTACATCGAACGTCAACATCATGCCAGTGTATGTTCCTTGTTATAATTACGTGGTTTTCAGCGGAATATTGACTATTAAAGAATTTATATTAATTCTATTTTAATTGATTAAGTCAAGTAATTAAGTTAATAAATAAATTAATTCTATCAGAATTAATATATTTGTTAAAGTGATTATTAGATTAATTAAATAAGAATTAATATGAAAAAGGATTAATTAGTTAAATGATTTTTTATAAGTCATTTAATTAAGTATAAACTGAAAAATATGATGATATAACTATTAAACTGATAGTTATACCGACAGTCATATTCAGTACAAAGGAGATAGTCATATGAAGTTCAAAAGAGATAGTCATATTTCATTCAATTGGTAAGTTATACCGAATGTTATATTCATTTGGTAAGTCATACCGAATGTTATATTGACTAATTAAGTTATACCGAAAGTTATATTTAAGCTGGACAGTCATATTACATTGATTTGATAGTCATACCGATTGTCATATTAATGTAAAATGATTGTCATATCAGTTAAATCAAGTAATATGACTATGGCTGTGTATATAAGGCAGAAGAATGCAGAAAGATCAGAACCAGTCGAGCCAAACAAGAAAAATTCACACAGCAGCTATTTTCTCTCTCTCTCAAGCTCAAGAACACCTTCAAATTTAATTCTGTAAATTCAAGTTCATCTCAGTTGTAATATCCTATCCATTGGAACTTGTTTACTTGTGATTCTTGTACTACTAGCGAATTAAGTTTCCTAGTTCACAAATTGATATCTTGATTTTATTAACTAAATTAGCAAAGTTCATGTTGAATTTTCTAATTAGTTATTAATTACTTGATAATCATTTGGACTGATTTTGTAACACCCCTCAAGTTAATATATTGCTATATTCAACTTGAAATTTGTGTTATATTATTCCGCACAAAAATATTCGTTTAAGGCAAAATTATTTAACGAATAAATTTTAACAAAATGGTATAGATTGTATTCAACCCCCCCTTCTACAATCTTATCGGACCTAACAATTGGTATCAAAGCCTATTGATTGATACACAAATCAAGATCCTATTTTTACTCAATCAAAAATTAAGCTCGAATTTTTAACTCTCTTAAAAATTCATCATGTCGGCCAAAGGCAATGTCAAAATTCCTATCTTTAATAAAGATAATTATGATATGTGGAAAAACAAAATGGAGTTATTTCTTGATGTAGCAAACCCAAGATTTTTGTGGGTTTTGGAAAATGGACCAGTAACTCCCATGCAACATGATACTGAAACAGTTGTAAATGGAACTGTAACAGTCCCTGCCAGATCCTATCCAAAGGACCCTAAGAACTATACCTCTGAAGATAAGGAGGAAGCTGGATTGGATAAAAATTTGAGACTCATTCTGTTGGATTCCCTAGATGCTGTAATGTATAGCCATGTGAGAAATTGTAAAACTGCTAAGCACATCTGGGAAACTATTGAGGTCATTAATGAAGGGACTGATGAAGTCAAGGAAAATAGACTGCAAATTCTAACTTCTGAACATGAACACTTTAGAGCTGGCCCTAATGAAGGCATTCAGGAAGTGTTCGAAAGGTATAACAAGATAATCAACAACTTGCAAGTTCATGGCAAGCAGTATACTCAGAAGGAGATCAACATGAAGTTTTTACTAACTATGCCTACTCACTTGGAGCATAGAATCACTGCCATCAGAGAATCTAGAGACTTAACTCAGGTTGCTCTTGAAAGGCTGTTTGGTGTTCTGAAAACATATGAATTAGAACAAGTACAGCAAAAGGAATTATATGGCAAAGGCAGAATGGCAAATTCTTCTACAGCTCTAGTGGTTGAGGTTCCTAAGGAAGTGGAAACTAAAGTTGTTCAACCTAACAGTTTCAACAAGGAACAAACTAAAGTAGAACTTGGCCAAACACCAGCTACTCAGGATGGTGGAGAATTTTATTCACTTGAAGAGCTGGATCAATTGGAAGATGAATCTATGGCAATGATGGTGAGACAATTTAGTAACTTCAGATTCAGAAGAAATCCAAAGTTCAGGTTTAAGTCAAATAACAGATTTCAGAGAGGAGGTTCTTCATCCTCTAGTAACAGGGGAGGTTATAAAACTGGAACTGTTGACAGAAGCAAAATCCGTTGTTTCAATTGTAATGAGTTGGGACATTTTGCTACTGAGTGTCAGAAACCCAAGCAAGCACAGAAGAAAGATTATGCTTCTGAAAAGAAGAAAAGTGGAAGAGCTTATGTGGCTGCTGGTAAAAGCTGGGATGATACAGATAGCGAAGATGAAGAATATGGAAACTTTGCGTTGGTGGCAAATGCTGAATCTTCAACTTATTATACCACTCCGGTAATTCTTACTGATGCTCAGTTAATTGATAGTTTACGTAGTTCCTTGAATAATGCACAAAGAGGGTACGAGAGAATAAGTCTTGTTAACACTAACCTTGAAAATCAAATGTTAGATTTAAAAAAGGTGCAGGTTAATCAAGATAAGAATATAGAAGAAATAGCTCGACTTAACTACAGAGAAAAGGGTCTAGGAGAATACATGGCAAAACAAGTTGATAGGATTGCTGAACAAGAAACCAAGATTAGAGAACTTAAAACATAGGTTAGAGCTTGTTATAATACTGTTAAAGTTTCTAAAGATTTCTTCAACAAACAAGCATTAGAACAAACTGTAGGAATAGGATTTGATTACAGTCAAGCTGTTGGTTCTTTGAGTAATCATTCTCCTAATTCTATCCCAGCTAAAGAAAGGGGTATACCACATATTCTCAAGAATGTTGAAAAACCAATGTTTACAAAATCTGATGCTGGTCCACCAGATATTCGTTCTATGGTTATACATGAAGAAATGAGAAATGAGGATGCTGCAAATGGCACAGTTCTTGTTAAGAATAAGTGTGTTAAGAATAAAACTGCTAAGAACTATAATACAAAGAATGTGTCATCCAAGAAAAATGTCACAGTATTTGTTAAGGCTAAATCAGTTGAGGACGTTAACACAACAAATGTGTCATCCGAGAAAGATGTACCTAAAGTACCAGTCAAAGTTGTTAAATCAGCTAGTTCTTCTAAGACTGGATTAGGTAGTAACAAGTTAAAACAGAAAAATACTATGCCTACTATTGATTCTAATCATAAAGCATGTGGTATTATCAATTGTATGTCTTGTGCTTTTAACAATATGCGTGCTTATTCTAATGGTAATTATGCATGTGTTAAACAGAATGCTCCTCGACAGCACATGAACAGGAACAATAATGTTCGATCTAAGACTGCTTTTCCTCCTCAAGTTAGGAGAGAGACATTTACACCTAAGACTAAACAAAAGATTACCAAGAATGTCTACCAGGTCAAATGTCCAGTCAATGACACAAGTGTTACTGCTGCGAGAGAAACATGGATACCCAAGATTAAACAAAAGATTTTCAAATCTGTTTATAAGGTTAAATGTTTATTGACTAAAGAGGTTAAACTTAAAAATGTTGTTTTGCCTGACAAAGGTCAATACTTTAAATACGCAGGACCCAATCAAATTTGGGTCCCGAAGAAGGTTTAACTCATTTGTCATTGCAGGGTATTGAACAGGTTGATCGAGTAACCTGGATCTTGGACAGTGGATGTTCAAGGCATATGACTGGAGATAGAACCCTGCTGACAAATGTGGTGGAGAAGGCCGGCCCAGTAGTTACCTTTGGAGATAACAGCAAAGGTAGAACTGATGGATATGGCAGACTTGAAGCTGGAAATGTTATCATTGATGAAGTTTCTTTTGTGAAAGGACTTGAGCACAATTTGCTCAGTGTCAGTCAATTCTGTGATAAAGGTTATGAAGTTCATTTCAACAAGAAGAATTGTCTAATTTCACACAAGAGACATGAAAAGCCACAACTGACAGGAGTTAGAAAAGGCAATCTGTACGTAGCCAATATGAACTCAGGAAGCACTGAAGAAGTCACTTGCTTCTACACTAAAGCATCTAATGATGAGAGTTGGCTATGGCACAAGAAACTTTCTCATCTTAATTTCAAGACAATGAATTCTCTGGTCAAAAGAGAATTGGTGAGAGGTTTGCCTTCAATGGAATTCACTCAAGAAGGACTGTGTGATGCATGTCAAAAGGGCAAGCTAAAAAGGGCAAGTCACAGGAGCACTGATACATCTTCAATAACTGAACCATTACAATTACTTCATATGGATTTGTTTGGTCCAGTTAATGTGATGTCTATGTCAAGGAAGAGATATGCTCTAGTGATTGTTGATGATTTTTCAAAATACACATGGGTTCTGTTTTTGAATTCTGAAGATGAGACTCCACAACTGGTGATTGATCACATTAAATTAATTGAGCGAGATTCTACGTATCCAGTGAGAGCTATAAGATCAGACAATGGAACTGAATTCAAGAATGCAGTTCTAAATGACTTTTGCACTGAGAAGGGTATAACCAGACAATATTCAGCTCCAAGAACTCCTCAGCAAAATGGGGTAGTGGAAAGAAAGAATAGAACCTTGATTGAAGCTGCACGTACTATGCTAAGTGAATCAAGGCTTCCATTGTACTTTTGGGCTGAAGCCATCAATACTGCGTGCTATACCCAGAATCGAACTCTAATCAATAAAGATCAAATGAAGACACCCTATGAAATTATGGCTGATAAGAAACCTTCACTCAAATACTTTCATGCATTTGGGGCAAAGTGCTTTGTGCTTAAAGAAGGTGATGATCAAGGTGGTAAATTCGATACCAAAGCATTTGAAGCAATTTTTATTGGTTATTCAATGAGAGCATACAGGGTGTATGTGATTAATGAACAGAAGATGATGGAAAGTGTCAATGTAACATTCGATGACGCTAAACTCCCTAGTATCCAAACTGAGAATCCATCTGAGAAGCTATCTTTCGATGACATGACAGATACAGATTCAGATGATGACAATGCACCTGAGATTTTTGCTGATGCTAATGACAACAATGATGAACAGGGTAATGATGATGAAATCAATGATAGTAGTCAAAATTCCCCTGACTCTAATAATCAATCATCATCTAGTCAACCTGGCAACAACTCAGGGGGAGAAAATGAAGGGTCAACTGGTCACACACAACATCCCAATGAAGGTCAAGGCGAATCATCAAGATCTAATCTTCCCAGACAGACTGTTTGGAATAGAGCTCATCCGTTTGAGTTAATCATTGGTGATCCAGTTGTCGGTGTAAAGACTAGACGAGCTCTTCAGAATCAATGCAATTATTCAGGGTTTCTATCTGAAATGGAACCTAAGAAAACTGAAGAAGCTCTTTCTGATCCTGATTGGGTGATTGCTATGCAAGATGAACTCAATCAATTTAAACAACAAGAAGTTTGGAAGCTGGTACCCAGACCTACAGACAGACCAGTAGTTGGCACAAGGTGGGTATTCAGAAACAAACTTGATGAAGATGGCACAGTGACGAGAAATAAAGCAAGACTGGTAGCAAAGGGTTACTCCCAATCTGAAGGCATTGACTATGATGAGACCTATGCTCCAGTGGCTAGACTTGAGGCCATAAGAATATTCTTGGCATTCGCAGCATTTTCAAACTTTAAAGTTTATCAAATGGATGTCAAGAGTGCTTTCTTGAATGGCAAGCTAGATGAAGAGGTTTATGTAGAACAGCCCCCTGGCTTTGAAGATCAGGATTTAATTGACTATGTCTACTTCCTTTTCAAGGCTGTCTATGGTCTTAAGCAAGCACCAAGGAAATGGTATGACACTCTCTCTGAATTTTTACTTGAAAATGATTTTGTTAGAGGTGTCATAGACAAAACTCTCTTTACAAAGAAACATAAGAATGATACAATTATAGTCCAAGTCTATGTGGATGATATAATATTCGGGTCTACTAATGATCTTTTGTGCAAGAAATTTGCAAAGTTAATGCAGGGTAGATTTGAAATGAGCATGATGGGTGAGTTGAAGTTCTTTCTTGGATTGCAAATAAGTCAAAGGACAGATGGAATATTTATCTGTCAATCCAAGTATGTCAAAGAGCTTCTCAAGAAATATCAAATGGAGGACTCTTCTTCAGCAAAGACACCATCATCCACAGCTGTCAAATTTGGAGCATGTGAAAATTCTGCCAAGGTAGATATCACAAGCTACAGAGGTATGATAGGCTCATTACTTTATCTTACTGCGAGTAGACCTGATATTATGCATGCTACGTGTTTGTGTGCAAGGTTCCAATCGGATCCTAGAGATGTTCATCTCATTGCTGTTAAAAGAATTCTGAGATATCTTAAGGGTACGCCTAACCTAGGCATCTGGTACCCTAAAGATTCTGGTTTTAATCTTGTTGGATATACAGATTCTGACTATGCAGGAAGTGTTGTGGATAGAAAAAGCACATCTGGGAGTTGTCAATTCCTAGGTGGTAGACTAGTTTCCTGGTACAGCAAGAAACAACAGACAGTTTCCAACTCAACGGCTGAAGCTGAATATATAGCTGCTGGAAGCTGTTGCGCACAGATTTTATGGATCAGGAATCAGCTGAGAGACTATGGCTTTGTGCTTGATAAAATTCCAATTTTATGTGATAATACAAGTGCCATAGCAATCTCTAACAATCCTGTGCAGCACACAAGGACAAAGCATATTGACATCAGGTATCATTTTATTCGAGAGCATGTCATGAATGGTACTGTGGAGTTATTTTTTGTACCCACGGAAGAACAAACAGCAGATATTTTTACTAAGTCTCTTGACGAATCCACATTTACTAGAATTGTTGGTGAATTGGGTATGTTAAACAGTCCTAGTAATTAAACTGGTTAATATCTGAGGTTTGATCTTTAATAATTTACAAGTGATTGATGTGTTAATATTTGTTATTAAATCACTTGTATAATTATTTTATCAACTTATACCCTTGCTTATTTCATCTTAAATCATTGTTATTATCTTCTGTACATATTTTTAATTACTTATTATATTTTTAGTTTAATTCATTTTCTTTGAAAATATTCTTCTCGAATTTTACAAGCTGTAATTTATGAGAAATCTATTTTTCTTGAAAATGTTATTGATTTTAATTCAGTTTGATTATTTTTGTTGTTTAAATAAATCATAGTTTCTTTTTGAATAATTTTCTATATGGAAATTGTTTTATTAGAAAATTTATAGATTTATTAACTCATCAGAAATAATTATGTAAATATGTAGTATAATTATTTGGTTGTATTTTATTTTATTTTATTTTATTTGTAATGTTTGTCCTTCTGTTATTAATGTTTGATTTCGTAAAAGGGACTGCATATGATCGTTTTTATAATTTTTATTAGGTTTTATAATTTTAGTATAAATTAATTTGCTATTTTTTGTTTATGTAAATTATTAATGTAATTTTCTTGATTAAAATTCTGTTAATATTCTGTTTTTAGTTAGTTATATTAACTGATTTGTTAGAATATAACTATCGGTATAACAATCTCCTTGATTGTTATATTCGAACTTGTGATTAGTTATATTAGTTTTAAATAGTGTAATATAACTTAGTAATAAATTAGATATAATTTTGTTTTTGTTTTTGTTTAAATATAACTGTTAAAATAGTTTATAGTTATATTGTGTTTTTATAGTAATATAACTATCGGTATAACTAAGATTTTATTGTTATATTGAGTGTTTTTCGGTAGTTATATTAGATATTAACTGAGATATAACTTACAGCATAGGGTAGTCATATTACGTTTTAAATGTAATATAACTATCGGTACGACTATCACCCGATAGTCATATCACAGTTATTTGATATATATTAACTAAGTTATATTTAACAGTCATATCACAGTGGTTGTCATATTGGCGTGTTAAGTCACCCAATTCGTTCGAACGGTACATACACATATACACACAGAATTCGAACGAATTGCTGTCGAATTTTTGTCTTGAATCACTCTCAAAACACGTTTCTAAGGACCATTCTTGATTACCCAGTCTATACTCTTCATAATCAAGGTTAAAATGTAAGATTTGATAGAAGTTTTGAGTTTTTGAGTTTGAAAAATTCGATTTTTTGATCTAAAAATCCGAACAACTGGTAGTGATTTTGTAAAAACTAAAAATACATGTGTGTTTGTATTGCAATCAAGATCTTTGTCTAAATTTTTCAGAATTTTTGATAAAGATTTGATTTTTCGAATTTTTATTTATTTATTAATTCGAATTTGGTAATTTAATTGGGTTAAATTGTTGAATTTTGCAGATTTATTAATTTTAATCCCTGATTTGGAATGGCTGGTGCTTATAATAATTTTGAACTTGTGAATCACAATTATATTGGATATTTTAATCCCGAGGATTGCCCAGTGGATCGGTTCAAGTCCTGGATAAAGTTTCTAAACGAGCAAAATCTCTGTAGTCACTCTATAACTGCAAATGTTCCAATGAAATTTGGTCCACTCAAATTAATGTGTTCTACAGCTGTCTCAGATGAAAGTTCATTTTCATTCGATTTTAATGGCCAGACATATTCAGTGGATGAATCTGTCTTCAATGCTGCTCTGGGGCTTCCTACTGAATGATTTGCTGAATTGCCTTCAAATGATGAGTTGACTCAATTTTTCACAAATATCAACTATCATGGTCAACTGAATCTGAAATGACCACTCAAAAGCAATCTTGTTCAAGAATGGAATATCTTCTTCGAGATCATAGCAAAGGTGTTTGCTAATTCTACAAAGAGTAACAATACTGTCATCACAGGTATGTTACAGTCAATTGGTTTCTCGATTGCTCACAATAGAAGAATCAATTTTGGCAGCGTAATTTGGCCTATTCTGCTAAATCGATTGAAGAAGGCTACAAAGAACTTTGGAAAAGGTAAACTGGTTAAGTGTCATTATCCTCGATTTTTGACACTCATTTTTAATCATCTTATGCCTAAGGATCAACCTGCTCCGTTTCCAAATGATCGAATTCAATGGTCTGGTAAACCAAACAAGAAGTTCTACACCAGGCTGGATACTTCTAAGGTCTTGTTGCATGTTCCTGTAGTCATAACACCTTATATGTCTACATACATACGTTTGCCAAATGTCATGCCACAGCCAGATGCTGAGGTACCTTCAATTCAACAAGCTCCACAGCCTGAAGCAGAACAAGTTCCAGTACATCAACCTGATTCTGAACCATTGAATGTTCTTGAACATCAACTTCCAGTGGATCAACACACTCAGAATGAAGATGATGTACATGTCAATGATCAGGTATTTGACTCAACTCCGCTACAATCTCAATATCTTTCTGATAGTCAAATGATTGTGAGAAGTGACCAAGGGGTTGTAGATCCACAACCTTTATCCCAGGTCAATGCACCAAACACTGATCCTAAATTCTCCAAACACTATCGTAGAAAGAAATTGTCATTCAAAAGGGCTATTCCCAGTAGTGATATTGTGAGTGAAACAGATTGGCCATCACAAAAGAAAAGTAAAACCATGTCAAAGGCAATCTTAAACCCATTCATTCCTTCAAGCTCAACCCCTGTTACTCACAATGGGGCAAGATATTTTCGCAAATGAAGCTGAAAACATTGCTATGCAAGTGGAGAAAGTTACAGTGCCTGCCATTGTTACGGCAGAAGAACCTTCACAGGTTGATCGGGATTTGCGAAATCCCATTGCACCACCACTGACCTTCCAAGCGGAGGATAGGGTGATCTCTAGTGCAGGTACAATGGATGCAGCTCAGGATTATGAGAGGAGTGATGTGAGAGTTACTTCAAATCTGAGTGAAACACTAGCACGTGAGGTGAGTGATACTCAGAGAGCTATTGAGGTGAGAGCACACAATGACACATACACTTTATCTCTCATTGCTCAACTAAATCAAATGAAAGAAAGTCTTGCTCAAGCTGAAGAGGACAACAAAAACTTGAGGTTTGATATGGACAACATGAGAACTATCTTCAACAACAAAATCAATGCACTTAAACTCTCTCAACAACAAGCAGTTGAAGACTCTGGAGATGTCACAGTGGCTCAAGATCTTATTATATCATCTATGGCTAATCAGATTGAAGATCTTCAGAACAACATAAATGAAAATCACTTAACCACTGAACATCGTCTTATTCAGATTGAAAAGCAAAGTGATCATCAAGCAAAGGGGTTAAGACACTTATATAATATCATCAGCAGAACTCACTCACTTACAGCAGAAGAGAAGAAATTCTTTGGAAGTAGTGATGGAAGTGACCCTGGAGCTGGTACAAGTCACAAGACTGTAGAGGATTCCTCAACTAAGGGGGAGAAATCTAGAGGGGGAGGAAGTGCAAGTAAAGAGAAAATAGAAGATAGGAGTGAAGGGAAGAAGACAACTCATCAAACAGCAGAACAGGAAGATGATGATGTAGAAGGTTTTTACTATACAGGTGAACCTGATATTGATCTGTTTGCTGACTTACAGTTTCCTGATGTTGGTGAAGAATTTGATGAACCAGATCTCAGTTTTTGGGATGATGAAGAGCAAATAATTCCTGATTCTGTTGAAACACAACAAATGAATTTTGAAGCAAACAAAGAACTCGAACGGGATGAAGCTAATATGGCTATGAGAGAAGAAAGACTCAAGAAGACACTTGAACAGTTAGCTCATAATGAAAGACTTCAAAAGGCAAAACAGGAAGCACTTCAAAAGCAACATGCTCAGAAGCTGGAAGCTAGGAAGATGTACATCAAGTACAAAAATGGTGATAAGTGGGAACGTGCTCAAAAGGTAATTGATTCACCACAAACTTCTGACTATGATGATCATCTGATGATTGCTATTTTTGAAAGCTTTAAACAGAAGAACCCTATACATGATATGTACTTGAAAGCTTTAAAGACAGAAATTGTGAGAATAACCACTGCATCTGATCCTAAGAATGGTGAGCTACTTATCTTTGTTGAATGTCATAAGCTCGGATCTCATAAAGTATCGCTTCAGTTCTTCTATGATAGATCTCTGTCAGAGCTTTGGGTGTTGAGACCAAAAGTAAGAACATCTTCTGAACTAGGCATACTGCTTCATGAAAAGTTTCAAGAGTTTGCTGAAAGAGCTGGTCCTGAAGTTATAAATGACCCTCCACAAGTTAAAATTCTTAAGGGAGAAGTCATTCATACTGTTAATCTTCAGACAGACGAATTGTATACACACCTTGCCAGACACTTGGTATATGTTGAATATGCTCTTCGAAATCATGGTTTTGCATCACAGGAAAAGATTGAAGCTGCAAATCATATTCGATCCTATGCTCAGACCAACATGAAGAAGTACAAGCAGTATCAAGGTGAGTTAAGAAAGAAACTTGGAATACCACTGGTCTATCCTACAGATGTGTCATCCAGAAGGGAATTACTTGTTGATTCGGAAATGATCAAGAATCTACCGGATATGGATGAACAAGAAGAAGGAGAAATCAATGAGAAAGAAAGTGGTAAATGAAGATTAGCTCTACAAGTTATATCATTAGAGCTTTGATAGAACAAGATAGGATAATTGTCTTATATGATCAGTCTAGAGGATCATCTATCGTGTATTTATCTTTTCTGTTTGATTCTGGATAATGTTAATATAAACCAGAACTTTTACATTATTTACTTAGCATTTAAAGTGTTTTCTTTTACTTGTTTAATTGGGATTAGTTGAAGAATCCTCTAGGTATTTGCTTGTTATTGTATAACAAACAAATAGGGGGAGATTGAAAGGCATATGACTCAGCCTATTTGTAGTTCGAGGATCCTAATCCAATTAAACTAGATTGTAATAAGTAAATAATATCAACTGTCACAGGAATCTCAAAAGATAATAACCTTCAGAAGAAAAATCAACAAGTCAATCTATAGTTTTGATGTTTTACACTGGAAGAAGATTCAGATATCTGATCAGGCCTCAAGGTAGCATTGAAACAAGTGGATTCATTTAAGAAGACAGAGATTTCTATTAGTGACAAGAAACAATTTCAGTACCGAATGATTGATGAGAGTGAAGAGTATAAAAAGACCACAGTGTTAAAAGTCACGATGAAGAACAGAGATTGGAGTTAGTCGTTCATGAACCAGACAGTACATCGAACGTCAACATCATGCCAGTGTATGTTCCTTATTATAATTACGTGGTTTTCAGCGGAATATTGACTATTAAAGAATTTATATTAATTCTATTTTAATTGATTAAGTCAAGTAATTAAGTTAATAAATAAATTAATTCTATCAGAATTAATATATTTGTTAAAGTGATTATTAGATTAATTAAATAAGAATTAATATGAAAAAGGATTAATTAGTTAAATGATTTTTTATAAGTCATTTAATTAAGTATAAACTGAAAAATATGATGATATAACTATTAAACTGATAGTTATACCGATAGTCATATTCAGTACAAAAGAGATAGTCATATGAAGTTCAAAAGAGATAGTCATATTTCATTCAATTGGTAAGTTATACCGAATGTTATATTCATTTGGTAAGTCATACCGAATGTTATATTGACTAATTAAGTTATACCGAAAGTTATATTTAAGCTGGACAGTCATATTACATTGATTTGATAGTCATACCGATTGTCATATTAATGTAAAATGATTGTCATATTAGTTAAATCAAGTAATATGACTATGGCTGTGTATATAAGGCAGAAGAATGCAGAAAGATCAGAACCAGTCGAGCCAAACAAGAAAAATTCACACAGCAGCTATTTTCTCTCTCTCTCTCAAGCTCAAGAACACCTTCAAATTTAATTCTGTAAATTCAAGTTCATCTCAGTTGTAATATCCTATCCATTGGAACTTGTTTACTTGTGATTCTTGTACTACTAGCGAATTAAGTTTCCTAGTTCACAAATTGATATCTTGATTTTATTAACTAAATTAGCAAAGTTCATGTTGAATTTTCTAATTAGTTATTAATTACTTGATAATCAATTGGACTGATTTTGTAACACCCCTCAAGTTAATATATTGCTATATTCAACTTGAAATTTGTGTTATATTATTCCGCACAAAAATATTCGTTTAAGGCAAAATTATTTAACGAATAAATTTTAACAAAATGGTATAGATTGTATTCAACCCCCCCTTCTACAATCTTATCGGACCTAACAAAAGATCTACGAGAAATGTTTAACAATGTCAGACGCCATAACATGTGCTTAAACCCAGCCAAATGCTCTTTTGGGATGACATTTGGGAAATTCCTAGGTTTTCTCTTAACTCAAAGAGGGATCGAAGTTGACCCGAGTCAAATAATGGCCATTGTCGACATGAAAGATCCATCTACACTCAAGGAAGTACAGACGTTGACGGGGTGCATCGCAGCTTTAAGAAGATTTATCCCGCAATCATCTAAATGATGTGCCCCCTTTTTCGAAGCCATCAAAGGCATATCCAAACAGTCAAAAATCAAATGGGATGAGGAATGCAAGAAGGGTCTTGCAGAATTAAAAAGATTTTTAAGCTCGCCCCTCATCCCGACACAAGCTCGACCAAGAGAGCCTTTAAGATATACTTGTCAGCATGCGATGCAACCATCACGGCCGCATTGGTCAGAGCTTCCCTCGAAGGCGAGATGCCTGTATACTTTGTTAGTCACACCCTACGAGATGCAGAAACCAGGTACCCGCAGGTGGAAAAGCTAGTGTTCACTTTAGTGGTCGCCAGTCGCAAACTCAGACATTACTTTCAGGGACGAGAAATTCAAGTCATGACTAACCAACCCCTGAAGCAAATCCTCCATAAACCTGAGATGACTGGTACACTCATAGCATGGACCATCGAACTAAGCCAGTTCTATATCGAGTACAGGCCTCACACGGTAATGAAAGCCCAAGCGCTCGCAGACTTTATCGTAGAATGCCAGTTCTCTAAACATGAAAAGGTGAGGCTCGACGATGAAAAAGACCAATCAAGGCCCTAGACCCTCTATGTCGATGGATCTTCAACCTCAGAAACGAGCGGAGCAGGCATCATACTAATCAGTCCCGAAGGATTCAAAGTACAACAAGCGATCACCTTCATTTTTTAAGCAACAAACAACGAGGCTGAATATGAGGTAATGCTCGCCGAACTGGGCCTCGCCATTGGTCTTGAAGTCAATGTAATAGACATCTTTAGTGACTCACAGCTAGTGGTTAAACAGATCACAAGGGAATTTAAAACCCACAATGACAGAATGGTAGCTTACCTCCAACGAGCCCAGGTTCTTCTCGCAAGATTTGTTTCTTGGAAGCTGAAAAATATCGACAAAACTGAAAATCAATGGGCCGACGCCCTGTCCAAATTAGCATCCTCGTCGATGCCCTCGAGTGGAGAGCCTGTGTACGTCGAAAAGCTCCAATCATCTGTGGAATTCTCCACCGTAAATGTTGTCTCTTCAAAACCTGATTGGAAGATCCCCTTCCTTGATTACATTTGCAAAAACCAGTTGCCTGAAAAGAAAAATGAGGCAAGATCCTTGATGTATAAGGCACAAAACTACTTTGTCAAAGATGCAAAACTGTATAGGCGAGCTCTGACAGAACCTCTCCTTCGCTGTCTTGGCCCTGACGAGGCAGAACTAGCGATTATCGAAGTTCATGTTCGAATATATGGAGAACACCTCGGTGGAAAAAACCTTGCACATAAGATCATAAGGAAAGGCCTGTACTGGCCCACAATTCATAAAGATTGTGAAGACTATGTCAAAAAATGCTCAGCCTGTCAGCTATATAGCCCCGTCATCCATAGACCATCACAATTGATGTCCCCAATTCTTAGCCCATGCATACTCATCCAATGGGGCATCGATATCGTAGGACCATTCCCAAAAGCAAAACATCAACTCCAATACATTGTGGTCACGGTTGACTTTGCAACGAATTAGATAGAAGCGAAGCCCCTCGCAAGAATTAGAGAGAAGGAAATGATAGAATTCTTTATGGAATTTATTGTGTTTCATTTTGGCGTGCCTAGATCCATCGTTACCGACAATGGGACCCAATTCGTCGGAGAAAAATTCGAAGCAATGTTGAAGGAATTAAAAATCAAACACCTCAAGGCATCGGTGGCATATCCTCAAGCAAACAGACAAGTTGAGGTATCCAATAGAATTATTCTTCAAGTTTTGAAAAAATGAATTCAAGATCATCCTCACAGTTGGGTCGAGGAACTCCCAAACGTTCAGTGGTCCTACAGGACAACCCCAAGAACTGCAACGGGTGCAACTCCTTTTAGACTCGCATATGGCACAAAGGCTGTAATCCCGGTCGAGGTGTCCCTTGATTCACCTAGGATTAAAAACTTTAAGGCGGATGGTTCTCTCGAAAGGCTAAGGCTCGACAATGACTTGCTTGAAGAAGCTAGAGACGAGGCCAACTCGGCAGTGGCCCAATACCAGACCAAAGTGGCAAAATACTTCAATAAGAACGTAAAACTATGGGATTTTAAGGTCAATGACCTTGTCTTACATGAGTCAGCCTCGTCCCAGCCCACTATCTCGGGAAAGTTCAAGTCTCCATGGGAAGGCCCATATAGGGTCTCAAAGGTGATCCACCCAGGGACTTATGAATTAGCGCGGCTTGACGACGGAGTGGTGAAGAATACGTGGAATGGAACCCACTTGAATTTTTTTACCAATAGTTAAATTTTATGTAAGGAATGACAAACTCCACCCGCTTCATTTACCAATATGCTATGGTGAAAAGGGGTTGATATGAGATCCCCACCATAGCTCCCCTAAATTATTCAATAACGTTTGTCCTTGTTCACATTAAAGTCCATGACATTATTCTCACGATGAATGCTATGATTGTTTAAAAGCATATACTTACTTATTCACACCAAAGCCCTCAAGGCTAGAAAACAAAATAATTCGAAATGAGATTTTGTTGGGAAAAATGACCCCTTGATAAACAATCATAATGAACAAGAACACCACCTGATAAAAAACACAAAAATAAAGAAGCTAACAACGATAGAAATTACATTCGTAATAATAGTTAGAAAAACACATATCCAAAAAACAAGCGCTTAAAGCGATACCAAAAAATTAAAAACAAGTAAACAAATGATGGTTTAGAAATTCAGCTTCTAAAATAAAGTTCAAATGTTACCAGCATAAGAATATGTCAAATCCATCTTTAACAAGGCATACCTCGCCTTCGACAGTCATAAGATGATTTTAAAATTTCATAAAATTCAATAGTTCCAAAACCAAGGGCTGAATTAAAAGATACGGGGCATCCCTCGCCTTCAAGCCGCTGTGCCATCGTCTCCATCCTTTTTCTCCATGGCCCTTACCAAATCCGCGCAATAATCATCTAGAGAATGCCCAGTCAAATCCATTCCGGCTTTCACCAAATGATCATAACACCCTTGATACCCTGACTCCATGGCATTAGCACCCTCCTCGGCGGCCTTATCCAATTCGAGTTTTAAACTAGCCACTTCTCCTTTTAACGCAACACGTTTGCCTTGGAGGTGACCAACGTCGGCCTCGAGAGCAGTCACTTTCTCCTTGTCCGTTTTTACAGCCTCTCGCAGCGGCACCGGTTCATCTTCAAAAGCTTTCACCCTCACCTTCGAGTCTTGACATTCTTTCCTTAATGCCTCAATCTCTAAAGCCAATTTCTTTTCACGACCTTCCGCCTCAACGGCACAACATTGTGCTTCTTGCGCATTCTCCTTAGCCTCAGTCATTTCATGAATAGAATTCTCGTGCCACTGACGGTCTACATCAGCTCGATAGTCCTTAACAATGTGGGCCAGATCAATAAGAAGCTACAAAATAGACGAAAGTAATTAACATTCGATAAACAAGGGAGGTAAGAGCAAAAACAAAACGATAAAATGTAAAACAAACAAGAGGCGCTTACCCGTCCACCACGAGCCAGACAGCGATCCGCTATCTCATCCCTAGATCTATCAACATACGAACCCATATCTTGTGGTAAGTCAAAAGCATTAAAACCCTGAGTGGGGAAGCACGAGCCAGCAGTCCATCGCTCGTTAGAATTAATCTCAATCTACAATGGTTTATCTGAAGAACAGCCTTGAAGCACGGGGGGCAAAGTTTCCTTATTCACTCCAGTAATAGTCAAAGATTTTCCCACACCAATACGAGGAGGGTCATCAACCCTCCTTGACAAGGCAAGTCTTAAGGTCTCCTTGTCGCCATCTACCCTCGACCTCTTACTCGCACACTCATGGATATCCCCGCCAACAGGCTCGCTTTCGATGAGCACAACGTTCTCGTTAACTACTCCATCAACAGGAACAGAATCAACGACCTTAGAAGCTTCCTTCACTTGCGAAGCCCTACCCCCGGTGGATCTCTTCGCCAGAACCAACATTGCCTTATGCATCTCTCCTTTAATCCCGCTACTTAAAACTTCTCTCAAAGATTCTCCAGCAACTACAGAAAAGAAAACAGAACAATGTTAGAATCAAGAAAACACAATTTGTAAAACAAGGCCTCTATCCCTCTAACATATAACAAACCAAAAATGAAAACCAGGAAAATCATAAATTCTTACGGTTATGTTTTTCCAAAAAAACAGGATCCTTCAACATTAAATGATTGTACAAAGGGCGTTCACCCTGAAACCTGTAACGCCCCCAAATCCGGGGTCAGGGATATGGGTCGCTACCGCGGAAAACCTTAACAACCAAACAATCAACTGCCAAAAATAAATCTAAAACATGACATCCGACCCCTAACTACCAAGAATCTTTACAGGTTATAGACTTGGAAACAAGAAATCCAAAAATGCTTATAATAACTTACAACTCTTGGTACAACGATTCTCTTATTCAGTCTTATGTTGTTAGTATCACCTTGATATAAGGTATACAACAACCACAATATTCTAATACAACAAATATTATAACTCAGGAATATGAATACAATACCAGTCTAACTAAACCTCTGGTAGACAAACTCAAAATACAGAATCACTCTGAGCCGATCATCAACTCGATCCATGACTTGCCCTGCTTCGAGCTAAACTAAGTCAACTGCATCCACTATCTATCTCTGAAAAATAAGATTTAAACAAAAGCAAGAATGAGCGAAAGAGGCGCTCAGCAAGTAATATAATAGAGTATACTAAAATACTACCACAACTCATTCAAAATATATTTTTACTACTCCATACGACTTATAAATATAAATACTTTTGAAAAGAGATCAACTCAGAAATTCTTATAAATCTCGAAATACTACTCCAATATATCTCAATAACTTCTCAAAATACTACTCGAAAATAAATCAATAACTTCTCAAAATGCTGCTCAAAGAGAAAACAATAACTTCTCAAATTACTGCTCAAAGATAAATCAATAACTTCTCAAAATACCATTCGAATATAATTTAATAACTTCTCGGATCAACACCCTCTACTATTAACAGAACCACAAAGGCATCCGCTAACAGTCTAAGGTATCTAAGATTGGACTTCTTCTCGAAACGCCTTCTCAAGTAATTGATGATCAATCCATTGTCACATCTCATTTTCTATCGATAGAAAGGATGGTCGACGTCTCGAACCACCCAAATAAAACTTCTCAGAAGGATGAGCCGTCTTTCTCGGCCCTTCACCCTTTATATACAACAGTTTGGGCCGGTGCGTTACTCCGGTCACTTTTGCTTTTTGAAGCAATAATTCACAACTTACTTTATATATATATACATAGATATATATATAATCCCACTTTAAATATAAATATTCTGTAGTATGAAAATATTATTAATTACATCTTTATCATCTCTTCTACGAATACAAATGAAGTATTTCGATAAACGTCTCAACAATATAAACCAACTTATAAAATAAATTGCAAACATCTCGTGCAATAAACAGCTCAACAATAATATATATGCATGTAAATTGCATGGATAAAATCTGGTGTAAACCACTAGAAAGAATATTTGCTTTTGAATATCGGAAGCTTAATCAGCATACTATATATAGATACAATATAAATACTCTGAACGATGGAGTACGGGTTAGTAAACTTGCAATACATGCATCATACTTCCGATATAAAATATACTCTGAACAATAGAGCAGAAATTAAATAATTTGCAATATGGATTTAAATCTAGTTCGCACAATTCATAAATTTCAAAATACGGATACTCTGAACGATAGAGTATGCATAAATAAACTTGCCTCTGGTCCT
Source organism: Saposhnikovia divaricata (assembly GCA_036435485.1). Taxonomy (NCBI): domain Eukaryota; kingdom Viridiplantae; phylum Streptophyta; class Magnoliopsida; order Apiales; family Apiaceae; genus Saposhnikovia; species Saposhnikovia divaricata. The sequence continues at coordinate 55,791,037 of CM071597.1, read as the reverse complement.
GAGCATAAAGCAGACAACCGCGAATAAATCCTTCGCACCTTGTCCAAGCAATTCCATGGAGGTAACTTACTTTTCTTCATACGACGCCTCGATCTCGAAGTGTGGGTAATGCAGAAAAGATTTATACTCTACCCGAGGGCTCGACTTCGGTCTACGGCTCGAGAATTAGGCACTAACAAAGTCAACCAGAAAATACGTGAGCGAATCGTCAAAATAAAATACTTCTCAGCCGATAATAATAATTAAATATAATAATAACATAATTCTCGAAAATCTGATCGATAATTAACGGATAATAAACCCCGGATAGAACTCTCTTCGAATCCCAAAAAAAAAATAAACCCGTAATATTTATCGTAAATCCTACTTAATACGAAATACGGCTCCGACGATACTCCGTGTCTTACGTCTCGTAAATAATTGAACTTTCTAATTATTCTCAAAATAATCCGACAATCCATTTTTATTCAATTTAATCCGTAATAAATAATATTTCTATTTTTAGGAAAAGATCGAACATCCATTAACAGAAAACCCTAATTTTATTCCATGTCGTTAGTTAATTTCTCTTTCGTTTTTAATCTCGTCAATAAATGTATCTTATTCCGATTTAACCCACTAAAATAATCTAAAAAAAATATTTGTCAACGTCAATCCAAAATAAAACCTTATTTAACTCCATTTTATCAACTAATTATTAAATCTCTAAAATTATGCTCAATAAATCACAAATATTCCTGATTAATAAATAACTTATTTAATTAAACCATTTTTAATATATTACTTATTATCAACCATTTTAATTATTCCACTAAATAAATAAATTACCATTTTTACTAACAATTTATTAAAACCAGTTTTAAAACACAAAATCATTTATTTCCTATTTATCCACAATTATTCTCTTTTTATTCAATTATTTATTTCTCAATCATTTTTAATAATATTCTAAATTTAACCAAACCATTTGAACTCCTTTTATTTTATAATTTCCGATTAAAACATTCAACTATCAATTTATTATTACGTTATTATTTTATTGATACCAACAATTATACGATTAATACTAGGAATAAGGTATCCGGGTTACCCAAGCACAGCAGCGGCGCGTGGGGCCCACTTGCCGCCACCACCGCCGCGCATCCCCCTCCCCTGTTCTTCTCCGAACCATCTCTCTCCCTCTCTCTTTCTCTTTCTCTCTCTCCCTCTCTCTCTCTCTCATCTCTATATCTCTCTCTCGCTCAGCTCACTGTCTCGTTTAAATCACTCCCTCTCCTGTCGTCTCTCTCCCCCTCACGATCTCTATATCTCTCTCGAACTTCAACCCCACATCATACAACTCCATTCACTCTAATCTCTCCGTCGACTCTTCCTCCGCCTTCCCCTTCTGGACAATCTCTCAATCTCACTCGATCTTACCGGTACAACAACAACACAATCACCTCCGCCAATCAACACTACAATCACACTCATCTCTCTTTTCTCTCCCGTCGATCTCTCTCTCTCCCTCAATTCAACAACAACAATAATCCACACATACGCGCACACACAGCATCACAACCCAACACAAAATCGGAAATCAAGTACAGTTTTGAGCCTACCAAAAGCAACGACAATCGGAAGAAAAGAACAAGAAAATAACATTTCACAGAAAGAAAATCAACTACCTGTGAACTCTGTTTTTGTGTGTGTGTATGTATTTGGGCGACTGAGATGAAAAGCAAAAGAAAGGGGGTCTGTTTGTTTGTGTTTTTGCGGAAAGAAAAGGGTCTCGGTTTCCATTTGCAGCAAATGGGGTTCTGTTTTTTTTTGTTAAAAAGAAAATGAACGTAGCTGTTTTGTTTTGGAAATAAAACGACAAAAATGTGTTGTTTGTGTTCAGCCTGAGCTGCTTGGTTTCGTTAGAGAGAAATAAGGAGAGAAAAGAAAAGGTTTGTAAGGCCGGTTCTGTTTTTGTGAATATATGTAGCTGGGTTTGGTGTTTAAAGAGATAGGATAGTAGTGTTTGTTTTAAAAAAAATGATGTGGCTGTTGTTGTTGTACTATTTTGCATGGGGACAAAACGTGGATGACATAACCAAAAAAATCGTGCTGGAATGTTTCGGGTATTGTAAAAGAAATGTTGTGTTTTGTGATAGAATATTTTTGTGTTTGGTAAAAGAAATATTGTGTTCCGAAAATAGAATTTGCTGTCTCCTCCTTCGTATTTAACGATTCGAACAGTCAAAACGGTGACATTATTAACGTCGATTTCCTGCTGGATAATTATAACGAGACCCAAATTCGTTTAATAACCGTCCAAAAATTAAAATCCTCTTTTCCTAAATTTTCTAATTTTAATAAATACCTACTAAATATAAATAAATGGATATAATAAACATTTATTTACATACAAATATAAAATTTTAAATTTTAACCAAAAATACGCTAATTAAATATATTAACGCATCGACCTCAAATAACTTTAAATAACGAGTAGAAAATATTATTCGAAAATTTGCGGTTATTACAGTCTTCCCTCCTTAACAGGATTCCGTCCCCGGAATCCGCAGAAGAAAGAACGGGATTCTAAGACGTACCGCTTCCTTCCGACTGAAATTCCCAAGGCCTACGGAAATCCCCGCAACTTCGCTATCTCACGACTCAGACGACTCGGTACACACATTTCCAATTCTTCATATCCACAGTGCTTCGGGTTAAACCGTGAAAAGAATTTCGAGAAATCCCTAATAGCCATGATTCCACTTTCAACGTACAATGTCGATCGAGAAACCTAACAATCGGAAGATCTCGATTTATTCCTTATTCAACTGTTTACCGAGCAACAATGTTAGTACACGAACACCATGTCGCCATTTGTTAAGACACAAAAGAATAATGAAAACAACTGAAAGGACGGAATCCTTGAATAAAATAGATTCCTTATCAATTTGAATGTCACACAATGTGATCATGATTAAAAAAAAGCTTTAGGCAACCATTAAAGGTTACAAAAGAATAACTGAGAGATCAATATGATCCAAGAAACTCAACGTTGCGTGTCAGTTAAGACATTACTAAAGGTAATTAGCCTTCTTGTATTGCACAACACACAAGTGATGGTGTCCCATCCAACTTCTATCACACAGACAGATAGTCCTTGTGTCCCCTATATACTAGGGTTGTTTGTCTCAGCTAGAGTAAGGAGTTTTGAAAAGAAATTCTGGTTAAACAATAAATAGCATCTTATAGCGAGAAACTTTCGAACGTACACCTTGGACAAAACAAGGCAAATTCCAAAGGTGTTATTCCCGAAAGAAAGATTTAACGGGAGAGGATACTAGCACATGACGAGCAAGCAGTGTTGTACCACGAATAAAATTTATCCACCATTAGAAGAATTAAGGCGGAAGTTCAATTTGAACAAACCTATCAGGGCTTCAGAAAAACCTGAAAAATAGGTATCATGAAAGCCTCTGACACAATCGAAACCCAACATTCGGGTAAATACAAGTGTTTAAAAGAACTATAACTTAGAAGACGGAATATATCTTCTAACACAATCCTCCAATGAAGGAGTATCAAATGAATTATGGATGAAAAAGAATATTGTCGCGATTCTCCACAGATGCATCCTCGGTCGGCTCTTGTGACGAACGATCGATCAATTCTAAACTCTCTTCGCAACGTCTTAAGATACACAATACCCTACATCGGTAACAAATCATAGCAGTCTCTAAAGACTCTACTGCCGCAATCTCCAATCGCAAGGAATTCTACTCGGCTCGGAACCATCATCCTAAGGTAGAATCCTAATCCCGACTTACTCATTGGAATAAGTCCGCTAATCCAACACGAACTCTATGTGAGTTCAGACACCCTCACATAACTATATATATAATCCTACGCTCTCGCTTGTTTCTAGTTTCTATAACCTTTGCTCTGATACCATTCTGTAACGCCCCCAAATCCGGGGTCAGGGATATGGGTCGCTACCGCGGAAAACCTTAACAACCAAACAATCAACTGCCAAAAATAAATCTAAAACATGACATCCGACCCCTAACTACCAAGAATCTTTACAGGTTATAGACTTGGAAACAAGAAATCCAAAAATGCTTATAATAACTTACAACTCTTGGTACAACGATTCTCTTATTCAGTCTTATGTTGTTAGTATCACCTTGATATAAGGTATACAACAACCACAATATTCTAATACAACAAATATTATAACTCAGGAATATGAATACAATACCAGTCTAACTAAACCTCTGGTAGACAAACTCAAAATACAGAATCACTCTGAGCCGATCATCAACTCGATCCATGACTTGCCCTGCTTCGAGCTAAACTAAGTCAACTGCATCCACTATCTATCTCTAAAAAATAAGATTTAAACAAAAGCAAGAATGAGCGAAAGAGGCGCTCAGCAAGTAATATAATAGAGTATACTAAAATACTACCACAACTCATTCAAAATATATTTTTACTACTCCATACGACTTATAAATATAAATACTTTTGAAAAGAGATCAACTCAGAAATTCTTATAAATCTCGAAATACTACTCCAATATATCTCAATAACTTCTCAAAATACTACTCGAAAATAAATCAATAACTTCTCAAAATGCTGCTCAAAGAGAAAACAATAACTTCTCAAATTACTGCTCAAAGATAAATCAATAACTTCTCAAAATACCATTCGAATATAATTTAATAACTTCTCGGATCAACACCCTCTACTATTAACAGAACCACAAAAGCATCCGCTAACAGTCTAAGGTATCTAAGATTGGACTTCTTCTCGAAACGCCTTCTCAAGTAATGGATGATCAATCCATTGTCACATCTCATTTTCTATCGATAGAAAGGATGGTCGACGTCTCGAACCACCCAAATAAAACTTCTCAGAAGGATGAGCCGTCTTTCTCGGCCCTTCACCCTTTATATACAACAGTTTGGGCCGGTGCGTTACTCCGGTCACTTTTGCTTTTTGAAGCAATAATTCACAACTTACTTTATATATATATACATAGATATATATATATAATCCCACTTTAAATATAAATATTCTGTAGTATGAAAATATTATTAATTACATCTTTATCATCTCTTCTACGAATACAAATGAAGTATTTCGATAAACGTCTCAACAATATAAACCAACTTATAAAATAAATTGCAAACATCTCGTGCAATAAACAGCTCAACAATAATATATATGCATGTAAATTGCATGGATAAAATCTGGTGTAAACCACTAGAAAGAATATTTGCTTTTGAATATCGGAAGCTTAATCAGCATACTATATATAGATACAATATAAATACTCTGAACGATGGAGTACGGGTTAGTAAACTTGCAATACATGCATCATACTTCCGATATAAAATATACTCTGAACAATAGAGCAGAAATTAAATAATTTGCAATATGGATTTAAATCTAGTTCGCACAATTCATAAATTTCAAAATACGGATACTCTGAACGATAGAGTATGCATAAATAAACTTGCCTCTGGTCCTGAGCATAAAGCAGACAACCGCGAATAAATCCTTCGCACCTTGTCCAAGCAATTCCATGGAGGTAACTTACTTTTCTTCATACGACGCCTCGATCTCGAAGTGTGGGTAATGCAGAAAAGATTTATACTCTACCCGAGGGCTCGACTTCAGTCTACGGCTCGAGAATTAGGCACTAACAAAGTCAACCAGAAAATACGTGAGCGAATCGTCAAAATAAAATACTTCTCAGCCGATAATAATAATTAAATATAATAATAACATAATTCTCGAAAATCTGATCGATAATTAACGGATAATAAACCCCGGATAGAACTCTCTTCGAATCCCAAAAAAAAATAAACCCGTAATATTTATCGTAAATCCTACTTAATACGAAATACGGCTCCGACGATACTCCGTGTCTTACGTCTCGTAAATAATTGAACTTTCTAATTATTCTCAAAATAATCCGACAATCCATTTTTATTCAATTTAATCCGTAATTAATAATATTTCTATTTTTAGGAAAAGATCGAACATCCATTAACAGAAAACCCTAATTTTATTCCATGTCGTTAGTTAATTTCTCTTTCGTTTTTAATCTCGTCAATAAATGTATCTTATTCCGATTTAACCCATTAAAATAATCTAAAAAAAATATTTGTCAACGTCAATCCAAAATAAAACCTTATTTAACTCCATTTTATCAACTAATTATTAAATCTCTAAAATTATGCTCAATAAATCACAAATATTCCTGATTAATAAATAACTTATTTAATTAAACCATTTTTAATATATTACTTATTATCAACCATTTTAATTATTCCACTAAATAAATAAATTACCATTTTTACTAACAATTTATTAAAACCAGTTTTAAAACACAAAATCATTTATTTCCTATTTATCCACAATTATTCTCTTTTTATTCAATTATTTATTTCTCAATCATTTTTAATAATATTCTAAATTTAACCAAACCATTTGAACTCCTTTTATTTTATAATTTCCGATTAAAACATTCAACTATCAATTTATTATTACGTTATTATTTTATTGATACCAACAGTTATACGATTAATACTAGAAATAAGGTATCCGGGTTACCCAAGCACAGCAGCGGCGCGTGGGGCCCACTTGCCGCCACCACCGCCGCGCATCCCCCTCCCCTGTTCTTCTCCGAACCATCTCTCTCCCTCTCTCTTTCTCTTTCTCTCTCTCCCTCTCTCTCTCTCTCATCTCTATATCTCTCTCTCGCTCAGCTCACTGTCTCGTTTAAATCACTCCCTCTCCTGTCGTCTCTCTCCCCCTCACGATCTCTATATCTCTCTCGAACTTCAACCCCACATCATACAACTCCATTCACTCTAATCTCTCCGTCGACTCTTCCTCCGCCTTCCCCTTCTGGACAATCTCTCAATCTCACTCGATCTTACCGGTACAACAACAACAATACAATCACCTCCGCCAATCAACACTACAATCACACTCATCTCTCTTTTCTCTCCCGTCGATCTCTCTCTCTCCCTCAATTCAACAACAACAATAATCCACACATACGCGCACACACAGCATCACAACCCAACACAAAATCGGAAATCAAGTACAGTTTTGAGCCTACCAAAAGCAACGACAATCGGAAGAAAAGAACAAGAAAATAACGTTTCACAGAAAGAAAATCAACTACCTATGAACTCTGTTTTTGTGTGTGTGTGTATGTATTTGGGCGACTGAGATGAAAAGCAAAAGAAAGGGGGTCTGTTTGTTTGTGTTTTTGCGGAAAGAAAAGGGTCTCGGTTTCCATTTGCAGCAAATGGGGTTCTGTTTTTTTTTGTTAAAAAGAAAATGAACGTAGCTGTTTTGTTTTGGAAATAAAACGACAAAAATGTGTTGTTTGTGTTCAGCCTGAGCTGCTTGGTTTCGTTAGAGAGAAATAAGGAGAGAAAAGAAAAGGTTTGTATGGCCGGTTCTGTTTTTGTGAATATATGTAGCTGGGTTTGGTGTTTAAAGAGATAGGATAGTAGTGTTTGTTTTAAAAAAAATGATGTGGCTGTTGTTGTTGTACTGTTTTGCATGGGGACAAAACGTGGATGACATAACCAAAAAAATCGTGCTGGAATGTTTCGGGTATTGTAAAAGAAATGTTGTGTTTTGTGATAGAATATTTTTGTGTTTGGTAAAAGAAATATTGTGTTCCGAAAATAGAATTTGCTGTCTCCTCCTTCGTATTTAACGATTCGAACAGTCAAAACGGTGACATTATTAACGTCGATTTCCTGCTGGATAATTATAAAGAGACCCAAATTCGTTTAATAACCGTCCAAAAATTAAAATCCTCTTTTCCTAAATTTTCTAATTTTAATAAATACCTACTAAATATAAATAAATGGATATAATAAACATTTATTTACATACGAATATAAAATTTTAAATTTTAACCAAAAATACGCTAATTAAATATATTAACGCATCGACCTTAAATAAATTTAAATAACGAGTAGAAAATATTATTCGAAAATTTGCGGTTATTACAAAACCTATCTAAGAACACATCATCATACTTCGCCATATTAGTTAAATAATCTATGGTCCCCTGCGAAATCTTCTGACAAGGAGGCACAAACTCTAAGTCTGGCCCGCAACAATACATCCATTTCCCATGCCATCCCGAATTCGAAGACCTAACATCTAAATTTTTGATCTATCGAGCAACTTTTCGAAATAAACTTGCCCCCGAGAAAACTTTACCCCAAAGATTGAGAAGAACAAACGAATAGAAGGTACATATCCCAACTCCGCGCATCGAGCTATGAACCCGCTCACCTGGGCCACATTGGGCGTCAATTGGGAGACCCTGCAACCTACGGCCTCGAAGATGGTTAAATGAAAGGGGTGCATTGGCAAGCGCAATACCAATTCAAAATGCACCATGGGAATCCATTGCACACCCAAATCAGGCATCCTCCACACTCGATCCTTAGCTAATGGGACTATACACTTATAATTATCTTTTAAATCAACCCAAACTCCCACATTCACATTTAGAGGGCGATCGACAAAGATACTAGCGTAATTAAGGTTAGGTTTATCTATTAACTTTGCCAAACTAGCAACTAAAGCGTCGTCTACGACTTTCTTACGGTTTGCTATTGTCTGTGGACTCAAGAGAGGCAAAACACGAATTTCCTCTTCCATGCCCCCTCCTTCGTCCATAAAATCAAAGCTGTGATCAGACACATACTCAACGATATCCAAATGATCCAAATTGATAGAACCCTCCAAGCTTTCATCTTTAAGTGGTAATTTCTTTGAGTCCCTATAGCTAGGTGTACGTGAAGAAGAAGACGAAAACGACATCTCTCTCATTATTATAAGGATTATAATAGATACACACAGAATCAGAGATGTTCAGCAAACTAAAACAAAAGCAAGAAATTAAAGCGAACGAGGAATGTACCTTGCAAAATTAATGTGGGGAAAAACTCAGAAAATGAATATAAGTCCCTCCTGAGAGCACCCCCTCCTTGTCTCGAAATTACAAAACCGAAAAATGAATCGTAACAATAGAAACGGGTAGATATATATATATATATATATATATGTGTGTGTGTGTGTGTGTGTGTGTGTGTGTGTGAATAAATAAAATGATAATGTTAGAATCTATATAATTAATTATCGAAATCTATATTTATGTGTACAATTGTCAACTTTTTCACCCGTGCAGGTTCCAGAGAGGAATCTAAAGATCTCTTCTAAACTAAGGGGGGACAAATGTTGGACCATGGAGCCCAATTGGAAATACTTAAGTTAGAATGTATTAGTTATAAAGCTTGGTAAATGTTATTGGGCTTCCAAGACCAAATAGATTGTATTAGAATTAAAAGCCTTGTAAATGCTAGAGGGTTAGGGAGCCCACTTGTATAATTAACTTAAGGAAGAAGCAAGTTAGTTAGAAAGGGGACCCACAAGGGATCCCTATAAATATAACCCTTTTGCATTACTTGCAAATGGTTGGCATTTTAATATTAGAGAGTTGTACCTCTTTATAATAGAGAGAAACATTTTAGGAATAAACACCTCATTTGATTCAATATTAATCCATTCTCATATTGCTATTATCCTTATTTGCTCAAATGAGAATCCCCACTTATGGTGAGATATGAGATCCAATCCTAGCCACACAATTTTTATATCTAAATTAAATCCTAGCGCCACAATTAATATTTGAAATTTTATTCTTTTATCCTCCATTTAATTCCACCATCATCTTCTACCATCATCTTCTTCCCCACTCCGATCACCATCTCCGGCCACCATCTCCGGCGACCAATTCTGGCCAACCCATAAAATCACCGCCTGTAAACAGAAAATCACCACACTACCGCCACCTCCGGCCACCACGCTGCCACCACCACCAACAAAAATCACCACCTGTAAATAGAAAATCACCACAAACAAAATCATCACAAACCACACAAACCACCACCTTCCGCCACCAACAACAAATCACCAACGGAGCCCAAAAATCACCACAAAATCGACATAAAAATCAACAAGAATCACAGAAATCACCACCGTAAAACACAAATCACCTCCGTCCACCTCCAACCACCACAGCCTCACCACCTCCGACCACCACAGCCGACAAAAATCAATGGATTATAAAATACAAATCACCTCCGGTCAACAAAAATTTCAGAAACAAAACAAAACAGCGATTGCGAAATGTAATCGAATCAATCACTAATATCGGAAAATCAGCTCCAGATTAACTTTAGATAATCACGCAGCTAGTTCAGTGAACTAACGAAACTCCGCTTGACCGCCAGAACTTCAGTGATCGGAATGAGTTCGAGCTCAGATGATGATTTGCTGATGATCGAGTTGAGGAGCGGGGAGGAGAGTGTATTGAGATGAGTCGGTGACTCGGGAGAGGCGGTGAATTGAGAGAGGAGATGAGAGAGTGGGAGAGGGGAAGAGATAGAGTTCAAATTGGGGAGTTGAAGGGGGACGTCGTGGCCGAAATCGGTGGTGAGGTGGCCGGAATTGATGAAAGAGGTGGTCTGGTTGGAATTGGTGGACGGTAGGCGGTGGGCGGTGTTGCGGCAGGGGGTGGGGGGTAGCAGGGGGTGGGTGCGTATGTTTATGTGTGTAGTGCATGTGCTTTATGTGTGTTTGTGTGTGTGGTGTGTGTGTATGCGTATGTTGTGTGTGTTTTAAAATGTGTGGCTGAGATTTAAAATGGGTTAAAAATTGTGGGGCTGAGATTAGATCTCAGTTCTCACAATAAGGTGGGTTCTCACCTGAGCAAGACCCTTATTATTATTATAATCATCAAATAATTAGCTCTCTATCATTTTGCTAGAAACAAAAACAATGGCAAGAAATATAAAAATCGAGACGCGATAACTATAAAATAAAAAAAATAAGGGTGAGCTGACATGCAAAGTTTACATATGTTATTTACCCGTGGGGCAGCAGAGCTACTTCCTAGACTTGCTTAAAATTGTTCTGCACCATGTCTTGTACAAAGCATAATTCTACAGAGAGGATTAGAATTACAAGAATTTAATATTCAAATTTTCTATATATAAAAAAAATTAGAATTTCAGTCACCTTCCAAGAAAAAAAGACTAGCATTTTAAATTGATAGATAAATCAAGGGTTTTTTTTTTCTAATATGTCCCATTTTAAAATGTCATTTATAATTGTGTCCTATCTTTATTTGTTATTATAAATCTATCCTATTTTTCTAATTTATCCTATTTTTTGTTGTAACCATGATTAAATAATAAACTACACATTCTTAAAAGACAATTTTGTCCCCTTATTAATAACTATAATATATTTTTTTTCTAGTGTAGTTTTTACTGACAATTTAATACTAGTTATTGTAGTAACTTCTGAATCTGATACTAAATGACACACCTCTAAGTCAATAATTTACAGCTCTAAGATAGTTTAAACAACATATCGATCTACATAAATACTCAAGGCAAGAAGATGACTTCTCTCACTCACTCAGTATTTAGCTTAAATCCTAGAGTTCCAGAAAAAATTAGAACTAATAAGAACTTACCAACACCAGAACCTAACTCGATGATGGAACATCCTTGCAACATCTCAGCGTTCTTTGAGAGGTAATCATTCAAAAGATGGGCTCAGCACAACACTGCAAAAAAACTGAGATGAACATTGTTGCATCATTTTTTTTAAAATTTGGAACACTACATGTTAAGTCTAAAGTCCAAAAATCTCCGTAAAAAAATCAAAAGCATGGATCACAAATTATTTCATCATCATTCGAACTTAACAAATTAAAAGAGTAACAATCATTCGAATCAAAAAACATAAACTAATTTATCATTGGGTTCAAAAGCACTAATTTAAACGTAGCAAATCATCCATCTACTTCCGATCTAATCCTTTTTTCCTTTGAGTTAGAGCCAATCGGACCACCACCACATGTTTTTTTGTTATGTCCATGTTGCTTACACTTGTTGCAACACCTTGCTTTTTTCTCACCTAACGTCTCGTCATAAGCCTTTCTTCTATTCTTTCTTGGCCTGCCTTGTTTTCTGATTAGTAAAGGGGGAACTATAGTCGTTCTAGGCTGCACAAACAAAGAACAATGGATGTTCATTATTATATTAAATTACTATGATTGTGTAATTAAATACAACAATCGTTGTCCAGAAATGCCTCTTCCCAATCATCTGGCCCTTCCAAAGGTATCACCCTTTATCATACGTTATCTTATAATTATCCACCGAATAATATTTAGAACAGTACCTATATACAAATCCAGAAAAACAAATTAATAACATTCATATGTATTGAAAACTACTTTGTTATTTTTCAAACACTTACTGAACCCAATTGGGTCTGATTTGTTGTAGAGCACAAACTGCATGTTGGCAAGGAAAACCTCTCAACTGCCACTACACATAGCTACATGTTTTTTTGTCAAGATCAACAGTGAAGATGGAAGAGTGGATGCTTGTAACTTCATAAACCTTGTTAGCAACAGCTCCTTCTACTTTGTACTCCCCTATTTTTTTCAACATTAACTTCAGTAATTTCTTGGCGCTAGGAACCAAATCCCCAGAATCCCAACCAACGCAAGCATTTCTTCTCTTGTAAAACAACCCCATGACCAATTGACCATACATTAATACTAATTTATAAAGAGGTTTCTCCATAATTTTTGTAATCATATTGTTAAAACTCTCAAAAAAGTTGTTGCTCAAGTGTTCACAGGAACTATTATGGTCAAAGAATGCCCTACACCAGCTTTTAGGATCCTCGCCCATCAAGTACTCAAAAGCCTTAACATTCTCCACCATCATACTATCCATGTGAGCCTATAATTAAAACACATTGACCTAGTAATCTCTAATTGATAAAAAACTAGTAAAAGTTGATCAACAAGATTTAGTAACGGAGAATATTACTTGAAAGTGTTTAGCTTTATAAGCTCTAGCAGCATTTCAGAACATAGTATGAAGCTTCGAGCCCTTGAAATGTGATTTGAAGTTTTTGTACATATGTCTGTCGGCAATTCAAAAATTAATGTAAAACAAGCATTATAAGAGTTTGGTAACAAGAAATGTCAAAAGAAGTTCACAAACCTGAAACAAAACCTGTGTGGTGAAGTGGGGAATAGTTTTTGGACAGCTTCCCTCAATCCTTTTTGCCTATCAGATATGAAGTTGATTGCATGTACAGGATGTTCATCCAATCTAGGGTTAAGATGTTTCAAAAACAGGAACCAATTCTCAACACACTCATTTTTACAAACCATGATCCATAAAGGCACCAACCCGTTCTGTCCATCTAAAGTTGTAGCTGACAATAAGCAACCACCATACTTTCCCTTAAGGTGACATCCGTCAAGACCAACAACATTTCTACAACCATTAATAAAAGCCCTCATAGACGCATCAAAAGAAATTGTTACAGACTCAAAGGTTTTATCTTCACTGTAACAAGATAAAAGAGAAGTTAAACTACACATGAATGTCATATTCTGCAGAAAATAGCTTAAAATTATGCATAAAACTGATTTGAAATTGTTGCAAAGTTCTGCAAAGAACTACTAAAAATTCTGCAAAAAACAGCATCAAAATTCTGCATAAAATAGCTTAGAAATAGTTGCAAAATTCTACAGAAAACTGCTAAAAATTCTGCACTTGACAGCTTCAAAAATTTGGAAAAAACAGCTGTGAAACTGTTGCAAATATTCGCAGAAAACTGCTAAAAATTCTTCAAATGATAGCTTCAAAATTCTGTAGAAATCTGCATAGAAACTGCTGCAAATTTCTGCAGAAAAATGCTTCAAAATTACGCAGAAATTTGCATAAAGACTGGTGCAAAAATTCTGGAGAATTCTGCTCCAGAAATCTGCAAAAAATGTTGGAAAAATGCAAAAACAAATATGCTGCAAAGCCAGAACTTTGCATAAAATAGTCATAAAGAACAAGTAACAAATTTATAATAAACTTTTTGCAAATAACACAAAAAATAGAGTATGTCGCAAATTAAAGAATTTACCTGCTATATGTGTACGTAGCAAGTGAATTTGGATTGGTCCTTTTAATCATCTCACATAAACTTGGTATGAGTTTAAAACTTTCGTCATAACTACCATTAATTTTCTCCAAAATCATGTTTCAAGCCTTCCATGCAACATGATACGGAATTAAGGTGTTGTGACTCGTCCAAAATTCATCGGAAATCTCACTAGGTTTGGGTGCAATTTTGCTATGTGATTTCTTCATCTTTTCGATCAAATGCTCAGCCACGAACTCATAATTTGCACATGCTTCCTTCCATTAGGATCTCCAACACAAGTGTGATACAAGTGACATTTTCTTATGCTCCAAGTGGGTGTTGGTGTATACTGAAAATATTTATTTGAAGTATTTACATTTATTTCTGGCCGGTTTAATTGAGAATCATTTAAATGTTTACATGTTGTCTAAATATTATATATTGTGAATAATCTAGTATCAAATGGGATACAGAATATTAGATTATTAAATACGGTTTATATAATATAATAAGGTTCACAGCACAGGTGGAGTTAGACAATCCACTGGAATGGCTGTAGTATTATTTAGATTAGTTTATATTGACTAATAAATAATACTAGTATACTTTGTGTATATTGAACAGGATCAAATTTAGAATTGTTCCCTTATACTGATTAAGAAGGTGAACTAAGATTCTATGTTATTATTAATGCTTAGGTTCTTAATCCGGAAATAATAATTGACACGTATATGTTATTTACATGCTTTGATTTATATATGAAATAATTCTTTTGATTTATTTCATTATATTTTGGGTGATGAAATAATATATATGGTGGGATATTATTTATTGAAGGAATCCATGTCCTGATAATATTCGGGTTAATGATGTCCCCTTGAAAGCTCAAAAAGATTTAATTATGTGAAACCCTGCAGGTGGATTTATTCCGGCATAATTAAATAAAGGTTGAGTGGATAATCAAGGATAAAAGATATTAATTAAATGAATTATCAGTAATTTGTTTAATTAATGGACATGCGATATTTTAAACATGGGGAATTTAATAAGCAAATAATATTGGAACCGAATTAATTAATTAAATTACGGTATTAGGAAAGGTAGTGCAAATATTAATTCTTTAGTGGATTGAATTAATATTTAATTACATTGGGCTAGGCTCAAGATGTAATTAGAAGGCCCAACCTAATTGTCCATGATCCCTATTGTAGCCTATATATATTCCTATTCTCTTCTTGCTGGGGGCTGGTCGGAAAAATTTTGTAGCCACCCAGGAGCAAGAAGAGAGGTTAACTTGAGAAGACGAAGGCCACACTTCGCTCAAGGGAATTTGGGAATACAATAGAAGAGCGTGGAATCAACCGTTAACAAGGTGATTTTTCTATTCGTACTCGTTAATTTATTGTATCGAAATTCGCAGTGCCAAGATCTGATTGTCCCAACAATTGGTATCAAGAGCCTGGTTCAATGGTTCTGCGATTTTTGATACGATGTCCATGTCGTAATTATATATGCATGTGTATAGTGGTGTGCTTGGATAATAATCTTTTGCAGGTTGTTTAGTATCCACTATTATGGCCATGTAATTTTAATTATGTGTTTGGATCCCACGTGGTTTAATCGTGGTTATTTTGTTTGGTTTCCACGTGGTTTATCGTGGTTATAAAACACGAGGGTTGATCGTGTTAGAATAGATTTTGCAAAATTAGTTTTGTATTAGATCTACTTTTTTGTAATTGTTTGTTGGATTTTATTAAGATCCGGATATTTTGTAACAATTACGTGCGATCGAAAATCAAAACGGAGACCAAATTTAATCCGCTGCGTTGCTGCTGGTGTCTGTTTTGTTCCTGCGGCGGCTGAAATTCAAAGTGATGTGAAGAAACAAGTCTGGAGATGATGCAGCGCGTGGAAACACATGGAAAAGGT
This sequence comes from Saposhnikovia divaricata, assembly GCA_036435485.1. Classification (NCBI taxonomy): domain Eukaryota; kingdom Viridiplantae; phylum Streptophyta; class Magnoliopsida; order Apiales; family Apiaceae; genus Saposhnikovia; species Saposhnikovia divaricata. The sequence continues at coordinate 55,775,062 of CM071597.1, read as the reverse complement.
GGTAACGCATATCAGACCTGCGCCACAGCCTGTTTTGGCTGTAACGCATGTTGAACCTGCGCCACAGCCTGTGCTTGCTGTGTAACGCATGTCGAACCTGCGCCACAGGTTCTGTAAGGGTGAAACGCATCCTGAAGATGCGTTACTGGTGTGGAAGGCAGAAAATTTAATTTTTTTTGCAGATGCGCGCATAGTTTGTCAGGTTCTCAGGCTACAGCTGTTTTTTTTTTTCAGCGGGACCATAATAGTGGATTTAAATTATGTTTTTTAATTTTAATTCCGCTATTTAATTTTTTAATTATTGCTTTAAATAATTATTATGTGTGTTGTTAATTATGTGTGTAATTTTAATTGCATGTTTAACATAATTAGGACGACATGGACATTAATTTTATTTATTGCTTTAATTTTATGATGCATGCTGCTATGTTATGTGTTCTTTGTATTGTTATTTTTATAACATGTAGACCTCGAAAAAATAACATAGGGCGATGCATCTAGATAAAATTCCTCAATTTTAAATAAAAATTCTAAGTGGGTGAGGGAATTAATTAGGAATTAAATCCCATGGTCTCCATTATTATTTGTATGTAATTTAACACCGAGACGAATATAAATTATATACATGCCACCCATCGTGGCGTATGATTTATGGTGTCAGGTAGTGTTATGGATATTACTAGAACAAACTTCCTAAATTAATTACGAATATTGAAAGGTATACATGCCACCCATCGTGGCGTACCAAGTTTCATAGAATTCGATTAATTAGAAGGGTACCACTGATTGAATATAGATTTTCAATATTGAGAGAAAGGATGATTCTGTCTAGAAAGGGGTCTTAAGTGATGCCTCTTGACAATGCTCCCCCCGATCTGGGAATTATCCTATTATCGATTATTGATTTGAAATATTTAATGGTGGTATCCAGTCTTTTTATTAATTTAAGATTTAATAATGGTATACACTTAGCTATGAAAAATAATATATAGTCCACCCTAACGTGGCGTATTATTTAGTAATAGGACCGAAGTAATATTTAAACGAATTTAAGTGGTATATATGTCATCCATCGTGGCATACCAGATACTTATGGTGTTTAAATATTAGTGCATTAATTTTAATTAATTGTTAGAGGAAACCAATAGGATTTAAGATTTATGCAACTATCTGATTATGTGTTACATGTATGATTCTCAGGATTAGATCACTATGGGCTTTAATCCACTATTCACCATACTTAAGGATAACAAACTTACTGGACCGAACTATATTGAATGGAAACGAAATTTGGACATAGTGTTGACTGCTGAGGAGTACAAATTTTGCACTTATGAACCCAAGCCAGACCAGCCTGCTGAAGATGCTCCTGAAAGTGAGAAGGAGTATTATAAGCGGTGGATTAAGGCTGATGAGATGTCGCGATGTTACATTCTGGCAGCAATGTCGGGTGTTTTGCAGCATCAGCATCAGGCTATGCCCACTGCTTCAGATATGCTCTTTAATCTCAAGGAACTTTTTGGAGAACAGAATAGGGCTGCTAGGCAAGTAGCAATGAAGGCTTTAATGAACACTCAGATGGTTGAAGGAACACCTGTAAGGGATCATGTTCTCAGAATGATGTCTCATCTGAATGAGATGGAGATCCTTGGTGCTGATATTGATGGGGAAACCCAGATCGATATCATCCTTATGAGCTTGCCCAAAAGTTTTGAGCAGTTCCGCTTGAATTACACCATGAACAAAAGGATGTATAGTCTTGCGGAACTTCTGACAGAACTTCAGGCAGCTGAAGGACTCTTTAAGCAGAATGTTCAAGTGAATGTGGCCAAGAAAGCTTCTTCATCTAAGCCGAAAGGTAAGAAGAAGAAAAAGACTCAGACACAGAAAGCTGGAAAGATTGCTAATGCAGTGGGAGTTCAAGGTGGTGTGAAAAAGCCAAAGGGCAAGTGCTTCAGGTGCAAGCAGTCAGGTCACTGGAAACAGGATTGTCCTCTTCCTAAGAAGACAAACAATACTGGTATGTCTCTTTCTCTAGTTACAGAAACATATATAGCGGCTATATCTACGAGCACTTGGTGTGTAGATACAGGAGCCACTGACCATGTTTGTAACTCTATGCAGGGGTTCCAGCAATCCAGAATGCTTAGAGATGGCGAGATATATGTGTTCATGGGAGATGCTACGAAAGTAGCAGTAGTTGCAGTTGGAATAATTACATTGTCTTTTGGCGATGATAGGATTTTGGTTTTGAACAATTGTCTTTATGTACCTTCGTTTAGAAGGAATTTAATTTCGGTTTCTAAACTTGCCATGGATGGTTATAATGTTTGTTTGGATCGTAATGTTTCTATTATGATGAATAAACGAGTTATATGTTCTGGTACATTGCAAGACAATTCATATATTATTAATCCTATCCAACCAATGCTGCAACATAAGGAAACTAATAACATTCTTTCTAGCTCAAATAAAAGAAAGAAACCTTCTGAATTGAACCAAACATATCTTTGGCACTTAAGATTAGGTCATATTAACTTGAGGAGGATTCAAAGACTGGTAGTAGATGGGCCATTAGGCTCGTTGGCAGTGGAGCCATTTCCAGTTTGTGAATCCTGCTTGGAAGGTAAGATGACTAATAGGCCTTTTAAAGCAAAGGGGAATAGATCTAAAGAAGTGTTAGAATTGGTTCATACTGATTTATGTGGACCTATGAGTATCCAAGCAAGAGGAGGTTATGAGTATTTTGTCACTTTCATTGACGATTATTCTAGATATGGGTACATTTATTTGTTGCGCCGTAAGTCTGAGTGCTTTGAAAAATTCAAAGAGTACAAAGCAAGTGCGGAGAAGCGACATCTTGGAAAATGTATCAAGTCACTACGATCAGATCGTGGTGGCGAATACTTGCTTGGAGAATTTAGGGAATATTTATCAGAAAATGGGATTGCATCCCAGTTGTCTGCACCTGGCACACCTCAGCAGAATGGTGTAGCAGAGAGAAGGAATCGGACTCTTTTAGAGAGTGTTAGATCGATGATGAGTTATTCAGATTTACCCAAGTCGTTTTGGGGATATGCTATAGAAACAGCGGCTTACCTTCTGAACTTGGTACCTTCTAAGTCAGTTCCCAAGACTCCAATAGAATTGTGGACTGGTAGCAAACCAAGTCTAAGACATATTCGGATTTGGGGTTGTCCAGCACATGTGCTGAACAAGAACGCGACCAAGTTAGAATCTCGTACAGAAGTAAGGCTGTTTGTAGGCTATCCCATGGGAACGAAAGGTTATTCATTTTATAGTCCTAGGGATCGAGATATCATTGTTAGCACCAATGCTAGATTCTTAGAAGAAGACTATATAATGAAACACAAACCCATGAGTAGTATCGTTTTAGAGGAACTAGTGGGAGGGACAGATAATCCCCAAGTGCCAATAGTACAAGTAGATCAACCACAAGAAAATGCACAACCTGTCACTAATACCACACCGGTGCTTCGTCGTAGTGGGAGGGTTGTTCAACAACCTGACAGATTCATGTTTTTGGGAGAGTCCTCGGACTTGGTCTCTGGTGAACATGATGAGGATCCCAGGACATACGAACAAGCAATTCTAGATAAAGATGCAGATCTTTGGCAAAAGGCAATGGAATCTGAGATGGAATCTATGTATTCTAATCAAGTTTGGGAGCTCGTGGAACCACCCAAAGGTGTAAAACCCATTGGATGTATGTGGATCTACAAGAAGAAAAGAGGATCTGACAAAAAGGTGAAAGCCTGGAAAGCACGACTTGTTGCGAAAGGGTATACTCAGAAAGAAGGGATCGATTATGAGGAAACTTTTTCGCCGGTTGTTATGCTTAAGTCGATCCGGATTCTTTTATCTATAGCAGCTCATCTCGATTATGAGATTTGGCAAATGGATGTCAAGACAGCTTTCCTTAATGGAAGTCTTGAGGAAACCATCTATATGCAACAACCAAAAGGATTCATTAAGGAAGGCCAAGAGCATCTTGTTTGTAAGCTTAAGAGGTCTATTTATGGACTAAAACAAGCTTCTAGGGACTGGAATATTCGTTTTGATCAGGCAGTCCAGTCATATGGATTTGATCAAAGTCCAAGCGAATCATGTGTGTATAAGAGAAGTGAGGGTAATGCAGTGGTTTTTCTAGTACTGTATGTAGATGACATTTTACTCATTGGAAACAATGTTAAGATGTTGTCATCAATAAAGGCATGGTTGTTCAAACAATTTGAAATGAAGGACTTAGGTGAAGCGGCATACATCCTTGGGATCAAAGTAATAAGGGATCGCAAGAAAAGGATGTTGGCTTTATCTCAAGAGCCCTACATTGATGAAGTATTAGCTCGTTTTAACATGCAGAACTCTAAGAAAGGTTTTCTACCTTTTAAGCATGGAGTGGCTCTATCCAAGGAGCAGTGTCCTTCGACACCTAAGGATATAGAGAGCATGAAAGCAGTTCCTTATGCTTCGGCATGTGGAAGCTTAATGTATGCTATGTTATGTACGAGGCCTGACATCTGCTTTGCTGTAGGCATGGTTAGTAGATATCAGTCGAACCCAGGTCAGGAACATTGGAGTGCAGTAAAAACTATACTCAAGTACCTGAGAAGGACTAAGGAGTATATGTTAATTTACAAGGCCTCAGATCTATTTCCTTTGGGATATACTGATTCAGATTTCCAATCAGATAGGGATAAGAGGAAATCTACCTCGGGATATGTTTTTACTTTGGGAGGTGGAGCTGTTATATGGAGGAGTGTAAAGCAGAAATGCATTGCAGACTCTACCATGGAAGCCGAGTACGTGGCGGCCTCTGAGGCTGCAAAGGAGGCTGTATGGTTCAGGAACTTCCTTTTGGACTTGGATGTGGTACCTAATTTGCCTAGGAGCTTCACAGTGTATTGTGATAACACTGGTGCTGTGGCAAATTCGAAGGAACCGCGAGATCACAAGGCAGCTAAACATATTGAACGTAAGTATCATCTCATACGAGGAATCGTAAAGCGAGGAGATATAGTTGTGGCTCACATATCATCAGAAGACAACCGGGCAGATCCTTTCACAAAGAGTTTGCCAGCCAAGGTTTTTGACAGGCATGTGGAAGCGATAGGAGTCAGATGGATGGACACATAGTTTTCTGTGTAATAGTGGATTAAATAAACACTGATATACTCATAGAATATTTTGAGTATAAGTGGGAGATTGTTGGTGTATACTGAAAATATTTATTTGAAGTATTTACATTTATTTCTGGCCGGTTTAATTGAGAATCATTTAAATGTTTACATGTTGTCTAAATATTATATATTGTGAATAATCTAGTATCAAATGGGATACAGAATATTAGATTATTAAATACGGTTTATATAATATAATAAGGTTCACAGCACAGGTGGAGTTAGACAATCCACTGGAATGGCTGTAGTATTATTTAGATTAGTTTATATTGACTAATAAATAATACTAGTATACTTTGTGTATATTGAACAGGATCAAATTTAGAATTGTTCCCTTATACTGATTAAGAAGGTGAACTAAGATTCTATGTTATTATTAATGCTTAGGTTCTTAATCCGGAAATAATAATTGACACGTATATGTTATTTACATGCTTTGATTTATATATGAAATAATTCTTTTGATTTATTTCATTATATTTTGGGTGATGAAATAATATATATGGTGGGATATTATTTATTGAAGGAATCCATGTCCTGATAATATTCGGGTTAATGATGTCCCCTTGAAAGCTCAAAAAGATTTAATTATGTGAAACCCTGCAGGTGGATTTATTCCGGCATAATTAAATAAAGGTTGAGTGGATAATCAAGGATAAAAGATATTAATTAAATGAATTATCAGTAATTTGTTTAATTAATGGACATGCGATATTTTAAACATGGGGAATTTAATAAGCAAATAATATTGGAACCGAATTAATTAATTAAATTACGGTATTAGGAAAGGTAGTGCAAATATTAATTCTTTAGTGGATTGAATTAATATTTAATTACATTGGGCTAGGCTCGAGATGTAATTAGAAGGCCCAACCTAATTGTCCATGATCCCTATTGTAGCCTATATATATTCCTATTCTCTTCTTGCTGGGGGCTGGTCGGAAAAATTTTGTAGCCACCCAGGAGCAAGAAGAGAGGTTAACTTGAGAAGACGAAGGCCACACTTCGCTCAAGGGAATTTGGGAATACAATAGAAGAGCGTGGAATCAACCGTTAACAAGGTGATTTTTCTATTCGTACTCGTTAATTTATTGTATCGAAATTCGCAGTGCCAAGATCTGATTGTCCCAACAATGGGCTCACCAGGGACCTTTGCGTGCAGATACAAACCATGGACACATGACGGGCTGTCCAAAACCTTGACACACAGCCTTGATCCTAATTGTCACTCTTATAAAACTTGCATACTATCTTATTTGATACGCAATATTTTCTGAGATGTTTTTGAAAAGCAATCTTATCCGAAAACTGTAAACCCACTTCAATTTTATTAGCCACACCCTGTTCATCATTTTCTGGTTCAGAAAATAACCCAGGATCCACTAATTCAGCCGCAAAAAATTCATCAAAATCATTATCAGTCAACAATGGCCCGACATTAACATTGCTTTATGGAATATTAGAAAAATTCTCCGTTGGCACATTATCATCGGCTATAACTTTTTGATTTGTTAAAATAGGAACAGTACGTTCATCTTCTTCCTCATTATCCTCATCGAAACTTCTATTTTTCATGCTAAAATGATAAAGAAACTCATCCCAGTCTCTATCATCTTCATCCTCACTTTACATGAGTGGTTGGCTCCATGGTTGATCTTCAGGATGACAATCATCTTCTCCAAAATTCTCAAGATGTATAATTGGTTCTTTAATCACACTGAATGCATCTTCAACATTATTAACTTTTTTAGAGACCAAGTTCTAGAAATTCGGACCCAGGCATCAACATTATTAGCTTCAGTAGGATGTCTAGCCTCTTCAACATCACTATCAAAATTCAGTACCATTCTTGAAACATTTTCCCTCATTTTGTTAGCTCTTTCAATCAATCGTGGACTTTTTCTGGGTGTGTATGTTGACGAGGATGATTGGTTCTTTTTAGGTGTTGCATACCTAATTTGTGGATTACAAACCGTTGAAGTTGATATAATCTCTTGCATCTTCTCCTTCTCTATAATTCTGAGAGAACACGTTATTTTTCTGAGAGAGTAAAAGAAATAAAGGGCGGGAGTTAACACAACTGACTGCCGGGTGATTGTACGTGATCTCAACAAACCTAATTTTTAATCTCCTGCCTTATCTGTAGTGGGCATTTTAGTACAAATATTTTTATTTACAACTTAATTATATCTATATACGTTAGAAATTAACCATAGGACATAATTATAATATTTGAATAAAAAAGGACATATTGATAAAGTACATCATTAAGTTGGGATATATTATACAAATTCTCTTAAATCAAACTCATAAAAAAAATTACTACTCTACAACTAGGGATGGGCATCGGGGCAATTCGAGGTCGGGAAGTGCTATCCCCGCCTCCGATCCCCGAATTCAAACCCGATCCCCGTCCCCGGCCCGATCCCAAACGGGTAACGGGGATCCCCGCGGAGAATCGGGGAATTTTTTTAAACAAAAAATAATATTAAATAATTTTAAACACTAATTAGTAAGGTTTGAAATAATTTTTTCTTGCGATATATAGCGAAATTAGCATCTATAACTAAATTTTATGTTAATTTACAACGTCTTTTCATCACCATTAATCTAATAATAAATATACCTTAAGCTTCACATGCATATATGTTAACTCTTAAAATTTAATTTTGAAATCTAAAAATTACCTGCTTTCAGTAGCTCATGTGCACTAAATTAAGATAATAAAATATTACTTAAAGAAACAATTTTAAATAACATGGAAATGAAGTTATTTAACTACTATAAAGACAAACATGTAAGATTAAAACATTTTCTTTCCAATATAAAGTATTGGAAATTCGTATATATTAATATATTATTATTAATATATATAATTACTTATAATGTGGTGAAATCGAGTCGGGAATTGAAAATCGGGCCGAGTGGAAAAAATCGGGGCGAGGTCGGGAATCGGGCCGGGGAGACATAGAATCCCGGCCCGTACCCGAAAAAATCTCCGAATCCCCATCCCGTTTGATGCGGGAATCGGATCGGGATCGGGCAAGCCGAGATCAATGCCCATCCCTATTTACATAAAACGGAACAATTGTTTCAATAGGCCCAACCCAAAACAAGTGAAAGATGGAGTATGTTGAACCGGCCCATACAAGACCTAATCCCCCACATTGACTCTGTTGGTTCATTTTTGTTTGTCCATAAATCTTTGTAAAACCCTGCAGCCGAGGACTTTTAAGTCGGTGGCGTTAAATCCCCCTTTTTAGAAATTAAATGGCGATGACGGCGATAAGAGCGGCGGCGACGGGGAGAATGACGTCACAAGGAGGGCTGAGAGGCATGCTCTATTCAACTTTTACATCAGGCTTACCATTTGCTCCACCCCAAGTTAATCAAGCCAATAAAGAGCCTCCTGCTGATCCTTCCCCTAATCTCTTTGTTTCTGGTACTTACATCTCTCCCCCCCCCCCTCTCTGTCTCTTTCATTTCGTGGTATGGAACTTGATTTAATCTGTTTTGTTTTGCTGTATATTATGAATATTGTTAATTGTGTTTAGTTTGTTAGATTTTCTGGATTCTGGTCTTGAAAATTTTTTTATTAAGGAAACTTTTGTTATTATGTTGGGCTCTGTTTACTATTTTGTTTTGGAATATGTTTATTGTTTTTGAATATTATTGTTGTGTATAGATTTCCTGGATATTAGTATATGTTACTGGTGAAATAGTTCTACTATCGTTATTGTATTCATTTCGACTTTCACTTTTTTAATTTTAGAGAGTTTCTGCGGGTATGTATTAGTTCCTTGCTGTGTGTGTGTGTGTGAGTGAGAGAGAGAGAGAGAGATTTAATTCATTGAAATCAATTGTGATGGTCATAATGAGAGAGTGAAATTATAAATGTGGTTTAATCGGGTGAGGTTTACATATAATAAGATAAGAGCATTACTTGTAAGCCAGAACATAAATCCCCCTCCCTTTCATTTTGTGGAGAGAGAGAGAGAGAGAGGGAGAGAGAGATTTAATTCATTGAAACCAATTGTGATGGTCATAATGAGAGAGCGAAATTATAAATGTGGTTTAATCGGGTGAGGTTTACATATAATAAGATAAGAGCATTACTTGTAAGCCAGATGTATTAGTTCCTTGCTGTGAGTGAGTGAGTGAGTGAGAGAGAGAGAGAGAGAGAGAGAGAGAGAGATTTAATTCATTGAAATCAGTTGTGATGGTCATAGTGAGAGAGTGAAATTATAAATGTGGTTTAATCGGGTGAGGTTTACATATAATAAGATAAGAGCATTACTTGTAAGCCAGAATATAAATCACCCTCCCTTTCATTTTGTGTCAGGAGAGAGAGAGAGAGAGATTTAATTCATTGAAATCAATTGTGATGGTCATAATGAGAGAGTGAAATCATAAATGTGGTTTAATCGGGTGAGGTTTACATATAATAAGATAAGAGCATTACTTGTAAGCCAGATGTATTAGTTCCTTGCTGTGTGTGTGTGATGTTAGGAATCTGCCCGATTGCCGGCGAATGCGGAAGCGATTTTGTAAATATGTGTGCTTAGATCCCACAAATATACGAGATAGTAATGAAGCAACAAACCAACAATACAGTAAAAGAGACAAGAGATTTAACGTGGTTCGGCCCAGCCTACATCCACAAGAGCAACAACTTCACATTAGAAAAAAGAGATTACAATATCCGGGTATCCGGTCCCTGAATTTCATACAAAAATTCAGCCCTACAATACCTATTATGTATATTCTCAACTCACTGAAGTGTTTATCTCAAAACCTCCCCATTATCACTATTTCCCGACAACCTTTCCTTCTCTCCCTCTCCCAACCGGGACAGTGCCACACAACCTGATAGAAAGACCCCTGCAGCGGGACCACCTCCGATGGCTGCAGTCAGACCCAAGTACCCTAAGGAATAGTTTAGGCACGAGGACCTTCTATCCCGACACTTACTGAAAGCGGGCTAAACCGGCTTCCCTACTAGACGGACTATCTAGCAGCTATAGAGAGAGAGAGAGAGAGAGAGAGAAGAGAGAATTTTGGTGTATTTGATAATGGAGGAGAGGAGTATTTATAGAAGAGAAGATGTAGTAGGTGGGGGGTTGGTGGAGTTTGGTTGGTGAAGATTTGGTGGAAGTTTAGCAAAGAATTAAGCAAGAATTAGGCTGCCTAACAATCTCCCCCTCTTTCCAAACTCACAGCTCTTCACTTGCACTCCATACCTGCGCCCTGTTGGCACAACTCCAACTTTTTCCTCGATCCGTATCATTCCTACGACAAAACTCCCCCCAGTCCAAGACTCCAAACTATACCCTAGTTTGCACATTCATTCTCGAATGCCCACTTGCTATACGCACAAGTGTACCATTGACCTCTATTTGTCCAACTACATACATGTGGAGCAATCTGTTGTATACACACATACTCACTTGATTCTCGTCGGCCAATCCCATATGTAGTCCATCACACACGCAAGTGTGACCATCGATCTTTCATTTACTCCCCAACTGCATATCAAACAAGTCAATCTGTTGCATGGTTCACTGCTCACTTGATTCGTGTTGATCGATGCCCATATGCAGCTGCAACATACCAACTACTCGATGTCGTGGAAGCCCTTCGACCAAGCATCCATCCCAGCAGTCTTTGCACCATCGTCTAGACTGGAAGGCAATACAAACGCAGCAGTATCCTTCAAGTCACTCTTCCCTCGTGCACGAGATAACCAGATTTTCGAAGTTCTAGTACGTTCTGGCCACGTACTAATCAGACGATATATTCTCCCACGTAGCTCTCCCTTCATCCGAACCACACGGCCTCTTTTGATATTCATAGCTCCCCCTACTACAGAGCATCTGTAGCCTTCTGAAGCTAACCGACCGATAAATATTAGATTCTTCCTCAGCTTAGGCACATATCTTACCCCGTTCAAGCTGCGAACTATTTCATCGAACATTTTGATTTTCACAATTCCAATCCCCTTGATCTCACAAGTAGATCCATCAGCCAAAGAAACTGTTTCATTCTTTGTATCTTGGAATTTGTCAAAATGCCCCCTCTCGGAACATACATGGTAAGATGACCCTGAGTCTAATATCAATTCTCCTGGAGAACTAGTGCCTCGATTGAAGATGGTGCAAACATCTTCACAATCGAGAGTAACCACAGCCAATGATGCATCTGGATCCTTCTTATTAACCGGACAATTCGGCCTAATATGACCCCACTCCTTGCAACCAAAGCACTGCATGCCCTTTTCACTGTATCTGGATTTACCCCTGCTATTGGTAGATCCTCTCACAGCACCCCTTCCTCTATTATTTTGACTACGCAAAGCCAAAACTGTCATTCCGTCCCTGTCCTGGTTCTTCCTTCCAGCATTTGACAAAAGTGCTGACTAAACCTCCTCCATTTTTAACGTGTCCTTTCCGTACAAAATGGTTGTGACCAAATGATCGAATGACTCCGGAAGCGAAGTAAGAAGAATAAGGGCCTTATCTTCTTCCTCCAATTTTACATCAACCTTTTCAAGTTGATCAACAATACCATCAAACACATTCATGTGCTCAATAACATTGCCTTGAGCTGCCATCTTCAGCTTGTATAACTCGCGCTTCAGATTTAACTTTGTAGTCAAGTTCTTCTCGAGATACAATGTCTCCAACTTTGACCATAATTCCTTCGGTGTGCTTTCGTCAACAACATTATTGATAATGTTATCAGCAATGCATAGTCTGATGGTACTCATGCATTGCGACTCAACATCCTCCCAATCTTCATCGCTCATCTTTGTTGGCTTTCCCTCCTTCCCCTTCAAAGCCCTTGCTAGCTTCTGTTGGGTTAGGATATCCTTTACCCTTCTCTGCCAAAGAGTAAAACTTCCTTTACCATCCTATGGAGTCACCTTGAATCCTCTAATACTTGCCATGATCTCCGTTTGCACACACAAACCAATCCAAACAATTAAATCAATTGGCCAGGTAAGTGTAAGAAACAATGGGAGCACTTCCGTCAAAACGGCGCCTTATTAGACAACCACTTTTCTTAACGACTTTCCTTCGGCACCAATAATTTAGACACAACTAGCTCTGATGCCAACTATTAGGAATCTGCCCGATTGCCGGCGAATGCGGAAGCGATTTGGTAAATATGTGTGCTTAGATCCCACAAATATACGTGATAGTAATGAAGCAACAAACCAACAATACAGTAAAAGAGACAAGAGATTTAACGTGGTTCGGCCCAGCCTACATCCACAAGAGCAACAACTTCACACTAGATAAAAGAGATTACAATATCCGGGTATCCGGCCCCTGAATTTCATACAAAAATTCAGCCCTACAATACCTATTATGTATATTCCCAACTCACTGAAGTGTTTATCTCAAAACCTACCCCTATCACTGTTTCCCGACAACCTTTCCTTCTCTCCCTCTCCCAACCCGGACAGTACCACACAACCTGATAGAAAGACCCCTGCAGCGGGACCACCTCCGATGGCTGCAGTCAGACCCAAGTACCCTAAGGAATAGTTTAGGCACGAGGACCTTCTATCCCGACACTTCCTGAAAGCGGGCTAAACCGGCTTCCCTACTAGACGGACTATCTAGCAACTATAGAGAGAGAGAGAAGAGAGAATTTTGGTGTATTTGATAATGAAGGAGGAGAGGAGTATTTATAGAAGAGAAGATGTAGTAGGTGGGGGGTTGGTGGAGTTTGGTTGGTGAAGATTTGGTAGAAGTTTGGCAAGCAAGAATTAGGCTGCCTAACATGAGAGAGAGAGAGAGAGAGAGAGAGAGAGAGAGAGAGAGAGAGAGAGAGAGAGAGAGAGAGAGAGATTTAATTCATTGAAATCAATTGTGATGGTCATAATGAGAGTGAAATTATAAATGTGGTTTAATCAGGTGAGGTTTACATATAATAAGATAAGAGCATTACTTGTAAGCCAGAACATAAATCACCCTCCCTTTCATTTTGTGTCAGGATGGATCATCATTGGAAATGATATTAGTTGCATATTATTTACTTGCTAGCCTGCTCTGCTTATGCTTACAAATAAAAGATCATGCAACAAATGGAATTCATATCAAGACCCGCTTTAGTCATTTATTTGTTCATCTCAACTGCAATCAAGGTATCTGTATATTGAAATTTGATACCACCCCTAATGCAACCAAGATGACTGCTTGTCTTTGCAAGAAAAAGAATATTCACACTTCCTTTTTATCGGTGTGTGCTGCTGCCAGCAGCATCATATGAATGATCTGGACACCAAGTAGAGAAGCATTAGAAAGCAGGTTTCTTAGGCATAAACAATTCTCCTTCACTACCAAGCATCAAACAACCGAAGATGTGTTTGGCCTATCTTCCGGAAATTGTTGCACATGTAATAAATCAATATGAAATTATGAATTGATCGTAACACTTTTGGCATATAATGTGAGTCCATGGTTGTATGTTTGTGGATTATTATACTGGACCTGTTTTCTTTATGTAGTTATTATTTACAAGTCAAGTTTTAGTATGCTGTTCAAAGATTTATTCGATGCCTGTGCAGTATCAATGAAAATGTGACACAACCTACATGTCCAAGTAGATTATGACGTGGTCTCTATTATTGGATCCTCTGCGTCTACTTCCACTTAGAATTTCCAGTACTAAATCACTGAAGCTAAACACTTCTGACTTTAGAAAAAACTGTCTACTGCATACTCAGGAGACCACTGCATCATAATTTTGCATTAAGAAATTCGCATCATAAGTTTTTTATAAAGAAATTCACTTCAAAATGCAAAACTATATATATACATATATATAGAGGGGGAACAAGGGAAAATATATTTATTTTATTACTATGTGTTGTTGACAACTCTGTTTCTGCTTGCCACAATCTTAGTTTCCCTAATACTTTTAGCCAGTCTAAAGTATGAAATTTTGGTTCATGTGTTTGTCTAGCAATATATTGCCTGCTTTAAGATCTTGGTAGATAATTCTTAGCATGGAATCTGACGAAGATAAAGAAGGGCACTAGCAATCCCAACTATAATGTGGAAACGTCGAGGCCAGTCAAGTAGTTTCCTCTTGCCTCATCTGTTAGAGCAAGTCCAATGCAATGCTATACTTGGTTTTATTGCTATATTATAGCACCAAATGGGAAAAAAAAAAAAAAAACTCCAAAGGGGTTTCATATTTGAATGCAAAATATGCATATATGCATCCTTGTTTCTATATATGAAACCAAGTATGGATCCATCCATCTTTGCCAAATCATCCATAACTAAAAATGGAGGAGAGAAGTTAAAACAATTATTGCATTGGACGTCGTGAAATACCAAAAGTATGTTGAATTAGGTAAAAGTTAAAAACTATGTTACTCGGACTCGGCTATAAGTGTCCGACATGGGTACGTGTCCAAGTATCAGACTCGGCAACATTTTGAAAAATGTACATGTTTTTTGCTTAAAATAAGTGTATAAGTCCGAGTGTCGAGTGTCCAACACCGGTACTCAAGGTGAAATGAAGAGTCCGAGTAACATAGGTTAAAAGAGTTATGTAAATTTGAAACTAGTTATGAAACTAGCATTGGAGTGCAACTTTTATTATAGCATCAATAATCATTTTTTGATGCTATATTATAACGTGTAAAGTTCTATGGAGACCACCATTTTATCGGAGACCTTGGAGACCATCCATGTTTTGCAAATAAAATATTGCAAAATGTATTATTTTATAAAGAATGTTCAATGAAAATCACTATTTCATTGAAATTCTGGAGGATCTTGTATGTTCTACATGCAGAACATACATTTTGTGCTTGCAAAACGTACCTGATTTTCAAGATTTTTAATGAAATAGTGATCTTCACGTAACACGCTTTGAAAAATAATAAATTTTTCAATATTTTAAATGCAGAACGTATATGATCTCCAAGGTCTCCGATAAAATGGTGGTCTCCATAGAACTTTATACATTTAACAATAGCTATAGTTATGTTGCATTTAGCATTGGACTTGCTCTTAAATGTTATAATATAGGATTGTGGATTAATCTACTTTGGATGCAGTGAAATAAGGTAATAAAGCTTCAAAATGCAGTAAAATGAGGTAATAAAGCTAAAAAAGATGATAATTCCAAACCAAATATGTGCCAGTCCAGGCTTTTGTAGGGCACGTATTCATAAAGTAAAATCTGTCTGTCTCTTGAATACAATATCCAAGAACTCAAGAAGCCTCATAAGATTCTGATGCTGAAGTTTAGCTATGCATTTTACTTCGTTCATGAACTTGTTGATTCCTTGCTTGGAAGTTTCTGATCGGCGCTTCACTGCTAGTTTTGCAATACTCCGTCAAATGCCATATGTAAATTGTTTAGATTGTTATTTCAATTTATCGTAAGATTGATTTTCTTTACGCTGGGTTGCTAATGATACAATTCATCATTTGTACATTAAAAGTTCTTTAATCATGATCAATACGAAATCTCAATATTTTTGACCTTTAATAGATCATCTACTTAAGCAAGCGAGAGGACTAAGCAAATTGATATCTTTCTTTACAGGACTAAGCAAACGTACGACTACAGAAGGACTTCATGCTGCCTTTGCAAAGTTCGGTGAAGTAGTTCACGGTATAGTTGTTAATGTTTTAAAAAGTAGTGGCTTTAACTGAATACATTAACTTGAAGCAATTTAAGCACCATGGTCTGCCTCTTGCAGCCAGAGTAGTGACTGATCGAAATTCAGGATATTCAAAGGGATTTGGTTTTGTGAGATATGCTACTGTTGAAGATGCTGAAGCGGGTATAAAAGGCATGGATGGCCAGGTTAGCTAACGTAACCAACAAAATCTTGATGAAGACTATCAATTATTACAAAAAAAATTCTGTACGTTACGAACAGATGTTATCTTAGTGACGATATAATATGTCTGTATATATACAGTTATTAGGAGATCATTAATAGTTTTTGTTGAGTAGAAGTAATATTAGACATCAACTGGATGAATGGTGAAGATTAAAGGATTATAAGAAAAGTCTTAGGTTTTAATTCATCTCGCTACTATATATAATACCCCATGCTACCTGGACTTGGCTGCGGGTGAGGATTTTTCCATATTGATACAGAATGGGACACTGGTGCTGGGAAATGGCATTCACTCTTAGCATTTTACATTTTTTAGAATCGTAATTCATGGTATAGGGTTTAAGAAGATATCTTTTAATGAATTAGATGCACTTGTTTACTTAATTATATATGAAAAATACATTGTATAAACTTAAAATGATAAGATAGATTCAAGTTGTCCAAGACCTTGCTCCCTCTCTTAAAAAGCTTCAGATTCTTCGGGTTTTATTCTGAACTAGATAGGTGGAAGGTAAAGTGCCCAGCTCTAGGATCGGACTCTGATACCATACCCAACACCATGTCGTTCATATTAATACGGGTATGATGACTGAATCGAAGAGTCTGGGTCGTGTAACATTTTTGTATGTATTTATAGTTTGCAAGTGTTCATTGAATCTTACACCTACTATGCTAGTATGCTCCCAGCTTGCTTCTATCACCTGATTACCGAATTAAAACTGTTAACTGTATGATGATATATTGATAAACCTATGCAACAATTAACTAGTAACTTTGAGGGCTGACAATCACTCCGATTGCATAAAATCGATAATTTCAAGACGTGACTAAGGTTTCATCCGTTGTATGCTTTTAATTACCAAAATAAATGATAAATGTTGTTGATTTCTTTGCCAAAGCTTTTTCATGATCTTTGTTTTACTGTTTTGCAGTTTCTTGATGGTTGGGTTATATTTGCTGAGTATGCTAGGCCAAGACCAGTCCCTGGCCAGGCTGACAGCACATTTGCGGGCCGCCAGTGATCGAATATCAGGGATTTAGCTTTACTTTGGCCAAGTATCGCATGTTTTTTAAAAGAGCTTATGCTATAGTTAACTATTATCAACTCTTGCCGACTATTATTATTTTCTTCTCTTTATTTTTTCTTTTTCCTTTTGGATACTAGAAAAGAAAGAGAGGAAACCATTTATGGTGCACCTTAAAGTCAAAAATCTAGTACATGTACTGAGAGCCTTTTGCAATTAATTGTTTAGTAGGATATTTATTTAGACAATATCCTGGTTCAACATGGTACTTAATGAAATGTATTTTGCAGACGAATGCTTGGATTACTATTATACGGTAAAACCTTTCTAAAATAATATTCGATTAATTTTTAATTTTTAAATCAATAATTTTTTTCGATTCCAATTCAAAATATGACAATTTTGATAAGATAATAAAATAATAATTTTTTTGGAAAATCTTGTATAAATTTATGATCCCAACAATAATATAAATTAATAATTTCTTCATAATCAAAAAAACATATGTATTATATTTTTGTAAAATATGATTCTAGCATTTTTTAAAATTTGAATTTATTGTTTTAATGTTTGAAAAATAATAGGGAACGAAACAAAAGTTTCCAAAAACTTTCCCAAATGTTATATGTTTGATTTTAATTGGTTGTGAAAATAATAATGAGATGGACCCCCTATGTATTCATATCAGTCACCCATTAAAACATTATTTAAGAGATTTTTTTGGTACCCTAGCATTGTTCTTAATGTTTTGAGTGCTTGCAACTGATTTCAAAAATGTTGTATTGTCTTTTGATATTATCTAAATATACTGATATACATGAATTTTTACTTTCGTACATAAGGAATTTATAAATATTGTATATTGAATTAATTATAAAATATAAATCGTACCATTCATTCTATTTAAATTTATATGAATAAAGTTAATTTTGTTTGATGTCGAAAATTCTCTATATAAATTAATAATTATTAATGTATTAATTAATTAATATTTTTTTAAATTAATACAATTCTACGATCCTGACTATATTAATTTATAAAGGTTTTACTGTAATTGTATTGCGATTAAGATATTATGAACCGTTGGTTCATTTTTGGATATAGTTGTTAGAGCAAGTCGAATGCAATGCTATCCTTGGTGCTATGCTATATTATAGTACCAAGTGCTAAAAAATTCATCTCCAGAGGGATGCTATAGTTGGATGCATCCTTAATGCTATTGCTATATTATGCATCTTTGGTGTTAAATTTGAAACCAATAATGCATTTATGCATCCATGCCACATCATCATTTAACTAGAATTAGATGAGTTTGTTGAGAATATTCAATAGAAGTTAAAAGAGTCAGCTAAAAGTTAAAAGAATTGTTAAATTTGAACCTAGTTATAGAATTAGCTTTGGAGGGTGAGTTTTATTTTAGCACCAAAATTCACTTTTTGGTTCTATATTATAGCAATAGCAATAACAATTTAACATCTAGCATTGGACTTGCTCTTACATCTTAATATCTATGATGCGATAATAATTTGAATTGTGAATTTTTATTTGTATTTTGTTTACTAAAAAATTCTCGGAAATTGTTTGCATATCAGTTGTAATTTTTTTTAAAGGTTGTAACATTTGAAACCCCATTTACAACCGATTTTCAAGCATTGCAATCTCATTTTTAATTTCAGATAGTATTTTTGAAAATATCTTCAAAAAGTTAAGTATTTTTTTAAATATCCCTATTCAATATCAAATAATGTAGTTTCTATAACTAGACTTGGATTTGATTGGGAAGTTAGTGATTGCTTGGTAGACTTTAATGTACCCTGGAAAACACGTTTCTTTAGCACAAATTGTACTTCATGATTCATGAAGATACTATGAGTCATACAAAATTTGAAATTATATTTTGAACGATGGAAATTCATAAGCACTACCTGTCGGCTTTCAGTACACTGAATAATATAGATCATACAAAATGTGATCTGACTCTTAAGTTGTGTTGTAGCAGACATACTTGGCCACAGTCACACTAAGATGAATGTTGCAAATATATCCTATCCACATGATAGATGTACCAGCTGTCCAGAAAGTTCAAGCAAATACAATGCAAATCTTGTACATAACTCTAACAATTAATAGCACCGAAACCGAAAGCAACATCGTAAATCACTGTTGATTTTTTCATACATTGGAGTTATATTTATAGCAGGTGATACTGACAAAGTACACTAGTTCTATGTCATCAGTTGGCGAAATGCAACGAACAATGTGCCTTTTGAGTCGTGGCAGAAACTGTTGTTATTATGTGTATAGAGTTTATGTATATATTTCAGTATATGGGTTGTGGAACAGAATAAGGAAACAAGAGGCTTAAATTTCTGTTATATTATTGATCAATCTTTACCTCCTTATATAATAGGAGAATATTAACCAAATACATGAATGATAATAATAGATACATGATCAGATACATCTCCTTGATTCTATGAACCATATTTAATGTACTCTTCAAACTTCTATGAGATTAGTTTATCCAACATATTCCTCCCTTAAACTAATTCCTTTCGATCCTTCATTCCCATCATCCTTTTGTAAGTATCTAGTAGAGCTTTTGACATTGGTTTAGTGAGCACATCTGCGACCTGGTCACGACTAGCAACATGACTTAAATTCACATTCTTCTCCTTTACATGCTCCCGGATAAAATGAAAACGAACATCTATGTGTTTGCTCCTTTCATGATGTACTGGATTCTTGGCAAGCTCAATTGCAGACTTGTTATCAATGCAAACTTCAGTTGATCTCTGTTGTGGAATTCTCAATTCACTAAGTAACCTTCTTAACCAAATAGCATGACAAACACAGTGAGAGGCTGCCACATATTCTGCTTCACAGGTTGATAATGCCACTATCGGCTGCTTCTTAGAATACCATGTAAATGCAGTGTCTCCCATAAAAAACAAGTAACCAGATGTGCTTTTTCGTTCATCCACATCTCCACACCAATCACTATCAGAATATCCCAGCAATTTGTAGTCTTCAGTTCTGGAATAAAACAATCCCAGTGACTTTGTTCCTTGAATATATCTCAGAATTCTTTTTATTGCCTTCCTTTTGGATCCTCCATGAATCTACTTACAATCCCAACACTATAAGCAATGTCAGGTCTTGTGCAAGTAAGATACCTCAAGCTTCCAACCAAACTCTGATATAAATTTGCTTCTACTGACTTTCCTCCCTCAAATTTAGAGAGTTTGACGCCCTGTTCCATCGGAGTTGCTACTGGATTGCAGTGCTCCATCCTGAATTTCTTCAAAATATTGTTTGCATATGCTTCTTGAGATATAAAAATTCCTGATTTCTCTTGCTTCACTTCAATGCCAAGAAAAAATCTCATCAAACCCAAATCTGTCATCTCGAACTCTTGAGTCATCTCCTTCTTAAATTCCTTAATCATCTCTTCATTGTTGCCCATAAAAATAAGATCATCAACATAAAGTGCAACAAACAGTAATTTACCTTGTTTTTCTTTGACATAGAGAGCAGCCTCATAAGGACATTGAACAAATCCATTCTTCTTAAAGTAGGCATCAATTCGAGTGTTCCAAGCTCGTGGCGCCTGTTTTAAACCATACAATTCCTTGTATAATTTTAACACCATTCCTTCTTTCCCTGATTTTTCATATCCAGGTGGTTGGTTTACATACACCACTTCTTCGAGCAATCCATTTAAGAACGCAGATTTCACGTCCATCTGGTAAATAGGCCATTTGTTTTGAGCTGCTTGAGAAATTAATAGTCTAATTGTTTCCATCCTTGCAACAGGTGCGAAAACCTCATCATAGTCTATTCCAGCCTTCTGTCGATAGCCCTTTGCTACCAACCTCGCCTTATATCTTTCCACTTCTCCTTGAGAATTCAGTTTCTTCTTATAAACCCATTTAACATCGATGGGTTTACATCCTTCTGGAGGTTCCACCAGTTCCCAAGTTTTGTTCTTTTCAATAGCTTTGATTTCATCATCCATTGCAGCTTTCCACTTTTTGTCTTTCACTGCTTCTCCAAAATCTATGCTTTCTGCATCAGCCACCAAACATACTAGGTGTACTTCACCATGTTCATATATATCTTGTAAACTTCGAGTTCTAGGATTCATAGGCTCATCCTCATCTGATTCTTCATTTTCAGCATCAGAGTTTGTTGCTGAAATCTTAGAAATCTGAATATTATCTTCTGTTTTTTCTTTTTTATGTGCTTTGTTCCAACTCCATGCATCATCTTCTTGTATCTTTACATCTCGGCTTACAACAACCTTCATAGCAACTGGATCAAGTAGTCTGTAGGCTTTTGTTTTCTCATCATAGCCAATAAAAATATATTTCTTGCTCTTATCATCCAACTTTGTTCTCCTTTGATCAGGAACATGTGAATATGCCACACTTCCAAAAACTTTCAAGTGTGAAACAGTAGGCTTCTTTCCACTCCATAATTCTTGAGGTGTTTCATCCCCCAAGTTTGAATGTGGACATCGATTCTGAATATAAACTGCACATTGCATTGCTTCCGCCCAGAATTCTTTTGGTAATTCCTTGCTCTTTAACATTGATCGAACCATGTCTAAGATTGTTCGATTTTTCCGTTCAGCCACGCCATTCTGCTGTGGTGAATAGGGGGCTGTTAAGAACCTTCTAATGCCATGTTCTTCACAGTATTCCGTAAAAGCCTTTGATGTATATTCTCCACCTCTATCAGAACGCAATCCCTTGATATGCATTCCTGTCTTCTTTTCTACCAGCACTTTGAACTTCTTGAAAACTTTTAATGCCTCAGATTTTTCATTTAAGAAATAAACCCATGTTCTTCGAGAATAATCATCAATGAAAGTGATGAAATACCTTTTGGAACCATATGATCCAGGTGTGATAGGACCACATATATCTGTATGCACCAACTCGAGAGGCTTTGAAGCACTATAAGTTGCCTTTTTCTGGAATGAACTCCTTGTTTGTTTTGCCAGCACACATTCTTCACAAAAACTGCCTGTATGATCCATGCTTGGTATTCCATGAACCATCCCATTGTTTGCCAACTCCTTCAGACCACCATAGTGTAAGTGTCCAAGTCTTTTGTGCCATAAAGTCGCTTTATCCTCTGACTTTGCTTGTAAGCATTTCTCATGTATGTTCTTCAGATTCAACTTGAATATTCGATTTTGAGACATTTCAGTTTTAGCAATTGTCCTGCCATTTTTGTCCTTTAATATCATGACTTTGTCACCCATAAAAATTGAGTAACCTTTTTCGAGTAGCTGTCCAAGACTCAGAATATTATTCTTCATGTCAGGAACATAGTATACATCTTCAATTCTTCCTTGTTTGCCATCCTTTTTAGTAAAACATATTTCACCCTTTCCTTTCACTTCTATCTTCGATGAATCTCCGAATGACACAACTCCATTATTTATTTCCTTTAAATCAGTAAATAGATGCTTGAGACTAGACATATGGTTGCTGGCCCCACTATCAAGATACCACAAAACTTCATCTTCAGGAATCATACCTTTGCAGGCCATTAGTAGAACACCTTCATTTTGTTGTTCCTTTGTTTCGACTAGATTTGCATTTTCTGCAACCTTCTTGTTAAACCAGCAATCTTTGGCAAAATGTCCAAATTTTCCACAATTGTAACATTCTACAGATCTACTTCCTCTTCCAGAATATGATCTTCCACCTCTGCCACGATCACGACCACGTCCTTGGCCACGCCAATTTTGTTGATTTGTTTGCACCTTCTCTTCAAATCTATTGCTTACAGGACCACGTCCTCTGCCTCGAGTGAAATTCTGTCTTGCACGTCCACGTCCTCTTCCTCTACTGTATTGTGTATATAGTACTTTATCTTTGTCTTCAACTGAGACATCAGTTTTCAATACTTGAGATTCTGTCTCCTCCTTCTTTAATAATCTTTCTGAATATGCTTGCAGAGATCCCATCAGTTGATCAACAGTCATGGTCTCTATATCATTTGACTCTTCAATAGAAATTCCAACAAGTTGCAATTTTGTATTCAAAGATCTTAATATTTTCTCATTCACACGTGCATCTTCAATCTTTTCTCCATAATTCTTCATTTGATTCACAACAGAGGAAACCCTCGTGAAGTAATCCGGGACTGATTCCATATCTTTCATATGTAAAGACTTAAATTCACCACGTAGAGTTTGTAATCATACCTTTTTTACTTTGTCAACACCTTTAAAATTGTTCTGCAAAATCTCTCAGGCCTCCTTTGCTTTTGTTGCAGATGCAACCTTCTCAAACATGCCTTCATCAAGGCCCATATGTATGATAGACAAAGCCTGTTGATCTTGTTTTCGTAACTTGGCAAGAGCGTTTTTCTGACCTTGATTTAAAACTCCTTCATTCTCTGGTTCATCGTATCCTTTGTCAATGATTTCCCATGCCTCCTGTGATCCAAGCAAAGCTTTCATTCGTAGACACCAGTGGCCATAGTTTTCTTTGGTAAGTTTTGGAACATCAAAAGAATTATTCATGTTTGTAAACTCTGATATGACCTAAACTCTGATCGTAAACTCTGATGGTTGTTTTTTCCAAACTCTGATTGTAGGCTCGGGTTTGGTTATGGCTCTGATACCAATTTGTTGTTATTATGTGTATAGAGTTTATGTATATATTTCAGTATGTGGGTTGTGGAACAGAATAAGGAAACAAGAGGCTTAAATTTCTGTTATATTATTGATCAATCTTTACCTCCTTATATAATAGGAGAATACAAACCAAATACATGAATGATAATAATAGATACATGATCAGATACATCTCCTTGATTCTATGAACCATATTTAATGTACTCTTCAAACTTCTATGAGATTAGTTTATCCAACAGAAACGGTGTTCACACTGACTAAGACAGAAACGATTAGCTGTAGTCGTTCCGTGGGGCAGTAGATTGTTGAGAAGTTGGTTTCTTTGAAGTTGATAGAGAGACTTTCTGGTGCAGGTTGAAACATGAAAGCACAGAGCTTGCAAGAAGACTAGAAAAATATGAGAACCTTAATTGCTGGAGTGTGTGTGGTAGAGGCCAATTGTTATGTCAAATTGTTTCGATGTTGATTTATATTGCAAGAAGTTAATAGGTATGACATCTGTCTTGTGATACAGAACCAGGAAGTTGCAAAGTGTATGAAACAGGGAGTATAACATAATTAGTTATTTGGATAAGCCAGCTTCTAAATAGAGAGACTGTTTGCCTCGTCATATTTTACGGATTTATGGACTTATTTTCGGATAAAAATTTTATATTTTGAATTTATTTTTTTATACAAGTATTTAATGTATGTTTGAGATTCAATAAGTTGCAAAAATAAGTTGAAAAATAAATTGGAAAGTTAGGAATCTCTAACTTTATCTTAAAATAAGTTGATTTCTGAAAAAAAGTTCTCCCCCAAAGTACAAACGGGTATACAACCAAAAACGATACTAAACTCATAAAATTCAACGTATAACACGTGGGTAGTTCTACGTATAGTGCTCCGTATAGGTATCCAAAGATTTGTATTATGTGTCATGTTTAACTGATTTGATGTTACTTGAATGTAAAATCCATATTAAACAAATTGATGAAAATTTAAAATTTTGATGCATACACATAAAAGTGACAGTGATTTATTTTCCAGTTTATTAAATTCAAAATAATTTCTTTAACTTATTTTAATTTTAATCAGTCACACGGACAAATTATCATTCCGGCAAACGTACACATCAATAATTATTAAATTGATTTTATTTTAATTAGTAATGACAGTAAAACATCACTCCCTTCCTTCCAATTTACCAGTCTTTTTTTACTTTTAATGATCAGATTGATCAATTTTTGATTAAATATTAAAAATTATCCAATTATTATTTTTTAAAATCGAAAGTTATGTTTTAAAATAGATTACATGTACTTTTTATTGATATAATTTCTTTTTACTTTTTTCAATTATATAATATATATATAAATTTTAATCAAATTTTGATCAATTTAATTAATCAAAAATTTAAAAAAACATGTATAATATATAATGGAACCGAGAGAGTACGTGACAGTGGGCATGATTGGGCACAGTGGTAATTGCCCAATCCGTGAACCGTGAGGTCACGGGTTCGACTCCTGCCGGGGGTCAAAAAACCGGAAACAATCTCTCTTACCCCCTCAGACCCTGCTCATGCGGGTGACATTAGCATCTAGATAGGTAATAAAAGGATTTAACTTAAAAAGTAGTAATAATATATAGACAAATTAAGGGGGTGTTTGGGGAACTTTTTTCCAGAATAAATCAATTTATTTTAAGATAAAATTAGAGATTTCTAACTTTTTTTGTAACTTACAAAATCTCAAACATACATTAAATACTTGTATAAAAAAATAATTAAAATATAAAATTTTTACCCGAAAATAAATTCATAACGACTTATAAAAAGTGAAACATGCACTAAAACTGCCTAAAAGATTATAAGCAGATCAAGAATCGTAGATACGGCCCGGCCCACGGGAATCTAAGTTTAGATTTAAAAAAAAAAAAAAAAAACTTTGGTAAAAGCGTAATTAAAACAATAATTTAGTGGCAAACTACTAGTAATTGGGATAAGCCAAAGCGTAATCCAGGTAGCCATGAGAGATTAGTGACAAATATTTGTGTCTATAAAACCAAGCCGCCCCACTTGTACATGTTATTTATAGATTTTATACCTACACAGTTGCAAGTACTTCAACTAGAGCATAAACATTTCAGAATCATGAAATTTTTAAAGTATCTAGTCTGTTGTACATGTTCTTCTGGCTCCATGTCCGAAGCCTCTGCATCGTTGCATGCCCATGATTCTAGGTCTCTCGCCCCTGTTTTGCAGCCAGGGAGAGGGAGCCATCGTTACCCAAACCAGAGAAAGTGTAGCTTTACGTCTTCGAAATCTGGTTCCGCCACTGCTGATTGGAGGCCTTCTCTTAAAGCCATTTCCGAAGATAACAACATTGTAGCTGTAAAGAGTCGACGCAACAGCACCGATTCGGAAACAACTCTCAAACGGAAAGTTTCTCCCAAGCATAAATCTAAGGTCCCAACTCGACGGTCCGAAGATTACGGGTATTTAAGTTATTTATTTTTTATATATTCCAAGTTGAATTCAGTGGAGAAGCAAATTATTACGAGATCATGATGATCTTCTTAAAAATTCGTAGCTGTAAAATATATAGTAGTACATGCTGTAATAAGAAAACTACAGCTATGTATTACTCCGATGTCTTACAATATTTCGGTTCTCGTAACAGTAAACTAATAATTGATTTTGTACTGTTTATAGGGGAGCTCCGATGGCCGGAATCATGCCAGCATTCGCTCCAACACCGTTTCTGTTCTGACGGCACAGAGGGTGGATGTTATTAGTACATCTGTGTGTTTTTGTAGTCATATAGCTACTATTTTGTACATATATGAATCCGAGTTTGTACAGTTTTGTCTTGTAAACTTGCAGTTGAATAATCTTGTATTATTAGCACGGTTGTACGTGTTTGATTTGAGAATGTAGATATTGGTGAAAATTAATTTGTAGTGCCTTCTACTGAATTGTACGCAAGTGAACTTGAAAGTGCTTGCTTCTTAGATCTACAAACAATAGTCATCACATTAATACTCTTTTAAGTTTTATATTATTAATATACAGTACTAAAAATATAAAAATACTCCTAAACATGCAATGATGATCAAGAACGATAGCGATATTCAGAAAAATTGAGTTAAATATGCAAAGATGTTCCGGAACAAGTCTCAATCGCGTTGACCTGTTTAGCATTTTAGAACATGAACGAAAACAGAGGAACTACTTATGCTATACATTCGCCCTTTCTAGTTCAAGCTTATTCATATACAATTTTGCAGCACATTAGGAAAAAAATTTAAGAAAGTTGAACTAGGCATAGGCACTTACCATTGGTAATTTGATATATTAATAGTAGTCTTTCAGAACTTTTTACAAACCATGTTATTATCCAGGTTATAAGTTAAGAAAAACAGTGTGTGGGCGTGGATTGCAGACTCTGCACTTCGCTGGTTCGTTCCGAAAGAGTTTCTTAGAAAATTACATTAGCCATAACCTTAATGCGAGAATTCTCTTTGTTATGTAATCATTAGAGGTAGAATAAAGTCTTGAGGAGGCAGCAACAGTAAAGCATTACAGTATAACGAAAACCCAACATGAGAAATTTGCAAACTGACATGTCTATCACCCTACTTCTTAAAACAACGTATAATCAGTTTTCACCGTCGGCCATTCCAGCCATCGTGTCGTATAAGGGCTTATGCAATGTCTCCGGCAAGTAAAATGTGAGGATCCCACCAAGAACTCCACATACTCCAAACACTGCAAATGGTATACCGCCACCCAAAACCACCACAAACGGTGCCAAAATAGCCCCCATTTGCGCTGCTTGAGTTGCACATCCGAGAGCCGCATTTCTGACCACAGTTGGAAACAACTCCATTGTGTATATGAACAATAAATTATAAGTCCCTGCCATCCCAAATATCCCCAGCACACCGCAAACCATTCTCACAACTTTCCATGGGCCATTTCTTGCCATTAAACTCCCCGCAAGACAAAACAATCCACTAAACCATTGGGTACCAATGGCTAATGGCTTCCTCCCATACTTATCTAGCAAAATGGCTGTCAATAAAAACGCAGGCATTTCCGCAACTGCATTTACCAGGACAGTGAGATAAAGATTTGTGTCTAAGTTCACAACATTTAGACTAAGCCCGTAATATACAATTGAGCTGGAAAAACTTATTGCCACAGTCAAAAACAAACGAAGTCGGGTTAATGGTGATTTGAGTACATCCAATATAGAACCTGTGACAGCGTCTTTTTCACCTAATCCTTCTTTATCTGAATGATCCTTGTTTTCTTTATCATCATCCATGGCTAGAGAAACATTATCCGGGAGGTATTTTCCATTGCATTTAGCAATGTCACGCATAATTTTCATAGCATCATTACTTCTGCCACGAACTAAATACCATCTTGGAGATTCAGAGACAAAAGGGATGATGATGAAGAGAAAGAGGATGGAGGGAATAGAAGCAGCAATGTAAAGAGAGCGCCATGTTTGGAAAATGTAAGCGATGCCTGATAGAATTGCAATGCCACCAGAAAAGAAATAGAATGTGGACATTCCAGCAATGCCCCGTTTTGAAGGACCAATGGGTTCGGTTGCTAGAACAAATGCGCAAAGGCCTACCCCTCCGGTGCTGAAGCCGGTAAGAAACCGGAGAAGGACGTAGATCCAGTAGTTGGGTGAAAATGCTGTTAAGCAACCGAAGATGGCGTTGAGTATGCAGACCATTGTCAGAGATCCTTTTCTCCCCAATTTTGAGTCAGAGAGGTGACCAAATATTCCAGCACCTGATAAACGAGGCAAGCTTAGCAAAATTGTACTACTTTTATGATTACACTAAGGCCATGTTTGTTTAATACGATACGAATGTAATCCTTTAAATTTTTTTGTGTAAAAATTAATTTGAGATTAATTCAAGAATTGTAATTCTTTAAATTATTATGTCACATGTTTGTTTTGTCCGAGAGACTAGTACTCCGGTAGTGATACAAATGTAAATAATTAATCTACATGAATGTTTTCATTAGAAACATGCGTGTGCCAAAATCCTGTAATTCTACTGCACAAGGAGTCCAATCCAGCAAAAAGTAATTTTAATTTAATTTGTGTTCTCCCAGTGTTTAGTGTGGTCATTTCGATAATAACATAAGCAAAAATAACAATCTAAATATATCCATTAGCACCCAAAGAAGACTATGTTCTCACATAAAGACAACGTTTTATTCAAACATAGTAAGCTGGTGCCTCCTGAATCCAGTCTATTCGTTTTAAGACGTAAATATTATCAGGACTCTTTAATATTCATAAGAGTGTCCATGTCCATCCATTATTATATCACTGACTTTGACAATACGTATCAGTGACAAAACCAAAATTTCACATAAATCGTAAAACAGGAAATATAAAATTTTAATCCGCGCTAAAAGAAAATTAGTCCCGATATAATTCCGTCAATTGTGTGTTGTGTGTATTTCTTTATTTATACATTGTACCTATCAACTCGGAGTTTCAAACAAAGGAAGCAATACAAAGGAAGCTAGATTGCTAGAAAACGACGAAGACTAAGACGATATTACTTCGTATCTCCAACTACAGATAATCATTTTATTTCCAATAAAGCAAACCACTTTATTCGTATGCACCATGCAGTATCATCGTTATCCTTTTATTAAGAGAAAAGAAAGACGGAAAGAGCTCTGCATGTTATCCTTGCCATTATTTATTTATCGAGATTGTTTTGAAAAATCCATTTGTCGTCTGTAATTTATAATAAACATATAAGCTCACTTTCATTTTGTGAAACAGTATCGCAAACAAAAATAATACAGTATAAAATAAATCACTAGATATTAATATTAATATGCCAGTAAGTTAGGTAGCAAGCCATATAGGTTTATGTTTTATTATAAAATATTTGCAACTTGGGAAACAAAAACAAGAATTTATTACTCCCTCCGTCCCCGAATTCTTTACAATGTATTTGGGTACGAAGACAAGATATTGGGTGTGATATTGTTAAAATAAACGAAGTAATGGGGGTAATAGTGGTGATTTTATTGTTAAAATAAGTGAAGTAGTGGATGTAATAGTATAAAATGTTGAAAAAGTGGTGTGAAGTACAGGACGTAATAATGTATTTTATTATTAAAAATTACTAATTTTAGTAATGTAAATAATTGGTCAGACATCCCAAAAAATAAAGGAGTATTAAAAAACAAGAGAAATCATTAAAAACGCGAAAGAATGACAATAATACCACAAATCTGAAGAAGTTGTACCAAAATAACGTTTTTCGGAATTGGTGACAAAAAGTACCACTCAGTTACGCATTTGTGAAATGCATAATAAAAGAAAAAGTTGGTATTACGCATTTGGTAGAAGCTTAACAAAAAAAAAACCCTCAGTCTATTACGCATTTGATAAGTGGGTAACTAGCATAAAATGTTCTCTCTATTACGCATTTGGAGAATACGTAATAGCATTACCCATTCTCCAAATGCGTAATAGGCGCCGTGCCAGGGAAGCCTATTACCCTTTTTTCAAATACGTAATTAGTATAAAATCTATTACCCCTATCTCAAATGCGTAATAGAATGTTATTTTTGATCACTTTTCTGAAAAATGCTATTTCTGTCGCGTGATGTTAGTATTTGTGATAGTATTGGCATTTGTCCTAAAAACGCAGAACAATAAAGAACAGTAAATGTTATAGGTCAGTTTGTACAGAGCGACAGCTTGATTGGTTCATGTACACCATCCATTTAACGTGCTTATAAAACAAGTACAATTTTAAAATACTCGTAAATTAAACCAAGAGTTCCCTTTGTTCTTACTAGCTCCCATTTGTATACATTATCTTTTCTTTGCATAAATTTGTTTAGACATCAATGGTATTGTTTGACTCACATAAAATAAGTTATTATTTTCGGGTAAAAATTTCATATTTTGATAATTTATTTTATGAATATATTTAATACTCCCTCCGTCCCTTTTTAGTTGACACATTTGCAAAAAACACACATATTAAGAAAGAATTAATTATGTAATTTGTTTCCATGTTTACCCTTAATCTTAACATTAAATGAAGAGTTATTAGTGTGTATATTAAATATAAAGTCAAACATTGGTATTAGAAATAAAATGGTATATATGGAAAAATTGGTAAAAATATGTATTGGAACAAGGAATGTGACAACTATTTAGGGACAAATTTTTTTTGCAAATGTGCCAACTAAAGAGGGACGGAGGGAGTATATATTTGAGATTTCATAAATTACAAAACTAAGAATCTAAACTTTTTTCTTGAAATAACTTTTCTGGAATATAATGGAAGTGTTTGGGGAACCTTTTTCCAGAATAAGTAAACTTATTTTAAGACAAAGTTAGATATTCCTAACTTTTTTCTGAAAAAAGTTAATTAAATTTTTTTTGCAACTTATAGAATCTCAAACATATATTAAATACTTATATAAAAAGAATTATCAAAATATGAAATTTTTTCCCGAAAATAAATCCATAAAAACTTAAAAAAAGTCTAGCCAAACAGGGCCACTATAAGCTCTCTCAAACACTCCCAAAACAACAAGGTCGGACTTTTTAACCAAATCACCGACTTGGCAGGTAATAGTTTGAATTATGTTAGTATCATGTAAATTGCATAATTAAAATATGCTACGTGCGAACTGCGAAACAGGGAAAACATGTGCCGTCTATACTGATGCCTCTGCCGACCTTCCTACTAGGCAGGCTACTATCCAGTTCTATCACTCAACTCTGTACAAGAACTGTAGAAACGAATCTCGTGAACATTCGATAAGTGAATAAAAAATTTCGATTTCGTAAATGTTACGATAACCAGCAATTTATGTGAGTGGTTATGTATATGCGGGAGGAGTGTAGGTGCCAAACATAATTCATGAACAAAGATTTTAGATAGTAGTAGAAAACATGAACTCTAGGACAATAAATAACGTGAGACAACATAGGCAACGTAGTAGCAGATGATAAAATCAACGAAATAATGAAAGGAAAAACAACATTAATGGTAAAAAAAGGGAAAGTTAAGTTGTTACCGATCATGCAACCACCGAAAAACAGAGCTTGCACCAAGCCAACTTTATATTTTTCACCGCAAACCAACCCCCATTCCGACACAGTTGAGCTTCCAGTTCCGCCACTCCACTGCCACGCGCCGTCGTCGAACCCGCAAACACTGGTGGCTGTTGGAGAACATCCTGTTCCATTACAGCGCCAGTCTGGCTCACGGTCCGCAAATATCATGATCATGGTGTGAAAAGCCTCTAAAGCCCATGCTAAGCTTGTGAGCACAAAGTGTCTTAATTGATAAACCCCGAATTCCCCGCAATATTTTTGTAACATGTGGTCTATGTATAGCTTTTCGTTTTCTCCGGTTATCGGAATTTTGGTCTCGGGAGGGAGTAGTGGTGACCGGAGTGAGGTGGAGGATGATAAGGGGGATGAAGGGCCTGGCATGTTGTGTGGTGTGTTGTGTTATGTTACTACTGAAATTAGTGTTGTTTTGAGGGAGTTGTACATATATGGGAACATTTGATTAGTCGGATTTAGAATACTAATATAACACTTATTCTTCTATTTTTTATTTTATTTTTTAGATGTACTTTTGCATTTTAGGTAAATTTCAAATAAAAATGATTTGTTTTTTTTTGTTAAGAAAAATAAAGAAAAAATCTCCTTCATTTTTCGTTGTTTGTCAAAAAGAGGCTCAGTTTGTCTACTTGATATTTTAAAAAGATAAATTTAGAGGAGTCATATTATAGTCCAAACACTTGTGGTTGTATGTTAATATAAGTTGTTTTGAACATGAATTTCATTTTACTTTTAAAATGATTCAATCTTTATCTGGCAGAATAATTTAAAACAGACCAGGCCTACACAAAGAGATTCGAGAATTGTTCCTTTCTGTAAGTTGGATGTACTTCAATCCCTTGATTTGGGATCTGGGATCCATTAAAGAACCAAACTTAAGTCCCATCATGATTTAAAATGTTAATTTAATAAAAGCATCTAAATTTTGCTTTAAAAAGTAAATTTATATTAATATTATGTCTAGATGGGAAGAAAGAGGTAATTTGTCAAAAGGGATCATGGTACATTCTGGTTTAAAGGCGAAGCAGCTCCTTTTTTCAGGATAAAAGCAGCTAACTTTAACCAATAAAAGCTGTACATGCACGTGACCAAAAACCAATTTTACTTTTTTAAATAAATAAAATCTTAAACTGTGACATATTTTATTTATTTATTTATTTATTTATTGTCCAATGCATTATATCGAAATTTCCGCAGCAGTAGCTGAATTCGGTAGACTTGTAAGCGGACCGAACAGTTTCATAATTTCGCTCGTGTTCGAGTTTGTTAAGCTCGATTCGACTGCTTAATGAACAAGGACACGGACACAAAAATCTGTCTGATAACTTCGGCAGTTCGGTTCATTAAAAATCCTTTCGTTCGAGTTCGGTGAGCTCGCATTCGTTCGATAAAAAATAATAATATTTACATATAATATATAGTATCCATAATATAGGTATTTTTTTAATTTTATAATTATAAAATTATCTAAAATAGATATTATATGGGTTAAAAATATTTAAATAATAGTTGAGCTAATTTTTTTAGATTAAATTAAGTTAAAAATAGGCTTAAAAATTTTGAAAATATAAAATGTTGACGAACTGTTCGTGTTCGGTTCGTTTTTGGTTCGGTTCTATATGCTCGCGAACAGTTCGGTGTTCGTTCGTGTTCGTTCGACTGCTTAACGAAAACGGACACGAATAAGAAAATCTGTCCGATAAGGCTATTGAACATTGTTCGGTTCATTAAGATTTTGTTTGTGTTCGTTAAAAGTTCGTCCGAGTTCAGTTCGTTTACAGCTTTACAACCACGGATGGTCATGGCTAAACTTACTATGAAGCACATTAGTGAAAGGCAAGTGTAACAGACACAGCTTTCCTCATATCTTTTCGCAACCAGGATCTATTGCTTGTACAATTAAGAAAGCTTGCACAATCCCTAACAACTTGCAAACTACAAACTTGTAATCTTCATCAACTGTGATTCTCTTCATATTATTCCAAGTGCGAAAAGTGGTTGGCGGAAGATTCGGGTCTTCCCATAGAGCTGTATAGCACGCCCAACAGTGTTTCTCCACATTTTTATGCTACATCCTCTCCTTGAACAGGGCTAAGAACAACTAATGACTTGAACATTGCTGCATTGTATTAAGGAACTTCTACAAACCTAAGCAATAAATGGCAAGTGCAAAAAAAAAAAAAACAACAGGGAAGTGTTTTTTTTCATTCGTGTTCCACCGGCGTAATTTTACGAAAGCACAACCAACACTGATCTCATATGCTTCCCCGGCCTTACTCCTAGCAATTAGCATGTACTTTGTGGCATTCGTGATAATTTGCAGAAAATACAGATGAAAGATTGAAGACGATGACTTGATTGTAACTAACTAATTGTATACAATGACATAATGAGAGAGTAAAAAGTTACATTCTGAATTTACAATCACAGTTTGTTCTCTTAGAGCTCAACAGTATATGTACATGAAAAGAGAACAAAACTAACTAACTATTCTAAACGTAACTAACTATGCTGAGTTGGCAGATGAGCTGGAGCAGCTAGACTGACTTACTCCAACACCCCCCCTCAAGATAGGAGGTTCATGAACAGAAGGATCATGAAATCCTAGCTTGGAAAGAAGATCTTTAAAATGAGGTGAAGGCAAAACTTTAGTAAACACATCGGCTAATTGAGACGTGGTTGGCAGATAAGTAAGTTGAATAAGCCCTTCTAAAACCTTATCTCGAGTAAAATGGCAATCAATCTCGATGTGTTTCGTCCTTTCATGAAACACGAGATTACGAGCAATATGAATTGCTGATTGATTATCACAAAACAGTGTAACAGGTTTGAGATTTGAAACACCAAGTTCTTCTAGCAAACGAACTAACCATGTCACTTCAGATGCAGCAGATGCCATGGCTCGGTATTCAGCTTCAGAAGATGACCTGGAGATAGTACTTTGTTTCTTTGATTTCCAGGTGACAGGAGATTCACCTAGCAGAAGAATATAACCTGTAACTGACTTACGTGAATCAGGACATGCTGCCCAGTCTGATTCAGTGAATGCCTGTAGTTTGATGTTAGCTTTGGCTTTTAAAAGAATGCCTTGTCCAATTGTATGATTAACATATCTTAAGGTATGAATAAGAGCATCAAAATGAGATGTACGAGGATCATGCATAAATTGACTTAAGGCTTGAACAGCATAAGCCAAATCAGGACGAGTTGTAGTAAGAAAGTTAAGTTTGCCAACTAACGATCGATAAGTCTCTGGTTCATCTAGGACATCACCATCATTTGCAGAAAGCTTAACATTTAAAGGCAATGGAGTTGAAACTTTGCGAGTTAAATCAAAAGAGCAACCTGATAGTAATTCATGTGTGAATTTCTTTTGACTTAGGAAAATACCAGATGGCATATGACTAACCTCTATACCCAGAAAATAATTCAGTAAACCCAAATCCTTAATACCAAACTCCTGGTGAAGAAAGGCTTTGATTGCAGAAATAGTAACTTGATCAGTCCCAGTAAGAATAACATCATCTACATATACAGCTGCCACACAAATAAGATCTCCTGTTCTTCGAATATACAGACTATAATCGTTCTTAGATTGAACAAAACCTTGACTTTTCAAAGTATCAGTAAGCTTAGCATGCCATTCTCTGGATGCCTGTTTCAATCCATAAATTGATTTTATAAGCTTGCAGACTTTATTGAAAGGATTAGGCACTCCATCAGGCATTTTCATATAGACTTCTTCTGACAATTCACCATGCAAAAACGCATTATCCACATCAAGTTGATATAATGGCCATCCTTTGCTAGCAGCCACTGCTAATAAACATCTAATAGTAGACATTTTCACCACAGGAGAGAATGTCTCTTCATAGTCAACACCATAACGCTGATTAAAACCCTTAGCTACTAAACGTGCTTTACATCTTTCCAAGGTACCATCTGCCTTAAGTTTTACCTTGTAAACCCATCGTGAACCTATAGCCTTTTTTCCTTTTGGCAAGTCAACAAGTTCCCATGTATTATTCTTTTCAAGAGCATTTAATTCCTTAGTCATAGCATCAATCCAAAGAGGATTCTGTGATGCTTCAATATAAGATGTAGGTTCAACTAAATCACAAACCTTAGAAATAAAACACTGTTTTGGTGAAGGTAAATCTGAGTATTTAACTAGATTACACCAATGAGAGTTTTGAACAACAGTATTACAGTAGTAATCTTGAAGATATGTAGGTTTAGAGGAAGTTCGTATAGATTTTCTTTGAATAATAGGTAAGGATGTACTGATATCAGAAACTTCTGAGTTTGAAAAAGGAGATGAACCAGATGTATCAGGTGTACTGGAAGAAACAGATGTTTCAGAATCAAAGATTGAACTAGAATCAGGTTCAGCAGGAATTGGAGTAACCAATGTATCAATTATATTAGAAGTATCATGAATATCAACAGGAGTGACAAAAGGAAGATAAATGGTAGATGGAAATGAATCAGAGATAGTGTTTGTATTTTGGAAGTGAAATGGAAAATTTTTTTTCATGAAAGATAACATCCCGTGAAATGAAAATGCTATTTGTAGCAATATCTAGAATTTTATAACCTTCTGTAGAAACAGTATAACCAAGAAAAACTCCAGGACAGGCTCTAGCATCAAACTTAGTCCTATGAACTTTATTAGTAGTCACAAAACATAAGCAGCCAAATGTTTTAAGATGAGACAAATCTGGTTCTTTATTGTAAAGAACAAAATAAGGTGTTTGATCATTAACACTTTTTAAAGGCATTCTGTTGACTAAGTAAACAGCACATAGAATACACTCACCCCAGTATTTGAGAGGAATTTTCGACTGAAAAGACAAAGCACGAGCTGTTTCCAGTAAATGACGATGCTTACGTTCTACCACCCCATTTTGTTGGGGTGTGTAAGCACAACTTCTTTGATGAATAATCCCTTTTTGCTGACAAAAATTCTGCAAAATTCCCTCACAAAACTCCTTTGCATTATCAGAACGAATGCTTTTAATCTTTGAATTAAACTGAGTTTCCACATATGATGCAAAATTGATCAACACAGAAGCTGCTTCAGCCTTAGTTTTTATAAGATGTACCCATGTAAGACGACTATAGTCATCAACTATAGTTAAGAACATAGTACAACCAAAATAAGACTTGGTCTTATAAGGACCCCAGATGTCTATGTGAATCAGATCAAATACAGAAGTAGTTTTGATACAACTAGTAGAAAAAGATTGTCTAGTTTGTCTAGCAGCAGGACACACTTGACAAATAGTATCTTTTATACAAGTCTTGACATCAATCTGAGAATTGATCAACTTCAACTGAGAAAATGGTAAATGCCCCATCCTTAGATGCCATAATTGAGCTTGTTCCAATGCAGTACAGCACACTTTAGAATTCTTTGACTCTGTTGCAGTATGAAATAGACCACCATGAAGATTACCAAGAAGCATCTGAGATTTCTTCTGTGAAAGGTCCTGGATAAAACACATGTCATGTGTAAAAACTAGCTGACAATTCAAGTCTTGACAAAGTCTCTTGACAGAAATTAGATTAAACTGGAAATCTGGAACAAAAAACACATCCTGCAGAGTTATGTTATTATCCAAAATAACATTTCCTACATGTGTAATCTGTACCTTTCTTCCATCAGGAATAGTGATAAATTTATCACTGTCATCAATTGTTTTATGAGTATGAAACAAATTAATGTTTGAGCACATATGATCAGTGGCCCCACTGTCTATTATCCAATTTGTAGTGAATTTGGACAACAGACAAATATTACCTGCTAAAAGTGCATGACAATTCTTATCTTCCTCTGTATTCTTGTGTTTATTGAACATTTCCAGAAATTGGTTGTATTGAGCCTGAGAAAACTGACTTGAAGAGTCATTATCATTGCTAGACTCATTAACCTGAGAAACTGCAGCTACCTTCTTGTCTCTGTTGTTAAATTTGAATCCTGGTGGAAAACCATGAATTTTGAAACATCTTTCCACACTATGTCCTGAAATCTTACAATGAGTACAATAGTACTGTGATCTTCTTCCTGCATTCCCTGTTATATTTCCAGCTGAATTCTCATTAGTTCTGTTAGAAGAAAATCTATTATAAGCATTCTGTGGCTTGAATTGTTTGATATTCTTCTTTTCTGAGAAACATGCCAAACTTTCAGTTTGATTAGCTAAATGAGATATCTCTTTATGCCTTTCTTCCTGTGCAAACATCCTGTAAGCATTTGTAATACTTGGCAAAGGATGTTGCATCAACAAATTTCCTCTTACAGCTGCAAAATCCTCACTCAATTTCATCATGAACTGTATCATTCTCTGATTTTGCTGCATTTGATATACTCTTTGCTCTAGATTACAAGTACACTTAGAACATGTACACTGTGGTAATGGATTAGCATCACTTATAGCATCCCAGAGAGTCTTAATCTTTGTAAAAAATTCAGAAATATTATCAGCTCCTTGATGAATTTCAGCAAGTTGTTGTTCTAATGAATACACCTGTGTCATAGACACATAACCAAAACGTTCTTCCAAATCTATCCATATCTCCCTTGAAGTTTTTAAGAACAATACACTCTTAGCTATTACATCATCCAAGTTATACAATATCCAGGAACAAACCAAATCATTGCACCGTTCCCACGCTTTGAACTCAACAGATGTAGAATCAACAGGTTTAGGTATACTACCATTAACAAATCCAATCTTGTTCTTAGCAGATAAAGTCAAGATCATTGATCTTTTCCAGTTATTAAAACCGTTTCCATTGAACTTAACAGAAACTAATTGTGAAGTGTTTGCGTCAGATGGATGAATGAAATACACAGAATTAGGATCTTGATTCGGTGTTAAAGAAACTCTAGTTCTAGATTCAGCCATGAATTTCTCAAGAAAATAGACACAGATATGAAGATTAAAAAAATATATATATATATATATACATACACGAAAGATGTATATGTAAACAATTCAAGAACACGAACAGAAACAATGTATCAATTCATAAAAAACACAAAAATGATGAACAAGATCTTGAATCTATAGATAAGATATAAGCAAGATCAACAAAGATCAATAACGAACAAGATATGAATAATCTCTCTCGAGACGAAAGATATCGAGATAAAGATCGAAATCATCTGATAGTTGAAATGTTAAAAATGAAGACGATGATCGCAAGAACGAAACAAATCAAGTCAAAACCGCCATTAAAAGCTCGCAAACCTGCTCTGATACCATGATAATTTGCAGAAAATACAGATGAAAGATTGAAGACGATGACTTGATTGTAACTAACTAATTGTATACAATGACATAATGAGAGAGTGAAAAGTTACATTCTGAATTTACAATCACAGTTTGTTCTCTTAGAGCTCAGCAGTATATATACATGAAAAGAGAACAAAACTAACTAACTATTCTAAACGTAACTAACTATGCTGAGTTGGCAGATGAGCTGGAGCAGCTAGACTGACTTACTCCAACAATTCGTGAGAACAAATTGGGCATTGCATGACAAGCTGAACCAAGAGAGGTGGAGGTTGGTGGATGAGAAGGGAAATCAAGGGTCTGGCATGTTGTGTGTTGTGTTCTGTTACTACTCAAATTAGTGTTGTCTTGAGGAAGTTGTACATATACAGGAACATTTGATTTGGTGGATTTAGAATGCTAATATATATATATATATATATATATATATATATATATATATATATATATATATATATATATATATATATATATATATATAACTTGCTCTTCTTTTTATTTTCTTTTTCAGATACTCCTTTGCGTTTTAGGATAATATTAAAGAATCTGATAATGCTTCTTTCAGAATAATTAAGTAAAAATCTTCTATTTTTCGCATCCTTTATATATATTATATGACAACATGCCTTTTCCCTATTTAGTAATTTACTTAAATACCCCTATAATTATGTTAATGTTAAAAAATTGGAACTTGCATGGATTTGAACCCATGACCTATATGTATCAAAGTTTTTATGCTCACATGTATTACCACTACACTAGGACATTTAATAGTACATTTCTTGAAATCAATAATTGCATACACATACCCCTACAATCATGTTAATGTTAAAAAATTGGAACTTGCATGGGTTTGAACCCATGACCTCCATGTACCAAAAATTTTATGTTCACATGTATTACCACTACACTATAACATTTAATGATACATTTCTTAAAATCAATAATTGCATACACAGAAAATTCACTTGGTATAAATTTTTTAATATTTATTTTCAAATTTATTCAGAATAAAATTAATTAAAACTTTAAGAACATGTAAATTGTTTTTAATTGAATGAATAACTGACTAAACGTAAGTGTATTTAATATAAAATTTTAAATATATAATTCACATGGTAAACGGAATAACATAAATTCAAATTTTAATTTCTGGTACATGCATATTAATATTTTTGTGAAATCACAAATTAAAAAATTTATTTATATTTGTAATTACATGGTACATGTATGAATGAGCATTTCACCCTATCTGCCCGATCCCGATCTGATTCCTTTCCTGTTTAGGTTGGGGATTCGGGAAATTTTTCGGGTCAACATGAAATACTATTGAATAGAAATTCAGGGAAAGGGAACAGCCTCGGGGATTAAGGTATCCCGGCGCGATCCCCGATTCCGTTCCCCGATTGATTATCATATTTAAAAAAAATACGTTTTAAATATATATTTATTAGATTATTAAAAAGAATGAAAGTGCGTGCATGTAATATAAAATTTTAAATATATAGGTCGCGATTTCACATGGTACACGGAATAACAAAAATTCATATTTTGATTTTTGGTACGTGTATATTAATATTTTTTGTAAAGATATAAATTATATTATTAATCTATGTTTGTTATGCTCATAACAAAATGAAACAACTCACATGAGACACATATGAATGAGCATTTCATCATACCTACATGACTTTGATCTGATCCCTTTTCCGTTTGTGTTAGGTATTCGATAAATTTTTTAGGGCAACATGAAATATTAAAGAAAAAAATCCGAGGAAGGGAACAACCTCGAGGATTAAGGTATCCCGACCCTATCCCCAATTCTGTTACCCGAATGATTTATCATTTTTAATAAAAATAATTTTAGAAAATATATGTTTACGAGATATGTCAACAAAATAATATTTGAAAAATGTATGCACTTTAATGTGTGCGAGATATGATAATTAACAATTTTATTATAATAATACATATTCAGCTCGTAAACACAATAATAATAATAATTTTATATAAATATGGAAATGCAGGTTGATGAGAGGTTGTCAAAGATTAAAGAGAGATGATCGGAAAGAGGAAGGGAACAAACTTACGGTTTTTAACGACGAAAGAGAGGTAGTGGGGGCAACATAAATGTGCAGATATGATGTGGTTGGAGGAATGAGTGGATCTTAGAGGTATAGTGAGATGGCTGGATAATGATCGGAAAGAGGTCGAATTGAGAAGGTACATAATCAGTAATAAATTGGAGTAGATATGAGGTAGACATATGAATAGAAGACAAAATAGATATTCAAAAAATATTGTGGCTAAGATTGAAAGTAGTTATAAAACTAATATCATGTTGATTATTTATGGATTTTACTGAAAAATAAACTAAAGGACACTATATCATGGTAATACGTAATAGCTAAAGATTAACTCTTCTTATATACCACTTTTGTCCGTTATCCTTCTCACATTCAACAGGCACCATTATAATTATGATCCTCGAAATTAGAGTGTGCTAATAATTTGAATTTAGAACGATTATTAATAACTGAATCTCGGTAAATCGTTGCACGTAAAAGGTACAATACACTGATAATAGTATATAACAGACTTCATCTCAAATTTAAAAATATTATATGAATTAAAATGTGGCCCGTGCCTTGCACGGGCTATCATGCTAGTTATTTGTCAAAAGAGAACACAGCTTGTCAAGTTTCCGGAACTATCGTCGTATTTCAACAAGATACATTTGCAGTCATGTCATAGTACAAGCACTACTTGTGTGTTACTGTAATTTGTTTCGAACAGGAAATTTTTTACATAATTTTAAATGTAATTGTTTTAGGATACCGATTCAATCTCTAAACCAACCCAAGGGACTCGAGGATTATCCCCTTTTGTAAGTTTGATATACTTGAAACCTTTGATTTGGGATTAACAATACAACATTGAATTTGTTAGAAATAATCTGTTTTATGAGACAATTTAAAGAAAAACAATAGTTAATCTAATTCTGTTTTTCTAACGAAGTAAATATTGGAATCACTACTTGGAAGCTCATAAGATGAGTTTAGTTCAGTCGAACTACAGCACAGAATTATGTACCAAAAGTCCAAAAGGAATAATTGAAGAACATGAAAAACTGTACTCCCTCTGTCCCAAAAAATTCTTCTCATTTTCCTTGGACACGTTTGTCAACGTACACTTTTAATCGTTAATATTTTTAATTTTATATTAGTTTTAAATATAAAAACTTCACTGTATTAAAGTAATCATAAATACGAATCCAACAAGATCACTCGTGACTATATTTGGTCTTATAAATTACACGTAAATTAGTAATTTATCTCATGTTATGAACAATACCGACAAAAGAAATGAGAAGGAATTTTAGGTACAGAGGGAGTATAATTTAGCTTCCAAACACGACTCCGTGCTAAAAGAGGCTTAAGGTTGTCTGGGCCGGTCCCTAGCATTCAATTATTGGGCAATTAAAATTTTCAGATGGAAACTAATTTTATTGGGTTTAATAGTAGCATTACAATATCACTTCAATTCATGTACAATTTCATAGTGCACCTGCACCATTTTTTTAATTTAAAAAAAAAACCAAAATTTTGGTAGATTTTTTAGCCCCTCATTGCCGTGGAAACAATCACATCTAAATTTAATAACTCTTATAGTCAAATATTTATAGTTTTTAGATCCAATCATTAAATGTATGGCAATTTCAAGCCAATAGGAATTTTTGCCAGTAAATACAAATTCAGGTCAAAAACCATAGCAACTACTTTTGTAAAGCTCCATTAATCTTAAAAACATCAAAGCAATCACAGCTAACCGGTAAGAAAAACATTAATCTTCTGATAACAGTCACAAGTACCACCTCAAGATCACATCGGAAAAAAAGTGATAGCTTTCAACACCATTAAGATTGGAGAGAAAACTGCTAGTGCTCATTTCTTCTTTCCACCCTTGGCAGCATCTCCGGCCTTGGTCTGCAACAAGAACAGGAAAAACACCAAATTTTAACTTCCAAGCTATAACCATTTTGGGGGGTGGGGGGGATAGTATGGTATGTAACACAGGAGCTACCTTTTTCACACCCCGGATTTTCTTGGCACGGTTCTTCCTCTCCTTGAGTTGTTTCCTTGACTTCTCAACCTTGGTATCAAGTCCATTCTGCCAACAGATGCAAACGACATTATGATTATCAATTTATAAATTTATGTTCCTTTCAGACTTCATCTATTCAGCAGAATTCTAGTAACCACAAAGCAAATATAACAATTAATACCAAGCAAATATATTAATATATGTTTTCCTAAATTAAAATTAATTAATACCTCCCGAGTACAAGTGGGTAAACAAGGTCCAACAAGTAATTTACATTATTTACATTACTATAAATAACAAAGCAGATCAAGGCCACAATTACATTGTTTGTGTTATACAGATGATTATATCAAAGGAAAGATAGACCCACATTCGACTTTCCAAGCTTGCATCTAACAGCAAGAGCACTAGATCTTCAAGACACATTACCTCAACTTGGCATTACATAGGACCATTTAAATCAAAAGAAAGAACCGATTCTAAAGAACAAATGCTGCCTAGACATCAAATCACATGTATCAGAAAATGTAGCAAAAACCTTCAATACTAGAACTTTTTGGTAGTAACTGAAAGGGAGAATAAAAGAAACAATCAGCCTTATTCCAATTGATCCATAGTTGGTGACTGACCAAGGACGA
Source organism: Saposhnikovia divaricata (assembly GCA_036435485.1). NCBI lineage: Eukaryota > Viridiplantae > Streptophyta > Magnoliopsida > Apiales > Apiaceae > Saposhnikovia > Saposhnikovia divaricata. The sequence goes on along the minus strand of CM071597.1, from coordinate 55,731,121 downwards.
AATGTTAATGTTCTTTGCACTTGTTTGAGCAAGTGAACGATAGGAAATTGCTGAGTGAGAAGTCTTTTTTCCTAACTAACAAACACTACAAACTGTAAAGAGAAAGGTTCAGCCTAGAAATCACAAAAACTGCTGACGTACATCTCTACATAAGACGATTAGCCAGAAAAAATATTGAAATACACAATTCATATAGAGCTTTTCACCAGGATACTTCGTTCATGAAAGATTAAAACCAACAAATGATAACAAACCCACTGCAACCTAGATCTGATATAGGGAGTGCTAGAACAATCACGGGGGGAATAAGAGATAAAATTCAGACGATTATAGATTGCTAAGGTGACAAACTTACCCTGATGAGTCTGTATTTGGGTTCATATTTCTTAGCACTCTCAACAGAATCGTAAATCAGACCAAAACCAGTCGACTTTCCGCCACCAAAGTGAGTGCGGAACTTGAAAACGGAGATAGCTTGTGTGTCCTTGACCGAGTACAACTCAGCCAACTTCTGCTTCAACTCGGCCTTGAATAAGATAATAAATATAGATCAGCGAAGGATTGGGTACAACTAAAGGCTTGGTACACAAAACAAAGGCAAAGAAATTAAATTACCTTTGATACATTAGCTTTTCCAGGATGAAGTACATCAATGATCTGCAGCAATCAAAAAGAAAGGTATTGGAACATATGGAAGGTTTGGATATAAAGTCAGAACCTTTTATAAATTACTTATGTATCTTTATCATTATGACTTCTGTACAAAGGCCTGTGATGCCTCAAAGTGCAACGAAAGAAGTCTTCAATTAGGTTATACTCACCCATCATCTAGTAGACTTGTTTAGTACTACTTTGCAACCCTACCAATTGATAATAAACATTGGGCACCCTCATTGATTTACATAATAATTTGAATTTGAGAAAAATACAATTTTGATACATAGACTGCACTGTCCTTTCATTTCCTCAACAAAATTGTGGTCAACTAGTTTAACTGACGAGATACGCAAACACTACTAAGTATGAGCCCATTCCAACCCCCACCGGGAAGCATTTCCTCAAGAAGAAGAAATGATAGGTCCTAGCATAATGCTGGGGGTTGAAATCAGCTTATACAAGAGAAAGGAGTTGCCTACATTTATTTAATTCAGGGAAAATAAAATCAATAGTAGTTCATATATTGAGATTGTTTTTTCCTGATACAAAAAAAAAAAACGACATTGCATAAACGAACATCTATAAGCTACACAAGGTGATCCGGCAAACACTAGAGATCCGCAAGGCAATGTAATCGGTATAAGCTACACAATGCTGCAGACCATCCTTTTATTGATTTAACAAACAAAAAAACAGGACAAGGCAATCTTTAACTAACAAGAACCACACAGAAACAAAACTGAAGCCAAATAAAAACACAGTAAAACCAAAATAAGACATAGGATGATAATTAAATAAAAATGAAGAGAGGAGTAGTTAAAAGGGATAAGACATACGAATTGCTTCCTGGAGAGAAGCCTGTTGGTCATGAACTTTCTAGTTCGAATGGTGACATTCTTGTCGGCCATGGCTGCAAGGACTTGATTGCTCGATCGATTCAGCAGCGCCCACAATTAATCGCAAATGTAGGAGACAGCCAGACTGCCTAAACCCTAATTTTATATGTAGGATTTATGAAACGTGGGCTCTCCCCATTTGGGCTAGTGTTAGTTTTCGACCCAGCTAACCCTGGCCCAATACTACTTGCTTTTTTCAGGTGGTGATTTGGTAAAATTATTTGGAGCCACCAAAATAATGGGCATATTTACTTCTGTTTTTCTTTCTAAAACAGTAAATATATATACTTATGGTCTTATTTGTTTGCGGGATAGAATTCATCACTACTTTGATGCTAATCGGAGCTCAATAAAAAATTTCTACTAATTTTTAACTAAGAGTCTAAAAGTTGGGAATTCAAAAAAAAAAAAAAAATTCGATACACTTTAGTATAGATTTGCCCCCCTTAATTCCTTCCTGCTTATTTGCATAAGAAAAACTAGCTTTAGTTTACTCTTCTGATGAAATTTAAAAACAATAATGAATTTTACATTTCTTAAATTTTTGACCATTACAAGAATAATAAACCATACATCCAAGGTCGCGATAATACATAGGGGAGAGCATGGTTTGGTTCGGGGTGGTTTTGCCCCGAAACCGCATGTCTTCGATTTTAAAAATTGAAAATCGTAACCGAACCGTCGGTTTTGATTTCGGTTTTAAAAAGTTCGTTTCGGTTTTTAACGGTTCGGTTTCGATTATAAGATTGAACGAAAAAATCATAAATATATTACAATATTTTAAATTTATAAATTATAACGTTCTCAACTTTAAACAAAGTGACTGAGCTTTAGAATGAATACATAGACACTCTATGTATGTATATATATGAGTACACTAGTTACTTTGCTGACTACCAATGGGATAGATCAATCTAATGAAACAGGAATCACATCACTTTAGTGTAATGAACTTAAGCTAACTTGAATTTGAATCCAAAACATATTCAAAAAAATGCAAACAAACTGTTATAAAAGCAGCCTGCAACATGCTAAAGCTAATGTTCTTAGTTTCCTTTTTGATAATCCATATAAACATGTCATGCTGTAACTTAATTCTATAGCATAACAATGTCATTTACTTTCTTCTTTTCAAGCCCTTAGTATTGGCTGGCCATTACAGAAGCCAAAAGTGCAAAGATTGCATGATGATGTTTGTAAATTATATAATTTTATGTAAATCATATATTTATTAATTTATTTATTTTAATAATCGATTCGGTTCGGTTTTAACCAATAACCGGAACCGAAACCGAAAGTCTCGGTTTTCAAAAATCAAAAACCGTAACAGCCAGTTCGGTTTCGGTTTTTTTGGTTCAGTTTTGGTCGGTTTCGGTTCGGTTTCGGTTTCAATTCGATTTTTTGCTCACCCCTAATAATACTTGATAAAATTTGCTTTTTTTCTGGAGTGTTATTACTTGTTAAGTTCCAAGTGCATATATTAATTATTCTATAAGATTGTAGGATTTGGTCAGAGCAAGTCCAACAATATCCTAGTTAGTGCCCTATAAATATAATAAAATATAGTGTCCTAGTGATTTAAGTCATGAGTTTTGTGTATCAATTCCAACAACATGCCTTATACTTGTGCCTTATAAGTTAAAATAATAATATATTTGAATTAAAATTGGAGGGAATGGAAAAAAGAGAGGAGAGTGAAGTGTAGAAAATGAGGGAAGCTAATTTTTATTATTAAAAATGATTTAGGACAAGTATAGAGGTGCCTTAAAAAAGGGGCATGAGATGGATGTCCTAGTGTTTTAAGGCACCATTATGACATTGTTGGAGCACAAAAATGACTAAATGTCCTAAATATTAATTTAGGACAATATTTAGGACATTGTTGGACTTGCTCTCAAAGATGCTTTTATGCGGGAATAGCCGTCCTCGTAAGAAGTAAGTTAGTGAGGGGCAAGTGCATGGGCGTCTCCGGTAGTTGTGATTCAAAAATTTAAATTTGGATCATTAATTAATATAAATTTTGATCCAAATTTCTGACCAATTCTAGCAGTACGATCCAAATTTTAATCCAAATTACTATTTACATATCATATTACATAAATTATATTAAACTTTTTATTATTGAATTTAATGTTTAACTATTATTATTATTTAGATTATATTTAATAATTAAATTAAATTAATTTTTTTTAATATACATAAGTAAGATTAAATTTGTCTTGACAAAAAAATAACATTAAAATTGTATACTTAATACCTCCAATCAGGTATATCAATCCATACTTGTTCTTATATGACATATGTCTGTCTGGTTAATAGTCATACCTGCAATGATTGGATAATTGATTCTGGAGCAACTAACCATATTACATGCTATCATAATCTGCTTAAAAATATTACCACCTGTAACATTGATATATGTCTTCCTAGTGGTTTTCAAACCAAAGTCAAATTGAAGGGTCTTATTCAACTAACATCAGAAATTGTTCTTCATGATGTTCTTTTGGTTCCAGCCTTTCAATTTAATCTCATTTCTGTAAGTAAATTGACAGCTACTTTACAATGTGGTGTCCAATTTCTGTCAAATCTGTGTATTATATAGGACTCTTTGCAGAAGACTCTGAAGGGGATTGGTAGACTTAATGGTCATCTCTACAAACTTCTTATTCCTGCATCAAAATCTGCAGTTTCTTGTTCAAAATCAATTAGTGCTCCTCAGACAAGTATTATTTGCTTAACCTCTCAGATTGCTGATTGTCAACTGTGGCATGCCAGACTTGGTCATGAGCCTATCCACATTTTCAAAAATATAGAGTAAATACATTTTTCCTCTTGTAATCAGAAATTGTTACCTTGTGATGTATGTCATTCTGCAAAACACAGTAGATCTTCTTTTCCTCATAGTACTAGTCATGCTAGTAAGCCTTTTGAAATCTTACACTGTGATTTGTGGGGTCCTTACAGGCATAAGACATATCATACTTGTAATGCTTTTCTTACTACTTTTCTTACTATTGTTGATGATTGCACTAGGTGCACTTGGACATACTTGCTTTCTAATAAAACTCAAGTTCTTAGTATTTTTCAGAAGTTTTTTGCTTATGTTTATACTCAGTTTCATACCAAAGTTCAGATAATTAGAACAGACAATGGTACTGAATTCTTTAATAAAAAAATGAATTCTTTATTTGATTCTCTTGGTATTGTTCATCAACATTCTTGTGTTGAAACTCCTCAGCAAAATGGTAGAGCTGAAAGGAAACATAAACATCTTCTTTCTGTTGCAGGGGCATTAAAATTTCAATCTAATGTTCCTATTCATCTCTGGGGAGATTGTCTTCTTACTGCTACATATATCATAAACAGAACTCCTACTACTATTCTTAATCACAAAACTCCTTATGAAGTCTTATTTCATAAATCACCTTCTTATAAGCATATCAAAATCTTTGGCTATCTGTGTTTTGCATCTTCTTTACACATCAGACAAGATAAGTTTGCTCCAAGAGCATTTAAGTGTGTGTTTTTAGGCTATCCTCAAAATAAAATAGGATACAAACTTCTGAGTCTAGAAACAGGTCAACACTTTATCTCAAGGGATGTTTGTTTCTATGAATCTGTTTTTCCTTATGCACAAAATTCTGCTAAGAATGTATCACATGTTTTGTTTCCTAATGAGCCATCCTTTATTGATACATTAATTCCTCTAGTTAAACCATATGTGTCTCCTTGACATAACCCATTCTACTGATACTACATGTCATGAGTTTGTTCAAACTAGTTCTCATGTGTCTTCTCAATCTCATACTCAATCAAATACTCAATCAGAGATACAATCTACACATACTCAACCAGACATTCATCATTCTTTTAGACCTAGTAGAACTAGAGTTCTTCCTCATAAATATTCAGATTTTATAGGATTACCTTCTATTTTACCTAAATCTTCAGTTAATTCAGTACTTCAAAATTTAGACTCCTCTGATGTAATGGTACCAGTTGTAAAAATTTTTGAACCAGTGCATTATCATCAAGCAATTCAAGATCCTAACTGGTGTGCAGCTATGCAAACTAAGATTAATGCTTTAGAAGCAAACAACACTTGGATTATTACTTCTCTACCTCCAGAAAAAAAGGCTGTAGGTTGCAAATGGGTTTATAGGATCAAGTACAATCCTGATGGATCTGTAGAAAGGTATAAAGCCAGACTTGTGGCAAAGGGCTTTACTCAGACTCATGGTTTGGACTATTTTCAAACTTTTGCACCTATTGCAAAAATGACATCTATCAGACTTATTCTTGCTTTAGTAGCTATGCATAATTGGAATCTTACTCAGTTAGATATTAATAATGCATTTCTCAATGGAGAATTGCACGAGGAAGTATATATGACTATTCCTCCTGGTATCCCTATTCCAGTTTCTTTCCAAGGTAAGAATCCTATGTGCAAACTCATCAAGTCCCTTTATGGTTTGAGGTAGGCTCCAAGAGAGTGGTTTGATAAATTTGCAGACTCTCTACTTGCTTATGGTTTTCTACAGTCCAAGTCAAATAATTCATTAGTCTATAAACATACATCTGAGGCTCTTATTATGGTATTAGTGTATGTAGATGATATTATACTGAATGGATCTAATATTAATCATATCAATGATTTCAAGGAGTATATGAGAACTAAGTGTTATGCCCAAATCTTGGCATAAGCCCTAAGCAAGCCTAATGGGCTGAAGTAGTGGTCCACAACTCACAATGGGCCTAAAGATGAAGATTAGGTTATTAAAGCCCACCACCAGGAGTTAGTCCAATATACTATCAGCACAATATGGAAGACAGCGACCCCTAGCTATGGGTCGAGTTCGCCAGCAAAGTCCCTAGTATGGGATCGCACCTGCCACATCTCTCTACAAGGTCCAGTGTGGCCTAGGGTATTCTTATTATGAAGGCTCATAGCTAATCCCAGTGAAGTCGCATGAGTAGATATGAAGGCTCATAATTAAGCCCAGTGAGGTCGCATGAGTAGATTTAGTTAAGCCCAACGAGGTCGCATGAGTAGTATTATCTCCATAGCGTGGGATCACCTCGCATGATTAAGCCCAGTGAGGCCGCATGCGAGGCCACGCAGCTTCTCCATTAGCCTCGCCAGTGAGGCCTTGTGATTCTAACATCATGTTAGCCATAGGTAACCTTTATTGGGCCATGGGTCATGGGCAGAATTAATGGACTATTAACATCAGCCCAAAAGTGAGTGGACTTGGGCCAGTGAAATATTAGCATCAGCCCATAGACGTCTAGTGGATTTGGGCCAAGACGAGCTCATAGAAACCCTAGCTTGTCTGGGTAACTTCTTCTCCAAGAACTACGTGTGGCTTGACTCCCTATAAAAAGGTTACGTAGGCCTCTTGTTATGGATGATTGACAGCTGGCAGCAAGAGAGAATAAGCAGTTTTTCTTTGACATTCAATGAATCAACAAACAAGATCAGCCATAAATAATCACCAATCTCCTCCGTGTTCTTCGTGTTCTTAGCAAAATATCTGTATTTTGCTCCGTGATTCCAACAACCTCCAAAAATATTGTTATACCAATTTCTCCCTATAACATTTGGCGCTAGAAGGAGGGGAGTCATCACATTGGGAGAAAGATGACTAAGTCGAACAAGAAGAAGAACGGAGGGCTCAACAATGGGGAGACCCCGGGGTCGCACAAGATACCCAAAGGCGATCCCCCCAAGAGCGAGGACGAGGATGGGCCCGAGAATGTAGAGACACCTATAAATCACCAAGTGGCATGGAACAGCAAGGTCATGACCTTTCTCATAGGTATTGGTGAACAGGTGTCAGCAGTGCAAGAAAGAATGACTAGAGTGGAGAAGCGGTATAGCTCAAGGGGCGCGAAGAGGAATGCCAGGAAGGGGCCCATGACCTATCATGAGGAGAGTAGCAAGGGACCCACCAAGAAACTCTTGGATGAATTTGATGATGTTGTTATGAATCAAACAAACCCTAACTTCTATGAAGACCTCGAGTGAGAGGAGGATATAGAGGTTACTAAGACAAAGGAGGGGTCACAGAATGAGGCCGCCTCATCGAAGGAGAGCTGACAAGAAGGATAAGCTATCCCATGCTAGGATCCAAGGTTTGGAACGACCCCCTCTCCTCGTAAAGAGCGTGATTAGTCACATGTCGCGATGAACGACCCCCCTCTCCTCTTATAGAGCGTGAGCGGTCACATCGTCGCGATGAACGACCCCCCTCTCCTCATCGATTGCGCGAACGGTCCCATAAGTACAAACCTGACCCCCTAGATCACAAAAAGAAGGACCACAAGGAGGATTAAGAGGAGTCTAGTGCTCCCAAGACGACCCAGTCCTGCCATTACAGCACTGGAGAGGGACAGAAAAAAGTTGAAGATAAAAAGACCAAGGTGGGAGACTACAAGCTCGACGAGCTAAAGAAGGCCTTGAATAAGATGAATGCAGATAAGGGGACCCTCAACCCCATGGGTTTGGCCACAACTTTCACTCAAGCGATCAAGACCACTCTGCTTCCCACTCTATTCTTGAGTAGTAACCCAAACATGACTTATAATGGGGACACTGACCCTGCAAAGTTTGTTATTCGATTCAACAATGATATGGATGAGTACCGCGTCTCGCTTTTGGTTAGGTGCAGGTTGTTTGCGGCCTCGTTGAGGGGTAGTTTCCGGCAGTGGTTCTCTAAGCTAGGGGATCACATCACTATAGACTCCTGGGAGCAGTTCGTGGACATTTTCATTAAGAATTTTCAGTCCTCCAAGCTCTATGCACCTCCTGTATTCACCCTGGTGAACATAAAGCAGAAGGAGGGTGAGACCCTACAAGACTAATTCAAGAGGTTTAACACCAAGGACCCTAGGGTGCGAGGAGCAAATGATGAGGCAATTAAAATTTTTCTTATTGTTGGGCTGAGAGAGGGCACCAAGTTTTGGAAGAAGTTGTAGGCACAAACACCTAGCACACTCTTTGAGTTCTACACAGAGGCCGACCCTTACAAATGGGTTAAGAAATCAATGGAGGACCTCAAAAAGAATAATGAAGCTAGCAGCAATGGAAGTAAGGACAAGGGAGTGAAGAGGAAGGACTCTCAAAGCCCTAGGCGAAGACAGGATCGTGGTGAGATGCCTCCTTGTGAGATGTCCCTTCGAGGGATGCCTCTAATGAGATGCTTCTTGGTGAAATACCTATACGTCAAATAGAAGAGGGACGCCCCCCTCTCCTTGGGGAGAGGGGGGACACCGCCGATCCTTGGCGGCAATGAGGAAGTCCTTGACTACCTCAATACACCAGGAAGATCAAGTGATTATTGACCATCATGGTCCAACCTCCTCTAAAACAAGGTCCATGGTAGGGCCTGACCATCTATCAAACAAGCCCCCTGCTTGGTATGGACATAACTAATATCAGCATACATTGCCCCAATCTGAGGGAGATGCCTCGAGACACTTTGAAGGGCCAGGCCTTCACTGATTTCTGTTAGAAATAATTGATGTGAATATTAATCAGTGTTTAAGTGTTACAGTGAATTATCAGAGTTTAGCTGGAAGCAGTCAGAGTTTAGTTAAACGCTGACAGATGGAAGCTCGACAGAGTTTGTTAAACTCTGTCTGGAGGAAGCGTCTACTGGTCAACAGTGTTTGAAGAATTATTATGGAAGCAATATCTTTGAAGATTGGATAGCTGTCAAAGAGATTGAGTTAACTAAGGAGAGCAATCGTAATTGATATCAATTGTATAGCTAATTTATAGGAGTATCAATTATCGATTGTATAGCAGCTGTATATCTTATAAATACATTTAGGTTAACCCTAGAAGGGTATCGATCGTGTAACACAATATTATTCATTGTAACCTAAGCAACTCTCTGTGATATTTTACATCACTGAGAGAGGAGTTATTAATTCCAAACAGTTTTTAATTGTTTAAACGTGTGTTTTATTGTTAATCTCTCATACAACCTTGATTATAATTTTGTATTCGGCCTAACAATTTCAACTTAAAATTTCCTCCTCAATCTGAGCGATATGCCTGGGCTCTCATTGTGACAGTGAAACCTCTCGAGAAGAAGATATGATATGATCCTATGGTGGAATTTCTTTATCAATGGAGCTGTAAACAATGAAGGGACCGGAGCCGGGATTGAGTTAGTTACTCCTTAAGGTCATAAGTTAAGAAGTGCAGTTCATTTCACCTTCAAGTCCACAAATAACGAGGCTGAATATGAGGCTCTCATCATTGGCTTCAAGCCCGCACTAGAGATGAAAGGAGAGAAGCCAAAGTATTTGAAAATTAAAATGAGCTCAAGACCTCAATAACTACATTCTTGTTCAATATAAGGAAGCTTGTTATGACATTGAAGAAACCAAGTGCCCCGGAATACCGTGATGAGGCCAAGTGTCCTGGGATAGCGTTGAAGAAGTCAAGTATGCTTATAGAGGGATCACATCAAATTCTCTTCATTATAAATGGTGTCAACTCCAAATAATACAAAAAGATTTCTGAAACACTTTGATTCCTCATCATATTAACAATGATAATGAGGACTCGAGGGTAGTGCCATTACATAAACACCTCTTCCAGCAAGACATTTGAAAAATTACACGGCCATCTTCTAGCGACGCGAGGCCGCAAACCCGACATCTTGCGATGCGAGGCCTCTCGGCCACATAGGCGATGATCGCGATCAAGATCATTTGAAGACCCCATCAGCTATCCCAAAACACTTGGAAAAAATTTAACAGATATGGAAAGGCGTTATGGAGGAATCTATACATGCTAAAATCATGCAACATGAGTCCCTTGTGTAAGCAGATGCGAGGCCTATGGTACTTTACAAAATTTCAATCATCAAATAAAGGAACATTTGGTCTCGCCACCTCTACTTTCTAAGCCTAAGGAAAGGGAGACCCTTATTTTGTATCTATCTGTGTTAGAGCATGCAGTAAGTGCAGTGTTAGCTCGCGAGGAGGAAGGGTTCAATACCCTGTTTATTATGTCAGTAAAAGGATGCTAGATGTTGAGACTCGCTATACCAACATGGAGAAGCTCGCTTATGACTTAGTGTTGGCCTCGCGGAATTTGAGGCCATACTTTCAGGCTCATAAAATTGAGGTTCGTACAGCCTATCCCTTAAGGCAAGTGATGCACAAGCCTGAGACCTCGGAAAGACTTCTAAAGTGGACAGTGGAACTAGGCCAATTTGACATCGAGTACAAGCCCCGAGGTGCTTTGAAAGGACAAGCTTTAGCAGATTTTATCTTGGAATTCCCTCTACAATCTGAAGGAGATGCTTGGGCTCTCGTTCCGACCCCCATGCCAGCTGAGTCCGAGGCCATCCAACAGAATTCAGCCTCGTGGTGGGAGCTCTATGTTGATGGAGTATCTAATAAGGAAGGATCTGGAGTCGGGGTTGAGCTCGTTACCCCTGATGGTCGTAGGTTAAGAAGCACAATTCACTTTGCATTCGTAGCCTCAAACAATGCAGCCGAGTATGAGGCCCTAATCAATGGCCTTAAGCCCGCAACTACAATGAAGGTGGAGAATCTCAATGCTTATATCGATTCCATGCTGGTCACATGTCATATTGGATGTGGGTGGCAGGCTAGAGGGCCTCAAATCGAGCTCTATTTACAATGTGTGCAGAGACTTATGAAGTCATTCAAGTAGGTGAAAGTGAAATTTATTAGAAGGGAAAATATCAAGGAGTGAATGCCCTAGCAAAGTTGGGATCGCGCCGAGAGGCCACCTTACTTGGGGTTATTCCATTGGAAATCCAGACTAAGCCTAGTGTTCTTGAGGAATTTGTCATGGAGGTAGCGAGCCAGGGGCCAATATGGATGACCCCTATATGGGAGTATGTGAAGAATAGGACTCTACCCCAAGAAAAAAAGGAAGCAAGGAAGATTAGGTACCAGGCAGCTCGATATGTAATTTACGATGAAAGTCTATATCAAAGAGGGTTCAACACACCACTCTTGAGGTGTGTAGATGGTGAGGAGTGCAACTACATCCTAAGGGAGGTCCATGAAGGCATATGTGGCAATCACTCGGGGGGTAGTTCTTTAGCCCAATAGATTATTCGCCAAGGGTATTTCTGCCTACATTGAAAAGAGATGCTTTTGAATTCGCTAGGATGTGTGACAAGTGCCAAAGGAATGCCAATTTCAGTAATGCCCCGGTTGCTCGTCTCATTTCTCTCATGAGCCCGTGACCCTTTGCCATATGGGGTATTGATCTTATTGGGAAGCTCCCCAAAGCTAAGGGATGAGTCAAGTATGTAGTGGTGGCTGTGGATTATTTCACTAAGTGGGCCGAAGCTGAGTCTCTCGCAACGATCACGACAAAAAAATTGAAGGACTTTGTATACAGGGCCATTGTGTGTCGCTATGGGATCCTATATCAGCTAATATCATATAGTGGAAGCAATGTGATATCAAGGAGATAAAGGAGTTCTGCGAGAACTTGGAAATCAACAATGCGAGGAGAGGACTAGGGTGATAACAGAACGTATATTGAGTGCGTGGACTACCAAGAGAACCATGCAGGACATGTGCAATGCAAGATAGTAAATGGCGGATGGAATATTACCGAGGGCCCCGTGCAAGGATTTAAAAAAAAGGTTAATGCATGGCTTGTTTCTGGCTTTGGCGTGCGAGGACAATAAAATAAAAAATTGCATGTAAGGTGAAATGGAGTGTACAAAGCTACGAGGCCAAGAGGGAAGAAAATTGTTTTGGACCACATAACTTACTCTATCTCATGTACATAAACGGAAGTGGCTGATGCAATATAGGTAAAGAGATGATTTTAATAAAAATAAATAAACACAAGATCAATATGTGCTGCGTGGATTTTATAAAATGGCAGGGTCCACGTTAAAAAAAAAAGTGTCGCGCGAAGTGGCTAAGTACGTGGCTATCAAAATCAAGGCTGTTTATACATGCGGGGACCACGAGGCCATACAGAAAATAAAAGACAAAGAAAAATTCAAAAGCTACTGGCAGGAGGATATTGCCAAGGGATCCGCACCAAAAACTCACGTGAAGTCTTAATTCATAGAAGTCAGGCTGGTGCTTAAAACTCACTCGGTACTGCAAATGGAACAATGCGAGGCAGAACAAAAAGAAAATGCAATATGCGGCTCGTGTAAAAGAAATAAATCAAAGCAGAAGTAAGAGCCAAGAGGCCATAAAATCAAGCCTGGCAGGAAAATTAAAGCCGGGGTCCATGCATAGAGCTACATATTATAACAAGGCACGAGAAGAGAAAATAGAATGTAGCAAGGTGGCTAGTGCGAGGAGGCATGGGCTCGCACTAAATTAAAAAAATCGAAAGTTTCTAAGCGGGGAGGCTTCTCAAAATATTAAATGTTGATTTTTAGAGAAGTTCAAAATAATTTTGAAGACCAGAAAAAAATAGTTCTCCGCTACAGCTGCCTGCACCGAAGAACTGGGGGTAGTTGTTATGCTCAAAAATTGATATGGGCTCTAAACAGACCCATTACGAGAATTGATAATAATATTGGGCTAATGGATCCGAAAATCTAGTATAGATCTCATACCGATATGTTGACCAGGACCATGTACTACTATGAGGAGGAGGCCTCACAACATATGAGGCTGCAAGGAGGCCTCGCAACATATGAGGCTGCAAGGAGGCCTCGCAACATAGAGGATGCAAGGAGGCCTCGCAACATATGAGTCTGCAAGGAGGCCTCGCAACATAGAGGCTGCAAGGAGGCCTCGCAATATATGAGAATGCAAGGAGTCCTCTCAATTTATGAGGAGGCCTCTCATCATAATAATAAGGAACATAGGAGAGTCATCTCATCATACTTTAAGAAGACCTGAAGATATAGGTGAGAGCCCGAACTCACATATCAGCTGGACAGAAGATATAATTATAACAATTTATGACTGCAAGGCCCTATGGGGTCACCTCTCAAGGTCCCTCCAGGATTACATTGCGCTTGGAAGGACCCTTTGAGGTCACCATTACTTACATATACTTGGCTTCGCACTAATTGAAAGACACACAACACGTGTCCTCATCTTAACGGCTGAGAGCAGATATCGAGACACGACAACTGTTCGAAACCATTCAAATTCTAGGGGTCGCGATGCGATCCCAAGGCACTTGAGATAGCTATGCTTTCATCTACAGCAATCTATAGCGAGCACTGGCCTCGCATCGAAGTTTTGACTCCACATCGCATTTTCAATGGCAATATGGACTCGGGGGGTAGTTGTTATGTCCAAATCTTGGCATAAGCCCTAAGTAAGCCTAATGGGCTGAAGTAGTGGTCCACAACTCACAATGGGCCTAAAGATGAATATTGGGTTACTAAAGCCCACCACCAGGAGTTAGTCCAATATACTATCAGCACAATATGGAAGACAGCGACCCCTAGCTACGGGTCGAGTTCGCCAGCAAAGTCCCTAGTATGGGATCGCACCTGCCTCATCTCTCTACAAGGTCCAGTGTGGCCTAGGGTATTCTTATTATGAAGGCTCATAGCTAAGCCAAGCGAGGTCGCATGAGTAGATATGAAGGCTCATAGCTAAGCCAAGCGAGGTCGCATGAGTAGATATGAAGGCTCATAGTTAAGCCCAGCGAGGTCGCATGAGTAGATTTAGCTAAGCAAGCGAGGTCGCATGAGTGGTATTATCTCCATAGCGTGGGATCACCTCGCATGATTAAGCCCAGTGAGGTCGCATGCGAGGCCACGCAGCTTCTCCATTAACCTCGCCAGTGAGGCCTTGTGATTCTAGCATCATGTTAGCCATAGGTAACCTTTATTGGGCGGGCAGAATTAATGGACTATTAACATCAGCCCAAAAGTGAGTGGACTTGGACCAGTGAAATATTAGCATCAGCCCATAGACATCTAGTGGATTTGGGCCAAGACGAGCCCATAGAAACCCTAGCCCGTCTGGGTAACTTCTTCTCCAAGAACTACGTGTGGCTTGACTCCCTATAAAAAGGGTACGTAGGCCTCTTGTTATGGAGACAGTTGGCAGCAAGAGAGAATAAGCAGTTTTTCTCTGACATTCAACGAATCAACAAACAAGATCAGCCACAAATAATCACCAATCTCCTCCGTGTTCTTCGTGTTCTTAGCAAAATATCTGTATTTTGCTCCGTGATTCCAGCAACCTCCAAAAATATTGTTATACCAATTTCTCCCTATAACACTAAGTTCAAGTTAAGAGATCTTGGTAATTTGAAGTACTTTCTTGGATTGGAAATTGACAGATCAAAGTCTAGGAATCTATATACATCAGAAGAAGTATGCTTTAAATCTCTTATCTAATACAGGACTTTTGGATACAAAATCAAGTGCCATAACTATGGAAGCACAACATGATTTGAGATCAGATTCTGGAGTTGTCCTATCTGCTGGAGAAGCTTCTTCCTATAGAAGGTTGGTTGGTCAACTGATTTACTTAATAATAACTAGACCAGATATAACATATCCAGTTCATATTCTTAGTCAATTTCTAGCTGCACCCACTGATATGCATAAAATAACAACAATGAAATTGATTAAGTACATCAAGAATGCACTAGGACAAGATTTATTATTTGCTGCAAACAACACACTCACATTCAAGGTATATACTGATGCAGATTGGGCTTCTTGTCCAATGACTAGAAGATCATTTTCAGGTTATTGTGTTTTGCTAGGTAATTCATTGATCTCCTGGAAATGCAAAAAAACAAAACATACACTAGTACAAAACGGACCTATTACGTCGCCTTTTTTACGTCGCACATAAAGGAAGGCGACGTATATACTACTTTATACGTCGCATTTTTAAAAGGGCGACGTATATAACCCTTTTAAGACGACTTTTTACGTCGCACATAAAGGAAGGCGACGTATATACTACTTTATACGTCGCATTTTTAAAAAGGCGACGTATAAGATGTACTTTTTACGTCACCTTTTTTACTTTTTACGTCGCCCTTTTTAATGCGACGTATAAGATGTACTTTTTACGTCGGCTTTTTTTAAGACGACGTATAAGATGTACTTTTTACGTCGGCTTTATTTAATGCGACGTATAAGATATACTTTTTACGTCGACTTTATTTAAGACGTCGTATAAGATGTAACAGTGAGAGATTACCGAAATGCCCTTATCCTTTATATCCCTCAATCCCTAAATCATTCTTCCCCAAATCATCAATCTGTCAGCGCCGCTCTCCCTAAATTCTCTCGAAAAAAAATCTCTCTCGAGCTAATCTCTCTCCCCCTCATCTCTCTTTCTTCATCTTTCTGCCAAACAGTTTAATGTCATGATTCTCGGTCCATCACAGTCTCCCTACGAAGGTAGTAACTACTCTTAGCTTTCCCAATTTTGTTTATGATCAATTAGAGTAGATTATCTTACGGTTATTGATTGTAATGAATGTTATGCTGTTGATCAGTTTGTTTGAATATTTATGCTTGCCGATGACCTTCCATTTCATTATCCTTTTTCTTTTTTTGTTTGTTATAACAATAGACTGCAGAAATTTGGCTTCTTAGACTTTCTTTAGTTTTATAATCGACTTTGTTGCAGTGATTTTATACAGAAAATAGTATCTTTCTTAAGTACAGAAGACCTGTAGGTTGTAGCTTTCTTAAGTCCCAAAGTTTGAACGGCTGAACCTTTGTGTAATATATAGAGAAAATATTAACCACAGGTGAATTTTTCTACCACTGCCTTGAAAGGGTTTAACTCAAAATTACAATGTTGGTGATAATCATGATTCAAATATGATTCTGAATTTGAGTGGTCATGTAATTTTATATAAACTTCAGCATTATATACTGGCAAACTGCTCTCTGTTCATTTCTTCAAGTTGTATTATAATATATATCCTTAGCTCTAGCTTGATCGTATTATTTGAATACAAGAGATTAAAACCACTGCGTGAGTGCAAAAGGCATATTTTCAACCATCGTAACAGTCTATAAAACAATTTAAACCATCGTAACAGTCTATAAAATAATTTAGATTAATGCACTACTTCACAATCATTGCCACCCCCGGTTAAACATTCTATAAAATAATATGCTATATAATGATAACATTTATTAGGTAATTTATTTTTCTAGTCTCATTTGAACTAGTAGAATAAAATTATAATTTTGCTAAATGCATGAAAAAAGTTTTTAAAAATTATAACATACCAATCAAAAAATAAGGTTGCAATTATTAAATTATATACAATGATGTTGATTTTCTTTAAAAAAAAATATTCCCACTTTCCACAAAATTCAAACTAATCTCATTTAATACAAGCATAAACTCTATCTACTTGCAGTATGGACTACCAATGCCAATTTCTCTGTTACGAGCAGATAATAACCTTCCTCCTTGGCGCCCAGGGTTATCCGAGGTAAACTTTTTTTTTTTTCCTTTTTCTCCCGGTACGAATTTAAAGAATTTAATTTTTCCTGGTCTAAATTCTTACAATGGTTTGCCTTTAAGTTTTAGCCTTGTCATTTTACAGAAGGTGGTCCAGTCTTATTTTGTGTTTCTGGAAATGATACATTTTACTTTTCATTTTAGGTAAGACATACTTGTTCAGGATTTCAAATGTGGGCTTGTCAACCACCTTGAACTTCAGGATTCAAGGACACCATATGAAGCTAGTTGAAGGATCTCACACTGTTCAGAACATGTATGATTCTCTTGTGCATGTTGGTCAATCAGTCTCTGTGCTAGTTACTTTAGACCAGCAACCAAAAGATTACTATATTGTTGCATTAACACTATTTACAAGCCGTGTTCTCACTGGCACTGCGGTACTACACTACAATAACTCCCATACCTCAGTATCTGGACCTGTACCTGCTGGTCCAACTTATCAGGTTCACTAGTCTATGCAGTAGGCCAGAACCTACAGGTATATATTCGTCAGGCCTTTTTTTTTGGCTAAGCACATCAGGCCTTTTGTTTCTCATTATTAGTGTTGTTGCATTTGTTGAATATCTATGTATTGATATTTTCATGATTTTTCAAAAATTCTCTTCTTGAAGGTGGAATTTGACAGCAAATGCAGCCAGACCCAATCCCCAGGGTTCTTTCCATTACGGAACTATTAAACCAGCAAAAACAATCATATTAACAAACTCAGCTCCTCTAATAAATGGCAAGCAACGATATGCTGTCAACAGAGTCTCTTACATTAATGCCAATACCCCTTTAAAACTTGTTGATTACTTCAACATCCCTGGAGTATTCAGTACGAATTCCATACAAAGTGTTCCTTCCGAAGGTCCTGCATACGTTGCTACAGCGGTCATGCCTGCCTCCCACCATGATTTTATTGAAGTTGTTTTTCAGAAAAATGAGCAGAACATGCAATCTTGGCATCTTGACTCATAGCAAAGGTTTGCCTTCTAATTCCCTAATATAGATTCTCTTCGTAACTAGTATAATTTCATTGTTTACAGGAAACAAGTTGACCATCCTAATCATTTGTAAGTTGATTTAATGAAGAAGAAATTGCCTTGGCTGAAGTATGATATGAAGAAGGCCGAGTACATAGAAGCTAAGGAGAAGGAGAAAGATGCTAAGAAAAAGTTTGACGAGCTTGCTAAAGCTATGAATGAACTACAAGGACCAATAGAGTAGGCTATTTAAAGCAAGTCCAGTGCTAATTCTAAATTGGAGAAATTTATATAATTAAACATGGAGATGTATTTTCAAGTATGTAATTATTATTTTAATTTAACTAGTCATTTTGTTGAGAAATTTGGGTTGCAAGTTTTATTATTATTTTTGGTTTGTAATAACAGGAATTTTGATGTATATATAAATATAAACAGGGGAAAAATTGTCATTTTTCAATAGACATATACGTCGCCCTTTTTGATCTTATACGTCGCCCTTTTTGGTCTTATTCGTCGCCTTTTTTTGACATTATATGTCGCCCTTTTTTATTTTATACGTCGCGCTTTTTGATCTTATATGTCGCCCTTTTTATGACATTATACGTCGCCCTTTTTGGTCTTATAAGTCACCTTTTTAACCGACGTATATGATGCTTTATACGTCGCCTTTTTAACCGACGTAAAAGATGGTGACTTTATACAACGCCCCTGTATACATCGCCAAAAGGGCGACGTAAAAGACCAAAAAAGGCGACGTAATAGACCAGTTTTGTACTAGTGATAGTAGCTAGATTTTCAGCTGAGGCAGAATATAGAAGCATGGTAAATGCACTATGTGAGGTGACTTGGATATTCAACATGCTTACTGAGATCAAGTTTAAGATACCACGTCCAACTTTGTACTGTCACAACAACTCAGCAATTGTTTTGTAAGGTTAGATTAATCTTGTTGGAATATGGATTCGATTATAATTTGAATTCATTGATTCGGTAAAATCAATTCCGTTTTTACTACAGATTTTTTGCCACCGCCTTAACATAATTAATTAACACGGTTAATTAATTAAGGAAATTGCCACCGATTTAATTGATTAGCACGGCTAATTAATTAAGGCAATTGTGTTAAGGAAATTGCCACCGATTTAATTGATTAGCGAGGCTAATTAATTAAGGCAATTGTGTAGCGCACAAGTCTTCTCATTCTATAAATACTCATCTAGAGCATTAGGATTAAACACTCGAAAACACACATCCTCCTCTTATATACAGCCTCTTCTATTCCTCTGGTGATAGTTCTTGCTCGTCTCAAGCTCGCACTTTATTGACCTATCTTATTATATTGTTAATTTGATTGACATGTGATGATAATGGTATTTTAATTGTTTAATGTCTGTTATTGTCCTCTAATGGTAATGCGGGTGTACCAATACATATGCTAGTACATAAATATTTATGTGGTTGGTTAATAAATTGATTAATAATATTAATCATCGAGCATGCATAGCCAGTGATGTTATGTTCATGGTCAGGTCTGGTTTTGGTACATGATTAATATACTCATATTAGCTCCTATGTTATTATGATTTATATTAATGATACAAAGGGTCTTGACTAAATTAATTTAGATTGATTAGCTTATGCATTTTATTGATCTTATATTACATTACATGGTTTTGTGAATGTCAATGCATTTACGCATTGTTTAAATGGTGATATATAATGTGGCAGCTTAACATGTTTATTAATTTTATTAAACCAAGGGCTGAACTTGCGGAGTACCATGTTAATTTGTTTACACTTTACAAGCACTCAAATTTATGACCGTATAATATATGTAGTGCACACAAATCCTGTCTTAGTCCAGCTTATTGATCACTGATGTATATAAATTTATATATATTTCAAGTGATCATTATGTTAGAGGAAATTGGATGCTGTCATTTAGTATTGCATGGCAATTATGTATAATAGGAGGATTGTTTAATTGTTTGTAACTATCTGAGTTGTGATAACTTTTTGATGTTATTGGAATACTGAATTTCGTTGCTGACATGTTGACTGTTATAGATTCAGTATATTGAAATTCCTCCTGCCATGTTTTATCCACTTATGTATTTGATGGTGGATATTATATTGGATTTAAATAATTAATTTTAATTATTTAGGTATCAACTGTTTATTTGGCGGATTTTTTGTGGAAAAGGTTTATCGTAACTGAAATTCTTTGTGTATGTTGAAGACATTAAAAACCTAACGAGCCTTGTACCTAATGAGTACAGGTTGTGGGTCATTTATAATTTTTTGTGGGATTTGTTCCTCCGTATAAATTATATATTCTCTTGTTGGTGTCGGTCTGCTGTGGCAGTGACACACGTGCCTATTATGGTGATCCATGTGATACCTAATATGGCATTGCGGTTAGCTCTGTATGCTGAAATTTGGAAAAATCCAGAATGTTGTTAACCCTAACGCATAAGTTGATCAAGGATCACTGATTGTGGATTTATTGGAAGTTTGTGTTCTTTCTCGGGTCTCTTCTGGTTGTACCAGTGATGAGCAAGAAAATTAGGTTCTTTATGAATCAAATTGAAATTTAAGAGAAATTCAGTGGTTGAATTTTTCAGTGAGAAGAACAAGAAAGTTCTTTGAACATGATATTAATACCTGAGAGGTTTTAATAAAAACAAGATAAAATCTGTAATGACTCGAGATTTTATAATTAAACAAAACGATTATGAGATTTCTGTGTTTATGAAACACGGAATTAAATACGATTTTTCAATGATTTCGATATGGGGAGATTTTGTCAACAACAGGCCATGCCTGTAAGGAAGTCGGGTATTAAGTGAGACCATTGTGTCTTCTCCGACAACCTGGAAATCAAACCATTGATGAATGTTGTTTTGAAGTATTTAATTCAAGGAAAATTTGGAATCTCTTTATGATGGGATCATGGTCGTTTGAAACCTGCTCTAGTGAGAGTTGGTAACAAGTTGTGTAACTACTTTATAGTAATACATTGATTATGTGTACTCATTAAAGAGTAAATATGAAGCTTTATAGAGAAGAATATACTCTATAAGCTCGAGACTGAAAACCAACTTACTACGAAAAATTAAGATGGTTAAGAATGATTTTGGTGGTGAATAATCACTGGGTGAATTTTGTTTCATAACGTGAATATTCATGAGGCCACAATACCTTACTCACATAAGGTAGATGGAGTAGTTGCAGGCTCAAGTTACGCTCTAATTGGAGATGCATAATGATTGTGATCAGTTCGGTCTATCACCGAATCTGAGGATGTTAGTTATGAAGGGACTAATCATTCCTTAAACAAGATACCATGAAAGGAAATATTAAAAATTTCCTACTAAATCTGGAATGTATTTTGACATTCTTAGAAATGTTAAAAATGTGGGGGTATCTTGAAGAAAAAATAATAGAATTTTCTATGAACGAACTCTAGAATGCAACGAAGCATTCCTAGAAATAATTTAATTGTGGGGGTATCTTGGAGATATCTTGATACTGATACCTATAAAGGTTAAAAGTGATCCAAAATAATCTAGGTATTTTGGATGGATATAGACAACGATTGTATCTAATGATATCCTATACATGAATCTAAATAATGAGATTATAATGTGCATGCAACTACGGAATCTGGGAATGCTTATATATTAAGCTAAGTAGTTCCACATAGATCCGTAAGTGATCCAAATGAACTCCCAAGTTATTGGATTAATGTGAGAATGAACCTAAACAGAGCAAAAGACATATGATAAGAAATTCGATAGTCCCGAATATCTTAACGATTTGCTTAGTGGTGAACCTCAAAGCTTGAAAAAGATACGTGTTCCTCTAATAATTCTTTGATGAAAGAAAATATTAAGAGGGAAATTGGTCAAAGTTAAGAAGTCAATGAGTCAAGTTTTTCTAACATGTGTGCTAGAAAATGGACTATAGCGTCATATGAACTCTCTATATCCCTTGTGGGGGAAAAGGATGTTAAGGAATAGAGAGAGTGGTTCTATTAAGTAGAATCATGTTTGAAATTATATGGATCTTCTTGCGAGAAAGATACCATTAGGACCCAAACGGATTTTTTCAAATTGAAAAATAGATACATGGGTAAAGGAAAAGTATAAGGTCAGACTGATAATTAGAAATTACAATCAAAGTGAAGACCTGATATATTTTGAGATAGTATTTCTTGATTTACGAGAATAATGTTCATTAAGATGATACTTATCGTATTGCGAAATTGAGAAGTATATCAATGAACATTGAGATAGTCTTTCTAAATGAAGATTTAAAAGAAATCTACGTGAGATAACCTGAGGGTTTGTTGCTAAGGCAAGTGTGGAAAGACTATGACCAGGTGAAATATTTTGTGAATCAAAATAGACATAAAAACATTGGCATATTAGATTTGATATTGCTATGATAAGCAATGGCTTCAAAATTAATGACTCGGTTTTTCATTTTGAGGATGCTCAAATGTGAAAAACTGTATAATGCATATTGCCGGTTTAGGGACGCTTAAACTTGGTAATAAGGTGAATTGAAATTGCTAATTTTTGGGACGCTAAAAATTGGTAATGTCTATTACGAATTGAAGCCTTAACTAATGACTGGTAAAGTAATTACCAAAATGTGACATATGTCAATGTTGAGATGTCAAATTGATAGAAAATCAGTGAATTGACAAGTGTGTATATGTTATTTACACATGAGGTGATAAAATGATTGTAATTGCACGTGAGTGATCTGATTATTACGAGAAGTAATGACAAGAAGATCATCTCTAGCAATTTGGATGAGACTTAAGTTTTGATTTTGGAGATTAAAATCTTAAAAACTTTAAAAAAAAAAGTCCAAAAGGATACGTGTCACACGTTGGTGATGTGAATCTTGAAGAGATCAACGTAACTAAATCTAGTATAGCTAGATTGAATATGTATGATGTATCTATCCAAATATAGATTAAAAAGGATCTCTCAAGAATGATTGGAAGTCTGTTGTACATTTTTAAATTGTACAAAAATCAGACATAGGCTACACAGTTGGTTATAAACTAAGTAGATGCACGAGTCAAATTGAAATTGGTCTCTTGAAAGTGATTGCAATGAGACTAAGATGTTTGAGATATACTCGTGAGTTTGGCTGCATTGTAAACGATATCTAATTGTACTATGTGGATATAGTATGGATGTTAGATGTTTGACTTAAAAAAAAAAACATAAAAGTCATTAATGAATATATAGTTCACATTAACGAAAGTAGCCATGTCATGGGAATCCTAAAACGACGATTATACGTAGCTCGATTCATGATGGAATACGAGTCTATGGCATAATGTATATGCATGTAAGAGGCTGAATTGGTAGTCACTTTGTAATGGATATTCCTAAATGACAAGAAATATGTGTCTTCAATATGCATTTTTTATATGAATAATTTGCAAATTGGGAGATCACGTTGTTGCGTACGTAATGGTATGTCTCGCTTCTATGACGAGAACATAATACCATTATAAACAATTACTCTCAATAAGAATTATCATGATTGACTTTGTAAAGTTAAATGATAATGTTGTGGATCCACTAACCAGATGGTTAAACTTAAATAATCTGGTTAAACCAAGAGAATCTGGTTATACTGAGAGATAGTTGTAAAATCATCGAGAGGGATGGGCCTTAAGCCTATTGCTTAATGGCGTCATGGTGGACACCCAACCATTGCTGACTGGAGATCCCAAGAACTTGGTTCAATGGGCCAACTAAATCATGATGACCAAATCACTGTGGGGGTAACCCCTGGCCTGTTCCTATGATGAGAAACAGTGAGACCCGTATGGTACGAGGTTAAGCTTTATGCTTTTAATGATCTTTGACGAATACATGGAATTCAAGTTTGATTGCATGAAATTCGGTTGAGTAAACGCGGGTTACTCTATAAGATAAAGATCACCTATGTGGGAGAGAAGTGGGGCCGCTTCAAAGGAGAATTGCGAGGCACAATTCTTTAGAAACTCCTGCAGAACCAGGACGATGTTCCATGGCCAAAATGGACATAATCATGAGAGCTGAACGAGTCAGAAAGGATATAGTGATAAGTATATCATCGCTTACACAAACGGTCGAACAGTTCAAAGAGCAAACCTCCACTGTCTACCAGTAAGGTCGGTATGCTTACTCAAGCGAAGGTTCAAAGAGCAAACCTCTACCTATCGTATGCTATATCTGATCGAAGAATCTATCACCAAATCAAATTCTGTGTCTGTCTGGTGTGTGCTACTACGATATCAATCTCATCCATGTGGGGGATTGTTGGAATATGGATTCGATTATAATTTGAATTCATTGATTCGGTAAAATCAATTCCGTTTTTACTACAGATTTTTTGCCACCGCCTTAACATAATTAATTAACACGGTTAATTAATTAAGGAAATTACCACCGATTTAATTGATTAGCACGGCTAATTAATTAAGGCAATTGTGTTAAGGAAATTGCCACCGATTTAATTGATTAGCGCGGCTAATTAATTAAGGCAATTGTGTAGCGCACAAGTCTTCTCATTCTATAAATACTCATCTAGAGCATTAGGATTAAACACTCGAAAACACACATCCTCCTCTTATATACAGCCTCTTCTCTTCCTCTGGTGATAGTTCTTGCTCGTCTCAAGCTCGCTGAGAGTGACGCTCTTTTGTAGCCTTACTGCAATCCGTTTTATCCTGGGAGGCGATTTGCTCACACATACGGTGGGGGGCTAATACGCTTTAAGGAGACAGTCACGCACTGGACTCGGGTTTTTCGTTCCTTGTCTCCTCTTTTAATTATACACATAACTGTTACTCACACACGCACAAATATTATACTGTTTGTATTTATCGCAGATTGTCCAACAAATCTTTATACTAGTTAGTTAGTTAGTCAACACTAGTCAACTAATCAGTCTCTCTGTATATATACTCTTGTAAGTCAATCATTTGTTAATCAATTCAGTTTAATATTCAATCATTTCTCTCTAAAGATTTGAACTTTGTTGTTGTGATGCCAGCCTTACCCTTACATGCTCCTGTTCCTTCAACTGATCCTGCTATTGATGTACCTTTAACTTCTGAGGCCATACATACCAAGCAGCCAGCAGGTCAAACTTAGGACTTGTATGATCAGGAAACGCTGTCTGGAGACATTTTTGTTGTTTCTTATTTACCTGGTCTTGTTATAAACCATGATTGTTATGACTACTGGTTTTGTTAACTTTTTGTAAGATGAAACCGCATGACCGAGGAGCTAGCAACTCAGTTATAATTTTTGTTGTCTCTCTTTGTGCATACATGAATATGAATAATTTTTGTCCAATGACTACTGGGCTTGGCCCAACAATTATAGCTTGTGTTATTCAATGACATGGCCCAATTCAAGTTCAAAATGTTGGCTTCTTCATCTGACAGGGTGGAGAGTGGGGAAACTTGTTAGACATGGAAACAACACGTGGTAATAATCACAGTAGTTGTGGCTTTGTCCAACCAACATTGGTAAGAAATTCTCCACACTACACTATCATGTTATTATCACAAGTGTTTTCTCTTTCCATCTTCTTTGTCGTCACAACTATGAAGGAGAAACGTTAATCCTTTATAGTCTATCGGAAAGAAATGAAAATTATTACTTTATTAAGGTTCCAATTTATGTTTTATATAGATTTGAATTATTTATATAATTTGAATATTTTTATCGATGCAATACAATAAAATGTGAAAGATTAAAAACATATACTACTAATTTAAAAAAAAAAACATATACTAATAACTTTCTTTACCGGAAAAGAAGCCAAATGGGGTATTTGCTTTAATGTTGTTCTCATGAAAACGCCGGAGTGGTAGGGTAGGGCAGAGTGGGGTAGGGTAGGTCAGGTGAGGGCACTTTTTTTTTTTTTGAAACCAGGTGAGGGCACTTCGGTTTCTTATATTTATTTAATTAATTTGACCTTTTCCCTCTACTTCGTTAATCGTTTATTCATTTATTTGAACATTTTCCAATTTTAATACTCCTTTTTCTTTTTGCTTTATAAACTCTGATTTGATACTTTTAATAAGAAAGGTATTGTAATGGATAAGTGCTATGTCAAAGTGATAACAAAACTTTAGTTTGGCACAATTACAATATATTAACTTATAATCCGTCCAATATATGGCACCCTTTCTAATATCTTTAATTACATTCATTTTTTAATATTTATTTGTTATAAGTTTACATCTCAAATCTATACTATTATATAAATTCCGAAACATTGAAAGTTTTGGTACCGGTTTTTTGGTACTAAGTGAATTTACTTATTTACCCTTTATTATAAAGAAAAATAAATACACCTAAAATAAATAATAATATAATATAATTAATGGTAATTAGTCGATTACCTTTTTTCACATTTACTTTTAATTGAAGATATTACCTTTTATAAACACCTAAAAACATCAATCGTATCATATCTTCCAATCATTAATATTTTCTTTCGAATTAAAACACGTTGCCTTTTTAATTTAAAACAAATCTTACAATCATTAATATATACCCGAAAATATCACATCATATTAATTATTAATAAAATATATTAAAAATCTGTATACGTTGTTTATAATAAGGAAACATTAGTAAAATCCGTAAACATGATTATATTAAATTATATTAAATTAAAATTAATTAATTATATAATAGCCGAACCATTAAAAATTTTGGTACCTATTTTCTGGTATATGTTTTTTTAGTATTTTTTGAATTTACTTATTTAACCTTTATTATAAAGAAAAATATATACGATATCTATACTATTAAAACACAACTAAAATAAATAATAACATAATATAATATAATTAACGGTAATTAGTCGATTTCCTTTTTGACAATTACTTTCAATTGAAGATATTACATATCTATACTATTATATATATTCCGAAACATTGAAAGTTTTGGTACCTGTTTTTTGGTACGTAGTGAATTTACTTATTTACTTTTCATTATAAAAAAAATATATATGATATCCATACTATTAAAACTCCTAAAATAAATAATAAAATAATATAATTAATGTTAAGTAGTCGATTGCCTTTTTTCACATTTACTTTTAATCGAAGATATTACCTTTTATAAACACCTAAATCTATACTATGTTATATAAAAGTTGAGATTAAAAGTTTTGGGATATTACCTTTTATAAACACCTAAAAACATCAATCGTATCATATCTTTCAATCATTAATATTTCCTTTCGAATATCATATCTTACAATAATTAATATATATCAGAAAATATCACATCATATTTTTCAATTATTAATAAAAGATATTAAAAATCTATATACATTGTTTATAATAAAAAAACATTAGTATAATTCGTAAACATTAGTATATTAAATTATATTAAATTAAAATTAATTAATTTTATAATAGCCGAAACATTAAATATTTTGTTACCTATTTTTTGGTATATATTTTTTAGTATTTCGTGAATTTACTTATTTAACTTTCATTATTAAAAAAAATATACGATATTTATACTATTAAAATACCGAGAATAAATAATAACATAATATAATTAATGTTAATTAGACGATTGCCTTTTTCACATTTACTTTTAGCTGAAGATATTACCTTTCATGAACACCTAAAAATATCAATCACATCGTATCTTCCAATCATGTCATATCTAGCAATAATTAACATATACCCAAAAATATCACATTATATCTTCTAATCACTAACAAAATATAATAGAAATCTGTGTACTATGAATAATGATCATTAAATTTTTAGTAAAAAATCAGAAACGTTAGATCTAATGATTAAATATATTATAGAATTAAATTAATTTACTAAAATTTCAAGGTTCGAATTCTATCAACGACATATTTATTTTAAAATTTTATAATATAAGTTTTAAATCATGCATATCATTAATTAAATTTATATTAAATTATTAATATTAAAATTATATGATATGATATCTGAACTATTAAAACTCCTAAAAAAATGTAAAAGAATATAATTAATGGTAAGTAGTTGATTGCCTTTTTTCATATTTACTTTTCTTCGAATATATTACCTTTTATAAACACCTAAATCTATACTATGTTGTATAAAAGTTGAGATTAAAAGTTTTGGGATGTTACCTTTTATAAACACCTAAAAACATCAATAGTATCATATCTTTCAATCATTAATATTTCCTTTCGAATATCATATCTTACAATAAGTAATATATACCAAAAAATATCACATCATATTTTTCAATTATTAATAAAAAATATTAAAATAATATATACGATATTTATACTATTAAAACACCTAAAATAAATAACAACATAATATAATAATGGTAATTAGACGATTGCCTTTTTAATATTTACTTTTAGTTGAAGATATTAACACCTAAAAATATCAATCATACGTATCTTCCAATCATATCATATCTAGCAATAATTAATATATACCCAAAAATATCACATTATATCTTCTAATCACTAACAAATTATAATAGAAATCCGTGTACTATGAATAATGATCATTAAATTTTTAGTAAAAAATCAGAATCGTTAGGTCTAATGATTAAATATATTATATAATTAAATTAATTTACTAAAATTTCAAGGTTCTAATTCTATCAACGACATATTTATTTTAAAATTTTATAATATAAATTTTAAACCATGCATATCACTAATTAAATTTTATTAAATTATTAATATTAAAATAAAAATAAAATATTTTAAATAATGATTTATCAAAATATAATTTAACATAAAATAAAATTTGTTATATATCACAAAAATCCGTGCATCGCACGGGTACACCTAAAAACATCAATCATATCTTCCGATCATTAATATTTCCTTTCGAATTAAAGCACGTTACCTTTTTAATTTAAAACAAATATTACAATCATTAATATATACCCGAAAATATCACATCATATTTTTCAAATATTGAAAGTTTTGATACCTATTTTTTGGTACGTAGTGAATTTACTTATTTACTCATCATTATAAAAAAATATATATATGATATCTACACTATTAAAACTCCTAAAATAAATAATAACATAATATAATTAATGGTAAGTAGTCGATTGCCTTTTTTCACATTATTTTTAATTGAAGATATTACCTTTAATAAACACCTAAAAATATCAATCATATCATAGCTTCCAATCATTAATATTTTCTTTCGAATTAAAACATGTTACCTTTTTAATTTAAAACAAATCTTACAATCATTAATATATACCCGAAAATATCACATCATATTTTTCAATTATTAATAAAATAAATTAAAAATTTGTATACGTTGTTTATAATAAGGAAACATTAGTATAATCCGTAAACATGAGTATATTAAATTATATGAAATTAAAATTGATTAATTATATAATAGCCGAAACATTAAAAATTTTGGTAGCTATTTTTTGGTATATGTTTTTTAGTATTTCGTGAATTTACTTATTTAATCTTTATTATAAAGAAAAATATATACAATATCTATACTATTAGAATACCTAAAATAAATAATAACATAGTATAATTAATGTAATTAGTCGATTGTCTTTTTCATATTTACTTTTAATTGAATATATTACCTTTTATGAACACCTAAAAACATCAATCATATCATATCTTCCAATCATATCATATCTAGCAATAATTAATCTATAACCAAAAATATCCATCATTTCTTTTAATCACTAACAAAATATAATATAAATCTGTTACCACGAATAATGACCATTAGATTTTTTTGTAAAAAATCAGAATCGTTAGATCTAATGATTAAATATATCATATAATTAAATTAATTTACTAAAATTTCAAGGTTCGAAATCTATCAACGACATATTTATTTTAAAATTTTATAATGTAAGTTTTAAACCATCCATATTTTTAATTAAATTTAAATTAAATTATTAATATTAAAATTAAAATGACATATTGTAAATGATGATTATATAAAAATATAATTGTAACATAAAATAAAATTTGTTACATTTCAAAAGAAATCCGTGCATCGCACGGGTTATAAGCTAGTTGTTGTTAAAAACTTGATATATATAAGATTTTACATGTTCAATTTACTATGTGTTTTATCTTGAATTCTTAAAACTTTGAATTCTTAAAATTTGATTTGGACGTTTTTACAACCCATGTAAAATTAACAAAAGAATCTTTAATTTAGTGTTGGTTTAATAATTATTTTCTACTTAAAACTACCAAGAAACAAAAGAGAGAAGAAATTGACGATTTTTACGTTGAAAATTCTATTTGATTTAGGAAATCTACTTATATTTCGTTTTGATTATCAAAATAACCTTATTATTATTTGAAGATAGTTGTACTAACAACCAAATACATTTTTTTTTTGCTAAATAACCAAATAAAGTTTTTTTTTTTGACAAGACTAACTTTCACGTTCATAAATTGTACCAAGATACAATGATCGGAATAAAGGAGTATCATTCTTTCCAGAAAGTCCATTATCTAACCGAAAGGCACGCATGTTGCCCCCGGACATTTAGACAATAATACCTTCAAGTCTGAAAGGATGCACCCACAAAAAAGAGCCTCGTTAAAACCCTACATGAGCAAAACCCTATGGGAAAAAAAAGGGGGAAAAAGAGTGCCCTCAAAAACAAGAATACATCTTATACAAAGTGATTACTAAAAAAGACTAGAACTTCTTTTTGCTTTTGTGAGTCCCCGTTGCTATCAGTTCAATCTCATTCCCGACTTCAACTATCTCCTTTTCCTTTCTTCAACTATCTCATTTTCCATCCAAGTAAATCTGAAAGGTCACCAAAACCATATACAAATCAAGAAAACTAATTAGTTAATACAAATACAGAAGTTTGAGCTAAAACAAAAAATATATAATATTATAATATTTAATAATAAATCCTATACGGTGATAAGATATTAATAGAAAAAATAAGTATAAATATAATCTAACCAAAGGGGTCCCTTTGGTTAGACCTCTATTTAAAATACAAATTAAAAATTTGTAAAATAAGAAAAAATTCGTTATTATTACATTTAGATAAAATAATAAAATAACTAAAATTGAATAGATTGTAATACTTTTTTGAAAACAAAAATTAATAAATAAGATAGATTTAAACTGCAGCCAAATATAAAATAAAACTACGATATATTAAAAAAAATAATGTATAAATTATAAAAATTCTTCAAAAGGATGACCGATAATATTTGTCAAACGGACGACCGATAAAATTATTCGTCAAACAGACGACCGATAACAAGTCATTCAAGAAGCCTACTCCGTAATTAGCACAAAACATCCATATAAAATGGAATAAACAGAATCCATGACTCCTTTACTTCTAAAAGTTAGTCAAATCCTTAAATATTTGAATACAATTTAACAATAAATAAATTAATACTACCAGATTTGCCAATAAACAAATATCAAACCAATAAATTGTTTATTATAATTATGACAATTAAAGGGTCAACATAAAAAAATAAATATTTAATATTGATAGTTACAAAAAAAATCCATATGAATATAAGACCCGATAAATGCCACTAATTAAGCAATTAAATTTAAATAAAGCACATTTAAAATTTAGGCAATCATGCAAAACGAGTCACTAAAATTATGCGCAAAAATAACTCTCATTTATATGCATTAAAAACCAACCATCACCATCATCACCTACGGTGGCCACCAGCCGGCCATGGCGGCGCCTTCATCACCCACTATAACGAAGCCCAAATCAACAAGAGAACATACTAGCTACTGATAATCACAAAAATTCAATTACAAAATTAAACCCTAGATCTAAATTAAACACCTTTAAGAACACTGATCTATATAAATCAATACACACAACTATAATCTATATAAAACAATACTAAAAACCCAAATACGCTAAACCCACAAAATTAATCAAAACCCACAAATTAAAAAAGGATAATTGATAATATAACGTATGAACATATGATAATGAAGATAGTATGAAGTGAGGAGCAGGCATATAAAACGCAAGAGAGATAGATACAATTGTATAAGAGTAAAACTAAAAAAGAAGAAAAGATACTGATTCATTAGTTGATCCATTTAGACGACGGCGGCGACATCGACGGAACGGTGGCGGCGGAGAATAGCCTCAAACCTATACTGCTTATAGACTATCAGTCACGCAATTGGTTCAATTCTACTACCCAAAAATTCTTGTATGATATAGATGTTTCTGCATCGAATAGTATATCATTCTGATTCATTTAAGTGTCAATGAAATGTGATAGTCAGTAGTTCGGTTCTTTCTTTGATTTAGGAAAATCAAATAGAATAAGATGTAACAAAAAAGTCAAAATCAACTTATTATTAGTTACATATATAATTTTTTTACAAAATAATTTATAATATAAAAATACATGTTAGTCAATAATATTCTATTATATAATTATAGGTGTATCTTATGCACTTTTTTGGTAATACGGTCAATGACCAAAATAATATGATTCGTTGGATTTTAAAATAGATTGATGAGAACCATTAGATCCAATATTAAATGTTTTATTAAATTTATAGTTGAATTATATTAAAGTACTAAAAAGTAATTTTTTATCATCTAAACTAAATATAAATAGATTTCCTAAATTGGATATAATTTTTAATGTAAATTTTGTAACTTTTTTTTTTGTCCATTTTTTGTGTAATTTTAACCGGATAATAATCGTCAAACCATCACTAAATTAAACAAAATTTCGCGATTTATAAGTGGGTTGTAAAATCGTCCAAATGTGATTCTTAAAACTCAAGAAAGATCTAAAATAGTAAATTGATCGTGTCAAGTCTATTAAATAATATTTTTCAAATTTGATTATTCTTTTAATAAAAACAATCAAATTTGAATAAATATATCATCATATATAATAAGCGTAAAAGAGATTTTATCCATAATTTTTGTCCCTTACCTTCAAATAATTTTTGCCGTCGAATATAGTATTTTTAATAATAGACGATAATAATCGTAATAGAGATTTTATCCATAATTTTGGTCACTATACCGTTAAAATAATCCCAGTCGTCGAATTTAATAATAAGTTTTAAAATAGATCATCAAAATTATATCATATTAAAAAGAAAATTATAATCTATAAAGGATATAATTAAAAAATATTGTATTGATTGAATTTTAAAAAGAAAATTATAATCTGAAAAGGATATAATCAAAAAAGGTTATATTATAACAAAATTTTATTTATTTTTATTAATATTAAAAAAAGTCATACTTACTATTTGGGCTCTAACTCGAGATTTGGAAATCAGAATTGGATGATTTTACGACCCACGTGAAGTTCATAAAATTATCTTTAATTTAGACGATTTAACAATTATTATGTAAATATAAAAACTCAGAATTTCAAGATAAAATATAATTACGAATTTTTACATTAATCATATTCAGTGTAGAAGAACTACATTGATAATCCTATTCAATTTGAAAATCAAATTATATATGATTTAAATCATTAACATTCACTTTTTCGTATTTCAATATAAATACACTTTTTAGTTACATGTTAAAATATAAAATATTTCTTATGTTAGATTCAACGTTTTTCATCTATTTATTTTAATATATAACAATTCTTATTTACTTCGTTGTACTGAGAACCGAACTACCGACTACCAAATGAATTCATTTTATATATCAAATGAATATTTACTTTGTTGTACATACCTCAAATGTGGTGGAAATTTCCCAAGCTTTACATTCGAAAGATCTCGAATTGAAGAACTGTCAATGAAATCACTGATGTGATGCTTTAGCATGTGTGTGTCCGACTTTTCGCTCAACAACTGATCAAACTTCTTCTCTAACCCGTATCAACTAATTCCATACTGCAACACTCTTCCTCCTCTATCAGAAATTTCATGGCCTTGAAAACATTAAAGGTGACATTCTGATCTTGCACCCTCATTGTAAGCTCTCCTTTTTGCACATCAATCAAAGTATGGCCTGTAGCTAGAAAAGGCCTTCCCAAGATTATGGGAATCTTCTTGTCTTCTTCAAAATCCAAGATAACAAAATTAGCTGGGAAGATAAGCTTATCAACTTTCACCAAAACGTCCTCCACTATTGTAATAACCCTAATTTTAGCAAAGCTACAGTGACCCCATGAATAGTAAATTTTGAGGATTTAAAGAAATGGTATGTAGGTACTCTATACTTGAAAGCGAAAATGAGTAAACGAAAACCATATTAGTGTTGTACAATGAAAATAAGAGAATCGAAATGACGATAGATTTCAAAAATTCCTGAATATGGATTTTTGAGGATTTTGGTTTCGAATGAGCTTCTATTGGATATTAAGGAGCATGGAGATATTAAAAGAAATATATATTGAGGAATTGGTGGATTAGTATAAACTAAAGGATTATTAAGTTAAGGAATTGCCAAAGGAATTTGGATTGTTAAATGATTTCGAAACCACTGAGATAATGAGGTATATTCAGAACGAATTTCAATTAGACGAGTGTGGAAACCAAACAACCAAGACTAGTAATATAACAAGGATATATACCACATTATTAATTACCAAAAGTATTAGCATAATTGTTGACAGTATTTTTCAATGTATAAGTTCGTTCGCAGGGAAGGACTATTAATACAAGTTCAAGTTTTAATTCTTATAATCTAGAAATGTGAGAAATAATCGGTATGTTTAAATAAACTAATTATAAACAAATAAAACTAAGATTTAATTTATGAGGAAAAGCAATCCGAGAAATAGGGTTCTTCAATTGGTTCAATAATATTGTTTTAATGTGATATATATTTTTCTCATATTTTGCTGAAAAACAATTCTTCTATCCTTTATAATGTTCTCTCCCAAGATACAAAATATTGTCTATAATCATATCTCAAAAGTCACTCCCATGATCAATCGAAATACAATTTTAGATTTTTGAGACCCAAGAATTATAACTTATAAGTTTCATAGTCCTCTTATTAATCTCCCGATTCAATAATTAAACTATGTCTATCAAATCATGAACAAGAATTGTGACTCATCTCCCAATTTATCACAATCCCTATGAATACAATTAAAGGTTAGCTACGCCCTTAATTTGGTTAAGCCCTCAATGATAGATTAGCAAAAGTAGAGAATTATTATCACAATTAAACAAGCATATATCACCAATGAATACTACCAAATTCTCGGATTATGAAATTAGTTATTCATGCTAGACAAATAAAATAAGCATATAATAAATGGTAAAATCATAATTAAAAGAGTTTAGAGTAAAGAAAGTACAACTTGAAGAATTTATCCTCCCGCAATAATTTCCGACGAAATGAATGAGCACTTTCCAAGCAATTCCCTTAAAATCTTCAACCAAAATAGAACTTGCAGAAAATTAAAGTGTATGAATTAAAACTAATATTACAAAGAAAAATTATGGAAACAAAAGAGAATACAACTGAATTTTATTCAGTACATGAGATGATCTCTAAAACCTATGAAAATCACATCTATTTATAGCACAATTTTAGCACACCTACTACTATAAATAAATGAGTCCACTCGGCCGAAAGCAATCTGCACTACTAATCCCATTTCCTTCTTTAATTAAAAAACAAACCCACTTGCTTTACTTTGAACAAACCGGCCACCTTTGTTGTTTAATATACTGGGTTCCGTAGAAATGCTTTTTATCCCGCACAGCTTATAATATTTAATTAATAAATAATTAATTAAATCCAGAAATTATAAAAATAAATATCTAATATTATTAGATATTTATAAATATAATTTTCTAAATAAATTAAATATTTATTAATATAAATAAGTCCTTAAGTCCTAAGCTGCGGTCAATTGAGGGCCTGGAACCGGACTCCTTTCGCTTAACAAAAATTATATTAATTCCAACCGGGATTCCTGCTTTAAGAATATATCACTTTCCATATTTTTGAGACAATTCTTATTTCCTCATTGCTCGTCCAGGTCTAATCTACGGTCTCTTGAAGATATGAAATCAGGCTCCTTTTGCTTCCACAATTATCCTATAAACATAAAAAATTATCTTAGCATCAAATTAAAATTAAAATGCTACTAACAATGCTAATCAAGCACAAAATTAAGGATAAATGAGAGATAACATGCTATAAAATATATACAAAATTAGCATGTATCAATAATACTTAGAAAAACAAGGAAAAAGGATTATGAGATCACCATGCATGACATCACTTTCCACTAACATGTTTTAAGGGTAAATTAGTACATTAGCAAGCCTTTAATCACAAATATCTTCCAAAGCTTCCAAGACAAACTAGATTAACAAGAATTAAAGAAGATAAGATCAAAAAAATCAAGAGAAAATCTCTCCCTTCCATTCTTTCAATTCGGCCAAACAGTAACAGCCGGCTTAGAACGGTCATAACTTCTTCGTTTCTCAGCCAAAGTTTTCGTTCTTTAGCTTTTTAGAAAGCCCATGAGATAAGCTACAAGTCGTATTTCACAAGATTTTCCCAGAAAAGCAAGGTAAGGGGGTCGTTTTTCATGTTCTTTCAGCTGCAGTAAAATAGCTACGAAAATTCTAAGTATGTTCTTGGTGTTTCTTGTTAGTTTACGGTGTTATATGGTTGCTTAAGGATATCCCAAGGATTATTAAGTGTTATACAAGCTACAAGGAAGGTATATTACTTGAGACCCTAACTTGAATTATGAGTTTATGGTTGATTATGCTTAGTTTAGAAGTTAAGTTGTATAAAGCATGAAATCTTGATGATATGGTTGTTGATATGTGTTTTAAGTTTGATATGGAAATTGTGATGTGAACTTGTAACCATGGTTGGGATGTAGACCACATGGTGTAGGGCTTGGATTGAGTGTGGAATGATGGTTTTGGAGCAATTAAAATATGGAAAGTATGAAAGTACAGCAGTTATAATGCCCGATTTTTGTTAGGATAGGAACTGCTCTGTTTTGGACCCCTGTATCAGTACGGTACCTTACTGTCCAGTGTACCAATGGACCATTAAATGATAGAGCTTAGTTCATAGATCGTTTTGATATAAAGTACGTCAAAATCTGATGAACGGTTTAGGAGAAAAGTGGATTTTAGTGAAAGGCGTTCGGAAACCGGGAAATTGCAATTGTGCCAACTTTGAGGTTATAATTACCATACTTAGACATTTTTAGAAATTATGAAATTTTGGGATAGTGTAGTAGGGTGGTCAGAGGACCATTTACAGTTGACCTTGTAGTAAAATTCGAAATCTATATTTTCTGAGAATTTTTACAGTCGAGTGTGGTTATTAAGGGAAATTGTGGAATACACTAAAACTTAGATCGAGTTTAAAAATGGTGAAGTGCATGTAAACTTTTGGTGCATAAAAACCATGGTAAACGTATAATATGAGTTAAGGGTGTTATGGTTAGAGGTGGCCAAACGGCCGTGCCGTGCGGGCCGTGCCGGTTTGGCCACGTGCCGAGCTTACCAAAACAAAGCACGGGCACGCACGCGCGGGTTGGACGTGCCGTGCCGTGCCGTTCCGTGCCTCGACTTTACAGCCCCGTGACCGGCACGCGAGCTAGACGGGTTTGGCGGGTTTTTTTTTTTTAAAGAAAAATTCGAAATAAAATTTGAAATTTTTTTTGTTAATTTAATATTTACTTTTAATATTCTCAAAATATGAAATGTCGATTTTTAACTTTTTTCGATCTAATTTTATTTTCATATTAAAATCTTTCGAATTTTTAAGAAAATACGAATCATACGTATTGAAATAAAAAGAGTGAAAGAGGACGGTACCTCTATTAAATTTTATTAATTAGAAAATATTTTCATATTAGTTTTTTTTTTCTAAGTAGTCATTTACTTCACCAAATTCTTTTTTTTCCCTACCATTTGTATTTAACAAATTCTTCAAAAAAAAAAAAACTACCATTTGTCATCTTTAATTTGAATCGGTTCATCTAAAACCACAATCAATTTAACCACACACTTTTACCAATATTATTCATACGCTAAAAACTGTTTCGAACAATTAATATATAAAGAAAATAGAAATATGAAGTAAGATTTGTGGACTATGGAGTGCATAGATGTATCATGTATAGTAACATGATTCAAGTGCCGGGCCGTGCCTACGTGCCGGGCCGTGCCATTTAAATCATTATTTTTTTTTTCTGTTCACGGGCTGGACGTGCCGGGCTGAACGGGCTGCGGTCTATCAATTTTGGGTTCGTGCACGGTTCGTTGACTTTGACGTGCTGAACGGGCTGGCTCGTTATTCGTACTGTAGCGGGCTGAACGGTTTTTCCCACGATTTATTCACGTGCGTGCCGGGTCGAACCGCCCGTTTGGCCGGCTCTAGTTATGGTGTAGAGATTAAGTGATTAAATGGGGTATATACTAACGGTGATCCTTTTCGTTCCTATAGAAGCGGGAGACGAACTCAGGATTCCACCTACTCGCTTTAGAGATCCAGGCAAGATCTTTTCTATCCCTACTTGGAAAAATTATTATCTTCAAAGAAACTTGATTTCTTGGAATATATATATATATATATATATATATATATATATATATGTGTGTGTGTGTGTGTGTGTGTGTGATGCTATTATTACTATATTGTGAAGAAATTGTCTTTCTTGAGTATTGATATTAAAAAGGAAGGTATATGAAGATGTATATGGTTATGAATATGGATATGAGTATGAGATGGATATAAATATGGATATGAGTATGAGATGGATATGTAGAGAGATGATTATGCATGAAGTGAACATGCCTTATGATTAAGAGAATATGAGAGAATGGTATCAGTTGTTATCTAAAGTAAATAAAAGAATGGTATCAGGTGTTATCTAGGGTTATATGATTTATAATATTTTGCTAAAGATATTCTTTTTAAATATTGTGATTTAATAAGTATTATTTGATTATTATCTACTATTTTTAAAAGTAGATGGAACAATATATATATATATGTGTATATAAGAGAGCAAGATTTCTTCTACTCTTACTTTAGAAAACTATTTTATTCTTTTTAAGTAAAATGATTTCTTGTAATATATATGTTTTTCTACGATGCTATATTGCTAAGGATTTATTTCCTGATTTTGAGAATTAAAGAAAGATAGATACGAATATGGATAGAGCGAATATACTTTATGTTCTAAAGGAATATTTGACTTTAATAATTATAGAAAAGATGTATGAGTCATAATTAAAGTATTATGACATATGATTTAAAGGTGATGATAAATGTGAATGGAAATGTGAATGGAAATGGAAATGGAAATGGAAATGATAAATGTGAGTAGATAAATGATTTGACAAAAAAGGGGATAGCAACAAAAAGCGTAGGAGACTGTGTGCGGCACAGTCCAGCAATCAATATTTTATTTCGGCCCAAGAGTTGCCGAAGGAGGTTGTAGTGGTGTACCTTCCTCCAGGGGGATGTAGTGGTGTACCTTCCTCCTTCTACCGGTAGTAAAAAGGACGGGTACAGAGGGTGACTGATCATCGTCCTTACGTATTCGGCAACAGTGAAAATCCTCAAAACTTAAAAGAAAGAATTGATAATGGTTTTCAGATCTGTATTCTGAAAAAGGAAAATGGTATGAAATGATGGAATTGTTTTTACAGTAAGAAGAGAAACTGATTTTATATTATTTTTATGTAATTGTTATATAAAAAGGAAAATGAAAAGATTGTATTGAGAGATGATGTGCAGATGATATATTATCTTGAAATATTATGCTGAGGTGATGTAATGGTTTTTAATTATTATAGAAGAAAAACTGATATTATATTATTTTAGAAGAAAAACTGATATTATATTAGAAGAGAAGCTGATATTAGAATGCTATATATTTCTTTTAGTATAAAAATATTTGAAAGGAGTAGTTATCAAATAAAAATAAATTCTTTTTATAATAATTATGATTTGTCTTCTGCTTATTATTCAGATATATTTATGTTTCTTTTGAAGCTAGTTTATAAAATTTATCTTGCTGAGCTATTATAGCTCACTCTTGCTATTTATTTATATAACAGCTAGATCAGGTATCGAACGTCGCAGTGCAACCCGGAAGAGGGTAAAGGGGAAGTTTACCTGTAATATCCCATAATTTTTAGAATAATAATAATAAAGAATAAGTAAATAAAAAGGATTAAAAATTATATATTAAATAGGATTTAAAATTGGATTAGAATAATGGGCTTAAAACATGGATCAGATTTGAATACGGATTACTAGCAGGTCTGGAATTAGGGTTGTGAGACATTATAAATACATCTCATTCTCCTTCCTCAACTTTATTAACAAAATTCGTAGGGTTTTATAAACATAATTCAGTAGTTTTGTAAAATTCGTAGAAAATTCATCGTAAGTCGGAATTCTTTGATTCTGGACTTTTCGGAAAGGTCTTTTCGTTCTCCATGACTTTCGTGTTTTGAGTTTTCCAAGAAAACATCGTTTAGAGGGTCAAAAAGGATAAATACAGATCTGGTCAGAATTGGATAGGATGTTTTGATTATTGAGTTTCCGCGTACAGGTATGTTTCTGATCGTTCTTTCTAGTGTTTTCAAAATTATGTGTTATGTGTACGTATTTGTTATTAAAACTTGGGCTAAGTGATTATATTTGAAGTTACATGTATTTGTGTATCTATGTGGTGTCTATACGATAATTTTGGGACTCTGATTTATGCCATGGTTTGCGAAAATAAGAATAAGAATAAAGACCGAGTCACCGGATTGTAGTGACAGTTTTCGGAAAATTTAGGACCGTTATCACCGGGTTGTAGTGGTCGTGGTATGAATCATGGGTTTCAAGTTATTGTTGTTATGTCTTATGTGTAGTCGTATCATATCATATCGAATAAGAATAAGAATACGTGTATAGAAAGTTATGTATCGTATAATTTATCGTATCGTATCGAATATTGTATTCTCTTATGTGTATACATGTTATGTGGCCTTACTAGTTGGATCGGTTGGTTTCTTGCTGGGTTGTATAGCTCATTACTTACAATTTTTAGGTTCAGTGTAACATCGAGTGTGATAGCATTGGAGTTCAAGGATCTTAGGTTCGGAGTACATTGTCATCGTTAGCTGCGCTTTTGTAATAATTACCTTTGTAATAGACTTTTGGTTTAATAAATTGTATTTTTCTTTAAGTTTTGCTTTAGAATTAATAGTCCGAAAAGTCGGGCTGTTACAGTTGGTATCAGAGCAGGCTGTCCTTCGGAGTGTATTAGGTATGGGACTAGTACATTCTCTAGGATGCGATCCTATAGACTATCGTTTAGGAGTAGACGTTTAGAATAGATGTGTCGCGGACTTTTGGAGTATAGGAGTTTGAGAATTTGAGGACAAATTCTTTTTAAGGAGGGTAGTATGTAATATCCCATAATTTTTAGAATAATAATAATAAATAATAAGTAAATAAAAAGGATTAAAAATTATATATTAAATAGGATTTAAAATTGGATTAGAATAATGGGCTTAAAACATGGATCAGATTTGAATACGGATTACTAGCAGGTCTGGAATTAGGGTTGTGAGACATTATAAATACATCTCATTCTCCTTCCTCAACTTTATTAACAAAATTCGTAGGGTTTTATAAACATAATTCAGCAGTTTTGTAAAATTCATAGAAAATTCATCGTAAGTCGGAATTCGTTGATTCTGGACTTTTCGGAAAGGTCTTTTCGTTCTCTACGACTTTCGTGTTTTGAGTTTTCCAAGAAAACATCGTTTAGAGGGTCAAAAAGGATAAATACAGATCTGGTCAGAATTGGATAGGATGTTTTGATTATTGAGTTTCCGCGTACAGGTAAGTTTCTGATCGTTCTTTCTAGTGTTTTCAAAATTATGTGTTATGTGTACGTATTTGTTATTAAAACTTGGGCTAAGTGATTATATTTGAAATTACATGTATTTGTGTATCTATGTGGTGTCTATACGATAATTTTGGGACTCTGATTTATGCCATGGTTTGCGAAAATAAGAATAAGAATAAAGACCGAGTCACCGGATTGTAGTGACAGTTTTCGGAAAATTTAGGACCGTTATCACCGGGTTGTAGTGGTCGTGGTATGAATCATGGGTTTCAAGTTATTGT
The DNA here is from genome assembly GCA_036435485.1 of Saposhnikovia divaricata. Classification (NCBI taxonomy): domain Eukaryota; kingdom Viridiplantae; phylum Streptophyta; class Magnoliopsida; order Apiales; family Apiaceae; genus Saposhnikovia; species Saposhnikovia divaricata. Next base: position 55,688,965 of record CM071597.1, on the reverse strand, counting down.
TGTTATGTCTTATGTGTAGTCGTATCATATCATATCGAATAAGAATAAAAATACGTGTATAGAAAGTTATGTATCGTATAATTTATCGTATCGTATCGAATATTGTATTCTCCTATGTGTATACATGTTATGTGGCCTTACTAGTTAGATCGGTTGGTTTCTTGCTGGGCTGTATAGCTCATTACTTACAATTTTCAGGTTCAGTGTAACATCGAGTGTGATAGCATTGGAGTTCAAGGATCTTAGGTTCGGAGTACATTGTCATCGTTAGCTGCGCTTTTGTAATAATTACCTTTGTAATAGACTTTTGGCTTAATAAATTGTATTTTTCTTTAAGTTTTGCTTTAGAATTAATAGTCCGAAAAGTCGGGCTGTTACACAACCTTATGAGAAAGTATCGACACCTGTTCTCAAGGTAGTATATACTTTTATATGGGTGAAATAGATGGTATTCTGGGATTGTAATAATAGTTTATCTTTAACTGCTATCATTAATGGATGTTGTTTTCTGAGCATATGACTGGTGTGTGTGATGATATTAGTGTGGGGTCATTTGTATGAGTATTAAATAGTATAAAAAAAAAGAAGACCAAGAGATATTGTTAATAAAATGGAAATTGGAGTATGATGGCCCGGATTCCTGACCCCGGATTTGGGGCTGTCACAACTATGCCCCTTGGATATGTGATAGATCGATCAGCCAACTGCAAAGAGATATTGGTTGGCTTTGGCTTCGGCAGACCAAGTTGCTTGAACACAGATAAAGGCATGAGATTGATGCTAGCTCCCAAGTCACACAAGCACTTGCTAAAAGAAAGGTTGCCAATAGTGCAAGGGATGGTGAAACTTCCCGGATCTTTAAGTTTGGGTGACAACTTCTGCTGCAGAACTGCACTACACTCCTCCGTTAATGCCACTATTTCAAATTCTTCCATCCTTCTCTTTCGTGACAAAATATCCTTCATGAACTTTGCATACCTCGGCATCTGCTCCAATGCTTCAACAAAAAGAATATTAATAGACAATTTCTTGAAGACATCCATAAACTTCTGAAACTGTTTCTCTTGACTTTTCTGCAAGCGCCCAGGATATGGAGGAGGAGGATAGATTTGATTATTCTTTGAAGATTGCTCCGGAGTAGACTTTTCAACAGGTTTCTTGCTCTTCTCACCATCAAGCTGATCAGCCACTAAATCAGATTTCTCAATTTCTAGCACTGCAGATTTTTCAACCTGCTGATTCTGAACATCTTCATCTTCCTTAGCTGCTGATTTGGGATCCCTCGTGACTTTTCCAGATCTCAAAGAAACTGCATTGACATGTTCTCTGCTTTCCCTTCTGCCTGGATTAACCTCCGTATCACTAGGAAGAGTTCCTTGTTGTCTACTAAGTAAGACACTTGTAATCTGTCCCATCTGGTTTTCCAAGACCATTTTAGAAGCTTGCAGGTTCTTTATCATCATCCTCAAATCATCCATTTCTGATTTTTCATTAGATGATTGCCCCGCATGAGCCTGGGGCTGTTGCTGCTGAAATCCAGGAGGTTGATATGGTGCCCTTGGAGCATAAGGCTGTTGATATCCTTGATTGAATGGCTTCAGTTGCTGACCCTGAAACTGCTGATAGGGTTGCTGAACACCTTGATTATTGCTCCAGCTGAAATTGGGATGATTCCGATTATTAGGATGATAAGTGGCTGGAACTGGTGCAGTAGGTCTCTGAAAATTACTCACGAACTGTGCTGATTCAGAAGAGATAGCACACTGATTCGTCTCATGTGCGCCTGCACATAGCTCACAAATACTAGCAACCTGCTGAATCCCATAATTAGCAAGAGAATCCACCTTCATCGTAAGAGCCTTCAACTGAGCTGCAATAGCTGAAGCTGTGTTAACTTCAAGAACACCTGCTACCTTGCCTTGAGATAGTCTCTGGGTTGGATTTTGATATTCATTAGCAGCCATCATCTCAATTAAATCATAAGCCTCGGCATAGCTCTTAGCCCACAGAGCTCCACCTGATGCTGCATCTAGCAAAGGTCTAGACTGTGCTCCCAACCCATTGTAAAAACCGTTAATGACCTTCCAATCAGGCATACCATGATGTGGACACCTACGAAGCATCTCCTTGTAACGTTCCCAAGCCTCACACAAAGACTCGCCAGATTGCTGTTGAAATTGAGTTAACTGGTTCCGTGTTGCTGCAGTTTTCGCCATAGGGAAGAATTTAGTAAGAAACTTCTGAGCAAGATCCTCCCATGTAGTAATGGAACCAGCTGGTAGAGAGTGTAACCAGCCCTTAGCCTTATCCCTTAAAGAGAATGGGAAAAGCCTCAACTTGATAGCATCCTCCGACACACCATTAAATTTGAAAGTGTCACAGATCTCGATAAAGTCCCGAATATGCATGTTAGGATCCTCCGTAGAAGCACCCCCAAACTGAACCGAATTCTGCACCATCTGAATTATGCTCGGCTTGATCTCAAAGTTGTTCGCTGCAATAGCTGGCCTGACAATACTAGATTGTATGTCATTAATCTTTGGCTGAGAATAGTCCTTCAAAGCCTTGACTGCTGCTGGTAAATCTGCCATCTCTTTTACTGCTACAAGTTCTTCTTCTGCCAGTTTACGAGTTTGCAAACGTGTTCGCATACACGTTCAAGTACCTAAAAACACCACGAAACAAACAAACTAAATAAGAAATCCAAGTCAGTGAACGCTAACGACCACTGATGACAAGCACATAAACTAAATTAAACACCGTTGATCCCCGGCAGCGGCGCCAAAAACTTGTTTACACAATATCACGCAAGTATACGTGGTCACAAGTAATAGAATTAAGTTCGTTCCACTGAGATCTGGTTAAGTTCTTTTCAGCTAATGTGCCTATTCAACAATGTATGATCTTAATTCACTGCTAAGATAATAAATAAATTGAGGTTTTAATTAACTAAATTAAACTAAGATGCGAATTAAGGAATTAAGAATTAACTAGCTAATGAGATCTAAAACTGATTTACTTATATGAGAATAAACATGGAATCCTAACTTCATTATCTACTTCACTTAGAGTCGCAGCCTTTAATCAATACATGTGATGGTTTTGATATCTGATCGGATAACACGAAACAAGTAAAAGCTACCTCTCGGTATACTATTACCAAACTACGCATGCATTCACAAAAGAGATAGAAGATGGGTAGACACCAAATATGTTTAGACCCTATATCTCTATAGAATTTGAAAACATAAAGGTTTAAGTACAAGTTATCCACTTAGATCACATAAGGTAACATAATATCTCTATTTACGCCACAAATCATGATGTTAAAACATCAACCTATCCTATGCTAGCATGACAAGTTCTAAATCTCAAGATCCACTCTCGTTTAGCAAGAGATTAACAAATTAGATGTTCGCGACGCATCTAAATACATGAAACACAACCATACGAGGATATCAAGAATTCACCACACATAAATATTTAAAGCATGCAAACTACTAAGCTACATAGATAAATCCGTTAGAATCCCATGACAACGATTAGCTCATAATTGAACCGTTCATCGTCATGGGATTTGATGAAAACATGATATAAAACAAGATATGAATAAAAGAAGTAATTATATTAATAAACAAAGAGTTATGAAAATAAATCTAGAATCCAGAATAAGACAAAAGATGAAGTAGATCTAGATCTGTTGCATGTCACGAGCGTTGAATCCTTCTCTCCTTTTCTCCCTTGCAGATCTAAGCTATGTTACAATAATAATAACTCCTAATTACAATACTAAGTTGTGTTTAAATAGGCTCTAGATCTCTTTCCCAGCAAGAAATTACCTTCTATTACAATTAGAATTCGATTAAGGTACTAAAACCTGCCCAAAATATAATTAGAATTAGAAAAAGGGCAAAACAGTAATCTTTCAGCCTTGCTTCACAAAGAACACGTGCGCGAATTTTAACTACACGCTCCCTGCACCCGCTATCTATCCCAGGTTGTAGAAAATCTCTCAAGCTTTGCGTGAGCTGTAAGATCGCTGAAAACGGACTTCTAGAACTCCAGATATGGCCAAAACAGTGTAGACTGCGCAACCTTCCCGGAAAATCCGAATTTTAATCAATTAATCCTCCAAACACGATAGAAGCATCCACCATAATCGACATTCTTGCAACTCTGCACAACTAAGCAAAACACATCAAAACTACAACAAACTTGAGTCCAAGACAATCAATTTAAGCCGATATGGAACGCTCCAAGGGAATATAAAATCCACTTATCAGTACGCTTGCGTGATTTAGTGCAAACATAAAGTATGTCAAAACAGAGGTGAAAGTGAAAGCATGCAACCTCAAGTTACTGGCAATCAGCAAGCTGGAAGTTCAAACAGCAAGCTGGAAGTTCAAATCAGCAAGCTGAAAGCAATGTTGAAACTGGAAGTCAACAAGCCAAAGAAGGATGCAGACACTAACAATCAGCAAGCTGGAAACACGGAAGAAGTATTTCTTGAAAGTGATGTTTCAAATTCGGAATCGGATGTGCATCAAACAAAGTTAAACAAAAGATGCATTCCATGAGACGTTCAATGGTAGAGAATCTACGTCAAGGGCATACTCTCAACATGGAGAAAATATCAAAGTCCTAGAAGAACAAATCGAATCAGTGAAAAAGGATTTAGCCAAATTTGTTCAAGGAGAAGACACACTCAAAGCGTTGATAGGCAAACAAAGATTTACTCTTGACAAGCAAGGACTTAGATATCATCAAGCCAACCGAAACAAAGCTCCACACAAGTACAAAGGAAAGACTGACAAGCCTTATCAATATGCCATGCCTTATTCAACATGCACGAAATGTGGAGGCAAAGGTCATTTGGAAAGACATTGTCGATTCAAACTCCATCAACATGTAAATGGGAGAGTTCAAGCTGATATCAAAAAGTTTTCTGGGAAAACAGCTTACCAGAATAAAAACAGATGCAAAACAACTTGTCATTACAGAAGCAGAAGCCAAACAGCTTACCAGAATGGAACCTGGAAGAAAACAGCTTACCAGAATGATTTTGGCAGCACACAAAGAACAAAGATTTCAGCACCAAAAGTGGTACAAAAATGGGTAAAGAAATATGATTTAAATTCTATCAATGTGCTAGCAACTAACCATGCAGGAATCAAGCAAGTATGGGTGCCAAAACGTTGAGTTTTTGTGCAACAAAAGGTCCCTAGAAACAGCAAGCTAAGTGCAATAGTTTGGTACTTTAGATTTTTTTTGTTTGTATTATTTGCATGCTAAATTAATTTGCTATTCCTCTATATATGCCAATAATGAATTTTAAGTGTAATTCACTTGAATGCAAGTTATTATTTACGTGTGCATGCATACATATTGTTAATTATTTCGGATGTAATTTATTGAGTAAATGCGTACTCGTGCATTATGTGGTACTTCATAATCCATGCTTATATTGAATATGCTACGTGATTACCCTTTTTAATGATTAAGGGGGAGAGATTTTAGGAGGTTAACTCTTAAGGAGGTTATGTGTTTGGGATTTTATTTCATATAAATCCTTATGTGCTTAACTGAATATCATGATGTTAAATCAAGGATGCATATGTTGAGGGGGAGTATGTACTCCTAAAAATATATGTTGGTAATCATCAAAAAGGGGGACCAACATAGTCTCTCCGATGTATTCAAGTATGTCATCATCAAAAAGGGGGAGATTGTTGGCGTGATGTTTTGATGATGAATACAAATGGTGCATTGTAATACTTCATGTGTATTTATCTAATCTTGTTTTGCAGGAAGTACTGATCAATGATTAAGGGGGAGCTTTTAGCTCAATCACATATTGGTATATAATCATCAAAAAGGGGGAGATTGTTACCCTAGTTTGTTTTGATGTTATATACAGCAAGCTGATTGCTTATCTTGTACTAGGTTCACTATATCTAGCTTACAATTATATGATTGAATCACTTGATATATCATTTGAATATATATATATATATATATATATATATATATATATATATATATATATATATATATATATATATATATTTGTGTGTGTGTGTGTGTGTTTGCTATATATAAGTATACTCTCAGGTAACTTGGTTGGTGATATGGAAATGCAAAGGTATAAAGCCATCTATCTGTTCAGCTCACCAGAACCAAAACAACAAGCTGACATGAACTCGCCAGAACCAAAACAGCAAGCTGATACGGACTTGGCAGAACCAAACAGCAAGCTGACATGAACTTGCTATGTTATTTCGGTAATGTACTAACTTGGTTTTGTAGGGAAAATTAGCTTACTGATTGTATAATCAGTTTTTCACAAACAGCAAGCCAAAGTTGGAATACAGTGACAGTTTGGCAAGCCAGTTGCACACAGTCAATACGCAAACAACAAGCTGATTATGTCTGACAGAAATAAAGAACCGTTCGGTTCTTCAAAGAGCATTAAGTGAAAATTATGTTAGAAGCGTGTATGGGCCCTCTGAATATTGTTTAAAATGCCAGTACTCAGATCTTAGACAAATTGGAAGACAATTTATTCCCTTGACTAAAATAAGGAAAGTAAGATCCACTTTATCTTATTTTAATCCTCCACTAAAAAAAACCCACATGGTATTGTCTTCCTCATCATATCAAAGATTCCTCTCTATATACTACACGCTCCATCTCTTTCTCTCACAGCTGATACACAACTTCAAGCTCCTCCATATTATTCAAATGAAAATCATCAACAGAATTATTCTTATTCAACCGTTGGAACCATTTCAAGCTTGAGTTCAAAATATTCTTGTTTATCTATTTAAGGGCTGGTCTTGCTCAGTTAACAGAAATCTATCAAAGTGCAGAAACAAGAATCCATACACAACTTCAAAGCTTACATTGCAAAATCCTCTTAAACCTCTCAAACCCTTATATACACGCATATATACATTCAGAGGGTTCATTAGGTTGAGTTGTTTTAATTGTTTTGTTCAAATTATATTGAATAATTGCTGTACAAGGTTGGCTTAAGGTTTTGTGTGGGTCGAACTAGGCTAGAGAAGAATACTTGGGAAGTATTTCTTAGAGAGTTAGTTCAGCACAACAAACAGCAAGCCATTTGTAAGCAGCTGGGTGTATTAGTTGCTGGGCAGATTGGTTAAGGAACAAGGGTTTGGTGAACGGTGCTAGAGAAGTATACTTGGGAAGTATAGCTTAGAGAGCAGCTTCTGAAACAGGTGTTCAGCAAGTCATTTGTCAGCAGCTAGGAAGAAGGGAGATATATTATTGTATCTTGTAATCGGTTTATTTCATTGATCAATAATATATTCTCTTACCAAGTTGGTAAGGGACCAGGACGTAGACCATAGGGGATTAAAGGTCGAACCTGGCTAAAAGATTGTGGTGTTCTTTATTTTTCTACACCTTACTGTTTCTGCATTTAGCTTACCATTTGCATTCAGCTCACCGTTTGCATTCAGCGTACCATTTGTGTCTGCATAAATTGAAATCAGTAAGCTGTTTCTGGTAATTATTAAAATTGGACTTAGTTAGCCATATACACCTATTCACCTCCCTTTAGGTGTGCACTTTCATTTGGTATCAGAGCTTTGGTATACTAATATTTCCACGTATTCACCTCCCTTTAGGTGTGCACTTTCATTTGGTATCAGAGCTTTGGTATACTAATATTTCTATGACAGAAAAAGTATTCGATCAAAATGGCTAACAATATAAAAAAGAAGAATATGGCTGTTCATTCTAGAAACAGCAAGGCAACAGAATCTGGTGATGAAGATCTTACACTCATCTCAAGATTTATCAAGAAACTGATTGAGAAGAAGAACAGAATGAAAAGAGAGAAAGATGGACTTTCTATAAAGCAAGAAAGTATCTGAGGCACTTCAAGCCCTTTTAAAATTTGCAATACAAGTTACCACTGTGCCAATTTATATTCATTAATGTAAGGTGTAAAAGGCCAAATGAGGGTGCTTGCGATATCTAATAAAGTTTGTTTAGGGATCTCCATACCAGAAACATGGTCACAGTGTTTTCGCGGCCTCTTCAAAGTCGTTATCGATATCCCCCCCCCCCTCCTCGAGACATTCTGAAGTACCAGATCCATGTATCTTGTACATTATTCTTGTAAGTAAATTACCAAACTGGCCTTGCTTTATTGACAGCAATTACCCCATGTTTGATAGTAATCTCTGTACAATTAATGTAGTTTATTTATCTCAGTGGAAGTGTCTTTCATAATGATTGTTTCTCTACTCCGTGAACAGATTTTTTTTTTTCTTTTTATCTTGCAATCAATGTTTTTTTTTTTTGAGTAAATCTTGCAATCAATGTTATCATAATCTTACATTATATTTACACGGAATTGATAAATAAGCTCCTGTTTTTATACGTGAATGTTTGAGATATCTTAAAAAAAGTAGCTTATGATTTAAAAGCATAAATGTCATCTATCTAGCGAAACAGCATATAATTGGTAGGTTGGTTAACACCTTCCTAATAAGTTTGTTAACACCTTCTAAAAATAAAAAAATAAATTAAAATGCATATAACATTTTACTTTACTTAATAACAAATTTTTTTCATTACACTTTAATTATTATTCAATTACATACTCTTTTAGTTACTTAATAACAAATTCTTTTAATTACACTCTAATTAATATTCAATTACATACTCTTTTAGTTATATTCAAATTAAAATCTATACTATACTGTTATAAGCAGCGAAACCGGTTGGTCGGTTGCTTAACACCTTCCCAAAACGTTTGTTAACACCTTCCAAAAATGAAAAAATAAATTAAAATGCATATAAAATTTTATTTTACTTAATAACAAGTTCTTTTAATTACACTACAATTAATATTCAATTACATACTCTTTTAATTATATTTAAATTAAAATTCTTCACCTACACCTAACTTTTTTAGACTTTCAATTACTTGGAAATCAAATATTTTCAAAATTAATAAATAATTTTAATATCACATATTTATTAACAATTTTACACCAAATTATAAATCAACAAAATGAAAACAAACTAAAACTATATAATAAACAATAAAAATTTTGGAAGGTGTTAACCGACCGACCAACCAACCAATTATACCCTATTTTGCTTATAATAGTATAGTATAGATTATAACCGAAATAGGGTATAATTGGTTGGTTAGTCGGTTGGTTTAACACCTTCCTAAAAAGTTTGTTAACACCTTCCAAAAATGAATAATAATTAAAATGCATAAAAATTTTATTTAACTTAATAACAAATTCTTTTAATTATACTCCAATTAATATTCAATTACATACTCTTTTAGTTATATTTGAATTAAAATTCATCACCTACCCCTACTTTTTTTTGCTCTTCAATTATTCAATTACTTGGAAATCAAATATTTTCAAAATCAATTTAAATAATTTTAATATCACATATTTATTAACAAATTTACAACAAATTATAAATCAACAAAGTGAAAACAAACTAAAACTATATAATAAAAAATAAAAATTTCACACAATTACAAATTAATATTAAATTCTATCTTAGACAAATATTACATTAGTGATTATTATGGAATCATAATTTGAATTTGATAATATCAACAAAAATTTGAATGTAAGTATATATGATACTTCTATTTATATTCATATTATTATGACAGAATATAATCATAATTCGAACAATTTACATATAAGTAAACGATTATTATTTAATAATATATATTTGCCAATATTATATTAATTAATATATATGAGATATATAATTATTAATATATAAATAAAATATTATTTAAATTTAAAAAACCGTGCATCGCACGGGTAAAAATTTGAATGTAAGTATATACGATACTTCCATTTATATTTATATTATTATGACAAAATATAATCATAATTCGAACAATTTAACATATACTTAAACGATTATATTTGCCAATATTATATTAAGTAATATATATGAGATATATAATTATTAATATATAAATAAAATATTTTTAAAATTTTAAAAAACCGTGCTACTATACACTATTATAAGCGAAATAGAGTATAATTGGTTGGTTTGTCGGTTGGTTAACACCTTGCTCAAAAGTTTGTTAACACCTTCCAAAAATGAAAAATAAATTAAAATGCATATAAAATTTTATTTAACTTAATAACAAATTCTTTTAATTATACTCCAATTAATATTCAATTACATACTCTTTTAGTTATATTTGAATTAAAATTCATCACCTACATCCTACTTTTTTACACTCTTCAATTATTCCATTACTTGGAAATCAAATATTTTCAAAATCAATTTAAATAATTTTAATATCACATATTTATTAACAAATTTACAACAAATTATAAATCAACAAAGTGAAAACAAACTAAAACTATATAATAAACAAGGAAAATTTCACAGAATTACAAATTAATATTAAATTCTATTTTAGACAAATATTACATTAGTGATTATTATGGAATCATAATTTGAATATGATAATATCAACAAAAATTTGAATGTAAGTATATACGATACTTCCATTTATATTTATATTATTATGACAAAATATAATCATAATTCGAACAATTTAACATATAATTAAACGATTATTATTTAATAATATATATTTGTCAATATTATATTAAGTAATATATATGAGATATATAATTATTAATATATAAATAAAATATTATTTAAATTTATAAAAACTGTGCATCGCACGGGTTGTAGGCTAGTATAAGTAATAAGTAGAGGAGAACTTATAAGTCAGTAAATTGTTTGGTAAATCAGAACTTATAAATCAGTAGAGTGTTTGGTAAATCAGAACTTATAAGTTAATTTTTTTTTATTATTTTCAAAAAAAATTGTTTTTTAATATATATCAATGGATGTCAATGGATATATCTCGATGACTAGAGCAATTTGATATATACATATCAATTTTCTAATGAACGGATCAAAAGATATATGATTTTAAAGATTTGAAGGATATTATATATTGCGTGTATCGAGAAATAAGTTAAATGTTACTAAGGATATATGTAACATTCAACTTATCAACATATAAATTATAAGTTGAGCCAAAACTTAAATAGGCTCATAATAAGTTCTTATAAGCTTATAAGCCGTAAGCTGCCTAAAAATGAAACCCCGAACACGCTCTATTTAAGCTCTAACAGGTCAAACATAGAGACAGCACTAATGTACTCCAACATCACGTTCACCTTGATGCTCTTTCTCCTGGCTAGGATCATGAGTACATTATAGCATGTAGATATGTATGTAAGGAGCATATAAAATAATGATTTATACACAGATATAAAATCAATTGGTTAAGGTTGCTTGGACTTGGCATGTCAATTATTTTGTTAATTGAAATTTGTTAAAATTTCAATCCATTGAGCTTGTGAATTGTGATAATATTATACTCAAATATTGACGCAGTTAACTATTAAATTAAAGTAAATTTGGTCATGATAATATTTACTTTAAACTCGTATCTGGTAATTAACCTTGTTTTGGTCACAATGTTTGTCTAGGGGTGAGCAAATCGAATATTCAATGTGGTTAATAAAATGGATTGGATTGATTTTTTTGGATTTATGAAAATTTTATTTTGATTCCAATTTAATCGAGTTTTTGAATTACTGGAATTCGAATATCAATTTAAACCAGATCAAAAATCAAATGATCTAGATCCGCATTAATTAAATAAAATTTATTTCAATTCATAAAAAGTTATTTTTTCTTATACTTTGATAAATCATCATTAATTTTTAAATTGTAAGGTGCTCCCTCTATCCCAAATTAATTATCATGTTTGACTTCTTAGCAATGGAATTGATTAACATTTGATTGAAATTTGTAAATATTATAAAATTGAAAAAAATGATAAAAATATCTCATTAAATATATAATTGAATCTATTACAAAATAGATTTTGAAATTTTTTTAATTGTAAACTAAATAATTTTTAATTTTTAATCAAAATTGGATCAAATTGATCACAAAAAGGTCAAACAGAACAATTAAAATGGGATGAAGGAAGTAATTAATAACATATATATAAGATATCAACATTCATAACATTTATAATTCATTTTACTTCTTTAATTTTGAGCAATAGAAAATTATCTCCTTATAATTTCATATATCTTTAGTTAGGTTTTCTAATATTTGTTAAAAAAATATTAATAAGAAATTAGCTCTCAAATTTGTAATTTTAAATGAATAAAATTATTAAAAGAAAATCTATTTTCATTCACTAATTTTTAATATTTTTATAATATTGTAATTTCTTAATAAATCATATTAGATCAAATATTTAGAGAAAACTATTCTTGGGATTGATTTAAAAAAACAAATTGATCCAAAATTATGAGATTTTCAGGTTCAAATATATGAGGTTGTATCCAAAAATTTACAGTATAATTTTCGATGTGTCCTTATACTTACATACTACTTATTAACTCTGGTAATAAAAGACAAAGTCATTAATTTATTAATGATTATTTATTGTTTAATTTAAGACATCATATGGTTAATTATTTATGGAAAATTCTAAACGGTACCATTATACAATTAATTTTTTCATGGAATACTATTCTTTATTTTTGACTTTTAATTAGTACCGTTGTACAATTAATTTTTCAAGAAATACCACTTCATCAGCCAAAATTTTAGTATCTGTATTTTCAAATGTTATCATCGTAAGTTAACATATCACATGAAAAATTGTACAAAATTGAAAAATTATTTTTATAATGATACCAACTGAAATATCTCATTATTTATCTTTAATATATTCATTATTTGTTAAATATAAGAATTATCTTTTTAAAATCAAATATCAAACCAAAAGTTAGAATAATACTACTACCATTTTCCAACTTTTATACTCCTCTCCAAGGGTGTACACGGGTTGGCTAACCCGATCAAACCAATCCAACCCGACACTACTTCGGTCGATCCAAACCGAATTTTTTTAACCCGATATATTTTCGGGTTTAAAAACCGTCAACCCGATATTAATGGATTGGATATGGGTTTCGATTTTTTCAAACCGACCCAATCCAACCCGATCCGGTTAAAAATAAAGGAAGTTACAAAAAATTAATAAATACGTCTCGTGTCCATTGTTGTTGTCCCAATACATGAGAATTGATAATTTAGTAAGCTTCTAATAAAGCAAAATAATCTTTTTACAAATATGAGTATAATATAACTAGTGAATATAAATACAATATAACTAGTGAATCTTTTTAATATTTGTTTCGGGGGTTTTGTGTATAATATAAGTATATTATAGGTAGTGAATGTGAAATGTAATCTATGTAATGGATCTAATGATTATGGACTAGTTCTTTTTTCTCTAAATTTGAAATTTTGTACTAATGGGTTATACTTACTACGTTTGATGAAAAAGGAAAAAAAATATTTTAAATATTTATTAAACCGATTAACCTGACCCAATCCGATCCAAACCGATTACAACAAATTGGATTGGGTTACGAATTTAATTTTTATGGGTTGGGTTGAAAATTTACCCACCCAATTTAATTGGGTTGAATTGAAAATTTCTCCTAACCCGCCCAATCCAATCCGTGTACTCCCCTACTCCTCCGGGCTCTCGGTTTGTTGGGGAAGGGATACGTGGTCAACTTAAGCGTTGTGATAGTTTGGACTTTTGGTACATGTAAATAGTGTGACGTGCTAAAACTAAAATAACACACTTGTAGGAGTAGTAAATTAATTTTCGTCATCAGTAGCATGCTTATGTGTTGGACTTTTTGTGTTTGTCCCTTGATTTGTCCATGAGTTCAAAAATATCTAAATCTACAATAATATGATGTGTTTGTAAAAGCTTAAATAACAAATATAGTGGCATCAGAGTTTTGAAAAATTTTAAAGTTAAACAGTGAATGATAGAAGTTAAAATAATAATAATAATAATAATAATAATAATAGTAATAATAATAATAATAATAGGACTCCTTAAATAATAAATACTTATAATTTTTCCACAAATAAAGACTACTCTACAAAATACTAAAAATAGTAGTGCGTTTCTCGGTGTCTGAAAATTTACACCTAGAGGGATTACCAAAAAAGACCTCCTTTTTTTTCAAACCAAATTGCGGGTTAGTGATAGTAATTTTTTGTTAAACCAAAACTTTCCAAAAACAGACAAAGTTCCCCCACACAAATTGCTAAAACTTGTGGTTTTAACCAAGTAAAATGACCGGCAAGGGCAATTACATACATTTACGGCTATAACTTTAATTGTATTAAAAGAGTATAGTACAGTACTAGTATTGCTGCATTTACGCATATTTTAATGTCCAAACGGCGAACATCAAACTCTCATTATATTATACAATCGTGAACGTGAATGTAGACTACTACTGTAGTAGTATAACCCCCCATTTCTCTCTCCTGTGCATCTCTTCCCCCCCCCCTCTCTCTCTCTCTCTCTCTCTCTCTCTCTCTGTCTCCGGCGCCGATCAACTTTCTCGCTGCTAGCCTTTGGTAAACAACTCCTTACTTGATCTGGTAAATTCATTTCTAATTCTTCTTACTACATGTAAACACATTTCCTATACTTACAATATGAGTAATTGTTTATGTATGTTTTTACAATATTTAAAGACATTCTGATATATACTGACAACTTTCTCCCTTACATATGTTCTTACAATTTTTGTTTCAGAGATCTTGTAATATGTCTCCTGTTAATTTTAATTCAAAATTAATTTAACTCTTATTATTATTTTCAGCCACCAAACAAAACAACATAGAAATATAGTTCAACTGGTGTATAAATTGCCTCTGAATGGACTGGATGCTTGGATGGTACATAAATTTTTAAAAGCCGAAAAATAAAGTAAGACAGGGAGATGAAAGCCTTGTCATCAGGATTGATAATTGGGGTATCTATAGGAGTTGTCATTGGTGTGCTTTTGGCAATTTGTGCATTTTTCTGCTTTAGGATCCACAGTAAGAGACCACAGATTGGAAACAGCAGTTCTCGTCGTGCTGCTACTATTCCAATTCGAGCAAATGGCGCTGATTCTTGCACTGTTATGTCTGACTCCTCTTTCGGTACCACTGATTCGCCTAAAATTTCCGGGAATGCTAGTAACATGTCATCTTGGTTAGGAGGGCTTAGGAAGGCTAATGTACTTTCTGCTTCGGGGATATTGGAGTACTCTTACAAGTATGTTTACGATTTTGCTTGAATTTAATTGTGTTTGGTTTGTCTAGATCAGGGGGTCATTTGAGGGGATGAGAAATTGAGAATAATTGGTTCGGGATCTATTATTGAATTTGGTCTAATTATGCTCTTAATATGTAAGTTATGTGATTTTTACCGTAAATTTTGTGATGTGGATCAGGGATTTGCAAAAAGCGACGTGTAATTTTACTGCTTTGATTGGCCAAGGGGCATTTGGTCCTGTTTATAAAGCTCAAATGTCAACTGGTGAGGTTGTTGCTGTTAAAATGCTTGCAACCGACTCTAAGCAAGGGGAAAAAGAGTTCCACACAGAGGTAGTATAATTTCGTAAAGAGCATCAACTCATCTTCCTATTCTATATCATATGCTTGTGGATCAATTTGGTTTTTCATTTATCTTTTGGTCTCTGATTCTCACAACTTTCTCAGATTGATGTTCAATCATATTTCACTTAGCTAGTTGTTTTTAAAGTTTTGTGGACTTAACTTTAAAGTAACATAGAAGCATGTACATATGCTTCAATATCACACACTGTTCTTACAAGCAAACTAGCATCTTAAAATTTGCTCAGTTTGCTTCAAGTCAAGTGCTAATATACTTACATCATTTTTAATCATTTCTATTTCACCTGATTCTCGCATTATACCCTTTATTCTTCTGTATCTCTTTCTAGGTTACATTACTGGGGAGACTACATCACAGGAACCTTGTTAATTTGATTGGATACTGTGCAGAAAAGGGACAACATATGCTAATATATGTCTACATGAGTAAGGGCAGCCTGGCTTCTCACTTGTATGGTAAGCTGCCTGCAAAACACTTTTCAGTATATTATTGCATAGGATTGTCATAAACTTCTTCTAGGTTTGAGCTGATATACATATATTTGTGCATTTTTACAATTGATTGATATTTGAGTCACGGTCGACAAGTTGGGTTTCCATTTTTGCATGATTAAGATCAGTAACTGAAAGCCTTTCATCTCAGTACTTATTTAGGTATAATAATTTGACTCCATGTTTACCTTTTTAATTACAAGCATCTAGGTAAATTAAGTATTCCTCTTTTTCCATTTAGGAATTAGAGTCTTTTTTTTTGGCAAGAGATTAATGTTCAGTACTGGACGAGGGTTTTTCTTGACTCTTCCTAAATGAATAAGTTCTTCATGCTTTAGGTGAGAAGCATGAACCATTGAGCTGGAATCTAAGGGTCCAAATTGCTCTGGACGTAGCAAGGGGTGTGGAGTATCTACATGATGGGGTAAGCTCACTATTCTTTACCGCTAGAGGTTTGAAATTATGTTTTGGTCTCATTTGATCTCCCTTTGAATTAATTACAGGCAGTTCCTCCTGTGATACACCGGGATATCAAATCTTCCAATATTTTGTTGGATCAGTCCATGGGAGCCAGGGTATGTATGCCGTCATGTTTTGCCTCTGGAAGGGGACTTATATAAGTCCTCATCTTTCTCTATATATAGAAAGAGATTTTTTTTTTTTGTTTTTTCCTGACTTGAAAGTAATTTGTAAGGTTAGCCAGACAGCCAAGATTCCTAGAGTTTGTGTCTGCATTGTACTAGGTTTATAATGACTACTCATTTAACTATTTACACAGGTAGCTGATTTTGGATTGTCAAGGGAAGATATGCTAAACAGGCATGCATCGAATATACGTGGAACTTTTGGATATCTGGATCCAGAATATATATCATCCAGGACCTTCACCAAAAAGAGTGATGTTTACAGTTTCGGAGTGCTACTCTTTGAACTCATTGCAGGAAGAAATCCTCAACAGGGTCTAATGGAGTACGTTGAGCTTGTAAGTCCTCTCTCTCTTTCATCATCCTCATCATCACCAACAATTATAACTGAATAAATTTTATCCGTCATTAAAAAGGAGACATATCCGGAACTCCGTGTTTAACTTTTAAGGACATGCCTCTTTTCTGTTAACTGCATTTTTGCCTTTTCTAGGATGGTAGGGATTTGGCTTTAATTAATTGTTTTTAGTTCGAACTCTTCTCAAGGAGTAGGTTACTATACTATCATAGTTAAAAATAAATAAATAAATAAATAAATAAATAAATATATTTATATATATTAAGTGTGATTAATGATGAACAGGCGGCAATGAATACTGACGTGAAAGTCGGATGGGAGGAAATAGTTGATCCTAATCTTGGGGGAAAGTTTGATGATCAGGAACTCAGCGATGTGGCAGCTCATGCATATAAATGTGTCAACATCGTATCGAAAAAGCGGCCTTCAATGAGGGACAGTGTCCAAGTTCTTTCGCGGATTCTCAAACTAAGGCACAGCAGAAATCATCACAAACATTCATTATCCGCTACAGCAAATGAGCTTACCATCAATATGGACCAGTTAGAACGTAGGAGTAAATTGACCCAACACCAACGAGATGAGTCTATGGACAGCAGCATAGCTGACTCGTGTGAAATCTAACAACAGTTTTTTTTTTCCTCATTTGTTCATTAGTATATTTCCTTGTTTTTGTTCTCCCTGTAATATATTACCGGCTTTATAGGAAGTAGAAACACATCATATCCTAATCATCCTCAGTTTCGATCTGAAAAATATAGGAGTTGGTTGAGTGTCTCTTGTTATTCTAGTGTGACATAACACATTTCTGCTATTCAACCTGCATTCGCTGTTATGTATCTTCCAGATTCTGTATATTGTTACTTGAAGAATTTGAAATGAAAACAGAAAAAAAAAAAAAAAAAAAACAATTTTCAGCTCCTCTAGTCTTGTAGATTGGTAATTTGTCCTCCTGAGGACTTGGTTTTCTTACATTTCATAATGATGGTCATTACTGAAAGGGCGGTTTCTTAGTAAATCAAGGTCTTTAAAGAGTATATCAAGCTGATACTAGAATTGTCTGCTAATTATTTTGGTCAGGTCAACAATAATGACTAAATTACAACTACTTAATTTATATAGTGAGCTTTGAACAATATTTCCCACCAAAAATCTACGAGACATTTAGAAACTAGTACAATTTTGCAATCATCAGTCCAGTACAGTAAATTGTAAAGAAAGAGTTCTGCAGCTCTCTTATTATTCTCCACATCTAAATATTTTTCCAATCTTGATGCAGAAAGAAAAAAAAATGTCCAGATCGCTCTAAAAATGTTCACCAGCAGCGGTATAAGATACTTAGAATGAATTAATTAGCAGGACCTAGCGGAACTGCACAAGGAAGCTAACCTACTGCAGCTAACTAGAATAATAAATGATTGATCGAAAGAACTTTGATTTGGAAATACCTACCACTGTAACATTTTTCTTTCAAAATTTTCAGGTTTTGCAGATCACTACAAAACAGGGAAGAAGAGCTCTGGGATTGAGCAAATAAAGTTCTTCAATATTAGAATGAAGACCTACCTTACCAGCCAACGAATCAAATCCCGACTGACCAGCTATTTCTTGGATGTTCTCCAAAGGTTTATGTACTCTCCCAGCTATAACTCTGCAAACTATCAAGGCTTTTCTCAGGGTGTGATCATTTTCATCGATTTTTATAGATTCGAAAGCTCTCTGACTAGTGGAAGTCGTGAAAACGCCTATTCCACCCTTGAGCTCTTTTTTGCTGGATGGCCCATATTTTATTATTCGACAAGCGCAGCATTTGTCAGATAAACATAGACTGGTGCAACCATTAATGCCAAGGCAGCATGCCACAGTTGTGCCGTAAAACCTCAAAAGTTCATTACCGTCTGCAATGCAGCGGGGATGTTTTGTTTGGAGCTTGCTAGCCTGGATCTTTACCATCTCCCTATATTCTTCAAATCGAGCCAGCATTTTTTGCATGTTATGAACTTTTAATACCTTCTCGATTCGACCACAATGACTTTCTGATTTTAACCAGCTGGACCGGCAAATTATCTCCACTATTTTCCTAGATGAGTCGCCCTCCACAAGTTCAGTAACTGTACAATAGAACATTTTATAAGATACTCTAGTTAAATGAAACAAACAATCTCAACAAATCTGACTTTTCAAAGTTATGCTAACACACATGGAAATTTTAGTCATGTGAACAACAAAGTAGAGAGATAAAGTTATGAAGGGATAATCCACTAAGCATAACTAGAATCTACCTTTCTATCTCAAAAAGTGAAAAGTGATAAGGATCAATCATTTCAAAACTCAATGTTCAGTAGGCAAGTCTTTGTTTTTTTAAAAAATAAAATAAAATAAGGTATCACGTTTAAAACAAATTCCAATATACAGAAAGCAGCTGCAATACAATTCACGATCATTTCAGTCTACATTTGGAGGAGGTCCTTTTCTAAGATTATTGATTTGTAGGAAGAAGATGTATCCAATAAATTCCGCTCGAAATCAGTCGAATAATTATAAATTTAATGCAATTACAGGTCAAGAAAAATACGATCAACTTGGCAAACAAGGCCAACCAAACACAAACTTTGATCCAAGTAAGGAACCTAAATAAAAAGAAGAAAAAAGGGTATATACCAGCATGTTTTAACATATGATGAGCTTCAAGAGCTTCCCATGTCCCAAACAGCTCTCCACATTTATGACATGTTACTGAGGAACATGAACCATTAGCATCCGTCTCAACAAATGCCCGAGCTTTCGCAGAATTTCCAGTGCCACCCCTCGAATTCGAAACCCTGCCGTGTCTACGCCCTTCCAGTGCAGACTTTCTTGGAGGAGTTGCTGCTGAGTTCTTAAATGAAGGATTAAAATTTTGCATTGTAGGATGCCCACCAGGCCCTGGTGTGCCTGGCCTTAAAGAACTAACACTTCCATCATTTCCACCATCTTCTTGAAACCCTCCAAACCCACTGATCTTAAGCTCAAATCTTGAATTACTCATAATCACTTCATGTGTCATCGGGTTCAAAAATTCACTACTCCCTATAGATCTTGGACTACAATTAACAGGATTTTCTGAGTGTAGCTTACTCCCATGAATCACATCCTTAAGATTGGAAATAGACCGAGAACATCCTGATCCTGACCTCCTTGATTTTTTAGTGAAAATGTTGCTTAATTCTTTCTTGGTTTTTGGAACATGAACATCAGTTGCCTCTTTGCAATGCAAAGATTTCTTCAAAGAAAACCACACTGAAAGCATTTTTATTTACCCTCAGCTCAAAATAAAAATCCCTTAACACAAAATAAGAAATTTCTTTGAAATTAAAGGGCCCTTTGCATAACCTTTATGAATCAAAACTGCCATCAAGATAAAATTTAGTTGATACATATAATAAATATGGATGTTAATATGTATATAAAGAATGAAATCCAGAATTTAAAAAAGATCACCAAATAGGTGAAGGCAATCCATCAAGATTATAAATTTAGTTGGAAGATTTTGCTAACTGCTAAGGGCGTTGGGGGGTGAGAGTGAAAGTTGAGAAAAAATGAATTCAAACAATTAAAAAGGATTTTTAGAAAATGACAATTTTGGGAGAATGACAAGTGAGACAATCAGACAAGGAAACTTCCACACTTCTCCTTTCCTCGAATATGTTCACTTCTTGCATTGATCTTCATAATACAATATGTTCATAATATTGAATATGTTCATTATTCAAGATATCCTTTATTATAATATCCGAGTCTACCACATATCAGTTAACCAATCATAACATTATGAATTATTTTAGAACCAATCACAACGCATTCATAAATTTTAGACCAATCATGTTATATTAAGAGTTTTCCTTAGATACATTCTCACCCTACTTGTAAGATACCAGATTATTTTAGGATTTATTATTATTATTTAATTATGTTGATTAGTATTTAAAGAATAGAATTGGATTTGAGAATATCGTTGTGGAATTCAACGATATTTAGTATTGAGTTTATATGAGTATATATTGAGTTATGTGTGCCAATGTGTGCCCCATTATTTTATTCGTATTTTTAGTGATTTAAAAATATTTAAATCAAGTATTATTGATCTTCAAAAATCTTTATTTAATTATCGGAGGGCTTAAAAATCATGAAATCTTTTGTAAAATTATCTTTATATATTTATTGAGTTTTTAAAATTGTTGGGTGGATTAATTTGGGTGGTCGAGTATTTTAAAATGATTTTAAGAGTTGTATTGTATTTAAAGGATCAAAATTTGAAAATTCATATTTAATTCATATTTTTTGTTTTATTGGGGATGGAATTGAGAGTATATATGTGTGTGTGTATATAATCTGTGTGTGTGTTTGTGATTCGTGTTTGTGAAAAGGGGGGAGGGCGTCTCAACAGTTGCAGCGGCGGCGGTACACCGCGTTGGCGGTGCCGGAGAACGCGCGGCGGCCGGCGGAGGTTGTTCCGGCGAAGCAGGGAAGAGAAGAAAGAGAGAGAGAGAGAGAGAGAGAGAGAGAGAGAGAGAGAGAGAGAGAGAGAGAGAGATTCTCGCGGAGGTTGGAACCAAAGGTATAATAATTTTATTTTATTTATTTATTTTCATTTTCGATGTAATTATTTAATTGTCAAGTTTAGATTAAATTATGTGAATTCTTATAATTAAATTAGAGTTATTTGTGATATAATCGATTTAATTTTCGTAGTTTAAACCGGGAAGTTATCATTGTTAATTAATTGTGAATTTGATTATAATTGTGGGGATTTATTTCGAGTTCGATAATATGTTATGATGATTGTTTGTTGCTAATTATTGTTAATGTGTAAGTATTTGTGTATGCTAATTAAAAGCGATATAATGATTTTCGGAGTTCACTTGTAACTAGTTAATATGATTCGAGTAATAAAAGTGGTGGTATGCATAATCTACTTGATTTATATGTACTAAGAGTCGTATGTTGGCTTTCGGATATGTTATATGATTAGTAAATTGTGTGCTGGATTTGAAGTGACAATTATACTTGGTAAATCACTATTTGTGGATATGGGTTTTAGGATAAAAGAAGTTACATGTACATTTTAATTGGATTGTGATATATGTCCGGAATATGGAACTGTCTCCTGATTGTATAGTTTTCAAATGTAATCTATAGTAAAGTTAAACTGTTATTTAATTTTCGTTATATGTTTATCTACGAGGAGTTGTAATGAGATCACGAGTCTTAAATGTCAATATTTAACGACTTGTGTAATTCTCTTCAACTAGTTCCTCGGGCTTACGAATATCCCTGATTAACTATCACGAGTATAATTAATATACTTGAGTGGTGTGATCATCGATATAGCGTAAGTAATAGTTAGTGCTAGGGGTTGTTCCCTAGGGCTTACGAACATCAATGATTGGTCGTCACGTGTATCATTAAAATGCGTGAGTGATACGATTATTGATGTAGCGTAAGTAGTAGTTAATGCTAATATAAATTATTATGTGTTTACTGCATGTCGATGCAGAATTTCTTATGTGCTAGGTGCCGCATGTCTGGGCGGGTATTTTTCTTACTTGTTTACTTTGCTGCAAGTTGAGGCAGCTTTATTTCTGCAAAAACAGGGTTGAATTGTATTTGAGGGGCTGTGCCCATAGTCCGATAAACGAATACTTCATGCCGAAATTTTCTGAAAATCCCCTGTATTTAAAGTTATTTAAATTATTTGATTTAAGGATTTAAAGGCATGTATGTGTATGAGTGTTTAAGTACAAATGTGATGATTAATGAGGTGTGGGTATATATATTTATGTATGTATTGCTTTGCGAGTTATAAGTAATTAGTTATTAATTGGGTTGTTTATGTACTAAATAGTACTTTACTATTATTTCGAGTATAATTAGGGATTCGATATGGACCCAGCGAGCGTGTTGATGAGACGATTGAAGGAAAATGAATGCATGACGAGTAAAGACCGAAGTATAGTAAGTAGCGAATCGGCGCATTGGAATCGAGGCAAGTGTACTAACCCTCACTTATCGTTCAATCGAGATAAATATGTTTCTATTCAATATAAGTATTCCCTTCAAATCATTATTGCTAGTATCCTCTCCTTCAAATTGTTGATAAGGATGTATTTTATTCATATATTATGTGGAAAGTAGAATTTCAGTTTTATTGCCAGTATTATTCTTTCTTAAGTATTGTCAGTAATATTCTGTTAAAGTTTTTGCTGGTATTGCATTCTTATTCCTTGTTTTAGTATAATGTTCTTAATGTATATGGTTTCCCTGAGATTAATTGATAGTAAAGTGGTTTAATGGAATTGGAAGAATTTTATAAAAATGTGGACCAGCTTCGTGGTCAGAGTAGTAAAGGCCAATGTCAATAAGTGCCTAGTGAGGGATCCCAGAGTATTGTTTTTAGCTGGACTTTACGTGGATGATCACCCGTAATGTCCAGAGTATGATGAAAACTCCAATTCTATTAAATGTTATTTTTATGCAAATATATTCTTATGATAGAATGTTTAAGTTAAAGTACATTTTCATTTCCAAGTATGTTGGATATAAAGTTATGATTTGAGTTAAAAGTTATGAATTGAGTTAATAAATACTGTCAGTATAAAATGGAAAGTTATTATACTAGTTTTTTGAATGGTGAAAACTAATTCACGGTTATTATGGTCATTGTGGCATTTGTTGCGCAGTGATAGTAAGGACCGAGAATGAATTGAGATCTTTTTATTTATTCAAACTCATGATTGTCAGGCCGGTTAGGCAGCTAGGTGTGCAAACGCTTAGTGACATGAATGAAATTTGAGTAACTGAGAATTTCTTGAAGATTTTGTTAAAGCGATAGTTAAAGTATTTTGCAACTATTAAAAGTATTGAATCTAGTATTACGAACCTTCTCAGTGATTAAATTCTGATTTCGAGTTATAAATGTTTTAAATGATATTAATCTTCTGTTAAAGTGAAGAATCCAGATTTCAATTATAGTATTGATTATAAATTGGTGAGCATTCCTTCGCTCATATTTATTGTTCCTATTTCTTGAATTGCAATTATTGCATTCTTATTTCATCCAGTTCAGTTCTATATATAACTTGCTGAGCATTCTTTGGCTCACACTTTTTGTTTTTAAAATCTAACTTTTCAGTAAACTAGTTGGCGAGGCTTAGCTTGTGCAGTTCAGAAAGTGGAAAGAAGAAGCAGGATGCTGTTGTGTGATAGCCCACTTGATTTTGATGGTTAATTAACTACATATATTTTGCTATACTAACATGCTGTAACAGGACATTCAGCAAGCCATTTCAGGAAATATTTACACAGGAACCATACGAAATCAGCAAGCTGATTTCATCATTCAGCAAGCTGTTATGACATTCAGCAAGCTGTTTCTGGGAACACAGAAATTGTCAAGAACAAGTCCAGAAATACAAAGAGCTGCTATTTAGATTTAAATGTAAGGACTCTTATATATATATATATATTACGTGTATTATATATACTATAGAGCTCAGAAATATCACAAACAAAACACTCAAGCATGGGGATACACTAAACAATGTTATATGACATGTCTCCATCCAAGCACACCAACTTAGACTTCTTTGCATAATAATTTTTCTTGAGACACACTCCCACGTTCTCAGCACACAAACTCAGACTTCTTTGCATAAGAATCTTTCTTGAGACACATCAAATCTGAAGAAACAACCAAACGGCTCTTTCTTGATCAAATCCGAACGTTGGTCAGTGATAGTATTTATACTTCACTTGTATAAACGAAAAGACCACTGAAAAACACGACTGAAACTTACATACACAAGCTTGAATATTCATCAAATCGTTTATACCTTCAGTCACCTCAAAACAGTTGTTTAACATTGCCATATTCACAAACAACACACACACAAGCTCTAAAGATATATTACACGTTTTTATATATATATATATATATATATATATATATATATATATATATATATATATATATATATATATATATATATATAAGGGTCTATATCTTTGAGTTGTAATTTCAATCCTTCAAATCTGTATTGTACGTATTGTAAAGGTATAGTTGCTGGGCAGTGGCTTGTGGAACAAGGTTTGGTAAACACGGAGCTAGAAAAGTTTGTACTACAGGGAGTGGTATAGTTCTTAGAGAGCAGGTTTAGAAACGGGGTTTCAGCAAGCCATTTTGACAGTAGCTAGGGAAAAAGGGAGATATATTATTGAATCTTGTAATCGGGTTTATAGTGATTAATAATATATTCTCTTGCCGTGTTTGGTAAGGGACTAGGACGTAGACCATAGAGATTAGGGGTCGAACCTAGCTAAAATCTTGTGTGTCAAGTTCTTCTATTCTGTTGGTTTATTTCTGCACTGAAATAGTTAATATCAGCAAGCTGAAACATTCTGCTATAATCATTTCAGCAAGCTGATATATTTCTGGAAGAATTTCTGTAAAAATAAAAATAGACTATAGTTAACCTAATACACCTATTCACCCCCCCTCTAGGTGCATACTTTCATTTGGTATCAAAGCTTTGCTATACTAATCATTTGTGTAACAGGAAAAGTATCGATCTAAATGGCTGACAATTATCCGCTCGGAAACTCAGACTCCAGGGCACCACTTCTTCTAGGTACTGAAAACTACAACTGGTGGAAAAGTTGAATGGAGAATCATTTGGCCAGAGAACCACTGGAATGAAGAGTTGTAAGCAGAGGACCATACGTCTTCAGAGATGACAAAGGCATTACAAAGGATATTGATATTCTCACCGATGCAGAATTGAAGAAAATAAGCTACAATAACCGTGCAAAGAATACTATCTTAAATGGTCTTAGTCCAGCTGAAAGTGACAAAGTTTCATCATGCAAAACAGCTAAAGAAATGTGGGACACCCTCGAATCGTATCATGAAGGTTCTAAGGGAGTGAAGAAAGTGAAGCTTGGTACTCTAGTAAGAGAACTAAACGGTTTCACTATCAATGAAAATGAAACCATTAAAGAAGCTCAAGCTAGGTTTCAAACAACCTTAAACAGTCTTCAAGTGCTTGGCAAAAGGATACCTCAAGAAGAAATCAATATGATCATCTTAGGATCCGTCCCATGGAGCTTCGCCCCTAAAGTCACGGCGTTGGAATCTTCTCCCCAAATTGACACTATGGACAGCTTGGCTTTATTCTCTGAGTTAGAGCAGTTTGAGTCAAAAATTAGGGCTAGCACATCAAGGATGACTCAAGTTTCTGCAGCCAAAGTGAAGAATCTAGCCTTACATTCGGATAACAGCAAGCTGGAAAATAACAGCAAGCTGGAAGATGAAGAAGATTCAGATTCTGATGAAGAAATTGCACTTCTCACAAGAAAACTCCAGAAAATAATTCAAAAGAGAAACCTCAAGAAGAGAGGCATGTATTCAGAAGCTAAGAAGGAAACAAATGATGAAGGCTGTTTTGAATGCGGGAAGAAAGGTCACTTTAAAAGAGATTGCTTCAAACTCAAAAATAAAGCAAAACAGCTAGATGACTTCAAAAACAGGAAGAAAGGGAAAGCATTCCTAACATGGAGTGATGATGAGGAATCCAACGACGATGATGAGATAGTGAATCTTGCTCTCATAGGTTTTGATGAAGAAAGCAACGAGGAAGCTCAAACCAAAAATGATCCCTCAAGCTTGGATGACAATAACAGTGAGGTAAACTCTTCTAACTCTTCGTTTAATTCTCCTATAGAATATGTAGTAGATAGCCTAACCATGCAGGATACAAGTAGCAATTCTATGGATGATACCGTAGAGCTGAAAGAGGAAATCAGCAAGCTGAAAAAGAAGATTGGCTACCTAAGAGAGATCATTTCTGACTTGACGGATGAAGAAGATCACGTTAAGAATCATAATGAAGTTGCTGATCTAAGAGCTAAGCTTGCTCAAGTCGAAGGGCTCAACAAAGTATTGCTGAAGAGAAATGACACCATGATGAAAGAATTCAGCGTGCTGAATGCTAAACTCACAGCAAAAGATATACACATTGACTCACTACAAAAGCATTCAAACTCCAAAGAAGAAGAGACAAAGGAGACACAGCAAGCTGAGAAGATACTTGAACTAGAAGATGAATTAAAGAAGTGTCAAGAAGGAATGGGAAAATTTGTCCAAGGCGAAGAAATCCTAAAAGCAATTATGAAGCAAACAAGATCATCATTGAGTAAAGAAGGACTTGGATTTAATTCAACACAGAAGAAAAAGAAGTTGAAGTACAAAGGCAAAGATGGAGTTCCATATGAATATGCCATGCCTTGGAAAATCTGCCCAAAATGTGGAAAGAAGGGACACCTACCAAAGTACTGCAAAATAGAATCAGCTTGCCGATATCATTCTGGCAGAACTCATGAAACCAGAAAAACAACATCAAAAGTGATCCAAATGTGGATCAAGAAAACTGACTTGAATGTTTCATATATTCCTGATGTTAACCATGTTGGACCCAACATAACATGGGTACCAAAAGGATGAGCTGTTTTTATGTTTGTTTTTGTAGATGTGTCTTGCCACGAAGTTGAAAACTGGACAATGGATCTTGGATAGTGGGTGCACTAGACACATGAGTGGAGATAAAACTTTATTCAAAAATCTCAAGATGAAAAAGGGTGGACAAGTAACAATTGGAAATAACAAAACTCTTCAGATTCTTGGAAAGGGCTCAATAGGTAACAATTTTATATCAATTGATAAGGTACAATATGTTCAAGGACTTTCATATAATTTACTTAGTATTAGTCAGTTGTATGATGATGGTCATTTAGTTAATTTTGGTCGTGATAAATGTATTGTTACTATTTGCACTAACAAAGTCCCCCTAGTTGCTAGAAGGGAAGGAAATATATATATATACTAGACTTTGACACACAGAAAACAACATGCTGTTTAGCTGCAACGGACTCATCTCCCGAGATTTGGCATAGAAGGCTTGGTCATGTTAACATGGAACAAATCAGAAAGCTGTCTTCGCAAAAGCTTGTTAGAGGATTGCCAAAACTCAAGTATGTCAAGCTGGAAACTTGTGGTGCATGTCAACTAGGCAAACAAATTAGAACTCCACATAAATCAAAGACTATGGTATCCACTTCTAAACCCTTAGAACTTTTGTACTTAGATTTATTTGGTCCGGAAGCATACAAAAGTTTGGGAGGTAAACAATATTGCTTTGTCATAGTAGATGATTATTCTAGATATACATGGACTTTATTTCTACAAACTAAAGATTGTGCTTTCAGAGAATTTGAGTCTTTAATAAAGCTACTTGAGAAAAAGCTCAACACAAATCTTATACGAATAAGAAGTGTTCGAGGTGGAGAATTCCAAAAGGAGTTCGTTTCTTATTGTGAAGAAAGAGGTATCACTCACGAATGCTCAGCTCCAAGAACCCCTCAGCAAAATGGGTAGATGAAAGAAAGAATCGATCTCTGCAAGAAACAGCAAGAACTTTATTGCAAGAGAGCAAGCTACCAAGAAGTTTCTGGGCAGAAGCAGTAAATTCAGCAAGCTATATTCTCAATAGAGTCTTGATAAGGCCTATTCTCAACAAGACTCCATACGAACTGTTAAGGAATAAAACTCCAAACATTGGATACTTCAAGGTCTTTGGATCAAGGTGTTTTGTACTTAAAACAATCGACAAGGATGGTAAATTCGATGCTAAATCCTACGAGGCAATATTTCTTGGTTATTCATTAACTAGTAGAGCTTATAGAGTCTATAATTTATCTAAATTAACTGTTGAAGAATCTATTGATGTTTCATTTCAAGAATCTAAGCTTGATCTACCAGAAAATGAGGAAGATTTTGCAGGAACAAGAGATAATGACAAGCTGATATCTCCAGAAACTCAACAAACTGCAAATCAGCAAGCTGAAGTTGCAAAACAGCAAGCTGAAATCTCTACTGCAGATAAAGAAACGCAAGAATATGAAGAGATAGTACCACATTCATTGCCTAAAGCACCAAGAACAGTCAAGGATCATCCTCCAGAGCTAATCATTGGCAACAAAACTGATGGAATCAAGACAAGAAGGGCTCAAGCAAATATATGTGGATATGCTGCTTTTGTAGCTCAAGAAGAGCCAAAGAACATAACCGAAGCACTTCAAGAGAAAATTGGATTGTGGAAATGCAAGAAGAACTCAACCAATTTGAAAGATGTGATGTTTGGGAACTTGTAGAACCACCAAAGGATGTATCAATCATTGGCACGAAATGGGTCTTCAAGAACAAAGTTGACGAGTTTGGTACAATAATTCGAAATAAGGCAAGACTTGTTGCTCAAGGTTACAATCAACAAGAAGGGATCGACTTCGATGAAACCTATGCTTCTGTAGCAAGGTTGGAATCAATCAGAATGTTGTTATCATTTGCATGCTTCAAGAAGATAAAGCTTTATCAAATGGACGTCAAAAGCGCATTCCTAAACGGCATGCTAAAAGAGGAAGTATACGTCAAACAACCTCCTGGATTCGAAAGTCAGGAGTTTCCAAATCATGTTTACAAGCTGAAAAAGGCCTTGTATGGACTACGGCAAGCTCCTAGATCATGGTATGAAAGATTAAGTGAATTCTTAATCGAACATGGCTTTACTCGAGGTAATATTGATCCTACTTTGTTTACCATGCATAAAGGTAAAGATTTATTAGTTATTCAAATCTATGTAGACGATATTATCTTTGGATCAACTAATGCTTCTTTGTGCAAGTGGTTTTCGAGATGCATGCATAGTGAATTTGACATGAGCATGATGGGTGAGCTAAATTACTTCTTGGGTCTTCAAATTAAACAAACCTCAGCTGGAATATATGTTCATCAAACCAAATATGTCAAGAATCTACTCACTAAATTTGGTTTTGAGAACATAAAGGCAAAATCAACACCAATGACTCTAATCAGCAAGCTGAATTCTGATGAAACAGGTATTAGTGTTGATATTCGAAAATATAGAAGTATGATTGGTAGTTTACTATATCTTACTGCATCTAGACCTGATATCATGTATAGTGTATGTGTTTGTGCTCGTTTTCAAGCTAATCCCAAAGAATCTCACTTAAATGCTATTAAACGAATATTCAAATATTTGAGTGGTACTCAAAATCTTGGATTATTTTATCCTATTACAAATACATTTGATCTTGTGGGATATAGTGATGCAGATTATGCAGGTAGTCAAACTGATCGTAAAAGCACAAGTGGTGTCGGAACATTTTTAGGACAAAGCTTAGTCTCTTGGCAAAGCAAGAAGCAAACCTCTGTTGCTCTCTCTACTGCAGAAGGAGAATATTTGGCTGCGGGTAGTTGTTGCACTCAACTACTTTGGATGAGGCAAACATTAAGAGATTATGGAATCAAATGTGGCAAAACTCCAATTCGTTGTGATAGTACAAGTGCAATAAACATATCAAAGAATCCAGTCAATCACTCGAGAACAAAGCACATCGATGTCCGTCATCATTTCCTAAGAGATAATGTTGCTAAGGGAAATGCTGAACTTATATTCGTGCCAACCGAATATCAGCTCGCTGATATATTCACTAAGCCTCTTGCAGAAGAAAGATTTACTGTTCTAAGAAGAGAATTAGGCATGTGTGAAGTGGTAACAGCAAGCTGAATTGGAAAATGGCAAGCTGAAATGGGTAACATCGATTTTTGTTATCACGATGATTTATTATGTTTCATGTCTTCAAGTTAAATGCATAATATCAACCTATTTTTTATTTGCTGTATTCTACCAATGTGTATGTGCCATGATTCTTAAGGGTAAGGCATTCGACCTCCCTAAGTTGATTCTCGACAATATGATGGCCGCTGTTGGGAAGCAGAATTCTGGGCTTCCATATGGGTTGTTACTGACTCGAATCTTCGAGTATTTTTTAGGGTTGTTGCTGCTCAGTCAAGGGATGATATTATCTAACGACCTTATGCTTCTATTTACTCCTTTTTAATGATTAAGGGGGAGAAAACATTTGGGGGTCGGGGTTAAGTTAATTTCTGGGTAACTTGTTTTGTGTTAAAATTCTGACTGCTATGCTATGATGCTGCTGCTTAAAGTTAAGTATTGTTGGATTATCTAAATTGCTCAAATATGTCATGTCTATACGAATGTTTTAGATGCATGAACTTAGGGGGAGAAAACTATCTTCTCTTATTTATAATGTCTATACAGGGAAGCATATGTTGAGGGGGAGAAATTCCCTCCCAAAAATATATGTTGGTAATCATCAAAAAGGGGGAGATTGATAGCCCACTTGATTTTGATGGTTAATTAACTACATATATTTTGCTATACTAACATGCTGTAACAGGACATTCAGCAAGCCGTTTCAGGAAATATTTACACAGGAACCATACGAAATCAGCAAGCTGATTTCATCCTTCAGCAAGCTGTTATGACATTCAGCAAGCTGTTTCTGGGAACACAGAAACTGTCAAGAACAAGTCCAGCAATACAAAGAGCTGTTATTTAGATTTAAATGTAAGGACTCTTATATATATATATTACGTGTATTATATATACTATAGAGCTCAGAAATATCACAAACAAAACACTCAAGCATGGGGATACACTAAACAATGTTATATGACATGTCTCCATCCAAGCACACCAACTTAGACTTCTTTGCATAAGAATTTTTCTTGAGACACACTCCCACGTTCTCAGCACACAAACTCAGACTTCTTTGCATAAGAATCTTTCTTGAGACACATCAAATCTGAAGAAACAACCAAACGGCTCTTTCTTGATCAAATCCAAACGTTGGTCAGTGATAGTATTTATACTTCACTTGTATAAACGAAAAGACCACTGAAAAACACGACTGAAACTTACATACACAAGCTTGAATATTCATCAAATCGTTTATACCTTCAGTCACCTCAAAACAGTTGTTTAACATTGCCATATTCACAAACAACACACACACAAGCTCTAAAGATATATTACACGTTTTTATATATATATATATATATATATATATATATATATATATATATATATATATATATATATATATATATATATATATATAAGGGTCTATATCTTTGAGTTGTAATTTCAATCCTTCAAATCTGTATTGTACGTATTGTAAAGGTATAGTTGCTGGGCAGTGGCTTGTGGAACAAGGGTTTGGTAAACACGAAGCTAGAAAAGTTTGTACTACAGGGAGTGGTATAGTTCTTAGAGAGCAGGTTTAGAAACGGGGTTTCAGCAAGCCATTTTGACAGTAGCTAGGGAAAAAGGGAGATATATTATTGAATCTTGTAATCGGGTTTATAGTGATTAATAATATTTTCTCTTTCCGTGTTTGGTAAGGGACTAGGACGTAGACCATAGAGATTAGGGGTCGAACCTAGCTAAAATCTTGTGTGTCAAGTTCTTCTATTCTGTTGGTTTATTTCTGCACTGCATTAGTTAATATCAGCAAGCTGAAACATTCTGCTATAATCATTTCAGCAAGCTGATATATTTCTGGAAGAATTTCTGTAAAAATAAAAATAGACTATAGTTAACCTAATACACCTATTCACCCCCCTCTAGGTGCATACTTTCATTGTGTAGCTGACGTGGATCAGGGTATTTAGATTTAAAGTTGAATTATTGTATGTAAATATAGTTTAGTAGTTATAGTAGGTATTTGATTAGTTGGCCTGGTATACTTCCATTCGAAGTTATACCAGTGATTTAAGTATGTATAAAGTTTTGTATATAGAGTTGTATTTAAGTTGGTTTTGGGTTTTCTTGTTTCTAGAACTGTAACCTAAGATCCTTAGTTGGGAGTTGGGGTCAAAGAGCATTTGATTGAGTTTTTATTTTTATTTCAGTTTTATTTTGATTTCAGATTTTTAGTTTAGTATTCAGCAGGTTTATGTTGTATTTACGAATACATCATGGCCAATTTTTGTTAGAATTATTGAGTTTGTTAGCGTGACGCCCAAATCTACTGACCCCGGATTTGGGGGCGTTACAAGTTGGTATCAGAGCGTAGGTTATAGTAAACTAGAAACGAGAGTGTGTAGGAATGTGTATAGTTAAGTAAGGAACGTCAGAGTTCATATAGGACTCGTGTTGGACTATTGGATATAGTACCAGTTAGTGAGTTAAGATGTGAGTGGTGGCAGATAGTTGAGCGGAGTTGGGTAGAAACCCTTGAGGATGTAGGTAGTGGAATCTTCAGAGTCTAGTGCGAGTGACGACGACGTATAGAATAGATAACTTTAGGACGTGTAGCAGAAGAGTCTAGATCGAATGACGAGTCAGCGAAGGAGTCGACAAAGAAGATGTACGTGGAGACCCTGGCAATACCTTCCTTTTTTTTAATCAATATTCCTTTGATGAGTTTATTTTGACAATTGTCCTTCCCTGAAGTTGGATTTCCAGTTATGATGGAGGCTGTAATGCCTATTTCTTTTATTTCTAAACCCTGTCAAGTTTGATATATGAGTTTCGAAATTTCTTCATTAGTGAATAATCCTATTGTTGATAGATCATCATTTCTTAGTATTGTGCCAGTCATTTCTTTCCTGATTATCCTTTTCTTCTGAAGTAGTACCCAGGGAATCCGTTTAGTTGTAATCCAGGGGTATGTCTGAGAATTTCTCATTAATTGATTGTTAATTCGATGTTCGAATTTTTTTTTTATGTTTCTTTACTCCAACTGAGGTGAACAACCCTATTTATAGGGGACACAAGGACTATTTGTCTATGTGATAGCAGTCTGATGGGACGCCATCACTTGTGTGTTGTGAAGTACAAGAAGGTTAATTACCTTTAGTCATGTCTTGAATAAGGCAAGCAACAAGGTTCATTTGATCATATTGATCACTCAGTAATCTTTCATTTCCAAGAATATTTGTTTGAAAACTCATAAATTAATTCTACAATTGTGGAACCTTTGCTACGATGTGAAATCGTTCTCTTCAAATATCATGAATCATAATATCTCGAGTAGTCTTGAACGTATGCCAATCGAGTTTAGAATACTAGTAGCGCGTGATGTATAGTACTACGATTAGAGTTATTCTATATAGAGAGATCAGTAGAGATCCCAGTATAGTAAATAAGTATCCAGAGTACAGATTAGTAGAGTTGCGGATGCAACCCGAGTTGGTAGAGTAAACCCCAGTAACCCTTCTTTACTTGATTCCGAGGACGGAATCCTTTTAAGGTGGGTAGAATGTAAGATACCAGATTATTTTAGGATTTATTATTATTATTTTATTATTATTTAATTATGTTGATTAGTATTTAAAGAATGGAATTGGATTTGAGAATATCGTTGTGGAATTCAACGATATTTAGTATTGAGTTTATATGAGTATATATTGAGTTATGTGTGCCAATGTGTGCCCCGGTATTTTATTGGTATTTTTAGTGATTTAAAATGATTTAAATCAAGTATTATTGATCTTCAAAAATCTTTATTTAATTATCGGAGGGCTTAAAAATCATGAAATCTTTTGTAAAATTATCTTTATATATTTATTGAGTTTTTAAAATTGTTGGGTGGATTAATTTGGGTGGTCGAGTATTTTAAAATGATTTTAAGAGTTTTATTGTATTTAAAGGATCAAAACTTTGAAAATTCATATTTAATTCATTTTTTGATCCGAAAAATATTTTAAAAATATGTGTGTGCTCGTAATTTTATATTCTTTATATTTTTAAAAGTGAAAAATTTTAATTTCACAATTTTCTATTTAATTCCGATTTGTGAAATATATTTATTATTTAAAATCGAATATGAGGTGTATTATTTGGGCCGGAGTAATTGTAGAAGTGATAAAATTTGTGTTGGGCCAAGCCCATTAAGAAACCAGCAGTCCAGTAAATAGAAGAGTCCAGAGAAAACGGGAAGAAATAAAAAGAGAGAAGAAAAAGAAAGGGTGGGAGAGAAATTAGAGAAGGAGAGAAAAGAGATTGGGGATGGAATTGAGAGTATATATGTGTGTGTATATAATCTGTGTGTGTGTTTGTGATTCGTGTTTGTGAAAAGGGGGGAGGGCGTCTCAACAGTTGCAGCGGCGGCGGTACACCGCGTTGGCGGCGCCGGAGAACGCGCGGCGGCCGGCGGAGGTTGGTTCCGGCGAAGGAGGGAAGAGAAGAAAGAGAGAGAGAGAGAGAAAGAGAGAGAGAGAGAGAGAGAGAGAGTGAGAGAAAGAGAGAGAGAGAGAGATTCTCGCGGAGGTTGGAACCAAAGGTATAATAATTTTATTTTATTTATTTATTTTCATTTTCGATGTAATTATTTAATTGTCAAGTTTAGATTAAATTATGTGAATTGTTATAATTAAATTAGAGTTATTTGTGATATAATCGATTTAATTTTCGTAGTTTAAACCGGGAAGTTATCATTGTTAATTAATTGTGAATTTGATTATAATTGTGGGGATTTATTTCGAGTTCGATAATATGTTATGATGATTGTTTGTTGCTAATTATTGTTAATGTGTAAGTATTTGTGTATGCTAATTAAAAGCGATATAATGATTTTCGGAGTTCACTTGTAACTAGTTAATATGATTCGAGTAATAAAAGTGGTGGTATGCATAATCTACTTGATTTATATATACTAAGAGTCGTATGTTGGCTTTCGGATATGTTATATGATTAGTAAATTGTGTGCTGGATTTGAAGTGACAATTATACTTGGTAAATCACTATTTGTGGATATGGGTTTTAGGATAAAAGAAGTTACATGTACATTTTAATTGGATTGTGATATATGTCCGTAATATGGAACTGTCTCCTGATTGTATAGTTTTCAAATGTAATCTTTAGTAAAGTTAAACTGTTATTTAATTTTCGTTATATGTTTATCTACGAGGAGTTGTAATGAGATCACGAGTCTTAAATGTCAATATTTAACGACTTGTGTAATTCTCTTCAACTAGTTCCTCGGGCTTACGAATATCCCTGATTAACTATCACGAGTATAATTAATATACTTGAGTGGTGTGATCATCGATATAGCGTAAGTAATAGTTAGTGCTAGGGGTTGTTCCCTAGGGCTTACGAACATCAATGATTGGTCGTCACGTGTATCATTAAAATGCGTGAGTGATACGATTATTGATGTAGCGTAAGTAGTAGTTAATGCTAATATAAATTATTATGTGTTTACTGCATGTCGAGGCAGAATTTCTTATGTGCTAGGTGCCGCATGTCTGGGCAGGAATTTTTCTTACTTGTTTACTTTGCTGCAAGTTGAGGCAGCTTTATTTCTGCAAAAACAGGGTTGAATTGTATTTGAGGGGCTGTGCCCATAGTCCGATAAACGAATACTTCATGCCGAAATTTTCTGAAAATCCCCTGTATTTAAAGTTATTTAAATTATTTGATTTAAGGATTTAAAGGCATGTATGTGTATGAGTTTTTAAGTACATATGTGATGATTAATGAGGTGTGGGTATATATATTTATGTATGTATTGCTTTGCGAGTTGTAAGTAATTAGTTATTAATTGGGTTGTTTATGTACTAAATAGTACTTTACTATTATTTCGAGTATAATTAGGGATTCGATATGGACCCAGCGAGCGTGTTGACGAGACGATTGAAGGAAAATGAATGCATGACGAGTAAAGACCGAAGTATAGTAAGTAGCGAATCGGCGCATTGGAATCGAGGCAAGTGTACTAACCCTCGCTTATCGTTCAAGCGAGATAAATATGTTTCTATTCAATATAAGTATTCCCTTCAAATCATTATTGCTAGTATACTCTCCTTCAAATTGTTGATAAGGATGTATTTTATTCATATATCATGTGGATAGTAGAATTTCAGTTTTATTGCCAGTATTATTCTTTCTTAAGTATTGTCTGTAATATTCTGTTAAAGTTTTTGCTGGTATAACATTCTTATTCCTTGTTTTAGTATAATGTTCTTAATGTATATGGTTTCCCTGAGATTAATTGATAGTAAAGTGGTTTAATAGAATTGGAAGAATTTTATAAAAATGTGGACCAGCCTCGTGGTCAGAGTAGTAAAGGCCAATGTCAATAAGTGCCTAGTGAGGGATCCCAGAGTATTGTTTTTAGCTGGACTTTACGTGGCTGATCACCCGTAATGTCCAGAGTATGATGAAAACTCCAATTCTATTAAATGTTGTTTTTATGCAAATATATTCTTATGATAGAATGTTTAAGTTAAAGTACATTTTCATTTCCAAGTATGTTTGATATAAAGTTATGATTTGAGTTAAAAGTTATGAATTGAGTTAATAAATACTGTCAGTATAAAATGGAAAGTTATTATACTAGTGTTTTGAATGGTGAAAACTAATTCACGGTTATTATGGTCGCTGTGGCATTTGTTGCGCAGTGATAGTAAGGACCGAGAATGAATTGAGATCTTCTTATTTATTCAAACTCATGATTGTCAGGCCGGTTAGGCAGCTAGGTGTGCAATCGCTTAGTGACATGAATGAAATTTGAGTAACTGAGAATTTCTTGGAGATTTTGTTAAAACGATAGGTAAAGTATTTTGCAAGTATTAAAAGTATTGAATCTAGTATTATGAACCTTCTCAGTGATTAAATTCTGATTTCGAGTTATAAATGTTTTAAATGATATTAATCTTCTGTTAAAGTGAAGAATCCAGATTTCAATTATAGTATTAATTATAAATTGGTGAGCATTCCTTCACTCATATTTATTGTTCCTATTTCTTGAATTGTAATTATTGCATTCTTATTTCATCCAGTTCAGTTCTATATATAACTTGCTGAGCATTCTTTGGCTCACACTTGTTGTTTTTAAAATCTAACTTTTCAGTAAACTAGTTGGCGAGGCTTAGCTTGTGCAGTTCAGTAAGTGGAAAGAAGAAGCAGGATGCTGTTGTGTAGCTGACGTGGATCAGGGTATTTAGATTTAAAGTTGAATTATTGTATGTAAATATAGTTTAGTAGTTATAGTAGGTATTTGATTAGTTGGCCTGTATACTTCCATTCGAAGTTATACCAGTGATTTAAGTCTGTATAAAGTTTTGTATATAGAGTTGTATTTAAGTTGGTTTTGGGTTTTCTTGTTTCTAGAACTGTAACCTAAGATCCTTAGTTGGGAGTTGGGGTCAAAGAGCATTTGATTGAGTTTTTATTTTTATTTCAGTTTTAT
This sequence comes from Saposhnikovia divaricata, assembly GCA_036435485.1. NCBI lineage: Eukaryota > Viridiplantae > Streptophyta > Magnoliopsida > Apiales > Apiaceae > Saposhnikovia > Saposhnikovia divaricata. The sequence goes on along the minus strand of CM071597.1, from coordinate 55,650,712 downwards.
TTTGATTTCAGATTTTTAGTTAAGTATTCAGCAGGTTTATGTTGTATTTACAAATACATCATGGCCAATTTTTGTTAGAATTATTGAGTTTGTTAGCGTGACGCCCAAATCTACTGACCCCGAATTTGGGGGCGTTACACTACTTCATTAACCATGGTTAGTTAACACTTCTATAATTTAAATACAATAATGATTTTATTTAATATATCCATAAATACATATTTTTAAATCAAAAAATATTTACTAAATCACAATTTTTAATTTGAAATCAATCACGATATACAATTATATATTTTAAATTAATTTCATAATTAATCATTCATTAATCAACCACTCTTTTAACATAAAATCAATCACAATCATATTATCATACACTATAAATAGATTTTCATAATACATGGTGTACAATTAAATTTTTTTAAATAATTATAATCTAACTCAACTATAAATCTAAAAAATCGGATTTGAAATCAGATTTGAAATAACTTAGATAAAATCCATACCTTCAAAAACTATCATACACTATTAATAGATTTTCATAATACATGTTGTACAATTAAATTTTTTTAAATAATTATAATCTAACTCAACTAGAAATCTGAAAAATCGGATTTGAAATAACTTGAATAAAATCCATACCGTCAAAGACTCAATTGTTTCAAAAGCTCAAAAATATATTTATTCAAAATTTGTTAATAAAATTAATTATTTAATAAATATAAACCAACATTACAAAATCGAATTTGAATCATATTTTAAATAACTTGGATAAAATTCATATCTTCAAAAACTCGATTTTTTTGAAGGCTCGAAAATATATTTATTCATAATTTGTTAATTAAATTAATTAATAAATCTTTTATTATATTAAAAGTCTTTATTTATCACTCTTATCTTATTATATTAACCATGATTAGTTAACAATTTTAATTTAAATATAGTAGTTACTTGATTTTACATATCAATATATTACATATTTTTTAATGTTAATAAACAATTATAATAAATTAGTATAAAATTAAAATCAATCAGGATTACAGTTAGATGTAGTAAGCCAATCAAAAAATTTTGAATTGTTTTAGGACCAATCAGAGGTCATTCCTAATTTTAGACAAATCATATCATATTAAAAGTTTTCATTATTTATCATTCTTATCCTATTATATTAACCATGATTAGTTAACAATTCTAAATTAAATATAGTTGTTACTTGATTTAACATATCCATATATTACATAATTTTTAATATTAAAAAAATTATAATAAATTAGTATAAAATTAAAATCAATCTGGATTATACATAAATATAATATCAAGCGATGTTTACAATTTTTATTTTCCACTTTTTGATTTACAATTAATCATAATTACATTATTATACGTTACGGATTAATTTTATAAATATATATAAAAGCAATTTAGAATTTACCACAGAAATTAAATTAATCATATCATTCTCATCCTAAATTACTTATCTTGGTTACTTAACAATTTTTTTAAAATAAAAAATTTATTTTATTTAGTACATGCATAAATTAAATATTTTTTGAAGTGATAACTTATCAATCTTTTAATTTAAAGTCAATCGAATTTATACTATTATATATTACGTGCTAATTTTCATAAATATCAATTACAATCATACTATAATACAGTATATAGTTATATATTACAGATTAATTTTCATAAATATTTAATAACTAATTAATCACAATTTTTAATTTAAATCAATTATAATTATATCATTATATAATGACACATCTATTTTTTGCACATGTCTCTATGTATAGAGCCATTTTCCAAAATTGTGTATTTATTAATTGATTTTAATATAAATATTATTTTAATACATGAGTCTATTTCATCTATTTTATATAATATAGTATTTTAATATCTCAAACTCTCGATTTACAATCATAAGTTGCAATCAAATTTGAATAAATATACTATTATTGAAAAATTTGAAACTTGAAAAATATTTACCACACTTTTCTAAGTACACGTTCAAAATTTAAATTAATCAATTATTAAAAAAACCTAACAACCGATTAAAATATTTAAATGAATTTTAAACTAATTATCTTTAACATTTTACTTATCGGTTTTTTTTAGCTATGCAATAATTAATGGGGCAAACAAATTGACGTGACAGATATTTGAATTATTCAAAATACTAAATATACTCTCAAATAGTATTAGACATTATTTAGTGCATAAATTATCACATTACAGAGTCATTGAAAATATTGTTATTGAATATTTTTATAGCAAATTCGTCAACTCAGCGCAACAATTCTTATAAATCACTATTTTTTATATATATTTAATTTATCAATAAAAGGACATACGACACCTACAAAACTAATCAAAAATTTTAAATTTTCTTATAAATTGCTATAAGAACCAATATAACAAAATCCAAATCAATTCGAACAACCGACCATAGCTACGATCTATACTATCCAAATCAATGAACCAATATAACAAAATCCTATAGATCTAAGATTTCGGATGCCAAAATAAAAGAACCTACCCTCACAAAAAGAAAGGACAAAACCCATTATATGGGTAGACAAAAACCACTAACGGGGTACTAGACTCTCGATAAAAAGATATATTTATTGAAAAATAAAGTAAACTCAAGGAAAAAAACGGAAGTTATCATTCACAAGGACAAAATACAAAATCCAATATATCAGTAGATAAACCTATCAACGGGTTACTAGAATCTCAATAAAGAAAGATTTTTATTTAAATTAATAGTATTCAATTCCCACATCATAATCTAAGAACATATATATCAAATACGCTTGGTTGGTTGATAACATTAATTTTTAATATCAACAGAACTTTAAATATAGGTAAAAAAAACTTAACAACTTGGTAGATAGATTTTAAACAAACAAAGATATTTATTAATTTTGTTTTATCTAAATAAAACAAATGTATCTGGTTTCGATATTGGATCGGGTTTTGGATAGGATATCGGTTCGGTACAACTGAAATCCAAATCCAAATCCAAATCGAAACTATTTCGGGTTTAAATTTAATTCCAAACTTGAATCCAAAAATTCGGGTTCGGTACATCCAAAATTTCGGGCTTTGGATCGGGTACTATTAGATCGAATAATTTGCTACCCCTATTTATGGGTAAGAGAAAACTAATATTTAATATACCATGTTCTAATAGAAACAAAAAAAAAAAATCTTCAAACTCCCAAAGTGAATATACACATTTTAAGTTGTCATTAAAAACAAGTTGAGGGTAATCACCATAAACTCTAATAGTCATATCTTACTCTAAGAACGGGATATGTTGGATATGTTTGGTTGATTGATAATATTTATTTTTCCAAATATGTGTTGTTGGCAATATAAAAATCATGCATTTAGTGCAATCGTGCACAATCAGATATATAATTAATAATTTTGAGTTCAAGTAATTTTAAATGAAACGACACTATTCACCAAAACCACCCACTGCCCTATTTTGTAAAATTCCAAAAAATGAGTCCTCTGACCAGAGCCAAATCTTGAGTTGGTTATCTTTTAGACATTCTCAAGATCGTGCACGCAAAAAAGGTGCGTCATTTGAGTTAACGGTTATCGAGTTATGAAGGTTTTAGTAATAGTGGTGCAAATAGTAAGAATCCGCAGTTGTCCCAACTTCGAAAATACATTTCACCTATCTAGACCCGTGTTTTCGAATTAAGGTTTTTATGATAAATATTACAAATACCAAATATGATTTTAGAAGTGGTTTCGTAATTAAATATGTCTCCAGTGATTTATTAAAAGTGTTGGAGTGCGAGTCGCGGAATAGTAATTCTCAAGAAAGTCAACTCTAGCAGTGCTACTTTGACCATCTGTTTTGGCTAAGTTAAAAGAGGAATTTCGAGTCGACTAAAACACGAAACTTGATAAGGATTATCAAGGCAACATATTGGTGTAAGGAACGAGGTCATAAATGTTTAAGTATAACTTGATTTGAGGAACGATTCCGGACTAAACTTGTGCCTAAGGTGTTTGTCGATTAACATGGACTTAGTATGAGTCTAGAGTGACCCCTTAGTGTCTTGTTTGTGGTTGGCTTAAGTGTCTGAGCATTGAGTTATAAGTGGATTGTATAAGGGATTAATCGTGTATTTTCTTGACTTTGTTTAGATTGTCGGATTCCGCCATGAGCCCCTACTATCCCCGGAGCACTAGGCAAGTATACTTAACCCTACTCTATTGTTCAGAGTATATATGTTTCAACGTATGGTATATGTCAGTTCAAATGTTTTCTTTACAAGTTGCAAGTATTTTATCTCATTACTCAAATACCGGATATTGATGCAATTGAATGCATATATATATATATATATATATATATATATATATATATATATATATATATATATATATTATTGTTGTGAATGTTATCCGGATAGTATATAAGTATAGTAATATGTCTAAGAGTTATTAGTCCATATGATTGGGACAAGTATCGAGGTACATTGTTCGTACTCGAAGGGAGATAAATGTTTTGAAAAGCTATCTTGTTAATTATTGGAGGTGATGAGAGATTTGATCTGGATCATTTTATTCGAATCCATGATCAAAGCAGTCGTTCATATTTTTCCTCTTATATTTCGAGAGGAGAGTGATTTATTGGAAGTATTAATCGTTCGATTGTTTCCGAACGATAATAATTATTATGAATTGAGGTGCACGTGGAATTATACGTGACATCTAAGATGAGGAGTATTGAAAGTGGCCAGGGGTACTCTGGTACCCTAGGTTCTGGACTGGAGATAATGTAAGAGACTGGTACGGCGGCCAGCCCAACAAAGGTGTATAAAAGCCCGGATGCGGCTTAGGGTGTGATAGACAGATCATCCTTCTACCGGTAGTAAATTGCAAGATGTATGGACTGATCATCCATTACAGCCCAGCAGATAATAATCTCCTGAATATAGTCCATCAGCAGTGTAATTAATACCACACGCGGGTATTAATTGTAGTATGAATATTATATCCTTACTCAGTTTTTGCGGGTAAATTTCAGTATGTTAAAGAAAATATGGGGGTTCATTTCTTGAAGAAGTTTTGTTGGTATATATATATATATATATATATATATATATATATATATATATATGATTCTGGTGTATATAACTTGCTGGGCAATTTTTGTCTCATTCTTGCTATTGTATACTAATGATACAGCACGAAACAAAAGAGGTGAGGCTTCGGCATCTTATTTTGCTAAGGGGAAAGGTCTTGGAGATGATCCAAAGTGTTAGATAAAATGCTGTAAGGCTGGGAATAAGTTGCATGGACTTTTGTTATGTGTTTAGTAGACTCACTGTTTAGAGTCGTAAGGTTGTATGACGTTGGTTTAAAATGAAGGTTCGAGTATTGTAATAACTCTAAGTAGAAGTTGTAATAATATTCTGGAGGATACTCTGTTGTGTAATAACTTTTGAGGAACACCGACACGTAAATTATCCGTTGCTGAATTATAAGATCGAAGAAGATAAGGATTATGTTATAATTGTGACAAGAAGTTCAACCCTAGTCATCGCTGCAAGAAATTATTTTTTATCGATGCATGTTTGACGAGGAAGATGATGATGTGATCATGGACGAAGAGAAGACTAAGTAGTTGTGCATTTGTGGACAAGTGTTTGCACAGGGGGGGAATGTTGCAGACGTGGGTATGAAATGCTAACATGTCTACAATTAGTTAATAAGTCTTTATAGAAGTCTTAGGGCATGTTTGACAACTTCTTAAAATAAGTCTTTACGGACTTATTTTTGGATAAAAATTTCGTATTTTGATAAAAAATTTTATACAAGTATTTAATGTATGTTTGAGATTCTATAAGTTGCAAAAAAAGTTAATTTTTTCAAAAAAAAAAAGTTAGCAATCTCTAACTTTGTCTTAAAATAAGTTGACTTATTCTGGAAATAAGTTTTCCCAAACACCCCCTTAGTGTGTTGATGATATTTAGCCATTATGCTTTTATTTAGGATAGTAATTTCTATTTTCTTGTAATCGATTCTATCTCTTCTTTGTATTCCATTATATATATGGAAGTAGTAAGAGCATTCACATCCCATCCCCCATCCCCAACCCCATCCTTATAATTTGAGGATTTGTCCAACTTTTCTTCTAAAACACTCTTCCATCCCATTCCCCATTTTGGGGTTTGATTTAGGGAACAAAGTTTGAGTCCCCATATTTAGGTACCAAAGTTGATGCCTCATCCCCATCCTCATACACTCTCTTTCCTCATATAATAATATTAAATTGTATTTATAATAGTGGGTGAGTTTTGGTAGTTAAAATTGTAAGTGAAAGAGAGAGAAAGAAGTAATATAAAAAAGAATATAGGGATAGGGGAATGGAAAATGGGGAATGGGATGTAGAAACTTTTTGATAATTTTGGGGATTTACTATTTTTATTTGGGGATTTACTATTTTTAGTAAGTTTTTGGGGTTGGGGATGGGGAATGGGATGTGAATACTCTAAGATGGATAAAGCATCAGGAAAAATTTGCAAATAGAGTTATTCTCTTCAAGAGGTTTTTGGGTTCCTCAAACTACCCTTATTCTTCATTTCAATAGGTCCACTAAATATATTTTATAATAAATAGACCATTCTGTAGTTCAATAATCTATCATTCGATCGACCAAAAATTTCAATGTTATCCCAATTGATATGTTTGTAAAAAAAATCTTTAACAAAATTAAAATGAGTAAGTTATAAAGATATGTTTATATTTAATTTTGGTATCAAGTAACAAAAATTAGGTAATAAAATTCGAATACAAAAAAACGTGTATCGATACTTGAAAAAAATAAGTAAGATCAGTATCAATATATTCTTAATGATGCTTAGTGAAGGATTTAATCAAATTACACCAATTACCCCTTGAATCAATATTATCCAATTTTTTTACATAGGTTTTTTAGTCATTTTACTTTTAAATTACATCAATTACCCTTTGAAACCAATATTATCCAATTCTTTTGGATAGTCCTTTTAGTACTTTTACTTTTTGATAGGTTAACGGGTATCATGTTTTAATCGATATAGAGGTGTTTAGGTATTTTTCTTCTGCTATCTCAGACGCACTCGATACATACATACATCTTCCCTCGACGGATCTCTTTCCCTCTCTCACCACAACTTTTATTAAAACAAACCCTAGAAATTTATACATACATAAACCTATCTCTATATCTAAGTAAATTAACAATGGATTCCAAATCGAAGAACGCTAATCCCCGATCAGGCGACGGTGCCAGTCCCGGGTTCGATTCCGCTCCTCTTCTCGCACTTATATTTTGTTGTTATATGTATCTAATAGTTTGTATCTCTCTTTGTTGCAGAAAAATCTTCATCGGAGGATTGCCGAAGGATACCCTCTACAGTTAGATCTCTCTCTCTCTCTCTCTCTCTCTCTCTCTCTCTCTCTCTCCCCTTTCTCCTTTCTATATGCATATGTTTTATTGTTTGTGTGTATATGTAAGTTGTAATTGTGTGTATATGTAAGTTGTAATTGTGTGTATATGTCATGTATTGTGGTTCAGTGTTTTGTGATATTTATAATTTGTGATTTGTTGTTTGCAAGGAAGAAGAAGATCTTAGATAGGAGTACTAAGAACAACACAGAGAGTTAAAAGTAAGACCCCTGACAGAATTCCATATGGCTATATGTAACAAGGATGCTACTTTGAGCAATTTGGACAACAAAACATAATAATGGTCAGTAATGAACGGCTTACAGATGATTAACTCAAATGGTATCACGTAGTGTTATTAGACCGTATCTCTCTCACCCAACTTCTCCAAGATTTCAGAGCTCTCCAACTACATCCTACAATCCTACAGGTAAACAAACACTTGCTTTGCTTTCTTTATGTAAAAATCCTATATGTATATTTATTTATCTATTTATTGCTAGATTATCTGAGGCTATAAGTTAATTTTGAATTCACTGCTCTACTACAGACATATGATTGTTGATATTGTTTTAGGTTTTTTCTATTTTTTGGTTTCTCTTATGGTTTGATAACTCTGCACATGTTGATATGTTTATCCATATCTATGAATGTTTCTTACTCTCGGGTTTTGAAATTGCACGATTTTCAGGCTTTTTAGATATTGCTTTCTCTTTTGGTTGTGTTTATTGTAAGATTTGGATGTAATCAGAGGGATTGAAATTATTGTAGATATTGCGGCATGTGTACTGCTACAATCTTATGCCCTGTATAAGTTTGATAACGGTTTACTTTATAGAAGGCAAAAAGCTGAGCTCATAATCAAACAAAATTAGGGGCTTAATATCAGATTTTAAAATACAATGGGGGCATTATTCTGTTAGTATTGCTTTAAAGTTATACCTTCATTTATGTTGCCTGAATCGGTGTATGTTGAGTTTGATTTTTAAAATCACGAACTCAAGTGGTATTTAGAACATGTTGCACATGAGTATGTTTGAAGTGGACTTTTACAATCATCGTGTTTTATGAACTACACTTAACTTCTAAACTATTAGTGCATCATGTTGTGTTAGAAGAAGCTTTCTATTTCTCAAATTTAGCGAGTCATTGATCAGAATTCAGAACACATTATAAACATGTATATAGTCAAATATAGCAAGAGAGATCTGTTGGCCTGGTTTCACTTTCTCCATTATATGCAGAAAAACAAAGAAATTAAAACGGGAAGTGTTCCAGCATAGGTTAAAAGACTTGGTAACGTCACATGATCAAAACATATTATGAAAATCTATATAGACATAAATATAGCAAGAGAGTGTTCTTTATAACAGAATATGGCAATTGCATATTCTTAATATCATTTTATACTTAATGCGATTAGGTTTTTCCTGTTCGTCTGTTTATATTCTGTTACTCATTGTGTGGTTATCACATATTCAAATCGTGCTCCAAACGAACGTATTTATGATTATATATACACGAGATAGGTTTGACTTGCGTTGTTATCACATTATTCTAATCGTAGTACAAATGAGCGTCTTTCTAATTATATATGCACAGGATGGGTTCGTCGGGGCCTATATTTCGTGATTTAGAAATTGTAAAATACTCCGGAAACACTTTTTCTCTGATTTACTTCCTTTGTCAGAATCTAAAGTGGCTCCCTATATTTTATAAAATTAATTTAATAATGTTTTTATCTCCACATTCTGAAAATCAATGTTGATACCTTCCAAGCATATATTTGCACAATTATTGTGGTTTAGAAAGAGCTTTAAATGATTTAAAAATTTCCTGACACTAACACTGATAATTTTTCTTACAGGTCAATCATGAATGTAGATTTTGACATTGCTAAAATTGAGGTTCAGATTGAAGGGATGATTCTAGAGACATTTCATTCAAATTTTAGGACCGCTGAAGATTGATGGTAAAGTGCTAAAATTGAGAATTATCTTTAGATGACTCCGTAGGCATCTCGAGTCTTTGTATCAGTATATAAATGTTTCTAATCTTGCATTCAATTAATGTTGCTCTTACCCTCTCACACTTTACCGGCTACATTTTTCTAAATTTTAAATAGTTATATATACGTTGTTAAAGGACATTGCTATTTAAATGATTTGAGTATTTATTAGTTTATTCACAAGGACAGATTAATCTATTTAATCTTTCAAGAATAAAATAATTGAAAATACTAAAGTTGTGAAGGAATCCAATTATGCGGCAGTTCTTGATCTTAAGACAGTGTTTGTAGCTACATTAGCAATCACTTCCTGAGCCCAGTCTTTGAATTTAGTTTAACTATCTTTCAAGATTAGATCTACATGAGTGAAATATACTAATCTTGAGCCTAATGTTCTTATGCCTCATTACCAATGGAGTGTGACCTGTAGGATAATTGGCTTTTTATATACTATCTTTGTCTGTTTATGTCTTCTTATGATCGTCTACAGCTAACACATAATCCATTTCATAATTCGAACAACTCTGATCCCCCCATGTCTCTCAGATTCGTGTTCTGACATCTTTAGCTGAGGTAACAACAGAAGAGATGACAAGATTGGATGTGGAAGTACACAATTATTAGTGCGCACATCTTTCAAATTCTACATGTGCAGTCATTGCTTGATAGATGCTGGGAACATGGATTTGCCTATTTCTGAAAGAGAATTCCATGGATTTGTAAGGCATTAAACTGTTATTCACTCTTTTCTTGAAAATAATCATATAAAACCAAGTGTAAATATAAGCTGTTAATTTGAAATTTCAAGTCATAATACTAAAACACAAAGTTTTTATAATAGCTAATCTCTAATCTCAGTATGTTCACGTTCCAAATGCGAGTAGAAGCAAATACAGTATGCTATGAGAGTTTAAAGATTATACATTTTAAATATGCTATGAGATTTTTACCATATGACTGAGCTGTGCTTTGTAGATACAGATTTTATTGGCATTTCAGTTTACGCGATGCTGGTGAATTCAAAGAAGTTTGAGAAAACAGAATACACTTCTTGAAAATTGAAAGCATCTGTATTCAGATGGTCTCTCTAGAAGCACCAGTTACTTGACCATTCTGGACAAAGAGCCATCTACAGTGGCGTTATCATGTGTCCTAAAAGATCACTCCGAAAGGTCTGCTAATCTGGATGAGTTGGTAATTTGTTTAAGTTATTGTACAATCACTACTTTCTTTATAAGACTAATCTGATGTCAAGCATTTTTTCATGCTGGTAGTTCATATTTTTAGGTCATATTAGAAATTTAAAAAATGTAGCTTCAAACGTGAAGAGGTCTGGTAGAAGCATTTTAGGAAAATTTAATTCAACGGGAAATCAGAGGAAATTGTGCCGCTGAGAAAGGTTTGTCGTCGACCTGAGACTGATTACAGGTTGCAGCAACTTTATTCTTCAAACGAGCCTGCATCTACAAACCAGCCTAAAGCTGATGCTATACCTACAAACAACTCTTTGTGGGTTATGAAGGCTGACAGTCCCAGTGCTATAGAAATTTCAGAAGCTGTTAATAATTCTCTGCAACAACAAGATTTGAAGATTAACAGCCTTAGTGCTGTGGAAATTATAAAAAATGGTGATAATTCCACTACTGCAATGCAGCAAAAAGGAGTTGCGGAGATAGTATGTGCTGCTAATGGGTGCTATTTTTCTGGGAAATTTGTTCACCATGTAATGAAGTTTAGCAACCTAAACATGTTGTAGAAGTATAGTTCTAGCACTAATGGAAAGTAAAACGTTTAAGTAGGCAATGTTGTTGTAATTTATGATGGTGAATAAGGTTATGTTAAGGGTGGCTTTGATAACGGTTCATGTCACTATATCTCCAAGTTTGTACTGAAACTTGCAATTCAAAAAAAAAAAAGGAATGCCTATTAATCAGTTATTGTAATTTGTTTAGAGGAATGTATGTTTATTTTTTAGGTTTATTGGCATGTATTTCATGTACTCTATGTATTTTATCTTTATTCTAATTGATACATAGATTATGTGTCATGCTTATGTAAATAATAAATTAAAGATTGATAAAAGAATTGTAATAATTAATATTGAGAAATATAAAGTTTTGATGGGTAAAAAACTGTGACTTTACATTTATTAAAATTTTACAAAAAATTTAATTGTTTTTTCTTCATGTTGTAATTGATTGCTATTTATTTAATCATGTACTATAGGATGTGGAAATTTTATTTAATAAATTAATATTATCACTCTCATTTTATAAAAGTGAAATATTATAAAATGAAATAATGATTTAGGAAATTTTTAGAACTTAGAAGTCTACTTTTAATATTTTGGCATATTTTGTATATGATTTTTTAATATATTAATTTACTTTTAAAATAAGTAAAATTCATAAATTATATAAATAAATAAAATTTGAATAAAATAATAGTTTTATATTTTAAAAGCATTTATTTTTCAATTGAAAAATGTGTACAAGTATCTTATACTAAACGTACATAGTATTGAAATTATGTGTGTAAATTAAATTAAACATAATAATTTCAGAAATATAATTCAAAAAGGTGGTTAGGATGGAAATTACGGAGTATATATGTTGTCGGTCAAATATAGTATTTGGACAATTATGGTTTATAATATAAAATCTAAAGGATTACAAATATAATAAAAGTAAAATTATAACTAATATTTTCCATAGTGTTATGGACTGAAATTGAAATGCTCCTGTGAAAGTACAGTTACCTATATTGACTTTAAAAAAAATGCATTTTTTACTTCACAATATATTTATTTAAATTATTAGAGATAAAAGGCAAAAATTATAAATTGGTTATGCCTGCCAAACTGAGTCTTTTCGTTTGTGATACAAAAAAAATGCTGAGGGAGGCTCTTTAAACACTATCAGCATGTTTGGCGATGAACTTTTAACTTATCCATTTTGCTTTAAGCGTGTTTAGGGTGTTTGGCAAAAAGGCTTATTGAGCTCCTTAACGGAGCTTACTTTTGACTTATGACTTATCGAGTTTTTTTTTTCTTTTTTCCTTCGAGCACTCTGTATAGTTTAAATATATGAGCTTAAAATTTTTTTTAAGTAAAATTTCACTTTAAGTCAAAATTATTAAAACTCCATTTTAACTTTAAGTAAAATTATCCAAACACATTCATTCAGCTTTAAGTAAAAAACTTTACTTTCTCCTTTAAGTTAAAATAAAGTACTTTAAGTCAAAATTAACTTATTTTAAACAATCTCAAACGCCCTCTATATCTTGATTAATTAAGCTATTAGTATTCTCCTAATTTAGTTTCTCTTTTACATTTACAGTATACTATTTTTGTATTATCTCGCACACTACTGTGATTGAGATGAAACTGGACATACTCCTGGGTCTACTATATCGTCCAATAAGAAAATAAAAAGTGGTTAGTTGCAATTTCTTTGTGGATATGTAGTTTAATCTACGATTTTGTAGTTTGAGGATGTTCTTATGATCACGTTATCTATGCTAATTGTTTAATTCTATCTTGTGCAGGAGAAGTAGATGACCTTTGTGGCATCAGCTGCAGCATCTGAATCATTGAGCAAGAGTTGCAGGACTTTTCTAATTTATCATTGCAGTAAAATTAATGATTAGTACCAGTAATTCTTATTTGGACATCTTGGTTTAAATTTACATTTTTCTAAACTGGTTGATGCCATCAAACCTATGATGAACTTTTAAGTTGCAATTTCGGATTAAGTTGGTTTATCTATCACTTTTATAAGATATTCTCTTAAATTTTTTATTATATTTCCGGGTTGTTTGGAAATTTACAAAAGTAAATATGAGTATAGTATTTTTAATCAACCATAAGCGCCTTTATGGCCGGAATGGTTGTTGCAAGCCGCTAAAAGAGTGTTGCAGCATTTTCCCCAAGTTTCTATTTGGCCTCATCGTACCTGAAAAAACCTTGCCACATTGGAGATTAAACTAGAAGGATGAGAATGCCACAAAAGGAAGCTGTTTTTATAGTTCTCAGTATATTGTTTATGGAGATTATATTTGTTTTGAATGATTATGATGGTCTTTAAGGATATGGGAATGGTTGCAAGTCTGTTTGGCGTATGTGATGTGGTTGCATCTTCAAAGTGGCATCAAAATTTTGATAGATTTGGCTAGCGAATGTGATGAGTTTTCCTGCGTTTTGGTGGTGCATGCTTCTCCTATTTTAATAATTTATTTGAGTTTCCTAAATCCTAGATTTCATATTCGTGCTATGATTTATAAATTCGTAAATATCTATTAGTGTTTACTTTGTGTTTCATTTAGTGGTTACTTTGTGTTTCATTTGTTTAAGGAGAAGCCTGGGCTACCGAAAGCCGTGGTTTGCAGGTTGACATGCTGTATTTGCAGGCTAATAATGGTACAGCTACATTTTCTTTTTGTTAAATATATAGGAAATATTCTATGGAAACAACTGTTAAGTTGGAGACCTTGGTGCAGAGTGTTCTGCATTGCATATATTGTCTGTAAGGTCTCTAATTTGACCTTGGTCTCTATTTTGCTTTGCTTGCAAAACACTGCAAAAAATAGTCTGCAGAACATGTTATAGACGTGTTCTACTTGGTGAACATATATGGTCTCGGGGTCTTTAATTTAATTTAATATTTGTCTCCAAGGAACTTTATCCACAATTTGGTGGTTACTGATATTTGTCACAATTTAATATTCATATTTTCTTGATTTGGGTTTTTTTATGTAGGGACTAAAGGTTAATTGTTCAGTGAAAAAGGTTGATAAAATGAAGATTATGATATCTGGTGCTCCTGCCTTTGGAAAAGGAACTCAGTGTGAGCTCATTACCAAGAAAGTAATTGGGGAGTTGGCGAATTTTACAATGTGGTGTATGATGTATCGATTTATATATGTAGTGTATTGTATTGAACATTGGAATATCTTCCGTAATATGTAGTGTATTGTCATTAGATCATTTCAAATATTTGAGCCTAACAGGGATAAAGTTATGTAATAACAAGAACAATTTCCTATGATTTGTATGTTACTCTTTCATATAAATTTTAGCATATCACTATTTTATTAAATACTTATATAACTGTATATAATATTTTTTTAAGAATTATTATTTATATAAATGCATAGAATATCTTTTAAAAAAACAATCAAATTTGTAAAAAATTTCCTATCATCATTTTAAATTAAATAAAATGCCGTGTACGAAGTACGGGCAAAATGCTAGTTAGAAAAATAAGTACTGTATCGATCTAATATTTAATGTTTTAACTTTAATAATATAATATAAATATACACATTTATTATGAATTATATTTATGCACTTAAAAAGAAAGATAATTGTTTTTTATTGGTTGCATTAAATTGATATGAGAAACAATATTATTTTCTTTTATATCTAACTATGTAGTTATCTACAATTTATCAAAGGAAAAAATATACATGCTTTATGTTAAATATAATTGATGTGTTTTTATCAGTGTTTAAGTGTTACAGGGAGTTATCAGAGTTTAGCTGGAAGCAGTCAGAGTTTGTCTAAACTCTGACAGTTGGAAGCTCGACAGAGTTTGTTAAACTCTGTCTGAAGGAAGCGCGTCTACTGTTCAACAGTGATTGAAGGTTAATTATGGAAGCGATATCTTTGAAGATTGGATAGCTATCAAAGAGATTGAGTTGACATAGGAGACGTGTGACAATCTGTAATTGATATCATTGTATAGCTGATTATTAGGAATATCAATTAGAGATTGTATCGTAGCTGTATGGTATATAAATACAGATAGGTTAACCCTAGAAGGGTATCGATAACGAATTATCATTATTGTAACCTAGCAGCTCTTTGTGATATTTTACATCACGAAGAGGGTTTGAAATACAAGAAGTTTTTTAAGTGCATAAACGCTTTTACTTATTAATCTCTCATACAAAGTTGATTATTAATTGTGTATTCGGCCTAACAAGTGGTATCAGAGCCAATCTGTTACTTTATTAGAGGTTAAGATCCAAACACAACAATAATCATGTCAGAAATTCCTCCACCAACACCTACTGTTTCTGAAAAGGCTCCTACTACTGTGAGTCGTTATGAACCAATCAGGGTTCCTATTCTGAGGCCATTAGAGTATGCTATGTGGAAGGTCAAGATGACTATGTTTCTGGAGGCTACAGATCCAGAATATCTTGACAGGATTTATGAAGGCCCTCACAATCCTACAAAGCTATCTGTTGCAGTTGCTGGTGAAGCAGCAAAAATGGTTCCAAAGGAAAAGAAGGACATGACTCCTGAAGATCTATCATCAATTGCTAAGGATGCAAAAGTTAGGCATTTACTGCATAGTGCTTTAGACAATGTTATGTCTAACAAAGTCATTAACTGCACCACTGCAAAAGAGATATGGGATGCTCTTGAAGTCAGGTGTCAAGGAACTGCAGCTATTAAGAAGAATAGGAGAAACATACTCACACAAGAGTATGAGCATTTTGAGGCTAAACCTGAAGAGACCATGACAGAAACATTTGATAGATTCTGTAAACTGATTAATGATCTGTCATTGGTCAACAAAGAGTATGATCTAGAAGACTCGAATCTCAAGTTTCTTCTTTCTCTACCTGAAAAGTGGGATGTGAAAACAACCACTATTAGAGACAACTATGATCTTGCTGAAACAGAGATTGATGAAATCTATGGACTGCTCAAAACTTATGAATTGGAAATGGAACAGAGAAACAGGAGATCAAGCAGGAAAGGAAAGTCTGTTGCTCTTAATGTTGAAGAGAAGCCTCAGAAGAAAAAGGCAACAAGAAGGAAAATGAAAGGAAAAGCTTTGGTCATACATTCAGAAAGTGAATCACCAAACTCTGATTATGATTCAAATTCTTCTGAATCATCTGAATCTGAGGATGATGAAGAAGAAATGAGGAAAATGGCTGTGTTAATGGTGAAGACTTTCAAGAAAATGGGCTTCAAGAATTTCAAGAAAGGAAAAAGGTTTTCTAGGGATTCAAATGAAGACAGGAAAAGCTACAGGAAGTCTGATAAGAGAGATTCTAAAGGAAAGAAGGATAAGTCTGAAATTCAATGCTACAAGTGTAAGGAGATGGGCCACTATGCTCCTGAGTGCAAGAAGGGTAAAACTGGAAAGGTACTCTACACTAAAGGCAGAGATTGGGCAGATACTTCAGATTCTGATGAAGAAGTGAACTATGCTCTCATGGCTACTACTGAATCAGAATCCTCTGAAAATCAGGTACCTCTAACTACCTATGCTTATAATATTGATGACATTGCTCAATTAAGAATTTTTCTTAAGTCATTGCATATAAGTTATAGGGATCAGACTTTAGAAAATGAGAGGATAAAAGCTGAAAATTTTGAACTTAAAGAAAGAAATAAACTTGTTGAAGAGAAACTTGAAAACATGCAACAAGTTCAGAAAGAGAGAGATGATGCTGTTTCTATAGAACAGGATTTGCTTCAGAAATATAAACAACTAGAATCTGAGTTGGAGGAAGCAAATAAGAAAATTAGGACTTGGACTAATTCTGGAAAGGACACTCAACAGATTTTTCAAACAGACACTGTTGGTCTAGGTTATAATGAGGGAGATGAACTTAGATTTCAAAATCAAGTTAAAGTCAGAACTAAATTTGTTCATGGAACCAGTAAATTTTTGTCTGAGAATGAAAAAGAAGCTGTCAAAAGAAAACCAGTAAAAACTAGTGTTAAACAGGTTAATATTGGTTCAATGACAGATAAACAACTCAAACATAAACTGAAGGAGTTAAAATCTGTTGAGAAAAAGAAAGTGTCAAACAAGAACAGAAATGGAAAAGTAGGCATTACTTCAGGAAATAAACCAATGCTTGCTAGTTATGCTCCAAGAAAGACATGTCATAACTGTGGTAGTACTAAGCATCTTGCAAATTTTTGCAAGAAAAATAAAAATATAAATTCTTTACCTACAAAGTCTGAGGTAAAGAAGGATTTTGCTAGAACTAAGCCACAGACTCTATGCACACACTGTGGAAGCACTTGGCATTCCATCTATACTTGCAGAGAATATTATGCTATCTATCATAATTACTATGAACTGAAACCCAATCTGAAATGGGTTAAAGTTGATACTGCAAGTGTAAACACTGATAATGTTAGCTCAAACTCTGATAATGTTAATTCCGCTGCAAAAGCTAACAAAGTTAAGAATGCCAAAGGATCCAAGCAAGTCTGGATCCTTAAAACTAATCCTCAGTAATTGTTTGTGATTGCAGGGTAACAGGGAGGCAACCCTAGTCGTGGATAGTGGATGTTCAGGACACATGACTGGAAATAAAGCCCTGCTATCAGAATATGAGGAGAAGGCTGGCCCAAAAGTTTCCTATGGTGATGGCAATATAGGAAGAACATTGGGATATGGCAATATCAATCTTGGAAATGTCATCATCAACAATGTAGCTCATGTCCCAGGACTCAAGCATGACTTGCTATCTGTGAGTCAAATCTGTGACAAGGGATATCATGTAGATTTCCAACCTGAATATTGTGAAGTTATCAGCAAATCTACAGGAAAGGTTGTTCTAGTTGGTCACAGGCAAAACAACATTTATGAAATCAAGCTTTTGATAGACTCTGTTGGAAAAGTTGTTTGCCTGTCTACAAGAATGTCTAGTGAAGAGAGTTGGAAGTGGCACAAGAAACTCTCACATTTGAACTTGAACAACATCAATGAATTGATCAGAAAGGATCTTGTAAGAGGACTCCCAAAGACCCTGTTAAATGTTGATGGCCTATGTGACTCATGTCAGAAGGCTAAACAAAGGAAGTCATCTTTCAAGAGCAAGACAGAATTTTCTATCACTGATCCCTATCATCTTCTGCATGTTGATCTCTTTGGTCCAGTAAATGTTATGTCTATTGCAAGGAAGAAATATGCTTTAGTCATTGTTGATGAATACACTAGATTCACCTGGGTGTATTTTCTAGCAAAGAAGGATGAAACTGCATCGACTCTGATGGAGCATGTGAAGCTTCTGGACAAAGGATCAAGCAACAAAGTCAGAATCATCAGAAGTGATAATGGAACTGAGTTCAGAAATGCAACAATGGAAGAATTCTGCAAGGACAATGGAGTGAAACAAGAATTTTCAGCACCTGGTACACCACAACAAAATGGTGTAGTTGAAAGGAAAAATAGAACCTTAATTGAAGCTGCCAGAACTATGCTTGATGAAGCAAAATTGCCAACTTATTTTTGGGCAGAAGCTGTTCAAACTGCTTGTTTTACTCAAAATGCAACACTGATCAATAAGCATGGAAAGACACCATATGAGATGGTGAAGAAAAAGAAGCCTAACCTGAAATACTTTCATATTTTCGGGTGCAAATGTTTTGTTTTGAAGACTCATCCAGAACAGTTGACCAAGTTTGAGCTAAAGGCAGATGAAGGAATTTTTGTTGGCTATCCACTGTCAACAAAGGCATTCAGAGTTTACAATCTGAGAACTAAAGTGATCATGGAATCTATACATGTTTCTTTTGATGATAAGAAGATAACTGGACTTGAAGACAAAGATGAATATGATCAACTGAACTTTGAAAATGAAGTTTTAAACTCTGATGAAGGAAACTCTGATGAAACAATTCTGACAGACTCTGTTGAAACAAACTCTGAACCTCTACTGGTAAATTCTGAAGAAACTTCTCAGTCACAACAAAGGGGAGAACCAGTTGAGGGGGAGCGTGATCAAAATGAAGACTCAAACACTGATACTGAGTCAACTGAAAAATCTGGATCAAACTCTGATGCTTCAAACTCTGAAAATTCAAATTCTGACTCTGGGCAGTCAAGTTCAGGGGGAGTCTCAGACAACGAAGATAGATCACAACAAAATCAGGAGAGCATGGATCAAGGGGGAGGATCACATGCTGATAGAAGTCATTTGCCTTCTGCTAGGAAATGGACTAAATCACATACACCTGATTTGATAATTGGTGATCCAGATGCAAAAGTAAAGACAAGAAGTGCTACTGCAAGTGAATGTCTGTTTCATGCATTCTTGTCTAAAAATGAACCAAAGAAAGTGGAAGAAGCTCTTCAAGATGCAGACTGGATAACAACAATGCAGGAAGAGTTAAATGAATTTGAAAGAAATGAAGTTTGGACCCTTGTACCAAGGCCAAAGAACAGATCTATTGTTGGTACTAAATGGGTTTTCAGAAACAAGACTGACAGTGAAGGTGTTATCACGAGGAACAAGGCTAGACTGGTAGCAAAAGGTTATTCACAGCAGGAAGGAATAGATTATGATGAAAAATTTGCTCCAGTAGCAAGATTGGAGGCAATCAGAATTTTTCTAGCATATGCCTCTCACAAGAAATTCAAAGTGTTCCAGATGGATGTGAAAAGTGCTTTTCTGAATGGAAAGCTTGAAGAAGAAGTGTTTGTTGAACAACCACCAGGATTTGTGGACCCCAAATATCCAGATTATGTCTACAGGCTAGATAAGGCACTATATGGACTTAAGCAGGCACCAAGAGCATGGTATGAGACACTTGCTCAGTTTCTTCTAGAAAGTGGATTCAACAGAGGAAAAATTGACAAAACTCTGTTTTATTTCAATCAAGGAAGTGACCTCCTTTTAGTTCAAATTTATGTTGATGACATCATCTTTGGGTCTACTAATGATAAACTCTGTAAGAAGTTTGCCAAGCTCATGCAGTCCAGATATCAAATGAGCATGATGGGAGAGCTTAGTTACTTTCTAGGCCTACAGGTGAAACAAACAGAAGATGGAATTTTCATTAATCACGAAAAATACACCAGAAATCTTCTCAAGAAATTTGGTATGCTTGACTGTTCATCTGCATCAACTCCCATGGCAACAGCAACTAAACTGGACAAAGACACAGGAGTTTCAGTGGATATGACAAACTACAGGGGCATGATAGGATCTCTTCTATACTTGACAGCTAGTAGGCCTGACATCATGTATGCAACCTGTCTTTGTGCAAGGTTTCAGGCAGATCCTAGAGAGCCACATCTGACAGCTGTGAAAAGAATCTTCAAGTATCTCAAGGGCACCATATCATTAGGTCTGTGGTACCCCGGAGAATCAGATTTTAAGCTACTTGGGTATTCTGATGCAGACTTTGCAGGCTGCAAGGTAGACAGAAAGAGCACTAGTGGAAGTTGTCAATTTCTTGGTGACAGACTTGTTTCCTGGTACAGCAAGAAACAGAAATCAATCTCCACATCTACAGCTGAAGCAGAGTATATTGCAGCTGGTAGCTGTTGTGCACAGATCTTATGGATGAAGAATCAATTGCTGGATTATGGATTGAGGTACAGTAATATCCCTATTTACTGTGATAATCAAAGTGCTATTGCTATAACAGGTAATCCAGTACAGCATTCAATGACCAAGCACATCAGCATAAGGTACCACTTCATCAGAGAACACGTGGAAGAAGGAAATATTGAACTACATTTTGTATCTACAGAACAATAGCTTGCAGATATCTTCACTAAACCATTGAGTGAAGCTACATTTACAAGACTGGTCAATGAACTAGGAATGGTCTCTGGTTCTGACTAGAAATGTTGGTTAGATTCAAACTTTACTTATGTGATGTATTAATCATATTTCCTGATTGGTTAAATGCTAAGTGAACTCTGTTGATTAAACTCTGTTATGCATACTCTGTTAAACTCTGTCAGTATGTCTGTATGTCATACACTGTTAATAAGTTTGATAAACTCTGTGAACTCTGAGTTGATTTTTGTCTGAATGAAAACACCAATGAAGAAATATGTATGAAGCATGATTCTCAGCAATTAATCATGAATCTTTCTGAGTTATTGTGATCTAATCTTAGATTGTGCAGAAAGTTAACACAGCATGATACTGGCTCATATTTATAGCATCTCTTAGTTTATTTTGTCCTAAACTCTGAGTCTATAAATACTGTGTGCATTACCTTTCATGAAAAACTACTGATGTTGATGAACTCTAAACTCTGTTAGTTATACTCTGATAAAATAAAATGCTTACTGCAATACCCCAAAGAAAATGTATATAGGTTGTTATACTCCTTTGAGATTATGTTGGATACTAGGATGACCCAGGAACCTATTGGTATATAATATGTGCTAAAATTCTCTGATTTTTGGTGACTAGTTAAATACTAGGATGACCCAGGAACTTATCAAAATGATAAGGGCTAAAATTTTTGAATTTTTGGTGACTGGTTCCAACCTCTGATTACTGGAATGAAAAACAAAAAAAATGAAAATAAAAAAAAATGATGAAAAAAAAAATGTATATAAAGGGGGTATAAAATAAAAATTACTGTATAAAGTTCGATTACTTCAGAGTTTAGCTTTCATCATACAGTCAGTGTTTACTATGACAGTTTGTGCATTCAGTGTTCATTGATTTACTTTATGGATTTTATGAAAAATTAGATGCTCTAAAAATTGACTTAGTAAACTCTGCTTCACACACACAAATATTCACAACTGTGCAATTTATGAAAGGGTTTCGGTGATAAAGTTGGAGAATTGACAAACGCTGTTGATTCGTGATTTGTACTCTAAGGTAAATTTTCACTTGGACAATTTGAAAGTCTTGGAGTAAGTAGGGTTTGTGACAACTGTTAATCAGTGGATAGTTGATGAATGTGTTCTTTATATGATTACTTCAATTAGTCTTCATATTCTCTTCTTGATTAATTTTCTTGAAGAACAGTTCATATAACATAAATAACAGTTGCAGAACACAATGAATATGATTAGAGAAACAAAATTTTCATTGATAATACGAAAGAGATTACAAGCAAATATTACATCTTTTTGTTTTCTCTTTCTGCTAATCTATTCAACAGGAATGTAAAAGGTCCGTCCACACCACTCCATTGTTAGCAAAAATTCCCAGATCCCATCTTTGCCACTTTATTTGGGTGGAAGTTGAAGGGATAAGGTTATTTTTGCTGACATATTCATTAACAATGGTTGGTGGTGGTGGATGAGGATGCCTTCGAGGAGAGCCATGCCAATGTTGCTTGAAGGGCAGCATCGATGTCGATCACCCTTGCAGGTTTCTCTCTCTCGAGCTCTTCCAGACCAGCATCCATTTGCAGCCACAGCGTCTCAAGCTGCCTTTCCCACTCAAACGCTTCAAATTCTTCACGCGTATAGCTGAAGATGTCCCTATTCTCGACAAGATGAAGGTTCTTTTCTTTGATGGTAAGGTTGGCCATTGTTTTTCAAGAGTATTTGGTTTGAAGGGTTTGTGATTTTACAGGGGAGACTGAAAGGTTAAAGCTTTAATGAAATAATCTGAGTAAGTCTCTAGGCCTTAAATAGAGATGGGTAAGAACGAAGTTCTTAATCGCTTCGTATTCTGGTTATTAAAGGCAACAGGTAAACGCTTCAAATTCTAGTTTTACTTGGGTCAAGATATTTTTAAAAGAGTATTATTTGATTTTTGTTTAAATCAAATATTTTAATGTTTTAATTCTTTAATATACTCTTCTTAAAAATAGGCGCACGTGCCTCACTCGCCCTTTAATGTGTCCCACTTACCTATTATCGTGTCCCACTACACATTAATCAAGGAACTGATTGAGTGTTTGTTACATAAGAGATTGAGTTTTTCATTACTTTAATCACTTTTGTGTCCAAACGATTTTGCCTTATTCTTACATCTCACAGTTTTCTTATTTTTCTCTTGGGCACTCACGCAAACACCTTTCTACATACATATCTCTTGGAAATTCTTAACTCAATGGCATCTAAAGCATTCACTGCTCTTGGTTTACGGTTTGTTCCTAACAACTATGAAGCTCCACTCTATCATCAACGCGTTCCAGAATCGTTTCATCTCATGCAGAACTTCTTGAGGGATTCAGAGATTGGACAGGCTCTGATTGGACCTGCTACTCTTTCTGCGTCTCAAATTGCTTCATTCTGGCAGAATTCAGTTTATGAAGATGGAGGAGAGAGTGGAACTCCTACCATTATCTTCACTTACGAAGACCAAGATTATGTGATTACTCCACAGACTGTACGAGATACAATGGGGTTTGATACACATACTTCTTATACTCTGGTTAATGAAACTTATCTGAGAGAGATGCTACGAGAGATTGGTTAGATGGAATCTCTTGACAAGATTGGCGGTATAAAGAGACCAAATCTCAGAAAGGAATGGAACTTCTTCTTTGATTGCATAACAAGGACGTTCTAGAAGAAAGTCACAAACTGGGATGCCATTCCTATAGACAGTCTCCAAATCGGGTATTCTTTGCTCTATGGTACTAATTTTGATTTTGGTCGACATGTTCTGATGAGCTTAGGTGATAAATTGTCAGAATCTACTACTGTTTATTATGCTCGTTTTTGTCAAATGATGTTCAATGCATGTGTACCTGGTCTTGAAATTGATGATACTGATGAAATTGATCCTTTTAGAGTCAATAAGCGAATATTCTCTGATATGACTAACAAGGATGTTGGTAAAGCAAATCTCCCTGCTTTTGTCATGCCTCTTGCTCTACGAAATTTTCTCAATCAACCACAAGAACCACAACAACCTGAACCACAACAAGATCAACAAGAACCACAACAAAATGAACCTGAACAACAACAACCTGAACCACACCCTGAACCTCAACCAGAACCAAACACTGAATCACCTGCTCAGTCAGCACCTACAAAGCAACCTTCACCCACTTTACACACAAACTCTGATTCGTCACAATCTCCACCGGCATCACAGTCTAGATTACAAAGAGTTAAGAAGGCAATTACTAAACGACGTGTAAGTCTAAAGCAGGCAGAAGAGACACAAAGAAAATCAAAACGGAAATCTCCTGAAGCTGTTTACACTAGAAGGGGGAAAAGAATGAAAGCTCGGGCAAACATGCCTAAGTCACCATCTGTTGAAGAGGATTCAGACAATATACCTCTAGCAAAACGAAGAAAAGTGATATTCTCTGATTCTGTGGATGAAGATATTGAAGCTCCAGAGGTTGTTTCACAGCAAACACCTCCTGTTGAGGTTGAGAAAGATGAAATACCTGCAGAGGATGTAATGCCTGCATAGGACAAAATGCCTGCAGAGGACAAAATGCCTGCAGAAGAGAATGCAAGAGATGGTGTTTCTCCGATAAATGATATTCCTGATTCATTTATGCCATTCTCTGATCCTATCTCTGATATTGGTGTAGCTGATCAACCTACGGCTGTTCTTTCTGAAGCTGTGGCATCTCATACTGAGTTAATATCTGATGCTCACCAAACTGTTGAAGAAGGTGAAGAAATTGATCAGGGAACCAAAGTAACTTCTCAGTCAATGTCTGTTGCTGAGCCTGAGCAACATGGAGACAATCTTGCCAAGCCTACAGAAGAAATTGCTAAACCTATGGCTGAAGATGAACCAGTTAAAGCTACAAGTGTTGAAGCTGAAGGTGACAGTAGTACAAACTCTGATGCTTCTCTGAGTGCACCAGTACAAACTGACGATAAACATACGCCTTTTCCTCAACCTTGTACCTCTCATGCAGTTGAGAGAGAACAATTTGCTAAGAATGCTGCTGAATGGTACAAAGAAGATTGTATTTTTCCACCAGGAAGAGCAGCTAAGTTTGTTAAGCAAAGTGCTGATACTATCTCTAATCCAGAGATTCTTTCTTGCTTGAAAGCAACTATAGTTCAAGTTAAGACTCTGGATAGACGATTTGATGATACTAATTTGGCAATCACTGCTTTGCGAAATGAGGTTGTAGCTAGAGAGATGAAGATGGAAAGAGATTCGAAACTAGTGACTACAAAATTCTCTAAAGCTCAAGACAATCTCTTTGCCAGGCTGACTAAAGTTGAGGAGAACCAGTCTGACTTATCGGCTAAAATTGATTCTATTGCTACCTCCCTGGAGTTAATTACTTCTATCCTTATGCCTGATGATGTCAAAAAGGGGGAGAGAGCTGTCAGAAGGGATAGTGCTGGAGATGGAGGGGCAAGTAACAAAGGAAAGAAAAAGGCTGAAGAGGTTCAAACTCTGAGAACTAGCAAGTCATCAAAATCACAGTCTGTTGGGAGAAATACTGATACTCAAGGTACTTCAAGGACCAAGAGTTTGCTGTTATCTTCTAATCCACAGACTGATGAAGAATGCTAAGCTGTTCATTGAAGAGAATGAGGAAGGAGTAACGATTGAGGACATTGAAGCTGAGGAAAAGAGTTTACAAGAAGAACATCTTAAAGCTTTAAAGTCTGATAAGGTACAAAGAGGAAAAGCTCCTAGACCTGTTGTTAAAGGTGTTGTGATCAGAGAGAGGACTGATGTTAGTCAAAGTTCTCGGTTCTCAAAGGAAGCAATTGCAGCAGAGGCTAAACTCAAGCTAAAAGGCATTGAAGGTGAAAGTTCACAGAAGAAAGTTACAACTTCTGTTGCATCTCAAGCAATGATCACACCTTTACACTCTTTACAGTTGAAATCTGTTTTTGGAAAAGGAACAATTTCTGATCCAAATGTGTTATCTGGAGTCTCAATGAATGTTTCTGATGGAAAAGCTTTATCTGGCAAGGTTGGTAATAATAAGGGTGGACTAGGTTCACATAGAGACAAAAGGCAATATACTGGTCCTAGAGATCCTTCTTCACTGGCTGTTCCAGGTCGTGGTGTTCCTCAAGAGAGTTTGGACAGACTGGAATCAGTGCAGTTAGTTCATCAGAAGAGTTTAGACAAGGATTTTCTTTTATACTTCATGGCTGATGGGACAGTATTCAAAGTTGGTGAGGATGATATTGGCTTGAAATGTTGGGAAGAACTAGAGTATGTTCTGTATCTTCTCAAGGTGAATAGTCGAAGGACTCAGTCAGTTGCTAATGTGCTCAGACAGAAAATGACTCAGAATCTGGCAATCAGAGGACAGAAATACAATAGCAGATATATTCCTAAGTACAGGGATTACAAAGGCAATCTCATTGAAATGAAGAAAGGTACTGCAAAGTTAAAAACTGATTTGGGAATCACAGTACTTGACTTCAATACACAGGTAGAAAAAGTCAGATTTATCAGACTGGGTAATGAAATGAGAAGGAACAAGATTTATGATCTTAGGGCTGCTATCTATCAGACAGATGAAAGTGATCCTCATCTCAGAGAAATCAAAGAAGCAATGAAGATTGAACTTGAAAATGCAGAAAGAAGATTGCTGATTGATTATCTCAGAACCATGCCAGATCTTGAAATTATAAGAGATTAAGTTCTGTAAGAATTTTCTTATTCTCTATAGTTTTTATTAAGTAGAAGCTTAAACTCTGAATTTGTATAAACACTGTATTTGTCTATTTGTTTTGACATCATCAATTATTATCATTAACTTGTGCATTTTTGCTAAATGAACAAGTTGGGGGAGATTGTTAAATATAATTGATGTGTTTTGATCAGTGTTTAAGTGTTACAGGGAGTTATCAGAGTTTAGCTGGAAGCAGTCAGAGTTTGTGTAAACTCTGACAGTTGGAAGCTCGACAGAGTTTGTTAAACTCTGTCTGAAGGAAGCGCGTCTACTGTTCAACAGTGATTGAAGGTTAATTATGGAAGCGATATCTTTGAAGATTGGATAGCTATCAAAGAGATTGAGTTGACATAGGAGACGTGTGACAATCTGTAATTGATATCATTGTATAGCTGATTATTAGGAATATCAATTAGAGATTGTATTGTAGCTGTATGGTATATAAATACAGATAGGTTAACCCTAGAAGGGTGTCGATAACGAATTATCATTATTGTAACCTAGCAGCTCTTTGTGATATTTTACATCACGAAGAGGGTTTGAAATACAAGAAGTTTTTTAAGTGCATAAACGCTTTTACTTATTAATCTCTCATACAAAGTTGATTATTAATTGTGTATTCGGCCTAACACTTTTTTTCATCATTTTGCTTATATAAAATCATAACACATGAACTTGTTCTAATATACTAATATATAATTTTTAATGTTAGAATTATTTTTCAATAATTATTTTTGATATTTACTTGGATTTTGAATTAACATATATTTTAATCATACTAATTAGTTTCCATTATAACATTTGTATTAATAATTAAATTTGGTTAATATTATATTTTTATGGATTATAACATTAATATAATACTAGTTTATAACCCGTGCGAAGCACGGGTTTCTTATGATAGGTTATAAAATTTATTTAACATTATAATTATGTTTTTATATAATCCTTATTTTTAATAATTTTTTAATTTTAATTTAATATAAATTTATATAATGATATGCATGGTTTAAAATTTATTTTGTAAAATTCTAAATTAAAAATGTCGTTGACGGGTTCGAAATTTGAATTTTTAGTAAATTAATGATATATATGGTGTTGCAAAAGAAGAGAAAAGCCGAAGAAACTTGTGTATTGAATTGATGAAGATGGTGTAAATTAGGTTTAGAAGAATAGAGTTTTGTGCGCAGTGTTCGTGAAGGCAACGAAGGTTTTAAGTTTAACTGTATTAGTAATGGTGTAAATATAAAATACTATTGTGTCTTTAGGACTACTATAGCCAATAACGGATTAAAATTGATTTATTTTATATTTAAAATTAATTAAAAATTAAATTAACCAAACCGAAAACCAAAATAAATAGGATAACCAAACCGAAAACCAAAACTTTCAATGTTTCGGCTTTAATATAATAGTATAGATTAATAATACTAACAATTGTTAAATTAATGACATGCAGTAGTTAAACCTAATTATATTAATTCTTAATTGTAATATGTGTTGATAGGATTCAAATTTTAGACATTTAATAAATTAGTTTAAACATAAAATGTAGTTAATATTTTTCAAATTTTCGTTCTAAAAGTTCTCATTTATTTGCTAAAAATCTAAGGACCATTATTCTTCGGTTTAACTAAACCAAACAATAAACAATTACTAAAATTTATTTATTATAATTTAATTTCATAAATATAATTATTTAAATTGTATATATTAAAGATTTTATTGGAAATCTTTGCATATAATATTTAGATTTTACATTTTTAGTCATTATATATTGTTAACATATTATTATTGATATAATACGGAAAGTTATCTTAATTATTATTATTAGGGAAATGGGGATAGTTTCCTTCATTACGATTAGGTAACTATATAAACGAAACGAATTATGACTTATGCCTTTACAATTGAATAAGGCGAGTATTCACAAATATTTTATCATGATACCAAGAGCCTAGATTACCATCAAAGAACGATGATGATGAGTTTGTGGGTGAGAATATCTCAAACTAACGATAACGCAATGACTTACAACACTATCAGATAATCGTTTTTCGATCGAAAACTATGACGTTTTACAACATGAACGACGACGACCCGATGATTGTTTCTCGATTGAAAACCACACGACGATAACGACTTAATGATCCTTTCTCGATTAGGAACGACAACGATGACCAACAATCGTTTTTCGATTGAAAACAACGACGACTATTTTCAAGTTTTTTTTTAATTTATTATTATTTTGTAAACTCTCGATACTTACAGTATTAAGTATCGTAAATTTGAGGGGGATGCTAACATATTATTACGGATGTAATACGAAAAATTGTCCTAATTATTATTATTAGGGAAAAAAAATAATTTCTATCATTACGATTAAGTATTGATTATATAAGTGATCATTATATTGTAACAAGGAGGTTGAGGGATCGACTTTAACGGAATTGGGTGTGTGTTAAACTATAAAAAAAATAATAAGACAATTATTTACGAATTTTTTGTCATATATCGGGGGTGTTTGGCTCTCCTTTTTTTATGGACTTATTGACTTATTTTCGGGTAAAAATTTTATATTTTGATAATCTTTTTTTGTACAAGTATTTAATGTATGTTTGAGATTCAATAAGTTACAAAAATAAGTTGGAAAATAAGTTGGAAAGTTAGGAATCTCTAACTTTGTCTTAAAATAAGTTGACTTATTCTGGAAATAAGTTTCCCCAAACACCCCATCATTCCGAAGACTTGTCTTTTTTTACTTTTCATCCTTGCATATATTTTCTTGGCCTTGACTATAATAACATTTGGATTATGATATTTATAAATGTATTAATTAATTTTAACGGCTTGCATATTTAGGGATATAGAAAATCATATATTTAGTTTGTTTTTTAGCTTTCTCTGTCAATAAAAAACCAAGTTCACTTGCTCTAATAAATGGCATTAAATGCTTAAGGAAAACATCAAAAACACTTCGTAATACCACTTGATAAGTATTATTTGTACATAAAATCCAAGTAAAATAAAGACTGTTCCAATTTTTTTCCTTTTAAAGTTGAATGCATATGAAGTTGTACATTACTAAAGATCTGACAGATTTTAGCATTTCACACTGTGTTGCAGATCAAACTGGCTGGCTAATTTATATCCGTGATCGCGAGTGAGATGAGACAAAAGTGGCATATGATATTATTTTGCGTTTTATAATTAAATACGTAATTTGTTTTTTCCTTTTAGCACTGACAAAACTAAATTTTTTATAGTTAAAGACAAAAAGTTGCTAACTGAGTGCTATCCTGTATCTTGTTAATGAGAACAATAGATGATTAACGGGCCCAGCCCCTCACTGGCGAGTGCCGACCTCCCTCACGGCCCAAGTCCTCCCTACCCACCATAACGTGATGTTTATTGTAGAGTTGTAAACAAATCGAGCCGAACTGTGTTTTGATCGAATGGAGCCGAGTTAAAAACAAAAATTCTGACGAACCAAGTCGAGCCGGACTTTCTTATCGAACAAAATATGTGTTCGAGCTCGAGCTCGAGCTCGTTAATGAACCGAGCCGAGCTCGAGTTTTATCGAACAAAAACGAGCCGAGCTCAAGCTTTTATCGAACAGCTCGTTAACAAATTATTATTTGTTTAAAATTGTCAAAAAATAAAGAAATTAACCAGGAAAAAAACGTAAATCCACTAATGGCCCAAGTGAATATCATTCTATCATTTTTTAACCCATCCGAAACTATATAAAATATATATTATATATAAAATAATATAAAAATATATATACATAATATATAAAAATATCAAATATATACAGTTTTTTAACGAGCCGAGCTCGAACCGAACAAAATCGAGCCGAGCTCGAGCCGCACATGCTAAAAGCTCGGTACGGGCTCGTTAGCTTAACGAATACTTTTTTGTGTTCGAGCTCGAGCTCGAATTCTTAACGAACAGCTAATTTCGTTAATAGCTCTATTTATTATCTAAACAATTGTTTATTACTAGCATGATAACCAATAAAACACATGGGTCATATTTCTAATACGTACAGTTTCATTCATGAATGGTTATATAACTGATTATATCTTTTTGTAGAGAAATATGTTTTCCCCAATCTGCAATATTCTGAACCCTTCTGTCTTTATACAACGTACATGGGTCTGTAATAATACGTAATACAAAAGCTATATACAAGCCCATAGAAATATTACTATATATAATATATCAAATAATAATAATAATAATAATAATAATAATAATAATAATAATAATAATAATAATAATAATAATAATAATAATAATAATAATAAACTATATATAATATAAATATTACAATACCTCCCCTCAAATTGGAGCATGTAATAATATAAAATCAAACTGTTGTTTTCCTAGCGCCTTAGTAAAAACATATGCAAGTTGATTGTTCGTAGGGACATCAGAAGGATTGATTGTTCCATCTTGAATGGCGTATCTAAGAAAATGACAATCTACTTCAATATGTTTTGTGTGTTCATGAAAAATTGGATTCTGAGCCAAATATAAAGGTGATTGACTGTCGCAATATAAGTTCATAGCTTTCGGATGATTAATACCAAGACTATCAAGTAAACCTTTCAACCATTTAAGCTCACAAGTTAGGGCTACCATAGAATGATACTTAGCTTCCGTAGAAGAGCGAGGTACCATAACCTGCTTCTTTGTCTTCCAACAAACAGGTGAACGACCAAGAAAAACAAGTCAGCCTAACAAAGAACGTCGAGTAAGAGGGCAACTGGCCCAATCAGAATCACACCAACCAGATAAATTTAAGTCACAATCTGAACGTAAGAGAACACCTTGACCAGGGCTATTTTTCAGATATCTAACAACACGCAATGCAGTGTCCCGGTGATCATGTCATGGCTCATGGAGAAATTGAGATAAAATAGGCATAGAATAAGAAAGATTGGGTCGTGTAAAGGATAGGTAAATTAAACGACCAACCAACCTTCGGTATTGCTCTATATTCATGAGCAAAGGGCTCGTAGAACTAGCCAACTTGTGATTCTGCTCCATCGGAGCAAAGGGCTCTGGTACCATGTTAAGTTACCAGTTCTCCTAAAATCTCAAGGTGTTAGGAAAGCAGGCTTACCCGGATCATATCATATATTCAACATCCCCCTCACTCGAAGACCCATTATTTGGGTCAAAGAGTGGATCACTAGGTTGTTCATGCCTTTTTGACCCTAGCGTTCAGTCGGTCCTATTTTCAATACTAGGTGGGGATCTGGTCCCTTTTTTGGCCCACCATAGCACATATAAATTCAATATTTCAATAAATGAGAATATTGAGGGGTGGGAGGGACTCGAACCCGAGACCTCCCACAACCAGAGCTCTGATGCCATGTAGAGAAATATGTTTTCCCTAATCTGCAATATTCTGAACCCTTCTGTCTTTATACAACATACATGGGCCTGTAATAATACCTAATACAAAAGCTATATACAAGCCCATAGAAATATTACTATATATAATATACATATTACTAATACTTTTTGTCAATCTATTACATGTGTCCTGATTTATCTAATATCAGTAAATGGTAATCGTTTTAATTTCAAAATATTATCAAATTTAAAATTGAATATCAGTACTAGTTGAATGTAAGAAGAATAACTGATAAAAGTGATAAATAAGAGTTAATCGTTAGTTGGTAAATATTATTGCAACAATATATTAAAAACTATCTCAATAATGATATGTTATTTAGTCTATTTTACGGCCTCGTCATTTGCTCTTCGCACCCTAGGGATCTTGGCATTAAACCTCTTGAAATATTCTTGCAAGATTTTCCTTTCCTTTTGCTTTATGCTTGCCAAGGTGGATATAGGAGGTGCATAGAGCATGGATGACTGAAATTGCTTAATGAAGATGTACACGAATTGCTCCCAGGAATCTATCGTGATGTGAGCCCCTAGCTTAGAGAATCATTGTTGAGCACTACCCCTCAATGAGGTCGCGAACAACCTGCATCTAGCCAACAACGAGACCTCTTACACATCCATATTATTATTGAAGCGAATGACAAATTCTGCAGGGTTAGTGTCCCCATTATATGTCATGTATGGGTTGCTGCTCCGGAATATAGGGGGAACGAGACAGTTCGAATTTTTGTGTTACGGGTGAGGCGCCCATGGGGTTGAGGACACCCTTACCTGAGTTCATCTTATCCAAGACCTTTTTCGGCTCCTCGATTTTGAGGTCACCAACTTTGACCTCGTTGTCATCCACCTTTTTCTTCCCATCACCAGTGCTGTCATGATAGGATTGAGTCTTTTTGGGAGCGCTTGACTCCTCTTGATCTTCCTTACGATCCTTCTTTCTACGATCTCGGGATCGGGTTCGTGTCGATGAACCCAATTTTCGGTTATCCCTATTTTTGGTTATTTCTTTCATTTACAATCGTTAGATCTGTAACTCAAATAGATGATGACCATTGAATCCAATACTAAAAGTTGTTATATGTAGAGGTCCAAGGTTCGAATTTGGCCAACAACATTTTAATTTAAAATTAACACTAAAAGATGTTATATAGAAAGGTTGAATGTTCAATTCCCGACAACAATAAATTAGTTTAGATTTAATACTAAAGGTTTTATATACAAAGGTACAAGGTTCGAATCCTTCCAAACACTTATTAAAACTAATATTTATAATATTATATTTATATGTATACTATACTTAAATAAAAAAAATGACCCATATTTTGCACGAATTATAAGCTACTTCATTCAATAATTTAATATTACCAACCGTCATTTATAGGGAACCATTAATTTCGAGGGTATTATATCAATGTGCCCATCATTATCATCAAAAACTATCAAGTGACTACCCGATCTCCACGGCCACTCGTTTAAGCCATTATAATCACTGTATATATCACTCCGTTAAAATTTGAAAAATTATTAATAGAGAAGTTAATGAATAGATGATGTGGTAATAGTTAAAAAACATAAAACCTGAAGTATATATTTGTAGCCATATAAACACACAAATACATATTTTCCTTTTTTCACCTTCAACCTATTATTCTTCAGCCAAATTCATTCAATATCAAAAATTCCCGAATCATTTACTAGGTTCTACCGCAGTTACATAGAAAAAATGTCAATATTTTAATCGTGCAATTTGATTTCGATTACTAAAATCATAGTTAATCTTACTCTTCAATTTAATCTTTTTACATTTTTTATAATCTTCGACTTTAATTCTTTTCTCTAATTCATGTCGTACACCCACCATATGCTAATTTGAATTACGTTATTTTTTTTGTTAGTTTTTTTAAAAAATATTTAATATAGTGATTTTATTGATTAAAATGAGCCCCGTGAAGATTGGATAATCACTTGATAGTTTTTTGCAATAATAGTGGATACTTTGATATAAAACCCTTAATTTCAATGAGTTAATAAGTCAGATCGGTCGATATTGTTCTTTGTAACGAACTAACAAATTCAGTAAACAAAGGGGGTGTTTGGGGGAATTTATTTTCCAGAACAAGTCAACTTATTTTAAGAAAAAGTTAGATATTCTTAATTTTTTTCTGAAAAATTTAACTTTTTTTTTTTGCAATTTATAGAATCTCAAACATACATTAAATACTTGTATAAAAAACAATTATCAAAATATGAAATTTTTATCCAAAAAAAGTGCATAAAAACTTATTTTAAGGTACTACCAAACAGGCCCAAAGTAGCATGCCAAAGCATAGTTTCTTTCATTATCCTTAAGCATTACTTTCACTCCATACGATTTAAGCATCAACCAATTGAAATATTAAATTTGTACCAAACACGATGAAATTAATACCATTCAAGCCGATTACTTTTCTTCTTCTTCTTCTTCTTCTTCTTCTTCTTCTTCTTCTTCTTCTTCTTCTTCTTCTTCTTCTTCTTCTTCTTTTTCTTTTTTGTTATTTTTCGTGTGACAGAAACAATTGGAAATATCATGATGCATGATATGAAGTTGGAAGCACGGAAAAGTAGAATTTTCTTATAAGAGAGAAAATGTACTAAGGGGGTGTTTGAAAGAAGTTTGAAGTTTGGGGTGAAATTAGAGATTTGGGATAGATTTGAGGTTTGACCAAATGAAACATATAATGTGAGTGTTTGGTTGTTAGAGGTTTGAGTTAGAGATTTGGGATCAAAAAACCAATTTTAAAAAAGTTCATTTTAGGAGTTTTTTCAATTAGAGGTTTGCTATGTGTCACGAAAAGTTACTCAAAAAGCTATTTACCAAAAACTTTTATTCAAAACAGTTAATTTAAATCCGCTAGTCAAAACAGCTAATTCAATCAGCTACAACTAACCGCTATCAGCTAATTGCCAAACAGGGCCTAAGTATAAAAATCCAAGGGAGGTTATTCAAAAAAAATATCAAGGGAGGTATACCTAAACATAAAAACACTACATAAAAAACATGAAAATTATCTCAGTCTATCCTGAGATTTGGTGTGTCCTATACAAAATCAAAAAAAAATGTCATAATAATAATAATGATAATAAAATATAACAAATTCTTAAAGTAAATTGAGACCTGTAAAAATACATAACAAAGATAGGTATAATTTAGAATAAATTAATGTATAAGCATTATTTAATTTATTTCTAATTTTAAAAATATATTGACATTATTTAATTTATTTATATTTTTAAATTAACTTGATTCATTTAATATATAAATAACAAAGATAAATATAATTTAAAATAAATTGATCATCCAAAATTTGAATTATAATTTATAAAGACATAGTTATTATGTACAAGTTGTCAAACAAAAGCATCAATTTAATGAAGACATCATTGTGTTCCCGATTCAATACAAAAGAAAAATATTTAAAAAAGGATTATTATTTTTTCTCTAAATCTTTCCAAAAGTAGGA
This sequence comes from Saposhnikovia divaricata, assembly GCA_036435485.1. Lineage (NCBI taxonomy): Eukaryota > Viridiplantae > Streptophyta > Magnoliopsida > Apiales > Apiaceae > Saposhnikovia > Saposhnikovia divaricata. The sequence goes on along the minus strand of CM071597.1, from coordinate 55,614,998 downwards.
AAGAGATTTTGAAGAGATATATATATATATATATATATATATATATATATATATATATATATATATATATATATATATATATATATATATAAATTTTCTTTTCAAATTTTTAAAAATATTTTTTCTTTGTTTTTTTTTGAAATGGAAGGAAATTTTATTAAGTCATCAACGCTTCAAACATAATAGTCTCCAACACAACTCTCGGAGGAGACATAAAAACATTGTGGCAATCCATCAAACAAGGTACCCTAGCTAACAAATGGGCTATCGTGTTGGCCTGCCTTTTAACAAAAGAAACCGAAACATTAAGATTACTCCTAAGAATAGACCTATAATCTTCGAACACATCACCAACTTCTAGATTGTACTCCACATTATTCGACAGAGCATTGACAGTGAGCAGCGAATCAGTTTCAACAACAGCATTACACATCTGTAGCTCCTTCAACCACTTCAGAGCTTCAAAAACTCCCCACACCTCACCTTCAAAAGCTGCTACATCACCTGCCTTTCGTAGATTTTTGGCTTGAATGAACTTACCAGCACAATCTCTAATAATCATACCTACAGCAAACGATGTTGCTCCCGGAATAACAGACGTGTCCACATTTATCTTAATCCTTCCCTCTATTGGAGCACACCATTTGATCTCCTGACCTCGAACTGTAGAGCGTTTACTAGAAACCAGCTGCTTCCTACGAGCCTCACGCCAATCATTAATCTGCTTCATACTTCCTTGCATCGCAATTGCAGGTGTAACCTGTTTTGCCTCCTGAAGGAATTTCTACATATGCGGAACGTGTATAACAATTTATACGATAGAAATCCTATAAAATTATGCATATATTTCATATTAAAATTTGAGAATATAGAAAAATTACCTGGAGAGCTTTCCAGATCTTCAAAATTAAACCTTGTTCTTCTCCTTGCAATCACTCCTCAGTATGTGGAGTGCTCTAATGGTATCCACCAAGAAATTTAATAAAGAAAGAAAAGAGAGAATAATTGGCTAATTTTGTTTAAATTCAAGAAACTCTTTCTTGAACAAGTTTTGTGTTTGCTGGGGTGTCTTCTGAAATCTGAGAATCAAGGCTATTTATAGAGAAACCTTAGGTGTGGTTTCTTGACTTTTAGCATTTTTAGATTAATTAATCTTTATTAATTAATCAATTAATCATTAAAACTCTTTTAATGATTAAAACATGTTTCTCATTGATTTCATTTAAAACAATTCTCTCCATATATTTAATATCTCAGATTAAATATATAATTATTATATTAAGAACTTTTCTTAATATTTATAATTAATTAAATCATATTTAATTAATTATTTAATTATTTATTTCTTAAATAAATAATTATTAGCCAAAATAATTTTTCTAAATCTTCATCAATATTTCTTTTATGGTGTGACCCTTTAGGTTCATAATTATGCCGGTAGTAGAAATAAATAATAATAAACTATTTATTATTATTTATACGAATTACAATTAATTCGTTAAAAATAATTATCGTTATAATTAAATTTATTCTACATCGTGAGTGATACTTTTCAATATATCGCGACTATCCGGATAATATGAATTCATCGCCAGGAATACAGAACCTATTCAGTGACGTACAATAAATTCCTTCTGCCCTAACAATATCCCGATTAAATACAAGGCATAGATCTCGTGTCAAATCTTTCTAATTTAATCATATGCATTCCTTATTCTTTATGTATAGTTCATGTTAAAGCAAATTAGAAACTAATTTCTAATTTCATTCACTCTGGCCAGAGATTCCTGAACTATCATATTAAGAATAGCATAGGATATTCTCTTCCTTTACTGGAAGGGGCAGATCCTTTATTGATCGTTAACTATCTCCATATATAAATTTCAATGCCCAGAATAGAACTTATTAATTGCCCTTGAGACTAAGGACTAAACCAAAGCATTGTTTATTATATACAAGATGACTCTAACAATCTCAAGTTTAAGGATATTTGTACAACCATCACTATATAAACAATTACTGACACGTGAGTAAACTCTATTAATTGTTCAAGTGATCGAGTCATGTTCAGTGAACTCATTCCCCAATGAGCACCTACATACTAACTATAGTGTCATCACACAAATGCCTATGAGAACAGACATCCTTCCGAAGAAGCAAGTATAGTATGTACCGATCTTTATGGATTGACTAACTTCCAATTAGTTATCCTATGATCACGAACAGTTTAAGTTTAGTGTTATCATCTTCTAGATCTCACTATTATAATCTCATTATAATTCTAGAAGCTTTACTCTAAACTATGGAACATCTGATTTAAAACACTTTAAATAGATAAAGCCCGTATAAAGACAAATATGTCTTTTACTAATAATCATAAAATCTACTAAGATTACAAGAAAGTTCATCCTAACTCATCATCCATGATTGGATTTAGGACACTTCTCTTTCAATCTCCCACTCTTACTAAAAACCAATCACTTCGGTATCACATACCTATCTTCACTTATATGAAGATCAAAGTAATTTTGATAAACGGCTTTAACAATAGGTCTACTACGTTGTTTGTGTATGTCAACTTTCTCAATGTTGACAACCTCTCTTTCATCGATTTCCCTAATCGGATGAAAGAGTCGCAATTATGTGTTTAGACCTTAGATGGGATCACGGTTCCTTAGCATGTACTAATCTGATGCCCTTTGAGTTGTCACATTACAACTCAATGACTTATTATCTGCCAGAAACTAACCCAACACAGAAACTAATTTTCCAATCCACTGTTACAACATACTTGCAACAAAACACACCATGCTTTCTGATCTAATATTAACGAGTGTCTACTGCTTGAAACTATTTCAACTCACTGTTTTTCCACTCAGGACTATCAAATGCCCCAAACTAAATCTACTATCAAACTGATCTTGATTAAACTTTGAGTTTACAAGATCCATCAGAGAAAATAAATATATTGCCATACTTTTGAAGTATAAAACAATATTTTATTATCATCTGATCCTTTTCTCTTAGGAGTAAATTGATACTTTCTTGTCACAACAAGAAACATCATTATTTGTACATATCATGTAACACATAATGGATTCAGAGATATTCCATTCACGTGTCCTCTCTCTCAGAGAGATATTCTCCCATGTTCATCAGCATGAAACATCACTTGGAGTGTCCATGCTAAACACTTTAGCATCCAATCAATGTACATTATTTTGCGTCAGACCTCTTATCCTAATCATGATCTATCAACATAGATCATTACCATTAGTTTATTCGAGGCCTAACCCTAGTCCAAGGAGAAATTCTTTGATAGCTTAATTCTAATGAAAACCAAAAATATCAAAGGTGCATTTTTACTAATATATCCATATATATTAATATGTTACATTACTCCCACTAAACTCCTGTACCATTAAATGGATCATTCACCTTTTTGATAAAATCAAACTCTTTGACTATCTCATCAAAATTAATGTTCCATTACCGAGAAGCATGCAAGCGAAATCTTAATGGTTTTGGTCATGACTATTCGATAAAGGCTTCTTTAAGGTAATCATACTATCTTCACTTAAACCTTTACAACTAGCCTGGCAGTAAAGGTCTTTACCTTGCCATCCATTCATAAACTCTCTTACAAAACCATTATAGATTTCATGACACTCTGTCATTTCTCAGAGTCATTTAAAACTCAAAAACATTGTCGTTATCATTTTTAGTGGATATTGCATCACCATTCTAAATGATGAAACCATGATACCCTCCTAGATTACAACAGTGTTGTTGTACAGAAAGTTCTACTACTCAAATAGGTACCATACTTAATCCGTGATGATTTTTGGTTCTTGAACTTCATCAAGTTCACTACAGCTCCCACTGAGCCCTTGAAGGTTAAACTAATTTTTTTCCAAAAATGGAGTAAACAAGCACTCCCAGTGTCTATAAATACTCCTTGCTCAGCAAGATTGCAAAACCTTGTCCTAAACCCTGTTTAAGACTAACCACAAATCAACTCTATTCAGATTCAGTCTCTAACTTATTCAACTCTTGACATAAGTTAGACAACTTCAAATCTCAAGACAATTGAGACTTGTGTTTCCTTACTCTACATCTCATGCAGACTTTAGTTAACGTATGTTGAGGATACCTTATCGAGTAGTTTGACTATTCTACTAAGTCATTTTCTTAATAGGTACTGGAATTATTGATATCATTCTCTATGAACTGAACCTTGTCTAACAAGAGTCTTTAGTGAACTAATATCATGACATGTGAAATAATTCAGGAACTTGCTATTTAAATATTGACAAACCTCGATCTCATTGAATGTTTTCAATACTCTTAAATAGTTCGTTGTCATACCTTAGCATTCATTGAACCTATCAATAAAACTTGGATTTTGTATTTCAACAAATACACATATCCTTATTTACATTGATCATCATTGAATGTTACAAGGTATCAAACCTGATCTATCTCATTATATCCAGTTTGTTCAATATGAAACATAAGTCCAACAGCACGACAAATCAAACAAGTTCTCATAATTGAAACAACAACAGTTGTTCTATTTCAATTATCTAGGACTTTATCGATGTCTAGCTATTTACTTGTCCTTTGGTTATGATTCGTAATCCTTGAACCAAAGTAGTATCTAATACCCAAGTAAATGATTGACTTGTTTCAACTATTAACAAACTTAAATTGAAGTTGAGGTTACACTAACTTTTAACTTCCTTGATTCTGTAAGACATATCATACATAATCCAATTCCAATATCCTATCCTAATTAAGTGGAAGTTAATGCCTTTGTTTTCTTGGCTAACATTTATTTCAAAGATTGTGTCTTTTTAACTCACCTTCTTATTCTTACAATAAGACCTCAAGATCTTATCTTGACTTTATTCTTACAATGAGATTTCAAGATCACATCTTGAATTAACTATATATCCATCTTGAAGACCAGTTATATAAACGAACAATCTAATTGATCATATAAAACAAGGTCATTGACAGAATTATTGTTAAAATGTTGTTTTTTAATAAACAACATTGATATCTGATATCTTTGTCCCTTACTTATTCATCTAACAACCCTTGTAGATCAACGAGACATTCCACTCATCGTTAGATACATCTCTCACAACTTGCGAAGATTGGTGAGTTCAAGACGAAAAACAATCTATTCTACCTGTGAAAACTATTCTCACTTTTCTTGTCAATTAGTCATTGACCTAGCATCCATTATGCTAATTCTACAGTGCAGAAGACATCACATTTATATCTTAAAATCTTTAAAATTAACAACATAAGTAGATTATTCAATTTTATAATCTTAACACCAAATGAATCGGGTCTTTATTCATTGGTAGCTCCCACTATTTATCTAAATTATATAACCCTCTATATATATATAATTGAGCATTCACAATGCTAGTGAGAATAGGGATCCTACTTTCCATCACACAACCCCGGCTGTGGCACGAAACGCCATGTGATGTTCCATAGGCAGACAACTCTTGTCAATTACATCTCATGTTATTCCCTTTTATCTCTAGCCTCTTGAATCATTGAATCACGGCTGTGGCACGTCAAAATTCAATATTCTAAGTCAAGTTAAACCCAACATCTCGTTCAAATTTAATTAGATTTCAATAGCCCACGGTTGTGGCACGTAACGACCATTGAACTCTAAATAATTCACGCATCTAATGTAATAGAACAGTACCCCTTATTTCAGAAACAAAACCCTCGGCTGTGGCACGAAACGACAATGCCCTAAAATAAGAACTACTTTCTACCATGTTGGAAGGCTATGACCGACACAAGCCCGTTGTGCCTTTGGCCATTTTATCACTTGATATTTAATTAAAGAGGGTTTTATTTTACTTAGGTCACGAAACATTTTCGTATGAACCTATAAGTCTTTCGTGTTTTAATTTAATAGATAATCTAAATCTATAATGAAAACACAACTAATCTCAATATTAAATCAAGTCAAAACCATCATCTCGTACAATTAAATTAGATTCCAATAGCCCACGGCTGTAGCACGTAACGACCACTGAAATTTAATTTTGTACACATCTAATGTAATAGACAAGTACTTTCATGTTGATCGGTAACAAAGCCCTCGGCTGTAGCACGAAACGACAATGAACCGAAAACAAGAAACACTTTCTATCATGATGGAATACCATTGCCGACACAAACCCTTTTGTGTCTTTGGTAAATTTTTACTTGACATATTTAATATTTGAGGTTATATTATGTTACAATCATAATCATATTATAAAGAGATTCTTCCTTTTAAATTAAATATTTCAAATCAATAATCGATAATTGGATGATTCCCAGAATAACACTTTCTTATGGATCATAATCCATAATCATCCTTTTTCAATATTGAAAATTCATATTTAATTACATGTTTCACAAACACAAGAATCTCATTATTGTATACATAATATCAATATTAAACTTGTGAAACAATTTCACAGAACCTAAATCGTCTAAACTACGCCTTATGTTAATTATGTTCACCTAAATCTAGCATCTCATGGTAAACATAGGCATATATCACATATATAAACATAAATGAACATAAACGTAGGCATGTCACAACATATAACACAATTATATACATCTCTATGTATCATAAATTGCATTAAAACAATTAAACTATTTAAAACACTTTCGAAACAATTATCGAAATAATTAAATAGTTAAATTACCATTTAAAATAAATGGGTTTTAATCATATTAAGGTTACGAAACACTTTCGTTATAACCTAGATGTCCAACATGCTCCGTATGTTTAAAGAATCAGCCTAAATCAAGCATCTCATGTTCAACCTAGACATATATCATCTATATAATCATTCAATAACACATAGGTAAGCATGTTAGATCATGTAGTACTGTTTAAAATTTATGTATGGATCATTGGTTGTGTTTAAAAGTCGTTAAACAGTCAAAACTAGCCTTAAAAACACTTCCGGAAGCTATAACCGTTTCAAAATTATTTTTTATAAAATATTTGACCCCTCCATTAGATCCGTCTCGGAAAAACGAATCCAACGATATATTGCACGCCTCAAACGGAGTCTTCGAGCTCCCAGAAAAGGCAAAAGAATAAAAAATTTCACGCGTGTGCTACGCTGACGTCACGCTGACGTCAGCATCGCCCTGATGCGCATTAAAGTGATGCGCAACACGTTTTTTTTTACCCTGTAACCCATCCAACTGATGCGTTTCTCAGGTATGTACGCATCACCATGATGCGTTACAGAGGATGCAGGCGGTCCCACATTTTTGTCAGTCAGTGTTCAGTTGTTGATTAAAACAGGCCGCCTTTTATTTTTTAATGAGTAACAGCCGTGAATCTTGAATCAGACCAGCCCAACATTTATTCTTTAGTCAAGCCCACATTTTTTAATTCTTTTCAGCCCACGTTTTTAAATATATATTTTAATATATTATTTTTTTAACAGATTATTTTTATAAATTCAAAAACTCTTTAAAAATTCATAATAAATAATCTGTAAACTCAAATAATATAATAAAAATATCCCCACGTTGTACAACACTTGTAGAATTTAATTTCAGAATCAATATAATATAAAAAATTAATTTTGAATTAATTCATAATTAATTTGATTATAACCTCCATGAACTTCAAAAATTCATAATAAATCCTTACTTGCTTCAAAAATTCTCAAATTTTTTCTGTGATCTATATGCATCAAACCTAAGGCTCTGATACCATTGAAGGAATTTCTACATATGCGGAACGTGTATAACAATTTATACGATAGAAATCCTATAAAATCATGCATATATTTCATATTAAAATTTGAGAATATAGAAAAATTACCTGGAGAGCTTTCCAGATCTTCAAAATTAAACCTTGTTCTTCTCCTTGCAATCACTCCTCAGTATGTGGAGTGCTCTAATGGTATCCACCAAGAAATTTAATAAAGAAAGAAAAGAGAGAATAATTGGCTAATTTTGTTTAAATTCAAGAAACTCTTTCTTGAACAAGTTTTGTGTTTGCTGGGGTGTCTTCTGAAATCTGAGAATCAAGGCTATTTATAGAGAAACCTTAGGTGTGGTTTCTTGACTTTTAGCAATTTTAGATTAATTAATCTTTATTAATTAATCAATTAATCATTAAAACTCTTTTAATGATTAAAACATGTTTCTCATTGATTTCATTTAAAACAATTCTCTCTATATATTTAATATCTCAGATTAAATATATAATTATTATATTAAGAACTTTTCTTAATATTTATAATTAATTAAATCATATTTAATTAATTATTTAATTATTTATTTCTTAAATAAATAATTATTAGCCAAAATAATTTTTCTTAATCTTCATCAATATTTCTTTTATGGTGTGACCCTTTAGGTTCATAATTATGCCGGTAGTAGAAATAAATAATAATAAACTATTTATTATTATTTATACGAATTACAATTAATTCGTTAAAAATAATTATCGTTATAATTAAATTTATTCTACATCGTGAGTGATACTTTTCAATATATCGCGACTATCCGGATAATATGAATTCATCGCCAGGAATACAGAACCTATTCAGTGACGTACAATAAATTCCTTCTGCCCTAACAATATCCCGATTAAATACAAGGCATAGATCTCGTGTCAAATCTTTCTAATTTAATCATATGCATTCCTTATTCTTTATGTATAGTTCATGTTAAAGCAAATTAGAAACTAATTTCTAATTTCATTCACTCTGGCCAGAGATTCCTGAACTATCATATTAAGAATAGCATAAGATATTCTCTTCCTTTACTGGAAGGGGCAGATCCTTTATTGATCGTTAACTATCTCCATATATAAATTTCAATGCCCAGAATAGAACTTATTAATTGCCCTTGAGACTAAGGACTAAACCAAAGCATTGTTTATTATATACAAGATGACTCTAACAATCTCAAGTTTAAGGATATTTGTACAACCATCACTATATGAACAATTACTGACACGTGAGTAAACTCTATTAATTGTTCAAGTGATCGAGTCATGTTCAGTGAACTCATTCCCCAATGAGCACCTACATACTAACTATAGTGTCATCACACAAATGCCTATGAGAACAGACATCCTTCCGAAGAAGCAAGTATAGTATGTACCGATCTTTATGGATTGACTAACTTCCAATTAGTTATCCTATGATCAGGAACAGTTTAAGTTTAGTGTTATCATCTTCTAGATCTCACTATTATAATCTCATTATAATTCTAGAAGCTTTACTCTAAACTATGGAACATCTGATTTAAAACACTTTAAATAGATAAAGCCCGTATAAAGACAAATATGTCTTTTACTAATAATCATAAAATCTACTAAGATTACAAGAAAGTTCATCCTAACTCATCATCCATGATTGGATTTAGGACACTTCTCTTTCACCTCCCACACTTTAAGGTTCCTAGCATACCAAATACCCCAGAGCACTGTTGCTATTTGCACTTTACACTCTTTCATTTCTGTTTGAAGACGTTCTAATTACCAGTCAGGGAGCCATTCAACTCTTGAGACATCAAATGACAGACCCAGATTACTCCAACACTGCTGCGTAAAGTTACAATCTAGAAACACATGCGCCAAGTGCTCCACATCAACCATACAAATTGGACATAAGATGGTTGTCTGGACTCCCCGTCCTCGCAACAAGTTTCTAACAGTGATATTATTTCTACATAAGCGCCATAGGAAGATCTTCACTTTGTGAGGGACTTCAGTACTCCACAGACTGCCCCAACCGTGCTCCTGAGTAGGTCTATGACACCTGCTATACTGTGAATGCCAAAATATACCCCAATCTTACACTATATTTCCCATCTACTGCTTTAGTCCAAGTTACACGATCACAGACCTGAGCAACATGGATAGGAGTTGCTAAGCTTTGAAACAAGCTTCTTACCTTCTGAATATCCCATTTTCTTTCCCCATGAATGAATAACTTGCATACTTTAGTAACAACAGTACTATCAACATTTGTATTACTAACTCTGAAATCAGGTTTTCCCCTTAACCAGGCATCTTCAAAGACTCTAATACTATCACCAGATCTAACAATCCACCTATATCCACTCTTCAATGCCTCATTTGCTTGCCAGAGACCCGACCAAATAAAACTCACACCTCCCCTTCTACTAGCTTCAAACAGAGTACAATTAGGGAAATATCTTGCTTTAAAGACCCGTGCCACCAAAGAATTTGGATTCTGTAGAAAATTCCAACAATGCTTTCCTAATAAAGCTAGATTGAATCCATGAAGATCATGAAATCTCATCCCACCTTCCTTCTTGGACATACTCATGTTCTCCCAAGACAGCCACTTTATACTACTCATGTTAGCATTGCTCGAACCCCACTAAAATCTATTCATCATGCGTTCCATTTCTAGACAGAGAGACTTGGGGATCAAAAAATAGGACATACAATACGATGGTATCGCCTGAGTAACATTTCGAAGAAGCACTGCCTTCCCTCCTCGAGATAAACTCTTTTCACTCCACCCCTTATTGTGTTTCCACATCTTGTCTTTGAGAAAATTAAAAACCAATTTTTTGGATCTACCAATCAGCGAGGGTAATCCCAAATACTGCCCAGTACTAAGATCATTGTGTACTTCCAGTAAATTCATAAACTCATGCTGCTTATCCCGTCTGACATTAGAGCTAAAAAAGATACCAGATTTCTGAAAATTTATGGATTGATCAGAGAGACTCTCATACTTCCTCAGAATTTCTTTTATCTCCATTATCTCGTTCCTATTAGCTCTGAAAAACACAAAGCTATCGTCAACAAATAACAAGTGTGTAATCGAAGGAGCATTACCACTTATTTGGCACCCGTGTATCTTCTCATTCACAGCAGCTTCACTAATCAAATTTGACAATCCCTCAACACAAAATAGAAACAAATTTGGTGACAATGGATCACCTTGTCGAAGCCCACGCCTAGGTACAACAGGACCCACTTGAGTGCCATTAAAACAGACTGAATATGACACTGTTGTAACACATAGCATAATCCAATCCATCCACCTCTGGGAGAAACCCATTTGTCTCATACGATCCTTCAAAAACAGCCAGTCAACTCTATCGTACGCTTTGCTGACATCCAGCTTTAAAGCCACAACTCCTTCTGAACCACTATTCTTCCTTTTCATGTAATGCATCGTCTCAAACGCCACTAATACATTATCCGTTATGCTTCTGCCAGGTACAAAAGAAGACTGATTCTCCGAAATAACTTTTGGTAGAATCTTCCTAACTCAATTTGCTAGCACTTTTGCTACAATCTTATACAAGACATTGCACAAAGCAATGGGACGTAAGTCTTTCATACTTTCAGCACCTTCTTTCTTCAGAATCAAAACAATATTTGTGTCATTCAAATCCCCTGGAAAGATAAATCACGAAGCCCACTTATACAACATTGAAAAAATTTCTGGCCAAACAGCTTCCAAAAGTGTTGGAAAAAAGTCGGATTCAAACCATCCGGACCCGAGGCTTTGTCCGCATGCATCTGTTTAATCGCAGTAGTGAATTCTTCAAGCGTAAAATCAGCCACAAGATCATTGTTTTGAGCTTCTATGATTATAGATGTCCCACCTTGAATCGTATTTTCCTCATTTCTTTCTCCAGTCCCAAAACCGTTTTCAAAATAATCTCTAACAATCTGGCACATTCCATCATGATCTTCCATTAACTCCCCTTCCTCATTTCTCAGCTTGCTAATTTGATTCACTTTCTTTTGTTTTGTTGCATAGGTGTGAAAGAATTTATAATTAGAATCACCCTCTACAAGCCAAAAAGCTTTAGCGCGCTGCTACCAATACACTTCCTCATGGATTAAGAGCTCGTTAAGTTTCTATTTTTCTTCAAAATACTTCCTTATACCCTCTTCATCTTCACGATCTAAAAACAGATCAATAGCCTCCTTCTGCTTTCTTACTTTCTCTCAAAATTTATTAAAGAAATTTCTGCCCCACTTCTGCATAAACATAGAAACCTCAATTAATTTCGGCAGAAACTGAATAGGAGGCAGTGTATACCAGAACCTTGTAACTTCTTGATGAAACGATGCTTCTTTCAACCAAGTACTTTCAAATCGGAACCGGAACTGCTTTATTGTATGAGCTAGACTGCACGTTTCCAGTTGTATCGGTTCATGATCAGAACAAATGGTATGGTGGACACTAAGCTTGCACAGAGGAAACATTTGCCACCAAAAATCTGTAGCAAACGCACGATCTAACCTTTCCCGCACCCAATGCTTCGTTCCTTTACTCTTCTCCCATGTGCACTTTCCCCCTGTTAGATCAAGCTCCAACAGCTCGCACTCCTCAATAGTATTGCGAAAACCATTCAACCAGGACGTAGGGTGACTATGCAAACCTTTCTTGTCCTCAGCACACAATATGTCATTAAAATCACCTACTATACACCAAGGTAGAGTAGATTTTCTAGACAAATGCCTTATAAAATTCCACGATTCCCGCCTTCTCGTGCTCTCAGGGAAATCATAGAAGCACGTCATATGCCATGAAGGATTGTTATTATCCAGAAAAGCCACATCAATATGATTAGTGGACGAATCAACAATACTACAACTAATGTTTCTTCTCCAAAAAATTGCTAAACCCCCACTTCGACCAATATAGTCCACCGAGTAGAAATTATCAAACCCAAACTTCAAACTGAGCCTCTTTATTCTATCACTTTTCACCAATGTTTAAGATAAAAATAAAAAATTGGGTTTACGAGACTTGATTAAGTCCCCCAAAATTCGAACTGTCCGAGAGTTCCCTAACCCTCGGCAGTTCCAGCTTAACGAATTCATTGTGGCTGGCTAGCTTGCCTTGAAAGCGTAGCCAAAACAGTGCTCGGGGATGTTGTATAATCCTTTCCAGATAGAACAACTTCCAAATTTGTGTTATTTTCAACATTATCTAACCCAGGTCTGAGCCCACCTGTAGTATCCATAATGTCGTACATCTCTGGGCCTCCTCTTTGTCTCTTCCTTTCTATTAAATTAATCCCATCAAATTCATCCTCCGCAAGCCCATATGCGGGATTCAAAATTACATTCGATCCCCCTGATTTAGCTAACTGCAAATCCATATTAACTAGGACAGCTGCATTTTTAAAATTTGAATCTTGTTTCCTAAAATTACTCCCTCGATAAGTTTTACTCCCTTCACCTTCGTAACTACCATCCCTTGATTTCGGGGAATGGTTGATTCTGCCAACTCTCTCGTCTCAATCTGTATCACCATCCTCCCACAGCCACTTACTTTTTGCCGAAACTCCCATCTTCCTAGGTAGTGCCCTCAACCAGACCCCCCAATCCTTACTGAGCTCTTCACCTCGTCTATCCAGGAACTTCATACAATATCTTTCAGTATGTGACACCAGTCCACACAAGAAACAAAAGTCCCCAAGCCTTTCGTACTTGCAGCTAACAATCACCTCCGTACCGTTCTTCCTAGTTATCTTCTTCATACGTTTAAGAGGCTTTCTTACGTAAAACTTTATCCTAATTCGCATACACTCCCTTCATATACTTGTATTATTCTTGTGATCATACTCCAAAAACTCACCAAAAAAGTCACCTAATTGCTTCCCCACTAACTCAGACATGTAACCTGTTGGCAGATCATGAATCTGTATCCAAAGCTTTAGATGCCACAGTGGTACTTTTAGTGGTTCCTCCCCTTGTGGTATTGATGTCGGTATAAGCATTGCACTGTCGAAAGACCATGGCCCTCCATTAAGTACCCAATTCATGTCCTCCTTATGATAAAATTTAAACATAAATATTCTTGGTTCAAGTTCCTTGATGTTTATGCCCATGGCTGGCTTCCAGACATCCACCATTTTTGACTTCATCGCACGCACGTTAACATTTTTCTCTGTAAGAAATCTCCCTACCAGACACAATTCATATTTGTTACTCTCCTCCTCGACTTCCCCCTCAAAGACAAAAGCTGCATTCTCCTCCTCATCGATATCCAGACTCGACAATTGAACACTCAAATCTTCGTAACACGCCATTGATACTCAGACTCACACGATTTCAAACTTCAAAAGTTTAGGAGTTTGAACGGAGAGAAAAGATAAAACCTCTCACATACATGGAGAGAAAAAAATCGAATTGACTTTCAAGGCATATCTTGAAAATGGTTAGTAATTCTTTCTAAAAAAATCTTTCAAGAATAAGATAAAGAAATCAAATCTTTAACTTTTCTTTTTCTTTTCTTTAAAAATGGTTTTATGGAACACAATGTAAGACCCAAATGTGGCGTTAACCATAGTAAAAGCTATTACTACTACTATAAATTGGAATGCAACATTGTATAATAATTGATATATAAAATCTATGTGATTTATTTAAACTCATATTTTAATTTTATGTGATTTGTTTAAATTCATATTTAAATCTTTAAGATTAATGTATTTTTTATTTTAATCAATATAATATTTTTTAAATATTTAATATACATTATATTTCACCCTTTTTCATTTAAAACTTTTAAATTTAAAAAATAAAAAGTCAAACTTAAATTTTTGTATTTTTCAAACAAATTATATCCACATCTACATCGAAAAAATTTGTCCAATTGAATTGGACTGTCCTTTGTCGTCAGATGTGTCCCACGTACACTAATATTAATCTAAACTAGCTTATATAATTGTGCAAAATATGAGTTACTTTTAAATATTTTTAAAATTACATGATTAACTTATGTTAAGTATATCTTATAACCTAGCCGCCTTACCTGAAAGTTTTTTCTCTCTATCTCTCTGCTTGTCTTTTCCCGAGTGAGTTCTTCCCCTCCGGCGGTGGTTTATCCACCGGCCGGAGGTCATATTTCTTGCTCTTCATCTCAATAAAATCCAATTTAATTGGGCGTTTATGTGTCTCTCCTTTTGGAGTGGTCATTTGTCTCTCCTTTTGGAGTGTTTTTTATGTCTTTGATTAATTATGTATGTTTATGTTTGGTGTTGGATCTGCTAAGAATGATTTTGCTGATGTCTTTGGGGATCTGGATAGTCCGCATCGAAGCTGGGACGGTGACATTTATTGCAAGAGCTCACCACTCACAACCAAAGATTGTCCATCATATTTTGGGGGTTTTAACTTTCGGCATGTCTATAGCTGGTATCCGACATGTAAATAGCTGGGGTGTTGCTCATCATTTGGGGGTTCCCATGTTCGGCATGTCTATAGCTGGTATCCGGCATGTAGATAGCTGGAGTGTCGTTCCTCTAACCTCAGTTTATGCAATTGAGGCTTCTGAACAATGGGGTATCAATGGTTCTTATGTGATGTGGTCAATTGTGATACCGCTGCTTTTAGGGATTTTGCGTAGTTTGGATCGCCTAGGAGGTCTTTGAAATCGTTTTTATCTTCAAGAACTTTTAAGTTCAATGTGTTAAACGATTAGGAAACAATTTATTTGTTTTTCAACCTGGTTGTATCGACAGTCGGGGGTTTGTCCCGCTGTTTTATTTTGAGTTGGTTTGATCCAGTAATATAATTCTGTGCATTTCGTCAAAAAAATTACATGATTAAAAAAATAGAATCTAATAATTTATTATGGATATAATTTAACTTTTTAATATTAATTAATAAAATTATTAGTAATAATAATAGTATTTAATAAATCATATGTATTGTTTAGAACTAATAATATAAAATCTAAATATAAATTTGTTGTTCACGGGATTAGAACCTTGGATCTTTAGAAGAGAGATTTAAATATAGAATATTCCTTATTATTAGATATAACAGTTATCATCTGTTGTGGAACGAAAAATAGGGTGTATTTACTGCGTATTTAATGCTAGGGTTTATGGAAGCTTCGAGCTTTAATGGCTGATCAAGTGTTTCATGACTTAACTCGGGTCCTCGCAAGATGCCTACGTATCTTGCAAATATCAAGAATCAAGCCAATAAAACGTAGTTCTGTTTGTGTGGAACCAGATCCTTATATAGGCATTGGGTGCCTCAGAGTTAGAGTAGGGTTTGGTATCTTGGTGGACAAGACACCCACTCTAAGCCCGTTTCTAGATCCTTCCATGAGGAAGGTTGATTCGTATTGGACTCTTATGACTTGGGGACAACTCTTCAAAGGATTTGGGTCCTCATTGGGCTTAATAACGGATTCCCATATTGGCTGATTTATTCAATTACGAATTTGTTATTATAATTAGGGTTTTGGGCCTCATAACCGGGCTTTGACCTTGGACCATCTTAGGTTCATTTAATGCATCATTAAATGTGTTTTTAGGGCTTATTTTCAGCTCATATCATTTGCCCCCCAACTTCTAAGAAAACTGATCAGGTTTTCATTGAAGTTAAAAGGTTCAAGTACACTAATGTTTCACAGGTGTCGTCTTGAGTGTAAAGTGTGGAGCGACCTACACATTTACGACGATTCGCCTTGATCGAGGCTAAGCCATTATTTTTACAAGAAAATTATGAGTGATATCCTTGCATTTTTCTTATACCCACGGGTATTTTTCCACTATTTATTTGTCGATATATTAACCATATCACAATTGTATGATTTCCCAAAAATGCTGTTTTTTTTAAGAAAATCAGCAAGATTTATCAGAAAATTTCGACCAGGATTCCTGATCGAATTTTCGATCAGGATCCTGATCGAATTTTCGATCAGGATCCTGATTGACATAAGTTACTTCTTACACTCTGGTCGACGGCATTTCGACCAAGATTCCTGGTCGACATTTCGATCAGGATCCTGGTCGAATAAACTTCAATTGGACGCTCTGGTCGATAACATTTCGATCAAGATTCCTGGTCGACATTTCGATCAGGATCCTAGTCGAATAAATGCCATTTTGACACTCTGCTCGAAGGCATTTCGACATGGATTCCTGGTCGACATTTCGATCAGGATCCTAGTCGAATAAATGCCATTTTGACACTCTGCTCGAAGGCATTTCGACATGGATTCCTGGTCGACATTTCGATCAGGATCCTAGTCGAATAAACGCCATTTTGACAGCCTGCTCGAAGGTATTTCGACATGGATTCCTGGTCGACATTTCGATCAGGATCCTAGTCGAATAAATGCCATTTTGACAGCCTGCTCGAAGGCATTTCGACACTTCTTCCTACGATTCTTTCTTCTACGATTTTAGGTTACACTAAATAATTTTTTAAAAATATCTATTGAATTCTTAATATATTTGACAAAAAATTTAAAAATAGCGTTAAATTAATGATATTTGTTTAGATTATGAAATTAAGTATAGAACATATGTAAATTCAAAATTAGTAATGAAACTAATTAAAATAAATTAAAATTTATATTAAATCAAATAATGAATATATTAATTCATGATAATAATATATGATGTGCTTTG
This sequence comes from Saposhnikovia divaricata, assembly GCA_036435485.1. Lineage (NCBI taxonomy): Eukaryota > Viridiplantae > Streptophyta > Magnoliopsida > Apiales > Apiaceae > Saposhnikovia > Saposhnikovia divaricata. The sequence continues at coordinate 55,597,544 of CM071597.1, read as the reverse complement.
CACAAGTTATAAAATAGTTTAAAATAATATTAGCACCATACTAGCGACCAACCTCCCAGTTCTTTATCCGCTAACCAAATTCCCATCTAACCGTTAAAAGCAGATTCATCCAACGGCTTAGAGTAGCGATCCGCGTGATCGTCTCCTATTGGCCAGAATCCAAAATCCACCACTATAAAAACAACTCACTCAACAAACCAAACCATTCAATTCAAAAAAAGGCGCAAATAATTTTCACCTCTTCCTCTCTCAGTTCCATCGCATTTTTTAAAACCAATCTCCACTCAATGGCCGGAAGAGGAAAGTCCCTAGGCGGTAGCAGTGCCGCGAAGAAATCAACGTCTCGTAGCAGCAAAGCCGGCCTTCAGTTCCCAGTTGGTCGCATTGCACGTTTTCTTAAAGCTGGTAAGTACGCTGAGCGTGTCGGTGCTGGTGCTCCTGTTTATCTCGCTGCTGTTCTCGAATATCTCGCTGCCGAGGTATGTGTAAATATTTATAGATAGATTTATCAGTATTGTTAAATCTCGATAGATGAATACTCTCAGCATTGGGAAATTTTATTGATTTATCAAGATTTAAAATATACTGTTTATTATATTTATCGAGGTTTTATTGGAGTGGATCTATTTATTTATTTATGTATTGCAGGAATGGCTATTTAATTGATTAATTGTTGATGTTGTGTAGGTCTTGGAATTGGCTGGGAATGCAGCGAGAGATAACAAGAAGACGAGGGTTGTTCCGAGGCACATTCAATTAGCTGTTAGGAATGATGAGGAGTTGAGTAAGCTATTAGGAACCGTTACGATTGCTAATGGTGGAGTCATGCCTAACATTCATGCTCATTTGTTGCCTAAGAAGGCTTCCTCGGCTTCCTCCAGAGTCGCGGCTGATGATGAAGATTAGATAAATTACCGTATTACTTGTAGTGTTGGTTTGAGATTAGTTCTTATCAGAATTTCTGTATTCAAACTCATATAGAAAATTCAATGATACCTTTTCAATTCTATTACATGGAGAAATTTATGCCTTGCTAATGTGATATTTAAATCCGATCGTTTAACGGCATATAGAAATTTATGCCTTGCTAATGTGTTGGTGTCAAATAAAAAATGTACAAGTAAACACCATATACATAAAACTTGCCGTGTTATCAAATCATAAACATTTAGTTATTTTTAACTCTTGGCACTGATTTGGTGTCCTAACTTTGATTTAAGATGTGGATTGTTTGAAGGTGCTTTAATTATTTGAGGAAACATCTGAAGTTTTACTGTTGGCTCCAACCCAGACTCCTTTATTTAATTTATAATTTGTGCTGATGATGCAATATCAGTAATGTTAATCTTATCCATTTCCTGGTAAAGCTAGAGTGTTGAGATTAGATATACAGACTATGGTGTCATTGTAGATGTACCATTGTTAGGGGTTTTAGGTGTGGCGCAATTCGTAGCGTTGAGTTGTTGGTACAGAGAATGTTGAGGATTAGTATCTGTTGTTTGGGAGTTTGGGTGGCCTATTGTTCCTTCCATGCATTAGTGGACAGTGATGGAACGAACGTACCTCCGAGTGATTCGATAGGAAAATAAATTATTTTGGATTAGTTGCAGTTATAAAACGAGGATGCAACATTGATAACAATAGCACCATCAATTTTTGCCCAATCTTCGACATACTTGGCATAGTTGATTGAAGGGGCGATTTTGAGATAGTACTACAATATTACTTTTACTTGTGGCCTTTGATCATAGTTCAATTCCAACTTATTAAAGGATTTTAAAGATGAGATTATCTATATGTTAGCAAAGTGTGGGGCAAAAGATCGAGATGATCTAGAAGATCCCAGGTTTGAAAATTAGTGTTAGTTTGGGTTTTAATTGTAGGTCCAGGTCCTAGAGGTTGAAGATCAGTACACTGAGCTTGTAGTTAGGTTGGGGTTTAGCGGCAGGGAATGAGTTGGTGGGGAGAGCATGGAGAAGAAGCGAGAAAAAAGATACTCCTACTAAGCTTCCCCTCTAGGTAAATAGATAAATGACTTGCGGATAAAAAAGTGCAGCATGTTACTAACTCTAACTTTGAAAGACATAGCAATATCCAGCAAATTACTTTGCTAATTTATAACATAATTACAATTTATAGTAGAATAAAAGATTGCAACTTTAAAGGGAAATTCCCTGGCAACACTACCAAACCAGATAATCAAAACAGAATATAAATATATATGCCTATAAACTTATGAACTCAACAAGTACACAACAGCTGATAAGTGACACACAGTAAAGAAAGGCTTCCATTTGGAAAAGGCTACCGTAAGTGTCCCCATTACGCAAATGTGCATTATGCTATGCGCAAGTATTGTACAGCGTTGATAAGAGACATAGAGCACAGACCCTTAAGAGAATCAACCGTTAAGAGTTAGTAACCTCCTAAGATTCAGAAAGTGGTAACATAGCTAGAAGGGAGGCAGAGAATAAATAATAGAACAATAAGTGGCCATGACTCATTTGAACTATTGCAGAGGCTTTCACAAAAGCCAAGCATCAAGTCCAATTACCTGCATTCTTGGTGCTTGCAAACATACTCCATACCGGTTTTCATTTAGATATGAAATTTATATTAACTATCCAAGCGCTAACTGTAGTAACAAAATACATGTCAAGAAGTACATCCCTTAACATGAACTCTTTACAATTGCTTACATAGGGAACACTTTAAGACCCGTTATGCATTGTGCTAGAGTCACAGTTAATATTCCTAAATTTGATTTAGGATGTGTTACTGGGAACGACTGGCGTTTTGAGTTCCAGACAATGTGCAGTGATGGTACTGTTTCCAGATCTACAATTGCTAGGTTCTGGTGAGCCAAAGCTCAGTGTTCGTTTCAGTTGATGAGGTGATGGTTAAAAGGGCGGGTAACAGAGTCCCTGCTTATACAATTATTTTTGGTGAAGGTACGGTTATAACAGAACAATACAGAACATCAACCGCAAACAGAATCAGCATCAGCCAAGCCAATCATAGTATTGGTCAGACAGGAACTTACCAATCAGAGACATAATTTGACTAACCCTAGTATTTGGTTCAACCAGTCACTATGGTGGTTCTTCAAAGTACCAGTAAGTTGTCCGGAAGAAAACAAATCTCAAAGCGTAATCTGGCCTTAATAAAGTAGTAATGTGTAACACCTATAAAGTAAAGGAAATGCCATCTACAGAAAACATGATTTTGGATTTAGAATCCAAAATTCAAAACACAATTCACAATCAAAATCCATCCATCTTGTCCATTAGAATAAAAATAAACTGCATCTAAAGTTAGATGGCAATACAACCCAAATATTAAAACAATAAAAAAGGCCAAGAACAAATAAGAACTGTAAAGAAAAAAACACAATTACTCTAAATATAAATTCATTCATCCAATTTATAACGAAAACAGACAGATTTGATTCCTATGCACATACTGCTAGATCAGAAACATACTCTCTATCTATTAAACTAATCGGTCACTACATAAACGAAACATAAGCCACCAACTCTAACTTAACAGCACCGTGAATCAGGACAACCAACACAAATCTCTAATCTTCATCAACAGATGGCTTCGAAGAACCGGTCTTCTTCGGGAGCAACAGGTTGTGAATATTGGGCATAACACCTCCATTTGCAATCGTAACATCGCCAAGAAGCTTGCTGAGCTCCTCATCATTCCTCACAGCCAATTGGATATGTCTCGGCACAATTCGAGTCTTCTTGTTATCCCTCGCAGCATTTCCAGCCAATTCAAGCACCTGTACAAACAAAAAGATAAACAATCAACATTTTTCTTTCACAAACCCTAGAAATTGGGGGAATTCGAAAAAACCCTAGAAAATTGGGGATTTTTGTTGGAGGATGAAATTGGTACCTCAGCGGCGAGATACTCAAGGACGGCGGCGAGATAGACCGGAGCACCGGCGCCAACACGCTCGGCGTACTTGCCGGCCTTGAGAAAACGAGCGATACGACCGACGGGGAATTGAAGACCGGCCTTGCTGCTACGAGATGTGGCCTTCTTTGCTGCTCCAGATCCGAGAGTTTTGCCCCGACCCGCCATTGATTACGATTCAGTTGAGAATTGAGAGAGATGAGAGTGTTTGCAACTACAATTTGTAGATATAGATTAGCGAATGAGATACGAGTGTTTGCATGGGTATATATAGTGAGTGGGTGTTCGATATGGACCAATCAGATGAAAGTACGCGGATTGTTGTTTTTGACCGTAGGATTAAAGTTCCATCCAACGGTTTGGATTCTTGTTGACTTGGCCTACATCATGCTATTTTAAGTCATGTTTATCTAACAAATGATCTTACAATCAGCGGGGATGTAGCTCAGATGGTAGAGCGCTCGCTTAGCATGCGAGAGGTACGGGGATCGATACCCCGCATCTCCATTTTTGATCTACTTCGTCTTCCTGTATTTTACAAAACTGGACATTGGACAATAATGGGCTTTTATAATTCTGAAATTTCATGGCAAAATACCTTACATGTACATTTCTAAGAGTCCAAAAACCTACGTATTAAGCTCCTCAAATAAAAATTGCATTGAGAGACTTTTTTTTTTTTTTTTGACCACTGCATCGAGAGACTACTCAACTTATTTTTACTAGTTTTATATCTTTATTAATATTTTTTAGTATAATTTTAATTATAATTTTTTTGATTTAAATTTGTTTAAAATGAGGAAGGTAAAAAAAATACATTATAATATAAAATATAATAGACAGAGGTGCGTATGGGTTATCAAACCCGAAATAACCGGCCCAACCTGATCCTTTGGATCGAATAAGCCACACCATGTAAAATCAAAAAATAATTCGATTCATTTTTTATTGGGTTGGGTTGGAGTTTGATTATTTGAAACACTAACTCAACCCAACTCTATAAAATAGTCTGATACTCATATGGTTTTGATGATCACATTCGACAAGCTGATTGGTTGTAGCTTGATATAAAAACATCATGTTATTTCTGTATTGTACTAACTTGGTTTTGCAGAAAAAATTAGCCTACTGATTGTTTAATCAGAATATACAAACAACAAGCCATATGGTGCTACAATAGAGACAGTTTGGCGAGACAGTTGCACACAGTCAATACGCAAAACAGCAAGCCATTTCCAACTGTCCAGAATTTCTGAAGTTAAAGATCAAGTTCGATTCTCATGGATTTATTTCAGGAAATATATTGTGAGGGCTCTTTATGATATATTACGTATATAATATATTATAGAGCTCAAATCTTTTATCAAAAATTTTTTCTTTATCACTTTCCTAAATTATAGGAGTTTGCCATTTTTAAAAGATTTCTTTCTTCAAAATGAATAATGCTAGGTACCCCGAATTGGATCCCAATTTTTTTCCCAAATTACACGTGTCATTATCTGATTGGTTATAACTATAATGGACCCGCCAGGGTCATATCAATCTCACCAATTAAAACCTTCCATACAGCCAACTCATCCATGCCGCATCATTTGGGAGCATTTTTTGGGTACCAATTTGGGGTACCTAGCATTACTCCTTCAAAATCTCCTATACGCGTTTTCTATACATACAAACAGAAGGGTTATGTTTTTCATCGATCTTTCTCTTCCAAACCTTCTGACAAACGGACACAAGAACGTTGCAAAAATCACTCTAACCAATTGAACGTTAGAATTGGATTCTACACGTTTGAAATTGATTGATTGATTTTAGAATGTTGGTTGTGAAGCTTTATAAGGTTGCTATTGTGTTCAATTCATTTTTATCAATCAGAGAAGCACACAAAGAATACACAACTCAGGTTTTCATTGCAATATCCTTTCGATTCTCTCGAGCTCTTAATATATCATATACGTGCAACATCTTAGAGAGTTCATAGTTTGTGTTGTATTCATTCTTGATTTGTAAGGTTTAGTTGTTGGGCATATTGTCTAGGGAACAAGGGTTTGGTGAACGTTGCTAGAGAAGTATACTTGGGAAGTATAGCTTAGAGAACAAGTTCAGAAACAGGTGTTCAGCAAACCATTTGTCAGCAGCTGGGTATTGAGGGAGATATATTGTTGTATCTTGTAATCATTTTATAATTGATCAATAATATATTCTCTTACCAAGATGGTAATGGACCAGGACGTAGACTATAGGGGATTAGGTGTGACGCCCCTAGATCCGGGGTCAGGAATCCAGGTCATCACGGTCCAATTTCCATTTAATAACATTATATTCTTGATAGTTGAAATATAAATGCGTAATCAAACCCACACAGTAGGCCCCACACCTAATAATAATATTACACACCAGCCATATGCTCAGAGAACAACATCCACAATATCATAAGTTTAAAGTTAAAAGAGTTATTACAAACCCAGAATCTTACTTAAGTAGTGTTGCTGAATATTACTTCGAGAGGAAGCATTTCAATAACCAAAAGTTTTTTTTTTCAAAACTTACACACTTAATTCACATAAGTCTCCCAATACCCATTTGTCTATCAGCTATGTAATAACCCTAACTTTAGCAATGCTACAGTGATCACATGAACAGTAAATTTTGAGGATTTAGAGAAATGGTATGTAGGTACTCTATACTTGAAACAGAAAATGAATAAATGGAAACCATATTAGTGATGTACTATGAAAATAAGTGACTCGAAATGACGATGGATTTAAGAAATTCCTGAATATGGACTTTAAGGATTTTCGATTTCGATTGAGACTCTATTGAATGTGATATTAAGGAGTATAGAAATGTTAAAGGGTTTATATCTTGAGGAAATAGTGAAATTAGGTTAAACCAAGGAGTGATCAAGTCAAGGAAATGCCAAGGGAATATTAGATTGTTAAACGAGTTTGAGAATGCTTGAGAACCCGAGAGATAACCAGGAGAACAACTTCTGAGAAAAAGAGAATATACCAAGGATATTGGATCTAATACCTACTTGAGGATTAGAATTACCCTAACACATTAATATATGATGTGGGAAAAGATAAAATATATTTAAGAGATTTACAAGAGAAAAACCACTGAGACGATCGCAGAAATCGTTCGATGAATCAGATGACGAGAGAACTTTGAACGAAGTCCAAACAAAAAGCCCTAAGGCCCAAAACCTAAGCCATGCAGGTCCAAGAGGCTCCAAGGAGCTACAAATGCAAGTGATTAAAGTGTATGGCTCATGGAATTAGTGAAGGGGCAAGGCTATAAGGGAAATAAGAGATTAAAGGCAAGGGCATGCATGTAACTTACCAAAGCAAGTGGATAACTCATTCAAACTTACCCACATGCCTTCATTTCATTGGTGGACTTCAAACACACTTAATTAATAGATAAGGGCTGATGTTAAAGGGATAGAAACAAGTCACACAAGTCATTATACAAGAGAAAAAGAAAGCAAAACACAATCTCTCCAAACTACCCAGCAGGACCAACAATGAAAGAAAAATTCATATCTCCATTTCTATCCATGATAAAATCACCAAATTTTAACCACAACCTCTCCACTCCATGGTCATGATTTGCTCCAAATTTCATAGCAATCCAAGTAGTATAGCCTAGTCAAATCCATGCTCAAAGTGGGAGAACCAAACCTGTCCAGTTTCTGTCCAGCGGAAAGATTGAGCTCAAAACCATAGCTAGGAAGCTTTGTTTTTGGTGATCTATAGCTCAAATCAAAGCTTATACAGAGGCCAAGATGTGGTAAAAATTTGAGAGCCAAACTCTTATTTTTCGATTTGTTATGATTTTTAAAAAAGTGATAATGAATAGTAACCCTTAGAAACTAACTTTGTTTTTATGGTTTCTTTAGTTGATCCAAGCTAGTATAAGGTTGATTAAGCATATCCCAAGGCTTGATAAGGGTTGTTAAAGCTTCAAGGAAGGTATAAATGTTCTCACCCTTATGAGTTTATGGTTGATATTTGGTTAGTTTAGAAGTTAAGTTATATAAACCATGAAATCTTGATTATATAGTTGTGGATATGTGTTTTGATTGAATATGAAAGGAGTATGTGCTTGTAACCATGGTTGGTAAGATGACCACATGGTGTAGGTGATGGTGTATAAGGTGGATGATGGATTTGGAGGAGTAATATTTTGGAAAGTATAAAAGTATAGCCGTTATAATGTCCGATTTTCGTTAGAATCAGAAACTGCCCTGTTTTTGGACCCTATACCCGTACGGTACCTTACTGTCCAGACCTCCAAGTGACCTTAAAATGATAGAGCTTAGTCCATAGATCGTTTTGATATAAAGTACGTTAAAATCTGACGTACGGTTTAGGAGAAAAGTCAGTTTTAGTGAAAGGCGTTCGAAAACCGCGAAAACGTAAATGTATCAACTTTAAGGCTAAAGTTACGATACTTAGACATTTTTAAAGGTCACGAAATTTTGGGATAGTGTAGTAGGGTGGTCATAGGACCCTTGACAGTTAGCCTTGCATTAAAATTCGGAATCTATATTTTCTGAGAATTTTTACAGTCGAGAGTGGTTGTTAAGGAAAGAATGTAAATCGTTAAGAACTTTAATCGGGAATAAGAATGGTTAAGTCCTCAAGACCTTTTGAGATAGTAATGGGATATTATAAGAGTGTTATTATATGAGCGTAGGTGTTTAAGTGGAATATATTCTGATAATGATCCTTTTCGTGTTTATAGAGACTTCGGGAGAGCCACGAGCTATACTTCCGACTTACAGAGATCGAGGCAAGATCCTTCTATCCCTACTTTGAAAATTATTTATCTTCGGAATAAAAATGATATCATGGAATATATATATATATATATGTGATGTTATTGTTGCTATGTTGCAAAGAATATTTTTCCTTGATTTTGGGAAATTAAAGAGAGATGGATATGATTTATGAAATATGGATATAGAGATGATTATGAATGGAGCGAATATGCTCTATGGTAAAAGAGATATAAAAGGGAATGGTATCAGTTGTTATCTAGGGTTATATGGTTTATAATAATATATTAAAAATATTATTTTTGAGTATCAGTGGTTTAATAAATATTATTTGATTATTATTTACTACTTTTAAAATAGACGAAATATTTTATGAATATAAAAGTATATTTGATTTCTTGAATATGAAAGAGATGTCTGGATCATAATCAAAGCATTATGTTATATATATATATATATATATGTATATATATATATATATATATATATATATATATATTTTATAGAAGTAATGTGCAAGAATGGAAATGATATGAGTGAATGATATGTGGAAATGAAAGCGAGAAAATGGAAATGTGGAATGATATCTTATAAATGGAATAATGATTTGACAAAAAGGGGGATTGCAACAGACTTGCGTAAGTGGCTGTGTCAGGGCTGTGTGCGACGCATTCCAGCATTTATTATTTTTATTACGGCACGAAGATGCCAAGGGAGGATGTTAGCAGGTGGTCTTCCTCTAGGGATGATCTTCATTCCTTCTACCGGTAGTAAAAAGAGAGCAGGTACGATTAGGCGACTGATCATCGTCCTAACGTATCAGGCGACAGCAGATATCCCCAATGTTTTTGAAAAGAAAGTGTTGACAATGGTTTTCAGATTTCTATACTGAAAACAGAATAATGATATGAGATGATGGAATTATGGTTACAGATGAAGAGAAACTGATTTTATATTATTTTTATATAATTGTTATATAAAAAGGGAAATGAAAAGATTGTATTGAGAGATGATGTGCAGATGATATATTATCTTGAAATATTATGCTGAGGTGATGTAATGGTTTTTAATTATTATAGAAGAAAAACTGATATTATATTATTTTAGAAGAAAAACTGATATTATATTAGAAGAGAAGCTGATATTAGAATGCTATATATTTCTTTTAGTATAAAAATATTTGAAAGGAGTAGTTATCAAATAAAAATAAATTCTTTTTATAATAATTATGATTTGTCTTCTGCTTATTATTCAGATATATTTATGTTTCTTTTGAAGCTAGTTTATAAAATTTATCTTGCTGAGCTATTATAGCTCACTCTTGCTATTTATTTATATAACAGCTAGATCAGGTATCGAAACGTCGCGGTGCAACCCGGAAGAGGGTAAAGGGGAAGTCTACCTTATGAGAAAGTATCGACACCTGTTCTCAAGGTAGTATATACTTTTATATGGGTGTAATAGATGGTATTCTGGGATTGTAATAATAGTTTATCTTTAACTGCTATCATTAATGGATGTTGTTCTCTGAGCATATGACTGGTGTGTGTGATGATATTAGTGTGGGGTCATTTGTATGAGTATTAAATAGTATAAAAAAAAACCAAGAGATATTGTTAATAAATGGAAATTGGAGTATGATGGCCCGGATTCCTGACCCCGGATCTGGGGCTGTCACAGTTGGTATCAGAGCTTAGAGTCATATTGCTCAGGAACAAAAGTGATAATAATATACACATATAGATATATATGTAATGATATAAAATATGAACTCACATCGAGTTCAAGGGTGGTTTATAGAACGAGGCGTTTATTCTAAGTAGTGATTATAATTTTATAGATTATTACTAATAAACGTTTATGTTTTAGTATAGGGAGAGGAGATTGGTAAGCCAAAGTTAAGAGTATTTAAAGTCTTCTTGGTTTAATGGAGTTTGAAGAAATATTGTAAGTGGATTGGTGAACAGACACAGATTGTTTCAATTGATTATGGAGATGAAATGGTGAAACTGAGATTTATCGATAAAGCCAAGATATACCTTAAGGACCAAGACAGATTGAGAAATTCCGAGATTGACTTAAATGAAAAGGTTATTATGCTAAAAGTGTTAAACTTATGTAGCACACAGGATTGATTTGAAAAAGGGAATATTTGATGTATTGGGAAGTGTGCGTTAGACAATGTCGTTAGTATAAGTGGTATGTTAGAATATACAATTATAAAGAATAGTTTTAAAAGGGTCCTTGATACCGGAGCATTGTCAGGATAAGACGATCAACATTACGTAAGTATATCGATTAGAAGGTTGTGTTCTATTATGAATAAAGGCAGAGAGTATCGAGCCAAGTCACGACTAGGTAAATGAAGATAATTGGGAATAGCAGACGATAGGTTAAGACTACATGGTGAGTGCCAAATTTAAGAAATTTTGGAGAGTACGCAGCCTAAGATATAAATAGTATTTGAGGAAAACCTTCCATTATTGGGATTTTCAATTGGGCAGAGGCTATTAACAGTACCTATTTTCAAGCTCCTACAGCCCTGCTAAATATTGAGTTTCAAATTTTCCTCAACTGGTGGGTAATTATTCATTAAGTGCCGGTATCTTTAAAAAAAAAAAAAAAACTTTCTGGTACCCTTAGGGAGGTGTTTCAAAATTTTATTTTATCTATCTTATTCAAAATATTCCTCTAAGATTACTTTCGGAAGATGGTATTGATCATTTTGGATTTAAAATTTTCTTTGTATTTTTACTACAACTAAGAGGAACAATCCTATATGTATACACAAGGACGATCTGTCTGTGTGATTGAAAGTCGGAGGGGACGCCCTCACTTGTGTGACATACGGGTTCTTCCATCATATTGATTTCTCAAATATTCTTTTGTTTCGAATAAAGGTTATTTAAAACTCTTAATTTTATAAATTGTTGTGGGACCCTTGCTTGTTTCTGGGTTCGTTTCAATTCAAAGTCTCTTAAATTCTATTAATTTTCTTGAATATAGAAGATTTCATTAATGGATGGAAGCAATGTTTATAGTATACGTGATTATACGAGGAAACTCGAGATTCCAAGGGAAACTTCGTTAAGAGATAATTAGAGCTAGAAGCGTTTCAATATAAGAGAGGAAGGAATTTCGTGAGAAGAAATGGGTATATTTGATGATTAGTAAGAGAAAAGAATATGAGGAATTTTAAGGTGTAATTGAGATTTACTATTGAGAGTAAGGTGTATTTTGAGGATAGAGTCAGAATAAGGATAAACAAAGGAAGTGGGGATAATTAATGAAGGATTCGAGGTGCAATAACTATTAGTGAGGGAAGGCCAATATTGTGACTAATACCCTAAGTAGCAGAGAGAGATTAAAGATGTTAAGTATTCAAAGGATTAATCCAAAAGGTGTGAATGAGTAAAACTTGAGGTAAAGATTTTGATGAGAATAATAAAGGGAAATTTCAGAGGTGGAAAAGATAGTATATCATGAAGGAACTAAGGTGGATCAGCAAGATGTAAAGAGCGTATAGTGAACAATAGACATATGGGATAAGGTATCCGGAGGAAATTGCATGTACGCTCTAATTTAACCTCTTAAGTGTAAATGTTTGGTTAGGGATCGACTAAGTCAATGAATGGTGTAAATGGACAGATAATATAGATAAGAATAATCTATCTGTGAGAAAGTAAACTATGGTGATATAAGAAAGTGAGTTATTCTCGTGTCATCCAAATCAGTATATGTTAAGGGTCAAAGAACTCTATAGAAAGGAGATTAAGAGTATGAGAGAAGGTGTGAGAATATTTTTTAAGGATGAAGGAAAAGTACATGCTCGTATAGTTACGAACAGGAAATATATATTATAACCAATATTTTCTTAGAATTGTTTCAAGGAATATTATTATAACTTATTTTCTGGAAAATTTTACAGAGGTGATATATACAAATGTTGGAGTATTAATATTTTATGTCATGATAGAGATCTAAACATAGTTAAACAATAGTGAGATACACTACCATTCAGAGAAGACCAATGTGGTGGCCGATACCCTTAGGAAAAAGAGGAAGGAGTAATGAGATAATATAAAATGACGGAATGCAGGAGAAGGTTGGTAAGGAAAAGATAGTGAAAGTACTGCTATTGATAAGCTAAATGGCATGTTGATGAATGACAAGCAAATGTATGTTGGTGTATTTATGTACAAACAAGATAGAGATGTTTAAGGAGAAACTAAAGGATGGAGGAAGTAATATACGAATTAGAAGGTGTAATGTGAGAAAGGTATTCGTCAATATCTTCAACGTGATTCCGGGACGGAATCCTTTTAAGGGGGGAAGACTGTAATAACCCTAACTTTAGCAATGCTACAGTGATCACATGAACAGTAAATTTTGAGGATTTAGAGAAATGGTATGTAGGTACTCTATACTTGAAACAGAAAATGAATAAATGGAAACCATATTAGTGATGTACTATGAAAATAAGTGACTCGAAATGACGATGGATTTAAGAAATTCCTGAATATGGACTTTAAGGATTTTCGATTTCGATTGAGACTCTATTGAATGTGATATTAAGGAGTATAGAAATGTTAAAGGGTTTATATCTTGAGGAAATAGTGAAATTAGGTTAAACCAAGGAGTGATCAAGTCAAGGAAATGCCAAGGGAATATTAGATTGTTAAACGAGTTTGAGAATGCTTGAGAACCCGAGAGATAACCAGGAGAACAACTTCTGAGAAAAAGAGAATATACCAAGGATATTGGATCTAATACCTACTTGAGGATTAGAATTACCCTAACACATTAATATATGATGTGGGAAAAGATAAAATATATTTAAGAGATTTACAAGAGAAAAACCACTGAGACGATCGCAGAAATCGTTCGATGAATCAGATGACGAGAGAACTTTGAACGAAGTCCAAACAAAAAGCCCTAAGGCCCAAAACCTAAGCCATGCAGGTCCAAGAGGCTCCAAGGAGCTACAAATGCAAGTGATTAAAGTGTATGGCTCATGGAATTAGTGAAGGGGCAAGGCTATAAGGGAAATAAGAGATTAAAGGCAAGGGCATGCATGTAACTTACCAAAGCAAGTGGATAACTCATTCAAACTTACCCACATGCCTTCATTTCATTGGTGGACTTCAAACACACTTAATTAATAGATAAGGGCTGATGTTAAAGGGATAGAAACAAGTCACACAAGTCATTATACAAGAGAAAAAGAAAGCAAAACACAATCTCTCCAAACTACCCAGCAGGACCAACAATGAAAGAAAAATTCATATCTCCATTTCTATCCATGATAAAATCACCAAATTTTAACCACAACCTCTCCACTCCATGGTCATGATTTGCTCCAAATTTCATAGCAATCCAAGTAGTATAGCCTAGTCAAATCCATGCTCAAAGTGGGAGAACCAAACCTGTCCAGTTTCTGTCCAGCGGAAAGATTGAGCTCAAAACCATAGCTAGGAAGCTTTGTTTTTGGTGATCTATAGCTCAAATCAAAGCTTATACAGAGGCCAAGATGTGGTAAAAATTTGAGAGCCAAACTCTTATTTTTCGATTTGTTATGATTTTTAAAAAAGTGATAATGAATAGTAACCCTTAGAAACTAACTTTGTTTTTATGGTTTCTTTAGTTGATCCAAGCTAGTATAAGGTTGATTAAGCATATCCCAAGGCTTGATAAGGGTTGTTAAAGCTTCAAGGAAGGTATAAATGTTCTCACCCTTATGAGTTTATGGTTGATATTTGGTTAGTTTAGAAGTTAAGTTATATAAACCATGAAATCTTGATTATATAGTTGTGGATATGTGTTTTGATTGAATATGAAAGGAGTATGTGCTTGTAACCATGGTTGGTAAGATGACCACATGGTGTAGGTGATGGTGTATAAGGTGGATGATGGATTTGGAGGAGTAATATTTTGGAAAGTATAAAAGTATAGCCGTTATAATGTCCGATTTTCGTTAGAATCAGAAACTGCCCTGTTTTTGGACCCTATACCCGTATGGTACCTTACTGTCCAGACCTCCAAGTGACCTTAAAATGATAGAGCTTAGTCCATAGATCGTTTTGATATAAAGTACGTTAAAATCTGACGTACGGTTTAGGAGAAAAGTCAGTTTTAGTGAAAGGCGTTCGAAAACCGCGAAAACGTAAATGTATCAACTTTAAGGCTAAAGTTACGATACTTAGACATTTTTAAAGGTCACGAAATTTTGGGATAGTGTAGTAGGGTGGTCATAGGACCCTTGACAGTTAGCCTTGCATTAAAATTCGGAATCTATATTTTCTGAGAATTTTTACAGTCGAGAGTGGTTGTTAAGGAAAGAATGTAAATCGTTAAGAACTTTAATCGGGAATAAGAATGGTTAAGTCCTCAAGACCTTTTGAGATAGTAATGGGATATTATAAGAGTGTTATTATATGAGCGTAGGTGTTTAAGTGGAATATATTCTGATAATGATCCTTTTCGTGTTTATAGAGACTTCGGGAGAGCCACGAGCTATACTTCCGACTTACAGAGATCGAGGCAAGATCCTTCTATCCCTACTTTGAAAATTATTTATCTTCGGAATAAAAATGATATCATGGAATATATATATATATATATGTGATGTTATTGTTGCTATGTTGCAAAGAATATTTTTCCTTGATTTTGGGAAATTAAAGAGAGATGGATATGATTTATGAAATATGGATATAGAGATGATTATGAATGGAGCGAATATGCTCTATGGTAAAAGAGATATAAAAGGGAATGGTATCAGTTGTTATCTAGGGTTATATGGTTTATAATAATATATTAAAAATATTATTTTTGAGTATCAGTGGTTTAATAAATATTATTTGATTATTATTTACTACTTTTAAAATAGACGAAATATTTTATGAATATAAAAGTATATTTGATTTCTTGAATATGAAAGAGATGTCTGGATCATAATCAAAGCATTATGTTATATATATATATATATATATATGTATATATATATATATATATATATATATATATATATTTTATAGAAGTAATGTGCAAGAATGGAAATGATATGAGTGAATGATATGTGGAAATGAAAGCGAGAAAATGGAAATGTGGAATGATATCTTATAAATGGAATAATGATTTGACAAAAAGGGGGATTGCAACAGACTTGCGTAAGTGGCTGTGTCAGGGCTGTGTGCGACGCATTCCAGCATTTATTATTTTTATTACGGCACGAAGATGCCAAGGGAGGATGTTAGCAGGTGGTCTTCCTCTAGGGATGATCTTCATTCCTTCTACCGGTAGTAAAAAGAGAGCAGGTACGATTAGGCGACTGATCATCGTCCTAACGTATCAGGCGACAGCAGATATCCCCAATGTTTTTGAAAAGAAAGTGTTGACAATGGTTTTCAGATTTCTATACTGAAAACAGAATAATGATATGAGATGATGGAATTATGGTTACAGATGAAGAGAAACTGATTTTATATTATTTTTATATAATTGTTATATAAAAAGGGAAATGAAAAGATTGTATTGAGAGATGATGTGCAGATGATATATTATCTTGAAATATTATGCTGAGGTGATGTAATGGTTTTTAATTATTATAGAAGAAAAACTGATATTATATTATTTTAGAAGAAAAACTGATATTATATTAGAAGAGAAGCTGATATTAGAATGCTATATATTTCTTTTAGTATAAAAATATTTGAAAGGAGTAGTTATCAAATAAAAATAAATTCTTTTTATAATAATTATGATTTGTCTTCTGCTTATTATTCAGATATATTTATGTTTCTTTTGAAGCTAGTTTATAAAATTTATCTTGCTGAGCTATTATAGCTCACTCTTGCTATTTATTTATATAACAGCTAGATCAGGTATCGAAACGTCGCGGTGCAACCCGGAAGAGGGTAAAGGGGAAGTCTACCTTATGAGAAAGTATCGACACCTGTTCTCAAGGTAGTATATACTTTTATATGGGTGTAATAGATGGTATTCTGGGATTGTAATAATAGTTTATCTTTAACTGCTATCATTAATGGATGTTGTTCTCTGAGCATATGACTGGTGTGTGTGATGATATTAGTGTGGGGTCATTTGTATGAGTATTAAATAGTATAAAAAAAAACCAAGAGATATTGTTAATAAATGGAAATTGGAGTATGATGGCCCGGATTCCTGACCCCGGATCTGGGGCTGTCACAAGCTACCTCAGGGATAGGAGCCAGCACTCTATCAAAAGGTCGTCTTTCCCTTACCCTCTTGCGGGGTGTAGTACAGAGTATCGGCATTTGACCTAGCTATTAAATACATAAGTAGCAAGAGTGAGCTATAATAGCTCAGCAAGATAAATTTTGTAAACCAGTATATATATATATATATATATATATATATATATATAATATTAATAAACAGAAGGCCCATCATAATCATTAAGAAAAGAATTAATTCTTATTTATTAAATACACCATCTATTTATCTTTATAAAAAAAGAAATATGGAACAACATAATATAAGTTTCTCTTCTAATATGATATAATATCAGTTTCTCTTCTATCCATAAAAATAATTCCATAATTTCATACCATTTTTCCTTTGTCAGTATGTCAATCTGTAACCATTATCAATTCTTTCTTTAATTACTTTGGGGATATCTGTTGTTGCCTGATACGTTAGGACGATGATCAGTCGCCTAATCGTACCTGCTCTCTGTTTACTACTAGTAGAAGGAATGATCCAACCTGATCATCATCCCTGGAGGAAGGCTCTCTGCTACATCCTTCTTCGGCATCTCTTGGGCCGTAATAAAATATTGAGTGCTGGACTGTGCCGAACACAGCCTTTTACGCTTGCTGTTGCAATCCCCCTTTTTATCAAATCATTATTCCATTTATAAAACACTATTCCATATTTTCCATTTTCTGCTTCCATTTCCATTCACATATATCATTTTCATATATCAATCTTTAGAAAGACAAACATCATAATACTTTGATTAAAACTCAGACATCTCCTCCGTATTTAATAAAGTCACTTATGCTATTAAATACATAACTATTCCATCTATTTGTAAAGTATTAAATAATACTCAAATACTATTTATTAAATCATAAATGTTTAAAGATCATAAATAACAGAATATTATAAACCATATAACCCTAGATAACAACTGATACCATTCTTTTTCATATCTTTTTAAGCCATAAAGTATATTGGCTCCCTTCATATTCATATCCACAATCCATATCATATATTGATGTAAGATTCATATATTATCCAGCAAAACCATTTTTTCTTTGAAACATAACAATTTATCAAAATAAGGAAGAAGAAATATTGCCTCGATCTCTAAAACCCAGAGGTATGACCCGGTGTTCGTCTTGAGTTTCTATACGAACGAAAAGGATCATCATTAGCATATGCCCCATTATAATTATTATTACTAACAACACTTATCCTAACCATTTAACTCACTTGATCCCCTAATCTTTTTAGCTTATCAAACACACCATAACATAACTCTTATTAATACCGCCACGTAATGACATTTAGTACATTATCAAGGCATGTCATTATCTTATACACTTAGTAGAAATTTAAGTTTTAAAGACTTTTAAGTCGACCATTAACTCGAGAAAATTATCCTTTATCTGTTTAAGGGGTATTCCATTAACGTACCCTTGATCTAAACATTTTTATAAAATTGAAAAATTATTCGTTCGACATGAGACCTTCTCCTATACCTTCCTTATGACCTCTATTATTTAATTATCAAGATTTATAACGGAATCACTTAGGTTAAGGGTGTTCAATTGAAGTTATGAACTCGCACTTGCGCGTTCGAACCACTTTTATGATTTTGGCCATATTTCCTAAACTGTTCATCAGATATTTACGTACTTTATATCAAAACGATCTATGAACTATCTATCTTATCATGACCAGTGGTTATGCCCTACTGACCTTGACAGATTCGGGATTGCTCTGTTTTTAACACTAGCATAATAACCCGTGCGAGGCACGGGTCATTCTCTAGCAATTGCTATAAATTCTGTATAATTTTACGATTGAAGGATATTTTTGAATATAATTGCACCTTTTATGTTCATACATATTATAATATCAGTATTTTAATTTATGTATAGATCAAATGAGCATAAAAAAGGATGTTTTATAGCATATAAATATATTGTATAGGTTATAACACAATTTCTTTTAAAACAATGATAAAAAGACATATCATCAATGTGAATAATACTCATCATACAATACTTTCCAGATAAAATTAGTACGCTCCTTAATATTTATTTCTTTAAATATCTCATCAAGATATATAAGTCGCATAGAATTATAATCCGAAATTACGAGAGGGCTGATTCCCAATACCAACATAATTTCATATATTGTTTGCATAAATATTAAAGGGATGGTGCTTTTGTAATTTTTAAACATATAGAAATATTATCGTAAGTTCATAACCATTAAAATGACACTTTTTGCACTTGTGTTGTGGTTTAATTTATAGTAATAGAGAGATTGTGTACCATATTGTGAAACCTAAAATATAATATTTTTAAAATAATATGAGTCACCATTATTTTTACTAAAAAATTGAAATAATAGTAAAAATAAGATAATGGAGAGGTCGGGTTTGTGTAAAAGGTTTATTAATTCAAAATAATAAAGTCCATGCACCATAAAGGTTAGTAGGATAAATTGTGTAGAGAAGGTTCTAGGTACGATTCACCATAAAAATAAAATTTACTAATTTTTTCCATTTAAATAAGAGAGTGAAATTTCATGTAATTTTATAACTTGTAAAGGTATAATCGTAATTTCATAGAGGATTTATTGGCTCAAAAAACCCCTAAAAATCCCCTTGTTCTCTTATTATATGTAGAAAGAATGGATGGATGTGTACCATATTGTGAAAGTTAAAATATAATATTTTTAAAATAATAGTAAAAATAAGATAATGGCGAGGTCGGGTTTATGTAAAAGATTTTTTAACTCAAAACAAAAAAGTTCATGTAGCACAGTGGTTGGTAGGATAACTTGTGTAGAGGAGGTTCTAGGTTCGATTCACCACAAAAACTCATTTTTTCCCATTTAAATAAAAGAGTGGCATTTCATGTAATTTTATAAATTGTAAGGGCATAACTGTACTTTCACAGGGGGTTTATTGGCTCATTTTACCCCTGTGTTGCTCTATTATATATAGAAAGTGAAGTAATTACTGTTTTAACAAAAATCGGGGATTATAAACGCTATATTTTCATACTTTCCATAATATAACTCCTCCAAATCCAACATCCCACACATATACCAAACCCTACACCATGTGGACATCATACCAACCATGGTTGCTAGCACCCACAACACCTCCATGTTCAATCAATCACTTATAAACATACATATAATCATGATTTCATGCTTAATACTCACTTAACCACTAAACTAACCATAACCCATCATAAACTCAAGATAATACTAAGGGTTCATGAACTTCATACCTTCCTTGAAGCTTGAACAACACTAAATAAGCCTTGGTTAGTCCTTAAACAACCTTAAAATAGCTTGGATAGTCTAAAAAAAACCATAAAAACAAAGTTAGTTCTTGGAGTTACTATTCATTTAACAACTTTGATGATTTTATTACCTATGCAAATGATGTTGAATGGCTATGAAACTTGGTGGATGATCTTCTCTAACCTCCAAAAAACCTCCATGAATTTTCCCTTGATTTGTAGTTGACTGTAGCTAGGGTTTTGATTTTTATTTTCTTCTTTTTTCTTGTTTGGGCCGAATGGGGTATAAGGATGGAGAAGAGAGATTTTTTTTTGTTTTGGTTGCTCTTATCTTGGCTAATCTTGAGAGTTCTAGAGTTTTGTAGCATGTCATAGATAATTACATGGTGAAATTACTAATTAACCCTTGGTTAAAGTTAGTGGAAAGTGATGTAAGGAGTGATGTCATTATTGGATGATCTTGTGATTTTTGTTTTTGATTTTCAAATTAGTGTTTTAATGATTTTGCTAAATACTAATGTGGTGTGTATATCCTTGTTATGATATTAAGCTTGGTGGTTTAGTCTCCATATTTGTCTAGTTACGATTCGTTTTGAATATACCACATTATCCAAGGGGTTCTAAATTGTTTAACAATCCAAATTCCTCTGGCATTCCCTTGACTTAATAATCCCCTGGTTTAACCTAATTTTACTATTTCCTCAAGATATAAACCCTTTAATATTTCCATACTTTTTCATATCACATTCCATAGAGTCTCAATTGAAATTGAAAATCCTTAAAATCCACACTCAGGAATTTCTGAAATCCGTCATCGTTTCGAGTCACTTATTTTCATAGTACATCACTAATATGGTTTCTGATTATTCATTTTCTGTTTCAATGGTAGGGTACCTACATGCCATTTTCCTAAATCCTCAAAATTTACTATTCATTTAAGCACTGTAGCATTTCTAAAGTTAGGGTTATTACAGTCTTCCCCTCTTAAAAGGATTCCATCCCGGAAACATGTTGAAGTTATCGACGAATACCCTCCTCATTTTACACCCTCTAATTCTCATATTACTTCCTCCATCCTTTCGTTCCTCCTTAAACATCTCTATCTTGTTTGGACAGAAATACACCAATATAAACTTGTTTGTCATTCATCAACATGCCATTTAGCTTATCAATAGCAATATCGTACCAACTTTCTCTGGCATTCTGTCATTCTATATTATCTTATCTCTCCTTTCTCTTCTTACTAAGTGTATCGGCCACCACATTGGCCTTCCCTGAATGGTAGTGTATCTCACTTATTGTCTAACTATATTTTGATCTCTATCATAACATAAAATATGAATACTTCAATCTTATTATATCTTGTCTCTGTAAAATCTTCCAGAAATTTGACTAGAAGGCTATTCCTTAAAACAATTGTAAGAAAATATTATCTATAATATATTATTATTTTTTCTTTAAATACTCTTACTCTCTCTCTCTCCTTGGACCATCATATCTTACTTCCTACTCAGATAGATTATTCTAATCTATTTTATTAACTTATTTACACCATTCATTGACCAAGTTGATTCCTAACCAAACATTTACACTTAAAAGGTTAAATAGTAAAAATACCCATGTCTGCATCCGATTTATTCAACGCATCTCCTAAGATCATATTGTACACTCTGGCAGTAGGTCTATTGGAAGCAGTCATACTTTGTCCTGTTGCAGACGACCCACTAGAACGACAATCTCTAGCTATGTGTCCTAATTTTCCACACTGGTAACACTTGACGTCACTCCTAGGGTTTGTATCCACTGATGGGCACTGGTTAAAATAGTGTCCTTTTTGTCCACACTTAAAACAAGTTATTCCCAACATTCTACACACTCCCGTATGCTTCTTATCACACGTATTACAATCTGGCAAGGGTGGTCGTGATTGATTGGACTGAAATGTTCCTGAGGATTTACCACCATGATTCACAGTCTCACTAACAGCCTTATTACTCCCTGACTTTCCCACAAACTGAGATTTTTGTCCTTTCTTGAACTTGTTAAAGTAGCTTCCTTCACTTGAACCTCCTTTCTGGCCCTCAAATTTCCTTTTCTTATTCTCTCGACCAATTTGAGTTTGTTCACTCTCGGCTTGTATAATAGCTGCTTTTTGAACCACTGTAGTATAATCAGTTAGATCAAATGGTGCCACTCTCGTCCGTAGCCATGGTTTCAATCCTTGTTGGAACCTTTTTTCTTGTTGTTCTTCAGTACGCACAAATTCCGGAACAAACCTAGACATCAGTAAATTTAGTTTCATACTCTGCCACTGTTAGATTATCCTGCTTTAACTCTAAAATTTTTATTTCCATTTGGTTTTCCAAATACCTAGGGGAATACTTCTCTAGAAACACTCTAGTAAAACGCTCCCAGGTTATCATTCCCGCTCCTTCTAGACCCTTCTTAGCTTCCCACCAATAGTTTGCCTCTCCCTTCAAGAGATAGGTGGCGAAAATGGTCTTCTGTTCCTCATCTACCCTCAAGATTTCAAAAGCTTTCTCCATCTCTTTCAGCTATGCTTTGGCTACTACTGGGTTAGCAGTTCCCCCAAACTCTGGGGGCTTTAATGACTTAAAGCCACGAAATAAATTAGCTACCTGGTTCGGGGGAACAGGTGGTTGTTGAAGATTCTGTGGATTAGCTAAATTTTGCCTTAATAAGTCCATAAATTGGTTTAAGGGATCACCTCCCTGATTACCTTGTTGACCAGCTGATTCGTCTTCTTCTTCTTCCTCATTATTTTGTTCTCCCTGAGCATTTTCATTCTGTCTATTTTGACTTTCTTCATCTCTCTCATTTTCCCTGGCACTCGCTCTGTTATTACGTCTAGCCATTTTTCTGTCAATAATAATATTCCTCATCAATTACCAAAATTTAGGGTACAATATTCATCATTCCCATATACAAT
The DNA here is from genome assembly GCA_036435485.1 of Saposhnikovia divaricata. NCBI lineage: Eukaryota > Viridiplantae > Streptophyta > Magnoliopsida > Apiales > Apiaceae > Saposhnikovia > Saposhnikovia divaricata. The sequence goes on along the minus strand of CM071597.1, from coordinate 55,574,350 downwards.
AATTATATCACTATTTACTCATTTATATATAACCATATTCTCAAATTCAAGCAATTAATATCAAGTTATAATACCATTAATACGAAACATATAAGCTCACTACCTTTAACACAATGACCTTTAACATGATAACCTTTCCATTTAAGTCATCACCTTATATACATTAATATTTTCGAATCTCAACATTTAGTATCAAAATACGATAAAAAATTAGGCAAAATACATAAACTTCATTAATTCACATAAATATATTACAACTTGTGGATAACATCCTTCACTACTAATTAATATATACATTATAAAGTACAAGGTTTGAAACCCCAAAGCATAGTCGTACATACTAATCCGCTATAACAAAAGTACTACTAACATCCCTCTAATCAGACTGAGATTAAGATAGTAAACACTAAACTAATCCCCAAAATGACATCAGTAAGATGACTACAGTCTGATTAGTGACTAAAACTACTGTCCCCGGCTCACGGTAATCCTTCTATAATAACATCCCTGATCTGAACCATCATAGCCGTGACAACCTCTACTACCTCAGCTCTCCATGCTAGATCTCCTCTCTGAGCTAACAACCTCCTTATAACACCAAGTGTTCGCAGCTCAATGCTAATCAATCCCAAAGATACACCATCTGGAATAACACCTCCTCTACCTCCAGCTAACCTCTGCAATAGTGTATCTATCATCCTACGAGACTCCTCTAGCTGACCCTGTAAGATATGGTAGTCTGACTGTAAAGTCATATAGACGGGATCACCTACAAGTATAGGTACCTCCTGTGGGGGTGCAACTACTGGTGATGGTGCAGCTACAGGTGAAGGTGCAACTACTGGTGGAGGTGAAGGAACTGGCTCTGTATCCGCATCCTCTGAAGGGTCCTCCTCCTCCTCTGAATGGAAAACAAACTGTCCTGGGGGAGTGAACTGCTCTATCGAATCATCCAAAGGATCCGGACTCGGTGTAGGGGATGGAACAGGGGATGGCACTGGAACAGGTGGAATAGGAGTAGGAATCATGTGGATATCTCTCCACTCGGGCTGCTCCTCAGCTATCACTGATAATCTAGGCCTTTTACGCACTGGCATATCTCCCTCTGGAACCTCTGATCTAACTCGGGAAGGACCTGCCTCATCGGATCCTACAAATGGTCTCCCAGTGTATGGCACTATAGCCACTGCATCTCTCGCTCTGCGCTCACATGCCTCCCTGGCTCTCTCTTGAACTCTCCTCCTCAAGTCTGCTATAGCATAGTTTGGAACCTCAACACCTGCGTACAATAAGTCCGTAATCTCCTGCTCCGACATCCCTAGCCACTCTCGTGTATGACTCGGCTCACCGGTCTCCATCTCCTCTCTCTATAAATAAAAAAATAACTTTTATTAGTAATAATCTATAAAATTATAAACATTACTTAAAATAAATGCTACCTTCGATAAACCACCCTTGAACTCGATGTGAGTTCACAATTTATATTATTACTGATATATTTATTATTATCATTATTGTTTCTGAGCATTATGACACTTAGCTCTGATACCATCTGTGACGCCCCTAGATCCGGGGTCAGGAATCCAGGTCATCATGGTCCAATTTCCATTTAATAACATTATATTCTTGACAGTTGAAATATAAATTCGTAATCAAACCCACACAGTAGACCCCACACCTAATAATAATATTACACACCAGTCATATGCTCAGAGAACAACATCCACAATATCATAAGTTTAAAGTTAAAAGAGTTATTACAAACCCAGAATCTTACTTAAGTAGTGTTGCTGAATATTACTTCGAGAGGAAGCATTTCAACAACCAAAAGTTTTTTTTTCAAACTTACACACTTAATTCACATAAGTCTACCAATACCCATCTGTCTATCAGCTACCTCAGGTTTAGGCGCCAGCACTCTCTCCAAAGGTCGTCTTTCCCTTACCCTCTTGCGGGGTGTAGTGCGGAGTATCGGCATTTGACCTAGCTGTTATATACATAAGTAGCAATAGTGACCTATAATAGCTCAGCAAGATAAATTTTGTAAACCAGTATAAAAAAACACACACATATATATATATATATATATATATATATATATATATATATATATATAAACAGAAGGCCCATCATAATCATTAATAAAAGAATTAATTCTTATTTATTAAATACACCATCTATTTATCTTTATAAGAAAAGAAATATGGAACAACATAATATCAGTTTCTCTTCTAATATGATATAATATCAGTTTCTCTTCATCCATAAAAATAATTCCATAATTTCATACCATTTTTCCTTTTTCAGTATGTCAATCTGTAACCATTATCAATTCTTTCTTTAATTACTTTGGGGATATCTGCTGTCGCCTGATACATTAGGACGATGATCAGTCGCCTAATCGTACCTGCTCTCTGTTTACTACTAGTAGAAGGAATGATCCAACCTGGTCATCATCCCTGAAGGAAGACTCTCTGCTACATCCTCCTTCGGCATCTCTTGGGCCGTAATAATATATTGAGTGCTGGACTGTGCCGAACACAGCCTCTTACGCTTGCTGTTGCAATCCCCCTTTTTATCAAATCATTATTCCATTTATAAAACACCATTCCATATTTTCCATTTTCTGTTTCCATTTCCATTCACATATATCATTTCCATTTTCATTTTCATATATCAATCTTTAGACAGACAAACATCATAATACTTTGATTATAAATCAGACATCTCCTCCGTATTTAATAAAGTCACTTATGCTATTAAATACATAACTATTCCATCTATTTGTAAAGTATTAAATAATACTCACATACTATTTATTAAATCACAAATGTTTAAAGATCATAAATAACAGAATATTATAAACCATATAACCCTAGATAACAACTGATACCATTTTTTCATATCTTTTTAAGCCATAAAGTATATTGGCTCCCTTCATATTCATATCCACAATCCATATCGTATATTGATATAAGATTCATATATTATCCAGCAAAACCATTTTTTCTTTGAAACATAACAATTTATCAAAATAAAGGAGAAGAAATCTTGCCTCGATCTCTAAATCCCAGAGGTATGACCCGGTGTTCGTCTTGAGTTTCTATAAGAATGAAAAGGATCATCATTAGCATATGCCCCATTATAATTATTATTACTAACAACACTTATCCAAACCATTTAACTCACTTGATCCCCTAATCTTTTTAGCTTATCAAACACACCATAACATAACTCTTATTAATACCGCCACATAATGACACTTAGTACATTATCAAGGTATGTCATTATCTTATACACTTAGTAGATATTTAAGTATTAAAGAACTTTAAGTCGACCATTAACTCGAGAAAATTATCCTTTATCCGTTTAAGGGGTATTCCATTAACGTACCCTTGATCTAAACATTTTTATAAAATTGAAAAATTATTCGTTCGACATGAGACCTTCTCCTATACCTTCCTTATGACCTCTATTATTTAATTATCAAGATTTGTAATGGAATCACTTAGGTTAAGGGTGTTCAATTGAAGTTATGAACTCGCACTTACGCGTTCGAACCACTTTTATGATTTTGGCCATATTTCCTAAACCGTTCATCAGATTTTTACGTACTTTATATCAAAACGATCTATGAACTAAGATCTATCCTATCATGACCAGTGGTTATGCCCTACTGACCTTGACAGATTCGGGATTGCTATGTTTTTAACAAGTAATTACTGTTTTAACAAAAATCGGGCATTATAAACGCTATATTTTCATACTTTCCATAACATAACTCCTCCAATTCCAACATCCCACACATATACCAAACCCTACACCATGTGGAAATCATACCAACCATGGTTGCTAGCACCCACAACACCTCCATGTTCAATCAATCACTTATAAACATACATATAATCATGATTTCATGCTTAATACTCACTTAACCACTAAACTAACCATAACCCATCATAAACTCAAGATAATACTAAGGGTTCATGAACTTCATACCTTCCTTGAAGCTTGAACAACACTAAATAAGCCTTGTCTAGTCCTTAAACAACCTTAAAATACTTTGGATAGTCTAAAAAAAACCATAAAACAAAGTTAGTTCTTGGAGTTAATATTCATTTAGCAACTTTGATGATTTTATTACCTATGCAAATGATGTTGAATGGCTATGAAACTTGGTGGATGATCTTCTCTAACCTCCAAAAACCCCCATGAATTTTCCCTTGATTTGTAGTTGATTGTAGCTAGGGTTTTGATTTTGATTTTCTTCTTTTTTCTTGTTTGGGCCGAATGGGGTATAAGGATGGAGAAGAGAGATTTTTTTTTTGTTTTGGTTGCTCTTATCTTGGCTAATATTGAGAATTCTAGAGTTTTTTAGCATGTTATAGATAATTACATGGTGAAATTACTAATTAACCCTTGGTTAAAGTTAGTGGAAAGTGATATAAGGAGTGATGTCATTGTTGGATGATCTTGTGATTTTTGTTTTTGATTTTCTAATTAGTGTTTTAATGATTTTTCTAAATACTAATGTGGTGTGTATATCCTTGTTATGATATTAAGCTTGGTTGTTTAGTCTCCATATTTGTCTAGTTACGATTTGTTTTGAATATACCACATTATCCAAGGGGTTCTAAATTGTTTAACAATCCAAATTCCTCTGGGATTCCCTTGACTTAATAATCCCCTGGTTTAACCTAATTTTACTATTTCCTCAAGATATAAACCCTTTAATATCTCTATACTCCTTCATATCACATTGCATATAGTCTAAATTGAAATTGAAAATCCTTAAAATCCACACTTAGGAATTTCTGAAATCCGTAATCGTTTCAAGTCACTTATTTTCATAGTACATCACTAATATGGTTTCTGATTATTCATTTTCTGTTTCAATGGTAGGGTACCTACATGCCATTTCCCTAAATCCTCAAAATTTACTATTCATTTAAGCACTGTAGCATTTCTAAAGTTAGGGTTATTACATTAGGGGTCGAACCTGGCTAAAAGATCTGTGTGTTCTTTATCTTTCTGCACTTTACTTACTGCTTGTGCATTTAACTTACTGTTTACATTCAGCGTACCATTTGTCTCTGCATAAATTGAAATCAGTAAGCTATTTCTGGTAATTATTAAAATTGTACTTAGTTGAACATAGTTAGCCATATACACCTATTCACCCCCCTCTAGGTGTGCTTTTTCATTTGGTATCAGAGCTTTGGTATACTAACATTTCTGTAACAGGAAAAGTATTCGATCAAAATGGCTGACAATTATCCCGAAGGAAAATATGATTACAGGCCTCCTATTCTTTTTGGTACACACAACTACCACTGGTGGAAAATAGCATGGAAACTCACTTATCCAAAGATCCATTAGTTTTGAGAGTTGTGCAAAAAGGTCCATATGTATTTCTTGATAAAGATGGCAAGCCAAAGGATGTTGATGATCTTACTCCGGATGAATTAATCAAACTTGGCTACAATGGAAAGGCAAGGAGTTCTATTATGAATGGTTTGAACCAGGCTGAATATGATAAAGTATCTTCACTCAAATCAGCTAAGGAAATGTGGGATGCTTTGGAGACTTACCATGAAGGATCAAATATCTAAAGAAGGTGAAACTTAGCAAGCTAATGAATGATTTTTAAGATTTTCAAGCTCAAGGAAGGTGAAACTATCAAGGAAACTCAAGCACGGTTTCAGGTCACTATAAACTCACTAAAGCGGCTTGGAAAATCTATACCATAAGACAAAATCAATATGAAGGTATTGAGTGCAGTACCATTTGTCTACGAAGCTAAAGTTACTGCCTTGGAATCCTCACCACTTATTGATACCATGGATCACTTGGCTGTATTCGTTGAACTAGAACAATTTAAAAGCAAGATAAATGAAAGTCAAATGGAAAGTTCTTGTGGTAAAGCTCCAGTTGCAAAAATGAAGAATATGGCTCTCCATTCTGAAAATAGCAAGCTAATTGACTCTGATGATAAATCTGATTCTGATGAGGAACTCGCACTTATTACAAAGAAGATCAAGAGGCTGATAGAAAAGAAGAATATGATGAAAAGGGAAAGAGGTGGTTTCTCTAACAACAAGAAGGGTTCAAAGGACTCTAAGGAGCAAACGTGTTTCGAATGTGGCAAGCCTGGTCATTATAAAAGGGATTACTACAAACTAAAGTCAAAACAGCCTGCTATTTTCAAGGATAAGAAGAAATCAAAGGCTCTACTGACTTGGAGTGATGATGATTCATATTCCAGTGATGACTCAAGTGAAGAGATGGTGAACTTAGCACTTGTTGGAATTGAAGATGAATATGATCAAGGAAATTCGGAAGGAGTTTATGCCGAAACTGATTCTGAAGAGGATCAAAGTGAGGTAAATTCTTTTAATGATTATGTATCTTCAGATGATACTATGTTAGATACACTAACAATGTAGGAACATACTAATATAAGCACTGTGGAGTTCATGGAACTGAAGACTGAAAATAATGAGCTTGAAAATACAAATACTTACTTAAGGAAAATCATTTATGATCACATGAGCAAAAGGACTCCAACTAGAAATGATGATAAAATTGTTGTGGATCTAAAGGCAAAAGTCACTCAACTAGAAGGAGTAAATCGTGCAGTTCTAAAAAGGAATGACGTACTGATGGAGGAACTCAAAGAGCGGATGAAGGAAATCAAAGAGCTAAGATCTGATGTTAAAATGAAAGATAAAGCATTGGAATCATACAAATTGAAGGAATCTAGTCAAGCCGAGTCTTCAAAATCTGCTGAAAAGAGATTTCAGCAAGCTGCCCTCATCAAACAGCAAGCTGAAGTGATCACTCTCCTAGAAAAAGAAGTTAACGATCTCAAGAAAGGCATGGAAACATTTGTTCAAGGAGAATACAACTTAAAGACAATGATGAAAAAGGCAAATGTCCCCTTAGTTAGAGAAGGAGTTGGCATGAACTTCAACAAAAAGGATAATGTGCTCAAATATGAAGGAGGGAATGGCATACCTTACAATTATGCTATGCCTTGGAAGACATGCAACAAATGTGGTGGAAAAGGACATCTGGAAAGAAATTGTGTTGTTCAAGTCAATCATAAGAGGAAAACAGCATACCGGAATGGACCAGTCAGACAACATTCAGCATACCAGAATGCAAATAGCAGAAGTCAAACAGCTTACCAACAGAATGACAGAAAGCAAAATCAGTCCCCAAAAGTGGTCAAAATATGGATCAAGAAATCTGATTTAAATGCTTTATATATTCTTGAAACTAACCAACTTGGACCCAAACCTATATGGGTACCAAAACATTGAGTTATTTTTGTTTGTTTTGTAGATGTGTCTCGCTGCTTTGGACAGCGGTTGCACTAGACACATGTGTGGAGACAAATCTCAGTTTATGAATCTCCAAATGAAGAAGGGTGGAAAAGTTACAATTGGAAATAGCAAGACTCTTCGAATCCTTGGTACCGGTTCTATTGATAATAGTAATATTTCAATTGATAAAGTTCAATATGTCAAAGGTCTTACTTACAATTTGCTTAGTGTCACTCAATTATTTGATGATGGGCATCTTGTTCATTTTGGCATTGATAAAACAATTATTACTATTGGTACTAACAAAGTCCCCCTAATTGCTAGAAGGGAAGAAAATATATATATATATATATATATATATATATATATATATATATATATATATATATATATATATATATATATATATTGGATTTTGACAGGCAGGAAACAGCGTGCTGTTTAGCTGCAGTAGATAATGACCCATATATTTGGCATAGAAGATTGGGACATGCACACATGGACTTGCTCAGTAAGTTGTCAAGCAAGGAAGTAGTGAGAGGGCTTCCCAAGCTAAAGTATGTCAAAACAGAGGTCCGTTCAGCTTGCCAATTGGGCAAACAGATTAGAAGTACACACAAAGCAAAGAAAATGGTATATACTTCTAAACCTTTAGAGCTTCTGCACTTAGATCTTTTTGGTCCAGAATCTTATAAGAGTATTGGAGGTAAATAATATGGTTTTGTAATTGTTGATGATTATTCTAGATTTACATGGGTATTGTTTCTTCGTGTTAGGTCCGATAAGATTGTAGAAGGGGGGGTTGAATACAATCTATACCATTTTCTCGAAATTTATTCGTTAAACAATTTTCACTTAAACGAATATTTTGTGCGGAATAATATAACACAAATTTCAAGTTGAATATAACAATATATTAACTTGATGGGTGTTACAAAATCAGTCCAAATGATTATCAAGTAATTAATAACTAATTAGAAAATTCAACATGAACTTTGCTAATTTAGTTAATAAAAATCAAGATATCAATTTGTGAACTAGGAAACTTAATTCGCTAGTATTGCAAGAATCATAAGTAAACAAGTTCCAATGGATAGAATATTACAACTGAGATGAACTTGAATTTACAGAATTTAATTTGTAAGTGTTCTTGAGCTTGAGAGAGAGATATATGAGCTGCTGTGTGTAATAATTCTGTATTGCTCGACTGCCTCATTTCTTCTGCATAACACAGCCATAGTCATATTACTTTGTTTTAACTGATATAACAATCAGTTAACACTAATATGACAATCGGTATGACTATCAATTGAATATAATATGACTGTCCAGTTTAAATATAACTTTCGGTATAACTATCCAGTTCAATATAACATTCAGTATTACTATCCTTTGAATGAAATATGACTATCCAATTGAACTGCATATGACTATCTCCTCTTTGAACTGTATATGACTATCGGTATAAGTATAACTATCAATTGATAGTTATATCATCTTATTTTTCAGTTTATAATTAATTAAATGATTTATAAAAATCATTTAACTAATTATTTCTTTTTCATATTAATTCTTATTTAATTAATCTAATAATCACTTTAACAAATATATTAATTTTGATAGAATTAATTTATTTAGTAACTTAATTACTTGATTTAATTAATTAAAGTAGAATTAATATAAATTCTTTAATAGTCAATACTTCACTGCGAACCACGTAATTATGATAAGGAACATACACTGGAACGATGTTGACGCTCGATGTACTGTCTGGTTCATGAACGACTAACTCCAATCTCTGTTCTTCATCGTGACTTTAACACTGTGGTTTTTTTATACTCTTCACTCTCATCAATCATTCGGTACTGAAATTGTTTCTTATCACTTATAGAAATCTCTGTCTCTTAAATGAATCCATTTGTTTCAATGCTACCTTGAGGCCTGATCAGATATCTGAATCTTCTTCCAGTGTAAAACATCAAAACTATAGATTGACTTGTTGATTTTTCTTCTGACGGTTATCATCTTTTGAGATTCCTGTGATAGTTGATATTATTTACTTATTACAATCTAGTTTAATTGGATTAGGATCCTCGAACTACAAATAGGCTGAGTCATATGCCTTTCAATCTCCCCCTATTTGTTTGTTATACAATAACAAGCAAATACCTAGAGGATTCTTCAACTAATCCCAATTAAACAAGTAAAAGAAAACACTTTAAATGCTAAGTAAATAATGGAAAAGTTCTGGTTCATATTAACATTATCCAGATTCAAACAGAAAAGATAAATACAAGATAGATGATCCTCTAGACTGATCATATAAGACAATTATCCTATATTGTTCTATCAAAGCTCTAATGATATAACTTGTAGAGCTAATCTTCATTTACCACCTTCTTCCTCGTTGATTTCTCCTTCTTCTTGTTTATCCATATTAGGTAGATTCTTGATCAATTCGGAGTCAACAAGTAATTCCCTTCTGGATGACACATCTGTAGGATAAACCAGTGGTATTCCAAGTTTCTTTCTTAACTCACCTTGATACTGCTTGTACTTCTTCATGTTGGTCTGAGCATAGGATCGAATATGATCTGCAGCTTCAATTTTTTCTTGTGATGCAAAACCATGATTTCGAAGAGCATATTCAACATATACCAAATGTCTGGCAAGATGTGTATATAATTCTTCTGTCTGAAGATTAACAGTGTGAATAACTTATCCCTTAAGAATTTTAACTTGTGGAGGGTTATCTATAACTTCAGGACCAACTCTTTTAGCAAACTCTTGAAATTTTTCATGAAATAGTATACCTAGCTCAGAAGATGTTCTTACTTTTGGTCTCAACACCCAAAGCTCTGACAAAGATCTATCATAGAAGAACTGAAGAGATACTTTGTGAGATCCAAGCTTATGACATTCAACAAAGATTAGTAGCTCACCATTCTTAGGATCAGATGCAGTGGTTATTCTCACAATTTCTGTCTTCAAAGCTTTTAAGTACATGTCATGTACAGGGTTCTTCTTTTTAAAGCTTTCAAAAATAGCAATCATCCAACGATCATCATAGTCAGAAGTTTGTGGTGAGTCTATTACCTTTTGAGCACGTTCCCACTTATCACCATTTTTGTACTTGATGTACATCTTCCTAGCTTCCAGCTTTTGAGCATGTTGCTTTTGAAGTGCTTCCTGTTAAGCCTTTTGAAGTCTTTCATTATGAGCTAACTGTTCGAGTGTCTTCTTGAGTCTTTCTTCTCTCATAGACAGATTAGCTTCATTCTATTCAAGTTCTTTATTTGCTTCAAAATTCATTCTTTGTGTTTCAACAGAATCAGGAATTATCGGCTCTTCATCATCCCAAAAACTGAGATCCGGTTCATCGAATTCTTCACCAACATCAGGAAACTGTAAGTCAGCAAATAGATCAATATCAGGTTCACCTGTATAGTAATAACCTTCTACAGCATCATCATCATCCTGTTCTGCTGCTTGATGAGTTGTCTTCTTCTTCCCCTCACTTCTATCTTCATCTTTCTCTTTACTCACACTTCCTCCCCCTCTAGATTTCTCCCCCTTAGTTGAGGAATCCTCTACAGCTTTGTGGCTTGTACCAGCTCCAGGGTCACTTTCATCACTACTTCCAAAGAATTTCTTCTCTTCTGCTGTAAGTGAGTGAGTTCTGCTAATGATATTATATAAGTGTCTCAACCCCTTTGCTTGATGATCATTTTGCCTTTCAATTTGACTGAGACGATGTTCAGTGGATAAGTGATTCTCATTTATGTTATTCTGAAGATCTTCAATCTGATTCGACATAGAAGATATAATGAGATCTTGAGCCACTGTGACATCCCCAGAGTCTTCGATTGCTTGTTGTTGAGAGAGTAAGTGCACTGATATTGTTGTTGAAGATAGTTCTCACGTTATCCATGTCAAACCTTAAGTTTTTATTGTCTTCTTCTGCTTGAGCAAGACTTTCTTTCATTTGATCGAGTTGTGCCATGAGAGATAAAGTGTATGTGTCATTGTGTGCTCTCACCTCAATCGCTCTATGAGTATCACTCACCTCACGTGCTAGTGTTTCACTCAGATTTGAGGTAATTCTCACATCACTCCTCTCATATTCCTGAGTTGCATCCATTGTACCTGCAATAGAAATCACCCTAGCCTCCTCTTGGAAGGTCAGTGGTGGTGCAATGGGAGTTCGCAAATCCCGATCAACCTGTGAGGGTTCTTCTGCCGTAACAATGGCAGGCACTGTAACTTGCTCTTCTTGCATAACAATGTTTTCAGCTTCATGTAAGAAAATATCTTCCCCCATTGTGAGTAACAGGGGTGAGCTTGAAGGAATGAATGGTTTTATGATTGCCTTTGACATGGTTTTACCTTTCTTTTGTAAAGGCAAATCTGTTTCACTCAAGACATCACTACTAGGGTTAGCTCTTTTAAATGACAATTTCTTTCTGCGATAGTGTTTGGAGAATTTAGGATCAGTGTTTGGTGCATTGACCTGGGATAAGGGTTGTGGTTCTACAGCCCCTTGGTCACTTCTCACAATTATTTGACTATCAGAAAGATATTGAGATTGCAAAGTAGTTGAGTCAAATACCTGATCATTGACATGTACATCATCTTCATTCTGAGTGGGTTGATCCACTGGAAGTTGATGTTCAAGAGCAATTAAGGGTTCAGGATCAAGTTGAGGTTCTGGAACTTGTTCTGCTTCAGGTTGTGGAGCATGTTCAATTAAAGGTATCTCAGCAGCTGGCTGTGGCATAACATTTGGTAAATTTATGAACGTGGACATATATGGTGTTATGACCACTGGAACATGCAACAAAACCTTAGAAGTATCCAACCTAGTGTAGAACTTCTTGTTTGGTTTACCAGACCATTGAATCCGATCATTTGGAAAAGGAGCAGGTTGATCCTTAGGCATAAGATGATTAAAAATTAATGTCAAAAATCGAGGATAATGACACTTAACCATTTTACCTTTCCCAAAGTTCTTTCTAGCCTTCTTCACACGATTTAACAAAATAGGCCATATCAAGCTGCCAAAGTTGATCCTTCTATTGTGAGCAATTGAGAAACCAGTTGACTTTAACATACCTGTGATGACAGTATTGTTACTCTTGGTAGAATTAGCAAACACCTTTGCTATGATCTCGAAGAAAATATTCCATTCTTGAACAAGATTGCTTTTGAGTGGACGTTTAAGATCCAGTTGACCTTGATAGTTCAGATTTGTACAGAATTGAGCCAACTCATCATTTGATGGCGCTTCAGCAAATTGTTCAGTAGGAAGTCTCAGAGCAGCATTGAAGACAGATTCATCCACTGTATATGTTTTATCATTAAAGTTGAAGGAAAACGATCTTTCATCTGAGACAACTGTAGTACACATTAGTTTAAGTGGACCAAATTTCATGGGAACATTTGCAGTTATAGGATGGCTATAGAAATTTTGTTCGTTTAGGAATTTTATACAGGGTTTGAACCGATCCACCGAGCAATCCTCGGGATTAAAATATCCAATATAATTGTGATTAACAAGCTCAAAATTATTATAAGCACCAGCCATTCCAAATCAAGGATTAAAATTAAGAAATCTGCAAAATTCAACAATTAACCCAATTAAATCACAAAATTCGAATTAATAAATACTTAAAAATTTGAAAAATCAAAATCTTCACCAAAAATTCTGAAAATTTGAGGCAAAGATCTTGATAACAGTACAAACACACACATATTTTTAGTTTTTGAAAAATCACCACCAATCTCTTTGAAATTTAGATCGAAAATTCGAAATTTTTTAACCAAAATCATCAAAACTCATCTAAATCTTACATTTAAACCGTTGTTTTGATGAAAATCGACTGGGTAATTCAGTTTTGTTCTTAGAATCGAGATTACAATGTGATTTTAGACCGAATTTGAGCAGCAATTCGGCTTAGATGCGTGTATATGTATGTATGTATCACACGAGTAAATTAGGTGACTTAACACGCTAATATGACTTAACACAATGATATAACTACTGAATATAACAATCTGTTTATATATAAAACAACTAGATATGACTATTGGGTGATAGTCATACCGATAGTTATATTACGTTTAAACGTAATATAACTATCCTAATTTAGACAGTTATATAATAAATAAGCCTAAATATAACTATTGAAAAACAAAGGATATGACAATCGAATCAATAGTTATACCGATAGTCATATTTCGAGTAAAACACACAATATAACTATTAATTAATAACAGTTATATTTACAGAAAACAAAATTATAACTATCTTATTACTAAGTTATATTATACTAATTTTAACTAATATAACTATGACAAATTCGAATATAACAATCAGATGGATTGTTATACCGATAGTTATATTTCAACAAAATGGCTAATATAACTATTCTAAAAATCGAATATTAACAGAATTTTAATAAGTAATAAATTCTAATAATAAAACAACTTAATTATTAACTGATATATTACAAATAATACATTAATTTACACTAGCATTAATAGACATAATAAAAATTATTAAAACGATCATAGGTAGTCCTTTTTACGAAATCAAACATTAATAACAAAAGGACAAACACTACAAATCAAATAAAATAAAATAAAATATCATACTAAATATTTACATAATTATTTTTGATGAATTAATAAATCTATAAATTTTCTAATAAAATAATTTCCATATAGAAAATTATTCAAAAAGAAAATATAATTTATTTAAACAACAAAATTAATTAAACTGAATTTAAAATAATAACATTTTCAAGAAAAATAGATTTCTCATAAATTACAGCTTGTAAAATTCGAGAAAAATATTTTTAAAGAAAATGAATTAATCTAAAAACACAAGAAGTAATTAAAAATATATAGAGAAGATAATAACAATGATTTAAGAAGAAACAAGCAAAAGTACAAGTTGATAAAATAATTATACAAGTGATTTTAATAACAAATATTAACACATCAATCACTTGTAAATTATTAAAGATCAAACCTCAGATATTAACCAGTTTAATTACTAGGACTATTTAACATACCCAATTCACCAACAATTCTGGTAAATGTGGATTCGTCAAGAGACTTAGTAAAAATATCTGCTGTTTGTTCTTCCGTAGGTACAAAAAAATAACTCCACGGTACCATTCATGACATGCTCTCGAATAAAATGATACCTGATGTCAATATGCTTTGTCCTTTTGTGCTGCACAAGATTGTTAGAGATTGCTATGACACTTGTATTGTCACATAAAATTGGAATTTTATCAAGTACAAAGCCATAGTCTCTCAGCTGATTCCTGATCCACAAAATCTGTGCGCAACAGCTTCCAGCAGCTATATATTCAGCTTCAGTTGTTGAGTTGGAAACTGTTTGTTGTTTCTTGCTGTACCAGGAAACCAGTCTACCACCTAGGAATTGACAACTCCCAGATGTGCTTTTTCTATCCACAACACTTCCTGCATAGTCTGAATCTGTATATCCAACAAGATTAAAACCAGAATCTTTAGGGTACCAGATGCCTAAGTTAGGCGTACCCTTAAGATATCTCAGAATTCGTTTAACAGCAATGAGATGAACATCTCTAGGATCCGATTGGAACCTTGCACACAAACACGTAGCATGCATAATATCATGTCTACTCGCAGTAAGGTAAAGTAATGAGCCTATCATACCTCTGTAGCTTGTGATATCTACCTTGGCAGAATTTTCACATGCTCCAAATTTGACAACAGTAGATGATGGTGTTCTTGCTGAAGATGAGTCCTCCATTTGATACTTCTTGAGAAGCTCTTTGACATACTTGGATTGACAGATAAATATTCCATCTGTCCTTTGATTTATTTGCAATCCAAGAAAGAACTTCAACTCACCCATCATGCTCATTTCAAATTTACCCTGCATTAATTTCGCAAATTTCTTGCACAAAAGATCATTAGTAGACCCGAATATTATATCGTCCACATAGACTTGGACTATAATTGTATCATTCTTATGTTTCTTTGTGAAGAGAGTTTTGTCTATGACACCTCTAACAAAATCATTTTCAAGTAAAAATTCAGAGAGAGTGTCATACCATTTCCTTGGTGCTTGCTTAAGACCATAGACAGCCTTGAAAAGGAAGTAGACATAGTCAATTAAGTCTGGATCTTCAAAACCAGGGGGCTGTTCTACATAAACCTCTTCATCTAGCTTGCCATTCAAGAAAGCACTCTTGACATCCATTTGATAAACTTTAAAGTTTGAAAATGTTGTGAATGCCAAGAATATTCTTATGGCCTCAAGTCTAGCCACTGGAGCATAGGTCTCATCATAATCAATGCCTTCAGATTGGGAGTAACCCTTTGCTACCAGTCTTGCTTTATTTCTCGTCACTGTGCCATCTTCATCAAGTTTGTTTCTGAATACCCACCTTGTGCCAACTACTGGTCTGTCTGTAGGTCTGGGTACCAGCTTCCAAACTTCTTGTTGTTTAAATTGATTGAGTTCATCTTGCATAGCAATCACCCAATCAGGATCAGAAAGAGCTTCTTCAGTTTTCTTAGGTTCCATTTCAGACAGAAACCCTGAATAATTGCATTGATTCTGAAAAGCTCTTCTAGTCTTTACACCAACAACTGGATCACCAATGATTAACTCAAAAGGATGAGCTCTATTCCACACAGTCTGTCTGGGAAGATTAGATCTTGATGATTCGCCTTGATCTTCATTGAGATGTTGTGTGTGACCAGTTGACCCTTCATTTTCTCCCCCTGAGTTGTTTCCAGGTTGACTAGATGATGATTGTTTAGAAGAGTCAGGGAAATTTTGACTACTATCATTGTTTTCATCACCATTACCCTGATCATCATTGTTGTCATTAGCATCAGCAAAAATCTCAGGTGCATTGTCATCATCTGAATCTGTATCTGTCATGTCATCGAAAGATAGCTTCTCAGATGGATTCTCAGTTTGGATACTAGGGAGTTTAGTGTCATCAAATGTTACATTGACACTATCCACCATCTTCTGTTCATCAATCATATACACCATGTATGCTCTCATTGAATAACCAATAAAAATTGCTTCAAATGCTTTGGTATCGAATTTACCACCTTGATCATCACCTTCTTTAAGCACAAAGCACTTTGCCCCAAATACATGAAAGTATTTGAGTGATGGTTTCTTATCAGCCATAATTTCATAGGGTGTCTTCATTTGATCTTTATTGATTAGAGTTCGATTCTGGGTATAGCACGCAGTATTGATAGCTTCAGGCCAAAAGTACAATGGAAGCCTTGATTCACTTAACATAGTACGTGCAGCTTCAATCAAGGTTCTATTCTTTCTTTCCACTACCCCATTTTGCTGAGGAGTTCTTGGAGCTGAGTATTGTCTGGTTATACCCTTCTCAGTACAGAAGTCATTTAAAACTGCATTTTTGAATTCAGTTCCATTGTCTGATCTTATAGCTCTCACTGGATACGTAGAATCTCGCTCAATTAATTTAATGTGATCAATCACCAATTGTGGAGTCTCATCTTTAGAATTCAAAAACAGGACCCATGTGTATTTTGAAAAATCATCAACAATCACTAGAGCATATCTCTTCCTTGACATAGATATCACATTAACTGGACCAAAAAAATCCATATGAAGTAATTGTAATGGTTCAGTTATTGAAGATGTGTCAGTGCTCCTGTGACTTGCCCTTTTTAGCTTGCCTTTTTGACATGCATCACAAAGTCCTTCTTGAGTGAATTCCATTGAAGGCAAACCTCTCACCAACTTTCTTTTAACCAGAGAATTCATTGTCTTAAAATTAAGATGAGAAAGTTTCTTGTGCCATAGCCAACTCTCATCATTAGATGCTTTAGTGTAGAAGCAAGTGATTTCTTCAGTGCTTCCTGAGTTCATATTGGCTGCGTACAGATTGCCTTTTCTAACTCCTGTCAGTTGTGGCTTTTCATGTCTCTTGTGTGAAATTATACAATTCTTCTTGTTGAAATGAACTTCATAACCTTTGTCACAGAATTGACTGACACTGAGCAAATTGTGCCCAAGTCCTTTCACAAAAGAGACTTCATCAATGATAACATTTCCAGCTTCAAGTCTGCCATATCCATCAGTTCTACCTTTGCTGTTATCTCCAAAGGTAACTACTGGGCCGGCCTTCTCCACCACATTTGTCAGCAGGGTTCTATCACCAGTCATATGCCTCGAACATCCACTGTCCAAGATCCAGGTCACTCGTTCAACCTGCTCAACACCCTGCAATGACAAACGGATTAAACCTTCTTCGGAACCCAAATTTGATTGGGTCTAGAATACTTAAAGAATTGGCCTTTGTCAGGCAAAACAACATTCTTTACTTTAACAACAGCTTTACCATTATTCAACAAACATTTCCCTTTATAAACAGATTTGACAAACTTCTGTTTTATTCTAGGTATCCACGTTTCTTTAGCAGCAATAACACTTGTTTCATTGACTGGACATTTGACCTTGTAAATAGCCTTAGTAGAACTTTGTTTAGGCTTAGGTACAAATGTATCTCTCCTTACATAAGGAGGACTAGCAGTCATTGATCTGACATTTTTGTTTCTGTTCATATGTTGTCTAGGGGCAGTCTTATCAACACATGCATGCTTACCAGAAAAGTAAGCAGACATGTATTAAAAGCACAAGACATACAATTGACAACACCACATGCTTTATGAGAAGAATCAATAATAGGCATAGCATGCATGTCAGACTTGTTATTGTTCTTTTTCAACTTGTTGTCACTTTACCCAATTTGAGAAGAACTAGTTAACTCAACAACCTTAACTTGTTCCTTAGCAGATTTGTCATTATCAAGGACTATGCCATTAGCACTGTCCTCATTTTTCATTTCTTCCTGAATGACAATAGAAAGCATATTGGGTGGTTCAGCAACAGATTTTTTAAACATTGGTTTTTCAACATTCTTTAGAATGTGTGGTATACCTCTTTCATTAGCTGAAATAGGATTAGGAGAATGATTACTCAAAGAACCAACAACTTGATTGTAATCAAATCCTATTCGGGTTAAATCTCAAAGTGCTCACTGAAGTGGAGCGCTAGTATCAAATTGCTCACCCTAGTTATCGGCATCTCATTTGAATCATTAAATTCATAATAAATATCAAATGAATACCTTTAAAATATACTCAAAAAATAAAAATAATTTTTCATTGATTTCTACACATTTTTCTTGAATGGTTCCATAACCAAACGAAAGGTTAATAATTCTAGTATTTTTGATAATATATTTAGAATTTAAAAAGTTTATTTACTATTTATTTTTAATTAAAACAAGGAAAATGACAATAAAATTAAAAATAAATAGTAATTGAATTTTTAAAAATTTAAATATATTATCAGAAATACTAGAATTATTAACCTTTCGTTTGGTTATGGAAGCATTCAAGAAAAATATGTAGAAATCAATGAAAAATTATTTTTATTTTTCGAGTATATTTTAAAGGTGTCCATTTGATATTTATTATGACTTTAATGATTCAAATGAGATGCCGATAACTAGAGTGGGCAATTTGATACCAGCCCTCCACTTCAATGAGCACTTTGAGATTTAACCCAAAATCCTATTCCTACAGTTCGTTCTACTGCTTGTTTGTTGAAGAACTCTTTAGAAACTTTAACAGTATTATAACAAGCTCTAATCTGTGTTTCAAGTTCTTTAATCCTGATGTCTTGATCAGCAATCCTATCAACTTGTTTTACCATGTATTCTCCTAATGACTTATCTCTGTAATTAAGTCGAGCTATTTCTTCTATATTCTTATCTTGATTAATCTACACCTTTTTTAAATCTAACACTTCATTTTCAAGGTTAGTGTTAACAAGACTTATTCTCTCGTACCCTTTTTGTGCATTATTCAAGCAGTTACGTAAACTATGAATTAACTCAGCATCAGTAAGAGTTACCGGTGTGGTGTAATAGGTTGATGATTCAGCATTTGCCACTAGTGCAAAGTTTCCATATTCTTCATCTTCACTATCTGTGTCATCCCAGCTTTTACCGCTCTTCCAGTCTTCTTCTTTTCAGAAGCATAATCTTTCTTCTGTGCTTGCTTGGGTTTCTGACACTCAGTAGCAAAGTGTCCCAACTCATTACAGTTGAAGCAACGAATCTTGCTTCTGTCAACAGTTCCAGTTTTGTAACTGATAAGTGCATATTTTTGCATATTTTTATTGCCTATTTATTGCTTGAATTCATATTTTAATAAATTATTTTGTTTTATTTCAGGAAATTCAAGAAAAAATGAAGAAATTGCAAAATAAATAAAATAAAGGTCAAGGAAGAGAAAAAGAAGAAGAAGAAGGACCAAAACAAGAGGAAAATGAAAAGCTAGGGGTGGTGGTGCATTTTGTTATCAAAGAAAATGGATGGCCAAGATTTAGCCAACACTAAACCAAATCAATGGCTAGGATTTACCCACACCTACCTAAAACCCTAAAATTTTCCTATAAATAGGCTTCATTTCTTCACTTGTAAACACACAATTACCTTATATCTTAGAATTAGGTTTTAGTAGTTCACTCCCAAATTATAGTTCTAATTTTTTTCCTTGTAAACACTTTTTATTTGTATGCAATTTCAAGTTTCATTTAATTTCTTGCACTTCTCTTTCATTTCTCTCCTTGCTCTTTATTTCGTTATTTTCGTAAATTCTCGGGTGGATAAAGTAGCAACGCTAACCACACGGGATTGAAAGTATCGATTTAAAAATTTTGTTTTCGTAATTTTAATTTTCGTTTTAATATTAGTTATGCCCCTTTAAATCTCCATTTTATTGTGGGCATTTTTATTCCAAATCATATTGTAGTAAAATTTTAATTTTGTAGTTAAGTTCTTTATTTTCATATTTAATTTTTAACCAAAAAAGAAAAAAAAATCTTAAAAATATTAGGTTTTAATTTTCAGTACGTAATTTAACTGCTTTTAGTGTGTTAATTCGAAGCTTAATTTTGTTTCCCCTGTTTTTAGTCTTATTCGAACAAACCCAGTTTGTTTCTTCCCCTTTTATTTTCTTCCTTTTCTCTTTCTTATACAACCTTCCCCTGTTTTGATTCGTATACCCCGATTTTTTTTTTTCCTCTGTATCTTTTCTCCTCCTTCGAACAATCCACAAACACCTCAACATCTCTCTCTCTCGCCTTACTACAATCTACCTTCTCCCCTGTCTCTTTCTCTATTCTCACTAAATCTCTAAACACCAACCCCTTTTTTCTTCCTTAATTTCTGTTCCCACAATCTAATTTGCTGTTTTGTTCGAATAAAGTTTCGATTTATGTGATGGTTTCCGAGTCTATGGTTTGTATTCGTTGAATAGTTTGTTACTAAGTCCGAGTTTCGGTTGTTGAATCTTGGTGTTGCATTCGTTTTCTTAATTTGGTTAGTCGATTCATAGCTGTCGAGTCATGTAATTGGCGAGTTGTTGATATTGTCTTGTATCATCTCGTGTTGGTTGTGCTAATTTTCAATCGAGTTTTGCTGCCGAGTGCTGGCTGGTTGCTGTCCATTACTGTTTTCTTTCTTCTTTTTTTCGTTGTATTTGATTCATGTTCGAAGGTTGTCAAGATTATGTAGCTTATGTTTAAGCGATTTCGTTCGAAGTTTCTGTGAGTTATTGATTATGTATTTCGATGAGTTGAGCTGATTTCGTGTAAGTTGTTTGAATTTCTAAAGCCGAGTATTGTTGCGGGGTTGTTTGAAGTTCGAGTTTCACTTGTACAGAATTATTGAAGTCTGAGTTCGCGAATCTGTCGAGTTCCATAGCTGTGTTCGTTCGTTTTCGTGTTCGTTGGTTCAATATTCACTGAGTCATTTTCCGAGTTGCCGTTTATAAATTTTAATTCTGCATCTTTCTTCGATCAATTTTAATTCTGCGATTTATGATACGCTGAGTTGTTTCGGTTTCGTTTGTGCTAAAAATTGTGTTAAGTCTTGCGAGTTGAATGCTGTCAAGTGAGTTATGTTTCTTTAGAGTTTGTTTTACTCGAGTTTACTAGGTTACTGTGAATATTTTGCTGAGTTTTAATTTGCATTTTCTGCGTATAAGTTGAATCATTTCCTGAGACGTGCGATTTTACTGAGTTAAGAATGGGGGAATCGTTATCTGTTGTTCTGCTATTGTTGTTGGTTTTGTTCGGTTTTTCCAAGTCGAATAGTAACAATGTCAAGCTGTGTAATCAAGTTTTCGTGGAATTGTTTTCCGGATCGTATTAAATTTTGAGATTGTTTATTTTGGCTAGTTAAAATTGCAAATAAGTTAAACCAAATTTTTTTAAAATTTTCAGTAAATAATAATAATTATTATTTTTTTTTTTTAGTGTAAAACCGAATTTTCCAAAATCCAATTTTTAGAATAATTTAATTTTTGTTCTTTTCATTTTTTATTAGTTAGTTTAAAATATAATAAATTTAGTTTTCTTTTAAAAAAAATAGATTTAGGAATTAATTAGCAAAATGAAAATCCAAAACACAAAATTGTTCTAATTCGATTAAATTAAGAGTTAAGGATAGCGAAATAAATATTATTCCCTGTGGATCGAATCATAAATACTAAAACGAGATCGTGCGCTTGCGATAATTAAATGTCATGTTTTTAGCACATCAAGTTTTTGGCGCCGCTGCCGGGGACTAATTATTTTTCACGCCTTAATATTTAATTTTTCGGATTAGTTTTTGCCTTAATTTTTTTTTATTTCATTTTTTTAGGAAAGTGTGAAATTTCGGGACTCTTCTCTCGGAGCGTGGAAAAATTGGAATTTCTGGAAGTGTGCTTCGGTAACCCGTATTTTTCTCTTTTCATCCTTTTTATTTTTAGAAAATCACAAAAAAAAATAAAAAAATCGAAAATCACAAAAAATTTGAAAATTGAAAAAAAAAAAATTATTTGTAAATACATACTTGTTGCATCATGCATTTAATCACTTAGGGCACATCATCTAGATTTTTTATTTTTTATTATTTTTTTTTTGTTTTTAATTTTTCGTACCTATAATTGTGGTGATCGCTGGAGGACCCCAAGGTACGTTAAATTCTTTCGTTTCTTTAGTTAGAACACGTAGTTTAAAGCATCCATAAATGTTTATAGTTTTTTATACCTCTTTGTTTGTTGAATCATTTTGTAAATAAACTTTAAGGGCAAAACCTCTCAAAAGATAAGGGAAGAGATTTCATCACTCTTTCCTTAGCCCAAAAACAATTTAATTCCTCATTTTGCATACCTTGCCCTTAATAAAATTAATTAGACGTTTGCCCCTAGGAATCTCGCGCTCAATTAGGAAGGTGCTTAAGAAACGAAGTAATCTTTAATTATTCTTACTTTTTGGTGTCTAGGAAAGCGAAAGCTGACCTGGCCAATTAAGGTTTGGTGTCTAGGTTAGTGTATAGCCTCTTGGCAATGCTTGCACCTACCTGGCCAAGCCGGTTCGAATAATTATTGATTTACCTAGTTTTTGGTAGCCCTTACAGTTAGGAGCAAGGTCTAGTTATTTTATTAGGGCACCCTAGGTTTAGAATTTTTTTTTTAATTTTACACCCCTTTCTTTTTGTGTGTTTATTTTATCGCACTTATTTGCTACGTGTTCCCTTACATGGTTTATGCGAACTATTTGGATTAGGGATAATTCTTCTAGACTAGTGAGATCGTTTGAGAGTTCTTCCTCTTCTGATTCCGAGTCGTTAGATAATTCCGAACCGATAGTAAACATGGCCTTGTCTCTTAAGGACCGTTGCTACCCCACCCGTTCCGCTCAACCTTCGTGCATCACTCTTCCTCCCGTAAATGGTAATAATTTCGAGATCAAAGCTCACCATATTAACATGTTACCTAAGTTTACCGGGAGTGATGGTGAGGATCCGTATATTTTCCTTCATGAATTCGAGGAGGTTTGTGCTCTACAAAAACTCCAACAATTGACCGAAGACTCCATTAGGCTTAGACTTATCAACTTCGCCTTAAAAGAAATGCCAAAAAATGGTTGTATAATCTACCCGTTAATTCTATTTCAACGTGGGAGGGATTTGTGATAATTTTTCTTAAAAAATATTTTCCAAACCATAAGACTACAAGGATTATAAACGAAATAAATCAATTTCATCAAAAGGAAAATGAGTCTTTTTGGAAATACTTTGATCGTTTTAAAAATCTCTTATCACAATGCCCCCACCACGGAATAGAAAAATGGAGGCTTTACAAGATTGTTTACGAGGCCTTAGATAGTCCAACAACCGCGTTGTTAGAGTCTATGTGCCAAGGAAAATTTATGGAGAAAAATGAAGACGAAGGGTGGGAGTTTTTCGAGGAATTAGCCGAGAAGACTATGTTGTGGGAGTCTACTAGGGAACCTCACAAGTCCAACGAGTCATCTAGTTCTTCTAGGGGTCTACATTCAATTGGAAACAATATTGCAACCGATGCCAAGCTAGCCACCCTTACTAGGAGACTCGAAGCTCTAGAAACTCATAGTAGTCCCCCACCCATGTCTATGCACCCAAATTTTAATTCTTCGAACTTTGAGTCTCAACCTTGTCCCGATTTTGAGCAAGTGAACGCAATGTTCCAACCGAGACCTCGGAATGACCCGTTCGCACCAACTTATAATCCCGGGTGGAAGAACCACCCTAATTTCTCTTGGAACCAAGGCCAAAAGTTCCAATCTCCACCATCTTTTCAAAAGCCAAACTATCCAAACCAAGTTCCTTTCTCAAACACGACTCAAAATCACATTCCTTATCAAAATCAAGCACCCACCCACCCACCCGGATTTCATGAGTCGGATAAGAGAATTAACTCCTTGGAAAAGACTCTCGATGCGCTTCTAAAATCAACGACTAATTTGGC
This sequence comes from Saposhnikovia divaricata, assembly GCA_036435485.1. NCBI lineage: Eukaryota > Viridiplantae > Streptophyta > Magnoliopsida > Apiales > Apiaceae > Saposhnikovia > Saposhnikovia divaricata. Next base: position 55,550,111 of record CM071597.1, on the reverse strand, counting down.
TCAATCTCAACAGACCTTCATGCAAACCATGACTTAAGATAGGCAAATTTTAAATGCTAGTACTCAAGCCATATCGAAGTTAGAGGTTCAAGTGAGCCAATTAGCCAACGCCATTTGTGAACGAGAGAAGAACAAACTTCCAAGTCAAACCGAGGTAAACCCTAAATTTCCAATCAATCAAAGACCTCCTCAAAATGTGAACGCAGTCATTTCCTTAAGGTCCGGTACGAAAGTTGAAAATCATGTCGGTGACAAGTCTCCCGAAGGAGACGAATCGAATTCTGAACCAAACGCTAATCTTGAACCCGAGAGTTCTAAGGAACAAGGATCAACGAGTGGGACAAAACCCGTCCCCGAAGAACCTAATGAACGAGTCTTTAAGCCAAAAGCTCCTTACCCACAATGCCTCATCTCTAATAAGCAAACTGCTCAATTAGACAAGATCTAAGAGGTTTTTAAGCAAGTTAAAGTCAACATTCCTCTTTTAGACGCGATTCAACAAATTCCCTCTTATGCGAAGTGTCTAAAAGATTTGTGCACACATAAGCGAACCACCCAAGTCTCTAAGAAAGCCTTTTTGACCTCTCAAGTGAGCTCAATTCTTTCTAACCAGATTCCCATGAAATATAAGGACCCCGGTTGTCCCACAATTTCATGTGTCATAGGTAATTCTTTTGTGGACAAGGCGTTACTCGATTTAGGCGCCAGTGTGAACTTGCTTCCATTTTCTGTCTACCAAACCCTAGGGTTAGGAGAACTTCAAAAGACGAATGTTACCCTTCAATTAGCAGATAGATCAATCAAAATTCCTAAGGGAATCATCGAGGACGTGCTAATTAAAGTTGGAGATTTCGTCTTTCCTGTTGATTTTGTGGTACTAGAAACCGAACCGGTTAGGAATCCGACATACTAAATTCCCGTCATTTTAGGACGTCCGTTTCTAGCCACTTCGAATGCTTTGATTAATTGTAGGAATGGATTGATGAAACTAACGTTCGGGAACATGACCATTGACCTCAATATCTTTCATGTTGGGAAACAACCCGATGATTTTCATGATCAACCTATGGATGCTAATTTAATTGATGAAATAGTTGATCAAAATTTCATGACCCCTAATGATGCTCTTGATTTTTGCTTTAACCACTTTGGTCAAAACTGGGATGTTTTCGAATATACAAATGAGGTCAACCAAATGTTAGAATCCACCATTCCTACAAATAATCGAGATGATGAATCGTCTCCCCTGTCTCTTCTCAAAACTAGTGAACCCGTTGAGTCAACGCCGCCCGATTTAGAACTCAAACCTCTTCCTGACACTCTTAAGTACGCCTTTTTAGGTCCTAACGAGTCTCTTCCCGTTATTATCGCCTCTGATTTGACCGATTCACAAGAGGATGAGCTTGTTAGGGTACTTAGAGAACATAAGGAGGCCATAGGTTGGAGTATCTCTGATATTAAAGGAATTAGTCCGGCCATTGTCCAACATCGAATTCACCTAGTTGATGATGCGAAACCCGTTCGAGATCCTCAACGGCGTTTGAACCCCACCATGATGGAAGTCGTTCGCAAAGAAATTCTTAAGTGTCTCGATAATGGGATCATTTATCCCATTTCTGATAGCTCTTGGGTCAGCCCCATTCAAGTAGTTCCGAAGAAGTCTGGCATTACCGTTGTCACTAATGAGAATGATGAGCAAGTACCCACCCGTGTTCAGAATGGGTGGAGGGTGTGGATAGACTATAGGAAACTCAATTCTGCCACTAGAAAAGACCACTTTCCTTTGCCTTTTATCGATCAAATGTTGGAAAGGTTAGCCGGTCATTCGTTCTATTGTTTTCTAGATGGTTATTCTGGCTATTTTCAAATTCCCATTGCTCCCGAAGACCAAGAAAAGACCACTTTCACATGTCCCTTTGGAACCTTTGCCTATCGACGTTTAGCCTTTGGTCTAACCACTGCTCCAGCCACTTTCCAAAGATGTATGATGAGCATCTTTTCTGACATGGTAGGGGATTTTCTCGAGATCTTTATCGATGACTTTTCCATCTTTGGTTCGTCTTTTCACCAGTGCCTAAACCATCTTGATTTATTTTTAAAATGGTGTAAAGAAACCAACCTCGTTCTCAACTGGGAGAAATGTCATTTCATGGTTAAGGAGGGGATCGTGCTTGGTCCTAAAATTTCTGAAAAGGGGATAGAAGTCGATAAATCCAAAGTTGACCTCATTGCAAATCTACCCCCACCCAAGTCGGTCAAAGCCATTCGTTCATTCCTAGGCCATGCGGGTTTTTATAGGCGTTTCATTAAGGATTTTAGCAAGAAGGCTAGACCCTTAACCAATCTTCTCGGGAAGGATGTCAAATTCGATTTTAATAGCGATTGTTAACAATCTTTTGAGCATCTTAAGAAAGAATTGACTTCTGCCCCAATCATTCGATCTCCCGATTGGAATCTCCCCTTCGAGTTGATGTGTGACGCTTCTAATTATGCGGTAGGAGCCGTTTTAGGGCAACGAATCGATAAGATGCCCCATGTCATTTACTACGCTAGCAAGACTTTGAATGATTCCCAACTTAATTATTCTACCACCGAAAAAGAACTTCTAGCCGTAGTCTTTGCTCTCAACAAGTTTCGGTCCTATCTTATCGGTTCGAAAATCATTGTCTACACCGATCATGCCGCTCTTCGTTATCTATTCTCTAAGAAAGACTCTAAAGCCCGATTGATTAGGTGGATTCTCTTGCTCTAAGAGCTTGACCTAGAAATTAGGGATAAGAAGGGTTCTGAGAATGTTGTCGCCGATCATCTTTCCCGCTTGATAGTGGAGTCCACCATCGACTCTCCCGTAAACGAATCTTTTCCGGACGAGCAACTTCTGTCCATCTCTACTCCCCCTTGGTTCGCCGATATTGTAAATTATCTTGCAACCGGTGACATTCCCTCTCATTGGTCCTCTCAAGATAGATCGAAATTTTTCTCACAGGTCAAACACTTCTTTTGGGATGACCCGTATCTCTTTAAATACTGTCCCGATCAAATCATTCGAAGGTGCGTCCCAAATCATGAATTCAAGAATATCCTTTCTTTCTGCCATGACCAAGCCTGTGGAGGGCATTTTAGTGCTAAGAAAACAGCCGCTAAAATCCTCCAAAGCGGTTTTTATTGGCCCACTTTGTTCAAGGATGCTGCTGAATACTGTGCCGCGTGTAATAGGTGTCAACACTTAGGAAAGATCACTAGGATAAACATGATGCCAATGAACCCCATCTTAATCATTGATATTTTCGATGTATGGGGTATCGATTTTATGGGCCCCTTTCCTAGTTCCTTTGGCAACCTCTACATTCTGTTAGCGGCAGATTACGTGTCTAAGTGGGTGGAAGCCATTTCTACTAAGTCCAATGATAACAAGGTCGTTCTTAAATTCCTCAAAGAGAATATCTTTTCTCGTTTCGGTACACCTAGGGCTATCATTAGTGACCAAGGCAAGCACTTCAAGAATCGTCAATTTGAGTCTCTTTTGAAAAAGTACTCAATAACTCATCGGCTAGCCACCCCTTACCATCCTCAAACTAGTGGGCAAGTTGAAGTCTCGAATCGTCAAATTAAGCAAATTTTAGAAAAGACTGTCAACTCGAATAGGAAGGATTGGTCAACTAAGTTGATAGACGCCTTGTGGGCCTATCGGACCGCTTTTAAAACCATTTTAGGCATGTCCCCTTATCGGATTGTCTTTGGCAAGGCCTGTCACTTGCCCGTTGAGCTCGAACATAGGGCCATGTGGGCCATTCGAGAGTTAAATTTTGACTTACCGACCGCCGGTAGTCATAGGAAGTTGCAATTGTCTGAACTCGAGGAGTTGAGAAATGAAGCCTACGAGAATGCCAAAATCTATAAACAAAGAACTAAGCTTTTTCATGATAAATCTATTTTGAGAAAATCTTTTTCTCCTGGTCAAAAAGTTCTTTTGTACAATTCTAGGCTTCATTTGTTTCCCGGGAAATTGAGATCCCGGTGGGAAGGTCCTTATGTTGTTAGGGTCGTTTTTCCTCACGGTGCTGTTGAAATTGAAAATCCTAAAAATGGTGATATATTTAAAGTTAATGGACAAAGACTCAAACCATTTTTAGAGCTGCCAATTGATCCCGAGGAAGAGGTTATCTACCTCATCGACCCATGATTCAAGTAAGTAGTTGTAAACTCTCTTTCATCCTTATCAGGTATTTTCTCACCATTCTCCCTTGTCATTTATCCTGCATTTTGCATACATTGAGGACAATGCATGATTTAGGTATGGGGGAGGGTTTTAGTGTAAATACATAAAATTGAAAAATCCAAAAAAATTGAAATTTTTTAAAAAATCCAAAAATAGAGTTATTTTAGTGTAAATACATAAAATTGAAAAATCCAAAAAAATTGAAAATTTTTAAAAATCCAAAAATAGAGTTATTTTAGCTTAGTTATCCTTACCACTCTTTAAATTCTAGAACTAGTTGGTGTTGACTATTTTTCGAAAATTATATGTATAATGCCTTTAGATAATTTGAACGTAGTCAGGTAAGGTTTTCCTCATGAAACTTGTGTCGAACAAATTTTTGCTTAAAAGACCAAGACGGCACATTTGCACAAGACTTTTGATGGAAAAATTGTATAGGAATGTTATTCGATACCTGAGAGAGAACCCACATGTTAGAACAATGTCGAATCAAACCTTTGCGAAATTTGGTTCCTATAGTGTCAAAAAAAAAAGAGAAAGGAAAGAAAAAGAGTCAATAAATGTTTGTAACTGTTGAGTGCTAGTGTAATTCTGTAATAATAAATTCTTAGTAGGGAAATCGGCTAGGTTGGGCTCATTAATAACCCGAGTAAGTAAGTCCGAGGGGACTTTGTGCCTAGCAACCTAAGGTCCTTTGTGATCTGGGATTGTTGACCTAAAACTCGCTAAATGGGTATTGATGCAAAAGTCTTTTGGGACCTCAACCATTGCACAGTCGGTCTAACTACTAAGAACGTGAAGTTTGGCTAGAACCTTGTTTTGATAGAGATTGGGTCAGTTCAATATTGGTTGAAAAAGAGAAAATGTTCGTATGCAGTTAATCCATCAAAGGCCTTAAATTCACTACACACCTTGGGATTTTTTGTAAATTTTTAGTCTAATCATGTGGATTGTGGGAACCTATAACTTGGCTATCATTAGAATAATCTTTAAGGCATGTATTTTCCTACAAAATTGTTTTGTTGACACCAGTGAAAGCTAGAGTAAAAGAGGAAAGTTGGATACTTGCTGATTTATCTCAAAGATTTTATGGGTATATCTTCTGTAAACCCTTAGGAGACAACACTCCTCCTGTAGAGATCGTCTATAGGTTTAACGGGTTGGTAAACCTAAAATTACCCGTGATTCCTACGACAGTGAGTATAGGTTTTTCATTCTGCATTTTTCTTTATGTTTTACTCGAGGACGAGCAAAAGATAGGTATGGGGGCATTTGATAAGTGCATATTTTTGCATATTTTTATTGCCTATTTATTGCTTGAATTCATATTTTAATAAATTATTTTGTTTTATTTCAGGAAATTCAAGAAAAAATGAAGAAATTGCAAAATAAAGAAAATAAAGGTCAAGGAAGAGAAAAAGAAGAAGAAGAAGGACCAAAACAAGAGGAAAATGAAAAGCTAGGGGTGGTGGTGCATTTTGTTATCAAAGAAAATGGATGGCCAAGATTTATCCAACACTAAACCAAATCAATGGCTAGGATTTACCCACACCTACCTAAAACCCTAAAATTTTCCTATAAATAGGCTTCATTTCTTCACTTGTAAACACACACAATTACCTTATATCTTAGAATTAGGTTTTAGTAGTTCACTCCCAAATTATAGTTGTAATTTTTTTCCTTGTAAACACTTTTTATTTGTATGCAATTTCAAGTTTCATTTAATTTCTTGCACTTCTCTTTCATTTCTCTCCTTGCTCTTTATTTCGTTATTTTCTTAAATTCTCGGGTGGATAAAGTAGCAACGCTAACCACACGGGATTGAAAGTATCGATTTAAAAATTTTGTTTTCGTAATTTTAATTTTCGTTTTAATATTAGTTATGCCCCTTTAAATCTCCATTTTATTGTGGGCATTTTTATTCCAAATCATATTGTAGTAAAATTTTAATTTTGTAGTTAAGTTCTTTATTTTCATATTTAATTTTTAACCAAAAAAGAAAAAAAAAATCTTAAAAATATTAGGTTTTAATTTTCAGTACGTAATTTAACTGCTTTTAGTGTGTTAATTCGAAGCTTAATTTTGTTTCCCCTGTTTTTAGTCTTATTCGAACAAACCCAGTTTGTTTCTTCCCCTTTCATTTTCTTCCTTTTCTCTTTCTTATACAACCTTCCCATGTTTTGATTCGTATACCCCGATTTTTTTTTTCCTCTGTATCTTTTCTCCTCCTTCGAACAATCCACAAACACCTCAACATCTCTCTCTCTCGCCATACCACAATCTACCTTCTCCCCTGTCTCTTTCTCTATTCTCACTAAATCTCTAAACACCAACCCCTTTTTTCTTCCTTAATTTCTGTTCCCACAATCTAATTTGCTGTTTTGTTCGAATAAAGTTTCGATTTATGTGATGGTTTCCGAGTCTATGGTTTGTATTCGTTGAATAGTTTGTTACTAAGTCCGAGTTTCGGTTGTTGAATCTTGGTGTTGCATTCGTTTTCTTAATTTGGTTAGTCGATTCATAGCTGTCGAGTCATGTAATTGGCGAGTTGTTGATATTGTCTTGTATCATCTCGTGTTGGTTGTGCTAATTTTCAATAGAGTTTTGCTGCCGAGTGCTGGCTGGTTGCTGTCCATTACTTTTTTCTTTCTTCTTTTTTTTTTGTTGTATTTGATTCATGTTCGAAGGTTGTCAAGATTATGTAGCTTATGTTTAAGCGATTTCGTTCGAAGTTTCTGTGAGTTATTGATTATGTATTTCGATGAGTTGAGCTGATTTCGTGTAAGTTGTTTGAATTTCTAAAGCCGAGTATTGTTGCGGGGTTGTTTGAAGTTCGAGTTTCACTTGTACAGAATTATTGAAGTCTGAGTTCGCGAATCTGTCGAGTTCCATAGCTGTGTTCGTTCGTTTTCGTGTTCGTTGGTTCAATATTCACTGAGTCATTTTCCAAGTTGCCGTTTATAAATTTTAATTCTGCATCTTTCTTCGATCAATTTTAATTCTGTGATTTATGATACGCTGAGTTGTTTCGGTTTCGTTTGTGCTAAAAATTGTGTTAAGTCTTGCGAGTTGAATGCTGTCAAGTGAGTTATGTTTGTTTAGAGTTTGTTTTACTCGAGTTTACTGGGTTGCTGTGAATATTTTGCTGAGTTTTAATTTGCATTTTCTGCGTATAAGTTGAATCATTTCCTGAGACGTGCGATTTTACTGAGTTAAGAATGGGGGAATCGTTATCTGTTGTTCTGCTATTGTTGTTGGTTTTGTTCGGTTTTTCCAAGTCGAATAGTAACAATGTCAAGCTGTGTAATCAAGTTTTCGTGGAATTGTTTTCTGGATCGTATTAAATTTTGAGATTGTTTATTTTGGCTAGTTAAAATTGCAAATAAGTTAAACCAAATTTTTTTAAAATTTTCAGTAAATAATAATAATTATTTTTTTTTTTAGTGTAAAACCGAATTTTCCAAAATCCAATTTTTAGAATAATTTAATTTTTGTTCTTTTCATTTTTTATTAGTTAGTTTAAAATATAATAAATTTAGTTTTCTTTTTAAAAAAAATAGATTTAGGAATTAATTAGCAAAATGAAAATCCAAAACACAAAATTATTCTAATTCGATTAAATTAAGAGTTAAGGATCGCGAAATAAATATTATTCCCTGTGGATCGAATCATAAATACTAAAACGAGATCGTGTGCTTGCGATAATTAAATGTCATGTTTTTAGCACATCAGTAACCTCCCCTGTTACTAGAGGATGAAGAACCTCCTCTCTGAAATCTGTTATTTGACTTAAACCTGAACTTTGTATTTCTTCTGAATCTGAAGTTACTGAATTGTCTCACCATCATCGCCATAGATTCATCTTCCAATTGATCCAGCTCTTCAAGTGAGTAAAATTCTCCACCATCCTGAGTAGGTGGTGTTTGGCCATATTCCACTTCAGTTTGTTCCTTGTTGAAGCTGTTAGGTTGAACAACTTTAGCTTCCACTTCCTTAGGAACCTCAACCACTAGAGCTGTAGAAGAATTTGCCATTTTGCCTTTGCCATAGAATTCCTTTTGCTGTACTTGTTCTAATTCATATGTTTTCAGAACACCAAACAGCCTTTCAAGAGCAATCTTAGTTAAATCTCTAGATTCTCTTATGGCGGTGATTCTATGCTCTAAGTGAGTAGGCATAGTCAGTAAAAACTTCATGTTGATCTCCTTCTGAGTATATTGCTTGCCATGAACTTGCAAGTTGTTGATTATTTTGTTATACCTTTCGAACACTTCCTGAATGCCTTCATTAGGGCCAGCTCTAAAGTGTTCATATTCAGAGGTCAAAATTTGAAGTCTATTTTCCATGACTTCATCAGTCCCTTCATTAATGATCTCAATAGTTTCCCAGATGTGCTTAGCAGTTTTACAATTCCTTACATGGCTATACATTACAGCATCTAGGGAATCTAATAGAATGTGTCTCAAATTTTTATCCAATCCAGCTTCCTCTTTTTCTTCAGAAGTAAAGTTCTTAGGGTCCTTTGGATAGTATTTTGTAGGTATTGTTACAACTCCATTTGTAACTGTTTCAGTATCATGTTGGATAGGAATTACTGGTCCATTTTTCAAAACCCACAAAAATCTTGGATTTGCTACATCAAGAAATAACTCCATTTTGTTTTTCCACATGTCATAGTTATCTTTATTAAAGATAGGAATTTTAACATTGCCTTTGGCTGACATGATGAATTTTTAAGAGAGTTAAAATTCGAGCTTGATTTTTGATTGAGTAAAAATAGGATCTTGATTTGTGTATCAATCAATAGGCTCTGATACCAATTGTTAGGTCCGATAAGATTGTAGAAGGGGGGGTTGAATACAATCTATACCATTTTCTCGAAATTTATTCGTTAAACAATTTTCACTTAAACGAATATTTTGTGCGGAATAATATAACACAAATTTCAAGTTGAATATAACAATATATTAACTTGATGGGTGTTACAAAATCAGTCCAAACGATTATCAAGTAATTAATAACTAATTAGAAAATTCAACATGAACTTTGCTAATTTAGTTAATAAAAATCAAGATATCAATTTGTGAACTAGGAAACTTAATTCGCTAGTAGTGCAAGAATCACAAGTAAACAAGTTCCAATGGATAGAATATTACAACTGAGATGAACTTGAATTTACAGAATTTAATTTGTAAGTGTTCTTGAGCTTGAGAGAGAGATATATGAGCTGCTGTGTGTAATATTTCTGTATTGCTCGACTGCCTCATCTCTTCTGCATTCTGCTTCTTTATATAACACAGCCATAGTCATATTACTTTGTTTTAACTGATATAACAATCAGTTAACATTAATATGACAATCGGTATGACTATCAATTGAATGTAATATGACTGTCCAGTTTAAATATAACTTTCGGTATAACTATCCAGTTCAATATAACATCCGGTATTACTATCAATTGATAGTAATATGACTATCCAATTGAACTGCATATGACTATCTCCTATTTGAACTGTATATGACTATCGGTATAACTATCAATTGATAGTTATATCATCTTATTTTTCAGTTTATAATTAATTAAATGATTTATAAAAATCATTTAACTAATTATTTCTTTTTCATATTAATTCTTATTTAATTAATCTAATAATCACTTTAACAAATATATTAATTCTGATAGAATTTATTTATTTATTAACTTAATTACTTGATTTAATTAATTAAAGTAGAATTAATATAAATTCTTTAATAGTCAATACTTCACTGCGAACCACATAATTATGATAAGGAACATACACTGGAACGATGTTGACGCTCGATGTACTGTCTGGTTCATGAACGACTAACTCCAATCTCAGTTCTTCATCGTGACTTTAACACTGTGGTTTTTTTATACTCTTCACTCTCATCAATCATTCGGTACTGAAATTGTTTCTTATCACTTATAGAAATCTCTGTCTTTTAAATGAATCCATTTGTTTCAATGCTACCTTGAGGCCTGATCAGATATCTGAATCTTCTTCCAGTGTAAAACATCAAAACTATAGATTGACTTGTTGATTTTTCTTCTGACGGTTATCATCTTTTGAGATTCCTGTGACAGTTGATATTATTTACTTATTACAATCTAGTTTAATTGGATTAGGATCCTCGAACTACAAATAGGCCGAGTCATATGCCTTTCACTTCGTACTAAAGATTGTGCTTTTAATGAGTTTGAGAAGCTGATTAAATTACTTGAGAACAAGTTGAATACAAGACTTGTAGGTATAAGAAGTTATAGAGGAGGTGAATTTCTCCATAAAGACTTCATTGCTTATTGTGAAGAAAGAGGAATTACACATGAATTTTCTGCTCCAAGGACTCCATAACAAAATGGAGTGGTAGAAAGGAAGAACAGGTCAATATAAGAAACAGCAAGGACTCTATTGCAAGAAAGCAAGCTGCCTAGAAGCTTTTGGGCAAAAGCGGTGAATACATCATGCTATGTATTGAACAGATTTATAATCAAGCCTATTTTGAACAAAACTCCTTATGAATTGTTGAGGAAAAAGAAGCCAAACATCAGTTACTTCAAAATCTTTGGCTCAAAGTGTTTTGTGCTCAAGACAATTGGTAATGATGGTAAATTCGATGCAAAATCCTATGAAGCTATTTTTCTTGGCTATTCTTTAATTAGTAGAGCATATAGAGTCTATAACTTAGATAAACGTATAGTTGAAGAATCTATTGATGTTACTTTTCAAGAACCTAACAATGATCTGCCAAGAGATGAGGAAGAATTTGTAGGTGAAGTTGATAACTTACAACCTCAAGTTACTGGATCAAATCAACAATCCAACAACTCTACTGAAACTGGAAGTCAGCAAGCCAACAACACTACGGAGACGAAATCAGTAAGCCGGAATTTCAAATCAGCAAGCTGAAATGACCAATCCAGTAGATGATACAGTAAACAAAATGGCTAGAATGACTTTGGAAGGTCCTAGAGGTTCTAGATCAACTCAGAAACAACCTCTCTATGATGGAGAAGATTGTGCACCATCGGCAAAAATGAGGAAAACTTCACATGAAGAAATTGCTCAACACTCTCTACCAAAGGCTACAAGGACAGTAAAGAACCATCCTCCAGAACTTGTTATTGGAAATATCTCAGATGGAATCACAACAAGGAGAGGAAAGGCAAATTTTTTTGCTTATGCTGCCTTTATAGCTAAAGAAGAACCAAAAAATGTCAAGGAAGCATTAGAAGATGAAAATTGGATCATGGCATGCAAGAAGAACTCAACTAATTCGAGAGGTATGATGTTTGGGAACTTGTAAAGCCACCAGAAGATGCTTCTATCATAGGAACCAAATGGGTGTTCAAGAACAAAGTGGATGCGTTTGGAACCGTAACTCAAAACAAGGTAAGACTTGTGGCTCAAGGCTATATTAACAAGAATGAATTGATTTTGATCAAACATATGCTCCTGTTGCTCGTTTGGAATCAATCAGAATGCTTCTTGCTTATGCATGCTACAAGAAATTCAAGTTATATCAAATGGACGTAAAAAGTGCTTTTCTAAATGGCGTGCTGAATGAGGAAGTCTATGTCAAACAGCCTCCTGGATTCGAACATGAGAAGTTTCATGACTATGTTTACAAGCTCAAGAAGGCATTGTATGGTTTAAGGCAGGCCCCTAGAGCGTGGTATGAAAGACTTAGTAAGTTCTTCTCAAAAATGGATTCATTCGAGGTAACATCAATCCCACATTATTTACAAAGCAAAATGGTAAATATATTCTTGTTGTACAAATATATGTGGATGATATTATATTTGGATCTACAAATGAATCTATGTGTGAGTGGTTTTCTAAGTGCATGCACAATGAATTGGACATGAGCATGATGGGGGAACTAAATTATTTCTTGGGTCTCCAAATCAAGCAAACCAATGATGGTATTTTTGTGCATCAATCCAAGTATACAAAGAATCTGCTCAAAAGATTTGGTTATGAGGATGTAAAAGCGAAAACAACTCCTATGACTCAAAACAGCAAGCTGACTGCAGACGAAAATGGTAAGGATGTGGATGACAAAAGGTATAGAGGTATGATTGGAAGTTTACTATATTTAACTGCCTCAAGACCTGATAGCATGTATAGTGTCTGTGTTTGTGCAAGGTTTCAATCCAACCCTAAAGAGTCTCACTTAAATGCGGTTAAAAGAATATTTAGATACTTAAGTGGTACTATCAATCTTGGTTTGTTCTACCCTATCACAAATACTTTTGATCTTGTTGGGTATAGTGATGCATATTATGCAGGGTCTCAAACTGATAGAAAGAGTACAAGTGGTGTTTGTGCATTCCTTGGACAAAGCTTGGTTTCATGGCAATGCAAAAAGCAAGCTTCTGTTGCTTTATCCACGGCCGAAGGAGAGTATCTAGCAGATGATAGCTGTTTTTCTCAGATTTTGTGGATGATTCAAACAGTAAGGGACTTTGATATCAAGTGTGACAAGATTCCAATCTATTGTGACAACACCAGCACCATCAATATTTCGAAGAATCCGGTGAATCACTCAAGAATGAAGCACATTAACGTTCGACACCATTTCTTGAGAGATAATGTTGCTAAAGGAAAGATTGAGTTGGTTTTTGTTTCAACAGAATTTCAACGAGCGGATATCTTCATGAAGCCATTAGCTGAAGAAAATTCTCATTCTTACGAAGAGAGCTTGGCATGTGTACTGTGTAGTTAGCAAGCTGACCAGCACAAAATGGGTAACGTTGGCTTACCATTTGTATCTGAACTCTTTATATGCCATTACCATGATTTGATTTCTCTACGCTTATTCCAGACCTGGACTAATGTTTCTTTTTGATGGATTAAGGGGGAGAAATTTTGGAGAACTTATTTGCTAGTTTGGTCAAGTTATTCGATTTGGCTATGATTAATTATGGTTGTTTATCTTATTATTGATGGCATGTAACTAAGTGAGATATGAGTTTGTTTTATATAAAAATTTTCTAATATGCAGGGATTTGGGGGAGTAACTTTATTCTCCTAAATATTGTGTAACCATAAAAATGGGGAGATTGATACTCCTATGGTTTTGATGATCACATTCGGCAAGCTGATTGCTTGTAGTTTGATATAAAACATCATGTTATTTCTGTATTGTACTAACTTGGTTTTGTAGGGAAAATTAGCCTACTGATTGTTTAATCAGAATATACAAATAACAAGCCATATTGTAGCATCCCAAAATCCGGGGTACAGATCTGGGGTAACTAACCACAAACAATAATATACAACTCTGAATATAAACACATAAAATAATAGAAACCCCTTAAACCAAGATCTCTTACAGGTTATGGTATGAAACACACTATCGAATTTACTATTACAATCCAACCTCAGAATATAAAGTGTTATACAATTTTTACGAATAGACAAATCACTGTCTAACTACATATCCAACCTTGACAATTCCCAATCCATTATTTGAAAAGTCCATAACTCGAATGTCTCCTCTCGCTGTCTATAGAGCAATACCAACTGGCCACTAGGTTCTCTGATTATCTCTAACCACTGGAGAAGTAAACAAAAGCAAGAGTGAGCCAACAATGCTCATCAAGTGTAAATAGTGATAACAATTTCAATAATGATGACAATTCTGATAAACAAAAAAGTTTCATCTCATTCGATGAAGAATCAGTTATATCGACTTTTCAATTGCCACGAGGGCCAATAATCCTCCCTTCATAAGGTGCATCAAAAACTAGAACTGACAAGAGTTCTGATATCGAAATATTATTAAACAGACTTCCAAGGAGTCAAGAACTAAACATCTCAATTTCAGAGTATAGATTAGAATTGGAATTTTTTTTTTATTTTAAAAAAACATCAAGGTTAGGCTATTGATCACTCACGCACTAACCCCGGACAAACGCACACAGCAATGTCCTTAATTGGATCCATGACACACATTGGCCTTAACATCTGACCACGAATCTGGTCTTACCCCGAAGGGTTTAACGCCCCAAGGGCCACTTATAAAAACATTTCCAATTCTAAATCATCCACACTAGGTGTCGGAACAATCGACAACCTTTGCCAACCAACAACTGGAAAACTCACGTCCAGAACAACAATAACTCGTAATTAAGATTCAATAAGGAAACCACAATATCTTCTAGCATCGATAAGTTCGATACAATACATGGTGATAAATGAATAATCAAAATATTCAACGGATATCGACAAGTTCGATAATGAATGGAACAGAGAATATAAAGAACGATAATTCGAATAGGTATCGACAAGATAGATATGAGTATTGAGGAACATTGTCATTAACTTGATTAAAGAGTAAATCGACTTGGGCAACGATAAGAGATATAAATTGCAACCAGACTATCAACATATGAAATTCTACGCTAGAGCGAGAACATAGGCAAGCACTACGCTTTTAATAAAATTTTCAACACATTGCAAGGCTTAACTGACATAAACGATTAAAGTAGTTTAAACGATTATTTGTAAAATAATTTCAGGATAGTTAGTCGCAAATCAGTTTGAAGGAAACATTTTCATAAAGGGGTCCACTGGAGTAATTATGTGAAAAATCAAGAATTTTATTAACAGGTATTCGTGGAAATTTTAAACTTGGATTCTCTCTATTTAGAACGTCTTTTAAACATTTTTGAAGAAAATAAAAGAAATAGTATTCAGTTGAGGAATCCAATGCCACAGCTTGAGTAAATTATTTAAGCGGGAAAGATTATATTTAAGGTTCTTTTAAAAACTTGGTATTCGAATTAGGGGTAGGAAAATAAACATTTCCATGCTAACTGGGAAGTATATCATTTCTAAATACATTCGACCAAACTACATTATACGACAAAAAGGAATGAATTGCATCACTTGAAAGATAAGTGAAGAGCAAACACTTGCCTCGATTCACGGAGTTCTCGACCTTAACATCGATCCATAACTCAGTTTCATGACATTTCTTTACTTGCTAGCCTTTTATTTGGCCCTACTTCCATTTCTACTTCGTAACTCACTAACTTCCACGTCAATACATCCGTCGGCTTTGATACTTGTCCTTCTATTTGTCTTTCTTTTCACCCGCACCGCTCTTGACCATGTCTCCTATTCAAACCTTTACAAGGTCAGATACTATTTCAGTATTAACTCAAGCAAAACTTATCGTTTGCTCTATTCTACCCATGCGCGTCCTATAATGCTTACATATACAATACATATAGACATAATCATTCATATTCACATAATAGTCTCGCTATAATCAACTAAGTCACATAAACACGTCACATAACCATTTCAAAACAACACAACCACTTAATATTTAAACTCACAATATATTCTTGAACTAATCCACTGATACATATACTTAAACCCTTAGTAATCATAACACACCTTCAAGCATTGAATTTAAATAAGTTAAATAGGTTTTAAATAGATTTGCAGAGGATTTTTAGAAAATTTCGGCATGAAGTATTCGTTTATCGGACTATGGGCACAGCCCCTCAAATACAATTCAACCCTGTTTTTGCAAAATAAAGCTGCCCTCAACTTGCAGCAACATAAAAGTAAACAAGTAAGAAAAGTACCCGCCCAGACATGCGGCACCTAGCACATAATAATTTACATTAACACTATTACTTACGCTACACCAATGATCGTATTTCTCACGCATTTTAATGATACGCGTGACAATCAATCATTGATGTTCGTAAGCCCTAGGGAACGACCCCTAGCATTAACTATTACTTATGCTATATCAATGATCGCATCACTTAAGTATATTAATTATACTCGTGATAGTTAATCATTGATATTCGTAAGCCCGATGAACTAGTTGAAAAGAATTACACAAGTACTTAAATATTGACACTTAAGACTTGTGATCTCATTGCAACTCCTCGCAGATAAACACATAATAAAATGAATGTAACAATTAATCTTTGATAAATAAATAATATATAACATTAACCACATAAACACATAAGGAAAAGTAAACTAACAGTTTATCCTTGCTATAGACCACATTTGCAAACTATACATATAACTCACCACCATATACTTAACGACTACTAAACAACAATCACTTATGACACTTAGCACATATTGGTTATACTCGTAAAACAGTTTACTACTACCAGGTAAACCACATAAATACATATATCAAATCAATTTGCAAATAATTCTTATTAAATCATTATAATGATTACAAAATAATTCTAGCAAAAATTCGGGCAGAGTCTCCTTTGTACCATGGACTAGCCCGTCGGGGAAACATCTGACTCAAATCACAACTCAATCATTTTCAATGGATTTCTAATCCATATACAAGTTAAAACCATACTATTTATCACAATCCAAGATCATTTGGATTTGCTTACACATTAAAGATATCATATACAGTCTCGCAACACTAAATCACCAACTTAGTAACTCGTATAAACTCCACATATATATGACAATTAGTAATTAACGACTAACGACCACAAGCCCGACATATTATTGAATCCACAATTAATACCAAAATTACAATTAACAACCTCCAATCATTAAACCCAATATTAACGACCACAAAATAATTCCGACAATTACAATTAGCAAATAATAATTAACAATTAACCATCATCTAAACATATAATTGAACCCACAATTAATCTCAGAATTAATTAACAATTATGCTCTTCGAACTAAATAACGGAAATTAAAACAATATCTCGCAATTTAAACAAATTAAATTACAACAATCGAATAGTTTTATCTAACACGAGAATTAAACAATTACATCGAAAATGACAATAAATAAATAAATGAATAAAAATATTATACCTTTCCAATTTCAATCTCCCCCAAAATCTCTTTCCCCTCTCTCTCTCTCTCTCTCTCTCTCTCTCTCTCTCTCTCTCTCTCTCTTTCTCTATCCCTCTCTCTCCCCTACTGCTGTTGCATTGTACCACCTCCTCCCACAGTTTCCAGCTGTCACCACGCCATCCCACCGACCAGCCTTTATCCGGCGAAGCACTACCCCACTGCCGGCGAGCCACGGCCGCGGTGGCGGTCTCCCCCTTCTCCCACATCCCCATTAAGCTGCACAGCCCCTTCACCCTCCTCTCTTTACATATACACATATACATACATATAAACACATATATACTCTCAATTTAATCCCCAATCTCTCTTCTTCTTCTTCCCCTTTTTTTATTTCTCTCCCCGATTTCTAGATTATTCTCACTGACTGAGTTTCTATCCCGACTTCTCTAGAATACCCATCTGCTGGGCTGCTATCTCTTATTGGGCTTGGCCCAATAACTTTATAACACTACTTATTCGCTTTAATACTAATAATCGACTTAATAAATCACAATTAAATAAAATATTCGAAAAAAATAAATTTCTCATTTTTAAAATAAAGAATATAAAATTATGAGCACCCTCATATTTTTAAAATATTTTACGGATCAATAATGAATTAAATATGGATTTTACAAGTTTTGGTACTTTAAATTCAATAAAATTCTTAAAATCATTTTAAAATACCACAACACCCAAATTAATCCATCCAACAAATTTTAAAAAACTCAATAAATATATAAAGACAATATTACAAAACATTTCATGATTTTTAATAACTCCGATAATTTATAAAATTTTTAGAAGATCAATAATGCATGATTTAAATATTTTTAAATCCTCAAAAATAAAATAACCAATCTTCACAGCTTACCCAAATCATCAAATAATCACATAAACAGCATCTCACACACATTTCACCTTTACAACAATATTCACATAATATAATTTATAATTTATAATAAATAAATATTATTAAAAATCGAAATTTTATAGGTCGTTATATCTGTCCTCAGAATCAATCTTAAGGACACGAGTAACAATTCTCGTTAAACATCTTACTTCCACTTCCCTGGTTGCACTTTCAACTCTAGGATTCCATCACAACCTCTCACACTTTTATAAGCTCATTCCATGAGCCTTCAATTCCCGTAATAACCTTAAGCTTCGAATCTCTAACGTTCATCACGCGTGAACGAATAACTTTCCACGAAAATCAATATGTCTTTTCCGCATAAAGGACTATACTCTGCGTCAAAACTTTATTACCGCGCCAACCCCTCGCAATAATACGACCGTGCAATTTGCCTCAATTTATAACGACCTACACTTGGTACAAATACCACGCTTTTACTTATAATCACACGGTCTCAGATAAAACTTTTGAGAAAAGAATATTAAGAATTTTCCCGCTCATTCTTACTTCACTTTCAACGTACAATGTCGATCGAGAAGGGAACAACTAGGAAACTTCTATCTATCCTTAATCCCACTATTTTACTGAGTACCTACTCCGGAACTTATCCTTATATCATCTATTCACAGTCGCATTTTGAACTCAAACAACACGATCAACTCTTAAAGCATGGCATTCATACCAACCTCCATTCAGTTTACCACTCAATTTCTACCTTCATACAACATCGATTTGCTAAAACATTTGAAAGAAAACCTCGAATATTTAAAACAATTTAAAAACCTTTTTTATTCCCTGAGAATCCTTTTTGAAAAATATTTTAGAAAATCATTTTAAGAGAGAAACATTTAAAATAACAGAGTTTTAATCGAAAAACCTTTTTACACCTTGAAAATTTTAAAATCAATAAGCAAACCATGATCTTGGCTTCGACCTAATTCCTTACGATAACAACATACTTAAAACAACTTGCTTCTCACTGTCTTGTATCCTCAGAATTCACTTCCAAATCAAAACTTTGCATACTTGGTGAGTCCTCGAATTTGACTCTTCCCATTACAACTCCAACATTTAACATCACTATCAGTAATCATAAAATCATAACACCCGATATTCACGTTAAGATTTCCGTGCCAAATTTTTATTCCTTTTTCTTGGAACCTTGTAAGGTCATTCTCGATTGATTTGTATACGCTTCACTGGTCTTCAAACGCCTTGATATGTCATCTGTGAACACAATTAAGTTCTTCGTCCGAATGTCCTTTGAAATCTTATTTATTGGAATATGCTTCATTATAACTATTTCTTTCCTAATATTTCTTTCTTGTGCAAAACAACTACATTCCCTCGGTATAACAATCTCTTGGTCTGCTTGTTCGATATGAGTTCTACATCTGCTTCCGACCTCAAAACACCACCTTTACCTTTCTTGAAAATCAAGGTCTCATTTTCTTGTCCTCAAAATTTGCTAGTATTTTATTGTTAGGAAATAAATCCAATCCTGAGTTTACAGTCAGCACAGTCCACTTCTTACTAACTTACTTCCTAATCGTATTGAATTTCTAGATTCTTAATAATTATGGAAGCAGTCCTGTCGCTCTCATCATAAATTCCACAAAGCTTGATATGATACTATTTTTGACATAAATTCCCACCTTCCCAAGCTCGTAACACCTAGCTTTAACTTCTGACTCTGCTACTTGTTACCACACTAACTTTCCGGTTACAGCTACAACCCTCTACATTTATCTAAAAAAAAATTCTCCATGGCCTCTCCTGAAATCTTATCTTCTGATCATAAGGTGTTCTTAACCTCTGCAAATTCTCATTCTATAGGCAACTATTGTGCCTTTACTTTTCTAACTCCAAATCTTCGGGATTCCACATTGTTCCCTTAATTAAATACCGTGTCTTCTGTTTCTTAAAATTGGCCCGCATAAGCTATTTTCTTCATATTGTCACCTTAATCCTTACCCCTCACTCTGTCTTAATTCTTCTTGATAATTCTTACAAACCTTTTTGTTCTGCTTCACTCTGATTTATCCAAGTTAGCCTTCTTGATTCTAAAATCTTATGTCTAACGACGGATTCGAAACATTCCAAATTTTATGACATTCCATTTACTACCTCTGTCATACAAAAGATGTTTACAATTAATCTTCCTTCAGCATTGTACATCTTATATCCAATATCTCCATTTCCATTCTCTTTTCGCCTTTAAACAATATTTACAACCACGGGCTCTTATTCACTGCCCTTTTTCCTTTATCCATCTCTCATTAGCCTCCATTCTTGTTCATGATTTCTTGAACCAGTATTTATTCCAGTTTGACATGACATATCTGTCTTAACCACCAAATTCTTAAACTCGCATAACCACTTCTTCGTCTATGCAGTTGTAATTCTATCATTTAAGACGTCGTCACGCCCATCTTCACATTCCTTCATCATTAGGAATTTTTGAAAACATCGAATTTCTGACAAAGGAGATCAATAAAATGAATGGGGCATCAAGTACGAATATACACTGAGTTTGTTTGATAAAACTTTTATAAAGGAATTTAACCGAGAGATCAATATGATCTTTGAACTATTTTCAGGT
Organism: Saposhnikovia divaricata; assembly: GCA_036435485.1. Lineage (NCBI taxonomy): Eukaryota > Viridiplantae > Streptophyta > Magnoliopsida > Apiales > Apiaceae > Saposhnikovia > Saposhnikovia divaricata. Next base: position 55,529,490 of record CM071597.1, on the reverse strand, counting down.
TGCATTTGTCACTTGGTCAACCACCACAGTACATAAAGATGGCCAGTCTTTAGTACCTTTGTGACAAACACAATCAGTGGCGTCCCACTGGACTTCTATCACAAAGATAAGATGTCCCTGAATCCCTATCTACATAGGTTGTTCATCTCAGCTGGAATAGAGAAATTCAAGCATTCACGATAATGGAAGGGATCCAAGAGTTTCAAAAATCTTCATGTAAAATTGAATCAAGTACTCTCTGAAAAATTCAAATATCTCTGAAAGGACGAGATTGAAGTTGACAAAATCTGAATACGAAACTCATCATCGATTGAGGTATAAAAGACTTTTCAATAGATGCTTCAATGATTGATCAAGCAAACATTTAAGAAATTCCTAATTATTCATAACCTCACTCTTGTCAACTAAGCACTAATATACTTAGCTGCCAAAACCGGCCTGACAATAATGAGTTGAATAAATAAGAAGATCTCAATTCATTCTCAATTTTGGACCGTTATTGCGCAACGAATGCCTCAACAACGATACCAACCGGGAATTAATTTACGACAATTCAAAAGAAGAATAACAAATTTCTTTAAGCAATGAATTCGAATGAATCACGATTAAGGGTGCACAATTATGCTCAACTTCCAATTCTTGCTAGTAATCGCTTCCCACTTCGCATTCTTAATCTTCTCGTACTACCTCCGAAACGTTCACATCAAAACTAATATCGCAGAAGGTTCTAGACTCTACGCAAAAATCTCGAGATAACGTCCCCCGGACTGATAGCTCCAGCTGTCCACTTAGCTTATGCCGCTTCGGGTTTGCTGTTTTGCTAATAGCCCAATCCTCAAACGATTCGAACTTCTGCTCGCGCGATAAGCCGAAAGACCGATTAACGTCGCAACGCTTGCCGAAGTATCCTAACGCGATCCTTATCCTAAACCGTTCTACCCGACGTCTATCTTATACACGTACCCTAACCCTCCTAATCTGTTTCAGTGACCATAACCTGTAGCTCTGATACCAACTTGTAGCATCCCAAAACCCGGGGTACAGATCTGGGGCCACTAACCACAAACAATAATATACAACTCTGAATATAAACACATAAAATAATAAAAACCCCTTAAACCAAGATCTCTTACAGGTTATGGTATGAAACACACTATCGAATTTACTATTACAATCCAACCACAGAATATAAAGTGTTATACAATTTTTACGAATAGACAAATCACTGTCTAACTACATATCCAACCTTGACAATTCCCAATCCATTATTTGAAAAGTCCATAACTCGAATGTCTCCTCTCGCTGTCTATAGAGCAATACCAACTGGCCACTAGGTTCTCTGATTATCTCTAACCACTGGAGAAGTAAACAAAAGCAAGAGTGAGCCAACAATGCTCATCAAGTGTAAATAGTGATAACAATTTCAATAATGATGACAATTCTGATAAACAAAAAAGTTTCATCTCATTCGATGAAGAATCAGTTATATCGACTTTTCAATTGCCACGAGGGCCAATAATCCTCCCTTCATAAGGTGCATCAAGAACTAGAACTGACAAGAGTTCTGATATCGAAATATTATTAAACAGACTTCCAAGGAGTCAAGAACTAAACATCTCAATTTCAGAGTATAGATTAGAATTGGATTTTTTTTATTTATTTTAAAAAAACATCAAGGTTAGGCTGCTGATCAGTCACGCACTAACCCCGAACAAACGCACACAGCAATGTCCTTAATTGGATCCATGGCACACATTGGCCTTAACATCTGACCACGAATCTGGTCTTACCCCGAAGGGTTTAACGCCCCAAGGCCACTTTTAAAAACATTTACAATTCTAAATCATCCACACTAGGTGTCGGAACAATCAACAACCTTTGACAACCAACAACTGGAAAACTCACGTTCCAGAACAACAATAACTCGTAATTAAGATTCAATAAGGAAACCACAATATCTTCTAGCATCGACAAGTTCGATACAATACAGGGTGATAAATGAATAATCCAAATATTCAACGGATATCGACAAGTTCGATAATGAATGGAACAGGGAATATAAAGAACGATAATTCGAATAGGTATCGACAAGATAGATATGAGTATTGAGGAACATTATCATTAACTTGATTAAAGAGTAAATCGACTTGGGCAACGATAAGAGATATAAATTGCAACCAGACTATCAATATATGAAATTCTACGCTAGAGCGAGAACATAGGCAAGCACTACGCTTTTAATAAAATTTTCAACACATTGCAAGGCTTAACTGACATAAACGATTAAAGTAGTTTAAACGATTATTTGTAAAATAATTTCAGGATAGTTAGTCGCAAATCAGTTTGAAGGAAACATTTTCATAAAGGGGTCCACTGGAGTAATTATGTGAAAAATCAAGAATTTTATTAACAGGTATTCGTGGAAATTTTAAACTTGGATTCTCTCTATTTAGAACGTCTTTTAAACATTTTTGAAGAAAATAAAAGAAATAGTATTCAGATGAGGAATCCAATGCCATAGCTTGAGTAAATTATTTAAGTGAGAAAGATTATATTTAAGGTTCTTTTAAAAACTTGGTATTCGAATTAGGGGTAGGAAAATAAACATTTCCATGCTAACTGGGAAGTATATCATTTCTAAATACATTCGACCAAACTACATTATACGACAAAAAGGAATGAATTGCATCACTTGAAAGATAAGTGAAGAGCAAACACTTGCCTCGATTCACGGAGTTCTCGACCTTAACATCGATCTGTAACTCAGTTTCACGACATTTCTTTACTTGCTAGCCTTTTATTTGGCCCTACTTCCATTTCTACTTCGTAACTCACTAACTTCCACGTCAATACATCCGTCGGCTTTGATACTTGTCCTTCTATTCGTCTTTCTTTTTACCCGCACCGCTCTTGGCCATGTCTCCTATTCAAACCTTTACAAGGTCAGATACTATTTCAGTATCAACTCAAGCAAAACTTATCGTTTGCTCTATTCTACCCATGCGCGTCCTATAATGCTTACATATACAATACATATAGACATAATCATTCATATTCACATAATAGTCTCGATATAATCAACTAAGTCACATAAACACGTCACATAACCATTTCAAAACAACACAACCACTTAATATTTAAACTCACAATATATTCTTGAACTAATCCACTCATACATATACTTAAACCCCTAGTAATCATAACATACCTTCAAGCATTGAATTTAAATAAGTTAAATAGGTTTTAAATAGATTTGCAGGGGATTTTTAGAAAATTTCGGCATGAAGTATTCGTTTATCGGACTATGGGCACAGCCCCTCAAATACAATTCAACCCTGTTTTTGCAAAATAAAGCTGCCTCAACTTGCAGCAACATAAAAGTAAACAAGTAAGAAAAGTACCCGCCCAGACATGCGGCACCTAGCACATAATAATTTACATTAACACTACTACTTACGCTACACCAATGATCGTATTTCTCACGCATTTTAATGATACGCGTGACAATCAATCATTGATGTTCGTAAGCCCTAGGGAACAACCCCTAGCACTAACTATTACTTACGCTATATCAATGATTGCATCACTCAAGTATATTAATTATACTCGTGATAGTTAATCATTGATATTCGTAATCCCGAGGAACTAGTTGAAGAGAATTACACAAGTACATAAATATTGACACTTAAGACTTATGATCTCATTGCAACTCCTCGCAGATAAACACATAATAAAATGAATGTAACAATTAATCTTTTATAAATAAATAATATATAACATTAACCACATAAACACATAAGGAAAAGTATACTAACAGTTTATCCTTGCTATAGACCACATTTGCAAACTATACATATAACTCACCACCATATACTTAACGCTACTAAACAACAATCACTTATGACACTTAGCACATATTGGTTATACTCGTGAAACAGTTTACTTCTACCAGGTAAACCACATAAATACATATATCAAATCAATTTGCAAATAATTCTTATTAAATCACTATAATGATTACAAAATAATTCTAGCAAAAATTCGGGCAGAGTCTCCTTTGTACCATGGACTAGCCCGTCGGGGAAACATCTGACTCAAATCACAACTCAATCATTTTCAATGGATTTCTAATCCATATACAAGTTAAAACCATACTATTTATCACAATCCAAGATCATTTATATTTGCTTATACATTAAAGATATCATATACAGTCTCGCAACACTAAATCACCAACTTAGTAACTCGTATAAACTCCACATATATATGACAATTAGTAATTAACGACTAACGACCACAAGCCCGACATATTATCGAATCCACAATTATTACCAAAATTACAATTATCAACCTCCAATCATTAAACCCAATATTAACGACCACAAAATAATTCCGACAATTAAAATTAGCAAATAATAATTAACAATTAACCATCATCTAAACATATAATTGAACCCACAATTAATCTCAGAATTAATTAACAATTATGCTCTTCGAACTAAATAAAGGAAATTAAAACAATATCTCGCAATTTAAACAAATTAAATTACAACAATCGAATAGTTTTATCTAACACGAGAATTAAACAATTACATCGAAAATGACAATAAATAAATAAATGAATAAAAATATTATACCTTTCCAATTTCAATCTCCCCCAAAATCTCTTTCCCCCCCCCCCCGCTCTCTCTCTCTCTCTCTCTCTCTCTCTCTCTCTCTCTCTCCCTCTCTCTCTCCCCCTCTCTCCCCCTCTCTCTCTCTCTCTCTCTCTCTCTCTCTCTCTCTCTCTCTCTCTCTCTCTCTCTCTCTCTCTCTCTCTTTCTCTCTCTCTCTCTCTCTCTCTCTCCCCCCTACTGCTGTTGCGTTGTACCACCTCCTCCCGCAATTTCCAGCTGTCACCACGCCATCCCACCGACCAGCCTTTATCCGGCGAAGCACTGCCCCACTGCCGGCGAGCCACGGCCGCGGTGGCGGTCTCCCCCTGCTCCCACATCCCCATTAAGCTGCACAGCCCCTTCACCCTCTTCTCTTTACATATACACATATACATACATATAAACACATATATACTCTCAATTTAATCCCCAATCTCTCTTCTTCTTCTTCCCCTTTTTTTTATTTCTCTCCCCCGATTTCTAGATTATTCTCACTGACTGAGTTTCTATCCCGACTTCTCTAGAATACCCATCTGCTGGGCGGCTATCTCTTATTGGGCTTGGCCCAATAACTTTATAACACTACTTATTCGCTTTAATACTAATAATCGACTTAATAAATCACAATTAAATAAAATATTCGAAAAAAATAAATTTCTCATTTTTAAAATAAAGAATATAAAATTATGAGCACCCTCATATTTTTAAAATATTTTCCGGATCACTAATGAATTAAATATGGATTTTACAAGTTTTGGTACTTTAAATTCAATAAAATTCTTAAAATCATTTTAAAATACCACAACACCCAAATTAATCCATCCAACAAATTTAAAAAAACTCAATAAATATATAAGGACAATATTACAAAACATTTCATGATTTTTAATAACTCCGATAATTTATAAAATTTTTAGAAGATCAATAATGGATGATTTAAATATTTTTAAATCCTCAAAAATAAAAATAAAAATACACCAATCTTCACAGCTTACCCAAATCATCAAATAATCACATAAACAGCATCTCACACACATTTCACCTTTACAACAATATTCACATAATATAATTTATAATTTATAATAAATAAATATTATTAAAAATCGAAATTTTCTAGGTCGTTATACATATGGTGCTACAACAGAGACAGTTTTTCATTGCTATATCCTTTCGATTCTCTCGAGCTCTTAATATATCATATACGTGCTACATCTTAGAGAGTTCATAGTTTGAGTTGTATTCATTCTTGATTTGTAAGGTTTAGTTGCTGGGCGTATTGGCTAGGGAACTAGGGTTTGGTGAACGTTGCTAGAGAAGTATACTTGGTAAGTATAGCTTAGAGAGCAAGTTCAAAAACAGGTGTTCAGCAAGCCATTTGTCAGTAGCTGGGTATTGAGGGAGATATATTGTTGTATCTTGTAATCGTTTTATAATTGATCAATAATATATTCTCTTACCAGGTTGGTAAGGGACCAGGACGTAGACCATAGGGGATTAGGGGTTGAACCTGGCTAAAAGATATGTGTGTTCTTTATCTTTCTGCACTTTACTTACTACTTGTGCATTTAGCTTACTATTTGCATTCAGCGTACCATTTGTCTCTGCATAAATTGAAATCGGTAAGCTATTTCTGGTAATTATTAAAATTGGACTTAGTTAAACATAGTTAGCCATACACCTATTCACCCCCTCTAGGTGTGCTTTTTCATAGTCTAAATCCAACCAATTTATTATAAATCTGGTGTTAGATTTAAATAAATAACCACAGATCATCTTATACGATATTATCAAGGTTACACGATAAAATTGTAGTGCCAAAGTGTACATGATTCCATGATAGTAAATATAATACAGATTATGGGACTTGATCTTCCACAGACTTGATTGGCCTCTAGCCGTATCTCGCTTGGACTGATGGGAATAGAGAAGTAGAGGTTGTGAATAGCCTTGGGGACCAAGACCCTATTATGTTCTTTATATCGTAGTTTAATTAGACCCCATTAACCCTAATCCGATTATTATTAGGTATTACACATTACAAAGCCCGTACCGAATAAGATGTTATTGGACCCTTTATTTTAGACCACTTAATTAGTCCAAATATAGTATAAGCATTAAATATAATTGTCTTTAATTTGTAAGCACATAAATTATTATTAGATTATAAAAATAATCTAACATCCAGCACAAATACCAAAAACATATAAATTTCAATGTTTTATGTTATAACCTGTAGTTCCGTACTCTCTTATCTTCGATAGTCATTTTTTGAATTCTTGCCTTCTTTCTTCCACACAAGATTCATTACATAGTAAGTACTATTCCAAAACATGGTTATTTCACAGAAGTATAATAATTGTATGTAATTAGAGTAAAAAGTATATAAATTATAACATGTAACAAAATCCTTTAAAAATATGCATCTATCCCATTTAAATCTCTGATATCCCAAGACTTTGTGCCTTAGACCAAGATGAGTATTAAGTTCAATAAATCTTCAGCACCGACTAAATACGCTTCTATTATAGTTTATGAATTAGTACATCAAAATACATGATTGGTAGTTGCAATATTTTATTTCCTTACTCAATTCCCATCAACCCAAAACAACCCGACCCAACCCATCACACAAATATTAAAAGGTGAAGTTGTATAATTTATTTGAAGATTAATGGGTTAATATTTTATAACCCGAATTAATTGGATTGGGTCACTAAAATGGTCGTAACACGGTATCCAACCCGAACCACGTGCAACCCTAATAACAGACATAGTGAAAGAAAAACAGAAAGCACATCAACATATCTTGATAAGAAGGCTTTCGTCAAGCATTTTCGTGAATTTGAGAATATTTTCTAGCTAATAACGTTGAACGAGTCACAATTTTTTGGTGCTAATGTTGAGAGAAAATGAGTAATGAAATTCACGTTGGATTACGTCATTGATCATAGTATATCTTAATAAATATAATTCGTTCATATAGAGGTTACAAAAATAAATCTATTAGATATAAAATTTTAAAAACAATTACATAAAGCATTATAGAAAATCAAAATATTACTCTAAAAAATCATCCATGAATGTGAGAAGAAAATTTCAAATGTAGGTAAAAGTAAATAATAGTCAAAACATAAAACTCGATTATAACAAATAGAGAGAGAGAGAGGGGGGGAGGACTCACCAAAACTATTGGTAGAAAGCATCTTTGTCAAGAATTTTTGTGAATTTGAAATAATTGTTTGGCAACATTAAACAAGTCATGATTTTTGGATACTAATGTAGAGAAAAAATGAGTAATGGTTAATGACCCTGTTGTATACATAGATAGTGTCTATTGGTGGTATTCGATTGATAAATTAGATAAATTTAGTTATCTAAAGATGATGCCAAAAGTATAGATAAATGTTTTACTCTCAAATATTTTTGATATATTTGGTTACTATTTATAATCAAATTGACTTGCCAAAAGCCATACCAAAAGACCAAAAATAGATTTTATTTTGAAATAACCGTAAATCCTTATTTATCCGGATAAAATCTTTTTAAATTCAAATTGAAATATTCCTTGGACCTCGTAGTCATTATTCTTCTTGGAATATTATGTTTGAGCATATATCAAGTCAAAACTTTTGTCTAAGTTGTCGGTAACGACAAATGAAGTTTTCGATCGTTCCGGAAGACCATTTTAACATTCAAAAGATTTGTAAAAATACTTTCACATATCTTTTTGACTTGAAACTTTGGATTTGTCCTTAATATCTCTATAGGTCATTTTAGAATAAGTTTCGTGAAATTTGGATGACTTTTTTTCGGAACCCTTTCAATCGATACGTAATTGATTTATTGGTCGCTTAGAAGTCATAGTTGGTCAACTTATTTCAATGTAAAATTTTGACCATAATTCTCTGGGAACATTTCTAGGGGATTCCCAAAATTTCATGATTTTTTGATGATTTTTCGATTTATTGCTTATTCGCATTTTTATCTCATCGGCATGTGCGTTTTTCGGGTTTTTGATATTTCCTTTAACGGTAAAAACTTGTGGGCGTTATTTTCCTTGCAAATTTGAATTGTATGACAGCTGCTAGGACAAGAGGAATGTTCCCCCACACCTTCGTTGACTTTTGTGCATTTATACCTTTTTAAATAAAGTAAAAAATGCTTATTTTTTGGCTATAAAAAGCCCCCCACCCCCACTCTTTTTGGCAAGCTTTGAGAGCGAACAAATTGCTAAAGAAACACACTTCCAAGCACTCTCTCTACTGCCCTTTAAGTGCCAAAAACGTTGGTTGTGTTTAAGCCATTTTTACACCTTGTTTTAACATCATTTTGGCTTGTTTTTCTTCACCAAGCTTGCTCTCCTACACACACCTTTGGTCACCCTTGTTCTTGCACCTTCCAAGCCTTATTTAGGAAATTTCTAAGTGACCTTAGGAGCCCAAAAAAAAGTCACCCTTGAACCCCAAATCCCAAATTCTGGCCAATTTCCGGCAACTTTTTCGACGACCATTTTTGTGTGTTTTATCTTCGTTACTAGCTTTTTCTCTTCTTTTCTCTCTAGATCTAGATCTCAAGGGTTATAAATTGGTTTCTTGTTGTTATATATATATATATATATATATATATATATATATATATATATATATTTATATAACCGAATATATTGTTAATATATTGTGCTTTCTTGGTCATTCCTTACACATTTTAACTTATATTCAAGAAATCTTGAATCTTGCTCTTATATACACTTGTTCTTGAAATATATTCATTTAGTGTATATTTTGACAACTTGTAAGTTCTTGGAAGAACTTAAAAGATTATCCTAAACTTCCCACAAGTCCTTGATTAACCCACTTGCTAGGGTGAAAAGGCCTTTTAGGTCCAATATGTTTGTAGAAGGGGGGTTGAATACAAACAGTACTGTATTTTCAAAATTTATCCGGTATATTTTAATTTTAATCGAACCAAATTTGAGAGGAATAAAAAGAAACAAAGTTCAAGTTAAATATAACTTATATTAATCTTGAGAATTGTTACAATTACAGTACATAAATAATATCAAGTTAATAAAAACAAATTAGAAAATTTGACATGAACTTTTCTTAATTTGTTAATAAAAATCAAGATATGAACTAAGAGTAAAAAATCGTTAGTAGTACAAGAACGATAAATAATCAAGTTCCAACAGATACAATGTTACAAACATGGATCTTGAGAATTTATGGTGAATTAAAAGCTTTACAATGTTCATGAATGAGAGAGAGAGAGAGAGAGAGAGAGAGTAGTCTGCTGTCTGTTTTGAGATATTATGTTCAAGTGCTTTAGTCTACTGGCCGCCTATGATATTTATCACATTTGATCTACAAAAGCTACTGCCTTCCTTTTTGACTTTAAGACTGATAAGACCTTAGAAAAGACCTTCGGTAAGACATTTCACAACTGTTAAGACCTTTGCAGAATGGCTAAGACTTTTTGTAAGACATTTTTATTAGACTAGTAAGACGCTTAAATTGATAAGACTGCCGGTAAGACCTTCCAAAAGGTCTTATTAGAACACATTCTTGAATAAAAGTAAAACTTTTAGTAAGACATTTGCACAACTGATATGACCTTCCATAAAACATTCAGAAAAAGCTTTCAACAGACCATTAAGATTTTCGGTAAGACCTTTTTGAAAAGGTCTTACTAGACTGTTTTTTTCTGAATAATCAATTAACTTTGATTTTCTTTTGTATAATAATTCTGAAATAATTAATCTAGTAATTAAATTAATTAGTAAATTAATTCTGAATGAAATAATTTATTAATTAAATTAACAACATAATTTAATTAATTTATAAGAGAATTAATATGAGTCCTTTAATAGTCAATTCCTTTCTGTGTACCACTGACGATAACAAAGACTTTCCAATGAATTATCTGTTGACGGTCGATGTACTGCCAGGTTCATGAACGACTAACTCCAATGGCTGATCTTTATTTTTGACTCTAAATTATGATACTTTGTCTTGTCTTATCTCTCTTCAACTCTTCTGTACTCTGACTGTTCTTCAATTGTCACTTGAGAAATCTATATCTCCTAAATAAATCCACTTATTGTCGAATACTTCATTGAGGCATGATCAGATGTCTGAAGTGTTGGGGTCCGTCCCGAATTCCTAATTAAGTTAAGAATCCTATTATAAGCAGAATAATTTGTGATAATTGAGGTAATTCTTATTTTGGTAGAAATATTAATTGTGGAAAGATTTTTATCCAAGATGAGAAAAGATGGTAATTGTCACAAATAGAATTTGAAACAGAATAGGATTAGAATATTTATGGTGCCTACAAATATAGATATTTGTAGGAATTTTGATGCATTGCAAAAGTTATAGAGTTGTGTGCGATACACAAAAGAGGACTTTTGTGATCAATATGAGTGATTGTATTCAAGAGTGTTGAGTGAGGGAGCGACTCCAATCTTGTAATACATTCATATTAGTGGATTTGTGGTTTTACCCTCCCTTGAGGGATTTCCACGTTAATTTGTTGTGTTTTTTACTTTCATGTTTGTTATTGTGTTTGATTAATGTTGATATATAGTGGATGCGATCCTAACAAACTGGTATCAAGAGCTTGGGTTCGAGAAGTAGATTCGACGTTAAAGAAAAGGCAAACACGAAGTAATTACGAAAATTCGCAGGAATTTTCTGGTCTGTGAATTTGTTAAAGAATTGACGATTCATAAGCTATCCGTGGTCAGATCGTCTTGATTTTTGGGCAGTAGCTTTGTTACATCAATATCTAAAATTTGAACGGTGGAGATCGGATTTTGAGTTCTGAAAGGTGTGATTTCTGGTGTCTGAATTAGGATGTTTGCGCGTTGTTAGTTGGTCTTGAGTTGATTTTTTCTTGGCTTGATGGGGGATCTAAAGTCGTTAAGGATTGATGCACCCAATTATGATGGGAAGACAGATTTTACTATATGGTACTTGACCATTAAGGATGTGTTAATTCAACAAGGACTTGATGATGCCTTAGTGGAGAAGAAGCCAAAATAGATGAGTGATACAAATTGGGCGAAAATCCAGAAGAGAGCGGCGAGTATAATGAGGCTGGCACTTGCACCCGACAAGAGGTATAATGTGTTGAAGGAGTCAACACCAAAGGAGATATGGGACAAGTTAGCAAGCATCTATGTGTCAAAGTCGTTGACAAACCGACTTAATTTGAAGATGGAGTTGTACTCTTTAAAACTGGATGAGGTAGGTAATCTCCATGATCACATCAGTTGTTTTAATCATTTAGTGTGTCATCTGGCTAATGTTGATGCATCGATGAAAGATGAGGAACAAGCTCTGTTACTGTTGTCATCATTACCGAAGTCTTTTAAGTATATTAAGCAGACGTTGTTAGTAGGGAGGACAACTCTTTTGCTTGATGGTGTGTTAAAACTGTTAAGAGATAATGAGAGGATGAAAAAGGATGTTGTTTCTCAAAGTGATGAGGCAGTTTTAGATGTCCAAAGTGCTGAAAGAGGGAGGAGTTGCAACAACAATGACCTACAAGGAAGAAGTAAATCTCGGTCGAGTAAGAAGGATATGAGCACTATTGAGTGCTATTATTATTGTGGTGAAACAGGTCATTGTTATAGATTTTACAAACGCTAACGCAAGTGCACGTATCGAACAAGTAGTATATAAAATTCGTTCCCACAAGGACTAATTTAAGTAGCTAAATACCAAACACTATCTTTCTCTCAATTCAAGTTAAATAACATAAGATCAAGATTATATATAAACTACTCCTTAAATATAAACATGTACATAACACATCAACTTAAGAATAAAACATGAGTGAAAGTTGTTTAAAAAAAAAGAATGAAAGTATCTAGGCCTTTAACTTCTTCTTGAGTCTTACAAGTATCCTTCATCGTCTCTAATTCCATGTTCTAGTCGCTAGTCTAGGGTACATAACTTATCACAAGGACCTTCCGATTCTAAAGTGAATCTAACTCACAAGATTAACTCTCATATTCCTATGCAGAATTTAAATTTGTGAGCAGCATTAGCACATAGCCCTAATATGACTACTCGAGGTGATTAGGTATATTCCTATCCTAAACTAGTTCAGTTGATTGAGCTTATCTCTAATCGACCTAGAGGTTCTGGGTTCGATACTCACTTACCACGAGATTTGTCAATGAACAGATACTCATTGTAAAAGGCTATAAGCCAAAATATTCAAAAAAAAAAACAATCATGTTAATCTCAAGTTATAATGATTGGTTCTAAATTCAGGCTATCTTTTCCAAGCATCACCCAAATTAATAAATCAATCTCAAAGTTAATTACTCTTTGAGAAGCATTACACCTAAATCAATATAATCAACCATAATGAACATAAAATAGAGATAGAAAAGAACACTTATATAAAAACTCAAGAATCCATTAAATCCATAGAATAATAATTAGTTCAACATCTTAAAAAAAACACAACAAAAGAATATTGAAGATTAAGAAAAGATTAAACTCGTTGTTGATGGCTTCAATCTTCAATCTCGATGGCTTGTGTCTTCTTCAAGTGTCTCCTCCTGCTTTCTTCTCTCGGTCACAAAACTAAAACTACGTGGTCTCCTCTGTCTAACCACTGTCTATCTTTAATAACTGATTTAAAATATATATTCACAAGTGTTTTTAATGGAATAAAAGAAATATCCCTAAATAGAATAAAATTATAAATAGTAAATTCTTTGGCAGCAGTTTCTGGACTTTTCTGGGTAGTTGAGGGCAAATATAAATTTTGGGACCATGATAGAAATAAAGGTCTTCCTCCAAGCTTTCCAATGACTGCTTTCGGGCCTCAAATGGACTTGTAGAACTCCCGATACAGCCATGATAGCAAAGAATGTAAAATCTATCCAAAAAACCATATTTTTCATGATTTAGCTCCAAAAATTCCAATTTAAACTCCAATCCATTATTTTCTTTATTCCTACAATAAAACACTAAAACACATTAAATAAAATCCAATTTCATGCAAAAATAACTAAAAATATAGGGATAAACTAATAACAAATAAGTACTTATCAAATATCCCCACACTTAAGATTTTGCACGTCCTCGGGCAAAGAAAACCAAAAAACAAAAACTACAACCTAACTTATTAAAACCACTTTCGTAGGTGACACGATTGCATTGAGCGTATGCAACAAGCCTTTAAACCCCTAGGCAGTCCTAGTAGGATGAGTTTTGTCTCGTGAGGGCCTATAGCGAATGTACCCACAAAATCCATCTAGCTCATATAAACTAATAAAGATGATAATAGAAATAAGTAAGTCTATCTACCAAATATTTGATACACGCCAAAGTAACACCACACAAACAAGATTACTCATGTTATCTCAACTCAAGAATCAAGATGCAAATGCTAATTCTTGGTGTCAAAGGTGCAAGTATCCACATAATCTACTCATAGAATGTGCATAAGTACTCAAAACTCCATGTAAAGTACAAAACAAAATTTGGTAATCATGCTAAGTATACAAGAGTACACTATCAAGAATACTTGGGATTTTCACATTTATATCAAATAATACCTCACCTTTCACTCACAAAAGAATTACGCTCTAGAATAGGTTAAGTGTATCACTCAATTCCATCACATACATAAACACGCTTGACACTTGGCATCGATCCAACTAAAAACACAACATGCTTGAATAATGATAATCAAAAAGACTTTTATTTGGGTTGTAATGGGGCTAGGGACAAGGTATGTCAAGAAAAGTCAAATAGGGTGAAGTGTCAAAAGCTAGTGATTCTCCATATTTAATCGGACAATCAACCCATAAGCCTTCTCCACACTTAGACCATTAAGCACAGTTAATTTTGCTATCCCGAGATGAAGGATCATAAAGCACAAGAACTATAAACAACAAATGAAAATGCTCTCACATGAATAATTTTTTTAAGGCATTTATTTATATTATGGCCTTGTATTTTTTTTCTTTTTTTCGAGAGCTACAAGCAAAGTGAAACAAACACGTATATACAATCACAATGATCCTCTAAAAGTCCCAAAACATAAACTAAGCATTTACAAAATAACCTCAACATTTCCCAAAATGAAAATATGATCATAAGTAACTCATTTATCACACCTTATTACTCCCTCCTAATTTAACAAGACTTTGACAAATAGGGATCAAGATTATATAAGGCCATTAAAAAAATCAGGTATAGGTATATAATGTGGTGTGTCACCGAATAAAATGATTAAGCTCAAAGGGCTACTAATGGATCACATAAACAAGGTATGTCAAAATGGGAAAATGGAAGGTTAATCCTAGGCGCCTTTATCATGTTATCATTTTTTCATGCCATGTATCTCAAGAAGGTTCTAAGACAAGTTCTAGCGATGCAAATGCAATGTGGACACTCAAGCAGACAAAAATAAGATGTAAAAAATATGCATATAGGCTCAAAAGCTCACTTGGTGTCAAAAGATAATAAATCCCAAGTCAAAAAAAGAATTCTTTCAAATGCAACTACTTGTACTCAAAGCATGAAAACCAAATCGTCTTACACATAAACATATCATTTTTATTAATTAAGCCATTCAGTGAGTCTATTAGTTTCAACTTGCTAGTGAAAGTGTGTGTGAACAAGAGCATAGTTACACCTCTCAACAAAAAGTATCAAATACACAAGATCACTTAGCATGCGTGGATACATTTAGCTCAAATTAAAACAAGTAATGCATCGACTACTTGACAGACAACTAACAACATTTCACCATATCATCTCTATTATTTTATAAGGCTAGAATGCTATTTTAATTTTTGAAATTTTTCAATTTTTTTGTATCGAGAACACCTCCCCACACTTAAGTGAGTCATTGTCCTCAATGAATAAGTATATATTAAAAAATACTAAAAGTTAAACTACAAAAAAAAAATGAAAAGAAAAGAAAGAATACTCTCCTGGAATTGAATGATGTCCTTGGTGTTGCTTGAAGATACTAAATAGCAGATGCAAATTTTAGCATAAGTTGCAGGTTCGCAGTGTGGTCGGGAACTAATGAAGTTTCCAGCATTGCAAGCATTCACGGACCATCTGCTTACCGGGACACTGATTGTCTCCAAAGTTTGCACAAATTCTGAACAGAGTTCCAGAGAACATATACCATGGGTTTACCATTGTAAACCGCAGTATTGAATGCCCGACACAAATGCTTTTCATGGCCATGACACAAAGTTAACATGGACAACATTCTTTTCTTCCTTTACTTCTAGCCTTGGAGATATTTCTATTGATTTTTTTAGAGCTGCAGTTGGCTTCTCTGTATCTTAGCTTGGCTTTCAGTATTTTAGCTTGACTTTGTTGGAACATAACAACCTGTTCCTGGCCTTTGATGCCTAAGTCATCTTCATAGCAGTTGAACTCACAAGCAAGGCATTATTGTGAATGGATTCTTTATCAAACACATTGCTATAATGTCCTATTGATTTGAACAGCAGCAGTAGTAAAGTGCCCTAATGATGGACAAAATAGTTCCGAAACCTGTAGAACTATACTGATATTTGTTCCTCGAAATTAGCATAAGATTCCAAGATCTGCTGAATGCAGATGGCTCGGTCTGTTCGTGCTTAGTGGAGAACGCTGGTGATATCTTGGTGAAGGTGTTGCGATGCAGTTGATTTTAAATACCAAGATAGTCAAGTGATGACCTGATGACCTTGTTGCCGCTTGGTAGTAGCCTGCAAACTGCTCGGTAACCGGCAAAGTTATGTCGAAACTTTTTTTTCTGTTTTTCACATTATCAGCCCAAGAACTCATGACTAGATGACTGCTGAAGGAGGCTGCATACTTTGGTGATACACGAGTCATGATGAAGGAGGCTTGATCTTGTAACCGCACGCGATGATGAAACCCTGCAATCCTGTACCAATCCTTTTGGTATTTGTTTACGTGGCCAGTGAACGTGGTTTTAGAAGATATATATACAAACACAAATATACACCTGATAGAATTAGGATTATTATAAAATAGATATGATGAGATGAAATGAGGATGTTGCGGTGGTCGTGTGGCCGCACGATGCTAGATAGAATCCCTAATAAGGTGTTCAGGACCGAGCTCGAAGTGGCGCCCCTGTCTGCGAAAGTTAGGGAAGGGAGGTTGAGATGGTTCGGCCACGTCCGTAGGAGGCGGCCGGAAGCCCCAGTGCGAAGGGTCGAGAGTCTTTCGGTTGTTGGGGTGAGGAGGAGAGGCAGACCGAGGAGGTCTTGGGAAGAACAGCTTAAGTTGGATTTGAAGGCTTTGAACCTAAGTGAGACCATGACCGCTGACAGGGGTTCGTGGAGGCGCCAAATCAGAGTGGTGGACTCTCTTCTAGGGGACGGCTCTGTAGTGGAGTACCTCAGAGTTGGGTTGTCACGGATGACCATATCATAGGAGGCTGGCTTTTTCCGATATCTTGTCCATTTTCATTTATTATTTTTCATTATCATATGTTTCCCGGTTGTGCAGGTGCAGGTGCAGGGAGCTTCGCTTGGTGGTATCCAGGGGCATGGTAGGTAAGTCCCGTGTGGAGAAAGCCATGGGCTCAGGTATTGCTATGAACGTTATCGCATGTCCTTTAGATTCCTTTGTTTATCTCACACACCATATATGCCGTGCACATAGCCGAGGGTCTTCACGGAAACAGCCTCCCTACCCTAAAAAGTGGGGGCATGGTCTGCGTACAACCTACCCTCCCCAGACCCTGCTCTGAGCGGGATATACTGGGTATGTTTGGTTTGGTTTTATAATATGTATAGGATTATCTAATAACAATAAAAATGTACACATAAATATATAATAAGTACACAAATCACAGTTACTATAGATATTATAAAACAAATACATATATTTTAATACAATTATAAATTTAAACACATGTTTTTTTTAGGTACAGAAAAAATAAGAATAGAGAAAAAACCAAAAGAAAAGAAAAAAAATAATAAGTAAACAAAACAATAATAATAATAATAATAATAATAATAATAATAATAATAATAATAATAATAATAATAATAATAATAATAATAATAATATGTGTTTTACATTTTTAATATGTACAAATCTGGATATTAAAGGAAAAGAAAAAAAAAACAAAACAAATAACTAAAAACAACAAATAACAAAAACAACCAAAAAAATAAATAAATAAAAAGATACTAACGTGACTAAAGGAGACAAGTTCTACATGTATCCTGGCCAGGAAAATAACACCACGGGATAACAAAATTGATACCGCCAGTTTTGAGGCTCTTGCACCACGCGCAGGTCCAGAATTTGTATACCGCGGGCTTACTTCTTAATACCACAGTTTTCAATCGCTGACACCCCCTTATTTTTTTTAACCCCAGGAAGCAGAGTGCTCTGTTTTCTAACCCGTAAATACATGCCGAGAACCATCAACAAGCTGCTCTGTTACAACATTTTCTTTCCTGGATTACTTCACAAAAACAAACATCAAGGCACCTTATGGAGAGTAAAAATATTATAATGAAGATAAAAATAAAAACTACAACTAACCTATGAACTAAATAGCAACGAAACTAATATACTAGAATTAAAATTTGTACACACTAACCGAACAACATGCTTGGATTGCCTTCTAAGAAGCGCCTTTATTTATTGTCTTTGGCTAGACTTATTTATACACATAACCTTATGAATGAGGTGTAAAAGCATACAACTTAGAATATCTCCAATTTTATTTAATCTAATTTTGTTATCATAAATCAAGTTTCCATGAACATAGAAAGATTGGAAGATGACACTAATATGAAACTCAAAAAACTTTGGAACATGGAAGTACTCAAAATACTCATCACAAATATTTAAGTACTTACGTTCCAAAAATGAGTCCCAAATTGGATCAACATAAGATAAACACAACTCTTTTATTCTAATTTTATCCGCATGAAGTTCATTAGATTTTAGAACTACCCTATCATAGTTTGATTTTAATACAACCGAATTCTCTTCTACATTACACAACATGAGAGGAGGATCAACGAAATTATCAAATTCATTATTGACACCGGGATCTTCAATTATTAAAATATTCTCTTCAAGAACATGAGGAATGCAAGCTAGAATTTCATTCTCATCCCTTATTGTATTAGAATTTAATTCTTTTGATCCTTCTTCATATGACACACCATATTTTAACTCATGAAGAATATGCCAACCTATTGATGACCCTTCACGCAATGATGATTCATGTTGTATTACATAATTAAGCATACGAGAATTACAATTTTTAACTTGATGCAAGTAGGGGTAACGTTCTAACAAATCAGATGAATCAAGACAAAAATAAGAACACATAATTGTTCACAAGCTCAAGTTGCCTTAATTAACCAATCTAACAAAACACTACACAAATTAAAAAAAAACTTGATCTCAAAATACTAAATTCTGCAATGATATTAACAAAGAAATACTTAAAAATAGTCCCCGGCAGCGGCGCCAAAAACTTGTTATCGATTTTACAAACGCTAACGCAAGTGCACGTATCGAACAAGTAGTATATAAAATTTGTTCCCACAAGGACTAATTTAAGTAGTTAAATACCAAACGCTATCTTTCTCTCAATTCAAGTTAAATAACATAAGATCAAGATTATATATAAACTACTCCTAAAATATAAACATGTACATAACACATCAACTTAAGAATAAAACAAGAGTGAAAGTATCTAGGCCTTTAACTTCTTCTTGAGCCTTACAAGTATCCTTCATCGTCTCTAATTCCATGTTATAGTCACTAGTCTAGGGTACATAACTTATCACAAGGACCTTCCGATTCTCAAGTGAATCTAACTCACAAGATTAACTTCCATATTCCTATGCTGAATTTAAATTTATGAGTAGCATTAGCACATAGCCCTAATACGACTACTCGAGGTGATTAAGTATATTCCTATCCTAACCACAAATTAACAATCATGTTAATCTCAAGTTAAAATGATTGGTTCTAAATTTAGGCTATCTTTTCCAAGCATCACCTAAATTAATAAATCAATCTCAAAGTTAATTACTCTTTGAGAAGCATCACACCTAAATCAATATAATTAACCATAATGAACATAAAATAGAGATTGAAAAGAACACTTATATAAAAACTCAAGAATCCATTAAATCCCTAAAATAATAATTACTTCAACATCTTAAAGAAAAATACAACGAAAGAATATTGAAGATGAAAAAAAGATTAAACTCGTTGTTGATGGCTTCAATCTTCAATCTCGATGGCTTGTGTCTTCTTCAAGTGTCTCCTCCTGCTTTCTTCTCTCGGTCACAAAACTAAAACTACGTGGTCTCCTCTGTCTAACCACTGTCTATCTCTAATAACTGATTTAAAATATATATTCACAAGTGTTTTTAATGGAATAATAGGAATAAAAGAAATATCCTTAAATAGAATAAAATTCTAAATAGTAAATTCTTTGGCAGCAGTTTCCGTACTTTTCTTGGTAGTTGAGGGCAAATATAAATTTTGGGACCATGATAGAAATAAAGGTCTTCTTCCAAGCTTTCCAATGACTGCTTTCGGGCCTCAAACGGACTTGTAGAACTCCTGATACAGCCATGATAGCAAAGAATGTAAAATCTATCCAAAAATCCATATTTTTCATGATTTAGCTCCAAAAATTCCAATTTAAACTCCAATCCATTATTTTCTTTATTCCTACAATAAAACATTTAAACACATTAAATAAAATCCAATTTCATGCAAAAATAACTAAAAATATAGGGATAAACTAATAACAAATAAGTAAATATCAGTCATATGCAAATGTTCTGTCCAAGCTTTAAAAAAGATCTTAAGACCTTTAAGCAAATGACGGGAATGAACAAAGATGATGATGCGGACTCTACACATGTGATCGAGGATGGAGAATTTTTGATGGCGAGTAGGGATACCGTTCCTGGTTCGGTGAAGAATAAATCAGAATGTGTGATGGATTCTGCTGCTTCCATGCATATATGTGGAGATCGAGCGATGTTTGAGACTTTATGCACTGAGGAAAATCTTGGTAATATCATTGTAGGGAATGATGAGAAGATGAAGGTTCAAGGAGTTGAAACTGTTCGTCTTAAACTCCATGATAGTACGATCAAGAAAGCTCTAAATGTGGGATACATACCAGATGCATCAAAGAATGTATTTTTTTGAGTGTGTTGGAATCACGTGGGTACATATTCGTTGGACGAGGGCGAAGTTGCAAGGTGTATAATGGAAAGAACTTGATTCTATAAGGGATGATGAATAAGAAGAACATCTATTGTTTAGATGAGGAAGCAATGAGGATGAAGACCGAGAAAAAGGTAAGATTCTTGGAATCGGTTGAGGTATTAAAAAATTCGAGCCGATGGAGGATTTGTAGGGGTCCGCCCCGATTTCCTAATTAAGTTAAGAATCCTATTATGAGCAGAATTCTATTTGTGATAATTGAGGTAAATCTTATTTTGGTAGGAATATTAATTGTGGAAAGATTTCTATCCAAGATGAGAAACGATGGTAATTGTCACAAATAGAATTTGAAATATAATATGATTAGAATATTTATGGTGCCTATAAATATAGATATTTGTAGGGATTTTGATGCATTGCAAAAGTTAGAGAGTTGTGTGCGATACACAAGAGAGGACTTTTGTGATCAAGGTGAGTGATTGTATTCAAGAGTGTTGAGTGAGGGAGTGACTCCAACCTTGTAATACATTCATATTTAGTGGATTTGTAGTTTTACCTTCCTTTGAGGGGTTTCCACGTTAATTTGTCGTGGTCTTTACTTTTGTATTTGTTATTGTGTTTGATTAACGTTGATATATAGTGGATGCGATCCTAACATGAGCTTCTTTCAATGTAGCAATTCTTCAAGTCTGTAGATTGACTTTAACCTTTTTCTTTTAACAGATAATACAATCTGAGATTCCTGACAGTTTATACTTATTATTTACTATTACAAACTAATTTAAGTTGAGCTAGATCCTCGAATTACAATAGGCTGTTTCATATGCCTTTCAAGGCCATTCTAAACTATCTTTTGATTTGTGGTTAAAAAGAGCAAACTTGTTTTTAACCTTAGGTGGTTTAAAACTTGTTACATTAAAATCAAAAGAAAGTTTACTTTTAGTTTTTGTTCAACCAAGTCCTAATCTTTAACTTGAGCTCAAAATATTTCAAAAGGACTTAAAGGAGCAAGACTACTTGAATTTGTTTTTAAAACAAATTCGAAATATTTGGCCCTTTTAATTCATTTATTCAGCTGAATATTGTATATATATATATATATATACATTTATATTATTTTCTTGTCGTTTACTTGCTTGTTGTTTAAATACTCGTACGTGTGTGTATGTTTGTTTATATTCTTATTGTGTTTAATACTTGTACGTGTGCATTTTAATTTAGTGTGTAGTGTTTGCATTCACGAATATATTATTGAACGTTTACTTTATTTTCTTGCATATACCGCTTGTGTGACAAGTCCATTCGTGTGACTTATCACTTGCTGTTATTTACTATTTTCCGCACTACGCATATAGCATCCTCATACTTGCGAGTTGATTAATAATTTAACGCGTAATAGCATCTCCGTAGCTAGTACCGTAACATACTAGTTTTGTACGGCCTTTATTATATAAATCTCTCTTATCATATATTGTTTGGTTGTTAGATTTGTATTCTAATCTTTGCAGTGAGGTGAATCTTGTTCTAAGACCAAAGTCTTAGGCGTACTAACAGGGAGTTAATAGCATTCGCACCGTGAAGAAAAGGGAAGACCCAAGACCTAAGATCCAAGACGGGCAAATTTTTAGAAGTACATAGTCTATTAGGGTACTACAAAGTCTTTGAGGAGGTGACAGGGAGTTACGCTCCAAGACAAGTCTTGTTAGGTCCCAAAGTATCGTAGAAGGGGGGGTTGAATACGGTACTACCAAAAAAAATAATTCCGAGAATATATCTTTATTGATAATAAACTCGAAGGGGTGTTACAACTTCTAATCCAATGGATTAGCTTCAAAACCTGAACACTCCTAAGGATAGTTTAGGCACGAGGACCTTCTACCTGACACTTCCTGAAAGCGGGCTAAGCCGACTTTTCTACTAGATGGACTGTCTAGTAGCTTACACTCCTAAGGATAGTTTAGGCACGAGGACCTTCTACCCGACATTTCCTGAAAGCGGGCTAAACCAGCTTTCCTACTAGATGGACTGTCTAGCAGCTTACACTGAGAAGATATAAGAGAGAGAAGAGAAAGTTGTGTGTTGAGGTGTGTTTTGAAATGAAATACAACAGGCCTATTTATAGGTTTTAGAAAGTTACTATTTGACACTATTCCAACAACCCCCAAATAGTAACCGAGCACTATTCCAACAACCCTAAAATAGTAATTGGGCACTATTTCACCAACCCCAAATAGTAACCGTTGGTTACTTCATATGAATAGTACTATTCATATGAATAGTGATTTCAGATACTATTCACATGAATAGTAATTTTGGATACTTCATTTTCCTCTTAATTTGACATCCATAAATATTCAGTTTCCAACTAACCAGAGGATATCAATACTGCTCTAAACTCAATCATACCTCTTGAACAGTTTTTCTGAGTTAGATACTTCGATTCTTTTGTGAAGTGTTGACGCCTAGTGCAACTGGTCTGGTTCACAGACGACTAACATTCACTCGTGGTCTTTATATCATGTCTTTAAGAACATTGCTAAGAATTGTGCAATCATAAAAACTTTATCACTGGAATCTTTTGGCCCTTCAACTGAATCGTTTGTACATCTTATTTTGTCACTGAGGCTTGATCATGTTAATGAAATTCTTTCAGCGACTTGATCCTTGTTGATGCCTGTTCTTCAAATTTCACGATCCCTGTATAAAGTTAATATTATTTATCTTTCATCCTAGTTGAGTTATATATGTCTCTATTACATATTACATTACATTATGCATTACAATCTCCCCCTATTTGATTGTTAGGGTTTAACAAGTAAATTTTTTGAGGATAACTCAACTGATACAACAAAATAAAATACAAAGATAAATAATATTAAAGTGCAATCTGGATCATTTATATACATTTTCCAGATTTCTAAAATTTGAACAAGTACAAGACAAATTGTTCCTCTAGACTGAACATATCTTCAAGTTTGCCTTGCTTTCTTTCCACATAGCACTAATACTCCCATTAGATTTAACTTTCCCAAAATAAAGTTAATTCCGTGTCAACAACCTTTTCTTTGCCCTTACGCCTAGTAGATTTTTCTTGATCATCCAACTTCTCCCCCTCAGTTAGGTTATCCTCCAGAGTAGTAGGATGTGGAGTTGGTAAATTAGACGAAGATGGCTTTACCAAGGAGTTGATTGCATCATTAAACTGGGTTGCCATGGTATTCAATTGAACCTGGAATACATTATGTTGAATAAGTTGCAAATTTTTTATTTCTGCGATGGACTTATAGATATTTGGCAACTCTTTCTCCATTGTTTGGACCCCTGTAAGGAGTCTGCTGTATTCCTTTCTGGTTACAGGTGCATGTGGTTGAGTAGGTTGCTCACTCATACGTTCTGCAGGTGTTTCACTCAACACTCTATATTCACTCGATTTAGTGGTTTGGGTTACACTTACACGTTCTGTTTGTGTTTCCCTCAACTCTCTTCCAGAGCTTCCATCGAGATGTGTACCTATAAATGAAATCATCCTAGCCCCTTTTTCAGAGGTCACGAATGGTGCAATGAAAACGAGTTGCCGACCACTGGTAAAGAGTGGTAAATCTCGAAAGAGATCCATAGATTTTCCATTTGGGAGGTTAAACTTGAATCGATTAAATGGCACAAAACCCAAGTTTCTCTCGTATGTCTGTGAAGACACTTGGTTCATAAAAGAACCACCTACCGATGGATCTTTCCGTAAAATGGAAGATTCACCAGCAGTTATTGAGGTAGGTAATTCCACCTCGGATGCCTGTGAAGGCATTTGATCTTTAGAAAGATCATCAACCACTCTTATGTTCCATGAAATGGAACTCAAGATAGTTGCTCCCGTCAATTCAACCTCATTTACATTTTCACTGATTGGATAAGGAAGAATTGTTTCACTAACAGTTGTCGTTACCTCAGGTTCATTGGGTTTACTCCGTTTAGAATGAGGTAGAGCGGCTGATGTAACTAACTCCTTATGTGGTGCTGCTGAGGCACTATCTCCCTCAAAAGTGTTGATGGATGGTCGTTTAAGTGACAATTGAGGTGTAGGAGTTTGTTATGTTTGTGTTTGTGGGCTCTTCGACCTATGTTAGAGTCGGTGGGATTTCCTGCTCTTGGTCGGGTAAGATGGCCACTAGGGGCTGTAGAAACTGTATTTCCTGTGACACAGCAGGGAATACAGAGGTTGGAATAGCAGAGATTGAAATATTACCTTGTCGTATACCTGCTCTCACTGGTCTTGGTAACAACGGAAGTGGGACAGTCTTTAGATATTCAGTTAGGACTTTAGGCACATCTGCATATTTCTTTTTGCTTATGTAATTAATTACATTCGTCTTCATGGAAGAACATTCCACCTTTTGACCATTTTCCATGCGTGCCCTGTCTTCATCATTCAAAAAATCATTTAATATTAGCTGTAGAAACCTTGGATATAGATATTTGACATTTTTGAGTCCGAACATCTCTTCATCCCAAGTGTTTCATCTTTAAAATGATTTGACCAAGCACTATTTTTCCAAAATTAATCCTCAAATTATTGGCGACCGCATTCCATATTTTTTGAATAAATTCAGGTATTCGATCTTGATTTGTTCTATCTGAGGAAAAAACATGGTTAAGAGTGTGAAAGAAGAAATTCCAGTACTGGGTTAGAAACGTTCTAGATAGATTACCAGTATTAGATAGATTACAAGTATTGAAATTGCCATCTTGGTACCTTATAAAATGAAAGAACATTTCAATCTGTTTAGGTGTAGGATCAGAAACAAGATTTTCCATAGGAAAATAAAGAATTCGATTAACATCTCGTACAGTGACCCTAATCGACCTACCAAATAGTCGATATGTGAATGCACACCCGTCCTGTCGAGAAGTGTTAACCGCACTGCAATATAGTTCACGCAATGCACCATGGTTAAGCTGCACTGGTATAACTAAAGCATAGCGAATTAATGAATGTTCATTCAGAAATTGTGTCCAAGCCCAAAATTGCTCATCCAGAATGGTTTCGATTTGCTGAATAGAAATAGGATTAATTTTAGCAATTAAAAAGCTTCCCGTAATGCCATTTTCAAAACTTTGAGGAAATTCAAAAACAAGGGTTAGTTTTTATAAAGGATGATGTATAAAGCAAGAATATGAAATCCGATCTAAAAACCACCAGCTAGATTTGAGAGATCTTTCCGATCAAAGCTCGAAATATTCAGCAATCGTGTGTATATGCTCTGTAAATCTGAAAAATGATGATGTTAAACACAAACAAAAACTCATCATTTATAAGGTTTCAAGGTTTAGTGGGTTAGGTGTGATAGTGACAGGTTATGTTGAAAAAATAACACCGTTCAATAATTTCTCACCTAACAACCTAATTAGCCGAAAAACATCTTATCACTGAAACCTGTCAGCCGAAAAACATCTTATCACCGAAACCTATCAGCCTATACATATATACACATATTTAATACTTCTAATTATTATGGATTTAAAAATAATCACGCAGTAAATCAAGAATTAATCCACAATAATCAGATAAACTCACAATTAAATAGACATAAAATTAACAAAATATCATTAATTGATATATGTCAATAAAATATTTATTTAATTATGCTACCATGATATCTCCAGAATAATCATGCAGATAAGCAAATAAAACAAACAAAATCCAGAGAATGAAATTCACTGGCTGCAAGCAAATTGAACAGACATTTTAAAAGATCATGTGAAATTTAACATACCAAGCTCACTTACCAACCTTGAAAAGGTTGCTTCATCCAAAGCTTTAGTAAAAATGTCTGCCAACTGTTTTTCACTAGGAACAAAATGCAGTTCCACAGTGCCTTCCATCACATGCTCCCTGATGAAATGGTATCTGATGTCTATGTGCTTGGTTCTAGAATGCTGCACTGGATTCTGTGATATTGCAATTGCACTAGTGTTATCACAGAAAATTGGGATCTTTTCAACTTTAACTCCATAGTCAAGTAGTTGATTTCTCATCCATTTCTGTGAACAACAACTCCTAGCTGCTTTGTATTCAGCCTCTGCAGTTGAGGTAGATACTGAGTTCTGCTTCTTACTGAACCATGAGACCAGCTTGTTTCCCAAGAATTGACAGGTTCCTGTGGTACTTTTTCTATCCATTTTGAAACCTTCATAATCTGCATCTGAGTAACCAATTAGATCAAAACCAGAATCTCTAGGGTACCAAATGCCAAGGTTTGGTGTTCCCTTGAGATATCTGAAAATCCTTTTAATAGCTACTAAGTGAGATTCCCTAGGATCAGCTTGAAATCTAGCACATAGACATGTAGCAAACATGATATCAGGTCTACTAGCTGTTAAGTATAAAAGAGATCCAACCATGCCCCTATAGCTTGTCATGTCCACCTTCTTTTCCTTAGTATTCAGTTCAATCTTAGTGGCAGTGGCCATGGGTGTTTTTGCAAAAGAGCAATATGCTAAATCAAACCAATTTAAAAGATCATAGATGTATTTTGTTTGACTTATAAAAATTCCCTCATTCACATGTTTAACTTGTAAACCAAGAAAATAAGTTAATTCACCCATTATACTCATTTCATATCTACTTTGCATGAGTTTGGCAAATCTCTTGCAAAGTTTCTCATCTGTAGACCCAAATATTATATCATCTACATAAATTTGGACAGGTATCATAGAGCCATTGACATTTCTGTAAAAGAGAGTTTTATCAATAGTACCTCGAATGAAGTGATTCTCTATAAGGAACTGCGAGAGTGTGTCATACCATGCTCTAGGTGCTTGCTTCAGGCCATAGATTGCTTTGAGTAGAAAGAACACATATTCTGGAAAGTCTGGATCTTCAAAACCAGGCGGTTGGCTAACATACACCTCCTCCTCCAGAATACCATTAAAAATGCAATCTTGACATCCATTTGATAGACTTTGAAATTGGCATGCGCTGCATAGGCCAGGAAGATCCTTATTGCTTCTAACCTTGCCACTGGAGCAAAGATTTCTTCAAAATCAATTCCTTCCTCTTGATAGTAGCCTTTAGAAACTAATCTAGCTTTATTCCTTATGACTATGCCATTCTCATCCATCTTGTTCTTGAATACCCATTTAGTGCCAATCACTGATTTGTCTTTAGGTTTGGGTACAAGTTTCCATACTTCATATCTTTCAAACTGGTTTAGCTCTTCTTGCATTGCTAAAACCCAGCCTGGATCCAGAAGAGCATGTTCAACTCTCTTTGGTTCCTCTTTGGATAGAAAACTGCTATATAAGCATTCTTCTTGAGTTGCTCTTCTGGTTTGGACCTTTGCATTAGGATCTCCAATGATAAGCTCAAATGGATGATCCCTGGTCCATTTTCTTTGTGGTGGTAAGTTTGACCTTGATGAAGTGGCTTCATTTTCTCTGTGTTGATCATTGTGGCTTGTTGTTGAGTTTTGAATGTGAGAAACTCCCCCTGAGTGTATGGCCCTCGAGATTGATGGAGTTCTTACAGATTCATCAACAGATGCTTCTCTTTGATTTCCAACTGATGGTGTAAGTTGCTCTTCAACAGGTGGTTCATTCTGCACTTCAACTGATGATCCTTGTCTGTTTCTCACACCATTTGATCTCCATTCTTCATCATCATCTTCACTTTCTTCACCACTTCTCTCATTCTCGAATGAGAGAGACTCATGAAAACCTTCATCTACTAGACCATATATTTTCTTGTCATCAAATACAACATGTATGGACTCCATTATAATGTTTAGTCTTAGGTTGTAGACTCTGTAGGATTTTCCAGCTGAGTATCCAACAAATATAGCTTCATCTGCCTTTGAATCAAATTTTCCAAGATGTTCACCATGATTTTTCAGTACAAAGCATTTGCATCCAAAGACATGCAGAAAGTTGATTGTTGGCTTCTTGCCTTTGAAAAGTTGATAAGGTGTCATGCCTTTTGCTTGATTGACAAAAAGAAATATTCTAAGTGTAGCATGCATTGTTTATAGCTTCTGCACAGAAGTATGTTGGTAGCTTAGATTCTTCTAGCATTGTTCTTGCAGCTTCAATTAGAGTTCTGTTCTTTCTTTCCACTACACCATTTTGTTGAGGGGTTCTTGGTGCAGAGAATTCTTGGATAATTCCTTCTTCTTCACAAAACTCTCTTATTACAGAATTCTTGAACTCGGTTCCGTTGTCACTTCTAATTCTCCTTACTTTGAGTAGTGGATTGTTATTGATTATCTTGATGTGATTTATAATGACTTCACCCGCCTTATCCTTAGAGTGCAGAAAGAATGTCCAAGAGAATTTTGAGAAATCATCAATAATCATAAGATAGTATTTCTTCTTTGAGATTGACAACACATTGACTGGTCCAAAGAGATCCATGTGAAGTAGTTACAATGGTTGATCAATTAATGACATTGACTTTGATTTGAAAGAGGCCTTCTTCTGCTTCCCTTTCTAGCATGCATCACACAATCCATCGTTGGAGTAATCCAATTTTGGAATACCTAT
Organism: Saposhnikovia divaricata; assembly: GCA_036435485.1. Classification (NCBI taxonomy): domain Eukaryota; kingdom Viridiplantae; phylum Streptophyta; class Magnoliopsida; order Apiales; family Apiaceae; genus Saposhnikovia; species Saposhnikovia divaricata. The sequence continues at coordinate 55,500,068 of CM071597.1, read as the reverse complement.
AACCAAATCCTTCTTTACCAACTCATTCATTGCTTTAAAACTCAAGTGTGACAGTCTTTTATTCCAAAGCCAACCTTCATCTACACTTGCCTTGCTGAGAAGACATGTAGTCTGTTAGGTCTCGTATGAGGGCTATTTTAAGCTAGAAGGGGGGTTGAATAGCTTAATATCCAATTAAAAAAATTATTATGGCGTTTTAAAATATTTTTCCCGTTTTAAAATATTTTACCGAGTCGTTAGCAGTTTATAAGTGCGGAAAATAAATGACAAGTAAAGTAGATACCACGCAGGAGATTTTATCCTGGTTCGCGATGGCGCAACCCCTAGTGGATTTGCTCACCCCTACGTCCAGTCCCCGAGCTCCTCTCCGGACTCGAGATTTCCCTTAAAATAAACTCGCTCCTTTAGTAGGCGGAGAAGCCTTTACAACCCTACAAATATTTGTCTTGGTGCGCAACTACCCGTTACCACCTCAAAATAAATGTAAACACCTACACAACTTATCTTAGACAATAACTCCCCGCTATTTCTTAAAAGTTGATGTAGAACCCTTGGTGTAGACTATTGCTTCTTGGCTTTTGTCGGTCTTGGGTCTTAGATGAAAGGTCTCGGGTCTTTCCTCTTCCTCACGGTGCGAAGACTACTAACTCCCCGTTAGTACGTCTAGGACTTAGGTCTTAGAACGAGAATCACCTCACTTAATCTTCGCCTCACTACAAAAGTTAGACAAACAATATCTACGAAACAAATATGATGAATGATGAATAAGGTTTGGATTAGTATGTTACGGTACTAGATCCAAAGTAAACCTTAATATTCGTAAATGAATATTAAGTTATATTGTTATTGTTTAAGTATACTTTCTTTGATATTAAGTTATAATCAAAGTATACTTTTAATTACTCAAAATAAATATAAAGATGGATGGAGTAATATTAGAAGACCTTATTAAAAAGCTATAGCGCTTTAAGGCTTCGATATGTATACCTTTCTTAGACTAATATAATGTCAAGATATACGTATAACTTCTTGCACGAACCACTACAATCACTAAACGTAATTGTAATAAAGACAAGTGGCTAAAATTGTGCTTTAGTAGAAGTTTATGTTGTACGAAGTATTTCTTAAAGAATATCCCATGGAGAGCACTGTAGATGCTAGTTAGGAATTCGTATAAATACTTTTCATTACAACACAAAGACGAAGCTAAAAATTACCACTTTTAAAAGTCGCCGGAAAAATTCGCCGGAGGTTCGGCCGGATTTTGGCATGGTGGTCGAACTTTGGGAAGCCCTTCGGGAGGCCATAAAGTGGTGGTGGATGAGCTAGCTTGGGTGAACAAAGCTTGGTTGGGTGGAACTAAGCTTGTTGAACAAAAACCTTGAATACATGGATATATATATAAAAGAGAGAGAAGGTTTTTGAGATGAAGTAGATGAAGAGAGAAAATATGAACTTGAAAGTGTGTTCTACTTCTAAAATCCCAGCATGTATTTGGCTCTTAGCTTGTGTTTAAAATGGGTGGATGAGGGAGTTTATTTATAGAGAGAGTTGGGTGGAAGGAATGGTGTAGATTGAAGGAAAATGAGTGGATGGGATTAAAATCACTTTGATTGCCAACATGGAAAGTGATTTGTGTTTCTTTGCAAGTGGATGCTAGAAGACAAAATAATATCCCAGCACTTGAATCTATATTAGAATATTCCATTCGTTTTAATTAACGAATAAATACGAACCAAGTATCGTTAATTAAATACCCGATAAATACGAAAACACCCAATAAATAATTCTAAAATTATGGAACACTTAGGAATGTTACAAAATAATATTCTGGAAAGTTTGGTCAATTTTGGTCAAGGTTGACTTGGTCAAACGTAGTCAACAGTTTACTAACCATCTCGATTTTCGTGCCCGGACGAAAATTCTCGAAAACTTACGAAACTTTAACCATGCATATAAAATAGCATTTAAGTGATTAATCTCAAGTTTCAAGTCATTCTAGTAAGTGGAAGTATTTTATTTGGATTTAAAACAATTAAATCAACTTTCGGTTCTGAATAAAATACGATTGGTCTTTTCTCGAAAAAGATAAATCTTTTGACCAATGTTTTGACTAGAATAAATATTTAGAATATATTTCCTAATATATAAAATATTTAGGGAGTGTAGGAAATATTTTTAAGCGAATAAAATAATTTTCTCCGAAATATAAGATAATTAAGAATCGGGAGAAAAATTACTTTAAATATTTGTGGCACGAAAGGAACATTTTCCTGAGAGTGAAAAGGTCTTTTCTAGGATGAGAAAAATATTTTGAGTGCCAAGTGAGAATATTTTTCGAATAAAAACTGATCGTTTTTGAATTTAGCACGAAATCTCTAAAGAACGTTAAATCTCGAATTCTCTTTGTTCGAGTTTGTTGCCTTATTAATTTCGCAATGTAGATCTAAAAAATATCAAATTTCAATATTTCTTTTTCGATCTTCTTGCCTTGGTGTAGAGATATATTCCGTAAAAATGTATTTTGATTTTTCAGCGAATCGGAATATCTCTTATAGTTTAAAAATAGGATGATAGATTTTGCTAGAATTGACCATTTGACTTTTGACTGAATCAATTAAATAAATGACCTAGTGGAGAGGATTCTACGTGTATTTAAATTTTATGTTAAATCATACAAATACCAAAATAAATATTATATCGAAGATATCCTTTCATAGTCATGTTTGCATTTGTTGAATTGAAGTCAGCAATGTACACATTTCCTCTTCTATCTCCTATCAACACTACCTTATGGTCACTTTTCTTGAAAATGACACAAGGTTCAGATTTGAACCAGACATTCTGGCCTTTATCACACAGTTGGCTGACACTTAGCAAGTTATGCTTAAGTCCATCAACCAGTGCTACTTCTTCAATGACAACATTCCCTTGTGAAATCAAGCCATATCCTCTAGTATATCCTTTGATGTTATCTCCAAAGGTAATGCTAGGGCCAGATCTCTCCTCAAACTTAGTGAGCATGGTAGAATCTCCAGTCATGTGCCTAGAACAACCACTATCCAGGTACCAAAGATTCTTTCTGTGTCCTTGCAGACATCAAAATCAAATCAAGTTGATTTTGGTACCCAAGTTTTCTTGGGTCCTGCCTTGTTAGCCTTTTTCTTATTTTTCAAGCCCTTACTACCCAGGGGTTCTGATTGAGTTAAATCAACCTTAACTCTTGGTGTAGGTTTCTGAAAAATAGGCTGTTTCACTTGCTCACATGCATTAAAACTATATGTATAATTTGGAATAGTCTGTGCAAACATGTTATTCATCATCCATGGCAACTGAGGCATATTAAAAGCATTGTAATATGGATTATACATGAATGGCATGTTAGCATAATGACTAGATGCATGAGCAGGCTGGACAAACATGTTTGGCATAACATTCATAGCAGGCATAGGTACTGACTTAGGCATACTAGGCACAGAAGAGGATGACGAAATACATGCCTCGAGTTTAATCTATAATATTTGGTTAAAGGGATTATATTACATGGAAACATTTATCACGAAAGGTTTAATTGGATCACCAATTATTATTATTACTTGGGTAGCAATGATGTATTACTAGATGCCACTCATTGTTTATAATTTTATTATTGGATATTAAAATTATTGCCAACGTAATAATAACCTAAAGGGTTACACAATAAGAACGTTTTAAAAGGAGTTTTAATTTAAATATCAGATATAAATTAAATAATTAAAATTCGAAATTGATTATGGAATCAGATTTCATTTTTAATTAAATGATTATAAATTCGAAATTGGATAAATAATTAATTGAGTTGGACTTAGTTAATTAAATGTTATTTCGAATTTAATTCATTAAAACCCAAATCAGTTTGTTTTAATTGAAGCCCAAGCTGATTAGGGTTAGGCCCATCTTTCTCTCTATAAATACATAAAGATGTATTGGTTAGGGTAACACTTTTGCAAAATCGTTTTTCTTAAAAACCCTAGCTGCTCTATTCTTTGAGAGGCTAGAGAGAGAGAGGCTGATTTTGGCTAGTACCTGCTCCTTGGATCGTTGGACGATCGAACGTTCGTGTGGACGATTTAGAGACGTGGATCTTGCATCAAGGGCTGCGTGGTGATCACAATCTAGGACCTCCATCTGCCAACCGAATTCGTAAAGCTTCGTAAAGGTATTGATTCTATTCACCATAATCAGCATGTCTTATACATGGATCCTATGATTAGGGTTTCGGATTTTTATTGTTTTACGACTGTTTTCGCTGTGTTTATACCCCGAAACCCTTCAATGGTATCAGAGCTATGTGTATAAGGGGCTGATTTGGTTAAGTGTTTACTGTATTTGATGCATGTATGCATGTTCTATGAATCTGGCATGAAATAGTTTCGATATACGTTGATTATAAACTGTTATATCACATGTTTGATGAATCGTATGTATCTGATATAGTGATGTTAGCATGTTTGGAATCTGCCATGACTCATATGTATAAGATCTGTTTGTATGATGATATATTGATATAAACTGTCGGATGGATGCAAACGGATACGATCTGTTTACTGGGATTAGGGTTACGTGTATACTGATACATGTTTCTGGTAACTGGAATTGAGGTCGATCCGCGTGTTTAGGGCTTGTGACAAATTTGGGCTTATGACATATGCTCTATTCATATGATATATTGTGATATATAATAATATGATGATGATGTTCTTAAGTGTTAATTGAGCATGGTGATTGGTTATGGCCTTGAGACCCATAGGTTAGTGGTTTTTATTACTATGGTTTGGTTTTATAAATACGACTTGCATGTCGTTTTCTTGGTGCTTTGTAATTGTTCATCTCGAATGTAACTCGAGTTCTTATGTAATTTCATTAGTATAGTTATGTTTTATATTCAATGTAATAAGAAGATCATTGGAAGCATGCAATGAAGGATCAATGGAGATGAAGGCATTTGACACAAAGAAGACATGAAGACATGTATTTATGAAGACCAACTATGTAATAATTTAGTTTTATTAACCACCATAGATTGACCTAGATTTTTCCATTAGCTTGGAAAGATCATATAGGATTTTATTAATGTAGCTTGTTAAGCGATTTTAATGTGACATGCATGTTATACAATTCATTAGACATTTCATTAACAACATTATCACATTCATCTTTGGAAAGTTCAGTTAGGTTTGTAGAGTATACCTGGTTGCTTGCTGAACTAGACTCTTCATCAGTTTTGTTTGTCATGAGTGCAAGATTGACAAACTCCTCTTCTGCATCTGAATCTCCTCCAGATGCCCAATCATTATCTCTAGATACAAATGTTCTTTCCTTTTGCTTGAGAAGATCAGAGTATTTCTTTTTGTAATCAACAGTCTCGAACTGTTTCTTCTCTTTCTCAGCTTTGGATTTTCTGCATTCATTGGCAAAGTGACCAGCAATTCCACAGCTATAGCATTTGATCATTGATCTTTCAACCACATCCTTGTTCGGTTGATAGCTTTTCTTGAATTGCCCGGCTCCTGCTGGATTCTTCTTGAATCTTAGCTTCGAAAATCTCTTTGATAGAAATGCCAAATACTCATCTAGATCTTTAACTTCATCCTCACTTAATGCATCAGGTTCTTCAATCATCTTGCTTTTACCTTTGCTAGTTGCAGCTCCACCTTCACAAGTTCTTTGACTTGGTGTGGCTTCCACGTTCTTCATCTTCTCTCCATCTTGGTTTGTTGGAATATTGGCCACCAAAGCTACACTTCCACTTTTCTTCTGGCTCTTCTCAACTTCTTCATCTTATTGTAACTCGAGCTCATAGGTCTTTAAAATTCCATACAGTCTCTCAAGTGTGAAATCTTTGTAATCTTGAGAATTTCTCAATGAGACTGTCACTGTCTTCCATTCTTTAGGTAAAGACCTCAGAAATTTTAGGTTGGAATCTTTGGTTTCATATACTCTCCCATACAGCTTTAGCCCATTTAACAGTTTCTGAAATCTGCTAAATATATCAGTTAAACTTTCACCTGAATTAAAGTGAAAATGTTCATACTGCTGTATGAGGAGTTGTATCTTATTCTCTCTAACTTGCTCAGTCCCTTCACAGAGTGTTCGTATAGTGTCCCACACTTCCTTGGTAGTGGGGTAGTTTTTGACATTATCGAACATGTCTTGATCAATTCCATTGAACAGTATGTTCATGGTTTTCTTGTCCTTCTAGACTTCTTCTTTGTCTGCCTCTGTGAATTTTGCTGGCGGTTTGGGAATAGGCCTTCCAGCAGCTACAGTTCCAGCTGTTGCTCAAACTGCAATATTAGCCTTCATAGGAATATGAGGGTCTTTCTCGACGCAGTTTACATAACCTTCATCAATGGATAAGAGATGTAAATGCATCTTTACTTTCCAGTGAAAGTAATTATCTTTGTCAAGAACTGGTATTTTCACGCCTATATCCTTCATTCCCATGGTGGTGATCTTTAAACTTCTTGTATGTTAGAAGTTTGCTCTGATACCAATTGTTAGGTCCCAAAGTATCGTAGAAGGGGGGGGGGTTGAATACGGTACTACCAAAAAAAATAATTCCGAGACTATATCTTTATTGATAATAAACACGAAGGGGTGTTACAACTTCTAATCCAATGGATTAGCTTCAAAATTTGAACACTCCTAAGGATAGTTTAGGCACGAGGACCTTCTATCCGACACTTCCTGAAAGTGGGCTAAGCCGACTTTCCTACTAGATGGACTGTCTAGCAGCTTACACTCCTAAGGATAGTTTAGGCATGAGGACCTTCTACCCGACACTTCCTGAAAGCGGGCTAAACCGGCTTTCCTACTAGATGGACTGTCTAGCAGCTTATACTGAGAAGATATAAGAGAGAGAAAAGAAAGTTGTGTGTTGAGGTGTGTTTTGAAATGAAATACAACAGGCCTATTTATAGGTTTTAGAAAGTTACTATTTGACACTATTCCAACACCCCCCCAAATAGTAACCGGGCACTATTTCACCAACCCCAAATAGTAACCGTTGGTTACTATTCATATGAATATCAATACTGCTCAAAACTCAATCATACCTCTTGAACAGTTTTTCTGAGTTAGATACTTCATTTCTTTTGTGAAGTGTTGACGCCTAGTGCAACTGGTCTGGTTCACAGACGACTAACATTCACTCGTGGTCTTCATATCATGTCTTTAAGAACACTGCTAAGAATTGTGCAATCATAAAAACTTTTCATTGGAATCTTTTGGCCCTTCAACTGAATCGTCTGTACATCTTATTTTGTCACTGAGGCTTGATCCTGTTAATGAACTTCTTTCAGCGACTTGATCCTTGTTGATGCCTGTACTTCAAATTTCACGATCTCTGTATAGAGTTAATATTATTTATCTTTTATCCTAGTTGAGTTATATATGTCTCTATTACATATTACATTACATTTTGCTTTACAAGCCTTGTAGCTTGTATCTTGCTATTTTATTTTGAGGAGGATACGAGTGTGTATCGCACCAAGATAAATAGATAGTGGTTTAGGAGTTGTAAAGGCTTCTCCACCTACTATAAAGGAGTTTCTTAATAGTAGTGTAAATCTTGAGTCCGGGGAGGAGCTCGGGGACTGGAGTATGGGTGAGCGAATCTATTAGGGGTTGCATCATCGCGAACTAGGATAAAATCGACCGTGTCATACTCACTTTTCTTTCCTTCTTTATTTTCCGCACTCGATTTACTTGTTTACAAGTAACGAATTTTTGAAAGAGGAAAGAAACTTCGAAAAAACCAAGCTCTAAATTTTAAAAAGGTTATAAACTATTTAACACCCCTTTCTAACTTATCTAACCCATATACAGGACCTATCATAGATCAAAGATGATGAAAAAAAATGTAACCGTAAAATTTTCAATCTTGTTTGAACATTGGACATCCAATTAATTATTGTCAATGGTTTAACACATTTTTTGATTTTATATAAATGTTGTTAATGGTTCAAGATCTTTATTTGAAAATCTAATTTTTTTATTTCTTATATATTTTTATTATGTTAACAATTACTAATTTTAAATAGTAACTAGCGTAAAAGCCCGTGAAAAGCACGGGCCTGTTAATAAATCGTTAAATTAAATTTTCTATTAGTTATATTATTTATTTTAATTAATTTTATTATTTGTTTTTAAAAAATTTAGTTTTAAACTCATTTATACATTTTGATAATAATATTTATTGACCGATATAAATTCCTTATTGAGTATATAAAAATAATATAATATTTAAAAGATAATTAATAAATTACATGTATATTATGAACTTATATCTATGATTATTATATATTTTAATTTTAATTTATGACTAAATTATATTCGTTTATAACAATTTATGTATTTATTGTAAAAAGTTCTATTTTACAAATATTTTAATTTTTTACACAAATTTACTACTCCAATCTAATTTCTTAGTCTTAAATATATTTTTTTCAAACCCATCTATTTAATTGTATATATTATAATTGATTATTATATTTTGTATAATTACATATTACGACCTCACGTTAATATTTTCTTTTTCTCGCAACCACAAATTTTTGCGGGTACCCACGACCCTCATACTCGCAATCTATAAATGTGATTATATATCATGAGATTAATGGTTCAATATCCAACAATGACATAAATTCGTTATTATCTTATATAGTATTAACATTGCAATTAATTATAACTCAATTGCATATTTTATTAAATATTTAACATATTTTAAATCTAATTTTGTTATATATTATTTTTTAAAATTTTTTTAAAAATTTGTACTAACAAAATTTTTGAATTCAACTTTCTGAACTACATTTCTCATATTTAAAAAATTATTAATAAATAACTCGCATATGATGGTGTGACAAAAAAAACTCATATATAATGCATTTATAACATGAAAAGTAAATATGTGACAAAATGGGAGATGGTTTGTGTATTAAGATTTTCAAAAGGAAGATAAAAATCAAAGTAGATCAAGTGGTCATAACAATAAATTATGTATCATGAGGTCGCTGGTTCGATACCCCATGAAGACAAAAAAATAAACTTTTAAGCAAAACTTTCTAAATAGCGGTACATACGTAATTATACAAATAGAAGGGCATAATAGTCATTTTACAGCCATTAAAATGGCAAATTTTACCCTTGTGTTCTCCTATTATATATAGTAATAGAAATAAGTCAATGTCCTTATTAGTCATTTTACATATTCAAATGATTACCAGCTAACAGTTATTTAGCAAACACTTTTATACAAACAGCAAATGCAATCCGCTAGTCAAAACAGTTAATGCATCAGCTACTCAAAACAGCTATCCGCTCAAGCTAACAGCTAACCGATAATTACCAAACATGACCATAATGTGTTGCTCTAAAAATTAAGCGTTTTAAATTGCAAGCGAACAATTTGTTTCGTTGTAAAATGTGAGATTCGTTCCACAGGGACTAATGTGTTTAGCAAACCTTAACTTTTAATTTAATCGAACTAGAACAATTTTGTATTTTGGATTTTACTAATTAATTCCTAATTCTAAAATTTCTAAATTATTCTAAAACAAAATTATTCTAAAATTTATTCTAAAAAAAATTCTAAATTCGAATTAGCACTAGATTTTATTTTTAAACATTTTTTTTGGATCGAACTAAAAGTTATTCACAAAATTTTTTTGAAAATTTGGACATGACTTGTTTGAAAATGAAACTAGCCAAAAACCTCTAATTCAACAAAAACGAACCAAAATTCAAACAAAAACTTGACCAAAACTAAAAACCTTCAACACTAATGAACCAACAGAAGCAGCAGCGGAAACCATTAACAAAAACAAAAGCAGTCAAACTCGGTGGCATAACAGGAGGGTATTAATCAAAATGACTCAGCAAAAACAGAAACGTAAAGCTCGACTAAGCACAAGACTTAAATAGAACTCACTACTAATATAGCCATAAAATAAAACTCACGATCAGAATGTAGCAGGAAAAAAACAAAACGCAGTACTTAAAAACGCGTAAATAAAACTCGCAGCAAAAGACTCAACTCAGCTAACAACTCAGGACAAAAACTCAGCACCAAATTCAACCAACCAACCAAAAACCAACAACCAATTCAACCAACGAACAAGAAAAATGCAGCCAAAGAAAACAAAACAATCGAAAAAGCTCAGCAAAAGCACTCGACCATATATAACTCGATGAAACAGCGACTTAGAATTACGACTCAGCAAATTAATTCTGCGACTTGGACTAAGTAAAAATCATCAAAACTCGAGCCCAACAGCAACAGCAAAGTCTACAGGGAAATTAACAATAAAAAAAAACTCAGAAATCCAACTCGACAACACAGAACTCGGCAATAGCAGTAGACACAGTTTGGAAACACAGAAATAAACTACAGACATTCAAACATCACGAGTTGAAGAAAACAAACAAAAAAAACAAAAAGGGGAATGGGATGTGGGTTTTGAAAAGTAAAACAGGGGTCCTAAAACTTGTTAATTACAAACGATTTATGTAAAAACTTGTTAATTATAAACGATTTATTTATTTTCAACAAGTTTTGATTTGGAAAGAAACGAGTAAAAAGGAGAAGGAATAGCTGGGTAATCGCAGAAGAAGGAAAAACACGGAGCAGGGGAAGGGGATGAATGTTTTCAGAGAAGAATAAGAAAAGGAATCAAGAAGAAAAACGCGGCTGAGTAATCGAATTTAAAAACATGTTGTGAACTCGTTATAACTCGAAAACCAACAGGGGAGGGGTGTTGAGCGATAGTAATAGAAGGATAGGGGAGAGTTACGATTGCAGCAAAAAAAAATTGAAGGCTGGGTTTGGTTTTGTTTGTAGAAAAGAAGTAAAGAGGGGTGTGAAACCAAAAGCAAGGGAGGCAAAAAAAAAATTACGCTTCGAATTAAAAACCAAGAAATAACGAAACAGAAAATAAGTGCTGTAAATTAATAAAACTAATATTTTTTTGTGATTTTTTTTTATTTATTACACTAACAAATAAAACAAGAAATTTAGATCTACAATTAAAAATAATCAAACCCACAATAAAATTGAAATTTAAAGGGGCAAAATTACGAATTAAAACTAATATTAAAACTACGAACAAGAAATTAAATTTCGTTACTTTCAACCCATAGTGGTTAGCATTTCGCTACTTTGTCCACTACATGGATTTACGAAAATAACGAAAGCTATGTAAAATAAAGAAAGAACAAGACAAGAAACTAAAGGAAATGAAATTTCATTAAAATTAAAAAGAGTGTTTACAAGATTTGAAACTAAAGAAAATACAAGAAATTAAAACAACCTTAAAATCTAAGTTACTAAATACAAGGGGGGTGAGGGGGTATTTATAGGATAGGAATTAGGGTTAAGGGGGTGTTGGGTAAATCCCCACCGTACATTTGTGGTGTGTGGTGGTGAAATCCTAGCCATTTATTTGTTTCCTTCCCCCTTAAGCTTTGAAGAGTTGATCTTGGCCACACACTTATGTAGTGTGTTGGGATGATCTCCACCTTCCACTTGTCTTGAAATATTCCTTTTGCTCCAAGCCTCTAATTCTTTTCCTTCTTTCATTTTTGGTCCTTTTTCTTCCTCTTTTTCCCTTCCTTGCTCTTTATTTCTTTATTTTGCCATTTCTTTATTTATTTACGAATTTCCTGAAATGCAACAAAATAATTTATTAAAATACGAGTTCAAGCAATAAGTAGGTAATAAAAATATGCAAAAATATGCACTTATCAAATGACCCCATACCTATCTTTTGCTCGTCCTCGAGTAAAATGAAGACAAAAAGAAAATCTAGATAAAAAATCCTATACTCCTTTTCGTAGGTGTGACGGTTGATTTGGCATATACAACAAGCCCTTTAAACCCCTAGGTAGCCCTAGTGGACGAGTGAGGTCTCGTGAGGGTCTATAGTGAATGTACCCACAAAATCCATCTAGCTTGTATAAAAGATTACATGGCAATGCACACCACACATACATGTCCTCTCATGATACATCAACTTAAGAATCAAAATGAAGTTGCAAAGTCTTGGTGTGGAAAGTGCAAGGATTCACATAGTCTACTTAAAGAAGCATGCACGAGTGATTACAAGTTCATGTCAAGTGTAAAAATTATTGGTAACCATGCTAAGTCTACAAGGGCACACCTCAGAGTCAAAACTTGAGATCTCATATGCAAAAGAAACAAGCAATACCTAACATTTCACTCACAAAAGATCATTCACTCAAGAACAAGGGTAAGTGTATCACTCATTTCCAACAAAATCAAAAGCATGCTTGACATTTGGTATCATTCTAACTTAAACACAACATACATCAATGATGACAATCAAAAGGTCTTTATTTGGGTTGTAATGGGGCGAGGGACAGGGTATGTCAAGTAAGGCCAAAACAAGGTGAAGTGTCAAAAGCTAGTAGTCACCATGAAAATCGTGCACAACACCAAACTTCCTTCCCACACAATTATTTTCTATTTTTTTTAACAAAAAGACTTGACTAGTCGAATGAAGGAGGATTACAAAAACATAAGTATGCTCCTATATATATATATATATTCTATTTTTTTCTTTTTTTTTATGAGAGCTAAGATAAATATATGCAACCATAATCCTCCTTTAGATTTGACTTGAAAATCGACTAACAAGGTAACCAATAAAATATATATTTCCTCAAAAGTTATGAACAAAAGTATACCCATCTCACACACCTTATTACTCCCTCAAGTTCCTACTAGCCTTTGACAAATTGGGATCAAGTATACGTAAGGCTGTAGAAGAAAAAGGTCTTAGGCGAGTAATGTAGCGTGGCACCGAAAGAATTTGATTAAGCTCAAAGGGGTAACTATTTGATCACATAAGAATGGTGTGGATATTTTGGAAATATGGGTTATTCCTAAATGCCTTTATCATCTTATCATCAATCAATGTCATGTGTTACAAGAAAGAACTCAAACAAGTGCTAGCAATGCAAATGACAAGTGGACACTCAAGCAAAAGAATATAAATGCAAAAGATGTGCATTTAGGCTCAAAATTCACTTGGTGTGGTAGAACATAATCAATCTCAAGTAAAGGTATCCTCAATGCACCTACTTGTACTCAAAGCATGAAAACCAAATCATCTTACACCTAATCATGACCTTCTAATATCTTGCACAAATCAAATAAGTCTACTAGTTTCACCTTGCTAGTGTAAGTGTGTGGAAAGAACTTAACAAATCACTTCTCAATCAAAAGCTAAAGGATCACAAGATTATAATAGCATGTAAGGGTGCATCAAGCAACTAGCAATCAATTAACAAGACTAGAATAAGATTAGAACTCTTTTTGTGATTTTTTCATTTTTTTAATTTTTTTGGATTTTCTGATTTTTATCTTTACACTAAAAACCCTCCCCCATACCTAAATCATGCATTGTCCTCAATGTATGCAAATGCAAGAGAAATGAGAAAGGAGAAAGGTGAGGAAATACCTGACAAGGGATGATGGAGACTGAAAACTTCTAAAAATTATGAAAGAAAATAACTCACACACGCACACAATTCCTCCCCCATACCTGAATTTCACGAGGGGAGGAAAAGGAATAAAACCGAGTTAGCCGATGCCGGTTGATAAGTGCAAATTTTAATTACCTATTATTTTCTTGAATTCGTATTTTAATAAATTATTTTGTTGTATTTCAGGAAATTCGTAAATAAATAAAGAAATGGCAAAATAAATAAATAAAGTGCAAGGAAGGGAAAAAGAGGAAGAAAAAGGACCAAAAATGAAAGAAGGAAAAGAATTAGGAGCTTGGAGCAAAAGGAATATTTCAAGACAAGTGGAAGGTGGAGATCATCCCAACACATTAGAAAAGTGTATGGCCAAGATCAACTCTTCAAAGCTTAAGGGGGAAGGAATCAAATAGATGGCTAGGATTTCACCACCACACAACCCAAATGTATGGTGGGGATTTACCCAACACCCCCCTTAACCCTAATTCCTATCCTATAAATACCCCCTCACCCCCTTGTATTTAGTAACTTAGAATAACTTAGATTTTAGGGTAGTTTTAATTTCTTGTATTTTCTTTAGTTTCAAATCTTGTAAACACTCTTTTTAATTTTAATGCAAGTTCATTTCCTTTAATTTCTTGTCTTGCTCTTTCGTTATTGTTGCCTTGTTTCGTTATTTCCATAAATCCCGTTGCTAACCACTTGGGTTGGAAGTAACGAAATTTAATTTCGTGTTCTTAGTTGATAATTTTAATTACGCCCCTTTAAATCTCAATTTTATTGTGGGTTTGTTTCTTGATTTAATTTCCTTAGAATAATTTTAAATTCGCAATTTAATTTCTTAATTTTCGTAATTACTTTTCTAATTTAAAAATAAAAATAAAAAATTAGAGTATAAATTTCAGTACGTTTTTTTTGTTTTTATTTAGATTAATTCGAAAGAAATCTCTGCTCTGTTTAATTCGAAGCTTTTATTTTCAATCCCCTGTTTTGTTTCTTCTTTCTTTTCGAACAAATGCAATACCCAGTTTATTTTCTTGTTTCCTTTTCTCCTTCTCCCCCCCCTCTTTTCTTACTTCCCTTCTTCTCTTCTCTCTTCGATATAAACAGCTTCCGTCCCCCTTACTCCCTCTCGCTTCTTTCTTAACCAAACACCCCAATTCCCATCTCTTTTTAATCGAAGCAATTGTTAATCGAATTATTTAGTTTTTTTCTCGTTTCTGCGTTTTGTCCGTGTTGTTAAGTTCATAGATGCCGAGTTGATTTTAGGGTCTTTTGTTTGTTTTTAGCTTAGTTGTATTCTGAGTTGATATCTTTGAGTCGTTGGCTGCTATAGTAGAATAATCTGTTTGTTTTTTTTAAGTCACCATTTCTCAGTTCGTGGTTATGTCTTGTTTGTACCGATTTCGAACAATGAATCGCCGAATTGTATCTGTCTGTGATCGTGTTTCTATTGATTCGAGTTGTTTTTTTTTGTTTCCCTGGTTTCGTTATTTGTTCGAGTTTTCTGAATTTGTTCGAGATTTGTATTTGAGACCGAATTTGCTGTTTGCTGTTGAGCTTTTTGTTTCGATTTGCTTGGTAGTTTAAATGCTGCATTTCCTTTGAGTTTACTAAGTCTGCAGTTTGTTCATTACTTGCGAGTCTGAGTTGTTTGAATTTTTTTTTTCTCTGGAGTCTGAGTTGTTTGTTTTTGATGAGTTTACAGAATTCATTGAGTCGTTACTTTATTTTATTAAGTCTGAGTATTGCGAATTCTTTTGTGTTCGGTTCCTGTTGCTTCGAGTTCTTGACTGTATTTGAGTTTCTGACCAAGTTTTGTCGACAATTCCAATTGTTGTTGGTTTTTTTATGTTGGTTGGTTTTTGTGGCTAGTTCCTTTTAATTCGATCTATAAAAAAATTTCTGTTTTAGAATAAATCTAATTCGAATTTAGAATTTTAGATTAATTTAGCTTTTGTTCTTTTCATTATTAGAGTAAATTTAATTTAGAAATAGTTTAAATTTTCTGTTCGTAATTAATTAAAATCTAATTCTTCCAAAAATTCAATACTTGTTCTAATTCGATTAAATTTAGAAATTAAGGTTGCGAATAAATATTAGTCTCTGTGGAACGAAACATAAATTTTACAACGAAACGAATTGTGCGCTTGCGATTCGAATGTCTTTATTTTTAGCACAACAAGTTTTTGGCGCCGCTGCCGGGTAATAATTATTTTTCGCGCCTTAATCTTTAATTTTTCGAGTTAGTTTTATTTCTTGTCTTATTTTTTTTTATTTCGTTCTTTTTAGGAAAGCTTGAGATTTCGGAACTCTTCTCAACGAAGCGTGGAAAAATTGGAATTTATGGAAAGCAAGCTTCGGTAACCGTATCTCACTCTTTTCGTTTTTTTATTTTTAGAAAAATACAAAAAATTCAAAAAATTCAAAAAATCACAAAAAAATTGAAAAAATCAAAAATCCAAAAAAATTAGTTGTGAATACATAATTGTTGCATCATGCATTTAATCACTTAGGGCACATCATCTAGATTTTTATTTTCTTGTTTTTAATTTTTCGTACCCTATAAATTGTGGTGATCGCTGGAGGACCCTAAGGTACGTTAAATTTCTTTCTTTCTTTAGATTAAATCACGTAGTGTAAGCATCCATATTTGTTATAATTTTTGTATATATCATTGTTTGTTGCATCATTTTGTAAATAAACATTAAGGGCAAGACCTCTCAAAAGATAAGGGAAGGGATTTCATCACTCTTTCCTTAGCCCAAAAACCATTAATTCCTCATTTTGCATTCCCCTAGCCTTTAATAAAATTAATTAGACGTTTGCCCCTAGGAATTTCGCGCTCAATTAGGAAGGTGTTTAAGAAACGAAGTAATCTTAAATTATTCCGACTTTTTGGTGTCTAGGAAAGCGAAAGCTGACCCGGCCAATTAAGGTTTTGGTGTCTAGGCTGGTGTTTAGCCTCTTGGCAATGCTTGCACCTACCTGGCCAAGCCGGTTCGAATAATTATTGATTTACCTAGTTTTTGGTAGCCCTTACAGTTAGGAGCAAGGTCTAGTTATTTTATTAGGGAACCCTAGGTTTAGAATTTTTCTTCTTTTAATTTTACACCCCTTTCTTTTTGTGTATTTATTTAATCGCACTTATTTGCTACGTGTTTCCTTACATGGTTTATGCGAACTATTTGGATTAGGGATAATTCTTCTAGACTAGTGAGATCGTTTGAGATTTCTTCATCGTCTAATTCCGAGTCTTTAGATTATGCCGAACCGATAGTAAACATGGCCATGTCTCTTAAGGACCGTTGTTACCCCACCCGTTCCGCTCAACCTTCGTGCATCACTCTTCCTCCCGTAAATGGTAATATTTTCGAGATCAAAGCTCACCATATTAGCATGTTACCTAAGTTTACCGGGAGTGATGGTGAGGGCCCGTATCTCTTTCTTCATGAATTTGAGGAGGTTTGCGCATTGCAAAAACTCCAACATCTTTCCAAGGACTCCATTAGGCTAAAACTTATCAATTTCGCTTTAAAAGAAAATGCAAAAAAATGGTTGTATAGTCTACCCGTCAATTCTATTTCCACGTGGCAGGGATTTGTGGTTATTTTTCTAAAAAAATATTTTCCAAACCATAAGACTACGAGAATTACAAATGAAATAAATCAATTTCATCAAAAGGAAAACGAGTCTTTTTGGAAATATTTTGATCGTTTTAAAAATCTTCTATCACAATGCCCCACCACGGAATAGAAAAATGGAGGCTTTGTAAGATCGTTTACGAGGCCTTAGATGGACCAACAACCGCGTTGTTAGAATCTATGTGCCAAGGAAAATTCATGGAGAAAGATGAGGACGAGGGTTGGAAATTTTTTGAAGAATTAGCCGAGAAGACCATGTTGTGGGAGTCTACTAGGGAACCTAACAAGTCTAATGAGTCGTCTAGTTCATCTAAGGGTTTGCATTCGATTGGGAGTTCGATTGCAACCGATGCCAAATTATCCACTCTAACTAGAAGACTCGAAGCCCTAGAAACTAGTAAGACCCCCTCAAATGTGTCTATGTGCCCTAATTTTAATCAAGGTTTTTCGGACTATCCCGCTTTTGATCAAGTTAATGCGGTGTCTCAACCACCCACTAGGAACGACCCGTTTGCTCCTACTTACAATCCCGGGTGGAGGAATCACCCGAATTTCTCGTGGAACCAAGGGCCAAATTACCAAAATCCGCCTTCTTTTCAACCTTCTTTTCAAAATACTCCATCTTTTCAAAGGCCTAATCAAAATTCTTTCTCGACTCCAAATCAAGGTCCCTTTCCAAACCCTACTCAAAATCTCGGTCCTTATCCAACTCAACCTTCTTATCCAAATCAAGCACCCGCCCACCCACCCGGCTTTCATGAGTCGGATAAGAGACTTAATTCTTTGGAAAAGACTCTTGATGCGCTTTTAAAATCAACGACTAATTTGGCTCAATCTCAACAAACTTTCATGCAAACCATGACTCAAGATAGGCAACTTTTGAATGCTAGTACTCAATCCTTATCTAAGTTAGAGGTTCAAGTGAGTCAATTAGCTAATGCCATGTGTGAGCGAGAGAAGAATAAGTTCTCGAGTCAACCTGAGGTTAACCCTAAATTTCCTTTCAACCAAAGACCACCTGAAAATGTTAATGCTATCATTTCTTTAAGGTCGGGAAAAAAAGTTGATAATCAAGTTGGAGTCAAGTCCCCCGACGAAGAAGACAAGTCAAATGTTGAACAAAACCCTAAACTCAATCCTTCAAACCATCTTCCTAATTCCGAGACTTTCGAATCATCTAGTCCCACACTTTCTCAACTTGAACCCTCATCTTCAAAATCCACTCCCGAGTCATCAAAATCTCCTCTCAAATCATCACCACCTAGCGAGCCTTCTTTGACTCATACACCACCTTCACCTAACAAGTCTTCGTTTGTTGTTCCACTTTCCAATTCCACTCCCGATGTGTCTAGCGAACGAGTCTTTAAACCTAAAGCTCCTTATCCTCAAAGACTCCTTTCAAACAAACAATCGCCTCAAGTAGAAAAGATTTTGGAAGTTTTCAAACAAGTCGAGATCAACATTCCTCTTTTAGACGTGATTCAACAAGTTCCCTCCTATGCGAAATGTCTTAAAGATTTATGTTCTCACAAATGTTCCACTCATGTCCCTAAGAAAGCCTTTTTGACTTCTCATGTTAGTTCAATTCTTTCGAACCAAATTCCAGTGAAATATAAGGACCCCGGTTGTCCTACAATTTCATGTGTCATAGGCAATACTTTTGTGGACAAGGCGTTACTTGACTTAGGCGCTAGTGTGAACTTTCTTCCATTTTCCGTTTATTATTGCATATTTTAATTACCTATTATTTGCTTGAATTCGTATTTTAATAAATTATTTTGTTGCATTTCAGGAAATTCGTAAATAAATAAAGAAATGGCAAAATAAATAAATAAAGTGCAAGGAAGGGAAAAAGAGGAAGAAAAAGGACCAAAAATGAAAGAAGGAAAAGAATTATGAGCTTGGAGCAAAAGGAATATTTCAAGACAAGTGGAAGGTGGAGATCATCCCAACACATTAGAAAAGTGTATGGCCAAGATCAACTCTTCAAAGCTTAAGGGGGAAGGAATCAAATAGATGGCTAGGATTTCACCACCACACAACCCAAATGTATGGTGGGGATTTACCCAACACCCCCCTTAACCCTAATTCCTATCCTATAAATACCCCCTCCCCCCCCTTGTATTTAGTAACTTAGAATAACTTAGATTTTAGGGTAGTTTTAATTTCTTGTATTTTCTTTAGTTTCAAATCTTGTAAACACTCTTTTTAATTTTAATGCAATTTCATTTCCTTTAATTTATTGTCTTGCTCTTTCGTTATTGTTGCCTTGTTTCGTTATTTCCGTAAATCCCGTTGCTAACCACTTGGGTTGGAAGTAACGAAATTTAATTTCGTGTTCTTAGTTGATAATTTTAATTACGCCCCTTTAAATCTCAATTTTATTGTGGGTTTGTTTCTTGATTTAATTTCCTTAGAATAATTTTAAATTCGCAATTTAATTTCTTAATTTTCGTAATTACTTTTCTAATTAAAAAAACAAAAAAAATTTAGAGTATAAATTTCAGTACGTTTTTTTGTTTTTATTTAGATTAATTCGAAAGAAATCTCTGCTCTGTTTAATTCGAAGCTTTTATTTTCAGTCCCCTGTTTTGTTTCTTCTTTCTTTTCGAACAAATGCAATACCCCATTTATTTTCTTGTTTCCTTTTCTCCTTCTTCCCCCCCTCTTTTCTTACTTCCCTTCTTCTCTTCTCTCTTCGATATAAACAGCTTCCTTCCCCCTTACTCCCTCTCGCTTCTTTCTTAACCAAACACCCCCATTCCCATCTCTTTTTAATCAAAGCAATTGTTATTCGAATTATTTAGTTTCTTTCTCGTTTCTGCGTTTTGTCCGTGTTGTTAAGTTCATAGATACCGAGTTGATTTTAGGGTCTTTTGTTTGTTTTTAGCTTAGTTGTATTCTGAGTTGATATCTTTGAGTCGTTGGCTGCTATAGTAGAATAATCTGTTTGTTTTTTTTAAGTCACCATTTCTCAGTTCGTGGTTATGTCTTGTTTGTACCAATTTCGAACAATGAATCGCCGAATTGTATCTGTCTGTGATCGTGTTTCTATTGATTCGAGTTGTTTTTTTTGTTTCCCTGGTTTCATTATTTGTTCGAGTTTTCTGAATTTGTTCGAGATTTGTATTTGAGACCGAATTTGCTGTTTGCTGTTGAGCTTTTTGTTTCGATTTGCTTGGTAGTTTAAATGCTGCATATCCTTCGAGTTTACTAAGTCTGCAGTTTGTTCATTACTTGCGAGTCTGAGTTGTTTGAATTTTTTTTTCTCTGGAGTCTGAGTTGTTTGTTTTTGATGAGTTTACAGAATTCATTGAGTCGTTACTTTATTTTATTAAGTCTGAGTATTGCGAATTCTTTTGTGTTCGGTTCCTGTTGCTTCGAGTTCTTGACTGTATTTGAGTTTCTGACCAAGTTTTGTCGACAATTCCAATTGTTGTTGGTTTTTTTATGTTGGTTGGTTTTTGTGGCTAGTTCCTTTTAATTCGATCTATAAAAAAATTTCTGTTTTAGAATAAATCTAATTCGAATTTAGAATTTTAGATTAATTTAGCTTTTGTTCTTTTCATTATTAGAGTAAATTTAATTTAGAAATAGTTTAAATTTTCTTTTCGTAATTAATTAAAATCTAAATCTTCCAAAAATTCAATACTTGTTCTAATTCGATTAAATTTAGAAATTAAGGTTGCGAATAAATATTAGTCTCTATGGAACGAATCATAAATTTTACAACGAAACGAATTGTGCGCTTGCGATTCGAATGTCTTTATTTTTAGCACAACACCGGTGGGAAACAAGGAATGAATTTTCGAGAAGAGCTCAAGATGCCGTTGAAGCTCTAACACCTTAGTGACTTTTGCAAGAAGACAAAAATATTCTTTCAAAGTAAAAGCATTGTAACCACTAGTGTTTTCCACAGACCAAAGTAAGGCTTCTTTATGTTGTTTAAGCAAATTAATTAATTGGATTTCTTGGTCCGGGTTTAAATCACTATTGATAATTGCAGAGAGAAGTTTTGTCTTTTTGCAAGAAAATGTGATCGAATGTGGAGGGGTGTGTTATAAAATCAAGTGGAGGTGGCTCACCAACGGGAGTTGTAACAATGGTACTAGGGTTGACATGGTCAGTATTAGATTCAACTTCCCATTTAGAACAAATGTGATTTAAAGCCCCTAACAACTCATCGAAAGTAGGTGGTTCACCAACGGGATTTTTGACAATGGCTTCAACATTAACATCCTCGGGTGGAGTCTCCCATTTGGAACAAATGTCATCCAACTCCCTCAACATCTCCTCCGAGGTCATATCTCTTAACGAATCAACATACTCTCGGTTAGACTCATGGTTGACTTTGAAATCCTCATTGAGAAGAGACTCAATCTCACTATCCTCAAGGTTTGACCAATTAACAATGTCATCAACAAGATTAACCGCTATTGTTTGCTCGTAAAGCTCATTGGGTTCTTTTCCGACATTAAATATGTTAAGGTTAATTATCATATTACCAAAAGTGAGTTTCATCGAACCATCCCTACAATTAATCAAGGCATTGGATGTAGCAAGAAAAGGTCATCCTAGAATGATCGGGATTTGGTTCTTAGGATTCGTGACGGGTTGAGTCTCGAGGACAACAAAGTCAACCGGAAAGATGAATTCACCAACCTTAATTAGCACATCCTCAACTATTCCCTTAGGCGTTTTGACAGAACGATCGACTAATTGAATTGTCATGTTCGTCTTTTGAAGTTCGCCTAAACCTAGGGCTTGATAGACCGAAAATGGAAGCAAGTTCACACTAGCGCCTAAGTCAAGTAACACCTTGTCCACAAAGGTATTGCCTATGACACATGAAATTGTAGGACAACCGGGGTCCTTATATTTCACGGGAATTTGATTCGAAAGAATTGAACTAACATGAGAAGTCAAAAAGGCTTTCTTAGGGACATGAGTAGAACGTTTATGAGTACACAAATCTTTTAGACACTTAGCATAAGAGGGAATTTGTTGAATGGCATCTAAAAGAGGAATGTTGACCTCGACTTGTTTGAAAACTTCCAAAATCTTTTCTATTTGAGGAGATTGTTTGTTTGAAAGGAGTCTTTGAGGATAAGGAGCTTTAGGCTTAAAGACACGTTCACTAGGTTCTTCGTGAATGGATTTCGAAAGTGGAATGACAAACGAAGGCTCATTAGGTGAAAGTGATGATTGAATCGATGAAGGCTCGCTAGATGATGATGATTTATGAGAAGATTCTGACGACTCGGGAGTGGATTTTGAAGATGAGGGTCAACATTTGATTCTTCTTCGTCTTCGGGAGACTCGACTCCTACCTGATTATCAACTTGTTTTCCCGACCTTAAAGAAATGATAGCATTAACATTTTCGGGAGGTCTTTGGTTGAGAGGAAATTTAGGATTGACCTCAGTTTGACTCGGGAACTTGTTCTTCTCTCGCTCACACATGGCGTTGGCTAATTGACTCACTTGAACCTCTAACTTAGATATGGCTTGAGTACTAGCATTCAAAAGTTGCCTATCTTGAGTCATGGTTTGCATGAAGGTTTGTTGAGATTGAGCCAAATTAGTCGTTGATTTCAAAAGCGCATCAAGAGTCTTTTCCAAAGAATTAATTCTCTTATCCGACTCGTGAAAGCCGGGAGGGTGGGCGGGTGCTTGATTCGGGACTTGAATCGAGTTTGGATAAGGAACTTGATTTTGAATCGAGTATGAGTTTTGATTGGGCTTTTGAAAACAAGGAGGTTGAAAAGAAGGTGGCGGAGATTGGTAGTTTTGGCCTTGGTTCCACGAGAAATTAAGGTGATTCCTCCAACAGGGATTATAAGTAGGTGCAACTGGATCATTCCTCGGGGTTGGTTGAAACACCGCATTAATTTGATCGTAGCCGGGAGAGTTCGAAAAACCTTGATTAAAATTAAAGCACATAGACACATTTGAGGGGGCGTTACTAGTTTCCAAGGCTTCGAGTCTTCTAGTAAGGGTGGCTAACTTGGCATCAGTAGCAATATTGTTTCCAATTGAATGCATACCCCTAGAAGAACTAGATGACTCGTTGGACTTGTGAGGTTCCCTAGTAGACTCCCACAACATAGTCTTCTCGGCTAATTCCTCGAAAAAGGCCCACCCCTCGTCCTCATTTTTATTCATAAATTTCCCTTGGCACATAGATTCCAACAACGCAGTTGTTGGACTATCTAGGGCCTCGTAAACGATCTTACAAAGTCTCCACTTTTCTATTCCGTGGTGGGGGCATTGTGATAAAAGATTTTTGAAACGATCAAAATATTTCCAAAAAGACTCATTTTCCTTTTGATGAAATTGATTTATCTCATTTGTAATTCTTGTAGTCTTATGGTTTGGAAAATATTTTTTAAGAAAAATTACCACAAATCCCTCCCACGTGGAATCGAATTAAACGGTAGGCTATACAACCATTTCTTAGCATTTTCTTTAAGCGCAAAATTAATGAGTCTAAGCCTAATCGAGTCCTCGGTTAATTGTTGGAGTTTTTGTAAGGCACAAACCTCCTCGAATTCATCGATGAAAAGATACGGGTCCTCAACTTCACTCCCGGTAAATTTGGGTAACATGCTAATATGTTGAGCTTTGATCTCGAAATTATTACCATTTACGGGAGGAAGAGTGATACACGAGGGTTGGGCAGAACGGGTGGGGTAGCAACGGTCTTAAGAGACATGACCATGTTTACTATTGGTTCGGAATTATCTAAAGACTCGGAATCAGATGAGGAATAAATCTAGAATGATCTTACTAGTCTAGCAGAATTATCCCTACGCCAAGTAGATCGCATAAACCACGAAAGGAAACATGTAGCAAATAAGTGCGAAAAAAAAAATAAACACACAAAAAGAAAGGGTGAAAAATCAAAAGGAAAAGAAAAAAAAAATCTAACCCTAGGGTTGCTTAATAAAATAAATAGACCTTGCTCCTAACTTTAAGGACTACCAAAAACTAGGTAAATCAATAATTATTCGAACCGGCTTGGCCAGGTAGGTGCAAGCATTGCCAAGAGGCTAAACACCAGCCTAGACACCAAAACCTTAATTGGCAAGGTCAGCTTTCGCTTTCCTCGACACCAAAAAGTCGGAATAATTAAAGATTACTTCGTTTTTAAGCACCTTCCTAAATGAGCGCGAGATTCCTAGGGGCAAACGTCTAATTAACTTTATTAATGGCTAGGTTATGCAAAATGAGAGATTTATTGTTTTTGGGCTAAGGAAAGAGTGATGAAATCCCATCCCTTATCTTTTGAGAGGTTTTGCCCTTAAGATTTATTTACAAAATGATGCAACAAACAAAGAGGTATAAAAAACTATAAACATTTATGGATGCTTAACTACGTGCTCTATCTAAAGAAAAGAAAGAATTTAACGTACATTGGGGTCCTCCAGCGATCACCACAATTATAAGGTACGAAAAATTAAACATAAGAAAATAAAAATCTAGATGATGTGCCTTAAGTGATTAAATGCATGATGCAACAATTATGTAATTACAACTAATTTTTTTGGATTTTAAATTTTAAATTTTTTGTGATTTTGTGATTTTTTATTTTTTTGTGATTTTCTAAATAAGGAAAAAAAAAACGAAAGAGGAGAGAGATACGGGTTACCCAAGCAAAGCTTCCATATTTCCGAGAGAATTCTTCGACTTTAATCCAAGTTTCCCGAATTTTCCTCCAAATCTTCGAAAAAAAATGTAAAACAAGAAAAAAGGTGAGAAAAGAGCTAATCCGAAAAATTAAAAAACTAAGGTGCGAAAATTAATTAGTCCTCGGCAGCGGCGCCAAAAACTTGTTGCTTCAAAAATTAAGCGTTTTAAATTGCAAGCGAACAATTTGTTTCATTGTAAAATGTGAGATTCGTTCTATAGGGACTAATGTGTTTCGCAAACCTTAACTTTTAATTTAATCGAACTAGAACAATTTTGTGTTTTGGATTTTACTAATTAATTCCTAATTCTAAAATTTCTAAATTATTCTAAAAAAAATTCTAAATTCGAATTAGCACTAGATTTTATTTTTAAACATTTTTTTGGGATCGAATTAAAAGTTATTTACAGATTTTTTTTGAAAATTTGGACATGACTTGTTTGAAAATGAAACTAGCCAAAAACCTCTAATTTAACAAAAACGAACCAAAATTCAAACAAAAACTTGACCAAAACTAAAAACCTTCAACACTAATGAACCAACAGAAGCAGCAACGGAAACCATTAACAAAAACAAAAGCAGTTAAAATTATAATATCAAACTCGGTGGCATAACATGAGGGTATTAATCAAAATGACTCAGCAAAAACAGAAACGTAAAGCTCGACTAAGCACAAAACTTCAATAGAACTCACTACTAATATAGCCATAAAATAAAACTCATGATCAGAATGTAGAAGGAAAAAAAAACGCAATACTTAAAAACACGTAAATAAAACTCGCAGCAAAAGACTCAACTCAGCTAACAACTCAGGACAAAAACTCAGCACCAAATTCAACCAACCAACCAAAAACCAACAACCAATGAACAAGAAAAATGCAGCCAAAGAAAAAAAAAACAATCGAAAAAGCTCAGCAAAAGCACTCGACCATATATAACTCGACGAAACAACAACTTAGAATTACAACTCAGCAAATTAATTCTGCGACTTGGACTCAGTAAAAATCATCAAAACTCGAGGCCAACATCAAAGTCTACAGGGAAATTAACAATCGAAAAAAACTCAGAAATCCAACTCGACAACACAGAACTCGGAAATAGCAGTAGACACAGTTTGGAAACACAGAAATAAACTACAGACATTCAAACATCACGAGTTGAAGAAAACAAAAAAAAACGAAAAGGGGAATGGGATGTGGGTTTTGAAAAGTAAAACAGGGGTCCTAAAACTTGTTAATTACAAACGATTTATGTAAAAAGTTGTTAATTATAAACGATTTATTTATTTTCAACAAGTTTTGATTTGGAAAGAAACGAGTAAAAAGGAGAAGGAATAGCTGGGTAATCGCAGAAGAAGGAAAAACACGGAGCAGGGGAAGGGGATGAATGTTTTCAGAGAAGAATAAGAAAAGGAATCAAGAAGAAAAACGCGGCTGAGTAATCGAATTTAAAAACATGCTGTGAACTCGTTATAACTCGAAAACCAACAGGGGAGGGGTGTTGAGCGATAGTAATAGAAGGATAGGGGAGAGTTACGATTGCAGCAAAAAAAAATTGAAGGCTGGGTTTGGTTTTGTTTGTAGAAAAGAAGTAAAGAGGGTGAGAAACCAAAAGCAGGGGAGGCAAAAAAAATAATTTAAAAGCCAAGAAATAACGAAACAGAAAATAAGTGTTGTAAATTAATAAAACTAATATTTTTTTTGTGATTTATTTTATTTATTACACTAACAAATAAAACAAGAAATTTAGATCTACAATTAAAAATAATCAAACCCACAATAAAATTGAAATTTAAAGGGGCAAAATTACGAATTAAAACTAATATTAAAACTACGAACAAAAAATTAAATTTCGTTACTTTCAACCCATAGTGGTTAACATTTCGCTACTTTGTCCACTACATGGATTTACGAAAATAACGAAAGCTATGTAAAATAACGAAAGAACAAGACAAGAAATTAAAGGAAATGAAATTGCATTAAAATTAAAAAGAGTGTTTACAAGATTTGAAACTAAAGAAAATACAAGAAATTAAAACTACCCTAAAATCTAAGTTACTAAATACAAGGGGGGTGAGGGGGTATTTATAGGATAGGAATTAGGGTTAAGGGGGGTGTTGGGTAAATCCCCACCTTACATTTGTGGTGTGTGGTGGTGAAATCCTAGCCATTTATTTGTTTCCTTCCCCCTTAAGCTTTGAAGAGTTGATCTTGGCCACACACTTATGTAGTGTGTTGGGATGATCTCCACCTTCCACTTGTCTTGAAATATTCATTTTGCTCCAAGCTCCTAATTCTTTTCCTTTTTTCATTTTTGGTCCTTTTTCTTCCTCTTTTTCCCTTTCTTGCTCTTTATTTCTTTATTTTGCCATTTCTTTATTTATTTACGAATTTCCTGAAATGCAACAAAATAATTTATTAAAATACGAGTTCAAGCAATAAGTAGGTAATAAAAATATGCAAAAATATGCACTTATCATAATGCATAACCCAAGTTCGTATAAATGTATTTATTTTACAGGAATTAAAGAATAAATTCATGAAAAATTATAATTTAAATATATTTATCACATTTTTAACATGAAAATATATCATTAATTCATATATAAAGCACTGTCCTATGATTTGCATGGACGGAAAGCTAGTTTATAAAAAAAAGGATTAAATGGCAGTTAGGTCACTCAACTGACTGAAAATTTTCTGTTAGATCATCCAACTCAAAAAACTTTCATTCAGGTCACATAACTAATAAAAACTTTCAATCAGGTCACTAGGGTTTACGGATGTTAAAAAAAGACGAAAAGATGACTCCGAATGCTGACATGCCTAGCTTTTATCCGATTGGCTAGCTTTCAATCAGGTCACATAACTGATAAAAACTTTCAATCAGGTCACGTAACTGATAAAAGATTCCAATCAGGTCACATAACTAATAAAAACTTTCAGCCAGGTCACTTGGGTTTTATGAACCTGATTCATGGTGAGTCATCTTTCCGTCTCTTTATTAACGTCCGTAAACCCCAATAACCTAATTGAATTTTTTTTATCAAATATGTGACTTGATTTAAATTTTTTTGAATCGAATGACCCAACTAAAAAATTTCAATCCATTAAATGACCTAACTACCATTTAACCCTTATAAAAAATGAGCATTATGATTTCCAACACTTAACGAGTCACTTAATAGTTTTTGTTGTCAGATGTCATTCAGAAGTTTTTTTTTTAGGGGCACTCAGAAGTTAATATTGTGTTATTAAATTAAAGAAATATAAAAGAGATGACAATGTCCACACTTCTATCTTTTTCTTTAATAAAGAAAGAATGAAGTAATGGCGGTAATCGGTAATACAATTAAGAACGTCATCTCCCACTTCCTAGTACCTAGATTTGTTTATTTAATCATTCAATTGAAATTATTTATTTTTTTAATTTACTTAGTCTCTTTTTTTTGTGCTAAACTAACTTTTAAAATATCTTTTATTCCTTATTACAGAAAAAATGAGATATAATTTGATTGACATCAAACGTTAATAAAAATCAAAGCAAAGATATAATACACAACTGTAAATCATTTTGAGTCGGTCTTTTTTCTACATCAGTTGATAAAAAAAGTTAGTTTAGAAATATTTGATCGAAATCAGTTAAAATTGAAATTTTGAAAAAAAAAAACATATTAAAACTAGGTTGGGGTCAACAGCAAACGTTTGTTATTGTTTGTTGTTACTGTTCATGTACAGCAAAAAAGAAAGTTTTTGCGATACAACAAAAAAGAAAGGTTTTGCGGTACGTAGAGAGATGAACCCCTTCTATTCACACCAAAAAATCCTAACAGTTTACTCCAACAACCGTTTGTCACTGATCGGACCCCTTAAAACTATACTTTAAAAATTCTTTACAATTTTCTGACTTTTCACAACTCCAAAATTATATATTTTGTTATTATTGTTTTCGTATTTTGAGTATTTAACTGGCCAAAAAGTTATCGTACTTCATAAAATTAATTGAAAATCCAACCAAATCAAATTCATCATAAATTGGTTTTAATTCGTATTCTAAATTCCGAATTAAATGAGATTCCCAATGCGGAAAGAAAAGTGTAGCTTTAAACCCAGCTGTCGCGTGTATATGCGAAACACGTCTTCCCCGAGTTGAACACACTTCTCATCTCTCTCTCTCTCTCTCTCTCTCTCTCTCTCTCTCATTCTCTTTATCCTACTAAAAACAAATCGGCCGGAATTTCCAAACTTTCCGGCAGGTATTGACGATGGTCTCACCGGAAAACACAAATTGGCTATACGGGTTGCTGGATGATATTTCTGTTCCCGGTCCCAATTTTTCTGTTGAAGCTTCTGCCTTTAATTGGCCTAATATCAATGCTTCATCTAATATCAGGTTACTATTTATATTCACAAACATATATATCAAATGTTAAAATTGACGAGTTAATAATATTAGTGCAAAGTAGAATTTGTACACTGTTTTTTTTTGTGTTCATATTGAATTTTACTGTTTAGTCACTAATTCATTTTTTATTGTATTATTTTTTGTACTTTTGATTTAATTAGAATCATTTAGGTTTAAATCCTCTCACTTTGATATACATAGAATTGGCATCAGTGAAAAGAAAATGCTGTGTGTCTGTTTTGGGAGAGGAGGGGAGGGGGCTTGGCTTCATTGATAGATTAGCCATATCGTATCCTAAAATGTCACGGCGTGTTAGAAGAAGGGTCTGTGATTACATATAAAGCATACGTGTTAGTGTTAATTCAAATACCCCTTACTCGAAACTGTACTTTGTAGTCCAAGATTGGAACACTAGAGTAGCATCGTATCCATTTGTGGTGTACTTAATGTTGTTTGTTTTTATCGACGTCGAGGCTTCAGAATTTGAAATTCAAAGGATGTGCGATCACTAGGTTAATAGAGTTTAGATATTATGTTAGGATACTGATATTCCCAAACTTTAACAAGGGCTAAAGATGTTTGTCAAGTAGATTTTTTAATAGTTGTATCACTAAACTCTTTTGTACGATTTAGATTGGTTAAATAATCATATTGTTTTCGTGTTTCCTACTTCCTCACTTTTATCTTATTTGTTTACAGTGTTGATGGTTCAAATTCAGACTTAGGTGTTATCAAAGAAGCTGGCTCGAAAAAGCGGTATATCTTTCACTTTTTCTCTCTCCTAGTGAAATTAGCAGTGCAATCAATTATAATGTTAGTGTCGTAACAAATAGTCATATATGCCTAAATTATGTAAAGTTTGGAGATAAGACAATAAAATTCCACCTACACAGTTCTGGAACGAGGCTGGGGCAGATCCACTCTCCCACCCGGCTGGCCTTAAGAAATCAAGAGAATTTTTTTTCATACCACAGCAAATATTTGGAAAACAGTAATGTTCTTTTCTAGCCCCAGCCGGCCTTCAAGATTTGATAATAATTGTTTTAGCCATGGGTCTCTCAAATCCTGGTTCCGCCGCTTCCACATATGCTATAACGAGATTTGAGAGGCTATTTTCTATCATGCAACATGATAATGTACCTTCAAGAGATGGTAAACATTTAATGCCAAAGGTTGATTTGGCTTTCTTTACTGATCATTTATGCTTCTGTGGGCCTTGGCATTACAATACAGGGTAAGATCTGAAACATGCAGTGGCTCAAGTACCAAAGCTTGCAGGGAAAAGATGCGGCGGGATAAGCTCAACGACAAGTGTGTTATCTTCCTTTACCCCATTAACATATACACTTGAACTTGACCATGATAAGTTTGGTATGTTATATAGGTTCATCGAATTGGGTGCGATTCTTGATCCTGGGAGGCCTGTCAAGACAGACAAGGCAGCTATACTCATTGATGCTACTCGAATGGTAACTCAGTTACGTTCTGAATCCCAGAAGTTGAAGGACACAAATATAGATCTCCAAGAAAAGGTCAAAGAGCTGAAGGTGAGCATCTAATGCTTTCTCTTTATTGGTCTCCGCCAAATACATTACTGTATGCCCTTTGTTTGGAAAACCCCAGATGTCCCAAAGTATGAGTGTTCACTACAATTACATGATAATTACATTTCGAGGTACTCAACATTTACCGTAATGTACACTTTACTAATTTATAATTAGCATTACTTTCGTAGACTGAGAAGAATGAGCTCCGAGAGGAAAAACAGAGGCTGAAGGTAGAGAAAGAGAGGCTGGAGAACCAGCTAAAGACAATGAATGCACAGCCAAGCTATTTGCATTCCCCGTCTGCTATCCCTGCTCCTTATCCTCAAGCCCCATATGCTGCCCAAGCCCCAGTTGCTGGCAACAAATATGTACCTATAATCAGCTACCCGGGAGTTGCTATGTGGCAATTCATGCCACCTGCCTCTGTTGATACCTCGCAGGATCATGTGCTTCGACCCCCGGTCGCATGAGTCGGCATCTGTGCTTAACATGTTTCAATTTAGTTTGTCGTTATCAGCGACCGTAACACTTCGATAGTGTATGCAAATGTAACTGGTTTTTATAACTGATTCTGCAGTTGGAAATGAAAATATTATGAATAATTTGAAATTGTTGACATAATATGGTAATTTAGTCGAGTTGGTCTAGTTAGTACATGTCGATATCTAAAGACGTGAACATATTGCCCAGATCTGCCTAATCCTATGTAGGAGAACAAACGGGTCATTGGAAAGTTACTATCCACTTTCATAGTTAAACTTGTTTGTAAAATCATATTTCCTTTGAAGCTTTCCAATAACAATCCCCGCCTTCAAAATTGCTTTTTGATATAAGAATTATTCTATAGTCATTTTTTTTTTCAGTTCATACTTTTGTGAATCTGAGTAATTCATTATTGCAATTTGATTACTGAAAAATGCATTCATCCCAAACAATATTTGAATCTCTTCTTATATCTAGTCACAGTACAGTAGTACTTGTCCCAGAGGTTTTTTTTTTTCCAACCCTCCCATGTAAATAGCAACTTATTTTCATATTCTGAACAAAAGTACTCTGATTTAGTTGGAAGGAATGAAGTGGAACTAACATTCACCGGAGAATAATCAATCATCATCATAATTTTTTTTGGTACTATTATCATTTTCTTCTTGACTATAATAAGCGGTACCACAAATGAGAGTGGCACCTTAACATAAGTTTAACATCACCTGCACTAAAAACTGACCAGTAATAATCTGATAGTGACGATAGTCATGAGTCAGCGCAAACCAATCAACACCCCTAAGTGACACCACACCAATCTAGCACACACCTCTGCTCACCACCACTGCCAGCAACCAAACAACAGCGAAATCTGCAGGTACAAAAACCACTCACCCACAAGGGGGTCACCACCCACTCCTACCAGTATTAATTTTGAAGGATTTCCCCTCAACCTTCTGTGACAGGAGGTGAGGTAACACCAGGGGATCAAGGGACCATTGGTAAATTGTAATTGATCTAATCCAACCAAATTGCAAGTGACTCAAAACTCTATGCTGTCTGACTGTAATTCAGTGCTTATTTTACTATGATCTTTCTCATTGAGAAACTCAACTATCTCTTTTGCTTAAAATTTTATATTAGATTCCACTTGATTCTCTGCTATAAGATATCCTCA
The DNA here is from genome assembly GCA_036435485.1 of Saposhnikovia divaricata. Lineage (NCBI taxonomy): Eukaryota > Viridiplantae > Streptophyta > Magnoliopsida > Apiales > Apiaceae > Saposhnikovia > Saposhnikovia divaricata. The sequence continues at coordinate 55,467,579 of CM071597.1, read as the reverse complement.
AAGTGAATCTACTATTTATCTTATGCTAAATACTATAATGCCACAACCATGTAGGATACAACAGACTGTCTTTTCCACCATTTACCTGCGAAGAGAAATACCAGTGTGCGTAAATTCAGTCTGAAATAAATCCCAAAAGCATAATTGAAAGAAGTTCTTTTCCATAGAACTATGGTTAGAGGATCGATAGCCATCGATATGATTTGGTTCATACCCAAGGGTGGGAGAAACATGTAAAATCTTACACCACCAATGCTTAACAGAATAATATAGAAGTTCAGAGGTGATTTTCCACTTGTTCATATAGGGAAATTTTTTAAATTTGTAATCTTTGTATAAGTTGAGGGTTTCTTCGGAAAAGATCTCTCTATTTGTTGGAGTATGGGTAAGGTCCTGTACATCTTACCCTCTCCCTACCTTAATTTCGAGTAGGACCATTGTGTGAGTTTGTTTTGATTGGTTTTGTAAATTATATCTATTGTAGTGTTGTGTCCTGATTACTCTATGTATTTTGTTTCTTATTTGTTCTCTCATGGTTTTGAAGTTTCTTCCTATAAGATATGGGTTAAATGGCAGTTAGGTCACTCAACTGACTGAAAACTTTCAGTTGGGTCATCCAACTCAAAAAACTTTCATCCAGGTCACTTAACAAATAAAAACTTTCAATCAGGTCATAAAACATGTTAAATGACCTGATTTTGACGTGTTTAATGACATGATTTTAACGTGTTTAATGACCTGATTGAAAGTTTTTAACGTGCTTAATGACTTGATTGAAAGGTTTTATTTGTTAAGTGACCTGATTGAAAGTTTTTTGAGTTGGATGACTCAACTGAAAGTTTTGAGTCAGTTGAGTGACTTAACTGCCATTTAACCCTATAAGATATTTAGGCAGAACCAGATTCATAGAGACAAAATTTTATTCAAAGAGTTAGAGAATTTTTTTTGAGCTTTAATATTATAAATGAACAATGAAGAAATTTTTCTTAACAACTTTATGCAAGTAGCGTCCAATAAATTTGATGCCTGGCGCTGTCTCTGCGTTCATGAAGCATGAGAACCTTGATTCCTTGAAGAACTCTCTTCTTCCGTCCATTTACATCAAGCTATCCAGCGTAGCCCTTTCTTAATCATTCATATTATGTTCTGATATGACAACTTTTGATAAACTTATCAGATGGGTTGACATACTTTGTCCATAGTTTCTGAAGTTCTGGGAATGCTATATCAAGCCATGGTTTTGCACGACCATTGAAATGGATGACACCAGCACTTTTAGCATCAGAAATGCTTGTATTTTCCTGATAGCCAAGTCCCAACATGTGCCAGAAGGGATCAATAAATTTGACATGGCCATGGAAAGCTATTAAACCTGGTGGTAACGTTCCAAGTTGCCACAAACTTAGGTCCGATTTCAAGTTCTGCAATGGAATATTATTAACGAAATTTAGTTTCTCTATACAAGAGAATCTTAGAAAGTTATGTAATGCATTTGAGTACAATATATAATATAGATGAGAATGATGTTGTTACTTGTTTAAGCCAGTAGTCATATGTGTTGCTTATATCTGTCTTCCTCCAAGCCTCTAGATCAAAGATGTTCATCCCATAGGCCCATGCACATTCATTAGGATCAAAGTTTTGTGATATCAGAGGATGAGAAAAATTCAAATAGCTCTTCAGCCGCTTTGACATAACAAACTTGTCTCCTCCTCTACATGTTTCTACTGCACCATTTACTTTGCCATTCATGTCAATGTCCCATAGAGCGGAAAGATCGGTTTGAACCACAATGTCATCATCCAGGAAGACAACTTTGTTAAGACTAGGAAATAACTGCACACAAATGCAAACGCTTAATATTCTGACCACATTAAGAGTTGAAGTTTGGATTTCTGACAGCTTATTTGATTTACCTCTGGAAGATAGATTCTTATATGGTTCATTAGTGAATTGTACTTGGGACTAAGTGCTTGTAATTTTGATGCAATAACATAAGGCTTTTCAGTGTTATTTGCTACAATGGCTGATGATCCTCCTCTAAACTGTGATCTCACTCTTTGGTCCTTTTCCATAGCTTCCAACACAGGAACTTTTCCCTTTGTCAGCCAATCAAAATGGTGTAATCCCTTGACTTCAATGACTGCTGGTGTCAAGGGGTGTAATGAAAACCATGCCTGCATCGGAGAGTAAGTTTTTCTATCTGTAATGATATGAAGAACAACTTTTTCAGGGTACAATGAGTTGTGAACAAGTGAGTTCGCGACAACAGAAGCTGCAAGGATGTTATCTGAGGCAAGGACAAAATGAAAGAATGAATTGTCAACCAAGGCTGGAACAAGTTCTGGTGAGGGAAGCTGAAGGCGTGCATTTGCATTCATAGCATGTTCATTCGCTAGACTTAAAGAAAGGCAGTGGAGCTGTTTAGGTATGCTGCTCGATGCTACATGCCGATATAAATATTCCTGGATTTTTGCTTTTCTTGTTCTCTCTTCAAGTAATGTAACCTGAAAAAACATCAGCCAAAAAGAGAAACTTTATGATAGTCGAGTGTGCAAATATCTAATGAAATCTAAAGCATCATATAATTATATGTTACCATGGCTCTGAGTTTGACTGCAAAGGTCTTTGCATCTGATACACTTTCTTTCTTTAGTTCAGCTACAAAGTCTTCTAAAGACTGTGGTATCTCAACTTCTCCCTTAATTTCATTTAAGCTAGGTGGTTCTTCCAGAACTTGATAGATCACTTCTGGAATCTTTCATAGCCAAAAAAATGAAGAGAGGTGACACCCCTTGTCGTCTCAGTAATAATATCATAAACATGAAAATTGACTCGACAATTATTTAGAAACAGGGGTTGTGAAACTACCTGGGATTCAAGCCTCTGTCCCAGAATCTTTGGTCCTAATCTTTTACCCAAGCAACCTATCATTGAAAGGGAAATAGAGATGATGAACCTGATGTTTCCTTATAGAAGTGATTATTAAATTAAGAACTCTCCTAAGAAATTAAAGTGTTAGAAGCCTTAAAATGTATTGTGTTAATACGCTTAAACACTCGAAAGCGCATTCGTGGAAATTGAAAGTAGATCACTAAGTCCATTTATTGGAAAATATTTTAACTTATTGTCTATATTAGTAAATTTTGAGAATATTGGATTCCCTTGCATTTGAACTTAAGAACCGTGTATCGAAAAGGCTACCATACTATCTTAAGACTTGGGTATGTGTTTACACTTAACAGTGATAACTTAGGCAAGAGCGTAAGCAGTAACTCATCTCTTGTATGTAATCTTGGGTCATTAATATTTCCTCATACAGCGTGCTACCAGTATTAATGATAATCGTATCAACGGAAGTGGTGATGCCATTTTTAATCAATCAACAACGATACCGAGGTCCAGGTTCACAACATTAATCTTTGTAATTAGGTTTTCTTCCAAAATTATCTTTCAACTACTTGTCATCTTTTTGCTCTATGATTAACAACAGTTTTTGTATAAGCTAAACAACGAAAGACTACTAGAATGAAGTAACTGAAAAACAGAGGCAAAAGTTTGATCTATGCATGCATGATACTCACACATTACACATAATGTGCACAAAAAATTACCAAGGGTTGAGCATTTGGTCTGTCCATCAATGGTGTTGACTGCAGTTAAAACGAAGATGAAGCGGAGAACAAAGGTAAGGAACAGAAGAGAATAAAAAACCATGCGGTAAGATATCCTTCTTGAGCCAACCTTCACTTTAATAAATTCCCTCACTCCTTTTCCTGGCAACACAGTGACATGCCTCAAACTCGGAGATATATGAAGCTGCATTGCTAATCGATCTGTTTACGTAGCAAAAAGCAGATAACCCGAAAGATTTTAGACACTAGATGTTGAGGAACAGAACTGAACACTTGTGTCTAGTTTTTACTTGTTTTGGATCCTGCGTATATGCAGCAACATTAATGTATTTGGAAAAAGGGATGGTGTTAAATGAAGGGTTTTTTGAACATCGTATCGTGGTTCGAGGTTGTTATCAGTTACCTAACATCTGTTTGCTTACAATTTAGGTTACATGTGTTTGCATGTATGTGAGAAGCTAATGAGATCGAGAACTTTAAAAAGCATACAAACATATTTGTATGAAGTTACTATGTATGATGATGGTAGGTTGCAGGAAAAAGACTTGAGGACTGAACACAACAGGATGTGTTGTTTCAATATTTGATAACTTGAGGGGGAATTTGAGTTTGGTGTTAAAAGAATAGAATAGAAAATAGTGTGTATGAAAAATAAAAAATAAAAAGAAAAAAAGAAAAGAAGAGAGAGAGAGAGAGAGAGAGAGAGAGAGAGAGAGAGAGAGAGAGAGAGAGAGAGAGAGAGAGAGAGTAGATGAGATGGCGTTGTTTATTGTAGTTGCTACTTGCTTGGCTTTGCCTACACCTGAAACTTTAGACCAAAACTAAAACAACCCAACGAAATGACTCAAGCAAGGCAGGCCACGAGGGACACAGCCAAAAAATAATAATATTAGAGTAACTCATCCAAAGCAAGATTGAAACAATTTATAATAATATTAGGCCACGAGAGACACACAATGGCTTCAATGCCGATAATGAATAGAATGAAGATAAAAAGACTCTGTTTTGTACCGAGAGAAAAAATTTATTTCAATTTTTCGCCTAAATTCCTTGCTATTGAATTACTAAAAATAAAAGTTAAGGAGTTTGAATACCATCAATTACAAATGAATAAGAAAAATGTTAAACGTATTAAATTGGATACAAAAAATTGTTATCAAATGATTTTGATTGATTATAATTATAATGCACGGTCATTCAATTAAAACATCCCAAAATGACAAGTAATTAATGTGATATCATTTGGTAATAATTTTTGATACCCAATGATAAGTGGATTTATATCCACTTGGATCGCTTCAATTCGGCTTAAATTGATTGTCTTGGACTCAAGTTTATTGTAGTTTTGATGTGTTTTGCTTAGTTGTGCAGATTTACAAGAATGTCGATTATGGGTGATGCTTCTATCGTGTTTGGAGGATTAATTTATTAAAATTCGGATTTTCCGGGAAGGTTGCGCAGTCTACACTGTTTTGGCCATATCTGAAGTTCTAGAAGTCCATTTTCAGCGATCTTACAGCTCACGCGAAGCTTGGGAGATTTTCTACAACTTGGGACAGGAATCCCACGTGCAGGCTGCGTGTGGTGAGAGCAAGCTGCGCGACAAGCAGATTGATGGGAGCAGGGAATTTTCTGTTTTGCCCTTTTTCTAATTATAATTGTATTTTGGGCAATTATTAGTACCTAAATCGAATTCTAATTGTAATAGAAGGTAATTTCTTGCTGGGCAAGACTTGGAGTGCCTATATAAACACATCCAACCCCTTGTAAATTAGACAATTAGACAATTAGAAAATTAGATATCTTGTACATAATATAGCTTAGATCTGCAAGGGAGAAAAGGAGAGAAGGATTCAACGCTCGTGACAAGCAACGGATCTAGATCTACTTCATCCTTTGTGTTATTCTGGATTCTAGATTTGTTTTCTCAACTCTTAGTTTTAATAATATTATTGCTTCTTTCTTCCATATCTTGTTTGTTATCATGGTTTCACTTGATCCCATGATGACGAGAGGTTCAATTTTGAACTAATCGTTGTCATGGGATTCTAACGGATTTACTTATGGAGCTTTAGTATCTTGATTGCTTTAAAGATCTGTGTGTGATGTATATCTGATATCCTTGTATGGTTATGCTTAATTGTTAGATGCATAGCTAACATCTAATTTGTTAATCTCTTGTGAAGTGAAAGTGGATCTTGAGATTTAGAACTTGCCATGCTAGCATAGGTTCATGATTGTTTATCAACATGATTCGTAGTATGAGTTGAAAATACTTATATTGCCCTGTGTGATCTTTATGGATAACTTGTTCTTCAACCGTTATGTTTTCAAATTCTATAGACATATAGGGTCTAAGCATAATTGGTATCTATTCATCTTCAATCTCTTTTGTGGATGTATGTTTAGTTTGGTATACGTATGCTGACAGGTAGCGTGTACTTGTTTCGTGTTATCCAATCAGATATCATAACCATTGCATATAGTGATTAAAGGCGTTAGATCTAAGCGAAGTATTTAATGAAGTTAGGATTCCATGTTACTCTTGTAAAAGTAATTCGATTTCAATTCTCGTTAGTTAGTTAATTCTTAGTTGTTAATTTACTTCTTAGTTAATTTAGTTAATTAAACCCAATTTGTTATTTGTCTTAGCAGTGAGTAATAACCATACATTGTTGCATAGGTACAATAACTGAATTAAAACCATAACCAGATCTCTGTGGGAACGAACTCAACTTTATTCTATATTACTTGTGACCGCGTACGCTTGCGTGTATTAGTGTAAACAAGTTTTTGGCGCCGCTGCCGGGGATCATCGGTGTTTTATTTTTGGTTTATGTGCTTGTCAATAGTGGTCGTTAGAGTTCACTGACTCAGATTTTTTCTTACCTATCTTGTTTAGTTCGGTGTGTTTCAGGTACTTGAGTGTTTGAAGATGGCATGCGAGGAGTTGCCATGGTGGGCATATTCGAGGACATCCATGCCTCAGCAATGTGAGCAGTGTTTGGGCGTTCATGATCCCTCACAATATTGTTACTACGAAGGAGTTGATCCATATGTCACTTATGAGGAACAACCATATTTTCAATACCATCCTCAACAGTACCAGCAAGATGTTCCAGATATGTCATATTTCTTTGGAAGTGAAGAGTTTCAACATCAGCAACCTACTCCTACTTTTCAGTCAGATGAGGTTGTTACTATGGAGGAGCTTAGGATGCTTGTAAAGAGTAGAGAGAAGTCTTTAAAATCTGTAAAGACACTAGTGGCTCAAGCTGTGAGATCGTTGGAACAAGTGAAACATCAATTCATACCAGAGGCAATTCCAGAAAATAACGGTGACTTGGAGCAAGGTACTGCATGCTTAATTGAAGAAGACAAATTCCAAGGTGAGGTGAGCGTTCACAAGCCATGTGAGGAATTTGATCAAGCTAGTGAGGTGGATGATTTGGAAAGGGCACAATTCGGGACAGACACTGAGGAGCTACACATATTTCAAGAATTGGTATGTGCGTACCAAGAGGACACTGATGAGCTACGCAAATTTCAAGAATTGGTATGTGCGTTCCAAGAGGCTGAAGAACATGGGAAAGATGCAGGTCTTCTACTTGTCTCAAAGTGTGAAGATGGAGGTAGCGCATTAGAGCCAATAGAGGAAGTTCTCTTTGAGGAACCAAAGGCTTCAGCAATTTACATTCACCATCCTCCATTATATTCAAACGAAGCCCGCGAGTGTGTTTTGTTCTACAAATTGACAGATTTTGGGTCAACAGATGAAGGCATTGGAATATGACATAGTTGTTATACGAATAGGCCGAGCGAGGAGAAAGGGCAGAAAGTGTGCCGCCGAGATGACGATGAAGTCTCGCGAAGAGAGGACCAGGCAAACTATTATCATCCTTAATGGAGGCTTGGAAGTAACGTCAAGCTATTGACGTTAAAGAAGCGCTTCGTGGGAGGCAACCCACGCATTAGTGTAAATAAAAAAAAAAAATTTGAGTGTTTCTATTCAAAAAAAAAAAAAAAAATTTACTGCCAGTCGCGCAGGTTGCGCCTGCGTAACGCAGGCTGCGCCTGCGTTTCTGGTTGTCGCGCAGGCTGCGCCTGCGTGACTGTTCCTGCCAGATTTTTTTTTTCAGCTGTTGCTTATAAAAAAAAATAAAAAAAAAAATTTCAACCCCCAAATTCTATTCCAATTTTTGTTTTATCATCCCAAATTCTTAAATCCTCCTTCTATATCAATTCTAAACCCTTCCATCTCCTATTTAAATCTCTAAACCTATATCAATTCAAATTTTTTTTTTTCTAAATTATTGAATCCTTTTTCTATCTTACCTCAAATTCATACCCACTAAAAATTTCTCCCTTACACATTCAAATTTATATTCATCATATCACTCCATTATATATACACTCATTCATACAAACACAATTCATTCTCTAAACCTCTACATCTCTACATCTCTAAAAAATTCGAGTTCAAGAAGGATTCAAGTTTGGGGGAAGTTTAATTGCAAGTTCACCTCTCCGATTCGTATTGGGTAAATCTTTTTCTCTAATCTTATTTTTATTACGAATTTGTGTTCCTGTAATTGGGGGTTTTGTAGTATTCTTGTTATTTGAGAAGTGGCTAGTCTATGGAGCTCGCACGCATTATCCTCCACCAGATTCATCCGAGGAGGGTGATGACTCAGCTGGTTAGGTATGTTTTTTACTTTCCCTCGTATTTACTTCCATTCAATGAGGGCATTGAATATTTTAAGTTTGGGGGTGATGGTTTGAGGGATTAGTAGTTGTTGTTGTATTATTTGTTCATGTAGGATTTCATGCTTTGCATATTAGTAGTAGTAAATTATGCATGTATGTTCGTGTTATTTACGTTTGTTTCATATAGGACATTCTGTTTTTATATTCGTATATCATGTGAGTTCATAATAGTTTGCATTTGCACCCATGCTTGATAGGAATTTTGTATTGTTGACGCTTTTGATTGAGAAGTGATATGCTTTGTTCTTGTGCACACACATACACTAGTAAGTTGAAGCTAGTAGACTTATTGAATGTTGTGAGTAATTAGAAGGACATGAATATGTGCAAGTTGATTTAGTTTGCATTCTTTGAATACAAGTAGGTGCATTAGAGAGATTTTTGCTTGGGATTGAGTATGTTTTTTCCACCAAGTGAGCTTTTGAGCCATATTGCATTTATTGCAATTTTATTCGTTTGCTTGAGTGTCCACGGATTGTTTGCATTGCTAGCAGTTGTTTGAGGTCTTTCTTGAAACGCATGACATTATTTGACGATTAAAATGATAAAGGCATTTAGGAATAACCACATATTTTCCCATATTACCACACCATGTTTACATGATCAATTATTTAACCCGTTGAGCTTAATCCTATTTTTTTGGTGACATACCACATTACTTGCCTAGGCCTTTTTCTTGTATTGGCCTTACATTAATTTGAACCCACATTGTCGAAGGCTAGTAGGGTGCTTAAGGGAGTAATAAGGTGTGCAAGGAGGGGTTTATTTTTGGTCATAATTTTGGGGGAAATATTGAAATTTGGGTTTGGTTGTTTACTTGATAGTCGGCATGTGTAATAAAATCGTGGGATCATTGTTATTGTCTATATTATTGTTGCTTTAGCTCTCGGAAAAAAAAAGAAAAAAAAACAGAAAAAGAAAAAGAAAAAAAAAGTTATATTATGAGAGCATGTTTGTGTTTGTTGTGATCCTACTTTAGTCGACTAGTCGAGTGTTTTTGTTGGAAGAAAAATAATAAATTATGTGGGGGGGAAAATAGGTGGTTGTGGATGATTTATTATAAGTTCCTACTAGCTTTTGACACTTCACCTGTTTTGGCTTATCTGACATACCTTGTCCCTAGCCCCGTTACAACCCAAATAAAGACCTTTTGATTATCGTCATTGATGTATGTTGTGTTAAGAGTTAGATTGATACCAAATGTCAAGCATGCTTATGATTTTGTTGGAATTGAGTGATACACTTACCCTTGTTCTTGACTGAATATTCTTTTGTGAGTGGATTGTGAGTGTTTGCTTGTTTTTGCGTATGAGATCCCGAGTTTTGTCTCAAAGATGTACTCTTGTAGGCTTAGCATGTTTACTAACTTATTCTTACACTTGACATGGACTTGTGAGAACTTATGCATGTTCATTAAGTAGACTATGTGAATACTTGCACTTTCGACACCAAGACATTGCGTATTTACTTTGATTCTTAAGTTGATATGGCACGAGAGGATTTGAAGGTATGGTAGGATATTAGTACTAAATTAATTGCATTTTCATATTAGTTGCATTCATGCATTGCATTGCATTGGATTTTGTGGGTACATTCGCTATAGGCCCTCACGAGACCTAACTCGTCCACTAGGGCTGCCTAGGGGTTTAAAGGGCTTGTTGCATATGCCAAATGCAACCGTGATCACCTACGAAAGTGGTACTAGTTAGTTAGTTGTAATTGTTTATGCTTGAGGACAAGCATCGGTTTAAGTTTGGGGGTGTGATAAGTGGATTTATATCCACTTGGATCGCTTCAATTCGGCTTAAATTGATTGTCTTGGACTCAAGTTTATTGTAGTTTTGATGTGTTTTGCTTAGTTGTGCAGATTTACAAGAATGTCGATTATGGGTGATGCTTCTATCGTGTTTGGAGGATTAATTTATTAAAATTCGGATTTTCCGGGAAGGTTGCGCAGTCTACACTGTTTTGGCCATATCTGGAGTTCTAGAAGTCCGTTTTCAGCGATCTTACAGCTCACGCGAAGCTTGGGAGATTTTCTACAACTTGGGACAGGAATCCAACGTGCAGGCTGCATGTGGTGAGAGCAAGCTGCGCGACAAGCAGACTGATTTGAGCAGGGAATTTACTGTTTTGCCCTTTTTCTAATTCTAATTGTATTTTGGGCAGTTATTAGTACCTAAATCGAATTCTAATTGTAATAGAAGGTAATTTCTTGCTAGGAAAGACTTGGAGTGCCTATATAAACACATCCAACCCCTTGTAAATTAGACAATTAGACAATTAGAAAATTAGATATCTTGTACATAATATAGCTTAGATCTGCAAGGGAGAAATGGAGAGAAGGATTCAACGCTCGTGACAAGCAACGGATCTAGATCTACTTCATCCTTTGTGTTATTCTGAATTCTAGATTTGTTTTCTCAACTCTTAGTTTTAATAATATTATTGCTTCTTTCTTCCATATCTTGTTTGTTATCATGGTTTCACTTGATCCCATGATGACGAGAGGTTCAATTTTGAACTAATCGTTGTCATGGGATTCTAACGGATTTACTTATGAAGCTTTAGTATCTTGATTGCTTTAAAGATCTGTGTGTGATGTATATCTGATATCATTGTATGGTTATGCTTAATTGTTAGATGCGTACTTAACATCTAATTTGTTAATCTCTTGTGAAGTGAAAGTGGATCTTGAGATTTAGAACTTGCCATGCTAGCATAGGTTCATGATTGTTTATCAACATGATTCGTAGTATGAGATGAAAATACTTATATTGCCCTGTGTAATCTTTATGGATAACTTGTTTTTCAACCGTTATGTTTTCAAATTCTATAGACATATAGGGTCTAAGCATAATTGGTGTCTATTCATCTTCTATCTCTTTTGTGGATGCATGTTTAGTTTGGTATACGTATGCTGACAGGTAGCGTGTATTTGTTTCGTGTTATCCGATCAGATATCATAACCATTGCATATAGTGATTAAAGGCGTCAGATCTAAGCGAAGTATTTAATGAAGTTAGGATTCCATGTTACTCTTGTAAAAGTAATTCGATTTCAATTCTCGTTAGTTAGTTAATTCTTAGTTGTTAATTTACTTCTTAGTTAATTTAGTTAATTAAACCCAATTTGTTATTTGTCTTAGCAGTGAGTAATAACCATACATTGTTGCATAGGTACAATAACTGAATTAAAACCATAACCAGATCTCTGTGGGAACGAACTCAACTTTATTCTATATTACTTGTGACCGCGTACGCTTGCGTGTATTAGTGTAAACACCCAATTTGGTACACTACTCAATGAATAATTACATATTTATTCATACATACAAATATTAATAAATGCACACACCTACAAGGCTACAACGAAACAAATACATTAATATTTTATTTACGGAGTTCTTTTTTTTTTTTTTGACAACATTTTATCTACAGAGTAAGTTACTTATGCAAAAAGATTAACTGATTTATTTAAATAACTCTCATGTGTCTTGCTCAACTATAATATTTATATATGGAATATTTGGCTACAAGAGGTCATTTTAGTCAAAGATAATTCTAATATAGGATATGAGTTTGAAATAAGTCAAGTCATACCAAGTGGTGTTCTACAGTAGATATTAAAATTTTCAACTTCATAAATATGAATTTTTACTACTTCTGAGAGGGGTGAATATAATTCACAAGTACAGTTAAAATTTTATAATTTTATGTACATTTCTTGTAATGCATCTTAAAAACTATAATCAAATTAATGTACAAATTTATTCACATTAATAATTAGATTTTGTTTATTAATTTAGTTTATATACAAAATGAGCATTATTTTATTAAAGCAACTAAAACTATGTATTATAAAGAGAAAATTGTATTTCAATAATATAAAAAAAATTGTCAATCATAAAAAAAGTTTCCATTCTAGCTGTGAACCAAAAACAAAGTATTAAGAATAAAATAATAATCTCATACCACACTAGTTGAATCCTAGTTTCAAGTTCATACCACCTTGTAAGCAAACCGATCCATAGTATGTGCCCGTTTGGCTTAGCTTAAAAAAAATAACTTATGACTTTAAACCCATAAGTTGATTATAAGTGATAAGTAAATCAGAAATTTTAAGTCAGTAAAGTGTTTGGTAAATCAGAACTTATAAATCAGTAGAGTGTTTGGTAAATCAGAACTTATAAGTTAACTTTTTTTTATTAATTTCAAAATATTTGTTTTTTAATATATAATAATGGATATCAATGGATAGATCTCGATGAGTAGAGAAATTTGATATATAAATATCAATTTTTTAATGAACGGATCAAAAGATATATGATTTTAAAGATTTGAAGAATATTATATATCACGTGTATCAAGAAATAAGTTAAGAAAAATAAGATGAATGTTGGGACTTTCTAACTTTCAACTTATGAACTTATAAGATCGTAAGTCAGTAAAATAAGTTGGTAGGCAAACACTTGTAAATAAGCTGGACTGGACTTAAGTTGGTAGGCAAACACTTGTAAATAAGCTGGACTGGACTTGTAAATAATCATGTAATAATAGTACCCAAGGTTACAATGTCATTCATAAGTAATTGACAAAATCATAATCCAATATTTCACCACCATTACTAATAAGATAGTGTTACTTTTAGTTTAACTGACCAATAGTGCATTTACATAAATACTTAATTCCTAGGATTAACTTCAATATCAAAGACAGCATTGTCGCCTTCCTCGCGCAAAGTGAAACGCAAATTGTTATTGCGCTTCAGTTCCAGATCTTTGACAAATTTGTTCTTCACCAAATATCCACCATTTCATTGCACAATTAGATTAATAATAAAGTTGCAGGCATAATTTTTAACGGATAGGCAGGAAGGACTAATGCAAATCAATTTGGAAAACAGCTCCATCATGTTCATCTTCAAACAAATTAAATGTCAAAACTTGGTTAGGCTTTAGATGATTGTCCTTCGCAAATTTATTCCACCCCGCAGAAAATCTCGGCAATCATTTTGAAAGCACTAATCCAACAGCCCATTCTCCATTTTCTGTTATAAGCATAACCTGTTCGTTTGCTATCCATTGACGGTCATGAGGAGTTATAGTCTTCGGAATGTACTGAAAGTAAACAGATTGTAATATAGTTTAACAATTACGATAATAAATTAGATTACATTAACGTAATAATGTAAAGAGGATGTGTTAAAATTTTACCACTCCATGGGAGGTACTGTTGACATTGGATTTATTCATCACTGCTGTAAACTCTTGAGGAACAATATCTATGTTTTGTTCCGGTTCTTCAACATCATTACCATCATCTGCATTATTGGCTTCGGTTTCATTTATGTCTTCACTCTTGCCGTCTACATTAACATTATTATTAGTATCCATTTATAAAATATAAACAACATAAAATGTAAAGTTGGCATCTGAACTGAATGCATGTAAAAATCCAAAATGCAGAGGTTTTACCAGCATTATCTCGAAGTTGCTGAATTGACATTTCAACCCTTGACTTATCAAACAAGACAATATCAAATTGTCCACTTCCCCAATATGTACACATTATGACATCATCTATGTCAAGTTTAGTGTATCTGACCAGATCCGTAAGACCATATAACAAACTCGAACTTTTTGAATATCGGCATTCGAATAGTTTACCATATGGCAGAGCACAAAGAACAGCTGGAGGAATCATTTTACCAAAACGTTTGAAAAATGGGTCTGGAATATCCTGAATAGACAGACATTATTAATATTAAATAGTCGTCTAACTATAGCTATAGAATTATCTAACATGTGTACTAACATAGGCATAGGAAAATAATAAAGCAACTATTCACAGAAAGAAAACTTAGTGTAACTCACAATTTCTCCATCAAGAACTGTACACTCATCAGCAAATGTGATAAATTTCCACCCAATCCCATTAATTGTATCTGTTAATAACAAATTAGTCAAGATATATTAGATTTAATAAATGTGATATTTTAGAAAAGCTTAATAATTAGTAAGATATTAATGGTAAGAAATGATATACCTTGATGGCACAATGTATGGCAATCATAATTATTTGGTAACATGTACTCTATTTCTGATCCGAATTCGTCTAATATGTATACCAAGAACATTCCAGCACCCTTATAAGAAAACACCACGATTGACCCAGGCCCTCTTTTACACTCATTGATTAAATCAGCAAAATTGGCCAAAGCTTGAATATCCTTTCGGTATTCGACATAAATCCTGCGACCACTTGGTAGCTGTAACCGATATTGAAAAGGTATTTCCTCTACTAAGTCAGAAACAAATTTCTCTGGTAAAACCTGTACAAATATTGAATAAATTAAATTCAAAATAAACAAATATAACAGTCAATCAAATTTACATTGCCGAGAGTAAGATATTTACCAGAACATCACTCGCACATTGTTCAGTAATTTGAGTTATCAACAGCTATCTAAACATAGCAATCAGAAATGTAATTAGTAAATTATATATTTTGCAAATTTATTAAAAATCTTAGCAAGAAATTGTATTTATTAATTACGTCTTCCTCTTTTCCATTCTCGCCTTTGTTCTTTCCAAGATGCTTATCTAAATTACAAAAATATAGCAAAAGTCATAATTGATTCTATTCAGCTAATTGATTATCTTATTAGACAACTTAAATATCTAATTTTCAATACCTGATTCGAAGTAGTTCTCTAAATTCCAAAAGCAATCAGTGCTAGAATTTTTCGGAAACTTCAGTGTTCGACTGTAGTAATCAAACTCCATTCCATCATGCTCAAAAAATTTTGCAGATATCACATTCCTCTCACAAAATTTGAAAATAATAATATCATTCTCTTTCATTTTGAATAAATCCATCATCTCTCGAATATTAGTCATTCGTCCATCATTTTAGTCATAAACAATAAAGCATGTTTCTCCTGCAACTTCAAGTTTATCCAAACTTTCAAGATCCTCAGTGTACTTATCTTTCACAATTTTTGGAACCAACTGTCACCATTCATTATATGTTTCAGTAACAATTTTTGAATAGTAAGAAAGAAGAAACAGAAAACAAACTTGAGAGATAGAGATACAACTAAAAGTCAGAAAAAAGTACCATCATTCCTCCTTCTAACACCTCTTTTGTCACAATTTTGAAGAAAGATCTCTTACTGGTATTGATTCCTACAAATAAATTAAACACTGAGAAGCCTTAAATTGATTTACTTAACAATATAAGTGTATTAAAGATGTTTGTAAATAAATTTAAAGAAGAAATACTGCCACCTTCTTCGTCAATATACTCATGCCCTTTAAAGATGCATACATTTAGAATTCTATTATCTGTTTCTGCAGATTCATAGAGAACTAACTTATCACCCACTTCTAGCTCTGTTGCATTGAAAAAATCTGTCCATCCTTTCCCAAAAGCACATTTTCCTCCTAACCATTCAATCTCAATTTCCCAAGATTTCTTACAAAGTGTTAGGATAACTTTTGAACCTGTTTCCCAATTTTCATATAGTTTTCGCAAGTCCTTATTCATTATTTATATTACAAATTTCCAATTAGAATGAGCAAAAAAAATATTAATCTAATGTAGTTAAATATATTTGCACTCCTAATAAAAACAATTGCTTACCAGTTTATGCGAGCAATCATCATCAAAAGAATTGCTAATAATATCAATCTCATAGTAGTCAGAAACATTCTTTAAAGCATTAAAACAAAACAGAGCAGCATTTTTTTCACATTCCATGGAACCGACTTCAGGTATCAATTTCCCCTTTCTCCATTTTCTTGCTTCTTCACTTTTCAAATACTTGACAGGATGAATAATAGGGTACTTACATTCAATTCCAGATTCTTTGAATATTGTGACGTTGAAGATATCATTGCCATAATATTCAAATTGTACAAGATTGAACAATTCGACCCTATAATAAATCATAAAATTAGGTAATCCACTGATTTCCAGTGAATCTGCATTGTACTTTGCTTGCCAAACACATTTTTTGCATTTTATATATATAGCAGAATTAAGATTATGTCCAATTTCTTTGTGGAATTTTGTTGGGACAGGTTGCAAAGAAACAAGTACATAAACAAGAATCAAGTCCAACATTCGCTATAGTTTAAAAAGGTAAACAAGGTATACATATAAAGTACACTTACAAAACTTCCCAAAGATCCCAAATGATTATTTGACAACATAAAGCTTGACAGAATTGTTTTTTTTCCTGATACATAGTAAATGATTTAGAAACCGTCCAAGTATAATTAAATGAAGATTCATACAGTTATAGCGTAGTAAACATACATACCATTACTGGAAACAGACTTCTACTTTTTTTCCCAGGTAAATTTGTCAAATACCTGCATGAAAAAATGATGTTAGCAGCTAGGTAACAAGGAATTAACTCCAAATTAAGTATAAACATTCCTATACATATTATGTAGGTTATCAATTGTCTAAATCGAGTAAAATTAACCCAAATTCTCCAATATGAAAGATATACTAATCTTAAATCGGGATTTATAACTTGAACATAAACTACATGCAAACCCCAATTGCATACATCTATAAACATTATCAACATTATTTGAACCAAATCATCTATATACTCTTAGATTATAGATTGCCAATATGCTGATTAAATACCTCCAACAAACTCAAACTTCAACAATACTATTGCCGAATAAAGTTAAAAAACGTGAGCAACATGTATGAAATTGATACCTCCATCGTTACAATCTTGAATTATGCAACTGGTCCCGTGCCTTCGTCTTCTGATTCCTAATGTGAGAAGATTTTTATCATATATTCCTGCTCTGCATGTACTGTTATAATTGGGTTTATTGTGTTTTATGCTTTTAACATAGTATATACTATTTTGGGTTACTACAACACTTTTGCCTCTATCCTCACAAATAATCTAGGTGGATGTTATAGAGTGCTTTAATTGGTTTTAGTAAAAAAAAAAGTCAACTTAACCAATTTAGTGGAATACTATTAAAAATTGTACTGTAAATTGTATTTCATTAAAATAAATGTAAAATAAATTTTTAATATCCAAAAAATATGTATTAATTATTTTAAATTAAATAAAAAACAAAATTTATTGATTATTATAAATCATGAATATATATGTGACAATGTAAATTTAATAAAATAATATCAAGAAAATACAAGTTAAATGTTAAATTAGTTTGTTCATTGAATTAATTTAATAAAGTACTCGATTTTATTAAAATATACTCCATTCATTCCTTTACATGTTTTCAGCATTATTTTACACACATTTTAAGGTATATATAAATTATAGTTCTATAACTTAATTTTGAATTTTTTTTAATAAAAATTTAAACATTACATTTTTATTTAGAAGAAAAAAATAAAAAAATTATGAAAATATACTTTTTAGGAGTTTTAAAATACGTGTCACACCACTTTTCCTCAATGTAAACAATTCGGGGTACAGTGACAGTAATTTTATAAATATCGACGATTTATTATAAAAAAAACCTAATTACATAATTTTATTAAGACATTTATGTTTACAACTAAAACAATATTTATAAAGATATGTATCGACGAATAGATTGACAAACGAAAAAGAGAAAAATGGTCCTATAGTTAACTATAGGAAATTTCCTAAAGTTAACCCATTAAAACTAGCTAGTTTTGATGGATTTCTTTTCTTATTTAAAAGGGCCCCGCAGGGGGCATTATTGATTGTGCATATGTGTCACAATCTTAATGGTTAACTTTAGGAGAATTTCCTAAAGTTAACTATAGGAACATATTACCCAACGAAAAATGAAATATGTATAAAATTATAATTTTATAAAAATAAAAGTCATACAATTTTTTTCAATAAAAACATTTAAAAAAAAATTAAAAATTATAAAATTTTATGGAGCGCGCGTAGCGCGGACAAAATTCCCTAGTATAAACTAATAACTCATAGAAGAGGTTTACCCGAATAGTCGGAAGAGCCACAAAGGGTTGGTTGAACAGTTGATTGTAAAAATTTCCCTCCTATGTTTACCCGAATAGTCGGAAGAGCCACAAAGGGTTGGTTGAACAGTTGATTGTAAAAATTCCCCTCCTATGTATTCGAGTATACTCGTTTATAGATGATCCGAGTCATATTAATTCGATCAAAATTTGATCAATTAATCACTAGTAGAAAACAAGCTTTATACGTCGGTCAAATTGACCTTTTACGTCGGTTAAATGGCGACGTATACAAAGGCGACGTATAAGGTGAGAGTCTTTTACGTCGGTTAAAAAGGCGACGTATATTGTTATATTTTACGTCGGTTCTTCTAAACAACCGACGTATATTGTTATCTTTTACGTCGGTTCTTCTAAATAACCGACGTATAAGGTCAAAAAAATTAAAAAAATATAAGAACAACCGACGTATATTGTTATCTTTTACATCGGTTCTTCTAAACAACCGACGTATATTGTTATCTTTTACGTCGGTTCTTCTAAACAACCGACGTATAAGGTCCAAAAAAATCAAAAAAAAAATATTTTAGTTCACGTTATTTTTTTTGAAACTATTTTAGTATTTTTTTTGAAACTATTTTAGTTCACGTTGTTAATTCGTTATTGTAACTAAAATAACTCAGGATTGAGTCAACTCAGCCAAAAGGCAACATTGCAGCCAGATGTAACAAAAAGGAATTTACAATAAAAAAAACTTCCAACAAAATATCTTCAATGTCATCCAAAAATACCATCCATAATACCACTGCATATGTTCATCCAAAATACTATCCAAACCATTCAAAATAACCGAAAATAGCATCTAAAGTAACTGAAACCAGAGCTCTTTCATAACAAATATGATTAAACTACAAATCTGAACAAAACAGTATTCAATACTTTTCTATTAAATCACTAAGACACCAATTCAGAAACGAACTAGTCAGAAAACAAGATCATCGGACACAAAAACACAAATGTATCCTTAATGCTTTACGCAGTATCTTTATAATTTTAATGCGAGATGATATGAAGAAAGTCTTTTCTTCTTCGACTTGGCGTCAGGTCCATTTTTGCCAATTTTTCATCTTTTTATGTTCCACCTGTGAAATATGAAATGAGATAGAAATACAAGAGTTTGCAGTAGATAAATATTTGTGTGCTGTTAATTACCTGACGAAAGATGGTTGGTTTTCTACTATTGTTGCTCGAACAGCTGTAGAAAATGACAAATCAGTTAGCAAAAATGTTAATTTTAATTGCCCCAAGTACAGCTCAAAGAATTTATTATAAGAAGGAAATATTAGAGAAAATCGAACTAAAAAGGAGATACAATAAGATGCATATTACCATTCTTAATTTCATGCCAGTGATCTTGACTATCTAGAACACTCTCATCGTATTTGGTTTTAGACTGGTTCGCACTTATCTCTCCAGCTGAACAAAGTAGAATTTGCTAAATATATTAGAATCTCTATGTAGCACACGATAAGGAATAAACAGAGAAATCAAATTACGAGTAACCAAGAATATTGAATTCTCTATTTTAGCAAAAAGTAGGAAAAAATCTTGTGACTGGACTCACAGAAATAAAATATGTAGAAGAAAGAAAGTAAAATGAGAAGAAAAATATATAAAAAAATTGCCTGGTAATATATAATGTTTATCAATTTTTTGAGAAACAGTTAACGTTAATGAAAGGTTTTACTTGGACAAATGGTCATCTGACAGTAATTGCTCCTCCTTTTTGTACTTTTTAATTCTTTAGAATCGGTATGTTATTGGGGTTTTTTCGTATACTGGAGCTTGTGTAGATTACCCAAAGCAATCCTAAATAGTGTACTTGACTATGGGTAACTAAAAAAGTCAACGAATTGCACACACACATATACTCGAGGCCAACTTCAGGTTGAAAATACATTTGAATAGTGATTGTATACTACTTGGGATCATATAAAAGGTGTAACAGCATAATGGCCTGGAACAGATAGCATAACGGCGTGAGAGTGTCACAGACAAAAAAAAGTATCATAAAGCAGACTAATACACAAAACACTCTAAAGGCTAAAAAAAAGCATACAAACCTCGTTCTCAACAGAAATCATGCTGCTATCTTCACCAAACATGGACAACAGTGCAGTAATATCATCTTCAGGCAGATCACAAGGCACATTAGTAACCAGAGTACTAGGTGCAGACGGTCCTTGCAGGCCCGGTTCAGATAAAGGCCAGCTAGATGTAGTTTCCGGAACAATCGAGTTCAATGCACCCAAATATATAATGCCTGGTAATCACCAGTGACTGCTGGGAGAGCCCCTCGTGGTCAATATGCGTCTGGCAAGTCCTTACTCTCTATATAAAAGACAACAAAAGGATATAAAGGTTCAGCTATTCATAAAACAAAATTTAGACCTTGCACCTTAAAAAGCACGATCACGAGCTTAAGCTATATGAATTCACAACACTAGATGTTATAATAATTCAGTAAAAAGTAGGAATTATTCTCCAGGCAAGTTTAACATGGAACACTTAAATCTCTATGAGGCTCGTGTTGCCCTCTGCAACATTTAGATGTAGATATTAACTGCTGAATCAGAAAAAGAACTCTATATCAAACCAACAGTAGTCGAATTCCAATTATACTCGGAGGCCATGGGAAGTATAGCAATACTCATGTTCACCTATCAAAACACCATTCTCTTCACAATAAGTTACTTACACAATTGAGACTAACAAGTGGAGTACAATTGAGACTGAATGATGAGTTAATAGGCTTACTCTATCCATATTGCACAAGAGAAAAGCCGAGAAGCAAAGAATTACAATAACCCATCGTTTGGGAAACTCTTCCCACCATTTTGACACCGAACTCGACACAACAATGCAGGAAGCAAGGGGAGAGGGCCAGAGATGTCATCTTTCATCATCCCTGAAAAAACATTCGAAAATAAAATTAGATTTCGAAATCAAAATTGGGGATTTTGATTTAAGTGAATCTCCCACTGAAATTGAAGGTGTAAGTGTGTGTATATATGTATATACATGTTTATTATGATCTAAACTTAACAACCGATTGAGGCGATTGAAGTTTTCCGATCGAAATCAATTCGATTTTACCCAAACCCGATTAATCTTTATAAATTGATTAATCAACTGGTGATAAAAGGATTGAATAAGATGTGTAGCATCTGATTATGATCATTCCGATCGATTTTTAGCATGGAACAGCAAAGAACTAGTCGGAAAATCGAGATCGCCGTTGAGAGCTCGAGAGAGAAAAGAGAGAAACGACGAGTGAGAGAGAGACAGACTGAAATAAAAATCAGATAATAGTATTTAAGTATTTTAGGAATAGACGGCTGTGATAATTCCTGATTCATCCAACGGCGATTCTGATCTTTAAAGAAGCACAATCCGCGTGCTCTCACATTATCCAATAATAATGTGACACGTCACAGCACCCACTTTTATACGTCGGCTTTTTCCTGAACCGACGTATAAAGTAGAATTATATACGTCGCCTTTTCTCAACCGACGTATAAAGTAGCATTATATTCGTCGCCTTTTCTCAACCGACGTATAAAATAACATTATATACGTCGCCTTTTACTCAACCGACGTATAAAGTTGCATTATATACGTCGCCTTTTACTCAACCGACGTATAAAGTGGCATTATATACGTCGCCTTTTCCTTAACCGACGTATAATATGACCTTATACGTCGGCTTTTTCTTGAACCGACGTATAATAACTGCTTTATACGTCGCCTTTAGCGGAACCGACGTATATAACTGCTTTATACGTCGCCTTTGGCAACAACCGATGTATAAGAGGCGACGTAAAAGATCAATTTTGTACTAGTGAATATTCGGTCAAGTCCTGAACACTCAAAGTTAAATTCAATTTTGTAGCATTCATTTTTTTATTATTACTTTTAATGATGTCGTAATATGTGTATACTTTAATTTTTTTTAGTTATATTAATAAATATTATGAACTAAATAATACTAATATTAATGTTAATATATGATCAAAAATATTATAAAATATCGTGACATGTGAATTTGATATTCTGAGTATAAATAATATCTGATTAATTATTTAAATACTCAATCCGATTTCTTACCCAATTTTCGATTACCCATTTTTTGAAAGCAAATCGAGTTGAACCGATTTCTAATTTTTATAACGTTGGTGGGAAGTAAGGGAATTAAACTAGCTTATCAATTCATTAAGGATTAAGGAGCAAAAACACCCTTATGATATAGGTGTAGAAGTAAATACATCCTTATAATTTAAAGAGGATCAAATACACACTTATATTTTAAGTTTATGGTTCAAAAACACGCTTCGAGTTAGTTTTTTGTTAACCATGGTTAGAAATTAATTTGCAATTAAAAACAATATTTAATATAACTAATATTAATAATTTAGTAAAGACTTTTTACTCCCAATTGGGAATTTAAAGAACTTGGTATTTAAATTAATTTTATGTTAATAAGTATAAAACATATATACTTAAAATAAAATTTAATAATTTTTAGATAATCATAATAAGATAAAATAAAATAAGATTAAACATAATTTTTCAATAAAAATTTTTTTCGGTATATTTAGAAGTTATATATGTATATGTATATAGATTTTTGCTCAAATATAAACAACACTTATAATAAAAATTAGAAACTAATCGTCTCTACTAATTTTTTATATTTTATAAACTCTCAGCCATCCATTTAAATATTATACAAATATATTATATTATACATGCATATACATATATAATATATATTTTCCTTATTTTACAATCCCGTTTGTTTCTTTCGACAATAACAAAAAATGCTAATTTTCTGATAGTAAATTGACGATTAATTTTTAGATTACACACCTATATCGTACTTAATGAATTAAATGAGAATACTCTAAATCGTACCAAGGTAAGTTATTTTTGTCGATAGTACAGTATTTTATGATAATAAATAATATTAAAATTGTGGATAATTACCAAAATATTATAGATTTCTTGTTATCATAATATTATAGGTAGTTTTAGACTATATATATATATATATATATATATATATATATATATATATATATATATATATATATATACTTCTTTGTTTCTTTTTAATAGTATATATATATATATATATATATATATATATATATATATACTTCTTTGTTTCTTTTTAATAGTTGCTTGACTTTTGGCAGGTACTTTAATGAGTTTTTAATGAGTTTTGATTGCATAATAAATTTTATTTTATTTTTTCAAAATATTTTTTGTGAATAAAAATATACAATCAAAATTTTAATTTACAATAAGAAATTTAATAAAGTACGTGCCAAAAATTAGAGCGATTTTAAAAGGAAACATAAGAAGTATATATTAACATGAAATATGATTTTAATTTCATGTTTTTTTAAATTTCAAATTAAGAGCAAAAAAACCTAAGTTTAGGAGTAATAATACATTAGTGAAATTAGTAATATTAAATATTGTTAATTCTAAATTAATTTTTAATCATTGTTAAGAAAAAATTAACTAGAAGGATCCTTTTGTACCCTAAAATAAAACAAAGACGTGTATTTGATCTTTTTAATATTACAACCTTTTTAATATTACAACCGTATATATGTTCCTACACATATATTATAGGAATTCATTAATTACAAAAGAGTAAATATACATGTCAGGCCTGAAACACTTGGGTATATCCTATTTTAAACCACCGGACCATTTTTCTCAAACAAATTTACTTTCACCCCGGTAAATATGTTAAAATATTTATATTAACATTCAATTAGGTATCAATCACTTGTAATTTTTTATTCATTAGCACAGCTGTTCAAATTTTTTGATTAATCACTTGTAAGTTATCCAGCCAACAGTCTAGATCAAATTATCAATTCTCAAAACTTTGCAACAAGAATCTTCCGAGAATGTGGTCGAGTTTAGGTCCCTTGTGTAAGTCTTTACCGTGCAACTAGGCAATCCCATTTTCTGCATAAGTTCACATTCTCAGAGTACATAGCAAAATCTTGAACCTAAATGTAACACCATGTTGACATAGCAAGTAAGAGTATCTCTAAGACACTCTCTACTTTGACTTTTAACTCAAAAAATAAGTTGCTCCAAGTAAAAGTGTTACTCCAAGAGATTCTTATTCTTAACAATACTAAGAGCCTCTTCTCTCTTCTCATTTCTAAGAGCTACTAGTAGCTCGTAATTTATATTTTAATAATAAAGTATACATGTCCACCAATTCTAGCATAACTTTTGGTTATAGTGGGGTTGATTTATGAATAAATTATAAATAAAGAGCTAATATAAACAGTATTGTTGGAGTTTGACATATTAATCAATGTACTAACTTATTAAGAACAAATCTAACAATGTCTTAAATATTGTCCTAAATCAATATTTAGGACATTTAGATACTTTTTGTGCTCCAACAATGTCCTAGTAATGTCTTAAAATACTGAGACATTCATCTCAAAGCAAGTCCAACAATGTCCTTGTTGATGCCCTATAAATATAATAAAATATAGTGTTTTAGAGATTTAATTCATGATTTTTGTGTATCAATTCCAACAACATGCCTTATACTTGTGCCTTATAAATTAAAATAATAATATATTTGAATTAGAATTGGAGGGAAGGGAAAAAAGAGAGGAGAGAGAAGTGTAGAAAATGAGGGAAGTTAATTTTTGATTGTTAAAAATGATTTAGGACAAGTATAGAGATGCCTTAAAAAAGGGCATGAGATGGATTTTAAGACACCACTAGGACATTGTTGGAGCACAAAAAGTGACTTTGATTTAGGACAATATTTAGGACATTGTTGGACTTGCTTTCATGCCCTTTTTTAAGGCACCTCTATACTTGTCCTAAATCATTTTTAACAATAAAAAATTAACTTCCCTCCTTTTTCACACTTCTCTCTCCTCTCTTTTTTCCCTTCCCTCCAATTCTAATTCAAATATATTATCATTTTAATTTATAAGGCACAAGAATAAGGCATGTTGTTGGAATTGATACACAAAAATCATGATTTAAATCACTAAGACACTATATTTGATTATATTTATAGGGCACCAATTAGGACATTGTTGGACTTGCTCTAAGAGTCATTTTTATAATACTAATTTTAAAAATCAACTAGGAGTCTCTTGGAGATGCTCTTAAAAATTTCTTTATAATGGCTCTTAATTTGAAATATAAAGAGGTAAGAACATTTCCAAGAACCTCTTTACTTTAGCTCCTAACTCAAAAATTGAGGAGAGAGAAAAAAAATGTTGCTTCAAAATATTTTTAGCGGCACTTAAAAATACTAAGAGGCACTTCTCTCTTCTCAGTTTTAAGAGCACACTTCCACTTTTCATTATTATTATATTATATATTCATAATCCTATCGCCTTCTCTTTCCTCCTTCCTTTTGTACTTTTTTGAATTCAAACTACTTTTAATAATAGAAAATTGATAAGGAGTCGATATAAAGAGAATTGTTGGAGATGAACACCTACTAAATCCTTAAGAGCCAATAATTTATATTATTTATAAATAGTGAACTAAGTCACTTTCTTTTTCCAAGAGTCTCATAATGTCTCCTAAATTCACTAAATTTCTATTCCCTCTCCTCAATTTTAAAAGCTACTAGCCACTCTTAGAATATATCAAAGAGACTCCTACATTTACTCTTAAAAATAATATAAACAAATGGTTCTTTGCAAGTTATTACATTGGTTTGTGTGTCAAACTCCAACAATGCTCTTTATATTAAGTTATTAACTCTCTATCTATATTTTATTCATATAACAATACCACTATGCAAAAATGTTATAAGAATTGGAGGGAGTGTCATGTTTTAATAATAAAATACAAGTTAAGAGCTATTAAGAGCATCTCCAAGGGACTCTTAAATTAGCTCTTAACCTGAGATTTGAGGAGAGAGATGAAATTTTTTTACTCCAAGAGTCTCCTAGTGGCTCTTAAATTCACTAAAATTCTCTTTCTCTCCTCAATTTTAAGAGCTACTAGCAACTCTTAACTAATATTATATTATGAATTTTTAAGACAACATTATCTTTCTATCCACTTCCTTTTATACTTTTATGGATGTAACTTATTTCTAATTATATCTTTATATATAATAAGCGTAAGAGGGATCTTATCCATAATTTTGGTTTGATCTTTTGGTTTGGCCACTGTACTACCAAAATAATCTCAATCGTCGAATCTAATATTTTTAAAAATAGACGATCAAGATTATATCATATTAAAAAAAATTATAATCTAAAAAAGATATAATTAAAAAAGTTTGTATTAGAATTGAATTTTAAAAAGAAAATTATAATATGAAAAGGATATAATTAAAAAAGAATACAATAATTTTATTAATTTTTTATTAATATTAAAAAAGTCATATTTACTATTTGAGTTATATCTTGAGATCTAGAAATCAGATTTGGATGATATTAGGATCCACGCGAAATTCACAAAATTATCTTTAATTCAATGATGATTTAACAATTATTATCAAAATGGAAACACTCAGAATATCAAGAGAATATATAATTACGAATTTTTACATTAATCATATTCAGTGTAGAAGACCTACACTGATAATGCTATTCAATGTAGAAAACCAAATTATATGATTTAAATCAATGACATACAACAGATCCATCATTTTTCATCTATTTATTTTATGATCTAACGGTTCTTATTTATTTTGTTGTACTGAAGACCAGATTATCGACTACCAAAGTTTTGGACAAATCACTTTTACATTTATTATTAAGAAGGGTATTCTAATAATCAAAACGAAATATAAGTACATTTCATAAATCGAACAGAATTTTTAACGTAAATGTTAGGTCCGGAATAACGTAGAAGGGGGGTTGAATACGTTATTTAGCAATATTTCGATTTTTGATGTGAATATGAAATCAAAAATACTGAATCGAAATAACACAATTGTTTGGGAAATATCTTTGAATAGATAAAACCCGGAGGTTTGCTACACGATCTAATCTTATAGATCAGCTACAAAATCAAACACTCCTAGGATAGTTTATGCACGAGGACCTTCTACCAGACACTTCCTGAAAGCTGGCTAAGCCGACTTTCCTACTAGATGGACTGTCTAGCAGCTTACACAGAGAAGATATAAGAGAGAGAATAGAAAGTTGTGCGTTGAGGTGTGTTTTGAAATGAAATACAGCAGGTCTATTTATAGATTCTAGAAAATTACTATGCAGCTAATATACGTAACTGATGATGTCAGTTGCTGCCAAATTTTCAAACCTGCCAGTTGCTGCCGGATTTTCAAATCTGAACTTTTGATTTTCAAAGTTATAAAATCAAACAGGTGGGATCCAGCTTGCATAGTACTTTTGGTTACTATTCATGTGAAGTATTGACGCCTAGTGCAACTGGTCTGGTTCACAGATGCCTAACATTCACTCGTGGTCTTCGTATCATGTCTTTAAGAACACTGCTAAGAATTGTGCAACCATAAAAACTTTATCTCTGGAATCTTTTGGCCCTTCAATTGAATCATCTGTACATCTTATTTTGTCACTGAGGCTTGATCATGTTAATGAACTTCTTTCAGCAACTTGATCCTTGTTGATGCCTGTTCTTCAAGTTTCACGATCCCTGTATAGAGTTAATATTATTTATATTTTATCCTAGTTGAGTTATATATTTCCTCTATTACATATTACATTACATTATGCTTTACAATCTCCCCCTATTTGATTGTTAGGGTTTGACAAGCAAATACCTAGAGGATAACTCAACTGATATAAATAAAATACAAAGATAAACAATATTAAAGCGTATTCTGGATCATATTTATATATTTTCCAGATTTCTAAAATTTGAACAAGTGCAAGTCAATTGTTCCCCTAGACTGAACATATCTTCAAGTTTGCCTTGCTTTCTTTCCACATAGCACTAATACTCCCATTAGCTTTTCTTTTCCCAAAATAAAGTTAATTCCGTGTCAACAACATTGTCCTTGCCCTTACGCCTAGTAGATTTTTCTTGATCATCCACCTTCTCCCCCTCAGTTGGGTTATCGTCCAGAGTAGTAGGATGTGGTGTTGGTAAATTTGACGAAGATGGCTTTACCAAGGAGTTGATTTCATGACTAAACTGGGCTGCCATGGAACGTAATTGAACCTGGAATGCATCATTTTGAATAAGTTGCAAATTTTTGATTTCTGCAATGGACTTACAGATATTTGACAACTCTTTCTCCATTGTTTGGACCCGTGTAAGGAGTCTGCTGTATTCCTTTCTGGTTACAGGTGCATGTGGTTGAGTAGGTTGCTCACTCATACGTTCTGCAGGTGTTTCACTCAACACTCTATATTCACTCGGTTTAGTGGTTTGGATTACACTTACATGTTCTGTTCGTGTTTCCCTCAACTCTCCTCCAAAGCTTCCACCGATATGTGTACCTGCAAATGAAATCATCCTAGCCCCTTTTTCAGAGGTCACAGATGGTGCAATGAAAGTTCGTGAGCTTCCGTCCTCGCGTGAAGCGAGTTGCCGACCATTGCTAAAGAGTGGTAAATCTCGAAAGAGATCCAGAGATTTTCCCTTTGGGAGGTTAAACTTGAATCGATTAAATGGCACAAAACCCAAGTTTCCCTCGTATGTCTGTGAAGACACTTGGTTCATAAAAGAACCACCTACCGATGGATCTTTCCATAAAATGGAAGATTCACCAGCAGTTATTGAGGTAGGTAATTCCACCTCGGATGCCTGTGAAGGCATTTTATCTTTAGAAAGATCATCAACCACTCTTATGTTCTATGAAATGGAACTCAAGATAGTTTCTCCCGTCAATTCAACCTTATTTACATTTTCACTCATTGGATAAGGAAGAATTGTTTTATTAACAGTTGCTGTTATCTCAGGTTCATTAGGTTTACTCCGTTTAGAATGAGGTAGAGCGGCTGATGTAACTAACTCCTTATGTGGTGCTGCTGAGGCACTATCTCCCTCAAAAGTGTTGATGGATGGTCATTTAAGTGACAATTGAGGTGTAGGAGTTTGTTGTGTTTGTGTTTGCATTTGTAGAATGGGCTCTTCGACCTGTGTTAGATTCGGTGGGATTTCCTGCTCTTGGTTGGGTAAGATGGCCACTAAGGGTTGTAGAAACTGTATTTCCTATGACACAGCAGGGAATACAGAGGTTGGAATAGAAGGGATTGAAATATTACCTTGTGGTATACCTGCTCTCACTGGTCTTGGTAACAACGGAAGTGGGACAGTCTTTAGATATTCAGTTAGGACTGTAGGCACATTCGTATATTTCTTTTTGCTTATGTAATTAGTTACATTCGTCTTCATGGAAGAACATTCCACCTTTTGACCATTTTCCAATCGTGCCCTGTCTTCATCATTCAAAAAATCATTTAATATTAGCTGTAGAAACCTTGGATATAGACATTTGACATTTTGAGTCTGAACATCTCTTCTTCCCAAGTGTTTCAACTTTAAAATGATTTGACCAAGCACTATTTTTCCAAAATTAATCCTCAAATTATTAGCGACCGCATACCCTATTTTTTGAATAAATTCAGGTATTCGACCTTGATTTGTTCTATCTGAGGAAAAAACATGGTTAAGAGTGTGAAAGAAGAAATTCCAGTACTGGGTTAGAAACGTTCTAGAAAGATTATCAGTATTGAAATTGCCATCTTGGTACCTTATAAATCGAAAGAACATTTTAATCTGTTCAGGTGTAGGATCAGAAACAAGATTTTCCATAGGAAAATGAAGAATTCGATTAACATCTCGATCAGTGACCCTAATGGACCTACCAAATAGTCGATATGTGATTGCACATCCATCCTGTCCAGAAGTGTTAACCGCACTACAATATAGTTCACGCAATGCATCATGGTTAAGCTGCACTGGTGTAACTAAAGCATAGCAATTAATGAATGTTCATTCAGAAATTGTGTCCAAGCCCGAAATTGCTCATCAAGAATGGTTTCGATTTGCTGAATGGAAATATGATTAACTTTAGCAATTAAAAAGCTTCCCTGCAATGCCATTTTCAAAACTTTTGAGGAAATTCAACAACAAGGGTTAGTTTTTATAAAGGATGATGCGTATAACACGAATATGAGATCCGCTAAAAAAAAAACCACCAGCTAGATTGGGAGATCTTTCCGGTCAAAGCTTGAAATTTTCAGCAATTGTGTGTATATGCTCTGTATATCTGAAAAATGATGATGTTAAACACAAACAAAAACTCATTATTTATAAGGTTTCAAGGACTAGTGGGTTAGGTGAGAGCGTGACAGGTTATGTTTGAAAAAATTACACCGCTCAATAATTTCTCACCTAACAACCTACTTAGCCGAAAAACATCTTATCACCGAAACCTGTCAGCCGAAAAAACATCTTATCACCGAAACCTATTAGCCTATGTACACACACACATACACACTTATTATTTCTAATTATTGTGGATTTAAAATAATCAATCAATAATTCAAGAATTATTCCACAATAATCAGACAAACTCAAAATTAAATAGATATAAAATTAATAAAATATCATTAATTGACATATGTCAATAAAATATTTATTTAATTATGCTACAATTAACACAATTATTTACTAACTAATTACCATAAAAGATAGCGTTTATAAGCATGGCAATTAATATAGAGATAACTGTAAGATGAGGACTGGATGCAAAGTAAATTCACAAGTCCTAAAAATATGGACATTTAAAATACCTGTGAATTTATAACAAATTGCAGTTATTGATTATCCAAAATTAATTAGACAGATTTAACATCCCAAGTTCACCAACTAACCTGGAGAAAGTGGATTCATCCAGTGGTTTAGTAAAGATGTCTGCAATTTGTTGATCTGTGGGAACAAAAATATAATACCACAGTTTCATTCATGACATGCTCTCGTAAGAAATGATACCTGATATCAATGTGCTTAGTCCTGGTATGTTGAACTGGATTGTTAGCAATGGCAATGGCACTCGTGTTGTCGCATAGAATTGGAATTTTGTCCAACATGAGTCCATAGTCCTGAAGTTGATTCCTCATCCACAGGACCTGAGCACAACAACTACCTGCCGCAATGTATTCTACCTCGGCTGTCGAGGTAGATACTGAGTGTTACTTCTTGCTGTACCAAGATACCAATCTCCTTCCAAGAAACTGACAGCTTCCAGAAGTACTCTTGCGATCAATCTTGAAACCAGCATAATCAGAGTCTGTATAGCCAACCAGGTCAAAACCCGTATCCTTAGGATACCAAATTCCAAGATTCGGAGTACCCTTAAGATATCTCAAGATACGCTTCACGGCTATCAGATGTGATTCTTTAGGATCAGCCTGGAATCTAGCACATAAACAAGTTGCGAATATAATATCTGGTCTACTAGCATTTAAGTATAAGAGAGAGCCGATCATACCTTGATACTTCGTGATGTCAACTGACTTACCAGATTTGTCTTGATCAAGCTTGACAACAGTTGGCATCGGGGTCTTGGCAGTAGCTACTTCTTCCATCCCATACTTCTTCAGAAGATCCTTTATGTATTTTGATTGGCAGATGAAAATACCATCAGGCTTCTGAACAACTTGAAGTCCAAGGAAGAAGGACAATTCACCCATCATGCTCATCTCGTACTTACTCTGCATTAGCTTAGCAAATCTCTTGCATAGCAAATCATTAGTAGAACCAAATATTATATCATCCACATATACTTGCACTAGAATTATATCATTTTTATGCTTTTTATGAAAGAGAGTTTTGTCGATGATACCTCTTGTAAAACCATTTTCAAGTAAGAACTTGGAGAGAGTATCATACCATGTTCGAGGGGCTTGTTTGAGACTATAGAGAGCTTTGAAGAGAAAGTACACAAAACCTTCCAATTCCTTGTCTTCGAACCCAGGGGGTTGCTCAACATAGACTTCTTCTTCTAGATCTCCGTTCAAAAATGCACTCTTCACATCCATCTGAAAAACCTTAAAGTTGGAGTGTGCAGCATATGCTAAGAACATCCTGATTGCTTCAAGCCTTGCAACTGGAGCATAGGTTTCATCATAATCAATTCCCTCTTCTTGAGAGTAACACTTTGCTACCAATCGAGCCTTGTTCCTCGTAACAATACCATTTTCATCCATTTTATTCCTAAACACCCATCTAGTACCAATTATAGATTTATCTTTTGGTCTTGGCACTAGCTTCCAAACTTTCTGCCTCTCGAACTGATTGAGTTCTTTCTTCATTGCAGTTACCCAATCTGGATCATCTAGAGCTTCATCAACCTTTTTAGGTTTAATTTGACATAAAAATCCTGCGAAATTGCATTCATTATGTGTTGCTCTTCTAGTCTGTACACCCGTGTCCGGTTCACCAATGATCTGTTCAAAGGGATGCGCTCTACTCCATACCCTTTGTCTCGGCAGATTTGATCTTGATGATTCCCCAAGTTCATAATTGTGTTGAGTGTGGTGACTAGTAGATCCAAAATCATTGTTTGCTCCCCCTGAGCTGTTGCTTTCAGAGTTTAAAGAATCATTAGTAGCAGATGTTTCTTCACTTGATTGGGGTTCATCGTTCACTTGCTCCCCCTCAACATGTGCTGCTGTCTGATCTACTGGTATAGATTGAACAATAGAGTCTGAAAGAGTATCAGAATTTTGTAGATCAGCATTTATTTCTTCATTCTCAAATCTCAGCTGGTCATGTTCATCAAAATCTTCAAGTCATGTTATCTTCTTATCATCAAAAGACACATGGATAGATTCCATGACCACTTTTGTTCTTAGATTGTAGACTCTGAATGCTTTTGTGGATAGTGGGTATCCAACAAAGATTCCTTCATCAGCTTTTAAATCAAATTTGGAAAGCTGTTCTGGATGAGTCTTAAGAACAAAACACTTACATCCAAACACATGAAAGTATTTCAGGTTCGGCTTCTTATTTTTCACCATCTCATATGGTGTTTTACTATGCTTGTTTATGAGTATAGCATTCTGTGTGAAACAAGCAGCTTGCACAGCTTCAGCCCAGAAGTAAGTTGGTAACTTTGCTTCATCAAGCATGGTCCTTGCAGCTTCTATGAGAGTCCTATTTTTTCTCTCTACTACTCCATTTTGTTGTGGAGTTCCAGGTGCAGAGAATTCTTGCTTTATTCCATTTTCTTTACAAAACTCTTCCATGACTGCATTCTTGAACTCAGTGCCATTATCACTCCTTATGATTTTCACTGTATGCTTAGATCCTTTGTCCAGTTGTCTGACATGCTCTGTTAAGATTGATGCAGTTTCTTCTTTCTTGTGCATGAAATATACCCATGTATATCTGGTGTATTCATCAACAATAACCAAAGCATATCTTTTCTTTCCAATAGACATTATATTTACTGGACCAAATAAATCAACATGCAATAAGTGATATGGCTCAAGAATTGAGGATTCGGTCTTACTTTTGAATGAAGTTTTCCTTTGTTTTGCCTTTTGACATGAGTCACATAGGCCATCTGGAGTAAAAACTGATTTGGGCAATCCTCTCACAAGATCTTTCTTCACTAGCTCATTAATGCTGTTGAAATTCAGTTGAGAAAGTCTCTTGTGCCAATCCCAGCTTTCTTCAATTGATGCTCTACTCAGTAGACAGATTGCAGAGCCATCAGAGTTTGTTGAAAGCTTGGCTTCATAAATTTTACCAAGCCTGTATCCCTTCAGAACAACTTTTCCTGTAGATTTGATTACAACTTCACCGTGTTCTTCAAAGAAATCCACATGATAACCTCTGTCACAGATTTGACTCACACTTAGTAGATTATGTTTGAGTCCTGAGACTAGAGCTACAGTTTCAATGATGACATTCCCAAGATTAATATTGCCATATCCCAGAGTCCTTCCTATGTTTCCATCTCCATAAGAAACACTTGGGCCAGCTTTCTCCACAAATTCTGATAACAGGGCTTTATTTCCAGTCATGTGTCCTGAGCATCCACTGTCCAGAACAAGGATATTTTTCCTGTTACCCTGCAATTAAAAAGACCAATAATGATTAGTTTTAAGGACCCAGACTTGCTTGGATCCTTTGACCTTATTAAGTTTGTTAGCTTTTACAGCAGAAGTCTTATCAGAGTTTGTGCTAACATTCTTTTTATCAGAATTTATACATGTAGAATCAATCTTGAATTTATTCAAAGAGGGTTTAAGTTCATAATAATCATAATACAAATTATGATACTCTTTGCATGTATAAATAGAATGCCAAATACTACCACAGTGAAACAAGGATTCTGTGGCTTAAACCTAACTGAACCACTCTTAACTCCTGACTTAGGAGGTATGGAGTTTATATTCTTCCTGCAAAAAGTAGCAAGATGGTTAGGATTTCCACAGTTATGACATTTCTTCCTAGGAGCATTGGGAATAGGCATATAGTTATTGCTTTTACTGATGCCTACCTTTCCATTTCTGTTTTTCCTAGGTTCTTTTACCTTGTTCACTCTTTTTAACTCCTTCAGCTTGTGTTTAAGTTGCTCTTGAGACATTAAACTAATATTTACTGATTTGACTTCATCCTGTTTTGGTTTGTCAGATTTTGGTACAAACCTCATATGATTAAGTTTGGGTTTTGCAGCCTTTTCAGTAAATACAGGTTTAGAGGTCTCAGCTTCAAGGTTGGCAGTTTTCTTTTTATCAGTGTAACCTAGACCTTCTTTCCAACAATCATTCTCTATGATAATCTGAGTAGTTTTACCAGAGTTAGTCCAAGTTTTAATAATGTTTCTTTCTTTAGCAAGTTCAGATTCAAGATAAGCATGCTTTTTCAATAATTCAGTTTTAACAATAATAGCATCATCTCTCTCTTTCTAAAATTTTAACATCTGGACTAATTCTAATTCTAGATAGTCATTTCTCTTTCTAAGATCTAGACTTTCAGATTTTATTTTTTCATTTTCTAAACTCTGATCTCTGTAGCTAACATGCAAGTTTTTAAGAAAGAGTCTTAACTCAGATATATCAGTAGTATCAAAAGCTAGAATAGAATGAGGTACCTTGGTCTCAGTAGCTTCAGAGATACTATCAGAATTTACCATCAAGGCATAGTTCACCTCATCTTCAGAGTCTGAAGTGTCAGCCCAGTCCTTCTTCTTTGTGATGTAAGCTTGACTTTTATCAGTTTTGGCTTTCTTGCACTTAGGTGCAAAATGTTATTTCTCACCACAATTATAGCATGTGATCTTGGACTTGTCCACTTTCCCAGACCTGCTTTCTTTTCCCTCAGCTTTTCTGAAATTCTTCTTTTCAAAAGTTGAATCTCTTCATGTGAACTTCTTTCCCTTCCTGAAGTTCTTGTAAGCCATCTTCTTGAAGTTTTTTACCATCAGGGCTACAAGTTGTATCATCTCAGCATCACTACCCTCATTATCAGAGTCTGTAAGATTGTCAGAGTTTGTGTCATCATCAGAGTTTGATGACTCAGTATCAGACTTTGTAATAAGAGCCTTTCCTTTGGATTGACTCTTTTTCACAGTAACTTCTTTAGAAGCTTTTTCCTCAGCTTTAAGAGCAATTATCTTGGACTTGCCTCCATGCCTCTTGCTTCTTTGTTCCATCTCAAGCTCACGAGTTTTGAGCATTCCATAGATTTCATCAAGAGATATGTCTTCCAGATCATGATTGTCTCTGATGGTAGTGGCCTTTAAGTCCCATTTCTCAGGAAGAGCCAACAAGAATTTCAGATTGGAGTCTTCAAGATTATACTCCTTATCTACTAGTTACAGATCATTCAGCAATTTTAGGAATCTGTCATATATATCTGTTAATGACTCATCATTATTTGAGTCAAAGTGCTCGTACTCCTATGTGAGTATTGTTCTCCTGTTCTTTTTGATGGCTTTGGTTCCTTGACATCTGACTTCCAAAGCATCCCAAATCTCGTTAGCAGTTTTGCATCCAATGACCCTTTTAGACATAACATTGTCAAGGGCGTTATGTAATAAATGCCTTACCTTGGCATCTTTGCTAATAGAGGAGATATCTTCAGGAGTGTAGTCTTTCTTCTCCTTTGGAATCATTTTCTGTTCCTCCCCAACAACTACAACAGAAAGTTTGGTAGGCTTATGTGGACCATCATGGATTCTGTCTAAGTACTCTGGATCTGTAGCCTCCAGAAACATTTCCATCTTCACCTTCCATATGGGATATTCTGATGCCCTGAGTATTGGAACTCTGATTGATTCATATCTTCTTGTTGTTGGAGTTTGTGTTTTCTCTGTCATGATTGTATAGCTTTTTGGATCTTAACTGTTGTATAATAACAGAGTGGCTCTGATGCCAATTTTTAGGTCCGGAATAACGTAGAAGGGGGATTGAATACGTTATTTAGCAATATTTCGATTTTTGATATGAATATGAAATCAAAAATACTGAATCGAAATAACACAATTGTTTGGGAAATATCTTTGAATAGATAAAACCCGGAGGTTTGCTACACAATCTAATCTTATGGATCAGCTACAAAATCAAACACTCCTAGGATAGTTTAGGCACGAGGACCTTCTACCCGACACTTCCTGAAAGCGGGCTAAGCCGGCTTTCCTACTAGATGGACTGTCTAGCAGCTTACACAGAGAAGATATAAGAGAGAGAATAGAAAGTTGTGTGTTGAGGTGTGTTTTGAAATGAAATACAGTAGGCCTATTTATAGATTCTAGAAAATTACTATGCAGCTAATATACGTAACTGATGATGTCAGTTGGTGCCGAATTTTCAAACATGAACTTTTGATTTTCAAAAGTTATAAAATCAAACAGGTGGGACCCAGCTTGCATAGTACTTTTGGTTACTATTCATGTGAATAGTAATTTTGTTTACTATTCATGTCAATAGTAATTTCGGTTACTATTCATATGAATAGTAATTTTAGTTACTATTCATATGAATAGTAATTTCAGTTACTATTCATATGAATAGTAATTTCGGGTACTATTCATATGAATAGTAATTTTGGATACTATTCATTTTCCTCTTATTTTGACATCCTTAAATATTCAGCTTCCAACTAACTAGAGGATATCAGGAGAGATATTATTGGCCTCTTGATTGAGTGAGACTATAAAATGCATGGCCGTGCTCAAATAATGATTTGTTTTTAATAGTCTACTCATGGATCAAGTAAACCCGGATTAAATTATGAAGAGGATGACATGAAACATGCCTCGAGTTTAATCTATAATATTTGGTTAAAGGGATTATATTACACGGGAACATTAATCACAAAAGGGTTTATCGAATCACGATTTAATTATTATTTAATTGGGTAGCAATGATGTATTACTAGATGCCGCTCATTGTTTATAATTTTATTAGAGAATAAAATTATTGACAATTAAATGATAGCCTACAGGGTCACACACATAGAACATTTTAAGGAAGAATTAATTTAAATTATGAATTTAAATTAATTAAATGATTAGTTGTATTTTATTATATTAATTAAGTGGGACTTAATTAAGATATAATAAAATACAAATGAGATATGATTTTAATAATTAAGTATGACTTAATTATTATTTATTTAAATAATAGGATTTGATTCTATTATTTAATTAATCAAACTTGGGCTAGGTTTTTAGTTGGGCTTTTACCTTACACTATCATATAAATATATGATGATAGGTAAAGAAGGTAATTAATTTTGTACGACAAAAATTATCCCCAGCCGCTTGAACCAAAACCTAAAAAGAAGATCTCATATTTTCATTGGAGGCTAGTACCTCCCTTCCAATCAAGAATCGTTCTTGGAGTGTTCGTGTGGATACCGTAGAGGAGGCTTCGAAGAGGAGCACTCAATGATCGTGAAAGTTTGGATCTCCATTAGACATACAATCGTAAAGCTTCTTTAAGGTAAATCATCAACCTCCGAATTAAATATCATGTTTTTGCATGGATCCTGCGGTAGGGTTTCGATAATTATTGTTTTTGTTTTAATTTTCCGCTACGTTTTTTTATGCTCGAAACCCATCAATGGCATCAGAGCTACTTGCAAAAACGTTTTAATTCGGTTATATGTTACAGTTTTGATATATATACGAGCATGTTTGATGATTGTCATGTATGATGCGTTGATTTTGATATATATGTATAAACTGTATGTTAATTATATGATGATCATGTAATCTGTATGTATATTGATATATACATGATTTTTGTTTGTTCATGATATGGGGATTGTATACGATACGATTTCTGTATATGCTACGCAGATCTGGTGAAATCTGTGTCCAGTGTCCGATTTTCGCAAACGATATGTGTTTTCTGACTGGAAACGAGCGTCTGAACAAAACTGATACCTTAAGTATCAGCGACTCGTCTGTAAGGCGTTTGACGCCGTTTAGTGCATTAAAAACGCGATTTATTGTTTTCAGAATTTGATTCTGATTTTCTGAATTTTGCGTTATATGATTTATTTGATTGGATCATCTGAAATATGATATGGTATAACATGATTAGATAATATGACATGTAATTTAATTGTTACTAGAGCATGGTGGATGGTTATGGCCTTGAGACCCATAGGATAGAGGTTTTTGTTTATGGTTTGGTTTCTAAATACGACTTGCATGTCGTTTTTCTTTTTGTAATTATTTTATCTCGAATGCAACTCAAGTTCTTTTGTAAAATGTTTCAAGAGGAGCTTGGAGGCAATCAAGGCAGCTTTGGAAGCGCAGCAAGAGATTATGTAATAATTAGTTATTACCACCATAGATTGACCTTGATTTTTCCATTAGCTTGGAAAAATCGCATAGGATTGGGCCATAACCATAGCATATTAATTTATGTGATGCACTTTACATATGATGCATGTGTAGAGTAGAAAAATGTATGCATGTTTTAATTAGATTAATGATGTATGCATGTATTAGATACGTCACCCATACCATGCTTGCCATGCTAAACAAGATAAAATCTGTAACGATTCGAGATTTTAAAATGAACAAACGATCATGAGATTTCTGTGTTTATGAAACACGGAATTAAATACAAATTTTCAATGATTTAGATATGGGGAGATTTTGTCAAAAACGGGTTTTACCTGTAAGGAAGTTGGGTATTAAGTGAGGCCACTTGTGACTCCTCCAACAACCTGGAAATCAAACTATTGATGAATATTGATTTGAAGTATTTAATTCAAGGAAAAATTTGGAATCTCTTTATGATGGGATCATGGTCATTTTAAATCAAAACCCCTTAACAAAATATTAAGTTTTAATCGGATGCTTTCCAATGAATGAACACTCATTGAATCCTAGATCGATAAGGGGAATGACTGCCAGTGGCAGGGGACTCCTGTCTATCGTGGTGAGATGTGACGAATATAAGTGGTTATATTCGATCGTTGTATCATTGGGTTTAACTTAACTGAATCGTCATAATAAGGTGAAAATAAACGGTTATATTCAATTATTATGAACTTTGAAGCATAGAGTTTGGTTCAAAGTCTATTAGATAAACAAGAACAATTGTTGTTCACCAAACTATCCAAGAATTATATATGATATAATTGACAACTGTTGTCTACCTAAATAATCATGTTTTAAGGACTACCAGTGGTTGACTTAGGATGTGATGAAATATGGATCTTGGTTCACTAGAAAGATTTATGGGATATTCTTTCCGATTTAATAGTAAGGGCTATTAATTTGATAAAAAATAGTGGGAGATATATTATGAATATGTCATAATCACTTGAACATAATTAATGTAACAATCTAACTTATCTTATGCATTTTATCATTGTAGAAAACAAATGGCACAAAATACAAACAACACTTTCTCTGTGCGATCAGTCCTTGAGAAGGACAAGCTGACAGGATCGAACTTCCTTGACTGGTCTAGGAATTTGAGAATTGTTCTCATGCAGGAAAAGAAATCTTATGTGATTGATATTCCTCCACCGGAAGCCCCTGCTAACAATGCCACTGCTGCTCAACGAAATGCTTATCAGAAGCATATTGATGATGCAACTGATGTGGCTTGTCTTATGCTTGCTACTATGGATGCTGAGCTCCAGAAGCAGCATTTTGATATGAATGCTTATACTATGTTTGAACATCTTTCAACGATGTTTCAATCACAGGCTCGTGTTGAAAAGTTCAACACAAGCAAAACACTCTTCTCGTGTAAGCAGGGCAATGGACCAGTCGGACCACATGTTCTAAAGATGATTGGGTATTGTGATTACCTTGCTCGTTTGGGTTTCCCGCTTCAGCGAGAGGCTCAAGTCGATATAATCTTGCAATCTTTGAACAGCGACTATGCTCAGTTCATAATGACTTTCAATATGACTGAGCAAGATAAGACTCCTATGGAATTGTTGGCCATGCTGAGGACCACTGAAGCAAATATGGTCAAGGCACCTGAGAAAGCTCCCATAATGATGGTGGGCAAGAAAGGTGCTAAGGGAAAGGGGAAATGGAAGGGCAAGAAAAAGGTTACACCGAAAGATCTTGGTCCTTCTAAGCCCTCTTTCAAAAAGGCTAAAAAGCCGAAGGGAGATGTCGCAAAGGCTGACAAAGGTGATTGTCACTATTGTCACAAGCCTGGTCACTGGAAGAGAAACTGTCATGCTTACTTGGAGGATCTGAAGAAATTGAAGGGTGTTCAGATTTCTGGATCAGGTATTTATGTTATAGAAGTCAATCTGTCTATTTCTACATCTTGGGTATTGGATACTGGATGTGCTTCTCACATTTGTATAAATGTGCAGGAACTGCAGAGAAGTAGGACTTTGGCTAAGGGAGAAGTGGACCTACGAGTAGGCAATGGAGCAAGAGTTGCTGCTTTAGCCGTAGGAACTTATTATTTATCTTTGCCCTCTGGGCTTGTTTTAGAACTAAATGATTGTTATTACGTGCCTGCGATTCGCAGAAACATTATTTATGTTTCTTGTTTGGACAAGAAAGGTTTTTCGTTTACAATAAAGAACAACAGTTGCTCTTTTGCTTTGAATGATTTAACCTATGGTGTTGCGCGTTTATTTAATGGTTTATATGTTCTTGATTTGGATAATCCTATCTGTAACATAGAAAACAAACGACTTAAAGTAAATGACTCAAATCAAACATACCTCTGGCATTGTCGTCTAGGCCATATAAATGAGAAACGCATTTCCAAATTACATAAAGATGGATACTTGGATAAGTTTGATTTTGAATCATACGAAAAATGCGAATCTTGTTTGCTTGGTAAGATGACTAAAGCCCCTTTTACTGGTAAGGGTCAAAGGGCCACTGAACGTTTGGAGCTAATACATAGTGATGTATGTGGCCCAATGCGTGTGATGGCTAGAGGAGGCTACTACTACTTCATAACATTTACTGATGACTTCAGTAGATATGGATATGTATATCTTATGAAGAACAAATTCTATTCTTTTGAAAAATTCAAAGAATACAAGGCTGAAGTAGAGAAGCAAATAGGCGGAGGTGCAAGTATTAAGATCTTACGATCCGATCGTGGGGGTGAATACTTAAGCACCGAATTTAAAGAGTATTTAAAAGAGTGTGGTATTGTATCACAACTCACTTCGCCAGGTACATCTCAATGGAATGGAGTTTCAGAGAGGAGAAATCGCACCTTGTTGGACATGGTACGATCGATGATGAGTCATGCAGATCTTCCAATAAGTTTCTGGGGTTATGCTCTAGAAACAGCGGCTTTCACACTTAATCGTGTTCCAACCAAGAAGGTTCAAAAGACTCCATATGAGATATGGGAGGAGAAACGGTCAAGCATGAACTTTATGAAAGTTTGGGGATGCAAGGCGTTTGTAAAACGTCAAGTATCTGACAAGCTTGGACCTAAATCCGAAGAGTGCAATTTTGTGGGATACCCTAAAGAAACAAAGGCGTATTATTTTTATAGTCCTTCTGAGCAGAAAGTGTTCATTGCTCGAGATGCTGTCTTCATGGAAAAGGATTTTGTTTCCAAAAGGGACAGTGGGAGAACTATAGATCTCGATGAAGATCGAGAACCACAAAATAGCATTGAACCTGAGGTGGAACAAGAGCAGAATAATGATAATGCTCAAGAAACACAGGTTGTTCGTAGATCTGGTAGAATTTGCCATGAGCCAGAGAGATATGGATTTCTTTTGACTCAATGTGGGGATTTGATGCTCATAGATGAGGATGAGCCTCTCACATACCAAGATGCTATGAACAGTCCAGACTCTAAGAGATGGCTTGAAGCCATGAAATCCGAGATGGATTCCATGTACGTAAACCAAGTTTGGGATTTGGTTGATCCACCTGAAGGGGTAAAACCCGTAGGGTGCAAGTGGGTTTTCAAGAAGAAAACTGACATGGAAGGAAATGTTCAGACCTATAAAGCAAGACTGGTTGCGAAAGGGTTCAAACAAATTCATGGTATTGACTATGATGAAACTTTCTCACCAGTTGCCATGGTCAAGTCCATACGGATTTTGCTTGCAATTGCAGCATTCCATGATTACGAAATCTGGCAAATGGATGTCAAAACAGCTTTCCTTAATGGGAGCCTTGAAGAGGATGTGTACATGACACAACCAGAAGGTTTTGTCGATCCAAGGAATGTTGGCAAGGTATGTAAATTACGTCGATCCATTTATGGATTGAAGCAAGCCTCTAGGAGATGGAATATTTGTTTTGATGAAACAGTCAAGGAGTATGGCTTTATTCAAAACGAGGATGAACCTTGTGTTTACAAGAAGGTTAGTGGGAGCCATGTGGCATTCATAGTACTGTATGTTGATGACATACTACTAATGGGGAATGACATACCTTCTCTAAAGGCTATTAAGACTTGGTTAGGGAGCAATTTCTCTATGAAAGATTTAGGAGAGGCAACCTACATTCTAGGAATGAGGATCTATAGAGATAGATCTAAAAGGATGATCGGTCTAAGTCGGAGTACATACATTGATAAGGTTTTGCATCGTTTTGGTATGCAAAATGCTAAAAGGGGATATGTCCCTGTGTCTCAAGGAATAACGATTTCTAAAGACCAGTGTCCGAAATCATTAGATGAGAAGGACCACATGAATAAAGTTCCATATGCATCAGCAATTGGATCTATCATGTATGCAATGGTATGTACTTGACCAGATGTTTCGTATGCTTTGAGCATGACGAGCAGATACCAGTCTAATCCAGGTGAAGGTCACTGGACGGCAGTCAAGAATATTCTAAAGTACCTGAAAAGGACTAAAGATTCATTCTTAGTGTATGGAGGAGAGGAGAAGCTGGTTGTAAAAGGTTACACCGATGCAAGTTTCCAAACAGACAGGGATGATACTGTATCACAGTCTGGTTTTGTATTTTGTCTAAATGGAGGTGCTGTAAGCTGGAAGAGTTCAAAGCAAGAAACAGTAGCTGATTCTACAATGGAGGCTGAGTACATTGCAGCTTGTGAAGCGGCTAAGGAGGCTGTTTGGATTCGAAAATTCATTTCTGATTTGGAAGTGGTTCCATCGATTGCAGATCCCATTGATCTATAATGCGATAATAATGGGGCCATCGCACAGGCTAGAGAGCCTAGATCGCACTCCCGATCCAAACATATACTCAGAAGATATCACCTCATACGAGAGATTAATGAAAGGGGTGAAATACATATATGTAAAGTGCATACAAATGATAACAT
This sequence comes from Saposhnikovia divaricata, assembly GCA_036435485.1. Lineage (NCBI taxonomy): Eukaryota > Viridiplantae > Streptophyta > Magnoliopsida > Apiales > Apiaceae > Saposhnikovia > Saposhnikovia divaricata. Next base: position 55,423,449 of record CM071597.1, on the reverse strand, counting down.
TGCAGATCCACTGACCAAAGGCCTGTCGCAGCAGAAGCACGACGGTCACACTAGTTCCATGGGTATTAGATACATGGGTGATTGGCTCTAGTGCAAGTGGGAGATTGTTAGTGTAGGTGCCCTAGAGGCAATACATTGTTTCTTAAATAAACCTTATGTCATTTGATTATTAAAAAAATGTATTTATTATGACTCTAATTACTGCGATATTTGTTAGCATAATAAATGTCCTTAGAATAATGATACACATTATATAGTTTAAGTTTACAACTTGAATTTGAGATTATATAATATCATATTCTTAAAGGTCCCTAGTCGAGTATTATTATACAGGACAATAATAATACATAAATAGACTAGTATGTTTTTGACTGATAACCACATCTCATTGGTTATAAGTATGGAGATACTAAAGTCAATACATAGGTACATGTAGAGTACATGGTACTGGACAGACCCAACGTGAGATTCTTCATGTTAATTAAGTCATAAGAAAGAATCACAGTGATAATGGTGTAATGATCCTTTGACTTGAGATCATTATATTTCTATACGAGGATAATATACTTTGACTACATTAAAAGTTACCTTTGACCGGGTAATGATAAAAGTGGACATCGGGTATATTGTGAATCGTAGGAGAAATATGAATGATAGATAAAGGATTTAACCCTCCTATTATTAGGAGAGATATTATTGGCCTCTTGATTGAGTGAGACTATAAAATGCATGGCCGTGCTCAAATAATGATTTGTTTTTAATAGTCTACTCATGGATCAAGTAAACCCGGATTAAATTATGAAGAGGATGACATGAAACATGCCTCGAGTTTAATCTATAATATTTGGTTAAAGGCATTATATTACACGGGAACATTAATCACAAAGGTTTTATCGAATCACGATTTAATTATTATTTAATTGGGTAGCAATGATGTATTACTAGATGCCGCTCATTGTTTATAATTTTATTAGAGAATAAAATTATTGCCAATTAAATGATAGCCTACAGGGTCACACACATAGAACATTTTAAGGAAGAATTAATTTAAATTATGAATTTAAATTAATTAAATGATTAGTTGTATTTTATTATATTAATTAAGTGGGACTTAATTAAGATATAATAAAATACAAATGAGATATGATTTTAATAATTAAGTATGACTTAATTATTATATATTTAAATAATAGGATTTGATTCTATTATTTAATTAATCAAACTTGGGCTAGGTTTTTAGTTTGGCTTTTACCTTACACTATCATATAAATATATGATGATAGGTAAAGAAGGTAATTAATTTTGTACGACAAAAATTATCCCCAGCCGCTTGAACCAAAACCTAAAAAGAAGATCTCATATTTTCATTGGAGGCTAGTACCTCCCTTCCAATCAAGAATCGTTCTTGGAGTGTTCGTGTGGATACCGTAGAGGAGGCTTCGAAGAGGAGCACTCAACGATCGTGAAAGCTTGGATCTCCATTAGACATACAATCGTAAAGCTTCTTTAAGGTAAATCATCAATCTCCGAATTAAATATCATGTTTTTGCATGGATCCTGCGGTAGGGTTTCGATAATTATTGTTTTTGTTTTAATTTTCCGCTGCGTTTTTTTATGCTCGAAACCCATCATATTACACTCACTACTTTCCTCCACTATCTCAAATATATTATTAAATATTGATAGGTCCCACCACTTTACCCACTTTTCATCTAACTTTACTCATTTTGTATACCTTTTCTTGGTTTCCGTGTCCATCCCCAATGTAAAGAACCTAAAGGGATGGAGGGAGTATTATATAATATAGAGTAAATTGCACCAGAATAGTTTTGCACTTTGATGATCGATGTTTTCAACTTGACACTTTAGTAATCGAACAAATTACTTTAAACCCCAGGATTCTGCCTCCATCCATCTTCTCTTTACAGTTCTTCTCACGCAAGAAAACTGAAAGATCACCAAAACAACTACAACAAATAAAATTATGTCAATGAACCATATATCAAATATACTATAAATATTTAATATATGCAGTATACTTAATAAAATTGAACAGTTTTATATATCTAACCAAAGGGGTCCCCTTTGGTTAGGCATATAAAATGCCGAGTTTACATACAAAATCATAAAAATCTAAAAAAACCATCCAAAATGACAAAATAACCGATTCGTCAACTGACGACAGATCACAAACGCCAATAAATGGTCCAAAAGCCAAAAATATGGCATATCCTTTATAGGCACTAAAAATCATATAAAATGGTACCGCGGAAAACATTGGGACATTTTGGTTATTTGCCCGTACCGCGGAAAGTTTCTGCGGTACGGTGAACAGTTGATTTTTGATGTGAAAATAGGGAGCATTTTGGTAATTTACCCATACCGCGGAAAGTTTCTACGATACGGTACGGATTTTTTTAAATCAGGACCGTTGGATCAACCATCTAATGGTTATAAAATCGTATGTTACCAAACAGTAGTTTGGCAACCCGGTGCCAAAGACCAGCGACCTAAGTTATTATAGGTGTATTAAGCTGTAAAGTAGTTTTAGAAGTTTCCCTATTCCTTCTTAAACGGCCATTGTGGATGTATCTCTCACAGTACTTTGTGTATGTTTGGGGTATTTTAAAATGAGTAGCTTATGACTTATAAGCACTTTTGTCATATAAGTTATAAGTAGAGTAGATATTAGAGTGTTTGGTAAATCAGAATTTATAATCAGTAGACTGTTTGGGTAAATCAGAACTTATAAGTTAACTTTTTTTTATAATTTTCAAAATATTTATTTATTTATATATAACAATGGATATCAATGGATAGATCTCGATGAATAGGGAAATTTGATATATACATATCAATTTTCTAATGAATGGATCGAGAGATATATGGTTTTGAAGATTTGAAAGATATTATATATTGCGTATATCGAGAATAAGTTATAAGTTGAAAGTTAAGGATTCTTAACATTCAACTTATGAACTTATAAGTTATAAGTTTAGCTAAAACTTATTTTGGGAAACACCCCCCATAAGGACTTATGGGCTTATAAGTCATAAGTCAACAGTAAAATGAGAAAACAAACAGGCCCTTTGTATTATGTGCCTGTTTGGTTAACATTGGATAAGTCTGTTTTCAACTTAAATTTGGCAAAATGCATGTTTTATTGTTTTGTATTTTCAAAGGTTGTTTGGCAAAATAAGTTGAACGTACTTATTTATATAAATAAGTTGATAAGTTGAAAGTTGTAAATCCTAACATTCAACTTTCAACTTATTCTGTTTTCTCGATATACGCAATATATAATATCCTTCAAATCTTCAGAATTATATATCTTTTGATCCGTTCATTAGAAAATTGATACGTATATATCAAATCTCTCTACTCACTGAGATCTATCCATTGATATATATTAAAAAACAAATATTTTGAAAATAATAAAAAAAGTTAACTTATAAGTTCTGATTTATCAGACTCTACTGATTTATAAGTTCTGATTTACCAAACACTCTACTGACTTATAAGCTCTGATTTACTTATCACTTATATAATACTTATCACTTTAATCTATAAGTTACTTTTTTTAAGCTAAGCTAAACGGGTCCTATATAAGAATCACATCTTTCCGCCACCTCCACTTATAGCCATCAATTCTTCCATATCTCCCTTGTTCAGGATCCATCAATCTCTTGTAATTGATTAATATACCGTTATAAATTGACATTATACTCCTCATTTGACTAACCGCGCTAGACGATCTAAGACAGAGCCCCCACATTGCTGTAAAATAATTTGTTCGGTTACTAAAGTATCAAGTTGAAAACATCGACCATCAAAGTGTAAAACTATTTTAGTGCAAGCCATTAAAATGCAATTTTTCTTGTACTTTAATAGATGCAACTTATTTTTAATAATAAAAAATAAAAATAAGAAATGAATATAAGAAGTATTATTGGAAATGAATCCATCTTAAATCACTAAAAATCAATATTTTATTTAAAAGTAACTTAAGGAGACTCTTAGAAATGCTCTAATATAACAGGCAATACTTTAGTGTTTGGCAAAGTACAGCTGATTATTGGCCATAATAAGTTCAAAGCTCTTATTACATAATTGTCAAAAGACAACCAGAAAGAACAAAGTATCAAAGTTAAAACCCCCGACCCCTCAAGTCCTCAACCCTTGCCGTGTACCCTCCTCCACAACCGAAACACTGTCGATGTTGCTCCAGTGAAAATAAACCACCTTCACACCTGCCAAATACAACAGAAACATACTAAGAACAACAAAGAGCAATAACCATGCCTGTACAGCAAATTTAAATTTCCAAGGAACAATAAAGAAGGCCGGTGTAAAGGACAGTAAAAAGCAAGACCTTACCTCAAACACATCACCTTCATCACCAAACTGATTCCCCATTTTCTGGTCTTCCATGTGATTATCTACAAAGTTTTGTTTCCTATTCTTCACAGAGCTGTCTCTATTATTTACAAACTCAAGCTGAGCACTTACCTTAGGACTTGCCCTATTATTTACAAAGCCCTCTGTCCAAAGACCATCAGATATAATATTCTCGGTGCCATTTGGATGTTCATCCGTAGTACCATCTGTAGAATCAAGAGAGCCACTGGTTTTATGCGTAATATCATCCTCACTATACGCAAATCCTGAGCTTTCATGAGATAGTTGCGCATAGTTATCGCCTGAAGGACCCCTGCACAAAAAAGGACTATATCATCCAACGAGCCCTCTAAGTTAAAAGTACAATAACCATGCAACTACAGAGATCTTCCAACCATTGAGGTAAAGAATCATTCATGCCTATAAAGAACGTCACGCTCATGTAAAAATTCGTCCTCTCCTCTAGAAACTTTAAGAAACCAGTTGTCACTAGTCACCATGTATGAAAAGCACCCCTTGCATGATTAGAATTTAGAACCATACAAACATACTGAAAACCTTAATAAGGAAGCACATACCTTGCCATTTGAAAGTGAGGCATTTTATGGTAGTCAAAAACTGGAACCAGATCTTTTAACCTAGCCTCAACCATGTGAGCTGGAAACCTTTCAATCTTAATTTCACCTCCCAAAGTGTCTTCCTCGCCTAAAACGGAATCATCTTTGATCATCGTTTGAAAATAAATCTGCCAAGCAGCCAAAAAATAGAACAGAAGTAACTCATTATACCACCGTGGCTCAAAATATTTCACCAGAAAGAAAATTTTATACACTGCATAGATAATACCTCAGATCTAGCCCATAGCGGAGCCTGAGGTAGATGCATATGCAGTTCAGCCTCAGAAATATACATGTGATATCTCTCCTCGGAACTGATCCTTACTTTTGTGTCCTTCACTTCAGGAAGAACAACTGTTTCCTTGCTCATTTCTTCAGGATATATTTTACTGCCGTCTGAACACCCATTTTCTCCATAGATATCAGAAGTATTCTCTCGTTCCCTTCTATTCTGCTTCTGACATATATTCCACTTCTGGATTGCTTCAACTATTAATCTAGGATCACACTCGTTAGTCTGATCATATGTGGTGCTTATTCCAGAAACACCTGCCACACCACCTAGCCCAGAGGACATGCGCAACGCATATTGTATCACACATCCAGATGGTGAAAAAACCAGGAGGTCGTACTTTGGCTTCCAATGGTTGTTATCCATCGAAAGATCATTTTCTTTGCAGTTATGAAACACTGAAGTAATAACTCCACAGAAGGTACCCATCCTACCAGTTGCGGTCGCAGCAGCACCAGTTACAGCACTTCTCCAACCGTTATTGCTACTCCTAACCCTGCTAACCGGAGAGAGTGCAACAGGAGGACCATAATCACAGAGCTTCTGTTGATTGAGCACCTGCAAACTAGAAGTTGCTGCACCACCACGAACTGATGGTTTGATCATAGCACCAGCACCACTAGTTTTAGTAGTAAAACAAGAATGAGAATAAGGAAAATTAACTTTCCCCCCTGACGGTGATATTGCAAACAAGTGTCCAGTTCCTCTTGATGAACTTATCATAATCCAGTTGCTATCATCACTAAAACTAACGTCTGCTATGACCTACATATTAGATAGAAACTATGTCAGCCAATTTTTCACTTCAGAGTTTGAAGTAAAAGGGTCAATTAGTCCAAAAGTTCATTGTTTTTACCGCGTTAGTAAGACCACGTTGTAACCTGTAAAGATGTACATAAGCTGCGGTAGAATCAGATCCTGATGAACTTCCTGAAGGTTCCGGTGTTATCTTATAGACATTAATATTATGACCCTGAACTGAGGCCGTCACCAGAAGAGTCCCACTAGGATCAAAGCTTAAAGATGAAATTGGACTTTTATGGGCTCTAAACTGAGCGATAACAGATTTACTCAGTACATCTCGCACGATAACCTGCCAGCATAAAATTATAAACAAAAAAAGATGATTCCACTCCAACTCAATATAAGGAAAAGACTGATGGTAAAACTTAATACAAGCTGCAGTAATAAATCTCAACAGTTAGTGTTTGCAAGTGTCAGCATACACACAACTTATTCAGTAAAGGAAATATGATAAGACTACTTCCAGCAGTCATATAATGCAAGTGTACTCGAAAAGAAAAGTATCATACCATTCCTATATTTTCTGCATCGGGTAGATTACCAGTATCAGTTCCCCAACTTTTACACCCAGGATTCCCCGTTTTCTGTGCATTGTTGCTATCAGGTAAAAGGTCAGAGTAGTATCTGGATATTTTCTTATAACTCTTGTCCCCAAGAGTCACAATTCCGGCAGCAAGTTGCTTGCTTGATTCCTTAGCATAATGTGCAACCAAACTCCCACTAGAAGGACCCGGCAAACTTGCTGAAGGAGTCAGGTGCTGTGGGTCGACACGACCACAATTAGATATTGCTACAGGAGGTCCGCTATAAGCCATCCACCTGGGACCCACTGCAAGAGGTCCCAAGCCTATAGCACCATTAATAAAACCACTGGTAGCTATAGGATTTGTGAGAATATTGTATTCCTTCTCTAACGTTGCAGCATCGAAACAGTGTATCTGTAAAACAAGCAAAATCTCAGTCTCATCAACATCAGATACATGAATTTAGCTTAGTACATAAGCATACATACCTGAGCTGCTTGTAATACTACGACAACCCGAGGACTGCACCTTACGGAGTATACAACCGATCTGAATTTCAGCATTTGAACATAAGACTGAGAAGTGAACGAGTAAAACCATACAACAGTGGGCAAAAAACCACCACTGAATTGATCATAACAGTTCTGGATATTCCCATTACAAAGACCTGCTGTCCCTTCATAAATGCCTCCACTAAAGGATCCATCTGCACACAACGCCAGCAATGGACGACTGTCTTCAAATTTGTCACCGGACTGCTTTGATGCTTCCAGCTTCGGTAATATTTGCATAAAAGACACAGGGCCATCATATCTGCAAATCAGTTCCCGCACATTATTTGCTTCTTCGACATCCCAAACCTGGAAACCAAAACGATACCCCAACAACAGAACTCTGCGGGAAGCACTCCCTTTGAATTCTAATTTGTCAAAACCAGCCCAGTTAACCTTTATCGATGAAGAAAATGAACATTAATGAGACATCGTCAATTATAGGCCTGACATAGTTACATGAAAATGCAAAAGCTAAAGATTATATATTTTAAGTCTCGTTTGAAAAGCTTAGAAACATAAAATTGCAATCATAAATAAAATTCCATCAGAAACATACAAGAAATATAATGCATTCTACACCCTAAGGACTTCTACTCATCTGAACACTACAATCACCGATCGACTGAATATTGATTAACAAATTTTAATCGCCAGGGTAAAAGGCAAAAACATATCAAAGGAAACTTTATACAAATGAACCCTATTAGAAGACTTAATACTAATTATGTTTTATTTTCTGATTTCCTACAATTTAGTATATTTAAATTTGATCAGTTGCATACATCTAATTGAAAGGATACTAAGAAAGCTGTAATTGGCTAAAAATTTAAAATTGGCATCAGCTGATGCACAACTGAAAGTCTGAAAATGTCTCTTTTACCAAAATACGAAACTAGTATGTAATTAAAAATAACGAAAATTAAAATTCTAAAATTTAAAGTGAAATGCTTGTTTTCTTATTTGACTTGTTGACACACGCCCAAAAGGAATTAATGTAATATGAAGGTCCATGACAATAAAAGGCAACTGTTGCTGCACCGCAACCAAATTTCAATGGCAGCGCCGAAAAACGTCAAGTTTGACGTATGTGATCTTAGGCTTATATTGGCAGGGATACTTGTCAATATACGGCATCTGCGCGATTCAAAAGTATTCAAATAAATCCATAATTGTGGGAACAATAAAGTAGATCCCTAGTCCTGCGTAACAGCCAAAGACTGAACCTTCACCCATGAGCAAATATGACCTTACGTAACCAATTATTGTCGGATTTCTTAATTAGTCAGGTACAAAATCCGCACACATGTGTATTCAATTATAAAAATATCATGACAAACAAACTTCCCGATTTGCAAATCTGACAAATAGGAATCAACCAATCACACAAATCATACAAACTTGACATCTAGTTTATGAACAGAAATACTATTGGTGAAATAACAATTCCATGACAATACAAATACGACATAAAAATCTATATGTATCGTTAACAAAGTATGCATATTACATAAGCTGTTTCCCTATGCTCTTGATTTTATGTTGTCAATTTAGGTGGTTAAATCTTCCCAAAACAAAGTCGTAATCAATGAAGCTATGACCCCCATTAAACTTGCAATTATATATGGATTAATCAAAGTTTACAGAGCAAAATTAAAACTTTTACCCCAATTAAATTTTACTTTGCACAGTATGATTCTAATTTAATGAATTTTTTTTTCCAATCCTATCTGTGTAAACTAATTTATTATATTTTGTATTCAATCCCTGTTAACTTATCTGGCCGCACCCCTGGCTAAAAGCAATTTAAACTAGGTTTTTTTTTTATATATAATTAACTTCATACAAACTAGTCACAAATTCCTAACTGAAACTACCAAAACATGAAACTATTAATGAACAACTTTTACTCCAAATAGCAAGCAAATTACTTAAGATGCTCTAATTAAAATCGAATAAAGATTACACACAGAGCAGTACATAGAAATGATAACGAACTCCTAACCGAAACTACCAAAACACGAAATTATCAATCAACAAACATCAATTAAATATAGCAAGTAATTTTACTTATGATGCTTTAATAAAAATTAAACAAAGATTACAAACAAAACAAGTACATCTAAACTGATACAAACAACTCCTGACAACCTGATCATTAGTAGTATCAGTATCCCGGTCGGCAATTGCAGAAGAAGCAGCGGAAGCAGCAGACTTGACCACCGTAGAAGCACCATTAGAAACGGCCTTAAAGTAAGTGGAGAAAGTCCTCAAAGAGTTATGAATGACACTGTTACTATTCCTCCCTCCCCTCTGATTCTGATCATTATTCCTCATCCCCAAACACTACAATCAAGATCTCGAAAACTCGATTTAATTCTCCAAAGCAAACCTTTGTTCTGATCATAACACCTCAGGCCTCTCCTTATAATACACACTTCAAGTTTCACATAACCACGCAACTTTGTTTAACATCATCATATATATTTAATTTTATACACACCGACTCAATTCGCCTTCGTCATGTTCTATTCTTAGAACTATCCTATTTTTTTCACAGCACAAAAACAAGTGAAATTTCTACAAATTTATATGCACAATCACGATCTTATACACTTTAATATATACACAAGAACACATCGGAAGAATTGAAATTCGTGGATTTTTCTATACAGTTTGATTTAAAAAAAAAAAAGATATAAAAGAAGAAATTAAAAATGAATTTGTTAGGGTTTAGAGAAGGAATAGCATGAATAAAATGTTAAATTAGTTTGTATATATACATCCGAAATCAATTTGGAGAAAAGATGATAAATATATAAGTGTAGGAGAGATGAGGATGATGATGAAGAAAGAGAGAGAGAGAACAAAATATGTCTCTTTGATTACGTAATTACAGAGTTTTAGAGAGAGAGAGAGAGAGAGAGAGAGAGAGAGAGAGAGAGTAAAAAGAGAGAAATTGAAAATGTGAAACTTCTCCGCACGTCTTCTCCGTCTCTCTCCCCTCCCCCGTGGTAAAATCGTAATTTTCGACTTTTATTTAAAAGTGTAAATTTTTTTTTTTTTTTTTTTGAAGAAAAAAGTGTAAAATATTTTAAAACAAATAATACTGTAATAATAATTTAGAAACATGTTACTATTTTCTTTTGTGAAATGAATAGTACTTTTTTTCCTAGTTGTTTTGTTTGGACCGTGATTTAGGGAGCTTGAACAAGTCCAACAGCTTCCCTATTACGGTTCTTAAGTTAAAATTTAGGGAATTTAGTCCAAAATAACATTCCAACAATGTGCTAGTGGTTCCCTAAAATACTAGGAACTCTTAATCATTATTATTGGAAATCAGTAGCCATTCCTAACTTTTATTTTATTCCCTAAACCATGCTGGGTACAAATTTTATAAAATGGTAATCATATTATAAATGAAGAAAAGATTTGGTCATGTGAAAGAGAGAATAAGGTATGGAAACTAAGGAGGTAGGAACCGTTGATTAAAATTACTATTAATTTCGTTTGCTAAGTAATGTAGACATTTATTCGTACCCTCGCGTGTACGTTAAAAGCTGCGTACTCGCTTTGGTTTCAAGCCTACCCCTACCCTTTTACTCCTTCATATATTTTCTATTTTTAAATAAATTAAGAAATATATTAAAATTACGTTACCAATGTTCCACAATATATTACGTACCATGTTTATCAATTATCTTGTTCATTATTGCCGACAAACAAATTATTATTAAATTAAATAAATTATAGGAGTACTGGAGTAGTAGTAATTTGTAAATAAGTTCAGCTTCGTAACTGAAACGAGGGTAATGTAGCACCACTGGAAAATTAATACTAATATTCTTTCTTTTTCTATTTGCAAGAATTGGGTGACGTGTAACGGTCAAATGTATTTAGTTTACAATATCTCATGAATTCTAACAAATTTATGTAGAAGATAATAAAGAAAAAAATGTGTACACCATGTCAACATACTAAGAAACTTCGAAATCAGAAAACAAGTTCTTGTGGATTTTGAAATAAAAAAATGGAGACATTAAAGATGGGGGGTGACCGTCCAATTTCGGCATACGCTTATCCATATAAACACTCTGGCATACTATTACCTACGTATTTAGCAGTTATGTATGCAGCAAGACTTGACCGAAACGTCAAAAATTAAATTATTTTCTTTTTACGAACAATGTTCGAATTAAAGTCACACTTGTTATTTGTTGAGTTTTGATGGCATACACAGAAATATGTGAGGATATGTGGTTGGGCCGGTTGGCAATGGAGTTAAGTTGGAACCCAACTTTACTACAACTATACAAGTAAGGCTTGGTGCTTTGAGCCTTAATTTGTCACTTTCAATATCTCCACCATTCTTTTCTCAGACCACGGAATAGGGATCTCCATCCTTGTGTTGTGTATACCTATAAATATATGTTGTAGATGTGAAGCATTCTTATAAAAACGAGTATGTTAGAAATATTTGAAGAGTTTGGTTGAAATGATTATCTAAAATAATATAAAATAATAATGATTAGTTAAATTTTATTGAATGAGTGAAGCAATGTGTTCCATCGAGATTGATTTTATTTATTAAATTTACTAGCTTATAACTCGTGCGAAGCACGAGTTTCTTTTCATATATTATAAATTTAATTTAACATTATAATTAGACAAAATGACAGTTCGTAACCCCTATGTATATGGATTTTGTCAAATTGGTCCAGATTTCGTTTTTTAGCATTTTGCAACCCTTATCTTCAAATCTCGCTTCATATTACAACCCCTCCCGTCTAAATAACCTATTTTACAAGCAAAAATGAGTCAAAAACCTCTATACATAAGGGGTACAAACTGTCATTTTTGAAGATAGGGGTTGTAATATGAAGCGAGATTTGAAAATAGGGGTTGCAAAGTGCTAAAAAACGTAAATCTGGACCAATTTGACAAAATTCATATACATAGGGGTTACAAACTGTCATTTTGTCTTATAATTATGTTTTTATATAATCATTATTTTCAATAATTTTTTTAATTTTAATTTAATATAAATTTAAATAATGATATGCATGGTTTAAAATTTATATTGTAAAATTCTAAATTAAAAATGTCGTTGACGGGGAATTTTTATTAAAGTAATTTAATCATATAATATATCTTATTATTAGATCTAACGATTCTTATTTATTACTAAAAATAATGATTTGAATATATGGTGTGATATTTTTCGGTGTATATTAATGATTGCAAATTTAGTTTTAAATTAAAAGATAGCGTGTTTTAATTAGAAAAAATACTATTACTAAAAATAATGACGGAAAGATATGGTTTGATATTTTGGGTATATATTAATTATTGTTATATTAGTTTTAAATTAAAAGGTAACATGTTTTAATTAGAAGTGAAACCTTGGGTGAAGATGGGTAATTGAGTTGTTGGAGCATAGCACGAAAAATAGTCCAAGCAGAAGCTCAATGCGGGTGTGGAGGAATTTTGATCGGAATAAAATTATGCTAACATTAGTAATTAGCTTTTTGAGTTGTTTTTGTAATAAAATAAATTATTATTAAAAATAATGACTAAAAGATATAGTGTGATATTTTGGGTATATATTAATTATTGTAATATTAGTATTAAATCAAAAGGTAACGTGTTTTTTTGGAAGTAAAATCTTTGGAGAAGATGAGTAATTGAATTGTTGGAGCATAGTAGAAGAAAGAGTCCAATTAGAAGCCAATGCGGGTGGAGGATTTTTAATTGGAATATAATTGTTTTAACATTAATAATTAGATTTTTGAGTTGTTGCTTTTTTGTAATATAATAATATTATTATTTATTTTAATATTTAGGATAATTAGATCGAAAACCAAATCGACAAATTTTCAATCTTTCAGCTTTGATATAATAATATAAATACGCGCGTATATTGATAAAAATATCCACATTTCTTCCCTAAAACAATAATATCAAAATTTCTCACTTCTCCTTGGACCTGATGATGATGATTGTATCGTTTCTATCATAAACTGATTATATTCTAATTCATATGTTAAAAATCCACACTTAAATAAGAAACGTGTTAAGAATATGTTCGTATATGGCACATAATATTTAATTTTTTATAATTTGTTTATAATATAATATAATATTATAAATATTAATTTTAATATGTTATTGAAAGAATTTGAACTTTACATCTTTGTATATAATAATTTTTAATATTAAATAAAAATTAATATGTTGTTGCCGGAAACCGAACCTTAGACCTATGTATATAACAACTTTTAGTATTGTTGTATTTAACGGTCAGGACCTATTTGAGTTAAATATCTAACGGTTATGGATAAGGAATAACAAAAAATGAGGGATAACCAAAAATGGGATTAACCAAACTATAAATTATACCCCTTTTATGCTAGTACCAGAGAACTAACAATAGTCGAATAATGGGGAAGGAATATCCATGGGAAGATATCAACTCTCTGAGAGAGTCCGCTTATACCAACTCCCAAACATTTACTAGGTTACTACCTCCAAATAGACCTGGTAAATTGGATCTGGATCTGAGGAATCGATCCGAAATTTATGAAATCGAGATCCGATTTTATATTCAAATTAGATTAACCGAAATTTAATCGAATCGGAAACAATCTGATTCGAACCGAAATCCGATCCGATATAGTCAAACCCGATTATTGTCCGAAAACCGATCTCATCCAATCCGAAAATTATATGAACCGAATATCTAACCGATAATAATCCGAAATACTTGATCCGATGATGATCCGAAACCGATCAAATTCGAAAAAAATATTGTCCAAACAGAATATGACTCAAAGTGTTGTATTTGTTTTAATTGGAAACTAAAAACACCTATACAAAAAATTATGTGATGAAATAATATTATTAAGATTATGTTTTATTTCTTTCTCTGACTTAAAATATTCTATATTTTAGGGGGTTTATATTTTAATGAATTCTAGTATTTTTGATAATATATTTAGAATTTAAAAATTTTATTTACTATATATTTTTAATTAAAACAAGGAAAATGACAATAAAATTAAAAATAAATAGTAAATGAATTTTTAAAAATATTATCAGAAATACTAGAATTATTAACCTTTCGTTTGGTTATGGAAGCATTCAAGAAAAATGTGTAGAACTCAATGAATTTTTTTTTTACTTCTCGAGTACATTTTAAAGATATCCATTTGATATTTATTATTATTTTAATGATTCAAATGATATCGTTTTTGAATGGGTGGTCTACTTGATACATTAAAGTGCACTGGGTGGCCACTTTGATATAAACCCCATATTTGAAAAAAAAACGTATCAATGACATTCATTTATTTTCGCGTTATAACTATAGTTCTACAAACTGACTAATGACATTCATTTAGTTTCAATGATAATTCAAAATTGATACATCATAATTGAAACTAAATTTTTTCGATCCGACAAAATCCAATCCGAAAATAATTGAACCGAATTTTATCTGATATTAATCCGAAATTTATCCGATTTTAATCTAAAATCGACCCGATCCGAAACTAGTCCCGAACCGAATCGAAACCGATTAAAATTTTACAAAACCGATTCTAGACCCGAACCGAATTAGATCCGATTCGAATTTTATTCAAATATCAAAATCGAAAATTAATCCGATCCGAAATGGATCCAATCCGAAATCAATCCAATTATCCGATTTGCTAGGTCTACCTCCAACTACAATAAAATTAGGAATTGATTAATTTTTTACCAAATATGTAAAAACAAAGAGGAAAAAATGCTAGAAATAATGAATAAACAGATGATAAAAACATTTTTCTGATTTAGCAATTGCAAAACGGAAGTGCAAAACTTTAATTAGTGCGAGCAACAAGCAATCATCGCCTGGCTAAGCTAACTCGGGCGTCTACTAAAATGGTTACCCTATCTATTTAGGGCCACGTGTTTTGTTTCATTTGAGGTACGAAGAGTCTCTATCCAAGTACGAAGTCAGTGTAAAAATTGTAAGCCCCAGGCATCTCAAATTTTTTTTTTTTTTTTTACTAAATGCATCTCAAATTTTTATGCCTCAACAATTACACAAATTAAATATATTATAAATGCAATTTGTTATTTACGAAAAAAATTATTTTAATAATTTTGCTAACAAAATTATCACAAGTCTTTCATATATTTACTTGCTCCGTCCCACCCATTTCTTTACGATTACTATTTTTGGTTGTCATATCCATTTCTTTACATTCCAAAAATAGTAAACTTTTAATAATAGTATAAAACACTATTACACCCACCAACTTCCCCCACTTTCTCAAATATATTATTAAATATTGATAGGTCCCACCACTTTACCCACTTTTCACTACTTTACCTACTTAAATAAATAAATAAATAAATAAATAAATATATATATATTGGTCTCCGTACTCACCAAGGATGTAAACATCCTGGTGTGACGGAGGGAGTATGTCCTAACTAGCTCGATAACCGTGCGAGGCACGGGTTTATTCTAAATTTGTGAGTATTAGAAGCAGTTTTGTCGCACATGTATCTTAAAATTACAGCACATACACAATTTGACAAGATGAAATGATTATTTTCCAGGAAAATATTTATAGCTAATCTACGACATTCGTGCATTTCCATTTAGGGGCCGTTTGGCGTAACTTAAAAAAAGTAACTTATTGTTTTAAGTTAATAAGTTGATTATAAGTGATAAGTAAATCAGAACTTATAAGTCAGTAAAGTGTTTGGTAAATCATAAATTATAAGTCTACTGTAGAGCACATATTTTATATATAATTTTCTTAAATCGCGTCGAAATATAGCACATATGGTATGCAAAATGATCGTTGGGAGATGGAGAAAAATATGGTAAAGTTAGATTTGAAAAAAATATCGTCAATTGACGGGAAAAATCAAATTACAAACGGAGGGGATTAGGGAATAGTACAAATAAATCATAAGTTGGAAAAATGTGGGGACTTCCTAACTTTCAACTTATAAACTTATAAGATCATAAGTCATTAAAATAAGTTGGAAGACAAACACTTTGTAATAAGCTGGACCGGACTTAAAGTCCAAATAAGTTACTTATAAAGTGTGCCAAACAGGCACTTAATTGCATGTTGAGTATGTCACTAGTGTGAGGAGGTTTGTAATCTATCAACTTCAATGACTATTCATATGGCATTAATCAAAACCAAAAGATAAAAAACATTTAAATACAATCACAATATTATCCATACATACATATATGACTAAATATTACACAAATAGTCAGTCATACAATCCAGTTATTAGGCTACAACCATTAACTAAGACAAACAATCTAGCTTTCAAGTGAAGTACCTTACCAGCATATATAAATGCATAATTGGTGATAGCGAGATCATTGGTAAATCTTTGCATGATCTGATTGACGAATTCATTGCTACAAGGTGGAATTCTTCTCTTCTGCTCTTCGTAGTTAAAACTTAAAATGTAGTCATTACTTCCTAGATCAACCGTGTGATCCAAACACCATAAAACCAAGTGACTTAAATTAGTGCTTCAGTTTTTTGTTTGAGCTGGTATTACCAGAATTGACTGAACCTAAATTTAAAAAATGGGAAGAACAAGCATAACAACTTTCCAAACACATATTGTCATAACAAAGAGATAATAGATCGATGCATTTTCTATTCTACTATAATTAAATATGTTAATATATAGGTGATTAATGTGCATGCAATTTACCGCACGAGCTTTGCTAGTAAAATCATGTTAATATGTATTTATACTGTTTTACAAAACATATATAAAAAATTATTTATTCATGATGATTGATGTATGTACAACTAAAAATAAGTAAATTTCAATGTGGTAATAATCTCTTTGAACGAATGTTCAAATGACTGAGTTATGAGCATATAAGAATTTATATTAGTAGTGACTGCTTAATCATTCACAACCGATTTATTCATTTTGACCCGGATTAAGAGATATGCGTAAAATATAAATTAATACACAAATTATAGTACCTATCTTCTAAATCCAAGTAATTTGTTTCTAATCTAGAATTTAAAAAATACTACATAACTATGTACTATTCGAAATATTCCCAAGTTTTATAATATAATCAAAACTAATATCTAGCATAGTGATAAGAAATCTCACTTCTAAGTTAGAGGTCAAGGGTTTGATTTCCATTAGAAATAATTTTTTTTTATCATTAATATAATATAGGAGGGTTAATTTAGTAATTTAATGATTATTAAATTGTCTTACAATACATTAATAACGAGTTTTATAATATATTCAAAATTGATGTCTAGTATAGTGGTAAATAATCCTTTTTTCTAAGTTAGAGGGCAAGGGTTCAATTCTCTTTAGAAACAATTTTTTTATCATTAATATAATATATGACGATTGTCTCACGATATATTAATAATGAGTTTTATAATATATTCAAAACTCATGTCTAGCATAGTGGTAATGATTTTCACTTACCAATTCTCACTAGAAGCAATTTTTTTATCATTAACATAATATAGGAAGGATAGATTAGTAACTTCACATTGAATAAATTGTCTCACAAACCCCCCTGTTGTGCTATTAATAATATAATAGATTTGTTTTTGTGCCCTTAAATATCATAAATTTTTTCTTTTGCTCTTTAATGTAAAACCAAAAATGTGCCCCTAAATTTATTTATTTTTTACGGTATCCCCATTCGAAAGCATAAGCGGCTTGATATCAGGGCCGGCTCTATATGAAGTATCCGTCATAAAATATAAGTACTGAAATGTAATTATTTTACCAACTTATAGCTCGTGCAAAGCACGAGTTACTTTTAACTTTTTTAATTTAATGTAGTGACATGATATTATAAATATTTACCTTTGTAAATAACAACAAAGTTGTTATCTAAATTAATACGTTGTTGGTATACATGGCCAAACCGGACCGGACCGGGTCAAAACCGGTCCGAACCGAAACCGGCCCTAAACCGCCGATTTATTTATTTTAAAGGTTCAGGTTCAGGTTTGTGTGTATAGAAAACCGTTGAACCGCCGGTTAACCGTTAGTAATGACCGGCTACGTATTAATGTAGTATACACGAATCATCACTTCATCATCCTCATCTCACGAATATTGTGGAGATCCTACTACAATTCCCACTACCTCTGAATCGGATGACTCGAGTTAGTATAGATTATAAAAATTATTGTAATAAATTTTATTGTTTGTTGTATTCTTGTAAAACATTTAAAATTTATTGTAATATATTGACTAATTTTTTAATAAAAAAAAGTACCAATGAATTTAACATTAAATTAATTTACGTGAAAGTACCACTTTTAAAACAGTTTGCATCTTACAAATTTTAATTAATTACTTAGCATTACAATACTTCTAGATTACAATTCATTCCATCCAAATTCAAAAAAACTTATCGTATTTCGAAAAAAAAACGTATCAAGTACAATATATATATATATATATATATATATATATATATATGTATATATATATATATATATATATATATATATATATATATAAGGTTCAAACCTGAACCGGAACCGGAACCGGGTCTTGAACCGGGTCAAAATCGGGTCAAACCCTGAACCTGAACCGTCTGAACCAGAACCGGCGGTTTATATCCTGTTAAGGTTCAGGTTCCGGTTCAAGATTTTTACAAGCCGGAACCGGCGGTTCACTGTAATAACCGCAAATTTTCGATTAAATTTTCCTACTCGATTTTTTTTTAAGAGCGATGCACTAATATATTTTAATTAGCGCGTTTTGGTAAAATTTTAAAATTTTATATATTCATATGGAAGTAAATATTATTTTATATTTATTTGGTTTTATTAAAATTTAGGAAAATAAAATTGTATTTTTTTATCGAATTTATTTTAGAGAACGAAATTAGAGTTTCGTTTTAATTAGCCAGCAGGGAGGAAACGAGCTCTTTTCACCATATATTGCACAAAACCTGGTCATTATTTTCAGCACTTATTTTGTCCCCCATAATTATTTCTTTTTAATTCCACTAGCACAAAAATCTGATCATGTTTTGTTCCACTATCTATTTTTTTAATAACCACAATCTTGTCCACTTTATTTTTTTTATACCCACGTTTTTATCTCTTTACATGTCATAAACAGAAAAATCAGTTACCTCTTAATAAACCAAATAGACACCCGACCATATATATGTACACAAAACAAGAGTAAACCCATCTCTTATATATCTTTAAAACCAAAAACAAACCCACGACAACCAGAGCAAAACACGGAACACATATACAAAAACAGAGTCCAAACACAGTAGTTAATTTCTTTCTTTTCTTAATAATTGTGTTGTCATTTCGTTTCAAGAATCTGGTAGGCTCGAATTAAATTGTTGAATTGTAGATTGTTGGGCTTGTATTATTATGTGTTGGGTGTTGGTTTGTTCGGTGGTAAGAGACATGTGCCGGAGGAATCGAGGGAGATGGACCGGGAGAGATAGCGGAGAGAAAAGAGATTGAGAGAGAGGGTTGGAACAAATGAGAGAGATCGGAGTGTGGGTGTGTGCGTGAGCCGTGTGTGTATGTATCCGAGTTGTGGTTGAATGGTGGTTGTTTGTGTCAATTTTCCGATTGGTTTTGTTGATTGGGAGTGTTGCGATTGATGGTTTGAATTGGAGAAAGGGAGAAAGATGGAGATGTTGTTTGAGTTGCCGGTGATTGTGGTTGAGGGAGTGGATCGGAGGGATTGTTTGGTTGTTGTCGGAGACATAGAAGAGAGAGGCGGGTGAGAGAGTGCGGACGACGAGAGAGAGAGGATTGAGATAGAGAAGTAGGGAGATGAGAGGTGGTGGTGTTGGTTGGGTGTTGGTGGTGATAGAGGTGGAAGAAAAGAAGAGGAAGAGATAGGAGAGGGAGATAGACAGAGATGGCGAGAGAAGGGAAAAAGAGGGAGATGAGCGGCGAAAGAGAAAGGGGGAGAGACGACGGGAGAGATTGAGCGAAGGTGAGGGAGGCGAGGAGAGAGCGAGATTGAGAGGGAGTCGATGGAGAAAGCAGAGAGATGAGAGACTGGGAGAGATTGAGTTCGAGGAAGATGGTAGAGAGAGATGAGAGGGAGAGAGAGAGAGAGAACGGAGAAAGAGAGAGATTCGGGAAGAGAAAACAGGGGAGGGGGTGGGTCCCACGGGGTGGTGGTAGTGGGTCCCACGTGAGCAATTTGTGAATTATTGAAAAATGTATAATAAATAATAATAAAATAATAACATATGGATAAAATTGATGTCGGATGTTATAATCGGGATTTAATTATATGGATTGTTATTTAAAACAGTTGGAATAAATAATTTACTAAAAATGGAATAATTTATTAATTGAGTTATTTAGTAATAATGATGGATTTAATGTGAATAAAAATGGATAATTGAATAATTTTGTTATGAGATTAATATTAATTAAATTAGGGAATTTTATAGAATTTATAAGAGCTAATTTAAATTAGAAGTACAATTTGAATAATTATTTGTTAGAAATCATTTAGAAATATTTTGTGTATAATTGGTCGTAATTTAGAGACTTAATGATTCATTGATAAAAGAGGTATTTAAAATGATGAGGGTATTAAAGTGGAATATTTATTATGGTTTTAACTTGAGTAAATAGGATTAATTGTTGTCTTGGGGATTTATTTATTTAATTTAAGGATTAATTATTGTCTCGGAGATTTATTTATTTAAATTAAGGATTAATTGTTGTCTCGAGGATTAATTGGTTAATTATGTTTATTTATCGTGGAGTAAGATAATTGTTTGAGGATTATTTATTGATTGAGTTTTTATATAGGATGTCAATGATATTATTTTAGAGGACAGATATTTAGCATTTTCGGATTATTTTGATAAACCAGATCAGACCAGATTATTTTAGAAGCTAAAAATCGGATTATTATTAAATTATTGTGAGATTTAAAAAAAATGGAAAAAGGTTTCGCGTAAAAATGTTGAGTTTTGGAATTACTTGAGGAACCATTTTGGGGAGGATTTCGGATGAGTTAGGAGATTCGTTTGGAAAGGTTGAAGAACGAAAGTTGTAGATATGCAAAGCTACTTAATAAAGGTGAATAAAAGTTGATTGAAAGGTGATCAGAAGTTGAGTTAAATAATAGCTGAACTGGGCCCGAAAAGGTGAAATACCGGAGAACCAGAGACGTGGAGCAGGTTGGAGTATCGTACCGCAGAGTACAGGCAAGTTTACTAATTCGTACTCCATTGTTCGGGGTATTTATATTTTTAAGTATGTTGATTAAATATTCGTTTTACCAAATCAAGTATTATTTCTAGTAATTTATACCATATTTTATCCATGCAATTTACATTCATATATATTATTGCTGAGCTGTTATCCAAACATATTATATCACGAGGTGTTCAAATTTATTTCCTGAATTGGTCCATATTGTTGGGACATTTATTGAGATACTTTATTCGAGTTATATTTGATAGTGGGGTATATATATATAAAGTAAGTTATGTATACTGATACGGGTCACCTCATTTCGATTCCATAATCAGAACAGTTTTTCATAATATTTCCTCTACTCATTCGAGATGGAAACTATATTATTGGTGTCTATTGTTTATTGCTTATGAAGGCAAAAGTGACCGGAGTAACGCACCGGCCCAACTGAGTAGTATTTAGGGTGTGTTCGAAACTTCGGCTCATCCTTCTATCGATAGAAAACGAGTAGTGAAAATGGATTGATCATCCATTACTTGAGTAGGCGTTACGAGCAGAAATCCAATCATTGACATCCTATCGGTTAACCGATGCCTGTGTGGTTCTGTTAACTAGGGTGTTGATCTGAGCAGTTATTATATTATATTATCAATGGAGTAGTTTTGAGAAGTTACTGTTTTATTTTCGAGTAGTATTTTGAGAAGTTATTGATTTATTTTCGAGTAGTATTTTGAGAAGTTATTGATTTATTTTCGAGTAGTATTTTGAGAAGTTATTGAGATATATTGGAGTAGTATTTCGAGATTTATAAGAATTTCTGAGTTGATCTCTTTTCAAAGGTAATTATATTTATTAACTCTTATAGAGTAGTAAAATCATATTTTGAGTGAGTTGTTGTGTATTATATGATATCTGTATATATTTGCTGGGCATTTTTTGGCTCATTCTTGCTATTTATATATTATTAATCAGCGGCATCTAAAGGCGGCTCTAGCATGGTGAACCGTGACAAAGGGAAGGGGAAGTGCTATTAAATTCAACCCATTAGCTTTATAGTGTCGAAGGAGGGTACAAGATGTAAAGGAATTGTTAATGCTTTATTATTGTGTGTTTGGTGTGTTGTAATAATATTTCAGAGATTCTGGGAGGTGAGTTTCTATTGTAATAACTTTTGTATTTTGAGTGCTTGTTCTAAGACTATAACCTGTGGAATAAAAGGTGGAGTTGTTAAGAATATTGTTGTAGATTATATTATGAGCAGGTGATCGATTTTCCGCAAGAGGTGTAATGACCTGGATTCCTGTATGGGATTTGGGGGCGTTAGATTCACAAACCGTGGCCATGTATAGTTGTTGGCGGTAATCAAACCTTTAACCTTTCTATGTAACATCTTTTAGTATTAATTTTAAATTAAGATGTTATTGGCGGGATTCGAACCTTAGACCTTTGTATATAACAACTTTTATAATAATTTTTAGTATTGTATCCAACGGTCATCATCTATTTGAGTTACCAATCTGTGAATTAAAGGGATAACCAAAATACAAAATATACCCCTTTTTGCTTATTATAGTATAGAAGTATAGATAGTATAGATTTAGAAATTTGGCAAATAAATTTTATGGATTGATGTTTAAATTTTAATTAATATATAAATGACATGACCAATTACAATAAAAACAAAATTGATAAAATTCATAATTTACGGATAATACTATAATTAAAATGTTTAAAATTAAAATTGAAATCTAAATAGTAAAACTAGGGTTGTTATACACAAGAACACAACGGAAGAATTGAAAATTTTCTGTTTTGGTATAAAAATTTAATGTTTAAATTTTTATAAAAAAAAAATTTAAAAATAAGTTAAGGGACTATCCCTAAAATACACCTTAAACTGCGTGCTGGAGACCCCTTAAAAATGTTAACAATTGGAAAGGATGGAAGGAATATCCTTTAACATATTAAAAGCATAACATGTTTTTAAATTTATAGAGAATAAGAGTTTAAATTTATAGGGAAGACGTATAATTAAAAGTTCTATTAGAAGTAGAATAGGTGTTTGTAAAACATATGATTAACAGTTTTATCGTAAGTAAAATAGGAGTTCTAATTTATAGAGAAGAAGCGTTTGAATTTATAGAAAATACATATAATTAAAAAATTAATTGGAGGTAGAAAAGATGTTTGAATATATAAAGAATACATAAAATAAAATGTTTTATGGGAAGTAGAATACGAGAACGGTATATTTATACAAATTTTTAAAACTATATATTTTTTTTCCTAAAAATCCTTTATTTTAACTTTTTTATACAAGTTAATTATACTTGCACTAGAAAAATATATCCATAAATTCAATATTATTTCCGCAACGAAAAGTGTTTGTGTTTAAAAAAATTGATGGATTAAAATAACAGAAAGACATTTCCATGCGGAAGTTGTAAATAAATACAGGAATATCTATACTATACATAAAATATAAGATATATTTTCATCTTTAAAACTCCATAAATATTTGAAAGTGTAAAAAATGTATAAATTGGAATTTACTCTCTATTATGGTTTTAATTTTTAAGAAAGAAAAGTTATTTTATAAGATAAGTGTCATCAATAATATGTAATGATGTTAAAATTTCGGTTTCAAATAAGAGCGGCTCAAAACCTGTTTAACAGGAAGACGACTCACTAGAAAAAATTGTATTAGCTATTAAAATTTGATACTAATGTCATAATTTCTCTTTAGGGTTTGACTTTTATGAATAAAAATTATTATATAAATCTTTATAATATATGTTAAAGTCTCAATCGAAAGAATCGTGTTTAACAAAAAATCAGTTCATTAGAGATGATTATGTTAAGTATTAAAATTTAATATTGATAATTATATCCGTATATATAATAAGCATAAAAGGGATCTTATCCATAATTTTGGTCACCGTACCGCCAAAATAATCTCAACCGCCGAATCTAATAATATTAAAAATAGACGATCAAGATTATATCATATTAAAAAGAAAATTATAATCTAAAAAAGATATAATTAAAAGAGGTTGTATTAGAATTGAATTTAAAAAAATTATAATCTAAAAAGGATATAATTAAAAAGGTTACATTAGAAATGAATTTATTTATTTTTTATTTACTATTTGGGCTCTATCTTGAGATCTATAAATCAGATTTGGATGATTTTACAGCCCACGCGAAACTCATAAAATTATCTTTAATTTAGTGATGATTTAACAATTATTATCCAAATGGAAATGCCCAGACTCTCACGTAAAATTATAAATACGAATTTTTACATTAATCCCATTTAGAGTATATACCTACATTGATAATTATATTCAATGTAAAAAACTAATTTTATATGATCTAAATCA
Organism: Saposhnikovia divaricata; assembly: GCA_036435485.1. Taxonomy (NCBI): domain Eukaryota; kingdom Viridiplantae; phylum Streptophyta; class Magnoliopsida; order Apiales; family Apiaceae; genus Saposhnikovia; species Saposhnikovia divaricata. The sequence continues at coordinate 55,398,640 of CM071597.1, read as the reverse complement.
TTGATATTCACTTTTTCGTATTTCAATTTAAATACACTTTTTAGTTTACATGTTAAAATATAAAATATTTTTTATGCTAGATCCAACGCTTTTCATCTATTTATTTTAAGATCTAACGGTTCTTATTTTTTTGTCGTAACCGACTACCAAAATTTTGTACAAAATCCCTCTTACATTTATTATTAAAACTAGCTTATAACCCATTTTGGACAAAGTAAATAAGAACAGTTAAATCTTAAAACAAATAGATGAAAAACGTTGGATCTAGCATAAAAAATAATTATATATCATACTATGCAAACTAAAAAATGTATTTATAATGAAATACGAAAAAGTGAATGTTAATTATTTAAATCATATATAATTATATTTTTTTTGAATCCCAACAATAACAACCAAGATTGTAGAAGGGGGATTGAATATAATCATGACACTTTTTCTCTCTTTTCGAATTACTTAGAGGCTAACAGTTTGATGTAAGAACATATATATTATAACAAGTGGATAAAAGCAAATGTAACACATCACTATTTAAAAATTTGAGGTGGAGTTGTTTGTTCAACCTGAGATATATATTTCGAAGAAATATTCTCTGTGAAGTGTTTCACAGCTGCGGTTTACAATGCTTTCGAAGAGTAAAAAAACCTAACAATACTGAGTTACAATACTCTGTGTTTTCTCTTATTTTCTCTTCTACTAACTATGCTACTCATACAGATTATTTATACTGTATGAAGACAAACAGAATATATAAAATGTAAAATACATTTTAGGTATTGCTTTTCACACACACATACTTGAAAGTTCACCATTTCTGGAAATGTCTTAAAAGTCTTCGCTTCTTGATTTAGACAATTCCAGCATGCTTCAAGTCTGTACATGTTACTTTCTTCATAAGTTACTAAGTTCATGTAATGACTTATCTTCCAAGCCCACGTGATGCTTTATGTAAAAGGTACTGTTTGATTGAATCTTCATTCCTGACAAGTCACTTTAGCTAAGACATGAAAATATCTAACTATTCAATAAGCCTTTGCACTTATCGAGCTATCCTAGAACTTCTCAGTTAAAAGAGTAATCCTTATGCACTTATCGAGCTATCCTTAAATTCCTCAGTTAAAAGGTAACCTTCATTGGAGGTTGATTCAACTTTTATTTTTATCTTCGAGACTGAGTAAACAGTGATTGATTTCACATTTAATTTGTAAGAGTTTGAGCCTTCGAATATATACACTTTGGCCCCCTACTCTATACATCCTTTATGTCATTGACCGTTGTTCATAAGTGACGGGTTGCAAAGTGATTCTGGGCTTGTTCTTCATTCGATATGTTCCATTAAAGAACTCGAGCACTACTCCTTCAATCAAGAGATCTCGAATGAGTGTTTATTTGGACTTCTTGATTTGCTTCTTGAGTCCAAAGTTTGAGTTCTTGAATTGATATATCCTAACTTCTTGAATGAATAAATTAGGACATATCGAATCAGTCATTTCCTAGAGTTCTCGAATAGGCATTTCCATGACTTCTCGAATAGGCTACTTTGTAGACTTCTCGAATTGGATCATTTCAATGACTTCTCGAACACATTCTTTTCCTGACTTCTTGAATAGGTGAATTCTTGACTTCTCAAATATATCACACTATAGACTTCTCAAATCCACACTTCTCGAATCACTTGCATGAGTTATCTTTAGCAAAACTCACATTTGATTACTAATAAACTTCCTAACTGATTGCAAAATTCCAATCATAGAATGTAGCTTTAGATGACCTGCACTTCAGTTAGTTTCCTGATTAATTTATCAGCTCAAGTCACTTGATTTATTTCTTGCCTTGGGTTATTTGTTATCATTAGCTCTAAACATGTATATCTCAACAATTTTCTACATTGAATAGGACTTCTACACTGAATATAATTAATGTAAAAATTCGTAATTATATTTAATCTTGAGATTCTGTGTGTTTCCATTTGGATAATAATTGTTAAATCATCACTAAATTAAAGATAAATTTATGAGCTTCGCGTGGACTGTAAATCATCCAAATCTTATTTCTAGATCTCGAGATAGAGCCCAAATAGTAAATATGAATTTTTTTAATATTAATAAAAAATAAATAAAATATAATTCTAATACAACCTTTTTTAATTATATCCTTTTCAAATTATAATTTTCTTTTTAAAATTCAATTCTAATACAACCTTATTTAATTGTATCCTTTTTACATTATAATTTTTTTTAATATGATATAATCTTGATCGGCTATTTTTATAATTACTAAATTCGACGGTTGAGATTATTTTGGCGGTACAGTGACCAAAATTATTAATAAGATCCCACTTACCCTTATTATATATAAGGATATAATTGTTTTCGGTTGTTTGTACAACTAACTTCAAATAATAAGAAAGTTATTTTGATAATCAAAAGGAAATATAAGTATTCCTAAATTGAATAGAATTTTCAACATAAAAAATCGTCAATTTATTCTCTCTTTTATTTCTTGGTAATTTTAATTGGAAAATAATTGTTAAACCATCACTAAATTAAAGATTATTTCGATAATTTCACGTGGGTTTTAAAATCGTCCAAATCAAGTTTTAGGAATTCAAGATAAAACAAAAAGTAAATTAAACGTGTAAAATCTTATATATATATATATATATATATATATCATTTTTTAAAAATAATTTGATATATAAACTAATAAAAATAAAAATAAATAAAGTTAATATAATTATAAATATTAGAAAAGGAGTCGTGCGTTGCACGGGTTATAAGATAGTATAATGAAATGTTGGTTCATATTATTTCTGGAATATTGGATATATAAAATTATAAAAAATATTTTAATCGATTGAGCATACTCTATAATTTTCTTTTAACATTTTAAATAATTAATATAGAAAAAAAATATTATACAAAATGTGACCGAGTCCAAAAAGAAAAAAGATTTATTTACATGCGTCTCCATGTAAATGTAATTTATTTAAATAAAAAAATAAGAATTAGTTTTAAAAAATTATGTAAATTTTAGTTATCAAATCATAACATAATTAATAATTATATCATAACTTTTTAGTTATATAAAATTTTAAATATATGAGTTATATTAGAGGGTTTTAACGACCAACTATTTAGACTTTTAACATTTTAATATATGATTGGTCTAAAAAAATAAATAATTAAATATATACGAAAAATAATTGAAATTGTGTTAAAAGATGAAAACTCTAAAAATATGATCTACGTGATATGTAAAAATAATAATATAATTAACATTGAAATTAAATCAAAAAAGGTGTAGTAAGTATTACAAAAGTACAATAATTATTTAAAACGATCAATTAGATTATAACTCGACTATAAAGTATGGTACATATGAATTTTTATATATTATATTGATCAATATAGTATATAATTATTAAGTTATAACATATACTTCGATCAATATACCATAAAATCAAAAAAATTGATTTTAGATTTCATATACATGCACGGGTCATTAAGGTTGTCTATTTTTCATCAACTGAAAAATTTAGAAAAATTTAAAATTGAGTTAAAAAAATAATTCAAAATTATAATATAAAAAATATTTCAATTAACTCAATTTTTTTATTGAACTTCTATATGGTGTAATGAACATTAGACTAAAACTAAATATTTAAGTTTAAAAGTGTATAAATGTATATGTTTAGAAAAAATGATTGAGACAAGCATAAGGATGACTTTTACTCGATATTAAGAAATTTTGTAATATGTGTCAAAATATAATCTTACATATACGAATAATTTTTTACAACAAAATCAATGACATAGGCATCTATTATACATGGACAATTGTACTAAAATTGTTAGTAAAATTAGAAAAAGGATGGCAAGGGTTTTGAATCGATGGAGTCACAGTAAAACAATGTTAATAATCTGGTCTATATGTTCAATCACTTATGCTGCGAATGGCCCTTGTTAGCGCATCTCACAATTCTCCATCAGGTATGTTTCTATTTCACCTTTAACACTTCTATTAAATCCCTAAAACCCCTGTTCTTTCCTTCTAGGCGTCTAAAACCCTGCAAACACGAAACAATCAAATTCTTGAAACACATCAAACCAACACATCTGTGTTTTGTATACAAACAACGTTTGTATATACAGTCATGCATTCACTACCACTCAACTACATTGTATGCCATCATCTCCATCCTCTAAAGACTTTCATATTGCAGAGAGAGAGAGAGAGAGAGAGGGAGAGAGAGAGAGAGAGAGAGAGAGAGAGAGAGAGAGAGGGAGAGAGAGAGAAATGTAACTGATATTTTTATTGCTTGAAGAGAAAGATTACAGTCTGTTATGTATTTATACTACAAAGTCTACCACTAATAATATGACAGTTGTAATATTGACTACTAGTTGACTATAACTAACTTATTATCCCCCCCACAAATTGAGGACTGACCAGGTAAACACAGTCCCAATTTGTGAGCAAACTTCCAATTTAAGACCTTGCCTGAACCCTTAGTCAAAATGTCAGCCAAATTATCTTTGGTAGAGATCTGAGTGACACTAACAAGACCTGAATTCACATTTTCTCTGATAAAATGAACATCAAGTTCAATATGCTTAGTACGAGCATGATACACAGGATTAGATGTTAAATCAATAGCAGCTTTGCTGTCACAAAACATAGGAACGGGACCAGAAAGAGAAATCTGTAGTTCTGTCAAAAGATTAATAATCCATAGAACCTCACAAGAAGCATCTGAAAGAGCTCTGTATTCAGCCTCTGCAGAGCTCTTAGAAGTAACATGCTGCTTCTTAGATCGCCAAGAAATAACAACAGGCCCCAAAACAAGACAATATGCTCCCACTGATTTCCTATCATTAGGATCACCTGCCCAATCACTATCACTGTAAACTTTCAATTGCAAGTCATTATTGGCTGGAAAAAACAATCCATGACCTTTAGTGCATTTGAGATATCTAAGAACCCTGACAACTACCTCCAAATGCTTAACTTGAGGGGCATGCATAAATTGACTAAGCAATTGCACAGAAAATGATATATCTAGTCTGCAAGTATTCAAGTATATAAGTTTTCCAACCCAAGCTTTATAGGTGGAAGGATCAGTTAACAAAGAACCAGACCTATCATCATCATAGAGTTTGAGGTGTGGATCCAAAGGAACAACAAGAGGTCTACAATCACTCAAACCAGCTGAATCAAGAAGATCATAAATAAATTTTTGTTGAGAAACAAAAATTCCAGTACTATCTCTGCAAACTTCTAGCCCTAGATAATACTTGACTGCTCCCAGACTCTTGATACCAAATTTATCATTGAGCAACTGCTTTAAATCAGGTATCACAGTAGCATCATTCCCAGACAAAAGAATATCATCAACATAAATGAGTACCACCACAAAAACATTGGAAGCTTTATAGGTGAACATAGAATAATCTATCTTGGACTTAACATAACCTTGTTCAAGCAAAAAAGTAATTAATTTTGCAAACCACTCTATTGAAGCTTGTTTTAAACCATAAATGGACTTAACCAATCTGCATACTAGGTTTGCAATGCCAATATTGTTAATATAACCAAGTGGTAATTTCATATAAACTTCTTCTTGTAAAGTGCCATGTAGAAAAGCATTATTGACATCAAGCTGCTCTATAATCCATCCTTTAGCAGCAGCAGCAATAGTGAACAAACTCCTAATTGTCACCATTTTAACCACAGGAGAAAAGGTATCATGATAATCAATCCCTTCTATTTGAGTAAATCCCTTTGCTACTAATCTAGCATTATACCTTTCAATCTCTCCATTAGCCAAATATTTGACTCTGTAAACCCACTTACAGTCTATTGCATTTTTGCCAGGAGGTAAAGGAACTAGATCCCAAGTGTGATTTTGTTCCAGAGCAAGAAGCTCTTTTTGCATAGCTTCTACCTACAAAGGATTAGAAACAACCTGATAATAATGTTTGGGTTCAACAACTTTACCGGAAGTACCCAGAAAAGCAAAATGACTTGGATTTTCTGGTAAAAAAGAAAGAAAAGTAGTGAAATGAGCCTTGGAATTCTGGATATTAAGAGAAGAAGGTTGGTGTTTATTATCCATTTGATAATCAGACCACCATTTTGCTCTTGTAACAGATCTGGTGGAATGTCTGAGTACAGGATTAGAGTCAGAAACAGCAGTAGGAGGATTAACATCAATAGTAGAAGAAGTAGTATCAGAATGAACAGGAGTACCAACTTCAAAAGTATCAGTACTAGATGTTGGAGACCTAGTCTGAGGAACATATGTATGAACTGGAGAAGATGTAGGACTAGAATTGATAAATTGAGAATAAGAAGGGTTGACAAAAATAGATGTTGAATCTTGATTAGCAAGATACCAGTATTGAAAAGAATACAAGTCAGAACTAGTGTTGATATTAGATGTAGAAGTATATGGAAAAATATGCTCATGAAACACTACATGTCTACTAACAAAAGTAATATGTGTAGTGGGATCAAGCAATTTGTAACCCTTTTGATTAAAATGATAGCCAATGAAAACTGATTTAATGGCCCTGGCACAAAATTTATCTGAAGGATGAATGGAAGCAAAACAGAGACATCCAAAAGTTCTTAGCAAAGAATAATCTGGTAACTTGTTATACAACATCTCAAAAGGTGATTTATGAGCAAGCACTGGAGTTGGTAATCTTATTGAGAAATTAGAAGAAAATATTCTGTTTTTTCTTATTCAATCAGAGTTACAAGATCCCATATATGTAGTGGAATATGGGCATACCATCAATGACTAATATACATAGCACACCATCTATGACTAATATACATAGCACACCATCTATGACTAATATACAATATCTACTTTACAACTAATTCCCATCAATCTTTCCAATAGTAACTACTAAGACTTTAGCTGTAATTAGCACCAGATCATACAAATCTTTCTACACGCCCCCTCAAGCTCGGTTATAGATGTCAATCAAACACAGCTTGGACTTTAATCTTTCGAAACTATTCTTAGGCAGTGCCTTGGTAAGAATATCTGCTGTTTGATAACATGTGGGTACATAAATCGGCTTCAAGATTCCACCTTCTATCTTTTCTACAATAAAATTCCAATCAATCTCTACATGCTTCGTTCTATCATGGTGAACAGGATTTCTAGAAATCTCGATAGCAGCCTTATTATCACAAAATAGATTCATGTTACCACTGTTGTATATCTTTAACTCTTTAAACATTCGTAGTAGCCAGATTCCTTCACAAATTCCATTGCACATAGCCATTAACTCATTCCATTTCACATAGCCCTTAACTCAACTTCAGCATTACTTCTAGCAACCACTGATTGTTTCTTGCTTCGCCATGTAACTATATTTCCCAAAATGAAGGAACAATAGCCACTGGCAGACCTACGATCAGTTAGGGAACCAGCCCAATCAGCATCAGTGAACACAGAAAGTTCTCTTGCAGGGGACTTCTTAAAAAATAACCTAACTCCTGGACTCTTTTTCAAGTATTGGAGTATGCGATATACAGCGTCAAGATGTCTTTTTGTTGGCTTATTCATAAACCTGCTAACCATTCCAACAGCAAAACTGATATCTGGCCTTGTGTGAGATAAATAGATCAGCTTTCCTACTAATCGTTGATACCTGCCTTTATCGGTTAATTGCTCAATTTCTTCAACATTGATTTTATTGACTGGGTCTATGGGAGTTGTTGCTGGTTTGCAACCAAGCATACCAGTTTCCTTCAATAAATCAAGAGTATATTTACGTTGAGAAACAACAATACCTTTATGCGACCGAGCTACTTCCATGCCAAGAAAGTACTTTAGTTGTCCCAGGTCTTTAATTTCGAATTCTCTTCCCAAAACATCCTTCAAACATGTGATTTCGTCCAACCAATCACCTGTTAAAATAATATCATCCACATATACTATCAGTATGGATCATTTTCCATCAAGTGAATGCTTAATGAACATGGTATGGTCAGTTTGACATTGAATGTATCCCTGATTTTTAATCACCCGGGTCAGCCTATCAAACCAGGCTCGTGGCGACTGTTTGAGACCATACAAGGATTTCTTGAGTTTACACACTTTTCCAAAGTTCTAGGGAGAAGCAAGTCCAGGTGGAACTTCCATATAAACGTCTTCCTCCAGATCTCCATTTAAAAATGCATTTTTTATGTCCAATTGTTGCAAAGGCCAGTCTAAATTAGCTGCAAGAGATAATAAGACACGTATAGAGTTAAGTTTTACAACCGGAGCAAATTTCTCCTTATAATCGATACCATAAGATTATGTAAATCCTTTGGCGACTAGTCTCGCTTTAAACCGATTAACACTTCCACCCGCATTTCTTTTAACCGCGAACACCCATTTGCATCCTACTAATTTTTTTTCAGGAGGAAGCTTTACATACTCCCATGTATCATTTTTTTAAGAGCATTTACTTCCTCCATCACAGCTTCTCTCCATTTAGGTTGAGTAAGAGCATCATGTATACCTTTTGGTACATTAATATCTGTTAGCATAGTAGCAAATGCCTTATAACTTGGAGATAACTTATCATAGGAGACAAAGTTATTGATTGGGTGTTGAGTGCAAGATCTCTTTTCTTTTCTCAATGCAATAGGCTGATCCAAATCATTGAACATAGGGAAATCAGAATTTTGAAGAGCATTACCTGTGCTTTTCGAGGGTGATTGACATATCGAATTGGCTTCTTGACATTGCTTTGATGAATCTTGGTCTCTAACTTCATTTTGAGCTTTGGGTCTTCTAGAGTAAACAATCAGATCTTTTGATTTTTCAGGTAAAAGAGGATCAGTGAGATCTTTTGATTTTTCAGGTAAAGGAGTGAGATCATCTATTTTTTCATGATCAGCAGAAGGCAAACTTGGCTTAGGTAACTCATGACTGATTTCATTTGATAATGGACTAGGATCCTTAGGAATATCTTGTATGCTAGGCATTTCTTGGGCAGAACTAGACCAAAACTGATATTCTTCTTTACTATCCCCTCCCAGAATATTGGTTTAGGGATAGAAAGGTTGGTTTTCAAAAAAAGTCACGTCCATTGAGTTGTAAAATTTTCTGGTTTAAGGAGAATAACATTTATACCCACTCTAATTTGAAGATCCCAGAAAAATGCATTTGAGAGACCTAGGATCAAGTTTACTTCTATTTTGTTGAACAACATGAACAAATACTGTACATCCAAATATTTTTGGAGGAACATGAGACACAAATCTGATGTGTGGATGAGAATTAAGAAGGATCTGGAATGGAGTCTGAAAATTTAGGACACGAGATGGCATCCGATTGATAAGATAAGTTGCTGTCAAAACAACTTCCCCCCAAAAATGTTTAGGAACATGAGTAGGAAACATTAAAGAACGGGCAACTTCCAGAATATGTCTATTTTTTCTTTCCGCTACCCCGTTTTGTTGAGGTGTGTCAATGCATGAACTAAGATGGATGATGCCTTGATCACGAAGATAATTTTCAAGGTAAGAATGAAAAAACTCCTTCCCATTATCAGTTTTGAGAACTTGAATTTTTGTTTTAAATTGGTTTTCAATCATTTTGTGGAATGTTTGGAAGATATGTGTGACATCAGATTTGTGCTTCATTAGAAATACCCAGGTCATCCTACTATGGTCATCAATAAATGTCACAAACCATTTAGAACCAGAGATGTTATTAACCCTTGATGGTCCCCATACATCACTATGTATCAAGTAGAATGAGTGAGAAGGCTTATAACTTTGATGAGGGTAGGAATTTTGAACATGTTTAGAGAACTGACAAACTTCACATTGTAAACTCGAAGAATCTTTATTAAACGAGGAAGGGAACAATTTTTTTAATAAACAAAGTTTGGATGACCTAATCTGTAATGCCATAACATAATAGCACTATCTTTATTACGACTCGAAACAACACAAGAAATATTCTGACCTTTACTTCTTAAACCATTAGCTCTCAGAAGGTAGAGACCTCCACTCAACTCAGCATTGCCAATCGTCCTCCCCGAGATCAAATCCTAAAATTCACACGTATTTTCAGTTAATTTAGTAATGCAATTCATATCCTTAGTAAGCTTGCTGATGGATAGAAGATTAAAATCAAGTTTAGGAACAAATAAGACCGAATCGAGTCTTATATCATCTGATATGAAAACGGAACCTATCCCAGCAACAGCAGAGGAAGATCCATCTGCAATTCGAACCATAGTACCTGCACTACATGGCTTATAATTTTCCAATTGAGTAATGTCACCAGTCATATGGTCCGAAGCCCCTGAATCGACAATCCAAGATTTGATATTTTGAACTTCAGCACTAAGTGTTGTTAGAGAATTACCTTATGCCATAGTCACGGTACTAGTTCCAACAGAGCTCAAAGCATTCTGAATTGTTGTATTAAGCATTTTCTGCAAAGCACCCATTTGCTCCTTGTTGAAAGGGTTTGACAAGGACATATGACTTTCACTTGTTGCTACATTTCCTTTGTTGTCTTGAGTAATTCGTGGTGAGGGCTTCCAATCACTTGGTTTTCCATTAAGCTTCCAGCAAGTCTCTTTTGTGTGTCTAGTTCTTTTTGCAGTGCTCACACCACGGACGATTGCTTTTCTTTTGGAATGCATGACTGTTGGAGTGTGGTCCTCGAACAATTAAGGCAAAACCATCAATAATAGGCTGATTGGTGGTGACTCCGAGCATGACTTTCCTTCGTGTTTCTTCTCTTCAAACTTCAGAAAAAGCTTCACGAACACTGGGCAAAGGCTTTGTGCTCAGAATTCTCCCACGAACTTCATCCAAGTCACGGTTTAAACCTAAGAGAAATTTGTAGATTCGTTCTTTCTCCTGGATTTGTTTGTATTGTTTCCCATCATCTGGACATTTCCATATCACATCCTCTAACATGTCAAGTTGTTGCCAGTAACGAATAAGCATGTTAAAATAATCTGTGACATATGATTCTCCTTGTTTGAGATCTTGGAGAATTCCCTTAATTTCAAAAATTGCAGAAGTGTTGTCTTTGTTTGAATAAGTTTCACGAACTGCATCCCATATCTCATTTGCAGTTTTGTAATACATAAAATTTTCTCCGGTTTCATTTGTCATGGAATTCAGAAGCCAAGACATGACCATGTTGTTCTCCACCTTCCAAGTACGATAACCTGGACTTTTTTCATCTGGCTCGAGAGCAGTACCAGTAAGATACTCTTCTTTCCCTTTTCCACAAACGAAAATCATGTCAGAGTGGGACCATTGGTTGTAATTATGGCTTGTAAGCTTGTGACCGGTAATAGGTATTGTGGTGTTTTCAGGAAAAACATGGTGAGGATTAACTTGAGTTTGGTTCAGATTTGGGCTGGAAGTTTCACTTTTTATCTCACTGGCCATGGCAGTTTGTATGTGATTTGTCATGGGAAATAAACGAGATTTCAGAAAAGAGGTGATGAATCAGACTTGCTCTGATACCATATTGAGAAATTAGAAGAAAATATTCTGTTTTTTCTTATTCAATCAGAGTTACAAGATCCCATATATGTAGTGGAATATGGGCACACCATCAATGACTAATATACATAGCACACCATCTATGACTAATATACATAGCACACCATCTATGACTAATATACAATATCTACTTTACAACTAATTCCCATCAATCTTTCCAATAGTAACTACTAAGACTGTAGCTGTAATTAGCACCAGATCATACAAATCTTTCTACAAATCTATTTATAAGATAGGCTGCAGTAAGAATACATTCTCCCCAATACTTAGAAGGTAATCCTGATTGTAATCTTAAAGCCCTAGCAATTTCCAACAAATGCCTATGCTTTCTTTCAACTTTAGCATTTTGTTGAGGTGTATAAGGACATGAGGTTTGATGTAAAACACCTATACTAGAAAGAAATGAGCTAAAAGGTTGACTCAAGAACTCAGAACCATTATCAGATCTGATCACTTTCAATGACTTATGATATTGTGTGGCAACATGTGATACAAATTTCTGGAAAATACTAAGAATTTGTTGCTTATTAGGCATCAAAAACACCTATGTAGCTCGAGTAAAATCATCTACTATGGTAAGAAAATATTTACATCCAGTATTGGTTACAACATGATATGGACCCCAAATGTCCATATGAATTAAAGAAAAAGGTTCAGTAGAAATTGTTGTGCTGTATTTAGGAAAAGGTATTTTACATTGCTTTGAAAGAGGACAAATAGGACACTCTTTACTACAAGCATCAGAAGCAACAACAGAAATGGGAACATGACTAAGTACATTGTCTGGTACATGACCAAGTCTCATATGCTACAATTTTGATACATAATTTGAAGAACTAGAAACATGAGTAACAACTGAAGTACTACGTACAGAAGGCAAAACAGCAGATCTTGAAGGAAGAATTGAATCTGAAATAGATGATGAAAAATAGTAGAGGCCTTCAAGTTGATTACCAATAGCTTGCATTTTCTGATGTGTCTGGTCCTAAAAAAATACATTTATTGGCAAAAAAAGAAACAACACAAGAATGATCTTGTTTTAGCTTGGAGATAGACAACAAATTGCAATGGAATTCAGGCACCAACAACACATTTTTAAGAGTAATAAGAGGAGTTAAAACAACTGTTCCCATATGAGTAATAGTGATAATATGTTTATTTCGAAGTGCAATGTGTATGGGTGGTGATATGACTTGAAGGTTTTGGACAATATTTTTGTTGCAACACATGTGATTTGATGCACCAGTATCTACTATCCACAGACTTGATGAGAAATTTTGAAAAGAATGTATGTGAAAGCTGTGTGCCATACCTGCCATGCTAGTAACATGATCTTCTGGAGATGAACAATTTTGCTTGTTGTTCATCATTAACATCATCATCTGATTCATTTGACTTTGAAGCTGTTCAATTGTTGGAGCATTGGAATTTAGCTATCTTCCTGAATTAGAACCATCAATTTTCATAACACCTGGCATAGGACTAGCAAAGTTGGATGGTGAGTAAGGAGTAGAGGTAGCAACATTTAAGGCTTATGGTAATTGTCTAAAATCACCAGAAGAAGAAGAATTCTAAAATTTTCCTTTCCCTTTTTTTGAAATTTATCTGGATATCCAATGAGCTTGAAACACTGCTCTTTGAGATGACCTTTTGTGACAATATGAACACTTCAATCCAGATTTATTACCAAAAGTCTTGTTGGCATTTCCTTGTGGAACAGAAGCCTTTTGAGAAGCAGTAATAGAATGAACAGAACTTGGAGGTGTTTCTGATACTGTTCCTAAGAAAGAACCAGTAACATGACTACCTTGCTTTTGCTTCTCATCTTGTTTGATAAGAGAAAAGGTCTGTGACAAACTGGGTAAAGGTGTCATCAGTAGCACCAGACCTCTAGCTGTTGCATAACTATCATTTAAGCCCATAAGAAATTGTAAAAGTTTCTTTCTATGTTCTCTTTCTTCTTGAAATTTAGCAGAACCACAAGTGCAGCCATACTTACAAACATTCACAGATTCTAAAGCTGAATATTCATCCCACATGTTCTTAAGTTTGTAATAATAAATTTCAACAGACTTATCTCCCTGTTCTAGAGCATGAATATCCTTCAAAACTTGGTAAACCCTATGTCCATTGACACTGAAAAACTGTCCATGAAGTTCTTCCCATACTTCTTGAGCTGATGACACAAAGTCCATACCATTACTAATCTCATCTGAAACTGTGTTTAAAATCCAACTAATCACCATATCATTTACTCTATCCCACTGAGATCTTAAAGGTGAATTTTCATCAGGTTTAGGACAAGTTCCGTTAACCAATCCTAATTTGTTCTTCGCTGACAAAACAATAGTAATAGATCGTTTCCAAGGTCCATAATTCTCTGTGCCAGTTAATTTCTTAGAGATTAACACAAGACCTGGATGATCTATATTTTGCAGATAAAGAGGATGTAGATTTGACTCAATCGAGACTTCATCAACAATAGTATTACTCTGAATCTGTGCTGTAGGACTACTACGTTCTCCACTATTATTTCTATTAAGTCCAGTAATAGCATTAGCAAAGGAAATTTGAGGCCTAACTGTATTGTTAGACCCTAACATGATGTAAATCTCAAGAAGACAATCACAATTCAGATCACAGATCACAAATCACACCGAGTTAACTCAGTAAACACAATCTTAAGTCGATTATCAACGTATCAAGATCAAATTCGTAACAAAACACAATTATCAAACTAAGAATCGAACAAATCAATTCAGAAGATCAATCCAACAAAACTACGAGTACTCGTAATTGTAAATCAACAAGAACGAGTGTGAAATCAACAAAAAATTTGATCGATTGAACCTGTATAGATCGAAAATCAAGTAACAAATCTTCGTTCATCCATGATTTGATCTTGATTCTTTACAACTCTGATACCATAAAGACTTTTATATTGCAGAAAGAGAGAGAGAAATGTAATTGATATTTTGATTGCTTGAAGAAAAAGATTACACTCTGTTATGTATTTAGGGGTACGTTTGCTAGGGAACTGTTTCACAACATATGGTTTCAGGACCGTTGGATCGTGATTTAAAAAAAAATTACACCGTACCCCAGAAACTTTCCGCGGTACGGAGAAATTACAAAAATGTCCCCACTGTTCACGTACCGCAAAAAGTTTATGCGGTACGGTGAACAGTAGATTTTTGATGTGAAAACAAGGGTGAATTTTTGTAATTAACCCGTACCGCGAAAAGTTTCTACGGTACGGTGTAGTTTTTTTTTTAAAATCAGGACCATTGGATCAACGATCAAACAATCCTGAAACCATATGTTGTGAAACAGTTCACTAACAAAGGTTTGCTAGGGAACGGGAGCCATGTATTTATACTACAAAGTTTACCACTAAGAGCATCTCCAATAGGGGTTGCCAAGAGGTTGCCAAGTCCTATGTGGCATGGCACCCTTGGTTGCCCACCTATTGGAGTATCTATGTTGCCATCAAGTTGCCAACCAAAATTGCCAAAAGTTGGCAACTTCCCCATTTAGTTAAAACACATACAACTCCCCAAAAGTGTATTTAACTTTACCTTTTTTTATATCTCCCACATTTTATTATCTATTTAAATGTTTTTTTCTTTTTTTCTAAATATCTCACATATCTAATATCATTAATGCACATGAGAAGAAAAGAAAAAAAATATCATTTTTTTGCACTATTTTCATTTAATCAAATGATATTAATGTAAAGATAATATTATTTTATATTTAAAAATTTAAATCATTTGATATTTTATATTATTGTAATGTCAAAAAAAGGAAAAAAAATCATTACGGGAGGGAATTAAGTATTTTAAATATCCAAATTTTTAATTTTATTTAGAATATATAAATATAATATGTGTTTATAAGATAATATAAAATTGATGTATGGGACCACATTGGCAACTTTTAAAGTTGCCAACTATTAGAGTAGATTTGTAACAAAAGTTGCCAACAATGAGATGGAGGTGAGAAAAAATAAAAAAGTAATATGTGTGATGATGTGTTAGAAGTTAGCAACTTCTATTGGAGATGCCCTAATATGATAGTTGTAATGTTAACTACTAGTTGAGTAATAAGCTAACTAAAAGCCACCAAAAGTTTCTTTTGTATTGGTATTGGATGAGCTAATACGTCGAACTGGAAGTCTGGAACTACATCTTTATCCTCTTCATTACCAAACCACCACTTTTTCCTCTCACAAATCCAAAAATGCATCCCCCAAAAATGGAAACAAAACCCCACTAATAAACCCATGATTGATTCTTTATTTTTTTCTCTTAAGAACTTTGCAAGTCAAGGCCAATTAAAACAAGCTTTTAAAACATTTAATTTGATTCAGACTTGTGATTTTAATGACTTACATGTAATTGTGGTGTCATTGTCTCGTTTGTTGTGTTGTTGTTCTGATGTCAAGGCTTTGGTACATGGTACACAGGTTCATAGCTATGTTATTGTTTCGGGTCTCGAAAAACATTCCATTTTGGTTCCTAAGCTTGTGACATTTTATACTAGTTTTGATATGTTTGAGAATGCTAGTTATATTGTTTGCGGGTCTGGGATTCGGGAGGCTTCACCGTGGAATTTGTTGATTTCGGGGTATGTTAGAAGTGGGTTTTGTGGGCAAGCGATTTCGATGTATAGAGTGATGGTGGAGAAGGGTGTTAGGCCTGATAATTTTACGTATCCTTCGGTTTTGAAAGCGTGTAGTGAGGAATTGGATGTTGTTAAGGGTAGAGAGGTGCATAGGGATATAGAGGGCAGTGGGGTTGAGTGGAATTTGTATGTTTATAATGCTTTGATTTATATGTATGGGAAATGTGGGGAAGTGGATGTTGCGCGGAAAGTGTTTGATGGAATGCGTGAAAGGGATGCTGTTTCGTGGAATTCGATGATTTCATGTTATGCGTCTGGGGGAATGTGGAAGGAAGCGTTTGAGGTTTTTGATCGTATGCAGGGAGAAGATATTGAGTTGAATATGATAACATGGAATACGATAGCGGGAGGGTGTTTGAAGACGGGTAGATATGATAGGGCGCTGGAGTTGTTTTGTCAGATGAGGAAATGTTTGGTTCACTTGGATCCGGTTGCAGTGATTAATGGTTTAGGTGCATGTTCTCGTATTGGTTCTTTGAAGTTGGGGAAGGAGATTCATGGTGTGGCGGTTCGTAGTTATTGTTTTGAATTTGATAAAGTTAGAAATTCGTTAATCACTATGTATTCCCGGTGTAAGGACCTTAGGCTGGCCACTGTTATATTTAATTTAGTACAAGATAAAAGTATGATTACATGGAATTCCATCATTTCCGGTTATTCGCAGTGGGACCAAACTGATGAAGCTTTCTTTCTATTCAGAGAAATGATTCTTTCTGGATTTGAACCGAATAATGTGACAATTGCAAGCCTTTTGCCTTTATGTGCCAGAGTAGCAAATCTTCAGCACGGCAGAGAGTTTCATTGCTACATGATTAAGCGTAAAGGGTTTGAGGACTACTTGTTATTGTGGAATACCCTTGTGGACATGTATGCAAGATCCGGAAAAATATCCTTGGCAAAAAGATTGTTTGATTTACTAAGCAAAAAGGATGAAGTGACTTACACATCACTAATAGCTGGGTATGGGATGCAAGGAGAGGGCAAAGCTGCACTGAAACTTTTTGAAGAGATGATTGCTTCCCAGATAAGACTGGATCATGTAACCATGATTGCTGTTTTGTCAGCTTGTAGTCATTCAGGTCTCGTTATCGAAGGTCAGATGTTATTTGAAAAAATGCCCCGTGTCTATGGCATAACTCCTCGTTTGGAGCACTTTGCTTGCATGGTTGACCTCTATGGGAGAGCTGGTTTAATAGATAAGGCGGTGGAAATTTTGAGAGGGATGCAATACAAACCAACCGAAGCAATGTGGGCCACTCTTATAGGATCTTGTAGAAAACATGGAAATACAGAAGTCGGGGAATGGGCAGCAAAAAAATTGTTAGAAATGAAGCCTCAGAATTCAGGGTATTATGTGTTAATTGCCAACATGTATGCTGCAGCTGGATGTTGGAATGAACTAGCAAAGGTTAGGACTTCCATGAGGGACTGGGGTGTGAAAAAGGATCCTGGCTGTGCATGGATTGATGCTGGAGCTGGAATTTCGCCCTTCGTGGTGGGAGACACATCTAACACTCAGTCTGAGGAGATTTACCCTGTGCTTAGGATATTACTTAAACATATGAAAGAAGCTGGATATGTTGCATGTGAAAATTCTTATATAGAATACGAACTTATTGAAGAACAAATTGGATACGACATTTCTTCTTGAAGGTGGGACTCTCAACCTTTTCAAGTACTCTCTGTTTAGTTTTACTAGCAATACCTATATGCAAAGATGCACATCTGTTTACATCAATTTGTAATTTTCTATTATTATAAATTCAAACAATAAGTTATCACTTTGTATGTTTTAGATTCGTTTTAGACTATATATAATATATTATACAGCAAGAGATGCACATAGTCCATTTTTTGTATTGTTAGTTCAGTTGGTCTGAGAATTGCAAATAAGATATATACCTCGTGGTTTTATGTATTATGCTAATTTGTGTCAGTAATTATATTTTTTGAATACACTTGGTAATTGTGGATGACTTGCCTTCGACTTCAAGTTTTCTGATTAAACAAATCGAAATGGTAGACTTTGAGAAATCCTAGTTTAAAATTGCATCAACAAGTTTTCTCATCACATGTAGAATTGACATGGATGGAGTTGATTTAATTTGATCCACGTCACAGTAGCTATTTAGACAGGGCTTTGATATTGTTTATGTACTTGAAAGGATCTGTCTCTCAGAATACGTGTTGAAACTCCTTTCAAGATGTTTGAGATGACGTTTATAAATTTTAGGAATGAGTACCCATGAAATCTGAGGAAGGTGGTTATGAAGGAGGAGTTGCTACAACGGTTGCAAGAAACTTGTCATGGGCTCCAATGACAAAGTGCTTGTGTGCCAAGGCTGCGGATCCTCCAGAACGAGCTAATGTATTGCACCTAAGCCCTGAGCAGTCATTTCCAATCTCGTACGTATTTACCTACTGCAGTTTTTTATATTTTTCACTGTGAAAGCTGATAAAATGCTCTTACTTGATCTGGATACCCTCATGGCTTCAGCTTGAAAATTTCTAAAGAAGCTTTTGTACCTTTCTGATAAATCTTCAAGATCTAGGAAGGATTATTAGATTGTGTGAAACGTTCTATTAATGACAAGTGTCCATAATCTCTGCGGTGTTTATATATAGAATGTACAAGTATGTTTCAGTTGTGGAGCATAATCTGTGTGACTGTGTGAGTCCTTGCTTCCCTACCCCTCTCCTGCTACTGGAGTATAAAAAAGAACTCTAACTGGGTACTTGCGTTGTTGCAGGGTAGCTGTAAGGGATATTTTCCTTCCATACTTCAATAAAGGTAATTCTTTCTCTTGCTTTGGCCTAACCACTGAGTTTAGTATAGTTCTTGAATTTTCACCTTTATATTGCTGTATTTGTGTCATGCTGTTTAAAGCTAAATCTGTCAAGTACTCTCCCTTTCAGACCAATTTGAAGTTTTTTCACTCCTTGTTCTATCTAATATTATGTTTCTTTTTATTTGTAGTGATATGGTTTCAGAATTCTAGCATGTACCATTTTAGCATGTATCATGCTTCCCACCACATTGTACCTGTGCCTGCCACAGACGCGGAGGTAAGTAAACATCCCATGTGGCCGCCTTTGCTTCCCATCAGATATTATATTAAGTGTATGGAAAAATCCCTTTGCCTCCTGTTTTGCAGATTGAAGCTGAAGTGAATGCAGTCAGAGCTGTTGCAGAGATTGTATGCCCATTGAATATTGTCCTAGATAGGGTGGTTTTGACTTCAACAGGTGTGTTATTGGGTTGTTGGCAGGTTAGCTTTATTGTCCCTGATGTATCCTATGGTGTTTTGCGATGGTGGATTGCTTTTTCTCCAGTGGAAATCTGATTATTGTCAATGATATCTATTGATTGTTTTTAAGACTTGCATATTATATTCGAGCTACGTGTCGTGTAGATGACCATAGCCGTGTTCTTTTTGTTATTTAAGAGTAGATAAGAATGCTTCTGTTTTATTCAATATCAGAAACTTTATCTGGGAGATCAATTGATAGTAAGCACATTTTACTTTTTGATGTTTACTCGTTTTTTTGGAATTTTCTTTAGGTACTTTCTGGAACAGATCCTGTAACAATTCGTTCTAAATTGAAAACTGCTCTTCCATGTTCTCCAGAAAAGCAGCTTGTAAGAATCGAACCAGCACATGTCATTTGACTGTTTACAACACAATGTCTATTTATTCTGTTTAGTACATATCTACTTAATGGACCGTCATTAGACATCTTTATGACTTTGAGGCTAGTCTGCTGAAACGATATGCGGATCTAGGATTATTACAGTTGTGACTTGTTCACAACTGCGGTTCTTGCAAGAGATTGTGGTTTACTGCTGCAATATGATAATCTGATGCTTCATACCTCATTTGCAAGGCTTCTTGGTCGTCCTAACACTTAC
Source organism: Saposhnikovia divaricata (assembly GCA_036435485.1). Taxonomy (NCBI): domain Eukaryota; kingdom Viridiplantae; phylum Streptophyta; class Magnoliopsida; order Apiales; family Apiaceae; genus Saposhnikovia; species Saposhnikovia divaricata. Next base: position 55,378,488 of record CM071597.1, on the reverse strand, counting down.
CCTCAGGAGGGAGATAAAACTTCTGAGCTTAAGTTCTTTGATGAGCTAGTAACTCTTGCAAACAGACGACTCAGTGGGATTCAGGTCGTCTGTCTTAATTCGTTGAAACCATAGACACTTGTTATTTTGTATGCTGTTCAAATATATTTTGCGCATGAAAAAAATTTAAACATGGAATGACCAGAAGTAGTTATTTCATTTATTTTAGGTTTACCATTTAAATTCTTTGATCTCTAAAAAATAACGTTGTTGTAGTTTGTGTTTAATGGGTTGCAAACCCTCAAGTTGTGTTTGGTTGGGGTGATTGGAATGGAATGAGATTTGTAGTATAAAATGAATAAAAATTCAAAATTTTCATTCATTAATCTATTCCATTACAAGCCACCTAAATTATAATTTAAACATCCTAATTTGAGAGGGAGTGCTTCATTCCTTACCTCTTCCATTTTCTGCACAATTCTTATCATATTAATTTTACATTATATCATTTTTTTTAAATCTACCTCCAACTTCCATTATTTTCCTTTGATTTCATCCATTCCATTCCATTTCATTCACCCCAACCAAACACAACAATATAAGCCGTATATATTTTATCATTTATAACTTCAGATATATATTTGTAATATAATAATATATGCCGTATTCTCCCACACCCGAGTTGAAATGCCGGCGGACCAATCACTAAGTTTTTTTTGACGAAAATCACTAAGTATTTTTGTTGATTTATTTGTATGGTTTTTGGTCTACTTCCACTATGTTGCTTAGTCGTTTATGGAATTCACATACAAATAAATCAAAATGATTTGCACTAAAAAATATAGATTTGAATTCCATAAATTGTTGTAGCAAGTCACCGCAAGTGGCAGCGGACAGTAATCATGGATTCTGAAAGGAAATTTTTTATATCTATAGATTGAAGGATAGATCAGAGTAGCAAGAGAAGCCCTTGTAAAAGTGACATCAAAACTTCGGAGTTGCTTGTATCAAGAGTACTTTCAAAAGAAGATGCCTACTCCTCTAACATCTGGAACCAGTCTTGTAGGGAGTGAATTCACACTGGAGGCAGCTTCTAGTTATAATGCAACACCGTCTCAGGAAACTTATGTGGGAAACAATCCTTCTAATGCATATTCTCAAAGTGTGCACAATGTCATAAAACGCACAAAGGTAAATGGAATACAATATGTTGTTTTCTGGAATATATAATCCTGCTTATTAAAGAAAAATGCTGGCAATGTCTCCTCTATCTTTCTCATTGTTCAGTTTCTGAATCTACGACAATCCACTTTTTTTATCTATATATTTAAAAAGCTAAACAGTGACCGATCATACAGCAAGAATTCTTTCACCACTACAGTGTTCACTTTGCTAGGGTTTAATATATTTTTAATAACATGTACTGCTATTCTAAGATTAGTACAAAAGATATAGAGAAGGATCAGTGACTTGTGATTTATCAGGAGATCTCTGTGTCGTCATGAGTCGCTGCACTTTATATTCAGCTCAAGTATTTCTAATATTTGAAATTGAAAATTTGTCTGCAGGACTCCGGTGGATCTGTTTGGGAGGCAGTAAAGCAGACTGAAAATAAGCATCGTGAAAATGTTTCAAGCTCATTGAAAAGGTATTAAACCTATATTTAATTTAGGTTGTAGAGTTACCATGTCATTTATTTTTGTACCGTTTTTAAATCTTAGAAAGATTCTCCCTGCTAGATTTCATGGACCACTAGTTACTAGAAGTATCCGGGAGGTCGTCATACCACAACATGCAGTTCCCAAACTCGTAACAAAATAAAAAAAACAAGCTTTCTCAAATTAGCGAGGTAATGATTGTTTCCCTATTACGATCTTTAGGGTCAGAGTTCTTCTGGAATAGAATTGAGAAGTAAATTATATTGTTTCCCTATTACGATCTTGATGGAAGTTTAACTCATTCACAATTGAAGCAGTTATCAGGAGCAACTGTTAATGTTGTTCAAATCTCAGGGACCCCAGAACAAGCCGAGAGAGCCCAGAGCTTGCTTCAGGGATTTATCTTGAGCAGTAAGCATATTTCTTTACTACTAATTTTAATTTCTCATGCTTCGTCGCTGACAAACTGGCAGATATAATGTTTTTATGCGATGTGATCAAAATGCAGCCCAAGAAGATGGTCATTGAAGTGGATTCTTGAGTGTAGTTATACATATTTTGGAAGATGAGGAGGGTGACTTACGTGATCTTGATAGAAGGGCTTTTTATATCTTTTAGCAGTCAAAGTAGGAGGAATACAAACACAAAACACACACATACAAATTTAAATTTCATATGTACTTGTAGTTGTCATATGTACTTGTAGAGATCTCTGTTAGAATGCCAGAGACCATGCAGTTTTATGCAAGGCATATATGTACTATATATCCTCTGAGTTTGGTTTCATATGTAGGCTACTAGGCTGTAGGTAAGGGAAATGTTAACATTTCCCCTTCATTTCCCTTTATGGCTTTGGTAACTAAAAATTCATGTCAAATTCTGGAATTGACCAAATTTAGTGTTTGGGAAGTTTAAAGAAAATTTACCCAAATCCTTGTAAATTATAAACAAGCCCAATAATGAATATTTCAAATTACCCTCGCTCACTTGTCATTTCAAATGATTAAAAACAAAAATTAGGTTGGCCACGCCTCTCTTCGTCCTTAGCCGTCTCTCTCTCATCTCTCTCTGTCTCCCTCTATCTCACGTTCTATCTCTAACACTCTCTCTACCAATCTCTCCGAAAAGGCTTTGATTCGTCACTGTAAGTAACAATTCAGCTCAGATTTTGTATAAATGTAGCGTTTCTTCACTTAATTCTAACTGTTTTCACCGTTCACGTGAAAACTTCTTCTGTGTGTGTTTGTGTGTTTATGTGAAGAGCATGAGTTTGGGTGGAGGGGTCTTTATTATATATAGAGAACGGGTAATTAATGATTTCTACAAATACAACTTGTGTCCTTCCATGAAAGATGACATATTTTACGATATTGACTGGTGGCAGGTAGTGAGGGTTCGACAATATTTTGGGGCCAGATAAGCCAAACAGCAGTAGTACCAAAGGCATGAGTGTGGTATATCTCCATGTAGCAATGTAGAATCTAAGATGTGTTGGATTTCCCAGGCTTCATGTGCTGCTCTTACTGCTCAATAGGGTAATCCAGAAACATCTGTACAAATCTTAATCATATTTAAAAGATTTACATAATGTTTGCTAAACACTGAAGAAGAAGAAGAAAACACAATTCTGTTATTATGAAATGAACTAACTCATCGAGTTTGTTACAAACGAGTATTTATACACTGAATAGTCAAACAAAGTCAAACTGAATAGAAAAGAAAACAAGCCCAACAATATGGCCCAAGTAATTGACTAAGCCCACAAACAGTGTTTAAGAGAAGCTAAAGTCTGTAAAACCATTGCCTTATTAATATCAGTCTTGTACTGCAATTTTGTCACTACATTAGCCACACTGCTAGTTTGGGCTGCACTTGACACGTCATTGTTCTCAATACTCCCCCCACAAGTTGAAATTGTACAAGGATTGTGCAAGTACAACTTGGAACAGATGTACCAATGTGCTGAACCTCCAAGGGCCTTAGTAAAAATGTCAGCTAGCTGAAACTGAGAAGCAATTTTCTGAGGTAGAATCACTTGAGCTTAAACTTTCTCTCGAACAAAATGGCAGTCCAATTCAATATGTTTTGTTCTGGCATGTTGAACTGGATTTAAAGCTATATCAATGGCTGCCTGGTTGTCACAGAAAACAGGCACAGCATAATCAATAACAACATTAAGATCTGCAAGCAAAGACTTTAACCACATAATTTCAGTAGTAATAGTTGCCAGAGCCCGATATTCAGCCTCTGCTGTGCTAAGAGATGTAACACTCTGTTTCTTAGCTTGCCAAGAAATTGATGCTGAGCCAAGTTGAAGACAAAAACCAGTAACTGATCTACCAGTCAAGGTACAACCTCCCCAGTCACTATCACAATACCCTGCAAGTTTTAGCTCATTTTTTGCAGGAAAGAACAATCCTAAACCTGCAGTGCATTTCAAGTATCTTTTTTTTTTTTTGAAATCAAAATTAGAACTTTTATATCAAATCAGAATTCAAGACATCGATAAGAAAGGAAGGTACATCACACCATTCCTTACATTCAGACTTAGAACCAGTCTCTTTAGCTAAAGCATGAGCTACTGAGTTCGCTGAACGTCTAACAAAATAAACAGAATAGGACCTTAAGTCCTTAACTATAGACCGACAATCATCCATGATAGCCCCCACATACGAGGAATCCCTCGTTTTACTGTCAAAAGCTTGGACCACGTTTAAAGAATCAAGCTCAATATACACACATGAGATCCCTCTGCGTTTCAGCCACGATAGAGCCTCCTTGAAGGCTAAAGCCTCGGTAACTTTCGGCTCAACAATGCCCGGCCAGAATAAAACTCTATAAGCTGCATCTAAATGCTTTTCTCTTGGTGCTTGCATAAACTGACTCAACAGGTGAACTGAAAAACTAATGTCTGGTCTGGTAAATGTTAAATATAACATTTTTCCTACCAAACTCCTGTAAAGAGATGGATTATCAATTAACATCCCAGACTTGTCACTGTCATAAAGCTTCACATGCTGATCAAGAGGAATAGACAAGGGTTTTGAATTCAAAAATTGAGCAGAAGCCAGCATATCTAGAATAAACTTCTTTTGACTAAGAATTATTCCTTCTTCTGATCTAGAAACTTCTAATCCCAGATAAAACTTTGCTTCCCCTAAATCTTTTATGCTAAAAGCATCATGTAGAGCTGTCTTGAGAGAACTAATAAAAGATAAATGATTGCCTGTAAGCAATATATCATCTACATAGACCACTGCAACAGTGAACAAATCACCTTGATTATGAATGAACAAGGAATAATCTGCAAGGGATTGAGTGAATCCAAATTCAATCAGAAAATCAGACAGCTTAGTATTCCATTCTCTTGATGCTTGTCTAAGCCCATAAATTGATTTAATCAATTTACAAACCAAGTGAGAATAACCAGTCAACTTATAACCAAGAGGAATATCCATATAAACCTCTTCATGAAGATCTCCATGCAAGAAAGCATTATTTATATCTAACTGAAAAACTGACCAACCTTTAGCAGCTGCCACTGCAAACACAGACTTAACTGTGACTCCTTTGGCCACTGGTGAAAAAGTATCATGAAAGTCTACACCAGGTACTTGTGTGTAACCTTTAGCTACCAAACGAGCTTTATACCTTTCTATTTCACCATTAGCATGATACTTAATCTTATACACCCACCTGCAACCTATAGTTTGCTTTCCAGGTGGCAAAGAAACTAGTTCCCACGTGTTGTTAAACTCAAGAGCTTCCAACTCTTTATTCATAGCAGTAATCCAATTTGGGTCTAATACTGCTTGAGCAAAAGAATCTGGTTCTTTATTTTGAACTAGTTTAGCAAGAAAAGCTGTATGAGATGATGTAAGGGAATGAGTGGTGAAATAATCTGTCATTGGATATTTGATGTCTGTTTGAGATTTGGCAGAAGTAAGAAAGATAGAATTGACAACAGATTGTGGAATAGCATAGTCTGACCACCATTTAGGCTTTTTAACATCTCTGGTAGACTTTCTAAGAATAACTTGGTTATTAGAAACATCTGTTGACATTGTGGTTAAAGTATCCACATCAGGTGGTGAAGTTATCCAGTCTTCATCTACTTCATTATTGACAGGTGAAAAAGAACTGTTTGATTGAAGATTACTAGGACTAGGTATGTCTGTCCTTGTTGTAAATTCAAATTCTTCATTATTCAGAACTCTAGGATATGGTAAATCAGCCATAGAATCATCAACCAACCAGTCTCTCAGATTAGTATCAGTAAGAGTAGATTCAGAATTAGAATTGGAATTCAAGAATGGAAATGTTGTTTCATGGAAAACAACATGCCTTGAAATGAAAATCTTTTGAGTATCCAAATTTAAGAGTTTATAACCCTTATGATCAAGAGGATAACCAATGAAAACACTCTTAAGTGCTCGAGGGCTAAATTTATCATTCTCATGAACAGAAGCATAACAAAGGCATCCAAAAACCTTAAGAAGTGAATAATCTGGCAATTCTTTATAGAGACACTCATAAGGTGTTTTATGATCTAAAACAGGACTAGGTAACCTGTTAATGATATAAGTTGCTGTCAAGATGCATTCCCCCTAAAATCTAATAGGAAGTCCAGATTGAAACCTTAATGACCTAGCTATAGACAAAAGTTGTCTATGTTTGCGCTCTACCCTTCCATTTTGGGCTGGAGTATTGACACAAGAAGCCTGTTGTACTACTCCTTTATCAAGCAAGAAAGAAGTAAAAACATGATTTACAAACTCTGTTCCATGATCACTACGAAAAGATTTGATAGAAGTGTGAAACTGGTTTTCAACATAGACAAAAAATCTGGTTAATTGAGTAGTAACATGTTGTTTAGTAGGTAGAAGATAAGTCCATACTGCTCTTGAGTGATCATCAACTATGGTGAGGAAATACTTGCAACCAGTAGTTGTTTCATGCATATGTGGTCCCCACAAATCAACATGGATCAGATCAAAGATGTTATTTGCATGACTAGAACTTATAGGGAAAGAAAGATTTGTTTGTTTCGAAATAGGACACACAGGGCATTTTCCATTGTTATCATTACACAAATGTGAAGTAACACAAGGAATTTTGTGAAGAACAGATGAAGAAGCATGACCTAGTCTCATGTGCCATAATGCACTAAGAGTATTTTTAGAAACCACAGTATTAACAGTAGATGACACTGTGGAATGGCTGAATACAACACTAGACTCAGGAATCAAATCTAAACAATAAAGTCCATTGGTCATTGTACCAGTAGCAATCACTTTATTTTGAGGTAAAGAAACAAAAGTACAATGATCTGTATAAAGATTCACTGTCCCTTTTGTATCTTTTATCCATTTGGAGACAGATATAAGGTTGTAACTGAAATTGATGTGTAAGCTGTAAATTACCCATTATTAAAGATCCTGAATGTGTAACTAGTATGTGTGAACTATCTGGCAAAGCAACATTAACAGGTGTGGACAATAGATGAATATCCTTCAAAAAATCTTCACAACAACACATATGATCAGTAGCACCGGAATCAATCAACCAAATACTCTTGTAATTGACAGAATGTGCCAAATTTAAACTAGAAATCACCATACCTGCCAAATGTTCTTCTGGACTTTTCATGTTGTTATCAGTGTTAACAAAGAACTGCATCATTTTAGTAAGCTGATTGATCTGCTGTTGCATCTGTTGCACTTGAGATTGAGAAGCATCAGTACTAACTTGATTGACTGTAGAAGGTAAAGACCTGAATTGAGTATTTGATCCTTGACTTGCATTAGAATTAGATCCTTGAATATTGACTTTATCCCTTTTCTTCCAATTTGGGGGATATCCAATGAGTTTGTAGCAATTCTCTCTAGTATGACCATTAAAATTGCAGAAACTACATTTGACAGCAGGTTTGACAGAAACAGATCCTTTAGTAGCAGGGTTGTACTTCTTAGCAAATGCAGCAACACTACAATCTGGTGGTGTCAATACAGCATTCACTCCAGACACTGAATCTAAAGTGTGAAAACCTTGCCTAGCTTTCTCATCTTGCTTGACATATGCATAAGCTTGTGAAACTGAAGGCAAAGGTGACATCATAAGAATTTGCCCTCTCACATTAGCATTACTGTCATGTAATCCCATCAAGAACTGCAATAACTTTCGATTTTGATCTCTTTCAGTTTGTGTTTTATGAGCTCCACACACACAGGCTACATTAGGCTCAAGAACAACATATTCATCCCATAAACCTTTCAACTTATGAAAATAAACCTCCACTGACTTATTTCCTTGTTCAAGGCTGTGAATATTCTTCATTACTTGATAAATTCGATGTCCATTGACTCCAGAAAATCTCTCATGTAATTCATTCCAAACCTCTCTAGCTGAGGTTACAAAGTTTAAGCTATCACTTATATCATCAGCTGCTGAATTAAGGATCCAAGTGATGATCATATCATTCACACGTTCCCATTGAGAATACAGAACAGATTTAACATCTGGTTTTGCAAAAACACCATTGACAATAACGAATTTGTTCCTTGCATTAAGAGCTATCTGCATTGACCTACTCCATGGAGCAAAATTCTCAGGTCCAACCAGTTTCTTAGCTATTAAGACTAGACCTGGATGATCATTATTGTGCAAATAGAGTGGATGTGAATTGTTATCTATAACATTCATATTATAAAGAACTGTTGCATCATCTGCATCCTTTTCCAAATTCGTATCTTCATCTTGAGGAATAAACTGAGTACTACAAGAAGCATTCTGATTAACCGGATTATTTGGATTAATCGGAACATTTCCTTGAACAACATTAACATAACTGTACGGCAACATGACTAAAAGTAGATCTAGAGCTTCTAAGGCAATACGTACAAATTATACCAGAAAATCAACCAGAGAACATACGAACAAACAAGTATATTGAATCGATCCGAAGAAATTCATATACTTATGATGTTCGATGAAAATAAGCAAAAAACTATATGAAATTGGCGCGAAAATGTACGAAATTATTGATGAAATGAAGCTTTTGAAGAAAAAATGAAACTCTGTATCAAAGAAATGAAGCTCTGAATCGTAGATTTAGCCATGGTGGCTCTGATACCATAAAAGATTTACATAATGTTTGCTAAACACTGAAGAAGAAGAAGAAGACAACACAATTCTGTTATTATGAAATGAACTAACTCATCGAGTTTGTTACAAACGAGTATTTATACACTGAATAGTCAAACAAAGTCAAACTGAATAGAAAAGAAAACAAGCCCAACAATATGGCCCAAGTAATTGACTAAGCCCACAAACAGTGTTTAAGAGAAGCTAAAGTCTGTGAAACCATTGCCTTATTAATATCAGTCTTGTACTGCAATTTTGTCACTACATTAGCAATTTTGTCACTACATTAGCCACACTGCTAGTTTGGGCTGCACTTGACACTTCATTGTTCTCAATAATATTAAACAACTTCAGTAATTATAAACTAAAACGCATGCAGAAATTACTTGCTCAATTGGAAACGTGAATATAGGTCGTCGTTTTCATTTTGTTATGTACAATGTTTTTGAAGAGATCCTGCACATATTGGCTACCCATTCTTCGAATATAAACACAATAAGTTTAAAATATGCAGAGTATTATAGTTTTGAGGCATGACTCGTTTTCAGCCCTAGGCATGAGGCACCTATTATGATCCAGCTGTCCAAAGAACAACTTTCTGCTGTAAAACTGTTTCAAGTGTGAGCAGTCGGTTATAGCTGAAACTGCTTAATTACATTAGAGCATGTCCAACCACATTCTTTATAATGAATAGCTAAAATAATGTATAATAATGATTCTCTAAATTATAAAGAATCAAAAAGGTGTTTTGTTCCAATGGCATTCTCTATATTGGTTATCTATAATTTTAAATCAATATTTTATAATTATTCAAATTTTAACATGCTATATTTACAACGGCTACATTTTTAACGGTTATATTTAACGGATATATTTTCAACAGCTATAAAAAGATAAACTGGCACGCATGTCAATACAACACTTATCAATATGATAAGGCACGCATTTCAATGTGACATTCCAACAGCTCTATTTTCATATCCTATATATAGATGCCACAATTTGTAAAATTTGAAGACAAGATTCATTCAAAAATTATAATTCTTATATCACTATGTCAAATATTATCCGATTAATGCAGGAAATGATGAGGGCGGAAGAAGAAGAAGCTGAAGCAATGTTAACAATGACTACTGCTGTTCAACAATATCGACAACTACAGAATGAAAATTTAGCTTCACAACATGGTGGATCTACATTGAATCATCGTGTTATCAATCGCAACAGAGAAGAAGGTCATGCTCGACTTTATCGTGACTATTTTTCTGAAACCCCCGTATATCCAGAAACAATGTTTCGTAGAAGATTTAGAATGCGTCGCTCACTATTCTTGAGGATTGAAGCAGCAATTACAGCTCATGATAATTATTTTACTCAAAAAATTGATGCCGTGGGAGTTCTTGGATTATCTTCCCTCCAGAAAATAACAGCTGCACTTCGAATGCTTGCTTATGGGACGGCTGCAGATTCTGTTGATGAATACATTAGGATTGGTGAAAGTACAGCTATCGAGAGTCTTAAAAGATTTGTGAAAGCAGTTGTTGAAGTATATGGTCCTGAATATTTGAGACGACCAAATCTGGAAGATACGGCGAGATTGTTAGCTGTTGCGGAACAACGCGGCTTTCCAGGTATGTTAGGAAACATCGATTGTATGCATTGGAAGTGGAAAAATTGTCCAACGGCATGGCAAGGAACTTATACAGGTCATGTTCATGAACCTACTATTATTCTAGAAGCAATAGCTTCATATGATCTTTGGATTTGACACTCTTTTTTTGGATTACCTGGATCTCTAAATGATATCAATGTGTTAGATAGATCTAACCTTTTTAATGAATTAGCAGAAGGTCGTGGACCTGAAGTTAATTTTAGTATCAATGGCCATGAATATAAGATGGGATACTATCTCGCTGATGGTATATATCCTTCTTGGCCAACCTTTGTTAAAACAATTTCAGCTCCTCAAGGCAACAAAAGAAAGCATTTTGCTGCTGCACAAGAAGCGGCTAGGAAAGATGTTGAGCGAGCATTTGGAGTGTTACAATCTCGATTTGCAATAATACGTGGACCTTCACGATTTTGGGATGTCGACACAATGAAATATATAATGACATCTTGTATAATTTTGCATAACATGATTGTTGAAGACGAAAGGGACTTACATATTTCAGATTATAATTATGACATGGATGCTGACACACCAACTATTTCAATGAATATTGGTCGTCGGAGGGACATCAAAGAATTTATTCAAACACATCTAGAAATTCGAGACAAGCAAGCTCATATCCAGTTGCAGAATGATCTTATCGAGCATCTTTGGCAAATCCATGGCAAATTCATATACAGAACTCTAAACTTTTACCGAAGGAGTGAACTGCGTTGGAGTCGTTTTTTTTGTTTTGGTTTTCTATTTTGGGCCTGCCACGTCAATTTTACATAATGGGTCATGAGGGTTGGAGTTGCTCTTAGACTGAATCTAAGCCATTTAGCGCGTGTTTTAGGATTCATTGCCAGTGATCATGTTTTGTTTGTACTTTTCATGTAATCTTTGATTCTGGGAATATGTCTAGATGTTTGGAGGCATTCTATTCATAAGCCAGAAATTAGAATGATCAATTCTTTCTTAGAATATTTTTTAATTTCATTAAATACTAATAAACTATAGCAAATAATCTCATTTCTTCAATCATACAATGACCAATTAATGATTCCTCTTGTTTTGGGTGCTGCTAGCTAGTAGTTCTCTTGACTGCTCAAATTTTTTTTTTTTTTTTTGGTTAAGTTGTTAATTTCGTTAAATGAATTGCTTAAATATTTGATTAGAAGATTAAAACACAGTGTATGATGCTTTGTTAATATCAGGCCAAACTCTAAAATAAACATAGATTTGCCAGGCCAAACACGTACTAAAATAAACATAGAATATTTGCCAACGCAGTGCATGATGGCGATGCTATGCTAATACAATGCCAAACACCAAACAATACTACAAATAGTAGATTTGCCGGCGAAAGATTCCAAGTTGCCAGGCGACTGAAAGATTATTTAAATTAGGTGTTGTTGGAAGTAAAGAAACAGACGTTTTGATTCTTTAACACCACCTGCTACATGTTAAATGGAATTCCAGACTAAGATAGCGACCTTACTTGCTGTTTACGTACATTTCGATAGCATCTTCTTAATTGGTTTAGTTATGTCAGCAGATCCTAACACTGGGAAAAGTATTTAGTCATTAAAATTCTTAAAATGTTGGTATTTCGATTATTCATTTGATAAATATATAGCACAGCTCAAAATTTACATGCTGCTATTCATTATGGTATCGTTAGAGGATGAAACGTTTTTAAGTTGTCACCGATAGAAATATAGATATTCACAGCCATAAGCTTGTCTACAGAGTCTCAAATCTTTAACCTCATATACAAGTGTATCCACTAGCTAGGATACAACAAGAACGTTATTCTCACAAAATTAAAGCTAAATTCATAGTAAAGCCGTGCAAAAATTCCAGAAGATATCAGAATACGTTAAAAGGAATATTGCTTTGTTAAAAGATTATCTGTGTGATTATGCAACTGGATCCAGCATTACAATATTGCAAATGTCGAAATATAAAGCATGGTCATGAGAGACAATGAATTGAAATGATGTTTGATACAACAGACAAACAAGAATGCCGGCAAACATAAAAAAAATGCGGTACAGCGTTACATATGGAATAAAATTTAGTCACTTAGGATTAGGAAGCTTAGTATAAAAACAATAACAGCATACATAAACTGCAAGATTCTGATCACATTTCTTGCAACTATAATTTCTACTACAAGTACACAAACCATACAAAGAGGTTCAAGTAGTTGGTAATATAAACAATAAACCAAGCCAGTGATTGTGTATACCGATCTTGTGATTGCATCTTGAAAGGGTAGTAAATATGGGAAGCAAACAAGGGATGTTCAGTTATGCAGATGGGAAAGACAAGTTAATAATGCTTGCAGGAACTTTAGGAAGCATGGGAGATGGACTGCAGATTCCTCTAATGATGTTTGTTCTTAGCGATGTCATCAATAGCTATGCTAACCCGGATACCCGCGTCTCTCTTGCTACTGTTAATAAGGTCTGTGTGATTACTACTACATTTACAGAGTACTTAAGTAGTTATATAATTTGATAAATTTAACTTGTCGAGAGTATTTATAATTTTTCAGTTTTCACTAAGGCTGCTCTATGTTGCGATTGGAGTTGGACTATCTGCCTTTGTTGGTCAGTTTATCTTCATTTACACATTAATTTGTTTATGAGAATACTTTAAGTGCACAATTGGCCTACAGTAGAGATTGCTTAAGATCTGCTTGTTTCTTTTCGCTTGCGATTAATTTTGCAGAAGGGTTATGTTGGGCCAGGACTGCAGACAGACAAACTTCTCGGATGAGAGTGGAATACCTGAAATCTGTTCTTAGACAAGATGTTGGATTTTTTGATACTCAAGCAGCTGATTCTTCCATAACTTTTCAAGTTGTATCGACCATATCTTCTGATTCCAATACAATTCAAATTGCTATTGGTGAGAAGGTACTTACAATCCTCTTATTTCACAGTAAAATCAGATACTAGAACACAAGAAGGCAATGAGAACATCCATTTAAGTAGAAAATAGATTAATAGATAACAATATAGAACAAGTAAAGAGTTTTTGATACGTATCCTTTTTAGTCAAGATTTGATAATTTGATTTTAAATATTGTGTTTGTTCTTTACTGATTGCAGATACCTGATTGCCTAGCATACATGTCATCATTCTTCTTCTGTCTCATATTTGCGTTTACGTTGTCATGGAGGCTTACGTTAGCTGCTATTCCATTCTCTTTAATGTTCATTATCCCTGGGCTTGGATTTGGTAAACTCATGATGGATGTGGCAATGAAGTCGATTGAATCTTATGGGGTTGCTGGTGGGATTGCAGAACAAGCAATTTCTTCTATAAGAACTGTCTATTCCTATGTAGGCGAGAACCAAACGCTAGAAAGATTTAGCCAGGCACTTCAAAAAACATTGGAACTTGGAATAAAACAAGGTTTTGCTAGAGGATTGATGATGGGAAGCATGGGAATGATTTATGTTAGCTGGGCTTTTCAAGCATGGATAGGCTCTATTCTAGTTACTAGTAGAGGAGAAAAGGGAGGCAACATATTCGTTTCTGGCTTTCTTGTTCTCATGGGAGGATTGTGAGTGAATTCTTTGAGGAAGTCATTGTGCTTTCATTTCTTGATATTTTAAATGCATGTATAATGATACAAGGCTTCTTCAATTGATATTGAGATCTCACTAGTTCGTTCTTGCAGGAATATTTTGACCGCCCTTCCGAATCTCACAGCAATTTCTGAAGGAAAATCTGCAGCCACTAGAATCAGTGAGATGATTAATCGGAATCCTTCCATAGACAATGAAGATAAAAAGGGGAAAGCTCTATCATATGTGAGAGGAGAAATTGAATTTAAAGGGATCTACTTTAGTTACCCCTCAAGGTCTGATACACCTATCCTACAAGGGTTGAACCTTAAAGTACCCGCTGGCAAAACTGTGGGTCTTGTAGGGGGAAGTGGTTCCGGAAAATCAACTACTATTGCATTGCTTCAAAGATTTTATGACCCTATTGAAGGGGAAATTCTTTTGGATGGATACAGGACAAAAACACTTCATCTCAAATGGTTAAGGTCCCAAATGGGCTTGGTTAATCAAGAGCCAATACTTTTTGCAACAACTATCAAAGAAAATATTCTTTTTGGGAAGGAAGGAGCATCCGAGGAAAATGTGGTGGAAGCAGCAAAGGGTGCAAATGCACATGACTTCATTTCAAAGTTGCCTGATGGATATGAAACTCAAGTATGTGGAGTAGTGAACTTCGACCTCTATTTGTTTGTTGGTTGTTGAACCTATAATAGTACATGTGAATTATTCAGTGCTACAAGTATGCAGCTTATTTTTCCTTTCATTTTGAAACTGAGTATTTTCTATGATCCTATAGGTTGGGCAATTTGGTTTTCAGCTATCTGGAGGACAGAAACAGAGAATAGCCATAGCAAGGGCTTTGATTCGAGACCCCAAAGTCATGCTGCTTGATGAAGCTACAAGTGCATTGGATGCAGAGTCTGAAAAAATCGTACAGGAGGCCATTGATAGGGCATCAGCAGGGAGGACAACAATTGTCATTGCTCATCGCCTCTCCACAATTAGGAGGGCTAATCTGATATTTGTTCTGCAATCAGGAAAAGTTGCTGAATCAGGTACACATGATGAACTTTTGCGGAATAGTGAGGGAGAATACTTCCAGATGGTGCAATTGCAACAATCTGCAACCCAAAATGAACTCACAGGTAACTCAAATAATTCATTGAGTGGAAGAAGTCAATACAGAATGAGTGTTCCACCTAGCCCCTCAAGTATCAGATCAAGCGCACCCAGCACTCCAGCTTTAAATCCTTTCAGCCCAGCATTATCCATGGGTGCACCTTACTCTGTGCAATATGATGATGGTTATGACAGCGACATGGATTATTTTGAAAAAACATATCCTACTCCTTCACAGTTACGCCTATTGAAGATGAATGCTCCAGAATATGGAAGAGCATTGCTTGGATGCATAGGAGCAATAGGCTCTGGTGCTGTACAACCAGTAAATGCTTACTGCGTAGGTGCTCTTTTATCAGTTTACTTCAACCCTGATAAATCATCCATTAAATCTGATGCAAGAACCTACTCCTTTGCCTTCTTGGGTGTGGGACTTCTGAACTTTGTTACTAGTGTCGTGCAACACTATAACTTTGCTGTCATGGGAGAATACTTGACAAAAAGAGTGAGGGAAAAACTTCTTGAGAAGTTAATGACTTTTGAAATTGGTTGGTTTGATCAAGATGAGAATACAAGTGCTGCCATTTGTGCTCGAATATCAACTGAAGCCAACATGGTTCGTTCTCTTGTTGGGGACCGCATGTCATTGTTAACTCAAGCAATTTTTGGCGCAGCCTTTGCTTATATTCTTGGACTTGTGCTCACATGGAGGCTAGCACTTGTCATGATGGCAGCACAACCGTTTCTCGTCGGGAGTTTTTATGCTAGAAGTGTGATGTTAAAGAGTTTATCTGAAAAAACCCAAAGGGCACAAAAGGAGGGAAGTCAACTAGCAAGTGAAGCTGTCATCAACCATAGAACTATAACTGCTTTTTCTTCTCAGAAGAGAATACTGGGCCTCTTCAAGGCAACCTTGGAAAGCCCGAGAAAAGAGAGTATCAGACAGTCATATTATTCAGGTATTGGCCTGTTCAGCTCCCAATTCCTGGCAGCAGCTTCTACGGCTTTAGCATACTGGTATGGGGGGAGACTACTAGAACAAAACCTGATAAAACCGAAAGAACTTTTTCAAGCTTTTCTGATATTATTATTTACCGCATATACTATTGCGGAGGCAGGGAGCATGACTAAAGACATATCTAGGGGAAACAATGCTGTTAGTTCACTTTTTTCAGTTCTAGATAGGTACACTGAAATAGACCCGCTTAAACCTGGAGTTGATGCAGGGAAAAAAAGTATCAAGGGCCGCGTAGAACTGAAAAATGTTTTCTTTGCATATCCGGCAAGACCTGATCAGATGATCTTTAATGGCTTGAACCTTAAGATCAGAGCAGGGAATACAGTAGCACTAGTGGGACAAAGTGGGTCTGGAAAATCCACTATTATTGGACTCATTGAGAGATTTTATGACCCACTAAAAGGGTCAGTACATATTGATGAACGCGACATAAAGGACTATAGCTTGAAAACACTGAGGGCGCACATTGCATTAGTCAGTCAAGAGCCAACCCTTTTTGCAGGAAGTATCTACGAGAACATTGCTTACGGAACTCCAGATGCTACAGACTCCGAGATAAGAAAGGCTGCAAAGCTTGCCAATGCACATGAATTTATAAGGTTTGAATTGTTTCAGCAACCTCTTTTCCTTCCAAAAGAAACTATTTGCAATATTATGCTCAACAAATGCTGAGCATCAGACCTTTTGTATTAAATTTCAGTGGGATGAAAGACGGATACAATACATATTGTGGAGATAGAGGAGCTCAACTGTCTGGTGGTCAGAAACAAAGAGTAGCATTAGCACGCGCAATATTAAAGAACCCCTCCATCCTGTTGTTAGATGAAGCAACCAGCGCTCTTGATAGTGTATCAGAGAGTTTAGTCCAAGAAGCGCTTGAGAAGATGATGGATGGTCGAACATGTATCGTGGTGGCTCATCGTCTGTCCACAATACAGAAATCTAATTCGATTGCTGTGATCAAGGAAGGAAAAGTGGTAGAGGAAGGCTCACATTCTGATCTTTTGTCAATTCGCGGTGGAGCATATCACTCTTTGGTTCAACTACAAGGTAGCAACTCCTCCTAAAGGTAATATAGTTTTTGTTGGGTGTAAGTATACTCATGTATCTGTTATGTAATATAGGTCAATAGCTTCCTTGCCTTAAAGTGACAAAAAAAATTACATAGGTCAATAGCTTCCTTGCCTTAAAGTGACAAAAAAATCAACCAAAAGTCTGTAAGTAGAAAAGAAAACTGGCTATGGACACCAAGAGTTCATGTAATGCCAGAAATATAAATGAATTTATATTTGTATTTGTAATCTTTCTAACATCTCCATTGTATTTGTAAACTGACTATTTCATGATTTTCTGTGACTGAGTTTGCTTTATTAAATCTAAAGCTAGAAGATGAACAAATTTCATCATCACGAAAATAATCAAATAAACCTTGCAATATAAGATAAAGAACTTGCAAAAGTACAAGTCTGAGAAACAATATCATAGTTTTCACAAGAAATTATGTTAGTACATTAACATTATCCTCCCACATTCAGTTAAACAACGAATACTGTAAAATTGTGTTTGATAACATAGAATCAAGTTTTATAATTTGAAATCTTGAAATTCAATTCAAATGCCATGTTTCTGAAACATAAGATTTCGCTTTCAGAATTTTGAATTCTAATACGTTGTTTAGAAATCAGTCAAGTTTCAAATACCGAATTCCGATTTCTATACTGTTTGGCAAAAAAAAGGATTCCAAGTCGAGAATTCAAACTGTATATTCATCTATAGTTGCCGACTTCTCTGAGCGGGATATACTGGGTATGTTTGGTTTGGTTTTTTAGTTGCCGACTTACCGCACTTGCACGAGGAACAATAGATATGGCAGTAGAACATAAAACATTATCTCTAGTAATATGCATTGTGCATTAACAAAGGAGATGGTGTTGCAGAAAATGAATTAAAAAAGTGTACCTTACAATAATTTGTCAATCATGGTATGCCCCAAGATTGCTCTGGAGCACTTAATTGATTCCACAATTTTGTTATGCGATGTTATAAAAACAGAAGTGGTCACATATGCTTGTTTGCTTCATCAGCTTTATAAGCTACACCATTTGTAATTTTGGCAGCAGAAACAAGCTTCCAAGGAGAACACTTTAACAGAACATACCTACATAAAAAATGAAAACAGGCTAATCAAGTCATAGTTTTATGCATTGCCACATACACAAATATATTGTTCTACATCACATAAAAAAAGTGGAGTTATCTACTTGTTCCCAGTTCCCACAACACACACAAGGACGCAAAAATAGGTAGTTCTACATCACAAAAAAGTGAAGTTTTCATCTTGTTCCCAGCCATGTTCCAAAGATCTAACGATTGAAACAAGTCATAGAAACATCTACAAAAGTAACTTCCATAGAAGATGGAACCGACCTGGTTAGATAGCACGATAGGCGATAGCCTGGTTTTAGTCTTATATTTTTTCTATGGGCGAGATATATACCAAAGATTTCTGTCCAAGTAGGCCATATCTCAAGACCTATATCAGATTGCATCTTTAATTTTCCAACAACTTCATAATTATTTTATACAAAATCTTTTCACCCTCCTGGTTCTCAGCATTCACTTCGAGCCACCTACATTTGCCTTCTGTAATCGGAAATTGATAAGGAATACGGTATGGCATAAAACAAAAAACCAGACAAATTGATACTCTGATTTTCTTTTGGAGTCCTTGGTGCTGAACTCTCGATTATTTGTAAGTTGTTCTTCAAGGTCAAAACTGCCTATGTTGCTTACTCTCGATTCTTTGTCCCTCTAAAAACAAATTTCCAGTCCTTACGAGATATAGGCCTCTATCTTGATAACAATTGAAGAACAAAACGATGTTTGTCCCGTAGCTCCTTAAAAAGTGATCAGTGCGGGGTTTCATGAATCTCATTTGCAAGCTACTCTAATGGTAGTTTAAGAAAAAAAATTATAAGCGAATCTCAAGTATATCTCACAATTGTATCTGATCAACCAACCTTTATTCACTCATAAATTATACATCTATGTACTTTGCCTGAAACCAAGTTATTGTATGCCTTTAGTATTCTCAAATTATTGTATATTCATTCTATTTCCATATAACAATTTATAAACATATGTGCACATTTTGTAGTGATGCGTAGAACTTTGAACTTAAAAAGAACCTTCAAAGGAAAGGATGCAAGGAAATTGGTATAAAGATTACATACTAAAACTATTATACGTAATATGTATAACATTTCTTTGCTAAATCTGTTAGGCTCAAGTCTGGTGACCACAGAAATGTCACTTGCTCATGATTTTGTTGTTTCAAATGGAATACTTACTTGACTATTGATAATTTTTGTGATTTGTTTTTGAGATATTGTTGTTAATGAACAGGATGCAAAGCTGATGAATATGCACAGAAATTAAACATTTGAATGCAAAGTTACAGGCTTTGCTTAATATGCACAGAAAGCATTAGAATGCGAATTGATGAATGTGCACAGGAAAACGAAACATGCTTTGCATTCTCATGTTTCCTGTGATTATTCATCAACTCTGCATTGTGTTCATGAAACAACAAATTACAACAATTATTAAGAGTCAAGTCAGTATTAGTTATAGAACAACAAAATCATGAGCAAGCTAAGAGCAAATGATGTTCCTGTGCTCCGCCCAATCTTTGTCGCACCAGACTTGAGCCTAATAGATTTTTTCTTGATTTTCAGGCCAGTAGTGTCATTTACTTCCACAATAGCTCGAATGCGAACTTGCCTCCTCTTCCCCTTAAAAAACATCTGACTATACCGCACCTTAGTTGCTAAATCCACCCGAAAATCCACTTTCGATCCGTTCCGAACAATCGTGTTCCAAGGTACACCTCGAACTTGAACCGAATCACCAGAGTAAGTAGATTCTTCAGCATGTTGGTGAAACCCGTACAGTTTGTGGCTCCCGATTTCTTGACTTTTATTACGGCCATAATAAAATGTGACATTGAGATCATCATAGTAAATTCCCATGTGTTCATGTGTGTTAAGAAAGTTGAAAACAAAGTTAATCGACGTTGTGTTATCGGCTGTATAGTTACCACCGGCAGTACTATTGAGGGCTGGCACGTAAAATTTTTGAACGTAAAACGAAGCTCCGGACTTAACAGTACGAACGTTAATCCAAGAGACGAAAATGCCTAAAACAAAACAGAACGCGAAGTTGATAAATATGCACAGAAACCATAGGATGACCCAGCGGCTACACCCTGATATCGCCCCCATTCAATATGTAATTAGCGTACACTTTGGTGTTTTTGATATTGGAGGTGGTGACTTTAAGATCATCAATTTATAGTGATGCGATTACGTCTAAATGTATTTTTTTTTTATTAAAAGCTTATACGTACACCTAGCTAACTACAAAATAAATATGAAGTAAATTATATGGAAAAACATGAGGTCCAGATGTACATAATGGGGTGTGGTATAGTGTGGACTGTGAGAAGGAAGGAATTCAAAATCAAGTAGTTGGCACTGCCGCCCGCTACGTAACATTCCTCGTCTTACAAGTTATGTAGTATGTAAAACTTCACAAGTTGTGTATGTATGTAAAACCCCGTTGACGACATTATATACAAATTTCTGTGCAACACTTCTTACTCGTTCTTACTCAACTCCTAGTAGGCTTGTACATGTTTTTTACACACCACACACAGAAGCGTTCTGCTATGGGGGAATCGTAAGCGAGTTTGAATCATAAATTCTGAAATTGTTAATAAAAATTGGAATGAGATTCTCATATATTTTTTGTTATACGATCTCATTTTCATTCGTGTTAACCAAATTTGAATTAGACAATTCAAATGGGTCATACTTAAACTACTCAGCTAAAAAGTTGATAACATACTTTATAAAATTATCGAAAATTATTCGAAACTCAAAATAAAATTTATACTAACTTTCATGAATAAAACGAGACTTCAAACAGAAACTTTCACTAGCTACTTTTTACGATTTAGTTGGAATTTCATGTTCTTCTACACAGACATGTCTGTGGATTCAGGGCAAGGCTTTAAGTTCTACTTAACATTTGTCGCTATCATTTGTTGATCTTTTATATTTAAGAACATATTTATATTACCCTATATTATGATCCAAAATTGTAATTTAGTTCTTCTTTTTAAAAGTAGTTGGAGTGCATGAAGCATAAAAAATAGATAAGTGAAATGCTAATTTCAAAAAAAAAAAAAAAAAAAAAATGTGAAATGCTATGTATCGTTATCAACCCACCTTAAATCCATGGCTTAGATTATTAATGAACAACAATATTGAATAATTTAGCCCATGTTCCAAATAGAAAAAAATCTATTCCTACGGAATCTGAGTATCTGACTAGTTATAAAGTTGACATATATATCATTTCACATAACTAGAATAAATTTAAACCAAAAACTAAGAAACAAAAAGTCAAATATTTCCAGAATCCGGATTAAGTATGTTCTAGGCAATGGTGCTGCAATTTCTCCTTGAATTCATCAGGTCACTCTTTTATATGATGATGTTTTTCTCTGAAGGCTACAAGCAGGCTGCAGGTATAATATTTGTCAGGGTCATCCGTTTTTTTTTTAATCACCAGGGGTCATTCTTTCTCTGAAAAAGTAAATGTCTGTTTCCATCATTCCCTCTCTCCAGGTAATATTTATTATCCAGTAAAATCTATATAAATTATTGTAAGAGTTTAATGTGGCTGAGTTTGATCTCATGTTACTACTCTAAATTTAAAAGAAACATGATATAAACATAGGGGTTTTTATGTAAAACAAGGAGAGTAAATTTTAAAATTACAAATATATCATTCAGAATTTGTATTAAAAATTAGAATTGATATAAACTCAGACAACCCTCGAAGTCATTCTCAGAGTCAGTTTTCTCATAAATTAATATCACTAAGATGAACATATTTTATTAATTAATCTAGATTATTAATTAATTAAGATTTAATTTATACTATCATTTGGATGAAAAATTGTATTGAAAATATTAACTTATCGTGATTTATAGTGAAATAATAACTTACAAGTATCTATTATCAATAAATCTTGGGAGGGTAAAGGAGATAAATACCCATTTTCACACAAAATTGATGAAAATAACGATTTTGAGGAAAAATGGTTGAAAATAATGGATTAAATACGCATCTATCAAATGTGTATTCAGAATACAAATGATACGCATTTGACAATTGGGTATCATATATGGGATGCCCAATTGACAAATGCCTATCTATATTTTTTTTTAATTATTTTTTGAGATACATTTTTATGAGTCGGGTATCTTATATAAAATGGGATACCTAGTTGGCAAATGCGTCCATGCGGTAAAAATCACCTATCCATCCAAAAATTGATAATTTTGTTAAATTTACTTAAAAATTTGTTATTTTTAACATTTTTCCATCGCAAAATGAGCGATAATTGAACTGATAACAAAAGATAAACATTAACCATTTGAATTTTCTCATTGCACTCGTAAATTATTAATTTATCGAGTTTTTACTGTATACTAGATTAAAATCCGTGCGATGCACAGATTTTTTTTAATACTATATGAATTTGAATTAATTTTTTTAAAACATGAATTTTGGAGGCTTAAATTTTTAAATGAGTTGATTTGATAATAATTATATAAATGTTATCTGATATTTTTAGAAAATGAGGAATTTTAGATAGAAAATATAGAAAAGGTGATAGGTTTTAGTTGAAAAGGTAATCGGTTAATTATTAGAAATTATAAAATTATTATTTTATTTTATCAAATAGAATGCCCATGATATAATTGGAAAAAGAGAGATTTTAGTTAGAAAAAATTAAAAAGGTAAATATTTTTGGTGAAAAAAGTAATTGATTAATTTATAGTAATTATAATTTAATTATGTTATTTTACTAAATAAAATTGCTCGTAATGTTTTTAGAAAAGGAGAAATTAATGTTGTTTCTAGAAAAGCAGAATTTTATTTAAAAAATATAGAAAAGATGATAAATTTTAGCTGAAAAGGTAATTGGTTAATTATTAGAATTGTAATATTATTATTTTATTTTATTAAATAGAATTGCCCTTGATATAATTTGAAAACGAGATATTTTAGTTATAGAAAATAAAAAAGGTAAAGTGATAATTAAAAAGGTGACATGTTTTAGGTGAAAAAAGTAATTGATTAGTTTATAGTAATTATAATTTAATTATGTTATTTTACTAAATGAAATTGCTCGTAGTGATTTTAGAAAATGAGAAATTAATGTTGCACGTGATATTTATAGAAAAAGAGAATTTAATTATAAAAAATGAGAAGTTTTAGCTGAAAAAGTAATCGGTTAATTATTACTATTTTAATATTATTATTAGTTTTATTAAATAAAACCGTCCGTGGTATAATTCGTAAAAGAGATATTTTAGTTATAGAAAAGAGAAATGGTAACATAGTTAATATAGTTTGGCTTAAAAAGGTAACTACTCGTGATATAATTGAAAAATGAGAGATTTTAGTTAAATAAAAGAGAAAAGGTAACGTGTTTTGACTCAAAAAGGTAATTGATTAGTTAATAGTAATTATAATATAATTATGTTATTTTATTAAACAAAATTGTTCGTAGTGTTTTTAAAAAAGGAAAAATTTTATTGTCTATTCATGAGAACAGGCGATTGCAATTAACTGTTTGTTCGAATCGATCATTGGTGTAGATGCCGTATGACTTTTTATTATTGAATTAACTCCTTTGTTTTTTCAAAAAAAAAAAAACAAAAATTTTAGTTAGATAATATATAACCTAAAAAAGAAATTATTTAGTTATTGAAAAATGGAAAAGGTAATATGTTAACCTGAAAAGGAAATTGATTAGTAAGGAAGAAATTTTAGTTTGATAAAATATAAAAGATATTATATTTTACCTAAAAAGGAAATTATTTAGTTATTGAAAAATAGAAAAGATAGTATGTTTAACGTGAAAAAGGAAATTGATTAGTTAATAGGATGGATTTTTATAAAATATAAAAGATATTATATTTTACCTGAAATAGGAAATTTTTCAGTTATTGAAAAATAGAAAAGATAGTATGTTTAACGTGAAAAAGGAAATTGATTAGTTAATAGGTGGATTTTATCTGTAATTATATAAAGGTAAATAAGTAAAATCAACATGTACGCACCGACCAACCAACCGACCGACCAAACTTTTAATGTTTCGACTTTTATATAATAGTACTAGCTTAAAACCCGTGCGATGCACGGATTTTTTTAATATTATATAAATATTTTTTATTAGTTTAAATTAATTTTTTTTAAACATGAATTCTGGAGATTTAAATTTTTATATGAAATGATTTGATAATAATTATATAAATGTTATCTGTGATATTTTAGAAAAAGAGGGATTTTAGTTAGAAAATATAGAAAAGATGATAGGTTTTGGTTGAAAAAGGTAATCGGTTAGTTATTAGTATTATAATATTATTATTTTATTTTTATTAAATAGAAACTCCCGTAATATAATTGGAAAAATAGAGATTTTAGTAAAAGAAAAGAAAAAAGGTAACGTGTATTGGCTGAAAAAGGTAACCGTCCATGATATAATTGGAAAAAGAGAGATTTTAGTTAGAGAAAATAGAAAAGGTAACGTGTTTTGGCTGAAAATGGTAATTGATTAGTTAATATTAATTATAATGTAATTATGTTATTTTATTAAACAAAATTGTTTGTAGTGTTTTTAAAAAAGGAGAAATTTTAGTTAGATAAAATGTAAAAGATATTGTATTTTCAGGTTATTGAAAAATAGAAAAGGTAATATGTTTAACCTGAAAAAGGAAATTGATTAATAATGGAGAAATTTTAGTTAGATAAAATATAAAAGACATTATATTTTACATGAAAAGGATATTATTTAGTTACTGAAAAATAGAAAATATAATATGTTTAACCTGAAAAAGGAAATTTATTAGTTAGTAGGATAGATTTTATTTGAATAAGGGTAAATAAGTAAAATCAACAGGTACCATACCGACCGACCGACCGATCGACCAACCAACCAACCAACCAAACTTTTAATGTTTCGGCTTTTATATAATAGTATAGATATATAGATAAGCACTAGTGACCTTTCCTAATCTACCAAATAAAACTTGTTAAAATACAACATGCTCAAATTAAATTCTTCTTCAAACAATTAATTATTAGCCAAAAAATTCAATCGAACTTTCCATTTTTAGCTAATAGCTCGGTTTAAAAGTGACTTCCAAACAAATGATTTTAGCAAAATTCGTAACTTATAAATACTTGCTTAATCTTTGCATTTCTATAGTTTGTCATTTATTTGTTTTCCTTTTTAACAAAAGAACATTATTTTTTTTCAAAAGAAAAAAGAACATTAGTTATTTGTTTTTTTAACAAATGATTTTAGCAAAATTCGTAACTTATAAATACTTGCTTAATCTTTGCATTTCTATAGTTTGTCATTTATTTGTTTTCCTTTTTAACAAAAGAACATTAGTTTTTTTTCAAAAAAAAAAGATCATTAGTTATTTGTTTCATTTAAAAATCTACATTAGTACATTAGTACTGTGTTATAACTTAGAGCATGTCTAAGAGATTCTTGGTTCATTCTTTATAAATAATATTAATTATTAATTTTTAGTAATTTAATAGATGTTCATCTTTAACAATACTGTTTATATTAATTCTTCAATCATTTTTTTATTGTTAAAAATAATTGAATTAAAAAAAAAGTACAAAATAAGGGAAAAAGAAAAAGAGGATTATAAATATATAATATAATAATAGTTAAAAGTAGAAATATACTCTTAAAATTGAGAAAAAAAAAGAAATTCTTAATATTTTTAAATGTTACTAAAAATTTCTTGAAATAACATTTTTGTTCTCTCGACTCAATTTTTGAGTTACCTAGATGCTCTTGTACTTGCTATACGTGCTTTTGGGCATATGGGCGATAAACTACGTCGATTTTTAAAGGTATTTATTTATGTATGTAGCATTTTTTTGGTTTGTTATTATTGTTTTGGTCATAGTTTACTGGCCTTTATCTTCTCTCTCCTTTTTCCAATCGAGTTTGTGCTGTATAGTACTCCCTCGGTTCCTAAAAACTTTTACTATTTGAGTTGGACACGTTTGTCAACACATACTTTTAATCGTTAATATCTTTAATTTCGTATTAATATTTGTTACAGATATAGTCGGTGAAGTGGCAACAGTCAACAAGTCAAACATAGAGAATGGCGCCAAAATAGATGGTCAGCTGGACAAATTCTGTTACTTAGCTAGATAGGCTATTGAGTTAAAAATGTGTGTATAATTCTGTTACTTAGCTAGATAGGCTATTGAGTTAAAAATGTGTGTATAGGGGCGGATGCAGGGTGGTCAGGTGGGGTCATTGGACCCCACTAGACAATTTACTTTCTACTATATATCGATGTATCTTTAGTGTTTGTAGAAATAAAGGGGCCAGGTCATATATAAAATTCTAAAATTCTGATAGATATATAGGAATTGAGTGACTCTATCTCCTTTACACGCACTAGTCGATCCTTGTATAGGGCCATTGGTTGAACTGTTGAAGTAGTCTTGCTATAAAATTTGGTGAAGCTGAGTTACATTTCATATACAAATATAATTCATTATAATCTTTATGTTCGGGAGAAAAAACTGGCCCTCACTTGTGTGGGAGGCTGGCTCCGCCACTGTGTGTGTATATATTTTCATTTTCTCTTCTGTAACAAGCTATGATCTCTAATAAGACATTGTCTTTGTTCTTCATTTCTTCTTCATCATGTAATCTTCTCTGCAACTTAGATACTTGATTGAGCACTTTAGCTCTTCTGATAATCCAGGCCTATCTCTGGTTACAGAGACTCTTAATAATCAGAATTATCACCATTGGAGTCGATCAATTCAGATCGCTTTGTTTGCAAAGCTCAAGTTAGGGTTTATCGATGGAACGCAACTCAGACCTGCAAGTAATTCACCTAATCTCGCCCTCTGGCAACGAAGCAATGATATGGTAATCTTTTGGCTTCTCAATTCTGTTAGTCCTGAAATTCGTAAAAGTATTGTCTATCTCTCTACTGTAAAACAAATTTGGGAAGATCTTGCTGCTAGATACTCACAAAGTAATGTTCCTCGATTGTTTCATATTCGTAAAGAATTAGCTTCTCTTACTCAAGGCACAAAGTCTGTTACCACATATTTTACACAGTTTCATTCTTTGATTGATGAACTGGACAATCTCTCACCAATTCCGCGATGTATCTACACTACTAGTGGTAGTACCTGTGGTAATGGTGCTAAATTAGACAAATATGAGCAGAATATCAAGTTGAGTCAATTTCTGATGGGCCTAAATGAACAATTTACAAGTGTTAGGGGTCAAATCTTGCTTATGCAACCTCTACCTGGTATCAATCAGGCTTACTCTATGTTACTCCAAGAAGAAAATCAAAGATATTTTTCTAGTCAAGCATCTATGTTATCTGAAAATGCTGCTATGAATGTCAAGTTTCAGTCACAATCTCTGGCAAATAAGAATAAGCAAACTCACAGAAAGTATGTTGATTCTTCTATTAATTGTGATTACTGTAATTTGACTGGTCATCTTAAGGAAAAGTGTTTTTCACTTCATGGATACCCTGAGTGGCATCGATTGTATGGTCAGCCTAAGCCTAAACCAAAGGCTAATTCCTACAAACGAACTGCTAATGCTGTAATGGAGTCTACAGACTCATCTGCTATTACAACAAGTCAAAATGCATCACCTATATCTGATTCTCAGTACCAACAGTTGGTTCAAATGCTGCAAAAACAACTTCAATTCAATACAAAGGCATCAAATGTCAATACTAATGCTGCCTGGATTGTCAATCCTTCTGCAACTACTTCTGATGCTCAATGTGCAGGTAATTTCTTGTCACAGATTTGCTCTAATGCTGTCCATCTTAATTCAGCTCTGCACACATGGATAATTGATTCTGGTGCTACTCACCATATAACTCCATATTTTAAGTTATTAAATAATGTGACAAGTCTTCCGTCTGATCTGTTTTTACCTAATGGCAACAAAACTTCAATAACTCATATGGGAGATATTGTGCTTACTCCTACTATTACACTGAAACAAGTTCTATATGCGCCTAATTTTCAGTGTAATTTGCTTTCTGTCCCTAAATTAACTTTAGATAGCTGTTGCCACATATCTTTCTCTTCCTCCAAATGTTTGTTACAGGATCCTGCTGTGAAGAAGGAGGCAGAGATTGGTGAACTTCACTGAGGCCTATACAAACTTTATTCTTCAAACTCCTCTCTTCATTTTGCTTCCAGTGCTCAATCCAAGTTCAAATCTAATAATGATACTTGGCATCATAGATTAGGACATCCTTCATTTACTATCTTCAAAAAGATTACAAACTTAGCTATTGACAGTTCTTTTGTAGACAATGCTTGTAATGATTGTGATATTTGTCAATATTTTAAACAATCCAGACTTCCTTTTCCTGTCTCTAAATCTCACAGTGCTAATTGTTTTGATTTAATACATTGTGATGTGTGGGGACCTTATAGACATTATACTCATGGTAAATGTAACAATTTTCTCACTATTGTGGATGATCATTCCAAATGTACATGGTTGTTTCTTTTCTCAGACAAGTCTCAAGTTTCTATTCTAATCAAAAACTTCTTTATCTATGTTTCTAATCAATTTCATAAGACTGTCAAAATCATTCGAACAGATAATGGTACAGAGTTTGTAAACTCTACCCTATCTTCTCTGTTTCATGGTTTGGGAATTATTCACCAAACAAGCTGTCCTCACACACCTCAACAGAATGGCACTGTTGAGAGAAAACATCAGCACCTTTTAAATGTAGCAAGAGCTCTCAGATTTCAATCTCATCTTCCAATATCTTTCTGGGGAGATTGTGTTCTTACTGCAGCACATCTATTAAATCTCTTACCATCCAAACAACTAGACTACAAATCTCCATATAAGATTTTAAAGCCTCCTAAAAATCATAATCTCATAACGTTTGGTTGTCTTTGCTATATTTCTAATATGCATACTAATGGTGATAAGTTTGCTTCTAAAGCACTCAAATGTGTCTTTATAGGGTATCCTTTTAATCAAAAAGGATATTGAATCAGGAAAATGTTATGTTACTAGAAATGTTGTTTTTAGAGAGAATATTTTTCCTTTTAGCTCCATTTCTAGTTCTCTATCTTCACCATCTGAACACAGTCATTTCCCTATATCACCATGTCATGACTCTGACACTGATCTCAGTCATATAATTGTCACTACTGATATTAATAATCACACTGATCATACTGACCATACTGAGCATATTGTTCATAATGATCATGTACCTGATTCTACTGATTCTCAGAATTCATCTCATCATGATCAGTCTCTGGCTATTACTAGACCTCACAGACAAACACTTCTTCCTGCCAAATATCAAGATTACACAGATCTTCCTTCACATCTTGTCTCTAATACATCATCTCTTCATCTATCTAATGCCTGTCAGTATCCTATACAAGACTTTATGTCATATACCTGTTTCAAACCTACATATCAAACCTACTTGACTGCTACAGCTCAGCACTCTATCCCTTATACCTATAAACAAGCAGCCACAGATCACAATTGGCTTTCAGCCATGAAAGTTGAACTTAATGCTCTTGAAAACAATCGCACTTGGGAAATTGTTCCTAAACCTTCAGATACTCATATTGTTGACTGCAAGTGGCTTTTCAAGATTAAATATAATCCTGATGGTAGCATTGAAAGATACAAAGCCAGATAAGTAGCTAAAGGATTCACTCAGACTTTTGGTCTTGATTATTTTGAAACATTTGCACCAGTGGCCAAAATGACCACTGTGAGACTGTTAATTGTTGTAGTTGCTTCTCAGAATTGGCCTATTTCTCAACTTGATGTTCAAAATGCCTTCCTACGTGGTGATCTTCATGAAAATGTCTACATGAAACTACCCCTGGATATCTTCACTTATCATCTTTTCCTGATCTGACTCTGATCTCTGATCCTTCAGCATTTGTTTGCAAACTAAAGAAGTCCTTGTATGGCCTCAAACAGGCTCCTAGATGTTGGTTTCAGAAATTCTGCACTACTCTTAAAGACCATAAAATTCTGCAATCCCACCATGACAATAGTCTCTTCACTAAAACTGTTGATAATCAATTTGTAGCTGTTTTGGTCTATGTTGATGACATTCTTATAACTTGCTCCTCCACTGCTCTTATTCAAGATACTATTGCTTTCTTAAGCACTAGGTTTAAGGTTAAGGATTTAGGACCACTTAAGTATTTTTTAGGCAATGAGGTTGCTAGGTCAGATAAAGGTATATATCTTCATCAAAGGAAATATACCTTAGATATTTTGAAGGATATTGGATTCACAGCTGCCAAACCTTCTAAGGTACCTATGGATCAAAACCATAATCTACATGATAACACTAGTCCTACTCTTTCTTCATCAGATACTGCTCAATACAGAAGATTGATTGGTAGACTACTTTACCTAACTGTCACCAGACCAGATATTTCTTATCCTATTCAGGTGCTATCATAGTTTATTTCTGCACCTAGGATGGATCATTTACAGGCAGCCTACAAAGTTGTCAAATATCTCAAAGGCACACCTGGACAAGGTTTACTTATGGCTGCTAATTCTCCTTTGTCTCTAACTGCTTACTATGATTCTGATTGGGGGGTGATAAGGCCACTAGACAATTATTGACTGGTTATTGTGTTAAGCTTGGTACCTCCTTAATTTCTTGGAAATGCAAAAAGCAACATACAGTTTCTAAATCTTCTGCTGAGGCAGAATATAGAAGCATGGCTGATACATGTTGTGAATTGACTTGGTTGCTTAGGTTATTTCGAACGTTTGGCATTACAAATCTCACTCCTATTACTCTCTACTGTGACAGTAAATCTGCACTGCATATTGCTTCAAATTCTGTTTTTCATGAGCGTACAAAACACATCGACATTGATTGTCATATTGTAAGAGAAAAACTTCAAACAGGCATGATATCTACTGCACATATTTCTTCCAACTCTCAGCCAGCTGATATGTTTACTAAAGCTCTACCTTCTACTCAAATTTCTCTATTTTGTGGCAAGTTGGGTGTTTGTAATCTTTTCCAAACTCCCAACTTGAGGGGGCTGTTACAGATATAGTCGGTGAAGTGGCAACAGTCAACAAGTCAAACACAGAGAATGGCGCCAAAATAGATGGACTGGACAAATTCTGTTACTTAGCTAGATAGGCTATTAACAAACTATGATCTCTAATAATACATTGTCTTTGTTCTTCATTTCTTCTTCATCATGTAATCTTCTATGCAACTTAGATACTTGATTAAGCACTCTGACAATATTAAATATAAAAACTAAACTGTATTAAAGTACTAACAAATATGAATCCAACAAGATCACTCATGACTATATTTGATCTTATAAATTAAGTGTAAATTAATAATTTATCTCATGTAATGAACAGAACCGACATTTTGAATGGGAGTAGTATTATGAAACAGAGGGAGTATCCTTTAAGTCTCGTTTTTGGGTCTGCTTAAATTTATGCTCCGAATGGCTTATCTCACTCTCAGTTTATAACCAGGAGCCTGTTATGACAAAAACTTGGGCCGGTTGGGTAGATTACTACTTGTAAAGACATGGTTTTAAAACGGAGGAACTGAATTATTTGCAAAAGAAATTTAGCTAAACTGGTTTTAGTTCTTAAGTTCATTGTTTCTTTGATATTGCTGCTAAGTAAATATTTGGTAAATTTTAAAATTAAAAATACTATTTTTGAAAAATAATTTTGGCTACTTAATAGAAAACATCAAAAACATTACTTCAACGCTTTTCAACAGAAATTCCTGCACTCATACACGGTCCACACCTACATTAGTACGGATCCAGAATTTTATTTAGAAAGGTATCGAATAATTTTAAAAAAATATATTTTTATATTTTTAATATTTTGCATTAGCATTTTCATATATTTTTTTAAAAAATTATAATAAAAAATGTTTAGTTTTATTTAAAAAAATTCATGTTTCTTATTAGATCCACCAATTTATATTTAGGTTATCAATTTCAATATATTTTGCACATGAATTTCCAAGTTATCCTCATCGATTATAATTTTTATGTTGAGAGATCATTTGATTATGTTTTTTTTTTTTTTTTTGACAGCCACTTGATTATGTTGGACTTGGAAATATTGATAGAAGCAGAATTCTACAAAATTATTCAGGTTATAATAAAAAAATTCTCAATACCAACGAAAATTATCCATCAATAAAAATAACAAGTACCAGAGGCCATCAGTTCACTACTTCATTTCCATTCTCCTAACCATTGATTTTTTTTTTTTTTTTTTAATTTGCGGTTGGTGTCTAAAAACCAAACAATTTCAGCAGTGACATTAAATTTGCATAATCTAAGCACAAAATAAAAAAAAAACTCGTACTAACAATTAACAAAGAATACACAAACATTAAAGTTTAAAGAATAGACAACAAGACCAAACTGGAAGTAAAGACAACTAAAAACAATAGTACACGCTCACGGTACCGTCGAAACTCCGGTGCGCCGGACTTTAACTTAATTCCCTTCTTCTTCGCTTTCTGACCACTATCATTCACATCTACAAGAGCCCACACCACCATCTTATGTCTCTTAGTCTTAAACCCCATAATCTTGAACCTCACCGCAGTTTCCAAATCCACCCGAAATTTCGAAACCGAATCCGAAACCGAAACTCCTGCAAAACTCATGTTATATAACTCAACGAGATTTTTCCTATGAGTATTTTTATGATGCCCCTGATAAAAACTCTTGACAGTAAAATTACCAATGGGTTGACTCTTGTTGGTACCGTAATAAAAAGTAAGGTTGAGGGTATCGTAGTAAATACCCTTGTCTTTGTTTTTGTTATCTAGTTTGAGATCAAAGTAGATAGTGTGGTTTGAAGTTGTATTAGCGGTTTTGTTGAGGGCAGGAACGTCAAAGCGTTGGATGGAACATGTAGGGTTTGAGGTACGTAGACTTAACCATAAGAAGAGAGCGGTGAGGCCTGAGGTGAAGATGAAAGTACAACAGAAGTTGCAGCAACTCCGATCTGCTACTCTCGACATAAATGGGTGGGTTTTGAATATATTCAGATGAAATGTTAAATTTGTGATAAAATTACTTAATCAAAGAGGAGATGACGAGGGGGGAGGGAAAGAGTTGCTGAATTTATGGGGGTGGCTTTGAAATTGTTTGGAGAAGACTCATGGTTGACTTGATTAGTGCTTCCTAAGTTTGTACGCGTAATGATAATGATAATAAATTTTTTTTTTTTTGGCGGAATAATGATAATAATTTTTTTTTTTTTGACTAATAATAATGATAATAATTAATATAGCACAAATGCTATGAAATGGTCCTTTCCTTTCTAGACTGTCACTCCATTTTTACATGGGCTTCTTTATATGCATTTCAAAGGCCCAAGATCAAATGCCATTAAGTGATGCAAGATCATCCAAAACTAGGAACCAAACTAATACCCATACGGTAAGAAATTAGGATTTGCACGCTAACTAATTAAAATTAGAGCGCAATGATTTATTTTTCGTTGGTTATAAATGCATTCCAATTAATTCTTAAGATATTTTGATTGTCATTTGAACACGTCTGTAGTAAAAATTTACAAAAGAGGTAGCAGATAGAGAAAAGAAATCATATATGTACATGCAGTTTTTTTTACTCTATGAGAAACCTGGGGAGTCCAACCTTGGTTCCCGTAGATTTGACATCCTCTTGAATTTGTTTTCTGTACTCACCAAAGCTAAAATTTCTGTACAAAGAAGGTTTACAATAACTTTGGATCACCGTCTCATGACTAGGGCATAGAAAGTATGCTATTGACTGCCTTTCCGTTACAGGATTTGTCACCACTCTGTGTTTGATGCTTTTGTAAACACCATTGCTCCATGCCTATAATGTATGTGATTGAATTCAGTGATAAAATTGAATTGTCACCGTGTTCTCATACCCATAATAACATCCATTAATTGAGCATAAAAAATATTAATTGTTTTTTACTAAAATCAAAAAGCAGCTTTTCTTAAAGGTATTGAGGAACTACTTTCTCTAAAAGTAATTCAAAAAAGTTATTTAAAAAAAATTTACCTAATTTTTAGGAAAAAGCTATTAATGTTGGCGTTTGAAACAACAATATCCAACAACTCTAAATTCATAGAGTACATGCTATATTATTCTAACCATCATTTCAGTTTTTTAATCTTTGACGGTTAGGGATAGTTAATTTGATTCATAAAATATTATTTTGAATGGTAGCAGGTTAAAATTTGAGTTAAATGCACTTTGCATCCCCAGCTTTACTTCAATTTCAATTATGTATATGTAGTTTAATAAATTGCACTTTGCATCCCCCAACTTTAAATTATAGGTCAAATCACAATCTCTTATACGTTTTTTTTATCAAAAATAATATTTCTTTTAACGATTGTATTGATAAATGCGATATAAAATTGTGTAGTGATTATATAATTTATATTTTAATATGGTACAAATATATTTTAATGATTTTATACGTATCATATATCATAATAGTCAGAACTTTATTTAATGGAAACATATTAGTTTAATTTTTTACAAATATAATATAATTGATTAATGGTCAAAAAATAATATTAAATTATAATTTAAAGAATTTTAATGTGTAAAATTAGTCACATGTTTAAATCTATAATTTATATCATCATTGCAATCATTTTTTATCGCATTTGTTAATGTATTCGTTAAAAATAATATTTTTTTTTGATAGAAAATGTATAAGGGGTTGTGATTTGACTTATGATTTAAAGTTTAGGGATGCAAAGTGCAATTTATGAAACTACATATACATAATTGAAATTGGACTAAAGCTGGGGATGCAAAATGCAATTAACTCTTAAAATTTCATTTATGCTATTAGGAATATATAACTTGCTTAATTCAAAATATTAAAAATTATTAGTAAAATTTATTTATTTATTTATTATATTAAAAATTGTATAAACTTTTATATTATTATTCGTATAAATTACTAGAATTAAATAATATTATTAAGATTGATCCTCCCTAAGGTTTCAAATATACATGCCAGCCTGAATTTGAATATTAAAAGCACTCACCATTGAATTTTGTTTAGAGTAAATTGTAATTTGCATCAATCATCTTTACGCTAAATGCAATCTTGTATATGTATTTTAATAAATTGCACTTTGCATCCCTTAATTTTTATATAACAAATCAAATTACAACATTTCATAATATTTTTGTAATAAAATATTATTTTTAATAGATAAATGGAAAAATGTGGTATAAAACTATTACAAAGACTCTATATATACCTTTATTTACACATGTTACTAATTTAATATCAAAAAATTTATATTCTGTAATTTCATATTATATATTGACCATTAATTAATAAAAATATATCTTTAAAAAATTTAAAAATTGAAGTTTGGATTTGTACATTTGGTGAGGGCTGTAATATAAGACAAATTTAAAGTATATAATTTATGAAATAATTTGCAGCATTTTCATCCTTAAATCTTATTTATTTAATCTTGTATTTTGATAATTAACATGTAAGGAATTGTATTTTGATTTATTTTTCAAAATTAAAGGATGCAAAATGCAATTTATGATACTAAGTGTACACAATTTCATTTAGTCAAAAGCTGAGGATGAAAACTACAAATTATTCTTTTGTTTATTATAAATTACTAGCTTATTGCCCGTGCAAAGCATGGGTTACTTTTAAATATTTTTAAAATTATATGATTAAATAAAATAGAGTATAATAATTTATTATAGATATAATTTAACTTTGTAATATTAATTAATAAAATTATTAGTAATAATAATAATAATAGTTATATAATGAATTATATGTATTGTTTAGAATATTCCTTATTATTAATATCATCTATTTACTAAATATCTAACTGTTTGACCAAACAACCAAATTATACCCTAATTTGCTTATTATATATTACTAGCTTATAGTCCGTGCAAAGCAAGGGTTACTTTTAATTTTTTATAATTTGTTTATAGTGTAATATAATATTATAAATATTAATTTTAATATGTTATTGGAAGAATTCGAACCTTACATCTATGTATATAATAATTTTTAGTATTAAATATAAATTAATATGTTGTTGACGGGAATCGAACCTTGGACCTCTGTATATAACAATTTTTAGTATTGTTATATCTAACGGTTATTATTTATTTGAGTTGATGATCTAACGGTGGTGAGTGAGGGATAACAAAAAATGATGAATAAACAAAAAATGGGTTAACCAAATTACAAATTATACCCTTATTATAAATAGAAGACAAACAATCCGGGATTGTATTTTCCATAAAACTTTCTTTCTTTTGTGCACAACAATATCAACAACATTAATTTTATATTCTCCTTAATTATAATCTTGTTCTTATTTATCTGCATGCATCTGTAATTTTTAGATATTCTTTATAAAAATTTGTTGTCAAATTTATCTAATTAACACAAGTAAAAATATGGGTTATTATAAATGAAATTTTGCAAACCTGTAGATGCAAAAAGATTAGTTAATACCTCAAACAAATCTCCGACGTTGATAATTAAAGCATCTTGATTAGGGTTGACATTGATCCATCCTCCATTCTTAAGCAACTGCAGCCCTCCTAGCTGATCTTGGTACAGTACAGTTAAAAAGTCACTGTCCGTATGAGGTACTAGTCCGTAGGCTTCTGGGAAATTTGGACATGGCGGATATCTATTCAACCGAACATAACTTGAATTTTCCCAGCAATTTTCTGCGAATAAGGTGGACTTGCAGCCAAGGACGTTCTCTGATAATATTTCTGATATTCTTTGTGCAATCTTACTCACTTGTTCCGTAAACTCCTTGAGTCCCCTCGAGCTGAAAATGTAATTCGAGATCAAGGTAATTATCTTCAAAATAACCAGCTAGGGGAGCCAGACAAGTAGTAGTTACCGATTTACCGGCCCCTAGGTCACTCACTAGCTGTACAATGTAGTAGTTATTAAATTGTGAATCGGGACTACGATCACGAGTTTGTTTAAGCCGTAAGAAATCAAAAACTGCTCTGTATAAACGAGACCGACTAAAACAAAATCATTGTACGGTTTACTATTCGTGTTTTAACTTTCAAGTTTGAAAAAGTTTGTCTAGTTTGGTTCATTTTTTTTTGGTCATATTGTCTAGCTAGTTTGGTTTTAATTAACTTTAGTACAATGTAAATCTACTTGCGATTAGGGTGACAATTATATGATGAAATCATCAGTTCATCTCACTATATATAAAGTTTGGTTACCATTTGATCGTCCCTTATAAACTCAGAGCAAACTGAATAAAGATCACTCATTATTGGAGTAACAAACAGTCAGCAAATTAAGTTAGTCAAGTTAATAGTTGTTTTATCGCTTTCCTCATTTCTTCGTTTATGTAATAGATATAGGAATGCGTGTGTGTGCATGTATAAGAAGCTAGGGATAGGTGGTGTATGTAAGCTTTTCTGCGACCTACTCATGAACTCAAGTACAGTGATTACCTCCATTCCTACTATTACATGCATAATGCCTCGATCTATAAAAAATTTTATAACCCACAATTAATAGAATAGACAAATCAACGAAACAACTG
Source organism: Saposhnikovia divaricata (assembly GCA_036435485.1). Taxonomy (NCBI): domain Eukaryota; kingdom Viridiplantae; phylum Streptophyta; class Magnoliopsida; order Apiales; family Apiaceae; genus Saposhnikovia; species Saposhnikovia divaricata. The sequence continues at coordinate 55,340,524 of CM071597.1, read as the reverse complement.
CGAGAATGAGGAAAAAAAAAAGGGAGATAAATTTTGGGGTTCGGAAGATATTTGAACAAGTACTCTAGTTTGTTTGCCTGATATACCAATTTATGGTATAACTTACTCTTCAGTAACTTTGTTGAGTAAACAAAATTATATGCATCAATTTTCGGACTAGTTGTGCACACATATGGTACATCTACGGATTGTCCTGATTCAGGGTTTTCACAATGCTTTAATCATTTTACCATTAATAATCACCTATACGATTCACGTCGAATTGCAATTCTGTATCCCAAAATAATCAACAACTAAACTATGTATATATAAATTTTTAGATTCAAAATCAATGTTCTACCTTTTTAATCCCTTAAAATTCGGATTCCTAGAATAAACGAAGTTTCACCAATATTTTTCATCTATCTTATTAAGTTCCATCGATCACGCTTTTGTTCTGCAACATGACTCGTCTAGAAATCTGCTATTATTCATGTGATAATTAGGTTATCTAGATAGCATGCTGCATATATGTCTCTCTTCTAACTGAACTAATTATAAAGCAACTTAAAATATAAAAACCTTCTAGCCGTTTTAAGTGCCTCGCAAGTCTAGGAATTTTAAGAATTTCCAAGAGCTTAAACGTCCGAGATTAGAGTAGACTACATATTATATACCTTAAAGAAGGGACGTCGTCTAGAGTCAACTGGAAAGCTTCTGACCAGGAAAACTCTTGTAGAGACATGGCAGTTGGATTTCCCCAACGATAGTCGCTGCGAGATGAGCTCGAAATCTTTTCTTCATATGGTTTATCGAAAAGTTTCCTTTGTTCACTTTGCATTCTTATCAAAACATCCCTAGAGATTCCATGATTAATAATTTGAAAAAATCCCCACTCTTTTGCTGCATCAGCAATTCTTTTTTTACATTCAACATTTCTGTAGTCCTTATGGCATAAATGGCTGACATCAATTAAGGGCAGTTTGCGATCTTCGCAACAAGTGGTAATTGAAGACTCTTTAGATAATTTATCTGTATCGTTTTTTTCGACGATTCTGGCTGGCAATTTGTTGCAGATGGATTCAAGCGGGGGTACTGATGTCATTTTAGTGTTTGGGGACATTTGAAAATTGAAAATAAAAGCTCTTGGTGTGGAAGTAGGTGGCTATAGTGTATAAACCAGGGCTTTAGAACTACTCCTACTTGTGGAATAAGGATTGGAACAAGTAAATAAGGAAATTAATCCTGAAGGATCTTTCTTTCTATGTTTGCTCTTATATAAGCGGAAGCTACTGTACCTACATAACCACCGAAAGCCATCTAGATATATTGATTGATTTACGGAAATACACGATGTCAATTAATAGGTCCCGCCGTCTTATTTTTAAAAAATAAAATAATTAAAATTTTCAGATATTACATCCTTATATATAATAAATATATATATCACAGCTGTTAGCTGACTCAACAGCTATCATATCTGCAATAGTATTGATATATAAATTATGAAATATTTGTTATTTAATTGTAAAATATGTGTCATTTTAGCCAATTTTTACAATCAGTAAAACGACATAAATTCGATGACATTTGATCGGTTATATCAATTTTTCGTCAAGCAACATACCTTGGATTTGATCGTTAAAGTGCATAATGCTTTCAAACTTTAAGGTGTTAGAAAAGTATTAACAGAATCTTATTTTATAACAAATATTATTCTAACATTTTCGTTTAACTATAAGATTCGAAAACAATAATACATAGTTAACATGTTTCTAATAATAATAAATATTCTATATTATAATCACTCTTCTAAAGATCCATGGTTCAAATCCCGTCAACAATAAATTTACATTAAGATTTTATATTATTAGTTCTAAACAATACATATCATTTATTAAATAATTATGATTATTACTAATAATTTTATTAATTAATATTACAAAATTAAATTATATCTGTTGTGGAATAAAAACGAGGGTTTGTATGTATTAAATACAAGGGATGGTGAGCTTCGAGCTTTAATGGCTGTTCTTGCGTTCGAGACTGATCGGTCCTCACAAGATGCCTACGTATCTCTGTATTGCTAGAGAATCAAGCCAACGTAGTTCTGAGGTGAGGGGTCTGACCCTTTATATAGGCTGAGAAGCCTTAGAATTAAGGTAGGAGTTGGAGACTTAATAGATAAGTCACCTCCTTGAGGAAAGTTCTAGACTCCTTCCTTGTAGGAGTCTGTTGCCATATCGAATTGGATGCCTTGGAGGCTAAGTCTTGTAGAGATAATGTCCTTATCTGACACTTATTGCTGAGCTGTTTATTACCCCTAATATTAATTACGAAAATAATATTAAAGATAGGACTTTGGACCCTGTTGGTGGGCCCCACGTTCGGACCATACCGGGTCTAATTAATGCAACACTAAATGTGTCTTTAGGGCTTATTTTTAGCCCATATCATTTGCCCCCCAACTTCTAGGAAAACTGATCAGGTTTTCCTTGAAGTTTTAACGGTCCTTTCCAAGACTCGGGTCAGGGTTCATCTTTATACACTAGTGTTTCACGAGTATTGTCTTTATGTAAAGCGTGGAGCGACCGACGCGTTTACGACAATGTTAATTCGATGCTAATCGGCACTAATCAGCCTTAACGACATTTAAACAATGTTTAAACGACGTTGAACGGCATAAAACAGCACTAAACGGTACTAACTAGCCTTAAACGACACTTAAATAACATTTAAGTGACGCCAACCGGCATTAAACGACACTGAACGGTGCTTATCGGTACTAACGGTGCTAATCGGCACTTAATCGGTGCTTATCGGCACTAACGGTGCTAATCGACACTTAATCGGTGCTTATCGGCACTAACGAGCCTTGAACGACACTTAAACAATGTTAAGCGATTCTAAACGGCGCTAAACGGTGCTAAACGGCACTAGCGGGGGTCCGGGGGCGGCAGCCCCCGGGCGGGGTCCAAGGGGCGGCAGCCCCTGGCGGGGTCCAAGGGGCAGAGCCCCTGGCTGGGGTCGAGCTGGAAATTATCATTTCGACTCAAATTTCTGAATTTTAATCACAAAATTCGAGCTCAATTTCGAGCTCAAACTGCCTCCAGATCGCAGCCATTTTTCTTGTTTCCTAGGTCATTTTCGACCTGGAAATTTCGAGCTCAAATGGGGGCCAGGTCGTGGCTATTTTACAGGTCTTTCAGTTCATTTTCGACCTGGAAATTTCGAGCTCAAATAATGTATTTTCGAGCTCATTTTCGAGCTCAAATGGGGGCCAGGTCGTGGCTATTTTTCTTACTTTTTAGTTCAAATTCGACCTGAGATTTGCGATCTCAAGCCACGTTATAACGACCTCGATTTTAATGGAACGACCTCAAAGTGGTTCCAGGTCGTGGGGATTTTTCATACTTCCCAATTCAAATTCGACCTGAGATTTGCGATCTCAGGCCACGTTATAACGACCTCGATTTTTCAAGGTTACTTACGACCTCAGATTGATTTCTCCAAGTCGCCTTGTCGAGCTCGTAATTGTACTAAAAAACGAGATCGATTGTCACGACCTCGTGCTTCCTTTTGGTAACTCCAAGTCTTATTATGGACTTTAACGGGCCCTGTCTTTTAATTTTCATGGGCTCGAAATCCTATTGCAAAGCGAGGTCGTAGGTGCCGACCTCATACCACCTTGTTGGAATGTTGATTCAGTTACTCATTCTTGAGTTGTTCACGAATCTCTTGATCCAAGGTTGGATCTGATAGCTTTGTTGGCCTTCTAAGGCTTCAACTTAGTTCCTTAGCCCTTGATTTCTAACACAAGGCCTGCATTCTAAGGTTGATGTTGGTGTTCTGGATCACCAACACGAGGTTTCAGGTCAATAGGAGGTGTTTGTTATGCCTTAAATGGTTTCGTGAACCTTGACTTGTGACCTTCCGGGCCTTAACTCATTTGCTGAGACCTTGGTTTTAAGGTTATTATCAACCCTTGATTCCCTTGATTCTCATTCTAAGATGTAGGAATGATGAAGTCCCTTAGTTCTTGCCCCCCTTGCTTCATATAGTGGAGGTCTTGCTTCTCGGTTGATCGCTCAAGAAGTTCACTTGCCACTAAGCACTCAACTTTAAGTCTGGTGTGCCTTGGCTGGTTGCCAATCCTCTTGTAGAACCTTGACTAGGTTTTAAGTAGCCTAATGCCTCTTGTCAGGTTCGTTTGGATGCAGATAACCTTGTTGGCCATCAAGGCTTGAATTTTTAGATTTGAAGTTCAAGACCTCAAGTGTGGAACTGTAAAGGACCTCTTATCTCAACACTCTCATTAACAGTTTCTGTACCTTCAAGGCATTATCAAGGGGCCAACCAGTCTCAAGATGAGCTTTAGGGTCTATCCTTCAGCTTACATCAACTGGTGCTACCAATTTCAAATTGATGGTGGGGGTCTTCAGGACTTGGAAGTAGACGCTCCCAAAATGGGTCTCGACCCTTGAATTGTGATAAGGCATCGACCTTTGTATTCTCCTCCCTTGGGATATACCTGGAACTCATCTAACTGGGCTATCGCAGCTTTCACAATCCTCAAGTATTTGGCCATATTCTTTTCTCTAACCTCAAACTCTCCATTGACTTGTGAGACTACCAACTTTGAGTCTCCACAGACTTTCAGGTTCTTGACCCTCAGGGCTCTTGTCAGTCTAGGTCGGCTATCAGAGCTTCATACTCCGCCTCGTTGTAGGTTATTTGGAAGTCCAACTTCAAGGCATACTCGAGTGTGAACCCATCGGGGCTTTGCAGAACTTAACCTGCACCACTGGTTTTTGTTTTAGATGCCCCATGAAAATAGAGCTTTTTGTTTTTGATGCCCCATCAAAATAGAGCATCTAATATTCCTTCTTCTCTTCCAGGGGTTTCTCACCTTGCTGACCTTCCTGGTCTATTACCTCCTGCCCCCCGACTTCTTGGTTGTCAATGGTATATTCAACCACGAAGTCAGCTAGAGCCTGAGCTTTGATGGTTGTCCTAGGCTTGTACTTAACATCGAATTCTCCTAGTTTGATTGCCCACTTGATGATCCTTCCATTGGCTTTCGGGCTATGCAATATGTTTCTTCAGCGGGTGTTCCATCAGGACTTCAACGTTTGTCTTTATCCAGGGTCCTTCAAGGACTTAAACTCTTATCTGCTGTAACCTAACTCTACCATTCGGGGTATGCATTCGTTTGTTTTCATTCGTGTATTCTTTTATTTTCGGTACTTGGTCTTCTTTGACTCACACATCAGGTGCTTGGCACATAAATAAAATCACAATCAATGAATGGAAAACAAACTTGCATTAATAACTTGGAAATGGGTTCAACCCTTACATAGAGTACTACTGTCCTACTCGGAGCAACATGCTCTGCAATGGTTTTAATGAACCTTATTTCTACTTCTACTATATAAATATGAAGCTAAGTCATACTAGGATAACTTAAGCCCAATCGAGCCTTTGCAAGACTAGGTCTGCACCACTTAATTTTGTTTTTGATGCTCCATCAAAATAGAGCACCCGCCACTCCTTCTGGTCTCCTCATTCTTATTCTGCAGTTCACTTCCTGCTCGGGGTACTACCTCCTGCCCCCCAACTTCTTGGTTGCCAATGGTACACTCAACCACAAAGTCAGTTAACGCCTTAGCCTTAATGGCTGTCTGAGGCTTCTGTGTGATGTCCTCTGCTAACCTTTCTTTGTGTTCCTTACCACTGTGGACTTCCATGTCTTCAATCGGAAGGACCTGCCCCCCGACTCCATCAGGCCTTAACGAGGCTACATAACAGCTTCGTGCCATCTTCTGATCACCTTTATGTTCTCCAACACCATTCCTGGTAGGGAACTTGATCTTCACATGATAGGTTGAGGCAACAGCCTTGAATGCATGAAGTCTAGTCCTTCCAAGGATAGCATTGTACGTTGAAGACGCCTTGATTACCAGGAAGTTCAACATCCGAGTGGCCTCCTTGGGCTCTTGCCCGATAGTTACAGGTAGCTGAATAGTCCCTTCAACTTTGGATTTTACTCCATTAAATCCGTATATAGGCATGTTATTGGGGGTCAACTGAGAATCAGTGTATCCCATCTTCACAAACGCATCATGAAACAGAATGTCAACGGAAGCTCCATTGTCTATCAAGACTCGCTTCACCTCCGAGTTTCCAATCACAGGAGTTATGACCAATGGGTCGTCATGGGGGAACTTTACCCCTTCCAAGTCCGAGTCATCAAAACTAATCGGTACCTCAGTTTTTGCAAGCTTCGGGGCCTCTCCCACGATGTGCAACACTTCTCGGGCATAAGCCTTTCGAGAGTTCCTAGTTGTCCCGGCCGCAGTTGGGCCTCCTGAGATCATGTTGATTACTGGCCCTCGGGGTTGTGGGTTGCGATCTTGATCGTCATCCCTTCTATTATAGTCTCTTCTCTGATTAGCACGGTCTTCACCCTTAGTGAAGTGCCTCAGCTTCCCTCTACGGATCAAAAACTCAATCTCATCTTTGAGTTGCTTACAATCGTCAGTGTCATGCCCCACGTCTCTATGGAATCTGCAATACTGATTCTGGTTTCTCTTTGCGGGATCACCCCTGAGTGGCTTCGGCCATCTGAAATCCTTATCATTCTCAATGTCCAACAAGATTCGACTCCTAGGAGTATTCAACCTTGCATACTCAGTGAACCTTGACCCTTGGTTCTTCTTAGGGGCAGAGTCGGAGTCCTCGCTAGTTCGGGGATACTTGTCCCTAGCATCATACTCTTGATCATCATAGTCCTGGTCTTGCTTTCGCTTCTTGGAGTCATTGTTACCTCCTCCTCCACCTACGGTGGGTTCTTTCTTCAAGCTATCCTCAGCTTTAATATACTTATCAGCCCTTCGTTGGAGCTCAGCCATATTTTCTGGGGGATGCTTCGCTAATGACCTTTTAAAGAAGAGGTCAGTGGTTCCGTGCTCCAGGGCTACCATGGCCACCTTATTCTCCAAGTCAGTGATATTTAGAGTCTCCTTAGTGAATCGCTTAAGGTAATCCCTTAGATTTTCATTCTTTCCTTGTACCACATACATAAGAGACGCAGAGCTCTTCTCATGAACTCTTCCACTAATGAATTGGCTGATAAAAGCAGTGCTCAATTCCTTAAAAGATCCAATCGAATTTGTAGGCAAACGGCTGTACCACCTTTGAGCCATACCCGACAGGGTTTGAGGGAACGCCCTACACTTGAGAGCGTCACTAGCAGGCTGCAACAGCAGTGCGTTCGAGAATGTTCTCACATGGTTTGCGGGATCACCCGTTCCATCATAAGCCTTTATTGTAGGCATCTTAAACTTCCTAGAGATGTGAGCATTCATCACTTCCTCGGTGAACGGGGGTGTTGGATCATCAGGATCTCCGAGAGGCATCAGATCTTTGGGGTTTCCCTTGGGAATTTCCATCCTTGTGGTTGTTCTTCCGAATGAGGCATCAGCCCTTCTTTGTCTCCTTGAAGACCTCTCCAAATCAATGATGGGAATCGTTCCTGAGGTTGGAGGAGGTCGAGTTTGATTCTGTCTTGCTTGCTCCATTGCTATGTCATCCTTCAGCCTTTGGATCTCAGCCTCGTGAGCCTTAATCCTCTCCTCAGCCGTTGGTGGAGGTCCATCATGGATCCCTTGAGTCCTTCCTTGAGGCTCTCTTCTAGCACGTTGCCTCCTCGGGGCTTCATCACGATCATCATCCTCAGACGATGAATCATCAGTATAAGGGCCGGAGTAGTCATCATAATCTCGGTCCCGGATTTGTAAGGCAGGACCACTTGGTCCTGAACCTTGAGTCATCGAGGGGTAGTTGGGCAGACCGTGCCTGGGATTAGTGTACAAGGGGAGATCCGTAGTATGGATCTGTACCCCTGGTGGCGGGTTGTTCGGATCAACAATCTGGAGAGAGTTGGTCGCTTGTCCTGCCTGATTGGACAGAGGCAACGTACTCTCAGCATAGGGGATCACCCCTGGTTGCTGAGAAACTTGAGAGTGGATAATGACAGCTGATGTTGGGGGAGCCTGTTGAATGATCGTCCCTGATGCTGGGGGAGTCTGCTCGGTGAGAGGTGGGGCAGAGCTAATTGGCACAGCCTCAGTTACAACTGGTGTTGTTCTTCGTGTTTGAACCATGGTTGATGTTGTCTTCCCACAGACGGCGCCAAATGTTGTGGAATAAAAACGAGGGTTTGTATGTATTAAATACAAGGGATGGTGAGCTTCGAGCTTTAATGGCTGTTCTTGCGTTCGAGACTGATCGGTCCTCACAAGATGCCTACGTATCTCTGTATTGCTAGAGAATCAAGCCAACGTAGTTCTGAGGTGAGGGGTCTGACCCTTTATATAGGCTGAGAAGCCTTAGAATTAAGGTAGGAGTTGGAGACTTAATAGATAAGTCACCTCCTTGAGGAAAGTTCTAGACTCCTTCCTTGTAGGAGTCTGTTGCCATATCGAATTGGATGCCTTGGAGGCTAAGTCTTGTAGAGATAATGTCCTTATCTGACACTTATTGCTGAGCTGTTTATTACCCCTAATATTAATTACGAAAATAATATTAAAGATAGGACTTTGGACCCTGTTGGTGGGCCCCACGTTCGGACCATACCGGGTCTAATTAATGCAACACTAAATGTGTCTTTAGGGCTTATTTTTAGCCCATATCAATATCCATAATATATTATTATACTCTATTTTGTTTAATCATATTATTTTAAAATTATTTAAAAATAACTCGTGTTTTGCACGGATTATAAGTTAGTATTAATAATAAATATTTAAATTAAATATATGGGAATGAGAATATGATACTTTTTTGTTAGTTACTCGTCAAATATATACTTTTTTGTTAGTTACTCATCAAATATAAAAATGAGTAATGCTGGTTGCACATAATTTGTTACATAATTTTTGCACAGGATGAGTTGGATTCCATTAATGTAGATTTTTATTGATTGATATTAATGTGAATGTCCAATCAAATTGACACATTTATCATTTTGTGAAAATTTTTATGAAATTTATGTAATTCTAGCATTTTCCTATAAAAATATTGTAACAATGTAATAATGATTCTCTAAAAGTAAAGAAATTTGTATGGAGTATAGTATGTATGCATTAGAGCATCTCCAAGAGGCTCTCTATTCAAGCTCTTAACTCAAAAAATGAGGAGAGAGAATGAAAATGTTGCTCCAAGAGACTTTTAGTGACTCTTAAAAACATTAAGAGCCTCTTCTCTCTCCTCATTTCTAAGAGCCACTTGTAGCTCTTAACTTGTATTTTAATAATAAAATATACATGGCCACTAATTCTTGCACAACTTTTGGTTATAGTGGGGTTAATTTATGAATAAATTATAAATAAAGAGCTAATATAAAGAGGATTCTTGGAGTTTGACACATAAACCAATGTAATAACTTGCTAAGAGCCATTTATTTATATTATTTTGAAGAGTAAATGTAGGAGCCTCTTGGAGATGCTCTTACAGCAGTAGCCATATAAATGCAATAGAAATATCTACACTCTTTTATAAAACGTGTGGCATTGCTACCTGATTGATGCAAGTCCACAGGTCCTACAAATTTTTGTAACAAAACTGAACCACGTGTGGCACAACTAGCTAGGGTTAGTCTACAATAATTGTTTAAAGAGTACATATGTCTTTTCTTCCACACTTGTGGGGATAGATATTGAGTGTGCATGTTGTGTTTGACGAGGCTATGGAATAGTTTGGTTTGACGTGAATGTCCAATTGCTCATAGAAAATAAGATTATTTTGTTTGGAGAGCATTCACGATCGAGTAACTATACTTTTTATTAATATAAAAATTAATATTTTAATAGCACATAATAGTATCAAGGTACCAAAATGTCAAATTTGAATATCATTAAATTTGGAATTCGATTCTTCACAATTACATAATTATACAAAGTTTATTTGCTTTAATTTTTTTTTAGTTTCACCTCGGATTCGATTCCTTACAACTACATAATATATTATATAAATTTATTTATTTTAAATTTTTAAACCATATTTTAATGATACTATTATGTATCATTAAAACATGGTTTTCCACATCAATAAAGAGTATAAATTAATATTTTAATTTCAGCTCGTGTTTAATCTGTACCCGTGTTTCGCACGAATTATTAGCTAGTTACTACTCCCTCCGTCTCTTAATGTTTTTCTTGTTTTGACTGGACACGTTTGTCAACACACACTTTTGATCGTTAATATCTTTAGTTTTATATTATTATTAATTACAAAAACTTAACTATATTAAAATACTAATAAATACGAATCCAACAAGATCACTCATGACTATATTTTATCTTATAAATTAGACGTAAATTAAAAGTCAACCTCTTATGATGAATAGTATCAAAAGTCAAAACATGAACGATATAAAGAGACGGAGGGAGTAATAATTTAGCAATGGAATAATTATGAGGGTGTTTGGGGGAACTTTTTTTCAAAATAAGTCAACTTATTTTAAGACAAAGTTAGAGATTCCTAATTTTCCAACTTATTTTCCAACTTATTTTTACAACTTATTGAATCTCAAAGATACATTAAATACTTGTATAAAAGAAAATTTTCAAAATATAAAATTTTTACCGAAAATAAGTCCATAAGTTCTTAAAATAAGGTGAGCTAAACAGACACTGTATCAACACACAACATATATAAGAGGAACTGTTTATTCAGTTGTGAGAGTAAAATGTATTATATATCAACATTCGAAACACAGAGGAGAAAGTATGCCAATGTACATATATAATTAACACTGTGTTTACAATCCTTTTATTTCTAAAACGAAAGAACATAAAGAGAAAATAATACACTTATTTTATTATTTTTTTCAACTATTTTTCTGTACTGACAGGGAAAGAAAAAAGATTAGAAACATGTGAGTGAATTTCCCTGTGCGAACAATTGTAAATGTCACCTACCGTGCATTAGAGTCAAATATTTGTGATAAAAATACTGGATGACAAAAAGGTGTAACTGAGGCTGGGCCGGAGGGCGAGGGAGCAAGGACGGACCGTTCACGTGGGTAAACACACCGAACGATGTGATATTCAGGTGCAGCATCACTTTTCACAGCCACCAGGGACTCCAGCTTCAGTCTCTTTCACATTATGATGGCAGCTAATCCTAGATATTTATTATGAAGAGCAAAGATAACATGGCAATCAATGCGCAAGATACGACACTAGATTTCGCAATCACTTATCTAAAAAAGGCCACGTAACCTGAGTTTAGACCTATTATTGGATTGATTTTGGCAGTTGGCGGAACATGTTTAAAGCCACAGAAATAGTTTAATTACAAAATATCTATCTATGTGAACAAGAAGAGTATTCAACAATATTCAAACTTCGCTACATGGCTCTTTATACTACACAATATCTGTGTGGGTGCCTGAATACGGAACCCCATATTACTGTATATCATCTTTACCAACAGGCTTAGACAGATGATGTTAAAAAATGCACGTGCACCCCTGCATTTTTGCCATTCGCTAGTCGCTACCATAGTCCATAGGCGACCCAATATACCACATGGCCGCCCTCCGCCACATTCATTCAGCTTGTTACTACGACGACTTGCTACTGATAGGATAGTATCAGTGCACCGGTTTTAAATATTCCAAAAATAGTTTTCCCAAAAATTGATGGGTAATCTATGTAAAACGTAACTCTCTTGATAATAAAATGAGATCGGCGTATATAAATATTTATCCATAAATAAAAATTTGTCATGACACCTATCTCTTAGTAAAAATTTTAGAAAAATTTTGAGGAACGTAACATTACTCATTTTGAAAACACTTTGTTTTCTTGCCAACAAAGGAATGACTTTTATTAGTTCAAATCTTTCTCAAGTACATGAATGATATCTGGAGAGGCTTCATTTGGCTTCCAAGTGCGACCATCTACAGAATAACTACAACTTACAAATGCATGTGTTAAGTTATTCCCAGATCGCTTTACGAATTTAAGAACTATACCCTTGTCTTTTACTTCCTTCAAGAGATTTCTGTACTCCTGAACTAACACCCCAAAGTTGGAAAACATTTTTGCACTGCCTCGAATTGCTTGGACAGCCACGAGACAATCTGTTTCCACTATAACCTCAGATAGATTTTCGGCTTTGATCCAACTTAATGCTTCCCTAATACCCATGGTTTCAGCACACTTCGGAGCAGTATACCCTTCTTTGCAGCTAGATCTTGCTTCTATAAGCTCTCCCTTGTGATTTATTGCAGCAAACGCATAACTGTAGCGGTTCGAAGATTCAAAAACAGCAGCATTAGTATCTATCTTAGTCTCATTTTCTTTGGGAGGAGTCCACAGCTCATTACCATCGTCTGGGTGTAACAGACCCCATGCTCGATCGAAACACTTGTCCTGAGCTTCTTTCCAATGACTAAGAACCACTCTAGCTGAAACTGTAGCTTCTTGAACTTCCATACATTGCTGATTCCAAATTAAATCTTTTCTGCATTCCCATATCGTCCAACATAACATGGCTCCAAACTGTCTTTTATCCGAACTCCATGAGTGTTGTGGAATAAAACTAGGGTTCGTGTGTGATTAATGCTAGGGTTGTTGAGTTTCGAGCTGTAATGGTTGTTTCCGTGTTCGAGACTGATCGGTCCTCACTGAGTGCCTACATATCTCGTTATTGAGAATCAAGCCAAAAACGTCTGAGAATGAGGGGTCTGGCCCTTTGTTAACACAAAATCACGCAAGTGCACGTGGTCACAAGTAATATTCGATAAGTTAAGTTCGTTCCCACAGAGACTGGCTATTTCTATGTAAATATGCTCAAGCAACAATGTATGATCAATTTTAATTGCTTAGACAAGTAACAAATTTGGGTTTGTAATTATCTAAATTAACTAAGAAACAAATTAACAAACTAAGAATTAATTAACTAACGAGAAATAAAATCGAAGTACTAATGCTAGGGAAAACATGGAATCCTAACTTCATTAAATATTTTGGTTAGATCTAACACCTTTAATCACTGTATGCAACGATTATAATATCTGATCGGATAATACGAAACAAGTACACGCTACCTGTCAGCATACGTATACCAAACTAAACATACATCCACAAAAGAGATAGAAGATGAATAGACACCAATTATGCTTAGACCCTATATGTCTATAGAATTTGAAAACATAACGGTTGAATAACAAGTTATCCACAAAGATCACACATGGCAATATAAGTATTTTCATCTCATACTACGAATCATATTGATAAACAATTATGAACCTATGCTAGCATGGCAAGTTCTAAATCTCAAGGTCCACTTTCACTTCACAAGAGATTAACAATTCAATTTAGATGTTAGCTACGCATCTAAAAGCATTAAGATTAACCATACGAGGATATCAATTACACACCACACACAGATCTTTAAAGCATCAAAATACTAAAGCTCCATAAATAAATCCGTTAGAATCCCATGACAACGATTAGTTCATAATCGAACCTCTCGTCATCATGGGATCTGATGAAACCATGATAAAAACAAAGTATGAAAAGATACAAATAAACCTAAGTAATTGATATGTAATGATGTTACAAATTACAATGGTAGGATGTGTTTTTATAGGCCTAGATATCTTGCCAAGCAAGAAAAACAACCTACAATACAATTAGAAATAGGTTTGGATACCAAAAATAGAACTAGAATTCGAAATAGGGTCAAAACGGACATTTTCAGGATTTTCTGTCGGACCTACGCGCCCCAGGCGCGTGCTACGCGCTACAGGCGCACACTTCTGCTGTTTCACGCGCTCCAGGCGCACGATTACGCGCTCCAGGCACGTAAACTTCCTGCCGAAACTGATTTTCCTCCATTTTCTTCGTTTTTGAGCCGTTTTCTTCCGTTCTTTTTGCCATTGCTTCCATAGTCAATTAACTTTACTTGGAACCATCATAAAATCTCAGTGCTTGACTCCAAACTTCATTCCATTTGCACAAATCAACTTCAAAATTGACGAAAACGACAACCCTAATCGACATTCTTTCAAACCTGCACAACTACACAAAACACATCAAAACTACAACAAACTTGAGTCCAAGACAATCAATTTAAGCCGAATTGAAGCGATCCAAGTGGATATAAAATCCACTTATCACACCCCCAAACTTAAACCGATGCTTGTCCTCAAGCATAAACAAATATAATATATACAGCTAACTAGTACCACTTCCGTAGGTGATCACGGTTGCATTTGGCATATGCAACAAGCCCTTTAAACCCCTAGGTAGCCCTAGTGAACGAGTGAGGTCTCGTGAGGGCCTATAACGAATGTACCCACAAAATCCAATGCAATGTAATGCATGAATGCAACTAATATGAAAATGCAAAGATCCCCTTCAAACTAACCAAAACGAACTAGCAAGCACATATCTCAAAGAATGCAAAAAACTCCAAGTAGAGCTCGACTAAGTCCCCGTATACTAACAATACATGAACAGAAACGTGGGTGTGTGCGATACTCATCAGAAATACTTCCAAAACTAGATCAAAATCATACATGTTCTTTGCCAAGACAATCACAAGTTTATAAATAGAATGAACGGTAAACACTTCATATCCTAGAAACACCTCCATCCTTATCCAAGGTAGACAGAAATTCATGCTTTATTACTAACTACTACGACACATATATACAAGCATGCTTATTTAACCGTGCAATGGATGAGACCCCGAAAGGCTTATACAATAATACCCATGTAGCGAGCGTTAGGTTAGTGGATCCAAGACTATAAAAGCCTTAGGTCACTAGGCACAAAGTCCCCGCGAGCTTAATAGCTCGAGTATTAAAGAGCTCACCCTGGTTAAAATTGCATTTAAACAATCACATAATTTTTCTTTCTTTTTTTTCCTTTTTTTTTTGCGATCTGGAATGAGCCTTTCTCATTTCCAACCCTAGACTACTCATATACATATGAGTCGGCTACTAGCCAATTGACACCTAGCCATTATTGACACTTATTTACAATTAAGTATGAAATCCCTGTTTTCCCCCAAACTTAGACTTTAGTGATCCTACGTCATCAAGGGAATAACGCAAATTCTAACAATAATCAAGTGATTAAATCTCAAAGCATCCAAACAAGGATGACCCTAACCTAGCCCAAAAGCACCCAATGAGACTGTGTAAAAGTTTTGTTCCCGTAACATGCAAGTCAATTTCATAGGAACTTAAATCAACCCTCTATTCATCATTATCACACTCAATTAGACACCTACCTACCAATCAGAATTAGCTCATTCTAAGGGATCATGAAAAATGCATGTCATGAAATGACATGAACTCACATGGTATACGAAACAAAAACAGAGTGCCCTACATGAACAAACATAATTAATACGAACATCTATGCATGAATTACTACTATTATGCAAACATGATATCTATATGAAAACAATGACACAAACAACTACCACATACTACTTATCCCCAAACCACCCCCAAACTTAAAATATTCAATGTCCCCATTGAATGGAAGGTAATACAAGGAAAAGTAGAAAAACATACCTACTTGTCGGAATATGCAAAACAAAATGCAACACAAATGCGCGGGTTGCCTCCCACGAAGCGCTTGTTTAGAGTCAATTAGCTTGACTACGCCATGCCTCCATTAAGGATGATAATAGTTGGCCTGGTCTTCTCTTCGTGAGACTTTATCATCATCACGGCGGCATACTTTCTGCCCCTTCTCCTCGCTTGGCCTATTCGTATAACAACTATGTCCTGTTCCAATGCCTTCGTCGGTTGACCCAAAATTTATCAATTTGTAGAACAACACACATTCGCGTGCTTTGGGAGCTTCATATGAATATAATGGAGGAGGGTAAGTGTAGGTTACTGAAGTCTTTGGTTTCTCAAAGAGAACTTCCTCCATTGGCTCTAATGCACTACCTCCATCTTTATTCTTTGAGACAAGTGGAAGACCTACATCTTTCCCACGGTCATCAGCCTCTTGGTACGCACATACCAATTCTTGAAATTTGTGTAGCTCACCAGTGTCTGTCCCAGTTAGTGCCCTTTCCAGAGCTTCCTCCTCACTAGCATGATCAAATTCCTCACATGGCTTGCGAACGCTCACCTCTCCTTGGAATTTGTCTTCCACAATTATGCATGCAGTACCTTGCTCCAAGTCACTACTATTTTCTTGAATTGCCTCTAATATGAATCGATGCTTCTCTTGATCCAAGGCACTCCTAACTTGAGCAAATATTGTTTCCAAAAATTTGATAGACGCCTCGTTACTCTTTGCAAGCATCCTAATCTCCTCTAGAGTCTCTTGTTCCAATGATCTCACAGCTTGAGCAACTAATGTCTCCACGGGTTTTAAAAACTCCTCGTTACTCTTTACAAGCCTCCTAATCTCCTCCATAGCATCAGCCACATCTGTTTGAAAAGTAGGAGTAGGTTGATGATATTGAAACTCTTCACTACCCAAAAAATATGACATATTTGGAACATCTTGCTGGTACTGTTGAGGATGGTACTGAAAATATGGTTGTTCCTCATAAGTGACATATGGATCAACTCCTTCGTAGTAACAATATTGTGAGGTCTCATGAACGCACGAACATAGCTCACATTGCTGAGGCATGGATGTCCTCGAATATGCCCACCATGGCAACTGCTCACCTACCATTTGAAACCAACAAAAAGAAACAAATAAAAAGAAAAGTGATAAGAAAAGAAGTGTCCAAGTCAAATAATTTTAACTTCCACTGATGTCAAGCACATAAACACCAAAATAACACCGAGTCCCTGGCAGCGGTGCCAAAAACTTGTTAACACAAAATCACGCAAGTGCACGTGGTCACAAGTAATATTCGATAAGTTAAGTTCTTTCCCACAGAGACTGGCTATTTCTATGTAAGTATGCTCAAGAAACAATGTATGATCAATTTCAATTGCTTAGACAAGTAACAAATTTAGGTTTGTAATTATCTAAATTAACTAAGAAACAAATTAACAAACTAAGAATTAATTAACTAACGAGAAATAAAATCGAAGTACTAATGCTAGGGAAAACATGGAATCCTAACTTCATTAAATATTTTGCTTAGATCTGACGCCTTTAATCACTGTATACAACGATTATGATATCTGATCGGATAACACGAAACAAGTACACGCTACCTGTCAGTATACGTATACCAAACTAAACATACATCCACAAAAGAGATAGAAGATGAATAGACACCAATTATGCTTAGACCCTATATGTCTATAGAATTTGAAAACATAACGGTTGAAGAACAAGTTATCCACAAAGATCACACAGGGTAATATAAGTATTTTCATCTCATACTACGAATCATATTGATAAACAATTATGAACCTATGCTAGCATGGCAAGTTCTAAATCTCAAGGTCCACTTTCACTTCACAAGAGATTAACAATTCAATTTAGATGTTAGATACGCATCTAAAAGAATTAAGATTAACCATACGAGGATATCAATTACACACCACACACAGATCTTTAAAGCATCAAAATACTAAAGCTCCATAAATAAATCCGTTAGAATCCCATGACAACGATTAGTTCATAATCGAACCTCTCGTCATCATGGGATCTGATGAAACCATGATAAAAACAAAGTATGAAAAGATACAAATAAACCTAAGTAATTGATATGTAATGATGTTACAAATTACAATGGTAGGATGTGTTTTTATAGGCCTAGATATCTTGCCCAGCAAGAAAAACAACCTACAATACAATTAGAAATAGGTTTGGATACCAAAAATACAACTAGAATTCGAAATAAGGTCAAAACGGACATTTTCAGGATTTTCTGTCGGACCTACGCGCCCCAGGCGCGTGCTACGCGCTCCAGGCGCGTGCTACGCGCTCCAGGCGCACACTTCTGCTATTTCACGCGCTCCAGGAACACGATTACGCGCTCCAGGCGCGTAAACTTCCTGCCGAAACTGATTTTCCTCCATTTTCTTCGTTTTTGAGCCGTTTTCTTCCGTTCTTTTTGCCATTGCTTCCATAGTCAATTAAATTTACTTGGAACCATCATAAAATCTCAGTGCTTGACTCCAAACTTCATTCCATTTGCACAAATCAACTACAAAATTGACGGAAACGACAATCCTAATCGACATTCTTGCAAACCTGCACAACTACACAAAACACATCAAAACTACAACAAACTTAAGTCCAAGAAAATCAATGTAAGCCGAATTGAAGCGATCCAAGTGGATATAAAATCCACTTATCACCCTTTATATAGGCTGCGGGAGCCTTAGAATTATGGTAGGATTCAGAGACTTGGTGGGCAAGCCACTTCCTTGAGGAAGGTTCTAGACTCCTTCCTTGTAGGAGTCTGTTTCCATATCGAATTGGATACCTTGGAGGCTAAGTCTAACAGGATTAGTATCCTTATTTGACTCTTATTTGCTGAGCTATTAATTATCCTTAATATTAATTACGAAATTAATATTTAATTAGGGTTTTGGGCCTCGTAAATGGGCCCCACGTTGGGACCATACTGGGTCTGACTAATGCCACATTAAATGTGTCTTTAGGGCTTACTTTAAGCCCATATCATTTGCCCTCCCCAACTTCTAGGAAAACTGATCAGGTTTTCCTTGAATTTTTAACTGCCTTTTTCGAGACTTGGGTCAGGCTTTATCGTTGTACACTAGTGTTTCACGAGTATCGTCTTTTGATGTAAAGTGTGGAGCGATCGACGCATTTACGATGACATTAAACGACACTAAACGGTGTTAAACGGCACTGAACAGCGCTAGTCAGCTTCAAACGACGTTTAAACAGCGTTAAACGATGTTGAACGGCATAAAACGGCACTAAACAGCGTTAAACAGCACTAATCGGCGGTAATTGGGTGCTAAACGGCACTAAACGGTGCTAAACAGCACTAATCGGTGCTAATTGGGTGCTAAAAGGCACTAAACGGCCTCGGGCTCAAATTCTGGCCCATCTTAATTTTCATATTCGAAACGACGTCGGGACCCCAACATCGTAACAAAGATCGGTCGACAGAAGCCTCCCTGGTGGCCTCGGTCGGCTGCCTTCCGGTCGGCCATGCCCCGGTCGGCCAAGCCCCAATCGGTTGAAGCCTTCCATGTAGCCCCGGTCGGCCGCCTTCCGGTCGGCCAAGCCCCGATTGGCCGCCTTCCGGTCGGCTGGTCTCCTTGCAGGTGCCTCGATCGGCTGCTTGTCAGTCGGTTGAAGCCTTGCGAGTGAGGCGGTCGACCGTTTGTCGGTCGGCTAGGGCTTTTCACGGGCCTCGGTCGGCCGGCTCTCGGTTGGCTGCGGCTTCGCGACGACCCTGACTCTAGGTTCTTGGCTTCCATCTTGAATACCAACCTTCCATATTGATAATAGAACATCAATGTCAACACTTGAACATTGAATTTTATTATGTTGGAAAACCAACAACATGTTCATTCATGACTTTTTATTTAAGGCTCAAATTCTTTGATTAGCAATGCTAATCACATAATTAGCACTAACTTCATAATTTGGCTTTCTTAAGCATGATCAGCTCCCAAAGCTCCTTTTGTAAGATATTAACTTTTATTCTGCGTTTCTTTTCCAGAATTCACGAGTTTTGGATGAACCTTTTCCTCTACAACAGATAACTTTTCGTCCTTTTTTGTATTTAAACGATACATGACCTACAAACGCGAACCGGGCTGTATTCCAACCTGAGGTAGCAGGTCATACCTTTTCTATAAAAGAAGGGGAGTATCCTTCATTTCTCTTCACTTCTTCATTTCTCAAATCTTTCACAAGTCTCTCAACTCTCTAGTTTCCTAGTTCTTCAATCTTCAAGTTCGAGTTCGAGTTCGACATGGCTGACAAACGCCCAGCTGTCCCCTAAATCTCCAAGGAGGAAGCCATGAGGAAGAGGAGCATGGCAAGAACCGTCAAAGGTATGCAAAAACTCAAGCCTTCTCAATATGTTGATCATCGATTCGAGTCTTTATTAGAATTGTTAAACATTATGGGGGAGTCATTCCCCAATAGTTCAAGCTTGGATACCTTTCATTGTCCTTGCAAGTTGAAGAAGAAGGATGTTGAGAAAATCAAAAGCACATATAGCTTCCCAAGTACAATCAAAGTCTGCCTTCCAAATCCAGGAGACCGAACTTGCAATTGGCACCCTGAGAGAATTTGCGTTTTCAAAGGTGCCTTAGAGGCAGGGTTAAGGTTCCCAGTCGACCCGTTTATTATCAGGTTCTTGGCGGAGCTCCAAATTCATCCTTGTCAACTATACCCCAATTCATGGAGGTTTCTGATAATCTTCATTATAAGATGTCACGAGATGGAGATCCCTTTAAGCACGACCATGTTTAGAAGCATCTTCATGATGAAGAATTCATCTGAGTCTAAGCAAGGATGGGTTAGCTTTCAACTTCGGAGTGGGCTTCCACATATAGTGAATTCTTTCTCTTTTCCTGATTCTCATCATTTCTGGGAGAGGGAATTCGTCGTTCTGGAATGGGAAGGTGGTGACTGGGGTCACTTTTTCGTTAAGAAATTCGGATTCGTGGAGGATAGTTCACACTTCGTGTGTGACCTCAACCATCAAGAGTTGCTAGATAGAGATAGACTGCTTGCTGATGACGGTCGCACTCATTATAAAAACATTTTAACCGAGAAGAAACTTATTGAAGCTGGCTTAAGCTTTCTTTCTTTTGAGGGTAATTTTTCTTCGTTATTTCTTTATGAACTATGTTTGTTCTTATTCCGATATCTTTCTCTTTCATTTTTCAGCTGCCGAGGAGTTAGAAAATCTTCAAGAGAATCGACCAACTGTGACCAAGTGAATGCTGAAGAAAGCAGAAGCACAGTTGAATGCTACTAGCCGAAAGGTTCCTCAGTTCTCAGAGGGATGTTCTAAAGGGGGAAAGAGGTCCCGGAATGCCGTTGAAGATGCTAGAGTCCCTTTCATCCCGGACTGGGGTATTTGTGAACAAGACTCTATTCTGGGCAGTTCTGCCTTGGCCTTGGCATGGTCCAAGCTCTCCATAACCCCTCCTGATCTTATGACAGTAACTGCGGGGGACAAAATTGATGAATCCGAGCGCCTTGGGGCCCAAGCCCTCTATAAGGTATGTTAATTATTTTTCTGAATTCAATGTCCTCGATTAATTCAATGTACAAATGCCTTAACAAATTTCATGTTTTCAGGCAAATGCTTACTTTCAATCTGCCTCTCTTCAAGGCCGGGCTTATAGGGATGAAAATGCAGCACTGCTGAAGGAGAAAGCAAGGTTCCAAGAGGAAGTTCAAGACTTGAACTCCAGAGTTGTCCGAGCTGAGGCAAATTGCCAGTCTTATCAAAATCAACTTCGTTCGCTGGCCAAGAAGAAATCCTCAGAAGCTGGCAAGGTGATTGATGCCTACCACAAGTCGGAATCTTTTTTAAAGTTTATCGATAACCATGATGATGAGGTGTGACCCTTCAACATGGCAGTTTGATGGGACAAAGCTGTCACTAGTAGAAAACTGGTCTTTTACGTCGCCTAATATACGTCGGTTCCGCATAAAGGTGACGTATATTCTACCTTTATACGTCGGTTCCGCAAAAAGGCGACGTATATTTGTTTTTCTGGATATCTTATACGTCGGTTCCGCATAAAGGTGACGTATAAAATACTTATATACGTCGGCTTAGTTTAAGGCGACGTATAAGATTCACTTTTTACGTCGGCTTTATTAGGCGACATATAAGATATACATTTTTTACGTCGGTTTGATAGCAGGCGACGTATAAAGTTCATCTTATACGTCGGTTAACAAAATGCCGACGTATATGATGCACTTTATATACGTCGGTTTCTTGTTTGCCGACATATAAAATTTAATTTTACGTTGCCTCTTTTGAACCGACGTATAAAGTTTGGATATTTTCGTTGCTTACTATTATACCCGACATATAAGACTTTTATGTTAAAATAAAAAATTAAACAAGATAGTCTCCCCAAATTAAACTCTCTAATATACGTTTCCCAAAATTAAACTCAGAGCTAATTGAAACAACACCACCGCCGGCTTCAACAACACCACCACTGAAACAACACCGTTAACAACTCCACCCTCTCCTGAATTACTGCTTCAAATTAAATTGGGGGTTTACTTAACAGATCGATAATGAGCTAACCATTTTTTCATGAGTTGGGTAGTTATAAATGGCTGAAATTTTTGTGAGACCAATTATTATTAATGAATAAAATCAATCAAAATATGTCAACTAAGCTCTACTTGCGTGCTCATGGGCACACAACAGAAAAATCCAAAAATAATAAACTTTGTAACCACAGATTTCCTAACAGCCAAGGACCGTAAAAGTACTGTAATTCCCAAAACACCAGGGGAAATGTAGAAAATTGTGCTAGGTCTGCTTGAATTCAGGCACATAAAGCAAGACAATAAAGCAAGGAGCTTTCAAATTTCCAATGATCAACCATATGTGGAGCAATGCAATAGTAATATGGTAATTAAGTAAACTATAGAAAACATGCAAGGCTGAAGTGAGAACATGTTTTGATGTAAGTTCTGTAAAAACCAAATGAGAAATAATTAGTCAAGTACTAGTTCACAAAATTGCTTGTGCAGATTAAAAGAGGGCTGCAGCTGTCTGCCTCTAGGAGGATAGAGAGCTCCAAAAATCTAAAGCACATTTACAGACAGTTCTTTCAACAATTGTACTTACACCTCATGATCAACTAACTAATCCTCCACAACCTGAATCTCTCCCATCATGATTCTATTGCTAACAACATTAAATCCCAAAACTGCGGGACTTACCTTTTTCCCTTTCCTTCCTTTCTTCTTACTTCCCCCTTTTGTAGTCCCATCTGGAACTGTGGCCTCACCCTGGTCAGAGTTCCCAAAACCACCAACAGCTGAATTCACATCTCCAGGTCCATATCTTGTGACCTTTTGATCATTCTGGCTTTGCAAGGCTATCTCAAGAACATTTACAGGTAGAAAATCCTTGTAATTAAGGAATTTCTCAATAAATTCGTGCTTAGGATCAAAAGGACCAAGGTTCTCCGTCAGAAGAATTTCTGCCTCTGATCTGGTTTGCTTCAGGCAAAATTCCAAAAAGCTTGTATCTGAACAAGAACGATAGAAACTTAGAATGAACTCATACAGAACCCCATCGGGAAGAACACCATACATAGTCCATAGTGATATAAATGGAAATGAGACTAACCACATTTTTTATCAATCACCAAGGGAAGGTGGGTTGGGGTGGGTTTTTCTTTGGGGGCGGGGGTGGGTGTGCCTATAGATCTGATGTCAACTCAGCCAGAAAATTAAACAATATAGTTTCTACCTATTTTCTGGGATAGGGCTAATTCCTACAAATCTGCATCAAATATATAATGCGTGTTCGTGCAACATAGGAAAATACATCAAATATACATACTAATCTTAAACTTGCTGTTTAAGCCTACAAACTAAAAGTTAGAGTTCCTTCATCTTTCTCTCTTTATTCAAAATCCAACCAGAAGTTAGAGTTTGAATAATTCCATTGGTTATTTTAATTTTAAATAACAGGAGTTATAGAGTATATATAACTTTATTTAAGAAGCATATTACTTTAATGATTAAAATAAGAATAGAAATATCTAGTACTGTATACTTTGCTCACCCATGAAATTTTCTTCATGAGAATCTCTGCCATTTAATTACACATGAGAAGATATATAACAAGACTATAATAAGTAATGAAAATACATTTTAGTAAAAGATATAAATGTAGTGATAAAAACCAGAAAAATACGAAATGTTTTTAATTTGATTTTCAGCATAAATAATGAAATCTTCTTGTTGTTAAATTATCTAACTCTCAAATTTGCCCTTTATTGCATTCTTTTAGTAATATATAATGGATCGACAAACATGGATGTACACAATTTCACGTGCAACAGCCGAGTATATTGATGGTGTTAAAGAGTTCATTACTTGTGCGACGCTATATCTGGAAAACAAGCAAAAGGAAGAGGGAAAAGAACAAATGATCTTATGTCCATGTCGTGACTGTAAGAATTTTAAAATGTATCGTAGTGTTGATATAGTAGAGGATCATCTTTTCCGTCGTGGTTTTAAGGAGGGCTATGTGAAATGGATTTGGCATGGTGAAGGAGTACAGTCTACGAGGACCTCAGGTACAAAACGTGCAAGGGAGGAAGATAGTATGAAGAATAATGATGAAGAATATATGGAAAACGATAGGGTACAAGAGATGATACAAGATATGGAAGAGCATTTCATGCACCAACCAGACATTTTAAATAGTTTGGTTGACGATTCTAAGAAACTTCTGTATCAAGGGTGCAAGGATCAATTTACTAGGTTGTCAACAACCTTGAAGTTGTGTAAGCTAAAAGTAAAGCATAACTGGAGTGATAAGAGTTTCACAGAGATGCTTCAGCTTTTAGGAGAAATACTTCCTACGAGTAATGAGCTCCCTACTTCTACCTATGAGGCGAAGAAGATATTGTGTCCCATGGGCATGGATGTAAAAAAGATACATGCTTGTCCGAATGATTGTGTCTTATTCCAAAATGAGCATGAAGATTTAGACATATGTCCCAAATGTTGAGCATCACGGTACAGGCGACAAAGCAATAATGCTTGTAATGAGGATAAGAAAAGGCCTCCTGCCAAGGTAATGTGGTATTTACCTGTAGTGCAGCGATTCAAACACCTCTTTGCGAGTGCAAAAGATGCAAAGCTTCTAAGGTGGCATGTAGAAGGGAGAAAATCCGATGGGATGCTCAGACATCCTGGTGACTCTCCGCAATGGAGAACGATTGATGGAAAGTTTCCAGAATTTAGCGAGGAACCTAGAAATCTACGGTTGGGATTATGTGCAGATGGCATTAATCCATATCGCACTATGAGGTGTAACCATAGCACCTGGCCAGTTCTTTTGACGGTTTATAATTTGCCTCCATGGTTGTGCATGAAGCGCAAGTACATAATGTTGACGTTGCTAATCTCAGGTCCTAAGGAACCGGGGAATAACATAGATGTTTATCTTCAGCCGCTTATTGAAGACTTAAAGGTATTGTGGGATGAAGGTGTTACGGTTTATGATGCATACATGCAATCTGATTTCACTCTGCGTGCCATGATATTTTGCACCATAAATGATTTTCCTGCCTATAGAAACCTTTCTGGGTACACTACTAAAGGAGCTAAAGCATGTCCAATTTGTGAAGAGGGTACGATTGATCGGCGCTTAAACAATTGCAAGAAAAATGTATATATGGGTCATCGAGCATTTCTTCCTTCCAATCACCCTTATCGGAAGAACAAAAAGTCTTTCGATGGAAATATTGAGTCTCGGGTTGCTCCTTTGCCTTTATCAGGAAAGCAGGTTTTTGAACGGGTCAAAGATATTGATGTTGTATTAGGAAAACTATATAAAAAGCCAATCCAAAGAAAAGTATGGAAGAAGAAATCTATTTTTTGGGATCTTCCATATTGGGAACACTTACAAGTTAGACATTGTCTTGACTTTATGCATATTGAGAAAAATGTTTGTGAAAGCATCATTGGGACATTGTTGAATATTCCTGGAAAGACAAAAGATGGCATCAATGCCAGATTAGACATGCAAGAAATGGGAATACGAACAGAATTAGCACCACAATTCACGGAAAAACGTTCATATTTGTCTCCGGCATGTTACACTCTATCTAGGAAGGAGAAACTTAGCTTTTGTGAGTGCTTATCTAGTGTTAAGGTTCCATCTAGATATTCTTCAAACATTAAAGGGTTTGTGTCGATGAAAGACTTGAAACTGGTGGGGTTGAAGTCACATGATTGTCACGTGTTAATGCAACAATTATTACCAATTGCCATTCGTGGGATAATGCCAAAGCATGCAAGATTGGTCATCACAAAATTATATTTCTTCTTCAATGCTATATGCAGCAAGGTGATTGATCCTTTGATGTTGGATACATTGCAAAATGATATTATAGTCACACTTTGCGAATTTGAAATGTATTTTTCAGTTGCACTCTTTGACATTATGCTTCATTTACTCGTTCATCTGGTGAGAGAGATTAAACTATGTGGTCCATTATATCTGCGACAAATGTATCCTTTCGAGAGATTTTTGGGTATCCTGAAAGGGTATGTAAGGAACCGGTACCGGCCAGAAGGTAGCATAATTGAAGGATATTCTATTGAAGAGACTATTGAATTCTGCACCGAGTATTTAGCGGCTGTTGATCCTATTGGAATTCCTAAATCTCGTCACGAGGGTAGACTTCAAGGTCAAGGAACATTGGGAAAAAAAATGATCTCTCCCAATGTTGAATTGTGCGAAAGAGCCCATCTATTTGTCTTACAACACATGAGTGAAGTTGATCTTTATTTAAAAGAACATATTGCCTCAATTCGGCAAATGCATCCTTCAAAGAGTGGGAAGTGGGTTATGAATGAACACAATCGTTCATTCAGTCGTTGGTTTAAGGAACGAGTAATGTCTCAATTGTCACATAAGTCTAACGTCATTTCCAATACATTAAAATGGTTGGCGTATGGCCCTGACATGCCTGTGAGATCTTACGAAGCTTATGATATAAATGGCCACACAACATCAAGATGCCAAAAGTACTATACAGAATAGTGGCGTATCGGTGGAAGCTTCATCAACAGAATTTGGTAGAGGTAAAGATAGTGCATCACGAGATGTGAAGCAGTCATACTATGGGATAATTGAAGAAATTTGGGAGCTTTGTTACAAAGAATTCAATGTTGCTCTTTTTAGATGTAAATGGTTTGACAATAAGCGTGGTGTGCGGTCTGATGAGTTTGGATTTACGTTGGTCGACTTTAATCGGGTTGGCCATGAAGATGACCCATTTATATTCGCAACACAAGTGAAGCAAGTATTTTATATTCGTGACCCGGCTGATTCCAAGTGGTCCATTGTTCTTCAAGGTAAGAGACGTATTCTTGGTATTGAAAATGTCGAAGACGAGGATGAGTATGACCAATTTGATGAGAACCCCCCTTTCTCAATGGGATTGCCAACCCCAAATGTAAATGAGGTTATGGATGCGCATTATTTACGTAATGACCATGATGAAGGACTATGGATCAACCGCCAAGAATGAGCGGTTTTAGAATATTCTAGAATGGTATGCTTTTAAATTAAAAATAGAAAGAAATTAATTAGAAAAAAATGGTGTTGTATCCTCGTAACAATTCTGGTTTAAGGAAATAGTTAACATTTAAATGATGTATATTAGTAAAAAGTGGTAAACAGAAGAAGTTCACAATTCTGTAACAGCTCCAAGTCTTCCCTAATTGTGTATATAGGTTGTTTTCTGATCATCTTATTTGCATTAGTAGACTAGAGAAAACTTAAAATATACTTCTTGTCAATGTCACAATTGCTTTGCATCAAACATATTTATATAGATGAATTTGAAGTCTGGACATGATCTACAATCCAATGTTTCGATTAACTCTAATATTGTATGCAGATGAAATTAGTAACTTTTCTTGTCTTTTCAATTTCAGGGGTTTGAAAAAGGCGATTTCATTCACCAGTCCACTAATATTTCTAGGGTTTGCTCGCCTTGTATCCACAACAGGTGTAAACTATCAGGTAACTATCCGTGTAAGAGTAAAATGGGGGAGATAGTGTTTGTGCTGAGGTCTTGATCCTGGAATTTTATGAAAACTTAGCAGTCCCTCCATTTCATGTATTTTCTTTATTATAAAAAAATAGAACAGTTCACTCATTAATTGCCAGGAGATGAATGGCTCAAAGTGGAAAATTAATTTCACAAGTGAAGATGACCAATGACCATTTCAAACTAAAATGGAAAATTGATTGATTAGATGAATGAATAGATATTCTGTGCTCAATTTGTGATTAGATTGGTCACTAGTGATTACTTATAGAGATATATGTTGGTTTAAACGGCTATTGCATTCCTTGAAGGCTTGAATCCTTGTACTAGAGGCTAGAGCTACACTTCATATCATTCCAACTAATGCCGTGTTACCAATAAATACATGATTAACTTTTAATTGTCCTTTAAAGAATCACCGTGTTGAGGGCTTTTGGTACAGATTGTAATAGCCTGATGGCTGATTATATTCACCTTGTCATCTAATGTCGCACTTGGTGTCTTTTCCCTATGTTCCAATGCATGGTGTTCTGCCTGCCTATTGTTGAAACTAGTACCTCAAGGATGAAGTTCAGACCCTCCTAGTCTTGATAGTGTTTGGGTAGAAGAAACAGTTGCTCAAATCCTCACATCACAAAACAACCTCATAACTCAGTGACACTTGGTGTCCTCAATCATGTAGGAGAAGAAAGATTAATGATGTGCATATATTATTTTATGTGTTTTAGACGTTCTTAAGCTACATATCTGAGGTTCATAAGTTGTCCAGAGACAGAATGTAAGATTTAACAGCAATCATAGTCCCAAGACTATGATTGCTGAGTAAAATCTGATAGGTTCTAGGTTTCCTGTCAGAACTGAGTTGATGACTGAGGACAACTAAATGAAAACACCATTCTTGGGCTGGTCTGGTTTACAATTTTTTATCCAGCTTTCACAGTTTTTATACAGTAGATTGGTGTACCCTTAATGTGTTACTAATTAGTCTGGCAAGTTATGGACTGTCCAAATTTGAGGTCAATAACAAAATTTCACTTATTTGGCTATATAATAGAAGTTTACAATTAAATGAACCATTTATTTTTACAATTTTATGAAAAAGATGCAAGGATTTCTCTTTTGACGTTGGTTTTCCTTGAAGGAAATTCACCTGAAATTCAAACATTTGGGCTCTAGCCATCTGGTTGCCAGTTTTAAGGCCAATTAAGTGAAATCTTTTTTAGTTTCAGGGATGCAAGTATATATTGCTCTTTAAGTGTGGTAGATTACAAAGCACTTTTGTGGAACTCGCATGTTTGGTTTTTTTTTTTGTACACTATTTTTGGTACTCCAGAAATAGAACAGGAGAGAGGAACCGGATCAACTGCATTTTGCATGAGCTATAACTATTTGTTTTGGCCCTGTTTTAGTTTTTAAATAGGATTTGGTTAAAGGTCCTTTGTTTAGAATATGCATCTGCATTCCTGCTAGTTTTCCATGCTAACTAACTTCGTATTTGCTATCGTGATGTAGCTATTTTCCATGGATGAGGATAATGGTCAGAATAATGGTCAGTCAAGTTCTAGTCAAGAAAACAAGAGAAAGGCTAGAGGTCCAACATTGTGTACAAAATTAAAAGACAAAATTAAAAATCAAAGAATAGACTGCAGCATTGAGTTTGATCAAGATGGTAACCCTCATGGGAATATGGCTTCCAAGTTTGCGTCTTATGTTGGAACAGAGGTCCGACTACATGTTAACATAAATATAAAGAGTTGGGATTTAGTTAGCGAGGGATTGAAGAATACGATTTGGGAAGATATTCGGGTATGCAAATATATTTAAATCACAGCCTTTTGTTTGTTTTACTAATTAAAGCAGCCTTTATTCTTCATAGCCTTTATTTGTTTTACTAATTAAAATCAGTTATAACAGATGCACTGGAAATTGGAGGATGATCAACTTAAAAAACCAGTCATGGAAGCTGCAGCTAAAAGTTGGAGGGATTTCAAGGGGAATCTTCGTAGACATTTTCTAAAAACAGGCAGGAATCCATGTGAAACATATCCTTACATCAGCGAAGATGATTGGGAAGCTTTTAAAAAGGCACACGAAACGGATGAGTTCCAGGTAAACATTTATTAATTCCTTGAGACTATTTTTACTAACTATTTGTTCTCAAAATTCATCATTAGAAAACAAGAAAATTACACCCTCTAAGTTTTTATTTTATTTTTCACTCTAGCTGCAGGGAAATTAGTAATCGTATTACAAAAATAGAAAAGTAGACAAAACCCAACAACTCTTTAATATATAACGACTAGCTATATATGGATTTGCTAGTTGTGCTAATTTCTTCTCCAATGCTAGTTGTTATGCATACCTCTCATTTGTGTCGAATTTTTTTTATCCCATTTATACTCCTTTGCCTCGCCACGAAATGAACTTGAATTTGTCAGTGTCAACTATATGTGATCCAATCAAGTCTCTCCACTGATATCTTATGGTTGCAGGAGAGCAAATAATTTAACAAGTTAAAGGTTTTAATAGCATCTATACCTATTTCTAATGTTAGGGTTCGATCGATTGAATTAAAATGTTCATGGTTCAGTCGTTATATCGCATTAACTTTACTGTCATAGAACCTTTTTAGGCTACAAGAAATATTTAACTCAGTGTCCTGGTTGTCCGTGTGTGTATATATATAGATTTTCTCTCAGATATGTAACCTAATTTTGATAAAACGAAATATATCTGCTTAGCTAAGAAAATATCGAGCTACAGAGATAGGGAGGGGTGAAAAGCATGTTGTGTGTAGATGGGATGGGAGTAGTATAATATATATATATAGTGAGGAAAGAGTGAAAGCAACTTGTGAGTTTATCTTCTCTTATGTAATTAACTTATCCTCTATCTGTCTCTCTCCCCTTTAACATCTTTTTGTTTCTCTCTTCTTGCTCAATTATTAAAAGGTGCTCTGATTTTGATCAACTGTACCCTCTCTATATATATAGTAGAGGTTACCCTGTCCAACAACTCTTGATACCAAATGAAATTATACTCCTCTCTGCATGCCCAGAAACTCATATTATAAAGAATTCGATTATTATTTTCCTCAACGAAAAATAAATACATACAAAATGCGACATATATATGTGGATGACCTTTAACAGCCGGAGAGGAAACAAGAATCTCCAAAATATAGCAGAGGCAGATGAAGTAGATAGGTTTGAATTGATGGTGTATTTTATACCTGGTCCTGCATGATGCATGGGCTGGACTGGGCTAAACATCAAATTGGGTTGACTTACCATATAATTGAGTTAGAAATTAAATTTAATTTAATGTTTTGCATCCTTGAATATGTAGGAAATTAGTGAAAAAGCAAAAGAAAGTCAAAAACACAACAAAGATCCGCATTTTGTTGGAAAAGGTGGATATAAAGGAAAAAGGGACAAGTGGCGCAAAAATGATCCCCTCGCTTCTTTAGACACATCATCCATTGATCCATCCATTCTATCAACTCAGCGTAGTTACGATTGGATAAGAGCACGAATGAGAAAAAAGGATGATGGAAGTTATTACATCCCTAACGAGCATACTAGGGAAGTTTTTGGGAAAATGGTAAGCATGGTTTTCCTTGAGCATTATTGCAGCATTATAATATCCACCCAAATATTTCCTACCTTCTATGCATTATATCCTGCCTTATAATATATTCTGTTTTTTTTTTTGGTTGACTGTTTGCCTGTTATGTGTACTGACTTATTTTATAAATGGGCAGGGAGAGTTGGAAGGGCAAATTTCTGACGGGGTATGGACCCCATCTGGTCACGATGATGTACTGTCTCGTGCACTTGGGAATAAGGAGCATGGAGGACGTGTTAGAGGGGTTGGAGGAAGAGCTAAAATCAAGGATGTATTTGGATCACAAAAAACCAAACAAAGTGGGGTCGTCTCTAGGGATGAATTAGATACAATCAAACAAGAAATTACAAAGAAAGTGAGGGAGGAGTGCCAAGAAATGAAACTATAGGCAATGCAGCTGGTAGCTTTGTTGAGTGGCCAAAGGATCTTGTAATCTTGGGACAGGTAATTTTAATGCTATTCAAATTCATTCATATAGTTTGCACATGCATCTTTACAAGATTCGAACTGCTTTACAAACTTGCGAACCTGAAAATTCATAGATAATTAGAGAAAATTCTGGTTTTAACATAATTTGTTTATAATTAGGAACCTGAGAAGAAAAAAGGACACCAGATAGCTCAACGGAAAATACTAAAGAAGGCTGTTAGTAAAGAATCAGCAACACACAAGAATCAATCTTTGCATAATGAGGACAAAATAAGTGAAAAATGCCGAACTTTACGTTTCTTGGTTGATAATAGTCCTCCTGATTCTTCTATTGTCGTTGCTAAAAACTTGGAGTTGTTCAAGTTTCATGAAAGTAATAAAATTCCAATATATGTCACCCCAGGAGATATCAATGAGTTTTTGAGGTTAAGTTGTCTTAATATATCGGTTCTGCAGGTTTTTATGATGTAAGACATCAATTTCTTCCTCATTTTTTTATAAGACATAATTTTATATTGATTGTTCATAACAACTAACAGTGCAGAATCCATATTACATTAAAGGTACATTCATAAATTGTGCAAGGATTTGGAAGATAATTCATTTGCATTCATGTGTCCATCTGTATTAACATTGGCATCTAAGCATCAAGATGATACATCTAGATACATGTCTGAGGTAATGAGAGATGCCAAGGAGAAACGTTTTATCCTAGCACCATACATTCAGAGGTAAGAACATAAGCTTTTGTTAAGTTCTATGATTGAATCCAAAACACACAACTACACTTTTTATTTTAAGTATGTTTAAATTGCAGTGACCACTGGATCTTGCTTTTATTTTGTGTTCATGAAAGTGCTGTATACGTGTTTGATCCAATAAATCAAAAACGAGACCTTTACGTGAAGGCTCCTTGGAATACGTAAGCTATGAAAAAATTAAAATTTTGAAAAGTACAATAAATATATTTACTTTTCAAAGAGTTCAAAACCTTTTTTATATTTTGACATTTTTAACTCTATAACATGCAGGGCATATAAAGTATATACCAGATATGGTGGTAGGAAAAATAATCAAAATAACCTACTTTGGTACCATGAGGCTGTTCAGGTATATTTCAATACATAGCTTGATCTTGAAAGTTTTTTTTTCTGTTTTATCTCAACTTTAAATATGTTGAGTTTGTTTTGTAGTGTCCTCAACAAAAAGGAGGCACAGAATGTGGTTATTTTGTGATGAGATATATGTATGACATAGTTATGTTATCTCGTAAAGATCCTAAAGTTAAGTGGACAGAGGTACGAACTATCTGAAATGGAATTATGTAGATATTAGAAAAAATATTACTTGCATATAAAGTTAACAATTCTTTGAATTGACATGTAGGGTCTTGGAAAAAGATACACAAACCAGCAAATTGAAGAAATTCGAGATATTTGGGCAGATTATATTACTCGTGAATATATGTGAACGGGTACATGCACGACTCTTTAAGTTAAAAAAATCTATTCGTTTTCAAGAATTTTTTACATGTATTTTATATTATATGTACTTTGTGCTAACAAGTTCGAACACATAATTTTTGCAGGTGCTGGAAAGACGGAGTATGATATGAATCTTGTAGCAATCGAAAAATGGATATTATATGTTTTGGATTTATGATAGTTATTAGCACTTGTGTTGAATCAGATGTATGACATGGTTACTCGGATTAAGAATTTGTAAATATTATGGATCAATTATGTAATAATATTTGTTTTAATTTAATTAATCACTTTTTTGAGAAATTTGGGTTGCAATTTCTATTTATTATTTTGGTTTGAATAATAGGAATTTTGGTGCATATATACAGGGTAAAAATGGATATTTAGTTAACATTATACGTCGGCATTTTAAGACTTTATACGTCGGTTTTTAGACTTAAACGTCGGTTATTCTTACACTTTATACGTCGGTTCTTCGACTTTATACGTCGGTTGTATTTAGACTTTATACGTCGGTTGTATTTCGACTTTATACGTCGGTTGTATTTCGACTTTATACGTCGGTTGTATTTCGACTTTATACGTCGGTTGTATTTCGACTTTATACGTCGGTTCTTTTTAGACATTATACGTCGGTTCTTTTTAGGCCATATACGACGGTTCTTTTTAGACTTTATACGTCGGTCTTTATAACATTATACGTCGGTCAATTTTGTACATTATACGTCGGTTCTTTTTTGACATTATACGTCGGCGCTTTTTCGACATTATACGTCGGCATTTTTTGACATTATACGTCGGTATTTTAGACAATATACGTCGGTTTTCAGACAATATACGACTGGACTTTTTCAGCATTATACGTCGGTATTCTTTGGATTATACGTCGGCTTTTTTCTTTTTTATACGTCGGCTTTTTTTGCCATTATACGTCGGCTTTTTGGCGACGTATATTATGACTTTATACGTCGGCTTTTTAACCGACGTAAAAAACAGGTGACTTTATACGTCGCCCCTCCATACGTCGCCAATTAACCGACGTAAAAGACCAATTTGACCGACGTAAAAGACCAGTTTTCTACTAGTGTGTTAGTGCGGTAAGTCACAAGTATCCTGCGATGGTTACCCGGCGGACTTCCCTTGCCCTACCTGGGCTGCTGGGGGCGGAAGCCATGTGGATCTTGCATCAGGCTCTGGGGGTAGTCACCGATTTTCTGGCTCTAGCCTAAGGAAGGCCGCCCATGCTGCTAACTCTGACTCGAGTTCCTCCCGTTCCCGCGAAAAAAGGGGCATGTCAAAGAGGGAGGCGGCTATTAGGCAATCTTTTCCGGGCAAACAACTACGAAGGAGGTCCGACTCTACGACCGATACCTCAGATGAAGAAGGGGAAGAGGTGGAAAAAGGAGAGGAGCAGCCTATGGAGACAGCGGCCGAAGAAGGAGCAGCCTGTGGGTCTTGTAAGACAGCTCCCGCACATGACCCTCATGCATGTACTCCCCTACGCATGAACCTCATGCGTGTACAAACTACTGAAACATTTTTGTATGAAACATTTTTGTAAAGATGTTAGCTCACCTGGACTTATAGTTAATGGCCCACTTCTAAAACAAATAAACAACAACAATAATGAACAATCTTTCCCATATATTTTTGGGTTCGGATGGGATTTAGAAAATTTCAACTTTTTAATTAAAATTTTTAAATTTTATTTGTATTCTCTTGGGGGTTTAACAGTTAACCTTTGGGGTTCAATATTTCTATTTTGGGTTTTAGAAATATTCAGAACGATGAATAAACCGTATACGGACTTAGGGTTTAGGTTTTAGGGTTTACAACCTTAAAACCTAGATTCAAAACCCTAATTTATCCTGGTTTTTAAAAAATCGGGGTTGGTCCCCGATTTTTTAAAAATCAGGCCGCCGGACTCAGTAAGAAAATATTTAATTTTTTATTATCTGTATTCTCTTGGGGGTTCAACAGTTAACCTTTGGGGTTCAACATTTCCATTTTGGGTTTTAGAAATATTTAGAACGACGAATAAATCGTATATGAATTTAGGGTTACCCTAATAAATTTTTTAATAGTGTTTATTAATAAATATTTAGGAAAAAAAATTGAAAATGGTACAGAGGTCACCCACGCATGCTTGATATGCGTGCTCCAACTTCTACATTTTTTTTCAGGACTTTATCATGCGTATATTTCATTTGTCAAGCTGCTGACCAATACACACGCATGTAGTACATACGTGTATAAATCCCGCATGTACAACATGCGTGTACCATGGTTAAAAAGGGCCGCGCCCCGCACCATAAGGTATTTCGGTCCATTTGTTTCCAGTAAAAGGTATTTAGGGCCTTTACCGTTCATCTTCAACAATATTCTTTATATTGATTCTTCAATCAATTTTTTATTGTTAAAAATAGTTTAAATTAAAAAAAGTACAAAAAAGGGAAAAAAAAAGAGGATTGTGAATATATAATATAATAATAGTTAAGAGCAGAAATATGCTCTTAAAATTGAGAAAAAAAGAAGAAATTCTTAATATTTTTAAATATCACTAAAAATCTCTTGAAATAACTTTTTTGTTCTCTCAAACACAGTTTTTGAATTACCTAGATGCTCTTGTACTTGCTATACGTGCTTTTGTGCATATGGGCGACAAACTAAGTCAATTTTTAAAGATATTTATTTATGTATGTAGCATTTTTTTTGATTTGTTATTATTGTTTCAGCTCATAGTTTACTGGCCTTTATCTTCTCTCTCCTTTTTCCAATCGAGTTTATGCTGTCTAGTTTCCTTTGAGTCTCGTTTTTGGGTCTGCTTAAATTTATGCTCCGAATGGCTTCTCTCACTCTCAGTTTATAATTTTTGGTTGGCTGATTTGGTTATCAGGCCAGGAGCCTGTTATGATAAAAACTTGGGCCGGTTGGGTAGATTACTTGTAAAGCACACAGGAGGCTACACTTTTACATGGTTTTAAAAAGGAGGAACTGAATTATTTGTAAAACAAATTTAGCTAAACTGGTTTTAGTTCTTAAGTTCATTGTTTCTTTGATATTGCTTCTAAGAAAATATTTGGTAAATTTTAAAAATAAAAATACTATTTTTGAAAAATAATTTTGGCTACTTTAGAGAAAACATCAAAAACATTACTTCAACGGTTTTCAATAGCAATTCCTGCACTCATACACGGTCCACACCTACATTAGTACGGATCCAGAATTTTATTTAGAAAGGTATCGAATAATTTAAAAAAAAATATATTTTTATATTTTTAATATTTTGCATTAGCATTTTCATATAATTTTTTAAAAAAATATATAATAAAAAATGTTTAGTTTTATTTAAAAAAATTTATGTTTCTTATTAGATCCGCCAATTTATATTTAGGTTATCAATTTCAATATATTTTGCACATGAATTTCCAAGTTATCCTCATCGATTATAATTTTTATGTTGAGAGATCACTTGATTATGTTGGACTTAGAAATATTGATAGAAGCAGAATTCTATAAAATTATTCAGGTTATAACAAAAAAAGAGAAAATGTTCCTACAGTTAATTTTAGGAGAATTTTAAAATCATGAGATTATTACCTTTTATTTATAAGGGCCCCGCAAGGGTATTAATGATGTATCTTTTTATTTAGGAAAGTATGTGATGTATCTTTATTTCAGTGGTTAACTGTAGGAAATTTTCCTATCGTTAACTATAGGATCATTAAGCCCATAAAAAAATTCTCAATACCAACGAAAATTATCCATCAATAAAGAGTAATGTTAGGTAATCAAAAAACTTCTCCAAAAATGTTTCCAAAATGATGTGGCAGGTGATGAGTTGGCAAATTGGAGAGTTTTAATTGGGGATTCATATGAATG
Source organism: Saposhnikovia divaricata (assembly GCA_036435485.1). NCBI lineage: Eukaryota > Viridiplantae > Streptophyta > Magnoliopsida > Apiales > Apiaceae > Saposhnikovia > Saposhnikovia divaricata. The sequence continues at coordinate 55,303,375 of CM071597.1, read as the reverse complement.
CACACGGGATCCATCATATATATTAATTATTTTATTAACCAATGGTAAGAAGACACATGGCGTTTGGGAAAGTTTTTGGGAACATTTTTTTGGTTCCCTAGCATTTTTCTCAATAAAAATAGTAAGTACAGAGGCCAACAGTTGACTACTTCATTTCCATTCTCCTAACCATTGATTTTTAATTTTTAAGATAAATAACCCTAGACCCTAAGGAGGTATTTATATGATACACAAGACTTGTTCGCTACATAATTATCTAAATTAAATAAACGCGTTAATTAAATAAGGCGGTATCGAAAAGTCTAGGATAAAACTTGTGCACTACACAATATCTGTAATCAAATCAGATTACACAAAATCTGAAATCAAATCAAATCAGATTACACCGAATCAATTTAATTCAAACAGATTATGTTGTGAAATAAAAACTAGGTTGTTAAATTACGGGTAGGGTTTGTATGTAATTAATACTAAGGTTCGTGAGCTTCGTGCTTTAATGGATGTTCTTGCGTTCGAGACTAAACGGTCCTCACAAGATGCCTACGTATCTCTGTATTACTAGAGAATCAAGCCAACGTAGTTCTGAGAATAAGTGGTCAAGCCCTTATATAGGCTGAGGAGCCTTAGAATTATGGTAGGACTTGGAGACTTGATAGACAAGCCACCTCCTTAAGGAAGGTTCCAGATCCTAAATTATAGGAATCAGTTTCCATGTTGAAGTAGGTGCCTTGGAGGCTAAGTCAGGCAGGAGTAATATCCTTATTTAACTCTTATTGCTGAGCTGTTTAATATTAAAAATAGGGTTTGGACCTTATTGGTGGGCCCCACGTTTGGACCATGCTGGGTCTAATTAATGCCACATTAAACGTGTCTTTAGGGCTTACTTTTAGCCCATATCATTTGCCGCCCAACTTCTAGGAAAACTGATTAGGTTTTCCTTGAAGTTTTAACAGCCTTTTTCGAGACTCGGGTCAGGGTTCATCTTTATACACTAGTGTTTCACGAGTATTGTCTTAAGGTAAAGCGTGGAGCGACCGATGTGTTTACGACAATGTTAATTCGATGCTAATCGGCACTAATCAGCCTTAACGACGTTTAAATGATGTTAAACGGCGTTGAACGGCATAAAACGACGCTAAACGGCACTAAACGGTGCTAAACGGCACTAAACGGTGCTTGACGGCACTAAACGGCACTAGATGGTGCTAAACGGCACTAGACGGTGCTAAACGGTTTTTGGTCAACCAAACATATTTCGAACATATGACTTGATGTTCAAAGGTTATTGAACATGTTCGAAGGTTGATGATCATGCTGGACGGTTGATGATCATGCTGAAGGTTGAAGATCGCCCTGAAGGTTGAAGATCGCCCTGGAATCATCAACTAGCCAACCAACTGATAAGAGGTCGGCCGAAGCCTTCCCCTGCCAGCTGGTCGGCTGACGGGAGATTGGCTGATAAGAGGTTGATGATCATGTTCGAAAGTTGAACGCCAAGGTTTGAAATTAAGGGTTTTCAATCTCAAAGGTGTTTTAAATCACCGAAATATCAATCAGAGCTGTCGGTCCAAGGCCAGGGGGTTTCTGGTAAGCCCCACGAGGTCTTGAACCTTCCCTAGGAGGTTTTCAATCTCCATTTCACGGTTAATATTCAAGTGTTGAACGCTGGAGTTCAGATATTCAACGTCGGCGTTCTGGATTGAGAATCCAAAATTACATATTGGTTTTCAAGTTTCAACATGAAGTTTCAACCTTTGGATCTTAATTGGAGGTTCATGACCCCCTCAATTTTGGCCTTCATAACAAATCTTGGCCTTCATGGCTAATCTTGGCCTTCATGGCTTATAACTCATATTTCTCAACCTAGGATTCGAGGTTGGTGTTTACATGTTCAACGTTGGTGTTCATATGTCGACTACCATCACGATCTTTCTTTTGGATTGATGTCAAACTAAAGTTCTCTAGGATCCCTTACTTGACTTCATGCCTTTCATGGCTTGTCTCGAACCTTTGTTCTGATTTCAGGATTTTTTAAACCTATCCTTGCTTCTTGTTTCTCTTGATTCTAGGTCAAGGATTTAAGGTTGATTCCTCGATTTAGATTTTGAGAAATACAATCACGTGGGCTTCCTGATTTTTAAACTTCTGAGACGAGAACTTGCTTGAACTTCTTAATCCTTGTTTAAGGACCCTTGATAATTCAACGTTCTCTGTTGGTCTTCATCCTTGGATTCTCAACCCAAGTGCTTAGAAAATTATATTGAAGAATATCTAGTCCTTAGCCTCCACAGCCTTGCATGGCTTCGATTGCCGGATGTGGCTTTTTATCAGCTTGTCTTTTATCCCGGGTCCTTCAAGATTTAACTCTTATTTGGTTGTGTTATAACCTAACTCTCGACCCTTCAGGGTTTTATTTATGCGTTTGTTTGTTTCCATTTGTGTATTTTTTTTATTTTCGGTACTTGGTCATCTTTGACTTACACACATCAGGTGTTTGGCACATAAATAGAATCATAGAATGAAAAGCAAACTTGCATTAATAACTTAAAATGGGTTCAACCCTTACATGGAATACTACTATCCTACTCGGAGCAACATGCTCTGCAATGGTTTCAATGAACCTTATTTCTACTTCTACTAGATAAATATGAAGCTAAGTCCTACTAGGATAACTTGAGCCCATCGGGGCTTTGCAAGACTATGCCTGCACCACTTGATTTTGTTTTTGATGCTCCATCAAAATAGAGCGCCCACCACTCCTTCTGGTCTCCTCATTCTTATTCTGAAGTTCACTTCCTGCTTGGGGTACTACCTCCTGCCCCCCGACTTCTTGGTTGCCAATGGTACATTCAACCACGAAGTCAGTTAATGCCTTAGCCTCAATGGCTGTCCGAGGCTTCTGTGTGATGTTCTCTACTGGCCGTTCTTGGTGTTCCTTACCACTGCGGGCATCCATGTCTTCAATCGGAAGGACCTGCCCCCCGACTCCATCAGGCCTTAATGAGGTTACATAACAGCTTCGTGCCATTTTCTGATCTCCTTTCTATTCTCCAACTCCATTCCTAGTTGGAAACTTAACCTTCATATGATAAGTAGAGGCAACAGCCTTGAACGCATGAAGCCCTATTCTTCCTAGGATGGCATTGTATGTGGAAGATGCTTTGATAACCAAAAAGTTTAGCATCTGAGTGGCCTCTATTGGCTTCTATCCAATCGTGATGGGCAATTAAATAGTCGCTTCAACTTTGGACTCAACTCCATTGAATCCATAGATTGGCATGTTGGTTGGGGTCAACTGAGAATCGTTGTACCCCATATTTACAAACGCATCATGAAACAGAATATCAACCGAAGCTCCATTGTCTATCAAGACTCGCTTTACTTCCGAATTTCCAATCACAGGAGTTATGACCAGCGGGTCGTCATGGGGGAACTTCACCCCTTCAAGGTCTGAATCATCAAATCCGATTGTTGCCTCGATTTTTGCACGCTTTGGTACCTCTCCAACAATATGCATCACTTCTCGGGCATAACCCTTTCGAGAGTTCCTAGTTGTCCCGGCCGCAGTCGGGCCTCCTGAGATCATGTTGATTACTGGCCCTCGGGGCTGTGGGTTGCGATCTTGATCGTCATCCCTTCTATTATAATCTCTAATTTGATTACCATGATCTTCACCCTTAGTGAAGTGGCTCAGTTTCCCTCTACGGATTAAAAACTCGATCTCATCTTTGAGTTGCTTGCAATCATCAGTGTCATGCCCCACATCTCTGTGGAATCTGCAATACTGATTCTTTTTTCTCCTTTCGGGATCACCTCTGAGTGGCTTCGGCCATCGGAAATCTTTATCCTTCTCAATGTCCAATAAGATTCGACTCCTAGGAGTATTCAACCTTGCATACTCAGTGAACCTTGGTCCTTGGTTCTTCTTAGAGGTAGAGTCCTCGATAGTTCGGGGATGCTTGTCCTAGCGTCATACTCTTGCTCTTACTCTCGCTTCTTTGAGTCATTAATACCCTTGCCATTACCTACTGCGGCCTCTTTCTTCATGCTATCTTCAGCTTTAATATATTTATCAGCCCTTCGCTGAAGTTCAGCCATATTCTCAGGGGGATGCTTCGCTAATGACCTTTTAAAGAATAGATCAGTGGTTCCGTGTTCCAGTGCTACCATGGCCACCTGAAGAAATAAACACATGTGGAGTTTGAAGAATGAATATTTGCCTAAATACAAATTCGAGAAGTCAAGAATTCGAGAAGTAATTTGCTCTATTCGAGAAGTCAATGATTCAATAACTTAAGGATTCGACATGCCAAGAAATATTCGAGAACTCAAGAAGCCAACAAGTCAAAGTTCCATTCAAGTTCTCAAGGAGTCAATCAAGTCAAAGTCATATTCGATATCTCAAGAATACAAAAGCTATTCGACATTTCAAGAATTCCATAAGTCAAGAAGCTATTCAACATCTTAAGGATTCCAGAAGTAAAGACTCAATCGAGAAGTAATTCGATATTTCTAAAAAGACTTGTTCGAGAATTCACAGTTGTCTAGCTATACAAAATAGTTCTCGAATCAAGTACTTAGTCGTTTCTCGAATGTGTTTTTGGAAGACAAATTACTAAATATTCTCAAGATAAAAAATTTACACAAACCAAGGTACTTGCAATAGTCAATTTGTTGCAAAGTGTACCTAGCAAAGTCTACAAAGTAGTTTAGAGAGAAATTCAAGGAAAAGCAACTGAAGAAGTGGATCTGGTTAGAGTAAACACACACACTTAGCTACAACCACCAAAACAGATTCAAACAAGTTCTCATTCAAAAGAAAATCAAAGAAAATTTGAAAATACATTCACCCCCCTTGTATTTTCTTGGTGTGTATTTCATACTCAACAGAATAACAATAAGAAATAAGAAACTGATTGAGCGATTGATATAGTAAATTCCAATGTATAAGTCTGGAAGCATTTAAACCCATGACAAATAAATATTTCAATATAAAGTCAATTAAAATGATAATTTTATCGTATTGAAGTAGCTCGAGCTAGTAATTTTAACACACTGTTAACCGGTCAATCATGTTATATATGAATATAAATTCATGGCTCAGTGTATCTGCAAGACCTTCAAGATCCTATAAAACATACATATATAATTTTAAAAAGATAAAACATACATATAATTATTAATTATATTTAATAATATATCAGATATCGACATAGATATGACCTACAAACTCATTGAAATATTTACTATGTCACATATCAATATGGAGAGACTAATATATAGATTATAATCATATCAAAATGTTATATATGTTATTAAATAATCTTTAAACTTTTTTGATGACAGGGGAGCCGGCGACCGAAGCCCCGGTGAACGGCGGCCGTAACTATAACGGTTCTAGGGTAGCGAAATTCCTTGTCGAGTAAGTTCCGACCCGCACGAAAGGCGTAACGATCTGGGCACTGTCTCGGAGAGAGGATCGGTGAAATAGACATGTCTGTGAAGATGCGGACTACCTGCACCTGGACAGAAAGACCCTATGAAGCTTCACTGTTCCCTGGGATTGGCTTTGGGCCTTTCCTGCGCAGCTTAGGCGCTTGATTTTAGAGGTTAGAAAAATATTACAAATACTGATAAAGTCACATGTCAAATTGACAAGCTTGTTATATACTGTATTTCTTGTCTTTTCGAATGTAACTACGTAAACAATAGTGACACATCCTTTTTTACATATATTCTAGTAACCTGCAAGTAAAGTAAAGTAGAAAATTTATTTTCCCAAAAATTGAAAATGAAATCACTTTATGTTCTTGGACATACGGTGACAATCATTAATTCTTGCATCAAACTCACTCACATTTAAGATCCAACAACTTTTATATAGATCCATCAAGTATTAGAAAAAGTTAAAACGGAACATTTTTAGAGGGAGTATAAACAATGGTGGAGTTTTACTCCCTTAGATAACATAATTTCTTGACTTGAGTTTATAAAATTGACCACCAAAATACAAATGATTTTGGTGAATACATATAGGTGTTTGTCATAACTACTCTAGCAATAAAAATATTATCCCGAGATATGATTCTACACATAAACCAATATTTTAACATTAGTATTTATTTAAGTTGAAAAAAGTTATATGCTTCTATTTGGAACATGCGTGCGTGCGTGAATAAGTGTGTGTGTGTGTATTTTTATCAGTAAAGAAAATCAAAAGTAAAGATTGAAAGTGATTAATTCATACAAAAATATGCATCAATCACAAATATTAACTTTTTTCCAATCTAATAATTTCAATTGCCAAATATAAAATATTTCTTAGTTATACAAATACTGTAACTGAGTGAATGTAGATTTATAAAGTAATTGTCTTACTTCTTATTTATACAAATACAGAATACTTCTTAGTCGTTATACAAATACTTGTTAGTAATAATATTAATAATGGTAAAAAAATTGAAGGACAAATATTTAAAATGCTGATAATGTAAAATAATAGATGACCCAATTTTAGAAGATAATTATAAAACGTATATTTAACGATTTTTACATTAATTTAATATCTAATTTTAATGTGGACTTACTAATTAATTGTCTTTACATTCCTGAATTTTTTTGACTAATTAGAAACGACAAATAAAATTAAAAATTATAGACACATAAACAACATTGTAATTATAGAAAATGAATGGGTTTAATTTTAAATGATAAATATAGATAAAATTATATATTAATGTTTTAATTTTTTATTTATATTAATTTGTCGATAGAAGTTGTTCGGTAAAAACTACGCAAGGTTACGTAGTCACAAGTAATAAACTGATAATTTTAGTTCGTTCCCACAAAGACCTGGTGTATCTATGTGAATATGCTCATGCAACAATGTTTGGTCAATTTCAAATTCTCGGACAAGTATCACAAGTTGGCTGATTTTTATACTAACTTACTTAAATACTGAATTTATCTAAAACGATTTAACTTTATGAGAGAAAACATGGGGTTCTAATTTCATAATCTACTTTGTCTAGCTCAATGCTGAAATTTAGTGCTATGCGATCATCCTCAGAAACTAGTTCGAAACACAAAACTAGTGCGAATCACCTTTCAGTTAATCCACACCATTCCACACATACATCCACAAAAAGATAGAAGTAGCATGGACATAAATTATGTCCAAATCCTTATATGTCTATGAGACTTGAAAACACAACCGATTTAAAATTAAGCTTCCATTGATTACCACATAAGATAGTATGATTTTGTCAAACCAACACCACTAGTATGACGGTGAATCCGTCGTAAACCTATGCTAGCATGACAAGTTCTCAATTCCTAAATCAACTTTCGCAATCATTAGGAATTAACAGATAGATGTTGATCATTCATCTGTAATTAAGCACAACCACACAAGGAATCTGAAATTAATCGCACGCCCAATTTATCAAAGCACAATATTGCTAAACTCTATAAATTATTAAAACAACATGACAGCATTTAGTTCATATCTATTATATATATAAAGGAAATTCCCCAGGAGTTTTGTGGAGCTCTAGAATCGCTCGAATCCTATTTATCTATTTTTCTAGAGCTCCTCTATTTTAAATAATTAAAATCAAAACTTCCTTTTTTGAGTACACTTCCTTTTTTTAAGTCATAATTTTTAGAAAAGAACATGGAAACCTTCTTTAAATTGGATAATAGATTTGTATCTATTTTAAATATCAAAATTAAAACTTCCTTCTTTAGGCCCTAATTTTTAGAAAAGAAAATCGAAACCTTTTTTAAACTGGATAAGAAATTTTCATCAAACTTTTTTTTTTGAAATTATAAATCTATCTATCTATCTATCTATCTATCTATCTATCTATCTATCTATCTATCTATTATTCTATCTATCTATTATATATATGAAAAAAGGAAATCCCTAGGAGCTCGAGAATCGTTCGAAACCTATTTATTTATTTTTCTAGAGCTCCTTTATTTTAAATAATTAAAAATTAAAACTTCCTTTTTTAGGCCCTATTATTTAGAATTCCTTTCTTAACATTAACATTAACATTAACATTTTTGAAATAGAGAAGGTTTTCGAATTTGTAGGTAAGAATAAGTAAAATTTATAAATTCAAAATAGAAAATAAATTTTACATTTCAGAATTTCCTTTTTTAACATTAACATCTTCGAAATAGAAAAGTTTTTTGAATTTGTATGGAAGAAAAAATTAAAATTTATATATTCGAAATAGAAAAAAAATTATATTCTTCTATATATACAATCATTGCTTCTAACGATCAAATTCTTATCATCATAGTTACTTTTTTTCGGTTGGTTTATAAAAGGAAATCCCCAGGAGCTCTAGAATCGCTCGAAACCTATTTATCTATTTTTCTAGAGTTCCTTTATTTTAAATAATTAAAATTAAAACTTCCTTTTTAAGCCCTATTATTTAGAAAAGAAATCATAACTTCCTTTTTAAACATTAACATTAACATTTTTGAAATAAAAAAGGTTTTCGAATTTGTAGGTAAGAATAAGTCAAATTTATAAATTCAAAATAGAAAATAAATTTTACATTTCAAAACTTCCTTTTCTAACATTAACATCTTCGAAATAGAAAAGTTTTTTGAATTTGTATGGAAGAAAAAATTAAAATTTACATATTCGAAATAAAAAAAATTATTCTTCTATATATACAATCATTGCTTCTAACGATCAAATTCTTATCATCATAGTTGCTTTTTTTCGGTTGGTTTATTAAGGTTTGACTTTCCTAATTTAATATTTGCTTTCATCGTTTTATTTTTAAATTTATGATTTGTTATGATTTTAGGTATAATTATGGATTATTAGTAACCATTTGTTCTTTACTTTGGATTTTGTATATTTTGTCTTAGTGATCTCGATACAGAAACACTTGATCGTGTAAACAGAGGAGATATTTCTCTGTTTTGTTTGAGAAGTAGAAGCACTTGAAAAACTTGGCACAAAAGATTTGAAATTTACTATTCCCTCTTTATTTATTTATTGTTAATTGTTATCTTCTCATTGTTCATGATTATAATATTCCAACGTCTTCATTTAATTAATCAAATCTACTTTTTTATCTATATGTATTTATTACAACAGATGTTGGTCTAAGAAAACTTGACATAAAAGTGACGTAAAAAATAAGTATAGGGTTTATTTTGTTGTATATATATATATATTAAAATTTTAAAATATTGTCTTCATTAATTTATTTATAAATATTTTCTTTTTGATTTATTTCTTAAATAGTCTATGTTTTGAAAAAAATTTAAAAATAATTTAAGACCACCGAGAAACGTATCTTATATTTATTTATGACAACGGGTGTCGGGCTCAAAAACGTAATACAAAATCAATATAAAAAATAAGTACATAGTTTATTTAATTTTCTACATTCAATAAAATTTTTACAATATTGTGTTTATTAATTTATTTATAGATATTTTCTTTCAATTTTTTTCTTAAATTTATATTTTGAATTTTTTAAAAAAATATTACAAGACCGCCGCGAAGCGCGGCTTAGTCAACTAGTAGATATGTAATCTGAATTCTGAGAAACAAATCCGTAATGTAGTAATTAAGTAAAACAATAATTGAAATCCAAACCAAGTACTAAGAACCAATTGTTATAATGAAAATACAGATTAATTCTCCTTGCTTCGCTTCTGAAAGATGTGTCAATCTCCTTCTTTTTTTCTCTCCGTGTAAAACCCTAGATAGAGTGTATGTAAAATTAGCGTGTGTATACTCCTCATAAAATCTGATCTCTATCCTAATAAAAGTATTTTTAATGTTTTAATAAATTTACAAAAAGATATCCATAATTGAATAGGATTTTCATGTAAAATTCGCTGCTGACTTTGTTCCTCTGTTTTTGGGCTCTTCCAGTTGGGCTCTGCTCTTTGGACCACCTTGGAATTAAAGAAAATTATCTAAGCTTCGCGTGGACTGTAAGATCGTCAAGATCTGACTTCTGGAACTTAAGATACGGCCAAAAACAGTGTAGGTAGCTCGTGTAGCCCAATAATACGAATTTTCTTCTATTTAAACTCCAAAATAGCTCTTTCTGCTACAAATCCTTCCAACTTATGAATTTTTTATTTCCTACAATAAAAAAATCAAATCTATTAAATAAAAATCCAAATCAATGCAAAACACTATAAATATGAAAATAAAATCATCTAAAATATATATAAAAATATATTCTATCAGAAGTTAACATTTAAAATTTGAAAACAATAAGCCATAACGATAAAGGATTTAGTTAACATAAGATAATTACACAACAACTTTTTTCGTTAATTTAAAATTTAGGTGAACTACCAAATTAAAGACGAAAATACACACAAAAAATCATATTATTTATTTAATTTAAAATATTAATTATACAATATTTACTTTTTAACCAGATTTAGGTTTATCAATCGAAATTTAGTATGATTTTGAAATTTTGTGCAATATTTAATTTTCACAAATATTTTTGTACAATGTTATAAGAGAAAGAGTAATTATTTCAATATGAAAAGTACATGTAAATATTGACATTATTAAATCAATTTATAAAAAGATTCAACTGACTAATTTATATAATACTGATTTTTTTGATTTTTTTATACTATAAAAGTGATTCATATACTTAAAAAAATTATAAAATTAGTTTAACGCCGCGGCAAAGCGCAGCTAAGTGAACTATTTATTTTAATAATTCATATTTTCTTAAAATATTTATAAAAATATTGTAAGCTACCACGAATTGTGACTTAATAAACTAGTTATATAGTATTTATTTAACAAAATTTTAATAACGTTTCAACAAACCCTTATATCGGAGTGTTTTAGTCACTCGATCATCCATTGCTTAGGCTGTTTGTGCAGGACATTATACAGTATCTATATGTCCATTATTGTTGCACACTTTAACTGGGCCAATCCAAACCCCCCCCCCCCCATCCTATTGCAAGTGTTTTTTCCGTAAATAAATCGCGTTTCAATATTTTTTCCCCTTTCTTCAATCCAACTAGCATAATAACCCGTGCGAGGCATAGATTATTTTCTAGAATTGTGCGTAAATGTGCAAACTTACATCGTTTACTGCATAAATTTAATTGTTTTATAATATTTGTTTGTTCATTGTTGTTGAATTGCATACATGCCCTCTAAATGCAACAACGGTTGTCCTATGAGTGTCATCTTTCTCTGCTGCAAATTGTTCTCTCCCGTAAGAATGTAGGTTTTGTGTGCGACATGTAACTTTGGAGTGATTGTAAGATTGTAATCCAAGCATGACCAATTGAATATGTATGCACCTTGTTTTGGAGAGCTCTTGTAGTTGTACACAATTGAATAAGACTTGATCTGAATAGAACTTAATTTCCATTGTCTGGCAATAGTCTTTGTCATGGACTGCAATCAAGACATGTTATAGGAAATTTTCAGTATCCCATTCAGTTTGCTTTAAATCAACTGCATATTTGCCTACATAGGTTTCCATCGAAATTTTCCATTACAAGTGTCATCCTTATTTGCTGCAAATTGTTATCTGGTAGGGATGCAGGTTTGTGTGAAGCATGTGTCTTTGGAGTGCTCTTAAGCTTGTAATCGAAGAGTAAGACCCATTGAAAATGTATGCTCCTTGTTTTGCCGAGCTCTTGTAGCTGTACAAAGTTGGACATGGCTTAATCTACATTGTTTGGAAATAGTCTTTGTCATGGGGTTGCAGTCATGCAAGACATGTTACAGGAAATCCAGTTAGCTTTAAATCAATCGCATATTTGACTACATAGGTTCCCATCGAAACTTTCCCTACAAATAACCAAAATACTAATTATTTCATCTTTCAACAAAGCACATCCAAAATGAAACCCTTACTTTCACCCATGAAGGTTACCATTATATTGGAAAAATGGCCAAAGTTAATAATAAATAATAAGACATTGTCTATAAAATACAAGAGCAGTTTTTTCTAAATGATCTGAACTTTGCAGTTTTGAATTTTTATAAATCTAACCATGACATAAAGAGAGCATGTTCACTTTCAGAAATTTCTCTGAAGAAGGTAGCCATATGCACGGTCAAAATATTCTGTCACAAGGTTTTACCTTGAAAATACATTAGACAGAAAAGTGAAGTATGGGCCTGAAAAATGCAAATGCAATAAGGGAGAATTATGTTGGAGAGCTGTGAAGAGGCAACAAAGTGGTTTGAAAGTCAGAATAGTTGAAATCAGTATGTATTACATTAAAAATAAAACATAAATACTTGCAAACATTACCTCTCTAGATATAGTTCAGGTTTCTGGGGTAGAGGCAACCAAACTTTCAAGTTAATTATATATGTGTGCGCATAAAAAATGTGATCTGCAAATTTATCAAACTCAGCTCAACTCGTTACGAAATGACCGACTCGAATTGAATAAGAAAATGTTTGGTTCTAATTTGTAACATATATATCCAATACAAACCTCCTTAAAATACAAACCTACAAACCAAGCATAATCTAATATTTCAAGCTAATCTAATGACCAAACTAGGGGTACCCCAATACAAAAAATGCTTAAAATAATTGGCTTTATCCAACAAAAAAAATAAAAAATTAAAAAATTCACTGTTCACGTGATGACGTGGCAGTGGATTTCACTGGTTAACGGTGCTTCGCACCTTCTTGTACGGCGCTTCGCGCCTTTATCATTCTAAAGTTGTAAGGAATGGCAATCAATGGTAAAGGCAATAGACGATTGACGGGTGTGTCGAGAGCCTTCGGCCCTCATAACTACCTAACTCATCCGTTTACTGTCTTAAATGCTTCGCATTTCCACGACAAGTTTTTTTTTTTTTTTTTTTTTTTTTTTATGGATAGAGCCAATTATTTTAAGCATTTTTTGTGAAGGTACCCTTGGCGGGAACCTTAGAATAGATGAAATATAATTAATTTAGTGTTGGTTTGTAGGTTTGTATTTTAAAAGTGATTTGTATTTGAGCACTTGCCTATATATATATATATATATATATATATATATATATATAGGGGGCTACTCCAATACAAACCTTCTTAAAATACAAACCTACAAACCAAGCATAATCTAATATTTCAAGCTAATCTAATGACCAAATTAGGGGTACCCCAATACAAAAAATGCTTAAAATAATTGGCTCTATCCAAAAAAAAAAAAAAAAAAATTCACTGTTCACGTGATGACGTGGTAGTGGATTTCACTAGTTAACGGTGCTTCGCACCTTCTAGTACGGCGCTTCGCGCCTTTATCATTCTAAAGTTGTAAGGAATGGCAATCAATGGTAAAGGCAATAGACGATTGACGGGTGTGTCGAGAGCCTTCGGCCCTCATGACTACCTAAATCATCCGTTTACTGTCTTAAATGCTTCGCATTTCCACGACAATTTTTTTTTTTTTTTTTTTTTTTTTTGGATAGAGCCAATTATTTTAAGCATTTTTTGTGAAGGTACCCTTGGCGGGAACCTTAGAATAAATGAAATATAATTAATTTAGTGTTGGTTTGTAGGTTTGTATTTTAAAAACGGTTTGTATTTGAGCACTTGCCTATATATATATATATATATATATATATATATATATATATATATATATATATATATATATATATATATATATATATATATATATAGGCTTTGCTCCATACAGAACACTCTTATATAACAAACAATAAAGAACACTATAAAATCATTTATTCCAATAGATCCATTGGCCCCGCCAGGGGCACCCAATACAAAAAGTTCTTATTTTTTTATCTTCTATCCATTCAGCAAAAAAAAAAAATTTTAAAAAAAAGTTTTTGAAAAAAATCACTGTTCATGATGACGTCACTGCAGATGTCATCATGAACAGTGATTTTCCAAAAAAAAAATATTTAATTTTTTTTTTTGTTAAATGGATAGAAGATAAAAAAATAAACTAGACCCTATAGGGTCTTGTTCTAATAGAAACTAACTTAGAATAGAAACTAGAAACTAAACATAAATTAAATATTTCAAGCTAATCTAATGACCAAATTAGGGGTACTCCAATACAAAAAACGTTTAAAATTATTGTCTCTATTCAACAAAAATATAAAAAAAATTAAAAAAAATTAAAAAAAAAGTTACTGTTCACGTGAGCCATTAAAATAAATGAAATATAATTTATTTAGTGTAGGTTTCTAGTTTCTATTCTAAGGTTGGTTTCTATTTGAACGCTAGCCTATATATATATATAGGCTAGCGTTCAAATAGAAACCAACCTTAGAATAGAAACTAGAAACCTACACTAAATAAATTATATTTCATTTATTTTAATGGCCCCGCTAGGGGCACCTTCACAAAAAACGTTTAAAATTCTTGCCTCTATTTAACAAAAATATAAAAAAAAATAAAAAAATTTTTAAAAAAAAGTTACTGTTCACGTGCCACGTCATCACGTGAACAGTAACTTTTTTTTTAATTTTTTAATATTTTTGTTGAATAGAGACACTAATTATAAACGTTTTTTGTATTGGAGTACCCCTAATTTGGTCATTAGATTAGCTTGAAATATTTAATTTAGGTTTAGTTTCTAGTTTCTATTCTAAGTTAGTTTCTATTAGAACAAGACCCTATATATATATATAGAGGGTCTTGTTCTAATAGAAACTAACTTAGAATAGAAACTAAAAACTAAACCTAAATTAAATATTTCAAGCTAATCTAATGACCAAATTAGGGGTACTCCAATACAAAAAACGTTTAAAATTATTGTCTCTATTCAACAAATATATATATATAAAAAAAAAAAGAGTTACTGTTCACGTGATGACGTGGCACGTGAACAGTAACTTTTTTTAAATTTTATTTTTATTTTTTTTTATATTTTTGTTGAATAGAGCCAAGAATTTTAAACGTTTTTTGTGAAGGTGCCCCTAGCGGGGCCATTAAAATAAATGAAATATAATTTATTTAGTGTAGGTTTCTAGTTTCTATTCTAAGGTTGGTTTCTATTTGAACGCTAGCCTATATATATATATATATAGAGAGAGAGAGAGTTGCTCTCCATAACAAACACCTTATATAACAAACAATAAAGAACACCTCATATCTAATCTAATCTAAGAGTTCCGTCATAACACCCAATACAAAAAGTTGTTATTTTTTTACCCTCTATCAAGCCAGCAATTTTTTTTTAAAAATTTACTGTTCACTGATGACATCATGATGACGTCATCAGTGAACAGTAATTTTTCAAAAAAAATAAAATTCGCTACCTTGATAGAGGGTAAAAAAATAACAACTTTTTGTATTGGGTGCCCCTGGCGGGGCCAATGCATCTAATAGATCTAAGGTGTTCTTTATTGTTTGTTATATAAGAGTGTTCTGTATGGAGCAAAGGTCTATATATATATATATACTAGTATTTATGCCCGCGATGCCGGGCTTTGCAATACAATAATTTATTAAAGAACAACTTAGAAAACAAAATTTTCATTATATTGGTAGAGACAATTTCTTGGAATGCCGGGTTTTGCAAAACAATAAATTATTAAAAAACAATTTATAAAACAAATTTTTCTTTATATTGGTAGACCTATTTTGGAATGTTGGGCTTTGCAATACAATAAATTATTAAACAACAATTTAGAAAACAAATTTTTCTTTATATTGGTAGAGACCATTTTCTGGAAGTGCAAAACTGAACTAATATTGTTAGAGACATTTAACTAATATTTATGACTTAAAGGACTAAAAGACACACGCTTGACACTAAAAAGTTGTATTCACAAAATTGCATTCTTGAAGATTTTATCAATATTAAAATTAAACTTAAACATTTTATCAGTATTAAAAACATTTAAGCAAAGTTCCTCGCTCCCGCCTTCGGCGGGACCTCGATCCCTTTATTTATATAAATTAATTTTAATTTTTATGAACAAAAAACTAAAAAAAACCATTAAATTTATTAAGGCATAGTAAACTGAACAGAAGGCTTGGAAGGAAGTTCGTTTCCGAGACCCACTAATTGAATTCAGCTTTTTTAGGCAAATGAAAATAAGTAATCTGTTCGAGCGATGTGAAGTGGCAAACTCATCAGCCTTCATATTTCTTCAAACTCATCAGCCTTCATATTTATGGTACCAATTTTATGCAATTTAGTAGATTCAGTTGGCCACAATTAAGTGTGGATTCTCCTGCCACTATTAGCATCAAGCACAAACACGGTAGTTTTCATAGCTCCATTCAACATTCCACCATCCATTGATACATGTGTAGTGGTTAACAACAAATTCTCTAATGCTCCTATCAAGTTTCTGCAGATATATTTTCTTAGCATAAGGTAATGATTTAACAAATAAAAAAAAAACAAAACTCATGTTAATAAAAATATTGAAGAACCAAAGCATGAATATACAACTTAGCAAGACCTCAACTTCCCAGAGAAATCATTCCTTTCAGTTACCTTACCATACAGATTACCCAGCTTTAAAAAACATTGTTTTATATACTTCATAGTTTACATTCAGAGCAGATAATAGAGGATCAATACAACAGTGTGCAAGAAATTTAGGACTGGGGTCAGGAGGATTCCTTAGAACCTCACTCTATTTTGCATAGCATCACCCATATAAAAAAACACATTGCAGACACGTATCTTTTCATAATCATTTCCTGATGTTGGACAGGACAAAATTGACAAAATGGTATTGCCTACCTCCACGAAGAATCCATCGACACACAAGCAAATCAGCAGATTAATCCTCAAAAATCATCATTTCATAATGATTTAGTTTATCAGATGTACCCTTAATTATATCTATATAGTTATAACTACAATGACTAAACATCTAAAAAATAATTGAAATAATCTAATCTTATTAATTAAATCATCCAATTCTTTAAACTAATTTTTGTAATATATACAATAAAGACAACAACTTTTCAGAATGAGCAATGGATCAACTATTAGCTCTATTTTACCATCAATCCCAATGTTGTACTGAGCTTCAGGAAACAAACTATGAGTAAGTATTTTTGGAACCTTTTCGTTCCTCCTGGGTTCATCATAGGTGGGATGTTTTACCAAGATGAGACGCCAGATACCAATCCATTCTCCATCCTCCTTATCGAGCCTGACACTGGTAATTGATGACACTGGTAATGACTAAATCATCCCTGAAAGCAATTCATGGTTAATGTAAAACAATCTCCGCAACTCCCATTAAAAGTTTAGTATTATGGTTATCTGTGAATTCCTTTGGGGAAGTGTATGTGGTGAATAAGAGGGAAGTCTAGACAATGCTCAGAAAAGTATTCAAATAGCTTGCCACAATTAACATTTAAAAATTTAGGACCTGCTCCAACTGTTATAATACAGAATGTAATATGCGAATTTAATAGAGAATTAGATATAGCAAGTAAATAACTCAAAACATAGACACCAACCTCAGCGTCGCCGTGCAGCGACACCTCGAAATCACTCATAAATACCTTTACAAATCATGGAAGAACAAAAATATTAAGTCGCATGATAATGTAATCACTCATAGATACCTATATAACGTTAGCATTTCCCTTCACAACCCTGCCCTTCACAACACCAGAAACCACTTTCAAATTCTAACTTCAGTCACGAGTTTAACACAGACTTTAGCCTTAGGATTGATCTGTGTATTCAACAGAAAATTTGAGATCTAACTTTTGATATTATAATATAGTATAATACATATGGAAGAGAAATATGTACCACCAATCTTTTTATTTATCCTTTCATTGCACAACTGATTCCTAGACATTTTGCAAGAGAAATAACTATATCTAATTTACTACATCAAACAAATCAATAGTAACAAACTGATCACACCCATAATCATGTCATAACGGAAACTATATAAGAAGTATTTTATGGTTACACAGTTTTAAAAAATTAAATGTCAAAGAAAGTATCGCAAAAATAGAAAATAACTTGTAATATTCCTTACAGGTGGTTTGTTTGTTGGTTGTTTCACAACAGGATTTCTCAGGGTCCTATCATACTTGGCTGCATCCTGGAAACATAAAAAATACTTAGCATAGGACAGGTAGAAAATAGCATAACTTCAGTACCATAAATAGTCTTAAGAGCACCACCCCCATTACTTGTTGACTAATATCCAGCTTCCGCTACACACCTGTACAAATTGGTGGGATCAAATACCAAATATGCATTCAATAAATTGCCATAGAGATGTATACTCAAGCACCAGGAACAGGAAGCTATAAACATATAAAGTATTATGAAGATAATATCAATTGTTAGCTATAAACATCACCTGTGTTTGAAATTGAGGGTGCTTTTAGTGGAGAAAGAGCACTTGGAGGCTTTAAAGTTGTTGGGGGCAGAATGCCTATTCACACTTCTATGCTCCAAAGATCCTCTAATTACAGCTGCAGCATTTTAACGCAAAGATAAACAACCAACTTGGAGAGTGTGGATTGAGAATCGTAAATTTAATCGAGAAGATAGTAATAGAGAAATAAAATGTGTTAATTCTCACAAATCTTGTTCTCTGCACAAAACATCAAACACTTCATCTACGACAATAGTTTACAAAATATATAATTAACATCATATGATATATAGTTGTATACCTCAGTTTTTCATGGCAAAACTGAAATTGCAAAACAGTTATAAATAAATTAGAGCGATAAAATGAAGAATGGAGATGAGAAAGAGAGAGACTTTTCAGAATAGGAAGAATAGAGAAAGTGTGAAAGTGTGATTCATATATGTACATAAAAACTAAATTTGAATTCTTGGGAATTATGATATAGAATGGGATTTGAATTCTTGATTACCGTGTATGTGGTAAGCTTCTCATAGAAGCTTCAAAATTTTGAATGAATAAAGTAATAACAACTGTCACATTGCATAAACTAAAGATAATGGCATTCCTTGTAATTTCGTTAATCAGCAAGGTCAGTTATTTAGGGTTTAGGAAAATATATAATTTAGATTTAGATTTTAATTCAAAAAAGAAATTTGATAATTTTAAAGCACGATATATCTAATACTCCTTGTGTTTGGATTTAGGGTTTAGGAAAATATAAAATATAGATTTAGATATAAATTAAAAGGATACATAATATCATTTCATAAGAAGCTGTGCATAAATCTTTAAATAACAATTATAAAAAAGTGTCTTCTTAATTTGATAATTTTAAAGCACCATATATCTAATATTCCTTGTGTTTATAAATAATTGAGATTTTGACTAAATTTAGGGTTTAGGAAAATATATAATTTAGATTTAAATTTAAATTAAAGGGATACATAATATCATTTCATAAGAAGTGGCGCATAAATCTTTAAATAACATTTAAATCTTTAAATAACATTTATAAAATAGTGTCTTCTTAATTTGATATTTTTATAGCATGATATATCTAATACTCCTTGTGTTTATAAATAATTTAGATTTTGACTTGATTTAGGGTTTAGAAAAATATATAATTTACATTTAGATTTAAATTAAAAGGATACATAATATCATTTCATAAGAAGTGGCGCATAAATCTTTAAATATAGAATTTAAAAAACAATGTCTTCGTAATTTGATAATTTTAAAGCACGATAAATTATATACTCCTTGTGTTTATAAATAATTGAGATTTTGACTGGATTTAGGGTTTAGGAAAATATATACTTTAGATTTAGATTTTAATTCAAAAAAATAAATTTGAGGTAATTTGAAATGTGAACATTTTTAATTTATGGTTAGTCTCGTCAAACTATTAAGATGGTGTTATAATGAGGTGGATAAACAATACATGAGGACTGTTCTTTCCGTTTTAGCAGGATTTGGCAGGGAAAAATAGATGTTAAAGTGAGGGGTATTTATGTACTTTCCTTTTCATAAATGTGTTAGGAGGATTCAGGATTTATTATATAGTTGATATATATATATATATATATATATATATATATATATATATATCACTCTTTTTGCCAAGCAAACATATTTTAAGCATATTTAATTGCTCCAATATCACTATCAAATCACGAGCTACCGTTTTCACTCAAACTATCATACAGGTACTATGCACATCGGAGAAAATTGGCGCTGTTGCTGGCCTCTTTTCTGATTCCCAAGTACATTCAGTTTTTGATGCCAGTATGCATAAGAAAAGGATTTGTACATACTACTCTACTGCTGTTAAATTTCCAAAACTTTGTGGAGGGACAACTTTCGCGCGGAAGAATCCAGTTGAAGTATCAAAAGACATGTAGCATTACAAATAGCAGCTCAACATATCAGAGCACTGCCACAATCTTGCAAAAGCAGCTCTTATAGAAGGGGATAATGTAGTGAGAACAGAGCATCTGAATTGTAACTCTGTCAAGATTTTCTTTTAGTAGGTGCTAGTACATATATATATATATATATAGGCAAATGATCAAATACAAACCACTCTTAAAATGAGAACTACAAACCAACACTAAATAAATTATATTTCATTTATTTTAAGGGCCCCGCTAGGGGCACCTTCACAAAAAATGTATAAAATTCTTGGCTCCATTTTTTTACTGAATGGAGCCTAGTTTATTATACATTTTTTGTATTGGGTTACCCCTAGTTTGGTCAATAGATTAGCTTGAATGTTGGATTGAAATATGGTTTTTAGGTTTGTATTCTAAGGAGGTTTGTATTGGAGTAGACCCCTATATATATATATATATATAGTAGGGATCTAGGGAAAACTTTTTATATAGGAAACTTAGAGAACTTCATCTACACTGTTGATTAATTCATTTTCAAATTCACCTGACTTGTCTTTGGGGTCCACAAATTTTATTTTATTTTTTAATACAAAAAATATATTTTTAATATATTTTTTTTATATATACCATTTTTTGTATATTTTTTATACAATTTCCATAGTTTTTTTTTTGAAGTTTTTTTTTTTGGGTTTGTTAATGTGTGTGAGTGTCTATGTTTATTATATGAGGGGGCCCCTGGCGGGGCCATTAGATCATAAATCTAAAGGTTAAATGGGGAGTTCTCTAAGTTCTCTATTTAAGGGGGTTCTCTTTTGAGCATGAGCCTATATTATATATATATATATATATATATATATATATATATATATATATATATATGAGAATATGGAACCTAAGATATATCTTAGGTATCAATCCTAAGATACTATACAAAATTAAGGTTAATTAAGTGTAAAGTCTTTTTTGCCCCTGCGGGGCCTACTTATACATGATCAAAACTAAGTAGTTTTAGTTTAAAATGTATAGAATCTTAGAGATGATACCTAAGATACATCTTAGGTTCCTTTTTCTCTCTCTCTCTCTCTCTCTCTCTCTCTTTATATATATATATATATATATATATATATATATATATATATATATATATATATATAGGGGAAGGCTCTGTGGGGAACCCACTTAAACTAGTAACCTAGTAACTTCTTGCTAGTCATAACACGTGTCTTTGAGAAATTGAACACGGTTATTTCTTGAATAAATAGTCAAAAAGCACGGGTAACTATTTTACAGAATGCAACTATAAATTTACAGAACACAAATTTCTTATTTAACAAAATTTTTATCATTTTTTACTGTACTTAATTTACAGAACAGTATTTTTTTATTGTATTCTTACAATAAATTTACAGAACACAAATTTTTTACAGAACAAAATTTTTATCATTTTTCTACAATATTTAATTTACAGAACACTATTATTTTATTGTATTAAACATTATTAGTTTACAGAACATACGTTTTTACAGAACATATGTTTTTACATAATATTGAATGATTCATTTAACAAATTGTACAGAACAATATTTCATAGGACTTTATATTTTTGATGAAATAAATTTTTTTACAGGATATTATTATTTTACCGAACAAATGTGTTTACAAAACATTAATTATTTAAAAGAACAATTATGTTCTAGACAAATATAAAAAGTGAAAGAAGTGGAGAAAACTGACTGTTGTACAAGTAAATTTGACAGCTATGTATCGACAGTTATCAAAACCTAATCCAACGGATGTTATCAAAAGTTACTAGGTTACTCAAATAAGATGGTTCCTCATTGAGCCTTACTCTATATATATATATATATATATATATATATATATATATATATATATAGGGGGCTACTCCAATACAAACCTAAAATCCAAATTCCAATCCAACTTTTAAGCTAATCTAATGACCAAACTAGGGGTACCCCAATACAAAAAAGTCTTATAAATCTACCCTCTATCCATTCATCGAAAAAAAATTAAAAAAATTTTTTTTTTTAAAAAAATGATGACGTGGCAGCAAATTTTTTTTTTTTAATTTTTTTTTTTGATGAATGGATAGAGCGTTGAATTATAAGACTTTTTTGTGAAGGTCCCCCTGGCGGGGCCCTTAAAATAAATGAAATATAATATATTTTGTATTGGTTTGTAGTTCTCATTTTAAGAGTGGTTTGTATTTGAGCAAAAGCATATATATATATATATATATATATATATATATATATATATATATATATATATATATATATCTATACATATATATATATACATATATATATATATGTAGTAATGTTCTTCAAGTTTTATGCTTTCATTTGAATTCATAATCATTAAAGAAACCAATAATAATATATTTATAAATGATGTTTCATTTCATCTAGAGATTATAGGATGGTCAAAGGAGTCCGGGGATTATGCAGTTAACATATGAAAATGCAAGCATGTTAACATTAATAATATAGCATCAAAGATGAAATTGACTAACAATGAGGAAGGAAAAAAAATACTCATAATGAACTAATGGAACAGGAGCTGGGTGAAGAAAACATGATGACGGTAAGAAATAGCGATAAACAAAAAAGGAAGGATTGTTATATAAATAGAGAAAGAAGGATACAAATAGTTGAGAGGAACCTTTGAAGTATTGTTAAATCCTTGGAGAAAGGGCTGCTACCTCTTCTTGTTGTGATAAGTTCTGTTCTGAACTTGGATCAACTACAGTAATCCGGTCATCTTGGGAACCAGCCTCCTATATTTCAGTTACAATCAATCATCATTCAAGTTGCACCATTAGTTTAAATTATATTCCTATCATCGAGGAGACGACATTGTTCTAAACATCTCTTATGCAAAAAATACAAGAGACATATCACATAAAAGAAAAAGAACCTTAAGTTGCCATAATGTTGTCTATGATTGTTTGTCGTCGCTCTATTCATAGAAAAACAAAGTGTAAAACCTACCAAAAGGCCCAAAGATACCCAAGAAAACAAATTTATTTGCCTATCTGATGATATGAAGATAGTGTATGATCCTTGCAAGGACCAAGACCACAATTGCGCACAACTTAAACAACAAGGCTAAGACCAGAAGCTAAACAGAACATACGCCCAAACAGTAGTCCTTGGAATTTAAGAACGAAAGAGAATGATCTGAGTATTGCTGGACCAGAGAGCATGCATCTTCCAGCACAAAATTACCAACATCTAGTTTTAACCCCTAGGAAGCCTTTAAAATAATTTAGAAAAACTGTTAGAAGTTTAAACTTTTCTCAAAAAGTACTGACATCCTTGTATGCATAGTGCATTTGCCTATTTCATTTAGTTTACCAATATACAATTGCCTCCAGGCTCCAGAACATTTGCTTCCTAAGTAGAACTACTTGCGTTATCCTAATCATTGAAAAAGAGATGATAAGAAACTACTTCTTCATATGTATGAAAAATGCATATAACAAAATCAATTTATACATGTACAATTACAAGTAGACTTAGGTTATGTGCAATAGATCAAGGTCAACTTAATCCCCTCTGTTTCCTTAATCAAGCTTTACTGATGTACATATTTAAAGTCTTATTGCAGTATTTGCAGGAAACTACAAATCAACACAGACTCATGTCACTCTACTAAAATCAGTATTTGCAAGCTCTTTAAAAATCACCACATTTTACAGTGACATAGCCTATAACTCTACTAAAATCTGTAAATTATCATGGACACAATATTGCAACCTGAACATGTCATTTTTTAAATTTCTCAGCAAGATGAAATTTTTTCCATGAAAAAAATCTAAAATATCACTACAACTTAGCACTTTAATAATAGCAGACAGTAAAATTTTAACTGCGAGAATAAATTACCAAGTCAGCGAAACTTACCATTATAATTGGTGTGGGGATCCGAACACCAGTGGAGAAAACGGAGATTGAAATACAGATATGTATATTTGTACATATATATATGTAGCAGAAGGTGAGGTGAAGAGAAAAAAATGAACTGCAGAAACACTGGAAAATTAGGTCCATCGTTGAAAATATGAACCCTAATGCAACGTATCGGCGCGACGTATTTTTTGTGGGTTTGGCAGCTTTGTAATTCTGTGATAAGTAGAGGTATTATGGTAATTTTATAGGGTTTTTTTTTTTGCTAAAATTTTGTTAAAATACGCTTGTGTTCGAATGGATGGATGGATGGATGGATTCTTACTATTTCAAACCCTAATTTGTCTCAATCCCAAACCCTAATTCCACACCTCTCAATCAATGCTCCGATCCGTTTAATTCGGCTTCAATACACTCCACGACGCCGTTTTGTTGTAGTCAACAATGGCTGTATCAGATGTGAATCGGCTCCAGATGGTTGTGTCGAGCTCTACGACGTCGTTTAATGACTTGATTGATTCACAGAAGGATCTAATTCAAAGCCAGATTGAACATCTACAGAATTTAGTTGTTGCACAATGTAAACTCACAGGCGTCAATCCTCTCTCGCAAGAAATGGTTTGTTTTCTTAATTTGTATGTATCTAATGTGTGTGTATGTATAGAATGATGTGTTTTCGGAATTGCGATATGGTTGTTTATGTTATTTTAGGTTTTAGGTATGGATTGATTTGCGATTAGATTGATAGTCGGATATATATTCTTAATTTTGGGAGGTCGTATGTCCAAACTGTTAGTTTTGAAAATTAGTGTGTATTTTATTAGGAGTGCTGTGGTTTTTGTAACGTCTGAATCTGAATTTCGTACTAATTTATGGAGTTGTTTTCTTTGTGTGCAGGCACCGGGTGCTCTTTCAATTAAAATTGGTACGGCATTGTCAACTTTTGTTGTAAATTTTTTAGTTTGTTGTTTTTTTTTTTGTTTCCATTAGTGTTCCTTGTATTAAGTATCCAGAACTTGATACACATTATGTTGTTTCCGCATTTGAGATGGTAATTGATGAAGCTGTTTATTAGTTCTGTGGCTCTTTAATGAAGCAACTATAGTTTCCCATGTGGCCTGTTTAGGCATAATCTTTCATTGTTTTTTTGGATATGTTATCTTTATTGTTAGTATCATTGTGGCTATTTGCTCAATTGTATCTACTTTCCATACACATTTACTTAAAAAGTAACCTGCACGGTTTTAGTTTAGATGTACTAGTTTTGAATATGTATAATTATGTATACAATGACATGTAGGAAAAAGACCGAGAGATTTGCTTAATCCTAAGGCTATGAAGTATTGCAATCATTTTTATCTATTAAAGATGCAACTAACAAGAGGGAGTCCCGAGAAATTATTGCTCTTTTTGGTGTGACAGCCACACAGGTTCGCTCTTATCATTAATCCTGTAATTTGGTCTGTTACAAAAGCATATAAAATGAAGTTTAAGGTTTTTCTTGTCCTGTGAGAAATTTTTTAAGCACTAAAGTTTTTATTCAGTGATCGCTTTTATCTTGTGTATGGGGCCTTTGTGTCTGAAGGGTGAGGGAAAGGTTCTTTAATTGGAGCTCTATTGACGTATGACAATTTGAAGTTAGTTAAGTACTGTAAAAAGGGTCTGATCTATATGAATTCGAACTGTTGTTGCATGAAACTGATATCTTTCATTATCCCCCCTATATTTTCAGGTTCGAGAGTTTTTTAATGGTCAACGCTCGAGAGTAAGGAGGTTTGTTAGGTTGTCTGGGGAGAAGGCAAATAGATCCAATAAATGTGAAGAACAGGAAGGACCATTATGTTCCGATCCAAATTTACCTAGTACTACACTTCCCCTAAACACATTGGCTCCTATCAAGATGAAGACATTCCACCTACTTGGATAAACATTTTGTTGAGAACATTTTTACTTTGATGCGGAAAGAAGATAAATTTTCTGGACAGGTGAAATTGATGGAATGGATCTTGCAGATTCAAGATTCTACAGTAATTCATTGGTACGTGCTTCATCTGTATAAGTTTGTCTTCTTTGCCATATTGCCATTTTATTAAGCCTGAATACTTTTTATGGAATTTTAGGTTCTTAAAAAAAGGTGGTGTTATGATCCTAGCAACATGGCTGGGTCAAGCAGCATTGGAAGAACAGACCACTGTTCTTCATGTCATCATAAAGGTATATACATAATCTATGCTCATGTTTTTACGTTCTATGTCAATTTCTTGATATGGATTTGAATAGTTTATATGCTTCTGTAGGTCCTTTGTCATCTGCCCCTACATAAAGCTCTCCCAGCTCACATGTCTGCGATATTACAAAGTGTAAATAAACTTCGGTTTTATAGGTCATCAGGTGTGTTGCTCTTTTCTGGCAGATTCTTGCGTGTTATATATCACTTGTGTGATCATCTTGACTTTTGAAAGTCAACTCTACCCATTGATACTCAAATTAGGGTGTTGGCCCTCTTTATCACAATTTGGAGTCAAAATGCCCTAAATCTCACAACCCACAAAAATGGCCCTTTGTATCACAGAATAACGCAAGGGCGTGTGGCGTTTCTATTTTTCGGGGAGTAACGCAACTTAATGTTGCGTTTTCTCTGTTTTTTTTAGAAGTCACGCATCTAAAAGATGCGTTTATTAACTTAACTCCTGTGGTCCCCGTAGGTGCAAACAATGAAAACACAACATTATACCTAGCAACGCCACTTAGGGTGGCGTTTGTTTTTTTTGTTTTTTTTTATTTTTTTGTTAAATTTGTATTTCGTTTTTAGAAAATTTCTAACCAAATGGTCATTACATTGTATTTTTTTACTGAGTTCTTATACGATTTATTCGTCGTTCTGAATATTTCTAAATCCAAAATTTAAATAAAATTGTATTTTTAAAATTTAAAAATTTTAATTAAATAATTGAATTTGGCGTCCTAATTTTTAAACGCTAACGCGTTTAAAAATCAGGATAAGTTAGGGTTTAGGGTTTAAGATAAGTTAGGGTTTAAACAACCCTAAACCCCAAACCCTAAGTTAGTATACGGTTTATTCGTCGTTCTGAATATTTCTAAAACCCAAAATGAAAACGTTGAACCCTAAAAGTTAATTGTTGAGCCCGTAAATTTAATTAAAATTATATTTTTAAAATGTAAAAATTTTAATTATAAAAATGAATCCGGCGGCCTGATTTTTAAACGCTAACGTGTTTAAAAATCAGGATAATTTAGGGTTTATGGTCTAGGGTTTAGGGTTGTAAACAACCCTAAAGCCTAAGTTCGTATACGGTTTATTCGTCGTTCCGAATATTTCTAAAACCCAAAATGGAAACATTGAACCCTAAAAGTTAATTATTAACCCCTAAAAATATACTGATATAATTTAAAAAATTTAATTAAAAAATTAAATATTTTTAAACCCAAAATGGAACACGTTGAACCCCAAAATTAAAAATATTTAACCCCAAAGTTGTGTTTAACACTTTTTTACAAATAAAAAAATAATAATTAAAGAACAGGAAACGTGACTTTACATACCGTTTCTAATGCAACGGTGCTTTATCATGCGTTGCTCACTTTTTTCAAAAAAAAAAAATAGAAAAACAACAAACGCAACACGCCAATGCGTGTATATGGTAACGCCTGTTTAACATACGTTATTCTGTGATATTAAGGGCCATTTTTACAACTTGTGATATTTAGGGCATTTCATCTTAAAATTGTGATTAAAAGGGCCATTTCTCCTCAAATTACAACTTCATATTTAATCATCTTGCAGTCTTGTGTATGAATATACCATGGTGTTTGTGTTGCATTTTTATTTGTGTCTTGAAACTTAAATGGTTGTCGTCATCATGATTAACATCAAAGTGCAGCCTGATATCGGGAAGCAGAATTTTATGTTTTTAGTTATGCAAATTGATGTTATAAATGGCTGCATATAAAGAGTTTGATGTCGGAGTGCAGCCTGATCCAATATCGGGAAGCAGAATTATATGTTTTTAGTTGTGCAAATTGATGTCATTAATGGCTGCATATATAGATTTTGATGTCTTCCTCTAGAGGTTGTTAGATTTGTACAGCTCATGAAACTAGAAGTCTCATTAATCCCTTGCTACAAGTATACCTGTGATATCTTTACCAAGTCATGTTGCTATGCTATTAAAAAACCTGCACATGATTTCCAGCTGGTTAGTCAATATTAGTTCCCAAGGATTTCTGTAGTCCTCACGTGTCAGAACATGTGTCTTTCAAGCACACAAGAAAATAAAATTGTAATCTGATACTCTAATTGGATGAACAATTTCAGTATGAAGTGTTCTGAATATTGAAGATTGTGTAACAACTATACTATTTTAATGAATAATGTTCTGGGCATTTTTTTATTAAAAAGATCTTATCTATGTGCACTTAATTTTCCCGATGCCTCCTTGAAATGCGAAATCTCATCACATCTTGTTGCGGATCAGATATCTCAAATAGAGCAAGGGTTCTTCTATCTAAATGGAGCAAAATATTTGCCCGGAGCCAAAATTTAAAGAAACCCAGTGCTGTGAAATCTACATCTGAATGTCAGGACGAGATGCTATTAAAGCAGAGGCAAGGCTATTTCTTTATTTGTTGATACCACTATTTTCTACTCCCCCCGTCCTACAAAAAGTGGCTGAGTTTTATTGTAGCTTGTCCTTAAAATATGGCTGGGTTTCTCTTATATACATTTTATCTTTCTTTAAGCCTTGTATGGTGAGGATAAATTGTGAGTTCTCGCACCTGATTTACATATGCCAGAAACAAAAAATGCTTTTTTTAACACTGTATTTTTTCATTGGTCACACATTAATTACATGTAAAATGTAGATATGCCAATTTGAACAGGGGTATGTTAGTCCAAACATTTTAAAATTTCCTTGTGAAAAACCAAATTAGCCATTTTTTATAGGACGGGAGTTTTTCTTTTTCTTCTCTATTTGCATGTTTTTTAATTATCAAGTCTACATTGCAGCATTGGTGAAATAATGGGAAGTGAATCGTGGGAGAGGGAGACGAAAGCTGATAACCTTGTAAGTATTTACATAAGTGGAGCTGTTATCAATTGAATGAAAAAAAATTCTTAATCTCCGCTTATTATTGGAAATTATATCTGTTTGAAGTTTTTAGTTTACTGATAATTTTACTTTATCTAAAGCAGGACCCTGCTATTAAGGGTTATTCTGGCACAGAGAATCTATGGTATGTAGTCTGGTGAGACATTCTGATTATGATATATATATATATATATATATATATATATATTGATATTATTAGGTAGTGTTTTAAAGCACACTTTTATTGTTCAGGAAATTGGATTCTTCACAGCCTGTAAAATTGCTAACTTCATCTGTAGATGACTCTAATAAGAAACTTGTCAGAGGTTCTTCATCCCGTATCCTTGTGATAGCTTTCTGCTTCAAAATTCTAGTCTTTGTAAAAATCTATATTCTTAAATAATATGTGAACTGTCTAATTTTTAGTGTTGTGTACGAAGAGCAAGGGAACTGTAAAAATTTGATGCACACAGAACTAGTGCTAAATGCACTGGGAATTACACAATTGTAGCCTTGCAGTTGACACTGTTTAATTTTCATGCCAAGATTTTTCTTAATTACACAATTGGTGCTGCATTTTTGCATCTCATTGACTTAACTTTAATTACTTGTTAGCATTTCCTCTTCTGATAAAAAGCAAAAAGGGATTGTGAAAACCCCTTTTTAGCATATGCATAACTTCTCAAGTAATATTCCAGTGTCTTATCTGTACGTGCTTGAAGAGCAAATAGTCAGTTGCCTTAACTGATAAACAGATACCAGAGAACGTAGAAAAGTCCAGTTGGTGGAGCAACTAGGACAGAAAGTTACAGGAAGAAATTCACAGCTTGCAAGGCCGTTACCTGCAAGTCAAGAACGTCCTCTTTCAGCCGATGAGATCCAAAAGGCTTAACTACGTGCTGAGTTTATGCAGAGCAAATATGGGAAACCTGTTACTTCTGATGGAAGCCCTAAGAAAGTGCCCCATCCCCAAGTTAACATGTCCCAAGCTACATCTGGTTCTCATGTCCGTGCTAAAGTCGAGGAGCACAAGAAGCCTACAACTAATGAGCCAAAACTTGCTCCCGTAATTAACAAGATGAATGAGGAAGAATATGAGCCTGTGTCGAAGAAGATCAAGAGGGTTCAGATCTCATGGCAGACACCTCCAGGTATACCTATTCAATTTCTCTTCTTGGAGCACCTAGAACTAACAAGATTAAAAGTTTTAAATAATATTCCTTTCCGATAGTCCCTAGAAAGTAATTAAAACAAGATTTAGTGTCTAAATTATCTTCCATGCTTTGTACTTTTAAGTTTGTTTAAGGTCCATCAGATTTTGTGCTTTCTCTGCAATTTTACATGTTCACTCCGGACAAATCATTACTAACTGTATTTGAAAAAATCCCTCCACCTGGATATGCTCTTCAATTTTTTTGTGTTGTGCAAATGTCTGATCTTTAGACATTTGAACAGGATCATGGCATACCTTTAAAAGTAAAGCAGCTTGTACTATATCAATCTTATGGTTGAAGCAATTAGAACTGTGTTTTAATTTCTCCTGGGAACTATACAAGTATTGATCAGATTTCTCCTGATAGTATAGCATTGGCGTTTACGTAGTATTTTGCAAGTGCATATCAGTATGCCAGTTTTGTATGTCAGTTTTAAGTACTGTGTTTCCAAGTGTCTACAGTGATTGTGAATGAACTGCTATATTCCAGTTTCATATTACCATATTACCAAATTATGCAATGTTATCTCTAGTAAATGAGATTACCATTGGCGGTTATAAGGGAATTTTGCTTTGCTTATGCCGTGTACCTTTTTTGGCGAAATTTGAACTATTGATATTACTATTAGTTTTCTTGGCCTGAGCAGGAATCCATATTTTATCAGGACAGTAAAATTTAGTTGTTTCATTGCGGGTAAAGAAGGTTTTTCAGAAGTATATAATAAGTTTTTAGTTGGTTATGTGATTTTGCGAGTTCAATCTGTTAATCCACTGTCCCTCAGAGACATGTTTAAAAGATCTCAATCAGAAGGGTTCAAATTTGTGACGGGATTAATGAGCGAGAAGAAGAAGTAATGGATAAGTGGACACAATTTAACCACAGACAGATTATTAACTTTGAATTTCTCTCACATGTGACATGTATATATGCAGGATCGTTAATCATAACTTACAAATTGTAAGTAGCGGCAGGGTTTGGAATTCTAGTAGTAAACATTTCACCTTTGGGGTGACTTAATGACCAAATGATATACTGCTAATGATATCTAGCGACATCCCGGCTGATTCTAGTTTTACAACCAACACTCAAGACATGTATCTGATTTGAGATTTTTCGTACATGAAACAATCTGATGTGAAATGGAAATCAGTGTAAAAAGTACACAATTGGACTTTGTGGATTTGAGTTTTTTAAATGTGAAGTAGCCAGATCAACTAACACTTTGATGAAGTTCGAAAGTTTGATAAAAAAAACCATGGGCATAAAAATTCCATTGAAATATAGTTGTAGATAGCTTTTTAAGTAATAGTGTCATCACCATTTTCTTTCTTTTCGAGTTTGAACCCTCACTTAAACAAACGATATACACTTTTTTTTTTACAGTAATGTGAAAAGCTCGAATAAGCGCAAGTGTTGTGAGAAACGCTCAACACTTGTGCTTTGTAGATACAAGATTTACGAGTTAAAATGTTGTGATATTACGTGAGTTTCAAAATGTCAAAACGCAAATTACACACAAAAATTAGTAGAAACCAAAAACAAAAACAGAGCCTAAAACACGTCAGTTTTTCAAATCCAAATCCGTATTTAATTTTCTTAGCTTGCCTACCTGTTCTGCAATCTATGTTACTCCGACTCTTTGGTTTTGCTCGTCTTCAACATTTATTCCGTGATGGATGTTGAGTATACAACAATGAAAGCAAAACCCAAAGCGAATAAACAAGAACAAGAAAATAAACGACAATTACACAAGACAAAGATTTACGTGGTTCGGAAATTCCTACTCCACAAGCCGCACTAATTTTGTATTGATCTCTCACATTGTGTTGTGTTATGTTATGTTACAATTACACGAGTATTTATAAGAGAAGAAACTGGGTCAACCAATCAGAGTCTAATTCTGAAATTCCTAACTCTAATCCTAACTCTAATTAGAGTCCAATTCAGGAATTCCCAAGTCAAATCAGAAACCAATTCTGAAACCTAATAGACTCTACAAACCCAACAATCTCCCACTTGGAGTCTGACCACATCTTCACTTCACTCTTGTAAATCTAGTAACAAATAATCCCTCTATCAATAACTCTAAATCTTGTTGGGCTTGCTAAGCAGGCCTTAACTCCACAATAGTATGATATTATCCGCTTTGGGCCGAACCCGCACAGATTTGTTTTTGGGTCACTTCCAAAAGGCCTCGTACTAATGGAGTAAACC
Organism: Saposhnikovia divaricata; assembly: GCA_036435485.1. Classification (NCBI taxonomy): domain Eukaryota; kingdom Viridiplantae; phylum Streptophyta; class Magnoliopsida; order Apiales; family Apiaceae; genus Saposhnikovia; species Saposhnikovia divaricata. The sequence goes on along the minus strand of CM071597.1, from coordinate 55,270,640 downwards.
AGCTGCTCTATATACAAGAGAACTATCTCTTATCTCCTCGATGTGGTACTTGGGTTGACACCACCCAACAATCCTCCCCTCAAACCAAGAACCACATAACCCGTGGTCTTACATCTGTGATTAATCTGTTTTACATCTTGCACCGCCGCCACACCTGCGGAACCCGCTACCTGAACACCTTTCAGGAAGACTTTCGACACAAGGAACCCAACAGATCTCCAATCGCCATCGAGGGGAACCTCCCACATCGAACATCTGCAGCCCATTACCCCCAAGATCCAATTACCGAACCATGGGCTCTGATACCAGTTGTTGAGTATACAACAACGAAAGCAAAACCCAAAGCGAATAAACAAGAACAAGAAAATAAACGACAATTACACAAGACAAAGATTTACGTGGTTCGGAAATTCCTACTCTACAAGCCGCACTAATTTTGTATTGATCTCTCACATTGTGTTGTGTTATGTTATGTTACAATTACACGAGTATTTATAAGAGAAGAAACTGGGTTAACCAATCAGAGTCTAATTATGAAATTTCTAACTCTAATTAGAGTCCAATTCAGGAATTCCCAAGTCAAATCAGAAACCAATTCTGAAACCTAATAGACTCCACAAACCCAACAATGGATCCTTTGGCTGAAATATGGACATTTTGACAAACTCTATGCGATGAACTTATGATGCAAAAAGAAAGAAAATAGATATAGATGTAGAACATAGGACAAATGAGAAGAGAAAGTCGCCTATTTTGCAGAGTCCTCAAAAATCAAGTTTAATTTTAGTTTTGTTGATTTCTTTTCAATAAAACTCTTTATAATATAACTATTCACTATGAATTATATTGTTTATAAGAATCAGACAATGTCCCCGAGTCCTTGATTTTAATTTTTTTTGGCTCCAAAAGTCGGATATTTGTCGTATGCGACACTCCATATCCGAGTCCGAGTAACATAGCATGCATTTTGCCTCTCTATCTCTAGTTCATCCATCTCACTTGCACGTGACTCCCTCACTGAACCTCTTTTGTTACAGGCTCTCCTCCCTCTTGGCTTCAGCAGTTTTGTTTCAGTAAATAGAATTATGTTCAATGGTTTTTTTTGCAAGAAAGCAAGCTCTCTTCGCAGGTTGCGCTTCAAAATTGATTATCCTGAGCTTGTGCTTTTCACAAACACTTACATATAAACAGTTTTGTAGCATAGTATCTGATTAAAAATCCGTTATTCAGTCACTTCTACTTAAAATTGTAATGCCATACAATGAAGAACATAACTTTTAATTTGTACTAGGCTCACTGATTGGATGCTATATTGGTTGTAGTTTCGAAGATCCGATTCTGATTATTAGATTGATTACACCTTAGCACAAAAGGGTGGATGTATCATGGGAAAGTGGGTTTTTTAAAGGGCAGTCTATATCTCTGCATGATTTATCTAGTATATATTTGCTCATTCATGGTATTATTTTGTGCAACATAGGTATCATCTTATTTCTACTAGCTCCTTGTTTCATATCTTTATTCAATTTGGGAGATGGTCAAAAGCCCATTATTCTTCTATTTATTTATGGGCAATGCAGCTGGTTTTTCCGTTTGCTGCAATACAGCAAATGCGATGGCTGCAATTAGTATTATAATGTAAAAGGTAGTGGTGATGTTTAATTTGTCATAATATGGCTCCTATTCTCTTTATTGGTTCATCTTTTACCGATGATATGTTATTCCTTGAACTGGGTTCTTTTTTGGGTTATAATATAATGGTATGTGATACTTTAACAGATTTAAACAGCCAAATGAAGTAGAGAGTACAAGGATTGTAAAGAAGACAAGATGATTCAAAACAGACTCATGGATTAGATCAAAAGCCAGCCATACATATTGTCTTGTGCACACAAATAAGCCAAAAGATTGTACTGCTATCTAACGGAAAGATGCTCCTTATCATAGTGACAAGAATACCCTTCTGAACTACTTGCACAACAAGACATAACACATTAAAATGTTCACTGAAATAAACTGGAAATAAACTACAATAGAGGCTACATAATACTAGGACTGCATGAAGTCGATAGAGAGTGTATGTGGCTCATTACTCCCCCTCAAGCTTGGTGTGGTGACCATCAACAGCTCCAAGCTTGCTTAACAGATAGTAGTGCTGCTTCGTGGAGAGGGCCTTTGTGAAAATGTCTGCCACCTGAGAATGAGTAGGAACATGCTTGGTCACAATGGAACATGAGTTGATTTTGTCCCTGATGTAATGACAGTCTACTTCGACATGCTTGGTGCGTTCGTGAAGGACAGGGTTAGCTGCCAAGGCTAGTGCAGCTTGATTGTCACAGTGAAGCGTTGCTGGAGGTAGATTGTGAAGGCCCATGTCCTTGAGAAGAGAAGTTAGCCAAGTGATTTCACAAGAAACTAGTGCCATAGAGCGATACTCTGTTTCTGCAGTAGAGCGTGCCACCACCGCTTGTTTCTTTGTTTTCCATGAAATAGGTGAAGTTCCTAGCAACATACAGTAACCAGTTGTAGAACGTCTTGACATTGGACATGTAGCCCAATCGCTATCACAAAACCCCTTGATTTCAGCTATGGAGGAAGATGCCAGCAGTATCCCTTGACTGGGATTGAGTTTCAAATACTTCAAAAGTTTGATTGCTGCCTCCATGTGTGCTGTACTGGGATGTTGCATGAACTGGGTAAGAATGTGCACAACGAAGGTAATATCAGGACGAGTCATAGTACGGTAGATCAGTTTGCCCAGTAGGCGTTGATATGGATGGGGATCAGTGAGAAAGTCCCCAGAATCAGCTGCAAGTCTTAGATGAATATCCATAGGTAATTTGAGTGGAGCAACGTTTGTGAGTCCAAATTCCTCAATAAGATCCAGTGTATACTTTTTTTGCGAGACAAAGAACCCAGCAGGTGATCGACTGATCTCAAGACCCAGAAAGTAATGTACAGCTCCCAAGTCCTTCATTTTGAAAGTGTTTGACAGCATCTTCTTAAGGTGTTCCAACTCTTTTGAATCGTTTCCAGCCAACAACAAATCGTCCACATAGACTAAAACCAGAGTTATGGATGTATCCTTAACAAGAGTGAACAGACTATAATCAGACTTCGACTGCTGGAACTGAAGATCTTTCAGTGTGTTGATAGCTTACTGAACCAGTTTTGAGGGGCTTGACGGAGTCCATACAAAGACTTTTTTAGTTTGCACACAAGAGTGGACTTTGAACAACAAATCTCCCCCTGATTCACCACCATCCTGCTGCCAAAATGACTATACCCTGGAGGCAATTTCATGTACACTGTTTCATAGAGGTCTCCGTGAAGAAATGCATTGGACACGTCCATTTGCATGACCTCCCACTGTTGCAGAGCTGCAACTGCCAGTAAAGCTCTCACGGTTGTCATTTTTGCAACCGGAGCAAACGTATGTTCATAGTCAACACCATATGTCTGTTTGTAACCCAGTATAACAAGCCTCGCTTTGTGTCGTTCAATCGTTCCATCTGGTTTGAATTTGGTTCTGTACACCCACCTGCTGCCAATTGCCTTCTTGTTGGGTGGTAGAGTAGTAATTTCCCAAGTATCATTGTCTTCTAGTGCTTCAAGCTCAAGATTCATTGCATTCACCCAGTTAACGTCTGTAATGGCTTGACTGAACTTCACAGGATCCGTATGAGTTGTTAGAGAAGAAAGAAAGCAACCAAAACTCGGTTTAACACTTTGAGTGGTTACTGTTACCAAATTTGCAGATGGTTGAGGAAAAGGTTTTATGACATACGATTCCATCCAGGTAGGAGTTTTGTGAGGCCTCGAGGACCTTCGTGGAGGTGTCATGGTTTGAGTTTGATTGTTTAGGCTAGAACTGGTATCTTCAGTAGTGTCTGAGGGTGTTTGCGACATTTTAGTAGTGGTGAGAGACGGTTCACCCGTATTGATTACATTATCTCTAGAATCAGGTGAGATTAAGGACATTAAAAACTCATCATCCACATAGGTTTTTGCAGACTGTGTGGGCATTTCAGTAGGCAAAGGCAAAAGATATGGTTCGGGTGTAGTGGTGTTGAAAGGAAAGATATTTTCATTGAAGGACACATCTCTTGATGTAAACACTTTCTTGGTCGTTAAATCAAGTAGTCTGTAACCCTTCTGAGTAGGTGGGTAGCCAATGAAAACACATGGCACTCCCCTAGGTGCCAATTTATCAGCTGTGTGAAGACTGTTGACAGCAAATCCCAGACATCCAAAAGCTCTCATATTTGAGTAATCCACTGGAGTGTTACACAACACCTCATAAGGGCATTTGTTGTTCAATACAGAGGAAGGCAGCCTGTTTATAATGTATGCTGCAGTAAGTACAGCTTCTCCCCAGTGTGAAACTTTCAATCCAGATTGGAACATGAGTGCACGTGCAACCTCGAGTAGATGTCTATGCTTACGCTCGACTCGAGCGTTTTGTTGAGGTCGATACGGGCATGATGTTTGATGCACTATGCCATGTGACTGAAAAAATGTCCTGCACCCAGCATCATTGAACTCCAAGGCATTTTCTGACCGAATAATTTGAACGGCAGCTCCAAATTGATTTTTGACATAGTTGCAGAAAACTTCAAGTGTCTTCAGATATTCAGACTTGTGTTGTATGAGATAAACCCATGTCATTCTCGTGTAGTCATCAACAATTGTGAGAAATAATTTGAACTTTTGCCTTGTACTTACCTTGTAAGGACCCCATATGTCTGTATGAAGCAATTCAAATGCTTTTGAAGCTCGTGACTCACTTGCTGGAAAAGGAAGTCTTGTGAACTTGGCCATAGGACATGTCAAGCACACTTTATCATTCACTCCAGTACAGTGCTTGATGCAATCAATGAATTTTAGCTTTGAGGCTGGGGCATGACCCAATCTGTTATGCCACAGGGTGAACTGCGTTGCAAGTGACTGATTTGTCACAGTCAAGCACAGTGGTTGTGAAACTCCACTCTTTGCTGTAGAACTTGACATGTGATACAGACCATTATGTACACTGCCTTTACCTCTTTCTTCATACGTTCGAGAGTCAACAATAGAACAAGTATTAGGGGAAAACACAGCAAAGCAATTATTATCCTTTGACAACTTGTGAATGGAAAGAAGATTGTGTGTGAAGGTTGGCACATACAGCACATTTGCTAGTTTCAGTCCATTTTGCAGACTCACTTCTCCAACATGAGACACATTAGCACTTGCTCCAGTGGGTAGATTGACACTCATATGTGAGGTAATGGGTTTCACATTAGAGAGGAAATCAATATCTGAGGTCATGTGGTTGGTTGCCCCTGTATCTACAATCCAAGTGTGAGAGTTTGTGTGAACTGTATGACATGAAATCATCCCAGAGAATAGACTTTCCATCACATCCTCATGTGTAGTTGATTCTGACTGTGTGGGTAGATATTGAAGCAACTGTTGAAGTTGTTGTGGTGAGAGAACAATTGGTTGGTCTATGTTTGAGGGTCCTGCAGTCACATGTGCTGCAGAGTGCTGTTTGTTTGAAAAAGTGGTTTTGGGATTGGACCAACGGTTTGTTGAAGAACTCTGTGGTCTAGGTGAGTGGTTTGTTTGTGTGGGTTTATATTTATAATGCCACTTGGGGTATCCGATTGTGTTCCAGCATCTGTCACTAGTGTGACCTCTGCCTCCACATGTGTTACACAACAATACTTTTCCAGCACTCAGATTGGTTTTACTAAACATGGCTGACATGTCTGTGTCAAGAGAAAGAGGAGTTTTAAGAACATCTCGTTGAGATTCTTCCTGTTGAATAGATGCACATGCCATTTCCACACTGGGCAGTGGTGTCACCATCAAAAGTTGACTACGTAGAGGTCCATAGGACTCATCTAGACCATTCAAGAATTGAAAGAGACGTGCCTCCTCCTTTTGTGTTTGAATAGCCTTTAGTAAGGCTGTCACATCCTCACCAACAGTGGTTATGGTGGGTAAAAGATTCATAGAGTCCAGCTCAGCCCACAAGCTACTCAAACCAGTATAATAATCAACAATTTTTGCACCACTTTGTTTCAGATTAAACAGTTCTCTACTGAGTTTATATTTTCTAGACCCATGTGTCAACTGAAAACGCTTTTCAAGCTGTTTCCACACTTCAGACGCAGAAGTAATAAAAAGTACAGATTGCTTAATAGATTCAGAGATATTATTATGAATCCAAGAAGTTACCATGCTGTTGCAGGTGTCCCATTGAATTCCTTCCACTGCATCTGTAGCGCTTCGAATTTCTGTTCAATCCACAAACCCCAGCTTACGTTTTGAGGCGAGTTGTATCTCCATAGATCTCTTCCACGTACGATAGTTACTCGCATCTTGAAGCTTTGGAACACTGATAAAGAGTGGATTGTCCGATGGGTGGAGAAACAAAGGATTTTTCATATCTGAGAACGTAAACTTGCTGCCACTGGCCATCTCTTCACTGAAGAAATCAATCACGACACACAAACAAGACTTGATCTACACTGAGATCTACTGGGCTTAACAACGAGACTACGACAACAAGAATCACTACAATATTCTATACTTAATCCACTCTATAACAACTTCTTCATTAGCTGCTCTGATACCATGATACTTTAACAGATTTAAACAGCCAAATGAAGTAGAGAGTACAAGGATTGTAAAGAAGATAAGATGATTCAAAACAGACTCATGGATTAGATCAAAAGCCAGCCATACATATTGTCTTGTGCACACAAATAAGCCAAAAGATTGTACTGCTACCTAACGGAAAGATGCTCCTTATCATAGTGACAAGAATACCCTTCTGAACTACTTGCACAACAAGACATAACACATTAAAATGTTGAAAGGCATATGATGTAACCTATTTGTATTTCGAGGATACAACTCAACTTAAACAAGATTGTAATAGTAAATAGTATATAGACTGTCACAAGGAATCTCAGATAGTATTATCTGTCAGAAGAAAAAGATCAAGGTCAATCTACAGACTTGAAGAATTACTATATTGAAAGAAGTTCAGACATCTGATCAAGCCTCAGTGAAGTATTCGTTAAAGAAGTGGATTCATTTAAAGTGACAGAGATTTCAACAGTGACAGAGACAGTACAGAAGAATTAATAGAGAGAGAAGAAAAAGAAAAGAAAAGGAACCAGATTTTAAAGTCAATATGTGAAGAACAGTCATTGCGGTTAGTCACTCATGAACCAGACAGTACATCGAGTGTCAACATTAAACAGTGGTTGTTTATCATTAACTTCAGTGGTTCAAGCTATCAAGACGGGTATATTAAGAGAAGACATTAACCACAGCCATAAAGTCAAAAATAAAGAAAAGCCGTTGGAGTTAGTCGCTCATGAACTAGACCGTGCATCGAGCGTCAGCACAAATTCAGTGGTAATTCTTTATTACTTTCAGTGGTTCGAGAAAAAGATTGGGCTATCAAATGATTGATATTAATTCTCATTTAATTAATATAATTATGTAATTGATTTAATTAATAAATTATTTCATTCTGAATTAATTTTATTTATTAAATTAATTATCATGTTAATTAAATTTGAATTATTGTATTAATCTAAATTGAATTAATTAATTAATCAATTAATCATTATTTGATTAAATTAATTAATTAATTCAACTAAAGAGCTCGACCAATTGTTTTGATGAGCTGATTTAAAAAGCAAAGAAGTGGACTACATGTAAAGGACACTACAAGAAAAGGGTCAATAGACATCAGTTTATGGCCGATGTCTATGTTATTTTGCATGTGATGTCTATGTCGGAGATGTCTATTCTAGACATCGGTCAGAAACTGATGTTTGTACTAACATAGACATCAGTATTTACTTCAATACACATCAGTTGTTCTACAAAATAGGTTACATATAATTAATTTTATAAACAACTTGCATGCCTTATATTCAAGAAAACATATAATAAACTAGGTTATTTTTCACATACACATCACTTTCTTTTTTTGGAAAAGATGTCTATAGTTATCTTAGACATCATCCTAGACTGGTGTCTAATGTTATTATAAACATCTATTTTTTTCGGAAAAAATCGATGTCTATAGCTATCTTAGACATCATCTATACTGATGTCTAATGTAGATATAAACATCAATTTTTTCTGAAAAAACTCATTTATATGTGTCTCTTAAACATCAGATTTTATAAATAAAAAGTGATTTCTTTTTGTTTTTTAGACATCGGACATTGTAGAAAAAATGTGATGTATATCTTTGTTTTAGACATCATTATTTGGTAAAACTTTCGATGTACTTGTTACAATTAGACATTTGTTTCTGAGTGTAATTAAATAAACCATTGTCTTTCAATGCATACCAAAAAATTAAAAACTGGACCATTCACAATATATCCAACCATGCATTTATATTAAACCATTCACAAAATACATCCAACAACCACCAACATGTACATCATCCATCTGTTACTTTAACAAGATACCAAACTAGCTATATCACTTAGCAAGATACCAAACTGTCAAGCTAGACACTAGAATTAACTACGTACGCTTGTGCACAAGCAAATTTTGTGATTTTTTGAGCCCGTGACAGCTTGCCATCTCTCTGAATACCCTTTTTGTCTGATTCAAAAAATCCTCATTTTCTGGAATCTGCAGGAGCTGATTCGTTATGATGTACATAAAATCCAGGTATTTAATTTGCATGATTGATACCTCTGTGCTTTCCAGTAGAAAATATCTCAAAAAGTAATGAAAATGCGGGAAAAAACAGGTCAATATTATTACGTGTACATATAAAGTTTCACAAAAGAACAATGTAAAAGTAGGTGACATGAAAGCAATGAAAAACTTAACAGCGGGGGTAGTAAGTCAGAATTATAACAAGATAAGTACAAAGAGAGTGAGAAGAATGTTTGTACGTGTGTGAAATATACTTTTATGATCAAGAAAAAAAAACAAGCAAGTTGGGTTACAAGTGTAAATAGAAAACCATTTAGATACAAGTGTAAATAGAAAAGGACCCTCTTAAGATGTTCCTATTAATTATGTAGGAGTTGTTGGAGCTTGAAAATGGGCAAGTTGGGTTATTCTTTTCCAGGAAATAACTGTTTTTGGTTATTTTATTCGAGGAATGGCCACTTAAATCGGTCGAGTTCAAGTAGGCGGAAAGCAAAACTTAGAGATCACAGGAGAAGATGTCACACTAGAAAACTGAAAAGATACGTAAGCCTATCCAATATGTTATCACCACATAAACAACCTAAGGAGCACTTAATATTAATGTGTTTAAATAGAATTTACCTCTAGCTACCCCTACTGCCACTGATGGTATATCTATTTGGTCTTCTAGCAGTTTATACACGTCAACAAGTTTATCAATATGAAGCTTGGAGTCTTCAGTCAAAGCTAGTAGAAGTTGCCTACGAATCCCTCCATCAACTAAGAAAAGACGAGCACCATCTTTGATAGTGTCTGTTAGGTCCAATTTTTTCTGGACCTGCATCTCTCTAGAAAGTTCCCTATTGAAACAAATGTCAGTTGCGAGCGAGTTAGATCTTTGAAAAATTCGAGATAGTAAAACATGTACTTTCTGTTGAAACATGTAGTGAAAAGGAAAAGGATTACTACATTTGCTTCCCTTGCAATGCTGGGTTGCTACTCATCTTTGCCACATTTTCCTTTGCCAGAACAATTAGGTTTTCAAGCCGTTTCCATTGGAAAAGACCATCTTTAAACAAAACCTAACATGAAGCAGAAGTGCATGAATCAAAGTAATTACCAGTGTTGGAGACTAAGTGGAAACTGGGAGTGCAGAAGCTGGTTGATATTCTATAATTTAATGATAGCAAGATAGTTGCTCATAAGACTATCCTATAAGTTTATGTATTTGATGCCGATTGGAATCTTTTTGTTAAGTTAAAATACTTCATCGCTGGCTAGCTAAACAAATTCAGGTCACCAGCACTGAAATAATTTATAATCCATCAGAAAAGGGTATTTTCTTTAAGCTAAACACATAGATTTTGTCGTATAACATTAGAGAAGGAATCTAAAAATTAATTGGCATACACTAATTTAGAAAATTAGCGCCAAAACAAGGAGATCCCGTAAAGAAACACTTTAAAGTTTAGGAATGAATAATCATCTGAGAAAATTTTGACAAACCTGTATAAGGCGTTCACGTAGAGCAGGGTTTGGATCTGTTAGTAGGCGTTTTGCGACATATGGATAGGCAACCTGGTTTAAAACCAAAAAAAAAATATTAAGACTTGAATAAATGTGTAATAATAAACATTAGCAAGACATCTAATACCGTAAACCAGATATACTTTGTTTGTGTGTGTCTGTACATGTATATATGCTGGAAAGAATATGCAAAATGTGATGTATAATAACATCTTTCTGTGCTTGAATCTACATGAGAACAATCAGCTCTTCAGACCGTAGAAAATTAAAAAGCCTCCAGGTTGTGTCATACACAAAATATAAGACCAACAATTTGTCAAATGACCTCTGCATAATAGATGTCCTACACATATTTTTACAACCAACAGCCTTCAAACAGGAAAGAGAAAACAGAATAACAAAAAACTTATCCTGGTGTGGTTGTTGGGGGGGGGGGTAATCACAATCCTGTATCTTATGCTTCATCTGGTTGACAGGAACATAATGAAGAATGATTAAACTATGCAGACAATCATGCATAACTTTCACTTCGTCCCCCATATCTTTCCGCTATCCACAACCTCATATTCAACCGTAACAGCAACAGATAAGGTATTTGACACATGACTGTTGATTTAGACTACAAATTGACAATCGTTGGTCTTTAAGCATAAGGTGCACTAGGTTACAAAAATGAGTGAGAAGATAGATCTACCACCCACACACAACTTGTATCTTGCAATCGAGATGCTTAGTATTTAAATGTAATTATCAACAATGTTTATGACATGAATGACAGAGTCTGTTCACATTTAGCAAATTAAAAGGAAGAAACAGCATACATATAACATTCTAGAACTGACTCAAGGTGGAATCAGAGTTCATTAGTTAGCAATTAGACGGATAAAAGAGAAAGAGATAAGAGGTATCAATGTATCAGTTACATTCGTACAAAGTCCGGTGGACAATATAACAACAAAAGAGAAGCAAACCTATTTTTTTGTTATCAGACTGGTCTGTTGCATTTGTAACTAATAGTGTTTTTCATACTAAAAGAAAAGTACAGATGCTAGAGAGAGATATTATTCTCTTGCCACCACAAGTTTGACAACAAAGTTAAAACAAACAAATTAAATGAAAGAGATACACCTGTAACTTACCATTTCTTTGTCGGTTAGCCTTTGATATAAATCAAGAAGACACGTGTAAAAAAAAAGGAAATACATCAGCTTATTGTATTGACTAACATTTTTAAAAATAAGAGACAATTTTGTGAACTTGCCATTTTGGAAGCAACACAATTTTGGAAGCAACACAATACTTCTACTACCAGCATAGGATAGAGACTTACATTAGACTGGCTCTGGCTCATTATAGCTGCCATTTCATTTAGAAAATCACTCATACCCTGCATCCAATATACTTGAATCAATACAAACCATGTCAAGACTTACTCAAATTTCGCTTTTGAATCAAAGACAAGGTGTAGTTTGTTGGATTGTATCTTAATAACAATACTGTGCCAAATTAAGTTAAAAGATGTAAAAAAAATTATACACTTAACTGTGTGTTATTGAAATACTTTTGTTTCCAGTTGCACAACCAAACTTCAAACTTAAAAGTTTCAAGTGACAAAGATCCAGAGACGCATTCAAGTAAAATGAAGCCGAAGATATGTAAATGAGCAAAACTCACATTATCATTCAAGTAAAATGAAGCCGAAGATATGTAAATGAGCAAAACTCACATTATCGTCATCATCAGTACTGTCGTAAACTCCAAAGTCATACACAAATCGTTTGTTCTTGTCGGACAAGACTGCATAAATCAGACAATCAAATCCAAGTAACAAACATAAACAATTTGAGAAAGATGTAAAAGAAAATGACCAGAATAAATTAATACACATATAAATTAATACATAAATTACATATAAACTAAATTAACCCCAAATTAAAACTTAGGGTTTTAATTTTAAACCCCAATTTGTAATAAAATCAAATTAATCGAACTTGTAAGTCTGAACATATGAAATTTAGGCTTACCCACTGACAAATCAAACTCATTCGAGCTTTGAACCTTTGAGTTTTGACCTTCGAACAAATCGATTTTAATTTGAGTGTGTGAGAGAGAGTCTCGAGGGTTCAACTATGAGAGAGAAAGAGAGAGAGCTTTTCGGGGGTTGAGTGGTGAGTAGAGTAGTGAGTGGTGGTGGTGAGAGATGAGCTAAAGAGATTCAGTCGAGAGACAAAGAGTGAGTCGAGAGAGAGAGTGAGTCGAGAGAGAGAGTTAGATCTTGTTTTCATGTTTTTGTTTTTTTAGTTTAATGTGTCTGAGGGAGGGACAATAATTCTGTATAGGCGGGGAGAATATTTGGTTAAGCGGGGGAAATTTTGACTTAGGGCTGAAAATTTTCGTTAAGGGGGAAACAAAAACAAACACGCGCATTTTTTATTTTTTAAAGTCTGACTTTAGACATCGCTTTTAAAAATAGTGATGTTTCTGAAATGCAAAGACATCAGTTTAATTCTGGGTGATATTATTATATCTTTTAACATCAGTGGCATTTACGACCGATGTCTAAAGTGTGATGTCTATTGAACTTTTTCTTGTAGTGGGATTAAAGCTATTGAATTGTTTTAATTAACAAATGATTCAAATGAATTATTTAAGAAAAGGCAGGTCACTTGTTGTCGACAAGAATAAAAGAATGACAGGTCAAGAGAAACAAAAGTTGTTAACACATGCAGGCTGTTCTTTCTGTCGGCCACGACCAACGCGCCACAGAGCGCGTGTATTCCACGCGCTAGACAGAAAAACCAAACAGACAGCGCGTGTTGTGTACTACCATTTCCTGAGGCTGGTTTTTCAGCATGACACAGAATATTGTTTACACCTTCAAATCATTTCAGCTGAGATTTATTATTAAACAAGACAATCTCAATTGTCTTGACGATTGTCTTGGTTAACCTAGATTGTCTTGACTATTGTATTGCCTATTGTCTTGGCAATACAAATTGATTGTCTTGGAGATTTTGGATTGTCTTGCCGATTGTCTTGGCAGTACAAAACTGATTGTCTTGGAAGAGCAGATTGTCTTGCCGATTGTCTTGGCAGTACAAATGAAAATGAAAAGAGGCAGAAGATTATATAAATCAAGACAGGCGGCCAGAAAGAAAACAACAACACAGAACATAATATTTTCAAGAAACAAGAACAGCTCCATTCTCTCTCATTTTTGAAGAACAACACAGCAAGAGGAAAATTCATAGAAAATCAAGTTCATCTTATTTTTAATATCTGATCCGATAGAACTTGTTTACTTGATACTCTTGTAATATTAGCGAGTTTTTACTCCTAATCTATATCTCGATTTTTATTAACAAATCTAGAAAAATTCATGTCGAATTTTCTAATTTGTTTTTATTAACTAGATATAATTTCTGTACTGTATTTGTAACAAACCCCTCAAGTTAATATAATTTTATATTCAACTTGAATTTTGTTTCATTTAATTCCGCTCAAAATTGTCAAAATATAAATTAAATTTATCCGGACAAATTTCGATTAAACAGTACTGTTTGTATTCAACCCCCCCTTCTACAAACATATTGGACCTAACAATTGGTATCAGAGCCTATTGATTGATACACAAATCAAGATCCTATTTTTATTCAGTCAAAAATCCATTTCGAATTTTTAACTCACTTAAAAATTCATCATGTCTTCAAAAATTGGAACTGTTAAGATACCAATATTTGACAAGGAGAATTATGAACTATGGAAAAAGAAAATGATCCTTTTTCTACAAGTGGCCAATCCTAAATATTTAGGAATATTGAAAACTGGGCCAATAGTTCCTATGATTACTGAAGAGGAAATAATCGTGGAAGGAGTTGTTGTAGTTCCCGCAAGGACATATCCAAAGGACATTAGTGTTTATACAAATGATGACAAAGTGGATATTGCCCTTGATCTTAATGTACAATTAATTTTGGTGGAATCCCTAGATGCGATCATGTGCAACCATATTGTTAACTGTAAAGATGCCAAGCATATCTGGGACACCATTATAACAATAAACGAGGGAACTAAGAAAGTGAAGGGAAAATGGATTGGAAGCTAAGATGGTTCAACCTTGCAGCTCTGAAGAGGAAGTGATTGTAGCAGAGTATGGGAAGACAGCTACAAGTCAGGGTTGTAGAGAATTTTATTCATCAGAGGAGCTGGAGCAATTGGAGGATCAATCAATGGCACTGGTTGTAAGACAGTTTAATCATTTCAGATTTAGAAGAAATCCTAATTTCAGACTCAGGTCTACTGAGAACAGATTCCAGCAAGGAGGTTCATCCTCAAGTAGCACAAGGGTTGGCTACGAGACTGGAATGGTAGACAGAAGCAAGATCAGGTGCTTCAACTGTAATGAAATGGGACATTTTGCAACTGAGTGTCATCGACCTGAACAAGATGCAAGGAGAGAGTATGCATCTGGTAAGAAGAACACAGACACGGCCTATGTGGTACAAGGCAAAAGCTGGGATGACACAGATAGCGAAGATAAAGAATATGGAAACTTTGCACTGGTGGCAAATGCTGAATCATCAACTTATTACACCACACCGGTAACTCTTACTGATGCTGAGTTAATTCATAGTTTACGTAATTGCTTGAGTAATGCACAAAAAGGGTACGAGAGAATAAGTCTTGTTAACACTAAACTTGAAAATGAAGTGTTAGATTTAAAAAAGGTGCAGATTAATCAAGATAAGAATATAGAAGAAATAGCTAGACTTAACTACAGAGATAAGTCGCTAGGAGAATACATGGTAAAACAAGTTGATAGGATTGCTGAACAAGACATCAGGATTAAAGAACTTGAAACACAGATTAGAGCTTGTTATAATTCTGTTAAAGTTTCCAAAGAGTTCTTCAACAAACAAGCAGTAGAACGAACTGTAGGAATAGGATTTGATTACAATCAAGCTGTTGGTTCTTTGAGTAATCATTCTCCTAATCCTATTCCTGCTAAGGAAAGAGGTATACCACACGTACTCAAGAATGTTGAAAAACCAATGTTTAAAAAATCTGATGCTGGACCACCAGATATTCTTTCTATGGTTATTCAGGAAGAAATGAGAAATGAAGATAGTGCAAATGGCACAGTCTTTGTTAAGGATAAATGTGTTATGGATAAATCTGTTAAGAACGCTAATCCAAAGAATGTTTCATCTAAGAAAGATGTCACAGTCTTTGTTAAGGTTAAATCTGTTGAGGACATTAATCCAGAAAATGTTTCATCCAAGAAAGATGTACCTAAAGTTCCAGTCAAGGTTGTTGAAACAGCTAGTTCTTCTAAGACTGGATTGGGAGGTAACAAGTTGAAGCAGAACAATAACATGTCTAACATGAGTAACATGCCTATCATTGATTCTAATCATAAAGCATGTGGTGTTGTCAACTTTATGTCTTGTGCTTTTAATGTGATGTCTGCTTACTTTAATGGTAATCATGCATGTGATAATAAGACTGCTCCTCGACAACATATGAACAGGAATAATGTTAGATCAAAGATTGCTAGTCCTCCTTATGTTAGGAGAGAGACATTTGTACCAAAGCCTAAACAAAGTTTTATGAAGGCTGTTTACAAAGTCAAATGTCATGTCAATGATATTGTTACTAAACAAACATGGATACCTAAACTGAAACAAAAGATTGTCAAATCTGTTTATAAAGTGAAATGTTTGTTGAATAATGATAAAGATGTTGTTAAAGTAAAGAATGTTGTTTTGCCTGACAAAGGCCAATTCTTTAAGTACTCTGGACCCAATCAAATATGGGTTCCGAAGAAGGTTTAATCCGTTTGTCATTGCAGGGTGTTGAACAGGTTGAACGAGTAACCTGGATCTTGGACAGTGGATGTTCAAGGCATATGACTAGAGACAGAACCCTGCTGACAAATGTGGTGGAGAAGGCCGGCCCAGAAGTTACCTTTGGAGATAACAGCAAAGGTAGAACTGATGGATATGGCAGACTTGAAGCTGGAAATGTTATCATTGATGAAGTCTCTTTTGTGAAAGGACTTGAGCACAATTTGCTCAGTGTCAGTCAATTCTGTGACAAAGGTTATGAAGTTCATTTCTACAAGAAGAATTGTCTAATTTCACACAAGAGACATGAAAAGCCACAACTGACAGGAGTTAGAAAAGGCAATCTGTACGTAGCCAATATGAACTCAGGAAGCACTAAAGAAATCACTTGCTTCTACACTAAAGCATCTAATGATGAGAGTTGGCTATGACACAAGAAACTTTCTCATCTCAATTTCAAGACAATGAATTCTCTAGTTAAAAGAGAGTTGGTGAGAGGTTTGCCTTCAATGGAATTCACTCAAGAAGGACTTTGTGATGCATGTCAAAAAGGAAAGCTAAAAAGGGCAAGTCACAGGAGCACTGACACATCTTCAATAACTGAACCATTACAATTACTTCATATGGATTTGTTTGGTCCAGTTAATGTGATGTCTATGTCAAGGAAGAGATATGCTCTAGTGATTGTTGATGATTTTTCAAAATACACATGGGTCCTGTTTTTGAATTCTAAAGATGAGACTCCACAACTGGTGATTGATCACATCAAATTAATTGAGCGAGATTCTACGTATCCAGTGAGAGCTATAAGATCAGACAATGGAATTGAATTCAAGAATGCAGTTCTAAATGACTTCTGCACTGAGAAGGGTATAACCAGACAATACTCAGCTCCAAGAACTCCTCAGCAAAATGGGGTAGTGGAAAGAAAGAATAGAACCTTGATTGAAGCTGCACGTACTATGTTAAGTGAATCAAGGCTTCCATTGTACTTTTGGGCTGAAGCTGTCAATACTTCGTGCTATACCCAGAATCGAACTCTAATCAATAAAGATCAAATGAAGACACCCTATGAAATTATGGCTGATAAGAAACCATCACTCAAATACTGTCATGTATTTGGGGCAAAGTGCTTTGTGCTTAAAGAAGGTGATGATCAAGGTGGTAAATTCGATACCAAAGCATTTGAAGCAATTTTTATTGGTTATTCAATGAGAGCATACAGGGTGTATGTGATTGATGAACAGAAGATGATGGAAAGTGTCAATGTAACATTTGATGACACTAAACTCCCTAGTATCCAAACTGAGAATCCATCTGAGAAGCTATCTTTTGATGACATGACAGATACAGATTCAGATGATGACAATGCACCTGAGATTTTTGCTGATGCTAATGACAACAATGATGATCAGGGTAATGGTGATGAAATCAATGATAGTAGTCAAAATTCCCCTGACTCTTCTAAACAATCATCATCTAGTCAACCTGGCAACAACTCAGGGGGAGTTAATTAGGGATCAACTAGTCATACTCAACATCACAATGAAGAACAAGGCGAATCATCAAGATTAAATCTTCCCAGACAGACTGTTTGGAATAGAGCTCATCCTTTTGAGCTAATTATTGGTGATCCAGTTGTTGGTGTGAAGACTAGAAGAGCTTTTCAGAATCAATGTAATTATTCAGGGTTTCTGTCTGAAATGGAACCTAAGAAAACTGAAGAAGCTCTTTCTGATCCTAATTGGGTGATTGCTATGCAAGATGAACTCAATCAATTTAAACAACAAGAAGTTTGGAAGCTGGTACCCAGACCTACAGACAGACCAGTGGTTGGCACTAGGTGCGTATTCAGAAACAAACTTGATGAAGATGGCACAGTGACGAGAAATAAAGCAAGACTGGTAGCAAAGGGTTACTCCCAATCTGAAAGGCATTGATTATGATGAGACCTATGCTCCAGTGGCTAGACTTGAGGCCATAAGAATATTCTTGGCATTCGTAGCATTTTCAAACTTTAAAGTTTATCAAATGGATGTCAAGAGTGCTTTCTTGAATGGCAAGCTAGATGAAGAGGTTTATGTAGAACAGCCCCATGGATTTGAAGATCCAGATTTAATTGACTATGTCTACTTCCTTTTCAAGGCTGTCTATGGTCTTAAGCAAGCACCAAGGAAATGGTATGACACTCTCTCTGAATTTTTAATTGAAAATGGTTTTGTTAGAGGTGTCATAGACAAAACTCTCTTCACAAAGAAACATAAGAATGATACAATTCTAGTCCAAGTCTATGTGGACGATATAATATTTGGGTCTACTAATGATCTGTTGTGCAAGAAATTTGCTAAGTTAATGCAGGGTAAATTTGAAATGAGCATGATGGGTGAGCTGAAGTTCTTTCTTGGATTGCAAATAAGTCAAAGGACAGATGGAATATTTATCTGTCAATCCAAGTATGTCAAAGAGCTTCTCAAGAAGTATCAAATGGAGGACTCATCTTCAGCAAGAACACCATCATCTACTGCTGTTAAATTTGGAGCATGTGAAAATTCTGCTAAGGTAGATATCACAAGCTACAGAGGTATGATAGGCTCATTACTTTACCTTACTGCAAGTAGACCAGATATTATGTATGCTACATGCTTGTGTGCAAGGTTCCAAGCGGATCCTAGAGATGTGCATCTCATTGCTGTTAAACGAATCTTGAGATATCTTAAGGGTACTCCAAATTTAGGAATTTGGTACCCTAAAGAATCTGGTTTTAATCTTGTTGGATATACAGATTCAGACTATGCAGGAAGTGTTGTAGATAGAAAGAGCACCTCTGGGAGTTGTCAATTCCTAGGTGGCAGGTTGGTTTCCTAGTACAGTAAGAAACAGCAAACAGTTTCCAACTCTACAGCCGAAGCTGAATACATAGCTGCTGGAAGCTGTTGCGCTCAGATCTTGTGGATCAGAAATCAGCTACGGGATTATGGCTTTGTACTTGACAAGATTCCTATCCTGTGTGATAATACAAGTGCCATAGCAATCTCCAACAATCCTGTGCAGCACACGAGAACAAAGCACATTGACATCAGGTATCATTTTATTCGAGAGCATGTCATGAATGGTATTGTGGAGTTATTTTTTGTACCCACAGAAGAACAAACAGCAGATATTTTTACTAAGTCTCTTGACGAATCCACATTCACCAGAATTGTTGGTGAATTGGGTATGTTAAACAGTCCTAGTAATTAAACTAGTTAATATCTGAGGTTTGATCTTTAATAATTTACAAGTGATTATTTTGTGAATATTTTCTGATTTAAATCACTTGTATAATTATTTTATCAACTTATAATCTTGCTTGTTAATTTTTAAATCATTGTCATTATCTTCTTAATATTTTCCTACTTACTTCTTTTAATTTTAGAATAATTTTATTTTCTCTAAAAATATTTTTCTCAAATTTTACAATTGGAAATTAGTGAGAAATCTATTTTTGTTGAAAATTCCTTTTGAATATTTGTGATCCTTTAATAAATCATATTTTCTTTCAAAATAATTTTCTGATAAGAAAGTCATTTTATTCGAAAATATATATAGATTTATTAATTTGCTACAAATGTTTATGTAAATAGTTAATATTTTATTCAATATTTTGTAGTGTTTGTTCTTCTGTTATTGATGTGTTAATTCCGTCAAAAGGACAACCTATTGTATTTTTAGTATTTTATATTTTCTATTTAATTATTTTAAGTAGTTTTTTTTTTTTTTGAAAGGCAAAGATTATATTAGAATAAGCCAGAAGGCAAAACAAGAAAACAAAAGCCATTAAGTAGGCTCCAAAGGTAGAAATATGGAAACTAAACAGCCCTGCAACTATTCAAACTGAAACAACCCATATATGCAGCCTGAAGTATTTTCCAAATGAAACCAAGTACTAGAAACCCCTATGCAGAAGCAAATACGAAACCAGAAAAAAGCAGAGGCAGCCGACCTCTTACAAAGACGCAGATGAGTCGTTTGAGGAAGGAGGAGTACCATCCTAACCCTGATCTCACTTCAATTCCAGGCTTAAGTTTCGATCCATTGACTACCAGTGACTTCGGAAATATAGCCCATTGCAGAAGATCATATCCCACTGACCATAATTAGCACCAAGCCTGTATAGATTTTGTCTTCCCAGCAATGCTTATCACCATAAAAATGGTGTTTAATTATCACTTTAATGTCACACGGAAAATGCCCAGGACCAGTACCCAGCAATTTGGATCCTCTGTAGACGAAACCAAAACAAACTGTAGAAACCAACCCAGCCAAACTAATTATTTTAAGTAGTTATATTGTTGTAGATATTTTTGTAAATTATTATCTTTTATCTTTAATATTATGTAAATATTATTAATACAGTTATTTTTGCATTTAAAAAAAAATATAAAAATAAAAATTAATAAAAATAAAAATTTATTTGTAAATTATTAAGTTATGTATAGTTTTATTATTTTTATGTTAATTCAAAATTTTCTTCTTTGTTTAGTTTTATTTGAATTTTTTCTTTTCCTATAGTTTTTATTTAATATTATTATTATGTATATTATTTCTTATTTTTGAATATTATTTTTCATGTGTATATAAATAGTTTGTATAGTTTTTACAGTTTAGTCACTATACTTTCAAAACTTACAAACAGGTCCCTGTACTTGGTTCTTTTGTTGTTCTTCTTTTTAACACACACAAAACCTGCAGGTTAAGTATAAATCTTTGTTTTGTGATTGATGTTAACAGATCTTCGTGTTAAGGACTTAACAATTGACCAATGTTGGTATCAAATTGGTATGTGTCTATACAATTGGTTAGGAACTAATGTTTGATTTTCAGGATCTAACAATTGGAAGACAAGACCTATCAAGTGCTAACAATTTCTAATAGTTGGTATCTATCATGCAGGACCTAAAACATGATAAATAGTTTTGTTTGTATTGGTTTAAACATTAACATACATTGATTCGATTAATATTGATTAATTGGATTTTTGCCTATGTTCTTGTTTTGTAAAACCAGCTCAGGATCTTTATATTCCTAAATTCAAAATCTCTTTCTACAGCTGTGATTGCTTACATTGTAAATATTTTGAAATCACAACTGTATATCATTTCTCTTAAGATAAAATGCAATATTTTCTTAGAAAACTTTTCAATGTTAAAAATGCATTCTATCTCTATATTGCTCATATTCTGTGATGCAGGTTCATCTACATGGAATTTTGTATTCTCACATGTTTAGTCATAAGGTTGTAAACCCAACAACTTTTATCCCAGACTACTGTCAAACTCAAACACATTCTATTTTACCCCCTAAATGAAAGTAACTTATCAGACTAGAGATCACCAGGGAGTAACTGCACTTGATGCAGCAAACAAGGATATGTGGGATATTCAGTTGGAGAGTCACTACCTTATACACTAACCAAAATATTTCATATGCACAAGTGAGATTGCACACACTAAGGATGAATTGACGTAAACCTGTAATCCAACCATTTTACGGTTAGGATTATAAGTTAAAGGTTCTTTAATGAATCAAGAGTCTTCACAGACCTCGAGAGAAGGTATTGATCTCAAATGCAAAATTCAACAAGATCATTATCTAACTCCCCAAAGGGAACATCTCTGGATCCTGCGGGTAACGGATCCGACATAGGTGCGGATCGGCAACTTGTGAACTATGATTCAGATTTTACCTGATGAGTTTAACAAGGTGATGTCTTCACAGACATTAGAAGGGAACCTTGATCTCAATGCTAAATTTATAGATCATTGTTTACCTTCTCAGAATTCAAATCTGAAAACCCTAAAAAGGGAAATTAGCAACTTGTAGATTATGACTCAGATTCGTCTGACGAGTCCAACGAGGATTTGGGATTTGCGAACTCCCATTGCACCACCACTGACCTCTCTTGAAGGGGCTATGGTGATTTTTCTTTGCAGGTACACTAACGGATGTTGGAGCTATGAGTGATATGAGTGAAACACTAGTGAGCAAGAGTGTAAACACAGAGAGAAGTAAGACACTCAACTCAAATGAGTGGAGAGAAGAGTGAAACACTTGTGAGGTACACTAAACACTATCACACACTCACAGTGAGGAAGAAAATGAAACTTCCTTTCTAACAAAGCTTTATCAATTGATTTCAATGTACTCTAACGATTGGTATAAATTGGTAACAATTTGGTATCAACTACTTTGTCAATTAGTTGAATGGAGGATTCCTCAACTAAGGGGGAGAGATATATTAAAAAAGATATACTCAACTAAAGGGGAGAAGTATTGGGGTACAAGTAAAAGAAGAGTGAGTTAGAAAGGGGGAGCAGTAAAGACTGTGCTTAGAATGAGAAGCAAGTCGCTTAGAATGAGAAGGAAGTCTAGTTTCTAAGGGGGAGCCTTAGATGAAGAAGCAAAAGAACTTTCATTTGTTATGGAAGTGTAGATATAAGGAGAATTACATCACAATACTATTCTATTAATCTTTCAATGTACTATGTATAAAGGCTAAGTGGAAGAGTAGTAAATTCACCAGAAGCTATAGAAATGGTATTGATTCACCATTGTCTATATAGTAGGAACAGCTGTTTTTCTTTAGTGAGAAAAGCTGTGTCAGAAATGGGAAGTGATTGTAAATCAGGAACTGCTAATAATCACCAATGTAAGATGTGAAGGATTATCAGGCAGAGATATGAAGAATCAGAAATGAAGATGAGTTATCTATTGAAGATCAGTTCAGTGCTAGAGGAACAATCATCTATCATTTCATCAACTGAAGATTCTGGAATTGTTAAATCTAAACCAAAGAATTTTTTTTTGTATTATTTACATAATTCCTAAAAGTTTTATCTTTTTCTTGTTTAAGTGAGGTAGTTTAGTTATCCTCTAGGTATTTGCTTGTTATTGTCTAACAAACAAATAGGGGGAGATTGAAAGGCATATGATGTAGCCTATTTGTATTTCGAGGATACAACTCAACTTAAACAAGATTGTAATAGTAAATAGTATATAGACTGTCACAAGGAATCTCAGATAGTATTATCTGTCAGAGGAAAAAGATCAAGGTCAATCTACAGACTTGAAGAATTACTATATTGAAAGAAGTTCAGACATCTGATCAAGCCTCAGTGAAGTATTCGTTAAAGAAGTGGATTCATTTAAAGTGACAGAGATTTCAACAGTGACAGAGACAGTACAGAAGAATTAATAGAGAGAGAAGAAAAAGAAAAGAAAAGGAACCAGATTTTAAAGTCAATATGTGAAGAACAGTCATTGCGGTTAGTCACTCATGAACCAGACAGTACATCGAGTGTCAACATTAAACAGTGGTTGTTTATCATTAACTTCAGTGGTTCAAGCTATCAAGACGGGTATATTAAGAGAAGACATTAATCACAGCCATAAAGTCAAAAATAAAGAAAAGCCGTTGGAGTTAGTCGCTCATGAACCAGACCGTGCATCGAGCGTCAGCACAAATTCAGTGGTAATTCTTTATTACTTTCAGTGGTTCGAGAAAAAGATTGGGCTATCAAATGATTGATATTAATTCTCATTTAATTAATATAATTATGTAATTGATTTAATTAATAAATTATTTCATTTTGAATTAATTTATTTATTAAATTAATTATCATGTTAATTAAATTTGAATTATTGTATTAATCTAAATTGAATTAATTAATTAATCAATTAATCATTATTTGATTAAATTAATTAATTAATTCAACTAAAGAGCTCGGCCAATTGTTTTGATGAGCTGATTTTAAAAGCAAAGAAGTGGACTGCATGTAAAGGATTAAAGCTATTGAATTGTTTTAATTAAAAAATGATTCAAATGAATTATTTAAGCAAAGGCAGGTCACTTGTTGTCGACAAGAATAAAAGAATGACAGGTCAAGAGAAACAAAAGTTGTTAACACATGCAGGCTGTTCTTTCTGTCGGCCACGACCAACGCGCCACAGAGCGCGTGTATTCCACGCGCTAGACAGAAAAACCAAACAGACAGCGCGTGTTGTGTACTACCATTTCCTGAGACTGGTTTTTCAGCATGACACAGAATATTGTTTACACCTTCAAATCATTTCAGCTGAGATTTATTATTAAACAAGACAATCTCAATTGTCTTGACGATTGTCTTGGTTAACCTGGATTGTCTTGACTATTGTATTGCCTATTGTCTTGGCAATACAAATTGATTGTCTTGGAGATTTTGGATTGTCTTGCCGATTGTCTTGGCAGTACAAAACTGATTGTCTTGGAAGAGCAGATTGTCTTGCCGATTGTCTTGGCAGTACAAATGAAAATGAAAAGAGGCAGAAGATTATATAAATCAAGACAGGCGGCCAGAAAGAAAACAACAACACAGAACATAATATTTTCAAGAAACAAGAACAGCTCCATTCTCTCTCATTTTTGAAGAACAACACAGCAAGAGAAAAATTCATAGAAAATCAAGTTCATCTTATTTTTAATATCTGATCCGATAGAACTTGTTTACTTGATACTCTTGTAATATTAGCGAGTTTTTACTCCTAATCTATATCTTGATTTTTATTAACAAATCTAGAAAAATTCATGTCGAATTTTCTAATTTGTTTTTATTAACTAGATATAATTTCTGTACTGTATTTGTAACAAACCCCTCAAGTTAATATAATTTTATATTCAACTTGAATTTTGTTTCATTTAATTCCGCTCAAATTTGTCAAAATATAAATTAAATTTATCCGGACAAATTTCGATTAAACAGTACTGTTTGTATTCAACCCCCCCTTCTACAAACATATTGGACCTAACAAATGTTCACTGAAATAAACTGGAAATAAACTACAATAGAGGCTACATAATACTAGGACTGCATGAAGTCGATAGAGAGTGTATGTGGCTCATTAGTATGCTCTGCAGTTTTTAGCGTTAAACTGTTTTTCCTAATGCAGAAATGAGAATTAATAGTGGCTGGATGGTTGGCACCGGCGTAAATAGCAAAGAAGTAGAATTCCAGAGAAACAGAATTCGTCGGGAGAAAGAAATAATCTATAAAACAATCCATGAAATACCCTCAGATCCCAAGGAACCTTGGGATCGTGAGATTGACTATGACGACTCATTGACACCCGAAATTCCAATCGAACAGTTGCCTAATGCTCAAGGCACGGAAAATTCTGTTTCCCGCAGTCAAAGTGAAGAAGTTCAGGTTACTTCTGCAGCCACAACATCACAAAGTAGTAGTGGGAATGGGAATGTGAACGGGAATATGCCTAAGCCTGATTTTGAATTGCTTGCTGTTTTGTTGAAAAACCCAGATCTTGTTTTTGCACTGACATCTGCTGAAGGTGGTGGTAACTTATCAAGTCAAGATACTATGAAATTACTTGATATGCTCAAGTCAAATGGGGTTAGTAGTGCAGTTGGTAGTTTAGCTGGTGTAGGCACGAAAGCCGAGGAGAAGATTGAAGTCTCTCTTCCATCCCCAACTCCTTCCAGCAATCCTGTAACGGTGCGTGTTTTAAGCAGCAACTGTACAACTCGTGAAAGTTATAAAGTAGGCATCTTTGTGGTCCGTGGGGTATAGTTCTTATAAAGTAGGATCACTTGACGTGACAGCTTGTGAATAGAATTATTCTGAATAACTAATTTTAGACTCCAGTTAACCAACTTTTCTGTTAATTATGATTTCTTTTTCTTTTGGGCTAACTGACGGATCTGGTTCCGTTCTTTCCTTTCCCTTATTGCAGAGTGCATGGGGAGCAGTTGTTAAAAATCCATATTCATGGCAGCCTGCAACAGTTTATGGAGAAGAAAGTCACATGTCAGCTGTTACTGCCACAGTACAATCCCATGTATATTCTAATGGCATGGTTCTACCCCAACGACCAGGAATTGACCCCTCTCCGGCCGAACCAATAGTCACTCAAACGCCAATGTATCAAAGAGCCACAAGTGCAACATTGCCCGAGAATCGAGCCCGTGTTGCAGTTCCCTTGTTAAATCAAACTGCTCCAGACATACTACATAACCAGAATAATTATACAGTTAGTAATTTGGCTCAACACAATTCTTTTGCTGCTCCGTCGCCAATTCCCCATTTAATGCCAACATCAGCTCGGTCTCAGATGAGGCAACTCTCAGCGAACATCCCTGAACCTCAGTTTTCGACAGCGTTTTGGAGGGATAGGCAGAATCTGACTCCAAATTCCGAAATTCATACTAATTATAATAACTATAATAATGTGTTGTAAATTGACTTTTATTTGATAAATATAAAAAGTAAATAAAATGTATTAATTGAATGCAGTTACAAATATATGTATTGATTATAAGAATAATTAAATGTGGGAGTTACAAAATTAATATTTGTGGGAGTTACATATCTCCTAGTTATTATGGTGAAATATTTAAGGGGCGATTACATGTTTAAGGGGTGAAGATGGGGCTAAGAAAGCCTATAAACAGTGGATGAAATTCCATGAAAAAGCACACAAAAATTGCTTGTTCATAGCCCACATCGGAACCCTCTCCTTAACATCAAATATTCTTAGTTAGTAAGTATAATATTATTGTAAAATATTACATTGGTTTCAGAGCTAGGTTTTTCGGTTGCATCTAGTTAGTTTATAATCCGATATTAGTAGTGATTTTCATCATCTCTGAGTTTCTCTCGCCATACATCTCGTCAGCTGCCATGGATTTTATATCCACCTATATCCTTTGTTCTAGATTCCATAAATTGTTTATTATTGATAATAGTAATATGCATGTTTTTATTTTAATTTGTCTTGGTCTTTGATCAAGTCCCTACATGTTTCAAGTTAGTTTTGCAGGTTTGGTTTTGTCGGCCTATTAAGTCATAAACATAGTTTCGTTAGTTTATATATTTTTGGGATTCTTTTTGTTCTTATATTGTTCTTGTTCCCATGTCTCACTTTATTTGGTGTCCCATTTTAATTATTAATGTTTAAGATTTGTTTGCAATCGAGATAGGAAAAATCGGAAAATTGATTTGCAGTTGGCACCCATTATATGGGGTTGTAAGAAAAAGGAGGTTACTGCAAGATCATTTGTGAATAACCATTGAATAGATGGTATTTTATTAAAAGGAATTTTTTTTAATACTCAGAATAAAGATCATGTGTGTAATGGAATGCAATGATAAATACGATTGCAAATTTAAATGGATCGTGGATTTTATTTTGATATAATCCGTCACACTGCAAAGATAAAAAAAAATGATTTATTGAGTTTGTACAACTCAAAGATAGAGAAGGAAACAACTAAACTTACAAGTTGTGAATGCAATTGTATGATGATGGAACTGAAATTAGTAGAGATAATGAGGTGTTGTTATGGATAAATTTGAATTTTTGTTTATTTCATTTTTCAATTTTAACCTGTATTATGAATAATGATTTGTTGGCTCATATGGATAATATGAAGTTAGTTTATAAATGGGATTTTTTTTTGAATGGATAACAATTTGGCGTGAAATTTTTGTACTGAACATTGGATGTGGTTAAGAACAAGAGATTGAAAGTTCCACCAGAATAGGTGAGTGATTATTATGTATTGATTACAAAGTATCATATTTTATCGATAGACATGAATGTAGTAATAATCTCGTGAAAGTAAACTATGAGAGATGAATTGAGTTTATGAAATAAAAGTAGATGTGGGAGTTGATCGACTTTTGCAAAGAAAATAAGTCGCTTATAAATGAATTTTGGAATAGAAAATATGGGGCCCGTGAGTCTATTTGTAAATATTAGGAAATATGGGGCTCGTGAGTCTATTTATAAATATGAGTTATGCCCAGTTGTGAAAGATTTTACGAGAGAAAATGAATTTTTTATGAGAATTTTTTTTTAAAATTCATGTCAACATTTTGAAAAG
The DNA here is from genome assembly GCA_036435485.1 of Saposhnikovia divaricata. Lineage (NCBI taxonomy): Eukaryota > Viridiplantae > Streptophyta > Magnoliopsida > Apiales > Apiaceae > Saposhnikovia > Saposhnikovia divaricata. Next base: position 55,242,683 of record CM071597.1, on the reverse strand, counting down.
TGAGAGTTGTTATTATATGATGATTATATGTGGATGATATATTATTAGTGGGAAATAAAGTCATGTTGAAAAAAAAATTGGCATTTAGTAGATGGAAGATGTGATGTTTGCTCCTGGAATGAGACGCAATCTAGTTTTTGTTCTTGCACTGCTTAATAATGAACTAGAAGTGCATTTTTATAATAATCGAGTTTTAATCGAAAAGGATAAGAAGGTGTATGCTATGGACAAATATGAGCCCGACCATGAGTTGTCTAAACTTTGAATTTCTTACTATAATTTATGAATAATGGGCAAGTTTGGTCCCGGTCATGAGATGTTTTGAGTTTTTAAATTACGTGTGTCAATAATGGGCATATGTGAGCCCATGAGATGTTTCATGTTGGAATTTAATTTTTGGAATGGAATAAACATATATATAGATTTCTTGATTAATTGTTTTTGGTGCATGTGCATGTGTGGGTGTGACATGTTAGTTTGAGATGTTGTAAGAAAATAATAAAATTATTGCCTACAAGAATGTTAAAATTTTTAACATTGCACTAAGAAGTTAAAACGATTAAAAGGCACGTAAGTTGTTTGTAGAGATTGTAATCTCTAGTTGTTTTGGTTTGGGATGTACCAATCCTATTGTTATAGGAAAACGATTAAGGCATTGATGTGAATCCATGTCTTGGAAATTTGATATATATTAAGTGACAAGATGCAAAGATACAAGTTATCACTTGTGATGTGTTTTTAAATTGGTGAGAGGAACCTGAACTCAAATAATATTTTTAGTACATGAGAAAAGTGGGAGCTAAATAGATATTTATCATATAAGTCAAGTGGGAAATGTTGTAAATTGACTTTTTTTTATAAATATAAAAAGTAAATAAAATGTATTAATTGAATGCAGTTACAAATATATGTATTGATTATAAGAATAATTAAATGTGGGAGTTACAAAATTAATATTTGTGGGAGTTACATATCTCCTAGTTATTATGGTGAAATATTTAAGGGGCGATTACATGTTTAAGGGGTGAAGATGGGGCTAAGAAAGCCTATAAACAGTGAATGAAATTCCATGAAAAAGCACACAAAAAATTGCTTGTTCATAGCCCACATCCGAACCCTCTCCTTAACATCAAATATTCTTAGTAAGTACAATACTAAAATATTACATAATGCATATGCTGGAGGAACTCATCAGGCTCCAATGGGTCATTTACGTAATAGAAATGAAATGATTGGTGATCTGCGATATGATACTTGGAGTCCGGATAACAGTCCATTTCGATCACAACAATACGGTTGGAGCTATGGACAGCCTAGAACAAATAATGGACAAAATTATAGGGTTGATAGGTCGAGGCAGCAGCTGCAACCTTGGCACCCTGAGTACAGGGATCACGGCCGGAATGATGACAGGAGATGGCGTGATCAGAGAAGATAATAGTTTGCTATAACAGCCAGCTTGGTTATGCAACATGACTACTGAGGTTAACTTGTTTAGATGGCAGTTGAGGTTTCAATTTTTTTGAATTGATAATGGATGTCTATCTTGTATTGCATCTGAACACAACATTTTGTTACTAATTTGGTAAAAGCAACTACAATTTGTCAAAGTTTAGTTCGGAGGTCAATTGAAAAATTTCGACAGCTTTATATGACATGTTAAGTTTAATCAATAGAATTATTGCTTAAGTTGGCGTCATATACAATATTTAAGAATTGGAAAATAGTCTCTGACTATTCATTGGCCGGTTAAATTTTAGTATAATACTGATAAAAAGTTAAAATATTGACCAAAAATCATAATCTTTTATAGTATAAATGTTTAATTTTTTTAAATTTTGATAAATATAAATTCAACCTCTCCATCAAGTGTGCATGGACAGTACTTGTTTTCGAATGCACATTAAAGAATTTTAGAGTTCTTGAATTATTAATTATTTGTTGAGTTTTTTTTATTAAGGATGATATGAATAAAGTTAAATGAAAAATTATTAAGTGAATCTTTATATATTATTACTTATTATTGCATCAGTATTATTTATAAGGCAAAATGCAAGTTTTGTAATTATTGTTAAAATTTTATATACAATTTACCAATCAATTTTAATTTAATTACAGTCATGAATATTGGTCCATATATGTTAAGGTGAATTTTAAATTTTACGCAAAATTTAAAATATATTATCAACGTAATTTATTTAAAAACTTTATTTTTGTGTGAATAGTTAAAAATAGGGTTTTTTACAAAAATATTTTTTCAATAAAATCGCAAATGCAACTTGATGTGCAAGTACATAGACAATTTTTTACCGTATTTTTTCAAAAAAGTTTGAAAACGTGAATATTTTTGATAATTTCTGTAAAAGGCTCTCTATATATTTTTTGAGGCAAATATCTTCTTCATATAGAACATAAGAAATTTGAAGATAATTCATTTTATTTATTTGGAATGTTGAAAAGGAAGTAGAGACCAGTTATGCTGGTAGAGGTCTGATAAGAAGGTTGAACGCTGACACTTTTGTCATTTAAGGAGAGGCGCAACAACAAATTGTAAAGGGCTTAAGAGCTTATTTGGATTTTGTGGAACTAGAAATAGATAATGTCGGAGTTTATTAGGAGTGGTATGGTTCATTTATAGGGGGAGCTATTCCGGAACATAAGTAAGCGCGCTATTCAGTAAATCAACCAACGGAAGACAGATCGAAACTTGTCCTTGAAAATCAGCTCCATTGATACTGATTCAAATGAAATAGCTATACCCATGTTTAGAATGTGTAACACCAAAATGCATATCATCCTTTAAAAAAATTATTAATAAAAAATTAAATAAATATGATCAAGAAAATTATCAAAAATTTAAAAACGGCAAATTTTATTGCTTAGTAAAATATAGTTGCATCTTTTTTATCTAGTATATAATAATCGGAGATATTTGTAATCGATAGGTTAATTGGCTGCTTTTTGGTTGAACCCAAATTTTCTAATATCATACAATTCATTTCTAACAAAAGTTTGTTAAAATTTTAAATATTAGATAATTTTAAAATATTATTAAAATCGAACGAGTTATTTTTTGTAACTGAAATTTCAGTATTAAATTTAAGATGAAGAAAATTATGAAATATAATAAATATTAAATAAATATTAATATTTCTTATGTTACAAATGTCTTTGAATAAATATCCTGTTATAATAAAGAACTTGAATTATTATTGTAATAAGCTATTTATAAGACAATTGTAAAAAAATTCATATTAACATCGATTTGCAGTGATTTTAGACATGAACAATTGAACACCTATAATTAGTGTAACTAAAAGGTCAATCACCCTTTAAAAAAACAATAAAAGGTCAATTTGTATATAACTTTAATTTTTTTATATTTTACACTGAAATTATAAAAGTAATAAATTTGTTTAGAAATTATTTATAAATTTGTACGAAACTTTGAAAAGTACCGAGCCACTCCAATGGGATAAAACCCTTATCTATAATTATGGATAATCTCTTGATGTTGGCTATATTTGTCGAACTTCTAGAGACTTGTAGTGAATTGTCACATCACTTATTTCTATATTAAAATAATATATTCCATTAATAACAACTTGAAATATTAATAACATACCATTTTTGAAATATAGCCAATCATTATAGTCAATGCCCTCGAAGCACACAATGTCTTAGAGGTTCGACAAATTTTACATAATTAATATTTTATGTAATTTAGCTAATCATTTTTAGCCAACACCATTGGAGATGCTCTAAGAGTTGGGTTAAGGTTGTAAATTTATAATTTAGTGATATAATGACATGGTATTTATCTGACGCGGAAACTGTACTGTCTCTATATATAATCATGAGATACAGAGACAGAGGAACAAAAAAAAAATAGATTAATCAGAAGCAGCTTTGTTTTTATGCTTCCCTCGTGAATCAAGAAGATCAAAATCCTAGTTTAGTGTTACTCCATAAACAAATACATATATATATATATACTTACATACAATGCTTAGATTATCAATTTATTTGTTTCAAGCTGCCAAGTTGTTGTTTCTTAGTTTATTTCTTGGACCCAACGGTGATCAAGAATCACGATTTAGTTGCAATCATCAATTTCTTCAAGCAGACTCTTGTTATTTTATCGTAGTTGAGATTTCGCAGAACTTGGTTTGCTATACACTCCCATCTTTTTGGATTCTCTTTGCTCTCTCTCCCCGCTCCCCCGTTTTGGATTCTCTCTCTCACACACACACACACTCTCACTCCCATTCATGGCTCCGTACCCACCGAGGAAAACGAGAAGATGACTAGTTACTAAATAGAAAGGAAGGAGGCTCTCTTTCAGCGCGGTTAAAGATGATGATAATGATCAAGGAAGATCATAGGAAGTGAATGTACTACTCAACTCTCTTGATCGAATCGAAAAGCTCTGGTTCGAACATCAAAAGAGATTGAAGAGTACCCCTGCTACTCGCAAGGAGGAGTGAGACAAGAAAATACGTATTTTAAAGTCCATGAGGTGATGACTATATTTTCGGGTGAAATCTTCCTTTTAGTATTTAATTGGTTATTGATAGTATTATGATTAATGTTTAATCACTGCATATGTTAGTGTAATTACGGACCTTTTGTGTGTGATTGTTGTTTGTATGTGCTTCTATCATCTACTTCTGCTGTGTGAGTTGCTATAAGTATCAATTCTGGTCATTAAGTGCATATATTTATAGTTTACTAGCGTGATAGCACCTGCAAGGCACGGACCACATTATATTTCATATAATATCTTTTGAATCTTGCGATAGAGTCTTTTCTATTCTCCTATTAGTCTATTTTACCTTTCATGTGCAACGGTAAATTGAAAGTCAACAATTAATAAAAGTTCTAAATTCAAATTATTAGCGTATTTTAAACTTTGAAGATTGTATTTATAGTGGTGTTTGTTTAATGTTTGAAGGATAACCGACAAAAATGGTATATAAGAATTAATCGTCACCTATCAAGTATTACCACGATAGTAATGTATAATTTAGTTTATTTTTTAGTAGAAATCCTAAAATAATCACCACGACAATATTTTTTTTTTAATTATTTTCAAACTTAGCCACAACAATTTTTGAATATCTATTTTTTCTTTTACCCATATGCCTACATCATATCTCCTCCAATTAAATACTGACCACCTACCTTCTCACTTTGATCTTTTTCCGACCACTATCCAGACACGTCACTATTTCTCAGATCCGTTCCTTCCTCAAACCACATCATATATATATACATTCTTCTTGCCCTCATCGAATTTTTCTCTCCCATTCCTCACGGACCACATTATATTTCATATAATATCTTTTGAATCTTGCGATAGAGTCTTTTCTATTCTCCTATTAGTCTATTTTACCTTTCATGTGCAACGGTAAATTGAAAGTCAACAATTAATAAAAGTTCTAAATTCAAATTATTAGGGTATTTTAAACTTTGAAGATTGTATTTATAGTGGTGTTCGTTTAATGTTTGAAGGATAACCGACAAAAATGGTATATAAGAATTAATCGTCACCTATCAAGTATTACCACGATAGTAATGTATAATTTAGTTTATTTTTTAGTAGAAATCCTAAAATAATTACCACGACAATATTTTTTTTTTAATTATTTTCAAACTTAGCCACAACAATTTTTGAATATCTATTTTTTCTTTTACCCATATGCCTACATCATATCTCCTCCAATTAAATACTGACCACCTACCTTCTCACTTTGATCTTTTTTCGACCACTATCCAGACACGTCACTATTTCTCAGATCCGTTCCTTCCTCAAACCACATCATATATATATACATTATTCTTGCCCTCATCGAATTTTTCTCTCCCATTCCTCTTTACAAGCAGCAGGGGTACTCTTTAGTCTCTCTTGCTGTTCCATCCAAAGCTTTTCAAATTTATCAAGAGAGTTGAATAAGAGTATTTGATCATTATCATCATCTTTACTCGCATCGCTAAAGGACAACCTCCTTCCTTCGTATTTAGATATTAGTCGGCTTCTCGTTTTCAACGCCATGAGAGAGAGAGAGAGAATCCAAAATGGGGGAGCGGAGAGAGAGATAGCAGAGAGAGAGAGATAATCGAGATATTAGAGAGAGAGCAGAGAGAGGGGGATAGATAATCGAGATATTCCAGAGAGCAGAGAGAGGGATATATAATCGAGATATTAGGGATTGACAGAGAGGGAGAGAGATGATCAAAGTACCTGATGGAGATGATAATAATTTCGGAGGGAGATACAGATTGAGAGAGATCGAGGGAGAGAGATGATCAAAGTACCTGACAGAGAGGGAGAGAGATTTACCAGAGAGAGAGAGAGGGTGAAAAATGATCAACGTATCTGATAAAGAAGAATAAGATAAAATATCGAAAAGAGGAAAGTAAGGTGTGTGGTGGCTGTATATATATAGGGTGAGTAATTATTAATTTATTATCGATTCCTAATTTTGTATTTTTACAGTTTTAGTATAATAGCTTACAATCCGTACGATGCACGGGTTTCTTGTATTACTAGCTTATAACCCGTGCAACTACGGTTCTTTTCTTAATATTTATAATTATATTGATTTACAATTTTTTAATATTTTACACGGTATTAGTTTACGTGATCAAATTGTTGTTAAAATTTGATATACGTTAGACTTTACATGTTCGCTTTACTATTTGTGCTCTATTTTGAGTTTTAAAAATTGGATTTGAAAGAATTCATAGGGATGAAGATGAATAATACCCATTTTTAAATCGGGCATATTCATAATATCCATGTTGAGAAGTGTTGGTGAATATTACCCATTGGAATACCCAAATCATAGTTGGCTATTCATGTTACACATTCTTAGTCGGGGTATTATGATATTTTTTTTAAATACATTTATATATGATATATATTTGTGAGTTGGGTATTCATACATAACTAGCATGATAGCCCGTGCAAGGCACGGGCTACATTCTAATTCGTACAATTTTTTTGTAAATAATCGGTCATATTTTCTTGTCAATTTATTTCATGTGCTTCGATTTATTTAAGGCCAACAGTTGATAACCATTTAAATTTTGAAATATTAATAAATTCTAAATTTTGAGTATCATACAGAATTAGTCCTGAGATTAAGCCGGTCAAGCTAATAAATGGAACACAAAAAAGATGATGTAATTTATGGGCACATATTTTCTAATAAGTAAAAAAAAATTAAAAGTACGTAGTGGCACAAAAAATGATATTCGGAACATATTTTGTTCAAAATAGCACCAAAAATAGTTTAAGATATAAGGAGTGCCAAAAAATAAATTGCATGTATGTGATTTTAATTTATAATTGAGTACAAAATTCAAATTCACTTGGAACTTTCAACTTCTCAGGTCCGACCTAGGTATCATAGTTATAGCATTACTCGTTGAATGTAAGAAAAATGAACGATAATAATGATACATAAGAGTTACTCATTATCGACCAAGTACTATTGCAACAATAATGTGTCGTTTAATCTATTTCTAGTAGTAAATTTTAAAATATTATCACGATAATGATATGCTATTTAGTTTGTTTCCATTAGCAAAAGTAAACCAGCAAGAGTATATAGGTGGATCATTACATATGTGGTAGGAGATGTATTATAGCAGCAACAGCACAAACTATGTTAATATTAAGAGAAATCAAATACAATGTATGATGTATCCATACAAACTAATATGAGCTATAGTGAAAAAAAACCATTTATTTTTTATACAGTCTTAAAATATCACTAATCGATCATTATGTTATAGGTAATCATACATAATTTAACATCTTTGTAATATATAATATTGTTTAACATTATAATTCAACTATACATTTTGTTTATTTATTTAATCGATTACTTATATAGAGTCTAAATATAGCATATCAGCTACTTCTGATTCTTTTAAATAGATTTATATTATACCTAATATCAATCATATTAAGGGTCTATATGGTATTGATGTTTCAGCCCGCAACAACTGTTTTTTTTTTAAAAAAAATTGGTTCCAAACAGCTTAGTTAATCTAAAAGCAATTTTTCAACAACATTGTTTATAAGAAAAACTGTTTTAGGAAAAACATTAATTTTTCACAGTAGCAATTTTTGTAGACAACAATTTTAGGTAAAGGCAACCCCAATAATTTCCATATAAAATAGGATATAAACAAAAACTAAAAAAGACATCATTTATTCAGTGATTGTGAATTTAACTTCATTTGTATTTAGAGGTTATAAATTCAATTCCCTTGATATGACCAAAATATCAAGTTGTGTTTCTCTATATTTTGTATCATATGTCCTAATTCGATGGTAGATAAACTCATATTGTCTTGTGTACCACGTGAATGCATATCCTGTTTTCATGGCATATTCATATTATAGATAAAAATATTATTGTATTATTATTTCATAAAACTATCATTCTAATTTCAGAACAATAAATACATTTATACGAAAACATATCTTTCATCTCTACAAATCTTTCTTTTTTGTTAATTGTATCAAAAAATCTAACAAAGATTTTATTTATATTCGGACTAATAAAGCTTGCTAGCTTTTTCTTGGTTTTTAAATTTGTTGTAGATTGTATACACTGATGGCTCGAAATGTTGATGTAGTTTTTTTCAATAAGTTCGTTCGCAGGGAAGGACTAATTAATATAAGTTCAAGGTGTTACTTCTTAAAATCTAGAAGTGAGAAGAATAATTGGATGATTGTATAATAACTAACTTAAACTAAAGAGCAAATAAGGATTACGATTTAACAATAATAAGAAAACAATCCAGAAACTAGGGTTCTTCAATGGTATTAATGACTGTGTGTTGAAGGTAATTTTTGTAAAGTTCGTTCGCAGGGAAGGACTATTAATACAAGTTCAAGTTTTAATTTCTTAATATCTAGAAGTGTGAGAAATAATTGGTGTGTTCGAATAAACTAATTATAAACAAGTAAAACTAATTTTTATCGATAAGGAAAGTAACCCGAGAACTAGGTTTCTTCGATTGGTTCAATAATGTTGTTGTAATGCGATATTTATGTTTCTTATACTTTTGCTAAAAACAATTCTTCTAACCTTTATAATGTTCTCTCCCAAGATACAAGATAATGTCTACAACCATATCTCAAAAGTCACTCCCATGATCAATCAAAATACAATTATAGATTTTTAAAATCCAAGAATTATAAGTTTCATAGTCCTCTTATTAATCTCCCGATTCAATAATTGAACTATGTCTATCAAATCATGAACAAGAATTAGGACTCATCTCCCGATTTATCATAATCCCTATGAATACAATTAAAGGTTAGCTACTCCCTTAATTGGGTTAAACCCTCAATGATAGATTAGCAAAAATATAGAATTATTATCACAATCAAACAAGCATATATCACCAATGAATACAACCTAATTCTCGGATTATAGAATTAGCTACTCATGCTAGATAAAGAAAATAAGCATATAATAAATGGTAAAATCATAATTAAAAGAGTTTAGAGTGAAGAAATTACAACTTTAAGATTTTATCCTCCCGAAATAGTTTCCAATGAAATGAATGAGCACTCCAAGTAATTCCCTTACAATCTTCAACCGAAATAGAACATTGCACAAAATTAAAGTATATAAAATAAAACTAAAATTACAAAAGAAAATTTATGAAAGAGAGAATATAACTGAGTATTTCAGTACAAGAGATGTGTCCAAACCGAAGGAAAATATTCCTATTTATAGCCAAAGTTAGCACACCATCTACCATAAAATATTTCCACCAACAAAAGAGCACTGCAAAATTTTAACCCAGCCGACTAACTTTCGGCAAAAAGAATGTTTCTTCTGTTTTTTTCTTTATCACATGACTGCCAGAAAACCAGTCTCGAAACAGGAAGGTGAAGACACGCGCGCAGCTGTTTTGCTGGAAATCTTCTGGCGCGTGTGGTGCACGCGCTTGGAAGGTGAGTAGAAAACTAGATGACAGCTTGTGCAGGAAAGTTGACAAGCAACTTAGCTTTTGATTTAGTACAATCATTCCACTTCTTTTGCTTACTTTATTCATTTTACACGGCTTATTTATATGGAAGGTTCCGTAGAAATGCTTTCTAACCCGCACAGCTTATAATCTTTAATTAATAAATAATTAATTAAATCCAAAAATTATAAAAATAAATATCTAATATTATTAGATATTTATAAATATAATTTTCTAAATAAATTAAATATTTATTAATATAAATAAATCCTTAAATCCTAAGCTGTGGTCTATTGAGGGTCTGAAACCGGACTCCTTTTTCTTCCAAAAATACCTATAAACATAAAAATTCAACTTAGCATCAAATTCAAATTAAAATGCTACTAACAATGCTAATCAAGCACAAAATTATTACAAACTAAGGATAAGTAAGAGGTAACATGCTATAAAATATACACAAAATTAGCATGTATCAAATACCCCCCAACTTGACCTTTTCTCGTCCTCGAGTAAACCAATAAAAAAAATAACTACTTACTAATACAATTTCCGTAGGTGATCACGGTTGCATTTGGCATATGCAACAAGCCCTTTAAACCCCTAGGCAGCCCTAGTGGACGAGTGAGGTCTCGTGAGGGTCTGTAGTGCATGTACCCACAAAATCCATCTAGCTCATGTGAAAGATCAAATGCCAATACAACACCACACATACAAGTCCTCTCATGCCACATCAACTTAAGAATCAAAGTGAAGAATGCAATGCCTTGTGTTGAAGTTACAAGTATTCACATAGTCTACTCAAAGAAGATGCATAAGTTCTCAACAGTCCATGTCAAATGTAAGAATAAGTTGGTAATCATGCTAAGCCCACAAGAGTACATCTTTGAGTCAAAACTTGGGATCTCATATGCAAAATACAAGTAATAACTCACCTTTCACTCACAAAAGAATATTCACTCAAGAACAAGGGTAAGTGTATAACTCCATTCCAACAAAATCATAAGCATGCTTGACATTTGGTATCAATCTAACTTTAACACAACATACACTACTGATGATAATCAAAAGGTCTTTATTCGGGTTGTAATGGGGCTAGGGACAAGGTATGTCAAGTAAAGCCAAAGAAGGTGAAATGTCAAAAGCTAGTACCCAACAACATAAATCATTCAACTCCCCATCCATCATCCCCACACTTGGATCAAACAAACATAAATATGCTCTCAAATAAATAATATTTTTTTTTGTTTTTTTTTGAATCTAAATATAAACAAGTACAATGATCCCATGATAGTAATACCAAATTCGACTAAAAAGTAAATAACCATACCCCATATTCTTCAGAAGTAATGATCATCAATAATCCCCTCTTTTGCACACCTTTTTACTCCCTCAAACATTCTACTAGCCTTCGACAATTTGGGTTCAAGTTAAAGTAAGGCCAATACAAGAAAAAGGTTTAGGCAAGTAATGTGGCGTGTCGCCGAAAAAATAAGATTAAGCTCAACGGGGTAACTATTTGATCATATGAGAATGGTGTGGATATTTTGGAAATATGGTTTATTCATAAATGCTTTTATCATTTTATCATCAAATAATGTCATGCATTTTAAGAAAGATCTCAAACAAGTGTTAGCAATGCAAACAACATGTGGACACTAAGCAAACAAATATAGATGCAAAAGATATGCATATAGGCTCAAAATCTCACTTGGTGGAAAAACATAATCAATTCCAAGTAAATAGTCTCTCCAAGACACCTACTTGTACTCAAAGCATGTAAACCAAATCATCTTACACATATTCATGTCCTTTTAATCACTTACAAAATTCAATGAGTTTACTTGCTTCAACTTGCTAGTGTATGTGTGTGCATAAGAACAAAGCATATTACTTCTTAATCAAAAGCGTCAATAACACAAGATTCTTTTAGCATGCATGGCTGTATCAAGCTAACTTACAACAACTAATCTTTACAAGGCTAGAATTATTTTTGTGATTTTTTTAATTTTTAATTTTTTTAATTTTTTTTAATCACCAAATAACCCCAATAAGGTTCTATCTAAATGAACACACCCCCAAACTTATCACGTTTCTTGTCCACAAGAAACAACACACAATGGACTAATATGCGAGGAAAAAGAGAGGACTCCCCTGAATTATGGTCGAGGTGGGAGTGCAACCAAGAACTGCCATTGTGGCATCCCTCTTGAAATGAAGATCCTCCTGCGTAGTCCAAACACACAAAAAATATTATTCAAATCAACAAAATTCCTTGGGTTGCCTCCCAAATAGCGCTTGTTTAACGTCATTAGCTCGACGCCTCTCGTGATGAACTTAAGCTTGAGGATTGGAGAGAATCCAATTAACTACTCTTGGAATGTCATCACCAATTAAATATGGCTTGAGTCTTTGCCCGTTTACTTTAAACACCTCAGAACCATCTCGAGTGATGTCCACAGCACCATACAGATATACCTTGACAACTCTAAATGGACCAGACCATCTTGACTTCAATTTTCCAGGAAAGAGTTTCAGTCTTGAGTTGAACAGTAGAACTTGTTGGTCAACTTCAAACTCTTTCGGTCTAATGTGCCTGTCATGCTACTTCTTTGTCTTCTCCTTGTATATAGCCACGTTTTCATAGGATTTTAGTCTCCATTCATCAAGTTCACTGAGTTGCATTAACCTGTTAAGTTCCGCAGCTTGTAATTCCATGTTCAAGAATCTTGTTGCCCAAAGTGCTTTGTGCTCTAGTTCTACAAGTAAATGACATGATTTTCCAAACACCAACCTATAAGGAGACATACTGATAGGTGTCTTGAATGCCGTTCTATAAGCCAATAGAGCATCATCAAGCTTCCTTGCCCAATCTTTTCTGGAGCTAGCAACTATTTTCTCAAGAATTTGTTTCAGCTCTCGATTTGAAATCTCCACTTGCCCGCTAGTTTGAGGGTGATAAGGTGTAGCAACTTTCTGAGTCACTCCATACTTTCGCAAAAGATCTTCAATTAATTTATTGTAAAAGTGAGACCCTCCATCATTGATGATGGCCCTAGGCACTCCAAAATGTGTGAAGATATGCTTCTGTAAGAACTTTTTCACTACTCTAGCATCATTTGTAGGACTAGCAATCGCCTCCACCCATTTAGAGACGTAATCAACTCCCACCAAAATAAATTTGTTCCCATAAGATGATGGGAACGGGCCCATGAAATCTATGCCCCAAACATCAAAGAGCTCAATCTCAAGAATAGGTTGCAAAGGCATCTCATTCCGTCTTGCAATATTTCCTGTTCTTTGACATCGATCATAAGTTGCAACAAAGCTTCTGACATCTTGATACATTGAAGGCCAATAAAATCCAGACTACCAACTTTTTACCACCGTTTTTGTGCTACCATTGTGACCACCACACTCTAAAGCATGACAATGATTCAAGATATTCAGAATTTCCTCGTGTAGCACACACCTTCTCATGATACCGTCTACACATTCCTTGTAAAGAAGTGGTTCTTCCCAGAAGTAGTGTTTTACATCAAACAAGAATTTCTTCTTTTATTGATAAGTCAATTCATTTGGTACAATGCTACCCACGAGATAATTTACGAAGTCCACATACCATGGTGTAGGCAAAGATACTGCAAGAAGTGTTTCTTCCGGAAATGCATCATTGATAGGTATATTAACTCCTACCACTTCATCTCCCTGGTCCAACCTGGATAAATGATCAGCTACCAAGTTTTCAGAACCTTTCTTGTCTCGAATTTCAAGATCAAACTCCTGGAGTAAAAGAATCCAACGGATTAGACGAGGCTTGGCATCCTTCTTTTTCATTAAATAACGAATCGCAGCATGATCCGTATAAACAATCACCCTAGACCCAACAAGATAGGATCTGAATTTGTCAAAGGCAAAAACCACAGCAAGTAGCTCTTTTTCAGTGGTGGCATAATTGATTTGTGCATCATCAAGTGTCTTGCTTTCATAATATATCACATGCATGCGTTTTTCCTTCTTTTGTCCCAAAACAGCACCATGGCATAGTCACTAGCATCACACATGAGCTCAAAAGGCAAGCTCCAATCAGGGGCTGACATGATAGGTGCAGAAGTAAGCTCCTTCTTCAACCTGTTAAAAGCAACAAGACAACTCTCGTCAAAATCAAAGACACTATCTTTTTCAAGTAGATTACAAAGAGGACGAGAAATTTTAGAAAAATCTTTGATAAAACGTCGGTAAAAATCGACGTTTCCAATAAAACTTCTAATCCCTTTCACAGATGGGGGTGGTGGTAATTTCTCGATCACTTCGATTTTCGCCCTGTCCACCTCGATGCCTTTACTAGAAATCTTGTGCCCAAGCACAATACCATCCTTTATCATAAAATGACACTTCTCCCAATTAAGAACAAGATTAGTGTCTTCACATCTCTGCAACACTTGAGACAAACTAGTTAAACATGAATCAAAGGAAGAACCATATACAGTAAAGTCATCCATGAAGACTTCCATGGTTTTTCCTATAAAATCTGAGAATATGGCCGTCATGAGCCGCTGAAAGGTAGATGGGCCATTACACAAACCAAAGGGTAGTCTACGATATGCAAAGGTACCATAAGGACAAGTAAAGGTTGTCTTTTCTTGATCCTCAGGAGCAATGGGAATCTGAAAATATCCCGAGAATCCATCTAGAAAATTATAATACTCATTACCCGCAAGTCTTTCTAGCATTTGATCAATAATGGGAGAGGAAAGTGATATTTGCCAGTAGCATTATTTAATTTTCTATAATCAATACAAACTCTCCAACCTGTTACAGTCCTAGTGGGGATTAATTCATTATTTTCATTATGCACGACAGTTATCCCATCCTTCTTAGGTACAACATGTATTGGACTAACCCAGTTACTATGGGGAACAGAGTATATAATGCCAGCATCTAACAACTTAGTTATCTCTTTCTTAACCACATCTTTCAAATTAGGATTCAATCTTCTTTGTCTCTCAATCACAGGTTTATGATTATCTTCTAATGAAATCCTATGCATGCAAAGAGCAGGGCTAATTCCCTTGATATCTTTAATTGTCCAACCAATTGATGATTTAAATTGCATAAGCACATGTAACAATTTATCTAGTTCATCATCATGGAGCAGAGCAGACACTATCACAGGATATGTATCATTAGGACCAAGAAAAGCATACCTTAAATTAGAAGGAAAAGGTTTGAGTTCTACCTGAGGTGCCTCTGAAATTGAAAGTGCCATCTCAATTGTTGGCGTACCTGTTTCTTGCATATCAAGTGCAAGTGCTTCTTCAACTTCTTTATCATCTAAGGTTTGTTCCACTTTTGCGAAGTCTGCATCTTCAAGACTTACGATCTCATCCACTATGTCAACATTGATACATGTAGCATCAAATGAAGGCATCTTCATAGCTTTGTTGAGATCAAACTCAACCTTTTCATCACCACCATTTAATGCCAATTTCCCAGCTTTGACATCAATTGTGGTTCCAGCAGTAGCCAAAAATGGCCTTCCCAAAATAATGGGCATCTCAACATCTTCATCCATCTCCAACACCACAAAATCACAAGGGATAAAGAATTTATCCACTTTGACAAGTACATCCTCAATGACTCCCAAAGGATACTTGATAGTACGATCAGCCAACTGAAGTGAGATTCTTGTCTTCTTGAGCTCTCCAAGACCAAGTCTTTCACAAATGGAGTGTGGCATCAAACTCACACTAGCCCCTAAATCACACAAGGATTTAATATTCTTCATTGTTCCAATAGTGCATGGCAAAGAGAAGCTTCCAGGATCTTTTAACTTCTGCGAAATTGATTTTTGTATGACTGTGCTACACTCCGCATTTAGAGTAATAGTTTCCACATCTTCAATTTTCCGCTTTTTAGACAACATCTCCTTCAGAAATTTGGCATAGAGTGGCATTTGGGCCAAAGCATCAGCAAAAGGAATATTTATATGCAATTGTCGAAAAATTTTCAAGAATTTCTCATATTGTTTCTCCAATTGCCTGTTATGAAGCCTTTGTGGGAAAGGAATTGGGGGCACATATGGTTTCACTGGTAGTCTTGGTGTGACTTCTTCTTCTGTTTACTCATCATTCACCTTTTCAGAAACTTCTGCTTCATCTTCTACTAACTCATTTTCTTTTGCACGGACCTTTTCTCTAGGCTTGATAGCCTCAATTTCTGGCAATTCTCTTCTGTTTCTCAGAGTGATGGCCTTGCAGTGTTCTTTACCATTTAGGTCTGGTTGACTAGGAAGTGATCCTTGCTCACGAACACCAACCTTATTAGCAATTTGACAAGTTTGCGTTTCCAACATCTTTTGAGATGAAGCCATCTGATCAAGTCTTGATTCTGCCTTTTCAAATTTTCTATCCATGTTGGCAAATGCCCCTGTAGTTCCTTGTATAATTTTATTGAGCGCAACCTCCCAATCAGCAGGTTCTTTCTTTTCCCTTGGTGGTGGTTGTTGATACTGTTGTTGTGCCTGATACTGCTGACGTGGTTGAAAACCAAGAGATTGATTTTGCTTAGGAAATGCATATGATGGATTAGCCGCATGATTGTTGCTGTATGACAGATTGTTATTGGGCCTCTGATTTGGATTATAGTAGGAGTTATTCTGAACAGGCCATGATTGTCTTCCCTGAATAAAAGATGCTTCCTCTGGGAATTGTGGTGCATAAGAACTCTGATTAACTCCATAATCATTGTACCCTTCCATGGGAGAAGAAATAGCATTTACATTTGCCCTTTGTCCACGTACCTCTTGAGTAAGAGCATCAAATTTAATAGTCAACAAGTTCATCATCTCAGTATCTTGTACTGATTTAGCTGAACTTGTCCCACTAGGTGCCCAAGAATAGTTATTTGCTGCCAATTGCTCAAGAAGTGCTTTTGCCTTATGAACCGGTGTTTTCTTGAAATCTCCACCTGCTGCCACATCCAAACTTAAACGAACATCTGCATTCAAAGATCCATAAAAAGTGCTCAGAATCATCCATTCAGTACAACCGTGATGTGGACATTTTCTCAACAATGCCTTGTATCTCTCCCATGCCTGATACAAGCCTTCACCTGGTTGTGTTTTGAAACTTAGAATGATTGTCCTCATTTGTTGAGTCTTGTCAGAAGGATAATATTTGAACAAGAACTCGGTAGAAAGTCTCTCCCAAGTAGCAACTGCAGTTTTAGGAAGCTGTTGGAACCATTCCATGGCTCTCCCTTTGATCGAGTAAGGGAACATGTGAAGACGAATCTGATCTACAGTAACTCCAGTGATTTTGAATGAACCACACATCTGCACGAAGCGCTCAAGATGTCGGTGTGGATCCTCTCGCTCAATGTCCCCTTCAAAAGCTGAATTGCTCACCATCTGAATTAAGCTCGGGTTGATGTTGTATTGAGCTGCGGTAATCTGAGGAGTTTTGTACATGCAATTCGCAGGATTGGGAGTCTCATGATCCCAAATTGAAGTTTCATCAAGAACAACTGGTGGGTCAGGAGGATTAACCACTTGACGATCTCCTGGTTCCTCCATATTGGTTCTTTCTTTCCTTTGCTTTGTCTCTCGCCTTAAAGCTCGAAAAGTGCGTTCAATTTCTGGATCAAATTTTAAATCTCCTGCACTTGTAGAATGTCGCATACAAGAGTTATAGCACCTGAAAAGAAAACACCAATAAGATAGAGTTAAAACAAAAGAACTATATATAGTTTCTTTTTATTATTATTATTATCTATTTTATTATTATTATTATTATTATTATTATTATATTATTATTATTATTATTATTATTATTATTATTATTATTATTATTATTATTTCTTTATATATTAACAAACACAAAAACGCAAATAAAATTGAAAAGAACTAAAACTAAATTAATCTAAAAATTCTAAGTTTGAATTAAAACTAAATTTTAAATATTTTTTTTAAAACTCTTTTTATTTTATTTTATTTTATTTTATTTTTAGAGTTAAAATTTATTATTCTATTTCTAAACTAATTAAAAATGAAAAGAACAAATTATTCTAAAAATTCAAAATGCAAATTAAAACTAGATTTTATTTTAAAGCCTTTATTTAAATTTTATTTACAGGAAATTCAAAAATTAAGCATGACTTGTTCGTAATTACGACTACCCAAAATAAAAATTAACGAACCAAAATGGCAACAACAATCAACTCCGAATCTCGACTCACTGCAACTCATAAGAATTCAAGCAACAAAATTAACAGTTCAAACCACAAATACTACAAAACTCGACTGTTAGCTCGGCACAGACTCGGTACTAAATATGACGCAAACTCGACTCGGTCGAACTCTCGATGCTGAACAATCGAACGACTCAACAATTTACAAACTCGAGAACTTTACTTTACTGTAAACCCAGTGATAACCCAGTCGACTCGGCTGCAAGAAAATTCAAAAAGAGCAAACAAACCATTAGATTACTAATTAACTCACACGAAAGAAAGAAAACACAAACAAACTTGACAAAAAAAACTCGGAAATTTGGTTCGAAAATTAATAAACGGATTTACAAGACAACAATTCAAACAATGATTCAAGCACAATACGAAGAGAAAGAAGGAGGGTGGGCGTGCTTTAGTCGAAAACGAGAACAGGGGAATGGTGGGTTTGATGGAGGAGAAGAAGTGCTGGGTGTTGGGTTTGTGGAGTAAGGAGGAAGAAGGAGGTATGGTGAGTGCGGTGTGGCTGAATGGCGGAGGGTGAGGGCTGGTGTGTTGTAGGCGGAGCAGCGGAATGGAGAAGGGGAACAAGAATAGGAGAGTTAGGGGGAAACTACGAAGGGGAGGAGATGGTGTTGAGGTGGCTGTGACCGGGGTTGTGGCGCGGTGAATAGTGGTGGAGGTGCGGTGAAAGGAGGCATGTAAACGGAGGGACAAGGGGGGCTGCAGGAGTGGTGAGATGGAGTCGGTGGTTTTGTGCGACTCGAAGATGGGGAGGTATGGTGGTGGCTGGTGTTGGTAAGAGAGGGGGTTGGAGAATTGTGAAGTGGGTGGAGTGTAGAGAAAGGCGTGGTGAATAGAGCTGGGTTTGGTGTCTGTGTTGTAACGAAAACATGGGAGAGAATTGCTTCGAATTTAACACAAAATGAGACAGGAAATTAATTACTAAAAATTTTCTGAAACTAATAATTTCTTTTTTTTTTACTAACAAAATAAAATCTAAATTATAAGAAATAATTAACCTAAACTTAATATTGATGCCTTCCCCGGCAGCGGCGCCAATTTGTTGAAGGTAATTTTTGTATTCGTTCGCAGGGAAGGACTATTAATACAAGTTCAAGTTTTAATTTCTTAATATCTAGAAGTGTGAGAAATAAATGGTGTTTTCAAATAAACTAATTATAAACAAGTAAAACTAATTTTTATCGATAAGGAAAGTAACCCGAGAACTAGGTTTCTTCGATTGGTTCAATAATGTTGTTGTAATGCGATATTTATGTTTCTCATACTTTTGCTAAAAACAATTCTTCTAACCTTTATAATGTTCTCTCCCAAGATACAAGATAATGTCTACAACCATATCTCAAAAGTCACTCCCATGATCAATCAAAATACAATTATAGATTTTTAAAATCCAAGAATTATAAGTTTCATAGTCCTCTTATTAATCTCCCGAGTCAATAATTGAACTATGTCTATCAAATCATGAACAAGAATTAGGACTCATCTCCCGATTTATCATAATCCCTATGAATACAATTAAAGGTTAGCTACTCCCTTAATTGGGTTAAGCCCTCAATGATAGATTAGCAAAAATATAGAATTATTATCACAATCAAACAAGCATATATCACCAATGAATACAACCTAATTCTCGGATTATAGAATTAGCTACTCATGCTAGATAAAGAAAATAAGCATATAATAAATGGTAAAATCATAATTAAAAGAGTTTAGAGTGAAGAAATTACAACTTTAAGATTTTATCCTCCCGAAATAGTTTCCAATGAAATGAATGAGCACTCCAAGTAATTCCCTTACAATCTTCAACCGAAATAGAACATTGCACAAAATTAAAGTATATAAAATAAAACTAAAATTACAAACGAAAATTTATGAAAGAGAGAATATAACTGAGTATTTCAGTACAAGAGATGTGTCCAAACCGAAGGAAAATATTCCTATTTATAGCCAAAGTTAGCACACCATCTACCATAAAATATTTCCACCAACAAAACAGCACTGCAAAATTTTAACCCAGCCGACTAACTTTCGGCAAAAAGAATGTTTCCTCTGTTTTTTTCTTTATCACATGACTGCCAGAAAACCAGTCTCGAAACAGGAAGGTGAAGACACGCGTGCAGCTGTTTTGCTGGAAATCTTCTGGCGCGTGTGGTGCACGCGCTTGGCAGGTGAGTAGAAAACTAGATGACAGCTTGTGCAGGAAAGTTGACAAGCAACTTAGCTTTTGATTTAGTACAATCATTCCACTTCTTTTGCTTACTTTATTCATTTTACATGGCTTATTTAAATGGAAGGTTCCGTAGAAATGGTTTCTAACCCGCACAGCTTATAATCTTTAATTAATAAATAATGAATTAAATCCAGAAATTATAAAAATAAATATCTAATATTATTAGATATTTATAAATATAATTTTCTAAATAAATTAAATATTTATTAATATAAATAAATCCTTAAATCCTAAGCTGTGGTCTATTGAGGGTCTGGAATCGGACTCCTTTTTCTTCCAAAAATACCTATAAACATAAAAATTCAACTTAGCATCAAATTCAAATTAAAATGCTACTAACAATGCTAATCAAGCACAAAATTATTACAAACTAAGGATAAGTGAGAGGTAACATGCTATAAAATGTACACAAAATTAGCATGTATCACTGTGTATCAATTATGAGATTCAAGTCTCATACTCTTGCTAAAAACATCCCTCCACTGATTATATTGTTCTCTCCCAAGATACAATATAATGTTCTCAACTATACATTGAAGTCACTCCCATGATCAATCAATGCAAAATTATAAAATGTTTAAGCCCCAAGGAATTTCTGTTTCATAACTCGCATATTAATATCCCAATCAAATAATTGAATTACGTCTGTTGTATCATAAACTAGAACTATAAATCCTCTTCCGATTCATTACAATTCCTAAAGATACAATCAAGGATTCGCGACTCCCTCAATTGTGTTAAGCACTCAACAACAGATTAACAAGGCAGAGAAATCACAATATAACTACATAAGCATATTAACCATTGAATACTACCTAATTCTGTTGGTTCGAAAACTAACTGCGCAAGTGTACGCGGTCACAAGTAATATAATAAATTCGATCCCACGAAGACTTGGTGTTTGTTCAGAAATAATGTTTAAGCAACGACGTATGATTAAACAACAAACTGCTTGAATAAATATAAAAAGGGGTTTTGTGTATTTTTCTAATTGATTAATTAAATTAATAATATTAAATAATTCAAACTACTTGATTTAATTAAATGAGAATTTATATGCGAGAAAAAACATGGGATTCTAATTTCATTACTTATTTCATTTAGAATTGATGCCTTAATTTCAAAGTAATTTTGATAATTTACGAAAGCTAGTTGGGAACACGAAACTAACATAAGCGCCTTTCAGCCTTAACTCATATCAAACCATACGAACATCCACTTAAAAAGATAGAAGTCGCGTGGACACCTTTTATGCTTAGACCCTATATGTCTATAAGATTTGAAAACATAATTGGTTTACGAATAAATTCCTTTATTCTGACTACATAGGGTGATGTGATCAAAAATCCTACCACTTATCGTAAATGTACATGACAATTACGAACCTATGCTAACATGGCAAATTCTAAATTCCTAAATCCACTTTCGCATTCATTAGGAATTAATAATTTAGATGTTAGCTACGCATCTAATAAATTAAGCGCAACCACATTAGGCAATCTGAATTTTTATCTTAATACAAATTATTAAGGCGTCGAATTAATAAATTACGTAAATAAATCCATTAGAATCCCATGATGGCGATTAGTTCATAATCGAACGAATCGTCGTCATGGGATTAAATGAAAACATAATAATAATAATAATAATAATAATAATAATAATAATAATAATAATAATAATAATAATTATTATTATTATAATAATAATAATTATAATAATAATAATAATAATAATAATAATAATAATAATAATAATAATAATAATAATAATAATAATAATAATTTGCAATAAATTTGATGTGGAACAAAAAGTAAGATTATCAAATTGCGGCTAGGGTTCGTGAGCTTCGTGCTTTAATGGCTGCACTTGTGTTACCGTGACCTAATTCGGGTCTTCACAAGATGCCTACGTATCTCAATGTCGAGAATCAAGCCAAAAAACGTAGTTCTGAGATGAGGGGTCTGGCCCTTTAAATAGGCTGCAGGAGCCTTAGAATCGTAGTAGGATTCGGATACTTGGTGGGCAAGCCACCGTTATTGAGGAAGGTTCTGACTCCTTCCTTATAGGAATTAGTTTCCTTGTTGGATTAGGTGCCTTGGAGGCTACACAATATCCTTGGGATATTCCAGAACGTTCCTGGTTTCTAGAACGTTCTTGTTTTGTGGATCAGGTCCGTGTTATAAACAAGCTTGTACCGGGCGTCCCCGGTTTGGGCTGTTCTTTTTGGGCTTAGCCACTAACCACGACTTAAAGCCCAGCTAGGGTTTTGGGCCTCATTTATAAGCCAATAAATACTATATTAATTATGTCTTTAGGGATTATTTTTCACCCATATCATTTGCCCCCCCAACTTCTAGGAAAACTTGATTTCGTAGAAGTTTAAGGTCAGTTCGGCCCTACCAGGGTATCGTCTTATAATGAAGTGTGGAGCGACCTACACATTCACGATGACTAAGACTCTCTCATAAGTTAATACTTAAGAAAGTTAAACGTTCCTTGACCTCTTGAACCTCTTTCTTAATATTTCTGGGCCTTTCGGGAATAGGATTAATGTCGTTTTGAGCTCGTAGACACTAATCCAAGTGCAATTCGTGCATAGGATCCTTTATCATAGATTCATTAATGATTTATTTCCCTCAATTTTTCTAAGTTAGGGTTAATATCAGACGGTCATTGCCCATAAGCCTTAATAAGGGCTAATTTCTAAGCAAAAGACACTAATTCAGCCCTAATCGGGGCTAAACAACCCTAAACGGGGCTACGAAGGCCTTAACCGAGGCTAAATAATTCATATTTAATGTGATTACTACTAGGATATCCACCCTTAACCTTGAGGTAGGTTAATTTTAGAGTTAGAGTCCTTAAATGTCGATAATCAAGGTTAATCACCCCCTAACTGCGATTAGCGAAACCCTAATCCCAAATTTTGGAGTTAAGCCAGTTTAATAGAGATTCTTATAACCTCATGGTTGTAGAAAGAATCACGTAAAAATTCTCATTTTTGAGTTGTCTAGGCAAGAAATACTGTCCCCTGGAAGGTGTTTGAAACACCTTCAGGGTCTTTCAACAACCTCACGTTTTCTGAACACCCCTGGCATTTCCAAACCCAAACTTTGAAGTTGAGCCTATATGGTGGGGATTCTTATAATCTCCTGGTATGAAGAAGAATCACACGAAAATAGGCATTTTTGAACGTCCTGGGGGTGAAATACCCCATTTTAAGCTGGTTTTCAAACCAGACCTTGTTTGTAACAAGGTCATCTTTTCAACTTCAAGGAAACACTTGGCCTCCTAAATAAGCTTTTAGAGGACCTTGAAAGGTTCTTGAATCTCAAATTTGAGCTCAAACGGAGCATTTTTGAGCGTTCTGGAGGGTCTTAAAATCACCTAGGGGATTCAGGCCTTCACAAGAGCTGACCAAGGTGTTCTAGTCGGCCAACCCTGGTCGGCCATTTGGCCATGGGGACCTGGTCGGCCACCCCTGGTCGGCTGGGCCCCATGAATTTTATTTTTTTTTGAATGTTTCAAACATTTTCAGGGTCTTTCAACACCCTCACGACTTTTGAACACCCTCCAGGTTTTGAACACCCCTGACATTTCTAAACCCAAATTTTGAAGTTGGGCTCATATGATAGAGATTCTTATAATCTCCTGGTACGAACAAGAATCACATGAAAATATGCATTTTTGAACGTTTTAGGGGCGAAATACCTCATTCTGAGCTGGTTTTCAAACCAGACCTTGTTTCAAACACCCTCCCTTTTTCAACTTCTTGAAACCACTAAGAGACCTACCTAGGCTTGTAGAGGACCTTGAAAGGTTTCCAAATCCCAAATTTGAGCTCAAACGAAGCATTGTAGAGGACCTAGGGGGTTCAGGTCTTCACAACACCTGACCAAGGTGTTCTAGTCATCCCACCCTGGTCGGCCATTCGGCCATGGGGACCTGGTCGGCCACCCCTGGTCGGCTGGGCCCCAAAAAATAATTATTATTATTTTATTTTTTTGAATTTTGGCCAAATTTTGACTAGTTGACTTTGACCGTTGACTTTGACTTTTGACCAAAACCAAAACTTGTTTCAAACTCCCCTCCTTGTTTCTAGAGTGAGTTTACAACACCTTGGTTGATTCTGTGACCCTCAATCACAAACAACCTTCTTCTTAGTTTTCAAGACCTTCTGGGTTTTTAACTTGTTCTTGAACTCTTAGTTTCTAATAACCTTGGGCTATACTATGGCCCTTGACTTGCTGACACCATTCCATGCTTACAATAGGGTGTTTTGAACAACCTTGGCCTTGCCCCCCCTTGCCATGGAGGTCTTTGCTCCTTTATTAGCTTATATATGGTTTTTCTCTTGTTTTCAACACCTGACTTCAAGTCTAGGGTGCTATGGTCAGTTTTTATCCTTGATTTCATACTCAAGGACTTTAAAACTCCTACCTTGTTTGTAAGGCCATGTCTTGGCTTCATTTTATTCAAAGGTTCCTGAATTTTAGGCCTTGAGTTCGATCAACCGGCTTTAATTCAGGACATACAACCTCGTTGGCCCTCTGGGCTTATATTTTAGGCAGGTTTTCAAAACTCCCACCATTTTCTTTGAATCTATTTTCTATATTTCTATAAAGTATTATCTTTTTAGCTAATCTTTCTACTTAGTGCCTTAATCATGGATTTTGGCTTAATCCTCCATTTAGGCTCGTTAAGCATAAGTTAGTTCAACCTCTTAGGTCGTTAACTACGTTGCTGCTCCAGCCTGCATTTTCATTCGTTTCTTTCTTTTATTTTCACGAATCAGATCGTTTATTTGACCCAATTCCGAGTTTATAACGCCTTTTTCCTGTTGTTTTTGGCTATTTAACCTGTAAACGCGGGTCGTCGGAAAGATGACCTGCTATGAGGGGTCGCTCATTTCCTTATAAAAGAGATTGAGTGGAAGTCATTCTTCACATTTCAATCTTCTTCGAAAGAAAATTTCTCTCTGAAGAGCTCTCAAGATTCAAACACCTATTTCAACTTCAAAAAAACCTGATGGCAAGTGAAGGTGGTCAGAGCACCGTAGTCCCTTCTAAGTCCCTCCTCCAAGCAATCAACAGGAGGACCAAGGACAAGAACAGGAAAGGTAAGGTGTTTCCTCCTCGTTATCAATTAACTTTACCCCAACTCTTAGAAGAGCCCGGGGATGTGTTTCCGAACAATGCTGAATTTGACTCTTTCATATTTCCTAGCACTTTAGGCGTAGGAGATATTAACGACCTACTCAAGTATGAATTTCCTTCTGGTTTGAGACTTAGAATCCCTTCACCGGGAGATAGGACTTGTAATTGGCACCCTGAAAATTTGTATGTGTACAAAGGGGCTATCACAGCTGGCCTTAGGTTTCCGGTTCACCCTTGGCTTGTTAGGTTACTAGCTGAAGTTAAAATCAACCCGTGCCAACTATTTCCTAACTCCTGGAAATTTATATTCATCTTTATGGTCGAATGCATCATGGGAGGCGTCCCCCTTAGCATTCCTTTATTTAGACATTTGTTTGCTTTCAAAAATAGCCCTGTTACTAGGAAAGGATGGGTAAGCATCCAACATCGCACAAAGTCCCGAATGATTATCAATGCTGCCTCCGTGCCTGACTCATGCCACAATTGGAGGCACGAATTTTTTATCCTTAAGTGGAAAGGAGGAGATTGGGGTGAATTTTTCAGGACTAAATTCAACCATGTGAACGATGAGGGTGTTAGTGAGCTGCAGCTCTCAACTGAAGAAGTAGCCCATCGGGACTGGCTTATTTCAACCTTTCAAAACGCCCACTACCGCGAAGTTGTGACTGAGCATAACTTGATAAAGACAGGGCTTAGTAGTATCCCTCCCGAGGGTAATTCTTACTTTAACTCTTTTATTCTCATCATACTTGTTCTTATTTCAACATTGTTTTCTTTGTCTTTTCTTGCAGTTGCTGAGGAGATTGACAGTCTGCCGGGTCATGCTCCCCAGATTACTAAAAGGATGATCAAAAAGGCTGAGAAAGAAGCCAATCTTGACGATATTCCAGTTCCTGAATTCCTCCAACACTGCTCAAAGGCTGGGAAAAGGATCAGGAGCTCAGACGGGAGTATGAAGACTGCATTCATGCCTGAGTGGGGGATCTGCGAGCAGGACGCTATTCGAGATAGCCATCTCCTTGCTCAGGAATGGTCTCGAAATGCTATAGCCCCGGTTGACAAGGTTCACTTCGCAACAACAACAGACCTTGAGGAGAACGAAAGCTTGGGAGCATTTCATGCCTATAACGTAAACTTATCTCCCCTTATCTTTTATTACTCTTACTAAATATTGACCATCATGGTTTAACATAACTATTTCTTATGGTTTTCTATTCTTGTAGTTGAATGCTCATTTCCAGAATGTTATCCAGTTGGGGAGGTCATATAAGGATAAGGAAAGAACCGCCCTCAAGGCTGCGAAAAAGCATCAGAAAGAGTCTCAAGAATGGGAGGCTAAATACTTCACCTCCGAAGACCAACTATCATCCCTCAGGGGTAAGTATGCAGCCTTGGAGAACAGGACCCAGAACAATGAGGATTCTATCATCCAAAACTACTTGGGCTCGGATACATTTCTTGCCTTCATCGATGAACATGATAGGGAGGTCCAACCGGACAGCATGTCCATAGGTTGGGAAAAAACCGTGAATAAGATTAGCCAAGACCACAAAGGGGTTGTTTATCCTTCCTTCTATCCGAGTCCTTGGAAGGTGACTGATGCTGATGACCTTGTTGAAGGTGCTGGAACTTCCTCCCAAGCAATCAGACGTGCTTCAGGCTCCGGGGCTAAGGCCACTTCCCATCATTCAGGATCCAGTTCAGGGAGGCACCCTTCGAGATCCCGGGGGAAAGACCGAAGTGACAGTTCAGGACGCCAACTAGCCGGCCGAATTCGCGAGCCCAAGTCGGTGAGTGTTACCAGTTCCTCAACTTCGACTTCCAAGAGTAGGGAAGAAGGTGAGACGGGGTCCTCCAGCGGAGAAGAAGCCCCTGTTCAGGTTGCTCCTCTGAAAGCCAAGAAGCGATTGGTGAAGACTGCTTCTATCAAGAAGTGATTATCTTTTAGGCCTTGCATGGCTTATGTTTGCCTCGTGTGGCTCTTATTCAGTTCTCGTTTTATCCTGACTTTACTCATGGTCCTTCATGGACTTATATTTTATTCGATGATGTTTGTAACTTATAACTTTGTCCCCTGGGGGTATATTATCTACATGCTTGTTTTCTTTAATTCATATGTTCCCCCTTTTTTTTACGGTACTTGGTCATCCTAGACTTACACACATCAGGTGTTTGGTACATCATTAAAATCACAGAAATGTAGAATAGAAAACAAACTTGTATTAATAACGTGAAATGGGCTCTGCCCTTACATAAATTGGTAAGTTCTACTATGAGCAACATGCTCTGCAATGGTTTTACATAAACCTTATTTCTACTTCAATAGATAGGCTAAAAGCTAAGTCCCTACTAGGAGAGCTTAAACATAATAAATCTTAAGATTCGAGGCGTGCCAAGTACGAGGCACCTCGCTTCCATCCAAGGTTTCCAACTTGTAAGAACCTCTTCTCAACGTTTTGCTGACTCTATACGGCCCTTCCCAATTAGGGGCTAACTTGCCTGTCTGTCCAATTCCAGATGCTTCTATCTTCCTTAAAACCAAGTCACCTTGTTTGAAGAACCTTTCCTTAACCCTATGGTTATAATAAAAAGTTGCCCTCTTCTGATGTTCTACATTGCGGGCATTCGCTTCATCCCTGACTTCATCAATTAAATCAAGGGCAAACCTCATGCCTTCCTCATTGGTTTCTTGATCTTATGCTTCCACCCTTGGGGACGTATGAGAGATCTCCACGGGCACTATCGCCTCTGCTCCATAGGCTAGCAAAAACGGGGTAGCTCCTTTTGTCACTTTACAGGTGGTACGATATGCCCATAGAATAGGCAGCAGCTCATCCACCCACGTGTTTCCTGAATGTTCGACCCTTTTCTTAAGTCCATCAAGGATAATCCGATTCGCTACCTCAGCTTGCCCATTAGCCTGAGGGTGAGCTACTAAAGTGAAGCGAAGTTCGATGGCGTTCTCCTCACAATACTTCTTAAACTCCTCATTGTTGAATTGGCGCCCATTATCCGTCACAAGGATTCGTGGGATTCCGTATCTGCAAATTACATTCTCCCAGAAAAATTGGGCAACTTGCTGGGTGGTTATCTTAGCTAATGGCTTAGCTTCAATCCACTTGGTAAAATAGTCGATGGCCACTATCAAGAACTTCCTTTGTGCTGAAGCTACAGGGAAAGGACCTAGAATGTCCATCCCCCACATGGCAAACGGAATAGGAGAGTTAATCGACGTTAACATCTCTGGCGGCTGCCTAACAATCGGAGCGTGTTTCTGGCACCTGTCATACTTCTTTACATAACTTTGCGCATCTACCAACATCTGTGGCCAATAAAACCCCAGACGGGTGATATTATGGGCTAGGGCTCTGCCCCCCAAGTGTTGCCCACAGATCCCTTCATGAACTTCCTTTAATGCTTCTTTTGCCTCTTGGGGCCTCAAACACTTCAAGTACGGGATAACAAAAGACCTCTTGTAAAGGATGCCTTCAATCAAGACATATCTCAATGCTCTCACTGATAGTTTTCGCGCCTCCGAGGCGTCTTCGGGAAGCCACCCCGTTTCCAAATGTGCCTTAATAGGATCTATCCAACAACTTCCTATATCAATGGGCTCCACCAATTTCGAATTGATGGAAGGGGCCTTCAAGACCTGGAAGTAAACACTCCCTGCATAATTCTCTATTTCAGAAGAGGCGAACTTTGATAGGGCATCGGCCTTGATGTTCTCCTCCCTCGGAATGTGCTCCATATAGCATTCATCAAACTGAGTCATAACGGCTTTCACAACCCTCAGGTATTTTGCCATAGTTTCATCCTTGGCTTCGAACTCACCATTCACCTGCGATACTACGAGCCTCGAATCTCCACAAACTTTAAGGTTCTTGACTTTCAATATTCCGGCCAAGCCTAATCCGGCTATCAAGGCTTCATATTCAGCTTCATTGTTGGTTGTTGGAAAGTCCAACTTCAAAGCATATTCTACTAAAAACCCATCGGGGCTTTGCAAGACCAGGCCTGCACCACTAGATTTTGTTTTTGATGCCCCATCAAAATACAGCACCCAATATTCCTTCTGATCAGGTGCAAGCTCCTCAACTTTGCCTTCGCCTTCCTAGCCTGACACTATCTCCTGCCTCCCGACTTCTTGGTTGTCGATGGTACATTCAACCACGAAGTCAGCTAACGCTTGAGCCTTGATGGCTGTCCGAGGCTTATATGCGATATCAAACTCCCCGAGTTCGATTGCCCATTTAATCAGCCTTACACTGGCCTTGGGGCTGTGCAATATACTTCTCAACTGTTGATCCGTCAGGACTTCAATCTTGTGTGCCTCAAAGTAAGGTCGTAGCTTCCTCGAAGCTGTTACTAACGCTAAAGCAAACTTCTCAATTGGTGAGTAATTCAACTCAGCTCCATGCAATACCTTGCTCACGTAGTAGATAGGCTTCTGAATCTTGTTTTCCTCTCGAATAAGAACGGCACTCAGTGCTTGTTCGGATATCGCTAGGTATAAATATAGGGTCTCTCCAGGACTAGGTTTGGCCAACAACGGGGCCTCAGCCATGTAATTTTTTAGCTGTTCAAAAGCCTCTTGGCTTTCTGAAGTCCATTCGAAATTCTTCACTTTCTTCAAAGCCTGAAAGAAAGGCAAACACTTATCGCCAGACCTTGAGATGAACCT
Source organism: Saposhnikovia divaricata (assembly GCA_036435485.1). Lineage (NCBI taxonomy): Eukaryota > Viridiplantae > Streptophyta > Magnoliopsida > Apiales > Apiaceae > Saposhnikovia > Saposhnikovia divaricata. Next base: position 55,212,358 of record CM071597.1, on the reverse strand, counting down.
TCCCAATGCGGCTATTCTACCAGTCAACTTCTGCACGTCCCTCACAGAACGAGGTGGTTCCATATCGAGGATTGCCTTAATCTTATTCGGGTTAGCTTCAATGCCACGTTTTGAAACCATCAAACCCAAAAACTTCCCTGATCCAACGCCAAAAGCACACTTGGCTGGATTTAACATCATCTATGGTGCCTCAGCACTTCAAAGGCCTCTCTGAGGTGTTCAACATGGTCTGCTGTAAATAAGCTTTTGACCAACATATCATCAACGTAGACCTCCATGGTTTTCCCAATCAGATGGGCAAATATCTTATTTACCAGTCGTTGATAAGTAGCTCCCGCATTCTTTAGTCCAAAAGCCATGACAAGGTAACAAAAAACACCAAAGTCAGTTATGAAAGATACCTTAGGGATGTCGTCTTTGTGCATCCTAATCTGGTTGAAACCGCTGAAACCATCCATGAAACTCAGCATCTCGTGCCCTGCCGTGGCATCTATTAGTGTGTCAATCCTTGGTAAAGGGAAGCAATCCTTAGGACACGCGTCATTTAAATCGGTGAAGTCTATACACATCCTCCACTTTCCGTTGGCTTTCTTGACCATCACAGGGTTAGCCAACCATTCAGGGAACTGAATCTCCTCAATAAAACCAGCTTCCAAAAGCTTGTCCACCTCTTGCTTGATGGCCTCTTGCCTTTCCGGAGCAAAGTTCCTCTTCTTCTGTTTTATTACCTTCCGCTTGGGGTCGACATTCAACCTGTGAGTTATGAGTTGGGGGTCTATCCCTGGCATATCAGCTGCCGTCCAAGCGAACACATCTCTGTTTTCTTGTAGGAATTCTACCAACTTGCCCTTCAAAGGTTCTTTTAAAGACGCTCCAACGTACGTAAATTTATCAGGGTCTCGAGAATCCAGAGGTATAGGAACCAAATCTTCTGCCGGTTTCCCGCGGTATTCGTCATCCCCTCGGACATCCATGTCTTCTATCGGGAGGACCTGCCCCCCAACTCCATCAGCTCTTAATGCGGCCACATAACAACTTCTGGCCATCTTTTGATCACCCTTCTGTTCTCCAACGCCATTCCTGGTTGGAAACTTAACTTTCATATGATAGCTTGAAGCAACAGCCTTAAACGTGTGAAGTCCAGTCCTTCCGAGGATCACATTATACGTGGATGCTGCTTTGATTACCAAGAAATTTAACATTTGAGTAGCTTCCTTGGGCTCCTGTCCAATAGTAACCGGTAGCTGGATGGTCCCTTCAACATTGGATTTGACTCCATTGAACCCATATATAGGCATACTGTTAGGAGTCAACTGCGAGTCGTTGTACCCCATCTTCACAAATGCGTCATGAAACAAAATATCGACAGAAGCACCATTGTCTATCAAGACTCGCTTCACTTCTGAGTTTCCAATTACCGGGGTTATGACCAACGGGTCATCATGGGGGAACTTCACCCCTTCCAAGTCTGAATCGTCAAAACCAATTACTACTTCAGTTTTTGCACGTTTTGGGGCCTCTCCCACGATATGCATCACCTCCCTGGCATATGCCTTTCGAGAGTTCCTTGTCATGCCAGCCGCAGTCGGGCCTCCCCAAATCATGTTAATAACTGGCCCTCGTGGCTGGGGGTTACGATCACGATCGTTATCCCTTCTATCATTATCTCTTCTATCATAATCTCTCCTTTGATTTCCACGGTCTTCGCCTTTCGTGAACCTGCTCAACTTTCCTTTTCGGATCAAGAATTCGATCTCGTCCTTGAGTTGCCTGCAATCATCGGTGTCATGTCCTATATCCTTATGGAACCTACAGTATTGATCCTTGTTTCTCTTTGCGGGATCGCCCCTGAGTGGCTTCGGCCATCGGAAATCCTTGTCTTTCTCAATATCCATTAAGATTTGACTCCTAGGGGCATTCAACCTCGCGTATTCAGAGAACCTTGGTCCCAAATTTTTCTTAGGGGCAGAGTCGGATTCCTTGCTAGTCCGGGGATATTTGTCCCTAGCATCGTACTCTTGCTCTGGCTTCCGCTTTCGGGAATTTCCGTTTCCTCCATTCGTTGTAGGGGCTTCTGCCTTCCTCATGCTCTCTTCTGCTTTTATGTATTTACTCGCCCTTCTTTGGAGCTCAGTCATGCTCTCAGGGGGATGGTTTGCCAACGACATCTGAAAGTATGTGTTCGTTGTTCCATTCTCCAGGGCTATCATAGCTACCTTGTTCTCCAGGTCTGGGACATTCAATGTCTCCTTGGTGAAACGCTTGAGATAATCCCTCAGGTTCTCATTCTTCCCTTGTTTCACTTGCATGAGAGATGCAGAGCTTTTTTCATGGACTTTTCCACTGACAAACTGATAGATGAAAGCAGTGCTCAACTCCTTAAAGGAGCCAATTGAGTTTGCGGGCAATCGGCTATACCATCTTTGAGCCATGCCTGCCAGGGTTTGTGGGAACGCCCTACACTTAAGAGCGTCGCTGGCGGGTTGTAACAACAGCGCGTTTGAGAACGTCCTGGCATGATTTGAGGGATCACCCGTTCCATCGTATGATTTTATCGTGGGCATCTTAAATTTTCGGGAAACATGAGCGTTCATCACCTCCTCAGTGAACGGGGGTGTGGGATCGTCAGGGTCTCCACGTGGCATCAGGTCTTTGGGATCACCCCTGGGGGTTTCCACCCTTGTAACTCCTCCATTTGGGGCATCAACCCTTCTTTGTCTCCTTGAAGACCTTTCCAAATCAATAAAGGGAATCTCCCTCTGAGTTGGAGGGGGCCTATTCTGATTCAGCCTTGCTTGCTCCCTGGCTATATCGTCCTTCAGCCTTTGGATCTCAGCCTCATGGGCCTTGATTCTCTCAGCGGCTGTCTGAGGAGGTCCATCATGGATTCTTCGAGTCCTTCCCATAGGCTCCTTGCTTGCACGTCACCTCCTCGGGGCTTCATCACGATCATCATCCTCAGATGAAGAATCATCAGTATAAGGTCCGGACTAATCGTAATACCCTTGCTCAGGAGGGGCTAAGCCCCTGGCATAGGGAGGCTGATTCGACTCAGGTATCTGTAGAGCATGACCACTTGGTCCAGGATCCCTACGATTTGGAGGGTAGTTAGGCAATCCGTATAACGGATCAGTGTTCACGGGGAGTGAAGTGGCGGAGATCTGAACTCCTGAGAGTGGAGGACGGCTATTTAATGGTGAGACCACCATCTGAAGCTGATTGGTTTCACGTCCTGGATGGACGTCCATTGGTAAGGTTCTCTCAACATGGGGATTCGTCCCTATGGGTTGAGAAACTTGAGGCTGAGTGGTTGTCTCTGTTAATGGGGGTACATACCCTTGCTCCGTAACAACAGGTGGAGCGGTGGAGATGGCTGGTGGATCAGAAGTTATAGGAACATTCTCGGATGTCATTCTTCGTGTGTTAACCATGGTTTATGTTGTCGTCCCACAGACGGCGCCAAATGTTGTGGAACAAAAAGTAAGGTTATCAAATTGCGGCTAGGGTTCGTGAGCTTCGTGCTTTAATAGCTGCACTTGTGTTACCGTGACCTAATTCGGGTCTTCACAAGATGCCTACGTATCTCAATGTCGAGAATCAAGCCAAAAAACGTAGTTCTGAGATGAGGGGTCTGGCCCTTTAAATAGGCTACAGGAGCCTTAGAATCGTAGTAGGATTCGGATACTTGGTGGGCAAGCCACCGTTATTGAGGAAGGTTCTGACTCCTTCCTTATAGGAATTAGTTTCCTTGTTGGATTAGGTGCCTTGGAGGCTACACAATATCCTTGGGATATTCCAGAACGTTCCTGGTTTCTAGAACGTTCTTGTTTTGTGGATCAGGTCCGTGTTATAAACAAGCTTGTACCGGGCGTCCCCGGTTTGGGCTGTTCTTTTTGGGCTTAGCCACTAACCACGACTTAAAGCCCAGCTAGGGTTTTGGGCCTCATTTATGAGCCAATAAATACTATATTAATTATGTCTTTAGGGATTATTTTTCACCCATATCAAAATTAAATATGAAATTGCAAGAGTTTAGAACGTAGAACCGAAATAGCTTCTAATGAAAGAAAAGAGCACTCCAAATAATCCCCGTAAATTCTTCAACCAAAATAACACTTATACTAAATTTGCAAAAATTAAAAGTGTATAAAAATGAAACTTGAAATTACAAAGAACTAGAGAGAATACAAGAGAGAATTTTTCTCTCCAAATTGGTGTGTCCTTACAAGCTTGAGAACTAACCTATTTATAGCAAAAAATTAGCACACCAAATCAATAAAATATAAATAAAAAGAATTAAAAAGAAATAAAAAAGAAAAGAAAAAATACAATACATGATTAACACAGCCGAAAGCTTCAATCAAACAGCCATCCATTAACTGCACTCAGCGACATTCTATCACTTCCTTTTTTTTATTTTTTTCTTAGCCAACAACACACTACAACTTGCATTCCTTTGTTGTCTTTACAATTATATGTCCGAAAAAAATGTTTTTAAACCGCATAACTTTTTATCTTTAATTAATAAATAATTAATTTAATCCAGAAATTATAAAAATAAATATCTAATATTATTAAATATTTAAAAATATAATTTCCTAATTAAATAAAATATTTATTAATATAAATAAATCCGTAAGTCCTAAGCTGCGGTCTATTGCGGGCCTGGAACTGGACTCCTTTTGTTTAACAAAAAATATATCAATTCAAACCGGGGTTTTCTCTTTAAGAATATATCACTTTCCATTTTTTTGTGATAATTCTATTTTCTCATTGCTCGTCCAGGTGTAAATTATGGTCTCTTGAGGATCTGAAACCAGACTCTTTTTGCTTGGAAAAAAATATATCAATTCAAACCGGGGTTTTCTCTTTAAGAATATATCACTTTCCATCTTTTTGTGATAATTCTATTTTCTCATTGCTCGTCCAGGTGTAAATTACGGTCTCTTGAGGATCTGAAACTGATTCCTTTTGTGAAACGAAAAATATATCAATTCCAACCGGGGTTCCAGATTCAAGAATATATCACTCAGAATTTCTTTATGATAATTCTTTTTCCTCGTAGCCGGTCCACTTGATAAAATTGAGACAGAAATCCACCGTTTTTAGCCTTTTATCGCCTAGATACCTAAAGTTGCAAGTTCTGCACAACAAATGCTGAAACAAAACAAAAATGAATTAAAAGACAATATATATTTAAGGATAAACCACCAATCTAGGTCAAAATAGCGCATAATAAGTGGATATAAAATCCACTTATCACACCCCCTAACTTAAACTGATGCTTGTCCTCAAGCGAAAACAGACTCGACTACCTCTAAATGCATGAATGCAACTGATGCAAGGATCCCATAAGCAAAGCAATAACCAACTTAGAAGAGTGTCTCAGAGAATGTGATAACTCCAAATAGAGATCGACTAAATATCAGCATATTAACATTTACAAGTACAGAAACGTGCGTGTGTGCAATACTCATCAGAATTACTCTTAGCACTAGATCAAAACCATACCTATTCTTCTCCAAGACAATCACAAGTTTATAAATAGAATGAACGCTAGACACTTCATAACCTAGAAACACCTCCATCATCATTTGAGTTAGACAGGAATTCATGCTTTATTAACAATTATTACGCATAATACTATACACAACACACATGCTTATTTGACCGTGCAATGGATGAGACCCCAAAAGGCTTATACAATAATACCCATGTAGCGAGCGTTAGGTCAGTGGATCCCAGACTATAAAAGCCTTAGGTCACTAGGCACAAAGTCCCCTCGTACTTAATTGCTCGAGTATTAAAGAGCTCACCCTGGCCATCACACTCTCATAAACACTCTTTTTTTTTTCTTTTTTTTTCTTTTTTTTTGCTTTTCTTCTTGTTTTTTTTATACATGCAATCTGGAATGAGAATTCTCAATTCCAACCCTAGACTACTCATATAAATATGAGCTGGCTACTAGCCAATTGACACCTATCCATTATTAACAATTTCACACAAAATAGCATGAACCCTGGTTTCCCCCAAACTTATATTTAGTGATTCTACGCTATCAAGGGAATAAAGAAAATTCCAAATATAATTAGGTGATTAAATTTCAACAACCAAACAAGCATGACCTTAACCTAGCCCCAAAAGCAAATGATGAGTTTGTGTAAGATTGTGTTTCTGTAACATGCACGCCAATTCAAAACTATTTAAATCAGCCCTCTATCCATCATTATCATACTCAACTTCATCATTGACTACTAAACGGAATCACCCAGCGCTACGGGATCAAGGAAAATATGATATGCAACTAATCATGAATATGCAATTTTTTTTTATTTTTTTTTTGAAAGTATGAATTATATGAATTTAAACTAGCATGGTGTATTATGAACTACATGAATGAGTATGACTCGATTAATCAATTATCCTAAATCACCCCCAAACTTAAAATATTCAATGTCCTCATTGAAGGTATAAATAAAGGATGAAAGAGAACTCCCCTAACTATCGGCATCGTCGCCCTCCTCGGGCGGTGAATCAGGTGGTGGAAATGAGCATGAGCTCCAAACTGAGGCTAGTCTACCTTGAAAGAAGCAATTTCCTGCAACTCGCCAATGACCTGCAAACTTGACATAATACTGAACAAAATCACACAAAATCAAACCCATACATAAAAACACCAAACCTATGGGTTGCCTCCCATAAAGCGCTGTCATTAACGTCATTTAGCCGGACGTTACTTCCTCAACTCACGGCGGTCTCAAGAGAATAACCGAACCGTCCTCAACAGAAAGACCATTTATACGAACGTTGACATCTTGATTGCTTAGCCCCAACACAACTCTTCTTTCACTCTTCACCTTGAGGTTTCCACCCGTCGACTTCTTCACCTTCTTTTTCTTCTTCACATCTCTAAGATGTTTATCCCTCTCCACACACTCTTCTTTCGCATCATCAACTATCCACCTTCTTAACACATTATCCTGCCCTTCTTCAAAAATTACTAACTCATCATTCAAAAGGACATACCTCAAACGAGGTGGAAGTTTTCCGAGCTTTACATTTGAGAGATCTCGAACTGAAGAACTGTCAGTGGAATCACTGATGTGATGCTCTAGCATGTGCATATCCGACTTTTCACTAAACAACTGTTCAAACTCCTCTACCTGGCTCGTATCAACCATTTCCATGCTGAAACACTCTTCAACTTCTGCCGGAAATTTCATGACCTTGAACACATTAAAGGTGACATTCTGGTCTTGTACCCTCATTGTAAGCTCTCCTTTTTGCACATCGATCAAAGTACGACCCGTAGCTAGAAAAGGCCTTCCCAAAATTATTGGAATCTTCTTGTCCTCTTCGAAATCTAGAATCACAAAATCGGCAGGAAATATGAGCTTATCAACCTTCACCAAGACATTCTCTATTATACCCCTTGGATAAGTGATTGACCGATCAGCCAGCTGCAACGAGATATTGGTAGGTTTTGGATCAGGCAGACCAAGTTGCTTGAAAATAGACAAGGGCATGAGATTAATGCTAGCTCCCAAATCACATAAGCATTTGTCAAAAGAAAACTTTCCAATGGTGCATGGAATTGTAAAGCTTCCTGGATCCTTAAGTTTAGGAGGTAATCTCTGTTGCAACACCGCACTACACTCCTCTATCAATGCCACTGTTTCAAATTCTTCCAACCTTCTCTTTCGTGACAAAATATCCTTCATGAACTTTGCATATCTCGGCATCTGCTCCAATGCTTCAACAAAAGGAATGTTAATGGATAGTTTCTTGAAGACCTCCATAAACTTCTGAAATTGTTTTTCTTGATCTTGTTTCTGCAAGCGTTGAGGGAATGGAGGAGGTGGATAAATATGCTTTTCTGGTATTGGTGCTTTAACTGGTTCATCTTTTCTGGATTCTTCATACACCAACGCTTGAGGCTTTTCATTAGACTCAGATTCCTTGATAACCTCTTCATCAGCTTTCTTTGAGGTCCCTTCAATCTCCTTACCACTTCTTAACGATACGGCATTGCAAGTCTCCTTCCGCTCATTCTTTGGATTTGGCTCGGTGTCACTAGGTAGAGTTCCTTGTGGCCTGTTTAACAAAGCATTAGCAAGCTGTCCAATCTGATTCTCCAATGTCTTGAGAGATACTGCTTGACTTTTAACCAACAACTTCAATTCATCCAATTCAGATTTTTCTTTAAGAGATTGCCCTGCACTGGCCTGAGACTGCTGCTGAAATCCCGAAGGTTGAAATTGTTGCCTTGGAGCATACTGCTGCTGATATCCATGATTGAATGGTCTAGCTTCTTGACTTTGAAACTGCTGATAAGGCTGTTGCGGTTGTTGAACACCTTGGTTGTTGTTCCAGCTAAAATTTAGATGGTTCCGATTGTTCGGATGATAAGTTGCTGGAGCTGGTTGCGAAGGTCGCTGAAAATTGCTCACAAACTGTGCTGATTCAGAAGAGATTGCACACTGATTCGTATCATGTGCACCTGCACATAGCTCACAAACACTTGCCATTTGTTGAACTCCATAATTAGTAAGAGAATTCACCTTCATCGTAAGAGCTTTCAACTGAGCTGTTATAGCTGTTGCTGTATTAACTTCAAAAATTCCTGCTACCTTACCTTGAGAAAGCCTCTGGGTTGGATTTTGATATTCATTCACAGCCATCATCTCAATAAGCTCATAAGCTTCATCATAGCTCTTAGCCCACAGAGCTCCGCCTGATGCTACATCCAACATTGGTCTTGACTGTGCTCCTAAACCATTGTAGAAACCATTAATAACCATCCAATCAGGCATCCCATGATGAGGACACTTTCGAAGCATCTCCTTATAACGTTCCCAAGCCTCACACAAAGATTCACCAGATTGTTGTGCAAATTCAGTTAGTGCGTTCCTTATTGCTGCAGTTTTAGCCATGGGGAAGAATTTTGTAAGAAACTTCTGAGCAAGATCCTCCCAAGTAGTGATGGAACCGGCTGGTAGAGAATGTAACCAGCCCTTTGCCTTATCCGTTAAAGAAAATGGGAAAAGTCTCAATTTGATAGCATCATCCGACACACCATTGAACTTGAAAGTATCACAAATCTCGATAAAGTCCCTGATGTGCGTATTAGGATCCTCCGTTGAAGCTCCCCCAAACTGAACTGAGTTCTGCACCATCTGAATTGTGTTTGGCTTGATTTCAAAAGAATTAGCTGCAATGGCTGGCCTGACAATTCTAGACTGAATGTCATCGATCTTTGGCTGGGAATAGTCCTTCAAAGCCTTCGCAGCTACTGCTACTTTGTCGCCCATCACTTCAAGCTCTTTTGTTGCTTCAAGCTCTTCTTCTTTCAGCTTATCTTTCAAAGCTTGAGAACGTGTTAGCATAAACAACTTAAGATCCTTATACTGGTAGAGCGAGAAAACACGTCGCGAGCGAAAAAAAACTATCCAAGTCAGTTAAGTTTAACCTCCGTTGATGTTAAACACAAATTCTGAAAATAACACCGAAGTCCCCGGCAGCGGCGCCAAAAACTTGTTGGTTCCAAAACTAACTGCGCAAGTGTACGCGGTCACAAGTAATATAATAAATTCGATCGCACGAAGACTTGGTGTTTGTTCAGAAATAATGTTTAAGCAACGACGTATGATTAAACAACAAACTGCTTGAATAAATATAAAAAGGGGTTTTGTGTATTTTTCTAATTGATTAATTAAATTAATAATATTAAATAATTCAAACTACTTGATTTAATTAAATGAGAATTTATATGCGAGAAAAAACATGGGATTCTAATTTCATTACTTATTTCATTTAGAATTGATGCCTTAATTTCAAAGTAATTTTGATAATTTACGAAAACTAGTCGGGAACACGAAACTAACATAAGCGCCTTTCATCCTTAACTCATATCAAACCATGCGAACATCCACTTAAAAAGATAGAAATCGCGTGGACACCTTTTATGCTTAGACCCTATATGTCTATAAGATTTGAAAACATAATTGGTTTACGAATAAATTCCTTTATTCTGACTACATAGGGTGATGTGATCAAAAATCCTACCACTTATCGTAAATGTACATGACAAGTACGAACCTATGCTAACATGGCAAATTCTAAATTCCTAAATCCACTTTCGCATTCATTAGGAATTAATAATTTAGACGTTAGCTACGCATCTAATAAATTAAGCGCAACCACATTAGGCAATCTGAATTTTTATCATAATACAAATTATTAAGGCATCGAATTACTAAATTACGTAAATAAATCCATTAGAACCCCATGATGGCGATTAGTTCATAATCGAACGAATCGTCGTCATGGGATTAAATGAAAACATAATAATAATAATAATAATAATAATAATAATAATAATAATAATAATAATAATAATAATAATTTGTAATAAATTAAATATGAAATTGCAAGAGTTTAGAACGTAGAACCGAAATAGCTTCCAATGAAAGAAAAGAGCACTCCAAATAATCCCCGTAAATTCTTCAACCAAAATAACACTTATACTAAATTTGCAAAAATTAAAAGTGTATAAAAATGAAACTTGAAATTACAAAGAACTAGAGAGAATACAAGAGAGAATTTTTCTCTCCAAATTGGTGTGTCCTTACAAGCTTGAGAACTAACCTATTTATAGCAAAAAATTAGCACACCAAATCAATAAAATATAAATAAAAAGAAATAAAAAGAAATAAAAAAGAAAAGAAAAAATACAATACATGATTAACACAGCCGAAAGCTTCAATCAAACAGCCATCCATTAACTGCACTCAGCGACATTCTATCACTTCCTTTTTTTTATTTTTTTCTTAGTCGACAACACACTACAACTTGCATTCCTTTGTTGTCTTTACAATTATATGTCCGAAAAAAATGTTTTTAAACCGCATAACTTTTTATCTTTAATTAATAAATAATTAATTTAATCCAGAAATTATAAAAATAAATATCTAATATTATTAGATATTTAAAAATATAATTTCCTAATTAAATAAAATATTTATTAATATAAATAAATCCGTAAGTCCTAAGTTGCGGTCTATTGCGGGCCTGGAACTGGACTCCTTTTGTTTAACAAAAAATATATCAATTCAAACCGGGGTTTTCTCTTTAAGAATATATCACTTTCCATTTTTTTGTGATAATTTTATTTTCTCATTGCTAGTCCAGGTGTAAATTACGGTCTCTTGAGGATCTGAAACCAGACTCTTTTTGCTTGGAAAAAAATATATCAATTCAAACTGGGGTTTTCTCTTTAAGAATATATCACTTTCCATCTTTTTGTGATAATTCTATTTTCTCATTGCTCGTCCAGGTGTAAATTACGGTCTCTTGAGGATCTGAAACTGATTCCTTTTGCGAAATGAAAAATATATCAATTCCAACCGGGGTTCCAGATTCAAGAATATATCACTCAGAATTTCTTTATGATAATTCTTTTTCCTCGTAGCCGGTCCACTTGATAAAATTGAGACAGAAATCCACCGTTTTTAGCCTTTTATCGCCTAGATACCTAAAGTTGCGAGTTCTGCACAACAAATGCTGAAACAAAACAAAAATGAATTAAAAGACACAATATATTTAAGGATAAACCACCAATCTAGGTCAAAATAGCGCATAATAAGTGGATATAAAATCCACTTATCAAATTCCCGGATTAGGGAATTTGTTACCCATACTAAATGAAGAAATCAAACATATATAAATATCCAAAACCATGATTACAAGAGTATAGAGTTAAGAAAAATACAACTTGATGAAATCTCTCAAACTTGGAGTGAATCCCTTCAATCCTCGCTCAAGTTCTCTCTCTGCTTTTCTCTCTCTTCTCCTCTCGTAAAATACTACACGACCATAATAATCCTCCCTAAAAATTATATATATCCTAATATAAAAGTGTTTTAATGGTTTTTCTATAAAATAAAATCCATATCCTAAAATAAGTTGGATTTTGTTGTGAAATCCGTAGCTGACTTCCAGGCCTGTTTCTGGGGTGCTCCAGTTGTAAAAAGAGTATTGGACCAACTCTGAATTAAAGATAATTACTTCCTCTTCGCGTGGGCTATAAGATCGCCCAATTCTGATGTGTAGAACTCGAGATATGGCTCAAACAGTGATGTATGCGCGAGGCCTCCAACAAATCCGAATTTCCACATGATTTAGGTCCAAATTAAGCTCCTTGTGCTCAATTTCCTCCAACTTTAAGAATATTTATTTCCTGCCATTAAACACTAAAAATAATTAATAAACAACCAATTATTTACAAAATCCTAAAAATATGAGAATAAAATCTTACTAAAGTGTATATAAATATACACTCTATCAAATATCCCCACACTTAACACTTTGTACGTCCTCGTGCAAACTAATATAAACTATTAACTACTAACTAGTACCACTTCCGTAGGTGATCACGATTGCATTTGGCATATGCAACAAACCCTTTAAACCCCTAGGTATCCCTAGTGGACGAGTGAGGTCTCGTGAGGGCCTATAGTGAATGTACCCACAAAATCCATCTAGCTCATGTAAAAGATTTAATGCCCATGCAACACCACACACACAAGTCCTTCCGTGCTACATCAACTTAAGAATCAAAGTAAATAATGCAATGCCTTGGTGTCGAAGATGCAAATATTCACATAGTCTACTCAAAGAATATGCATAAGTCATCAAAAATCCATGTCAAGTGTAAGATTAAGTTGGTAACCATGCTAAGCCCACAAGTGTACATATTTGAGTCAAAACTTGGGATCTCATATGCAAAAGTAAATAATAACTCACCTTTCACTCACAAAAGAATATTCACTCAAGAACAATGGTAAGTGTATCACTCCATTCCAACAAAATCATAAGCATGCTTTACATTTGGTATCAATCTAACTTTAACACAACATACACCACTGATGATAATCAAAAGGTCTTTATTCGGGTTATAACGGGGGCTAGGGACAAGGTATGTCAAGTAAAGCCAAAGAAGGTGAAGTGTCAAAGGCTAGTACCCAACAAAATAAATGACTCAACTCCCTATCTATCATCCCCACACTTTGATCTTTCTTTATTCTCTTTCAACAAATAACTTAATTAGTCGAATGAAGAAGGATCAAAGAAACATAAGTAAGCTCTCATATAAATAACATTTTTTTCTTTTTTTTCTATTTATTTTTCGAGAGCTAAAGAAGTAATATATAAATAGATATAATGATCCCCACATATTCTTATAAATTTCGACTAACAAGCAAACAACCAAAACCCATATTTTCCCACAGTAATGACCATCAGTCAAACCCCCCTTACACACCATATCACTCCCACAAGCACCCTACTAGCCTTTGACAATTTAGGTTCAAGTTAAAGTAAGGCCAATACAAGAAAAAGGTCTAGGCAAGTAATGTGGTGTGTCACCGAAAAAACAGGATTAAGCACAACGGGTAAACTAATTGATCATGTATACATGGTTTCGTAATATAGGAAACATGAGGTTATCCCTAAATGCCTTTATCACGTTATCATCAAATAATGTCATGCATTTCAAGAAAGGTCTCAAACAAGTGCTAGCAATGCAAACAACATGTGGACACTCAAGCAAACGAATATAAAATGCAAAAGATGTGCATATAGGCTCAAAAGCTCACATGGTGGTAAAGCATAATCAATCCCAAGGAAAATTCTCTCTAACGCACCTACTTGTACTCAAAGCATGCAAACCAAATCATCTTGCACATATTCATGTCTTTCTAATTACTTACAACATTCTATAAGTCTACCAGCTTCAACTTACTAGTGTATGTGTGTGCACAAGAACAAAGCATATCACTTCTCAATCAAAAGCGTCAAGAACACAAAATTTCTATAGCGTGCATGGGTGCATTAAGACATGTTACAACAAATAATCATTTTACAAGGCTAGAATTATTTTTGCAATTTTTAAATTTTTTGATTTTTTTTTTAATTTTTAATATGTTTTTTTATTAATGACACTATATACAACTATTGAAAACACATCCCTACACTTAAATGGGTCAATGTCCTCATTGACACACTAAACAAATAATTGTACAATATAAAAGAATGAAAGAAATACTCCCCTATGCATAAGCATGAAGTGCCGCGATCCATGACTACCACAGTGGTGGTTGGGGAAAGTGAAACTTCATGTAGTCGAACATCTTGGTCAACAAGTCTTGTTGATTTGCTAGATCAGCTCGAACAACTCCAATATCTGCCTTTAATTCCTGAAAGTTGTTCTCTAACCCAGATACTCGGTTAATCAAAGACTCATCAATAGCCTCTGATAATTGTCTCTCCTCGTGTGCCTTTGTAGCTACCACTATCGGTACTAAAGAAGTAGACCCATGTTCATGAGGGATGATCTCATAATCCTTCCCTCTACGTCGTAGAAAATGCATTTTAACCAAGCCTGGAAGATCAAGGACCTTTCCTGGGTGCATGGTAAGATTTAGGGCGCACTGATCAAGAATCTGCAGATGCTTAGCATTCGCGGTGACAAACCAACCTATCATTATCGGACCTTCCTTTTAAGCTATCACTTCCTTTAAGCGTTTACCAAGTACGAAAACAAAATCAACCGGTATTGCGTTGTCAACACAATATAAAACAACAAATTCAAGTTTTGACACCATTTCAGTACTCCCACGACCAAATAGAGAGTATGCTAACAATTTATATACATACCGGTATGCAGGATTCACTATCTTTGAAGCTTTAGAACATCGTCCAGAATATACTTCAGACTCATTTTTAGTAAGAGATCTCCAAAATGCTTTCTCATCAAACTCGGGAAGACCAAATGGTACAATAGTTATCCAACCAAAGATGTGTTGCATGTCACTCTGTTCCAACTCATATGCTTTTCCAATTAACCGGAAGCGAAAAACAAGAGCTTCCACTTCACGTGTGGCTGTATCAAGCTCCTCAAACTCAAAGGTGCTTAAAAACTCATAGACAAGCTCAGCATACGTAGGAGCATTAAGGGTAAGCAATTGTTCCCATCCAATATTAGTCAATACCTCAGTAACATCAGCTAATAAACCAACTGTTTCAAGTGCTGTTGTATCAGCATACCGATTAGAAATTACACCATGACTAGCAAACTGATCATACTTATTCCTTTGTTCTGCAGTTAGAGACTTGAGATGTGAGAGATGTCCTGAATTAGCAACACCCGATGGCTGGATAGAAGTAGGTGTAGCTGTATATGGCAAAACATGCTGGGACAACGTCTGCTTCTTTTTCTTTGAACGAGAACTCTGAGATTTGTCCACATGAGTGGCTTTTCTTTTGGTCTGAACACGTTGCTTCATGGACTTGAACGACAAATAAACAAGCACCCTCTCTTTTACAGATGCGGCAATCAACACCTGTGATGACTTCCTTCACAATACGTACGTAACTCTGACCTCGATGCTTCTACCTATCCGCACGGCCTGCTGCAACGTGAAGATCTGGTGTTGTAAATGAGGGCTTTGTCTGATGCTTCTTCTAACCTAATAATATATATACAAAAAACAATACACCTAAAACTAAATACTAGTTTGTTTTTTTTTCTTTTGTTTTTTTTTATAATACCAATTAAGTTTTAATATACTTTGTATAATAATAATGATAATAATATGCATGGGTATATATATATATATATATATATATATATATATATATATATATATATATACATATATTAATATAAATAAGAATATATACAAATTACATATGATAGAATATTTTATAATACATTTATATAAAATAAAAAAATAAAAATAAAAATCTAATATATATATATATATATAATAATAATAATAATAATAATAATAATAATAATAATATTAATATATTACATATAATAATTATATAATAATGATTAGAAGAAGCATTTAAACAATATACACACCCCTATAGTAACATGTTGGTGTCTAGGTCATTGTCGCGCAGCAGAGCATGATCAAGAATGAGTTAAGCATGAACATGCCAAATCGGTAAAACATAACAGAAGGTTCCATGAGTCTTGCATGAACATGTCATTGTACTGCATGAGGGTGCTATATTGATGCATGAACATGTCAGTGGTTGGCGTGGACCTGATGGATTGACAATACACACTAGTCAGGCTGAAACAGAGTGAGTAACATGAGCATGCCAGATGTCCTCTTGATCATGCCAAATATCCAAAAAAGAACAGACGCCTGAAAGAATGATGTATTGTGATGTGCATGAGCATGAAGGTGATCTGCTTCCTCATGCCAAAATAACAAAATGTGAACAACATGATCATGCCAAGAGCTTGCATGATCATGCTAAAGTGTTGAAAAATCACAGTAGCTGCAGATAAGATAGCGTGAGGATACCATTTAGAAGCATGACGATGCTCAGATAAAATCAACAATACATGATCATGCTTGAGTTCTGTGTGATCATGCCAAAACATTGAAAAACAATAGTAGCTTAGAAATTAGCCGTGTGAGAGTGCTATAACGATGCGTGATCATGCTGAGATGCGCAAGAACATGCCATGATCTTCATACTCATGCCAACGAGCCAAAATATCACAGTAGCTTGCAAATAGAGATGCGTGATCATGCTAGAGATTTGCAGAATCATGCTAGATGGCTGAAAGATTAGAAACGCAAGAGTTGTGCTATAGGGGCGTTACACAACAGAATGGTGGCTGCATAATCAAGTCACGTTGCGCCCTAAACAAGAATCTCCAAGTCTTTTACCCTTTCTGAACAAATCAAAACTTGCAAGCACATCATTGCATTAAGTGGGAATAAATCCAACTATACAAAGGTATACAGAGTAGAATTTATATACAATACTCATGGGTTGCCTCCCAAGAAGCGCTTGTTTAATGTCATTAGCTCGACGCCTGCTATTGACTAAGTGCTAGGGTCAGAGAGAAGAAAACAATTTCCTCTCTGCATATCATCTCCGACAAGGTATGGCTTCAGTCTTTGCCCATTCACCTTAAAAATATCCGACCCCTCTCTAGTAATATCAACAGCTCCATGAGGATACACCTTCACAATCTTGAAAGGTCCTGACCATCGTGATTTGAGCTTTCCTGGGAAAAGTTTGAGTCTCGAATTAAAAAGTAGAACCTTTTGTCCAACTTCAAAATCCTTCCTTTGAATATGTTTGTCGTGCCACTGCTTGGTCTTTTCTTTGTGGAGTTTAGCATTATCATATGCTTTGAGCATAAACTCATCAAGCTCACTAAGTTGCATCAAACGATTCAAACCAGCAGATTTTAAGTCCAGGTTCACGATTCTAGTAGCCCAATATGCCTTGTGTTCAATCTCAACAGGCAAATGACAAGATTTTCCGAATACCAGTCTGTATGGAGACATCCCAATAGGGGTTTTGAAGGCTGTTCTATAAGCCCAAAATGCATCATCTAACTTCATTGACCAGTCTTTCCTTTAACTCGCCACAGTTTTCTCCAAAATCAACTTGAGCTCGCGATTTGAAATTTCTACTTGTCCACTGGTCTGAGGGTGATAAGGTGTAGCAATCTTCTGCGTCACTCCATACTTTCGTAAAAGATCCTCAATCAATTTATTGCAAAAGTGAGACCCTCCGTCATTGATAATAGCCCTTGGAACTCCAAATCTGGTGAAAACATATTTTAATAGAAATTTTTTTATAACTCTGGCATCATTTGTAGGACTAGCAATCGCCTCCACCCACTTAGAGACGTAATCAACTCCCACCAAAATATATATGTTCCCATAAGATGATGGGAAAGGGCCCATGAAGTCTATCCCCCAAACATCAAAAAGCTCAACCTCAATAATCGGCTGTAAAGGCATCTCATTCCATCTTGAAATATTTCCCGTCCTTTTGAATCTGTCACAAGTCACGACAAAATTCTGAGCATCTTGATACATCGTAGGCCAATAAAACCCAGATTACCAAATTTTTGCAATAGTTTTCATGCTACTGTTGTGACCCCCACACTCTAAAGCATGACAGTGTTTTAGGACATCAGGAATCTCCTCATAAGGAACACATCTTCTCATGATACCATCGGCACATTCTTTGTAAAGAAGTGGTTCTTCCTAGAAGTAGTGTTTCACATCAAACAAGAATTTCTTCTTTTGTTGAAAAGTGAGGTCATTTGGAACAATTCCACCCACTATATAATTCACAAAGTCTGCATACCATGGTGTAGACATAGATACAGTAAGAAGTGTTTCTTCCGAAAATGCATCATTGATAGGCCTATAAACTCCTACCACTCCATCTCCCTGGTCCAACCTGGATAAATGATCAGCTACCAAGTTCTTATAACCTTTCTTGTCTCGAATTTCAAGATCAAACTCCTGGAGTAAGAGAATCCAACGAATTAGACGAGGCTTGGCATCCTTCTTTGACATTAAGTAACGAATCGCGGCATGATCCGTATAAACAATCACCCTAGACCCCACAAGATATGATCTAAATTTGTCAAAGGCAAAAACCACAGCAAGTAGCTCTTTTTTAGTGGTGGCATAATTGATTTGTGCATCATCAAGTGTCTTGCTTGCATAATATATCACGTGCATGCGCTTTTCCTTCTTTTGGCCCAAAACAGTGCCCACAGCATAGTCACTAGCATCACACATAAGCTCGAAAGGCAAGCTCCAATCAGGGGATGACATGATAGGTGCAGAAGTAAGCTCCTTCTTCAACCTGTTAAAAGCAACAAGACAACTCTCGTCAAAATCAAAGACACTATCCTTTTCAAGTAAATTACAAAGAGGACGAGAGATTTTAGAAAAATCTTTGATAAAACGACTATAAAAACCGGCGTGTCCAAGAAAACTTCTAATCCCCTTCACAGATGAGGGTGGTGGCAATTTCTCAATCACTTCAATTTTTGCCTTGTCCACCTCGATGCCTTTACTTGAAATCTTGTGCCCAAGCACAATCCCATCCTTCACCATAAAATGGCACTTCTCCCAGTTAAGAACAAGGTTAGTTTCTTCGCATCTCTGCAACACTTGAGACAAACTGTTTAAACAAGAATCAAATGAAGAACCATATACAGTAAAGTCATCCATGAAGACTTCCATGGTTTTTCCTATAAAATCTGAGAATATGGCCGTCATGAGCCGCTGTAAAGTATATAGGCCATTACACAAACCAAAGGGTAGTCTACGATATGCAAAAGTACCATAAGGACAAGTAAATGTTGTCTTTTCTTGATCCTCGGGAGCAATGGGAATCTGAAAATATCCCGAGAATCCATCTAGAAAATTATAATATTCATTACTCGCAAGTCTTTCGAGCATTTGATCAATAAATGGGAGAGGAAAGTGATCTTTGCGAGTAGCGTTATTTAACTTCCTATAATCAATACAAACTCTCCAACCTGTTACCGTCCTAGTGGGAATTAATTCATTCTTTTCATTATGCACAACAGTCATTCCACCCTTCTTAGGTACAACATGTATTGGACTAACCCAGTTACTATGTGGAACAGAGTATATAATGCCAGCATCTAACAACTTAGTTATCTCTTTCTTTACAACATCTTACAATTTAAGATTCAATCATCTTTGTCCCTCAATCACAGGTTTATGATTATCTTCTAATGAAATCCTACGCATGCAAAGAGCGGGGCTAATTCCCTTGATATCTTTAATTGTCCAACCAATTGATGATTTAAATTGCCTAAGCACATGTAACAATTTTTCTAGTTCATCATCATTAAGCAAAGACGACACGATCACAGGGTATGTATCATTAGGACCAAGAAAAGCATACCTTAGATTAGAAGGAAGAGGTTTGAGTTCTACCTGAGGTGCCTCTGAAATTGAAAGAGCCATCTCAATTGTCGGCGTATCTGTATCTTGCATATCAAGTGCAAGTGAGTCTTCAACTTCTTTATCATCTAAGGCTTGTTCCGCTTCCATTGAATGTGCATCTCCAACACTTACGATCTCATCCACTACGTCAATAGTGAAGCACGTAGCATCAAATGAAGGCATCTTCATAGCTTTGTTGAGATCAAACTCCACTTTCTCATCACCTACATTTAATGTCAATTTTCCAGCTTTGACATCAATTGTGGTTCCAGCAGTAGCCAAAAATGGCCTTCCCAAGATAATGGGCATCTCAACATCTTCATCCATCTCCAACACCACAAAATCACAAGGGATTAAGAATTTATCCACTTTGACAAGTACATCCTCAATGACTCCCAAAGGATACTTGATAGTACGATCAACCAGCTGAAGTGAGATTCTTGTCTTCCTGAGCTCTCCAAGACCAAGTCTTCTACAAATGGAGTGTGGCATCAAACTCACACTAGCCCCTAAATCACATAAGGATTTAATATTCTCCATTGTTCCAATAGTGCATGGCAAAGAGAAGCTTCCAGGATCTTTTAACTTTTGTGGAATTGATTTTTGTATGACTGCACTACACTCCGCATTTAGAGTAATAGTTTCCACATCATCAAGTTTCCGCTTTCTAGACAACATCTCCTTAAGAAATTTGGCAAAGAGTGGCATTTGGGCCAAAGAATCAGCAAAAGTAATATTTATATGCAATTGCCGAAAAGTTTGCAAGAATTTCTCGTACTATTTCTTCAATTGCCTGTTATAAAGCCTTTGTGGGAAAGGAATTGGAGGCACATATGGTTTCACTGGTACTTTTGGTACAACCTCTTTTTCTTTTTGCTCATCATTCACCTTCTCAGAAATTTCTGCTTCAGCTTCTGCTAACGTATCTTCTTTTGAAAGGGCCTTCTCTTTAGGCTTGACAACCTCAATTTCTAGCAATTCTCTTCCATTCCTCAGAGTGATAGCCTTGCAATGTTCCTTACCATTTGGGTCTGGTTGAGTAGGGAGTGATCCTTGCTCACGAACACCAACCTTATTAGCAATTTGGCCAATTTGCGTTTCCAACATCTTTTGAGATGAAGCCATCTGATCAAGCCTAGACTCGACCTTTTCAAATTTGGTCTCCATGTTGTCAAACGCCCCAGTAGTTCCTTGTATCATTTTATTGAGAGCAACCTTCTAATCAGCAGGTTCTTTCTTTTCCTTTGGTGGTGGTTGATATTGTTGTTGTGCCTAATACTACTGACGCGGCTGAAAACCAGGAGGTTGATTTTGCTTAGGAACTTCATATGATGGATTAGCCGAATGATTGCTGCTGTAGGAAAGATTATTATTGGGCCTCTGATTTGGATTGTAGTAAGAGTTATTTTGAACAGGCCATGACTGTCTTCCCTGAATAAAAGATGCTTCCTCTGGGAATTGTTGTGCATAAGAATACTGATTAACACCATAATCATTGTACCCTTCCATTGGAGAAGAGATAGCACTGACATTCGCCCTTTGTCCACGTACCTCTTGAGTAAGAGAATCTAGTTTAAGAGTCAGAAAGTTCATCATCTCAGTATCTTGTGCTAATTTAGCTGAGCTCGTC
Source organism: Saposhnikovia divaricata (assembly GCA_036435485.1). Taxonomy (NCBI): domain Eukaryota; kingdom Viridiplantae; phylum Streptophyta; class Magnoliopsida; order Apiales; family Apiaceae; genus Saposhnikovia; species Saposhnikovia divaricata. The sequence continues at coordinate 55,190,902 of CM071597.1, read as the reverse complement.
CCACTAGGTGCCCAAGAATAGTTATTTGATGCCAATTGCTCAAGAAGTGCTTTTGCCTTATGAACCGGAGTTTTCTTGAAATCTCCACCAGCTGCCACATCCAAACTCAAACGAACATCTGCATTCAAAGATCTGTAAAAAGTACTCAAAATCATCCACTCCGTACAACCGTGATGTGGACATTTTCTCAAAAGTGCCTTGTATCTCTCTCATGCTTGATACAAGCCTTCACCTGGTTGTGTTTTGAAACTCAGAATGATTGTCCTCATCTGTTGAGTCTTGTCAGAAGGATAATATTTGGACAAGAACTCGGTAGAAAGACTCTCCCACGTAGCAACTGCAGTTTCAGGAAGCTGTTGGAACCATTCCATGGCTCTCCCTTTGATAGAGTAAGGAAACATGTGAAGACGAATCTGATCTGCAGTAACTCCAGTGATCTTGAATGAACCACACATTTGAACAAAGCGCTCAAAATGATGGTGTGGATCCTCTCGCTCAATGTCCCCTTCAAAAACTGAATTACTCACCATCTGAATTAAGCTCGGATTGATGTTGTACTGAGCTGCGCTAATCTCAGGAGTCTTGTACCTGAAGTTCGCAGGATTGGGAGTCTCATGATCCCAAATAGAAGTCTCATCAACATTAGCAACTTCAACATTCACAACAGCATCACCCATCTTGGATTTTTCTTTCCTTTGCTTTGCCTCTCGCCTTAGAATTCGAAAAGTGCGCTCGATTTCTGGATTAAATTCTAGATTTCCAACACTTGTAGAACGTCTCATGCAAGAGTCGTAGCACCTGAAAAGAGGACACCAATAAGATAGATCTTGGAAACAAATTTAATAAAATCTAAACAATAAGAAATAATTAACCTAAACTTAATATTGCTGCCTTCCCCGACAGCGGCGCCAATTTGTTGATGTAGTTTTTGTCAATAAGTTCGTTCGCAGGGAAGGACTAATTAATATAAGTTCAAGGTGTTACTTCTTAAAATCTAGAAGTGAGAAGAATAATTAGATGATTGTTTAATAACTAACTTAAACTAAAGAGCCAATAAGGATTACGATTTAACAATAATAAGAAAACAATCCAGAAACTAGGGTTCTTCAATGGTATTAATGACTGTGTATTAATTAGGGGTGATCATTCGGTCGGTTCGGTTAAAAACCGAACCGAATAACAAAAACCGAATAACCGAAATCCGATTTTTACCAAACCGAACCGATTTATCAATAGAAACCGAACCGAAAAATCGAAAAACCGAACCGAACCGATTTAAAAATATATATATATATATATATATATAATATTTTTTTTTAATTTTAAAATTAATTTTAATAGCAAATATATTAAAATATGTAACAATTAAAATAAAAATAAAACACAAACTATCTATTTAAATATTTAAACTTAATTTTGAATTAATTAAATCATGCATATATAAAATATAAACATATACATATATAATATAAATAAAATATATATATAATTCGGTTATTTCGGTTTGAACCGAAGTTTTTAAAAAAAACCGAACCAAACCGAAATAAATTTCGGTTTAAACCGAAAAACCGAATTAACCGAAATTTTCAGAAAAATACAATCCAAACCGAACCGAAATTCAACATTTCGGTTCGGTTTTTCGGTTTCGGTTCGGTTTTGCTCAGCCCTAGTATTAATTATGAGATTCAAGTCTCATACTCTTGCTAAAAACATCCCTCTACTGATTATATTATTCTCCCCCAAGATACAATATAATGTTCTCAACTATACATTGAAGTCACTCTCATGATCAATCAATGCAAAATTATAAACTGTTTAAGCCCCAAGGAATTTCTGTTTCATAACTCGCATATTAATCTCCCAATCAAATAATTGAATTACGTATGTTGTATCATAAACTAGAACTATAAATCCTCTCCCGATTCATTACAATTCCTAAAGATACAATCAAGGGTTCGCGACTCCCTCAATTGTGTTAAGCACTCAACAACAGATTAGCAAGGCAGAGAAATCACAATACAACTACATAAGCATATTAACCATTGAATACTACCTAATTCCCGGATTAGGGAATTAGTTACTCATACTAAATGAAGAAATCAAACATATATAAATATCCAAAACCATGATTACAAGAGTATAGAGTTAAGAAAAATACAACTTGATGAAATCTCTCGAACTTGGAGTGAATCCCTTCAATCCTCGCTCAAGTTCTCTCTCTGCTTTTCTCTCTCTTCTCCACTCGTAAGTTCTCTCTCTGCTTTTCCCTCTCTTCTCCTCTCGTAAAATACTACACGACCATAATAATCCTCCTTAAAAATTATATATATCCTAATATAAAAGTGTTTTAATGGTTTTTCTATAAAATAAAATACATATCCTAAAATAAGTTGGATTTTGTTGTGAAATTCGTAGTTGACTTCCAGGCCTGTTTCTGGACTTCCAGGCCTGTTCTGAGCCTTATTTGACCTAGAATTTTAATCTGTCACTCAGTACAAATAAGGATATAAACACTTAAATTTAATTTTTGAAGTTGTGTTTCATTTTCGAATTGTAGTTTATGGAATTAGAGTCATGAGATTTGCAAAGAATGAATAATAGTTGATGTGATTGCTATGTAGCTCTTCTAGACACTTCAATTTCTTTGTTTATACTCCGTAATTAGGAAAAGCAAGCAGTTCAGATATCGATATCTGCATTGGGGCGATATAGAAGGATTTATGAGGTCAATCTCTAAACCATACCAAGTATACTCATCTTTTCAATATATGATTTACAACTCTCATTTTTCTGCATGTAAAATAAAAAATTTATGTGAAAATGTGCAGGGAAACATGTCATATGGAAACCATTAGCACCGGATAACATTGTTTTGATATTCGCTATTTCCCATTTTATGTGCATACGATGCATTTATACATCACTAGTGAAAAATCAGGACGTGCTTTCTTTCCTCTGAAGCAAGGGCTTGATTTTAGGCAAGTCAACATTTAAATTCTTCTATTTCCAGTCTCCACAAGGTCAAATTAGTAATCCATATTGTGTCTTCAATCTGATTCCTGTTGTCTAAGGATTTGAAACTCATTTGTTGTCTTTGATTATGTTGTTATTTTTTTTTGCTAAGTGATTATGTTGTTATTTACTTAGGTCTTGTTGGGGTTAGGTTAACAAATATACTATGGTAGATATAATGCCTCATTTGGTTCCTGCTATGAATACTGAAAATATCTATTTATAATTAGTTCGTATTGATCCAGATTTGATATGAAAGCTGTAGATTTCTTTGCAAATTGGAAGTTACTGAATGTGATATATGCATGCCAGTTGATTGCAAGCAGTTTACTGATTCACATTTTTGACATTCTACTAAATAACTTTTACATTTGTTTATGCATTTTTACTTGTTAACATGTGTATGGATCCTTGCTGTAGGTCAGGCATTCTGTAAATCACCAGTAATGCTTATAGCACTAGTGTTCTCCATGAGCCATGTAACTTTATTGGAGTATCTTTATGAACTCGTAAATGACAATGTATTATATCTGCTAATCCTCAAAAGCTAATAATGTGATATGGAAGTCACTGGCGTGTTATCCTTGTTAAAATGCAGCTATTCTTAAAATCAGTTTTTTACAAGATATGTTTTTTGTCAATATAAAAATTTGTAGATTGTTCAAAGTTTATTAGTTCAACTGAATGAGCTATATTTGGTCGTTTGTGTTTAAATTTGAATAGTTTTACAAGCAGCCCAGCAATATAGCTCATTTAACTGACCTGATATAATTTGAACAATTGAATATTCTTGGAACAAAATTTATTTGAATTTCTATAATTGGATATTACCGGCAAAAAAGAAGAAAAACTTGGCTGGTTTTTCTTGGAATAAAAATTGGATTGTGTAAAAGTCTTATATCTTCTTTCTTGAGGTTGCTTGCTAGTTTGTTACTTATTTGGATTCCATTTTACAATTACAGTAATGCTAATTATATTTAAGCATTCCAATGATGCTTAAGAGATTAGTTGAGAACCGTCTTCATTCTATATATAAGTTAAGGAGATGCAGCATTTAGATGTATCAACAAGCCTCTTTTAGAGTATCTCCTTGCCTGTGCTTGCAATTAAATAATAATGGAGAAAAATTAGTATGAATGTCAAGGAAACAGAGTTAATATAACTAGAAGTTGGGAAATCTGACGTGGCACAACCATCGAGTAAACAGATTTTTGTAAATGTATGGTTCCCTTGCTTCTTTTCTAGGATGAAATATATAGACATGGGTAAATGAAAGATGATTCTTAAATTCCATGTACCATTATCAACTTGGTAAATGTAGTAGAAAGTCATATGGAAGTATAATTGTTACATACCAATATATAATTTTAGTAAGTCAATGTTGTAGCACAAGTTCACATATTTCATCTTTACTTGGTTGTTGTAATATGACTGCACTTCAGGTATGCTCTATTTTTGTCACCTGTGGAATGAATGGCTTCTAAATCTTAAGATTGATAAACGTAGTCTTGCAGTTTCCTACTTGCTGCAAAATTACACCTTTTTATGGTTTTGAATTATATTCTCCTCTCTGCTCTGCAGGACTTTTCTCTTCACAAAAAGACTTGGATAGATTTGAATTATATTTCAAGATGTCCAGAAAAACTTTTAACCATGTCTGCTCTCTTGTGATGGAGCCTATATCCAAGTCAAAAAAGTATAGATTTAAGGATGGAAATGTAATGTCCTTGCATGATAAGGTAGCTATAGCTATAAGAAGGCTAAAATCTGGCGAAACTCTGTCATCAATTGGTGAAGAGATTGGGGCACAGCGAATTACGGTCTCTGAAGTTACATGGTCCTTTGTGGAGGCTTTGGAAGTAAATGGCTTTCGTCACCTCAAGTGACCTGCCCCTGAAGAAGAAATGTCATGTATAAAGGCAAAGTTTGAGAGTATACAAGGGCTCCCAAATTGTTGTGGTGCTATTGATATTACACACATCCAAATAAAGGCATGCTTGTCCCCTCTAGAAAATGTCACGTGGCTTGACAAAATGAACAATAAAAGCATGGTGTTACAGGCCATTGTTGGACCGGACACGAGGTTCCGAGATGTAGTCTGTGGATATCCAGGAAATGTGACAGGATCCTCAGTGCTCGGCAGCTCATCATTCTTTCATCTCTGTGAGAAAGGAGAAAGATTAAATGAAAGAAAGATAAAGCTCTCAGATGGTACAGAATTAAGAGAGTATATAGTTGGAGATCCAGGCTTTCCCTCTCTCCAATGGCTTGTCACGCCTTTTCAAGGAGGTGAAATCTCTGAAAGCGATTTGGACTTAAAAAAAAACACTTTGAAACTTGGGAGGTTGCTCCTAGGGCATTGGCTAGGCTAAAGGAAGAATGGAAGTTTCTTCAAAATGTATGGAAACCAGACATGGACAAGTTGCCAAGAATGATCCTGGCCTGCTGCATCTTACATAATATTGTCATCGACATGAATGATGAGATGCATCATGAGCTATCTTCATTGTACGAACATGATCCAGGCTACCAGCAAGAGATAGATGAATCTGGCAACAAACCTTCAACAGATCTTAGAGAGAAGCTGTCCCTTTACTTGTCTAGTAAACTGGAACCGCGAGTTGAACATGCTCCTGAATATCAAACTGGGTAGATACTACATGAGGCTGAGGTCCTGACTAACAAAATTCAGAGACTGGTTTTACGACTGCTAGAAAGATTCGTCATTCTTGCTATATTTTATTGGGTTTCTGCATTTTTATGGGTATGATGATGTCTAATTATTTATCATTGAGTCAGTTTTCTGTAATTGGTGATTTTGAGTTCCGAAGTTGTTTTGAATTTCTATTTTACATGTATCTTGTCCCGGTGGATGGTTATAGAGAACATCTAGATTGTTCATCGCATGTAGCATGCACCTAATTTCTCGCAAAAATGAGATCAGTTGTCTAATTAATTTATAACAAAAAAATCATACATCAACTGTTATTTATTTTGGTGAACAAAAATATTAACAATCATTTAGTACACAACGCGTGGAAAAGAGTATGTACACATTAAACTTTTTGTAATTACTGTTTTTTTGTACTTAAGTTTCAAAAGTATTTCTTCTACACGAATTAAAATGTTTCCAGAAAATAATATAAATTAACAAGATTACATAAAATGGAATGAAGGTAGAAGTTTACAAGTAACATGTTACTCCAATCATGTGTCCATGTAATTTTGGAGTGGATGTCCAAACCTTCTCGATCTTCTAGTCTAAATAGCTTGATCACGCCAACGAGTCTGAATAGCTTGACCACGCCAACGAGAGGGATCAGCTGGGATGTCCACCACGGCAGCGCGAGAGATAGAAAAGGAGACAAACTTTACTTATCTGAAAAAATAAAATTACTTATCTGACAATAAATGAAAAGAAATCTGTTAACAGACACTCTTCTCATTTAGACCTACTTTACTGTCAGTGACTACTCTCAATTAGAGCACTCGCAGCTACACACTACATTAGTGTTACTATCGGCGGTTACTTGTAAATGTTTTAAATTATATTTTATTATTAGCATTTTAAATTGTATATATATATATTTTTTTATTATTAAAATACTTTTTAAATTTTTTAAATCTCACGAATATAAATATTATTATAATTATTTATTTTGAGTTATGACCATATAATACATACGTATACATATAAATATTATATAAAAATTGTTTTTTAACTATTATTTAATAGAAAAAGTGAAATTTTTCTAATCATGTAGATCTTTTTTCGATTTTTATACAAATTTTTCTATATTGTAATTGTTTTCCAGATTTTGGGTAATTTTTTATTGTATAGCCTATTACTTGTGATGCACGGATGTTTTTCTTTAAATATTTTTTGTTTTATTACCCATATTTTCAGATATATTTTTTAATTAGTAGGAAAATAAATTATAGAAGATTATAAAATATTATAATACATGTTTGATAGTATTTTAACGATAGTGTTTTAACTAATAACTAGCTTATAACCCGTGCAACACACAGTTCTTTTTTAATATCTATAATTGTATTAATTTACATATTAAATTGTTGTTAAAAAATTGATATATATAAAATTTTACACGTTCAATTTAATATTTGTGTTATATCTTGAATTCTTAAAATTTGATTTGAACGATTTTACAGCCCACATGAAATTAACAAAATAATCTTTAATTTAGTGATGGTTTAACAATTACTTTCCAATAAAAACATTTTACAGCCCACATGAAATCAACAAAATAATCTTTAATTCAGTGATGGTTTAATAATTACTTTCCAATAAAAATTACGCATAAAACAAAAGAGAAAAAAAATTGACGATTTTTTATGTTGAAAATTATATTTGTTTTATGACATTGTTTCATTTTGATTATCAAAATACCCTTCTTATTATTTGAAGATAGTTATACTAACAACATAATATTGTTTTAATAATAATTGTAAGAGTGATTTTATCCAAAATTTTGGTAGTTGGTAATCTGGTATTAAGTACGACAAAATAAATAAGAACCGATAGATCATAAAATAAACAAATGAAAAATGTTGGATCTAGCATTTTTTTTGACATGTAAACTAAGAAGTGCATTTACACTGAAAGACGAAAAAGTGTATATCAATAATTTAAATCACATATAATTTGGTTTTCTACATTGAATAGAATTATCAATGTAGGTCTTCAAGACTTAATAAGATTAATGTTAAAATTCGTAATTATATTTTCTATTAAAATTTTGAGTGTTTCCATTGCGATAATAATTGTTAAATTATCACTAAATTAAAGATAATTTTATGACCTTCGCGTAAGCTGTAAAATCATCCAAATCTGATATCTAAATCTTGAGATAGAGCCTAAATAGTAAATATGAATTTTTTTGTATCCTTTTTTAATTTTATCCTTTTCATATTATAATTTATTTCATAAAATTCAGTTCTAATATAACCCTTTTTAATAATATCCTTTTAGATTATAATTTTCTTTTTAACATGATATAATCTTGATCATCTATTTTTAAAATTAGTAGATTCGACGGTTGAGATTATTTTGGTAGTACAGTGACCAAAATTATGGATAAGATCTCTCGTATGTTTATTGTATACTAGCTTATAACCCGTGCAACGCATGGCTCCTTTTTTAATATTTATAATTATATTAATTTTTTTTAATTTTACATGTTATTAATTTACATATCAATATGTTGTTAAAAAATTGACATATATAAGATTTTACACATTCGATTTAATATTCGTACTCTATCTTGCATTTTAAAATTCGATTTGGACGATTTTACAGCCCACATGAAATTAACAAAATAATATTTAATTTAGTGATGGTTTAACAATTATTTTCCAAATAAACCTATACAGAAACAAAAGCGAGAAGAAATTGACGTTTTTTACGTTGAAAAATCTATTCGCTTTATGAATTTTACTTATAATTCATTTTGATTATCAAAAAACTCTTCTTATTATTAGTTCTACTAACAACCAAATGCTATTTATATATATTATAATAGCAGGAGATCGGAGAGGCTTTTACTCTAAAACTTCAAAATATTTTTCTTGATTTTTCACATTTTTGATTTTTTTATTAAAATAATTTCTTTGCATTTAATAGGATTATAATTTTTCATTAGTTACCTATTAAACTTAAATTAAATACACTTTATTTTATACTTAAAACAAAATTTTAGTCAATAATTATTATAATTATCTATATAAAATATTTGAGTTATTATTATTTTTTATTAGAACATTATAATTATTATCTTAATATAAAATATTAATTATCCATATAAAAGTACAATTATTTCAAGGTAGATAAAATAAAATTATTTACATAGTCCATTTCTAATCCTTATTCAAAATCGATGCAATTTTTTCGACAATAATAAATAAACTATTTTAACTTTTCGATAAATTCGTAATTAGTGACTGTGGGAATCATGATAAGATACAGAAGTATATAAATTTGTCAATTAACATCTACAATTTAAATACAAGTAATATTGTATAATTTACTTTTACATATGAACAAATTACACATGGGGTGTGACCAACTCGGTTATATTGAACCAATCCAACCATTTTCTTTACGAGTAAATCAATGAAAAATTATACATTCGTTATTTCATTATATTGTGTTGGAATAAATTAATATTCTAACGAAACACATTCTTATACTATTACTAATCAATTAATCACGCATGTATGTTATGAGACGGGCATCGGCTTTCAATAACGTTTTATTTAATATTTATAAATTTTTATTATAAAAATTATTTTGACATTGTAATTTGGTATGGAAAAAAAATAAGCAGTCTTTATGGAGTTGATGAAGTTGATAATATGTTAGAGGATCTTCATTTTATTTAAATAATTAATTTTAGACGACTTAGTGTTTATTCAAAATCCAATAATTTTTAAATTCATTTTCATTGGAGATAGAAAATAATTACATGTACATATTTATTATAAGATTTAATATAAAAGTATTAAAATATGTGAGTACCATTTTGAACATGTGTTCATGAATTTAAATTTAATATTACATACAAAAAAAGTTATTACAAATGCTCAAAAAAATTAATCAAATGAATAGATACAGGTGTCGGATCACTCCGAAAAATATGAAGCATGACTTACACAAAATGCATTTGAATTTTGTTTTGTTTGTCATACAACCAAATTTATCGACAAGTTAAGCCAATCACGCATCTTATCACATTTACATTTTGCTTCTTTTTTCGTCATACAAACAAATTTATCAACAAACTAAGTAATCACATATTTCATAATGTCATCGACAACAAAAACAATTCAAAAATGTTCCTTTTACTTATCTATTGTCAAACTTTACAAATGTTTATTAATAATGGATTTCAAAATCATTTTTTTATGCAACAAAATAGACGTCATCAATATTTTCGAAATTTTTTTTATTAACACTTAAGAGTTTAACTGAAACATGTTTTCTTCCTGCTAATTCTTTTCTCCATAATTCTTAAACATTCAAATTTAATTACATTTCACACAAATTTCAATTTATCATATTAACTTTCAAATAATAAAACTCAACGAAAAATGATTCTATGTATACGATTTTTAAAAATATTTCCGTGTCGCGCGTAGCGCGGCTTTGTTACCTAGTTTTAATAATACTAGCTTAAATCCCGTACAATGCACGGATGCACGAATGTTCTTTAATATAATAAAAACTTTTTTTTAATTTGTATTAAAAATTGTAAGACATAAATTTTGTAGGCTTAAAGTTTTAAATGATATAATGATAATAATTATACATATGTTGTCCGTGATATTTTTAGAAAAAGATGGATATTAGTTTGAAAATATAGAAAAGATGATACGTTTTAGCTGAAAAACTTAATCGATTAGTTATTAGTTATTATAATATTGTTATCTTATTTTACTTAAATAAAGCTACCCGAATAGGTTTTAATGGGAAAAATAGAAAGGGTAACGTTTTCTAGATAAAAAAGGTAATCAGTTAATTATTAGTAATTATAATTATAATATTTTTTTATTTAAATAGAATTGCTCATATTATTTTTAGAAACGGAAAAATTTTAGTTAGATAAAATATAAAAGATATTGGATTTTACATGAAAAAAAAAATTAGTTATTAAAAATAGAAAAGGTAACATGTTTTATCTGAAAAAGGAAATTTATTAGTTATTAGTAACTATACGTAATTAACTTAGGATAATTAAGTAAAAATAACATATACGATTAAGTAAGGGTAAATAAGTAAAATCAACAGGTATCATACCGACCAACCAAACTTTTAAATGTTTCGGATTTTATATAATAATACTAGCTTAAAACCCGTGCTATGGTGTTGTGGAACAAAAAGTAAGGTTATCAAATTTCGACTAGGGTTCGTGAGCTTCGTGCTTTAATGGCTGCACTTGTGTTACCGTGACCTAATTCGGGTCTTCACAAGATGCCTACGTATCTCAAAGTCGAGAATCAAGCCAAAAAACGTAGTTCTGAGATGAGGGGTCTGACCCTTTATATAGGCTGTAGGAGCCTCAGAATCGTAGTAGGTTTTGGAGACTTGGTGGACAAGTCACCGTTATTGAGGAAGGTTCTGACTCCTTCCTTATAGGAATTAGTTTCATTGTTGAATTAGGTGCCTTGGAGGCTACACAATATCCCTGGGATATTCCAGAACGTTCCTGGTTTCTAGAACGTTCCTGTTTTGTGGATCAGGCCCGTGTTATAAACAAGCTTATACCGGGCGTCCCCGGTTTGGGCTGTTCTTTTGCGCTTAACCACTAACCACGAATTTAATGCCCAGCTAGGGTTTTGGGCCTCATTTACGAGCCAATAAATACTATATTAATTATGTCTTTAGGGATTATTTTTCACCCATATCATTTGCCCCCCAGCTTCTAGGAAAACTTGATTTCGTAGAAGTTTAAGGTCAGTTCGGCCCTACCAGGGTATCGTCTTACAATGAGGTGTGGAGCGACCTACACATTCACAACGACTAAGATTCTCTCCTAAGTTAATACTTAAGAAAGTTAAACGTTCCTTGACCTCTTAAACCTCTTTCTTAAGATTTCTGGGCCTTTCGGGAATAGGATTAGTGTCGTTTCGAGCTCATAGACACTAATCCAAGTGCAATTCGTGCATAGGATCCTTTATCATAGATTCATTAATGATTTATTTCCCTCAACTTTTCTAAGTTAGGGTTAATATCTGACGGTCATTGCTCATAAGCCTTAATAAGGGCTAATTTCTAAGCGAAAGACACTAATTCAGTCCTAATCGGGGCTAAACAACCCTAAACGGGGCTACAAAGGCCTTAACCGAGGCTAAATAATTCATATATAATGTGATTACTACTAGGATATCCACCCTTAACCTTGAGATAGGTTAATTTTAGAGTTAGAGTCCTTAAACGTCGATAATCGAGATTAATCACCCCCTAACTGCGATTAGCGAAACCCTAATCCCAAATTTTGGAGTTAAGCCAATCTAATAAAGATTCTTATAACCTCATGGTTGTAGAAAGAATCACGTAAAAATTCTAATTTTTGAGTTGTATAGGCAAGAAATACGGCCTTCTAGGCAAGGTGTTTCAAACACCCTCCTGGTTTCAAACACCCCTGGCATTTCTAAACTAAAATTTTGAAGTTGAGCTTATATGATAGGGATTCTTATAATCTCATGGTATGATCAAGAATCACATGAAAATATGCATTTTTGAACGTTTTAGGGGCGAAATACCTCATTCTGAGCTGGTTTTCAAACCCGACCTTGTTTCAAACACCCTCCTTTTTTCAACTTCTTGAAACCACTGAGAGACCTACCTAGGCTTGTAGAGGACCTTGAGAGGTTTCCAAATCCTAAATTTGAGCACAAACGGAGCATTTTTGAGCGTTCTGGAGGGTCATGAAACCACCTAGGGGGTCCAGGTCTTCAAAACACCTGACCAAGGTGACCTAGTCGGCCAACCCTGGTCGGCCATTCGGCCAAGGGGACCTGGTCGGCCACCCCTGGTCGGCTGGGCCCCATGAATTTTTTTTTTTGAATTTTGGCCAAATTTTGACTAGTTGACTTTGACCGTTGACTTTGACTTTGACCCAAACCAAAACTTGTTTTAAACTCCCCTCCTTGTTTCTAGAGTGAGTTTACAACACCTTGGTTGATTTTGTGATCCTTAATCACAAACAACCTTCTTCTTAATTTTCAGGACCTTCTGGGTTTTAACTTGTTCTTGAACTCTCAGTTTCTAATAACCTTGGGCTATACTATGGCCCTTGACTTGCTGATACCCTTCCATACTTACAATAGGGTGTTTTAAACAACCTTGGCCTTGCCCCCCTTGCCACGGAGGTCTTTGTTCCTTTATTAGTTTGTATAGGGTTTTTCACTTGTTTTCAACACCTGACTTCAAGTCTAGGGTGCTATGGTCAGTTTTTATCCTTGATTTCATACTCAAGGACTTTAAAACTCCTACCTTGTTTGTAAGGCCATGCCTTGGCTTGATTTTATTCAAAGGTTCCTGAATTTTAGGCCTTGAGTTCAATCAACCGGCTTAATTCAGGACATACAACCTCGTTGGCCATCTGGACTTATATTTTAGGCAGGTTTTCAAAACTCCCGCCATTTTCTTAGAATCTATTTTCTATATTTCTATAAAGTATTAGCTTTTTAGCCAATCTTTCTACTTAGTGCCTTAATCATGGATTTTTGACTTAATCCTCTGCTTAGGCTCGTTAAGCATAAGTTAGTTCAACCTCTTAGGTTGTTAACTATGTTGCTGCTCCAGCCTGCATTTTCATTCGTTTCTTTCGTTTATTTTCACGAATTAGATCATTTATTTGACCTAATTCCGAGTTCATAACGCCTTTTTCCTGCTGTTTTTGGCTATTTAACCTGTAAACGCGGGTCGTCGGAAAGATGACCTGCTATGAGGGGTCGCTCATTTCCTTATAAAAGAGTAGGAGTGGAAGTCATTCTTCACATTTCCATCTTCTTCCAAAGAAAATTTCTCTCTGAAGAGCTCTCAAGATTCAAGCACCTATTTCAATTTCAGACAAACCTGATGGCAGGTGAAGGTGGTCAGAGCACCGTAGTCCCTTCTAAGACCCTCCTCCAAGCAATCAACAGGAGGACCAAGGACAAGAACAGGAAAGGTAAGGTGTTTCCTCCTCGTTATCAATTAACTTTACCCCAACTCTTAGAAGAGCCCGGGGACGTGTTTCCAAACAATGCGGAATTTGACTCTTTCATATTTCCTAGCACTTTAGGCGTAGGAGATATTAACGACCTACTCAAATATGAATTTCCTTCTGGTTTGAGACTCAGAATCCCTTCACCGGGAGATAGGACTTGTAATTGGCACCCTGAAAATTTATATGTGTACAAAGGGGCTATCACAGCTGGCCTTAGGTTTCCGGTTCACCCATGGCTTGTAAGGTTACTAGCTGAAGTTAAAATCAACCCGTGCCAACTATATCCTAACTCCTGGAAATTTATATTCATTTTTATGGTTGAATGCATCATGGGAGGCGTCCGCCTTAGCATTCCTTTATTTAGACATTTGTTTGCTTTCAAAAATAGACCTGTTACTAGGAAAGGATGGGTAAGCATCCAACATCGTACAAAGTCCCGAATGATTATCAACGCTGCCTCCGTGCCTAACTCATGCCACAATTGGAGGCACGAATTTTTTATCCTTAGGTGGAAAGGAGGAGATTTGGGTGAATTTTTCAGGTCTAAATTCAACCACGTGAACGATGAGGGTGTTAGTGAGCTGCAGCTCTCAACTGAAGAAGTAGCCAATCGGGATTGGCTTATTTCAACCTTTTAAAATGCCCACTACCGCGAAGTTGTGACTGAGCATAACTTGATAGAGACCGGGCTTAGTAGTATCCCTCCCGAGGGTAATTCTTACTTTAACTCTTTTATTCTCATCATACTTGTTGTTATTCCAACATTGTTTTATTTGTCTTTTCTTGCAGTTGCTGAGGAGATTGACAGTCTGCCGGGTCATGCTCCCCAGATTACTAAAAGGATGATCAAAAAGGCTGAGAAAGAAGCCAACCTTGACGATATTCCAGTTCCTGAATTCCTCCAGCATTGCTCAAAGGATGGGAAAAGGATCAGGAGTTCGGACGGGAGTATGAAGACTGCATTTATGCCTGAGTAGGGGATATGCGAGCAGGACGCTATCCGAGATAGCCATCTTCTTGCTCAGGAATGGTCTCGGAATGCCATAGCCCCGGTTGACAAGGTTCACTTCGCAACAGCAACGGACCTTGAGGAAAATGAAAGTTTGGGGGCATTTCACGCCTATAACGTAAGCTTATCTCCCCTTATCTTTTGTTACTCTTACTAAATATTGACCATCATGGCTTGACATAACTTTTTTTATGGTGTTTTATTCATGTAGTTGAATGCTCATTTCCAAAACGCTACCCAGCTGGGGAAATCATATAAGGATAAGGAAAGAACTGCCCTCAAGGCTGCGGAAAAGCATTAGAAAGAATCTCAAGAATGGGAGGCTAAGTACTTCACCTCCGAAGACCAACTCTCATCCCTTAGGGGAAAGTACGCAGCCTTGGAGAACAGGACCCAGAACAACGAGGATTCCATCATCCAGAACTACTTGGGCTCGGATACATTCCTTGCCTTCATTGATGAACATGACAGGGAGGTCCAACCGGACAGCATGTCCATAGGTTGGGAAAAAGCTGTGAATAAGATTAGCCATGACCACAAAGGGGTTGTTTTTCCTTCCTTTTATCCAAGTCCTTGGAAGGTGACTGATGCTGATGACCTTGTTGAAGGTGCTGGAACTTCCTCCCAGGCAAACAGGCGTGCTTCAGGCTCCGGGGCTAAGGCAACTCCCCAACATTCAGGATCTAGTTCTGGGAGGCACCCTTCGAGATCCCGTGGGAAGGACCAAAGTTACAGTTCAGGACGCCCGTTAGCCGGCCGAATTCGCGAGCCCAGATCGGTGAGTGTTACCAGTTCCTCGACTTCGACTTCCAAGAGTAGGGAAGAAGGTGAGATGGGGTCCTCTAGCGAAGAAGAAGCCCCTGTTCAGGTTGCTCCTCCTAAAGCCAAGAAACGATTGGTGAAGACTGCTTCTATCAAGAAGTGATTATCTTTTAAGCCTTGCATGGCTTATGTTTGCCTCGTGTGGCTCTTATTCAGTTCTCGTTTTATCCTGACTTTGCTCATGGTCCTTCATGGACTTATATTTTATTCGGTGTTGTGTGTAACTTATAACTCTGTCCCCTAGGGGTATATTATCTACATGCTTGTTTCCTTTAATTCATACGTTCCCTTTTTTTACGGTACTTGGTCATCCTAGACTTACACACATCAGGTGTTTGGTACATCGTTAAAATCACAGAAACGTAGAATAGAAAACAAACTTGTATTAATAACGTGAAATGGGCTCTGCCCTTACATAAAATGATAAGTTCTACTATGAGCAACATGCTCTGCAATGGTTTTACATAAACCTTATTTCTATTTCTATTAGATAGGCTAAAAGCTAAGTCCTTACTAGGAGAGCTTAAACATAATAAATCTTGAGATTCGAGGCGTGCCAAGTACGAGGCACCTCGCTTCCATCCAAGGTTTCCAACTTGTAAGAACCTCTTCCCAACGTTTTGCTGACTCTATACGGCCCTTCCTAATTAGGGGCTAACTTGCCTGTCTGTCCAACTCCAGATGCTTCTATCTTCCTTAGAACCAAGTCATCTTGTTTGAAGAACCTTTCTTTAACCCTATGGTTATAATAAAAAGATGCCCTCTTCTGATGCTCTACATTGCGGGCATTCGCTTCGTCCCTGACTTCATCAATTAAATCAAGGGCAAACCTCATGCCTTCCTCATTGGTTTCTTGCTCATATGCTTCCACCCTTGGAGACGTATGAGAGATCTCCAGGTGCACTACTGCCTCTGCTCCATAGGCTAGCAAAAACGGGGTAGCTCCTGTTGTCACTTTACAGGTGGTACGATATGCCCATAGAATAGGCAGCAGCTCATCCACCCACGTGTTTCTTGAACGTTCGACCCTTTTCTTAAGTCCATCAAGGATAATCCGATTCGCTACCTCAGCTTGCCCATTAGCCTGAGGGTGAGCTACTGAAGTGAAGCGAAGTTCGTTGGCGTTCTCCTCACAATATTTCTTAAACTCCTCATTGTTGAATTGGCGCCCATTATCCGTCACAAGGATTTGTGGGATACCGTATCTGCAAATTACGTTCTCCCAGAAGAATT
This sequence comes from Saposhnikovia divaricata, assembly GCA_036435485.1. Lineage (NCBI taxonomy): Eukaryota > Viridiplantae > Streptophyta > Magnoliopsida > Apiales > Apiaceae > Saposhnikovia > Saposhnikovia divaricata. The sequence continues at coordinate 55,174,093 of CM071597.1, read as the reverse complement.
GGGCAACTTGCTGGGTGGTTATCTTAGCTAATGGCTTAGCTTCAATCCACTTGGTAAAATAGTCGATGGCCACTATCAAGAACTTCCTTTGTGCTGAAGCTACAGGGAAAGGACCTAGAATGTCCATCCCCCACATGGCAAACGGAATAGGAGAGTTAATCGACGTTAACATCTCTGGCGGTTGCCTAACAATCGGAGCGTGTTTCTGACACCTGTCACACTTCTTTACATAACTTTGCGCATCTGACAACCTCTGTGGCCAATAAAACCCCAGACGGGTGATCTTATGGGCTAGGGCTCTGCCCCCCAAGTGTTGCCCACAGATCCCTTCATGAACTTCCTTTAATGCTTCTTCTGCCTCTTGGGGCCTCAAACACTTCAAGTACGGGATAACAAAAGACCTCTTGTAAAGGATGCCTTCAATCAAGACATATCTCAATGCTCTCACTGATAGTTTCCACGCCTCCGAGGCGTCTTCAGGAAGCCATCCCGTTTCCAAATGTGCCTTAATAGGATCTATCCAACAACTTCCTATATCAATGGGTGCCACCAATTTCGAATTGATGGAAGGGGCCTTCAAGACCTGGAAGTAAACACTCCCTGCATAATTCTCTATCTCAGAAGAGGCGAACTTTGATAGGGCATCGGCCATGATGTTCTCCTCCCTCGGAATGTGCTCCATATAGCATTCATCAAACTGAGTCATAACGGCTTTCACAACCCTTAGGTATTTTGCCATAGTTTCATCCTTGGCTTCGAACTCACCATTCACCTGCGATACTACGAGCCTCGAATCTCCACAAACTTTAAGGTTTTTGACTCTCAATATTCTGGCCAAGCCTAATCCGGCTATCAAGGCTTCATATTCAGCTTCATTGTTGGTTGTTGGAAAGTCCAACTTCAAAGCATATTCTACTAAAAACCCATCGGGGCTTTGCAAGACCAGGCCTGCACCACTAGATTTTGTTTTTGATGCCCCATCAAAATAGAGCACCCAATATTCCTTCTGATCGGGTACAAGCTCCTCAACTTTACCTTCACCTTCTTGGCCTGACACTATCTCTTGCCCCCCCGACTTCTTGGTTGTCGATGGTACATTCAACCACGAAGTCAGCTAATGCCTGAGCCTTGATGGCTGTCCGAGGCTTATATGTGACATCAAACTCCCCAAGTTCGATTGCCCATTTAATCAGCCTTCCACTGGCCTTGGGGCTATGCAATATACTTCTCAACTGCTGATCCGTCAGGACTTCAATCTTGTGTGCCTGGAAGTAAGGTCGTAGCTTCCTTGAAGCTGTTACTAGTGCCAAAGCAAACTTTTCAATGGGTGAGTAATTCAACTCAGCTCCGTGCAATACCTTGCTCACGTAGTAGATAGGCTTCTGAATCTTGTTTTCCTCTCGAATGAGAACGGCACTCAGTGCTTGTTCGGATATCGCTAGGTATAAATATAGGGTCTCTCCAGGACTAGGTTTGGCCAACAACGGGGCCTCAGCCATGTACTTTTTTAGCTGTTCAAAAGCCTCTTGGCTTTATGGAAGTCCATTCGAAATTCTTCACTTTCTTCAAAGCCTGAAACAAAGGCAAACACTTGTCGCCAGACCTTAAGATGAATCATCCCAATGCAGCTATTCTACCAGTCAACTTCTGCACGTCCCTCACAGAACGGGGTGGTTCCATATCGAGGATTGCCTTAATCTTATCCGGGTTGGCTTCAATACCACGTTTTGAAACCATCAAGCCCAAAAACTTCCCTGATCCAACGCCAAAAGCACACTTGGCTGGATTTAACATCATCTTATGGTGCCTCAGCACTTCAAAGGCCTCTCTGAGGTGTTCAACATGGTCTGCTGTAAATAAGCTTTTGACCAACATATCATCAACGTAGACCTCCATGGTTTTCCCAATCAGATGGGCAAATATCTTATTTACCAGTTGTTGATAAGTAGCTCCTGCATTCTTTAGTCCAAAAGCCATGACAAGGTAACAAAAAACACCAAAGTCAGTTATGAAAGATACCTTAGGGATGTCGTCTTTGTGCATCCTAATCTGGTTGTAGCCGCTGAAACCATCCATGAAACTCAGCATTTCATGCCCTGCCGTGGCATCTATTAGTGTGTCAATCCTTGGTAAGGGGAAGCAATCCTTAGGGCATGCGTCATTCAAATCGGTGAAGTCTATACACATCCGCCACTTTCCATTGGCTTTCTTGACCATCACAGGGTTAGCCAACCATTCAGGGAACTGAATCTCCTCAATAAAACCAGCTTCCAAGAGCTTGTCCACCTCTTGCTTAATGGCCTCTTGCCTTTCCGGAGCAAAGTTCCTCTTCTTCTGTTTTATTGCCTTCCACTTGGGGTCGCCATTCAACCTATGAGTTATGAGTTGGGGGTCAATCCCTGGCATATCAGCTGCCGTCCAAGTGAACACATCTCTGTTTTCTTGTAAGAATTCTACCAACTTGCCCTTCAAGGGTTCTTTTAAAGACACTCCAACATACGTAACTTTATCAGGGTCTCGAGAATCCAAAGGTATAGGAACCAAATCTTTTGCCGGTTTCCCGTGGTATTCGTCATCCCCTCGGACATCCATGTCTTCTATCGGGAGGACCTGCCCCCCCCCCCCACTCCATCAGCTCTTAATGCGGCCACATAACAACTTCTGGCCATCTTTTGATCACCCTTCTGCTCTCCAACGCCATTCTTGGTTGGAAATTTAACTTTCATATGGTAGCTTGAGGCAACAGCCTTAAACGCGTGAAGTCCAGTCCTTCCGAGGATCGCATTATACGTGGAAGCTGCTTTGATTACCAAGAAATTTAACATCTGAGTAGCTTCCTTGGGCTCTTGTCCAATAGTAACCGGTAGCTGGATGGTCCCTTCGACATTGGATTCGACTCCATTGAACCTATATATAGGCATATTGTTAGGAGTCAACTGTGAGTCGTTGTATCCCATCTTCACAAATGCATCATGAAACAAAATATCGACAGAAGCACCATTGTCTATCAAGACTCGCTTCACCTCTGAGTTTCCAATTACCGGGGTTATGACCAACGGGTCGTCATGGGGGAACTTCACCCCTTCCAAGTCTGAATCGTCAAAACCAATCACTACTTCAGTCTTTGCACGTTTTGGGGCCTCTCCCACGATGTGCATCACCTACCTGGCATATGCCTTTCGAGAGTTCCTTGTCGTTTCAGCCGCAGTCGGGCCTCCCCAAATCATGTTAATAACTGGCCCTCGTGGCTGGGGGTTACGATCACGATCGTTATCCCTTCTATCATTATCCCTTCTATCATAGTCTCTCCTTTGATTTCCACGATCTTCGCCTTTCGTGAACCTGCTCAACTTTCCTTTTCGGATAAAGAATTCGATTTCGTCCTTGAGTTGCCTGCAATCATTGGTGTCATGTCCTATATCCTTATGGAACCTACAATATTGATCCTTGTTTCTCTTTGCGGGATCACCCCTGAGTGGCTTCGGCCATCGGAAATCCTTGTCTTTCTCAATATCCATCAGGATTTGACTCCTAGGGGCATTCAATCTCGCGTATTCAGAGAACCTTGGTCCCAAATTTTTCTTAGGGGCAGAGTCGGAGTCCTTGCTAGTCCGGGGATATTTGTCCCTAGCATCGTACTCTTGCTCTTGCTTCCGCTTTCGGGGATTTCCGTTTCCTCCATTCGTTGTAGGGGCTTCTGCCTTCCTCATGCTCTCTTCTGCTTTTATGTATTTACTCGCCCTTCTTTGGAGCTCAGTCATGCTCTCAGGGGCATGTTTTGCCAACGACATCTGAAAGTAGGTATTCGTTGTTCCATTCTCCAGGGATATCATAGCTACCTTGTTCTCCAGGTCTGGGACATTCAATGTCTCCTTGGTGAAACGCTTGAGATAATCCCTCAGGTTCTCATTCTTCCCTTGTTTCACTTGCATGAGAGATGCAGAGCTTTTTTCATGGACTTTTCCACTAACAAACTGATTGATGAAAGCAGTGCTCAACTCCTTAAAGGAGCCAATTGAATTTGCGGGAAACCGGCTATACCATCTTTGAGCTATGCCTGCCAGGGTTTGAGGGAACGCCCTACACTTAAGAGCGTCGCTGGTGGGTTGTAACAACAGCGCGTTTGAGAACGTCCTGACATGATTCGAGGGATCACCCGTTCCATCGTATGGTTTTATCGTGGGCATCTTAAATTTTCGGGAAACACGAGCGTTCATCACCTCCTCAGTGAACGGGGGTATGGGATCGTCAGGGTCTCCGAGTGGCATCAGGTCTTTGGGAACCCTTGTAGCTCCTCCAGTTGGGGCATCAGCCCTTCTTTGTCTCCTTGAAGATCTTTCCAAATCAATAAAGGGAATCTCCCTCGAAGTTGGAGGGGGCCTATTCTGATTCTGCCTTGCTTGCTCCCTGGCTATATCGTCCTTCAGCCTTTGGATCTCAGCCTCATGGGCCTTGATTCTCTCAGCGGCTGTTTGAGGAGGTCCATCATGGATTCTTCGAGTCCTTCCCATAGGCTCCTTGCTTGCACGTCGCCTCCTCGGGGCTTCATCACGATCATCGTCCTTAGACGAGGAATCATCAGTGTAAGGTCCGGAGTAATCATAATACCCTTGCTCAGGAGGGGCTAAACCCCTAACATAGGGAGGCTGATACGACTCAGGTATCTGTAGAGCGTGACCACTTGGTCCAGGATCCCTACGATTTGGAGGGTAGTTAGGGAATCCGTATAACGGATCGGTGTTCACGGGGAGTGTAGTGGTGGAGATCTGAACTCCTGAGAGTGGGGGACGGCTATTTAATGGTGAGACCACCATCTGAAGCTGATTGGTCTCACGTCCCGGATGGACGTCCACTGGTAAGGTTCTCTCAACATGGAGATTCGTCCCTATGGGTTGAGAAACTTGAGGCTGAGTGGTTGTCTCTGTTAATGGGGTACATACCCTTGCTCCGTAACAACGGGTGGAGCAGTGGAGATGGCTGGTGGATCAGAAGTAACAGGAACATTCTCGGTTGTCGTTCTTCGTGTGTTAACCATGGTTGATGTTGTCTTCCCACAGACGGCGCCAAATGTTGTGGAACAAAAAGTAAGGTTATCAAATTGCGGCTAGGGTTCGTGAGCTTCGTGCTTTAATGACTGCACTTGTGTTACCGTGCCCTAATTCGGGTCTTCACAAGATGCCTACGTATCTCAAAGTCGAGAATCAAGCCAAAAAACGTAGTTCTGAAATGAGGGGTCTGGCCCTTTATATAGGCTGTAGGAGCCTCAGAATCGTAGTAGGGTTTGGAGACTTTGTGGACAAGTCACCGTTATTGAGGAAGGTTCTGACTCCTTCCTTATAGGAATTAGTTTCCTTGTTGAATTAGGTGCCTTGGAGGCTACACAATATCCCTGGGATATTCCAGAACGTTCCTGGTTTCTAGAACATTCTTGTTTTGTGGATCAGGCCCGTGTTATAAACAAGCTTATACCGGGAGTCCCCGGTTTGGGCTGTTCTTTTGGGCTTAACCACTAACCACGAATTTAATGCCCAGCTAGGGTTTTGGGCCTCATTTACGAGCCAATAAATACTATATTAATTATGTCTTTAGGGATTATTTTTCACCCATATCACACGGATTTCTATTAATATTATATGATTTTTTATTAATTTGAATCACTTTTTTTAAAATATGAATTTTGGAGGGTTAAATTTTTAAATGAGATAATTTGATAATAATTATATAAATATGTGAAAATTGGGCTTGGGATTGTCCTTAGGGAAGAATCCTGAGGTTAAAAGATTTTGTTCCTATAAAACAAGTGGCCCCGCAGGGGCAATTTCGTAAATATAATTATTTTTACAATAATTTACATATATGCCCTTAAACTTATATTGAAAATCTTTTAAACTCAGGGGAGAATCCTGAGGACAACCTCAGGCACATCAAGCCCTATAAATATTATCCGTGATATTTTTAGGAAAAGAGGAATTTTAGTTAGAAAATATTGAAAAGATGAAAAATTTTAGTTGAAAAAGGTAATCGGTTAATTATAAGTACTTATAAAATTATTATTTAATTTTATTAAATAGAATGCCGTGATTTAATTGGAAAAAAAAGAGGTCATAGTTAGAAAAAATTAAAAAGGAAACATGTTTTAGGTGAAAAAGGTAACTGATTATTTATAGTAATTATAATCCAATTATGTTATTTTACTAAATAAAATTGCTCGTAATGTTTTAAGAAAAGGAAAATTAATGTTGCTCGTGATACTTTTGGAAAAAGAGGGTCAGATGATTTGATAATAATTATATAATGTTATCCGTGATATTTTTAGGAAAAGAGGGATTTTAGTTAGAAAATATTGAAAAGATGATAAATTTTAGTTGAAAATAGTAATTTGTTAATTATAAGTACTTATAAAATTATTATTTAATTTTATTAAATAGAATGTCGTGATTTAATTGGAAAAAAAGAGGTCTTAGTTAGAAGTGAAAAAGGTAATTGATTAGTTTATATTAATTGTAATTCAATTATGTTATTTTACTAAGTAAAATTGCTTGTAATATTTTAATAAAATGAAATATTAATGTTGACCGTGATATTTTTAGAAAAAAAGGGTTTTCAGTTATAAAATATAGAAAAGATTTTTTTTTTGGTTAAGCAAGCATATATTAGAAATACGAGGAACCCTCGCACGGTTACAGTAGAAGTAAACTTCTTTAAACGGAAGCCACATGTCAAAACAACCAGCCCTAGCACAACACTACTACTAACTTATTCTAAAAGCTTCTAAGACCTTATACTTGGAAAAAAGTTCATAGATATCATCAAAGACAAAAGAACTTAACGTTGGAGATATGCCATGTTAGTGTTGTTGCACCATGAGACACAAACTTAAGCCAACTCTGCAGGGATCACATCCCCTGCGAAAACAAAGCCATCCACTGCTGCTATGCCTCCCTGAAAGGCTTCCTCCATCATTACTTCCTCTATGTTATCATTTTCATCAAGTTCAATGTCAAGGTTGCTCGAGCGAGTTGTGTTGGTCTGACCTAATCCAAGGGAATCTGTCTGATCTGAGAGGAGGATCCCTTCGTCAAAGTCTACAGGATCAGGAGCTCCATCTGGGATGAGATTGTCCTGGTAGCTCGGGTCGTCGACTCCAAAGCCTAAGTCCCAATCCAGTAGTTCTTCTACCCCTCCAACAGCTCTATTGAGAGTGTAGAGCTCATTGCAAACCCTTTTCCCCAGTCTTGAAACAAATCTCACCGGTTTGTTCCTTGCAGGGTAAACATAAGACACCATGCAGAACCAACGCTTGTCCTTGATGCGAGTGTAAATTTGTGAAGCAATGTCATACACCCCAGTAGGAGCACCTACATGAAAGTTTTTCATTACAAGATATGCTTCGAGGTTGTCTGTTTCGAGAATGACCTCACGGTAACCCAGCTTGAAGGATCGTTTGAGTGGAATGAACATTGCCCACAATTGGTTGCCAAGCGGTGTTAGCTCTGGAATAACACCTATGGTGAGGTGTTTGAGCTCACCCTTCGAGTTTCGGTACACAACTCATATGCCTGAGTGAAAACCATTAGGGGAAGGGTGACGGGATGAAGTGCCATGGACATTGATTTTTAAAACACCAGTTGGGGGAGGGATCCAAAGATGAGCCATAAGGACGAGATGTGAAAAAAGGAAAAGGTGGATAGAGCTAAGAGCTGAAGGAGGGTTTTATAAGGGGATTGATATGCATTAATACCCAACTAACTGTTATTAATGTCTAAGTATCTCATTATAACTAACCCAACTACTACTTGAGTTCTCACCATATAACTCGAATGGCTCACCATATAACTCGAGTGAGATACCTGGGCATTGAATAAGCTGACACAAATCTTTTGACAGGGGATATAGGTTGCATAGCAGAAACAGATTTGGTCCGCTTATTTGCCAATCAATAACAAGAGAGTGGTTCCCTCCAAACTTACCATTTATGTCCAATTTAAACTGCTATATCTACCCAGGTCTAGTGCTACTCTAAGCTCATAAAAGAGGGATTAGATGGAGTTAAAGATAGGTTAGTAATGATTGCTAGCCTATCCAAAATGCGTAAGTAGGGTTGCTGATGTTAGCAATCTTCTAGAACGAAGAAGGTATGCTAGCAAAACCTAGTTGCATGGACTGGGCAGGTATCAATAACGGGCATTACTCAAATCCAAGCACTTAGCAGTTTGGGCGTTAACCTACCTTCTTTTGCTAGCCTATCCGCTTCTCCATTTTGTGATCGAGAGATGCAATTTTACCTGATTGGGCTTAGTGAGGTTATCAGTTGGGCATCTGGACCCTGAGAGGATACTTCATGGATGGAACCCCTGCAGTTGACAACATATTCTACCAGCTGCGATGAGTCTGTAGCTATGGTGACCACTTCATTTTGCAATCCTTTGACTTTAATATTCTCGAACAGGAATAACATTGCATAAAGCTCAACCTCCCAACCAAAATAATTTGGACATGGTCCTGAAAATATGAAGACGACAGTGCCCATTTTATTTAGAATGAAGCCCCCTATTCCTGAGGATTTAGAACCATCATGGTTTATTTTTCCAAGACCCATCAATGAAGGCCACTAATGGACCTCGAACAAACCAGTCTCTCAATAACGATTTTAGGCTCCAATTGAGACTTTGTTGATATGATTTAGCTGGGTTTAACAGCCACTGATTTTTGAAATCAGGGTTAATGCTTTTGTTCGCACAACTCCATTCCCATGCCCTTGTTTTTATCAGAATTTGCAAGGTTCGAAGTTCTATCTTGGTATCTGAAAATAATAACTCATTTCTTTCTAGCCATATAGTCCATAACATAGCTAGTAAACACGTACCTCCACCATGAGATGCAACCTTTGAGCAAAAGAATTGTAACGCCGACTGCAGGTTAGAGAAGGTTCCTTGAGTTTGATTGACATCAAACCATGTAAGTATGGTCTCTCAACATGATCGAGCAAGGGGGCATCTCCAAAATAGATATTGTTGGTCTTCTATTTCCCCCCGGCACCATTTGCATTGGTTATCAATAATGATCCCTCTATATTTAATGAAGTCCAGAGTGGGAAGAGAACCATGCATAGCGTACCACATGAACGTTTTCACCTTTGGTGGAGCTTTTTGTTTCCACAGTAGCATCCAGGGACCAGGGATTTGAACTCCTTTATCTAATAAGCTGTAACCCAATGAAACTTTGTATGGACCTTGGTTTATTCCCCAATAGATGACTTCTTTTTTAATTTGTTAAACAGAAAGAATTTATGATTTGATCCAACTCTGAAGCTTCTTGGATTTCCCAACCTCTCAAGGCTCTAGTCCATATCGATTTTGTCAAAGGATAGTACCAAAGATTTATCATTTCTGCAACAGTGATTTTTTTGTCTATGAACAGATTGAACAACCGTGGGAATTTCTTATTCAGTATCTCCTTTTGAAACCAACAATCATACCAGAACCTTATCATAGTTCCACTCCCAAGTTTCCAATAGAAATCCTCTGGTTGAAACATTTTCAGATCACGAACATTGGATATTTCCGAGATGCTTTTCATTATGGGGGAAATTTGTTTTCTAGGCGCTCGTGGATATGTGAGAAAATCATCCCCATATTTGCTTTGCAATGTTTTATACCATAAGGTGTCCGTTTCTGACTGCTCTCTCCACCACCATTTCGATAAGAGCGCCATATTCTTGAGAAGAACCTTCTTTATGCCCATACCCCCTTTTTCTTTACTGGAACAAAGTAAGTCCCAACATACTGTATTCATTTTCCTGTTAACACTAGCTGTGTTAATCTCGCCCCAGTAGAATCTCCTCTTCATGAGTTCTAGATTAGCTGCTATACTCTTTGGCAACTTAAAAAGAGCCAACCAGTATTGAGGGATTGAGTCCAGGATTGCATTTATTAACACGAGTCTGCCCGGTTTCGATAAAGTATTACATCTCCATTGTCCAAACCTCGTTCTAACTTTCTTTGTTAGAGGAGCCCAAAATGCTTTCTTCTTTGGTGAATTTCCTATAGATGCACCTAGGTATGTGAAATGAAGTATACCAATTCTGCATCCTAGCCATTTTGCCCACTCACTAGTTTCTTCCGGCATTGAACACTGAGAGTATATATGACTGTTTTCAAAATTTATCTTTAGACCAGACAAAATTTTGAATATTGATAGAATTATCTTTATACCTCTGATTGCTTTCCAGTTATCTTCAAGAAAGATAATTGTATCGTCCGCGAATTGAAGATGTGATAAGGTCATCGAAGTACCAACTTTCACACCATTGATTAATCCAATACTATTTGCTTTTTCCAATAGAGCATGTAATACTTGTGTTACTAGGATGAATAACATGGGCGACAATGGGTCGCCTTGACGTAATCCACGTTGCATGCAGAACTCCCTCGAAGGACTTCCATTAACTAATATTGATGGTTTTCCTGATGAGATTATGGAGTGAATCCATTTCCTCCATGTTGTTCCAAACCCCAATGTTTGCAAAGTATGTAAGAGGAAGTCCCAGTTTACCGTGTCAAAAGCCTTCGCAAAGTCTAATTTAAGAACTAGTCCCATGCATTGTCTTTTTTGTATGCTATGTACCACCTCATTCGTGATAAGAATGGTGTCTGTGATAAGTCTCCATTTAATGAATGCCATTTGCTCTGCCGCCACTAGATTTGGTAGTACACACCTCAACCTATTTGCCAGAACTTTTAGCAAGATTTTGGTGGTGCAATTTATTAGGCTGATTGGCCTATAATCCTCTATTGTGACAGGATGGTTCACTTTAGGGATGAGAGTCATGAAGGAAGAATTGAGGCCCCCCGGGATTATAGCAGAGTGGAAGAAATTCTCAAAGATCAGAAGTATGTCCTTTTCTAAAGAACCCCAGAGAAATTTTAAGTACCTTGCATTGAACCCATCAGGGCCTGGTGCTTTACTGGGATCCATTTGTTCTAATGCTAAGAGAATTTCATGTTTGTTAAAGGAGCTTTCCATCCGGGCTGACTCTTCTTGGGATAATAAAGGTAGGAATAATGTACCTAGGCCAAAATATCCCCCACTTGTGGTTTTTTGAATCTCTTTTCAAAGTGCGAAGCGAACAGTTCTTTAACAGTTTTTGGGTCAGATTGCCATGTTCCTTCATACCAAATGCCTTCTATTTTACTTCTCATTGTTCTCCTCCGAACTTGTGAATGGAAAAATTTTGTATTGGTATCCCCTTCTTTGATCCACTTGTCCCTTGATTTCTGTTTGAGGATGGATTCTTTTGCTGCATATTCGTTTTTGAGTTTCGATTCAATCAAATTTCTTCCTACTACTGAGGGCCTTTGATCACAACTCTGGAGTTGTGATCTAGGATTTCAATATTATCATTGCATTTTCCATTCACATTGATGTTCCATTCCTGAATGTCTTTCCTCAAGTTTCTCAATGTGATGATAACTCCCTGACTTGATAGTGATTGCATTGCCATCTTTTCTTTTAAATAAAGCACAAATTTCGGATCTGAAAGCCAGATGTCAAATGGTCTGTTTGGCTTGGGACCCCAGTTTGGATTTTCCTTTTCGAACAGCAGTAGACATACATGATACGAGGACTTCCTACCAAGCCCTTTGGCATGCCAGATGGACTTAGAGATACCCATGTTCGAAATTAAGGCTCTGTCGAGTTTACTACACTTATTTTCTGGGCCAAACCAAGTATATTTGTAGTTTGAGAGGGGCACATCTCAAAGGTTGTAACCATCAATAATGTGGTTTAACCAATCTGAGTCGCTTTTCCTGTAACTACAATTTAGGCACTCATCTGCTCCTATGATGCTATTGAAATCTCCTATGATCACAAAGGGTTCTTCCACATACTCCTCTAATAACAACTGAATTTCTTCCCAGATTATTCTTTTAAGACTCTTTCTGTGTGGTGCATAGATATTAATAAAGTTATTAATAACTTGCTCCTGACCCTTGATGGTCCCTCTGATCCAATTCCAGTTGGGTTTTGTTTTGCTATGTAACAGGGTAAAAATTCTATTATCCCAGGAGGTGATCAGCCCCCCAGAGAGCCCTATAGATGGCGATTCCACCCAGTCATGAGTAGTGCTATCCCATATAGAGTCTATATGAACATCTGTTAGGTGCGTACATTTAGACCCCTGAATGAAGATCATGTTTGGACTAAGATGATACAGTTTAGCTGAAAAACTTAATCGGTTAATTATTAATATTATAATATTGTTATTTTATTTTATTAAATAGAACCACTCGTGATATAATTGAAAAAATATAGATTTTAGTTAGAGAAAATATAAAAGGTAATGTGAAAATTAAAAAGATGACATGTTTTAGGGGAAAAAGGTAATATATTGGTTTATAGTAATTATAATTTAATTTATGTTATTTTACTAAATTAGTTTATTCGTAATGTCTTTAGATAGTGAGAAATTAATGTTGCCCGTGATATTTCCAGAAAAGGAATTTTAATTATGAAATTTGGAAAAGATGATACGTTTTAGCTGGAAAAGGTAATCAGTAATTATTAGTATTATTATTTATTATTTATTTTATTAAATGAAACCACCTGTGATATAATTTGAAAAAGAGATATTTTAGTTAGAGAAAAGGTAACATGTTTTGGCTGAAAAAGGTAATTGATTAGTTAATAGTAATTATAATATAATTATGTTATTTTATTAAACAAAATTGCTCGTAGTGTTTATAAGGAAGTAGAAATTTTATTTAGATACAATATAAAATATATTGTATTTTACCTAAGGGAATTAATTAGTTAGTGAAAAATAGAAAAGGTAATATGTTTAATCTAAAAAAGAAAATTAATTAGTTAATAGGATGGATTTTTTATTTGTAATTAAGTAAGGGTAAATAAGTAAAATCAACAGGTACCGTATCGACCAACCAAACTTTTAATGTTTCGGCTTTTATAAAAAAGAAAATTAATTAGTTAATAGGATGGATTTAATTTGTAATTAAGTAAGGGTAAATAAGTAAAATCAGCAGGTACCGTACCGACCAACCAAACTTTTAAAGTTTCGGCTTTTATATAATAGTATAGATATTTGTATATATATATATGGGCATGGAGTTTCTAAAGCACACAATAGAGAAGTTCTCTATTAGTGCACCTTAAATCTTGTATTTTATTATTATTTTTGATAATCCAACCGTACGGATGAAAAGTTTATGTCAAAATAACATTGTATACAAATTTTTATTATATTTGAAATAGTGGAGCATCATTTTTATAATAATACTATTTTCTATATATATTCAATGACACAGATTTATCATAATCTTAATGCTATAAATTTATAGTTCCAAATAATTAAATTACACGAAAATTTGTACATTCACGTATTTTTGTATGAATTTAACATCCGTACGGTTGGATTGTTCAAATAATAATTAATTTATCATATTTTAAGCCGCACTAATAGAGAACTTCTCTATTGTGTGCTTTAGATACTCTTTTCCCTATATATATATATATATATATATATATTATTTATAATATAGTATAATATTATAAATTTTAATTTTAATAATTTGTTGGAAGGATTCGAACTTTACATCTTTGTATATAACAATTTTAATATTAAATATAAATTAATATGTTGTTGGTGGGAATCGAACCTTAGAACTCTGTTAATAACAACTTTTAGTATTGTTGTGTGATAACAAAAAATAAGGAGTTAACAAACTACAAAATATACCCATTTTACTTATTATAATATAGTATAGATAACAAAATATATATGCATGAATATAATTGAATGATTTTTGATAATGTTATATTTGACTTATTTTTGTCAAATGTAAAATAAATGAAAAGGAATAAAATACATTATTTATGCATTTGAGAGTTACAAATATTGTTTATGTGGATAATATATATGTAAGTTCAATTGGGGGTTACAAACATCAATTGTGAGAGTTACAAAGTTAATGTATATAGGATTTACAATATGTATTTATGTATGAATAAATATATGTATTGAATGCTTGGGCAGTTACATTTGAGGGGTGGAGGGTGTGTTTGTTTAGCCCATATATAATGGTTTTAACCAATGAAAAGGCAATGGTTTTTTGCTTGCTCCAAACACTACCCGGAACCCTCAAATATATACACTTTTACACATATTATTTTCTTTAGATTTAGATATATGTTTATACTAAAATACCTCAGATAGTTCACTTATATTTTTCTGTTCACACATTGGACATAAAATTATGTGTAAAAACCTTTTACGTTTCTTCGCAAAACAAATCGATAATGATCAAATAAGAATTGATAACACGATTATCAATTACTTAAACAGATCAATCCTAACCAATCATGTTGTTCAAAACATAGCCCTTTAGAGGATTATAACAATTATAAATAATAAATATTATATTTAATAGGCCTTTCCTAGTAGGTTTAGAATTTGCTGTATAAAAGTTAAGTTTATATAATAAATTGTCGTTCATGAGAGTCAAACCTTTGACTTATGGTGGTACTCTTTTATTATCCCTCTTACTCTTATTATATAAAAGGATATAAATTGTGCCATTTTATTAAACAAAATTGCTCATAGTGTCTATAAGAAAGGAGAAATTTTAGTTATATCATTTATTATAATACCTGAGTCTATCCAGCTATACAGTTATATGCAGTTAACCAATCAGAAAACTATGAATTATTTTAGGACCAATCAGAGATCATTCCTGAATTTTAGACCAATCATATTATATTAAAAGTTTTCCATATTTACCATTCTTATTCTATTATACTAACCACGGTTAGTTAACAATTCTAATTTAAATATAGTAATGACTTTATTTAACATATCCATATATTACATATTTTTTTTAATATGAAAAATATTTATAATAAATTAATATATTAAATTAAAATCAATTAGAATTATACAAATATATAATATTAAGCGATTTTCGCAAGATGAATTTTCCACTCTTTCGATTTACAATATTACGAATTAATTTTCATAAAAATATATAAGAACTAATTAGAATTTATCACTAAAATTAAATTAATTATAAAAAGCAATCACAATAATATTATTATATACTAGCACATCTGTTCTTTGCACCACTCTCTACGTATAGAACTATTTTCCAAAATTGTGTATTTATTAATTGTTTTTAACACAAATGTACTATTTTAATGCATTGGTCTATTTTATTTATATTATAAAATATAATATTTTAATATCTCAAACACTCCATCTACAATCGTAAGGTGCAAAAAAAATTGAATAAATCCACTCTTATTCAATTAAATATTTTAAAATTTTAAAATATTTACTACACTATTCCAAGTACACCTTCAAAATTTAAGTAATATAAACTTTTAAATTAATCAATTATAAAAAAATTAAATTCAACCAATTAAAATATTAAAAAATGAATTTTAAACCAATTATCATTAACATTTTACTTATCAGTATTTTTTGGTTATGCAAGAATTAATGGGACAAATAAATTGACTTGACGATATATTTGAATTATTCAAGATACTAAATAGACTCTCAAATAGTATTGGACATTATTTGGTGTATAAATTATCAATCCAAAAAATAAAATTCATTACAGAGTTAATAAAGATATTGTTAGGGAATGTTTTCATAGCAAGTTGGTCAACTCAGTGCAAAAATTCTAATTAGTCACTTTTTTTTATATTTCATAGCAAATTGGTCAACTAAGCGCAAAACTTCTAATAAACCAATTTTTTTATAGATAATTAATTTATCAACAAAAGGGCATATGTCATCTACACAAATAATCATTATTTGCAAAATAATTTCTTCTAAGTTACTATTTTTTATAGGTAAATAATTTATCAATAAAATGTCATACATCTGTAAAAATAATCAAGATTGGACAAACACATATTAAAACAGATCATATCAAGATAACAAGGTTTCCTTAATCCAAACTACAATCGCTGATCAGATCTTAAATTGTAGTACATCACTCGCTTATATCACAGAAATATATAGTCTTTTGGGCAAAATAATCCAACAATTTATTCTAATTCTAATCGTGAGGCAAATACATATGCGATTTGTGAGAACGTATTCGATCAACTTACCATAACTGCGATTCTATATTATACAAATCAATGAACCAAACCCTAAAAAAAAAATCGATGAACCATTATAATAAAATCCTGTAGATCTAAGATCTTTGATGCCAAAATAAAGAAACCTCCTCCCAAAAGAGAAAGAACAAAATCCAATATAAGGATAGACAAAATCCACTAAATTTTGTAATATCCAAATCCACATCCAAATATTTTTGGGTTTTAAAAATAAATCCAAATTCAAAATTTAATATCCAAAACTAAATTCGTCGGATTATCGATTAGATTTGGATTTTTGGGTATCCAAAATTAGTAATAATGTAGTCAAATTAAAATAATTGCTAAACGCAAACAATATTAATTATATTTATACAAAAATTAAAATGATTAACTTTAGTAAAATATAACATATTATACAAATTAACATATTATGTAAAATTTTAAAATATGTTAAAAAATAATTCTTTTTATACACAGAAGTGAAAAATTTATGTAAATTAAAGAAAATTACATCTTAAATATATCAATAAAATTAGACATTGAGAAATAGAAATTCTAATTACTAAATTAGTATTTACTATTTCTAATGAAATATTTGAATAAAAATAAATAAAATAATATGTCTTACATCTAAAATACAACATAAAATAATTTCATATTATAATATTATATTATTTGTGTATCGGGTTTCGATAGTGGATCGGGTTTCAGATTTCGGATAGGATATCAGTTCGGTACAACTTAAATCCAAATGCAAATCGAAACTATTTCGGGTTTAAAATTTATATCAAAATCTGAATCCAAAAATTCAGGTTCGGTAAATCTAAAATTTTGCGTTCGGATCGGGTACCGTCAGATCAAATTAATTTTCCTTCCTTATTTATAGATAAAAGAAAACTATTTTTTTTTGCCAAAAAATAAAGCTTTCATTCAACTTTCAAATCGTTTAACAATACATGAATCAAATCAGAGTGGACATTTTCCCCTCCCCAAATACGATCAACTATTGAACTACTGTGTCTCGCCATGAAGTTTAATATACCATATTCTGATACAAAAGAATAAAAAATTCAACATACAAACTCCCAAACTGAATATATACATTTTAAGTTGTCATTAAAAATAAGCTGTTGGCAATCACCATAAACTCTAACAGTCATATCTTACTCAAAGAATGTGATATATTGGATTTGTTTGGTTAATTGATAATGTTTATTTTTTTTTATAGTAAATCAATTCACTAATAAAAGAACATAAAATTTGTAAAAATGATATTGAACAAACACACTGGAAACTAGATTAGATGAAAGTTTTCCTTTATCTTAATTACGTTCGTTTAATGGATATTGCACAGTAGTGATCCATTATCATATCGCTGAAACATGCAATCTTTTTTTGAGAGACAATCTAATGATTTATAACGGTCGTTAGAAATAAGTGTTTATGAATTTTTAATATCTATTCGAAAAATTGATCGCGACCCATGCAAATATTTTAAATATTAATATAATAAAAACTATAGAAACCCATTGTACTGCACATTTAAATATACCAGATTTTAAAAATAACAAAACTTAAAATATAGATAAAAAAACATATGAACTTGGTTGAAAGATTCTAAAAAATGAGAGAAATCAAATGAAAAATAAAATTAAGAAAAAAATAATAAAGACGGACGTAGCACGGGCAGAACGCTAACCAATCAAAATATGACAACTCACTTTTGGGATTTTTTTTTTGGAAATTTTTTTGGTACCGTTAGAATTTCTCTCAAAAATTGTTCATTTCCTATTTTATTTGCATTTATAGAATGAAAAGTATGTATTTAATTTATTTTTCTAATAATAATAATAACTGTGTTTTTATTGTTCTCTACGCCTGATCCTCTAAACATGATTATATTGAGCCAAACTTTCTGTAAAAATAGCATAAAATGTCGTTAAATTACTTGGGGGAAAAAATAAAAGGAAATAAGAAAATTGAATTATATCCCAGGTAAATTTTATCATACATCAAATAAATGTGTTTTGATATTAATCTTTTTTTTATATACACAATTTTTCAAAATCTTTTAACACGCGTCCATACAATTACACATAATTTGAGAAAATTTACTTGAGATGCTTATCGGGTTCGTTACTCTCGAAGCAAAATATAATTAAATAATTTATTTTTTGATACACTATATATTTTTGTAACTATTTTGAAATTTTAAAATTGCGCTTTCGGTGCGTAGCACGGGTAAAATACTAGTACAATATAAAAAGATATTGTGTTTTACCTGAAAAGTGAAATTAATTAGTAAGTGAAAAATAGAAAAGGTAATATGTTTAAGCTAAAAAAGGAAATTAATTAGTTATTATCTATGAAATATGGAAAAGATGATATATTTTAGCTGAAAAAGGTAATCGATAACTATTAGTATTATAATATAATTATTTATTTTATTAAATAGAACCACACGTGATATAATTGGAAAAAGAGATATTTTAGTTATAGAATAGAGAAAAGGTAACATGATTTGGTTGAAAAAGATAATTGATTAGTTAATAGTAATTATAATATAATTGTGCTATTTTATTAAACAAAATTGCTCATATTGTCTATAAGAAATGAGAAATTTTAGTTAGATACAGTATAAAAGATATGGTATTTTAGGTGTTTATAAAATGTAAGATATCATCAATTAAAAGTAACATTTTTTAATTAAAAAGGCAATCAGCTAATTATCACTCATTATATTATTTCATTATTTATTTTAATAATTTGGATGACAGTGCCAAAATATGATGTGACATTTTCGGGTATATATTAATGATTATAAAATTAGTTTTAAATCAAAAAGTTAACGTGTTTTAATTTGAAAGGAAATATTAATGATTGGAAGATATGACGATTGGTGTTTTTAGGTTTTTATAAAAGGTAATAGCTTCAACTAAAAGTAAAAGTGAAAAAGTCAATCGACTTATTACCATTAATTATATCATAGATATAATTTATATTTTTCTTTATAAAGAAGGGTAAATAAGTAAATTCATGACGTACCAGTACCAAAACTTTTAATGTTTCGGTTTTTATATAATAGTATAGATTTTTGGGTATATATTAGTTATTGCAACATTATGTTTTAAATTAAAAATTAACGTGTTTTAATTAAAAAAAAAAATATTATTGATTGGAAGATATGATATTTTAGGTGTTTATAAAAAGTAAGATATCATCAATTAAAAGTAAACATTTTTTAATTAAAAAGGCAATCAGCTAATTATCATTCATTATATTATTTCATTATTTATTTTAATAATTTGGATGACTGTGCCAAAATATGATGTGATATTTTCGGGTATATATTAATGATTGTAAAATTAGTTTTAAATCAAAAAGTTAACGTGTTTTAATTTGAAATGAAATATTAATGAGTGGAAGATATGACGATTGGTGTTTTTAGGTCTTTATAAAAGGTAATAGCTTCAACTAAAAAGGCAATCGACTTATTATCATTAATTATATCATAGATATTATATATATATTTTTTATAATGAAGGGTAAATAAGTAATTTCACGATGTACCAAAAAACAGGTACCAAAACTTTTAATGTTTCGATTTTTATATAATAGTACTAGCTTAAAACCGTGCGATGCACGAATTTCTTTTAATATTATATGATTTATTTTATTAATTTGAATTACTTTTTTTAAAAAATGAATTTTGGAGACTTAAATTTTTAAATGAGATGATTTGATAATAATTATGTAAATGTTATCAGTGATATTTTTAGGAAAAAATAGGGATTTTAGTTAGAAAATATTGAAAAGATGATAAATTTTAGTTGAAAAAGTTAATTAGTTAATTATAAATAATTATAAAATTATTATTTAATTTTATTAAATAGAATGTCGTGATTTAATTGGAAAAAGAGAGGTCTTAACTATAAAAAATTAAAAAGGAAATATGTTTTAGGTGAAAAAGATAGTTGATTAGTTTATAGTAATTATAATTCAGTTATGTTATTTAATAAATAAAATTGCTCGTAATATTTTAAGAAAAAGAAAATTAATGTTGCCCCTGATATTTTTAGAAAACGAGGTTTTTAGTTAGAAAATATGGTACATTTTAGCTAAAAAACTTAATCGGTTAATTATTAATATTTTAATATTGTTATTTTATTTTATTAAATAAAACCGTTAGTGATTAATTGAAAAAAAAAAAGATTTTAGTTAGATAAAATAGAAAAGGTAATGTGAAAATTAAAAAGATGAAAGGTTTTTGGTGAAAAAAGTAATTGATTATTTTATAGTAATTATAGTTTAATTTATATTATTTTACTAAATTAAATTGCTCGTAGTGTCTTTAGGTAGTGAGAAATTAATGTTGCCCGTGATATTTCTAGAAAAAAGGAATTTTATTTATGAAATATGGAAAAGATGATACGTTTTAGCTGAAAATGATAATCAATAATTATTAGTATTATAATATTATTATTTATTTTATTAAATAGAACCACCCGCGATATAACTGAAAAAGGAGATATTTTAGTTACATAATAGAGAAAAGGTAACATATTTTGGCTGAAAAAGGTAATTAATTAGTTAATAGTAAGTATTTTATTTTATTAAACAAAATTGCTCGTAATGTTCATAAGAAAGGACAAATTTTAGTTAGATACAGTATAAAAGATATAGTGTTTTACCTGAAAAGGGAAATTAATTATAGTAATTATAATTTAATTTATGTTATTTTACTAAATTAAATTGTTTGTAGTGTCTTTAGATAGTGAGAAATTAAAAGGAGAAATTTTAGTTAGATACAATATAAAAGATATAGTGTTTTACCTGAAAAGGGAAATTAATTATAGTAATTATAATTTAATTGATGTTATTTTAATAAATTAAATTGTTCGTAGTGTCTTTAGATAGTGAGAAATTAATGTTGCCCATTATATTTCTAGAAAAGAGAAATTTTATTTATGAAATATGAAAAAGATGATACGTTTTAGCTGAAAAAGATAATCAGTAATTATTAATATTATAAAATCATTATTTGTTTTATTAAATAGAACCACACGTGATATAATAGAAAAAAGAAATATTTTAGTTACAGAATTGAGAAAAAGTAACATAATTTGGCTGAAAAAGGTAATTGATAATTATAATATAATTGTGCTATTTTATTAAACAAAATTGCTCATAGTGTCTATAAGAAAGGAGAAATTTTAGTTAGATACAATATAAAAGATATTGTGTTTTACCTGAAAAGTGAAATTAATTAGTTAGTGAAAAACAGAAAAGGTAATATGTTTAAGCGAAAAAAGGAAATTAATTAGTTAATAGAATGATTTTTTATTTGTAATTAAGTAAGGGTAAATAAATAAAATCAACAGGTACCGACCAACTAAACTTTTAATGTTTCGGCTTTTATATAATAGTATATATATATATATATATATATATATATATATAACTAAAATTTTAAATTTTATAAAAAATGGGTATAGGCTAGGATTCTTTATTTGTAGTCTACATATTCTTTATTTATAGTTCAAATTTCCTCATTATAATTTTTTTTACTAAAAAAAATAGAAGAAACGGAGAAATTTATCCTAAAAAAACTTAAAAAATTTACCTTTATACATTTGATTGTAAACTAATACTTTTTTTTTTTTACAAATAAATAATTTAAGAAGAATAAAAAAGTGCATGTTCTTGCACCAGACCAGTCCAATCCTAATCGGCCCAAAATACAAAGACCCAACTACTAATGATAAGGCTAATTCTTTCTGTCAAACAATAATATAACAACGATCTCAAATAGGCGCGTAATTTAACTAACTAACCGCGTTAATTCGTGACCGCCTCTGACACATTATATAGCAGCGATCATCAATCAGTCCCGACTCACTCTGCTTAATCTTAACGCGCTCGCTCCTCTTCTTAATCTCCTTAATTGTTCGCTCCTCTTCTTAATCTCCTTAATTGCTTTTATTTCGTCAATTGATTTTATTTCATCCGCTCTGTACTAATACTTGTTTTGCAGGATTTTTAATATTGTTCTATTGTGCTTGATTTTGTTTTTGTAATTTGTGTCTATTACTTGTTATCTTAATCTCCTTAATTGTTTTTATTTCGTCAATTGATTTTATTTCATCTGCTCTGTACTAATACTTGTTTTGCAGGATTTTTAATATTGTTCTATTGTGTTTGATTTTGTTTTTGTAATTTGTGTCTATTACTTGTTATCTTAATCTCCTTAATTGTTTTTATTTCGTCAATTGATTTTATTTCATCTGCTCTGTACTAATACTTGTTTTGCAGGATTTTTAATATTGTTGTTTTGTGTTTGATTTTGTTTTTGTAATTTGTGTGTATTACTTGTTGTTGCTAACATTATGGATGCAGGATCAGTGAATTACTCTTCTTCTAACAAGGCTCATTCTAGATGCCCTCTTCAACAACAGTTTCTTCAACGTCGAAATTCTCGAGAAAATTTGGATAGGTTTATACCAAATAGATCTGCAATGGATTTCGATTATGCGCAATATATGTTGATGGAGGCAAGGAAAGGTAAGAAGGAGAATCCAGCTGTGAGTTCACCGTCTAGCGAAGCTTATCAGAAGCTGCTAGCAGAGACCTTCAACATGAACCGGACCAGGATTTTAGCTTTCAAAAACAAGCCACCAACGCCTATGGAGACTGTTTTAAGTGACTGCTTCACAGCATTGGCTCACCAACCTAAACCCAAGGCTCGTCGCTATATTCCAAAGACATCGGAGAGGACATTAGATGCCCCGGACCTTGTAGATGATTACTACTTGAATTTATTAGATTGGGGCAGTAGCAATGTTCTCGCCATTGCTCTTGCAAACACAGTGTACCTGTGGGATGCTTCTAATGGTGCTACCTCTCAACTAGTTACACTTGACGAGGAGCTTGGTCCGGTGACAAGTGTCAAATGGGCTCCAGATGGGCGACGCATTGCTGTTGGTATGAACAACTCTGGAGTTCAGCTTTGGGATTCAACTGCCAATCGACAGCTAAGGACATTGAGAGGTTGCCACAGTTCCCGAGTTGGAGCACTGGATTGGAACAACCAAATTCTAACAACTGGAGGAATGGATGGGCAAATTGTTAACAATGATGTGAGAGTTAGGGATCATATTGTTGAGACCTACAGAGGACACCATCAAGAGGTGTGTGGGCTAAGATGGTCACCCTCTGGCCAGCAGTTAGCCAGCGGAGGAAGTGATAATCTCCTCCACATATGGGATAGATCCACTGCTTCTTCAAGTTCTCCAACACAGTGGCTTCACAGGCTCGAAGATCATACAGCTGCCGTTAAAGCTCTAGCTTGGTGTCCATTTCAGGCGAATCTGCTTGCATCCGGAGGTGGTGAGGTTGATAGTTGCATCAAATTTTGGAATACCCACACTGGTGCTTGCTTAAATTCGGTTGACACAGGCTCACAGGTCTGTTCACTTCTGTGGAATAAGAATGAGCGTGAACTGCTTAGTTCTCATGGTTTTACCCAGAATCAGCTTACTCTTTGGAAGTACCCAGCAATGGTCAAGATTGCTGAACTTACTGGCCATACATCCAGGGTACTCTTCATGTCTCAGAGCCCAGATGGATGTACTGTTGCTTCTGCAGCAGGAGATGAAAAGCTCAAGTTTTGGAATGTTTTTGGAACTCCAGAAGTAGCAAAACCAGCACCTAAAGCAGCCCCAAAGCCATTTTCTCACTTGAATCGCATCCGGTGATGTGAATGCATCAGCTGTGAAGACATGTCAGTTTTTGTTTTTCTTTTGCATAGAGAATAGTGAGCTTTGTTTATAATCAAACACTTGTATAGTTGACAAAAAGAGAATGTAGGTGTACACCCATTGTGACGATGACTCAAATAAAAATATAATTTCTTTTTATGATGAGTGCTTTTGTTTTTCGTGCACTGAATAAAATTAACATACATCGATAGCTTGGCTTGTATAGTTGACAAAAAGAGAATGTAGGCGTACACCCATTGTGACGATGACTCAAATAAAAATCTAATTTCCTTTTATGATGAGTAAAAGCTTTTGTTTTGTCAACTATAATTTCCTTTTATGATGAGTGCTTTTGTTTTTAGTGCACTGAATAAAATTAACAGACATCGATAGCTTGGCTTGTATAGTTGACAAAAAGAGAATGTAGGCGTACACCCATTGTGACGATAACTCAAATAAAAATCTAATTTCCTTTTATGATGAGTAAAAGCTTTTGTTTTTCGTGCACTGAATGAAATTAACAGACATCGATAGCTTGGCTTGTACCAGAATGTAATTGATACAAACTCTCTGGTTTCTTTCCACACGAAGTTTACCAGAAAATATATTGGCTATTACAGGGATGGTTATACAAGCCAGTGAACTGGCAAACAATCTAGAAGAAGAGGTCCAGAAATTAAGCAAAATGAGATGGTCTTGTACAATTGCCATCAACTCTCTAATAAATTAAATCGTCCTACGAAAAGAAAATAAAAGGCGGAATGAATATTATGCATCATATAACATACGATTGAAGTACAAACTCAACTGAAAACTTCTGGAAATGAGCAAAAACTTTTGTCTACAATTAAAGGCCCCATAGAGTAAAAAGGTATAAAAAGATTTGTGTTCTTCTCGAAATGAGCAAATCCGTTTTTCTATAATTAAAAGCCCCATAGAGTAAAAAGGCATTAAAAGATTTGCTGATTGTGTACATGTCCTCAGGAACAAATACCTGACCTTCGTTGAGGGAGCTGAGCTTGGTCACATGAGGAGCAGCAGGTCGAGCCCAAGAACTATCTTCATAATTTGGCACACCAGAGCTTCATACATCGTGACCTGATCTTCAAATATTCTTCTTGGGGATGACTTTAGAGCAAAAGTTTCTGATTTTTGATTAGTGAAACTGGCCCCTGATCGAGAGAGATCTGTTGCAACTAGGCTTGCTGGGACATTTGGATACCTTGCACCAGAATATGCTGGTAAGAAAATCTACTATACTTCCCTTTGTCTATATCATTTTGTTTATAAATTCAGTTCTGTTAATAGAGCAAAAATACATTTCTTTTTCCCTACTTTGCGGCTAAGTTTGCTTTGTGTGTGTGTATACGTGTGTAGTAATGCTTTTGAGCCCTTACAAAAACTATTTTGTAATCAATAACACATGAAAGTTTCATACACGCCTAGCACATTATCTGCACGGCCCGTGCCTATATTGTATAATTTATCATCAAATGGATGACATCTTCTTCTATATTACTGGTTTATGTCAAGGGTTTCTTAGATCTGCTCAATGCATAGTCATCATGGTATGTAGGCAATTATACAGTCCTCGTTGAAACTACTATTATTTCTCCTTAATAGAGACAATGCAGTAGAATTTCTTATGCCTATCTGATATTTACTTATTTATAATGTAACTTATAGTGACAGGAAAGATCACAACTAAAGCTGATGTCTTCAGTTTTGGAGTTGTGTTAATGGAACTTTTGACTGGATTAATGGCACTTGATGAACAACGTACCGAAGAAAGCAGGTATCTCGCTGAGTGGTTTTTGCAGATAAAACAGGACAAGAAGAAGCTAAGTGATGCCATTGATCCCACTATTGATGCAAAGGAAGAAGATTTTGAAAGTATTTCCGTTGTAGCTGACCTGGCTGGACATTGTGTTAGTATTGGTGCCCTAGAGGCAATGTATACATTATATTTATGTTTGAGTGATATTATATATTCGATATATATATGTTTATTATTGACTTTATTTACTGCGAAATAAATAAAGTATTATAAATGTCCTTAGAACCTTGATACAAATTATATAGTTGCAAGTATGTGACTTGAACATGAGATTATATAATAATTGTATCATATTCTTAAATGTCCCTAGCCGAGTATTATTATTACTTAGGACAATAATAATACACTGAGGCTAGTATGATAATTGACTGATGACCACATCTCATTGATCATAAGTATGAAGATACTAAAAGCAATGCATAGGTAACTGTACGAGTACAGGGTACTGGACAGACCCACAATGAGATACATCATGGTAAATAATAAATGTGTCATATGTATTCTCACAGTGATATTGATGTAATGATCCTTAGACCTGAAGTCGTTATAATTCTACATGAGAATTAATATATTTTGAATTCGTCAAAAGTTATCTTTAGCCGGATAATGATAAAGGTGAATATCGGATATATTATGAATCATGTGAGAAATATGAACGATCTAAATGGGATTTAAATCTCCTGATAAAGGAGTGATATTATCGGCCTCTTGTTTGAGTGAGACTATGAAATGCATGGCCATGCTCAAATGTTGATTTGATTAAATAGTCTACTCATCGATCAAGAAAATGATGATTAAATTATGAAGAGGATGACACATTACATGCCTCGAGTTTAATCTATAATATCATGATTTAAAGGGATTATATTACATGCAACATTAGTCATAAAAGGTTGATTGAATCGTTGATTTAATTATTGTTTTATTGGGTAGCAATAATGTGTTACTAGACGCCGCTTATTGTTTACAATTTTATTAGAGAATAAAATTGTTGCCAATTAAATAATAACCTACAGGGTCACACACAAAGAATGTTTAAAAGGGATATTAATTTATTTCATGAATTTAAATTAATAATAATTTAAATTATGATTTTTAAATTAATAATAAATAATAATTCGAATTTTATAAAATTAATTAAGTGAGACTTGATTAGTTAAAGATAAAATTTGAAGATGTATTTTCTTGACTTATTTGATTAATTAAGTATGACTTAATTAATTTATTTAAATAAATAAGATTTGTTTAAATAAAAATGGCCTAATTGTTTAAGGCCTCATTTTGCTTTATTTCTCTTTATAAGCCAAGAGTTGGCAAGTCATTTGGGAACAACACAACTGAAATCTCAGTTCATAAACACAAGGGAGAAATCAAGCACAAGTCAAGAACACATCCGTTTTATTTATTTTGGCTAGTACCAAATTCCGTGGCGAAATCGTTCGACGAATCAAGCAAGCATTCAAGTATGGATACCGGTGGAGGAGTTGCAGGTTTAGCTCTCAAGATCAACACTTTAGCTCTCAAGATCAACAAGCTAGGATCTCCATTTGACATCCATTGGAAAGCTTTAACAAGGTACAATCTTGTTCTTGAGAATTTTTATACCATGATCATCATTTTATACATGGATCCGGGCTTTGGAATTCGTTTTTTAATTGTTATTTACGTCATTTCCGTTGCGTTATTATGCCCGAATTCCAACAATGGTATCAGAGCTACATGTATAAAAGGATGATTTGGTGTTGTGTTCTTGAAAATGAATCATACATGAATTTATGAATTATGCCATGCTTCATTTTAACATACAAAAGATTATTTATAAATTGTTATAATTGTTTGTATGATGTTATAAATTGTTAGAACATGTTTTGGATGATATACTATATGTTATATATGTTAAACATATCATTAGGATACATTTAGAACTGATCAAAACTGTTCAGTAAACAATCTGCAAGTTTCTAGGACAATCTGCAAGTTTCTGGGAAAAATGTTATGTACAGGTGTTACGCATCCTCATGTTGCGTATCGGAAGAAACATACAGGTGATGCGCATTACACGAATGCGTATTAACAGGATCATAGAGCAGTTGCGCAGTATGGTAATGCGCGTCGTAGTAATACAGTACGCGTTGCGCATGACAGGCATGCGCATCAGCGTGTGTGTGTGTGTTACAGATCTCAGTGGACATGTTGTATTGCTGTTGCTTTATGTCTTTTACTTTTAGCTTTTAATCATTCCAAATGTTTTAATGATTAAAATCTCTTTTAGCTTTTAATCATTATATTCCTAATGCTTTTAATGATTAAAGTTTTAATAATTGAATATTTAAATTATGAATTTATATATTATTATTAATTCAAAATTTTATTAATTAATTTAATTTCGAATTTTCTAATATATTTAAATTACGAATTTGAATATAATTATTATTAATTCGAATTTATTTTAATTAATGCTTTTAATAATTGAATATTTAAATTTCGAATTTAATATTATTATTAAATGTGATTTTGATTAATTTTAATTTTAAAATTCGATTTTAATTATTAAAATTGATTTTTTAATTCCTTTTTAAATAATTAGGTATTTATATTAAGAAGTTAAATATTAATCGATGTGATCATGATTAATGTGATGTCTATAATTGTTATATGAGCATGGTGCATTGGTTATGGCCTAAAGACCCGTAGAATAAATGTTGTAATTTAATTTATGGTCTGTAATAATTAAATACGACTTACATGTCGTTATTCTTGTAATTATTATATCTCGAATGCAACTCGAGTTCTTTTGTAATGTATTTCAAAACGAGCTTGGAGGCAATCAATGGAGGCTTAGGAAGCAATGAAGAATTATGTAATAATTAGTTATTATAACCATAGATTGACCTTGATCTTTTCATTAGCTCGAAAAGATCGCATAGGATCGGGCCATAACCATCGCACGTTTTATTTTGCGTAACTGCACTTTACATATGATGCATGGATATATTAGATATATGTATGGATGCATGGATGTATGGAAATTTTAGAATGTATGTATTAGATACGACACATATGCCATGTTTAAACAAGATAAAATCTGTAACGATTTAAGATTTAAACAAACGATCAAGATCGTTAAATTTTGAAAAATCCCTTAAGAAATATTAAGTTAAACAGATGCTTTCCAACAAATAACACTCATTAAATCCTAGATCATTAAGGAGTGGATTTGCCAAAGTAAGGGCTTCTCTTTTATCGTGGTGAGATGTGATTAAGTAAACAAGCTTACTTGAATTGTTATTGTTGGGTCCAACTTAAATAAGTCGTCATAATAGGATTATGAACTTATAAGCATAGAGTTTAGTGAAATCTATTAGATAGATCGGAGCAATATGTTGTTTACTAAGCTATCCAAGAGTTATATGCGATATAATTGACATAACGGTCTACCTAAATAATCATATTTAAGAGGAAAGCCAAAGCTGACTTAAAATATGATGAAATATGGATCTTGGCTCACTAAGAAAGGTTTTATGGGAACCATTTTCCGAATTGATAGTAAGGGCTATTAATTTGATAAAAATAGTGGGAGGTATATTACGAATATGCTATAAATCAACTTGAACATAAT
Source organism: Saposhnikovia divaricata (assembly GCA_036435485.1). Classification (NCBI taxonomy): domain Eukaryota; kingdom Viridiplantae; phylum Streptophyta; class Magnoliopsida; order Apiales; family Apiaceae; genus Saposhnikovia; species Saposhnikovia divaricata. Next base: position 55,144,752 of record CM071597.1, on the reverse strand, counting down.
TAGTTTTACGAAACATGCAAACTAACTCATTTTATGCGCTTTTACAAAATTATAGATAATAAATGGCAAACAACACAAACCACTTTTCGATACGATCAGTCCTAGAAAAGGAAAAGCTGACAGGGACAAACTTCCTAGATTAGTTTAGGAACATGAGGATTGTCCTCAGGCAGGAGCGAAAGCTGTATGCCATTGAAGTTCCTCACCCAAATCCTCTTCCTGCTGGAGCCACACGTGCCGAGCATAATGCTTATCAGAAGCATTTGGATGACTCAACTGATGTGTCATGCCTTATGCTTGCATGCATGGCTCCTGAGATTCAAAAGCAACATGAGTTGATGAATGCTTATGAAATAATTGAGCACCTCAAAAGCATGTTTGAGGGACAAGCTCGTCAGGAGAGATATGATATATGCAAGGCATTGTATGCTTGCAAACAGGGAGAGCGAGACCCGGTTGGACCACACGTTCTTAAGATGATTGGGTATATTGAGCAACTATATACCTTGGGCTTCCCGATTGGTCCGGAGGCTCAAATAGATCTGATCTTACAATCACTTAATAAGAACTTCTCTCAATTCGTTATGAATTACAACATGAATGAGATTGATAAGACACCCACTGAATTGTTGGGCATGTTAAGAACAGCCGAAACCAACATTCAGAAGGAATCTCCTACTCCCATGCTGATGGTGAACAAAGGAGGTGCCAAGGGGAAAAGAAAGTGGAAGGGCAATAAGAAGAGGAATGTGTCCAAATCTGCTGCCAATCCTAATTCTGCTCCCAAGAAGGCTACCAAGCCTAAAGGAGGTGTTGAAAAGGGTGATTGTCACCACTGTGGTAAACCGGGACACTGGAGGAGAAACTGTCATGCTTATTTGGAAGAGCTGAAGAAGAAGAAGGCTGCTGGGCAGACTTCTACTTCAGGTATTTATGTTATAGAGGTCAATTTGTCTACTTCTACATCTTGGGTATTGGATACTGGATGTGGTTCTCACATTTGTATAAATGTGCAGGAACTGCAAAGGAGTAGGACACTGGCTAAGGGAGAGGTGGACCTACGAGTTGGAAATGGAGCAAAGGTTGCTACTTTGGCTGTAGGGACTTACCATTTATCATTGCCCACTGGGCTTATATTAGAACTTGAAAACTGTTTGTATGTGCCTTCTATTTGTAGAAACATTATTTCTGTTTCTTGTTTGGACAAGAAAGGTTTTTCATTTACCTTTAAAGACAATGGTTGCTCTTTTGGTTTGAATGACATTACCTATGGTGTTGCACAGTTATTTAACGGTTTGTATGTTCTTAATTTAGATACTCCTATCTTGAATGTAAATAACAAACGACTTAAGACTAATGACTCAAATCAAACATACCTTTGGCACTGTCGTCTAGGCCATATAAACGAGAAACGCATTTCCAAGTTACATCAATATGGTTTCTTGGATCAGTTTGATTTTGAATCATATGATGAATGCGAGGCTTGTTTACTAGGCAAGATGACTAAAGCTCCTTTTACCGGACGGGGTAAGAGGGCCACCGTACGACTAGAACTAATACATAGCGATGTATGTGGTCCTATGAGATCGATGGCAAGGGGTGGCTATTTCTACTTCATTACGTTTACTGATGATTTCAGTAGATACGGATATGTATATCTTTTGAAGAACAAATCCGAAGCATTTGAAAAGTTCAAAGAGTATAAGGCAGAAGCAGAAAAGCAAACTGGCGAAAGCATAAAAACTCTAAGATCTGATCGAGGAGGTGAATACTTAATCCATGAGTTTAAGAACTATTTAAGGGGGTGTGGTATTGTATCACAACTAACTCCTCCTGGAACACCACAATGGAATGGGGTTTCTGAAAGGAGGAATCGTACCTTGTTGGACATAGTGCGATCAATGATGAGTCAAGCAGATCTTCCAATTAGTTTCTGGGGTTATGCCCTGGAAACGGCTACATATACACTAAACCGTGTTCCTACTAAAACGGTTCAACAAACTCCATATGAGATATGGACAGTGAAACGGCAAAGCATGTCCTTTATGAAAGTATGGGGATGTGAAGCATTTGTGAAACGCCTAACATCAGACAAGCTTGGACCGAAATCTGAAAAATGTAATTTTGTGGGATACCCAAAGGAAACAAAGGGTTATTCTTTCTATAGTCCCTCGGAGAACAAAGTAATTGTTGCTCGAACTGTTGTATTCTTAGAGAGAGAGCTAGTCTCTAGAAAAGACAGTGGGAGGAAAATAGATCTCGATGAAGATCGAGAACCACTTGATAACGTTGAACCAGAGGTGGAGCATGAGCAAGAAATACAAGATAACATTGCTCAAGAAACACAAGTTGTTCGCAGATCTAGTAGAATTCGCCATGAGTCAAAGAGAAATTATGGATGTCTCTTAACTCAAAATGACGATGTGATGCTCATAGACCAAGATGAGCCTCTCACCTACCAAGATGCTGTGAACTCACCAGACTCTGAGAGATGGCAAGAAGCCATGAATTCTGAGATGGATTCCATGTATGAAAACCAAGTATGGACTTTGGTTGATCCACCTGAAGGGGTAAAACCTATAGAGTGCAAATGGATTTTCAAGAAGAAAATCGACATGGAAGGTAAAGTACAGACCTATAAAGCTCGACTGGTTGCAAAAGGTTTCAAACAAATTCATGGTATTGACTACGATGAAACCTTTTCACCAGTAGCAACGATAAAATCCATCAGAATTTTGCTTGCAATAGCGGTTTACTATGATTACGAAATATGGCAGATGGATGTCAAAACAGCCTTCCTTAACGGAAGCCTTGAAGAGGATGTGTACATGACACAACCTGAAGGTTTTGGAAATCCAAAGGATGCTGGAAAGGTATGTAAGCTGCATAGATCCATTTATGGATTGAAGCAGGCCTCTCGGAGATGGAACATCCGGTTTGATGAAATAGTCAAAGGTTTTGGCTTTATTCAGAACGTGGATGAACCATGTGTTTACAAAAAGTTTAGTGGGAGCCATGTGGCATTCCTAGTATTATATGTCGATGATATATTATTAATAGGGAATGACATTCCTTCTCTACAGGCTGTAAAGACTTGGTTAGGACAAAGTTTTTCTATGAAAGACTTGGGCGAGGCTACCTATATATTAGGGATCAGGATCTATAGAGATAGATCAAGTAGATTAATCGGCTTAAGCCAGAGTACATATATTGACAAGATTTTGCATCGTTTTGGAATGCAAGATGCAAAAAGGGGATATGTCCCCATATCTCATGGGATAACGATCTCAAAAGAGAATGGTCCGAAATCATTGGATGATAAAGACCGCATGAGTAAGATACCATATGCTTCAGCAATTGGATCTATCATGTATGCAATGATATGTACTCGTCCGGATGTCTCGTATGCTTTGAGCATAACGAGTAGATACTAGTCTAATCCAGGTGAAGGTCACTGGACGGCGGTCAAGAATATTATTAAGTACTTGAAAAGGACTAAAGATTCATTCTTGGTGTATGGAGGAGATGAGAAGCTAACGGTAAAGGGTTACACGGATGCTAGTTTTCAGACTGATAGAGATGACTCTGTTTCTCAGTCTGGATTTGTGTTTTGCCTAAATGGAGGTGCTGTAAGCTGGAAAAGTTCGAAGCAAGAGACAGTAGCTGATTCTACAATGGAATCCGAGTATATTGCGGCATGTGAAGCAGCCAAGGAGGCTGTATGGATACGGAAGTTCATTACAGTACTTGGTGTAGTTCCATCGATCGCAGATCCCATAGATCTTTACTGTGATAATAATGGAGCTATAGCACAAGCCAAGGAGCCGAGAGCTCACAGCAGAACAAAGCATATACTTCGGAGATATCACCTTATTCGAGAGATAAATGATAGAGGAGATATTCACATATGTAAAGTGCATACTGATGATAATATTGCAGACCCGCTGACTAAGGCTCTGTCGCAGCAGAAGCATGAATGTCACACTAGTAGCATGGGTATTCGATACATGGGTGATTGGCTCTAGTGCAAGTGGGAGATTGTTAGTATTGGTGCCCTAGAGGCAATGTACACATTATATTTATGTTTGAGTGATATTATATATTCGATATATATATGTTTATTATTGGCTTTATTTACTGCGAAATAAATAAAGTATAATAAATGTCCTTAGAACCTTGATACAAATTATATAGTTGCAAGTATGTGACTTGAACATGAGATTATATAATGATTGTATCATATTCTTAAATGTCCCTAGCCGAGTATTATTATTACTTAGGACAATAATAATACACTGAGGCTAGTATGATAATTGACTGATGACCACATCTCATTGGTCATAAGTATGAAGATACTAAAAGCAATGCATAGGTAACTGTACGAGTACAGGGTACTGGACAGACCCACAATGAGATACATCATGGAAAATAATAAATGTGTCATATGTATTTTCACAGTGATAATGATGTAATGATCCTTAGACCTCAAGTCGTTATAATTCTACATGAGAATTAATATATTTTGAATTCGTCAAAAGTTATCTTTAGCCGGATAATGATAAAGGTGAATATCGGATATATTATGAATCATGTGAGAAATATGAACGATCTAGATGGGATTTAAATCTCCTGATAAAGGAGTGATATTATCGGCCTCTTGTTTGAGTGAGACTATGAAATGCATGGCCATGCTCAAATGTTGATTTGATTAAATAGTCTACTCATCGATCAAGAAAATGAAGATTAAATTATGAAGAGGATGACACATTACATGCCTCGAGTTTAATCTATAATATCATGATTTAAAGGGATTATATTACATGCAACATTAGTCATAAAAGGTTGATTGAATCGTTGATTTAATTATTGTTTTATTGGGTAGCAATAATGTGTTACTAGACGCCGCTTATTGTTTACAATTTTATTAGAGAATAAAATTGTTGCCAATTAAATAATAACCTACAGGGTCACACACAAAGAATGTTTAAAAGGGATATTAATTTATTTCATGAATTTAAATTAATAATAATTTAAATTATGATTTTTAAATTAATAATAAATAATAATTCGAATTTTATAAAATTAATTAAGTGAGACTTGATTAGTTAAAGATAAAATTTGAAGATGTATTTTCTTGACTTATTTGATTAATTAAGTATGACTTAATTAATTTATTTAAATAAATAAGATTTGTTTAAATAAAAATGGCCTAATTGTTTAAGGCCTCATTTTGCTTTATTTCTCTTTATAAGCCAAGAGTTGGCAAGTCATTTGGGAACAACACAACTGAAATCTCAGTTCATAAACACAAGGGAGAAATCAAGCACAAGTCAAGAACACATCCGTTTTATTTATTTTGGCTAGTACCAAATTCCGTGGCGAAATCGTTCGACGAATCAAGCAAGCATTCAAGTGTGGATACCGGTGGAGGAGTTGCAAGTTTAGCTCTCAAGATCAACACTTTAGCTCTCAAGATCAACAAGCTAGGATCTCCATTTGACATCCATTGGAAAGCTTTAACAAGGTACAATCTTGTTCTTGAGAATTTTTATACCATGATCATCATTTTATACATGGATCCGGGCTTTGAAATTCGTTTTTTTTAATTGTTATTTACGTCATTTCCGTTGCGTTATTATGCCCGAATTCCAACACATTGCACTGCGAGGGATCCAAATCATCGGCTTGATATGGGACATGCAGTTAATGTGCTGGGTCAATTGATTGAGAAGTGGAAGCCTTTTGATCATGAAACAGAGGACTATTCTGGCATAGATTACAATCTACCTCTCTCACAGATGTTGGAGGGGTGGAAGGAATCAGAAACTATCAGTTCCAAAAACTCTGATCTACAGGATAGCACTGGAAGCATACCAAATAGGCCAGCTGGATTTGCAGATTCTTTTACTTCTTCCGATGCCCGATAGTGATAGTAAGAGTATTCTGAAAGAAATTTGTTTCTTGACTGCTTTTATTTATATATTCAGTCTTTCATACGAGGTTCAACGTTGGGTGCTGATACATGTACTTAGTTGTACACTCTACCTGCATTATAATGTTGTATGCAAAACATAGCAATCTTACCAGTGTCTTAGATCACAATGTGGTATGTGCATTATCTTAATGCACAAGGGTGTACAACCATAAATGTGCATATATCACCAGTCTTGTTTTTCATTCTTAAAAAAAAATTGTTTTCATCGAGACCTATCTCGTAGTCTGCCCGATAATATAAATATAAAAGATTGTAGAGTATGCATTTCTTTAGCCTGCAGGATACGATGATTTATTATTTTTGTTGTACTTTACCCATTTGAGTTATGTCTTCATTTCTGTAAATTGTTGAACAGTTTACATAGGGCTCGTTTATGTTTCCTTTGGAAAAGGTTCTTCTAATGCTAATGAAGTTGTTCCACTTCATAATACTAGTATATCTGTATACCTGTGTATACAACTTATTTAAACAACTGGTCATTACGAAGTGTGACAGTGATTTGTGGTACTGCGGTTGGTGATTTGTAGCTGGTTTGTAGAGCTTGTAAGTTGAATGGGTGTCTAGGAATACTACTCCGGTTGACAGGTACATGAGGAATGGTGACTTTGAGAAAATGATTTCGGGGTGTGATGAAATTGGTCAAATCATGCCTAAATGAAGTCTGGTTATTTGGAACTCCGTCATACAGTAGTTTGTTCTGCAGTCTGCACTTAATTGAAAATCCAGAGCAGGCACTTAAATATTTTCAATTAAATGCGGAAAGATGGATTTTAGCTAGATGGGGTGCTCTTCAATGGAGCTCTTAAATGGTTAACGTCGTCATCCCTTGTTTCCGTGTTTCAGTTGCGTAAATGGATAAATTTTTATTTCGGAGTGACCTCCATAGTTTTGGAGCAGCATGACATGGTTTTGGTTTATTTTGCTGGATAATTCTTGATGGATGGATGTGTCGTGGTGGTTAGAGAGTTCAGTGATTTCTCTGAAAAGTAGTACTCCCTCCGTCCTGTGGAGTTCTTATCAAATGACATTTGCACGGAGACCAATGTTTATTATATTTAAGGGGGTAAAGTGATGAAAAGTGGATAAAGTGGTGGGACATATCAATATTTAATAATAGAATTGAGAAAGTGGAGGAAAGTAGTGGGTGTAATAGTGTTTTATATTATTAAAAGTGTACTATTTTTAGTAAGTTTTGGAATGTAAAGAATTGGAAGGGACATCCCAAAAAGGAAAGTGTAAAGAAATGGATAGGACGGAGGTAGTAGCTTTTATGACGACTCTAAAATTTTGGTTGGTATGCGAACTAGAAATCGTGTCCAAATTGTTAGCCCGCGAGCAAATTTCTAACTCCACAATAATAATATAATAATAATATATTGTTCATCCGCGAGCAAATCCTAATTCCACAATAATATAATAATATGATATCGTTCGCTTTGGACTGAGTTCGTACGAATTTATTTTCGGACACATTCTAAAAGGCCTCATATTATTGGACTTGTTTTGACTGCTTATATTCAAGATATCTTGACAACGTGGGATTTGGATTGACATCCACTTAAAATTTCCCCTCAATCTAAGAACCACCAATCTTGTGACCCTTATAGCGCCGCTATTCATATGTGGCTCCTCATCTTGCAGGACACATTGCCCGAGCACCTCAACACTAGCCGTTTCAGGATCTCCATATAATAGTATAGATTTTTGGGTATATATTAGTTATTGTAACTGCTCTATATAATAGTATAGATTTTTGGGTATATATTAGTTATTGCAACATTATGTTTTAAATTAAAAATTAATGTGTTTTAATTAGAAAAAAAAATATTATTGATTGGAAAATATGATATTTTAGGTGTTTATAAAAAGTAAGATATCATCAATTAAAAGTAAACATTTTTTAATTAAAAAGCCAATCAGCTAATTATCTTTCATTATATTATTTCATTATTTATTTTAATAATTCGGATGACCGTGCCGAAATATGATGTGATATTTTCGGGTATATATTAATAATTGTAAAATTAGTTTTAAATCAAAAAGTTAACGTGTTTTAATTTGAAATGAAATATTAATGATTGGAAGATATGACGATCGGTGTTTTTAGGTCTTTATAAAAGGTAATAGCTTCAACTAAAAAGGCAATCGACTTATTATCATTAATTATATCATAGATATTATATATATTTTTTTTATAATGAAGGGTAAATAAGTAATTTCACGATGTACCAAAAAACAGGCACCAAAACTTTTAATGTTTCGATTTTTATATAATAGTACTAGCTTAAAACCCGTGTGATGCACGGATTTCTTTTAATATTATATGATTTATTTTATTAATTTGAATTACATTTTTTAAAAAATGAATTTTGGAGACTTAAATTTTTAAATTAGATGATTTGATAATAATTATGTAAATGTTATCAGTGATATTTTTAGGAAAAAAGAGGGATTTTAGTTAGAAAATATTGAAAAGATGATAAATTTTAGTTGAAAAAGTTATCAGTTAATTATAAATAATTATAAAATTATTATTTAATTTTTTTAAATAGAATGTCATGAATTAATTGGAAAAAGAGAGGTTTTAGCTATAAAAAATTAAAAAGGAAATATGTTTTAGGTGAAAAAGGTAGTTGATTAGTTTATAGTAATTATAATTCAGTTATATTATTTAATAAATAAAATTGCTCGTAATATTTTAAGAAAAAGAAAATTAATGTTGCCCGTGATATTTTTAGAAAAAGAGGTTTCTAGTTTGAAAATATGGTACATTTTAGCTAAAAAAACTTAATCGGTTTATTATTAATATTTTAATATTGTTATTTTATTTTATTAAATAAAACCGTTAGTGATTAATTGAAAAAAAAGATTTTAGTTAGATAAAATAGAAAGGTAATGTGAAAATTAAAAAGATGACAGGTTTTTGGTGAAAAAGGTAATTGATTATTTTATAGTAATTATAGTTTAATTTATATTATTTTACTAAATTAAATTGCTCGTAGTGTCTTTAGATAGTGAGAAATTAATGTTGCCCGTGATATTTCTAGAAAAAAGGAATTTTATTTATGAAATATGGAAAATATGATACGTTTTATCTGAAAATGGTAATCAATAATTATTAGTATTATAATATTATTATTTATTTTAATAAATAGAACCACCCGCGATATAACTGAAAAAGGAGATATTTTAGTTACATAATAGAGAAAAGGTAACATATTTTGGCTGAAAAAGGTAATTAATTAGTTAATAGTAAGTATAATATAAGTATTTTATTTTATTAAACAAAATTGCTCGTAATGTTCATAAGAAAGGACAAAATTTTAGTTAGATACAGTATAAAAGATATAGTGTTTTACCTGAAAAGTGAAATTAATTATAGTAATTATAATTTAATTTATGTTATTTTACTAAATTAAATTGTTTGTAGTGTCTTTAGATAGTGAGAAATTAAAAGGAGAAATTTTAGTTAGATACAGTATAAAAGATATAGTGTTTTACCTGAAAAGGGAAATTAATTATAGTAATTATAATTTAATTGATGTTATTTTAATAAATTAAATTGTTCGTAGTGTCTTTAGATAGTGAGAAATTAATGTTACCCATTATATTTCTAGAAAAGAGAAATTTTATTTATGAAATATGAAAAAGATGATACGTTTTAGCTGAAAAAGATAATCAGTAATTATTAGTATTATAAAATCATTATTTGTTTTATTAAATAGAACCACAAGTGATATAATAGAAAAAAGAAATATTTTAGTTACAGAATTGAGAAAAGGTAACATAATTTGGCTGAAAAAGGTAATTGATAATTATAATATAATTGTGCTATTTTATTAAACAAAATTGCTCATAGTGTCTATAAGAAAGGAGAAATTTTAGTTAGATACAATATAAAAGATATTGTGTTTTACCTGAAAAGTGAAATTAATTAGTTAGTGAAAAACAGAAAAGGTAATATGTTTAAGCTAAAAAAGGAAATTAATTAGTTAATAGAATGATTTTTTATTTGTAATTAAGTAAGGGTAAATAAATAAAATCAACAGGTACCGACCAACTAAACTTTTAATGTTTCGGCTTTTATATAATAGTATATATATATATATATATATAACTAAAATTTTAAATTTTATAAAAAATCGGTATAGGCTAGGATTCTTTATTTGTAGTCTACATATTCTTTATTTATAGTTCAAATTTCCTCATTATAATTTTTTTTACTAAAAAAAATAGAAGAAACGGAGAAATTTATCCTAAAAAAACTTAAAAAATTTACCTTTATACATTTGATTGTAAACTAATACTTTTTTTTTTTTACAAATAAATAATTTAAGAAGAATAAAAAAGTGCATGTTCTTGCACCAGACCAGTCCAATCCTAATCGGCCCAAAATACAAAGACCCAACTACTAATGATAAGGCTAATTCTTTCTGTCAAACAATAATATAACAACGATCTCAAATAGGCGCGTAATTTAACTAACTAACCGCGTTAATTCGTGACCGCCTCTGACACATTATATAGCAGCGATCATCAATCAGTCCCGACTCACTCTGCTTAATCTTAACGCGCTCGCTCCTCTTCTTAATCTCCTTAATTGTTCGCTCCTCTTCTTAATCTCCTTAATTGCTTTTATTTCGTCAATTGATTTTATTTCATCCGCTCTGTACTAATACTTGTTTTGCAGGATTTTTAATATTGTTCTATTGTGCTTGATTTTGTTTTTGTAATTTGTGTCTATTACTTGTTATCTTAATCTCCTTAATTGTTTTTATTTCGTCAATTGATTTTATTTCATCTGCTCTGTACTAATACTTGTTTTGCAGGATTTTTAATATTGTTCTATTGTGTTTGATTTTGTTTTTGTAATTTGTGTCTATTACTTGTTATCTTAATCTCCTTAATTGTTTTTATTTCGTCAATTGATTTTATTTCATCTGCTCTGTACTAATACTTGTTTTGCAGGATTTTTAATATTGTTGTTTTGTGTTTGATTTTGTTTTTGTAATTTGTGTGTATTACTTGTTGTTGCTAACATTATGGATGCAGGATCAGTGAATTACTCTTCTTCTAACAAGGCTCATTCTAGATGCCCTCTTCAACAACAGTTTCTTCAACGTCGAAATTCTCGAGAAAATTTGGATAGGTTTATACCAAATAGATCTGCAATGGATTTCGATTATGCGCAATATATGTTGATGGAGGCAAGGAAAGGTAAGAAGGAGAATCCAGCTGTGAGTTCACCGTCTAGCGAAGCTTATCAGAAGCTGCTAGCAGAGACCTTCAACATGAACCGGACCAGGATTTTAGCTTTCAAAAACAAGCCACCAACGCCTATGGAGACTGTTTTAAGTGACTGCTTCACAGCATTGGCTCACCAACCTAAACCCAAGGCTCGTCGCTATATTCCAAAGACATCGGAGAGGACATTAGATGCCCCGGACCTTGTAGATGATTACTACTTGAATTTATTAGATTGGGGCAGTAGCAATGTTCTCGCCATTGCTCTTGCAAACACAGTGTACCTGTGGGATGCTTCTAATGGTGCTACCTCTCAACTAGTTACACTTGACGAGGAGCTTGGTCCGGTGACAAGTGTCAAATGGGCTCCAGATGGGCGACGCATTGCTGTTGGTATGAACAACTCTGGAGTTCAGCTTTGGGATTCAACTGCCAATCGACAGCTAAGGACATTGAGAGGTTGCCACAGTTCCCGAGTTGGAGCACTGGATTGGAACAACCAAATTCTAACAACTGGAGGAATGGATGGGCAAATTGTTAACAATGATGTGAGAGTTAGGGATCATATTGTTGAGACCTACAGAGGACACCATCAAGAGGTGTGTGGGCTAAGATGGTCACCCTCTGGCCAGCAGTTAGCCAGCGGAGGAAGTGATAATCTCCTCCACATATGGGATAGATCCACTGCTTCTTCAAGTTCTCCAACACAGTGGCTTCACAGGCTCGAAGATCATACAGCTGCCGTTAAAGCTCTAGCTTGGTGTCCATTTCAGGCGAATCTGCTTGCATCCGGAGGTGGTGAGGTTGATAGTTGCATCAAATTTTGGAATACCCACACTGGTGCTTGCTTAAATTCGGTTGACACAGGCTCACAGGTCTGTTCACTTCTGTGGAATAAGAATGAGCGTGAACTGCTTAGTTCTCATGGTTTTACCCAGAATCAGCTTACTCTTTGGAAGTACCCAGCAATGGTCAAGATTGCTGAACTTACTGGCCATACATCCAGGGTACTCTTCATGTCTCAGAGCCCAGATGGATGTACTGTTGCTTCTGCAGCAGGAGATGAAAAGCTCAAGTTTTGGAATGTTTTTGGAACTCCAGAAGTAGCAAAACCAGCACCTAAAGCAGCCCCAAAGCCATTTTCTCACTTGAATCGCATCCGGTGATGTGAATGCATCAGCTGTGAAGACATGTCAGTTTTTGTTTTTCTTTTGCATAGAGAATAGTGAGCTTTGTTTATAATCAAACACTTGTATAGTTGACAAAAAGAGAATGTAGGTGTACACCCATTGTGACGATGACTCAAATAAAAATATAATTTCCTTTTATGATGAGTGCTTTTGTTTTTCGTGCACTGAATAAAATTAACATACATCGATAGCTTGGCTTGTATAGTTGACAAAAAGAGAATGTAGGCGTACACCCATTGTGACGATGACTCAAATAAAAATCTAATTTCCTTTTATGATGAGTAAAAGCTTTTGTTTTGTCAACTATAATTTCCTTTTATGATGAGTGCTTTTATTTTTCGTGCACGAATAAAATTAACAGACATCGATAGCTTGGCTTGTATAGTTGACAAAAAGAGAATGTAGGCGTACACCCATTGTGACCATGACTCAAATAAAAATCTAATTTCCTTTTATGATGAGTAAAAGCTTTTGTTTTTCGTGCACCGAATGAAATTAACAGACATCGATAGCTTGGCTTGTACCAGAATGTAATTGATACAAACTCTCTGGTTTCTTTCCACACGAAGTTTACCAGAAAATATATTGGCTATTACAGGGATGGTTCTACAAGCCAGAGAACTGGCAAACAATCTAGAAGAAGAGGTCCAGAAATTAAGCAAAATGAGATGGTCTTGTACAATTGCCATCAACTCTCTAATAAATTAAATCGTCCTACGAAAAGAAAATAAAAGGCGGTATTATGCATCATATAACATACGATTGAAGTACAAACTCAACTGAAATCTTCTGGAAATGAGCAAAAACGTTTGTCTACAATTAAAGGCCCCATAGAGTAAAAAGGTATAAAAAGATTTGTGTTCTTCTCGAAATGAGCAAATCCGTTTTTCTATAATTAAAAGCCCCATAGAGTAAAAAGGTAGTAAAAGATTTGCTGATTGTGTACATGTCCTCAGGAACAAATACCTGACTTTCGTTGAGGGAGCTGAGCTTGGTCCCATGAGGAGCAGCAGGTCGAGCCCAAGAACTATCTTCATAATTTGGCACACCAGAGCTTCATACATCGTGACCTGATCTTCAAATATTCTTCTTGGGGATGACTTTAGAGCAAAAGTTTCTGATTTTGGATTAGTGAAACTGGCCCCTGATCGAGAGAGATCTGTTGCAACTAGGCTTGCTGGGACATTTGGATACCTTGCACCAGAATATGCTGGTAAGAAAATCTACTATACTTCCCTTTGTCTATATCATTTTGTTTATAAATTCAGTTCTGTTAATAGAGCAAAAATACATTTCTTTTTCCCTACTTTGCGGCTAAGTTTGTTTTGTGTGTGTATACGTGTAGTAATGCTTTTGAGCCCTTACAAAAACTATTTTGTAATCAATAACACATGAAAGTTTCATACACGCCTAGCACATTATCTGCACGGCCCGTGCCTATATTGTATAATTTATCATCAAATGGATGACATCTTCTTTTATATTACTGGTTTATGTCAAGGGTTTCTTAGATCTGCTCAATGCATAGTCATCATGGTATGTAGGCAATTATACAGTCCTCGTTGAAACTACTATTATTTCTCCTTAATAGAGACAATGCAGTAGAATTTCTTATGCCTATCTGATATTTACTTATTTATAATGTAACTTAGAGTGACAGGAAAGATCACAACTAAAGCTGATGTCTTCAGTTTTGGAGTTGTGTTAATGGAACTTTTGACTGGATTAATGGCACTTGATGAACAACGTACCGAAGAAAGCAGGTATCTCGCTGAGTGGTTTTTGCAGATAAAACAGGACAAGAAGAAGCTAATTGATGCCATTGATCCCATTATTGATGCAAAGGAAGAAGATTTTGAAAGTATTTCCGTTATAGCTGACCTGGCTGGACATTGCACTGCGAGGGATCCAAATCATCGGCCTGATATGGGACATGCAGTTAATGTGCTGGGTCAATTGATTGAGAAGTGGAAGCCTTTTGATGATGAAACAGAGGACTATTCTGGCATAGATTACAATCTACCTCTCTCACAGATGTTGGAGGGGTGGAAGGAATCAGAAACTATTAGTTCCAAAAACTCTGATCTACAGGATAGCACTGGAAGCATACCAAATAGGCCAGCTGGATTTGCAGATTCTTTTACTTCTTCCGATGCCCGATAGTGATAGTAAGAGTATTCTGAAAGAAATTTGTTTCTTGACTGCTTTTATTTATATATTCAGTCTTTCATACGAGGTTCAACGTTGGGTGCTGATACATGTGCTTAGTTGTACACTCTACCTGCATTATAATGTTGTATGCAAAACATAGCAATCTTACCAGTGTCTTAGATCACAATGTGGTATGTGCATTATCTTAATGCACAAGGGTGTACAACCATAAATGTGCATATATCACCAGTCTTGTTTTTCATTCTTAAAAAAAAATTGTTTTCATCGAGACCTATCTCGTAGTCTGTCCGATAATATAAATATAAAAGATTGTAGAGTATGCATTTCTTTAGCCTGCAGGATATGATGATTTATTATTTTTGTTGTACTTTACCCATTTGAGTTATGTCTTCATTTCTGTAAATTGTTGAACAGTTTACATAGGGCTCGTTTCTGTTTCTGTAAAGTATTTCCGTTATAGCTGACCTGGCTGGACATTGCACTGCGAGGGATCCAAATCATCGGCCTGATATGGGACACGCAGTTAATGTCCTGGGTCAATTGATTGAGAAGTGGAAGCCTTTTGATGATGAAACAGAGGACTATTCTGGCATAGATTACAATCTACCTCTCTCACAGATGTTGGAGGGGTGGAAGGAATCAGAAACTATTAGTTCCAAAAACTCTGATCTACAGGATAGCACTGGAAGCATACCAAATAGGCCAGCTGGATTTGCAGAATTTCCATGACTAACCTGTATCCCGGTGTTTGGCAGGTTTCTGTAATCCTTAGACTACTTTATTTTTTCAGTTCTATGTATCATAATCATAATATGTATGTGCCACACACAATTCGGAATATTTAGGCAAAGGATTTTTCACAACCTCAAGGATATCCAGTAAAATATTTAGGCAAAGGTTTCTCCTTTTCTAAAAATATTACGAGCAATTATATTTAGTAAAATAACGTAATTAAATTATAATTACTATAAACTAATCAATTACCTTTTTCACCTATAACATATTACCGTTTTGATTTTTTCTAACTAAATCCTCTCTTTTTCTAATCATATCACGGGCGTTCTATTAAATAAAATAAAATAATAATTTTATAATTACTAATAATTAACCGATTACCTTTTTCTACTAAAACCTATCATCTTTTCTATATTTTCTAACTAAAATCCCTCATTTTCTAAAAATATCACGGATAACATTTATATAATTATTATCAAATCATCTCATATAAAAATTTAAACCTCCAAAATTCATGTTTTAAAAAGGTAATTTAAACTAATGAAAAAAATTCATACAATTTAAAAAAAAATTCGTGCATCGCACGGGTTTTAAGTTAGTACTATTATACAAAAGCCGAAACATTAAAAGTTTGGTCGGTCGGTACGGTACCTATTGAATTTACTTATTTACCCTTACTCAATTACATATCTACAAACTAATCAATTTCCTTTTTCAGGTTAAACATGTTATCTTTTCTATTTTTCAAGAACTAAATAATTTCTTTTTTCAGGTAAAATACAATATCTTTTATATTCCGTCAACATATTACCTTTTCTATTTTTTAATAATTAAATAATTTCCTTTTTCAGGTAAATTAGAATATTTTTTACATTTTATCTAACTAAAATTTCTCTTTTTTAAAAATATTACGAGCAATTTTGTTTAATATATAACATAATTATATTATAATTACTATTAACTAATCAATTACCATTTTCAGTCAAAACACGTTACCTTTTCTCTTTTCTCTAACTAAAATCTTTCTTTTTCCAATTATATCATGGACGGTTACCTTTTTCAGCCATAACACGTTAGTTTTTTTTCTTTTCTCTTACTAAAACCTCCTTTTTTCCAATTATATCACAGACGTTTCCATTTAATAAAAATAAAATAATAATATTATAATACTAATAATTAACCGATTACCTTTTCAACTAAAATATACTATCTTTTCTAATTTTTCTAATTAAATTACCTTTTCTCTAGAAATATAACGGGCAACATTAATTTCTCATTTTCTAAAATTCTGTTTAATATATAACATAATTATATTATAATTACTATTAACTAATCAATTACCTTTTTCAGTCAAAATACGTTACCTTTTCTCTTTTTTATAAATTAAATCTTTCTTTTTCCAATTATATCATGGACGATTACCTTTTCAGCCAAAACACGTTAGCTTTTTTCTTTTCTCTTACTAAAATCTCCTTTTTTCCAATTGTATCACGGACGTTTCCATTTAATAAAAATAAAATAATAATATTATATAATATTAATAATTAACCGATTACCTTTTCAACTAAAATATATTATCTTTTCTAATTTTTCTAATTAAATTACCTTTTCTCTAGAAATATAACGGGCAACATTAATTTCTCATTTCCTAAAAATTCTAACCAATTTTATTTAGTAAAATAACATAATTAAATTATAATTACTATAAGCTAATCAATTACCTTTTTCACATAAATCATGTCATCATCACGTTACCTTTCTATCTTCTCTAAATAAAATCTCTCTTTTTCCAATTATATCACGGACGATTCTATTTAATAAAATAGACTAATAACATTATAATATTATTAATTAACTGGTTACCTTTCTCAGCTAAAACGTATCATCTTTTCTATATTTTCTAACTAAAATACCTATTTTCTATTAATTTCTCATTTTCTAAAAACATTACGAGCAATTGTATTTATTAAAATAACGTAATTAAATTATAATTACTATCAACTAATCAATTACCTTTTTCACCTAGAACATGTTACCTTTTTAATTTTCTCTAACTAAATCCTCTCTTTTTCTATATCATATCGCGGGCATTCTATTTAATGAAATGAAGTAATAATTTTAGAATTACTAATAATTAATCGATTACTCTTTTTAACTAAAACCTACATCTTTTCTATATTTACAAACTAAAATCCCTCATTTTCCAGAAATATCACGAATAACATTTATATAATTATTATCAAATTAATTTAAATTAATGAATTTTTATATAAAATATTAAAAAAATCTGTGCATCGTACGGGTTTTAGGCTAGTACTATTATATAAAAGCCGAAACATTAAAAGTTTGGTCGGTCGGTACATGGTAATTTTACCTAATTACCCTTACAGTTAATTAATACCAATTACCCTTCCATTTAATTAATATTACTACTGTATCATCAATTATAATAGGCGAACTAAACAAAACAAAAACCATTATATTCAGACACATCCACCGTTCGGACATCAACCTTCACCGTCGGCTTCATCGAACTCTTAATCGGCTTCATCAAATTCAGTTTAAACTCTGAATCTCTCTACCAATCTGTTTGGACATCGACCTTCATCGTCGGCTTCATCGAACTCTTAATCGGCTTCATCAAATTGAGTTGTTTAAACTCTGAATCTCTCTACCAATCTGTTCTGATAGCCACCTGCATATATTCTCCAAATTCTGTTTCAAGGTGAATCACCAACCGTGATTAAGGTGCTGTTTACGTTCTCCACAAATTTTCTTTTAGTGGGTGTTTAATTTTTGATTTCGTTATTCATGCTTTTATATGTTTATAGTCTATTATATCCTACTAAAATCATCAACCGTGATTAAGGTGCTTTTTAAAATCTCCACAATTTTTTCTTTTAGTGGGTGTTTATTTTTTGATTTCGTAATCCATGCTTTAATATGTTTTGTGTTCGAATTGAGATTGAGATCTGTTTGATTAAAGCAACCGCTGTTTTAAGAAGATATAAGTTGAATGCTGAATGAAGTAATTTCTTGGAGTTTATGTAAAGCTGTTGTTTCGAAAGTTAGGATCTTTTTGGTGAATTCACATTGTCAGGTTGGATTTGAACCTCTGTGATCTGTTTGTGTAATTTGTTTGGTATAAAGTTCTTTCCTTTTCGAGATTTTAACGAAGATTAGTATTGTGTAAGGAAGCTATTATTGTATGTTTAGGTGTAATTAGCGGTTTCAAGATCGTAAATTTTTATACATTTGCATTTAGACATCTTGCGTCGACAATGTTGATGTATCAGTGACCAGCACTATAGGAGTAATCTTAGTATCTTGATATCTGAACACTAACTGAAGAAGCTGGGAAGTTCTATATCTACATCAGATTAGTATATGCTATCACTTTCCATGTTGGACATCAAGAGAAGTCGACGCAGCTGCTCCGTTTGCAGGCACTCCAAGTTCAGCCTGCATTGTTTTTACTCAACACAGTGATACACCATCTTATATATTATCTTATTTTCAAGCATGCGGCGATATTGTTGTCGTGCGTCTGAGGATGTGACCAGGTGTAAGAACCCTAATTTTTGCAATATTTTTTTTATATAATATCATATGACATTGTGAATTTGGAACCTTTTGAGTCACCCATGTTGTTTAAAGGAATTGATTATCTGAGAAATTTATGTTGTTACATTTACTATGTAAGAAAAAGGGAAGATTGCTGAAGGCAAGAGTCTTATTGCTAGTAAGATTTATAAAACTTGGGATTTGAGAGTTATTAGAGTATTAAAAGATTTTTAAGAGACTATGACAAGGGGTTATGGATATTCAAGGAATTTACACAATTAAGTACTTAAGGAATTACAAGGAAATCTCTACGTGACAAAATATTATTACGGGGAGTTTAATTAAGATACGTTATGAAATGAGGATTAAGTGACAAGCATTGGTGGAGGAATAATAATACAAGGAAGGATATTACATGCAAGTCTCATGTAATTAGATTGTTAGGAAAGCAAACTAGAAATGCAAAAGCAAACAATGAATAGTAACTAGTTGGTGCATTATTCTAGGAGACAAAGGAGTATGGTGTATGCCTAGCCTACTACCTAGGGTATCAACATGTGATACACTACATATGCATATCAATACATAACACAATAATACATGTCATAACCCATCACCCAACCAAAACAACTCCCCCCCCCCTTTGTTCAAGAAACTCTCGGCCAAGCTTCTTCAAGGGAGGAAGAAGAAAATTTTCTTCAACTTCCCCTCACTTAAAAATCAAGGCAAAATTCCTAGGTCTCCTATACACTATAAAGAAGGTATGTTATGAATTTCACACCATTTTATCCATTCAATCTTGAGATATTAATTGTTGAAGATAGAGTGAATAGTAACCAAGTGTGTTCATCTTTTAGATCTTGAAGAATTAAGGGTTGTAGGAGCTCATCTAAGTGTTCTTAGAGACTATAAAGCTCATCCAAGGTTCCTAGGCACTCACGAAGGTATACAATCCTCACCCCTCTTAACCATGGATTATTTATGATGTATATTGTTAGATCCATGAACCTTAGTGTAAATCTTGGTTATAAGAGTTATGGATGATGAAAATCTTGAGGTTATATGTTGTTGATGTGATTTTAAAGCTTGTACTTAGTGTATATAACTCCATGTGTGCTATAGAGTATAATCTTGGTGGTTTAGATGATGGTTGTGGTGTATACATAGAATTCTTGAATGGTTAAGAAAGATTGCAAGCTGTGTAAAATTTCTGGGAACATGTACTGCCTTGTAGGAGGGTTTTGAACCCCTAAATCTTGTCTCCCGAGGTCCTAATGCATATGGTTAGAAAGGTATTTGAATGTAGTTTCCAGAAATGTAAGTTTCATGACTAGGTGATGTATAGATTTTGAGTTATGACCCGAGAAGTAAAGAGTGGTTCTGGAATCCGAACTGCACTATATGGTCCACTTGTGAGCCCTCTTTAAACCCCTAAAAATTTATGTAGGATCATGGAAAAATTGGGAGAGCTAGTAATTGCAGTGGTGAAGGCTACCCAAAAAGAATTGGATTAAAATATGTATTTTTCAATTTTATAAAAATGTTAGAGTAAAGTTCGCGCAAGTGAAAAAGTCGTAAGAGGAGTTATTTGGGTATGATTTTAAGGAGGAATCAATACGATTCGAATGTGGTAACCAAACTAAGTCAAATAAGTGACGAGCATAATCGAGTGATGGCATGAACCTATAGTGGGGCTAGAGAGTCATAGGACGAAGTCATTAAGTTAGTTGTGTGTCCTCTAAAACCTTGTAATTAAAAGGTATTGTTAAGGTACTAACGAACGATTATTGGTTATGTATAGATCTTCATTCCACTCCGCAAACTCGACTACCCCAACCTCACCAAGGCAAGTTTACTTTTCAAAACTTATATATAAGGATTTTCACTGTTGTGTTTATGGCTTTCAATCGTATTATATGCTTATGCTTATTGAGGTTATGATGAAGTTTGAGATATATGCACATATATGTTTGTACCCCCTTGAACTTAGAATGAAATGTTTCCTTCAGACAACGACTCTAGCAATAGAGGTCGTAGCGGTCCAAATATACCATTGACCGGGGAGCGGTATATTATTGTATCGTGATTAAATTGCGAAAACCCGAAGGGTCATTCGGGAAGTATCGTATACTTAAGTATTTATTATTTTTATATTATTATAAATACTCAAAAATATCTATCTTGGATTAAAAGCTTATTTTATTAAATAATTATTTTATTAATTGTTTATATTAAATCTTAAAATATCATTTATTAATTATTGTTCATTATTTTAAAGACAAAACTAATCCAAGATACCTTTAGCGTTTTCAAACTCGAACTCTTTCGAACCCAAAACATTTTTGAAAACCCCCGGTCAGGTTTTGTTTCTTGTACGATTTCAAGAATTATCGGTCGACTGATGTCGGACCTCAACTACTCAGTTTTCAATCAAAATCAAGTTTTTTAAAAGAAAAAGAAAAAGGGGACTCTGGCAGATGTGGGAATCGTTGACGAATGATTCCCGGGATGTGTAAGCGGCCGTGAGCCAGGCGGTCCATCAATTATTATTCCGGCCCAGGTGTTGCCGAAGGATGATTACGGATGTAGTTTTCATCGAGGGTGATTACGGATGTAGTTTTCACCCGAGGATAGTTACGAATGTAGTTTCTATCCTTCTACCGGTAGAGAAGACCCTCGAATTATTGGACTTGGATGTGGCGACTGATCATCGTCAATCCCTGTCATGTTTTATGTTTTCTTTAAGTCCCATTCCTCCACTTTGGAAAAATGCTCTGACACTGCTTCTTAGGCCTAAGTGCCAAGTTGCCGATAGTATTCTATTTTAATGAGAAAGATGTTGAATTCACGCAGTATCTAGAACTGCAAGTTTACTTTGAAAACAAGGGCACGTATTGGTGCACCTTTGAAATTTATCAACGATGACAAATGATTTTATAACCGATTGATATAAACGAGTTTAATAACTGCTAAACACATATAATGTTATATTGCTTACCTTATACATATATTTCTTGCTGAGCTATAGTTGCTCACTCTTGCTTGTTTTCAAATTTACAAACACAACAGTTAAGAGAAATGGCAAGACCCAGACAGACTGTCCGAAAGCAGGTGACTAGGCCCTAGGCAGCAGTTGAGATTCCACCGGTAGGCCCCATTAGCCGGATTGGTTGGCAACTTTTGTTAGTACGTTTTATTTATAAGTATGACCTGTGCAAGGCAGTGTACCGTAACAAACATTCAAGCCGCTAACACCGCTTCATATCGAAATGTTGTTGGTAGCATAAATGCTATTTAATTCGGTCTGTAATAACTCTGAAGCTTTTACTTTTGCTCAATCAAGTGTATGACGTTTCTGAGACTCTAACCTGTGTGTGTGTGTGTGTGCGGTGTGAGTTTTATTGCGGGGTCGATGGCTGTTATATATAATATGTGCAAGAACAGATATGTTATTAATGGAAAATGGACCGTGAGCGCCTAGATCTCCGACCCCGGATCTGGGGGCGTCACACCAGGGATAGTACCCTTGCCACCGCTTCATCAATACTTGCTATTTTTTGCTTACGAAACACCGTCACAATGTCTTCATCTTTATCTTCAATTGATTCTAATTCATTCCGAAATCCTCCAAGATCAACTCCTTCCCTTCTTTCCGAAATCCTCCAAGATCAACTCCTCCCCTTCGCCACCTTAGAACAACCTTTTCCAGAATACCAATGGCCCAGCAGATTACATTATAATATTTCCGAACCTGATGGCCTCTGACATGTTCCTGCCAAAAAGAACTTCTTATACGGGCTATATCAATGTGACATACTATGCAAATTAATATGTTAGTAAAGTACAAAAAAAAAACTTAAAAAACCAATTAACATGACCACTGAGTCAGGTCTAACGTGGAAACCAAAAAACAAAAGTAACGTTGCTGACAACACAGGACATAACTTCCAGTTCCATATATTATGTGGTTTAAGAAAGCATTTTACAAAAAATATCATAGTGTCCTGGATAAAGGCTGGATGTCAATCAGAGTTTGATTAAATCTTGAAAATTCCTCTAATATGTCAAATTTTTGAAAATGTTCCCATTATTGCAAATAATAATCTTTCCTATTCCACCCATTCCACGAGTAGTTTAACGTATCCCATTTGTAAACAATATAAGCAAATCCCTGTGGAGGAGACTGGAGACCAGTTTCTTAATAGGTGATGATACGAGAATCTATAGAAGTATAGCTTCTTTAGAAGGAATGAGATAAGTTCTTGATGAAGAAAGTTTATATTTTTTGTTATCTGATTTTGTCACACAAGAGTAGTTTTTTTTTCCTTCTAATGTTGCATCTTTAGCATGGGATATTAAGTAGGAGTACCATTAACTATAAAGGACTATAGGAGTAATCTTAGTATCTTGATAAAAAAGTGGTTAGATATATAAATTGTTACAGAGACAACTTTAGTATTTAGTTACCTAAATAAATCAGCATTGTTGTGACCATTCTATGGAATCAGTTCTCAGACCTTATTCTTTTAACGGCTGGGGAAATGTCTTGCTATGAGATCTTGGCCTTTGACTAAGCTGGGAAAAAGAATTATAAAAAATTAAATTTACTAAAGTGAGAAATTTAAAATAAATAAACATTTAAATTAATTTATCATAATTATTTTACTCATAATTTAAAAAGTAAATTAGAAAATTTTTTAAACAATGCATTCGAATGAAATATAATTTTTAAATAAAATTAAAGTAAGTTATCTATCAAGCACAATATTTTTAGATTAAAAGTTAAAACAACATAGTGATTTACGGAACTAGAAATTTAAAATTTTCGTGATTAAATTATCATGATATGCGTAGTGTTAGGGGTTTGAAATAATTTATGTATTATTCTCAAATCAATTAGGATTTAGTAAGAAAATATCTACACTAACTTGAAAAAAAACATACTTTTTCAATGAAATGCCGAAGGCTTTAGGAAATTAGAAAACCAGTTTTCGAATAAAAGTGACTTTCATCTGCATCACCAAAAAATAAGAATAATTTTTATTGGATGGGTTGGATCTGTGACTGTGAATATATGCTAATACCACTATATTATGTATAATATGATCCGGGCTTATATTCTCTAAATACTGATGTTAAACACACAATAAAAAAAAAGAATTATAAACAAATCTTCATAAAAGAACACAATAGGAATCAAAAAGAGAAAACACAAGAAAAGCAGAACACTAGGAATTCCATTAAAATTGCAAATACTCCTTTTTTATTATTAAATTCTTTTGGTCTTTTTTATTATTCAAGTTTTATTCTTATTGGAGATCCTGGAGGCACCATTTAGTTGGTCATGCATTTTATAATTCAATGGACTATTTTAATTTAAGCAATAGTAATTATCATGGAGAAATTTGTTATACACCGGCTATTTATCCTAAAAGAAATTACAAATGAAGATCCCATGGTTGCCACCCTTGAAACTGTTGATCAAAGTCAGGAAATCAATCAGGCCAATGCGGAACAATTAAAAGATGATACAACCAAAAAAAGAAAGCTACCAACACAGCAAGAGAATTCGGAACTATCGAATGATGAAACAGAAAAACTTGAGCCTGATCTGAAAAGAACTGATGGCGTTAATAAAGACCTTGAAAGCAGGCATCCAACACCCAAGTGTCTAATTTCAACACTAAAACTGGTAATAGTAATGAGCATCGTGACAAACGTCAAAATAGAGCAAAATTTAGCAGGATTGTTTCTATTCATTTATCAGCACAATAAATAGTTATAGAAACTATAGCAGCAAATGAACAGTGGTGTGGATACTTCTGTGATTCACATAGCCTCTTTTTTGGTTATGACTATGTTTTTGACTAACTAAATACCGATTAGTATATTGTGGATTGTTTAAATATTCTCCATCTGGTTTTGCCTAATTTCAATTTTTCAACATGCTTTTAATAAAAAGTACGTGTCTGAATGAATGAAGATCGTGACCATTTTAGATTATACATGTTCCACCACCACCAATTTTATGCTATTGCTACGGGAATGGGAATAATAATCTGATTATTATTAATTATGTTATATATATATATATATATATATATATATATATATATATATATATATATATATATATATATATATATATATATATATATATATTACGTTTGACTACATGTTTAATATGTCAATAGTTAGTTCTGCAAAGATCTTCGTTTCCTAGCTCTGTCTTCGAGTTTGTAAACAGCTTGAGATTACATGCCACAAGATCGTGTGGTAACAAAATGTCTTGGTCTCTAAACATAATATACATGCAAAAAAGACTCATCGACATTATGGACGTATGAGAGATACAGAGAGCGGATAATGGTAGAAAAGAGATAGTAGGAGTAAAGAGTTTGCTCCAAAAGAGTTGCCAATATTTGAGCCTCATGTCGTGTAATTTTGAACTTCAATGCAGAAATAGGCAAAAACTTTGGTGCACATCGGCAAAGGGCAACAATCTAGGATTGCTGCTGTCATTTTTTCCAAGAACTATGTTTCTGTCCTGGATGAGCTGGTCATCATCTAGGCGTCTACTCTTACGAGTGGATTTGTGGTTATTCCTGTTTTTTACAATGTTGATAAATCTATTACTCTATATTATACTGCAACACAGGGGTAAAAAGTACCAGTTTATTGCCTGTGAAATTACTTATATAGCCTTACTTTACTGAAAATAACAGAAGTGCCCAGCCCATTTTATTCTACCGCAAATTGCCATCGGTCTATTATCCAGTTTACTCGTAAAATTACTCCGATAGACTAGCAGATGCCTAAACCTAAAATCTGAGCTTCTTCTTTAATTTATCGAGGCTGCGTGTTTGGTTGCCCGCCCAAATTCAGTCCTTGCTTATGTTGCTTTAATTGTGGTCGGGAACATAGGGATACAAGGGGAAAATAATGGGGGTTTGATTGTAAGGACTGTGATCTTATGTAGTCGTGCTATTCTTACCCGATTGTTTAATGGTACGTTTTGTTTCCCCTAATTGTAATATGCGTTGCGGTGTGTGTTGTTTTGTTGGTCATGTGTTCTGACCTTTGATGTCAAACTTTTGATGCTGAGGAAGATTTTTAGGTCTTATATGATTAATTCTGATCATACCTCTACTTTGAATTTTGAATAAGATCAATGGAACACCAATAAATAAGTTGTGGGCAATCTAGAAATTGTGATAGGAACTTTCTATAATCCCCCAGAATAAACTACTAAGTGATTAGTATAATCCTTGTAATTATTTTGATCGGTAAATAAGTATGATAATCTAAGTTTAAATTCTAGGCAATCCAAGGATTATGACCCTTACAAGCATAACCTTTGTGGAACAACACCTCAGTAGTTGGTCTCTAATCTCTTAGAAATCATTTTCCATTTCTCGAAGGCCTTTTATTGCAAATATGTTATACGAGAGTCTGAACAGAAAGTAAAAGTAGTCTGGCTACTTCTTATCTAGAGCTTTTGTAGACAGCTCATCTGTGTCTTGGTCTTCAATTTCTGCACTTGCATTGTTCTCCTTTTCTATCAATTCAATTAGCAGCTGCACTATGAAGTTGCACAATATGTCAATCCATGGAAGTATAAAGTAGGTATTAAGTTCCTCTGTTAATAAGATGTGCACAATTCAGATAAATATATTTTCATTGCTGCTTGTGAGTTGTGCTGTTATCTTCTTAAGTTTGTAGCATATTATAGTTGCGTCATGTACCAACTCCTCTCTGGACTACTCGAACATGAAAATCTTTAATTATCTTACAGTTATTTATCATTATTTCTTCTTAAGCCAAGTCACAGGACTCTCCCAATGAAGGAGAAGCCACTACTAATTTTGATACAGGAATAATTATAAATAAAAGAACAGGAAAATAGTGTCATGGATGGGTAGCAATGGAGCATACTGCATAATGCATACTATATATACATTGTTACAGACACATCATAAATGAACTTACCTGATAGCCCTTGTATTTGATAATCTCTTTCAACCTATCCACCACAAAAATGAAACCGTCATCATCAATGTAGCAAAGGTCTCCTATTCTTAACCAATTTTCAAAATCTAGAGTATCTGCAGTAGCTTATGCATTACTGAAACTACCTGCCAAATTATGCACCAATTAAAGCTGTACTAATTATACTACGCCATAGATGGCCTTTTGAAATAGTGGCGTAGTGTTACTAATTAATATCGAATCTACATAACTTGAAACGTATGTAAGCAAGAAAATTAGCCATTTTACCAGACATTTGTGGGAACTATATTGCATTTTTCTTGAACTTTAGGATGAATACTCAATTTTGCAACAAAAAGGAAAAAATCTCCGAAAATGAGTTCTTAATTTTTCTTTGCGAAATGCGAATTTTAACATCAATGATCACCTAGCTGACCAAAAATTTATTCTTAAGAATGCAGGTACTTTTTCCGGAGAAAGAGCTAGAATTATCACCAATCCCGAACAGTGTTATTAAATGCGATATGCGCACTGAAGCACAAAGGCCTCCTAGAGCGTAAGCGCAACGCGATATGCGCGCTTTTTGAATAAAAGCGCAACAGTTGATAACATGCATAATATTAAATTTAACATGATATAAGAAAATTAAATTGTCATAAAACATGTTAAATGCTAACCAGATTCAAACTAAGGCACAAATATAGAGTCATGGTAACAAAATAAAGATATAGAATCAACTTCGAGCCCTATAGATTAGTTCTGGTCTTCTCATTAACATAAATAAAAATAATCATTTTTAGGCTCTTCTTGAAGATTTTGAAATCTCATCCTATTCTAGCATCGTTCTCATTCAATCGTCTGCCTTGTATCCTTTGTGTGTGTGTGTATATATATATATGTTTTGCATGTCTTTATTGTTCGTGTGATATATATCTGTCAGTTAACTTAGGTTTTAGCGCTTTTTTGTGACCTGTTTCTTTAAAAAAGACTCAATCAACAGTCCAGTCATCAAAAAAATAAAACGCGCGC
This sequence comes from Saposhnikovia divaricata, assembly GCA_036435485.1. NCBI lineage: Eukaryota > Viridiplantae > Streptophyta > Magnoliopsida > Apiales > Apiaceae > Saposhnikovia > Saposhnikovia divaricata. The sequence goes on along the minus strand of CM071597.1, from coordinate 55,116,834 downwards.
TTTTTCTTCGTCTCTTGCACATCGCTTAAGCGCTCAAAGTGCACAAAAGCGCGCGCTTCAGGAAAGTTGCATCGCATAACCAAAGCGAAGCGCTTCAGCCTCGCATCGCATCGCATCTCGCATATGCGAGCGCATATGCGCGCTTTTAATAACACTTATCCCGAACAAAATTAAAAAAACAATTTTCATGATAACGGATAAATCCGATTCACTGGAGAAGATTTGCAGAAGCTTGTTTTGCCAATCTCGGAACTTTACTATTACATGAACAATGCACGTCAATGAAGGTAAATTAATAATTTGTTTTTGTAAACGATTAACGTATCCAAATTATCATGTTAGGACCATTTTAACCTTAGTTTATTGAAAATAACAAATATGCTATGCTCTATTACACTCCACACTCTCATCCTTAAATTAATCGACACAGTGGTTCGAACCCCATTTGATTACAAAACATCTACAACACAGTCTCATCCCTAAATTCATCATTAGAGTTGTCCACACATATACCCACGAATGGCCTTTGATCTGTTGGTGTGCTAACATAGTGCTTGATTCTACTTCTCTATTTGTGAAGGTCCTCGTGCTTGCATTTTCATATTAGTTGCCCCCTCCATCTCTCTTTCTCAGGTAATTAAATCCATTTGTATTATATAAATATTTATGTATGTATGTATTGTGTCAGGATAACTAAGTAGTAGTATAAGTATAGTAGCAAGGGTAGTCCAGTAATTTCATATTGGTCTACTTAGTTACATATCAGTTCATGTCTATAAATACTTGTAATGGTTCTGTGTATTCTATTATTTTGAATATATGAAATTGGCATTTTGCCTCCCAACCTCTTTCTCTCTCTAAAACTGTCTTCTCTCTCTCTCTCTCTAGGGTTTCTCTCTCTCTCATCTCATCTCTGTTCTGTTTCTGATCTCTCATCTATGTCTATTTCTCTTCTGCTTCTCATCTAATTCTGTTCTGTTTCTCTACAATTACTCTATCTCTACCTGTTACTTGCATTTATAAATAGAAAAACACCAAAAACTATGTTACCCTGACCCTTCATTTTCTCTCGAGTACCCGTGTCGGACACTCGACACTCGGACATGGGTATGGACACTCCCACACTTATTTTAGGCCATAAACATGTAAAATTTTCAAAATATTGCCAAGTCCGACACTCGGACACGTATCCATGTTGGACACTTTTAGCCGAGTCCGGGTAACATAGACCAAAAACATATAGAAAACTAGTCAGGAATTCAACAATTCCTGACAAATTGGTATCAGAGCCCTCTAAATTGATCAACCACTACTTCTACTATGTTGTGCACATTAAGACGAGTCGAGCGAGCTATGGAACTCAGTAATCGCAGCTGTAATGGTTGAGATATGGCAATTTCAGTTCAGGTGCTTTGTTCTAATCTCTCTGGACTAGATCTGTAGTTGTGGTTAGTAAAAGTTCAGTGAAGTTAAGTAGAGGTTCAACTCGTTTTTAGTGTTACTCTGTAGATTGAGTGTTATAACAACAGAAAATTGCAAAACGAAGTAGTATAGAAAAGATTCCTGTGTTCATTGTTGGTGAATACAGAATATCAGAGGTGTATACAAGGTGTTTGATCAATTGCTTGAAAGAAAAGTCAGTTTGATTATTCACTGGAAATTATGAGGATTTATAGATACAATTGTGAGTGATCAGAAGAAGTGAAAATCTGTGTGTAGCCAAAGTGTTTTGAGTAATTGTCTGTGGAAGAAGTTGTGACAATATTGTGTTGATTGTTGCTTGTTCAGAAGTATAGGTGTTGTGTAGTGGAATTTACTTGAATTGTGCAGTAATTGTGGTGTGAAAACTGTTGTGTTGGAGTTTTGTGGTTTGAATAGAGAAATATTGGAGGTGAGTGTGTTGAATTGCTGGTGTTTTACTGTATTTTTAGTGCTAGTGAAGCAGTAGCAGTAATGTGCAAGCAAAGTGTTTGATAACTTGCCTCTGAGGAGTTCGAATTGTTTTTTGGGTGAATAGATTGATAACTTGTTGAAAACTGCTTGTGTATTCTGTTTTGGTGAATTATTGTGCTTCAAGAGACTGAATCAAAGAAGAGTGATGATGTATATGGAAAAGGAAGGTGATACAGCTTTTAATGAGCTTATGCAAGAGGTACAAGAACAGTTTTTGTACTACAAGGAGAAGTCTAATGAGAGATTTCAGGAGTTAGAGGAATTAATTGAGTTGGCTGCTCTACAGATGAAAACATTAAGAAAAATGAAAGCTAAAGAGAAAGGAGAAGCTAGATTTTTGAGTCCTGTCAAATCTAGGTCACCAAGAAATGATTTACTCGATTCATTACACCATCGAAAATTAAATTCTCCAAAGTTTGATGAATTGCCAGGTGAAGATAAAGAGGATTGGCATTCTGATGAAGTCATTTGTATTGCTGTGGGACTGGAGGATTTCTTTCATCCTAAGAAGAATTTTGAAGAAGGAAATTCTAGTGGTGCTAAGGAGTTTGAATGCACATCTGATTTTAGAACACCACCAAGGAAGATAAATTCTAATGACAAAGAGAATCAGGATGAGCCAACAGAGTCACAAGAGTCAGAGTTTCAAGTGCCAAAAGACTTGAGACCATGTAAACCACTGGATGAGTTGAGGTTGCAGCCTGCATCTTGCTTTATTTCGATCAGTCAAGAGTTGATGAAGGGTGAACCCCTAAATGCTTATATGTTCTATAAGGACTTTCAGCCAACTGATCTAAGTTCAGAAAAGGGGGCATTATACAGAGCTTTAGTCAACAAGGAAAAATGGAATTTCATGGACATCTCCAGAAAAGATACTAAGAATCCTCATGTTGAAGACCACTTCACAGAGAAGTTTAAGAAGGGTGAATGTGCACCACTCTTAAACAAGAAAAAGCTAATAGACACGGGAGTTAGTATCTCTTCTTTAACCAAAGAAGTGGAAGCTGCAAATGATCTGAATACGATAACTACTGATGAAAAGCCACACATTTGGGACCCTACTAATCTCAGCAGGCCAATAAATTATCCTTTTGAAGCTGGTCAAATTGTGGGAAAACAGGTTAGTTGCATATACAACTGTGGCATGAAGTCGTGGCCCTCTCAAGTTATACAAGAACAGGGTGACAAGTCAACTGTTACGGATTACAAAGGTGAAGAGCAGCAGGTTGCTGAGGAGCAAACAACTTCAATGATCCTTACGAACATGAGAGACATTGATGAGGCTTTCCTTTACAAGCTAATTACTGATGATACCTTAATAGCTGCATTTCCCTACAGATTTTGTAAGATGTCTAGCAATTTTGGTAAGAATGAAGTGCTTATCTTTGATCCTGGTGGTCAGGTGCAAAACAAGCAGTCAAAAGGTGTTAAGAACAAGATTACATATATGATCAGCAATGATGTGGAACTAGAAAAGGTTGTAATGAAAATCTCAGTTGGTCATCAACTTAAGCATTGGCAGGATACTAGTGGGAGTTTTCTGGCAACACGGAATCAATTGAAGAAACCTTATTATTTGCAGAGGGAGGTGTTTATCATTAAGATTGGGAGTTCAGCTAGGTTGCAAGGCCAGAATATTCAAAAATCAAGTGATGAGATTGATAGAATTGTTACTGAGATCAGTCAACAATGTGTTAATTCACTAAGAGTTGTGAGGAATGTGATACTTTACAAGTATCAGGGCCTGGTGCTGGGACAAGGTAGACCTAAAGTGAACAAGGCAATGAAACTTAAATACCATGAAACCTCAAGAAAAAGAGTTACAATGTACATCTTTGATCCAAGAGGATATGTTCGTGACAATGAAGCTCAACTTGTCGGTAGTACAGCTGGAATTCTTTATGATCAGCAATTGTTACAAGAGGTTTTCATTGGACGAGAGTTATTACTGAAAGGACAAGAAGGAATAGTAATGGAGGTATTAACAGAGATGTATATGATTCAGGTAAAGAGAAGTTTGGAAGTGCATGATCCACCCTGAGGACATGGTGGTTTTTAAGGGGGAAGGATTGTCAGGATAACTAAGTAGTAGTATAAGTATAGTAGCAAGGGCAGTCCAGTAATTTCATATTGGTCTACTTAGTTACATATCAGTTCATGTCTATAAATACTTGTAATGGTTCTGTGTATTCTATTATGTTGAATATATGAAATTGGCATTTTGCCTCCCAACCTCTTTCTCTCTCTAAAACTGTCTTCTCTCTCTCTCTAGGGTTTCTCTCTCTCATCTCATCTCTGTTCTGTTTCTGATCTCTCATCTATGTCTATTTCTCTTCTGCTTCTCATCTAATTCTGTTTTGTTTCTCTACAATTACTCTATCTCTACCTGTTACTCGCATTTATAAACAGAAAAACACCAAAAACATATAGAAAACTAGTCAGGAATTCAACAATTCCTGACATATTGCTGATTCTTGGTTTTGGTTGCCATGTTTTCTCTAATTTTGATTTCTTGATTTCAAGATTTCATCCTTTCCGTCCAAATGTATGTATATTACATGTTTATTCTTCTATTTTTTGTTACTCTATTTGTTGTTTATGCTACTTTCTGAGCATAAATTTATTATAACATCAAAAAATCTCGACTTGTACAAATAACATAAGACAACAATAGCTCTCTGTCATGTCAGCTCTCTATCATGTCATTGCATTGAGCACTTTAAAACAACACCCAAACTAACACTTTAGGAATAAAATTCTCTATGCACAACTTGATCGAGCACAATACGAAAAATAAGGCCTAATTCCATTAAGGAGGCTATATTTACTTTTGCCACTGCGTTATATCATTTGATCTTCAAGAAAATGATTCCAGTTAGATTGAAGGTAGCTAACAGTGCTTTTAAGGTATTTTTCATACATGGTACAACCTCTTTTTTGTGGTTCTATACACACGAGTTAGATTAAAATGAAGCAATCATAAACTCAGTGCAACAATTATAGTCCAAGAGCAATATGAACCTAAATTGATTAGGGAAAATTCATGTAAATTGAGTGTCTGAAGTTTTCCTTGTACCTTAGCTAATTACGCTAGAGATTGCAAAATAACTACCTCGGTCAAGTTAATGGTTTCAAGTTGATGACTTATGTACGTAATTATTGATTGGTACCTTCTTTTACCTGTAATTGTGATATATGATTTATTTGTTCATGTTAATTAGCTCCCTTTGATGTGGCTGATTTATGAAGAAACAAAGTATGTCATACGCCTCATTCTGAGCAATTATGAATGGTTATTTCTCGTGTTATTTGTGTTTAATTTTCTTCCTGCCCCATGCTACACCAAATGAAGGTGTGTATATTTACCAGGTGTTGAGGCTTATATAGTGGAGAATTTTTTAGGATCATGATTATAATTATTGTTGTTGCTTAGAGGTTCGAACTATTATTGTCAGATGTGTAATTAATTGTGAATATATATTGTACTTTCCAAAAAGGCTTGAGTGCTATCATTGGAATGCTTATTTGGCAGAAGATGTTCTGTCCATATTATTTTTTAGAGGAATCTCGAATATTTGTAAGGGTTTTAATGCTATAACTATTGAAAATGATGCTATAAAAGTGTTATTATCTACCTCAATATGCAACTAAGTACATTAATGGTATTATTAGGATATTTTTACCCACAGTTCAGGAGTGTGCCTTACTGCAGTTTGTAGTGCCTTTCTGCAATGGAGCAAATGCAGGAAGATAGGATGGCCTAAACTTTTTCTGACTAATAAAGATGGTGGAGAAGCGGAGACTATTGAAGCGTCTCTGTAACATTCTTGCCGAAACTTACAAGGTATATCTTTGTTGATAATCTTAATCTAATTGTGTACAAGATATTCTTATTTAATGCTTAACGCCATTTCCGTTATTAAATAATCTGCACTACAGACGCTGTGAGAGATACGGTACACATTTTGTAGGTAATTTTGTGCACATATATAATTTTGGAAGCTATAAATGATATATTTATTTAGTATTCAGAATGGGAAGGTTAACTCTAAAACTATAAAAGGTCGTAGCAGGCAAATGGAGTTCCTTCATCTGCATTTCATCATGGGAAGCTCTTGAAATAAATAAAAAAACATCCTTCATTATGGTTGGAAACAAAAAAGTCTGAAATCATGCATTGGTCTGATAACTTTATCTAACACTGACAAATTTTATACTAAAACATTATGAATTGTTTCGTTCATGACTAGCAGTTGCACTATTAGTGAGTAGTGACACTCCAAGTATTGACAACAACATGCACTTTTCAGGATTCCAGTCATTTTAAGTAGGAACACGTGGATTTGATGTTTTCGTAAGAATCCGGTCTTGCAAGATTTCCCTTAAGAGCCCCGGAACAAACGCTGCATTCTGTCGAAAAGAATTTTATCTTTATCGCTAAGATATATCTGATTTGTAATACAATGTACTCCTCTTAACAATTCAGTGTAATTATTTTACTATTTAATTGCCACGGATTGCCCGTTGAAGTTATATTACACTTTTCTCTATAGTTTGTGGAATTGGTGACCAAGGTGTAATACCTCCGCAGCTAGAGATCTCCTGATCAAGGAGTCATGTACATTTGATAGAGGCCTGAAGGTACTCATTTAGTCATTATGCCGGTGCCATTAAGAAAAAAGGTGCACATGCTTATACGGAGGGTAAGCAGCACAAGCTTTCCCAACTGAAATACAAAGTACATCCATCTTCAACATGATGTGACTTACAGTAACTATTGAACTTGCTCGAATCTTTTTGTAGCCCCGAAACCCTAATCTGCCATATCCATTGGTCAAATGATATATGCACATATGGCAAAAACACACTCTGGCATATTTCTAACAACTAAATCGATTGCCTATATATACAAGGCCTGTGCTTTGCACGGGCTGTTACGCTAGTATAGTTTGATACATCAACTTGAGACTTCTGAGGGTGAGTCTGAATTATCATGGCAGGTTTTCGAAGGTTTTTGTATGTGCTTGGAGTCCATTAGGTTCACTTCTTGCATCAGGCTGAACATTTTCCCACCAATTTAATATTATATAAAAATTAAATACACAACTATTACATACATACATCTCATCACCAACACATTGATTAATATCCAGGAATATGAAGCTTGCTGAACGACGTCAAGTTCAATTATTTCCCAAGACAATGTTTTTAGTTTAATACCACTCACATATTTACTATATTTCACCTTGGATATAGCGCAGCCTATATTGCTGAAAAACCAACAAAAATGCATAGCAAGAGATTCTGAATACGTTTTAGCAAGAGATTTTGAATCACAAATTTGTGAAGCCTCAATGGTGTGAGCATCGACGTGATACAGGAATTTTGATGGGGCGCAAGTTTTAGAGATTGTGTGTACTTCTTTCTGTTAGGAGTTCTACTTTAGGCAGACTTCTGAACTGAGCTGAGACGCGTGTGTTTATTTATTTATTTTGTTAATCTATTTATTTATTATTTATTTTGTTATCTATTTATTTATTATGGGTGATCAATTTAATTTACTTATAACATTTATTTTTAGTGAGGTGTTAACAATTTTTTTGAAAGGCGTTAACCAACCAACTAACCAATTATACCCTGATATCTTTGTTTCAACTACTTAAATTAGCTAAAATTTAATAACCATTTTATTATAAATATATTTTGTTGCCACTGATATTTGATTTTATTACAAACTTTTCATTTAGTTGGAAAACAAGATCATCTATAACTATAACAGCATCCAAACCCCTTATTTAAACCAAAGTATCATCTAGAATTAAAAAATAAAAAAAAAACTAAACACACTTGAAGAAACTCTAATTCTGAAATTCTGCATTTCTTAATATCAAAATCTTAATAATATTTTATGAATTTTGGTTCAGCACTACAAAGTCATTAACTCAACTCAAATTTAAAAAATATCTACAAAATATTAGATTAATAATATTTAAAATTTTATAAAAAAATTAAAAAAATGCATCTTATTAAAAGATTAACACTACATAATAGAAAAAGATTAACACTACATACTAGAAAATACTCATAACAATAAATATTTTAATTGTGAATAGATATTTACAATTTAAATATAATAATTTTCAAAAACAAATAAAAAATATTTTTACCAATTTTTGACAAGTGTAAAAAAATTACAAATATTAACCATTTAAAATAAAAACAACTTTCAATCAATTTATACAACAAAAATCTATCAGTTTAAATGAAAATTACATATATTAACCATTGAAATATTATAATTGTTCTAAGAAATAAAAAAATATAAATAAAATCAAAAACACATTAAATTACTTATTATAATATTCTATATATATATATATATATATATATATATATATATATATATATATATAGACACTAGCTTATAACCCGTACGTTGCACGGATTTTTTTTGATATTTAATAAATTTTACTTTATATTATAGTTACATTTTTATATAATCATTATTTACAATATTTTATTTTAATTTTAATTTAAATGATTTTAATTAATTATATACATGGTTTAAAATTTATATTATAAAATTTTAAAATAAATATGTTGTTGATGTGGTTCAACCTTGAAATTTTAGTAAATTAATTTAATTATATACTCCCTTCGTCCCAATAGATTGTTAACACTTTCTATTTTGAGATGTCCCAATAGATTGTTAACATTTCCTAAAATAGTAAGTTTTAACACTATTACACTCACTACTTCACTTATTTTAACAATACTTTACACTATTACACCCACTACTTAATTTATTTTAACAATAAAATCACTATTACACCCACTACTTCATTTATTTTAATAATATTACACCCACTATCTTGGTTTTCGTGCAAAAAGCAAATGTTAACATCCCATTGGGACGGAGGGAGTAATATATTTAATCATTAGAACTAACAGTTCTGATTTTTTACTAAAAATCTAACGGTTATCATTCGTAATATACAAATTTCTATTATATTTTGTTAGTGATTAAAAGATATGGTGCGATATCTTCGGGTATATATTAATTATTACAAAATTATGTTTTAAATTAAAAGTTAACGTGTTTTAATTAGAAAAGAAATATTTTTTAATTAAAAAAGGCAATCAGTTAATTATCATTCATTATATTATTTTATTATTTATTTTAATAATAAGGAAGACCGTGCCGAAAATCGAACCAACAAACTTTCAATACCCGGGCGATGCACGGGTTTCTTTTATTATGTTATAAATTAAAGATATAAATAGAGCTAACAATTAGTTTGGTGTTTTCAATTAAAGATATTTTTATTATTTTTTAATATATTGAAAATTTTGGTGTTTTGATCTAACAACTAGCATTTTACCCGTGCTACGCATCGACGGTATAATTCTAAAAAATATTAAATAATTACCAAAAATATATATAAGTATCACAAATAAAATTTTTAAATTTAATTATTTAGAATGTAATGTTGAACTCTACAATTTCATCAATTTTTTATCTACTAATTTAGTTTGTCAAATTATGATATATTCAAATATTTGATATCTATATTATATAAATAAAGTAATATAAAAGAATTACATACATAAACTTCGATCTGATCCGGATTTTTTCTGGGTTTGGACCGGACATGACGAAAAATCGGATTTTTTTTATTTTAAGGACTAGAAACCGGACTGCTTATATACGATCCGGTCTGGGTCTTGGACTTATAGACTCGGTCTAGTCTTATTTACCTGTCTAGATCGAAATGTTGTGTAGACCTAACTGCACTACACATAAATTACTTCTAGTAACTTGGTTTCTTGTTCAGTTTTTACTTCGTTAATTTCATAAAAAAGTCTCGTTGAAATTCAAAAAAAGTCTCAAAAGCATCAAAAGCTTGTTTATAATTTGTTCCCCGCGCAATGGATAAATTATATTAAGGATAATAAAAAGAAATAATAAATTGATTGAGTGAGTGATATAATAAATCTTAAGACATAAGTTTAGAAACATTTAAACCCATGACAAATGAATATTTACATTTAAAATCAAAATGGAAATTTCATCGTAGATCAATCTTGTTATATATTGATGCCTATAATTCAGTAAGTCGATAAATCATTGAAGCTAACCACCGAATATTCTAATGAGAAGTAACCTTGGAAGGATTTGGAATAGGGATGATAAAATCCTAAATCGTTTTCAATTATTTTTTTGTCAGAATCGTTTTTATGTTGATTTTATTGGATAATTAAAACACAAAAGATATTATACATATATATAATTGAAATAAAAAATAATATATATATATATATATATATATATATATATATATATATATATATCCAAGTATAGTCTGTCATTTAATAAAAAGATACAAAATAGTACCTTAACCGAAATTGATTTGATTTAAGCAGGAGGAGGAGAATTGATACGGATACTTAGTTCATCAAAGTTGGCTAGGTCTGATAAAAAATAGAGAATAAGCGGCTTAGAATTTGTAATAATTAAATTGATATAATATTTTATTTTTCAGTTTGTAAGAATTTTATATTTGAGGTATTTTTATTTTATGTAAATTGATTATTAGTTAATCGCTAAAATCAAAATTAGTAGTTATTGTGTTCAATTTTTATATATATATAAGCAATTATTATATTTAGTTAATTGATATAAAAAAATAAAAATCTATTGTTAAGTTTAACTTGAGTTGAGTTTAATATTGACTGAAACGTAGAATCTAGATCTAATAGAGAAACATATTACTTTAAGTTTAATTGATCTAGACTCTGATTGATACTAAAATAATTCACAATCTTACCATTGTTTAGCTAATACGTGGTAGATTCGTGTATTATAATAAAGGATGTTCAAAAAAAAAATCATAACTAAAAGATATATAAATATTTGTAATTCCCTGTTATGTGGATTTATAGAAAATATTATTTACGGTTAGTAGTAATTTTTTAAAATTAAAAATCATGTGATATACGAATTTATTAAATGAAGATATTATTATATTTAAATTTAATTTAATCGTGATTAGTAAATTAGAATAAGCATGATAAATAATAAAAATTTTGTATATGGATTGATTGATTGAAAATTTAGAAGTGAATTCTGAATGTCTCTAAAATAATTTTTATTTTCTGATTGGTAATTTATTCACCAACCAATAATAATATTCTTCTAGCATATATTTAATAATTTAAATAATTAAAATATATGCAACGTTGGCTTATATGCATTTATTAATTAATTTTATTAACAAATTATGAATAAATAAATTTTTGAGCTTTTAAAAAAAATTGAGTATTTGAAGGTTTGGAAATTATCCAAATTATTTAAAATTTGATTTCAAATCCGATGTTTTTCATATTTCTAGTTGAGTTATATTATAATTATTTAAAATCGGTTATAATTATACAATATATATTATGAAAATTAATTTATAATGTATGATAATATGATTGTGTATGACTTAATATTAAAAAATTGGTTGATTAATGAATGAGTAGTTATGAAATATAATTTAAAATATATAATAGTATATCGTGATTGATTTCAAATTAAAATAATAATTTTTTAGTAATTTTTCATTTAAAAATATGTATTTATGGATACTGTATGTAAATATTAAAAAATATGTATTTATGGATATGTCTTAATAAAATCATTATTGTATTTAAATTAGAAGTGTTAACTAATCATGGTTAATGAGGTAGGGTGGGATTGTAAATAAGGAAAACTCTTAATATAATATGATTGGTCTAAAATTTAGGAATTATCTCTGATTGGTTCTAAAATAATTCATAGTTTTCTGATTGGTTAACTGAACATTGGTAGACTCAGGTATTATAATAAAGGATTAGAGCTACAATTATGTTTTTAGATAATCATTATTTTTAATAATTTTTTTAATATATTTTAATATACTCATTTTTATGGAATATACTAATGTTTCCTTATTATAAACAACGTATACAAATTTTTAATATATTTTATTAATAATTGAAAAACATGGTGTGATATTTTCGGGTATATATTAATGATTGTAAGAATGATTATAAATTAAAAAGGTAACATGTTTTAATTCGAAAGGAAATATTAATGATTAAAAGATATGATACGATTGATGTTTTTAGGCTTTTATAAAAGGTAATATATTTAACTAAAAGTAAATATAAAAAAGGCAATCGATTAATTACCATTAATTTCATTTAATATTACAATTATATTTTTGCATAATCATTATTTTTAATTTTAATTTAATATAATTTAATATACTCATGTTTACGGATTAACTAATATTTCCTAATTATAAACAACGTATACGTATTTTTAATATATTTTATTAATAATTGAAAAATGTGTTATGATATTTTCGGGTATATATATTAGTAAATTAATTTAACCATATATTATATCTAATCATTAGATCTAACGGTTCTGATTTTTAACTAAAAATCTAACGGTAATTATTTGTAATATACGGATTTCTATTATATTTTGTTAGTGATTAGAATATATGGTGTGATATTTTTGGGTATATATTAGTTACTGCAAGATTATATTTTAAATTAAAAGTTAAAGTTTTTTAATTAGAAAAAAATATTATTAATTGGAAGCTATGATATTTTAGGTGTTTATAAAAAGTAAGATATCATCTACTAAAAGTAAACATTTTTTAATTAAAAAGGCAATCAGCTAATTATCATTCATTATATTATTTCATTATTTATTTTAATAACTAGCATTTTGTCCGTACTTCGTACACGGCATTTTATTTAATTTAAAATGACAATACCAAAAAATTAACAAATTTGATTGATTTCTTAAAAAGATATTGTATGCAATTATATAAATAATCAATTCTTAGAAAGATATTCTATATAGTTATATAAGTATTTAATAAAATAATGATATGCTAAAATTTATATAAAAAAGTAGCATACAATTTTATTTTAACAATGTTGAAAATTTATTTAATCCATCAAAATCTGCAATAAAAGTAATAAATATTTTTACAAATATTGTTCTCTAATGGAAAACAATAATAAATTGTCTTCATTATTCAAATGCGGAAATGATAATCCCTTCACCCCCAATGACTCCAAAACATTAAACCTCATATAATATCAAGAACATATTATATTAACTATGAGACCTCATAGTTAATATAATATGTAAATGTTGGAGAACAATGAGACCACATTTCAAGCAATTTTTAAATTTTTTTGTTAATTTTTTTATGAATGGATAGAGGGTAGAATTATAAGACTTTTTTGTGAAGATGCCCCTAGCGGGACCCTTTAAAATAACTTGAAATGTAGTGAATATGTGTGTTCTCACTGTTCTCATTTTAATTTTTTTTTTTTGTTAATTTTTTATATGAATGGATAAAGAGTAGAATTATAAGACTTTTTTTTTGTGAAGATACCCCTTGCGGGGCCCTTTAAAATAACCTGAAATGTAGTGAATATGTGTGTTCTCACTGTTCTCATTCTCACCAGAGCGTGACCATTAAACTGTATTAGTAAATTCATGTATGAAAATACAGTGTATATATATTATTAATATATATTCTTTTATTAAAAATAAGTAAATTATACAATTAAATAATCAAGTCAAAATATCAGATAAATATTCTAGTAGATTTATAGTTTATATTCAAATTAAGGTCTTTCACCATGGCTCCCGCTTTCTAAAATTGTTGAATTTTTATTTTATTGACTTTATTATATTAAAAGTATGTTCTAATTGAAACGAATATAATAATTTGAATTTGAATATATTTTTAAACTACTTATTTTGATGGGTTGTTAATTTTTTTGTGATCAACTTAGAGCGATGACCAAAAATAAAATTAATGGGAATACATAAACTCATTACCCACGTTACGATAAACAGTACCTATAAAATGGAAGTTGCTTCTGTGGTTCAGGCTTGTTAATTACTTCAATACTTTATTAGCTTGATCATCATGTAGACCATATTTCTTTTTATCACTTATGTTGCTGCTATGTAGTCTATCCATAACTAACATCTTTCTTTTTATCACTTATGTTGTGACTATGTAGTCTATCTGTAACTAAACATCTCTCTCTGCTTGTAATTTATATTTATAAATGCAAACTTCTTCTTGTATTGTATTTTCTTTTCAATATTTAAAATTATGTAGTTGGAGGAGAAGAGAAATGCTGGAGGTGCAATCGTAATACTACAACATTACTGAAAATAAGTACAATATCATAATAGAATTTTTTGTTTCAATCTAAATTGGGTCGCTCCAAATGCAGTGTAATGACAAAAAGGGGCATTAAAGAAATAAAGAAGATTAAAAAAATGAAGGATAATACTGTTTACCAAAAACACAGGTATCCGCAAGAAGCTCACTTATTCACTTTTATCTTCAAATAATGTATGATTACAAATTATAACAATCACATTTTTCACTACCTATTCTCTCTGAAAAAGCCAACTAAACTGAAAAAGGGAAAAGTTAGTGCTTTTATATTTTAATTTGGAGCTCAAGTGAAAGTGCTAAATATGAGATCATATATGAAGTGAAATTGAATGCCAGTAAAGAAGATATTTAGAGCATAAATAAGAGCAATGTTGCCTGACCTAGAGGGCGAGGCTTGTGCCGTGGGTCTGAGCTTTTAAGTATGCTATTCCATAGTCCCTTCGGAGACATCCGATAAAAAGTATGCTATTCCATAAGACCTTCTGGTACGTAGCATGTCTACCCCATGAACCTTAAGTTGAACAAATCCATAAAGAACATAAACTTGCTTAAAAACAAAATAATGTCTATAATGCTAGATGTATCAAATTGAGTCCCAAGATTATTTACAAATAACATGGTGCAAGTAACGTGACATCATGATTGGTTGTATCTGATTGTCTACATATTTTTATTTAAATTTAAATATAAAGTGGTTCATTACATTTAATTAAAATACATAACCAATTAAAATGTCACATGACATGTGGGATTCCGCCATTTAAATAAATTATTTGATCGATTTCTAGTATGCCCTTTATCCTTGCTACCTCTTGTATCGGTACTGTGCCAATGTTATTAACTGGTAATCTTTCCAACTACCTTTGTTATTATGACATGTAAATTCGAAAATTGAAAGGCCAAGCAAATATTTTAAAGGTACCTTTCTGGTGTCCGGTATATTATTATAACATCGGGTAATTCATTAAAACTTTAATTCTTAAATGCCAAATCAAAATCAAAACCAAACAAATATTATCCTGTCTAATTTTTAATATTGTGAAATCAATAAAAACTTAACTTTTAAGGCCAAATTAAAAACCGGAACCAAACATATATGACCCGTCCCTACTTCAGGGGGTTGAGATGTTAATTTGGTGAAAAACCCAGCTTCCAAATCTGAAAAGTGCAAACATGCGTCAAAATCCAGCAGTGTGAAGATTTGAGCGGCTTGGACTTGAAGGTGAAAAATGACAGAGATAGATTTGGGTAATGACAAAAAGTGGCATCAAAGAAATAAAGAAAGATAAAAAAAATAAAGGATAATAGTAGAGATTTAGATTTGGGTCGATCCAATTGGGTTACTCCAAATGTTGTGTAATGACAAAAATAGTATATATTTAGATTTGGGTCGATCCAATCTAAATTGGGTCGCTCCAAATGCTGTGTAATGACAAAAAGGGACATCAAAGAAATAAAGAAGATTAAAAAAATAAAGGATAAAAGCAGTAATTTTCCTGTGTAATGACAAAAAAGGGCATCAAAGAAATAAAGAAGATTTAAAAAATGAAGGATAAAAGCAGTAATTTTCAAAATGTAATACTAGCAGACATTAAGAATATATTGATATTGATTTGGATGACAGTGCCAAAATATAATGTGATATTTTCGGGTATATATTATTGATTGTAAAATTAGTTTTAAATCAAAAAGTTAACGTATTTTAATTTGAAAGGAAATATTAATGATTGGAAGATATGACGATTGGTGTTTTTAGGTTTTTATAAAAGGTAATAGTTTCAACTAAAAGTAAAAGTGAAAAAGGCAATCGACTTATTACCATTAATTATATGATAGATATAATTTATATTTTTCTTTATATTATATCATAGATGACGTACTATAAAGAAAATTAAAGTTGCCCGTGATATTTTTAGAAAAAAAGGTTTTTAGTTAGAAAATATGGTACATTTTAGCTAAAAACTTAATCGGTTAATTATTAATATTTTAATATTGTTATTTTATTTTATTAAATAAAACCGTTAGTGATTAATTGAAAAAAAAAATATTTTAGTTAGTTAAAATAGAAAAGGTAATGTGAAAATTAAAAAGATGACAGGTTTTTGATGAAAAAGGTAATTGATTATTTTATAGTAATTATAGTTTAATTTATATTATTTTACTAAATTAAATTGCTCGTAGTGTCTTTAGATAGTGAGAAATTAATGTTTCCCGTAATATTTCTAGAAAAAAGGAATTTTATTTATGAAATATGGAAAATATGATACGTTTTAGCTGAAAATGGTAATCAATAATTATTAGTATTATAATATTATTATTTATTTTAATAAATAGAACCACCCGCGATATAACTGAAAAAGGAGATATTTTAGTTACATAATAGAGAAAAGGTAACATATTTTGGCTGAAAAAGGTAATTAATTAGTTAATAGTAAGTATAATATAAGTATTTTATTTTATTAAACAAAATTGCTCGTAATGTTCATAAGAAGGACAAATTTTAGTTAGATACAGTATAAAAGATATAGTGTTTTACCTGAAAAGGGAAATTAATTATAGTAATTATAATTTAATTTATGTTATTTTACTAAATTAAATTGTTTGTAGTGTCTTTAGATAGTGAGAAATTAAAAGGAGAAATTTTAGTTAGATACAGTATAAAAGATATAGTGTTTTACCTGAAGAGGGAAATTAATTATAGTAATTATAATTTAATTGATGTTATTTTAATAAATTAAATTGTTCGTAGTGTCTTTAGATAGTGAGAAATTAATGTTGCCCATTATATTTCTAGAAAAGAGAAATTTTATTTATGAAATATGAAAAAGATGATACGTTTTAGCTGAAAAAGATAATCAGTAATTATTAGTATTATAAAATCATTATTTGTTTTATTAAATAGAACCACAAGTGATATAATAGAAAAAAGAAATATTTTAGTTACAGAATTGAGAAAAGGTAACATAATTTGGCTGAAAAAGGTAATTGATAATTATAATATAATTGTGCTATTTTATTAAACAAAATTGCTCATAGTGTCTATAAGAAAGGAGAAATTTTAGTTAGATACAATATAAAAGATATTGTGTTTTACCTGAAAAGTGAAATTAATTAGTTAGTGAAAAACAGAAAAGGTAATATGTTTAAGCTAAAAAAGGAAATTAATTAGTTAATAGAATGATTTTTTATTTGTAATTAAGTAAGGGTAAATAAATAAAATCAACAGGTACCGACCAACTAAACTTTTAATGTTTCGGCTTTTATATAATAGTATATATATATATATATATATATATATATATATATATATAACTAAAATTTTAAATTTTATAAAAAATGGGTATAGGCTAGGATTCTTTATTTGTAGTCTACATATTCTTTATTTATAGTTCAAATTTCCTCATTATAATTTTTTTTACTAAAAAAAATAGAAGAAACGGAGAAATTTATCCTAAAAAAAACTTAAAAAATTTACCTTTATACATTTGATTGTAAACTAATACTTTTTTTTTTTTACAAATAAATAATTTAAGAAGAATAAAAAAGTGCATGTTCTTGCACCAGACCAGTCCAATCCTAATCGGCCCAAAATACAAAGACCCAACTACTAATGATAAGGCTAATTCTTTCTGTCAAACAATAATATAACAACGATCTCAAATAGGCGCGTAATTTAACTAACTAACCGCGTTAATTCGTGACCGCCTCTGACACATTATATAGCAGCGATCATCAATCAGTCCCGACTCACTCTGCTTAATCTTAACGCGCTCGCTCCTCTTCTTAATCTCCTTAATTGTTCGCTCCTCTTCTTAATCTCCTTAATTGCTTTTATTTCGTCAATTGATTTTATTTCATCCGCTCTGTACTAATACTTGTTTTGCAGGATTTTTAATATTGTTCTATTGTGCTTGATTTTGTTTTTGTAATTTGTGTCTATTACTTGTTATCTTAATCTCCTTAATTGTTTTTATTTCGTCAATTGATTTTATTTCATCTGCTCTGTACTAATACTTGTTTTGCAGGATTTTTAATATTGTTCTATTGTGTTTGATTTTGTTTTTGTAATTTGTGTCTATTACTTGTTATCTTAATCTCCTTAATTGTTTTTATTTCGTCAATTGATTTTATTTCATCTGCTCTGTACTAATACTTGTTTTGCAGGATTTTTAATATTGTTGTTTTGTGTTTGATTTTGTTTTTGTAATTTGTGTGTATTACTTGTTGTTGCTAACATTATGGATGCAGGATCAGTGAATTACTCTTCTTCTAACAAGGCTCATTCTAGATGCCCTCTTCAACAACAGTTTCTTCAACGTCGAAATTCTCGAGAAAATTTGGATAGGTTTATACCAAATAGATCTGCAATGGATTTCGATTATGCGCAATATATGTTGATGGAGGCAAGGAAAGGTAAGAAGGAGAATCCAGCTGTGAGTTCACCGTCTAGCGAAGCTTATCAGAAGCTGCTAGCAGAGACCTTCAACATGAACCGGACCAGGATTTTAGCTTTCAAAAACAAGCCACCAACGCCTATGGAGACTGTTTTAAGTGACTGCTTCACAGCATTGGCTCACCAACCTAAACCCAAGGCTCGTCGCTATATTCCAAAGACATCGGAGAGGACATTAGATGCCCCGGACCTTGTAGATGATTACTACTTGAATTTATTAGATTGGGGCAGTAGCAATGTTCTCGCCATTGCTCTTGCAAACACAGTGTACCTGTGGGATGCTTCTAATGGTGCTACCTCTCAACTAGTTACACTTGACGAGGAGCTTGGTCCGGTGACAAGTGTCAAATGGGCTCCAGATGGGCGACGCATTGCTGTTGGTATGAACAACTCTGGAGTTCAGCTTTGGGATTCAACTGCCAATCGACAGCTAAGGACATTGAGAGGTTGCCACAGTTCCCGAGTTGGAGCACTGGATTGGAACAACCAAATTCTAACAACTGGAGGAATGGATGGGCAAATTGTTAACAATGATGTGAGAGTTAGGGATCATATTGTTGAGACCTACAGAGGACACCATCAAGAGGTGTGTGGGCTAAGATGGTCACCCTCTGGCCAGCAGTTAGCCAGCGGAGGAAGTGATAATCTCCTCCACATATGGGATAGATCCACTGCTTCTTCAAGTTCTCCAACACAGTGGCTTCACAGGCTCGAAGATCATACAGCTGCCGTTAAAGCTCTAGCTTGGTGTCCATTTCAGGCGAATCTGCTTGCATCCGGAGGTGGTGAGGTTGATAGTTGCATCAAATTTTGGAATACCCACACTGGTGCTTGCTTAAATTCGGTTGACACAGGCTCACAGGTCTGTTCACTTCTGTGGAATAAGAATGAGCGTGAACTGCTTAGTTCTCATGGTTTTACCCAGAATCAGCTTACTCTTTGGAAGTACCCAGCAATGGTCAAGATTGCTGAACTTACTGGCCATACATCCAGGGTACTCTTCATGTCTCAGAGCCCAGATGGATGTACTGTTGCTTCTGCAGCAGGAGATGAAAAGCTCAAGTTTTGGAATGTTTTTGGAACTCCAGAAGTAGCAAAACCAGCACCTAAAGCAGCCCCAAAGCCATTTTCTCACTTGAATCGCATCCGGTGATGTGAATGCATCAGCTGTGAAGACATGTCAGTTTTTGTTTTTCTTTTGCATAGAGAATAGTGAGCTTTGTTTATAATCAAACACTTGTATAGTTGACAAAAAGAGAATGTAGGTGTACACCCATTGTGACGATGACTCAAATAAAAATATAATTTCTTTTTATGATGAGTGCTTTTGTTTTTCGTGCACTGAATAAAATTAACAGACATCGATAGCTTGGCTTGTATAGTTGACAAAAAGGGAATGTAGGCGTACACTCATTGTGACGATGACTCAAATAAAAATCTAATTTCCTTTTATGATGAGTAAAAGCTTTTGTTTTGTCAACTATAATTTCCTTATATGATGAGTGCTTTTGTTTTTCGTGCACTGAATAAAATTAACAGACATCGATAGCTTGGCTTGTATCATTGTGACGATGACTCAAATAAAAATCTAATTTCCTTTTATGACGAGTAAAAGCTTTTGTTTTTCGTGCACTGAATGAAATTAACAGACATCGATAGCTTGGCTTGTACCAGAATGTAATTGATACAAACTCTCTGGTTTCTTTCCACATGAAGTTTACCAGAAAATATATTGGCTATTACAGGGATGGTTATACAAGCCAGTGAACTGGCAAACAATCTAGAAGAAGAGGTCCAGAAATTAAGCAAAATGAGATGGTCTTGTACAATTGCCATCAACTCTCTAATAAATTAAATCGTCCTACGAAAAGAAAATAAAAGGCGGAATGAATATTATGCATCATATAACATACGATTGAAGTACAAACTCAACTGAAATCTTCTGGAAATGAGCAAAAACTTTTGTCTACAATTAAAGGCCCCATAGAGTAAAAAGGTATAAAAAGATTTGTGTTCTTCTCGAAATGAGCAAATCCGTTTTTCTATAATTAAAAGCCCCATAGAGTAAAAAGGTATTAAAAGATTTGCTGATTGTGTACATGTCCTCAGGAACAAATACCTGACCTTCGTTGAGGGAGCTGAGCTTGGTCCCATGAGGAGCAGCAGGTCGAGCCCAAGAACTATCTTCATAATTTGGCACACCAGAGCTTCATACATCGTGACCTGATCTTCAAATATTCTTCTTGGGGATGACTTTAGAGCAAAAGTTTCTGATTTTGGATTAGTGAAACTGGCCCCTGATCGAGAGAGATCTGTTGCAACTAGGCTTGCTGGGACATTTGGATACCTTGCACCAGAATATGCTGGTAAGAAAATCTACTATACTTCCCTTTGTCTATATCATTTTGTTTATAAATTCAGTTCTGTTAATAGAGCAAAAATACATTTCTTTTTCCCTACTTTGCGGCTAAGTTTGCTTTGTGTGTGTGTATACGTGTGTAGTAATGCTTTTGAGCCCTTACAAAAACTATTTTGTAATCAATAACACATGAAAGTTTCATACACGCCTAGCACATTATCTGCACGGCCCGTGCCTATATCGTATAATTTATCATCAAATGGATGACATCTTCTTCTATATTACTGGTTTATGTCAAGGGTTTCTTAGATCTGCTCAATGCATAGTCATCATGGTATGTAGGCAATTATACAGTCCTCGTTGAAACTACTATTATTTCTCCTTAGTAGAGACAATGCAGTAGAATTTCTTATGCCTATCTGATATTTACTTATTTATAATGTAACTTATAGTGACAGGAAAGATCACAACTAAAGCTGATGTCTTCAGTTTCGGAGTTGTGTTAATGGAACTTTTGACTGGATTAATGGCACTTGATGAACAACGTACCGAAGAAAGCAGGTATCTCGCTGAGTGGTTTTTGCAGATAAAACAGGACAAGAAGAAGCTAATTGATGCCATTGATCCCACTATTGATGCAAAGGAAGAAGATTTTGAAAGTATTTCCGTTATAGCTGACCTGGCTGGACATTGCACTGCGAGGGATCCAAATCATCGGCCTGATATGGGACATGCAGTTAATGTGCTGGGTCAATTGATTGAGAAGTGGAAGCCTTTTGATCATGAAACAGAGGACTATTCTGGCATAGATTACAATCTACCTCTCTCACAGATGTTGGAGGGGTGGAAGGAATCAGAAACTATCAGTTCCAAAAACTCTGATCTACAGGATAGCACTGGAAGCATACCAAATAGGCCAGCTGGATTTGCAGATTCTTTTACTTCTTCCGATGCCCGATAGTGATAGTAAGAGTATTCTGAAAGAAATTTGTTTCTTGACTGCTTTTATTTATATATTCAGTCTTTCATACGAGGTTCAACGTTGGGTGCTGATACATGTACTTAGTTGTACACTCTACCTGCATTATAATGTTGTATGCAAAACATAGCAATCTTACCAGTGTCTTAGATCACAATGTGGTATGTGCATTATCTTAATGCACAAGGGTGTACAACCATAAATGTGCATATATCACCAGTCTTGTTTTTCATTCTTAAAAAAAAATTGTTTTCATCGAGGCCTATCTCGTAGTCTGTCCGATAATATAAATATAAAAGATTGTAGAGTATGCATTTCTTTAGCCTGCAGGATATGATGATTTATTATTTTTGTTGTACTTTACCCATTTGAGTTATGTCTTCATTTCTGTAAATTGTTGAACAGTTTACATAGGGCTCGTTTCTGTTTCCTTTGGAAAAGGTTCTTCTAATGCTAATTAAGTTGTTCCACTTCATAATACTAGTATATCTGTATACCTGTGTATACAACTTATTTAAACAACTGGTCATTACGAAGTGTGACAGTGATTTGTAGTACTGTGGTTGGTGATTTGTAGCTGGTTTGTAGAGCTTGTAAGTTGAATGGGTGTCTAGGAATACTACTCCGGTTGACAGGTACATGAGGAATGGTGACTTTGAGAAAATGATTTCGGGGTGTGATGAAATTGGTCAAATCATGCCTAAATGAAGTCTGGTTATTTGGAACTCCGTCATACAGTAGTTTGTTCTGCAGTCTGCACTTAATTGAAAATCCAGAGCAGGCACTTAAATATTTTCAATTAAATGTGGAAAGATGGATTTTAGCTAGATGGGGTGCTCTTCAATGGAGCTCTTAAATGGTTAACGTCGTCATTTTTGGTTAAATGGTTTACTCTTTTTAGTTTGGATAACAATGACAACCGACACATCCCTTGTTTCCGTGTTTAAGTTGCGTAAATGGATAAATTTTTATTTCGGAGTGACCTCCATTGTTTTGGAGCAGCATGACATGGTTTTGGTTTATTTTGCTGGATAATTCTTGATGGATGTGTCGTGGTGGTTAGAGAGTTCAGTGATTTCTCTGAAAAGTAGTAGCTTTTATGACGGCTCTAAAATTTTGGTTGGTATGCGAACTAGAAATCGTGTCCAAATTGTTAGCCCGCGAGCAAATTTCTAACTCCACAATAATAATATAATAATAATATATTGTTCATCCGCGAGCAAATCCTAATTCCACAATAATATAATAATATGATATCGTTCGCTTTGGACTGAATTCGTACGAATTTATTTTCGGACACATTCTAAAAGGCCTCATATTATTGGACTTGTTTTGACTACTTATATTCAAGAAATCTTGACAACGTGGGATTTGGATTGACATCCACTTAAAATTTCCCCTCAATCTAAGAACCACCAATCTTGTGACCCTTATAGCGCCGCTATTCATATGTGGCTCCTCATCTTGCAGGACACGTTGCCCGAGCACCTCAACACAAGCCGTTTCAGGATCTCCATATAATAGTATAGATTTTTGGGTATATATTAGTTATTGTAACTGCTCTACATAATAGTATAGATTTTTGGGTATATATTAGTTATTGCAACATTATGTTTTAAACTAAATATTAACGTGTTTTAATTAGAAAAAAAAAATATTATTGATTGGAAGATATGATATTTTAGGTGTTTATAAAAAGTAAGATATCATCAATTAAAAGTAAACATTTTTTAATTAAAAGGCCAATCAGCTAATTATCATTCATTATATTATTTCATTATTTATTTTAATAATTTGGATGACCGTGCCGGAATATGATGTGATATTTTTGGGTATATATTAATAATTGTAAAATTAATTTTATATCAAAAAGTTAACGTGTTTTAATTTGAAATGAAATATTAATGATTGGAAGATATGACGATTAGTGTTTTTAGGTCTTTATAAAAGGTAATAGCTTCAACTAAAAAGGCAATCGACTTATTATCATTAATTATATCATAGATATTATATATATATATATATATATATATATATATATTTTTATAATGAAGGGTAAATAAGTAATTTCACGATGTACCAAAAAACAGGCACCAAAACTTTTAATGTTTCGATTTTTATATAATAGTACAAGCTTAAAACCCGTGCGATGCACGGATTTCTTTTAATATTATATGATTTATTTTATTAATTTGAATTACTTTTTTAAAAAAATGAATTTTGGAGACTTTAATTTTTAAATTAGATGATTTGATAATAATTATGTAAATGTTATCAGTGATATTTTTAGGAAAAAAGAGGGATTTTAGTTAGAAAATATTGAAAAGATGATAAATTTTAGTTGAAAAAGTTAATCAGTTAATTATAAATAATTATAAAATTATTATTTAATTTTATTAAATAGAATGTCATGATTTAATTGGAAAAAGAGAGATTTTAGCTATAAAAAAATTAAAAAGGAAATATGCTTTAGGTGAAAAAGGTAGTTGATTAGTTTATAGTAATTATAATTCAGTTATGTTATTTAATAAATAAAATTGCTCGTAATATTTTAAGAAAAAGAAAATTAATGTTGCCCGTGATATTTTTAGAAAAAGAGGTTTCTAGTTAGAAAATATGGTACATTTTAGCTAAAAAACTTAATCGGTTAATTATTAATATTTTAATATTGTTATTTTATTTTACTAAAAAAAAAAGATTTTAGTTAGATAAAATAGAAAGGTAATGTGAAAATTAAAAAGATGACAGGTTTTTGGTGAAAAAGGTAATTGATTATTTTATAGTAATTATAGTTTAATTTATATTATTTTACTAAATTAAATTACTCGTAGTGTCTTTAGATAGTGAGAAATTAATGTTGCCCGTGATATTTCTAGAAAAAAGAAATTTTGTTTATGAAATATGGAAAAGATGATACGTTTTAGCTGAAAATGGTAATCAATAATTATTAGTATTATAATATTATTATTTATTTTATTAAATAGAACCACCCGCGATATAACTGAAAAAGGAGATATTTTAGTTACATAATAGAGAAAAGGTAACATATTTTGGCTGAAAAAGGTAATTAATTAGTTAATAGTAAGTATAATATAAGTATTTTATTTTATTAAACAAAATTGCTCGTAATGTTCATAAGAAAGGACAAATTTTAGTTAGATACAGTATAAAAGATATAGTGTTTTACTTGAAAATGGAAATTAATTATAGTAATTATAATTTAATTTATGTTATTTTACTAAATTCAATTGTTTGTAGTGTCTTTAGATAGTGAGAAATTAAAAAGCGAAATTTTAGTGAGAAAATGACCAAAATACCTCATTTTGGAGGTCAATGGCCCGAAATGCCTGTTTCCAAATTGCATGGCCCTCAGTACCCACTGGACACGCCAGTGGCAACGGCGTGTCCCAAGTTCACTTTTTCCACAATTTTTCTAACTCCCCGCTGCTCTCTCCCCCCCTCCCCGACCGGCGAAAATTCCCCCCTCCCCGACGTTCGTTTCCGTCCATCTCCGTTCCAGAAAATCACATATTTTTGTTGTCCACGACTTGCTCATCAGTTTAAGGTATATTTGTGTTTAAATATGATCCCGTACGTGCGTGTATGACGAGATCGGAAAACATAATCGGAGAATAGCTTCGATTTTGGGCATTTACAATCCGGATTTAGAATCGTTAAATTAATGTCATAGGGTTGTAGAGGACGATGATACGATTCTGTTGGTATATAGAACTCATATGGAAATTGATTGAGGTGGGAGAACAAAGCAAATCAAAATCTGGCGAAAAATCGCCCGGCGAGTCGCGCCGGCGACGCTCTGCACAAGACGATGCTGTAAGAACCCCAAATTTTGGATATAATTAAAACTTTTTATTAAGTAATGATAAAAGGAGGAACAATGATTCCGACAACAAGGTCACCAGCTCTAATGAATGGTGGTTTCAAAGAACAATGATTGTAATGAATTGATATTGCTTTGGACAATGATCCTGATGCATTGGTATATTGTCAGAATAGAGTAATTCGATGGTTGAGGACCTAGATAAGAATAATCTACCATCCAGGAAGGAGCTAATGGATCCTTGAAGGGAAATGAGTACGTGCATAGTATTTTCCGTACGTGCATAGTATTTTCCGTACGTGCATAGTGTTTCTCGTACGTGCATAGTGTTTCCTGTACATGCATAGTAATTTGGTGGATGAATAGTGATTTTGTAAGTTGGAAAACTTTTCACGCCACCCTATGTACGGGACGTGATATGGATGTTTCGAAGCCATATTAGTGATACGCGGAGGAAATAAGTGAATGCAGAGACGATCGGAATTCAGAAATTCCAAATTCTTTTCGGTATAATATTTGACCGGGCAGTGGATTAAATATTATTATAATCCAAGAATTGAGATAGTAACTTTGAGGATTTGATAGTTTGGGATGTTATTATATTGATTTAAGAATGAAGGTAGGAAACCACTGAGGAGTGGTTATGGCTACAATGTAATAATTGATATTTGGAAAGAATGAATGGAATTCGACTTTATTATTTCTATGTCTTGAAGAATGCTAAAGGGTAACAACATAGGTAAGAATAATCTATCTTCTAAGGGAATAAGATATGGCAATTTCAAGCAGGAGAATATTCTCATGTCATCCAGATCGGTAACGATTAATCCAGTAGTTCCGTAAAAAGGTTAAGGAACGATCGAAAGAGAATACGGACAATTATACAACCCTAAGAGAACAAGTAAAGAATACAGAATGAATAGTGTTGTGGTGGGAGTATATAATAATATGAGACGACACTATATAGAAGTATTCGGAACGGATTTCCGAGTTCGTATTAGTGATCCAGGGGGAAAATAAGTGTATGTAAAAGCTGTCGGATTCTGAAAAACCGCACTTTTATTTTCTCCGAGAGTTCCCTGGACACTGATAGCCTTAAGTATTTAACGAATGGATTTAAGGAATATAAATTGGAAAGTTAGAATGAAAGATGGAGAATGAAAGTATTATTATTAAAAAGGATTCTCGGTAAACCCTAATTAGAAATCCGTGAAATATTCCTACGAACGATCAATCGAAACGGGCAATAACCGGACACAGAAACAAGCAGAGGAAGCAAGAGTCTTGTGCAAGCTACTAGAAGAAATATCTAGTAACTACTTAGTTACATAAGTAACTAGCATGTTTGGAGATTAAATAGCACTTAGCAAAAATCAAACCACTAGTTACATGAGAACCATCAAAATCTCAACACTTGTCCATCCATTTTCATCATCCTATACATCATCACTTTATTAAAGTGGCTTTTAGATGAGATATTATCTAAACCTCATCCACTTGATGCATTATTATCACATTAACCAAGCAAAGAACAAAAAAATATCAAACCTCTCTCTCCATTACATCCATTCGACCTATGCTCTAAATTCAAGACCAAAATCCAACTTCCAACCATCATTTGATCTTGTAATTTTTAAGGTGAGTCCTATAATTCAAGAAACTAATCTCCTAGAAATTTCAAGCCCAAATTCCTTTGTTTCCATTTTCAAAAAAATCACTAAAGATGATGATGAATAGTGTTCTTCATGTATTAACCTTGTTTTCTTTGAATCTTTTGATTGTTCTAGCAAGCTTAAGCACTCCTAAGGACCATACAAGGCTTAGTAAGGCTATATCACTATCTAAGGAAGGTATAAAGCTCTTGAAACCCTAACCCTTGTTTGAGATTTAAGCATGTTTATGATAGTTATAACTTAGTTATGGTTATGTTAAGATTATAAGCATGATTATGTATGGATTTTGGATTAATGATGTAAATAGCTAGATGAACGGAAAGGCATTGCTTGGCCTCAGTTCATGTGTATAAGTCATGTATATGATGTTTGGGTTGGATACTATGTTTAGGGGAAGATTCGAAATTGGTAGATATTCGATTTACAGCCGTTATAATGCCCGATTTTACAATACCATGTTTTGTATGCCATTTTCCATGTCGAACCCCTACTGTCCAGAGACCTTATCTACCATGATAGGATAGGTAATGTTCTAAGCTTCGTTTTGATATAAAGATCACGTGAAACGGACTTACGGTTTAGGATTTATGACCAAATTACTAAAAGTAGTTTGAATCCGTAAACGAAAGTTCGTAACTGTAATTGAACCCTCGTAAACTATGTAACGTCATGGCGAATCTTGGTAAATAAATACTAGAGGTAAAAAGGAAGGCGTGAAAGAAAACCGTATGTCAAAAGGATCATTTTTCGATTTATTAAAAATGTTCGAGTCGAGGTTAAACGCGAACGAACCCCTAAAAGACGACTCTTTTATAACTTCGGTAAAACACTTAGAAAACGGGCGATAAAACTCGGAGTATAATATTGGTTCGTAACGATCAACCTTAGAACTCATATGACTTAAGTATGTCCCAAGTATAAGTGCAGTGACATGTCGTATTAACGAACGAATGTCGGGTCGGATCAGTGATAATAAGTAATCCACTAAAGGGGGTATAACGAGATAACTCGAGAACGTATTTCGATTTAAGTATAACTTAACTTTTAATATGTTAAGTGATTAATCCCGAATGCCTTGGCTATTTATAGATCACCAAGCTGAACCGGGACCCGCTACCACTACCCCTTACCGTACTCGACTACCAGGCAAGTTTCAATTCCCTTCTTTTAGGCTGTTGTTGTGATTGAATAAATATATATATATGATTGCTGATATACATATGCCATTGCATGCATGCCTACTTTCAAGTTGAATTGATATACTTGTTCCCTGAATGTTATTGTTGGCTTATAAGCTAGATAGTTATATATCAGTTATAAGCCGGTTATTGTAAGACCCTCATAGAAGGGCGTATACATCTTATTAATCAAAAATAGACCGGGAGTCAATATTCCTTGATATATCGAGATTACCTCGGAGGAAAATATTTAAGTAAATATTTTCTATTATTTGGGCGACGAATATTATTTGAATATTCGTTCGAGACTAATTATTTTAACGATCCTTACTTCAAATAATTATTTGAACGCAACTATTCAACGAATAATATTTCTCAATATTCATTCAGAGTCGAATTAATTATCGATTATTATTTCGAATATTCTTCTAAAGGTTGACTACTAAATGAATATTATTTGGATATTCATTTAGAATATTATTGATTAAATGAATATTACTTTTGGAGTATTCATTTAAGATAGTAATTACCTGTCGAATATTATTTTAATGTTCATCTGAAACTTGATTTATTTATCGAGTCTTATCTCGAATATTCCTTTAAAGCTTGGATTACTAAATGAACATTACTTGATATTCATTTAGAATATTATCCAGTAAATGAATATTACTTTATCAATATTCATTTAAATTCCTAATTAATTATGAATATTATTTTGAATATTCATCCAGGGTTCTACTTAATCATCGAATATTATTTTAAATACCTTAAATATTCTTTTCAGGTCTTATTAATTAATGAATATTGTTTTGAATATTCATTTAAATATTTATTTATTCAATAAATATTCTCCTGATATTTCTTAAGGGATTATTTTGAGAAATACTCTGATATATAAGATATTCTTTCTTATTCCTAAATGATCTGTAAAATATTTTAATTCAATAAATATTCTCTGAATATTTATTCCATACTTAGAATAACCTCGATAAGGTTTACAGTAAAACCTTTATAAATTAATATAGTTGGGACCGGAAATATTTATTAATTTAGAGAGGTATTAATTAATCGATAAATTAATAATTATTAATTTATAGAGAATTTTTGACATCAAACAAATTTAACTTTTAATAATAAAAATTTAAATAGAATTAATTATACAATTATATTTTATGCTCAATTCAATTAATTCAATGTACGATAATTTACATATTCAATAAGTATTAGCGAGATTCAAATTAAAGATTCATGTATATGTATATAATATCAAGGACAGTACAACATTTTTGAGTCTGTTGCATGTATAGAAGCACTCAGGACATGAAAAATATTGATTAATAACTTTTTGATGTTTTACGAAAATGCCATATTCGAATTTTTAGATGTAATAAAGAAGGTTAATGATGAGTTTTATATAGATTGAAATTTTAAGAATTCTATAATCATATTTTACAAAAGTGTAGTACATATATTTTTATGATTATATATGAATTATTAATTTATAATATTATTGGGACCATATACTTATATAGGGTGTTTCAAAAAAATTATTATCTTATTATCTTATCGAAATTGATCATTTTTTGAATTGGTCCAAGTTGGAACCGGAAGAAATTATTAACTTAGAGAGGTTATTAATTTATCGAGTATTAATTTAACGAGGTTTTACTGTATCTTCTTCGATTATTACAGAAAATATTTCGGAGTTATATTTTTATTAATCTTATATCAAGAAAGGTTCTCAGACATCATTCTTCTTTGAGTCTATCTCCTTAATAATAAGGGAACCTTACTTGGAAAAATGTTATTTATCTTGTCGACTTCCCGGTCATAAAGTATTCCCTTCACTCGCAACTCGGGTGCTGTTGACTTATTAAGTCGTTGCTTACCTTCTCATCTTTCGAGGGGTAAGATCACTGGAACAAGTTGATATCCGTTACCAAGTAATAGCTTGGGAGTTATTGGTAAATTTTCCTTTCCAACTAGATACGACTACTTTGTGGAGTCTTATCAACAAGTATTATACTTGGGGAAAGGGGGACGAACGTTACATTCAGAATCATGAATTCTATTTGAACTAGGAGTCGTGTAAGAGGCCGAGTAGCGCCGGTCCATCCCCTTTGGCCCAACCGTTGGCCGGGGAGAGCTAGTAAGGCGGTATACAAGTAAAGCCGTCAGTTCTTCCTTCTACCGGTAGTAAATCTAAATTGAGCTGTACGATCTCGACTGATCATCAAGATTGGAACAGCGGGCGCGGTGAATACTCCATCATTGGTTCATCATCCAAATTTATTTGTTTCCTGCAACATGATTACTGTTGGCAGAGTTGGAAAAGTGTCATAACTGGAATTGCAACCTTTTTCTTGCAAGTTCCTCTTCTTAATAACAATAAGAACATCTCGCTTACTTTGATGTAGCAGATATTTCTACAAACAAATACTTTAAGTTACCTTGTAACTTCATCGTTCATATTATACTGGCATCATTTCCGTAAATGCATGGCATATGGTTTGAAAGATACTTTTGAACTGTTACATTATCGTTCAGTTATATATTATTGTTGGTGGGCTATTGCTCACCCTTGCTTTATTATTATATCACAACAACAGCTAGACCAGATGACTCGCACAAGGCGCACTCGACGCGGGCGAGGACGATGAGACTACCAGAGCTGAAGAAGAAGCTATTGGTAGGGTATATTTATTCTTTCAGTACCAAGAATATGGTCTAGTATGACTTATGTAAATGGATGGCAAAGAGTATGTATTATATTGAAATTCTTTTGGATTGTAAGAACTCATGATGTGATTAATAAAAATTTGATTGTTACTCTGATTTCATCTCTGGGACTATAACGGGTGTGTTTTATATTGTTGTGTTGGGTTATAGAGACGTAATTTATTTTATGTTAAGGAAAATTCAATTATTATGGACAGAATTGGAAACCGTAACCACCGGATCCCGGACCCCGGATCTGGGGGTGTTACAGAAGTGGTATCAGAGCGTACGTTATAAACCCCAGAGATGAGGTGACGTTAAAACAATAAATTCAATAAGATAATAAGAACTCTTGCCAAGTTCATAGTCGGACTACTTAATGTAGTAATGACATATAAAAACCCTTATGGGAACTCGTAAGTATAATGATAGTAACTTAGCTCGATATCGTATCGACGAGTAAGGCGACTGACCTTGAGGCATACGAGCAACAGCGCGATGATGCTTTATATGCTAAAGATCAGCGGGTAATTCGATGGAGTACCCTACTGGAGACCCGGAAGAGGTTCCAGCAGATAAGGAAAATCCTGTTAGGATAAGGAGCTTACCCTTGGGTAATGAGGGTCGCAGTTAGAATGACTGTGATGATTAAGATATGGTGCTCAGAAAAGTGAGTATAAAGAACCGAGATATTATTGAGAGATCTGAAGATGCATGTTGAATTCATAGCCGGACTACCAGATGTAGTACCAGCAAGAAAGAAGGATTGGAAGAATTACTTGAGATCTTATACGGAACTAGATGAGAATCCTTAGAGATTTTCATCTTAACAAAGAAAGAGCTAGAGGGATGTATGACTATCAAAGACAGCGATATAGGACGAGGAGCAGAGTCCCTAGGAATAATTGAGAATGAGGCAGTAAGTGCCATATCATTTGATAAATGAATCAGAATGAATATTGTCAGTAATAATTTGCCACGAGAAGGCAGATGTCATAGGTTATAATTTACGAAACCAAAGTGAGGTTAATGAGGTGGTTTTATTCAGGGAAATGTTCATGAATGAATCAGTAGAAAGTAAAGACATTGGGAAGTGACAGCATGATTGGGTAAAGTTATATAAGGAAATAGTAAGCAAGACAATGATCTCAGAACCTACCGGAAGATAAGACTAGTGAGTCAAGATGAACTCGTAATGAGACTACTGCCAGAGACTGAGTATAGAGTTAATTCAGCTCAGTTAAATGATGAACCAGAAACGTTAGATGCATGTGATTCAGAGGAATATTAAATTCCTTCTTCTCTTTGAATGGATTATAGTAGTGCCTTAAGTTTATTCCGATGCGGAATTATAATAGATCAAGTAACACGATCAGCAGTTAAAGAGGAAAATGTGAGAAAATCTTCCTGGAGCTAAAAGGTGAAATTGGTAATGACCAAGAGCTGGCATTGCTTAATGGAAAAAGGAGACTTTGTGCTTCCAATGACGCTTCGCATAAAGGGTTAGGTAGACCGACATTTGGTAGTATTGAATATCAGGACGTATAGGTATGAGGATATTGTGACAGGTTTCAGTTTGAAACGGTTGATTCCCTTCTAAGGGATGGATATAATTGATTCCTCTCCAGTGGGTAAACTTCCAATCTGATGATGATTATTTCATTAACTATGACTGCTTATGATTCCACCTGCTTGGAGGTTCATAGAACTATTCTTCAGGTTTCGAAACTGGTCTCCTTAATGTTACCAGTAGGTGGGTAGATTGATCAAAATTTCCCTGAGTCTGGAAAGGAATTCGGTGAATTTTGGCAAACATTGTCTTTCTGATTATCAGAGAATGTCATGGAAGAGAGTAAAAATTGGAGCAAACCCTGTGATTTGGGTAAGGATGCTGTAAATGGGTTAGTAAACGGACCCTGAGCATTACAATCGACGGTAGTGATAAAATGATGAAGTGAGATTGGACGAAAATAGGAAATGTAAGTAAGGAACCAGCCGGACTGAGAAATTCCAGGATTGACTTAAATGAAAAGGCTGTTATGCCAGGATGGTAAGCTTGTGTGGCACGCGGGATTGATAAGAATAGTTGAAAAGATAAAAGTGGAGGAAAGGTGACCGGAGACGGTGCCGAGTAGTCGATTAAGACTTATATGGAGTAAAGTTTTGGAAAGGTAGAAAGGTATCAAAGAAGAAGGCACTATGCCGGCAATTGCTAGAAAAGTAATGCTATTAGCCAACCCCTAAAATCATATATTTTTATGTGTGGCCAGTTGAGGCCAAGTCACAACGGACTATAAAGTGACTAGACCAGCCATGAAAAGACAAAGCAGGGTTGCTCCTAAGAAAGCACCGACTGCAAGGGCTTCTGATATAAAAGAAACATTAATGAGATCGTTTGAATCTTCTGCCGAACAACCCATGTTTTGATTGGGAATTCACTAGACCTTTTTGGGATGGGGTCACCCGTACTGAAGTGACTCATGTGTATATGGTTGTCCAAGATTTCGAGTAAAATGGAAGTATAGTGACTTGAGATGTATGATGTTAGGGTATCATGAATACCATGAATATATTATGACGGAGGAAAGTAAACAATGAAGGTATATGAAGAGGGTATAGAAAAGGTCATAAATTGAACAGTATGCTGTAGGAATTTTGTCTGAGGCAAGTACCTTTGCGAAGAACGATAAGCACTAAGAGATTCACGTTGAACTCGACCAATATCTTCCAGAACATCCTTGCTACCATTAACAAGTTCGGTAGGAGAAGAGATAGGCATACGTTGCCTTTTTGAAAGGCCAAATAGGCTGACAACTATCTGAAAGAAGAGGGTGGCATTAAACCACCGATCGATTATCAAATGAGAATGATTGAAAAGAGACCTTTATTAAGGATACATGATCTGATTGCCAATTATAAGATGCAAGAATTCCTTGGCAGTTGAATTAAGGATAGGATATCCATAAATTAAGACAAACCCTGGGGAATGCACAAGGGGTGGCATTAACCCTAATAACGACATTATGACTTCAGATGATATGAGCTGGACTTGATAAGGCAACAATGACCGGTAAGGATTATTAAAGAGAGTTCTGGAAAGAACATAGATAGAATTATTAGAGTATTGATCAATGACATTTTGATATACCCGGTACCCAGAAAATACCGGAGGAATGATAAGGATGGCCTATGAAACCTTACAAGGAAAAAGGTAATATTCCGAACTTCAAAAATGGAAGTTTGGTAAGGAATGTATGACATCGTAACAATAATGCCAGATGAGGCATGTATGAAACCCTGAGGAAGTATGGGTTGAACCTATAAAGGTTGAGATTATCCTAAGATAAAGAAAGAACTAAGAAAAGAAGCATCCTAAGTAGGATTGGGAATAAACGTGATAAAGTTCCCACGGATAGGTGGAAGCAATGACTTATGGAAATGACTGATAGTTATATTTTCTCCTTCAGCAGAGCTTAAGGGAGAATGCTTTAACCCAACCGTGATGGGAATGAGGTAGAAAAACTTGAGTTGGAGTGCACCCAGAGAACATGGGTTACAAGAAATCATTATCACCAAGAAAGGCCAATGAGGTGGCCGACAATCTAAGTATAAAGGAATAATTACAAATGTTCATACCGAAGAAACATGATGATATTTGGAAGGACCTTGAAGGTCATATCGGAATGGAGGAATTTACATTCCTTCTGATGACTGTGCAAGAATTGACAGTAATAATAGTTTAAGTAAAGATTCGATTCGTGATGGAGTCTTAAGCATATTACGTACCTTAGAAGGTCCCGTTTTGAGGCAAACCAGGACCATGGTACAAAATTGATGAAGTAAACCGTTAAGTTTCCAGCCTTTTATGGAAGATGCATAAGTGATAGTTTCATCAACTGGACCTAGCTGCGATGCTTGAAACTCTTCTGCAATTCTATCTGCTTCATGTTATATCTACATCAAGATCAGGAAGTGTACCTTATGGATAAGGAATAATGATTACTTTGTCTCCCTAAGGGATTTGAAACCCGTAGGGTTAGCTATTAACGCACTACGTAAACAACAAGCGATGGTGATTCTTCTAAGAAAGGAGATGACAACGTAAAGATAAAGAAAGTGCTGCTATTGATAAGCTAAATGGCATGTTGATGAATGACAAGCAAGTTTGTGTTAGTGTACTTCTGCACAAACAAGATAGAAAATATGAGGTTGATAATTCGTGATGCTAAACATATTCCCGTAGAAAGAATTAATGAGGCTTAGAGAGAAGGGCAGTTGAGCCCGAGACTTATTAGGCCACCTGAGAGTTTAAAAGTGTTCGGAAGGTGGCATTCGAGCCAGTTTTACCCCCAAAGCTTATAGCGTGGTAGTAACGTGTTTCATGTGGCAAAGCTACACCAGTAAAATGCAGATGTTCAACAGATGATAGGAGTACGAGCATGTAGATATACGACCTGGTCTGACTTACGAAAGACAACCTGTGGAAAACCACGGATAGAAAAGAACAAGTAATGAGAAACAAGGTTGGCAGAAGTAGATTATATGAATCTAAGTTAAAGGAATCGGGCCAGATTCATTTCGGAAAGTTTAAATTGAAATAACGTGATGATTATAGAATAAATGAGACGGAATACCGATAAGGAGGTACCAAGTGCAAAAAGGTGTCTCAATAAAGAGGTGAAGGTGAAAGTAAGTAATAGAAATGAGTAAGAATCAGCTAATAAGAAGGATGTGATTGATAAAGAAAAGGCTGGGGAAGCAACTATGGAATGAGAAGCAAGGAATGTTATGAATGGGTTTTCTAATGAATTCTCAGGATGACAACCTGATAGTGTCAATATTATAGTTATGAAAAAGCTAGTAACATGATATGGGATGTCAGTAATAATGATGTCAAGTGAGAAATCTAAGATTTAACCTGAAAGGTTGAAGGATTTCCCGAATGTGAGTATCGCTAAGATTGAACAAGAGTATTTGTCCATAGAATAATGGACAAAGCAGCAAGATATGTTGACACGTGAGATTGCGATCAAATAGTATTGGATATAATTATGATTAATTTCTTCTTTGATAAACCTCTATAGTTCAGAGGTAAATTCTGAGTAAGATATTCTACAATCATGAAAGCTTTCTATAATCCTTTAGAACTCTTTTCTCTTCTTCTCTCTTATTCATCTTCTTTATGAATTGAGAAGAACAACCCTTTTAGGAGGGGGTGTACTGCTACGTGACTATCTGTCTATGTGATAGACGTCTAAGTGGAATGCCATGACTTGTTTAATTGCTTGTCAAGTACTAAAGGCTGGCCCCCTTCTGTACTAACTATGCAATATAACGAATGTTCAATTGATCATAGTGATCTCTCAATAAATCTTTCCACTTCTCTATATTGATCGAGATTGCGAAGATTAAAGCGATCAGGAATGCACAGTACGAGCGAGGTTACCTCCGAATTCGTAGGGTGATAGTGATACCAATGTTACTGCAGGTATCAATAAGGATAAGACTGAGTAAGAGTATAACCCGGATAGTGAGTTATACGAAAAGTAGCAACGTTGATGGAAAAAAAAAAAAAGGATACAGTATGGATTGTAGCACTAGAAGATGTGCTGAGGAAGGGTAGAACGACTAAGAATTGACCGGGAAGCTAAAAAGGGAACGACAGGCAAACGACTCTTTGCTTCCTACCTGATTCCGGGACGGAATCCTTTTAAGGAGGGGAGACTGTAAGAACCCCAAATTTTGGATATAATTAAAACTTTTTATTAAGTAATGATAAAAGGAGGAACAATGATTCCGACAACAAGGTCACCAGCTCTAATGAATGGTGGTTTCAAAGAACAATGATTGTAATGAATGGATATTGCTTTGGACAATGATCCTGATGCATTGGTATATTGTCAGAATAGAGTAATTCGATGGTTGAGGACCTAGATAAGAATAATCTACCATCCAGGAAGGAGCTAATGGATCCTTGAAGGGAAATGAGTACGTGCATAGTATTTTCCGTACGTGCATAGTATTTTCCGTACGTGCATAGTGTTTCTCGTACGTGCATAGTGTTTCCTGTACATGCATAGTAATTTGGTGGATGAATAGTGATTTTGTAAGTTGGAAAACTTTTCACGCCACCCTATGTACGGGACGTGATATGGATGTTTCGAAGCCATATTAGTGATACGCGGAGGAAATAAGTGAATGCAGAGACGATCGGAATTCAGAAATTCCAAATTCTTTTCGGTATAATATTTGACCGGGCAGTGGATTAAATATTATTATAATCCAAGAATTGAGATAGTAACTTTGAGGATTTGATAGTTTGGGATGTTATTATATTGATTTAAGAATGAAGGTAGGAAACCACTGAGGAGTGGTTATGGCTACAATGTAATAATTGATATTTGGAAAGAATGAATGGAATTCGACTTTATTATTTCTATGTCTTGAAGAATGCTAAAGGGTAACAACATAGGTAAGAATAATCTATCTTCTAAGGGAATAAGATATGGCAATTTCAAGCAGGAGAATATTCTCATGTCATCCAGATCGGTAACGATTAATCCAGTAGTTCCGTAAAAAGGTTAAGGAACGATCGAAAGAGAATACGGACAATTATACAACCCTAAGAGAACAAGTAAAGAATTCAGAATGAATAGTGTTGTGGTGGGAGTATATAATAATATGAGACGACACTATATAGAAGTATTCGGAACGGATTTCCGAGTTCGTATTAGTGATCCAGGGGGAAAATAAGTGTATGTAAAAGCTGTCGGATTCTGAAAAACCGCACTTTTATTTTCTCCGAGAGTTCCCTGGACACTGATAGCCTTAAGTATTTAACGAATGGATTTAAGGAATATAAATTGGAAAGTTAGAATGAAAGATGGAGAATGAAAGTATTATTATTAAAAAGGATTCTCGGTAAACCCTAATTAGAAATCCGTGAAATATTCCTACGAACGATCAATCGAAACGGGCAATAACCGGACACAGAAACAAGCAGAGGAAGCAAGAGTCTTGTGCAAGCTACTAGAAGAAATATCTAGTAACTACTTAGTTACATAAGTAACTAGCATGTTTGGAGATTAAATAGCACTTAGCAAAAATCAAACCACTAGTTACATGAGAACCATCAAAATCTCAACACTTGTCCATCCATTTTCATCATCCTATACATCATCACTTTATTAAAGTGGCTTTTAGATGAGATATTATCTAAACCTCATCCACTTGATGCATTATTATCACATTAACCAAGCAAAGAACAAAAAAATATCAAACCTCTCTCTCCATTACATCCATTCGACCTATGCTCTAAATTCAAGACCAAAATCCAACTTCCAACCATCATTTGATCTTGTAATTTTTAAGGTGAGTCCTATAATTCAAGAAACTAATCTCCTAGAAATTTCAAGCCCAAATTCCTTTGTTTCCATTTTCAAAAAAATCACTAAAGATGATGATGAATAGTGTTCTTCATGTATTAACCTTGTTTTCTTTGAATCTTTTGATTGTTCTAGCAAGCTTAAGCACTCCTAAGGACCATACAAGGCTTAGTAAGGCTATATCACTATCTAAGGAAGGTATAAAGCTCTTGAAACCCTAACCCTTGTTTGAGATTTAAGCATGTTTATGATAGTTATAACTTAGTTATGGTTATGTTAAGATTATAAGCATGATTATGTATGGATTTTGGATTAATGATGTAAATAGCTAGATGAACGGAAAGGCATTGCTTGGCCTCAGTTCATGTGTATAAGTCATGTATATGATGTTTGGGTTGGATACTATGTTTAGGGGAAGATTCGAAATTGGTAGATATTCGATTTACAGCCGTTATAATGCCCGATTTTACAATACCATGTTTTGTATGCCATTTTCCATGTCGAACCCCTACTGTCCAGAGACCTTATCTACCATGATAGGATAGGTAATGTTCTAAGCTTCGTTTTGATATAAAGATCACGTGAAACGGACTTACGGTTTAGGATTTATGACCAAATTACTAAAAGTAGTTTGAATCCGTAAACGAAAGTTCGTAACTGTAATTGAACCCTCGTAAACTATGTAACGTCATGGCGAATCTTGGTAAATAAATACTAGAGGTAAAAAGGAAGGCGTGAAAGAAAACCGTATGTCAAAAGGATCATTTTTCGATTTATTAAAAATGTTCGAGTCGAGGTTAAACGCGAACGAACCCCTAAAAGACGACTCTTTTATAACTTCGGTAAAACACTTAGAAAACGGGCGATAAAACTCGGAGTATAATATTGGTTCGTAACGATCAACCTTAGAACTCATATGAATTAAGTATGTCCCAAGTATAAGTGCAGTGACATGTCGTATTAACGAACGAATGTCGGGTCGGATCAGTGATAATAAGTAATCCACTAAAGGGGGTATAACGAGATAACTCGAGAACGTATTTCGATTTAAGTATAACTTAACTTTTAATATGTTAAGTGATTAATCCCGAATGCCTTGGCTATTTATAGATCACCAAGCTGAACCGGGACCCGCTACCACTACCCCTTACCGTACTCGACTACCAGGCAAGTTTCAATTCCCTTCTTTTAGGCTGTTGTTGTGATTGAATAAATATATATATATGATTGCTGATATACATATGCCATTGCATGCATGCCTACTTTCAAGTTGAATTGATATACTTGTTCCCTGAATGTTATTGTTGGCTTATAAGCTAGATAGTTATATATCAGTTATAAGCCGGTTATTGTAAGACCCTCATAGAAGGGCGTATACATCTTATTAATCAAAAATAGACCGGGAGTCAATATTCCTTGATATATCGAGATTACCTCGGAGGAAAATATTTAAGTAAATATTTTCTATTATTTGGGCGACGAATATTATTTGAATATTCGTTCGAGACTAATTATTTTAACGATCCTTACTTCAAATAATTATTTGAACGCAACTATTCAACGAATAATATTTCTCAATATTCATTCAGAGTCGAATTAATTATCGATTATTATTTCGAATATTCTTCTAAAGGTTGACTACTAAATGAATATTATTTGGATATTCATTTAGAATATTATTGATTAAATGAATATTACTTTTGGAGTATTCATTTAAGATAGTAATTACCTGTCGAATATTATTTTAATGTTCATCTGAAACTTGATTTATTTATCGAGTCTTATCTCGAATATTCCTTTAAAGCTTGGATTACTAAATGAACATTACTTGATATTCATTTAGAATATTATCCAGTAAATGAATATTACTTTATCAATATTCATTTAAATTCCTAATTAATTATGAATATTATTTTGAATATTCATCCAGGGTTCTACTTAATCATCGAATATTATTTTAAATACCTTAAATATTCTTTTCAGGTCTTATTAATTAATGAATATTGTTTTGAATATTCATTTAAATATTTATTTATTCAATAAATATTCTCCTGATATTTCTTCAGGGATTATTTTGAGAAATACTCTGATATATAAGATATTCTTTCTTATTCCTAAATGATCTGTAAAATATTTTAATTCAATAAATATTCTCTGAATATTTATTCCATACTTAGAATAACCTCGATAAGGTTTACAGTAAAACCTTTATAAATTAATATAGTTGGGACCGGAAATATTTATTAATTTAGAGAGGTATTAATTAATCGATAAATTAATAATTATTAATTTATAGAGAATTTTTGACATCAAACAAATTTAACTTTTAATAATAAAAATTTAAATAGAATTAATTATACAATTATATTTTATGCTCAATTCAATTAATTCAATGTACGATAATTTACATATTCAATAAGTATTAGCGAGATTCAAATTAAAGATTCATGTATATGTATATAATATCAAGGACAGTAC
Source organism: Saposhnikovia divaricata (assembly GCA_036435485.1). Taxonomy (NCBI): domain Eukaryota; kingdom Viridiplantae; phylum Streptophyta; class Magnoliopsida; order Apiales; family Apiaceae; genus Saposhnikovia; species Saposhnikovia divaricata. The sequence goes on along the minus strand of CM071597.1, from coordinate 55,075,563 downwards.
AACATTTTTGAGTCTGTTGCATGTATAGAAGCACTCAGGACATGAAAAATATTGATTAATAACTTTTTGATGTTTTACGAAAATGCCATATTCGAATTTTTAGATGTAATAAAGAAGGTTAATGATGAGTTTTATATAGATTGAAATTTTAAGAATTCTATAATCATATTTTACAAAAGTGTAGTACATATATTTTTATGATTATATATGAATTATTAATTTATAATATTATTGGGACCATATACTTATATAGGGTATTATCGGGTGCTGTTGACTTATTAAGTCGTTGCTTACCTTCTCATCTTTCGAGGGGTAAGATCACTGGAACAAGTTGATATCCGTTACCAAGTAATAGCTTGGGAGTTATTGGTAAATTTTCCTTTCCAACTAGATACGACTACTTTGTGGAGTCTTATCAACAAGTATTATACTTGGGGAAAGGGGGACGAACGTTACATTCAGAATCATGAATTCTATTTGAACTAGGAGTCGTGTAAGAGGCCGAGTAGCGCCGGTCCATCCCCTTTGGCCCAACCGTTGGCCGGGGAGAGCTAGTAAGGCGGTATACAAGTAAAGCCGTCAGTTCTTCCTTCTACCGGTAGTAAATCTAAATTGAGCTGTACGATCTCGACTGATCATCAAGATTGGAACAGTGGGCGCGGTGAATACTCCATCATTGGTTCATCATCCAAATTTATTTGTTTCCTGCAACATGATTACTGTTGGCAGAGTTGGAAAAGTGTCATAACTGGAATTGCAACCTTTTTCTTGCAAGTTCCTCTTCTTAATAACAATAAGAACATCTCGCTTACTTTGATGTAGCAGATATTTCTACAAACAAATACTTTAAGTTACCTTGTAACTTCATCGTTCATATTATACTGGCATCATTTCCGTAAATGCATGGCATATGGTTTGAAAGATACTTTTGAACTGTTACATTATCGTTCAGTTATATATTATTGTTGGTGGGCTATTGCTCACCCTTGCTTTATTATTATATCACAACAACAGCTAGACCAGATGACTCGCACAAGGCGCACTCGACGCGGGCGAGGACGATGAGACTACCAGAGCTGAAGAAGAAGCTATTGGTAGGGTATATTTATTCTTTCAGTACCAAGAATATGGTCTAGTATGACTTATGTAAATGGATGGCAAAGAGTATGTATTATATTGAAATTCTTTTGGATTGTAAGAACTCATAATGTGATTAATAAAAATTTGATTGTTACTCTGATTTCATCTCTGGGACTATAACGGGTGTGTTTTATATTGTTGTGTTGGGTTATAGAGACGTAATTTATTTTATGTTAAGGAAAATTCAATTATTATGGACAGAATTGGAAACCGTAACCACCGGATCCCGGACCCCGGATCTGGGGGTGTTACAATGCTGACGTCGGATACGCCGTTCCAACATGCGTATCACCTAATACGCATGATAGAAATGCGTATCTCTACTACTGTAGCAGCATTCCTACGTTAGCGTCTACATTCCTACGTTAGCGTGTCTTGAAGACACGCTGGTACATGTAGCGTGTCTTCAAAACACGTTGATACATGTAGCGTATTTGAGTGATACTCTGTTCGTGATGGCGTGACTGGAAGATACTCCTTCACCAGTAGCGTGTCCCGTGGGTATTTTGGGCCGCCCGAGTTGGCGGTAGGCATTTTGGTAATGAGGATTAAAAAAAAAGGTATTTTGGGCCTTCACTCAATTTTAGTTAGATATAGTATAAAAGATATAGTGTTTTACCTGAAAAGGAAAATTAATTATAGTAGTTATAATTTAATTGATGTTATTTTAATAAATTAAATTGTTCGTAGTGTCTTTAGATAGTGAGAAATTAATGTTGCCCATTATATTTCTAGAAAAGAGAAATTTTATTTATGAAATATGAAAAAGATGATACGTTTTAGCTGAAAAAGATGATCAGTAATTATTAGTATTATAAAATCATTATTTGTTTTATTAAATAGAACCACACGTGATATAATAGAAAAAAGAAATATTTTAGTTACAGAATAGAGAAAAGGTAACACGATTTGGCTGAAAAAGGTAATTGATAATTATAATATAATTGTGCTATTTTATTAAACAAAATTGCTCATAGTGTCTATAAGAAAGAAGAATTTTTAGTTAGATACAATATAAAAGATATTGTGTTTTACCTGAAAAGTGAAATTAATTAGTTAGTGAAAAACAGAAAAGGTAATATGTTTAAGCTAAAAAAGGAAATTAATTAGTTAATAGAATGATTTTTTATTTGTAATTAAGTAAGGGTAAATAAATAAAATCAACAGGTACCGACCAACTAGACTTTTAATGTTTCGGCTTTTATATAATAGTACTACGCACGGGTTTTTTTTTTGATAGGTTATAAAATTTATTTAACATTATAATTATGTTTTTATATAATCCTTATTTTTAATAATTTTTTAATTTTAATTTAATATAAATTTATATAATGAAATGCATGGTTTAAATTTTATTTTGTAAAATTCTAAATTAAAAATGTCGTTGACGGGTTCGAACATTGAATTTTTAATAAATTAATTTAATCATATAATATATCTTATTATTAGATCTAACGATTGTTATTTATTAATAAAAATAATGATTTGTATATATATTTTTGGGTGTATATTAGTGATCGCAAGATTAATTTTAAATTAATAAGTGCTCCATGTTTTAATTACAAAAATTACTACTAAAAATAATTACGGAAAGATATGGTGTGATATTTTGGATATATATTAATTATTGTAATATTAGTTTTAAATTAAATGGTAAAGTGTTTAAATTAGAAGTAAAATCTTTAGAAAAGATGAATAATTGAGTTGTTGGAGCAGAAAAAAGAGTCCAAGTAGAAGTGGATGAAGGAATTTTAATCAAAATATAATTACGTTAACATTAGTAATTAGCTTTTTGAGTTGTTTTTGTAATTTAATTATTTATTTTAGTAATTAGGATAACCAAACCGAAAACCAAAACTTAGGATAACCAAACCGAAAACCAAAATTTTCAATGTTTCGGCTTTAATATAATAGTATATATATATATATATATATATATATATATATATATATATATATATATATATATATATATATATATATATATATATATATATATATATATATATATATATATAGAGTTGCACTCCATGGCAAACACCTTATATAACAAACAATAAAGAACACCTCATATCTCATAGATCCATTGCCCCTGGCGGGGCCACCCAATACAAAAAGTTCTTATTTTTTTAGGCTCCATCCATCTAGAAAAAAAAAAAAAAAAAAATTTTGAAAAATTACTGTTCACGTGATATTAAATAGCTTTTATAATATTTTCATTATAAAATATATATATATATATATATATATATATATATTTTATAATGAAGGGTAAATAAGTAATTTCACGATGTACCAAAAAACAGGCACCAAAACTTTTAATGTTTCGATTTTTATATAATAGTACAAGCTTAAAACCCGTGCGATGCACGGATTTCTTTTAATATTATATGATTTATTTTATTAATTTGAATTACTTTTTTAAAAAAATGAATTTTGGAGACTTTAATTTTTAAATTAGATGATTTGATAATAATTATGTAATTGTTATCAGTGATATTTTTAGGGAAAAAAGAGGGATAATAATTTTGGTTGGTATGCGAACTAGAAATCGTGTCCAAATTGTTAGCCCGCGAGCAAATTTCTAACTCCACAATAATAATATAATAATAATATATTGTTCATCCGCGAGCAAATCCTAATTCCACAATAATATAATAATATGATATCGTTCGCTTTGGGACTGAGTTCGTACGAATTTATTTTCGGACACATTCTAAAAGGCCTCATATTATTGGACTTGTTTTGACTGCTTATATTCAAGATATCTTGACAACGTGGGATTTGTGTTGACATCCACTTAAAATTATAGCGCCGCTATTCATATGTGGCTCCTCATCTTGCAGGACACATTGCCCGAGCACCTCAACACAAGCCGTTTCAGGATCTCCAATCGTAGTTCTAGAGGGCCTCTCACACCATATAACTTGTAGCCCGCCGCAATCTCAATCTCCGGATCAACTTCTTACCATCGGCTCTGATACTACTTGTTGGGTCGCAAGCAAATCCTAACTCAACAATAATATGATATTGTCCGCTTTGTACCGAATCTACACGGATTTATTTTTGGACACGTTCCAAAAGGGCTCATATTATTAGAGTTGTTTTGACTATTTATATTTAAGATAATTCTTCTTTAAACAATAATGTAGTACCTGGATTGACACCCATTCTACACAAATGACCCAACATAACTATTACGTCAAGTTGAAGTACAATACTAATTGTAACTAACATTTGTATCTGGTGTTCAGGACGGTAACTTTTGGCCTTCATTACTTTTTGTCTCTTTCTTGTTGGTTTCTATGTAACTTGGTATGACCTAGAAATATCACTTTTCGATATGATTTGGTTATTGCTAAATGAATAAGTAAATTTTGTTCGACCCATTTTTACGAGAAAGGCCTAAACGGAATTTGTGTACTAGTTTTTAACTGCTCCTGAAAAACAAAATTATGGCAGAATTGTAAGTTCGTTCAGACCTATTTTGGGATTGACTGGGTGTTTTAAAGCCTCAAACTCAATCTTTCCACAAGCACTTCAACATCTTACATCGTGTTATCCCGCGAAAATAAACTTGTGAAATCAGTAGCAGGCAATGCCTAAAATGGATCCAAATATGTATTCATCTGATCCAGAAGTAGATATTATTTACCTCCTCCTGGCACCAAGTTGGCACAACATATTGGCCAAAAGGATTTCTAGATTATAATAAGACTCTATGGGGATCCCCTGCACATGAATGAAAATTACAATTTATGGATATCTGTGCTTTTTGACAAACAGTTTCCAGAAAGCTATTCCCCAATATGCAAGTACTTGGTCAAGCCCAAGTCCGACTTCAAGAAAATATTAGCAACATCGATAAAAACCATTTCCATATGAAGTATGTCGAACTGAATTAACTAATTGCTTCCACCTTAAGTTATTCACCATCTGAATTATACAACAAATTTGGATATATATGAAGTAAAATGGAAAACTTAGTGCAGACCCATAAGCTTCCTTGTCTTCCCCACAAACAAATCTTTGGACTTGATCAAACCCGGGATAAACCCACTAAGTGTTAGAAATGGGAATTCGGCCACTCACCACTGCATTACACCTTCCTAGTGTAACAATAGCAATAGCCTTTTGTTAACGGAGGAATTTGGTGATAACAAATTTCGGAGGTTGCTGGAATAACGAATTATGAAAATAGGGGGTTTAGGATTTTGGATGTTTGGGGCTGGACTTGAGAGGTATCTCGACTTGTTACATGTTATATTTATAAGGATCAAGCCAACGCAGTTCAATTAAAAAAGGATTGGTTTTTAATCCCTATGATTGTTAAGGGATTTATTTTTGGAATTAGTAGATTTTATCTCTTTTGAATTATATTCGCGTTGGGATACCTTCCTAATTTGAAGGATATCGTTTGGAGATATTTTCTATCATTAATTGGAGATAATTCCTCGTTTCAGAGAGAGGAAATAATTAACTTGGGGGTTAAGTTAATTATTATTAGATTCGTATTTGGAAATTTGGGAGATATTAGAGGCAACCGAAATATGGCGTAACAACTACCCCCAGTTCTTCATTGTAGCTTGCTGCAGTGGAGAACTAAGCATGATTCGATCTTCCAAATTTCCTGAGTCACTGAAACAGCTAGGAGAGGAAGATTAGTAAAAAATATGGAGCACCAAGGTGCTCGTAATATGCATGTAGATGTAAACGAGACAATATGCGAGAGTAAAAAATAAGTTTTATAGGTGTGAGAGAACGTATCCTGGATAGTCATCCAAGCATTATTCGAAGAGTCGTGTAAAACTTTCCGAGCAATACCTTGAAAAGCAAATATTCAAAGAAATATCCTCTATTAAGCACTCCGAGAAATACCCTCCTCAAAGTAGGACGTATTCTAGAATTTCCAAAACGTATTCCGGAAAATATCCTCCTAAAAGAAGGTCATATCCACTAGAATTTCCATAAATGCTTCAGAGATACCCCTTCCCACAAGAGGTGGATTTTCCGAAGCTCGAACCTTGATGAGGCGCCGGAAGTACGGACATCCCCCCCGGAAGTACGGTTTTTGCAGGGATTTAGTAATATAGGGTACTCTCCTCAAAGGAGATCAGTTTTTGTTTAGAAATACCCTCCTCACAAGAGGTGGACTTTCCGAAGCTCGAACCTTAATGAGGCGCTGGAAGTACGGACATCCCCCCCGGAAGTGCGGTTTTTGCAAGGATTTTGATAATTTGGGATACCCTCCTCAAAGGAGGTCGCTCCCCATTTCAGAAATATCCCTCCTCAAAGGAGGTGGATTTTCCAAAGTTCGCTTCATTTTCACTAAGACTCTCCTTAGAGGAGATCGTCTTTTAAATAAATCACAAAGACCCTCCTTAGAGGAGGTCGTCTAACACAAAAAATAATGGAGACCCTCCTTAGAGGAGGTCATCTTCCCAAAGCTATATCAATATCCCAAGATTCTTCCAAAAAAGTTATCAACAATACTTGAAGGATCTCTAAAAAATAAAAGCAATACCCGAAGGGTCTTCTTGAAAAATATCAACCACACCCAAATGGTCTTCTAAAAAATATCAGCAACACCCAAAGGGTCTTCTAAAAAATATCAGCAACACCCAAAGGGGCTTCTAAAAATTATCAGCAATACCCAAATGGTCTTCTAAAAATTATCAGCAATACCCAAAGGGTCTCGATTTTACAAGGAATAGTGATTTTCAAGTACTGCTGAACTTTTTTTTTTGACCTGTTGTCGCACGGTGACCACTGCTCAATTTGTTTGTCTTGATTTGTTTTTTCTTTATCCTACAGGTCCCAACCTTCGTCTTCCTGCCTTGCTTTGGTTGCTTGATCCTTGCCTTGTCCTATAATTTTTTACCGCAATAGGCATCGTTCTATGCTCCTTCGCCTTGTTACTTTTTTATCCATCCGTCCAATCCATGCGAGAGTACATAATAATAACCAAGTTGTTTTCTTCTCTTTAATCAGAACACATAAGATTGATGTAAGTACCAATTACCACATATTAACATTTAATATAAAATTAATAACTTAATACATGGCATATACAAGTAACACATGTCAACAACAGCTTTATTCCTATGTCATTCTAATTGGACATGCATGCATCTTGATGACTTTGACATGCATTAAAAATTAACTTAATCAAGAATTGTACATTAGTATACTAATAAAACAATTAATCTAAACACGAATACTAAACAGGTCAAAGGAATAAACATGTTGCTCTAAGCATGCATAATATATTTAATCAAAAATAATTTATGTCTCGCAAATATTTTAGTAATAAAAATATAATATTCATGATATAAATATTTATATAATCATAAAATTAAAAATAAACTAAGTAGAAAACTTATCTCATTTTTTTTTTTGAACCGAACCAGTAGAGCTTCGAATGCTGCAAATTTATTTTATACTTCCATTGTCGCCTTCTACTCTTTTTTCCCTTGTCTTTTGTCCGATTGTTGTTTTTTTTTCTTTCCTGTAGATCCAACTTTCAATTTGTTTTTGTGAGGGCTTAATCTTCAGGCCTGTTTAGACTTCCTATTCTAACCGTACTGCTTCTCTTTTTTTTTTTCAATACTTTTGATTCATATTCCATCTTCACATGCAGGCCCCACGAGCATATTATCTTTGCACGCATCACTTTTGTCTCGTTCACCTGCAAACCTCAAGCCTTGTTATGATTTTTTTTGTTTTTGTTTTTGCCTCGCCAGCATGTGCTTGTTGTAGTCTTCAAAATTGAAATCTTTGATCTTGTCACTGGTGAAACTCTATCGCCGGATATATAAAATTTAAAATAGCCCGTCGCCTCCACCATCCCGCTTCTCCATTAAAGCCGCCTAAAATTCAATATAACCCCCATGTATATACTATATAGATGATTTGATTGTCCTCCACAATCAAAAATTAATGCCCCTCCTTCTAGCGCCAATTGTTAACGGAGGAATTTGGTGATAACAAATTTCGGAGGTTGCTGGAATAACGAATTATGAAAATAGGGGGGTTTGGGATTTTGGATGTTTGGGGCTGGACTTGAGAGGTATCTCGACTTGTTACATGTGTCGGATCCTTTTTCAAGATGCCTGCGTACCTTATATTTATAAGGATCAAGCCAACGCAGTTCTGTTAAAAAAGGATTGGTTTTTAATCCCTATGATTGTTAAGGGATGTATTTTCGGAATTAGTAGATTTTATCTCTTTTGAATTATATTCGCGTTGGGATACCTTCCTAATTTGAAGGATATCGTTTGGAGATATTTTCTATCATTAATTGGAGATAATTCCTCGTTTCAGAGAGAGGAAATAATTAACTTGGGGGTTAAGTTAATTATTATTAGATTCGTATTTGGAAATTTGGGAGATATTAGAGGCAACCGAAAATATGGCGTAACACCTTCGAAGTAGGCTCGTAAGTTGACAGTTTATCTTCATTTTCTCCTGACATTAATATCTTGATGTTCTTTGCCACAACTGCAGAATGTTTCTGTGCCAGATACCCCTGTTTCATTTCCTACATTGAAATGATAGTTTGAGTTGACGCCAATGTGCAAGTATACAATATTAGTTTCGATAAAGATCTTAGGCGGTCATACCTAGCAACTCCAACCATACATGTTCCTTACCTATAATGTGCCTAGGTGGACAAATATAGGGATTTTAGTTTAAAAATAAAGCTCCAACCCTACCCCTCATCCCCTTTATTTTTTAGGGGAGAGAAAATATAAACCCTTATTTGAGGGATCAAAATTAGATCCCCTATATCCTCCACCTCATCTACCGCTCATCCCATTGGTTAATTTATAAAAATGTTCAAAATTCAAATTTCAAAAAACTACACTAAAAATTATTTTTAAAATATAGGGTATGAATATAGGGTATATGATTGGAGTGAAACATAATTTTCATTACCTATATTTTTAATAAATCCCTATTTTAGGGGTTAAGGAAAGGGAAGAGCATTGGAGTTGCTCTTACTACATTTAACTAATCACTTCAATACAGGGATTAGATATCCATAATAATTGTATTAAAAATTAGGAAGGTAATATGTGCACACCCTTCTCTTATAGGTGCACACCCATTGTTGGTCATGTTCCTAAATTACCCTTATGCTTAATTAATATTTTTTTCTTTTCCATTATCGTTTATTTTTCAAGTTTGTTTTCTATTATTAAATTAATTAATTAACTGTTATTTATTTATAATCATATACCAAGATATTTGATGAATTTTTAAGTATAATTTGAAGATATACGTATATCATTTTCCAAATTATATCATTGTGCTTACATAATAAAAATTATAGATTTTAAAAGACTTAAAACTAAGTTATATATGGAGAACTCAAGCATGATTATAAAAAAACTTAGTCATTTATAAGGTATTGGCATGTTATGTATATGCAAAATTCATAAATCACAAAAAGTAATAAATCATTCAAAAAATTGCTTCCATGAATAGAATTGCAAAAGTTAAAGCGATTGAAAATATTCAAAAAAAATTCTTAGTGATTATTTGAATTAACTAGATTGATAATTTTGCTCATTCTTGCAAGTTATTATCTTGCAAGTGTTCGTTGATGTTCTCTTATATTTGCAAAAGTTTTGTATAAACAATAATTAGGATTTAGTTAGTTAATAAACATCTAATGTAGTTGTGAAAAAGGGAATAAACACAAAAAATAGTTAAGGATATTTTGGTCTATTTAACAATTTTGGGTGTGCACCTATAAGCATAGGGTGTGCACATATCAGCTCCCAAAAATTATTTATTTAACATTCAAATTATTATTTTTTATAAGAAAGAAAGAATAATGTATGTTGGAATGGAGGTAGTATGAACAAAACAGACACCTGTAAGTACCTTAAGATCTGTAATATCACCAATTGCAAAGATATTCTTGTAGCCCTTAATTCTGAGGCTCGCATCCACTGTTAGCCTGCCAAATTCATCCAAGTTGTCCCTCAGTACGGTCTCTTTTAGCCCTTCTGAGGCCAGTGGTTTCCCAATTCACAGGAAATGGCTATCTGCTTTGATTGTTTCTCCTGCTGAAGTTGTGTAGCCTCTACTTCCTTCAGAAATACTACTCAAGTTGACTTTCTGATTGAATTTCACTTCCACTTTTTTCGATGTTAACCAGTGTAGAGTCTTGTTGGCAGCTTTAGGTCCAAGCACTTCCAGCAACCTGGATCCATTATGCACCAGTGTAACCTTTTTCTCAGGGAAATCAACAACAATTTCCCCAGCAAGTTCCACACCAATGGGCCCACCTCCAACAATCAGTATGGACTGGGAGGATCTTATTTTCTCATTTTCTGCAATAACAGTACACTCTCAGGTTCAACATAAATGTAAATGTATGAAAACAAAGTAACTTGTATTAGAAGACTAAGCTTCAAGCATATTTTAAGGTGTAAACCAATAAAACCATTATGTGTTGCAAATCAAACTACTGTTTCAATTATTTACAATAATCATAGTGGAAGAATTTACATCAGGCAGAATATAACACCCCCTAGTTCTTAAACTGTACATGCATCATCAATCTAGAGCCAGAAGAATTATGCAGCAGTCATTTGTAGCAATATAAGGCCAATTCTTTTTCCTTATTTATGTTGAATATTGAATACAGTAAAAGAATACAGAAGGGGGTGAATGGATTCTTGAACTTTTCTACGTTCTTGAATCTTTGCAGCAAGATATGTGTTGAGTGTGTGAGATATGTAAGTATCATAACAAAGACAAACACAACACAATATCACTTTAATCTAATATTTTATTAGATAAAGATTTTGCTACAATCTGTGAATACAAATGGTAGTATTCTCAGCTTCGTTTTTCTTAGAGAGATATTTCTTGTAATGTATATGAAAATCTTATCTCTAAAAACTTATCTGCTAAGGAAGTGAGGCTGTATCCTTATAGACAAGGATACACCTACTTACTACAAATAAGGTAGGTAAACAAACTACTTTCCAATCTGTCTATCTCATTTGAGTAAGAGTCCAAACGGCTACAGATTTGACTTTGCAAAGCCTGTTCAGATCCACTTCTTTAGCTCCTTATAGACAAGGATACACCTACTTACTACAAATAAGGTAGGTAAACAAACTACTTTCCAGTCTGTCTATCTCATTTGAGTAAGAGTCCAAACGGCTACAGATTTGACTTTGCAAAGCCTGTTCAGATCCACTTCTTTAGCTCCTTGTCCCTTTGTCTTATCTCTCCAAGCTTCTTTGTAGGCTTTCCAATGTGATTTATAGTACATAGTCAAATAAAGCGTCTTGGCTTGTTGCAGGTTTCTGACTTGTACAATTCTTCAACATTTTGTCTCCAAGAATGTATTCGAGAAGTGGCTAAGTGATTGATTCGAGAACTCGAATTGACTTAATCGATAACTCTGAGTTCTCGAATAGTGTTATATTGACATATCGAATCACTTCTCGAATAGCTCTTTTCTCTAGGACTCATTGAGATATCGAATAGAGCATTTTGACATATCGAATCCCTAAGATGTCGAATAGCTTCTTTAGTCCTTGAGATATCGAATAGAGCATTGACTTGTTGACTCTTAGAGAAATCGAATGATGCTTTGACTTGTTGACTCCATGAGTTCTCGAATAGAGTAATAGACATATCGAATCTCTGAGATATCGAATGAGATATCGAACAGTGTATTCAGAGATATCGAATAGTGTCTTCTGAGATATCGAATCTCTAACTTCTCGAATGCTAGACTTCTCGAATAGACAAATGTACTTCTCGAATTGGTACTTAGGCAAATTCTTCATTTCTTCAAATCCCAACTGTGATTATTTGGCAGTCTTTATCTCCTTGCTTGAGGCATGAACCTTGGAACTTCTTTCAAGCATTATTCTTGACTTAATAGGTATATTTACATAGCTAGAATTTGATCTCAAGGCAATTATCAACAATGGTAACATGGTAGATTCTTTGAGCTTGTAAGAATTGCAGTTGGTCTTCATCAAATTCTTCATCTAGTGGTTGGAGTTTTAAGCCTGGATAGATTGTCAGAGTCTTTGATTTGGATAACTTTGGTTTCCTTGCAGCTTGTTTGAATTTGATCCTTTTTACATGGTTGCCTGGCAGTAGCATGTGACCTTTGTTTGTAGACCATTGTAGTATTCCATTAGCAGTTTGCTTTTTGAAATATACAAATGGTTTCTTGCATTGAATCTTCTTCTCTTCTTGAGGTGGTGTTAGCACAAAATCACGCAAGCGTACGTGTTCACAAGTAATATAGAATGAAGTAGAGTTCGTTCCCACAGAGATTGTATAATTTAGTTCTTGTACCTAAGCATCAATGTATGATTATCATTCAATGCTAAGACAATAAGCAAATTGGTTTTGATTATCTAAAATTAACTAATAAGAATTAATTAATAACTAAATTAATAACTAATTGATTTCAAATTACTTATGAGATGGAAAACATGGGATCCTAACTTCAATACAAACTTCCTTTAGAGATCATGCCCTTTTATCAACACATGTGGTGGTTACGATAACTAATCGGACAACACGAAATAAGTATACGCTACCTTTCAGTACACGCACACCAATCTACACAATATCCACAAAAGATAGAAATCATGCAGGCACCAGTTATGCTTAGACCCTATATGTCTATAGAATTTGAAAGCATAATGGTTGAAGATCAAGTATCCATAAGATTACATAAGGTAGCATGAGACGGTTAGAAACACACCACAAACATGAATAACATTCATGGACTTATGCTAGCATGGCAAATTCTAAATCAAAAGATTCACTGTCGCTTCACTTAAGATTAACAAGATAGATGTTAGCTACGCATCTATATGAATTAAATACAACCATGCAAGGATATCGTAAATTCACCACACATATATCAAGTTAGGCAATCAACATCTAAATTCCGTAAGTAAATCCGCTAGGACCCCATGACGGCGATTAGTTCATAATCGAACCGTTCGTCATCATGGGGTTTGATGAAAACATGATAAAGATGAAGAGAATAATAATGAATAAACCAATGTTAACAAAGTTATAGAACAAAATCGAGTAATGCTCAAGCATCCAAAAGATACGCCTAGTAAGAATACAAGAAAACTATGTCTAGATCTTCTTGTTGTCACGATCCTCGCCTTGGCTTCTCAATCTCGTGCTAGAAAGTGTGTATGTAATGTGAAGTAATCTGATCTCTGGTGTTGGTGTCTTAAATCTGACCCCCAAGCATGTGTATTTATAGCTCAATATTGCCTCTTCTCCAAACAATTGCCGTTCTTGAGTAGGAATTGAATTTGACAATTTCCATCTTTAAATATGATATAGATTGCAACTTCCCTTGTCAAATAAGGCTTCTGGACTATTCCCACCGTCCAAGATTATTTCCATGACGAATAGGAGAAGAAAACGGCAACTTTCCTCTTTGAAATCAGATTTGGAACAAATTCTGGCGGTTCAGTTTTCCATTGGCGCGGTCGCGCTGTCCTGTAATGCAAATCTGGCGCGGTCGCGCTGTCACAAAAATCTCCAATTCCCTTAGCGCGGTCGCGCTCCCTAACAGCCATAACATAGCGCGGTCGCGCTATACAAATTCTGTTTCTGCAGATTTCTGTTAGAGCCTTCTTCTTCGCACGCCGTTTTTTCCTCATAACCACATCTGTTCCAAAAACCACAAAACACCATACTCACTGCGAAAAACCTAATTCCTGCACAAACTCCACAAAACACATTAAACCACACAAATACTCGAGAATTCAGCGATCAATTCAAGCCAAAATAGAATGGTCTAAATGGATAAAAATCCACTTATCACACCCCCAAACTTGAACCGATGCTTGTCCTCAAGCATAAACAGATACAAATATATACAACTAATTAGTACCACTTCCGTAGGTGATCACGGATGCATTTAGCATATGCAACAAGCCCTTTAAACCCCTAGGCAGCCCTAGTGGACGAGTAAGGTCTCGTGAGGGCCTATAGTGAATGTACCCACAAAATCCAACTGACACAAACGACACAAACAATGCAATTCATGAATAAATGCAACTAAATATGAATGCAAAGGATCCCCTCAAACTAACCAACACCACTTAGCAAGCAAATATCTCCATGAATGCAATCAATCCAAACAGAGCTCGACTAAATTCCGGTATACTAACAATACATGATCAGAACGTGCGTGTGTGCAATGCTCGACAGATATACTCCCAAACCGGATCAAAATCATACATATTCTTTTCCAAGACAATCACAGGGTTATAAATAGAATGAACGTTAAACTCAAGATCACTTCAGATACACCTCTATACTCCTCTAAAGTAGACAGAAATTCATGCTTTATTATGACTCAAACACAATATGTACACAACACACATGCTTATTTGATCGTGCAATGGATGAGACCCCTAAAGGCTTATACAATAATACCCATGTAGCGAGCGTTGGGTTAGTGGATCCCAGACTATAAAAGCCTTAGGTCACTAGGCACAAAGTCCCCAAGAACTTAATTGCTCGAGTATTAAAGAGCTCACCCTGATCAATTCTGCATACTCAGACTCTCACAACCTCTTTTTTTTTCTTTTTTTCTTTTTCTTCTTTTTTTTTTTTCTTTTTTTTTCTTGCATTTTTTTCTCTTTTTTTTTTCCGTTCACATGGAATCTGGAATGAGAATTCTCAATTCCAACCCTAGACTACTCATAAACATGAGCCGGCTACTAGCCATTTGACGCCTAGCCAACAAATACAAACACAAACATATTAGCATGAAATTTCTGTTTTTCCCCAAACTTGTATTTTGGTGTTCCTTAATCATCAAAAGAATAAAGCAAATTCTATCGATAAACAAGTGATTAAATCCTAAATCAAAACAAGCATGACGCAACCTAGTCCAAGAGCAAACGACGAGACTGTGTAAAAATTTTATTCATGAAACATGCATGTCAATTTCAACAAAATTTAAAATCAGCCCTCTGTTCATCCTTTTCACACCCACATCAACATCTACCTACCTTATGGCATCAGCTTATTATAAGGGATCATGAAAAATGCATGTAATGCAACTATATGAACTCACATACAAAACTCGACACACATGCAAACAGAATGCTCTATATGACAGGTATCATGCATGAAACTAAACTACACATACAAATATGATGCAATATGAATTCCTACATGCCACAAATATATCACAACAACTACTAATTCCCAAATCCACCCCCAAACTTGAAATTTCCAATGCCCTCATTGGAAGTAAATAAGGGAAAAGTAGAAACATACCTACTGACCACCTGGACCACCCTCCTGAGGAGGAGAATCCGGCGGAGGATAGACTCCATGTGCCCCAAAAACAGGCCAATCCACCTGCACTCCACTGGCAGCAAAAGCAGTGCCCAGCGCCTGAGTCAACTCCTGTGCAAAACGGCTCTGAGAATCATACATAGCATCCATGCGGCGCATCAACCTTCTATACTGAGAGGCAACAGGAACATCCTCGGGAACCTGTGGTGGTGGAACAGCACCAGCAACCTGATAACCCAAACCCCTAGGATGTGGAACGCCGCCCGGCCACTCCACCATCCTCGCAATAGTCCCAGAATCAATAGCACCACTCGGCAACTGTATCGGCTCATCCTCAGCCCATCTCACTCCCACCGCCATACACAAACCAGTAACCACCGAACCATATGGAATCCCCCCTGTAGTACTAGCTCTCAAAAACCTCAAGATATTTTGGTTAATCATATAACCAATGTCAATATAAAAACCATTCAGAATCGCCCACAGCAAAATACCTCTCTCCACATTAACCTCGTGCTGATGTGTGGTAGGCAACAAGTTAGCACAGATAAACAAATTCCATGCTCGAGCATACCTGTTCAACGCAGAAGTAGGGAAATGCAAGTGCTCATTACTCCCTGGCTTCATCTTCCACACAGTACCAGGCACACACAACCTAGTCACAATAGCATCCAAGTCAACTTCTGTCCTGGACTTAAAAGTCCAATCCTCAGCACCTGCAGGTCTGGCAGGCAAAGCAAGCAAACGGCTGATGGCAGGCGGTGTGTAGTCCACT
The DNA here is from genome assembly GCA_036435485.1 of Saposhnikovia divaricata. Lineage (NCBI taxonomy): Eukaryota > Viridiplantae > Streptophyta > Magnoliopsida > Apiales > Apiaceae > Saposhnikovia > Saposhnikovia divaricata. Next base: position 55,059,308 of record CM071597.1, on the reverse strand, counting down.
GTCAAACCCCTAACCACTGAATAACCATTCCGTTCAGCCTTCGCATTCGCATAGAACTCGCGAACAATAGACAACGGAATATCCATAGCCAACTGACAAATAGGCTCCCAACCTCGCAACTGAATCATCGCCACCAGATCTCCATCAGACGGACCAGCTAAAAACATCCTATCTTTGATTACCGTCTTTGACATCAACCTGTTATACTCCGTCCGGGCCTCCACAGAAACAAACTTTTCCCCGGGTCCCTCCGAACTAGAATCGGAATCAGATGAATGATGTCCACTAGAACCACCAGCAAAACGAGTCCTTTTCGGAGCCATTACACAATCTCAAACAAGCAGAAAATATGAACAAGTAGCAACCCACAACAACCTCACAACACTTATCCCAAAATACGCAACTACAAATCCGAATAATCAAGAATAATAAAGAAATTACCCACAACGAATCTGTAGGAGAAGTAACACTGCGAATCCAGCCTCCAATCGATGAAAGAACACGAATTCCAAAGCTCCAAAATTGTGGTTTTAGGGTTTATGGGTGTATGTATGTGTATGTATATAAGAGATGTATAAAAATTTTGGGGAAGATATAGGGTATGATTAACCACGAAATTGGGAATTATAGACTGATCAGAAGTGTTTTTGGGCTGGGTTTAGGGGTGGAAATCGGAATTTGGGCTGAAAAAACTGCTCCGAAAATCTCTCTGCAATTCCAGAATTCGACCTAGCGCGGTCGCGCTATATATGTACTATCAGGCAGCGCGGTCGCGTTGTCCCAATTTATTTTTCATTTTTTTTTTTGAAGATACAAAAAATATACAATAATAATAATATCACATGGGTTGCCTCCCACGAAGCGCTCGTTTAACGTCATTAGCTTGACGTGCTGCTCGGTCGTTACGTTTCTACCAAATCCACGGAATCTGTTTCACGAACCACTGGATCACCTGTAAAATAATGTTTCAACCGCTGACCATTCACCTTGAACGCCAAATCAGGTGACTTTTCAAAAATCTCAACGGCTCCATGCGGAAATACGGTTTTAACAGTGAACGGCCCTGACCACCTTGACTTAAGCTTCCCAGGAAAAAGCTTGAGGCGCGAATTAAACAACAAAACCAACTGACCAGGCACAAAGACCTTAGGAATTAACTTCTTATCATGCCACCTCTTCACCTTCTCCTTATAAATCTTGTGGTTTTCATACGCCTGAGATCGAAATTCCTCTAACTCATTCAACTGCAATAACCGTTTCTCACCAGCTGCTCTAATATCAAGATTCAACTTCTTAATCGCCCAAAAAGCTTTATGTTCCAACTCCACTGGTAGATGACATGCTTTTCCAAAAACTAACTGATATGGAGACATTCCCAAAGGTGTTTTGTAAGCTGTTCTATAGGCCCAAACAGCTTCATCTAACTTCAAGGACCAATCCTTCCTCGACGGATTCACCACCTTTTCTAGAATTCTCTTGATTTCACGATTAGATACCTCCGCTTGACCGTTTGTCTGGGGATGATATGCTGTAGCAACACGATGTGTCACCCTATATTTTGCCAACAATGCAGTGAATTGATGATTACAAAAGTGAGTCCCCTCATCACTAATAATAGCTCGCAGAGTTCCAAAACGCGTAAAGACCTGTTTATGCAGAAAGTTCAGCACCACCTTAGCATCATTGATTGGTAAGGCCTTCACCTCAACCCACTTAGAAACGTAGTCCACAGCTAGCAAGATGTACTGATTATTACAAGACGAAACAAAGGGTCCCATGAAATCAATACCCCATACATCAAAGATCTCTACCTCAAGGAGCATATTAAGAGGCATCTCATTCCTCCTAGAAATATTACCAACTTTCTGACAGCGATCACATCTCAAAACAAACTGATGAGCATCCTTAAAAACTGTAGGCCAAAAGAAACCTGCCTGAAGAACACGAGCTGCTGTCTTCTCTCCACCATAATGACCTCCATAAACAGTGGAATGGCAATCTCGCAATACACTTTCAGTCTCGCTATAAGGAATGCAACGTCGAATAATCTGATCAGCACCCTGTTTGAACAAATACGGCTCGTCCCATCGGTACCACTTCACATCATGTAAGAACTTCTTCCTTTGAGCATAAGTTAAATCAGGAGGGATGATGTCACTAACAAGATAGTTCACAAAATCTGCAAACCATGGCTCTTCCACTTGTACCCCTAAAAGCTGCTCATCTGGAAAAGATTCATTAATCAAAGATTTAGCCTGTGAATTTTTACCCTGGTCTTCCAACCTCGAAAGATGATCTGCTACCTGGTTTTCAGTTCCTTTTCTGTCTTTAATCTCCACATCAAATTCCTGAAGCAATAAGACCCATCGAATCAACCTAGGCTTCGAATCCTTCTTTGTCATAAAATATCTGATAGCCGCATGATCTGTGTAGACAATGACTTTCGTGCCAAGTAAATAGGCTCGAAACTTCTCAAATGCATAAACCACAGCCAAAAGCTCCTTTTCCGTGGTGGTGTAGTTCAACTGTGCGTCATTAAGGGTTTTACTAGCATAGTAAACCACATGAAATATTTTCTCCTTTCTCTGACCAAGAACAGCACCAACGGCATAGTCACTAGCATCACACATTAGCTCGAATGGCTCACTCCAATCTGGTGCAGTAATAACAGGTGTGGTAGTCAACTTCTTCTTCAAAAGCTCGAAAGCATCAAGACAAACTTCATCAAAATTGAAAGGAACATCTTTCTCCAAAAGATTGCACAAGGGTTTAGAGATCTTCGAAAAATCCTTTATGAACCGACGATAGAACCCCGCATGACCAAGAAAGCTGCGAATGCCTCTAACAGAGATCGGAGGGGGAAGCTTCTCTATAGTGTCAATTTTTGCTTTGTCCACCTCGAGTCCCTTACTAGAAACCTTGTGCCCAAGAATGATCCCTTCTTGCACCATAAAGTGACATTTTTCCCAATTCAGCAACAGATTAGTCTCCACACATCTCTTCAAAACCAGACCAAGATTATGTAAGCACTCGTCATATGAAGAACCAAACACTGAGAAATCATCCATGAAAACTTCCACATTGATACCAATCATGTCTGAAAAGATAGCCATCATACACCTCTAAAAGGTGGCTGGAGCGCCACACAGTCCGAACGGAACTCGTCTGAATGCAAAGGTGCCAAAGGGACATGTGAATGTAGTCTTCTCTTGATCCTCAGGTGCAATGCAAATCTGATTATATCCAGAATATCCATCAAGAAGACAATAGTACTCGTGGCCTGCCAACCTGTCTAACATCTGATCCACAAACGGAAGAAGAAAGTGGTCTTTTCTCGTGGCTTTGTTCAACTTGCGATAGTCCATGCAAACTCTCCACCCTGTAACGGTGCGTGTAGGGATGAGCTCGTTCTTCTCATTAGCAACAACTGTCATACCCCCCTTCTTCGGCACACACTGTACCGGATTCACCCATGAACTGTCTGAAATAGGGTAGATAATACCAGCATCAAGCCACTTCAAGATTTCCTTCTTCACCACTTCCTTCATAATAGGATTGAGACGACGCTGTTGCTCCACAGTAGGCTTGCAATTCTCCTCTAGCAGAATTTTATGCATGCAATACGAAGGACTGATGCCTTTGATGTCTGCTATAGTCCATCCAATAGCTGTCTTGAACTGTCTCAGTATCCTCAAGAGCTTCTCCTCTTCACTATCTGTCAAGTTAGCGGCAATGATAACAGGTAAAGTAGATGCTTCTCCCAAAAAGGCATACCTCAAATGCTCTGGTAGCTGTTTAAGCTCAAGTGTAGGAGCTTCCTCAATAGATGGTTTGAGACGACTTTGTGACTTTTTAAGCTCCTCCAGCCCAAGTGACTCAACTGGCACTTCAAAATTCTTTCTCCACGGAATTGCCCTTAACTGCTGAATTTGCTCTTCTCTGTCTTCATCTTCAACTACAGAATCTCCTAACAAAGCTCTCTCTAATGGATCAGCCAACAGTAACTGATCAAAGTTCAACTTCACTGACGACTCCACCAAGTCCACCTGACAACATTCCTCATCATCTGAAGGTAGCTTCATTGCATTGAAAACATTGAAGGTGACATCCTGATCTTGCACCCGCATCGTAAGCTCCCCCTTCTGAACATCAATCAAGGTACGGCCCGTAGCTAGAAAAGGTCGTCCTAAGATGATAGGAATCTTCTTATCTTCTTCAAAATCAAGAATCACAAAATCTGCTGGAAAGATGAGTTTATCAACCTTGACCAAAACATCCTCAACGATACCCCTCGGATATGTAATAGAACGATCAGCTAACTGTAGAGAGATGTTGGTAGGTTTAGGATCTGGAAGACCAAGCTGCATGAAAACTGACAATGGCATGAGATTGATACTAGCACCCAAATCACACAAACACTTGCTGAAAGACAAATTCCCAATGGTGCACGGAATAGTGAAACTGCCTGGATCCTTTAGCTTCGGTGGTAGCTTCTGCTGTAAAACGGCACTGCACTCTTCTGTTAATGCTACTGTATCCAATTCTTCAAGTTTCAACTTCTTTGAGAGAATACCTTTCATAAACCTTGCATAGCTCGGCATCTGCTCCAATGCTTCAGCAAAAGGGATATTAATTTGAAGCTTTTTGAATTCCTCCAGAAACTTGCCAAACTGTCTATCATTCTTCTGCTTCTTCAATCTACCAGGATATGGAGGAGGGGGAAAGATTTTCACGTTCTCTGTAGACTGCTTTGGAGAAACTTCCTTAGCAGAATTTTTAGGATTCTCCACCTCGCTAACCAACTGCTCAGCTACTCTATCAGTCTGGACTTGCTCCTTATCTGCAGTAGGTGCCACATGTTGCTCGTGAACTTCTTCTTCTTCAATGTCTGAATTTTGATTACCCGTCACCTTACCCGATCTCAAAGTAACTGATTTGACATGCTCTTTGGTTTCCCTTTTGCCTGGATTGGCTTCAGTGTCACTCGGAAGAACTCCAGATGGTCTGTTCAACAGAGCACTAGCAAGCTGCCCGATCTGACTTTCCATGATCTTCATAGATGCCCCCTGACTTTTTACTATCATCCTCAACTCCTCAAGCTCAGCTTTTTCATTAGAAGATTGACCAGCATTCCCCTGAGATTGTTGCTGGAAACCTGGAGGCTGAAACTGTTGTCTGGGCTGGTACTGCTGCTGAAATCCTTGATTGAATTGCCTAGCTCCGAATTGCTGTTGCTGCTGATTACCACCTTGATTGTTACTCCAACTGAAATTTGGATGGTTGCGGTTATTCGGATGATAGGTGGCTGGAACTGGCTGTTGTGGCCTCTGGAAGTTACTCACAAATTGTGCCGATTCAGAAGATATGGCACATTGAGTTGTATCATGTGCGCCCGCACATAACTCACAAACACTAGCTACCTGCTGAACTCCCATATTAGCCAAAGAATCGACCTTCATTGACAAGGCCTTCAACTGAGCTGCAATGGCTGTAGCTGTATCAATTTCAAGAACACCTGCTACCTTGCCTTGAGATAACCTCCCTGTAGGATTCTGATATTCATTAGCAGCCATCATCTCGATCAATTCATAAGCTTCTTCATAACTCTTGGCCCACAAAGCTCCACCTGATGCTGCATCTAGCATAGGTCTCGACTGTGCACCCAACCCATTATAAAAACAATTGATTATCATCCAATCAGGCATCCCATGATGTGGACACTTCCTTAGCATCTCCTTATATCTCTCCCAAGCCTCGCATAGAGATTCTCCAGACTGCTGTGAAAACTGAGTGATAGCATTCCGGATAGCTGCTGTCTTCGCCATGGGAAAGAATTTGGTGAGAAATTTCTGTGCAAGATCTTCCCATGTAGTGATAGAACCTGCTGGTAAAGAGTGTAACCAACTTTTCGCCTTGTCCCTCAGAGAGAATGGAAATAGCCTTAACTTAACAGCATCCTCAGACACCCCGTTGGTTCTGAAGGTATCACAGATCTCTATGAAATCTCGAATATGCATGTTGGGATCTTCGGTAGGAGCACCCTCAAACTGAACTGAGTTCTGGACCATCTGTATAGTGCTAGGCTTGATCTCGAATGTATTAGCTGCGATTGCTGGTCTGACAATACTCGATGCAATGTCATTGATCTTTGGCTGCGAGAAATCCTTAAGAGCCTTAGTTGCTGCTGCTGCTGGTTCTCCCATATTTTCTACAACTTGAATCACTGGAACTTCTGTTTCTGTTTCTTCTTTATTTTCCAGCTTCTCCTTATTCGCTTGAGAACGCGTTCGCATACACGCTCAAGTACCTAAAAACACAAAACAACACAAAAACTATTAGTAACCGATCCGAGTCAATGAATTTTAACGACCACTGATGTCAAGCACATAAACCATAACAAATCCCCGGCAGCGGCGCCAAAAACTTGTTAGCACAAAATCACGCAAGCGTACGTGTTCACAAGTAATATAGAATGAAGTAGAGTTCGTTCCCACAGAGATTGTATAATTTAGTTCTTGTACCTAAGCATCAATGTATGATTATCATTCAATGCTAAGACAATAAGCAAATTGGTTTTGATTATCTAAAATTAACTAATAAGAATTAATTAATAACTAAATTAATAACTAATTGATTTCAAATTACTTATGAGATGGAAAACATGGGATCCTAACTTCAATACAAACTTCCTTTAGAGATCATGCCCTTTTATCAACACATGTGGTGGTTACGATAACTAATCGGACAACACGAAATAAGTATACGCTACCTTTCAGTACACGCACACCAATCTACACAATATCCACAAAAGATAGAAATCATGCAGGCACCAGTTATGCTTAGACCCTATATGTCTATAGAATTTGAAAGCATAATGGTTGAAGATCAAGTATCCATAAGATTACATAAGGTAGCATGAGACGGTTAGAAACACACCACAAACATGAATAACATTCATGGACTTATGCTAGCATGGCAAGTTCTAAATCAAAAGATTCACTGTCGCTTCACTTAAGATTAACAAGATAGATGTTAGCTACGCATCTATATGAATTAAATACAACCATGCAAGGATATCGTAAATTCACCACACATATATCAAGTTAGGCAATCAACATCTAAATTCCGTAAGTAAATCCGCTAGGACCCCATGACGGCGATTAGTTCATAATCGAACCGTTCGTCATCATGGGGTTTGATGAAAACATGATAAAGATGAAGAGAATAATAATGAATAAACCAATGTTAACAAAGTTATAGAACAAAATCGAGTAATGCTCAAGCATCCAAAAGATACGCCTAGTAAGAATACAAGAAAACTATGTCTAGATCTTCTTGTTGTCACGATCCTCGCCTTGGCTTCTCAATCTCGTGCTAGAAAGTGTGTATGTAATGTGAAGTAATCTGATCTCTGGTGTTGGTGTCTTAAATCTGACCCCCAAGCATGTGTATTTATAGCTCAATATTGCCTCTTCTCCAAACAATTGCCGTTCTTGAGTAGGAATTGAATTTGACAATTTCCATCTTTAAATATGATATAGATTGCAACTTCCCTTGTCAAATAAGGCTTCTGGACTATTCCCACCGTCCAAGATTATTTCCATGACGAATAGGAGAAGAAAACGGCAACTTTCCTCTTTGAAATCAGATTTGGAACAAATTCTGGCGGTTCAGTTTTCCATTGGCGTGGTCGCGCTGTCCTGTAATGCAAATCTGGTGCGGTCGCGCTGTCACAAAAATCTCCAATTCCCTTAGCGCGGTCGCGCTCCCTAACAGCTATAACATAGCGCGGTCGCGCTATACAAATTCTGTTTCTGCATATTTCTGTTAGAGCCTTCTTCTTCGCACGCCGTTTTTTCCTCATAACCACATCTGTTCCAAAAACCACAAAACACCATACTCACTGCGAAAAACCTAATTCCTGCACAAACTCCACAAAACACATTAAACCACACAAATACTCGAGAATTCAGCGATCAATTCAAGCCAAAATAGAATGGTCTAAATGGATAAAAATCCACTTATCAGGTGGCAAGACAGTTGCAGAAGCCTCAGTTGTAGATTTTGGTAGGTCACTACTAACAGCATTCACCCTAGACTTAGAGTCTTGTGTTATGGTGAGATTACTGTTAGCAATGCCTAAGGCTTGCTGTTTTCCATTCTTCCTCTCATAGACTTTGCCTTGGTCATCATCCTTCTTATCCTTGCTGTCTTTCTTCTTCTTCTTATCCTCATCCCCCTTATCACTCCTGTGATGACTTCTCCTCCCATCACTCTTGTCTTCATCTTCATCATCCTTATTCCTCCTTGGCTTAGCCATTTCTGGAATTACACCAGCTGCAATGTATGATCTGAGAATGTGCAGTGCCTCTATCTCTTCAGCAGTAGTTGTCCCCTTCTTCTTTTGCAGTAGATCAATGATGGCAATAATGAGTCTGTGATTTCGAGAAGTGAGATCATTGGGAATGACCAATTGTTTAATCTCTTCAACTCTGGTGCCAGACTGATAGATGATTGTCCATGGCTTCTTAATCACTTCTGGCAGCCTTAAAGGTTGGCCATTCCTCAAGTCATCATACAGACTCTTATTGTTTTCATTTACATTCCTCTTCTCTATGAGCTCAATCAGCGCATCTATCTCTGAATGTTTTAAGGCTTGTAGAGTTTTGTAGGTTAGATTCCAGATTCTGGATTTTGCTACCATCATTACTTCCTTGAGCCATGAGCTATCAACTTTTCTAGGTATCACAGTGAAGTAATCGATCTGATCCTTCAAGCTCCTTAGATACAATTGAGTGTCACCAGCCTGTTCTCTTGAGACTTTCAGAAACTCCAAGAATGCACCATCATGATAGACATTTGAGTTTGCAATTTCTTGTAGCTTGGCCTCAGTGACCACCTTCACTTCTACAGGCTTGGCACTCTTAGATATGGAGAGTGGAGGTTTGTCAGATGGCATACTCCCTGCAACCACTGTGGTTGTGATAGATTGCTTTTGACCACCAGGAGTAGTGACATGCACAGTTGGTAGAGTGACAACTGGCAGAGAAGTAGGAGGCTCATCAACTTTGTCTTTTCCTTTGCCAGGCACATGAGTTAAAGATTTTGAAGTTCTTTGATGACCACCTTCAATGATTTTGATGCCCTTTACTGGTGGTTTCTCCCCCTTTGTATTTGAGTTCCTTGATGTCCTCTTCTCCCCCTTAGGCTTGTTGTCAGGCACAGAGGCTGTAGGATTGACCTTTGGGGTTGAAGATTCTTCAGGTAGAGGGAGACCAATGTGCTTCATCATTGTAGACAACATTGATTGTTGATGCAGAAGAACATCAGCTGTGGTGGTGGCTTGAGTGTTCAACTGCTCAGTCAGAGTTTGTACCTTGTTTGTAAGATGAGCATTAGACTGAGTGAGAGTAGCTACCTCCTTTTCAAGTGCATCTACCTTGCTGAACAATGCAGTAGATTTGAAGCCAGACAGGGATTGTTCTTTAAGTCTCTGCACTTCAAACCTAGACATCTCATGCACAGGGACCTCAGTGACCACCTTGTCTCCATATTGATTTTCAAAGAGTGTCCTAAGCATGGCATTGGCCTCAGTTGTCTGATCAGTGAGATTTTGGAATTTGTGCCCCAGGCCTGTGACAGCATCCTTGAGAATAGCCAAACCATTGTCCATCTTGGTGCAGGTAGACTTACAGGCTAGAATGTCCTTGACTACAGTCTCCAATTGAGGGAATTTGGAATCAAAAGTCCACTTTATCTCTCCCACAGACTTGTCTGTTGCATCACTTACCTTGTTGATTTCTGATTTGACACCTTTACCTAGGTAGTGTGCAGCCTTGAGGAATCCCTTGTATGAGTCATTGATGGCTTCATACACTTCACCAGGAGTTAAGGATTTAGCATTGGAGCCTAGTGAAGTGATGTCCTCCTCCCTCAGATACTGTAAGGCTTCATTGAGAGTGATATCATAAGTTCCTTGCATCCAGGCATCTACATTGCCATCTCTCTCAGCCTCATCAAGTATCTTTGTTTTCTTCATCTCCACATCATCTCTATGGTAGAGCAATATTGCTTCATAATCTGGCTTTGGCACATTGGAGGTGACCAAGTTCTGGGCTGTCTTTACAAACTCAGGAATCTGATCCACAACTAAGCTTTGAAGTGCTTCAACCGTCAATTGTGGTGGAACAGATCCTGATCCTGAAGCACTGTCATGTTGCACAGGCTTCAGCCATTGTGACAGAAAGTCAAAGCTAGAGCTAGGCAAGCTAGACTCCTCAGTTACAGATGCAACTTCTGTAACCGGATGGAAAGACTCTACTACTGTTGTCTCCACAAGAGTGGGATGAGTTACAACAGTAGGTGACACAGGCACAGAGTCTCTAGTTAAAACTAGTGAATCCTCTGTGTTTGTGATGGTGTCATTAGGAGATGCCCCAGCATGCATTCCCTGACCATGTAAATGTGGTACCTGGGTGGTGAGCAAGGTGTCATGCACCAAGTCACTTGAATCCATTGGCTCATCAAGAGAAAAGAATTCTTGATGATCAATGCCTTGCTCCTCAATTGCTTGAGTTACAGGCTCTAAAGAAATATGAGTGGTAGATTCTGGAAGAGAAGTGTGTTGTAGATTAGATTTTGGCAACTCCCCTGAGAGATAGAGGGAGTTTCAATTGTGATATGTTCTCCACTCAGTGTTGTGCCAGCCTTATCACTCCCATGTGCTGACTCTGTACAAATAGGTGCATTGGGGAGGATGCTTGATTCTATAGATGCACCCTGTTGAGAGGATACATCTAGTGAGCTGTTTGCCCCTGATTTTACAACTTCAGCCATTTGGGTGATTGAAGAGGTGGTTTTAGACTTCTTCTTCTTCTTCTTTGGCCTTAATAAGGGTGACTCAGGTTCCTCACTTTCTATGCCTAATTCTACAGCCAAGGCTGCTTCAGTTAAGATTTTTAGAGGTTCAGAAGCAACCTGTTTTCTCTTCTTTTTACTAACATCACCCTTTTGAGAGGATGATGCAGTTGGCTCTATGTTTGGTAAAGTGTTTGGCTGAGAGGGTTGGTTAGCAGGCCCTGGGTTAGCATTTTGCTCTACTTGCTTGGGCCTAGCTAACTCAGATTTTGAGGCACATATTGGCATGTTGTGGGGGTAAGTCCTAAATAAACTCTCCATAAGGGGAGTTATTTTGAGTCTTACATCCACATCATTCCTAGTCTCTAAGCTACCAAAAATGAGTTTGGTCATAGATTTCGGATAGCCTATTCTATTTTTGTCTAACCCAGGCAATTCAATCAATTTAGCATTTATGAAATTAAGTACAGATTGAATAAAGCGAGGGAAGAAAATTTCATTACCTCTCTTGGCTGAGTTCTTACCAAGTCTCCCATACAATTCTTGCATTATGATCAAACCAACATCAATCTTTCTCCCATATGCTAGAGCATATCCTATTTTTTGAACAGGTGTGCTGATTTGATCAAAGCTGGACTTCCTTGCTGTGAAGACTTAAAGAAGAGTGGCAAAGACATAGCTCCATTCTTTCCTCAAGTACTTCCTATTCAAATTTCCAAGCTTGATTCTATCTGAGTAGTTGATAAAATCAAAGAAGTCTTCCAATTCCTGATCAGTAGCTTGATTGTCATACACTCCTTGTTGTAACCCCAGTGCTTGATTCATGTCTTCAGTAGTGATGGTGATTTCCTTGTCCTGAATCTTGCAATAGATTACGTATGAAGTTATTGCATTCTCTAGGGCCACGACCTCCACAGTAGCAGTTCTCCAAAACTGTTCTAGTAAGTCTAGATACAGAGTTGGGTTGGCTGAGAGTGCATCCTTGATGTATGATTCAGCCATCCATCGAACGAAGCACTTAAAGTTTGCATTGGGTGCTTCAACATCGTTGTTTATTGCTATGAAATTGGTGTGGGTAGGAATTATGAGTTGGGTATTTGCCATTGTTACACAGAGAGATGAGAAGAGAATGAAGGTTGAAGAAGAAATTTAGCTTTTGACGTTAGGGTTTACAGAGGTTTTGGAACTTTAGCTGCCTGAGAAATCGAATGAAATGATTTGAACAGTTGTGGAATTGTATATATGTGAGTGACTTGAGTTGTCGATTAGATATAAGTTTTGTATCGACAAGTCAGTCATTCGAGAAGTATAAAACAACTATTCGATAAGTCAAGAAAGGCTTATTCGATATCTCAAGCAGTTTGTAACTCACAGCTGGCAGTTATTTAACTCAGAAAATAATTCTAAGCTAAATAAAATATGTTTTTATGAGCGAAATGAAATTTTGAATATAAATCCAAAAAGTGATTAAGTGTCAGCGAAAAATCAGCCTTTTCAAATGATTCGATAACTCAAATACAATATTTGAGAACTCCATCACTAGAGAACTAAAATACTCTATTCGAGAACTCAGAGTGTGCTATTCGATTTCTCCAAAAGACACTATTCGAGAACTCAAGAGGGTTCTAGATAGGCCTATTCGAGAACTCGAGCCATGACAAAACAATGAACCATTCGAGAAGTCTGACTTATCGAACTATACTTTTCACTCATAAAATTCAATTTTCACTATCTTTTAAAATTTACCAGAAATATTCACTGAAGAATATTCTACCAAATAAAATAGTGATTCTCTCAAAATTTCATAGAAATTTCAAGCTAAAGATGTATGATTTTCAACATATGCAGCATTGTGGAATATTTATAAATCATACTCCAGCCAATACTTACTTCAAAAATATTGAGCATTTGATAAAGTAAGTATTTACTGCTGCAACAATCTAGTTGATATATTCACTTAGCGAGAATTTGAAGAATTCAGCATTCCAATCTCACTAACCAACCTTGTGAAGGTGGCTTCATCCAATGGCTTAGTGAATATGTCAGCTAGTTGTTTCTCTGTGGGAACATAATGTAACTCAATGGTTCCATTAGTTGCATGCTCCCTTATGAAGTGATATCTGATGTCAATGTGCTTTGTCCTAGAATGATGGACAGGATTGGAAACTATAGAGATTGCACTTGTGTTGTCACACATGATTGGAATTCTTTCCAACACAAGTCCATAATCTCTAAGTTGGTTTCTGATCCAAAGCACTTGAGCACAGCAACTTCCAGCAGCTATGTACTCAGCTTCAGCTGTGGAAGTTGACACAGATTGTTGTTTCTTGCTGTACCAAGAGACTAACCTTTGTCCAAGAAACTGGCAGCTACCTGAGGTGCTTTTCCTATCCACTTTGCATCCAGCATAATCAGCATCAGAATAACCAACCAGATTGAACCCTGTGTCCTTAGGATACCATAACCCCAAGTTTTGTGTGCCCTTCAGATATTTGAAAATCCTCTTTATTGCTATCATATGTGATTCCTTTGGATTTAATTGAAACCTTGCACACAAGCATGTTGCAAACATGATGTCTGGCCTACTAGCAGTGAGGTAGAGTAGAGAACCAACCATGCCTCTGTAGATTGAGATATCTACCTTCTTGCCCTTAACATCTTCATCTAACTTGGTGGCAGTGGCCATGGGTGTCTTTGCAGGTGAGCATTCTTCTAAGTCAAATTTCTTCAATAGATCCTTGATGTATTTGGTTTGACTTATAAAAATGCCATCCTTCCTTTGACTCACTTGCAGCCCAAGAAAGAATGTTAATTCTCCCATCATACTCATCTCATATCTGCTCTGCATGAACTTAGAGAATTTCTCACACAGCTTCTCATTTGTAGAGCCAAATATGATATCATCCACATAGATTTGAACTAAGATAATATCATTACCATGTTTCTTGTAAAACAGTGTCTTGTCCAGTGTGCCTCTAGTGAATTGATTCTCCAGTAGAAATTGTGATAATGTGTCATACCATGCCCTAGGAGCTTGCTTAAGTCCATACAATGCTTTAAGCAATCTGTAGACAAAGTGAGGGAATTGTGGATCCTCAAAGCCAGGTGGTTGTTGCACATATACTTCTTCTTCCAACTCCCCATTCAGAAATGCACTCTTGACATCCATTTGATAAACCTTGAAATTAGAATGTGCAGCAAATGCCAAGAAAATTCTGATGGCCTCTAGTCTAGCAACAGGGGCAAAAGTCTCATCATAGTCAATGCCTTCCTGTTGAGAGTATCCTTTTGTAACCAACCTTGCTTTGTTTCTTATGACTACACCATTTTCATCCATCTTATTCCTTAGAACCCATTTTGTTCCAACAATGGTTTTATCCTTTGGTGCAGGCACAAGTAAACTTTATTTCTTTTCCAGGTCCATAGTTCTGCTTCATTTTAGTTATTTATATGTTTCATCTATATAAAAGAATTACTTATGTTTTCTTATGGACTTGTCATAACTTCTATTAAGATTTTTTATCTTATGTGAAATGTTGAGGGGGTAGATGAATTGCATGTCACTATAAATGGCCTTGTCATCTTGCTGTCAAGAAAACTTTGACCTTCCATGTTAATTTGTTTTCATGACAAAATATATTTATAATCATTAAAAGGAATTGGTCTAGTCATTTTGCATTCTTGAAATTCTTAGTGGAATCATCGTCTAGCTCCTGACACTCTTTTAGGTATTTAAGTATGAATATTTCTACGATGCTGATTTGTTGTAAAGTTACCGTATTATTATTGCAAATCACTAAACTTTGGAAGTTGGTACAGATTCAGAGTAGGATCGATGAGATGCTAGCATCAGGTCAGGACACCAGTTCTCTTGAGGATGAGGCATTCAGTGTGGAAGCAGTTCAAGATAGATGCATTTTAAGGTTGATTGCTTCCTGTTGCAATGGTAAGGTTGCTCTATTAATGATGAGTAATTAACATATAACTGCAATACCATGAATTTGTCATTTTTCACCATTCTGTTACCCTTTAAAATGTGTCGGAAATATATTTCATGCTTGGTTATGATGCCTTTATAGGTGACAAGCTTGTGAGAGCTACTGAGCTCGTTAAACTTCTATCACTTGAAAAATCTGCAAGGGCTGCAATAAAACTTGTCACTGCCTTGAAGCTTCCAAATTTGGCAGAAAGGTTTAATTTAATACTAGAGGTAATGCTTTTAACATTCCTCAAAATAGTTAATCGCATTCCACCAGATTAAAAGTTTTTTTTCCTCATTTTCATTAAAATGTTCCTTCATTATCTCCTTTTACAGGAAAGACTGCATAAAGAAAAAAGCAAAGAAAACAAGCAAGTTGATGTTATAACATTGGACTCTTCTAAAAAGGCACATGAAGAAGTCAAGAAAAAAGCAAATCAAATTCAAAGCATCCTTCATTTCTAGCTAGTTGATCATACTTTAATTTGTTCTAATTGAAATTTTTGGTTTAGTTTGGTGATGGATTATGTATGGATTGGTTTTAGCTATTACATTAATTATGTTGCTATTTAGTTTGGTGATGGATTATGTATGGCTAAGTGTTTGAATTTTAGAATAGCATTGTGTTTCAATTTTGGCATTTTGGTATTATTACTTATTATGGATCATTTATAATATAAATAAAACCCTGTATAATTTAGTTAAGTGTGTGTGGCTATTACTATCCTTTAGTCACACTATAGTTTTTTAACAGTTTTGTGACTAAAATCAATTTTCTTATAGTGATAAAAATATAATAGAAACCGCCACACAAAATTATTTTCATGTAGCCATACAAAACTTTTTTGCCACAATTTCTAAGAAATAGTGCCACCAAAACTAAGCCTTTGATGTATATATGATGTTATTAATACTCTTTAGCCACTAAGTTTCTGTTGCTGAATGTTGGTATTTAGTAACACTTTTGAGCTTAAAGGGGGGCTGTCAGACAAAAATGGTGGCATACTTTAGTCACTCGTATATTAGTTACAACCACTAATCAGAAAAGTGTCTGTATGGTACCTACGATGCTCTCACCTTTGGTCACACTTGGGCCGGAAAAATAAATGTGACATAAGGTGAACAGCCACACATATTTTATGTGGCAAAAGCCAAAATTTGACGTAGTGATATTTGTACTAACAACCAAATACAGTATTAATAATAAATGTTGGAGGGATTTTGTCCAAAACTTGGTAGTTGGTAGTCTGGTCCTCAGTACAAGAAAATAAATAAGAATTGTTAGATCTTAAAATAAATAAATAAAAAATGTTGGATCTAGCATAAAAAATATTTAATATTTTAACATGTAAACGAAAAAGTATATTTATATTGAAATACGAAAAAGTGATTGTCAATGATTTAAATCATATATAATTAGGTTTTCTATATTGAATAGGATTATTAATGTAGGTATTCAACACTAAATTGGATTAATGTAAAAAATCATAATTATATTTTCTCTTGAGATTCTGAGGGTTTTCATTTGAATAATTGTTAAATCATCACTAAATTAAAGATAATTTTATGAGTTTCGCGTGAACTGTAAAATTATCCAAATCTAGTTTCTATATTTCGAGATAGAGCCTATATAGTAAATATGAACTTTTTTAATATTAATAAATAAAAAAATAAAATTCAGTTCTAAAACAATTTTTTATATCCTTTTCAGATTATAACTTCTTTTTAAAATTTAATTCTAATACAATCTTTTTAATTATATCATTTTTAGATTATAATTTTGTTTTTAATATGATATAATCTTGATCGTCTATTTTTAAAAATATTATATTCGACGGTTGAGATTATTTTGGCGGTACAGTGCCTAAACCAAAGTGACCAAACCAAAATTATGGATAAGATCCCTCTTACGTTTATTATATTTAAGGATATAATAAGGATATAATAGGATACAATTGATTATGATGCCGGAGATAATCATTATTTTTCATAAATTTTTGTGTGAGTTTAATATTTCAAAGTTAAATTGATATTTCGATCAGTAAATTAAATATATTATATAAAAAAATAAATTGATAAATTTATAAATTATAAATGAATTTTTTTAAAATTGTTAATCAAAAAGATAAATTTGACATTAAAAAATGAAATTGAGACAAAAAAAATATGGAATAGATAGAGTAATAATATATGGATTCTTACTCCACTACAAACTAAAGCTAAATAAAAACTGAAAACAGATTGGCCCATAACACAAGACCCAGCCCAAAAGGTTAAATATGTAATTTCGAACCAAAAAATTTAAAATACACAAAATCGCACTGCTGCTGCTGCTGTTGTACACACAAACCAATAACTGCCTTCTCTCTCCCCTCTCTCTTTCTCCTCTCCACTCTCCACTCTCTCTCGAGTAACGGTAAAATCATTAAAAATTGGGCAAAATCAGCTTCTATTGTAGGTTTATTGATTGTTCACAATATATCGAGCTGTGGGAGATCTCTAATCTTCATGAATCGAAGAAAAAAAACAAATCGGAAGAGTAACGACATTAATCAAGTCAAAAAACACAAAAAAATCACTCATAAAGGTATATTACTCGATTTTTTAACTTATTTATCTCGTGTTCTTCTATACGAGTGTATTTTACATGATGCATGTTGATATTTTGTTGATTTAATATTTTTACGAATTTACATTTTACTGATCTAGGTGCTATATTCTGGTATGTGTGTGTTATAACTGATTTTACATTTTACTGATTTAGGTGTTATATTAAGCTATTACTGTGTTTGTTTTTAATGATTTATCATTTTACTGATCTAGGTGCTATATTATGGTATGTGTGTGTTAGTGTTCTGGTATGTGTGTGCTATCATTTTACTAATGTATTATTTTAGTGATTTTAGTGATTTTTGTATTGTGTTTGAGGATTTTAGTGATTTTAGTATTCTGTTTGATTTTAGTGATTTTAGTGTTCTGTTTGTTTGATTTTTATGTGTGTGTTATTTTTCTAGTATGTTTGAGTATTTTCTCTGTTTATTGATTTTAGTGATTTTACTGCTATGTTATTGATGTAGCTAGAATGTTGCCATGAAACGCAGTTATAAATTCTAATCAGTAGAAGTGTTATAATTAGACACTCTCATTAGTACAAGACTGATGGTTACAGTGTTGAGCCTCTTGTGCTAGTTTGATCTATGTGTTGTTGACTTGTATAGTACATTATGTGTTGAATCGTTGTGTAGATGCTTTGATACATTTCTAATTTTTTTTATTTTTAGTTTTTATTTACTGCTGATTATTAGAATTATATTCTAGGAACATTTCACCGATTTGTGTTGATAATTCGATTTGTATAGGAACTATTTGTTTGTGTTAATGTTTTGGTTGATTTTATCAGTTTCGTGAATTGACCTCATTGTGTTAATTTACTTGATTCTACTTTTTTGTTCGCTATTTTCTCTACGCAAGTATACGCAGTCCAAAAGCAATATAGGGAAATAAGGATCGTTCCCACGAAGACTTGGTGTATTTAAGTAAATATGTTTATTCAACAACGTTCGGTTAATTATAGAAGCCTGAACAACGAAATGGTTGGTGTGTTCAAATCACAAATAATTAATGAAATGACAACTAAAAATTAATATGATAAAGATTTTATATATGAGATAAACATGGGATTCTAATTTCATTATTTATTTCATTTAGAATTGATGCCTTAATTTAAAGTGATTCTGATAATTATGAAAGCTAGCCGGGAACACGAAACTAATATAAGCGCCTTTCAGCCTTAACTTATATCAAACCATACAAACATCCACTTAAAAAGATAGAAGTTGTGTGGACACCATTTATGTTTAGACCCTATATGTCTATAAGATTTGAAAACATAACTGGTTTATGAATAAATTCCTTATTTTTGGCTACACAGGGCGATGTGATCCAAAACCCTACCACGAATCATAATTATATATGAAAATTACGAACCTGTGCTAACATGGCAAATTCTAAATTCTCAAATCCACTTTCGCATTCATTAAGAATTAATAATTTAGATGATAGCTACGCATCTAATAAATTAAGCTCAACCACGTTAGGCAATCGGGAATTTTTATCATAACACAATTTATTAAGGCATCGAATTACTAAATTACGTAAATAAATCCATTAGAATCCCATGACGGCGATTAGTTCATAATCGAACGAATCGTCATCATGGGATTAAATGAAAACATAATAATAATAATAATAATAATAATAATAATAATAATAATAATAATAATAATAATAATAATAATAATAATAATAATAATAATAATAATAATAATAATAACTAAATTAAAAATTGCGATAAATTAAATATGAAATTGCAAGAGTTTAGAACGTAGAACCGAATTAGCTTTCAATGAAAGAGAAGAGCACTCCAACTAATTCCCGTAATTTCTTCAACCAAAATAACACTTATACTAAATTTGCTAAAAATTAAAGTGTTTAAAAACAAAGTTAAATTTTACAAGAACAAGAGAAAACACAAGAGAGAAGAATTGCTCTCCAAATTGTTGTGTGGGAATAGACCAAGAACTAGGCCTATTTATAGGAAAAATTAGCACACCACAAAATTTAAAAAAATAAAAAGAGAAAGAAAAAGAAAATTGAAAAAATTGAAAAGAATGAAAGCAATTTAAATACAGCCGAAAGTATCAATTATGTAGCAACACAGCCGACTGCTACTTATTAAATTCAATCTGCCAATTCTGAAAACCATTTGCAGGACACTGGCGTCACGCGCGCGTGGGAGCGTGAACAACTGCCGCTAGCCTCTTGATTACCTGCTCTGTGCGACTTTAATGACTACACTTGCACAATTCAATATGCCGACAGCAATTACTTTAGCAATTGACCACCTGCTACACAAATTCATATAATTCGTTTTTTGTTTTGCTTTTATTCTTTTTTTTCTTATTATAATTTTTAATTAACAAATATTTAAATTAATTCAGAAAATATAAAAATAAATATCTAATATTATTAGATATTTATAATTATAATTTTCTAATTAAATAAAATATTTATTAATATAAATGAATCATTAGGTTCTGAGCTGCGGTAAATTGCGGACCAAAAACCGGACTCCTTTTCCTTAACGAAAAATATATCAATTCCAACCGGGGTTCCAGATTTAAGAATATATCATTCAGGATTCCTTTATGATAATTCTTTTTCCTCGTAACCAGATTACTTGATAAAATTGAGCCAGAAATCCACCGTTTTTAGCCTTTTATCGCCTAGATACCTGAATTTGCGATTTCTGCACAACAAATAATTAAACAACAAAAACGAATTAAAAGACACAACATATTTAAGGATAAACCACCAATCTAGGTCCATTTAGTGCATAATAAGTGGATATAAAATCCACTTATCACACCCCCAAACTTAAACTGAAGCTTGTCCTCAAGCGAAAACAGACTCGATTATCTCTAAATGCATGAATGCAAACGATGCAAGGATCCCATAGGCAAGGCAAAAACCAATTTAGCAGAGTGTCTCAGAGAATGTGATAATTCCAAATAGAGATCGACTAAATACCCGCATATTAACATGTACAATTACAGAAACGTGCGTGTGTGCAATACTCATCAGAATTACTCTTGGCACTAGATCAAAACCATACATATTCTTCGTCATAACAATCACAAGTTTATAAATAGAATGGACGCTAGACACTTCATAACCTAGAAACACCTCCATCATCATTTGAGTTAGACAGGAATTCATGCTTTATTAACAACTATGACGCATAATACTATACACAACACACATGCTTATTTGATCGTGCAATGGATGAGACCCCAAAAGGCTTATACAATAATACCCATGTAGCGAGCGTTAGGTTAGTGGATCCCAGACCAGAAAAGTCTTAGGTCACTAGGCTTGAGTCCCCTAGAACTTAATTGCTCGAGTATTAAAGAGCTCACCCTGATCAATTTTGCATACATACTCACAAACACTCTTTTTTTTTTTTTATATGCAATCTGGAATGAGAATTCTCATTTCCAACCCTAGACTACTCATATAAATATGAGCTGGCTACTAGCCAATTGACACCTATCAATTATTAACAAATACACACAAACTAGCATGAACCCTGGCTTCCCCCAAACTTATATTTAGTGATTCTACGCTATCAAGGGAATAAAGAAATTCCAAATATAAACAGGTGATTAAATTTCAACAACCAAACAAGCATGACCTTAACCTAGCCCAAAAGTAACCGATGAGTTGTGTACGATTGTGTTTCTGCAACATGTATGTCAATTCATAAATATTTAAATCAGCCCTCTATCCATCATTATCACACTCAAATTCATCATTGACTACTAAACGGAATCGCCAAGCGCTACGGGACCAAGGAAAATATGATATGCAACTAATCATGAATACAATTTTTTTTTATTTATTTATTTGAAGTATATGAAATTATACTAGCATGGCATATTATGAACTACATGAAACTATATGCATACTATGACTCAATTAATCAAATATCCTAAATCACCCCCAAACTTAAAATATTCAATGTCCTCATTGAAGGTATAGATAAAGGATAACAGAGAACTCCCCTAACTGTCGGCATCGTCACCCTCCTCGGGTGGTGAATCAGGTGGTGGAAATGAGCTCCAAACTGAGGCAATGACCTGCACTTTCGACATAATACTAAACAAAATCACACCAAATCAAACAAAATCAAACCACACATAAAAACACCAAACCTATGGGTTGCCTCCCATGAAGCGCTTGTTTATCGTCGCTAGCTTGACGATTATACTGAGAATCATGTGGTGGCCAACTTGGTGGTATCAGCCTCACGGTTCACAGTGTCACCAAAATAGGGTTTCAATCTCTTCCCATTCACTTTGAACGATTGATCGGGTGATTTCTCAAAGATTTCCACCGCTCCGTGTGGAAACACAGTTTTGACAACAAAAGGCCCTGACCACCTCGATTTGAGCTTCCCTGGAAACAATCGAAGACAAGAGTTATATAATAAGACCGACTGGCCAGGAACGAATACCTTTTGAATAAGACGACGATCATGCCATCGTTTCACTTTCTCCTTATAGAGCTTATTGTTCTCATATGCCTGCAATCGAAACTCGTCCATCTCATTAAGTTGCACCATCCTTTTCTCACCTGCGGCCTTAAGATCGAAATTTAGCTTCTTCAAAGCCCAATAAGCTTTGTGTTCCAATTTTGCCGGTAAATGGCAAGCTTTCCCATATACCAGCTGATATGGTGACATGCCCAAGGGTGTTTTATATGCTGTACGATAAGCCCATGCGGCTTCATCGAGTTTTAAAGACCAATCCTTTCTCGAAGGATTCACCACTTTTTCCAGAATGCGCTTAATCTCGTGATTAGATACCTCGGCTTGGCCATTAGTTTGCGGGTGGTATGCCGTAGCTACCCGGTGGTTGATGTTGTACCTTGCCATAAGATTAGTGAATTTCCGATTGCAAAAGTGAGTACCTTCATCGCTTATGATTACTCGAGGAGTGCCGAATCTTGTGAAGATGTTCTTGTGAAGGAAGTTGAGCACGACATTGGCATTATTGGTCGGAAGTGCCTTGACTTCAACCCATTTGGAAACATAATCAACGGCTAGCAAGATGTATTGGTTGTTACATGAGGAAATGAATGGTCCCATGAAATCGATGCCCCAAACATCGAAGATTTCCACCTGTAGCATTATATTGAGAGGCATCTCATTCCTTCTAGATATGTTACCAACACGCTGACAACGATCACACTTCAGCACAAACTGATGGGCATCCTTAAAAAGAGATGGCCAATAAAATCCCGCTTGAAGAATTCGAGTTGCGGTCTTTTCACTTCCATAATGGCCACCATATGTCGTGGCGTGATAATCCCTTAGAATAGCCTCTGTTTCACTGTATGGCACACATCTCCTAATCACCTGATCGGCTCCTTGTTTAAACAGATATGGTTCGTCCCAACGATACCATTTGACTTCATGCAAGAATTTCTTTCTTTGTGCAAAAGAGAGCTCGGGAGGAATCACTCGACTCACCAGAAAGTTCACAATGTCTGCAAACCAAGGCTCTTCTTCTTGTATCCCAAACAACTGTTCATCAGGAAAGGATTCATTAATGACGGTTTTGTCTT
The DNA here is from genome assembly GCA_036435485.1 of Saposhnikovia divaricata. Classification (NCBI taxonomy): domain Eukaryota; kingdom Viridiplantae; phylum Streptophyta; class Magnoliopsida; order Apiales; family Apiaceae; genus Saposhnikovia; species Saposhnikovia divaricata. The sequence continues at coordinate 55,036,285 of CM071597.1, read as the reverse complement.
GGGATGTCTTCCCAAGGTCTTCCAATCGTGAGAGATGGTCGGCTACTTGGTTTTCTGTCCCTTTTCTATCCTTGATTTCCACATCGAATTCTTGCAGCAGAAGAATCCATCGAATCAACCTAGGTTTGGAGTCCTTTTTAGAGAGCAGATATCTGATAGCCGCGTGATCAGTGTACACAGTCACCTTCGTGCCAAGCAAGTATGAACGGAATTTTTCAAAACCATAAACTATGGCTAACAGCTCCTTCTCAGTGGTGGTGTAGTTTAATTGAGCATCGCTGAGGGTTTTGCTTGCATAATAGATGACATGAAACATTTTATTTTTCTTTTGGCCAAGAACGGCCCCAACTGCGTAATCGCTAGCATCACACATCATAGCGAAAGGCTCACTCCAATCTGGAGCAATGATCACGGGTGCTGAAATCAATTTCTTCTTCAGAGTCTCGAAAGCTGTGAGACATTCTTCGTTAAATTTGAAATGAATATCTGTTTCCAGCAGCTGACACAAAGGTTTGGAAATTTTTGTGAAGTCCTTGATAAAACGCCTGTAGAAACCTGCGTGCCCAAGGAAACTGCGAATCCCTCGCACTGAATTAGGTGGCAGCAGCTTTTCAATAGCTTCTATCTTTGCTCTGTCCACTTCTAGTCCCTTCCTTGACACCTTGTGCCCGAGAATAGTTCCTTCTTGTACCATGAAGTGGCACTTCTCCCAATTGAGCACTAGGTTAGTTTCCACGCATCTTTTCAGCACCGAGCCAAGATTTTGCAAGCATTCATCAAAAGATAGACCGAATACAGAGAAGTCATCCATGAAGACTTTTACGGTCTTGCCAATCATGTCTGAGAAGATGGCCATCATGCACCTTTGAAAAGTACCAGGTGCTCCACACAAGCCAAAAGAAACCCGCCGAAAGGCGAAAGTGCCGAACGGGCATGTAAATGTTGTTTTCTCCTGATCCTCAGGAGCAATGCAAATTTGGTTATATCCAGAATAACCATCCAGAAGGCAGTAATAATCATGGCCGGCTAGTCTATCTAGCATCTGATCAATGAAAGGAAGGGGAAAATGATCCTTCCTTGTGGCTTTATTCAACTTCCGGTAGTCCATGCAGATTCGCCAACCGGTGACTGTGCGAGTAGAGATGAGTTCATTCTTTTCATTGGTAATCACAGTCATGCCTCCTTTCTTCGGTACACATTGCACTGGACTCACCCATGCACTGTCAGAAATGGGATAAATAATCCCTACATCCAGCCACTTGATGATTTCTTTCTTCACTACCGCTTTCATAAGAGGATTTAGCCGCCTTTGGTGCTCCACTGTTGGTTTACTACCTTCTTCCAATGGAATTTTATGTTGACAATAAGCTGGGCTGATGCCTTTGATATCCGCTAGGGTCCAACCAATGGCTGTTTTGAATTCCCTCAGGACTCTTAAAAGCTTGTCTTCCTCAGAGTCTGAAAGGTTAGCAGATATAATCACAGGTAAGGTAGATGATTCACCAAGAGAAGCATACTTTAAGTGATTAGGAAGTGGTTTGAGCTCTAGAGTTGGAGCTTCCTCGATAGATGGTTTCATTTGCTGATGCGGCCCCTTTAGTTCTGGTAGATCCAATGATTCAACTGGTCTTTCAAATTTTCTTTGCCATGGCAGAGCATCCAGATATTGCAATTGTTCATCTATGTCATCTTCATCTAATGAATACCTTCCACTAAGGGCCTTTTCCAAAGTGTCATTCATGAACATGTGATCCAACTTTTCTTGTACCGTAGACTCAATCAAGTCTACCTTCAGACACTGTTCTTCTTCTGTTGGAAACTTCATGGCTTTGAAAACATTGAAGGTGACATTTTGATCATGCACTCTCATTGTAAGTTCCCCCTTTTGGACGTCAATCAACGTTTGTCCTGTCGCTAAGAATGGTCTACCAAGAATGATCGGAATCTTCTTGTCCTCTTCGAAATCAAGTATGACAAAATCAGCTGGGAAGATAAGTTTATCTACTTTCACTAGGACATCTTCAACAACTCCCCGAGGATAAGTGATAGAGCGATCAGCTAACTGGAGTGACATGTTCGTCGAGGTTGGCTCAGGGAGGCCAAGTTGTAAAAAAACTGAGTATGGCATGAGGTTGATGCTTGCTCCTAAATCACATAAACATTTGTCAAAAGACAAATTCCCAATGGTGCATGGTATGGTGAAACTTCCAGGATCTTTTAGCTTAGGCGGTAACTTTTGTTGCAATATCGCACTACACTCTTCTGTCAAAGCAACAGTTTCTAAGTCTTCAAGTTTTACTTTTCTCGATAGAATGCCTTTCATAAACTTGGCATAACTCGGCATTTGCTCCAGGGCTTCAGCAAATGGAATGTTGATATGTAATTTCTTAAAGACTTCAAGAAATTTGCCGAACTGCTTGTCTAGTTTCTGTTTTTGCAAACGTCGAGGAAATGGCGGAGGTGGATAGACATGCTCTTCTGCTTCTTTCTGTGCAGGGACTGACTGTTTAGGAGGTGGTACACTTTCTTCTACCTCCGTGCTTGAAATTGGAGTCTTACCCTTGTCCTCGGTATCTCCCAAGTTCACTGTTTCTTCATTGGGCAGAATTCTTTTTGCTCTTTCCAATTCAGTGCCTTCTGTGACTTTTCCCGATCTTAAAGTGATGGCTTTAATGTGCTCTTGGTTGTTCTTTCTCCCCGGATTAGCTTCAGTATCACTTGGGAGTGTTCCTTGTGGTCGGCTCATCATGAAACTAGCGAGTTGTCCCAATTGAGTTTCCAGATTTTTAATCGAAGCCGCCTGCCTTTTGGATGCCAACCTCAACTCCTCCAATTCTGCCTTTTCACTAGAAGATGATTGCCCAAAATTCCCATAGGATTGTTGTTGAAATCCTGGGGGTTGAAATTGTCGTGGGGCATATTGTTGCTGATACTGGTGCCCCTGCTGTTGCTGGAATCCAGATGGATTATATGGCCTAGCTCCAAACTGCTGATTTTGAAATTGTTGGTAAGGCTGATTTGATTGTTGTGCTCCTCCTTGATTATTGCTCCAACTGAAATTTGGATGATTTCGGTTGTTCGGATGGTAGGAATTTGGAGCTGGCTGTTGCTGTCTTTGGAAATTGCTTATGAATTGAACCGACTCGTTTGAGATGGCACGTTGGTTTGATTCATGTGCGCCCGCACACAACTCACAAACACTGGCAACTTGATGAAATCCTCGTGCTGTCAAAGAGTCTACTTTCAAGTTCAATGCCTCTAGCTGAGCTGCTAAGGAAGTGGCTGTGTCGACATTAAGAATTCCTGCTACCTTCTGTTGTGGCATTCTCTGAGTTGGGTTTTGATATTCATTAGCTGCCATCATCTCGATAAGATCGTAGGCCTCCTCATAACTTTTAGCCCATAATGCTCCCCCTGAAGCTGCATCTACCATCGGCCTTGATTGTATTCCTAGTCCATTATAGAAGCAATTTATGACCATCCAATTTGGCATGCCATGATGAGGGCATTGTCGAAGCATTTCCTTGTATCTTTCCCACGCTTCACATAAAGATTCACCAGACTGTTGAGAAAATTGCGTGATAGCATTCCTTATAGCTGCAGTCTTTGCCATGGGGAAGAATTTGCTAAGAAACTTTTGAGCTAGATCAGCCCAAGTGGTGATAGATCCCGGTGGCAGAGAGTGTAACCAACTTTTGGCCTTGTCTCTTAAGGAAAACGGGAAGAGTCTCAACTTCACAGCATCATCTGACACATTGTTGAATCTAAATGTGTCGCATATTTCTATGAAGTTCCTGATGTGTAAGTTAGGATCTTCCGTTGCAGTTCCTCCGTACTGTACTTGATTCTGCACCAACCCGAATAGTGCTGGGTTTAATTTCAAATGTAGGAGCCGCAATTGCTGGACGAATGATACTTGACTAAATGTCATCAATCTTCGGTTGCGAGTAGTCCATTAAAGCCCTTGCTGCTGCAGGTGCAACTACTTCGGCTTCTCCGTCCATCTTGTGAGTATTTGCTAGTTTAAGTACTTGCTTGGCTTTTAATGCTTTAGCACGTGTTAGCATAAAAATCCAAGTATCTGATCACAAATAATCACTTCAAAATATAAGATCAAATGTTTAAGTCAAACAAATTAACTTCTATTGTAGTAAAACACATAAACAAAATAACACCGAGTCCCCGGCAGCGGCGCCAAAAACTTGTTCGCTATTTTCTCTACGCAAGTATACGCAGTCCAAAAGCAATATAGGGAAATAAGGATCGTTCCCACAAAGACTTGGTGTATTTAAGTAAATATGTTTATTCAACAACGTTCGGTTAATTATAGAAGCCTGAACAACGAAATGGTTGGTTTGTTCAAATCACAAATAATTAATGAAATGACAACTAAAAATTAATATGATAAAGATTTTATTTATGAGATAAACATGGGATTCTAATTTCATTATTTATTTCATTTAGAATTGATGCCTTAATTTAAAGTGATTCTGATAATTATGAAAGGTAGCCGGGAACACGAAACTAATATAAGCGCCTTTCAGCCTTAACTTATATCAAACCATACAAACATCCACTTAAAAAGATAGAAGTTGTGTGGACACCATTTATGTTTAGACCCTATATGTCTATAAGATTTGAAAACATAACTGGTTTACGAATAAATTCCTTATTTTTGGCTACACAGGGCGATGTGATCCAAAACCCTACCACGAATCGTAATTATATATGAAAATTACGAACCTGTGCTAACATGGCAAATTCTAAATTCTCAAATCCACTTTCGCATTCATTAAGAATTAATAATTTAGATGATAGCTACGCATCTAATAAATTAAGCTCAACCACGTTATGCAATCGGAAATTTTTATCATAACACAATTTATTAAGGCATCGAATTACTAAATTACGTAAATAAATCCATTAGAATCCCATGACGGCGATTAGTTCATAATCGAACGAATCGTCATCATGGGATTAAATGAAAACATAATAATAATAATAATAATAATAATAATAATAATAATAATAATAATAATAATAATAATAATAATAATAATAATAATGATAATAATAATAATAATAATAATAACTAAATTAAAAATTGCGATAAATTAAATATGAAATTGCAAGAGTTTAGAACGTAGAACCGAATTAGCTTCCAATGAAAGAGAAGAGCACTCCAACTAATTCCCGTAATTTCTTCAACCAAAATAACACTTATACTAAATTTGCTAAAAATTAAAGTGTTTAAAAACAAAGCTTAAATTTTACAAGAACAAGAGAAAATACAAGAGAGAAGAATTGCTCTCCAAATTGTTATGTGGGAATAGACCAAGAACTAGGCCTATTTATAGGAAAAATTAGCACACCACAAAATTTAAAAAAATAAAAAGAAAAAGAAAAAGAAAATTAAAAAATTGAAAAGAATGAAAGCAATTTAAATACAGCCGAAAGTATCAATTATGTAGCAACACAGCCGACTGCTACTTATTAAATTCAATCTACCAATTCTGAAAACCATTTGCAGGACACTGGCGTGCGCGTCACGCGCGATTTCCACAGCTATAGCCTGGCGCGTGGCTCCCACGCGCGCGTGGGAGCGTGAACAACTGCCGCTAGCCTCTTGATTACCTGCTCTGTGCGACTTTAATGACTACACTTGCACAATTCAATATGCCGACAGCAATTACTTTAGCAATTGACCACCTGCTACACAAATTCATATAATTCGTTTTTTGTTTTGCTTTTATTCTTTTTTTTCTTCTTATAATTTTTAATTAACAAATATTTAAATTAATTCAGAAAATATAAAAATAAATATCTAATATTATTAGATATTTATAATTATAATTTTCTAATTAAATAAAATATTTATTAATATAAATGAATCATTAGGTTCTGAGCTGCGGTAAATTGCGGACCAAAAACCGGACTCCTTTTCCTTAACGAAAAATATATCAATTCCAACCGGGGTTCCAGATTTAAGAATATATCATTCAGGATTCCTTTATGATAATTCTTTTTCCTCGTAACCAGATTACTTGATAAAATTGAGCCAGAAATCCACCGTTTTTAGCCTTTTATCGCCTAGATACCTGAATTTGCGATTTCTGCACAACAAATAATTAAACAACAAAAACGAATTAAAAGACACAGCATATTTAAGGATAAACCACCAATCTAGGTCCATTTAGTGCATAATAAGTGGATATAAAATCCACTTATCATTTTTTTTTGTTACCATATGATATTGCAGGTATTACAATAACACCACGTAGAAGTGGTAGACTTAAACAATTAATTCTACCAAGAAATACGATCAGAGAGCCAATAGATTTAGTAGAATCAAGTGATACAGAAAGTTCTGAAGAAGAATTGATGGCTGATGAACAAATTTCACAAGGTAAAAATTGATGGTTCAGTGACTACATATTTGCATTTGTACTTGTAAACTTACTTGATATGAAATATCTAGTTGTTGTAAATGTTGTTGATGAATTTTATTTGAAATAGGTACAAAGAATGTGGAAAGTGGAGTAAGGAACTTTAATGAAATACGTAAAAGGTTCAAAACAAAGTCAAGGAGACCTGATCTGAGTCCTGATAATATGGTAATCACCATATAAACCTATCTACTTGTCTGATGATAGTTTTTAAAGTTACAGATATATAACTCCACTGATTAATGCTTTACCTTTCATTGATTTTATTGGTATATAATACTTATTAATGCTTTACCTTTCATTGATTTTATTGGTATATGAATACTGATTCTATATGTGATTCTATACTGATTTTATAAGTTATTGTATTTTATTTAACTTTGGTTTGTAGTTGATCAAAAACTGATTTCATTTTTTTATAGTAGTGTTAATAGTTCCTACTATTGTTTGTCACTGGTCACTGAATTGGCATACTCCTTAACGTTTTACTGTGATCTCGTTTGAAATACCTTACTGTATTTTACTAATTTCTTTGGTTTTTTTTATTCTTGTGTGTTATTTTAATGTATAGGATAAATATGGAGATTCCCTTCTTAAAGAAACTACTGAAAAATAGCCTACTGAGAATATACAAACTGAAGGTCAGGTTACTGATAACCCTCCAGCTGAAGAAGAGGTAGCTGTAGAGAAAATGAAGAAAACAAAGTTTACTAGAAAGGTATGTATTTAAAATTAATATCCATCAGAAATCACAAATTCTTAGCTTCTTTTTTATATTAACTTTTTGATATTTGTTGTACTTATAGAGATTCACAAAAAATGGCGAAGAACCCCAAAAAAAGAAAGCATATCAACAAAAGAAACAGAAATCTGGATTACGAGGTAACAAATTTTGGCAATATTTTTCAAAGATTAAATATTTTATAAATTTAAATATTCTTATTTTTATTATTATTGTTTTTTATAGGAAAGAAAGAATGAAAAGAAAGCCATAATTCGGAATTCTCCAAGACTTTTTATCGAAATGGTGTATTTCCTTACCGATGAGCAAAAATTTTGGGTGAAAAAAGCTGGCTTTGAGGCCTTACTTAAGTTTGATTTGGAGATGTTACCATCTAAACTTTCATCTAGGATTGCCCAAATATTTGACCATAAGAGTGTGTCCTTAAAAGTTGAGAATGGAAACATATACATCACTGAAGAAGATGTCTTTGATGTGCTTGGACTAACATATGGAGGGAAACCAATAGTACAAAAAGACAGTGAGACAACTTCAAGAAGGTTGAAAGAATGGTTAGCTCAGTTTCCGAAAGGTCAAATAACAACATCTATGGTTCTTGAGAGAGTTAGAGCAGAAACTAGAGCAGCAGAATTGTTTAAGCTCAATTTTTTGACTGTTCTATCAAATGTTCTTATAGGAACAAGTACACATTCGTATGTTGACAGATACTTTTTGACATTTGAAGATATTGATAGTTGTGTGACACACAACTGGACTAAATTTCTGATTGAAAATCTAGTGACTGCAAAAGAAAGTTGGAATCGAACAACATCAGAGTTCTTCGGGGGCTCACAAATTTTTCTTACCGTAAGAGAATCCTTAAACTTAAAAAATGTAAAATTTGTCTTGCCTCTTATATACATGATTATTTAGTATATTTACTAATAATCAAAAAATTTCAACTCTATTTTGTAGTTGCTTTATGTTGATCGGGTGAAGCACAGAGGCAAGACTTTTGTTGATAGGAAATATCCCTCTTTTACTGGATGGACAGAAGAGAAACTAAAATAAAGGCAAGCAATTGAGGTTCTAACTGGAGAATTTGGACAGGGTCAAATCCTAGTTTCACTAAGGGAATATTTCTCACAGTCTTCTCAATCACTAAAAAGTCCAGATCAAGCACAAAAAATTCTACCCCAAGGACGAAAAAGTCCAGCTCAAGATAAGGTAAAAGTAATAAATCACAGTTTTATCATTAATTTGTATTAGTTTTATCACTTCTTTGTAGTATATAAATCAGTAAATTAAGGGAGAAATTAGTACCAGCCTTCATGAAGATTAATCAATAAATTAATATAGAATTTAGTACCTGACTTTATTAAGCAATAAATTAATTAAGTCCTTATGTAGAATGTTATTATTGTGTCAACATAATGTTCATCATGATTATTTTAATGGGAACAATGAATAATTATTTTAATTTTATATCAACAGAATCATGATGATTATCACTTTAATAGCGACAACCATAATGATAATGAAGGGACTGAATGGCAGCAAGATAAGGTAAAAAAAACAATATAATGTAGGATCTCAATTATATGATAGTATTCTGTTTCAAAATACTAGTATATTATAAAATTATATATGATGCTTATAAAATTATAATTTACATTCCTATTATATGAAACAGAATGTTGATAATGATAACTTGTATGAAAGTAGTCAGTGGAATGATTGGCACCACGAAAATACTGGAACCGATTATGATGACTGGTGCCAAAATAGCGATCAGTTTCAAAAAACTGATGCTGGAAATGATGATGGACAATGGGCTCAACATAAGAAAGGAATTGACGATGGAAAAGAGTGTGGGCATTGGGGCACATGGCCAAATAAACAGAAGTATGATAGCAATCGAATGCGATCTGGCATCGATGTTGATTATGATGAACGTTTTTCTGAGAATGAAGACAGAGAAAATGTCAATGTAGAAGATGATGCACAATGTAAAGAAAAGGACACCAAAGATGATGCACAATGTGAAGAAAAGGTAAAAAAAAGGGGGTAAAGTACACTAATATTATATTACTGATTGAGGCACATCCACATATATGGATGCGCTTATATTTTTTGATAATGAATATCTGTCTGATTGGAGTAGTTCTTCCTTTGAGATTTGAGATCCCTTATATATATGTTATTTTTTCAGTTGGATGTTGCATATAGTTAGATTAGAGTATGATGATCATTATATAGTCCCCTAGTATATATGATTGATATATGTCCTAGTAAAGTCGAATTTTTATCATTATTAGACAAGGAAGATAGTATAGAGTCTTGATATATGCTTGATATATGACATAGATTTGACTAATTTACACAGCACATATTACTGATTGGGTGTATATATTTTTACTGATTCTTGTAGTGTATTTCTTTGATTGATGCATCAAAAATTAGTAATTGGTTATGTATGTAATATAACATATATTCGCTATACTTTGTACGGAATTGGTTATGTATTTTTTTTGTGGTCTTAATTCTCAGGATGCTGTGGAGATGCTGCGTCTGATGGCTTCTGAACTAATAAATGGCGAAACACATTTTGAAAAAGAAATGATGAAAGCAATGAAAAAGTATCCATCTAATGAACAGCTTCAGATTATTCAAGAGGTATACAATGATATATTCTATCCGAATAAAAAAGAAAAATCAAATAAGAAAGCCCAAGGACAACAGAAAACTCCAAAAGCTCAAAAATTGTTTCTTATTGATGATGATTTTCCGTTGGATCCAAAAAAATTTGAATAACTAGAGATGATTGAATTTTTGCATTCAGAAGAAGGTATGAAAGAAATGTCTATAATGTTCCCTGCAAAGAGAAGAACAAGTGATGGCTTTGTTCCTTCATTCTCACTTGGACCTGAGATCGAACCTGATTTCAACACAGAAATTTTGCAGCAAGTATGTCATGATATTAACAAAGAACACGAAAAAGATAAAGTTGATTATCATGACAATGATTTTGTTACACCTAAGCCATTAGTGAGAGAGAAAAGCACAAGACAGATAAAGTTGGGTCCATATGCCAAGTCGCCTTATATTGAAAGAGTAATTGACATTAATGGCAAATACACAAATGATGACATTGTATTTTGGAGATACAAGATGTTACAGAATAGAGATAAAATGTAAGTGATTCTCAACACTCATTGTATGATTTATATCCATCTTAATTGCTAAATTGTAATTTTTGTTTTTGTTTTATAGGGAAGAGGTGTTTGCTTGGAAGGGGGTGAGATGTATAAGGGAGCATATTCAAACAATGTATAACAACAAAAAACTGTACTACTCAGTAATTGACACTTGGTCAACAATTCTAAATGACAATGAGAATTACAAAGCAGATGAGTCGCCAATGTGTCTGTTTTGTACCATTGGTGGTTTGGTAATAAAATAAAACTTTTTTTCTTATATTATTATCTTCCAAATTTTTTACTATACTAACATTTCAGTATGTATATATGCAGAATTGGAGCTTTGACGAAAAGAAGAAACTGTCTGCCACATATCAAATCTTTTGCAGTAACATGGATGATTTGCTCAGTAAATACCCTGGAAAGGAAATGAAAAATATGGACATGGTAAAAAAAAATGAATCTTTGCTATATATCTACACAATTTTTATGTTATACAATCTTCTGTAATTTACTGTTATTTTTTGTAATTTTGTAGGTTTTCTTCCCTATACATGCACACCAGCATTTCTACTTGATTTGCTACAACTTGAAGAAGCCAGCATTTGAAATCATTGATAACATTCTGCGAGAAGATGATGAAAATGTCTATTATGGAAAAACACCCAAAATTCTGGTAAAAAATTATTCTTATATATTTTTGGGTTTAGTTTATGTAGGTTATCGTAATTAAGTTTATTGATTATATATTTTAATTATTGATTTGGTATTGAGTATTCTCGAAAAGCAAGGTTCAATATGCAATGGATGAGAAGCAGAATCCATTACTCATTGACTTATATTTGGATTCCAGTATATTCCTCATTATAATTGAATAATAATGTTATAAAAATCAATATATCGTATTGTTGACTTTTAATAAGTTTTCATCTTTTTTTCCCTCATAATTGCAGCACTCTCACTTTTGCAAATATTTACAATCGAAGGGTTTGCCAAATTTAGAAAAATCAATTCGGAAGTTAGAGGCTTCGTGCTTGGAAATGACATGGCAGACTAAAGAAAACTCAGTTGACTGTGGTATATTTCTTATGAGACATATGGAAACCTATAAAGGAGATATCAAAAATTGGAAAATTTGTTTTAGGAGCGAAGGGGTAAGTTTTTTATGTTTACTGATACATGTTTTACTGATACTGTCCACTCATCAGCTAATCAAGTTATATTGTAGAGTTTGTACTGTTAGTGTAGGAAAGGAGCAAAGAGGTAAGTTTTTTATGTTTATCTCTATTTTTGTTGGCTATTTTACTAATACATGTTTACCTTTTATTTGCAGTGTGGTCAATATAGGCAATTGGCTAAGCTTCGAACGAAGTACAACAATGCTATCCTGTCATCACAGATTAATGAGAAACGAGATGAAATCATTAATGAGGCGCAATGCTTGTTTAAAGATGCTGCACAAGAGACTTTGATGAAGGTAGGATGCACAAAAATTCGTACTGCTCAGCTAATCGACAAAGAGAAGAAGAATGTGACATTTGCAGAAAACCTGACCACTAGATTTGAAGATGCATAAGAAACACTAATACAATCGTTTCTTTTAAGCCACATTCTACTATTTCATTGTGAAACACTGATACTACTATTTTACATTCTACTATTTTAGTTGCCATTGAATTATGTTTGTGATTGACTATTACGTTGTACTATTATGTTTGGGATCAACTGTGATGTCATGAATATGACCTAACTACAATGACATAGTAATGTATTAAATCTCTCTATCGTGGATATCAAACAATCCTTTCCTACACTAACAGTACACACTCTACAATGTAACTTGATTAGCTGATGAGTGGACAGTAATAACTTACTTCTCCACATTTGTATAATTGTTTAGTTCTATAAATGTTTATTGCACATTTGTATTCAACTACAATGACATAGTGCTATAAAAAAATAAATAGTGAAATCAGTTTTTAATCTATTACAAACCAAAGCTTAAATAAACTACACTAACTTATAAAAATCACATATACAATCAGTATTATATACCAATAAAATCAGTGAAAGGTAAAGCATTAATCAGTATAAAACTTGGGTATTTTAAGGAGGTAATGACTTTATTCCATGATATGTTGGAAAAAAGCGTTGAGCCAAACATGGAAACTTATGAAAGGTTAATATTTTGCTCGTGGAAAAGGAGGGCTTTACGAAGACGCCAATAAGGTATTACTTGATATGAATGAGAATGGATTGGTCCCTAGTTCGAAGGCTTATAAGCTTATGGACAAGCTGCATTGAACAAGGAACCTATTGTTGATTTCAATACAATGAATAAAGTAGGGCGAAAGGCTACCACTGAGACTTACAATTCTTTAATTCATTTGTTTTCAAGGGGGGGACAGTACAAAGAGTCCGAAGCAATTCAATTACCATTTCACTTACTCTATCTTAATGCAATAGTGAAATCAGTTTTTGATCAACTACAAACCAAAGTTAAATAAACTACACTAACTTATAAAATCATTATAGAATCAGTATACCAATAAAATCAGTAAAAGGTAAAGCATTAATCAGTATAGTTATATGTCTGTAACTTTAAAAACATTAAAAATAATTGAATAAAAACATGATATACACCAAATCACAGGTAATAGTAAAACAATGAATAAATGTATCCTTAGTACCAAATATCAATTGAAATGAAGTTTTGTAATACAAAACAAAGTTTTTGAACCAGTAAAGAAATATTGTTTACTACATTAGTAAAAACATCAAGGTCAATTAACAACATTTGCTTCAGACTCTGATTTCTTTTTTGTTGTTGTTGCCTCTCCTGCCTTTCCTTCCTTATTCACAGCTCCTTTCTTATTCACTGCTATCTCTCCATTCTTATCTGGGTAAGTTCTAGCATCATGAGTTAATGACCCACATATGTTGCATTCTCGAATTCTTTTATTCGATTTGTTGAGCGCCCTCTCTCTTTCACTGACCAGCCTCTTCTTCTTAAAATAATTTCCCTTGTTTTTGAAAAGCTTTGGAACAAGTATGGAAACTTATCCAACTGGTTGTTCACCAATCATAGCAGCCATGTGATCCTTCTTTGTAAAATCAGGAAAACTCCCATATTGGTTTTCAAGATCAGTATTCAGCTGCTTTATTCTTTTGTGCACATAATCTAGCCTATCTAACTGAACTCCAGCTTTATTAACTGCTTGACGAAAATAAAACCAAATCTCTGTCAATTTCGAAGAAGCCTGCTCCATCTTAAAGTAGTCATTAGAGACGGACACTGAATTTGGTGAAGTTCCACTCTTAGCTATTTTCATCCACCGATTTAGCACAAGACTTCTAGGAAACTTAGTAACTCCTATTTGTTTAAAACCACAAAATGTGTGTCGACAAACAATTCCATACATAACAAACTTCTTGCAAGAACAAACTCCATGATTTCTACTAACAGAAACCTGCAAAAAAAGTAGATTAATAATTTTGTAATCAGTTTTTTAATATACGAGTTAATCACCAGATATCCGAGTAAAAAGAAATAAACGCATCATAAAATAAGTAGTCTATGAAATGTTACCTTAAACAATTTATCTTTCACTTTGACGTCCCTAATTTCTAGATGAGTAACCCCCTCTACTTCTTCACTCATACGCTTGATTTGCATATCCAAACAAGATGCCTTTATTTCGTCTTGAACTTTGTAAAAAATTGCACGTGTGAATAAATCAGCTGCATCATCTTCAATATACCATGCAGCCAATGTAGTAGGCAGGCTTGAATTTGACTCATTATCCAACCTAGCAGTTTCATTTCTTTGCCTATCCATTGCACTTTAAAAACGCAACCAAAAGTTATATAAGGTGTCCTCTTGTTTATGAAAGTGTGAAAAGATTGCTTATAAATGCATTGCTAGGATTATTGCTTCCAGGCTGAAATATGTGCTGCCTCATGTGATTGATCGGGCTCAATCTGCCTTCATTACGGGGCGAAGTATATTAGACAATATTCTTTTAGCTCAAGAGTTGTTTAGAGGATACAATAGAGATTCGGGAGTTGCTAAATGCGCACTTAAAATTGATCTTCATAAAGCTTTTGACTCTATCAGTTGGAACTTTATTATTAAAACCTTGGTGGCAATGAATTTTCCACCTCGTTTTGTTAATTGGATCAATGCTTGCATTACTACTCCAAGATATTCTGTAAAAATGAATGGAGTTCTCCATGGGTACTTCAAGGGTGCTAAAGGGCTTCGTCAAGGAGATCCCATATCTCCTTACCTCTTTTCCATTACTATGAATGTTTTTTCTGCTATGCTAGCTTCTACTCCGGCATCCTTTAGTTTTCATTGGAAGTGCAAGGCTCTGAAGTTGACTCACCTTCTATATGCCGACGGCGTTCTTCTTTTCTCCCATGGTGACACTGCCTCCATCACCCATGTTATGAATTGTGCCTCTAAATTTGATGATATGAGTGGTCTTCATCCTAATACTCATAAAAGCACAGTCTTCTTCTCAAATTGCAATCAAGAGCTCATAGATTGGTTTGACAGAATATATCATATTCCCCAAGGGCTTCTCCCTGTGAAATTCTTAGGTGTTCCTCTAGTCACATGTCGGCTTAGCATCAACGATTGTATTCCATTCATAGACAAAATTTCTGCTAGAATCTTCTCCTGGACTAACATTTTTCTGTCATTGGCTGGTAGAATCCAACTAATTTGAGCCGTTTTGGTCTCTATCCAATGTTATTGGGGTAACCACTTCTATTGCCAGGTGCAGTTCATAACCAGCTGCAATCATTGTTTATTAGATTTTTATGGACTGGTAGTAGTATTAGGAAAGGAGGAGCAAAGGTGGCTTCGGACAATCTCTGTGTGCCTTATGCAGAAGGGATTCTTAATCTCAAAAATCCTAAGGAGTGGAATAGAGCTCAATTTCTGCTTCATCTATGCAAAATTGTCATGCGTTCCAATACCCTTTGGGTGCAGTGGGTTTGTAGTACTGCACTTAAGCGTAAACACTTCTGGACTATGGATATTCCTAAGGATGGTTCTTGGATCTGGAAACGTATTTTGAAGCTCAGACTTCTGGCCCGTCAATTCCTGAACTTTCAAATTGGAAATGGTCATGACACTTCACTTTGGTTCGATCCTTGGTGGCATAATAGATGCTTGGCTCATTAAAACTCAGACATTATCATTCGAAAATGTGGTTTGTCTCCTTAATCTACTGTAAACTGTCTTCTGATAAGTGGCACTTGGACTTTGCCTCGTCCCAGCCACCATCTTCATCATATTGACCCGAGTCTTGTTGATTGGCTCACGAACTTCGACTCCCCTGGTTTCGATTTGCAAAAAAAGGATTCCATCGTTTGGGCTGGTGTCTCTCTTCGAAAGGTTAGAATCTGGCACATTTGGGACTCGATTAGGCTTCACTTACCTGAGGTTCCTTGGCATTAGCTGGTTTGGCATAAAATGAAAATTCTCAGATACGCTCACATAACTTGGCTTCTTTGTCTTGGACGGCTCCCTACTCTTCATAGGTTGGCTTCCTTTGGTATAGAGACTTTGCAGCACTGCTACCTATGTGTGGGTGGCATCGAAACTCATGATCATCTTTTTTCCTCTTGTCGCTATGCCCACTTCGTTTTGAAGTAGTTGTCGGCCTTACTTCATATCCCTATGGTGGATGGTACTTGGTTGGAGGTTCTTACTAGATGGGGTTCTATCACAGACAAGTATCATCGATGCTTAGCTCTGCTTGTTGCTCAGACTTTTTCTTATCATCTATGGCGCGAACGGAATGCTAGAGCTCATGACAAAGGAGGTGTTGGTCCAAACAGCCTTTTATCAGGGATCATGATGGAGGTTAAAGTCAAGTGCCATTATTCTACTTGGTTTAATTCTAATCCTATATTAGAAACCTTCTGTAATTGGTTAGATTAATTTGGGTTGTGCTTTCTCTTTTTGTTCTTTCTATTTACAATCTTTCTTAATATAGATTGTTTTTAGACAGTTCGAGCTATGTTCTCATAGATCAAGGGTCAATCCCTGTAATTCTTTCTCTAATATATAAATATTTAGCAAAAAAGTGTGAAAAGAAAAAATTCTCACTCTCCGACCTTGAAGTTGTTCTCATCAAACCAAACATTTGCTCATTCCTAAAAAATGCAGGAATCCATGAAGATCTTATATCATACATATCTGACAACCACTTGTTATCCTCTAATTGGAACTCTTTTATAACACCTTCCCATCCTTTTTCAAACTCATCAATCTCTAAAATAGATGACCATATATAGACTTCAATTTTATCCATAAAATCAGTTTCTTTACATAAACGATTAACCAACTACAAAATGAAAATCAAAACCAATTGTTAACAATTATTTTGGGAAGTGCTAAAAATTACACAAAGTTAAAAAGTATACCTTCAGAGGAAATTTTTCCATAATGTGCCACATACAAAGACGATGCTTAGTAGCAACCAAACCATTAACAGCAGAAAATGATTCATGAATAGCTACCTTCATAGCAGCACACTGATTAGTAACAATAACAACAGGATACCGTCCCATGGCCTTCGAAAAATGATGAAAAGCCCAACTATAATCTACAACACTTTCTTGTAATAATAGGCAAGCTGCAAATGTAACACATTTGTCGTGCTTATCGACACCAATGAATGGAGCAAAAATCATGTCATACCTGAAAAATAAATTTAAAAAAATACAACTGTCAAAACAGAACGCTTAAATTTACACAAGCAATAATAAAAGTTTCAAAAAACCAGAACTCGTCAGCTTTATAAAAAATAGAATTTACACAATCAATAATAATATATTCACAATTCGACTAAAAATATAATATAGAAACTGTTACAGAAATAGAAAAGAAAATCAGGAAATCACTAAGAATAATAAAATTACTAATAAGTTATGCACCAAATTCACAAAATCAGAAAGAAAACAATAGAAAATCACTATTATGTACTGCATAAATCACTACATTTATATCCTAACAAATGTACAGATTATAATTTATATGCTACAAGTCTATTTTACTAAATAAAATTAAAATAGATTGGTTTACTTGTTTGTATCAAAGGTTGCATCAAATGACACCGCATCACCATAAAGTTCAAAATTCCTTCGAGCAATTGCATCAGCCCAAAAAAGCTTGGTTACGTGTCCAGCGGAATCCACTTCATAAGCATAATAGAATGACTCACAAGTCTCTTTCATGACCTTGAATTTATCTATCATCATCTGACCATCTCTCTCACCAACATACATTTTCAAATCTCGATCAAAATTTCTAAAATCGCGTAGCGTTGCCCCTACATTAGCATAACCACCATACATTTCTTTCGCAAGGCAAAATGCCTTGCTACCAACCTATATTTACTTTTGAAGCGTCGAAAACGATATTTCTCAACCCAACTGTCATCTCCCTATTAGCCTTTAAAAACTGCCTACCACTTTCAGGAACTAGAGGGTGGTTGTATTGTTCAATAAAAGACAGCACAAAAAACATATTATCCCAATTAATCTTCAAAAACAAGTTTTGATTTGCAACCACACCTGCGAGACAGAGTCCTCCTTCCCTTTACATCGTTACTAGAACTAACATCAGAACTTCCTAAATCAAAATCATTGAAACCTTCTCTGTTGCAAACAATCTGTTTAGAATAACATGTTCGTCATCATCTTTCTTCTCAGTCCCTTTACGAACATCAAATCCACCTAATGTACCATAATGTTTATAAAACTTGTAACCTTGGATTAAAGTTTCAAAGACCTGGTCACAGAATGGAACAAAATTCGCATCGATAGTAGGTATAAAATACCTCTTACCACCGGGAGACAACAAGTAGCTACTTACGGAGCCCTCACTTTCAGTTGAACAACCACCGGTACTAACATTATTACTAACTTCAGTACTAATACGAGATCCATCACCACAAATTGAACCTGAATGAACATAAAATCAGTAAAAATGAGAACAATATAAAATCAGAATTTCAAATGAAATCAATAACTATATCAAATGAAATCAGTAACTATATCAAATGTATACAATATCACACAGCTCCAAAAGACTAATTGAATAAAAAATAACACTAAAAATGATGATCGATGAAAATTTACGCTAAAAATAACATATGAGCGCAACACAAGATCAATCACTACAAAAGAAGACAATTAAAATACAAAAAGCATATGAGCATAACTAAAACACATATCAGCAGGGCGAAAACTAATTTTGCTGATAAGTGGATTTTATATCCACTTGGAGCATTCCATATCGGCTTAAATTGATTGTCTTGGACTCAAGTTTGTTGTAGTTTTGATGTGTTTTGCTTAGTTGTGCAGATTTACAAGAATGTCGATTATGGGTGATGCTTCTATCGTGTTTGGAGGATTAATTGATTAAAATTCGGATTTTCCGGAAAGGTTGCACAGTCTACACTGTTTTGGCCATATCTGGAGTTCTAGAAGTCCGTTTTTAGAGATCTTACAGCTCACGCAAAGCTTGGGAGATTTTCTACAACCTGGGATAGAATTCAGGTGCAGGGAGCGTGTAGTTAAAATTTGCGCACGTATTCTTTGTGAAGCAAGGCTGAAAGATTACTGTTTTGCCCTTTTTCTAATTCTAATTGTATTTTGGGCAGGTTTTAGTGCCTTAATCAAATTCTAATTGTAATAGAAGGTAATTTCTTGCTGGGCAAGAAATCTAGAGCCTATTTAAACACATCTTAGCATTGTAATTAGTTTAGTTTTTATTATTGTATCATAGCTTAGATCTGCAAGGGAGAAAAGGAGAGAAGGATTCAACGCTCGTGACAAGCAACGGATCTAGATCTACTTCATCCATTGTGTTATTCTGGATTCTAGATTTGTTTTCTCAACTCTTATTTTTAATAATAGTATTGCTTCTTTCTTCCATATCTTGTTTGTTATCATGGTTTCACTTGATCCCATGATGACGAGAGGTTCAATTTTGAACTAATCGTTGTCATGGGATTCTAACGGATTTATTTATGGAGCTTAGTATCTTGATGCTTTAAAGATCTGTGTGTGATATATATTTGATATCCTTGTATGGTTATGCTTAATTGTTAGATCGTAGCTAACATCTAATTTGTTAATCTCTTGTGAAGTGAAAGTGGATCTTGAGATTTAGAACTTGTCATGCTAGCATAGGTTCATGATTGTTTATCAACATGATTCGTAGTATGAGATGAAAATACTTATATTGCCCTGTGTGATCTTAATGGATAACTTGTTCTTCAACCGTTATATTTTCAAATTCTATAGACATATAGGTTCTAAGCATAATTGGTATCTATTCATCTTCTATCTCTATTGTGGATGTATGTTTTGTTTGGTATTCGTATACTTAGAAGTAGCGTATACTTGTTTCGTGTTGTTCGATCAGATATCATAACCATTGCATATAGTGATTAAAGGCGTCAGATCTAAGCCAAGTATTTAATGAAGTTAGGATCCCATGTTACTCTTGTAGAAGTAATTCGATTCCAATTCTTGTTAGTTAATTAATTCTTAGTTTGTTAATTTGTTTCTTAGTTAATTTAGATAATTACAAACCCAAATTTGTTACTTGTCTAAGCAATTGAATTGATCATACATTGTTGCTTGAGCATATTTACATAGAAATAGCCAGTCTCTGTGGGAACGAACTTAACTTATCGAATATTACTTGTGACCACGTGCACTTGCGTGATTTTGTGTAAACATTTGCCTTGATTATAACTAATTTTAGGCAAAACAGTCGTAATAAACTTGAAACACCGATTATAACATATTACACTTTGTAAATCACAAAAACATTGATTTCAAACACAAATACAAAGAATATTTTGAGCAAAAACACACATACGAGCAAGACGAAAGCTAAGTTTACCTTGATTATCACTAATTTTAGCCAAATCATTCGTAATCATCTTGAATGAGTATCTGATGAAACAGATTCAAAAAATCAGTAAAAAAGCCAAAACTTTTGCAAAGATCCACAGGAATCGAGATGAGTTGAGTACACTAGAGAGATTAAAGAAGCGAGTTAGTGACGCGAAATTCAGTGATGGAAAAGCTGAGAAGAGAGAGATGAGAAAGAGAGGAGAGAGAGAGAGGAGGAAGAGAGAGATGTGCATCGAAGTGAGAGAAAAGGAATCTGTTGCTGTTAGAAGTTAATTACGTGATCTATGTCTTTTTTATTTTTTTTAAATTAATAATGTTGAACGGCTGAGATTAAATGGTAGTTAAAATAAATCAATGATCAGGAGTTTGTAGTTTGTATTTAAGGATTAGTTTGTATTTGACCAAAAACCATAATATATGAACGGTAGTAACACTGGCGAGGGTGCGCAACCCACACGATTGTGTGCTTTATTAATTCCACAAATACACTCAAAATTAAGATTGGTAGGTAGCTAGCTACCTGTCCAGATCAGCTTTATTAGACAAGTATTCCAACTTTATTTATTAAAAAACCTCATACATGGAAATGCATATAATTTAGGCAAACAAAGAGGGCTGCTGAAAGCTGCATTCCTGTGGTTGCTCCCAGTCGCAAGCTCTAGGGAGATTTCGTGCCTTCTGCAATACCTTTTGCATCTTCGGGCTGTGCATGCTTTGCCTACCACCCTTGATCTGTTGCTGGACAACATCCTCAATGGCTGCACATCGGCACTGGGACCGGACTTGTTGTAGCTGTTGACAGCATTGTTTTTGCAGCTGCTCTTGCTCTTGTCCTTGCTCTCCACTTTGGACAATCATTCTCAGGCTGCTGCTTCCGTGTTGTTCCATTGAAAGGAAACTCTCACACATGTTCAAGTCCTTTCTTTGGATCTCTTTCTGACATTGCTGTCTGCTTCCTTGCTCGTCTTCGGTGGTAGTGATAGTGGTGACGGTTGTTGTGTAGGTGGTTGCTGTCGCGACGGCGAAGAGAACAATGAAAATAGCACCGAAGAGTTTGAGGCTTGCCATTATTAATTACTAGTGTTTGGTGCTGGATGAATGGAAGTGGTGGTGAGGGAGGGTATTTATAGTGAAAACTGAAGGGTTCGTTTCGGGAATTTACATGCATAGCAAGCACGTACGTGGACATACAAAAATGTAAAAGGTTGGACATATTGAAGGGGAAGTGTTGATTTTGTTACACGTAGAAATACATGCAAATGCGTCCAACAGATTTCACGCATGAAGGAAACTCACATTTTCGTTCTTTTATTTGTGGATAATCATCGATATTTTACATTTTTTTTAATTAAAGAAAGTTGGTGGAGACGTGGCGGTGGGTATTCAAATCGGACAAATTTACATGCAAGTGCTTACAAAGGCTTGTTCATCAGTTGTTCCAGAACGAACTTACGAACGTGATTATAATGAATGTGACAATATAATGTTTGGATCTTCGTAGTGTGTGTCCATAATCACTTACAAGACATTTTTCCTTCTTTTTATTAATGGAACTAGTTGATAAAGCCGCGTTTCGCGGCGGCGTTACAATATTTTTAAAAAAATTCAATATATTTACGTTATATTATAATATTAATATTAAATTTTAATAATTAAATAATCTTCTCTAATGAATCAATTTCTTGTTAAATACGATTCTTTCGATTGAGCTGCTCTCTCGTTAAAACCGAAATTCCAACTTTTTAACAACTTATATAATATTTTTTATCTATAAAATCGAACCGTAAAAATAAAAAAAAATTATGACTTCAGTATCAAATTCTAATAGCTAATACAATCTTGTCTAGCGAGCCGTCTTCCTGTTAAATACAATTCGAGCCGCTCTTATTTGAAACCGAAATTCTAACTTCATTATATAAAGAAAGTAAGTTCCAATTTTTATATTCTTTAAACTTTCTAATATTTATGGAGATTTAAAAGATGAAAACACATCTTATATTTTTTGTATATTATAGATATTCTTGTATTTATTTACAGTTTCTGCATGGGAATGTCTTTCTGTTATGTTAACATATCAAAAAAAAATTAAAATACGAAGACTTTTTGTTACGGGAATAATATTACATTTATGGATATATTTTTGTAATGCAAGTATAATTAACTTGTATAAAAAAGTTAAACTAAAAGATTTCTAGGAAAAAAGATGTATAGTTTTAAAAAATCGTATAAGATGTCTCCACCGTCCTCGTATTCTACTTCCAATAAAACATTTTATTTAATGTATTAATTATATATTTAAACATCTTTTATACGGTCTTATCTAATGAACCGCTTTCTTGTTAAACACATTTATTACTATTGATTCGCTCTCTCGTTAAGACCAAAAACCTAAGTTTTACATATATTACTTGTATGATAATGTTTATTCATAAAAATCAAATCCTAAAAAATAAAATTTATAACATCATATTGAAGGAATTTATGACCGTAGCGGAAGTGTAAATCACATTTACTTGCATAAAAACCTAATTAATCATGTATATAGATTTAAAAATTGTATGAACACAAGAAAAATACCTTGATAGCTTTCCTGGGATTGTTATGAATGTGTCTATGATTTCCAGCAATCACCCCTCAAGTGTGGAGTGCTCTAATGGTATCCACCAAGATTAAATATCATATAGTAGATTAAGAACAATTGAGAAAATTAATTAAATGGTTTGGAATGATTTTGATGAACTTCAAAAGCTCTCCATGATCTTCTAAACCTCCTGGGATGTTTGTGTTATGTGTTTGAGATGTGTTTCCAACTCTTGGATATGTTTGATATTTAAAGAAATAAAGTCTTTACTTTATCTAATTAAATAATCATTTAATAATTAAAACCCTTTTAATTATTAATCCCATTCTGAAAATAATTCTCTCATAAAATTTAATTTCTCAAACTAAATTTTGTAATTAATAATTATTAAGAACTTTTCTTAATTTATTTATAATCTATTAAATCTCATTTAATAAATTATAAATAATTGCTAATTAATTATTTATTCAATAAATAAATAATTCATAGCCATTATTAATTATTCTCATCATCTATAAATATTTAACCTTTTAATGGTGTGACCCTTTAGGTTCAATATTAAGCCGGTAGTAGAAATAAATAATAATAAACTATTTATTATTACTTATACGAATTACTAATTAATTCGTTAAATATAATTACATAAGTAATTAATATTTATTCTACATCGTGAGTGATACTTTTGAATATATCGCGACTATCCGGATAATATGAATTCATTGCTTAGAATATATAAAACCTATTCAGCAAATGGTTACCGTACAATCAATTCCTTCTACCCGACAATATCCCGATTAAATACAAGGCATGGATCGCGTGTCAAGCCTATTTAATTTAATCATATAATTTCTTATACATTATGTCTAGTTAATTTGAATTAGAAACTCTTTCTAACTTCAATTACTCTGGCCAGAGATTCCAGAACTAACATAGTAAGAACATCATAGGATATTCACTTTCTTTTACTGAAAGGGGTAGATTCTTTATCGATCGTTAACTATCTTCATATACAAATTCCTATACCCGGAATAGAACTAATGATTGTCCCTTGAGGACTTAGAACTAAACCAAAACATAGTTCATTGTATATAAGATTACTTTAACGGTCTCAAGTCTAAGGACACTTGTACCACCATCAACTTATGAACAACTATTAACACGTGAGTAAACTCCATTAGTCGTTCATTTGATCAAGTCACGTTCAGTGAACTTATTCTCCAATAAGCACCTACATACTAGCTATAGTGTCACCACACGAATGTCTATGAGAACAGACATCCTTCCGAGGAAGCAAGCATAGTATGTACCGATCTTTACGGATTGACTAATTCCCAATTAGTTATCCTACGATCAGGAACTATTTAAGTTTAGTGTTATCATCTTCTAGATCTCATTATTATAATCTCATTATAATTCTAGAAGCTTTACTCTAAACTATGGAACTTCTTATTTAAACACTTTAAATAGATAAAGCCCGTAATAAAAACAACAAGTCTTTTATTAATATAAATAAAATCAAATAAGATTACATGAAAGTGTTTCCTAACCCATCACAAATGATTGGGTTTAGGACAAAATACTATCAAACTCCCACTTGTACTAAAGCCAATCACTCTGGTATCTTATACCCATCTTATCTCTATGTCGATCAAAGTGAGCCTGAGACAATGCCTTAGTAAATGGGTCCGCTATGTTGTTATGTGTGTCAATCCTTACGATGTTGACATCCCCTCTTTCTATGATCTCTCGAATCAGATGAAAGCGCCGCAACACGTGTTTGGAATTCTTATGGGATCTTGGTTCCTTAGCTTGAGCTATCGCTGCGTTGTTATCACAATACAACACTATAGGATCCTCAATGCTAGGAACTACTCCCAAATCAGAAACAAATTTCCTCATCCAGACAGCTTCCTTTGCAGCTTCACATGCAGCTATATATTCCGCTTCCGCTGTGGAGTCAGCCGTTGTAGGCTGTTTGGAACTCTTCCAACTAATCGCTCCCCCATTTAGAGTAAATACATACCCTGACTGGGATCTGCTACCATCGCCTTCTGATTGAAAACTAGAGTCAGTATAACCCTCAATTTTCAATTCAGATCCACCAAAAACAAGAAAAACATATTTAGTCCTTCTCAAGTACTTCAATATGTTCTTCACTGCTTTCCACTGTTCTTCACCTGGGTTAGACTGATATCTGCTCGTCACACTAAGTGAATGAGCAACATCAGCTCTAGTACATAACATCGCATACATGATGGATCCTATTGCCGAGGCATAAGGAATCTTACTCATGCGCACCCTTTCCTCATATGTCTTTGGAGACATCTTCTCGGAAAGAGTAATCCCATGACTAATAGGAATGAGACCTCTTTTCGAGTTCTCCATGCTAAACCGTTTTAGCACTTTATCGATGTATGTACCTTGGGATAGGCCAATCATTCGATTAGATCTATCTCTATAGATCTTCATCCCTAAAATATAGGATGCCTCTCCCAAGTCCTTCATATTGAAGTTCTTTGATAGCCAGACCTTGACTGATTGTAACATCGGTATATCATTTCCTATTATAAGTATGTCATCCACATACAATATAAGAAATGTTACCGCGCTCCCACTAACCTTCTTGTAAACACATTGTTCATCTAAGTTTTTGATAAAATCAAACTCTTTGATTGTCTCATCAAAACGGATGTTCCATCTTCGAGAAGCTTGCTTCAAACCATATATGGATCGAAGCAGTCTACATATTAGATTTTCGTTTCCACTGGAAACAAAACCCTCTGGCTGTGTCATATACACTTCCTCTTCAAGTTTCCCATTGAGGAAGGCCGTCTTTACGTCCATTTGCCAGATCTCATAATCATAGTAGGCTGCAATCGCAAGCAAAATCCTAATGGATTTGAGCAAGGCTACAGGCGAAAAGGTTTCATCAAAGTCAATCCCTTGTCTTTGTTTGAATCCTTTTGCCACAAGCCTGGCCTTATAGGTCTCCACCTGGCCATCTGCTCCTAACTTTCGTTTGTATATCCATTTGCACCCAATGGGTTTAACTCCTTCAGGTGCCTCAACCAAAGTCCACACTTGGTTTATATACATCGAGTCCATTTCGGATTTCATGGCATCCTGCCATTTCTCTGAGTCATTACAACTCACAGCCTCTTCATAAGTCATAGGGTCCTCATCATCAACAAATGACAAATCATCATCATTTTCAATGACAAGCCCGTAATATCTTTCGATTGGGCGGGACACTCTCTCTGACCTACGTAAAGGTTGTTCTACAGAAGGTTGTTCTTTCTGAACAGGTACTTCTTCTCTAATCGTTGCATTTTGTGGTTCTTGAACTTCATCAAGTTCAATATTTCTCCCACTGTTTCTATCAAGGAGGAACTGTTCCTCTAAGAAGTGTGCGTGTCTAGAAACAAATATCCTTTGATCAGAAGGATCATAGAAATAATATCCATGACCTTCTCTAGGATATCCCACAAAACTGCATTTCACGGATCTAGGTTCCAACTTATCATGTTCAACTTTCTTGACATAAGCTGGACACCCCCAAACCTTAACATGTTTAAGACCTGGTTTCTTCCCACTCCACATCTCATGTGGGGTCGTGAGAACCGATTTAGAAGGCACCTTGTTCAGTAAATACGCTGACGTCTCTAAAGCATAACCCCATAGTGACACTGGAAGATCAGTAAAGCTCATCATGGACCTCACCATATCTAATAGAGTGCGATTCCTTCTCTCAGATACTCCATTTAATTGTGGAGTATAGGGAGGGGTCCATTGAGAAACTATACCATTTTCTTTAAGATAACCTAAAAACTCTCCGCTTAAGTACTCACCTCCTCGATCTGATCGAAGAACTTTTATACTACGTGCGGTTTGTTTTTCTACTTCATTTCTATATTCCTTGAACTTTTCAAAAGCTTCGGATTTGTATTTCATAAGATATACATATCCTAACCTGGATCGATCATCCGTAAAAGTAATGAAGTATGAAAATCCTCCTCTAGCACTTGTTGACATTGGTCCACATACATCTGTGTGTACCAAGTCTAACAACCCCGCAGCTCTCTCTCCATGTCCAGTAAATGGAGATTTAGTCATTTTACCCATGAGACAAGACTCGCATGTAGGATATGATTCAAAATCAAAATGTTCTAGTAACTTATCCTTATGTAATGTGCGAAGTCTGTTCTCACTAATATGACCTAGTCTGCAGTGCCATAAATAAGTTGGATTTTTATTATCTCTTTTTCTTTTATTATTAGGTTGTTCAATTTGAAACAAATTATGTTCTAAGTCACATATATACAAACCATTATGTAATGTACCGTATCCATAAGTAATATTATTTCTCTTAATTAAACATTTATTATTCTCAACAATAAATGTAAAACCATCCGAATCAAGTACAGGAATAGAAACAATATTTCTTACAATAGATGGTACATAATAACATTTATTCAACACGATAGTTTTGCCCGTAGGCATATGCAAAGGAAATGATCCTACAGCTGCAGCAGCAACTCTTGCTCCATTGCCCATCAATAGAATCACTTCATCTTCCCCCAGAGATCTACTTTGCTTTAGTCCCTGCAACGAATTGCAAATATGAGACCCACAAGCAGTATCAAATACCCAAGTAGAAATCTGACTTAAAGACATATTTAGTTCAATCATGAACATACCTGAATCTGAAGCGGTAATCTCATTGCCCTTCTTATTCTTTAACTCTGCAAGGTAAACCTTGCAGTTCCTCTTCCAGTGTCCCACCTTGTTACAGTGGAAGCAAACTCCTTTGCTTTTCGGGTCAGCCTTTGGTGGAACAGGCTTATTCTCACCCTTTTTCTTATTCTTCGGCTTCCAGTTCCTCTTCCTCTTAGTAGAGGTACTGGCACCGATCATAAGAACAGAACCCCTTTTGGAGGGAAAATTCGCCTCAGCAGTTTTCAGCATGTTGTGGAGCTCAGCTAAGCTGGCATCCAGCTTGTTCATGTGAAAGTTCATAACGAACTGCGAGAACGAATCCGGGAGTGACTGCAAGACTAAATCTTGGCATAACTCCCCATCCATGACAAAACCTAACTGCCCTAGATGCTCAATCAGATTGATCATCTTAAGCACATGGTCATTCACAGACGACCCTTCAGCCATTCTACATTGGAATAGCTCTTTCGATATATCATATCGAGCGGTTCTCCCTTGTACATCATAAAGCTCCTGTAGATGTATCAGAATGGTAGGAGCATCCATTTTCTCATGTTGCTTCTGTAGCTCAGGTGTCATGGATGCTAGCATGACACATTGAGCAACATTAGCAGCATCTAACCATTCATTATACACTTCTCGTTCATGGAAAAGTGCATCATCAGAAGGAGGTACAGGTAAAGGCGAGTCAAGCACATAATCCTTCTTCTCAGCCCTGAGAACGATTCTCAGGTTTCGAAGCCAATCAGCATAATTGGGACCAGTCAATTTGTTCGCATCAAGTATGCTACGGAGTGATAGAGCAGAAGACATGATCTATAAATCTGAAATTTGTGAACACATAACAACATTAGTAGATATCCAATTTTATTTTAACACCTTATGAATCGGGTCTTTATTCATAGGTGGCTCCCACAGTTTTATTAAAATTATACAACCCTCAAATGTATAACTTAAGCATTCTCAATGCATGTGAGAATAGGGATCCTACTTTCCATTATATAACCTCGGCTGTAGCACGAAACGCTATGTAATGTTCCATAGGCAGATAACTCTTTATCAATTACATCTCATGTTATTCCCTAATTCCATTTAGCCTCTTGAATCATTGAATCACGGCTGTAGCACGTCTAAATTCAATATTCTAAGTCAAGTGAGACCCAACATCTCGTTAAATTAATAAGATCTCAATAGCCCACGGCTGTAGCACGTAACGACAATTGGATTCTAATTAATTATACGCATCTCATGTAATAGACAAGTAATTCCTATTTTTGAAAACGAAGCCCTCGGCTGTAGCACGAAACGACAAAGCTCAAAACTAAGAATCACTTTCTACCATGTTGGAAGGCTATGACCGACACAAGCCCGTTGTGACATTGGCCATTTTATTACTTGATATTAAATAACGAGGGATTTTATATTATTTAGGTCACGAAACGTTTTCGTTAAAACCTAAAGTCAAACATGCATTTTATATACGATATATAAAATTATATATATTATCTCATGGCATTTCTATGCACACATATATATAGGCAAACATGTTATATCATGTTATATCATGTTAAACATTGTTAAACATCTATATGAAACAATATTTGTATTTTAAAGCATTTTAACACAATTAAAACGGGCTTTAAAACACTTCCGGAAGCTATAACCATTTTTAAAATTAATTTTTAAAATTTATTTGACCACTCCATTAGATCCGTCTCGAAAAAACGAATCCAACGATATATTATACGCCTCAAACGGAGTTACGGATCAACGGGAAAGGTCAAAATACGAATCAGGGTCATTTCTGTCACATACAGACACTGTAACGCATTACGAGAATGCGTTACAGGCCAAAAATATCATTTTTGCCTGTCACGCATTCAGCACCTGCGTTACACAGCCATGCTGACGTCATGCTGACGTCAGCACTCGACCCGACCCTAACCCGGCCCGATTTTCGACCCGACCCGGCTGACCCGACCCGACCCGGCGCGTGGGATGCACGCGCGGCGCGTGAGCCGCCAGCGCGTGAAGCCCACGCGCGGAGCACGGCCACGCGCAGTAAGGTCCTTTTCAGCCGACAGCCATTTTTTTTAAAATATATAATATATATTATATCAGTCGGCCAAGATTTTAAATATCTGATTGTTTCAGCCCACTAGCCCAACTGACTAACTCCCTTTTTGGGCCCCCAATAATACTACCCATCTAGATATTTTATAAATAATATATATATTTATAAAACAGATTATTATTAATTAATTTCTAAACTCTTTAAAAATCAATAATAAATAATCTATCCATGGGAAAATTATGAAACTTTTTCTGGGACTTCTACAACACTTGTAGAAAATATATCAGTGATCAAAATTATTTTAAAAAATAATTTATTAATTAATTCGTAATTAATTTGATTATAGCCTCCTAGAACTTCAAAAATTCATAACTAATTCATACAAGCTTGAAAAATTCCGAAATTTTTTCTGGGATCTATATACATGCAACCTATGCTCTGATACCATTGAAGGAATTTATGACCGTAGCGGAAGTGTAAATCACATTTACTTGCATAAAAACCTAATTAATCATGTATATAGATTTAAAAATTGTATGAACACAAGAAAAATACCTTGATAGCTTTCCTGGGATTGTTATGAATGTATCTATGATTTCCAGCAATCACCCCTCAAGTGTGGAGTGCTCTAATGGTATCCACCAAGATTAAATATCATATAGTAGATTAAGAACAATTGAGAAAATTAATTAAATGGTTTGGAATGATTTTGATGAACTTCAAAAGCTCTCCATGATCTTCTAAACCTCCTGGGATGTTTGTGTTATGTGTTTGAGATGTGTTTCCAACTCTTGGATATGTTTGATATTTAAAGAAATAAAGTCTTTACTTTATCTAATTAAATAATCATTTAATAATTAAAACCCTTTTAATTATTAATCCCATTCTGAAAATAATTCTCTCATAAAATTTAATTTCTCAAACTAAATTTTGTAATTAATAATTATTAAGAACTTTTCTTAATTTATTTATAATCTATTAAATCTCATTTAATAAATTATAAATAATTGCTAATTAATTATTTATTCAATAAATAAATAATTCATAGCCATTATTAATTATTCTCATCATCTATAAATATTTAGCCTTTTAATGGTGTGACCCTTTAGGTTCAATATTAAGCCGGTAGTAGAAATAAATAATAATAAACTATTTATTATTACTTATACGAATTACTAATTAATTCGTTAAATATAATTACATAAGTAATTAATATTTATTCTACATCGTGAGTGATACTTTTGAATATATCGCGACTATCCGGATAATATGAATTCATTGCTTAGAATATATAAAACCTATTCAGCAAATGGTTACCGTACAATCAATTCCTTCTACCCGACAATATCCCGATTAAATACAAGGCATGGATCGCGTGTCAAGCCTATTTAATTTAATCATATAATTTCTTATACATTATGTCTAGTTCATTTGAATTAGAAACTCTTTCTAACTTCAATTACTCTGGCCAGAGATTCCAGAACTAACATAGTAAGAACATCATAGGATATTCACTTTCTTTTACTGAAAGGGGTAGATTCTTTATCGATCGTTAACTATCTTCATATACAAATTCCTATACCCGGAATAGAACTAATGATTGTCCCTTGAGGACTTAGAACTAAACCAAAACATAGTTCATTGTATATAAGATTACTTTAACGGTCTCAAGTCTAAGGACACTTGTACCACCATCAACTTATGAACAACTATTAACACGTGAGTAAACTCCATTAGTCGTTCATTTGATCAAGTCACGTTCAGTGAACTTATTCTCCAATAAGCACCTACATACTAGCTATAGTGTCACCACACGAATGTCTATGAGAACAGACATCCTTCCGAGGAAGCAAGCATAGTATGTACCGATCTTTACGGATTGACTAATTCCCAATTAGTTATCCTACGATCGGGAACTATTTAAGTTTAGTGTTATCATCTTCTAGATCTCATTATTATAATCTCATTATAATTCTAGAAGCTTTACTCTAAACTATGGAACTTCTTATTTAAACACTTTAAATAGATAAAGCCCGTAATAAAAACAACAAGTCTTTTATTAATATAAATAAAATCAAATAAGATTACATGAAAGTGTTTCCTAACCCATCACACATGATTGGGTTTAGGACAAAATACTATCACATATGATATTTTAATAGCTAGTACGATCTTTTATAGTGAGCCGTCTTCCCGTTAAACACGTTTTGAGCCGCTCTCGTTTGGGATCGAAATTCTAACTTCATTAGATATTATTGATGATACTTATCTTACACAACAATTTTTTTCCTTAAAATCAAAACCTAAAAAATAGAGTGAATTCCAATTTATACTTTCTCTAGATTTTCTAAAATTTTGGAGTTTTAGAAAATGAAAACACATCTTATTTTCTCTTTATATTATAGATACTCCTGTATTTATTTAGGATTTCTGCATAAGATTGTTCTTTTATTACTTAAACACATCAATTCTTTTCTTTTTAAATACGGTGACTTTTTTCATGACAATAATATTGGATTTATGAATAAATTTTCCTAATATAAGTATAATTAACTTATATAAAAAAATATATAATTTAAGAAGATCGTACTTTCTATAAAATATTTAATTATATGTCTGCTCTATATATTCAAACACCTATTCTAGTTCTAGTAGAACTTTTATTTATATATTTTTTGTAGAACTTTTATTTATATATTTTTTCTATAAAATCGAACTCTTATTCTCTATAAATTCAAACTCCTATTATACTTCCAATAGAACTTTTAATCGTATGCCTTATAAATACTTATTATACTTCCAATAGAACTTCTAATCATATGTCTTTCCTATAAATTCGAACTCTTCTCCTTTATAAATTCGAACACCTATTCTACTTCTAATATGCTAATTGATATTTTTATATTTGTTAGTGTTTAAAATTCTAGAAAATTAGAAAAATCGATTGGGACGATATTAGAGCGCCGCCTAAACTATAAAATCGAACTCTTATTCTCTATAAATTCGAACTCCTATTATACTTCCAATAGAACTTTTAATCGTATGCCTTATAAATACTTATTATACTTACAATAGAACTTCTAATCATATGTCTTTCCTATAAATACGAACTCTTCTCCTTTATAAATTCGAACACCTATTCTACTTCTAATATGCTAATTAATATTTTTATATTTGTTAGTGTTTAAAATTCTAGAAAATTAGAAAAATCGATTGGGACGATATTAGAGCGCCACCTAAACTCCCGCTATCCTCTTTATATATATATATTGATTGATTATTTGTAAATGTAGGAGGATCCACTATATTAATAAGTAGGAAACAATGAAAATTTAATAATTCATATTTTATTATGTGCTCCTATACACACATTAAAAAAATTCGTAATGTTTAACCAAAAATGAAAAGTGATATAAATGAATAAATGCATTTACTTCCGTCTTTATTTTTGAATATTTAATTTTTAATAAATAATTTTAATATATAATTGTTAGGATTCGAATCATGGTCTTAGTTATAAAATGATTTTTAATCATATATTATTATTATGATTAATTAAATTTGAAAGATTTAAATTTTTTATTAAAAGAAAAAAGTTAAATCAAATTGTAAATTATATCCCATTTTGCTTAATTTTATATTTATTTATATTTTCAAAACTAAAATAATAAATTTTAATTTTAAAACTTTTATATAAAATAAATTTTAATATTATACCTGACGATTATAATTAATTTGACTTGAAAAACTAATAGTGGTTAAAATGGATAACCAAAATGTGGTTTGTAATTGTACTCCATTTATCTTGTAATGACTTACCGAAAATAAATTTGTTTATTATTTATTTATTTGTTATATTAATTAATATTAAAAGATATTCAAATATAAAGGTGTTAATAGAATGCAAGGTGTTAATTAAACTAAAATTTATTAAATGATTTGTTTATGTTAGGTACCGAAATATCGTAGAAAATGGATTAAATACGATATTCACTAATAATAATAAAAAAAATTCAATCTTTTACCATTAAATAAATTAGTATTCTTGTAATGGGTTCGTGTTCTGGATGGTGAATAGTGTTTAGGACATGAAAATAATGAACACAGGATTTCCAAGAAATATATTCGATATATAAATCTAGAAATATATTCGATATATAAATCTTGAAAGGGGGTTGCTACACCCTGTGAATAAATCTACCTGCTACCAAGAACAATTTGTTCTTTCTTTTTTTTGGACAAACAAAGAAAGTTTATTAACTTGCATCAACCAAAATTACAGACTTAACTCCAATGGGAACAGAACTCTCATCGAAAATCCGATCTGGAAGAGACATGCAAAAACACAAATCACAGCCAGGACAAACCCCTGAATTGACACTACAATCTGAATGGAAACAAATAAACGAGCTAAACAAATAACCGCTTATGTTTTTATACTATTTAACATCATGAATTTAGAAATTCTTTGAATTAAAAAAAGATTAAATTGGCTTTCCGATCAATCAAACCTGCACCAATCCTGGAACAAAATCATTTTAAAAACATAAATCATTTTCAAAGTAGCCAGGAACAAAACACATACCAACAATAAAAAAAACATACCTTAACATCACAATAAAAATGGTAACAAACCAGACACACGCCAAAAGGCAAGACTAAAAACCAAAGATTCAAAGACCTCGGAATGATACCAAATTTTGGTATGATGTTAAGGAGGAGAATTTGAATCTAAAGATATTTTTTATTAGCAGAGTCGGACTCAAAACCAAGATAGATATGAGAAATAAATTCTAGATATTTGGTTTTGGTTCGATTTTCATTGAAAAAAGACTGGAACAAAAAAAAGAGTTTAGATGATTGAGAGAATGATTGAGGATGGTTTGATGGGGAAAACAAAGTTGTAGATGATGAAAAGGAGGCGGAGGCTATTATAGTGACCTAGTGTAAGACCTCTTGGTTGCTGGTTGGTTTTTGGCTTGGCGGTGGCTGATCCCCAAGGCCGCCAAGACCAGGCATCGATGGTTGGTGCCGACGATGTGGTTAATGTGGGCTTAGTTGATGGCTTGATGGTGGGCTAATATTGTGTTTAGTTGCTGGAGCTGGTTGATGGCTTGACATTGGCATTGGGCTAAAGACATGGCTGGCTGGGCAGCCCAAACATGAAGCCCAAAGGTTTGGGTCATTTGCTGGGCACATGTGTGGAAAATGTGATTGTGGGCATTACAGGTGGCATGGCTGAGACAACAAAAACGTGGCTAACTGTTGGGGTGATAATATATGTGTTATATATATTATTGTGGGTTATTGGAGTTGTTGGTAACTGCCCAAGGGTTTGCACAACTGGTTGGCTGGCTGACAGGTGTCCTTGTAACTGCTATGGGTGGGAGTAACTGCTGGTAACTGCCCATGATGGAAGAAAAACGTGGCTGGCTGTAGATTAGCATAAATACATGTATTCTATAGCATTGTATAGGCAGAGAGAGTGTTCAGATATGTGCAAGTGAGTCACATATAGTTGTATTATGAGAGAAAGCCAAGTGAGTGCTTCTGTATGTATTTTGGTGAAGCCAAGTAAGTGCTTCCAGTTGTAAGGTTCCTTTGTATTGAGTTGAGCAATAGAAGGTTGGGCGTTTTTCCTGTAAACAAGTGTGTTCATTTACTTTTATACACTGCACACACTAAGCCATCATTGGTATTTGTGATTCCGCTGCGTAGTATTAAGGTTGCTGGGTGACAACCTCCGTTTTGGGCTGACTGTTCTTGGTGCGTTCGGGCATAAGGGCAGGCCGCACAGGTTCAAGTTTTGGTGAAGAACTCGACCCTGTGACAACTGGTATCAGAGTAGTGTTGCGAGAATGGTGGCTGGTAGTTCGACTGCAGAAAGGTTGCTAAGGCTAGAAGAGTTTCTGGGTGTGCCTTTGTCAACAGATGAGATTCCGGTAGCGAATCAAGTGCAGGTTCTGAGGGAGGGCCTGGATGAGTTCAAGACGACGGTTCATGATCTTATGAGGGTTATGAAAGAAGGGTATGATGCCAAAATTCAGGAGTTGAGTGATGAATTGGTGTTGGTTAAGCGGGCCGCAGTTGCTGGTTCGACTGGTGGTAGAGAGGGCCACTCGAAGTTGAAAATTCCAGAACCCAAGTCTTATGATGGGGCAAGAGTTGCCAAGGATTTGGAGAATTTTCTGTGGGATATGGAGCAATATTTCAAGGCTGCTCATATTGAGGAAGTTGAGCAAGTTTCAATCACAAGTATGTACTTGGTTGGTGATGCTAAATTGTGGTGGCGTACGCGAACAGATGGTGATGCTAGCGCGGACAGGCCAGAGATATCCACGTTTGAGGCGTTAAAGAAGGAATTGAAGGAGCAGTTTTTACCCCTTAATTCTTCTTGGCTTGCTAGAGATAGTCTACAGAATTTGAAGCAAAAAGATTCTGTGAGGGACTATGTGAAAGAATTCAGTTCATTGTTGCTAGACATTAAGAATATGTCTGATGAGGATAATTGTATAATTTCTTGGCTGGGCTAAAACCTTGGGCGCAGGCAGAGTTGAGGAGGCAAGCGGTTAAGGACCTGCCTACTGCAATTGCAGCCGCTGATAGTCTTGTGGACTTCAAAAACGCTGGTTCTAGTGATGCTGATAAAGGAAAGGGCAATGGAAGGAACAACAAGGTTGAGGGCAGAGACAAGAAATTTGACAAGAAAAATGGTGCGGGTGACACTAAGAGTGTTGGGCAGTCCCAAAGTTTGAAAGAAAAGGGATGCTATATTTGTGGAGGACCACATTTGATGAGAGCGTGTCCGATGAGGGAGAAGTTTAATGCGATAACCGTGGACAAAGAGAATGATGTTGAAACTGAGGATGTAGCTGCGAGGGTTAGTCCTATACGTTTAGTGACTTTAAGGATGGGAAAGTCAGTGCCTAGTGATGGGCTTATGTATGTGAACGTTCAGATGAATGGGCATGAGATGATGGCGATGGTTGATACCGGGGCCACAAATTGTATTGTTGCAGAAAGGTGTGTCGAGTTGCTGGGGTTGAAGATGAAGCCTAGTAATTTGAAATACAAAGCTGCAAACATGGATGCACAACAGATTCGGGGCACTTCAGATGTGAGCTTGAAAGTTGGAGCATGGCAAGGTAAATACTTGTTCAGTGTTATACCTTTAGATGATATTGATTGCATTCTTGGTATGGACTTTTTGAAAGATGCCAATTGCATGATAATGCCGCATGTTGGTGGTATGTTGATGGGAAATGAGGAATGTTGCTTTGTGAAGGCAGCTTCAATGTCTTTGGAAAAGAAAATAGAGAAGTCGAGGTTAAGTGCAACTAGGGTGTTAATTGGCGATGTGATGTGTGATCTTGAGCTTGGAGTGAAAGGCAAGTCAGAAATCCATGGTTGCAGGTCGGAGTCTCCATCTTTTGGGGACATTGTTGGGAACTGATGGGTAGCAAGGCTAGCAGGCGGCCTAGAGCCTGTACTTGTCGCCAAGCTGGTGTACTTGGGCGACATTGCTGGGAATAAACGGTATGGTTTTTGATTGTTGGTTCTGCGAGGTGAAGTGGGACTACTGAAGTAGCAAACAAGCTGATGAGGACATCAGGCTCAAATGGTGTGGGTGGGTTTGTAAGACCTCTTGGTTGCTGGTTGGTTTTTGGCTTGGCGGTGGCTGATCCCCAAGGCCGCCAAGACCAGGCATCGATGGTTGGTGCCGACGCTGTGGTTAATGTGGGCTTAGTTGATGGCTTGATGGTGGGCTAATATTGTGTTTAGTTGCTGGAGCTGGTTGATGGCTTGACATTGGCATTGGGCTAAAGACATGGCTGGCTGGGCAGCCCAAACATGAAGCCCAAAGGTTTGGGTCATTTGCTGGGCACATGTGGGGAAAATGTGATTGTGGGCATTACAGGTGGCATGGCTGAGACAACAAAAACGTGGCTAACTGTTGGGGTGATATATATATGTGTTATATATATTATTGTGGGTTATTGGAGTTGTTGGTAACTACCCAAGGGTTTGCACAACTGGTTGGCTGGCTGACAGGTGTCCTTGTAACTGCTATGGGTGGGAGTAACTGCTGGTAACTGCCCATGATGGAAGAAAAACGTGGCTGGTTGTAGATTAGCATAAATACATGTATTCTATAGCATTGTATAGGCAGAGAGAGTGTTCAGATATGTGCAAGTGAGTCACATATAGTTGTATTATGAGAGAAAGCAAAGTGAGTGCTTCTGTATGTATTTTGGTGAAGCCAAGTGAGTGCTTCCAGTTGTAAGGTTTCCTTTGTATTGAGTTGAGCAATAGAAGGTTGGGCGTTTTGCCTGTAAATAAGTGTGTTCATTTACTTTTATACACTGCACACACTAAGCCATCATTGGTATTTGTGATTCCGCTGCGTATTATTAAGGTTGCTGGGTGACAACCTCCGTTTTGGGCTGACTGTTCTTGGTGCGTTCGGGCATAAGGGCAGGCCGCACAGGTTCAAGTTTTGGTGAAGAACTCGACCCTGTGACACCTAGGGAGGTCGACTCTCGTTAGAGTCACTTGACAACTAGTCTATCTCCCATCCTAGAACAATTTATTCTTACTCGTATACAAAGATAATAAAAGTTAAATTCTTTACAAATCTAGTTTCTGATTTGTCTAAAGAATTTAATTACCGAATAGTATTATCATGGCCCTCAAAATGTTACAAGTATGTTCCGGTCATTTACAAAACTTTCCAACAATGAGAAAGTGTGTGTTTGTGTATATATATTAAGCTCTCCTTCTCTATCTCTTCTTTTCATTTTTCTTCACTTCGTGAGGAATATGAAGAAGTCACATAACCAAAAAATGCTTCTACTTCTTTTTGTAGTGCAAACTTCAAAATGAAAACATGGTTGATTTCCAGCTGCTTCGTACAAATAATTTGTGTTATAATTTACTATTTTAAAATGTTACTGAATAGCCATTTTCAAAATGTTACGAGAGAGTGAAGCACTTGGCAATGCTCTTCCTTTTGAGAAAATTACTGAAGAGTGTGACTTAGGGGTATTTCATTAACCCATGAATGGATCTGAATGAGAATGTCTTCAATCATCCTTTCTGTTTTTTTTTTGCTAATTTGAACCATCCTTTATGTTCGGATTGTTTGGTAGTTCCTGATTTATCCGGACGATGCCTAAAAAATGTTTGGACGACTCGCACTAAAAAATCAAGCAGAACAACTCCTGACTCATCTAGCACTTACTTTTAACATAAATACAATCATTGTACGTTCTTTTTTCCCCTAATTTCACAAGTTTTTATTATATTTTTTGCAATTTCGACACTTTCTTTTACATTTTACTCGACAAATTTTATTGTATAAAAAAATTATTAACTTGTTACCAAACCTTTCTTTTTACATTTTAACAATATAAAAAAATAAATTTATAATTTTCAAAAATAACTGGAATCATGAAAACAAATTTAAAAAATAAATAAATTCGTAGAATTAATCCAAATAAATATGCCCATAAAACGATCCTAGAAAACTGATTTAAAATAAAAAAAAGGTTCATAAGTGTGTTTTAATTAAAAGTTTTGAATTTATTTTAATTACTTTTTTTTTAAAATGATTAGGCCAAAAATATTTCGGTTAATCGATTGAAGTACCAATCGTTGGAGATCAAAACTTTTAATTTTTTAGCTTTAACAATATTTGTTTTATAAATCACAAACATTAATGTAATTATTAAATTCAATTACATAAATACCATCATTCAGAAAATTTAAATTTTTTTCAAACATTATTATCCATCCAGGATTCAGATTTTTACTCATCCATAAATTTTAATGATACAGAAATTATCATCCAAATTTAACAAATGACCCCTTAATCTTAATCTTCTTCCTCCAGAAAGTTACCATAGAATATGTAATTTAGACGTATTTTGCTCCTTTCAAAATGTAATCGAAAATTATATGACTTAGCACTTTTCTACTCCTTTCAGAAAGTTACCATAGAGTGTAAGTCATATGGCTGAGTAAAAAATCGAATAAAACCGAAACCGATCAAAATCGATTCATATAAATCCGAACCAAAACCAAAACCGATGTTGGGAGTTGTCCCACATCGTTTGTGGGAATGGCAGATAGCTAGTTTATGAGCAGCCAGTTAACTCCATTAGTATAAGGTCTTCTAGTATACATGGGCCTAAGTGGAGTTAGATAGCCAAGAGCTTCCAGTATGGTTCGAGGGGGAGCCAGATCACACACAAGGAGGTAGATTCGACAGGTGTTGAGCCCGATGTGTGAAGGGAAGATTGTTGGGAGTTGTCCCACCTCTTTTGTGGGAGGGACAGATAGCTAGTTTATAAGCATACAGTTAGCTCCATTAGCATGAAACCTTTTGGGAGTGACCCAAAAACAAATCTGTGCGGACTCGGTCCAAAACGGACAATATCATACTATTGTGGAGTTATGGCTTCCTAAGCATGCCCAACAAGTGGTATCAGAGCTATGGTTATAACGGTCCATGACAATCTCGTATGGGCTCCCAGAATGGGTTAGGAAGAGGCAGATGGGCTATTCCAGATTGGGCTTAAGGAGGAGCAGGTGGACTTTCCAGTATGGGCCTAGGAGAGCTAGATAGCCTGGTGGATTTCTAGTATGGGTCAAGGGGGGAGTCATGTCACACTTAAAGGAGGCAGATTCGGCAAGTGTCGAGCCCGATATACGAAGGGGAAGATTGTTGGTAGTTGTCCCACATCATTTGTGGGAAGGACATATAGCTAATTTATGAGAAGACAGTTAACTCCATTAGTATGAGGCCTTTTGGATGTGACAAAAACAAATTTGTGTGGACTCAGTTCAAAGCGGACAATATCATATTATTGTGGAGTTAAGGTTTGCTTAGCAAGCCCAACAACCGAAACCAAATCCGATTATTCGGTTTCAGTTATAGGTTAAACTGAACCGAGAAAACCGAACCGATCCGATTATTAAAATAAATTAATTAATTAATATTTTTCTATAACCCTCGCTATTTAATCTCCGGCTATTGATATTGAGCCAAATGGGGTAGAAGGTACTCTTATATAGAATCTGCTCTGACTGTTCTCGTAACCGGTGCTCGTGAAAGCAAATGACATAGTTAAAGAAGAAGAGAATGCCCTGAGAGAAGAAAGGAAGTCAGGGAATGAGCAGGTGCTATAGCCAGAAGAAGTTGTTACAGAATAGGTTGCATCTAGCATACAACCAGTGAAGCCGTAAGTTGTAGATATTCTATTAAATGGCTGAATCCGTTGTTCAATATTTTTTAACTTTGAAATCATACGCTGTCTCCATATCCGTTGTTCAAATAGCAGCTGCTTGGCTCTTTCCCGGTGGAAGCTTTGAAGGAATTGACTCCTTAGACTGTTGAATAAAAATAAAGAACTTCTCTTGGTCTACCCGCTGTGATTGAATCACTAACCGCAGTTGTGCTAGAATCAGATAGATCTGGGTGGAAGGTTTTCATTTGACATTAGAGTCGCTATTGAAGGAATTACCGGGGAACTACAATTTTTTTTTATGTAAAGATGAGATTCATTTTGAAAAGAATCCCAGATACATGGCTTACATACCCGGCCCAATATTTCTTGGAAAACAATCGAATTGGCGGCTGGTTCTATTTACCTATATCTTCTGCTTTTAAAATGAAGACTAAGATAGGAGTTTCGTGGAAAATAAAGAAGCCTTGAATCGATGACTTAAGCCTCTTTCTTAGCTTAGGGCGTTTAAAGGGCGTGACTCTTTAGTGAAAAAGGGCCCATTTGATTCCATTCATGAATTATCCCACTATGAGTCTACTGCATTTTAAAAGAAAGATATAGAATTATATAAGAATATAGTATATCATTCGTGTTTCTGTTACAACACGGCGAAAGTAAATAGTTCGAATGAAGAGAAAAAAGAAACATTTTTAGGCTTTACACCTGGGATTGTAGTTCAATCGGTCAGAGCACCGCCCTGTCAAGGCGGAAGCTACGGGTTCGAGCCCCGTCAGTCCCGACAGATTCAATAAATACATCAATTCATCTCTCCATTTTCATCGAAAAGGGGGACAGGGAGCAGAATTTCATTCCCAACGGGGGATCTTTCTTTTATACCCCGTGCTAAGAATCTCTTTTTTTGCGGGTACGGGCCGTTCATGCCTTTGGAATCGTCAGGTGCTGGCATCTTTTGTGTGACGAACATGGCATCTATCGCCAACTGGGTCCTTCTCCTACCCTACAGTTTAACAACATAAAATTAGAGCTAACGCCTAGCGGGCTTCTCTGGCTCTCTCTTTGTCTGCTTCTTAATTGATTCTTATGAGCTAGTTTCCAGTCGATATTGAAGACCATACTAATGCATATGCGGGATTACCGGAATAGCAACTACCACAGGTAGCATGTCTATCATAGTCCTAATCTTTTTTATCCTTGTTCAGAAGAAAGGGAACGCTAGCTAGATGCTTAACCACACAGGTAGCGTGTCCACGCTTACGGCTTCCGATCGCTAGCTTTCTTTCTTCAGCAAAGAAAGAGTAGGAATAGCTCGGTCATAGGTACCATACGAAGAAAGGTCTTCCGTTCATTGAAGAAAAGAGAAAACGAATAAAAAAGAAACAACAAGCTCTAACTCGGGAATAAAATAACAACCGGAATGCTTCATCTTGTAAGTAGACTTTGATTGATCGAATGCTTTTTCTCTACTACTTCATTACTTTTATATCTAGGTCTACCATTAGGCACCCTTCATTATAAATAAGTAGTTTACAGGGAGGAGTTCGATCCATCAGGTTCTTCGATTTGTTCAGAAAAGAAAGGAGAGACAAGAAAACATTTTTGATTACGATTAAAAGTGAACTAAAACACATTTTTTTGTACTATCGCAGTCTCGACCGAAATTGTTTCGGCGCCGGATTTTCAGGACAACCCTGAAGACCTTTTTTAAGTCCGTTATAGAAAAAAACAATGAATTTGCAGCGATATCTCATTTCTTGGAAGCTACTATAAAAGGGGAGCGGGAAAGCTGCAGTAATTCTTTGGAAAAGCCATCTCTCTTCTCTTTGTCTTCGAGCTTCCTTTAATCTATTGTTTCGTTTCTTCATATACCTCCCCACCAATAGATAAAGACAAATGGGAATAACCGAACCACGTCTACAAAATGCCAGTACCATGCAGTTGCTTCAAAGCCAACGTGATGCTCCTTGGTCAGATGACCAAGATATTGGCGAATAGCACATACGATCAAGAAAAGAGTACCTATAATCACATGAAACCCATGAAAGCCTGTTGCTAAGAAAAAGGTAGAACCATAAATACTATCTGAAATAGTGGAGGGTGCTTGATAATATTCCATTCCTTGAAAGCCCGTGAATACTAGAGCCAGTGAAACGGTAGCTACTAAAGCGTAAACATCCAGCTTTTCCTCCCCCGCGAGTATAGCATGATGAGCCCAAGTTACGGCAGCTCCGAATGAAGGGAGAATAAGGGTATTAAGAAAAGGGATTTCCCAAGGATCTAAAACCCCAATCCCTTTTGGGGGCCAAATACCTCCGATTTCTACCGTAGGTGCCAAAGAGGAATGAGAAGAAGCCCAAAAAAGAGCAAAAAGGAACATAACCTCCGATACGATAAACAGAATAAAACCATATCGAGGTCCTAATTGTATGACTTTGGTATGATGTCCTTCCAACGTGGATTCACGTAGAAC